>CM065805.1:19203500-29203500 GCA_033398695.1 Orobanche coerulescens | reverse complement strand
CCTCTATACTGGGGACAATCATCAGATTGCGGAGCCAATCCACAAAGTTAGGTCCCATTAAGGTGTTCTTTTTGAGTAGAATTGCGAGTGGATTCATTGTCATATTGAGATTTGAGTCTGCATTAAGTACGATAGATTAATTAGTAACTCATTCAATTATGTTCTGATATAGAATTAAGGTCTTTTCTATCCTTGTTACCCAGCTCCCACTATTTTTATCGGAACAACACACTCCCATGTGAAATCCGGAAGTATCGTCGCTCTACTTCATAGTGGTGATCGAGTTCTTTATAAATCTTAATAGAGGGAAACCGAATAGGTTTCTAGTCTATTAATTTTCATAATGTGGTGTCCAACACCAACCCATCTAATGGATGATTCGATCTTCTTTTTCCCCTTGTTCACTCCCCTCAACCTATACGGTTTCTATGGTTCGTAAACAAGTTAAGTTTATATCATCGACGCAAATCAGTTTCACAATTGAATCTTATCCGGCAACCTATCAAGTTTCTAGGGATAAAATTTGCTCCAATCGAAGGCATCCAATGCGCTCCCGGTAATTTATCCGTCCTCCCCGAACGACTACCCCGATAACTCGGAAGCATAGCACATCCGGTTTGGATTTCAATTTCCCGAAAGCTCGATGTAGGGAAGGAAAACCTTGAAACCTTATAAACTTAATAATTTGTTGTGGGAGAATTATCGCGATTAACGTTACACTTTGCACATTAATTATTTAAGCGCGTTTGTGGCATTCATACAATATGAAACAACCATTCACAACCTAGTTGCTACCAACATGTGGTTCATGGACCGTTCCTAGAAAACAAAAACTCCGTAATCTAATTACAAGTCTTCGTCTTGAATCTTCGTCTTCTCGAAATGGATCTTCCTCCGGTCTTCGTCATTACATATAAATTTTACATTGAAAAATTGCATCCTAGATACAAATAATTCTAGTAAAATAAATAGGCTCAAAACGGCCTTTACAACCCAATCGAATAAAACCGAACGATTCAAAACTAAGTCCATGAACCACATCCCCATTCAAAAGCATTCATCCAATAAATACTAAATAAATGGACTACACATTAAATATATTGATCCAACCAATATAAACAATAACCATCTATTAGAATTAATCTAATTAATTCACAAACATGGTAGTTTTAATTCGTTCGTATAAACCGGATGATAAATATTTCACAATAATAAATTTCCTCAAAATAAAACACCAAGTATTTTATTTAGTCAAATTAAATCCAATTTAATTTCCGGAAATTATTATAACGAAACATAAACACAAAACGGAATCGAAATAAAATCGCCCGGGCCTAGCCCGTGGTCCGGCATCACAGCCGGTCCTTAGCCGAGGGGCTGATCTGCCCAGTGCAGGAAACAAGCTGCCCGGCAGCGGTCCAGCACCCTTGGGCAGCCCCGGGCAGCCCGGGCAGGCGATTTTCCGACTCTTTTTCGTCCCGATTTCAAAAATTATATTTTTCTAATTTAATATTACCCATATAATTCAGTTTTAATAAATAAAACCGATTTATATAGTAACATAAAAACATGGAAAAATTAAATTTTCGACGAACAATTAAAACAACGAATTAAACGGTTGTGATTCCAAATCACTAATCATTTAATCAAGCATTCCAAATGCAATATATCGTATATACGATTGCAAGACCTACGCTCCTATACCACTGTTGGGATTCGGTGCCTAAAACGAAGGCCCAGCAGAAGCGGTAAAACGAAAATCAATTCGATCTGAATCCCTACGAGGATCGATCAAGCTACGTATATACGAATATATAAACGAATTCGCAAGAGATATTAGAAAACTCACCCTTGTAGTCCGTTGATTAAATGAATTCCTTCTCTTGAGCTATTCCCCAAGCTTTTGAAATCCCGAGCACCGAAAGCACTGTGCCTCTACTTGCCACGCGCCGGAAAAACGATCGGAACGACTTCCACTTCGTTGTCCTCTAAGGACACGGCTAGAACAAAGTAGTCGGAACTTCACAAAATTTATTTATATCATTCCAAGTGAAAAATAAATTTGCTCTCTTTATTTTCTCAATTTTTCTCTAAGAAAGATAGTGAAGATAAATGAAGAAGAAGAAGAATATGAATATAGAAGACTATTCAAAGTTTTCCTCTCTCTTGAAAATGAGAATGACGTGAGTGTACTCCCATCTAAAAGTTCAAGACTTTATTCTACTTCTTCACTCACCTACCCTTAATTATTCTTTCCTAAAGAATAATAATCTCCCTCATTTTTCCTTGGTCTTCCATTAAACATGGGAAGACTAAGACCAAGGCAAAAATAAGTAAAGTTCGGCCATCTAGAAGGAACGGGGGAATTCGGTCCGTTTCGGACTTTCTCGAGTCCAAACAGATAAATTCCATTCCGTTCCGATGTATTTATATCAATTAATTAATCCAAATAATTAATTGTATCAAATACAAAATAACATAATTAATTTCTCCAAGAAATAATTATATTCACGAATTAAATTAATCACCCAGTAACTTATTTAATTTATTAGGCCGAAAATTAATTTATCCAATAAATTAATTTAGATATCCAATATCCCAAAATTAATTAGACATCCAATATCCAAAAGTTAGATATCTAATATCTAATATTGATAAAGAGAGATAAAGCTCGATACATTCCATCGTCAATCCTATTGCGCGACTCGGTAGGTCCGTCTCAGTTAGCAATGGGAGGAACCAAAGAGTAGTAGCACCACCTAGCCAGCCTGGCGGCCTACACTGTACCCTAACTGAGAACGAATGATGGGGATCATTCCAAAACTTTTATGTCGTGAATACCAGTATACGTATAAACCCTTCTTTCACATGTCCCGATCAAGTTATAGGGTCACGGTCAGTCAAACCCTATCTGTACTTGACGCTATGCATACATTAATGCAAATCGAGATCATCGAGCTCTCGTGTATCTAATACAGCTAGCTCCAATGCTTTGGCCAAAGACTTATGATCTCATCGCGATAACCGCATAGGACATATAACCCGTTCACTAACAGGAGAAAGAATTCTATCTTGGTATTCAGTAGGACCTGCTACTTGCCCATCAAGATGCACGTCGAGGTTGACCCCCGCCTTCCGGTTTATAGGGTCAAACTACTCTAATGAAAATCTTGACGTCACAAGCACATCCCTACTAAATCCTCAAGTCGAAGGTTCACAAATACCTATCACAACCTTTCGATTCCATCATTGACTGTCGTGGAGTGAAATCCGTGTGACGAATCGAGGGTGAGTCGGTTCGAGTATACTAATCCAATTTGCATACCTACAACGTGTGCTCCCACTAACCAATAGCGTTCGACAGGCACTTTCCATGTCAAAGAACACGTCATACAAGTCTTCACATAAACTTAACGCCCAGTCAAGTTTCATCGACTTGTGAACGATTAAGTATTTGAGCTATAAACCTTTCCAGTGCCGACCCCCTTATCCAATAAGGAGTGGAACGGTTTTCTCTCAAATACACGGACTAGTTTCTATATGTATAATTACGAGTTAGGAATGCCAGTAACTACTAGTAAATAAAGAAACATCCATTGCCTTATATTGATGATTTACATAATAACAAGTACAATGCCCTCACTCAACATCCTCTGAGTGGCATTCGAGGGCATACTCCTAACAACATTTTCACCTATGAGCAACGCGATCGGCGACCGAACGACTACCACCAGTCTTCCAACCCGATCGCCATCATCAAGCAACATCTCCAAAAATGGAGGACTCGCTCGCCATCTACGGTTCATCATTTAACATGATGGACCAAGGCACGAGATCGCCTCCCACGTCACAATGTATACCGTCGAGGATTACCATCTAAACATGACGATCCGAGGTAGAAAAGTGCTAACAAGCCGCAGATGTGGAGTCGATTAATCCGACGAAGCCCCGCACAAGGACTCTTCCAGACCAAGACCGCACGCCCTTCGTTTAAATACGAGGCGGGCGTAGTCTAACGGAGGACCCTCACAATAAAATGAGTCACGAGACAAACTTACAGTTGGGATGTCGCTCGCGCACAAGACATGGTCATGGAGGTTGGTCCATCGAACTCCGCGACTGTGCACGATTCCTTAAAGGCGAAACAATCAGCTTTCCACGAGGGATCTGCAAAATTAAAGATCACAAGAAGAAGATCGAAGATAGCTCGCCGAACGATCAGTTCGCCCAAATCCGAGACCAAAGTCTGCACAACGGATCGCCCGTCCTTATCCTCAACTATCGCCAGTAAGAACCACCTCACCCCATGTCTTCAACATCGGAGCAAGCTGGGGAGCAATTGTTGTGTCGAGATTTATACACCTCGACAGGCGATCGGCACAAACGCCAGGCGACCGAGCCTAATTCGAATAGACCAAGGTGGACTTGCCTACAGAATGGAGAACCCAGATCAAACCCAAGTGCCGAGCGATCTACATCTAAGGCAACCGTCTCTTGGCACCTGGAGATCGACTCTGGTGACCGGCCGAGGATGACCGCCTCATGCCGCGCGAGGCCAGCATCCGCCAAGTCTGCGAAGGCCGAAGCTCGAAGCAAGGATCCATGTGCAGATCCGCGAATAGTGCCGCAGAACATGGATCGTTGACCACAGCCTGTCACCAATCTCACCTACCGACAGACCCGCCGAAAGGTGCAAAGTGGGACCGCCCGAGACAGCGACTCAGGACGCGTGCAGGCTCCTCATTGGCTCGCACAGCTGGCTGCCAGCTGCAGCCGTGGACTTTAAGGCAACCAACCCATGTGCTACAGACGATCGCCCCTTTATTATAATACAAGAACAGCGATCGCCCGTCAGGATAAAAGGCATCCCATCTCCTATAAATAGAAGGCATCCTGCACTTGGAAAAAGGGCTTTTTGGCTTGGCTTTCTCGCTGCTTAAACAGTTGGCATCTCTCTCTTGGATACGCTATACACTTCGGACATCTTTTTATCTCTCACTCTCAGAACCTCTTAATCCTAAGACGGTCGGCAGAAACGAGAGCAAGAACTCAGAGAAACTCTAGTTCTTCCGGCAAGCACTCAAAGCTAGATAATTAGGGTCTTTACATTCCTTGTAACTGTACTCTTACATTAATATTTGTACTCCAACGTATTCGTATTAATAACATCTCGCGAGAGCATTCAAGCTCGGGCCTAACAAACTCGGCAAATCTTGTGTTATTTACTTTCTCCACGGACGTGCTCTCGCAACCTTGTTTGCTGCCCATCCATTCCAGCAATATCTATCTCCGGATAATATTTTGGGTAGCAACAACGACAATAACTATTTAGCTGACAATACAAGTATCATAATTTTTTTGAATTTATAGATTCATGTCAAGCCCCAATAACCCAATTTCGAGCTAATTTGGTAGGAATTCGTAAATTTTGAAGTTGCGGTTCTTGTTTTGCGAGTCCGGAAGGTTGAGTTTAAATCACAAATGATTCCATAACTATTGTCCAAAATAAATTTAATCCAAAGATCAACTTTTTAATCGATCAGTTCTAATTTTCATGATATTGTCCAATTTAATTCTGAAATCCGCTGGGAAATACAAAACGACCTCGTTTAACCTTACATCCCGCGTGCGTGCAGTCAAAATTTGAAGATTATTGATGGACCCGCCGACTGTACATGGCACGTCACATTATTTTACACGTGTGTAAACACATTAATATAAATAAAAAAATAAAATTAATTAAAAAACAAAGAAATGAAATCATCTGTCCAAATCTTTGTCCAATATAAACACATTTCCTTTCCAAAATAGTTGTCCAAATTATGGTTCGACGAACACAAATTGTCTGTTGGTTCACAAATCATTTGTTCAAATCGTCTATCCAAACAAGCTTGGTGGTGTTATCGATTTTATTCATACTAGGGCGACGAACACGCGAATTCTGTAGAAAGGGGAAATTACATAAATGTCATAATTAACTGAAAACTTTGGAAAATCAAATTTTATTGCCATCGTGTAGCTATCTCAGTTACCTTGTGGAAGGATGGTAACATTGGTAGAAGGTTTCTGGGGTGCGAAAGGTATTTGGTAAGTTTTATCAATTAGTTCTAAATTTGAATGGTTTATTTAGATTGTTCAAAATATGAATGATTTTGTCGAATGAGTTCAAAATATAAATGATTTATTAAATATAGGGTATTGCAATTTTTTTCGATGGATTGGTCAACGTATGAAAAATCCAAGAAAATCATCCTTGGATTGATGAAAACAGTATAAGAATATTATTAATTCTAATAATTCTTCCTCGTAAATATGGTCATTAGTAGGATAATAATTTTCATATTAAAAATGCAAATTCATTACAAACATTACAAGTTGAGAATTAAGATCTTTATTATTAGCTTTGATGGATAGTTAATATTATGATTTTATGATTTGATGATTTTGGTCCTCTCTCTACCTATAAGTAACAACCTATATTCATCTAAATGTTGTAATCAAGAACCAAATATCATAGACACACATATGCTAAATAAACTTATAGGCAAAGAGGGCGAAACCTATCTTCATACATTCAAGTGGGTTGAACCTATTCATGCTATTTACGTCTTAATGTCTGGAGGTATGTCAATTTAATTATGTTTTGTGAAAATCATGTAATTCAAAGATTTTGGAATTATGTCGTGTATAAATTCATCTAACATGTGGTATCCGAGCAAGGTTTTAGAATGCATGATTATTCGTTAATATGATTCCTGTGCTTGATCATCACCATCTGACTTTAATTTGTTAAGAATTATGGCATGTTGTACCTTTTTTCTCGGAGTAACATTTCAATACTGTTATGCATTATAATGCACTGTCATTGCAAATTGTGCATCTATCAAGTTTTATGTGGTGAGAAAGAATCATGCATGAGCAAATTGATTCATTTAATTCATGCTTGGTTTTGTGTGGTGTTCATTAAGATATTCATTGATACCAATTAAAATATAGACCCGTAAATATAAATAGTTAATTTTGTATCAATTTTGATCAACTGTTATGAATTGCATCTAATTTAGTTAAATTCCACCTTTAGCTTTAGGTATGTTGATATTATCATTCATATATTATGAGACCTATTTTCACTACACCAATATGACCTATTGCAAGCCCATTACATGTTTGTGTTGCATAAAGTGTTGCTATAGATAAGAAATTTGTTAATCTATTGCAATATTTTTGAAAAGTGTTGTATAAAATGGGAAAATGTTGCAAGCATAAGAATCATTCTGAAAATTTTAGAAATATTGCAATACATTACAAAAGTGTTACAACACGGGTAACAATTTTGATCAACTTAAGCCAAATTTTCAGACGGGAGTTTCATTCTTTGAGTGGGAAGATAAAAACTAGCAACAAATATTTTGGGATCAAAACAAAATCAGAACCGGACCGAACGGTTCTTGGTTCTTGATTCCAAATTACCTAATTGGGACGAACTCGAGTTTTATCTCGGTCTTCAAGATCCGGTGCCCTGCTTCATCTTTATCCACAAACCGACACGAATCCAATCACTTCCATATCCATTTTATACCCTTCGTATCAAAAGAACTGACCCAGACACTCCTGAAGAAGTAAAATGGCGATGAGATCTGTTGTTTCCCGCGGTGGACTGTGTCGTTTAGCGGAAGGTAACGGGCGATCCTCAACGTCGACCCTTTGCTATTTCAGCGATGGAGACGGTCGTGTGTGCTCAGCCAAGAAGAGCGTGCTCAGGAGATAGTTTACATTCAGGTTTTTATTTCGCATAATTATGGTTTTTATTCTTTAATATCTGGTGTGTGTGTGTGTGTGTGTGTGTGTTTGTCTATATAAATATATTTATACATACATGTTTGGTTTCGGCTGTAGAAAAGGGAGATGATGGAGAGGAAGAAAAAGAAGGCAGAGCAAGAGAGAGAGCTCAGAAGGATAAACCTGACAAGGTAAATTATTCTTAAATATATTTATTTATTTGTGTATTATTAGTTAGCTCATCTCAGAATTTCCATTTTTGTTGGATATTGTATTGGGTTTTATTTTATTTCTGTTTCATTATCAAAGATTATACCATTATTTTTAGCAAAATTCTTGATATTATCAAAAGTTTGGAAAGGATGAAATTATTTCTTATGTAGGCTAACTGTTTGGAGAAATAATCGTTGTATTATCACCCTCAGAATAAGGATATACATTTTCTTACATCTGATGATGCTCTGAGATCACATAAATTTTGGAAGTCATGTTTGTGATCTGTTCTGCATAGAGCTGTCATGTAATCTTTTATATTGTAACTGTATGACGAAGATTTGACTCGACGAGTCTTGGCAGACTCTAAAAAAGAAAGTGCTCGGCTTATTGTAGGAGAAAACAGTCATTTTTCTCCACTATAAGAAGCAAAACAATTTTTTTCGAGTTTGCAAGCACTCCCCTCAGACTTGGGAAATGATCAAAGGCTGGAACACATTGTTTCTATTTGTTCATCAGCCTTGAATCTTATGGTGCATGGTACGCCCTTTGTTGACATTATTACAAAAAACTAAGTTTTATTACACAAAAACTCTCTCTCGACCTCACTTTCTCAAATCTCTCTCTCGACCTCACTCATTATACACGACAGCCTCCTCACTCTCTCTCTCTCTCTCCTGCTCCATCTTCTTCTCATTAAGATTCCTCCATTAAACTTCAAGGTCCAAGATCTGAAGACTTCACATCGGACCAACAAAATCGACGATCCAAGACCACCAAAATGTAAGAATCGACACCCTCTCCCTTCCTACAATTTTAAATTCGACATCTAAGCATGTTTAATTTTTAAGGTGTTGTTGGATGAAGATAGATAAGATATATGTTGTACATCGAAGCATGTATATGCATAATAATCGAAGAAACGTAAAATCGATCGGTAAAAATGCTAGACCTAGGGTTGACTGAAAACGTGGAGGGATGTTTGAGTATGTTCTCAAATTTTCTTCTGTATTTTGAGTTCATATCCATGTTTAAGCGAATGATTTAGGTCTAATTTTGATTGGGATATTACACTTTATCTTACCCATTCAAATCACTCAAACACCCTTTTGTATTTACTAATTATCTAAAGAATCTTAGTACACATGCAATTTTTTCTATGCTATGATGTGATTAACACAGGCATTTTATATGCAGGCGAGGACACATTTCACAAGGCCAAATTGGAAAGAGGAGTTGACAAAAATAGCTCTGAAGCATCGTTTTGCCACAGTAGGAAAGGCATTACATTGTAATATTAAAACTGCATAAGAAGAAAGATGGAAAATGCTTTGGCATTTTACAGGCTTACTTTTCGTATCTACATCTAGAGAAGGAAACTAGATTTCCTTGTCGGTCTTAATAACGATGTCTCGGTGCGAGAAACAATCAAACCACTAAATAACTGCATGAATGCTCGATTTTTGGTTTGGACCTTATTCTAAGCTCCAGAGAATCAAACACCAGAACACCGACTAAACATCAGAACGGAAGTATCCATTCTCTTTTGTTTTCCATCACCATTCCGTCTGTATGGGGTGAATAGCTTGATACTTATCTTCATTCTCTTTTGAGGTGCATGTATATATATCTTTAATGTGTCACTTTCTATACTTGACATGTTTCTTGTATTATATATCCTCCAAGTTAGTAAAAAAAGTCACAAATGTTTCCTTATTAGTATCTTAATTTACTATTCACTTCTTCTCCAGATGCATCACTTGAAGTGGATTAGAACAAGCAAAAAGAGAGATCAAAGCTGTGGAGCAAGAAAGAACAGACAAGGAAGATTATGCTCACAAGTCCATAGCATATGAAAATAGCATTATGGAAAAGGTGGTTCATGACGATGAGTGCGAGGACGACGATCGCGAGGCTGAGGAAAATTAGACCTGACAAAAGTGGCCCAGGCCCACGGGCCGGCCCAGCCAACCCATGAATAAATGGGTTTTGGGCTTTACTTTTTTAGCCCATAGAAACTTGGGCCTTTTTGGCCCGCCCAGATTTTGGCCCAACCCAGGAAGGCCCAGCCCACGGGCGCCCAGAGGCCCATGAAAAATTTAATAACTAATAAATAATAATTGATTAGGCTAAGGTTAATGAGTATAACCTTACACCGTAACTTATCTCAAATTAAAGTTGATTTTGTTTAGATTTTTGTATTGATATTTTGCTATCGAATACAGATAATTGACCAAGTGATGAGCTACTTTTCGTACCGCTGGTTGTAATGCAAGAATCTAACGGTTTTAATAGTATTGAAATGGATGTTTGAACTTTTTAAAATAGTTGAAAATATATTTATATCATATTATTCATACTTTTAATATATTTTGGTTAATTAAGTTGGAAGCAAGAAAAAATCTGTAGTCCATGGGCTGGGCTAGGCCCGCCCAGCATGGGCCACGAGCCTCAATATTTAGGCCCAAAAAATCTTGGGCCTTTTTGGCCCAACTCAAAATTTGACCAATCTGTTGGCAGCCCAGCCTGTTTGGGCTGGCCCAGTCCGTTTGTTAGGTATAAGGAAAATGAACTTCATGATGATTGATGATCATTACTTTTATTTTGTATATGCGTAATTGATTGGTTGGATATTTTGACTTGAAAGAGAGTTTCATGTAGAATTATGGTGCAAGTCGATTATGTGTTTTGACTTTAGGCTTAAGTACTAGATGTAAGATGATGTCGTGGTACAAATCGGTTTTGTTTCGGCTTTATTGACATGTTTTATTGGATTTGCCATTTGGGAAATTTGAAATGTGATTTCTGATTTGATATGCTTTTGTGAATGGTATATTGAAATTTCAAACAGGATATTGCAATCCGGACTACTAAAAAGTGTTGCAGATTAGTGTTGCAAATAAAATTTAAAAGTATTACAATAGGGATATAAATGTTGCTAAAAAGTGTTGCATTAGTCTGTTATAACACCTTAAAAATGTTTCTAAAACATATCAAAGTGTTACAAAAAAATGTTATTGTAATATTACAAAATGTGTTGCAATAAGTACACATAATGTTGCAATAGAGCATAGGCAACGCCTTTGGCCCAAAACGTTACATAAACATCCACTGTAACATTTTTCGGGTCGAAGAATACACTTTTGTGGGCTTGCAATAGGTCATATATGGTGTAGTGTTTATATGATTTTATGTCATTCAAATGACTGGGTATAACTTGATGATAATGATTATGTATGTTAACGTATAGTTGTTTTGTCTTGGTTGTTCGACTTATTCCCCTGGATATATGCTTGATTCATAAGGTCAATTATGATCATTTTGTTCTTCGAGTTCATCCATATAAGTCATCATTTTGAGTACTTTTAATGTTTGGAGGGGGATTATGGCTTATCGATCCATCATGTTGACACTACTAAAAAATACCCCTGTTGTGACACTATTTTAGTGACATTTTCTAGGAAGGGTCATAATATATAAGTATAGTGACACTTATATTATGTAATAGCTTATTGTGACGCTTGTAAAATATTTCAGCGCCTTAATTAATCTCAATCCGGATCCGTGGCTAAATAATTAAGCATTCACTGCCCTTCATCTTAAAGAAAACTCCTCTTCTCTTGTCTGCGTGCGGCACCACAATCACAGTTGACGATCGGAGCCCTAGTTTCATCAAGCCAGTAAACGGTAAATCGCATCCCCCCTTAAATCAATTTCTCAATTAATTTGGACGCAATCTAACTTCTGATTCAATTTCGTTTGAACTTAATTTTTGTCATTTGGGCACAATTCACTTTTGCAGATTGGATTGTATTAAAATTTGAATCGAACCCCTAATATGAGTTTTGTTTATATTGGAGCCATACTTTAATTTTTTTTTTTTTGGATTTCGTTTCAATTTCAATTTTTATGAAATTATAAATTCTAATTCGTGGAAATCGTCGGATTGGAGTTTCTTTAATTTGTGAATTTAGAAATTCAATTTCATTGCATCATCTTTTGAATTTCACTGTCTATCTTTTCTCAATGCTCAAAGGTATATAGTTCAGGTTTCTGTTCTGTTTTGGGTTAATCGTAAGCTTTCATGGGTTCATCATAAGCTTTCAGAAAGGATTCGTTTGGAGTCCGTCCTCAACAAGTTCCCAGTTCTAGGATAATTTCGAATGACTGAGACAGCGCCTTTATGCATGTTATTAATTCCAAGTTCTGGTGCGTGCCGCTGGAATTTAGCATTTGTTGTTTTCTAGATGGTCACGACTTGACTTTTTTCGCAGATTTATGCTCCTTTTGCTTCGGTTGCAGGAGCTACGATAGAGGTTCAATGTTTGAGCTTGTGCTTTTCTTTGGAATCTGTTTTATCCAGTTTGTGTATCTCCTTCCAGCATTTATAATGAACAAGTCTATACTTTAATAGATAGAAATAACAGAAACTAGATTATTTTGTGTTTTCCATTAATTAAATGAAAGCTTGTGCAGTGTGTATTACTTGGTCTATCTGATACTTGAAGTGGTGACTGGTGTTTTATGTACTACTATAACTGGTTATATCATGCAACACAATATGTATGTCTCAACACTTCACTTTTTTGTTATAAAGCTCATGCTTACTATTGATGTTCGTCTCATTTTGTCTTTTGTCTTTTTTTTTTCCCTTGTGATTTGATTGGACAAATTCTATGGTATTTTCTTTATTTAAGGACTTCAGAAATTGTAGATTATCACAGTATTGACTCTATTTATTTTAGTGTAATTTACTCGTCACCTGGGTGTCCTTCATCTTGGAAATTTTGTTGATTTCCTACTTCTTGTACTTCAAGCACAGGGTTTTTTCGTCGGGTTTGTGGAAGAATGATGGAAGCTTATCAAACTGTGATATACTAGTGAAAAAGTAATTCTGGAAAATGAAATAGATTCAAGCCAAGGTAGATTTCCATTTTAGATGGTTTTTATGTAATTCTTTTGATGGCTACGATTATTGATTCGAAATATGCTATTATTCAGTTTATAAGTTCTGGGTATCAGTTTGGAATTTCTGTCATTGCTCACATTCATATTGTTGAACCACATGCTTCTGTTGGCTCTTCCGTTAATTGATAATTATAGTTAGGGATTTGGGTATAGCCTGGTAAGTATAGAGTTTAAACAACTTTGTTCATACTTGGTTCCTTCAAACAAGAAAAACAGTCTAAAGAAAAGTGAGGATAGATACACATATACATTTAGTTAGTGATCCCATTCCATTTGCAAATTATCTTTTTGTTTCCTCTCATTTCAATATGACAACTATTCATTGTGAAAATCATTTACCTTCTACATTAGTGTATTTTAGCCTGAACTTGGTGGTGTTCTTCATTACTAATTTGTCAGTGCTTATTGTTTTAATTCGAACATAGAGGGCTATTAGGAGTTCCTTTTTTTTATTCAGCATAATTGACTTATTTGTATATATTTTGGGAAAAAATGACTTCTAGTACAGGACTTTACAAAGGCGAGAGGACAAAGAACTACTTGTGGAAATAGCAACCAAAGAAAGGCGCATGTACCCTTAGATAATGGTGACAACTGGAGTGATACAAATATTGATGTAGTTCTTAATAAGCAACATGGTCATCCTCGAGGTACCGTACAATTAAAAAAATGTATTTTTACATGAGGAATCTTAATAATACCATTCCATTACTATATAACTGACCTTATACCGTGTATTATCATAACATTATTACCAATGCTCTCTTGTTGAATCCTGCATCCAAAGTGACGACTATGGAGCCTCAGGGAATTTCTCCCCGAGTAAGCTGCAGCTTTGATTTTATGTTCATCGTTTAATGTGTATTTCATCAATTCATTACATTATCCTATCTCGCAACCAAAAATGAATCAATATTCTTTTTGAGAAAAGACAGAGATGTTGCGCAGAGACTTGCAACTCAGAGTCATAGAAACCCAAAAACTACCAACATTTTTTTGGAGATATCTCCCAAAATTCCACATCTGTTAGGCGTCCACCTTTGATGAACCATAGACATATACTTCACATGATCAGAGTCAAAGGAGAACTAGGGGCACGCATGTCGCAGTTCACCTCGTTGGCACTCAGGTGGTTCTAACACGTCCTATTTATAGTTTCGAAAATCCCGTTTGGAACCAAAGTTTCAGATTTACTTAATTACAAAAAAAAACTTAGCTAACTTTCAAAACTACAAAATACCCCTATAGTTCAGTGTTAAAATTAGAGAGCTAACTTTAATATTTTTACAAAATATGATGGGGAGTTTTGAAATGTTTTTTGCTTATGAAGGGGTAAATTATAGACAAACCAAGATATCGGGGGTAATTTTTGTAGTTCTGAAAGTTAGATTTTTTTTTGTACTTAGGTTAAACCTCAAGGGTAACTTTCGTAATGAACCCTTATTGATACTATGTGCTTATTTCCTTTGTACGCTTCTCATGAAACTATTCACTTAGTACTTGAAACTCTGCAAGCAGCCGTGACATCTGTTAGTACAAGTGGAGTTTATGACTCAACTTCAAGTTTGATGTCGAGATGGGTTCCGATTTTGATCTCAATTCATTAGAAGCTCAATTTGTGTTCCTTTTCGTTTTATAGGCCATGAAGTTGCAGCATCAATTGAGCCAGTTATATCTCCTATCATGCTTAGCATGTGGGCTTCTCATGTTTCAGATCCTTTCATCAGTATTGATGCTCTATAGGCCTTGGAGGTATTTGTTTTTTGAAATTTAGCATGATTAACCAATTAAAAGTTCCATAAAATGAAACTGTTAAATTTTAATGTATTTCGGTAAAGGATATTACATAATCTGTCTTTGTCACCTTTTCTGCCTATAAAAAGGCTCCTGGATGTATTCATCCTTTGGCTTCTCGAGTTTACCGTATATCGGGCCAATTCTCAGTAATGTAAGTAAACTTTACCCATTGCTAACAGTAAAAAGAAAATCAAAAATAAAATCAAACAAATTGAAGTTTTACTTTTTTTCCTCTCATTATACTGTCTACATTTCAGCCACAACAGCAACCCGATGACTTAGTTGCTGGCTCTCTGGATCTTGTTATAATATTAGTGAAGGTTAGAACTGTTCTTTACATTACGACAGGTGTTTGCAATATTATTGAAAGAGTTCTTGGGATTGTAATTTGTATTATTTGGCAGAATGCTCCTATTGAAGTATTGATGTGTTAAAAGCAGCGTATCAATTTTCATTTGATCCTGTTGTTAGAATAGTCCTTCAGAGTAATGACCACAGCGAGATGTAGGTTATTTCTGTTAGATTGATACCGCCACTAGAAGGGGGGTTGAATAGTGCGGTTAAGAGTATTGTACTCTTTTTCGTGCGGAAGCAAAAATAGCGGAGAATAAAAGTGCAGATAAGAAAGAACACAAGGAATTGTTCGAGAGGTTCGGCTATTAACGAAGCCTACGTCCCCTACCTAGTTTTATCGACTAGGACTTTTCTTAGAACTTGGAATTTGCACTTTCTAGTTTAGTGCCAACTTCTTACAACTTCTTGATTTCCGGGCTCAAGAACAACCTCACAAAAACACTCTTGTTTTTCTAGGTACAAGATAACCAATACACAAAATAAGTGCGAGTAGAAACTCGGCTTTCACGATATATCGCTCTAAGATACAAGAATGAAGATTGGAAATTATAGAACAAATCTTCTCGTATCACAATCTAGAATAAGAATATCTCTCAGAATGTTTGCTTGATATTGCTTGAGTATGCTAGTAGGCTCAGAATTCTTGTGTATCTTCAATCTCCATGAAGGTGGCTATTTATAGCCTTCTTGAGCTTAATTTCCCGTTGGAACAGTATGAACGGTTACGTACGTTATATGATGATGATTACGTACGTTACGTACGTTACGTACGTTATATTAGCCGAATAACGGCCGTAATGAAGGTGCCGAAACTGTCCAGTGAGATATGATGAATTGCGTTACGTACGTTATGATCCTTGTGGTTACGTACGTAATCTCCTGGTCAAAGATCCGTTGATTGAGACGACTTGTTGCAACGGCTAGTGGCTTTTCCAACGGTCAGAATAATTCAAGCCTTACGTACGTTATATGCTCCTGCGACGTTACGTGCAAGCACTGCAAAAGCTTACGAAAATAGTGAATGTTACGTACGTTAGAGAAGATGTGTTACGTACGTTATCTGTTAAATGTTACGTACGTTAATGTGATATGTGTTACGTACGTTAACTGAAGAGAAAGTATGTTTTAAGTAAATTTTGGTTTTAATAACACATCATCAAAACGATCTAAAAAATATTGTTCCAACAATCTCCCCCTTTTTGATGATGACAAAATTTACTTTATGTGAGTTTTTGAAAACATGATTTTAATAAAAATTAAAAACTCCCCCTGAACACGAGCATTGCAAAATAATATGCTCCCCCTGAAAACGTGCACGGGTTAATTCAAAAGTTGATTTAAAAAACGAGTACATATTATTCTCCCCCTTTTTGTCATTAACAAAAAGTTTGAGAGAACCTGCATGAGACATCAATGATACGCATAATAATCAACATAAAACAAGCTAATGATTTAAACAAAACGATAACCAAAATGATGTATGAAAAGATAGTCATTACAGGCAAGCATAAATATGAAATGTTTGGTCTTTTAATAAACAGGAAACATCATCATTAGAAAGGATAGCCCGACTAGTCAAGGTCCGCATCCGGCAGTGTCGGCGGTATCCCAAAATGCGTGCAAATGCTCTTCACCATGATCTTGACCTCACTCATGTCCTTCTCAAGCCTATCCATTCGAGAAGCCATCTGGGAAGAGGAGGATTCCGGACGAGGACGGGAGGAACCAAGCTGTGATGACGGACGAGGTCTAGTATGATCGAGTCCCCTCGATGTGATCCTCTCCTCCGGTCTCGGAAGAGTGCCCCCATCTATAAGCCTATCATCATCCTTAATATAAGCAAAGTATATCCATCCACGATTTCTCGTGCGGAGATACCTCATCGTCCGTAGCGTCCCTTCAGTGACGAGGCTCCCCCTTGGAATCGGAACCCCGTGGACCCCAGACAGATCAACTCCAGCTTTCTCAAAAATTTCGGTTAAGATAGAACCAAAAGGCATTCCTGATTTTCTCTGCCGATCAACTTTTGCGTAGCTCTTTTTGTGGAAAATTTGACCCTTTTCCACAAACCATTTCAGCACAATAGACGCGAAGTTGACTTGGTGATCCTTCCACACATGATAAATAATCTCCATATCGATATTCACAAGTCGAAGTTGAGCATTCACTTTAGGCATAAGACAACGAGTGATAGCATCATGAAGCAACCGAATGTTTATCCCAAAGTTTTCAAACCGCCCAGAATGAACATTTAAAACGGCTTTGTCCGATAAGAAATCACGGACTTTCGAGTCATGAACACCATAGCTTTCATCATCGGACCAGTCGTTAAAGACTTCGTCCGGAGGAGCAAACTCACTTTTGCAACGAAAACCCTCATTAGGGAGTCCAAAAATCTCCGAAAGTTTCGCTTCATCAAAAGATATTGATTTACCACGCACAAGTGAATTAACAACAGCAAAACCGTCGGCATCATAAGTGACAAAGAAATTCGCATAAAACTCTTTCACACATTCTTCATAAATTGGTCGAGCAAGACTAACGAACTTATTGATCCCAAGCATATCGAAGAATTCTTCGATAGCAACACCAGCATTGTTCAGAGACTCAAAATCAAAGTGATGACTCGGAGTTACCTCTTCGTCAATAAGGATTTCGTTGAAGACCTTCATGGCTTGAGCATTCCGAAATGATAGATCGCCGGAAGCCGTGGAGGATGTTTGAGAGGTTTCTCCACTTCTCTTTTTGCCGGTTCTGGGAGCCATGAGGATTGAATCGGTCGAAAAAATGAAGTTTTGATGAAGTTTTGATAGGGTTTGCCGGAACAGTTCGTCGCTTGACGCTAGGGATTTTGTAGAAATGAACAGGGAAACTGACGATGGGTTTATATATGAGATGGTCAACGATCGCTTACGTACGTTATATCCCTTTAATAACGTACGTAACGTAAAATCCTGAACTTTCTGGAGCAAAACCTGCGTTTCGTTACGTACGTAACGAACCAACCTGTAACGTACGTAATGTCCTATTACGTACGTAATGGACCGCGTATACCGTACGTAAGCAAGACCAAATGAATAGTCTTTTCCTTTCGATGATGTCCCGATTTAAATGACCATTTAATGTGACTATGATGAGTATGCAATATTTAAAAATGATCAGCATGTCCCATTCCTAAATTTATGCGAATAAAGTTGAAAGCTTCTTCGGGTAATGGTTTTGTAAAAATATCCGCCAATTGTTCATTAGTACCAACAAATTGAAGACGAACATTCCCGTTTTGGACATGGTCACGAATAAAATGGTGACGAATTTCGATGTGTTTTGTCCTACTATGCAAAATGGGGTTTTTACTTAAATTAATGGCACTTGTGTTGTCACAAAAAATAGGAGTATTTTTAAGTTCGATGCCATAATCAAGTAATTGATTTTTGATCCAAAGAACTTGTGCACATGCACTTCCCGCAGCCACATATTCTGCTTCAGCTGTGGAAGTAGCGACACTAGTCTGTTTCTTACTTCCCCATGAAATTAAACATGAACTCATAAAATGACAAGTTCCGGTGGTGCTTTTTCGATCAATTTTACAATCACCGAAATCGGCATCACTATATGCAAAAAAGTTGAAAATCAATGCTGGAAGGATACCATAGGCCTAAACCAGCAGTATATTTTAAATATCGAAAAATTCGTTTACATGCTATGAGATGAGATTCTTTAGGGTTAGCTTGAAAACGAGCACATAGA
The DNA here is from genome assembly GCA_033398695.1 of Orobanche coerulescens. Classification (NCBI taxonomy): domain Eukaryota; kingdom Viridiplantae; phylum Streptophyta; class Magnoliopsida; order Lamiales; family Orobanchaceae; genus Orobanche; species Orobanche coerulescens. The sequence goes on along the minus strand of CM065805.1, from coordinate 29,184,642 downwards.
CAGGTAGCAAACATAATATCGGGTCTAGATGCAGTTAAGTAAAGTAAGGATCCAATCATACCTCGATACTGTTTTTGGTCAACAGATTTACCTTTTTCATCTTTATCGAGTTTAAGAGTGGAAGACATAGGAGTGGATATTTCTTTGCAATCTTCCATCTTAAATTTCTTTAGAAGCTCATTGACGTACTTGGATTGGTGAATGAATATTCCGTCATTGAGTTGCTTAATTTGGAGTCCGAGAAAGTTTTTCAACTCTCCCATCATACTCATTTCGAACTCTCCCTTCATAAGATTTGAAAATTCTTTGGACAGAGTTTCGTTAGTTGCACCAAAAACAATATCGTCCACATAGATTTGACAAATTAACATATCATCATTTAAGACCTTAATGAATAGAGTATTATCAACATTACCTCTTTTATAACCATTTAAGATAAGAAAAGAGCTTAGACGATCATACCATGCTCTCGGAGCTTGTTTTAATCCATAGAGAGCTTTATGGAGCTTGTACACATGATCCGGATGATCATAGTCTTCAAAACCCGGAGGTTGCTTGACATAAACTTCCTCCTGGATGATTCCATTTAGGAACGCACTTTTTACATCCATTTGATGGAGTTTGATCTTCTTGTATGCGGCAAAGGCACAGAGAAGACGAATAGCTTCAAGACAATCAACAGGAGCGAACGTCTCTTCATAGTCCAAGCCTTCTTCTTGATTATAACCTTGGGCGACCAACCTCGATTTATTTTTAATAGGGAGACCATCATCATCGGTTTTGATTTTATGAACCCATTTGGTACCAATGATTGATTTGCCTACCTAAGGTTTTAACTAATTCCCAAACTTTATTTCTTTCGAATTGGTTTAGCTCTTCTTGCATAGCAATAGCCCAATTCTCATCGTTTATGGCCTCATCGATGTTCTTTGGTTCTGTAAGAGAAATAAATGCAATATTGTTAATACAATCATTTATATTTCTCCTAGTTCGTACACCTTCATCGATTTTTCCGAGAATTTGTTCCATCGGATGGTCTTTCACATTTGCCCAATCTTTAGGAAGGTTGTAAATATTTTCCTCCTGTTTGTCCGAGCTTACGTCGAGCTTCTCCAACTCCTTTGATACTTCGGATACTTCTTTAGCTGGAATCATACCTGCATCATCATCAAAAACAACCTTTCTCGGGGGTAAAACTGTATCATCGAATTTTACATGAATGGACTCTTCTACCGAGCTTCTTCTACAATTAAATACACGATAAGCTTTACTATTAGTAGAATAACCAAGAAATATTCCAATATCTGATTTAGAATCGAATTTACCCAAATTGTCTTTTCCATTATTATAAATGAAAACTTTACAACCAAATGGATGAAAATAAGATAAATTGGGCTTTTTACCTTTAAAAATCTCATAGGGAGTCATCATTTTATTTCTCCTGAGATGGACACGATTTATAACATAACAAGCAGTGTTAACGGCTTCGGCCCAAAAGTATTTAGGAAGACCATATTCGTTGAGCATTGTTCGGCTCATTTCTTCTAGAGAGCGATTCTTCCTCTCGACAACTCCATTTTGTTGAGGTGTCCGAGGTGCCGAAAAGTTGTGCCCAATACCATATTTATCGCACCAATCTTCAAATAGATTAGAATCAAATTCTCCACCATGATCGGTTCGAATGGCGATAACTGGTAATCCTTTTTCCTTCTGGGTAACCTTACACCACTTAACAAACTCGTTAAAAGCATCATCTTTATTGGCTAAGAATTTTACCCAAGTAAATCTAGAAAAATCATCGACAATAACTAAGGTATAAAGTTTACCTGTTAGACTGGCATGTCGAGACGGACCAATTAAATCCATATGAATTAATTCAAGAATACGACTAGTGGAAATTTCCATTTTTGGTTTAAACGAGCCTCTTGCATGTTTACCTTTAATACAGGCCTCACAAATGTGGTCTTTTCTAAAATTCAATTTTGGTAGACCACGAACAATATCATTTTTGGCCAATTTTGAAAGAAGTGGTAGAGAGGCATGTCCCAATTTTCGGTGCCAAACAACGGCATTTTCATCGTATGAAAGTAAACATTTTTCGTTAAACGAAGATTCATCTTGGAGATCAACAATGTAAATATTTCCATAGTGCAATCCAATAAAAACGATTTGGTCTTTTCTCATTGCCGTGCAATGCGTAATTTCAAAAATTCATTTAAGACCGGTGTCACATAGTTGAGAAACACTTAGGAGATTATGGCAAAGTCCATCAACAAATAGAACATTTTCAATAGTGGGTAAAGGTTTCTTACCAATTTTACCTGTCCCTTTTATTTGGCCCTTTTTATTATCGCCAAAGGTAACACAGCCACGATCTTCCTTTTTCAGCTCCGTGAAGAGATGTTCATTTCCACTAATGTGGTTTGAACATCCACTATCAACATACCATTTATTTGATAATGTTGTCTTCCTTGCTTGTACCTACAAAAACCATTTTCTTCCGTTTTATCGGTACCCAGGCTAATTTGGGTCCTGAGGAGTTAGATATAAAAACTTGGTTTGGACTTGTGGTTCATCATCCTCATCATCGTCACTCCATGTGGCGACATAAACCTCCTTCTTTTTGAACTTTTCATGCGGTGGTTTTGATGAACTTATTGGAGCAGCAGCACGACAATCTTTTGCAAAATGGCCTGGAACGCCGCACCTTCGACAAGTGTTGTCGAACTTTTTGTTTTGAGGGAAGTGAGTCTTTTTGGATTCATCCCTTGATTCTTGTTTGATATCTCTCCGGCGCCTTTGAAGAAGATTTTTAAATTTCTTTATGTTTTTGGCATAGAAGGCGGTTTCTTCGTCCTCTTCTTCGATAGGTTCATCCTCTAGGTCGCTTTCTTCTTTGGCTTTGAAAGCGATAGTCCTTTCTCTCTCCTTAGGTTTTGGTTTCGAGCTACGAGATTTGATGACGATCTCATAATTGATGAGAGATCCGATGAGAGCGCTGAACTCTATTGTATTGAGGTCTTTCGACTCCATAATAGCCGTAATTCAGTGGCGTCCCATTCTCTTGGTAGAGACCGAAGGATTTTCTTGGCTTTATCACTACTTGATATCGGTTTCCCGAATGAAGCTAGCCCATTTGTGATTGCCGAGAAACGGTCAAGCATAGTGGTGATGCTTTCTTCTTCTTTCATGGTGAAGAGTTCATAATCGTGAAGAAGCATATTGATTTTGGTTTCCTTCACTTGACTCGTACCTTCATGGGTGATCTCTAGCATTTTCCAGATTTCTTTTGCCATCTCGCAGGAAGAGATTCTATTGTGATCTTCTGGATTGAGAGCACAATAAAGTAATTGAGTAGCTTTACTGTTGAAGTGATCGTTCTTCCAGTCGGCATCGTCGTACTCTTCGAAACTTTTGAGAGAGCCATCCGATTTCTTAGGAATGGTAGGTCCAAGGGCAATGACCTTCCATATTTCAATATCGTGAGCTCGGATGAAGATGGACATCTTCTTCTTCCATGTCATAAAGTTTGAACCATCGAAGAAGGGAGGGCGATTGAGAGCGTTGCCTTCAACGGAGGAGTGGATAAAGGCCATTTGGATCTTTTCTCTAGCGGGTGTTAATCTGGTGATAAAGAGACCGCTCCGATACCAATTGTTAGATTGATACCGCCACTAGAAGGGGGGTTGAATAGTGCGGTTAAGAGTATTGTACTCTTTTTCGTGCGGAAGCAAAAATAGCGGAGAATAAAAGTGCAGATAAGAAAGAACACAAGGAATTGTTCGAGAGGTTCGGCTATTAACGAAGCCTACGTCCCCTACCTAGTTTTATCGACTAGGACTTTTCTTAGAACTTGGAATTTGCACTTTCTAGTTTAGTGCCAACTTCTTACAACTTCTTGATTTCCGGGCTCAAGAACAACCTCACAAAAACACTCTTGTTTTTCTAGGTACAAGATAACCAATACACAAAATAAGTGCGAGTAGAAACTCGGCTTTCACGATATATCGCTCTAAGATACAAGAATGAAGATTGGAAATTATAGAACAAATCTTCTCGTATCACAATCTAGAATAAGAATATCTCTCAGAATGTTTGCTTGATATTGCTTGAGTATCCTAGTAGGCTCGCACTTTGTGTATCTTCAATCTCCATGAAGGTGGCTATTTATAGCCTTCTTGAGCTTAATTTCCCGTTGGAACAGTATGAACGGTTACGTACGTTATATGATGATGATTACGTACGTTACGTACGTTACGTACGTTATATTAGCCGAATAACGGCCGTAATGAAGGTGCCGAAACTGTCCAGTGAGATATGATGAATTGCGTTACGTACGTTATGATCCTTGTGGTTACGTACGTAATCTCCTGGTCAAAGATCCGTTGATTGAGACGACTTGTTGCAACGGCTAGTGGCTTTTCCAACGGTCAGAATAATTCAAGCCTTACGTACGTTATATGCTCCCTTACGACGCACTGCATGCAAAAGCTTACGAAAATAGTGAATGTTACGTACGTTAGAGAAGATGTGTTACGTACGTTATCTGTTAAATGTTACGTACGTTAATGTGATATGTGTTACGTACGTTAACTGAAGAGAAAGTATGTTTTAAGTAAATTTTGGTTTTAATAACACATCATCAAAACGATCTAAAAAATATTGTTCCAACAATTTCTACTTCGTCTTAACATAAAGTCGCCTGTAATTAGTTTCTAGGAATTAATTACCAAAACTACCCCTGAGGTTTGGCTTAATTACTTTTAAAATTACAGAAGCCACCCTTGAAGTTTTATCCATCTTATATCGTGCGCCAACCATTACATAATGATTTTGCTGATGTCATCATATATTTTACAATTACACCCCTCAACTTCTCCAAATATTACAATTAGCTCCACCTTCGCCTGTCTAATTTGTGATATTTAGAAAAAGTTGAGGGATGTAATTGTAAAAATATAAGGTGAAAACTTGGAGTTTCTTGTATTAATTTATTTGTAATTATTATTATTATTATTACCTGCAAATAAACAAGATCGTATTTCGTATAGTTACTCTACTTTTTCAGTTTTCTCCCTTATGAATTCCGAAAAATAAAAAGAAAAACATGTTTCTTGCGGTGACACATCTCTAAAATTTTTAGTATACTTGCTTGATGTCTTGGGGAAAAAAAATAAACTTGTGTATCTATGTGTCTGTGTATAATTGTTATACTTGGTGATTCTTGAAAAGTTGTTATTCTCTAGTTTGAATTTCTTTAAATTTATTTTATATACAGGTGAGGGTAGCTCTTGAAAGAAGAGTATTTTTGAAAAATGCAGAGGCTGTAGTGCAAAGGCGGATTATTTGGTTAGATTTGACTCATGAAATGAAAATAGAGTTCTTGATGTTTAAGATACTTTTTGGACATGTAATTGTTCTCTATAGTTATATGTATAATTGTACTTGCATATGGATGTATAATTGTACTTATATGTGTAATTGGTTGGTTGTTTATGGAAACTTTCTTGTTATTTTAAATTGAATTTGTAAATTAGCATTAGAAAAAAGATACGACAGTGATTTAAATAGGGTAGTTACATTATTTATAAATGTATATAAATGACGCGAAAAAGCGTCACAAAAGTGTATTGTGACACATGAAAGTGTCAATAAATGAGGTGGTTACGTTAGTTATAATATTTTTGGTGGCGCGAGAAAATATTACTAAAATACATTATTGTGACCCTAGTTAGCGTCACCAAATAGTGTTACAAAAGAGTGTTTATGTGACGCATAAAGGTGTCACAATAGACATTTGTAGTGACCTTTTAGTGTCACAATATATAAAAAAGTGTCACAACAGATATATGTTATGACGTCTTGAAAGTATCACAATATATAAAAAAGTGTAACAATAGATATCTGTTGTGACGCCTTGAAAGTGTCCCAATATATAAAAAAGTGTCACAATAGATATCTGTTGTGTCACCTTGAAAGTGTCACAATAATGGTCTATTGAAACGCCAAATCAGGTGACGCTTTTGAAAAGCGTCACTATAGCAAAAGCGTCACAATAGACTACATATTGTGACGCTTTTGAGCGTCACTATAGTCGTTTTTTCTAGTAGTGTGAGAAAAGATTAGTGTTTTGGGCATTATGTTTCGGCCTGGTACAATCTTGATAGGCGGAGCCTTAGCAACTGTCGGTTTTATTTTTGACCCTTGATGGTATTGAAGGATAATGAACCTTCAACATTTTCAGGAAAAATTACTCATGATTTTTTTTACTCCCCCCGGTCATCTTTTCTTAAAGAATACTCCGACTATCCATGAAGCTTCTTGATGCATATTTAACAGTCTAAGGACCTTATCACTAAATGATCTTTTATTTTATTATTTTTCTTAAAAATGCTTATGTCCCAAATCAGTTAAGACCAACTTAAAGATTAAATTATTATAATCTTCGTCTTTGTCAAATACATAATGTTCATATTTATCTAATATGCATTGGATTATTGGTGATACATATTAGTAGCAGAATAAAATGGCTGAAAACATATGGCTTATCTTTGTACTAATATATTATATGTATCATACATCAATAGTATTATTATAAATACATTATGATAATATGCAATTTATTACTTTTCATTATTTTCGAAAATATATATTTTACAATTGCAAATTTATGGTTAAACCGCACTACAGTGTGGGTTTATAGTTTTGCATATTGTCTTAAACTGTTTGATTCCATATTATGTAAATAATTCATATTGATCAAATGATTGAATTAATGTTGTCCACAGACAAATAACTCATATATTTGAATAACATTTAAGGAACTTATTCAGTTGACATTTTCACTATAATTTTGATATAGTGAATTTAAACAACATCATATATAATTTTGGTGACTGCCCACAGGAGCCCCTAAAATTATGTATATAACATGTGTTATTGTAAGTCTAAATTCTTGTACCTCTAAATTGGAGTTAATTTTCCTTCAACCCTCACCTCAATGGCTACGTCCATAATGCAAAGAGCAAGTTGAGTTTTCCTTGATGTTGCTTGAATTAGGCGCGATTCTATATTAAGAGCCGCCTGCCCCACTTACTACAGTAAGTTCCCATGAGGATAACAAATTTCATCTTGATTAGGATCGATCTAATAGCCTAACCATTACGTTTATGCATCAACCTGAAAACTTCATAATTGAAGAATAGGAAGACATGGTCTCAACTCAACAATCAATTTATGGACTAAAACAAGCTTCCCGACAATGGTATTTAAAAATTCCATGAAATCATTACTGCTTTTGATTTCAATGAAATATAATTGATCCTTGTATATACCTTAAGATCAGTGGGAACAAGTTCGTATTTTTTATTTTGTATGTTGAAGACATTTTATTAGCTAGTAGCGATCTCGATTTATTACGTGAAACTCATGATTATCTATCAAATAACTTTTAAATGAAGGATATGGGTGAGTCTTCCTATGTGATAGGGATATAAATATTCCATGAAAAATCACAAGGGGACAAGTAATTATATGCTCACACCGAATATCAAGTCACCCACATGTGACTCGTTATTAAGATTAAGCATGATAGGATAACGAAAGGTTCAAAACACATTGACCTAAAATTCCTATTACTCAAGCAAGATGTTAATTTGAAGAAAATTGTTGTTTAGTTACTCATGAATAACAATTATTGAGCTCTTACTAAATTTTACCATCTATCATTTCTGTTTCCTAATTGGTATACCTTATGTTTAAGAATGATAACATAAACGTCTTAACTTCAAGACATACGTGACCATTATGTTGCTCTCATTTACGGTCTAGCTATGAAAGTTTTCAATGTTGTAGTACATGGAAGTAAGCATGTTGCGAAATAATTTGTGCACGCCATGACTCTCATTGACGACTCGATTAGTCAAGACACTTATGGTAACGAAATAAATGAGTGATTTGCATATCACGCGCGTCTTATGTTCTTAATACGAAAATTTTAATAGATCCTCCTATAGACCAAGCGGGAGAATGTAAGAATATTATTAATTCTAATAATTCTTCCTCATAAATATGGTCATTAGTAGGATAATCATTTTCATATTAAAAATACAAATTCATTACAAACGTTACAAGTTGAGAATTAAGATCTTCATTATTAGCTTTGATGGATAGTTAGTATTATGATTTTATGATTTTGATGATTTTGGTCCTCTCTACCTATAAGTAGCAACCTATATCCATCTGAAGGTTGTAATCAATAGCACAATATCATAGAAACACATATGCTAAATAAACTTATAGGCAAAGAAGGAGAAACCTATCTTCATACATTCAAGCGTGTTGAACCTATTCATGCTATTTACGTCTTAATGTCTGGAGGTATGTCAATTTAATTATGTTTTGTGATAATCATGTAATTCAAAGATTTTGAAATTATGTCATGTATAAATTCATGTAACAGACAGAGCACTCAAGGTTGAACACGAAGCTCAAAGGAAAGACAGGAAATGCTACATTGCTCTCATTTTGCAAAATAATCTCAAAGTTAATTGCATTATTGATCACTTGTTGGTTGTGTTGGAACATTTAGTTCCATATATAAATTAATAATATTTTGATGATTAAAGTTGCTAAACAAAACAAAACAATAAAGAGACGAAGCAAGCATCGAAGGAAAACGAAGTGCAAAATGCTGAGGAAAAACAAAGCTAACGTACGTTACAGAAACATGTTAACGTACGTAATATGATGAAGCTAAACGTATGTAATGCAAGAGAGATAACATACGTAACATAGTTCAAACAAGTGAACGTTGGAGAAGTCAAAGTCATAAAAGCATGCAACGGATATATGACGTCATCAGTGATGTAATGTTAACGTACGTAACGGAGTCTATGCTAACGTACGTAACTCAAAATGACGAAACTCCCTGGACTGAAACTGAAAGAGGCTTACGTACGTAATCCGTGATGGTTAACGTACGTAACGATGCTTACGTAGGTAAAGTGGCGATGATAGCGTACGTAATGAGCAGTCTGGCAGCTAACGGCTAGTTGGATGATGGAGCCTATAAATACCATGTCTATGGTATTGATCAAGTACAACAACAAAAAGCAAACAACTCATTGATTAGAGATTCATATTGATATACTTGTTGTTGTAATATTGAGCTTAATTGTTAGTTTGAGTGTTTATACATTCAACACATACACGAGTGGTAAAAGAAAAGATACTATTGGATTCGGTGTTATTAGGATCAAGGATCCGGCATTGTTAGAATCGCAATCGCTATCTTAGTGAAGCTTATCTAGTGCCTATAGAAAGCTAGAGAGGTTGTTTCCTTGTCCTACGAAAAGGAAAAACGGTTTAACTTGGACCGACACAAAGACAAGAACAAACGGTAATATCTCGACCGATAGAAGAGAGATTGTAACGGTTTATCACGGACCGATAGAAGACGTGATTGTAACGGTTATCCCTCGACCGATTGAAGAGAGGTGCGGAGCTTTTGATCTTTATCCTATAGAAAAAGATACACCGAGAGAGGACGTAGGCTCGATTATAGCCGAACCTCTATAAATCCTTGTGTCGTTTATTTTCCGCACTTTACTTCACGCTTCCGCAAAACGGCACAATATCCGATCCCTACCCAACAATTGGTATCGGAGCGGTACTCCAATACGCGGCTTAACATCTGAGGAGAAAAGATCCAAAAATGGCGTTTCAATTCTCTCCAATCGAAGTCCTTGCTCTCAACCGACCACCTTTCTTCGATGGCTCAAATTATTTGACATGGAAGAAAAAGATGTCAATCTTACGTGCCTACGATATAGAGATTTGAAAGATTATTTGTCTAGGCCCAAAAGTTCGTATCAAATCCGATGGTACGCTGAAATCCTTTGAAGAATACGACGATGCCGATTGGAAAAATGACCATCTAAATTGTAAGGCCACCCAACTTTTATTTTGTGCCTTAAGTCCGGAAGAGGTCAATCGAATCTCATCGTATGAGAGTGCGAAAGAAATATGGAAAATTCTAGAAATCACACACGAAGGGGACGACTCAAGTCAAGGAGACGAAAATCAATATGCTTCGCCATGATTACGAGTTATTCATGATGAAAGGTGACGAGTCCATCACCAATATGCTCGACCGATTCTCGGTCATCACAAATGGACTTGCTTCGTTTGGTAAACCACTATCTAGTAGTGAAAAAGTAAAGAAAATTTTAAGATCACTACCTAGCGAATGGGACGGCACCGTGACCGCGATTATGGAATCCAAAGATCTCAACACGCTCGATTTTAGTGCCCTTGTTGGTTCACTAATCAATTATGAGATCGCGTTAAAATCACGAAGTGTCAAGCCAAAGCCGAAGGAACGATCGTTAGCCATGAAGGCTAAAATGTCGAGAAAGAAAGAAGAAATCCCGGTGGAGGAAAGCGACGAAGAAGCGGCATATTATGCCAAGAATATTAATAAATTCCAAACTTTATTAAACTAGAGGAAGAAGGACATCTCGAGCGAATATAAGAAGTTCGACAACTCTTGTCGACTATGTAGAAAACCAGGCCACTTTGCTAAGTATTGCCGAGCTAAACCCAAGAAGGAGGTTCTCGTGGCAACATGGAGTGATGAAGACGAAGACGACGAATTTATCGAACAAAATAATCTCGCTCTCATGGCCCGGAGTTCATTCGACGACAGCGACGTCGAAAGCCAGGTTAGTACATCCTCCCGTGATGAACTTTTTGATGCATTTGAATTACTTCATACGGATTTTTAAAATGCATTATCGGAAATCAAATTCCTTAAGTCTAAAATTAAATCTCTGGAAATTGAAAATTCCAAAATTATCAAAAAGGGAAAATTTGTTGAAATCGATCATTCAAAGTGTATTGAAAATGAAAATATTTTGAAGAATGATCTCGCTAAAATCCAAACCGAGCTTAAATCTTTGACAAAGAAATTCTCGTGTGGAAACGAGAAATTTGAACAAATGCTTGGTGTTCAAAAATTTACTTTGAATAAAGAGGGGTTAGGATTCAAAACTCGTTTGAAAAACGAATCCGCTAATTTCAAGATACCTCATTGTGAAAAGTATTTAAAAATCGGGCATCATATTTCAAGTTGCAAAAGCCCGAGACGGACGATAAAAATTAAGAAAATTTGGGTTCCTAAAGGAACAATCGTTTCAAATATCGTCTACGTTTCTAAACAAAAACCAACTATAGGTTGGATCCCCAAACATTAATTTTTGGTATTTTACTCAGGGGGAGTAATTTTTTTCAACAGATAATATTTTCAGGGGGAGTTAATACCCTTGTATTTATTTTTGCATATTTCATTATTTATTGAATTTTTTATTGGTATTTTATTGCACTTTTTGATGAATACAAAAAGGGGGAGAGATAGGAGAATGGAGAAATAAGTTGAAAATGTGATTAACCGTGAAAGGGGGAGAAAATCGAAGAAAATCGATAGCATACAAAAAGAATAAGGAAAAGTCAAAAATGAAGTTGAAGAAAAATGAGGAGACGTCGAAAAAACGATGAAAAATTCGAAAAATTCAAAAAGTTAAAGGAAAGGAGAAAGAAGGAGTCGAAAAAGAAATGGGAGAAGAACTAACGAAACGGACAAAGTCGAAAATTTTGGTCTGTACACATATATATTTGTATTTTTGCAGGTAAATCCCATTGACGAAGTGTTGTTTTGTAATCATCAAAAAGGGGGAGATTGTTGGAACGTTTAGTTCCATACATAAATTAATAATGTTTTGATGATTAAAGTTGCTAAACAAAACAAAACAACAAAGATACGAAGCAAGCATCGAAGGAAAACGAAGTGCAAAATGCTGAGGAAAAACAAAGCTAACGTACGTTACAGAAACATGTTAACGTACGTAATATGATGAAGCTAAACGTACGTAATGCAAGAGAGATAACGTACGTAACACAGTTCAAACAAGTGAACGTTGGAGGAGTCAAAGTCAGAAAAGCATGCAACGGATATATGATGTCATCAGTGATGTAATGTTAACGTACGTAACGGAGTCTATGCTAACGTACGTAACTCAAAATGACGAAACTCCCTGGACTGAAACTGAAAGAGGCTTACGTAATGGTTAACGTACGTAACGATGCTTACGTACGTAAAGTGGCGATGATAGCGTACGTAATGAGCAGTCTGACAGCTAACGGCTAGTTGGATGATAGAGCCTATAAATACCATGTCTTTGGTATTGATCAAGTACAACATCAAAAAGCAAACAACTCATTGATCAGAGATTCATATTGATATACTTGTTGTTGTAATATTGAGCTTAATTGTTAGTTTGAGTGTTTATACCTTCAACACATACACGAGTGGTAAAAGAAAAGATACGATTGGATTCGGTGTTTTTAGGATCAAGGATCCGGCATTGTTAGAATCGCAATCGCTATCTTAGTGAGGCTTATCTAGTGGCGATAGAAATCTAGAGAGGTTGTTTCCTTGTCCTACGAAAAGGAAAAACGGTTTAACTTGGACCGACACAAAGACAAGAACAAGCGGTAATATCTCGACCGATAGAAGAGAGATTGTAACGGTTTATCACGGACCGATAGAAGACGTGATTGTAACGGTTATCCCTTGACCGATTGAAGAGAGGTGCGGAGGTTTTGATCTTTATCCTATAGAAAAAGATACACCGAGAGAGGACGTAGGCTCGATTATAGCCGAACCTCTATAAATTCTTGTGTCATTTATTTTCCGCACTTTACTTCACGCTTCTGCAAAACGGCGCAATATCCGATCTCTACCCAACAGGTTGCTTAATGCACTATGTAATAGTTCAAGCAGTAATAGGAAGATAATAGCTTGATGCCTTTGTATTTTATTTAGTTTGTTTAACTTTGATATGTTTAGTTTAAAATTGATGGCTTTGTATGATTGTTCCTTGTTTAGTCTGTTTAATGCAAGATAATTAATTAACTGAGCACTCAGTTTTTTCACTTATGCCAAATTTAAAATGCTTTTTTGTTAGATGGCAAAGAAAAATATACCATATACTTGTTTTTCTGCAAGAAAAAAAAAGTCATATACTTGTTCTCTGCAAATTCCACTACAAATGGCATATACTTGTTAGTTGTTACTATGCAAATACTATATTCCTTAAAGAAAAATTCCAGTGCAAACCAACTATTAGCAATTTAATAATATTGCAAATAATAACCTATAACAAACTTCAAATTGGAAATTGGTTTTAAGAAATGAGTTTTGATTTATTTTGAACTAATTTAATGATAATAAAATATTTAATTCATGGGAGTTAAATATTAACTTGCGAATCTGTGCCTCAAGAAGATAAATATAGGATTTTATTTTTCTGAAAAATAATTTCGGTGAGTGAGAAATAAATAATTAAAGTTGGCCATTTAATTGAACACGTGAAGAGTTAAAGTGTGATATAAAATGTCATCCCACATTGGAAAATAATATCTTCTTGACTAATTTATTAGTAACAAGGTGTGTGGGTAGTTCAACAAGCTAGTAGTCTACACTAGTGGGCAAGCGATGCGAAGTCGACACACGTGCGCGCACCGCCGCCGCCACCCGCCGGTTCGGCACGGGCACGAGCTCGTGCATGGGCCGTGGGCCTTGAGACTTGGTTCTTGACAATTGAACTTTGAGCTGGACTTGAGCCTTGTGGTTGTAATACCCGTAATTTCGATTTTTGGTAATTTCTTTTTTTCGGCGGAAGTCCGTTTTGACGACTCGCTCATGACCGTTTCGTCATTCTGGGAATGATTAATTCTACACTTTTTGACATCCGAGTTCATTTCGATAACGTTTTGTTGAGTTCCGTGCTTTTTAGCGACTTTTCCGCACTTGAGTTCGATTTTTGCGAATCTCGTTCGAAACTGCTGTTTCGAGTTTCCCATAAGTCCGTTTAACTTTGTTAGACGTGTTGTGAACTTCGGTTTGGTGTTTCGATCATGTATCGTGTATTTCGGACGTTTTGGACCATTTTCGTAATTTCCAAAGTTTGGGGTAATTACTTTCCATTGTCGAATTTCGAGCCTTCGAGTGGTCGGAATCGTGTGTTCTCTTAGTGCTCGAATTCGTCTTTGCGAGTACTTCGTAACCGTATCTTCGATTTATATTCAGGTTCGGGTTTCGGGGTCGTTCGGGCCGTCGGAGTTGGCCCCGGCCGAGTCATGGCCGGGCAAATGGGCCTGTGCCAGATCGCCGAGTTACGCACTGAGCGCTCGGCGATTCGTCGTAATGCCGGTTACGTACATAACCCTTGGCCGGTTACGTACGTAAGGATGCCGGCATTTTTGGGCAGCGTCTCAGCGATGGCCGGTTACGTACGTAAGCCCTTGGCCGGTTACGTACGTAACTCGGCCGGCAGGCTGCCTATTTAAGGCCCTGCGGACGGGTTTTCACCATTTTTTTCTCAATCTTTTCTTTCTCTTCCGCGGATGTGGTCTTGGGGATCTTGAAGCTATGTTGTTGAAGAACAAATACACGAAGTTGTTGGGTTCATATCATTGATTGATCATCCTATATCATACTTTGATCTAGCGAATCAAGGTGAGATTTTCTAGAACCCTATTTTGAGAAATTTTAGGGTTTTTACGTTTTTATCCGATTCGTTCCGTATTATTGATTAATCCATGATGGGTATGATTAATCTTAGTAGTATTCTTGTGTTTAACATCATTTAATCCATTGTTCTTCGTCGAATCAAAGTATATTTCTTGATTTCCTTCGAATCGACTTTTTCGGGGGATTTGTTCTTGATCTCGTTTTCCATCAGTTTTTGATGGATCGATTGTTGTTAAATGATGTTGTTAAACATATCCTATGGATTTTATATCCATATTTCGGTTTGGAATTCCGTTTTCGTGTTTTGACGGGACAAATCGTGTTCTTGGCCGTTTTGGGGGAAACACTTGAACTTTCGTCATTCGTTCTTTGAATTCAACGGCTTTAGGTCGTGCTATGGAATTCATTTTCATTGTTTTTATTTTCCTTCGTAGTTTATTATCGCGAGTTGGCTTTCGGTGGAGTCGGCGGGTTCGTAGTCGGTTCGTGCCAACCTACTTTGGTCGATTCTCCGTGTTGTTCTTATTCGAGGCAAGTACCTTGTCCATACTTTTCTTGTTTTGTGGATATGATGATTGGTGATCGTCTTGGTATGTATGTTTGTTTGTTTGAAATGAGATTTCAAAAGATTAGGCTAGCCTCGTTAAAGGCTCACTTTCAAAACGCGTGTGTTTTGTAAATTGTGTGGGTTGTAAGTGACTATGTGAATCATATGGATATGTTTGGTGTTGATGATGCACTTGGTATTTGCATGTGGACGTATATTGTTTCATTTCGGTGTATTGTGGTTCGACGTGGTGTTTTGCTAAGTGTTTGATGCCTCTGGGTGAATTGTTTGGATATCCTTGGTGTGATATGTTATTTGTGCATGATTGATTCGCTAGCCAGCTCGGGAGGGTCCTTCGAGGCCTCGAGTGGGATTCGTGGCTTCGTCCCGGTCCTAGGTGACGTGTGGTGCTTGATTATTTTGCTAGCCAGCTCGGGAGGGTCCGACGGGACCTCGAGTGGGATTCGTGGCTTCGTCCCGGTCCTAGGCGATGCGAGTACGTGTGGATGTTTTGTGAATGTGTTTGCTCACCTCGGGAGGGTTCGATGGGGCCATGGAGGGAATTCTAATGGCTTCGACCTGGATTCACGAGTGAAACTTCACGAGTGCGTGTGTATGTTTTGTGAATGTGTTTGCTCACCTCGGCAGGGTTCGACGGGGCCACGGAGGGAATTCCAATGGCTTCGACCTGGATTCACGAGTGAAACTTCACGAGTGCGTGTGTATGTTTTGTGAATGTGTTTGCTCACCTCAGGAGGGTTGGACGGGGCCACGGAGGGAATTCCAATGGCTTCGACCTGGATTCATGTTAGGCGTATTTTATTACGCTTATTTATCATTTTTTTGTAGTGTTTTGGTGAGTGAAATCGTCTAAATGAGCTTTTAATGCCTTAATTTTGCATGATTGACAGGAAATTGAAGTCCGGAAGCTAAAACGAGGCAAAACGGGCGAAAACGGCAAATCTGGACTCTGAGCCGCGGCACAAGGAAGCTGAGCCGCGGCACAGGAAGACACCAGCCGAAGGGCAGAGTAACCTGTACTGTGCCGCGGCAGCCTCAGTGAGCCGCGGCACGTAAGAATTAATTAACGCCTGTGCATTGGTGAAGGCGATGTGCCGCGGCACAGTTAGTGAGCCGCAGACACTTGGCGGTTTTTGTATGTCCGCGCGGATTTTGGGCCGTTTGCCGGCCGACCGACCGATACGGACGCGATTTGGAGTTGTCTTTGAGCTATAAATAGGGTTTAAGACCCTAATTAAATCATCTTGGAATCAGGGATTTTAACCTTTGAGAGCTTAAGCTTGGAGACGGCAGAAGAAGAGGGAAGCAGAAGAATTCAAGGGCAGAAGGCGGAAGCTGAAGAACGGAGGAATCCGCGCTTCATCCCCGCCAATTTTATGCTTTCGTTTATTTATTCTGTATTTTCAGTTTTTAGTATGTCAGGCTAAAGCCCTAATCTAGGGTTTTGATGAAACCTTTGTTTTGACGAATTGATTGAGATTATCCAATTTATTACCTTTTTATTGAGTTTTCCCAATTATGTTTAATGCTTGCAATTATCGGCCAATAGTTGTATTGATTTAATCATTCATTTCGAATCGGGAGAGGAGATTTGGTGAGAACTATTGGTGAGGACCGTTTTATTCTGTGAGATAGGAATATACTCATAGGAACTACGTGGCCTTTAGGAGATTTTATGCCTTTCGCCTATTGACGAATTAATTCACCTAGGGATAGAGTGCGTTATTCGCCTTTAGATAAATCTATTGACCTCGGGAGAGGCGGTAGAATATATTAGGAATCTCCGCCTTCAATAAATTGGGAAAATTATTTATTACGGATAATCGAGAGTAAATTCGGATAAACTAAGGTGGATTCAGAACCCTAGACTTATTCATCATTTGATTTCTTTTATCCAAGATATTGTTTTCTACTGCTTAGTCTATTAGTAATTCTTTTAGCTATTAATCGCAAAACCCAAATTCGATTGTTCAGATAAAATTGGAATACGAAAAAATCGGTAGTTAGAGATTCAATCCTCGTGGGAACGATACTCTACTTATCACTTTATTACTTGTAAACGATGACGTGCACTTGCGTGTAGGAAATATCGCAACAAGTTTTTGGCGCCGTTGCCGGGGATTGAAATTTTATAATATCGATTTAAGTATTTCCAGTCTTAATTTGAACGTTTTATTTTTATTTTTGTGTATTTAATTTCGTTTATTTGTTTTTCCTTTCAGGACCTTTCGTGTAGTGCATGAGAAAACTCAGAACGAAGGCCTACTACCTTTGGATACCGAGCTCGAGCGCACGCTAAGAAGGAACAAAAAGGAGAAAAGAGAGTTGCAGACGACGGTCAACATGGCCGATAATATCGAAGTCCAAGGAGGAGATAACCAAGTGCGGCAAGTTCAATCGGAACTCGCTCTTCGAGATTATGCCATGCCGCAGGTCAACGCTAATTTTTCGGGAATTCGGCGTCCCACTATCCAAGCTAATAATTTTGAGATCAAGCCCGCCATTATTCAGATGGTGCAGGCGAGCCCATTCTGTGGACTGCCGAAGGACGACCCGAATGCCCATATTGCTTCTTTCCTTGAGATATGCGACACATTCAAGACTAATGGTGTCACCGACGATGCCATCCGATTGAGGCTTTTCCCTTTCTCTTTGAGGGATAAAGCAAAGTTTTGGTTAAATTCCTTACCGCCGGGGTCGATTACAACATGGGAGAGGTTAGCGCAAGCCTTCCTTGCCAAATTTTTCCCACCAGCTAAGACGGCAAGGTTGAGAAACGAAATAACCACCTTTTGTCAGTACGATATGGAATCGCTCCACGAGGCGTGGGAGCGATATAAAGAATTGCTACGAAGATGCCCTCATCACGGCATTCCTGATTGGCTTCAGCTTCATACGTTCTATAATGGTTTGAGTGCTTCTACACGCACTCTCGTGGATGCGGCCTCTGGTGGGACTTTCATGGGAAAATCTATGGCCGAGGCACACGTGCTTTTGGAAGATATGGCCGAAACGCATACCAATGGCCATCGGAAAGATTGACACCGAAGAGAGTCATGGAAGTTTCAAGCAATGACCCGATTTCCACTTTGTCGGCTCAAGTCGCCGCTTTGACACAACAGGCTTTTTCGCACGCACCCCGTTACCATAGAGACATGCAATTGGTGTAACGGATCACACCCGAGCGGAGTGTCAAGTTGGAAACCCGTCGAGCAAAATCGGATGGAGCAGCTCATTTTGTGGGAAGTGGGAATCGCGAATAACCCATACTCAATACTTATAATCCGGTGGCGCAAGCATCCTAACTTTTCATGGAGAAACAGACGAACTCACACCAGACCTGCTCGCCCAAAATCAACAAAGAACCCCCTTCCGCTCCCAAAGTGTCTCTCGAGGAAGCACTTGCAAAATTGGCGGCAAATACGAGTCAATTTATGACCGTCACGGAAGCTACATTACAAAATCATTCTGCTTCCATTCGAACTTGGAGGTCAGTGGCCAAATTGCTAATGTGTTGACTCGTCCGGAGGGAGCATTGCCGAGTACAACAGAGACAAATCCTAGAGAGAATCTAAACGCAATTAGCTTGAGAAGCGGAGAGAGGTGTTGGATCACCGAGCGGGGTAAAGAGAAGAAGGAGATTGAGGAAGAGAAGGATTTAAAGCCGGAGGAGTCGAAGGATTTGAAGCCGATAACTCGAAGACATGTGTTTCCCAGTTCGCTTCCGCAGACTACAGAAAGAAGAGCGGACAAACAATTTTCTAAGTTCCTTGATGTGTTCAAAAAGCTTCACATAAATATTCCGTTCGCCGACGCATTGGAACAGATGCCGAGTTATGTCAAGTTCATGAAAGAGATATTATCGAAGAAGAGAAAGCTTGAGGAGTTTGAAACGGTTGCCTTGACAGAGGAGTGCAGTGCAATTCTTCAAAAGAAGCTCCCACCTAAATTGAAAGATCCGGGAAGCTTCAACATACCGTGCACCATAGGGAATCTTTCATTTAATAAGGCACTATGCGATCTTGGTGCGAGTATCAACCTCATGACTCTAACGATTATCAAAAGTCGAATATTGGGGAAGCCAAGCCAACAACAGTCTCCTTACAATTGGCGGATCGATCAATAAAGTATCCGAGGGGAGTGATCGAGGATGTTTTAGTTAAAGTTGATAAGTTCATCTTTCCGGACGATTTCATCGTACTCGACATGGAGGAAGATGAAAATATTCCAATTATCTTGGGACGACCATTTCTAGCGACGGGCCGAACCCTTATAGACGTGGAAAAGGGGGAGTTAACTCTGAGGGTCCAAGACGAGCAAGTTACTTTTCAAGTATTCAAATCGTTCCCATGTCCCGGAAGTGCTGATAAAGGGTCACAAATTGAAAGTGTGGATGTTGTTGAAAGAGGAAAGCACCGAAAAAATCGTCGTTGGAAAAATTCAGATTTTGTGTTAAATGGTCCAAGTCTTAAGAAGGATGTAGACCGAGTGGCGTTCCTCGAGCATGAGGAAAATCACTGCGATCTTGAATGCATTTGTGAAAGAGGAGAGTGAGCCGAAAGCCGCGGACAATTAGTCATGGAGAAACCGGTGTTTCGGGAAATTATTCACGTCGAAACCTTTTCGCAAACAACATTTGATGACCGAACCGAAAGTCGAACCGATGACCAATGGTCATAATTTTAACAAAAATATGAGCAGTTCGATGAACGGGCGAAAACCAAATGGAGTTTGCGGAGCGAACTAATGTTTTCCAATAGGTCCTACCAAGACTATAAACTTAGCGCTTCTCGAGGCAACCCGAGTTCGTAGTTGTAGATTTTTGCATTTCTTTATTTTTCTTGTATTCGTGATTCTTATTTTTCATCATTTTTGTGCTTCAATTTGCTTCGCTCTTGTTTTTAACGTCTTCTTCTCAAAATTCATGCGGGAAAGTCCTGTGGAAGAAATCAAGTATGAGCCGCGGCACAGGTATTGTGAGCCGCGGCACACATCAATCGCAAGGGGAGGCCAAACCAACTGTACCCTGTGCCGCGGCACGACTTAAATGAGCCGCGACACACTTGAGCACTGAGCCGCGGCACACGAAACTTGAGACGCGGCACACGACAAAACGAGAACACAGGCAAAAGGGACTGTACCCTGTGCCGCGGCTCACTATATCTGAGCCGCGGCACACTATGCGGAATCCGAAAGGCCAGGTAGCATATAACACGCATTCGGCCGGCATTACCAGGTACGCCTTCCTTCTCCTTCTTCTTCCCTCCCCAGCGCGCGACCGGCCGAAGAGTTCTTCCATAGTTTTTTTCCTGAAATTTTTCTTGCAATCTTCAAAAGGTACGTTTCAATCTTTAATCTTGACTTGCTTATGATTTATTTTGGAAGTTGTTTTTGCTTTGAATGAATGGAACATGCTTATTCTCCTTCGAAAGTTTTAGGATTGTTTAGAGAATAACATGGTAGTTTTATCGAATTTTCATGGTTAATGCGGAATATCAATGAGTTGGATGTGTTGAGTTGATGAAGATTGAATTATGTTTTGATTTTTGAGGGTTGAATCGAGCTATAACTTTGTTTATTCTTCAAGTAAACTTGTGCCCTCAAGGTGTCTGATAAATTGCCTAAATGAAAAATTTTCTTTGAAAAAGCAATCGTTTTGAATTTTCGTGCAACGTATACGTTTTGAATTTACAGCAAGCCCAACCCTTACATCCAGGTTACATGTTTAAGTCCAATTTCATCCTTCTCTCACGTATGCGCTAAATTGTTAAACTCGGGATTTCTGACTGAACATCCTTAGCCGAGCGTAGAACATTGTTATTATTGTTGCGTGAATAAACCCTCGTGTCTTACTTTTCAGGACTGATTATGGCGAGAACCAAGAAGCTAAGCAAGAGAGCTAGGACCGAGTCATCCCCTACTCGAGGGGAGACCTCTCGTGGTCGGGCCGAGGCGGAGGGGCACCAATTTTCGGACCCCGAAATTCACAAGATATTCAATGAAAAGATCCGGCCACGACCACTTATTCCAGAGAGGGGTTTTACTCCAGCTCCTCAGGACGGGGAATTGCTCACTATGATTGACGAGATGGGGTGGGCGGTTACCGCACCTCCCGAGCCAGCGGTTATCTCGATCGTGCAGGAGTTTTACGCCAACGCTCTGCTGAAGCACATTCGGGCGGGGCATACGTTGCCGTCTTTAGAGTCTCGGACTCGGGTTGACGTCAGGGGTTACTGACTTCTCCACTACCGCTATTCGGAGGCTTTTTGTTTCGGTGGTTGGCGAGTCAACCTATGACCGAGTGATGACCGGCCTCACTAAGGAGGCCACGCTTGAGACCATTGCACAACCGATCGATCGGGAGCGAGCACAGAGTTCTTCCACTTTTCACTTCAGAGCTCGCGCCTCGGCCAAGGCGTGCACAGCTTTATTTTATCTCGCGACGCATTGACCCCACCTCCCGATCCGTCTGATCTTTCTCTCCCGCGCCGGATACTTTTGCTATCACTTGGCCGCGTTTGATGTGGCCCCCATCCTGGTCCGATCTATCTTCCAGAGTATCCAGGGGGCAAGGCGGGTTGAAGCACCCCTCCCTCATCTGCGCTTTATGCCGTGCAATGGCCGACGTGGTCGACGGCGAGCCGATGCTAGCCCCACAGCCCCGATCGACCACCGCATCATATCACACTTCGGTGGGGCGGAGCGCCGCACACGCCTGGGAGAGGATTTCTGCTAGAGGAGGCCCACGAGGGATCCCCGAGCCGCTTTTGTTGACGCATGGAGATGCCGGCCCTCAGCCCGACAGAGCGAGGTTGGAGGAGTTATTTGATGGACTGCGGGAGGATTTGAGGAGGCAGAGAGGGGAGCAGAGAGAGGAGCTGAGGAGAGAGAGAGAGGAGCTGAGAGAGGAGACGAGGAGAGAGAGAGATGAGATGAGGAGAGAGAGAGAGAGCTTGATGGCTGCCATGCGGGAGGAGCAGCGGGCGGCTCGGGAGAGCGTTGTTGCTGCCGCCAGAGCCGAGATGCGAGAGCAGTTCACGGCCGCCGACGAGCGGCGAGGCGTCTTGCTGCGAGGGATGCTTATCATCAGGAGCATCTCGCCGCATGGACGGCCCATATCCTGCATCCCGACGGGCCATTTATTGCGCCCGCCCGGCCAGCCACACCACCCTCCTCACCGGACGATGCCGGCACCAGCTCCTGAGCAGACTGGAGGGGAGTACTTGACCTTTTACGTTTATTGCATATCATTTTTGTCCATTGAGGTCAATGTACGTCCTAAGTTTGGGGGGGGATTTACTTTCAGTTTCTACATTCATTGCTGTACTTTATTTTCTTGCTGTACTTTATTTCGTTGCACTTTTCATTACTTTGCGTAAAAATTTTTTTAGATAGCCTTGCTTGTCGTAGTTTTTCTTTATTCGTGAATTTTTCGTGCTTCTATTTGTGTGATACTGATATTACGACCTGTTTTCTCTGAAGAAGCGGTCGAGTTTTAGTCATTTGTAGTCGATTATTTCTGTTTTGCTTAGTATTCATTTAGGTCCGAAATTTTTCGTGATTGTAGAGGTCTTGGCAGATAAGAGACGATACATACATGTTTTTAAATCCCCATCAATACGTTTGGCTACATTTTCCGGATAGTGAGTCGTACTGTTTCTTTAGTCGTGTTGGCACTTAGATTGAGTTTAGAGTCGCTTTTTCCCAAAAGTCGAGATAATGTGTTCTATGAAGGGAAGTCTAGTAACAGGGGTATTCGCGTGACCATTGTTTACTCGCGTAAAACGACAACCCTGATTAGACTAGTGATTTAGATATTTCACATGTGCCAATGATAGGAGCCTAGTAACGGGGATATTCGCGCGACCATTGCTGTTACTCTCGCGTAAAACGGCAACCTTGATTCGGACATGCGGAAATTATGTATTCGAGTTGTTTCTCCATTGTAGACGGGAACTTAGTAACTAGAAGCATCCATGTGCCCCATGAGTGTCTTTTACGTCAAACGGTTTTCCAATACATGAGAATGGAGTTTCCACCCTAGGATTATCCCGATGAAACATCCCGAGATCCTAACCTAGTGGTCAACTCGAATCAAATTCTTGAGTATATATATATAAGGGGATCTTGTCAGAGGTTTATTTGTTATGAAACTCGTGAAAATTGTGCTCGTAGACCGTGGAACGGACAAACTAGCTTGTTTATTTTAGCCTTTCATATTGTGGTCGATTTGACTCACGTTTTGTTAATCTTTGAGTGGATTTTCTTCATGAGCGAGCGATTAGGATCGAACTTGATTACTTTGCGGAATCATTATTCGAGTGCACCGCTTTTATGACACTCGTATTATTTAGAGAGAATTACAGGATAGTATTGATTAGGTTGAACACTATGAGTTGCACGATGATTCACGACATTCTTTTATTGAATTTAATTCTTTTTGCTTGAGGACAAGCAAAGGCTTAAGTGTGGGGGTATTTGTTAGGCGTATTTTATTACGCTTATTTATCATTTTTTTGTAGTGTTTTGGTGAGTGAAATCGTCTAAATGAGCTTTTAATGCCTTAATTTTGCATGATTGACAGGAAATTGAAGTCCGGAAGCTAAAACGAGGCAAACGGCGAAAGCAGCAAATCTGGACTCGAGCCGCGGCACAAGGAAGCCGAGCGGCACAGAAGACACCACCGAAGGGCGAGTAACTGTACTGCTGTGCGCGGCACTGCCCAGTGAGCCGCGGCACGGAAGAATTAATTAACGCCTGCATTGGTGAAGGCGATGTGCCGCGGCACAAGTTTAGTGAGCCGCGGCACACTTGGCGGTTTTTGTATGTCCGCGCGGATTTTGGGCCGTTTCGAAGCCAGTTTTCGACCGACTGATACGGACGCGATTTGGAGTTGTGCTGAGCTATAAATAGGGTTTAAGACCCTAATTAAATCATCTTGGAATCTGGGGATTTTTAACCTTTGAGAGCTTAAGCTTGGAGACGGCAGAAGAAGAGGGAAGCAGAAGAATTCAAGGGCAGAAGGCGGAAGCTGAAGAACGGAGGAATCCGCGCTTCATCCCCGCCAATTTTATGCTTTCGTTTATTTATTCTGTATTTTCAGTTTTTAGTATGTCAGGCTAAAGCCCTAATCTAGGGTTTTGATGAAACCTTTGTTTTGACGAATTGATTGAGATTATCCAATTTATTACCTTTTTATTGAGTTTTCCCAATTATGTTTAATGCTTGCAATTATCTGGCCAATAGTTGTATTGATTTAATCATTCATTTCGAATCGGGAGAGGAGATTTGGTGAGGAACTATTGGTGAGGACCGTTTTATTCTGTGAGATAGGAATATACTCATAGGAACTACGTGGCCTTTAGGAGATTTTATGCCTTTCGCCTATTGACGAATTAATTCACCTAGGGATAGAGTGCGTTATTCGCCTTTAGATAAATCTATTGACCTCGGGAGAGGCGGTAGAATATATTAGGAATCTCCGCCTTCAATAAATTGGGAAAATTATTTATTACGGATAATCGAGAGTAAATTCGGATAAACTAAGGTGGATTCAGAACCCTAGACTTATTCATCATTTGATTTCTTTTATCCAAGATATTGTTTTCTACTGCTTAGTCTTTTAGTAATTCTTTTAGCTATTAATCGCAAAACCCAAATTCGATTGTTCAGATAAAATTGGAATACGAAAAAATCGGTAGTTAGAGATTCAATCCTCGTGGGAACGATACTCTACTTATCACTTTATTACTTGTAAACGATGACGTGCACTTGCGTGTAGGAAATATCGCAACAATTCACGAGTGAAACTTCACGGGTGTGTGTGTGTACTTTATGTCTGTCGAGGAGGCGTGACGTGGGTTTTTAACCTTGTGAATTATGGTTGGTTTTATTTGTGAAAACAAAACCTTTAGGCTGTGACCCCCGTTGATTTTGAAATAGAAGGATTTGATAATCCTAAATTGTTTTCGATTAAAACTCTCGATGGCATTTCAAACAGTTTTATAAATTGTTTCTCTTGAATTGTGATCTTTCGATTTTGGAATGTTTTCTCAAACGCTTGCCTCGGGAAGTACTTTTCGTTTCGTTTGGATCTTTGAGGATTCTTGGTTATTGTTATTCGTGGAATGTGAATTGTATGACTCGTATTTTTGCACTTGTACTTGCACTAGCAAAACAGTGGAGTTTTGCTAACCCCCGAGTATTCGGGGGGTGGATGTCTGTTTTTGCATTCAGGTTTGGGAGCATAACACAGGGTCGGCACGAAGGATGATGAAAGATGAACGATACTAATCACACGAGGATCCGTATGATGTCATTGGTTTAGTTGTATTTTATTTCCGTTGCAGTATTCTTTCCCGTTGTACGGGAGTGTGTTGTATTCGACCCCTGCATGGGCATGTAATGTATTTGAGTTGTATTTATTTATTGAAAGACCAAATCGGTCTATGGAGTCTTTTTAGCCTTAAAGGTATTGTTGAGATGTTCTATGTTGTTACCAGCCTGGTAGATCCTTGAGGAAAGGTTCTACGGCGTGTAATATCCCTGAGCGGATTGGGGGTGTTACATAAATGGTATCGGAGCTTAGGTTGTGGAAACCTAGGCTGTCGGGTCAGTGGTGTCTATTGAGTTTTGTCTCGTCGGATTTTGTCTGACTGAGTCGTGTCGCGACGCGTCGTCTGAGTTTGTTGGTCGTGATTAGTATCGTGGGCGATCATCATCTTCGTGCGACCTGTGGATGTAAGTCTCCCTTCTTCGTGTTGTGCCTCGTGTGACACGAGCTATTTTTATGATTATTTGTTAAGTGACGGAATCCTCTTATGGATTTTGATTTCGTGATATGTGGTTATTTGACTCTCATATTTCGTTCATATGAGGAGTAGTGTTGCTGGATTGTGCATGTTGAACTGTATTTCTTTTATCCGCTGCGTGAGTTCTTTTGTAATGACTTTCGGTATTTTACCGACTGAGTTTTATTTAGAAAACCGATTCCCTTAACTGAGTTTGTGGCATTATGGCCTTGATCGTTTTGGCGAAATTCTTATGACGGTATTTAGTATTTTGTAAATGGCTTTTGTAAGTTTTTTGAAATATTACCGTCATCGGCCTTTTTGACGTTGTAAATGATTTTTGGCCTGGTGAGTTCCGGCGCGGGACCCACGGCGCTATAATGTTTCATGTAATTACCTGAAATTTTTGGGCATTCTAGCCCATTGAATTATCTTTGAAAACCTTGAGTATTTTAGGAAATAAAATTCGAGACGTACTTTTAAATGGATTGTATTTTCAAGGCGCCTACTAGCGCAACTACATGTTTCAAAATTCTTCTACCTTGAGGACCAAAATATATTTTTTTTCTTTCCAGTAATTTTGGAAATGCTTTGCTTAGACCTGAGGGTCGAATATTTTTGAAAGTTTTTCACTAAAAGAAAGGTGTCCTCATTTTTGTTCAAACGCAAGATGGTTTTCCAAAGTCTCGATAACGATGTTTCACGTTTGTACTTTTTTGAAAGGTGATACTCAAGATCAACTAGTGTTTCCAAAATCATTTTTTTTAAAGTGGTTTTCGTTTTTAAAACCTATCATTCCTATTTGCGGTCCAGGAATGTATATGTGACGTTAGCGTTATTGTTAGGATGTTGGCCCTATGAGTTGTAGTCGAATTGGCGGTGTGAGCACTAAGTCGTTTTTCACACCTTTGTTGTGTTAATCCTCTGTGAGAGGTGGGATGTTGATATTGAATGTTGTCGCCCCGTGGTGATTTCTGCGTTATCGCGCATGTGCGAACTATTAGAGCTTGGATTTTTGTGCGTTTATGCACATGGGTGATTGTTTCATGAGGTTTGTGATTGTGTGCTGGCTATCGTTTGGGCTGTTGTAATCGTCGAACAATGCCGTGGTCGCTGTAATTTTAGTATGTGTTGATATGTTATGCCAAATTGGCATCTCCGGTTTGTTGTTTTGCGATGTTATATTCCATTGTACCTAGCAGTCGTATTTTCAGTATGCCGAGCCGAGGTGTTTCAACCGTGGTGTGCCGGGGGCATGCATGTACCAATTATCTTTCTCGTCACAGGATGCAGTTTTGAGAGTTGAGTTCCGAGTCTTTCGGGGTGCGAACTTCAGCACAGATATCAGGATCGGCTCTAAGAGGCCCATGGGAGATTTTGCTGTCGGTTGCTTTTCGTGTTGTTACCTTGTTTCCGTTATTATGAGTTGCGGGGACGACATTTCTTTTATAAGAGGTCGAATGTAATACCCGTGTTGTTTTTGGACTTCTGCATTTCCTCTTTCTCAAGTCTATCGACTCGCTCGTGTTCGTTGATACTTTCTGAACTTGTTCTGTATTTCGGTTTCATCGTTCGAACGAACTGTGATCTTGTTGTGGGTCGATCTGGTTATCGCTGTGACTTTTTCGAGTTCGGTTCGATTCTTGTGAACCTTGTTCGGAAGTGACATCATTTGGTTCTATTAGTTCTTTTATTCGAAGTGGATCGGAATTGGAACTCTTGTGTTTTCGACTCTGTCGACTCGTTTATACTCGTTAACATTTTCTGAACTTTCCCTATCCCTTGCTTTTGTTGATCGAACGAGGGTGGTATTATTTCGGAATAACTCGTTTGTCGTTGTGACTTTTCAATCGATATTCCCTTTCCTGTGGATCTTATGGGAATGCATGTCTTGTTGTTCTCACCAGATCATCCTAGGAGTTGTTGTTTGAATTTTATTATCCTTCGTGTTTCGGACATGATTGTTCGATTTTCGTTGTCTCGATCGTTTGTTTGTTCAGTTTTTGTTCTCGTTTCGTGATTGTTGAGCGTTCAGGCTCCTTCGTAATTCCCTTAAGTTCGGGAAATTAGTCTCGCTTTCGATCTTCCAACCCTTAGGCGGTGGAATTCCGTATTTGTTCAGCGTTTGGCTCGCGTTTTTATTGATGAACCGTTGGGTTGGTCAATCGTATTGATTTTCGTTCGTGTGACTTGTGACTGTTCGGATAATCGACTTGATTGTACTATCTGTTTGATGACGCTTGTCACTTGTTGGTTTTATTATGTTTCTACCGGTGGCGTTGTGTTGGTCGTCGTGGAGCGTGTTTTCACGTCGTATGTCTCTTTGCGTTTCTTGCAGCGTTTCGCCGTCGGGCGCGAGTTTTCGGTTTTTGCGTATCTCGTTGAGTTTTCCTGGCAGGGGACATTGCTTCTCCCTACTTGTTTTAAGTTTCGGGACGAAACTTCTTTTAAGGAGGGTAGAATGTAATACCCGTAATTTCGATTTCCGGTAATTTCTTTTTTTCGGCGGAAGTCCGTTTTGACGACTCGCTCATGACCGTTTCGTCATTCTGGGAATGATTAATTCTACATTTTTTGACATCTGAGTTCGTTTCGATGACGTTTTGTTGAGTTCCGTGTTTTTTAGCGACTTTTCCGCACTTGAGTTCGATTCTTGCGAATCTCGTTCGAAACTACTGTTTCGAGTTTCCCATAAGTCTGTTTAACTTTGTTATACGTGTTGTGAACTTCGGTTTGGTGTTTCGATCATGTATCGTGTATTTCGGACGTTTTGGGCCATTTTCGTAATTTCCCAAAGTTTGGGGTAATTACTTTCCGTTGTCGAATTTCGAGCCTTCGGGTGGTCGGAATCGTGTCTTCTCTTAGTGCTCGAATTCGTCTTTGCGAGTACTTCGTAACCGTATCTTCGATTCATATTCAGGTTCGGGTTTCGGGGTCGTTCGGGCCGTCGGAGTTGGCCCCGGCCGAGTCATGGCGGCAAGGCCCAGGCAAGACCTTGCCGAGTTACGTATGGTAGCGCTCGGCGATTCGTGCGTAATAGCGATTCGTCGTAACCCTTGGCCGGTTACGTACGTAAGGATGCCGGCATTTTTGGGCAGCGTCTCAGCCATGGCCGGTTACGTACGTAAGCCCTTGGCCGGCTACGTACGTAACTCGGCAGGCAGGCTGCCTATTTAAGGCCCTGCGGACGGGTTTTCACCATTTTTTCTCAATATTTTCTTTCTCTTCCGCGGATGTGGTCTTGGGGATCTTGAAGCTATGTTGTTGAAGAACAAATACACGAAGTTGTTGGGTTCATATCATTGATTGATCATCCTATATCATCCTTTGATCTAGCAAATCAAGGTGAGATTTTTTAGAACCATATTTTGAGAAATTTTGGGATTTTTGTGTTTTTGTCCGATTCGTTCCGTATTATTGATTAATCCATGATGGGTATGATTAATCTTAGTAGTATTCTTGTGCTTAACATCATTTAATCCATTGTTCTTCGTCGAATCAAAGTATATTTCTTGATTTCCTTCGAATCGACTTTTTGGGGGGATTTGTTCTTGATCTCATTTTCCATCCATTTTTGATGGATCGATTGTTGTTAAATGATGTTGTTAAACATATCCTATGGATTGTATATCCATATTTCGGTTTGGAATTCCATTTTCGTGTTTTGACGGGACGAATCGTGTTCTTGGCCGTTTTGGGGGAAACACTTGAACTTTCGTCATTCGTTCTTTGAATTCAACGGCTTTAGGTCGTGCTATGGAATTCATTTTCATTGTTGTTATTGTCCTTCGTTGTTTATTATCACGAGTTAGCTTTCAGTGGAGTCGGCGGGTTCGTAGTCGGTTCGTGCCAACCTACTTTGGTCGATTCTCCGTGTTGTTCTTATTCGAGGCAAGTACCTTGTCCATACTTTTCTTGTTTTGTGGATATGATGATTGGTGATCGTCTTGATATGTTTGTTTGTTTGTTTGAAATGAGTTTTCAAAAGATTCGGCTAACCTCGTTAAAGGCTCACTTTCAAAACGCGTGTGTTTTGTAAATTGTGTGGGTTGTAAGTGACTATGTGAATCCTATGGATATGTTTGGTGTTGATGATGCACTTGGTATTTGCATGTGGACGTATATTGTTTCATTTCATTGCATTGTGGTTCGACGTGGTGTTTTGCTAAGTGTTTGATGCCTCTGGGTGAATTGTTTGGATATCCTTGGTGTGATATGTTATTTGTGCATGATTGATTCGCTAGCCAGCTCGGGAGGGTCCTTCGAGGCCTCGAGTGGGATTCGTGGCTTCGTCCCGGTCCTAGGTGACGTGTGGTGCTTGATTATTTTGCTAGCCAGCTCGGGAGGGTCCGACGGGGCCTCGAGTGGGATTTGTGGCTTCGTCCCGGTCCTAGGCGATGCGAGTACGTGTGGATGTTTTGTGAATGTGCGGAGGGAATTCCAATGGCGTCGACCTGGATTCACGAGTGCGTGTGTATGTTTTGTAAATGTGTTTGCTCACCTCGGGAGGGTTCGACGGGGCCATGGAGGGAATTCCAATGGTTTCGACCTGGATTTACGAGTGAAACTTCACGAGTGCGTGTGTATGTTTTGTGAATGTGTTTGCTCACCTCGGGAGGGTTCGACGGGGCCACGGAGGGAATTCCAATGGCTTCGACCTGGATTCACGAGTGAAACTTCACGGGTGTGTGTGTGTACTTTATGTCCGTCGAGGAGGCGTGACGTGGGTTTTTAACCTTGTGAATTATGGTTGGTTTTATTTGTGAAAACAAAACCTTTAGGCTGACCCCCGTTGATTTTGAAATAGAAGGATTTGATAATCCTAAATTGTTTTCTATTAAAACTCTCGATGGCATTTCAAACAGTTTTATAAATTGTTTCCCTTGAATTGTGATCTTTCGGTTTTGGAATGTTTTCTCAAACTCTTGCCTCGGGAAGTACTTTTCGTTTCGTTTGGATCTTTGAGGATTCCTGGTTATTGTTATTCGTGGAATGTGAATTGTATGACTCGTATTTTTGCACTTGTACTTGCACTAGCAAAACAGTGGAGTTTTGCTAACCCCCGAGTATTCGGGGGGTGGATGTCTGTTTTTGCATTCGGGTTTGGGAGCATAACACAGGGTCGGAACGAAGGATGATGAAAGATGAACGATACTAATCACACGAGGATCCGTATGATGTCATTGGTTTAGTTGTATTTTATTTCCGCTGCAGTATTCTTTCCCATTGTACGGGAGTGTGTTGTATTCGACCCCTGCGTGGGCATGTAATGTATTTGAGTTGTATTTATTTATTGAAAGACCAAATCGGTCTACGGAGTCTTTTTAGCCTTAAAGGCATTGTTGAGATGTTCTATGTTGTTACCAGCCTGGTAGATCCTTGAGGAAAGGTTCTACGGCGTGTAATATCCCTGAGCGGATTGGGGGTGTTACAGTGGCTTGTGAGCTTGGGCTAAGATGGTCTAACCCAGCTTCTAGAACATGAGTCTTCACACTCCATAATGTAGCGCATAATTAAATAATGCCACTTATGAAGGAGACCTTTTAGTGAAAGGTTACATATAATAAAATGCATTTTAATCTGCAGTAACCCCTCACCTGATAGAGTGTTTTTGGACTCTATAAAAGGGGTCTTACGCACTTCATTTCATACGAACAAGAGCAACATACATCATCATATTGCAGCATATATCCCTTTGAGTTTCATACTCAGTTTCCAACACCAAACAATTCATCGGAACTTTGTAATTTTGAGAGCATCTAACTCAGAGACAAAAATCAGTTGTAGGTTGGAGACTTATTGCCTGAGCCGTCTGTTCTTACACAGGGGCAAAATAGTCTTATGAAAATAGTCTTCCATTTGATCTAAAGCTTGTCAGTTTTCTTGTGCAGTGCCTATCATAACTTCAACATACAGGCCTTATTCCATGTTGGTAAATTTACCAAATTTAAACCACCTTCAGTCCAAAGGCCTACAGTCCCAAGCAACATGAGCCTATTTCTACTTCCCAATTCACCTGCCCATAAGTATTGCCTGCAGATTGCTTCTGTAATATCCGGATAAACTATTGAGTATTTCGCCCGTAATTGAACCCTGTATTATTTGGATTTGTGGTATCGATAATCGAAGAATGATCTTTGTCGTATTCGTATCCATATGCATGATTATATCAACATATAAATCTTCACATGCAATTACGTAATAATGATCGTGGACTTGGTATTGTTATCACCTTTGCTAAACGAAATTAGATAAAGGATCACCGAAGGTTGTATCATTTCTTATAAGTTGGATTAGTTCTTCATGATGAAGTTGAATGTAATGATGATATTGGTAATAGGCGTATCAACCTTAGATCACCCGCACTTCATATGAGAAATTGTAATCAAGATTAAGTATGACGTTGTGATGTTATGCGAATCCTTGAATTCAAAGATATTTATAAACCGTAAGATCATTCAAGTTGCTTGAGTAATGTATGTGTGGAGTATAACGTACGTTAAACACTGAGAATTACCTGCGTTATACCATCAGGCGAGACAGTCGTCTGGTCAGGGAAGAAACTGTCAAATGCATGCTTAGCGTGCGCTAGGCTTTGTAGCTTACGTACGCTAACGAGCAGACGTAACATACGCTACATTGGGTATATAACATACGTTATGCAGATGAGGCAGGATACGTTTTGTTGAACTTTCGGCCGTAGTCTAGAATGATAGTTCGTCTATTAGTTATTCGACGTAAGATGAACTCTATATTATTTCTTTTGTTTAAGGTCCGAGTTTTACTAAGTGATTGATCGAAGGAGCGACCTTCGAGTGCATCGATACCAGACGAAGTATTATTCTTGTCGTCAATCGAGGCAAGTACTTTAATTTTATTTGTGCGTATTAATGTCGACTATGTTGTTGTTGTATTGTTGCGTACTTGTTAATTGTCCACCATGCGTTGGTCCGACGGGATCATCATGGGAATTTGTAGTTGTGTGCGCTGGATCGCTGGACAGGTATTTCTACCATGCGTTGGTCCGACGGGATCATCATGGGAATCTATAGCTGTGTGCGCTGGATCGCTGGAATACCACGAGTATGTTGAGATTATTATGATATGTGTTGATATTATTTATCGTTGGAGAAACTTGACATGATTATGGTTGATAATGTTGATGTCATTGTTTAAGATTTGATGAATAAATCCTTGTTGTTTAATTATCGTACTTGTACTAGCATCGTTGTGCTAACCCCTTTGGGGGTGAATATTTGTTTATGTTCAGGATCCAGAAGAGCGGGAAAACAACCACTGGAGCTGCATGACGACGAGGGTGCAGAGTGAAATTGTGAGATGTTTGTGTTGTTTTAATAAGTACTTGAGTACGTTGTCTTTTGTGATGTTGGAATTGGTTATGTATTAATAATTTGTCGTTGGATGCTTGTAAATTTATTATTGATTCGGATTCGTTGTATTTTATTTATGTTGCCATAATCTGTTGGTGTCTTTTATTGTCGTTCTGTTCCTTCAGCCTTGTAAATTCTTACGTAAAGGATTTACGACGCTGTAATATTCCTGAATATATCGGGGGGTGTTATAGCTTCAACAGTTTTCATGACTTTTTTAGGAAATAGAAAAACTTGGCTCCAAAAGTTTTAAAATAGAGGACACTTTGCACCAATTGTAGCCTTCCTCCATAACTGAGAAATCTAACAGTCCAGTGTTGCACTCTACTAACCATTTTTTCGATCAAAGGCTGAAACTGTGGAATGGATAGTCTTTTGGCATTCAAAGGCACTCCAAGATATCTAAAAGGGAGATTCCCCTCTTGAAGTTGTACCTGGCTAGTTATCATCTCCCTATTTGCATCAGAAACTCCAGAGAAATAGATTTCACTTTTCCTTTTGTTGTCTAAATTCAGATGTAGAGCTGAACTTCTCAAAATATTCTAAGAGAGTGGAAATGGACTCCAGATTTCCCTTAGAGAAAAATAAAAGATCATTAGCAAAAGTGAGGTGTGAGATCCTAAAAGTAGCATATCTTGGATGAAATTTGAATGATGAATTCTCATGTAAAGTGTGCAGTAACCTAGTCAGGTATTCCATACTCAAGATAAAGAGAAAGGGGGAGACAGGGTCCCCTTGTCTAAAGCCCTTCTTTCCATCAAAAGGTTCCAGCAAAGCACCATTTAAATTGATCTGATATGAAACTGTAGTCATACATTTCATTATCCATCCAACAAATATAATATATCAGGAAATCCCAAACCTCCGGTGAATAGAGTCATAAGCCTTCTGAAGATACATCTTTATCATGTACCTTGATGACATACTTTTCCTCCCATAACCCCTGATGAGTTCTTGGGCAAGAATAGTATTGTCATGTATAAACCTGCCAGGCACAAATGCTGCTTGTTCTGAATTCACCAGGTAGCTCATCACCAAACTCATTCTAGCAGTTATTATCTTAGAGATAATTTTATAAAGTACTCTGTAGCAAGCAATTGGCCTGTAATACTTAATTGTGTTGGCTGCAGTTCCTTTAGGGATTAATGTAATCATTGTAGTGTTAACACTTTTGAGCAGCTTTCCAGTAGTGATGAAATATTTTATAGCTGCTGTTACAACCCCCCCTACAATACACCAGGCTCCTTTGAAATTTTTTAAAGAGTAACCATCTATACCTGGAGATTTTTCGTCTCTAATTGACATTAATGCCTCCTTCACTTCTTGATTACTGACAGGAGAAATAAGTAGTGCTCTTTGATCTTGTCCAAGAATTCTACCTTTTCCTAGCACTTGAATATACACAGCTTGGGTTGTTTTTGCAGGAGTTCCAAGAAGTTGTTTGTAAAAGTTCAACACCTCAGATTGTATAGCTCCTTAATTCTGTCAGCTTCTCACCTTCAGCATTAAACAGAACATGGATACCAATTTTCTTCCTTGATTTCAAGCTTGCATGAAAGAATTTATTATTGTTGTCACCACATTTAAGCTAGTAAATCTTGGACTATTGTTTTAGTATCTACTCTTCAACTGTCATCCATTTTTCATATTCAATTAAAGCCTGTCTTTCCTCCTCAAAAAGATGCTTATTTAAGGGGTCAATCTGTAACTCGGCCTGGGCTTTCTCAAGATTTATTCTAGCAGTATCAGTTCTCATATGAGTGTTTGCATAAAGCTTGACCAACCCTCTCAGTTGGATCCTTCTTCATTCCAACTCTCTCTCTCTCTCTCTCTCTCTCTCTCTCTCTCTCTCTCTCTCTCACACACACACACACACACACAACTTGTAGAAAGTCTTGATGTTCAACCAGGCAATTCATAAATCTAAATTGCATCTTAGGATGTGTTGGTACTCTTCCACCCTGCAGCACCAAGGGAGAGTGATCTGATGTTCCGGGGTTTAGAACATTTACAAAAAATGAGTTATAGGTCTGAAACCAAAGCCTATTACCCATGCATTTGTCTATTCTTGTACAATGAGATTCTCCTTTTGATTATTGCACCAAGTATATTCTCTCCCTACATATGTCAAATCTTGTAGTTATGCATCATTAATGGTCTCCCTGAACCTGAATCATTCAGCCTCTGTAACATTCAAACCTCCCATTCTATCTTCGGTGTGTAGAACATTGTTGAAATCGATCCAAGCTTCCTGTACTTGACCACACAACCTGTGCAATTCCCTCCAGAGGGGTTCTCTTTCCTCAGGTGTATTCCAAGCATAAACAAAAGTAACAAAACAGCTAAATGAACCATCAATCCTAGAAACATATACATGACCTGTTTGAGAAGAAGATGAAATAACACTGAACTGCACAATAGTACTATTCCAGATTATCCATATTCTTCCATTCTCAGCAAACCCATAATTATCTGCAAAATCCCAATTATTACCAAATAACCTTCTACATATACTTGCATTAGGCTGCTTGACTCTAGTCTCAAGCATCCCCAGAACTTCTATTTTATTTTCTGATATAAATTTTTTCACCTCTTTCTGTCTGAGGCCTTTTATTGAATCCTCTCAAATTTCATGAGGAAATAATCATTGATGAGATGAAAAAGGGCCTGCTTGAGGAGCCCTAGCTGCCTTACCAATTGGTTTTCTCTCTCTTTTATTTTCAATTGAATTGTAGTAAGCAGTTTACTTTGTAATTTTATAGTAGTTATATTGTTGAAAATTCAAGAACCAACACAGCATAAATTCATGTATAAGTAAATCATCATGTGATTGTGCCTCCTTGCAAAAACACACCTAGCACTGGTTATATGTCTAAAAGATGACAAAAATAGTAGAATAATTATATTTTTCTGCTACAAAGAAGTCTTGCCCACTTTATTTTTTCTCTCTTTTATTTTTAGTTGAATTTGTAGTAGGCAGTTTTGTTGTAATTTATTATAACTATACTGTTGAAAATTCATAGAACCAACAATCATAAGACTAGTTTATTTTCTGTCATTTCCAATGGCTACCGATGTTGATGATGCCACTGCAGCTGGCGATGCCAAAGCTGCTGCCGATGTTCATGTTGCACATACTATTGCAGTGCAGGCTGAGAAACCTCATAAGTTCTCGGGTGTTGATTTCAAGAGATGTGAGCAAAAGATGCTGTTTTATCTCACTACCTTTGGGCCTGTTTGCTTCGAGGATGATTCTTTTGTGGTCAGTGAGACGAAAACTGATCGCGTACGAAGCGCTTTGCTTACGATCATTGGTGTAACGGTGACTTCATGTGCCGTGATACAATTTTACATGAATTGGTTAATTCTCTATATAATGTGTACAATCAAATCGAAACCTCCCAAGAGCTCTGGAATTCTTAGGAGAAAAAGTACAAAACCGATGATGCTGGAACCAATAAGTTCGTGATCGGGCACTACTTGACCTTTTTGATGACGGACTTCAAAGTTTTTATTGAACAAGTCTAACAGTTTCAATTAATTGTGAACGAAATCAATATCGAGGGAATGATTCTACCTCAACTATTTGTTGCAGGAACGGTAATTGAGAAGTTTCCTCCTAGTTGAAAGGACTTCAAAAATTACCTGAAACACAAAAAAAAAATGAGTTTAGAGGACTTGGTTGTTAGACTCAGAATTACGAAAGACAACCGAAAGTCTGATTCTAAATTCAAGAGAGGCCCGATGGAGGATGAAGTTAATTTGGATCTTCAGCCAAAAAGAAGAAACTGGACTAGGTTCAAGACAAAAGGAAAAAGGCTTTTTAATATAGACGGATCCAGCATCCGAAAACTATTGGTGCACCAATGTACAAAAAAGAAAGTAACATACGATAAAAAAATATTATGCAATAAATATGTTAAAATCATATTAAAAGTTACAAATAATAAAGAAATTCATACTAATAAAAGATATCCATACATTTACAAAGAAAATCGCCTAGAGTCCATTTCCTCAAAATTTGTTAAAATAACATCATTACAAAATCCTAATTCAAAGTATCTTTTCATCCTAAATACACAAATAAATAAATATTAACAAGTATTATAAAATAACAAATAAATTTTAAATTGAGCTAACATTAAATTTTAAAGAAATTCTAATATTTTAATTTCAAATAAAATCTTAGTGGATATCATAATACATAATCCTAATTCAATAATCACAACTCACAAGTAGAAGAACTTAATAGTTACCTTTGCTATGGAGTGGAGGAGATGTCCGGCAGTGGAGCCTGCAGGTGGAACCGCAGGAGGTATTGGAGCGGCGAAGCGGCGGAGCCTGGTGGTCGGCTGTTGAGGAAGAGGTCGTTGTTTTGTTTAACCCTATGTCCAAGAAGAGCGTCGCTGCTATGCTTTTTTGATTTTTTTTTTTTCATTTTTGTTATAAAAGCCGATTAAAACGACGTCATTTCCTCTATAGACATGACACGTCAATTAAACCGAAAACGTCGTCGTTTTGGTCTTGGGGCAAAATTTGGTGGTGCACGTGCACCACCATGTAAAGAGTGTGTCCGCCTATGCTTTTTAAGCAAAGAAATTTATTAGAAATTTTCACAACTGTGGCAAGTTGAACTACAAAGGAAAATACTGTCGCTTGTCAATAAATTGAAATGGTTAATGAAATAAAGGCAAGGGAGTTGCTAATATTGTTGAACATGGCGATGTTGACATGCATCTGGAGCTGCCAGCCATGGTTGAGGAGCTGGACGAGGAGGTCTCAACTGTAGTGACTGAAACCAATATGATGGAGAATCACCATGCCTGGTACGTTGATATTGGGGCTACTCATCATGTTTGTTCTGATAGAGATGTGTTTTCTTCCTACACAGTTACTGATGGTAGGAAACTCTGCTTCTTCTGTGATTGCAGGTGTGGGGAACATGGTCTTAAAGCTGACATCTAGAAGAATTTAGTTTCAGGCTTTCTACTAGTTAGTCATGGGTTTAGGCTAGTTTTTGAGTCTGATAAATTTATTATGATCAGGTTTGAAATGTTCCTTGGTTGGGGTTATCTTGACAGCGTATTACTCAAAATTAAAGTGATGCCGATAAGCCGTGATGGCAAGAACAAAAATAATAATAATGAAAATGCTCCTTCTTCTGTTACTTGCTCGAGTGTTCAGATTTGTGACATTCTAGATTGGGACATATTAGTCTAAAATCGGTTAAGACTAATTAATCCAGAATTGATTCTAAAAACCCATGTTGAACTTAACAAGAAATATGAAGTATGTGTTGAAGCAAAATTGGCTAAATTGCATTTTCATTAAGTAGAAAAGAACACTACTCCTTAAGAATTAATTCATACTCATGTATGTAAATTAAAATTTGTGCAAACTAAAGAAGGTAAAAAATACTTCAGTCACTTTTATATATGATTGCACAAGATATTGCTCTGAGTTTATTTTGAGAAGCAAAGATGAAGCAATTGAGGCCTTTAAAATATATAAATAAAGGCAATTTGAAGTGATTAAGGTCGTGAGTATGTAGCACGAATTGAACAATTATGCGCTGATTGAGGCATAATTCATCAAACTACTACTCCTTATGCTCCTAAGTCAAATGGAGTTGTTGTGCGTAAAAATAGAACCATTAGAGAGATCATGAATGCATTATTAATAAGTTCATAGTTACCGCAAAATATGTGGGGGAAGCTATTCGGATAGCTAACCACATTCTAAATAAAGTACCACACAAAGGAAATGATAAAACTCCCTATGTGATATGGAAAGGGCGCAAGCCTTCTGCTAAAGTGTGGAGGTGCTTACCTGAACCAAAACAAGTAAGAATTTATCCAAATACAGTTGATTACATACTCATAAATTATACATATAATAGTAATGCATATCGATTTTTAATTCATAAATATGAAATTCCTGATATGCATGAGGGAATTGCCTTAAGTCTAGAAATATTGTTTTCTTTAGAAACATGTATCCTTGCAAAGAAAGGATTGTGACAAATCCAAATAAAAGAAATCGTGAAACTGCAAGTAGTTCAAATCCTATAAATGAATAGCCAAAACAGAGTAAGAGCTTGAAAGGCTAAGTCATTTGGTCCAGATTTTGTGACATATTCAATTGATGATGATCCAAAGACGATACATGAAGCTTATGCTAGTCTTGATGCTCCTTTTTGAAATAAAACTATTTATAGCGAATAGATCCCATCATGCAAAATTATACTTTAGAACTGGTTGATCTCCCACCAGGATGCAAGCCATTAGGATGTAAATGGATCCTAAGGAAGCAATATAAACATGATTGGCTAATAGACAAGTTTAAGGCCCGATTTGTTGCCAAAGGGTTTAAACACAAAAAAGGCTATGATTTATTCGACACATATTCACCAGTAACCAGAATAACTTCCATTCGAGTGCTTATTGCTATCGCTGCATTGCACGACATTGAGATTCATCAAATGGATGTGAAACTGCATTTTTGAATGGTGAATTAGAAAAAGAAACTTATATGGAACTGTAACACCCCCAAGATATTTGGAGTATGTCACAGCACCGTGAATCCCGCCTAGGACTCACAAGGCTAAAATATACGACATCCACAACAAAAACATCAAACTCTCCAGACATTCATCCATAATTTCCGAAACAAATCCCAAAATCAAAACACAAAGACGACAAGTTCGACGTGATCAACCACAAAAGAAATAACTCCTACAGTACTCAAGTACCGTCCATTAGTTTAAACAAAATATGAAGTTTTACATCCAGACTCAAAGAAAATTAAGACACCTAGACATTCCACAGTATCACGCCTGCCCGTCATCATTGTACTGTCCCGGTGCTCGTCCATCCCCATCCTTTAAACTTGAAATACATGAAACGTATTTCCCCCAAATGGGGTTAGCCGTGGAATAGCTAGTGCAAGTAACACAAACGAATTCTAACATCTTACAATATCAAAGCATTTGCATCGACAATCTCAAAACGCATAAGATAATGATTTCCGGAAATGCAAAATCTACAATGTATCACAAAACATAATCCTCCCGATTAACCATGGACTCGACCATGCGCGGATCCCTCCGAGGCCCCGATAGACCCTCCCGGAGTGGTTAACCCAAAAGTTCGTGAACCCAACCATACGCGGATTCCCCTGAGGCCCCATCGGACCGTCCCGGAGTGAACATAACTCTCTCAACACTCATATACACTTCTTTGCACATTCAAGATATTAAGTTCGTAAGAGTTACTTGCCTTTGAGACATGACGGATTGTTTCGAGAAGGTAAAAGACCACCGACAAAGGAATTCAGAGACTTCGGACCTAAATAAGTCGTGCAATAACTATCAACAATAGTACGATCGGAAAGTCAAATGGAAATACGCCCGAAAACCCCACCTACGACACGATTATACCAACATCATATTCAACGAGGGCGGATCGCAACTCCAATCCTCTCTATTCTCAATGATTCAAGTATAATCCATAATCTCATAGGAAAAACATGTATTGGTGGTAGGAAAATTATACTCAACTCATTTATTCCCAAATTACGATTAAAATTGAAGGATTATAAAGAAACCCCCAAATCCCCAAAAATAGAGGGTACTAGCGATTTACCTCGGATCGAAGACAAAGAGGATGATTTGGTGATGCCAAACTACTCCACAAT
Organism: Orobanche coerulescens; assembly: GCA_033398695.1. Classification (NCBI taxonomy): domain Eukaryota; kingdom Viridiplantae; phylum Streptophyta; class Magnoliopsida; order Lamiales; family Orobanchaceae; genus Orobanche; species Orobanche coerulescens. Next base: position 29,143,605 of record CM065805.1, on the reverse strand, counting down.
TCCAAGGAAGATGATTACTAGATAGTGGAAGACTTAAAACCGCACAAGAGTCGCCCAAAAATCACCCAAGTCGCGCAGGAGGAGAATAAGAAAGAAAAGTGGACGAATTCAGTCTGTTCCTGGGTTTTTATACCCAGGCTAGCTTACGTACGTAATCCATAAGGATTAACATACGTAAGTCCCATAACGTACGTAAGGATTTATCCCATTATGTACGTAACGAAAAATGCAAAACTCCCTAACCAATTTTTTGAAGGTCGTTACGTACGTAAGGACAGGGCCTTAACGTATGTAATAGCCTTTACGTACGTAAGAGTTCTAATGGTTACGTACGTAATACCGTCCCAGGGCAGATTCTGGACAGTTTGAAAATAAAGAATGCGGTGGAAACACGAGGTGATGAAATTATGAAACAAGAGTAACTTGCGAAAGATTCGAGACAACGAACTTAAGCACTAAAAGGAAACACGATCACATTCACCCGATGGTTAGGAAAATGACCATAAAGGTAAATTGCCCCAAACTTTTAGGAAATTACAAAACGACTTAAAATGGCCGAAAACTACGATACGGAAACGAACAACGTGCCGAAACTTACAACATTTCTGACGACATTAAACGAACTCACACAGAATCTGAAACCACAGTTTCGCACCACAATCGCACAGAACGAGTCAACAAACGGAGAATACCAAGACTAAATACAAAATCGAGTAGAACACTCTCGAAACAAGCTCGGATGACAAAACGTAAAGAATTAAACATTCTCCAAATATTTAAACGGTTACAAGCGAGTCGTTAAAAATGGAAAATGCTCCAAAATGGAAATTACCAAAATAAAAAAATTACGGATATTACATTCCCCCCTCTAGAAATAAGTTTCGTCCCGAAACTTAAGAGGTAAAAAGTTCCGGATATTTAGCGCGCATGCTGTCTTCGGTCTCCCAAGTCGCCTCCTCGACCCCATGCCTCGACCACTGGACCTTAACCAACGGAATAGTCTTATTTCGGAGTTGCTTGACACGATGCTCAAGGATCTTCACCGGCCTTTCTTCAAATGTGACATCCTCCGCTACTTCGATATCCCCATAATTGATGATGTGACTCGGATCCGGAACGTACTTTCTCAATTGAGAAACGTGGAACACACTGTGAACGTGACTAAGGGCTGGGGGTAATGCCAACCGATAAGCTAGCTCACCGACTCTATCTAGAATCTCAAATGGCCCAATGTACCTCAGGCTGAGCTTCCCCTTCTTCCCAAAATGGTAAACCCCTCTTGTTGGCGATACTTTGAGTAACACATGATCCCCTACTTCAAACTCCAAGGGTCGACGACGAACATCAACATACGATTTTTGTCGATTCTGAGCAGTTAACAGTCTATCTCGAATGATTGAGATCTTCTCTCTAGTTTCCATTAACATGTCCGGTTCTGTTCCCACCAGTTCCGAGGTCTCATCCCAACAAAGTGGAGACCTACACCGTCTACCATATAATGCTTCGTAAGGCGCCATTTTGATCGATGCGTGCCAACTATTATTGTAAGTAAATTCGATCAGCGGCAGATGCAACTCCCACTCACTACCCTAATCTAAAGCACAAGCCCGCAGCATATCCTCCAATGTTTGAATCGTCCGTTCCGTTTGACCGTCTGACTGCGGATGGAAAGATGTACTCAATCTCAACTCGGTGCCCAAAGCGTGATGGACCGACTGCCAAAAATGCGAGATGAAATGACCATCCAGATCAGATACGATAGTCTTAGGCATACCGTGTAGCCATACTATCTCTGCTATGAATACTCGAGCTAACCTCTCCGGTCCCCATGTATCCTTGATACCAAGAAAATGCGCCGATTTTGTCAATCGGTCGACAATCACCCAAATCATATTCATCCCGGTCTTCATCCTGGCATCCCGGTGATGAAATCTATGGAAATATCTTCCCACTTCCACTCGGGAATAGGAAGCAGCTTCAACAGTCCGGCTGGCCTCTGATTCTCAATCTTGACTTGTTGGCACGTCAAACACCGTGCTACAAACTTCGAAACATCCCTTTTCATATTACTCCACCAAAAACTCTTTTTAAGGTCTTTATACATCTTACTCGCTCCGGGATGGATAGAGTAAGGGGTAACATGAGCTTCTCGAAGTATTTTCTATCTCAAGTTTAAATCATTCGGAACGCAGAGTCTCCCTTGAAACCTCAAACTACCGTCCTCATGAACCAAAAAGTCGGGGGCTTTCCCTCTCTCTGTATCCGCCTTCAGCTGACTGATCATCGGGTCATTACTATGCCCCCCTTTGATGTCATCAACCAAAGATGAAGTAATCTCGATGGTACGTAACTGGACCTGCACTCGCTGAATCCATACTTCGATCCCTTGTTCAATAAGTTCCCGTCGAATCTTCGCTTGCGGTGAGAATCTCAAGCATCTGGAGTGATACCGGTTTCCAACTCAGCGCGTCTACCACAACATTGGCTTTTCCTGGGTGATAAAGGATCTCCAAATCGTAGTCCTTTATTAGTTCTAACCAACGACGCTGTCTCATGTTCAGTTCTTTCTGGCTGAAGATGTACTTCAAGCTCTTATGATCGGTATAAATCCGGCATGGAGAACCGTGTAGATAGTGGCGCCAGATCTTTAGTGCAAACACCACTGCAGCCAACTCCAGATCGTGAGTAGGATAATTCATTTTGTACGGTTTCAACTGTCGCGACGCAAATGCTATAGTCCTATCGTGCTGCATTAGAACATACCCGAGTCCCTGGCCTGAAGCATCACTGTAAACCGAAAACCCACCATTCCCTTGAGGTAAGGCTAGCACCGGTGCTGTAGTCAAACGCCTTTTCAGTTCCTCGAAACTCCATTGCCTCTCGTCATTCCATTCGAACTTCTCGGACTTCTGGAGTAACTGAGTAAGCGGTCGAGCAAGTTTAGAAAACCCCTCGACGAACCGTCTATAATACCCAACAAGTCCCAAAAAGCTACGAACCACATTCACGTTCTTAGGCAGTGCCCAATCTAACACTGCTTCGATTTTCTGGGGATCTACACGAACCCCTTCAGCTGAAACCACATGTCCTAGAAACATAACCTCTTTCAGCCAAAACTCACACTTCGAGAACTTCGCATACAGACGCTGAGCTCTCAGAATCTCCAACACTAGTCGCAAATGTTGAGCGTGTGCCTCGTCATCACGAGAATAAACCAAGATATCGTCTATAAAAAAGACTACGCATTTATCGAGATGCTCGATGAATATCTTATTCATTAGCTATATAAATACTGCTGGCGCGTTGGTCAGCCCGAACGGCATGACCACAAACTTGTAGTGCCCATACCTCATGCGAAAAGCGGTCTTAGGAATGTCGTACTCCCTCACCCGAAGCTGATAGTATCCAGATCTCAACTCAATTTTTGAAAACACAGTAGCTCCCTGTAACTGGTCGAACAAATCGTCGATACGAGGCAAAGGATATTTATTTTTAATGGTCACTTTGTTCAGTTCCCGATAAACGATACATAAACGCGGTGAACCATCTTTCTTCCTCACAAACAGGATCGGCGCACCCCAAAGTGAGGCACTGGGTCTGATATATCCTTTCTCTAATAGTTCCCCCAACTGACTCTTCAGTTCTAGCATTTCTGAAGGTGCCATACGGTACGGCGCCTTAGAGATCGGGGCTGCACCCGGTTCTAAATCAGCTCCGGTGGTAGTCCTGGCAAATCATCCGGAAAAACATTTGAAAACTCGTTTACCACTGGAATTGAAGAAAATTCACCCTTATAGTTCTCTACTCTCGTAGCGTAACACCAATATCCTATGCATCCATCCATAATGAGTTTCGCCGCCTTCATAGCACTAATTAATAATTTCTGACTTCTCTTCCTCCGGTGTCCCACGAGAATGAGTGCTCGGTACCATCCTCGGCCAATATCAATATACTTTTCATGCGATAATTCATTACTGCGTCATGTCTATCAAGCCAGTCGTCCCCGAAGATCAAATCCTCATAAACGATATCAACGACTATTAAGTTCGAAAGCCACACTCTATCCGCGATCATTACTGGGCAATCTCTAACCTCTCTATTCCCCACAATTCTATCCCCACTAGGAAATTTAACCACAAACGGTTCGCAAACAGTCAAACATACAATATTCACTCGATGCACACTATCCAAAGAGATGAATGAATGCGAAGCACTAGAATCGAAAAGCACTCTAACTAGATGAGAGAGGACATGAACCGTACCTGTAGCCACAGTAGCCTTTGGATCGTCCGTTCTCCTCATCTCATAAACACATGGCTGAAGTGAACCAGCGCTGGAGGCTCCCCCTCTAACGGGCTGACCCCGTCCTCGACCCCGACCGAAACCCTGAGACGACTGACCGACTGATGACTTCTGATTGACACTTGGTTCTCCCAGCATAGGAGCAGATGTCGGAGCTCCAAGAGTCTTCTCTCCCTCAGTATAATATGCAACTCTATGGCCCGTCTGGCTGCAACTATAGCACTTCAGGTGAGGCAGATCACAATCACGACTGATATGGCCCTGCTGGCCACAATTAAAACATGTCACAATCCGGTTGGATGCATTAGGACCACCTCTAAAATTTCTATTGCTTCCTGATGTACGATGAGACTTCCCAGATGGGTAGTTTGCCGACTGAGACCTCTGCTGGTTGTTATTCTTGGTACCCGAAAAATTTCCTGAAGTCTTTTGTTTCTTTCCCTCACTAGCCGTCTCCGTATCCGCGAAGGACATATCATAGGCCAAAGCTTTGCCATGATGCTCCTTCAGTATAGTACAAGCAAACCCAGCCATGTAGTGTCAAATTCTGGGTTTCATCCGCATATCAAAATGGCGGATCTTATCTCTCTCTTCTCTCACTTGCCCCTTGACATGATTAAGTTGTTGGTTATACTCGATGATCGCCTGAGATACTGGAATGTCTTGAGGTTTAGCCTCATAAAAGGCTCGGATTTTGGCCTCCTGAACAGGCCACGGGCAATACTCATCCTCCATTAATTCTTTAAACTCGTCCCATGAAGCCTCGCGGTCCTGAGGCACAACCGCTTGCCACCAGCTAGCTGCGTCTCTCGTCAGAAAGTACTGTGCAATTGGCACCTTCCGTGCCTCCGGACAGTTTACCGCCATAAATACCTTATTCATCTCGTTGATCCACGCTTCCCAGCCTATCGGGTCCGTAGCACCACTGAACTGAGGAGGACGCATACGGATCACGTCCTGAAGCCATCTCTCTGCCCCAGCATTCTCCACAGGAGGTGGATTATTAAGCTGAACTGCTTGGGTCAGGAGTGCCATTTGGTTAGCCACTTGTTGTAGTATAGTGGCCAGACCAACACCCGCATTGTTCCCTGCGGAGTCTCCCATACTGGCCGTCTGGTCCTGCTGACCATCGGTACTAGGGTGAACTGAATTCGACAAAGTGGGAGTAGTCGATCCAGCATCCGAACCGAGAGACATGGCCGCCCCACCGGCTGCGCCACGCCCTCGACCGCGTCCTCGACTGCGTCCACGTCCTCTACCGGCTTGTATTCTAAGGAATAGAAAAAAAAAGAATCATAAGTACAGTTCAGGAGATAACCATCATGGTGACCAGTTCCCAAATTATGGAATCGAGAAACAAAGCAGTAAAGACAATAAGGTAAGAGATTCTTACGAGTACCGGTCGTACTAAGATGATGGCAGCGCGATGATACTGTGCTTACAACAACGTGACTAGACCCAAAAGACCAACAACCTAGGTATCCATAAACCCAGGCTCCGAACTTTTGGGTTAACCAGGTTCACGAACTTTTGGGTTAACCACTCCGGGAGGGTCTATCGGGGCCTCGGAGGGATCCGCGCATGGTCGGGTCCATGGTTAATCGGGAGGATTGTGTTTTGTGATACATTGTAGATTTTGCATTTCCGGAAATCATTATCTTATGCATTTTGAGATTGTCGATGCATATGCTTTGATATTGTAAGATGTTAGAATTCGTTTGTGTTACCTGCACTAGCTATTCCACGGCTAACCATATTTGGGGGAAATACGTTTCATGTATTTCAAGTTTAAAGGATGGGGCTGGACGAGCACCGGGACAGTACGACGATGACGGGCAGGCGTGATATTGTGGAATGTCTAGATGTCTTAATTTTCTTTGAGTCTGGATGTAAAACTTCATATTTTGTTTAAACTAATAGACGGCACTCGAGTACTGTAGGAGTTATTTCTTTTGTGGTTGATCACGTCGAACTTGTCGTCTTTGTGTTTTGATTTTGGGATTTGTTTCGGAAATTATGGATGAATGTCTGGAGAGTTTGATGTTTTTGCTATGGATGTCGTATATTTTAGCCTTGTGAGTCCTAGGCGGGATTCACGGCGCTGTGACATACTCCAAATATCTTGGGGGTGTTATAGGAACAACCTGAAGGTTTCATTGCGCATGGTCCAGAAAAAAGTGTGTAGACTTTAAAGCCATTATATAGGCTAAAATAATCTCCTAAACAATGGCATATGAAGTTTAACACAACTATATCGGTAAATGGATTTAAGATTAACGAATGTGACAAATGTATGTATATTAAAAGAACACATAAATCATTTGTCATAGTTTACCTATATGTAGATGTTGGTCACAGTATACAATATAAACAACTTAAAAGGGGGTTGAATAAGCTGTATCTTTTTCGAAGTTTATTTGCATAGAGGAAGTCTAAGGTTAAGTTGCTGTAAATATAGAAACTAAATAATCTCCTGTTAGCTTGGTGCGTACAGGGTTTTTAAAATATGTATACTAAAATCACACAGGTAGATAGAAAACAGTAAATGACAGAAAGTAAAGACACACTTATTAAAGTGGTTCAAGGTAAACCCTATACGTCCTCTGGTTCTCCAAACAGGAGTAAATTATTTATTGAAATCATGGCGTATACAACTATGTGACTAACTAAACACGTCGATGTATCGTTCACACAGATTGATACAGCCGACACCATCTTGGGCCGCTCACACAGATTGGCTTGGCTTATTCGACTTGCTTCTTCTCACATAGATTGAAGCTTCGACCTTGATGCCATTCATCCCATATAGGTCAGAGATAGCAAGGCTCAGTCCACACAGGGCTAAGTAAACTTAACGGTAAGATTGGTATGCCAAGATCCAACAGCAACTGTATGCTTGATGAGCGTTTGATGTAAGTGTGTTATTCGCATTGAGGACCTTGTATATTTCTTCTCTTTGATGAAGTTGTATGCTTGAAGAAGTATAGTGCTCTTGTAAGCTTGATATTTATATTGTCAAAGTGTATTAATGTCCTCTTGCTTGGGGCTATTTATAACCTTAGAAATAGATCCGTTGTAAATATAGTCATTGTCTGGTTAGTGAGATTGAGACTGTTATGATTTGCGGCTTCAGAATATTTCAAATTAAAGGCGATTCGCATTTGATGATTCATATATTCTTTTTGAGCAACATTAAATGCTCTTCAGACTGTAGTCTCTTCGGCCGCATTAAATGCTACCATATCAACATTAATTTCTACTTTAACCTTGAATACTTTGTGAATAGATAATGTTAGCCTTCTCAAAGGTTTAAAGTTTCTCCAGTCCTGTTGGATTTGTGTTTTATTTTTCCTAAGTAAAACACTTAAAACATGTTTTCTGTAACCAACATATTCGTCTTTACTGTAGCTTGAAGACTACACTGTAGGAAAGGACTCTTAATTTTGCTGAAGATATTACGCTGTATGAACATGTTGTATGATGTTCTCCTAACAGCTTCCATGCTTAGACTGATATACTGAATTTGAAGAACTTGCTATATGAGGCAACACAGAGAGGGTGTTTCTTAATAGTAGATGATATGCTGGTCATGGGTAGTAGCAGTGAAGTAATCGTGAATACAAAAAGGATACTGAGTAGAAATTTTGATATGAAAGATTTGGGTTTAGCTGATTTAATTCTTGGAATTAAAATTAGCAGAACGTTAGAAGGCATTTTCTTGTCACAATCTCATTATATCGAGAAATTGCTCAAGAAACTCAATGCTTTTGACAACCCAATTGTAAAGACACACATTGATACCAGTATTCACTTAAGTGATCCAGTGGCTCAAGTTGAATATTCAAGAGTAATTGGAAACCTGATGTACATTATGAATTGTATAAGGCAAAATCTGGCATTTGTGTGAACAAATTGAACAGGTTCACGAGTAATCCAAGTAAAGAGCACTGATATTCATTGACTAGGATTTTCAAATACTTAAAGTACACCCTGAATTATGGGATATTTTATAATAATTATCCTGTAGTGATGGAAGGATATACTGATGCTAATTGAATTTATACACGAAAGCTTCATACTCTAAAGATGGATATGTATTTACTATTGGGGGTGGATCAGTGCAAGAAAACATGCAAAATTCGATCCACCATGGAATCAGAATTTATAACTCTAGATAAAACTAGAGAAGAAGTTGAACGGCTTCATAACTTTTCTGAGGATATTCCATGATAATAAAAGCCTCTGTCCAATGTTATGATCCGATGTGATAGCCAAACTGCAATTGGAAGAGCATAGAGGCTTATGTATATTGATATATCTTGACACATTCGTAGAAGACATAATACTATGTGATAGTTGATAAAAAAAATGGAGTTATAGCCATTGAGTCTGTGAAGAAATGTTAATTTCGCGGATCCACTCATAAAAGGTCTGATGAGAGATCAATTTCATAAACTGCTAGAGGGCATGGGATTAAAATCCACATCTTGGAAGAGCGATCATAGTGGGAACCCAATCTTGAAGACTGAAGATCCCATAAACCTGGTTCATTGGGGAAATAAAGTTATGATAGTTCTAATGAAAGCACTTATTGTAAATCTATCCCTATAGAGCAGTACAAGTGCTGAGTCATGTGATTGTTGTAAGGTTAAGTCTCTGGATTTTTAACGGTTCATTATCCTTCAAAAGGAAAAGTATTTGCATGGTACTTTATAAGAGGAGACCACCTATTTAAGTGTGAGGCCTCGAATATATACTTAGGAAACCAAGATGTTGTCCATGGTCAAAAGAGACACAACTATGAGAATGAAAGATGTTGAAATATTATTGTTTAAATGTCGTTGACTCGGTATACATCAAGAAAGATTAGTTCAAGGCACCGTGTCCACTAATCCGTGGATATATCCGATGATATTTTACTAAGGAAGGTTCAAAGCCACAAACTACCTTTTCTCATACAGCAGTGTTTTTCGAAAACTGGGTATGTGAGTCTGTATTCATGCATTTATTTATTTCCACTCATGTTGGGGATTGTTGGAAATTAGTTTAAGAAAAATAAGTTTTGACTCAATTTGAACCAAGTTAATGATAATAAAAGATTTAATTCTTTGGAATTAAATGTTAAATTGTGCATCTATGTCTCGAGGAGATAAACATAGAATTTTATTTATCAAAATCGATTTTCGGTGAGTGGAAAATAAATGATTAAAGTTAGATATTTAATTGAATCTGTAAAGATTTAAAGCGGGATATGAAAGGTCACCCCATATTGAAAAATTAAAACCTTCCTAAATAGTTTAATTAGTAAAAAGGTGAGATTTGAAAATTAAACGTGGCTGATTTGGGCGACTTGGGCCTTGTGGCTTGTGAGCTTGTGCTGAGACTAAATCAACTTTTGCCGCTTTGTCCAATGAAAATCAGCCACGTTTATCTAACTGACCTGACTTCCGCGGTGGTGAACTCATTGATCGCCCAAATTGGTGGCCGAACCGAGCTGACTACCCTAGCATGCTAAACTATTGAGCTAACTAACCCAACTGCTTGAAATACTGAGCTGGCTCAGACATGGTCTAACCTAGCTGCCTAAAATACTAAGCTGAACCACACATGTTCTAACCAAGCTTCTGGAACATGACTCTTCACACTCCATAATGTAACACACGAACTAAATGAGGCTACTTATGGAGGTAATCTTTCAGCCGAAGGGTTACAGAGAATTAAATGCACTTTAATCCGCAGCAAACCCCTACTTGATGGAGTGGTCTTAGACCATATGAAAGAGGTTTTATGCACTTTATTTCATATGAACAAGAGCAACATACATCATCATATTGCAGCATATATTCCTTCCAATTTCATACTCAGTTTTCAGCACCAAACAATTCGCCGGACCTCTGCGTTTTACAGAGCACCTAAAGCAGAGAGACTAAAAGGAGTTATATCTTGGGGACTTACTGAGCCGTCTACTCTTATACGGGGCAAACTACTCTTATGGAAAGAGTTTTCTATCGCCTCTGCTTCCAGTTAATTTTTTCCATCTCTTGTATGTTTAGTTGAATTTGTAGTAGGCAGTTTACATTATAATTTTATTATAAATATACTGTTGGAAATTCACACAACCAACATAACATATATCCATTCATAAGTAAATCATCACATCTCTAGCACTGGTTGCTGGTCTAAAAAGATGACAAAAATAGTAAACTAAATATATTTTTCTACTACAAAGAAGGCTTGCCCATTTGCAAATGTTAATGCATTTCAGGACCATGCATATTTGGTGTTGGACTTGGGTACAACCAATTTGTACATGTATCTTGGCTTTGTTGGGTGACAATGTACACCATGTTCCTCAGCAGCCCCAAACTTGGGTGGCCCAACCTGAAATGAAACAAAAAACAAAATATAATATATGCAAGATTCAAACTGTAAACATACAAGGATCTCATCCTCCACCACTGAAGCGATTCTGTTCTATACACTTGTTTCAGTTTCACTGACGTCCTCATCCACCAACTACATCATTTCATAAACAACATGCAATTGGTGGACAGAGCAATTATCAACTTTTACATGAAAAAGAGCAGCAATTATAACTCGTCGCCGTTTTATAAGATCTGTTTTTCTTACTAAGTTCAGAAGTCTTTTTTCTTGCCCATTATTTTCCTAGGTTGGCCCCTTACATTGCTCTCATTGAGTTTGCTGATCTATGTTGGAATCCACAACAACAAGTGTTGGGAAAACAAGAACCTTGTATCGAATCAGCCGGGATATTCAATCCCTGTATCGAATTGTGTTAAGAGGTTTTGACATATATGCCAATCCTCAATACATTAAGGAAACTGTATCGAAGAGTTGAAGTGTCAACCTGTATCGAAAGCCTGTCTCGAATCCAGCATATAGTGGGACCTTTCAGTACAACAAAGAAGTCTTATAAAGACCAAGTATGGAAACTGTCTCGAATCACCAATACAGTGATCTTCCATACAGCTCTCAACAGGACAAAGAAGGAATCTTCAGAAGTCAACTCCCGTTGAATAAGAAGTATTTAAATACTCAATGATAAAGTATTTAAATACTGTCAGTCAACAGATCTTCAAATCCCGCTAAATCCGGATCATGCTTTTCATCCCGTTGGAACGGAATCTTGCTCAACGGATTTATCCCAACGGATATATTTTCCAGAAGGCTATATATATCACATCAAGGCATTGAAGATCAGTTAACCAAGCTACGAAATTATCAAGTTATCAAAGTTATTATCAGAGCAAAACATATCTTCAAAGCTTACTACAACTCAGATCAAAGAGATATACAGTGCTCATCATCTTGAACAACACTTCATCAGCTAGAAGCTCATAAAGTCAAAGTTGTTGTTCATCCCCTGTTCTATACTTTGAACAAACCCAGATCAGCCATGTGTGGACTGAGTAATCGTTGCTTCTCCAGAACTGTGTGTGAAGGAATTGCATTGAAGAAGACGAAGCTTCAGAACTGTGTGTGAAGAAGCAAGTCAAAGCATTAGCTCAAACCAATCTGTGTGAACGGTTGAAGCTAAGATCGTTATATCAATCCGTGTGAATGATATATTGATTGTGTGTTGTTATAATTACGTAGTTGTGTACGTAGTAATTATAATAAACTTTTTACTCCTGTGTGGAGGACCAGTGGATGTAGAGGGGTTTACCTCGAACCATTTTAAATATTGTGTTATTTACCTTCTGCCTTACTTGTTTTAATTACTGTGATTATTTAAGTATACACTGCACATCAAGTTGATGTATCCACAGCAACTTACTGTATCTAAGACTTTCGCTATGCACTCAGATTTAGAATCAGTACAGCTGTTGGCCACTAAGTATACTGGATACAGTTTGGAAAAGTAGTTTAAACAACAAACTGTATGGAATCTAAATCTGAGTGCGTAGCGGAAGTCTTGGATACAGTTAGTTGCCGTGGATACAGCAACGACGTATTAGGTGTATACTTAATATATCACAGTAATTTCAAAGCGATAAAAGGCGGAGGTAAATGACACGATAATTTAAGTGGTTCGAGGTAAACCTCTACGTCCATTGGTCCTCCACACGAGTAAAGTTTATTATATAATTATCTGCGTACACAACTACGTAATTATAAACAAACCTATCCTTGTATCGTTCACACAGTTGATACAAAGAATATCACTTTCAACCGTTCACACAGTTGGTTAAAGCTTCCTTCTTGACTAGCTTCTTCACACACAGTTCAAAGCTTCGTCCTTATTCGTCCCACACAGTCGGAATAACTTGTTGAGTTCACACAGAGCTCGGTTTTTACACAGAGGTAAAATGTTAGGTAACCAAGTAAGAACAGCGACTTTGAATATCAAGATCTGATGATAGCTGTTCTTGAAGTATGAGCACTGTATATCTCTTTCGTTCTAACTTGCAGTTTGCTCTGGAGATATGTTTGCTCAGATGATAACTTTGATAGCTTTGAGAGTTGGGTTACTTCAATAGATTTCGTAAGTGGTGTATGATCTTCAATGTCTTCAAGGGTATATATAGCCTCTGAAGAAAGTATCCGTTGAGATGTCCGTTTGAATAAGATTTCCTTCAACGGGAATATGACATGATCCGGATTTCGCGGGATTCTGAAGATCTGAAGACTGACAGTATTTAAATACTTTATCCTTGAGTATTTAAATACTTCTTTGTTCAACGGTTCTTGACTTGTGTTCTTTCTTGTCCTTTTGTGAACTGTATGGAAGGTGACTGTATTTAGGGTGTCGAGACGTTTCCATACTTGATCTTTGCAAGTCTTCAAGGTCTTGTGAGCTTCACTTATCTTTGATTCGAGCCGATCTTCGATACATGATAAATCCTTGAATCCTCGTCTGATTTCCACACCGTATTTGGCATATATGTCAAAACCTTCTTTAATAACAAATAACAATCGATACAGGATCGGGTATCCAGTGAATCGATACAGGTGTTTGTTTTTCCTAACAATTTCCCCCTTTTTGACAATTTGCCAAGTCTTAACTTAAACTCTTGAGTCTTCTTGATGATGCCAAAACCTTCTTCATGAAGCATTCTTCTTCGATGACTTCGCGATTTCTTGGTCTCTTGTCAATAGGTCGACTTAGTGACTTAGTCTACAATAATGAAGCGCTCGCAGCAAGTTCGATCTGATTTGAGATTTATTACAACTTAAGCCTATGATTGGCGCGCAGCACAATCTTACACTGTATTCTAAGTTTTACAATCAAACTATGAACTGTTCGTAGACTAGTTCGTACAGCTTTATCTTTCAATCAAGTTTATCTAACTTGAGATTTCTATCAAACAATTTTAAGTAATCATACATAAACACAGTAGATTACGAGTTGTAATCTTTCAAGACAAACAAACTATTTTATTGATATTCAAAAAGATTGAGTACAAGGTTTCTTTGTGTTGAATAATTACAAAAGCAAAAACAAAAATAATGTACATAAAATTTCAGCTCTTCATCTTTGATCCGCATGCCTCCAAGGTCTTCTTCCTGGCTCATTCTCGGTGCCGCGCCACCGCTTTGAAGTGAATCATTGCCTCGTTCTTGGTAAATTGCTCTTCCTTCATAAGAACGATCAAAGGCAAGTATCGATCCTCTGGATGGGTGATCCGATCTCCTCTTCTATGTCTAGATTTCATCTCGATTTGGAGAGGAGCTTACCTTCTTCTAGCATCTTCGAAAATTTGTCTGCTGCTTCCGCCAATGTCTTATAATTCTTGAAGATGGCGGATTCCCTGATGAGTTTAACAAAATATCTCATCAGTTCATTCTTCCTCCGGCTTCACTTCTTGGCGGTTGGATTGCGGTTGGTTGGCGGACGTATTTAGAAGGTCTTTGAACAAGATTTTGCCAAGGGACATTTGGGTCATGGAATTCAGTCCGGGCACGAAATTCTAAAGCTTTGGGGTTGAGGTGCTAGCTTGTTCAATTCGGCGGCTATCTTGCTTTGAGCGACCTCAAATTCCCTTTCTGTTGAAGTCTTATTCTCCTTGACTTCTCGAGCTTCTTCCCCCTTTTGGCCTCATCAAGACTTTGCAGGATTTCAAGAGCGGCGTCTGTTTGGTCTCGATCTTGGTTATTCTTTCAACGAGGGAGGAAAGAGTGCGACATCTCTTGAATGGATTTGTCATGCGCACGCACTGAGAGTATTCTCTATCATAGCACAGCGGTCTTCGCCCGACAATTCTTGTCTTGAGGCTTCTTCCTTCAGCTTGCGCTTGTTTATCTTCCATAATTTTCAAGGCTTGCTTGAACATACAGCGAGAAGAATGAATGCATCAACAACTCGAGATACTTCGTGTTGCGAGTTGTCATTTCTTCAACTGCAGAGGTGTGCATCCGATTGAGCCTTTTCTACGAAGAGAGCGTTAAGCGCATCTTGGATAAATACGATCGAAGGCCAAGAGCTTGCGGGCGCTCTTTGCGTGCGGCGGAGATAGGAGAGTCGGTGGCGAAGTCTTGACACCATTTAACCTTCTTACGTTCACGGATGGTCGTGAAGTAAGTTGGACATCCTCGGGTTCGTTCGTCCTCGGATTCCAAGGTTGCGGGCGGGAGTAGCGTCTTGGGGAATGGCGGCAGTGGTTCGAAGCGTCTGTGGCGAAGGTTCTTCGGCAGATGAGGATGCAGGCGGGATGAATCCTCCTGTTGGGTTGGCGGACTAGCTTCTTTGGTCGCAATGGCTCGGGTGCTGTTCTAAAATTTCTTGATCTTCCTTGGACGGGAGGGGTGATTCCTCTGCCGTGGCGAAGGTGGATTGGCACGATTAGATGGCCCTTCGTCGGTTACGGGTGGGGAGGTGGCTTGGGCTTCAGCCTCTTCACGGCTCATTCTCGGACACGCTTGAAGAGCATCGTCGTCGCCGTCCGAGTCGTGGTCGTCGTCGTCTTTTGGATTGTTGGGAGAGTCCTCTGACATCTTCTTTCCTTTTCTTACGGCGTCGGATTTGTGCAACGGTGGCTTTCAATGAGATCTTTGCAAGAAGCGTTGTCCCATCGAAGCGGTGCCTCAATTTCGGTTGAGTCGATTACTTGAGACAAATCGCTCCTCGTGGCTCCATTCGCTCCGGTTATGCAGTGTCGCATGCGGAGCTAGCCTAAAGCTTTTCCATTGCAGAAATCGTTAAATGCGCTGTTCAATTTGTCTTGAAAGAAGTGTTTGATTTATAATTGAGTGCGGGAGGACTTGAATCACGTGCTGGGACGCTGTTTGAGGATTCCAGATGCAGTATGGGATCTGCACGGAAGATGGACTCCTTGCGAGGATGGTGCCCGAAGGAAATTGGATCTGCGGGTGTGGAATCCCGTAGAGGAGAAGTAGCTTTTGGCTCGAATGGGCGGCCGACGTGCTAACGTCTTGAATGTTGGCGAGATGTCTCTACATCCGTCGTAGCCGCCAAGGGCTCGGGATCTACCGTCGATGCGGTAGGAGACACCTCTTCCGCAGGGTTGGGCCACAGGGTGCTATATCGATGGGTTGCGCCACGGGCAAGACATCCTCGGAGTGTTTGGCTTTGATTTTTGAGAGCCTCAGAGTCTCTTCTTCGACTTCTCATCAAGAGTGCTTCTTCTTTGTGAGAACGCTTGCGCTTCTTCTTCGAGGATTCAATGCGGGGACCTTCACCGTTTCGTCTCTGGGATTGAGAAATAGGCATGTGACTTGTTCTCGGGTGGTTGGCTTGCATTGTGCTCTGGTTATAGGCGAGAGGGTTTGACGCCTCCTAAATATATTCGAGAGTTTTTCTTGGCATCGGCGGATTGCTTGACTCCGCACTTTGTCGATGTAGTTAAGCATTAAACCGAATGATTTCTTTTGGGTGGCGGTTTGCACACCTCTTCTGAAGTCGCTTCAAAATGATTTGGCACCGGTTACCTTCTCACGAGTCAAGATGGCGACCATCATTACGAACCTAAGATTTGTGCACATTTGAACGCACCGGTTCGATTTTCAATAATTGGAACAAGTCATGCGAGATAAACGAAATGAAGAAGAAAATTTTTCTTGTGGCGGTGGTTGTCACCATGTCAACCACTTTGGACCCGGTAAATAGTCCATAAAACTTGGTAATCAGCCCTTGAGACCCAAACGTCTCAAGGTGGTCCATGGTCAGGCCGTCGGCGGGCACTGTAGATTTTCTCAAGTAAGTCGGTATCTATGCGGTTGCACTCCTTGGGTATTGCGGTGATGTCGACAACATGTCCTCCACAGGCTAGTGAGAGAAAGCGAACGCGGCGTTGAGGTAGAATTCCTCAACCGGATGAGCGTCGTATTTTCGGCGGTTTTGTTTCCAAAGCGATAAAGACCTTGTTGCTCCAGCGAGTAATGATATACTCCATCGGTTCGGTGTCGTTGGTTTGAGAGATGATACGCTCGATAATGACGGATTTCGAGAAGATCCGTCCATCAATGATCTTTGGAGGTCTTCTTGAGCAGGGGATGAAGATTGAGTAGCCATGGATGTTTTCTTAAAGTGAAGGTGTAAGAAAACGGTAGAAATTCGCAGTGGATATGCGAGAGAATATGTAAAGGTTTGCTTGAGATCTCTTGTAATTGCGGTAGCGTAAAGAGTCTCGATGGCGAATCTGATCCTTTTATACTTGGGCGGCGAAATAGGGTTTACAGTACGAATGGTCGATTTTAAGGGATGGGAACCGTTTTGAAATCGACGGTCGGGATGGATTTAATATAAGCTGTACGCTAATCCATTAAAAGGTTTTAAAATACGGGGTCCCACTTGACATAGGTTGAATACCCTAAATGCCTAAAAGCGGTTTAAAAATAATAAACAATTTTAAAAACATCGCGGTTTTGAGATTCGATTGTCAGATGTCGTGTAAGGCATTTAATGAACATGACGTTTGACATAAAGCAGGCACGTGGACAAAAATTATTTTAAAAGGAAATAATATTATATTATATCTTGAATCGAAATCCTATAGTATGTCTTTGTTCTCGCGTCGTCTGACGTTCCCCCTTAAAAAGGTACTAATAGGTTTTAAATTCCATACTGACAATATTTGGATTTATCTTTGTATTCATGGGTCTACTGAGATTCCCCCTTAATTATTGCACACATCAGTTTGTAGGATTCATATGCCTTCGTTCGCTACTGATCTTGTATAGATGTTTACAGTGTACGGATAATTAATGTTGAATCAGTATTCACGGGTCTTACGACATTCCCCTCAATTGTTGAGTAAAAGCGGTAAATTTACTTACAGGAGTCATTGCAGTATTCCCAATTCTGTTCTTAGCATGTTGAATCTTGCAGTGTCGAGAGGCTTGGTGAAAATGTCGGCCAGCTGGATGTCTGTATGGACCTTTTCCAGACGAACATCCTTGTTCTCGACATGATTCCTGATGAAATGATGCTTCATGTTGATATGCTTAGTGCGCGAGTGCAAAACAGGATTGTGCGTGATTGCAATTGCACTCGTGCTATCACACATGATTGGAGTCTCTCTAGCATCGATTCCATAATCGGCAGTTGTTCTTTGCATCCAAAGGATCTGCATACAGTGACTACCAGCACATAGTATTCGATTCGGCCGTGGAAAGAGAATTTGCCAATTGCTTCTTACCGAACCAAGAAAGCGAGCCTAGGTCAAGAAAGTGACAAGTTCCACTTGTACTCTTCCTATCTAGCTTGCGACCTCCGAGATCCGAGTCGTGTATCAACTAAATCGAATCCGCCTTCCTTAGGGTACCACGATCCTGCATCGATTGTTCCTTTAACGTATTTGTGATTCGTTTAGGCGTATTGAAGTGTGATTCCTTAGGTGCAACTTGGTATCTCGCACACACTCCAACAAAGATCTTTGGATATCGGGCTGCTAGCCGTTAGGTACAGAGCGAACCAATGAGCTTCTGTAGAGTGATTGGTCAAACGGCTTTCCGGCTTCATCGGCACTAATTTGCACGGAAGTGCTCATGGGGGTTGGCGAGGATTTGGAAGTGTTCATTCCAAATTTGTTGAGAAGCTCCTTCTTGTATTTCTCTGGTTGATGAATATACTGTAGGCATCCGCTTTATCTGCAAACCTAGGAAATAACTAAGTTCCCCATCATACTCATTTCAAATTTGCTTTGCATGAGATGTGAGAACCTTTGACATAGAGCAAGGTTAGTTGAACCAAAAATAATATCATCGACATAAATTTGTACCATTAGAAGGTCATCTCCTTCTGTATTTTGAACAATGTTTTGTCGATGACACCTTTCTCAAATCCGTTGTTGGTTGAATCTTTGGGACGGGGTTTCGTACCGTGCTCTAGGGGCTTGTTTAAGTCGTGCATGCTTTCCTTAGCACAGTAAACTAGATCGATACCGTCCGTGTTGGCAAACCACGGTGGTTGTTCAACATAAACTTCTTCAAAGCTCTCCATTCAGAAAGCACTCTTGACGTCCATTTGGTATACGATAAAATTCTTATGGGCGGCAAAGGCTAAAAATATCCTGATGGCTTCTAGTCTCGCTACAGGCGAAGGTTTCATCATAGTCGATTCCTTCTTCACGACAATAGCCTTGTGCTACTAGTCTGGATTTGTTTCTTATGATAAGTCCATTTCCATCCTTTTTGTTTGAAATACCCATTTGGTTCCTATAACCGATTGGTGTGTCGGTCTGGTACAAGATACCATACATTGTTTCTTTCAAACCGTTAAGCTCTTCTTCCATAGATGTGATCAATGAGAGTTGTTAAGAGCGTCTATGGTCGAAACAGTTCGGATTGGGCTAAGAATACGGCAATAGTGCACATATTGAGTCTCCTCGATTCGGATTGAGATTTCCATTCGAAAGCGTGAGACTTGACATTAGATTCTTCTTGTGCACAAAGTACATTTCCTTGTGTACTGTATTCTTCTACGAGTAGAAACACTGCATTAATGTTTCCAATGATCGGCTCTTGCGGGTGATCTCTCAACCATCTTCGGTCGGGTTCTAGTTCGGGGTCCGTCTTGTATCGAAAGTTTGTAGGAACGACTTGACTTATGCGGCTTGACTTCATCCACATCGATTCTTACGGTGCGGGGTTGATTTCTAAATCAACTACGGGTTCAATGGGTGTAGGTGGATCCAAGATAGATAGATGGTGAATGTCTGAGTGATATTATCTACTCCTGTAGGGTCATGGTGTGGTTCGTCGAACACTACATGAATCGATTCCTCGATCGTCGACCTCCTTTTATTAAAGATTAAAGCTTTCTTTGTGAGAGGAGTATCCTACGAATATTCCTTCATCGATTTTTCATCAAATGTTCTAAGTTGGTCCTTCCCATTGTTCAATACGTGCTTTGCATCCAAAATGTGAAAATACGAAACTAATGGAGTTTTGTTGTTCCATACCTCGTAAGTCGTTTTGTTGTGATGCTTGTTGACGATCTGACGGTTTTGAGTGTAGCATCTTTGTATTGGTTGCTTCACCCAGAAGCTGCGGCAATTTGCTTTCGGCAATCATTGTCCTAGTTGCATCTTTCAACGTCTATTCTTTCGCTCGGCAACACCATTTTGTTGAGGTGTACGCAGGCGGTGAGTACTCGTCTTTGTATGCCATTCTCCGAACAGTATTGCTCTACAAAGCGGTTTGTGAATTCGGTACCTCTGTCGGAGCGAATGCACACGATACTCGATGCTTTTTCATTACGCAACTTTCTCGGGAGCTCGGGCGGCCTTGATGTTGTTTCCTTCTTCTTGCTAAGAAAGATCGTCAAGCATACGGAATAATCATCAACAACAACCATACAATATTTCTTACCTCCCAAACTTACTGGGTCTACGGGACCGTAGAGATCCATGTGTAGCATTTCCAATACTCTTTGGGTTGAAAGGTAGGATTTGCTCTTCGAGTTGACTTGATTTGCTTGCCTTTACGGCGGGGTCCATGACCGTCCTTCTTGAATGACACATCGAGGCAAACCTCTTACCATACCACTGTCTTGAAAGCTTGTTGATCGTCTTGAAGTTGACGTGAGACATCCTCTTGTGCCATAGCCGCCTAAGATCTGCAGTGCCCTTGGCAACAAAACATGGAATTGAGGAGCTCATAGGCTTCCGATCGGCCAATGTACATATTACGATCTGCTTCTGTAAGCACAACTTCCTTGGTTTGGGTGTTCTTGACTCTCTGATGATCTATATAGAACTTCACCGAGAACTGTTTATCACGGCGGCTAATACTAAGTAGATTATACTGTAAGCCTTCAACATATGCGACATCGGTGACTTTGAATTTCCCGACAAGTAGGTTTCCTTTCCCTCTTGTTCTTCCTTTAGATTTATCACGGCGAACTTTTGGACCGCGACCTTCTACAAAATCGATAGCTTGCTCTGTCTCCGAGTCATGTGACGAGCATCCACTATCAAGTACCTGTATCCTCCTCTAGAATGTCCTGTAAGAAAGAAATTAAGTAGATTTAGGTCCCCTTTGATTTTGGGTCCATGTATGTTAGTTCTTTTAGGTACCCAGTTTTCTGACGACAATTGGTTTCTTGTAGGATGTACTCGTGCAGTATTGCGGTATCTACGGGGCATATCCGTAGTTGTTATAATCATGATAATTATTATGCATGTAAAATTCGGGATTATTATTATTATTCGATCTGAGTGCCGTCACGGGAGGTGGAGCCATTTTCTGGGCCTAACGACTTGTCTTACGGGTCTCCGGTTGGATTCCCAATCTTGTTGTTGATCTGGGTGGCATCTGTGTCTTGAGGGATAACGGGGCTCTGTATCGATACCTCGGCGAGTCTTGATAATCTTGCCGTGCGGGCCTTTGGTGGTTGGATCTGACCTTCCTTCCGAGCAGTGTTGATTTGTTGATATGCTCTGGGAGCATCTTTGTTGAGTGCGCCTCACGAGTTGAAATGGCTTATGATTCCCATTTATGCGATATAGGTTTGCGGGGCGGAATTGCGGCTTTTGGTTTTCTCGGTGCAAAGAGTTCCTTTATAGGGTGGGAGTATCTTTCGGTTACGGAATGTGTTCCACACTCTTGACGAACACAGTACTAGTTTTACCTTTATTCGAACATGAGCCGTATCCTAAGCCACTTTTATCATGAGCATGTTGCCCGGTGCTCAAATTTCTTCCATTCTTTTGGACGATTTTTCAAAAGACTTCAGAATGGTCTCAAGTTCGGTTTCTCGCTTCTCGAGAGTTGTAATTTTGGTTTGTAGTAGAACCAAATCATTTGTCTTGCTCTCATTATGGGTTTTAACCTCATTTAGTTCATGAGCAAGTTGATGATTGCTCTCCATGAGTTTTTCGAAATCGACCTTCTTTGGTTTCACAATCAAGAGACATATTATCATAGTTTATCTTGAAGAGTCATTCTCATCTTTCGGCTCTAGATTTGTTAATTGAAGTCTGTATATTCTCGATTTTAGACTCTCATGGGCTTTTTGAATGTTTTTGAATTCATTCATCATATTTTGAAAGTATGAGATGCATTAGGTGGAATGACCGAGGTTGAACTTACCTCATCGTCATTGTCTTCTCCTTCGGAACATCTTTAGCCATAAAGCACATGTATGCTTTATCATCAAACTCATCGTCGGATGAATCACTTTCATTGACCACCTGAAGACATTCAGTAGATTTGGATGGTGTGGGGAGGCTTCGATTCTCGATCGGGGCCTTGAGCTTGTCTTTCAAGCACGTCTTCTTTCATCTCGCTCTTGTTGCTCGGCCTCGGCAACCTTTGGACTTTGGGATGAGGACATTTGTTTGCATAATGACTGGTTTCCTGTGATTATAGCACGAGTTAGCATCGGATGATGTTTCGGTACTTACCTTGTTGACGTGTTTGGGCCTGTAGGAGTCTTTCCAGTGTTTGATGAACTTTTTGAACTTATGCATTAGAAGCGCCATTTCATCTTGTGACAGGATGTCGTCGTCATTTGTCGGCACTCTTGTGACCGGGCTCGGAGCTAGGCATCTTTGTGTCGACGGTTCGATACGGCGGAGAGCCGTGACCTTTGAGGGAGATTCTTGACTTTCTCTCTTGTCTATGTCATACTCAAAAGCTTTAAGGTCGGAGAAGAGATCAAAGTGGATATTTCATTAAGATTACATGACACACGCATATTTGTGGTCTTAATGTCCCATCGAGTGGGAGAGATCTGAAAATTTTTAAGTTCTTCTCCTTTTGGGTGTAAATCTTGCCCAACGCTTCAAGTTCAGCAATAATACCAGTATATGTGAGGTCAAGTTGCTCAGGTGTTTGCGTTGGTTTCATTTCGAAAGATTCAATTGCTGAGTGAGTTTTGAAATTTTGTTTTCTTTTGAGAGCTCAGTTCCCTCACAAATTAACTTGAGTTTATCCCAGATTTCTTTGGCTGTTTTGCAGCTCTTTACCTTTGAGAACGTGCCTTTGTCAAGAGTGACAAATAACGCGTTTTTAGCCACATTGTCTAGATTGGCTCGCTTCCTTTCATCGGTTGTCCATTGCTCGCGTTCCTTCTCGAGCATTTCAGCATGGGCTTGGCCCTCAATCCTTGCGGCTGGATTGACCTTC
Source organism: Orobanche coerulescens (assembly GCA_033398695.1). NCBI lineage: Eukaryota > Viridiplantae > Streptophyta > Magnoliopsida > Lamiales > Orobanchaceae > Orobanche > Orobanche coerulescens. The sequence continues at coordinate 29,120,751 of CM065805.1, read as the reverse complement.
ATAATCTTGATCGGACCATCCTGTATGACAAAGATCATCTCTTCGTGCATTCTTTGCCAAGATGAGCTTCCATTCGATTCTCCACGTCAAATTCGTTAATAGAGAACATAGGGACTTTGTTAATCATAGAAGTATCCATACGGATAATATAGGAATGAAAGAAAGCTGTTTTGAAAATAAGTGATTTGAATCGATTCGGTTAAAAGAAATACGACCGATTCCTTTTAGAATCAACCTCTACGATACCACTTGTTGGCCACTAAGTATCTTGGATACGGTTTGGAAAAGTAGTTTAAACAACAAAGCGTATGGAATCTAAATCGAGTGCGTAGCGGAAGTCTTGGATACGATTAGTTGCCGTGGATACAAAGAACGACGTATTAGGTGTATACTTAATATATCACGGTAATTTCAAACAGTAAAAAGCCGGAGGTAAATGACACGATAATTTAAGTGGTTCGAGGTAAACCCTCTCGTCCATGGTCCTCCACACAGAGTAAAAGTTTATTATATAATTCTGCGTACAACTACGTAATTATAAACAAACCTATCCTTGTATCGTTCACACAGATTGATACAAAGAATATCACTTTCAACCGTTCACACAGATTGGTTAAAGCTTCCTTCTTGACTAGCTTCTTCACACACAGTTCCAAAGCTTCGTCCTTATTCGTCCCACACAGTCGAATAACTTGTTGAGTTCACAGAGCTCGGTTTTACACGGAGGTAAAATGTTAGGTAACCAAGTAAGAACAGTGACTTTGAATATCAAGATCGATGATATTTGTTCTTGAAGTATGAGCCTTTGTATATCTCTTTCGTTCTAACTTGCAGTTTGCTCTGGAGATATGTTTGCTCAGATGATAACTTTGATAGCTTTGAGAGTTGGGTTACTTCAATAGATTTCGTAAGTGGTGTATGATCTTCAATGTCTTCAAGGGTATATATAGCCTCTGAAGAAAGTATCCGTTGAGATGTCCGTTTGAATAAGATTTCCTTCAACGGGAATATGACATGATCCGGATTTCGCGGGATTCTGAAGATCTGAAGACCGATATTTAAATACTTTATCCTTGAGTATTTAAATACTTCTTTGTTCAACGGTTCTTGACTTGTGTTCTTTCTTGTCCTTTTGTGAACTGTATGGAAGGTGACTGTATTTAGGGTGTCGAGACAGTTTCCATACTTGATCTTTTGCAAGTCTTCAAGGATCTTGTGAGCTTCACTTATCTTGATTCGAGGTGATCTTGATACATGATAAATCCTTGAATCCTCGTCTGATTTTCCACCTTTGTATTTGGCATATATGTCAAAACCTTCTTTAATAACAAATAACAATCGATACAGGGATCGGGTATCCAGGCTGAATCGATACAGGGTGTTTGTTTTTCCTAACAACAGCTTATTGTTTAAACTGCTTCCCAAGCTGTATCCAGTATACTTAGTGGCCAACAACAACAAAATCAGAGCCTTAGTCCCAAAATGCTTTGAGGTCGACTAACATGAATCAATATCTGAAAACGTCAAGTCGTCAGAAAATGTGGAAAATTTTTCATTCACGCACCTGAGCTTACCCCAACCATTGTTCCCCTTATTCGTAGAACTACATTACCTATAATACCTAATTATTTTTATGTCCATGGCAAAACCATTTTTCATAAAAATCAATGGCTCCAATTCGGAAAAAGTAGTCGACATTGAGTCAGTTGATGAGAATAAAATCGATCATTATTCTCATTTGAGCAATGAGCATTCTGCAATGGAAGAATTTGTCAAGGGTTACAACGATCATATCTTTTCATTTTCTAAAAATGAGGCCATCGCAATGTTGTTAAACTAAAAGTACAATTCACAAGGTCATACTGATGTGATACCTTCTAGGGAACTTCAAAACAGAGCTTAGATACACTTTCTCGGCCACAGACAGTAGGGAGTGAGGAAGAAGGCCGAAGTGCACATAGAAGGAGGTTGCACAACAAAGTGCAGAAGATTGTTGGAGCAAGATTGGTATTTGCGCCGTTTGTGCGGAAGCGAAATTAAATGTGCGGAAAATTAAACGACACACGGATTTATAGAGGTTCGGCCAAACGTGCCTACGTCCTCTCTCGATGTATCTTTTTCTATAGGTTAAAGATCAAAAACCTCTGCACCTCTCTTGTATCGGTCGAGGGATAACCGTTACAAGCTCGTCTTCTATCGGTCCGAGTAAAACCGTTTTCCTTTTCTATTGGACAAGGAATCAACCACTCTAACTTTCTATTGGTACTAGATAAACCTCACTAAGATAGCGACTGCGATTCTAACAACGCCGGATTCTTGATTCTAATAACACCGAATCCAATCGTATCTTTTCTTTTTCTCACTCGTGTATGATTTAGTGTATCATACTCAATCACTCTAAATTAAGCTCAAGAACAACAACTATAATGTTTACAATGATATCTCAAGTGTATGTCAATTGCACAATGTTGTTGTGTGGGATGATACTAACTCATTTGGTATTTAAAGCCTTCTTCCACAAACTAGCCGTTACTTCCAGTTGTTTATTAGCGTGCTCTAATCTGACTTCCTTAGCGTGCGCTATCGCGTATATTTGCCTTAACGTACGTTGTGTAATCCATGTTACGTACGTTAACATCTAGTTTTAGTCCAGTGGCTTCTATCCTTTACGGTTAGCGTGCGCTAAGACTTTCTTGTAGCGTGCGCTAATCATGCATCATTGCGTGCGTCATATATCCGTTTATACTTTTTGACTTGCAGCAGATTCTCCCCAACGGATTGATTGACTTGATTCAAACTTTGATATTTAGCGTACGCTAAATACCATCTCTTGCGTGCGCTAAGCTTACTTCACTGCATATGCCATTCTGTGTTTGAATCTCTTCACTTCAGGTTACTTCGAACTCGTCTGATCTGCAGAGATAACCCGTTAGCGTGCGCTAACTTTATATGACTAGCGTGCGCTAGCTTTGTATTTTGTCCAGCTTTTTGCATCTTTGTTTGCTTCGATGTTTGCTTCGCCTCGATGTTGTTTTGTTTTGTTTAGCAACTTAATCATCAAAACACTATTTATTAATATGTGGAATAAATATTCCAACAAAGATCGTTTTTTCCCAGGCTCACATGCACGTTTATGATGTTTCTCCACAACAAAAATAAATAGCCTTACAATCATCAAGACGGGTACATAATCTCCTAAATTATGTCTAGAATCCGGAGGTTGGGTTAGTGAAATTTGATCAAAACCATGACCAAATGTGTCATTTGGTTGATTTCTAACCTTTTCCAAAATCACATATATATTTAGAAGAAGCGATTGACCTAGTACGACTCCAACATTTATATCATTTCAATCGTTATTTAAACAAATTCGCTTCTTACTTCTATTACGAAAAAGTAGACAAGTCCCAAATGTGATATATATTCAAATTGAATTTTTAATAGTTCCATGTCTTCATTTTTGTACACACATCCATCCCAATTATCACTAAAATGCATAATTATGTGTTTTAATTCATTTGTATAAAAAAAATTCTGAAAATTTCTCAAGTCGTGAAAGAAACATGTGCATGATCAAGGCATGATCGTGCCTTCTTGCTCTAGGCACAATCGTCTCTTCAATAAAACATACTTCGTAGAAAATTAATTGAAAATCGTGAATACATTCAGGACAGATCGTGCAAAAAAAAAGAGAGTTTAGGAATAAAGTAGAAATATTTTACCTTAATAGTGGCGAAGATAAAAAGCTGATTGATACGGATCCTGACCCAGAACCCGACCCACCTGAGAGTGTCCATGGCAGGATGGGCTCAACTAAAAGTGGCTAAGTGCCGTCCGGGTTAAAAGAGAGCTGCCCAATCCAATCCTTTATTTTAGTTCATTCAATTTAGTAGTTTATTTGTTTCCTTTATTTTTGGGATATTTTCCTTATATGTCGGTTCTTTTTTTTTCCAAGTTATCTTTTCCTATTTAAGTTTGTAACCAAGGATGGATTGGCAGATTTGATTTAATAAAGAAACATATTTGTTTGAACGGTTTGTTCATCACACCGCTCGGTTGGCCGACGGTATTATCCATCGTTAGGGTTTCTAACGATGCGCCTTATACGAATCCGTATCAAGTGGTATCGGCACTCGGGTTACTCGGGATGTCTGCGATTGGGAGAGATCGTCGTCGGCCGTCGATTCGCCGGAGGCAACGGTTATGAACAACGTGATCCCGCGATATTGCCGAGATTGAGCGTCTTCAACGACGGGTTCGTGAATTAGAACTCGATCATGACGATCGGAGGAGCGTTTACGCTGCGAATCCGTCATCGGACCAACGAAGACAGCGGCTACAATGTCTTGGTCGCCGTGTCGCTCACCACCGGCCCCACCACCCGGTCGATCACCTCGCGCACTAGGCGTTGAACCGAAATTCCAGAGTTTGAAGGACGTCTCAGTAGGACGATTTTACGGATTGGCTCAAGCGTGGAACATATTCGACCTACGGGACATGCGAACACCTCAAGGTAAAACTCGTTGCGATTAAATTAAAAAAATATGCATCATTGTGGTGGGAAAATTTGCGGCACCAACGTTACGAGAAAGGAAAACATAAAATCGAACGTGGGACAAGATGAGGAGGCTGTTAAAGGACAAGTTCTTACCGTGAATCATCGTCAAGATGCTTTTCTTTCGTATCAAAGCGTCAAACAAAACTCCATGTCGTGGAGGCTTTTATTCGAATTCGAACAAGCAAGGCCGAGATGCGGTATAGAAGAAGAAGAGGAACAGTAATTGCACGTTTTTAGGCGCTTTACGATCGGAAATATCGACGTTGTACATTTACAACGATTTTGGTCCTTCAACGATGTTTGTCGATTAGCAACGGTAGAAAAACAACTTGAAGCGAACAAAAAAACTACCACTCGCCCTATGGCCTATAACCGCACACACCTTCCTCCTCCCAACCTCGAGTCATTGATCAAGTGACTCCACATCGATTACAACCGATCACGGGTACCTCGTCAAATACCCTTCGTTGTTTTAAATGCCAAGGCCTTGGACACTTGAAACGCGATGTTGCCGAATAAACAAATTCTTGCCTTCGTTGATGACACCATACCAACGTATGATGATGAGGAAGACGATACTAACGATGAACCGGGGAGATCCTTTACCGATCGGGGTGAAGCACTTATTTTGCGGCGAGCCTTGAGCGTCTCATTCGCCGATCCAATGGATGACACCAAGTGGCTTCGTAATAATATTTTCGCACCAAGTGTACCGCAAAAGGGAAAGTTTCCACCGTCATCATTGGCGGGGAAGTTGCGAGAATATGGTCTCCACTTCTGCGGTGGAGAAATTGGGGTTACAAATGCGAGAACCATCCCGACCGTACCCGGTTGACTTGGCTAAAAAAGGCAACCTTGTGAAGGTAAACCATCGATGCTTGGTCGATTTTCGATAGGCAACAAGTACGGATGAAATATGGTGCGAGGTTATACCAATGGACGCATGTCACATTCTTTTAGGTCGTCCTTGGCGGTATGACGGGCGTGCGAAACACGGACAGTTTCGTAATACCTACACATTCAAAAAAGATGGTATTAATATTACTTTAGCTCCACTTGATCCCCGTGAGGCACCACCAGATGTAACTCTAGCGTCGAAGTCGGAATTCGTCGGCTTTACTCGAGCAAGCTCCACCCCCCTTGTGTTTGGCTTACTGGTTGTCGAAGAAAACCAAACAGCACCACCCCCACCGCCGGAATCTGACCCCTCCTCACCGAGTTCGCGGATCTTTTCCCCGAAGATATTCCAGCCGGGTTACCTCTCGTCCGTGAAATACAACATTGTATCGACTTCTTGCCCGGAGCGAGCATTCCAAACAAACCTGCTTATCGCATGAACCCAAAAGAGTTTAATGAACTACACCGTCAAGTCACCGAACTACTTGAGAAAGGCCTTATTCGAGAAAGCATGAGTCCCTGCGCTGTACCCGCCCTATTAGTTCCTAAACCGGGGGGAGCGTATCGAATGTGTATTGATAGCAGGGCAGTAAATAAAATCACCATAAAATACAGATTTCCGATTCCCAGGTTTGACGACTTGCTCGATCATCTACACGGCTCCAAAATATTTTCAAAGATCGACTTACGAAGTGGCTATCATCAAATTCGCATGAGACCCGGAGATGAATGGAAAACCGCGTTTAAAACGAGAGACGGCTTGTATGAATGAATGGTAATGCCGTTCGGGTTGTCTAATGCACCAAGCACTTTTATGCGCCTTATGAACCACATTTTCAAACCATTTATTGGTAAGTGCGTGGTGGTATATTTTGACGATATACTTATTTTCAGCACCAACCTGGAACAACATGTACAACATTTGCGGGACGTCTTTTCGGTTTTGAGGGAACAGAAGCTCTATGCCAACAAAAAGAAGTGTCATTTTTTGACACCAGAAGTTATCTTCTTGGGCTATATTGTTTGACCAAGGGTGTTCGCATGGATGAGGCAAAAATTAATGCAATCACATCATGGCGGCCCCAACATCACTCCATGATGTGCGTAGTTTCCATGGTTTAGCTTCTTTTCTGGCGTTTTATTCGGCACTTCAGCACAATAGTAGCTCCAATCACAGAATGCTTGAAAAGTAGCAAGTTCGTTTGGTCCAAAGCCGCGCAACAAGCTTTTGAAAAGCTTAAACTCGAGGTAACACGGGCCCCAGTTCTCGCATTACCTAACTTTGACCATGTTTTTCAGGTAGAGTGCGACGCATCCGGGTTAGGCATCGGCGGCGTTTTAAGCCAACAAAACAGACCAATTGCTTTCTTTAGTGAAAAGTTATGTGACTCCGGCCGGTATAGTACTTACGACAAAGAATTTTATGCCATTATCCGAGTCTAGAGTATTGGCGACATTATCTACTACCCGGGGAATTTGTTTTATACTCGGATCATCAAGCACTAAAATTTATTCAGGGGCAAGCAAAATTAAATCCGAGGCACGCCAAGTGGGTTGAGACATTGCAAGATTTCTCGTTTGTCATCCGTCACAAAGCAGGGTCCGCTAACTCCGTCGCGGATGCTCTTAGCCGACGTCCAGCTCTCATGACTTCCATGAATTTTCAGGTTATTGGGTTTGACTCGTTGTCACATTTATACCAAGATGATCAGTTTTCGTGCCATGTGGGCGACTACGCCAACGGCGCTAGTGGCGATTATATTGAACAACGGCCTTCTTTACAAAGGCACCCGTTTATGTGTTCCTTGTTCGTCTTTTCGGAGGCAATCATCTGGAGTATCACCAAGAGGCTTTAGCAGGCATTTTGGCGGAGACAAAACAATAGCATTAATCAAAGACCGGTTCTTTTGGCCACGTATCGCAAAAGACATCACTAAAGAATTAAAAAGATGTCGCATATGCCACGTCGCAAAAACCCCTCATACGAATCGGGGTTGTACACACACGCTACCGACGCGGATGGACCTTGGGAAGATGTTAGTCTAGATTTTGTTTTGGGGCTACCATTAACAACGAAAGAAAGACTCTATTATGGTGGTTGTCGATCGCTTCTCAAAGATGGCACATTTTCTTCCCTGTGCCAAATGTTTCGATGCCTCCCAGGTTGCCCGACTTTACTTCGCAGAAATCGTCCGCTTACATGGGGTCCCTCGTTCTATTACATCAGACAGAGACGTGAAATTTGTTAGTCACTTTTGGAGGACCCTCTGGAAACACATGGGGGCAAAACTACAGTTTAGTAGTTCACATCATCCTCAGACGGATGGCCGACGGAAGTGACGAATCGGAGTCTTGGTAATCTTCTTGCGACTTGGTAGGCGCAAATCAGCAGTGGGATCAAGTTTTACGCAGCGGAGTCGCATACAACAGGTCGATCACGGCTCAACGGGCCGCGATCCGTTTTGTCGTGTATGGGCGCAATCCTTTTACACCTCTCGATTTGGCTCCTTTTCCATCGAGTAATGATTTTTGTCTTTGATGGAGACCAAAAGGCTACTCAAATTAAGGCTCTGCATGAACAGTTCGTACCCAATTGTTAAGCATAATCTTCAATACCAGGGCGCGCTAACAAACACCGCGCAAAGTTGTTTTTAAGGAGGGTGATCTCGTGTGGATCCATCCGAGCCGTGACAGTTTCCTCAAGGGCGTTTTGGAAAACTTCATCCTCGGGTGATGGACCGTTTCGTGTGTTGAAACGAATAAATGATAATGCGTATAAAATCGATCTTCCGGCCATTACGGGTTTTACGCCACGTTTAATGTTCTTGATTTGGCTCCTTACACGCGGATGATGATGACTCGAGGCGAGTCCTTTTTAGAGGAGGATGATACGGATCGACCCAGGAACCCGACCCACGAGAGTGTGCATGGCGGGATGGGCTCAACTAAAAGTGGCTAAGTGCCGTCCAGGGTTAAAGAGAGCTGCCCAATCCAATCCTTTATTTTAGTTCATTCAATTTAGTAGTTTATTTGTTTCCTTTATTTTTGGGATATTTTCCTTATATGTCGGTTCTTTTTTTTCCAAGTTATCTTTTCCTATTTAAGTTTGTAACCAATGATGGATTGGCAGATTTGATTTAATAAAGAAACATATTTGTTTGAACGGTTTGTTCATCACACCGCTCGGTTGGCCGACGGTATTATCCATCGTTAGGGTTTCTAACGATCTGCTTATACGAATCCGTATCACTGATTACAGAAAAAATTACGTTTGTATTGACATTGGAGTAACAAAAGAAGATGAAGAAGAATTTTGCAGTATATTAGTCGGGGATAAAATCACCCGTTTTGTGCAAGTACTACTGTATCTACATATTCACATTCGGGGACGACCAAAAGTTGCGGGACCTAAACAATCTAAATATATGAGAAAAAAGGTACGCACGATCGTGCTTCATGACATGCTTGTGCTTCATTGTGTTATGGAGACACAAGCGTAATTGTGCAAATTGAAGGTTGCCCCCTTCTTTAACCACGTGTAGATGTCTTGAGGTTTACCACCCAAAAGTAAAAATAATATACAATATCATACCAAAATTTTTTACCAATACCATATACCGTACCAAAAATTCCATTGCAACAAAATTCATACCGAAAGTTTCGGTATACCGAAATTTCGACGGTCCATACCGATACCGTACTGAAATTTCGATATATGAATTTTATTTCGGTATCAGTATATACCAAACTTATCTATAGAATTACCAAAATATCGAAAAAATCTTCATATACCGATATATACCAATATATTGAAATACGGAGTTTTTTTTTGGTATTTTGGTATATACGAAAATACCGAAAATAAAAAAAAAATTCATACCGTACCGAAAAATCGGCATACCAAAATTTTCGGTAATTTTAATAATTTTTCAGTACGATAAATTTGGTATTTCGACATTTCGGTATATTTTGCCACCCCTACCCAAAAGTGGGGAAAAAGAATTTTTATTCCGAAGGATGGACAAAAAGGTTAACTATGCTCCTCTCTAATTAAAATTTACCTTGAGCCAATATTTATAATCTACCTATAACCCGTTAATTTGAAATTATACTATAGTATTCATGTCAATTTCACAAGCTTCAGATTCGGCAACCAAATATCTATTTCTAAATTAACAAAAAAAAAAAAAAAGAGGCTAAACAAACTATTCTTACCACATGAAAAAGATCAGCCACTCACTTACCTTCACAAAACTCGCAATCGAACAAAGTTTAACAACATAACATAAAGTACGTAGGATGATAGTATCCATACAACACCTCGTGTGTAATTTAATACTAATGTCACACCATTCAAATTATATCCCATAAAACAGGTCTATATGTAGTCTTATTAGAGTGAAACAAATGGGCAAAGCATATGGACAAACAGCAACCAAGATGCAAAATACAACAACACCTATACCTAATATGAAATAGTATGCCACACTACTACTAATGCTATAATATAACAGACACAATAACTCGACCTCATTTCGACTTTCCGACCTATCTCGTTACCCAATAATCATGCATGTGTATGACTAGAAAAATCCAGGACTTCATTCATGACGAGCATACCATTACCTTGTGAAGAAGGATTGATTTTTTTTTTTTTTGGCACGAAACTCTTACAAGAAGTAAGATAGTTGTTCCTTCTTCCTTGAACCACCTTCTCCATATAACTCGTTCCATTGCTTTAACTCGTTCATTATCGATCCTTCAGCAGCAAAGCTAGCAGCAACCTGTTTGTTGGATCAAAATTACGAAATATAAAATCACAATGTGCATCGACCAACTAAAAATTATAAAACTGACGGATAGACATAAAGCTGAAGAAGCTGGCTCGATAGACACATTACATTCAGAGTATTTCGATACCTGATTTTTCGCTTCTTTTAAATCTTCCATGTTCAATGGCCTGATAGTAATTACCCTTTCCGTCTTATCTGAATTGTTTCCACACTCCTGCCCTTGCTCAGCTTTATTCTTCTTTTCCTGGTTTGAAGAAGGCACGAGAGAGACAAAGATCAATGCAAATGCTGAAATATGTAAAACAAAAATATATAATACTCACCTGATCTTTTAATATCTCTTGCTGTATTAACTCGCGAACTGGTCGGTAGGCAGCAGTAATGCACAAATTCTGTTCACAGATATCATGTTAAAACATCGACAAGACAATGCAAACAATATAAAAACCTACAAAGAGCCGGAGAATAAAAAAAAAAAACACCTTCAGATCACTTCCACTATATCCTTCCGTCATTGTCGCGAGCTCCTTAAAGTCTAATCTTTCGTCAAATTTCTCTTTCGTCAATAACGTCCTTAAGATCTTCTCTCTGTTCTCCGTGGATGGTAAGCCGACCATTATTCTGTATTGAATGGAAGAAGCTTTAGCAGTAATGTACTATTACAAAAACAAAAAAATCAACGCAAAACACCGACATTAGTACCTTCTCTCAAAGCGCCTGATAATTGCTTCGTCAAGATCAAATGGTCTATTAGTTGCAGCAAGAACTAGTATTCTTTCGCCAGGTTTCGACAGTAGACCGTCCCAATGAGTCATGAACTCGTTCTTTATCTTCCGCATGGCTTCATGCTCCCCAGCTCTATTCCGCTGCCCAAGCATGCTGTCGACTTCGTCTACAAATATTATTGTGGGGGAGACTTTTGCTGCAAGAGTGAACAATGCACGTACATTCTTTTCATCTTCACCGAACCACTTAGAGGTAATGGTCGACATCGAAACGTTAATGAAGCTAGCTCCAGCTTCGTTAGCTATAGCCTTGGCCAGCATAGTTTTTCCCGTACCAGGGGGGCCAAAAAGCAGTATTCCTCTGCATGGTTTCAAAAGGCCACCTTCGAAAAGATCTGGTCGTCGAAGCGGTAACAGAACCAGTTCCTGAAGAGAATCCTTAATTTCATCTAAAGCGCCTATATCGGCAAATGTTACACCAATTTCACTCGCTGGTATGACTTCCGGCCGGATGCGCTTTTCGAATTCATTGTCCGGAGAAGCCTGCTCAATGCAATCAAAATGGAGAAAATAAATGGATGTGGAGCCACAAAGGAATCAATAGAACATTATGCCACTACCATTGGAACACAAAGGAATCAATAGAACATAACGCCACTACAAAATCTTAACAATGGATAATTACAAAAACTACCCTCGAGTTTTGACCTAATTACCCAATAAAAAACTGCTAAAACTGGAAATTATATAAAATACCATTGAGGTTTCATTCGTCTTAAATTTTGCAGGACCTCATTAGTGGAGCTATCTGATCAGATACTTTTACAGTTACATCCCTCAACTTCTCGTCTTACATATTACAATCTTCCAGAGTTTTACAAATAGGCAGATGAAAAGTTGGGGCTCTTTACAATATTTGCACAGGTTGAGGAGTACAACTAAGAAATATTTGATGACATCAGCAAATTCCACTGAAACAACTAATGACGGGGGTAAATTGTATGATCGCATCATACCTCAAGGGTAGTTTTCGTAATTTTTATAGTTAGCTGGGTTTTTTTTGTTATTATCCCATTCCTCAAAGGTAGTTTTTGTAATTATTCTCTTAACAAATATCCGAATACTTAATCAACAGAACAAGGACCAAGACATGCTAACATGATACTAGATATGCAGCTTCTATTAGCAAAACGGAAGGACTACCTCAACACCTGTTTGAAGCTTCAGATAAAAGCTCTATCAATCACACAAAACAATTAGGAAATTTTAAATGCATTAAACTGCACAATTTAGCCTTACAGGAGTTTTCATGGGTTCTTCGCTCTTGCTTTCAGGTGCAGTCGTTTCGGATTTTATTTCAAGCCCTGGTCTCACAGCTTCACCATCTAGTGTATTCTGTAATTTCCGACTCATATAATCTCACTTATTCGTTATATCTACATAATTTACGTTTAAAAATTCAAATTTACTTACTTTTGGCATTTCAGCTTGGGCTTCAAGCTTTAAAGTGTCCTTTCCAGCAGATTTACTTTCCTGGAATATACTCAACCCGTGGGACAGGCTAATTCAAGACAAAATAAATAAGTCAGCATATCTTTAAGCCCTTTATAATAGTTGGGGAATTTGAGGAGGGGGGTGTTGGGGGGGGGGGGGGGGGGGCAACCTTGTCGATGATATAACAAGTTTCCCATTTCTGTATTGAGGTTCCTTGGCATTTGTAAGATGGTAAGAGATGGCCGATACCACAATTTCTTCTATGTAGCTGCTAAGAACAATTGTGTCCGGGAGACAGATAGAACCAAGATCATCGCAATCAAGGTCATTAGCAGCCAGTACTTCAATTATATGGTTTTTGTTGTCTTGAAACTGAATCATTTTCATATCTTCCTCCAGCTGAGTCTTCCAGCTCACAAGATGGTTTTCATCTTCTGGGGGTCTTATTTCAATGTTGTAGGGGAACACCGAAGAAATCTTCTCATCGACTAATCTGTAATCATTCTCAGGAACAGTAATCCTTGAACCAAGGATCAGTATGGAACCAGACAATTTCTTCAACATCTTCTGGAACATCACATAAATTCTCTGGGATCTGCATAGCAACTTCTCGACATCCCTGATATATAGTATAATGGGACCGACCTTCGATACTCTGGCAAGAACCTGTGTATAAATTATAATTGATACTAAACACCGTGAATCGAAAATATTTACAAGTCCAACAGCATAATTTTTTTTCCAACAAAGGGGCCACACACTTAGACCTTGTAAAGCGTCTGTATCAAAAGCTTATCATCAAAACACCAGCTGCTTTCACGCCTAAATGGAGCTGGAAATTGAAAAAATTACGGTAAACATCATCATACTATCTTTCTTGACATCTAAAGATGTGTACTTTATTATCATTTGATTTTGAACCTGAAGCTGCAGGAGTACTTAATGAAGCAAGATCATTAATGTTTGCTGAGGCAGATGCATTCCGCCGTAGCTTTGCCGGATTAGAGCTTTCATGTCCACTGCAAATGTGGAAGCATGACATAAGTGAAATATATTTAAAAACACTAACAACCCATAATAAAATGTATAGAACAGTGAATACGCACTTTGATCCAAGATCCACACCGCTGCTTTGCCTGCGTATCCCTGCAACAGAAGAGAAGTATGTATATGTTGACAATGGAAAGAACTGCATGCTCTAAACATAAGAGGAATCAATGGAGAATTGTATTCATACAAAAGAAAAATCATATGATTGAGATAACATGAGAATGGCACATTATCAATCATGAGAATGCATCATAACAGGCATTCAAATGCACACAATTGGAATATGCTAATAACGTAGTATATATTAAATAGCGACCTCCTATTTCCATGGAACCACTGGGGAGAGCCCAGTGGCCACGTGTTCTCTCCACTAGGTATTACACCCGGGTTCGACTACCCACACACCTATTTCCCGTATACGGGGTCGAATTTTTAAAATTTAAAAAAAAAATCCGATTTCCATGGGACCCTGCAACTGACACATCTTTTTCGTTATCTCGTAGAATTTGACATATGAACCAGGATAACAAGCGCTACTACTATCTAGGCTGATGAAGAACAACTCCCTCCTTGCATCTAGGAACCAAATCTTGATCACCATTTAAAAAAAAAAATTGAAATGAAATATGCAAAGACTGAAAGATGAAAATGGACTTACGTTCCATCTTTTACAATATTAACACGCCAACAGTATAATCAAGGAAAATTCTGTTTCTTCAAAATATAACAATGAGGCATCCAGACAAACCTTTACTATCCTCCTTAGGATGAAGCATTGAAAAAGATCCAAATAATTCAGACATTCGACCCAATGTTGTTTCAGATATAGACCTTTTGAAGGACTACAAAAGAGATGTTAGCAACAGAACATAATGTCACGTATAATGGTGCAGTTTGTCACTTAAGGCTTAAATACCATTATGTGATTTGTGTCCAGGCGGGGAAGGGGATAAGAATAACAGATAACTGGTGAACTTACTGTTTCTTTAGTACATCCGTACTTGCTCTGAATCTGTTTTAAACAAACCACTCAAAAGACTTTAGTAGAAGTATATGAAGATGATCCCTGCTTGAGCAATATTTTAAATTACTTTCTTACATCACCTTCAAAGAAAAATCAGTTACATCTAACAACAACAACTTGGTTTCAAAATAATGAGCTAAAGCCTTGGCAAGCATTTGCTGATATAGTTCTGCAAAACATGAGACAAAATTACTCAGATACACCCATGACATTCCGGAAATGAACAAAAAAAATAGTGAAAACCAGAAAATCCAAAACTTCACAATAAGAAACTTACCTGCAGGACCAGAGAGCAAAATTGTTCGACTCGCCGGAGAGAGATTCAGTGTGTGCTTAATGAAATCAGATTTCTTCAAATGAACAAAAGCAGCACTTGATAACAACACCCTGGTCTGTTCACTGTCATTTGATGGTCAATTGCAATAAGCAATAATAAAGTCATTTCTATGACATCCAATAACAGGAAGAATAATAAAATAAAAAATAAACAAACTCGTGAATGAAAAATAAAGTGGTTAATCTAACTAGTAGAGATACTTCACATATCAAAGCTCTAACAGCAAACGATTTGACCATCCATATGGTGCATCAGCCAACTCGAGAATGCGTTCTATCGGACATTTCCCAGACATTTTCTATTTCTGCTACCAAAAACGTGGAAATATGTTTGTTGAAATATTTCAAAAATAGTTTTCGGATACATTTTCAAGATTTGTACAGAAAATGGTTGCAGAAGTACAGAAAATGGATTTTCGGATTTTAAGCCGTATGTTAGTTACAAATAAGTCTCAATATTTACTACTTATACACTGTATTTCTCCTTCCAAAAATAGTTCTCCAAAATTACTAAACTGAAGGCATTTTTAATTCCTGAAAGCAACAAATGAAACAGAAATTAATTTTCTAATTTTGAAAATGAACAGAGAAAATGATAACAAACGAACGTACCTCCAAATCATTTTCCCCAAGTCCATATATATATATATATATATTATTACACACAAATTTATACATAGAGATAGATAGATATCTAGACATATGTGCTTTCTTCCTGTTTCTAGCACCAATTTTCTCCAACCGAACAATATAGATACAGAGAACCAGAGTAAGAATGGCAATAAAGGAACAACTAGAAACAATAATGTTTTCTCTTCCCCATATATTTACCTTAGGTAGTAGGGGAATTGGTCGAAGGTTATCTTGCTATCCCTTCCATTGACAATGAGACTTAGCATCTCCTGTTCCATGGTCTGTGGTGTAACGCCGGCCGACGTGGAAACGCCGCCTGTCCATTTCCCAATGGTTTGGGTTCCCGACGCCAACCCGAGGCCCACTCCTACTCCTATACCCACTCCAAATGCTGACATCAACATATGCTTCGATTCCATCTCAAATCCGGGTTTTTTTTCCTCTTACGATTATGCACCCAAATTAGGCGGAGAAAAAAAAAATTGAATCAATTTCTGATCTGAAAGCCGCAAAACTTTTCCAATAAATTCAAAAAAAAAACTCGATGCGACAATATTACGTTTCTGGTAATGGTTCTGCACGGCGTGGAGTCGGCGGTTCACTGCGGTGGGATCGTTTTACGCTAGAGACGTGGTGTTGGTGATGGAGGAGGGTCGTTATATTTATTTTTTGGGATATGCAGAACAGAGGAGGTTGTTTCCCGTCAGGGCATCATTTTCTGAAAAACTGGAAATTTTAAAGAAAGGGGGGACTCAGACGGGACCCGTGTTAACTGACTGGCACGTGCAGTTTACGGCTAGGATATGGTGGGCGGCTATACTATTTTAGTATTCTTTATTATTATTATTATTATTATTTATTTATTATTATATAATATGGGAGGACGTATATAAGACGGTTTTTATTCAACTGCATTGCATTGCGGCCTGATGCGCCGATAGGCATTGCCAATCAGTTTTGAGTAATTAAAAATAGTGGGCACAAAAAAACTCTCGATTTTTGGTCTCTGATCTTCTATTTAGGGTATGTTACTATTTTAAGTTTAAGACAAGAAAGGATGACCTATAAAACCAACGAAAAAATAGTGAAGCATTCAAAAGGAGAAATTTATTAGAAAACCCAAACATTCTCTCAGAAAATAAAGAGAAAATAGAGAGGATAAATTTTCAAATATATATATTTTTACTAATAATTGAAGATACATTTATACAAAAATTTTAGATGGAATAATTGTAATTATATATTACATTGTGTATAATAGTCATTCTCTCATGTCTTAAAGTGTGTGCCGTCCATTGACATGATATGTATAAAACTGCCCCTTGGATGTAACAGTGTAAGTTGGATCAGTGTGCTTCATTAAAAAAATCTTAAACTGGAAATCCCGTGGAAAAAATCTAACATAAGGAAAAAAGAGCAGACAATTATTTCTAAAACATGTGTTTGGACTGCCTCATTAAAAATCTTACTAAGAAAAACTTGTGGGACAAAACCATAGTAAGGAAAAAAGAGTACAACTATATATGCTCCCCCTCGAGTTATCAAGGATCATCATCTTCATACATCTTGCAGGTGCCACATCTAATATTATGAATATGTTTTCTGAAGTTTACAATATGGAGTGTCTTTGTAAATAAATCTGTTGCATTCTCATTTGATCGGACATATTGAATATCAATCTCCTTGTTCTTTTCAAGTTCTTGAGTGTATGAAAAGAATTTTGGGGAATGTGTTTAGTTCGGTCGCTCTTGTCGTTCCTTGATTTGGGCAATACATGCGGCATTATCTTCAAATTATATTATTGGATCTTTATTAATTGTTATCCACTGGCTTTCTTGATGTATTGAGTCATAGATATAAGCCACAAACTTTCTCTACTTGTTTCATGAGTTGCAATAATATTAGCATGATTTGAAGATGTGGCAACAAGTATTTACTTTTGGGAACGCCATGATATTGCAGTGCCACCGATCCTGAAAACATAACCAGTTTGTGATCTACCTTTTTGGGGATTGGATAAATATCCCCCATCTGCAAAATCAATTATTTTATCTCTTGAATCTTCGGGATAAAGTAATCTCAAATCGATTGTTCCCTATAGATAATGAAATATGTGCTTAATTTCATTCAATGCCTATGAGTTGGGGATGAACCATATCTCGCCAATAGATTAGTGGCAAATGTTATATCCGATCGTGTACAATTGACAAAATATATAAGAGCCCCAATCGCATTTAAATATGGTACTTCGGGACTAAGTATTTTTTCGGGGCACTGATAGGGTTTGCCTTGTTCATATTAAAGCAATTCAAGACCCTTTTCGTATAATCCGATTGGTGTACAAATATCTCATTCTGTAAGTGTTTAATTTATAAACCAAGACAATATTTTATTTATCCGAGATCTTTCATTTTAAATTCTCCCTTGAGATAATCAACTGCCTCTTGAATATAATTAGGGGTTCCAATGATGTTCAGATCATAACATAGACAATAATAATCACAAATTCAGCAGCCGCTTTCTTGATAAAGACGCATGGACATATATGATTGTTTACATGACCTCTTTTCAACATCTCACTTAAAAAATTATATCATACACATCTAGATTGCTTTAGTCCATAAATGATTGTTGCAGTTTAATTGCACATAGTTCCTTGTGTAATACCCGAGATTTTTGTTCCGGTTTTGTTGAATTTTTCTTCGGTCGGACGGACTGTTGTCGTCCGCGCCCTTGGAATCGTGTGCTTGCACTGTGGTTCGTTGAATTTCGTAGCATGTTTGTTATTGTTTTGGATCATAGTCGGTGCGTTTGCGTGATCGAGACGTCGTCGAGTCTCTAGCCGGGCAATCGGAGGGCTGGCTGGGTCAAGTTACGGCCGTAAGGCCTGGCCGATTATGGCCGTAAGACACCCGCACACCCTGGCCTGGGAGGACTCGGTTACGGCCGTAAGGGTCGTCCTGTTATGGCCGCAAGGCATTGGTCGGTTACGGCCGTAATGCGTCGGCAGATTTCGGACAGTGGCCCTGGAGACTTGGTTACGGCCGTAAGGCTATGTCGGGTACGGTCGTAAGTGGTGCTCGTTACGTACGTAAGGCGTCAGCCGTTACGTACGTTACATGCGTTGACCGATTTACGGCCGTAAGGCACTGCCGGTTACGGCCGTAACACTGTCGGCCATATATAGGTCTGGGCTTCGACCAGACCTCATTTCTTGCGTTTTTCTTCACCTGGTGGCGGCTGCGGATGGGAGTATTCGAGGGTAGGAGTCCTTGGCCGGTTCTAATCATTTCCAAGACGTTTTGGAAGATCCTTTTCGATTATATCATCACCAAATCCTTGTTCTTCTCCGGATCGAGGCAATTCTTCCGTAGAACCCTAGTTGTGTAATATTTGGGGTGTTTCTTCGTTATTCATTGATTTTGTCTGATATTGATGAATTGTTCATGGTAATCTCGTTGTATTGGTCATGATCTTCGGATTTTGTAACTCGTTTATCGATTTTTATCACCGGGACTTGATTTTCGATTTCCTCGAAGAAACCCTCGGATTCTTGTTATTTTCCGGGTTGTTTCGGATTCCGTTTAGCGTCATTGATTCGTGGTGTTATTATTTTCGTAGTTTTCGTGGAGTTGTCGAGTTCTTGGTCGTTCTTGGAAGTTCGAGGGCTACCCGACCGTGTCCGTTCGTTGATCCGTTGCCCGTGGTATCGAGGCAAGTATCTTGCCCATACATTTCGTGTTTCATAGACGTGATAGTTGGCAATTGATTATATGTGGAATTTTAATGTTTTAATGAACTTTCAAATAGGATCGATATATTCTCGATAAAGGTTTTCCTTCGAAGATAACTCGTATGCTTTGTGAATAAATGAGTTTTCTGAATTTGTGTATTAGTGTTGTATGTTGGAAGGTGTTGTGATAATATTACGTGATTATAGTAGACTCTTTTCTACTGGCCGAGGATTGTGTATTGATACGTATACTCGTTCGGTGAATATGTGATGTTGTGTGTATATGTCGGATGAAGTGGCCATTCTATCAAGTACTTTACATTTGTTTGCATATTCTAATATTTGAATTATGGCTTCTCGTGGATGTTGTGGATGTGCATGTGTATGTTCACCCAGGGATGGTCCGACGGGGCCACTTGGGATACATATTACCGTGTGTGTGCGTATCGTGAACTAGGGTTAACCACCCAGGGATGGTCTGACGGGGCCTCTGCGGGGTACGGTGGCCGTGAGTCTCGTACCAACGGTTAACTTTGAAATATTTTGTTGGAGAACTTTGATTTTGGTGCATATCTCATCTGATTAGAATGGTAGTTCAAATGGTATTGTACTTGGCTGGAATGGCACCAGAAAACATGTTGTG
Source organism: Orobanche coerulescens (assembly GCA_033398695.1). Classification (NCBI taxonomy): domain Eukaryota; kingdom Viridiplantae; phylum Streptophyta; class Magnoliopsida; order Lamiales; family Orobanchaceae; genus Orobanche; species Orobanche coerulescens. The sequence goes on along the minus strand of CM065805.1, from coordinate 29,100,865 downwards.
TGTGAATCGTCTCTTAGCTGCGATATTTTGGTACTGGTACGTGAGTCATGTGGTTGCTCCGTGTATTGTAGCTTTGTGGTGTGTCGAGTTCGTACACATGATTAAGTCGCAGAGTTGTGCTCTCTGATGTCGTTCTGTGAGACTGTTGTCATGGTAATATTTGACACTGTGTAGTTTCCGTTGGGTTATTATGTAGAGTATGTGATGTGGATGATTGTTTCGTAGACCCCGTGTTCTGTGATCGGATTTGTATTTTGGAAAATAAAATTTGGTGTGTGACCCTAAGTGGTTTTCGATAAGTTGAGAATTATTCAATTCCTAATGTTTTCAAAAACTCCCGAGATCGTAAAATGTTTTATAAGATGTACATTGGGTTATTTCCTACATTTCACGATTTGAACTGTTTGATCAAGTGTTTCATCTTGGGAAGCATGTTCACGATTAATATATTCTTGGAGTATGTTGTGTATGACTTGTATTCATATTTTATACTTGCACTAGCATAACAGTGGAGTTTTGCTAACCCCCGAGTATTCGGGGGGTGGATGTCTGTATTGCGTCCAGGTACTTGCAGGTTGCTGGGGAGCGAATCACAGGATCGGTACGAGGGGTGATGGAAGACGATGATACTAATCAATCACATGAAGACCAATCGTAGAGTATTTTGATAGAGACTTGTTGGTTATCTCTCCGCTATGTTATTTTCCCGATATATGGGAGCGTTAATGTATTCCAGTCCCTGCATGGGTATGAGTTTTTGGGAAAGAGTCATGTATGTTATGATGTGTGTGTTGTGACAAAAGACCAATTCGGTCTTATGGTTCAATACGTAGCCAAGTCGGCATGTAATGTGATGTACTGTTTTTGTATTTAGCCTGGTAAATTCTCACCGAGAGGGTCTACGCCGCTGTAATATTCCCGAGTGGTTTGGGGGTGTTACAACTTGGGCCTTGTTTTTAATGCTTCAGGCATTTTGAATCCCACAGGAACTTTCATGTAGATATCAATATCCAATGATCCTTATAAATAAGTTGTCATAACATTCATAATGCATATTTCAAGATTTATCGAGACTGATAGTCTGATTAAATATCTAAATATAATGGCATCCATGACAAGAGAATATGTTTCTTAGTAATCAACTCCAAGCCTTTGACTAGAACCTTGTGCAACAAGGCGAGTTTTGTGTCTTATAATCTCATCTTTTTGGCTTCTCTTTCGTACAGAAACCCATTTGTATCCAGTAGGTATCACAGTTTCAGGTGTGATAACAATAGGGCCAAATACCCTTCATTTATTAAAAGAATTTAGTTCAGCCTGATAGCAACTTCCCATTTTTAACACCCCCAACTCGGACGGAAATGTTACAGCATCGTAGATCCTTCTCATAAGGATGTACCAGGCTAGACACCTTACATATCACCCTCACAATTGACCGCCAAGGTCCAAAGATACGATAATATACCGACAAGGCCACTCCATAACACAAAAGACCATCGTTCATTAACTGTACCTACACACTCGTGGTTTTCTGATCCAATATCCTACTATACAGTTAGCATTTACATACCAGGGGTCGTTCCTATAGAATATATATTCAAATCCAATCGCAGCAGCATGAATTTAGGGTTTGTCGAAATTCATCTATACCACCCGTGAACTTATGACCAACACCAGTAATAGAAAGTAGTCATGCATCAAATAAATATGACTTCTGAGCTCCATATTTAAAAGGCTAACCAAGATAGTCATCTTCCTTGACACTTGCGCAACTATTTTGCAACAATGTCCTGCATGAATTATCATTATCTCTCGTGAACAATCTCTAAGCTATATATACGGCACCCACGTAACAATATTGCTAACTCATTATGACCTTCTAATAATAGTTTCTCACCAGGTCTCAATGAGTACTGCAAAAAAATTGCATCAGTTGATCGAAAATAGAATCGATAATATATTTCCTGATGCAATAATTCATATTTCATTGAAGAAGTAATGGGATATAAAAAGGAATCCTCATCCCACGTACAACAAGAAAGGAGTGTAGAATTTTCTTGGCTAGGCAAAAAATATAAACATATTAGTGCGTGCATATCATATGAAAAATCATACAACAAATGACCCCAAACTTGACAAATGAGCATTAGAATGAAAATTCTAGCACGAATATTTTGGCCCAACGGGAATTGCTCTGCGATGGAAATTATCAGATGGTTTTAATAATTATGCTATGGTAAAAATTTTTACTATATTGTTAGAGGTAATCTGAGCACCATTATGATTACACTATTATTTGTAAATATATTAATGCGTGCATGTCATATATAAATGATAAAACAAATAACTCCAAACTTGACAAATGAACATTAGGACATGAAAATTCTAGCGCAAATATTTTGGCTCGACGGGGAATTGCTTGGCTATAAAATTATCAGATGATTTTAATAATTATACTATTGTAAATTTGTTTACGATATTATTAGAGGTATTCTGAGCACCATTATGATTGCACCATTGTTCATAAACGTATTAGTGCGTGCATATTATATGAATATAATACAAGAAATGACTCCAAACTTAACAAATGAACATTAGGATATAAAAATTCTAGCACGAGTATTTTGGCCCTAAGGAATTTGCTCTACTTCTTAAATTATCACATGGTTATAACAATAATCACATGGTTATTTTGGTTATATTCTATTTCGAAGTAATTAATCTGATCACCATTATTCGTGCTGTTGGTAGTCGATCCGCCTTGGCATCCACCTAAGCGCTTCGGGCAGCCGAACGGCCGAGCCGATCCCGGAGCCAGACCGGTCATAAACTTGATCGTTTCTCGGGTTCGCACAAAGGACCGGACCGGGCAGAGACCTTAGAGCCGACCCGGAATCCGGACCAGAAAGGCCGAGCAGACCCTATATGAAAACGCTCCATAATCACGAATAAGGCCGACCCAGTAGCGGGAGGTGAAGGGCCGACCTCATTGTCGGTCATAACGAGATAAATATCGAAAGCCGAAGAACAGCAGACAGATGTAAGTGAGAGTTGTCATATCCCTACACAAAGCACACTTAAGAAGATGACACATGTCAAAGCAGTCACCTTCATCGTGACAAATGTCATCAGCATATTCATCCCAATCTTCCTATTGTCCTCTCATGAATGGCTGAAAACACCTATATATATGCCAGGAGAAGGCACAAAAAGGGGACTTTCGAAGAGAGAGAAAAAAGAGAGATAGGAGAGATACTGAAAAAGAATAAAAAAAGACTTGTAATTAACAAGCAAATTGGATAGACCGGCGCACATTATTACTTTGGCTCTATCTTTGTCGAAAGGTCATTAATAAAATTTAGTGATCAAATATCTTCCACTTTATTTGTTATTTTCTACGTGTCTTCGACCCATTTGTCCCGGTCAGTACACGTGACGTTGACCAAATCAGACGTCAACAGATTGGCGCTAGAAGGAGGGCAACCCATGCTTTTCTCGTTCATATTGCAAGCGACCTTGTGGTTAACCGCCACAACCTACGCTTTTCTCGTTCATATTGCAAGCGACCTTGTGGTTAACCGCCACAACCTACGCTTTTCTCGTTCATATTGCAAGCCAATCCTATGCTTTTCTTTAAAATATTCCTTGTTAAGTATAGGATTCTCCATCTCTAACCACAAGTGACGAATTACCATCAGGCCCGTCCAAAGGGCCCGTTATGCGATAGAGGACACCGTTATGAGGTATACACACTAAGGAGTTCTCTATCATGCATGGACGTATCGGACTATTCTTAGTGTGCACAGGACGGACACGACTTTGCGCCAAACTACAATCAGCCCGCAGATGTTTTGAAAGGCAATCTGCTGGCGGGGCACTTTGGCACACCTTGCGTTCATCCGGAAATAACCATACCCGCTAAGGGATGGTAAGATGAAAGCATAGGAATCATCGTAACTACGAGTCGAAAGCATAGGAATCATCGTAATATGAAGTTGAAAGCACAGGAGCAATTGTGATCACGGGCTCCTGCTCGACTCGGCTGACCCCTTAGAGGTCATAATTTGGAGGATATTGAGCGTCGCTCAAAATTCCATAGAAGGTCTCAAAGAGTCCTCGTGTCCTTCAAATTAAAGTTGCAGTCAACATACACTGCGACATCTGAAAACTCCTTCGGAATTCCCATCCACCCGCGAGGGTCCTGGTAATCCGGACGGTAATGAGCCAGCTACCGAAAACATCTCCAAGTATTGAGCCATGTGTTAGAAAAGCAGCGGCGGCCCTTACCAGGGAATTGGAAGTCGAAGCAAAAGTAATCCATAAAGGAGTTTTCCCCATAACCACCCGACCAGCGGTCGTTAGGAGGCCACCGGCGAAACTCAAAACTCTAAGTGATGAAAAAGCCGCGGAAAGTGGAAAATACCAGTGAAACTAAAATAAGCCGAGGAGTAATCTGTAAGAAAAGAGGGGCCCGGCCGACCGAGTCACTGACAGTACTGCAACGGCCGACCCAAGAAGAATCCCAGGCGTTCTACGATGACCCCGGTCGAAATTGGGATACACCCATAGGAGAATTCGTTTCAAAAAACAAGGTCAATATGACCCCGAGAACCTGGACCTCGTCGCCCAAAAAGGCGGAACGTATTCTACAAAACATCCGAGGATTATCAGAGTCTCCAGGCCAATGATCTCATTAAATGGGCACTGGGGCCCGACACGGGACCTCCTGAATCCAAGTAACGAAGCCCGTCAGAACGGAGGTTGCTAGCTAGAATATGTAAATGACCAAGGATCAATTCATTTGTTGAATGCCGTGAAGGTACAGTCAATAAAATTTGATTTTATGTTCGTCTCGAAAACAAATGCACTATGAGACCGAGTTCGTCTCGGCACCTCGAATGACCGGCTCCTCCGGCACTATAAGACCGAGTTCGCCTCGGCACTATAAGACCGAGTTCGCCTCGGCACCTCGAATGACCGGCTCCTCCGGCACTATAAGACCGAGTTCGCCTCGGCACCTCGAATGACCGGCTCCTCCGGCACTATAAGACCGAGTTCGCCTCGGCACTATAAGACCGAGTTCGCCTCGGCACCTCGAATGACCGGCTCCTCCGGCACTATAAGACCGAGTTCGTCTCGGCGCCTCGAATGACCGGCTCCTCCGGCACTATAAGACCGAGTTCGCCTCGGCACCCCGAATGACCGGCTCCTCCGGCACTGAAAGTCCGAGCTCGCCTCGGCACCTTATAAGACCGGCTCCTCCGGCACTGAAAGTCCGAGCTCGCCTCGGCACCTTATAAGACCGGTCCACCCGGCACTGAAAGTCCGAGCTCGCCTCGGCACCTTATAAGACCGGTCCACCCGGCACTGAAAGTCCGAGCTCGCCTCGGCACCTTATAAGACCGGTCCACCCGGCACTGAAAGTCCGAGCTCGCCTCGGCACCTTATAAGACCGGTCCACCAGGCACTGAAAGTCCGAGCTCGCCTCGGCACCTGATAAGACCGGTCCACCGCTTTGAAAGTCGAGCTCGCCTCGGCACCTTATAAGACCGGTCCACCCGACCTTGAAAGTCCGAGCTTGCCTCGACACACACGATAAGACCGGTCCACCGGCATCGAAAGTCGAGCTCGCCTCGGCACTGATAAGACCGGTCCACTCCGTGCCGAAAGTCCGAGCTCGCCTCGGCTTTGATAAGACAGTCCACCGGCTGAAAGTCGAGCTCGCCTCGGCACCTTATAAGACCGGTCCACCGACCGAAAGTCCGAGCTTGCCTCGGCACCTAATAAGACCGGTCCACTTGCTGAGAAAGTCGAGCTCGCCTCGGCACCTTATAAGACCGTCCGCCCACCTGAGAAAGTCCGAGCTCGCCTCGGCACCTTATAAGACCGATCCACCGGCCTTTGAAAGTCAGAGCTCGCCTCGGCACTGATAAGACCGGTCCGCCCTTTGAAAGTCCGAGCTCGCCTCGGCTTTGATAAGACCGGTCCACTGACCGTGAAATACGAGCTCGCCTCGGCACCTTATAAGACCGGCCCATCCAGCAGAAAAAACGGCGGTCTGACCAATAGGGCCCAAACACAAAAAAGCAACAAAGGCCATAAAAGGATCGTATTCACTCAAAATAAGCTTCATACAAAAGAAATCAAGGAAAAGTGGCACGCAGGCCATACATGGAATAAAACAAAATGTCTACTCGGCCTTGTCCTCCTGATCGGCCGCCTGAGAAAGCGCCCCCACCTCATGAGACACGGTCTCCTCCGGATCTTCGACAGCTTCGGCGGCCTTCGACTCATCATCCCCGAGAGCTTCAACCTTCAGGTCGGCCGCCTGGGACTTTATGTAGGCCTGAACTTCCTCAACGGTCTTCCCTTCCTTCATGAGATCCAACATCTCATAACAAGTGGAGACGTAGTTAAGGTTGATCAACTCCTCGTACTCGGGCGTCTTTTGAAAAGCAGCCGCTCCGTCAGCAAGGCCCCTGTCGTAACCCGCAGATTCGCAAGTCCGAACCCGCTCGGTCAGTTGCTCAAGCTGGGCCTTAGCGCTTTGCAAATGAGCCTCGTACTCGGCCCTGATATCCAGGCACTGTTTTTGCGCCTTCCCAGCCGCCGTGGCCATCTCGTCAGCCTTCCCTTTCCATATATCGGCCTCAAAGGCCCGGCTCTCCAGAAGCTCCATCTTACCCTTCAGAGAAGCCATCTCCTCCTCCAAAGATTTGATAAGCGAAGGGCAGAGATGGTGTTCCTCCTGTAAGGCCTTCAGATCGGCCTCTGCCTTTTTATGTTTCCCAGCTGAGGCAGTCAGCTCCCCAGCGGCCTTCACATAGGTGCACAACGCCCGGCCCAGAATAGCGTTTCCAAAATGGATCTGCTCGGCCGGATCCATATCGTTGGTCACCATCTCCATCTTTGGCGTCCAGCCCAAAAGGGGGACATGGCTGGACTCAACCACCAGGGGACACGATCGGCGATTCGGCGGTTGGAGTGGGTGCTGGGCGTAGTCGAGGAACAGTAGCGGTCTCCGCCCTTTCATCCGGGCACAAGGTTCTTCCCAATCCTTATTCATCGGGAGATAGTGGCCCTCCAAATCAATTAAGGGCTCCTTACCCTTTGCCCGGCCTGTCCGGGCAGGGCTCAAGGCGGGCACAACGATCTCAGGAAGGGGGAAACCCTCGGTCCTGGTCATGTTATCCTCAGGCCCGGCCTCTACTCTCTTCCGTTTGCCCGCGTGCTCCCTACGCTCGGCGGCCTCTGCAGCCAGCCTCGCCACCCGCTGCGCAGGCGTCTCTTTCCGTCCAGTCGAGCTCCTACCCTTGGGGCCTGGATGAAGAAGAAATATCAAAAAAAAAAAAAAAAGCTACTTGATGAAGACATTCTGTTCGGATTAGTGGATCGAAGTCCCGCAGCCCAAAGATTGTCCTCAGTAATCAGAAGGTATGACTTCCTCCGATCTACGGGAAGATCCAAGAGCTGTTCAACCCGGTCGTCGAACAAGGAGGAGGTCTCTGAAGCCGGAATACGTTCTGCACAAACAACAAATTATGAGCGTCAGACAAAAAAGGCACAGCAGCAAAGAACACAACACTTACTCATTTTGGCAACAAAGTCTTCGGGGACCCGAAGCTCGGCGTCCATCACGCCAGGTTCCCACTCATCAACAGGCTCACCACGGCCCCCACATAGAACCCTTTGTTCTTTCCCGGCTATGTATGGTCTCAGACATCCACCAATTCCTTATACATCGCGTCTTGGTGTCAAATAAAACCGGTAGGAACCGGATCGGTAACCGACCTCCATAAAAAGAGACTGTTAATCTCTTCAAAACTGGGCTCGGACCATCCATGCTGACTAAAAAGAATTAAAAGACCCACCATCCGGGCCCAAGAATTCGGATGAATTTGGGCAATGCAAAGGCCCCACTGCCTCAACCACCGGGAAAGAACCAACGGCAGAGGGAACCTTAGCCCAGACAACAGAGAGCGGTAGTACACCGCCGTGCATCCAACAGGAGGGGTGTGGGGTCTCTCCTCTGGGTTCGGAACAAACATCCGCACCACCGCGGGTATCTTAAATCGCCCCCGCCAAGCCTCCAACTGCCCATCGGTGACCGTGCTGCGTATCGAGGCCGAATCCCATTCCGCCTCAACAAAAGGAGACGGCCGAGGCCGAACCCAGCCCCCAATCTCGCCACCCGCCGTCAACGACGTCGCCACCTCCACGTCTTCAGAATCTGCATCTCCAGAATCCGGCGACCTTGCGACCTCGCCCCCATTCTCATCGCTCCAGTCAACGGGAGCATCACCTATCGACAAATCTGCCACTCCCGTGCGGTCTGGGGACACAACCGCCTCCTCCGCCGTGTTCCTCCGCTCCGACATCGTAAAATAAGAAAAAAGAGGAGGAAGAGAAAGCTTACCAGGAAAGTCTGCGAAACCCAAAAAGAGGAAAAATTGCCGGAAAAAGATCTCTCTCTGCAGTAAAAATGGCGAAGGAAGCAATAAAGAAGAAGACACTCTATATTTATAGGAGGAGACAGGGGTATTAAATACTAAAGCGGCGATTCATAATCATCGCGAAAATTAAGAACGCGTGAGACACCGCGACGAATTACATTCCGCCACGCGTCCCCCTCGATGTGACTCTTGGAGATCCCGAAGTCAAATCGATGCGACTCTCAGAGATATGACCCTTCAAAGGATCTTATCCACCTCCAAATCGGACCGACCTCAATCTGAGACGATTCCAAGGCCGCCAACCCGGCGACCACAGACTCGGGGGCCCTTGTTGGTAGTCGATCCGCCTTGGCATCCACCTAAGCGCTTGGGCGGCCGAGCAGCCGAGCGATCCGAGGCGGACGGTCATAAACTTGATCGTTTCGGGTTCGCACAAAGGCCGGACCGGGCGAGAGACCTTAGAGCCGACCCGGAATCCAGGACCGAAAGGCCGGCGGACCACTATGAAAACGCTCCATAATCACGAATAAGGCCGACCAGAGTAGCAGGAGGCTGAAGGGCCGACCTCATTGTCGGTCATAACAGATAAATATCGAAAGCCCGAAGAACAGGCAGACAGGACAGTAAGTGAGAGTTGTCATATCCCTACACAAAGCACACTTAAGAAGATGACACATGTCAAAGGAGTCACCTTCATCGTGACAAATGTCATCAGCATATTCATCCCAATCTTCCTATTGTCCTCTCATGAATGGCTGAAAACACCTATATATATGCCAGGAGAAGGCACAAAAAAGGGGACTTTCGAAGAGAGAGAAAAAAGAGAGATAGGAGAGATACTGAAAAAGAATAAAAAAAGACTTGTAATTAACAAGCAAATTGGATAGACCGGCGCACATTATTCTGCCCGGCTCTATGCTGTCGAAAGGTCATTAATAAAATTTAGTGATCAAATATCTTCCACTTTATTTGTTATTTTCTACGTGTCTTCGACCCATTTGTCCCGGTCAGTACACGTGACGTTGACCAAATCAGACGTCAACACGTGCAAAGTGAACTAATTGGCTACTTATTTGCACACAATAATTCCTGGAAATTTGACAACCATAACATGGTGCATTTTCTTTCCGCTAGCAAAAATAAAAACAAAAATAATGGTGTTGGGAGATGCAGAAACGGAATCCAAATACAATTGCATGCTTCGTTTGATATATATATATATATATATATATATATATATATATATATGTATGTGTGTGTGTGTGTCTTTGTGTTTGTGTGTGTGTGTATGGTTAGGATCCAATGAGGAATGGATTTTTCGGGAGAAAAAGAATAGACGAACAGACCCTTAAAATCAAACGAACAAGAAATAAACGAATGAATATAAAAAAAAGTGCTACCTCCAGAATTTGAACTCAGGTGCTCCGTTCGTCAAATAAGGAGATGCATCTACCGTAGATCACTTTGATCAAAAGGCTGGAAATAGTTCTCCTTTCTCTCCCAAAATTTCCTTTCTCTTTGGATCTCTTCCACACACACACACACACACACACACACACACACACACACACACAAATATATATATATATATATGTGTGTGTGTGTGTGAATAATAAATATTAAGAATGTACATGATCATACCTAAATGTAAATGGAATATTGCTCTGCAAATCGGCCATTTCCTCAGTGATGAACACTTCAATACAACAACCTAATTTGGGATGCATATGAACAGAGTTGACACGATTGTGGAGTTCCCAATTACTTCTCCATTGCGGCTTCAGAAAAATAAATAATGAAGGCCGAGGGGTATGAACCAGATTTCCTCTCGAGACTCGCTTTGACTCCCCCCCTCTCTTTGTCTAAGTCTCATTTAATGCTGCTCCTAGTAACTTTTTTTAGATGCGACCTAATTAATACTTGCTGTCTGCTTTGACCATTCATAATTAATGAAGGGGTAATATAGATAAATACACTATGGCTAAATTCGAAATTAACACTATAGGTACAACAGATTTGGATTTTGGATCAAAGATTGAAGTAGTTGTGTATTGGGTAGAAAATAGATTTATCTTTGAAGTTTTGGATAATTTTCCCGAGAATTTAACAAACTGTAAATATAATGAAACAATAAAATGACCCAACTAAATCAAAGACAAGTGGGAGTCTAAGTTGAAATTCACCGTTCCAAAAAAAAAAATCAAAGACAAGTTCTTCCACATTTTTTTAACTAGAACTTTCAGTCTTCAAGTTTCATTACTTCGCCACTGTCTGCCGGCATGAGTCCTCAAAAAATAGTTGTTTACTCAAAATTGAATAAGTTCATTACTTCTTGTCTTTTTTAAGAAATACTCCATGCGTCCATAAAAATGTGATTTTATTAAAAATGAATGGGCGGCCCACTAATAGTTAGGGCTGTTTAAATAGTTCCCGGTTTTCGATTAGAACTGGAATCGAACTGGAACCTCGCGGTTTTGGTTAATCGAGAATCGCAGTAACAGTTCTCGAGGCGGTTCTCGGTTAGTATTTTAGGAGGTTATGCGGTTCTCGGTTAAATTGATAACCAAACGGTACCGAACCAAGAACAACAAAAAATTAATAAATATTAATTATATTAATTATTATTTATTAAATAATACTTTTAATCTTTTATTCCCATTTTTTTGAACCCTAAGTCCTAACATATAAACTAAATTGTATTATAATAATATCATTTTTTTATTCCCATTGTATTATAATCAAACATGTTTAAAAAACGGTTTTTGCGGGTTAACCGAACTGGAACCGAATTAATTCGGTGCGGTTACGGTTAACCGAATATATGAAATGGTTCGGTTTGCAGTTCCAACTTTGGGGCTAAAATGGTTCGGGTTAACCGATTTTTTCAATACGGTTAACCGAAACCGAACCGTTTGACAGTCCTACAAAGAGTATAGTTTTTACTTTGGTACATGGTCACACATATCCCTCAATATAATAAATTGTTGGGATTCGATGCCTAAAACGAAGGCGCAGTGGAAGCAAAAATGAATTTTACTGAACCCCTAAAGAGGACCGATCATGCAACGTATATACAAATATAAAAGGACAAGAGTTAATATATAAAAACATACCCTTGAAGTCCTTTGATTGAATGTTGAAGTTGATGCCGATGACCGCAAATTCGATTTGATAAGTCCTCTATGATCCAAACACTGAAAGCACCGTGTCTCTACTAGTCACGCGCTGGGAGATGATCGGAATAATAAATACTCAATTATCCTCTAAAGATATTTTGCTTCCCCGTCACTTCGCCACTGTCTGCCGGCATGAGTCCTCAAAAAATAGTTGTTTACTCAAAATTGAATAAGTTCATTACTTCTTGTCTTTTTTAAGAAATACTCCATGCGTCCATAAAAATGTCATTTTATTAAAAACGAATGGGCGGCCCACTAATAGTTAGGGCTGTTTAAATAGTTCCCGGTTTTCGATTAGAACTGGAATCGAACTGGAACCTCGCGGTTTTGGTTAATCGAGAATCGCGATACTTGATTCTCGGCGGTTCTCGGTTAGTATTTTAGGAGGTTATGCGGTTCTCGGTTAAATTGATAACCAAACGGTACCGAACCAAGAACAACAAAAAATTAATAAATATTAATTATATTAATTATTATTTATTAAATAATACTTTTAATCTTTTATTCCCATTTTTTTGAACCCTAAGTCCTAACATATAAACTAAATTGTATTATAATAATATCATTTTTTTATTCCCATTGTATTATAATCAAACATGTTTAAAAAACGGTTTTTGCGGGTTAACCGAACTGGAACCGAATTAATTCGGTGCGGTTACGGTTAACCGAATATATGAAATGGTTCGGTTTGCAGTTCCAACTTTGGGGCTAAAATGGTTCGGGTTAACCGATTTTTTCAATACGGTTAACCGAAACCGAACCGTTTGACAGTCCTACAAAGAGTATAGTTTTTACTTTGGTACATGGTCACACATATCCCTCAATATAATAAATTGTTGGGATTCGATGCCTAAAACGAAGGCGCAGTGGAAGCAAAAATGAATTTTACTGAACCCCTAAAGAGGACCGATCATGCAACGTATATACAAATATAAAAGGACAAGAGTTAATATATAAAAACATACCCTTGAAGTCCTTTGATTGAATGTTGAAGTTGATGCCGATGACCGCAAATTCGATTTGATAAGTCCTCTATGATCCAAACACTGAAAGCACCGTGTCTCTACTAGTCACGCGCTGGGAGATGATCGGAATAATAAATACTCAATTATCCTCTAAAGATATGGCTAGAAAAGAGTAGTAGGATATGATCTCTCAAGTTTGTGATCACTCTAAGTGATATAATTTTGTTCTTGTTTTTCTTTCTCTCTCTAAGAGTGTAAGAATGTCAAGAAGATGAACTCTCCCTCTCTCTCTCTCTTTTGTGATGACCAATCTCTTCAAAAGGATCATGATGATAATGGTGGTGTTAGTTTAAATAACTAAAGTCCACACATAACATCAAAAACCCTTTTAATAAAATACACAAAGTAAATCATATCCAACCCCACAAATTGGAACCATTAGGAAACCAATGACATAAACGACTACCATGAAGCTTCATGGGGGGCAAGACATGTTAGACAAGGAGTTGGTTCATTTCGGTCCGTGAAACGGACCACCGTGTGTCCAGTCCAACTGATGCACCTTGGTTCGTCTCAAATAAAATTAAGACAATTAATTAATCTAATTAATTAATTATATTAAAATATTACTTCTCCAAGAAATAATTATTAATAAATTAAATTAATCACCTAGTGATTTATTTAATTCACCAGACCGATTAATTTATTCAGTGAATTAAATAAGAAATCCAATGTCTGAAATTCACAATAAGAGATCCAGTTCATATTATTCTGTCCTCTCCCTAATGCGCGACTCAGTAGGTCCGTCTCAGTAAGCTATGAAAGGAATCAAAGAGTTATAGTACCACCTAGCCAGTCCCGCGGCCTATACTATAACCTTACTACGAATGAATGGTAGTGATCATTCAAGAATCATTCTGTCGTGAATACCAGCAAACGTATAAACCCTTCTTTCATATGTCCCGATCAAGTTATAGGGTCACGCTCAGTCAAAGCCTATCCGAGATCCAGAAGAAATCACAAGGGCAGATTACTTCACGCGCGGAGTCTTCATCTGAGACTAGGCAGTTACAAGTTTGTTCATCAACCCTGCTAAATTGCAACCGATTTCATTGTAGTTGAAGTTAAAAACAAACTGAGAGAAGGAATCAGAAATAGATTGTAGGATAAGGTCAGTTTGGAGAGAAACATGCATCCTAAAATCAAGAGCCTCCAATCTCTCGATCATAGAGATCATTTTGACGACGTGGTCTCCTTCATCCTATAACCGAAGAGTTGCTTAGATATCTCATATCTAGCGGTTCGACTGTGCTCACTATAATGTTCGGTTAAGTGAGATAAGATTTGCCTAGCCGAAGTCATTTTCTCATGAGCTCTTTGATGCTCATTAAACATAGAGCCCATCATATAGCAACGGACTCTAATGTCATCCTTAACTCACTTTTCGTGATTTTCAACATCTTCCTGTCTGGCTCTGGTCCGCACTGGATCCGCCGAAATGTCCTCCTCCTAGACATATCCCAGCGCCTCCATATTGAGGACAATCATTAGATTGCGGAGCGAGTCCACAAAGTTTGGTCCAGTTAAGTTGTTCTTCTTGTAATACCCGAATTTTCAGTATAAATTTTTCACGTTATTTTATCTGAGATATACTGTATAGTTTGGTATCTATACAGTATGGATAAAATAAATTGAGAACCGAGACAGTTATACTGGTGTGATGTTACCATAGGAGCCTATGGCAACATACTTGGTACCCTATTGCAACATTTTATCTGTGTTGCAATAGATGTTATAATTTAATAAAATAGATATCAAATTTTGTGGGGCACACCTGTGGGCCCATATTGTGGAAACATGGTTAATGCAACAACAGATAATAACAACTGCAACCCGATGTGTATTACAAAATATTAACCAATTTTAACACACTAACTACCTATTGCAACACCTCAAATGAACATAACAAAAATATAGCATTTAAATATTGTATTTCCCATAAAAAAACAATTTTGCATCATTAACCTAACTATAGTAAAACCAACAAGTACATCAATCCACCAAAAACATCAACCAATCCATTACATCAACCAAATAGACAAATGAATGAAAATTGTTCAAAAGAAAAGAACATGAATGACATCTAAGAGCTAGGGCCTCCTGTAACTGGAGTGTCATATTCTTGTGTAATTGGAGTGCCATCTTCTCGTTTGTCACCAGAAAGTGTTGCACCAATATCAATTTTCAAGTCAGGGTTGGCTTCACCTAATTTTTTTTCAGAACCCATGTCAGGTTGTGCTGGACCTTCTGATTCACCTTGGCATCCATTTCATCATTGAACCTGCCATGTCCTGAAACAAGTGTACAGACACAATGTGAATTACTGAATATAAACCAGACACCACAAAAGTGTTTTTCTAAACGAACATGACCCTACTAGTCAAACAAACATTAGTGTACGTTTCACTATCAAACTGGATATAAGAAACAATGGTAGAACCTGCAACGGCTGTATCCACAAATTAAGCGAGTATACCTTATCAGATTTAGTGTCTATCTCATCCATGGATTTTGCACTTTGAATTGATTCAAGTTGCATAATCAGTCTATCCCTTTCCACCTGACCCAGGATTGATTAGATTAATATAACGGAAGGTAGCATTACCACGAACTCCAACATTTTCTTTGAGCAAATAAGTTTGATTAGAATAGAAATGAACCTGGGCATCAAGCTAAGTAATTATCAAAGAATAGACTAAGTAATTATCAAAGAGTAGCCTATATATCACAAAGATAATTACAAAGACACTCGTGTTTTCTAGCAATAAATGAGACAATATATAAAAGCATACTGATCATGATTAGGGGTATAAATAATGCGAGTCGAGCTCGAGTATTGGTATACTCGACTCGAACTCGATAGTCATTTCTCAGGCTCGAACTCGACTCGAAAACTCGCGAGTAGTTAAAATCCAAGCTCGACTCGACTCGTTAGTATGTCGAGTCGAGCTCGAGTTCGAGTCGAGCCTACTCGAGTCGAGTGTTGACCGAGTTTTGACCGAGTCGATTGCGAGTAGCTCGCGAGTTGACTCGTCTAGTTTACACCCCCACATAATACCCTTAGGTGAGGGCACATAGCCAAATATATTAAAGGAGAGCCTTCCAACCTCCTTTAAAAATCTCATTTGAGTCACAATCATAATTACATGGGCGATGTGGGACAAGGAATTTGGCTTAAATTTATTACCCACTTGTGAGCCAAAATAAAAGCAACAAACCGATGTGGGAGAAGCTATTTTGCTTTTAACTTGTGTAAACACTTCAAACACCCTTAAACAATATAGAATAATTTCGATTTTTTTATTATCTAGTAATTTTAATTTTTCACCAATAAATTGTTATTTCTTTTATTTAAAATAGAAATCTAATATGTATTATTAATTTTTTATTTTTTTGGCCAATTAATATTTTTTATATTATATTTTACAAAGTATATTATAAAAACTAACTATATATAAAAAAAATTCGAGTATCTCACGAGCTTATCGAGTCCAGTATTGGGTAGCTCGACTCGACTCATTAGTATGTCGAGTCGAGCTCGAGTTCGAGTCGAGCGCCTACTCGAGTCGAGTGTTGACCGAGTTTTGACCGAGTCAATCTCGAGTAGCTCGCGAGTTGTCTCGTCTCATTTACACTCCTAATCATGATTGTTTTGCTATTTCCGCCAAGGGAATCCTGTAAAGATGAAGTACTGATTAGCAAATGAAATCAAATGATAGTACCAAAATGAAATTGATTGTCCCATAATTTTCAATCGAGATATGATATTAAAGTAGCAAAAGTCTTCTTGTGAAAAAAACGAGTAGCAGAAAACTTCAAGATACTGTTAACTTGCCTGTAATATCCGTGTTAACTTGCAGTCACGGTAAGGAACATGGCCACCTTCTTTGCGCTTCTTGTCATCTCCTAAGGCACTAATAACATTACCAAGAGCGAACAACCACTTATTTATGTGAATACCTAGATCACAGGAAAGCGGAAGGTAGAAAGTTTAATTAGTCTTCCAAAACCGAAGAACAAAAGAAGCAAGATATACATCAAGATTAGAAGTTCTCATCTAGATGAAAAACAACTAAGCAGTGAACAATATTCTACAGAGCAAACACAGAAAAATAAGAATAAAACAGAATTTCAAAGCTCAATCATGGGTCCTGGGGGTCAATCAAAAGGAAACACAGAATATTTTACTCTTATATAAAAGATAAGTATATAATACACTCCTACTAATTGTAAATTGTATACTCTAACACATGTATGCCTTGTCCCTCCCCTTCCCTTAAAATTTTAAGGATCATCATCATCATCAACAGCACCTTAATCCCAACTATGTTGGGGTCGGTGGCATGAAGATTATAGTATCGTTTAATTGTCTAAAATTAGTTAACACCATAACTCATGCAAATAACAAAGTGGCAAAGTTTTACGCCGGATGCCCTTCCTGTCGCAACCTTCATATGAAGGAGAAATAGAACAAAATTCCAAAACCGTCAACATCATAGGTTTTTCCATTTATATGGAAAATATCATGAGACGGCGATGAGTTTGAGATAATTGCTATTGTCATGTCACAATACGTGATTGATATTGTAAAATCAACACATACATCATGGAAGATGACTCTTAAAATTTTAAGGATACATCTATAAAATTTTGAAAAATAGAAATATAGGTCACCGGGTGCGAAATCCACTCCATGTAGTTTAGAAAAAATTGACGAAAAGTAAGGTTCTTCAACACAAATCTTTAATATGAGCAACTTCACCCAATCTTGCCTAAAACCAGCTGTTGTAGCCGTCCGTATAATTTCAACTATGATATATTGCCCTGGATCCGCAAACATTTCCGCAGATCGTTCGTTGCTACCTTCAGAACATGTGTAGATAACCATGCACAGAGGATCACATATTTCCCTGCTTCGAACTTTAGCAATATCCAGAAATATATGGGGGAAGAATTGGCGCCATATGTAACTGCGATGTTGTTCACCGGCTAACGAAACATTTCCCAAAACTTGCAATACCAAAGGAAGAATCCCATTATCAAAACCCGAAATCAGCCCCAAACAGCTAACAAAAGTTGAAAGAGTCTGGACACCAGTTTGTTCAATAAATAAGTTCTGATTTTTAATTTATCCGGCACACAAGTTTCTGAGCAGCTTTATGGATAATAAGAGGTCTTGAACAGAAAATTGGGATGGATGTCTGCACAGTTCAAGGACTGGTAGAAGAATATGTTTGGATGCAAGATCTAGCCGTCCATGAGATGTTTTGGAAATTTCAATTAGACAATCTAGCGCTATGTTTAAAACTGAAGTCCCAGAAGCAACAAACAGCGGCTCTAATACATTATTATCTGGGACATAAGAGTTACATGACTCTTTGTCATCCATATTCATTTGGATCGAACACGAACAATTAGAAGATTTATTCCAGAGTTTCAATGGAGGCCTAAAAAGTTATATCCTACCTCCAAAAAGGAAAGAAGAAACTCCAAGCGACGGAAGAGGCAGAAGCGGAACCCTAGGTCGTGCACCTCCAAACGCGACAGATCGCGACGCACAGCAACAAGTAAGTTTATCCTCTGGAGGTCAGGTCACATACCCACCCCTGACTATAAAACTAACTTCAAACTAAGCATACTTGGAAAATTTACATAGGCTAAGAACATAAGTTTGTAGGAGACCGTTCGTACTCTATTACACCCGCTTCCCTCACGGTTAAGAATGTCACAGGGATGAAGTACAAGCTAATATATCAAAAATGGACAAAGTTGAAATGATCCATACTATTAAAGCTTAGCCAAGGTTAACTTCACATTGTAAGGATAAGAATGCTACATGAGCACAACAAGAGCTAATAATAGATATTCACCTCCAGTTCTTAGTTTGGGCATTTAAACACAAGCCTCATGAAGAAAAAGAAAAGAAAAATACAGGATCAGCTAACTTGATCAAACCAATAAATGGTCATGGTACTTATTCAACTTTGTGAGAAATCATAAACATGATAGTAAAGTACACGACTTCAAGGTCTGATAGATTACTCATACGTTCTCAATAATACTGACAAAAATTCTTGTAGTTCATCTTAGCCCTCAAAACTCAAAATCCATTTTTCAGAAATTGGAACCTTTACCTAAATTCCAAAAATCATCTCCGGACATGAGGGTCGGAGCGCCGCCGCGTACCAAATTGCCGTCTCGCCTGAAGCTGAGATTGCCGCCCACTCTGCGAATCCAGACAGCACTGCCATGTTGTACGAGTCGGAATCCACCATATCGGAACCCCATCTAGCCCGGTGTATGGTGTATAATTCATCAGGAGTCGGCCGAGAGGAAGGTAGGATGAATTTTGCTTCCCCTTTTTGCATCTTGCTTCACCCAAAATCTAGAGAGAGAATTTGAGAGAGAGAGAGAGTGAAGAACGGGCGATAAGTGAGAAAGGTTTCTGCTGACTGAGAGGAAGGAATAGGGGTTTTATACCTTTAGTTTTTAGGGTTATGCAATTTAACCCCAAATTTCTGATTACTTCGATTTTTGCCCCAGTTAGTTTCCAATTATTTTTCAATCGATCCCAACAGCTCTTAATATAAACTTCCAGTCCTATTTTGACCAAACCATTATTAATGTTGACTCTTCAATTAATATTAATAATCAGTTTTAATTTTATGCATCATATTATATTTCCGGTCATTATACCATAATATTTTATAATGATTATAATTATTATATGTAGATATTCATGTTGAGGAAAATATTATGGACATAATAATCATTTAATTGATTTCCATGAGATTGTATATTATTGTGATATGTGTTCCACTATTATTGTATATTAATAGTCTAAGGCAACACAGGCATAGTGTTGCAGTGTGTAACACCTATTTATAGCTACAGCAACACAGATTTATGTCTACGGTAACACCAAGGTTACAAGGTTGCGATAGGGCAAAAATTTCATAGCTACTGCAACACCTGAGAAGGCAACACCATGCTCATGAGGTGGTGATAGGCCATCTATGGCGTAGTGTGTCCATCTTCATCCGAGCTCACGATATTGAAATATGGAAGGTCATTGCCCTTGGACCTACTATTCCTAAGAAGACGGATGGCTCTCTCAAAAGTTTTGAAGAGTACGACGATGCCGACTGGAAGAACGATCACTTCAATAGTAAAGCCACTCAATTGCTTTACTGTGCTCTCAATCCAGAAGATCACAATAGAATTTCTTCCTGCGAGACGGCAAAAGAAATATGGAAAATGTTAGAGATCACCCATGAAGGTACGAGTCAAGTTAAGAAAACCAAAATCAATATGCTTCTTCACGACTATGAACTCTTCACTATGAAAGAAGAAGAAAGCATTACCACTATGCTTGACCGTTTCTCAGCAATCACTAATGGGCTAGCTTCATTCGGGAAACCGATATCAAGTAGTGATAAAGCCAATAAAATCCTTCGGTCTTTACCAAGAGAATGGGACGCTACTGTTACGGCTATCATGGAGTCGAAAGACCTCAATACCATAGAATTCAGCTCTCTGATCGGATCTCTCATTAATTATGAGATTGTCATTAAATCTCGAAGTTCGAAACCAAAACCCAAAGAGAGAGAAAGGACAATCGCCTTCAAAGCCAAAGAAGAAAGCGATCTAGAGGATGAACCTATCGAAGAAGAGGACGAAGAAACTGTAATATCCGCAATTTTCGATTTTTGGTAAATTTCTTTTTTCAGCCGGAGTCCGTTTTTACGACTCGCTCATGACCGTTTCATTCTGAGAATGATTAATTCTACACTTTTTGTCATCCAAGTTCGTTTCGGTGTTGTTTTGTTGAGTTCCGTGCTTTTTAACGACTTTTCCGCACTTGAGTTCGATTCTTGCGAATCTCGTCCGAAACTGCTGTTTCGAGTTTCCCGCAAGTCTGTTTAACTTTGTTAGACGTGTTGTGAACTTCGGTTTGGTTATTCGATCACGTATCGTGATTTCTGGGCATTTTGGGCCATTTTGTAATTTATTGAAAGTTACGGGTATCCGTATCTGTAATTGTTGTCTCGACCCGTTTCTTGGTCGCGTATGATTAATTATGATATTATGTTTTCATTTCGGGCCGTTGATGTTGTCCGCGAACTTTTCGTCGTGTTCGTTCCGTACGTTTTCGGAAATCGGGTCGTCGAGCCCTGGTGGTCGGGTATTGGTCGGACGGTTGCGGGACTGGCCGGACGATTGTGGGCACCGGCCGGACAGGTGCGGCAGGAACCGGCGTAGCGCACGCTACGGCCGGAAGGCTGCGCGCGCTAACCGGCAGGTGTGGCGCACGCTATCGGCTGGCCTAACGCCATCGGGTGCAGGCGGTGGGGTTACGTTCGAATCGGTCGGGATCGGCGGGTAGCGCACGCTAACCGGCAGGGTAGCGCATGCCGTCGGCCGACTAGCGTACGTTACAGGTGAGTTTGTTAGTCCAGAGGCTACCGGGAGTCGGCTAAGCGCGCGAGCTTCCGGCCGTAGCGCACGCTAGCGAGTCGGGCGGACGTCATGGTCGGCGAATTGGTCGGTGGTGCCGGGTCATGCGGGCCATGGCCGAGAGTGCTCGGCGATCTTGGACGATAGCGCACGCTAGTCCGGAAGGCTAGCGCACGCTAGTTCCGCCCGATATATATATGACAGACCGACCACTTTTTCATTCATTTTCATTTCCTTTCTCTTGATCCCTTGTTGGAGCTTTGGAGGGGATGAAGCCATGTTGTTAAACAACAAATCCATGAAGTTTATGAGTTTATATCGCAGATCAATCATCCTATAACATCCTTCGATCCAGCGAATCAAGGTTAGATCTTTAGAACCCTACATTTGGGTAGATTTGGGGGTTTTCGCGTTTTTGTCCGATTCGTTCCGTTTTGTTGATTAATTCATGATGAATATGATCAATCTTGTTGGTATTCTTAGTTTCCCTACGGATTCATGGTATATTTCGTGATTTTTACGGAATCGAGAGGGTTTGGTTGTGGTCCGCCCTCGTTGTTGTTTATATACGAATATACATGAATCGTAGGGGGTTTTCGGGTGTATTCCAATTCCGTATTCATTTAGAAATGGTTGTGATTGTATTCTTCGAATCGTTAGGTTCGGTTTCGTTGGTTCCTTGCTGTGGTCGGTGACTTTCCTTTCCGTTCGTTGCGTAAATCAATAATTCAAGGCAAGTATTTTTGGAAACCTTTATGCTTAACGTGGAATGGTAATGTATTTTGTGTGTGATTTGCTCACCTCGTGTTGGTCCGACGGGATCAAGGAGGGAATCCAAAGGGTTGAGTCCTGGATTCATGAGTTTGTATAGCTAGCCAGTTCGGGAGGGTCCTTAGAGGCCTCGGGCGGGATCAATGATATTACTCTGTTCCCAAGGCGATGCATGTGCGTGTTTTGTTTTTATAATGTGGCCAGCTCGGGAGGGTCCTTAGAGGCCTCGGGCGGGATCTATGATATTACTCTGTTCCCAAGGCAAATTGTTTGACTGTTTGTTTCCGGAAAAGACATGTCTGGTTTTGGCTTTTGAAATTGATATTGGTGCATGTACTATGAAATGTGTAAGCGATTGGTTTGCCTTGAATACTTGTACTAGCGTAATTGCTAACCCCTTTGGGGACCCGTTGTCGGGGAAATTCTTGTTATGGATTTCGAGGTTATGTTCAGACGAGCGGCCCAGGATGGTACGAGGATGTCGGCCAAGGTTGTTGACATGTGCGGTGAGTCTTGTTATTTCCCTCTTGTCTCTTTTGATGTGGATGTTTTCCAAATTGTAAACTTATAGATTGTACTCGCGAGTACTTAGGCTTTTCCTTTCGGATTGTGATTGGTCTTCGTTGGAGTTCTTGTATTTGTCGGTTGATGTTTATTATGCGGTTGTACGGACGTGTTGTTTTATGTTCTTGTTGTTAACAATTGTTTCCTTGCTAACCGAGACGGTTAGTGAGAGGTGTTTTATTGTGTTAGCCTGGTGGATCCCATGTAGGGGTCACGGCGTAATACACCTCGAATATCTTGGGGTGTTACGAGAAAATGGTATCGGAGCTCTAGGTTTATGGATACCTAGGCTTGTTGGTTATTTGGGTCTAGTTGTGTTTTGTTTTGCACATTGTCACACCGGCATCTCGGTATATCCGGTGCTCGTAAGTTTTCCTTACTCGATTCTCTTGTTTTCTCGTATTGAAATTCCACTTCTTGAACTGTGATTGCCTCTCTCGTACTTATCGTCGAGTTGTTTTTCGATCCATCCGGTTCGTGTACTTTTGATTCTAGTATTGCGCAGTCCTTTATCTCTCTGGAGTATGTGCGCCGTTCTGGGCTTGACCGTTTGTCGTTTTGCGAGCCTTCCATCGCTAAACTTCCTAGCGTTGGTGGGATCGTTGGTGATCGAAAGATCCGAGTTTTGCTCCGTGGTATACTGTGAGAGGGCTTGACCCTCTAGTCTTTTGTTGTATGATGGAATCTGTGTTTGGTAATTGCGATATACTAAATGTATGTTGAGCCGAATGTACTGATGGTTTGGACACCGAAGGGTGCAGTATGATGTAGAAGTTTTGAAGATTGAAATGTTCTAGGAAAGGTATTGATGGCAGAGTTTGTTGAGAAACTCACATAGCTGGTTTCGACATATGTCCAAATCGGTGATCTTTGGTTACGCTGTTAAACTTGAAGAGATAGTTTGACATAGGCTTGGAATTAGTATTTCCGAGTTGCGCTTGTTGAACTGGTGATTTTTGAATGCCGTATATGCGTGTGTTCGGAAATCGTTAGTACTTGGATAATTATTGTTATTTACAACCAATGTGTTTCTATTAATAATAATACATGCGGCGTGCATGCTTGAAATATTCTTAGACTTGATCGTATTGTGGGTTTTTGAAAAGTGACATGAATTTGGGCGAGCCAGCCTTGTATTTTCAAATAAAACCTTGTGTCGGTATTTAAAGGTCGTGTATAAAAGTGTTTAGGACATTTTATAAAATGCTACCGCTGTTAAGCCCTTGTCGTGTTTGAAAGGGGTCTTGAAAACGATTTTTAACTTATCGGTTTTATTTTCGAATAACTAGAGTATACGATTTTAAAATCAGATTAGCCTGGGGAAACCTAGGATGTCGAGTCAAGTTGTGTTTGTTGAGTTTTGTCTCGTCGGATTTTGTCTGACTTAGTCGCATCGCGACGCGTCGTTTGAGATCATTGGTCGTGATTAGTATCGAGGGGCGGTCGTCACTTATGTGCGACCTATGGATGTAAAACTCCCTTTCTTGTGTTGTGCCTCGTGTGACACGAGTTATTTGTATGATTAGTCGTTAAATGATGGAATCCTTCTGTGGATTTTGATTTCACGATATGTGTATTAGACTCTCGTATTTGGTTTATACGAGGAGTGTCGTCACTGCTGATGTATTTTCGTACCGCATTTTATCCGCTGCGTGAGTTCTTTCAAACGGCTTTCAGTATTTTGCAAATTGAGTTTTATTTCGTAAAACCGATTCCCTAAATCAAGTTTTGGCATTTTGGCCTTGAACATTTTATGACGGTTTGACAAATGAGTTTGTGAGTTTTGGAAAATATTACCATCATTGGTCTTTTTATCATTTTCGAAATGATGTAGGAAATTGTGCTTAACCTGGTAAATCCTTGTGAGAAAGGTTTACGGCATGTAATTTTTCTGATATGTTCTGTTGTTGTCTCTGTGGGTCGTTAGCGCATGTTACGCTTTGCGGCTAGCTCGCGCGAGAGTGCGTTGGTAGCACGCTAAGGGGAGAATAGCGCACACTACCTGGTAGTTGAGCGATCCGAGAGCTCTTGGGACTGGTCTGAGTTCTAGCGCACGCTAACACTTGGGGTTAGCGCACGCTAAAAGTGTATTTTTGGTCAGGAGTTTTGTTTGGTGCCGTGATAGCGCACGCTAACCTTAATGATTAGCGCACGCTAATTGTGTCCAATATAAATACTGGACACCAGTCTAGAAGTTGCATTTTTCTTCATTTCTTCTTCTTCCTCCATGAGTTTGAGACGTAGCGACTAGGGTTCGCATCTGGGCTGATTTTCTTCCATCCAAAGGTGTTTTGGAGTATCCTAGATGATTTCTAACACCATCTAATCCATTGTTCTTCGCCGAATCTAGGTATTTTCTTAAATCCCTAGAGTTGACTTTTTGGAGTTTTGTTCTTGATATCGTTTTCCATCCAGTTTTGATAAACCGATTGTTGTTTTAACGATGTTGTTAAACATATCCTAAGGATTGTATATCACTGTCGTGATTTTGAGCGATTTGATGCGTGTGATATGATGTGTTTAAGTGAATGTTGATACGTGCGAATTTTGGGCATTTTGGCCTATTGTACTTCTGAAAAACCTTGGGTATCTTAGAAAATAAACCTCGAGACGTACTTTTAAAATGAATTATTTTCTCACAGTGTTCTCAAGATGCCTACTAGCGCCACGCTATGTTTCAAGATTATTTTACTTTGAGGATCAAAATATTTTGAGATATTTCTAATGATTTAGAAATGCATTCGCTTAGACCCGAAGGTCGAATATAGCTGAAAAGTTTTAATTTAACGAAAGGTGTCTTCATTTTTTTTTATCAAATGCAAGATGATTTTTTTTAAAGTCTCGATGACGATGTTTGTACTACTTTTGATATATGATACTCAAGATCAATTGGTGCTTGCAAATTATTTTCAAAAGGTGGTTTTCGTTTTCAAAACCTATCATTCCTATTTATGGTCCGGGAATATATGTGTGATGTTCGTACTCTCGTTAGGGTGTTAACCCCCGAGTTGTTGAATTGGTGGTGTGAGCGTTGAGTCGTTCGCCACACAGTTGTCGTGGTAGCCTCTGTGAGGGGTGTGATGTTGGTATTGGATGTTGTCGCCTCGTAGCGGTTTATGCGTTATTGCATATATGCGAGCTGTTAGAGATCGGGTTGGTATGATTGTGTGCATCGGTGATTGTTCCGCATTGTGTCGGTTGCTTGTTGTATTGTTACCTTGGTTCCGTTGTTGTGAGTTTCGGGGGCGAGGTCAAAGGTAATACCCGTACTATTTTGACTTCTATATTTTCTCTTTCTCCAGTCTATCGATTCGCTCGTGTTCATTGATATCTTCTGAACTTGTTCTGTACCTTGGTTTCATCGTTCGAACGAGCTGTAATCTGGTTTTGAGTCGATCTGGTGATCGCTGTGACTTTTCCGAACTCGGTTCGACTATTGTGAACCTTGTTCGGAAGTAACATCTTTTGGTTCTAATAGTTCTTTTATTCGAAGTGGATCGGATTTTGAACTTCTGTATTTTTGGCTCTATCGACTCGTTTATGCTCGTTAACATTTCTGAACTTTCCCTATCCCTTGCTTTTGTTGATCAAACGAGGGTGGTATCGTTTCGGAATAACTCGTCTGTCGTTGTGGCTTTTCGATCGCTATTCCCTTTCCTGTGGATCTTATGGGAATGCACGTCTTGCTGTTCTCACCAGGTCATCCTGGGAGTTGTTGTTTGAATTTTATTATCCTACGTGTTTCAGACATGATTGTTCGATTTTTGTTGTCTCAATCGTTTGTTTGTTCGGTTTTTGTTCTCGTTTCGTGATTGTTGAGCGTTCAGGCTCCTTCGTAATTCCCTTAAGTTCGGGAAATTAGTCTCGTTTTCGATCTTCCAACCCTTGGGCGGTGGAATTCCGTATTTGTTCAGCGTTGACTCGCGTTTTGGTTGATGAACCGTTGGGTTGGTCAATCGTATTGATTTTCGTTCGTTGAGTTTTGTGATTGTTCGGATAATCGACTCGATTGTATTGTCTATTTGATGACGCTTGTCACTCGTTGATTTTATTATGTCTCTACCGGTGGCGTTGTGTTAGTCGCCGTGGAGCGTATTTTCACGCCGTATGTCTCTTTGCGTTTCTTGCAGCGTTTCGCCGTCGGGCGCGAGTTTTCGGTTTTTGTGTATCTCGTTGAGTTTTCCTGACGGGATATTGCTTCTCCCTACTTGTTTTAAGTTTCGGGACGAAACTTCTTTTAAGGAGGGTAGAATGTAATATCCGCAATTTTCGATTTTTGGTAAATTTCTTTTTTCATCCGGAGTCCGTTTTGACGACTCGCTCATGACCGTTTCATTCTGAGAATGATTAATTCTACACTTTTTGTCATCCAAGTTCGTTTCGGTGTTGTTTTGTTGAGTTCCGTGCTTTTTAACGACTTTTCCGCACTTGAGTTCGATTCTTGCGAATCTCGTCAAAGCTATTGTTTCGAGTTTCCCGCAAGTCTGTTTAACTTTGTTAGACGTGTTGTGAACTTCGGTTTGGTTATTCGATCACGTATCGTGATTTCTGGGCATTTTGGGCCATTTTGTAATTTCTTGAAAGTTACGGGTATCCGTATCTGTAATTGTTGTCTCGACCCGTTTCTTGGTCGCGTATGATTAATTATGATATTATGTTTTCATTTCGGGCCGTTGATGTTGTCCGCGAACTTTTCGTCGTGTTCGTTCCGTATGTTTTCGGAAATCGGGTCGTCGAGCCCTGGTGGTCGGGTACTGCCGGACGGTTGCGGGACTGGCCGGACGATTGCGGGCACCGGCCGGACAGGTGCGGCAGGAACCGGCGTAGCGCACGCTACGACCGGAAGGCTGCGCGCGCTAACCGGCAGGTGTAGCGCCTTATCGGCCGCATAACGCACGCCATCGGGTGCAGGCGGTGGGGTTACGAGGTTCGAATCGGTCGGGATCGGCGGGTAGCGCACGCTAACCGGCGGGGGTAGCGCCTTGTCGGCCGACTAGCGCGTACGTTACAGGTGAGTTTGTTAGTCGAGAGGCTCTTTGGGCCAGTCGGCTAAGACGCGGGCTTGGCCGTAGCGCACGCTAGCGGGAGTCGGGCGGACAATCATGGTCGGCGGGGTGGTCGGTGGTGCCGGGTCATGCGGGCCATGGCGAGAGTGCTCGGCCGATCTTGGCCGATAAGCGCCGCTAGTCCGGAAGGCTAGCGCCGCTAGTTCCGGCCCGATATATATATGTGAACCCGACCACTTTTTCATTCATTTTTCATTTCCTTTCTCTTCGGTCCGCGACTGGAGCTTTGGAGGGGATGAAGCCATGTTGTTAAACAACAAATCCATGAAGTTTATGAGTTTATATCGCAGATCAATCATCCTATAACATCCTTCGATCTAGCGAATCAAGGTTAGATCTTTAGAACCCTACTTTTGGGTAGATTTGGGGGTTTTTGTTGATTAATTCATGATGAATATGATCAATCTTGTTGGTATTCTTAGTTTCCCTACGGATTCATGGTATATTTCGTGATTTTTACGGAATCGAGAGGGTTTGGTTGTGGTCCGCCCTCGTTGTTGTTTATATACAAATATACATGAATCGTAGGCGGGTTTTCGGGTGTATTCCAATTCCGTATTCATTTAGAAATGGTTGTGATTGTATTCTTCGAATCGTTAGGTTCGGTTTCGTTGGTTCCTAGTGTTCGTCAGTGACTTTCCTTTCCGTTCGTTGCGTCGTCAATAATTCAAGGCAAGTATTTTTGGAAACCTTTATGCTTAACGTGGAATGGTAATGTATTTTGTGTGTGATTTGCTCACCTCGTGTTGGTCCGACGGGATCAAGGAGGGAATCGAGGGTTGAGTCTGGATTCATGAGTTTGTATAGCTTGATTCGGGCGGGTCCTTAGAGGCCTCGGGCGGGATCAATGATATGACTCTGTTCCCAAGGCGATGCATGTGCGTGTTTTGTTTTTATAATGTGGCCAGCTCGGGAGGGTCCTTAGAGGCCTCGGGCGGGATCTATGATATTACTCTGTTCCCAAGGCAAATTATTTGTTGTTTGTTTTGGAAAAGACATGTCGGTTTTGGCTTTTGAAATTGATATTGGTGCTTGTACTATGAAATGTGTAAGCGATTGGTTTGCCTTGAATACTTGTACTAGCGTAATTGCTAACCCTTTGGGGACCCGTTGTCGGGAAATTCTTGTTATGGATTTCAGTTATGTTCACCAGACGAGCGGGCGCTGGGATGGTACGAGGATGTCGGCCAAGGTTGTTGACATGTGCAATTGAGTCTTGTTATTTCCTACTGTCTCTTTTGATGTGGATGTTTTCCAAATTGTAAACTTATAGATTGTACTCGCGAGTACTTAGGCTTTCCTTTCGGATTGTGATTGGTCTTCGTTGGAGTTACTGTATTTGTCGGTTGATGTTTATTATGCCGGTTGTACCGGACGTGTTGTTTTATGTTCTTGTTGTTAACAATTGTTTCCTTGCTAACCGAGACGGTTAGTCGAGAGGTGTTTTCTTGTGTTAGCCTGGTGGATCCCATGTAGGGGTCCACGGCGCTGTAATACACCTCGAATATCTTGGGGGTGTTACAGAAACCGCCTTTTATGCCAAAAACATAAAGAAATTCAAAAATCTTCTACAAAGGCGCCGGAGAGACATCAAGCAAGAATCAAGGGATGAATCCAAAAAGACTCACTTCCCTCAAAACAAAAAGTTCGACAACACTTGTTGAAGGTGCGGCATTCCAGGCCATTTTGCGAAAGATTGTCGTGCTGCTGCTCCAATAAGTTCATCAAAACCACCTCACGAAAAGTTCAAAAAGAAGGAAGTTTATGTCGCCACATGGAGCGATGATGATGAGGATGATGAACCACAAGTCCAAACCAATCTTGCTCTAATGGCCCGCGCATCCGAAGATAGTGACGAAGAAGTTGAGGTTAGTGATTCTCATGAATAACTACTTGATGCCTTTGAATCCCTAAATAATGAATACGAAAAGGCTTGCAATAGTAATAAAGACTTGAAAAAGAAAATAAAACTCCTTGAAAATGAAAATGCTAAATTATTGAAAAACAAGGAAGTTTCGTTTGATCATACGAATTGTTTGGAAACCGAGAAAATTCTGAGAGATGAATTGCACAAGACTCAGAAAGAATTAAAACTTTATGTTAGAAAATTCTCATGTGGTAATGACAAATTCGAGCAACTATTATTTGGTCAAAAATTTTCTCTTTCAAAACAAGGACTTGGATATAATTCATTTCCAATGAAAAAGTCCTTAGAAATTACCACAAAAGATTCGGACACTTTAAAAACGGGAATTCCATCATGTCCAAAATGTTTAAAACCTGGACATACCGAAACTTACTGTCGAAACTCTAGACGTACTATAAGGGTTAAGAAAATTTGGGTACCAAAAGGGATCGTTGTTAAAAATCAAGTTTTTGTATCTAACTTCTCAGGACCCAAATTAGCCTGGGTACCAATAAAACGGAAGAAAATTGTTTTTGTAGGTACAAGCAAGGAAGACAACATTATCAAATAAATGGTATGTTGATAGTGGATGTTCAAATCACATGAGTGGAAATGAACATCTCTTCACGGAGCTGAAAAAGGAAGATCGTGGCTGTGTTACCTTTGGCGATAATTAAAAGGGCCAAATAAAAGGGACAGGTAAAATTGGTAAGAAACCTTTACCTACTATTGAAAATGTTCTATTTGCTGATGGACTTTGCCATAATCTTCTAAGTGTTTCCCAACTTTGTGACACCGGTCTTAAATTAATTTTTGAAATTACGCATTGCACGGAAATGAGAAAAGACCAAATCATTTTTATTGGATTGCGTTATGGAAATATTTACATTGTTGATCTCCAAGATGAATCTTCTTTCAACGAAAAATGTCTACTTTCATACGATGAAAATGCCGTTATTTGGCACCGAAAATTGGGACATGCCTCTTTACCACTTCTTTCAAAATTGGCCAAAAATGATATTGTTCGTGGTCTACCAAAATTAAATTTTAGAAAAGATCACATTTGTGAGGCCTGTATTAAAGGTAAACATGCAAGAGGCTCGTTTAAACCAAAAATGGAAATTTCCACTAGTCGCATTCTTGAATTAATTCATATGGATTTAATTGGTCCGTCTCGACATGCCAGCCTAACAGGTAAACTTTACACTTTAGTTCTTGTCAATGATTTTTCAAGATTTACTTGGGTAAAATTCTTAGCTAATAAAGATGATGCTTTTAACGAGTTTGTTAAGTGGTGTAAGGTTACCCAGAAGGAAAAAGAATCACCAGTTGTCACCATACGAACCGATCATGGTGGAGAATTTGATTCTAATCTCTTTGAAGATTGGTGCGATAAATATGGTATTGGGCACAACTTTTCGGCACCTCTGACACCCCAACAAAATGGAGTTGTCGAGAGGAAGAATCGCTCTCTAGAAGAAATGAGCCGAACAATGCTCAATGAGTATGGTCTTCCTAAATATTTTTGGGCCGAAGCCGTTAACACCTCTTGTTATGTTATTAATCGTGTTCATCTTAGGAGAAACAAAATGATGACTCCTTATGAGTTTTTTAAAGCTAAAAAGCCCAATTTATCTTATTTTCATCCATTTGGTTGTAAAGTGTTTATTCATAATAATGGTAAAGATAATTTGGGTAAATTTGATTCTAAATCAGATATTGGAATATTTCTTGGTTATTCTACTAATAGTAAAACGTATCGTGTATTTAATTGTAGAAGAGGCTCGGTAGAATAGTCTATTCATGTAAAATTCGATGATACAATTTTACCCCCGAGAAAGGTTGTTTTTGATGATGATGCAGGTATGGTTCCAGCTAACGAAGTATCCGATGTATCAAAGGAGTTGGAGAAGCTCGACGTAAGCTCGGACAAGCAGGAGGAAAATACTTACAACCTTCCTAAAGATTGGGCAAATGTGAAAGACCCTCCGATGGAACAAATTCTCAGAAAAATCGATGAAGGTGTACGAACGAGGAGGAATATAAATGATTGTATTAACAATATTGTATTTATTTCTCTTACAGAACCAAAGAATATCGATGAGGCCATAAATGATGAGAATTGGGCTATTGCTATGCAAGAAGAGCTAAACCAATTTGAAAGAAATGTTTGGGAATTAGTTCCGGCACCGGTAGGCAAATCAATCATTGGCACCAAATGGGTTCATAAAATCAAAACCGATGATGATGGTCTCCCAATTAAAAATAAATCGAGGTTGGTCGCCCAAGGTTATAATCAAGAAGAAGGATTGGATTATGAAGAAACATTCGCTCCTATTGCTCGTCTTGAAGCTATTCGTCTTCTATGTGCCTTTGCCGCATACAAGAAGATCAAACTCCATCAAATGGATGTAAAAAGTGCGTTCCTAAATGGAATCATCTAGGAGGAAGTGTATGTCAAGCAACCGCCGGGTTTTGAAGATTATGATCATCCGGATCATGTGTACAAGCTCCATAAAGCTCTCTATGGATTAAAACAAGCTCCGAGAGCATGGTATGATCGTCTAAGCTCTTTTCTTATTTCTAATGGGTATAAAAGAGGTAATGTTGATAATACCCCATTCATTAAGGTTTTAAGTGATGATATGTTAATTTGTCAAATTTATGTGGACGATATTGTTTTTGGTGCAACTAACGAATCTCTGTCGAAAGAATTTTCAAATCTTATGAAGGGAGAGTTCGAAATGAGTATGATGGGAGAGTTGAAAAACTTTCTCGGACTCCAGATTAGGCAACTCAATGACGGGATATTCATTCACCAATCCAAGTACGTCAATGAGCTCCTAAAGAAATTTAAGATGGAAGATTGCAAAGAAATATCCACTCCTATGTCTTCCACTCTTAAACTCGACAAAGATGAAAAAGGTAAATCTGTTGACCAAAAACAGTATCGAGGTATGATCGGATCTTTACTTTATTTAACTGCATCTAGACCCGATATAATGTTTGCTACTTGTCTGTGTGCTCGCTTTCAAGCAAATCCTAAAGAATCTCATCTCATTGCATGCAAAAGGATTTTTCGATATTTAAAATATACTGCTGGTTTAGGCCTGTGGTATCCTTCTAGCATTGATTTTCAACTTTTTGCATATAGTGATGCCGACTTCGGTGGATGTAAAATTGATAGAAAAAGCACCACCGGAACTTGTCATTTTATGAGTTCGTGTTTAATTTCATGGGGGAGTAAGAAACAGACTAGTGTCGCTACTTCCATAGCTGAAGCTGAATATGTGGCTGCGGGAAGTGCATGTGCACAAGTCCTTTGGATCAAAAATCAATTACTTGATTATGGCATCGAACTTAAAAATACTCCTATCTTTTGTGACAATACGAGTGCCATTAATTTAAGCAAAAACCCCATTTTGCATAGTAGGACAAAACACATAGAAATTCGTCACCATTTTATTCGTGACCATGTCCAAAACGGGAATGTTCGTCTCCAATTTGTTGGTACTAATGAACAATTGGCGGAAATTTTTACAAAACCATTACCCGAAGAGGCTTTCAATTTTATTCGCATAAATTTAGGAATGGGACATGTTGATCATTTTTAAATGTTGCATACTCATCATAGTCACATTAAATGGTCATTTAAATCGGGACATCATCGAAAGGAAAAGACTATTCATTTGGTCCTGCTTACGTACGGTAGGGGCGGTCCATTACATACGTAATAGGACCTTACGTACGTTACATGATGTTACGTTACGTACGTAACAAATCGCAGGATTCAGTCCAGAGAGTTCAGATTTTCACGCTACGTACGTTACAGAAGGGATATAACGTACGTAATCCGCCTTTGACCCTAACATATATAAACCCTTTTTCGACCATCTGTTTCATTTCATCTCAAATCCCTAGCATCGACGGCGAAAGAAATCTCCACAAAATTGACCGAAACATCATTCTCATCCATCAATCATCACTTTTCCGACCATTTCACTCAAGATGGCTTCCAGAACTGGAAAGAAGAGAAGAGGAGAAACCTCCCAATCATTTTCCACGGCTTCCGGCGAACCAACCTTTCGAAATGCTCAGGCTATGAAAATTTTCAATGAAATCCTTATCAACGAAGAGGTAACTCCGAGTCACCATTTTGATTTCAAATCATTGAATTCTATTGGTGTTGCTATCGAAGAATTCTTCGATATGCTTGGGATAAATTGTTTCGTTAGCCTTGCTCGACCGATATATGTGGACTGTGTGAAAGAATTTTATGCAAATTTTTTTGTCACGTATGATGTCGATGGACTTACTGTAGTTAACTCTCTTGTGCGTGGTAAACCAATATCCTTTGATGCCACAAAACTTTTGGAAATATTTGGTCTCCCAAATGAGGGATTTTCTTGTAAAGGCATTTTTGCGGCTCCTGACGAAGTCGTTGACTACTCTATGTATAGTGATGAAAACCATAATGTGCATGAAAGTGAAGTCCGAGATTTTCTGTTAAGGAAAGCCGTTCTAAATGTTCATTCCGAGCATTTTGAAAACAATGACTTTAGGATAAACATCCGCTTGCTTCACGATGCTATCACTCGTTGTCTTATACCTAAAGTTAATGCTCAGCTTCGTCTTGTGAATATCGATATGGAGATCATTTATCATGTGTGGAAGGATCACCAAGTCAACTTCGCGTCTATTGTGCTAAAATGGTTCGTGGAAAAAGGTCAAATTTTCCACAAAAAGAGCTACGCAAAAGTTGATCGTCAGAGAAAATCGGGAATGCCGTTTGGGTCAATCTTAACAGAAATTTTTGAGAAAGCAGGAGTTGATTTATCTGGGGTTCATGGGGTTCCGATTCCTAGGGGGAGCCTCGTCACCGAGGGGACTTTACGGACAATGAGGTATCTACGCACGAGAAATCGTGGATGGGTATACTTTGCGTATATCAAGGATGATGATCGGCTGATAGATGGGGGTGCTCTTCCGAGACCGAAGGAGAGGATCACATCTAGGGGGATCGAGCATACTAGACCTCGTCCTTCATCTCAGCTTGGTTCCTCCCGACCTCGTCCGGAATCCTCTTCATCTCATATGGCTTCTAGGATGGATAGGCTCGAGAAAGATATGAGCGAAATCAAAATCATGGTCAAAAGCATCTGCACGCATTTTGGGATACCGCCGACACCTCCGGATGCGGACCTTGACTAGTCGGGCTATCCTTCTTATGATGATGTTTCCCTTTTTCTATTTAGACCAAACATTTCATTTCCATGCATAAACTCTATTGGTGGTTTATTTTGAATATGTTTCGTTTGTATGAACTATTTTTTGTTTCTATGCATTGGTTTGGTTATTCGTTGCTTTGGATTTTATTGATTATTATGCGTATCATTGATTTATCTTGCAGGATCTCTCAACTTTTTGTTAATGACAAAAAGGGGGAGAAAAATATGTACCGTTTTTGAAATCTTTTTTGAAATAACCCGTGCTCGTTTTCAGGGGGAGCCTTATTCAAGGGAAAAGCTTATTAAATTTTTAAATCTTCCTTAATTTTTTTTTTCAAAAACTCCCATACTTAAATTTTGTCATCATCAAAAAGGGGGAGATTGTTGGAACAATATTTTTTCTTAGATCATTTTGATGATGTGTTATTAAAACCAAAATTTACTTAAAATATATTTTCCTTGATTAACGTCATGCGCAAACCATCTTAACGTACGTAACATTCACAGTTGTCTGCAAGATTTTCAGTACAGTTAACGTACGTAACTCGTCTATCATAACATACGTAACACTCATTGTTTTCATAAGTTTTTCTGTACAGGTAACGTACGTAACCAGAGTTATCTAACGTACGTAATGCTTGAATTATTCTGACCGTTGGAAAAGTCATTAGCCGTTGCAACAAGTCGTCACACTCAACGGATCTCTGACCGGAATATTACGTACGTAACCATGCAGTTCATAACGTACGTAACGTATATCATCAGATCTCACTGAACCAGTTCTTCACTGATCGTTATGGCCGCTATGCGAAGAATATAACGTACGTAACGTTCATAACGTACGTAACTCATATCTCCTAACGTACGTAAACAGTTAAACTGTTCCAACGGGAATATGAGCTCAAGAAGGCTATAAATAGCCCACTTCATGGAGATAGAAGATAGACAAGCATTCTGAGCCTACTAGCATACTCAAGCAATATCAAGCAAACATTTTGAGAGATATACTTATTCTAGATTGTGATACGAGAAGATTTGTTCTATAATTTCCAATCTTCATTCTTGTATCAAAGAGCGATATATCGTGAAAGTCGAGTTCCTACTCGCATTTGTTTTGTGTAAATGTTATCTTGTACCCAGAAAAACAAGAGTGTTTTAGTGAGGTTGTTCTTGAGCCCGAAAATCAAGAAGTTGTAAGAAGTTGGCACTAAACTAGAAAGTGCAATTCTAAGTTCTAAGAAAAGTCCTAGTCGATAAAACTAGGTAGGGGACGTAGGCTTCATTAATAGCCGAACCTCTCGAACAATTTCTTGTGTCCTTTCTTTTCCGCATTTTTATTACTCCATTATTTTTGCTTCCGCACAAAAAGAGTACAATACTCTTATCCGCACTATTCAACCCCCCTTCTAGTGGCGGTACCAATCTAACATTATATAGTGTACATAACGTACGTAACAAGAGGAATCAGACTTGTGATCGGATAGTGGGGCCCGTGGTTGGCGGCTTTCGGCGCGGATGTGGACAGGTGAGTCAACGGATGGATTTACGTACGCTATACAGGGTGTATTACGTACGTAATGCGAGTATAATACTGTAGCAAGTCAACGTACGTATTACGTACGCAATGGAATAAGTGTTACGTACGTTACGGGGCGGCTGGCCGAGTCATAGCCGAGAGGACCTGTAGTGGCCGATCATGGTCGGCAGTGACTTGCAGGGATGGCCGAGCATGGTCGACAGTGACTCGCAGGGATGGCCGAGCATGGTCGGCAGTGACTCGCGGGGATGGCCGATCACGGTCGGCAGTGACTCGTTGGGGGCAAGGACTGGCCGATAACGTACATAAGGCCATGGCCGGTTACGGCCGTAAGGTCCTGTTACGTACGTAAGCCAGCTGCCGGTTACGTACGTAAGGGTGTCAGCCAAAATCTACAGTAGGGTAGGACACGGCCGGTTACGTACGTAAGCCACGGCCGGTAAGGCCGTAACGTGCCGGCAGGTCTCGGCCTATATAAGGCCTGGACCGAGTCATCTTGGGCATTTTTCATTTTTCTTCGTTCCTTCCGCGATTTTTCACCATAGATTGATGGTTTTGAGTAGAATAAACTTATAACAACATGTTTTGGAAGTTGGAATCATGGATTAACATCATCTTCCACCCGGATCGAAGGTAAGAATACCTAAACTTTTGATTTTTGGATGTTCTTGAGGTTTCTTGGTGTTTTGGTCGATTTGCTTCGTCTTGATTCAGATTGTTGATTGAACTTGATTGTAAACTCGTAATCATTCAATACTCTTGAAGTTTTGTGGAACGAATTCGAGTATTTATTTAAATAATCGATTGAATTGGACTATGCCTTCAGAGCGTTCGATGAAATGTCTCAATGAGTAGAACTTGGAAAATTCTACACGTTTTCGTATGAATGATGGTTGAATTGATATTGTTGTGATGATTCTTGGTATTTACGAGAATTTTGTTAAGGGAAGATAATGAATTGATGATCAAATGCCTTGATTATGTTGTTATGATTATGGAATCGTAGTATTCTCGCCTTGTATTTTCAAATGGTATTTTATGACGGTATTTGAGAACTATGCTTTTTGGAAATATTTGAGTATTTAAAATATTACCGTCATTAGCCTTTTGGCGTTTTTAAACGTTTTTGAAATGGTTTTTAGCCTGGTGGGTTCCGGCGCGGGACCCACGGCGCTGTAATATCCCAGATGGTTTTGGCGGCATTACAGAAGATGGTATCAGAGCTTGGGTTTTGTGAACCCAGTTGTGTGTGTTATGTGGCTCTACCAGTACGGTAGTGGCGTGAGTTTTGAAAATGATTTTTCTGACTTTTGAGTCAAATCGATTTTTGGAGTTTCCAAAATTTTTGAGATCTTTTCAAATTGCTATTTGTGATATTGGTGTGTGTTGGTGTGTTGAGACTTCGTATGGGAGTCGTGTGCTAGTATCACGGGAGATCATCAGCTTCACGTGTAACACCCCCAAGTTATTCAGGAAATATTACAGCGCCGTAAGCCCCACAATGGGACCCACAAGGCTAAACATACGCGGAACTATAAATTTTGACCGAGATGATCTACATACAATGGAATGAAGAACAATACAAAGGGTATTCAAAACATAACCAATGTATCCAAAGACATCACAACACAAATCAATACCTCAGCCAACACAGGCCGGAACATCAAGGAAAGTGGAAAACAATACTCGAGTATTCAATAACCATTCCAGTATAACAACACTGAATGGAGAAACTCAAAACAGAACCGGAGGAAAGACACAGTATCACACTTGCCTACCATTTTCATGCCGACCTGATATCTGCCTGTCCGCTCTTCTGGAACCTGAAATACATAAAAAGTATTTCCCTCATAAAGGGGTTAGCTGTCGAATAGCTAGTGCAAGTATATCAAGTACGAAACACAATACTCCTCGACAATAAAGTAAAGGTAACCGTCAATTCATCAATTCAAGACTAGTATTCTGGAATAACTAAATCTCATAGCATCACATCAATACATATATGAATACCGTGGAACCGCACCAGAGGCTACGGAACCCTCAGAGGACTCGTCGGTCCATCCCAGAGTGGTTCGTTCATATCATTCGTGGAATCGCACCAAGAGGCTACGAAACCCTCAGGGGACCCGTCGGCCCGCCCCAGAGTGGATATAAATAATTATGCCATTAATATATCTTACTTTTAGAGTCGAGAACGTACAATCATAAATATATACTTGCCTTTGAGACATCGAGAAATTGAACGGAAAAAGGGTATGAGTTCGGTAGGTCCAAGAACACGCTTCCAGCACCTAAACGATTCGCAAGGAATATGATAATCAATTATCCATACTCAAATTACATGAAGAAACTCCCAAAACCCGTCTACGATTCACGAAAATACACGGACAAACAACTAGAAGTTGGAAAATCGCCTAAACTCTCACAAGCCCGAAAACGGCATAATCCAATCCGTAAAATCATAGGAAAAGCACGTATATGGAATAGATACATCATAATCTCAAGGTTCTCAAGCTTCAAAATAGATAAATCGGACGAATCTACGAAAAACCCCAAAATTTCCAAAAATAGGGTTCTAAGGATTTTTACCTTGATTTGGACGTTAGGATGGATTTGATGTTGTGAAATCCTTGTTCCCCAACCAAATATGTTGTTGTTAGAAGAAAGATCGCTTCCAATCGCCCAAAATCGTCTCTCCCGAGCTGTTCCCGTCGGAAATGAGTGAAGACGATGAAAAATGACGAAATGGAAGTCAACTGTCCAATATATATCCGCCCAGTCTAGCGCACGCTACGCCTCCTTCATTAGCGTGCGCTAGAGAGGTCACCGGGTAGTCCTGTGTCTTCTGCCGGCCCCGTTAGCATGCGCTAATCGCCTTTCTTTAGCGTGCGCTAGCCAAAAAGTGATGTCCAGTACCTGGAGTCCAGAACCTACTGTCCTCTGCCCTGCTCAAGTCTTAGCGTGCGCTACCGCTATGGCTTAGCGTGCGTTATGCAACTCTTGTAGCATGCGCTAGCCGAAGCCTAGCGTACATTACCTGATAGTCCAGAAAACCTGACAACCTCAATACCTCTGTCAACCAGCCCGTTAGTGTGTGCTACGGACGGATGTTAGCGTGCGCTACTAACCACGAATAGCGTGTGCTAACGAACTCCTAGCGCGCATTAACGGTCAGTCCAAAGAGCAGCCTGAGTTACTGGTTCTGTCCTGACTGGTCCCTTAGCGCGCGCTACGGCTCAAAACTAGCATGCGCTATTCATACAAAATTAGCGTGCGTTAGCCTAGTCCAAGCATGCACTATTTCTCTGGCCCAGGACACTTCCGCAAGGTCTAAACAACACGATCGAGACCTAAACAAGATACGAAACTTAGTAACAATATCAACATCATCACCAAGAGTTTACAGAGCAACAAAATAAGAAGAACGGCAAGGTCAAACAGTCAATAAAAAGTACGGGTATTACATTCTCCCCCTCTAAAAAGAAGTTTCGTCCCGAAACTTAAGAAATAAAAAGTTCGGGGTATTCCAACCGCATCTTCTCTTCCGTCTCCCAAGTCGCCTCCTCGACTCCATGTCTCGACCATTGCACTTTAACCAGTTGAATGGTCTTATGCCGAAGTTGTTTCTCGCGACGCTCAAGGATCTTCACGGGTTTCTCCGAAAAGGTAATATCATCGGCTATGTCAATCTCACTGTAGTCGATAATGTGGCTCGGATCTGGCACGTACTTTCTCAACTGAGACACATGAAAAACACTATGGACGTGACTCAAAGCTGGAGGCAACGCCAAGCGATAAGCTAAATCTCCAACTCTGTCCAAAATCTCGAAAAGTCCGATATACTGTAATACCCGTACTTTTTGTAAATCTTCTACTCTTGTGCTTTGTAATTTTTACGCTCGTGTAAGTGTTTGGCAAGCTTATATTGATCTTGGAACTCTTGTCAATTGGATTTACCCCTTTTCTTGTTCGGATCGCCGCTGTTTTCGGATCCTTGATGCGATTATACTACCTTCGTGTAATGGGTAGCGCACGCTACGCACACCTTGTAGCGCACGCTAATTTAGTGAGGGTAGCGCACGCTATCCGTTATAATTAGCGCACGCTACTAGTGTATTGAGGCGGGCGATCCGGTAGCTCTTTGGGTCGAAAGGGAATTCCTAGCGTACGCTAGGTGTGACTGGTAGCGTACGCTAGATTTTGGTGGTAGCGCACGCTACGTTACTAGAGTAACGTGCGCTAAAGAGAGTAGAGCTGGGGACAGTAGGTTCTGGACTGGACACTGACTACCAGGTAGCGCACGCTATTAGAAATAACTAGCGCACGCTAATTGAAGTCACTAGCGCACGCTATGAGCTGGTGTTAGCGTCGCTAACGGAGGTGGCGAGGGGTTCTTGGATTGCTGGTGAGTCCGATAGCGCGCGCTATTTTTCAGGGCTAGCGCACGCTAGTCCCTATTTAGTATAAATAGGACATTTCCGTTCCCAAATCGTCATTTCTACCTACCTTCACCTCCTTGGGCGATTCTAGGCGATTCCGGGCGATTTGTGAGGAGTTCTTCGAGCTGCAATTATCTAGCAACATCTTTGAGTTTCTAGTTCGGATTTATCAACGTTTAATCCTCTCCGCCGCTCCAAATCAAGGTAAAATTCTCACAACCCTAGATTTTCGGGATTTGGGGATTTTCCATCCGATTTCTTCGATCCAGCTTGTTGTTGTGTTAGAATATACCGATTACGAGTTATCTACTTTGGATACATGTTTTCCTACGGATTTATTGATATATTTCCGGAGTTCTTGAGTGTTTGGGATATTTGACTTGCGATTCACTATCCAAGAGAATTATTCCCGGAACACATGTATCGGGGTAGTAAATTCGGGTGATTCCAACTTATATTCATACCGATGGGGTTTTGATAATTGAATTACGAACTTGTCTAGGTTCGGAGTTGTTGAATCCTTCGATCTTGGTACCTTGTCGTTTGTACCCTCTCCTCTCGTTTCCAGGCAAGTGATTCTTGTGAAAGTTATGTTCTTAAATGTGAAAAGTAATGCATGTAATTGTGAGAGTTGCTTTCATTCACTCCGAGAGGACCCGACGGGGTCAAGGAGGGTTCCGCTTATGTCGGTTCCGTGAACATTTGGGTTAGCCACTCCGAGATGATCCGACGGGGTCGAGGAGGGATTCGCGCATTGTCGAGTCCACGGTTAATCAAGAGATATCATCATTTCCAAATATGTTTGGATAATTGTATTTTTCGGAAAATCATTATCATGGCTTTGAATTGGTGCATATGCTTTTATGTATAAGACTTGACATTTCACTTGTAATACTTGCCCTAACCCCTCTCGTTTGGGGAAAATTACTTTTGTGTTTTTCAGGTCCTAAGGAACCTTACGAGCGAGTGCCGGGACGATACGATGAGGATGGCGAGGCGTGATACTGTGGCTAGTTGTGTTCTACCTTGTTTGGTCGTTGTTCTCTTCGGTTCATTTTATCCTTGTAATAATAAGTGGTACTCGAGTACTTTAGGAAAGTCCTTTTCTATTGTCGTACAACTTCTTGTATTTCTTCATGGTATTGTTTGTCCGTGGTTGAACTTCCTTGGTTGTATCGAGTTTATTGTTTCCCAAGTGGATTTTATTAAATTCAATACGTTGTGAGTGAGATAAGCCTAGTAAATCCCAGGTCGGGATTTACGGCGCTGTGATATTCTCCGAATATCTCGGGGGGTGTTACAGAATTTGGTATCAGAGCTTAGGTTTATGGATACCTAGGCTGTCGGATTGCTGGGTCTAAATGTACTATTCCAAGGACACAGTATCATCGCGCTGCCATCATCTCGTACGACCGGTACTCGTAAGTTCCCTATCTTATTTACCCTCTTCATTCACTCACTATCATTCGATTATGGGACATGAGAAGTCCATATTCTAGATGGCATTGCTTTGAGCTATTCTTATGATTTTACTTACATTCTTCTTTAGAATGTCAACTGGTAGAGGATGTGGACGCGGCCGTGGTCGTGGTCGTGGCCGAGGGCGTGGCGCAGCCGGTGGAGCGGCCATGTCCCTCAGCTCGGTAGAAGGCTCAGCTACGCCTAGCTTGTCGGACTCTATTCAACCTAGCACCGGTAGTCATCAGGAACCGTCAGCCAGTCTGGGAACTTCTACAGGGAGCCAACCGGATGTGGGTGTTGCCACCATACTGCAGCAAGTGGCGAACCAAATGGCTCTTTTAACCCAGGCGGTACAGCTTAACCAACCACCTCCTGTTACTGACACTGGGCTGAGAAGTGGTTACAAGATGTTATTCGTATGCGCCCTCCCCAATTTGTTGGTGCAAATGTTCCGATCGGTTGGGAGGATTGGATTAATGAGATGAATAAAGTTTTCATGGCCGTGAATTGTCCAGAGGCACGTAAGGTGCCAGTTGCCCAGTACTTCCTATCAAGGGATGCGGCTAGTGGTGGCAAGCCGTTGCACCTCGGATCGTGAGGTTTCATGGGACGAGTTTAAGGAATTGATGGAGGCCGAGTTACGCGTGGCCTGTTCGGGAGGCCAGGATTCGAGCCTTTTATGAAGCTAAACCCCAGGATGTCCCTGTATCTCAGGCGATCATTGAATACAACCGTCAACTCAACCATGTGAAAAATCAAGTGAGGGAAGAGAGAGATAGAATTCGTCACTTTGACATGCGAATGAAGCCAAAAGTTCGGCACTATATGTCGGGCTTCGCTTGCGCCACATTGAAGGAGTATCAAGATAGGGCACTAGCCTATGATATGTCCTTCACTACTACCGAAACGACAAGTGAGAGTAAGAAGCAGAAGACCACTGGAAAGTTTTCTAGCGGTAGAGGTGGCAACCCGCGGGGA
Organism: Orobanche coerulescens; assembly: GCA_033398695.1. NCBI lineage: Eukaryota > Viridiplantae > Streptophyta > Magnoliopsida > Lamiales > Orobanchaceae > Orobanche > Orobanche coerulescens. Next base: position 29,057,804 of record CM065805.1, on the reverse strand, counting down.
TCGCAGTCGGCAAGCTATACAACCAAAGGGTCTTCCCGTGCATCGGGAGGTAAACGGAATTTCAGAGCTGGTGCTAATGCGTCCAACCGGGTTGTGACATGTTTTAATTGTGGCCAGCAGGGCCATATTAATCGTGATTGTGGTCTACCCCCATTGAAGTGTTTTAATTGCGGCCAGGAAGGCCACAGAGCCATGCTGTACGGAAGAAGAAACCCCACTTGGAACTCAGGCAACAGCCCCTACGCTTGGAGAACCGAGTGTTAATCAGAAGTCATCTACGGGTCAACCATCCCAGAGTTACGGTCGAGGCAGAGGCCGGGGTCAGTCTGTTAGAGGGGGAGCTCCCAGTGCTGGTTCGGTGCAACCTCGTGTTTATGAGATGAGGAAAGCTGGAGATCCAGAGGCTACCGTGGCGACAGGTATCATTTCTCTTTTGTCTCATCCAGTTAGAGTGCTTTTTGATTCTGGTGCTTCTCATTCGTTCATCTCTTTGGATTGTGTGCGTCGATTGAATATTGAGGGCTTGTCTCCTTGTGAGTCCTTTGTGGTTAAGTTGCCCAGTGGTGATAGAATCGTGGGAGACAAGGAAGTTAGAGATTGTCGGTGTTAATCCGAGAGAGTGTGGTTTTCGAATTTGATAGTCGTAGACATCGTTGATGAAGATCTAATCCTCGGTGACGATTGGCTCGATAGACACGGTGCGGTAATGAATTATCGCACGAAGATCATATCAATGTTAGCCAAAGATGGTACCGAACACCATTTTGCGGGGTACAAGAGGGGATGTCAGAAATTTTTGATTAGTGCCTTGAAGGTGACAAAACTTATTAGAAAGGGGTGTGTTGGATATTGGTGTTATGCCATGAAAGTCGAAGATGGGAAAGTTGAACTTCCCTCGATTCCTATTGTAAGTGATTTTCCGGATGTTTTTCCAGACGAATTACCGGGACTACCACCGGGGCGGGAAGTTGAATTTACAATTGATTTGGAGTCAGGAGCAACCCCGATTTTTAAGGCACCGTATCGTATGGCACCTTCAAAAATGCAAGAGTTGAAGAAACAACTGGGAGAATTGTTGGATAAAGGGTATATTAGACCCAGTGCCTCGCCATGGGGTGCACCCGTCTTGTTCGTAAGGAAGAAAGATGGTTCACTACGTTTGTGTATTGATTATCGGGAACTGAACAAAGTGACCATTAAGAATAAATACCCTTTGCCGCGTATCGATGATTTGTTTGATCAATTGCAGGGAGCCGCGGTGTTCTCGAAAATTGATTTGAGGTCCGGTTACTATCAACTTCGCATTAAGGAATCCGACGTTCCTAAAACTGCTTTCCGTACGAGGTATGGACACTATGAGTTTGTGGTTATGCCTTTTGGGTTAACCAACGCACCGGAGATATTTATGCAATTGATGAATAAAATATTTATTGAGCATCTTGATAATTGTGTAGTCGTTTTTATCGACGATATTTTGGTTTACTCTCGAGATGAAGAGGAACACGCTCGGCATTTGCGATTGGTCTTTGGAGATTTTGAGGACTCGGCACCTCTATGCAAAGTTTTCTAAGTGTGAATTCTGGTGAAGGAAGTCATGTTTCTCGGACATGTGATTTGTGGAAGGGGTTCGGGTAGATCCCGAGAAAATTGAGGCGGTGTTAGATTGGGCACCACCCAGAACGTGAAGGAGGTTCGTAGCTTTTTGGAGTGCGGGATACTCGGAGGTTCGTCGAGGGGTTCTCCAAACTTGCTCGACCACTTACTCAATTACTCCAGAAGTCCGAAAGGTTCGAATGGAATGAAGAGAGACAACGTAGTTTCGAAGAGCTGAAAAGGCGTCTGACTACCGCGCCGGTTTTAGCCCTACCTCAGGGAGTCGGTGGGTATTCGGTTTATTGTGATGCATCAGGACAAGGACTTGGGTGCGTACTTTTGCAGCATGATAAGACGATTGCCTATGCTTCACGACAACTTAAACCGTATGAGCTGAATTATCCTACCCATGATTTGGAATTGGCTGCTGTAGTGTTTGCACTGAAGATCTGGCGTCACTATTTATACGGTTCTTCATGTCGAATTTATACCGACCACAAGAGCCTAAAGTATATTTTTAGCCAGAAAGAACTGAATATGAGACAACGACGTTGGTTAGAGCTGATAAAGGATTATGATCTGGAAATCCTTTACCATCCAGGAAAGGCTAACGTTGTAGCTGATGCGTTGAGCCGGAAATCGATATCTCTTCATATGCTTGAGGCCCTTACGCCTCAAGTTAAGATCAGACGGGAGTTAATTGAGCAGGGAGTCGAAGTACGGATCCAACGGATTCAGGGTCAGATGTGTACTCTTGAGGCTATTTCGTCCTTGATTGACGACGTCGGGGAAAAACAGGAGAATGACCCAATGCTTGTTCAACTGAAGGAGGACGTGGAAAAAGGGAAAGCCCCTGGCTTTATGATCCACGAGGATGGCATTTTGAAATTTCAAGGTAGGATTTGTGTTCCGAATGACTCAGAGCTGAGACAGAGAATACTCCGAGAAGCCCATGCTACACCTTACTCGATCCATCCTGGGACGAGTAAGATGTACAAGGATCTTAAAGGGAGTTTTTGGTGGAATAATATGAAGAGAGATGTCACCGAGTTCGTGTCAAGGTGTTTGACATGTCAACAGGTCAAAATTGAGCATCAACGGCCGGCCGGGCTGTTGAAACCTCTCCCTATTCCCGAATGGAAATGGGAGGATATTACCATGGATTTCATCACCGGGATGCCGAGGACTAAGTCGGGGATGAATATGATTTGGGTTGTTGTTGACCGATTGACTAAGTCGGCACATTTTCTTGGCATTAAGGACACGTGGGGACCGGAGCGATTGTCCCGGATTTTTATATCAGAGATTGTGAGATTACACGGTACGCCAAAGTCTATTGTTTCCGATCGTGATGGCCGTTTCGTATCGCATTTTTGGAAGGCGGTCCATCAAGCCTTGGGCACCGAATTGAGGTTGAGTACTTCCTTCCACCTCGGTCGACGGTCGACCGAGCGGACGATCCGCATTGGAAGATATGCCGAGGCGTGTGCCTGGATGGAGTACCGATTGGGAAATACACCTACCTTTGATCGAGTTCACTTACAATAATAGCCGCACACATCGATCAAGATGGCACCTTTTGAGGCATTGTATGGTAGGCGGTGTAGATCTCCACTTTGTTGGGATGAAGCTTGATTTAGTCGGGACGGAACCCGATATGTTGATGGAAACCAAAGAGAAGATTTCCATCATCCGGACCGATGTTAACCGCTCGTAGTCGACAAAATCCTACGCCGACAATCGTCGCCGGCCCTTGGAATTTGATGTGGGTGATCATGTCCTACTCAAAGTATCACCGATCCGAGGAGTCTTCGTGTTCGGGAAAAGGGGCAAACTTAGTCCGAGATATATTGGACCATTTGAGATTCTCGAAAGAATTGGGAACTGCCTATCGATTGGCTTTACCTCCGGCCCTTAGCCATGTTCACGGTGTGTTCCATGTTTCCCAACCGAGGAGGTACGTCACGACCCGAGTCATATCATTGATTACGGGGACATCGAGATCGCAGAGGATGTCACATTTGAAGAGAAGCCAGTGAAAGTACTAGAGCATCGAGTAAAACAACTCCGGCATAAAACCATACCGTTGGTTAAAGTTCAGTGGTCACGACACGGAGTTGAGGAAGCGACGTGGGAAACCGAAGAGAGCATGCGCACTAGATACCCAGAGTTATTCATTTCTTAAGTTTTGGGACGAAACTTCATTTTAGAGGGGGAGGATGTAATACCCGTACTTTTTGTAAATCTTCTACTCTTGTGCTTTGTAATTTTTACGCTCGTGTAAGTGTTTGGCAAGCTTATATTGATCTTGGAACTCTTGTCAATTGGATTTACCCCTTTTCTTGTTCGGATCGCCGCTGTTTTCGGATCCTTGATGCGATTATACTACCTTTGTGTAATGGGTAGCGCACGCTACGCACACCTTGTAGCGCACACTAATTTAGTGAGGGTAGCGCATGCTATCCGTTATAATTAGCGCACGCTACTAGTGTATTGGAGCGGGCCAAAGTAGCTACTGGACTGGAAAAGGGAATTCCTAGCGTACGCTAGGTGTGACTGGTAGCGTACGCTAGATTTTGGTGGTAGCGCACGCTACGTTACTAGAGTAACGTGCGCTAAAGAGAGTAGAGCTGGGGACAGTAGGTTCTGGACTGGACACTGACTACCAGGTAGCGCACGCTATTAGAAATAACTAGCGCACGCTAATTGAAGTCACTAGCGCACGCTATGAGCAGGTGTTAGCGTACGCTAACGGAGGTGGCAGGGGTTACTGGATTGCCTGGTGAGTCCGATAGCGCGCGCTATTTTTCAGGGCTAGCGCACGCTAGTCCCTATTTAGTATAAATAGGACATTTCCGTTCCCAAATCGTCATTTCTACCTACCTTCACCTCCTTGGGCGATTCTAGGCGATTCCGGGCGATTTGTGAGGAGTTCTTCGAGCTGCAATTATCTAGCAACATCTTTGAGTTTCTAGTTCGGATTTATCAACGTTTAATCCTCTCCGCCGCTCCAAATCAAGGTAAAATTCTCACAACCCTAGATTTTCGGGATTTGGGGATTTTCCATCCGATTTCTTCGATCCAGCTTGTTGTTGTGTTAGAATATACCGATTACGAGTTATCTACTTTGGATACATGTTTTCCTACGGATTTATTGATATATTTCCGGAGTTCTTGAGTGTTTGGGATATTTGACTTGCGATTCACTATCCAAGAGAATTATTCCCGGAACACATGTATCGGGGTAGTAAATTCGGGTGATTCCAACTTATATTCATACCGATGGGGTTTTGATAATTGAATTACGAACTTGTCTAGGTTCGGAGTTGTTGAATCCTTCGATCTTGGTACCTTGTCGTTTGTACCCTCTCCTCTCGTTTACATGCAAGTGATTCTTGTGAAAGTTATGTTCTTAAATGTGAAAAGTAATGCATGTAATTGTGAGAGTTGCTTTCGTTCACTCCGAGAGGACCCGACGGGGTCGAGGAGGGTTCCGCTTATGTCGGTTCCGTGAACATTTGGGTTAGCCACTCCGAGATGATCCGACGGGGTCGAGGAGGGATTCGCGCATTGTCGAGTCCACGGTTAATCAAGAGATATCATCATTTCCAAATATGTTTGGATAATTGTATTTTTCGGAAAATCATTATCATGGCTTTGAATTGGTGCATATGCTTTTATGTATAAGACTTGACATTTCACTTGTAATACTTGCCCTAACCCCTCTCGTTTGGGGAAAATTACTTTTGTGTTTTTATTGTCCTAAGGAACCTTACTTGCGAGTGCCGGTACGATACGATGAGGATGGCGAGGCGTGATACTGTGGCTAGTTGTGTTCTACCTTGTTTGGTCGTTGTTCTCTTCGGTTCATTTTATCCTTGTAATAATAAGTGGTACTCGAGTACTTTAGGAAAGTCCTTTTCTATTGTCGTACAACTTCTTGTATTTCTTCATGGTATTGTTTGTCCGTGGTTGAACTTCCTTGGTTGTATCGAGTTTATTGTTTCCCAAGTGGATTTTATTAAATTCAATACGTTGTGAGTGAGATAAGCCTAGTAAATCCCAGGTCGGGATTTACGGTGCTGTGATATTCTCCGAATATCTCGGGGGGTGTTACATATACCTCGGACTAAGTTTCCCCTTTTTCCCGAAGCGGAAAACTCCTCTGGTCGGCGACAGCTTGAGTAAGACACGATCCCCCACTTTGAACTCCAAGGGTCGACGACGAGTATCAGCATAAGATTTCTGACGACTCTGGGCAGTCAGCAATCGGTCCCGGATAATAGAAATCTTTTCCTTAGTTTCCATCAACATATCCGGTTCCATCCCAATTAGCTCAGAATCCTCGTCCCAACATAATGGCGACCTACATCGCCTAACATAAAGTGCCTCGAATGATGCCATTTTGATCGACGCATGCCAACTATTATTGTAAGTAAACTCGATCAACGGTAAGTGAAGCTCCCAATCATTACTCCAGTCTAAGGCATAAGCCCACAACATATCTTCCAACGTCTGAATCGTCCTCTCTGTCTGACCGTCCGACTGAGGATGAAAGGAAGTGCTCAATCTCAACTCAGTTCCCAAAGCCTGATGAACGGCCTGCCAAAAATGCGATACGAAACGGCCGTCTCGATCAGAAACAATAGTCTTGGGGACACCGTGCAACCTTACGATCTCAGCTATAAAAGTTCGAGCCAATCTATCCAGTCCCCAAGTATCCTTAATACCCAAGAAGTGTGCAGACTTGGTCAACCGATCGACAATTACCCAAATCATATTCATTCCGGCCCGGGTTCTCAGCATGCCAGTGATGAAATCTATAGAGATGTCTTCCCACTTCCACTTGGGAATGGGAAGCAGTTTCAACAACCTCGCTGGTCGTTGATGTTCGATATTGACTTGTTGACACGTCAAGCACCGTAGTACAAACTCCATGACATCCTTCTTCATGTTATTCCACCAAAAATTGCGCTTCAAATCTTTGTACATCTTACTCGTCCCGGGGTGGATTGAGTAAGGCGTAGCATGAGCTTCTCGGAGAATTCTCTGCCACAACTCTAAATCGTTCGGAACACAAAGCTTGCCCTGAAATCTCAGAATACTATCCTCGTGAACCATAAAACCAGGAGCTTTTCCTTTAATTACATCTTCCTTCAGTTGAGAAATCATTGGGTCACTCCACTGTTTCCCTTTGATGTCGTCAACCAAAGATGAAGTAATTTCGAGAGTACACAACTGTCCCTATACTCGTTGAAGCCAAACTTCTATCCCTTGCTCAATTAAATCCTGACGAATTTTCGTCTGAGATGTAAGAACCTCGAGCATTTGAAGACATGCCGATTTGCGGCTCAAAGCATCCGCGATGACATTGGCTTTTCCGGGGTGGTAAAGAATTTCCAAATCGTAATCCTTTATCAACTCTAACCAACATCTCTGTCTCATATTCAGCTCATTCTGACTGAAAATATACTTCAGGCTCTTGTGATCGGTGTAAATCCGACATGGAGAACCATACAAATAATGCCGCCAAATCTTGAGTGCGAAGATAATTGCGGCTAATTCCAAATCGTGAGTAGGATAATTCATCTCATACGGCTATAGTTGTCGTGACGCAAAAGCTATCGTCTTATCATGCTGCATAAGCACACAGCCAAGACCTTGACCCGAAGCGTCACTATAAACTGCAAAGCCCTCACTACCATGTGGTAAAGTTAAAATCGGCGCTGAAGTCAAACGTCTCTTCAGTTCATCGAAGCTCTGTTGTCTCTCATCCGTCCAAACAAACTTTTCGGTCTTCTGGAGTAATTTCGTAAGCGGCCGAGCGAGTTTCGAGAACCCCTCGACAAACCAACGGTAATACCTAGCAAGGCCTAAAAAGCTACGAACTTCCTTAACATTTTTAGGCGGTGCCCAATCTAGCATTGCCTCAATCTTCTGCGGGTCTACACGAACCCCTTCGGCCGAAATCACATGGCCGAGAAACATAACTTCTTTTAACCAGAATTCAAATTTCGAGAATTTTGCATAGATGTGCTCGGTTCTCAAAATATCTAGTACCAAACGCAAGTGTCGGGCATGTTCCTCTTTATCTCGAGAATAGATCAAAATGTCATCAATAAAGACGACTACACACCTATCGAGATACTCGATGAAAATTTTATTCACTAACTGCATGAATACTGCCGGTGCATTAGTTAACCCAAAAGGCATAACTACAAATTCATAATGCCCATATCTCGTCCGAAATGTCGTCTTCAGAACGTCGGACTCTCTCACCCTGAGTTGATAATACCCTGATCTTAAATCGATTTTCGAGAAAACTGCAGCCCCTTGGAATTGATCAAATAAATCGTCTATATGAGGCAAAGGATACTTGTTCTTGATGGTCACTTTGTTTAGCTCACGGTAGTAGATGCACAAACGTAGTAAACCATCTTTCTTTATCACAAAAAGGACAGGTGCGTCCCAAGGCGAAGCGCTCGGTTTGATGTACCCTTTCTCTAGGAGTTCTCCCAATTGATTCTTCAATTCCTACATCTCGGAAGGTGCCATATGATAAGGTGCTTTAGAAATCGGAGCCGCATCTGGCTCTAAGTCCACAGAAAATTCTATCTCCCGATCTGGCGGTAATCCCGGGAGATCATCCGGAAAAACATCGGGATACTCATTAACAACCGAAATCGAAGAGAAATCGACTTCGTTCCCTTCCGTTTCCAAGGCACAACACCAATAGCCCGTACAACCTTTATTCAAAAGTTTTACGGCCTTCATGGCACTGATAAGTAACTTGGATTTGCCCGACTTACGTCCCAAAAATGAGTACTCAGATCCGTCTTTAGTCATCATGGTGATAACCTTAGTACGGTAATTCATAATCGCTTGATGACTATCAAGCCAATCCTCGCTGAGGATCACGTCCTCGCCTACCATATCAACTACAATCAGATTCGATAACCATTCCACACCAGATATAATCACCGGAAAACCTCTAATCTCCCGGTTCCCCACAATTCTATCCCCGCTAGGTAGTTTTACAATGAAGGGATCACAAGCAGTCAAACAAGTTATATTCAAACGGCGTACACACTCCAAGGAAATAAAATAATGTGTAGCACCCGTATCAAAAAGCACACGGACTGGATGAGATAAAATATGAATGGTACCTGAAGCCACTGCCACGTCGGGTTCATCTGTTCGACGCATCTTATAAACCCGTGGTTGTACCAAACCGACGCTAGAGTTTCCCCCTCCAGCGCTCTGACCGCGGCCCCGGCCTCTGCCGAAATTCTGCTGAGGTTGACCAAAAGATTGTCGCTGATTAATACCTTGGTCAAGTGATGCTGGGGCAGAAGCCCGAGTGTCCAAAGTCTGATTCGGCTCAGAACAATAAGACGCTCTATGTCCCATCTGTCCGTAAGTGTGACACTTCAACGGCAGAAAGTTGCACTCCAAATTAACATGGCCTGGACGGCCACAATTATAGCAAGTTACCGTGCGATTTGTGGTGCCCGGAGCAGAACAGAAACCCCTCTTTCCTTTAGCAGAACGTGACGACTGTTCGGTAGAATGGTTAGTCATCTGTGACCTTTGGAAATTGCCACTCTTAGGGCCAGAAAAATTCCCCACAACCTTCTGCTTCTTCGATTCTTCAACGATATCGTTTTCGGGGCTTAACATATCATGGTCTAAAGCTCTGTCCTGATATTCCTTCAGTGTGGTGCAAGCAAATCCGGCCATGTACCGCTGTAAGTCCATATTCATCCACATATCAAAGTAACGGATCTTATCACGCTCGTTACACACTTGATCCTTCATGTGGATCAATTGTTGGTTGTATTCCACGATTGCCTACGAAACTGGAATATCCTATGGTTTAGCCTCGAAAAAGGCTCGGATTCGGCCTTCTCGCACCGGCCAAGGACAAAACTCGGCCTCCAAGAGCTCTTTAAATTCATCCCATGTGGCAACACGATCCTGTGGCTTGATGACTATCCACCACGTAGCGGCCTCCTTGGTAAGGAAATACTGAGCAATCGGTACTTTCCTCACTTCGGGGCATTCAACCGCTTTGAAAATCTTTTCCAATTCCGCTAGCCAATCTTCCCAACCTAACGGGTCTGTGGCACCGCCAAACTGTGGAGGGTGCATACGGATTACGTTCTGAAGCAAGGCATCCGTGTTCGGGTTCGGGTTATTCAGCTGAACGGTTTGGGCTAAAATGGTCATCTGGGTAGCCAATTGTTGAAGTACATTCGCAACTCCAACGTCCGCGCTGTTCCCCTGGCCATTCGACTGGTCTTGCTGACTCTCGGTGTCAGGATGCACCGAGTTCCATAAACTGGGGTTGGTTGACCCCACAACAGAACTGAGGGAAATGGCCGCGCCACGTCCTCGTCCACGTCCACGGCCACAACCACGGCCTCGTCCCTTACCAGCTGACATACTAAAGAACACACAAGGCACGTAAGTACAATTCAATCGCACGTCATCAAAGTTACCGATTATCAAGAATACCAAAATAGAAGCAAAACGAATAAGGAAACACTAGAAGAGTAAGAGGTCTTACAAGTACCGGTCGCACTGTGATGATGGCAGAGTAGTGATACTGTGGACAAATGATGACTCATTCGACCCAAAAGACCGACAGCCTAGGTATCTATAGACCTAAGCTCTGATACCATATTCTGTAACACCCCCAAGTTATTCAGGGAATATTACAGCGTCGTAAGCCCCACCATGGGACCCACAAGGCTAAACATACACGGAACTATAAATTTTGACCGAGAAGGTCTACATACAATGGAATGAAGAACAATACAAAGGGTATTCAAAACATAACCAATGTATCCAAAGACATCACAACACAAATCAATACCTCGGCCAACACAGGCCGGAACATCAAGGAAAATGGAAAACGATACTCGAGTATTCAATAACCATTCCAGCACAACAACACTGAATGGAGAAACTCAAAATAGAACCGGAGGAAAGACACAGTATCACACTTGCCCACCATCTTCATGCCGACCCGATACCTGCCTGTCCGCTCTTCTGGAACCTGAAATACATAAAAAGTATTTCCCCCATAAAGGGGTTAGCCGTCGAATAGCTAGTGCAAGTATATCAAGTATGAAACACAATACTCCTCGACAATAAAGTAAAGGTAACCGTCAATTCATCAATTCAAGACTAGTATTCTGGAATAACTAAATCTCATAGCATCACATCAATACATATATGAATACCGTGGAACCGTACCAGAGGCTACGGAACCCTCACAGGACTCGTCGGTCCATCCCAGAGTGGTTTGTTCATATCATCCGTGGAATCGCACCAAGAGGCTACGAAACCCTCAAGGGACCCGTCGGCCCACCCCAGAGTGGATATAAATAATTATGCCATTAATATATCTTACTTTCAAAGTCGAGAACGTGCAATCATAAATATATACTTGCCTTTGAGACATCGAGAAATTGAACGGAAAAAAGGTATGAGTTCGGTAGGTCCAAGAACGCGTTTCCGGAACCTAAACGATTCGCAAGGAATATGATAATAAATTATCCATACTCAAATTACACGAAGAAACTCCCGAAACCCGTCTACGATTCACGAAAATACACGGACAAACAACTAGAAGTTGGAAAATCGCCCAAACTCTCACAAGCCCGAAAATGGCATAATCCAATCCGTAAAATAGTAGGAAAAGCACGTATATGGAATATATACATCATAATCTCAAGGTTCTCAAGCTTCAAAATGGATAAATCGGACGAATCTACGAAAACCCCAAAATTCCCAAAAATAGGGTTCTAAGGATTTTTGCCTTGATTTGGACGTTATGATGGATTTGATGTTGTGAAATCCTTGTTCCCCAACCAAATATGTTGTTGTTATAAGAAATATCGCTTCCAATAAGTGTTACGTACGTTACGGGGCGGTTGGCCGAGTCGTGGCCGAGAGGACCTGTAGTGGCCGATCATGGTCGGCAGTGACTCGCAGGGATGGCCGAGCATGGTCGGCAGTGACTCAGAGGGATGGCCGAGCATGGTCGGCAGTGACTCGCGGGGATGGCCGATCACTGTCGGCAGTGACTCGTTGGGGGCAAGGACTGGCCGATAACGTACGTAAGGCCGTGGCCGGTTACGGCCGTAAGGGCCAGTTACGTATGTAAGCCAGCTGCCGGTTACGTACATAAGGGTGTCGGCCAAAATGGATAGTAGTGTAGGCGATGGCCGGTTACGTACGTAAGCCACGGCCGGTTACAGCCGTAACGTGCCGGCAGGTCTCGGCCTATATAAGGCCTGGACCGAGTCATCTTGGGCATTTTTCATTTTTCTTCGTTCCTTCCGCGATTTTTCACCATAGATTGATGGTTTTGAGTAGAATCAACTTATAACAACATGTTTTGGAAGTTGGAATCATGGATTAACATCATCTTCCACCCGGATCGTAGGTAAGAATACCTAAACTTTTGGTTTTTGGATGTTCTTGAGGTTTCTTGGTGTTTTGGCCGATTTGCTTTGTTTTGATTCAGATTGTTGATTGAACTTGATTGTAAACTCGTAATCATTCAATACTCTTGAAGTTTTGTGGAACGAGTTCGAGTATTTCGTTGAATAATCGATTGCATTGGACTATGCCTTCAGAGTGTTCGATGAAATGTCTCAATGAGTAGAACTTGGAAAATTCTACACGTTTTCGTATTAATGATGGTTGAATTGATATTGTTGTGATGATTCTTGGTATTTACGAGAATTTTGTTAAGGGAAGATAATGAATTGATGATCAAATGCCTTGATTATGTTGTTATGATTATGGAATCAAAGTATTCTCGATGTTCTTGGTGGTTTGTTGCGATTCATGATGTTATGAGAAGTATATATGTTGAAGAACATGATTATATACACCTTGAATTGTGAATAAAGATTGTTTAGATATTAGAACACACCGGATTATGTCATATTGGAGATTTTGAATGTGATTTCGGAATTAGTTGTGTTCTTAAGAACTCTTGGATTATATATGAATTGATGAACATGTTTAAGAGGTGTTGGTGTTTTAGATATGGATATGGAATATTCATATCTAAAACTAAGTTATGTGTTGTGATACAATATTCGTATAGGAATACGAATATGATTCCGGATTTGATAAGGTTATGATTCACTTTTGAGTTTGAGAATTCATACGTATTGAACAAGTGTTCAATTCGGATAATGGAATTATTTGAAACCTTTGGAATATGGTTATCTATAATGTTGATTAATCGGATCGTCCGGATTGGTGATGATAATCGGTAATTGGCTTATATTATGAATGTACAAGGAGGAAACTTGTAATCGTATTTAAGATTGAATTTGGAATCGGTAATGCTAGACCCTTGTTGGTTTAAATTGATTATTGATATGATCTTCGGATTGTGGAATTGTATTGTGGTTTTGAGTTCGTCTTTGATTAGTTTGGGTTGTTTGGATTTGTATTTAATCGGGATATTATAGAACCGTTGTGTTTATTGATCGGTCATTGATTGTTATTTGTGATCATCGAGTTACGGCTTGTATTGTGGATATGAGTTCGTATTTGTTTAAGTTGTATTGTTCGGTTTTGTTTATGATCGGGGTATTGTTGAGCCGTTGAGTCGCTTGGTTGGCTATGTCGGTTATTAATTTTTATCAAATGTGTGTTAATCGGTTATTGCAATAGGTTGTGATGTTTTGATCGTGGATTATGACCGTTGTGTTGCGGTTGAGGTCGAAAAGTTCGTAGATTGCTTTTGGTCGGGTCTGAGGAGCTCGTAGACGAAGGCAATGGATTTTGGTAACGGCTTCGTGGTATCGGTATCGAGGCAAGTTTATACTTGTTCAGTTTATAATATTTGATGAATGGTTTCGTTTTCATTTCATTTATAATTCGTATAACAATGTTGTTAGAAATGTAAGTTGTCGGGATAATGGTTTGTATATCGTGCTCTGGTTTATATTAAATCATAAGGTATATGATTTAATTGTGTTCAAGGAAGACGTGAGTTATCTTTGGTCAAGGATATAGAATATCGAATATCGAGGATAGTTATCATGATGACATAAGTATCGGGATAAAGGTTTATTGGTATTGAATGAATGGTACCTTATTTGAGATTATTCGTATAATTGTGTATTCGTTCAGGTATGTTGTTCGTGGAAAGAATATTGTCTTCGGCTTTGAGGTAATTCCAGTATTGTTCAGTTATGAGGATAATTGTTCTGAGGAATTATTGTATATGTTGTATGTTGATGTTTCGTATTTTGGGATTTGTATTGATTATTTCGTTGAGGGATGATGATCACAGTGCTGATTGTATTGAGATCGTTGATCGTGTTGATCATTTGTCGGGGATAATGATCCCAAGATTGTTGTTTTGGATATTGATTGGTCGTGTCGACTTTCCATTGTCAGTCTGTTGTTGTTCACTTCGGTGAGTCTTTTGATCCTTATTGGATATGTGTTTCTCTGAGTTTCGTTGTCATGTTGCATCGTGACATATCTGGAGTCATATCTGCGTTCCGACTGGATATTGTGTAAGATTTTTAGCCGGGCACATATATAGTCATGCGTGAATATTTTCCGTGAAGGGCTGTGCACACGAGACGTTCGTTGAGGCTAATTAGGTACATTGTCCCACGTATATCCTGGATTCCGTATACGGGGTGGACATGTGCACTGACACATATTCGGATCGGGAGTACTATGACGTACATCTTTGAGCCATACCATTTGGTCGTTCATAGTTCCATGTATGATTGGATATGTTTGACGGTTTGCGACTGGTTGTTCATACACCCGAGGGGTATGTTTTGACAGTCGGGGTTATTTCTTTGAGATCCATTATTGTTGCTCATTTGGAGTTTACCTTGTTGATGGTATTCTCGGTTATTGTTGGTCCTTTGTTGATCATTTGGAGTCTAACTTGTTGAGGGTATTCTCGGTTATTGTTGATCTTTGTTGATCGTGTTTGGAGTTTACCATGTTGAGGGTATTCTCGGTTATTGTTGATCCTTTGTCGATCATATTGGAATTTATCTTGTTGATGATATTTTCGGTTGTACTTTGACCTTGGGTTGGTCGTATTGGAGCTCATCATATCGATGACATTCTCGATTGAATTATTGGTTGATCATTGTTATTAATCGTATGAGCATTCGGACTGTACGTCGATGTTTCGGGATTTGTTATCATTATCATGTGGTAGTTGATCTACAGATATGTTGTGTATTATTGGTTTATACATATTGAGATTTGATTGTGTAATCCGACGGACAGGATTTGGCACAAATTGGATTATTTCCGCACTTATGAGTTATGATGATGTTTTGAGGATTATCGGTATTTTTTGAAATTCAATACAGATAATTGTTGTTAAGTTCATTTCGTCATTCAAGGATGCGAAATGTGGATTATGGTAAGGATTGGATTGTTATGGATTGGTAAGGTTATGTCGGTAAGATTACGTTGGTAGTATTCTTACAGTATTATTACATTGGTATGTAATTATTTATGATGATGTGATCGATATCACTGTTGAGTATTGTGGCTGACCCCGTCGTGGGCTTTATTTTTAGGTACTCGGAGATCGAGCTAGTAGCGGTCGTGAAGGGGTGAGCTTCCCGAGTGATACTGGCTGTGGCATGTTTTTGAGTATTGAGTATTCTTTCTGGTTGTTTTATTTCCGCTGCAAATGTGTATTTTGAACTGTGTTTTTATCCGCTGCGTGTGTATTTTAAAATGGCTCTTTGATATTTTTACCAACTCGTGTGTATTTTCAAAATGGCCTTTTGGCATTTTGCGAACTTGGGTTATTTCGTTAAACCTATTTTCCTAAACTATTTTATCGGTACGTATAAGTGGTAGCTTAACGTACATTTTGAATTGTCGAGAATTGGCACTTCGCCTGCTATTTTCAAATGGTATTTTATGAAGGTATTTGAGAACTATGCTTTTTGGAAATATTTGAGTATTTAAAATATTACCGTCATTGGCCTTTTGGCATTTTTAAATATTTTTGAAATGATTTTTAGCCTAGTGGGTTCCGGCGCGGAACCCACGGCGCTGTAATATCCCGGATTTGGGGGTGTTACACTTCTCTAGAACCGCGAGTGGGTTCATTGTCATTATGAGAGTTGTAATTTTGTTTGTCTGCATTAGGTAAGACATATTGATTAGTGGCTCGTTTGATTATGATCTGAGTTTAGAATTAAGGTCTTTTCTATTCATTTAACTCAGCTCCCACAACTTTTATCGAAATAACACACTTCCTTGTGAAATCCGGAAGTATTAGTTCGCTTTACTTCATAGTTGTGATCGAGTTCTTTATAAATTTAATAGAGGGCAACCGAACAGGTTTATGGTCTATTAATCTACATAAAGTGGTGTCCAACACGAACCCATCTAATGGATGATTCGATCTTCTTTTTCCCCTTGTTCACTCCCTTCAACCTATACGGTTTCTATAGTTCGTGAATAAGTTAAGTTTATACCATCGAGGCTGATCGGTTTCACAATTGAATCTTATCTGGCAATCGAATATGTTTCTACGGATAAAATTTGTTCCAACCGAAGGCATCCAATGCACTCTCAGAATTGATCGACCTTTCTCGAATGGCTACCCCGATAACTCGAAAGCATAGCACATCCGGTTTGGATTTCAATTTTTCGAGAGCTCGATGGAGAGAAGGAAAACCTTGAAACCTTTTAAACTTAGTATTTTGTCGTTGGAGAATTTGCAAGATTAATGTTACAGTTTGCACATTAATTCATTTAAGCCCGTTTGAAGCATTCATACCATATAAATAAAACATACACAACTTAGTTGCTACCAACATGTCTTGACTCTTGAATCTTCGTCCTCTCGAATGTATATTCCTCCGGTTTTCGTCATTACACATAAATTTTACATTGAAAAATTGCATCCTATATACAAATTTTTCTAGTAAAATAAATAGGCTCAAAATGGATTTTACAACCCAATCAAATAAACGATTCAAAACTAGGTCCACGAACTACATCACCATTCAAATAATGATGTAACAATCACATTAAAATTAATGATATAAATAATTAATCTAAATATTGATCCAATCAATGTAAATTAATCCATAAGTATTAATTTAATTAATTCACACAACCGGTAATATGAATCGTTCAGTGTAATTTGGTCAATCATAAGTATTCCTATAATCAATTTTCCCTTTTAAAATGAAGTACCATATATCATTTTAATCAAATTACAAATTCAATTTAAAACGCGGGAGATTAATTTTCTGGAATACACTAAAAAACAAGTCTGGAACAGGTCCGGAAGGGGCACGGACCGCGGTTTGAACAAGCCCGACCACACGGTAGATCCAGAAACAGACCTGGACTGCGGTCCCATCTGGCCAAACCTCACGGCAGCCCCCTGAGTCCTGTTTCTGGGACGTCCAACGTCAATCCGGGGCTTGATGTTCGACTGAATATCCAATATCAATATTTTTCGACTTTCATATCTCCATATAAATAATATTTCCAAGAAAATAAAGATTTATATTTTGATATAGATTTAAGAAAAATATAACTACAGTGAACAATCAAACATATACCACGATGATAACAATTATGATTTCAAATCAAAAAACATTCAATCAACCATTCCAAATGCTAAATATCGTATATACGATCGCAAGACCTCCCTCTGATACCACTGCTGGGATTCGATGCCTAAAACAAATGCGTAGAGGAAGCAAAAATGAATTTTACCGAACCCCTAAAGAGGACCGATCATGCAACGTATATACGAATATAAAAGGACAAGAGTTAATATATGAAAACATACCCTTGAAGTTCTCTGATTGAATGTTGAAATTGATGCCGGTGACCGCAAATCTGATTTAATAAGCCCTCGATGATCCAAACACCGAAAGCACTGCGTCTCTACTAGTCACGTACCGGGAGATGATCGGAATAACAACTACTCAATTATCTTTTAAGGATTCGGCTAGAAAAGAGTAGTAAATATGATCTCTCAAGTTTGTGATCACTCTAAGTGATATAATTTTGTTCCTTTTTTCTTTCTCTCCCTAAGAGTGTAAGAATGTCAAGAAGGTGAACTCTCTCTCTCTCTCTCTCTCTCTCTCTCTCTCTCTCTCTCTCTCTCTCTCTCTCTCTCTCTCTCTCTCTCTCTCTCTCTCTCTCTCTCTCTCTCTCTCTCTATGGTCAATCTATTCAAAAGGATCATGATAATAAGGGTGGTATTAGTTTAAATAACTAAAGTTCACACATTATATCAAAACCCTTTTAATAAAATACATACAGTAAATCATACCCAACCCCACAAATTGGAACCATTAGGCAACTAATGACATAACAACTACCATGAAGCTTCATGGTGGGTGGGTGGGTGGGGGGGGGGGGGGCAAGACATGTTAGAGGAGGAGTTGGTTCGTTTTGATCCGTAAAACGGACTATCGTGTGTTTAGTCCGACTTATACACCTTGGTTTGTCTCAAATAAAATTAATACAATTAATTAATCTAATTAATTAATTGTACTAAAATATTATGTCTCCAAGAAATTAATTATTCATGAATTAAATGAATCACCTAGTGATTTATTTAATTCACCAGACCGATTAATTTATCCAATAAATTAAATAAGATATCTAATGTCTAAAATTCACAATAAGAGATCCAGTTCATATTATTCCATCATCTCCCTAATGCGCGACTTGATAGGTCCGTATCAGTAAGCAATGGGAGGAACCAATGAGTTATAGCACCTATATGGTAACCTTACTGAGAATAAATGATAGGGATCATTCAAGATCTATTCTGCCGTAAATACCAGTAAACGTATAAATCCTTTTTTCATATATCCCGATCAAGTTATAGGGTCACGATCAGTCAAACCTTATCTGTACTTGATCCTATGATTGAGTTAATGCAAATCGAGATAACCGAGCTCTCGTGTATCCAATACAACTAGCTTCAATGCTTTGGTCAAAGACTTAAGATCTCATCTGCCAATAACCACATAGGACATATACCTGCTCACTTACAGGAGAAAGAATCCTATCTTGGTACTTAGTAGAACTCGCTACTTGTCCGTCAAGACGCACGTCGAGGTTGACCCACACCTCTTGGTTTTCTGGGTTGAACTACTCTAGTGAAAATCTTAACATAACAAGCACATCCCTACTAAATCCTCAAGTCGAAGGTTCACGGATACCTATCACAACCTTTTGATTCCGTCATTGACTGTCCCAGAGTGAAATCTGTGTGATGAATCGAGGATGATTCGGTTCGAGTATACTAATCCCATTAGCATACCTACAACATGTGCTCCCACTAAGCATTAGTGACGGCAGGCACTCTTCAATTCAAAGAACACGTCATACAAGTCTTCACATAAACTTAACGCCCAGTCAAGTTACATCGACTTTGCGAACGATTAAGTATTTGAGTCATAAACTTTACCAGTGCCTATCCCCTTATCTAATAAGGAGTGGAAAGTTTTATCGAAATACATGGACCAGTTTATATATATATATATATATATATATATATATATATATATATATATCAGGAATGCCAATGACTTCCAGTAAATAAAGAAACACACAATTGCCTTCTAATAATAGTTTATACAATAACAAGTACAATGCCCTCTCGCATACATCCTCTGAGTGGCATTCGACGGCATATTCCTAACATAAACTTCATTACATCTTGTAATATCCGCAAATTTTCGATTTTCGGTAAATTTCTTTTTTCGGCCGAAGTCCGTTTTGACGACTCGCTTTTGACCGTTTCGTCATTCGGAGAATATTTAATTCTGCACTTTTTGTCATCCGAGTTCGTTTCGGTGCTGCTTTGTTGAGTTCCGTGCTTTTAGCGACTTTTCCGCGCTTGAGTTCGGTTCTTGCGAATCTCGTTCGAAACTGTCGTTTGGGGTTTTTCGTAAGTTCATTTAACGTTGTTATACGTGTTGTGAGCTCCGGTTTGATTATTCGTTGTCGTATGGTGATTTTCGGGCATTTGGGCCATTTTCGTAATTTCCCAAAGTTTGGGGTAATTACCTTCCGTTGTCGAATTTCGAGCCTTCGGGTGGTCGGAATCGTGTGTTCTACTAGCTCGTAGATTCGTCTTTGTGGGTACTTCGTAACCGTATCTTCGGTTCGTATTCAGGTTCGGATTTCGGTGTCGTTTTGTTGAATTCAGGATTACTAAACGACTTTTCTAAGTATGAGTTCGACTTTGTTAGATCACCATTAATTTTTCGTAACTCCAAAAATTCTGAATCTTTGCAATAATTTAGAGCATCGCGTTAGCTTTTCAATGGTTCAAACGGTGAGTCAATCGGAGTCCGGACGAGAGAGTTATGGTCGTTTTAGCTCACCCGCTCGTTATTGGCCGATCACTGCCGGCCGAACTCGGCCGTGTCGTCCGACACGGCCCGTGCCGCATTTCGTCGGATAAGCCAAGTCTCGCCAGAGGCCCGACCGTGTTCCGTGACACGGTCGAGTCAATGCCGCCGCGGACGGGTCACTATCGACGACGACGCAGCCCAGCGTGACACGGCCGAGTCCCCGCCGCCGTGGTCGGCTATTTAAGGCCTGGACCGAGTCATATCCGGCATTTTTCCACTTTTCTTCGTTCCTTCCGCGATTTTTCACCATAGATCGATGGTTTTGAGTAAAATCAACTTATATAAACATGTTTTGGAAGTTGGAATCATGGATTAACATCATCTTCCACCCGGATCGAAGGTAAGAACACCTAAACTTTTGGTTTTTGGATGTTCTTGGGGTTTCTTGGTGTTTTGGCCGATTTTCTTTGTTTTGATTCAGATTGCTGATGAAACTTAATTGTAAACTCGTAATCATTCATACCCTTGAAGTTTTGTGGAACGGATTTGAGTATTTCTTTCATTAATCGATTAAATTGGACTACGCCCTCAAAGTGTCCGATAAAATGCTTCAATGGGTAGAACTTGGGAAGTTCCATACGTTTTCGTAGAATTGTAATTGAATTGATATCGTTGTGACTTAGGGGCGAATTCTTGTGAAGAACTCGAGTCGGAACCCTTCCGTTTGTTGCCTTCTTTGGGGTCCGAGCTTCCCGGTCGAACCGTGTTCTTCGGAGCATTCGGAAGCGGTTATTAAGGCAAGTATCTTACTATACGACTTGTATCTTGCGACTAGTAATCACGTATGAGATTTATGATGATTTTGCGTGCCTTCGTAAATATGTTCCGTTTGAGTTGGTTGTGTTTTCCGAAATTTGAAGACTTTGTGATATATTGGTATACGTGCTAGACGTTGTGCCATTTGTGCAGGATTGCGGTGTACATATGAGATGGTTGTACACGTGTTTCTTCAATGTATTGTGTACCGAATGTGTGTTGTGATGGTTAAGAGTCGTTGATTGATTATAGTTGTTGCGAGTGTCGAGGTTGTGTTATGTGCATGCAATGTACGATTTTGTGGTGATCAAGGTGATTGATTAATTGCGCTCATTGTTGTATGTAGCGTGAATGTGAATATGAGTGACCGCTAAGTTCACTCGTGTTGGTTCGACGGGACCTACGAGGATTCGTGGCAGTGGACTACGGGATCAGAACTTAGTGAGGTACTGAGGTCCAATCGTGCTGGTCTGACGAGGCCTACGGTAACGCATGGCAGTGGACCATGAGTTTCGGACACGGCGCCCAACCGGTGAGCTCGACGGGGCTTACGGTGACACGTGGCGGTGGACTACGGTGTCGTGGACTGTGTGTGATTGTTTTGATTGATTTAGTCCGTTCAGGTTGTTATGCCTACGGAGACACGTGATGTGGATCACGGTGTCGGAATTGGTTATGTTTGGTTAATAGTCCGTGCGGGTTGTTGAACCTACGGAGACACGTGACGGTGGATCACGGTGTCGGAGTTGATTATGTTTGTTTAATTGTGCGTGATGTAGTCCGTGCGGGTTGTTGAACCTACGGAGACACGTGATGTGGATCACGGTGTCATGAGCATGATACTTTTCAAATCAAAGTTTTTAAAGGAAAAGTTTTAAGAAATAATGTTGGGCCGAGCCCCACGAGATTTATGGAAATGTTTCCTATTGTAAATCGTTGAATTATGAAACGAGTTTTGGGTTAAGGCCCTTAAGTTTTTCAAAGGTTTTGTGAATCGGGACATGAGGTCTTAAGGTTTCGAAATTTAAAATTCCCGAGATGATAATCTTATTTTCGAATGCTTCATAGCTTATCTTCTCTTGTGAAAACCTCCCGGAATATTTGATACTTGATTATTAATTGCTTGTTACATTTCGTATGATTTGATACTTGCACTAGTAAAACAAAGGAGTTTACTAACCCCGAGTAATCGGGGTGGATGTCTGCTTAAGGCCCGTGTACATGCGGATTTAGGGGAGCAGTCACAGGATTGGCACAAGAGGATGACGAGCTGCGATACTAATCATGAGTCGAGAGTTATTTTGATTTTTGTTGTGTTGTCAGAGTTGATTTCAGTCTTCCGCTATATTGTATTTCGACCCCTGTGTGGGTAATGTTATTTAAGTCAGTTTTGTCGATTGGGTTGTGTGACCTCATCGGTCTGTGTATTCACGTGTAAGTGACCATATCGGTCTGTATCATTTTATTGTTTGACCCTGGCTGGGCAAGCATTTGATTGTTTATGGATGTTTAGCCTGGTAGATCCTTGTGGAAAGGGTCTACGGCGTGTAATATTCCCTTATGGTTTTGGGGGTGTTACACATCTCACATTGGAGGGCCCTTTCTACATTAAAAACACATCTCATCATTTTCTTAAAACTCGTGTCAGCTCGCTCACAAGTTCACAACACAATCTTTATAGACGGAGGGAGCAATAGTTTATTCATATGTGTAATTTAAATAGACTCGTTATCCTTGTATTTTAATAATATGCTTCCAACTATCTTTATCGTCATGTGTACATCAAGCACTACTAAAAAAGGCCTGTAATAGGAAAGTGAAGCTAAAGAATTAAGGGCGACAAATAAATTAAACAAAGGCGTCACATACGTGACACCTTAAACTTTGAAAACCCCAGTCAATGTTGGTTAAATAAAGGCGTCATATATGTGACGCCGTTGTGTAATTTTTTTTTTAATTTTCCGATAATTGCGTCACGTAGGCGACGCCAAAGACTAAACCTTTAACGTCACATATGCGACGCCAATAAGGATTAGTTGATTTTTTAAAAAGAATATTTTTCCTTGCACGGTGTCACATATGCGACGCCATTAAACTACTAAAAAAAAGTAACAGGCGTCACATAAGTGATGCTGTTATGACATTAAATATATTTATTATACTAAATCCATTTTAAATATATAAATTTGTGTTAGTTTAATGATTAAATAACTATATATAGTGACTTTAAAATTATATTTAATAATTATAGTGAAAGAAATTTATTAACATTAAGAAGTTAATTACACTATATTTATTTATGTTTAAATATTTCGAAAATTGATTTAATTTGAAAACAGGACCGATATAATAAGCTCGTTGAGGCATTGCATTCGCCAAACCCCCCTCCGGAAGATGAATTTTACCTGAAATTGTGGGCTTAGGCGGCTAGCGGAGTTAGATAGGGTGGAAGGGTAAGGGGAATTTCAAAGGGGATAATCGTAAATGAAGTCATCGACCAACCCACAAGTCATCATCTTATTTCAAATATTCATAATACAGATAGTGAACAAGCTACACAATTTATAATTTACTGACCTATTCGTAATACAAGAAAATGAACATATATAAAGCTAAACTTACGTATTGTTCTGCACTGTGGGTGTCTATCCATTTAGGAGTAAATACTCCTGACTCAGCTTCTCCCTCCTCCAGTTTAGCCTCGCTGCTGCCTTCACCAATTTTCTTTTTTTTTTCTTTTGACGTTTTTCCATTTTTTTCACATTGATGATGTGTCTTCATGAAGGCCAAAGGATTAAACACTGGGTCCTCTACCGGCCTGTCCCTCTCGCATGCTGGTCTTTGGTATATCTTAGACACAGCATCACTCGCCTATGCATTAACAATCTTTATGATGACAAATAATTAAAGACAACATATATTATATAATAAAACATTGATAGAATTTAGATGTACCATGGAATGAGCATGATCGTACATGCTCATACTACCTCTGGTATATGTACCTAGTGCCTTTTGCGTAATCACACCGGTACTATCTGTAACACCATAATTCTCATAAGGTCATTACACACCGTAGAACTTTCATCAAGGTCTACCAGGCTAGGACATTCACACAATTTACAGTAATCCCATAATGACAACATTTAATAATGTAAATAAGCCCGTGGCCTCGGCCAAAACATTTTGGTTTGAACGAAGGAAAACAGAATATAAAATGAATCCATTGTCCATGCAGGGGACTTCCACAATATATTCAGAACAGAAAATGTTTACTCGACTAACTCCGACGGACAACATAAGCATATTAAAATAAACAACCCAGACTCGAGCCTCATAACATCATGCCTGGCTATCCTTTGCATGCATTTCCCGTGCTGGCTCCTCAGCTCGCCCGATACCTGAAATGCATGAAACGCATTTCCCCCATTTAAGGGGTTAGCATTCAAATAGATAGTGCAAGTACACAATTACACGATATTATATATAAATATAATTCAACATGATTATCACATCTGAAAATATTTAAGAAAACAATATTTCAGAATACCACATTTTCTTCAATCCATAATCATCAAGAAAACCATAACATCACATTTCATTATCATAAAAATCCACACTTGGTAACCCGTGGCCGTACCCCTTAGTATCGACCCCCAGAGGCCCCGTCGGACCATCCCTAGGTGGGAAACCACTTCCGTGGTCGTACCCCTTAGAAGCCGCCCCCAGAGGTTGTTAGGAATATGCACTCGAATGCCACTCTGGGAATGAGAGAGAAGGGGCATTGTACTTGTAATTATGGAATAATTAATAAAAGGCAAAATGATTCATTCATTGTTTATGTAACACCCCAAACTAGGCGGATATTACAGTGCCGTGGACCCTCGACTGGGACCCACCAGGCGAGTGAAAATGAATGAAATACACAGGGTAAATGTAGTACCGAACCACATTATATCATCAACTACTCCGATGAGGAGTTTCATTATAACACACCAATATAATAACGGAAACATGTATATTTTATATGAAGATAAAATACACAACACTGAACGAAACGGAATATCCAAATGGAAATCTGCAGCGGAAAATAAATGACAACAACATGAATGACTGAAAGGATTGGGGGCCCCTACTAGTATTACTGGGACTCCTCGCCGTCAACGTTATATTCCCGTGCTTTTGCCTTTCCATGACCTGAAAACAAAATCCCCCAACGGGGTCAGTTACACAGAACAACAATCCTCAAGGGTTGAAAATACACAATCATGATATATCTTTCGTTATGAATTACGCTGAAGAGGAGCATCATAGTACGCCCGTAATGTTCTATGCAAGTGTACAAGACGGATGACCGGACACACCCATCCTTGTACCTAATTAGTCTCACGGAGGTAATCATTACCGTGTGCATAGTCCAATGTATAGTTGACCCAATACATGACCATCACGTGCTCGACTAAAAATTCCACACATCCGCACCCGGCCACGCAATATGAACCTAGAAGGTCATATGAACGAGAATGACCATAATGAATATCAATGAATAATAATCCGACAAAATCAAGAATGACTCACCGAGATGAAAATAATAGTGAAGTGATTGATAGTTCAATGAAATGATTGGAACCGTCGTTCCTCGTGAATGAAGTGATTATTCGACAATTAAAAGTCTCAATACAGTTAATACAATGATGAATGATTTATGATTATGAATGAACAACAACAAAAGGAATGAATATCCTTTTAACTGAGTAAGAATTAACTTACACAACGCCGATGAAGAATGTCCTTCCACGAACAACATCCTAAATGAGATGTCGGTCGCTCGAACAACCTTGAATAACACAATTACCAATAATCCGGTTCAACACACGAATCCAACACGAGTATAACTAACTCAAAACGTCAATACGACTAAACCAAGTTCATTGGGGCATTATATCGAACACGTTGTGGCCAATCTTCGATTGTTTACAACCAAACCTCATTAATGCCAATATCAAATCCCCAAGAAGTGTTTCAAACCAACAAAACATCTTCAATACGATCAATAATCCAATATGAATATCCAAATTCGTGATTTCAACAACAATTAATCGAAAACCCCCAAATACAACTCAATATTCAAAGTGTTCTTGAATAACCTTTCAATAATCCGATGAATATTCATACATACTCATAATCATATGTATATCTCTTCATACAACGTGATTATAACGTCCAAAACATCATATATCAACACAAATCGAAATCCAAGATGTTTGAGAATATTACCTTTGAAGATCCAAACACTTTGATTCGATGAATACGCGTTAGATCGACGATCCGAGCTTCACAACCGAATGAAATTGATGAAAAATCGAGTATTCAAGTGATTGATGATGAAAATTTCTCCCACAAACCCTCTCTCTCGGAAGTAGGATGAAGAAATGAGTTTTTCTTCTCAAAAAACGAAGTTATAGTGCAGACGCATCAGCAGCCGCCGCGTCTGCCGAGTGTGCCGCGGCACAGGGCCAAAATCTGCCCCCAGTGCTCGGCAGTGTGCCGCGGCCCGACCGAGTGTGCCGCGGCACAGGCTAGAAAATGTGCACAGTGACTCGGCAGTGTGGCGCGGCCCTTCCGGCAGGAGCCACGGCCCCCGGTACAGGCTGGTCGGCCAAAACTAGAAAATGTGTGTGTCTTAGCTATTTCGACCATAACTCCCTCGTCCGGACTCCGATTGACTCACCGTTTGAACCACTGGAAAGCTAACTTGATGCTATATATTATTGAAAAGATTCTGAATTTTTAGAGTTTCCAAAAATTAATGGTGATTTTACAAAGTCGAACTCATACGTGGAAAAGTCGCTTAAGAACACGGAACTCAACAGAACGACACCGAGACGAACTCGGATGACAAAAAGTGTAGAATTAATCATTCTACGAATGACAAAACGGTAACAATAGAGTCACTAATATTGACTTCCGCCAAAAAATAAACTTCCGCCAAGTAGGGAGAAGCAATATCCCGCTAGAAAAACTCAACGAGATACACAAGAACCGCAAATGTACCCAACAATAGCATGATTCGAACAAGAAGAAAATTTGAAATGGCATGAACTCCAATATCAATCGATTAATGAAGTAATTATAACGATCAAGATAATATTCTCATCCCGATTCTCAAGCAAGGTTGAAACAATGAACGATAACAATACACGACTCAACATTAGTCCGAACGGTGAACACGAATGAATTAACATGAATGATGAATGATTATTAATGATTGAAAATCCACTGAGTGACAATTACTGAATGAAAAATGAATGAATTTACAAGCGGGTATTACAGTTTATGGTATTTCAAATGCATTCTTGATTTGGTAAACATTGAAGTGAAGCCCATGTAAATAAGAGCAAACATTCCACTCTCGTTATCGGATAAGAGAAAATGCACTGGAAGTGTTTAAAGCTTATTTACGTAAACCGTTCGTTAGTCGATAAACTTAATTGGGCATTAAGTTTTGAGTAATACTTGTATAACTGATGCTAGGACATGTGCATGTCTTGATAGCATAGTTATAAGTATATTGGTGGGAGCAGTGTACTCGAACACGACTCATACTTGATTCAGTCACACGGCATTCACTCTTGGATAGTCGATGATGAATCGAAAGATTGTGATAGTATACGTGAACCTTTGACTTGAGTGTTCAGTAAGAGATATGCATGTGCGTTTAGTTTGTCATTAGAGTAGTTAGACCCATTTGCTTAATCAATGTGTCAACCTCGAAGTGCGGACTATACGGGCAGGTAGCAGTCTTTACTGTACGCCAATAAAGGATTATATCTCCTGTTAGTGAGCAGGCGAATGTCCTATACGGTTAATGGAAACTAAGATCATAAGTCTTTGGCCAAAGCATGATGATCTAGTCGTATTGGATACACTAATAATCAGTTGGTCTTGATTTGCATTAAGACATGTATAGTGTCTAGTCAACAATAGGGTTTGACTTTACCGTGACCCGAAGACTTGACCGGGACATCTGATGAAGGGTCTATACGTATATGGTATTCACGACATAATGGTTATGGAATGATCCCTTCATTCGTTTTCAGTCGGGGTTCGCAGTGCGACCCGCTAGGCTGGCTAAGCGCTGCCCGCACTCATTGGTTCCGCCCAATGCCGGTTGAGACGGACCTACAGAGTCGCGCATCAGTATCGTTTATGGATAAATGTGAATTTATTATCTCTCTAATAATATTAGATATTAGATATCTAATTATGATTTATTAAATAAATCAAATAGCGGTATTATGAATTGAGATTAAGTTACTGGGTAATTAATTTAATTCATAAATTATATTTCTTAGAAAAATATATTTGTATTTGATATAATTAATTAATTGGATTAATTAATTAAGTATAAATATATTGGTGATAAAATAGAGTGTATTTAACGGAGTCGTTTGACGGACGTCCTGTACACGAGCTGAGTGACTCGGCCCATTTCTTAGAAACTTCACATGGGCCGCCCCCATCTCACCTTGCTTGGATTTTTCGCCTTTTGTTGTTTTGTGGTGTGTGATCCCACCATGATTTTGTCAACACATCATGCCATATTGATAATATATGGTGGGATCTCTCTTGATTGATATAAGATATCAAAGTCCAAAATCAAGAACACATCCATTCATTTTGGGGAGCATTCGGCCGAGAGGTTTTGTGAGAGGGAGAGAAAAAATTTTCTTGTCTAATTCTTCATTTTAGAGGTGTGAGAATAATAAGAAAAATAGAGAGAAAATTCTTCTAGTAGTTCCTAGCTGTGTTCTATCAAGAACGGATTATTGTAGATTTTTCCGGGCAACTTCCGACATGTGGTGACGTAGAGGCATCATATTTTTGGTGTTGGGGATGAAGGGATTTTGTGATCATGCTCGGGTTCGTGATCATCATCAACATACGGAGATATTATCAAAGGCTTCAAAGGTATGGGACTTTGATCCTTTTATCTTCGTTGATTTATTTTTCCGTAGATATGTTACTTAATCGATCCTGTTTGAGATTCTTTATTGTTTATTATTATTCCGTTGCGTATTCAATATTGTATCTGAATCCCAACAATGGTATCGGAGAGAGGTCAATGATACCGTATATACGATTATTTGTGCATTTTGAATGCTATTGGATGATGTTTATGATTTAGAATCATTAATGGTATAATCGGAGATATTTAATTGTTCGTTGTAAATTTTGTTTCTATGATTTTATGTGAATTATAAATCTGTAGAATTTTATTTTATTGATTTATAAATCCTACATAAAAGTTAGAAACATTACGTTTTGGAAATAAGCCGAAAAACGAGCCGAACGGAGGTCGAACTCGGTAGTCTGGGGCTGCCAGAGTCACTGCCAGGCCGTGCCTGGCAGGGTGGCCGGACAGGCTGCCTGCTACCCGGTTAGTAGCAGGCAGGTGACTCGCTCCAACTAGTCACACTCAGCCAACCCTCTTTTTCGGGCTCCGTTTGCGGGCTGGGCCCGTTCTGACTTGTCCGGGACTTCGTTTAGTCTCTGTATTACGTTGTAATATTTTTCCACATTTTAAATTGGATTTAATTTGATTAAAATGTATATTTGGAATATTATTTTAAATAGGAAAGATATTAAACGAAAATACTATTTTTGGCCGGATTATTTCGAACGAATTGAAATCATGATTATTAGTATTAGTTGGATTAATACCATTAAATTGAATAGATTAATTTTTATTTTGATTGGATTAATACATTAATTGATTATTTAATTTTAACGCCATATATATTAATTGGATTAATATTTTACAAATTGAATAGATTAATTTTTATAGATTAACTGGATTAATATATCAAAATTAGTTATTTAATCTCATTGCCGTTACATGTTGTGTGGAATCCTTATGTGATGGCGATATAGCTCGTGGACTTAGTTTTGATTTGTTCGATTCGATTGGGTTGTAAAGGCCGTTGTGAGCCTATTTATTTTTACTAGAAAATTTGTATAATAGGATGCATTTCTATGATGTAATTATTTAGTTGGCTATGATGAAGACTGAAGACAACCGGCCGAGAAGACGAAGAATCGAAGACTTTTTTATTTTCTTTATTGGGTCATTCACTTGGCCCAGTACTTAGGAAAAAGTCCATGAGCTATATGTTGGTAGTAACTAGGTTGCTATTTACTGTTTTTCATTTTGAATGATTGACAAACTCAAACGCGCTTATAAATGAATTAATGTGCCAAGTGTAATATTAATCGCGAAATTCCCCCCGACAACAAACAGACTAAGTTTGAAAAGGTTACGAGGTTTCCTGGCCTCCATCAAACTCATAGAAAATTGATACCCGAGCTGGTGTGCTATGCTTCCGAGTTATCGGGGTAGTACATTTGGTAGAGGTTGAAAAATTCTTCAGTGAATTAGATGCCTTTGGTTGGTGATAAATTTCGCCCCTAGAAACCTGATAGGTCGCCGGGCAAGATTCAATAGTCAGACTGATAGACATTTATGGTCAACAACTTAGATAGTCTGGATTGCCAAGAAACCTGATAGGTTGAGGGCATGAAGACTAGGGGTAAAAAAAGATCGAATCATCCGTTTGACGGGTTGCTGTTGGACATCACTTTGCAAAAATTAATAGGCAAAAAACCTGAGAGTTTGTGTCTGTTAAAATTTGTAAAGAACTTGATCACCACTAAGAAATCGATCTTACCATGACTTCCGGGTTATAACATGGGAGTGTGTAATTCCGATAAAATTAGTGGGATCCGAGATAAGAATTGTACAAGCCCTTAAATTCTATACTTGGTCATAATAAAACAAGTTACTAATTCAATCTTGTCTATATCAATGCAGAGAAACGAAACTATATCTCTCTAAAAATGGGTAAGAACCCACTTGCAATACTACTTGAAAAGAATCTCCTAACTGACCCCAACTTCATTGACTAGTTGCAGAATCTGATGATTGTACTCAGCATGGAGTCTCTTGGATACGTCTTGGAGGCGGACATTCCACCGACTCCAGTCCGGACTAGGGGTAATCAGGAAAAGATTGACGTCCATGAAAAATGGGTCACGGATGACGTGCTGGTCCGTGGCTTTATGATGGACTCAATGACTAATGAGCTGCAGAAAGCGCACGAGAAAATGACTTCCGCTAGGCAGATTATCGCACACTTAACCGAGCTTTATGGAGAGCACAATAGGACTGCTAGATATGAGATATCGAAGCAGTTATTCAGTGCTAGGATGAAGAAAGGGGAGAAAGTGGAGACCACGTCCACAAGATGATCTCTATGATTGAGAGGCTCGAGGTGCTCAACTTTAATATGGATTTATCCATTCAAATTGATCTCATCCTTTAATCTATGCCTGACTCCTTCATGCAGTTTGTAATGAATTTCAACTGTAATGAGATTTCATGCACATTAGGTGGGCTATTGAATAAGTTGGTGACAGAACAATCTAACATGAAGACTAAACCGAGGGAGGCTGCTCTTGTGATTTCTTCTGGGCCTCGGAGGTCCAAGAACAAGAAGAAAAAGACCTACGAGCAGTATAAACCCAAGAAAGGGGTGCAGAAAGATAAGGACAAGGCCGAAAAGGTTCATAAGGTAGGCGGTCCAAAACCTATGGACAAATGTCTTGAATGCGGTGAGCTGGGCCATTGGCGTAGGACTTGTCCCAAGACCAATGGCGAATCAGGTACGGAACATTTTGTTTTTGAAACCAATTGTTCCGCTACTATATATTATGTTTCATGGATTCTGTAATACCCGAGATTTTTGTTCCGGAATTGTTGAGTTTTCTGGGTTTTATCGGATTGTCATTGTCCTCATCGTTGGAATTTCGTGCCATGTTTGGGCGTGTCTTGTTGGGACACGTGTTTGGAGGCGTTTCGGATCACTATGTGAGTTTTCGAGTTTTTGTGGTGTAGCGCACGCTAATGCTTGAAGCATAGCGCACGCTACTGCGTGGTGTTTAGTGCACGCTACTGAATGTGTAGCGCACACTAACTGGCAGTCCAGTAGCTACTGGACTGGGACTGGAGCTTTGTTAGCGCACGCTAAGGCCGATAGCTAGCGCACGCTATCGACTGCTTAGCGCACGCTCTCTCTTCTTTCTAGCGCACGCTACCCGGCAAAGTGTTCGGCCTGTGGCTACCGGATCGTTTTGTGACCGTTAGCGCATGCTACGGCTTTTGCTAGCGCACGCTAATCGTGTTATAGGCGGTTTCTCTAGAGCGTTGACCCGTTAGCGCACGCTAATGCAGTGGTGTTTAGCGCGCTAATAATCGCCCAAAGATAAATACTTGGGCAGAAAGATTAAGTCGTCATTTTCCACTTTTCTTCATCCCTTCCGACGGGAGTGAGATCCAGAGGTGATTAGGACCGATCTTTTTCTTCTAGCTTCATCTCTGAGCGGATTTGTAGATGTTTAACAACATCTAATCGTCTTCTTGGTCCAGATCAAGGTAATCTCTTCTTAGAACCCTAGTTTCTTGAATTTGGGGTTTTTCCTTGGATTTGTGATTCTTAACCGATCTCATCCGATCGGTTGTGCATTTTTGGTTGTCTTCACCGTAATCTTCAGATTTTGTTAACCGTTCATCGATTTTTATCGCCCGGATCAACGATTCTTGATTTCTTTGAGAATACTTAGATCCTTGTCATTTTTAGGATCGTTTCGGATTTCGATTAGTGTTATTGATTCGTGGTGATGCTATTTTCGTAGTATTCGTGGGCTGTCGAAGTCTTGATCATTTTTGGAGGTTCGAAGGTTGCCCGATCGTGCCCGTTCGTCGTTGCGTCGCTCGTGATATCGAGGCAAGTATCTTGTCCATACATTTCATGTTTCGTAGGCGTAATTATTGATAAATGATTATATACGAAACCCAATGTTTAATGAATGTAAAAAGGGATCGGTATGTTCTCGATAAATGTTGTCTTTCAACGATAATTCGTGTACTTCGTGAATATATGTGTTCTCGGGATACGTGTGTTGGTTTTGTATGTTGAAAAGATGCTATGACCACTTTGAGTGAGTTTAATAGACCGTAATCCTTTGTCGGGGATTACGTATTGTTATGTGTACTTGTTCGGTAAGAACGTATTGGGTGTGATATTAGTTGATACTCCTTTGAAAGGAGGTCGTGATGTTTAAGTGTTGCTTGGATTGATATTTTGCTCATTGTTATGTGATCATTGATAGTGATGTGCCTCCGGGTAGTATTGTTGAATCTCCGGGATCCATACTTGCTAGTATGGGTCGGGCGTGACCGTAGGGTTATCCAATCCGGGTATGTCTTGCGGGGACTCCGAGGTTCGGGGCTTGCTAGCCCGATGCCGAGATAACTTGTGGGGTTATCATCGGGTATGTCTTGCGGGGACTCCGAGGTTCGTGGCTTGTTAGCCCGATGCCGGGATAACTTATGGTTGTGGTTTGGAATGGTTCTGTGGCTGTTGCCACGAGGACATGTGATTTAGTATGGCTTTCTATTGGGTTATTCACTCGGGTATGTTCTACGGGAGCATCTGAGGTTCGTGGCTTGTTAGCACGGGACGCGAATAATCCTTAGGAACATGTGTTATGTGATTAGGGTCGTGGACCCTGTGGCTTATGATTTGGGTCTTGGACCTCGTATGTTGTGAATTGGGTTGTGAAACCGCATTTTATTATTGGAATCGTATTTTGGAAAGATGATTTTGGGCTATGTCCCTAAGTGTTTTCGAAGGGCTTGAGAATTCCTTTATTTCAAATGTTTTCGAACTCCCGAGATCATAAAATATTTTGTATGAAATACATGGTTCTATTCCTACCTTTTATAAATCAAACTGTTTTGATTAAGTGAATTATCTCGGGAAATAGATTCAAGATTATTATATTCTTGAAGCACGTTGTGTATGGCTTGTACTTCTGTTCTATACTTGCACTAGCAAAACAGTGGAGTTTTGCTAACCCCCGAGTATTCGGGGGGTGGATGTCTCAGACAAGGCCCGTGTACTTGCAGGTAGCTGGGGAGCGAGCCACAGGATCGATACGAAGGATGATGGGAGACGAAGATACTAATCACGTGAAGACCAATTATAGAGTATTTGGTAGAGTCGTGTTGGTTATACCTCCGATGTGTTATTTTCTCGAATTATGGAAGTGTTATCGTATTCTAGCCCCTGCGTGGGCATGTGTGCTGGGCAAGGATCTTGTATGTATTGTTGTGTGTGTTGTGATATAAGACCTAATCGGTCTAATGGTCCTTTATGTAGCCATGTCGGCATGTGAAGTGACGCATTGTTTTGTATTTAGCCTGGTAGATCCTCGCGGAGAGGGTCTGCGGCGCTGTAATATTCCCGAGTGGTTTGGGGGTGTTACAGATTCTGGATTAAGGTGCTACTTCTCATATTTGTACTATGAATCAGGATCTAGAACGAAGTAGGCAGCTTGAAGTTGGGGAAGTGATGATCACTGTCGGAAGCGGACAAAGTGTAGAGGCAACCGATATTGGATCACTCATACTGGGTTTAGAATCTGGTTTTATTTTGACGTTAGATGAAGTACTTGTTTTGCCCAAGGGGAATAAAAATATTGTATCCATTCCTGTCTTGGACCGGAAAGGATTTTCTTTCTTCATTGGAAATAATAGTTGTAAAACTTATTTTCGGAATAAATTGGTTGGCACAGCTACATTGTTGAATGGTTTATATCATCTGAACTTACAAAATAAATCAGCAGTGAACACTATAACTAGGAAACGTGGCAGGCAAGATACTAATCAAGCTCTTAAGTGGCACCTTAGACTTGGTCACGTTGGTCAGACCAAGGTTCACAAAATGGAGAAAGATGGACTTTTAAGTCCATTAGGTGCAGAACCCTATCCAACTGGTGAATCCTGCCTTAGCGGTAAGATGATTAAGTCCCCCTTCACAGGGACATTTGAAAGGGCTGCTGAAAAACTTGGGTTGGTACATACCGACGTTTGTGGTGCTTTAGAAACATCCCAAGATGGATATCAATATTTCATAACATTCACAGATGATTATACTAGGTATGGAATTGTATACTTGATGAAACATAAATACGAAGCCTTTACTAAATTCAAGGAATTTAAGGCCCTAGTTGAAAAATAGACTGGATGTCATATCAAGGCACTTCAGTGAGACCGAGGTGGCCAGTATATGAGCATCGAGTTTGATGAGTTCCTCCAGGAACATGGAATAGTTTCACAATTCACGCCGCCAGGAACCCCACAGCTAAATGGTGTTTCATAAAGGAGAAATCGGACTTTGTTGAACATGGTCCGCTCCATGTTGAATTACACTGATTTACCAATTTACCTATGGGGGTACGCCTTACTTACCGCTACCTATATCCTAAATAAATATCCTTCCAAATCCGTTCCTATCACTCCGCATGAGATGTGGAAGGGTAAGAAACCATGTCTTAATCACATAAAGATTTGGGGATGTCCAGCCTATGTCAAGAAGGCTAAGGTGGACAAACTGGAAGCAAGGTTCGTCAAGGGACGTTTCATTGGATACCCAGAGGACTCGATGGGTTATCTATTCTACATGCCAGAAGACCATAGGTACATTGTGGCTTTACAAGCGCACTTCCCTGAGAATGAGTTCATTCAGGAAGGTGGCTCGGGTAGAAATATCTCTTTGTAAGAGCATAATGAAAGTACTGAAGAGACATCTGATCAGGGATCACGAACCGAACCTATTTTAACACAACCTCCACTTCGAAGGTCTGATAGGGTGTCTCACTTACCTGAGAGGTATGACTATACACATGTCAAGGAACTGGGTCTCCACGACGCACTTGATAGCCGTGAGGACGACCCTGTCACCTATGACCAAGCGATAGTGAATGTGGACTCCAATAAATGGCCAGAAGCAATGGAAGCTGAGATAGACTCGATGCATGCCAATCAGGTCTGGACTCTAGTAGATCTACCAACTGGCATGAAGCCTATTGGAAGTAAATGGATCTATAAGAGAAAGACTGATGGGGATGGCAGGGTTGACGCCTATAAGGCCAGGCTTGTGGAAAAGGGTTATACCCAAAGGGAAGGGATCGATTATTATGATACCTTCTCGCCCGTAGCTATGATCAAGTCGATTCGCATGATGCTTGCCATTGCAGCCTATTATGATTATGAAATATGGCAAATGGACGTCAAAACGGCTTTTCTAAATAGATACCTCGAGGAGGAAATCTATATGGAACAGCCTAAGGGTTTTGTGTCCAAAGCTAATATTAATAAGGTGTGTAAGCTGCAATGAGCCATTTATGGGCTGAAATAAGCTTCTCGGAGTTGGAACCTTCGATTTGACGAAGCAGTCAAGGACTTTGACTTTGAGCGAAATGAGAAGGGAACACTGTACTACCGTCAAGAACATTCTTAAGTACTTGAGAAGAACTAGAGATATGGTTCTTACTTACGGTGGTGGAGAACTAAAGGTGGTTGGATTCACCGATTCTGATTTTCAAGGAGACAAGGACGACTCTAAGTCGACATCTGGGTATTTGTTTACTCTCAATAGAGGAGCAGTATCTTGGAGAAGCTCCAAGCAAAGCGCTACTACAGGTTCCACCTGCTAAGCAGAGTACCAAGCTGCCTCAGAGGCTAGCAAGGAAGCATTTTGGATGCAGAAGTTTGTGAAAGAACTTGAAGGGGTGCCTAATGCGGAGCCGCATATATCACTATTTTGTGATAATGATGGAGGCTGTCACCCAAGCCAAGGAGCCTAGGGCTCACCACAACACCAAACATATAGAGAGAAAGTATCACATCGTTTGAGAGATGGTTGAAAAAGGATATGTTTCGTTGCAAAGAGTAGACTCAGAAGACAAAGTCTCTGACCCGCTGACTAAGCCGTTACCTCAGGCTGTCTTGGAAAGACATCTGAAGAACATGGGTATTATATACCATGATGTATTGCATTGAGTGCAAGTGGGAGACTGTTAGGAATATGCACTCTAATACCACTCAAGGGATGTGAGAGAAGGGGCATTGTACTTGTAATTATGGAATAATTAATAAAAGGCAAAATGATTCATTCATTGTTTATTATATTTCAAATGCATTCTTGATTTGGTAAACATTGAAGTGAAGCCCATGTAAATAAGAGCAAACATTCCACTCTCATTATCAGATAAGAGAAAATGCATTGGAAGTGTTTAAAGCTTATTTACATAAATCGTTCGTGAGTCGATAAACTTAATTGGGCATTAAGTTTTGAGTAAGACTTGTATAACTGATGCTAGGACATGTGCATGTCTTGATAGCATAGTTATAAGTATATTGGTGGGACCAGTGTACTCGAACATGAGTCATACTAGATTCAGTCACACGGTATTCACTCTTGGAGAGTCGATGACGAATCAAAATGTTGTGATAGTATACGTGGACCTTTGACTTGAGTGTTCAGTAAGAGATGTACCTGTGACGTTTAGTTTGTCATTAGAGTAGTTAGACCTATTTGCTTAATCGCTGGGTCAACCTCGAAGTGCGGACTATATGGGCAGGTATCAGTCTTTACTGTACGCCAAGAAAGGATTCTATCACATGTTAGTAAGCAGGCGAATGTACTATACGGTTAATGGCAAATAAGATTATAAGTCTTTGGCCAAAACATTCTGATCTAGTCGTATTGGATACACTAATAATCAGTCGGTCTTGATTTGCATTAACACATGTATAGTGTTTAGTCAACAGTAGGGTTTGACTTTACTGTGACCCAAAGACTTGACTGGGACATCTGATGAAGGGTCTATACGTATATAATATTCACGACATAATAGTTCTGGAATGATCCTTTGATTCATTTTCAGTCGGGGTTCATAGCGCGACCTGCTAGGCTAGCTAAGCGATGCCCGCACTCATTGGTTCCTCCCAATGCCGACTGAGATGGACCTACAGAGTCGCGCATTAGGATCGTTGACAGATAAATATTAATTTGTTATCTCTCTAATAATATTAGATATTGGATATCTAATTATGATTTATTGGATAAATCGAATAGCGGTCTTATGTATTGAAATTAAGTTACTGGGTAATTAATTTAATTTATAAATTATATTTCTTAGTGAAATATATTTGTATTTGATATAATTAATTAGTTGGCTTAATTAATTAAGTATAAATACATTGGTGATAAAATGGAGTGTATTTAACGGAGTCGTTTGACGGACGTACGGTACACGAGCCGAGTGACTCGGCCCGTTTCTTAGAAACTTTACATGGGCCGCACCCCATCTCACCTCGCTTGGAGTTTTCCCCTTTTGTTATTTTGTTGTGTGTGATCCCACTATGATTTTGTCAACACATCATGCCATATTGATAATATATGGTGGGATCTCTCTTGATTGATATAAGATATCAAAGACCAAAATCAACAACACATCCATTCATTTTGGGAAGCATTCGGCCAAGAGGTTTTGTGAGAGGGAGAGAAAAAATTTTCTTGTCTACTTATTCATCTTAGAGGTGTGAGAATAATAAGAAAAATAGAGATAAAAATTCCTATAGTAGTTCCTAGCCGTGTTCCATCAAGAACGAATTACTGTAGATTTTTTCGGGTAACTTCCGACGTGTGGTGACGTAGAGGCATCGTATTTTCAGTATTGGGGACGAAGGTATTTCATGCTCGTGCTTGGGTTCGTGATCATCATCAACATACGAAGATATTATAAAAGGCTTGAAAGGTATGGGACTTTGATCCTTTTATCTTCGTTGATTTATTTTTCTGTATATACGTTACTTGATCGATCCTGTTTGGGGTTCTTTATTGTGTATTATTATTCCACTGCGTATTCGATATTATACCTGAAACCCCAACAGAGGTTCCGTCGAACCGTCCCAAGGTGTAAGAATAACAACAACACACCCGCACATTTATCATAAATCATCATTTATGTCGAATTCACATTCTACATAACATCATGTAAAATATGTACTTGCCTTGAGAAATACGACGTAAGGAAGCGCTAAACGGGAGGGACTTCAGTCCGAACACTCTTCAAAAATTCACTCCTATCACATAACAGTATACAATCAACCACGATATCTCGGAAACGAAAGAATTCATCCTAAATTCTACCTTTTAGAATAATTCAACGAACACTATGAGGTCATAATCGATTTTAATAGACTAACGGTGGATATCACGGAAATTTAGTCCACAAAACATTAAGAAAATTGAGGGTTCACGATTATACCATCATAATCTAACACAAATCTAGGCTAAAATGGACTAGAAAGATGAAATCTTAGCAAAACCCTAAAATCCCCAAAAACTAGCATTCTAGTAATATTACCTCGAGTAGAACGATGGAAGATGTTGTAATGTTGCTAAATCTTTGATGTGAACTCCAAAATATTGAAAGATGATGACAATCAACTGAAATTCCCACTACCCTGACTAAACCGTCACAAATCGCCAAGGAAGAGAAGGAAGAGATGAAAAATGGCGAAATCAGGACTGAGGTCCGCTTATATAGGTGAATATTGTTACGTACGCAACACCCTAAGCATTATGTATGCAAAGATCTTAACGTACGTTAAGGTATCTGCATTGCATACGCAACGAACCCCACAGAGCTCACTACCTCGATGTACATGTTACATTACGTATGTCGCATGGCTTGCTTTGCGTACGTGAAAGGTACTAGCGTACGGGTCTAATGTTACGTACGTAATAGAGTGCCCAGTGCTCATTGAACCTTTACGTACATTACATCCTGCAAGTAGCGTACATAAATATGTCTCCAGAGGCTACTGTCCCAACTACACAGAAGAAATAACATACGTTAGATGCTAAAAATAACGTACGTTATGCTCAGAATTCAGCAGTACTGTTCTAAACAATAGTATCATGACCAGACA
The DNA here is from genome assembly GCA_033398695.1 of Orobanche coerulescens. Taxonomy (NCBI): domain Eukaryota; kingdom Viridiplantae; phylum Streptophyta; class Magnoliopsida; order Lamiales; family Orobanchaceae; genus Orobanche; species Orobanche coerulescens. Next base: position 29,018,111 of record CM065805.1, on the reverse strand, counting down.
TACAATTATCCATCCAAGATGATACATTCAAATACGAACAACAATAAATAGCTCAAGAATCACGATTATAGAGTGAGTACAATATACGATATGAAATACGCAAAAATCGTATCGAGTACAGATGGATCACAAAAATTAGGATATTGCGTTGATTTTTTTTTCTACTGTTTAGTGGATTGTATGTTGTTCGTGCTTATATGATCGTGTGTTGTGCATTGACGCATTTTGGTTGCGATTCAGATCGTTGTGTGTTTGTCATTCCATTGGCGATATCATTGTTGTGATGAGTTTTGGTGCGATCTTACTGTCTGTGCGGTAGGAATAGCGCACGCTACGTGTAGGGATAGCGCGCGCTACTGGAGCATTGCTAGCGCACACTAAGACCTCATTAGCGGACGCTAACTGGAGGTACAAAAATAGTCCAGAAGCTACTGGACTGGGTTGGAGTGTCGATTAGCACATGCTATATAGCGATATAGCATATGCTAAGGTGCTGTCATAGCGCACACCATCGATTGTAGCAACGTACGCTAACTGGTGATGCGGGGCATTCCAGAGGCTACTGGACTGTGTTGAAGGATTCGTTAGCGCGCGCTAAGGCTTGTAGTTAGCGCACGCTAACTGTGTTGTTTGGTAGAACGCTCTGTAGTGAGGCTTCGATGGCGCGTGCTAAATCATGTCGATTAGCGCACGCTAATCTGTCCGGTATATAAACCGAACAGCATGCTTATTTTCTCATTTTCACTTCATTTCTTCTCCTCTCCGCGGGTCTGAGACGAGTTTGATTAGGGTTCGAGTTCCTGGCCGATTTTACTCCATCCGAAGGTGTTTTGGAGAGTTTTATGTGATTGTAACATCACCTAATCTATTGTTCTTCGTCGGATCGAGGTATTTTTCCCATTTCTCCCTAGAGTTGACTTTTTGGAGATTTATTCTTGATTCCGAATCCAATCCGGTTTTGATGAATCGGTTGGTGTTATATGATGTTATTAATCGTGTTCTATGGATTGGATATCCATATTTCGAGTTTGTTTAACTCGATTGACGATTTGAGTGTTCTTGGGAATTATTGAACATTTAATGTTCGATTAAATGTTTCAATGAATTCTCCTTCGATGTTTGGAGGAGATTTCCGTTATTGTTGGTCATGATCCTTGTTGTGATTGTGTTTTTATTGTGTCTTGCGGAAGTGTAGATCTCGAGTCACTTTGGTTGAGCCACGTACACCGAAGTATTTGCATGCCGATTTCGAGGCAAGTATCACGTTTATACGAATTGTATCTTGTGACTAGAATCACGTATTAGGTTTGTGATGAATTGTTTGCCTTTGTAAATATGGTTCGTGTGAGTTGATTGTGTATTACGTGTTATGAAGGCTTAGTGATGATAGTGTTATTTTGGTATATGTATTGTGTGTTGTGTTATGTGTGCAGGATTGTGATAATCGTATTGGTTTGGTTGTGCACATGGTTGTGCAATGTGTGGTGTTTCGATGAGGAGTTATGCTGAATTGTGTGTTATTGATGTTGCTGGTTGGGATTGTGTTATGTGCGCGTGATACATGATTTCGTGGTGATCAATGTGATTGATTGACCGTGTCTATTGTTGATGGAATGTGAATGTGAGTAATGTTGTGTGCTGTGTTGCTAAGTTCGCTCGTGCGGGTTCGATGGGACCTACGAGGATTCATGTCGGGGGACCATGGGATCGAAACTTAGTATGTGGTCCTGAGGTCCAATCGTGCGGGTCTGAAGAGGCCTACGATGACACATGGCAAGGGATCGTGGGGTCAGAACACAGTACGTCCAACCGTGTGGGCTCGACGTGGCCTACGGTGACTCATGGCAAGAGACCATGGAGTCGGGATTGGTTGTTGTGATTGTTGTGTTGGCTCAATCCGTGTCGGTTTTGAACCTATGTAGACTCATGGAAAGTGATCACGGGGTCATGAGCATGATTGTTTGTTGTGATTGTTGTGTTGGCTCAATCCGTGTGGGTTGTTATGTAACACCCCGAGATATTCGGAATAATTACAGCGCCGTAAACCCTTTAAGTGAGGATTTACAAGGCTAATTTAAAAGAAATGTAAATATAGAACATCAACATCACGGAAATTCAAGTTTACAAAACCGTACAACTGGTTCAACGAGTAATTAATACAACCATATCGAAATGATATTAATAAGACACGCGTACTCGAAATCGAAATCAAACCAAGAAAACAAATCACCAACAACAACAAACATCACCGAACCCCTTCGCCGTCACGCCGCATCGTGGTCGCTTTCCTGCTCCTCGGCTACCTGAACATCAAAACAAATGTCCACCCCCGAAGGGGTTAGCAAAACAATGCTAGTACAAGTATCATTTAAACGAATCAAATATGCATCAACAATACATAACAAGATACACCACACGGACTTCCACTACCGGAATCCGACAATGCGAATCCACAAGATTCCATTAACACAACAAGGGTATTCCAATGATCCAGCGGCCTCAGCATAGATCCCAAGATGATCCCGTCGGACCAACACGAGGTGGAAATAACTCGTCCAATGATCCAACGCCCTCAGCCTAGATCCCAAGATGATCCCGTCGGACCAACACGAGGTGGACATCCGATCCAGCGCCCTCAGCATAGATCGCACAACAAACACAAACATAACTCATGCATACATATATGCCAAATCGCCATGTCGATCAACATGAACATACAAACACTAGATAACGAATATCATGACAATTCAACGTAATAAATCTCATGTTCAACAACATGAATAATCACATGCATGCTCAAAATACCAATATTAACATATTACGATACTTGCCTCGAAGATGGCAAGAACGAGACACTTCAATGATCTCAACACACTCGAAGGCCGCCTCCTTCGATCAACGTACCAAGCTCGAACCTTAACAAAATAAATGATATACAAATCATCTCAAGTCGAACGATGGCCTAACAATTCGGTCTACGGCCAAAAGCTCAAAATATACAATCTGCCTGAACCACTTAGTGTACGCTACGTACTCTACGTACCGTGCGCTAAGCCTGCCTGTTAGCGTACGCTATCGTCTAAGCCTAGCGTACGCTAGCCATGGACTGACAGTTCTCTCTGACCAGCCGACTGACTCGGCTGATATCATAACGTACGTTACGTACCAAACGTAGCATGCGTTAGCTTATCCTTGATAGCGCACGTTAACTTACGTATGTTAGCGTGCGCTAACCGTGCATGGCAAATTACTACTGGCAGAAAACTAGATCTAATGGTGATGAACTCATGAATTCTATGGTGATAATACATGTCATTCCCGTGCATATCATGCTCATAAGGTTTGTGAAAGTTCTATACGGATTAAACAACTACGAGATACAAGGATACGTATCATCATTACTACACCATCATTCATCTTGATCTTCAAGAAAATATTCTAAGTTCCATTCATTCCAAGTCCCAAAACATATGATTCCTTACGTAAAACCTACGAACTAGGTAATCTTCATATACTGGTCATGATCGGTTTGAAGATACATAATATGCTTAGGAGTCCATATACTAAAAAGGTTCAAAGGATTATACGAAGAATAAGTGCTGATACGTCAAAAGTATCCTTCTAACACGTGATGTTCGATTATAAACGAAATGACTGACTAGTAAAACATGATCAAACGTCCTTTAGAACACTACTAGTATTGGTGAAGAATCACATACCTCAAAGTAGTGAAGAACAAGGAGGAAAATCGAAGCAATCCAACGTCGAAGGCTTGAACACCAATCCTCAATGATCTACAATCTTCAACACGAGCTAGGATGCTGATATGAAGTGTTTAGGATGTAGAGAGTAATACTCTAAGTATAAGGATTCGGATGTGGGAGAAGAAAGGACTGAAATTACGAAAAGGATGCTGTCCTATTTATAGGAAATGGTTATTAGCGCGCGCTAGTCCATGCTCGTAGCGTGCGCTAACGGCTTACTGACTTCACTATACTCAGCACTTAGCGTGCGCTATTCTCATGTCAGTAGCGTGCGCTAAGGCGTTGACTTGGCTTTTCCCGAAAGCCATCCAGGTTCATCCCGACACAATCCGACCAAGATCCCCGGCCTGATCTCACCTACCCCACGTCTCAATCATGCTGACTACGTATAGCGCGCGCTAAGGTCATGCAAAGCGTGCGCTATGGATCCAACTTAGCGTACGCTACACATAGTCGATAGCGTTCGCTACATGCGCAGAATCACAATTTTCATCACATTCATGAAATCATACGTTCAACAACATCGGATTATGAAATACGGAGAATAATACTCAGATAAAAGTGCAACAATAACAATGTCACTAGTTCTAAATACATAACAGAAATCTCGGGTATTACATCCTTCCTTCCTAAAAAGAAGTTTCGTCCCGAAACTTAAGATGAAAACAACTCCGGATATCTAGTCTTCATACTATCCTCTGTTTCCCAAGTGGCCTCTTCGACTCCGTGTCGTGACCATTGTACTTTAACCAAGTGTATTGGTTTATTCCTCAACTGTTTGATCCGACTCTCAAGTATCTTGATTGGTCTCTCTTCGAAGGTGCCATCATTAGCTATCTCGATCTCGTCGAAATCAATGACGTGACTGGGGTCCGGTACATACTTCCGCAATTGGTATACGTGAAACACATTGTGAACGTGACTCAGCGATGGCGGTAAGGCCAACCTGTATGCTAAATCTCCAACTCTCTCGAGGATCTCGAATGGTCAAATATATCTGTAACACCCCCAAGACGTTCAGGGCATATTACAGCGCCGTGGAACCCACACTGTGGAATCCACCAGGCTAACGTACCAAACAAGACATTCGACAATGACAAACCATCATAAATAAAATGACAAACTAAATAAAAGACTATAACCGACAAATAAAATTCTGACATCAAATCCATTTTCCCAAAACGGGAACACAACATTTACAAATTCAAATCGGAAGTACTCGAGTACTTAAACAAATTTTATAATACAGAATCCCAAAATCAGACATCAATAATAATTCGACAGACAAGACACCCATAATCAACTTCTCGATAATATCATGCTTGCCCATCATCCTCATACGGCTCGGGTACTCGCTTGTCCCCACGATCAATACCTGAAATACAAAAAGTATTTCCCCCATTTAAGGGGTTAGCGACAACTGCTAGTGCAAGTACAATCCATTTGAACTACATTCTAATCAGATGAATATATGCGCCAAAAAGTCATTTTAGAAAATATTTTATATTCCGGAATATTTATGATGTACAGTCACAAAACACATTATCTCCAACAAATCACAATTCAAAGTTAACCGTTGGTACGAGACTCACGGCCACCGTACCCCGCAGAGCCCCGTCGGACATCCCTGGGTGGCTAACCACAGTTCGCGATACGCACACTCACGGCAATACGTATCCCTAGAGGCCCCGTCGGACCGTCCCAAGGTGAACATATACATAACCATCCACAACAACCACGATACATCCATAATTCAAATACTAGAACATGTAAACAAATGTAAAGTACTTGCCTTTGAGACATTCTCGAAGAAACGGAGTTGAAACACGACTACGAACGGTCCGGGTGGAAAACGACGGTTCCTAAACGAAGGATCAACACAATTCAGTCTCCACGGACAACAATACTCTATTGGAATACACCCATAACCCCGATTACATGCTACGACAATGAACGATCAATCGATACGGGCGAGGGTTTACACAAAATCTCCCCGTATCGATAATTCGCGGATTAAAATCAAGGAAGTTGGATTAAGAATCACTCAATAATCACAACCGGTAAAGAATATCGTAATATAGATGAACAATTCGGAACTAAACCCTAAAATCCCGAAAATCCCCCAAATTCGTCAAAATTAGGGTTCCTGAGGAATTACCTTTAATTCGGCTGATGAAAGGTGATTATGCTGATTATGATATGATGGCTCGATTCTACCGTGATGGAATTAGAAGAGAACTCCGAATAGAACTGGTGGAAATCGTCTCTGAGGTCGCACGTCGAAGAAACGAAGAGAAAAGAAATAAACTGCTGTTCTGAAACTGTCCGCTGACTTATATTCAGTGGAGTTAGCGCACGCTAATCGTCATATGTAGCGCGCGCTAACGGGGCCGTGACAGGTCCAGTGGCTACTGCCACCCTTCGTTAGCGTACGCTAACAATAGGGCGTTAGCGTACGCTAACTGCACATCGGTAGCGCACGCAAGGGAACAGGGGTAGCGTGCGCTACCTACACAGCAGTTCAGCACTACTGATGTCACATCAGCAGTAAGCTGCTGTCGAGGGTATAAAACATGAAACGCACGACGAGACCAGAATCCAGGAACATAGACGCGAAGCATACAAGACAACGGAGCTTAGCGCTGAAAGAAAATACAATTCCAACCACCGGAGGGTCCGTAATACGACAACGAAACTAAGATTCCCTAAACTATTCGGAAATTACAAAAATGGCCCAAGTGCCCGAAAATCACGAAACGACGTCGGATTTACAAACCGAAAGTCTCCACATGACCAACTCAACCATACGAACTCGTACAAACCAAGAAACAACGAAAACGAATGAGTTTTACGAGAATCGAACGCTCATACGGCAAAGCATGCCATAAAACGAAATTACGTGAAAACATCATCAAAACTCATCTAAATGGAAAAACTCCAAGAACAAAGTAGATTTAAAATGTCGAAACGGTTACAAGCGAGTCGATAAAAATAGACATACACCAAAAATGGAAACTGCTAAAAATGGAAAAATTACGGATACTACATTCTCCCCCTCTAAAATAAAGTTTCGTCCCGAAACTTAAGAATCAAAAAGCTCGGGGTATCTCGAACGCATATCCCCCTCTAGCTCCCACGTCGCTTCTTCTACTCCGTGCCTCGACCATTGCACCTTAACCAAAGGAATGGTTTTGTGCCTTAACTGCTTGTCACGACGCTCCAAAATTCTGACGGGCCTCTCTTCAAACGTAATATCCTTCTCGATCTCCACGTCCCCAAAGTCAATAATGTGGGACGGGTCCGGAACGTACTTCCTCAACTGGGAGACGTGAAATACGCTATGAACATGACTCAGCGACGGAGGTAACGCCAAACGGTACCCTAACTCACCGACTCTCTCTAATACCTCGAAAGGTCCAATATATCTCGGGCTGAGTTTCCCCTTCTTCCCAAAACAGAAAACTCCTTTCGTCGGAGACACTCTCAACAGAACATGATCTCCCACTTCAAACTCCAAGGGTCTACGCCTAACATCCGCATAAGACTTTTGTCGACTCTGAGCAGCCAACATCCTCTTTCTAATCAATTCAACTTTCTCCCTCGTCTCCAACACAAGGTCCGGCTCGGTGACAACCAAATCGGACGGCTCATCCCAACATATCGGTGATCGGAAACGTCGGCCATAAAGTCCCTCATACGGTTCCATCTTAATCGACGCGTGCCAGCTATTATTATAAGTAAACTCAATTAAAGCCAGATGATCCTCCCAGTCACTACTCTAATCTAACGCACACGCGCGCAACAAATCCTCGAACGTCTGAATGGTACGTTCGGACTGCCCATCGGTCTGGGGATGGAACGAAGTGCTCAAACGCAACTGTGTCCCCAATGCCTTATGTACCGCCTGCCAAAAATGCGATACAAATCGGCCATCTCTATCCGAAATAATGGTCTTCGGCGTACCATGAAGTCTCACTATCTGTGCGATAAAGACACAAGCCAACTTTTCTGGACCCCAAGTATCCTTGATGCCCAGAAAATGTGCCGACTTAGTTAGTCGGTCTACAATCACCCACACCATATTCATACCAGTCTTCGTCCTCGGCAAACTCGTGACAAAATCCATAGAGATGTCCTCCCACTTCCATTCAGGAACGGGAAGTGGTTTCAAAAATCCGGCTGGCCGCTGATGCTCAATCTTGACTTGCTGACAAGTCAAACATTTAGCCACAAACTGAACTACCTCCTTCTTCATGTTGTTCCACCAGAAATTCTTCCTCAGGTCTTTATACATTTTACTCGAGCCCGGATGGACTGAGTAAGGTGATGCATGAGCCTCTCGCATGATACTCTGTCTCAATTCCGAGTCGTTCGGAACGCACAACCGACCTCAGAATCTCAACACTCCGTCCTCATGAATAATGAATCCCGAGGCTTTCCCCTTCCCTACACTCTCCCGAAGCTGAATAAACATCGGGTCCTCCAACTGTCCCGATTTAATGTCCTCGACCAGAGATGAAGAAATCTCAAGAGTACGCAACTGCCCGGAACTCTCTGGAAGTACAATCTCAATGCTCAACCTCATAAACTCTCGCTGAAGTCCCGACTGGGCCGTAAGCAACTCAAGCGCCCGAAGCGATACCAATTTCCGGCTCAAGGCATCTGCTACCACATTAGCCTTGCCCGGATGATAAAGGATCTCGAGATCGTAATCCTTAATCAATTCTAACCACCTCCTCTGCCTCATATTAAGCTCTTTCTGGGTGAAAATGTACTTTAGGCTCTTGTGATCGGTGAAAATCTGACACGACGAGCCATACAAGTAATGACGCCAAATCTTCAACGCAAAAACAACTGCGGCCAACTCAAGATCGTGCGTAGGGTAATTCAATTCATACGGTTTCAACTGACGGGAAGCATAGGCAATCGTCCTCCCATGCTGCATAAGTACGCATCCGAGCCCTTGGCCCGAAGCATCACTATAAACGGAGAAACCATCATTACCACTCGCTAAAGCCAAAACGGGAGCGGTCGTCAACCGCTTCTTCAACTCCTCGAAACTATTCTGCCTCTCATCGGTCCACACAAACTTCTCTGACTTCTGGAACAACTGAGTCAGCGGTCGAGCGAGCTTAGAGAACCCCTCGACGAATCTGCGGTAATACCCGGCTAATCCCAGAAAACTGCGGACCTCTTTCACGTTCTTGGGCAGCGCCCAATCCAACACTGCCTCTACCTTATGTGGGTCCATACGAACACCCTCGGCCGAGATCACATGACCGAGAAACATAACCTCCCGTAACCAAAACTCGCACTTTGAGAACTTCGCAAAAAGATGCTGAGTTCTCAAAATGTCTAACATAATATGTAAATGACGGGCATGCTCCTCCTCGTTTCTCGAGTAAATCAGAATATCGTCGATGAAGATGACTACACATTTATCGAGGTACTCGATAAAGACTTTGTTCATAAGCTGCATGAACACGGCTGGGGCGTTGGTTAGCCCAAAAGGCATAACCACAAACTCGTAGTGACCGTATCTCGTCCGAAAGGCCGTCTTCGGAATGTCGGTATCCTTCACTCGGAGCTGATAATACCCCGATCTCAAATCAATCTTCGAAAACACGATTGCCCCTTGCAACTGATCAAACAAGTCATCAATCCTCGGGAGCGGATACTTGTTTTTTATGGTCACTTTGTTCAACTCTCGGTAGTCGATACACAAACGAAGTGACCCATCCTTCTTCTTCACAAACAGGACCGGTGCGCCCCAAGGTGAAGCACTCGGTCGAATATACCCCATGTCTAGCAACTCTCCCAACTGTTTCTTCAACTCAAGCATCTCGCGGGCGCCATACGGTATGGCGTCTTAGAAATCGGGCCGCCCGGCTCTAAATAGACGGTAAACTCAACTTCTCGATCCGGCGGCAAACCCGGCAACTCGTCTGGAAAAACATCAGGATACTCACACACTACCGGAATAGACGAGAGCTCGACTCCCCCTTCTTCCGATCTCAAAGCGTAACACCAATAGCCCGTGCAACCTCCTCGAAGGAGTCTCACCGCCCTCAAGGCGCTGATCAGTAATCTCTGGCTACTCCGCTTACGCCCCACAAAAGAATGCTCAGTACCATCAGAGGCTAACATCGAAACAGTCCTCGTTCTATAATTCATGATCGCTCCATGACGGTCCAGCCAATCCTCACCTAGAATCAAATCCTCATCTCTAATATCCACCACAATCAGATTAGAAGGCCAAACCCTCCCCGCGATACTTACTGGAAAATCCCTAATCTCATGAGCCCCCACGATGCTATCCCCGCTAGGAAGTTTAACAACAAAAGGCTCACAAGCAACAAGGCAATCAATATGCAGACGACGCACACAGTCCATAGATATAAAAGAATGCGTAGCACCAGAATCGAACAATACGGAAACAGGATGATCAAGGATGTGGACGGTACCTGTAGCCACTGTTGCGTCAGGATCCCCTGCTCGTCTCATCTCGTACACTCGGGCGAATGCACTCGCACTAGAAGCTCCCCTCTAGAAGGCCGACCACGTCCTCGACCTCTACCAAAACTCGCCGTGGCCGAGGAACTGCTTGCTCGATTCTGACTCGGCTCTCCCGCGGCCGGTGGTGGCCGACATCTCGAGTAATCTGAGCCCGAGCTGCATCCGTACAAAACTTAGCACGATGACCCATACGACCACAAGCAAGACACTGAATCGGAGGCCTATCACACTCACTCATCATGTGGCCCGGACGACTGCAGTTGAAGCACTTAGGACCACGAACGGAACCAGCAGGAGAAGACCTAGAACCGTTTCCTCGACCAACTGATGGCGACTGACTCCCGAAGACTCGCGAACCAGACTGAGCCTTCGGATACCCTCCTGATTTGCCTCCCAAAAACTGACCGGAGGTCTTCTGCTTCTTTCCTTCAGCTGCCGTCTCTGTCGCAGAAAATGACATCTCGTAAGCCATCGCTTTATGCTGATAATCTTTCAAAGTCGTGCACCCCAGACCAGACATGTAGTGGCGCACCCTCGGTTTCATCCGCATATCAAAGTGGCGGATCTTATCAAGCTCATCGCGGACTTGGTTTCTCACATAATGCAACTGTTGATTGTAGTCTTTGATAGCTTGAGATATAGGAACATCTTGGGGTTTAGCCTCAAAGAAGGCTCGGATCCTCCCCTCTTTCACTGACCAAGGACAGAATTCGTCTTCCATCAGATCCCGAAACTCTGCCCACGTAGCTGCTCGGTCACGCGGTTTCACCGCTTGCCACCACGTTGCTGCCTCCTTGGCGAGGAAGTACTGAGCAATGGGTACTTTCCTCTCCTCGGAACAATTAGCAGCCTCAAACACTTTCTCCATCTCGAATAGCTAATTCTCCCAACCAGAAGGGCTCAAGCACCATAAACTGCGGAGGACGCATACGAATCACGCCCCAAGTAGCTTATCACCGCCGGATCCAAGAGGGCGGAACCGGGTCGGCATTAGCTTGGCCGACTAGAATGTACTGAGTCGCAGCGTCATCCGGTTCGCTACATTTGCCGCAAAATGTTGGCCACTCCAACATTCTCATGTGCATTATCGGAGCTAGCAGATCGTCCTGCCGACCTCCGAACTAGGGGAACACTGTCCGACAAGGAAGGCATCGCGAACCAGCTCTCGAGTGATCGGACATGGCCGCCCCACCGCCGCGCCACGTCCCCTACAAGGCCCGCGTCCTCTACCAGCAGGAATTCTGAAGAAGCAACGGGTAAGTACAATTCAAACGCAAAACGCAACAAGATACTAAGACAGGAATAGAACATAACGGTGAAACGAGTCAAGTTAGGAAAACTTACGAGCACCGGCGTACTGAGATGATGGCATAGCAGTGATACTGTCCCAAAACGACACTTAACTAGACCCAAATAACCGACAGCCTAGGTATCCATAAACCTAAGCTCTGATACCATATTCTGTAACACCCCCAAGACGTTCAGGGCATATTACAGCGCCGTGGAACCCACACTGTGGAATCCACCAGGCTAACGTACCAAACAAGACATTCGACAACGACAAACCATCATAAATAAAACGACAAGCTAAATAAAAGACTATAACCGACAAATAAAATTCTGACATCAAATCCATTTTCCCAAAACGGGAACACAACATTAACAAATTCAAATCGGAAGTACTCGAGTACTTAAACAAATTTTATAATACAGAATCCCAAAATCAGACATCAATAATAATTCGACAGACAAGACACCCATAATCAACTTCTGGACAATATCATGCTTGCCCATCATCCTCATACGGCTCGGGTACTCGCTTGTCCCCACGATCAATACCTGAAATACAAAAAGTATTTCCCCCATTTAAGGGGTTAGCGACAACTGCTAGTGCAAGTACAATCCATTTGAACTACATTCTAATCAGATGAATATATGCACCAAAAAGTCATTTTAGAAAATATTTTATATTCCGGAATATTTATGATGTACAGTCACAAAACACATTATCTCCAACAAATCACAATTCAAAGTTAACCGTTGGTACGAGACTCACGGCCACCGTACCCCGCAGAGCCCCGTCGGACATCCCTGGGTGGCTAACCACAGTTCGCGATACGCACACTCACAGCAATACGTATCCCTAGAGGCCCCGTCGGACCGTCCCTAGGTGAACTTACACATAACCATCCACAACAACCACGATACAGCCATAATTCAAATACTAGAACATGTAAACAAATGTAAAGTACTTGCCTTTGAGACATTCTCGAAGAAACGGAGTTGAAACACGACTACGAACGGTCCGGGTGGAAAACGACGGTTCCTAAACGAAGGATCAACACAGTTCAATCTCCATGGACAACAATACTCTATTGGAATACACCCATAACCCCGATTACATTATACGACAATGAACGATCAATCGATACGGGCGAGGGTTTGCACAAAATCTCCCCGTATCGATAATTCACGGATTAAAATCAAGGAAGTTGGATTAAGAATCACTCAATAATCACAATCGATAAAGAATATCGTAATATAGATGAACAATTCGGAACTAAACCCTAAAATCCCGAAAATCCCCCAAATTCGTCAAAATTAGGGTTCCTGAGGAATTACCTTTAATTCGGCTGATGAAAGGTGATTATGCTGATTATGATATGATGGCTCGATTCTACCGTGATGGAATTAGAAGAGAACTCCGAATAGAACTGGTGGAAATCGTATCTGAGGTCGCACGTCGAAGAAACGAAGAGAAAAGAAATAAATCATTGCTCAAATCGTCCGCTGACTTATATTCAGTGGAGTTAGCGCACGCTAATCGTCATATGTAGCACGCGCTAACGGGGCCGTGACAGGTCCAGTGGCTACTGCCACCCTTCGTTAGCGTACGCTAACTGCACATCGGTAGCGCACGCAAGGGAACAGGGGTAGCGTGCGCTACCTACACAAAGAAGCCAAAGATCGCCGATGTCACATCGCCAGTAAGTCGCCGCCGAGGTATAAAACACGAAACACACGACGAGACCAGAATCTAGGAACATAGACGCGAAGCATACAAGACAACGGAGCTAAGCGCTAAAAGAAAATACAATTCCGACCACCGGAGGGTCCGTAATACGACAACAAAACTAAGATTCCCTAAACTATTAGGAAATTACAAAAATGGCCCAAGTGCCCGAAAATCACGAAACGACGTCGGATTTACAAACCGAAAGTCTCCACATGACCAACTCAACCATACGAACTCGTACAAACCAAGAAACAATGAAAACGAATGAGTTTTACGAGAATCGAACGTTCATACGACAAAGCATGCCATAAAACGAAATTACGTGAAAACATCATCAAAACTCATCTAAATTGAAAAACTCCAAGAACAAAGTAGATTTAAAATGTCGAAACGGTTACAAGCGAGTCGATAAAAATAGACATACACCAAAAATGGAAACTGCTAAAAATGGAAAAATTACGGATATTATAATATCTCGGACTTAGCTTACCCTTTTTCCCAAAACGGAAAATCCCTCGTGTAGGAGACACCTTCAATAGTACATGCTCCCCAAGGTCGAACTCTAGAGGACGACGACGTACGTCTGCATAAGACTTTTGTCGACTTTGGGCAGTCAACAGTCTTTCTCGAATCAAAGCTATCTTCTCTTGAGTCTGAATTATCAATTCCGGTTCCGTCCCGATCAAATCTGAAGAATCATTCCAGCACAAGGGTGATCAGCATCTTCTCCCGTACAAAGCTTCAAATGGTGCCATCTTAATAGAAGCATGTCAACTATTGTTATAGGTGAACTCGATCAAGGGCAAGTGAACTTCCCAATCAGTTGACCAATCCAATGCACAAGCTCTAAGCATGTCTTCTACGGTTTGTATAGTCCTTTCGGATTGACCGTCCGTTTGGGGATGATAAGTTGTGCTAAAGTGGAGCTCAGTCCCCAAAGCCCTGTGAACTGCCTTCCAGAAATGTGACACGAAGCAACCATCTCGATCCGAAATAATGGTCTTCGGCGTCCCATGCAATCTGACTATCTCCGCAATAAATACTCGCGCCAATCTCTCGGGTCCCCATGTATCTTTAATTCCTAGGAAATGAGCCGACTTGGTTAGTCGATCAACTATAACCCAAATCATGTTCATTCCCGTTCTAGTCCTTGGCATACTGGTGATGAAATCCATCGAGATGTCCTCCCACTTCCATTCAGGGATCGGAAGTGGCCTTAACATTCCTAAGTGTCGCCGATGTTCAATCTTAACTTGTCGACAAGTCAAGCACTTCAAACGCATCGCTACGTCCTTCTTCATATTCCCCACCGAATTTTTGTTTTAAATCCTTATACATCTTATCACGCCGGGTGAATAGAATAGGGCGCGCTGTGAGCTTCCTTCAGAATAGTCCGTCTCAAATCATCATCATCGGGAACGCAAAGTCAACTCTGAAATCTCAGAACTCCATCATCTTGTATCACGAATCCTGGGGCTTTTCCTTTCTTTACTTCATCACATAATCGAAGGATCAGAGAATCGTCCAACTGCTTAGATTTGATCTCCTCGACTAGTGATGAAGTCAGTTCCATCACATATAGTTGCCCTTGGATTCCTGGTGCCCATACTTCAATCCCCTCGCGGATCAGTTCCCGTTGAATACTGGTTTGGGATGTAAGTGCTTCCAACACTCGAAGAGAAATAGGTTTACGGCTCAAAGCATCGGCTACTACGTTTGCTTTCCCCGGATGATAGAGAATCTCCAAGTCGTAATCCTTGATCAATTCCAGCCACATTCTCTGCCTCATGTTTAATTCCTTCTGACTGAAAATGTACTTGAGGCTCTTATGATCGGTAAAGATCCGACAATGAGTGCCGTACAAATAATGTCTCCAAATTTTCAAAGCAAAGACTACAGCTGCTAGCTCCAGATCATGAGTCGGGTAATTAACCTCGTATGGTTTCAACTGCCGAGAAGCATAGGCAATCACCTTATCTCTTTGCATCAACACACATCCCAGACCCTGATTTGAAGCGTCGCTGTACACCATGAATCCATCAGTTCCATCTGGTAATGCTAATATAGGTGATGTCGTCAATCTCTTCTTAAGTTCATCAAAACCAGCCTGACATTTCTCATCCCACTTAAACTTTTGAGTTTTCTGTAACAGCTGAGTGAGCGGACGAGCAATTTTGGAAAATCCCTCTACAAAGCGGCGATAATATCCAGCAAGTCCTAAGAAACTCCGGACTTCTTTCACGTTATTAGGAGCTTCCCATTCCAAGATTGCTTCGACTTTCTTCGGGTCCACCTGAACTCCGTCAGCTGATATCACATGCCCAAGGAAAGTTACTTCCCTAAGCCAGAACTCACATTTAGAAAACTTTGCATACAGCTGTTCCTTCCTCAAGGTGCTCAAAACTACACGCAAATGTTCGGCATGCTCCTCTGCTTCCTTCGAATATATCAAGATGTCATCAATGAAGATGACCACAAATTTATCCAAGTATTCCAAGAATACCCGATTCATCAATTTCATGAATACCGCAGGAGCATTGGTAAGTCCAAACGGCATCACTACAAATTCATAATGCCCGTACCGGGACCTGAAAGCAGACTTCGGTATATCCGATTCCTTAATTCTCAACTGATGGTACCCTGATCGCAAGTCAATCTTCGAGAATACCCTTGCCCCTTGCAGTTGATCAAACAAGTCGTCAATCCGAGGTATAGGATACTTATTCTTGATCGTCATCTTGTTGAGCTCCCTGTAATCAATACACAGTCGGAGGGATCCGTCTTTCTTTCGGACAAAGAGAACGGGCGCTCCCCAAGGAGAAACGCTAGGTTGAATATAACCCTTCTGTAACAATTCCTCCAGTTGCTTCTTGAGTTCATACATCTCGGTTGGCGCCATGTGGTATGGTGCTCTGGAAATAGGAGCTGCTCCAGGCTCTAATTCGATAGTGAATTCCACTTCTCTCTGCGGAGGTAACCCAGGTAGTTCGTCAGGAAATACATCTGAGAACTCATTCACAACTGAAATAGGAGAACTCTACTCCTTCCTCTTTCCTCATGGCATAACACCAAAGTCCATGACATCCTTGCTTCAGTAATTTCACGGCTTTCATTGCTTTGATCAATTTTCCCGAGCTTCCCGGTCTCCATCCTCGAAATAAGTGTTCAGATCCGTCATCAGCAATGATAGAAATGACTATCTCTCGGTAATTCAGAATAGCTCCATAACGGTTGAGCCAATCGTCTCCGAGAATTAAATCGTCACCGTAGATGTCAACTACAATAAGATTCGATGGCCAATCTCTCCCTCCTATAGACACTGGAAAATCTCTAGCCTCTAGGGTTCCCACAATTCTCTCTCCACTCGGCAAACCCACAACATATGGTTCACAATCAAATAAGCACGAGATTTTTAAACGATTTACACAGTTCAATGATACGAAAGAATGTGTAGCTCCGGAATCGAATAAAACACTAACTGGTTGCAAAAGGATCTGAATCGTACCTGATGCAACAGCAGTGTTCTAATCGTCAGATTTCCTCATCTCGTACAGGCGTGGAGGAACGGACCCAGCACTGGATGTCTCTCTCTTCCCAATGTTCTGCTGCTGAAATCCACTCTGCTGCGTCTGGTTCACACTTGTCTCCTTCGGAATTGGCGCTGGAGTGCGAGTACCAAAAGATCTAGTAGCAGCTCCACAGAAGGCCGCACGGTGCCCTTCTTGTCCACAATCGTAACAAGTCACAGAAGATGCGGGGCAGTCACGTCGAATATGCCCTGCTCGACCACTATTGTAGCATTTCTTTGATGCGTCCGAAACTGCTGATGTAGTTCGGAACTTCTTTCCGCCTCTAGAAGGTTGTGGAGGTTTCCTAGCCGAATAAAAGGAAGACTGGCCCTTGCGGGGCCCACCGCTCTTGTTTTCTGAGAAGCTGCCGGTCACTTTCTGCTTCTTTGCCTCCACTGATTTCTCCACCGCCGCCTCTTTCATGTCGTAGGCCAGCGCTTTGTCTTGATACTGTCGCAATGTAGTACACTCGAATCCGGACATGTACTGCTGAATCTCCGGCTTCATCCGCATATCGAAATGAAAAATCTTTTCTGCCTCCGTTCTGACCAAGTGTCGCACACAAGTCAGCTGATGATTAAAAGTTTTGATTACATCATCGAGATGCTTCGAACTCGTGGTGAGAAAAACTCTCGGATCTTTGCCTCTCTAACTGACGAGGACAATACTGCTTCCATCATTAGTTTGAATTCCGTCCAATCCGCATTATGATTCTCGGGTCGAATAGCTTCCCACCAATCAAAGGCCTCCCCAGTCAGAAAATACTGGGCAATGGGAACCTTCCGGTCCTCGGGACAGTTAAGACCCGCGAATATCTTCTCTAACTCCTTAAGCCAGTGATCCCAAGTAAGTGCCTCAGCAGATCCGTCAAATTTTGGCGGGTGCAATTTGACCACCTCAGCAAGCCATTTGTCTCCCCGGTTATCCTCGTGGTGCTGCTGTCCCATCGCCGTCTGCATGCGGTCGACTACCTGGGCGAATTGTATTATCTGCGCCACCACTTGTTGAAGCACTCCCGGCATGTTAGGATTTGCGTCGTCATTCGCTGATCCTTGCTGCCCTCCAGAATGGGAATCGGTTCGACTAGCTGATAATTCTGGGGTAGTTGCGGAATCCTCCTGTCTCATGTTACCCCGTCCGCGTCCACGACCGCGTCCGCATCCACGTCTTCCTCTCAACATATTGTAAATACAATTCCTCAATATCCAGGATAAAGTATTCGAAATAAAGCCCGTCAATACTCACAAAACAGTAATTAAGTAAAACGGTAGTATAAGAGATTAGGAGACTTACAACCACGGTCCACATGACGACTTTTGGCTGAACAGTGATGTTACGAACGACTCGTAAATCAATAACGTAAGCAGACCCAACTTAAAACCCGACTGCCAAGATATCCATAAATCTTAGCTCCGATACCATATTCTGTAACACCCCGAGATATTCGGAATAATTACAGCGCCGTAAACCCTTTAAGTGAGGATTTACAAGGCTAATTTAAAAGAAATGTAAATATAGAACATCAACATCACGGAAATTCAAGTTTACAAAACCGTACAACTGGTTCAACGAGTAATTAATACAACCATATCGAAATGATATTAATAAGACACGCGTACTCGAGCAATCAAATCAAACCAAGAAAACAAATCACCAACAACAACAAACATCACCGAACCCCTTCGTCACGTCGCAGATCGGGTGGCTTTTCTGCTTCCTCGGCTACCTGAACATCAAAACAAATGTCCACCCCCGAAGGGGTTAGCAAAACGATGTTAGTACAAGTATCATTTAAACGAATCAAATATGCATCAACAATACATAACAAGATACACCACACGGACTTCCGCTACCGGAATCCGACAATGCGAATCCACAAGATTCCATTAACACAGCAAGGGTATTCCAATGATCCAAAGGTTCTCAAAGATAGATCCAAAGATGATCCCGTCGGACCAACACGAGGTGGAAATAACCCGTCCAATGATCCAGCGCCCTCAGCCTAGATCCCAAGATGATCCCGTCGGACCAACACGAGGTGGACATCCGATCCAGCGCCCTCAGCATAGATCTCACAACAAACACAAACATAACTCATGCATACATATATGCCAAATCGCCATGTCCATCAACATGAACATACAAACACTAGATAACAAATATCATGACAATTCAACGTAATAAATCTCATGTTCAACAACATGAATAATCACACGCATGCTCGAAATACCAATATTAATATATTACGATACTTGCCTCGAAGATGGCAAGAACGAGACACTTCAATGATCTCAACACACTCGAAGGCCGCCTCCTTCGATCAACGTAGCAAGCTCGAACCTTAACAAAAGAAATGATATACAAATCATCTCAAGTCGAACGATGGCCTAACAATTCGGTCTACGGCCAAAAGCTCAAAATATACAATCTGCCTGAACCACTTAGCGTACGCTACGTACTCTACGTAACGTGCGCTAAGCCTGCCTGTTAGCGTACGCTATCGTCTAAGCCTAGCGTACACTAGCCATGGACTGACAGTTCTCTCTGACCAGCCGACTGACTCGGCTGATATCATAACGTACGTTACGTACCAAACGTAGCGTGCGTTAGCTTATCCCCGATAGCGCACGTTAACTTACGTATGTTAGCGTGCGCTAACCGTGCATGGCAGATTACTACTGGCAGAAAACTAGATCTAATGGTGATGAACTCATGAATTCTATGGTGATAATACATGTCATCCCCGTGCATATCATGCTCATAAGGTTTGTGAAGGTTCTATACGGATTAAACGACTACGAGATACAAGGATACGTATCATCATTACTACACCATCATTCATCTTGATCTTCAAGAAAATATTCTAAGTTCCGTTCATTCCAAGTCCCAAAACATATGATTCCTTAGGTAAAACCTACGAACTAGGTAATATTTATATACTGGTCATGATCGGTTTGAAGATACATAATATGCTTAGGTGTCCATATACTAAAAAGGTTCAAAGGATTATACGAAGAATAAGTGCCGATACATCAAAAGTATCCTTCTAACACGTGATGTTCGATTATAAACGAAATGACTGACTAGTAAAACATGATCAAACGTCCTTTAGAACACTACTAGTATTGGTGAAGAATCACCTACCTCAAAGTAGTGAAGAACAAGGAGGAAAATCGAAGCAATCCAACGTCGAAGGCTTGAACACCAATCCTCAATGATCTACAATCTTCAACACGAGCTAGGATGCTGATATGAAGTGTTTAGGATGTAGAGAGTAATACTCTAAGTATAAGGATTCGGATGTGGGAGAAGAAAGGACTGAAATTACGAAAAGGATGCTGTCCTATTTATAGGAAATGGTTATTAGCGCGCGCTAGTCCATGCTCGTAGCGTGCGCTAACGGCCATCGACTTCACCGTACTTCGCACTTAGCATGCGCTATTCTCATATCGCAGCGTGCGCTAAGGCGTTGACTGGATTTTCCCGAAAGCCGTCCGTGTTCATCTCGACACAATCCGACCAAGATCCTACCGATCTCACCTACCCCACGTCTCAATCATGCTGACTACGTATAGCGCGCGCTAAGGTCATGCACAGCGTGCGCTATGGATCCAACTTAGCGTACGCTACACATAGTCGATAGCGTGCGCTACATGCGCAGAATCACAATTTTCATCACATTCATGAAATCATACGTTCAACAACATCGGATTATGAAATACGGAGAATAATACTCAGATAAAAGTGCAACAATAACAATGTCACAAGTTCTAAATACATAACAGAAATCTCGGGTATTACATGTTAAACCTACGGAGACTCGTGGCAAGTGATCACGGGGTCATGAGCATGATTGTTTGTTGTGATTGTTGTGTTGGCTCAATCCATATGGGTTGTTGAACCTATAGATACTCGTGGGAAGTGATCACGGGGTCATGAGCATGATTGTTTGTTGTGGTTGTTGTGATTAGTTAAATCCGTATGGGTTGTTGAACCTACGGAGACACGTGACAGGGGATCACGATGTTATGAATTATGTTTTGTCAATCAAAGTTTTTGAAATGAAGTTTTTATGAAATGAAAGTTGGGCCGACAGGCGATTTGAAAAATATCTTCGTACTGTAAATTGTTGAAATACGAATTGAGATTTGGGCTAGAAACCTAAGGTTTTCAAAAAGATTTTACAAATCAGGATTCGAGGTTCTAAAGGTTTCGTGTGTCTAAAAATCCCCGAGATGAGAATTTTATTTACGAATACTTCCTTGCTCATTTTCTAAATTGTTAAAACCTTTCGGGAATGATTTGGTACTTGATTATTGTATCTGATTCATGGTTGATGTTGCTTGTTACATTTTGTATGATTTGATACTTGCACTAGTAAAATAGTGGAGTTTTACTAACCCCCGAGTAATCGGGAGGTTGTATGTCTGTATTGCATCCAGGTACATGCAGGTTCTTGAGGAGCAGTTCCAGGATCGGCACAAGAAGTGATGAGCTACGATACTAATCAGGAGTTGAAAGTTATGGTGTTCCGTTGTTGTTGCGTTGTTGTATTTTCTCAGTCTTCCGATGTGATGTATTGTTTGTATTTTGGACCCCTGCGTGGGCACGAGTTATGAGAAAGTATTTTGGTTTGATTTAGTTATGTGACCATATCGGTCTGTCATATTATTCTCTTTGACTCCGGCCGGTCAAACATTTGGTCGTCTGGTTGTGTTCAGCCTGGTGGATCCTTGAGTGTAGGTCCACGACGTGTAATATTCCCATAAGGTTTTAGGAGTGTTACAAAACTAAACTTGATCTTGGCGGAGATCAAAAGATTTTCAATTTATGATTAATTGGGAAAATTAACAATTTTTCGGTATTGATATTTTATTGGGTTGAGACTTTGAAAGTGGAGTCATATGCTAGTATCATGGGAGATCATCGACTTCACGGACCTGTAATTATATTGTTCTGGTTATTCGATAGTGACAATGATTGCTTACCTTTGATGATTTGAGATTTTCCAGTTTGAGATGTTGTTTGTGACAGGATGACAAGTTTCGAGGACGAAACTTATTTTAAGGGGGGTAGTATGTAATATCCTGAATTTCAGAAATACATACCGACTAAATACGGGACTTGAATATTTTCTTGTATGTATTGGAGATGGTATTTGTAATATCCGCACTTTCTATTTTTAGTAATTTCTATTTTTAGTGTATTTTGATTTCGGACGACTCGCTTGTTATTGTTTTGAAATTCTGAAACTATTTTGTTCTGTATCCATGACCATCCGGACGAGTTTCAGAGTTGTTTTGATGATATTTTACTTATTGTGTAACTTTTCCGTATTGAGGCTCGATTCTCGTAAACCTCATTCTATACTGATGTTTCATTACTTCTTCAAGTTCCTTTAATGATTCTGGATATGTTACAACTTTTTGAGTTGTCGTTCATGTCTCGAGTTTAGATTTTCGAATGTTTGGGTCATTTTTGTAAATTCTTATTATTTTGAGTGTTGATGTTAATACTCGTTTATTCCGACCTTCGGGTGGTTGATTAGTGCATAATTGATCTAAAATTCATATACAAAATATTCCTTTTTCCGGGCATAATCGTACTGATTTGTGATTAAAAATACATATTTTGCAGATATGTCCAAACATGAGCTAAAAATGGTTATTTTACAGATTACTCACATGAAGCATCAAAAAGGACGGAAAACAAGATCAAATCCAACGACGGGAATTTTTCAAGGCAAAACGACCATACAACACGGCGCAAAAAGGACCGTGTTATGTAGGCCGTTTCACATACGGCGCAACAAGGGCCGTGTCTTGGGCCGTTTCACACACGGCCGGCATTTAGCGCCGTGTCCTCGCGTATTCCTAAGAGAACGAGTCACCAAAAACGGCGCACAACACGGGCAATCGGGCCGTTTTCATCGCCGTTTTCACAGATGCCATGCAAAATTAGTCCACTTTTGACCAACTTGTGAACTCAACCACAAGATATTTTTTGGTCAAAAATCTGAAAATTCAAAGACATGGGTGAAGTGTGAACAAAGAATTAAAAAAATGATATTACAATAGATATTTTGAATTAAATAATCAATTGTATTCTTGAAAATCACCTATAAAAGGACATCTTCACCAATTCTCAAAATCATCTTCTTGCTAAGAAATACTCCTTTCTTTTAGCAATATATTTTCCTTAGAACTCTCAATTTTAGTTTGTATTTCATTTTTGGTTTGAAGTTTTTCTTTCATTTAGTTTGTAATTGAAAAATGCTTGATCAATAAGCACTTAGTATTTTACTTAGTGTTTTACTTTCAGTTTTTGTAAGCTTGTAACCTTTGAACAAGTTTGAAGTTATAATTTGAAGTATATTTCTTGCACTTTGATACATCATATTCAAGTAAGTTTTATCTATTGTCATTAAGTTCTAGTAATTAAAAGTTTCTATATATATTATATCTATATATCAATTATTTCTATTATAATTTTAGTTTGTATAAACCAATGAGTAGCTAATCTTTCTTCCTAGGGGAAGGGAGATTTATATTAGGTTATATATTGAGTATTTGATTGATTTAAACTATTTTTAGGACTAATTGGTTTAAATAGAGATTGATCATATCCTATTTTTACTAATGAAACCTTCTTGATTGATTGTTGAGTGAATTGGAAATATATCTTTTCAATCTATGAAATGGTAATCTTGTTATCAACATCTTAAGATTGCGAAAGTGGTTAAGACACCTTTGAATACGAAAGTTATGAGGTGAAAAGTTGATTACTCGATGAACGATCATCTATCCTAAAAATAGTCAAGTTAGAGAAATGAAAGGACTAATTGGTTTAAACAGAGATTGATCATATCCTATTTATACTAATGAAACCTCCTTGATTGATTGTTAAGTGTATTGGAAACACATCTTTTCAATCTATCAAGTGTTAATCTTGTTATCAACATCTTAAAAAAGCAAAAGTGATTAAGACATCTTTGAATACGAAAGTATAGAGGTGAAAAGTTGATTACTCGATAAACATTCGTTTTTTCTTTTATATCCGTATAAATAAATTCCGATACTTAATTAAAAACCTAATTTAATGAACCCGTAATCCCCTAAATTTTATAAATTCCCAACTCACTTTAATTCTATTCATTTTCACTAGTTAAAAATAGTCTAGTATAAATAGTCTAATATAAATAGTCTAGTATAAATAGTCTAGTATAAATAGTCTTAATATAAATAGTCTAGTATAAATAGTCTTAATATAAATAGTCTAGTATAAATAGTCTAGTATAAATAGTCTTAATATAAATAGTCTAGTATAAAAATAGTCTTATTAAAAATAGTCTTATTAAAATAGTCTTATTAAAAATAGTCTTATTAAAAATAGTTTGGTTTAAAATATAGTGCATTTTAATTTAGTTAATTTAAAAACCAAAAAAAAATATATTTTAGAATATTTTAGTATTTATTCTTGCAATCTATACAAATATTATACGAAGCCCTGTTGAACAATCCTCGAGAGAAAAGACCTTGGTAGAACTTACCACAAACTACTTCTACCTCGTATATATTTGCGAGCGACTCAAAAACTCCTATTTTTAGGATAAGTTTTTGACCGATCAAATTTTGGCGCCATTGTCGGGGATTGTTTTAGGCCAAATATAATTTTTTTTTTGTATATTTTTGTTTATATCTTGTTATTTTATCTTTCTTTATTTCTGCATCTTTTATTCTTCTGTCCGGTCAAGTGGCGGATAACGGTACTCCGTGACTATCAAAGTCGGATTTTTCAGTTTCCCACAAACAACTGATATTTGTAGATATTTTATCGTTTTTTATTTTAATTTTTTTGTCATGGAAGAAACATTGTTTAAAATTGAAAAAAGATTTCCCTTTCTAAGCAAAAATGCAATTTTAAAGATTTACTTGAAAGGATGAGGTTGCTTATGAATAAAAGCATACCTTTTGACATAAGATTCATAATTGAAGCCAAAGTAAGAATAGCAGGTGAATTCACGGAAACACCTACTAGATTTTTACCAGGGCTTGGAAAAAGTTCATATGCAAAGAAACGACGAGCAAAGATAATAGCCGTTTGCTATAAATGTGCTAGATGGAACTGTAATTTAAAATGTCGATCTTTAGGAATTCCATCTACAAACAGAGAAGATAAAATTCAGTTCATTAATGATGGTCTGAATAAAGAGAATTTAGATAATATCGAAATTTCTCTTGACACGCATCCTAGTGGACTTGTAAATTACGGAATTCAATATTTGTGGAATAAATTCAAACCAGAATATGAACAACGTCTTGGGAATCTGACGTTAAAAGACCCTGTTTGCCAATTTGTAAGAAAATTAGATGGGAAGCTTCTCCCCGACTCATAGAAGGCGTTTAAGCCGTTTCTGAACGTAAAATCAGAGGAAGATGTGAGCCACAATTACAACTACTGTACATACACGTGAGTATCTTTTATTTTTGTCGTATGGTGAGATTTTATGAATAAAAAAATGTGATACGCGATAAATGCATTCATTATTCAATTGAGTAGTTGAAGCGCAATCAACACAATCACAAACTTGTTAAACAATTTTTCCTCATTTTTCTTCTATAAATAAATATTGTGCTTATTTCTTTTATTCATCCTTCAAACTTGTACTTTTCTCTGTTTCTCTCTAAATAAATTTCTTTTCATAAATGGAATCATCATCTTCCACAAAAAGATTTAACTCAGTCTGCATTTTTGGTGGAGCTAGTTATGGAAAAGATACATGCTTTACTGAAGCAGCACACAACTTGGGTCGTACTTTAGGAGAAAAATGCATTCATGTAGTTTACGGAGGAGGAAGTCTAGGATTACGAGCTGCTGCTTCTGCCTATATGGAAGGAGTAAGAGTGTTGGGAATAATTCCAAAACCTCTGGCTGAAAGTAAAATCACTGGGGCAACTATTGGAGATGAGTTTAGATCTGTAAATATGCAAGATCGCATAACTCACATGATAAATAATTCTGGCGCCTTTATCACCCTTCCCGGTGGTTTTGGCACACTTGAGGAACTTTTTCATGTGGTAACCAGAGCCCAGCTAAATGTTCATCAAAAACCAATAGGTCTGCTTAATGTCAATGGTTTCTTTGATGGTTTACTATCTTTCATCGACTACTCTGCTGAAAAAGGTTTTATTTCCGAGCGTGCTAAACGAATCATAGTTGTTGCAACAACACCAGAAGAGCTAATAAAAAAACTCACTGAATTTGTTCCTCAACCAGATCCAGCTCTAGCTAATATTGTCTGGATGGAAGATCTCATCGTGAGAAAACGAAAAGTGGATTCATTCCTCTCCCTTTGATACCCCATATCAGACCTCTGGTTATTTTTACTTTATGTCGTGTGTAAAAATCGTGCTAAATGATGGCAGCTTAAGAAGTTTCTTTTGATCTCTTGACGCGCATCTATTCGCGATTTATGTATTGTTATTTTTATTGCCGTAATTTTTTTGTTTTTAATAAAAGCATTGATGGCAGCGTAAGGCGACTCTTCGGACTTTCCTGAAGCGCATCTTAAAAATTGTGTTATACTTCCGGGTATATTTTTGTTGTTGTTGTTTGCCTCGTATATTTTTTCCTGCAGATCCAAAAAGGCGTAGCTCAAGCATCAATTTTCATAACAGAGAGTATTTTTTTTCTCTCTTGCTTTTTATTATTTTTTTTAAAACCGAGGACGGTTTCTTTTTCAAGTTTGGGGGTGGTATGTTTTAATTATTTTGGTATGTTTTAATTATTTTGGTGTGTTGGTTTTGTAACACCCCCAATCCACTCAGGGATATTACACGCCGTAGACCCTCTCCTCGAAGATCTACCAGGCTGGTAACAACATTTAACATCTCGACAATGCCTTCAAGGCTAAATGACTCAGTAGACCGATTTGGTCTTTCAATAAAATATACAACTCAATTACAACATATACCCATGCAGGGGTCAAAGTACAATAAACTCCCGTACAACGGGGAAAAGATACTGCAGCGGAAAAGAAAATACAACTAGACCAATACGACATCAACGGATCCTCGTGTGATTAGTATCGTTCATCTTTCATCATCCTTCGTGCCGACTCGTGTTATGCTCCAAAACCCGAATGCAAAATAGACATCCACCCCGAATACTCGGGGTTAGCAAACTCCACTGTTTTGCTAGTGCAAATACAAAGTGCAAATACGAGCCATACAATTCACATTCCACGAATAACAATAACCAGGAATCCTCAAAGATCCAAACAAAACGAAAAGTACTTCTCGAGGCAAGGGTTTGAGAAAACATTTCAAAATCGAAATATCATAAATCAATGGAAGTAATTTATAAAACGGTTTAGAGTGCCATCGAGAGTTTTAATAGAAAACAATTTAGGATTATCAAATTCTACTTTTCAAAATCCAAAAGACAAAAGGGATCACCGCCCCAAAGGTTTACTTTCCGAAAAATGACATTTACTAAACCGTTGGGATTTTAGCCCCAAATCCGTAAAACGACTTTTATAAAACCATTGGGATTTTAGCCCCAAATATCATCAACTCACAGTACACAAGAATGACCACAAGGTTCGTCTCCCAACTTCAAAATCCACAAATAAAGGATTTAAAACAAACAACAAAATACTCTTGTGCCATCCTAGCCAAGTAAGCCAAACGAACAACTTACCTCTTACACACTTAGTCGATGCATGCAATCATGAAAACCGTTCAAAATCACTCATTTCCGGAAATGCCAATATCAAATCACATTTGTAAAATGCACCACAATTAACCGTCGATCCACACCTCCGTGGACCCCTACCGAGACCCCGTCGGATCTAACCCGTAGTGGTTAAAAGCAAAGCTCGTCGATCCACACCTCCGTGGACCCCTACCGAGACCCCGTCGGGTCTAACCCATAGTGAGCATACACACACACACACATTACTCATGCAATACTAACATGCTAAGAATGTAAGTTCATTAAGAATACTCACTAGAGATGGCCATTAACTCGACACCATTACCAAACTCTTCAAAAATACAATAACAAGATTAAATACGGAATACACGATTCCATAACTTAAACAATAGGAGTATCAACATAAAATCCTTCAACGTTCAAAATAATCAAATCATAATCAATTATCAAAACACCGTTCACAAAACACACGCGTTTTGAAAGAAAGTCTTTAACGAGGCCAAACCGAAATCCTTTGAAACTTCATTTCAAATAACCAAACAAACACATCAAGACGACCACCGATCATCATATCAATAAAACGAGAAAAGTATGGGCAATGTACTTGCCTCGATACCACGAGCACGTAACCACGAAAGGATACGGCTAAACCGTTAAGATTCAGAACGCCCGATGCTAACGAAAAGGAAGACGACAACGAACGGAAGGGTTCAACACGGTTTCTTCGCAAGAAACACGACCCTAACATCATACAATCAATAAATCATCGATCATACGAGGAAGAATAATCGTAGAACGCCCGAAAACCCCTCTAAGACATTTTAGGACACCTTCAAGGCGTCGGTCAAGAACTCGACTCAAACAACGAATCGATACGATCCAACCATGGAATAATAAAGGAAATGATATAATACATCTAAATATTCATCAATACATCATAATCCTAAGTTAAATCGGATTAAACGGATGAAAACAACCAAAACACCCAATTTCCCCAAAACTAGATTTCTAGGAAATCTGACCTGATTTGGTAGATCGGAGGATGTTATAGGACGGATGATTGATGATATGAACCTCAAAACTCCATGGATATGTTGTTAAACAACATGGCTTCAAGCTTAGAACACGCCCATGCGGAAGAGGAGAAGAAGAAGGTGAAAATGGCGAGAAAAACGTCTGCGGGGCCTTAAATAAGCCGACAGACTCGGCCGTGTCCGCCCGACACGGTCGTGGCGCGGCCTGGCAGCGAGGACTCGACCGTGTCTGCTAGACACGGTCGCGCCGCTGAGGGCCTACCGATAGTGACCTGTCGCGGCGCTCGGCATTGACTCGGCCGTGTCCTGGAACACGGTCGGGCCTCAGGCGATCGCTTAAACTTATCCTAAGAGTTCGGCTCGGCCGTGCGACGACACGGTCGGGTCTGAGGCGAGACTTCCGGCTTATCCGGACGAAATGCAGCACGGGCCGTGTCGGACGACACGGCCGAGTTCGGCCGGCAGTGATCGGCCAATAACGAGCGGGTGAGCTAAAACGACCATAACTCTCTCGTCCGGACTCCGATTGACTCACCGTTCGAACCATTGGAAAGCTAACTCGATACTCTATAATATTGCAAAGATTCAGAATTTTTGGAGTTACCAAAAATTAATGGTGATATAACAAAGTAGAACTCATACTTAGAAAAGTCGTTTAGTAATCCTGAATTCAACAAAACGACACCGAAACCCGAACCTAAATACGAACCGAAGATACGGTTACGAAGTACTCACAAATACGAATCTAAGAGTTAGTAGGACACACGATTCCGACCACCCGAAGGCTCGAAATTCGACAACGGAAGGTAATTACCCCAAACTTTAGGAAATTACGAAAATGGCCCAAATGCCCGAAAATCACCATACGACAACGAATAATCAAACCGAAGCTCACAACATGTATAACAACGTTAAATGAACTTACGAAAAACCCCAAACGACAGTTTCGAACGAGATTCGCAAGAACCGAACTCAAGCGCGGAAAAGTCGCTAAAAAGCACGGAACTCAACAAAGCAGCACCGAAACGAACTCGGATGACAAAAAGTGCAGAATTAAATATTCTCCGAATGACGAAACGGTCAAAAGCGAGTCGTCAAAACGGACTTCGGCCGAAAAAGAAATTTACCGAAAATCGAAAATTTGCGGATATTACATTCTACCCTCCTTAAAAGAAGTTTCGTCCCGAAACTTAAAACAAGTAGGGGGAAGAAATATTCCGCCAGGAAAAACTCAACAAGATACACAAGAATGCGTAACTAACGCCCAACGGCGAAATGTTACAATCAACGCAAAGGAATATACGGCGTGAAAACACGCTCCACGGCGACCAACACAATGTCGCCGTTAGGGATACAATAAAACCAACAAATGACAAGCGTCATCAAACGGATAATATAGCCAATTCAATTATCCGACAATCACAAAACACAACGAACGAAAGTCAGTATGATTGACCAACTCAACGGTACATCAATCGAAACGCGAGCCAATCGCTGAACTAATACTGAATTCCACCGCCCAAGGGTTGGAAGATCGAAAACGAGACTAATTTCCCAAACTTAAGGGAATTACGAAGGAGCCTGAATGTTCACCAATCACGGAACGAGGTCAATAAAAACCGAACAATCAAACGATCAAACCACAACGACCGAGACAACAAAAATCGGAGAATCATGTTCGAATCACAAAGAACAATAAAGTTCAAACAACAACTCCCAGGATGATCTGGTGAGAACTACAAGACATGCATTGCCGTAAGATCCACAGGAAAGGGAATAGCGATTGAAAAGTCACAACGACAAACGAGTTATTCCGAAATGATATCACACTCGTTCGATAAACAAAAACAAGGGCAGGACAAGCTCAGAAATGTCAATGAACATAAATAAGTCGACAAAGTAGAATATACAGAAGTTCAAAATTCGATACCTTCGAATAAAAGGACTAGTAGAACCAAATGATGTTACTCCCGAACAAGGTTCACAAGAATCGAACCGAACTCGAAAAAAGTCACACCGATAATCAGATCGGCCCACAACAAGATCACAGCTCGTTCGGACGATGAAATCGAAATACATAACAAGTTCATAAAGTGCCAACGAACATGAGCGAATCGATAGACTGGAGAAAGAGAAAACACAGAAGTCAAAATAGTACGGGCATTACCTCCGACCTCGTCCACGAAATTCACAAAAACGGGAGCAAGGTAACAAGACATTAAACAATCGACGCATAACGGAACCATCACCGATGCACACGGTCATACCAAACCAAGCTCTAACAGCTCGCACATGCGCGACAACGCAGGAATCACTACGAGGCGATAATATTCAACACCAACATCCCGCCTCTCACAGGGGGCTAACACAACAAATGTGTGGAAAGCGACTCAACGCTCACACCGCCAATTCGGTCATACTCGGGAGAAAGTATCAAAATGACAACGCGAACATCACACATACATACCCAGCCCTCAAACGGGAATGGATAGGTTTTAAAAACGAAAACCTCATTTTGAAAATAATTTAGAAGAACACCGATTGATCTTGAGTATCATGTTTCAAAAAAAAAAAAAAAAAATACAAACGTGAAACATCGTTATCGAGACATTGGAGAACCATTTCGCATTTGATAAGAATGAAGATACTTTCTCTTAATGAAAACTTTCAAAATATTCGACCCTCGGGTCTAAATAAAAGTGTTTCTAAAACATTGAAAATATCTCAAAGCATTTTGGTCCTCAAGGTAGAAAATTTTTTGGAATATATTGTGGCACCTAGGATGTACCACAAGAAAATAACTCATTTGAAAAGTATGTCTCGAAATTTATTTTTCTAAGATACTCAAGGTTTTCAAAAATCCAATAGGCCAGAATGCCCAAAACTCACACATACCGACATTCACTAAAACAACTCCTAGCACACGCATCAAAAAGTTTAAAATCAAGACAATATATGTCTTTAAACGGAAATAAACGATAAAATACCACATTCAGAACAAAACCACTGATAAAATACTCTCCCGCACTGGCTAGTGAACAAGTCGAACGCGTATAAGCACAAAGCTTCCACAAGAGACTTGTAAAACGTGCAAATCGATTCGAAAATCCTCAACAACGGAGAAAAACAACAATAAAAAGACATCACAAGCGACGACACTCCCCGTATAAATCAAATACGAGAGTCGGCTAAATACATATCGTGAAATCAAAATTCACATAAGGATTCCATCACTTAACAAATAATCATAAAAATAGCTCGTGTCACACGAGGCACAACACAAAGAAGGGAGACTTACTTCCACAGGTCGCACGAAGATGATGATCGCCCCACGATACTAATCACGACCAACAAACTCAAACGACGCGTCGCGACACATTTCGATCGGATAAAATCCGACGAAACAAGACTCAAACAACACGACTTGACCCGACAGCCTAGGTTTCCTCAACCTAAGCTCTGATACCATTTATGTAACACCCCCAATCCACTCAGGGATATTACACGTCGTAGACCCTCTCCTCGAAGATCTACCAGGCTGGTAACAACATTTAACATCTCGACAATGCCTTCAAGGCTAAATGACTCAGTAGACCGATTTGGTCTTTCAATAAAATATACAACTCAATTACAACATATACCCATGCAGGGGTCAAAGTACAATAAACTCCCGTACAACGGGGAAAAGATACTGCAGCGGAAAAGAAAATACAACTAGACCAATACGACATCAACGGATCCTCGTGTGATTAGTATCGTTCATCTTTCATCATCCTTCGTGCCGACCCTGTGTTATGCTCCAAAACCTGAATGCAAAAATAGACATCCACCCCCCGAATACTCGGGGTTAGCAAACTCCTTTGTTTTGCTAGTGCAAATACAAAGTGCAAATACGAGCCATACAATTCACATTCCACGAATAACAATAACCAGGAATCCTCAAAGATCCAAACAAAACGAAAAGTACTTCTCGAGGCAAGGGTTTGAGAAAACATTTCAAAATCGAAATATCATAAATCAATGGAAGTAATTTATAAAACGGTTTAGAGTGCCATCGAGAGTTTTAATAGAAAACAATTTAGGATTATCAAATCCTACTTTTCAAAATCCAAAAGACAAAAGGGGTCACCGCCCCAAAGGTTTACTTTCCGAAAAATGACATTTACTAAACCGTTGGGATTTTAGCCCCAAATCCGTAAAACGACTTTTATAAAACCATTGGGATTTTAGCCCCAAATATCATCAACTCACAGTACACAAGAATGACCACAAGGTTCGTCTCCCAACTTCAAAATCCACAAATAAAGGATTTAAAACAAACAACAAAATACTCTTGTGCCATCCTAGCCAAGTAAGCCCAACGAACAACTTACCTCTTACACACTTAGTCGATGCATGCAATCATGAAAACCGTTCAAAATCACTCATTTCCGGAAATGCCAATATCAAATCACATTTGTAAAATGCACCACAATTAACCGTCGATCCACACCTCCGTGGACCCCTACCGAGACCCCGTCGGATCTAACCCGTAGTGGTTAAAAGCAAAGCTCGTCGATCCACACCTCCGTGGACCCCTACCGAGACCCCGTCGGGTCTAACCCATAGTGAGCATACACACACACATTACTCATGCAATACTAACATGCTAAGAATGTAAGTTCATTAAGAATACTCACTAGAGATGGCCATTAACTCGACACCATTACCAAACTCTTCAAAAATACAATAACAAGATTAAATACGGAATACACGATTCCATAACTTAAACAATAGGAGTATCATCATAAAATCCTTCAACGTTCAAAATAATCAAATCATAATCAATTCTCAAAACACCGTTCACAAAACACACGCGTTTTGAAAGAAAGTCTTTAACGAGGCCAAACCGAAATCCTTTGAAACTTCATTTCAAATAACCAAACAAACACATCAAGACGACCACCGATCATCATATCCATAAAACGAGAAAAGTATGGGCAAGGTACTTGCCTCGATACCACGAGCACGGAACCACGAACGGATACGGCTCAACCGGGAAGCTTCGGAACGCCCGATGCTAACGAAAAGGAAGACGACAACGAACGGAAGGGTACAACACGGTTTCTTCGCAAGAAACACGACCCTAACATCATACAATCAATAAATCATCGATCATACGAGGAAGAATAATCGTAGAACGCCCGAAAACCCCTCTAAGACATTTTACCGGACACCTTCAAGGCGTCGGTCAAGAACTCGACTCAAACAACGAATCGATACGATCCAACCATGGAATAATAAAGGAAATGATATAATACATCTAAATATTCATCAATACATCATAATCCTAAGTTAAATCGGATTAAACGGATGAAAACAACCAAAACACCCAATTTCCCCAAAACTAGATTTCTAGGAAATCTGACCTGATTCGGTAGATCGGAGGATGTTATAGGACGTATGATTGATGATATGAACCTCAAAACTCCATGGATATGTTGTTAAACAACATGGCTTCAAGCTTAGAACACGCCCAGCTGCGGAAGAGGAGAAGAAGAAGGTGAAAAATGGCGAGAAAAACGTCTGCAGGGCCTTAAATAGGCTGACAGACTCGACCGTGTCCGCCTGACACGGTCGTGGCGCGCAGCTGGCCGGCAGGGACTCGACCGTGTCCTGCTAGACACGGTCGCGCCGCTGAGGGGCCTACCGATAGTGACCTGTCCGCGGCGCTCGGCATTGACTCGACCGTGTCCTCGAACACGGTCGGGCCTCTCAAGCGATCGCTTAAACTTATCCGGAAGAGTTCGGCTCGGCCGTGCCAGACGACACGGTCGGGTCCTGAGGCAGAGACTTACGGCTTATCCGGACGAGTACGGCACGGGCCGTGTCGGACGACACGGCCGAGTTCGGCCGGCAGTGATCGGCCAATAACGAGCGGGTGAGCTAAAACGACCATAACTCTCTCGTCCGGACTCCGATTGACTCACCGTTCGAACCATTGGAAAGCTAACTCGATGCTATATAATATCGCAAAGATTCAGAATTTTTGGAGTTACCAAAAATTAATGGTGATCTAACAAAGTAGAACTCATACTTAGAAAAGTCGTTTAGTAATCCTGAATTCAACAAAACGACACCGAAACCCGAACCTGAATACGAACCGAAGATACGGTTACGAAGTACTCACAAAGACGAATCTAAGAGTTAGTAGGACACACGATTCCGACCACCCGAAGGCTCGAAATTCGACAACGGAAGGTAATTACCCCAAACTTTGGGAAATTACGAAAATGGCCCAAATGCCCGAAAATCACCATACGACAACGAATAATCAAACCGAAGTTCACAACATGTATAACAACGTTAAATGAACTTACAAAAAACCCCAAACGACAGTTTCGAACGAGATTCGCAAGAACCGAACTCAAGCGCGGAAAAGTCGCTAAAAAGCACGGAACTCAACAAAGCAGCACCGAAACGAACTCGGATGACAAAAAGTGCAGAATTAAATATTCTCCGAATGACGAAACGGTCAAAAGCGAGTCGTCAAAACGGACTTCGGCCGAAAAAGAAATTTACCGAAAATCGAAAATTTGCGGATATTACAGGTTTTGATTATTTTGGTGATTTGCCTTAATTATATATATATATATATATATATTATTTTTATTTGTGAGATTTCTAGATCTGGCCATAAACACCAATAAATTAGCTATATACAAGCTTCTAAAATTGTTTTAACCGGTAAAAAAATTGTATATTCCAAAATTTTTGAGCCTTAATCTCTCTTTCCAAACCTTATAGTTATCATATAAAATCGAGTCATTCGTTACCTTGAGAAAAGAAGAATCAGTCGGTTGATGAAAAATAGAACTGAAATTTACTTAATTTGTGGAGTTTTTGATTTTTCATGCTTAACTAATAAATGATTTTCTGCAAAAATTCTATTCCCTAAAAAAAAAAATGGAGTCATTGGTGAAAAGAGCTACACGTTAGCAAATAACGGTGTGAAAGCTATCACCTAAAAAAAAATAAAAAAAATGACAAAAAGGAGAAGTGTTGAGCAGCAACAGCTGCCTAATTTTGGGGGTCTTAAAATTTTGCGAAAAATAAAGGACTAACCATTGTTGGTGCGTAGCTGCCGTCTCACAGAAAAATTGGTGAAAAGAGCTACACGTTAGCAAATAACGGTGTGAAAGCTATCACCTTTTTTTAAAAAAAAAAGATAGAAATTGTGTTGGTGAAAAGAGCTACACGTTAGCAAATAACGGTGTGAAAGCTATCACTAAGGGATGTAGTTTATGAACAGACTTGAATTAATTAGCGGCTGAATTTCAATACACTCAATTTCGTGAAAAATCACAATATTTGATGACGCCAATGAAATTCTTCTTCATATTGAGTCAAAAAAAATAAACGAGTGATCGAGAGCAACCATTAAAGGGAATCGTGTGAGTCACGAGTGGGAAAGAAATAATCAACCTTTTGGGGGGAAAACATTGCATTTTGGAATTACAAAAATAAAAACCGTGTTTTAACTTCAAAATCGTTAGTAGATTTATTTTGAATCTTGATTCATTTCTATCTACTGTATAAAGTTGGTTATTGTGTATTAATGGCATTTTGATCTCTTTTCATCTTTATATATAATTATTTTTTAAATTTTTGTGTATTATTTTTTATTTTTTATTTTGTGTCTTATTTTAATTTTTATTTTGTGTGTGATTAATAAAGAGTCTTGCTCGGGACTAGCAAGAATTTAAGTGTGGGGTATTTGATTAGTGCATAATTGATCTAAAATTCATATACAAAATATTCCTTTTTCCGGCATAATCGTATCGATTTGTGATTAAAAATACATATTTTACGAGATATGTCCAAACATGAGCTAAAAATGGTTATTTTACTGACATCGACATGAAGCATCAAAAAGGACGGAAAACAAGATCAAATCCAACGACGGGAATTTTTCAAGGCAAAACGACGATACAACACGGCGCAAAAAGGACCGTGTTATGTAGGCCGTTTCACATACGGCGCAACAAGGGCCGTGTCTTGGGCCGTTTCACACACGGCCGGCATTTAGCGCTGTGTCCTCGCGCGTATTCCGGAAGAGACCGAGTCACCAAAAAACGGCGCACAACACGGGGCAAACTGGGCCGTTTTTCATCGCCGTTTTTCAGAAGATGCCATGCAAAATTAGTCCACTTTTGACCAACTTGTTATAACACCCCAAACTAGGCGGACATTACAGTGCCGTGGACCCCCGACTGGGACCCACTAGGCGAGTGAAAATGAATGAATTACACAGGGGAAATGTAGTACCGAACCACATTACAACAATAATTACTCCGATGAGGAGTTTCGTACAACACATCCAGGATAATACCGAATACATGTATATTTTATATGAAGATAAAATATACAACACTGAGTGAAATGAGTATTCAAACAGAATGTCTGCAGCGGAATAAATGAAGGAAACATAAATGACTGAAAAGACTGGGGTCCCCCTATAGTATCTTTGGGACTCCTCGCCGTCAACGTGCTCTCCCCGTGCCTTTGCCTTGCCAAGACCTGAAAATAAAATCCCCAAACGGGGTCAGTTACACAGAACAACAATCCTCAAGGGTTGAAAATACACAATCATGATTATATCAGAAGTTATGAAATATCCTGTCGAAACATACGCAATCAAACATCCTATATGAATCAACTAACAGTACGGCTCAAAGAGTGGCGCCACACTACGCCCGGGATGGAAATGTGTCCGTGCACAAGCCACCAACGAGTATCGATCGAATACACGTGTGGTCTTGTACCTAATCAGTCTCACGAGGCATATGACTCGTGTGCACAGTCCAATGTGAGGCCAACAACCAACACACGACTTAAATGTGCCCGACATGAAAATCCAACACATACCAACCGGCACGCCAGTATGACCCGGAATGCCACGATATAACAAAAGTGACATCGGAAACGAATAATGACTCACCGAGATGAAATGATAGTGAAATGAATGATAGCTCAGTGAAATGATTGGAACCGTCGTTCCTTGTGACTGAAGTGATTAATTGACAATGACAAGTTTTGATACGGTTAATACAATGATGAATGAGTTATGATTATGAATGAACAACAACAAAAGGAAATGAATATCCTTTTAACCGAGTAAGAATTAACTTACACAATACCGATGAAGAATGTCCTTCCACGAACAAATGTCCTAAATGAAGTGTCGGTCACTCGAACAACCTTGAATAACACAATTACCAACAATCCTCTCAATAAACGAATCAAACACGATTATAACGAACTCAAGGCGTCAAAACGACTAAACCAAGTTCATTGGGGCATTAAATCGAACACTATGTGGCCAACTTCGATTGATTATAACCAAACCTCAATAACACCAACATCAAATCCCCAAGAAGTGTTTCAAACCAACAAAACAACTTCAATACGATCAATAATCCATTATGAATATCTAAAATCGTGATTTCAACAACAATTAATCGAAAACCCCCAAATCCAACTCAATATTCAAAGTGTTCTTGGAAAATCCTTCGATAATCCATTGAATCTTTATACAAACTCATAATCATATGCATATCCCTCTATATAACATGATTATAACGTCTAAAACATCATATTCCAATATAAAATCGAAATCCAAGATGTTGAAGAAATTACCTCTTGAAGATCCAACCACTTCGATCCGATGAACACGAGTTAAATCGAGTATCCAAGCTTCACGATCGAATGGAAATGAAGAAAATCAAGTTCTCAAGTGTTTGATGAAGGAAAATCCCTTCCCCCCAAGCTCTCTCTCGGACAAGATGGAAGAAGAAAGTGAAAATGAAGAAAAAGTCCCGGCCAACACAATATAAACTGCCGGAAGTTACGGCCGTAACTCGGCCTTCATACGGCCGTAACATCCCAGGTCAACGGCCTTACGGCCGTAACCGGCCAACTCGTACGGCCGTAACTCGGCTTCGTCCAAAAACCTGCCGACAGCCTTACGGCCGTCTCCGCCCTAACTTACGGGCGTAACTCGCCCTCGTCTAAAACATCTGCCGGCATCCTTACGGCCGTACCCGCACACCTTACGGGCGTAACTCGGATGATACGGCCGTATCCGGCCAAACTTACGGGCGTAAGCCCCCTTCGTCGAAAATGACCAGGTACCCTGCCTGTAACGTACGGCCGTATCCGGCCAAGCCTTACGGCCGTATCTTCCTCGCCTTATGGCCGTATGCCGCAACCCTTACGGCCGTAACTCGCCTTCGGCCAAAAACGCCTGGGCACCCTGCTCGACACGTACGGCCGTAATCGGCCAAGCCTTACGGCCGTACCTGCTCAACTTACGGCCGTATTCCGAAACCTTACGGCCGTAAGTCCCGTTCGTCCAAAAAGGCCTGACAATCAACGAACCCATGTTACGGCCGTAACCTACAATCCTTACGGCTGTAACTCAATGCTGGACATGGTGAAAATCCGATAACTCCGATTCCTCGCTACGACTGATGAATGATCCGACAACCATACGTATGTGAAAGTGAACAAGTCCAAAGATGAAACTTCCAGCACAAGACTACCAATCACAATGATAATGTTAATACTCCCGTCTAGATCCATAAACGGAGATGAAATGACGATCGGTAACTGATACATGGTTATAACACGCCCACGATGAATGCAAATGAATGAATCATGAATGATAAATGATTATCGATGAGTGAAAATTACTGAGTGACAATTACTGACTGATAATTACTGAATGATAATGAATGGATTACGACCGGGTATTACATACTCCCCCCCTTAAAAAGAGTTTCGTCCCCGAAACTAAGGGCCAAACAACTCGGGTTGACTCTCCCGCATACTCTCCTTGGTTTCCCAAGTAGTCTCTTTGACTCCGTGTCTAGACCACTGAATCCTGACCAAAGGAATCATCTTGTTCCTCAACTGATTGATTCACCGATCTAAAGCTCGTATAGGACGCTCCTCATACGAATGATCGTTCGCGATCTCGATTTCGTCGAACTGAAATATGTGATTCGGGTCGGCAACATACTTCCGCAACTGAGAGACGTGAAACACATTATGAATTTGGCTCAACGCCGGAGGTAAAGCCAATCGATAAGCTAACTCGCCTACTCGCTCCAAAATCTCAAATGGTCCAATGATTCTCGGACGCAACTTTCCCCGCTTTCCGAAACGGAAAAATACCTCGACTCGGGGACACCTTGATCAAAACATGGTCACCCGTCTCGAACTCTAGCGGTCGACGATGATTATCTGCATATGATTTCTGTCGACTCTGAGCTGTCAACATACGACTCTTGATCAAAGTTACGTTCTCCCGGGCGGCTATAAGCATATCGGGCTCGGTGCCGATTGATTCCGAAAGGTCGTCCCAACACAACGGAGATCGACAACGATGACCGTACAAGGCCTCATAAGGTGCCATCTTAATCGAAGCATGCCAACTATTATTATACGTGAACTCGATCAATGGTAGTTGGGCTTCCCAATCGTCCTTCCAATCGAGGACGCATGCCCTCAACATGTCCTCTAATGTCTGAATGGTTCTCTCAGATTGTCCGTCGGACTAAGGATGAAAAGCAGTACTGAGATTAAGCTGAGTTACCATAACACGATGGACTGATTTCCAAAAATGAGACACAAACCGTCCGTCACGATCGGAAACGATACTCTTAGGAGTACCGTGCAGTCTCACTATCTCTTTGATGAACAGCTGGGCAAGTCTCTCGGGACCCCACGTATCCTTGATCTCAAGGAAATGAGCTGATTTAGATAAGCGGTCCACGATCACCCAGATCGTATTCATGCCACGACGAATCGTCGGCAACTCGTGATGAAATCCATAGAAATGTCTTCCCACTTCCATTCTGGAATAGGGAGCGGTTTCAAAGATACCCACGGCTGATGTTCAAACTTGATTTGTTGACAGGTTAAGCATCTCGAAACAAATTCCGCGACTTCTCGTTTCATATTACTCCACCAGTAATTTTGTTTCAAGTCGTTTTACATCTTTCTAGACCCCGAGTAAACAGAGTAAGTGGTAGCATGAGCTTCTCTCGAAATCGAGTTTTTCAACTCGTCAGTCGCCGGTACGCACAACCGATTCTTAAATCTCAAAAGTTCATCCTCGTGGACCACGAATCCAGGGGCTTCTGAACCCTGATTCTCCCTGATTTCCTCCTCAAGTGATGATGAAATCTCTAACATACAAAGTCGTCTCGAACTTGCCGGCCGGACCTCGATCTCGGGTCTAAGGAATTCCTGCTGAAGCTCCTTCTGAAATGTTAAACGAGCAAGCATCTGCCCCTGAACAGACTTACGACTCAAGGCATCGGCGACAACATTCGCCTTGCCCGGGTGGTAAAGTATCTCAATATCATAATCTTTGATTAGTTCCAACCACCGTCTTTGTCGCATATTTAACTCCTTCTGAGTAAATATATACTTCAATTCTTGTGATCAGTGAAGATCTGACAGGTGACGCCATAAAGGGAACGACGCCAAATTTCCAACGCGAAAACCACGACTGCTAGATCCAGGTCGTGGGTCGGATAATTAACTATCTAATCCGAGGAAACTTCGGATTTCCTTAACATCTTTCGGAGGTTGCCAATATCGGATAGCCTCCGTCTTCTGAGGGTCGACACGAACTCTGTCTGATGAAATTACATGCCCGAGAAGAGTCACTTCGGACATCCAGGACTCACATTAAGAAAACTTTCCACAAAGTTGCTCGCGTCTTAACACGTCGAGAACCTGATGAAGACGTACTTCGTGTTCCTCTCGATCACGAGAATAAATCAAAATGTCATCGATGAAGACAACAACAAACTGATCCAAAAAGTCGATGACAATCCGATTCATTAACTCCATGAATACCGCAGGTGTATTAGTTAGCCCGAACGGCATTACCACGAACTCATAATGACCATAGCGTGTACGAAACGCCATCCTTGCGATACCCGACTCTTGAATTCGCAACAGATGATATCCAGATCTTAAGTCGATCTAGGAAAAACATTGAAGTTCCCTAAAGTTGATTTAAGAGATCATCAATACGGGGTAGATGATACTAATCTCGATCATCACCCTGTTGAACTCCTGATAATTAATACACGCACGAGACGAGTCAACCTTCTCCTTGACAGATCACACTGGTGCTCCTCACGGGGACACACTCGGTCGGAGATAACCTTTCTCGAACTATTCCTCAAGTTGAATCTTCAAATCCTGCATTTCGGTCGGGGCCATCCGATACGGCGCCTTCGATAACGGGGACGTACCAGGCTCCAACTCACTCCTGAATTCCACTACTCTATGTGAAGGAAACCAGATAACTCGTCTGGAAACACATCGTCAATCGATGACAATGATACCACGAATGATTGAACATTTCGATTGCCCTAGAATGGTCAATCGATAAAAAGTGATACAATGAATGATTGAACATCTCAATTGCCATAAAACGACAAATCGA
Source organism: Orobanche coerulescens (assembly GCA_033398695.1). Classification (NCBI taxonomy): domain Eukaryota; kingdom Viridiplantae; phylum Streptophyta; class Magnoliopsida; order Lamiales; family Orobanchaceae; genus Orobanche; species Orobanche coerulescens. The sequence continues at coordinate 28,975,986 of CM065805.1, read as the reverse complement.
TGAAAATGATACAATGAATGATTGAACATCTCGATTGCCTTAAAACAGCAAATCGATGAAAATGATACAATGAATGATTGAATAACTCGATTGCCTTAGAAAGACCAATCGACAAAAATGATACAATGAATGATTGAACATCTCGATTGCCTTAAAATAGCAAATCGATGAAAATGATACAATGAATGATTGAACAACTCGATTGAGGAATTTCCCTGCTTCCGTCATAATAATAATTCTTCTGGAACAACGGGAATTACTTCCCTGAAATACACACTCGTCTCCAACGACTGAAATGATAGTGACCAAACGCTTACGATCACTAAGGATGGTATCATGACGATCCATATAATTAACACCCAATATTACATCTTCCTAAGGTAAGTCCACCATGATTAGGTCCACCAACCAATCGCGGTCATTAAGCTTAATTCGGTATGATTTCCGAAAATTCTTCCATCGTCAGGTAGACCGATGGTATGAGGTCCACAAGAAATAGGACTATCCCAAAATAAGTCTATTCAAACATGATTCGAAAATGAATGAATGCGGTGCACCAGTATCCAAAAGGGACACACAGGTTGAAATAAAATTACGAGTATACCTGAGATCATTCGGGCCATCGGATCGTCGATCCTCTTCATCACATGAATCCGGGACTTGCCGTCCCCCGAACCGGACGCTCCCGTCTGATAAATATGAGCTCCAACTCTATTTGCTTCCATTGTCTTAAACGTCGTTGACAGAGCGCCTAATCGACCGCCGATTGCTTCGGCTCGAGATGCCGCCGAGCCGACTTGGAGTCCTTTCGTCAAAAACGGGCCTTATGCCCAAAATTCCCACAATTATGGCACGTGATAGACGGTTTCGTACACTTAGTGCAGTAATGACCCGGCGCTCCACGGTTGAAACAGTGATGGCCGAATCGCCGCCGGATCGAGATCCCGCACGATTATGCGCCGTAGGAGGTCGCTCAGAAATGATAGGACTCACACGAGGCTTTTTGAAGGTTGACTGACCACCTTCGGATTGATTACGCTTCGTTGATTTCTTGCTGACAGATGAAGGTTGTTGTTCAGCAATTTCCTTAGCAGCAGGCTCATACGGGAGAGTTCTCTCGATTAATCCGGCCAGAGTGGCGCAATGTATTGAGCAATTGCACATGGGTCATCATGGCCTACATAAATGTGAGTGGATCAACCCGAACATCTTCTGATCGAGCCGAGTCCTGGGTACGATTTCCCGACAGCGAGTGATTATTTCCCGGGTTTTGGCCCGCACCGCGGCCTCTCCCCATGCATCCCCTGACAGCTCTCCCCATACTGAAGTAGGAAGGTCGCATAATGATTATATTTCCCGCATGATTATCACGTTATGATTATGTCATGAGATGATGAAAATGAGTATACATGCTCTAACTTAGCGATTATATGAATGATTTACTGAAGTGACATGATTACCTGATGAAATTCTTGAAATGATTATCTTGAACAACTTAACAAGATTAATAATATTATCATCCAGATTGACAACTGAGTAATGAAATGAATTGAGTAATTAATGAGTTAACATGATCGTCCTGATCATTAACTGAGTAATGAAATGAATTAAGTGATTAATGAGTTAACATGATCGTCCTAATCACAATGAATGATGATGTTTGAGGATTGTTAATTGATGAATGATGAATGAATGACTATTGCCAGAAATTATACCATGGCGTTAGAAATATTACGCTTCTTTCTTCGATTGGCTCGGCATTTGCACAGGTCACACGTGACGCGAAAGTCCAATGATACTAGTCTGATGACGATGATTTCAAATGAGACATGACTCGGAAGGTAGTATTCAAAACCACTCTCCGATACCAACTCTGTAACACCCCAAACTAGGCGGACATTACAGTGCCGTGGACCCCCGACTGGGACCCACTAGGCGAGTGAAAATGAATGAATTACACAGGGGAAATGTAGTACCGAACCACATTACAACAATAATTACTCCGATGAGGAGTTTCGTACAACACATCCAGGATAATACCGAATATATGTATATTTTATATGAAGATAAAATATACAACACTGAGTGAAATGAGTATTCAAACGGAATGTCTGCAGCGGAATAAATGAAGAAAACATAAATGACTGAAAAGACTGGGGTCCCCTTATAGTATCTTTGGGACTCCTCGCCGTCAACGTGCTCTCCCCGTGCCTTTGCCTTGCCAAGACCTGAAAACAAAATTCCCAAACGGGGTCAGTTACACAGAACAACAATCCTCAAGGGTTGAAAATACACAATCATGATTATATCAGAAGTTATGAAATATCCTGTCGAAACATACGCAATCAAACATGCTATATGAATCAACTAACAGTACGGCTCAAAGGGTGGCACCACACTACGCCCGGGATGGAAATTTGTCCGTGCACAAGCCACCAACGAGTATCGATCGAATACATGTGTGGTCTTGTACCTAATCAGTCTCACGAGGCATATGACTCGTGTGCACAGTCCAATGTGAGGCCAACAACCAACACACGAATTAAACGTGCCCGACATGAAAATCCAACACATACCAACCGGCACGCCAGTATGACCCGGAATGCCACGATATAACAAAAGTGACATCGGAAATGAATAATGACTCACCGAGATGAAATGATAGTGAAATGAATGATAGCTCAATGAAATGATTGGAACCGGCTGCTCCTTGTGGTCAAGTGATTAATTGACAATGACAAGTTTTGATACGGTTAATACAATGATGAATGAGTTATGATTATGAATGAACAACAACAAAAGGAAATGAATATCCTTTTAACCGAGTAAGAATTAACTTACACAATACCGATGAAGAATGTCCTTCCACGAACAAACGTCCTAAATGAAGTGTCGGTCACTCGAACAACCTTGAATAACACAATTACTAACAATCCGCTCAATAAACGAATCAAGCACGATTATAACGAACTCAAGGCGTCAAAACGACTAAACCAAGTTCATTGGGACATTAAATCGAACACTATGTGGCCAACTTCGATTGATTATAACCAAACCTCAATAACACCAACATCAAATCCCCAATAAGTGTTTCAAACCAACAAAACAACTTCAATACGATCAATAATCCATTATGAATATCTAAAATCGTGATTTCAACAATAATTAATCGAAAACCCCCAAATCCAACTCAATATTCAAAGTGTTCTTGGAAAATCCTTCGATAATTTATTGAATCTTTATACAACCTCATAATCATATGCATATCCCTCCATATAACATGATTATAACGTCCAAAACATCATATTCCAATATAAAATCGAAATCCAAGATGTTGAAGAAATTACCTCTTGAAGATCCAACCACTTCGATCCGATGAACACGAGTTAAATCGAGTATCCAAGCTTCACGATCGAATGGAAATGAAGAAAATCAAGTACTCAAGTGTTTGATGAAGGAAAATCCCTTCCCCCCAAGCTCTCTCTCGGATAAGATGGAAGAAGAAAGTGAAAATGAAGAAAAAGTCCCGGCCAACACAATATAAACTGCCGGAAGTTACGGCCGTAACTCGGCCTTCATACGGCCGTAACATCCCAGGTCAACGGCCTTACGGCTGTAACCGGCCAACTCGTACGGCCGTAACTCGGCTTCGTCCAAAAACCTGCCGACAGCCTTACGGCCGTATCCGCCCTGACTTACGGGTGTAACTCGCCCTCGTCTAAAACATCTGCCGGCATCCTTACGGCCGTACCCGCACACCTTACGGGCGTAACTCGGATGATACGGCCGTATCCGGCCAAACTTACGGGCGTAAGCCCCCTTCGTCGAAAATGACCAGGTACCCTGCCTGTAACGTACGGCCGTATCCGGCCAACCCTTACGGCCGTATCTCCCTCGCCTTATGGCCGTATGCCGCAACCCTTACGGCCGTAACTCGCCTTCGGCCAAAAATGCCTGGGCAACCTGCTCGACACGTACGGCCGTAATCGGCCAATCCTTACGGCCGTACCTGCTCAACTTACGGCCGTATTCCGAAACCTTACGGCCGTAAGTCCCGTTCGTCCAAAAAGGCCTGACAATCAACGAACCCATGTTACGGCCGTAACCTACAATCCTTACGGCCGTAACTCAATGCTGGACATGGTGAAAATCCGATAACTCCGATTCCTCGCTACGACTGATGAATGATCCGACAACCATACGTATGTGAAAGTGAACAAGTCCAAAGATGAAACTTCCAGCACAAGACTACCAATCACTATGATAATGTTAATACTCCCGTCTCGATCCATAAATGGAGATGAAATGACGATCGGTAACTGATACATGGTTATAACACGCCCACGATGAATGCAAATGAATGAATCATGAATGATGAATGATTATCGATGAGTGAAAAATTACTGAGTGACAATTACTGACTGATAATTACTGAATGATAATGAATGGATTACGACCGGGTATTACATACTCCCCCCCTTAAAAAGAGTTTCATCCCCGAAACTAAGGGCCAAACAACTCGGGTTGACTCTCCCGCATACTCTCCTTGGTTTCCCAAGTAGTCTCTTCGACTCCGTGTCTAGACCACTGAATCCTGACCAAAGGAATCATCTTGTTCCTCAACTGATTGATTCACCGATCTAAAGCTCGTATAGGACACTCCTCATACGAATGATCGTTCGCAATCTTGATTTCGTCGAACTGAAATATGTGATTCGGGTCGGCAACATACTTCCGCAACTGAGAGACGTGAAACACATTATGAATTTGGCTCAACGCCGGAGGTAAAGCCAATCGATAAGCTAACTCGCCTACTCGCTCCAAAATCTCAAATGGTCCAATGATTCTCGGACGCAACTTCCCCCGCTTTCCGAAACGGAAAAATACCTCGACTCGGGGACACCTTGATCAAAACATGGTCACCCGTCTCGAACTCTAGCGGTCGACGACGATTATCTGCATATGATTTCTGTCGACTCTGAGCTGTCAACATACGACTCTTGATCAAAGTTACCTTCTCCCGGGCGGCTATAAGCATATCGGGCTCGGTGCCGATTGATTCCGAAAGGTCGTCCCAACACAACGGAGATCGACAACGACGACCGTACAAGGCCTCATAAGGTGCCATCTTAATCGAAGCATGCCAACTATTATTATACGTGAACTCGATCAATGGTAGTTGGGCTTCCCAATCGTCCTTCCAATCGAGGACGCATGCCCTCAACATGTCCTCTAATGTCTGAATGGTTCTCTCAGATTGTCCGTCGGACTGAGGATGAAAAGCAGTACTGAGATTAAGCTGAGTTCCCATAACACGATGGACTGATTTCCAAAAATGAGACATAAACCGTCCGTCACGATCGGAAACGATACTCTTAGGAGTACCGTGCAGTCTCACTATCTCTTTGATGAACAGCTGGGCAAGTCTCTCGGGACCCCACGTATCCTTGATCTCAAGGAAATGAGCTGATTTAGATAAGCGGTCCACGATCACCCAGATCGTATTCATGCCACGACGAATCGTCGGCAACTCGTGATGAAATCCATAGAAATGTCTTCCCACTTCCATTCTGGAATAGGGAGCGGTTTCAGCATACCCGCCGGTCGCTGATGTTCAAACTTGACTTGTTGACAGGTTAAGCATCTCGAAACAAATTCCGCGACTTCTCGTTTCATATTACTCCACCAGTAATTTTGTTTCAAGTCGTTTTACATCTTGCTAGACCCCGAGTGAACAGAGTAAGGGGTAGCATGAGCTTCTCTCGAAATCGAGTTTTTCAACTCGTCACGCACAACCGATTCTTAAATCTCAAAAGTTCATCCTCGTGGACCACGAATCCAGGGGCTTCTGAACCCTGATTCTCCCTGATTTCCTCCTCAAGTGATGATGAAATCTCTAACATACAAAGCTGTCCCTGAACTTGCTGAAGCCGGACCTCGATCTCGGGTCTAAGGAATTCCTGCTGAAGCTCCTTCTGAACTGTTAAACGAGCAAGCATCTGCCCCTGAACAGACTTACGACTCAAGGCGTCGGCGACAACGTTCGCCTTGCCCGGGTGGTAAAGTATCTCAATATCATAATCTTTGATTAGTTCCAACCACCGTCTTTGTCGCATATTTAACTCCTTCTGAGTAAATATATACTTCAATTCTTGTGATCAGTGAAGATCTGACAGGTGACGCCATAAAGGGAACGATGCCAAATTTCCAACGCGAAAACCACGGCTGCTAGATCCAGGTCGTGGGTCGGATAATTAACCATCTAATCCGAGGAAACTTCGGATTTCCTTAACATCTTTCGTAGGTTGCCAATCTCGGATAGCCTCCGTCTTCTGAGGGTCGACACGAACTCTGTCTGATGAAATTACATGCCCGAGAAGAGTCACTTCGGACATCCAGGACTCACATTAAGAAAACTTTCCATAAAGTTGCTCGCGTCTTAACACGTCGAGAACCTGATGAAGACGTACCTCGTGTTCCTCTCGATCACGAGAATAAATCAAAATGTCATCGATGAAGACAACAACAAACTGATCCAAAAAGTCGATGAAAATCCGATTCATTAACTCCATGAATACCGCAGGTGCATTAGTTAGCCCGAACGGCATTACCACGAACTCATAATGACCATAGCGTGTACGAAACGCCATCCTTGCGATACCCGACTCTTGAATTCGCAACTGATGATATCCAGATCTTAAGTCGATCTAGGAAAAATATTGAAGTTCCCTGAAGTTGATTTAAGAGATCATCAATACGGGGTAGAGGATACTAATCTCGATCATCACCCTGTTGAACTCCTGATAATTAATACACGCACGAGACGAGTCAACCTTCTCCTTGACAGATCACACTGGTGCTCCTCACGGGGACACACTCGGTCGGAGATAACCTTTCTCGAACTATTCCTCAAGTTGAATCTTCAACTCCTGTATTTCGGTCGGGGCCATCCGATACGGCGCCTTCGATAACGGGGACATACCAGGCTCCAACTCACTCCTGAATTCCACTACTCTATGTGAAGGAAACCAGATAACTCGTCTGGAAACACATCGTCAATCGATGACAATGATACCACGAATGATTGAACATTTCGATTGCCCTAGAATGGTATCGATAAAAAGTGATACAATGAATGATTGAACATCTCGATTGCCTTAAAATGGCAAATCGATGAAAATGATACAATGAATGATTGAACATTTCGATTACCTTAAAACAGCAAATCGATGAAAATGATACAATGAATGATTGAATAACTCGATTGCCTTAGAAAGACCAATCGACGAAAATGATACAATGAATGATTGAACATCTCGATTGACTTAAAACAGCAAATCGATGAAAATGATACAATGAATGATTGAACAACTCGATTGAGGAATTTCCCTGCTTCCGTCATAATAATAATTCTTCTGGAACAACGGGGATTACTTCCCTGAAATACACACTCGTCTCCAACGACTGAAATGATAGTGACCAAACGCTTACGATCACTAAGGATGGTATCGTGACGATCCATCTAATTAACACCCAATATTACATCGTCCTAAGGTAAGTCCACTACGATTAGGTCCACCAACCAATCGCGGTCATTAAGCTTAATTCGGTATGATTTCCGAAAATTCTTCCATCGTCAGGTAGACCGATGGTATGAGGTCCACAAGAAATAGAACTATCCCAAAATAAGTCTATTCAAACATGATTCGAAAATGAATGAATGCGGTGCACCAGTATCCAAAAGGGACACACATGTTGAAATAAAATTACGAGTATACTTGAGATCATTCGGGCCATCGGATCGTCGATCCTCTTCATCACATGAATCCGGGACTTGCCGGCCCCCGAACCGGACGCTCCCGTCTGATAAATATGAGCTCCAACTCTATTTGCTTCCATTGTCTTAAACGTCGTTGACAGAGCAGTCTGATTCTGAATCGCTGATTGCTTCGGGGCCTGAGATGCCGCCGGAGCCGACTTGGAGTCCTTTCGGCAAAAACGGGCCTTATGCCCAAAATTCCCACAATTATGGCATGTGATAGACGGTTTCAGACACTTAGTGTCAGAATGACCCGGCGCCCACGGTTGAAACAGTGATGGCCGACCGCCGCCGGACTGAGATCCCGCACGATTATGCGCCGTAGGAGGTCGCTCAGAAATGATAGGACTCACACGAGGCTTCTTGAAGGTTGACTGACCACCTTCGGATTGATTACGCTTCGTTGATTTCTTGCTGACAGATGAAGGTTGTTGTTCAGCAATTTCCTTAGGAGCAGGCTCATACGGGAGAGTTCTCTCGATTAATCCGGCCAGAGTGGCGCAATGATGATTGAGCAATTGCACATGGGTCATCATGGCCTACATAAAAGTGAGTGGATCAGCCCGAACATCTTCTGATCGAGCCGAGTCCTGGGTACGATTTCCCGACATCGAGTGATTATTTCCCGGGTTTCGGCCCGCACCGCGGCCTCTCCCCGTGCATCCCCTGACAGCTCTCCCCATACTGAAGTAGGAAGGTCGCATAACGATTATATTTCCCGCATGATTATCACGTTATGATTATGTCATGAAATGATGAAAATGAGTATACATGCTCTAACTTAGCGATTATATGAATGATTTACTGAAGTGACATGATTACCTGATGAAATTCTTGAAATGATTATCTTGAACAACTTAACAAGATTAATAATATTATCATCCAGATTGACAACTGAGTAATGAAATGAATTGAGTAATTAATAAGTTAACATGATCGTCCTGATCATTAACTGAGTAATGAAATGAATTAAGTGATTAATGAGTTAACATGATCGTCCTAATCACAATGAATGATGATGTTTGAGGATTGTTAATTGATGAATGATGAATGAATGACTATTGCCAGAAATTATACCATGGCGTTAGAAATCTTACAGTTCTTTCGGTCTGATTGGCTCGACATTTGCACAGGTCACACGTGACGCGAAAGTCCAATGATACTAGTCTAATGACGATGATTTCAAATGAGACATGACTCGGAAGGTAGTATTCAAAACCACTCTCCGATACCAACTCTGTAACACCCCAAACTAGGCGGACATTACAGTGCCGTGGACCCCCGACTGGGACCCACTAGGCGAGTGAAAATGAATGAATTACACAGGGGAAATGTAGTACCGAACCACATTACAACAATAATTACTCCGATGAGGAGTTTTGTACAACAAATCCAGGATAATACCGAATATATGTATATTTTATATGAAGATAAAATATACAACACTGAGTGAAATTAGTATTCAAACGGAATGTCTGCAGCGGAATAAATAAAGAAAACATAAATGACTGAAAAGACTGGGGTCCCCTTATAGTATCATTGGGACTCCTCGCCGTCAACGTGCTCTCCCCGTGCCTTTGCCTTGCCAAGACCTGAAAACAAAATCCCCAAACGGGGTCAGTTACACAGAACAACAATCCTCAAGGGTTGAAAATACACAATCATGATTATATCAGAAGTTATGAAATATCCTGTCGAAACATACGCAATCAAACATGCTATATGAATCAACTAACAGTACGGCTCAAAGGGTGGCGCCACACTACGCCCGGGATGGAAATGTGTCCGTGCACAAGCCACCAACGAGTATCGATCGAATACACGTGTGGTCTTGTACCTAATCAGTCTCACGAGGCATATGACTCGTGTGCACAGTCCAATGTGAGGCCAACAACCAACACACGACTTAAACGTGCCCGACATGAAAATCCAACACATACCAACCGGCACGCCAGTATGACCCGGAATGCCACGATATAACAAAAGTGACATCGGAAACGAATACTGACTCACCGAGATGAAATGATAGTGAAATGAATGATAGCTCAATGAAATGATTGGAACCGTCGTTCCTTGTGACTGAAGTGATTAATTGACAATGACAAGTTTTGATACGGTTAATACAATGATGAATGAGTTATGATTATGAATGAACAACAACAAAAGGAAATGAATATCCTTTTAACCGAGTAAGAATTAACTTACACAATACCGATGAAGAATGTCCTTCCACGAACAAACGTCCTAAATGAAGTGTCGGTCGCTCGAACAACCTTGAATAACACAATTACCAACAATCCGCTCAATAAACAAATCAAACACGATTATAACGAACTCAAGGCATCAAAACGACTAAACCAAGTTCATTGGGGCATTAAATCGAACACTATGTGGCCAACTTCGATTGATTATAACCAAACCTCAATAACACCAACATCAAATCCCCAAGAAGTTATGGCCGTAACTCGGCCTTCATACGGCCGTAACATCCCAGGTCAACAGCCTTACGGCCGTAACCGGCCAACTCGTACGGCCGTAACTCGGCTTCGTCCAAAAACCTACCGACAGCCTTACGGCCGTATCCGCCCTGACTTACGGGCGTAATTCGCCCTCGTCTAAAACATCTGCCGGGATCCTTACGGCCGTACCCGCACACCTTACGGGCGTAACTCGGATGATACGGCCGTATCCGGCCAAACTTACGGGCGTAAGCCCCCTTCGTCGAAAATGACCAGTACTCGTCAGAATGCACGGCCGTATCCGTCCAAGCCTTACGGCCGTATATCCCTCGCATTTTGGCTGTATGCCGCAACCCTTACGGCCAGAACTGCCTGCGGCCAAAAACGCCTGGGCACCTGCTCGACATGTACGGCCAGACCGGCCAAGCCTTACGGCCGTACTGCCAACTTACGGCCGTATTCCGAAACCTTACGGCCGTAAGTCCCGTTCGTCCAAAAAGGCCTGACAATCAACGAACCCATGTTACGGCCGTAACCTACAATCCTTGCGGCCGTAACTCAATGCTGGACATGGTGAAAATCCGATAACTCCGATTCCTCGCTACGACTGATGAATGATCCGACAACCATACGTATGTGAAAGTGAACAAGTCCAAAGATGAAACTTCCAGCACAAGACTACCAATCACAATGATAATGTTAATACTCCCGTCTCGATCCATAAACGGAGATGAAATGATGATCGGTAACTGATACATGGTTATAACACGCCCACGATGAACGTAAATGAATGAATCATGATTGATGAATGATTATCAATGAGTGAAAAATTACTGAGTGACAACTACTGACTGATAATTACTGAATGATAATGAATGGATTACGACCGGGTATTACACTTGTGAACTCAACCACAAGATATTTTTTGGTCAAAAATCTGAAAATTCAAAGACATGGGTGAAGTGTGAACAAAGAATTAAAAAAATGATATTACAATAGATATTTTGAATTAAATAATCAATTGTATTCTTGAAAATCACCTATAAAAGGACATCTTCACCAATTCTCAAAATCATCTTCTTGCTAAGAAATACTCCTTTCTTTTAGAAATATATTTTTCTTAGAACTCTCAATTTTAGTTTGTATTTAATTTTTGGTTTGAAGTTTTTCTTTCATTTAGTTTGTAATTGAAAAGTGCTTGATCAATAAGCACTTAGTATTTTACTTAGTGTTTTACTTTCAATTTTTGTAAGCTTGTAACCTTTGAACAAGTTTGAAGTTATAATTTGAAGTATATTTCTTGCACTTTGATACATCATATTCAAGTAAGTTTTATCTATTGTCATTAAGTTCTAGTAATTAAAAGTTTCTATATATATTATATATATCAATTATTTCTATTATAATTTTAGTTTGTATAAACCAATGAGTAGCTAATCTTTCTTCCTAGGGGAAGGAGGATTTCTATTAGGTTATATATTGAGTATTTGATTGATTTAATCTATTTTTAGGACTAATTGGTTTAAATAGAGATTGATCATATCCTATTTTTACTAATGAAACCTTCTTGACTGATTGTTGAGTGAATTGGAAACATATCTTTTCAATCTATCAAATGTTAATCTTGTTATCAACATCTTAAGATTGCGAAAGTGGTTAAGACACCTTTGAATACGAAAGTTATGAGGTGAAAAGTTGATTACTCGATGAACGATCGTTTATCCTAAAAGTAGTCAAGTTAGAGAAATGAAAGGACTAATTGGTTTAAATAGAGATTGATCATATCCTATTTCTACTAGTGAAACCTCCTTGATTGATTGTTAAGTGTATTGGAAAGACATCTTTTCAATCTATCAAGTGTTAATCTTGTTATCAATATTTTAAAAAAGCAAAAGTGATTAAGACATCTTTGAATACGAAAGTACAGAGGTGAAAAGTTGATTACTCGATAAACATTCGTTTTTTCTTTTATATCCGTATAAATCAATTCCTATACTTAATTAAAAACCTAATTTAATGAACTCGTAATCCCCTAGATTTTATAAATTCCCAACTCACTTTAATTCTATTCATTTTCACTAGTTAAAAATAGTCTAGTATAAATAGTCTAATATAAATAGTCTAGTATAAATAGTCTGGTATAAATAGTCTTAATATAAATAGTCTAGTATAAATAGTCTTAATATAAATAGTCTAGTATAAATAGTCTTAATATAAATAGTCTAGTATAAAAATAGTCTTATTAAAATAGTCTTATTAAAATAGTCTTATTAAAAATAGTCTTATTAAAATAGTCTTATTAAAAATAGTTTGGTTTAAAATATAGTGCATTTTAATTTAGTTAACTTAAAAACCAAAAAAAAAATATATTTTAGAATATTTTAGTATTTATTTCTTACAATCTATACAAAATATTATACAAAGCCCTATTGAACAATCCTCGAGAGAAAAGACCTTGGTAGAACTTACCACAAACTACTTCTACCTCGTATAAATTTGCGAGCGACTCAAAAACTCCTATTTTTAGGATAAGTTTTTGACCGATCAGTGGTCGGAGGCATGTGATGGTTGTTATGCTTAACTCGTCAGTAGGGAACTTTGGTATATTCGGTGGACCTTGTTGGGATTCGATGCCTAAAACGAAGGCCCAGCGGAAGCGGTGAAACGAAAATTAATTCGATCTGAATCCCTATGAGGATCGATCGAGCTACGTATATATGAATATATAAATGAAATCACAAGAGATATTAGAAACTCACCCTTGTAGTCCGCTGATTAAATGAATTCCTTCTCTTGAGCTATTCCCCAAGCTTTAGTTGTTCTCCACGAATCCAATCCGCTCCAAGCTCTTGGATGATCCAACGCCAAAAGACCGCGTCTCTACTTGCCACACGCCGGAAAAACAAATGGAATAATGATCACCTTGCGATCCTCCAAGGATACGTCTAGAGCTAGGAGATGAAGCTATTGAATTTGATGAATATACTCTAAGTATATAAATCACACACTCTCAATATATCTTGATTTTCTCCAAGAACAATCAAGAAGTGAAATGAAGAAGATGAATAAAAAGAACTCTTCTCTCTCTCTCTCTTGCCAAAGCTCACAGATCAAGTCTCTCAAGAGTGAGGAGTAGTTGTCTTTTTATTCTTATTTCATATCCCACAAAATAACCTTTTCCTTATTTTAAGAGATATCATATCTCTAAGGTCATTAGTCATACACATACCAAAAGCAAGACTAAGACCAAGGGAAGAAATCAAAGTGGGGGGCGGCCTCTAGAAGGAATCGGACGAGTTCAGTCCATTTTGGACTCCCGTGAGTCCAAACAGATAAACTCCGATTCCATTATGATGTATTTATATCGATTAATTAATCTAATTAATTAATCATATCAAATACAAAATAATTAATTTCTCTAAGAAATAATTATATCTATGAATTAAATTAATCATCCAGTAATTTATTTAATTCATTAGGCCGTAAATTCATTTATCCAATAAATTAATTTAGACATCCAATGTCCCAAATTAGATATCCAATATCTAATATTCATTATGAGAGAATAAGATTGATTCATTCCGTCGTCAATCCTATTGCGCGACTCGGTAGGTTCGTCGCAGTCAGCAATGGGAGGAACCAAAGAGTAGTAGCACCACCTAGCCATCCTGGCGGCCTACACTGAAACCCAACTGAGAACGAATGATTGGGATCATTCAAGAACCATTCTGTCGTGAATACCAGTATACGTATAAACCATTCTTTCAAATGTCCTGATCAAGTTATAGGGTCACGGTCAGTCAAACCCTATCTGTACTTGACGATATGCATGCGTTAGTGCAAATAGAGATCATTGAGCTCTCATGTATCTAATACAACTAGCTCCAATGCTTTGGCCAAAGACTTATGATCTCATCTGCCAATAACCGCATAAGACATATAACCCGCTCACTAATGGGAGAAAGAATTCTATCTTGGTATTCAGTAGCACCTGCTACTTGCCCGTCAAGATGCACGTCGAGGTTGACCCCCACCTCCCGGTTTATAGGGTCAAACTACTCTAATGAAAATCTTGACGTCACAAGCATATCTCTACTAAATCATCAAGTCGAAGGTTCACGAATACCTATCACAACCTTTCGATTCCGTCATTGACTGTCCCGGAGTGAAATCCATGTGATGAATCGAGGGTGAGTTGGTTCGAGTATACTAATCCAATTAGCATATCTATAACGTGTGCTCCCACTAACCATTAGTGTTCGACAAGCACTCTCGATGTCAAAGAACATGTCATACAAGTCTTCACATAAACTTAACGCCCAGTCAAGTTTCATCGAGTTGTGAACAATTACGTATTTGAGCTATAAACCTTTCCAGTGCCAACCCCCTTATCCAATAAGGAGTGGAACATTTTGCTCTCAAATACAGGGACTAGTTTCTATATGTATAGTTTCGAGTTAGGTATGCCTGTAACTACCAGTAAATAAAGAAACATTCATTGCCTTATATAAATGATTTAAATAATTACAAGTACAATGCCCGCACTCAACATCCTCTGAGTGGCATTCGAGGGCATACTCCTAACAATCACCCACTTGCACTCAATTCCCATGTTCTCCAGATGACACTCCAAGCTAGTCTGAGAAAGTGGCTTGGTCAGTGGATCAGCGATGTTGTCGGCCGAGTCTACTCTGTGCAGCACAATGTATCCCTTGCGAACAAATTCTCTTACGAGATGATACTTTCTCTCAATTTGTTTGGTGTTATTGTGAAACTTCGGCTCCTTGGCCTGCACTACAGCTCTGTCGTTGTCGCAGTACAGCGGAACAGGCAGCTCAGCACATGATATCACTTGAAGTTCT
This sequence comes from Orobanche coerulescens, assembly GCA_033398695.1. Taxonomy (NCBI): domain Eukaryota; kingdom Viridiplantae; phylum Streptophyta; class Magnoliopsida; order Lamiales; family Orobanchaceae; genus Orobanche; species Orobanche coerulescens. The sequence continues at coordinate 28,960,846 of CM065805.1, read as the reverse complement.
CCCAGAAACTTCTTAATCCAGAACCCTTCTTTGGAAGCCTCCGAGGCTACTTGATACTTAGCCTGACAGGTGGAATCAGCGGTCGCGCTTTGCTTGGCGCTACGCCAAGATACTGCTCCTCCATTAAGAGTAAATATGTAGCCAGAAGTAGACATCGAGTCGTCCTTGAAGTCCGAATCAGTGAATCCCACCACATCCAATTCTCCACCGCCATACATCAGAACCATATCTCTACTCCTTTTTAAGTACTTGAGAACGTTCTTTACAGCAGTCCAATGTTCCCTTCCTGGGTTTGCCTGAAACCTACTCACCACGCTTACAGCATGCGCAATGTCAGGTCTTGTACACAACATAGCATACATAAGGCTACCCACGGGCGAAGCATATGGTATATTACTCATTTCCTTTCGTTGTTCCTCACTTTGATGACACATCTTCGAGGAGAGTTTTATTCCATGTCGCATCGGAAGGAACCCTCTTTTAGAATCATCCATCTTAAATCGCTTTAAGATTTTATCTATATAGAGGGCTTGGGAAAGACCTATTGTTCTCTTCGCTCTATCCCGGTAGAGCCGAATACCAAGAATATAGGTTTGCTTCTCCCAAGTCTTTCATGGAGAAATTACTTGAAAGCCAAGCTTTCACAGAACTGAGCATTCCCACATCATTTTCTATTAGTAGAATATCATCCACATATAGTACTAAGAATACGATCTTGCTCCCACTAACCCTCTTGTATACACAAGGTTCCTCTTCATTTTGCACGAAGTCAAACTCTTTGACCGCCTCGTTAAAACGAAGGTTCCAACTACGTGACGCTTGCTTCAGTCTATAAATGGAACACTGAAGCTTGCACACTTTCTGAATATCGACTTCGGACACAAAGCCTTTAGGCTGCTCCATATAGATTTCCTCCTCGAGGAATCCATTAAGGAAAGACGCCTTTACGTACATTTGCCATATCTCATAATCGTGGTAGGCAGCTATAGCAAGCATCATGCGAATAGACTTGATCATGACTAGGCAAGAAGGTATCGTGGTAATCGATCCCTTCCTTCTAAGTATAACCCTTTGCCACAAGCCTGGACTTATAGGCGTCAACCTTGCCATCACCATCAGTCTTTCTCTTGTAGATCCACTTGTTCCCAATAGGCACTATTGTAACATCCCAATTCACAAATGGGACATTACACGCCGTAGAACCCCCGTGAGGTCTACCAGGCTAACTCGTGACACATGAACCACAATGATAACATGAAAGATGTACCCAAAGAGTAATTAAGGCCGTGGCCTCGGCCAAAACATTTTAACGGAGTACATGAGACATAAGTTAAATACCAAAATGTTGCCCACGCAGGGGACTTAAACCATGTTCAAAAATAAACCAACTATCTCCAGTACTCAACAGATGCAATGACAAAACAGAAAAATGCAGACTCGAGCCACATCATCATCATGCCAACCCATCCTTTGCATGCGCATCCCGTGCCGGCTCCTCACTGACCAAGACTAAATGCATAAGACGATTTCCCCATTTAAGGGGTTAGCATTCGAATAGCTAGTGCAAGTACATAATTACACAACATTATATACATACACAATTCAACGCAAATAAATCATTAGGAAAATTATTTTGAAAGTCAATATTCCGAATATCACATTAACACCAAACAGTATATCAACAAGTTTCCCACATCACAATTATCCACGCTTGGTAACTCGCGACCGTACCCATTAGTATCGGTCCCGGAGGTCCCGTCGGACCGTCCCTGTGTGAGAAACCACTTCGCGGCCGTACCCATTAGTATCGCCCCTGCAGGTCCCGTCGAACCGTCCCAGTGGAAGAACATCAACACACGCACTCAATTCCACTTCCATGGCCGTACCCATTAGTATCGGCCCCCAGAGGCCACACGCCATCCCCAGGTGGAAGAGAAACAATCACATTCGTTCAATAACACCATATACATCATTCGCATCAAAATCATATGCACATAACGGAATGTAATACATGTACTTGCCTTGAATGAAACGAAACGAAGGAAACGATGAAGAAATAGGTTTCGGTCCGAACAATCTTCCCAAATCCGCTCCTAACACAATAACAGTATACACAAGTCTCAATAATGCGAAAAGGTACGAATTAATCCTAATTCTACCCCTTGGAACGATTTGTCGGAAAATACGAAGTCCACGATGGCTATAATCTAACCATGAAGAAATTACTAGGTTAAATCCGTTAAACTATACTGGAAACAAGGGATTTACGACTACATAATCGTAATCTAACAAGTCGTCGAAGCCAAAACGGATTAAAAGGAAGAATTATGCCAAAAATCCCGAAATCCCCAAAAAAAAACTAGGGTTCATCGATGTATACCTCGATTCGGACGGATGGAGGATGATTATGATGATGATAAACCTTGCTTGGGACGCAAAAATCGATCTTTAGAAGGTTCCTACGGATTGCACCGGATGAATCGCTTGAAATCGCCCAAAGGAAGCTCACGTTGCGAGAAAGAAAGAAAAGGAGTGAAATAAGTCGACCGAAAATAAGTCAGGAATTAAAAGACCTGACGGCGAGTTACGTACGTTATGAAGGTTACGTACGTAACCCCTCTCAGGTTAACGTACGTAACGAACAATCTGGACACATTCTGCGAAACCATAACGTACGTTACCAATGGGGTATAACGTACGTTATGATACCTATATAACGTACGTAAAAGAGCATGCATAACGTACGTTATGCATGCAGCAGTTCAGCACTGCTAATCACTTAGCTCAGCACAGTCGATATAACGACGAAACGCAACACAAGGATAGAATCAAAAGTATAAACATGGGGTATCCAAAACAACGAAGCTGAGTTTTGAAAGAAAATATAATCCCGATCACTAGAGAGTCTCAAATGAAGCAAACGAAGCAAAATTCTCCAAACTTATGAAAATTACAAAAACGGCCCAAGCGCCCGAAAAATCGCAATACAACGTCGGATTAGCAAACCGAAAGTTCCAACACGACCAACTCAACCATACCAACTTATATGAATCGAGAAACAACGAAGACGAACAAGTTTTACGAGAATCGAACGCACATGCGGCATGATATAATTCAAAATGAAATTATGCGAAAGCATCCTCGAAACTCGACCAAACGGAAAAACTCCAAGAACAAAATAGATTCCGAATTCCAAAACAGTGCTAAGCGAGTTGTCCGAAACGAACATACATCAAAAATAGAAATTACCGAAAATAGAAAACGCGGATATTACATTATCTCCCCCTAAAAATAAGTTTCGTCCCGAAACTTACAACGCGAACAACTCGGGGTATCTCGACTGCATACTCTCCTCCGTCTCCCATGTGGCTTCTTCGGACCCATGTCTCGACCATTGAACTTTAACCAGAGGGATGGTTTTATGACGAAGTTGCTTCACCCGACGCTCTAAAATCTGAATCGGCCTCTCCTCGATGGTAAGGTCGGGTCCCAATTCGATCTCTCCAAAATCGATAATATGGCTAGGGTCCGATATGTACCTCCTAAGCTGGGAAACATGAAATACGTTATGAACGTGGCTCAGGGACGGCGGTAAGCCTAGCCGATAGGCAAGCTCTCCCACTCTCTCTAAAATCTCAAACGGCCCAATAAACCTCGGACTAAGTTTACCCTTCCGTCCGAAGCGGTAAACTCCCCGTGTCGGCGACACCTTAAGCAAAACATGATCTCCCACCTCAAACTCCAACGGACGGCGACGCGTGTCGGCATAAGACTTCTGCCGACTCTGGGCCGTTAACAATCTATCCCGAATCAGAGTAATCTTCTCTCTCGTCTCAACTACCATATCGGGCTCGGTACCAATCAGCTCGGACGCATCGTCCCAACACAACGGCGATCTACACCTCCTCCCATACAACGCCTCAAATGGCGCCATTTTGATCGAGGCGTGCCAACTATTGTTGTACGTGAACTCAATCAACGGCAAGTGCGACTCCCAATCATCCTTCCATTCTAGGGCACAGGCTCTCAACATATCCTCTAACGTCTGGATCGTCCGCTCATTGTCCGTCGATCACGAGGGTGATAAGATGTACCGAGTCTCAACTCGGTCCCAAAGCTCGATGAACGGCCTGCGAAATGTGACACGAACCGGCCATCACGATCCGAAACAATACTCTTAGGAGTCCCATGCAATCTCACGACCTCTGCAATAAATACTCGTGCTAGTCTCTCCGGCCCCAAGTGTCCTTAATACTCAGAAATGAGCTGATTTGGTCGGTCGATCGACAATAACCCAAATCATGTTCATTCCATTCCGAGTCCTAGGCATACTAGTAATGAAATCCATAGAAATATCCTCCCATTTCCACTCCGGATAGGAAGTGGTCGCAAAAACCCAGCGGTCCGATGCTCGATCTTAACCTGCCGACAGGTCAAACACCTCGACACAAACTCGCTAACGTCTGTCTTCAAATTACTCCACCATTAGTTGCTCCTCACATCCTTGTACATTTTATTCGTACCGGGATGTATGGAGTAAGGCGTGGTATGAGCTTCACTCAAGATCTTCTGTCTCGGCTCAACATCATTCGGTACACATAGTCTGCCGAAATCTCGTAACGCCATCATCACGAACCACAAATCCAGGGCTTTCCCTGTCTCACATCCTCCCTTAAGCTGGACCAAACACGGATCATCATCTTGTTTCGCCTTGATATCATCGATCAAGGCGAAGTGATCTCTAATGCACATAATCGGCCTGAACTCTCTGAACCCAAACCTCAATATTCTGACAAATAAGATCTCGCTGGATCCTACTCTGCGGTGTAAGTACTTCTAACATCTGCAATGCCATCGGCTTACGGCTCAACGCATCCGCCACCACGTTAGCCTTACCCGGATGGTAAAGTATCTCGAGGTCGTAATCTTTAATTAGCTCTAACCACCTACGCTGTCTCATATTTAACTCCTTCTGACTGAAGATATACTTCAAACTCTTGTGGTCGGTAAAAATCTTACACGACGACCCATAGAGGTAATGCCTCCAGATCTTTAAGGCGAAAACGACCGCAGCTAACTCCAAATCGTGCGTGGGGTAATTCACCTCATAAGGTTTCAACTGGCGGGACGCATATGCAATCACTCTGTCTCTCTGCATCAAAACACATCCTAGACCAAGGCCCGAAGCATCACTGTACACTACGAAATCCTCGTTCCCCTGAGGCAATGCTAACACGGGCGCGGTAGTCAAACGTCTCTTTAACTCGTCAAAGCTGTCCTGCCTATCTGTAGTCCACTCGAACTTCTGAGTTTTCTGGAGCAACTGAGTGAGTGGTCTAGCGATCCTAGAAAATCCCTCAACGAATCTACGGTAATAGCCGGCAAGACCCAGAAAACTCCTCACCTCCTTCACATTCTTAGGCGGCTCCCAAGCCATCACTGCCTCTATTTTCTGCGGATCTACCCGAACTCCCTCTGCTGAAATCACATGCCCAAGGAACGTCACTTCCTCGAGCCAAAACTCACACTTAGAGAACTTCGCGTACAACTGCTCAGCCCTCAAAGTGTCTAATACAATCTGAAGATGTAAGGCGTGCTCTTCTCGACTCCGTGAATAGATAAGAATATCGTCAATAAAAACGACTACGAATTTGTCCAGATACTCAATAAAAACTTTGTTCATCAACTGCATGAACACTGCTGGGGCATTGGTTAGCCCGAAAGGCATAACCACAAACTCGTAATGGCCATATCTCGTCCGAAAGGCAGCTTTCGGAATATCGACGTCCCGAATCCTCAATCGTAGTAGCCCGATCGCAAATCAATCTTGAAAAGACCGCCCCTGAAGCCGATCAAACAAATCGTCAATCACGGGCAAAGGGTATTTATTTTTGATGGTTAGCTTGTTTAATTCTCGATAGTCGATGCATAAGAAGCGATCCATCCTTCTTCTTAACAAAAGTACAGCGCACCCCAAGGCGATGCGCTCGGTCGAATATACCCTTTATCTAACAACTCTCTCCCATTCTTCAACTCTAGCATCTCACGGTGCCATACGGTACGGTGCTCGAGAAATAGGGGCCGCATTCGGCTCAAGGTCAATAGGAAACTCCACCTCTCGATGTGGTGGTAATCCCGACAAGTCATCCGAAATACATCGGGTACTCGCTAACAACTGGAATCGACGATATGTCAACCCCACCATCTTCCGCTGCAGAGCGAAACACCAAGAGCCGACACAACCTTGGTTCAAAAGTTTCATCGCCTTCAAGGCGCTAATCACACACCCGATCTGCAAACTACGGTAGACGAGTATGCTCGGTGCCGTCCTCGGCAACTATCGTGATGGTACGAGTCCGATAGTTCATGATAGCACCATGACGATCCAACCAATCGTCCCCGAGGATCAAATCCTCACCCTTAAGGTCTATAACAATGAGATTCGAGGCCAATCCGGCTCCCGATCCTCACCGGGCAATCCCTAACTTCCCGGTTCCCAACCATACGATCCCCGGGCGTACCCCACTGAACGGCTCACACTCAAACAAGCAATCAAAACCAACACGACTCACACAATCCGAAGCTATAAAGGAATGGGTCGCACCCGAATCAAAAAGTACTGAAACTGGATGAGAAAGGATCTGAGTGGTACCTGACGCCACCGAATGTCCGCCTCCTCCGTGCGCCTCATCGATATAATCGGGGATGGACTGAGCCCGAACTCGACGCTGCGCGGCGATTCGGCTGACTCCGACCCCTACCACGACTCGAACCCTGCGGAACATGAGTAGCTGGTGAACTGAGATCCCTCTGATCGGCAGTGGTAGTCGTAAATCTAGCGGCCCTGGTGGCCCTCTCACAATGAGCTGCTCGATGCCCGGTCTGTCCGCAAGTAAAGCAAGTAACTAACGGAAGTGGGCAATCCTTCACAACGTGCTCGGGCTGACTTCAATTAAAACAAACTCTCCCGCCCGGTGCAACAGACTGAACTGAACGGTTACCCTGAGATCCACCGGCCTGATGAAACGGCCACTTCCAGTGTAGGAGCGAACGAGACCTCGAAATCGACCACCTTTTCCGGCCGAGAACCCACCGTAGTCTTCGCTTCTTAGCTTCGAAACCGACTCGATTCTCGGGACACCATCTCGATCGCGCAGCGCGATCACAGTATTACTTCAAAGTGGCACACATGAGCGGCGCCATACTCTGCCTAATATGCGGCTTCATGCGCATATTGAAGTATCGGATTTTATCAGCCTCCGTTCTCACTTGATCCCTCACGAAGCCCAACTGCTGATTGTAAGAAATGATGGCCTGAGAAATAGGCACATCCTGAGGTGTAGCGGTGAAGAACTCTACAATTCTGCGCTCCTTGACTGGCGGCGGACAATATTCTGCTTCCATAGCCGCCCTGAACTCATCCCAAGTGGCCCGACGATCTCTGGGCGCAACGGCCTCCCACCATTCCGCAGCTTCCTTATCCAGGAGGTACTGGGCAATGTGTACCCTCCTGTCCTCAGGACAAGCTACGGCATCGAAGGTTCTGGACAACTGAAAGAGCCAATTCTCCCATCCGAGGGAGTCAGAAGATCCGGAGAAACGAGGAGGGTGCATCTTAGTTACCGTCTGAAGCCACTTACTAGCCTCCTCTTCCGGTGTCGGGGGCGGATTCTGACGTCCACCCTGAGCTATCTGAGTAAGTTGGTCTACCAACTGCTGAAGTACGGCAGTAGCCCCGGCGTCGGCATTATTACCCGACGGCACTGAGTGAGAGGCTGAGTCCGCAGAGGACTGGGAAAGTGAGCCCTCCTCATTATCAGCACCACGACCACGGCCTCGGCCGCGTCCCCTAGCCGGTCTACCACGACCTCTCAACATACTGAAGAAGAATAAGAAAAGAACAAGATCCGAAAGATTCACAATTCACAAAGTTGTTAACACAAGTCACTATTCTTAAAAATGCAGGAAAACGAATTACAGATATATAAGAGTTCGAGGAGACTTACAGCCACGGGTCGCACGAAAAGACGGTAGCATGATGATATTAGGCTCAACGACTGACTCTAATGATGCAACTGACAGACCCAAATTTCACCGACAGCCTAGGTATTCAAAACCTAAGCTCCGATACCATAATTGTAACATCCCAATTCACAAATGGGACATTACACGCCGTAGAACCCCCGTGAGGTCTACCAGGCTAACTCGTGACACATGAACCACAATGATAACATGAAAGATGTACCCAAAGAGTAATTAAGGCCGTGGCCTCGGCCAAAACATTTTAACGGAGTACATGAGACATAAGTTAAATACCAAAATGTTGCCCACGCAGGGGACTTAAACCATGTTCAAAAATAAACCAACTATCTCCGACTCAATGATGCAATGACAAAACAGAAAAATGCGGACTCGAGCCACATCATCATCATGCCAACCCATCCTTTGCATGCGCATCCCGTGCCGGCTCCTCACTGACCAAGACTAAATGCATAAGACGATTTCCCCATTTAAGGGGTTAGCATTCGAATAGCTAGTGCAAGTACATAATTACACAACATTATATACATACACAATTCAACGCAAATAAATCATTAGGAAAATTATTTTGAAAGTCAATATTCCGAATATCACATTAACACCAAAACAAGATATCAACAAGTTTCCCACATCACAATTATCCACGCTTGGTAACTCGCGACCGTACCCATTAGTATCGGTCCCCGGAGGTCCCGTCGGACCGTCCCAGTGAGAAACCACTTCCGCGGCCGTACCCATTAGTATCGGCCCCCGCAGGTCCCGTCGAACCGTCCCCAGGTGGAAGAACATCAACACACGCACTCAATTCCACTTCCATGGCCGTACCCATTAGTATCGGCCCCCAGAGGCCACACGCCATCCCCAGGTGGAAGAGAAACAATCACATTCGTTCAATAACACCATATACATCATTCGCATCAAAATCATATGCACATAACGGAATGTAATACATGTACTTGCCTTGAATGAAACGAAACGAAGGAAACGATGAAGGAATAGGTTTCGGTCCGAACAATCTTCCCAAATCCGCTCCTAACACAATAACAGTATACACAAGTCTCAATAATGCGAAAAGGTACGAATTAATCCTAATTCTACCCCTTGGAACGATTTGTCGGAAAATACGAAGTCCACGATGGCTATAATCTAACCATGAAGAAATTACTAGGTTAAATCCGTTAAACTATACTGGAAACAAGGGATTTACGACTACATAATCGTAATCTAACAAGTCGTCGCAGCCAAAACGGATTAAAAGGAAGAATTATGCCAAAAATCCCGAAATCCCCAAAAAAACTAGGGTTCATCGATGTATACCTCGATTCGGACGGATGGAGGATGATTATGATGATGATAAACCTTGCTTGGGACGCAAAAATCGATCTTTAGAAGGTTCCTACGGATTGCACCGGATGAATCGCTTGAAATCGCCCAAAGGAAGCTCACGTCGCGAGAAAGAAAGAAAAGGAGTGAAATAAGTCGACCGAAAATAAGTCAGGAATTAAAAGACCTGACGGCGAGTTACGTACGTTATGAAGGTTACGTACGTAACCCCTCTCGAGTTAACGCATTTAACGAACAATCTGACACATTCTCGCGAAACCATAACGCACGTTACCAATGGGGTATAACGTGCGTTATGATACCTATATAACGTCGTAAAGAGCATGCATAACGTCGTTATGCATGCGGCCAAAGCATCGCTAATCACTTAGCTCAGCACAGTCGATATAACGACGAAACGCAACACAAGGATAGAATCAAAAGTATAAACATGGGGTATCCAAAACAACGAAGCTGAGTTTTGAAAGAAAATATAATCCCGATCACTAGAGAGTCTCAAATGAAGCAAACGAAGCGAAATTCTCCAAACTTATGAAAATTACAAAAACGGCCCAAGCGCCCGAAAAATCGCAATACAACGTCGGATTAGCAAACCGAAAGTTCCAACACGACCAACTCAACCATACCAACTTATATGAATTGAGAAACAACGAAGACGAACAAGTTTTACGAGAATCGAACGCACATGCGGCATGATATAATTCAAAATGAAATTATGCGAAAGCATCCTCGAAACTCGACCAAACGGAAAAACTCCAAGAACAAAATAGATTCCGAATTCCAAAACAGTGCTAAGCGAGTTGTCCGAAACGAACATACATCAAAAATAGAAATTACCGAAAATAGAAAACGCGGATATTACAACTATGCCCTTGGGGCGGTCTATTAGAGTCCAGACCTAATTGACATGCATCGAGTCTATCTCAGCTTCCATAGCTTCACGCCATTTCGCGGAGTCTACATCCACCATCGCTTGGTCATAGGTCGTTGGGTCGGTTTCTTGGCTATCACTTGGAACCTCATAGAAATCCAGCTCCTCCAAGTGCACAAGCCCATAACTCTCAGGTAAATGAGACACCCTACTAGACCTACGAGGTGGTTGTACTTGTGTTCAGAAGGTTAGGTTCCAGTATCTTGCACAGGTGTCTCCTGAGGAGTTTCATTGTATTCTTCTAAAGAAATACTTCTACCTGCTCCGCCTTCCTGAATGAACTCATCTTCCAGGAAGTGTGCTTGTAAAGCAACAATGATCTTTCAATCTTTGGGCATGTAGAATAGATACCCCATCATCCCATATGGGAATCCAATGAAACGTCCCTTCGCGGGCCTCGCTTCCAACTTTTCCACCTTAGTCTTCTTGACATAGGTGGGACATCCCCAAATCCTAATGTGATTAAGACTTGGTTTCCTGCCCTCCCACATCTCATGTGGAGTTTTAGGAACGGATTTGGAAGGACATCTATTCAATATGTAAGCGGCAGTCAGGAGTGCATACTCCCACAGGTAAATCGGTAAGTCAGTATAGCCCAGCATGGAACGGACCATGTTCAACAAGGTCCGGTTCCTTCTTTCTGACACACCATTTAACTGAGGATTACTTGGAGGTGTTAGTTGTGAAAATATTCCATGTTCCTTAAGGAACTCGTCAAACTCCGTGCTCATATACTCGCCACCTCGGTCCGACCGAAGTGCTTTGATATGATTACCAGTTTGTTTCTCGACTAGGGCCTTGAATTCCTGGAATTTCTCGAAGGCCTCGGATTTATGTTTCATTAAGTATACATAACCATACCTAGTATGATCGTATGTAAACGTAATGAAATATTGATATCCGTCACGTGCTACTTCCAAAGCACCACATACGTCGGTATGGATTAATCCCAGTTTATCAGCGGCTCTTTCAAAAGTCCTTGTGAAGGGGGACTTAGTCATTTTGCCTTTAAGGCAAGATTCACAAGTAGGAAAGGGATCCGATCCCAATGGATCCATAAGTCCATCTTTTTCCATCTTGTAAACCTTGGTCTGACCAACATGACCAAGCCTAAGATGCCATTTCAAAACTTGATTTGTTTCATCCCTACCACGTTTTCTAGTCATAGTATTCACAACTACTTTGTTGCTGAGATTTAGATGATACAATCCATTTAATAATGTAGCAGTACCCACTAGTTTATTTCTGAAATAAATTTTGCAAGAACCATCACCAATGAAAAATGAAAAGCCTTTTCGGTCCATGACTGGAATGGATACAATGTTTTTGTGCCCCTTGGGCAAAACAAGTACATCTTCTAAAGTCAAAACAAATCCGGATTCTAAACCCAAAAGAAGTGATCCTATGTCGGTCGCCTCGACACTATGCCCGCTTCTGACTGTGATTATAACTTATCCAGCTCAAGCTTCCTACTTTGTTCCAAATCCTGATTCACGGTACAAATATGAGAACTAGCACCAGAATCTAGTATCCAGGAAGTAGAAAATACAGTAGCAGAACAATTTGTTTCCAAAACTAAAAGTTCTGTACATGAAGTTCCATGAAGAATCGGACACTCTCTAGCCCAGTGGCCCAGCTCACCGCATTTGAGACAAGCGTCTTTCTTCTTGCTCTTTGGAACCGTTGGGCCCTTGCCCTTGCCCTTGAAGTCCTTGACATGTGGTCCAGTCTGCTTCTTGGTCTTTTTCTTCTTGTTCTTAGACCTCTGAGGTCCAGAAGAAATCACAAGAGCAGACTCCTTCATCCGCAGAGTCTTCATATGAGACTGAGCAGTCACAAGTTTGTTCATTAGCCCAGCTAAATTACATGCAATCTCATTGCAGTTGAAGTTCATAACAAACTGTGAGAAGGAATCAGGGAGAGACTGTAGGATAAGGTCAGTTTGGAGAGAAGTATCCATTTTAAAATCAAGAGCCTCCAATCTCTCGATCATGGATATCATTTTGAGGACGTGTTCCTCAACTTTCTCACCTTCCTTCATCCTTGTACCGAACAGTTGCTTAGATATCTCATATCTACCAGTTCTGCTATGCTCACCATAAAGTTCGGTTAAGTGAAATAGAATCTGCCTAGAAGAAGTCATTTTCTCATGAGCTCTCTGAAGCTCATTAGACATAGAAGCCGTCATGTATGCACAGACTTTTACGTCATCCTTAACCCACTTTTCGTGGTTTTCAATCTCTTCCTGATTAGCTTTGGTCCACACAGAAGGCGCCGGAATTTCAGTCTTCAAGACGTATCCCAGTGCCTCTATACTGAGGACAAACATTATATTGCGGATCCAGTCGACAAAGTTAGGTCCAATCAGGTGTTCTTTTCGAGTAGAATTGCGAGTGGATTCATTGTCATATTGAGAGTTATGTCTGCATTAAGTATAACAGATTAATTAGTGACTTGTTATATTATGAACTGAGTATAGAATTAAGGTCTTTTCTATTCTTGTTACCCAGCTCCCACTATTTTTATCGGAATAACACACTCCCATGTGAAATCCAGAAGTATCGTCGCTCTACTTAATAGTGGTGATCGAGTTCTTTATAAATCTTAATAGAGGGCAACCGAACAGGTTTCTAGTCTATTGATTTTCATAAAGTGATGTCTAACACCAACCCATCTAATGGATAATTCAATCTTCTTTTTCCCCTTGTTCACTCCCCTCAACCTATAAGGTTTCTATGGTTCGTGAACAAGCTAAGTTTATACCATCAACGCAGATCAGTTTAACAATTGAATCTTATCCGGCAACCTATCAGGTTTCTAGGGATAAAATTTGCTCCAACCGAAGGCATCCAATGTGCTCTCGGTAATTTATCCGTCCTCCCCGAACGACTACCTCGATAATTCGGAAGCATCGCACATCCGGTTTGGATTTCAATTTCCCAAAAACTCGATGGAGGGAAGGAAAACCTTGAAACATTATAAACTTAATAACTTGGTGTGGGAGAATTATCGCGATTAATGTTACACTTTACACATTAATTCATTTAAGCGCGTTTGTAGCATTCATACAATATGAACAACCATTCACAATGTAGTTGCTACCAACATGTGGTTCATGGACTAGAAAACAAAAAATCCGTAATCTAATTACAAGTCTTCTTCTTAAATCTTCGTCTTCTCGAAACGGATCTTCCTCCGGTCTTCGTGATTACATATAAATTTTACATTGAAAATTGCATCCTAGATACAAATATTGCTAGTTAAATAAATAGGCTCAAAACAGCCTTTACAACCCAATCGAATAAAACGAACGATTCAAAAACTAAGTCCACGAACCACATTCCCATTCAAAAGCATTCATCCAATAAATACTATATAAATGGAAAGCGTAGAGATACATTGATCCAATCAACAATACGAACTGATCCAATCAATTCACACAATCGGTAATATGAAAACTTTCAAAATAATTCACTTGATCACAAGTATTCCAATTAATCAATTTTCCCTTATAAAATGAAATACCATAAATCATTTTAATCATATTAAATCCCATTTAAAATGTGGGAAATCATTTTTAGGAATACACGAATAAAACAAGTCCGAAACGGGTCCGAAAGGGGCTGGACCGCGCCTGAAATGTTACCAAGCAGCAAGCAGGGCTGCCCAGCAGCCCTGGGCCGCGGCCCCCTGAGCCCTGGGCCACGGCCCCCTGAGCCCTGGGCCACGGCCCCTAGTCCATAAAGTTACCTTCAGGGCTGCAACAGCCCTGGGCCGCGGCCCCCTTCTTCCGGACCACTCCCGGACCGTCCAACGGCAATTCGAGGCTAGTTTTTCGACCGGATATCCAATATCTATATTTTCCAACATTCATATCTTCAATATAAATCACATTTCCCAGAAATTAAGATTTATATTTAGACATAAACATACGAAAAATACAACTACAATGAACGAAAAAACATATACCACGATTATGACTAAAATGATTCCAAATCATTCACCATTCAAAAGCGCATTCCAAATGCCAATATCGTATATACGATTGCAAGACCTACTCTTCGATACCACTGTTGGGATTCGGTGCCTAAAATGAAAGCCCAGCGGAAGCGGTAAAATGAAAATTAATTCGATTCGAATCCCTACGAGGATCGATCGATCTACGTATATACGACTATATAAACGAAATCACAAGAGATATTAGAAACTTACCCTTGTAGTCCGTTGATTAAATGGATTCCTTCTCTTGAGCTATTCCCCAAGCTTTAGTTGTTCTCCACGAATCCAATCCGCCCCAAGCTCTTAGATGATCCAATGCCGAAAGACCGCATCTCTACTTGCCACACGCCGGAGAAACGAATGGAATGACGATCACCTTGCGATCCTTGATCGCTAGGATTCCGCGTAGTATGGTTTTCAAATCCGATCAATTTTAAAATTTGTAAAACCTCGGAGTATTTCCAAGGTGTCGAACCCAAGGGAATTGATGTGTCGAAAATAAAGGAAGTAACTCTACTCAAAATTTGACTGCTATTTAGGAATCCGAAAATTTTGTTTGTTACTAATTATCTGACTTTAAAAATCGAAAAATAAAAATTAAATAAAAGATGAATTATCTAAAGCAAGCAAATAAAGCAAATTAGCAAGATAAAATCACAAGTCTAAAGGTAATTGATCCTAGGGTAGTATCATCTAATTGAGTTCACACAATCCATTCACTTGATTCCTTTTCCCCAAATTTTAATTCAATCCTAGAAATAATCACTCAGCCGATCTAGAATTCCGATCAAGGCAACCTAGAAAGATAGTTAATTTAAACCCTTTTCCCCGCCAGGGCTCAAAGAATTTAAATCACTTAAAAGCGCCAACTTATTTATCTATGATTTATCTTTCTCCGCTAGGTCTCAAGATAAAATCATATTGTGCATCAAGTATTTCCACTAATCAATTACTCCTTCCGGACAAAATTAATTAGCTAACATGCATCAATTAAGGGCCCTTTAATCTAGCATGAGATTTAACACAACTTGAACACAAGCCTAGGATGAAAGGTCAAAAGGTAATCAAAGGAATATCATGTGATCATCAATTAAAATTACTAACCCTAGAATCAATCAAAGGAATTAGCCAGACATAATTGAAATTAGACAAGAATTAGATGAAGAATGCATATTATTAATATGAGAAGAGAGATTACAACCCTTACGGATGAACTCCGAGTCTTCAATCTCTGAAAAACAATAATAATTCTCCTCCAAAACGTTCTTGCATCAAAGGAATAAATCTTGCTAAAAAGATGTAAAAATCTGCTAAAGATAATAATAGATGATAAAAGAATGATGAAAGATGATAGATGATCCTAAACTAGGTCTAGGAAGAGGTTTATATAGCCTAAGGGGGTTAAACTCCCGATTATCCCTAATCTAGGAAACAAAATCTATCCAAAAGAGTCATAATCCGCCAAAATACGAGAGTCCGCTGGGCAGCCTATCGGACTGGCCTATCGGCCGATAGGCTGGCCGATAGTTGGTTCATCGATCTCTTCACTTGATAGGGCAGGAACATCTTTCGGACGGGCCTATCGGCCGATAGGCTGGCCGATAGGTTCGTCTGTCTCTTGCAAAAATCTGTTTCTTCCGTCCGTGACTCGACTCTCGGTCCTTTGTCTCGTTTTGGGTCCTTTTGGCTCTAAAAACCTGCAAACACACTAAAACCAACCCAAACGCGTAATACGGCTCGACTAATCATAAATAAGCCAAATACGAGCACATTAATCACGAAACGAGATAAAAACCTAGTATAAAATCCTAGAAATAAGTGGTAAAATTACCACTTATGAAACCCCCCCAAACTTAAGCCTTGTTCGTCCCGAACAACAAAAAGAAAAGAAAAAGAATGTCGTGAATTATCGTGCAACTCATAGTGTTCAACCTAATCAATACTATCCCGTAATTCTCTCTAAATAATCCGAGTGTCGTAAAAGCGAGTTGCACTCAGAATAATGATTCCGCAAAGTAGTCAAGTTCAGTCCTAATCATTCGTTCATGAAGAAAATCCAGCTCAAAGATTAACAAAACGTGAGTCAAATCGACCGTCAATATGAAAGGCTAAAATAAACAAGCTAGTTCGTTCCGTTACACAGTCTAGTGGCACAATTTTCACGAGTTTCATAACAAATAAACCTCGGTCAGTATTCCCTTATATATATGTTCAAGAATTTGATTCGAGTTGACCACTAGGTTAGGATTTCGGGATGTTTCATCGGGGTAATCCTAGGGTGGAACTTCCATTCTCATGTATTAGGAAACCGTTTGACGTAAAAGACACTCATGGGGCACATGGATGCTTCTAGTTACTAAGTTCCCGTCTACAGCGGAGAAACAACTCGAATATATAATTTTCGCATGTCCGAATCAAGGTCGCCGTTTTGCGCGAGAGTAAACAGCGGGTCACGCGAATACCCCCGGTTACTAGGCTCCCTATCATTGGCACATGTGAAATATCTAAATCACTAGTCTAATCAGGGTCGTCGTTTTACACGAGGGTAAACAACGGGTCACGCGAATACCCCCGGTTACTAGACTTCCCTTCATAGAACAACATTATCTCGATTTTTGGGAAAACTTGACCGCCTCTAAACTCAATCTAAATGCCAACACGACTAAAGAAACAGTACGACTCACTATCCGGAAGATGTAACCAAACATATTGACGGTGATTTTTAAAACAAGTATGTATCGTCTCTTATCTGCCAAGACCTCTACAATCACGAAAAATTTTGGACCTAAATGAATACTATGCAAAACAGAAATAACTGACTACAACTCGACTAAAACTCGACCGTTTCTTCAGAGAGAAAAACAGTGTCGTAACATCGGTTTCACACAAATAGAAGCACGAAAAATTCACAAATAAAGAAAAACTAAGACAAGCAAGGCTATCTAAAACAAACAACGAAAAGCAAATAAAAGCAAACACGAAAGCAAAACACTACTACGACCTAAATAAAAAAATAGAAACTAGCAAACACACTAAACGAAAATGAACATAAAAATCTAAAAAAAAAACTAAGCAACAAAAGCTAAAACCACGCAACACCAATATGATAAGCACAGATAAAAACAACGGGCACCAACACAAACAAATAATGATACAAGGCAAACAAGGTACTCACACGTAAAGAAATTAACAAAGCCGCACTTCTCCCCCCCCCCCCCCAAACTTATTTCGCATCCTAAAGGAGGAATAAGTTTGAAAAGAGAAAGGAGTGGCTTTGTTAACGGAGTACCTGATCACTGTGGTGGAAATGGCGGGTTTGTCGGCGAGCTCGGATCATAGTGGGCATGTAATTTTCCTCAGCCTATCGGCCGGGCATATCGGCCGATATGCTCGCCCGATAGGATTGTCTGTCTCAAAATTTTTTTTTTTTCAACTTTTGCTGGTTCGCAAACTTGGTCCCGTTTTCGCTTGGATATGGCTATTAAAGACCTGCAAGTATCCAAAACTCGGCGTGCATGGATTAGAACTTAACAAAACTAACAAAGCTACTACGAAACTAGAAACTACAAAAATCACGCAAACGAAAAATCGAAAACAAACGAATAAAACGAACTAATATACATACGTTGGGTTACCTCCCAACAAGTGCTACGTTTAACGTCTTTAGCTAGACGATACCTCATTCATTCCGGGTCTTCAGCGACAACTCCCCCTTGAACAGGTTTGTTGATATCAAGATAGCATACGTCCTTCTCATTAGATCGACTCTCGTTCGCCTCCAACATTCGAACATACTTTGGCAAATCCTCGTAAATTTCTTCAACATCGGAATGTGAGTAAATGGAGTGTGAAATGCAATGCTCCAACAAGTCGGTCGGGGGCGGCATAATAGACTCAATTGCATAACATTCCTCGGGCGCATCCTCGGGCTTCTTCATCGCGTCATAGATGGAAATTTTCAGATTTTGATCATTAACCCGGAAAGTAAGATCACCCTCTTGGACGTCGATAAGTGCTCTCCCCGTCGCTAGAAACGGTCTCCCAAAGATCAATGGTTGATTCTCATCCTCGGGCATATCAAGAACTACGAAATCGGCCAGGAAGACTAAGTGTTGGACTCTAACGAGCACATCCTACACAATTCCCCTCGGATAAGCGATCGACCGGTCCGCCATGAGTAGAGAAATGGTAGTCGGCTTCATCTCCCCAATCTTCAACTTCTTAAAGATGGATAGAGGCATAAGATTGATGCTTGCCCCGAGATCACACAACCCATTACGGAACGTTTGGTCGCCAATCATGCATGTAAAAGTAAAACGTCCCGGATCCTTCTGCTTGAGTGGGAGTTTGTTTTGAATGATAGCGCTACACTCCTCTGTCATATTTATTGTTTCAAACTTCCTCAACTTCCTCTTGCTTGCCACAACGTCTTTCAAGAATTTCACGTAACCCGGCATGTCTCTCAAAGCGTCTAGAAGTGGAATGTTGATATTCACCTTTTGAAACATGTCGATAAATTGTTGAAGCTTTTCATCATATCTCGACTTGGCCAATCGCTGTGGAAATGGAGCTTTTACCTCAAAATCCTTCACATTCGCATCTCCAGGAGCCTTTCGGCCGATAGGGGGGTCGATAGGCTCCACTGCCGGCATTCTGTCTGGGTATCGGTTGGGACTATCGGCCGATAGGCTACCCGATAGGTTCTGCTGTGTTTCATCTGTCTTCTCGTTCTCGGCTCCCGTTTCTACTACATCCTTGTTTCCAGATTTCTCAACTTCAGCCCCATGATTACTGTACCTTGTCCCACTCCGAAGCTCGATTGCGTTGCATTGTTGCGTCTTCGGGTTGGTCTCGGTGCTGCTCGGAAAATGGCCCGGCTTATGAAATCCGGCTTGGGCGTTCGCCATTTGACTCATTTGGGTCTCCATCATCGACATCTGCTTTGTCAAGGCTATCACTGAGTTTCCAATAGATGTCACACTATGCTCGAGAGCCCCGAACCTCTTGTCTGCTTTATAGATAAAATCTTTTTGACTCGCCTCAACCGTTCCAACATCTCTTCCATCGGTGTCTTAGCAATCGGCTCTTGAATAACCCCGTTTTTCACGTTAAATCCCGGTGGTGGCTGAAGATCATTGTTCGGGTTGGCATAGGAGAAATTAGGGTGGTTTCGATTGTTCGGGTAATAGTTCCCCCTATTTCCCCCTTGCCAGAAGTTTCCTCCTTGCACGTAATTTACATCCTCCTTAACTGCAATAGGCTCGTTTAGCTCTTCAAAAACTGAATTGACACCCAAAGTATTCTTTTTTAGCATCTCAAGTTCTTTTTGTTGTCTTTCAAATTTTGCCTTCAAATCACCGTAGGCGTCCTCGTCACCGGATGGAACCTTTCTTCTCGTCATCTTCCTATCGGTCACCTCCTCGTAATCATTGTTGACCGCTAGCTCGATGAGATTCTTGGCCTCTTCATAATCGTTAGCAAGAAATCCCCCTTTCGATGAATAGTCCAACTCTCTTCTAGCCTTCCTCGTCAAACCCCGATAAAACCGAATATAGATTTCCTCCTTGTCAATTCCATGTCAGGCATTTGCGAAGTAGCTTCTTAAATCGGATCCATGCTTCGTATAAGTATTCATCCTCATATTGTTCGAATTGCAAGATATCGTTGATTTGTTTTTGCACCTTCGAGGGAGGATAGAACTGTGCTAAGAACAACCGGGTCATCTCTCTCCACGTACCAATTTCCTTCCGATCTAGGCTCTTGTACCAATCTAGCGCATCGTCTTCTAAGGAGAACCGGAATAGGCGGAGCTTAATGACATCCGGAGGCACTCCGTTTTGCTTGATGGTGGCACATATGTCCAAAAAAGACTCAAGATGAGCGTTTGGATCTTCATTAACTCCTCCTCCGTATGTTTGAGACTTCACCGTAGCGATGAGGGACGGCTTAAGCTCGAAGTTGTTGGCATCAATCTTTCCCCAACCTCCTTCTTGATAATCGTCCAGCTTCGGTCGAAAGCGGGCATTCAAAGGGATCTTCTCGGGACGAGCGAGTTCTCGTGGTGGGTCAACAATGCCGGCCATGGTATCAACGAAAGGTATAGAAATAGTCTCGGTTCTCGCTTCTTGCTTCTTCCTCCTCAAAGACTTCTCGATTTCCGGATCCAAAGGAAATAGGTCCTTTCCTTGGGATCTTGTGATCATGCACCGCCTACAAGGAAGAGAAAACAAGATGTGAGGAAACGAGATCGAAAATTAATAATAATAGTAAACAACCTAAAGTAACAATATCTTCTTTTTCGAATTATCCCTTTAAGTTTTCTATCAATTCCCCGGCAACGGCGCCAAAAATTGATCGCTAGGATTCCGCGTAGTATGGTTTTCAAATCCGATCAATTTTAAAATTTGTAAAACCTCGGAGTATTTCCAAGGTGTCGAACCCAAGGGAATTGATGTGTCGAAAATAAAGGAAGTAACTCTACTCAAAATTTGACTGCTATTTAGGAATTCGAAAATTTTGTTTGTTACTAATTATCTAACTTTAAAAATCGAAAAATAAAAATTAAATAAAAGATGAATTATCTAAAGCAAGCAAATAAAGCAAATTAGCAAGATAAAATCACAAGTCTAAAGGTAATTGATCCTAGGGTAGTATCATCTAATTGAGTTCACACAATCCATTCACTTGATTCCTTTTCCCCAAATTTTAATTCAATCCTAGAAATAATCACTCAGCCGATCTAGAATTCCGATCAAGGCAACCTAGAAAGATAGTTAATTTAAACCCTTTTCCCCGCCAGGGCTCAAAGAATTTAAATCACTTAAAAGCGCCAACATATTTATCTATGATTTATCTTTCTCCGCTAGGTCTCAAGATAAAATCATATTGTGCATCAAGTATTTCCACTAATCAATTACTCCTTCCGGACAAAATTAATTAGCTAACATGCATCAGTTAAGGGCCCTTTAATCTAGCATGAGATTTAACACAACTTGAACACAAGCCTAGGATGAAAGGTCAAAAGGTAATCAAAGGAATATCATGTGATCATCAATTAAAATTACTAACCCTAGAATCAATCAAAGGAATTAGCCAGACATAATTGAAATTAGACAAGAAATAGATGAAGAATGCATATTATTAATATGAGAAGAGAGATTACAACCCTTACGGATGAACTCCGAGTCTTCAATCTCTGAAAAACAATAATAATTCTCCTCCAAAAAGTTCTTGCATCAAAGGAATAAATCTTGCTAAAAAGATGTAAAAATCTGCTAAAGATAATAATAGATGATAAAAGAATGATGAAAGATGATAGATGATCCTAAACTAGGTCTAGGAAGAGGTTTATATAGCCTAAGGGGGTTAAACTCCCGATTAGCCCTAATCTAGGAAACAAAATCTATCCAAAAGAGTCATAATCCGCCAAAATACGAGAGTCTGCTGGGCAGCCTATCGGACTGGCCTATCGGCCGATAGGCTGGCCGATAGTTGGTTCGTCGATCTCTTCACTTGATAGGGCAGGAACATCTTTCGGACGGGCCTATCGGCCGATAGGCTGGACGATAGGTTCGTCTGTCTCTTGCAAAAATCTGTTTCTTCCGTCCGTGACTCGACTCTCGGTCCTTTGTCTCGTTTTGGGTCCTTTTGGCTCTAAAAACCTGCAAACACACTAAAACCAACCCAAACGCGTAATACGGCTCGACTAATCATAAATAAGCCAAATACGAGCACATTAATCACGAAACGAGATAAAAACCTAGTATAAAATCCTAGAAATAAGTGGTAAAATTACCACTTATCAATCCTCCAAGGATACGGCTAGAGCTAGGAGATGAAGCTATTGAATTTGATGAATATACTCTAAGTATATAAATCACACACTCTAAATGAATATCTTGATTTTCTCCAAGAACAATCAAGAAGTGAAATGAAGAAGATGAAGAAAAAGAACTCTTTTCTCTCTCTCTCTTGCCAAAACTCACGGATCAAGTCTCTCAAGAGTGAAGAGTAGTTGTCTTTTTAAGAGATATCATATCTCTAAGGTCATTAGTCATACACCTACCAAAATCAAGACTAAGACCAAGGGAAGGAATCAAAGTGGGGGGGGGGGGGGGGCTCTAGAAGGAATCAGATGAGTTCAGTCCATTTCGGACTCCCGTGAGTCCAAACAGATAAACTCCGATTCCGTTCTGATGTATTTATATCGATTAATTAATCCAATTAATTAATCATATCAAATACAAAATAATTAATTTCTCTAAGAAATAATTATATCTATGAATTAAATTAATCACCAAGTAATTTATTTAATTCATTAGGTCGTAAATTAATTTATCCAATAAATTAATTTAGACATCCAATGTCCCAAATTAGATATCCAATATCTAATATTCATTATGAGAGAATAAGCTTGATTCATTCCGTCGTCAATCATACTGCGCGACTCGGTAGGTCCGTTTCAGTCAGTAATGGGAGGAACCAAAGAGTAGTAGCACCACCTAGCCAGCCTGGCGGCCTACATTGTACCCCAACTAAGAACGAATGATTGGGATCATTCAAGAACCATTCCGTTATGATTACCAGTATACGTATAAACCCTTCTTTCAAATGTCCCGATCAAGTTATAGGGTCACGGTAAGTCAAACCCTATCTGTACTTGACGCTATGCATGCGTTAGTGCAAATCGAGATCATTGAGCTCTCGTGTATCTAATACAACTAGCTCCAATGCTTTGGCCAAAGACTTATGATCTCATCTGCCAATAACCACATAGGACATATAACCCGCTCACTAACGGGAGAAAGAATTCTATCTTGGTATTCAGTAGGACCTGCTACTTGCCCGTCCAGATGCACGTCGAGGCTGACCCCCACCTCCCGGTTTATAGGGTCGAACTACTCTAATGAAAATCTTGACGTCACAAGCACATCCCTACTAAATACATATCACAACCTTTCGATTCCGTCATTTACTGTCCCGGAGTGAAATCCGTGTGACGAATCGAGTGTGAGT
Organism: Orobanche coerulescens; assembly: GCA_033398695.1. Classification (NCBI taxonomy): domain Eukaryota; kingdom Viridiplantae; phylum Streptophyta; class Magnoliopsida; order Lamiales; family Orobanchaceae; genus Orobanche; species Orobanche coerulescens. The sequence continues at coordinate 28,937,517 of CM065805.1, read as the reverse complement.
CGGTTCGAGTATACTAATCCAATTAGCATACCTATAACGTGTGCTCCCACTAACCATTAATGTTCGATAGACACTCTCCATGTCAAAGAACACGTCATACAAGTCTTCACATAAACTTAACGCCCAGTTAAGCTTCATCGACTTGCGAACGATTAAGTATTTGAGCTATAAACCTTTCCAGTGCCAACCCCCTTATCCAATAAGGAGTCGAACGTTTTGCTCTCAAATACACGGACTAGTTTCTATATGTATATTTACGAGTTAGGAATGCCAGTAACTATCAGTAAATGAAGAAACATTCATTGCCTTATATAAATAATTTACACACTACTACAAAACTGGCCTTTAACAACGCCATTTTAACAGCGGTTGTTCGGAAACCGCTGTTAAAATGACGCGGTGGCATATCTATAAATTTTATGTAATATATTAACAGCGGTTTTTTTAAAAACCGCTGTTAAAAAAAGAATGTTTAACATCGGTTGTTTAAAACAACCGCATCAGATAAGTTAACAAATGTTGTTTTAAACAACCGCTGTTAATGTAATATAAAAAAAACTGTTTAACATCGGTTGTTTAAAACAACCGCTGTTAAAAAAAATAATAAAGAAAAAAGCATTTAAAATCGGTTGTTTAAAACAACCGATGTTAAAAAAAACGTTTAACATCGGTTGTTTAAAAAAACCACTGTAAAAAAAAGAAAAAAAAACGTTTAACATCGGTTGTTTAAAATAACCGCTGTTAAATGTTTTTTTTTTAACAGCGGTTGTTTTAAACATCCTCTGAGTGGCATTCGAGGGCATACTCCTAACAGACCTACCTATAACACCCTAAACTAGGCGGATATTACAGTGCCGTGGACCCCCGACTGGGACCCACCAAGCGAATGAAAATTAATGACTTAACTAATATAATTATAGTACCGAACCACATTATATCATTAAATTACTCCGATGAGGAGTTTCATTACAACACACCCAGGATAATACAGAATACATGTATATTTTATATGAAGATAAAATATACAACACTGAATAAAATGAGTATTCAAATGGAAGTCTGCAGCGGAAATAACTGAAAAGGACTGGGCCCCCTACTAGTATCATTGGACTCCTCGCCGTCAACGTTCTCTTCCCGTGCCTTAGCCTTGATATGACCTGAAAACAACATCCCCCAATGGGGTCAGTTACACAGAACAATAATCCTCAAGAGTTGAACAATATACAACAATCACATAAATGAATTAATGAATTAAGTTGAATGATGAGCATAAATATATGCCCGAATGAAATGCGTAAGAGCACAAATAGCCGAGTGTCCGGAGTCCCGCATATACACCCGCTATTGGCCTAATTATTCTCACGGTCCAATGTGTCTGGAGTCCTGTGTATACACATTACCATGCGCACAGTCCAATGTGTCCGGAGTCCCGCGTATACACATAACCATAGTGTGCCCGACTAAAATTCTACACATGCGCCAACTGGCCATGCAATATAATTTCGGAAGATCACCAGAACAAAAATGACCAAGGTGAGTGGTAATGAATAGAATCCGATAAGGATCAAGAACGACTCACCGAGATGAAATAATGATACAACGAGTGATAGCTTCAATGAAATGATTTTGGAACCGTCGTTCCTCGTGAGTTACGTGATGAGTTGATAAATACAAGTCTCGACATGAATGATATATTATGAGTGAATTACATGTATGAATGAACAACAACGTAAGGAATGAATAACCTTTTAACCGAGTAAGAATTTACTTACACAACACCGGTGTTGAAATGTCCTTCCTCGAACAACATCCTAAAAAGAGATGTCAGTCGCTCGAACAACCTTGAATAACACAATTACCAATAATCCTCTCAATATATGTATCAAGCATGAATTACGACTAACTCAAAGGTCGATACAATAATATCCAAACTCATTGAGGCATTCAAAACAACCACTTAGCGAACATCAACCCTTGATTATGACCAAAACCCAAATATATCGAAACCAACTCCAAAATGAGTAGCTCAATCCAACAAAACACCTTCAATGATATTAATATTCCAATAGGAGACCACAACTCGAAGTTACGGCAACTATAATCGGAAAACCCCAAAAATAACCAAAGTCAACATCAAGGGTTCTTGATTAATTCTCCAAATGTTCATCAAATTCGAAAAACATATCAATAAATCCGTAGGAATACATTTATTCAAGGTAGATAATCCATATCTAACATATTCCAACAAGAATCCAAGCTTACACGAAGAAATTGGAAGGAAAATACCCAAAATCCGAAATTCTAGATCGAAGAAATAATTACCTTGATTTGATGTGTTGGAGAGGATGAAATGATGGCAAATCCAAATGTTAAGCTTGAAGATGATCATGGATGAGTGCAGCTCGAAAAGATCTCTCCGAATCACCTAAAATTGCCCGGAATCGAAGTGAGAAGGGGAAAAGATGAATCTGAGTCGGAGTCCTATTTATAGTAATTCCAGTTTAGCGCACGCTAAGCCCTGATATTTAGCGTGCGTTAACAGGAATTCTGGGTAGTCCAGTACCCTCTGTCCGAAACGGTAGCGTGCGCTACGTACCTTTTGTAGCGTGCGCTACAACTATATACTTAGCGTGCATTAACCTTGTGTTAGCGCGCGCTAACTGAATATCTGATGCTCAGTAATTGAAGTCCAGAACCTCCTGTCCTCTGACCTGCTCGCGATAGCGCGCGCTATATCCAGTAATCAGCATGCGCTACTGCCCCATTAGCGTACGCTAAAATCAACTCATAGCGTGTGATAGGAATTATTCCAAAATCAGTCCAGTACCCACTGGACTCTGCCTGATCGGCCTTAGCGCGCGCTACACTGACAGCATAGCGGGCACTATCCAAACTTACTAGCGTGCGCTACTCCAACTCGACTGCAGTCTAGTGCCCTTCTGGACTGCAGGCCTGAACCACATTAGCGTGCGCTAATACGGAGAGGTAGCGTGCGCTACCCATACTCAATTAGCATGCGCTAAAGAGAGTACGTAGTGTGCGCTACTCCTCACACACAACCCACTATGAAGATAATAATGATGATGACCAATGTTCGATCCTCCCACCAGGTAGGACGACGAATAATAACTGATGTACGATACAATACTCTGATCGGTGAATACAATGAATGAATATGAACGATGAATGATCATTAATGAGTGAATAATTACTGAGTGACAATTACTGAATGATAATTACTGAATGATAATGACTGAATTACAACCGGGTATTAGAGTTTCGTCCGCGAAACTAAGGGTCAAACAACTCAGGATAACTCTCCCGCATACTATCCTTGGTTTCCCAAGTAGCCTCTTCGACTCCATGTCTAGACCATTGAATTTTAACCAAAGGAATCGTCTTGTTCCTCAACTATTTGATTCGCCGCTCTAAGACTCGTACGGGACGCTCCTCATACGAATGATCATCTGCGATCTCGATCTCGTCGAACTGAAGTATGTGACTCAGATCGGCAACATACTTCCGCAACTGAGAGACGTGAAACACATTATGAATTTGGTTCAATGCCGGAGGTAAGACCAATCGATAAGCTAGCTCGCCTACTCGATCCAAAATCTCAAACGGTCCAATGAATCTCGGACTCAACTTTCCCCTCTTCCCAAAACGTAAGATACCTCGACTCGGGGATACCTTGACCAAAACATGGTTACCCGCCCCGAACTCTAATGGCTGACGACGGTTATCTGCGTATGATTTTTGTCGACTCTGAGCGGTCAACAAATGACTCCTGATCAAAGCTACCTTCTCACGGGCGGCTATAAGCATATCGGGCTCGGTGCCGATTGATTCTGATAAGTCATCCCAATACAAAGGAGATCGACAATGACGACCGTATAAGGCCTCGTAAGGTGCCATCTTGATCGAAGCATGTCAACTATTATTATACGTGAACTCAATCAACGGTAGTTGGGCTTCCCAATCATCTTTCCAATCGAGAACACATGCTCTCAACATGTCCTTCAATGTCTGAATAGTCCTCTCTGATTGTCCGTCGGACTGAGGATGAAAAGCTGTGCTGAGATTAAGCTTAGTTCCCATAGCACGATGAACTGATTTCAAAAAATGTGACACGAATCGCCCGTCACGATCAAAAATGATACTCTTAGGAGTACCATGCAATCTCACTATTTCTTTGATGAACAACTGGGCAAGTCTCTCGGGACCCCACATATCCTTAATCTCAAGGAAATGGGATGACTTAGTTAGACGATCCACAATTACCCAAATTGTATTCATGCCACGACGACTCGTCGGCAAACTCGTGATGAAGTCCATTGAAATATCTTCCCACTTCCACTCTGGAATAGGGAGAGGCTTCAGCATACTCGCCGGTCGCTGATGTTCTATCTTGACTTGCTGAAAGGTTAAACATCTCGAAAAAAATTCCGTGACTTCTCGCTTCATATTACTCCACCAGTAATTTTGTTTCAAGTCTTTGTACATCTTGCTAGACCCCGGATGAATGGAATAAGGGGTAGCTTGAGATTCTCTCAAAATCGAGTTTTTCAACTCGTCGTTCGCTGATACGCATAACCGATTCTTAAATCGCAAAAGTCCATCCTCGTGGACCACAAATCCAGGGACTTTCCCCTGAGTCACATCATCTCAAATGCGCAACAAAAATGGGTCCGAACCTTGATTCTCACTGATCGCCTCCTCAAGTGACGATGAAATCTCTAACGCAAAAAGTTGCCCTTGTACTCGCTGTAACCACACCTCGATCTCGGGACTCAGAAATTCCTGCTGAAGTCCCTTCTGAGCTGTTAATCGTGCAAGCATCTGCTCCTAAACGGACTTACGACTCAAGGCGTCGGCGACAACGTTCGCCTTGCCTGGGTGGTATAGTATCTCAATATCATAATCTTTGATTAGTTCCAACCACCGCCTCTGCCGTATATTTAACTCCTTCTAAGTAAATACATACTTCAAACTCTTATAATCGGTGAATATCTGACAGGTAACGCCATAAAGATAATGACGCCAAATCATCAATGCGAACACCACGGCTGCTAGCTCCAGGTCGTGGGTCGGATAATTAACCTCGTAAGGTCTCAATTGTCATGAAGCATAAGCAATAACTTTCTCGTTATGCATTAGTACACATCCGAGACCCTATCCGGACGCATCACTATAAACCACAAATCCTTCCGTCCCTTGCGGTAAAGAAAGGACAGGTGCTGAAATTAATCGACTCTTGAGTTCCTCAAAACTCTGCTGACACGCGTCGGACCACGTGTATTTATTATCCTTCCGTAAAAGGTTCATCATGGGTTGAGCAATTTTAGAAAATCCTTCCACAAATCGCCGATAATAACCAGCTAATCCTAGGAAACTCCGGATTTCCTTAACATTCCTTGGAGGTTGCCAATCTCGGATCGCCTCCGTCTTCTGAGGGTCAATACGAACTCCGTCTGATGAAATTACATGTCCGAGAAATGTCACTTCGGACATCCAGAACTCACATTTGAAAAACTTTCCATAAAGTTGCTCTCGTCTCAAAACGTCGAGAACCTGATGAAGGTGAGATTCGTGCTCCTCACGGTCACGAGAATAAATCAAAATGTCATCAATGAAGACAACCACGAACTGATCCAAATAGTTGATGAAAACCCGATTCATTAATTCCATGAATACTGCAGGTGCATTAGTTAACCCAAACGGCATTACCATGAACTCATAATGACCATAGCGTGTTCGAAACGCTATCCTTGCGATATCCGACTCTCAAACTCGCAACTGATGATATCCAGATCTTAAGTCGATCTTCGAAAATACTGAAGCTCCCTGAAGTTGATCCAAAAGGTCATCAATACGGGGTAGAGGATATTTATTCTTGATCGTCACCCCGTTCAATTCCCGGTAATCGATACACAAGCGAAACGAACCATCCTTCTTCTGGAAAAACAACACAGGTGCCCCCCACGGGGACGCACTCGGCCGGATATAACCCTTCTCAGTTAGATCCTCTAATTGATTCTTCAACTCCTGCATTTCGGTCGGGGCCATCTGGTACGGTGCCTTCGATATTGGGGACGTACCAGGCTCCAACTCAATCGTGAATTCCACATCTCTCTGTGGAGGCAAACCAGGTAACTCGTCTGGAAATACATCGGCATATTCTCTCACTACAGGAATATCTGTCAACATTAATGATGGTTTCTCGATCTTGGTCATATAGCACCAATAACCGACATACCCTTGATTGAGTAATTTCACTGCTTTCATCAAGTTGATGACTCTACCGGAACAGCTGGGATTACCTCCCTGAAAAATGCATTCGACTCCATCGTCTGAAATGATAGTGACCATATGCTTACGGACACTAATGATGGCATCGTGATGATCCATCCAATCAATACCCAAGATGACGTCGTCTCTTGGTAAATCTACCACGATTAGGTTTGCTAACCAATCACGACCATGAAGCTGAATCTGACAATCCTTAATCTCACGATTCCCGATAATTCTTCTACCATCAGGTAGACCAATGACATAAGGCTCATAACTAGCAGCGCTACCCAGACGTAGTCTACTCAAACTGACTCGGAAATGAATGAATGTGATGCACCAGTATAAAAAAGGGTACATACAGGTTGAGATATAATTTCGAGTGTACCTAAGATCATTCGGGCTTCCGGATCATCAGCTCTCTTCATCTCATAAATTCGGGGCTTGCCATCCCCAGAACCGGATGCTCCCGTCTGATAGCTATGGGCTCCGCCTTTGTTAGCTCCCGTCGTCTTAAACGACGCAGACTGAGTAGCCTAATTCAGAACCACTGACTGCTTCGGGGCCTGACATGACGCCGGAGTAGGTTTGGAGTCCTTTCGGCAAAAACGGGCCCTATGCCCCGCCATTCCACAGTTATTGCACGTGACGGTTTGCCTCAAACACTTCGTGTTGTAATGACCCTATTCTCCACAGTTGAAATAGGTAATGTCCGAACTGGCCACTCGTGACTGAGATTCCGCGGGTCTGGGCGCCATAGGAGGTCGCTCAGTGAAAGTAGAGCCCGCTCGAGGCTTCTTGAAAGTTGCCTGACTGCCTTCAGGCTGATTACGATTCTTTGACTTCTTGCCATATGAAGGAGTTTGATTCTTAGCAATCTCCTTAGCAGTAATCTCATAAGTAAGAGCTTTCTCGATGAATTCGGCTAGAGTGGTGCAATTGTGATTAAGCAACTGCATCCGCATACGAGGTTTCAAACTCTTACTGAAATACTTGATCTTGTCCGCCTCAGAGTGAATAATAGACTAGGCGAAAGGAAGAAGCTCCTGAAATTTCTCGGTGATGGCGAGAACATCATCGTCCGCTGAGAGGTCGGGAGTGAGTAATTCTGATAACTTGGCCTATCTGAGTGGGTCCGGATAATAGCTCTCCATCATGAGAGTCTTGAATTGATCCCAAGTACATGATCCGTCGGTGGGCTTCAACGATAACCACCATGAATGAGCGCTCTTACCCAGGTAGTAAGCCGCAACTGAAACTTTATGCCCTTCGGGGCAATCCACCATAGCAAATAACTTTTCAAAATCCTCAAGCCAATGAACAATATCCGCCGGCTCAGATGAGCCCTCAAAGGTAGGTGGTCTTTGGCGAGAGATGTCGCCAATAATACTGCTCACACCCCTCTGCTTCCCCTGAGGTGGCGGCAGAGGATCCTGTTGATTCTGAGTAGCTGAGTTCTGCATCGTATCCATGAGGCATGCCATTTGAGTCATCTGGGCCATCATGCCCTGCATAAAGGCGAGTGGGTCAACCCGAACACCCTATGAATGAGCTGTGTCTCGGGTACGACTCCCTGACAGTTAATGATCATTTCCAGGAGAATGAGTGACGGCGTCGCTGCTCGATGAATTAGCATTATACCTCGCGTTCGCACGTGTGTTCACACGAGTTCTCGGGGTTCGGCCCGCACCACGGCCTCTTCCCCCGCGTCCTCTGCCAGCTCTTTCCATACTGAAGTGGGAAAGTCACAAGATGATTATATATCTCGCATGAATATCACATTATGATTACGTTATAAAATGATGAAAATGAGCACATTCACTCAAACACAATGATTACATGAATAATCAACTGAAGTGACGAGATTATCTGATGAAATTCTTGAAATGATTATCTTGAACAAGTTAACAAGATTAATGATACGATCCTCAAGATCAACAACTGAACAGTGAAATGAACTGAATGATTAATGAGTTAACATGATCGATATGATCACAAATGAAAATGATAATTGAGGATTTTTGACTGTTGAATGATGAATAAGTGATTCTTATTGTCAGAAATTATACCATGGCGTCAGAAATCTTACTGTTCTTTGGTCTAAGGGGCTCGGCTCTTGCACGGGTCACACGTGACGTGAAAGTCCAATGATACTAGTATGATGAACGATGATTTCAATGAGACATGACTCAGAATGTAGTATTCAAAACCACTCTCCGATACCAACTCTGTAACACCCCAAACTAGGCGGATATTACAGTCCCGTGGACCCCCGACTGGGACCCACCAGGCGAATGAAAATTAATGACTTAAATAATATAATTGTAGTACCAAAACACATTATATCATTAAATTACTCCGATGAGGAGTTTCACTACAACACACCCAGGATAATACAGAATACATGTATATTTTATATGAAGATTAAATATACAACACTGAATAAAATGAGTATTCAAATGGAAGTTTGCAGCGGAAATAAAATGAAGAAACACGAATGACTGAAAAGGATTGGGCCCCCCTACTAGTATCACTGGAACTCCTCGCCGTCAACATTCTCTTCCTGTGCCTTAGCCTTGGGATGACCCGAAAACAACATCCCCCAACGGGGTTAGTTACACAGAACAACAATCCTCAAGAGTTGAACAATATACAACAATCACATAAATGAATTAATGAATTAAGTTGAATGATGAGCATCAATGTACGCCCGAATGAAATGCGTAAGAGCACAAATAGCCGAGTGTCTGGAGTCCCGCATATACACCCGCTATTGGCCTAATTAGTCTCACGGTCCAATGTGTCTGGAGTCCTGCGTATACACATTACCATGCGCACAGTCCAATGTGTCCGGAGTCCCGCGTATACACATGACCATAGTGTGCCCGACTAAAATTCCACACATGTGCCAACCGGCCATGCAATATAATTCCGGAAGATCACCAGAACAAAAATGACCAAGGTGAGGGGTAATGAATAGAATCCGATAAGGATCAAGAACGACACACCGAGATGAAATAATGATATAACGAGTGATAGCTTCAATGAAATGATTTTGGAACCGTCGTTCCTCGTGAGTTACGTGATGAGTTGATAAATACAAGTCTCGACATGAACGATATATTATGAGTGAATTACATGTATGAATGAACAACAATGTAAGGAATGGATATCCTTTTAACCGAGTAAGAATTTACTTACACAACACCGGTGTTGAAATGTCCTTCCTCGAACAATGTCCTAAAAAGAGATGTCGGTCGCTCGAACAACCTTGAATAACACAATTACCAATAATCCGCTCAATATACATATCAAGCATGAATTACGACTAACTCAAAGGTCGATACAACAATATCCAAACTCATTGAGGCATTCGAAACAACCACTTGGCGAACATCAACCCTTGATTATAACCAAAACTTAAATATATCGAAACCAACTCCAAAATGAGTAGTTCAATCCAACAAAACACCTTCAATGATATCAATATTCCAATAGAAGACTAAAACTCGAAGTTACGGCAACTATAATCGGAAACCCCCAAAAATAACCAAAGTCAACATCAAGGGTTCTTGATTAATTCTCCAAATGTTCATCAAATCCAAAAAACATATCAATAAATCCATAGGAATACATTTATTCAAGGTAGATAATTCATATCTAACATATTCCAACAACAATCCAAGCTTACAAGTATAAATCGGAAGGAAAATACCCAAAATCCGAAATCCTAGATCCAAGAAATAATTACCTTAATTTGATGTGTTGGAGAGGATGAAATGATGATAAATCCAAATGATAAGCTTGAATATGATGATGGATGAGTGCAGCTCGAAAAGATCTCTCCGAATCACCCAAAATCGCCCGAAATCGAAGTGAGAAGTGGAAATGATGAATCTGAGCCGGACTGTCCTATTTATAGTAATTCTAGTTTAGCGCACGCTAAGCCTGATATTTAGCATGCGTTAACAGGAATTCTGGGTAGTCCAGTACCCTCTTTCCGAAACAGTAGCGTGCGCTACGTACCTTTTGTAGCGTCCGCTACAACCATATACTTAGCGTGCGTTAACCTTGTGTTAGCGCGCGCTAACTGAATATCTGATTCTCAGTAACTGAAGTCCAGAACCTCCCATCCTCTTACGTGCTCGCGATAGCGCACGCTAAATCCAATAATCAGCGTGCGCTACTGCCCCATTAGTGTACGCTAAAATCCACTCATCGCGTGCGGTAGGAATTATTCCAAAATCAGTCCAGTACCCACTGGACTCTGCCTGATCGGCCTTAGCGCGCGCTACACTGACAGCATAGCGGGCACTATCCAAACTTACTAGCATGCGCTACTTACCATTCGTAGCGTGCGCTACTCCAACTCGACTACAGTCCAGTGCCTTCTGGACTGCAGGCCTGAACCACATTAGCGTGCGCTAATACGGAGAGGTAGCGTGCGCTACCCGTACTCAACTAGCGCGCGCTAAAGAGAGTACGTAGCGTGCGCTACTCCTCACACACAGCCCACTATGAAGATGACAATGATGATGACCACAGTTCGATCCTCCCACCAGGTAGGACGATGAATAATAACTGATGTATGATACAAATACTCTGATCGGTGAATACAATGAATGAATATGAATGATGAATGATCATTAATGAGTGAATAATTACTGAGTGACAATTACTGAATGATAATTACTGAATTATAATGACTGAATTACAACCGGGTATTACACTACCCTTGTATTTTCATCTTCGGTGGTTGTCGAGCCATTAATTTTCAGAATGCAGGTCTGACCAACTTTCAGGGCCAAGTTACGGCCATAAGTTCGCATGTATTACGGCCGTAAATCTTCATGCATTACAGCCGTAATGTCACCTTCGTAATGGCCGTAATGATGGCGTGAAATTGGTCCAGTGGGTTCTGGAGCACCATTACGGCACTAATGGTGCACACGTTACGGCCGTAACACTGCCCAGTATATTAAACTGGGCAGCGGTTTTCTCCTTCATTTTTCATCCTTCTCTTCTTCTCTTCGCGACGGGAGTGATTTCCAAGTATAAGGTTCGTTCGATTTCACCCAAACTCTGTTGGGGAGGTATATCCAGGCATCATATCATCATTCTAGCATCAAATCATCCATTTTTCATCTTCAAATCAAGGTATATTTTTAGAACCCTAGTTTTTGGTGATTTTGGGATTTTGGCATTATTTTACCCTTTGAACCCGACTTAGATTCGATAAGTTGTTAGATTACGACTGTGTAATCATAATCCCTTGCTTTTATTATAGTTTAATGGATTAAACTTCAAGGGTTTTCACCGTTAATATATTAGAATCGATTATGACTTCGTAGTGACCGATGAATTGTCCCAATGGGTAGAACTAGGATGGATTCCTACGTTTCCGCAATACTGAGATTGTTTGTAAATCGTTATTGTGATAAGAGCGGATTTGTGAAGATTATTCGGACCGAAACCTTTCCTTTCGCCATTTCCTTCACATCATTTTATTCAAGGCAAGTACATGTATTACATTTCGTTATGTGTGTTACGGTTGTGATACGAATGATTAATTATGATATTGTGTATGTGAGTTGTTTCTCTTCCACACGGAGTGTTCGACGGGGCGTCTGGAGGCCGATACTAAGGGGACGGCTGCGGAAGTGGTTTCCCACCTGGAGCATTCGACAGGGCGTCTGGGGGTCGATACTAAGGGGTACGGCCACGGGTTACCAAGTGTGGATGGTTGTGTTATTGATATGAGATGAATTACTGTTTGATGGCAATAGAATATTCTGGAATATGATTTTCAAATGTTTTCTAAATGAGATGACCGTGTTGAATCGTATCCGTATATAATGTAGTGTAATTGTGTACTTGCACTAGCTATTCGAATGTTAATCCCTTAAATGGGGGAAATGCGTTTTATGCATTTCAGCTATCGATCGAACCGAGGAGCTGGCACGGGATATGCATGCAAAATATGGTCCAGCATGATTATTAGGCTCGAGTCTATGCTAGATGTTTTGTTATTGTATTTACTTGGGTGTTGGAGTTAGACTGGTTGTTTTGCAAATATGGTTAAAGTCTCCCGCGTGGGCAATGAATCTTGTGTTAATTTATGCTTTATGATGTTTGATTAAAATGTTTTGGCCGAGTCCACAACCCTATTTTACTATTATTAAGGTGTCCTATGGTATTTCCTTTAAGGATTATGTGTCATGTGTTAGCCTTATGAAGGTTATACGGCGTGTAATGTCCCTTACGAGATTTGGGGTGTTACATTCGGAGTTTAGGTTATGAATACCTAGGTTGTTGGTTAATTTTGGGTCTGTCAGTCGTGTCGTAAGAGTCAGTTGTTGAGCCCGACATCATCGTGCTACCATCTCTTCATGCGACCCGTGGCTGTAAGTCTCCTCGAACTATTAAATTTCTGTAATTCATTTCCCTTGTGTAAATTGGAATTGTGAGTTGTGGTACCAACTTTGTAAAATGTGAATTTTTCTGATCTTGTTCTTTTCAATTCTTTTCTTAAGTATGTTGAGAGGTCGTAGTAGACCAGCTAGGGGATGCGGCCGAGGCCGTGATCATGGTGCTAGTAGTGAGGAAGTTCCGCTTTCTCAGTCCTCTGCATATTCGGCCTCTCATTCAGTGCCGAATACTCTACCCTTGAGTTTTGACGGACAACAGAATTTTTCAGTCAGTCAGGATCAGCCGTCGGGTATTAATGCCAACATTGGAGCTACTACTGTACTTCAACAGTTGGTAGCTCAGCTCGCTCAGATAGCTCAGGGTGGACGTCAGAATCCGCCCCCCACTCCAGAAGATAAAGCTAGTAAATGGCTTCAGAAAGTAACCAAGATGCACCCCCCTTGCTTCGCTGGTTCTACTGACTCCCTGGGTTGGGAGAACTGACTTTTTCAGATGGGTAGGACATTCAATGCGGTGGCTTTTCCTAACGACACGAGGGTACCTATTGCTCAGTACCTCCTGGATAAGGAGGCTGCGGAGTGGTGGGAAGCTGTGATGCCCAGGGACCGTTTAGCTACATGGGAGGAGTTTAAGACCGCTATAGAAGCGGAGTACTGCCCACCTCCAGTTCAAGAGCGTATGATTGTGGAGTTCTTTACTGCTACGCCTCATGATGTACCGATCTCTCAGGCCATCATCACTTATAACCAGCAATTAGGTTATGTGAAAGAGCAAGTGAGGACCGAGGCTGATAAGATTTGCTACTTTAATATGCGCATGAAGCCGCATATCAGACAGAGCATGGCACCACTCATGTGTGCCACATTGAAGGAGTACTAGGATCGCGCTCTAGCGATTGAAATGACAATCCCGGAGTCAGAGTTGGGTTCCGAGGCAAAAAAACAGAAGACAAGTTTTTCATCCGGTAAGGGTGGTTGATTTTCAAAGTCTCAGTCTGCTCCTGCATCTGGGAAGAGGCCGTTTCATCAGGCCGGAGGGTCTCAGTTTAACCGTTCAGTCCAGTCCACTGCACCTTGCGGTAGAGTTTGTTTTAACTGCAACCAATACGAGCATTTGGTGAAAGATTGTCCATTTCCTTTAGTTACTTGCTTTACTTGCGGGCAGACCAGGCATCGGGCAGTTCATTGCGAGAGGGCTACCAGGGCCTCCAGAGCTCCGACAACCATTGCCATTCAGAAAGAGCTTAGCGTAGATCAGAAGACTCCAGTCACTCAGGTTCCTCAGAGTTCGGGCCGTGGTAGGGGTCGGGTCAGCCAGATCGCCATGTAGTATCGAGTTTGGGCTCAGTACACCCCCGGTTATATCATATGAGACATGCGGAGCAGACAAACGTTCCAGTGGCATCAGGTAACACTCAGATCCTTTCCCATCCAGTTTCGGTGCTTTTTGATTCGGGTTCTACTCAGTCTTTTATAGCTTCGAATTGTGTATGTCATGTCGGTATTGACTGCTTGTTCGAGTGTGAACCGTTCGTGGTGGGTATGCCTAGTGGGGATCGTATGGTTGGGAATCGGAAAGTTAGAGATTTCCCAATGAGGATCGGGAGCCGGGATTGGCCCTCGAACCTCATTGTTGTAGACCTTAAGGGTGAGGATTTGATCCTCGGGGATGATTGATTGGATCGTCACGGTGCTATCATAAACTATCGGACTCGTACTATCTCGATAGTGGCAGAGGATGGCACATAGCATACTCTCGTCGGTTGTAAGCCGGGTAGATCGGGAAATGTGATTAGTGCCTTCAAGGCGATGAAACTTCTGAACTAGAGTTGTGTAGGCTACTGGTGTTACGTCTTGAAAGCAGAAGATGGTGGAGTTGACATGTCATCGATTCCAGTTGTGAACGAGTATCCTGACGTATTTTCGGACGACTTACCGGGATTACCACCGCAGCGGGAAGTTGAGTTCCCTATTGATCTAGAGCCAAACGCGGATCCTGTTTCTCGAGCGCCGTACCGTATTGCAACATCGGAGATGGTAGAGTTGAAGAAGCAGTTGGGGGAATTGCTAGATAAAGGGTATATTCGAACGAGCGCATCGCCTTGGGGTGCGCCCGTGCTTTTTGTTAAGAAGAAGTATGGATCGCTTCATTTATGCATCGACTATCGAGAATTAAACAAGTTGACCATAAAAAACAAGTACCCTTTGCCTCGGATTGACGGCTTGTTTGATCAGCTTCAGGGAGTGACAGTATTTTTGAAGATTGATTTATGATCGGGCTACTACCAGTTTAGAATTCGGGATAGTGATATACCGAAAGCTGCTTTTCGGATGAGATATGGCCATTATGAGTTTGTGGTTATGCCTTTCAGGCTAACCAATGCCCCGGTAGTGTTCATGCAGTTGATGAACAAAGTTTTTATTGAGTATATGGACAAATTCGTAGTCGTCTTTATTGACGGCATTCTTATATATTCCCGGAGTCAGGAGGAGCACGCTTACATCGCCGGATTGTGTTAGACATTTTGAGAGCTGAATAGTTGTACGCGAATTTCTAGAGCAAGAACTCTTAACCATAAGATGGTCGGCAAAAATGGAAACAAGAACTCATAGAGCTTCAACTCTGGTTCTTCCGGCAATCACCAGCACTCAAGAGCTAGATAACTAGGGTCTTTTACACTCATTGTAATTGTACTCTCACATTAATATTTGTACTCCAACGTATTCGTATTAATAACATCTCGCGAGAGCATTCAAGCCCGGGCCTAACAAATCCGGCAAATCTTGTGTTATTTTATTCCCCACGGACGTGCTCTTGCATTTTGTTTGTTACTCTACCATTCCAGCATATCATCTCCGGATAATATTTTGGGTAACAACAATTGGCGCTAGAAGGAGGGGCCTGAACCTTCATTTTCATTCCGACCATCCCGAAGAACACTCGATGTTCTCCGGGGCATATACTTGAAGAAACACTCAATGTTCTTCAAAGAAAAACCTTCAGAATCATGATGTCTGCTACCACATCGAAGAGAGCCACTCTCCGATCCACCGGACGCCTTATTCCTGCTCAATCCGAGCCCCAACCTACGGCGGAGGATAGCCGTGGCGGCGCGATACTCTCGATCCTGCCCCCGAGGGACGGACCTAGCCTCTCGCTCAATCAGTTCCAAATAGCGGAACAAATTGAGGAGGCCATGTCCATCCTACGGGAGCGACGGAGAGCATTCGATGCGCCCGCAACCCCATCAGCCATCCGCTGCGCGGGCAAACGGAAGCTCAAGGGGTTACTTGTCGAGCAATCGTCAGGAAGCCCCGATTCACGAGAAAAGGCTCTCGCGAGGCGGGACGGTTCCGTCTTCAGCCGCTTAGGAAGTGATACATCATGGCGACTGGGGCATTCTGGCCCCAACCACCAGACGACGGAATCCGAGTCCATCACCAGGAGTTCGGCCTACCCAACACCGAACCAAATACAGGTCAGCCGTATGGCCCCCATCTACCGAGGAGTCGAGCCACGCGGCAAGGACATCATCAATAGCGGAGCCAGGGGTTCAGTACGTGATCTCCTCGGCTCCCGCTCAGAGCGTCTAGCCGCGAGCAGCCAGGCCACGGCGATGGCCGCTATGCAACGCCAGCTCGCCGAGATGAAAGTGCTCATGGAAATTGGGGCAAACGCCAGTAGAAGGATCATCGGACCGACTGAGCCACTCGCGGTCCACATCGAGCTTGCCCCCGTGCAACCGAGGATCGCTCCTCCCCAAACGCCTTTGTATAAGGGAAGATCGGACCCCGAGACTCACCTAAGCAAGTTCCGGATCTACATGACCGGATGAGGGGCATCAGACGCGACCAGGTGCCGAATGTTCCCGTTAACTTTGGGCGAACTGGCCCATAGGTGGTACATCTCACTGCCACCGCGATCAATCAGTTCCTTTGAACAATTGGCGAGCGACTTCACATCGTACTTTGCCGCCAAGGTCGCTCGACCAGAAGGAGCCCACCGCATGATGGAAATCAGGCAGGAGGAAGACGAGTCCGACGAAGACTACATCGACCGGGTGGATGAGATAATCCTCAATGGCGAGCCTGTGAGCGATGAGATCGCCCTCTACTCGGTCCTAGGGGGATTCAATGGCCTTTCACCCATGTTCAGGCACCTTAGGAAGGACATCCCCCCGACCTATGCGATCTTCCATGCCAAGGCCGCAAACTTTTTGGCCAGGCGGCGGTTGCTCGCCCTTCGCCAAGACGAGGGGTATAGACGGCGATCGCCAAGTCCAACAGGGCAGTCGCCAAGCCACCCGGTGATTTCAGGACCTTCGAGGATGTGGAAGCCCATCTCTACCACAACCTCAATCTATCTCTGGCTCATATTTTTTACGCCATCCAAGGGCGCGAACGACTAAGCAAGTCGAAGGCGGTAAGGGACCACCATCATCTAGACCGCAAAAAATTTTGTGCTTACCACAAGAGTCCCAGCCACAATACCGATCAATGCCGCGAGCATTTCTTCCCCGTACGACGAGCATTTGTGATTTACTTCATTTTCAATAAACTTCATATCCAAGGCTTTTTTAGACCGTAGGTGGAAGGATCACCGTGGAGAATTCCTAAGAAAACGAAAGATCGAGCGTAAAAAGAGAATCGAGCAGCGTTGGACGGCAAAAAAAGGGGGTGCAACACGAGGACTTCCCAGGGGGTCAGCCATCCTAGTACTACTCTCGCCCAAGCACGCTTAACTTCGGAGTTCTGATGGGATCAGGTGCATTAGTGCTGGTATGATCGCACCCATAAGTAGAACCAAATTCTATTCTCTTATGGTACATTCGACCCAAACTTCAAACAGCCATCACTTTCGAATCGGGCGGAGCTACGGGACCCACCACACATGCCGGCGAAGCTCTTCTCGCGCCTATCGTGTGACCCGACGCTCAGAATTCCTATTATAATATGTTTCCAGAAGCAGAACGGCGATTCGTGTCGAACTCATTGCGTTCCGCCATGACATAACACATGTCGGCGAAGCTCTTCTCGCGCCCATCGTGTGACCCGACGCTCAGAATTCCTATTATAATATGTTTCCGGAAGCGGAACGGCGATTCGTGTTGAAATCATCGCGTTCCGCCATGACATAACTCGTCCCGAGCCTAAATTTCCCCATTTTCACGCACTTTCGGCCTTTATATCACTTTATTTAGCCGGAGCCCCGGGCGGAAAGGAGCAAGTGCCGCGATCGGCATCAGAACAACGATCACCAGTCTACTAATCTGATCGCCATAATCAAACACGGCGAGCTAGAGGATTTATACGAGTCGATCATCCCGATCAACCCTGGCGGCCAGATCTTTATGCTTCAATCAAGAGGTGGAAACTTCGGAGGTCTTTCCCCAGTTTCCACCAAGTCAAACAAAAGGCCACTGCCCAAAGCAACGTCTCTAAAAAATGGAGGACTCGCTCGCATCTAAAGTTCATCATCTAACATGATGGACCTAGGCACGAGATTGCCTCCCTCAGCACAACGTATACCATCGAGGATCGCCATGTAACATGACGATCCGAGGTAGAAGAGTGCATCCATGGTCCTGGTGGTCGATGGAACCGACAGCTTCGTCCATGCAAGGTTCCTTTGGGCTGCGATCGCTCGCCCTTCGTTTAAATTCGAGGCAGTCGTAGCCGAAGGACCCTCCAAACAAATCTGTGGACACGCTCGCCCGCCCTCAAAGGTTCATCACCTAACATGGCGGACCCGGGCAGTGCGACGCGTCCCTACGCCCATCACAATGTATACCGTCGAGGATTGCCATCAAACATGACAATCCAAGGTAGAAAAGTGCTAACAAGCCACGGATGTGGAGTCGATTAATCCGACGACGCCCCGTGCAAGGACTCCTCCAGACCAAGACCGCTCGCCCTTCGTTTAAATACGAGGTGGGCGCAGCCTAACGGAGGACCCTCACAATAAAGTGAGTCGCGAGACAGACCCACAGGTGGAATATCCCTCGCGCATAAGACATGGTCATGGAGGTCGGTCCATCGAACTCCGCGATTGTGCATGGTTCCTCAAGGTCGAAACAATCGGCTTTCCACGAGGGATCTGCAAAATTGAAGATTACAAGAACAAGACCGAAGATATCTCGCCAAACATTTGGGTTGCCCGTCATTATCTTAAACGATCGCCAGTGGAACCACCTCACCCCATGTCTTCAACATCGGAGCAAGCTAGGGGGCAATTATTGTGTCGAGATTTATACACCTCAATAGGCGATCGTCACAAAGACCGGGCGACCGAACTAGAGTCAAATAGACCAAGGCAGACTTGCCGATCAAAGGACCCAGAACAGGACACAACGCCGAGCGATCGACTGCCAAAGCGATCTCCTCCTGGAAACTAGCGGTCGTTTCGAGTGCCCGATCAGGGACGACCACCTCATGCCACGTGAAGTCAACATCCGCCAAGTCTGCAAAGGCCGAAACTCGGGATAGAGACCCACGTGCAGATCCGGAAAAAGGCGCTACAGTATAAGGTCCTTTGACCCCAGCCTATCACCATCTTCTCACCTACCGACAGACCCACCGAAAGGTCCAAGGTGGGACCTCCCGAGATAGTGATAAGAGACGCGTGGTGTACTCTCATTGGTTCGCACAGCTGGCTGAATCAATCACCCCATGTGCTAAAGGCGATCGCCCCCTTATTAAAATACAGGAAAGGCGATCACCCATCAGGAGTAAGACATCCCAACTCCTCCTATAAATAGACGGCTTCCTGCACTTGGAAAGAGGCCTGCTGTTTTTTCTCTCGGTCTTCTCTCTCTCTCAAAGCCTCTTAACTATAAAACGGTCGGCAGAAATGGAAACAAGAACTCACAGAGCTTCAACTCTGGTTCTTCCGGCAATCACCAGTACTCAAGAGCTAGATAACTAGGGTATTTTACACTCATTGTAATTCTACTCTCACATTAATATTTGTACTCTAACGTATTCGTATTAATAACATCTCGCGAGAGCATTCAAGCCCAGGCCTAACAAACCCAGTAAATCTTGTCTTATTTTCTTCCCCACAGACGTGCTCTCACATTTTGTTTGTTACTCGACCATTCCAGCATATCATCTTCGGATAATATTTTGGGTAAGAACAGGACGCATATAGACAGAATAGCTTTGATGAGTTGAAGAGACGGTTGACTACCGCACTAGTTTTAGCTTTGCCTCAGGGGAACGAGGATTTTGTGGTGTATAGTGATGCTTCGGGCCTCGGGCTCGGATGTGTTTTGATGCAGAGAGATAGGGTTATTGCTTATTCGTCCCGTCAGTTGAAACCTTACGAAGCATATTACCCTACGCATGATTTAGAGCTAGTTGCGGTTGTCTTCGCTTTAAAAATCTGGAGGCATTATATCTATGGGTCGTCGTGTAATATTTACACGGATCACAAGAGTCTGAAGTATATCTTTAGTCAGAAAGAGTTGAACATGAGACAATATAGGTGGTTGGAGTTAATTAAAGATTATGATCTCGAGATTCTTTATCATCCGGGAAAGGCCAATGTTGTGGCAGATGCGTTGAATCGTAAGCCGATGGCACTACAGATGTTATAGGTACTTACGCCTCACAGCAGGACCCATTGGGATTTGATTTGTCAGGATATCGAAGTTTGGGTTCAGAGAGTTCAGGGTCATTTATGTGCGTTAGAAATCACTTCGTCTTTGGTTGATGATATCATGGCAAGACAGTATGATGATCCATTTTTAGTCCAGTTGAGGGAGGACGTGAAGAAGGGGAGACAGAAGATCTTGAGTGAAGCTCATACTATGCCTTATTCCATACATCCTGGTACGAGCAAAATGTACAAGGATGTAAGGAGTGACTACTGGTGGAGCAATTTGAAGACGGATATTAGCGAGTTTGTGGTGAAGTGTTTGACCTGTCAGTAGGTTAAGATTGAGCATCAGCGACCCGCGGGGTTATTACGACCACTTCCCATTCTGGAGTGGAAGTGGGAGGACATTTCTATGGATTCCGTTATCGGTAAGCCTAGGACTCGGACTGGAATGAACATGATTTGGGTTATTGTCGATCGACTAACCAAATCAACTCATTTTCTGGGTATTAAGGATACTTAGGGGCCGGAGAGACTAGCACGAGTGTTTATTGTAGAGATCGTGAGGTTGCATGGGACTCCTAATAGTATTGTTTCGGATCAAGATGGCTGGTTTGTATCACATTTTTGGCAGGCTGTTCATTGAGCTTTAGGAACTTAGTTGAGACTCAGTACATCCTACCATTCTCAGACAAAAGGACAGTCGGAGCGGACGATACAGATGCTGGAAGATATGTTGAGAGCCTATGCTTTAGACTGGAAAGATGATTGGGATTCGCACTTGCCGTTGATCGAGTTCACGTACAACAATAGTTAGCTCGCCTCGATCAAAATGGCACCATTTGAGGCATTGTATGGAAAGAGGTGCACATCGCCGTTGTGTTGGGATGATGCATCCGATTTGACTGGCACGGAACCAGATATGGTAGTTGAGACGAGAGAGAAGATTGCTTTGATTCGTGATAGGTTGTTAATGGCACAGAATCGACAGACGTCTTATGCCGACATGCGTCGCTGAGCATTGGAGTATGAGGTGGGGGACTATGTTTTGCTTAAGGTGTCGCCGACACGGGGAGTTTACTGCTTCGTCCGGAAGGGTAAATTTAGTCTGAGATATATTGGACCGTTCGAGATTTTAGAAAGAGTTGGAGAGCTTGCATATCGATTAGGATTGCTGCCATCCTTAAGTCACGTGCATAACGTGTTTCATGTTTCACAGCTTAGGAAGTTTGTACCGGACCCTAGCCATATTACTGATTTTGGAGAGATTGAGTTGGGTCCCGACATTACCTTTGAAGAGAGACCGATTCAGATTTTGGAGTGTCGTGTGAAGAAACTTAGGCACAAAATCATTCATTTGGTTAAAGTGCAATGGTCGAGACATGATCTGAGGAAGCCACGTGGGAGACGGATGAGAATATGAAGTCGAGATACCCTGAGTTATTCGCTTTGAAAGTTTCGAGATGAAACTTATTTTTTAGGGGGAGAGAATGTAATATCCACACTTTTTATTTTTAGTAATTTCTATTTTTAGGGTATTTTCATTTCGGACGACTCGCTTGTTATTGTTTTGGAATTCTGAAACTATTTTGTTCTGTATCCATGACCATGCGGACGAGTTTCAAAGTTGTTTTGATGAGATTTTACTTATTGTGTAACTTTTCCGCATTGAGGCTCGATTCTCGTAAATCTCGTTCTATACTGACATTTCATTACTTCTTCAAGTTCCTTTAATGATTCTGGATATGTTACCACTTTCTGAGTTGTCGTTCAGGTCTCGAGTTTAGATTTTCGAATGTTTGGATCATTTTTGTAAATTCTTATTATTTTGAGTGTTGATGTTAATACTCGTTTATTCCGACCTTCGGGTGGTCGGAGGCATGTGATGGTTGTTATGATTAACTCGTCAGTAGGGAACTTTAGTATATCCGGTGGACCTACACTTGTATTTTCATCTTCAGTGGTTGTCGAGCCATTATTTTCAGAATGCAAGTTTGACCAACTTTCAGGGCCAAGTTACGGTCGTAAGGTCGCATGTATTATGGCCGTAAATATTCATGCATTACGACTGTAATGCCCCCTTTGTAATGGCTGTAATGATGGCGTGAAATTGGTCCAGTGGGTTCTGGAGCACCATTACGGCCCTAATGGTGCACATGTTACGGCCGTAACACTGCCTAGTATATTAAACTGGGCAGCGGTTTTCTCCTTCATTTTTCATCCTTCTCTTCTTCTCTTCGCGACGGGAGTGATTTCTATGTATAGGGTTTGTCCGATTTCACCCAAAATCTGTTGGGGAGGTATATCCAGGCATCATATCATCATTATAGCACCAAATCATCCGTTGTTCATCTTCAAATCAAGGTATATTCCTAGAACCCTAGTTTTTTGGGGATTTCAGGATTTTGGCACGATTTTACCCATTGAACCCGATTTAGCTTCGATAAGTTGTTAGATTACGATTGTGTAATCGTAATCCCTTGCTTTCATTATAGTTTAACGGATTAAACTTCAAAGTTTTCACCGTTAATAGATTAGAATCGATTATGACTTCGTAGTGACCGATGAATTGTCCCAACGGGTAGAACTAGGATGAATTCCTACGTTTCCGCAATATTGAGAATGTTTGTATATCGTTATTGTGATAGGAGCGGATTTGTGAAGATTATTTGGACCGAAACCTTTCCTTTCGCCATTTCCTTCACATCATTTTATTCAAGGCAAGTACATGTATTATATTTCATTATGTGTGTTACGGTTGTGATACGAATGATAAATTATGATATTGTGTGTGTGAGTTGTTTCTCTACCACCTGGAGCGTTCGACGGGGCGTATGGGGGCCGATACTAAGGGGTACGGATGCGAAAGTGGTTTCCCACCCGGAGCATTCGACGGGGCATCTGAGGGTCGATACTAAGGGGTATGGCCACGGGTTGCCAAGTGTGGGTGGTTGAGATATTGATATGAGATGAATTACTATTTGATGTCAATCGAATATTCCAGATTATGATTTTCAAATGTTTTCTAAATGAGATGACCGTGTTGAATCGTATCTGTATATAATGTAGTGTAATTGTGTACTTGCACTAGCTATTCAAATGCTAACCCCTTAAATGGTGGAAATGCATTTTATGCATTTTAGGTATCGGTCGAACTGAGGAGCTGGCACGAGATATGCATGCAAAAGATGGCCCAGCATGATGATGAGGCTCGAGTGTATGTTAGATGTTTTGTTATTGTATTTACTTGGGTGTTGGAGTTAGATTGGTTGTTTTACAAATATGGTTAAAGTCCCCTGCGTGGGCAATGAATCTTGTGTTAACTTATGCTTTATGATGTTTGATTAAAATGTTTTGGCCGAGGCCACGGCCCTATTTTACTATTATTAAGGTGTCCTATGGGATTCTTTTGTGGATTATGTATCATGTGTTAGCCTGGTAGACCTTATGAAGGTTCTACATCGTATAATGTCCCTTCCGAGATTTGGGGAGTTACAATCTTGGAACATTTAAAATAAGAAAAGGATACCGAAAATGTTAGTAGAAATAACATTGGACCTTTTCTGCGAAGTGTCGTGAACACGTATCAACTTTTACAAAATTACCATGGATATTTGAGAAGTCCAAAAATTCTGAAAATTAACAGTATTATATATAATTGAGTTATCTTTCCAACGGTTCAAACGGAGAGCCAATCGGAGTCCGTACGAAGAAGTTATGATCGAATTAGTGGAAAACTGCCAGCTGCCGAGCACCGTGCGTCACTGCGTGCGTCAGTGCTCCGCAAGCGTTCGGGAATCCCGGCACGGTGGTGCGGGTCGTCGCGCGTATGACTCGGTCAGGAGTGCCTAAAGTCGCCGGTCATGACGAACGCCCTTACGTCAGGCCTCTGACGCATGTGCGTGCGTTACACCCACAATCTTGACTGAGGACCTGTTTTGTGGCCTATAAATATACCCACTCTGCACTTCATTTCTTCACAAAACTTACTTTTATGTATACAAAAACTCTTCCTCTATAAATACACCTCTCTATATTTCCGATCTGAGTCTATTTGTATGATGAGAGATGGTCATTTTCTGGCGAGTCAGGCCAGCTTTTCCAAGAGACTGACTCGAATTGTTCGATGAATTTCCCTAGTAAGTCTGAGAATTCCAGACTAGTTTGCCTTCTTTGAACTAGATTATCTCACAACCTGTAAATTATTTTGAAATCCATCTCGAGTATTGCGTAGAATAAAATACATGTTCATATGACTGGTTCTTGTATCATCGAATTTGAGTCAGAATACCTGAACAAAATAATCCATATTTCAATGAGTCCTCCCCGTTCGTATCAGTTATTTGCAGCAACCCGTCTTTTTAATGTTGATCGAGTTGTCTAACTTGAACATGTGTATCTCTGAACCTGCATGTCTATTTTTGATAATGTTTCATGAAACTTGTCTTTGAGATACATGTTATCATAAATTAGTTTTTATTTTGATTTTTATCAAATGCAAAGATGCTTGTAATTATCAATATATTACCGAGTCAACTCAATATTTTTTATATGTATCGAATGGGTTGAATACCTTATATTTGTGTTTGAGGCTGGAAAATTTAATAATGTTGATTCAAAATATTTTTCTATATGAGAATCATGAATTTTCAAAATTGATGATTTTAGAATATTTTTGTATTAAAATAACACAAAGTTTTGATCCGATCAAATTGATATAATTAATGGTTATATCATAAGTACAGCCGAAAACTATTGAATATTATTTTATATTTAAAATAATATGCTGGAGTTTTAGTAATGAGATTGTTAAAGTTCGGATCGTCACTTTTGAGAACGGGGAAAATAAAATTATAAAATTGAGATAGTCGTTGACTGTGGAAATCGAATGTCGTAGTATATTGCTATTGATAGTGGAATATCAATACCTTGTTTAGGCGTGGAAATCAAATATCTAAGACTCCAATGGATCTATTTTATAGACTCGACTACTTAAGGCAAGTTTATAATTGTTCAGTTTATAATATTAATGAATGGTTTCAGTTTCATTTCATTTATAATTCATAGAGCAATTATATTATAAATATAAATTGTTGGGATGATGGTTTGTATATTGTGCTATGGTTTGGATTAAATCATAATGTATATGATTTAATTATGTTTGATGAAGACGGAGATGTGGGATATATTTGGTAGGAATGTCGGATATCGAGGATAGTTTATCGTACTGACATTGATGTCGGGATGATGGTTTATTGATATTAATGGACTATACCTCATTCGAGATTATTCGAATAATGTTGTATTCGTTCAGGGATGTTGTTCGTGGAAAAGTATATTATCTCTGGCATTGAGGTAATTTAAGTATTATTCAGTTATGAGGATAATTATTCCGATGAATTGTTATATATGTTGTATGTTGATGTTTCACTTAATGAGATTCGTATTGACTGTTCATTGAGGGATGTTGATCCCAAGACCATTGTTTGGTATTGATGGTTGTGTTGATTGATCGTTGAGGGATGATGATTCCAAGACTGTTGTGTTGAGATTGTTGATCATGTTGATCATTCTTTGGGGATGGTGATCCCAGGATTTTTGTTTTTGATATTGTTGATCGTGTCGATCTTTCATTGTTCGTGTGTCGTTGTTCGGCTTGGCGAGTTTTTTTATCCTTATTGGATATGCGATTCCTTGAGTTTTGTTTTCATGTTGTATCATGACATATTTGGATTCATATCTGCATGCCGATTGTTATGTGTAGGATTTTCAGGGCGGGGCATAGAGTCATGTGTTGGTTTTGACCTCACATTGAGTTGTGCACACGAGACGTACTTCGTGAGACTGATTAGGTACAAGACCACATATCCACACATGTATTTGATCGATACCCGTTGGTGGCTTGTGCACGGACACATTTCCGGATCGGGCATACTGTGACGTCCATATTGAGCCATATTGATTGGTCGTTCATACTCCATGTATGATTAGGTATGTTCGACGGTTTGCAACTAGTTGTTCATATGCCCGAGGGGTATGTTCGACAGTCGGGTATGTTTCTCTGAGATCCACTATATGTGATTTGTATAATATTTTGAGAATTTTATTCTCTCGTATATCTGTCCCTGTGGTTCTTTGTTGATCTTATTTGGAGTTTACCATGTTGATGGTATTCTCGGTCGTTATTGGTCCTTTGTTGATCGTGTTGGAGCTTACCATCTAATGGTATTCTTAGTTATTGTTGATCTCTCGTTGGTATTATTGGAGTTTATCATGTTTATGATATTCTCGGTTGTGGCTGACCTCTGGCTGGTCGTATTGGAGTTTATCATGTTGATGATATTCTTGGTTGATCACCGTTATTAATCGTATGAACATTTGGATTTTGCATCGATGTTTCAGAACTTATTACCATTGATTTGGGTAGTTTTTTCACATATGGATTGTGTATTATTGGTTGTTATCACGATTGATAATCACTTATCAGGATTGAGATTTGATTATGCGATCCGACGGATAGGATTTGGCACGGATGGCTTATTCCATACTTATGAGTTATGATGATATTTTATGGATTTTGGTATTGTTTTGACACAGTACAGAGGTTTAGATTTGTTTTCATTTCTTCATTTGAGAATGCAATATGTGAATTATGGTAAGTATTGGGTTGATATGGATTATCACGAGTCAGTGAGGTTATGACGGTAAGATTACATTGGTAGTATTCTTACTTTGTAATTACATTGGTATGTAATTATTTATGTGATGTGATCGTTATCATTGTTGAGTATTGTGGCTGACCCCGTCATGGGCCTTATTTTTAGGTACTCGGAGATCGAGCTAGTAGCGGTCGTGAAGAGATGAGTTTTCCAGGTGATACTGGTTATGGCATATATTTTGGGTACCGAGTATTTTACTGTTCATTATATATTCCGCTGCAAATGTATATTTTTAACTATGTTTATACCTACTGCGTGTGTATTTTAAAATGGCCTTGTGGTATTTTGAAAACTTGGGTTTATTTCGTAAAACCTTTTACTTAAACTATTTTATCGGTATGAGTAAGTAGTGACTGAACGTACGTTTTCAAACTGTCGAATTTTGGCATTTTGATTGTCCTTTCAAATGGAATTTTATGACGGTATTTGGGAAATAGATTTTTGGAGACTATTTGAGTATTTGAAAGATATTACCATCATCGGCCTTTTTGGCATATTTGAAATGATTGCGAAACTGATTTTTAGCCTTGTGGGTTCCGGCGCGGGACCCATGGTGCTGTAATATCCCCGGATGGTTTTGGGGGTGTTATAAAAAATTGTGGTATTTTCCAATCACAGATAGGTTGAAGCGGCTGTCTATGTCGCACAAAACTGCTGAACACATGACATGGCACAGAAAGTGTCATGATGAGTCAGAAAGAGTAATTCATCCTACCGGGGCTGAAGCTTGGCCAAAATTTGATCGTACGCATCCTTCATTCGTTGCAGATCCTCAAAATGTCAGGCTCGGTCTTTATAATGATGGTTTTAATCTGTTTCGAGGAATAGATGCCCAGTACTCTTGTTGGCCGGTCTTCGTAACTTCGTATAACTTACCACCAACGTTATGCATGCGTCAGGAGTTTATTTTCTTAAGTCTTATTATATCTGTCCCTAAAGGGCCAAGAATGAACATAGATGTGATGCTCCGACCCTTGAGAGATGAGCTAAAAAGTTTGTGGACAGATGGTGCTACAACCTAGGATTGTGTAAGGCAGGAAAATTTCTCGATGCGTGCGGCTCTGATGTGGACGATTAATGACTTTCCATCCTATGGTATGTTGTCGGGATGGAGCACACATGGAAAGTTAGCATGTCCTTATTGCATGGAAAGTACTTCCGCTATTCGTTTAAAGAACGGAGGGAAACCATCATGGTTTGACTGTCACAGATGTTTTCTCCCACATAGGCACCCTTATAGAAAAAACAAACGTGATTTTTACAAAGGTCATGAAGAAAGCTCATTTTTTACGGAATGTCGAGGTCCAGTAGAAATGAAAATTATTGCTGATCGTATTCCTGATGTGACCTTCGGTATGAATTATTAAGGTATTGAACGGTTTGGAGAAAAGCATGACAAAGAGGATCATATTTTGGGAGCCCCCTTACTGATTCATCATAATTTAGTCGTCATGCACTATGAAAAGAATTTCTTTGATAATGTACTTAACACAGTCATGTACCTTCCCCAAAAAACTAAGGACAACCTGAAGGTGTGACACGACTTGCCATTGTACACAACAAGAGATGGGTTGTTTGTACGTGAGGGAACAAATAGAATGCCGTAAGCAACAGATACGCTCACCTCAGAACAGAAACATGCAATATGCGAGTGGATTAAAGAGATAAAATTTCCATACGGACATGCTTCCAATATATCAAACTGTGTGAATCTCGATACTAATAGAATAAATGGTATGAAGAGCCATGACTGCCATGTTCTTATCCAACAATTGCTACCTATTGCCTTGAAAGATTTTTTACCGAATCCGATTTGGGAAGCATTAACGGAGGCGAGCAACTGTTTCAGAGCATTGTGCAAAAGCGTCTGACATGACAAACTTAGCCAAGACTGTCATAATGAATGTGAAAGTTGGAACAGATATTCCCTCCCGCATTCTTCAACTCAAAGGAACATATGCTCGTTCATCTGCTGTACGAGGCCCTTGTCGGGGGACCGGTCTTCTATCGATGGATGTACCCATTCGAGAGGTACTTCTCATTTCTTTCTGTTAATATATGCATTATGTTGTGTATGTATTTAAAAATTAAGTATTTCGTACAATACAAGATGATGTTTATTCTAAAAGGCATGGTGAGCAGTAAAGCGAAGGTTGGGGGATCCATATGTGAGGCCTATTTACTGACTGAGATCACAAATTCTTGTTCCTTCTACTTCGACAAAGAAATCAACACAACGACGACACGACTAAAGAGGAACGAGGTTCTATTTGCCCCTTAATTTGAAGGACAACTGTCGATCTTTACACCAAAAGGTCGAGTAATGGGAAAAATAAGGGACGACGCATGGCTGAAGTTGAGTGGAATATGGAGATCCTATACATTCTTACAAAATGTGAACAAGCAGAACTATATCTATGGTATGATTATTATTTTGATATTCCATATTTTTACATGTAATGATATATTTACACATTATGTATTTTAGTGCATTTGAGAATCAACTACAGAGTAATATCTCCACCAGATACTTGGAGTTCGCACAAGTTAATCACTTAGTTCTATGGTTTGAAAGATTGGTTGCAACCACAGAATTAAAGGACTCTCAACTTGCTACATTGTTTAAAGGTGATCGATTAGTGAAGATGTACAGAGGTTACGTGGTGAATGGATTGAAATTTCATACCTAACTTCACGGGCAAAATAAAAAGACTATGAATAGTGGATTGTGTGTTACAGGTGCAAATAGTTTCGGAGATTCATCTAAGTACTACGGGATGCTACTAGAGGTATTGGAGTTCACGTTCTACAATCCTGGATTTCCTGAACAATTTATTCATCTATTTAAATGTGACTGGTTCGACAACCGCAAAGTGAAATGTCTACACGGGTTAGTTGAACTCGATCCTTTAGCAAGACAAGCAACCGCCGAGTCATTTATCTTTCTAAGTCAAGCGACTCAAGTGTATTATGCTCGGTACCCATATAGAAGACTTGGTCGTCATAGAAGAGTTACAATATGATAATAATATTATTATATTATACCCGCGTCTATTTATTATACATACAATTATTTACTTTAATGGATTATGTAATTCAATAGATGCGTGGGTGGTTTATCCGATAAGAGCTAGACATGTTTTTGATGTATCAGCAGTATCATCAACAATATTGCAGAAGCGCATTCCTCAACCCGAGTACTACCAAGAAGAAGAAGCTCCAATACTTAATCTGTAGTTGAATTGAGCGGATACGACATGCAAATTGAACTTGTTGATAGAGATGCCAATTCAATGGAAATACTTGATGATAATGAAGATGAAGATGAAGCTTCAAGCGAAGAAGATGATGTGGAATGATATGTTTTCCTTTACTATAACTTGTCGAACGTTAACAATGTGTAATATTTTTCTTTTATAATTATTTTCAATATACTGATCGATAGTGCTCTTTTTTTCAATGTGCAATATAATTAATTAACAGTTTATTAATCTAATAGTTATATTAAAATATTGACAGATAATGCGCTTTATTTTATATAATTGATCAATTTATAAAGTTAGGCTTAAATATTCGAAGAAACTTACATAATTCTAAAAGTTGATTTTTAACATACTAATAAATAAGTAAATAAATTGTATAATATAATTAAATATTTAGGAAATTTAATTAATTTTAACAATAAATAAATAAGTATCTTTATTAGAATGTACAAATAAATTTTATGTGATATAATTACTGAATGAAAACATAGCTCAATGGCAACAGGCTACTACTGCCAATATCACATAGGCGCGAGTTCGAACCCCGCGCCGGCCACTGAGCTATGTTTTTTTACATCCCTTTTCTTTTAATACGTATTGGCGTCACATATGTGACGCCTCTACTGTGAGTTTTTTTAGACTTACAATGGCGTCACATGCATGACGCCAATGTAACAGCCCAAAAACAGTGGCTATTACAGTGCCGTGGACCCCTACCGGGACCCACCAGGCGATATCACAATATACATTTATAATCTGACAACGTGGCACCGTACCACAATATTTATCAAAACCCCGGTGTGGAGTATGAGTTACTCATGTCTTTAAATACGAGCAAACATACACAGGATCCAAATTCGGCACAGACCATATGACGATGGGCAGTACCTAACAAATTTTAGTTCATTCATCCGACACAAAATAAAATGAAAGTCACAATAAAACATAACCGAACAACCAAAAGACTCGGGGCCCCCGAAATAGCATACTTCAGAATCCTCCGTCGCCATTGTGCTCCTCCTGTGCCTTGCCCTTTCCTCGCCCTGAAATACAAGTATTTCGCCCCAAACCACGAGTCACTATACATGATAATAATTCTCATGACATTATACAATTCATATATCCGATCTCAAAGAAAACCACCGACTCTTGAATATACCCCGAAGGCGTATAAACAATCGATCCCAATGTCGAACATAACCAAATATACGACGACCATATAATATGGCTCAAGACGGACGTCACGATGCGCCCGATCCGGAAATGTGTCCGTGCACATGTCCACCCGTATACGGAATCGAGAATCTCGTGGGACGATGTACCTAATTAGCCTCACGAACTACGTCTCGTGTGCACGATCTAAATGCGGAAAACATCCACGCATGATCATCAAGTGCCCGGCTAAAAATCCTACACATAACCAATCGGCGCGCAGATATGACTCCAGAGATGTCACGATACAACATGACAACGAAACTCAACGAATTACACTTTTACCAAGGAATCGAACAACTCACCGAAGTGTCAACAAAGCTCAAAAGGACTAACGGTAACAAGGACGGTAATTTCGGGTATATCATCCCCAACACCATGACAATACTATCAAGGGTATCACCATATCACAAATCATAGATTATCAGAACATTTCATACACACGAAACGCATAATAATCACAAGAATTCAACCATCATTATAACCAAGCAAGATAACTTGCCTCAATTCCGTAGATGAATAATCCTTCTTTGAATGGTCAAACGAACGGTATCCTCGTCTAACAATACTCACGTGAACAAGAAACCTTGAATGAAATGTAATTCATTCAACAACACATTCGTACGATAACGGTATTATTACATAAATAATATTCGTAAATTTACTTGAATAAATTAATTATCCTATTGATCATTTTAATGTTCTTATTACAAATCATCGTATGTTTAACATGTTCATTCACATATTCTAACCTTAATGTCAAATACTTGATGTCTAGTTTATTATCAATGTAATATCGTGAAAATATCTTTTCAAATCATCAACACTTCCAATTACGATATAAGTTTGTGTTTAATTATGTTCTTCATTATTTTACCAACGATTATATTCAAAACTTGATTACTATATGAAACATAAGTTTAAGTTTTTAGTGAACTAAGAACATCATCTTAATTTACGTCTCTTAACACGCACGGATTAATGAAATGGAATTCGGCTACTCATCTACCGCATTTGTATCATCATATTCAACATAATCCTCTTAAGAACATTATCAACCTATTAATGTAGTGATTAACACCCTTTAACGAAATCGATTAATTTGAACATATGAAGATTACAACTTCTTTCTATCAACATCCATTGTTTTACTTTGAAGAATTTATTAAAAGCCTAGTTATATCATTGGATACTTGAAATTTTTGAAGTAACTTCATCCCATCTAGCGAAGATCATCTTCAAAGGGTTAACATAATCTTTCAAAAAAATTTATTACAAAGGTTTTAGAGGCCAAAAATCATGGTTCCATATTACCTTCAAGAATCAATTGAATGTTCAAGACAAATTTAACATTTCTCACCTTTAATCATTAAGGATATCATCCCTAACATGTTCCTAGTGTTGAGACTATAATCAACTTCCGATCATCATGTTATACATCAGGTTTTATGTATATCATTATCAACACAATCATATTATGAAGTTATTTACATCAAGAAGTAACACTAATACCTTCAATGTTAATCTTCACTTAGTTTGAGCATGATTCAATTAACTTATCATGTTTGCACTAGTTTAAACTAACATTATGTGAAGTATTTATCTACTAACATCATCATAAGCATGGAATTGATATGAGTTAAAGAAAGACCAACCTTAAAATGAAGAACAACACCAACACTTCAAGGGATACACTTCAATCTCTAACTCTCCAAGTCACCAATCAAGTGCTGAAGCTCCAACACAAGTTAGAAAGGCTTAGAAACGAAGTTGGAAGGGAAAGGAATCGTTTCTCAGTTGGGAGGTTGAAAGGGTCGAGTAGGAAATGAATGGCAAGTCATACTTTTATAATCTGAACTCGGCATTACGTACGTTAACGAAAGTGGTTAACGTACGTTATAGCCCTTACATACGTAATCTTATAATCATTACGTACGTAACCAATTTCATCAGATCTTTCTGCCTCAAAACACACAATTCGTTACGTACGTAACTATAAAGCTATTACGTACGGAATAGCCATTGACTTAGCTGTCGCGATCGACTCCCGACCACCTACCCCCGCTCGGCCCCACCCGCCGAAAGACGAACTGCTGGAGGATCTCCCGCATTACGTACGTTAACGTATTGATGTTACGTATGTAAGGCGACATACATAGCGTACGTTATGAAGATAGGTTAACGTACGTTAAGTACTATAACAAGCATAAATGGAATTCTCCCAATCTCACCCAACAACTAATATAGTATGAATGACCATGATTCCAACTTAACATAATTCGTCGATACTTGCTACAACATCACATATATGGTGCGAAAATACTTAGCTTAAATCATAAAATACAATATTAAAGGCGAGGGTATTACATACTCCCCCCCTTAAAAGGAGTTTTGTCCCCGAAACTAAGGGGTAAATAGTTCGGGGTATTTCTCTCGCATGCTATCTTCAGTCTCCCACGTAGCTTCCTCGACTCCATGTCTCGACCACTGAATTTTTAATAAGGGAACCGTCTTGTTCCTCAGCTGTTTAATTCTTCTCTCGAGTATCTGCACAGGCCGTTCTTCATACGAATGGTCATCGGCTATTTCGACCTCGTCGAATTGAATAACGTGACTTGGATCAGCAACATACTTCCTTAACTGAGATACATGGAATACGTTGTGAATCCGGATCAAAGCTGGTGGTAATGCTAAACGATAGGCTAGGTCGCCTACTCGTTCCAGGATCTCAAACAGACCAATATACCTTGGGCTCAATTTGCCTCTCTTCTCGAATCAGAAAACACCTCTAGTAGGAGATACTTTGACTAGTACATGGTCACCAACCTCAAACTCGAGTGGTCGTCGACGATTATCTGCATATGATTTCTGGCGGCTTTGGGCCGTTAATAGATGACTCTTGATCAGGGAAATCTTCTCGCGGGCTGCCAATAACATATCAGGTTCCGTACCAATAGATTCAGACAATTCGTCCCAGCACAAAGGGGACCTACAACGACGACCATACAATGCCTCATAAGGTGCCATCATGATCGAGGCGTGCCAGCTGTTATTATATGTGAATTCTACCAACGGCAGTTGGGCTTCCCAGTCAGGCTTCCAATCGAGAGCACATGCCCTCAACATATCCTCTAGAGTTTGAATTGTCCTCTCAGACTGACAGTCGGTCTGAGGATGAAAGGCCGTACTGAAGTTTAACTGTGTACCCATAGCACGATGAACCGCCTTCCAGAAGTGCGACATGAACCGTCCGTCCCGATCTGATACAATACTCTTAGGGGTGCCATGCAGTCTCACAATCTCTTTGATGATTAATTGGGCCAATCTCTCAGGGCCCCAAGTATCCTTGATCTCCAAGAAGTGGGCTGATTTAGTCAATCGATCCACAATCACCCAAATCGTATTCATGCCTCGACGGCTCGTCGGCAAGCTAGTAATAAAATCCATCGATATGTCTTCCCACTTCCACTCGGGAATCGGAAGCGGTTTCATCATGCCAGCTGGTCGTTGATGCTCAATCTTGACCTGGCGAGTCAAACATTTCAAGCAATTCGGCAACCTCCTGTTTCATGTTACCCCACCAATAATACGGCTTCAAATCCTTATACATTTTGTTCGATCCCGGGTGTATGGAATACGGGGTAGCATGAGCCTCCTTCAGAATAGTATTCCTCAACTCTTCGTCTGCTGGTACACATACTCGATTTTTAAAGCGTATCAGTCCATCATCGTGAACCACAAATCCAGGGGCCTTCCCTTGATCGATTTCTCCTCGAACTCTGGATAAGAATTGGTCCGTCATCTGTTTCGTCCTGATCGTCTCATCAAGGGATGGTGAAATCTCAAGCGTGCACAGTTGTCCCTGAATGCGTTGTAACCAGACCTCAATCTCTGGTCTCATGAACTCTAATTGCAACTCCCTCTGGGCGGTCAGACGAGCTAGTATCTGCTCCTGCACCGTCTTGCGGCTCAAGGCATCGGCAACCACATTTGCCTTGACTGGATGATAAAGGATCTCGATATCATAGTCTTTGATTAGCTCTAACCACCTCCTTTGTCTCATATTCAACTCCTTCTGGGTAAAAATATACTTCAGGCTCTTGTGGTCCGTAAAAATCCGGCAGGTAACTCCATACAGGTAGTGGCGCCAGATTTTTAAAGCAAACACTACGGCTGCTAACTCCAAGTCATGAGTCGGGTAGTTGACCTCATAAGGACGCAACTGTCTGGATGCATAGGCGATCACTTTCCCGTCCTACATTAATACGCAGCCAAGGCCCTGTCTCGATGCATCGCTATATACCACGAATCCTTCCGTTCCTCTAGGTAGTACCAAAACAGGTGCTGAAATTAATCGACCTTTGAGTTCATCAAAACTTTGCTGACATGCTTCCGACCACAAGTACTTCTTATCTTTTCTCAACAGATTAGTCATCGGTTGAGCAATTTTGGAAAATCCTTCCACGAATCGTCTGTAATAGCCTGCTAGACCCAAAAAACTACGAACTTCCTTCACGTTCTTCGGGGGGATCTAGTCTCGGATAGCTTCCGTCTTCTGTGGGTCTACTCTTACTCCCTCTGCTGATATCACATGTCCCAGAAAAATAACTTCAGACATCCAGAATTCACACTTAGAAAATTTTCCATAGAGTTGTTCTCGCCTTAATGCATCGAGAACCTGGCGGAGGTGACACTCATGCTCCTCATGATCACGAGAGTAGACCAAGATGTCGTCAATAAAAACGACTACAAAATGATCCAGATAATTAATAAAAACCCGATTCATCAATTCCATGAACACTGCAGGTGCATTAGTCAGTCCGAATGGCATGACAACGAACTCATAATGCCCATAGCGAGTGCGAAAAGCTGTCTTCGGGACGTCAGACTCTCGAATCCGCAATTGGTGGTACCCGGACCTCAAGTCGATCTTGGAAAATACAGCGGCTCCCTGGAGCTGATCCAATAGATCATCGATGCGAGGTAAAGGATATTTGTTCTTAATTGTTACTTTGTTCAGCTCCCGGTAATCAATACACAAACGCAGCGATCCGTCCTTCTTCCGTACGAATAACACCGGCGCTCCCCAAGGGGATGCACTGGGTCGAACATATCCTTTCTCAGTTAATTCTTCGAGTTGTCTTTTCAACTCCTGCATCTCAGTCGGGGCCATACGATATGGTGCTTTCGAAAGCGGGGACGTCCCTGGCTCCAACTCAATGGTGAATTCTACCTCTCGCTGTGGGGGTATTCCTGGAAGCTCTTCTGGAAATACATCTGGATAATCTCGAACTACTGGAATATCAATCAATTTGACTGGCCGGTCAGTTGTCTTGGTCATGTAACACCAATAACCAATGCATCCCTGGTTCAGTAATCTCATAGCCTTCATAGCGCTGATGACTCTCCCATAATGATTGGGATTATCACCCCGAAAAATACACTCGACGCCATCATCCAATGTGACGGTCACCATTCGCTTACGGACGCTAAGCACGGCATCGTGACGATCCATCCAGTCGATACCCAAAATTACATCATCTTTAGGTAAATCAACCACAATCAAGTCGGACAACCACTCACGGTTGTTCATGCTAATCGGACAGTTCTGTACTTCATGACTCCCAATAATTCTTCTACCATCGGGTAGACCAATTACATAAGGTTCACAATCGGTAACATGATTCAAATGCAAACGACTCAAACAAGACCTAGACAAAAAGGAGTGTGAAGCACCAGTATCAAAAAGAACACAAACGGGCTGAGAGTGGATCTCGAGAGTACCTGCAATCATGCTGGATTCGGGATCATCGGCTTTCTTCATCTCGTAGACTCTGGGTTTTGCAACCCCGGAAGCAGGTGTACCAGCTTGATTTCCACGGCCCATCCCTTTGTTCACACCGGTAGTCTGGTAAGAAGCGGATGGAGGAGCACTTTCCTGAACAGAAGGCATCTTTGGAGCAAGAGATGCTCTTTGGAGCACGCCCGAGTCCACCCGGCAATAGCAAGCACGATGACCGTTCTTCCCGCAAGTGTGACGACGGCGGCGGCATCGGACACTTGGAGCTGATATGCCCTTGGTCCCCACAGTTATAACACACGACAGGTGAGCTGATTGCCCGAGAGTGCGTTCCTGCCGGTTTCGGTGCCATAGGTGGCCGCTCAGAAGGATTTGGTACAGGCTGGGGTTTCTTGAATGTAACACCCCCAATCCACTCAGGGATATTACACGCCGTAGACCCTCTCCTCGAGGATCTACCAGGCTGGTAACAACATTTAACATCTCGACAATGCCTTCGAGGCTACAATGACTCAGTAGACCGATTTGGTCTTTCCACAAATACATACAACTCAAATACAACTCATGCCCACGCAGGGGACAAAATACAACTACACCCGTACAACGGGAACAATACAGCAGCGGAAAATAAAGTACAACTGAACCAACACACGATGTACGGTTCCTCATGTGATTAGTATCGATCATCTTTCATCATCCTTCGTGCCGACCCCGTGTTATGCTCCAAAACCTGAATGCAAAAACAGACATCCACCCCGAATACTCGGGGGTTAGCAAAACTCCACTGTTTTGCTAGTGCAAGAACAAAGTGCAAATACGAGCCATACAATTCACATTCCACGAATAACAATAACCGAGGATCCTCAAAGATCCAAACGAAACGAAAAGTACTTCCCGAGGCAAGGGTTTGAGAAAACATTTAAAAATCGAAATATCATAAATCAATGGAAGTAATTTATAAAATGATTTGGAATGCCATCGAGAGTTTTAATAGAAAACAATTTAGGATTATCAAATCCTACTTTTCAAAATCCAACAGACAAAAGGGTCACCGCCCCAAAGGTTTACTTTCTGAAAAATGACATTACCCAAACCATTGGGATTTTAGCCCCAAATCCGTAAAACGACTTTTATAAAACCATTGGGATTTTAGCCCCAAATCTCATCAACTCACAGTACACAAGAACGACCACAAGGTTCGTTTCCCAACATCAAAATCCACAAATAAAGGATTTAAAACAAACAACAAAATACTCCAGTGCCATCCTAGCCAAGTAAGCCAACGAACACCTACCTCTTACACACTTAGTCAATGCATGCAATCATGAAAACCGTTCAAAAGCACTCATTTCCGGAAATGCCAATATCAAATCACATTTGTAAAATGCACCACAATTAACCGTCGATCCACACCTCCGTGGACCCCTACCGAGACCCCGTCGGATCTAACCCGTAGTGGTTAAAAGCAAAGCTCGTCGATCCACACCTCCGTGGACCCCTACCGAGACCCCGTCGGATCTAACCCGTAGTGAGCATACACACACACACGTTACTCATGCAATACTAACATGTTAAGAATGTAAGTTCATTAAGAATACTCACTAGAGATGGCCATTAACTCGACACCATTATCAAACTCTTCAAAAATACGATAACAAGATTAAATAAGGAAATACACGATTCCATAACTTAAACAATAAGAGTATCATCATAAAATCCTTCAACGTTCAAAATAACCAAATCATAATCAATTCTCAAAACACCGTTCACAAATCACACTCGTTTTGAAAGAAAGCCTTTAACGAGGCCAAACCGAAATCCTTTGAAACTTCATTTCAAATAACCAAACAAACGCATCAAGACGACCACCGATCATCATATCCATAAAACGAGAAAAGTATGGGCAAGGTACTTGCCTCGAATAAGAACAACGCGGAGAATCGACCGAAGTAGGTTGGCCCGAACCGACTACGAACCCGCCGACTCCACCGAACGCCAACTCACGTTCATAAACTACGAAGGACAAATAATAACAATGAAATGAATTCCATAACACGACTCAAAGCCGTTGAATTCAAAGAACGAATGACGAAAGTTCACGGATTTCCCCAAAGCGGCCAAGAACACGATTCGTTCCGTCAAAACCCAGCGGAATTCCAAGTTGAAATATGGATATACAATCCATAGAATATGTTTCACAACATCATTTAACCATAATCGATCCATCAGCGGATGAAAAAGCGAGATCGGGACAAATCCCCAAAAAGTCAATTCGAAGGAAATCAAGAATTATACTTCGATTCGACGAAGAACAATGGATTAAATGATGTTAAACACAAGAATACTATCAAGATTAATCATACCCATCATGAATTAATCAACAACACGGAACGAATCGGACAAAAATGCAAAAATCCCCAAATTCACGAAATTAGGGTTCTAAGGAAGATTACCTTGATTCGCTGGATCAAAGGTTGATAACGGACGATCGATTGATGTTATGAACCCAAGGACTTCATGGATTTGTTGTTAAACAACATGGCTTCGTCGCCCATGAATCGCCACTCGCGGATGGAGAAGGAAGGAAATGAAAAACGAAGTGAAATGTGTCTGCTCAGCCATATTTATCTTTGGGCGACCCTAGCGTGCGCTAGCCTTCCCGGACTAGCGTGCGCTATCGGCGGCTCGGCCGAGTACCCTCGGCCGGGGCCCACACGACCCGGCATCACCGACCAACCTGCCCAGGACACATCGACCCAACTCCGCTAGCGTGCGCTCTGGCGGATACTGCGCGCCTAGCCTGTCATCGATAGCCACTGGATGAATCGCCGGCCAGTAACGTCGCTAGCCGGGCGGCGTGCGCTACGCTGCCGACTAGCGCGCTACGCTCGGCGTAGCGTGCGCTACTGCCGATCTGGCCGAGTCCGAACCTCGAAACCCCACCTGCCCGGGCGATAAGCGTCGCTAGGCCACCACGGCGTCGCTACACTGCCGGTTAGCGCGCCTTCCGGCCGTGGCGTGCGCTCGCCGGTTCTGCCGCACCGTCCGGCGGTGCCGCAATCGTCCGGCGATCCATGCCACCGTCGGCCGATCCGCCACGCCCGAGCTCGGCGACCGATTTAAGCGTGCGGAGCGAACACGGCGAAAAGTTCGCGGACAACATAAGCGACTCGAAGCGAAAGCGTAATACCATAATTAGTCATACGCGACCAAGAAGCGGTTCGAGACAACAATTACAGATACGGATACGTAACTTTCAAGAAATTACAAAATGGCCCAAAGCGCGGAAATCACGATACGTGATCGAATAACCAAACCGAAGTTCACAACACGTCCAACAAAGTTAAACGGACTTGCGGGAAACTCGAAACAACGATTTCGGACGAGATTCGCAAGAATCGAACTCAAGTGCGGAAAAGTCGCTAAAAGCACGAGAACTCAGCGGAGCGACACGAAAGCGAACTCGGATGTCAAAAGTGTAGAATTAATCATTCTCGGAATGGCGAAGCGGTCATGAGCGAGTCGTCAAAGCGGACTCCGAGAAAAAGAAATTTAGAAAATCGAAAATTGCGGATATTACATTCTACCCTCCTTAAAAGAAGTTTCGTCCCGAAACTTAAAACAAGTAGGGAGAAGAAATATTCCGCCAGGAAAAACTCAACGAGACACACAAGAATGCGTAACTAACGCCCAACGGCGAAATGTCACAAACAACGCAAAGGAATATACGGCGTGAAAACATGCTCCACGGCGACCAACACAACGTCGCCGTTAGGGATATAATAAAACCAACAAGTGACAAGCGTCATCAAACGGATAATATATCCAAGTCAATTATCCGACAATCACAAAACACAACGAACGAAAACCAATATGATTGACCAACCCAACGGTACATCAATCAAAACGCGAGTCAACCGCTGAACAAACACGGAATCCCATCGCCTAAGGGATGGAAGATCGAAAACGAAACTAATTTCCCGAACTAAAGGGAATTACGGAGGAGTCTGAATGCTCAATAATCACGAAACGAGAACAAAAACCGAACAAACAAACGATCGAGACAACAAAAATCGAAGAATCATGTCCGAAACACGAAGGATAATAAAATTCAAACAACAACTCCAAGGTTCACATCTCGACTCGAGACAATATATGATCCGGTGAAAACAACAGGATGTGCATTCACATAAGATCCACAGGAAAGGGAATAGCAATTGAAAAGTCACAACGACGAACGAGTTATTCCG
Organism: Orobanche coerulescens; assembly: GCA_033398695.1. Lineage (NCBI taxonomy): Eukaryota > Viridiplantae > Streptophyta > Magnoliopsida > Lamiales > Orobanchaceae > Orobanche > Orobanche coerulescens. Next base: position 28,895,957 of record CM065805.1, on the reverse strand, counting down.
AAACGATACCACACTCGTTCGATAAACAAAAACAAGGGGCGGACAATCTCAGAAATGTCAACAAACATAAATGAGTCGACAGAGTCGAAAACATAAGAGTTCCAAATCCGATCCACTTCGAATAAAAGAACTAGTAGAACCAGATGATGTCACTCCCAAACAAGGTTCACAAGAATCGAACTGAACCCGAAAAAGTAACATCGATAACCAGATCGACCCACAACAAGATCACAGCTCGTTCGGACGATGAAATCGAAATACAGAACAAGTTCATAAAGTGCCAACGAACATGAGCGAATCGATAGACTGGAGAAAGAGAAAATACAGAAGTCTAAATAGTACGGGCATTACCTCCGACCTCGTCCACGAAATTCACAAAAACGGGAGCAAGGTAACAAGACATTAAACAATCGACGCATAACGGAACCATCACAGATGCACACGGTCATACCAAACCAAGCTCTAACAGCTCGCACATGCGCGACAACGCAGGAATCACTACGAGGCGATAATATTCAACACCAACATCCCGCCTCTCACAGGGGGCTAACGCAACAAATGTGTGAAAAGCGACTCAACGCTCACACCGCCAATTCGTTCATACTCGGGAGAAAGTATCAAAAGGACAACGCGAACATCACACATACATACCCAGCCCTCAAACGGGAATGGATAGGTTTTAAAAACGAAAACCTCATTTTGAAAATAATTTAGAAGAACGCCGATTGATCTTGAGTATCATCTTTCAAAAAAGTACAAACGTGAAACATCGTTATCGAGACATTGGAGAACCATTTCGCATTTGATAAAAATGAGGACACTTTCTCTTAGTGAAACTTTCAAAATATTCGACCCTCGGGTCTAAATAAAAGTGTTGAAAATATCTCAAAACATTTTGGTCCTCGAGGTAGAAAATTTTTGAAATATATTGTGGCATCTAGGATGTACCACAAGAAAATAACTCATTTGAAAAGTATGTCTCGAAATTTGTTTTTCTAAGATACTCAAGGTTTTCAAAAATCCAATAGGCCAGAATGCCCAAAACTCACACATACCGACGTTCACTAAAACAACTCCTAGCACACGCATCAAAACGTTTAAAATCAAGACAATACATGTCTTTAAACGGAAATAAACGATAAAATACCACATTCAGAACAAAACCTCTGATAAAATACCCTCCCGAACTGGCTAGTGAACAAGTCGAACGCGTATAAGCACAAAGCTTCCACAATAGAACTTGTAAAACGTGCAAATCGATTCGAAAATCATCAACAACGGACAAAAACAACAATAAAAAGACATCACAAACGACGACACTCCTCGTATAAATCAAATACGAGAGTCGACTAAATACATATCGTGAAATCAAAATTCACATAAGGATTCCACCACTTAACAAATAATCATAAAAATAGCTCGTGTCACACGAGGCACAACACAAAGAAGGGAGACTTACTTCCACAGGTCGCACGAAGATGATGATCGCCCCACGATACTAATCACGACAAATAAACTCAAACGCCGCGTCGCGACACGACTCAGTCAGATATAATCCGGCGAAACAAGACTCAAAAAACACGACTTGACCCGAAAGCCTAGGTTTCCGCAACCTAAGCTCTGATACCATAAATGTAACACCCCCGAAATCAAACCGGGAATATTACACGCCGTAGACCCTCTCCTCGAGGATCTACCAGGCTGGTAACAACATTTAACATCTCGACAATGCCTTCGAGGCTACAATGACTCAGTAGACCGATTTGGTCTTTCCACAAATACATACAACTCAAATACAACTCATGCCCACGCAGGGGACAAAATACAACTACACCCGTACAACGGGAACAATACAGCAGCGGAAAATAAAGTACAACTGTACCAACACACGATGTACGGTTCCTCATGTGATTAGTATCGATCATCTTTCATCATCCTTCGTGCCGACCCTGTGTTATGCTCCAAAACCTGAATGCAAAAACAGACATCCACCCCCCGAATACTCGGGGGTTAGCAAAACTCCACTGTTTTGCTAGTGCAAGAACAAAGTGCAAATACGAGCCATACAATTCACATTCCACGAATAACAATAACCGAGGATCCTCAAAGATCCAAACGAAACGAAAAGTACTTCCCGAGGCAAGGGTTTGAGAAAACATTTAAAAATCGAAATATCATAAATCAATGGAAGTAATTTATAAAATGATTTAGAATGCCATCGAGAGTTTTAATAGAAAATAATTTAGGATTATCAAATCCTACTTTTCAAAATCCAACAGACAAAAGGGTCACCGCCCCAAAGGTTTACTTTCTGAAAAATGACATTACCCAAACCATTGGGATTTTAGCCCCAAATCCGTAAAACGACTTTTATAAAACCATTGGGATTTTAGCCCCAAATCTCATCAACTCACAGTACACAAGAACGACCACAAGGTTCGTTTCCCAACATCAAAATCCACAAATAAAGGATTTAAAACAAACAACAAAATACTCCAGTGCCATCCTAGCCAAGTAAGCCAACGAACACCTACCTCTTACACACTTAGTCAATGCATGCAATCATGAAAACCGTTCAAAAGCACTCATTTCCGGAAATGCCAATATCAAATCACATTTGTAAAATGCACCACAATTAACCGTCGATCCACACCTCCGTGGACCCCTACCGAGACCCCGTCGGATCTAACCCGTAGTGGTTAAAAGCAAAGCTCGTCGATCCACACCTCCGTGGACCCCTACCGAGACCCCGTCGGATCTAACCCGTAGTGAGCATACACACACACACACGTTACTCATGCAATACTAACATGTTAAGAATGTAAGTTCATTAAGAATACTCACTAGAGATGGCCATTAACTCGACACCATTATCAAACTCTTCAAAAATACGATAACAAGATTAAATAAGGAAATACACGATTCCATAACTTAAACAATAGGAGTATCATCATAAAATCCTTCAACGTTCAAAATAACCAAATCATAATCAATTCTCAAAACACCGTTCACAAATCACACTCGTTTTGAAAGAAAGCCTTTAACGAGGCCAAACCGAAATCCTTTGAAACTTCATTTCAAATAACCAAACAAACGCATCAAGACGACCACCGATCATCATATCCATAAAACGAGAAAAGTATGGGCAAGGTACTTGCCTCGAATAAGAACAACGCGGAGAATCGGCCAAAGTAGGTTGGCGAACCGACTACGAACCGCCGACTCCACCGAACGCCAACTCACGTTCATAAACTACGAAGGACAAATAATACCAATGAAATGAATTCCATAACACGACTCAAAGCCGTTGAATTCAAAGAACGAATGACGAAAGTTCACGGATTTCCCCCAAACCGGCCAAGAACACGATTCGTTCCGTCAAAACCCAGCGAATTCCAAGTTGAAATATGGATATACAATCCATAGAATATGTTTAACAACATCATTTAACCATAATCGATCCATCAGCGGATGAAAAAGCGAGATCGGGACAAATCCCTCAAAAGTCAATTCGAAGGAAATCAAGAATTATACTTCGATTCGACGAAGAACAATGGATTAAATGATGTTAAACACAAGAATACTATCAAGATTAATCATACCCATCATGAATTAATCAACAACACGGAACGAATCGGACAAAAATGCAAAAATCCCCAAATTCACGAAATTAGGGTTCTAAGGAAGATTACCTTGATTCGCTGGATCAAAGGTTGATAACGGACGATCGATTGATGTTATGAACCCAAGGACTTCATGGATTTGTTGTTAAACAACATGGCTTCGTCGCCCATGAATCGCCACTCGCGGATGGAGAAGGAAGGAAATGAAAAATGAAGTGAAATGTGCTTTCGACCATATTTATCTTTAGGCGGCTAGCGTGCGCTAGCCTTCCGGACTAGCGTGCGCTATCGGCTGATATCGGCCAGTACCCTCGGGCCAGGCCCACGACCGGCATCACCGACCAACCCTGCCGACCGAACACTGCCGACTGACTCCCGCTAGCGTGCGCTACGGCCGGATACTGCGCGCGCTAGCCGACTGTCCGGTAGCCATCGAATCGCCTTGACAGTAACGTCGCTAGCCGGACGGCGTGCGCTACGCTGCCGACTAGCGCGCGCGCTCGGCGTAGCGTGCGCTACCTGCGATCTGGCCGAGTCGAGAACCTCGAAACCCCGCTGCCCGGGCCGATGGCGTCGCTGAGCCACCGGCGGCGTGCGCTACACTGCCGGTTAGCGCGCGCGACCTTCCGGCCGTGGCGTGCGCTACGCCGGTTCTGCCGCACCGTCCGGCGGTGCCCGCAATCGTCCGGCGATCCATGCCGTCGGCCGATCCCGCCCACGCGAGCTCGGCGACCGATTTAAGCGTGCGGGCGAACACGGCGAAAAGTTCGCGGACAACATAAGCGACTCGAAGCAGCGTAATACCATAATTAGTCATACGCGACCAAGAAACGGTTCGAGACAACAATTACAGATACGGATACCCGTAACTTTCAAGAAATTACAAAATGGCCCAAAACGCCCGGAAATCACGATACGTGATCGAATAACCAAACCGAAGTTCACAACACGTCCAACAAAGTTAAACGGACTTGCGGGAAACTCGAAACAACAGTTTCGGACGAGATTCGCAAGAATCGAACTCAAGTGCGGAAAAGTCGCTAAAAGCACAGAACTCAACGGAACGACACCGAAACGAACTCGGATGTCAAAAAGTGTAGAATTAATCATTCTCAGAATGACGAAACGGTCATGAGCGAGTCGTCAAAACGGACTCCGACCGAAAAAAGAAATTTACCGAAAATCGAAAATTGCGGATATTACATTGAATACCCCCCGGTTACTGTCTCCTTGGGTCTGGTTCCTGGATCTCTTGTTGGAAAACTGAGGCTGCTTCTTAGAAATCTCCTTCGCAGTAAGTTCATACTCCAAAGCCTTCTCAATAAACTCCGGTAAGGTCGTACAGTGGTGATTGAGTAATTGCATCCTCATTCGGGGTTTAAGCCTCTTGAGGAAATATTTGATCTTATCAGCTTCCGAACGGACAACTGACGTAGCAAAAGGGAGAAGTGCTTGGAATTTTTCGGCAATTGCTAACACATCCTCGTCTTCCGATGGGTCGGGGTTTAGTAATTCGGACAGTTTGGTTTCACGGAGGGGTGCAGGATAGTAACGATCTAGCATAAGATTCTTGAATTCCTCCCAAGTACTTGCGCCTTCGGCAGGCCTCACAGAAAGCCACCAAGTCTGGGCACTCTTACTAAGGTAGTAGGCTGCCACAACAACTCGATTTTCCTCTGGGCACTCCACCATCTCGAACAGTTTCTCGAAATGCTCTATCCAGTGTACAATGTCAGCAGGCTCAGATGAGCCTTCAAAAGTCGGAGGTTGCTGTCGTGATATGTCACTAATAATCCGGCTCACGATCACTTGAGGCACCGAGGCGGAGGTCTTTCCCTGCCGTTGACCGGAGTATTCCTCTGCATAGCTTCCATCGGTGACCCATTTGGGTCATCAGGCCATCATGCCCCGCATCACGGTGTAAGGATCGACACGTGCATTCTCTCGGTGTGGTGTGATTGGTCCCTAGAAGGCGAATCAGCACTGCGGAACTCATTCCACATTCGTGCGTCTGTTGGCTCGTGGTATCGAATTCGGCCTCTTCGCGGCCTCGTCCCCCTCTGCCACGGCCTTTCGAATTCCTTTCCATCTTGAAAGAATCAAGTCACAATCTGATTCGATTTATCAATCATAATTCATGCTAAGTTAATAGCAACAGGAATTTCCTATCCAACAAAGCAGTTTGTAAAGAATCACTGGCACTACAGGTGTTACACACTCAATATCATATCAACATCAAGTCGAAACAATTCCAATCACATAATTAATTTAGGTTCACCTCAAACAGATGAATTTTACCTCATGTTAGCAAGATGCCAAGATAAGTAAGGAGACCAATACATCGTCAATATCATGCCAGTAATCAAATTATGGTTCATGAGAACATACCGTATTTGACGGGTCAGGCGCTTGCACAGGTTACACGTGGCACGAAGGTTTCTTGATGCTATTTCGATTCTACAATGACTCAAAATAAAAACAGACTCTCCGATACCATTTTCTGTAACAGCCCAAAAACAGTGGCTATTACAGTGTCGTGGACCCTACCGGGACCCACCAGGCGATATCACAATATACATTTATAATCTGACAACGTGGCACCATACCACAATATTTATCAAAACCCGGTTGTGGAGTATGAGTTATTCATGTCTTTAAATACGAGCAAACATACACAGGATCCAAATTCGGTACAGACCATATGACGATGGGCAGTACCTAACAAATTTTAGTACATTCATCCGACACAAAATAAAATGAAAGTCACAATAAAACATAACCGAACAACCAAAAGACTCGGGCCCCCCGAAATAGCATACTTCAGAATCCTCCGTCGCCATTGTGCTCCTCCTGTGCCTTGCCCTTTCCTCGCCCTGAAATACAAGTATTTCGCCCCAATCCACAGGGTCAGCTATACATGATAATAATTCTCATGACATTATACAATTCATATATACTGATCTCAAAGAAAACCACCGACTACTGAATATACCCCGAAGGCGTATAAACAATCAGTCCCAACTGTCGAACATAACCAAATATACGAACTACCATATAACATGGCTCAAGACGGACGTCACAGTACGCCTGATCCGGAAATGTGTCCGTGCACATGTCCACCCCGTATACGGAATCCAGAATATATGTGGGACGATGTACCTAATTAGCCTCACGAACTACATCTCGTGTGCACGATCTAAATGCGGAAAACATCCACGCATGATCATCAAGTGCCCGGCTAAAAATCCTACACATAACCAATCGGCGCGCAGATATGACTCCAGAGATGTCACGATACAACATGACAATGAAACTCAACGAATTACACTTTTACCAAGGAATCGAACAACTCACCGAAGTGTCAACAAAGCTCAAAAGGACTAATGGTAACAAGGACGGTAATTTTGGGTATATCATCCCCAACACCATGACAATACGATCAAGGGTATCACCATATCACGAATCATAGATTATCAGAACATTTCATATACACGAAACGCATAATAATCACAAGAATTCAACCATCATTATAACCAAGCAAGATAACTTGCCTCAATTCCGTAGATGAATAATCCTTCTTTGAATGGTCAAACGAACGGTATCCTCGTCTAACAATACTCACGTGAACAAGAAACCTTGAATGAAATGTAATTAATTCAACAACACATTCGTACGATAACGGTATTATTACATAAATAATATTCGTAAATTTACTTGAATAAATCAATTATCCTATTGATCATTTTAATGTTCTTATTACAAATCATCGTATGTTTAACATGTTCATTCACATATTCTAACCTTAATGTCAAATACTTGATGTCTAGTTTATTATCAATGTAATATCGTGAAAATATCTTTTCAAATCATCAACACTTCCAATTACGATATAAGTTTGTGTTTAATTACGTTCTTCATTATTTTACCAACGATTACATTCAAAACTTGATTACTATATGAAACATAAGTTTAAGTTTTTTAGTGAACTAATAACATCATCTTAATTTACGTCTCTTAACACGCACGGATTAATGAAATGGAATTCGGCTACTCATCTACCGCATTTGTATCATCATATTCAACACAATCCTCTTAAGAACATTATCAACCTATTAATGTAGTGATTAACACCCTTTAACGAAATCGATTAATTTGAACATATGAAGATTACAACTTCCTTCTATCAACATCCATTGTTTTACTTTGAAGAATTTATTAAAATCCTAGTTATATCATTGGATACTTGAAATTTCTGAAGTAACTTCATCCCATCTAGCGAAGATCATCTTCAAAGTGTTAACATAATCTTTCAAAAAAACTTATTACAAAGGTTTTAGAGGCCAAAAATCATGGTTCCATATTACCTTCAAGAATCAATTGAATGTTCAAGACAAATTTAACATTTCTCACCTTTAATCATTAAGGATATCATCCCTAACATGTTCCTAGTGTTGAGACTATAATCAACTTCCGATCATCATGTTATACATCAGGTTTTATGTATATCATTATCAACACAATCACATTATGAAGTTATTTACATCAAGAAGTAACACTAATACCTTCAATGTTAATCTTCACTTAGTTTGAGCATGATTCAATTAACTTATCATGTTTGCACTAGTTTAAACTAACATTATGTGAAGTATTTATCTACTAACATCATCATAAGCATGGAATTGATATGAGTTAAACAAAGACCAACCTTAAAATGAAGAACAACACCAACACTTCAAGGGATACACTTCAATCTCTAACTCTCCAAGTCACCAATCAAGTGCTGAAGCTCCAACACAAGTTAGAAAGGCTTAGAAACAAAGTTGGAAGGGAAAGGAATCGTATCTCAGTTGGGAGGTTGAAAGGGTCGAGTAGGAAATGAATGGCAAGTCATACTTTTATAATCTGAACTCGGCATTACGTATGTTAATGAAAGTGGTTAACGTACGTTATAGCCCTTACGTAGGTAATCTTATGATCATTACGTACGTAACCAATTTCATCAGATCTTTCTGCCTCAAAACACACAATTCGTTACGTACGTAACTATAAAGCTATTACGTACGTAATAGCCGTTGACTTGGCTGTCGCGATCGACTCCCGACCACCTACCATCGCTCGGCCCCACCCGCCGAAAGGCGGACTGCTGGAGGATCTCCTGCATTACGTACGTTAACGTATTGATGTTACGTACGTAAGGCGACATACATAGCGTACGTTATGAAGATAGGTTAACGTACGTTAAGTACTATAACAAGCATAAATGGAATTCTCCCAATATCACCCAACAACTAATATAGTATGAATGACCATGATTCCAACTTAACATAATTCGTCGATACTTGCTACAACATCACAGATATGGTGCGAAAATACTTAGCTTAAATCATAAAATACAATATTAAAGGCGAGGGTATTACAGCCAATACAGAATAATGCTGTTAAATTTATATTTGATAATGTTGATTCTTAACATATTGTAATATAATAAATAAGTAAATAAAATGTATTGCATAATTTAATAGTAAAAAAATAAATATTTAGAAAATCTAATTAATTTAAATAACAAACAAATATAAACATTTTTCATAGTAAGTACAAATAAATTTTATGTACTAAAATTACCGAATGAAAACATAGCTCAGTGGCAACATGCTACTGCATATATCACATAGGCACGGGTTCGAATCCCGCGCTAGCCACTGAGCTATGTTTGTTCACATCCTTTTTCTTTTAATACGTATTGGCGTCACATATGTGACGCCTTTACAGTGAGTTTTTTTTAGACTCACAATGGCGTCACATATGTAACGCCTCAATACAGAATAATGCTGTTAAATTTATGTTTGATAACGTTGATTATTAACATACTTTAATATAATAAATAAGTAAATAAAATGTATTGCATAATTTAATAGTAAAATTTAAATATTTAAAAAATATAATTATTTAAATAACAAACAAATAAAAATATTTTTCATAGTAAGTACAAATAATTTTTATGTACTAAAATTACCGAATGAAAACATAGCTCAGTGGCAACATGCTACTGTATATATCACACAGGCGTGAGTTCGAATCCCGCGCCGTCCACTGAGCTATGTTTGTGACTTCCAATATTAAATATTGGCGTCACATACGTGACACCTTTACATATTTATTTTTACATACAATGGCGTCACATAGCCGATGCTAGTGTCCTAATTTTCTTAAATTATCGACAAATTCTTTTCCATTTCCAATTTGCCGTTTGCCAAAAATAGTTGGGTTTAGTTCGAAGAAGGCCGAGAGCGATATAGTCGTCTTACTTAATAGGTACTACTCCGGTGAATAGCATTGGAGCCAGGTCTCTCGACGGACGAGAAACGAGTTGTGGCAGGAACTTGGGGTATATTCTTACAACAATCGTTACATTTTATTGTTTTTGGATGTTCTGACAGTTGCTACATTTTTTCAGATGCATTATAAATGGGAGTCGAATGAGGAGAAAATTGCATGGTATTGGGATAGATATAGCCACGACCGCTTTATTGATATGCTTACGCATGCCAAAAATAAAGTATATCAAAAAACAGTTGGTCAGCGAGAGAAGTGGTTGGAGGAAAAGGAGTTCAAGATCTTGCGGAGGCATTGGGAGATGGAAGAGAAGAAGAAGTAGGCCTTCCAGAAATTTAAAAACAGGGGCACTCTTTACGATGATAGTGTAATATCCACACTTTTCAATTCTGTTTATCCCAACTGTTGTGATCCATCTGTACACGATACGACATTTGCGTATTTCATATCATATATTGTCACTACACCATATATTACCTATTGCAAGCCCAAAAAAGTGCATTGTTAGACCCCATATATGTTACATTAGAGTTTTATGTAATATTTTAGCCAAAATTTGGCGTTGCATTTGCGGTCGTTGCCTATGACTCATATAGCAACGTTTTATGTACTTATTGCAACATTTTTGAAGTATTACAATAGCGCCTTTATTGCAACAATTTTGTCTGTTTCAGTAACACTTTTAAGGTGTTGCAATAGACTTATGCAACACTTGTTTGCAACATTTATTGAGTTAAAATGTTACAAAGTCAATTTATTGCAACATTTTGATGCTTGTTGCAATGCTTTTTGGTTTTTTAGCAACATTTATCTGCAACATTTTTATCCCTATTATAATAATTTTAGACTTTATTGGCAACACTTATTTGCAACAGTTTTTATTAATCTAAATTGCAAGGTCCTGTATGAAATTTCAATATACCATGCACAAAAGCATACCAAACCAGAAATCCCATTTCAAATTTCCCAAATGGCAAATCCAACAAAACATATGTCAATAAAGCCCAAACATATTCAGTTTTTATCACAATTTCATCTTACATCTAGTACTTAAGTCTAAAGTCGAAACGTACATGTCAACTTACACCACAATTCTACATTAAACATAGTCTTTCATGTCAAAATCCCAACCTACTACTAAAAGTATGCACATAGAAAATATAAGTAGTTAAGTACTGATCATCAATCATCACTTTCGTCGTCCTGGTGATCATTATCATCCTCGCGAATCGTCATCCTCGCACTCATCGTCCTCCTGATCACTATCCTCACTTTCGTCATCAGTAGTAGTACAAGGACACAACTCTTCAACATCAAGGTATTTGAAATCTGGATTGATTTCTCCTAATTTTGGATTGAAATCTGGATTGAATTCTTTCCCAATCCTGATCATTGATAAGCATCACGAAAGAAGAAATCTCGAGGTATATAATCTCATCAATCCTCTCTGAACAATCAGTTATAGAATATTTTACAGCACTTACTACTGTCGCTCTCGTAAAAGTTGTCGTACTAGTTAATCTCACCTACAAAATATACATAAAAGTATTAGTTAACTTTTCTCACATGAAACATAAATGTCAAGATAAGTATGAAACCTATTCACCATTCTAGATGATACCTTTAGTGATATGACAATGGCTTAGGCCATTTTTAAATAGAAATGAAAATAAATACATATTCGAATTTCGATTAGAATGCTCAGATATTTAGAAAAAAAAAGAAAATATATATACATCCATATATATTAGAAAGATAAAGCTCTTTATTTTTTACAATTAATAATTACAAAAAGGTTGATCTTACTGACTGTGTAGTGCTATCTGCTGTCAACATGGCTGCTAGCAGTTTTACTGTGGGTGAACATTTTCGATCACCTGCAGCAAGGCAAAGAACAGCCATTGTACATAAGACAATAGAGCTTGTTTTGAAAAAATTACCCCCAGACTTAAAAGATGGTATATCAATTGATATAATCAGGCCTAGGAGATCATCAAAGCTGGTATCTGCTAAAGGAATCAGCATAACAAAAAAGCTTTGCAATGCCTACAGCAAAAGTAGAAAAATTTACTTGTATAAAAAACACAAACGCTTTATGTCAAATATCCACAATTATGTCAGTAAGGTTATACCATGAGAATTTGTTCTTGGGGCAATGAGCTTCTTACTAAAGCTTTGACTTTTGGAAAAACTTAAGACCAGGAAAATAATTTGTTCAAGGACACATAATTTGTACTCACTCTATAATCGTGATTCTTGAGCTATTTATTGATATTCGTATTTGAATGTATCATCTTGGATGGATAATTGTATGTCTCGTTATGTCACTATTGTTTAGAATAGTACTGCTGAATTCTGAGCATAACCTATGTTATGCTTAGCATCTAGCATACGTTATTTCTTCTGTGTAGTTGGGACAGTAGCCTCTGGAGACATCTTTACGTATGCTAGTTGCAGGATGTAACGTACACAAAGGTTCATTACATACGTTATCTGAAATCGTCAACGTATGTGGGCATCAGGTCAATAAGCACTGGGCACACTATTACATATGTAACATTAAACCGTAGTGTACGATAGTACTTTCACGTACGCTAAGCATGCCATGCAGCACACGTAATGTAACCTGTACATCGAGGCAGTGAGATCTGTAGGGTTCATTGTGTATGCAATACAGATACCTTAACGTACGTTAAGATCTTTACGTACGTAATGCTTAGGCTGTTGCGTACGTAATGATATTCACCTACATAAGCGGACTTCAATCTTGATTTCGCCATTTTTCATCTCTTCCTTCTCTTTCTTGGCGATTTGCGATGGTTTGGTTAGGTTAGTGCGAATTTCAGTCGATTGTCATCATCTTTCAATATTTTCGAGTTCGCATCACAGATTTAGCAACATTACAACATCTTCCACCATTCTAATCGAGGTAATATTGCTAGAACCCTAATTTTTGGGGATTTGGGGGTTTGGCTAAGATTTCATCTTTCTAGTCCGTTTTATCCTAGATTTGTGTTAGATTATGATTGTATAATCGTGAACCCTCGATTTCCTTAACATTTTGTGGACTGAATTTCTGTGATTTCCACCGTTAGTCGATTAAAATCGATTATGACCTTGTAGTGTTCGTTGAATAGTTCTAAAGGGTAGAATTTAGGATGAATTCTTACGTTTCCGAGATGTTGTGGTTGATTGTATACCGTTATGTGATAGGAGTTAATTTTCGAAGAGTATTCGGACCGAAGTCCCTCCCGTTCAGTGTTTCCTTATATCGTATTTCTCAAGGCAAGTACATATTTTACATTATGTTATGTATAATGTGAATTCGACATAAATGATGATTTATGATTGTGCGGGTGTGTTGTTTTTGTTCTGATACTTGGGGATGGTTCGACGGAACCTCTGGGGGACGATACTAAGGGGTATGACCACAGAAGTGGTTTCCCAACTGGGATGGGATACTAAGGGGGTACGGCCACGGGTTACCAAGTGTGAATTTTTATGATAATGAAATATATTGTTATGGTTTTCTTGATGATTAAGGATTGATGAAAATATGGTATTCCGGAATACTATTTTCTCAAATGTTTTCAAATGTGATAATCATGTTGAATTATATTCATATATAATGTCGTGTAATTATGTACTTGCACCAGCTATTCGAATGCTAACCCCTTAAATGGGAAAAATGCGTTTCATGCATTTCAGGTATCGGGCGAGCTGAGGAGCCAGCACAGGAAACACATGCAAAGGATGGCCAAGCATGATGTTAAGAATCTCGAGTCTACGTTGTTTGTCTTATTATGTTTATGTTGTCCGTCGAGTAAACGTTTTCTGTTTTAAAGATATTGTGGAATTCCTTTGAGTGGGAAATGGATTCATTTTACATTCTGTTTTCCTGCGTTCAAACCAGAATATTGTGACCAGGGCCATGACCTTATTTACATATTAAATATTGTCATTATGAGATTACTGTAAATTGTGCGAATGTTCTAGCCTGGTAGACCTTGATAAAAGTTTTACTGCGTATAATGACCCTTATGAGAATTGGGGTGTTACATTTATGGTATTAGAGCCTTAGGTTGTGAATACCTAGGATGTCGGTCAATTTGGGTCTGTCGGTTGCGTCATATGAGTCAATTATTGAGCCTAACATCATCGTGCTACCATCCCTTCGTGCGACCTGTGGCTGTAAGTCTCCTCAAACTATTACATTTCTGTGATACTTTTCTTATGTGAATTGGAATTGTGAGTTGGGGTACCGACAATGTATATTGTGAACTCTGCTGATCTTGTCTCGTTTCATTTCTCATTCCTCAATATGTTCAGAAGTCGTGGTAGACCAGCTTGGGGACGTGGTCGAGGCCGTGGTCGTGGTGCTGATGATGATGGAGTTCCGCCTTCCCAGTCATCCGCAGATTCAGCTTCACATTCAGTGCCAAATGCTCTGCTCTTGAGTTCTAAAGGACAGCAGGACGTATCAGTTAGCCAGGGCCAACCGTCGGGTAATATTGCTGACGCAGGAGCTACTGCTCAACTTCAGCAGTTGGTAGCTCAATTGGCTCATATATCTCAAGGTAGGCACCAGAATCCGTCCCCGACTGCAGAAGATGAAGCCACCAAATGGCTTCAGAAAGTGATAAAGATGCACCTCCCTCATTTTGCTGGTTCTACTGACTCCTTAGGTTGGGAGAATTGGCTCTTTTAGTTGGGAAGGACTTTCGATGTTGTAGCTTGTCCTGACGACAAGAGGGTACCTATTGCTCAATACCTCATTGATAAGGAAGTTATGGAATGGTGGGAGGCTGTGGCGCCCATAAATTGTGTAGCCACTTCGGAGGAGTTTAAAACCGCCATGGAGGCGGAGTATTGTACACTGCCTGTTTAGGAGCGCAGGATCTTCGAGTTCTTTATAGCTACGCTGTAGGATGTGTCGATATCCCAGGCCACTATTACTTATAATCAGTAATTGGGCTATGTGAAAGATCAAGTGAGAATTGAGGCCGATAAGATTCGCTACTTTAATATGTATATGAAGCCGCATATCAGACAGAGCATGGAACCAATCATGTGCGCTACGATGAATGAATACCAGGATCTCGCTTTAGCAATTGAGATGGCAGTTCTGAAGTCAGAGTCTGGTTCCGAGGCTAAGAAACAGAAAACTACTAGTAATTTCTCAGCCGGTAAGAGTGGGCAGTTTTCAAAGTCGCAATCTGCTCCCGCATTGGGGAAAATATCATTTCATCAGGCTGGACACTCCCAGGATAACCGTATGGTTCAGTCCTCTATCCCTACCAGCAGAGTGTGTTTTAACTGTAATCAAAATGAGCACTTGGTGAAGGATTATCCGTTTCCACTGGTTACATTTTTCTCATGCGGATGGAGTGGTTATCATACGTCCCGTTGCGAGGTAGTTGCCAGAACAGCCAGAGCCCCAATGGTAACTACAATGCATGGAAAACCTAGTGTCGGTTAGAAGGCTCCAGTTTCAGAGAGTCCTCAGAGTTTAGGTTGAGGTAGAGGTTGGGGGCAGTCGGACCGTCGTGCAGTGTCGAGTTTGGGATCAGTACACCCCCATCTATACCAGATGAGGCACAGTGGAGACAGATACTCCGGTGGCATCAGGTACCACTCAGATCCTTTCTCATCCAGTTTCGGTGCTATTTGATTCGGGTGCTACTCATTCATTTATTTAATAGTATTGTATATGTCGTATTGGTATTGACTGTTTATTTGAGTGTGAGCCATTCATAGTGGGTATGCCTAGTGGGGATCATATGGTTGGGAACCGAAAAGTCAGAGACTACCCAATGAGGATCGGGAACCGGGATTGACCCTCAAACCTCGTTGTTGTAGACTTAAGGGTGAGGATTTGATCCCCGAGGATGATTGGCTGGATCGTCATGGTGCTATCATGGACTATCGGACCGTACTATCTCGATAGTAGCTGAGGATGGCACAAAACATACTCTTGTGGGTTCCAAACTGGGTAGATCAGGACGTGTGATTTACTCCATGAAGGCGATGAAACTCTTAAACCAGGGTTGCATAGGTTAATGGTGCTATGCCTTGAAGGCAGAAGATGGTGGAGTTGAGATGCTGATGCGACCCCCACACGACACGCTATGGTAACCGACACCACTAGATGAATTCGTTCCCACGATGTTTCCAAAATAAGCAAAATGGGGCTTTACTTCCAAACCTCTACGTGACACGCCGTAGCAACTCGGAAGGGGTGGAATATAAATACTAACAAGATTGCACTTGATAAGTATATGAATCACACAAGGGATGTTTTGGAGACACACTCAACAAAACAAGAAAGCACTCACAAAGGTTTGTTAATACAAACACTCTCAAATTTCATAAAATCTTTTGGTGTCCTCTTACAATGAAACTTCAAGGCTATTTATAGCCAAAATCTTACACCTAACTCTAGTGTGAACAAGGAAACAACTAAGAAACCTACAAAATAGAAAAATCAACATTCAAATATCCTAAAATATGATACAAAGGCAGTCAACACATGTTTAGGGGACAAAATATCAAAGACCAATATTTTAAGGTGTGAAAACAAGGACAACAAGTCACCATAAATCCGATATTGTCAGTTTTGTCATTTCTGGGCTCCAATGGGTCCGAATTTGGTCCTATGGTCTTAACAAGATCTGTATCTCTCTTTCTTAGCTTTCCATAGACACCTGAATCACCCGAATCCGATTTTGGACGAGTAAGTTATGGCCAAAATACGATACTGCTGCGTGTCAGTCTTATGCGCAGGAATTTGCATCCTTGTTTGTTTGTTCGCCTTTTCCGATCGTCTTCGACTTTAATATTGTACGACTCGATTATATACAACTCAAAATATAAAAAATACAACTCAAGAAATACAATTCAAATTAAAATACACCAAGATAAAATAAACGGAAAACTTATTGTTCGACAACTTCGATACTATTCACGAATTTGTTGTCTTTGATAACATAGTTATTTTTAAACATATCAATGACGAGTGTCGATAAATTATTTTTGAACTAATTTGATTGAGACCTCGTTATTGGTCCAGTCGGCATGCTAAGTCCTCATCCAGGTTCTTCATAATATCTCGATTCACATCATTCCCCCGTTACTCAAAAAGATTCATCCTCGAATCTGAAATTTCAAAAGGACTTAAGTGAGCGACATTAAAAGTAGTGGAAACATTATACTCACTAGGTAGATCTATTTTATAGGCATTGTCGTTAATCCGCTCTAAGATCTGGAACAGTCCATCTGTAACACCCCCAAGACATTCAGGGCATATTACAGCGCCATGGACCCCACACTGTGGAATCCACCAGGCTAACGTACCAAACATGACATACGACAACGACAAATCATCATAAATAAAACAACAAGTTAAATAAAAGACTATAACCGACAAATAAAATTCTGTCATCAAATCCATTCCCCAAACGGGGACACAACAGTAACGAGTTTAAATAGGAAGTACTCGAGTACTTAAACCAATTTTATAATACATAATCCTAAAATCAGACATCAATAATAACCGACGTACATAACACCGAAAATCAATTACTGGACAATATCATGCTTGCCCATCATCCTCATACAGCTCGAGTGCTCGCTTATCCCCACGATCAGTACCTGAAATACAAAAAGTATTTCCCCCATTTAAGGGGTTAGCAACAACTGCTAGTGCAAGTACAATCTATTTGAACTACATTCTAATCAGATGAATATATGCGCCAAAAAGTCATTTTAGAAAACATTTTATATTCCGGAATATTTATGATGTACAGTCACAAAACACATTATTTCCAACAAATCACAATTCAAAGTTAACCGTTGGTACGAGACTCACGGCCACCGTACCCCGCAGAGCCCCGTCGGACATCACTGGGTGGCTAACCACAGTTCGCGATACGCACACTCACGGCAATACGTATCCCTAGAGGCCCCGTCGGACCGTCCCTAGGTGAACATACACATAACCATCCACAATAACCACGATACAGCCATAATTCAAATACTAGAACATGTAAACAAATGTAAAGTACTTGCCTTTGAGACATTCTCGAAGAAATGGAGTTGAAACACGACTACGAACGGTCTGGGTGGAAAACGACGGTTCCTTTAATTCGGCTGATGAAAGGTGATTATGCTGATTATGATATGATGGCTCGATTCTACCGTGATGGAATTTGAAGAGAAACTCCAAATAGAACTGGTGGAAATCGTCTCTGAGGTCGCACGTCGAAGAAACGAAGAGAAAAGAAATAAACTGCTGTTTTGAAACTGTCCGCTGACTTATATTCAGTGGAGTTAGCGCACGCTAATCGTCATATGTAGCGCGCGCTAACGGGGCCGTGACAGGTCCAGTGGCTATTGCCACCCTTCGTTAGCGTACGCTAACAATAGGGCGTTAGCGTACGCTAACTGCACATCGGTAGCGCACGCAAGGGAACAGGGGTAGCGTGCGCTACCTACACAGCCGATTCAGCTGGCGATGTCACATCGCCAGAAGTCTGGCCGAGGGTATAAAACACGAAACGCACGACGAGACCAGAATCCAGGAACATAGACGCGAAGCATACAAGACAACGGAGCTAAGTGCTGAAAGAAAATACAATTCCGACCACCGGAGGATCCGTAATGCGACAACGAAACTAAGATTCCCTAAACTATTAGGAAATTACAAAAATGGCCCAAGTGCCCGAAAATCACGAAACGACGTCGGATTTACAAACCGAAAATCTCCACATGACCAACTCAACCATACGAACTCGTACAAACCAAGAAACAACGAAAACGAATGAGTTTTACGAGAATCGAACGTTCATATGGCAAAGCATGCCATAAAACGAAATTACGTGAAAACATCATCAAAACTCATCCAAATGGAAAAACTCCAAGAACAAAGTAGATTCAAAATGTCGAAATGGTTACAAGCGAGTCGATAAAAATAGACATACACCAAAAATGGAAACTGCTAAAAATGGAAAATTACGGATATTACATTCTCCCCCTCTAAAATAAAGTTTCGTCCCGAAACTTAAGAATCAAAAAGTTCGGGATGCCTCGAACGCATATCTTCCTCTAACTCCCACGTCGCTTCTTCTACTCCGTGTCTCGACCATTGCACCTTAACCAAAGGAATGGTTTTGTGCCTTAACTGCTTGTCACGACGCTCCAAAATTCTGACGGGCCTCTCTTAAAACGTAACATCCTTCTCGATCTCCACATCTCCAAAGTCAATAATGTGGGACGGGTCCGAGACGTACTTCCTCAACTGGGAAACGTGAAATACGCTATGAACATGACTCAGCGACGGAGGTAAAGCCAAACGGTACGCTAACTCACCGACTCTCTCCAATACCTCGAAAGGTCCAATATATCTCGGGCTGAGTTTCCCCTTCTTCCCAAAATGGAAAACTCCTTTCGTCGGAGACACTCTCAACAGAACATGATCTCCCACCTCAAACTCCAAAGGTCTACGCCTAACATCCGCATAAGACTTTTGTCGACTCTGAGCAGCCAACATCCTCTTTCTAATCAATTCAACTTTCTCCCTCGTCTCCAACACAAGGTCCGGCTCGGTGCCAACCAAATCGGATGGCTCATCCCAACATATCGGTGATCGGCAATGCCGGCCATAAAGTGCCTCATACGGTGCCATCTTAATCGACGCGTGCCAGCTATTATTATAAGTAAACTCAATTAAAGCCAGATGATCCTCCCAGTCACTACTACAATCTAACGCACACGCGCGCAACAAATCCTCGAACGTCTGAATGGTACGTTCAGACTGCCCGTCGGTCTGGGGATGGAAAGAAGTGCTCAGACGTAATCGTGTCCCCAATGCCTTATGTACCGCCTGCCAAAAATGCGATACAAATCGGCCATCTCTATCCGAAATAATGGTCTTCGGCGTACCATGAAGTCTCACTATCTGTGCGATAAAGACACGAGCCAACTTTTCTGGACCCCAAGTATCCTTGATGCCCAGAAAATGTGCCGACTTAGTTAGTCGGTCTACAATCACCCACACCATATTCATACCAGTCTTCGTCCTCGGCAAACTCGTGACAAAATCCATAGAGATGTCCTCCCACTTCTATTAGGAGCGAAGTGGTTTCAAAATCCGGTGGCGGCGATGCTCAATCTTGACTTGCTGACAAGTCAAACACTTAGCCACAAACTGAACTACCTCCTTCTTCATGTCGTTCCACCAGAAATTCTTCCTCAGGTCTTTATACATTTTACTCGAGCCCGGATGGACTGAGTAAGGTGATGCATGAGCCTCTCGCATGATACTCTGTCTCAATTCCGAGTCGTTCGGAACGCACAACCGACCTCGGAATCTCAACACGTCCTCATGAATAACGAATCCGAGGCTTTCCCCTTCCCTACACTCTCCGGCTGAATAAACATCGGGTCCTCCAACCGTATCCGATTTAATGTCCTCGACCAGAGATGAAGAAATCTCAAGAGTACGCAACTGCCCGGAACTCTCTGGAAGTACAATCTCAATGCTCAACCTCATAAACTCTCGCTGAAGTCCCGACTGGGCCGTAAGCAACTCAAGCGCCCGAAGCGATACCGATTTCCGGCTCAAGGCATCTGCTACCACATTAGCCTTGCCCGGATGATAAAGGATCTCGAGATCGTAATCCTTAATCAATTCCAACCACCTCCTATGCCTCATATTAAGCTCTTTCTGGTTGAAAATGTACTTTAGGCTCTTGTGATCGGTGAAAATCTGACACGACGAGCCATACAAGTAATGACGCCAAATCTTCAACGCAAAAACAACTGCAGCCAACTCAAGATCGTGCGTAGGGTAATTTAATTCATACGGTTTCAACTGACGGGAAGCATAGGCAATCGTCCTCCCGTGCTGCATAAGTACGCATCCGAGCCCTTGGCCCGAAGCATCACTATAAATGGAGAAACCATCATTACCACTCGGTAAAGCCAAAATGGGAGCGGTCGTCAACCGCTTCTTCAACTCCTCAAAACTATTCTGCCTCTCATCAGTCCACACAAACTTCTCTGACTTCTGCAACAACTGAGTCAGCGGTCGAGCGAGCTTAGAGAACCCCTCAACGAATCTGCGGTAATACCCGGCTAATCCCAGAAAACTGCGGACCTCTTTCATGTTCTTGGGCGGCGCCCAATCCAACACTGCCTCTACCTTATGTGGGTCCACACGAACACCCTCGGCCGAGATCACATGACCGAGAAACATAACCTCCCGTAACCAAAACTCGCACTTTGAGAACTTCGCAAAAAGATGCTGAGTTCTCAAAATGTCTAACACAATATGTAAATGACGGGCATGCTCCTCCTCCTCGAGTAAATCAGAATATCGTCGATAAAGACGACTACACATTTATCGAGGTACTCGATAAAGACTTTGTTCATAAGCTGCATGAACACGGATGGGGCGTTGGTTAGCCCAAAAGGCATAACCACAAACTCGTAGTGACCGTATCTCGTCCGAAAGGCCGTCTTCGGAATGTCGGTATCCTTCACTCGGAGCTGATAATACCCCGATCTCAAATCAATCTTCGAAAATACAGTTGCCCCTTGCAACTGATCAAACAAATCATCACTCCTCGGGAGCGGATACTTGTTTTTGATGGTCACTTTGTTCAACTCTCGGTAGTCGATACACAAACGAAGTGACCCATCCTTCTTCTTCACAAACAGGACCGGTGCGCCCCAAGGTGAAGCGCTCGGTCGAATATACCCCATGTCTAGCAACTCTCCCAACTGGTTCTTCAACTCAAGCATCTCGGCAGGCGCCATACGATATGGCGTCTTAGAAATCGGTGCTGCACCCGACTCTAAATCGACGGTAAACTCAACTTCTCGATCCGGCAGCAAACCCGGCAACTCGTCTGGAAAAACATCAGGATACTCACACACTACCGGAATAGACGAGAGCTCGACTCCCTCTTCTTCCGATCTCAAAGCGTAACACCAATAGCCCGTGCAACCTCCTCGAAGGAGTCTCACCGCCCTCAAGGCGCTGATCAGTAATCTCTGGCTACTCCGCTTACGCCCCACAAAAGAATGCTCAGTACCATCAGAGGCTAACATCGAGACAGTCCTCGTTCTATAATTCATGATCGCTCCATGACGGTCCAGTCAATCCTCACCTAGAATCAAATCCTCATCTCTAATATCCACCGCAATCAGATTAGAAGGCCAAACCCTCCCCGCGATACTTATTGGAAAATCCCTAATCTCACGATCCCCCACGATGCTATCCCCGCTAGGAAGTTTAACAACAAAAGGCTCACAAGCAACAAGGCAATCAACATGCAGACGATGCACACAATCCATAGATATAAAAGAATGCGTAGCACCAGAATCGAACAATACGGAAATAGGATGATCAAGGATGTGGACGGTACCTGTAGCCACCGTCGCGTCGGGATCTCCGGCTCGCCTCATCTCATACACACAGGGCGGAACAGACCCCGCACTAGAAGCTCCCCCTCTAGAAGGCTGATCACGACCTCGACCTCTACCAAAACTCTGCTGCGGCTGAGGAACTGTCGGTGCCTGATTCACACTCGGCTCTCCCGCAGCTGGGGCTGATATCTGAGTAACTGGAGCCCGAGCTGCATCCGTACAAAACTTAGCACGATGACCCATACGACCACAATCAAGACACTGAATCGGAGGCCTATCACACTCACTCATCATGTGGCCCGGATGACTGCAGTTAAAGCACTTAGGACCACGAACGGAACCAGCAGGAGCAGACCTAGAACCGTTTCCTCGACCAACTGATGGCGACTGACTCCCGAAGACTCGCGAACCAGACTGAGCCTTCGGATACCCTCCTGACTTGCCTCCCGAAAACTGACCGGAGGTCTTCTGCTTCTTTCCTTCAGCTTCCGTCTCTGTCGCAGAAAATGACATCTCGTAAGCCATCGCTTTATTCTGATATTCCTTCAAAGTCGTGCACCCCAGACCAGACATGTAGTGGCGCACCCTCGGTTTCATCCGCATATCAAAGTGGCGGATCTTATCAAGATCATCGCGGACTTGGTTTCTCACATAATGCAACTGTTGATTGTAGTCTTTGATAGCTTGAGATATAGGAACATCTTGGGGTTTAGCCTCAAAGAAGGCTCGGATCCTCCCCTCTTTCACTGGCCAAGGACAGAACTCGTCTTCCATCAGATCCCGAAACTCTGCCCACGTAGATGCTCGGTCATGCGGTTTCACCGCTTGCCACCACGTTGCTGCCTCCTTGGCGAGGAAGTACTGAGCAATGGGTACTTTCCTCTCCTCGGAACAATTAGCAGCCTCAAACACTTTCTCCATCTCGAATAGCCAATTCTCCCAACCAGAAGGGTCGGAAGCACCATCAAACTGCGGAGGACGCATACGAATCACGTCTTGAAGTAGCTTATCATTACCGGATCCAGTAGGCAGAACCGGGCTGGCATTAGCTTGGCCGACTAGAACGGCTTGAGTCAGTAGCGTCATCTGGTTCGCTACTTGCTGCAAAATGTTGGCCACTCCAACATTCTCGTGTGCATTACCGGAGCTAGCACACTGGTCCTGCTGACCTCCGGAACTAGGGGGAACACTGTTCGACAAGGAAGGCATCGCCGAACCAGTTCCCGAGTGATCGGACATGGCCGCCCCACCGGATGCGCCACGTCCCCTACCGCGTCCGCGTCCTCTACCAGCAGGAATTCTGAAGAAGCAACGGGTAAGTACAATTCAAACGCAAAACGCAACAAGATACTAAGACAGGAATGGAACATAACGGTGAAACGAGTCAAGTTAGGAAAACTTACGAGCACCGGCGTACTGATATGATGGCATAGCAGTGATACTGTCCCAAAAAAAAACGACACTTAACTAGACCCAAATAACCGACAGCCTAGGTATCCATAAACCTAAGCTCTGATACCATAATCTGTAACACCCCCAAGACATTCAGGGCATATTACAGTGCCGTGGACCCCACACTGTGGAATCCACCAGGCTAACGTACCAAACATGACATACGACAACGACAAACCATCATAAACAAAACGACAAGTTAAATAAAAGACTATAACCGACAAATAAAATTCTGTCATCAAATCCATTCCCCAAATGGGGACACAACAGTAACGAGTTTAAATAGGAAGTACTCGAGTACTTAAACCAATTTTATAATACATAATCCCAAAATCAGACATCAATAATAACCGACGTACATAACACCGAAAATCAATTACTGGACAATATCATGCTTGCCCATCATCCTCATACAGCTCGAGTGCTCGCTTATCCCCACGATCGCACTAAATACAAAAAGTATTTCCCCCATTTAAGGGGTTAGCGACAACTGCTAGTGCAAGTACAATCCATTTGAACTACATTCTAATCAGATGAATATATGCGCCAAAAAGTCATTTTAGAAAACATTTTATATTCCGGAATATTTATAATGTACAGTCACAAAACACATTATCTCCAACAAATCACAATTCAAAGTTAACCGTTGGTACGAGACTCACGGCCACCGTACCCCGCAGAGCCCCGTCGGACATCACTGGGTGGCTAACCACAGTTCGCGATACGCACACTCACGGCAATACGTATCCCTAGAGGCCCCGTCGGACCGTCCCTAGGTGAACATACACATAACCATCCACAACAACCACGATACAGCCATAATTCAAATACTAGAACATGTAAACAAATGTAAAGTACTTGCCTTTGAGACATTCTCGAAGAAACAGAGTTGAAACACGACTACGAATGGTCCGGGTGGAAAACGACGGTTCCTTTAATTCGGCTGATGAAAGGTGATTATGCTGATTATGATATGATGGCTCGATTCTACCGTGATGGAATTTGAAGAGAACTCCGAATAGAACTGGTGGAAATCGTCTTTGAGGTCGCACGTCGAAGAAACGAAGAGAAAAGAAATAAATTGTTGTTCTGAAACTGTCCGCTGACTTATATTCAGTGGAGTTAGCGCACGCTAATCGTCATATGTAGCGCGCTAACGGGGCCGTGACAGGTCCAGTGGCTACTGCCACCCTTCGTTAGCGTACGCTAACAATAGGGCGTTAGCATACGCTAACTGCACATCGGTAGCGCACGCAAGGGAACAGGGGTAGCGTGCGCTACCTGCACAGCAGTTCAGCACTGCTGATGTTGTAATATCCGCAATTTCGAATTTCGGTAATTTTCTTTTTCGGCGGAAGTTCATTTTTAAAACTCTCTCATGACCGTTTCGTCATTCCAAGAATGATTAATTCTGCACTTTTTGTCATCCGAGTTCGTTTCGGTGACGTTTTGTTGAGTTCCGTGTCCTTAATCGACTTTTTCACGTGGGAGTTCGACTTTGTAACGTCACCATTAATTCTTGGAAACTCCAAAAATTCGGAATCTTTGCAACATTATAAAGCATCAAGTTAGCTTTCCAATGGTTCAAACGGTGAGTCAATCGGAGTCCAGACGTAGAAGTTATGGTCGAAATAGCCAAGACTGCACGGTGTGCCTTTTTGGTGTTGAAGGGGGCCGCACTGCAGTGCCGCGCACACTCAGCCGTGTGCCGCGGCACTAAGCTGATTCCTGGGCGTTTTTGGTGGCCCTGGGCCGCGGCACACTTGTCCTGTGCCGCGGCACACGGGCTTTTTCTGCGTTTTTTAGCAGATTTTCGAGGAGAAAACTTCATTTTTCTCCTCTCTTCTTCCACCTTCCATCTAGAGCGATTTCAATGGCGATTTTGGGCGATTTGAGTGCTCCCAAACTTGTAGAGATCATCCACCTCAAGTCTTGTTGTAGATTTTCGACCTCTACTTGAATCCTTCATCCAAATCAAGGTATTTTGGCTTGAACCCTTGTTTTTGTAGATTTGGGGATTTTCCTTTTTGATTTCGATTCCAATCCGTATTTAATCAATTAATTGTTGTATAAACGTTGTTTTGAACTTGTTCTACGGATTGGATACTCGTATCTTTGGTTTGTTCAACCCGAGGGGTGATTTCTTTGTTCTTGAAGGGTCTTGAACATTTAATGTTCGATTAAATGTTCGAATGAGTTCCCTTTGATAGTTTGTTGGGATTTCCGTTGTTTTCGGCCTTGATTATCGTCGTAATCATGTTTTATTATTCCTTACGGAGGATTATAGGTGCTCGATGATTCCGATGTTGAATTCCGTTGGTGATTGATGATTCATGTGGTGTTTTCCCGTAGTAATTTCGGTGTTATCGCGTTCTAGATAGTGTTCGGGGATTTGAGGGCTACCCGTCCGTATCCGTTCACTTTTCCATTGCTCGTGATATCGAGGCAAGTACCTTGCCCATACTTTTCTTATTTTGTGGATATGATGATCGGTGATCGTATTAGTGTGTTTGTTTGGTTGTTTGAAACGAAGTTTCAAAAGATTTCGGTTTGGCCTCGTTAAAGGCTTTCTTTCAAATGCGTGTGTGTTTTGTGAACGGTGTGTTTTGGGAATTGATTATGATTTGATTATTTTGAACGTTGAAGGATTTGATGATGATACTCCTATTGTTTAAAGTTATGGAATCGTGCATTCCGTATTTAATCTTGTTATTGTGTTTTGAAGAGTTTGATAATGGTGTCGAGTTAATGGCCATCTCTAGTGAGTATTCTTAATGAACTTACATTCTTAGCATGTTAGTATTGCATGAGTAACGTGTGTGTGTGTGTACGCTCATCAGGGTTAGATCCGACGGGGTCTCGGTAGGGCTCCACGGCCGTGGAACCGCGAGCTTGCTTTTAACCATCGTGGGTTAGATCCGACGGGTCTCGGCAGGATCCAATGCCGTGGTCCGCGGTTAATTGTGGTGCATTTTACAAATGTGATTCGATATTGGCATTTCCGGAAATGAGTGCTTTGGAACTGTGTTTTCATGATTGCATGCATCGACTAAGTGTGTAAGAGGTAAGTGTTCGTTTGGGTTACTTGGCTAGGATGGCACTAGAGTATTTTGTTGTTTGTTTTAAATCCTTTATTTGTGGATTTTGATGTTGGGAGACGAACCTTGTGTTCGTTCTTGTGTACTGTGAGTTGATGAGATTTGGGGCTAAAATCCCAAGGGTTTTGTAAAAGTCATTTTACGGATTTGGGGCTAAAATCCCAACGGTTTGGTAAATGTCATTTTTCGGAAAGTAAACCTTTGGGGCGGTGACTCCTTTTGTCTTTTGGATTTTGAAAAGTAGGATTTGATAATCCTAAATTGTTTTCTATTGAAACTCTCGATGGCATTCTAAACCGTTTTATAAATTATTTCCATTGATTTATGATATTTCGATTTTGAAAGGTTTTCTCAAACTCTTGCCTCGGGAAGTACTTTTCGTTTCGTTTGGATCTTTGAGGATTCCTGGTTATTGTTATTCGTGGAATGTGAATTGTATGGCTCGTATTTGCACTTTGTTCTTGCACTAGCAAAACAAAGGAGTTTGCTAACCCCGAGTATTCGGGGTGGATGTCTATTTTGCATTCGTGTTTTGGAGCATAACACGGACGGCACGAAGGAAGATGAAAGAACAACGATACTAATCACAAGAGGAACCGTATATTGTTTATTGGTTCGGTTGTACTTTATTTTCATTGCTATACTTTTCCGTTATGCAGGTGTGGTTGTATTTTGACCCTGCAGGCATGATTTGTATTTGAGTTGTATGTATTTATTGAAAGACCAAATCGGTCTACTGAGTCATTTTAGCCTTAAAGGCATGGTTGAGTTGTTATATGTTGTTACCAGCCTGGTAGATCCTTGAGGAAGGGTTCTACGGCGTGTAATATCCCTGAGCGGATTAGGGGTGTTACATAAATGGTATCAGAGCTTAGGTTGAGGAAACCTAGGCTGTCGGGTGAAGTCATGTCGTTTGAGTCTTGTTTCGTCGGATTTTATCTGACTGAGTCCTGTCGCGACGCGTCGTTTGAGTTTGTTGGTCGTGATTAGTATCGTGGGGCGATCATCATCTTCGTGCGACCTGTGGAAGTAAGTCTCCCTTCTTTGTGTTGTGCCTCGTGTGACACGAGCTATTTTTATGATTATTTGATAAGTGATGGAATCCTTATGTGTATTTTGATTTCACGATATGTATTTAATCGACTCTCGTATTTGATTTATACGAGGAGTGTCGTCGCTTGTGATGTCTTTTTATTGTTGTTTTTGTCCGTTGCTGATGATTTTCAAATCGATTTGCACGTTTTACAAGTTCTCTTGTGGAAGCTTTATGCTTATACGCGTTCGACTTGTTCATTAGCCAGGGCGTGAGGGTCCTTAGAGGCCTCGAATGGGGCCAGTGGTTTTGTTCTGAATGTGGTTATTTGACTCTAATATTTTGTTCTTATGAGGAGTAGTGTTGCTGGATTGTGCATGTTGAACTGTATTTATTTTATCCGCTGCGTGAGTTCTTTTGTAATGACTTTCGGTATTTTACCGACCGAGTTTTATTTCGAAAACCGATTCCCTTAACCGAGTTTTTGGCATTATGGCCTTGATCGCGTTGGCGAAATTCTTATGATGATATTTAGCATTTTGTAAATGGCTTCTGTGAGATTTTGAAATATTACCATCACTTTTTGGCATTTTTGTAAATGGTTTTTAGCTGGGTTCCGACGCGGACCCACAGCGCTATGATATTCCGTGTGATTACGAAATTTTTGGGCATTCTAGCCTTTTTGGCATCGTCCTTTTGGCAATTGAATTATTTTTGAAAACTTGAGTATCTTAGAAATAAATTTGAGACATATTTTTTCAAATGAGTTATTTTCTTGTGGTACATCCAGTGCCACAATATATTTCAAAATTTTTCTGCATCGAGGACCAAAATGTTTTGAGATATTTTAAATGTTTTAGAAACACTTTTATTCAGACACTATGTTCTAATATTCTGAAAGTTTTAAATAATAGAAAGTGGCCTCATTTTTATCAAATGCGAAATGGTTCTCCAAAGTCTCGATAACGATGTTTCACGTTTGTACTTTTTGAAAGGTGATACTCAAGATCAACCGGTATTCTTCAAATTATTTTCAAAATGAGGTTTTCGTTTTTAAAACCTATCCATTCCCGTTTGAGGGCTGGGTATATATGTATGATGTTCGCGTCGTCATTTTGATGTTTGCTCCCGAGTATGACCGAATTGGCGGTGTGAGCGTTGAGTCGTTTTCCACACATTTGTTGTGCTAGCCCCCTGTGAGAGGTGGGATGTTGGTGTTGAATGTTGTCGTCTCGTGGTGATTTCTACGTTTTCGCGCATGTGCGAGCTGTTAGAGCTTGGGTTGGTATGACCGTGTGCATCGGTGATGGTTCCGTTATGTGTCGGTTGTTTAATGTCTTGTTACCTTGCTCCCGTTTTTGTGAATTTCGTGGACGGGGTCGGAGGTAATGCCCGTACTATTTTGACTTCTATATTTTCTCTTTCTCCATTCTTTCGACTCACTCGTATTCGTTGATACTTTCTGAACTTGTTCTGTATTTCGGTTTCGTCGTCCGAACGAACTATGATCTTGTTGTGGGTTGATCTGGTTATCGCTGTGATTTTTTTCGAGTTCGGTTCGATTCTTGTGAACCTTGTTCGGAAGTGACATCATCTAGTTCTATTAGTTCTTTTATTCGAAGTGGATCGGATTTGGAACTCTTGTGTTTTCGACTTTGTCGACTCATCATGTTCGTTGACATTTCTGAGCTCGTCCTGCCCCTAGCTTTTGTTGATCGAACGAGTGTGGTATTGTTTCGGAATAGCTCGGTTGTCGTTGTGACTTTTCAATTTCTATTCCCTTTCATGTGGATCTTATGTGAATGCATACGTTGTTGTTTTCACCGAATCATATATTGTCTCGAGTCGAGATGTGAACCTTGGAGTTGTTGTTTGAATTTTATTGTTCTTCGTGATTCGAACATGATTGTTCGCTTTTTGTTGTCTCGACCGTTGTGGTTCGGTCGTTTGTTTGTTCGGTTTTTGTCCTCGTTTCGTGATCGTTGAGCATTCAGGCTCCTTCCTAATTCCCTTAAGTTTGGGAAATTAGTCTCGTTTTCGATCTTCCAACCCTTGGGCGGTGGAATTCCGTATTAGTTCAGCGATTGGCTCGCGTTTCGATTGATGTACCGTTGGGTTGGTCAATCATACTGACTTTCGTTCGTTGTGTTTTGTGATTGTCGGATAATTGACTTGGCTATATTATCCGTTTGATGACGCTTGTCATTTGTTGGTTTTATTGTATCCCTAATGGCGACGTTATGTTGGTCGTCGTGGAGCGTGTTTTCACGCCGTATGTCTCTTTGCGTTTCTTGCAGCGTTTCGCCGTTGGGCGCGAGTTTTCTATTTTTGTGTATCTCGTCGAGTTTTCCTGGCGGGTATATTGCTCCCCCCTACTTGTTTTAAGTTTCGGGACGAAACTTCTTTTAAGGAGGGTAGAATGTAATATCCGCAATTTCGTATTTCGGTAATTTTCTTTTTCGGCGGAAGTTTATTTTGACAACTCTCTCATGACCGTTTCGTCATTCCGAGAATGATTAATTCTGAACTTTTTGTCATCCGAGTTCGTTTCGGTGACGTTTTGTTGAGTTCCGTGTCCTTAATCGACTTTTTCACGTGGGAGTTCGACTTTGTAACGTCACCATTAATTCTTGGAAACTCCAAAAATTCTGAATCTTTGCAACGTTATAGAGCATCAAGTTAGCTTTCCAATGGTTCAAACGGTGAGTCAATCGGAGTCCATACGAAGGAGTTATGGTCGAAATAGCCAAGACTGCACGGTGTGCCTTTTTGGTGTTGAAGGGGGCTGTACCGTGTGCCGCGGCACACTCAGGCTGTGCCGCGGCACTAAGCTGATTCCTGGGCGTTTTTGGTGGCCCTGGGCTGCGGCACACTTGTCCTGTGCCGCGGCACACGGGCTTTTTCCCCGTTTTTTAGCAGATTTTCGAGGAGAAAACTTCATTTTTCTCCTCTCTTCTTCCTCCTTCCATCTAGAGCGATTTCAATGGCGATTTTGGGCGATTTGAGTGCTCCCAAACTTGTAGAGATCATCCACCTCAAGTCTTGTTGTAGATTTTCGACCTCTACTTGAATCCTTCATCCAAATCAAGGTATTTTGGCTTGAACCCTTGTTTTTGTAGATTTGGGGATTTCCCTTTTTGATTTCGATTCCAATCCGTTTTTAATCAATTAATTGTTGTATAAACGTTGTTTTGAACTTGTTCTACGGATTGGATACTCGTATCTTTGGTTCGTTCAACCCGAGGGGTGATTTCTTTGTTCTTGAAGGGTCTTGAACATTTAATGTTCGATTAAATGTTCGAATGAGTTCCCTTTGATAGTTTGTTGGGATTTCCGTTGTTTTCGGCCTTGATTCTCGTCGTAATCATGTTTTATTATTCCTTACGGAGGATTATAGGTTCTCGATGATTCCGATGTTGAATTCCGTTGGTGATTGATGATTCATGTGGTGTTTTCCCGTAGTAATTTCGGTGTTATCGCGTTCTAGATAGTGTTCGGGGATTTGAGGGCTACCCGGCCATATCCGTTCACTTTTCCATTGCTCGTGATATCGAGGCAAGTACCTTGCCCATACTTTTCTTATTTTGTGGATATGATGATCGGTGATCGTATTAGTGTGTTTGTTTGGTTGTTTGAAACGAAGTTTCAAAAGATTTCGGTTTGGCCTCGTTAAAGGCTTTCTTTCAAATGCGTGTGTGTTTTGTGAACGGTGTGTTTTGGGAATTGATTATGATTTGATTATTTTGAACGTTGAAGGATTTGATGATGATACTCCTATTGTTTAAAGTTATGGAATCGTGCATTCCGTATTTAATCTTGTTATTGTGTTTTGAAGAGTTTGATAATGGTGTCGAGTTAATGGCCATCTCTAGTGAGTATTCTTAATGAACTTACATTCTTAGCATGTTAGTATTGCATGAGTAACGTGTGTGTGTGTGTACGCTCACTGCGGGTTAGATCCGACGGGGTCTCGGTAGGGCTCCACGAAGCTGTGGAACCGCGAGCTTGCTTTTAACCACTGTGGGTTAGATCCGACGGGGTCTCGGCAGGGATCCACGAAGCTGTGGGTCCGCGGTTAATTGTGGTGCATTTTACAAATGTGATTCGATATTGGCATTTCCGGAAATGAGTGCTTTGGAACTGTG
This sequence comes from Orobanche coerulescens, assembly GCA_033398695.1. Classification (NCBI taxonomy): domain Eukaryota; kingdom Viridiplantae; phylum Streptophyta; class Magnoliopsida; order Lamiales; family Orobanchaceae; genus Orobanche; species Orobanche coerulescens. Next base: position 28,863,844 of record CM065805.1, on the reverse strand, counting down.
TTTTCATGATTGCATGCATCGACTAAGTGTGTAAGAGGTAAGTGTTCGTTTGGCTTACTTGGCTAGGATGGCACTAGAGTATTTTGTTGTTTGATTTAAATCCTTTATTTGTGGATTTTGATGTTGGGAGACGAACCTTATGTTCGTTCTTGTGTACTGTGAGTTGATGAGATTTGGGGCTAAAATCCCAAGGGTTTTGTAAAAGTCATTTTACGGATTTGGGGCTAAAATCCCAACGGTTTGGTAAATGTCATTTTTCGGAAAGTAAACCTTTGGGGCGGTGACTCCTTTTGTCTTTTGGATTTTGAAAAGTAGGATTTGATAATCCTAAATTGTTTTCTATTGAAACTCTCGATGGCATTCTAAACCGTTTTATAAATTATTTCCATTGATTTATGATATTTCGATTTTGAAAGGTTCTCAAACTCTTGCCTCGGGAAGTACTTTTCGTTTTGTTTGGATCTTTGACGATTCCTGGTTATTGTTATTCGTGGAATGTGAATTGTATGGCTCGTATTTGCACTTTGTTCTTGCACTAGCAAAACAGTGGAGTTTTGCTAACCCCCGAGTATTCGGGGGGTGGATGTCTATTTTTGCATTCAGGTTTTGGAGCATAACACAGGGACGGCACGAAGGATGATGAAAGATGATCGATACTAATCACATGAGGAACCGTATATTGTTTATTGGTTCAGTTGTACTTTATTTTCCGCTGCTATACTTTTCCCGTTGTACGGGTGTGGTTGTATTTTGACCCCTGCGTGGGCATGATTTGTATTTGAGTTGTATGTATTTATTGAAAGACCAAATCGGTCTACTGAGTCATTTTAGCCTTAAAGGCATGGTTGAGTTGTTATATGTTGTTACCAGCCTGGTAGATCCTTGAGGAAGGGTTCTACGGCGTGTAATATCCCTGAGCGGATTGGGGGTGTTACAGATGTCACATCAGCAGTAAGCTGCTGTCGAGGGTATAAAATACGAAACGCACGACGAGACCAGAATCCAGGAACATAGACGCGAAGCATACAAGACAACGGAGCTAAGCGCTGAAAGAAAATACAATTCCGACCACCGGAGGGTCCGTAATGCGACAACGAAACTAAGATTCCCTAAACTATTATGAAATTACAAAAATGGCCCAAGTGCCCGAAAATCACGAAACGACGTCGGATTTACAAACCGAAAGTATACACATGACCAAATCAACCATCCGAACTCGTACAAACCAAGAAACAACGAAAACGAATGAGTTTTACGAGAATCGAACGTTCATACGGCAAAGCATGCCATAAAACGAAATTACGTGAAAACATCATCAAAACTCATCCAAATGGAAAAACTCCAAGAACAAAGTAGATTCAAAATGTCGAAACGGTTACAAGAGAGTCGATAAAAATAGACATACACCAAAAATGGAAACTGCTAAAAATGGAAAATTACGGATATTACACCATCTCCCCTTGGCATTAGCTTCGATTTTCTTTGAATGGGAAATCGTTCTTTCCTCAAATGAACCCAAACCCAATCACATGGTTCAAAGAGTACTTGTTTGCATCCCTTGTTCTTCATCCTCGCATTGTGTTCGTTGCGCTTCTCAATTTCAAATGGCGAAAATGTCGTAGTAGAATATACGGTTCGATTATAGGCAAACTCGATAAATGGTAAATATGTTTCCCAATTTTTCAAATTTTTGTTAACAATAGTTCGCAACAATTGACCAAGCGTTCGGTTAACAACCTCGGTTTGACCATCGGTTTGGGGATGACATGTTGTAGAATAAAGCAATTTCGTCCCCAATTTTGCCCATAAGACTCTCCAAAAGTGACTCAAAAATTTGGTATCTCTATCGGATACGATGCTTTTGGGCATACCATGCAAACGAACAATTTCTTTGAAAAATAGATTAGCAATATGTGTGGCGTCGTCCATTTTATGACATGCAATGAAGTGTGCCATTTTGCTAAATCTATCAACTACAAAAAAAATGAAGTCACAACCGGATTTTGCACTGGGTAATCCTAATATAAAGTCCATAGAAAGATCGACCCAAGGTCCGAAAGGTACCGGAAGTGGCATATACAAACTATGCGGTAACACTCGTGATTTTGCTTTCCTACAAACAATGCATGAATTTACAACTTTAAAAACATCATGTTTCATTTTTGGCCAAAAGAAATGTTCATGCAATATTTCGTAAGTTTTAGCAATCCCAAAATATCCCATTAGACCTCCACTATGTGCTTCTTTTACCAATAATTCCCATGTTGAACAAAAAAGAATGCAAAGTTTATTTTCACGGAACAAGAATCCATTATCCCGATAAAATTTTTCTACTCCTTTTTTCTCGCAAGCGACATAAATATCATGGAAATCTTTATCCCCCTCATATGCTTCTTTCAATAAATCAAATCCCAAAAGTTTACAAGAAAGTGCATTGAGTAATACATACCTTCTTGACAAAGCGTCGGCGATAATGTTTTCCTTACCTTGTTTGTATTTGATGATGTAAGGAAAGGATTCAATTTCTTCTAACCACTTGGCATGTCTCTTGCTCAATTTACCCTGTCCTTTGAGATGCTTTAAGGATTCATGATCAGTATGAATCACGAACTCCTTAGGCCATAGGTAGTGTTGCCACGTACGTAGGGCTCGAACCAAAGCATACAATTCCTTGTCATAGGTCGGGTAATTCAATATAGCTCCTCCGAGTTTCTCACTAAAATAGGCCATCGGTCTTTTTCCCTGCATTAATACTGCTCCTATTCCTACTCCTGAAGTATCACACTCAATTTCAAAAGTGTTAGAAAAATCAGGTAATGCTAAGACAGGTGCGGTGCACAATTTATCTTTCAGAGTGTTAAATGCTTTTTCTTGTTCATTTCCCCAATTAAACTTAGCAGGTTTCTTGACAAGTTCATTTAATGGGTCTGCAATTGTGCTAAAATCTTTTACGAAGCGTCGGTAAAACCCTGCTAGGCCATGAAAACTTCTTACCTCAGATGCGTTCGTCGGTCTAGGCCATTCTCGAATAGCCTTAACCTTTTCTTCATCAACTTTTATGCCGTCAGCACTAACGACATATCCATGAAAAATAACTTCATTCATGCAAAAAGTACATTTCTTAATACTAGCATATAATTGTTCTCTTCTCAAGGTAATTAAGGCTAATCTTAAATGTTCAACATGTTCTTCAATATTTTTGCTGTAAATGAGTATATCATCAAAGTATACAACAACGAATTTTCTGATGTATGCACGTAAAACATGATTCATTAATCTCATAAAAGTACTTGGTGTGTTCGTTAGTCCAAAGCGCATTACCAACCATTCGTATAATCCATATTTAGTTTTGAAAGCCGTTTTCCATTCATCTCCTTCTTGCATACGAATTTGGTGATATCCTTTCATTAGGTCAATTTTAGTGAAAACACATGAACCATGTAATTCATCTAACATATCATCTAACCTTGGAATAGGATGTCGATACTTAACCGTGATATTGTTTACCGCTCGGCAATCGGTGCACATTCTCCACGTTCCATCTTTCTTTGGCACGACAATCACAGGAACGGCACAAGGACTTATACTCTCCCGGATATACCCAAGACTTAACAACTCCTCGACTTATCTTTGGATTTCATTGGTCTCTTCGGGGTTGTGTCGGTATGCCGGTCTATTTGGAATGACCGCTCCGGGCACAAAGTCTATTTGATGTTCAATCCCTCGGATTGGTGGCAACCCTGCAGGTAGTTCTTCGGGAAAAACATCAACAAATTCCTGCAATAAAGATCCAATAGAACTCGGAATTATCCGGTTCCCGGGGTTAGTAGTAGCGCAAACTCTTGGAAAATAATCAAGTACATGGGTGCATTTTCCTTGATATCTTCTTCAAGTTCCTTTGCACTTACAAGCATGCATTTTCTCAAATTTTCTTTTTCTTTCTTTTTTTTCATTTTTTTTCATTTTTCTCATTTTTTTCATTTTTCTCGCTTTTTTCATTTTTTTCATTTTTCTCGCTTTTTTATTTTTTTCATTTTTCTCGCTTTTTTCATTTTTTTCATTTTTATTTTCCTTTTCTTTTCTCGATTTTCCTTCAACTTCCTTTTCAAGACGAAGTTGATCTTCTTGTATTTGTACCTTAGTCATGGGAGCTAAGGTAATTTTCTTTCCATCCTTTTCGAATGTGTAACAATTTTTCCTTCCGCTCAAAGTAGCATCTCGATCAAAATGCCATGGTCTTCCCAACAAGATATGACAAGCATGCATCAGAACGACATCATAGGATTTCGTCTTGATACTTTCCGATGTGAGAGCCACAAGTACCTGTTTATTAAATCAAACTTCCCCACAATCATTTAGCCAATGTAAACAATACGGTTTAGGGTGTCTTCTTGTTGGAAGATCGAGTTCTTCCACTAGCATAGCGCTAATGACATTAGTGCAACTCCCGTTATCTATTAACACACTACAATTTTTATTTTTAATAAAACAACGTATGTGAAATAGATTTTCTCTTTGTTCGTTAACTTCCTCCTCTTTTGCTTGAGAACTTAACACCCTCCGAACAACAAGTGCGGGTGCATACTCATACGTCTCATCATCACTCTCCACCTCTCTTGTCTCTTTTTCTTCTTCTTTTTCGCTTTCCGTTTCAATCTCCCCATCCCAAAGTACCATCACCCGTTTGTTGGTGCATTCGGATGCTATATGTCCACAACCCTGGCACTTACAACATTGGATGTCCTGGTTTTTCCTTTGGGTGCTTTCGAGGGGTTTAGGCTTCCCATAAAATTTTGGTTTGCTAGTACTCCCAACTTCAAACTTTCCTTTCAAGACACTCCCTTTTCTTTTATCAAAATTTTTAAATTTGTCTAAACTTACTTGAGATTGTTGTTTCCAAGGAGCAGAGTATCCCGTGGAATAGTTGTTGCTGCTCCCTCTTCGTAAGCTCTGCTCGATTTTTAACGCCGCATATACCATGTCCTCGAATTCAACAAAGTGTTGTTTATCAACTTCTTTAGCTATATCGGCTCTCGTCCCGTGTAAAAACCGCGCCATGGTGGCCTCTCTCGATTCCCGAACATTGGCCCGGATCATCAACATCTCCATTTCCTTTCGAAAATCTTCAATGTTTCTCGAGCCTTGTTTTAAAGATTGTAAGCGAGAAAAGAGTTCCTTAAGATAGTAATTAGGAACAAATCTTTTCCGCATAACAACCTTCAATTCTTCCCAACCGCTAACCGGTCTCTCCCGACTCCTCCTTCTCTCTATCACAAGTTGGTCCCACCAAATGCTTGCATATTCTGAAAGTTCGGTTATTGCTAACCTCATTTTCTTCTCATCGGAATAGTTGTGGCAATCGTAAATGGTCTCCAACTTCCTTTCCCAATCGAGATATGTGTCCGGATCACTTCTCCCTTCGAAAGTGGGATTTTCATTTTGATGTTTCCCATATTCCGACCCTCCTCGTCTCGGGCATATCTTCCTCGCCTTCCTTCATACTCTCTCCTTTCTCCTGGTCCTCCTCGCCCTCCTCAATGTACAAACCTCTGAGTTTCCTCCTCGGAATTCATCGAATCTTCATCATCATAACCTCCAAATCGAATGGGTTCCGGTCCCCTTCGTACGGGCTCCTCTTCTCTACCCTTCATGAGAGTAGCAATTGTTTCCTCTTGTTTATCTAGTCTTCCGACTATTTGAGCAAGTTGTTGTACAATATTTTGAAGGATAAGATTTTGCTCGTTTCCTTCAGTTCCTGACATTTTTTTTCCTTTTTTTTTCTTTTTTTCTTTTTCCTTTTTTCTCTTTTTTTTTTCTTTTTTTTGTTTTTTTTTTCCTTTTTTTTCCTTTTTTTTCTTTTTTTTTCTTTTCTTTTTTTCTTTTTTTTTTCTTTTTTTTTTGGTTCCTTTTTTTTTGGTTGTTTTTTTTCTTAATTCCTCAAAAAAAAAAAATGCCTTTTCCACACAACTTACAAGGTGATTTTAGGTGATTCAAGTCAAGTTTCTTCTTGAAAGAACTCAAATCCCACGATCCCCCAAAAAATTGCGAATGACGATAAGAAAAAAAAGGAAGGTTGGGAGCAAAAGATTTTGGAATAGTTTAAAATATGGAACGGAACGAAAAGTATGATAATTGTTTGATAAGATCGATCAAAATTCGTTCTTCTCTTCTTCCTTGATATTTTTTTTTTATCTTCTTTTTTTTTTTTTTTAGTAATGAAATGAATGGATTGATATTTGATATTCGATCCGCAAGCTTAAAATCACCAGACGCCCGAAGGCTAAGGAACAAGTTCTTCCCCTGGCCTCGGCTTGAAGAGTTATCAAAAGCAATCAAAACCTTCACCACTTATATTTTTTTTAGTAATGAAATGAATGGATTGATATTTGATGTTCGATCCGCAAGCTTAAAATCACCAGACGCCCGAAGGCTAAGGAACAAGTTCTTCCCCTGGCCTCGGCTTGAAGAGTTATCAAAAACAATCAAAACCTCCACCACTTTTTTTTTTCTTTTTTGTGAAGAAGAAGGAAGATTTAGAAGATGAAGGAAATGATAGGATTGTAAGATAGGAAGATTATGGTAATGAAGGAAAATAGATGATACCACTTAGTTTTGAAATAACCGAGCTCTGATACCAACTGATGCGACCCCCATACGACACGCTATGTTAACCGACACCGCTAGATGAATTCGTTCCCAAGATGTTTCCAAAATAAGCAAAATGGGGCTTTACTTCCAAACCTCTACGTGACACGCCGTAGCAACTCGGAAGGGGTGGAATATAAATACTAACAAGATTGCACTTGATAAGTATATAAATCACTCAAGGGATGTTTTGGAGACACATTCAACAAAACAAGAAAGCACTCACAAAGGTTTGTTAATACAAACACCCTCAAATTTCATAAAATATTTTGGTGTCCTCTTACAATGATACTTCAAGGCTATTTATAGCCAAAATCTTACACCTAACTCTAATGTGAACAAGGAATGTTGGTCCCCAGAATGATGAAGACTGTCCCCACTATACCAACATGAGTCTTTTCTAGCGCGCTTTGTCCTCACTCACGAGCACCTGAGAAACTTCCCAGGGGGTCACCCATCTCATAATTACTCCAGGCCAAGCACGCTTAACTTTGGAGTTTTTATGAGATGGATACCAGAAAAGAAGATGCATCTTGTTGGTATGAGTAGTCCAAATCAATTCATTTAACCACTTTCTAGTGCAGATCTCACAGGTCGAATCGCAAGCCACGCCTCGCGCATTTTTAAGCTAATGCAGGCAGGATGCTGACCGAAGCCCAACAATCCTCCCAAGATCTCGCCAAAGATTTCAGCCCCATAGTCTGAAACCTCCGCGAACTAGATTTGATCACACAACCTCTAGCGGCTAGATTCATTCACACAGTCCTCCAACACTTGACATCGCATATGTTCCACCTCCGTATACTTCCAAGCGCCAGATCTCGGGCCCAAAGATACTAGATTTGATCACATAGCCCTCCAAAGACTGACAACCTCCACCGCACCAAAGATCTCGGCCTCGGCCAAGTGGCAATATCTGCCGCATGCCCGCCTCTCAGTTCCAACATTCTGGCAGCCTCTATTTTTAGGATACTCCGAGGGAATCCGCACCCGTGACTTGCTCCGATACCAATTGTTGGTCCCCAGAATGATGAAGATTGTCCCCACTATACCAACACGAGTCTTTTCTAGCGCGCTTTGTCCTCACTCACGAGCACCTGAGAAACTTCCCAGGGGGTCACCCATCCCATAATTACTCCAGGCCAAGCACGCTTAACTTTGGAGTTTTTATGAGATGGATACCAGAAAAGAAGATGCATCTTGTTGGTATGAGTAGTCCAAATCAATTCATTTAACCACTTTCTAGTGCAGATCTCACAGGTCGAATCGCAAGCCGTGCCTCACGCATTTTTAAGCTAATGCAGGCAGGATGCTGACCGAAGCCCAACAAGGAAGCAACTAAGAAACCTACAAAATAGAAAAATCGACATTCAAAGATCCTAAAATTTGATACAAAGTCAGTCAACACGTGTTTAGGGGACAAAATATCAAAGACCAAGATTTTAAGGTGTGAAAACAAGGACAACAAGTCACCATAAATCCGATGCTGTCTGTTTTGTCATTTCTGGGCTCCAATGTTTCCGAATTTGGTCGTATAGTCTTAACAAGATTTGTAGCTATCTTTCTTAGCTTTCCATAGACACCTGAATCACCTAAATCAGATTTCGGACGAGTAAGTTATGGCCAAAATACGAGACTGCTGCGTATCAGTCTTACTCGCGGGAAGTTGCATCCTTGTTTGTTTGTTCGTCTTTTCCGATCGTCTTCGACTTTAATATTACACGACTCAATTATATACAACTCATAATATAAAAATACAACTCAAGAAATACAATTCAAATTAAAAATACACCAAGATAAAATAAACGAAAAACTTATTGTTCGACAACTTCGATACTACTCACGAATTTATTGTCTTTGATAACATAGTTATTTTTAAACATATCAATGACGAGTGTCGATAAATTATTTTTGAACTTCTTTGATCGATACCTCATTATTGGTCCAGTCGGCATGCTCAAGTCCTCATCCAGGTTCTTCATAATATCTCGATTCACATCAGATGTCGTCGATTCCAGTCGTTAATGAATATCCCGATGTATTTCTGGACGACTTACCAAGATTACCACCGCAGCGGGAAGTCGAGTTTCCTATTGATCTAGAGCCGAATGCAGCTCCTGTTTCTCGGGCTGCTTATCATATGGCACCGTCAAAGATGTTAGAGTTAAAGAAACAGTTGGGGGGATTGCTAGATAGAGGGTACATTCGACCGAGCGCATCACCTTGGGGCGCACCTGTGCTTTTTGTTAAGAAGAAAGATGGATCGCTTTGTTAATGTATCTACTATCGAGAATTAAACAAGTTAACCATCAAAATAAATACCCTTTTCCACGGATTGATGACTTGTTTGATCAATTTCAAGGAGCGCCAGTCTTCCCGATGATTGATTTACGGTCAGGTTATTATCAGTTGAGTATTTAGGATAGCAATATAACGCGAGCTCCATTTCAGATCAGATATGGCCAATACGAGTTCGTGGTTATGCCATTCGGGCTAACCAATGCCCCAACAGTGTTCATGCAGTTGATGAATAAAGTTTTTATCAAATATCTGGACAAATTCGTAGTTGTTTTTATTGATGAAATCCTTATCTATTCCCGAAGTCAGGAGGAGCATGTTAGTATTATGCTCTAAAGTCTACTGTTTAATAATAATGTGGAGATATTTATTATTATTTAATATATATAATATTGATTTTATTATTGAATTAATATTCTGCTTACGATCATCACGTATGTGACTTGATAGTAAAGCTCGTTAAAGCATTAAAGAATATTTATTCTAGATATCCCTAGTAATATGATTACTAGTATGATAATGATACGATGGCTATGTTTTACTGGTCATGAACATGAGATGTTCATGAGTATCGTATTTAAGTCGTTATTACCTAAAGATATTACAGTTTTCTACATAATGAGTATCGTATTTTAACACAATACCAATGTCTTCTGTAACAAGGGACCATACAGTTTGTGATTGGATACGGTATGATTTATGCAGAGGAAAGTAGTTTGTCTAGAGGAGACTTGTCCCTCCTATAAAACGGAGAAGATATCCACGGGTCCTTGATAAGTTGAATTGTTTAAATATATGGCCATGCTCAAATGGATCAATAAAGAATTATTGATAAATATTTGGATTGGAAAATTGTAACTTGAGATCAAGAATATTAATTAAGCTATATAACGTCGACTTATCCATGCCTTATGCTTAATTAGGATATCGCGCGACGATAGGATTAAATATTATACAGTAACGGGATTTCGTTCCTGCCGTCGAATTAATTCTTTTAATGTGGATAGTCATAATGTCTAGATAGAGGCCGCTTATGATTTATGAGCCGTAAAACTATTTTATACTCATTGCCGTATTAATTAGAACCTACAGGGCTACACAGTTAAACGAGCAGAGCAACTATTTTGTTCCGGTTGATTATAGTTGGTAAATGAGTTGGTGAACCCTTAGCCATATAGATAGCTATATAATAGTCTTGTGATAACCCTCACACAAGACCAAACACAAGAGAAGACATAATTTGTGTAGAGAGAATCAAAAATCTGATTTTGATATTTCTCTCTCTAAAATTCTTGAAGATAATATTCAAGAGTTGAATAATGAAAAGGATCAATAACATATCTTCATATCTTTGAAGATTGATTCTTTGACCAAGAAAAGTATTTAGAATACTCATCTTATCTTCATATAATCTTATGAGTTTGATCTTTAATAACATATTGAATAAGATTCATAGTTGTTATTTTAGATCAAAGTTCAAGAACATTTGAATATAATTCTTGGTGTTCTTGTTCTTACCATAATCAAGAACATACCTATATTCAAATTGATTTAAGTGAAATCTTTATTGAATCGGAGCTAGCCATCCGTTAGATGCTCGGGACTTGTTCGTTGTGTGGATACCGTAGAGGACGCTCGCTTCTTGCAATGTCTCTACAAGGCTCGATCGAAAACACGCTACAAGAGGTAACAATCTTGTTCTTCGTACTTTGTAAATATACATGGATCCTCGGAGGGTTTTTACATATTATATTTATACTTTTGCTGCACTATTTCGATATATGATGAGATCATAAATCTTATTAGTTTGATAAAAACCCAGCAGTGGTATCAGAGCGACTAGTATATTTTCATTGTTTCGATTTTCATATATATTGATATATGATGTTCATATATGTGATGTATGATGTTTATATATATGATATATAAATTTTATCTATGTATATTTATATATGGTGATATATAATCTTAAATAGATTTGTGTTTCGATATATATATATATATATATATATATATATATATATATATATATATGATGCCTATCTTAATATGTATATTGTGATATATATATATATATATATATTTTGATTTATACGTTTGATCTTGACATATATGGTTCTTTGATATATTGAGATTCATGTGATGATTTAGTTCTACTAATAATCCAAGAATCAAAGAACTTAAGATTTGATCTACATATAATTTTATAGGATTATGAATTTAAAGAGGTACATATGAACATAAAATTGTTTATGTAAAGATTATACTCCTTTAAAAATTCATATGAATATAATTATATTTTGATTCAGAGGTTGTATAAATATAGATTTGATCTACTTGATTTATATATTTATATTGTTCTATAGGCAATAGTTGAAGTATACATGAGATGTATACTCAAATACACAATGTTTTGAGCAAAAACGAGGGCTGCCGAGCAGTCGGGGAAGGGGACTGCGGTCCAGGCCTGAAATGGCCCTGCCATGCGGTCTGATCCTATGGATCGCGATCTGGGATGTTTGGACCGCGATCCAGGCTGCTCGGATCGTGATCCGGGCCACTTCCGGACCTGTTTCGGGCTTATTTCTTCGTGTATTCCTGAAAATTAATTTCCCATTTTACCCGGTTCGATGTTAAGGCCTCGGAACTTTATAACTTATCGATTGTCGATATTTGGCATATTTTATATATTATATAACTTATCGATGGTCGATATTTGGTACATTTTATATATTATGTGCTTGTGAATGCTTAAATGGTTAATGCATCGTGGGTGGTATAGTCGTATTAGATCAATTAGATTGATGATTCAATTATGGTTGTAATATTCATAATACGAATTGTATGTCGTGCCTTCCTATTATCTTGTTGTAATTTCTCTTCTCATCTTACTCCCCTCGAATGTAACTCGATGTTTCTATTACAAAATGTAAAGATATAGTTTAGAATAGTTCTAGCTATAAAAGGAAGACGAAGGAGACAAGCAACTTACAAGGAATTCAAGAAGAAAGGCGTTATCGAAGATTACACCAAACGACCTATTGATATTTACGAATATCATAATAGGATCTATGGCTATACCACACCACACCATATTCTTCATGTGAATGTATGAGATGCATCATATTTACATTGCATATGATTGTATGAGATGCATCATATTTTAGCATATGATTGTATGAGATGCATCATATTTTTTTTATTTTATTTGCTTAATAATTGTTATTTCCAAATAAATCTAACTCGTTAAAACTTTTACATGTATGAGATACATGGTAATAATTTTGAGATAATCAATTTTTGATAAAATAGTTTTATTAAAACCAATTGATATATAACATAAGTCTCAAGAGCTAACCATTTCAAAACACTCGTCAAACATTCGATCATTTCTAATATGGGTCTGCCAAAGCAGGGTGTATGGATTTTATCTTAAGGAGGCGAGATGAATAAACAAGCTTATGCATATGTTTCAAATGGTTAAGACTTATATAGGTTATACAAAATGGTTTTGGACCTATGGCTTATCTGGGATTAATACGATCAAAGCGACATAAGATATCATCCCAAATGATAATCTAAAGAATTTTTAATTACAGGGGACATGCCAAAGCTGTGTCTATGGTTATTTGATCGTTAGATTATAATTCATATATGTGTATGTGATACATAATATTTGAGACTAACATGTTGACATAAGATGTCATCTCTATTGATAAAAAACTAAACTTCTTTTATTTGCGAGGGACATGCCATAGTTGTGCTTGCATTTACTTGATCGTTGGATTTTAAAATCAATATATCTCACGAATAACTTTGCATATTAATTTGTAGAATCAATGGCGTCAATCAATACAAACTCGTTGCGATAAATTCTTGACAAAGAAAAACTTTTTGGCACTAATTACCTTGATTGGTCAAGGAACTTGAGAATTGTTCTCAAAGCTGAAAAGAAGCAGTACATTATGAAAAACCCAATTCCTGATGAACCGGAATCAACCACCACCAAAGCTCAAAATGATGCTTATAATAAGCATATGAATGATTCTTTTGATGTGACATGCCTTATGCTAGCAACCATGAACTCGGAGCTGCAGATACAGTTCGAGGACATGGAAGCTTATGAAATGATGGGCCATCTTAAGGAAATGTTCTAAGAGCAAGTCCGTCAGGAGAGGTTTGCCACTACAAAGGCATTGAATGGTTGTAAAATGTCTTTAGGTACTTCTGCGAGTGCTTATGTCCTTAAGATGAAGGGATACATTGAGCATCCTGAAAGACTAGAAGCTCATATCAGTCAGGAACTCACTACATATATGATCTTAGCATCACTGCCTTCAAAGTACGATCAGTTTGTAGTAAACTTCAACAAGCACAACATGGAGAAAACTATTAATGAGTTGCATGGGATGCTAAACCAAACTGAGACGAACATTAAGAAAGTTGTTCCTAATGTTTTAATGGTTCAAAAGAAATGGAATAAAAAGAAAGGGAATAAGATGGCCCCGAAAGATAAAGGTAAGGGTAAAAAGAAAATGTTGCCTAAACCCAAACCTAAACCTTTCAAGAAGTCATCGAAACAACCCAAAGAAGGGACTTGCTACCACTGCAATGAAACTGGTCATTCGAAAAGGAATTGCAAGGTATACTTGGAGGAAATAAGGAAATGGAAGAGCGGTGAGACCGTTGCTTCATGTATTCTTGTTATAGAAGTCAATTTATCTACTTCTTCATCATGGGTATTAGATACCGGTAGTGAAGTGTGAATGCGCAGGGGCTGCGAAGGAGTAGACAACTGGCAAAAGGTGAAATAGGCCTATGTGCTGGCATTAAAGCAAGAGTTGCTACTATTTCCGTAGGGACTTATGATATAAAGCTACCAAGTGGACTTGTATTGGAACTTAATAATTGTTATTGCATTCCTGCTATGGGTAGAAACATTATATCAGTTGCTTGCCTTGATTTGGAAGGTTATAACTTTACTATTGAGAAAAGTGTAATGTCCATATTTAATAAACATATTTTTTATGGATATGCCTTGATGAGTGGGAGATTATATCCCATGAATCTTGAAAGTTCCAAATCTGTCTGTAACATGAATGTCAAAAGACTTAAATCAAATGATTTAAACCAAACATATTTATGGCATTCTCGTTTGGGCCATATAAACGAGAAGCGTATAACCAAACTCCATAAAGATGGAATCTTGGAGACATTTGATTTAGAATCATATGATACATGCGAATCTTGCTTATTAGGCAAAATGACCAAAGCTCCTTTCACCGGCCATACTGAGAGAGCTGCAGATTTATTAGGCTTAATACATACTGATGTATGTGGACCAATGAATACAAATGCTAGAGGGGGTTTCCAATACTTCATAACGTTCACGGATGACTTAAGAAGATTCAGATATATCTACTTAATGAGTCATAAGTCTGGGTTGTTTACGAAATTCAAGCAATATCAAAATGACGTACAAAATCAGTTAGGCAAAACTATTAAAGCACTATGATTGGATCATGGTGGTGAATATTTGAGCCATGAATTTGACGATCATCTCAAAAATTGTGGAATCTTTTCACAACTAACTCCACCTGAAACACTTCAATGGATTGGTGTATTGGAATGGAGAAATCGAACCTTGTTAGATATGGTTAGATAGATGATGAGTCAAGCTGATCTTCCAATTTCTTTTTGGGGTTACGCCTTAGAAACTGTTGCGTTCATTTTAAATCGAGTACCATCTAAATCAGTTCAAAGCAGACCATATGAGATATGGACAAGGAAACAACCTATTTTGTCTTTCCTTAGGATTTGGGGTTGTGAAGTTTATGTGAAGTGAATTATCACTGATAAATTATCACGCAAATCAGATAAATGTCTTTTTGTGGGATATCCTAAGGATTTTACTTTTACATCTCATCAGAGAACAAAGTGTTTGTTGCTCAATCTGGAGTATTTCTTGAGAAGGAATTCATTTCCAAGAAAAACAGTGGGAGAAAAATAACTCTTCATGAGATGAGAGCCACAAATAGATACTGAACCTTTAGATAAAACTGATTTAAACTCACATAGAGATGTTGAGACCACTTCTTCTGTACCAGCTATACGTAGGTCTATACGTTATCATCGTGAACCTAAGAGATATGGATTTCTCATCACAGATGACAACAATGTGGAACTCATGGATCTAGATGAACCCACAACCTACAATGAAGCAACTACTAGCACTGAATGCGAAAGTTGGCTTGAATGGAGGAAATCCGAAATGCAATCCATGTATGATAATCAAGTATGGACTTTGATTGATCTTCCTGAAGGTTCCAAAGCAATTGGTTGCAAATGGATCTTTATAAAGAAAAAGGACATGGATGACATTGTGCAAACATACAAATCACGACTAGTGGCAAAAGGATACAGACAGACTCATGGTATTGACTAAGATGAAACCTTTTCACCAGCCGTAATGATGAAATCAATTTGAATTATACTTTCCATACCAGCAAAACCGCTTTTCTTAATGGGAAGTTAGATGAGGATGTATATATGATACAGCCCGAAGGTTTTGTTGATCCTAATAATCCTAATAAAGTATGTAAGGTTCTAAGAGCCATTTATGGTTTGAAGCAGGCATCTCGGAGATGGAATCTTCGTTTTGATGAAAAAAATTAAAGAGTTTAGTTTCATTAGAAATCAAGACGAACCTTGTGTATACAAGAAGATTAGTGGGAGCGCAATTGTTTTTCTAGTACTGTATGTGGATGATATCCTACTCATTGGAAATGACATCCCTACTTTTCAAAGTGTTAAGCTTTGGCTAAGTAAATCTTTTATAATGAAGGACTTAGGGGAAGATGCCTATATACTAGGTATAAGGATTTATAGAGATAGATCTAAAAGGCTTCTTGCCCTAAGTCAAAGTATATATGTTAACAAGGTACGGAAATGGTTCAGTATGCTTAATAGTAAGAAAGGGTTCTTACCTATGTCACATGGCATAAAACTCAGTAAAACTCAAAGTTCTTGTTCGAAGGAAGAGAGAGATAGAATGAGCTTGGTACCTTATGATTGGGCTATAGGATATATCATTTATGCCATGATATGTACTAGACCGGATGTATCATTTCCATTGAGTGCAACCAGCAGATATCATTCTGACCCTGGTGAGGCTCACTGGACCGTAGTCAAAAGCATACTTAAGCACTTGAGAAGGACTAAAGATATATTCTTGATATATGGTGGTCAAGATAGTGATTTTGTCCTTAATAGCTATGTCGATGCCAGTTTTTGAGACAGACCAAGATGATTCAAAATCGCAGTCTGGATATATATTTTGCTTGAATGGTGGTGATGTTAGCTGGAAGAGTTCCAAACGACCAACTACAGCTGAATCTATAATAGAAGCTGAGTACATAGCCACTTCGGAAGCAGCTAAAGATGCTGTTTAGATGAGAAAGTTCATTGGTGAACTGGATGGGGTTCCTAGCATTGTTGATCCAGTAAATTTGTACTGTGATAACAATGGAGCTATTGCACAAGCTAAATGTAATACCCGAATATCTGATGTGTATTTATCTGTACTTGAACCTTATGACATTACATATGTCGTATTATTGATCTGAGTATAATCCTCCGTATTTCATAACCCAGTATTGTTGAGTGTATGATTTCATAGATTTAAATTCATACATGTATTTATGTACATTTAGCACACGCTAACGTTTAAGAATAGCGTGCGATAAATATGTGCGTTAGCGCATGATACAGATGTGTCTTAACGCACGTTATACGTGGTCATCATGACTGAGACAGGCGGTAGGTGAGATCGGATCACGGATCTTGGATAAAGATATGTCGGGATGAACCTGGATGGCTTTTGAAAAATTCGAGTCAACGGTGCTTAGCGCACGCTACAAGAGAGATACTAGCGCACGCTAAGTCTAGTACAGTGAGGTCAGTGAGATTTTGTAAAGCCGATAGTGCACGCTATGATGAATATTAGCGTACGTTAACTGTTGGTATTTAGCATACGTAAAGGCTATTTAGCATACGTAAGACCGAGGACAGAAAGAGACAGTGGGCTGGGAGCCCGTTAGCGCACGCTAAAAAGGAGCAGTAGCGCGCGCTAATGGTCATTTTCTATATATAGGATAGCACCTCATTTAATTTCTCAATTTCCACTTCGCCCGACACTCGATTTACGAGACTTAGGGAGTTACCCCCTCAATCTTAAACCTTCATATCAGCCTATTAACATTATTATTGAAGGCAAGGAGCTTTGAGGATTGGTGTTCGAGCGTTCGACGTTGAGTTCATCAAGTGTTTTCATCTTTTCTTTTCGTATAAGGTATGTATTACTGCCCGAGCTTAGAATTTGTGTTCTTATTCGGATTATGAACATTTCTCCTAGAACTTTTAAGGTTATTGATAACTTATTAGGTTGAACACCATACCTTAGGAAATCTGAAGTAATCATGTTAGAACTTCCTTGAGTAAGAAGATTATAACCGAGCCTTATTTAGTTGAACCTAGGATATGGTTTCTGAGATTTGTTGCACATTTTGGATGTCGATTCTGAATCACTTGTATAACAATGTATTGTTAATATCATCACCTGAGATGGGGATATTCAAGAAGATGAATTCTAAGGGTCTTAACTAAGAATAATCCATGTGTAGTATGAGGTGTTCTTCAACGTAATTCATGACTTGTAATGATTTCTGGTCATGATGATCTTCATGTTGATGATTGGAATGAAGGGCGTTGATGGGTAACAGTTGTTATGAACTTAAATCTTTGGCAAGAAGGATAGCTTGTGGAAGAACGAAATTATAGGGATGAGTTAATCTAATACTTGGTTGAAGTGTGTTTAATAACCGAACCAAGTATTGGAATTGATAATCAGGAATCGAAGTGCGAATTTATGTTGATTTGAATATCCTTGAACTCGTAGATGTCGACTTTCATCTCCGTTATGGTCATTTGATTCGCTTGAAATATGTCCTTAGCTCGACCGAGCGTTCGTCGAATGAGTTGAATCGTGAACCGGCTAACTTAGAGTGTTAACCCAGCCGTAGTAGACGTTAGATGTTCGTACGTTTAAATTTGTTACGAAAGTTGAGTTGTCATTATTTTCCTATTTGTTTAAAGGTTCAAGTGTTGCGAACAGTTGATCGAAGGAGGCGGCCTTCGAGTTTGTTGAAATTGTTGAAGTATATATATTCTTGCCATCTTTCTAAGGCAAGTATCGTAATTTGACATTTGGTTTAATGTTGATGATTTTGATCATGTATATTGTTATTCATGTTGTTGAACACGAGATCATCCAAGTTTAATTGTCATAATGTCGTTCAGGTTATTGATTCATATGTTGTTCATGTTGATGGACATATCGATCTGCATATGTGTACGCATAGTTGTATTGTATATGTTGTAATGACCTAAAGGGATCGGTTGATCTATGCTGAGGGCATTGGATCAGTTTTTCACCTCGTGTTGGTCCGATGGGATCATCTTGGGATCTATGCTGAGGGCGCTGGATCATTTGATTACCCTGTGTTGTGTTGATGGAATCATGTGGATGCGCATCATTGGATTCCGTTAGAGGAAGTCCGCGTGTTGTATTTTGCTATGCATCGTTGTTGCATATCTGATTTTGTATATTATGATACTTATACTAGTATCGTTTTGCTAACCCCTGCGGGGGTGGACATTTGTTTTGATGTTCAGGTAACCGAGGAGAGAGGAAGCAACCACAGTACCAGCTTGATGACGAAGGGGCACAGTGATGTTATCCATTGTATTATTTTGGTATTCTGGTTTGGTATTTAGTATTCTAGTACGTGTGTTCTTTTAATGATTTGAGAAGTTTGTAATAATGGATTGATTTGGGTTGATTAAACCGGTTATCGAATTACTCAACTATTGGTGGTACTTTCATATTGTTCAGTATTTCTTTTAATTTAGCCTTGTAAATTCTTATATAAAGGGTTTACGGCGCTGTAATTATTCCGAATATCTCGGGATCTTACAGATTATGGTATCGGAGCTAAGATTCATGGATATCTTAGCAGTTGGGTTTAGTTGGGTCTGTTTATGTTGTTTGATTTATCGGTCGCGTATAACATCACTGTACAGCCAGCGTCGTCATGTGGACCGTGGTTATCAGTTTCCTAATCTCATATATTACCATTAATTATTTCGTGTTTTGCGGATATTGACGAATTTTAGAAGATTTTGCTCTGGGAATTGAGTATTTGTGTTTACAGTATGTTGAGAGGAGGTCGTGGATGCGGATGTGGTAATGCGAGACAGGAAGATTCGTCATCAACCCCGGATTTGTCGGCTAATTGAGCTGATTCCCGTTCTGGCAGACAACAGGAATCGGTAAACAATGACCGAGCACGAACTATGGAGGAAGATGCAAATCCTAACATGCCGGGAGTGCTTCAACAAGTGGTCACTCAAATGACCCAATTTGCTCAGGTGGTTGACCGTATGCAAGCGACGATGGGTCAACAGTGTAACGAAGACAATCTGGAGACAAGTGGCTTTCAGAAGTGGTCAAACTACACCCACCGAAGTTTGACGGTTCTTTAGAGATGCCTGCATGGGACCACTGGCTGAAATAACTGGAGAAGATATTTGCGGGAAATAATTGTCCCGATGACCGAAAAGTTCCGATCGCTCAATATTTTCTGACTGGGGAAGCTTTTGACTGGTGGGAAGCCATTCAACCTGAGAATCATAATGCTGACTGGACAGAATTCAAATTAATGGTGGAAGAACAATATTGTCCTCGTCCTGGATCATAATGTACTACTCTCCTATAGTATCAGGACAAAGCCCTGGCTTACGAAATGAAAGAGACAGCAGTGAAGAAATTTGCGGAAGCAGAGAAGCAGAAAGTGTCTGGCAACTTCACCAAGAGCAAGAGTAGTGGGCCCCACAAGGTCCAGTCCTCATTCCATTCATCCAAGATACCTCTGTATCCTTCTCAAGGCGGAAAGAAGTTCAGAACGGCATCAACAGCTACCGATGCAGCGAAAAAGTGTTATAACTATGGACGACCAGGGCATGTTCGACGTGATTGCTCCGACCTGTTTTGAATGTGGGCAAGAAGGGCATCATGCGACCTTTTGCGGAAATGTGACTAGATTGTTTGGAACTCGCACTTCACCACAAGTTCCGAAAGAGACGAGTGTGAACCTGACACAGCAGAGTGGTCTTCAACAGCAGAATTTTAGGAAAAGAGAAGCATTGAGTGCTGGGTCCGTTCCTCTGTGCCTTTATGAGATGATAAGGTCAGATTATTAGAACACTGTTGTTGCATTAGGTACGATTTATATTATTTTGCAACCAGTTAGTGTCTTATTCGATTCAGGAGCTACGCATTCTTTCATATCATTGAACTATGTTAATCGTTTGAAAATCTCGTGTTTGCATAATTGTGAACCTTATGTTGTGAGTATGCCGAGTGGAGAGAGAATTATGGGAAATCTAGAAGCTATAAATTTTCCTGTGTCCATAGGAGGGAGATATTAGCCGTCAAATCTTATTGTGTTCGACATCCATGGTGACGATTAGCTCAATCGTTTTGGGGCTATTTTGAATTATCGGAAAAGAGTTATCTCTATTATTGCTGATGACGGATCTGAACATTTATTCGAAGGATGGAGACCAGGAAGCTCAAGGAAAGTGATCAAATCCATGGAAGCGATTAAATTACTGAAACAGGGTTGTACTGGGTTTTGGTGTTATGCCATGAAGAAGGAAGAAGGGGTAGAGCTCTCATCTATTCCAGTTGTGAACGAATTCTCAGACGTACTCCTAATGAACTACCTGGATTACCTCCACATAGAGCTGTAGAGTTTAATATCAAATTGGAACCAGGAGCCGCACCTGTTTCCAGAGCACCATACCGTATGGCACCAACCGAGATGTATGAGTTAAAGAAACAGCTTGAGGAATTGTTGCATAAGGGTTACATTCAACCTAGCGTTTCTCCTTGGGGTGTGCCCGTTCTTTTTGTTCGAAAGAAAGACGGATCCCTCCGATTGTGTATTGATTACAGAGAGCTAAACATGATGACGATCAAGAATAAATACCCATTGCCTCAGATCGATGATTTATTTGATCAACTGTAGGGGGCGACGGTATTCTCGAAGATCGACTTGAGATCAGGATACCATCAGTTGAGGATTAAGGAATCTGATATACCGAAATCCGCTTTCATATCTCTGTACGGGACTATGAGTTTGTGGTAATGCCTTTCGGTCTTACTAATGCTCATGCTGTGTTTATGCAATTGACAAATTGGGTATTCTTAGAATACTTGGATAAATTCGTGGTCGTTTTCATTGACGACATCTTATTTATTCAAAGGGTCCAGAAGAGCATGCAGAACATTTGTGTATTGTTTTAAATACTTTGAGTAATGAACAACTTTATGCAAAACTTTCCAAATGCGAGTTCTGGTTAAAGGAAGTAATGTTCCTTCAGCACGTGATATCAACCAACGGAGTACAGGTAGACCCGAAGAAAGTTGAGGTAATCTTGGAGTTGGAATCTCCTAAGAACGTGAAGGAAGTTCGAAGTTTCTTAGGACTTGCTGGGTATTATTGTCGTTTTGTGGAAGGATTTTCCAAAATTGCTCATCCTCTTACTCAGCTATTGCAAAAGGCTCAGAAATTTATGTGGGACGAGAAATGTCAGAGTAGTTTTGATGAACTTAAGAGAAGACTGACAACGGCGCCAATACTAGCACTACCAGATGGAACTGATGGGTTCGTTGTTTACATCGATACTTCAAATCAGGGTCTGGGTTGCGTGTTGATGCAGAAGGATAGGGTGATTGCCTATGCCTCTCGACAATTGAAACCATATGAGGTTAACTACCCGACACATGATTTAGAGTTAACAGTCGTTGTCTTTGCCCTGAAGATTTGGCGACATTATTTGTACGACACTCACTGTCAGATCTTCACAGATCACAAGATCCTCAAGTATATTTTCAGTCAGAAGGAATTAAACATGATACAGAGGAGATGGCTATAATTCATTAAAGATTACGACCTGGAAATTCTTTATCATCCAGGCAAAGCGAACGTAGTAGCTGATGCACTGAGCCGCAAACCTGTTTCTATTCGGATGTTGGAAATGCTTACGTCCCAGTCCAGCATTCAACGAGAATTGATTAGTGAAGGAATCGAAGTATGGTCGCAAGGAGTCCAAGGGCAACTGTGTGTGATGTAATTAACTTCGTCATTAATCGAAGAAATCAAATCTAAACAGTTGGATGATTCTCTGATTATTCGGTTACGTGATGAAGTGAACAAGGGGAAGGACCCAGGATTTGTAATATATAATAATGGAGTTCTGAGGTTCCAGAGTCGACTTTGGATCCCCAATGACGATGCCTTAAAATAGAGGATCACGAAGGAAGCTCACAATGCGCCCTATTCTATTCATCCGGACACCACTAAGATGTATAAGGATCTAAAGCAGAATTTCTGGTGGAGAAATATGAATAATGATGTAGCAGAATACGTCTAGAAGTATTTAACTTGTCAACAGGTTAAGATTGAACATCAGCGACCTGCCGGAATGTTGAAGCCACTTCCGATTCCTGAATGGAAGTGGGAAGATATATCGATGGACTTTATCACTAATATGCCAAGGACCAGAACGGGGATGAATATGATTTGGGTAATAATTGATCGTCTAACCAAGTCGGCTCATTTCCTGGGTATTAAGGATACTTGGGGGCCAAAGAAGTTGGCACGAGTGTTTATTGCGGAGATAGTCCGATTGCATGGTACGCCGAAGACCATTATTTCGGATCGGGATGGTCGCTTTGTGTCACACTTTTGGAAGGCAGTTCATAAAGCCTTGGGAACCGAGCTGAACTTTAGTACAGCTTATCATCCTCAGACTGGCGGACAGTCCGAAAGGACTATTCAGACAGTAGAAGATATGCTAAGAGCTTGTGCCTTAGATTTGTCGACTGATTGGGAGGTTCATTTGTCGTTGATTGAATTCACCTACAATAATAGTTGGCATGCTTCTATTAAGATGTCACCGTTTGACTTGATCGGGACAGAACCAGAGTTGATAGTACAGACTGAAGAGAAGGTAGCTCTGATTCGTGAAAGGCTGATGACTGCCCAGAGTCGACAGAAGTATTATGCAGATGTGCATCGTCGCCCGTTAGAGTTTGAAATTGGGGATCACATGTTCTTAAAGGTTTCTCCTACTCGGGGGATTTTTCATTTCGGGAGGAAAAGAAAGCTGAGTCCGAGATATATCGGACCATTCGAGATTCTTGAAAGAGCTGGGGAGTTGGCATACAGGTTGGCCTTGCCACCATCACTGAGTTATGTTCATAATGTATTTCACTATCCAAGTTACGGAAGTGCATATCAGATCCCAGTCATGTCATTGATTTCGGTGAAATCGAAGTCGCTAAGGATGGCACGTTCGAAGAGAAACCAATCAAGATACTCGAGAGTCGCGGCACGGAGTCGAAGAAGTTACTTGGGAGACGGAAGATAGCATGAAGGATAGATATCCGGAATTATTTTCATCTTAAGTTTCGGGACGAAACTTCTGTTTAGAGGGAGAGTATGTAATACCCGAATATCTGATGTGTGTTTATCTGTACTTGAACCTTGTGACATTGCACATGTCGTATTATTGATCTGAGTATAATCCTCCGTATTTCTTAACTCAGTATTGTTGAGTGTATGATTTCATAGATGTAAATTCATACATGTATTTATGTACATTTAGCACAAGCTAACGTTTAAGTATAGCGCGCGCTAAATATGTGAGTTAGCGCACGCTATAGATGTGTCTTAACGCACGCTATACGTGGTCAGCATGACTGAGACAGGTGGTAGGTGAGATCGGATCACGGATCTTGGATAAAGATATGTCGGGATGAACCTAGACGGCTTTTGGAAAAGTCGAGTCAACGGTGCTTATCGCACGCTACGAGAGAGATGCTAGCGCACGCTAAGTCTAGTACAGTGAGGTCAGTGAGCTTTCGTAAAGCCGACAGCGCACGCTATGATGAGTGTTAGCGTATGTTAACTGTTGGTATTTAGCGTACGTAAAGGTTATTTAGCATACGTAAGACCGAGGATAGAAAGAGACAGTGGGCTGGGAGCCCGTTAGCGCACGCTAAAAAGAAGCAGTAGCGCGCGCTAATGGTCATTTTCTATATATAGGACAGCACCTCATTCCATTTCTCAGTTTGCACTTCGCCCCACACTCGATTTCCGAGACTTAGAAAGTTACCCCCTCAATCTTAAACCTTCATATCAGCCTCTTAACATAATCATTGAAGGGAAGAAGCTTTGAAGATTGGTGTTCGAGCGTTCGACGTTGAGCTACGTATATACGAATATAGAAATAAAAAACAAGAGTTATAAGAAACTTACCCTTGAAGTTCGTTGATTAAATGGTAACCTTCTCTTGAGCTATTCCCCAAGCTTTGATTGATCTCTACGAATCCAATCCGCTCCAAGCTCTTGAGCGATCCAACGCCGAAAGCACCGCGTCTCTACTTGCCACGCATCGGAAAAATGACCGGAATGACAACACTCGATTAACCTCTAAGGTTACGGCTAGAATCAAGTGATGAAGCCTTTTGTTATTGCACTCTAAGTGTATAATATTTATCTCTCAATGTATCTTGAATTTTCTCCAAGAAAACTCAAGAACAAGATGAAGAACAAGATGAAGACAATTTGAGAAAATTTCTTCTCTCTCTATTAAAAGCTCACGACTGATCTTTAGGTTGGAGAAGTGAGGAATAGTCTCCAATATATTCTTGTTCCAAATCCCAGAAAATCAACTATAATTTATTATTATAAGAGATATGATATCTCTTAGGTGATTAGTCTTCACCCACCAAAGGAAGACAAAGACTAAATGTAAGAGATCAAAAGTGGGGCCGGCCTCTAGAAGGAATCCGACGAGTTTGGTTCGTTTCGGACTCACGAGAGTCCAAACAGATAAACTCTGATTCCATTCCGATGTATTTATATCGATTAATTAATCCAATTAATTAATCATATTAAATACATAATAACATAATTATTTTCTCCAAGAAATAATTATATTCATTAATTAAATTAATTACCCGGTAATTTATTTAATTAATTAGGCCGTAAATTAATTTATCCAATAAATCAATTTAGACATCTAATGTCCCAAATTAGATATCCAATATCTAATATTCATAATGAGAGATTAAGCTCGATTCATTCCGTCGTCAATCCTATTGCGCGACTCGGTAGGTTCGTCTCAGTCAGCAATGGGAGGAACCAAAGAGTAGTAGCACCACCTAGCCAGCCTGGCGGCCTACACTGTACCCCAACTGAGAACGAATGATTGGGATCATTCAAGAACCATTCTGTTGTGAATACCAGTATACGTATAAACCCTTCTTTCAAATGTCCCGATCAAGTTATAGGGTCACGGTCAGTCAAACCCTATCTGTACTTGACTCTATGCATGTGTTAATGCAAATCGAGATCATTGAGCTCTCGTGTATCTAATACAACTAGCTCGAATGCTTTGGCCAAAGACTTATGATCTCATCTACCAATAACCGCATAGGACATATAAGCCGCTCACTAACGGGAGAAAGAATTCTATCTTGGTATTCAGTAGGACCTGCTACTTGCCCGTTAAGATGCACATCGAGGTTGACCCCCACCTCCCGGTTTATAGGGTAGAACTACTCTAATGAAAATCTTAACGTCACAAGCACATCCCTACTAAATCCTCAAGTCGAAGGTTCACGAATACCTATCACAACCTTTCGATTCCGTCATTGACTGTCCCGGAGTGAAATCCGTGTGACGAATTGAGGGTGAGTCGGTTCGAGTATACTAATCCAATTAGCATACCTATAACGTGTGCTCCCACTAACCATTAGTGTTCAACAGGCACTCTCCATGTCAAAGAACACGTCATATAAGTCTTCACATAAACTTAACGCCCACTCAAGTTTTATCAACTTGCGCACGATTAAGTATTTGAGCTATAAACCTTTCCAGTGCCGACCCCCTTATCCAATAAGGAGTGGAACGTTTTGCTCTCAAATACACGGACTAGTTTCTATATGTATATTTACGAGTTAGGAATGCCAGTAACTGCCAGTAAATAAAGAAACATCCATTGCCTTATATTAATGTTTTACATAATTACAAGTACAATGCCCTCACTCAACATCCTCTGAGTGGCATTCGAGGGCATACTCCTAACAATCTCCCGCTTGCACTCAATGCCACACACTATGGTATCTAATACCCATGTTCTCCAAATGACGCTCCAAGCTAGTATGAGAAAGTGGCTTGGTCAGTGGATCGGCGACGTTGTCGGCCGAGTCTACTCTGTGCAGCACAATGTATCCCTTGCGAACAAATTCTCTTACGAGATGATATTTCCTCTCAATATGTTTGGTGCTGTTGTGAAATCTCGGCTCCTTAGCCTGCGCTACATCTCCGTTGTTGTCGCAGTATAGCGGAACAGGCAGCTCAGCACATGGTATCATTTGAAGTTCTCCCAGAAACTTCTTGATCCAGAACCCTTCCTTGGAAGCCTCCGAGGCTGCTTGATACTCAGCCTGACAGGTGGAATCAGCAGTCGCTCTTTGCTTGGCGCTACGCCAAGATATTACTCCTCCATTAAGAGTAAATATGTAGCCAGAAGTAGACATCGACTCATCCTCCAGTCCTTGGAAGTCCGAATCAGTGAATCCCACCACATCCAATTCTCCACCGCCATACATCAGAACCATATCTCTAGTCCTTCTTAAGTACTTGAGAACGTTCTATACGGCAGTCCAATGTTCCCTACCTGGGTTTGCCTGAAACCTACTCACCACGCTTACAACATGCGCGATGTCAGGTATTGTACACAACATAGCATACATAAGGCGACCCACGGCCGAAGCATAATATTACTCATTTCTTTTCGTTGTTCCTCACTTTGAGGACACATCTTCAAGGAGAGTTTTACTTCATGTCGCATTGGTAGGAACCCTCTTTTAGAATCATACATCTTAAATCGCTTTAAGGTCTTATCTATATAGAGGGCTTGGGAAAGACCTATTGTTCTCTTCGCTCTATCCCGGTAGAGCCGAATAACAAGAATATAGGTTGCTTCTCCCAAGTCTTTCATGGAGAAATTACTCGAAAGCCAAGCTTTCACAGAACTGAGCATTCCCACATCATTTCTTATTAGTAGAATGTCATCTAAATATAGTACTAAGAATGCGATCTTGCTCCCACTAACCCTCTTGTATACACAAGGTTCCTCTTCATTTTGCACGAAGTCAAACTCTTTGACCGCCTCGTCAAAACGAAGGTTCCAACTACGCGACGCTTGCTTCAGTCCATAAATGGAACGCTGAAGTTTGCACACTTTCTTAATATCAACTTCGGACACAAAGCCTTTAGGTTGCTCTATATAGATTTCCTCCTCGAGGAATCCATTAATGAAAGCCGTCTTTACATCCATTTGCCATATCTCATAATCGTGGTAGGCAGCAATAGCAAGCATCATGCGAATGGACTTGATCATGGCTACGGGCGAGAAGGTATCGTGGTAATCGATCCCTTCTTTCTAGGTATAACCCTTTGCCACAAGCCTGGCCTTATAGGCGTCAGCCTTGCCATCACCATCAGTCTTTCTCTTGTAGATCCACTTGTTCCCAATAGGCACTATGCCCTTGGGGCGATCTACTAGAGTCCATACCTTATTGACATGCATCGAGTCTATCTCAACTTCCATAGCTTCACGCCATTTCGCAGAGTCTACATCCACCATCGCTTGGTCATAGGTCGTTGGGTCGGTCTCTTGGCTATCACTTGGAACCTCATGGAGACCCAGCTCCTCCAAGTGCACCAGCCTATCCCTCTCAGGTAAATGAGACACCCTACTAGACCTACAAGGTGGTTGTACTTGTGTTTCAGAAGGTTCGGTTCCAGTTTCTTGCACAGGTGTCTCCCGACGAGTTTCATTGTATTCTTCTAAAGAAATACTTGTACCTGCTCCGCCTTCCTGAATGAACTCATCTTCCAGGAAGTGTGCTTGTAAAGCAACAATGATATTTCGATCTTCGGGCATGTAGAATAGATATCCCATCGTCCCAGACGGGAATCCAATGAAACGTCCCTTCGCGGACCTAGCTTCCAATTTCTCCACCTTAGTCTTCTTGACATAGGCGGGACATCCCCAAATCCTAATATGATTAAGACTTGGTTCCCTGCCCTCCCACATCTCATGTGGAGTTTTAGGAATGGATTTGGAAGGACATATGTTCAAGATGTAAGCGGCAGTCAGGAGTGCATACCCCCACAAGTAAATCGGTAAGTCAGTATAGCCCAGCATGGAACGGACCATGTTCAACAAGGTCCGGTTCCTTCTTTCTGACACGCCATTTAACTGAGGAGTACCTGGAGGTGTTAGTTGTGAAACTATCCCATGTTCCTTAAGGAACTCATCAAACTCCATACTCATATACTCGTCACCTCGGTCCGACCGAAGTGATTTGATATGATTACCAGTTTGTTTCTCGACTAGGGCCTTAAATTCCTGGAATTTCTCAAAGGCCTCGGATTTATGTTTCATTAAATATACATAACCATACCTAGTATGATCATCCGTAAACGTAATGAAATATTGATATCCGTCACGTGCTGCTTCCAAAGCACCACATACGTCGGTATAGATTAATGCCAGTTTATCAACGGCTCTTTCAAAAGTCCCTGTGAAGGGGGACTTAGTCATTTTGCCTTTAAGGCAAGATTCACAAGTAGGAAAGGGATCCGATCCCAATGGACCCATAAGTCCATCCTTTTCCATCTTGTAAACCTTGGTCTGACCAACATGACCAAGTCTAAGATGCCATTTCAAAACTTGATTGATTTCATCCCTACCACGTTTTCTAGTCATAGTATTCACAACTACTTTGTTGATGAGATTTAGATGATACAATCTATTTAATAATGTAGCAGTACCCACTAGTTTATTTCTGAAATAAATTTTGCAGGAACCATCACCAATGAAAAATGAAAAGCCTTTTCGGTCCATGACCGGAATGGATACAATGTTTTTGTGCCCCTTGGGCAAAACAAGTACATCTTCTAAAGTCAAAACAGAGCCGGATTCTAAACCCAAAAGAATTGATCTTATGTCGGTTGCCTCGACACTATGCCCGCTTCTGACTGTGATCATAACTTCTCCAGCTCCAAGCTTCCTACTTTGTTCCAGATCCTGATTAACGGTACAAATATGAGAACTAGCACAAGAATCTAGTATCCAGGAAGTAGAAAATACAGTAGCAGAACAATTTGTTTCCAAAACTAAAAGTTCTGTACCTGAAGTGCCATGAAGAATCGGACAGTCTCTAGCCCAGTGGCCCAGCTCACTGCACTTGAGACAAGCATCCTTCTTCTTCTTGTTCTTCGGAACCTTCGGGGCCTTGCCCTTACCTTTAAGGTCCTTAACTTGTGGTCCAGTCTGCTTCTTGGTCTTTTTCTTCTTATTCTTAGACCTCCGAAGTCCATAAGAAATCACAAGAGTAGACTCCTTCATTCGCGGAGTCTTCATTAGAGACTGAGCGGTCACAAGTTTGTACATTAGCCCAGCTAAATTACACGCAATCTCATTGCAATTGAAGTTCATAACAAAATGTGAGAAGGAATCAGGGAGAGACTGAAGGATAAGGTCGGTTTGGAGAGAAGTATCCATTTTAAAATCAAGAGCCTCCAATCTCTCGATCATGGATATCATTTTGAGGACGTGTTCCCCAACCTTCTCACCTTCCTTCATCCTTGCACCGAACAGTTGCTTGGATATCTCATATCTAGTAGTTCTGTTGTGCTTACCATAAAGTTCGGTTAAGTGATATAGAATCTGCCTAGCAGAAGTTATTTTCTCATGAGCTCTCTAAAGCTCATTAGACATAGAAGCCATCATGTAAGCACGGACTTTTCTGTCATCCTTAACCCATTTTTCGTGGTTTCCGATCTCTTCCTGATTGGCTCTGGTCCGCACAGGAGGTGCCGGAATGTCTGTCTTTAAGACGTATCCCAGTGCCTCTATACAGAGGACAATCATCAGATTACGGAGCCAGTCTATAAAGTTAGGTTCAATCAAGGTGTTCTTCTCGAGTAGAATTGCGAGTGGATTCATTGTCATATTGAGAGTTATGTCGGCATTAAGTATAACAGATTAATTAGTGACTCGTTTTAATTATGTTTTGAGTATAGAATTAAGGTCTTTTCTATTCTTGTTACCCAGCTCCCACTATTTTTATCGGAACAACACACTCCCATGTAAAATCCGAAAGTATCGTCGCACTACTTCATAGTGATGATCGAGTTCTTTATAAATCTTAATAGAGGGCAACCGAACAGGTTTCTCGTCTATTAATTATCATAAAGTGATGTCCAACATCAACCCATCTAATGGATGATTCGATCTTCTTTTTCCCCTTATTCACTCCCCTCAACCTATATGGTTTCTATGGTTTGTGAACAAGTTAAGTTTATACCATCGGCGCAAATCAGTTTCACAATTAAATCTTATCCGGCAACCTATCTCCAACCGAAGGAATCCAATGCGCTCCCGGTAATTTATTCATCCTCCCCGAATGACTCGGAAACATAGCATATCCGGTTTGGATTTCAATTTCCCGAAAACTCGATGGAGGGAAGGAAAACCTTGAAACCTTATAAACTTAATAATTTGTTGTGGGAGAATTTTCGCGATTAACGTTACACTTTGCACATTAATCATTTTAGCGCGTTTGTGGCATTCATACAATATGAAAAAACCATTCACAACCTAGTTGCTACCAACATGTGGTTCATGGACCGTTCCTAGAAAACAAAACTCCGTAATCTAATTACAAGTCTTCGTCTTGAATATTCTTCTTCTCGAAACGGATCTTCCTCCGGTCTTCGTCATTACATATAAATTTTACATTGAAAATTGCATCCTAGATACAAATATTTCTAGTAAAATAAATAGGCTCAAAATGGCCTTTACAACCCAATCGAATAAAACAAACGATTCAAAAACTAAGTCCATGAACCACATCCCCATTCAAAAGCATTCATCCATTAAATACTAAATAAATGGAAAGATAGAGATACATTGATCCAATCAAAAATACGAACCGATCCAATCGATTCACACAATCGGTAATATGAAAACGTTCAAAATAATTCGGTCGATCACAAGTATTCCAATTAATCAATTTTCCCTTATAAAATGAAATACCATAAATCATTTTAGTCATATTAAATCCAATTTAAAATGAGGGAAATCATTTTTAGGAATACACGAAGCAAATAAGCCCGAAACGGGTCCGGAAACGCCACCAGGCTGCATGCAGGGCTGCCTAGCGGCCCTGGGCCCCGGCCCCCTGAGCCTGGATCGCGGCCCCCAGTACATCGCCTGCCCAGGCGGGCTGCAACAGCCCTAGGCCGCGTCCCCCGACCCCTGGGCCGCAGCCCCCTGCTTCCGGACCCCTCCCGGACCGTCCAACGGCATTTCGGGGCTAGTTTTTTGACCGGATGTCCAATATCTATATTCTCTAACATTCATATCTTCAATATAAATCATATTTCCAAGAAATAGAAGATTTATATTTAGACATAAATTTACGAAAAATACAACTATAACGAACGAAAAACATATACTACGATTATGACTAAAAGGATTCCAAATCATTCACCATCTAATCAAGCATTCCAAATGCTAATATCGTATATACGATCGCAAGACCTACGCTCCGATACCACTGTTGGGATTCGGTGCCTAAAACGAAGGCCCAGCGGAAGCGGTAAAACGAAAATTAATTCGATCTGAATCCCTACGAGGATCGATCGAGCTACGTATATATGAATATATAAACGAAAAACAAGAGTTATAAGAAAATCACCCTTGAAGTCCGTTGATTAAATGGTAACCTTATCTTGAGCTATTCCCCAAGCTTTGATTGATCTCTACGAATCCAATCCGCTCCAAGCTCTTGAATGATCCAACGCCGAAAGCACCGCGTCTCTACTTGCTACGCGCCGGAAAAACGACCGGAATGACAACACTCGATTAACCTCTAAGGTTACGGCTAGTATCAAGTGATGAAGCCTTTTGTTATTGCACTCTAAGTGTATAATATTTATCTCTCAATGTATCTTGAATTTTCTCCAAGAAAACTCAAGAACAAGATGAAGAACAAGATGAAGACAATTTGAGAAAACTTTTTCTCTGTCTCTCTATTCAAAGCTCACGGCTGATCTTTCGGTTGGAGAAGTGAGGAATAGTCTCCAATATATTCTTGTTCCAAATCCCACAAAATCAACTATACCTTATCATTATAAGAGATATGATATCTTTTAGGTGATTAGTCTTCACCCACAAAAGGAAGACAAAGACTAAAGGTAATAGATCAAAAGTGGGGCCGGCCTCTAGAAGGAATCCGACGAGTTTGGTTCGTTTCGGACTCCCGAGAGTCTAAACAGATAAACTCCAATTCCGTTCCGATGTATTTATATCGATTAATTAATCCAATTAATTAATCATATTAAATACATAATAACATAATTATTTTCTCCAAGAAATAATTATATTCATTAATTAAATTAATCACCTGGTAATTTATTTAAATAATTAGGCCGTAAATTAATTTATCTAATAAATAAATTTAGACATCCAATGTCCTAAATTAGATATCCAATATCTAATATTCATAATGAGAGATTAAGCTCGATTCATTCCGTCGTCAATCCTATTGCGCGACTCGGTAGGTTCGTCTCAGTCAGCAATGGGAGGAACCAAAGAGTAGTAGCACCACCTAGCCAGCCTGGTGGCCTACACTGTACCCCAACTGAGAACGAATGATTGGGATCATTCAAGAACCATTCTGTCGTGAATACCAGTATACGTATAAACCCTTCTTTCAAATGTCCCGATCAAGTTATAGGGTCACGGTCAGTCAAACCCTATCTGTACTTGACTCTAAGCATGCGTTAATGCAAATCGAGATCATTGAGTTCTCGTGTATCCAATACAACTAGCTCCAATGCTTTGGTCAAAGACTTATGATCGCATCTGCCAATAACCGCATAGGACATATAATCCGCTCACTAACGGGAGAAAGAATTCTATCTTGGTATTCAGTAGGACCTGCTACTTGCCCATTAAGATGCACATCGAGGTTAACCCCCACCTCCCGGTTTATAGGGTCGAACTACTCTAATGAAAATCTTAACGTCACAAGCACATCCCTACTAAATCCTCAAGTCGAAGGTTCACGAATACCTATCACAACCTTTCGATTCCATCATTGACTGTCTCGGAGTGAAATCCGTGTGACGAATCGAGGGTGAGTCAGTTCGAGTATACTAATCCAATTAGCATATCTATAACGTGTCTCCCACTAACCATTAGTGTTCGATAGGCACTCTCCATGTCAAAGAACACGTCATACAAGTCTTCACATAAACTTAACGCCCAGTCAAGTTTCATCGACTTGCGAACGATTAAATATTTGTGCTACAAACCTTTCCAGTGCCGACCACCTTATCCAATAAGGAGTGGAACGTTTTGCTCTCAAATACACGGACTAGTTTCTATATGTATATTTACGAGTTAGGAATGCCAGTAACTGCCAGTAAATAAAGAAACATCCATTTCCTTATATTAATGGTTTATATAATTACAAGTACAATGCCCTCACTCAACATCCTCTCAGTGGCATTCGAGGGCATTCTCCTAACATAATCCATGTGTAGTATGAGGTGTTCTTCAACGTAATTCATGACTTGTAATGATTTCTGGACATGATGATCTTCATGTTGATGATTGGAACGAAGGGTGTTGATGGGTAACAATTGTTATGAACTTAAATCTTTGGTAAGAAGGATAGATTGTGGAAGAACGAAATTGTAGGGATGAGTTAATCTAAACCTCGGTTGAAGTGTGTTTAATAACCAAACCAAGTATTGGAAATGATAACCAGGAATCTAAGTGCGAATTTATGATGATTTGAATATCCTTGAACTCGTAGATGTCGACTTTCATCTCTGTTATGGTCATTTGATTCGCTTGAAATATGTCATTAGCTCGACCGAGCATTCGTAGAATGAGTTGAACCGTGAACCGACTGACTTAGAGTGTTAACCTGGTCGTAGTAGATGTTAGATGTTCGTACGTTTAAATTTGTTATGAAAGTTGAGTTGTCGTTATTTTCTTATTTGTTTAAAGGTCCGAGCATTTCGAACAGTTGATCGAAGGAGGCGGCCTTCGAGTTTGTTGAAATCGTTGAAGTATATATATTCTTGCCATCTTTCTAAGGCAACTATCGTAATTTGACATTTGGTTTAATGTTGATGATTTTGATCATGCATATTGTTATTCATGTTGTTGAACACGAGATCATCCAAGTTGAATTGACATAATGTCATTCAGGTTATTGATTCATATGTTGTTCATGTTGATGGACGTATCGATTTGTATATGTGTACGCATAGTTGTATTGTATATGTTGTAATGATCCGAAGGGATCGTGTGATCTATGCTGAGGGCGCTGGATCAATTGTCCACATCGTGTTGGTCCGATGGGATCATCTTGGGATCTATGCTGAGGGCGCTAGATCATTGGACGGGTTTTCCACCTCGTATTGGTCCGACAGGATCATCTTGGGATCTATGTTGAGGGCGCTGGATCATTGGATTACCCTGTGTTGTGTTGATGGAATCATGTGGATTCGCATCGTTGGATTCTGGTAGAGGAAGTCCGCGTGTTGTATTTTACTATGCATCATTGTTCCGAATATCTCGGGGTCTTACACTAAAGAACTAAGATCACAACAAGCATCCAAACACGTACTTAGAAAGTTTCACCTCATTCGAGAGATTGTTACTCGTGGTGATGTGGAGATATGAAAGTTCACACGGATAATAACTTAGCGGATCCTTTAACCAAGCCGCTTTCTCAAGCGAAGAATGATGGTCATATAAAGGCTATGGGTCTTCAGTTTATGTATGTAAAAGACTAAGAGCAAGTGGGAGATTGTTAGTATTATGCTCTAAAGTCTACTGTTTAATAATAATGTGGAGACATTTATTATTATTTAACATATATATATATATAATATTGATTTTATTATTGAATTAATATTCTGCTTACGATCATCAAGTATGTGACTTGATAGTAAAGCTCGTTAAAGCATTAAAGAATATTTATTCTAGATATCCCTAGTAATATGATTACTAGTATGATAATGATATGATGGCTATGTTTTACTGGTCATGAACATGAGATGTTATATCACATCATAGATACATGTAGAGACATCGTATTGGATATGACCTAACAAAGAGAATTATATACGGATCAAGTCATTATAATTCCTCTGAATGTTATATATTATTTAAGTCGTTATTACCTAAAGATATTACAGTTTCCTACATAATGAGTATCGTATTTTAACACAATACCAACGTCTTCTGTAACAATGGACCATACAATTTTTGATTGGATACGGTACGATTTATGCATAGGGAAGTAGTTTGTCCAGGGGGGACTTGTCCCTCCTATAAAACGGAGAAGATATCCACGGGCCCTTGATAAGTTGAATTGTTTAAATGCATGGCCAGGCTCAAATTGATCAATAAAGAGTTATTGATAAATATTTGAATTAGACAATTGTAACTTGAGATCAAGAATATTAATTAAGCTATATACGGCCGACTTATCCATGCCTTGTGCTTAATTAGGATATCGCGCGATGAGAGGATTATATATTATACAGTAACGGGATTTCGTTTGTGCTGTCGAATTAATTCTTTTAATGTGGATAGTCATAATGTCTAGCTAGAGGCCGCTTATGATTTATGAGTCATAAAATTGTTTTATACTCATTGCCGTATTAATTAGAACCTACAGGGTCACACACTTAAATGAGCAGAGCAGCTATTTTGTTCCGTTGATTATGGTTGGTAAAGGGGTTGGTGAACCCTTAGCCATCTAGAGGGATATATAATAGAGTCTTGTGATAACCCTCACATAAGAACAAATACAAGAGAAGACATAATTTATGTAGAGAGAATCAAAAATCTGATTCTGATATTTCTCTCTCTAAAAGTCTTGAAGATAATATTCAGGAGTTGAATAATCAAAAGGATCAAGAACATATCTTCATATCTTTGAAGATCGATTCTTTGACCAAGAAAAGTATTTAGAATACTCATCTTATCTTCATATAATTTTGTGAGTTTGATCTTTAATAACATATTGAATAAGATTCATAATTGTTATTTTAGATCAAGGTTCAAGAATATTTAAATATAATTCTTGGTGTTCTTGTTCTTAACATAATCAAGAACATACCTATATTCAAATTGATTTATGTGAAATCTTTATTGAATTGGATCTAGCCATCCGGTAGATGCTCGGGACTTGTTCGTTGTGTGGATACCGTAGATGACGCTCGCTTCTTGCAATGTCTCTAGAAGGCTCGATCGAAAACACGCTACAAGAGGTAACAATCTTGTTCTTTATACTTTGTAAATTTGCTTGGATCCTCAGAGGGTTTTACATATTATATTTATACTTCCGCTACACTATTTCGATATATGATGAGATCATAAATCTTATTAGTTCGATAAAAACCCAACAGAGCACACTGTATATCTTTGTATTGTGCTAGACATTTTGAGA
This sequence comes from Orobanche coerulescens, assembly GCA_033398695.1. NCBI lineage: Eukaryota > Viridiplantae > Streptophyta > Magnoliopsida > Lamiales > Orobanchaceae > Orobanche > Orobanche coerulescens. The sequence goes on along the minus strand of CM065805.1, from coordinate 28,827,147 downwards.
GCTGAGCAGTTATATGCGAAGTTTTCCAAATGTAAGTTTTGGCTCCAGGAAGTAACATTCCTTGGGCATGTGATATCGGCGGAAGGAGTTCGGGTTGACCCACAGAACATAGAGGCAGTACTGGCATGGGAACCGCCTAAGAATGTGAAGGAAGTGAGGAGTCTCCTAGGACTTACGGGTTACTGCCGTAGGTTCGTCGAAGGATTTTCGAGGATCGCTCAACCACTTACACAGTTGCTTCTAAAAACTCAGAAATTCGAGTGGAACACGGATAGGCAGAATAGTTTCGAGGAGTTGAATAGGCGGTTGACTACTGCATCAGTTCTAGCCTTGCCATAGGGGAATGATGATTTTATGGTTTATAGTGATGCTTCAGGCCTCGGACTTGGATGTGTTTTGATGCAGAGAGATAGGGTTATCGCTTATGCATCTCGACAGTTGAAACCATATGAAGCAAATTACCCTACTCATGATTTGAAAATAGCTGCAGTCGTTTTCGCTTTAAAGATTTGGAGGCATTATCTCTACGGCTCGTCGTGTAAGATTTACACGGACCACAAGAGTCTGAAGTATATCTTCAACCAAAAGGAATTGAACATGAGTCAACATAGGTGGCTGGAATTAATCAAGGATTATGATCTTGAGATTCTTTATCATCTGGGCAAGGCCAATGTAGTAGCAGATGCGTTGAGTCGTAAGCTGATGGCTCTTCTGATGTTGGAAGCAATTACGCCTCAAAGCAAGATACGATGGGATTTAATTTGTCAGAATATCGAGGTTTGGCTTCAAAGAGTTCAGGGTCAGTTGTGTGCATTAGAAATCACTTCGTCTTTGGTTGATGAAATCAAGGCGAGACAGTATGATGACCCATTTTTAGTTCAGTTGACACTACAAAAAACAGTTTTTACCGACACCCGTACCCGCTATTGCTAAACTTATAATTTACCGATGTCATTACTGACGCCCGTTATTTAATTGATTTACCGACACCATTACCGACGATCGGTTCGCATACTTATTTTTTTTCTTTTTTTCACAATTAACGACGTCGTTTACCGACGCTATTTTAGCATTGGTAAATTTTTTATTTTATTTGTTTTTATTTTTTTCACAGTTACCGACACCGTTTACTGACGCCATTTTGGCATTGGTAATTTTTTTCTTTTTTTTTTTTACAATTAACGATGCCATTTACCAACGTCAGTATTTACCGACGCCATTATGGTGTAAGTAAATTTGTTACACTATCCCACATCGGAAAAACAGTAGTGTATTGTGTTGTTTATATACCAAAATCTTTCTTAGCCATTTGAAATTGAATGGAGCCCGGACCTGACCCGCCCGACCCGTCTGAGCCCGGACCTAACCCGCCTGAACCCCGCCTGAGCCCGGGTGTGACCCGTCTGAGTCCTTACCTGACTTTTTTAGATTTTTTTATTTTTAATTTAACAACGCCAAAAATGGCGTCGGTAAATAGTGGCGTCGGTAATTACGTCGATAAAAAATTACCAACGACCGTTTTTCCAACGGCGGATTGCTGTCGGTAATGGTGTCGGTAAATTTTTTACTGACGCCATTTTCTATTTTACCAACGGCGTTTGGCGTCGTTAAAAACTGTTTTTTTGTAGTGTGAGAGAAGATGTGAAGAAAGGGAAAGCCCCTGGGTTTGTAATTCAGGAGGATGAAATTTTGAGATTTCGAGGAAGATTGTGTGTACCATGTGATGTTGAGTTGAGATAAAAAATTTTGAGAGAAGCTCATATTACACCTTATTCCATACATCCTGGTACAAGTAAAATGTACAAGGATGTAAGGAGTAATTTCTGGTGGAGTAACTTGAAAACGGACGTTAGCGAGTTTTTATCGAAGTGTTTAACCTGCCAGCAGGTTAAGATCGAACATCAGCAACCTGCGGGATTATTGCGACCACTTCCTATTCCATAATGGAAGTGGGAGGATATGTCTATGGATTTCATTACCAGCATGCCTAGGACTCGGACCGGAATGAACATGATTTGGGTCATTGTCGATCGACTAACCAAATCTGCTCATTTTCTGGGTATTAAGGATACTCGGGGACTGGAAAGACTAGACCGGGTGTTCATTGAAAAAATTGTGAGGTTGCATGTGACTCCTAAGAGCATTATTTATGATCGAGATGGTCGTTTCGTATCATATATTTGGCAAGCCGTTCATCGAGCTTTGGGAACCAAGTTGAGACTCAGTACATCTTAACATCCCCAGACAGACGGACAGTCAGAGCAAACAATTCAGACACTTGCGGGTATCTTGAGAGCCTGTGCCTTAGACTGGAAAGATGATTGGGAGTTACACCTGCCATTGATCGAGTTTACGTACAATAATAGTTGGCACGCCTCGACCAAAATAGCACCATTTGGGGCTTCATATGGAAGGAGGTGCAGATCGCCACCGTGTTGGGATGATACATCTGAATTGATTGGTACCGAACCAGAGTTATTGGTGGAGACGAGAGAAAAGATTGCTTTGATTCATGATAGGTTGTTCACGGCTCAGAGTCGACAGAAGTCCTATGCCGAAACGCGTCACTGCCCGTTAGGGTTTGAGGTTGGGGGCCATGTGTAACGCCCCGACTTTCTAGGGTAATTATATGGGAAAATAATTAAAAAGTAAATTTTGACGAAAAATAATTTTTTTGAGAATATAAAAATTCTCGCCTACAAAGTCGAGTCGCTACAATGATATAAAAATATATATACCTTTAAATAAGGCAACATTTCATCGTAGATACGAGGTAAAAATTTGCGGCGGAAGAATAATTCATAATTTATAAATTTCTAGTCAATATTTCCCCCAAATAAGTTTCAGAACATTTGACATAAAGAAAACATCATGTAATAAATTCTCTTTCATATGCCCTCTTAGCTCGCTCCTTCGTCCATCCGGTTCGGTTTAACATGCGGGATCAATAAAGGTGGGGGTGAGCTTTCTTCAGCTCGTGGAAATCACACTGATCACAGTAATATACAATCTCATGGAAAGCATAACATGAATAATCTATCACATTTTTCCTCAACGTAAATGCATACTCACAATATTACGTGTAGCATGAATCGAGCACGCATAACACGAATATTGAGGTTGCGCAGGTTCCCCCACAACAACATGAAACATACACGCAATACCACATATAACATGAATCGGGCACGCATATGAATATTGGGTTGTGCAAGTGTCCCCACATAACATGAATCTTAAGTTAACCTCTTTGCACGTACACAGGTGAGCCTGATTTACAACATGTATCGTCAATTTATAAACATGAATTGAATATCACACATACAGTCCAATTAAAGCAATTAAAGTGATAGTATAAATTCCCACCTGAATAAATGATGATGTCTAACTTTGAAATGAAGATGCTTGACTCACAGTCCTAAGCCCGTAAATCCTCGATAAAGTATACATATAATAATAATAATTAAAATACTTACCATTTATTATTTATATCATAAATGAAAAGATACAAATATCACTATATAATCACTGAAAATAAATTACAATTACTTATTAATATTAATCGAAGAGTTAATATCATTAATTATTGAAATTAAAATACTTATGCATAAATTCAGATTAATTATTAATATTAATTGAAAGTCAATATTTTAATATTTTAGGTCAAAATAGGACTGGAAATGAAGTTTTAAAGTTGATTGGGATCAAATTGTAAAAGTTGAGAAGCTGATTGGGTTAAAATCGTGTTAATTAAAACTGTCTAGGGCTAAATTGAAAGTTACTGGAAACTAAGAGGACTAAATTGAATAATCCTAATATCTCGTGGGTATAAATACCCTTAAACCTACACTATCGGCCGACACCACTCATTTTATCACCTCCTGCCTCTCGCCCCTCTCTCTCTGACCTCTCCAGAAACTCGTCTCTCTCCTGAAGTTCTTCTCGGCAAACATCTTAATAAACACACCTACGAGCATCAAAGCTCACTGTAAGTGTTCTATGTACCAGCCGCGAATGAGCTTCGGATGGCAGCGGCCATCTACAGTACATGGTGTTTGCGGCGGAGAGGTCGCGGCAAAGATCCGATTCTAATCGGCGATAGGCTCGGCCCCTGGGTTTCCAGATTCGGGTAAGTTTGGATATTCCGATTTTGGGTCGGATCGAATGAAGTAGGCTTAGGATTTGAGTAAGATGTAGCGGCGGCTCGATTGGGTTGGTCGCTGGCTGAAGGATTCCTAACCTGGCGATCAGTTCCTGATGCAGGCCATGTTCACGGGTTCGGGCCGAGGGTTCTGAAAATCTGAGAGTTAAGTTCACGGTGAGGGTTGTATATTCGGGTTTTGAGTTTGATTTCGGGCTCGGTCCAGAATTATTTTGATTTGTTGTTGTTGTTGTTAGACAATTTCTGTAGATAAATTATGGATCAATGACGCATTTTAACAGATTTGGTTCGAGGGTCAAACTCGATTTCAGGTCTGATGGTGAACTTGGTTGGGTTAGGCCGATTATGAGTCGTACTCGAATCAGGCTGGAAGATAGATTTGGTTGGGCTTCCAAGGTTTATGTATTCTGTCTTGAAATTTTCTGGGTTCAGAAAATGTTTTTTTGGTCGAGTTCTTAAGTTCCAATTTAAGACTAAAAAAGAAATAGATTTTTAATGCAGTTGAGTTCAAAATTTGGTTTAGGCTAGGGTTTACAGTGTTTTGATTGTTGAATTCGTTAAAACTAAATTTTTTGGTTTGATTTCTGATAATACTGCAGACAAAGAAATTTAAGTTCGAAAAAAAGGAATGGTTGTAACACCCCCAATCCGCCCAGGGATATTACACGCCGTAGAACCTTTCCTCAAGGATCTACCAGGCTGGTAACAACATAGAACAACTCAACAATGCCTTTAAGGCTAAAATGACTCAGTAGACCGATTTGGTCTTTCAATAAATACATACAACTCAAACTCATTACATGCCCAAGCAGGGGTCAAAATACAATAAACTCTCATACAACGGGGAAAAGATACTGCAGCAGAAAAGAAAATACAACTAGACCAATACGACATTAACAGATCCTTGTGTGATTAGTATCGTTCATCTTTCATCATCCTTCGTGTCGAACCTGTGCTATGCTCCAAAACCTGAATGCAAAAATAGACATCCACCCCCTAAATACTCGGGGGTTAGCAAAACTCAACTGTTTTGCTAGTGCAAGAACAAAGTGCAAATACGAGCCATACAATTCACATTCCACGAATAACAATAACCAGGAAATCCTCAAAGATTCAAACGTAACGAAAAGTACTTCCCGAGGCATGAATTTGGGTAAAACATGTCAAAACCGAAAGATCACAAATCAAGGGAAAACAATTTATAAAACCGTTTAAAGTGCCATCGAGAGTTTTAATAGAAAACAATTTAGGATTATCAAATCCTACTCATTCCAAAATCAACAGGGTCCTCGACCAATAGGCGGAAAGCAATTTGCAAGAAAACCATTCAAACAACACAAGCGAGTCTTCAAAAATATTTCCCACGGGGTTCTCGACCCAATCCAAATAATATCAACACGAGATCAAACATCTCAACATCACACGGGGTCCTCGACCCAAAACACAAAATGTCAACACAGTATAATCAAGGACACAGCCTTTCGTTCGCCCAAAAACTGCTCAAGACCCCTGATTAATTAACCCTTGGAGATCTCGTCAAATGTCCTTGGTTAATTAACCCTGATACCAACATTTTAAAACAAGTTGAAACACACTTTCAGAAAACATAAATCACGGTCTATATCGAGACCAGCATTTGAAAAGAGTTGAATGAATTTTGAAATACGATAATCGTTCGGTAACGGGGTCTTAGCTATCACTCAAATATCCGTTACCAATAAGCCTGCCGGGCGCCTCCCTTGCACACCTGTGCACCGGCGTTCACTCCACTATGTTGGCCGCCCCTTGAACATGTCACCGCGCCGGCGATCACTCCTACAAGAGCTGCCCGTTGCACGCGCATTAGGTAACACCGGTGTTCACCAACCATATGGAGCCGCACATTGCAGTGTACACCAGGCCGGAGTACACGCCCCGCCCTCAGAGGCTCCCGGATATGACGTCTCTCGCAACAAGTATTCACATTGTCACAAACATCAAGTACATAGTCATCATCGTAACAATTATCAAATCAATTCACCAATTCACATAATTTATCCGTCAGTCCACGACCACACGAATAAATAACAACACGCACGTCAACCATAACACGACGGTAATAAGCACTATACGTACGCACGCATTATCAAGCGCAACATCAACACCAAATATATCCAAAGGATTCACGTAGTCAATTACAACCCACACAATTTACAAAACACACGCGTTTTGAAAGTGAGCCTTTAACGAGGCTAGCCGAATCTTTTGAAAACTCATTTCAAACAAATAAACAAACACACCAAGATGATCACCAATTATCATATTCACAAAACAAGAATAGTATGGACAAGGTACTGTTAGGAATACTTGTTAGATTTTGATGATGTCATTAATTTAAAATCAAATGTTTATTAATTGGCGAAATGTAAGGAAGAACCAAATGAGTATCTTCCATAGGCCAAAATGTGTTAAGTATAAAATTGGCAAAATGTAAGGAAGAACCAAATGAGTATCTTCCATAGGCCAAAATGTGTTAAGTATAAAATTGGCAATATGTAAAGAAGAACCAAATGAGTGTCTTCTGTAGGCCAAAGTTAGTTAGGCTGAAAATCGGCTAAGTACTAAAGTGCAGTCTAGTCCATCGAGAAGTACAATGACTTCAATCGAGTAGCTCGTCAACTAAAATTTATCGTAGAAGTTTGACCAGTGCAATGAGGAACCTCAGGGAAGTCACCTGATCAGACAAGTCTCAAACAGTATACAGCCGAGACGACCTACCTGCAGAGAAGTAAGCTGCACATCAGTCTACTCAACTACAGCCTAGTACTCCAAATCCACGTCAGCATGTTTTGAAAAGTCAAATATTACGGAAAGCTCACATGCAACGTGAAGAGACAAATTGGAGTGATTCCCGCAAGAGATATGATTTATTTAAATCATCCTGGCCCACCGTGAAGACTTTAATCCTTTTATATTCAAAAGATTCGGCGCTCACATGCAGAAGTCATCACAACGGTCGGAAGATGAAATTAAATAATGGGAATCCAGCCTTGCAACGTTCAGAAAAGATTAAACAATGAAGTCTTTCTCCAACGGACGGATTTGTTCAGATTTGCAACGGCTACAAGGAAGAAGCTCAGAGATCGTGATCTATATATATTCAGAGATTTGAAACTGAGCAAATTACCGGTGCGAACATATACTCTAAGCGATCAAAGCAAACCAAGCAATCCTAAGCAATCAATTAGCATCGAGAAAAAGAGCAGATCCAAAAGTTCATATTCAAGGAAGCTCTTTAGTTGGAGAAGACAAACACTCTTGTCTTTAAATCTTGAGTAAGGGGTACTTCACTGGTTGAAGTAGCGGCAGTAAAGGCATCCGAGGATCGCGGATCAAGAGGTGCAAGGCGATCAAGTTTGTGTACAACGGCACGGAATTCCACCGGTTGGAAGTCATTGTAGTGTGTAGTGAATCACCGTAATATTTATCACGGTTGAGAATTATAGTGAATTCATCTCCAACTAGTTTGGAGAAAAGTGGATTAGTAGAGGATTACCCCACCTCCGAGACCACTATAAATTGCCTGTGTTATTTATCGTTTTACCGCATCATACTCTAACCGCCGCATCAATTGTTAAGTGTTTCATTAAGTTAATATATATATTCGTCATCAGCTGACTTCCGCACATATCCAAGAACAAACGACTCCTAGTCATTTGTTTGATCATCAGCTGAAGAAACTCACTCTTCGAGAAAAAGAGGAAGAGTTTCTACAAGTCTATTCACCCCCCCCTCTAGACTTGTTTCTGGACGACTTGTGACCTACAAGTGGTATCGGAGAGGTTGGTTCATTTTTTTCACGAACCAGATCTATATTAAGATATATATCTTATCTCTCACGTTATAATGGAACACATGCACTCTAGACTACCTGTCTTTTCAGTTGACGAGTATGATCTCTGGAAGATAAGAATGCAGGCACATTTATCTTCAATCCATGACGACATGTGGTGCATCATTGAAGATGGTCCATTCATTTTCGAGAAGGACAACACACCCGAGGAGATCGCAGCTGGGAGGCCCGAAAAGATTCCTAAGAAGAGAACTGAGCTGACCCCGAAGAGAGAAAGGCGCCAATCTTGACAACAGGCCGGAGATGTGCTTTACCAAACTCTTGACAAATCCACAATGGTCAAGATCAAAAATTGTAAGAATGCCAAAGAGATATGGGACACATTAGCTCTAATGTGTGAAGGGACGGAGCTGATCAAGGAGAACAAGTTGTCAATAGCTATCCAAAAGTTTGACAACTTTAAAATGAAGAATGGAGAATCAATAGACCAAGTGGACACAAGGTTCACCAAATTATCAACGAGATCAACTCCTGGGCAAAACATATGGCAACAGGGAAATGGCACTCAAGGTCCTCGATCGCTCAATCCCGAATGGAGCATGAAGGTGTAGCTATGAGAGAGTCCAAAGACCTGAATAAGATAAAAATTCGGGAGTGTTCTCGATTCGAAGGCTTACGAGTTCGAACTTCCGAGTTCATCCTCGATCGAGCTGCGAGAGAAGGGAATCGCATTTGCGGAGTCCTCGCTAAGAGCTCCGTCTGATGTGAAACCTCCAAATCCGCTAGATTTTGAGGAGGAAATGGCTTTCATTATGCAAAGATTCAAGAACTTCAGAAGAACTACTCCAAGTATAAGAAAAACTACAAGGAGAATCCCGGAAGAAACCGGAAGGTGGAAGTGGAAAGTTGAATGTTACAATCACAAGATAGGACACATCCAAATGGATTGTCCCGAGCTCAAGAAGGATGAAACCAAAAAGGAGGTGGCCAGAAAGGAAGACAGAAGAAAAGCTCTCATCGGAGAAGACCAGGAGCATGTCGAATCAAGCGGCGGCTTCTTTTATGATGACGACGAGGAATATGATTGCCTGATGGCAAATTTGGCTGATGAAGAGGTAACCTCTAAACCTACCGGTTCTAATAATAGCTCAGCCATGTCGCAAGATATGGATTTACATGAATCGGTAAATCAGTTGTTCAAAGATTTTGAAACACTTAAATCTGCACATCAAGTCGTATCAAGAGAAGACTAAGCCGCAAGATGAGAATAGGCGGTGAAAAATGATTTTGAAAAACTCAGTCTAGATTTAAATAAGACTGAGACAAATACAGCTGACTTTAAAAACCAGGCAAGTGCCAATACAGCTGAGATAGACCGGCTAAATATTTTTCTTAAAGAAAAGTCAGCTGCACTTGCTCATGCCAAAGCTGAGTTTACTAAGCTGGCACTGATAAATAAAACTCAGGCGCAGGAAATAACCTCCCTGAAAGCGTCGTTAACTCTGGACGAATTGTGTACTAACAAGAGGCCACTATATTCCAGATCAGGCCTTGGATATGATCCCCACACTCCCTCTAGTTCTAAAACCACTTTCATCAAGGGAGAAACAATGGTCTCGATCACGAGCCTGTATAAACCGACTTTCAAAAGCAGTAACAAAGAAGTCAAACGTCTAGCCGCAATCGAGTTACACTGCATGACCACCTCGACAGCGACTAGCGATGGCCCGTGCAAAAGCAAAGACCGCATAACATGCCCACTATTACCAACAACTCCCTAAAAATAGATTTCATAATGGGAGGCGGATGGAAACCTCAAGGTTATCCAAATTACCAAAACGAACAAGTGTGGAGACCACAAAGATTTAACAAATGGTCTCACTAGATTTAGAAATGGCCCACACTATTTTGTGGAATATCCGTATACAATCCAACCAGAGATTTAGACCTCGACCACGAGGCACCGTATAAGGGTTATAATAATAATAACAATTCCTATAATCCAAGGAGAAATCAATTCTCCAGGAAACCCACTAACCCCAATGGACCCACACAAATTTGGGTACCTAAATCTCTGCTTGTTTAATTGCAGAAAAGGTGGAAGGACTACAACCACATCTCCTCAAGCTCAAATTTTGGAGGTGAAGAGTGGTTTGTAGACTCTGGATGCTCAAGGCACATGACCGGGAACAAGAAGATGCTGACCAAATATATCAAGGAAAGAGGTCCCGATGTAACCTTTGGAGATAGCTCTAGAGGACAGACAAAAGGCTTTGGAGAGCTGCACCGAGGAAACATTGTAATAACCAAAGTTCATTATGTCAAAGGTCTCAAATACAACCTCCTGAGCATAAGCCAGTTCTGCGACGAGAAGAATATAGTAGTCTTCACCATCTTGAAGTGTATGGTGATAGACATCTTATCTGGAGAGATAAAGCTACAAGGTTTCCGAAGAAGAGATGTATACATGATTGATTGGAACACAGGAACACCTAACTCCTGTTTTCTATCCAAGACTGTAGCTGAGAATGGATGGCTGTGGCACAAAAGACTATGTCACCTGAACTTCAAAGCCATCAACAAGATTAGCTCTCAGAAGCTGGTCAGAGGACTTCCAAATGAAGCATTCAAGAAGGAAGCACTCTGTGATGCATGTCGAAGAAGCGGACCAAGGCGTCGTTCAAGCGGTCGACTACAACGCTCACAACAAGGATCTTAGATCTACTCCACATGGATCTATTTGGTCCTATCAAGCCAAGGACTTTGAGCGGCGAAAGCATGCTCTTGTGATTGTAGATGATTATTCAAGGTACACTTGGATCATTTTTCTATTCAAGAAAAGTGAAACCTTGACCAAGTTACTCGAGGCCGAGAAGGATCCAGAATGAGAAATCCCTCTCCATAATCAAGATCAGATCGACAGAGGAGGAGAGTTTCTCAACAAGGCGATAACTGATTTCAGCGATCGTAATGGGATCCAAAGATGAGCTCTCTCTGTGACGCCCACAGAATGGTGTTCTTTGAAAGAAGGAATGTAACTCAAGGAAGCGGCAAGGTCCATGATTGCGAAGCGGACCTACCCAAAAGGTTCGGGTCAAGCTGTCAACACACTGCCACACCCGTATCAGAGTATGATAGTAGGGAGACATGGCAAAACTCCTATGAGGTTTGGAATAATAGAACTCCTCCGTTGCTTACTTTCATGTTTTTGGTTGTAAGTGTTTCATCCACAACAACGGTAAAACACAGATAAATGCCTTTGATGCTAAAACTGTTGATGGTCTATTTATGGGATATTCCAAAAGAAGCAAGGCATATAGTGTTTTCAACAAAAGAACCTTAGTTGTGGAGGAAACACCCCATGTTGTTTTTGATGAATCTACCGTTGAGTACAGAAACAACTTGAGCAAATTGAGAACAAGCTCAAGTCAGCAACCCTTGAAGAAGTCATTGTACATGACACTGGAATGGTGGACTCACCTGCAGATCACCGATGACCCAACTGCAGCCGATGAAGATCCAATCGCAGATCGACAGATCATCAAACCTATCCGATCCAGATTCTTTGAAGAAGACCACCGAGTCGACAAAGACTCATCTGCAGTGCAACTAAGCCGCAGATGACAAGGCGGTAGCCGATCGATTGCAGACTTAATCCAGCAGATGCAAACAACCACCGAGCAATCCAACAGGGGAACAAACCCGAAGAGGACGAGATCCCCAAATGGCTCAAGGATCATCCAATTCAGCAAATTATCGGAAAGTTGGTGATGGAGTCAAGACAAGACATCAACTCTACCGGCGGGAATGGCGATGTTCTCATGTTTCATGTCACAAATTGAACCCAAGACAATGAACAAGCCTTGGAAGATTATTCATGGATTAATGCCATGCAAGAGGAATTAGAGCAGATGGAGAGAAACAAAGTTTGGGAACTAATGCATGCACCTAATCACAAGAAAGTTATTGGCACCAAATGGGTGTATAAAAACAAAAGTGATGAAGACGGAGTCAATTGTTAGGAATAAAGCCGACTCGTAGCAAAAGGATATGCACAATGTGAGGGAATAGATTTTGATGAAACTTATGCACCTGTTGCAAGATTAGAAGCCATCAGACTATTCCTCGCATATGCTGCATTCAAGGATTTTGAAGTCTACCAAATGGATGTAAAAAGTGCGTTTCTGAATGGAATCCTAGAAGAAGAAGTCTATGTAGAGCAACCCCCAGGTTTTGTCAAAGGAGACAAAGTCTATAAGCTGTTGAAAGCTCTGTATGGACTCAAGCAAGCACCGAGAGCATGGTATGAAACACTGTCTGTGTTTCTTGAGAAAAATGGATTTTGCAAAGGAAAAGTGGACAAGACCCTATTTGGTGGACAATATTATTGCCAACGAAGTTCCTATATGGTGTGACAACAATAGTGCTATTGCAATAACCAACAATCCGGTTTTGCACTCAAGGACGAAGCACATTGATGTTAAGCACCATTTTATTCGAGACCACGTGCTTAACAAAAGGGTTAGAGTTGAAAGAGTCAGCACAGACTACCAGATAGCTGACATCTTCACAAAACCCCTGCCAGAAGAAAGATTCCTAGAGCTTAGCAGAGACCTTGGATTACTAGATTGGGAATCTAGTTCTGAAGCAAGTTGAAGGAAGGACGGACCCCCTCGTAATCGGCTGCCGATGCAAAGTAGAAGACGAAGGCCGGTCGAAGCAACTTAGTCAGACAAAATACCAGGCGAGAGGTCAAACTCACCTGTAGCAGAGCGGTCAACAGTCAACGAATCAGACCAGCTAAGTTCTCTAAACTAATCTCTAATTTTTAATTATTATCTGTCATATTTATAATATTATTTTGGCTTAAGAAATAGCATTTAAAAATACATTTTATAAGCCAAGTGGCAATTTTAAATACACGCGTCACACGCCTATTTAATTAACCTCTACGGTGGCCAATCAGAATCAACCGTCAATTTTAAATGGGGCCACCGATTCAAATTTGAAATTCAAAAGAATATGAAAAGGCGTACCACCGTTTAAATAAAATAATCCAAACGTCTTTTCATCTTCTTTATAAGGAAGAGAACCCTTTCACTTTCCTCTTTACGCGTTCAGAAACCCTAAAAATTTACAGAGCAAAATACACACTAAATCCTAAAATCTTTTTGCAGAAATGGCATCTGTTGACGGAGCAAACTTGAAGGCGATGAAGGACCAGGTTATCTTCTCCATGGTCGTCGATTTCGAAGGATTACTGGAAGCAAACCTAGAGGACTTTGATATGCTCGACTTAATCCGGGCGATGAAGCTGAACGGAATCTACCCGTTCCTTGACATCAACCCTCAACACTTGTTCAAAGAAGATGTGATTGAATTTTACCGCAACGCTTACCTGATTCAGCACGGGATTCAGATCACGGTCGGTGGAGTACCAGTCACCATAGATACAGAGAAGATTCGCTCTGTATTCGGGATGCAACATCGAGGTTTGGCGGTCGAAGCACTCAAACAATCACCCGCTGAAACATGGAAGACGATTAAGCTCGAAAATGTCCCTGAGAAGTTGAAGTTTACGGCGAAGAGAAATGAGTTGAAAAGAGTTTATCGAGTCGCATTGGATATCACAAATAAAATAGTCATGGGAATGGCAGGAAGCTATGACCAACTATCATCCTCAAAGTTCATGGTGTTGGGTGCGCTAATTCAGCGAGAGGAAGTAGATTGGGCCGATTACATTTTCAGGCAACTTGTTCGTGAAGTGAACAAGGTCGAATGGCTCGAGGGAGAGAAGAAGTTCAGGACTAAGTTGGCGTTCGGAACGCATCTTAGTTGGTTCTTGGAACAGACAGGAGTGGCTAAGGGAAACATTGACCCTTTCCACCCAAACAAGAGGTTAGGTCATATGGACCATGATAAGAAAAAGGTTGGAGTCACTGGGAGGGCAGCCCAGATATTGAAGGATTTACCAGACTCGAGCTATTGCCCAAGGTACGATCTATCAGACTCGGACCAACCTGCAGCTGAGATCGGAACTGCAGTCGAGTCCGAGAATGAGTCTGATGAAACTCCAATCGCCATCCGTTTCAAGAGAAGGGGACCAGCCCCAGAAGGACCCTCCAACCTGCAGTCATCACCTGAACCCTCTCCAAAGAGGCCAAGGAAGCTGCAGTTCAGTGAAGGAGAGCAGCCTGAACATCATACCAGTCCATCAGTTCAGTCCCCAGCTCACCCAGACTTACCTGCACCAGACACCGAAACCCGAATTGTACCTGTCATTACTCCTCCAGTATACATGACCGAAGAAGAGGAAGCAGGTCTTGTTATATCTATCCCTGAAGCAGATTACTCATTCAACCTTTTAGAAAATAACACTTTTAACCTTTCCATAGAACAACTTCAGCTTGTCAAGCCACAAGCAGAAAAACATTCCTTTGTCAATATTTTTAAGGAGTGGAAAACTCTTAAAACCATGTCCTTTACAAATTTTCAAATTTTTGTTGAAACTAGTGGATGGGAATACCCCCAAGCCACGGAGGATGTTCTGACTGATTTTTGCAAAGAGTCAGATTTGGCTTTACTCCTCCAGGATAACTGGTTCATGTCACATTTTGAGACAAACATGGACCATTTTATCCACTCTATAATGCTGAGTATTTTTGATGGTACTTTTGGAGAAGAGGAGGAAGAGAAAGAAGAAAAGGAGATTAGGATAGAAGAAGTTGATGAAGAGAATGAAATTATCAATTTGGTTGAGGAGGATGAAGAAGCAAAAGAAGAACAAGAAGAAAACATACCAGTTGAAAAGGAGACAGAGGAAATTGAAAAAACAAGAAGTGGAAGATGAAGAAGATGAAGAAGAAGGAGAAGAAGTGGAGCAAGAAAAAGAAGAAGACAAGAAGGAGGATGATGATGATGATGAAGGAGAGAAGGAAAAGATGATGCTAAGGATGATGATGCGATGATCATGATGATGGAGGTGAAGGAGGAGCCGGTGTGGTTCTTGAAAAGAAAAAGAAAAATCTGGAGAAGTAGAAAAAGAAAAATCTGAGGAGAAAGAAAAAGAGAAATCTGAAGATGAAGAAGGGAAAGAGGAAGAAAGAGAAAAGGAGCCAGAGCAGGAGCCAGAGCCTACCAACGAAGCTGCAGATAGGGTTGTTGTACCTCCCCGGTACACCAGCCTAGATGCCGAGCTGGCAGAGGACTCCAGGTCAGGGACCCCGGAGAAGACTCTATCTGACCTACCTGCTGCAGACAGGAGCCTGCAGTCGAGTGGCTCCATTGCTGAAGGATCAGGAGAACACTCCCCATCAGCCCAGTTATCACCCACCATGACTGAGCTGATCAAGCAGATTGTCAGAGACACCATTGGGGAGCTGCTGTCAACTCAGGTCACTCCTGACCTTCAAACCATTAATGCCAAGATAGACACCCTGCTTCAGAGACAGATCCCTCAGCCTCCTCCTCCTACAAACAACAGAATGCCTTTTGGCATGTCTGACTGGATGAGCCGCATGGAGCAACAATTAACAACCCTCATTGATGCTGGCAAAAATGGGGAAGAGAGGATTCGGGGAAGGGAGAGAATTGAAGTAAGAAAAAGCAGATGTCCCCCGGCTTGAAGGACCCTCTAGCACGAAGAGGAAGGAACTGTAGATTCGTAAGACAAGGTGACCGACTGAAGGGAAGCGCGAAGGACCAGAGGCGGCTTGAACCTACTCTTGAGTGGGAAGGTCTGCAGGCCGTGGTATGTTGAAGATTTACGCCCACTTGAAGCTATTGAAATGTGGGGAGCTGCTAGGAAGAAGTTCATCGAGAGACTTTTATGTCCTGGGAACTACTTCACGATGACAAACTCTCCCAGAGATTTTCATCAAGCTGGATGGAAGCGATTCATCCCAAGCTTTGGGCTATCCTAAAGAAGCACGCAAAAGAGCAAAAAGCTTTTCCCATGATCCCTAAATTCAGAGCTGAAGAAGCACCAATCCGCATGGATGGTGAACTTGATGAACTACAACTACAGGAGGAAATCAAGCGAGTCTGCCTTGAAAACAAATTCAGATCACAGCAGGAGCAGGATTTCGCAGCTCTAGTGGTGAAAAGGAAGTATGGCCTTGCTCCAGTCAAGGTAAGACCCATTGGAGCCAAACCATTCAGACCTGCCAAGCAGCCTGTTCGAAGAGGCAGAGGAAGAGGCAGATGATTTTAACTACTTGTAGGACTTGTAATTTATTTTCTGTACTTAAACATTCTTGTATAAATTCTATGATAAAGTCAGAAAATTTTATGAACAGTCTGTTGAATGACAATTTTCCAGTTGTCTCAATATTAGACTGATTTCAGTTTTGTCTTGCACTTAAGTGCAGACTTGGCCATTTGATTTTTTACTTAGTTTTGCCATCATCAAAATAGGGGGAATTTGTTAGGAATACTTGTTAGATTTTGATGATGTCATTAATTTAAAATCAAATGTTTATTAATTGGCGAAATGTAAGGAAGAACCAAATGAGTATCTTCCATAGGCCAAAATGTGTTAAGTATAAAATTGGCAAAATGTAAGGAAGAACCAAATGAGTATCTTCCATAGGCCAAAATGTGTTAAGTATAAAATTGGCAATATGTAAAGAAGAACCAAATGAGTGTCTTCTGTAGGCCAAAGTTAGTTAGGCTGAAAATCGGCTAAGTACTAAAGTGCAGTCTAGTCCATCAGAGAAGTACAGCCGACTTCAATCAGAGTAGCTCTGGTCAACTAAAATTTATCAGAGAAGTTTGACCAGATCGGCAGAGGAACCTCGGGAAGTCACTGATCGGACAAGTCTCAAACAAGATACGTGAGACGACCTACCTGCAGAGAAGTAAGCTGCACATCAGTCTACTCAACTACAGCCTAGTACTCCAAATCCACGTCAGCATGTTTTGAAAAGTCAAATATTACGGAAAGCTCACATGCAACGTGAAGAGACAAATTGGAGTGATTCCCGCAAGAGATATGATTTATTTAAATCATCCTGACCCACCGTGAAGACTTTAATCCTTTTATATTCAAAAGATTCGGCGCTCACATGCAGAAGTCATCACAACGGTCGGAAGATGAAATTAAATAATGGGAATCCAGCCTTGCAACGTTCAGAAAAGATTAAACAATGAAGTCTTTCTCCAACGGACGGATTTGTTCAGATTTGCAACGGCTACAAGGAAGAAGCTCAGAGATCGTGATCTATATATATTCAGAGATTTGAAACTGAGCAAATTAACGGTGCGAACATATACTCTAAGCGATCAAAGCAAACCAAGCAATCCTAAGCAATCAATTAGCATCGAGAAAAAGAGCAGATCCAAAAGTTCATATTCAAGGAAGCTCTTTAGTTGGAGAAGACAAACACTCTTGTCTTTAAATCTTGAGTAAGGGGTACTTCACTGGTTGAAGTAGCAGACTGTAAAGGCATCCGAGGATCGCGGATCAAGAGGTGCAAGGCAGTCAAGTTTGTGTACAACGGCACGGAATTCCACTGGTTGGAAGCTGTTGTAGTGTGTAGTGAATCACTGTAATATTTATCACTGGTTGAGAATTATAGTGAATTCATCTCCAACTGGTTTGGAGAAAAGTGGATTAGTAGAGGATTACCCCACCTCTGAGACCACTATAAATTGCCTGTGTTATTTACTGTTTTACTGCATCATACTCTAACTGCTGCATCCATTGTTAAGTGTTTCATTAAGTTAATATATATATTCGTCATCAGCTGACTTCCGCACATATCCAAGAACAAACGACTCCTAGTCATTTGTTTGATCATCAGCTGAAGAAACTCACTCTTCGAGAAAAAGAGGAAGAGTTTCTACAAGTCTATTCACCCCCCCCCCTCTAGACTTGTTTCTGGACGACTTGTGACCTACAGGTACTTGCCTTGAACAACCACAACGCGGAGAATCGACCGAAGTAGGTTGGCACGAACCGACTACGAACCCGCCGACTCCACCGAATGCCAACTCGCGATAATAAACTACGGAGGACAATAACAACGATGAAAATGAATTCCATAGCATGACTCAAAGCCGTTGAATTCAAAGAACGTACGACGAATGTTCAAATGTTTTCCCCAAAACGGCCAAGAACACGATTCGTCCCGACAAAACACGAAAATGGAATTCCAAGTTGAAATATGGATATACAATCCATAGAATATGTTTAACAACATCATTTAACCACAATCGATCCATCAAAAATGGATGGAAAACGAGATCGAGAACAAATCCCTCAAAAAGTCGATTCGAAGGAAATCAAGAAATATACTTTGATTCGACGAAGAACAATGGATTAAATGATGTTAAACACAAGAATACTACCTAGATTAATCATACCCATCATGAATTAATCAACAACACGGAATGAATCGGACAAAAATGCAAAAACCCCCAAATTCACGAAATTAGGGTTCTAAGGAAGATTACCTTGATTCGCTGGATCAAAGGATGATAACGGATGATTGATTGATATTATGAACTCAAGAACTTCATGTATTTGTTGACAAACAACATGGATCGAAGATCACCAAGTCTCCAGCCGCGGAAGAGAAAGAGAGGAAATGAAAAACGAGAGGAAATGTGAATGCTCTGTCACATATATACTGGGTCGGACTAGCGCGCGCTAGGCTGCCGAGCTAGCGTGCGCTATCGGCCCGAACGCGATCCGGTGCCCACCGCCCTGCGGCTTCGGCCAGGTAGCGTGCGCAGCCTTCCGGCCGTGGCGCGCGCTACCTGCCGGTCGTAGCGTGCGCAATGCCCGACAGTAGCGTGCGCTACCTGCCGAGCCTAACCGATTCCAGAACCCCTCGACTCCACTGTCCAGACCCGATAGCGTGCGTTAGGTCAGCCGGTTAGCGCGCGCAGCCTTTCGGCCGTAGCGTGCTCTACGCCGGTTCCTGCCGCACCTATCCGGTCGGTGCCCGCAATCGTCCGGCCAGTCCCGCAACCGTCCGGCCAGTACCCGACCACCAAGGCTCGACGACCCGATTTCCGAAAACGTACGGAACGAACACGACGAAAAGTTCGCGGACAACATCAACGACCCGAAATGAAAACATAATACCATAATTAATCATACGCGGCCAAGAAACGGGTCGAGACAACAATTACAGATACGGATACCCGTAACTTTCAAGAAATTACAAAATGGCCCAAAACGCCCGGGAATCACGATACGTGATCGAATAACCAAACCGAAGTTCACAACACGTCTAACAAAGTTAAACGGACTTACGGGAAACTCGAAACAGCAGTTTCGAACGAGATTCGCAAGAATCGAACTCAAGTGCGGAAAAGTCGCTAAAAAGCATGGAACTCAACAAAACGACACCGAAACGAACTCGGATGTCAAAAAGTGTAGAATTAATCATTCTCAAAATGACGAAATGGTCATGGGAGAGTCGTCAAAACGGACTTCCGCCGAAAAAAAGAAATTACCGGAAATCGAAATTACGGATATTACATTCTACCCTCCTTAAAAGAAGTTTCGTCCCGAAACTTAAAACAAGTAGGGAGAAGTAATATCCCCTGCAAGGAAAACTCGACGAGATACACAAAAACCGAAAACTCGCGCCCGACGGCGAAACGCTGCAAGAAACGCAAAGAGACATACGGCGTGAAAACACGCTCCACGACGACCAACACAACGCCACCGGTAGAAACATAATAAAACCAACGAGTGACAAGCGTCAACAAACAGATAGTACAATCAAGTCGATTATCCGAACAGTCACAAAACACACGAACGAAAATCAATACGATTGACCAACTCAACTGTTCATCAATCAAAACGCGAGCCAAACGCTGAACAAATACGGAATTCCACCGCCTAAGGGTTGGAAGATCGAAAACGAGACTAATTTCCCGAATTGAAGGGAATTACGAAGGAGCCTGAACGCTCAACAATCACGAAACGAGAACAAAAACCGAACAAACAAACGATCGAGACAACAAAAATCGAACAATCATGTCCGAAACACGAAGGATAATAAAATTCAAACAACAACTCCTAGGATGATCTAGTGAGAACTACAAGACATGCATTTTTATAAGATCCACAGGAAAGGGAATAGCGATTGAAAAGTTACAACGACAAACGAGTTATTTCGAAACAATACCACCCTCGTTCGATCAACAAAAGCAAGGTAAAGGGAAAGTTCAGAAAATATTATCGAGCATAAACGAGTCGATAGAGTCGAAAACATAGGAGTTCCAAATCCGATCCACTTCGAATAAAAGAACTAATAGAAGCAGATGATGTCACTCCCGAACAAGGTTCACAAGAATCGAACCGAACCCGAAAAAGTCATAGCGATAACCAAATCTATCCACCACAAGGTCGCAGCTCATTTGGACGATGAAACCGAAATACAGAACAAGTTCATAAAGTATCAACGAACATGAGCGAATCGATAGATTGGAGAAAGAGAAAATACAGAAGTCAAAATAGTACGGGCATTACCTCCGACCTCGTCCACGAAATTCACAAAAACGGGAGCAAGGTAACAAGACATTAAACAACCGACACATAACGGAACCATCACCGATGCACATGGTCATACCAAACCAAGCTCTAACAGCTCGCACATGCGCGACAACGCAGAAATCACCACGAGGCGACAACATTCAACACCAACATCCCGCCTCTCACAGGGGGCTAACACAACAATTGTGTGGAAAATGACTCAACGCTCACACCGCCAATTCGATCATACTCGGGAGCAAACATCAAAATGACAACGCGAACATCATACATACATACCCAGCCCTCAAACGGGAATGGATAGGTTTTAAAAACGAAAACCTCATTTTGAAAATAATTTAGAAGAACACCGATTGATCTTGAGTATCACCTTTCAAAAAGTACAAACGTGAAACATCGTTATCGAGACTTTGGGGAACCATTTCGCATTTGATAAAAATTAGGACACTTTCTCTAGTGAAAACTTTCAGAATATTCGACCCTCGGGTCTAGATAAAAGTGTTTCTAAAACATTGAAAATATCTCAAAGCATTTTGGTCCTCGAGGTAGAAATTTTTTTGAAATATATTGTGGCACCTTGGATGTACCACAAGAAAATAACTCATTTGAAAAGTATGTCTCGAAATTTATTTTTCTAAGATACTCAAGGTTTTCAAAAATCCAATAGGCTAGAATGCCCAAAACTCACACATATCGACGTTCATTAAAACAACTCCTAGTACACGCATCAAAACGTTTAAAATCAAGACAATACATGTCTTTAAACGGAAATAAACGCTAAAATACCCCATTCAGAACAAAACCACTGATCCCATTCGAGGCCTCTAAGGACCCTCCCGCACTGGCTAGTGAACAAGTCGAACGCGTATAAGCACAAAGCCTCCACAAGAGAACCTGTAAAACGTGCAAATCGATTCGAAAATCATCAGCAACGGACAAAAACAACAATAAAAAGACATCACAAGCGACGACACTCCTCGTATAAATCAAATACGAGAGTCGACTAAATACATATCGTGAAATCAAAATTCACATAAGGATTCCATTACTTAACAAATAATTATAAAAATAGCTCGTGTCACACGAGGCACAACACAAAGAAGGGAGACTTACTTCCACAGGTCGCACGAAGATGATGATCGCCTCACGATACTAATCACGACCAACAAGCTCAAACGACGCATCGCGACACGACTCAGTCAGATAAAATCCGATGAAACAAGACTCAAACAACACGACTTGACCCGACAGCCTAGGTTTCCTCAACCTAAGCTCTGATACCATTTATGTAACACCCCCAATACGCTCAGGGATATTACACGCCGTAGAACCTTTCCTCAAGGATCTACCAGGCTGGTAACAACATAGAACAACTCAACAATGCCTTTAAGGCTAAAATGACTCAGTAGACCGATTTGGTCTTTCAATAAATACATACAACTCAAACTCATTACATGCCCACGCAGGGGTCAAAATACAATAAACTCCCATACAACGGGGAAAAGATACTGCAGCGGAAAAGAAAATACAACTAGACCAATACGACTTTAACGGATCCTTGTGTGATTAGTATCGTTCATCTTTCATCATCCTTCGTGCCGAACCTGTGCTATGCTCTAAAACCTGAATGAAAAAATAGACATCCACCCCCCGAATACTCGGGGGTTAGCAAAACTCCACTGTTTTGCTAGTGCAAGAACAAAGTGCAAATACGAGCCATACAATTCACATTCCACGAATAACAATAACCAGGAAATCCTCAAAGATTCAAACGTAACGAAAGTACTTCCCGAGGCATGAATTTGGGTAAAACACTTCAAAACTGAAAGATCACAAATCAAGGGAAAACAATTTATAAAACCGTTTAAAGTGCCATCGAGAGTTTTAATAGAAAACAATTTAGGATTATCAAATCCTACTCATTCGAAAATCAACAGGGTCCTCGACCAATAGGCGGAAAGCAATTTGCAAGAAAACCATTCAATCAACACAAGCGAGTCTTCACAAATATTTCCCACGGGGTTCTCGACCCAATCCAAATAATATCAACACGAGATCAAACATCTCAACATCACACGGGGTCCTCGACCCAAAACACAAAATGTCAACACAGTATAATCAAGGACACAGCCTTTCGTTCGCCCAAAAGCGCTCAAGACCCCGATTAATTAACCCTGAGATCTCGTCAAATGTCCTTGGTTAATTAACCCTGATACCAACATTTTAAAACAAGTTGAAACACACTTTCAGAAAACATAAATCACGGTCTATATCGAGACCAGCATTTGAAAAGAGTTGAAAGAATTTTGAAATAGGATAATCGTTCGGTAACCGGGTCTTAGCTATCACTCAAATATCCGTTACCAATAAGCCTGCCAGGCGCCTCCCTTGCACACCTGTGCACCGGCGTTCACTCCACTATGTTGGCCGCCCCTTGAACATGTCACCGCGCCGGCGATCACTCCTACAAGAGCCGCCCCTTGCACGCGCATTAGGTAACACCGGTGTTCACCAACCATATGGAGCCGCACATTGCAGCGTACACCAGGCCGGAGTACACGCCCCGCCCTCAGAGGCTCCCGGATATGACGTCTCTCGCAACAAGTATTCACATTGTCACAAACGTCAAGTACACAGTTATCATCGTAACAATTATCAAATCAATACACCAATTCACATAATTTATCCGTCAGTCCACGACCACACGAATAAATAACAACACGCACGTCAACCATAACACGACGGTAATAAGCACTATATGTACGCACGCATTATCAAGCGCAACATCAACACCAAATATATCCAAAGGATTCACGTAGTCAATTACAACCCACACAATTTACAAAACATACGCGTTTTGAAAGTGAGCCTTTAACGAGGCTAGCCGAATCTTTTGAAAACTCATTTCAAACAAATAAACAAACACACCAAGATGATCACCAATTATCATATTCACAAAACAAGAATAGTATGGACAAGGTACTTGCCTTGAACAACCACAACGCGGAGAATCGACCGAAGTAGGTTGGCACGAACCGACTACGAACCCGCCGACTCCACCGAATGCAAACTCGCGATAATAAACTACGGAGGACAATAACAACAATGAAAATGAATTCCATAGCATGATTCAAAGCCGTTGAATTCAAAGAACGAACGATGAATGTTCAAGTGTTTTCCCCAAAATAGCCAAGAACACGATTCGTCCCGACAAAACACGAAAACAGAATTCCATGTTGAAATATGGATATACAATCCATAGAATATGTTTAACAACATCATTTAACCACAATCGATCCATCAAAAATGGATGGAAAACGAGATCGAGAACAAATCCCTCAAAAAGTCGATTCGAAGGAAATCAAGAAATATACTTCGATTCGACGAAGAACAATGGATTAAATGATGTTAAACACAAGAATACTACCTAGATTAATCATACCCATCATGAATTAATCAACAACACGGAATGAATCAGACAAAAATGCAAAAACCCCCAAATTCACGAAATTAGGGTTCTAAGGAAGATTACCTTGATTCGCTAGATCAAAGGATGATAACGGATGATTGATTGATGTTATGAACTCAAGAACTTCATGTATTTGTTGACAAGCAACATGGATCGAAGATCACCAAGTCTCCAGCTGCGGAAGAGAAAGTGAGGAAATGAAAAACAAGAGGAAATGTGACTGCTCTGTCACATTTATACTGGGCCGGACTAGCGCGCTAAGTCGCCGAGCTAGCGTCTTATCGGCCCGTGCCGCGATCCAGGTGCCCACCGCCCTACCCGCTTCGGCCAGTAGCGTGCGCAGCCTTCCGGCCGTGGCGCACGCTACCTGCCGGCCGTAGCGTGCACAATGCCCGGCGATGGCGTCGCTACTGCCGAGCCTAACCGATTCGTAACCCACAGACTCCACTATCCGCACCCGATAGCGTCGTTAGGTCGGCCGATAGCGTCGCTACACTGCCGGTTAGCGCGCAGCCTTCCGGCCGTGGCGTGCGCTCGCGGTTCTGCCGCACCTATCCGGCCGGTGCCGCAATCGTCCGGCTAGTCCCGTCGTCCGGCGATGCACCACCACGGGCTCGGCGACCCGATTTCCGAAACGTGCGGGCGAACACGACGAAAAGTTCGCGGACAACATCAACGACCCGAAATGAAAACATAATACCATAATTAATCATACGCGGCTAAGAAACGGGTCGAGACAACAATTACAGATACGGATACCCGTAACTTTCAAGAAATTACAAAATGGCCCAAAACGCCCGGGAATCACGATACGTGATCGAATAACCAAACCGAAGTTCACAACACGTCTAACAAAGTTAAACGGACTTACGAGAAACTCGAAACAGCAGTTTCGAACGAGATTCGCAAGAATCGAACTCAAGTGCGGAAAAGTCGCTAAAAAGCACGGAACTCAACAAAACGACACCAAAACGAACTCGGATGTCAAAAAGTGTAGAATTAATCATTCTCAGAATGACGAAACGGTCATGAACGAGTCGTCAAAACGGACTTCTGCCGAAAAAAAAATTACCGGAAATCGAAATTACGGATATTACAATGGTATACTCGGATTAAAGACAGGAGAAAAAGGACGATGAGTTTTACCTCGGTGTATTAAACGAACGTTGGATGAAACGTAACTGGAATCGACGAACGGACCAGATTCTTGTGTTCTCCTTCCCTTAGCTCATAGAGGAAAACTTGCAGAGGAATTTTTTTGTTGCATCGTGTATTCTCCTCTGTATATTTTTTTTTTTTTTGATGCTGAACGATGTGAACTCAGGATTTGTAGGGTGATAAATTGTAAAGGATTTTCTGCAGTAGAATTGGTGTATTTATAGTTGAATTTTTTTTAAGTGTTTAGGTTGAATTAGGATTTGTAAACATTGAGGAGTTTTGACGAATATTGAGGTTGCGCAGGTGCCCCCGCAACAACATGAAACATACTCACAATATTACGTATAGCATGAATCTAGCACGCATAATACGAATATTGAGGTTGCGCGGGTGTCCCCGCAACAACATGAAACATACACGCAATACCACATATAACATGAATCGGGCACGCATATGAATATTGGGTTGTGCAGGTGTCCCCACATAACACGAATCTTAAGTTAACCTCTTTACACGTACACAGGTGAGCCTGATTTACAACATGTATCGTCAATTTATAAACATGAAATGAATATCACACATACAGTCCAATTAAAGCAATTAAAGTGATAGTATAAATTCCCACCTAAATAAATGATGATGTCTGACTTTGAAATAAAGATGCTCGACTCACAGTCCTAAGCCCGTAAATCCTCGATAAAGTCTACATATAATAATAATAATTAAAATCCTTACCATTTATTATTTATATCATAAATGAAAAGATACAAATATCACTATATAATCACTGAAAATAAATTACAATTACTTATTAATATTAATCGAAGAGTTAATATTATTAATTACTGAAATTAAAATACTTATGCATAAATTCAGATTAATTATTAATATTAATTGAAAGTCAATATTTTAATATTTTGGGTCAAAATAGGACTGGAAGTGAAGTTTTAAAGTTGATTGGGATCAAATTGTAAAAGTTGAGAAGCTGATTGGGTTAAAATCGAGTTAATTAAAACTGTCTAGGGCTAAATTGAAAGTTACTGGAAACTAAGAGGACTAAATTGAATAATCCTAATATCTCGCGGGTATAAATACCCTTAAACCTACACTATCGGCCGACACCACTCATTTTATCACCTCCTGCCTCTCGCCCCTCTCTCTCTGGCCTCTCCAGAAACTCGTCTCTCTCCTGAAGTTCTTCTCGGCAAACATCTTAATAAACACACCTACGAGCATCAAAGATCACTGTAAGGGTTCTATGCACCAGCCGCGAATGAGCTTCGGATGGCAGTGGCCATCTACAGTACATGGTGTTTGCGGCAGAGAGGTCGCGGCAAAGCTCCGATTCTAATCGGCGATAGGCTCGTCCCCTGGGTTTCCAGATTCGGGTAAGTTTGGATATTCCGATTTTGGGTCGGATCGAATGAAGTAGGCTTAGGATTTGAGTAAGATGTAGCGGCGGCTCGATTGGGTTGGTCGCTGGCTGAAGGATTCCTAACCTGGCGATCAGTTCCTGATGCAGGCCATGTTCACGGGTTCGGGCCGAGGGTTCTGAAAATTTGAGAGTTAAGTTCACGGTGAGGGTTGTATATTCGGGTTTTGAGTTTGATTTCGGGATCGGTCCGGAATTATTTTGATTTGTTGTTGTTGTTAGACAATTTCTGTAGATAAATTATGGATCAATCACGCATTTTAACAGATTTGGTTCGAGGGTCAAACTCGATTTCAGGTCTGATGGTGAACTTGGTTGGGCTAGGCCGATTATGAGTCGTACTCGAATCAGGCTGGAAGATAGATTTGGTTGGGCTTCCAAGCTTTATGTATTCTGTCTTGAAATTTTCTGGGTTGAGAAAATGTTTTTTTGGTCGAGTTCTTAAGTTCCAATTTAAGACTCAAAAAGAAATAGATTTTTAATGCAGTTGAGTTCAAAATCTGGTTTAGGCTAGGGTTTACAGTGTTTTGATTGTTGAATTCGTTAAAACTAAATTTTTTGGTTTGATTTCTGATAATACTGCAGACAAAGAAATTTAAGTTCGAAATAAATGAATGGTATACTCGGATTAAAGACAGGAGAAAAAGGACGATGAGTTTTACCTCGGTGGATTAAACGAACGTTGGATGAAACGTGATTGGAATCGACGAACGGACCAGATTCTTGTGTTCTCCTTCCCTTAGCTCGTAGAGGAAAACTTGCAGAGGAATTTTTTTGTTGCATCGTGTATTCTCCTCAGTATATATTTTTTTTATTTTTTTTTGATGCTGAACGATGTGAACTCAGGATTTGTAGGGTGATAAATTGTAAAGGATTTTCTGCAGTAGAATTGGTGTATTTATAGTTGAATTTTTTTTAAGTGTTTAGGTTGAATTAGGATTTGTAAACATTGAGCAGTTTCGATAAAGTGAAAGAATCTGAAGGATCGATCGACAAGGGTTCTTAATTGTGATTAGTTTAGTTTAATTATAGTTGGTTAATTTATAATATGTGGTTAATTATAAATGAAAACCAAACCAAACCAAACATACCCAGTATATCCCGCTCAGAGCAGGGTCTGGGGAGGGTAAGATGTACGCAGACCATGTCCCTACTTATTACGGTAGGGAGGCTGTTTCCGTGAACACCCCTAGCTTAGTGCACAACATAATCTTGTGTGATAAATACAAAGGAAAATATATGATTCGAAAAAGCTCGAGACCATACCTGAGCCCATGGCTTGATCCACATGCGACTTGCCTAAGCGGAATTTGGCTACTTCACTCCCGATGAATGCTGCTCTAACAAAAGAGAGGTTGGCTCTGCGCACAGCTCCCTATCAAAAATACACCACATGCAAAGACAATAGGATAAAATATACAATAAAAGTAAAAATGCAATCCTCTAGGTCAAAGCTAACCGAGACAACCCAACCCTGAGGCTCTCAACTACAGCACCGCTCCCTACAAAAGAATCCACAACTCTGATCTGGCGCCTCCAAGCGCATCTATTAACAGTCATGGTCTCGGAAAGGTTTAAGGCCTTCAAATCTAATCTCAGTTGCTCCTCCCACGTCCTCCCCGGTCTTCCTCTCCTCCTTTCCCCGACAACCATTAAAATCTCGACCCTCCTCATCGGAGCAGATGCCTACCTCCTGCGGACGTGGCCAAACCATCTCAATCTCCCTTCCCTAACTTTCGCTGAAATGGGCGCCACTTCCAGCGCGTTCCTGAAAATCTCGTTCACAATTCTATCTAACATTGTGCGACCACACGACCAACATAATATTCTCATTTCATCCACTTCCAACTTGCTCTCAAGCGAGTTCTTCATCACCCAACATTCGGATCCATACAACATTGCAGGTCGGATTGCCGCTCTATAGAATTTACCCTTCAACTTTAGAGGGACTTTCTTGTCGCACAAGACCCCTGTCGCTGCTCTCCACCTTAGCCACCCCGCCTTGATGCGATGCGTGACATCATTTTCACACTCACCTTCCTTCTAAATGATCGAACCCAAATACTTGAACTTATCCGTACGGGGTACGATCTGATCCGCAATCATTACCTCAACATCTTCCTCGTTGGCCTCACCACTAAAGTTACACCAGAGATACTCGGTCTTAGACCGTCTCACACGCAAGCCCTGGGATTCTAACTTAGCCCTCCAAAGCTCCAACTTCGAGTTCACCTCCCTCCTCGACTCCGCCACTAACACAATGTCATCAGCAAAAAGCATGCACCACGGGATGCCATCTTGAATCCCTCGAGAAATGACGTCAAGGATTAGAGCGAAGAGAAGAGGACTTAGCGCCGACCCCTGGTGTAGCCCTATCTCAACCGGAAAATACTGGGTGTCACCAACTGGGATCCTAACGCACGTCCTAGCTTGGGAGTACATGTCTTGGATCACCCTAACGAACGGCAACGACACCCTCCTCACTACTAGGCTCCTCCAAATAACATCGCGCGGAATGCTATCATAAGCATTCTCTAGATCTATGAACACCATATGGAGGTCCTTACGCCGCTCTCTAAACTTCTCCAGAAGGCGTCTGACGAGATGAATGGCCTCAGTCGTGGACCTCCCCGGCATGAAGCCAAATTGGTTCTCTGAGATCTCCACTTCTCTTCTAACCCTGCATTCCACCACTCTTTCCCAAAGTTTCATAGTATGACTGAGGAGTTTAATACCCCTATAGTTACTACAACTCTGAGCATCGCCTTTGTTCTTGAAAAAAGGCACGACAATACTATGCCTCCACTCTGTCGGCATCTTAGAGCCTTTGATGAGGATGTTGAACAGCTCTGCTAGCCACTGAACTCCGACTTCCCCCAGATAAAGCCACACCTCAATAGGGATCTGATCCGGGCCTACAGCCTTAGCTCTACCCATTTTCATTAGGGCACCCTTTACTTCCTCCTTGCTGATGCTTTCACAGGAACTAAACGAACGAGCAGAAGATAGACTAACTCCTTGCACCACCGAGTCACTACCTCTAGCCTGATTGAAAAGTTCGAAAAAATACCTATTCCACCGCTCCTTAATAGCCACATAGTTCACTAACACTTGACCCAAATCATACTTAATAAACTTAACGGGACCCAGGTCGCGCCGCCCTCTTTCCCTAACTTTCGGTAGTTTAAAAATAGCAGTCGCTCATTCTTTGGTGTTCAGGCGCTTGTACATCTCCCCGTAAGCCTCACATTTAGTCTTAGCCACTGCTTTCTTAGCCTCTCTTTTCGCCACCTTGTACGCTACAATCTTCAAGATTCTATCCTCCCCATCGCTAACCGACAAAAGCTCCTTAAATAGCGTTTGTTTTGCCTTAACCTTGTTTTGGACCTCCTTGTTAGGCGTATTTTTATACGCTTATTTATCATTATTTTGTATTCCTTTTATGATTAAATCTGCATAAATGAGATTTTAATGCACTATTATTATATGTTTTGTAGGAAATCGGAGTCCGGAAGCTTGAACGATGAAAACAGGCGAAAACGACAAATTTTGGCCTGGAGCCGAGGCACAAGGCAAGCGGGCCGCGGCACACGAAGGTGACCTGAAAGTGCCGAACCAACTGTACCCTGAGTCGCGACACAAGGATGCTGAACCGCGGCCCAGGAAGAAAAAAAGGCGCCCAGGTATGCGCGGAAGACAGGGTGAGCCGCGGCACATATTAAGTGAGTCGCGGCCCACGGGGCGGTTTTGATAGAAATTGCCGCGTTTCTGGGCCGTTTTGGAGCCTGTTCTTGACCTAATCACACGGACGCGTTTTGGAGGCTGAGGAGAATTATAAATAAGCATTGAAGGTCATAATTGAGGGGGGATTATCATCGGAGGATCGATCATCATCAAGGAAGAGAAGCAGAAACCACCAAGGAGCAGAGAGCGGAAGCTTGAGAACGGAGGAATCCGAGCTCTTCGACTGCGTTTGATCTTTATGCTTTCTTCAATTATTTCTGTACTTTTATTTTTTAACATGTCAGGCTAAAACCCTGTTCTAGGATTTTGATGAAACCGAGGTTTTGACGAATTTGCTTTTGATTATCTATATAATTCCCTTTTCTGTTGAGTTTTCCCAATTGTTTTTAATGCTTTCAATTGTGTGGCCTATAATTGAATTGTTTTAATTACGCAATTCGAATCGGGAGAGGAGAGTTGGTGAGGATATATTGGTGAGAACTGTTTTATCTTATGAGATAGGAATATACTCATAGGAACTATGTGGCTTTCTGAAGATTCCGTGCTTTTTGCCTATTGTCGAATTAATCCACCTAGGAATAGAGTGTGTTATTCGCCTTTAGAAAAATCTATTGACCTCGGGAGAGGCGGTAGAGTATTTTAACAGCCTTCGCCTTCAATAAATTGGGAAATCATTAAATTCATATAATCGAGAGTAATTAGGATAAACCGAGGTGGATTCATAATCCTAGATTGATTCCATATTTGATCTTCTTCCCTTGCATAATCGATTTTCTATTCTTTGCTTTTATTAATTTTCCTTAATTATTTCTTGCACCTAAAATTTCGACAGTTCAAATAAAATTAGGATACTCATAAATCGGTATTTAGTAATTCAGTCCTCGTGGGAACGATATCTGACTTATCACTTTATTACTTGTCTACGATAACGTGCACTTGCGTTCAACGAAATCCGCAACAAGTTTTTGGCGCCGTTGCCGGGGACTGATTATTTTACTAATATCGATTTCAGTATTTCTAGTCTTAGTTTGAACATTTTTTTTTATTATTTTTGTGTAATTTTATTTATTTGTTTTTCCTTGCAGGAATTTCCGGTTAGTGCATGAGAAAATTCGGTAACGAAGGCCTACTACCTTTGGATACCGAACTCAAGCGCACTCTTCGGAGAAGCAAGAAGGAGAAACGAGAGCTACCGACAACAGTCACCATGGTCGATAATACCGAAAATTGCGGAGGAGATAATCTTGTGCAGCAAGCTCAACCGGCATTAGCACTCCGCAATTATGCTATGACACAAATAAATGCGAACTTTTCGGGGATTCGGCGTCCAACCATCCAGGCGAACAATTTCGAAATCAAGCCGGCTATTATTCAGATGGTGCAAGCAAGCCAGTTTTGTGGTTTGGCGAACGATGACCCCAACGCTCATATAGCGTCGTTTCTCGAGATTTGTGACACCTTCAAGAACAACGGTGTCACCGATGATGCTATTCGTCTACGGCTTTTCCCTTTCTCTTTGAGGGACAAAGCAAAATTTTGGTTGAATTCTTTACCGCCGGGTTCTATCACGACTTGGGCGGAATTAGCGCAAGCCTTCCTAGCTAAATTCTTCCCACCATCAAATACGGCGAGACTGAGGAACGAAATCACTACTTTCGGGCAATTTGATATGGAGTCGCTTCACGAAGCTTGGGAGCGATACAAAGATTTATTACGGAGATGCCCACACCACGGCTTACCGGACTGGCTTCAGATCCAAACGTTTTATAACGGATTGAGTACTTCTACACGCACTCTTGTTGATGCAGCCGCCGAAGGAGCGTTAATGGGAAAAACGATGGCCGAAGCACACTCTTTATTGGAGGCGATGGCTGCAAATGCGTAGCAGTTGCCGTCCGAACGAGTAATCCCGAAGCGAGTTATGGAAATCTCAAATAACGATCCGATCTCTACATTATCAGCTCAAGTCGCCGCATTAACTCAGCAACTTCAAGCCTTTTCACATGCTCATTCCCCCGTTACCATTGAATCGTGCAATTGGTACAACGGATCTCATCCTAGCGCAGAGTGCCAAGTCAGAAACCCTTTCGAGCAACCTCCGATGGAACAAGCTCAGTTCGTGGGGAATGGGAACCGGCAAAATAATCCGTACTCCAACACTTATAATTCGGGATGGCGTAATCATCCTAACTTTTCATGGAAGAATGGACAAAATTTAAACCAACCTCCGTTTGCTCAGCACCAACAACAACCTCCTCCCGCTCCAAAAATTTCTCTAGATGAAGCAATGGCGAAATTGGCAGCAAACACGAGTCAGTTCATGGCCCGCACGGAGGAGACCTTGCAAAACAATTCTGCTTCTATTCGCAACTTGGAGGTCTAATTGGGCCAAATTGCTAATGTATTAACAGCTCGCCCAGAGGGTACCTTGCCAAGTACGACTGAAACGAATCCCAGAGAGAGTGTTAATGCCATCAGTTTGAGAAGCGGGAAAGAAGTGTGTAACCAGCCCGAGATGAACGAGAAGAGAAGTGAGGATGAGGAGAAGAAAAACTCGGTGAATGAGGAATCACAAAATTCGAGACCCTCGATACTGTTTCCTGACAATCCAAAGGCATATGTGCCACCCGTCCTGTTTCCACAGCGTCTGCAAAAGCAGAAATTGGACAAGCAATTCTCTAAGTTTCTTGACGTCTTCAAGAAACTACATATAAATATTCCATTTGCTGATGCGTTGGAACAAATACCGAGATATGTCAAGTTCATGAAAGAGATCTTATCTAACAAATGGAAGCTCGAGGAATATGAGACAGTGGCATTGACTGAAGAGTGCAGCGCGATTCTACAGAAAAAGCTCCCGCCAAAATTGAAGGATCCAGGAAGCTTCAATATACCGTGCACCATAGGAAACCTATCTTTTGATAAGGCGTTGTGCGATCTCGGCGCTAGTGTTAATCTCATGCCTCTTTCTGTTTTCAAGAAGCTAGGAATTGGGGAAGCGAAACCTACTACGGTCTCCTTGCAATTAGCCGATAGATCGATCAAATATCCGAGGGGAGTAATAGAGGACGTCTTAGTAAAGGTAGATAAATTCATTTTTCCTGCCGATTTCATTGTGCTCGATATGGAGGAGGACCAAGACATCCCAATTATTTTTGGAAGACCATTCTTAGCTACCGTCCGAACTCTCATTGACGTGGAAAAAGGGAAACTTACTCTGCGGGTTCAAGATGAGCAAGTCACTTTCCAAGTGTTTAAATCCTTTCCGTGTCCAAGTAGTGTTGATAAGAGTTCGCAGATTGAAAGTGTAGATACCTTTGCGAAGGACACACACCGGAAGAATTGTCGGTCGAAAAAGTCAGAATCCGTTTCAACTCCCCCGACGCCTAATAAGAATGAAGAGCGAGTCGCATATCTTAGGCATTTGGACATGTATTCTTTATCAACCGTTCATACACTAATGAAAAATCCTAATGCTGTCATAAGTTCGTTCGAGAAAAAGAAGAATAAGCCGGAAGTAAAACGGATGCCAAGTTATGGAAAAAATGGGTGTTTCGGAAAGTTGTTTTTATTAAAATCTTTTCGCAAGGAACATTGGGTGTCCAAACCGAAAATCAGATTGTTAAAGACCAATGGTCAAAAATTTAAAACACACTTTAACAGTTTGATGGACGGGGCGAAGTTTAAATGGTGTTTGCGAAAAGCGAACTGATTTTCAAAAAGTCCGGCTGAAGACTATAAACTTAGCTCTTCTCGGGAGGCAACCCGAGTATTAGTTGTAGATTTTTGTGTGTCAGTATTTTCTTGCATTTTTGGATCTTTATTTTTCGTCATTTTAGCTTGGATATGCTTACCTCTCATGCTCTTGATGTTTTCTATTGAAAATTTTGTGCAGAAATCACCCCAGGGAAGAATTCATGCCTGAGCCGCGGCACAAAGATAGCGAGCCGCGGCACATACAAGTGAAGAAAAAAGGGCCAAACCAAACTTTACTCTGTGCCGCGGCACGACCTTACTGAGCCGCGGCACACCAGATCCCTGAGCCGCGGCACGTTGCTGCTGAGCCGCAGCACGCCAATTGCCAAAAATCTGCCCAGGAGGCTGTACTCTATGCCGCGGCACGAACTAAATGAGCCGCGGCACACTAACAATACGAGCCGCGGCACCCGTATACTGAGCCACGGCACAAGGAGATGGAACAAAGAAGCCTGAACAAGCTGTACTCTGGGCCGCAGCTCACTTAAGCTGTGCCGCGGCCCCTGTTCGGAATTTCAAAGGCCCAGGTACCTTTATAACACAGATCGGCCGACATCCAAGAACTCGCCATGGCCAGAAAGAGAAAGGTTAGCACAAGGGCTAGGACGCAATCGTCCCCCACACTAGGGGAAACTTCACAAAGCCGAGCTGAGTTGGAGGCGCACCAATTCTCCGACCCGGAAATTCATAAAATATTCAATGAAAAGATCCGTCCTCGACCTTTGCTTCCAGAGAGGGGATTCACTCCAGCCCCCCAGGACGGGGAGCTTCTGACAATGATATACGAGATAGGGTGGGCCCGTTTCGCTGCGCCTCCCGAGCCGGCGGTGATCTCCATTGTACAGGAGTTTTATGCTAGCGCTCTGCTGAAGCATATCCGAGCAGGGCAGATGATACCGCAGTCATATACTCGGACGCAGGTCACTGTCCGAGGCATTACGGTGGATTTTTCAGTAGCCGCCATCCGGAAATTATTCGAGCTGCCTGTGGTGGATGAGACGGCATATACGCGAGCTATGAGTGGTCTCACGAAGGAGGCCCTACTCGAGGCACTCACACAGCCCGGCTCCGTCTGCGAGATGCGCGCCCCAGGTTCCTCGGCTTTCTACTTTAAGAGCTCGCACCTCAGTCGGCTTGGGCGATCCTGGTTGTATTTCATCTGCGCTCGTGTAGATCCTACCTCGCAGATTCGTTCTATTTTACTCTCTCGTGCCCGTACACTATATGCCATCACTTCTGGGCTAAGATTTGATGTGGCCCCTCTCCTGGTCTGATCTATTCTGCTGTGTATTCAAGGAGGGGCCAAGACGGGGCTGAAACACCCCTCTCTCATCTGCGCTCTATGTCGCCAGTCGGGCATGACTTGGTCGGACGATGAGCCAATGTTGGCCCCCATGGTCCGATTGATCATCGCATCATTTCTCACTTCGACCAGTAGGGAGGAGCGCCGGCACACGCTCGGGGGCGAGGATTTATTCTTGATGAGGCACACGAGCAATCCCCCGAGCCTCTTCTTCTGACACATGGGCAGACGGAGTCCAGCCTGCCGCCCGATAGAGAGCACCTTCAGGCGATGTTCGATGGCCTGAGAGAGGAGATGAGGAGAGAGAGAGAGTCACTTAGCTGCTTGGAGAGAGGAGATGCGGACAGAGAGAGAGAGAGAGCATCCTCGCAGCCGTCCGAGACGAGATGAGAGAGCAGGCCCGCCGGGCCAACCGACGTGAGACGAGGCGCTTGGCAGCGAGGGATGCTTACCACCAGGATTACCTTGCTGCATGGACGGCCCACATTATGCACCCGGACGGGCCATTCATTCCACCCGTTCGGCCAGCCACGCCACCCTCCTCGCCGGACGATGCCGGCACCAGTTCATGAGCAGACAGTAGGGGAGTACTTGACCTTGGCTTTTATTGCATATTACATTTTGTGTACATTGAGGTCAATGTACGTCCTAAGTTTGGGGGGGTTTTACTTTCTGTTGCTGTACTTACTCGTTTGCATTTTTCATTATTTTTTGTTGCTAGCCTTGCTTGTCGTGATATTATTTGCATTCGTGAATTTTTTGTGCTTCTTTTTGTGTAAAACTGATGTTACGATACTGATTTATCTCGGAAGAAACGGTTGAGTTGTAGTCGAGTTACAGTCAGCGATATTTGTTTCTGTTGAGTATTCATTTAGGTCCGAAATTTTTTCGTTTTTGTAGAAATCTTAGCAGATAAGAGAGGAGACATACGTGTTTTCAAATCATCATCTATATGTTTGGTTACACTTTTCGGTTAGCTGGTCGTACAGTAACATAAGTCGTGTGGGCACTTAAATTGAGTTTAGAATCGGACAGTTTTTCCCAAGAAAAAGTCGAGATATTAATTGTTCTATGATGTGAAATTTAGTAATCGGGGGTATTCACGTGACCCGTTGTTTACTCTCGCGTAAAACGACAACCCTGATTAGACTAGTGGTTTAGAGATATCGCATGTGCCGATGATGGGGAGCCTAGTAACCGGGGGTATTCGCGTGACCCGTTGTTTACTCTCGCGTAAAACAGCGACCTTGAATCGAACACGCAGGAATAGCTATTCGAGTTTTTTCTTCGCTGTGGAGGGGAACTTAGTAACTAGAAGCATCCATGTGCCCCATGAGTGTCTTTTACGTCAAACGGTTTCCCAATACATGAGAATGGAATTCCACCCTAGGATTATCCCAATGAAACATTTCGAGATCCGAACCTAGTGGTTAACTCGAATCATTTTATTGATCACATATAAGGGAATACTGTCCGAGAGTTATTTTTGATGATGAAACTCTTGAAATTTTTGCCACTAGACTGTGGGACTGGTCGACTTAGCTTGTTTTATCTAACCCTTCGTATTGGCGGTCGGTTAAATTCACGCTTGTTAATCTTTGAGATAGATTTTATTCATGAACGATTAATTAGCACTGAAAATGGTTACTTGATGGAATCAGTGTCCTGGATGTGACTCACTATTTCGATACTTGCATTATTGTTTAAGATTTTCAGGCTAGTATTGATTAAGTTGAGCACTATGGACTTGCACGATTACTCACG
Organism: Orobanche coerulescens; assembly: GCA_033398695.1. Lineage (NCBI taxonomy): Eukaryota > Viridiplantae > Streptophyta > Magnoliopsida > Lamiales > Orobanchaceae > Orobanche > Orobanche coerulescens. The sequence goes on along the minus strand of CM065805.1, from coordinate 28,790,019 downwards.
ATACTTTTTGTTTGAAATAGATTCTTTTTGCTTGAGGACAAGCAAAGGCTCAAGTTTGGGGGTATTTGTTAGGCGTATTTTTATACGCTTATTTATCATTATTTTGTATTCCTTTTATGATTAAATCTGCATAAATGAGCTTTTAATGCACTATTATTATATGTTTTGTAGGAAATCGGACTCCGGAAGCTCGAACGATGAAAACAGGTGAAAAAGGCAAATTTTGGCCTGGATCCGCGGCACAAGGCAAGCGGGCCGCGGCACACGAAGGTGACCTGAAAGTGCCGAACCAACTGTACCCTGAGCCGCGGCACAAGGATGCTGAGTCGCGGCCCAGGAAGAAAAAAATGCGCCCAGGTATGCGCTGAAGACAGGGTGAGCCGCGGCACAGATTAAGTGAGCCGCGGCCCACGGGGCGGTTTTGATAGAAATTGCCGCGTTTCTAGGCCGTTTTGGAGCCCGTTCTCCGGACGCGTTTTGGAGGCTGAGGAGAATTATAAATAAGCATTGAAGGTCATAATTGAGGGGGGATTATCATCAGAGGATCGATCATCATCAAGGAAGAGAAGAAGAAACCACCAAGGAGCAGAGAGCGGAAGCTTGAGAACGGAGGAATCCGAGCTCTTCGACTGCGTTTGATCTTTATGCTTTCTTCAATTATTTCTGTACTTTTATTTTTTAGCATGTCAGGCTAAAACCCTGTTCTAGGATTTTGATGAAACCGAGGTTTTGACGAATTTGCTTTTGATTATCTATATAATTCCCTTTTCTGTTGAGTTTTCCCAATTGTTTTTAATGCTTTCAATTGTGTGGCCTATAATTGAATTGTTTTAATTACGCAACTCGAATCGGGAGAGGAGAGTTGGTGAGGATATATTGGTGAGAACCGTTTTATCTTATGAGATAGGAATATACTCATAGGAACTACATGGCTTTCTGAAGATTCCGTGCTTTTTGCCTATTGTCGAATTAATCCACCTAGGAATAGAGTGTGTTATTCGCCTTTAGAAAAATCTATTGACCTCGAGAGAGGCGGTAGAGTATTTTAGCAGCCTTCGCCTTCAATAAACTGGGAAATCATTAAATTCATATAATTGAGAGTAATTCGGATAAACCGAGGTGGATTCATAATCCTAGATTGATTCCATATTTGATCTTCTTCCCTTGCATAATCGATTTTCTATTCTTTGCTTTTATTAATTTTCCTTAATTATTTCTTGCACCTAAATTTTCGACAGTTCAAATAAAATTAGGATACTCATAAATCGGTATTTAGTAATTCAGTCCTCGTGGGAACGATATCTGACTTATCACTTTATTACTTGTCTACGATAACGTGCACTTGCGTTCAACGAAATCCGCACCACTCCTCATTCCACCACCAAGCCTCCCTAGGTCCACTAGACCTGCCCGAAGAAACCCCTACCACCTTCTCGCCCACTCTCCTAATATCATTGGCTATGCTGGTCCACATAAGGTTAGCATCGCCCGCACGCAAAAAACCTCCTTCGCGGGTCATAGACTCCTTGAATACTGTCGCCTTCTCACCCTTCAGATCCTTCCAGAGAATCCTAGGTCTAGCTTCTCTAACCCTGCTAACAACACGACCTCTCATGGATAAATCCATAGCCAGCAGCCAGTGTTAAGAAGCACATGCCTCGCTCCGGAACACCTTGCAGTCCACGCACGCCCTAGCATCCCGACTGTGCAAAAGAAGGTAGTCAATTTGCGTGTTGTGCCCCCCACTACTGAAGGTGATGAGGTGCTCAGCTCTCTTCTGAAAAACAGAGTTAGCAATTACCAACTCATGCGCAGTGGCAAACTCCAACAGTGCGGAACCTCCTGCATTCCTAACTCCGAAGCCGAAACCCCCATGCGCACTATGATAACCATCCACCCCCTCACCAATGTGCCCATTGAATCGCCCCCCAAAATAATAAATTGATCGTCCGGAATACACCCGACCAACTCATCTAAACAGGCCCAAAAGGCTTCCTTATCAAGCACACCCAAACCAACATGTGGGGCATACGCACAAACACATTAACCACCTTCTCCCCAACCACCACTCTAACGGACATAATCCTATCATTGCACCTCTTCACTTCCACGACGTTGTCCTTAATCTCCTTAGACAAAAGAATGCCCACACCATTGCTCGAGTTAGCAAGGCCTGAATACCACAATTTATAACCGTTCACCTCCCTGGACTGCGCCCCCTTCCACCTAGTCTCCTGAATACAAGCCACATCAACCCTTCTCTTACCCAAAACATCCACAAGCTCGAAAAGCTTACCCGACAAGGTACCCAAATTCCAACTACCAACCCGCAAACAGTGCGACATCGACCAATACAAAACCCAAATGCACTACGAGAAATAAAATGGGGTAGTGAAGCCAAAAATGAAAATAAGATGAGAATGACAAAGACAATATAAAATCAAGCAAACCGCATAAAAATCACAGTAAATGGTAGATATATGGCAGACAAAAATGAAATTTAACAGAAAAGTACAATGATACCGGACTTCGACACGCCTTGGAGACGAGGGAGGAGAAGCTGCGGAAGCTGGAAAACGATCGACTCCTAAACAGGGAAAAGGCGATCGATAGGCCGACGACACCTGGTAGCAGCACGGGAAACCTACAAAATAGACAGCTAAAATACAATACTACTGTTAGATTGACGAGGAGGGATGAATGTCACGATGTAAAGTTATTCTTCCGGCGATACGCCGGCCAGAGATGACCAGCAGCCCGGGGCGGCGCAAGCGTAAGTTACGGCAAAGCTCAGGGGTTAGTTAAAAATCACACTGTTATAAATGGTATAATAATAATAATAATAATAATAATAATAATAATAATACTTATAATAGTAAATGTAGAATAATAATTAATTGGTAATGTTGATAATGAAAATCTGAAAATAATACAGATAATAATACTAATAATATTAATATTTAATAAAAATGGTATTAATAATATTATTAATAATAATAATAATGATATATTAATGATAGTAGTGTTAGTATTATACTCGAATAATTAATAACACTATTATAAAATAAATAATGACCACTTGAATATATATATATATATATATATATATATGACAAAATGATTCGGGCTAGGACTTGTGATACGTCGAAATAAATATTCATGATCCTCTAAATGAAATTAAATGAAATTAAATGCAACGATAATATTATTAATAATAATATTACAGTATAAAAATGACGGGTATTACATCCTACCCCTCTTAGAAAAATTTTCGTCCTCGAAAATAAATGACATACCTCGATTGAAGAAATTCGGATAACGAGCTTGAAATTCTTCCTCGCACTCCCAACTGGCCTTATCTTTACTGTGGTTACGCCATTGGATCTTGACAAACACCTTCTCTTTGTTCCTCAACTGTCGGACTGATCGGTCGAGAATTAGTTCTGGTTGTTCTTCGTAGGTCAGATCTTTGTTAATCTCCACGGAGGTATAGTTGATGACATGGCTGGGATCGTGCACATACTTACTCAACAATGATACGTGGAAAACATTATGCACAGCAGAAAGTTCCGGGGGGTAAAACCAAGCGGTAAGCTAACTCTCCAATTCGTTCAAGAATTTCGAACGGTCCAATGTATCTTGGCCTCAACTTGCTCCTTGGACCAAAACGAACAATTCCCTTGGTAGGAGATACCTTCAGGAATACTTTGTCCCAACACAGAATTCGAGATCTTTCCTACGCTTGTCGGCGTAAGGCTTCTGACGATCCTGTGCTATCTTGATCCTCTCACGAATCTTATCCACCACACCAATTGTCTGTTCGATCATCTCGGGACCCAAAATTCTCCTTTCACCTACCTCATCCCAATACAGTGGTGATCGACACTTCCTACCGTACAAGACTTCATACGGTGCCGTACCGATCGACGATTGGTAACTATTGTTGTAAGCAAATTCCACCAAAGACAACAGTCGTTTCCAATTATCTCCCATGTCTAACACACATGCTCGCAACATATCTTCAAGGATTTTGATGGTCCTCTCGGACTGACCATCAGTCTGAGGATGATAAGCCATACTAAAATTCAACTGCGTTCCCAAGGCTTCTTGCAAACTCTCCCAAAAACACGATGTGAAACGAGTATCCCTGTCGGATACTATAGAGACTGGCACTCCATGCAACTTAATAATCTACCTGATATAAAGTTGAGCATACTAATCCATTCGAAAGTTCATCTTAACTGGGATGAAGTGAGCTGACTTCGTGAGTCGGTCCACAACAACCCAAATGGCGTGGTTTCCTCTTTCCGTTCGCGGCAAACCTACCACAAAGTCCATCGTAATATGTTCTCATTTCCATTCTGGGATGTGAATTAATTTAAGTAATCCAAAGGGTCGTTGGTGTTCTGCCTTCATTTATTGACAAACTATATACCTTCTGACCAAGTCTGCCACATCTCTTTTCAAACCTTCCTACCAAAATGTTCCCTTAAGGTCTTGGTACATCTTTGTACTCCCAGGGTGTGCTGTATATGAAGTACTATGTGCCTCCTTTAATATCACTTCTCTCAAGTTGTCAACCTTGGGCACACAAATCCTCCCTTAATAGTACATTGTGCCATCATCGGACACACTGAATACCTTATCCTCACCTAAAAGAGTACGTTCTTTCATCTTGAGCAAGAAGTCGTCCTGTCCTTGACATTCTTTGATCTGTTCCCTCAAGCTTGGTTGTACCACCAAACTAGACAATAACGACTCAACTGGATTCGATGGTGTAGCCATCTCAAGGTTCATACTTGCAAATTCCTTGACTAAGCTTTCCTCTTTCGTCAACAAACAAGTTAGGTCTCCTCTCGCCTTACGGCTCAGTGCATCAGCAACTACGTTTGCTTTACCAGGGTGGTAATGAATTGTACAATTGTAGTCTTTGACCAACTCAAGCCATCTACGCTGCCTCATATTCAATTCCTTTTGTGTGAAAATATATTTCAGACTTTTGTGGTATGTATAAATTTCACACTTACCTCCATAAAGGTAATGTCTCCAAATCTTCAAGGCATGAACTACCGCTGCTAATTCCAAATCATGAGTAGGATAGTTCAGCTCGTGTGGTTTCAACTATCTCGAAGCATAGGCAACTGCCTTGCCCTCTTTCATCAATACACATCCCAAGCCTTGCTTGGATGCATCACTGTAGATGACGAATTCTCTCGTCGGATCGGGAATGGTCAACACTGGTGGTGCAGTCAATCGTCGCTTAAGTTCTTGGAAACTCTTCTTGCATTTCTCATTCCATAAGAGAATTTCTCCCTTTTTAGTCAATTTAGTCATTGGTGCAGCTATCTTCGAAAATCCCTCGATAAATCTTCGATAATAACCAGCTAATCCCAAGAAGCTGCGAACTTCATTTGCATTACTCGGTACTTTCCAATCATTGACTGCTTCTAACTTAATCGGGTCAACCTCAATTCACACTTATTGAACTTCGCATACAACTTCTCCTTGCGCAGTATTCCCAATACTATTCTAAGATGCTGCTCATGTTCAACCTTGGTCTTTGAATATACAAGTATGTCATCTATGAACACAATGACAAACTTATCCAAATAAGGTTGAAAAACATGGTTCATGAGATCCATGAATACCGCTGGCGCATTAGTCAAACCAAATGGCATCACTATAAACTCATAGTATCCATATCGAGTTCGAAATGCTGTCTTCGAGATATCATCATTCTTAATCCTCAGCTGGTGATATTCGGATCTCAAATCTATTTTCGAGAATACTCCCGAGCCTCCAAGTTGATCGAATAGGTCCTCTATTCTAGGAAGTGGATATTTATTCTTTATCGTGAGTCGATTAAGTTCACGATAGTCTATGCACATCCTCAAACTTCCATCCTTTTTCTTCACGAAGAGTACTGGCGCACCCCATGGCGAAACACTCGGTCGGATAAATCCAAAGTCGAGCAGTTCCTGAAGTTGCACTTTCATCTCTTGCAATTCCTTGGGCGCCATCCTATAGGGAGCTTTCGATATTGGTGCCGCTCCTGGCACTAAATCAATCGCGAACTCAACTTGACGATTCGGCGGAAACTCCGGGCAAGTCTTCGGGAAAGACGTCTGGATATTTCTTGACGATAGGTACATTAGCTACCGTCTTCTCCGATGTTGTTTTCCCCATAACATTCACCAAGAATCCTTGGCAACTACGCTTCTTCAACATCTTCACCGCTTTCATGCCTGAGATCACCTTCGGGGTACTAGAGTGTCTTACTCCCTCGAATACGGTCTTGACATTAACAGACGGACATAAAGTTACCATCCTTTCGGAGCATTCAGCTACAGCTCTATGCTTGTCCAACCAATCCATACTCAAAATGACATCAAAATCGCTAAGTTCAACTACAGCGGATTTCTACTTCTTACTCTCTCGGACCGCCGCACTGGCTGTCACCGACATATCATAAGCAAGAGCTCGACTCTGATAATCCTTCAAAGTAGTACATACGAGCCCAGACATGTAGTCTCGAATTGAAGATTTCATCCGCTTGGAAAAATGGAGAATTTTGTCGCTCTCCTCGACAACTTGAGTCTTCACATAGCCCAACTCCTTGTTAAAATCGGCAATAGCTTGGGATACGGGAATATCCCGTGGTTGAGCATCATAGAAAGCATGGACTCGAGCCTGTCTAACCGGCCATGGGCAATATTCAGTCTCCATCAATTCTTGAAATTCGGCCCATGAAGCAACATGGTCTTTGGGCCCAACGGCCTCCCACCAATCCGTAGCGTCCCCAGTGAGAAAGTACTGGGCAATAGGGACCTTTCGGTCCTCGGGATAGTTGGTGGCAACGAAGAACTTGGATATCTCCTTGATCCACCCCTCCCAGCCGATCAGGTCTGATGCCCCCGAAAACTGAGGAGGATGCATCTTGATGACATCTTGGAGCCAACGGTCTGCTCCACCCTGATTATCATGGGCCGGATCCGGGTTCTGAACCACCTGAGCTATCGCCGCCATTTGGTTTACCATTTGCTGCATAACGGCCGCAATACCAAGGTCGGCGCGCTCCTGAGAACAAGCATGACTGTGACGGTTAACGGTACTGCTGGCTCCCGAAGAATGCGACGTGGCCGCCCCACCGGCTGCCTCACGTCCCCGACCGCATCCACGGCCACGACCACGGCCCCTTCCAGCATCCATGCTGGTGTTAAGAGGTGGCAAAAAAGCAACTCGATGATAAGTAAAAGATGGAAATTAACCATAGTTCAAGAAATGGAAATACGATATGAGAAAACAAAGAATCGAGTAAGAAAACTTACGAACACTAGAAGTACTGAGATGCTGGCAGCGGTGTGACAATGTGCAAAACAAAACACAAGTAGACCCAAATAACCGACAAGCCTAGGTATCTATAAACCTAGTTCTCTGATACCATTTTCTGTAACACCCCCGAGATCTTCAAGGTGTATTACAGTGCCGTGGACCCCTACATGGGATCCACCAGGCTGGACACAACTTACCACAATAGAAACACATACTGTCTAGTTGAAAGTCAAATAACACGCCCGGTACAACCGGCGGAATAATCAACAATGACAAACATAAATAACTTCCACGAATTCAAACATAATCCGAAGAGAAAAGCCTAAGTACTCGCGAGTACAATCTATAAGTTTCAAAAGTAGACAACAACCATATCGAATGGAAACAACGGAAATAAAAAGACTCAATGCACATGTCAACGACCCTGGCCAGCATCCTCGTATAAAACAGCACTCGCTCGTCCGGATGATCATAGCCTGAAATCCATAACAAGAATTTCCCCCCAACGGGTCCCCAAAGGGGTTAGCAATTACGCTAGTACAAGTAATCAAGGCAAACCAATCGCTTACACATTTCATAGTACATGCACCAAAGTCATTTCGAAAACCAAAACCAGACATGTCTTTTCCGGAAACAAACAGTCAAACAATTTGCCTAGGATCGGCACGAAGCCACGAATCCCACCCGAGGCCTCTAAGGACCCTCCCGGGCTGGCCATATTCATAAAACAAATCAAGCACACACGTCACCTAGGACCGGGACGAAGCCACGAATCCCACCCGAGGCCTCTAAGGACCCTCCCGGGCTGGCCGCGAAACAAACTCATGAATCCAGGACGAAGCCATAGATTCCCTCGAGGCCCCGTCGGACCCTTCCGAGGTGAGTAAAGCACACACAATATACATTACCATTTCACGTTAAGCATAAAGGTTTCCAAAGATACTTGACTTGAATAATTGACGACGCAACGAATGGAAAGGAAAATCACTGACGAACGCTAGGAACCAATGAAACCGAACCTAATGATTCGAAGAATACAATCACAACCATTTCTAAATGAATATGGGAATGGAATACACCCGAAAACACGCCTACGATTCATGTATATTCATATATAAACAACGAGGACGGACCACAACCAAACCCTCTTGATTCCATAAAAACAATGAAATATACCATGAATCTGTAGGGAAACTAATAATACCAACAAGATTAATCGTATTCATCATGAATTAACCAACAAAACGGAACGAATCGGACAAAAAAGCGAAAACCCCCAAATTATCCAAAAGTAGGGTTCTAAGAGATTTACCTTGGATTAGGATGAAAGATTCGTGTTGATGTTGTTATTATACACCAAGAACTAAAGGAAGATGATGATTGGGATGATTGGAGGAAGAAATCGCCAAGAAAATCGCCCAAATCGCCTAAGCCGCGGAGAGGGAGAAGAAATGAAAAAAAAAAGACGTTCCTCTCGGTCAACTCCCTGGTTTATATAGCCAGGGAGTGTTAGCGCGCGCTAATCTTCAGAAGTTAGCGTGCGCTAATGGGACAAAACTCCAGTCCAGAAGTTAATGTCCCAGTCCAGTAATTAGATTAAAGGGCCGCTAGCGTGCGCTGCCCGAAACGTAGCGCGCGCTAAAAGCCTCTCGGTAGCGTGCACTATCGGCCATAGCGTGTGCTACCTAGACATCAGCCGAGTCCAGAAGTGAACTGCCCAGTACTCACCTGACCCCATTAGCGCGCGCAATCGGCCAAACATAGCGTGCGCTAAAAGCGTATCGGTAGCGCGCGCTATCGTCCATAGCGTGCGCTACCTGGGCACCTGACCGAGTCCAGTAGCAAACTGTCTAGTACTGGACAAACTCGCTAGCGCGCGTTACAAAACAAGCATAGCGTGTGCTACTGAAGGATGTTTAGCGTGCGCTATACAATAACATTAGCGCGCGTTAGGCACAGGGTAACAACGGTCCGAAACACCGAAACACGAATGAAGCATCAAACGGAACATCTCAAAATGCATAATAACATAGAATGGACCCACGGCAACCCCGAAACAGCGGTTCCGAACAACAATTACGGGAATCAGATCGATAAGCGACGGAAGAACCAATAACGTATAACCGGATGACAAAAATTCTCGAAACAATTATTCTCAAAACTAATACGGTTACACGAGTGTCGCTAAAAACGAGAAATAGACCGAAAAGTGAAAATACCGGGAAAAAAAAAATACGGGTGTTACATTCTACCCCTCTAAAAACAAGTTTCATCCCGAAACTTAAGAAATAAACAACTCGGGGTACTTAGCACGCATGCTATCCTCGGTCTTCCAAGTTGCTTCTTCGACACCATGTATCGACCACTGCACTTTGACCAAAGGAATGGTCTTATGCCTCAGTCGCTTCTCACGGTGCTCGAAAATCCTCAAGGGACGCTCCTCGAAAGTAATGTCCTCGGCAATATCGATCTCACCATAATCGATGATATGGATAGGATCCGGAACATATTTCCTCAGCTGGGAAACATGGAAAACGCTATGAACGTGACTCAAGGCCGGAGGTAGTTCCAAACGGTATGCCAACTCACCAACTCGCTCGAGAATCTCAAAGGGTCCAATAAATCTCGGACTCAACTTCCCCTTCTTCCCGAAACGAAAAACTCCCCTCATCGGCAACACCTTTAGCAAAACGTGGTCTCCCACCTCGAATTCCAAAGGTCGACGACGGACGTCGGCATACGACTTCTGTCGACTTTGGGCGGTCAACATCCGTTCTCGAATCAAATCCACCTTCCGCCTCATCTCTAAAATAATATCTGGTTCGGTCCCGACCAAATCAGATGCTTCGTTCCAACAAATCAGCAATCGACAACGTCGCCCGTAAAGCGCCTTATACGGTGCCATCCGAATCGATGCGTGCCAACTATTGTTGTACGTGAATTCGATCAATGGCAAATGCTCCTCCCAGTCACTGCTCCAATCGAGAGCACAAGCATGCAACATATCCTCGAATGTCTGGATAGTGCGTTCCGACTGTCCATCTGACTGAGGATGAAAAGAGGTACTCAAACGCAAACGAGTACCCAACGCCTTATGCACTGCCTGCCAAAAGTGCGATACAAAACGGCCATCACGATCTGAAACAATAGACTTCGGAGTACCGTGAAGCCTCACGATCTGCGCGATAAACACACGAGCCAACTTCTCTGGGCCCCAAGTGTCTTTGATGCAAGAAAATGTGCCGACTCGGTCAGACGATCAACAATCACCCAGACCATATTCATGCCCGACCTCGAACTCAGCAAACTCGTAATGAAATCCATCGATATATCTTCCCATTTCCATTCCGGAACGGGAAGTGACTACAATAACCCGGTCGGTCATTGATGCTCGATTTTGACATGCTGACAAGTCAAACATCTCGCTACAAACTGTGTTACCCCCTCCTTCATATTATTCCACCATATTCCTTCTCAGGTCCTTGTACATCTTACTCGAACCAGGATGAACGGAGTAAGGTGTAGCATGGGCCTCACGCAAAATACTCTATCTCAACTCTGAGTCGTTCGGTACATAAAGCCGACTTTGGAATCTCAAAACACCATCCGCGTGAATCACAAACCCAGGAGACTTTCCCTTAGGAACGTTCTCTCAGATTTCAGTAATCATCGGATCCTCTAATTGCTTCAGCTTAATTTCATCGATCAAAGACGACGAAATCTCTAAAGCACAAAGTTGCCTGACAGCTCCACGCAACAAAACCTCAACATCAAACTCGATCAAAACCCGTCGAAGCTCAGACCGAGACGTAAGGATCTCAAGCGTTCGCAACGCAACCAGTTTCCGACTCAAGGCGTCGGCCACGACGTTCGCCTTGCCCGGATGATAAAGGATTTCGAGGTCATAATCCTTAATCAACTCTAACCACCTCCTCTGCCTCATATTCAACTCCCGCTGAGTAAATATGTATTTCAGACTTTTATGATCGGTAAAAATCTGACATGCAGAGCCGAAAAGATAGTGACGCCAAATCTTGAGCGCAAAAAAAAACTGCCGCTAACTCCAAATCATGAGTAGGGTAGTTAAGCTTATACGGCCTCAACTGTCTCGACGCATATGCAATGGTCTTGCCGTGCTGCATCAACACGCACCCAAGACCCTGACCCGAAGCATCACTATAAACAGCAAAAGCCCCTTACCACACGACAACGCCAAAATCGGAGCCGAAGTCAAATGCCTCTTCAGCTCCTCAAAACTCGACTGCCTCTCGTCATTCGAGACTAACTTCTCGGACTTCTGGAGCAACTGTGTAAGTGGCTGAGCCAGTTTCGAGAAATCCTCGACGAACCTACGGTAGTAGCCAGCTAAACCCAAGAAATTACGAACTTCCTTCACGTTTTTAGGCGGTGCCTAATCCAACACTGCCTCAATTTTCTGCGGGTCCACACGAAAACCCTCGGCTGAAATCATGTGACCTAGAAACATCACTTCCTTCTGCCAGAACTCACATTTCTAGAACTTTGCATAGAGTTGCTCGGTCCTCAAGATGTTCAACACTACTCGCAAATGATATGTGTGATCCTCCTCGTTCCTCGAATAAATAAGGATATCGTCAATGAAGACGACGACACACTTAACCAAATACTCGATAAAGACCTTGTTCATCAACTGCATGAATACGGCCGGTGCATTAGTTAGCCCGAAAGGCATAACTACAAACTCATAGTGTCTCAGATCTCGCCCGAAAAGTCGTTTCTAACGTCGGACTCCTTCACCCGAAGCTGATAGTACCCCGATCTCAAGTCGATTTTCGAGAATACCGCAGCTCCCTGCAACTGGTCGAACAAGTCATCAATCCTTGGCAGAGGATACTTGTTCTTGATGGTCACTTTGTTTAACTCGCGATAATCGATACACAAACGCAGCGAACCATCCTTCTTCCGCACAAACAGGACCGGTGCGCCCCAAGGTGAGGCGCTCGGTCGAACATACCCCGACTTAAGAACATTATCACGCGTTAGGCACAGGGTAACAACAGTCCGAAACACGAATGAAGCATCAAACGGAACATTTCAAAACGCATAATAACATAGAATGGACCCACGGCAACCCCGAAACGGCGGTTCCGAACAAAATTTACGGGAATCAGATCGATAAGCGATGGAAGAACCAATAACATATAATTGGATGACAAAAAGTCTCGAAACACTTATTCTCAAAACTAATATGGTTACACGAGTATCGCTAAAAACGAGAAATACACTGAAAAGTGAAAATAACGAGAAAAGAAAAATACGGGTGTTACAATAGTGTGGTGCATTTTCTGGTAAACTAGGATCATCCCACCAGTCTTTACGTGCTAGAAGGCGCGAGTTAAAAGTAGCCGGGACCTTCTTACGTGGCGTCATCCTAGGTTTGGCCATTCTAACAGTTCGTACATACATAAATAATTATTTAAATAAAATGAAATGACATATGCATGAATAATGACTGAAACTTGGTACCTTTAACGGAGTGGCGAAGTGGCGAAGCTGCGAGCATATGATACTTTTACATTTTAGCGAGTTTACATAAAATTAAAACCTCGCTCCGATACCACTATGTAATGCCCCGACTTTCTAGGGTAATTATAGTGGAAAATAATTAAAAGGTAATTTTTGTCGAAAAATAATTTTCTTGAGAATATAAAAATTATCGCCTACAAAGTTGAGTCACTACAATGATATAAAAATATATATACCTTTAAATAAGGCAACATTTCATCGTAGATACGAGGTAAAATTTTGCGGTGGAAGAATAATTCATAATTTATAAATTTCTAGTCAACATTTCCCCCAAATAAGTTTCAAAACATTTGACATAAAGAAAACATCATGTAATTAGTTCTCTTTCGTATGCCCTCTTGTCTCGCTCCTTCGTCCATCCGGCTCGGTTTAACATGCGGGATCAATAAAGGTGGGGTTCCTTCAGCTCGTGGAGATCACACTGATCACAGTAATATACAATCTCATGGAAAGCATAACATGAATAATCTATCACATTTTTCCTCAACGTAAATGCATACTCACAATATTACGTGTAGCATCAATCGAGCACGTATAACACGAATATTGAGGTTGCGCAGGTACCCCCGCAACAACATGAAACGTACTCACAATATTACATATAGGATGAATCTAGCACGCATAACACGAATATTGAGGTTGCGCAGGTGTCCCCGCAACAACATGAAACATACACGCAATACCACATATAACATGAATCGAGCACGCATGTGAATATTGGGTTGTGCAGGTGTCCCCACACAACATGAATCCTAAGATAACCTCTTTACACGTATACAAGTAAGCCTGATTTACAACATGTATCGTCAATTTATAAACATGAATTGAATATCACATATACAGTCCAATTAAAGCAATTAAAGTGATAGTGTAAATTCTCACCTGAATAAATGATGATTTCTGACTTTGAAATGAAGATGCTCGACGTACAGTCCTAAGCCCGTAAATCCTCGATAAAGTCTACATATAATAATAATTAAAATCCTTACCATTTATTATTTATATCATAAATGAAAAGATACAAATATCACTATATAATCACTGAAAATAAATTACAATTACTTATTAATATTAATCGAAGAGTTAATATCATTAATTACTGAAATTAAAATACTTATCCATAAATTCAGATTAATTATTAATATTAATTGAAAGTCAATATTTTAATATTTTTCGTCAAAATTTACCTTTTAATTATTTTTCCCTATAATTACCCTAGAAAGTCGGGGCGTTACACCATGTATTACTTAAGGTATCACCTACTCGAGGAGTTTACCACTTTGGTCGGAGGGTAAGCTTAGTCCGAGATACATTGGACCTTTCGAAATTCTAGAGCGAGTTGGAGACCATGCATACCGGTTGGGTTTGCCACCGTCCTTGAGTCACGTGTATAACATATTTCATGTCTCCCAGATCAGAAAGTACGTACCAGATCCTAGCCATATTATTAATTTTGGAGAGATTGAACTGGGACTCGACATCACATTTGAGGAGAGATCGATTCATACTTTGGAGCGTCAGGTAAAGCAACTTAGGCACAAAACCATTCCTTTGGTTAAAGTGCAATGGTCGAGGCATGGAAAGAAAGAGGCTACATGGGAAATGGAAGATAATATGAAGGCAAGACCACTTGAAACAGTTAACCTGTGGCGCGCGACAATTATTCTTGTTGGGTACCAAATCGGATATTTGCGCCGTTTGATGCGGAAGCGAAAACAAATTGCGGAAAATAAATCACACAGGGATTTATAGAGGTTCGGCTATTAACGAAGCCTACGTCCTCTCTCGATGTATCTTTTTCCTTAGGCTTAAGATCAAAACCTCTACGCCTCTCTTCTATCGGTCGAGGGATTACCGTTACAAGCTCGTCTTCTATCGGTCCGAGTAAAACCGTTTTTCCTTTTCTATTGGATAAGGAATCAACCACTCTAGCTTTCTATGGGTACTAGATAAACCTCACTTAGATATCGATTGCGATTCTAACAATGCCGGATACTTGATCCTAATAACACCGAATCCAATCGATTCTTTTCTTTTACCTCTCGTGTATAATGTTGAATGTATAAACACTCAAACTAACAATATAAGCTCAATATTACAACAACAATGTAAGTATATGATTCTCAGATGAATATCTCGTTTGCTTGAAGTTGTTGTGCTCAAACAATACCATAGGAATGGTATTTATAGGCATTTCCCACAAACTAGCCGTTGCTGGCTGTTTTGACTTGCTAGCGTGCGCTAGCCTTCTTTTGTAGCGTGCGCTAGATCTTTCCAGTTTCAGTCCAGTAGCTTCGTTTCTTCTTTAGCGTACGTTATTCCTCCTTCCTTACGTACGTTATTTCACTTACTTAGCGTACGTTAACCATGATTGAGTAGCGTGCGTTAACGTAATATATCCGTTGCCTTTCCTTGTCAAACTATCCGTTTGATGCTTGACTTTGACTTGCTTTTCCCAACGTTCGGATTGACTAGATTCAAACAACTTAGCGTGCGCTAATCATACTGTGTAGCGTGCGCTAGATCTGACTTCATTGCATACGTCATTCTGTGTTTGAATTCTTCCACAACAGTAACAGGACTTCGATAGCGTGCGTTAATACTTATGTGTAGCGTGCGCTATCGTTCAGCTTTTCTTCACTGCAGCTTACTCTTCGTTAGTGTGCGTTGACATATATGCCTTAGCGTGCGCTAATGCAGTCCAGATTGCAACTTTTTGCGTCTTCGTCTGCTTCGTTGTATTGCTTTGCCTCGATGTTGTTTTGTAGTTTAGCAACTTTAATCATCAAAACATAAATTAAGTAATGTGTGGAATAAATATTCCAACAATCTCCCCCTTTTTGATGATTACAAAACAACTCTTGAATTGGATAATCTGTAAAAAAAATAATATATATATATTTCTACGAATCAAAGTTTTCGACTTTGATCGTTTCGTTAGTTTCTCCAATCCTTTTCTTTTTCGACTTCTTCATTTTTCAACTCCTTCCTTCTTTTTAGCTCCCCCTTTTTGTATGCTTTCTTTTTCTTTTCAACTTCTTCGATTTTTCTCATTTTTATCTCAATTCATATCTTTCTCCCCCTTTTTGTCTTCATCAAAAAGTAAAAGAAATATAAAGAATACCAAAAGAAATATAAATATGCATGATACCAATTTATGCATTAATAAGGGTATAAACTCCCCCTGAAAATATTATTTCCTTCTCCCCCTTTGTAAAATATCATTTGTCAAAATTTATTTTTGGGGATCCAACCGATAGTTGGTTTTTCTTTTGAAACGTAGACAATGTTTGAAACGCTTGTTCCTTTAGGAACCCAAATCCTTTTAGTTTTTATCGTCCGTCTTGGGCTTTTGCAATTGAAAATATGATGCCCGATTTTTAAACACTTTTCGCAATGGGGTATATTGAAATTAACGGATTCGTTTTTCGAACGTGATTTGAATCCTAACCCCTCTTTGTTTAGAGTATATTTTTGAACACATAACATTTGTTCAAATTTATCGTTGCCGCACGAAAATTTCTTTGTCAAAATTTTTAGTTCATCTTGAACTTTTAAAAGATCATTTTTCAAAATATTTTCATTTTCAAGGCATTTCGAATGATCAATTTCGACAAATTTCCCTTTTTCAAGTATTTTGGAATTTTCAATTTCCAAAGTTTTATATTTAGACTTGAGGGATTTTATTTCATTTAAAGCATTTTGTTAGTCCGTATGTAATAACTCGAATGCTTCAAAAAGTTCGTCGTAAGAGTTACTTACTGGCTTTCGACGCCGCCGCCGCCGAATGAACTCCGCCATGAGCGCGAGATTATTTTGATCAAGAAAATCTTCATCGGGATCTTCGCTCCATGTTGCGATTAGAACCTCCTTTTGCTTTACTCGACAGTTTTTAGCAAAATGGCCTAGTTTGCCACATAATCGACAAGTGTTGTCGAATTTCTTAGGTTCGCCCGCTTGAATGTCCTTCTTCCTCCGGTTTAATAAGTGTTGGAACTTATTAATATTTTTGGCATAATATGCCATTTCTTCGTCACTTTCGTCCACCGGGGTTTCTTCTTTCTTCTTCGACATTTTAGCCTTGAAGGCTATCGACCTCTCCTTCGGTTTCGGTTTGGCATTTCGAGATTTTAGAACAATCTCGTAGTTGATAAGAGAACCAACGAGAGCACTAAAATCGAGAGTATTTAAATATTTGGATTCCATTATTGCCGTAACCGTACCGTCCCATTCTCGAGGTAGTGATCGGAGAATTTTCTTTACTTTCTCACTACTCGAAAGTGGTTTTCCAAAACATGCTATCCATTAGTGATGACCGAAAATCGGTCGAGCATGATCGAGATGGAAACTACCACCTTCATTTGGAATAATTCATAATCGTGAAGGAGCATGTTTATCTTCGTCTCCTTGACTTGAGACGTACCTTCGTGTGTTACCTCAAGCATTTTCCAGATTTCTTTGGCACTATCACATGATGATATCCGGTTGTGTTCTTCCGGATTTAAGGCACAATAAAGAAGTTGAGTTGCCTTACAATTGAAATGGTCGTTTTTCCAATCGGAGTCGTCATATTCTTCAAAATTTTTGCCGCATCGTTGGAATTCATTGGGATTTTTGGACCAAGACAAATCACTTTCCAAAGTTCGATGTCGTAAGCTCGAATGAATATCGACATCTTCTTCTTCCAAGTCATGAAGTTCGCGCCATCAAAAAATGGTGGTCGGTTGAGAGCAAGGCCTTCGGTCGGAGAGATTTGAAACGCCATTTTGGATCTTCTCCTAGGATGTTAAGTCACAGATTGAGAACCGCTCCGATACCAATTGTTGGGTACCAAATCGGATATTTGCGCCGTTTGATGCGGAAGCGAAAATAAATTATGGAAAATAAATCACACAGGATTTATAGAGGTTCGGATATTAACGAAGCCTACGCCCTCTCTCGATGTATCTTTTTCCTTAGGCTTAAGATCAAAACCTCTACGCCTCTCTTCTATCGGTCGAGGGATTACTGCTACAAGCTCGTCTTCTATCGGTCCGAGTAAAACCGTTTTCCTTTTCTATTGGATAAGGAATCAACCACTCTAGCTTTCTATGGGTACTAGATAAACCTCACTTAGATATCGATTGCGATTCTAACAATGCCGGATACTTGATCCTAATAACACCGAATCCAATCGATTCTTTTCTTTTACCTCTCGTGTATAATGTTGAATGTATAAACACTCAAACTAACAATATAAGCTCAATATTACAACAACAATGTAAGTATATGATTCTCAGATGAATATCTCGTTTGCTTGAAGTTGTTGTGCTCAAACAATACCATGGGAATGGTATTTATAGGCATTTCCCACAAACTAGCCGTTGCTGGCTGTTTTGACTTGCTAGCGTGCGCTAGCCTTCTTTTGTAGCGTGCGCTAGATCTTTCCATTTGATCCAGTAGCTTCGTTTCTTCTTTAGCATACGTTATTCCTCCTTCCTTACGTACGTTATTTCACTTACTTAGCGTACGTTAACCATGATTGAGTAGCGTGCGTTAACGTAATATATCCGTTGCCTTTCCTTGTCAAACTATCCGTTTGATGCTTGACTTTGACTTGCTTTTCCCAACGTTCGGATTGACTAGATTCAAACAACTTAGCGTGCGCTAATCATACTGTGTAGCGTGCGCTAGATCTGACTTCATTGCATACGTCATTCTGTGTTTGAATTCTTCCACAACAGTAACAGGACTTCGATAGCGTGCGTTAATACTTATGTGTAGCGTGCGCTATCGTTCAGCTTTTCTTCACTGCAGCTTACTTCGAAACTTGGCTGGGATGCAGCTTACTCTTCGTTAGCGTGCGTTGACATATATGCCTTAGCGTGCGCTAATGCAGTCCAGATTGCAACTTTTTGCGTCTTCGTCTGCTTCGTTGTATTGCTTTGCCTCGATGTTGTTTTGTAGTTTAGCAACTTTAATCATCAAAACATAAATTAAGTAATGTGTGGAATAAATATTCCAACAATCTCCCCCTTTTTGATGATTACAAAACAACTCTTGAATTGGATAATCTGTAAAAAAATAATATATATATATATATATATTTCTACGAATCAAAGTTTTCGACTTTGATCGTTTCGTTAGTTTCTACAATCCTTTTCTTTTTCGACTTCTTCATTTTTCAACTCCTTCCTTCTTTTTAGCTCCCCCTTTTTGTATGCTTTCTTTTTCTTTTCAACTTCTTCGATTTTTCTCATTTTTATCTCAATTCATATCTTTCTCCCCCTTTTTGTCTTCATCAAAAAGTAAAAGAAATATAAAGAATACCAAAAGAAATATAAATATGCATGATACCAATTTATGCATTAATAAGGGTATAAACTCCCCCTGAAAATATTATTTCCTTCTCCCCCTTTGTAAAATATCATTTGTCAAAATTTATTTTTGGGGATCCAACCGATAGTTGGTTTTTCTTTTGAAACGTAGACAATGTTTGAAACGCTTGTTCCTTTAGGAACCCAAATCCTTTTAGTTTTTATCGTCCGTCTTGGGCTTTTGCAATTGGAAATATGATGCCCGATTTTTAAACACTTTTCGCAATGGGGTATATTGAAATTAACGGATTCGTTTTTCGAACGTGATTTGAATCCTAACCCCTCTTTGTTTAGAGTATATTTTTGAACACATAATATTTGTTCAAATTTATCGTTGCCGCACGAAAATTTCTTTGTCAAAATTTTTAGTTCATCTTGAACTTTTAAAAGATCATTTTTCAAAATATTTTCATTTTCAAGGCATTTCGAATGATCAATTTCGACAAATTTCCCTTTTTCAAGTATTTTGGAATTTTCAATTTCCAAAGTTTTATATTTAGACTTGAGGGATTTTATTTCATTTAAAGCATTTTGATAGTCCGTATGTAATAACTCGAATGCTTCAAAAAGTTCGTCGTAAGAGTTACTTACTTGGCTTTCGACATCGCTGTCGTCGAATGAACTCCGGGCCATGAGCGCGAGATTATTTTGATCAAGAAAATCTTCATCGGGATCTTCGTCGCTCCATGTTGCGATTAGAACCTCCTTTTGCTTTACTCGACAGTTTTTAGCAAAATGGCCTAGTTTGCCACATAATCGACAAGTGTTGTCGAATTTCTTAGGTTCGCCCGCTTGAATGTCCTTCTTCCTCCGGTTTAATAAGTGTTGGAACTTATTAATATTTTTGGCATAATATGCCATTTCTTCGTCACTTTCGTCCACCGGGGTTTCTTCTTTCTTCTTCGACATTTTAGCCTTGAAGGCTATCGACCTCTCCTTCGGTTTCGGTTTGGCATTTCGAGATTTTAGAACAATCTCGTAGTTGATAAGAGAACCAACGAGAGCACTAAAATCTAGAGTATTTAAATCTTTGGATTCCATTATTGCCGTAACCGTACCGTCCCATTCTCGAGGTAGTGATCGGAGAATTTTCTTTACTTTCTCACTACTCGAAAGTGGTTTTCCAAAACATGCTAATCCATTAGTGATGACCGAAAATAGGTCAAGCATGATCGAGATGGATTCATCGTCCTTCATTTGGAATAATTCATAATCGTGAAGGAGCATGTTTATCTTCGTCTCCTTGACTTGAGACGTACCTTCGTGTGTTACCTCAAACATTTTCCAGATTTCTTTGGCACTATCACACGATGATATCCGGTTGTGTTCTTCCGGATTTAAGGCACAATAAAGAAGTTGAGTTGCCTTACAATTGAAATGGTCGTTTTTCCAATCGGAGTCGTCATATTCTTCAAAATTTTTAAGCGTACCGTTGGAATTCATTGGGATTTTTGGACCAAGACAAATCACTTTCCAAAGTTCGATGTCGTAAGCTCGAATGAATATCGACATCTTCTTCTTCCAAGTCATGAAGTTCGCGCCATCAAAAAATGGTGGTCGGTTGAGAGCAAGGCCTTCGGTCGGAGAGATTTGAAATGCCATTTTGGATCTTCTCCTAGGATGTTAAGCCGCGTATTGGAGAACCGCTCCGATACCAATTGTTGGGTACCAAATCGGATATTTGCGCCGTTTGATGCGGAAGCGAAAATAAATTGCGGAAAATAAATCACACAGGGATTTATAGAGGTTCGGATATTAACGAAGCCTACGTCCTCTCTCGATGTATCTTTTTCCTTAGGCTTAAGATCAAAACCTCTACGCCTCTCTTCTATCGGTCGAGGGATTACCGTTACAAGCTCGTCTTCTATCGGTCCGAGTAAAACCGTTTTTCCTTTTCTATTGGATAAGGAATCAACCACTCTAGCTTTCTATGGGTACTAGATAAACCTCACTTAGATATCGATTGCGATTCTAACAATGCCGGATACTTGATCCTAATAACACCGAATCCAATCGATTCTTTTCTTTTACCTCTCGTGTATAATGTTGAATGTATAAACACTCAAACTAACAATATAAGCTCAATATTACAACAACAATGTAAGTATATGATTCTCAGATGAATATCTCGTTTGCTTGAAGTTGTTGTGCTCAAACAATACCATGGGAATGGTATTTATAGGCATTTCCCACAAACTAGCCGTTGCTGGCTGTTTTGACTTGCTAGCGTGCGCTAGCCTTCTTTTGTAGCGTGCGCTAGATCTTTCCAGTTTCAGTCCAGTAGCTTTGTTTCTTCTTTAGCGTACGTTATTCCTCCTTCCTTACGTACGTTATTTCACTTACTTAGCGTACGTTAACCATGATTGAGTAGCGTGCGTTAACGTAATATATCCGTTGCCTTTCCTTGTCAAACTATCCGTTTGATGCTTGACTTTGACTTGCTTTTCCCAACGTTCGGATTGACTAGATTCAAACAACTTAGCGTGCGCTAATCATACTGTGTAGCGTGCGCTAGATCTGACTTCATTGCATACGTCATTCTGTGTTTGAATTCTTCCACAACAGTAACAGGACTTCGATAGCGTGCGTTAATACTTATGTGTAGCGTGCGCTATCGTTCAGCTTTTCTTCACTGCAGCTTACTTCGAAACTTGGCTGGGATGCAGCTTACTCTTCGTTAGCGTGCGTTAACATATATGCCTTAGCGTGCGCTAATGCAGTCCAGATTGCAACTTTTTGCGTCTTCGTCTGCTTCGTTGTATTGCTTTGCCTCGATGTTGTTTTGTAGTTTAGCAACTTTAATCATCAAAACATAAATTAAGTAATGTGTGGAATAAATATTCCAACAATCTCCCCCTTTTTGATGATTACAAAACAACTCTTGAATTGGATAATCTGTAAAAAAATAATATATATATATATATATATATATATATATATATTTCTACGAATCAAAGTTTTCGACTTTGATCGTTTCGTTAGTTTTTCCAATCCTTTTCTTTTTCGACTTCTTCATTTTTCAACTCCTTCCTTCTTTTTAGCTCCCCCTTTTTGTATGCTTTCTTTTTCTTTTCAACTTCTTCGATTTTTTTCATTTTTATCTCAATTCATATCTTTCTCCCCCTTTTTGTCTTCATCAAAAAGTAAAAGAAATATAAAGAATACCAAAAGAAATATAAATATGCATGATACCAATTTATGCATTAATAAGGGTATAAACTCCCCCTGAAAATATTATTTCCTTCTCCCCCTTTGTAAAATATCATTTGTCAAAATTTATTTTTGGGGATCCAACCGATAGTTGGTTTTTCTTTTGAAACGTAGACAATGTTTGAAACGCTTGTTCCTTTAGGAACCCAAATCCTTTTAGTTTTTATCGTCCGTCTTGGGCTTTTGCAATTGGAAATATGATGCCCGATTTTTAAACACTTTTCGCAATGGGGTATATTGAAATTAACGGATTCGTTTTTCGAACGTGATTTGAATCCTAACCCCTCTTTGTTTAGAGTATATTTTTGAACACATAACAGTTGTTCAAATTTATCGTTGCCGCACGAAAATTTCTTTGTCAAAATTTTTAGTTCATCTTGAACTTTTAAAAGATCATTTTTCAAAATATTTTCATTTTCAAGGCATTTCGAATGATCAATTTCGACAAATTTCCCTTTTTCAAGTATTTTGGAATTTTCAATTTCCAAAGTTTTATATTTAGACTTGAGGGATTTTATTTCATTTAAAGCATTTTGATAGTCCGTATGTAATAACTCGAATGCTTCAAAAAGTTCGTCGTAAGAGTTACTTACTTGGCTTTCGACATCGCTGTCGTCGAATGAACTCCGGGCCATGAGCGCGAGATTATTTTGATCAAGAAAATCTTCATCGGGATCTTCGTCGCTCCATGTTGCGATTAGAACCTTTTTTTGCTTTACTCGACAGTTTTTAGCAAAATGGTCTGGTTTGCCACATAATCGACAAGTGTTGTCGAATTTCTTAGGTTCGCCCGCTTGAATGTCCTTCTTCCTCCGGTTTAATAAGTGTTGGAACTTATTAATATTTTTGGCATAATATGCCATTTCTTCGTCACTTTCGTCCACCGGGGTTTCTTCTTTCTTCTTCAACATTTTAGCCTTGAAGGCTATCGACCTCTCCTTCGGTTTCGGTTTGGCATTTCGAGATTTTAGAACAATCTCGTAGTTGATAAGAGAACCAACGAGAGCACTAAAATCGAGAGTATTTAAATCTTTGGATTCCATTATTGCCGTAACTGCACTGGCCCCATTCTCGAGGTAGTGATCGGAGAATTTTCTTTACTTTCTCACTACTCGAAAGTGGTTTTCCAAAACATGCTAATCCATTAGTGATGACCGAAAATCGGTCGAGCATGATCGAGATGGATTCGTCGTCCTTCATTTGGAATAATTCATAATCGTGAAGGAGCATGTTTATCTTCGTCTCCTTGACTTGAGACGTACCTTCGTGTGTTACCTCAAGCATTTTCCAGATTTCTTTGGCACTATCACACGATGATATCCGGTTGTGTTCTTCCGGATTTAAGGCACAATAAAGAAGTTGAGTTGCCTTACAATTGAAATGGTCGTTTTTCCAATCGGAGTCGTCATATTCTTCAAAATTTTTAAGCGTACCGTTGGAATTCATTGGGATTTTTGGACCAAGACAAATCACTTTCCAAAGTTCGATATCGTAAGCTCGAATGAATATCGACATCTTCTTCTTCCAAGTCATGAAGTTCGCGCCATCAAAAAATGGTGGTCGGTTGAGAGCAAGGCCTTCGGTCGGAGAGATTTGAAACGCCATTTTGGATCTTCTCCTAGGATGTTAAGCCGCGTATTGGAGAACCGCTCCGATACCAATTGTTGGGTACCAAATCGGATATTTGCGCCGTTTGATGCGGAAGCGAAAATAAATTGCGGAAAATAAATCACACAGGGATTTATAGAGGTTCGGCTATTAACGAAGCCTACGTCCTCTCTCGATGTATCTTTTTCCTTAGGCTTAAGATCAAAACCTCTACGCCTCTCTTCTATCGGTCGAGGATTACTGCTACAAGCTCGTCTTCTATCGGTCCGAGTAAAACCATTTTTCCTTTTCTATTGGATAAGGAATCAACCACTCTAGCTTTCTATGGGTACTAGATAAACCTCACTTAGATATCGATTGCGATTCTAACAATGCCGGATACTTGATCCTAATAACACCGAATCCAATCGATTCTTTTCTTTTACCTCTCGTGTATAATGTTGAATGTATAAACACTCAAACTAACAATATAAGCTCAATATTACAACAACAATGTAAGTATATGATTCTCAGATGAATATCTCGTTTGCTTGAAGTTGTTGTGCTCAAACAATACCATGGGAATGGTATTTATAGGCATTTCCCACAAACTAGCCGTTGCTGGCTGTTTTGACTTGCTAGCGTGCGCTAGCCTTCTTTTGTAGCGTGCGCTAGATCTTTCCAGTTTCAGTCCAGTAGCTTTGTTTCTTCTTTAGCGTACGTTATTCCTCCTTCCTTACGTACGTTATTTCACTTACTTAGCGTACATTAACCATGATTGAGTAGCGTGCGTTAACGTAATATATCCGTTGCCTTTCCTTGTCAAACTATCCGTTTGATGCTTGACTTTGACTTGCTTTTCCCAACGTTCGGATTGACTAGATTCAAACAACTTAGCGTGCGCTAATCATACTGTGTAGCGTGCACTAGATCTGACTTCATTGTATACGTCATTCTGTGTTTGAATTCTTCCACAACAGTAACAGGACTTCGATAGCGTGCGTTAATACTTATGTGTAGCGTGCGCTATCGTTCAGCTTTTCTTCACTGCAGCTTACTTCGAAACTTGGCTGGGATGCAGCTTACTCTTCGTTAGCATGCGTTAACATATATGCCTTAGCGTGCGCTAATGCAGTCCAGATTGCAACTTTGCGTCTTAAATACCTTCGTTGTATTGCTTTGCCTCGATGTTGTTTTGTAGTTTAGCAACTTTAATCATCAAAACATAAATTAAGTAATGTGTGGAATAAATATTCCAACAATTCTGAGTGTGATCTACACGGCTATAGTTGAAACACATCTTCACACCACTCACCTCATTCACTGTTGGAGTAAGATTCTTAAACTGATCGAACGAACGAGGAATGCTCCCAGAAGGACAATGCGAAGCAATAGGATCACGGAACTCACATCTCTTACCTCTGGATAAATTACCCGAGGTCTTCTGTCTCTTACCTCCCGAACTAGCCTCTGGTACAGAAACAGCCATCTCGATGGCTAAAGCTCAGTCTTTATACTCTTTCAAAGTGGCACACATGAGTGGCGCCATACTCTCACGGATATAGGGTTTCATGCGCATATTGAAGTATCGGATCTTGTCCGCTTCACTTCTCACTTGATCACGGACATAGCTCAACTGCGATTATAATCAACTATCACCGGGGATATAGGCACATCTTGGAGCGTAGCCGAGAAAAACTCAACGATTATTCGCTCACGGACGGGCAACGGGCAATACTCTGCTTCCATGGCAGTCTTGAACTCAGCCCACGTAGGTGTACGATCTACTGGCGCTACAGCCTGCCACCAGTGTGCAGCTTCTTTATCGATAAGATACTGAGTAATAGGTACTCTTCTCTCATCGGGACATGCCACCGCAGCAAATGTTCTTCCCAACTGGAAGAGCCAGTTCTCCCAACCTAACAAGTCAGAGGAACTAGCAAAACGAGGTGGGTGCATTCTCATCACGTCTCGCAACCAATTACTAGCTCCATCATTATTATCTGGGAGCTCATTCCGGTGAACTGCTTGATTCATCTACGCCAACTGAGTTACCACTTGTTGGAGGATGGTGGCGGCGCCAACATCGACATTACCCCCAGCTTGTCCCTGATCACGCGACTGGTCAACCCGACCATCTGCACTGAGCTAATTAGCACTCGACAATGAGCGAGACGTCCTCTCATGCTCCTGATTACGTCCACGACCACATCCTCGGCCTCGACCTCTCAGCATACTGAACAACCAAATACTAAGTACAACAAAACGTAACATTGCAGAGCAACGCACCAAGACACCAACCCAGCACATCACATCACAAATTAATATGCCGAACAGCTAGCCCAGCAAAACATATCAACGTAAGGCAGCAAATAGCAACACGAAAGAATATCCACTACGGTTAATTACACGGATATAAGAACTACCACTGCAATAAACGGAACTTACCGTTGTAACAAACACATATCCATATCAATGGAACTTACAATCTTTACCAATACAAAAAAGGCCAAAACAATGTACACATCACAGTGGTCAATCACTGTTAGTATTCTTTTCTTTAAACTCCACGAGGTATTTGTTTAAACAATAAAATTTGAAAATTTTAGGATCTTTATGATTTTTCGAAATAAAATTTAGAAATATCATTGATACCTCGGGCTGTTTTACCAAATCATGAATCATGACTTTAACCATCTTACTTTGAAAATGTTTTCCAGGCAACATTCCAAAAGAACAATTTCTTCGGAAATAACATCATCATCACAAATAACAAAACACAAGGTAACAACATGTTACCACTCAATATTATCACAATTAACAACACATAGGGTAATCACATGTTACCACTCAACATCATCGCCAGCAACGACATATAGGACATCCCGTGGTTATGCTCTCTTGGCATCGACCCCCACAGGTTTCACCAAACCGTCCCCAGGTGGGCAATCTATTCATACATACAATAGACATTCCCACATATCAACAATCACATACAAACCACACAACACAATGTATCTTATCACGCGTTAAGACTACGGTTAGCATGCGTTAACTATATATCACATTGTCTGCCATGCTAGTTACCATGCGTTAACTGGCACAATTCAGAAAGATTTTTCCTCCACCCTTTTTAGAAATGAAAATCACATTTGATTCATAAATACAAAAAATTCATGGGTGTAAAGTCTTAAATCATTTGCTCGATCATTGAAAATAGCACCAATACGCGAAAATCATTTTCTTAAAATCCTTTCAAACACGACAAAAGATAAATGACGGTAACAATTTATAAAATGTCCCAAATACCTCTAAACACATTTTTCAAATACCGTCATAAAGTTTCGTTTGAAAATACAGGACTAGCTCGCCAAAATTCATACCACTTTTCAAAATTCATATACACCGTCATTTGACCACACCGTCAAATTATTTTTGAAAAATGATTTTCCACGATACACTCAGGTCCAAGAAATTTTAGGAAATCAATTTCAAGCACGCACACAAGGTTATAATTATTAATAGGAGCACATCAGTTGTAAACAACAACAATTACCCAAATACCATCAATTCTCAAACACACGCATATACGGCATTCAAGAATCATCAATTCCATAAACACAACTCACGAACGTCGATTCCGAATACATGTCGGACCATCTATATGAGTTTCTCAACAAACTCTATCGTCATTATGTTTCGAGGAACACGTCGATGTTCAAGGCTTTAACATCATACTGCACCACTGGGTGTCCAAACCATCAATACATTTAGCTCAATACACATATAGTTCATCACAAGTACTAGACAGATTTCATCACACATCATGCACATAAACAAAATCACGAAACACAAATATCTCACATAGAAGAGGATACTTACGTCCACAGATAGCACGAAGATAACGGTCGCCCATGATACTAATCTCAACGATCAATGTCGACAACACGGGGTGACAATGTGCAACTAAACTTATCAAACAACAACTCGAATGACTCGACAACGACACAACTTGTTGGCCACTATGTATATAGAATTCAACTTGTATAGTGTTAGTACAACAAGCTGTACGATTTTCGAATGTGAGTGCGTAGCAGAAGTTTGTTTAAATGAGTTGCTGTAAATACAGCAACTAGGCTTTTCTCTTGTTAGCTTGGTGCGTACAGGGTTTTGCAGTGTATACTTATATAAATCACAGTTTATGAAAACAATAAATGCAGAAGGTAAACAGCACAGTATTTAAAGTGGTTCGAGGTATATCCATCTACGTCCACTGGTCCTCACACATGAGTGAAAACGTTTATTATAATCACTGTGTACACAACTACATGACTATAACTAAACCTCCCAAAGTATTGTTCACACAGATTGATACAAGGGTTGAAGCTGTTCGCCGTTCACACAAATTGGCTAGAGCTTGTTCTTTGACTTGCTTCTTCACACACAGATTTAAGCTTCGTCTACAATGCTGATTCTTCACACAGTTCAGAATGAGCAAGGCTTCTTCAGTCCACACAGGGCTGATGATTTTCTTCAAAGCTAAAATCACATGTTTGAACAGTAGCTTGAACACGATGATCTTGAGCTGATGATGTACTGTTCACGTTGACTAAGTATATTTCCTCTCTCGGATATTTGGTATATGCTTGGAGAAATATACTTGCTCTTGTAAGCTTGACGATAATGAATATTTAGTCATTGAGTTCTTGAGAGGTTCAGTCAGTATATTGTATGTTCTATATATTGAGTATTTTAGTTTCATTAATATATTTGCAATGTCTTCTTGCATGGACTATTTATAACTTTGGAATAGATCCGTTATAAATTTGTCCGTTGGCTGGTTGGTGAGCAAAGATCCATTTTGATTGGTCAATTTACTTTCAAGATGCTAGATCCGGATTGTGCTCCTTGTCTGAAGATCCTTGTCGGCTGGTATTTAAATACTTTAGCCGATCAGTATTTGATACTTCTTTCAAATGGCGTTGACTTTAGTGAATAAAGTAGATTCCTTCACAACGGTCTTCGGTCCTGTTGGATGAGTGTTTATTTCCTAACACTTACAGCCTGTATGCTTTATCCAACATAATACGATCTTATTGCTGTAGCTGTTGACTGCAACGCTGTAGGATATCTCCAGTGCTGTATGGAAGAATGCTGTACAAAGTTTCTAGACAGTTTCCATACTTAACGGTATTCAGAGTTCTTCCGGTTTCTTGAGACAGATTCATGTATGATGGCTAGACTTGCTGTCTGTTGGCTATTGCTATATATTGGAAATTATCAAAACAAGGTACAGGATTGTTTATCCCAACAATTTCCCCCTTTTTGACAATGCCAAAACCTCTTAAAGATAACATCTTGATCCAGAGAGGCTGACTTCTTGATCTTCTGTCGAATGATCTGGTTTTCAGCACTTAGTCAAAAAATGTGAACTGCTCGCAGGTAATTTCTAAGAATTTGTAAACATCTTATAGGGATGTGTATTACAACTTAATCTTATGATTGGCGCGCAGGCTCAATCTTACAGTGTGATATACGTTGAATACAACCCAACCTACGAACTGTTCGCAGACAAGTTCTTACAGCTTAATACTTAACAAGTTATATACTTGTTGTTTACAGCAAATAAATTAAGTTTGTAATCAAAATAGTAAAGACAGTAAGTAGATTACGAGCTGTAATCTTTCATTCAAAGATAGAATTTTATTGATAAGGGTCAAAAGATTACAATGCTTGATTAAAGAAAGATATAGAGTTTTCCTACAGCTAAGAACAATGGTAAAGGATCATCCATGCTAACTCCTGTAGTGAGCGTGTCTCTAGGGCCTCCTGTTAGGATCATTGTCGGTTCCTCTCCACCAGTTTTCTAGGGAATCCTTGCCTCGATCTAGATAGATCGCTCTTACTTCAGCATATTTGTCGAAGGTAAGTATCCAATCTTCGGGATGAGTAAGCCGATCACCTTTTCGGTGCCTAAATTTCATTGAAATTTTCATGGGGAGCAGTCCTTTCTCAAGCATCCTTGCAAATTCTTCTGCAGCCTCCACCAGTGTCTTGCATTTGTTGCATATGGCGGACTACCTGATGAGCTTAACAAAGTATCTCATCGGTTTGTTTTTCCTCCACTTCTTCACTTCTTCAGCTATGGGCTGACGGTT
Source organism: Orobanche coerulescens (assembly GCA_033398695.1). Lineage (NCBI taxonomy): Eukaryota > Viridiplantae > Streptophyta > Magnoliopsida > Lamiales > Orobanchaceae > Orobanche > Orobanche coerulescens. Next base: position 28,759,811 of record CM065805.1, on the reverse strand, counting down.
GGTGGGCAAACGAATTTCTGAAGGTCATTGGACATTGTTCTTCCAGGGTACGTTGGGATCGTGGAACTCTGGGCGAGAACCAGTTACCCTGTATCTTTGTGCGGGCGAGGTCAAGCGTCCTATTGCAGCAGCAACGCTGTCCTCTAATGCAACTTCAAACTCTTTCTCTTTCTCCAGCCTCCATTGCCTTCCAGCCTCTCTCGCTTCTTCCCCATTTTTGGCGTCATCAAGGTAAGTGACCTTAGCATCAATGCTCTCTAGGAGCTTCATTGTGTTGTCGTGCTTGGTCTCTATACTCGAGATTTTGGCCAGCAGGGAACTGAGCACCACATATATGTCATCGATCTTTTTATCATGTCCTGAGAGTCTGGAGCTAGTTTCATGTAGGGAGGCGACAGTCTTGGCTTCGGTACTCTGAGCTTTTCCTGCTCTTGCTTGAGAATATGCTCCTGGCGTTGTTGAAGTTGATTAAGTGCCTGCCGTAATGCACTAGGCACTATGCGAAATGGTTCTTCAACTTTTGGAACTTCTCTCCTCAGGCCAGTCATCTCATTAATGGCAGTTTCTCTCATCCAGTCAATCTATTTTCTGACATCATACAGTGCCTTCATGACATCTTGCATGAATACTGTCTGGTGGCCGATGGCTTGAAGTTGCCCTATCCGGGCCTCTGTGCGTGGAGAGTTGGGGTGCGCAATTCTCTCATCCTCTGCTCTATTTAGTTGACGCATAGCCACATGAGGACGTGGTCTTTTGTTGGTTAGGAATCCGTCATCAGATTTGGAGCTGACAGAGATAGGTGATGCGGGGGCATCAGGCGCGGGATCGGCTGTTGGTTGGGCGGCATTATCAGTATCAGGCACAGGGGGGACTGATTCCTTCTATTCTTGTTGGTTTATTGTAAACATGCGTACAGGAGGGACTGATTCCTCCTGTTGTCTCTCAGCTTCCGCCTGCTCCGGTAGAGGGACTGATTCCTTATACGGGATGGCGCGGGCTACTTATTCTTGTGGAGGAGCTTCCTGATGTGAATCTTCATACTATACGGGCGGGACTGATTCCTCCTGTACGTTGTCCTTTGCAGCTTCTCCTTGCTGTTGGGGAGGGGATTGATGTCTTTCCGAGGTCCCCTGACCCTGTTGGTCTTGCCTTCTTTACTGTTCGCCAGCTTCCTCGTGACTCATTCTCAGACCTGCCTAAAAAGCGGCGGCGGCGGCGTCTGAGTCGTGATCTGATTTAGGGCTGTTGGGAGCAGTGTCACTAGACTTAGATTTTCCCTCCAATCAGGCTTTTTCTTGTGGCAGATAGAAATTTGAGATGAGCTCGTGGCAAAAGTGGTTTTCCCATTGAATGAGGAGTTCGATATTTTCAGTGTCAATGACCTCTTTAATGAAGATATCTTCATCCTTCCAGTCGTTCCAGTTGTACAGGATGTCGTAAGGTGCGACCCTGTACGACTTCCATTAGACAAAGCGTTCGAAAGCTTGCTTGATCTATAATTGAAGCAAGGTTTCATTAATAAGAACGTTGGGGGAGGGACTGCGTCCAGTACGTGGGAATACTGTAGGCATAGGTTCCTCGACTGGTACGGGAGCCTGTTTTAGAGATGGATCCCGAACAGGGGTTGGTACCCTAATGGGACATGGATCCTGTACGGGTGTGGGTTCTCGTATAGAAGATGCGACTCTCGACTCCAAAAGGGCAGTCGATTCGCCTGTTCCCTCCAGTTTGGCAAGTAACTGATCATCCGTCATAGCCGCCAATGGCTCAGGATCTGCAATGTGTGCAGCAGTTACTTCTTCCGTAGGGGTTGCGCCTTGTGGGTGTTGATCAGCGGGTTGCGCCGAAATTGATTCATCTACAGCAACCGATGTAGTCACTATAGCTCTTGTTTTTTATTTTGAAGCCCTTTTCAGCTTCTCTTTCTTGATAAGCGGTGACGTCATGTCATACACGCTTCTCTTTCTATTTTTCTGTGGTCTCTATTCAGTTGAAATCCTGCCAGTGATATCCCTTGGATCATCAGAGGTAGGCATGAGGTTGACATGGCACTACTACAAAAACAGCATTTAACTGCGGCATTTTAACAGCGGTTCTAAAAAAACCGCTGTTAAAATGAAACGATGGCAATTTAACAATGTTTTCATGAACTGCCATTAAATGCACATTTAACAATGTTCCGGAAGAACCGCATTAAATTGCACATTTAACAATGATTATAGGAAAACCGCCATTAAATCTGCACATTTAATGGGTTCTTGTAGAACCGTTGTTAAATTGCATACATTTAACAAGGTTCTTGTAGAACCGTTGTTAAATCTGTACATTTAACAGCAGTTCTCTTAGAACCGCTGTTAAACTTGTATTTTAACAGCGGTTCTTTCTAGAACCGCTGTTAAATGTGCAATATATTGAATATTAAGATATTTTGTTATATATTAATATTAAAAATTATATTACATTATATATTAAAAATTATAATACATACATATTATTTTATGAATTATATTATATCAAATGTGGAATATATTGAATATTAATATATTTTGTTATATATTAATATTAAAAATTATATTACATTATATATTAAAAATTATAATATATACATATTATTTTATGAATTATATTATATCAAATGTGGAATATATTGAATATTAATATATTTTGTTATATATTAATATTAAAAATTATATTACATTATATATTAAAAATTATAATATATACATATTATTGTATGAATTATATTATATCAAATGTGGAATATATTGAATATTAATATATTTTGTTATATATTAATATTAAAAATTATATTACATTATATATTAAAAATTATAATATATACATATTATTTTATGAATTATATTATATCAAATGTGGAATATATTGAATATTAATATATTTTGTTATATATTAATATTAAAAATTATATTATATTATATATTAAAAATTATAATATATACATATTATTTTATGAATTATATTATATCAAATGTGGAATATATTGAATATTAATATATTTTGTTATATATTAATATTAAAAATTATATTACATTATATATTAAAAATTATAATATATACATATTATTTTATGAATTATATTATATCAAATGTGGAATATATTGAATATTAATATATTTTGTTATATATTAATATTAAAAATTATATTACATTATATATTAAAAATTATAATATATACATATATATATATATATGGTTTATTGTATACTTATATTGATCATTAGTTATTAAATGTGCAATATAATAAATATTAATATATTTTGAAAATAATTCTGAAAATATTAACAAACATATACATATAATATATATATATATATATATATATTTTATATATATTTATTTATATACATATATATATGGTTTATTGTATACTTATATAATAGAAATCAATATTAGAACAACAAATGACTTTGGCTCACTGGTTTGATACCTACCTCCATCTCATTGAGGTCACAGGTTCAAATCCCGTGAGTAGCGGAAATGCACATTTATACATATTATGTGCGGGTCGCTTGCGGGCGGGCGGGGCGTGCGCGGACTGGGCGGGAATATATATATTTTTTTAAAAAATAATATATTAAAAAATAATTTCAATTTATTAAAAAAAATTATTTAAAAAAATAATTAAATTTAATAAATGTTGTTAACAACCGTGTTTAGACAATCATTATTAAATTTAATAATGGGACATTTAACATGGTTCAGCCATTGTTAAAAGAGCTCCAGAACCGCTGTTAAATGCTGTTTTTGTAGTAGTGTGGGGTCTGTCTTCCATTAGACCATCTTTGTTGAATGTGGTGGGTTTGCTTCCACCGATAAATTTTCCGTGTCCAATCTTCTTGGCGTTACGAGACTGTGGCAAGCCGCTCCGGGTAAGAATGTTGTTGAGGATTAAGCCGAATGATTTCTTATGAGAAGCAGGTTTCGCGGCTTCCTCCTGCAACCTCTTGAGTACGATCTGACACCAGTTTACGCGTTCGCCATACATGATGGCAACCATCATTCTGAAGTGTAAATTTGTGCACATCTCGAATGCACCAGTCCTATTTTCAATAACACGGCAGCAAAAATCGTGTAAGTACATATACGGCAAATAAAACCTTTTCTTGTGACAAGATGGGCGAACAATCTTGTCAGAGCCGTTCCCAGTAAAAAGTCCCCAGTAGGCAGTGAGAAGTTCATGTGACCCAAAGGTCTCAAGTTATTCCATTATCAGGCCATCGGACGGAAGCCTGAACATGGTTTCCAGCATTCCATGGTTAAGGCAGATTTGGATTCCGTGGACAGTAGAAGTGATGTCAGATACGTATCCTCCTCTCAATGTGATGGAAGCATCAAGGTAGAAGTCCTCCATGCTGCGTTCATTATATAATTCCGAGTGTTAGCTACCAAGGCGATACAGGCCTTATTGTTTTATTCTGGACACGACACATTCCATGCCGTCAATATCTTCAGCCTCGGTCTGAATCCTTTCCATGATAATAGATCTAACGAACAGACATCCGTCGATTATGTTGTCCCTCTTCTTCATCGATTGACTTGAAGTCTGAGAAGATGCCATTGAATCTGTAGAAAAGTGGTGAAGGGACAAAGAGAACAAATTGCAGAAGAGTGCAGAAAGCTGTGTAGGCTGTATGCTCTTGAACTCGTTTAATGTGCAGAAAGCGTAAAGAGTCGAAGGGAGCTAATTACAGTCTTTTTATAGTGTGCAGGGAAGATTAGGGTTACAAACAATGAACGGTCAGATTTAAGAGATGAGAACCGTCTTTTAAATGAACGAACAAGATGAATCGAGCGTAACTAGTACATCTTATCCATCCGATTTTGAAATGATAATCGGTCCCACTTCTGACAAGTTGTATTCCCTCATTGCACTAAATGGCGGTTTGAATTAATTAAAAATCGCGGCGTTTGAGATAATAAAGTCCAGATGTCATGTTAAGCATTAAATGATAACACGTTTGAGTTTTGAAACAGGGCAAGTGGATTGAAATGATTTTATAATACGAAAAGAATAATAATAAAATATTAATGGACGTCCAATAGTATATATCCTGTATCCGTGAATAATACAGTGTTCCACCTTAAAAGGTACATACGGGATTCAATTCTTACAGCAATATTTGGATTAATACTGTATTCATGGGTCATACTGTGTATTCCCCCTTAATTAATGTACACGTCAATTCTAGGAAAAAGTCATGTATTTTTAGTCCTACAGTGCTGTCTGGCTTGTTGTGCAGCGATTTATACGCCTCGATGACGATCGGCGTAATGGTCAAGAGCCAGCCATAGAAGACAGATGCTGGGCAAACGCCTAGTAGTCGGCACCCAAGGCGATCGTCTATTGGAATCTGGCGATCGCCTTTGATGTCCGACCATACACGATCGTCCCGTGCCACATAAGAATCCAACACCCGTCAAAGTCTTCGAAGATCGAATCTCGGACGTAGACCCACGTGCAGATCCGCAAAAGGCGACACAAGATAAGGCTTTTTGACCCCAGCCTGTCACCACCTTCACACCTACCGACAGGCCCGCCGAAAGGTACAAAGTGGGTCCTCCCCTGACAGCGACACAGGACGCGTGCAGACTCCTCATTGGCCCGCACATCTGGCTGCCAGCTGCAGCCTCGGACTTTAAGGAAATAGTCCCACGTGATGGGACGATCGCCCACATTATTCTAATATAGAATACGGCGGTCGCTCGCGATCGCCGGGGAGGACCTAGCAACCTCTTCTACTATAAGTAGTAGGCCTCCAACAGTAGCCTAAGAGAGAGATACATTATGAAAACAGTGGATTTACTGGACGAATACATACACATATACAGTGAAATCCATTGACAGAGAAACGGATTCACATATACAGAACACCAAAAAGCAAGAACTCACAGAGCATCATATTTGGTTCTTACGGCAATCTTCACGCTCTATAGCTAAGATAACTAGAGTCTTTACACTCATTGTAATAGATTCTAACATTAATATTTGTACTCCAAAGTATTCATATTAATAACATCTCGCGAGAGCATTCAAGCCTAGGACCAACAACCCCGGCAAATCTTGTGTTATTTACTTTCCCACGGAAGTGTTCTCGCATTTGTTTGTTACTCGACCATTCCAGCAATATCATCTCCGGATAATATTTTGGGTAACAACAATTGGCGCTAGAGGAAGGGGGGCATCTTAACCTTCATTTTTATTCCGACCGTCTCGAAGAACACTCACTGTTCTCCGAGGCATATACTTGAAGAAACACTCACTGTTCTTCAAAAAAAATCCTTCAGAGACATGACATCTGCCACGACCTCCAAAAGAGCCGCCCTGCGATCTGCCGGACCTCTCATTCCGGCCCAGACCGAATCCCAACCAACGACGGAAGGCGACCGCAGCAACGCTAAACTCTCACTCCCGCCCCCGAGGGACGGTCCCAGCCTCTCACTCGATCAGTTCCAGACCGCGGAATAGATCGAGGAGGCTATAGCCATCCTCAGGGAGCGACGAAGGGCATGCGACTCGCCCACCATTACTCCGTCAGCCATCCGCTGAGCAGGCAAGCGGAAGCTTAAGGGGCTATACGTTGAGAAATCGTCGGAAAGCCCCGAGCCGTAGGAAAAGGCTCTCGTAAGGCGGGATGATTCCATCTTCATCCGCCTAGGGAGTGATCCCTCATGGTGACCCGGGTGTTCAGGCCCCAGCCGGGAGACATCGGAGTCCGAATCCATCACCAGGAGTTCGGCATATCCGACTCCCAGAAGACAAGCCGGCCAACGGGCTCCCGCTCGCCCAAGAAATGAACCCGGTGGCAGAGAACTCGTCACCTACCATGGGGACAGGATATCAGTACACGATCACCTTGGACCCCACTCCGAGAGCCAATCAGCGAGCAGTCAGGCTACAGCGATGGCCGTCATGCAGCGCCAACTCGACGAAATGAAGGCGCTCCTAGGAACCTTGGCCCCTACTCCGTGAGCCACTCGCGGCCCAGATCGAGCTCGCCCCAGTCCAACCGAAGATCTCTCCTCCTCAAACACCTCTATATGAGGGGAGATCGGATCCTGAGACCCATTTGAGCAAGTTCCGAATTTACATGACCGGATGTGGAGCATCGGACGCGACGAAATGCCGAATGTTCCCATTGACATTGGGTGGCCTCGCCCATAGGTGGTACATCTCACTGCCACCTCACTCAATCAATTGTTTTGAGAAGCTGGCGAATGACTTCACGTCGTACTTTGCCGCCAAAGTAGCTCAGCCAGAAGGCCCCCACCGCATGATGAAAATCAGGCAGGGGAAGAACGAGCCCGATGAAGATTACATCGACCGGGTGGATGAGATAGTCCTCACAGGCGAGCCCATTAGCGATGAGCTCGCTCTCTACTCGGTCCTAGGGGGATTCTATGGCCATTCGCCCATGTTCAGGCACCTTACGAAGGACATCCCCCCGACCTACGCGATCTTCAGCGTCAGGGCCGCTGATTTCCTGGCTAGGCAGATGATGCTCACCCTCCGCTTGGGTGAGGGATCTACCGGGGAAGGGAAGGCGCCATCTTCCATCCCAAGAAAGGCGGTCGCCAAGCCCAAAAAGGCGATCGCGAAGCCACCCGGCGAATTCAAAGCTTTCGAGGATGTGTAGGTTCACCTCCTCCGCAACCTCAACCTATCTCCGACCCACATTTTCAACGCCATCAAGGGGCACGAATGGATTAGCAAACCGAAGCCGGTGAGGGACCACAGTCATCTAGACCGCAGCAAATTCTGTGCCTACCACAAGAGTCCCGGCCACAACACCAACCAGTGCCGCGACCTCCTCAGACAACTCTAGCGACTTTTTGAGGAAGGCAAATTGGATAACTTGGTTACCAAGCCAGAACCTCGAGCAGAGAGGACCGGAGGGCGCGAACGCCGACAGAACGATGGAATCCCTCCCAATCCGGTCGCAAGGATCGAGCAGAATGAGTCGGAATACTCTGATGAATTGATCCCTCCGATCAACCCTGGCGGCCGGATCAATATGCTCCAGGGGGAGGTGGAAACCTCGGAGGCCTTTCCCCGGTTTCCACTCTGTCGAACAGAAAGAGGAAGGCCGAATTAAGGGCGTTCGTCGGGGTCCATGTTGTGGTACCCCCAGAGCCGACCATCTCCACGCGCTCATCACTTTCTCCAACAAGGATAGGGAGGGAGTGCAGTGTCCCAAAGAGGATGCATTGGTGATCTCTGCATGTATCCTTGGAAAAATGGTCGATCGCGTGCTGGTTGACAATGGGAGCTTTTGCAATATCATATTCAAATCCACTCTTGACTAGCTCGGCAACCTGACCAAGTTCATCAAGCCATTTGACACCGTGATCCAAGGGTTCGGCGACAGCACAGTCCAAGCCTACGGAAGGATCACGCTCTCTGTCGAGCTAATATGTTATTACGATCCCAAGGTTAGGATTACTAGGAACCTCAACTTTGTAATCATAGATAGGTCCGGCATCTATAATGGGTTCCTAGGTCGTCCATTTCTAGAAACCTTCGAGGCGGTCGCCTCTTCCTTCTTTTACTGTATTAAATTCCCCACTGCCGATGGGACGGTCGGTACTGTAAAAGGATACCAACTAATGGCTAAGAAATGTTTGAATTACTCCTGTGTCGTAACTTCTTTCAACTCTTCCCATATTGTTTATAACATTGAGACGATCGATAATCAACCGATGGAGATCGACGAGCCAAGCACCTCGAACCAACCCAACTCAGAGGACGCCATCTCACATCGATTAACGGACGACATCGATCCAAGGATCGGTTTTGAGCCAAGCCTCGACATCGATCCAAGGATCGAGTCCAAAAATCATTCCAAACGAGAAGCGACCGTCCCCATTGAAGAGTTGGAACGTATAACAATAGATCCGGCTCGCCCGGAGCGGGAAGTACAGATCGGCACGAGCGTAGACCTCGAATTAAAGGATGATCTGATCAGATTACTACATAAGAACATCAGAGTCTATGCCTGGTCGCATCAATATATGGTCGGCATAAGTCCTGAACACGCTTGCCACTATCTAAAGATCGACCCGGCAAGGAAGCCTGTTCACCAGAAACGTAGGAAATTCGGTCCAGAGAAGTACGCAGCGCTCGACATAGAAGTCAAAAAGCTACTCGATAACAAACTAATCGGAGCAGCTACAGACGAGCCAAAGTAGGTAGCCAATGCGGTGCTCGTCAAAAAGCCGAGCAACTCCTGGAGGTTATGCATCGACTTCACCGACCTCAATGCGGCATGCCCAAAAGATCACTTTATGCCTCATATCGACCACTTGGTCGATATTACAGCAGGTTGCGAAATGATGTCGTTCATGAATGCCTTCGCCGGATACCATCAGATCCCAATGGCGGAGAAGGACATAAAGCACACATCGTTCCACACGGAAAAAGACATATACTTTTGGGTCCGAATGCCGTTCGGCCTGAAGAATGCAGGGGCGACCTACCAACGGCTAGTCAACGGGATGTTCGCCAACCAGATTGGCAAGACCATGGAGTTCTACATTGACGACATCGTGGTCAAAAGCCTCAAAAAGGAAGATCACCTCAATGACCTTGTCGAGACATTCGCCATCCTCAAGAGGTTCAATATGAAGCTGAACCCCAAGAAATGCAACTTCGGGGTGAGCTCCGGAAAATTCCTGGGGCACATCGTGAGCCAAAGGGGGATCGAGGCGAACCCCACCAAGATCCAGGCGATCCTCGACATGCAGGAGCTACGGAATGTCAAGTAGGTTCAACGCCTCACCGGTTGTCTAGCTGCCCTCAACCGTTTCATATCTCGGCTTGGGGATAAAAGCAAGCCATTCTTCGCGACCATAAAGAACAAGAAGTTCGCATGGACAAAGGAGAGTCAAATAGCGTTCGCCAAGATCAAGGAGTATCTATCTAACCCCCAGATCTTGGCAAAACCGATCCCCGGCGAAAAGCTATTCCTTTACCTGGCGGCCTCGGAGGTTGCACTGAGTGTTGTTTTAGTGCGAGCAGAGGGGCAAGTCCACTTGCCGATCTACTTCGTTAGCCAAGAGCTCCATGACGCGGAAATGTGATACACGCCTCTGGAGAAGATCGCCTACGCTCTAGTCATGAGTGTTCGCAAGCTAAGGGCCTACTTCTTCGAACATCAAGTGGAGGTTCTGACAGCTCTCCCCTTAAGGCAAGTCCTGCACCGGCCAGACACTAACGGGCGACTCCTCAAGTGGTAACTGGAGATCGCCCAATACGGTATCACGTACGCTCCTCGCACGGCGATCAAAGGCCAAGCACTGGCGGACTTCTTGGTGGAATTAACATTCCCACCCAGTCCGACCCAGATCAGTCGCCCCGCTTGGAAGTTGTACGTGGATGGCTCGGCAACCAACTCCCGAGCAGTGGCAGGGATTGTCCTCATCAGCCCCGATGGCCAAAATTTCACAAATGCTGTACGTTTCGGGTTTCGGCCGACCAACAATGAGGCCGAATACAAAGCCTTGGTAGGCGGGCTTGATCTAGCCCTCGCCCTGGATGTTTGCCGTCTCCACATCTTCATGGACTCCCTCTTGGTCGTGAACCAAGTCAAGGGAGAATATGAGGCGCGCGACGAACAAATGATCAAATACCAAGAACTGGTCGCCGAAATGTGCACGAAGTTTGAAGAAGTTCTGATCGAACAAGTCCCGAGAGAGCACAACTCCCAGGCCGATGCCCTATCCAAACTAGCATCATCAGATGGGGCAGCAGATTTCTCTAACATCCAAATCACAAAATCAGCAAAGCCGGTGATCGACAGAAGCCTGATTACCACAGTTGTCATTGCCGAGGAGAACTGGATGACCCCGTTCATTAAATACTTAAAGGACGGAACGGTCCCCGCCGACCGTATCAAAGCTCGTCAGCTTCAGCTCCGTGCGACCACATACACCCTATTGGACGACCGGCTTTACAAGCGAGCTTTCAGCCTTCCTCTCCTTAAGTGCATCACGCCGGAGGAAGGCCAGCTCGTTTTAGCCCAGATCCATGATGGGATATGTGGAAACCATGCTGGCGGGCGAGCTCTCATCCACAAAACGACCAGACAAGGTTTTTTCTGGCCTACGCTACAAAAAGACGCGATCGCCTACGCCAGATCGTGTCACAGATGTCAAGTGATGGGCCCAAACATCAAGCTCTCCCCCGAACAGCTCACTTCTATGTACAGGACATGGCCGTTCGCCCAATGGGGCATCGACCTCATCGGTCCCTTGCCGACAGCGCCAGGGGGTTGTAAATTCGCCATCGTAGGGGTTGATTATTTCATGAAATGGGCTGAGGCCGAACCACTTAACAAGATCGGCCAAGAACAGGTAATCAAGTTCATTTGGAAGAACATCATATGCTGGTTCGGTCTACCCCAGGCTATCATCTCCGACAACGGAAAGCAGTTCGACGGCTTGGAAGTCATGTAATTCTGCGAGAAGTGGGGAATCAAAAAGTTGTTCTCAGCCCCTTACCACCCTCAGACGAACGGGCAGGTAGAGGCTGTAAACAAGATCCTAACACACGATCAAAGCAAGACTTGGATCCAAACAAGGACGATGGGCGAGCGAGCTCCCAGATGTTTTGTGGTCCTACCGAACGACGACCCGAAACTCGACTGGTGAAACCCCATTCACTCTCGCCTTTGGAATAGAAGTGGTGATCCCTTCGGAGATCGCCGTTCTCAGCCACCGAACTGAACAAGAGATGACGACGGACAATGATGTGGCCCGACGGATCGACTTGGACATGCTCGAAGAACGGAGACTAACCTCGAAAATGAAGAACACAATCCATAAAAGGAGATCCGAGAAGTTCTTCAATTCGAAGGTCAAGGAAAGACGGTTCCAAGTGGGCGACCTAGTCCTCAAAAAAGTCCAGACTCACACAGAAGTCTTTGGCCCGAATTGGGAAGGCCCCTTCAGGATATCTAAGTGGCTTACTAGGGGAGCCTACGAACTTGAACACCTAGACGGCACTCCGGACTAATATCCCTAGAACGCCGTGCATTTGAAGAAATACTACCAGTGAAAACTTTGTATTCAGTTACCCAATATACAAGGATTTTAATGAGATTCTTTGATCCCATATATGTGATTCGCCTCGACAATAACAAACAAATAAAAAAAGGATGACTCGCTCGCCCCACAAGAGGTCGTCATCTAACCTGACAGACCTATGCAAGCAATCGCCCCTCCAAGCACAACGTATACCGTCGAGGGTCGCCGTCTAACACGGAGATCCGAGGTAGAAATAGTGCAGCCATGGTCCTGGAAGTCAATGGAACCGACAGCTTCGTCCATGCAAGGTTCCTTTTGGGCTGCGATCGCTCGCCCTTCATTTAAATGCGAGGCGGGCATAGCCGAAGAACCCTCCAAATAAATCTGTGGACACGCTCGCACGCCCTCAAAAGTACATCATCTAACATGATGTACCCGGACAAGGCGACGCGTCCCTACCCCATCACAACGTATACCGTCGAGGGTCGCCATCTAACATGCCGACCCGAGGTAGAAAAGTGCTAACAAGCCGCGGACGTGGAGTCGAATAAACCGACGACACCCCGTGCAAGGACTCCTCCAAACCAAGACCGCTCGCCTTTCGTTTAAATACAAGGCGGGCGCAGCCTAACGGAGGACCCTAATAATAAAGTGAGTCGCGGGACAGACCTACGGATGGAATGCCCCTCACACATAAAGATACGGTTACGGAGGTCGGTCCATCGAACTCAGCGACCGTGCACATAGTCGTCCTCCCTCAAAGAATCGGCAAAACTCAAGATAGCTCGTCGAACATACTATTTTCGTTCCCTTACACTAAGTAAACAAAAACAAGGGGCAAAGTGGAGCTATTCCTAAATGCGATCGGAAGGAAGGAACCATACACGATCGGCTTCGTTCAAATACACACATGATGATCGGCTTTGTTCAAGAAGTCTACAAGTAAGAATTTTCAAGTGTACCAATATAATCGGATCCATTCAACATTCAAACAGTCGATCATACAAACAAGGCATCAGGTGCAATTGTGTAAACACTTGTACAAACTCATATGCAAACATTCAGAAGAGACGATCGTACATATAAAGAATCAGATGCGAAGAAGAAGTATTTTATTCCATTCAAAATGATCGTACATACAAGCCCGAAGGCAATACAAGAGAAAACTAGTAATTACAAGCGAAGGAAAACGAAAACAACTCCAACATCACTCAGGCCACCCCGGACTGGCTTTCGCCTCCAGCAGGCGGATCGGCGCGTGCTTCCTCACTGGCTTCAGGATAAATAAGTTTATCCGGAAATGGATACCAGCTCAGATCAATCCCTAAGTCGGTGAGATCGAGGATCGGTAGGGAGAAGTCCGACTGCAGGGGATACTCGAGTACGTAGGCCTTGAAGGTTTCCATCATAGGGCCGACCTCAATCCCTACCTTCTTGACGGCACGGATAGCGTCGGCGTAAGCCACGTAGTAGGCGAACTCGCCGACGTACCCCACATTAAGGTAGGGATCGGTCTCGATCACCTTTAAATGCTCCTTCAGCCCCACAGTCGTCTTGTCAGCATCCGCAAGCTCGGTTACCTTGGCGGCCAGTTCCCCTTTCGTCTTCTCCAGCTCGCCGTTGAGCCGGTCCACTGTCGCCAGTCACCTCCTCCTGCGAGGCCACGTGCAACCGACGAGCATCCATCATCTGGTCATGGAACCGATCGGCCACCTCCTTGGACCGGCCAAGCTCTTGCTTCATCCAGTCGAGGTCTTGTTTGGCCCGTTTGGCCATCTCAATATGTTCCTTCTCGATGGCCATGATCCGGTTAGCAAACTCGGTATTCTGGTTCCGAGCAACCTCGAGATCTTGATGGAGGCGAGCATTAGAGGGTCGCCCCTCGTAATCCTTAATGGCTTGGGCGCCCATCGTCGCCGCCTGGAGAGTCAGGGCGAGCGTCGCCTGCATGGCATCTCCAGACCGCCGACGAGCAATCACGTCGAGGTCGGTTGTCCAGGCCTTAGGAAGAGAGGTGATGGCCCGAGAGACGTAAGAAGGGACGTCGAGGGACTGGCGCGGAGACTTGCTCACCAGGAAATCCAACACCATCAGCGAGGTGTCCGGATCAGCAAGACGGATCCTACAACACAAACAAAAAGAAACAAAGGAGTTAGTATACATCCTACACAAATAGCCTAACTCAGAAAGATCAAACCGGTCTCACCTGGTGACCAACTCGGGGTCGCGGCCGAAAAAGAGCTTGCCCCGAGGAGTTTCGGCTTCGGCGATCGCCGCGGTCTTCAGGAAGGCAACTGATGGCCTGGACCCCTCCGCCATCGGAACAGCAGAGATAGGTGGCGCGGCAACCAGCAGCTCCAAAATGGATACCTCCGCGTCAGCAGTCGGCAGGGACTCCTCCGGCCTCCGCCTCTTGCGGTTGCGCTGGAGCTGTTCTTCCTCCTGAGCTTCCGGCTCGACGACCGGCACCGTAGTAGGTCTCACCGCAGGGACAGAACGGGACGTCGTTGCTGGGGCACGACCTGTCTTCTTTCCCTGGTGAAGACGACCCAAAAGAACAGGGTTCGACATTGAGATCTCTTTCGGGGGCTCGGAATAACGGGGAAAATGGATCTCTGTAAAGAAGAAATTCAGACGAGTTAGACATCTCTTTCAAACAGACGATCGTCAAGCAGAAAAGAGGAAATGAAAACTTATACCTGGAACCTTAAGATGGCGAGGGAAGCGAAATAATCGGGCACCCAACCAATGAGTTTCGTAGTTGACTGTGCGAACGTCGATATAGGAGTCCGGCAGGCTGCGAATTCGCTCCTAGATAATCAAGAAGTCGAAAGGGAGATCGTCGATCGCTGGAACAAGGGAGCCTGCAAAACGGAAACCAAATTAGATCAGTCCAAGGGGTATCTAATCAAAGGGAGAGTTAAAATCCTTACTCGGATTCCTCTCCCAAAAACTGGTGGGGATATTCAGCTCTTCCTCCAGCTTATCGCTCGATGCCGACCTCTACGCTCCGCCGACCCAAAACCATTTTGTTAGGTCGCCCCGGGTCTTGTTCGGCACCCGGAGGACCACTCTGCCCATGCGACCCTGAATGTGGTAGCCGCCAACAGATCCCTTCTGCGCCCTCAGCTTGAAGAGGTAATTCATTTCCAGCGCGGAAGGTAGACGGAACAACCGATGACCTCCAAAAAGTGTCAAGGTACTAATAATCTGCAGCCAGGCGTTCGGCGTCAATTGGAGTGGCGCCACATTCCAGGCGGTCAGCAAGCACGACACGGCGAACGGCAATGGGAACCGTAGATCGGTCTCCATGATCAGTTCGTTAACGGCGACCATACCCTCGGGGGGTTGGTCGGAGCATTCGTTCTCCGAAGGCACATACAACGAAACATCAGAAGAGATGTGGAATTTCGCCCTCCACCGGCTCAAGTCTTTCCTGGTCGACGAACTCCGAATCTGATCGAGGGTCCACAGGGAGCGGTCTGCGGCCCGAAACGCCGTCCGTTTCACGGGCTCATAGGGGTGGGCGGCAGAGTATGCTCCGAAGTCAAACCGGGGACGTGTTCCGGCAATCCTCTCCATAAGACCGGCGAACTCCAAATAAGCTGGGCCAAACACGCTGTTCTGCTCCCAGTACAACCTCACCGCTTCATCCTCATCCACCGGTAAGCCCTTCTGCCCCTCCACCGCCTCCGATCTCGCCATATCGGCCTCGTTGAAGAGCTCTTCAACCTCCACGGGTGTGATTCCCGCACGGATGGCCTCGACGGCCGTCTCCATGTGAAGAACCATGGAGGTCTCTTCCCGGACAGGCGATGTCGCGGCGATAGAAGAGCTTCTGGCCTCATAAACTTTGGATCCTCCTCCAGACATGTTTCGAAAAGTAAAGGGAGAGAGAAAATGTTTGTTCTTACCTAGAAGTAAAGTCGGTCGGCACAAGAATCTTTAAAGAAATTCAGCAGAGTCTCGTCTAAAAGGCAAGGGCGCATAAAGAGTTAAACTGAAGTGACCCTAACCCTTTTATAGGTGAGTACAAGGACCTTTGTGCAAATAGGTGGAATCCCGAGGGCTGAAGTGCAACCGTCGGGAGGGGGACACATTAAATGCAGCCCTCAAAACCCGCGTATACGTCGTTTTGAGGGCACGCCAGACGACAAGTCTGACAAAACCGTCAGACTCCCCCAACGATAGCGCGACGCGTGTCCCTGCAACATTTCAAGAGCCCGCCTCCATTTCCTGCTATTTCCAGCGCATAAGGAGATCGTACGGATTCAAAATCAGATCGTCCAGGCGACGATCGTCCTTGTCATAAGCAAACGAGCCAATCGTTTAAAACAGGTGATCGCCAACATTGCCACCTCACCCCATGTTTTCAACACCGGAGCGAGCTGGGGGCAATTGTTGTGCAGCGATTTATACGCCTCGATGACGATCGGCGTAATGGTCAAGAGCGAGCCATAGAAGACAGATGCTGGGTAAAAGCCTAGCAGTCGGCACCCAAGGCGATCGTCTATTGGAATCTGGCGATCGCCTATGATGTCCGACCATAGACGATCGTCCCGTGCCACGTATGAATCCAACACCCGTCAAAGTCTTCGAAGACCGAATCTCGGACGTAGACCCACGTGCAGGTCCGCAAAAGGTGCCACAAGATAAGGCTTTTTGACCCCAGCCTGTCACCACCTTCACACCTACCGACAGGCCCGCCGAAAGGTACAAAGTGGGTCCTCCCCTGACAGCGACCCAGGACGCGTGCGGACTCCTCATTGGCCCGCACATCTGGCTGCCAGCTGCAGCCTCGGACTTTAAGCAAACAGTCCCACGTGATGGGACGATCGCCCACATTATTCTAATATAGAATACGGCGGTCGCCCGCGATCGCCGGGGAGGACCTAGCAACCTCTTCTACTATAAGTAGTAGGCCTCCAATAGTGGCCTAAGAGAGAGATACATTCTGAAAACAGTGGATTTACTGGACGAATACATACACATATACAGTGAAATTCATTGACAGAGAAACGGATTCACATATACAGAACACCAAAAAGCAAGAACTCACAGAGCATCATATCTGGTTCTTCTGGCAATCTTCACGCTCTATAGCTAAGATAACTAGAGTCTTTACACTCATTGTAATAGATTCTAACATTAATATTTGTACTCCAAAGTATTCATATTAATAACTTCTCGCAAGAGCATTCAAGCCCGGGACTAACAACCCCGGCAAATCTTGTGTTATTTACTTTCCCACAGAAGTGTTCTCGCATTTGTTTGTTACTCGACCATTCCAGCAATATCATCTCCGGATAATATTTTGGGTAACAACATGACTGTCTGAGTGTATAGTTAATTAATGGTGGATACTGTATTGTTAGGTCTTATAGCATTCCCCCTCAATTGATGAGTAAAAGCATAAAAACTTAGAGGGAGTTAGGCTGTAACATTTCCAATTCGTGTCGAAGCATACAGAATCTGGTGGTGTTGAGAGGCTTGGTAAAGATGTCGGCTAACTGAATGTCTGTATGAACTTTCTCGATCCAAACATCCTTATTCTCAACATGATTCCGAATGAAACAATGCTTCTTATAAATATGCTTAGTTCGCGAGTGCAATACAGGATTGTGCATTATTGCAATTGCACTCATGCTATCACACATGATCGGTGTTTCATTGGCAATGATTCCATAGTCTGAAAGCTGTTGTTGCATCCAAAGAATCTGCATACAACAACTTCCAGCAGTATAGAATTCCAATTCAGTTGTGGAAAGTGTGTTTGTCAATTACTTCTTACTTAACCAAGACACAAGTCTAGGTCCAAGAAAGTGACAAGTACCGCTTGTACTCTTCCTATCTAGCTTGCAGCCTCCGAGATCCGAGTCGTTGTAGCTAATAAAATCGAATTCGCCTTCTTTAGGATACCATAGTCCTGGATCGAATGTTCCTTTAACATACTTCAGGATTCTTTAGGTCCTACTTGATACCGAGCACACACTCCTACAACAAACTGGATATCAGGCCTACTAGATGTTAGGTACAGGAGTGAGCCAATAAGCTTCATGTAGAATGATTGATCAACCAGCTTTCCATCTTCGTCAGCACTAATTTGCACGGAAGTGCTCATGGGGGTTTACGAGGATTTTGAGTTATTCATCCCAAACTTGTTGAGTAGCTGCTTGCTGTACTTTTCCTGGTTGATGAAGATTCCTGTAGGCAACTGCTTTACCTGCAATCCTAGGAAATAACCGAGTTCCCCCATTATACTCATTTCAAATTTACTTTGCATGAGATGAGAGAACCTTTGACATAAAGCAAGGTTAGTGGAACCAAATATAATATCATCTATGTATATTTGAACCATCAATAGATCGTCACCGTCCTGTATCTTAAACAGAGTCTTGTCCACAGCACCTTTCTCGAATCCGTTATTGGTTAGGTACAGGGACAGGGTTTCATACCACGCTCTAGATGCTTGCTTAAGTCCATACAGTGCTTTCCGTAGCCTGTATACTAGGTCTCCGCCTTCTGTGTTGACAAACCCTCGTGGTTGTTCAACATAGACATCTTCGGCGAGGTCTCCATTCAGGAATGCACTCTTTACATCCACTTGATATACAATAAAGCTCTTATGGGCGGCAAAAGCTAAGAAAATCCTAATGGCTTCTAGTTTGGCTACAGGGGCAAATGTTTCATCGTAGTCTATGCCTTCTTCCTGTCTGTAGCCTTGTGCGACTAGGCGGGATTTGTTTCTAATAACAAGTCCATTCTCATCCTTCTTGTTTCTAAATACCCATTTAGTTCCAATTACGGCTTGATGTTCAGGTCTGGGTACAAGATACCGTACATTGTTTCTTTCGAAACCATTAAGCTCTTCTTCCATAGAAGTTGCAACGTCCCCAATCCACTCAGGGATATTACACGCCGTAGACCCTTTCCTCGAGGATCTACTAGGCTGGTAACTAAAATTAAACATCATTTTATCGCCTTCAAGGCTAAATGACGACTGAGTAGACCGATTAGGTCTTTCGATTATACATACAATTCAATCTCAAAACATGCCCACGCAGGGGTCAAAACAAAACACTCCCGTGCAATGGGAAAATACTGAAGTGGAAATAAACTACAACTAGGCCAACACAACATCGTACGTGTCCTCATATGATTAGTATCGATCATATTTCATCATCCTTCATGCCAACCCTGTGTTATGCACCACAAAACCTGAATGCAATACAAACATCCACCACCCGATTACTCGGGGGTTAGCAAAATTCTACTATTTTGCTAGTGCAAGTACAAAGTGCAAATACGAGTCATACAAATCATATTCCAAGAATAATAATAATCAGAAATCCTCAAAGATTCAAACATAACGAAAAATACTTCCCGGGGCAAAGAGTTGGAGAAAACTTTCCAAATTCGAAAGATCATAAATCAGGAGAACGATTTATAAAATGTTTTAAAATGCTCTCGAGAGTTTTAACGGAAAACAATTTAGAATTAACGAATCCTTCTCTTCTCGAAGAAACCGAAAGGAGTCACAGCCCAAAGATTTACTTTCTCAAATAAAACCAACAACAATTCACAGGCTTCAAAGCCCACGTCACGTGTCCTCGGACATAAAGTCAACAGAATATAACCACCCAAGATACAAAATCTCGGTAACACATCCAAGGTAATCGACGTGGCAAAACACATCCAAAATCATATATATATAACACCATGATACCATGCCACGTGTGAAGACGCTGGATCCGGATTTTGCTCCTTGTCTGAAGATCCTTGTCGGTTGGTATTTAAATACTTTATCCAATCAGTATTTAAATACTTCTTTCAAATGGAGTTCTGACTTTATTGAATAAAGTAGATTCCTTCACAACGGTCTTCAGTCCTGTTGGATGAGTGTTTATTTCCTAACACTTACAGACTGTATGCCGTATCCAACATAATACGATCTTATTGCTGTAGCTGTTGACTTCAATGCTATAGGCTATCTCCAGTGCTATATGGAAGGATGTTGTACGGAGTTTCTAGACAGTTTCCATACTTAACAGCATTCAGAGTTCTTCCGGTTTCTTGAGACAGCTTCCTGTATGATGGCTAGACTTGTTGTCTGTTGGCTATTGCTGTATGTTGGCAATTATTAAAACAAGGTACATGATTGATTATCCCAACACAACTCAACTTGACCCTACAGCCTAGGTTTCCACAACCTAAGCTCCGATACCATAAATGTAACACCCCCAAAATCATATGGGAATATTACACGCTGTGGACCCTACACTCAAGGATCCACCAGGCTGAACACAACCAGACGACCAAATGTTTGACCGGTCGTGGTCAAACAGAATAATAAGACGGACTGCTATGGCCACACAACTAAATCAAACCAAAATACTTTATCATAACTCGTGCCCACGCAGGGTTCCAATACAAACAATACATCACAGCGGAAGACTGAGAAAATACAACAACGCAATAACAACAGAAGTCCATAACTCTCAACTCTTGATTAGTATCATAGCACATCACTTCCTATGCCGATCCTGGAACTGCTCCTCAAGAACCTGCATGTACCTGGACGAAATACAGACATCCACCCCCCGATTACTCGGGGGTTAGTGAAACTCCACTATTTTACTAGTGCAAATATCAAATCATACGAAATGTAACAAGCAACATCAAACATGAACCAGATACAACAACCAAGTACCAAATCATTCCCGAGAGGTTTTAACAATTTAGAAAACGAGTAAGGAAGTATTCGCAAATAAAATTCTCATCTCGGGGATTTTTAGACACACAAAACCTTTAGGACCTCGAGTCCTGATTTGAAAAACCTTTTCGAAAACCTTAGGGTTCTAGCCCAAATCTCAATTCGTATTTCAGCAATTTACAGTACCAAGACATTTTTCAAATCGTGTGGGGCTCGGCCCAACTTTCATTTCATAAAAACTTTCTTTCAACTTTGATTGACAAAACGTAATTCATAACACCGTGATCCCCTATCACTTGTCTCCGTAGGTTCAACAACCCGCACGGATTTAACCAATCACAACAACCACAACGAACCATCATGCTCATGACCCCGTGATCACTTGCCATGAGTCTCCGTAGGTTCAGCAACCCACACAGATTGAGACAACACAACAATCACAACAAACAATCATGCTCATGACCCCGTGATCACTTGTCACGAGTCTCCGTAGGTTCAACAACCCACACAGATTGAGCCACCACCACAATCACAACAAACAATCATGCCCATGACCCCGTGATCACTTGCCACGAGTCTCCGTAGGCTCAACAACCCACATGGATTGAGCCAACACAACAATCACAACAACCAGTCCCGACTCCATGGTCTCTTGCCATGAGTCACCGTAGGCCCCGTCGAGCCCACATGGTTGGATGTACTGTCCTGACCCCATGATCCCTTGCCATGTGTCATCGTAAGCCTCGTCAGACCCGCATGATTGGACCTCATCACCACATACTAAGTTCCGATCCCATGGTCCCCGGCCATGAATTCTCGTAGGTCCCGTCGAACCCACACGAGTGAACTTAGCAACACACCACACAACATTACTCATATTCACATTCCATCATCAATAGACACGGTCAATCAATCACACTGATCACCACGAAATCATGTATCACGCGCACATAACACAATCCCAACCGTCAACATCAATAACACACAATTCAGCATAACTTCTGATCGAAACATAACATATTGCACAACCACATGCACAACCAAATCAATACGATTATCACAATCCTGCACACATAACACAACACGCAATACATATACCAAAATAACACTATCATCACTAAGCCTTCATAACACTTAATACACAATCAACTCACATGAACCACATTTACGAAGGCAAACAATTAATCACAAACCTAATACGTGATTCTAGTCGCAAGATACAAGTCGTGTAAACATGATACTTGCCTCGAAATCGGCACACAAATACTCCGGTGTACGCGGCTCGACCGAAGTGCCTCGAGACCTACACTTCCGCAAGACACAACGAAAACATGATCACAACGAGGATCAAGACCAACAATAATAGAAATCTCCTCAAAACATCGAAGGAAAATTCATTGAAATATTTAATCGAACATTAAATGTTCAATAATTCCCAAGAACACTCAAATCGTCAATCGAGTTAAACAAACTCGAAATATGGATATCCAATCCCTAGAACACGATTAATAACATCACATAACACCAACCGATTCATCAAAACAGGATTGGATTCGGAATCAAGAACAAATCTCCAAAAAGTCAACTCTAGGGAAAAATACCTCGATCTGATGAAGAACAACGGATTAGGTGGTGTTACAATCACCTAGAACTCTCCAAAACGCCTTTGGATGGAGTAAAATTGGTAAGGAACTCGAAACCTAATCACCCTCGTCTCAAACCCGCGGAGAGGAGAAGAAATGAAGTGAAAATGAGAAAATAAGATTGATGTCCGGTTTATATACCGGACAGATTAGCGTGCGCTAATCAACATGATTTAACGCACGTTGTCGAAGCCTCACTACAGAGCGTTCTGCCAAACAACACAGTTAGCGTGCGCTAACTACAAGCCTTAGCGATAGCTGACGAATCCTTCAACCCAGTCCAGTAGCCTCTGTACTGCCCCGCACCACCAGTTAGCATGCGCTGCTACAACCAATAGCATGCGCTACGACGGCACCTTAGCGTGCGCTATATCGCTATATAGCGTGCGCTAATCGACACTCCAACCCAATCTAGTAGCTTCTGGACTGTTTTTGTACCTCCAGTTAGCGTCCGCTAACGAGGTTTTAGCGTGCGCTAGCAATGCTCCAGTAGCGCACGCTATCCCTGCACGTAGCGTGCGCTATTCCTACTGCACGGGCAGTAAGATCGCACCAAAACTAATCACAACAACGATACCGCCAACGGAACGAAAAACACGCAACGATCTGAATCGTAACCAACATGCATCAATGCACGACACACGATCATATAAGCAGAAACAACATACAATCCACTAAATAGCAGGAAAAAATCAATGCAACCGGAACAAAGATCTCGTGTATTTGGGGGTGTTACACGCCGTGGACCCTACATCAAGGATCCACCAGGCTGAACACAACCAGACGACCAAATGTTTGACCGGCCGGGGTCAAACAGAATAATAATACGGACCGATATGGTCACACAACTAAATCAAACCAAAATACTTTCTCATAACTCGTGCCCACACAGGGGTCCAAAATACAAACAATACATCACAGCGGAAGACTGAGAAAATACAACGACGCAACAACAACGGAACTCCATAACTCTCAACTCTTGATTAGTATTGTAGCTCGTCACTTCCTGTGCCAATCCTGGAACTGCTCCTCAAGAACCTGTATGTACATGGACGCAATACAGACATCCACCCCAAAATTACTCGGGGGTTAGTAAACCTACACTGTTTTACTAGTGCAAGTATCAAATCATTCAAAATGTAACAAGCAGTATCAACCATGAATCAGATACAATAGCCAAGTACCAAATCATTCCCGAGAGGTTTTAACAATTTAGAAAATGAGCAAGGAAGTATTCACAAATAAAATTATCATCTCGGGGATTTCTAGACACAAAAAACCTTTAGGACCTCGAGTCCTGATTTGTAAAACCTTTTCGAAAACCTTAGGGTTCTAGCCCAAATCTCAATTCGTATTTCAGCAATTTATAGAACGAAGACATTTTTCAAATCGCGTGGGGCTCGGCCCAACTTTCATTGCATAAAAAATTCCTTTCAAAAACTTTGGTTGGCAAAACGTAATTCATAACACCATGATCCCCTGTCACGTGTCTCCGTAGGTTCAACAACCCGTACGGATTTAACCAATCACAACAACCCCAACAAACAATTATGCACATGACCCCGTGATCACTTGCCACGAGTCTCCGTAGTTTCAACAACCCACACAGATTGAGCCAACACAACAATCACAACCAACAATCATGCTCATGACCCCGTGATCACTTGCCACGAGTCTCCGTAGGTTCAACAACCCACACGGATTGAGCCAACACAACAATCACAACAAACAATCGTGCTCATGATCTCGTGATCACTTGCCACGAGTCTCTGTAGGTTCAAAAACCCACACGGATTGAGCCAACACAACAATCACAACAACCAGTCCCAACTCCATGGTCTCTTGCCATGAGTCACCGCAGGTCCCGTCGAGCCCACACGGTTGGACGTATTATGTCCTGACCCCACGATACCTTGCTATATGTCATCGTAGGCCTCGTCAGACCCGCATGATTGGACCTCATCACCACATACTAAGTTTTGATCCCATGGTACCCCGCCATGAATCCTCGTAGGTCCCGTCGAACCCGCACGAGTAAACTTAGCAACACAGCACCCAACATTACTGACATTCACATTCCATCAACAATAGACACGGTCAATCAATCACATTGATCACCACGAAATCACGTATCACACGCACATAACACAATCCCAACCATCAACATCAATAACACACAATTCAGCATAACTCCTGATCCAAACACAACACACTGCACAACAACGTGCACAACCAAACCAATAAGATTATCACAATCCTGCACAAATAACACAACACACAATACATATACCAAAATAACACTATCATCACTAAGCCTTCATAACCAGTAATACACAATCAACTCACACGAACCATATTTACGAAGGCAAACAATTTATCACAAACCTAATACGTGATTCTAGTCACAAGATACAAGTCGTATAAACATGATACTTGCCTCGAAATCGGCACGCAAATACTCCGGTGTACATGGCTCGACCAAAGTGCCTCGAGACCTACACATCCGCAAGACACAACGAAAACACGATCACAACGAGGATCAAGACCAACAAAAACGGAAATCTCCTCCAAACATCGAAAGAGAATTCATTGAAACATTTAATCGAACATTAAATGTTCAATAATTCCCAAGAACATTCAAATCATCAATCGAGTTAAACAAACTCGAAATATGGATATCCAATCCATAGAACACGATTAATAACATCACATAACACCAACTGATTCATCAAAACAGGACTAGATTCGGAATCAAGAATAAATCTCTAAAAACTCAACTCTAGAGAAAAATACCTCGATCCGACGAAGAACAACGGATTAGGTGATGTTATAATCACCTAGAACTCTCCAAAACACCTTTATATTTAGTAAAATCGGCCAGGAACTCGAACCCTAATCACCCTCATCTCAAACCCGCGGAGAGGAGAAGAAATGAAGTGAAAATGAGAAAATAAGTTTGCTGTCCGGTTTATATACCGGACAGATTAGCGTGCGCTAATCAACATGATTTAGAGCGTGCTATCGAAGCCTCACTACAGAGCGTTCTGCCAAACAATACGACAAACACGTAACGATCTGAATCGCAACCAAAATGCGTCAATGCACGACACACGATCATATAAGCACGAACAACATACAATCTACTAAACAGTAGAAAAAAAATTAACGCAACCGGCACGAAAATCTCGAGTATCACAAGTTTAGAGCATTGTCTAGTTTTATATGGAATTTGTGACGCCATGTCTTCCTAACCTAGAGTGCATGAGTCGTTCCTTGACACAAGCTCGTATCACCGGCGTTCCACTCCACGTCGAGAGTCGCCCATTGATCATGACTACGGCACCGACGACACTCTCTGCCTCATTAGTCTCGGAAACACTAAACAATCCTCAAATCCACACATCACTACGACAGTACTAACAAATATTGTAGTTTCGAAACATCACGATTTCAAAATAGTCAGAAATTTGTTTTCACAAACATCACACTACTACCACGCCGATAGACCCACATAACACACATGCCCGATTTTCACAAAACCTAGGCTCCGATACCATCTTCTATAACACCCCCAAAACCATCAGGAGATATTACAGCACCGTAGGCCCAGCGCCGGAACCCACAAGGCTAAAAATCATTTTCGCAATCGTTTCAAATATGCCAAAAAGGCCGATGACGGTAATATCTTTCAAATACTCAAATAGTCTCCAAAAATCTATTTCTCAAATACCGCCATAAAATTTCATTTGAAAGGATAAGGCAAAATACCAAAATTCGACAGTTTAAAAATGTACGTTCAGTCACTATTTATACATACCGATAAAATAGTTTAAGGTAAAAGGTTTTACGAAATAAACCTAAGTTTGCAATATACCAAAAGGCCATTTTAAAATACACACGCAGTTGGTATAAACATAGTTAAAAATATACATTTACAGTGGAATATAATGAAAAATAAAATACTCGGTACCCAAAATATATGCCATAACTAGTATCACCCGGGAAACTCATCTCTTCACGACCGCTACTAGCTCGATCTCCGAGTACCTAAAAATAAGGCCCACGATGGGGTCAGCCACAATACTCAACAATGATAACGATCACATCACATAAATAATTACATACCAATGTAATTACAAAGTAAGAATACTACCATTGTAATCTTACCGTCATAACCTTACCGACTCGTGATAATCTATATCAACCCAATACTTACCATAATTCATATATCGCATTCTCAAATGAAGAAATGAAAATAAATCCAAACCTCTATACTATGTCAAAACAATACCAAAATCCATAAAACATCATCATAACATATAAGTATGGAATAAACTATCTGTGCCAAATCCTATCTGTCGGATCGCACAATCAAATCTCAATCCTGATAAGTGATTATCAATCGTGATAACAACCAATAATACACAATCCATCTGTGAAACAACTACCCAAATCTATGGCAACAAGTTTCGAAACATCGATGCAAAATCCAAATGTTCATACGATCAATAACGATGATCAACCAAGAATATCATCAACATGATAAACTCCAATACGACCAGCCAGAGGTCAACCACAACCGAGAATATCATCAATATGATAAACTCAAATACTACCAATGAGAGGTCAATAATAACCGAGAATACCATCACATGGTCCAACACGGTCAACAAAAGACCAATAACGACCGAGAATACCATCAACATGGTAAACTCCAAACAAGATCAACAAAGAACCACATGGACAGATATACGAGAGAATAAAATTCTCAAAATATTATACAAATCACATATAGTGGATCTTAAAGAAACAAACCCAGTTGTCGAACATACCCCTCGGGAGTATGAACAACTAGTCGCAAACTGTCGAACATACCCAATCATACATGGAGTATGAACACCAATAAATATGGCTCAAGATGGATGTCACAGTACCCCCGATCCAGAAATGTGTCCGTGCACAAGCCACCAACGGGTATCGATCGAATACACGTGTGGTCTTATACCTAATCAGTCTCACGAAGTACATCTCGTGTGCACAGCTCAATGTGAGGTCAAAACCAACACATGACTATATGTGCCCGCCCTAAAAATCCTACACATAACCAATCGGTACGCAGATATGACTCAAGATATGTCATGATACAACATGACAACAAAACTCAAGGAATCGCAAATCCAATAAGAGTAAAAAACTCGCCAAATTGAACGACACACTGACAATGAAAGATCAACATGACAAACAATATCTAAAACAACAATCCTGGGATCACCATCCCCAAAGAATGATCAACACGATCAACAATCTCAACACAACAGTCTTGGAATCATCATCCCTCAACAATCAATCAACACAACCATCAATACCAAACAATGGTCTTGGGATCAACATCCCTCAACGAACAGTCCATACGAATATCATTAAGTGAAACATCTACATACAACATATATAACAATTCATCGAAATACTTATCCTCATAACTGAACAATACTTAAATTACCTCAATGCTGGAGATAATATCCTTTTCCACGAACAACATCCCTGAACTAATACACCATTATTCGAATAATCTCGAATGAGGTACAGTCCATTAATATCAATAAACCATCATCCCGACATCAATGTCAGTACGATAAACTATCCTCGATATCCGACATTCCATATCACAGACCAAAGATATCCCACATCTCCATCTTCATCAAACACAATTAAATCATATACATTATGATTTAATCCAAACCAGAGCACAATAGACAAACCATCATCCTGATAATTTATATTTATAATATCATTGCTATATGAATTATAAATGAAATGAAACTGAAACCATTCATTAAATATTATAAAATGAACCGAGTCTATAAAATAGATCCGTTGAAGTCTCCGAGATTTGATTTCCACGCCTAGACAAGGTACTGATATTCCACTATCAATAGCAATATACTACGATATTCGATTTCCACGGTCAACGACTATCCTAATTTTATAATTTTGTTTTCCCCTTTCTCAAAAATGACGATTCGAACTTTAACAATTTCATTACTAAAACTCCAGCATATTATTTTAAATATAAAATAATATTCAATAGTTTTCGGCCGTTATATCAATTTGATTGACTCAAAACTTCATGTTATTTTAATACAGAAAATATTCTAAAATCGTCAATTTTGAAAACTCATGATTCTCATATAGAAAAATATTAATAATCAACATTATTAAATTTTCCAGCCTTAAACACAAATATAAGGTATTCAACCCATTCGATACATACGAAAAATATAGAGTTGACTCGGTAATATATTGATAAATACAGGCATCTTTGCATTCGATAAAAATCAAAATAAAAACTAATTTATGATAACATGTATCTCAAAGACAAGTTTCATGAAACATTATCAAAAATAGACATGCAAAGATATACGTGTTCAAGTTAGACAACTCGATCAACGTTTAAAAGACGGGTTGCTGGAAATGACTGATACGGACAGGGATGACTCATTGAAATATGGCTTATTTTGTTCAGGTATTCTGACTCAAATCCGATGATACAAGAACCAATCATATGAACATGTATTTTATTTAAGCAATATTTGAGATGGATTTTCAAAATAACTTACTGAGATAATCTAGCTCAAAGAAGGCAAACTAGTTTGGAATTCTCAGACTCACTGGGGAAATATATCGAACAGTTCCAGTCAGTCTCCTGGAAAAGCTGGTCTGACTCGCCAGAAAACGACCATCTATCATCGTACAAATAGACTCAGATCGAAAATATAGAGAGGTGTATTTATAGAGGAAGAGTTTCTGTATACATAAAAGTAAGTTGTGTGAAGAAATGAATTGCATAGTGGGTATATTTATAGGCCACAAAACAGGTCCTCAGTCAAGATTGTGGGTGTGACGCACGCACATGCATCAGCGGCCTGACGTAAGGGCGTCTGTCATGCCCGGCGGCTTTCGGAAGTCCTGACCGAGTCATACGCGTGACGTCCCGCACCACCGCGCACGGGATTCCCGGACGCACGCAGTGACGCATGGTGCTCGGCACCTAGCAGTCTTCCACTAATTCGATCATAACTTCTTCGTTCGGACTCCGATTGGCTCTCCATTTGAACCGTTGGAAAGATAACTCAATTATATAATACTGTTAATTTTTAGAATTTTTGGACTTCTTAAATATCCGTGGTAATTGTTTCAAAGTTTATGCTTGTTCACGACACTTCGCAGAAAAGGTCCAATGTTATTTCTACTAATATCTTTGGTATCCCTTTCTTATTTTAAATGTTCCAAGACCATCTACAA
The DNA here is from genome assembly GCA_033398695.1 of Orobanche coerulescens. Classification (NCBI taxonomy): domain Eukaryota; kingdom Viridiplantae; phylum Streptophyta; class Magnoliopsida; order Lamiales; family Orobanchaceae; genus Orobanche; species Orobanche coerulescens. The sequence goes on along the minus strand of CM065805.1, from coordinate 28,730,111 downwards.
TACATCCAAGAAAATATACAAGTCCCACATTTAGTCGGTATGTATTTCTGAAATTCAGGATATTACATTTCTTTTGTGCACTCGATTTACCTTCCTCATACCGTAGCGCTGCACAACTAGGACAAAATTTCAAACTCTCACCTTCTCAATAGTACAGAAAATAATTGTTGCTACAAACATCATACTTGATCACTAGGAGACCAAGTTTCGACATGATATTTTTTACTTCAGAATAATTATCGGGGATTTGGCTCTGATATTGCTCCAGTGCCATGCCTTTGTTGCTTTTGATTAAATAATCCATTGCTTTTTGTGATGCATTATACGTCGTCTTGAAATTCATTACCTCCGTAAACCACTGCAACAGCGACTTAATATGCAACTCATACAAAGGCCGATAGCATACTCTAACATATCATAAAATAATTTTGCTTCACAATTTGGCTCTGTCGGCTCATTATCAGTGTAATTGCGAAATTGAGGAAAACTATCCATGGCCACATCTCTTTGTGATGTAAAATAATTTTCTACATGTGTAGAAGATGATATCCTCCTATATTGTAATCATTGATCCCGCAATTTTGATAATCTTTACCATGGCATACCCAAACATGATAATCCGGTGCAAATCCACACTGATATAAATGTTGCATGATTTTATTGCGATCATGTTCACACCAATTCTTGCACTTTTTGCACGGACATAATATCTTATTACCAACTACTACACGAGCGAATCCAAAATCCAGAAACATATTAACACCATCAATAAATTCTCTAATAAGCATACCGTCGGGACCACGACGTTTTTCATACATCTAGTCTCTAAAAGTTGATATTTTTTTACTACATACAAAATAAATAACTACAGAATATAAATTTGGAACTTCGGTAGGCTTCAAATGGTAGTGTGGGAGGCTTGATCTCGATAGGACCCTACAGTAGGATTCGAGGTGGCCCATAATGGAGCAATCTGTTGGGGATAACTCCTTGTGCGTGGTAGTTGGGGATATTTAAGAACCTGAGAGCTAGATAATCATCTTGCGAACTTAACTGGGTAACAGTTCTGAAAGACCGTGACTGTTGTTCCGAAGACTGGTCAGATGTAAGTATAAAATCTCGGTATAAAAAAAAAGGTAATATGAATACTAATGGAGTTGCTTATTTAATAACTGTCGGAAAAGAGGCTTTTGAATGGATTTTAAAGGTTAATGGTACTGTGTATTTAGGATCAGGGTGCATGCAATACTAATACAATCTCTACAAACCATTCTATTTTTAGGCTAAAAAAAATTAACCAGCGCTCAAGTACATACCTAACGCTAATGCATATATAATGTATTTATGCCCTCCCATCGTTTTACTACTTTTGAGTGTTTTCACAAGTGCCTCCCGAGCCCTCTTCTGTCAGTCTATTTAGCTCTTCAAATAAGTTATTTAATCCCTACTCCATTCCCCCATTTGAACATACTATATTGATAAAGAGTAAATTGTAAAAATCGTCCTAGTGGTTTGGCCAAATTGCACATTTCGTCCTTGTGGTTCGTCATTGCAAAGATCGCTTATTTCAGACCATGCTGCACTTTGGTCCTCCATCATCGCAAAATCGTCCTTGTAATTTGCCAAATTTCACCGCTGAATGACCAAAAGTCGTATAATGTCTGCAAAATAAGGACGATCTTTGCACTTAATGAACCACAAGGACGAAACGTTCAATTTGGCCAAACCACAAGGATAATTTTTGCAATTTACTCATTGATAAAAGTACAAACTTTAATTGATTGTAGAGTACAATACAAAAAATGAACTTTTTATCACTATTTTTTTTCAATTATATTATTAGTTATTAATTAAGAACAAATTTTGGATCACATATAATTACATAAGTAAGAACCAATATAAAAGAATTAAAAATGAGTCTCCTGTATTGAGACCCAGCGGAGCAAAGTCCTAACTCCGCCACTGTCTCTGTGAGCGCCTATGCGATGCATGTGATAATTTTCAATTTTTTCTCATAAAATGAAATAAAATTGAGAATTTCGACAAACCCATCGAAAGATTATGGAGTAGGCGAGGGACGCGTGTTACCAAATTGTCATTTGATCAGTTTGGTGGAAAATGAGAGAAAACTTTATATTAAACATAGATTTATTGAAGTATCAATGAATGTAACATACATCGAACACTCCGTTATTGAAAGGGAGCATTTGGACACCAAAATGTTTACATTTTTTGGTCACATAACGAAAATGACAGACAATTAAAATTACTCATGTCTCACAATAACAACTAAGCAGCACAATCACCTTATAATCGGTTTATTTGCTTAAAGTATAGCACTCATATAACTTGATATCCATTTTCAGACGAAAATAATAGGCACCCTCAAGTGCATCAGTGGTGATAGTGCAAATCCCCCTCGCCATGATGAAATGTCCGGTCCCACCGACAACCGAAAAGTCCCGACTTTTCTCCGCCATAATGTCGGCCCCCATAATGTCCAGAGTCCCTTTGTACTTGGTCGAGTTAAACACGAGAGTGTAGGCAAACCAAGCATTGTTGTCGTCCTTGTTATAGAAGTAGAGCCCCTGGGCTCGTGCGACGGCAGTTGACGTGAGATGGACATCTTCCGTCACAGGATCGTTGAAAACCACCATCTTTCCAAAGTGGAACTTGCCGAGGGCCGAGTCATTGGTGATCGCGGCAGATGTCGCGTTTATCGTGTTGGTGCCGTTGTAGAGAATGTCGTGGTAGTAAAGCACCATGTGGTTGCATGGTTTTAGTGGTTGGGGTGGGGCAGAAGACAAACAAGATGTAATTGTGAGAAGGAAGAGGAGAGCGATGAAACACGGTTTTATGACAAGATTAGTACTCATTTTAATTTGCATTGGTACGTATATGACTTATGAGTGCATGGTCGTGGTATTCGTATATATATATATAGCCATTTGGCAAAGGAATCTTTGGGTAGGTGATAGTACCGTGGCATCATTTATACGCGAATCCAAATACACGGACTAAGAATCGGATCACGAATTGAAAATATGGATCACGGATTGTTCTTGATAGGACAATTTTCAAAGTAAGGGTTGGTGTGAAATTGAATTTTTTTTACCTATGTTTGTTTCGACTTATTTATTTAGATTTTTTTTTGGGTGATCCCACACTTCTACGCATGTAAGTCGCTTAATGATTAATGTGCTCGAGTTAAGATGCGGTTAAGGAGAACAGTGCCGATTGGTCGAAGACTTCTCCTGTAAGGAAATACTCACACCGCGCTGACGCGAGATTAAACATTGATTAGCGGTCGTTTGAGCTAGCTCCGTGGAGCTAGAGGATCATAAAGAGAAAAACCTCCTCTTTCACCTCCTTGGTGGGTTAGAACCCAAGACCTCTTCCAAAGAAGTGTCTTGGGTGTAGGCATCCTACCACTGGACCACCCACCCTTTCCCCTATTTATTTATGGGATGGGTGCGTCGGATGGGATACACACGTGCAGGTGTGTGTGATCTGATGGCTGGCAATGCACAGCCCTCTACAGCCACTGCAGAGGATCCCCTCTTTATTTATTTATTTAGATTGGTTGCACCCTTCATAGTTTTCTGTTTATATTAATGTTCCAACCCTTATTTTAGGATCAAAGTTGTCATCAAGTTCAAAATTTATTTTAGGTAAAAAAATTCATCTACTCAGTTTTTTCAAATCAAAGTTTTGGATGCGAAAAACTAACCTAAACTTCTATTTCTCCTTTTAGGTAATTAAATATTTTATAATTTAAACAAATTCTTATAATTAGCAGGTAATACTATAAGTTTTGGATAGAATAAATATTAAATTTATTCTAACCGAGTTTGAGACTGGTACGAGTATATTAGTTCTAAATCCGTAGATTGTATTATTTTTATATAAAAAGTTGAAATTTAATTTTTAATCTTTTATTATTTTTAATGTTCGTATTTTTATCGAAATGGGTAACCAAGTATTGTAACAACTCATATTTGATTGTTTAAATATTTTATAAATTTAAATGAGTTTGGGTAGTTAGCGGATTCTACTATGTGGGTTTGAGATGAGAACGAGTAATAAAAGCAGCTTTCAGTCTGCTTTAGTACTGTGATGGGTAGATAACTTTAAAAAAGTCTGGATAGGTGAACTTTATACTCGGATCGATTAATCCTTGAAAATACCTATATCATTCTAGTTATAACATAAACGCTTGTACTGGGCATTTGAGTGATTAATCGATCACCTAAGTGGACTGGACGGGAGTCTAGGCGGCTAGTTTTTTCTTTAAAATAGTACCATAAATTCTAAACTTGAAAATGCCTATATCATTCTAGTTATAACCTAAGCGCTTGTACTGGGCATTTGAGCGATTAATCGATCACCTAGGTGGACTGGACGGGAGTCTAGGCGGCAAGTTTTTTCTTTAAAATAGTACCATAAATTCTAAACCGAGATATTATAGATACTGTGGACTCCTTTATACCCATATCAATATTTCAAATATAATATATAGTTGATTATATGTCTGTTTAAATGATTAGATGTTAATTATTTTTAATTATTTTGCATATATATAATTTTTACATATAAAATGATTGAAATAATAAAAAAATGCATTAGTCCAATCAATCCCCGTTGATCCTCTAGGCGCCCACAAAGAATGTATAGTTTTTATTTTAATACATGGTCACCTATGATGCACGGATTCTTCAAAATTGGGCAGTATGCAGTATCGGATACTGCATGGGTGCGGGTGCGGGTGCGATTCGCATGGGATTCACACGGGATTCGCCACGTGGCGAATCCGTGCAAAAAAAAAAATTGGACTCGCGTATCACGGCAGGGATACGCGTATCGTGCCGGATACGCGAGTCCGTTTTTTTTTTATAGTTTTTTTTTGTAATTTTTAAAAAGTAAATCAAATAAATTAAAATACAAAAAGTAAATCATTTAATAAGTAATTACTTTTACCTTTACCAGTATTCACGGACAACATTAGAAAGCTCCGCTGCTCAAAGCCATTTTGAATTATTTTTTGTATGACTTGTTTTATGTATTTGAATTGATTTTATGGTGATATTTGAATTGTTGTTTTTTATATTTAACAAGTGTTATATATAATAAAATATAAAATAATCAGACGTATCCTTGTCGTATCGCACCCTAACATTTTCAAAAAACCGTATCCCCGCACCCGTATCTGCCCGCACCCGCACCCGCCCCCCGCACCTGTGCAACATAGATGGTCACACATATCCTTCAGTTTGTTGAACTTCATTACATTTCACATTAGAGGGTCCCTTTCTACACTAGAAACACATCTCACCATTTTTTCCTAAAACTCGTGCCAACTCGCTCACAAGTTCACAACACGCTCTTTATAGACGGATGGAGCAATAGTTTATTCATTCATGTAATTTAAATAAACTCGTTATTCTTGTATTTTAAATAGTATACTTCCAACTATCTTTATCGTCATGTACACAATAAGATAAATCTCTACTATTTGAATAAAAATATGAAATTAATCTGAATCAAAATTAAAAATATAAGGAGTAATGGAACGGAAACAGCCTCCCTACCGTAATAAGTAGGGGCATGGTCTGCGTACATCTTACCCTCCCCAGACTCTGAGTATGTTTGGTTTGGTTTGGTTTGGACTTATTTAAATTATACGGGTAAATATAGAACAGAGATTTTAATCTCACGCGCTTTATTATCACTTTCCTTTCACTCTCGCCTTTGCAAATAGTTTTGAATTATTCGTTTCATTTGAATGCAAGATTCTCAATTTGTAAAGTTTAAAAAGTTAGGAATTTATATGTAGCATTCACATCCAGGTAATATTCCAGAATAAGAAAGTAGTATGAATATTAACTAGCTATCCTGGTCCATTGGTCATATGTCTTCCACTTCGAATAAGAGATCCGGATTTGAGTCTCTCTATGAATAAGAATTTTTAAGGGTTTATGACTCTTTATTCAATGGTTAAAGAAGAATAATTTAAAACTATTTCAATGTGGAATTAAAAGATTCAACTCATCATTAAATGTTGACATGTAAGTTGTACACTAAAACATGTACAAACTAAACATTAAGCATAATTTTAGAGTGATTTTGATTGAGAGACCATAAAATTTCCCAAACATACTTATTATATGATATTGGAGGAAATTTATTAGACCAATTATCAATTGGTAGTAGTTTATGTACATAACAATACATGAATCTTGCATTGATAGTTGTTTCGTTATTCATTTTTATGTGATTTTATACCTTTATTTCTCTCCAAAAATTATATTTGCACTTGTATCATTTCATATTTATAATAAATCATGATTTAAAACTATTTAAGGAATGGTACTTCTTTTGTGCACAGCGACACTTCTTTTGTTATAATGACTGTAATTTCGTTATAATGATAGTCATTTTGTTAGAACGACTATTGTTTTGTTATGACGACAATTCATTTGCTATAACACATGTTGTTTCGTTACGACGAATGCTTTATTATGATGATAATTCTTTTATGCCCAACAAGAACAAAACATCATACTTTAGGTACTTACAATATACTAGATCTTTCGAGGACATCAAAAAGCATAACAAAACAACAACTTAAGGATCAAAATGGGACGCAAAAATCTCAGCTGCTAACTTCTCGCGCTAACTAGGCATAAGTTTCGCCTTTATATCTTTAACATCCAATCCAACTTGTAGAAACTCGATGAGCTTGATTGTAAACATTCCACAATCTGACGTGCAATTAATATGTATGGTATATATCAGTTTATCAATTTTACAAGTACATGTAAATACACACAACTTCAGTGATAATAATCCATACACATTTGTTTGGCATGGAGATTTAAGTCACTTCAAATCAAACTTTTTGGCGCCGTACTTTGCATTTCCATGCTTTATTAACATTGGTAACACAACCCGTAAAGGCTCCATTTCGTTGTGATGGCACATCTATTGCTCATACACCCTGTAATCGTATCATCGATATCGAACGCATACTCCATTTGTTCCCTTATAGAAGACAAAAGATGTACATTAGTAAGCAACCTTGTAAGAGTAAAATTAAGTAGATTGAAACAACATAATAACAACTTCGTAAGAAAACCTTCAACAGCGGCAACAATAGACAATATAATCCAGAATTTGATAGTTAAAAAACAAGAACCTCAACAACAATACAAAAATAAAATACTCAAAAAGGGCAAAAATATTGAGGAACAAAGCCATTACACTTTTATTAAGCAGACCTTTATTAGATCTAATTAACAAAATACACCAAATTGCCTCAAAAATTGGAGCATTTCTCCGAAATTCAGAAAGGAGAGCAGACCTTTTGATACTCTGGAAAAACTCTGGCCGCAGAAACTGAATATACGAGTTGAAGAGGGTGCTGACCTCGAAGACGAACTGGTGGAGATGAGTCAGTAGGTGAACTTCACCTTCCCGCTTCTTAGCTTCTAGAAGAGGGTCCGGCAGGCGGCAGCTGCGAACCACCCGACCTTTCTCTACCAATCTTGCTCTTGCTAAGGATATGCAGCAGATTATAGCCAAGTCCAAAGAACAACTACAAAAGACCCGAAGCCATAGCAATTTCTTCAGAGCAGCCCAATGAGAAGAGGGAAAATGAAAGCAGAATTCGCTCAGATCCTAACAAGCTGCACAACACAACTTCGGGGAACCAAAACACAGCTCTGTAGCTAGCCCTAACCGCGCGGGAGGAAAAAACTAAGGACGGGAAGGAAAGATATTGGGGATGTATTCGCGGGAGGAAAAAGGCAAGACGGAGTGGTACCTAGTACCCTGTGAGTGCCACATCACTTCTATCCAATAAAAATCTTTCAATTCAAAACTATCTTAATACTACCCTAACACTACCCTACGTGGAAGGAGTGGTACCCTAGTACCCGAATTCTATTTTTTTTTTTAAATACATAAAATCACATACAATATTTAAAATAAAAACATACCATTTCATTAAAAATAAAAACATTACATAATACTTAAAAAAAACATAACATAATACTTAAAAATAACTAGGCTAAAATAAAAAAAACCCACTAATCATCAAGATGCGGCAAGTATTCACGTGCTACGTGCTCCGTGAGATCATATCGAAGACGGTCATGGAGAAATTCGTCTAGTAACTCCGCTACCACACTGTCGTCGAACACTGACTGGACCGGCGCATCCATTATATGAACCGGTGAGATTGCCCTCCCCTCGCGTTTTATAACCATATTGTGCAAAATAACACACGCATGAACCTGATTGGCAATCTTCGCTTTGGTCATAGCTCTGAGAGGTCGATCGAGAATTTTCCATTTTCCTTTGAGAGCACCAAAAGCTCGCTCGAGATCCTTTCTCGCTCCCTCTTGTAACTTCGTAAATCTCTTTTCCTTTGGGTCGGTTGGATACGGGTATGCTTTAACAAGTGTGGACCACTTAGAATAGATTCCATCTGCCAAATAGTAGCCGCGTTTGTAAAAGCGTCCATTCACGTGGAATGAACTATTCATCGCTTTTCCATTTCGATCTGTAAGATACAAGTCAGACTGATTCAATACGTTGATATCATTGTTTGACCCCGGTGGACTAAAAAAAGCATGCCAAATCCACATATCTTGTGACGCGGTGACTTCAAGCATAATAGTGGGAACACCATAGTCACCTCTCGTATATTGCCCTCTCAAATGTCTAGGACAATTTTTCCATGTGATGTGTGTACAGTCGAGGCTACCAAGCATCCCAGGGAGGTGATGCTTCGCTTCATGGGCCCGGAAAATGCGAGCAAGGTCGTGTGCTGTCGGCCTACGTAGGTACTCCCGACCGTACAACTCAATGATGGCCTCACAAAAATAATCAAGACTTTCACGTGACGTTCTTTGAGACATGCATAAATATTCATCATACTCATCGGGCGAATTGCCGGTTGCGAGTTGCCTAACGGCCGATGTGATTTTTTGTTTCGCCGTGAAACTTTTTTTAGCTCGCGCGTCATAGCCTTCTTGAAAATATGGGTATCTCGCTTCAATGTCACCCACTATTTGCAAAAACATGCTTTTCTCCATTCGAAAATTTTTTTTAAAGTAATTGTCGTTGTACTTTGGTGTTTCAACGAACCAATCATTCTCTAAAGTTTCAAGACCTATTTCCCGATGACGATTTACGCTAGTTCGGTTAGAGCTTGCCGTGTCATCATAATATTGAGCCGCTAGTTGAAGCATATTTTGCAACGAGCTACCCGTGGATAGCTCGTCGGACGAAGAAGAAATAACGTAATCGGAAGAATTGGAAGACATTTTTTTTGGAGAGATTAGTGTGTGTTTTTTTTAAAGGTGAGGGTAATTATTTTTTTTTTTTGAAAGGAGAGATTAGTGTGTTTTTTTTTTTGAAAGGTGTGGTTTTAAAGGGGAAAAAAAATTTTAATGCATATTACCGTTTCTAAACGGTCGAATATACAAATTCATCATGGGTAGCCAAGCGAGCTCGGAGCTCGAATTACATAGCCGAACCATGTACCCGACCTAGGCGGGGCGGTGTACCCGCTCGGGTACTTGGTACTCGATCCTCTACCCGATCACCACTCCGTCCTCTCTAAGGACGGGAAGAAGAGGAATTAGGGATGTATTTTGGGAGGAAGCCTCATGTATTTTGGAACAAAAAACCAATTTTTCGGTGTAGAATTGTAAGGGTAAAATAGTATTTGTTTCAGGAGAAAGTAAAAAGACTGTAAATAGAGTCAATCAATTGCATTCATAACACTGATAGAGGAGCCTTTATATAGGCATTACAATGAGAGTCCTTTCATACATAGGATTCCTAGATAAGGTAAGACATCTAATAGGATCCTACTACCTCTAGAAGGATCTAGAATCTTCCATCTATGAATCTACAACCAGTATTAGGTAAGACACATCACGGGAATAATAATTCCCGGAACACTCCCACTGTGTCGAGCACTAATACAACAATGGTGCAGAAGATGTTGCCTTCGTAAAAACCTATTTCAAGCCAAAACAAAACCCCATGGGAAAAATAAAGGCTTGATGAGGAAAAGATTGCAACGCACCAATATAACATGTCATGTATACTCCCCCTGATGTATACATAACGACTCCCCCTGATGAGTACCTCAAATCATAGGAGTCGGATGCCAAGTTGCCCTCACAACTATACCAAGGAAAAACCCAGTGGAAAAAGTACCTCTTGGTCTAAGTTGAACAGAAGTACAACGCATCATTGTATGGATGTTCTCATAGGTCGCCTCGTTAAAAACCTTACCAAGTGAAAACCCAATGGGAAAAAACAAACCTTGGTCTAAGGACAAAAAGAGCGCGACACATCGAAAGTGCAGAGTCGCTAAAGACTTATCAAGTTTTCTAAAGTCTTGACCTCCATGCACTAAATCAGTCATAACTTCTTCGATTCAATAGGTATCAATGAAACTGTAAGAACTTATGAAAACTAGACACTCATAGCTTTTCATTCACATACAGTACATAACCTAGATCGACCTGAGCATATCACAAAGCTCTATCGAAGCTGACTCAGCAAATTATCGGACATATCTTGTCCTACTTTACAACAATAGTCATATGTCACTCAACATGATGGATGTGATCAAATGGTTGGTTTCCTTGGAAAGTAGACACAAACCTTTCCAATGGTACCAATTTCACCATTTTCCAGTAAGTGAGCTGCCCTGTAGGTCATATGGGAGATAGACCAACACATTCTGGGCAGATTCGGTATCAGTTTTCAAGTGTCCTTTTTATCGAGATAGAGCGGCCTTCAAGGTTCTTGTCAATCACAGACATTGCGTGAGCGCATCCTAGGCCATCATCACAGTGGCTTTACCGGATTATTACGAATGAGTACATCGAGTCAAACATGAGTACATAATACCGTACTTTTCTCTTAAGACTGCATCATCACTTAAGTGAGCCAAGTCTCATGTTGACTTAGACTAATCATTGGGAATCATATAGGCATTACTTTATCGTCTCTTAGGAAAACCGTCCCTTAGATTGCCTGAAACCGATTGATGAATACGCATCATCAAGTGTCCCCAAGATCCTTTCATTCTTAACTTTGGATTTAGCGAAATCTCTTAGTCTCACAAGAGTACATCACTATAAACCCTTAGTTTTACACGCAAAAGCTTCATATCTCTTCCAAATCAAGTATATACTTAGTATGCGTTCCGAACAATCACTTGTCAACGCACTCCGTGGTCAGGAGCCACTTGATTGAGTCTGATCCACCACGAGATCCTTTTTATCACTTAACTTAGTTCCCCACTAAGATAAGAATTTGTAACACCCCAAACTAGAGGGATATTACAGTGCTGTAGATCCCCAACTGGGACCCACCAGGCAAATGAAAATGAATGAATTACACAGGATAAATGTAGTACCGAACCACATTACAACAATAATTACTCCGATGAGGAGTTTAGTTACAACACACCAGGACAATACCGAATACTAGTGTATTTTATATGAAGATAAAATACACAACACTGAATGAAATGGAGTATCCAAATGAAAATCTGCAGCGGAAAATAAAGGACAATAACATGAATAACTGAAAGATAGGGGGCCCCTACTAGTATCACTGGGACTCCTCGACATCAACATGCTATTCCCGTGCTTTTGCCTTGCCATGACCTGAAAAACAAAATCCCAAATGGCCGGGCCATACGTAACAACAATCCTCAAGGGTTGAAAATACACAAACATGATTTAACTGAAGTTATGAAATATCCTTAGTTATGAATTACGCTGAAGAGGAGCATCATAGTACGCCCATAGTGTTCTGTGCAAGTGTATAAGACGGATGACCGGACCCACCCATTCTTGTACCTAATTAGTCTCACGGAGGTAATCGTTACCGTGTGCACAGTCCAATGTATCACTCCCAATACATGGCCATCATGTGCCCGACTAAAAATTCCACACATCTGCACCCGGCCACGCAATATGAACCCAGAAGGTCATATGAACGAGAATGACCGTAATGAATATCAATGAATAAATAATAATCTGACAAAGTCAAGAATGACTCACCGAGATGAGAGTAATAATGAAGTGATTGATAGTTTCAATGGAATGATTGGAACCGCCGTTCCCGTTAATGAAGTGATTGTTCAACAATTACAAGTCTCAATATGATTAATACAATGATGAATGAGTTATGATTATGAATGATCAACAACAAAAAGAATGAATATCCTTTTAACCGAGTAAGAATTAACTTACACAACACCGGTGACAATTATCCTTCCACGAACAACGTCCTAATAGAGATATCGGTCGCTCGAACAACCTTGAATAACACAATAACTAACAATCCGTTCAACATACGTAACAAACATGAATATAACGAACTCAACACGTCGATACGACTAAACCAAGTCCATTGAGGCATTAAATCAAACACGTTGCCTCCAAACTCCGATTATTTACAATCAAACCTCAAAAACCAATATCAAATCCCCCAAGAAGTGTTTCAAACCAACAAAACATCTTCAATACGATTAATAATCCAAAACGAATATCCAAAAAAGTGATTATAACGACAATTAATCGAAAACCCCCAATTTCAACTCGATAATCAAAGTGTTCTTGAATAATCCCTCAATAATCAATGAATCCTTATACAAACTCATAATCATATACATATCCCTTCATATAACATGATTATAACGTCCAAAACATCATATCTCAACACAAAATCGAAATCCAAGGTGTTGAAGAAATTACCTCTTGAAGATCCAATCACTATGATTCGAAGAACACGCGATAGATCGATGATCCGAGCTTCACAACCGAATGAAAATGATTAAAAACCACACTCAAGTGATAATTGATGAAGAAATCTCTCCCTCAAGACCCTCTCTCTCGTATGAAGGTGGAAGAAATGGAAGGAATGAGCTGAAATGCTCAAAAAATGAAATTATAGGGATTGACTGGTCTGTCGGACACGGCCCGTGCCGATCGGCACGGCCGCGGCGCGCAACTGGCCGGCAGGGACTCGACCGTGTCCGCTTGACACGGTCGCGGCGCTTCGGCATTGACTCGACCGTGTCCTGGAACACGGCCGCGTGGGCGATCGGTTACGCTTATCCGGAAGAGTTCGACTCGGCCGTGCCAGACGACACGGTCGAGTCCTGTGGCAGAGACTTCGGCATTTCCGGACGAGTACAGCACGGCCGTGTCGGACGACACGGCCAAGTTCGGTCGGCAGTGATCGGCCAATAACTGAAAAATGAGCGGGTGAGCTAAAATGACCATAACTCTCTCGTCCGGACTCCGATTGACTCACCGTTTGAATCAGTGGAAAGCTAACTCGATGCTCTATAATATTGCAAAGATTCAGAATTTTTGGAGTTACCAAAAATTAATGGTGATCTAACAAAGTCGAACTTATATGTGGAAAGTTGAAACAATGGACAATAACGATACACAACTCGAAGTTTTTCCGAACGGTGAACACGGGTGAATGAACATGATTGATGAATGATTATAAATGAGTGAAAATCCACTGAGTGACAATCACCGAATGAAATTACTGAATGATAATGACTGAATTACAACCGGGTATTACATACACCCCCCCTTAAAAGAGTTTCATCCCCGAAACTAAGGGTCAAACAACTCGGGATAACTCTCCCGCATACTATCCTCGGTTTCCCAAGTAGCCTCTTCGACTCCGTGTCTGGACCACTGAATCTTGACCAAAGGGATCGTCTTATTCCTCAACTGTTTGATTTGCCGCTCTAACACTCGTATGGGACGCTCCTCATACGAATGATCATCTGCGATCTCGATTTCGTCGAACTGAAGTATGTGACTCGGGTCGGCAACATACTTCCGCAACTGAGAGACGTGAAACACATTATGAATTCGGCTCAATGCCGGAGGTAAAGCCAATCGATAAGCTAACTCGCCTACTCGATCCAAAATTTCAAACGGTCCAATGAATCTCGGACTCAACTTCCCCCGTTTTCCGAAACGGAAAATACCTCGACTCGGGGATACCTTGACCAAAACATGGTCACCCGTCTCGAACTCTAGTGGTCGACGACGATTATCTGCATATGATTTCTGTCGACTCTGAGCTGTCAACATACGACTCTTGATCAAAGCTACCTTCTCCCGGGCGGCTATAAGCATAACGGGCTCGGTGCCGATTGATTCTGACAAGTCATCCCAACACAAAGGAGATCGACAACGACGACCGTACAAGGCCTCGTAAGGTGCCATCTTAATGGAACGCATGTCAACTATTATTATACGTGAACTCGATCAGTGGTAGTTGGGCTTCCCAATCGTCCTTCCAATCGAGGACGCGTGCCCTCAACATGTCCTCTAATGTCTGAATAGTTCCCTCTGATTGTCCGTCGGACTGAGGATGAAAGGCAGTACTGAGATTAAGCTGAGTTCCCATAGCACGATGAACTGATTTCCAAAAATGAGACACAAACCGTCCGTCACGATCGGAAACGATACTTTTAGGAGTACCGTGCAGTCTCACTATCTCTTTGATGAATAACTGGGCAAGTCTCTCGGGACCCCACGTATCCTTAATCCCAAGGAAATGAGCTGACTTAGTTAAGCGGTCCTCGATCACCCAGATCGTATTCATGCCACGACGACTTGAGGCATCGGCAACCACGTTTGCCTTACCCGGGTGGCACAGGATCCCGATATCATAATCTTTGATTAGTTCCCACCACCGCCTCTGTCGCATGTTTAACTCCTTCTGAGTAAATATATACTTCAAACTCTTATGATCGGTGAATAACTGACAGGTGACGCCATAAAGGTAATGACGCCAAATTCCCAACGCGAAAACCACGGCTGCTAGCTCCAGGTCATGGGTTGGATAATTAACCTCGTAAGGTCGCAATTGCCGTGAAGCATAGGCAATAACCTTTCCATCCTGCATTAATATACATCCAAGACCGTGTCCGGACGCGTTACTAAAAACCACGAATCCTTCCGTCCCTTCTGGCAAGGAAAAGACAGGTGCTGAAATTAACCGGTTCTTGAGTTCCTCAAAACTCCGCTGACACACGTCGGACCACGTGTATTTCTTACCCTTTCGCAAAAGGTTTGTCATTGATTGAGCGATTTTAGAAAACCCTTCCACAATTCGCCGATAACAACCGGCTAATCCGAGAAAGCTTCGGATTTCCTTAACATTCTTCGGAGGTAACCAATCTCGGATAGCCTCCGTCTTCTGAGGGTCGACACGAACTCCGTCTGATGAAATTACATGTCCGAGAAAAGTCACTTCGGACATCCAGAACTCACATTAAGAAAACTTTCCATAAAGTTGTTCTCGTCTCAACACGTCGAGAACCTGATGAAGATGAACCTCGTGTTCCTCTCGGCTACGAGAATAAATCAAAATGTCATCGATGAAGACAACAACAAACTGATCTAAAAAGTAGATGAAAACCCGATTCATTAACTCCATGAATACCGCAGGTGCATTAGTTAGCCCGAACGGCATAACTACGAACTCATAATGACCATAGCGTGTTCGAAACGCCGTCCTCGCGATATCCGACTCTCGAATCCGCAACTGGTGATATCCAGATCTTAAGTCGATCCTGGAAAATATTGAAGCTCCCTGAAGTTGATCTAAAGATCATCAATACGGGTAAGGGGTACTAATCTTGATCATCACCCTGTTCAACTCTTGATAATTTATACACACACGAGACGAGCCATCCTTCTCCTTGACAGATCACACTGGTGCTCCTCTCGGGGACGCAATCGGTCGGAGATAACCTTTCTCGAACTATTCCTCAAGTTGAATCTTCAACTCTTGCATTCTGGTCGGGGCCATCCGATACGGTGCCTTCGATAAAGGGGATGTACCGGCTCCAACTCACTCCTGAATTCCACTACTCTATGTGAAGGCAACCAGATAACTCGTCTGGAAATACATCGTCAATCGATGACAATAATACCACAAATGATTGAACATTTCGATTGCCCTAGAATGGTCAATCGATAAAAAGTGATACAATGAATGATTGAACATCTTGATTGCCTTAGAAAGGCCAATCGATGAAAATGGTACAATGAATGTTTGAATAACTCGATTGCCTTAGAAAGGCCAATCGATGAAAATGATACAATGAATGATTGAATAGCTCGATTGCCTTAGAAAGGCCAATCGATGAAAATGATGCAATGAAGGATTGAATAACTCGATTGCCTTAGGAAGGTCAATCGATGAAAATGATACAAGGAATGATTGAATGACTCGATTGCCTTAGAAAGGCCAATCGATGAAAATGGTGCAATGAATGATTGAATAGCTCGATTGCGGAATTTCTCTGCTTCCGCCATAATAATAATTCTACTGGAACAACGGGGATTACTTCCCTGAAGCACCCATTCGACAACCAACGACGGAAAGATAGTGACCAAACGCTAACAAACACTGAGGATAGTATCAAGACGATTAAACCAACTAATACCGAAAATTACATCATCCTAAGATAAATTCACCACGATTAGGTCCACCAACCAATCACGGTCACTAAGCTTACTTCGGTATGATTCCGAAAATTCTTCCATCGTCAGGTAGACCGATGGTATGAGGTCCACAAGCAATAGGACTATCCCGAAATAAGTCTACTCAAGCATGATTCGAAAATGAATGAATGCGGTGTACCAGCATCAAAAGGTACACACAGGTTGAAATAAAATTACGAGTATACTTGAAATCATTCGGGCCACCGGATCGTCGATCCTCCTCATCACATGAATCTGGGACTTGCCGGCCCCCGAACCGGATGCTCCCGTCTGACAAATACGAGCTCCAACACTATTTGCTTCTGTTGCTACCCAAAATATTATCCGGAGATAGATATTGCTGGAATGGATGGGATAGCAAACAAATGCAAGAGCACTTCCGTGAGAAAGATAAATAACACAAGATTTGCCGGGGTTGTTAGTCCCGGGCTTGAATGCTCTCGCGAGATATTATTAATACCGATATTCGGGGATACAAGTACTAATGTAAGAAAACAATTACAATGAGTGTAAAGTTTCTTGTTATCTTAGCTAGTGAGCGTGTAGATTGCCGGAAGAACCAGATTTGATACTCTGTGAGTTCTTGTAACAAAGGTGATGAACAGTCGCGGCGGTGAGAGATCGACCGCCTATCACGGCGAGTATATAGCCGGATGTTTGGGCTTTTGGGCTTGTGAACCCCTTGGAATCCGTCTAGTGGAGACTTGCTGCTTCTGCCGATCGTCTTCTGGACGAGAGATTTGGAGAGAGAAGTCCTGAGATGGATTCCGGTGAGGTAGCCGGGAGCTTGATGATATGTGTGTGTTCTTGAGATTTCCGTGGATGTATCGGAATGTGAGAGAATGAGCTCTGAGCGTAAGTCAGAATGAATTCGGATCTGTATATTCAGTGAACTGGGAACTGTAGAGTGAATTCCGAGATGTTGGTTCAAATGAATCGAGAACTGAGAACTGAGAACTGAGAACCTTTTTCCAGTAGGAGGAGGTTCTCTATTTATAGGGCTTGGATACGCCGGGCGATCGCCTTTACTGCAATATAATAATCGGGCGATCGTCTTTTAGCACATGGGCCTGTCCCCTCAAAGTCTGCAGGAGTTGTTGGAAGTCAACTACTCGGTCCA
This sequence comes from Orobanche coerulescens, assembly GCA_033398695.1. Taxonomy (NCBI): domain Eukaryota; kingdom Viridiplantae; phylum Streptophyta; class Magnoliopsida; order Lamiales; family Orobanchaceae; genus Orobanche; species Orobanche coerulescens. Next base: position 28,712,402 of record CM065805.1, on the reverse strand, counting down.
ATGGAGAGCTTACACGCGTCCTGAGTTAGTCACATGCGGCCCTACTGACAACTTTCGGCGCACATGCCGGTAGGTGGGGTAGGTGACAGGCTCTGGTCAAAGATCTTGTCAGTTAGCAAAAGATCTTGTCAGCGCCTTTTATGGATCTGCACGTGGGTGCTTTTCTGAGATCCAGTCCTTGACGGTTTTGATGGGCGATCGTCTCTGCTCGGGGCGTAGGTCGATTGCCCTTAGCCGGTTAGTAGAGCAGATCGCCAGCTGCCAAAGGGCGATCGCCCTGGGAGTCGATCGCTAGGTTCCTGATGGTGGTTTGATATCTTTGACTTGGCGAGCTAGTCAGGATTTGACTGGAGTTGACTTGGTCGCTCGGCCTTATAGTCGATCGCCTGTCGGGATGAATAAATCGTGACACAACAATTGCCCCCCAGCTCGCTCATACGTTGGAAACGTGGGGTGAGATGGCTTTCTTAGCGATCGCCGAATTTTTGACGAGCGACTAAGTGTTTTATTGAATCGCGATCGTCTTTGGTGATATATCCTGAGTTTCGGACGACCTGGTTGGCCGCCGAACTGCGTGGGAAAAACAACGGGCGTTGAAAAGTCTCCGCGCACGTGTCGGGCTTCTCTTGGAGGACTCCAACGGTCATTAATGACTCCTCGACGCGTCTCGAAAAGACGCGTACGCGGGTCTCGAGGGGTCAACCGTGCGCCGTTTGAGATCCGACCCCGAGGTTTTCCTTTATTGCAATCGGGTCCTGCTTTCTCCTATAAAAGGGGGCGGGGTCTGCGATCTCACTCACGCGTACGCTTTGGAGAAAGAAGGTCCTGCTGCCGAATTTTTGAAGGTCTAAGCGCCGATCGTCGATTGATTTCACTTTAGGGTAAGAAAAATTCTTCTCTTCCTCTCTAACTCTGAAAATGGCCGGAACCGCATCGTCGTTTGGAACGGGAACCGGTTACGCCGGGACATCACGCCAGGAGAAACTTCTTCCGCCTTCCACTGAGGCAGTGAAGCCGTTCGATCCGGAATCGACCCGGCTGAAGTTGAGGCTTTGTTCAATGAGGCCGATGTTGCTAGGGAGTCGGCTGCTGAGGAGAGACGATCGCAGATCGAGAGAGATCTGGCGATCAGGGCTTACTGGGAGCAACATAGTGATTTTGGACGGGCCTATAGGGCCTTTGCTGAAATAATGGATAGATTGGCCGGTCCAACTCCGCGATTCGATTTCCGGGGATATTCGGTCGCTTATCCCTACGTGCTCCCCAAGCGGTCGCAGTATCGTGCCGCGCAGCGATCGTTATGGTCGCTCGGCCAAATACGGAGCTCGACGTCCAGGAGAGATCTGGCCGTCTGGAGGACAAGATTCCATGTTCCTTCAGATGTGGACATGTTCGCGCCCGCGGAGAATGAACGAGCCGACCAGCCTCCGATGGGTATGGTCGCAGTGAGTGAGGCCGTTATGGAGGCCGGGCTGCGCTTCCCTCTGTCCTTTGCGGTCTCCCATCTGTTGGCCGCTTGGAATGTGGCGCCACTTGGTGACGCCGAACGCCCGGCTCCAAATCATATGCACTCTCACCCTTTCGGCGGTCACCGCCTGTACTGCCTCCGTCGCCGTTGGAGATGAACTATTTGTTTAAACCGACGGCACATAGAGGGTTGGTCGGCGGTTACCATATTCAAGGCCGATCTGGCCGGGTGATTCATGGAGTTCGAATAAGATACGGGGCGATCGACGAAGTGGTTCTGGTCGCGGCAAGTGGAGAGCTTGCGAGCGACAATCCCACGAACCGGAGATCCCCACCGAATTTCGGGAGAGAAATCCCGTAAGGGTTTAGACTCTCCTTCGCTTGGATGCGTGTTGGACTGATCTAATTTGATTGCTTTGCAGGCTTTCATATCCCGCGATCGAGGAGCCGCCTTCGACTTCCTCGTTGTTTGGGAGCGAATTAGGAGCTTGTCGGACGACGACCTAGACGCCACTCGGATCAACAAGGAGAGTCGCCGGTTGTCGGCTCGACTATTCCGCTTCCCGAGACATCTCGCGGTGCAGTGTATGACTTTATGCGACCTTCAATTTCTAGGCGATCGCCTTATTTGAAGATAGTGTCGATCGTTAGTCGATCGTCTTTAACTGCAGAGGTTCGTTTCCCTCGCTTTTTGGAGCCTCCGGAGGAGATCGCTATGTCGAACCCAGGAGTCCTAGGCCGTCTCAAGTCAAAGAGGTCGACTCGGGTTCCACCCGTCGCATTGCCTATAGTTCCAGAGGCGGTGCCTCGTGCGGAGCCGGAGCCTCGCGTAGAGCAGGTCGAGGTTGAGGAGGAAATTCCGGAGGAGGGGCTTCGGGCGAATCGCAAGAGGCCGAGGCCGCAAGAAACTTCGTTTCCTGCCCCGGGCGATGAAGTGCCGATCGCCGCGCCTCCGATCACCATCGTTGCTCCGGAGCGCGAGCCGCCCTCTGCGGCTTTTCTGCGGGAGACGGCGATCGCGGACTCGGAAACTCCTCGAGGGAAACCGTTTTTCGGTCGGGATCCCGAGAAGGCTGAGAGGTAGATAGCATTTCTGTGTTGACAATTACATCTGCGTAGGAGTTGTATTAACCTTGGTGTTTTGGTGCAGGATCCGTCGCAAAGACCCGTCTTGCCCACCGATGGTCGTGGATTTTCTGGCGAGTCGATCTCCTCGCCATTCCTGCGACATTCCTCCCTATGTGAGCAAGGCCGCTTCTGCCCTGCCGAAGGCGTGGACAACTGATCTGGATGCGATCGCCCGGCTGCGATCGTCGAGTTCGATGGATGCTGTTGTCGCCCTTTCTCTTCAGACGGCGACCATGGCCGTCCAGGCTGCTCAGGAGTTTGAGGGGCGGCCCTCCACTATTCGCCTTCAGGAGGATCTTGAGGCGGCTCGGAAAGAGAACGCCGAGTTTGCTGACAAGATTGCGATGGAGAGGGACTCCTTGGAGGCGGCTGCGGGCGAGCCTTGAGCTTGAGCCGGAGAAGAAGGAGACCGAGAAATTCGAATGGCGGTCGACCGGATGCAGAGTGCCGTCTGTGCGAGGAATGTTGCCGAGGAGGAGGCCGATCGCGGAAGGTGACGATCGCTCGGGTGATGAGCGAGCCGGGCGGAGGCGAAAGAGAAGGTTGCCGCGAGGGAGGCCGAGCTCCGGGGATCGCAACAGCGATGGCCGAGCCGAGAGGAGAGGTTGAGGCGACCAAGGCCGATCCCTTCCAAAACTTGGAGTATGTCAGCGAGTTCGCCTATTACTTGGCGTTCGCCGACTCCATCCGAGCGGCTAAGAAGGGAGGCTTGGAGGTCGGTCCTCTTGCTGAGAAGTTCAAGTCATATGCATTGGAGCATCCTCTTAATTCGGCTTTCTCCTTGCCGATCTTGGACCTGGCGGACATCGGCGTGGATTTGAGCTGGTTTCCGTCTCCAGACAGTCTTGCTCATCCCGATGCTCCGGAAGATGAGGGAACCGCGCGAATGCTGATGGTGAAGGCCCGGCAGGGCCCGAGGCGCTTCCTTTGATGTTTTTAGCTTACTTGTAGCTTTGTAGTTTTCTTTTGTAGCACTTAGGCCTTCGGGCGACCGTGTACTCTATTTTTTCAAGTAATGAAATGAGCGTTTGTCTTTCTGACTTATAACTTGAATGAATGGTTATTTTTAAGTCTTTGTTTGACTTTGTACAAATGTGTGAGGAGAGATCGTTGCGAGGGTAGCTCCAAATGAATTGATAAACTCATAAGACAACTTTTTACAACAAGTTCGATCGCTGCACTACATCTGAAAAAATGACGATCTCCGTATGTGGTTGAATAGCGACGATCGTCGTGTAGGTAGTCCGCACTCTTCTTTCCCCTTGTTTTTATTCACTTAGTGGAAGTAAGGGGATGAAAATAATTCCTTGAGCGAGCGGTCTTCAAGTTTGTCGAATCCTCGGGGACGGTCGTCCGTCTTGAGGAACCGTGCACGATCGCGGAGTTCGATGGACCGACTCCTTGATCATGTCTTGATGCGCGAAGACATTGAGTGTCTCGTGACTCACTTTATTATGAGGGTCCTCCGTTAGGCTGCGCCTCGCCTCGTCTTTAAACGAAGGGCGTGCGGTCTCGGTCTAGAGGAGTCCTTGCGCGGGGCAGCGTCGGATGAATCAACTCCGCGCCCGCGGCTTGTTAGCTCGGCTTCCACCTCGGCCAGCCATGGAGATTGCCGACCTCGAAGGTGTACGTTGAGACGGGGTTGTGGCACGTCGCATTGTCCGGTTCACCATGTTAGATGATGAACCTTTGAGGGCGAGCGATCGTGTCCACCGATTTATTTTGAGGGCCCTCGGACTACGCCGGCCTCGTATTTAAACGAAGGGCGGGCGATCTTGGCCTAAAGGGACCTTGCATGGCCTAAACAATGGTTCCATCGACCACGGGACCATGGCCGCACTCTTTCACCTTGGATCGTCATGTAGATGTCGATCTTCGACGGTGCGTTGTGCGGGGAGGCGATCTCGTGCCTTAGTCCATCATGTTATATGGTGAATCGTAGATGGCGATCGAGTCCTCCGGTTTCTTGAATAAGGAGGGAGATCGGGATGACTTCCGTGGTCTCCTTCTCTTGATCGAAGAATATAGAGACGGCCGCCGAGGTTGATCCAGGGTTGGCTCGTATGAGCTTCCCACTGCTTTGCGTTCGACTCGGACGATCGTCTATAGAGATAGGCGGGGCTTCGCTAAACCAATAAGCTGTCCAACTTGCCCTCCTCGAGCAGTCTCCAGAGCCGCTTGAGGAGGTCGCGGCAATTGTTGGTGCCGTGGCCGGGACTCTTGTGGTAGGCGCAATATTGATTGTTGTCCAGGTGACCGTGGTCCCTTATCGCCTTAGGCTTTTTAGCTCTTCGTGCCCCCGATGGCATAGAAAATATGTGCCGAGTTACATTGAACGTATGGAGGAGATGGGCTTCAATGTCCTCGAAGGCACGGAGATCTCCGGGTGTCTTGGCGATCGCCTTCTTTGCTTTGGCGATCGCTATCTTCCGGGCAAGAGGTGGCGTTTCCTCGTCGAGCGGAGGGTGAGTAGCCTTTGCTGGCCGGGAAGTTGGCGGCTTTAGCGCGGAAGATCGTGTAAGTTGGGGAATATCCTTGGAGAGATGTCGAACATGGGAGAGTGACCGTGGAATCCCCCATGGCCGAGTAGAGAGCGAGCTCATCACCGGGTTCGCGGTGAGGATGATTTCGTCTACCGGTCGATGTAATCTGCGTCGATTTCGTCCTTCCCACCTTGATTTTTATCATGCGGCTGGGGCCTTCGGTCTGGCGACCTTCTTTGGCGAAGTATGACGTGAAGTCATCCGCCGATTTCTTAAAGAGGTGACCGATCGTGGTGGTAATGAGGCGTACCACTTATGGGCGGCTCGCCCAATGTCGGCGGAAGATCCGGCACTTGGTTGCATCGGATGCCCCACACCCGACCATGTAAATTCGGAATTTACTCGGGTGGGTTTGGGTCCGATCTCCCTTATACAGAGGTGTTTTAGGAGGAGCGATCGTTGGTTGTATGGGGGCAAGCTCGATGTGGACCGCGAGTGGCTCGGTCGGCCGCGATCTTCTTCTTGGTGCTTGCCCTGCGTCCAAGAGTGCTCTCATCTCATCGAGCGACGTTGCATGGCGGCCATCGCCGTGCTTTGGCTTAGCGGCTCGCGATCGGAGCGGGAGCCGAGGCGGTTGAAATCTTGAGTCCACAGCGAGCAGGCGGCGAGTCGATGGCTGACATGCGTTGGCCGTGAAGTGAGTAGGCCGAACTCCCGTGACGGATTCGGATTCCGTCTTCTCAAGGTTGGAAACAGAGTGCCCCGGTCGCCGGGATGGGTCGCGTCCCAAGCGATCGAATATGGATCCGTCCGGTCGTGCGAGAGCCTTTCCTCGCGAATCGGGGCTTTTTGACGATCGCTCGTTCAGTAGCCCCTTGAATTTCCGTTTTCCCATGCGACGGATGATCGAGGGAGTTATCGCGGGCGGCGTGCATGCTCTTCGTCGCTCCTCCAGGATGGCCATAGCCTCCTCGATCTGTTCCTTGGTTTGGAACTGATCGAGTGAGAGGTTGGGGCCATCTCTCGGACGCGGGATCGAGAGTCTAGCGTTGCTGCGGCCTCCCCCTGTCGTCGGCTGGGGTTCGGACTGAGCCGGGAAATGGTGTCCGGCGGTTCGGAGAGTAGCTTTCTTCGATGGACCGGCGGATGTCATGATTCTGGAGGTTTTCTTTGAAGTGCAGTGAGTGTCACTTCAAGTATATGCCCCGAGAACAGTGAGTGTTCTTCGGGATGGTAGAAATAAAAATATGAGGGTTAGATACCCTCCTTCTAGCGCCAATTGTTGCTACCCAAAATATTATCCGGAGATAGATATTGCTGGAATGGATGGGATAGCAAACAAATGCAAGAGCACTTCCGTGAGAAAGATAAATAACACAAGATTTGCCGGGGTTGTTAGTCCCGGGCTTGAATGCTCTCGCGAGATATTATTAATACCGATATTAGGGGATACAAGTACTAATGTAAGAAAACAATTACAATGAGTGTAAAGTTTCTTGTTATCTTAGCTAGTGAGCGTGTAGATTGCCTAAGAACCGATTTGATACTCTGAGTTCTTGTAACAAAGGTGATGAACAGTCGCGGCGGTGAGAGATCGGCCGCCTATCACGGCAGTATATAGCCGGATGTTTGGGCTTTTGGGCTTGTGAACCCCTTGGAATCCGTCTAGTGGAGACTTGCTTCCGCCGATCGTCTTACGGACGAGAGATTTGGAGAGAGAAGTCTGAGATGGATTCGGTGAGGTAGCGGGAGCTTGATGATATGTGTGTGTTCTTCAAGATTTCCGTGGATGTATCGGAATGTGAGAGAATGAGCTCGGCGTAAGTCGAATGAATTCGGATCTGTATATTCAGTGAACTAGGAATCGTAGAGTGAATTCCGAGATGTTGGTTCAAATGAATCGAGAATCGAGAACCGAGAACCGAGAATTTTTCCAGTGGGAGGAGGTTCTCTATTTATAGGGCTTGGAATACGCCGGGCGATCGCCTTTACTGCAATATAATAATCGGGCGATCGTCTTTTAGCTCATGGGACTGTCCACTCAAAGTCTGCAGGAGTTGTTTGGAAGTCAACTACTCGGTCCAATGGAGAGCTTACACGCGTCCCGAGTTAGTCACATGCGGCCCTACCGACAACTTTCGGCGCACATGCCGGTAGGTGGGGTAGGTGACAGCTCGTCAAAGATCTTGTCGATTAGCAAAAGATCTTGTCGGCGCCTTTATGGATGCACGTGGGTGCTTTTCGAGATCCAGTCCTTGACGGTTTTGATGGGCGATCGTCTCTGCTCGGGCGTAGGTCGATTGCCCTTAGCCGGTTAGTAGAGCAGATCGCCCGGTGCAAAGGGCGATCGCCCTGGGAGTCGATCGCTAGGTTCCTGATGGTGGTTTGATATCTTTGACTTGGCGAGCTAGTCAGGATTTGACTGGAGTTGACTTGGTCGCTCGGCCTTATAGTCGATCGCCTGTCGGGATGAATAAATCGTGACACAACAGCTTCCATTGTCTTAAACGACGTTGACAAAGTAGTCTGATTCTGAAACGTTGATTGCTTCGGGGCCTGAGATGCCGCCGGAGCCGACTTGGAGTCCTTTCGGCAAAAACGGGCCTTATGCCCGAAATTCCCACAATTATAGCACGTGATAGACGGTTTCAGACACTCTGTGCTGTAATGATCCGGCGTTCCACAATTGAAACAGGTGATGGCGAGCAGGCGCTCGGGGCGAGATCCGCACGATTTTTGCGCCGTAGGAGGTCGCTCGAAACGATAGGTCTCACACGAGGCTTCTTGAAGGTTGGTAGCCGCCTTGGATTGATTACGCCGTTGATTTCTTCTTGTGAGATGAAGGTTGTTGTTCAGCACTTTTCTTAGCGGTGGCTCATACGGAGAGTTCTCTCGATTAATCCGGCAGTGGCGCAATGATGATTGAGCAATCGCACATGGGTCATCATGGCACATAAAAGTGAGTGGATCAACCCGAACATCTTCGATCGATCCGAGTCACAGGCACGATTTCCCGGCGAGTGATTATTTCTCGGGTTTCGGCCCGCACCGCCCTCTCCCGTGCATCCCATGACAGACTCTCTCCATCGAAGTAGGAAGGTCGCATAATGATTATATTTCCCGCATGATTATCACGTTGTGATTACGTCATGAGATGATGAAAATGAGTATACATGCTCTAACTTAGTGATTATATGAATGATTTACTGAAGTGACATGATTATCTGATGAAATTCTTGAAATGATTATCTTGAATAACTTAACAAGATTAATAATATGATCATCCAGATCGACAACTGAGTAATGAAATGAATTGAGTAATTAATGAATTAACATGATCGTCCTGATCATTAACTGAGTAATGAAATGAATTAAGTGATTAATGAGTTAACATGATCGTCCTAATCACAATGAATGATGATGTTTGAGGATTGTTAATTGATAAATGATGAATGAATGACTATTGCCAGAAATTATACCATGGCGTTAGAAATCTTACAGTTCTTTCGGTCTGATTGGCTCGGCATTTGCACAGATCACACGTGACGCGAAAGTCCAATGATACTAGTCTGATGACGATGATTTCAAATGAGACATGACTCGGAAGGTAGTATTCAAAACCACTCTCCGATACCAACTCTGTAACACCCCAAACTAGGCGGATATTACAGTGTCGTAGATCCCCAACTGGGACCCACCAGGCAAATGAAAATGAATGAATTACACAGGATAAATGTAGTACCGAACCACGTTACAACAATAATTACTCCGATGAGGAGTTTAGTTACAACACACCAGGACAATACCGAATACTAGTGTATTTTATATGAAGATAAAATACACAACACTGAATGAAACGGAGTATCCAAATGAAAGTCTGCAGCGGAAAATAAAGGACAATAACATGAATAATCGAAAGATCGGGGCCCCTACTAGTATCAGGACTCCTCGACATCAACATGCTATTCCGTGCTTTTGCCTTGCCATGACACGAAAAACAAAATCCCGATCGGGTCGATTACGAACAACAATCCTCAATGGTTGAAAATACACAAACATGATTTAAGCGAAGTTATGAAATATCCTTAGTTATGAATTACGAAGAGAGGAGCATCATAGTACGCCCGTAGTGTTACGTGCAAGTGTACAAGGCGGATGACGGACCCACCCGTCCTTGTACCTAATTAGTCTCACGGAGGTAATCGTTACCGTGTGCACGATCGATGTATCACTCCCAATACATGGCCATCATGTGCCCGACTAAAAATTCCACACATCCGCACCCGGCCACGCAATATGAACCCAGAAGGTCATATGAACGAGAATGACCGTAATGAATATCAATGAATAAATAATAATCTGACAAAGTCAAGAATGACTCACCGAGATGAGAGTAATAATGAAGTGATTGATAGTTTCAATGGAATGATTGGAACCGCCGTTCCCGTTAATGAAGTGATTGTTCAACAATTACAAGTCTCAATATGATTAATACAATGATGAATGAGTTATGATTATGAATGATCAACAACAAAAGGAATGAATATCCTTTTAACCGAGTAAGAATTAACTTACACAACACCGGAGACGATTATCCTTCCACGAACAACGTCCTAATAGAGATATCGGTCGCTCGAACAACCTTGAATAACACAATAACCAACAATCCGTTCAACATACGTAACAAACATGAATATAACGAACTCAACACGTCGACTAAACCAAGTCCATTGAGGCATTAAATCAAACACGTTGCGTCCAAACTCCGATTGTTTACAATCAAACCTCAAAAACCAATATCAAATCCCCCAAGAAGTGTTTCAAACCAACAAAACATCTTCAATACGATTAATAATCCAAAACGAATATCCAAAAACGTGATTATAATGACAATTAATCGAAAACCCCCAATTTCAACTCGATAATCAAAGTATTCTTGAATAATCCCTCAATAATCCAATGAATCCTTATACAAACTCATAATCATATACATATCCCTTCATATAACATGATTATAACGTCCAAAACATCATATCTCAACACAAAATCGAAATCCAAGGTGTTGAAGAAATTACCTCTTGAAGATCCAATCACTATGATTCGAAGAACACGCGATAGATCGATGATCCGAGCTTCACAACTGAATGAAAATGATTAAAAACCACACTCAAGTGATAATTGATGAATAAATCTCTCCCTCAAGACCCTCTCTCTCGTATGAAGGTGGAAGAAATGGAAGGAATGAGCTGAAATGCTCAAAAAACGAAATTATAGGGGTTGACTGGTCTGTCGGACACGGCCCGTGCCGATCGGCACGGCCGCGGCGCGCAACTGGCCGACAGGGACTCGACCGTGTCCGCTTGACACGGTCGCGGCGCTTCGGCATTGACTCGACCGTGTCCTGGAACACGGTCGGGCGTCTCAGCAGTCGGTTCTGGCTTATCCGAAAGAGTTCGACTCGGCCGTGCCAGAAGACACGGTCGAGTCCTGTGGCAGAGACTTCGGCATTTCCGGACGAGTACAGCATGGCCGTGTCGGACGACACGGCCGAGTTCGGTCGGCAGTGATCGGCCAATAACTGAAAAATGAGCGGGTGAGCTAAAACGACCATAACTCTCTCGTCCGGACTCCGATTGACTCACCGTTTGAACCATTGGAAAGCTAACTCGATGCTCTATAATATTGCAAAGACTCAGAATTTTTGGAGTTACCAAAAATTAATAGTGATCTAACAAAGTCGAACTCATATGTGGAAAGTTGAAACAATGGACAATAACGATACACAACTCGAAGTTTTTCCGAACGGTGAACACGGGTGAATGAACATGATTGATGAATGATTATAAATGAGTGAAAATCCACTGAGTGACAATCACCGAATGAAATTACTGAATGATAATGACTGAATTACAACCGGGTATTACAGATTTAACCACAAGTTGCACGTCAGTTTTTTGGAAAACTATCTAACTGAAAAGATAGTGGATGCTATAACATCCATTACGATTGCACAACTAAGTTTCGTGTCATCGTAGTCGATTACAGTGCGTTCATGAGAAACTTCGCGCCATGAGGTGAGTTTAACTCCTCCTCTCACTCGCTTTGACAAAGTATACGGATAGATCTTATCTTTGTAATGTCTGTACCACTTCAACAAAGGGCTATCACTTTGTTTATACTGGAGTCGCTTATGTTTCCATTTTAGGTCAAGGCTACAACATTGTAGATTTTCAATGAAGTATGGTTCGATTAAACTCACATTCCACGTCCTCATGTACCGACTTTATTCATAGAGTACTCTTTATGTATTGGCATTCATTGAGGCGTCCCCCAATGATGACTATAATTCAGAATCACATGAGACGGATGAGTTCATTTGATCAGATGATCAAGTTTCATGTACAAGCTCGCATAGATTCTTAGCGAGAGTATTTATCGAACCAAATGGCATCCCAATACTCGATGAGATCCACGACCTAGTAACACCATCTACAACAATTTGTGGTGTTACCATATCACCATTTATAGGTGACGAACATCCATGTCCGGACACAATCCTTGCAGACATATTTGCAGCATGTATTTAATCTCGTCACTTTAGGGAACTTGGTGAGGCACAGTAGGGACAAACTACGACAATTCCAAGTCGTTCTACTCGAACATGATCGTTCGCATCTCCCCATAACGACAGGAAGACTGGCTCATCAAAGTGACTTACGAGATCGTCTGCCAAGGTATATTTTAAACGGACTATGAGTGAAAGCGCATGTCATATTCATCATTTATAACCCATCATAATGCGTTGTGGTGACGCACTTTGGCACATGAACATGTGGACGATAAAGGTTTTTCATTGTTAACGCAATCCAGCTAACAAAATGCATACTATTATACTCGTAACTAAGTATTTGAATGATGATAGGTATAGGTGAATATGACATGTTGACCGATGCTACATAACCGTAGCTATTGGTCTTGAAAATCCAACAAAACCGCCACCATGCACCACCGGGATCGAACATAAAGAAACGATTGAACCGATGATAGGTCGTTGGTTTTATCGAACCTCTAGTGCTTTCTTGAAGAGTTCACTCCCTTCACCAGCCCCAAACACCTCAAAATTTCGTGAGCATGTATAAACGGGTGTTTAGGATTCCAAAACCATCAACCTTGTGGTCAGAAACCGGTCAAAATGATATCGAACTGGTTGATAGGACAGCTGGTGGTATGTGAAAACTTCATTTAAGTGGTTCACCTCCTTCCAAGTTTCCAAATGGCATCAAAATTTGTGAGAAGGTAGCCTTGGATGTTAGGAAGTAATTGTTAAAATTTCACTTTAAGACTTGGTCTAAAAGTGGGTGAACCGACCTTTACAATGAATGGTCCGCAAGTTGGACAACCATAAACTCAGGTTTCATCAACTTATCAATCATTGTAAAAGGAACAACATAACATATAAATGTTATCACTTGAGTACGACCATTTGTGAACACCATCATAGCATCATAAGCCACCCAGGCTAATACTTATGATCATGTATGTATAAGGACTCGGTGAAAAGGGAGGACTCAGCACCATGCTTATGCGAGTCGCTACATTATCCTCTTTAGCATAGGAGGGTGTCATCTCCTAATCGTGCCAAAGAATAGGCTTTAATCAATGAACATGGCTAAGAAGGATCATCGGGGGGGTCTTTGGTGTCACACGTGCTTATGAAATCAAGACGCGGATGACATAAATATCATCATCGGTCATGAGCCCCGATCATGACTCCACCAACTTACTTTGGTGTCTTTGATCCAACTAGTTTCTTTGTTCAAAGAAAATAATGTCCATGGCAATACCGTGGTATATGGATCATCAAACTGTCCAAACTCCGGACTATTAAAGACTAAATGTCTCAATGTCCCAATACATCTTCTGGTTACAAAAACCGATGCAAGCCGGACCATATTGACTCATGAATATTTTTCCTTTTCACATATCCAATACAATTGATGCATAAGATTTATTCTCACAGAAATCACAATGAGATGCTATGAGTGATACACTTTGGCATATATATCATCGAGTCATAACATGGTTCAATTGTTACGGAACATATGTGACTAGAAAATGCCATTCGGCATTCAACAACTTGAGCATTATACCACTCATTGATTGTGATGACCTAGTCATCATAGTCACAATGGATTTATAAACCGAAATCAAAAAATATAGTGTTCCTTGAAAATAGCTTAATACGCACTCAATTTCGCTTGCAAATTTTACAAACATGAGCATAGCGAACACTCCAACAACATAGAGATTTTATTCCTGATACGATCAAAATGATCTATCATATTGAGTGCATAACATGGCAAGGTTATATGCCTAATGGGCAAAGTTACGACACAAGCATGGTGTAACATTACCATGCACACGCTCGACCTTCTTATAAGGGTGCGTATTTTGGGCTTCCCCCAAGGATACTGTTTTTCAATATTTGAAAGATGATAGTTTAGCGTATAACGCATACCAAAAACTGCATCATCTATGGCAGATTCGGCCAAAAAGAGGTTGAAAAATATGTGTCATAAGACCACTTGCAAATTTAAGATGGGAACCAAGTTGGTTGGGACAAAAGTTAGCATAATTGCTGGAAATAAAATTCCGCGCAGCTTGACCTTTGTTAACTTAAACAGCGATAACTCCCTTGTTAGGAAGGATATGGACGAACTGTCAGATGTTATGGAAACTAGACTTCCGTATCTTTCTATCCATATATTGTGCACCACACGGATCATTAAACTCATATCACAGTGCATGTTTTAATTGACTGCTTTAGTATTTCCCAAGTTTAGTGAGAAAACAAGGTTGAGACCATATCCAATGGCATAAGTGTTGATGCAAAAACATGGCAATAACATCCATAGGTGCGTCTAAACGCAGCAGGGTGTTGGATTTCTTATCTCGACTAATGATACTTTCGGTAACTCCAACTTGGTAGAGTTGCAGAGAAAGTAGGATTGTCGGTACAGCTAAGGCTGTTTAAAAACCACTAATTCCGTTTGAACTTTCAAAGCATAAAAAAATACCAAGGAGGATGCGCCTAGTCATGATCAAAGTGTAGACAAAATCCACCAAAGTGCATCAAATCAACCAAGTATTTTAATTCTCAATTTGCAAGTATACGTCATAATAGCCATGTTATATGGATGCAACCTGTTGCATCAATATTAAGCATTTTGGACCATGAGACATAATGAATATACCATAACCAACTCGTCTTGACCATCCAATAAGATCGACTAAACATAGTCAAATGTATAAGGCACATGCCTTTACAAATACTTGGAAAAATATTCAGACCTATAGTCACACGAACTATAATCGAGGTCAACGAATTCATGTATTTACCGCAATATGCCATTGTTTTACATGTTAAAATTCATGAGAATTACTCTTACACTCTTTCATATATTATATTGCAAGGAGACGGTGCATGACTACACCCACATGCATTATTTTAATAGGATGAAAGATGAAGTTTTCCAAGTATGGAATTGGGTCAAGACCAACGTGGTGGTCGCTCAATTCAACGTGACAAATCCGTCACAAATCGATTTTAACCACGACATATCCATCGCAATCGATGTTTGTCCCATTTGTACATCACAAATTCGTGACTAATCATGAACAAGTCATAACTTTACCGTTACCGACAATATTCATTTTATTCAATTGTTGGTTTAAAATCGATAAAACGGCGACGTCAAATCGCACCCAAAACGTGGTGTATGGAACAACCACAAATACCGACTTTCAACAATTATCCGTGACTCCCCCAGGACCGTCACACAGTTTACTTCGACATATGAGAGTGATACCACCTCTCATAGTCTCATCCACCGCAAAGTAGCGTGGGAGATAAAGAACCCAAATACCCAATTCCCAAAAAAAAAAAAATTCCCAAAAGAGAAGAATTGAAAAACGGGAACTTTAATAAAGTCTTACGGGTACTTGGTTCCATATTTGTTTTGGTCCTTGAACGGGAGCTTCTCTCCATATGAGCAACATATTTTCGTGATGTTCGGTTCTATATTTACTTTGATCCTTAAACGGGACAACAAATATGGCTTTTCTCCATAGCATGCATATCATCATGAGCGACGTATTTTCCTAGATACACGTAAAACATAAACATGGTAAGATTTATAAGTGTACAAATTAATAAACAAATGAATCATTAATTGGGAAAATATGGAGAGTTGAGAAACGCCCGGATAGGGCTACTGGGCTCGATAATTCGTCCGAAAAAGGACTCGAGCACGGCGATGCAGCAGCTCGGTATTGGATGAGGTCGGATCTCCAAATTTCCTCGTAAAAATCTGCTTTTATTCGGCGGCAGATTCAGTATTCAATATTAGTCAGAATCCGATCTTCACCGTTGAATATACATATATTTGTGTTAGAAAGTTGCTGTCAAAATTTCACACCGATCCGACGGTTAACGAATCGGAAAACATGATTTTAGTACGACTGTGCTGTGCAGAAAATTTGCGTGCGGAAATTCTCGTCTCTCGATTTTGTGTGTTATTCAAACTTTAGGGGCTGAATTGCAATTTTAGTAACTCCTAAAAGCGAGAGACGGTGGTGCGCCGGATAATTTGCTCCATGTCTCTGTCAGTTGAGGATTTATGGCTTGGGGTCAAACACGGGCCAGCGGGTTGGTGCGGGTGGGGGAAAGATCCAACTAGTTGGTTGTTTATTGGTCGGAGGTGGAGTCGGAGGCGGCGGCGAGTTGGTTCCACATCTGAGAAAACAAAATGGGCCTTCTGTTGTTTTCGGGGAAGATGACGGTTGGTTAGGGTCTAAAAGAAAATAAAATCCGATCTGGGGTTGACACGGATGTTGCAGTCGCGATTGGGAGGTTTCGACTCTGGCTGTGCTGCGGGGAAGAAAGCCAGCCGGCAGCTAGGGTTTATGCTCTGCGGGAGGCAGACGACTCTGATTTGAAGATCGGAGTCGGTGCATGGAGTTGCAATCTAGATCGGAACGGTAGCTGAAGGTGGTGCCGTCGGGTGGATTGGTGAAGAAGATGGCCGAAATTAGGGTTCCGGGTCCGACGGTGGCTACAGTTGGGTAGATCCCTGAAGAAGAAAACGACAGAGAAATTAGGGTTTCCAGCATTTTTTTTCAAAAGAATTCAGACAATTTTTCTTGCTCAGTTGGGGAGTACGTGCTGATAACGTGTTTCAGGAGAAAGTAAAAAGACTGTAAATAGAGTCAATCAATTGCATTCATAACACTGATAGATGAGCCTTTATATAGGCATTACAATAAGAGTCCTTCCATACATAGGATTCCCAGATAAGGTAAGACATCTAATAGGATCCTACTACCTCTAGAAGGATCTAGAATCTTTCATCTATGAATCTACAACCAGTATTAGGTAAGACACATCACGGGAATAATAATTCCCGGAACAGTATTTACATTGTTAGGAATATAATATTAAGAGTTTGATGATGTTATCACTGTATTCAAAGTTTATTTTAGGGCTGTAAGGTAGCGTTTGGTATGCAGACTGGATGGGACGGGATGGGACAGGACAGGACGGGACAGAACAAGACTAATTGTATGTCTTGCGTTTGGTACGCCTAGAACATGATAGAACTAATTATCTGTTTTGCGTTTGGTATGTAGGACATGACGGGACAGAACTGTTAAAATGACCAAATTACCCATATTATATTACTTTATATTTTCTTTTACTATATAATAATTATAAATTACACCAACCCAAAATTTCTTGGATGATTTTATTATTTATTTAATAGTTTTTGTTTTTGTACAAACAGAAATGCTATTTGCAAAAGGAAAATAAAACAAACCACGATATAAAAATCAATTTAGATGTTAATCATTCTTCAACATGCTTTCTTCTTCACCTACTTCACCTTTTTCACTAGCATTCTTCACCATCACTTTTCTTCACCATCACCTTTCTTCACATCGAAAACCTATTTTTGATGGAAGGGGTGAACCAATCCGGAAGAAGATGAGTTTGCTGGAAAAGAAATCGTACATGGAAATGAAATCGAAAACTTATTTTGATGGAGGCGATGTATGAATCTAGAAGACAACAAGTTTGGTGGAGATGAAATCACAATTGGAGAAGAAATCGAAGACCTATTTTTATGAAGAATGTGTGGACGATGAGCAAATCTGGAAGAGTTTGGGGAAAAAATAAGGGTAAAATGGTATTCTCCAAGTTTAGTCCCATCTTGTTCCACCTATTTTGGTGGAACAAGAATTTTCATGTTTTGTCCCAAGAAATTAAAAAATTGTCCCATGTTGTCCCATTTTATTTTTGTCCCATGACTTACCAAACATGGGACCATTGTTTTTTGTCCCGTCCCGTCCCATGTAGTCTGCATACCAAACGCAGCCTAAACGAACCGAGCCGAGTCGAGCTTTGATCGAACCAAGCCGAGCTTCATTTTTTTTCTATCGAGCCGAGCCGAGCTTCCTTACCGAACAAAAATCGTGTTCGAACTCGTTAATAAACCGAGCCGCACACGAGCTTTTATCGAACACAAACGAGCCGAGCCGAAACTGTAATATCCGCAATTTTCGATTTTTGGTAAATTTCTTTTTTTTTTGGTCGGAGTCTGTTTTGATGACTCGCTCATGACCGTTTCGTCATTCTGAGAATGATTAATTCTGCACTTTTTTGTCATCCGAGTTCGTTTCGGTGTCGTTTTGTTGAGTTCCGTGCTTTTTAGCGACTTTTCCGCACTTGAGTTCGATTCTTGCGAATCTCGTTCGAAACTGCTGTTTCGAGTTTCCCGTAAGTCCGTTTAACTTTGTTAGACGTGTTGTGAACTTCGGTTTGGTTATTCGATCACGTATCGTGATTTCTGGGCATTTTGGGCCATTTTGTAATTTACCCAAAGTTACGGGTATCCGTATCTGTAATTGTTGTCTCGACCCGTTTCTTGGTCGCGTATGACTAATTATGGTATTATGTTTTCATTTCGGGTCGTTGATGTCGTCCGCGAACTTTTCGTCGTGTTCGCCTGCGCGCTGAAATCGAGTCGTCGAGCCACGGCAGCGCCGCCGGACGGCTATGGAGGAACCTGCACGGTTCTTTGGGCTCGCCGACGGCGCGGCAGGGACCGGCATAGCGTACGCCATCGCCGGGAGGTCGCGCGCTAACCGGCAGCAGAAGACGCTATGCGGCACCCAGCCGACGCTACTGGCCGGGCGTGAGGCCCCGTGGTTCCAGACTCAGATAGTTGGCCGGTAGCGCACGCCGCCGCATCTAGCGCGCGCTACAGGCGAGGATCAGTCCAGAGCCTCGGATCGACCATGGTCGCCCGCTAGCGCACGCCGCACGCTAGCGCACGCTAGGCGGCCCGCCATATAATTGGCCGAGCAACCTGTTTCAACCCATTTTTTCATTTCAATCTTTTCTTTCCGCGGCCAGAGGTTTTGAGATCAAGGAGCCATGTTGTTTAACAACAAATCCATGAAGTCCTTGAGTTCATAACATCACTCAATCGTCCGTTATCATCCTTTGATCCAGCGAATCAAGGTAATCTTCCTTAGAACCCTATTTTCGTGAATTTGGGGATTTTTGCATTTTTGTCCGATTCGTTCCGTGTTGTTGATTAATTCATGATGGGTATGATTAATCTTGGTAGTATTCTCGTGTTTAACATCATTTAATCCATTGTTCTTCGTCGAATCGAAGTATATTTCTTGATTTCCTTCGAATTGACTTTTCGGGGGATTTATCCCCGATCTCGTTTTTCATCCGTTTTCGATGGATCGATTATGGTTAAATGATGTTGTTAAACATATTCTATGGATTGTATATCCATATTTCAACTTGGAATTCCGTTTTCGTGTTTTGTCGGGACGAATCGTGTTCTTGGCCGTTTTGGGGAAAACACTTGAACATTCGTCGTTCGTTCTTTGAATTCAACGGCTTTGAGTCATGCTATGGAATTCATTTTCATTGTTGTTATTGTCCTCCATAGTTTATCATCGCGAATTGGCATTCGGTGGGATCGGCGGGTTCGTAATCGGTTCGTGTCAACCTACTTCGGCCGATTCTCCGCGTGGTTCTTATTCGAGGCAAGTACCTTGTCCATACTTTTCTTGTTTCGTGGATATGATGATTGGTGATCGTCTTGGTTTGTTTGTTTGTTTGAAATGAGTTTTCAAAAGATTTGGTTAGCCTCGTTAAAGGCCTCTTTCAAAACCGTGTGTGTTTTGTGATTGGTGTGGTTCGTGAATAACTACGTGAATTCTATGTATATGCTTGGTGTTCATGTTGCACTTGGTATTGTGTGTGGACGTATATTATTTCATTTCGGTGCGTTGTGGATTGACGTGGTGTTTTGCTAAGTGTTTGATGCCTCTGGGCGAATTGTTTGAATATCCTTGATGTGATATGTTATTTGTGTGAATGTGTGGATATGGTTGAAGGTCTACGGTGGCACATGGCATGTGATCATGTGGCCAGGATGCAACAAGTGATTGATCCAACCGTGAGAGCCTGAGATAATCTACGGTGGCACATGGCATGTGATCATGTGGCCAGGATGCAACAAGCGATTGATCCAACCGTGAGATGTGTGTGATTTGTTTCGCTAGCCAGCTCGGGAGGGTCCTTCGAGGCCTCGGGTGGGACGTCGGTGGTAGCGTCCCGGTCCTAGGCGATGCGCGTGTGTGATTATGTTTCGTTGATTTTACGTCCGTTGAGGACACGTGATGTTGGGCTTTGACCCTGTAAATTGTTGGTGGTTTCCTATTTGCGAAAACAAAACATTTGGGCTGTGACCCTACTGATTTTTGGAAAGAGAAGGATTTCATAATCCTAAATTGTTTTCTATTAAAACTCTCGATGGCATTTTAAACTGTTTTGTAAATTGTTTCCCTTATTTGCGATCTTTCGGTTTTGGAAATGTTTACCCAAACTCTTGCCTCGGGAAGTACTTTTCTTTACGTTTGGATCTTTGAGGATTCCTGATTATTATTGTTCTTGGAACTTGTATTGTATGGCTCGTATTTTTGCACTTGTACTTGCACTAGAAAAACAGTGGAGTTTTGCTAACCCCCGAGTATTCGGGGGGTGGATGTCTATTTTTGCATTCAGGTTTTGGAGCATAGCACAGGGTCGGCACGAAGGATGATGAAAGATGAACGATACTAATCACACGAGGATCCGTTGATGTCGTATTGGTCTAGTTGTATTTTCTTTTCCGCTGCAGTATCTTTTCCCCGTTGTACGGGAGTTTATTGTATTTTGACCCCTGCGTGGGTATGTGTTTGTGATCGAGTTGTATATATTATTGAAAGACCAAGTCGGTCTACTGAGTCATTTTAGCCTTAAAGGCGAGGTTTAGATGTTTGATTTTAGTTATCAGCCTGGTAGATCCTCGAGGAGAGGGTCTACGGCGTGTAATATCCCTGAGCGGATTGGGGGTGTTACAGAATGGTATCGGAGCTTAGGTTGTGGAAACCTAGGCTGTCGGGTCAGTGGTGTCTATTGAGTTTTTGTCTCGTCGGATTTTATCTGACTGGGTCGTGTCGCGACGCGTCGTCTGAGTTTGTTGGTCGTGATTAGTATCGTGGGGCGATCATCATCTTCGTGCGACCCGTGGCTGTAAGTCTCCCTTCTTTGTGTTGTGCCTCGTGTGACACGAGCTATTTTTATGATTTATTTGTTAAGTGACGGAATCCTCTTATGGATTTTGATTTCTTGATATGTGGTTATTTGACCCTCATATTTTGTTTATGTGTGGAGTAGTGTTGCTGGATTGTGCATGTTTGACTTTATTTCTTTTATCCGCTGCGTGAGTCCTTTTATAATGGCTTTCGGTATTTTACCGACTGAGTTTTATTTCGAAAATCAATTCCATTAACCGAGTTTTTGATATTATGGTCTTGATCATTTTAGCGAAATTCTTATGACGGTATTTAACATTTTGTAAATGGATTTTGTAAGTTTTTGAAACATTACCGTCATCGGTCTTTTTGGCGTTTTTGTAAATGGTTTTTAGCCTGGTGGGTTCCGACGCGGGATCCACGGCGCTATAAAGTTTTGTGTAATTACCTGAAATTTTTTTTTTTTTTTGGGCATTCTAGCCCATTGAATTATTTTTGAAAACCTTGAGTATCTTAGAAAATAAATTTCGAGACGTACTTTTTAAATGAATTATTTTCTCGTGGTACTTCCAAGGTGCCACAACATGTTTCAAAATACTTCTACCTCGAGGACCAAAATATTTTGAGATATTTTCAATGTTTTATACACTTTTACTTAGACCCGAAGGTCGAATATTCTGAAAGCTTTTCACTAAAAGAAAGTGTCCTCATTTTTATCAAATGCGAAATGGTTTTCCAAAGTCTCGATAATGATGTTTCACGTTTTTACTTTTTTTTTTTTTTTTTTTTGGAAATGTGATACTCAAGATCGACCGGTGTTTTTCTAAATTATTTTCCAAATGAGGTTTTCGTTTTTAAAACCTATCCATTCCCGTTTGAGGGCTGGGTATGTATGTATGATGTTGGCTTTGTCGCTATAATGTTAACTCCCGAATATGATCGAGTTGGTGGCATGAACGTTGAGGCGTTGCCACGTATTTGTTGTACTAGCCCTCTGTGAGAGGTGTGAACTGGTATTTAATGGTTGTCGCCTCGTGGTGGATTGCGTGTATCACACGAGTGTGAGATGTTGAAGCTTGGGTTTGTACGTTGGTGTACATGCGTGATTGTTTCATGATGTTTGTAATTACGTGCTGGTTATCGTTCGGGTCGTTGAGGTCGCCGAACGATACCGTCGTTGCTGTGGTGTATGTGTATATATTACTTTACGATGGTAATCGTTGTATATGATATGTGTTATGATTCTTTGTTGTCTTTGAGTTGGCATCTCCGCTATGTTGTTTTGCGACGTTATGCCCCATTGTATCTAGCATTTGTATTTTCGGTATGCCGAGCCGAGGTGTTTCAACCGTGATGTGCCGGGGGAATGTACGTGCAATTTGTCCTTCTCGTCGGTAACACATTTCGAGTGTGGACTCGAGGGACACCGAATTCAGTTTTGCGAATTGGCTACCGAGACTTTCGGAGTTCGCGCTTCAGCACAGATATCAGAATCGGCTTTGAGAGGCCTTTGAAGGATGTTTCTGTTGATTGCTTGTTGCGTCGTCTCCTTGATTTTGTTGTTGTGAGTTTCGGGGACGACACTTCTTTTAGAAGAGGTCGAATATAATACTCGTATTATTTTTGGCTTCTATATTTTCTCTTTCTCCAGTCTATCGATACACTCATGTTCGTTGATACTTTCTGAACTTGTTCTGTATTTCGGTTTCATCGTTCGAATGAGCTGTGATCTTGTTTTGGGTCGATTTGGTTATCGCTGTAACTTTTCCGAGTTCGGTTCGATTCCTGTGAACCTTGTTCGGAAGTAGCATCTTTTGATTCTACTAATTCTTTTATTCGAAGTGGATCGGATTTGGAACTTATGTATTTTCGACTCTGTCGACTCGTTTATGTTCATTGACATTTTCTGAGCTTGTCCTGCCCCTTGCTTTTGTTGATCGAACGAGGGTGGTATTATTTCGGAATTACTCGTTCGTCGTTGTGACTTTTCAATTATTATTCCCTTTCCTGTGGATCTTATACGAGTGTGCATCTTGTTGTTTTCACCGGATTATGTTTTGTCTCGAGTCGAGATGTGAACCTCGGAGTTGTCGGTTGAACCTTATTGTTCTTCGTGATCCGAACATGATCGTTCGATTTTTGTTGTCTCGATCGTTTGTTTGTTCGGTTTTGTTCTCGTTTCGTGATTGTTGAGCGTTCAGGCTCCTTCCTAATTCCCTTAAGTTCGGGAAGTTAGTCTCGTTTTCAATCTTCCAACACTTGGGCGGTGGAATTCCGTATTTGTTCAGCGGTTGGCTCGCGTTTTGATTGATGTACCGTTGGGTTGGTCAATCCTATTGATTTTCGTTCGTTGTGTTTTGTGATTGTCCGGATGATCGACTCGATTGTATTGTCTGTTTGATGACGCTTGTCACTTGTTGATTTTATTATGTTTCTACCTGTGGCGTTGTGTTGGTCATCGTGGGGCGTGTTTTCACGCCGTATGTCTCTTTGCATTGCTTGTGGCGTTCCGTCGTTGGCGCGAGTTTCGGTTCTTGTGTATCTCGTTGAGTATTTTCTGGTGGGATGTTGCTCCTCCCTACTTATTTTAAGTTTCGGGACGAAACTTCTTTTAAGGAGGGTAGAATGTAATATCCGCAATTTTCGATTTTTGGTAAATTTCTTTTTTTTGGTCGGAGTCTGTTTTGATGACTCGCTCATGACCGTTTCGTCATTCTGAGAATGATTAATTCTGCACTTTTTGTCATCCGAGTTCGTTTCGGTGTCGTTTTGTTGAGTTCCGTGCTTTTTAGCGACTTTTCCGCACTTGAGTTCGATTCTTGCGAATCTCGTTCGAAACTGCTGTTTCGAGGTTCCCGTAAGTCCGTTTAACTTTGTTAGACGTGTTGTGAACTTCGGTTTGGTTATTCGATCACGTATCGTGATTTCCGGGCATTTTGGGCCATTTTGTAATTTACCCAAAGTTACGGGTATCCGTATCTGTAATTGTTGTCTTGACCCGTTTCTTGGTCGCGTATGACTAATTATGGTATTGTGTTTTCATTTCGGGTCGTTGATGTCGTCCGCGAACTTTTCGTCGTGTTCGTTCCGTGCGTTTTCGGAAATCGAGTCGTCAGGCCACGGCAGCCGGGCGCTGGCCGGACGGTTGCGGGAGGAACCGGCACGGTTGCTGGGCTCTGGCCGGACGGGCGCGGCAGGGACCGGCATAGCGTACGCTACTGCCGGGAGGCTGCGCGCGCTAACCGGCAGCAGAAGACGCTATGCGGCACCAGCGACGCTACTGGGCCGGCAAAGAGGCCCCGGTGGTTCTGGACTCCAGATAGTTGGCCGGTAGCGCACGCTACGGCCGGTCGCTGCGCCCGCTAACCGGCAGACGTAGCGCACGCCGCCGGCATCTAGCGCGCTACTGGCGAGGATCGATCCAGAGCCTCGATCGACCATGGTCGGCCCGCTAGCGCACGCTGCCGGCACGCTAGCGCACGCTAGGGCGGTCTGCCTATATAATTGACCGAGCAGCCCTGTTTCAACCCATTTTTTCATTTCAATCTTTTCTTTCCGCGGCCAGAGGTTTTGAGATCAAGGAGCCATGTTGTTTAACAACAAATCCATGAAGTCCTTGAGTTCATAACATCACTCAATCGTCCGTTATCATCCTTTGATCCAGCGAATCAAGGTAATCTTCCTTAGAACCCTATTTTCGTGAATTTGGGGATTTTTGCATTTTTGTCCGATTCGTTCCGTGTTGTTGATTAATTCATGATGGGTATGATTAATCTTGGTAGTATTCTCGTGTTTAACATCATTTAATCCATTGTTCTTCGTCGAATCGAAGTATATTTCTTGATTTCCTTCGAATTGACTTTTCGGGGGATTTATCCCCGATCTCGTTTTTCATCCGTTTTCGATGGATCGATTATGGTTAAATGATGTTGTTAAACATATTCTATGGATTGTATATCCATATTTCAACTTGGAATTCCGTTTTCGTGTTTTGTCGGGACGAATCGTGTTCTCGCCGTTTTGGGGAAAACACTTGAACATTCGTCGTTCGTTCTTTGAATTCAACGGCTTTGAGTCATGCTATGGAATTCATTTTCATTGTTGTTATTGTCCTCCATAGTTTATCATCGCGAATTGGCATTCGGTGGGATCGGCGGGTTCGTAATCGGTTCGTGTCAACCTACTTCGGCCGATTCTCCGCGTGGTTCTTATTCGAGGCAAGTACCTTGTCCATACTTTTCTTGTTTCGTGGATATGATGATTGGTGATCGTCTTGGTTTGTTTGTTTGTTTGAAATGAGTTTTCAAAAGATTTGGTTAGCCTCGTTAAAGGCCTCATTCAAAACCGTGTGTTTTGTGATTGGTGTGGTTCGTGAATAACTACGTGAATTCTATGTATATGCTTGGTGTTCATGTTGCACTTGGTATTGTGTGGACGTATATTATTTCATTTCGGTGCGTTGTGGATTGACGTGGTGTTTTGCTAAGTGTTTGATGCCTCTGGGCGAATTGTTTGAATATCCTTGATGTGATATGTTATTTGTGTGAATGTGTGGATATGGTTGAAGGTCTACGGTGGCACATGGCATGTGATCATGTGGCCGGGATGCAACAAGTGATTGATCCAACCGTGAGAGCCTGAGATAATCTACGGTGGCACATGGCATGTGATCATGTGGCCAGGATGCAACAAGCGATTGATCCAACCGTGAGATGTGTGTGATTTGTTTCGCTAGCCACTCGGGAGGGTCCTTCGAGGCCTCGGGTGCGACGTCGGTGGTAGCGTCCCGGTCCTAGGCGATGCGCGTGTGTGATTATGTTTCGTTGATTTTACGTCCGTTGAGGACACGTGATGTTGGGCTTTGACCCTGTAAATTGTTGGTGGTTTCTATTTGCGAAAACAAAACATTTGGGCTGTGACCCTACTGATTTTTGGAAAGAGAAGGATTTCATAATCCTAAATTGTTTTCTATTAAAACTCTCGATGGCATTTTAAACTGTTTTGTAAATTGTTTCCCTTATTTGCGATCTTTCGGTTTTGGAAATGTTTACCCAAACTCTTGCCTCGGGAAGTACTTTTCTTTACGTTTGGATCTTTGAGGATTCCTGATTATTATTGTTCTTGGAACTTGTATTGTATGGCTCGTATTTTTGCACTTGTACTTGCACTAGAAAACAAAGGAGTTTGCTAACCCCAGTATTCGGGGTGGATGTCTATTTTTGCATTCAGGTTTTGGAGCATAGCACAGGGTCGGCACGAAGGATGATGAAAGATGAACGATACTAATCACACGAGGATCCGTTGATGTCGTATTGGTCTAGTTGTATTTTCTTTTCCGCTGCAGTATCTTTTCCCCGTTGTACGGGAGTTTATTGTATTTTGACCCCTGCGTGGGTATGTGTTTGTGATCGAGTTGTATATATTATTGAAAGACCAAGTCGGTCTACTGAGTCATTTTAGCCTTAAAGGCGAGGTTTAGATGTTTGATTTTAGTTATCAGCCTGGTAGATCCTCGAGGAGAGGGTCTACGGCGTGTAATATCCCTGAGCGGATTGGGGGTGTTACAGAAACGAGCTCTTAACGAACAGCTCAGTAACAAAAAAATTTAAACCATTGTCACAAAAAAAAAAATTCGGCGATCTAACCGTACGGATGTCAAGATATATCTAATTTATTAATATTTCAAAATTTTCAAAAAATAAAAAATTAATTTGGTTGGAGATCTTAGTAGATCATTACTATTCTAACTAGTACCCGTAACTAGTATTTTGTCCCGGATTATTATTTCTATTTTTTAAAATTATTTCTCAATGATCCAACCATACAAATGTTAAGATGTATCTAATTTATTGATATTTATAAATTTACAAAAAAATAAAAAATTAATTTGGTTAAAGATCTTAGTAGATCACTGCTATTCTAACTAGTACTCGTAACTAGTGCTTTGTCCCGAATTATTATTTCTATTTTTTCAAAATTATTTCTCGATGATCGAACCGTACGGATGTCAAGATGTGTCTAATTTACTAATATTTCCAAATTTTCAAAAAATAAAAAATTAATTTGGTTAGAGATCTTAATAAAAATAAAATTTTAAAACATACATTTTTTCGAGCTTTTTCGAGCCGAGCCGAGCTCGAGCCGCGCATGGTGAAAGCTCGAGCTCATTTTCTTATCGCACATATTTTTTGTGTTCGAGCTCGACTCGAGCTCTTAACGAACCGAGCCGAACCGAGCCCTTAACGAGCCGAGCTCGAGCTTGTTCGTTAAAAGCTAGTTTTGTTTACCGCTCTAGTTTATTTCAAATGTAATGTTTAAGTACTTGACATTGTAAAAAAGAACTAAATGACTATCTTTTGTAGAGCTGGCAAACGGGCGGGCCCGGCCCAAACGGTCCGGGCATAAAACGGGCGGGCCTTTTTTGGGCCGGGCCAAAAAGGCCCGTTTTTTCCTGGGCCAAAATTATTAGGCCCGTGGCCCGCCCCGGGCGGGCACGGCCCGGCCCGTGGGCCTCGATTTTTTTTTTTTTGAAATATTTATTCTGAAATAAATATACAAATATTTTTCGATCCTTAATTATTATATTATTCACTATACTACCACAATCAGATAAATAAATATACAATTATTTTTATTTGATAATTACATTATTTACTACACTACCATAATCAAAAGACAAATATACAAATATTTTTATTTGATCATCATATCATTTATCACTACTAATTTCTTATAAAATCATAAAATAATATTATTATTGATATGAGATACTACAAATAATCACAAAGTCCAAAAAAAAATAAAATTACATAAATAATTAAAATATAGATGTATTATAATCTAACAAACAAGGAAAAAAATTAAATATTATAATTACACATACCATAAATTAAAAAAATGGTCAGGCGGGCCATGGGCCGGCCTCTGGGCGGGCCAACTGGGCCGGGCCAAAAGGCCGGTTTTTTGCTAATAATATGCCCCAATGCCCGCCTAAAAAGCGGTAGCTGGCCCATGGATCGGGCCTATTTTGCCGGGTCTAAACTTTTGTAGGCCTTTAAAAAATTTGGCAAAGTATTGATCATGTTGATTAGGTAGAAATTTGGCTAAGTATATAACATGCAAATATCAACTGAGCTTGACCAGTTAAAAATATCAGCTGGGTTTGGTCAATGCAAAATCTCAGCTAAGGTTGACCGACAAACATCAATCGGGTTTCGGTCAAAGAAAAATATCAGCCGGGTTTGACCAAGTCAGAGGTACAGCTGAATATCCCTAAAGACAATGTTTGGCCAAGTACAAAACAACTAATATATCAGCTGAGGTTGACCAAAATAAACATGAGTCGAGTTTCTTGGTCAAAAGAGAATATCAGCTAAGGTTGACCAGACAGACATCATCCGAGTTTGGTCAAAGCAAAATATCAATTGAGTTTGACCAATGCAAATATCAGCCGACTTTCATCAAAATATCAGCCAATTTTGGTATAGGCAGAACATCAGTCGGGTTTGACCAATACATCAGCCAGGTTTTGACCAAAGGCAGAATATCAGCTGAGCTTTATCAAGACGGAATATCAGCCAAGTTCTGGACATCAACTAAGTCCACATCAGTAAACGTTGAAAGTCAACAATGACGGCAAATCACATGCAGACATAAAAGCGAAGGAGACAAAGTAATTGATTCTAGGAAATTAAGGAATAGAATATTCGTCGAGATTCACGCCTTGAAGACTTTCCAAATATAGTAATC
This sequence comes from Orobanche coerulescens, assembly GCA_033398695.1. Lineage (NCBI taxonomy): Eukaryota > Viridiplantae > Streptophyta > Magnoliopsida > Lamiales > Orobanchaceae > Orobanche > Orobanche coerulescens. The sequence goes on along the minus strand of CM065805.1, from coordinate 28,683,912 downwards.
AAAGAAGCAATCCGACATCTTCAAACGATCAGATTCGAAGAAAGAGATAAAGTCGTGCAAAGAGATGAAAAGATAAATAATGAAGTCCACTCTCGAACGGGCGGATTTGTTCCAAGGTGCAACGGCTGTGAAGAGCTCAACGATCGTACTACAAATATCTGAAGAACACTTGAGCAGAAGCACGATGCGAACTACACTTACAAAGAAATCAAAGCCAACAAAAAACAATATAAATCTATAGCATCATGAAGAGCTAGATCATAAAGCAAATACAGAGAAACTCTTAAGTTGGAGAAGACAAACACTCTTATCTTTAAGTTTGAGTACGGTGTACTTTCTTGAAGGTTCTTGAAAGTAAGAGTTTGTAAGACATCCACGAGTTCTTGATTGGAAGGTCATAGGCAGCTTGCGAGTTGTTGAGGCATCCACGGGTTTTCGATCAAGAGGTGTTAGGCAACCAAAGGAAGGAGTTACAATGGCCATGGGTTCCCACTGGTTGGAAGCTGTTGTAACTAAATTCATTGTAACACGATTTCACTGGCTGAAAGTTACAGCGAATTTATCTCCAACTGGTTTGGAGAGAAGTGGACTAGTAGAGAATTACCCCACCTCTGAAACCATTATAAGTGTTGTGTAATTTACTGTTTTTAACATCATACTTAATTGTTGCATTCATATTAACTGTTGCACAAGGTCAGCTGTCCTTGCAAAACAATTTTACAGCTGACAAAAATTAACTGCACAAATCTCGGCCGAGTAACCTTAGCTGCATTTTATATCAGCTGTGTTTTTCAAAACAGTTATTTAGCAAAAGATTTATAAATCTATTCACCCCCCCTCTAGACTTATACCTGACATCTTGTGACCTACAAGTGGTATCAGAGAGGTTGGTTCAATTTCATCGAACCAGATCCATATACTTTGAGTATATATATTTAAATTTCTCATCAAAACTGAATACATGCGATCTAGATTACCTGTTTTCTATGTTGATGAATATGATTATGGAAGATAAGAATGCAAGCACATCTATCATCCATACATGACGATATGTGGTGTAATATATGTTGGGATTCGGTGCCTAAAACGAAGGCCCAGCGGAAGCGGTAAAACGAAAATGAATTCGATCCGAATCCCTATGAGGATCGATCGAGCTACGTATATACGAATATATAAACGAAATCACAAGAGATATTAGAAACTCACCCTTGTAGTCCGTTGATTAAATGGATTCCTTCTCTTGAGCTATTCCCCAATCTTTAGTTGTTCTCCACGAATCCAATCCGCTCCAAGCTCTTGGATGATCCAACGCCGAAAGACCGCGTCTCTACTTGCGACGCGCCGGAGAAACGACCGGAATGACTAAACCTCGTTATCCTCCAAGGATACGGCTAGAACAAGGTTATAGAAGCTATGCAACTCAAGATTACAATACTCTAAGTGTTTAATCTAGTATCTCTCTATCTCACAAATATTCTCCAAGAAAAACTTATGAATGTTATGAAGATGATGATGAATAGTATGAAGCCTTGGAAAAAACTTTTTCCTCTCTCCTTATCCTAACAAAAACGTGAGTTCAAGTGTCTTGCAAGGAGATGTGGTCTTCTCATTTTATTCTCCATCAAATCCCCTCAAATCAATCACCTTTTGACAAAATCACCCAAGGTGATATTTTGTCCCCTTGACAAAACATAAGTCTTCCACCAACATGTGGAAACTATGACCAAGGAAAAGGGAAAGAAAGAGGGGCGACTATCTAGAAGGAGCCGGGCGAGTTCGGTCCATTTCGGACTCCCGTGAGTCCAAACAGATAAACTCTGATTCCGTTCTGATGTATTTATATCGATTAATTAATCCAATTAATTAATCATATCAAATACATAATAACATAATTAATTTCTCCAAGAAATAATTATATTCATGAATTAAATTAATTACCCAGTAATATATTTAATTCATTTGGCCGTAAATCAATTTATCCAATAAATCGATTCAGACATCTAATGTCCCAAATTAGATATCCAATATCTAGTATTCATAATGAGATAATAAGCTTAATTCATTCCGTCGTCAATCCTATTGCGCAACTCGGTAGGTCCGTCTCAATCAGCAATGGGAGGAACCAAAGAGTAGTAGCACCACCTAACCAGCCTGGCGGCCTACACTGTATCCCAACTAAGAACGAATGATTGGGATCATTCAAGAACCATTTTATCGTGAATACCAGTATACGTATAAACCCTTCTTTCAAATGTCCTGAACAAGATATAGGGTCACGGTCAATCAAACCCTATCTATACTTGACGCTATGCATGCGTTAATGCAAATCGAGATCATCGAGCTCTCGTGTATCCAATACAACTAGCTCCAATACTTTGGCCAAAGACTTATGATCTTATCTGCCAATAACCGCATAGGACATATAACCCACTCACTAACGGGAGAAAGAATTATATCTTGGTATTCAGTAGGACCTGCTACTTGCCCGTCAAGACGCACGTCGAGGTTGACCCCCACCTTCCAGTTTACAGGGTCGAACTACTCTAATAAAAATCTTGACGTCACAAGCACATCCCTACTAAATCCTCAAGTCGAAGGTTCACGAATACCTACCACAACCTTTCGATTCCGTCATTGACTGTCCCAGAGTGAAATCCGTGTGACGAATCGAGGGTGAGTCGGTCTGAGTATACTAATCCAATTAGCATATCTATAACGTGTGCTCCCACTAACCATTAGTGTTCGACAGGCACTCTCCATGTCAAAGAACACGTCATACAAGTCTTCACATAAACTTAACGCCCAGTCAAGTTTCATCGACTTGCGAACGATTAAGTATTTGAGCTATAAACCTTTCTAGTGCTGACCCCCTTATCCAATAAGGAGTGGAATGTTTTACTCTCAAATATGCGTACTAGTTTCTATATGTATATTACGAGTTAGGAATGCCAATAACTACCAGTAAATAAAGAAACATTCATTGCCTTATATAAATGATTTACATAATTACAAGTACAATACCCCCACTCAACATCCTCTGAGTGGCATTCGAGGGCATACTCCTAAAAATCTCCCACTTGAACTCAATGCCACACACTATGGTATCTAATACCCATGTTCTCCAGATGACACTCCAAGCTGGTCTGAGAAAGTGGCTTGGTCAGTGGATCAGCGACGTTGTCGGTCGAGTCTACTCTGTACAGCACAATGTATCCCTTTCGAACAAATTCTCTTACGAGATGATACTTCCTCTCAATATGTTTGGTGCTGTTGTGAAACCTCGGCTCCTTGGCCTATGCTACAGCTCCGTCGTTGTCGCAGTACAGCAGAACAGGCAGCTCAGCACATGGTATCACTTGAAGTTCTCTCAGAAACTTCTTAATCCAGAACCCTTCTTTGGAAGCCTCCGAAGCTGCTTGATACTTAGCCTGACAGGTGGAATCAGCAGTCGCGCTTTGCTTGGCGCTACGCCAAGATACTGCTCCTCCATTAAGAGTAAATATGTATCCAGAAGTAGACATCGAGTCGTCCTTCTGTCCCTCGAAGTCCGAATCAGTGAATCCAACACAATTCTCCACCGCCATACATAAGAACCATGTCGCTAGTCCTTCTCAAGTACTTGAGAACGTTCTTTACGGCAGTCCAATGTTCCCTACCTGGGTTTGCCTGAAACCTACTCACCACACTTACAGCATGCGCAATGTCAGGTCTCGTACATAACATAGCATACATAAGGCTACCCACGGCCGAAGCATATGGTATATTATTCATTTCCTTTCGTTGTTCCTCACTTTGAGGACACATCTTCGAGGAGAGTTTTATTCCATGTCGCATCGGAAGGAACCCTCTTTTAGAATCATCCATCTTAAATCGCTTTAAGATTTTATCTATATAGAGGGCTTGGGAAAGACCTATTGTTCTCTTTGCTCTATCCCGGTAGAGCCGGATACCAAGAATATAGGTTGCTTCTTCCAAGTCTTTCATGGAGAAATTACTCGAAAGCCAAGCTTTCACAGAACTGAGTATTCCCACATCATTTCCTATTAGTAGAATGTCATCCACATATAGTACTAAGAATGTGATCTTGCTCCCACTAACCGTCTTGTATACACAAGGTTCCTCTTCATTTTGCACGAAGTCAAACTCTTTGACCGCCTCGTCAAAACGAAGGTTCCAACTACGCGACGCTTGCTTGAGTACATAAATGGAACGCTGAAGCTTGCACACTTTCTGAATATCGACTTCGGACACAAAGTCTTTAGGCTGCTCCATATAGATTTCCTCCTCGAGGAATCCATTAAGGAAAGCCGTCTTTACGTCCATTTGTCATATCTCATAATCGTGGTAGGCAGCTATAGCAAGCATCATGCGAATAGACTTGATCATAGCTACGGGCGAGAAGGCATCGTGGTAGTCGATCCCTTCTTTCTGGGTATAATCCTTTGCCACAAGCCTGGCCTTATAGGCGTCAACCTTGCTATCACCATCAGTCTTTCTCTTGTAGATCCACTTGTTCCCAATAGGCACTATGCCCTTGGGGTGGTCTACTAGAGTCCAGACTTGATTGACATGCATCGAGTCTATCTCAGCTTGCATAGCTTCACGCCATTTTGCGGAGTCTACATCCACCATCGCTTGGTCATAGGTCGTTGGGTCGGTCTCTTGGCTATCACTTGGAACCTCATGGAGACCCAGCTCCTCCAACTGCACAAGCCCATACCTCTCAGGTAAATGAGACACCCTACTAGACCTACGAGGTGGTTGTACTTGTGTTTCAGAAGGTTCGGTTCCAATTTCTTGCACAAGTGTCTCCCGAGGAGTTTCATTGTATTCTTCTAAAGAAATACTTATACGTGCTCCATCTTCCTGAATGAAATCATCTTCCAGGAAGTGTGCTTGTAAAGCAACAACGATCTTTCGATCTTCGGGCATGTAGAATAGATACCCCATCGTCCCAGACGGGAATCAAATGAAACGTCCCTTCGCGGACCTCGCTTCCAACTTTTCCACCTTAGTCTTCTTGACATAGGGGGAATATCCCCAAATCTTAATATGATTAAGACTTGGTTTCCTGCCCTCCCACATCTCATGTGGAGTTTTAGGAACGGATTTGGAAGGACATCTGTTTAAGATGTAAGCGGCAGTCAGGAGTGCATACCCCCACAGGTAAATCGGTAAGTCAGTATAGCCCAACATGGAACGGATCATGTTCAACCATGTTCAACAAGACCATGTAGTGCACCATTGTTGACAATTGATGTACACACATTTGTTGAAATGGTAGTATAAATTTGCCTATAAATAACTTGCTTCAAAATGTAATGTTACACTATTGAGAAAGGAAAAAATATACTACTACATAAAAATATTCCGCTGATTATAAATTTTCATATTTTATTTACTATTATTTATTTTGTGTAATCTTCCGCTGCTATATTGATTTAGAGATCAATACACTGTAAGCTGAATTCCTTTCGTTGCAATTTAACTTACTAGACTAGAGAATATTAGATTACATAGAGATCTGGGACCGTTGCGAATTATGTTAAAACCGTTTTAAATAGAATCCAACAAAAATATATAGAAAATTAAAAAAGAAAAGAAAAAGAGAATTACATAAATCCATTTTTTTAGGAATTCTTTTAGGGTGGGATAGACCTACATAATAGACCTACAAATAGGCCTACATCATTCACATTTTGACAAGTTTCAAACACCTTTTCTCTCTCTTCACATTAATCAATCAAATTTTTAACTTCACCAATCATAGTTGTAGGTTTATTTGTAGGTTTATTATTGTTGACGTCTGATTTGGTCAACATCACGTGTGCTAATCTGGACGAATGGATTGAAGCCACGTAGACAATAATAAGAGGGATGTATAAACAGAATGAAAAATATTGGACCATTAAATGTTTATTAATGATCTTTTGATAGCATAGAGCCGGGCCAGAAATATATTGGCCGGTCCGTACAACTGGTGCTTGCTAATTTACAAGTCTTACTACCTTTTCTCTTTTCTCTCGTTTTATCTTTCTTTCTCTCTCTATATCTCACTTCTTCCCAAAAGCCTTTTCTTTTTTTTCTCCTTAAATTGTACATTCTCCTGGTATATATATAGGCAATGTCAGCCATTCGTGAGATGACAGTGGGAAGATTGAGATGAATATGCTGATGACATTTGTCACAACGAAGGTGACTCCTTTGACACGTGTCACCTTCTTAAGCGTGCTTTGGAAAGGGACATGACAACTCTCTTTTGCTGTCCTGTCTGCCTGTTCTTCGGGCTTTTGATACTTATCTGTTATGACCGACAGTGGGGTCGGCTCTAGAGCTTCCTGCTACTCTGGTCGGTCTCATTCATGATTATGGAGCGTATTCGTATAGGGTCTGCTCGGTCTTTCTTGTCCGGATTCCGGGTCGGCTCTAAGGTCTCTGCCCGGTCCGGTTTTTTTTGTGAGCCCGAGGGACGATCGGGTCTATGACCGGTTCGGCTCCAGGATCTGCTCGGCCGTTCGGATGTCTGAAGCGCTTAGGTGGATGCCAAGGTGGATCGACTACCAACAGGGGCCCCCGAGTCCAGGGTCGTGCCGGGTTGGCCGGTGCTGGAATCGTTTCAAATTGAGGTCGATCCGATTTGGGGGTGGATAAGATCCCTTGAAGGGACATATCTTTGAGAGTCGCGCCGATTTGACTTCGGGATCTCCAAGAGTCATAGTGAGGGGGACGCGTGGCGGGACGTAATTCGTCGCGGTGTCTCACGCGTCTTTAATCTTCGTGACGATTATAAATCGTCGCTTAGTATTTAATGCCCCTGTCTCATCTTATAAATATAGAGAGTCTTCTTCTTGATTGCTTCTTTCGCCATTTTTGTTGCAGAGAAAGATCCTTTCCGGCAATTTTTCTTCTCCTCTGATTTCGCAGACTTTCCCGGTAAGCTTGCTTTTCCTCCTCTTTTTTCTTATTTTGTGATGTCGGAGCGGAGGAATACGGCGGAGGAGTCGGTTGTGTCTCCGGACCGCACGGGAGTGGCGGATCTGTCGATAGGTGATGCTCCCGTTGACTGGAGCGATGAGGATGGAGGCGAGGTCGCAAGATCGCCGGATTCTGGAGATGCAGATTCTGGAGACGCGGAGGTGGCGACGCCGTTCGCGGTGGTTGGCGAGACTGGGGCCTGGGTTCGGCCTCGGCCGTCTCCTTTCGTTGAGGCAGAATGGGATTCAGCCTTGATACGCAGCACGGTCACCGAGGGGCAATTGGAGGCTTGGCGGGGGCGATTTAAGATACCCGCGGTGGTGGGGATGTTTGCTCCGGACCCAGAGGAGAGACCCCACACCCCTCCTGTCGGTTGCACGGCGGTGTATTACCGCTCTCTGTTGTCTGGGCTAAGGTTTCCTCTTCCGTTGGTACTTTCCCGGTGGTTGAGGCAGTGGGGCCTTTGTATTGCCCAAATTCATCCGAATTCTTGGGCTCGGATGGTGGGTCTTTTGATTCTTTTTAGTCAGCATGGATGGACCGAGCCCAGTTTTGAAGAGATTAACAGTCTATTCCTATGGAGGTCGGTCGGCCGATCTGGTTCTGGCTGGTTTTATTTGTGACCGCACGCGATGTATAAAGAATTGGTGGATGTGCCGAGACCATACATAGCCGGAAAGAGCGGTGGTTCTATGTAGGGGCCGTGGATGAGCTCGGTTGATGAGTGGGAACCTGGCGTGATAGACGCCGAGCCGTCCCCGAACACTTCATTGCTAAAATGAGTAAGTGTCGTGTTTTTTGTCATTGTTCCTTTTTGTCTAACGCTCATAATTTGTTGTTTGTGCAGAACGTATCCCGGCTTCAGAGACCTCTTCTTTGTTCGACGACCGGGTTGAACAGCTCTTGGACCTTCCCGCTGATCGGAGGAAGTCATACCTTCTGGTTACTGAGGATAATCTTTGGGCCGCGGGACTTCGATTCACTAACCCGAGCAGAATGTCTTCGTCAGGTAGCCTTTTTTTTTTTTTTAACACATCTTCCTCATCCAGTCCCTAGGGGCAGGAGTTCGTCGGGACGGAAAGAGACGCCTGCGCAGCGGGTGGCGAGGCTAGCTGCGGAGGCCGCCGAGCGTAGGGAGCGCGCGGGCAAGCGGAAAAGAGTAGAGGCCGGGCCTGAGGATAACGTGACCAGGACCGAGGGTTTCCCCCTTCCTGAGATTGTTGTGCCCGCCCTGAGCCCTGTGCGGACGGGCCGGGCGAAGGGTAAGGAGCCCTTGATTGATTTGGAGGACCACTATCTCCCGGTGAATAAGGATCGGGAAGAACCTTGTGCCCGGATGAAAGGGCGGAGGCCGCGCTGGTTCCTTGACTATGTCCGGGCAGCCACTCCAACCGCCGAAATGCTCGATCGGGTCCCCCCGTCGGTGGTTGAGTCCAGCTATGTCCCTATTTTGGGTTGGACGCCGAAAATGGAGATGGTGACCAATGACATGGATCCGGATGAGCAGATCCATTTTGGGAACGCTATTTTGGGCCGGGCGTTGTGCACCTATGTGAAGGCCGCTGGGGAGCTGACCGCCTCAGCTGGGAAACATAAGAAGGCAGAGGCCGATCTCAAGGCCTTACAGGAGGAACACCATCTCTGCCCTTCGCTTATCAAATCTTTGGAGGATGAGATGGCTTCTCTGAAGGGTGAGATGGAGCTTCTGGAGAGCCGGGCCTTTGAGGCCAATGTGTGGAAAGGGAAGGCTGACGAGATGGCCACGGCGGCTGAGAAGGCGCAAAAACGGTGCCTGGATATCAGGGCCGAGTACGAGGCTCATTTGCAAAGTGTTAAGGCCCAGCTTGAGCAATTGACCGAGCGGGTTCAGACTTGCGAATCTGCGGGTTATGCCAGGGGTCTTGCTGACGGGGCGGCTGCTTTTCAGAAGACACCCGAGTACGAGGAATTGATCAACCTTAACTATGTCTCCACTTGTTATGAGATATTGGATCTCATGAAAGAAGGGAAGACCGTTGAGGAGGTCCAGGCCTACGTAAAGTCTCAGGCGGCCGACCTAAAGGTTGAAACTCTCGGAGATGATGAGCCGAAGGCTACCGAAGCTGTCGAAGATCCGGTGGTGATCCCGTCTGGCGAAGGTGAAGGACAGTCTTCTCAGGCGACCGATCAGGAGGACAAGGCCGAGTAGATTTTTTGTTTTGTTCCATGTATGGCCTGCGTGCCGTTTTTCCTTGATTTCTTTTGTATTCTGACATGGAGCGGCTTATTTTGAATGAATAAAATCTTTTTATGGGCTTTGTTGCTGCTTTTTTTTTTGTTCGGGCCCGGTTGGTCTGACCGTCGTCTTTTCTGTTTACCCTTTGTTGATGGGGCCGGACGGGCTGATCGGTCAAGGTGTCGAGGCGAACTCGGACTTTCAGTGCCGGGTGGACTGGTCTTTTGGGATGCCGAGGAGAGCTCGGACTTTCAGTGCCGGGTGGACCGGTCTTTTGAGATGCCGAGGCGAGCTCAGACTTTCAGTGCCGGGTGGACCGGTCTTTTGAGATTCCGAGGCGAGCTCGGACTTTCAGTGCCGGGTGGACCGGTCTTTTGAGATGCCGAGGCGAGCTCGGACTTTCAGTGCCGGGTGGACCGGTCTTTTGAGGTGCCGAGGCGGACTCGGTCTTATAGTGCCGGGGGAGCCGGTCATTCGAGGTGCCGAGGCGAACTCGGTCTTATAGTGCCGGGGGAGCCGGTCATTCGAGGTGCCGAGGCGAACTCGGTCTTATAGTGCCGGGGGAGCCGGTCATTCGAGGTGCCGAGGCGAACTCGGTCTCATAGTGCCGGGGGAGCCGGTCATTCGAGGTGCCGAGGCGAACTCGGTCTTATAGTGCCGGGGGAGCCGGTCATTCGAGATGCCGAGGCGAGCTCGGACTTTCAGCCGGGTGGACCGGTCTTTTGAGATGCCGAGGCGAGCTCGGACTTTCAGTGCCGGTGGACCGGTCTTTTGAGATGCCGAGGCGAGCTCGGACTTTCAAAGCAGGTGGACCGGTCTTTTGAGATGCCGAGGCGAGCTCGGACTTTCACACGGTGGACCGGTCTTTTGAGATGCGAGGCGAGCTCGGACTTCAGTCAGGTGGACCCGGTCTTTTGAGATGCCGAGGCGAGCTCGGACTTTCAGTGCCGGGTGGACCGGTCTTTTGAGATGCCGAGGCGAGCTCGGACTTTCAGTGCCGGGTGGACCGGTCTTTTGAGGTGCCGAGGCGGACTCGGACTTTCAGTGCCGGGTGGACCGGTCTTTTGAGATGCCGAGGCGAGCTCGGACTTTCAGTGCCGGGTGGACCGGTCTTTTGAGGTGCCGAGGCGGACTCGGTCTTATAGTGCCGGGGGAGCCGGTCATTCGAGGTGCCGAGGCGAACTCGGTCTTATAGTGCCGGGGGAGCCGGTCATTCGAGGTGCCGAGGCGAACTCGGTCTTATAGTGCCGGGGGAGCCGGTCATTCGAGGTGCCGAGGCGAACTCGGTCTTATAGTGCCGGGGGAGCCGGTCATTCGAGATGCCGAGGCGAGCTCGGACTTTCAGTGCCGGGTGGACCGGTCTTTTGAGATGCCGAGGCGAGCTCGGACTTTCAGTGTCGGGTGGACCGGTCTTTTGAGATGCAGAGGCGAGCTCGGACTTTCAGTGCCGGGTAGACCGGTCTTTTGAGATGCCGAGGCGAGCTCGGACTTTCAGTGCCGGGTGGACCGGTCTTTTGAGGTGCCGAGGCGAACTCGGTCTTATAGTGCCGGGGGAGCCGGTCATTCGAGGTGCCGAGGCGAACTCGGTCTTATAGTGCCGGGTGGACCGGTCTTTTGAGATGCCGAGGCGAGCTCGGACTTTCAGTGCCGGGTGGACCGGTCTTTTGAGATGCCGAGGCGAGCTCGGACTTTCAGTACCGGGTGGACCGGTCTTTTGAGATGCCGAGGCGAGCTCGGACTTTCAGTGCCGGGTGGACCGGTCTTTTGAGGTGCCGAGGCGGACTCGGTCTTATAGTGCCGGGGGAGCCGGTCATTCGAGGTGCCGAGGCGAACTCGGTCTTATAGTGCATTTGATTCAGAGATGAAATAGAGTCGAATTTTATTGATTATACCTTCACGACACTCAACGAATGATTTAATCCTTGATCATTTATATATTCTAGCTATCAACCTCCGTTCTGACGGGCTTTGTTACTTAGATTCAGGAGGTCTCGTGTCGGGCCCCAGCGCTCGTCTAATAATGAGGTCATTGACCTGGAGACTGGTGATGATCCTCATATGTTTTGTAGAAGACGTTCCGCCTTTTTGGGGCGACGAGGTCCAGGTTCTTGGGGCCACATTGACCTCGCTTTTTGAAACGAATTCTCCGGTGGGCGTGCTCCAATTTTGACCGGGGTCATCGCCTCAGTGCCGGAGGCTGCGAAGATATTTTTCAATCGGCGGGCCGAGGCATCACCAAGTCTTCAGAGAGTTCTTCAGACCGTGACCCTTTGCGCTTTTCGAGGTGGGCCTTGAGGTACTGTTTCATAATTGCACTAACCGCCCCGACTTGTCCGTTGGATTGCGAATCTTGCGACATGGATAAACTGCTTCGTAGATGGGGGTCGTCGCAGAACGCCTGAGATTCTTCTTGGATCGGCCGTTGCAGGATTGTTGATGACTCGGTCGGCCGGGCCCCTCTTTTCTTATAGAGATTATTCCTTGACTCATTTTAGCTTTACTAATATTTTCCACTTTCAGCGGTTTTTACATCACTTTGAGTTTTGAGTTTCGTCGGTGGCATCCTAACGACCGCTGCTCGGGTGACTATGCGGAAAACTCCTTTACAGATTACTTTTACTTCGTCTTCCACTTCACTTGTAAGGGCCGCCGCTGCTTTTCTAACACATGGCTCAATACTTGGAGATGTTTTCGGTAGTCCCGGTCTGTCGGATTACTGTGACCTTCGCGGGTGTGGATGGGGATTCCGAAGGAGTTTTCAGATGTTGCAGTGTATGTTGACTGCAACTTTAATTTGAAGGATACGAGGACTCTTCGAGACCTTTTCTAGGATTTTGAGCTACGCTCGATATCATTCGAGTCATGACCTTTAAAAGGTCAGCCGAGTCGAGCAGGAACCCGTGGTCACGATGGCTCCGGTGCTTTCAACTTCAAATTACGATGATTCCTATGCTTTCGACTCGTAGTTACGATGATTCCTATGCTTTCATCTCACCATCCCTTGGTGGGTGTGGCTGTTAACCACAAGGTCGGATGTTCAAGCCCTTCCTCTAGCGCCATTCTGTTGACGTCTGATTTGGTCAACATCATGTGTGCTAATCTGGACGAATGGATTGAAGCCACGTAGACAATAATAAGAGGGATGTATAAACAGAATGAAAAATATTGGACCATTAAATGTTTATTAATGATCTTTTGATAGCATAGAGCCGGGCCGGAAATATATTGGCCGGTCCGTACAACTGGTGCTTGCTAATTTACAAGTCTTACTACCTTTCCTCTTTTCTCTCATTTTATCTTTCTTTCTCTCTCTATATCTCACTTCTTCCCAAAAGCCTTTTCTTTTTTTTCTCCTTAAATTGTACATTCTCCTGGTATATATATATAGGCAATGTCAGCCATTCGTGAGATGACAGTGGGAAGATTGAGATGAATATGCTGATGACATTTGTCACAACGAAGGTGACTCCTTTGACACGTGTCACCTTCTTAAGCGTGCTTTGGAAAGGGACATGACAACTCTCTTTTCTTTGTCGTATACTGCTGCGCATTCTTGAGCTTTGATACTTATCTGTTATGGCCAAAGCGGTGGGTCGGCCCTAGAGCTTCCTGCTACTCTGGTCGGTCTTATTCATGATTATGGAGCGTATTCGTATAGGGTCTGCTCGGTCTTTCTTGTCCGGATTCCGGGTCGGCTCTAAGGTCTCTGCCCGGTCCGATTTTTTTTGTGAGCCCGAGGGACGATCGGGTCTATGACCGGTTCGGCTCCAGGATCTGCTCGGCCGTTCGGCTGCCTGAAGCGCTTAGGTGGATGCCAAGGTGGATCGACTACCAACAATTATGTAGGTCTATAAATCATTTTTCTTACATATTTTAATTGGATTAGGAAAGGTAATAAGATAGAATCAAATCTGATTTTGTCCTATATGGTTCGAAAATGAAACTTTTGAATATAATTAGATTGTTTAATTAATTCCCATATAATTGTTATGCAGCTAGAATTTTAATTGAGATTAACCTTCTAGTAAAATTAAAATTGGATTTTAATACTACGTTATTTTCGAAAGTTATAAAACAATTTTAAATGGTTTACAATTTTGATGGCTCATCTTTAAGTATTTAAATTTGGTGTAGAGACACAAATTTAATTATTAATCTTCCCGTTGCATAATTAAATTAGATTGCGTGTGAAATTTAAATTGGAACCAACTGGGAATTGGGAAATTTCGAAAATTAGGTTTTTATCAAAATTCGATTTGAAATACCTTTTGGTTCAATTTGAAAATAGAAAAACCTTTTGGGGCACTTTTGGTAAATTGTTTTTAAGACTATAAAATTGCGAACTTTTCGAAATTTAGGGGCTAAAATACAAATTCGTTTTATCCCAGATCTAAATCAATTTTTTGAGACTCTATGGGGTCAAAATTTAATTTTATATTTTTCAAGGGGTCAAAATGCAATTTTCAAAAGGTTTGGGGATCTAATTGTAAACATTTAATTCTTAAAGGACCAAAAGGCAATTTTCTGTAATTTTATCATAGGGCCGAATTGAATACTTCTAAAACTTAATCTTGGGTTCGAAAATTACATTCAATATTTGTAATTAGTGTAATTGCAAATTTTTTTTTGATCAGGTGTAATTGCAAATTGATACCTAGTAATTGAGCATAGTAGATTTGGGGGACGTATTCAATTGAGATTTCAAATTATTTTTAAAGACTTTTATAGAGTTTGATGTGATTTGAAAAAGTTTGGGTGTATTTAATTGAGACTTTTAAAAGTCCATTAAAGTCATGAGGTATTAAATGAAAACTTTTATAAATCTTACAAAATTACGAGGTATTCAAATTTATTTTGAATTTTAAGGATTTTAATGGAATCATCTAGGTACTCATCTTTAAGCACAAAGTACAAACATAATTTGTCTTTTAAAATCTTTCATACACTCCTAAAATTTTGATGGATTTTTATTCCTCACCACCACTGGCGCAACCGCCTCCACCACAACCGCCTCCCCACCACCATTGCCACTGTCCCGTCCCACCACCAACACCATTTTCGCTGTCACCCTGTTGCCACTAACACCATATAGGGTTGTCGAATGATTCGATTCCGATTAACCAGATCGAATTTTTCGGTTAACCGGAACCATAAATGTCCTAAAATAAGAACTGAAAACCGGACCGTATAAATTTTCGATTAACCAGAACCAGACCAATTATTTTCGGTTCCGGTTCGGTTAACCACAAAAACTATTTTTTTATTTCAATTTAAAAAAATTGAAATAATATAATATAATTATAAAATATAAAAATATAATTTCATAAATAAAATCTGCTTCCGGTTCGGTTTATAAAATATATTTATTAAATATTATTTTTTATTTTATAATTATATAATATAATTACAAAATATAATTTCATATAAACAGTCTAATTTCCCATTTTAATTTACAAAAATTAAAATAATATAATATAATTATAAAATAAAAATAATATTTAATAAATATATTTTATAAAACCGGCTTTCGATTCAGAACCGAACAGCTATCGGTTAGACCGAAAACCGAACAAATGATATACAATGGAATCGAAAATCGGACCGATAACCGAAATTGAGGTTCTCGGTTAACCGGAACCGCGCGGTTCCGATTCTAACCGAGAACCATTTTGACAGCCCTACCACCATATTCCGGAACAGTAAAAAGGTTCTTATAATATTTTTATCTTCTGTTCTTCAACTTTTTATGAAAAAAATAATTTTTTACAAAAACTTGTAAAAAAAATTCTGTTTATAATTAGATATTTTATATCTGCTCATTGCTTTAATAACTTGTACTTCCTCCGTTCTTTTATTATTGCAACGTGTTCTATTACACTGTTCACATACTATTTTTTGACCATCTTTTGTGATTTATACATATGAAAAAATATAGTCATGTGGGATCTTGTTAGATTCATCTCGAAATATACTTTCAAGATATCAACTTTTTATAATTTTTAAAAGTAAAGAATTGAAGATATTAATAATCAAAGTTGTGCATTGGCAAACGTGAAAGTCCAGATGTTGTAGTTATTAGAGAACGGAGGTAGTATATGTTTTAGTCTTTTTAATATGAGACATTTTTTTAGTTTTTCTCGTCAAATTATATCAATTTGTTGTAAAATTTCTATTTGTAATAGATATTTATTTTTAATTAAAAAATATATTATACATAACAATTGATAGAACAACTATCTATTAAGATAGAACGCTAATAAATGAAATTCATGTGGTTACTATCTTTTGAGAAAAATAAAGTCGATAGAAATTCATAGAAGTCCATAAAAATCCATAAAATTCCATAGAATTATTACAGATAGAAGTCCATTGAAATCAAATAGAATTTATGAAAGTCTCTTGAACTCCATTAAAATCTATCAAATCCATCAAACTCTAAAATCTATCAAATTCCATTAAAATCTTAATTAAATACATCCCCCTAATTAATTCATCTGATGAATTGAATTAAAGTCAATAGTTACTGAGAAAATTCTACAAAAATCAATATACTTTGCATTTTTTTGTATTAACCACCGAAATAATTATTTTCTATGTTAACCATCGAAAGTTTGTTTTTATTTTTAAAAAAACCACCCTAATCGGGAATAAGAGGTTTTCCAGATTACAAAGCTGATGTGGTATGTGTTTTATTAAAAAATAATATTTATATGGCATTTCTTTATTAAAAATAATAATTACATGGCATTTTTAATTAAAAAAAATGCTAATTAAGTGGCTTTTAGACCAAATTTCATGGAAACCATTATACTTTGGATTGATCATTCCACATATATATTCCAATTAAATGAACAACATATTGTAACAATTATAAAATCATCATTCATTCCATGAATAATCAAACAATGATATCAAATGCAAATTTTATAAATCATTTTCTGCTTTGATTTCGAAAAACAATTTCAAAAATCATTTCGATATTGCAAAATCAGTTCTGAGCGGCTTTTGGGCTTTGAGAGGTTTAAAAGAACGACGAAGGTAGTGTGTGGGGTTCTAGGGATTTTCAAACATAAATCAACTTAATTATTATTGTTCGTATAAGAGCCACTTAATTAACAATTTCTTCAATTAAAAATACCACGTTATTATTATTTATATGAGAAAAGCCATATCAACTTTTTTTTTAATCTGGAAAACCTGTGATACCCGGTAAGAGTGTTTTTTTTTTAAAAATAAAAACAAACTTTGAGTGGTTAACATAGAAAAATATTATTTCAGTGGTTAATCCGAAAAAATTGAAAAGTATAGTGATTTTTATAGAATTTTCCCACATTTACTGGACATTCATGGACTGATTATTATTTGGCTTGTTGTATGTGATAGCATGCCTGAGTTTCCATTTCATTACAGTTTATTAATTACATACATAAACGTCAAAGCATGCGGTATATGATATGCATGTTATTATGCGATTATGCTTCACATAAACTGCGTCTGAATGGAAAGAAGGTATAGATAATATGATCCATAGTATCTTGTTTTATGGCCTGCGAGCCAGTTGCTACATACGCCTGTGTTATTCTGTATTATTTTATTTTACATAGAATAGAATGGCCTGCGTGCCATTGACAAAATCTCAAGTGTAATTAGTCGCAAGAGGATGACAAAGGCCGGAAGATGAAGCTTGGATAAGCTGGACTGCGCATATCAGTAGATTAGTATTTAGCATAGGACTAGAAGTAGCCCTCTCGAATCATATCATATCTCCTGAAGTTGCTATATTATTTGCGTTAATCTTTCTGCATGTTATGTATATATTAACTTGGATATATATATATATATATATATATGTGTGTGTGTGTGTGTGGGGTATGTGATACGCATGGAACGTGAACAATGTGAATATTATAGAATCCCTTCAAAAGTCAAGGGTTCGTTCTGTTTGTATTTCATTTGTATTTTCATTTTGAAAAATATTTTGTATTTTTCTATTTTTATTTTTGTTTTCAAAATTGCTGAAAACGCATTCTGTTAAATTTATTTTGCAAAATATTTTTTTTGTAATATTAATATTAAATTCATAAATCTTTATTTTAGACTTAGTTTCAAATTAGGATAATCCAAAAAAAAAAAACTCAAAATGCATTTTGAGCATTTTGAAGATTTTTTGTTGAAATACACACAAAACGCTCAAAACGAGGTTTTGGGCGTTTTGCGTTTTGTGTACAAATATTTTTTTTTGTTTTCCAAAATGCATTTTCGAAAATGATAAAAAGAACACGTTTTTAGTGTTTTCGAAAATAAAAACAGAAAATGACCTCAAAACAGCAAAAAGAACAAGGCCTAAGTATGAGCACGCCCGGCCCTGGCCCATGGCTATGATGGCTTTGGCCATGGGCAGTAGGCCCATAAAGGCATCATTTTTTTCAAGCCCAAGTATTAATATATTAATAGATCTGGCCCAAATATTTTTTTTGACTGCTTCAGCCCATGCTTCAGCCCATACGGCCCAAATGTTTTTTTTAAGAGTAGCAGAGGAGCTTGCGACTTCATCCATCACATCACTGTATCACGATTCTGAAAATCCAATTCATCTTGCAGCCCTAATTCGACTTCGACTCTCGCGGCTGTTTTGTGGTAGGCGGTTTTGAGGTAGGTTGCGGCCCTAATTCATCTTGCTGTTTCATTTTTTGTTGTTTGAAAATCGGATTTTGCAGGTAGGCATCAGGCGGACGGGCGGAAGCCGAAGACTCTTGCTCGTTAGTTCAGGCGGACAACCCTCAGGTGTTTTCTATCCTTTTATTAAATAGTAGATATTTGTTTCAATATTTTAGATATATTTGCTAGATCACACCCATCGGGTGCTCAAAATAGAAAAAGAAAAAAAAGACAAATAGAAATCGAGAAATCAATGCAAGGATCTATGAGTTTCTTGTTAAACCATCAAACATATCTGAAAAATTCGGTTGAGCAGCATCTTATTGAAAATCCGGTTGAGCATCCAGTTGAAATTGATTTTGCTAGTGATGATAATAAAAAATTTGATAATACTGGTGATGATGATAATATTGATAATGCTTGTGATGATGATAATAATGATAATTCTTGTGATTGTAAAAATCCTCGTGTTGATGATATTGGTGTCAATATATTTAATCCTAGAGCTTGGGATGATTTGAATTCAAAGATGAGAGACTTACTTGTTGAAAAGGGGCCTATTAGAGAAACTAAAATCGTATTTCCAAAAGATAATATAGGTAGGCATTTCTCTTCTGAATATTATATTCGTAAATTAAGAAATGATGATTGCTATGATAGAAAATGGTTGGTTTATTCTAAAGAGTTGGATAAAGTCTTGTTTTTGTTGTAAGCTTTTCAAAGATGGTCGAAGGCATCGTTTTAGGTGATGTATTTTATATTTTATTATACGGGTTTTTGGTTTATGTCCCCCAGTTGTATTATTTTTATTTTATTTAATAAAAATTCGGCGTGGGGATGAGCCGCCTAGCTTGACTAGGTTCCAAACCCCTTTCAAAAATTTTATTTGCGTAATAAATGGGCATTTTTCTAGCCTTTCGCCATGGGCATCCGGAACCTCAGGACCGGCCCTGACGAGCTGAGGGACCATTTAAAATAGTTGCGAAGGTGAACGACAGCGCTTACAAGATAGAACTTCCAGGTGATTATGGACTGCATGATACTTTCAACATAGGTGATCTATCTCCTTATCTCGATGATAATGGAATAGCGGAATTGAGGACAATTCCTTTTAAAGAAGGTTAAATGATCAAAACAGGACCTCAACTTTACCAATTTTAGCACTTGAGGACCTAAATTTTGGAAGGTATCAAACTGGGACCTAATCTTTGATCCGTTAGACCATGTTAGGACCTCCGTTAATTTTTGTCCGTTAACTACTAACGGAGTGCTTAGTTGGCAGTTAAATGACACGTGGCAGATGTTTATTGGCTGGTCAATATATGATGTAATAATAAAAATAAAAAATAATATAAAAGTTTAAAAATAATAAAAATCAAAACTTAACTAAAAATCGAACTTCATTTTTTATTTAAAAAATGGAAAATTAAAAAAATTGTAACTTCAGCTTTTTTATATTCGAATATAATTAATATAAAAAATCGAAATTTTTATTTAAAATTCGGAAATAAAAAATTTAAAAATTCTGGTTCTTATTTATAAAAATTAAAAAAATCTGAATTATTTTATTTTATTTATAAAAAACTGCTAGTAATTTATTTTTTATTTATTTTTTTTACTTTTCATAGAAATACTGTTTTAGTTTCTAAAAAAAATCTAAAAATCTAAAAACAGATAAAAGATTAATTACTTGAAAAACTTCACCGAGAAGATAACTGATCGATTTTTATTTATTTTATGGAAAATAATATTTTACTTTTTATTTTTATTAAAATAGTTTATAAATAAGATCCATATTTTTTATTAATTTTTTTTTCGAATTTTGAATAAAAACTCGATTTTTTAATATTAATATTCCAAAATTTTAAAAAAATAGCTCAAGTTCCGATTTTTTTATTTTCCAGATTTTTCCATTTTTATAGATTTTTTATATTTTTTATTTTTATTTTTATTTTATGTCATATATTGATCAGCCAATAAACATTAGCCTAACATAATAATAAGGCTAAATCATAAAATAATTAAAAATAAATAAAATATAACAAATCTGGATCTTATTTATAAATTATTTTAATAAAATAAAAACTAAAATATTATTTTCCATAAAATAAATAAAAAACCTGATCCGGTGAAGTTGTTCAAGTAATTAATCTTTAATCTGTTTTTTTTTTTAGATTTTTAGACTTTTTTTAGAAACTAAAATAGTTTTTTTAAGAAAGGTAAAAATATAAATAAAAAATAAATTACCAGCAGTTTTTTATAAATAAAATAAAATAATTCAATTTTTTTATTTATTTTTTGGAAAAATAATATTCTAGTTTTTATTTTTATTAAAATAATAAACAGAATTTTTGAATTTTTATTTCCGAATTTTAAATAAAAATTTTGATTTTTAATATTAAGTTAAGTTTTTCAGATTTTTTATTATTTTTAAACTTTCATATTATTTTTTATTTTTTATTATTACATCATATATTGACCAGTCAATAAACATCTGCCACGTGTCATTTAACTGCCAACTAAGCACTCCGTTAATACTTAACGGACAAAAATTAACGGAGGTCCTAACGTGGTCTAACGGATCAAAAACTAGGTCCCAGTTTGATACCTTCGAAAATTTAGGTCATCAAGTGCTAAAATTGGTAAAGTTGAGGTCCTGTTTTGGTCATTTAGCCTTTAAAGAATGAGGGAATGATACGAAACCGACTACTCCAAGCGAAGAAGACGAAGTAAGGATTGACGTGAAACACCTCGACCATGCTCCAAAATACTTGGGCGAGAAAACGGATGCGAGACCCGGAGTGACCTTGATAACCGGACTTGGAGTAACTTAAAAACAAAAGGCAACTTGCACCTTGGGGGAAGAGGTCCAAGTGGTAAAGGCAAAACAATAAAAGAATGTTCAGCACTTTATTTATTATAAAAGGCAGCAAGATTCTCGGCAGCATGCTTTGTGAAAGGCGGCTATCACCTTGGAGACAAAACCCAGCTTTTACTCTTGTTTGCAAGTGACGTGGGGAACCTTGTATTTTCTTTTCCTTATTTTAAAGTCCAGCTTGTAATAGTTTAGACTATCTTGTCAGGCTACTTTTGCCTATAAATAGTGGCAATGGAGTTGTAATGAAGAGATAGATATTGAATGATAAAACAACATACCTTGTGTATTGTTTGAGTGTTGGACGAGTTTCCTTCAAAACTTTGATTATTATTCGACGCGTTTTCGAATCTTAATCTGATTGATTCTCAATAGGTCTTGAGAAGAAATCACTTTATCGAATTATATGTCTAATTCGATAAAACAACTGTTCCTCGATATTCTTCTTGTTTTCGATACAGGGTGTACTTGTTCGGGATTTCACATCAAGTGTTGTTCGATCGCTCGAACTTGTTTCCTGCTTTCATTAGCATCCGACCGAAGTTTGCTGTTTCGAGTGCCGCTGTTTGGAGGTTGCCTGTTTCAAGTCATTTCCATCTGACCAGTTCCTGTCTTGTTGCTGTACCGAGCTGCTGTCATCATTTCTTGTCGCGTATGCATACCGCTAGCTTGATGCATATCAGAGCGAATCGTTGTTATCGCCTCGACAGTTTCTTGCTTCCGCTCGTCAAAACAACCTTCCGCTGTACCGATAGAGGAATCGCATCACTGGGTATTTATAGGTGAAGACGAGAGGAAGACATGTGCTGGAGGAACTCTAAACCGATTAGGATTGGTATCTTTGATACTTATCCTAATCTATTAATATGTTACTCTGATAATTACCAATTAATTTTTTGATAGTTATCCTAATATATTAATTCGATAATATCAATTAATTTGATATTTATCCAGATCCGAAAATTTTGAATTTTATAATTGAGGCAGTTTAGAAAAATAAATTTTTGCCAAATAAAATTGCAGTAAGAAGATAACTTTGAGACGTCGAGCTATTTCACCCAAATCGCCCTTCGAGCCGAGCCGAGTCGGTCAAACAAACAGACGGCGGCGCACGCGTGTGTGCGCGAGGGGCGCCTAGTCACACATCCACTCATGTCTCAATTTTGAACAAGAGTTTGTCACATCTCCTTATATACTCACAATTCTTCTCATATTTTTCCATTGTGGGATAGAATTCCAAACCCATTTATAAAGGATTCACTTTGGAACATTATATCTCATTCACACCTCAATCATTTTGAGTGTTCTTACATGTTTTAGAAACCTCGTATGGAGTACTACGTATTCCAACTAAGTCCCGACTTTAACTCATA
The DNA here is from genome assembly GCA_033398695.1 of Orobanche coerulescens. Taxonomy (NCBI): domain Eukaryota; kingdom Viridiplantae; phylum Streptophyta; class Magnoliopsida; order Lamiales; family Orobanchaceae; genus Orobanche; species Orobanche coerulescens. The sequence goes on along the minus strand of CM065805.1, from coordinate 28,661,816 downwards.
GTCGAGCCCACTCAAAATTGCCTCTCAAGTAGGCTGCTCAAAACAGCCCATTTCCTCTTTATTTCCAACAAGATCCACCTCGAAAAACGAAAACGTCAATATTTTAGATTGGAGGTAGTACTACGTATATATCTACACTAACATTTAGTTGGTATAGTAAATCCAAGGTATGCTCGAAATGATCGTGGTAGGATAAGAAATCAGTTTTCTTCGATAAGGGAGTCATGTAGAGACCGTTTTTCTCGATGGAATCCTCACCAACAAGATTTTCCAATTTCTGCGCCGATTCATGATATGAACACTCGTTGGAGGTCAGGTATAAGTTTTTTTATGAGTTTTGGAAATTTGTTGAGGAAATCTTATAAACATATTGTAGTTGAGAAAGAAGTAGAGGAGGTTAAAGATGATTCAGAGTCATATTCTCCAATATTTGTTGAATATGATAATGAAGATTGTTATGTTGTAGTTGAAGAAATACTGGAAGACAATTTTCAGAATCAACTTTTCTAGGAAGAGTATGATTTGGAATTGAATCAAAAATTGTTTGATGACAATGGTTGGTTTGTTGAGGTCGAAAAGTAAAAAAAACAAACTATATTGTTGCTGTTGAAGAATTTGAGAAAGGTGAATTGCTTGCAGTGCATTTTTCTGATGTTTTGTTGGACTTGAGCATTTCCCCCATAAGAAGAAGATGGGGCTAGTTGACGAAACAGAGTGTAATGTAGACTACAATATGCAGAATTGATGAAGAAATCAACTTAGACTACAAAATCTTGGTTCGAAGACGTTATTCGTTGAACTCCTGTAAACATGGACGCAATTGAATTGGTTGGCTAGTTGATGAAATGGAGTGTAACTTACAAATTTTCACCAAGTATAGGAGAAAATATGTTACTGCAAATAAAACATGTATTTGATATTTGATTTATTGTGATCGAGTTACAATCTCTAAGATTCCTCTGAATGTCTTACAAATTAATAGTTCAAAGGCTTAAGTAACTTTTTCTCAAACTTGGTTGATCAACAACTCGAGTATTTGAAAATTTAAACATTCACGTTGCATCGTTTAGTTTAAGAGCTTGAATAGCTTATTCTTGAACTTGAATGTTTGAATGCTTAAATACTTAAACTTGAATTCTTTAATCCTTTTGAAACACTGAATGCAAGTTGAATGTGACTGGATAATAATTCCATAATTTCTTTGTTCTCTTCGGCTAACTTGTAAATGTCTTCCCACATAAATGAAAATGCTTCGATTTATAGACACTTAGTTGAACCCATGTTAAGTCCATCCAAACCCATTTGATTGGATGTCCCAAATTTATCAAAGCCATTTTTGTTATCAACTATTTAATTGATTTAAATCAAAGATAACAAATTTTATGCAACTATATTTTCATGAGAATTATAATTTGATAGCGCAATTTGAAAAATATATACTTGATTTGATGAATTTCATTAATCAACCTTAAAATATATTATTAAATTGATATTTTAATTAATAAGTTTTAACGTGACAATTTCATATTGATTGTAAAATTTCAGTGCTAACATGGAGCAATGGGTTATTTATTGGTGAATCAATCACAGTTCATATTAAGATAGGACTTTTCGATTGCAAAAATGGCTCAATGAGAAAGTATACATAAAAGAAAATGGAGCACATCTCGAGCAATGAGGATATGGATCATGACCGCATTTGCATTTGAACAAAGAGGATGTTCTTGAAATTGAACTAATATTTATACAAACAACGACGATTGTTTCAACAATGGATTTACTGAAATTAAAGATTTGAGCACATATGGGAAAGGGTTGGTGGTCCAGTGGTAGGGCGCCTACACCCAAGACACTCCTTTGGGAGAGATCTTGAGTTCTAATCCCACCAATCAGCCATTCTCTTTGAATCACGCTTTAAACTCGATCGATTGCTAAGCATTGTCTCATGCGCAGTAAGTGTCTGAAAAGATTAAACCCTGAAATTGCTCGAGCGACTCGCGATTTACTTCTCTCAAAAAAAAAAAGATTTGAGCACATACAGGGTTGTCGGGCCAATCTGGTCCGGTTTTTAATAGTACCAATAACTGCGCGAATGTATTTTTGGACATAAATTGCTCGGACTGAAATTCACTTTCGGTTTTTAATTATGGGCCCAGTCCGAGTTTATTCGGACGGATACCTAGACTGGTCCGAATTATATAAAAAAAATCCTCAAAACATAAATCCTGATCGAAACCCCAAAATATCATAAATCATAATTAAAATCCCCCAAATAGGGAACCACAATTCTGAATCCAAAAATCAAACCCTAAAAGTTGAAATTTACGCTAAAAAAAGAGTCTGAATTCAACGAACATATACAAAGTATCGGAAATTGGAAGCCTTAATATCGGAAAACTAATTACAAAATCGAATTGTTTTATCAAAAGTTTATGGAAAATATACCCCAACATTTCACAACAAAGATAAACTATATTAATTTATTATTGAGGAAATTGCAGCAGTGGTCCCAATTGAGCTGTGAAGAAAACTTTGCTGATTTTTTAACGTAATTTTAATTATAAATAGCCGAATTATACTCATACGTTCTTTTCCCGTCCCGTATTTTACTAACATGGATATAAACTAACTAATAGGATTTTTTTACCTCTGCTCCTTCGCCTCCTATCTCATTCTCATCTCTCTCAAACTCTTCACATCTTTACTAATCCTCCATTATTTCTCCTTTATCCAAGAGTTACCAACATATTCCCTATGTATGCATCACTATTAATCTTCTATTTCTATTGTGTTTCTTTTTTATGAAATACATGTCTAATTATTGCGTCTTTCTTCCTATATAATAAATGAGAAAATTGCAGTCATTGTGTACCACAGTTGCACTTTAGTCCCCAATAGTGGCATTGTTGCAGCAGTGATCCCTGACAGTGGCAAAAAGATGCAGTTTAGTCTCCAAAATTGCAGTTGCTTTGGCTTCTCCTGGAGCACTGTCCGAAGAAACAACTTAGCACTGATTCTGCCATAGCCACTGGAACCGTTCTGGGAATATTTGAAGATATCAGTTGAAGTCCAAATCAAAGAAACCAGCTTTAAAACCTGTGGATTTTTTGGGACTCGGAACAGGACCTACGATTGATAAGAAACTCAAGTACGCACAAGATGTTTGTGCTGGTGTGATTTTAGGGAGAGAGCTTGTAAATGCACTCACCCCTGTTGTTATGGCTGAAGAGGCCAAGAAGATTGCTTCTCTTCACAGTGATGTCTTCTCAGCAACAATATTAGATGTAGAGCAGTGCGAAGCTTTGAAAATGGGCTCTTATTTAGCTGTTGTTGCAGCTTCAGATAATCCTGCACATTTCATTCATTTATGTTACAAGCCGCCTGGTGGACCCGACTAAAACTAAGCTAGCTTTAGTTGGAAAGGGTTTGACATTTGACAGTGGTGGCTATAACATTAAAACTGGCCCTGAATGTTCCATTGAGCTTATAAAATTTGATATGGGAGGTGCAGCAGCAGTTTTAGGGGCTGCAAAAGCTCTTGCAGAGATCAAACCTACTGGAGTGGAGGTCCATTTTGTGATTGCCGCTTGTGAGAATATGATAAGTGGGACGGGTATGAGGCCGGGAGACGTTGTCATGGCTTCAAATGGAAAGGCAATTGAGGGTAACAACACAGGTGCTGAGGGAAGGTTCACACTTGCAGATGCTTTGGTTTATGCTTGTAATCAAGGGGTAGATAAGATTGTTGACCTCGCTACATTGACTGGTGCTTGCGTAGTTGCCCTTGGACCTTCCATTGCAGGTGTCTTTACACCGAGTGACAGCCTTGCGAAGGAGGTTCTTATTACTTCAGAGACTGTTGGCGAAAAACTTTGGAGGATGCCTATGGAAGATAGTTATTGGGAAATCAGAAGTAGCTGATATGGTTAACACTGGTGGTCGTCAAGGAGGCGCTATTGTTGCTGCTCTTCTCTTGAAACAGTTTGTAGATGAGAAGGTAGAATGGATGCATATTGACTTGCCTGGCCCTGCCTGGAATGATAAGAAGAAAGCTGCTACAGGATTTGTCGTCTCGGCTTTGGTGGAATGGGTGGTGAATAACTCGTCTTAACATAGCTTCCACAGATATGCCATAGGAAAATTCAAGTCGATTGATGGAAAACATAACCCCAATGAAAAAATATTTGAGGGTGAAAAATAAAGTATAACACTGTTATTGTTTCTTGATCAAACTATGGTTCATTGAACGTTCTCTTAAATGATTTTAGTGTTCATTTGGATGCCTAAAAAAATAGTTATAGTACAATTCAAAATTGTTTTTTATACTAATCTTACTATCTATAGGAAAATTCTATTTACGATGGTGGAAGAACAGAGGAAGAGTTGGTAGAACTGAGAAATGCTCAACTAGAAGCTTCAGCTACACCAGAAGAAGAGGAAGAACCTGAAGAGGAAGAGGAGAAAAAAGATGAAGCTACCTATCATGTTATACTTATCATAGGTGTAGGTTGTGTTAGAGGCATCCCGTACTTCAGGGTGCGGAATTCCTATGGCTCGAAATGGGGAAATCAGGGAACTGGTTATATAGACAGTAGATTGTTTTTGGTTGTGCATGGATTTCCCGGGGCCACAATCACGGATGAGCCGAGAGATGATGTATCTCTAGTGTTCAACCCTCTATAGCATATTGTATGTTGCATGAATATGGTTTAATCCCAGCCTAACTATTTAAGACATCACGAATTAAGAGCTCAGAAAAGTTACATCTTTAATTAGTAGATGAAATTCATGAAGCTATAAGGCCTCCCTTCGTCAAATATGTTAATGCTGCCAACATTGGCCAATGTCTTAGTGTTATTCAAGTTGTACCTCTGTATTCTGCTGTACTATTCTTTCTTTATGGCTCTGTAGTAATCTGTGAGTTAGGGAACCTACAAATAAAATTGTGTGGATAGAAGCAATCACCGTATATATACGGTGATTGCTTGGGCGGTCGCTCAAGGCTATTCACTTGAGAAGGCTTATGTCTCTCTCCTGACAACCTATGCAAGTTACAAACTATACGGTGATTGCTTCTATCCACACAATTTTATTTGTAGGTTCCCTAACTCACAAATTACTACAGATAGCCATAAAGAAAGAATAATACAGCAGAATACAAAGGTACAACTTGCATAACACTAAGACATTGGCCAATGTTGGCTGCGTTAACATATTTGACGAAGGGAGGCCTTATAGTTTATGAATTTCATCTACTAATTAAAGAAGTAAAGATGTAACTTTTCTGAGCTCCTCATTCGTGATGTCTTAAATAGTTAGGCTAGGATTAAACCATATTCAGAATTCATGCAACATACAATATACAATAGAGGGTTGAACACTAGGGATACATCATCATCTCTCGGCTCATCCGTGATTGTGGCCCCGGGAAGTCCATGCACAACCAAAAACAATCTGCTGTCTATATAACCAGTTCCCTGATTTCCCCATTCCGAGCCATAAGAATTCCGCACCCTGAAGTACGGAATGCCTCTAACACAATCTACACATGTGATAAGTATAATATGATAGGTAGCTTCATCCTTTTTCTCCTCTTCCTCTTCAGGTTCTTCCTCTTCTTCTGGTGTAGCTGAAGCTTCTAGTTGAGCATTTCTCAGTTCTACCAACTCTTCCTCTGTTCTTCCACCATCGTAAATAGAATTTTCCGATAGATTGTATAAATAGTAAGATTAGTATAAAAAATAATTTTGAATTGTACTATAACTATTTTTTTTAGGCATCCAAATGAACACTAAAATCATTTAAGAGAACGTTCAATGAACCATAGTTTGATCGAGAAACAATAACAGTGTTATACTTTATTTTTCACCCTCAAATATTTTTTCATTGGGGGTGTGTTTTCCATCAATCGACTTGAATTTTCCTATGGCATATCTGTGGAAGCTATGTTAAGACGAGTTATTCACCAACCATTCCACCAAAGTCGAGACGACAATCCTGTAGCAGCTTTCTTCTTATCATTCCAGACAGGGCCAGTCAAGTCAATATGCATCCATTACCTTCTCATCTACAAACTGTTTCAAGAGAAGAGCAGCAACAATAGCGCCTCCTTGACGGCCACCATTGTTAACCATATCAGCTACTCATGATTTCCCAATAACTATCTTCCATAGGCATCCTCCAAAGTTTTTCGCCAGCAGTCTCTGAAGCAACAAGAACCTCCTTCGCAAGGCTGTCACTCGGTGTAAAGACATCTGCAATGGAGGGTCCAAGGGCAACTACGCAAGCATCAGTCAATGTAGCGAGGTCAACAATCTTATCTACGCCTTGATTACAAGCATAAACCAAAGCATCTGCAAGTGTGAGCCTTCCCTCAGCATCTGTGTTTTTACCCTCAATTGCCTTTCCATTTGAAGCCGTGACAACGTCTCCTGGTCTCATACCCGTCCCACTTATCATATTCTCAAAAGCGGCAAACAAAATGGACCTCCACTACAGCAGGTTTGATCTCTGCAAGAGCTTTTGCAGCCCCTAAAACCGCTGCTGCACCTCCCATATCAAATTTTATAAGCTCAATGGAACATCCAGGGCCACTTTTAATGTTATAGCCACCACTGTCAAATGTCAAACCCTTTTCCAACTAAAGCTAGCTTAGTTTTAGCCGGTCCAACAGGCGGCTTGTAACATAAATGAATGAAATGTGCAAGATTATCTGAAGCTGCAGCAACGGCTAAATAAGAGCCCATTTTCAAACCTTCGCACTGCTCTACATCTAATATTGTTGCTGAGAAGACATCACTGTGACGAGAAGCAATCTTCTTGGCCTCTTCAGCCATAACCGCAGGGGTGAGTACATTCGCAGGTGCATTTACAAGCTCTCTCCCTAAAATCACACCAGCACAAACATCTTGTGCGTACTTGAGTTTCTTATCAATCGTAGGTCCTGTTCCGAGTCCCAAAATATCCACATATTTCAAAGTTGGTTTCTTTGACTCGGACTTCATCTGATATCTTCAAATATCCCTGTGATCGGCCCAAAGCTGTATGGCATAAGTTTTTTCTTCGCATGTTGCTCCAGAGAAGCCAAAGCAATCGCACATACTGCTTTGCAGACTTTGCAGCTGCAGCGACCGCCTCACCAAGACTACGGTATGCTGTAGGTGATGCTGCTGAACCTAGTCCAACTAATCCAACTCTTTTGGAGCCACGTCCAGGAAGCCTAAGAATTGTGGACTATCCAGCCTTACAAGAAAATTCCTCCTCCGACAAGGCCTCCGACAACAAACCATCTAAATGAGAATCCAGCTTTTGCAAGATAGGATTTTGGAACTTTGCATTCTCATCCTTCGCCATGTCTTTATCTGTAAGTACAGCCAGTATATCCCCTTTCCATTCCACCAAATCAACCTCTTTTGCAGCAAAAGAGATCTTAGGGAGGTCAATTTGATTAGCGTGAGTGAGGCCAAGAGTGGCCTTGGCAAGTGTGAGCCATCCGTCTAGCAGATGTTCTAGAAGAAGGGTGGCAAAAGAGAAAGAAATGTTTGGAAGGGGGTAAAATGTAATTTGGAGAAAGATGAGCATGTGGAAGAAGAAAGAATGGAAGCAAAGGCAGTAGTAGTAGTAGTAGTGCTTGTGAGTAGGGCTTAGCACAAATGGTCCGGACTCGGTTTTTACCCGGACCGGACCCGGACCGAACCCGGACCGGACCTGTTAATTAGGTCCGGGTCCCGGGTCTCCATTTTCTCCAAAACCGGGTTTCGGGCAGGACCGGGTCAAAACCAGGAAAATTCGGGTCTAGCCCAGAACGACCCGGTAAAAATAAAAATACAAAAAAAAATATTTTTTATTGTAATTTACCCTCGGTGGTGATGAAATAATGATGATTAATGGCTCGATTATGATTGCACATTATTCTAATTAAGTTTATTTATACTAAAATATTGTTGAACTTGGGAGTTTGATGACTAAATGAAGAAGATTGATAATTGTATTTTATGGGAGTATGTAAAGAAGAAAGCATTTTATATGTAATAAAATGACACTTAATATGCAAAAAAAAAAAAAAAATTACAAAATCGAGCTAGAACCAGGCTAACCCGGACCGACCCGGTTTTACCGGGTCCGAACCGGGTTGGCCCGGTTCTGAACAGGTACGGGCTTCGGGTCGATAAAGTCCGACCAATTATAATCCGGGCCATTCCGGACCGGGTCGGTCCGGGCCGGGTCAGACCCGATGCTCAGCCCTACTTGTGAGTCTAATGGCGGCGAATTGTACTATAACTAGATACAGAAAAAAGAAAGATTCGTCAGACCCGATGCTCAGCCCTACTTGTGAGTCTAATGGCGGCGAATTGTACTATAACTAGATACAGAAAAAAGAAAGATTCAAGAGGTGGCCACTGCTTAGTCTTTCTAACTTCACTCATCACTCATCGATTTTGCTCTATTTCTCTTTGTATATTGTTTGTATGCAAATACTCCCTCCGTCCGCCACCCATGTGCAACAATTTCCTTTTCCATCCGTCCGCAACCTATGTGCATTGTTTATTTTTGGCAATTTTGTTACCCTTTCACAACACAAGTGGGTCCATTTACTCCACTCACAACACATCCTACCAACTAAGTCAACTCAAATATTAAAACTCGTGCCGGTCAAAAGAGTGCATATGGGTGGTGGACGGATGGAGTATTAAACATTGATAATTTTCGTCCTTGCAATCCAGACAAAACAGGATACGAAGTAGAAAAGATTTGCCTAATGCAGTGGATGACTATAACAGTTGTGCAACAGGGTTCCCGAGGAAAACAAATCAACAGGGGATGGACACATAACAATTTCCAACAGTTGAGCTTTATAGAATGCATAACTAGACAAGTTTTCAAGAGTTAAGCTCTCAAAAAGAATATATATAACTTGATGTTAAGATATGAGTAATTTATACAGCACTAGTGTTTATACTACATAGAGAGTACATTACCTGATTCCTGGAATGACCTCTCAAAAAGAAATGTGCCCAACAGAGGCTATCTAAAGCCAAATCAATCTCAAAGTATGATGGGATGAAACCAACCTGAGATTTCCAAATTGTAGTTAAACAAAATGATAAATATTATAACAAATGTTTAAAATGTTGATAAATTTCAGAGTACTCACGGGTTTGTATCGATAAAAGTGAGAATACCACCCCTTAAAAGGGAATTCTGCTTCACTCGCCATCCCACAACACATGATGACATGCAATGCATCATGGAAAGAAACTTGATAGCAATTTTTTTCGTGGTCAGTCAAGTATTGTGTTGCCCAAGCATTGAGAAGATGCGAAGAATTATAAAGTGCCGGCGTACAATCTATAAGCGCTTGGGTTGAGAGTTTGTGATCATGCCTATCATTGTTTGACTTGTTTGCCCTTTCCTCTACCATGTCCCTTATAGCCATTAGTGTTGCCACATTTTAACTGGAACCGGCGGTTCCAGCCCGGACTGGCCCGTGGTCAACGGTCCGGGTCGGAACCGGTATGACGCACGGTCCGGTTACAGGCCGCAATTTCCGGGCCTGTGAACCGGCGGTTCGACCCGGAACCGGCGGTTTTGCCAAATTTTAATTTTTTTTTTCAAATTCAGATTTCTCCCAACTCCCACCCAATTTTATCTATAAATATCTCTCCTTCTTCCACCTTTAAAATCACCCCATTGTGTTAACAATTCTACACTCTTCTCTTCTACTTCTAATTCTCCTCCATTCTTTATGTGCTATTTTTCTTGTTAAATTGCTCTTGCTCTATAATTCTATTATACTAAATACTATCTACTATACTAAATACTAAATACTATCTACTATATTAAGTACTAAATACTATCCACTATACTATATACTATCTACTATACTAAGTACTAAATAATATCTACTATACTATATACTATCTACTATACTAAGTACTAAATACTATATACTATACTATATATTACTACACGAGCTCTTGGAGTTTGCCATCGATCCAAATTCCTTGAGGGCCTCTGATCCGGACACCCAGGACCATGTTAACATACTTCCACTTTTTAAGTTTACGATTACACACTTCAGCTTCAAAAGTGTCTAACTGATCGGAATCCTTCGCTTGAAAGATGATGTAGTACCTGAGTCCATTAGCTATTTTCCAACCAACCTTCACAACATCAACAAAACTTATACTTGTTAGGCTGCAAAAAAATGGAAACAAAGCCACCCATGGTTAATAAAGTACTTCATGATGTAAACCAACAAAATAAAGAAGACAATGAAACAAATAAGGCCAACCTCATGCGAACTATAGTCATCTATTGCCATAAACGCTAATTTTTCAATGACAGGATACCCATAACGTGGGTCACAATCTTCTTTGAAATTCTCAAGCAGATTAAATAAAGGTGGTATCACACAACCAGAGTCTTCATATGTACGATGCTTTAAACGTGCATCCTAGAATATAACATGGAAATAAAAGCGAATAGCCTGGAAAAACGGAAAGGATAGTTGTGAATTGTGATACTAATAAGCAAGCAGGCATGAAAACAAACCATTGCGTTGACCGGATCAAGAGCGGCATCCTCCACATTGACACGTTTTTTGCCAGAATCAAAAAGGAATCCGTTTCTCCTACCTTTTCGAGTAGGTATATTCGTATCTGATAGGAACAATAAGTAAGGTGGTTATATTTGTACAAGAATATATACTAAATTATCGGCAAAAGGAGCAGCAGAATACAAGCAAACAAGTAGAAAGAAGAGTAAATTAAATGAGAAGAAGCAAAACACATGAACATACGAGTAAGCAGATAAATGTCATCAACGAATCATTCATCATCATCATCATCAACGGCACCTTAATCCCAACTATGTTGGGGTCGGTGGCATGAAGATTATAGTGTCGTTTAATTGTCTAAAATTAGTTAACGCCATAAAAAAAACTAAACCTTGTTGGTGAGATATCGTAATGTATATCACAATTGGTAGCACCGAATTGTAGGAATCTAACAAACAAAAAGAAAAAGGCGGAACTAAATCGATATTATATCTCAGAAATCAAGAAACATAAAAAAGAATAGAAAATCAACACACGAATATTCGACACTGGTTTCAGGGGCAGGGAGAGGCTCCATATCGAGTTTTTAATAGTCAAAACAAGAAATCTTACATCAAAAAAGAAATCGATATTAAATCTCAGAAATCGAGAAACATCAAAAAAGAATAGTAAATCAACACACGAATAAAGGGAGAGGTTGGGAGAGGCTCCTTATCTACATTTAAATCGGAGAATGAAACAAATAATTAAAAAGCTAGATCGAGACGAAATCGCATAAATTGGTAAGCAAATAAAAGAACGGTAAATCAACAGACTAATGAATATAGCACAACTAACTCACCCCGGGCAGGTCCCTCAGGAAGAACAAAGCCGGGTTTTCTCTTCTGCAACTTTTTAAGCGCATACTAGAATATAACATGGAAATAAAAGTGATATAGCCTGGAAAAATGGAAAGGATAGTTGTGATACTAATAAGCAAGCAAGCAGGCATGAAAACAAACCATTCTAGAAGCAGAACGGGGTGATACGGTCTTGAAATTTTTTTTGATCAGAGTCGGACGAAGAGTAATTTTCATCATTGTCTGACCAATTTTCAGGTAGCCTGACTGGTTTATCAAGATCGTACTCCTAAGAGGCAGGTACCATCACAGGTTTTTTGCGACTAGGGCGTGTATCCTTATTATCTGATAGGAACAACAAGGTGGTTATATTTGTACAAGAATATATACTAAATAATCGGCAAAAGGAGCAGCAGAATCAAACAAGCAAAACACATGAATATACGAAAACTCTAATTTTTGTTGGTGAAATATCGTAATGTACATCACAATTGGTAGCACCGAATTGTCACATTAATTAATAGTCAAAATCAGAAATCTAACACCAAAAAGGAAAAATTAAATCGATATTATACCTCAGAAATCGAGAAACATAAAAAAAAAAAGAAAAGTAAATCGACACACAAATATTCGATATGTAAATCGGAGAATGAAACAAACAATTAAAAAGCAAGATCGCATAAATTGGTAATAAACAAATAAAAGAGCAGTGAATCACCACGGACAGGTTGCTCACGAGGAGGAACAAAGCCGGTTACAGGTAGGGTTGTAAACGAATCAAATAATTTTGCTCGATTCGATATTCGATTCGAAATTTTGATATTCATATTCGAAATTTTGATATTCGAATTCAAATACAAATAATTTTTTCGATTCGATTCGTTATCAAATCCAAATATGAAATCATAGTATTCGATTCGATATTCGTAAATATTCGATTAGATATTCGATATTATATATATATATATATATATATTAATATTTAAAAATATCACTAATTAGTTCTATGCTATTTCTAATTTTTTATCCACATTACTTTACATTTATTGCTAGCTTAATATTATTAAAAAAGAGAAAAAAAGGGAGACAAGAAGAATCCATCAAATCCCGAGGTTAGTGGAGAAAAAAAAGGGGACAAAATGGAAAAAGGTTCAGCTATTGTTCTAGTGGGAAAGGAAAGTCAAACTTGTTTGAACAACCGGGCCAAGACACAATATTGGGCTCAAAGGAGAGGTTCAAGCCCAATCCGATATCAATATGGATCTGATTTTTGTGGATTGCAAGCGCAGAAGGAAAGAAGAGACTGCTGTGAACACTGGGCCGGCCCAACCATTGGGTTCTATGGAAATTGATGTTAAAGGATCAAAAAGACAAATAAACTTAAAACCTAATTTTCTAAAGAGGAGTAGTCAGCGTATTTTTTTTCCTCAGTTTCTCAACCCTGAAACCCTCATTCTCAATTGAGGCGCCGCCCGTCTTCTTCATCGACTCCATGAATGCAAACTCTTCCAAATTTCGACCAACTACTTAGTTTCCGGTAGGATTCTTCTCTTTTGGATTACGATTCGAGTGGTTTACTTATTTTCATTGGTGTTCTTCTCAATATTTTGGTTTATGTATATCTATTCCGTAATTTTATTCCAGTTTTGAGAAGAAAAGCTTGGCAACATTTGATTAAACTTCAAAAGCGTCAACAATCAGGTACATGATTTTGTTGATTAAATTTTTTAATATATCATGTTTATTATTATGTACTCCAACAAGCTATTAGGGTTTTCTTTTTTCTTTTCGTTCCTTTTCTTTTTTATTATAACAATGATTATGTACTCCAAATCTGCATATTGAAATTCTTGTTGTATTCTTGTTTATATTGAATGATTTTGTTCATTTAATTTTTTAATATATCATGTTTATTATTATTCTTGTTGAAATCTGCATTATATACTCCAAATCTGCCTATTATGTACCCAACAAGCTTGTTGTATATTCTGACTCATTCTTTTTTTTTTCCAGTTTATCTTCTTTTTTTTTAGAACATGGATGCTTCAAGTTTAATAGGTCAAACAGTTCAAGAAAACGAGATTAGACCTGAAGAGCACGAGGTAAATATGTCAGATTATATGTACATTTTAATGTTTGTATCTTTTAGTTACTTGAGATATATTTTAGTTTTTGAGATCTAATTAACATTTGGAATTAAAGGTGGAGGAAAATTTGATTGAGCAGAATGTTGATGGAGGTGACAAAATAAAAGATAGGGTTGATGATAACCAACAAAATGAAGAGATAATTATTTATGAGGAGAAAGAGAATGAAGAGGACCACAATGGATTAGACGGGAAAGATGGCAACGATGAGGAAGGCAAGGGCCACTTTGAAAGGAAAAAGAGGAAAAAATGTTCAAAAGCTTATGGAGATTTCATTGAAGTGACTGCGGATGATGGAATTACCAAATTTAAATGCATACACTGCAAGACTCTTCTTTCCAAGTCAGCTACTGGTACAACAACTCATCTCTGGAATCACTTGAAGAGATGTTTGCAGAAGAAGCTCCACAATGAGAAACAAAAGACGTTGCAATTTCAGCCCGTCAAATCCAAGTTTGAGATGAAACCTTTTTCGGATGGTAGATACGATCATATGAAGCAAAGAGAGGCTGTTGCTCATTGGATCTTAATGAATGAGCAACCGTTTAATGTTGTGGAAAATTATGGTTTTACTTTCATGCTAAGTATCAACCAACCACAATTTGAGAAGATTTCTCGTGCCACGACAAATAAAGATGTGATTAATGTTTATGAGATAGAGAAGAAGAAGCTACAATTGGCATTGAAGGACATCAACAAGATTTCGTTGACCACTGACATTTGGAAGTCAAAGGTGCAAAAGATTTCTTATATGTGCGTCACCGGTCACTTTGTTAATTCACAATGGGAACTTCAAAAGCGACTTCTTAGCTTCATACCTCTACCCCCTCCACATGTAGGTAATATTATTGGTTTATATAGATAAATATTCTACTGTACATTATTTTTTTATAGCTAATATAATGTGTTTTATTGATATTTTGTAGGTGTTGATATTTTTGATGGGCTTATGAAGTGCACAAAGGATTGGGGAATAGAGCATAAAGTATTTACCATCTCCGTGGACAATGCCTCAAATAATGATATGGCAATTCGAATTGCTAAAGAAACATTCTCTAGGAGCCGAAAATTGCCATTGGGAGCTCAGTTATTTCATGTTCGGTGTACTGCACATATACTGAATCTTGTTGTTCAAGATGGCCTTTCGGAGATCAAATTAATTATTGAAGATGTGAAAAACAGTGTGCGTTTTATTAATCAATCAGAATCTAGGTTGAGAAAATTCTCCGATGTTGTCCACCATCTAGGAATCTCGGTAAAAAGACTGATTATTGATTGTCCAACTCGTTGGAATTCTACATATGAGATGTTAGTTGAGGCATTTAGAGTTAAGGATGCATTCCCTATATTTCAACAAAGAGAGCCGTCATATCATTGTTGTCCTAATACTGATGATTGGAAGAAAGTGAAGGATGTTATTGTAATACCCGTAATTTTTGTTCCTCGGAAATTTTCTATTTTTGGCGGAAGTCTATTTTGACGACTTGCTTGGGACCGTTTCGTCATCCTGAGAATGATTAATTCTACACTTTTTGTCATCCGAGTTCGTTTCGGTATCGTTACATTGAATTAGTGTCCTTAATCGACTTTTCACGTGGGAGTTCGTCTTTGTTAGATATCCATTAATTTTTGGTAACTCCAAAAATTCTAAATCTTTGTAACATTATAGAGCATCGAGTTAGCTTTCCAATGGTTCAAGCGGTGAGTCAATCGAGTCGACGAGAGAGTTATGGTCGTTTTAGCTCACCCGCTCGTTATTGGCGATCAACTGCCGGCCGAACCGGCCGTGTCGTCCGACACGGCCGTGCCGTACTCGTTCGGAAATGCGGAGTCTCGCCTCGAGACCCGGCCGTGTCGTCCGACACGGCCGTGCGAACCCTTCGGATAAGCGAGAATCGTCGCCCACGCCCGACCGTGTCGTGCAGCACGGTCGAGTCATGCTTGAGTCGGCGTCGGACGGGTCATCGTCGGAAGGCCCTCGCGCGCGCGACCGTGTCAAGCGGGACACGGTCGAGTCCTGTCGGCGGTATGCGACACGACCGTGCCGATCGGCACGGGCCGTGTCGGCGAGCGATCGGCCTATAAAAGGCCCTGCAGACGTATTTCTTGCCATTTTTCACCTTCTTCTACTTCTCTTCCGCGGCTGGGGTTGTTCCTATCATGGAGATATGTTGTTGGTCAATAAATCCATGAAGTCTTGGAGTTCATATCATCAATCATCCATCCTATAACATCCTTTGATCGAGCGAGTCAGGTCAGATTTTCCAGAAATCTAATTTTGGGGATTTTGGGTATTTTGTTCGATTTCGTCCGTTTAATCCGATTTAACTTAGGATTGTGAAGGATTGATGATTATTTAGATGTATTGTATCATTTCCCTTGTTATCCCATGGTTGGATCGTATCGATTCGTTGTTTTGGTCGAGTTCTTAACCGACGCCTTGAAGGTGTCCGGTAAAATGTCATAGAGGGGTTTTCGGGAGTTCTACGATTATTCTTCCTCGTATGATCGATGCTTTATTGAATTTATGTTGTTAGGGTCGAATTCTTGTGAAGAACTCGAGTCGAAACCCTTCCGTTCGTTGTCTTCTTCGTGGTTCAAGCTTCCCGGTCGAACCGTGTTCTTCGGGATCTTGATGCGTTTATTAAGGCAAGTATACATTTATGATTATGCGTTCTCGACTTTGAAAGTAAGAGGTATTGATGGTATGATATGAACAAACCGTTTTTACGGCTTTCATAGAAATATTGATGGCATATCATGAAGGAACCGTATATTCGGCATTCATAGATATATTGTTGGCATGTAATGAACGAACCGTTTTGACGGCATTCCTACATGTATCGGCGTATGAGGTGAACGAACCGTTTCTACGGCATTCACATACGTAACGGCGTATGAGGTGAACGAACCGTTTCTACGGCATTCACATACGTCTTATGAGATTTTAGTTATTCCGGAATACTAGTCTTACATTGATGAATTGACGGATATTGTTGAATTGACGGATTACATTTACTTTATTGTCGAGGAGTATTATGTTTCATATTGTTATACTTGCACTAGCTATTCGACGGCTAACCCCTTTATGGGGGAACTACGTTTCATGTATTTCGAGTTCCAGGAGAGCGGACAGCGGAGTGCAGGATCGGCATGAAGATGATGGGCAAGTGTGATCATGTCTTGTCTCGGTTATCTCTTTTGGTTTCCTCCATTCGGTGTTGTTTCTTGGAATGGATTTTTAAATACTCGAGTATTGTATTTCGCTTTCCTTGATGTTCCTACTGTGTTGCGGTATTGATTTGTGAAGTGATGTATATGTTTTCGTTGGTTATGGTTTTGAATACCATTTGTATCGTCTTCCTTTCTTTTGTATGTAGACCTTGTCGGTCAAGTTTATAGTTCCGCGTATGTTTAGCCTTGTGGGTCCCACGGCGGGGCTCACGGCGCTGTAATATACCCTGAATAACTTGGGGGTGTTACAGAATATGGTATCAGAGCTTAGGTTTATGGATACCTAGGCTGTCGGTCTTTTGGGTCGATTGAGTCGGCATTTGCCTGATATCACTACTCTGCCATCATCACAGTGCGACCGGTACTTGTAAGTCCTCTCACTCTTCTCGTATTTTTCTTAATCGTTTCGTTTATATCTTGGTATTCTTGGGAATTGGTCACTTCGAGAATGTGCGATTCGGATTATACTTACGCACGTGTGTGCCTTTCAGAATGTTGGCTGAAAGTAGGAAGAATCGTGGCTGTGATCACGGACGTGAACCCTTCCTTGAGATTTTGTTAAATTGCTAATTGCGATATTGGTGTGTAACGGTATTATGTTGAGACTTTGTTTAGGAGTCGCATGCTAGTATCACGGGAGATCTTCGTCTTCAATTTACTTTAAGTATGTTGTTCGGATTATTCGAAAATTCTTGGTTATCTTGGTGATTTTGGATTTTTCGTTGAAATGTTTGTGCAGTGATTGCAAGTTTCGAGACGAAACTTATTTTTAAGGGGGTAGAGTGTAATACCCGATTTTCGGATATATTTTTTCGTTTATATATTGGATATCGTGGATGGTTAATTATGCTTGAGGACGTTGTGAACGTATGACAATGTTATTGAATTGAGTATATGTATTGATTTTGCCGTATGCTCGTATTTGGTATGACATGACATTGGACAGGAATAGTTGAAATTGGCTAAGTATTGAATTATAACTTAAGTTAATAAGGTGAGATTACGTAAGTAAGATTGGCATGGTTACGTCGTCAAGGCTAAGGTATTACGTGCATGCGAAGGCATCGGACAGAACCGAGTCCTGTGAGGCAGGTGGGACCCTGTTTCGGCAACTTTCGGCGGAGGATGTTGACAGGTGAGTCAACGTACGTGTTACGTACATTATACAGGACGTGTTACGTACGTAACACAACCATTGTACTGTAGCAAGTCAACTGGTATATTACGTACGTTATATGGTATGGGTTACGTACGTAATGGACTGCACGGAATGAGACAGTGAGTTGGTTACGTACGTTATGGATATTGGATTACGTACGTTAAAGTTGTTACATACATTAAGAAAGGACACTTACGTACGTAATGAGAGTGCAATTTATAGATTGAAGTGTTGCCTTTCATTTCTCTCACGATCCTTTGAGATATTTCTCTCCAAAACTCGTCCCTCTTCACTTTTAAGAGTGTTTTAAACACTTTTAACATGATTGTGAGCTTGGAATCATGGAATTAGAGCTTGGTTATGGAACTATTGTTGATTCTTGAAGTGATTTCTTGTGTTATCCATATTCTATGAGGTTTATGTCGAAGGAAGATAATGATATGCTTTGAATATGTTGATTATGATTATGGAATCATAGAGATCTTGATGTTCTTGAGGCCATATGATGACTATGATGATTTAATGATTCTTGGAATGGAGTTCAATTATTCTTTCTTCGTGGTTCGTCCATGCAAGGTAATCCTCGTATCCCTTTGATAGTGGCTCATTTTTTTTTCTTTTTGGGTTACTGCTTGGGAGGGAGTATGTTGGGAATCGTGTATTTTGATGTTCGTCTTATTTCAATGAAAATGCATAAATTGGACTGTACTTTTATCCGCTGCGTGAGTATTTTTGAAATGGATTTTGGTATTTTGCCAACTGAAATTTTATTTTGTAAAACCGATTCCCTAAATTGAGTTTTTTGGCATTTTAACCTTGATCGTTTTGATGGTATTTGGAAAATGATTTTTTTTTGTATTTGAAAAATATTACCGTCATCAGTCTTTTTGACATTTTTGAAATAACGTGGAAAATTGTGCTTAGCCTGGTAAATCCTTGTGAGAAGGGTTTACGGCGTGTAATATTCGAGGAGGATGCAGGGTGTTACAATTATGGTATCATGTGATAATGTTATACGAGATTTATTGGAATTGTAATAAGAGATTTCGGATGTTGATATGATTATTGAGATCTTCTTCATATGACGATAAGGGTTTTGTTGTGATTCTTGAGGTTGTATGAATGACATGATGAAGAAAATGGTAACATGGAGATATATACCTCGGATATGTTGTTCTGAACGTGATTTCGGATATTTCATGTTCTTGAAGAACTCTTGAATTATACGAGATGATGAAAATTTTTAAGAAGTGTTGATGTTTTAAAAATGAATATGGAATATTCATATCTACAGCTAAACTATGTGTTGGAAATAATATTCGTATAGGAATACGAATGTGATTACGAGTTTGATGAGACTATTATTCATCTCTGAATTTGGAAGCCCATACGTATAGAGCAAATATTCAAATCGAATGATTGGATTGTTTGATAACCTTTTTAATATGATTATCTATTGTTTTGAACCAGTCGGATGATTCGAATTGATGACGGTCATAAGTAAATTTTAACGATGGATTTACGAGAAGGGAACCTCGTCAATTCGTATTTAAGAATTGAGTTTGGAACATTTAGACCCTTATTATTGGTCGAATTGGTTCGATATGATCATCATATTTCACTCGTATTGTGGGACGAGGATTTGTATGTGTTTGAGTTGGATTGTTCAGACTGTGATTAGTCGAGATATAGTAAAACGATTGAGTTCGTGGTTTGGTGGTGTTGATATTGGTCGTCATCGAACCTGTTGATTATTAATCCTTCGTTTTACAATAAGGTATGATGTTTGATCGTGAATTATGACTGTTGTGTTGCGGTTAAGGTTGAAGGGTTCGTAGATTAACTTGGTCGAGGCGAGGGAATTCGTAAGACGAAATCAATCGAATTGGTAACGACGTTGTATTGATATCGAGACAAGTTTTATACTCGTACTAATCAATGAGACTAATGTTATCGTGTAGGCGTACGATCGTGTGTATCATTTTGGGACTTGGCCTCTTTATGATTGTATTGATGTCAAGGGATTGGTTGACACGACGCCGTCGGCAAATTATGCCAAATGTTACTGTTGTTTGTAAATGGCCAGTTCGAGGCATTGCGATACTTGTTGGTTAAGTTGCTATCGATAGTCGGTTCGCAGTATCGATGTATCGATTATTATTGTTCGCGATTAATGTCGTTCTGAGACATCGTTGAATCTTTGTCATCGAATTGGATCTGTTGCTATGATGTTGCGTTAACCGATTGGGGACATTTGATATATCCTTTTGTCATCTCCGTTTTGGTGGTCGGTTTAAGACACCGGGACATCTATTCTATCGTATCATTGATTATCGATTGACCGTTCTAGGGTAATCGAGGTATTGAAATGGGATTATCAAAGATAATTCCCATCCGTTGTCGAAGATACTCTCATCCGTTGTATCGTTGTTATCGATTGGCCATTCTACGGTAATCGAAGTATTGAATTGGGATTATCAACGATAATTCCCATCCGTTGAATTATTATTGTCGTGTTGACCGATTCAAGGCAGCACACTATTATTCTTGTGAACTCGGTAATTTTGTAATCGTTGAAGGTTGAGGATTGTCCCGAACTGTTGTGTTGTGATCGTTGTTCGTGTTAATCGGTCCTTAGGGAAATTCCGATCCCAGGATGGTTGTTTTGAATATCGTTGGTCGTGTCGATCTTTCATTATTCGTGTGTCATCGTTCACTTGGTGAGTCGTATGATCCATATTGGATGTTTTATCCCTTGAGTTTCGTTGTCATGTTGTATCGTGGCATATCTGGAATCACGTCTGCGTGCCAATTGGTTATGTGTAGAATTTTTAGTCGGGCACATGATGGTCATGCGTGGATATTTCCGCATTGGACCGTGCACACGAGACGTAGTTCTTGAGGCTAATTAGGTACATTGTCACACGTATATTCTGGATTCCGTATACGGGGTGTACATGTGCACGGACACATTTCCGGATCGGGCGTACTGTGATGTCCCTCTTGAGCTTTATTGATTGATCGATCGTAGTCCATGTTGTATTGGATATGTCCGACGATTTGCGACTGGTTGTTCATACACCGAGGGGTATGTCCGACAGTCAGGTTTGCTTCTTTGAGATCTGTATTGTGATGATTCTGACTTTGGGGTCATTCGGCTTTCAGGCCATTGTGATGTATCGGTATTTCCGTTGGAGCCTTCGGGCATTGTGAATTCGTATCTTTTTCGGCATTGGTTTGGTTTACCTTCGGGTAATGTATTGTTGTGTTCTATATTGATGATTCGCCGTTTGGGCATATGTTTCGGTTCTTGTGCATCTCGTTGAGTTTTCCTGGTGAAATATTTCTTCCCCTACCTGTTTTAAGTTTCGGGACGAAACTTCTTTTAAGGAGGGTAGAATGTAATACCCGTAATTTTGTTCCCGAAATTTTCTATTTTTGGCGGAAGTCTATTTTGACGACTTTCTTGGGACCGTTTCGTCATCCCGAGAATGATTAATTCTACACTTTTTGTCATCC
The DNA here is from genome assembly GCA_033398695.1 of Orobanche coerulescens. Taxonomy (NCBI): domain Eukaryota; kingdom Viridiplantae; phylum Streptophyta; class Magnoliopsida; order Lamiales; family Orobanchaceae; genus Orobanche; species Orobanche coerulescens. Next base: position 28,640,360 of record CM065805.1, on the reverse strand, counting down.
GAGTTCGTTTCGGTATCGTTACATTGAATTAGTGTCCTTAATCGACTTTTCACGTGGGAGTTCGACTTTGTTAGATCACCATTAATTTTTGGTAACTCCAAAAATTCTAAATCTTGCAACATTATAGAGCATCGAGTTAGCTTTCCAATGGTTCAAGCGGTGAGTCAATCGGTCCGGACGAGAGAGTTATGGTCGTTTTAGCTCACCGCTCGTTATTGGCGATCATTGCCGGCCGAACGGCCGTGTCGTCCGACACGGCCATGCTGCACTCGTCGAAATGCGGAGTCTCGCCTCGAGGACCCGACCGTGTCGTCCGACACCGCGGCCGTCTGCGAACCCTTAGGATAAGCGAGAATAAATGCGCCCGGCCGCCCGGCCGTGTCGTGCAGCGCGGTCGAGTCATCTTGAAGTCATTTGTCGGATGGGTCCTTTGTCGGAAGGCCCTCCGCGCGCGACCGTGTCAAGCGAGGACACGGTCGAGTCCTGTCGGCGGTATGCGACACGGCCGTGCCCGATCGGCTGCAGGCGTGTCGGCGAAGCGATCGGCCTATAAAAGGCCCCTGAGGCGTATTTCTTGCCATTTTCACCTTCTTCTACTTCTCTTCATGGTGAGGTTGTTCCTATCATGGAGATATGTTGTTGGTCAATAAATCCATGAAGTCTTGGAGTTCATATCATCAATCATCCATCCTATAACATCCTTTGATCGAGCGAGTCAGGTCAGATTTTCCAGAAATCTAATTTTGGGGATTTTGGGTATTTTGTTCGATTTCGTCCGTTTAATCCGATTTAACTTAGGATTGTGAATGATTGATGATTATTTAGATGTATTGTATCATTTCCCTTGTTATCCCATGGTTGGGTCGTATCGATTCGTTGTTTTGGTCGAGTTCTTAACCGACGCCTTGAAGGTGTCCGGTAAAATGTCATAGAGGGGTTTTCGGGCGTTCTACGATTATTCTTCCTCGTATGATCGATGATTTATTGAATTTATGTTGTTAGGGTCGAATTCTTGTGAAGAACTCGAGTCGAAACCCTTCCGTTCGTTGTCTTCTTCGTGGTTCAAGCTTCCCGGTCGAACCGTGTTCTTCGGATCTTGATAACGTTTATTAAGGCAAGTATACATTTATGATTATGCGTTCGACTTTGAAAGTAAGAGGAATTGATGGTATGATATGAGCGAACCGTTTTTACGGCATTCATAGAAATATTGATGGCATATCATGAACGAACCGTTTTACGGCATTCATAGATATATTGTTGGCATGTAATGAGCGAACCGTTTTGACGGCATTCCTACATGTATCGGCGTATGAGGTGAGCGAACCGTTTCTACGGCATTCACATACGTAGCAGCGTATGAGGTGAGCGAACCGTTTCTACGGCATTCACATACGTCTTATGAGATTTTAGTTATTAGGAATACTAGTCTTACATTGATGAATTGACGGATATTGATGAATTGACGGATTACATTTACTTTATTGTCGAGGAGTATTATGTTTCATATTGTTATACTTGCACTAGCTATTCGACGGCTAACCCCTTTATGGGAAATACGTTTCATGTATTTCGAGTTCCGGGAGAGCGGACAGCGGGTCGGATCGGCATGAAGATGATGGGCAAGTGTGATCTTGTCTTGTCTCGGTTATCTCTTTTGGTTTCCTCCATTCGGTGTTGTTGTCTTGGAATGGATTTTTAAATACTCGAGTATTGTATTTGATTTCCTTGATGTTAGGCTGTGTTGCCGAGGTATTGATTTGTGAAGTGATGTATATGTTTTCGTTGGTTATGGTTTTGAATACCATTTGTATCGTCTTCCTTTCTTTTGTATGTAGACCTTGTCGGTCAAGTTTATAGTTCCGCGTATGTTTAGCCTTGTGGGTCCCACGGCGGGGCTCACGGCGCTGTAATATACCCTGAATAACTTGGGGGTGTTACAGTTATTGACATATTAGAGGTTTTCTATGAAGCTACTCATGTGATTTCTGGGGTTGATTATCCTACTTCTAATGTTTATCTTGCTGTTATTTGGAGAGTCAAGCATGTATTGAATGAAAAGGAAAATCACGTTGATGAGTTTATTCGGGTGATGATTAAGAGGATGAAGGAAAAATTTGACAAATATTGGCGAAGTTGCAATCTTTTGATGGCAATTGGAGCAATACTTGATCCTAGGTTTAAAATGAGATTGGTTGATTTTGCTTTCAATAAGATATATGATGATAGTGTTGCACGTGCTAATGTAATTAAGGTTCGAGATGCATTGTATAGTTTATACTTTGAATATGTTGAACTTGATCATGCAAAGTCCCGAAAGAGTACTACAGAAAGTTGTTCTTCTAATTTTTCAAACTCCACATCTCAAAGAAAGATAGTGCCTTCTGGTTTATCTATGTTTGATGATTATCTGAACACTGTTGAGATTGATGGTCCTTGCAAATCGGAGTTGGACATTTACTTAGAGGAAGGGGTTTTTAGAAGTCAAGGTGGGGATGCAAGTGTAGGTGTAGCTACTGAGTTTGATGCATTAGCTTGGTGGAAATCTCAAGAATTAAAGTTCAAAGTATTATCCAATCTAGCTCGGGATGTTTTAGCTATTCCCATTAGTACAGTTGCATCAGAGGCCACATTTAGTGCGGGTACTCGAGTGTTAGATCCTTATCGGTCAAGGTTGACTTCTGATATGGTAGAAGTTTTGGTTTGTGGAGCAGATTGGATTCGCCAACTTCACGGGATCAGGAAGCCAATTATGACACATGTAAGTTTTAGATAATTTTCAATCTATTGGACTCATATGAATGAAAGCTAACTGACTTTTTTTTCTTTAGGAGGAAGAAGAGCCTTTCCATGTCATGTTGCAAACTTGATGGCGGATTAGATGCTTGTCTTTTGAGGATTTTGTGATCGATTTGCGAATCAATCTTTTGAGACTTTCCATGTCAAAAACAATATGACTTTTGAGCCTTTCCATATCGGCCTTTTGAGCCTTTCCATGTCATTATGACTTTTGAATTTGATGAATTATGTTTATCGGATCGATTGCAGTCCGAATTATGACTCTATCTGTAGTTGTATGCATGTAATTTGATTTGGTTACACTGTTTGTTTTGATCTAGACCATCAATGAGTTCTTCCTTATAGTCCCATAATCTATAGCTGTTTTTCAAGGTGATAATCATTTGTGGTGAATTATTGTTGGTTTGAGTTGTTAAAAAAAAACTTATGGTTTGTATTGAGATTTGTTGATTTACATGTATTCCTTTGTCTTCTATATTTATTTATTGAATTATTGTTGAGTATTTATTAGGTACATGTATTGGATAAAAACTTATGGTTTGAGCCTTACCATCAAACGATTATTTATTGAATTATTGTTGAGTATTTATTAGGTACATGTATTGGATAAAAATATATTATTTTAGATTACTATTTTACAGATTTTCAAATTTTAAATTTCGAATCGAATACTTTCGAATCGAATCGGATAGACACCATCTCGAATCGAATTTCGAACCGAATACTTGAATAGTTGATCAAATTCACTTACAAGAAAAATCGAATCGAATATTCGAATACTTTCGAATAATTCGAATTTCAACTCGAATCGAATTTCGAATCAAAATTAATATTTGAAAGTTAAACGAATACCGAATCGAATCTTATATATTTTTTTCGAATCCGAATCGAATATATAGGTATTCGCTTTGATTCGATTCGTTTACAACCCTAGTTACAGGGTCGGTTTCATTATTATCCATCTTTTTTGCCAAGAGAACAGGAGACTAATTTTACCGGATTTAATTATTTCTGTGCCTGCGACCTATAGAGATAGTGTACCGAATGAATTTGAATTGAACTGAATTGAATTGAACTGAATGGATCTGAACTGAACTGAAATATATATTAAGGGTAAATAATAATAATAATAATAAATAATAATAATTGTAATCAACAACAACAACAAAGATAATAGTAATATTATTAGTAATAATAACAGTAATAATAATTAAAATTAATAAGAAGAAGAAGAAGAATCGAATCAATGAATGGATTTGAATAAGGCCGAATTGAATAGGCAGGCCAGGCCAGAATTGATCGGGCGAAAAGCGAAAAATAAGTTCAAGCAACAGGCTGGTGCGAGCCCAAGTCCCCTGCCAAAGTCTGATTTTATTGTGCCACCTAAACAATTGTGGGCCTATCAAATAAGTTGGACAGCCCGTTCCAATGCAAAGCCCGAGTCTAAGTTTTGTGTAGGCCATGCTTGATCCATTCTAATCATACTAGATGTTTCCCGGTGCGATGCACCGCATAAGATATTCTCTTATTAGAAAATAATTTCTCGATTTTTAAATTTATTTTTGATGTCTTCGACATGAATATCATATTAGCGTTAGTGTATTATGGGGTGTAATATAATTTAAGAAAGAGTCTGGCATTAAGCGAAGTGTTAAGTCGATTAGTGTCCATTCATGAACAAATTTCTGGACATGCCGAAAAAAGTAGGAACAAATTTTAGAGACGAAAGTAATATGTGATTAAGTCTTAATATATGTGTGTGTGCAGTGTATGTTTTATTATTTTTAGTTATTATAATTAAATAAATATCATAATTTATTTTTTATGTGAGCAATAAATGAGTTAATATATTTTTATCTTGCATCAATTAATTTTACTGAAAATAAATATTCATAGTTTTTATAATATAATTTTTTTGTGCAATCGGTCATTATTGTAAATCCATCAAATTTATTATATTCATATGATTGTCTAGTTGAAAATTGTGAAATAAAAATTAATTTGATATATTTTTAATAAAAATAAACTTGATTAAAAAAATTATAAATATTTAAAATTTTAAGCTAAAAAAATAAAGGAAGGATTTTTTTATTGGTAGATGAGTGTAAGTTGTGGAATAAAACTCCCACAATACATATCTAGAATTTTTTTTAAGAAATTTAAGGATAAATCTCAATATATAAACTATATTTTAAAATAAAAAATCAAAAAATTTAGAGAGTGACATGTGTCACGACTCTCTTTTGATAGAAAGTATAGATTATATGTTACATTTTCTTTCTTTTTGCTAAGCATATTAAATGTTATATTTAATTAGTAATATGATAAATATTCTACTCTTTATTTTTAAAAAAAATGATTTCAATAATTACAAACTTAAATTTTTTAATATGAATGGAATTAAAAATAAAACACGATTTATAATTAAAATGCATTACATATTTTAAAAGAAAAAACATTACAAGAACAATTTAATTTAAAACATTACATTTCAATCAAATTTGCCACTATTATGAAACCTTGAGATATGCTCAACCAGGTTGGATTGTAGTTGACGATGTTTTTGTCTGTCACGAAATTGGATATTTCTCTCAATATACGTTTCATAAGAAGCTAAAGGTTCTCCGCCTAAATTTGGAGGTGGTAAGCCATTTGTTGCATCATCGTAAGATGGTAAAGGACCAAAGGGAGTGGCATATGTGTCTCTTTCATCTTCAACAATTATATTGTGTAGTATAATACATGCTCTCATTATTTTAGCGAGATCTGCTATATCCCAGAATCTTGCTGGACCGCGTACAATTTCAAATCGAGATTGCAACATGCCGAATGCTCTTTCTACATCTTTTCGTTGGCTTTCTTGATAGTTGGAGAACAATTTTCCCTTCTCACCCTGCGGACGTGGAATTGTTTTTACAAACGTAGCCCATTACGGATAGATTCCATTTGTCATATAGTACCCCATGTTATAGTTGTTACCGTTCAAATTGTAATTTACCATTGGAGCACGACCTTCTAGTACATCATCAAATACCGGTGATCGGTCTAACATATTTTGGCATGAATATCTCGTTGAGCCTCATTCATTATACTAGTATCAAGCATAAGAAGCTGCATATCTATCTCCTTCGGCTTCGTTTCTACCTCCTTTTGCTTTAGATCATTAAAATGCGCCATTAAATCTAATCTCCTGCCTGTATCCACTTTTATTTTTTCATACTCCTCAGCAGCACTTGATTTTGCCTTTCGTTTTCCCTTCCTCTTAGCTACTTTTGTACCTTTAGGATGAACTAGAGATTCCACAACATTCTCATCCGTCGATGTTGTAACACTCCCCAAATTCCATTGAGTTATTACAGTGTCGTGGACCCCACACCCGGAGATCCACCAGGCGAACATGACAAAAATACATTAAATTAACCAACAAGGGAGATCACAGTCCCTACTATGATATCCGACACAATATTCCGATAAGGAATTTCAACGACAACGATGGGCCTACATGGACAAAAATGAAAATACAACAACATCTACGAGCATCTGCTCGGGTAATACATAATGACAATGACTAACAAACTAGAGAACACTCCAACTGACTGACAAACATGAATAACTCGGACTAGTATCGCTCGAATGCCTTGTCGCCATCACAATGACCCTGTGTCTCAACTCTCTCCTCGCAAGCACCTAAAACATGAAAACATGTTCCGCCCCCACGGGGTCAATCATCCAGATAATGAACATCAAATACATGTATAACATGATATGCATCCAAAGGCAGAATGAAACTGTACAATGATAATAATAATACGAGATGCTCACAAACCAAGGTAGAACCGAGCATTCGTGAAACACTATGCCCACGGCATACTATTAATACCTGTTCAACAGGTTAGAACATAAGTGCCCAACGGCGAATCATAATCATAGAGTACCATAATGAATTACACGACATGAACCAAACTAGAACTGAATTAATTATGAATCACAATGCCCGAAGGATCCAATGAAATTATCGAGACATCACAAAGGCGTGAAAGCCACTCAACCGAAGTTGTCAAATATCACAATCACTTGAAGCTAAAACAGCCCGAAGCTGTATCGATTAGGGCCGAAGCCACGGCACGAAGCCATATCACAATTAGGGCCGAAGCCACGGCACGAAGCTGTATCACAATTAGGGCCGAAGCCACGACATGAAGCCGTATCACAATTAGGGCCGAAGCCACGACACGAAGCTGTATCACAATTAGGGCCGAAGCCACAACATGAAACCGTATCAAAGTAAGACCATCCAATGGTCGTGACCTACTGAACTGTAGGAGTTGGGAAACCAACCGCGAAGGTTCAAGCCCCAAAGTTACTCACAATGAGATCATAAACATGACCGTGACCTACTGAGTTGTAGGAGTTGGGAAACCAACCGCGAAGGTTCAAGCCCCAAGCTTACCCAATGAGCACTAGCCGGGACTAGCCTCCATAACACAATTAACCACAAACGGCAACGATTCAAAGATTACCGAAATCACAGAAATGATAGTGTGCTGTCTTGAGTCGGCCAACACGACGACAGTAACTCACGGATGGGAACTATCCTCGATAGTCCCAATTCAATACCTCGATTGCCTTAGAATGGCCAACCGTTAACATTGATGCAGCGGATGATTTAATAACTCGATTACCTTAGAACGGCCAATCGATAACAATGATACAATGAATGACTCAATACCTCGATTGCCCTAGAATGGCCAATCGATAACAATGATACAGCGGATGATTTAATAACACGATTGCCTTAGAACGGCCAATCGATAACAATGATACAATAAATGACTCAATACCTCGATTGCCTTAGAATGGCCAATAGATAACAATGATACAATAAATGATTGAACTCCTAGATTGCCTTAGAACGGCCAATCAATAACAATGATATAATGAATGATTAAACTCCTCGATTGCCTTAGAACGACCACTCGACAACAATGATACAGTGAATGATTGAGCACCTCGATTGCCTTAGAAAGGTCAATCGATAACAATGATACAATGAATGCCTCGACACCTTTAATCGGCTACCGACGACGAAGATGAGAACGAATACGACAATGCCTTCTAATACAACATGAATGACAGGACGCCAACATTAATAACAACGATTACAACAATGTCTTAGATCGACATCAATATTTACAACAACAATCGATACATCGATACCGCGAACCGGCTATCGACACTAACATTAACAACGAGTACCCTAATGCCTTGTACCGGCCATTAATGAACAATAATAAACATTTGGCATAATTGCCGAAGAGTATCGTATCGAACGATCCTTTTAATATCAATGAACTCATGAAGAGACAGTCTCGGAATGATACAACATATTCATACACATATATGATAACATTAATCTCATTGACTAGTACAAGTATAAAACTTGCCTCAACCGAAGGCGATGAAATCCTTCCACGAACAACGAACGGCGTCCTCCGATAAACACAAGTACTCGAACAACTTGAATGAAATACAATTCATTCAATATCACCATATAAATCGAAATCAATACAACGACCAAAAGAAACTATTTGAGACATTTAATCGAACACTAAATGTTCAAAGTTCCTCAAGAACCTAAGAATCATCAATCGGGTTGAACGAATCGAAAATATGGATATACAATCCATAGAACATGGTTAATAATGTTCACTAGCATCAGCCGATTCATCAAATTCAGACGAACAACGAAAATCAAGAAGAAATCCCGAAAATCAAATTCTAGGAGATTTCAAGAAATTACCTCGATCTGACGAAGAACAAGGATTTGATGTTGATATAATCGAAAAGAATCCTCAAAAATGCTTAGAAATCGAGTGGAATCGACCAAAAACTCTACTCCCCGATTTATCCCGTCGCCAGCCGCACCCGAGTGAAGAAATGTGAAGAAAATGAGGTCTGGCCGGTCACAGCCTATATATGGCCGACAGGGTTACGGCCGTAACCGGCATTCGTCCGGAAGCTACCTGGCGCCCATACGGCCGTACCCGGCACCTTACGGCCGTAACTCGGCCAGGCCAGGCCAGTTCCAAACTATGCGGTCGTGGCTCGGCCGTGGCCACTCCGACGGTCTGAACGACGCCGAAACCCAAACCTGAATATGAATCGAAGATACAGTTACGAAGTACTCGCAAAGACGAATCCAAGCACTAAGAGAACACACGATTCCGACCACCCGAAAACTTGAAATTCGACAACGGAAAGTAATTACCCCACACTTTGGGAAATTACGAAAATGGCCCAAAACGTCTGAAATACACGATACACGATCGAAACACCAAGCCAAAGCTCGAAACATGAATAATAACATTAAATGAACTTACAAGAAACTCGAAACAATAGTTTCGGACGAAATTCACAAGAATCGAACTCAAGTGCGGAAAAGCCGTTTAAGAACACGGAACTCAACAAAACGATACCAAAACGAACTCGGATGACAAAAAGTGCAGAATTAAATATTCTCAGAATGACGAAAAGGTCACAACAGAGTCGCTAAGATGGACTTCCGCCAAAAAATAGAAAATTACCGGAAAATCGAAATTGTGGATATTACATACTACCCCCCTTAAAAGAAGTTTCGTCCCGAAACTTAAAACAACTAGGGAGAAGCAATATCCCGCCATGAAAAATCAACAAGATATACAAGAACAAGAATGATCACAATGAATGATAATGAATCGAAATCCAATAAGAATCAAGAATGACTCACCGGGGTGAAATGATAACGTAATGAGTGATAGCTCAAATGAAATAATTGGAACCATTGTTCCCCGTGAAGTGAATGATTAGTTTGATAATTATAAGTTTCAACGTGATTGATATATGATGAATGAATTATATGAATGAATGAACGACAAATGAAATGAATGATTATACTATTACCGAGCAAGAATTAACTTGTTCAAAACCGGTTATGAATGTCCTTACATCTGGCTTTCGAAGCCTGATAGGATCCCTAGGATGATGCACGGGCTGGAGTAACATAATACCTCGAGGCTTGTGAGCCCTCTCGAGATCTACCGGCACTAAAACTCCTACAGTATTTATGAAGGTGTCCCTGTCTCCCACACAGAAAACAAACAACGGCCTGCATCGAGCACCGGGTACTGCGATGTCCTATAGTATAACAGTTAAAGCAAACAACAGTCGAACTCGTCGTCTGAGAAGAAAATACTCTCCCAGCATGAAGACGAATAGAGAACGATCTCTTAGACGTCGGAGTCCGATGTCCCTCTGACAGCTCTTTCCATATCGAGGCAGGAAAGTCACATGATAATTACAGATTCCGTATGAAGATCGCATTATGATTACAAGACAGAATGATAACAATGAGCATACACGCTCTAACATAATGAATGCATTAATAATGCAATAAAATGATCGTCAACATGACGCCGCAATATGATAAGATCACATGAAAGATCAAGTGAGGTGACATGATTATCTGATGAAATTCCTGAAATGATTATCTTGAACAAGTTAAAAGGATTGAAAATTCGATCCACAAGATCAACAACTGAACCGCGAGATGGACTGGATGATTAATGAATTAACTGAGCAATGAGATTGACTGAGTGATTAATGAATTAACTGAACAATGAGATTGACTGAGTGATGAATGAATTAACTGAACAATGAGATTCACTGAGTGTTGAATGAATTAACTGAACAATGAGATTGACTGAGTGATGAATGAATTAACTGAACAATGAGATTGACTGAGTGATGAATGAATTAACTGAACAATGAGATTGACTGAGTGATGAATGAATTAACTGAGCAATGAGACTGGCAGAGTGATGAATGAATTAATATGATCGACAAGATAAAAATGATGATTGAGGATTGTTGACTGATGAATGAGTTGATCCTTATCGCTTGCATGGTCAAACGTGCTCCAAAATCAATCATAACAATAATATCACATATAGGTTTCAACAAAGCATGTATAATTAATGACATAATGAATGTATGAACACAAAAGAGAATCGAGTCCTTACACAGGTCATACGAAGCTTTGAGGTCTTGCGATACTAGTCTTCACTGACGACGACTCGATGAATGAATGATTCGTGCAATCGTACTAATATTACGACTCACAAAACCCGACTGTCCAGATTGTCATAACCTGACAGTCCCACTACTACCGCGTCGGTAGAGCCACATAACTCACATATAAATATATCTCACAACCCAAAGCTCCGATACCATCTTCTGTAAGACCCCCAAATCCCATTGGGTTATTACAGTGCCGTGGACCCCACACCCGGAGATCCACCAGGCGAACATGACAAAAATATAATAAATTAACCAACAAGGGAGATCACAGTCCCTACTATGATATCCGACACAATATTCCGATAAGGAATTTCAACGACAACGATGGTCCTACATGTCCAAAAATAAAAATACAACAACATCTACGAGCATCTGCTCGGGTAATACATAATGACAATGACTGACAAATTGGAGAACACTCCAACTGACTTACAAACATGAACAACTCGGACTAGTATCGCTCGAATGCCTCGTCGCCATCATCATGACCCTGTGTCTCAACTCTCTCTCCTTGCAAGCACCTAAAACATGAAAACATGTTCCGCCCCCACGGGGTAAGTCATCCAGATAATGAACATCAAATACATGTATAACATGATATGCATCCAAAGACAGAATGAAACGGTACAATGATAATAATAATACGAGATGCTCACAAACCAGGGTAAGAGCCGAGCATTCGTGAAACACTATGCCCACGGCATACTATTAATACCTGTTCAACAGGTTAGAACATAAGTGCCCAACGGCGAATCATAATCATAGAGTACCATAATGAATTACACGACATGAACCAAACTAGAACTGAATTAATTATGAATCACAATGCCCGAAGGCTCCAACGAAATTATCGAGACATCACAAAAGCCTGAAAGACACTCAGCCGAAGCTGTCAAATATCACAATCACCTAAAGCCAAAATAGCCCGAAGCTGTATCGATTAGGGCCGAAGACACGGCACGAAGCCGTATCACAATTAGGGCCGAAGCCACGGTACGAAGCCGTATCACAATTAGGGCCGAAGCCACGGCACGAAGCCGTATCACAATTAGGGCCATCACAATGAGACTATCCAATGGCCGTGACCTACTGAACTGTAGGTGTTGGGAAACCTACCGCGAAGGTTTAAGCCCCAAACTTACCCATAATGAGATCATAAACATGATTATGACCTACTGAGTGGTAGGTGTTGGGAAACCAATCGCGAAGGTTCAAGCCCCAAGCTTACCCAACGAGCACTAGCCGAGACTAGCCTCCAAAACACAATTAACCACAAACAGCAACGATTCAAAAATTACCGAAATCACAAAAATGATAGTGTGCTGTCTTGAGTCGGCCAACACGACAACAGTAACTCACGGACGGGAACTATCCTCGACAGTCCCAATTCAATACCTCGATTGCCTTAGAATGGCCAACTGATAACATTGATGCAGCGGATGATTTAATAACTCGATTGCCTTAGATCGGCCAATCGATAACAATGATATAATGAATGACTCAATACCTCGATTGCCTTAGAATGGCCAATCGATAACAATAATACAACGGATGATTTAATAACTCGATTGCCTTAGAACGGCCGATCGATAACAATGATACAATGAATGACTCAATACCTCGATTGCCTTAGAATGGCCAATCGATAACAATGATACAATGAATGATTGAACTCCTCGATTGCCTTAGAACGGCCAATCGATAACAATGATACAATGAATGATTGAACTCCTCGATTGCCTTAGAACGACCAATCGATAACAATGATACAATGAATGATTGAGCACCTCGATTGCCTTAGAATGGCCAATCGATAACAATGATACAATAATGGCTCGGCACCTTTAATCGGCTACCGACGATGAAGATGAGAACAAATACGACAATGCCTTCCAATACAACATTAATGACAGGATGCCAACATTAATAACAACGATTATAACAATATCTTAGATCGATATCAATATTTACAACAACAATCGATACCGCGAACTGGCTATCGACACTAACATTAACAACGAGTACCCCAATGCCTTGAACCGGCCATAAATGAACAATAATAAACATTTGGCATAATTGCCGAAGAGTATCGTATCGAACGATCCCTTTAATATTAATGAACTCCGGAAGAGACTAAGTCTCGGAATGATACAACACACTCATACATATATATGATAACATTAATCTCATTGACTAGTACAAGTATAAAACTTGCCTCAACCGAAGGCGATGAAATCCTTCCACGAACAATGAACGACGTCCTCCGATAAACACAAGTACTCGAACAACCTTGAATGAAATACAATTCATTCAATATCACCATATCAATCGAAATCAATACAACGACCGAAAGAAACTCTTTGAGACATTTAATCGAACACTAAATGTTCAAAGTTCCTCAAGTACCTAAGAATCATCAATCGGGTTGAACGAATCGAAAATATGGATATACAATCTATAGAACACGGTTAATAATGTTCACTAGCATCAGCCGATTCATCAAATTCAGACGAACAACGAAAATCAAGAAGAAATCCCGAAAATCAAATTCTAGGAGATTTCAAGAAATCACCTCGATCCGATGAAGAACAAGGATTTGATGTTGATATAATCGACCAGAATCCTAAAAAATGCTCAGAAATCGAGTGGAATCGACCAAGAACTCCACTCCCCAATTTATCCCATCGCGAGCCGCACCCGGGTGAAGAAATATGAAGAAAATGAGGTCTGGCCGGTCACAGCCTAATATATGGCCGACAGGGTTACGGCCGTAACCGGCAGGGCCTTACAGCCATAACCGGCATTCATCCGGAAGCTGCCTGGCGCCCGTACGGCCGTAACTCTCGGCCCTTATGAACGTAACCGGCATTCTTCAGGCCATGCCTGCCGATCACTTATGGCCGTAACTGGCATCTTGCGGCCGTAACTTGGCCAGGCCAGGCCAGTTCCAAACTGTGCGGCCGTGGCTCGACCGTGGCCACTCCGACGGTCCGAACGATGCCGAAACCCGAACCTGAATATAAATCGAAGATACGGTTACGAAGTACTCGCAAAGACGAATCCAAGCGCTAAGAGAACAGATGATTCCGACCACCCGAAGATTTGAAATTCGACAACGGAAAGTAATTACCCCAAACTTTGGGAAATTACGAAAATGGCCCAAAACGTCCGAAATACACGATACACGGTCGAAACACCAAGCCAAAGCTCGCAACATGAATAATAACATTAAATGAACTTACTAGAAACTCGAAACAACAGTTTCAGACGAGATTCGCAAGAATCGAACTCAAGTGCGGAAAAGCCGTTTAAGAACACGGAACTCAACAAAACGATACCGAAACGAACTCGGATGACAAAAAGTGCAGAACTAAATATTCTCGGAATGATGAAACGGTCACAACAGAGTCGCTAAGATGGACTTTCGCCAAAAAAAAGAAAATTACCGGAAAATCGAAATTGCGGATATTACATACTACCCCCCTTAAAAGAAGTTTTGTCCCGAAACTTAAACCAAGTAGGGAGAAGCAATATCCCGCCAGGAAAAATAAACGAGATATACAAGAACAAGAATGATCACAATGAATGATAATGAATCGAAATCCAACAAGGATCAAGAATGACTCACCGGGGTGAAATGATAACGTAATGAGTAGGGCTGTTAGCGGTCCGAGTGAACCCGAAACCCGATCATGAACCGGACCAAAAAACTCGGGACCGAAACTCACCCGACAATTAACGAGTTCGAATTCGAGTTCTAAATATTGAACCGAAACCGATAAGACCCGGACCGAGAAAACCGGAAAAAGGCCCGATAATATATATATATATATATATATATATATATATATATACACTCACACACACACACACCAAACAAGGCCTAAGGCCTTTGGTATATAAATTTTTATTACTTGTTATTATATTTATTAATTATAGTAATAAAAAAATTAATTAATAACTTGATAATAATAGATCTAATTAATACAAAATAATTAATAACAATACAATATAATATAGATCTAATTAATACAAAATAATTAATAACAAAATAACTCCCTTGTTTAAAATCATTAGGGAATTGGGATTTTTTTCCCATCCCACATTGCTTGGTTCACCTTGAGTTCCATCACCATTTTGCTTAAGGTTTCATCCCACATTGCTTGGTTCACCTTGAGTTCCATCACCATTTTGCTTAAGGTTTCATCCCACATTGGTGGGATAAACCATCTAAAAGCCTTGGTATCAACTATAAATATGCCTCCTCCCTTCCACTATTCTCTCATTTCTGGATTCGGGTTTAGGGTTCCGATTCGTTTCGGATTCGGGTTTGATTCGACCGGTCTACCAGACCTATTTCGGACCGGTTCGGATCTTAAATATGACCCGGTTTTCTTACCGTCGGACTGGTCTATCCGTACCTTACCTGGACCGGTTCCGGTCTGTGAAAATCGGGCCGGTCCGATAATGTACTCTAGTAATGAGTGATAGCTCAAATGAAATGATTGGAACCATTGGTCCCCGTGAAGTGAATGATTAGTTTGATAATTATAAGTTTCAACGTGATTGATATATGATGAATGAATTATATGAATGAATGAACGACAAATGAAATGAATGATTATACTATTACCGAGCAAGAATTAACTTGTTCAAAACCGGTGATGAATGTCCTTATCTCTGGCTCTCGAAGCCTGATAGGACCCCTAGGATGATGCACGGGATGGAGTAACAAAATCCCTCGAGGCTTGTGAGCCCTCTCGAGATCTACCGGCACTAAAACTCCTACAGTATTTCTGAAGGTGTCCCTGTCTCCCACACAGAAAACAAACAACGGCCTGCATCGAGCACTGGGTACTGCGATGTCCTATAGTATCACAGTTAAAGCAAACAACAGTCGAACTCGTCGTCTGAGAAGAAAATGCTCTCCCAGCACGAAGACGACTAGAGAACGATCTCTTGGACGTCGGAGTCCGATGTCCCTCTGACAGCTCTTTCCATACCGAGGCAGGAAAGTCACATGATAATTACAAATCCCGTATGAAGATCGCATTATGATTACGAGACGGAATGATAAAAATGAGCATACACGCTCTAACACAATGAATGCATTAATAATGCAATAAAATGATCGTCGACATGACGCCAGAATATGATAAGATTGTTGGGAGTATGCCCTCGAATGCCACTCAGAGGATGTTGAGTGAGGGCATTGTACTTGTTATTATGTAAATCATTAATATAAGGCAATGGATGTTTCTTTATTTACTGGTAGTTACTGGCATTCCTAACTCGTAAATATATATAGAAACTAGTTCGTATATTTGAGAGCAAAACGTTCCACTCCTTATTGGATAAGGGGGTCGGCACTGGAAAGGTTATAGCTCAAATACTTAATCGTTCGCAAGTCGATGAAACTTGATTGGGCGTTAAGTTTATATGAGGACTTGTATGACATGTTCTTTGACATGGAGAGTGCCTGTCGAACACTAATGGTTAGTGGGAGCACACGTTATAGGTATGCTAATTGGATTAGTATACTCGAACCGACTCACCCTCGATTCGTCACACGGATTTCACTCCGGGACAGTCAATGACGGAATCGAAAGGTTGTGATAGGTATTCATGAACCTTCGACTTGAGGATTTAGTAGGGATGTGCTTGTGACGTCAAGATTTTCATTAGAGTAGTTCGACCCTGTAAACCGTAAGACGGGGGTCAACCTCGACGTGCATCTTGATGGGCAAGTAGCAGGTCCTACTGAATACCAAGATAGAATTATTTCTCCCGTTAGTGAGCGGGTTATATGTCCTATGCGGTTAATGACAGATGAGATCATAAGTCTTTGGCCAAAGCATTGGAGCTAGTTGTATTAGATACACGACAGCTCGATGATCTCGATTTGCATTAACACATGTATAGAGTCAAGTACAGATAGGGTTTGACTGACCACGACCATATAACTTGATCGGGACATTTGAAAGAAGGGTTTATACGTATACGGGTTGTTGTGTGGCGATTAATACGCCTCAATAGCGATCGGCATAATGATCTGAGAGCCAACCATAGAAGACATACTCTGGGCGAACGCCCAGAGGTTGGCACCCACGGCGATCGTCTTTTGGTATCCGGCGATCGTCTTTTGGTATCTGGCGATCGTCTATGATATCCAACCAGAGACGATCGTCTCGTGCCACGTATAAACTCAACATCCATCAAAGTCGTCGAAGACCGAATCTTGGATGGTGACCCACGTGCAGATCCACAAAAGGCACCGACAGATAGGACCTTTGACCCCAGCCTCTCACCTACCTCACCTACCGATAGGGCCGCCGGAAGGTACAAAGTGGGTCCTCCCCGGATAGCGACTCAGGATGCGTGCATGCTTCCCATTGGCTCGCACAGCTAGCTGCCAGCAGCAGCCTCAGACTTTAAGGGAATAGCCCCACGTGACGGGACGATCGACCACCTTATTATAATATAGAAAATGGCGATCGCCCGCGATCGCCGGAGAGGCCCCATCAGCCTTGTCTCCTATAAATATGAGGCTTACAACAGTGTCCAAGGATCAGGCTATTATCTTCATAAAATCAGAATCACATCATTGTGAATATAGTGAAAGATATACAGAAAGAGAGATATATTCTCATACACTGAACATCAAAAGCAAGAACTCACAGATCTTCATATCTAGTTCTTCTGGCAATCTACACGCTCTACAGCTTAGATAACTAGAAGTCTTTACACTCATTGTTGTAACACCCCAATTCACAAATGGGACATTACACGCCGTAGAACCCTCGTGAGGTCTACCAGGCTAACACATGACACATAAACCACAATGTAATTTCAAACGATGCACTCAAAAGTAAGTAAGGCCGTGGCCTCGGCCAAAATAATTTTAACGGAGTACATGAACATAAGATAAATACCAATTCGTTGCCCACGCAGGGGACTTAAACCAAGTTTAAAAGTAGACAGTCTAATTCCAGTACTCGAGCCACATCATCAAGCCAGCCCATCCTTTACGTGCGTGTCCCGTGCCTGCTCCTCAGCTCTCCCGGTACCTGAAATGCATAAGACGCATTTCCCCCATTTAAGGGGTTAGCATTCGAATAGCTAGTGCAAGTACACAATTACACAACATTATATACAAAATACGGTTTTTAGCACAATCATCTCAATCAGAAATCATTTGCCATAAATATTCCGGAATACTACATTGGCAATCAAATCAGTTCCAATCATCACGATATCACAAAATCACAACTGGTATCCCGTGGCCGTACCCCTTAGTATCGATCCCCAGACATCCCGTCGAACACTCTGGGTGGGATACCAATTCCGCGGCCGTACCCCTTAGTATCGACCCCCAGACATCCCGTCGGACACTCCGGGTGGAAGTTCAATCACACACGCACCCAAGTTCCCTTCCGCGTCTGTACCCCTTAGTATCGACCCCAGACATCCCGTCGGACACTCCGGGTGGAAGGAACACAACTCACGCACCCAAAAATCACAATTCATCAATCATTTTGAAAATCACAACATACATAACGAAATGTATTACATATACTTGCCTTGAATGAAATGAAACGAAGGAAACGACGAAGGAATAGGTTTCGGTCGGAACAATCCTCCCAAATCCGTTCCTAACACAATAACGGTATACACAAGTCTCAATAATGCGGAAAGGTAAGAATTAATCCTAATTCTACCCCTTGGAATGATTTGTCGGTCAATACGAAGTCCAAGATGGTTATAATCTAACAATGGAGAAATTACTAGGTTAAATCCGTTAAACTATAATGGAAACAAGGGATTTACGACTACACAATCGTAATCTAACAAGTCGTCGATGCTAAATCGGATTAAAAGGAAGAATTATGCCAAAAATCCTGAAATCCCCAAAAACTAGGGTTCTAAGGAAATATACCTCGATTCGGATGGATGGAGGATGATTATGATGATGATAAACCTTGCTTGAAGCACAACAATCGATCTCCAAGAGAACTCTAAGGATTGCCCTGGGCAAAATGCTCCAAAACGCTCAAGGAACTCACGTTTCGCACAAAGGGATGAGAAGGAACGAAATAACGCGACTGAGGATAAGTCAGGAATTAAAAGGCCTGACGACGCGTTACGTACGTTAACGCGAGTTGTTAACGTACATTATGAAGGTTACGTACGTAACCTCTCTCAGGTTAACGTACGTAACGAACAATCTGGACTCTATTTGCAAAACCATAACGTATGTTACCAATAGGGTATAACGTACGTTATGATGCCTATATAACGTACGTAAAGGTGCATGCATAACGTACGTTATGCATGCAGCAGTTCAGCGCTGCTAAACACTTAGCTCAGCACAGTCGATACAACGATGAAACGCAACGCAAGGATAGAATCAAAAGTATAAACATGGGGTATCCATAACAACGAATCTGAGTTTAGAAAGAAAATACACTACCAACATTCGGGGAATCCAAAATATGACAAGGAGGATAAAAGAACCCTAAACTTCTAAGAAATTACAAAACGACCCAAACGTCCGAAAATCGCGATACAACGTCGGATTAACAATCCGAAAGTTTCAACACGACCAACTCAACCATACAAACTTATACAAATCAAGAAACAACGAAAACGAACAAGTTTTACGAGAATCGAACGTACATGCGGCAAGATATAATTCAAGATGAAATTATGCAAAAACATCCTCGAAACTCGTCCAGACGGAAAAACTCCAAGAACAAAATAGATTCAGAATTCCAAAACAGTGCTAAGCGAGTTGTCCGAAACGAATATACACCAAAAATAGAAATTACCGAAAATAGAAAACACGGGTATTACATTATCTCCCCCTAAAAATAAGTTTCGTCCCGAAACTTACAACGCGAACAACTCGGGGTATCTCGACCGCATACTCTCTTCCGTCTCCCATGTGGCTTCCTCGGATCCATGTCTCGACCATTGAACTTTAACCAGAGGAATGGTTTTATGACGAAGTTGCTTCACCCGACGCTCTAAAATCTGAATCGGCCTCTCCTCGATGGAAATGTCGGGTCCTAATTCGATCTCTCCAAAATCAATAATATGGCTAGGGTCCAATACGTACTTCCTAAGCTGGGAAACATGAAATATGTTATGAACGTGACTCAAAGACGGCGGCAAGCCTAACCGATAGGCAAGCTCTCCCACTCTCTCTAAAATCTCAAACGGCCCAATATATCTCGGACTAAGTTTACCCTTCCGGCCGAAGCGGTAAACTCCCCGTATCGGCGACACCTTAAGCAAAACATGATCTCCCACCTCAAACTCTAACGGCCGGCGACGCGTGTCGGCATAAGACTTCTGCCGACTCTGGGCCATCAACAATCTATCACGAATCAGAGTAATCTTCTCTCTCGTCTCAACTACCATATCGGGCTCGGTACCAATCAGCTCGGATGCATCGTCCCAACACAACGGCGATCTGCACTTCCTCCCATACAATGCCTCAAATGGTGCCATTTGATCGAGGCGTGCCAACTATTGTTGTACGTGAACTCGATCAACGGCAAGTGCGACTCCCAATCATCCTTCCAATCTAGGGCACAGGCCCTAAACATATCCTCCAACGTCTGAATCGTCCGCTCTGACTACCCGTCAGTCTGAGGGTGGCAAGACGTACTAAGTCTCAACTCAGTCCCCAAAGCTCGATGAACAGCCTGCCAAAAATGTGATACAAATCGGCCATCACGATCCGAAACAATACTCTTAGGAGTCCCATGTAATCTCACGATCTCTGCAATAAACACTCGTGCCAGTCTCTCTGGACCCCAAGTGTCCTTAATGCCCAGGAAATGAGCTGATTTGGTCAGTCGATCGACAATAACCCAAATCATGTTCATTCCAGTCCGAGTCCTAGGCATACTGGTAATAAAATCCATAGAAATATCCTCCCATTTCCACTCCGGGATAGGAAGTGGTCGCAAAAACCCCGTGGGTCGCTGATGCTCGATCTTAACTCACGATGTGTCAAACATCTCGACACAAACTCGCTAACGTCTGTCTTCAAATTACTCCACCAGTAGTTACTCCTCACATCCTTGTACATTTTACTCGTACCAGGATGTATGGAGTAAGGCGTGGTATGAGCTTCGCTCAAGATCTTCTGTCTCAGCTCAATATCATTCGGTACACATAATGCCGCGAAATCTCGTAACGCCATCATCACGAACCACAAATCCAGGGCTTTCCTTCCTCACATCCTCCCTCAACTGGACCAAACACGGATCATCATACTGTTTCGCCTTGATATCATCAGTCAAGGACGAAGTGATCTCTAACGCACATAACTGGCCCTGAACTCTCTGAACCCAAACCTCAATATTCTGACAGATGAAATCTCGCTGGATCCTACTCTGTGGTCTAAGTACCTCTAACATCTGTAAAGCCATCGGCTTTCGGCTCAACGCATCATCCACTACGTTGGCCTTACCCGGATGGTAAAGTATCTCGAGGTCGCAATCTTTAATTAGCTCTAACCACCTAGGCTGCCTCATATTCAACTCTTTCTGGCTGAAGATGTACTTCAGACTCTTGTGGTCCGTAAAAATCTTACACGACGACCCATAGAGATAATGCCTCCATATCTTTAAGGCGAAAACGACCGCAGCTAACTCCAAATCGTGCGTGGGATAATTTACCTCATAAGGTTTCAATTGGCGGGACGCATAAGCAATCACTCTGTCTTTCTGCATCAAAACACATCCAAGCCCAAAGCCCGAAGCATCACTATACACTACGAAATCCTCGTTCCCCTGAGGCAATGCTAAAACGGGTGCGGTAGTTAAACGTCTCTTTAACTCGTCAAAACTGTTATGTCTGTCTGCAGTCCACTCGAACTTCTGAGTTTTCTGGAGCAACTGAGTGAGTGGTCTAGCGATCTTAGAAAGTCCCTCAACGAATCTACGGTAATATCCGGCAAGACCCAGAAAACTCCTCACCTCCTTCACATTCTTAGGCGGCTCCCAAGCCATCACTGCCTCTATCTTCTGCGGATCTACCCGAACTCCCTCTGCTGAAATCACATGCCCGAGGAACATCACTTCCTCGAGCCAAAACTCACACTTAGAGAACTTCGCGTACAACTGCTCAGCCCTCAAAGTGTCTAATACAATTCGGAGATGTAAGGCGTGCTCCTCCCGACTCCGTGAATAGATAAGAATATCGTCGATAAAGACGACTACGAATTTGTCCAGATACTCAATAAAAACTTTGTTCATCAACTGCATGAACACTGCTGGGGCATTGGTTATCCCGAAAGGCATAACCACAAACTCGTAATGGCCATATCTCGTCCAAAAGGCAGCTTTCGGAATATCGACGTCCCGAATCCTCAACTGGTAGTATCCCGATCGCAAATCAATCTTCGAAAAGACTGTCGCCCCCTGAAACTGATCAAACAAATTGTCAATCCGGGGCAAATGGTATTTATTTTTGATGGTCAACTTGTTTAATTTTCGATAATCGTTGCATAAGCGAAGCGATCCATCCTTCTTCTTAACAAAAAGTACAGGCGCACCCCAAGGCGATGCGCTCGGTCGAATATACCCTTTATCTAACAACTCTCCCAACTGATTCTTCAACTCTAGCATCTCCGACGGTGCCATACGGTACGACGCTTGAGAAATAGGGGCCGCATTCGGCTCTAGATCAATAGGGAACTCCACCTCTCGCTATGGTGGTAATCCCGACAAGTCATCCGGGAATACATCGGGATACTCGCTAACAACTGGAATCGACGATATGTCAACCCCACCATCTTCCGCCTGCAGAGCACAACACCAGTAGCCGACACAACCCTGGTTCAGTAGTTTCATTGCCTTCAAGGCGCTAATCACACTCCCCGATCTACCCGGATTACAACCGACTAGAGTATGCTCGGTGCCGTCCTCGGCCACGATCGAGATAGTACAAGTCCGATAGTTCATGATAGCACCGTGACGATCCAACCAATCGTCCCCGAGGATCAAATCCTCACCCATAAGGTCTATAACAATGAGATTCGAGGGCCAATCTCGGCTCCCGATCCTCACTGGGCAATCCCTAACTTCCCGATCCCCAACCATACGATCCCCGCTGGGCGTACTCACTACAAATGGCTCACACTCAAACAAGCAGTCAAAACCAATACGACTCACACAATCCAATGCAATAAAGGAATGGGTAGCACCCGAATCAAAAAGCACTGAAACTGGATGAGTAAGGATTTGAGTGGTACCTGACGCCACCGGAATGTCTGCCTCCTCTATGCGCCTCATATGATACAATCGGGGGTGAACTGAACCCTAACTCGAGGCTGCACGGCGATCCGGCTGACCCCATCCCCTACCACGACCCGAACTCTGCGGAATATGAGTAGCTGGTGTGCTGTGATCCCTCTGATCGGTAGTGGTAGTCGGAACTCTAACAGCCCTGGTGGCCCTCTCACAATGAGTCGCCCGATGCCCGGTCTGCCCGCAAGTGAAGCAAGTAACTGGAGGAAAAGGGCAATCCTTCATCAAATGCTCATATTGGTTGCAGTTAAAACAAACCCTGCCACCAGAAGCAACGGACTGAACTGAACGGTTACCCTGAGATCCCCCAGCCTGGTGAAACGGTCTCTTCCTAGGTGTAGGGGCAGACTGTGCTCTCGAAAATCGGCCACTCTTGCCGACTGAGAAGCTGCCAACTGTTTTCTGTTTCTTGGCCTCGGCAAACAACTCTGATTCCAGTGCGGCCATCTCGATCGCTAGAGCGCGATCCTGATACTCCTTCAAAGTGGCACACATGAGCGGTGCCATACTCTGCCTGATATGCGATTTCATACGTATATTAAAGTAACAGATTTTATCAGCCTCCGTCCTCACCTGATCTCTCACGAAACCCAACTGCTGATTGTAAGTAATGATGGCCTGAGAAATAGGCACATCCTGAGGTGTAGCGGTGAAGAACTCCACAATTCTGCGCTCCTTAACTGGCGGTGGACAATATTCTGCTTCCATAGCAGCCTTGAATTCCTCCCAGGTAGCTCGACGGTCTCTGGGCGCAACGGCCTCCCACCATTCCGCAGCTTCCTTATCCAGGAGGTACTGGGCAATATGTACCCTCCTGTCCTCGGGACAAGCTACGGCATCGAAGGTCCTGGACAACTGAAAGAGCCAATTCTCCCAACCGAGGGAGTCAGAAGATCCGGAGAAACGAGGTGGATGCATCTTAGTCACCGTCTGAAGCCACTTACTAGCTTCCTCTTCAGGTGTCTGAGGCGGATTCTGGCGTCCACCCTGAGCTATCTGAGTAAGTTGGGCTACTAACTGCTGAAGTACGGCAGTAGCCCCGGCGTCGGCATTATTACCCGACGGCACTGAGTGAGAGGCTGAGTCCGCAGAGGACTGAGAAAGTGAGCCCTCCTCATTATCAGCACCCCGACCGCGGCCTCGGCCGCGTCCCCTAGCTGGTCTACCACGACCTCTCAACATACTGAAGGAAAATAAGAAAAGAACAAGATCAGAAAGATTCACAATTCACAAAGTTGGTAACACAAGTCACAATTCCGAACAACGCAAGAAAACGAATTACAGAAATATAAGAGTTCGAGGAGACTTACAGCCACGGGTCACACGAAAGGACGGTAGCGTGATTATATTAGGCTCAACGACCGACTCTAACGACGTAACTGACAGACGCAAAATTCACCGACAGCCTAGGTATTCAAAACCTAAGCTCCGATACCATAAATGTAACACCCCAATTCACAAATGGGACATTACATGCCGTAGAACCCTCGTGAGGTCTACCAGGCTAACACATGACATATAAACCACAATGAAATTTCAAACGATGCACTCAAAAGTAAGTAAGGCTGTGGCCTCGGCCAAAACAATTTTAACGGAGTACATGAACATAAGATAAATACCAATTCGTTGCCCACGCAGGGGACTTAAACCAAGTTTAAAAGTAGACAGTCTAATTCCAGTACTCGACAAATGCAATGACAAAATATAAAATTACAGACTCGAGCCACATCATCAAGCCAGCCCATCCTTTACGTGTGTGTCCCGTGCCTGCTCCTCAGCTCTCCCGGTACCTGAAATGCATAAGACGCATTTCCCCCATTTAAGGGGTTAGCATTCGAATAGCTAGTGCAAGTACACAATTACACAACATTATATACAAAATACGGTTTTTAGCACAATCATCTCAATCAGAAATCATTTGCCATAAATATTCCGGAATACTACATTGGCAATCATATCAGTGCCAATCATCCCGATATCACAAAATCACAATCGGTATCCCGTGGCCGTACCCCTTAGTATCGACCCCGGACATCCCGTCGAACACTCCGGGTGGGATACCAATTCCGCGGCCGTACCCCTTAGTATCGACCCCGGACATCCCGTCGGACACTCCGGGTGGAAGTTCAATCACACACGCACCCAAGTTCCCTTCCGCGGCCGTACCCCTTAGTATCGACCCCCAGACATCCCGTCGGACACTCCGGGTGGAAGGAACACAACTCACGCACCCAAAAATCACAATTCATCAATCATTTCGAAAATCACAACATACATAACGAAATGTAATACATGTACTTGCCTTGAATGAAACGAAACGAAGGAAACGACGAAGGAATAGGTTTCGGTCCGAACAATCCTCCCAAATCCGTTCCTAACACAATAACGGTATACACAAGTCTCAATAATGCGGAAAGGTAAGAATTAATCCTAATTCTACCCCTTGGAACTATTTGTCGGTCAATACGAAGTCCAAGATGGTTATAATCTAACAATGGAGAAATTACTAGGTTAAATCCGTTAAACTATAATGGAAACAATGGATTTACGACTACACAATCGTAATCTAACAAGTCGTCGATGCTAAATCGGATTAAAAGGAAGAATTATGCCAAAAATCCCGAAATCCCCAAAAACTAGGGTTCTAAAGAAATATACCTCGATTCGGACGGATGGAGGATGATTATGATGATGATAAACCTTGCTTGAAGCACAACAATCGATCTCCAAAAGAACTCTAAGGATTGCCCTGGGCAAAATGCTCCAAAATGCTCAAGGAACTCACGTTTCGCACAAAGGGATGAGAAGGAACGAAATAACGCGACTGAGGATAAGTCAGGAATTAAAAGGCCTGAGGGCGCGTTACGTACGTTAACGCGAGTTGTTAACGTACGTTATGAATGTTACGTACGTAACCTCTCTCAGGTTAACGTACGTAACGAACAATCTGGACTCTATTTGCGAAACCATAACGTATGTTACCAATAGGGTATAACGTACGTTATGATGCCTATATAACGTACGTAAAGGTGCATGCATAACGTACGTTATGCATGCAGCAGTTCAGCGCTGCTAAACACTTAGCTCAGCACAGTCGATACAACGACGAAACGCAACGCAAGGATAGAATCAAAAGTATAAACATGGGGTATCCATAACAACGAAGCTGAGTTTAGAAAGAAAATACACCACCAACATTCGGGGAATCCAAAATATGACAAGGAGGATAAAAGCACCCTAAACTTCTAAGAAATTACAAAACGACCCAAACGTCCGAAAACCGCGATACAACGTCGGATTAACAATCCGAAAGTTTCAACACGACCAACTCAACCATACAAACTTATACAAATCAAGAAACAACGAAAACAAACAAGTTTTACGAGAATCGAACGTACATGCGGCAAGATATAATTCAAGATGAAATTATGCAAAAACATCCTCGAAACTCGTCCAGACGGAAAAACTCCAAGAACAAAATAGATTCAGAATTCCAAAACAGTACTAAGCAAGTTGTCCGAAATGAACATACGCCAAAAATAGAAATTACCGAAAATAGAAAACACGGGTATTACAATTGTAATAGATTCTAACATTAATATTTGTACTCCAAAGTATCTATATTAATAACATCTCGCGAGAGCATTCAAGCCCGGGATTAACAACCCCGGCAAATCTTGTGTTATTTATTTTCTCAAGGAAGTGTTCTCGCATTTGTTTGTTACTCGATCATTCCAGCAATATTATCTCCAGGTAATATTTTGGGTAACAACAATTGGCGCTAGAGGGAGGGCATCTAAACCTTCATTTTTATTCCTACCGTCTCGAAGAACACTCACTGTTCTCCGGACATATACTTGAAGAAACACTCACTGTTCTTTAAAGAAAAGCCTTCAGAAATATGACATCTGCCACGACTTCCAAAAGAGCCACCCTACGATCTACCGGAAACCTCATTCCGGCCCAGACCGATTCCCAACCCACGGAGGAAGGTGACCGCGGCGACGCTAGGCTCTCACGCCCGCCCCCGAGGGACGGTCCTAGCCTCTCACTCAATCAGTTCCAGACCGCGGAAGATATTTAGGAGGCTATAGCCATCCTCAGGGAGCGACGGAGGGCATGCGACTCGCCCACCATCACTCCGTCAACCATCCGCCGAGCAGGCAAGCGGAAGCTCAAGGGGATATATGTTGAGAAATCAACAGAAAGCCCCGAGCCGCAAGAAAAGGCTCTCGTAATGCGGGATGATTCCGTCTTCATCCGCCTAGGGAGCGATCCCTCATGGCGACCCGGGCACTCGGCCCCCAGCCGGGAGACATCGGAGTCTGAATCCTTTACCAGAAGTTCGGCATATCCAACTCCCAGGAGACAAACCGGCCATCGGGTCCCCGCGCAACGAGATGAAGGCGCTCCTGGAAACTGGGGTAGGCGCCAGGAGATCGATTGCTGGACCAAGTGAACCACTCGTGGTCCAGATCGAGCTCGCCCCAGTTCAACCAAAGATCGCTCCCCCACTGACACCTCTATATGAAGGGAGATCCGATCCGGAGACCCACTTGAGAAAATTCTGGATTTATATGACCGGATGCGGAGCATCAGATGCGACGAAGTGTCAGATGTTCCCATTAACTCTGGGCGACCTCGCCCACAGGTGGTACGTCTCACTACCACCTCGCTCGATCAATTGTTTTGAGAATATGGCGAGCAACTTCACGTCATACTTCGCCACCAAAGTGGCTCGGCCAGAAGGTCCCCACCGCATGATGAAAATCAGGCAGGGGAAGGACGAGCCCGATGAAGATTACATCGACCGGGTGGACGAAATAGTCCTCACCGGCGAGCCCATTAGCGACGAACTCACTCTCTACTCAGTCTTAGGGGGATTTTACGGCCTCTCGCCCATGTTCAGGCACCTCACAAAGGACATCCCCCCGACATACTCGATCTTCCGCGCCAGGGCCGCTGACTTCCTGGCTAGGCAGAGGATGCTCTCCCTCCGCTTAGGCGAGGGATCTACCGGAGAAGGGAAGGCGCCGACCCACATCCAAAAGAAGGCGGTCGCCAAGCCCAAAAAGGCGGTCGCAAAACCGCCTGGCGAGTTCAAAGCCTTCGAGGATGTGGAGGTTCACCTCCTCCACAACCTCAACTTATCTCCGGCCCACATCTTTAACGCCATCAAGGGGCGCGAGTGGCTTAACAAGCCAAAGTCGATAAGGGACCATGGTCATCTAGACCGCAGCAAATTCTGTGCCTACCACAAGAGTCCCGGCCACAACACCAGCCAATGCCGCGACCTCCTCAGACAACTCTGGCGACTGTTTGAGGAAGGCAAATTGGACAACTTGGTCACCAAGCCAGAACCTCGCACAGAAAGGACCGGAGTACGCGAGCGCCGACAAAACGATGGGATCCCTCCCCATCCGGTCGCTAGGATCGAGCATAATGAGCCAGAGTACTCCGAAGAATCGATCCCTCCAATCAACCCTGGCGGCCGGATTAACATGCTTCAGGCATGAGGCGGAAACCTCGGAGGCTTTTCCCCAGTTTCTACTCTGTCGAACAGAAAGAGGAAGGCCGAACTGAGGGCGTTCACCAGGATCCATGTCGTGATCCCACCGGAGCCTACCATCTCCAAAGACGCGCTCATCACCTTCTCCAACAAGGATAGGGAGGGGGTGCAGTGCCCCAAAGAGGATGCGTTGGTGATCTCTGCATGTATCCTTGGGAAGATGGTCGATCGCGTGCTGGTTGACAATGGGAGCTTTTGCAACATCATATTCAAATCTGCTCTTGACCAGCTCAGCAACCTAACCAAGTTCATCAAGCCATTCGACACCGTGCTCCAAGGGTTCGGCGACAGCACAGTCCAAGCCTATGGAAGGATCAAGCTCTCCATCGAGCTAATATGCTTTTACGATCCCAAGGTTAGGATTACTAGGAACCTAAACTTTGTAATCATAGATAGGCCCAACATCTATAATGGGTTCCTAGGTCGTCCATTTCTAGAAACCTTTGAGGCGGTCGCCTCTTCTTTCTTTTACTGTATCAAATTCCCCACTGCCGATGGGACGGTCGGTACTGTAAAAGGTGATCATCTAATGGCAAAGAAATGTTTGAATTACTCCTATGTTGTAACTTACTTCCCATGCTATTTGTAACATCGAAACGGTCGACAATCAACCCATAGAGACCGACGAGCCAAGCACATCGTACCAACCTGAATCAGGGGACACCATCTCACATCAATTGACGGACGACATCAAGCCAAGGATCGGTTTCGAGCCAAGTCTCGACATCGATCCTAGGATCGAGTCTGGAAATCGTTCCAAACGAGAGGTGACCGTCCCCGTTGAAGTGTTGGAAAATATAACGATAGATCCGGCTCACCCGGAGCGGGAAGTACAGATCGGCGCAAGCGTCGATGTCGAATTAAAGGAGGATCTGATCAATTTACTACGTAAGAACATCGGAGTCTTTGCCTGGTCGCATCAAGATATGGTCGGCATAAGTCCTGAACACGCTTACCACTATCTAAAGATCGACCCAGCAAGGAAGCCTGTTCACCAAAAACGTAGGAAATTCGGTCCTGAGAAGTACGCAACACTCGACATAGAATTCAAAAAGCTACTCGATAACAAACTAATCGGGGTAGCTACAGACGAAACGCAGTGGGTCGCCAATGCCGTGCTCGTCAAAAAGCCGAACAGCTCCTAGAAGTTATGCATCGAATTCACCGACCTCAACGCGGCATGCCCAAAAGATCACTTTCCAATGCCTCATATCGATCACCTGGTCGATAGTACAGCAGGTTGCGAAATGATATCGTTCATGGATGCCTTCGCCGGATACCATCAAATCCCAATGGCGGAGAAAGACATAAAGCACACATCTTTCCACACAAAGAAAGACATATACTTTTGGGTCCGAATGCGGTTCGGTTTGAAGAACGCAGGGGCAACCTACCAGCGACTAGTCAACGGAATGTTCGCCAATCAGATCGGCAAGACCATGGAGGTCTACATTGACAACATCATGGTCAAAAGTCTCAAGAAGTAATACCACCTCAATGACCTTGCCGAGACGTTCGCCATCCTCGAGAAGTTCAACATGAAACTGAACCCCAAGAAATGCAACTTCGGGGTGAGCTCCGGAAAATTCCTGGGGCACATCGTGAGCCAAAGGGGGATCGAGGCGAACCCCACCAAGATTCAGGCGATCCTCGACATGCAGGAGCCACGGAATTTCAAGCAAGTGCAACGCCTCACAGGTTGTTTGGCTGCCCTCAACCGTTTCATATCTCGGCTCGGGGATAAAAGCAAGCCTTTCTTCACGACCATAAAGAACAAGAAGTTCGCATGGACGAAGGAGAGTCAAATAGCATTCGCCAAAATCAAGGAGTACCTATCTAACCCCCAGATCTTGGCAAAGCTGATCCCCGATGAAAAACTACTCCTTTACCTGGCGGCCTCAGAGGTCGCACTGAGTGCCGTTTTGGTGCGAGCGGAGGGACAAGTCCACTTGCTGATCTACTTCGTTAGTCAAGCGCTCCACGACGCGGAAACGCGATACACGCCTCTGGAGAAGATCACTTATGCTCTTGTCATGAGTGTTCGCAAGCTAAGAGCCTACTTCTTCGAACATCAAGTGGAGGTTCTAACAACTCTCCCTCTAAGGCAAGTTCTACACCGACCAGACACCAACGGGCGACTCTTCAAGTGGTCACTGGAGATCGCCCAATACGGTATCATGTACGCTCCTCGCACGGCGATCAAAGGCTAGGCTCTGGCAGACTTCGTGATGGAATTAACATTCCCTCACAGTCCGACCCAGATCGGCCGCCCTGCCTGGAAGCTGTACGTAGATGGCTCGGAGACCAACTCGCGAGCAGGGACAGGGATTGTCCTCATCATCCCCAACGGGCAGAGTTTCACAAATGCTGTGCGTTTCGGGTTTCGTGCGACCAACAATGAAGCCGAGTACGAGGCCTTGGTAGGCGGGCTCGATCTAGCCCTCGCCCTAGATGTTCGTCGTCTCCATATCTTCATGGACTCCATCTTGGTTGTGAACCAAGTCAAGGGAGAATATGAGGCGCGCGGCGAACAAATGGTCAAATACCAAGAATTGGTCACCGAAATGTGCACGAAATTTGAGGAAGTGCTAATCGAACAAGTCCTGAGAGAGCACAACTCCCAGGCTGATGCCCTATCCAAGCTAGCGTCGTCGGATGGGGAAGCCGATTTCTCTAATATCCAAATCACAAAATCAGCAAGGCCGGCGATCGACAGAAACCTGGTTACCACAGTTGCTGTTGCCGAGGAGAACTGGATGACTCCGTTCATCAAATACTTAAAAGACGGAACGGTCCCTGACGACCGTATCCTCGCCAACTCCAGCTCCGTGCAACCAGATACACCCTATTGGACGATCAGCTTTACAAGCGAGCTTTCAGCCTCCCCCTCCTCAAGTGTATTACATAGGAGGAAGGTCGGCTCGTTTTGGCCGAAATCCATGACGGGATCTGTGGAAACCATGCTGGTGGACGAGCTCTCATCCATAAAACAACCAGGTAAGGTTTTTTCTGGCCGTCACTTCAGAAGGATGCGATCGCCTACGCCAGATCGTGTCATAGGTGTCAAGTAATGGGACCAAACATCAAACTCTCCCCCGAGCAGCTCACTTCAATGTACAGCCCATGGCCTTTCGCCCAATGGGGCATCGACCTTATAGGTCCCTTGCCGACGGCGCCAGGGGGCTGTAAGTTTGCCATCGTAGGGGTCGACTACTTCACCAAATGGGCTGAGGCTGAACCACTCAACAAGATCGTCCAAGAGCAAGTAATCAAGTTCATCTGGAGAAACATCATATGCCGATTCGGTCCACCTCAGGCCGTCATCTCCGACAACGGAAAACAGTTCGATGGCTTAGATGTCATGCAATTCTGCGAGAAGTGGGGAATCAAAAAGTTGTTCTCGGTCCCATACCACCCTCATACGAACGGGCAGGTAGAAGCCGTAAACAAAATCCTCAAACACACGATTAAAGCACGACTCGAATCCAGGCAAGGACGATGGGCGAACGATCTCCCAGACGTTTTGTGGTCTTATCAAACGATGACCCGAAATTCAACCGGTGAATCCCCATTCGCCCTCGCCTTCGGAACAGAAGCGGTGATCCCCTCAGAGATCGCCGTCCTCATCCATCGAACCAAATAAGAGATGACGACCGACAATGATGTGGCCCGACGGATCGACCTCGACATGCTCGAAGAACGACGACTGACCTCAGAAATGAAGAACACTATCCATAAAAGAAGATCCGAGAAGTTCTTCAATTCGAAGGTCAAAGAAAGAAGGTTCCAAGTGGGCGATCTCGTCCTCAAAAAGATCCAGACCCACACAGGTGTCTTTGGTCCCAACTGGGAAGGCCCCTTCAGGATATCTAAGTGGCTAACTAAGGGAGCCTACGAACTTGAACACCCTGACGGCACTCCGGATCAATATCCCTGGAACGCCGTACATCTGAAGAAATACTACCAGTGAAAACTTTGTATTCAGTTTCAAATACCCTATGTACAAGGAATATAATGAGATTTCTTCCTATCCCATCTATTCTAGCGATCGCCCCACCAGGCATATCGTATACCGTCGAGGATCGTCGTTCAAACATGGCGATCCGAGGTAGAAACAATGCAGCCATGGTCCTGGAGGTCGATGGAACCGACAACTTCGCCCATGCAAGGTTTCTTTGGACTGAGATCGCCCGCCCTTCGTTTAAATATGAGGCCGGCGTAGCCGAAGGACCCTCCAAACTAATCTGCGGACACGTTCGCACGCCCTCAAGATACATCATCTAACATGATGTACCCAGAGAAGGCGGCGCGTCCCTACCCCTTCACAACGTATACCGTCGAGGGTCGCCATCTAACATGCCGACCCGAGGTAGAAAAGTGCTAACAAAGCCGCGGACGTGGAGTCGAATAAACCGACGACGCCCCATGCAAGGACTCCTCCAGACCAAGACCGCCCACCTTTCGTTTAAATACAAGGCGGGCGCAGCCTAACGGAGGACCCTCACAATAAAGTGAGTTGCGGGAATATCGCTCGCACACAAAGACACGGTTAAGGAGGTCGGTCCATCGAATTCCGCGACCGTGCATGGTTCCTCAAAATCGACAAAACTGAAGATAGCTCACCAGACATACTATTTTTGTTCCCTTACTTACAATAAGTAAACAAAAACAAGGGGGCAAAGGAGGAGAGCTAATCCTAAATGCGATCAGATAGAAGGAACCGTACCCGATCGGCTTCGTTCAAACACATGCAGGACGATCAGAATTGTTCAACAATATTTACAAGTAAGAATTTCCAAACATGTCAATACATTCAACATCAAACAATCGGTCGGGCGAACAAGACATCGGAAGAAATCATACACACACTTGTAAAAATTCGCGTGCAAACATTCAAAGGCGATCGTACATAAAAAGGAACCGGTGCGAAAAAAGGACTATTTTATTCATTATCAAGGAGTTCGTACAATATAAAGCCCGAAGGCAATACAAAGAAAAAGCAAAAAGTTACAAGCTAAAGAGGATAAATAAATCTCTCAGGGTCCCTCCGGCTGGTCTTCGCCCCCAGGTGGCGGATCGGCACGCGCTCCCCCATCGGCCTCGGGATAAATAAGTTTATCCGGAAAAGGATACCAACTCAAGTCGATCCCCAAGTCGATGAGGTCAAGGATTGGCAGGGAAAACTCCGGATGCAAAGGGTGCTCGAGTGCATAGGCCTTGAAGCTCTCCATCATAGGACCGATCTCGATCCCTACCTTTTTGGCAGCTCGAACAGCGTCGGCGTAGGCCACATAATAGGCGAACTCGCCGATAAGTGCCATATTAAGGTAGGGATCGGTCTCGATCGCCTTTAGCTGCCCTCTCAACTCCGTGGTCGTCTTCTCAGCTTCCGATAGCTCGACCACCTTGGCGGCCATTTCTCCCTTAACCTTCTCAAGCTCTCCATTTGTCTTCTCCAGCTTGCTGTTGAGTCGATCCACCGTCGCCTTCAGCACGTCGCCTCCTCCTGCAAGGCCACATGAATCCGGCGAGCTTCCTTCTCCTGGTCGTGGAACCGATCGGCAGCTTCCTTGGAGCGGCTCAGCTCTTGCTTCATCCAGTCGATATCCTGCTTAGCTCGTTTGGCCGTCTCTAAGTACTCCTTCTCCATAGCCTGGATCCCGTTAGCAAAATCGACGTTTGTATTCCGAGCGGCCTCAAGGTCTTGATGGAGGCGAGCATTAGAGGGTCGCCCCTCGTAATCCTTGGCAGCTTGGATGGCCATCGTCGCCGTCTGGAGAGCCAGGGCAATGGTCGCCTGCATGGCATCTCCAGATCGCCGACGAGCGATCGCGTCAAGATCGGTCGTCCAAGCCTTAGGCAGAGAGGCGATGGCCTTAGAGATATAGGAAGGGACATCAAGGGACTTCAGCGGAGACTTGCTCGCTAGGAAGTCCAGCACCATCGGCGAAACGTCCGGATCAGCAAGACGGACCCTGCAGCACAAACGAAAAGAAAACAGAGGAGTTAGTGTATACCTTACTCAAATTGCTTAACTCGGAAAGATCAATTCGGTCTTACCTGTTGACCAACTCGGGGTCGCGGCCAAAATAGGGCTTGCCCCGGGATGTTTCTGCTTCGGCGATCGCCGCAGCCTTCAAGAAGCCAGCCGAGGGCCTGGAGCCAGACCCCTCCACCATCGGAACAGCGGAGAGTGGTGGAGCGGCAAGCGGCGGATCCAAGATGGATACGTCCGCCTCAGCTGTCGGCAAGGACCCCTCCGGCCTCCGCCTCTTGCGGGTGCGTTGGAGTTGTTCCTCCTCCTGAATTTCCGGCTCGGCGACCGGCACCACAGTGGGCCTCACCACAGGAATGGGGCGAGACGTCGTCGCAGTAACGCGACCCGTCTTCTTGCCCTAGTGAAGACGACCGATGAGACCAGGGTTAGACATGGCGATCTCTTGCGGTGGCTCGACGAAGCGGGGAAAATTAATCTATGCCAAAGAAAAAATTCAGACGAGTTAAACATCTCTTTCAATCAAACGATCGTCAAGCAAGGAAGAAGAAGTAAAATTTATACCTGGAACTTTCAGATGACGTGGGAAGCGAAACAATCGAGCCCCCAACCGATGAAGTTCGTGACCGAGTGAGCGAACGTCTTTGTAGGAATCCGGCAAAGCACGAATTCGCTCCCAAACGATCAAGAAATCAAAGGGGAGATCGTCGATCGCTGGAACAAGGGAACCTGCAAAAAGGAAACAAAATTAGATCAGTCCAAGATGTATCCGATCAAAGGGAGAGTTAAAACCCTTACTCGGATTCCTCTCCCGAAAATTGGTGGGGATCTCCAACTCTTCCTCTGGCCTATCACTCGGCGCCGATCGCCACGCTCCGCCGACCCAGCACCATTTTGCCAGGTCGCCCCGGGTCTTGTTCGGCACACCAAGGACCACTCTTCCCATTCGACCTTGAATGTGATTACCGCCGATCGACCCTTTCTGCACAGCCAGTTTGAAGAGATAATTCATTTCCATCGCAGAAAGGAGACAGAACAAACGGTGACCGCCAAGGAGTGTCAGAGTACAGATGATCTGTAGCTAGGCGTTCGGCGTAAGTTGGAGCGGCGCCAAATTCCAGGCGATCAACAGATACGAGACGGCGAACGGCAAGGGAAACCGCAGTCCGGCCGCCATGGTCATTTCATTAATGGCGACCATACCCTCGGGAGGCTGGTCGGCACGTTCATTCTTTGAGGGCACATGCAGTGAAACATCAGAAGGAATATGATATTTGGCCCTCCAATGGCTCAAGTCTTTCCGGGTCGCCGAACTCCGGATCTGACCAAGAGTCCACTGAGATGGGTCGGCGTCCCGAAACACCATCCGCTTCACATGTTCGTAGGGATGAGCGGTGGAGTAAGCTTCAAAATCAAATTCGGGACAGGGCCCGACAATCCCCTCCATAAACTTAGCGAAAGCCATATAGGCTGGGCCGAATACGCTATCTTTTTCCTAAGACAACCGCACCAGTTCATCTTCATCCACCGGCGAACCCCCTCGCTCCGCCGTCGCCGCATATCTCGCCACTTCGGCCTCGTTGAAGAGCTCCTCAAGTTCTGCGGGTGCAATCCCCGCACGAATAGCCTCAACGGCCATTTCCATATGGAGTCCCACGGGAATTTCCTCCCGGTCCGGCGAAGCCGCGGCGGCGGAGGTGCTTCCAGTCTCGAAGGTCTTAGATCCTCCAGACATGTTATAAAAAAGTAAAGGGGAGAAAGAAGATTTATGTTCTTACCTAAAAGGAAGGACGGTTGGCACAATGGTCGTCGGAAAAATTTTGCAGAATCTCGGCTAGAAAACGAGGAAGCGTGAAGAGGAGAAATGAAGAAGCCAAAGCCCCTTTTATAGACATGGGAAGGGGTCTCTTTGCAAATAGGCGAAATTCCGAGGGCTGGAGTGCAACCGTCGGAGGGGGGACACATTAAATGCAGCCCTCGAATCCCGCGTACGCGTCTTTTCGAGGGCACGCCAGACGACAAGTCTGACAAACCGTCGGACTCCCCCAATAGTAGCGCGACGCGTGTCCTTGCAACGTTTCGAGAGCCCGCCTCCATTTCCCGCTGCTCCCAGCGCAAAAGGAGATCGTCCAAATTTGAAATTAGATTGTCTGATCGTCTAAACATTGGCGATCGCCAACAGTGCCACCTCACCCCGTGTTTTCAACATCGAAGCGAGCTGGGGGGCAATTGTTGTGCGGCGATTAATACGCCTCAGTGGCGGTCGGCATAATGATCGGAGAGCCAACCATAGAAGACATACTCTGGGCGAACGCCCAGAGGTCGGCACCCACGACGATCGTCTTTTGGTATCCGGCATTCGTCTTTTGGTATCTGGCGATCGTCTATGATATCCAAGGAGAGGCCCCAACAGCCTTGTCTCCTATAAATAGGAGGCTTACAACAGTGTCCAAGGATCAGGCTATTATCTTCATAAAATCAGAATCACATCATTGTGAATACAGTGAAAGATATACAGAAAGAGAGATACATTCTCATACACTGAACATCAAAAGCAAGAACTCACAGATCTTCATATCTGGTTCTTCCGGCAATCTACACGCTCTACAGCTTAGATAACTATAAGTCTTTACACTCATTGTAATAGATTCTAACATTAATATTTGTACTCCAAAGTATCTATATTAATAACATCTCGCGAGAGCATTCAAGCCCGGGATTAACAACCCCGACAAATATTGTGTTATTTATTTTCTCAAGGAAGTGTTCTCGCATTTGTTTGTTACTCGATCATTCCAGTAATACTATCTCCGGGTAATATTTTGGGTAACAACACTGGTATTCACGACAGAATGGTTCTTGAATGATCCCAATCATTCATTCTCAGTTGGGGTACAGTGTAGGCCGCCAGGCTGGTTAGGTGGTGCTACTACTCTTTGGTTCCTCCCATTGCTGACTGACGGACCTACCGAGTCGCGCATTAGGATTGACGACGGAATGAATCAAGCTAATTCTCTCATTATGAATATTAAATATTGGATATCTAAATTTGGGACATTGGATGTCTAAATCGATTTATTAGATAAACTGAGTTATGTCCTAATGAATTAAATATATCACTGGGTGATTAATTTAATTCATGGATATAATTATTTCTTGGAGAAATTAATTATGTCATAATGTATTTGATATGATAAAATTAATTGGATTAATTAAACTATACAAATACATTGGGACAGAATTAGAGTTTATCTGTTTGGACTCTCGGGAGTCCGAAACGAACCGAACTCATCCGTTTCTGCATGGTAGACGCCCCCTTAGTTCCAACCACTTTCCTCTTGTCTTGTTGTTTTCATTTTATATGAAAAAGATGACTTTGTGGGGTTTGATCTCATGTGACATGAGTTGTTCATATGAGAGTGGAATAAGAATAAAAGGAGGAAGACTTCTTATCTCTCCTACATGATTTCATACGTGAGATAGGTTAATAGAGAGAGAGAAAACTTTTCTCAAAGTCTTCATCATCTTCTCCAAGTCTTCTTCCATTTTTCTTCACAAGTTCTTGATTTTTCTTGGAGGAAAATTGAGAAATAAAAGAGAGATTGTGAGTTATATACTTAGAGTGTTATAATTTCATATTGGAAGCTTCATCACTTAGCTATAGCCTTATCCTCGGAGGATAGCAAGGTGATTGTCATTCCGGTCGTTTCTCCGGCGCGTCACAAGTAGAGACGCGGTGCTTTCGGCGTTGGATCGTTCAAGGGCTTGGAGCGGATTGAATTCGTAGAGATCAAACTAAAGCTTGGGGAATAGCTCAAGA
Source organism: Orobanche coerulescens (assembly GCA_033398695.1). Taxonomy (NCBI): domain Eukaryota; kingdom Viridiplantae; phylum Streptophyta; class Magnoliopsida; order Lamiales; family Orobanchaceae; genus Orobanche; species Orobanche coerulescens. The sequence continues at coordinate 28,601,739 of CM065805.1, read as the reverse complement.
GAAGGACACCGTTTAATCAACAACTACAAGGGTATGTTTTCTCGTATCTTTTGTGTTTCGTTTTTATATTCGTATATAAGTAGCTCGATCGATCCTCGTAGGGATTCGGATCGAATGAATTTTCATTTTACCGATTCCGCTGGGCCTTCGTTTTAGGCACCGAATCCCAACAGTGGTATCGGAGCAAGGTCTTGCGATCGTATATACGATATTGGCATTTGGAATGCTCGATTAGATGGTGAATGATTTGGAATCATTTTAGTCATAATCGTTGGTATATGTTTTTCGTTCGTAATAATTGCATTTTTTGTAAGTTTATGTCTAAATATAAATCTTAAATTTTTGGGAAATATGATTTATATTGAAGATATGAAAGTCGAAAAATATAGATATTGGATATCCGATCGAAAATCTAGCCCCGAATCGTCGTCGGACGATTTTTTGGACAAAAAGGGTAATCTGGCCAAGAGTGACTCGACCGTGTGCTGGGTGACTCGGTCGTGTCGGGCAGTCTGGCCAAGTCACTGCCAGGCAGACCCGACCGTGTCTGGAGAGACGGGCCGTGCCTGGCCGACAGCTGCCGAGCGTGACTCGGCCATGCCAGCTCGTCTGTCGGCGAGGGTGACTCGGCCATGGCGAGCCATTTTCGCTGACTCGATTTTTCGTGTATTCTTAAAAATTAATCTCCCGCATGTTAAATTGGATTTAATATGATTAAAATGATTTATGGTATTTCATTTTATAAGGGAAATTTGATTAATTGGAATATTTATGATCGACGAATTATTTTGAACGTTATCATATTACTGATTATGTGAATCGATTGGATCGGTTCGTATTGTTGATTGGATCAATGTATCTCTACGTTTTTCATTTATACAGTATTTATTGGATGAATACTTTTGAATGGGGATGTGGTTCGTGGACTTAGTTTTGAATCGTTCGTTTTATTCGATTGGGTTCTAAAGGCCGTTTTGAGCCTATTTATTTTACTAGAAATGTTTGTATCTAGGATGCAATTTTAGAGGTAAAATTTATATGTAATGACGAAGACCGGAGGAAGATCCGTTTCGAGAAGACGAAGATTCAAGACGAAGACTTTTAATTAGATTACAAAGTTTCTGTTTTCTAGGAACAGTTCATGAACCACATGTTGGTAGCAACTAGGTTGTGAATGGTTGTTTCATATTGTATGAATGCCACAAACGCGCTTAACTGATTAATGTGCAAAGTGTAACGTTAATCGCGAAAATTCTCCCACGACAAATTATTAAGTTTATAAGGTTTCAAGGTTTTCCTTCCCTCCATCGAGCTTTCGGGAAATTGAAATCCAAACCGGATGTGCTATGCTTCCGAGTTATCGGGGTAGTTGTTCGGGGAGGATGGATAAATTACCGAGAGCGCATTGGATGGCTTCGGTTGGAGCAAATTTTACCCCTAGAAACCTGATAGGTTGCCAGATAAGATTGATTGTAACCGGTTGCGTCGATGGTATAAACTTAACTTGTTCACGAACCATAGAAACCGTATAGGTTGAGGGGAGTGAACAAGGGGAAAAAGAAGATCGTATCATCCATTAGATGGGTTGGTGTTGGACACCACTTTATGAAAATTAATAGACTAGAAACCTGTTCGGTTGCCCTCTATTAAGATTTATAAAGAACTCGATCACCACTATGAAATATAGCGACGATACTTCTGGATATCACATGGGAGTGTGTTATTCCAATAAAAATAGTGGGATCTGGGTAACAAGAATAGAAAAGACCTTAATTCTTTACTCAGAACATAATTAAACGAGTCACTAATTAATCTGTCGTACTTAATGCATACATAACTCTCAATATGACAATGAACCCACTCGCAATTCTACTCGAAAAGAACACCTTAATCGGACCTAACTTTGTGGATTGGATCCACAACCTGATGATAGTCCTCAGTATAGAGGCACTGGGATACGTCTTAGAGACGGACATTCTGGCGCCTCCTGTGCGGACCAGAACCAATCAGGAAGAGATTGAAAACCACGAAAAGTGGGTTAAGGATGATGTAAAAGTACGTGCTTACATGATGGCTTCTATGTCTAATGAGCTTCAGAGAGCTCATGAGAAAATGACTTCTGCTAGGCAGATTCTATCTCATTTAACCGAGCTTTATGGTAAGCACAGCAGAACTGCTAGATATGAGATATCCAAGCAACTGTTCGGGGCAAGAATGAAGGTAGGTGAGAAGGTTGGGGAACACGTCCTCAAAATGATATCCATGATTGAGATATTGGAGGCTCTTGATTTTAAAAAATGGATACTTCTCTCCAAACCGACCTTATCCTTCAGTCTCTCCCTGATTCCTTCTCACAGTTTGTTATGAACTTCAACTGCAATGAAATTACATGTAACTTAGCAGGGCTAATGAACAAACTAGTGACTGCTCAGTCTCAGATGAATACTCCGCTGATGAAGGAATCTTCCCTTGTGATTTCTTCTGGACCTCGGAGGTCTAAGAATAAGAAGAAAAAGACCAAGAAGCAGATTGGACCACAAGTTAAGGACCTTAAGGGAAAGGGCAAGGCCCCGATGGTTCCAAAAGGCAAGAAGAAGAAGGACGCTTGTCTCAAGTGCGGTGAGCTGGGCCACTGGGCAAGAGACTGTCCAATTCTTCATGGCGCTTCAGGTACAGAACTTTTAGTTTTGGAAACATATTATTCTGCTACTATATTTTCTACTTCTAGGATACTGGATTCTGGTGCTAGTTCTTATATTTATATCGTGAATCAGGATCTGGAACAAAGTAGGAAGCTTGGAGCTGGGGAAGTGATGGTCACTGTCGGAAGCAGGCATAGTGTCGAGGCGACCGACATAGGATCACTTCTTTTGGGTTTAGAATCCGGTTTTGTTTTGACTTTAGAAGATGTACTTGTTTTGTCTAAAGGGCATAAAAACATTGTATCCATTCCGGTCATGGACCGAAAAGGCTTTTCATTTTTCATTGGTGATGGTTCCTGCAAAATTTATTTCAGAAATAAACTAGTGGGTACTGCTACATTGTTAAATGGATTGTATCATCTAAATCTCAGCAACAAAGTAGTTGTGAATACTATGACTAGAAAACGTGGTAGGGATGAAACCAATCAAGTTTTGAAATGGCGTCTTAGACTTGGTCATGTTGGTCAGACCAAGGTTTACAAATGAAAAAAGATGGACTTATGGGTCCATTGGGATCGGATCCCTTTCCTACTTGTGAATCTTTCCTTAAAGGCAAAATGACTAAGTCCCCCTTCACACGGAATTTTGAAAGAGCTGCTGATAAACTGGGATTAATCCATACCGACGTAAGTTATGGTTGTGTATACTTAATGAAACATAAATCTGAGGCCTTTGATAAATTCCAGGAATTTAAGGCCCTAATCGAGAAACAAACTGGGAATCATATCAAAGCACTTCGGTCGGACCGAGGTGTTGAGTATATGAGTACGGAGTTTGACGAGTTCTTTAAGGAACATGGAATAGTTTTCACAACTAACACCTCCAAGTACTCCTGAGTTAAATGGTGTATCAGAAAGAAGGAACCGAACCTTATTGAACATGGTCCATTCCATGATGGGCTATAATGACTTACCGATTTATCTGTGGGGATATGCACTCCTGACTGCCGCTTACATCTTGAACAGATGTCCTTCCAAATCCGTTCCTAAAACTCCACATGAGATGTGGGAGGGAAGGAAACCAAGTCTTAATGACATTAGGATTTGGGGATGTCCCGCCTATGTCTATAAGACTAAGGTGGAGAAGTTTGGAAGCTAGGTCCGCGAAGGGATGTTTTTCATTGGATTCCCGTCTGGGATGATGGGATATCTATTCTACATGTCCGAAGATCGAAAGATCTTTGTTGCTTTACAAGCACACTTCCTGGAAGAAGAGATTCATTCAGGAAGGCGGAGCAGGTAGAAATATTTCTTTGGAAGAATACAATGAAACTCCTCAGGAGACACCTGTGCAAGAAAATGGAACCGAGCCTTCTGAAACACAAGTAAAACCACCTCTAGGTCTAGTAGGGTGTCTCATTTACCTGAGAGGTATATATTTATGCACTTGGAGGAACTGAGTTTCCACGAGGTTCCAAGTGATAAACAAGAGATCGACCCGCAACCAATGACCTAGCAATGGTGGATGCAGACTCCATGATATAGACTGTAACAGTCTTCATGTAGATGGGACCTTCGTTTTGACGAGGCAGTCAAAGAGTTTGACTTCGTGCAAAATAAAGAGGAACCTTGTGTATACAAGAGGGTTAGTGGGAGCAAGATCGCATTCTAAGTACTATATGTAGATGCCATTCTACTAATAGGAAATGATGTGGGAATGCTCAGTTTTGTGAAAGCTTGGCTTTCGAGTAATTTCTCCATGAAAGACTTGGGAGTAGAAACCTATATTCTTGGGATTCGACTCTACTGGGATAGATTGAAGAGAATAATAAGTTTTTTCCCAAGCCATCTATATGTAATATCCGTAACTTTTCATTTTTAGCAGTTTCCATTTTTGGTGCATGTCTATTTTTGTCGACTCGCTTGTAACTGTTTTGACATTCTGAATCTACTATATTCTTTGAGTTTTTCTATTTGGACGAGTTTTGGTGATGTTTTCACGTAATTTCATTTTATGACATGTTTTGCCGTATGAACATTTGATTCTTGTAAAACTCGTTTGTTTTCATTGTTTCTTGGTTTGTACAAGTTTGTATGGTTGAGTTGGTCATGTTGAGACTTTCGGTTTGTAAATCCGACGTCGTTTCGTGATTTTCGGGCACTTGGGCCATTTTTATAATTTCCTATAAGTTTAGGGAATCTCATTTTCATTATCGCATTACGGACCCTACGGTGGTCGGAATTGTATTTTCTTTCAGCGCTTAGCTCCGTCGTCTTGTATACCTCGTATTTATGTTTCTGGATTCTGGCCTTGTCGTGCGTTTCGAGATTTGTACCTTCGGCAGCAGCGTACTGCTGATCTGAGCAGTACTGGACTGCTGCATAGGTAGCGCACGCTACTCCTTTCCCCTTGCGTGTGCTATCGATGTGCAGTTAGCGTGCGCTAACTAGTTGTTAGCGTGCACTATCGGGTAGTATTTAGCGTGTGCTAAGCCTGTCTAGCGCACGCTAATGATGTCGGGCAGTAGCTTTAGGACCGTTTTAAGCCCCGTTAGCGCGCGCTACTTGTGTTAGTTAGTGTGCGCTAACTATGCAGTTTAAATAGATCAGCGGCAGTTCAGAAACAACATTTTTTCTCATTCTTTTTCTTTCCTTCCCTTCCTATGGGCGATTTCGGCGATTTCAGAGCAGATTGTGGAGAGTAATCAGTGGAGTCTCCTTCCAGTCCGATTCTTGTGTCTCGAGCATAACACATCATCATCTAAATCCATCTCCTTCACTCCAATTCAAGGTATTTTCGTCTAGAACCCTAAATTGTCAATTTTGGGGGGTTTTCCGGGTTTAGCTTATTAGACTCGAATTATTCTAGTATGTTATGATATTCCTTACCGATTGTGGTTATTGGGTGATTCCAAATCCATTTTCCTTGATTTTAATCCGTGAATTATCAATACGGGGAGATTTTGCGTAAACCCTCGCCCGTATCGAGTGATCGTTCATTGTCGTAGCATGTAATCGGGGTTATGGGAGTATTCCTTTCGATTATTGATGACCGTTGGTACTGAGTTATGTTAATTCTTCGTTTAGGAACCGTCGTTTTCCATTCGGATCGTCCGTAGTCGTTTTTCACTTCCGATTCTTCGAAGATGTCACAAAGGCAAGTACTTTACATTTGTTTACATGTTCTAGTATTTGAATTATGGCCTTATCGTGGTTGTTGTGGATGGATATGTGTATGTTCACCTAGGGACGGTCCGACGGGGCCTCTAGGGATACGTATTGCCGTGAGTGTGCGTATCGCGAACTGTGGTTAGCCACCCAGGGATGTCCGGCGGGGCTCTGCGGGGTACGATGGCCGTGAGTCTCGTACCAATGGTTAACTTTGAATTGTGATTGTTGGAGATAATGTGTTTTGTGATTGTACATTGTAAATATTCCGGAATATAAAATGTTTTCTAAAATGATTTTTGGTGCATATATTCATCTGATTAGAATGTAGTTCAAATGGATTGTACTTGCATTAGCAGTTGTCGTTAACCCCTTAAATGGGGGAAATACTTTTTGTATTTCAGGTACAGGTCTTGGAGACAAGCGGGCATTCGAGCCGTACGAGGATGATGGGCAAGCATGATACTGTTCATTAGTCAAATGTTGGTTTTCTGTTCTGTCGGTTATTATCGATATCTTGTTTTGGGATTTCTGTAATTTAAAATTGGTTTAAGTACTCGAGTACTTCCTTTTTGAATTTGTTAATGTTGTGTTCCCATTTTGGGAAATGGGTTTGATGTCAGATTTTATTTGTCGGATTGTAGTCTTTTATTTGAATTATCGTTTTGTTGATGGTTGTATGTCTTCGTCGGATGTCATTTTGGTATGTTAGCCTGGAGGATTCCACAGTGTGGGGTCCACGGCGCTGTAATATGCCCTGACCGTCTTGGGGGTGTTACAGAATATGGTATCGGAGCCAGGTTTATGGACACCTAGGCTGTCGGTTATTTGAGTCTAGTCGAGTGTCGTTTTTGAACAGTATCGCTGCCATGCCATCATCTCAGTACGCCGGTGCTCGTAAGTTTTCCTAACTTGACTAGTTGCGTTGTTCTGTTCTATTCCTTCTTGGTATCTTGTTGTGTTTTGCGTTTGAATTGTACTCACCCGCTACTTCTTCAGAATTCCTGCTGGTAGAGGACGCGGCCTTGTAGAGGCGTGGCGCGTGGCCAGAGGCCATGTCCGATCACTCGGGAACCGGTCGGCTATGCCTTATTTTTCGAGCAGTGTCCGCTTAGTTTGAAGTCGGCGGGACGATCTGCTAGCTCCGGTAATACACATGAGAATGTTGGAGTGGCCAACATTTTGCAGCAAGTAGCGAACCACATGACGCTACTGACCCAGGCTGTTTTGGTCGGCTAGGCTAATGCTAACCCAGTTCCGCCTACTGGATCCGGAAATGACAAGTTACTTCAAGATGTGATACGTATGCATCCTCCGCAATTTGATGGTGCTTCCGACCCTTCCGGATGGGAGAGTTGGCTATTTGAGATGGAAAAAGTATTTGAGGCTGCTAATTGTTCTGAGGAGAGGAATGTACCCATTGCTCAGTACTTCCTCGCCAAGGAGGCAGCAACGTGGTGGCAAGCGGTGAAACTGCGTGACCGGGCAGCTACGTGGGCAGAGTTTCGGGATCTGATGGAAGATGAATTTTGTCCATGGCCAGTGAAAGAGGGGAGGATCCGAGCCTTCTTTGAGGCTAAGCCCCAAGATGTTCCTATTTCTCAAGCTATCAAAGACTACAATCAACAGCTGCATTATGTGAGAAACCAAGTCCGAGGTGAGCTTGATAAGATCCGTCACTTTGATATGCAGATGAAACCGAGGGTGCACCACTACATGTCTGGTCTGGGGTGCACAACTTTGAAAGAGTATCAGAATAAGGCGATGGCTTATGAGATGTCATTTGCTATATGAGAGGCAGCGTAGGAAAGAAAGCAGAAGACCTCCGGCCCGGTTTCGGGAGGCAAGTCCGTGGGCATCCAGCTCGATGCAGTTCGAGAGTCTTCGAAGTCGATCTTCGTCATTTGGGTGAGGAAACAGTTCTAGGTCTGCTCCTACTGGTTCCGTTCGTGGTCCTACGTGCTTCAACTATAGTCATCCGGGCCACATGATGAGTGAGTGTGATAGGCCTCCGATTCAGTGTCTTGCGTGTGGTCGGATGGGTCATCGTACTAAGTTTTGTACACATGCAGCTTGGGCTCCAGTTACTCAGATATCAGCCCCAGCTGCGGGAGAGCCGAGTGTGAATCAGGCACCGACAGTTCCTCAGCCACAGTAGAGTTTTGGTAGAGGTCGAGGACGTGGACAACCTTCTAGAGGGGGAGCTTCTAGTGCGGGGTCTGTTCCGCCCCGAGTATATGAGATGAGACGAGCAGGAGACCCAGACGCGACGGTGGCTACAGGTACCGTTCACATCCTTGACCATCCTGTTTCCATACTATTCGATTCTGGTGCTACACATTCTTTCATATCTATGGATTGTGTGAGTCGTCTGCATATTGATTGCCTAGTTGCGTGTGAACCATTTGTTGTTAAATTGCCTAGTGGGGATAGTATCGTGGGGGATCGTGAGATTAGGGATTTTCTAGTGAGTATCGCGGGGAGGGTTTGGCCTTCTAACCTGATTGCGGTAGATATTAGAGATGAGGATTTAATTCTTGGCGAGGATTGGCTGGACCGTCATGGAGCAATCATGAATTATAGAACTAGAACCGTTTCGATGTTAGCCTCTGACGGTACCGAGCATTCTTTTGTGGGGCGTAAGCGGAGTAGCCAGAGACTCCTGATCAGCGCCTTGAGGGCGGTGAGACTTCTTCGAGGAGGTTGCACGGGTTATTGGTGTTACGCTTTGAGATCGAAAGAAGGGGGAGTCGAGCTCTCGTCTATTCCGGTAGTGTGTGAGTATCCCGATGTCTTTCCAGATGAGTTGCCGGGTTTGCCGCCGGACCGAGAAGTTGAGTTTACCGTCGATTTAGAGCCGGGTGCAGCACCGATTTCTAAGACGCCATATCGTATGGCGCCAGCCGAGATGCTTGAGTTGAAGAAACAATTGGGGGAATTTCTAGACATGGGGTATATTCGACCGAGTGCTTCGCCTTGGGGCGCACCGGTCCTGTTTGTGAAAAAGAAGGATGGGTCACTTCGTTTGTGTATTGACTACCGAGAGTTGAACAAAGTGACCATAAAAAACAAGTATCCACTTCCGAGGATTGATGATTTGTTCGACCAGATGCAAGGGACAATCGTGTTTTGAAAGATTGATTTGAGATCGGGGTATTATCATCTCCGAGTGAAGGATACCGATATTCCGAAGACGGCCTTTCGGACGAGATACGGTCACTACGAGTTTGTGGTTATGCCTTTTGGGCTAACCAATGCCCCAGCCGTGTTCATGCAGCTTACGAACAAAGTCTTTATCGAGTACCTCGATAAGTGTGTAGTCATTTTTATCGATGACATCCTGATTTACTCGAGGAGCAAGGAGGAGCATGCCCGTCATTTGCATATCGTGCTAGATATTTTGAGGACTCAACATCTTTTTGCAAAGTTCTCAAAGTTTGAGTTTTGGTTGCGGGAGGTTATATTTCTCGGTCATGTGATCTCAGCCGAGGGTGTTCGTGTGGACCCATATAAGGTAGAGGCAGTGTTGGATTGGGCACCGCCCAAGAACGTGAAGGAGGTCCACAGTTTTCTGGGATTAGCCGGGTATTATCGTAGATTTGTCGAGGGGTTCTCTAAGCTCGCTCGACCGCTGACTCAGTTGTTACAGAAGTCATAGAAGTTTGTGTGGACCGATAAGAGGCAGAATAGTTTTGAGGAGTTGAAGAAGCGGTTGACGACTGCTCATATCTTGGCTTTACCGAATGGTAATGAGGGTTTCTCAGTTTTTAGTGATGCTTCGGGCCAAGGGCTCGGATGCGTACTTATGCAGCACGGGAGGACGATTGCCTATGCTTCCCGTCAGTTGAAACCGTATGAGTTGAATTACCCTACGCACGATCTTGAGTTGGCCGCATTTGTATTTGCGTTGAAGATCTGGTGTCATTACTTGTATGGCTCGTCGTGTCAGATTTTCACCAATCACAAGAGCCTGAAGTACATTTTTACGCAGAAAGAGCTTAATATGAGACAGCGGAGATGGTTGGAGTTGATTAAGGATTACGACCTCGAGATTCTTTATCATCCGGGCAAGGCAAATGTGGTGGCAGACGCCTTGAGCTGGAAATCGGTATCGCTTCGGGCGCTTGAATTGCTTACAGCTCAGTCGGGACTTCAGCGAGAGTTTATGAGGTTGAGCATTGATATTGTGCTACCAGAGAGTTTCGGGCAGTTGCGTACACTTGAGATTTCGTCATCTTTAGTCGACGACATTAAGTCGGGATAGTTAGAGGACCCGATGTTTATTCAGCTTCGAGAGAGTGTAGGGAAGAGGAAAGCCCCGGGATTCGTTATGCATGAGGACGGTGTGTTGAGATTCAGAGGTCGGTTATGTGTTCCGAACGACTCGGAATTGAGACAGAGTATTATGTGAGAGGCTCATGCGTCACCTTACTCAGTCCATCCGGGCTCGAGTAAAATGTATAAGGATTTGAGAAAAAATTTCTGGTGGAACGACATGAAGAATGAGGTAGTTCAGTTTGTGGCTAAGTGTTTGACTTGTCAGCAAGTCAAGATTGAGCATCAGCGGCCAGCCGGGTTGTTGAAACCACTTCCCGTCCCGGAGTGGAAGTAGGAGGATATCTCTATGGATTTTGTCACGGGTTTGCCGAGGACGAAGACCGAAATGAATATGGTGTGGGTGATCGTAGGCCGACTGACTAAGTCAGCACATTTTCTGGGCATCAAGGACACTTGGGGTCCAAAAAAGTTGGCTCGTGTTTTTATCGCATAGATAGTGAGACTTCATGGTACGCCGAAGTCTATTATTTTGGATAGAGATGGTCGGTTTGTATCGCACTTCTGGCAGGCGGTACATAAGGCATTGGGGACACATTTGCATTTGAGTACATCCTTCCACCCTCAGACCGACGGATAGTCCGAGCGTACCATTCAGACGTTCAAGGATATGTTGCGCGCATGTGCGTTAGACTGGAGTAGTGACTGTGAGGAGCATTTGGCCTTGATTGAGTTTACTTATAATAACAGTTGGCACGCGTCGATTAAGATGGCGCCGTATGAGGCACTTTATGGCCGACGTTGCCGATCACTGATATGTTGGGATGAGTCGTCCGATCTAGTTGGCACCGATCCAGACCTGGTGTTAGAGACGAGGGAGAAAGTTGAGTTGATTAGAAAGAGAATGTTGACTGCTCAGAGTCGACAAAAGTCTTATGCGGATGTTAGGCGTCGACCTTTGGAGTTTGCGGTGGGAGATCATGTTCTGTTGAGAGTGTCTCCGTCGAAGGGAGTTTTTCGTTTCGGGAAAAAGGGGAAGCTCATCCCGAGGTATATTGGGCCTTTCGAGATATTGGAGAGAGTCGGTGAGTTGGCATACCGTTTGGCTTTACCTCCGTCGCTGAGTCATGTTCATAGCGTATTTCACGTTTCCCAGTTGAGAAAGTATGTTCCGGACCCATCCCACATTATTGATTTTGGTGACGTGGAAATCGAGAAGGATGTTACGTTTGAGGAGAGGCCCGTCAGGATTTTGGAGCATCGAGACAAGCAGTTAAGGCATAAAACCATTCCTTTGGTTAAGGTGCAATGGACGAGGCACGGAGTAGAAGAAGCGACGTGGGAGTTAGAGGAGGATATGCGTTCGAGGCACCCCGAGCTTTTTGATTCTTAAGTTTCAGGACGAAACTTTATTTTAGAGGGGGAGAATGTAATATCCGTAACTTTCTATTTTTAGCAGTTTCCATTTTTGGTGTATGTCTATTTTTATCGAATCGTTTGTAACTGTTTTGACATTATGAATCTACTTTATTCTTTGAGTTTTTCCATTTGGACGAGTTTTGGTGATGTTTTCACGTAATTTCATTTTATGACATGTTTTGCCGTATGAACGTTCGATTCTCGTAAAACTCGTTCGTTTTCGTTGTTTCTTGGTTTGTACAAGTTCGTATGGTTGAGTTGGTCATGTTGAGACTTTCGGTTTGTAAATCCGACATCGTTTCGTGATTTTCGGGCACTTGGGCCATTTTTGTAATTTCCTATAAGTTTAGGGAATCTCATTTTCGTTGTCGCATTACGGACCCTCCGGCGGTCGGAATTGTATTTTCTTTCAGCGCTTAGCTCCATCGTCTTGTATACCTCGTATTTATGTTTCTGGATTCTGGCCTTGTCGTGCGTTTCGAGATTTGTACCTTCGGCAGCAGCGTACTGCTGATCTGAGCAGTACTGGACTGCTGCATAGGTAGCGCACGCTACTCCTTTCCCCTTGCGTGCGCTATCGATGTGCAGTTAGCGCGCGCTAACTAGTTGTTGTTAGCGTGCGCTATCAGGTAGTATTTAGCGTGCGCTAAGCCTGTCTAGAGCACGCTAATGATGTCGGGCAGTAGCTTCGGGACCGTTTTAAGCCCCGTTAGCGCGTGCTACTTGTGTTAGTTAGCGTGCGCTAACTATGCAGTTTAAATAGATCAGCGGCAGTTCAGAAACAACATTTTTTCTCATTCTTTTTCTTTCCTTCCCTTCCTACGGGCGATTTCGGCGATTTCAGAGCAGATTGTGGAGAGTAATCAGTGGAGTCTCCTTCCAGTCCTATTCTTGTGTCTCGAGCATAACACATCATCATCTAAATCCATCTTCTTCACTCCGATTCAAGGTATTTTCATCTAGAACCCTAAATTGTCAATTTTGGGGTTTTTTCCAGGTTTAGCTTATTAGACTCGAATGATTCTAGTATGTTATGATATTCCTTACCGATTGTGGTTATTGGGTGATTCCAAATCCATTTTCCATGATTTTAATCCGTGAATTATCAATACGGGGAGATTTTGCGTAAACCCTCGCCCGTATCGAGTGATCGTTCATTGTCGTAGCATGTAATCGGGGTTATGGGAGTATTCCTTTCGATTATTGATGACCGTTGGGACTGGGTTATGTTAATTCTTCGTTTAGGAATTTTCATTTTCCATTCGGATCGTCCGTAGTCGTTTTTCACTTTCGATTCTTCGAAGATGTCATAAAGGCAAGTACTTTACATTTGTTTACATGTTCTAGTATTTGAATTATGGCCTTATCGTGGTTGTTGTGGATGGATATGTTTATGTTCACCTAGGGACGGTCCGACGGGGCCTCTAGGGATACGTATTGCCCTGAGTGTGCGTATCGCGAACTGTGGTTAGCCACCCAGGGATGTCCGACGGGGCTCTGCGGGGTACGGTGGCCGTGAGTCTCGTACCAACGGTTAACTTTGAATTGTGATTGTTGGAGATAATGTGTTTTGTGATTGTACATTGTAAATATTCCGGAATATAAAATGTTTTCTAAAATGATTTTTGGCGCATATATTCATCAGATTAGAATGTAGTTCAAATAGATTGTACTTACATTAGCAGTTGTCGCTAACCCCTTAAATAGGGGAAATATTTTTTGTATTTCAGGTACAGGTCTTGGAGACAAGCGAGCATTTGAGCCGTACGAGGATGATGGACAAGCATGATACTGTTCATTAGTCAAATGTTGGTTTTTTGTTCCGTCGGTTATTATCGATATCTTGTTTTGGGATTTCTGTAATTTGAAATTAGTTTAAGTACTCGAGTACTTCCTTTTTTAATTTGTTAATGTTGTGTTCCCGTTTTGGGAAATGGGTTTGATGTCAGATTTTATTTGTCGGATTGTAGTCTTTTATTTGAATTGTCGTTTTGTTGATGGTTGTATGTCTTCGTCGGATGTCATTTTGGTACGTTAGCCTGGTGGATTCCACAGTGTGGGGTCCACGGTGCTGTAATATGCCCTGACCATCTTGGGGGTGTTACACTATATATAGATAAAATCTTAAAGAGGGTTCCTTCGATGCGACATGGAATAAAACTCACCTAGAAGATGTGTCCTCATAGTGAGGAACAATGAAAGGAAATGAGTTATATACCATATGCTTCGGCATTTGGTAGCCCTTAAATATACTTTATTGTGTACGAGACCTGACATTGCGCATGCTGGGAGCGTGGTAAGTAGGTTTCTGGCTAACCCAGTTCGGGAACATTAGACCGCCATAAAGAACGTTCTCAAGTACTTTAGAAGGACTAGAGATCTGGTTCTTATATATGGTGGTGGATAACTGAATGTAATGAGATTCACTGTATTGGACTTCCAAGGATAGAAAGATGATTCTATGTCTACTTCTGGCTACATTTACTCTTAATGGAGGAGCAGTATCATGGCATAGTGCCAAGTATAGCGCGACTGCTAATTCCACCTGCTAGGCTGAGTATAAAGCGGCCTCGAAGGCCTCCAAAGGAAGAATTTAGAACTTACTGGGCAAACTTCACGTGACACCTTGTGCTGTGCTGCCGGAGCGGTAGCACAGACCTAGGAGCCGAGGTTTCACAACAGTACCAAACATATTGAGAGAGAGTATCATCTCGTAAGAGAATTTGTTCGCTAAGAGATACATTGTGCTGCATAGAGTAGAGTCAGCTGACTACGTCGCTGATCCACTGACCAAGCCACATTCTCAGATTAGCTTGGAGCGTAATCTGGAGAACATGGGTATTAGATACCATAGTGTGTGGCATTGAGTGCAATTGGGAGATTGTTGGGAGTATGCCCTCGAATGCCACTCAGAGGATGTTGAGTGAGGGCATTGTACTTGTTATTATGTAAATCATTAATATAAGGCAATGGATGTTTCTTTATTTTCTGGTAGTTACTGGCATTCCTAACTCGTAAATATACATATAGAAACTAGTCCGTGTATTTGAGAGCAAAACGTTCCACTCCTTATTGGATAAGGGGGTCGGCACTGGAAAGGTTATAGCTCAAATATTTAATTGTTCGCAAGTCAATGAAACTTGACTGGACATTAAGTTTATATGAAGACTTGTATGACGTGTTCTTTGACATGGAGAGTGCCTGTCGAACACTAATGGTTAGTGGGAGCACACGTTATAGGTATGCTAATTGGATTAGTATACTCGAACCGACTCACCCTCGATTCGTCACACGGATTTCACTCCGGGACAGTCAACGACGGAATCGAAAGGTTGTGATAGGTATTCGTGAACCTTCGACTTAAGAATTTAGTAGGGATGTGCTTATGACATCAAGATTTTCATTAGAGTAGTTCGACCCTATAAACCGGAAGGCGGGGGTCAACCTCGACGTGCATCTTGATGGGCAAGTAGCAGGTCCTACTGAATACCAAGATAGAATTCTTTCTCCCGTTAATGAGCGGGTTATATGTCCTATGCGGTTACTAGCAGATGAGATCATAAGTCTTTGGCCAAAGCATTGGAGCTAGTTATATTAGATACAAGACAGCTTGATGATCTCGATTTGCATTAACACATGCATAGAGTCAAGTACAGATAGAGTTTGACTGACCGTGACCCTATAACTTGATCGGGACATTTGAAAGAAGGGTTTATACGTATACTGGTATTCACGATAGAATGGTTCTTGAATGATCCCAATCATTTGTTTTCAGTTGGGGTACAGTGTAGGCCGCCAGGCTGGCTAGGTGGTGCTACTACTCTTTGGTTCCTCCCATTGCTGACTGAGACGGACCTACCGAGTCGTGCATTAGGATTGACGACGGAATGAATCAAGCTAATTCTCTAATTATGAATATTATATATTGGATATCTAAATTTGGGACATTGGATGTCTAAATCGATTTATTAGACAAATTGATTTACGGCCTAATGAATTAAATATATCACTGGGTGATTAATTTAATTCATGGATATAATTATTTCTTGGAGAAAATTATGTCATAATGTATTTGATATGATAAAATTAATTGGATTAATTAAACTATACAAATACATCAGGACGGAATTGGAGTTTATCTGTTTGGACTCTCGGGAGTCCAAAACGAACCGAACTCGTCCGTTTCTGCATGGTAGCCACCCCCCTTAGTTCCAACCACTTTCCTCTTGTCTTGTTGTTTTCATTTTATATGAAAAAGATGACTTTGTGGGGTTTGATCTCATGTGACATGAGTTGTTCACATGAGGGTGGAATAAGAATAAAAGGAGGAAGACTTCTTATCTCTCCTACATGATTTCATACATGAGATAGGTTAATAGAGAGAGAGAAAACTTTTCTCAAAGTCTTCATCATCTTCTCCAAGTCTTCTTCCATTTTTCGTCACAAGTTCTTGATTTTTCTTGGAGGAAAATTGAGAAATAAAAGAGAGATTGTGAGTTATACACTTAGAGTGTTATAATTTCATATTGGAAGCTTCATCACTTAGCTCTAGCCGTATCCTCGGAGGATAGAAAGTGATTGTCGTTCCGGTCGTTTCTCCGGCGCATGGCAAGTAGAGACGCGGTGCTTTCGGCGTTGGATCGTTCAAGGGCTTGGAGCGGATTGAATTCGTAGAGATCAAACTAAAGCTTGGGGAATAGCTCAAGAGAAGGACACCGTTTAATCAACGACTGCAAGGGTATCTTTTCTCGTATCTTTTGTGTTTCGTTTTTATATTCGTATATACGTAGCTCGATCGATCCTCGTAGGGATTCGGATCGAATTAATTTTTGTTTTACCACTTCCGATGGGCCTTCGTTTTAGGCACCGAATCCCAACAGAGATCGCATGAAAGATCAAGTGAGGTGACATGATTATCTGATGAAATTCTTGAAATGATTATCTTGAACAAGTTAACAGGATTGAAAATTCGATTCACAAGATCAACACCTGAAGCGCGAGATGGACTGGATGATTAATGAATTAACTGAGCAATGAGATTGACTAAGTGATGAATGAATTAACTGAACAATGAGATTGACTGAGTGATGAATGAATTAACTGAACAATGAGATGGACTGAGTGATGAATGAATTAACTGAACAATGAGATTGACTGAGTGATGAATGAATTAACTGAACAATGAGATTGACTGAGTGATGAATGAATTAACTGAGCAATGAGACTGACTAAGTGATGAATGAATTAATATGATCGACAAGATAAAAATGATGATTGGGGATTGTTGACTGATGAATGAGTTGATCCTTATCGCTTGCATGGTCGAACGTGCTCCAACGCAATTAGTCATGAATCAATCATAACAATAATATCACATATAGGTTTCAACAAAACATGTATAATTAATGACATAATGAATATATGAACATAAAGAGAATCGAGTCCTTACACAGGTCATACGAAGCTTCTAGGTCTCGCGATACTAGTCTTCACTAACGACGACTCGATGAATGAATGACTCGTGCAGTCGTACTAATATTACGACTCACAAAACTCGACTGTCCAGATTGTCATAACCTGACAGTCCCACTACTACCACGTCGGTAGAGCCACATAACTCACATATCAGGGTATCTCACAACCCAAAGCTCCGATACCATCTTCTGTAACACCCCCAAATCCCATTGGGTTATTACAGTGCCGTGAACCCCACACCCGGAGATCCACCAGGAGAACATGACAAAAGTACATTAAATTAACCAACAAGGGAGATCACAGTCCCTACTATGATATCCGACACAATATTCCAATAAGGAATTTCAACAACAATGATGGGTCTACATGGCCAAAAATAAAAATACAACAACATCTACGAGCATCTGCTCGGGTAATACTTAATGACAATGACTGACAAATTGGAGAACACTCCAACTGACTGACAAACATGAATAACTCGGACTAGTATCGCTCGAATGCCTCGTCGCCATCATCATGACCCTGTGTCTCAACTCTCTCCTCGCACGCACCTAAAACATGAAAACATGTTCCACCCCCATGGGGTAAGTCATCCAGATAATGAACATCAAATACATGTATAACATGATATGCATACAAAGGCAGAATGAAACGGTACAATGATAATAATAATAATACAAGATGCTCACAAATCAAGGTAAGAACCGAGCATTCGTGAAACACTATGCCCACGGCATACTATTAATACCTGTTCAACACGTTAGAACATAAGTGCCCAACGGCGAATCATAATCATAGAGTACCATAATGAATTACACGACATGAACCAAACTAGAACTGAATTAATTATGAATCACAATGCCTGAAGGCTCTAATGAAATTATCGAGACATCACAAAGGACTGAAAGCCACTGAGCCGAAGCTGTCAAATATCACAATCACCTGAAGCCAAAACAGTCCAAAGCTGTATCGATTAGGGTCGAAGACACGGCACGAAGCCGTATCACAATTAGGGCCGAAGCCATTGCACGAAGCCGTATCACAATTAGGGCCGAAGCCACGGAACGAAGCCATATCACAATTAGGGCTAAAGCCACGGCACGAAGTCGCATCACAATTAGGGCCAAAGCCACGACACGAAGCCGTATCACAATGAGACCATCCAATGGTCGTGACCTACTGAACTGTATGTGTTGGGAAACCAACCGTGAAGGCTCAAGCCCCAAACTTACCCATAATGAGATCATAAACATGACCGTGACCTACTGAGTTGTAGGTGTTGGGAAACCAACCGCGAAGGTTCAAGCCCCAAGCTTACCCAATGAGCACTAGCCGAGACTAGCCTCCAAAACACAATTAACCACAAACGGCAATGATTCAAAGATTACCGAAATCACAGAAATGATAGTGTGCTACCTTGAGTCGGCCAACACGATGACAGTAACTCACGGATGGGAACTATCCTCGACAGTCCCAATTCAATACCTCGATTGCCTTAGAATGGCCAACCGATAACATTGATGCAGTGGATGATTTAATAAATCGATTGCCTTAGAACGGCCAATCGATAACAATGATAGAATGAAAGACTCAATACCTCGATTGCCTTAGAATGACCAATCGATAATAATGATACATCGGATGATTTAATAACTCGATTGCCTTAGAACGGCCAATCGATAACAATGATACAATGAATGATTTAACTCCTTGATTGCCTTAGAACGGCCAATCGATGACAATGATACAATGAATGATTGAACTCCTCGATTACCTTAGAACGGCCAATCGATAACAATGGTACAATGAATGATTGAACTCCTCGATTGCCTTACATTGGCCAATCGATAACAATGATACAATGAATGATTGAGCACCTCGATTTCCTTAGAACGGCCAATCGATAATAATGATACAATGAATGCCTCGGTACCTTTAATCGGCTACCGACGACGAAGATGAGAACAAATACGACAATGACTTCCAATACAATATGAATGACAGGACGTCAACATTAATAACAACGATTATAAAAATGACTTAGATCGACATCAATATTTACAACAACAATCGATATATTGATACCGCGAACTGGCTATCGACACTAACATTAACAACGAGTACCCCAATGCCTTGAACCGGCCATTAATGAACAATAATAAACATTTGGCATAATTGTCGAAGAGTATCGTATCGAACGATCCCTTTAATATCAATGAACTCCTGAAGAGACTAAGTCTCGGAATGATACAACACATTCATACACATATATGATAACATTAATCTCATTGACTAGTACAAGTATAAAACTTGCATCAACCGAAGGTGATGAAATCCTTCCACGAACAACGAACGACGTCCTCCGATAAACACAAGTACTCGAACAACCTTGAATCAAATACAATTCGTTCAATATCACCATATCAATCGAAATCAATACAACGACCGAAAAAAACTCTTTGAGACATTTAATCGAACACTAAATGTTCAAAGTTCCTCAAGAACCTAAGAATCATCAATCGGGTTGAACGAATCGAAAATATGGATATACAATCCATAGAACACGGTTATTAATGTTCACTAGCATCGGCCGATTCATCAAATTCGGACGAACAATGAAAATCAAGAAGAAATCCTGAAAATCGAATTCTAGGAGATTTCAAGAAATTACCTCGATCCGATGAAGAACAAGGATTTGATGTTGATATAATCGACAAGAATCCTAAAAATGCTTAGAAATCGAGTGGAATCGACCAAGAACTCCACTCCCCGATTTATCCCGTCGCCAGCCGCACCCGGGTGAAGAAATGTGAAGAAAATGAGGTATGGCCGGTCACAGCCTATATATGGCCGACAGGGTTAACCGGCAGGGCCTTACGGCCGTAACCGGCATTTGTCCGGAAGCTGCCTGGCGCCCGTACGGCCGTAACTCTCAGCCCTTACAGCCATAACCGGCATTCGTCAGGCCATGCCTGCCGATCACTTACGGCCGTAACCGGCATCTGGCGGCCGTAACTCGGCCAGGCCAGGCCAGTTCCAAATTGTGCGGCCGTGGCTCGGCCGTGGCCACTCCGACGGTCCGAATGATGCCGAAACCCGAACCTGAATATGAATCGAAGATACGGTTATGAAGTACTCGCAAAGACAAATCTAAGCACTTAGAGAACACACGATTCCGACCACCCGAAGATTTGAAATTCGACAACGGAAAGTAATTACCCCAAACTTTGGAAAATTATGAAAATAGCCCAAAACGTCCGAAATACACGATATACGATCGAAACACCAAGACAAAGCTCGCAACATGAATAATAACATTAAATGAACTTACTAGAAACTCGAAACAACAGTTTCGGATGAGATTCGCAAGAATAGAACTCAAGTGCGGAAAAGCCGTTTAAGAACACGGAACTCAACAAAACGATACCAAAACGAACTCGGTTGACAAAAAGTGCAGAATTAAATATTCTCGGAATGATGAAACGGTCATAAAAGAGTTGCTAAGATAGACTTCCGCCAAAAAAAGAAAATTACCGGAAAATCGAAATTGCGGATATTACATACTACCCCCCTTAAAAGAAGTTTCATCCCGAAACTTAAACCAAGTAGGGAGAAGCAATATCCCGTTAGGAAAAATCAATGAGATACACAAGAACAAGAATGATCATAATGAATGATAATGAATCAAAATCCAACAAGGATCAAGAATGACTCACCGGGGTGAAATGATAACGTAATGAGTGATAGCTCAAATGAAATGATTGGAACCATTGTTCCCCGTGAAGTGAATGATTAGTTTGATAATTATAAGTTTCAACGTGATTGGTATATGATGAATGAATTATATGAATGAATGAACGACAAATGAAATGAATGATTATACTATTACCGAGCAAGAATTAACTTGTTCAAAACCGGTGATGAATGCCCTTACCTCTGGCTCTCGAAGCCTGATAGGACACCTAGGATGATGCACGGGCTGGAGTAACAAAATCCCTCAAGGCTTGTGAGCCCTCTCGAGATCTACCGGCACTAAAACTCCTATAGTATTTCTGAAGGTGTCCGTGTCTCCCACACAGAAAACAAACAATGGCCTACATCGAGCATCGGGTACTGCGATGTCCTATAGTATCACAGTTAAAGCAAAGAACAGTCGAACTCGTCGTCTGAGAAGAAAATGCTCTCCCAGAATGAAGACGACTAGAGAACGATCTCTTGGACGTCGGAGTCCGATGTCCCTCTGACAGATCTTTCCATACCGAGGCAGGAAAGTCACATGATAATTACAAATCCCGTATGAAGATCGCATTATGATTACGAGACGGAATGATAACAATGAGCATACACGCTCTAACAGAATGAATGCATTAATAATGCAATAAAATGATTGTCGACATGACGCCGGAATATGATAAGATCGCATGAAAGATCAAGTGAGGTGACATGATTATCTGATGAAATTCTTGAAATGATTATCTTGAACAAGTTAACAGGATTGAAATTCGATCCACAAGATCAACAACTGAACCACGAGATGGATTGGATGATTAATGAATTAACTGAACAATGAGATTGACTGAGTGATGAATGAATTAGATGAACAATGAGATTGACTGAGTGATGAATGAATTAACTGAACAATGATATTGAGTGAGTGATGAATGAATTAACTGAACAATGAGATTGACTGAGTGATGAATGAATTAACTGAACAATGAGATTGACTGAGTGATGAATGAATTAACTGAGCAATGAGACTGACTGAGTGATGAATGAATTAATATGATTCACAAGATAAAAATGATGATTGGGGATTGTTGACTAATGAATAAGTTGATCCTTATCGCTTGCATGGTCAAACGTGCTCCAACAAAATTAGTCATGAATCAATCATAAAAATAATATCAGATATAGGTTTCAACAAAGCATGTATAATTAATTACATAATAAATGTATGAACATAAAGAGAATCGAATCCTTACACAGGTCATACGAAGCTTCGAGGTCTTGCGATACTAGTCTTCACTGACGACGACTCAGATGAATGAATGACTCGTGCAGTCGTAGTAATATTACGACTCACAAAACCCGACTGTCCAGATTCTCATAACCTAACAGTCCCACTACTACCGCGTAGGTAGAGCCACATAACTCACATATTAGGGTATCTCACAACCCAAATCTCCGATACCATCTTCTGTAACATCCCCAAATCCAATTGGGTTATTATAGTGCCGTAGACCCCACACCCGGAGATTCACTAGGCGAACATGACAAAAATACATTAAATTAACTAACAAGGGAGATCACAGTCCCTACTATGATATCCGATACAATATTCCGATAAGGAATTTCAACGACAACGATGGGCCTACATGGCCAAAAATAAAAATACAACAACATCTACGAGCATCTCCTCGGGTAATACATAATGACAATGACTGAAAAACTGGAGAACACTCCAACTGACTGACAAACATGAACAACTCGGACTAGTATCGCTTGAATGCCTCGTCGCCATCGTCATAACCCTGTGTCTTAACTCTCTCCTCGCAAGCACCTAAAACATGAAAACATGTTCCGCCTCCACGGGGTCGGTCATCCAGATAATGAACATCAAATACATGTATAACATGATATGCATCCAAAGGCAGAATGAAACGGTATAATGATAATAATAATACGAGATGCTTACAAACCAAGGTAAGAACCGAGAATTCGTGAAACACTATGCCCACGGCATACTATTAATACATGTTCAACAGGTTAGAACATAAGTGCCCAACGGCGAATCATAATCATAGAGTACCATAATGAATTACACGACATGAACCAAACCAGAACTGAATTAATTATGAATCAAAATGCCCGAAGGCTCCAATGAAATTATCGAGACATCACAAAGTCCTGAAAGCCACTCAGTCGAAGCTGTCAAATATCACAATCACCTGAAGCCAAAACAGCCCGAAGCTGTATCGATAAGGGCCGAATCCACGGCACGAATTCATATCACAATTAGGGCCGAAGCCACGGCACAAAGCCGTATCACAATTAGGGCCGAAGCCACGACACGAATCCGTATCACAATTAGGGCCGAAGCCACGGCACGAAGCTGTATCACAATTAGGGCCGAAGCCACGGCATTAAATCGTATCACAATAAGACCATCCAATGGTCGTGACATACTAAACTTTAGGTGTTGGAAAACCAACCGCGAAGGTTCAAGCCCCAAGCTTATCCACAATGAGATCATAAACATGACCGTGACCTACTGAGTTGTAGGTGTTGGGAAACCAACCGCGAAGGTTCAAGCCCCAAGATTACCCAACGAACACTAGCCGAGACTAGCCTCCAAAACACAATTAACCACAAACGGCAACGATTCAAAGGTTACCGAAATCACAGAAATGATAGTGTGCTGCCTTGAGTCGGCCAACACGACGACAGGAACTCACGGATGAGAACTATCCTCGACATTCCCAATTCAATACCTCGATTGCCTTAGAATGGCCAACCGATAACATTAATGCAACAGATGATTTACAGTCCCAATTCAATACCTCGATTCCCTTAGAATGGCCAATCGATAACAATGATACAATGAATGACTCAATATCTCGATTTACTTAGAATGGCCAATCGATAACAATGATACAGCGGATGAATTAATAACTCGATTGCCTTAGAATGGCCAATCGATAACAATGATACAATGAATGACTCAATAACTAGATTGCCTTAGAAATGCCAATCGATAACAATGATACAATGAATGATTGAACACCTCGATTGCCGTAGAATGGCCAATCGATAACAATGATACAATGAATGATTGAACTCCTCGATTGCCTTAGAATGGCCAATCGATAACAATGATATAATAAATGATTGAACTCCTCGATTGCCTTAGAACAGCCAATCGATAACAATGATACAATGAATGATTGAGCACCTCGATTGCCTTAGAACGGACAATCAATAACAATAATACAATGAATGCCTCGACACCTTTAATCGGCTACCGACGAAGAAGATGAGAATGAATACGACAATGCCTTCAATCGGCCAATACAACATGAATGACAGGACGCCAACATTAATAACAACGATTACAACAATGTCTTAGATCAACATCAATATTTACAACAACAATCGATACATCAATACCGCGAACCGGCTATCGACACTAACATTAACAACGAGTACCCCAATGCCTTGAACCGACCATTAATGAACAATAATAAACATTTGGCATAATTGCCGAAGAGTATCGTATCGAACGATCCCTTTAATATCAATGAACTCATGAAGAGACTAAGTCTCGGAATGATACAACACATTCATACACATATATGATAACATTAATCTCATTGACTAGTACAAGTATAAAACTTGCCTCAACCGAAGGCGATGAAATCCTTCCACGAACAACGAACGGCGTCCTCCGATAAACACAAGTACTCGAACAACCTTGAATGAAATACAATTCATTCAATATCACCATATAAATCGAAATCAACACAACGACCGAAAGAAACTCTTTGAGACATTAATCGAACACTAAATGTTCAAAGTTCCTCAAGAACTTAAGAATCATCAATCGGGTTAAACGAATCGAAAATATGGATATACAATCCATAGAACATGATTAATAATGTTCACTAGCATCAACCGATTCATCAAATTCGGACGAACAATGAAAATCAAGAAGAAATCCCGAAAATCAAATTCTAGGAGATTTCAAGAAATTACCTCGATTCGACGAAGAACAAGGATTTGATGTTGATATAATCGACAAGAATCCTCAAAAATGCTTAGAAATCGTGTGGAATAAACCAAAAACTCCACTCCCCTATTTATCCCATCGCCAGCCGCACTCGGGTGAAGAAATGTGAAGAAAGTGAGGTCTGGCCGGTCACAGCCTATATATGGCCGACAGGGTTACGGCCGTAACCGGAAGGGCCTTACGGTCGTAACCGGCATTCATCCGGAAGCTGCCTGGCGCCCGTACGGCCGTAACTCTCGGCCCTTACGGCCGTAATCGGCATTCGTCAGGCCATGCCTGCCGATCACTTACGCCCTTAACCAACACCTTATGACCGTAACTCGGCCAGGCCAGGCCAGTTCCAAACCGTGCGGCCGTGGCTCGGCCGTGGCCACTCCGACGGTCCGAACGATGCCGAAACATGAACCCTAATAGAAGATACGGTTACGAAGTACTCGCAAAGACGAATCCAATCGCTAAGAGAACACACGATTCCGACCACCCGAAGACTTGAAATTCGACAACGTAAAGTAATTACCCCAAACATTGAGAAATTACGAAAATAGCCCAAAACGTCCAAAATACACGATACACGATCGAAATACCAAGCCAAAGCTCGCAACATGAATAATAACATTAAATGAACTTACGAGAAACTCGAAACAACAGTTTCGGATGAGATTCGCAAGAATCGAACTCAAGTGCGGAAAAGCCGTTTAAGAACACGGAACTCAACAAAACGATACCGAAACGAACTCGGATGACAAAAAGTGTAGAATTATTATCGTCGGAATGACGAAACGTCATAACAGAATCTCTAAGATGGACTTCCTCCAAAAAAAGAAAATTACCGGAAAATCAAAATTGCGGATATTACATACTACCCCTTAAAAGAAGTTTCGTCCCGAAACTTAAAACACGTAGGGAGAAGCAATATCCCCTCAGGAAAAATCAACGAGATATACAAGAACAAGAATGATCACAATGAATGATAATGAATCGAAATCCAACAAGGATCAAGAATGACTCACCGGTGTGAAATGATAACGTAATGAGTGATAGCTCAAAATTAAATGATTGGAACCATTGTTCCCCGTGAAGTGAATGATTAGTTTGATAATTATAAGTCTCAACGTGATTGATATATGATGAATGAATTATATGAATGAATGAAAGACAAATGAAATGAATGATTATACTATTACCGAGCAAGAATTAACTTGTTCAAAACCGGTGATGAATGTCCTTACCTATGGATCTCGAAGCCTGATAGGACCCCTAGGATGATGCATGGGCTGGAGTAACAAAATCCCTCGAGGCTTGTGAGCCCTCTCGAGATCTACCGGCACTAAGACTCCTACAGTATTTCTGAAGGTGTCCGTGTCTCCCACACAGAAAACAAACAATAGCCTGCATCGAGCATCGGGTACTGCGATGTCCTATAGTATCACAGTTAAAGCAAACAACACTCGAACTCGTCATCTGATAAGAAAATGCTCTCCCAGCATGAAGACGACTAGAGAACGATTTCTTGGATGTCGGAGTCCGATGTCCCTCCGACAGCTCTTTCCATACCGAGGCAGGAAAGTCACATGATAATTACAGATCTTGTATGAAGATCGCATTATGATTATGAGACGGAATGATAACAATGAGCATACACGCTCTAACATAATGAATGCATTAATAATGCAATTAAATGATCGTCGAAATGACGCTGGAATATGATAAGATCGCATGAAAGATCGAGTGAGGTGACATGATTATCTGATGAAATTCCTGAAATGATTATCTTGAACAAGTTAACAGGATTGAAAATTCTATTCACAAGATCAACAATTGAACCGCGAGATGGACTCGATGATTAATGAATTAACTGAGCAATGAGATTGACTAAGTGATGAATGAATTAACTGAACAATGACATTGACTGAGTGATGAATGAATTAACTGAATAATGAGATTGACTGAGTGATGAATGAATTAACTGAACAATGAGATTGACTGATTGATGAATGAATTAACTGAACAATGAGATTGACTGAGTGATGAATGAAGTAACTGAACAATGAGATTGACTGATTGATGAATGAATTAACTGAACAATGGGATTGACTGAGTGATGAATGAATTAACTGAGCAATGAGAGTGATTGAGTGATGAATGAATTAATATGATCGACAAGATAAAAATGATGATTGAGGATTGTTGATTGATGAATGAGTTGATCCTTATCGCTTGCATGGTCAAACGTGCTCCAACACAATTAGTCATGAATCAATCATAACAATAATATCACATATAGGTTTCAACAAAGCATGTATAATTAATGACATCATGAATGTATGAACATAAAGAGAATCGAGTCCTTACACAGGTCATACGAAGCTTAGAGGTCTCGCGATACTAGTCTTCACTGACGACGACTAGATGAATGAATGACTCGTGCAGTCGTACTAATATTACGACTCACAAAACCCAACTGTCCAGATTGTCATAACCTGACAGTCCCACTACTACCGTGTCTGTAGAGCCACATAACTCACATATCAGGGTATTTCACAACCCAAAGCTCCGATACCATCTTCTATAACACCCCCAAATCCCATTGGGTTATTACAGTGCCGTGGACCCCACACCCAGAGATCTACCAGGCGAACATGACAAAAATACATTAAATTAACCAACAAGGGAGATCACAGTCTCTACTATGATATCCGACACAATATTCCGATAAGGAATTTCTACGACAACGATGGGCCTACATGGCCAAAAATAAAAATACAACAACATCTACGAGCATCTGCTCGGGTAATACATAATGACAATGACTGACAAACTGGAGAACACTCCAACTGACTGACAAACATGAACAACTCGGACTAGTATCGTTCGGATGCCTCGTCGCCATCATCATGACCCTGTGTCTCAACTCTCTCCTCGCAAGCACCTAAAACATGAAAACATGTTCCGCCCCCACGGGGTCAATCGTCCAGATAATGAACATCAAATAAATGTATAACATGATATGCATCCAAAGGCAGAATGAAACTGTACAATGATAATAATAATACGAGATGCTCACAAACCAAGGTAAGAACCGAGCATTCATGAAACACTATTCCTACGGCATACTATTAATACCTGTTCAACAGGTTAGAACATAAGTGCCCAATGGCGAATCATAATCATAGAGTACCATAATGAATCACACGACATGAACCAAACCAGAACTGAATTAATTATGAATCACAATGCCCGAAGGCTCCAATGAAATTATCGAGACATCACAAAAGCCTGAAAGCCACTCAGCCGAAGCTGTCAAATATCACAATCACCTGAAGCCAAAACAGCCCGAAGCTGTATCGATTAGGGCCGAAGCCACGACACGAATCCATATCACAATTAGGGTCGAAGCCAAGGCACGAAGCTGTATCAAAATTAGGGCCGAAGCCAAGGCACGAAGCCGTATCACAATTAGGGCCGAAGCCATGACACGAAGTTGTATCACAATTAGGGCCGAAGCCATGGCACGAAGCCGTATCATAATGAGACCATCTAATGGTCCTGACCTACTGAACTGTAGGTGTTGGGAAACCAACCGCGAAGGTTCAAACCCCAAACTTACCCATAATGAGATCATAAACATGACCGTGACCTACTGAGTTGTAGGTGTTGGGAAACCAACCGCGAAGGTTCAAGCCCCAAGCTTACCCAACGAGCACTAGCCGAGACTAGCCTCCAAAACACAATTAACCACAAACGGCAACGATTCAAAGATTACCGAAATCATAGAAATGATAGTGTGCTGTCTTGAGTCGGCCAACACGACGACAGTAACTCACGGATGGGAACTATCCTCAATAGTCCCAATTCAATACCTCGATTGCCTTAGAATGGCCAACCGATAACATTGATGCAGCGGATGATTTAATAACTCGATTGCCTTAGAAAGGCCAATCGATAACAATGATACAATGAATGACTCAATACCTCGATTGCCTTAGAATGGCCAATCGATAACAATGATACAGCGGATGATTTAATAACACGATTGCCTTAGAACGGTCAATCGATAACAATGATACAATGAATGACTCAATACCTCCATTGCCTTAGAATGGCCAATAGATAACAATGATAC
This sequence comes from Orobanche coerulescens, assembly GCA_033398695.1. Lineage (NCBI taxonomy): Eukaryota > Viridiplantae > Streptophyta > Magnoliopsida > Lamiales > Orobanchaceae > Orobanche > Orobanche coerulescens. The sequence goes on along the minus strand of CM065805.1, from coordinate 28,572,852 downwards.
AATGAATGACTGAACTCCTCGATTGCCTTAGAACGGCCAATCGATAACAATGATATAATGAATGATTGAACTCCTTGATTGGCTTAGAACGGCCAATCGACAACAATGATACAATGAATGATTGAGCACCTCGATTGCCTTAGAAAGGCCAATCGATAACAATGATACAATGAATACCTCGGCACCTTTAATCGGCTACCGACGATGAAGATGAGAACGAATACGACAATGCCTTCTAATACAACATGAATGACATGACGCCAACATTAATAACAACGATTACAACAATGTGTTAGATCGACATCTATATTTACAACAACAATAGATACATCGATACCGCGAACCGGCTATCGACACTAACATTAACAACGAGTACCCCAATGCCTTGAACCGGCCATTAATGAACAATAATAAACATTTGGCATAATTGCCGAAGAGTATCGTATCGAACGATCCCTTTAATATCAATGAACTCATGAAGAGACTAAGTCTCGGAATGATACAACACATTCATACACATATATGATAACATTAATCTCATTGACTAGTACAAGTATAAAACTTGCCTCAACCGAAGGCGATGAAATCCTTCCACGAACAACGAACGGCGTCCTCCGATAAACACAAGTACTCGAACAACCTTGAATGAAATACAATTCATTCAATATCACCATATCAATCGAAATCAACACAACGACCGAAAGAAACTCTTTGAGACATTTAATCGAACACTAAATGTTCAAAGTTCCTCAAGAACCTAAGAATCATCAATTGGGTTGAACGAAGCGAAAATATGGATATACAATCCATAGAACACGATTAATAATGTTCACTAGCATCAACCGATTCATCAAATTTGGACGAACAATGAAAATCAAGAAGAAATCCCGAAAATCAAATTCTAGGAGATTTCAAGAAATTACCTCGATCCGATGAAGAACAAGGATTTGATGTTGATATAATCGACAAGAATCCTAAAAAATGCTTAGAAATTGAGTGGAATCGACCAAGAACTCCACTCCCCGATTTATCCCGTCGCCAGCCGCACCTGGATGAAGAAATGTGAAGAAAATGAGGTATGGCCGGTCATAGCCTACATATGGCCGACAGGGTTTTGGCCGTAACCGGCAAGGCCTTACGGCCATAACCGGCATTCGTCCGGAAGCTGCCTGGAGCCCGTACAGCCGTAACTCTCGGCCCTTATAGCCGTAACCGGCATTCGTCAGGCCATGCCTGCCGATGACTTACGGCCGTAACCGGCATTTTGCGGCCGTAACTCGGCCATGCCAGGCCAGTTCCAAACTGTGCGGCCGTGGCTCGACCGTGGCCACTCTGACGGTCCGAACAATGCCGAAACCCGAACCTGAATATGAATCGAAGATACGGTTATGAAGTACTCGCAAAGACGAATCCAAGCGCTAAGAGAACACACGATTCCGACCACCCAAAGATTTGAAATTCGACAATGGAAAGTAATTACCCCAAACTTTAGGAAATTACAAAAATGGCCCAAAACGTCCGAAATACACGATACACGATCGAAAGACCAAGACAAAGCTCGCAACATGAATAATAACATTAAATGAACTTACGAGAAACTCGAAACAACAGTTTCGGACGAGATTCGCAAGAATCGAACTCAAGTGCGGAAAAGCCATTTAAGAATATGAAACTCAACAAAACGATACCTAAACGAACTCGGATGACAAAGTGCAGAATTAAATATTCTTGGAATGACGAAACGGTCACAACAGAGTCGCTAAGATGGACTTCCACAAAATTACCGGAAAATCGAAATTGCGGATATTACATAATACCCCCCTTAAAAGAAGTTTCGTCCCGAAACTTAAAACAAATAGGTAGAAGCAATATCCCGCCAGGAAAAATAAACGAGATACACAAGAACAAGAATGATCCAATGAATGATAATGAATCGAAATCCAACAAGGATCAAGAATGACTCACCGGGGTGAAATGATAACGTAATGAGCGATAGCTCAAATGAAATGATTGGAACCATTGTTCCCCGTGAGGTAAATGATTAGTTTGATAATTATAAGTCTCAACGTGATTGATATATGATGAATGAATTATATGAATAAATGAACGACAAATGAAATGAATGATTATACTATTACCGAGCAAGAATTTAACTTGTTCAAAACTGGTGATGAATGTCCTTACCTCTGGCTCTCGAAGCCTGATAGGACCCCTAGCATGATGCACGGGCTGGAGTAACAAAATCCCTCGAGGATTGTGAGCCCTCTTGAGATCTATCGGAACTAAAACTCCTACAGTATTTCTGAAGGTGTCCCTGTCTCCCACACAGAAAACAAACAACGGCGTGCATCGAGCACCGGGTACTGCGATGTCCTATAGTATCACAGTTAAAGCAAACAACAGTCGAACTCGTCGTCTGAGAAGAAAATGCTCTCCCAGCACGAAGACGACTAGAGAACGATCTCTTGGACGTCGGAGTCCGATGTCCCTCTGACAGCTCTTTCCATACCGAGGCAGGAAAGTCACATGATAAATACAGATCCCGTTTGAAGATCGCATTATGATTACGAGATGGAATGATAACAATGAGCATACACGCTCTAACATAATGAATGTATTAATAATGCAATAAAATGATTGTCGACATGACGCCGGAATATGATAAGATCGCATGAAAGATCAAGTGAGGTGACATAATTATCTGATGAAGTTCCTGAAATGATTATCTTGAACAAGTTAACAGGATTGAAAATTCGGTCCACAAGATCAATAACTGAACCGCGGGATGCACTGGATGATTAATGAATTAACTGAGCAATGAGATTGACTGAGTGATGAATGAATTAACTGAACAATGAGATTAACTGAGTGATGAATGAATTAACTGAACAATGAGATTGACTGAGTGATGAATGAATTAACTGAACAATAAGATTGACTGAGTGATGAATGAATTAACTGAACAATGAGATTGACTGAGTGATGAATGAATTAACTGAGCAATGAGACTGACTGAGTGATGAATGAATTAATATGATCGACAAGATAAAAATGATGATTGAGGATTGTTGACTGATGAATGAGTTGATCCTTATCGCTTGCATGGTCAAACATGCTCCAACACAATTAGTCATGAATCAATCATAACAATAATATCACATATAGGATTCAACAAAGCATGTATAATTAATGACATAATGAATGTATGAACATAAAGAGAATCGAGTCCTTACACAGGTCATACGAAGCTTCGAGGTCTCGCAATACTAGTCTTCACTGACGAAGACTCGATGAATGAATGAATGACTCGTGCAGTCGTACTAATATTACGATTCACAAAACCCGACTATCCAGATTGTCATAACCTGACAGTCCCACTACTACCGCATTGGTAGAGCCACATAACTCGCATATCAGGGTATCTCATAACCCAAAGCTCCGATACCATCTTCTGTAACACCCACAAATCCCATTGGGTTATTACAGTGCTGTGGACGCCACACCCGGAGATCCACCAGGCGAACATGACAAAAATACATTAAATTAACCAATAAGGGAGATCACAGTCCCTACTATGATATCCGACACAATATTCTGATAAGGAATTTCAACGACAACAATGGGCCTACATGGCCAAAAATAAAAATACAACAACATCTACGAGCATCTGCTCGGGTAATACATAATGACAATGACTGACAAACTGGAGAACACTCCAACTGACTGACAAACATGAACAACTCGGACTAGTATCGCTCGAATGCCTCGTCGCCATCATCATGGCCCTATATCTCAACTCTCTCCTCGCAAGCACCTAAAACATGAAAACATGTTCCGCCCCCACGGCGTCAGTCATCCAGATAATGAACATCAAATACATGTATAACATGATATGCATCCAAAGGCAGAATGAAATAGTACAATGATAATAATAATACGAGATTCTCACAAACCAAGGTAAGAACCGAGCATTCGTGAAACACTATGCCCACGACATACTATTAATATATGTTCAACAGGTTAGAACATAAGTGCCCAACGGCGAATCATAATCATAGAGTACCATAATGAATTAGACGACATGAATCAAACCAGAACTGAATTAATTATGAATCACAATGCCCGACGGCTCCAATGAAATTATCGAGACATCACAAAGGCCTGAAAGCCACTCAGCGGAAGCTGTCAAATATCACAATCACCTGAAGCCAAAACAGCCCGAAGCTGTATCGATTAGGGCCGAAGCCACGACACGAAGCCGTATCATAATTAGGGCTGAAGCCACGACACGAAGCCGTATCACAATTTGGTCCGAAGCCACGGAACGAAGCCGTATCACAATTAGGGCCGGAGCCACAACACGAAGCCATATCACAATTAGGGCCGAGGCCACGACACGAAGCCGTATCACAATGAGACCATCCAATGGCCGTGACCTACTTAACTGTATGTGTTGGGAAACCAACCGCGAAGGCTCAAGCCCAAAACTTACCCATAATGAGATCATAAACATGACCGTGACCTACTGAGTTGTAGGTGTTGGGAAACCAACCGTGAAGGTTCAAGCCCCAAGCTTACCCAACGAGCACTAGCCGAGATTAGCCTCCAAAACACAATTAACCACAAACGGCAATGATTCAAATATTACCGAAATCACAGAAATGATAGTGTGCTGCCTTGAGTCGGCCAACACGATGACAGTAACTCACGGATGGGAACTATCCTCGACAGTCCCAATTCAATACCTCGATTGCCTTAGAATGGCCAACCGATAACATTGATGCAGCGGATGATTTAATAAATCGATTGCCTTACAACGGCCAATCGATAACAATGATACAATGAATGACTCAATACCTCGATTGCCTTAGAATGACCAATCGATAATAATGATACATCAGATGATTTAATAACTCGATTGCCTTAGAACGGCCAATCGATAACAATGATACAATGAATGATTTAACTCCTCGATTGCCTTAGAACGGCCAATCGATAACAATGATACAATGAATGATTGAACTCCTCGATTGCCTTAGAACGGCCAATCGATAACAATGATACAATGAATGATTGAGCACCTCGATTGCCTTAGAACGGCCAATCGATAACAATGATACAATGAATGCCTCGGCACATTTAATCGGCTACCGACGATGAAGATGAGAACGAATATGACAATGCCTTCAATCGGCCAATACAACATGAATGACAGGACGTCAACATTAATAACAACGATTACAACAATGTCTTAGATCGACATCAATATTTACAACAACAATCGATACATCGATACCGCGAACCGGCTATCGACACTAACATTAAAAACGAGTACCCCAATGCCTTGAACCGGCCATTAATGAACAATAATAAACATTTGTCATAATTGCCAAAGAGTATCGTATCGAACGATCCCTTTAATATCAATGAACTCATGAAGAGACTATGTCTCGGAATGATACAACACATTCATACACATATATGATAACATTAATCTCATTGACTAGTACAACTATAAAACTTGCCTCAACCGAAGGCGATGAAATCCTTCCACGAACAACGAACTGCGTCCTCCGATAAACACAAGTACTCGGACAACCCTGAATGAAATACAATTCATTCAATATCACCATATCAATCGAAATCAACACAACGACCGAAAGAAACTCTTTGAGACATATAATCGAACACTAAATGTTCAAAGTTCCTCAAGAACCTAAGAATCATCAATCGGGTTGAACAAATAAAAAATATGGATATACAATCCGTAGAACATGATTAATAATGTTCACTAGCATCAACCGATTCATCAAATTCGGACGAACAACGAAAATCAAGAAGAAATCCTGAAAATCAAATTCTAGGAGATTTCAAGAAATTACCTCGATCCGACAAAGAACAAGGATTTGATGTTGATATAATCGACAAGAATCCTCAAAAATGCTTAGAAATCGAATGGAATCGACCAAAAACTCCACTCCTCGATTTATCCCGTCGCCAGCCGCACCCGGGTGAAAAAATGTGAAGAAAATGAGGTCTGGCCGGTTACAACCTATATATGGCCGACAGGGTTACGGCCGTAACCGGCATTCGGCCGGAAGCTGTCTGGCGCCCGTACGGCCGTAACTCTCGGCTTTTACGGCCGTAACCGGCATTCGTCAGTCCATGCCTGCCGATCACTTACGGTCGTAACCGGCACCTTACGGCCGTAACTCGTCCAGGCCAGGACAGTTCCAAACTGTGCGGCCGTGGCTCGGCCATGGCCACTCCGACGGTCCGAACGATGCCGAAACCCGAACCTGAATATGAATCGAAGATTCGGTTACGAAGTACTCGCAAAGAAAAATCCTAGCGCTAAGAGAACACACGATTCCGACCACCAAAAGACATGAAATTCGACAACGGAAAGTAATTACCCCAAACTTTGGGAAATTACGAAAATGGCCCAAAACGTCCGAAATACACGATACACGATCGAAACACCAAGATAAAGCTCGCAACATGAATAATAACATTAAATGAACTTACGAGAAACTCAAAACAACAGTTTCAGACAAGATTCACAAGAATCAAACTCAAGTGTGAAAAAGCCGTTTAACAACACGAAACTCAACAAAACGATACCTAAACGAAATCGGATGACAAAGTGCAGAATTAAATATTCTTGGAATGACGAAACGGTCACAACAGAGTCGCTAAGATGGACTTCCGCCAAAAAAAGAAAATTACCGGAAAATCGAAATTGCGGATATTACATACTACCCCCCTTGAAAGATGTTTCGTCCCGAAACTTAAAACAAATAGGTAGAAGCAATATCCCACCAGGAAAAATCAACGAGATACACAAGAACAAGAATGATCACAATGAATGATAATGAATCGAAATCCAACAAGGATCAAGAATGACTCACCGGGGTGAAATGATAACGTAATGAGTGATAGCTCAAATGAAATGATTGGAACCATTGTTCCCCGTGAAGTGAATGATTATTTTGATAATTATAAGTCTCAACGTGATTGATATATGATGAATGAATTATATGAATGAAAGAACGACAAATGAAATGAATGATTATACTATTACCGAGCAAGAATTGACTTGTTCAAAACCGGTGATGAATGTCCTTACCTCTGGCTCTCGAAGCCTGATAGGACCCCTAGCATGATGCACGGGCTAGAGAAACAAAATCCCTCGAGGCTTGTGAGCCCTCTCGAGATCTATCGACACTAAAACTCCTACACTATTTCTGAAGGTGTCCCTGTCTCCCACACAGTAAACAAACAACGGCCTGCATCGAGCACCGGGTACTGCGATGTCCTATAGTATCACAGTTAAACCAAACAATAGTCGAACTCGTCGTCTGAGAAGAAAATGCTCTCCCAGCACGAAGACGACTAGAGAACGATCTCTTGGACGTCGGAGTCCGATGTCCCTCTGACAGCTCTTTCCATACCGAGGCAGGAAAGTCACATGATAATTACAGATCCCGTATGAAGATCGCATTATGATTACGAGACAGAATGATAACAATGAGCATACACGCTCTAACACAATGAATGCATTAATAATGCAATAAAATGATCGTCGACATGACGCCGGAATATGATAAGATCGCATGAAAGATCAAGTGAGGTGACATGATTATCTGATGAAATTCCTGAAATGATTATCTTGAACAAGTTAACAGGATTGAAAATTCGATTCACAAGATCAACAACTGAACCGCGAGATGGACTGGATGATTAATGAATTAACTGAGCAATGAGATTGACTAAGTGATGAATGAATTAACTGAACAATGACATTGACTGAGTGATGAATGAATTAACTGAATAATGAGATTGACTGAGTGATGAATGAATTAACTGAACAATGAGATTGACTGAGTGATGAATGAATTAACTGAACAATGAGATTGATTGAGTGATGAATGAATTAACTGAACAATGAGATTGACTGATTGATGAATGAATTAACTGAACAATGAGATTGACTGAGTGATGAATGAATTAACTAAGCAATGAGACTGATTGAGTGATGAATGAATTAATATGATCGACAAGATAAAAATGATGATTGAGGATTGTTGATTGATAAATGAGTTGATCCTTATCGCTTGCATGGTCAAACGTGCTCCAACACAATTAGTCATGAATCAATCATAACAATAATATCACATATAGGTTTCAACAAAGCATGTATAATTAATGACATAATGAATGTATGAACATAAAGACAATCGAGTCCTTACACAGGTCATACGAAGCTTTGAGGTCTCGCGATACTAGTCTTCACTGACGACGACTCGATGAATGAATGACTCGTGCAGTCGTACTAATATTACGACTCACAGAACCCAACTGTCCAGATTGTCATAACCTGACAGTCCCACTACTACCGTGTCTGTAGAACCACATAACTCACATATCAGGGTATTTCACAACCCAAAGCTCCGATACCATCTTCTGTAACACCCCCAAATCCCATTGGGTTATTACAGTGCTGTGGACCCCACACCCGGAGATCCACCAGGCGAACATGACAAAAATACATTAAATTAACCAACAAGGGAGATCACAGTCCCTACTATGATATCCGACACAATATTCCGATAAGTAATTCAACGACAACGATGGGCCTACATGGCCAAAAATAAAAATACAACAACATCTACGAGCATCTGCTCGGGTAATACATAATGACAATGACTGACAAACTGGAGAACACTCCAACTGACTGACAAACATGAACAACTCAGACTAGTATCGCTCGAATGCCTCGTCGCCATCATCATGACCCTGTCTCTCAACTCTCTCCTCGCAAGCACCTAAAACATGAAAACATGTTCCGCCCCCACGGGGTCAATCATCCAGATAATGAGCATCAAATAAATGTATAACATGATATGCATCCAAAGGCAGAATGAAACTGTACAATGATAATAATAATACGAGATGCTCACAAACCAAGGTAAGAACCGAGCATTCATGAAACACTATGCATACGGCATACTATTAATACCTGTTCAACAGGTTAGAACATAAGTGCCCAACGGCGAATCATAATCATAGAGTACCATAATGAATTACACGACATGAACCAAACCAGAACTGAATTAATTATGAATCACAATGCCCGAAGGCTCCAATGAAATTATCGAGACATCACAAAGGCCTGAAAGCCACTCAGCCGAAGCTGTCAAATATCACAATCACCTGAAGCCAAAACAGCCCGAAGCTGTATCGATTAGGTCCGAAGCCACGACACGAAGCCATATCTTAATTAGGGCCGAAGCCACGGCACGAAGCCGTATCACAATTAGGGCCAAAGCCAAGGCACGAAGCCGTATCACAATTAGGCCGAAGCCACGACACGAAGCTCTATCACAATTAGGGCCGAAGCCACGGCACTAAGCCGTATCATAATGAGACCATCTAATGGTCGTGACCTACTGAACTGTAGGTGTTGGGAAACCAACAGTGAAGGTTCAAGCCCCAAACTTACCCATAATGAGATCATAAACATGACCGTGACCTACTGAGTTGTAGGTGTTGGGAAACCAACCGCGAAGGTTCAAGCCCCAAGCTTACCCAACGAGCACTAGACGAGACTAGCCTCCAAAACACAATTAACCACAAACGGCAACGATTCAAAGATTGCCGAAATCACAAAAATGATAGTGTGCTGTCTTGAGTCGGCCATGACGATAGTAACTCACGGATGGGAGCTATCCTCAACAGTCCCAATTCAATACCTCGATTGCCTTAGAATGGCCAACCGATAACATTGATGCAGTGGATGATTTAATAACTCGATTGCCTTAGAACGGCCAATCGATAACAATGATACAATAAATGACTCAATACCTCGATTGCCTTAGAATGGCCAATCGATAACAATGATACAGATGATGATTTAATACACGATTGCCTTAGAACGGTCAATCGATAACAATGATACAATGAATGACTCAATACCTCCATTGCCTTAGAATGGCCAATAGATAACAATGATACAACGAATGATTGAACTCCTCGATTGCCTTAGAACGGCCAATCGATAACAATGATATAATGAATGATTGAACTCCTTGATTGCCTTAGAACGGCCAATCGACAACAATGATATAATGAATGATTGAGCACCTCGATTGCCTTAGAAAGGCCAATCGATAACAATGATACAATGAATGCCTCGGCACCTTTAATCGGCTACCGACGATGAAGATGAGAACGAATACGACAATGCCTTATAATACAACATGAATGACAGGACGCCAACATTAATAACAACGATTACAACAATGTCTTAGATCGACATCTATATTTACAACAATAATAGATACATCGATACCGCGAACCGGCTATCGACACTAACATTAACAACGAGTACCCCAATGCCTTGAACCGGCCATTAATGAACAATAATAAACATTTGGCATAATTGCCGAAGAGTATCGTATCGATCGATCCCTTTAATATTAATGAACTCATGAAGAGACTAAGTCTCGGAATGATACAACACATTCATACACATATATGATAACATTAATCTCATTGACTAGTACAAGTATAAAACTTGCCTCAACCGAAGGCAATGAAATCCTTCCACGAACAACAAATGGCGTCCTACGATAAACACTAGTACTCGAACAACCTTGAATGAAATACAATTCATTCAATATCACCATATCAATCGAAATCAACACAACGACCGAAAGAAACTCTTTGAGACATTTAATCGAACACTAAATGTTCAAAGTTCCTCAAGAACCTAAGAATCATCAATCGGGTTGAACGAAGCGAAAATATGGATATATAATCCATAGAACACGATTAATAATGTTCATTTGCATCAACCGATTCATCAAATTCGGACGAACAACGAAAATCAAGAAGAAATCCCGAAAATCAAATTCTAGGAGATTTCAAGAAATTACCTCGATCCGACGAAGAACAAGGATTTGATGTTGATATAATCGACAAGAATCCTAAAAAATTCTTAGAAATCGAGTGGAATCGACCAAGAACTCCACTCCTCAATTTATCCCATCGCCAGCCGCACCCGGGTGAAGAAGTGTGAAGAAAATGAGGTATGGCCGGTCACAGCCTATAGATGGCCGACAGGGTTCTGGCCGTAACCGGCATTCGTCCGGAAGCTGCCTGGAGACCGTACGGCCGTAACTCTCGGCCCTTACGGCCATAACCGGCATTCGTCAGGCCATGCCTGCCGATCACTTATGGCCGTAACCGGCATCTTGCGGCCGTAACTCGGCCAGGCCAGGCCAGTTCCAAACTGTGCAGCCGTGGCTCGGCCGTGGCCACTTCGACGGTCCGAACGATGCCGAAACTCGAACCTGAATATAAATCGAAGATACGGTTATGAAGTACTCGCAAATACGAATCCAAGCGCTAAGAGAACACACGATTCCGACCACCCGAAGATTTGAAATTCGACAACGGAAAGTAATTACTCCAAACTTTGGGAAATTACGAAAATGGCCCAAAACGTCTGAAATACACGATACACGATCGAAACACCAAGACAAAGCTCGCAACATGAATAATAACATTAAATGAACTTACGAGAAACTCGAAACAACAGTTTCGGACGAGATTCGCCAGAATCGAACTCAAGTGCGGAAAAGCCATTTAAGAACACGAAACTCAACAAAGCGATACCTAAAAGAACTCAGATGACAAAGTGCAGAATTAAATATTCTTGGAATGACGAAACGGTCACAATAGAGTCGCTAAGATGGACTTCCGCAAAAGTACCGGAAAATCGAAATTGCGGATATTACATACTACCCCCCTTAAAAGAAGTTTCGTCCCGAAACTTAAAACAAATAGGTAGAAGCAATATCCCGCCAGGAAAAATCAACGAGATACACAAGAACAAGAATGATCACAATGAATGATAATGAATCGAAATCCAACAAGGATCAAGAATGACTCACCGGGGTGAAATGATAACGTAATGAGTGGTAGCTCAAATGAAATGATTGGAACCATTGTTCCCCGTGAAGTGAATGATTAGTTTGATAATTATAAGTCTCAACGTGATTAATATATGCTGAATGAATTATATGAATGAATGAACGACAAATGAAATGAATGATTATACTATTATCTAGCAAGAATTAACTTGTTCAAAACCGGTGATGAATGTCCTTACCTCTGGCTCTCGAAGCCTGATAGGACCCGTAGCATGATGCACGGGCTGGAGTAACAAAATCCCTCGAGGCATGTGAGCCCTCTCGAGATCTATCGGCACTAAAACTCCTACAGTATTTCTGAAGGTGTCCCTGTCTCCCACACAGAATACAAACAACGGCCTGCATCGAGCACCGGGTACTGCGATGTCCTATAGTATCACAGTTAAAGCAAACAATAGTCGAACTCGTCGTCTGAGAATAAAATGCTCTCCCAGCACGAAGACGACTAGAGAACGATCTCTTGGACGTCGGAGTCCGATGTCCCTCTGACAGCTCTTTCCATACCGAGGCAGGAAAGTCACATGATAATTACAGATCCCGTATGAAGATCGCATTATGATTACGAGACGGAATGATAACAATGAGCATACACGCTCTAACACAATGAATGCATTAATAATGCAATAAAATGATCGTCGACATGACGCCGGAATATGATAAGATCGCATAAAAGATCAAGTGAGGTGACATAATTATCTGATGAAATTCCTGAAATGATTATCTTGAACAAGTTAACAGGATTGAAAATTCGATCCACAAGTGTAACACCCCAAACTAGGCGGATATTACAGTGCCGTAGATCCCCGACTGGGACCCACCAGGCAAATGAAAATGAATGAATTACACAGGATAAATGTAGTACCGAACCATATTACAACAATAATTACTCCGATGAGGAGTTTAATTACAACACACCAGGACAATACCGAATACTAGTGAATTCTATATGAAGATAAAATAAACAACACTGAATGAAACGGAGTATCCAAATGAAAATCTGCAGCGGAAAATAAATGACAACCATATGAATAACTGAAAAGAACGGGGCCCCCTAATAGTATCACTGGGACTCCTCTCCGTCAACATGCTATTCCCGTGCTTTTGCCTTGCCATGACCTGAAAAACAAAATCCCCAGCCGGGGTCAGTTACACAGAACAACAATCCTCAAGGGTTGAAAATACACAATCATGATATATCTGAAGTTATGAAATATCCTTAGTTATGAATTACGCTGAAGAGGAGTATCATAGTACGCCCGTAGTGTTCTGTGCAAGTGTACAAGACGGATGACCGGACACACCCGTCCTTGTACCTAATTAGTCTCACGGAGTTAATCTTTACCGTGTGCACAACCTAATGTATCACTCCCAATACATGGCCATCGCGTGCCCGACTAAAAATTCCACACATCCACACCCGGCCATGCAATATGAACCCAGAAGGTCATATGAACGAGAATGACCACAATGAATATCAATGAATAATAATTCGACAAAATCAAAAATGGCTCACCGATATGAATATAATAGTGAAGTGATTGATAACCCAATGAAATGATTGGAACCGCCGTTCCTCGTGAATGAAATGATTATTCGACAATTACAAGTCTCAATACAGTTAATACAATGATGAATGAGTTATGATTATGAATGAACAACAATAAGAGGAATGAATATCCTTTTAACCGAGTAAGAATTAACTTACTCAACACCGGTGACAAATATCCTTCCACGAACAACGTCCTAATTGAGATATCGGTCGCTCGAACAACCTTAAATAACATAATCACCAACAATCCGTTCAAGATACGAATCAAACACGAATATAACGAACTCAAAACGTCGATACGATTAAACCAAGTTCATTGGGGCATTATATCGAACACTTTGTGGCCAAACTTCGATTGTTTACAACCAAACCTCAAAAATACCAACATCAAAACCCCAAGAAGTGTTTCAAACCGACAAAACATCTTCAATACGACCAATAATCCAAAATGAACATCCAAATTCGTGATTTCAACAATGATTAATCGAAAATCCCCAAATCCAACTCAATATTCAAAGTGTTCTTGAATAACCCTTCAATAATCCAATGAATCTCTATATAAACTCATAATCATATGCATATCCCTTCATATAACATGATTATAACGTCCAAAACATCATATCTCAACACAAAATCGAAATCCAAGATGTTGAAGAAATTACCTCTTGAAGATCCAAACACTCCGATCCGATGAAAACGTGTTAAATCGACTATCCAAGCTTCCCAACGAATCAAGATGATGAAATCCGAACACACAAGTGATTGATGATGAAAAAATATCTCCCTCAAGCTCTCTCTCTCGGAACAAAATGAAGAAATGAGAAAATGAGGAAAAGTCCCGTCCAAGACATATATAAACTGCCGGAAGTTACGGCCGTAACTCGACCTTCTTACGGCCGTAACATCCCAGGTCAACGGCCTTACGGCCGTAACCAGCCAACTCGTATGGCCGTAACTCGGCTTCGTCCAATTACCTGCCGACAGCCTTACGGCCGTATCCGCACCTGACTTACGGGCGTAACTCGCCCTCGTCCAAAACACCTGCCGACATCCTTACGGCCGTACCCGCACACCTTACGGGCGTAACTCGGACAATACGGCCGTATCCGGCCAAACTTACGGGCGTAAGCCCCCTACGTTGAAAATGACCAGGCACCCTGCCTGTAACGTACGGCCGTATCCGGCCAAGCCTTACGACCGTACCTTCCTCGTCTTACGGCCGTATGCCGCAACCCTTACGGCCGTAAGTCCCTCTCGTCCGACACATCCTGAAAAACACGAACACTCCTTACGGCCGTATCCTCCCCATCTTACGGCCGTAACTCGCCCTTCAGCCAAAAACACCCGGACACCCTGCTCGACACGTACGACCATAACCGGCCAAGCCTTACGGCCGTACCTGCTCAACTTACGGCCGTATGCCGCAACCTTACGGCCGTAAGTCCCGTTCATCCAAAATGCCCTGAAACCAATGAACACCTGTTACGGCCGTAACCTACCATTCTTACGGCCGTAACTCGTTGCTGGACAAGATGAAAATCCGACAACTCCGATTCCTCGCTACGATTGATGAATGATCCGACACACCATACGTATGTGAAAGTGAACAAGTCCAAAGATGAAACTTCCAGCACAAGACTACCAATCACAATGATAATGATAATACTCCCGTCTCGATCCATAAACGGAGATGAAATGACGATCGGTAACTGATACATGGTTACAACACGCCCACAATGAATGCAAATGAATGAATCATGAATGATGAATGATTATTAATGAGTGAAAAAAATTATTGAGTGACAATTACTAACTGATAATTACTGAATGATAATGAATGGATTACGACCGGGTATTACATACTCCCCCCCTTAAAAAGAGTTTCGTCCCCGAAACTAAGGGCCAAACAACTCGGGATGACTCTCCCGTATACTCTCCTTGGTTTCCCAAGTAGCCTCTTCGACTCCGTGTCTAGACCACTGAATCTTGACCAAAGGAATCATCTTGTTCCTCAACTGCTTGATTCGCCGTTCTAAAACTCGTATAGGACGCTCCTCATACGAATGATCGTCCGCGATCTCGATTTCGTCGAACTGAAGTATGTCCGCAACTGAGAGACGTGAAACACATTATGAATTTGGCTCAACGCCGGAGGTAAAGCCAATCGATAAGCTAACTCGCCTACTCGATCCAAAATCTCAAACGGTCCAATGAATCTCGGACTCAACTTCCCCCATTTTCCAAAATGGAAAATACCTCGACTCGGGGATACCTTGACCAAAAAGTGGTCACCCATCTCAACTCTAGTGGTCGACGACGATTGTCTGCATAAGATTTCTGTCGACTCTGAGCGTGCAACAAATGACTCCTGATCAAAGCTACCTTCTCACGGGCGGCTATAAGCATATCGGGCTCGGTGCCGATTGATTCTGATAAGTCGTCCCAACACAAAGGAGATCGACAACGACGACCGTACAAGGCCTCGTAAGGCGCCATCTTGATCGAAGCATGCCAACTATTATTATACGTGAACTCAATAAACGGTAATTGGGCTTCCCAATCGTCTTTCTAATCGAGGACACATGTCCTCCAATGTCTGAATAGTCTTCTCTGATTGTCCGTCGGACTGAGGATGAAAAAAGGTACTGAGATTAAGCTGAGTTCCCATAGCACGATGAACTGATTTCCAAAAATGTGACGCGAATCGTCCGTCACGATCGGAAACGATACTCTTAGGAGTACCATGCAATCTCACTATCTCTTTGATGAACAACTGGGCCAGTCTCAAGGAAATGAGCTGACTTAGTTAAGTGGTCCACAATCACCCAGATTGTACTCATGCTACGACGACTCGTCGGTAAACTCGTGATGAAATCCATAGAAATGTCTTCTCATTTCCACTCTGGAAAAGGGAGAGGTTTCAGCATACCCGCCGGTCGCTGATGTTCAATCTTGACTTGCTGACAGGTTAAACATCTCGAAACAAATTCCGCGACTTCTCGCTTCATATTACTCCACCAGTAATTTTGTTTCAAGTCCTTGTATATCTTGCTAGACCCCGGATGAACGGAATAAGGGGTAGCATGAGCTTCTCTCAAAATCGAGTTTTTCCACTCGTCGTTCGCCAGTACTCACAACCAATTCTTAAATCGCAAAAGTCCATCCTCGTGGACCACAAATCCAGGGGCTTTCCCCTGAGCCACATCCTCACGGATGCACAACAATGATGGGTCTGAACCCTGATTCTCTCTGATTGCCTCCTCAAATGGTGATGAAATCTCTAACATGCAAATTTTCCCTTGCACTCGCTGAAGCCAGACCTCGATCTCGGGTCTAAGGAATTCCTGCTGAAGCTCCTTCTGAACTGTTAAACGAGCAAGCATTTGCTCCTGAACGGACTTACGACTCAAGGCATCGGTAACCACGTTTGCCTTACCCGGGTGGTCCAGGATCTCGATATTATAATCTTTGATTAGTTCCAAACACCGCCTCTGTCGCATATCTAACTCCTTCAATGTAAATATATACTTCAGACTCTTATGATTGGTGAATAACTAACAGGTGACGCCATAAAGGTAATGACGCCAAATTCCCAACGCGAAAACCACGACTGCTAGCTCCAGGTCGTGGGTCGAATAATTAACCTCGTAAGGTCGCAATTGCCGTGAAGCATAGGCAATAACCTTCCCATTCTGCATTAGAACACATCCGAGACCGAGTCCGGATGCGTACTAAAAACCACGAATCCTTCCGTCCCTTGTGGCAAGGAAAGGACAGGTGCTGAAATTAACCGGTTCTTGAGTTCCTCCAAACTCCGCTGACACGCGTCGGACCACGTGTATTTCTTACCCTTTCGCAAAAAGGTTCGTCATTGATTGAGCGATTTTAGAAAATCCTTCCACAATTCGCCGATAATAACCGGCTAATCCGAGAAAGCTTCGGATTTCCTTATCATTCTTCGGAGGTAACCAATCTTGGATAGCCTCCGTCTTCTGAGGATCAACACGCACACCGTCTGATGAAATTACATGCCTGAGAAACGACACTTCGGACATCCAGAACTCACATTTGGAAAACTTTCCATAGAGTTGCTCTCTTCTCAACACGTCGAGAACCTGATGAAGGTGAAACTCGTGTTCTTCCTGGTCACGAGAATAAATTAAAATATCATCACTGAAGACAACCAGAAACTGGTCCCAAAAGTCAATGAAAACCCGATTCATTGATTCCATGAATACCGTAGATGCATTAGGTAATCCAAACGGCATTACCACGAACTCATAATGACCAAAGCGTGTTTGAAACGCCGTCCTCGCGATATCCGACTCTCAATTCCGCAACTGGTGATATCCAGATCTTAAGTCGATCTTGGAAAAATACTGAAGTTCCCTGAAGTTGATCTAAGAGATCATCAATACGGGGTAGAGGATACTAATCTTGATCATCACCCTGTTCAACTCCTGACAATTAATACATACACGATACGAGCCATCCGTCTCCTTGACAGATCACACTGGTGCTCCTCACGGGGATGCACTCGGTCGGAGATAACCTTTCTCGAACTATTCTTCAAGTTGAATCTTCAACTCCTGCATTTCAGTCGGGGCCATCCGATACGGTGCCTTCGATAACGGGGACATACCGGGCTCCAACTCACTCCTGAATTCCACATCTCTCTGTGGAGGCAAACCAGGTAACTCGTCTGGGAATACATCGTCAATCGATGACAATGATACCACGAATGATTGAACATCTCGATTTCCCTAGAACGGTCAATCGATGAAAATGATACAATGAATGATTGAACAACTCGATTGCCTTAGAACCGTCAATCGATGAAAATGATACAATGAATGATTGAACAACTCGATTGCCTTAGAACGGCCAATCGATGAAAATGATACAATGAATGATTGAACAACTCGATTGCCTTAGAACGGTCAATCGATGAAAATGATACAATGAATGATTGAACACCTCTATTGAGAAATTTCTCTGCTTCCATCATATTAATAATTCTTCTGGAACAACAGGGATTACCTCCCTGAAATACACACTCGTCTCCAACGACTGAAATGATAGTGACCAAACGCTTACGATCACTGAGGATGGTATCGTGACGATTCATCTAATTAACACCCAATATTACATCGTCCTTAGGTAAGTCCACCACGATTAGGTCCACCAACCAATTGCGGTCATTAAGCTTAATTCGGTATGATTTTCGAAAATTCTTCCCTCGTCAGGTAGACCGATGGTATGAGGTCCACACGCAATAGGACTATCCCAAAATAAGTCTATTCAAACATGATTCGAAAATGAATGAATGCGGTGCACCAGTATCAAAAGGTACACACAGGTTGAAACAAAATTACGAGTATACCTGAGATCATTCGGGCCACCGGATCGTCGATCCTCTTCATCACATGAATCCGGGACTTGCCGGCCCCCGAACCGGACGCTCCTGTCTGATAAATATGAGCTCCAACTTTATTTGCTTCCATTGTATTAAACGTCGTTGTGAGCGATCGATTACGATCGCCGATTGCTTCGGGGCACGAGATGCCGAGCCGACTTGGAGTCCTTTCGGCAAAAACGGGCCTTATGCCCAAAATTCCACAATTATGGCACGTGATAGATGGTTTGAGACACTTAGTGTCAGAATGACCCGGCGCTCCACGGTTGAAACAGTGATGGCCGGCGCCGCTCGGATCGAGATCCGTGCGATTATGCGCCGTAGAGGTCGCCGAAACGATATGACTCACGAGGCTTCTTGAAGGTTGACTGACCGCCTTCGGATTGATTACGCTTCGTTGATTTCTGGCACGAGATGAAGGTTGTTGCTCGGCCAATTTCCTTAGCGGCAGCTCATTCGGAGAGTTCTCTCGATTAATCCAGCCAGTGGCGCAATGATGATTGAGCAATTGCATATGGGTCATCATGACTGCATAAAAGTGAGTGGATCAACCCGAACATCTTCTCGATCGAGCCGAGTCCTGGTACGATTTCTCGGCAGTGATTATTTCCCGGGTTTCGGCTGCACGCGGCCTCTCCCGTGCATCCTCGATGCTCTCTCCATACTGAAGTAGGAAGGTCGCATAATGATTATATTTCCCGCATGAATATCACGTTATGATTATGTCATGAGATGATGAAAATGAGCATACATGCTCTAACTTAGTGATTACATGAATGATTTACTGAAGTGACATGATTATCTGATGAAATTCTTGAAATGATTATCTTGAAAAATTTAACAAGATTAATAATATGATCATCCAGATCGACAACTGAGTAATGAAATGAGTTGAGTAATTAATGAGTTAACATGACCGTCCTAATCATAATGAATGATGATGTTTGAGGATTGTTAATTGATGAATGATGAATGAATGATTATTGCCATAAATTATACCATGGCGTTAGAAATCTTACAGTTCTTTCGGTCTGATTGGCTCGGCATTTGCACAGGTCACACGTGACGCGAAAGTCCAATGATACTAGTCTGATGACGATGATTTCAAATGAGACATGACTCGGAAGGTAGTATTCAAAACCACGCTCCGATACCAACTCTGTAACACCCCAAACTAGGCGGATATTACAGTGCCGTAGATCCCCGACTGAGACCCACCAGGCAAATGAAAATGAATGAATTACACAGGATAAATGTAGTACCGAACCACATTACAACAATAATTACTCCGATGAGGAGTTTAATTAAAACACACCAGGACAATACCGAATACTAATGTATTCTATATGAAGATAAAATACACAATACTGAATGAAACGGAGTATCCAAATAAAAATCTGCAGCGGAAAATAAATGACAACCATATGAATAACTGAAAAGAACGGGGCCCCCTACTAGTATCACTGGGACTCCTCGCCGTCAACATACTATTCCCGTGCTTTTGCCTTGCCATGACCTGAAAAACAAAATCCCCAGCCGGGGTCAGTTACACAGAACAACAATCCTCAAGGGTTGAAAATACACAATCATGATATATCTGAAGTTATGAAATATCCTTAGTTATGAAGTACGCTGAAGAGGAGTATCATAGTACGCCCGTAGTGTTCTGTGCAAGTGTACAAGACGGATGACCGGACACACCCGTCCTTGTACCTAATTAGTCTCACGAAGTTAATCTTTACCGTGTGCACAACCCAATGTATCACTCCCAATACATGGCCATCGCGTGCCCGACTAAAAATTCCACACATCCGCACCCGGCCACGCAATATGAACCCAGAAGGTCATATGAACGAGAATGACCACAATGAATATCAATGAATAATAATTCGACAAGGTCAAAAATGACTCACCGAGATGAATATAATAGTGAAGTGATTGATAACCCAATGAAATGATTGGAACCGCCGTTCCTCGTGAATGAAATGATTATTCGACAATTACAAGTCTCAATACGGTTAATACAATGTTGAATGAGTTATGATTATGAATGAACAACAACAAGAGGAATGAATATCCTTTTAACCGAGTAAGAATTAACTTACTAAACACCGGTGACAATTACCTTCCACAAACAACGTCCTAATTGAGATATCGGTCGCTCGAACAACCTTGAATAACACAATCACCAACAATCCGTTCAACATACGAATCAAACACAAATATAACGAACTCAAAACGTCGATACGATTAAACCAAGTTCATTGGGGCATTATATCGAACACTTTGTGGCCAAACTTCGATTGTTTACAACCAAACCTCAAAAATACCAACATCAAAACCCCAAGAAGTGTTTCAAACCGACAAAACATCTTCAATACGACCAATAATCCAAAATGAATATCTAAATTCGTGATTTCAAGAATGATTAATCGAAAATCCCCAAATCCAACTCAATATTCAAAGTGTTCTTGAATAACCCTTCAATAATCCAACGAATCTTAATACAAACTCATAATCATATGCATATCCCTTCATATAATATGATTACAACGTCCAAAACATCATATCTCAACACAAAATCGAAATCCAAGATGTTGAAGAAATTACCTCCTGAAGATCCAAACACTCTGATCCGATGAAAACATGTTAAATCGACTATCCAAGCTTCCCAACGAATCAAGATGATGAAATCCGAACACACAAGTGATTGATGATGACAAAATATCTCCCTCAAGCTCTCTCTCTCGGAACAAAATGAAGAAATGAGAAAAATGAGGAAAAGTCCCGTCCAAGACATATATAAACTGTCGGAAGTTACGGCCGTAACTCGGCCTTCTTACGGCCGTAACATCCCAGGTCAACGGCCTTACGGCCGTAACCAGCCAACTCGTATGGCCGTAACTCGGCTTCGTCCAATTACCTGCCGACAGCCTTACGACCGTATCCGCACCTGACTTACGGGCGTAACTCGCCCTCGTCCAAAACACCTGCCGACATCCTTACAGCCGTACCCGCACACCTTACGGGCGTAACTCGGACAATACGGCCGTATCCGGCCAAACTTACGGGCATAAGCCCCCTTCGTCGAAAATGACCAGGCACCCTGCCTGTAACGTACGGCCGTATCCGGCCAAGCCTTACGGCAGTACCTTCCTCGTCTTACGGCCGTATGCCGCAACCCTTACGGTCGTAAGTCCTTCTCGTCCGACACATCTTGAAAAACACGAACACTCCTTACGGCCGTATCCTGCCCCTCTTACAGCCGTAACTCGCCCTTCGGCCAAAAACACCCGGACACCCTGATCGACACGTACGGCCGTAACCGGCCAAGCCTTACGGCCGTACCTGCTAAACTTACGGCCGTATGCCGCAACCTTGCGGCCGTAAGTCCCGTTCGTCCAAAATGGCCTGAAACCAATGAACACCTGTTACGGCCGTAACCTACCATTCTTACGGCCGTAACTCGTTGCTGGACAAGATGAAAATCCGACAACTCCGATTCCTCGCTACGATTGATGAATGATCCGACATACCATACATATGTGAAAGTGAACAAGTCCAAAGATGAAACTTCCAGCACAAGACTACCAATCACAATGATAATGATAATACTCCCGTCTCGATCAATAAATGGAGATGAAATGACGATCGGTAACTGATACATGGTTACAACACGCCCACAATGAATGCAAATGAATGAATCATGAATGATGAATGATTATTCATGAGCGAAAAAAATTACTGAGTGACAATTACTGACTGATAATTACTGAATGATAATGAATGGATTACGACCGGGTATTACAACAAGATCAACAACTGAACCGCGGGATGGACTGGATGATTAATGAATTAACTGAGCAATGAGATTGACTGAGTGATGAATGAATTAACTGAACAATGAGATTAAGTGAGTGATGAATGAACTAACTAAACAATGAGATTGACTGAGTGATGAATGAATTAACTGAACAATGAGATTAAGTGAGTGATGAATGAATTAACTGAACAATGAGATTGACTGAGTGATGAATGAATTAACTGAACAATAAGATTGACTGAGTGATGAATGAATTAACTGAACAATGAGATTGACTGAGTGATGAATGAATTAACTAAGCAATGAGACTGACTGAGTGATGAATGAATTAATATGATCGACAAGATAAAAATGATGATTGAGGATTGTTGACTGATGAATGAGTTGATCCTTATCGCTTGCATGGTCAAACGTGCTCCAACTAGTCATGAATCAATCATAACAATAATATCACATATAGGATTCAACAAAGCATGTATAAGTAATGACATAATGAATGTATGAACATAAAGAGAATCGAGTCCTTACACAGGTCATACGAAGCTTCGAGGTCTCGCGATACTAGTCTTCACAGACGACGACTCGATGAATGAATGAATGACTCGTGCAGTCGTACTAATATTACGATTCACAAAACCCGACTGTCCAGATTGTCATAACCTGACAGTCCCACTACTACCGCATAGGTAGAGCCATATAACTCACATATTAGGGTATCTCATAACCCAAAGCTACGATACCATCTTCTGTAACACCCCCAAATCCCATTGGGTTATTACAGTGCCGTGGACCCCACACCCGGAGATCCACCAGGCGAACATGACAAAAATACATTAAATTAACCAACAAGGGAGATCACAGTCCCTACTATGATATCCGACACAATATTCCGATAAGTAATTCAACGACAACGATGGGCCTACATGGCCAAAAATAAAAATACAACAACATCTACGAGCATCTGCTCGGGTAATACATAGTGACAATGACTGACAAACTGGAGAACACTCCAACTGACTGACAAACATGAACAACTCGGACTAGTATCGCTCGAATGCCTCGTCGCCATCATCATGACCCTGTGTCTCAACTCTCTCCTCGCAAGAACCTAAAACATGAAAACATGTTCCGCCCCCATGGAGTCAATCATCCAGATAATGAGCTTCAAATAAATGTATAACATGATATGCATCCAAAGGCAGAATGAAACTGTACAATGATAATAATAATACGAGATGCTCATAAACCAAGGTAAGAACTGAGCATTCATGAAACACTATGCATACGACATACTATTAATACATGTTCAACAGGTTAGAACATAAGTGCCCAACGGCGAATCATAATCATAGAGTACCATAATGAATTACACGACATGAACCAAACCAGAACTGAATTAATTATGAATCACAATGCCCGAAGGCTCCAATGAAATTATCGAGACATCACAAAGGCCTGAAAGCCACTCAGCCGAAGCTGTCAAATATCATAATCACCTGAAGCCAAAACAGCCCGAAGCTGTATCGATTAGGGCCGAAGCCACGGCACGAAGCCGTATCACAATTCGGGCTGAAGCCACGACACGAAGCCGTATCATAATTTGGGCCAAAGCCACGGCACGAAGCCGTATCACAATTAGGGCCGAAGCCACGGCACGAAGCCGTATCACAATGAGACCATCCAATGGTCGTGACCTACTGAATTGTATGTGTTGGGAAACCAACCGCGAAGGTTCAAGCCCAAAACTTACCCATAATGAGATCATAAACATGACCGTGACCTACTGAGTTGTAGGTGTTGGGAAACCAACCGCGAAGGTTCAAGCCCCAAGCTTACCCAACGAGCACTAGCCGAGACTAGCCTCCAAAACACAATTAACCACAAACGGCAATGATTCAAAGATTACCGAAATCACAAAAATGATAGTGTGCTTCCTTGAGTCGGCCAACACGATGACAGTAACTCACGTATGGGAACTATCCTCGACAGTCCCAATTCAATACCTCGATTGCCTTAGAATGGCCAACCGATAACATTGATACAACGGATGATTTAATAAATCGATTGCCTTAGAACGGCCAATCGATAACAATGATACAATAAATGACTCAATACCTCGATTGCCTTAGAATGACCAATCGATAATAATGATACATTGGATGATTTAATAACTCGATTGCCTTAGAACGGCCAATCGATAACAATGATACAATGAATGATTTAACTCCTCGATTGCCTTAGAACGGCCAATCGATAACAATGATACAATGAATGATTGAACTCCTCGATTGCCTTAGAATTGCCAATCGATAACAATGATACAATGAATGATTGAGCACCTCGATTGCCTTAGAACGGCCAATCGATAACAATGATACAATGAATGCCTCGGCACCTTTAATCAGCTACCGACGACGAAGATGAGAACGAATACGACAATGCCTTCAATCGGCCAATACAACATGAATGACAGGACGTCAACATTAATAACAACGATTACAACAATGTCTTAGATCGACATCAATATTTACAACAACAATCGATACATCGATACCGCGAACTGGCTATCGACACTAACATTAACAACGAGTACCCCAATGCCTTGAACCGGCCATTAATGAACAATAATAAACATTTGGCATAATTTCCGAAGAGTATCGCATCGAACGATCCCTTTAATATCAATGAACTCATGAAGAGACTATGTCTCGGAATGATACAACACATTCATACACATATATGATAATATTAATCTCATTGACTAGTACAAGTATAAAACTTGCCTCAACCGAAGGCGATGAAATCCTTCCACGAACAACGAACGCATCCTCCGATAAACACAAGTACTCGAACAACCTTGAATGAAATACAATTCATTCAATATCACCATATCAATCGAAATCAACACAACGACCGAAAGAAACTCTTTGAGACATTTAATCGAACACTATATGTTCACAGTTCCTCAAGAACCTAAGAATCATCAATCTGGTTGAACAAATCGAAAATATGGATATACAATCCATAGAACATGATTAATAATGTTCACTAGCATCAATCGATTCATCAAATTCGGACGAACAACGAAAATCAAGAAGAAATCCTGAAAATCAAATTCTAGGAGATTTCAAGAAATTACCTCGATCCGACAAAGAACAAGGATTTGATGTTGATATAATCGACAAGAATCCTCAAAAATGCTTAGAAATCGAATGGAATCGACCAAAAACTCCACTCCCCGATTTATCCCGTCGCCAGCCGCACCCGGGTGAAGAAATGTGAAGAAAATGAGGTCTGGCCGATCACAGCCTATATATGGCCGACGGGGTTACGACCGTAACCGGCAGGGCCTTAAGGCCGTAACTGGCATTCGTCCGGAAGCTGCCTGGCGTCCGTACGGCCGTAACTCTCGGCCCTTACGGCCGTAACCGGCGGCCTTGGCTCGGTTGTGGCCACTCCGACGGTCCGAACGACACCGAAACCCAAACCTGAATATAAATCGAAGATACGGTTACGAAGCACTCGCAAAGACGAATCCAAGCGCTAAGAGAACACACGATTCCGATCACCCGAAGACTTGAAATTCGACAACGGAAAGTAATTACCCCAAACTTTGGGAAATTACGAAAATGGGCCAAAACGTCTGAAATACACGATACACGATCGAAACACCAAGCCAAAGCTCGCAACATGAATAATAACATTAAATGAACTTACGAGAAACTCGAATCAACAGTTTCGGACGAGATTCACAAGAATCAAACTCAAGTGCGGAAAAGCCGTTTAAGAACACGGAACTCAACAAAACGATACCGAAACGAACTCGGATTACAAAAAGTGCAGAATTAAATATTCTCGGAATGACGAAACGGTTAGAACAGAGTCACTGAGATGGACTTCCGCCAAAAAAAGAAAATTACTGGAAAATCGAAATTGCGGATATTACAGGTGTTTCATTCATCGATGATGAATAATTCCCAGAATCACTTAATTTAATTCTCTTTGCACTTTCACTATTTGTTGAAGAAGTTCTCCACTTGGGTTGTCTCTTTAGCTCATTATAATGCAGTTCAAAATTAGACTTCTTCATGTATTTAGCTTTATGGAAGTCATGAGCTGCCGAAATTATGGTGTCAAAATTTGTACCACTCCTCATTTTTTGGACAGCTTGATCACAACATGCTCCAAATCGCTGACTCCTTCACTTATTCGTTTCCATCTTTTTTTAATAGCTACAACCCCTCTTTTGATGAGCCCGGTATTACTCTCTTCACAATAGTTACAAATTCGATCCTAAAATGCTTCTCCTTTTTGATCTGCCCCGATCACGGGATCAGTCGACACAGTCAACCATGCGCTAATTAAGAGTTGATCTTCACTCCAAGTCCATTGAGTTATATCTTTTCGTGTGTCGTCGAATTCTTTGACATCATCGTTCAGATTAGTAACATTTGTAGCATCAATAAAAGAAGTTCGTGAGTGTGGAGAATTTTGATTAGTGGTAGGTGTTTGTTGGTTTCCGAAATGTGGAGGTATTGTTTGAAAATTTGAACTATACGGAGATTGTGAATTTTGAGCACAGGGGAAAAAAAGGATTAGGAAATGGAAATTGAGAATTTGGCGTTTGTGGATCATAATGCTAATTTTGTGGATTAGAAAATTGAGAATTTTCGATATTTGTATTTTGGGCAAACAGAAAATAAGAATTCAGAAATGGATACAAAAATTAGATATTCGAGGATTGAGAATTCGGGTTTGTATTTTGAGGATTTGAAGGTGAATTTTGATTGGGATTCATTTTTTCTCTTTAGAGTTTTTTTTGATACAAATGAGGAGTGTAAAAAGAATAGACATGAAATCTACATATTTATAGTGTCAAAAATCATTACTGTTATATTTTATGTATTTTACTTTTTACAACGGGCAACTACTTTTCAGGTTTTTGTAACGTTATACTTCCAACAGTACAGTGCGCCTAGATATTGGATACAGGAGCCCCGTTATCCATCAAGAAAGCAAGTCGCCGAGCAATATCAGCAACAGCTTTGGGAATCCAACTAGAGACCCAAGAGGTAAGCCGTAAGGCCTAAGAAAATGGCTCCACCTCGAGATGACATTCGTACTGGAATAATAATAACCCTTGATTTTACATGCATCATAATCATGGTTACAGCGACTACGTGCCTGCCCCATGTAGACATCGCAACAACGGGACCAAGAGTAACCTACAACAATCCAATTGCTGTCACGCAAATTTGGATACCAAAAAGCACTAACATTCATGGACCCAACAATCAAAGGGGACCTAAATCTACTTAAATTTTGGGCTTACAGGACATCAAAGAGAAGGAGATCTGGTACTTCGACAGCGGATGTTCTCGGCACATGACAGGAGATATCAGCAAGCGGTCAGACTATGTAGAAGGTCGCGGTCTAAAAGTACGCTTCAGTGATAAGTCCAAAGGAAGAACAGGAGGGAAGGGATCTACTTGTAGGAAAATTTAAAGTCACCGACGTAGCTTATGTTGAAGGCTTACAGTACAATCTACTTAGTATTAGCCAGTTCTATGACAAACACTTCTCGGTGAAATTCTATATAGATCAATGTAGAGTCATGAACTGACCAAAGAAGTTGTTCTCACATGAAGCAGGTCAGGTAACATGTATATTGCTGACTGGAAGCCTACAAGCTCCACTATTCCTTGTTTTGTTTCCAAAGGCGCTGTAGATCAAATCTGGCTATGGCACACAAGGATGACGCACATCAACTTCAAGACAATCAACAAATTCGCCAGACAAGGAATGGTTAGAGGTTTGCCCGATGTGTCATTCTAAAAAGACAGCGTCTGCGGACCCTGTCAGAAAGGCAAACAAGTCAAAACCACCCTGAAAGGCAAATCATACCTATCCACTCACAAAGTTCTGGATATGCTACATATGGATATCTATGGTCCTGTAGACCCTGTAAGTTTGGGAGGTAAGAAATATTGTCTCGTTATTGTTGATGAATATTCCAGGTATGCTATTGGATACAGAAGCCCCGTTATCCATCAAGTAAGCAGGTCGCCGAGCAATATCAGCAACAACTTTGGGAATCCAACTGGAGACCCAGGAGGCAAGCTGTAAGGCCTAAGAAAATGGCTCCACCCCCGAGATAGCATTCGTACTGGAATAATAATAACCCTTGATTTTACATGCATCACAATCATGGTTACAGCGACTACGTGCCTGCCCCACATAGACATCGCAAGAACGAAACCAAGAGTAACCTACAACAAGCCAATTGCTGTCACGCAAATTTGGGTACCAAAAGGCACTAACATATATGGACCCAACAATCAAAGGGGACCTAAATCTACTTAAATTTTGTGCTTACAGGACATCAAAGAGAAGGACATCTGGTACTTCGATAGCGGATGTTCTCAGCACATGACAGGAGATATCAGCAAGCTATCAGACTATGTAGAAGGTCGCAGTCCAAAAGTATGCTTCGGTGAAGGAAGAACAAGAGGGAAGGGACCTGCTTGTAGGAAAATTTAAAGTCACCGACGTAGCTTATGTTTAAGGCTTACAGTACAATCTATTTAGTATTAGCCAGTTCTGTGACAAATAGTTCTCGGTGAAATTCTATATAGATCACTGTAGAGTCAAGAACTAACCAAAGAAGTTGTTCTCACATGAAGCAGGTCAGGTAACACGTATATTGCTGACGGGAAGTCTACAAGCTCCACTATTCCTTGTTTTGTTGCGAAAGGCGCTGCAGATCAAATCTGGCTATGGCACACAAGGATGACGCACATCAACTTCAAGACAATCAACAAATTCGCCAGACAAGGAATGGTTAGAGGTTTGCCCGATGTGTCATTCCAAAAAGACAGCGTCTGCGGACCCTGTCAGAAAGGCAAACAAGTCAAAACTACCCTGAAAGGCAAATCATACCTGTCCACTCACAGAGTTCTGGATATGCTACATATGGATCTCTATGGTCCTATAGACCCTGTATGTTTGGGAGGTAAGAAATATTGTCACGTTATTGTTGATGACTATTCCAGGTATGCTTGGACAATCTTCTTGAGCAAGAAGAAAGAAACGACAACAAAGCTGCTCGAGCATCTGAGAAAGATTCAGAATGAGAAAGGGTTGAGTATCATGTCCATTCGTTCTGACAGGGGTACTGAATTTACTAACCGCTTTATAGAGCAATAATGTTCGGACAATGGAATATAGCACGAATACTCAGAAGCCCGAACTCCTGAACAAAATGGTGTTGCTGAGCGAAAGAACAGAACGCTCAAGGAAGCCACAAGAACCATGATCTCCGCAAGAAAGCTGTCGCAGCGGTTCTGGGGCGAAGCAACAAATACAGCGTGCTATACATAAAACTGCTGTATTATCAACAAGTATCACAACAAAATAGCATACAAGGTATGGAACAATAAAACTCCACTAGTTTCATATTTCCACATATTTGGATGCAGATGTTACGTTCTGGATAACGGGGAAGACCAACTCAAGACATTTGACGACAAGTCGGATGAAGGGATATTTGTAGGATATTCCTCTGTCAGCAAGGCTTTCAGAATCTTTAACAAAAGGAAGCTGACAGTCGAGGAATCTGTACATGTAGTGTTCGATGAACCTCACCATGACCCTACAAAAATAGAAGACTTGACTCAGAATATCCAAACACTCTCCATTAATGACCCTAAAACTCCAATAGAACTTGTCATAGACTTAGAGATCAACCCCGCAACTGTAAGATCAGAAGTAGTTGAAGCCGATGTTGTACAAGCTGAAGTTGAAACTACATCACCACAAGATACAGTACGGGACGCCGAACTAGAACCCGATAGAAGATGGTTGAAAGATCACCCACAAGAGTTAATCATAGGAGACATTGATGCTAGAGTATCTACCCGCAGGAGAATACAAAGTACACAAGGAACTGTACTGTGTGCGCAAGAAGAACCCAAATCTGAGAAATCTCCATTCCCTGTATGGAAATCTCAAGCAGAACTTAGAAGACTGTCCATGTGCACAGTCGCTGTATTCTTAGCTCAATTCGAACCTGTTTCTACCAATGAAGATCTGACCAATTCTCACTGGATCACTTCAATGGAAGAAGAGCTTAATGGTTTCGAAAGAAACAATGTATGGTATCTAGTACTCAGATCTTAGCATCAAGCTTTGATTGGAACCAAATGGGTATTTAGAAAGAAAGAAGGATGAGAATGGACTTGTTATTAGGAACAAATCCCATCTAGTCGCGCAAGGCTACAAACAAGAATAAGGCATAGACTACAATGAGACATTTGCCCCTGTAGCCAGACTAGAAGCCATTAGGATATTCCCAGCTTTTGCCGCCCATAAGAGCTTTATTATATATCAAATGGACGTTAAGAGCACATTTCTGAATGGAGACCTCGCCGAAGAATTCTATGTTGAACAACCACCAGAGATTGTCAACACAGAAGGTGGAGACCTTGTATACAAACTACGGAAAGCTCTGGTTGGACTTAAGCAAGCACCTAGAGTGTGGTATGAAACCTTGTCCCTGTACCTAACCAATAATGGATTTGAGAAAGGTGATGTGGACACGACTTTATTTAAGATACAGGAAGGTGATGACCTGTTAATGATTCAAATATATGTAAATGATATTATATTTGGTTCCAATAACCTTGCTTTATGTCAAAGGTTCTCTCATCTCATGCAAAGTAAATTTAAAATGAGTATGATGGCGGAACTTAGTTATATCCTAGGATTGTAGGTAAAGTAGTTGCCTACAGGAATCTTCATCAACCAAGAGAAGTACAGCAAGGAGCTACTCAACAAGTTTGGGATTAATAACTCCAAATCATCATCAACCCACATGAGCAATTCCGTGCAAATTAGTGCTAACGAAGCTGGAAAGCCGGTTGATCAATCACTCTACAGGAAGCTTATTAGCTCAATCCTGTACATAACGGCTAGCAGATCCGACATCCAGTTTGTTGTAGGAGTGTGTGCTTGGTATCAAGTAGCACCTAAAGAATCACACTTCACTACAGCCAAACGAATCCTTAAGTACATTAAAGGAACAATTGATGCAGGACTGTGGTATCCTAAGGAAGGTGGATTCGATTTGGTTGGCTACAACGACTTGTATCTCGATGGCTCCAAGCTAGATGGGAAGAGTACAAGCGGTACTTGTCACTTTCTCGGACCTAGACTTGTGTCCTGGTTCAGTAACACAACAATTGACAAACTAGCTTTCTACATCCGAATTAGAATACTATGCCACTGGGAGTTGCTGTATGCAGATTCTCTGGATGCAACAACAATTATCAGATTATGGAATCATTGCTAAAGAAATACCAATCATGTGCGATAGCACGAGTGTAATTGAAATAATGCATAATCCTGTATTGCATTAGCGAACTAAGCATATTGATATGAAGCATCATTTCATCCGGAATCATGTTGAGAATAAGGATATTTGGATCGATAAAGTTCATACAGACATCCAATTAGCGGACATCTTTATAAAACCTCTCAGCATAACCAGATTCTGTATGCTTCGGCAAGAATTGGGAATGCTACAGTCTGACTCCCTGTAAGTTTTTATGCTTTTACTCATCAATTGAGTGGGAATGCTGTAAGATCCAAGAATACAGTATCCACCCAAACATTGCTGTAAGAATTGAATCCTGTATGTACCTTTTAAGGGGGAACACTGTATTATTTGCGGATATAGTGCATACACTATGGGATGTCAATTAATATAATAGTATTATTCTATTCGTACTGAAAACAGTTTTAGTCCATGTGCCCTATCTCAAAATTCAAACGTTTTATTATTTAATGCTTAACACGACATCTGGACTTCATTATCTTAAACGCCGTGATGTTAATAATTTCTAAACCACCGTTTCGTGTAATAAGGGAGTACGAACTATCAGAAGTGGGACCAGTTGTCATTTTCAAAAATGGATGGATAAGATATACGAGTTAATCTAAGTTCATCTTGTTCGTTCTTTTCAAAAACGGCTCCCATCCCTTAAATTTGACTGTTCACTGTTTGTAATCATAATTTTCCCTGCACACTATAAAAGGACTGTCTCTTGCTCACTACGACTCTTTACGCTTTCTGCAAATTAAACGAGTCTAAGAGCAAACAGCCTACATACTTACTGTATTTACTGCTTTCTTTGCTACTTCACTTACTTTTCTTCAGTAATCAATTGCATCTTCTCAGACATCTTCTCAGCCCATGAAGAAAAGAGACAACATCATCGATGGGCGAATCTTTGCCAGATCCGTTGTCATGGAGAGACTCAACATTGAGACCGAGGACGTCAATGCGATGGAACTGATTGTTTCGAGAATCAGGCAGCAAGGTCTGTATCTCCTTGGAAGTCTTCATCCGGAGCTCTATGATGAGCGTATTGTCAGCGAATTCTATCTCGACGCCTCTGTTAAGTTCTTCTCTCTTAAAAGAGGAGGAGATGTGTCTGATATTTCTGCTACCGTCCGTGGAGTTGAGATCTGCATCGATCGGGAACTTCTGGAAAATATTTACAGGCTGCCGTCTGATGGCCTGAAGATGGAAGAGCTTGAGACCTTCGGGTCACAAGAACTCCTCACTGCTTACTGGGGATTATTCATTGGCGATGCTTCAGACCATAACGTCCATCCATCCTACCACAAGAAAAGATTTTATCTACCTTTCATCTACTTACATGATTTATGCTGTCGTGTGATTGAGAACAGAACTGGTGCATTTGAAATGTGCACAAATCTTCATTTCAGAATGACGGTTGCTATCATGTCTGGTGAATGAGTGAATTGGTGCCAGATCGTATTGAAGAGGTTATAGGAAAAGGCTTCCAAGCCTGGTACTCAGAAGAAATCTTTTGGCATTATGCTCAACCACATTCTTACCAAGTGTGGTGTGCCACAATCCAAAGGAACCAAGAAGATTGGACTGGGAAAGTACATTGGCGGAAGCAAGCCCGTTGCCTACAACAAAGATGGGCTGATTACGACAAGACCCTTTTCCAGGACTTTGCCCATCTCTGATGATCCAAGGGATGTCACTCTCAAGTCCGTGAGTGAAGAGAAGATGAAGAAAAAGAGAAAAAGAAGTGTGTCTGACAGCAGGTCACCACTTTCCGAAAAGAAGAAGCTGAAAAAGGCTACGAAATCTAAGGCTGCAGTGACTACAACGATCACTGTAGATGTCCCAATGGCGCAAGCCGCTGAACATCACCCCAATGATGCAACCCCTTCGGAAGAAATATTTGCTACACGAGCTGCAGATCCCGAGCTAGTGGCGGCTATGACGGATGATCACTTATTTGCCATGCTGGAAGGAACTGGCGATTCGGCTTCCCATTCGAAGCCGAGAGCCACCTCTCCTGTAAGGGAACCCATACCCGTACATGATCCCTCTCCAATCAGGGTACCAACCACTCTTAGGATCTATTCTCCAATATAGGCTTCCCCACCTGTTGCGGATCCCAGTCTTATAGTAGACCCAACTACTGTAAGGAGTCCCTCCCCGACAGTAATCATCAATGAAACTCTTCTACAGGTACAAATTGATCAAGCCTTAAGCGCTTTGTATCTTGGAAAAACTATAGGGTCGCTCCGTATGATGTCCTGTACAACTGAGAGGAGTGGAAGGAAGAAGAAACTTTTGCCTTGGAGGTCACGGATACTCAAGATATCCGAGTCTTGATTCCATGGGATAACCACTTTTGCCGTGAGCTGATCACAAGTTATTATCTGGCAAAAGAAAAGCTCGATTGAAAGGGAAGTCCCAATCTGATGACATAGCTCCCTCCGACAGCCATAAATCTGATCCACACTCAGATGCTGAGGACGACGCTCTTCAACCCGGTCTGAGGATCAGCCGCAAAGAGGAACGGGAAGGAGAGATGGCCCGTATGCAAGACCAACAGGGTCAGGGGACCTCTCACAGACACCAGTCCCCTACCCCCTAACAGAAAGCTGCTTAAGATAATCAGGAGGATTCAGTCCCTCTTGTACAGCAAGAAATTACTGAACAAGTAGCCCAGCCTATCTCAGCCCAAGAAGAAGAACAAGCCCGCGCCATCCAACAAGAGGAATCAGTCCCTCTGCCGGAGCAGGCGGAAGCGGAGAGTCAACAGAAGGATTCAGTCCCTCCTGTACGCCCGAATACAGAAACCCAAACAGATAAGGAGGATACAATCCCTCCTGTCTATGAGACTGAACATGATACACAACCTTCCGAAACCCCTGCTTCCGAAGCACCTGCCCCTGCCGAGCCCGCGCAAGATGCCCCTGCATCTCCTATCTCTGTGAGCTCCAAGTCAAATTCTGATGATAAATTCTTGCCTGACGATAGACCACGACGCCCTCGTCATAAGGTGGTTATACGTCAACTCAACGAGCTCGAGGATGAAAAATTAGCGCACCCTGGATCCCCACGCACTGAGGCCCGGATAGAGCAACTCCACGCAATCGGCCGCCAAACAGTCTTCTTGTAGGATGCAGTATATGCACTATATGATGTTGGCAAAGAGCTGGATTGGATGAGAGAGACTGTTGTGGATGAACTCTGTGGCTTAAAACAAGAAGTAACCAAGGTTGAGGACGCATTTCACATGATGCCTAGTGCATTGTGGTAGGCGCGTACTCAGCTGCAACAGCGCCAAGAGACAATCCTGAAACAAGAGCAGGAGAAGCTCCGTGTATCCGGCCAAAATCAGCGCCCTCCAAGAGATCGGATCAAATCGAGGACATGATAAGAAAATAGATGACATGTCTCTGATCCTCAGTACTTTTGGTGAAAAAAATCACGAATCTGGAGACCAAACATAACGATGCTATGAAGATCCTAGAAAGGATTGATGCTAAGGTCACAGATCTTGATGATGACAAAAAGGGGGAAGAAGCCAGAGAGTCTGGTCGACAATGGAGGATTGAGAAAGAAAGAGAGTTCGACTCTGCTCTAGAGGAAAGCATTGCTGCTGCAATAGGCCGTCTGGCCTCGTCTACTGCAAAAGGATACAGGGTAATTATTTCTCATCCAGAGTTCCATGATCCTAATGTACCTTGGAAGAACAATGTTCAAAGACCACCAGAGATTCGTCTGCCTACCAATCGATAACCTACAGCACATGAAGTGAAGAACTTAAAGGGAAATGAACTGATGAGATATTTTGTCAAACTCATCAGGGAGTCCACTGTGTTCAACAAATTCAAAACTCTTGCAGAGGCTGCAGATGAATTTTCAAGGTTGTTAGAAAAAGGATTGCTCCCCTTTCAAATATCAATGAAATCAAGGCACCAGAAAGATGATCGGCTCACTCATCCCGATGATTGGATACTTGCCTTCGAATAATCGGCTGAAGGAAGAGCGATCTACCAAGATCGAGACAAGGATTCCTTGGAAAATTGGTGGAGAGGAACCGACAATGAACCTGACAAGAGGGTTTGGAGGCATGCTCATTACAGGAATTAGCCTGGATGCTCCTTTTTCACTGTTTTTGTTCTATTCTTGCAGTATGCACTCCCTGTATTTTCTTTTCAAGCATTGTAATTTTCCGATTCTTATCAATAAAATTAAATTTCTATTGAAAGATTATAGCTCGTAATCTACGCTTACTATTTTATTGTTTTGATTACGAATTCGATTTATTTGCTGCAAACAAGTGTAAAACTTGTTATGTCTAAAGCTGTAAGAACTTGTCTGCGAACAGTTCATAGGTTAAATTGTATTCAACCTAGATCACACTGTAAGATTGTGCCTGCGCGCCAATCATAAGTTTAAAGTTGTAATATACATCTCTGTAGATGTTTATGAATTCTTAGAACTTGCCTGCGAGCAGTTCACATTTTTAGACTAAGTGCTGAAGATCAGAGCATTAGACAGAAGACCTACGAAATTAGCCTCTCTGGATCAAGAACTTTCAAAGAGGCTTTGGCATTATCAAAAAGGGGGAAATTGTTGGGGTAAACAATCCAGTATCATGTTTTGATAATAGCCATCATACATCAAAGGATTCGAAATGACGCTAAGTATGGAAGCTGTCTGGAATCTTCATACAGCACCTTCCAAACAACATTGAAGATAGTCTATTCTACAGAGTCTACAGCTACATCAATAAAGACGTAACATGTTGGATACAGCATACAGGCTGAAAGTGTTGGGAAAACAAACACTTATCCAATAGGACTGAAGACCGTTGCGACAGAATCTACTTTATTCACAAAAGTCGAAACACCGTTTTTAAAGAAGTATTTAAATACTGATTGGATAAAGTATTTAAATACAACCGACAAAGAATCTTCAGACAAGGAGCAAAATCCGGATCAAGGATCTTGAAAGTCAAATAGTTTGAAATCAGCCAATCAGAATGACCTTTTGCTCACCAACCAGCCAACGAACATATTTATAATGGATCTATTCCAAAGTTATAAATAGTCTATGCAAGAGGACATTGCAAACTACCAAAAACGAACAAGATTGATTTATTATCGTAGAAACTCTGAAGAGATTATTTTGTCAATCAAGCTTACAAGAACAAATATATTTCTTCGAGCATATAACAATATATAAGAGAAGAAATATTCATAGTCAACGTGAACAGAACATCATGAGCCTAAGATCATCAAGCGTTCAAACTGCTGTTCAAACTAGTGATTTTGCCATTGTTACCTTTGAGTAAACTTAGACCTGTGTGGACTAAGGAAAAGATATTTTGACCTGTGTGGGACGAATAGGACAAAGCTTCAATCTGTGTGAGAAGAAGCAAGTCAAAGGAGCCTACAACCAATCTGTGTGAACGGTTGAAAGCTACAGTCTTTGTAACAATATGTGTGAACGATACAAGGATAGGTTTGACTAAAGTCACGTAGTTGTACACGTAGTGATTTTAATAAACATTTTACTCCTGTGTGGAGGACCAGTGGACGTAGAGGGATTTACCTTGAACCACTTTAAATTGCGTGTTATTTACCTTTTGCCTTTATTTTTTTCATAACTATGATTTATACAAGTATACATTGCAAAACCCTATACGCACCAAACTAATATGAGAAAGCCTAGTTGCTATATTTATAACAACTCACTTAAACAAACTTCTGCTACGCACTCACATTCGAAAATCGTACAGCTTGTTGTACTATCACTTTCCAAGCTGTATTCTGTATACTTTAGTGGCCAACAAGTAGAATGAATGATAAAGATACAAAAAATAGAGTTTTCAAAAGCTAGTGATTTTCTGAATCCGATTCAGGTTAAGAATCGACTGATTCTTTGTGGAATCAACCTCTCCGATACCAGTTGTTGGGCACAATATACAATATAAACAACTTAGAAGGGGGTGGTGGTGGTGAATAAGATGTTTCCTTTTTCGAAGTTTTCTTGCATAGAGGAAGTATAAACTTAAGTTGCTGTAAATACAACAACTGAATGGTCTCCTGTTAGCTTGGTGCTTACAGGGTTTTCAGGATAACTATATTAAACTCTCACATGCAATAAGAAAAAAGTAAAGACAGTAAGTAAAGACACGCTGTTTTTAATGTGGTTTAAGGTAAACCCCTCTACGTCCACAGGTCCTCCACACAGGAGTAAATAGTTTATTAAAATTGCGGCGTACATAACTATATGATTTTAAGTAAACTCGTCGCTGTATCATTCACATGGATTGATACAGTCGACAGTAGCTTTGGCCGTTAACACAAATTGGCTGAGCTTCTTCGGCTTGCTTCTTCTCACACAGATTGAAGCTTCGTCTTGATCTCTATTCGTCCCACATAGGTTAGAATAGGTTTGCTTAGTCCATACAGGGCTAAGTAACTCAACAATAAGAATAAGTTATCACGAGTTGAACAGCAGCTGTAGGCTTTATGAGCTTTGGCTGTATATGTGTCGTTCGTTGTTGAGTACTTGTATATTTCTTCACTCGAGATATCGTTGTATGCTTGAAGAAGTATAATGCTCTTATAAGCTTGATGTTCAGATTGTTGTTTATGTGTAAATTATGCCAGTCTCAAGTTAACAAGTGAGCAATGTCCTCTTGTTTGGAGCTATTTATAACTTAGAAATAGATCCGTTATAAATGTAGCCGTTGGACTATTGGTGAGATTGAGATAGCTCTGATTGGCAGCTCTAGAATATTTTGAATTAAAGGCGATTCACATTTAATGCTTCAGACATTACATTTGACCCGCATTAAATGCTCTTCTGTCTGTAGTCTTTTCGGCCGCATTAAATGCTGTCCTCTCAGCATTATATGCTACTTTAACCATGAATACTTTATGAATAAACAATATTTGTTTCACCATGTCTTAATAATTCTTCAGTCATGTTGGTTTTGTATTTTACTTTTCCTAAGTGCAACACCTACAACATTGTTTGCTGTAGACAACATCTCATCTTGCTGTCTCTTTAAGACTAAGCTGTAGGATTTGACTCTTGGCTCGCTGTATGATCTTGCGATATATGGACAGGCTGTGTGGACATGCTTTATATAGCATTTATCATTTTTCCAACAACATCCATACTTAGTTGGTATTCTGACTTGATGATACTCGGATGTATGAGGCATTTATTAGAACAGGATTTTTCCCAATAGTGGTGGAGGAGGTTGTTTTGTTTTTATAACCAAAACATTCCTCACAACAATCCATAATCCTTAATTAAAAGTACACCAAGTGTATCAATTAATGTCCCACATATCTCATCATATCTACATCATATCTTCATAATATCTCGATTCACATCATTCCCCCGTTCCTCAAAATGATTCGTCCTCGAATCTGAAATTTCAAAAGGACTTAAGTCAGTGACATTGAAAGTAGTGGAAACATTATACTCACCAGGTAGATCTACTTTATAGGCATTGTCGTTAATCCGCTCTAAGATCTGGAACGGTCCATCTTCCCTTGGCATTAGCTTCGATTTTATTTGAATGGGAAATCGTTCTTTCCTCAAATGAACCCAAACCCAATCACTGGGTTCAAAGAGTACTTGTTTGCGTCCCTTGTTCTTCATTCTTGCATTGTGTTCGTTGCGCTTCTCAATTTGTTAACGAACTTTGGCATGTAATTGCTTCACCATCTCCGCATTTTTCTTGCTATCAAGGTTACTCATGTCATCTATTGGAATAGGCAACAAGTCTAAAGGAGTTATTGGAATAAAACCATACACGATTTCATATTTAGAAAATGTCGTAGTAGATGATTATAGGCAAACTCGATAAATGGTAAAGATGTTTCCCAATTTTTCAAATTTTTGTTAACAATAGTTCGCAACAATTGACCAAGCGTTCGGTTAACAACCTCGGTTTAACCATCGGTTTGGGGATGACATGTTGTAGAATAAAGCAATTTCGTCCCCAATTTTGCCCATAAGACTCTCCAAAAATGACTCAAAAATTTGGTATCTCTATCGGATACGATGCTTTTGGGCATACCATGCAAACGAACAATTTCTTTGAAAAATAGATTAGCAATATGTGTGGCGTCGTACGTTTTATGACATGCAATGAAGTGTGCCATATTGCTAAATCTATCAACTACAACAAAAATGGAGTCACAACTGGATTTCGCCCTGGGTAATCCTAATACAAAGTCCATAAAAAGATCGACCCAAGGTTTGGAAGGTACCGGAAGTGGCATATACAAACCATGCGGTAACACTCGTGATTTTGCTTTCCTACAAACAATGCATGAATTTACAACTTTAAAAACATCATGTTTCATTTTTGGCCAAAAGAAATGTTCATGCAATATTTCGTAAGTTTTAGCAATCCCAAAATGTCCCATTAGACCTCCACTATGTGCTTATTTTACCAATAATTCCCGTGTTGAATAAAAAGGAATGCAAAGTTTATTTTCACGGAACAAGAATCCATTATCCCGATAAAATTTTTCTACTTCTTTTTTCTCGCAAGCGACATAAATATCATGGAAATCTTTATCCCCCTCATATGCTTCTTTCAATAAATCAAGTCCCAAAAGTTTACAAGAAAGTTTATTGAGTAATACATACCTTCTTGACAAAGCGTCGGCGACAATGTTTTCCTTACCTTGTTTGTATTTGATGATGTAAGGAAACGATTCAATTTCTTCTAACCACTTGGCATGTCTCTTGCTCAATTTACCCTGTCCTTTGAGATGCTTTAAGGATTCATGATCAGTATGAATCACGAACTCCTTAGGCCATAGGTAGTGTTGCCACGTACGTAGGGCTCGAACCAAAGCATACAATTCCTTGTCATAGGTCGGGTAATTCAATGTAGCTCCTCCAAGTTTCTCACTAAAATAGGCTGTTAGAAAAATCAGGTAATGCTAAGACAGGTGCGGTGCATAATTTATCTTTCAAAGTGTTAAATGCTTTTTCTTGTTCATTTCCCCAATTAAACTTAGCATGTTTCTTGACAAGTTCGTTTAATGGGGCTTCAATTGTGCTAAAATCTTTTACAAAGCATCGGTAAAACCCTGCTAGGCCATGAAAACTTCTTACCTCGGACGCGTTCGTCGGTCTAGGCCATTCTCGAATAGCCTTAACCTTTTCTTCATCAACTTTTATGCCGTCAGCACTAATGACATATCCAAGAAAAATAACTTCATTCATGCAAAAAGTACATTCCTTAAGACTAGCATATAATTGTTCCCTTCTCAATGTAATTAAAGCTAATCTTAAATGTTCAACATGTTTTTCAACATTTTTGCTGTAAATGAGTTTATCATCAAAGTATACAACAACGAATTTTCCGATGTATGCATGTAAAACATGATTCATTAATCTCATAAAAGTACTTGGTGCGTTCGTTAGTCCAAAGGGCATTACCAACCATTCATATAATCCGTATTTAGTTTTGAAAGCCGTTTTCCATTCATCTCCTTCTTTCATACGAATTTGGTGATATCCTTTCATTAGGTCAATTTTAGTGAAAACAAATGAACCATGTAATTCATCTAACATATCATTTAACCTTGGAATAGGGTGTCAATACTTAACCGTGATATTGTTTACCGCTCGGCAATCGGTGCACATTCTCCACGTTTCATCTTTCTTTGGCACGACGATCACAGGAACGGCACAAGGACTTAGACTCTCCCGGATATACCCAAGACTTAACAACTCTTCGACTTGTCTTTGGATTTCATTGGTCTCTTCGGGGTTGTGTCGGTATGCCGGTCTATTTGGAATGACCGCTCCGGGCACAAAGTCTATTTGATGTTCAATCCATCGGATTGGTGGCAACCCTGCAGGTAGTTCTTCAGGAAAAACATCAACAAATTCCTGCAATAATGATTCAATAGAACTCGGAATTATCCGGTTCCCGGGGTTAGTAGTAGCGCAAACTTTTCGGAAAATAATCAAGTACATGGGTGCATTTTCCTTGATATCTTCTTCAAGTTCCTTTGCACTTACAAGCATGAATTTTCTCAAATTTTCTTTTTCTTTCTTTTTTTCATTTTTTTCATTTTTTTCATTTTTCTCATTTTTTTCATTTTTCTCGCTTTTTTCATTTTTTTCATTTTTCTCGCTTTTTTCATTTTTTTCATTTTTCTTTTCCTTTTCTTTTCTCGATTTTCCTTCAACTTCCTTTTCAAGACGAAGTTGATCTTCTTGTATTTGTACCTTAGTCATGGGAGCTAAGGTAATTTTCTTTCCGTCCTTCTCGAATGAGTAACGATTTTTTCTTCCGCTCAAAGTAGAATATCGATCAAAATGCCATGGTCTTCCCAACAAGATATGAGAAGAATGCATCGGAACGACATCACATAGGATTTCGTCTTGATACCTTCCGATGGTGAGAGCCACAAGTACCTGTTTATTAACTCGAACTTCCCCACAATCATTTAGCCAATGTAAACGATACGGTTTAGGGTGTATTCTTGTTGGAAGATCGAGTTCTTCCACTAGCATAGCGCTAATGACATTAGTGCAACTCCCGTTATCTATTATCACACTACAATTTTTATTTTTAATAAAACAACGTGTGTGAAATAGATTTTCTCTTTGTTCGTTAACTTCCTCCTCTTTTGCTTGAGAACTTAACACCCTCCAAACAACAAGTGCGGGTGCATACTCATACGTCTCATCATCACTCTCCACCTCTCTTGTATCTTCTTCTTCTTATTTTTCGCTTTCCGTTTCAATCTCCAATCCCGAAGTACCATCACCCGTTTGGTGGTGCATTCGGATGCTATATGTCCACGACCCTGGCACTTATAGCATTGGATGTCCCGATTTCTCCTTTGGGTGCTTTCGACGGGTTTAGGCTTCCCATCAAATTTTGGTTTTCTAGTACTCCCAACTTCAAACTTTCCTTTCAAGACACTCCCTTCTCTTTTATCAAAATTTTTAAATTTGTCTGAACTTACTTGAGATTGTTGTTTCCAAGTAATAGAGTATCCCTTGGAATAATTGTTGTTGCTCCCTCTTCGTAAGCTCCGCCTAATTTTTACCGCCGCATATACCATGTCCTCGAATTCAACAAAGTGTTATTTGTCAACTTCTTTAGCTATATCGCCTCTCATACCGTGTAAAAACCGCGCCATGGTGGCCTCTCTCGATTCCCAAACATTGGCCCGGATCATCAACATCTCCATTTCCTTTCGAAAATCTTCAATGTTTCTCGAGCCTTGTTTTAAAGATTGTAAGCGAGAAAATAGTTCCTTAAGATAGTAATTAGGAACAAATCTTTTCCGTATAACAACCTTCAATTCTTCCCAACCGCTAACCGGTCTCTCCCGACTCCTCCTTCTCTCCGTCACAAGTTGGTCCCACCAAATGCTTGCATATTCTGAAAATTCGGTTATTGCTAACCTCATTTTCTTCTCATCGGAATAGTCGTGGCAATCGTAAATGGTCTCCAACTTCCTTTCCCAATCGAGATATGTGTCCGGATCATTTCTTCCTTCTAAAGATGGGATTTTCATTTTGATGTTT
This sequence comes from Orobanche coerulescens, assembly GCA_033398695.1. Lineage (NCBI taxonomy): Eukaryota > Viridiplantae > Streptophyta > Magnoliopsida > Lamiales > Orobanchaceae > Orobanche > Orobanche coerulescens. Next base: position 28,529,124 of record CM065805.1, on the reverse strand, counting down.
CCCATATTCCGATCCTCCTCGTCTCGGACATATCTTCCTCGCCTTCCTTCATACTCTCTCCTTCCTCCTCGTCCTCCTCGATGTACAAACCTCGGAGTTTCCTCCTCGGAATTCATCGAATCTTCATCATCATAGCCTCCAAATCGAATGGGTTCCGGTCCCCTTCGTACGGGCTCCTCTTCTCTACCCTTCGTGAGAGTATCAATTGTTTCCTCTTGTTTATCTAGTCTTCCCATTATTTGAGCAAGTTGTTGTACAATATTTTGAAGGATAAGATTTTGCTCGTTTCCTTCAGTTCCTGACTTTTTTTTCTCTTTTTTTTTGTTTTTTTTTCTTTTTTTTTTGTTTTTCTTTTCTTTTTTTCTTTTCTTTTTTATATTTTTTTAAAGAAAATTTCCTCACAAGATCCTCACGTGTATCGCTCGGTCGCTCACACTCTCGTATCTCTCGTTTGCCTTTTTTTTTTTCTAAATTTTTTTCGCCTTTTTCCACGCAACTTACAAGGTGATTTTAGGTGATTCAAATCAAGTTTCTTCTTGAAAGAACTCAAATCCCACGATCTCCCCAAAGATTGCGAATGACGATAAGAAAAAAAATGGAAGGATGGGAGCAAAAGATTTTGGAATAGTTTAGAATATGGAACGAAACGAAAAGTATGATAATTGTTTGATAAGATCGACCAAAATTCGTTCTTCTCTTCTTCCTTGATATTTTTTTTAGTAATGAAATGAATGGATTGATATTTGATATTCGATCCGCAAGCTTAAAATCACCAGACGCCCAAAGGCTAAGGAACAAGTTCTTCCCCTGGCCTCGGCTTGAAGAGTTATCAAAAACAATCAAAACCTTCACCACTTATATATATATATATTTTTTTTTTGTGAAGAAGATGGCAGATTTAGAAAATGAAAGAAATGATAGGATGGTAAGATAGGAAGATTATGGTAATGAAGGAAAATAGATGATACCACTTAGTTTTGGAATAACCGAGCTCCGAAGCCAACTGATGCGACCCCCACACGACACGCTATAGTAACCGACACCGCTAGATGAATTCGTTCCCTGGGTATTTCCAAAATAAGCAAAATGGGGCTTTACTTCCAAACCTCTACGTGACACGCCGTAGCAACTCGGAAGGGGTGGAATATAAATACTAACAAGATTGTACTTGATAAGTATATAAATCACACAAGGGTTGTTTTGGAGACACACTCAATAAAACAAGAAAGCACTCACAAAGGTTTGTTAATACAAACACTCTCAAATTTCATAAATTCTTTGGTGTCCTCTTACAATGAAACTTCAAGGCTATTTATAGCCAAAATCTTACACCTAACTCTAGTGTGAACAAGGAAACAACTAAGAAACCTACAAAATAGAAAAATAAACATTCGAAGATCCTAAAATCTGATACAAAGTCAGTCAACACATGTTTAGGGTACAAAATATCAAAGACCAAGATTTTAAGGTGTGAAAACAAGGACAACAAGTCACCATAAATTCGATGCTGTATGTTTTGTCATTTCTGAGCTCCAATGGTCTGAATTTGGTCCTATGGTCTGAACAAGATTTGTATCTCTCTTTCTTAGCTTTCCATAGACACCTGAATCACCTGAATCGGATTTCGGACAAGTAAGTTATGGCCAAAATACGAGACTGCTGCGTGTCAGTCTTACGCGCGGGAATTTGCATCCTTGTTTGTTTGTTCGTCTTTTCCGATCGTTTTTGACTTTAATATTACACGAATCGATTATATACAAATCAAAATATAAAAATACAACTCAAGAAATATAATTCAAATTAAAATACATCAAGATAAAATAAACGAAAAACTTATTGTTCGACAACTTCGACACTACTCACGAATTTGTTGTCTTTGATAGCATAGTTATTTTTAAACATATCAATGACGAGTATCGATAAATTATTTTTGAACTTCTTTGATCGAGACCTCATTATTGGTCCAGTCGGCATGCTCAAGTCCTCATCCGGGTTCTTCATAATATCTCGATTCACATCAATTAATCTAATTAATTAATTATTTTAAATATAACTTTTCTGAGAAATAGTAACAAAATTAACTACCCAATAATTTATTTAATTTACAAGACCTATTTAATTTATCCAATAAATTAAACTAGACATCCAATGCCCAATATTAACCAATATATAATAAGCTCAATATAATATATCATCTATCGTGTGTGCGAGACTCTGTAGTTTTGTCTCATTTAGCAACGAGAGGGACCAAAGAGTGGTAACACCACCTAGCTAGTCTCATGGCCTACAACATAACCCATCTGAGAATGAATGATAGGGATCATTCCAAAACCTTTATGTTGTGACTATCATATACATATAAACCCTTTAATCATATGTTCCCGATCAAGTATTAGGGTCACGTCAATGGCAAACCCTATTGTAACTTGACATTATGCATTTGTTAGTGTAAAATCGAGATCACTGAGCTCTTGTGTATCAAATACAACTAGCTCTAGATAATTTGGCCAAAGACTTATGAGCTTATTTGCCATTAACCGCATTAGACATCTACATATTCACTCATAGGAGAAAGAATCCTATCTTGGCATTTAGTAGAGAGTGCTACTTGCCCACCAAGTTGCACTGGAAGTGTTTAGAGCTCAAATTGCTTAACTTATCCGCAAGTCGATGAAAATACCAGGAAAGGATTCTTTTTCCTGTAAGTGAACAGGATAATGTCCTATGCGGTTAGTGGAAAATGAGATCAAAAGTATTTGGCCAAAGCAATTAAGCTGGTTGTATTTCATACACGAGAGCTCTATGATCTTAACTTGCACTAACAGATGCATAGAGTCGAGTATAGACAGGGTTTGACTTAATCGTGACCCGAAAACTTGATCGGAACATATGATTGAAGGGTTTATACATATATGGTATTCATAACTGATTTTGGAATGCTTCCTATCATTCGTTCTCAGTCGGGTTATGGTATGAGCCACAGACTGGCTAAGTGTTCCTCGCACTCTTTGGATTCTCCCATTGCTGACTGAGACGAACCTACAGAGTCGCGCATACATGATCAATGATGGACTAAATCAAGCTTATTCTCTCATAGTAAATATTGGACATTGGATGTCTAATTGAATTTAACTTAATGGATAAATTAGATCGGTCATATGAATTAAATAAATTACTGGACAATTAAATTAATTCAAATATATTTATTTCTTAGAGAAATTAAATTATATTATATTTTATATAATTAATTAATTGGATTGATTAATTAATATAATACACTGTAACAGAACAATGTTTATCCATTGGGCTAGATACACGAGATTCTAGAACATAGACTAAATAGTTAGACCGTTTAATAGTCCACTTGGCTGCCCCCTCTCTCACCCTCACTAAGTCTCCACCTTAATTGGTGGAAGACTAAAATTCTATTAAAGTCATTACGTTGCATGTGAGAGAGTATTTTACTGTGAATGGACCTTGATTAGTAGATGTGATTTGTTATATTAACAACCACTCCACATATCAAGAAAAGAACTTACGTAGGAGAAAAACATGGTAGAAAAGAAAGTTTTGAACTTGGATTTTATTCTTGTTTTTGAGAGTTTAAGGCATACTTTATTTCTTCTTCTAGCCGTGTTCTTAGAGACTAGAAGAAAGAGATTTTCTCGAGTAGTTTTTCCAACGCGTGAATCCTAGAGACGTTTGGCAATTTCGGCATTGGAATTTCCAAAAAGCTTCATGGGCTAGATTCGTGCTGGTCATCATCAACTTAAAGAAGTCGGGTCTACGAGGGTGTGATTTTGATTCTTTTATTTATTCATTTATATGATCCTTGACCGATCCTATTTTGGAGTTCGGGTGAGCACGGTTTGTGCGATTTTATTTTCACTACATATTCGATTTATGGCCTGAACTCCAACAGTGATATCGGAGCAAGGTAAATGGGATCGTATAGATGATATTTTTGCATTTTTGAATGCATGTGTGATGAAAATTTATGATTTGGAATCGTAAAATTGATCATAAATATTTAATTGTTCGTCGTAGTAATGTGTTTTCGTGATTTTATATTATGATATAAATCTGATTTTTGTTGGAAATGATTTATATTAATAATATGAAAGTCAGAAATCATAAGATTTTAGAAATCTGCCCGAAAACGATCTGAGTGATTTCATTGGACGAAATAGCATGCGGCTGCCCGAACCCAACTGATATTCGAGCATTGCTGGACATAACCCAGCTGATGTCCGAGCACTGCTGGACAAAACCCAGCTGATGTCCGAGCACTGCTGGACAAAATCCAGCTGATGTTCGAGCACTGCTAAACAAAACCCACCTAATGTCCGAGCACTGCTGGACAAAACCCAACTGATGTCTGAGCACTGTTGGATAAACCCCGGATGATGCCGACAGGCATACCCAGCTGGTGCAGAGTAATGCCCAGCTACTACCTCGCAGCATTCTGGCTGCTGGGCACCGGGTCTCCTTTTTTAGTATATTTTTGAAAACTAGTTTTCCCAATATTAAATTATGTATAATTTGATATTAAATGGAGTTTTTTGATGGTGAGAAAATTTAAAGAAAATATTTTGAGGGTTTACTATGGACAAAATAAATTTTCGATTAATGTTGAATTAAATGGATTAATTCAAACCATTACTTGTATGTTTGACATATTTTTGTGATGGGGATGTAGTTCATGGACTTAGTTTCTGAATCACTATTATTCGATGGGGTTGTAAAGGCCAGTTTTGAGCCTATTTGTTTATTTTTCTAGAATATTTGTATATGATGCAAATCATTCAAATGTAATAGATAGTTTTTCCAAGACGGTGGCCCAAGGCAATCCATCATGAAGACGACAATTCAAGACTAGTTTTATATATCCTTTTATTTTGTTGAGTCATTCGCTTGGCCCAACATCTAGGAAAGATCCATTAACTACATGTTGGTAGCAATTAGGTTCTTATTTACTTTATTCATATTGTATGAGTATCAAACCGCCATTGAAATAAATTAATATGCAAAGTGTAACTTTAATCGTGAAATACTCCCACATAACCAACACTAAGTTGGAAAGGGTACAAGGTATCTTACCCTCCATCAAACTCTTGGAAGGTTGAGATCCGAACTGAAATGATATTCTTTCGAGTATAACAGGGTAATGTTTTGGGGAAGATCGATAAATTCCTAGAATGCATTAGATGCCTTCGGTTTTGACAAATCATACCCCTAGAAGTCGTATGAGTTTTCGGGTAAGATTCAATTATCAGACTGATAGGAGTTAACGATTTAAACTTAGATAATTCAGCGAGCCATCTAAATCATATGAGTTGAGGGCAAGTGAACTATGGGTAAAAGAAAAATCAAATCATTCATTAGATGGGTTGGTATTGGACACCACTTCATCAAACTAATAGACCAGAAATCGTATAGGTTGCCTTTTATTAATTTTATAAAGAACTTCATCACCTCTAATAAGTTGATCACTTGATGACTTCCGTTTTTTCACATGGGAGTGTGTTTTTCCGATAAAATTAGTGGGAGCCGAGTCATGAATAGAAAAGTCCTTTATTCTAAATACTCGTATCATAACTTACATAACACTAATTAAATCTGATTTACTTTCTGCACAATTAAAGAATCTCAAAATGATAATGAATCCACTTGCAATACTTCTTGAAAAGAACAATCTAACCGGATCAAACTTTGTCGCCTGGCTCCAAAATATGAGGATAGTCCCCAATATGGAATCGTCAGGACACCTCTTGGATGTGGATATCCTACCGGCTCCTACTCGGACCATGGCTAATCAGGAAGAGGTTAAAACCCATGAGAAGTGGGTCAAAGATGATGTAAGAGTTCGTGGCTTTATGATGGGCTCTATGACTAATCAGCTGCAGAGAGCACATGAGACAATGACTTTTGCTAGGCATATATTAGCCCATCTGACCGAACTCTATGGCGAGCATAGTGGAACAACGAGATATGAGATATCGAAGCAGCTGTTTGGAGCGCGGATGATGGATGGAGAGAAAGTTGGGGACTATGTCCTCAGTATGATCTCTATGATCGAAAGATTGGAAGCTCTCGATTTTAGGATGCATGCTTGTGTCCAAACCGATCTCATCCTTCAATCTCTGCCTGACTCCGTCTCACAATTTGTCATGAATTTCAACTGTAATGAGATTGCTTGCAATCTAGCAGGTTTGATGAACAAATTGTCAACCGCTCAGTCTCAGATGTAGACACCGAGGGTGAATGAGGCTGCACTTATTATCTCTTATTGCCTCGTAGATCCAATAACAAAAAGAAGAAAAATAAGAAATAGCTGAGGCCCAAAGCCGTGGTCGGAAAGGGAAAAGGCAAGGCCCCAATGGTTCTGAAGGCAAGTAAGGCCAAGCCAACAGACAGGTGCCTAAAATGCAGTGTGCTAGACCACTGGAGAAAGGACTGTCCTCAGCTTGATGGTGCTTCACGTACATAACTTTTAGTTTTGGAAACAAATTATTCTGCTACTGTTTATTCTACTTCCAGGATTCTGGATTCAGGTGCTAGTTCCACATTTGCACTGTGAATCAGATTCTGGAGTGAAGTAGACGACTTGGAGCTGGGAAAGTGATGATAACAGTCAGAAGAGAACATATTGTCGATGCTACCGATATCGGATCACTTCTTTTGGATTCAGAATCTGGTTTTGTTTTAACTTTAGATGATGTATTAGTGTTGGCCAATGGGTATAAAAATATTGTATCTATTCCGGCTACAGACCGGAAAAGTTTTCACATTTTCATTGCCAATGGCAGTTTTAAAATTTACCTTGGAAATAAATTAATTGGTTCTGCTACATTGTTGAATGGACTTTATCATCTAAATCTACAAAACAAAACAGTTGCGAATACTATGACTAGAAAGCGTGGTAAAGATGAAAATAACCAAGCATTGAAGTGGCATCTTCGACTTGGTCATGTTGGTCAGACTAAGATTCATAAGATGGATAAAGATGGTAGTAAACCAGTCAGCTAGCTAAAGTGAAGAAGCCCTATGGAGAATATGGTCAAAAATCCATAATATAGTCCGAGAATGAAGATAGTCAAGAAAGAACCGGGCCCGAGAAAAAGTATTGTTCTTTGCCCGGTCGAGTGAAGGCATAAGCCGTAGACAGTCACTAGCTCAACCCGAAAGGGCCGACAAATACTTTCTAAACAGGAGGAGGAAGGGGCTTTAGGTAGTCATCTGGTCTTGCAGAGCCTGGTCTGGCCAGGATAATCAGGCTCGAACTGATGACTTTCACGTAATAAATCTCGTAAGAGAAGTGAAACAAAAGAATGAATTCAGTCTTATGGCTCCGTTGGGATCTGATCACTATCCTACTTGTGAATCTTGCCTAAAGGGCAAAATAACTAAGTCCCCCTTCACAGGAACTTTTGAAAGAGCTACTAAAAAACTTGGATTGATTCATACTGTAATATCCGCCATTTTTATAAAATAATATTATTATTTATAATAATATTAGTAAATACCTTTTCATTTCATTTAGTCTCATTGCATTACATTTATCACCGAGTGAGTAATTGTTGTACAATTACTTTCACTTCACGTACAAGTCAAATTCATTTAATCTCATTTAATAAAATCATAAACATTATCATAACATCTCATAAATTCTAAGCCCGAGTATATTTTTATCAGTTAATTTTAAGAGGCATTTAACATTATTATTATTAATGGTATCATTATTATTAATATTATTAATAATATCATTATTATTCATATTATTAGTATTTATAATAATAGTAGCATTTTTATTATTAAGGGTAATATTTAATATTAATAGTTTTGTTATTATTATGTTATTAAATATCATTATTAATTACATAAAGCCCAATAGATTTTAAATATAATATTATTGTTATTTGGCCCAAATATAATATAATGACCCAAATTAATCAAGCCATATAAACTCTCTTAACATCTATTGAACTCAACCATTCACTTCTAGGTTACAACATATCTCAACCCCAAACAAAGGAGTATAAATATACAATACACAAATCATAATGCACAAAAATTACACACAAGAAGACAGTCTTCTTTTGTGCCGCTCGTCCTAGCAACTCTTGGATCTGCACATCTTCTCAACTTTTCTTCCCCAGCGAGCCTCACGTACGGATTCTCCAAACCTTTCTTCACTCAGCAAAGTTATACTCCAACCCCTCAAATCTCCGCCTTATAGTTTTATGTTCCGTTTCAGAATCTTGATTAAATTAGAAATTGCAAATCTGAGTATTAATCATAATCCTCGGACGAATCGTCGTCCCCAACATCAGTCACAATCCATAAAGAATCTCAAATCCGAAACACTTGAAATCAGACCTAAACCCTTAACCCATTATTTATCCCAAACCATAATTCATCAAGTTCTACTCACCTTTCAACCCGGAACCGAACTCGATTATCAGTTTCCCATAACCCTTAGCCTGAATCTGAATCTCAGTAGCTGAATCGGGCAAATTGCGGCCCGAACCTTACCTAGATTAGCCGCTGCCACCGGTCAAGCCACTTGAACCTCCGCCCCACAGCACACTGCACACCATCGGTCACCGTGAGCAGTCCGTTCGGGAACCACTGCCGCTGCAGGCGCACATCACAGCCTAGGATCTCTGCCGCAGCTTTCTATTTGGATTGCCACCGGTCGCGTGGTGTGTGTGTGACTTTAATGTGTTCGTGTGTGTGTGTGTCGGACCGAGAGTGTGTGTGTATGTGCTTTTCTGCAAGCTGCTTACGGCCAAGAAGATTGTAGAGAGAGAGAAGAGGATAGAGAGAGACGAGAGGAAGGGGAGTGAAATGTGAGAATAAGGAAGATGCGGCTGACACCAGCTTTGTGAAAGGTTTTTTATACCCAAGAATTTCTAGGGTAAGTAAAATTAAGCCCCAAAATTTCCAATAACCTTTCAATTTTACCCCAGCCAGCTTTTGATTTCTTCAATTGACCTCATATAGTTTTTATATCTTCAAATCCGGCCCCATTTTGACCCAAGCCATTTATAATGTTAACTCTTCACTTAATATTAATAAACAATTTTAATTTATGCATTAGATCTTATTTTCCGTTATTATATAATAATAATAATAAATTATAATGATTATAGTAATTATTATTACATGTAGATTCACAAGCATTTACGAGAATTTGTAGCGCCCATTTTTGACTTATTTTTTAGTTGATTCGATTCGATTGATTCGATTCGATTCATTCGATTCGATTATTATTATTATTATTATTATTATTATTATTATTATTATTATTTTTATTATTAATAATAATAATCTTGGTTATTATTATTGTTATTATTAATAAATAATATTTACTATTATTAATAATAATATTTATGATTATCGTTGTTGTTGTTGTTGTTGATTACTAATATTATTATTATTTATCATTATTATCATTGTTATTATCATTATTATTATAGTTATTATCGTTATTGTTATTAGAGAAATTTTTTTTACACTAAAAGCTTTTGGGCTAATTTGAAGTTACACAACAACCTTTTTTTCATCCGACACCAAAACCTTTCAAAAATTTTGAAATCGATAAATGTTGCGGATGGAGTTAAGAATTTCCGTCAGAAAAATAAAAAGTAAAAACAATCTGAAAATTCTGGAAAATCTAAAAAATCTGAAAAAAATAAAAAAAATCTTAAAATTCTGAAAAATTCCGCAAAATTTAAGAAATATGAAAAAAATCAGAACTTTTAGTTTTAAGAAAAAATATCTTGAATAATAATATTAAAAATCAGATCTATTATTTAAAATTCAAAAATAAAAAGTAAAAAATAAAAGAAATCTGGAAAATTTAAAATAAAAGTTCTGAAAATTCTGAAAATAATAAAGTATGCATATGCATGAATAATAATAATATTTTCTTAAAAACAAAAGTTTGAATCTGGCAAATTATTTGATATTTTAGCTATAATTTATATTTTTTTCTAATTTACTCTTATCAAATAGATCTCAATTGATTATTTATATTTGATTATATTATTATTTTATTATTATTTTATTACTTTTATTATTTTTATTTTATTATTATATTATTATTATTTACCCTTAATATATATATATATTTCAGTTCAGTTCAGTTCAATTCAATTCAGTTCAGTTCAGATTCATTCAGTCCAAAAGAATAGAGCCTAAGTCGAGCATCTTCATATTAAAGTTCAGGCAACATCATTTCATCAGGTGGGAATTTTCACTATTACTTTAATTGCTTCACTTGGACTACTATGTGATATTTTATTTATGTTTCAAAATTGAGGAATATGTTGCAAATCAGGCTCACCTGTGTATGTGTAAAGAGGCTATCTTAAGATATATATTGTGTGGGGACACCTGCACAACCTCAATATTCACTACGTGCTAGATTCCTGTTATATGTTATTATGTGTATGTATTCATGTTAATGAAAATATTACTGATAGAATAATCATTTAATTGCTTTCCATGAATTGGTATATTATTGTGATCTGTGTGATTCTCGTGAGCTTAAGGAAGCTCACCCCACCTATATTGATCCCACATGTTAATTAGCGCCGGATGGACGAAGAAGCGAGCCAAGCGGGCATATGATGATAGATTTTATAAACGAGGTTTTTATTTCATATCTTGTGATTTGAAATATTTATTTCGGGGAAACTCTTGATTTGCAATAATATTTCTTAAATTTTTTCCGCTACAATTATGACCTCTTAATTATGGTATGTCGTTGCCTTAATTAATAAGTATTTATTTTAGTCAGTGTAGCAACTCGACTTTGTAGGAGAGAATTTTACTATTCTCAATGGAATTTATTTTATTTCAAATTTTTTTTTTACTTAATTTTTTCTCTATAAATATTCCTAGAAAGCTGGGGAATTACATAGTGGTATCAGAGAGGATTTTACCTTTTGTAGACTAGCTAAAATCTAAAAGTATCATATGCTCTCAGCTTCAACACTTCGTCACTCCGTCCAATGTACCAAATTTCAATTTAAAACTATCATTATTCATGCATCTATCATTTCATTTTATTTACATGTTGTATATGCATATGCGAACTGTTAGAATAGCCAAACCTAAGATGACACCATGTAAGAAGATTTCTGCTACATATGACTCGCGTCTTCTAGCACGCAAGGATTCGTGAGATGATCCGAGTTTACCAGGAAACGTACCGCATTATGTCATCAACAGGCTGGGCAAGTGGTTGCAGTCCGAAAAACAAGGTTCTTCCACGCAACAGTTGAACCACCTAATTGGAAAGTTACTCGGTAATTAGGGTTATTGTATTTTTCAACTTTGGCAAGAGTCCGAAAAGAGAGCACCAGAAGAGCGGGAGACCACAGACAACTTCTAGTACGTAGTCGGGCATTTGTTAGATATGTACGCTTGAGATGTGATACCAGCTGACAAATGGAATTCCGAATCTATGGAGGAAGAGGAACCTGAAAAAGACCCTCAGGAAGACCCTGAAGAGGATCCTGAAGAAGATCTAGAGGAAACACCTGCAGGGGAGCCATAACCACATGAAGAGCTGGATGTGGGACAAACTGGTGACTCAAATGATACCGACATGGATGATAGCGAGTCTAGTAATGATTTAGTTTCCTGGACAGTGGCACGACCCCCCGTTCCAGTGATCGAGATTATTAGTAGTGATGAGGAGTAGTTGTTTGACTACATTAATTATATTTATTTTTCGGTATGATTATGTCACGCTTTTATTACTTATTCAGACCCTTCAAAGTCATTATTTATATAATGAATAAATAATTATTTTTTCTTCATCTCATTGCATTATTCTTGTGATGTGATGAGTTTATTTTATGTGATGTTTAATTGTTCTTCTATCCTTTTTCCTAGCATTCCGGGACTGATGAGTTTCCTCATAACTCATTGGCAGAATTATGGCTAACCGAGGCAACAGAGGTGCTCCATCCAGTCAGGACCAACTGCCAGATTAGCTACTCTCTTGCAAGGCGCCACGACCGTGCCACCATCACCCGCAAGGAAGCTCAGGCTCGCGTTATCAAACAATTTAATCAGTTCAAGGCTCCCATGTTTCTTGGTCGTGAAGGACCCGCAACAATCGAAAAATGGCTGATGAACCTTGAGACCATCTTTGATTATATGGCTTTCACTGATGCCCAAAAAGTGTCTTGCGCCGTTTTCCAACTGAAGGAAGATGCTAGAACGTGGTGGTTAGGGTCATGGAGACTCCGGACCCAGAACGAGAGAGATGCAATTATTTGGGACACCTTCAAGGAAATGGTCATGGCGAAATACTACCCAGGAGTGTACAAGGCTAAGATGCAGAGAGAATTCTTAGACTTGACACAAGGAGGGATGACTGTGACAGATTACTAGAGAAAGTTGAACTACATGTGTCGATTTGCACCACATATGGTGGAGACTGATGAGATGAAGTCTGAGAAGTTCCGCAATGGACTTCGTGACCGGATCCATCGCCATATGGCTGTCCATGGGATGATGTCTTACACTGAGGCTGTATCCAGGGCAGAAGATATATCTGCCAGTTTGGATGTGGAAAAAGCAAGAACACCACCAGTCGCAGCTACTAACAAGCGTAAGTGGCACGACCAAGGAAGTGGTACTAAGAAGATTGCTAAGACTGGATCTTCAAGGGTGAAACCCCAGTCCGATAAACCTGCCTGTGCTACTTGTGGCAAGGGACATAAAAGTAACTGTATGCTCGGTCAGAATCGATGCTACTTCTGTCATTAGGTAGGACACATGGCCTCAGCATGTCCGAAGAAAGGAAAAGGTCCAGGCAAAGGAGTGCAAGGTCAAGGCTCATGGGGCAAAAATCAAGTGTATATCATGGCCGAGGCCGAGAAAGAGATTAGACCCCAAACCATGTCAGGTATGTTGTCAGTTTCTAATATTCCTGCTTTGGTGTTGTTTGATACAGGTGCATCTCATTCATTCATCTCTAGGAAGCTTTGAACTATGATTAGTTGTAGAAGTATTAAAGCTCCTAGATATATGTTAGTTAGCATGCCTGCGGGGGGAGTAGTGTGTGTAGACTTCATAGCTAACAATGTGAAGATAGAGATTAATGAACATAGCCTCTTAGTTGACTTGCACATAGTTGAACTCAGTGATTTTGATGTTATTTTGGGAATGGATTGGTTGGACAAACATAGAGTGCTCCGAAAGGAGGGTAACCTTATGTCCATCTGATGATATCAAAACCATATTCGAGGGTGTAAGACATTATAGTATCCCGAAGGTGATTCCAGCCATGAAAGCTGTGAAGATGTTGAAGAAGCGCAATTTCCAAGGTTTCCTAGTGAATGTGATGGGGAATAGAACTTCGTAAAAGATGGTAGCTGATGTTCCTATCGTCAAGGAGTATCCAGATGTTTTTCCTGAAGTCCTACCGGGAGTTCCGCCGAGTCGTCAAGTAGAGTTCTCGATCGATTTAGTGCCAGGAGTGGCACTAATATCAAAAGCCCCCTATAGAATGGCGCCCAAGGAATTACAAGAGCTGAAAGTGCAACTTCAGGAACTGCCTGACTCTGGATTTATCCGTCCGAGTGTATCACCATGGGGTGCGCCAATACTCTTTGTGAAGAAAAAGGACGGAAGTTTGAGGATGTGCATAGACTACCATGAGCTTAATCGACTCACGATAAAGAATAACTATCCACTTCCTAGAATAGAGGACCTATTCGATCAACTTGGAGGATCACGAGTGTTCTCTAAAATAGATTTGAGATCTGGATATCACTAACTGAGGATTAAGGATGATGATATCTTGAAGACAACATTTCGAACCTGATATGGACACTATGAGTTTATAGTAATGCCGTTTGGTTTGATTAATGCGCCAGCAGTATTCATGGACCTCATGAACCGTGTATTTCAACATTTTTTGAATAAGTTTGTCATTGTGTTAATAGATGACATACTTGTGTATTTAAAGATAGTTGAACTCAGTGATTTTGATGTTATTTTGGGAATGGATTGGTTGGACAAACATAGAGTGCTCCGAAAGGAGGGTAACCTTATGTCCATCTGATGATATCAAAACCATATTCGAGGGTGTAAGACATTATAGTATCCCGAAGGTGATTCCAGCCATGAAAGCTGTGAAGATATTGAAGAAGCGCAATTTCCAAGGTTTCCTAGTGAATGTGATGGGGAATAGATCTTCGTAAAAGATGGTAGCTGATGTTCCTATCGTCAAGGAGTATCCAGATGTTTTTCCTGAAGTCCTACCGGGAGTTCCGCCGAGTCGTCAAGTAGAGTTCTCGATCGATTTAGTGCCAGGAGTGGCACTAATATCAAAAGCCCCCTATAGAATGGCGCCCAAGGAATTACAAGAGCTGAAAGTGCAACTTCAGGAACTGCCTGACTTTGGATTTATCCGTCCGAGTGTATCACCATGGGGTGCGCCAGTACTCTTTGTGAAGAAAAAGGACGGAAGTTTGAGGATGTGCATAGACTACCGTGAGCTTAATCGACTCACGATAAAGAATAAATATCCACTTCCTAGAATAGAGGACCTATTCGATCAACTTGGAGGATCATGAGTGTTCTCTAAAATAGATTTGAGATCTGGATATCACTAACTGAGGATTAAGGATGATGATATCTTGAAGACAACATTTCGAACCTGATATGGACACTATGAGTTTATAGTAATGCCATTTGGTTTGATTAATGCGCCAGCAGTATTCATGGACCTCATGAACCGTGTTATCAACCTTTTTTGAATAAGTTTGTCATTGTGTTAATAGATGACATACTTGTGTATTTAAAGATCAAGGTTGAACATTAGCAGCATATTAGAACAGTATTGGGAGTACTGCGCAAGGAGAAGTTGTATGTGAAGTTCAACAAGTGTGAATTTTGGCCTAACCGAGTTGCATTTTGGGACATGTGTTCACTTCTAAAGGAATCGAGGTTAACCGTGTTAAGGTAGAGGCAGTCAATGATTGGAAGGTACCGAGTAATGAAAATGAAGTTTTCAGTTTCTTGGGTTTTACCGGTTATTATCGAAGGTTTATCAAGGGATTTTCGAAGATAGCTGCACCAATGACTCGATTAACAAGGATATGAGAAGCATTCTTGTGGAATGAGAAGTATGAAGAGAGTTTCTAAGAACTTAAGCGAAGATTGACTGCAGCACCAGTTTTGACCATCCCCGATCTAACAAGAGAATTTGTCATCTACAGCGATACATCCAAGCAAGGCTTGGGATGTGTATTGATGCAGTAGGGCAAAATAGTTGCATATGCTTCAAGAAAACTAAAATTGCATGAGCTAACTACCCTACTCATGATTTGAAATTAACAACGGTAGTTTATGCCTTTAAGATTTGGAGGCATTACCTGTATGGAGGTAAGTGTGAAATTTATACAGACCACAAAAGTCTGAAATATATATTCACACAAAAGGAATTGAATATGAGGCAATGCAGATGACTAGAGTTGGTCAAGGACTATGATTGTACGATTCATTACCACCCTGTTAAAGCCAACGTAGTTGCCGATGCACTAAGCCGTAAGACGATAGGAGACCTAGCCTGTATGTTGACCAAAGAGGAAAGCTTAGTCAAGGAATTTGTAGGAATGAACCTTGAAATAACGACACCATCAAATCCCGTTGCATCATTATTGGCTAGTTTCGTGGTACAACCAACCTTGAGGAAGAAGATCAAATAAGTTCAAGGACAAGATGACTTTTTGGTCAAAATGAAGAAAAACATACTCTTTCAGGAGGGGAAAAGGGATTCAGTGTGTCCGATGATGGCACAATGTATTATGGAGTGAGGATTTGTGTGCCCAATGTTGTTAAGATGAAAGATGCAATATTAGAAGAGGCACATAATACTCCATATACAGCACGCACTGAAAGTACTAAGATGTACCAAGACCTTAAGGGATATTTTGGCGGGAGGGTTTGAAGAGATATGTCGCAGACTTTGTCAGAAAGTGTATAGTTTATCAACAAGTGAAGGTAGAACACCAACACCCCTTTGGATTACTTAAATCACTTCATATTCCGGAATGGAAACTGGAACATATTACGATGGACTTTGTGTTAGGTTTGCCTCGAACGGAAAGAGGGAACCATGCTATTTGGGTTGTCGTGGACCAACTCACAAAGTCAGTTAATTTTATCCCGATTAAGAATAATTTTCGGATGGATCAGTATGCTCAACTTTACATCAGTGATATTATAAAGTTACGTGGAGTGTCGGTCTCTATAACATCGGACAGGGATACTCGTTTCACGTCGAATTTTTGGGAAAGTTTGCAAGAAGCTTTGGGAACGAAATTGAATTTTAATACGGCTTATCATTCTCAGACTGACGGTCAGTCTGAGAGGACTATTAAGATTCTTGAGGACATATTGCGAGCATGAATGTTAGACATAGGCAATGTAATACCCAGTTGTAATTCAGTCATTATCATTCAGTAATTTCATTCGGTAATTGTCTTTATGTAATTTTTCACTTGTTAATAACCGTTCATCATCTACATTCATTCATCCATGTTCACCGTTCGGAATAACTTCGAGTTGTGTATCGATATTGTTCATTGTTTCAACCTTACTTGGGAATCGAGACAAGAGTATTATCTTGATTGTTGTAATTGATTCATTAGTCGATGTTGACGTTGGAATTCATGTCATTTCAAATCTCCTCATTGTTCAAATTGTGCTTTTGTTGGGCGAACCCTTGTAATCATTGCTTGGAACCACCGTTTTGGGGTTTCTGCACTTCCATTTCATGTTATTATTTCCCAAATATTGATTCCTATTGCTTTTATTCTCTTCCTGGGTCATTTTTCATCATTTTAGGACCCAAGGGGGTGTGGGCCGCGGCACAAGGGAGTGTGCGCCGCGGCACACACATATTGCAGTTTTAGCCGACCGGCCTGTACCGGGGGCGGCGGCTCCTGCCGGCAGGGCCGCGGCACACTGCCGAGTCATTGCCGCGGCACACTCAGGGCCGGCCATGCGCGGCCGCTGAGGCAGATTTTGGCTTGCCGCGGCACACTCGGCCGCGCTGCACACGCGGATGCGCGATGCACTATAATTACGTTTTTTGAGAGGATCATGCTCATTTTTCATCCTATATCCGAGAGAGGGTTTGTGGGAGAAAGTTTAATCATCAATCACTTGAATACTCGATTCTTCATCATTTTCATTCGGTTGTGAAGCTCGGATCGTCGATCTAACGCGTATTCATCGAATCAAAGTGTTTGGATCTTCAAAGGTAATATTCTCAAACCTCTTGGATTTCGATTTGTGTTGAGATATGATGTTTTGGACGTTATAATCATGTTGTATGAAGAGATATACATATGATTATGAGTATGTATGAATATTCATCGGATTATTGAAAGGTTATTCAAGAACACTTTGAATATTGAGTTGGATTTGGGGGTTTTCGATTAATTGTTGTTGAAATCATCGTATTGAAGATGTTTTGTTGGTTTGAAACACTTCTTGGGGATTTGATATTGGTATTATTGAGGTTTGGTTGTAAACAACCGAAGTTTGGCCTCAACGTGTTCGATATAATGCCCCAATGAACTTGGTTCAGTCGTATCGACGTTTTGAGTTAGTTATATTCGTGTTTGATTCATATGTTGAACGGATTGTTGGTAATTGTGTTATTCAAGGTTGTTCGAGCGACCGGTAGTTTCCTTAGGACGTTGTTCGAGAGAGATCGTATCATCACCGGTGTTAAGGTAAGTTAATTCTTACTCAGTTAAAGGGATATTCATTCCTTTCGTTGTTGTTCATTCATAATCATAATTCATTCATATTGTATTAACCATATCGAGACTTGTCATTGTCAATTAATCACTTCAGTCACGAGGAACGATGGTTCCAATCATTTCATTGAGCTATCATTCATTTCACTATCATTTCATCTCGGTGAGTCATTATTGATTTCGATGTCACTTTTGTTATCTCATGGCATTCCGGGTCATACTGGCGTGCCGGTTGGTATGTGTAGGATTTTCATGTCGGGCACATATTAAGTCGTGTGTTGGTTGTTGGCCTCACATTAGACTGTGCACACGAGAAGATCACTTCGTGAGACTGATTAGGTACAAGACCACACGTGTATTCGATCGATACTCGATGGTGGCTTGTGCACAAACACATTTCCATCCCGGGCGTAGTGTGGCGCCACCCTTTGAGCCGTACCGTTAGTTGATTCATACAGCATGTTTGATTGCGTATGTTTTCAACAAGATTGGGTTATAATCTAACCGATTCATTTTTGATCGAACTTGTGGTTTATACAGCATATATATGATTGTGTTTATTCAACTCTTGAGGATTGTTGTTACGTATGGCCCGGCCGTTAGAGATTTTGTTCAGTCGTGGCAAGGCTAAGGCACGGAAGAAAACGTTGACGGCGAGAGTCAGTGATACTAGTAGGGGCCCCAGTCCTTTCATTCACCGTGTTTCCTTATTTTATTTCAGCTATGATTTAGTTTGGATTTTGAGTTCATTCAGTGTTGTATATTTTATCTCCATATAAAATATACTTGTATTCGGTCATTTCCTTGGGTGTGTTGTAATAAAACTCCTCATCGGAGTAATTAATGATGTAATGTGGTTCGGTACTACATTTACCCTATGTATTTCATTCATTTTCACTCACCTGGTGGGTCCCAGTCGGGGGTCCACGGCACTGTAATATCCGCCTAGTTTGGGGTGTTACAGAGTTGGTATCGGAGCGTGGTTTTGAATACTACCTTCCGAGTCATGTTTCATTTGAAATCATCATTCATCAGACTAGTATCATTGGACTTTCGCGTCACGTGTGACCCGTGCAAGAGCCGAGCCCTTCAGACCAAAGAACAGTAAGATTTCCTCATTTATCATTTTCATTTGTGATCAAGTCGATCATGTTAATTCATTAATCACTCAGTTCATTTCACTGTTCAGTTGTTGATCTTGAGGATCGTATCATTAATCGTATTAACTTGTTCAAAATAATCTTTTCAAAATTTTCATCAGATAATCACGTCACCTCAGTTGATCATTCATGTAATCATTGTGTTTGAGCGCGTATGCTCATTTTCATCATTTCATAACGTAATTATAATGTGATATTCATGCAAGATATATAATCATTTCGTGACTTTCCCACTTCAGTATGGAAAGAGCTGGCATAGGACGCGGGGGAAGAGGCCGCGGTGCGGGCCGAAACCCGAGAGCTCGTGTGAATACACGTGCGTATGCTAGGAATAATGCTAATTCATCGAGCAGTGATGCTGCCACTCATTCACCTGGGCGTAATCATTCACTATCAGGGAGTCGTATCCGAGACACAGCTCAGTCAGAAGGTGTTCGGGTTGATCCACTTGCTTTTATGCAGGGCATGATGGCCCAAATGACTCAGATGACACAACTGATGGAAACAATGCATAACTCAGCTACTCAGAATCAACAGGCTCCTCTGCCGCCACCTCAGAGGCAAGAGAGGGGTGTGAGCAGTATCATTGGCGACATATCTCGCCAAAGACCACCTACTTTTGAGGGTTCATCTGAACCGGCGGATATCATTCATTGGATGGAGCATTTCGAGAAACTGTTTGCTATGCTGGACTGTCCTGAGGGACACAAAGTTTCAGTCGCGGCTTACTATCTGGGTAAGAGCGCTCATTCATGGTGGTTATCGCTGAAGCCAACCGACGGATTTTGTACTTGGGAACAATTCAAGACTCTCATGATGAAGAGGTATTATCCGGCCCCACTCAGAGAGGCCAAGTTATCAGAATTACTCACTCCCGACCCATCAGCGTACGACGATGTTCTCACCATCGCCGAGAAATTTCAGGAGCTACTTCCTTTCGTCTCGTCCATTATTCATTCTGAGGCGCACAAGATCAAATATTTCAGCAAGAGGTTGAAACCTCATATGCGACTACAGTTGCTTAATCATCATTGCACCACCCTGGCCGAATTCATCGAGAAATCTCTTACTTATGAGCTTACCGCTAAGGAAATTGCTAAGAATCAAACTTCATCTATTGGCAAGAAGTCAAAGAATCGTAATCAGTCTGACGGTAGTCAGGCCACTTTCAAGAAACCTCGTGCGGGCTCTACTTTTTCTGAGCGACCTCCTATGGCGCCTAAACCCGCGGAATCTCAGTCCCGAGCGGCCAGTTCGGCCATCATTTGTTTCAACTGTGAAGAACAGGGTCATTTTAGTACCAAATGTCCGAGGCAGACTGTCACATGCCATAACTGTGGAATTGCGGGGCATAGGGCCCGTTTTTTCCGAAGGGACTCCAAACCCATTCTGGCGACATCTTAGGCCCCAAACCAGTCAGCGGTTCCAAATCAGGCCACTCAGTCCGCGTTGTTTAAGACGACAGGAGCTAACAAAGGCGGAGCCAAGAGCTATCGAGGCGGAGTGTATGCAGTTCGGGCAGCAAGCCCGAATTTACGAGATGAAGAAGACCGACGATCCGAGGCCGGATGATCTCGGGTACACTCGATATTCTATCTCAACTTTGTGTGTACCCTTTTTGATCTTGGTGCATCACATTCTTTTATTTAGAATCATGTTTGAGTAGACTACGTGCAGGTAGTGCTACTAGTTGTGAGCCTTATGTCATCGGTCTACGATGGTAGAAGAATTATCGTGAATCGTGAGATTAAGGATTATGCGATTGACTTCATGGCCGTTATTGGTTAGCGAGACCTAATCGTGGTAGATTTGCCGAGAGGCAGCGTCGTGCAGGTATTGATTGGATGGATCATCACGATGCCGTCATTAGCGTCGTAAGCGTTTGGTCACTATCATTTGAGACGATGGGGTCGAATGTGTTTTTAGGGAGGTAATCCCAGTGTTAGGAGAGTCATCAACTTGATGAAAGCGGTGAAATTACTCAATCGGGGTGTGTCGGTTATTGGTGCTATATGACTAAGACCGAGAAATCATCAATAATGTTGGCGGATATTCGGTAGTGAGAGAATATGCCGGCGTATTTCAGACGACTTACAGTTTGCCTCTACAGAGAGATGTGGAATTCACGATTGAGTTGGAGCACAGTACATCTCGATATCGAAGGCACCGTATCGGATGGCCCCGACCAAATCTGGAACTAAAAATCAATTTGAGGATTTGGCCGAGAAGGGTTATATCGGCCGAGTGCGTCTCGGTGGGAGCACCGGTATTATTTGTCAAGAAAAAGGACGGTTTTGTTTGTGTATTGATTAAAGAGAGTGAGCACAGGTGACGATCAAGAATAAATATCCCCTACCCCGTATTGATGATCTTTTGGATCAACTTCTGGGAGCTTCTGTATTTTCCAAGATCGATTTAAGATCTGGGTATCATCAGTTGCGAATCCGAGAGTCGGATATTGCTAGGACGGCATTCCGAACACGCTATGGTCATTATGAGTTTGTGGTAATGCCGTTTGGGTTGGTATTCATGGAGTTAATGAATCGGGTTTTCATCGACTATTTAGATCGGTTCGTGGTTGTCTTCATTGATGACATTTTAATTTATTCTCGTAACCGGGAGGAGCATGAGTTTCACCTTCATCAGGTGCTCGACGTGTTGAGACGAGAGCAACTTTATGGGAAGTTTTCCAAATGTGAATTCTGGATGTCCGAAGTGACGTTTATCGGACATGTAATTTCATCAGACGGAGTTCGTGTTGATCCTCAGAAGACGGAGTCTATTCGAGATTGGCAACCTCCGAAGAATGTTAAGGAAATCCAAAGTTTCCTCGGATTAGCTGGTTATTATCGGCGATTTATGGAAGGATTTTCTAAAATTGCTCAACCCATGACGAACCTTTTAAGGAAAGATAAGAAATACACGTGGTCCGACGCGTGTCAACAGAGTTTTGAGGAACTCAAGAGCCGGTTAATTTCAGCACCTGTCCTTTCTTTACCGCAAGGGACGGAAGGATTTGTGGTCTATAGTGATGCGTCCGGACAGGGTCTCGGATGTGTACTAATACAGAACGGGAAAGTTATTGCTTATGCTTCACGGTAATTGAGACCTTACGAGGTAAATTATCTGACCCACGACTTGGAGCTAGCAGCCGTGGTTTTCGCATTGAAGATTTGGCGTCATTATCTTTATGGCATTACCTGTCAGATATTCACCGATCATAAGAGTTTAAAATATATATTTACTCAGAAGGAGTTAAATATGCGACAGAGACGGTGGTTGGAACTAATCAAAGATTATGATATTGAGATACTTTACCACCCGAGCAAGGCGAACGTTGTCGCCGACGCCTTGAGTCGTAAGTCCGTTCAGGAGCAGATGCTTGCTCGATTAACAGTTCAGAAGGAACTTCAGCAAGAATTACTTAGGCATAAGATCGAGGTTTAGTTATAGCGTGTTCAGGGACAGCTTTGTATGCTGGAGATTTCATCGCCACTTGAAGAGGCGATCAGAGTGAATCAGGGTTCGGACATGTTTTTGTTGCGCATCTGCGAGGATGTGGCACAGGGGAAAGCCCCTGGATTTGTGGTCCACGAGGATGGACTCTTGAGATTTAAGAATCGGTTATGTGTACCGGCGAATTACGAGTTGAAAAACCGATTTTGAGAGAAGCCCATGCTACCCCTTATTCTATTCATCCGGGGTCCAGCAAGATGTACAAAGACTTGAAACAAAATTACTGGTGGAGTAATATGAAGCGTGAAGTCGCCGAGTTTGTTTCGAGATGTCTCACCTGTCAACAAGTCAAGATAGAACATCAGCGACCGGTGGGTATGCTGAAACCGCTCCCTATTCCGGAGTGGAAGTGGGAGGATATTTCAATGGACTTCATCACGAGTTTGCCGACGAGTCGTCGTGGCATGAATACAATCTGGGTAATTGTGGATCGTCTAACTAAGTCAGCTCATTTTCTCGAGATTAAGGATACTTGGGGTCCCGAGAGACTTGCCCAGTTATTCATCAAAGAAATAGTGAGATTGCACGGTACTCCTAAGAGTATCGTTTCTGATCGTGACGGCTGATTCGTGTCTCATTTTTGGAAATCAGTTCATCGTGCCATGGGAACTCAGCTTAATTTCAGCACATCTTTTCATCCTCAGTCCGATGGACAATCAGAGAGGACTATTCAGACATTGGAGGACATGTTGAGGGCATGCGTCCTCGATTGGAAAGACGATTGGGAAGCCCAACTACCATTGATCGAGTTCACGTATAATAATAGTTAGCATGCTTCGATTAAGATGGCACCTTACGAGGCTTTGTACGGTCGTCGTTGTCGATCTCCTTTGTGTTGGGATGACTTATCAGAATCAATCGGCACCGAGCCCGATATGCTTATAGCTGCCCGTGAGAAGGTAGCTTTGATCAGGAGTCGTTTCTTGACCGCTCAGAGTCGACATAAATCTTATGCAGACAATTGTCGCCGACCATTAGAGTTCGAGACAGGTGACCACGTGTTGGTCAAGGTGTCCCCGAGTCGAGGTATCTTCCGTTTCGGGAAGCGGGGAAAGTTGAGTCCAAGATTTATTGGACCATTTGAGATTTTGGAACGAGTAGGCGAGCTAGCTTATCGATTGGCCTTACCTCCGGCATTGAGCCGAATTCATAATGTGTTTCACGTCTCTCAGCTACGGAAGTATGTTGCCGACCCGAGTCACATACTTCAGTTCGACGAAATTGAGATCGCAGATGATCATTCGTATGAGGAGCGTCCCATACGAGTCTTAGAGCTGCGAATCAAACAGTTGAGGAATAAGGCGATTCCTTTGGTTAAAATTCAGTGGTCTAGACACGGAGTCAAAGAGGCTACTTGGGAAACCGAGGATAGTATGCGGGAGAGTTATCCCGAGTTGTTTGACCCTTAGTTTCGGGGACGAAACTCTTTTAAGAGGGGGTGTATGTAATAACCGGTTGTAATTCAGTTATTATCATTCAGTAATTTCATTCGGTAATTGTCTCTATGTAATTTTTCACTTGTTAATAACCGTTCATCATCTACATTCATTCATTTGTGTTCACCGTTCGGAATAACTTCGAGTTATGTATCGATATTGTTCATTGTTTCAACCTTACTTGGGAATCGAGACAAGAGTATTTTCTTGATTGTTGTAATTGATTCATTAGTCGATGTTGACATTGGAATTCATGTCATTTCAAATCTCCTCACTGTTCATATTGTGCTTTTGTTGGGCGAACCCTTGTAATCATTGCTTGGAACCACCGTTTTGGGGTTTCCGCACTTCCATTTCGTGTTATTATTTCCCAAATATTGATTCTTATTGCTTTTATTCTCTTCCCGGGTCATTTTTCATCATTTTAGTGTTAGGGTTGTATACGTCAAAGCATACTTTATGCTTGTATTACCTAATTTCCCGGTCTTTATCTATGAGAATATTTAATTCATTTATCACATGTTTTGCATATTTATTCATGCTATGATTATGCAAATGCAGTCTAAATTACTTTATATTGTAGATAATGTGGTGTGTAGTGTCACGCAGAAGATCACATTATTGATTCCTTATATAGTAATAGTTAGTTCACAACCTATATAACATTAGACCGTTATGTGAGAGGTTGTAGTATATGCTTGAGATTGGTTGGTCTTGACCATTGGCATATATTAGCGTATTCGTTATACGTTGAACTGGATCGAGGTGAGATAGATTCTTCTATACTGACTATAAAAAGAACGTACATCTCGGACAATTATTATTTCTTAATTCTAGTGATTAATATTTAATTATATATATTTAATATTTATTGCTTTGATTTATCATGGGTGAGAGCCACAATGATGTAATACCCGGTTGTAATTCAGTCATTATCATTGAGTAATTTCATTCGGTAATTGTCACTATGTAGTTTTTCACTTGATAATAATCATTCATCTGTGTTCACCATTCGGAATAACTTCGAGTTGTGTATCGATATTGTTCATTGTTTCAACCTTACTTGGGAATCGAGACAAGAGTATTATCTTGATCGTGGTAATTGATTCATTAGTCGTTGTTGACGTTGGAGTTCATGTCATTTCTAATCTCCTCATTGTTCAAATTGTGTTTTTGTTGGGCGAACCCTTGTAATCATTGCTTGGAACCAACGTTTTGGGTGTTTCCGTACTTCCATTTCGTGTTATTGTTTCTTAAATATTGATTCCTATTGCTTTTATTCTCTTCCCGGGTCATTTTTCATCATTTTAGGACCCAAGGGGGGTGTGGGCCGCGGCACAAGGAGTGTGCGCCGCGGCACACATTTTCCGATTTAGTAGCGGCTGTCTGGTGGGCCGTGGCTCATGCCGACAGGGCCGCGGCACACTGCCGAGTCACTGCCGCGGCACACTTGTCCGGGCCGCGGCACACTTATGTTGCAAATTTCTGGCCATCCCGTCTGTACCGAGGGCCGCGGCTCATGCCAACAGGGCCGCGGCACACTGCCGAGTCACTGCCGCGGCACACTCGTCCGGGCCGCGGCACGCTGCCGATCTCTGGGGGCAGTTTTGGCCCTGTGCCGCAGCACACTTCGGCCGGGACGCGGCACACAGTGCAGTCAGCACTATAATTGCGTTTTTTTGAGCGAGATCAACTCATTTTTCCCATTTCTTCAACCTATACGAGAGAGAGGGCTGAGGGGGAAGACTTTCCATCATCTATCACTTCAGTGTTTGATTTTCTTCATCTACTTTCGATCATGAAGCCCGGATAGTCGATCTAACGCGTGTTCTTCGGATCAAAGTGCTTGGATCTTCAAGAGGTAATTTCTTCAACATCTTGGATTTCGATTTTGTGTTGAGATATGATGTTTTTGTAGGTCACAAGTCGTCCAGGAATAAGTCTAGAGGGGGGGTGAATAGACTTATTGAAACTCTTAAACTCTTTTTCTCAAAGAGTGAGTTTCTTCAGCTGATAGGTAAACAAATGACTTGGAGTCGTTTATTCTTAATACGTGTGGAAGTCAGCTGATGACGAATATAAAACAACTAATGAAACACTTAACAATGAATGCAGCAGTTAAAGTATGATGCTATAAACGATGAAATCGCAGCAATTATAGTGGTCTCGGAGGTGGGGTAATCCTCTACTAATCCACTTTTCTCCAAACGATTGGAGATGAATTCACTATAATTTTCAACCGGATGATAAATATTACGGTGATTCAACCAAACTACAAACTTCCAACCGGTGGAAATCCGTGCCGTTGTAACACACTTGCCTTGCACCTCTTGATCCTCGATCCTTGGATGCCTTCTGATCTCGAACTTCAACGTGAAGTACCCCTAACTCAGGATTTAAGACACGAGTTTTTGTCTTCTCCAACTAAGAGCTTCTTCAAGTATGAACTTTTTAGAACTGCTCTTTTCACGATGCTGTATTTTGCTTTTAGATTGCTTGAATGCTTTGATCGCTTGAAAGTATGTTCGCACCAGTTGTTGCTCAGCTTCAAATCTTTGGATTTATATAGGTGTTGATCCATGAGCATTTCTTCGTAGCCGTTGCAAATCTGTAACAAATCAGTCCGTTGGAGGGAGACTTCTTTGTTTATTCTTTTACGAGCGTTGCAAATTTGGATTCCCATATTTTAATCTATCTTCCGACCGTTGTGAAGACTTCTGCATGTGATGCGCCGAATCTTTTGAATATAATATGATTAAAGTCTTCAAGGTGGGTCTGCATGAATTATTTAATTCATATCTTTTGCGGGAATCACTCCAATTTGTCTCTTTACGTTGCATGTGACTTTCCGTAATATTTGACTTTTCAACGCATGCTGACGTGGACTTGGAGTACTTGGATGATCTCGAGTAGGCTGATGTAAGTTAACTTCTCTGCAGTTCTGGACCTCTCTGATGTTCACTGTTTGGAACTCGCCTGATCTGCTCACGTGTCTGAGGTTTTACTTGACTGCAGTCTGGTCAAACATCTTTGATAATTTTTGTTGAGCAGATCTTCTCTGATATGACTCGGCTGTACCTCTCTGATGAACTTAGCTGTTCTTTTGTACTTAGCCGATTTTTAGCCTAACTTATTTTGGCCTATAGAAGATACTCATTTGGTTCTTCTTTACATTTTGCCAAGTTTTATACTTAACATTATTTGGCCTATGGAAGATACTCATTTGGTTCTTCCTTACATTTTTGCCAAGTAATAAACATTTTTATATTAATGACATCATCAAAATCTAACAAGTATTCCTAACAAATTCCCCCTATTTTGATGATGGCAAAACTTAAGGAAATATTAAAATGAACAAGTCTGCACTTGAGTGCAAGACACAAACTAAAATCAGTCTTATTTTTGAGACAACTGGAAATTGTCATTCAAAAGACTGTTATAAAATTTTCTGAATTATTTACAAATACATGTTTCAAATTTTACAAGAAAATTTTCAAGTACATAAATAAGTACAAAATAAGTGAAAGTCATCTGCCTCTTCCTCTGCCTCTTCGAATAGGCTGTTTGGCAGGCCTGAAGGGTTTAGCTCCGATTGGTCTTGTCTTGACAGGGGCAAGACCATACTTCCTCTTCACAACAAGAGCTGCAAAGTCTTGTTCTTCTTGGGATGAAAACTTGTTCTCAAGACACAGCTTCTTGATTTTCCTCTGGAGAGCAAGTTCATTCAAGACATTTCCTTTCTCCAAGGTGGGAGGCTCTTTGGCTCTGAACTGAGGGATCATGGGATAAGCGTTGTATGACTCAGCATGCTTCTTCAGGATAGTCCAGAGTTGTGGATGAGCTTCTTCCATGAAGTTGATGAAGATCTGCTGAGGGGAGAGATTATCATCCTGGAGTATTTCCCAGATGTAGTAGTCTCTGATGAATTTCTTTTTCGCAGATCCCCACATGGGTATAGCTTCGTATGGTATAAATTCTTCAACATACCACAACTCGCCTTCCCACTCTATAGTAGGCTCAAATCCTCCTCTAGTCCTCCTTTTCTTGCTTGCAGGCTGATCAACACTACACCAAAAACAGGATTTTGTGACATTGAAACTCATTTGGATTTGTATTGTCAATGTGATCACAATTTTATATTGTCAATATGATCACAAAGATCAAACGGTGATAAATCCAAATACTTGTGACTATTAATGACTGTCACAAGTGTTCTGACTGTCTTGAGCAGTCACAAATCCAAATATTTGTGACTGTCTTGAGCAGTCATAAACTTTTTCAGTTTTATGTATAAATACATTTTTGCAAGCCCTACACTAGTATAAAAATATATTTTAATTAAGTATTTTCAGCTGACTTACTTATCGTCCGTAGGAAAATAAGAAAACCTAGCAACACTTTCACTATCGGACGAGTCTTCCTCCTCCCATCCTTACGCCGCCGCAGTATAGAAATTTAATCCCTACTAATTATCGTCTGTATGAAAATAAGAAAACCTAACAACACTTCTATCGTTCTAATCAAGCAAACATCATAGTCTGTGACTCTCCGTCAATTGTTCGTCAATTGTTCGTCTTCAACAAATGTTCAATAGTCATTGTCAGCTTCTCTTACATCGCTAATCATCTGTGACCATCACTACCTTATTTTTAACAGGTTTGTAAGAATTTCTTTTATTTGGATTTACAATGTGAAAAATACATCATTTCTAGTGGAGTTTTGGGGCGGAGAGTGAAGAGAGACCAGACTTAATTGGGCGGGGCTTTTGGGAAAACTCTCTGTAATTAACTGAACAGTATGATAAATTTAATTTCTATTGGTTGAGCTTTGATGTTGTATTTGGAGTTGGGGTCGTCGTGGTTTAATTAGTTGGGCCAGTGTATAATTGCACGCACACCACCTGTTCGATGATATGCCTTAGTATGATGAATCTGAACTAAGAATTAGAAAGTGAAAAATTGTTGAGGCTACATGCTACTGTAGTGTTTTTGTTCCTAACACCTTTGAACATGTGGCAGATCTAATGTACACATCTCACATACACAAAAAAGGTACATATCAAAGTGATTTGGAACATATATTATTGAAATATGTACATACTTTTCATGAATCACACATTGTAGTTATTGTCAACTTGTTTCTTTAACTCTTTTATTTTACTTTATTTTAGGTAGTAGGAAATGGACAAAAGTTGGATTACTGAAAGAAATAAGTTTTCGACCTCATATGTTAGTGGTGTAAAATCTTTTATCAACCTTGCAAAACAAAATATGTTAGGGCGTGATAATTTGATTCAGTGTCCATGTGTCATTTGTAATAATACGTTCTAAAAATCCTTAGATGAAGTTGAGTATGACCTACACGTGAATGGGTTAAAAAAAACTTATGTAGAGTGGATATTTCATGGAGAAACACCAAATAGGTTACAAGAAAGGGAGAGGAATGTTGATATGAATGATAAAAATGTGGGGGCATCTAGCAATTCTATTTGGGATGAGTTGGATGAATTGTTAGAGAAAGTTCCCAACAAGCAAATGATATGAATGAAGAAAACACAACAAACTTCAGTAAGTTGTTGGAAGATTCACAACGAGAGTTATATCCAGGTTGCAAAATGTCATTATTATCAGGTATTGGTAAGTTGCTGCATATTAAGATCTTGGGAAAATAGAGTGACAAATCTTTGAATATGTTGCTGGCATTTCTAAAAAGTATTTTACCAGAAGGCGAAACACTCCCAATGTCAGAAGAAATCTAGAACAGGTAAAGCAAGAGACCGAGCTTGTAATATAATGGATGATTTAATAGAAACAATGAAGCCAAGAAACTTTTTATTCGTTGCTGGTTTTTTGCAATACAATGGTTTAGGAGCAGAATGTTTTGATTTTTGCCATTTCATGATGAAGTAAACTGATATATGTTACAGACCCGGTTATGTTCTTTTTCATTACATTAAGATGTTGGAGGTTCTGATCTAATTCAATCTTTGTGTTATTGATTTATCGAATGAAAGCAAAAAAGATCCCCATTGATTGTTTCATGACATCTCATTTTCTTATCATTTTCTGGATCTGCTAGTCAGAACTTTAATCTACTACAGGAGTTTTATCAGACCACCTTGAAGGCTCGTGTTTGTGTGTCAGGATTTGTGATTTCATGTTTGTGTGGTAGGATCTTGATATCAGGAGATTTCTTGTTGTATATCTGTAATAATGATTAGCTTTGCCTTAGTGTGATTCGATTTGTGAGATGAATTTTCTCTGATGAATCTTGATAAGTTCACCAATGATGTAAACATTGGGTGTAGCTTTGATCTGATATAATTCTTGACCATGTTGTTCCCTTTTTTTTCCTGGCGACATTAGGTTTATTGTTGTCTATTGTGATCATTATACGGGCTTGTAAGTTTTCGGGGATGAGGGTTATATGGTGCTATGATTTGTAAACTATTTAGTCTACATTGCGTGATAGCCCCTTACCACTTGTCCCCAAACACGAAACAGGAGTTTAATGCTTGTACTCCATATTGAATGGCTTGCAAGTTTGGCTTTTCTGTGACATCTTTTATCTTCAGAAAAGAAGCTTTAAGCTTTTCACCCTGTTGTTTGAGCTTCTAATTTTCTAATTCTCACTACTACTTGTTAGGTTGATTTAGTTTTCTTCCCCGAGAAAAGCTTTTTCGCAGTTATTAAACTGTTAGTGACTTCAATGTAAGTTTTCGCGATTTAATTCTCACTGCTTAGATTTCATGATTTTTTCATCTTTTATTGCTGGAATTATTGTATAGATTGTTGTGCTCGAAGAACAAAATGCTGAGTTCTTGGAGCAGATGGAGGATGAAACAAAGGCTATTGATAGTAACACAAACAATGTGGATGCAACCTCAGAGAGCGAGGGATATGATGAAAATCCCAACATGAATGATGTGCCAATGGATGAATATCAGGTGAGTTTTTGCATATTTCGCGTCTTTTGCTCTTGTTTCCATTGGGTTTTCAATTTATTGATGATCGTCAGTTTAAAAGTTGTGCTCCTTATATAGATATATCACGGTAACCAACACTACCCTTGAGGTTTGGCCAAATTTAAAAAATAAATTACCCAGCTAATTTTGGGAATTACAAAGTTCACCCTTGAGGTTACATATGTATTATACTTTGCTCCCTCCTCCAGTAGTGGAGCTAAGTCACCATAGGTCATTAAACATTGTACATTATAGCCCTCATCTTTTCAAAATATTATAAATAACCCCATATTATCTTCTAACATTTTATAATTCACATGCCTCGGTTCTTCTAAGTATTAAATTTGGGTTATATTTGTAATATTTTTGAAAAGTTGAAGGGTGTGTAAGAATGAATATTTGATGGTGTCGGCAAATTCCGTGAATTCCGTTAACCAGAATGGAATCGGAATCAAGCCTCATGGATTGTCTTTGTAATGTTCAAAGTTAACTAGGTTTTCTTGTAAATACCACAAACCAAAGGGATATTTTTTGTAATTAACCTTTTCTTCAAATAATAGATAATATTTCATAAAATGAGAGAGAACAAACTTTCCAACTTTTTTTGAGGAAATACAAATTACATGAACTATTTATTGATTGCACCTCTGATTTCAGGCTACGAAGAAAAATCCTGTAGAACGGCAAGATCTGAATGTGAGTACATTGGATTTGAGTTTAACTGTCGACCTCTTCCCTTCTGAATGTGAAACGAAATGATTTTAGAAATAGTGAACCATGGTTATCACGGCGCCAAGGCGAGGCGAGGCGCTCGGCTACCGCCCGGACGCCTAGGCGCCTAGGCGCCCGCCTAGGCGACAATTAGGCGTTAAATAAAAAATATATTTAATAAATAATAATAATTAATATTTCACTATTAAAATTAATAAACAACATTATATTAAGTCCACATTTTATAATTAAAGCCATAAAATTCAACACAAATAAATAAAGGGTACGAAGTTCACATAAGTAGCAAATACAATAACAGTTTTGTACTAGCATGCGCTATAAGCGCGATAGCGCTAATTACCTATGCAACTTGGGTTTGTACTAGAAAACCCTAATTAAAGATCTGCCACTGAAACACTAATAACGGCGCATGAGGTTAATATCAGAAACCCTAGTTACTAATATGCCACTTAAATACTTATAACAATTAACACATCAAGTCAGAAAAACTAAAAGTTCCAGCAACGCAAGCCTCATACTTCAGGAAAAAAAAAAGTTCCGCAGCAAAGACTTCACTTCATGCCTTTATAAGGAGCGGCGGACGGCGACCGACGTGGATGGATCGGACGGGCGGCGCGGAGACGGCGCGGAGGCAGCGGGCCTTAAAAGGGCGGCGGCAAGCGCCGCTCGCCTAGCTCAAATCTAGGCGAGGCGATGGATTCAGGCGGCCTGGCCGGACCGCCTTGCCGCCTAGGCGTCGCCTAGGCGACGCCGTGATAACCATGTAGTGAACCACGAGTATTCTCAGTCAGTCTTTTTGCTGCCTTATGCTGCTCTGATGTATTGTTTTCTCTGTCTCCAGATGTAGATGATACATAGTGTCGGCAAGGAGAATGGTCAGAACTATGTTCTTGTCTATGAATTTACAGCATAAATATCCTCGTTGGTCCTGCACTAAGTGTCTCGTCAACTTTGTTTAAATTGAATGAAGCCAACATCCTAAAGGTGATGCTGCTTTACCCTTATCTGTTTTATCTGTTTTGATTTCATGTCTTTCAGTTGTCATGATTGTAACTAATACAGAACCCTTTTCGCTTCATAGAATTTTCGAAATCTGGATGCTTGCATAGCATTTGCATTTGTTTCTAATGCTGGGACCGCCCGCAAATACATTGGCGCTAAAACTCCGCCACAGGAAACACAAGTAAGTGAAAGTTCTGCATCTTCCTGAAGGAGATGAGTGACTTGCAAAGAGCTTGTGTTCAGTTTTCTGGAATTTAATGCTTTTGCTTTTATCACGAACCATTTGACGATTGATTGTAAAACGATTTCATCAAATTATTAGCTCATATCAAAGTCAAAGAAGCTTTAGATGAGGTTTACGGTAACAAGATGTTGCAACCGAATCTTGTGATGTTATCTGCTATTGAAATCGAATGATCTTTCAATGTGACATCTTCAATTGTTTTATTATTAATAACCTCCACTTTTCTTTGTCATGTGTACCCACTTTCGTTTATTATGCAGGTAACTTCTTTCCGGGGTCATACTCACAAACAAGGTATGGTTGTACTGATCCGTCTTCCTGCTTGCAATCATTAGCTTTACATTTATATGTAATACTGGAAGTGATCATATTTCTTTTACAGATGTCGAAGTGAACAAGCCAGCATATTGCTTCCCTATTTTACAGATGTAGAAGTGATCATATTTCTTCCAAAGTTTGGTAGTGTTCGCAATTAGAAGCTAAAGTATGAATGAAAAAGTTACAAGAGACTCTTTGGTGAATAAGTTGCATAAGTGCTTTACTTGTGTATAAGTTGTATAAGTTCTTTATTCCCAATGGGTTGGTTCGAATTTTTTTTTACGTGCTAATTTTGAGCATTACATTGTGATTTTTATGTCTTGCAAAAATTAATTGGAGTGTTGTGTGAATACTTTGAGAAATATATTTAGATTGTATTATGAATTCATTGTGAAAAATAATTAGATTGCATTCAGAGTAAAATGGGGTTTTACCATTTTTTTTGTATTTTTTTCAACAATTTGTGACTTCTAAAAGCAGTCACAAGACAATCATGAAAAATGATATTTGTGACTGTCCATGGAAGTCACGAAAGCTGAAATTCGTGACTGCTAATGACTGTCACAAAAGTGGAAATTCGTGACTGCTAATGACAGTCATAAATGTATTTGTGACTGCCATAGAAAGTGGTATTATAAAGTCATATAAATGAGGTTTTGTCACTGTTTTGTGACTGTTTTTGACAGTCACAAAAAAACATGTGACTGGTGATTTTATGTGATCCTTTGTATTATTTTGCCATTTATGTGATTTTTGTGATCACAAATTCGTGATTCTGGCGTAGTGCAACCTGTTCTTCTGGTTCTGCTCCTCCCTTCCTTTTAGCTGAGGATGTCCCAGCTGTGATCATCTGGACATCCTGCCTCTTCTTCGTTCGAAGCTCCTCCCTTATATCTTCTTGACTGCTGCCTTCCCCCTGTATTCTATCTTCCCCTTTTTGCCAGCATCAACTAAAGTAGTCAACTGCTGCTCTATTCTGCACATCCAGTCAGACATGCCAAATGGCATTCTGTTGTTCGTAGGGGAGGAGGCTGAGGTACTTCCCTCTGCAGCAAAGTGTCAATCTTGGCATTCATGGATTGGAGGTTAGGAGTGACCTGAGATGCAAGCAGCTCTCCAATGGTATCCTTCACTATTTGTCGAATCAGCTCAGTCACC
This sequence comes from Orobanche coerulescens, assembly GCA_033398695.1. NCBI lineage: Eukaryota > Viridiplantae > Streptophyta > Magnoliopsida > Lamiales > Orobanchaceae > Orobanche > Orobanche coerulescens. Next base: position 28,494,790 of record CM065805.1, on the reverse strand, counting down.
GCAGGTGAGATCTGAGATGGTGGAGAGTGCTCGCCTGAGCCTTCTGCAATTGAACCACTAGACTGCAGGCTCCTATCTGCAGCTGGTACTCCAGATGGGGTCTTTCTAAGTCCACGATCCGAGTCCTCGGCCCAACTCGGCATCCAGTGGTATACTGGGCGGGCGCCCCCACTGTCTCGTGACCTCTACTTCCTGCTCTTTCTCTGGCTCTTTTTCCTTCTCCTCTTCTTCTTTTTCTTCTTCATCTTTTTCTTTTTCTTTCCTTCATCCTTATCATCATCCTCATCATCATCATTATTATCATCATCTTTTTTCTCATCTTTTTCATCTTCTCCTTCATTTTCATCATCATTTTCACCTTCATCATCATCCTTCTCTCCTTCATCATCCTCCTGTTCTACTTCTTCCCCTTCTTCTTCTTCTTCATCAATCAACTCCTCTGTTTTCTCCACTTCTTCTGATTGTTTTTCAACTAAAATGTTTTCTTCTTCTTTTCTCTCTTTCTGCTCTTCTTCTTCGTCGTCTAAAACAATAACCTCTTCTTCTCCATTTACCTCTTCAATCCTAATTTCTCTCTCTTCTTCCTCCTCTTCTTCTTTTCCAAATGAACCATCAAAAATACTATACATAATGGAATGGATGAATTGGTCCATGTTGGTTTTAAAATGAGACATGAACCAATTATCCTGGAGGATCAACACTATGTCTGATTCTTTACAAAAATGAATCAGTACCTCCTCTGTGGCTTGGGGATATTCCCAACCACTGGTTTCAATGTAAGACTGAAGTTTTGTAAATGACAGTGATTTGAAAAACTTTCACTCTTCAAAAATATTGACAAAAGAGTGTTTTAAGGCTTGTGGTTTAACAAGTTGTAATTGTTCTATGGACAGGTTGAAAACATTATTGTCCAGCAGGTTAAATGTATAATTTGCTTCAGGGATTGATATGATTAAACCTGCGTCTTCTTCTTCCGTGATGAATGCAGGAGTGAGGATAGCCACGATCTGAGTTTCAGTGCTGGAGCAGCGGGTCTTCAGTGAGTAGGTGACACAGGCCGCAGGATCGCATAGTGATCGATCGCTCCTCCCGACTAAAGCTGATCGCTAGGCCTCTTGGGAGAGGGTTCTGGAGATGACTGCATGATGGATGGTTCTCCAGGGGCTGGTTCCCTTCTCTTGAATCGGACAGCTATGGGAGTGTTGTCTGACTCGGAGTCTGACTTGGCTGCAGCTGGGTTGACGTCTGCAGATTGGTCAAACTCATCTGATAAATCGTATCTGGGGTAGGTCCTTGAGTCAGACAGCTCTTTCAACATCTGGGCTGCTCTCCTTGTGCCTCCCAACTTTCTCAACGTCTCTTGGTCCAGGTTACCAAGCCTCTTATTGATGTGAAAGGGATCAGTAATACCCTTTACCACACCCATCTTTTCCAACATCCAACTCAGCTGCGTTCCAAACGCCAGCTTGGATTTAAATCTCTTCTCGTCAACAAGCCATTCGGTTTTGTTGACCTCGCGAACAAGTTGCCTAAAAATATAATCCGCCCAATCAATCTGCTCGTCTTGAATCAATGCTCCCAGCACTGTGAATTTTGCCGATGACAGTTGGTCGTAACTGCCGGCCATACCCATGATTAGAGCTGTTATCGGACCGGTTCGGACCGGTTTTCTCCAGATTCGGATTCGGTCCGATAGGTTACCGGGTAGATCCGGTCCGGACCGATAACGGTTCCGGTTCAATTTTTAGAACTCGAATCCGAACTCGTTAGTTTCCGGGTGAGTTTCGGTCCCGAGTATTTCGGTCCGGTTCATGATCGGGTTTCGGGTTCACTCGGACCACTAACAGCCTATGTGGGGTGGATCTTTACTAGGAAAATGAATGAAGAGCAGCAAAATAAATCACATAAATGAGGGTTACATGATTCGAAATCCAGACCTTTTGTTCAAAGGTATAGCGTCTTAACTACTTGACCAGCATGCTATTTGTGTTTAAAACACGCAAAACGTATTAATAATATATGTATAAAATATATAAATTATAAAATACATATAAACTTTTTTTTTAATTTATTACCGGGTTTCTTTTCGGTTTTATCGGTCCGGGTCTTATCGGTTTCGGTTCAATGTTTAGAACTCGAATCCGAACTCGTTAGTTTTCGGGTGAGTTTCGATTCCGGGTATTTCGGTCCGGTTCATGACCGGGTTTCGGGTTCACTCGGACCGCTAACAGCCCTACCCATGATGATTTTATTGGTAATATCCAATGCATATCGATAGACCTTCTTAATCTCGCTCCTTTTAGCAGTAAGCTTCAGCTTCGCAGGCTGATCATCCGCCTTGATTTTCTTCCAGGTTTCGGCAGCTGACTGTTTGAGTGCCTCGACGGGTATGCCGCGGTGCCTCATACCAAAGGCTGTACGAATCGACTCCGGCGAAATGTCGACTTGAATTCCACAAACAGTACTCCTAATGCCTCCTTGAATCACATAGGCTTCACGATAGAAGACGATGATGTCTTCTTTGTACAGATGTTTTGGGCTGATGTCCAGGAATGGGTAGATCCCATTGAACTTCATCGAACGGATTAGGTCAAGAACATCGTAGTTCTCCAGATTTGCTTCTAATAGGCCTTCGAAATCGACGACCAGAGAAAAGATAATCTGGTCCTTGACCGCTTTCATGTTAACGCCTTCGAAATATGATTCCATTTCTGCAAACAAAGGATTTTTAGTGTATTTGGAGTTCAAGAATTTTTGCTCTGTAAATATAGGGTTTTGAAATACTGGTAAGCGTAAAAGGTAAAGTGAAGAGTTTCCGTCCTTATAAAGAAGATGAAAATACGTATGGATTAAATTATTATTTCTTTTGAAACGGTGGTACGCCTTTTGAGATTCTATTTAAATTTCAAATTTGAAACGGTGGTCCAAGTTTTAATTTTGAAATTCGACGGTTGGTTTTAATTGGCCACCGTGGAGGTCGATTTATCAAGTGATCGCCACGTGTATTTAAATTGCCACTTGTGAACCACTTGTGAACCAAAATTAATATAATATTATTATACATATGGCAGATAATAATTAAATATTCAGAGGTCGGTTGAGTTTAGAAAACTTAGCTAGTTTGACTGTTGACTGTTGACTGCTCTGCATCAGGTGAGTTGACTTCATGGACTTCTCGCCTGAGATTCTGATCAGCTAGGTTCCTTTGTCCGTCCTTCGTCCTCTTGCCTGCATCAGCTAGGATATGATTCCTTTAGTCAGCTGGGTCCGTCCTTCCTCTGAGATGCTTCAGCTTGCTTCTGTACTAGATTCCCAATCTAGTAGACCAAGATCTCTGCTCAGCTCCAAAAACCTTTCTTCTGGCAGAGGTTTGGTAAAGATGTCAGCTATCTGGTAGTCTGTGCTGACTCTTTCAACTCTAACTCTCTTGTTAAGCACGCGGTCTCTGATGAAGTGGTGCTTAACATCAATGTGCTTGGTCCTTGAATGCAAAACCGGATTGTTGGTTATTGCAATAGCACTATTGTTGTCACACCAGATAGGAACTTCATTGGCAATGATATTATAATCCCTCAGCTGTTGTCTGATCCATAAGATCTGTGCACAACAGCTACATGCAGCTAGGTATTCTGACTCTGTGGTGGAGATAGAGTTAGAAACCTGCTTCTTGCTAAACTAGGATATCAATCTGGTTCCTAGGAATTGGCATGTTCCACTAGTGCTTTTCCGATTGATTTTGCATCCTGCGAAATCTGCATCTGAATATCCTGACAGCTCGAAGTTATCATCCTTGGGATACCATAGTCCAACATTGACTGTAGACTTAAGGTACTTGATTATCCTTTTTGCTGCATCTAGATGTGACTGCTTAGGCTTAGATTGGAATCGCGCACAAACTCCTACGGCATAGGATATGTCTGGCCCGCTTGCAGTGAGGTATAGCAATGATCCAATGAGTCCTCTGTAGTGGCTTGAGTCCACTGATATGCCTGCCTCATCTGCGTCTAAGTGAGTACTTGTGCTCATAGGGATTCTTGCTGGCTTGGCTGATTCCATTCCAAATCTCTTGATTAGATCTTTGGTATACTTAGCTTGGTTGATGAAAATTCCATTTTCCATCTGCTTAACTTGTAGTCCGAGGAAGAAGTTAAGCTTTCCCATCATACTCATCTCAAATTCTCCTTGCATGAGGTTGGAGAATTTCTCACATAGCTCTGGATTGGTTGAGCCAAATATGATGTCATCCACATATATCTGGACTATTAATATGTGGCCTTCGTGCTCCACTCTGAATAGGGTCTTGTCCACCTTTCCTTTGCAAAAACCATTCTTCTCAAGAAACACAGACAGTGTTTCATACCAAGCTCTTGGTGCTTGCTTAAGTCCATAGAGAGCCTTCAACAGCTTGTAGACTTTGTCTCCTTTGACAAAACACAGAAATTTGCTCTACATAGACTTCTTCTTCTAGGATGCCATTTAGAAAAGAACTCTTTACATCCATCTGATAGACTTCAAAATCTTTGAATGCAGCATATGCGAGGAATAGTCTGATGGACTCTAATCTTGCAACAGGTGCATAGGTTTCATCAAAATCTATTCCTTCACACTGTGCATAACCTTTTGCAATGAGTCTGGCTTTATTCCTAACAACAGCTCCATCTTCATCACTCTTGTTTTTGTACACCCATTTGGTGCCAATATCCTTCTTGTGATCGATGCATGCATTAGTTCCCAAACTTTGTTTCTTTCCATCTGCTCCAGTTCCTCTTGCATGGCATTTATCCAAGAATAATCTTCTAAAGCTTGTTCTGTTGTTTTAGGTTCTATCTGTGATATAAAGCATGAGAACATAGCCATTCCTGTGGGTAGAGTTGACTGTCTTGTCTTAACTCCATCAGTAAGCTTTCCGATGATTTGCTGGATAGGATGGTCTTTGAGCCACTTGGGGATATCGTCTTCTTCTGGGTCTGTTCCCCCTGTTGAATTGCTCTGGTGGATTTCTGCATCAGCTGGGTTCTGGTCTCCTTGGTCTGCAGCTGGATCGGCTACCGTCTTGTCATCTGCAGGTTGGGTATGATCTGCAGATGAGTCTTTATCAGCTATAGCTGGGTCTTTATTAGCGGCAACTGGATCAGATAGGTTTGATGATCCTGTCTGATCTGCAGTTGGGTCTTCAGCAGCTACAGTTGGATCTTCAGGCTGGTCTGCAGGTGAGTCCACCATTCCAGTGTCATGTACAATGACTTCTTCAAGGGTTGCTGATTTGAGCTTGTTCTCAATTAGCTCAACTTGCTTCCTGTACTCAACAGTAGATTCATCAAAAACAACATGGGGTGTTTCCTCCACAACTAAGGTTCTTTTGTTAAATACTCTATATGCCTTGCTTCTTTGTGAGTATCCCATAAAGAGACCATCATCCGTTTTAGCATCAAAGGCATTTAGTTGTGTTTTACCGTTGTTGTGGATGAAACACTTACAACCAAAAACATGAAAGTAAGCAATAGTAGGAGTTCTATTATTCCAAACCTCATAGGGAGTTTTGTCATGTCTCCCTACTATCATACTCCTGTTCTGAGTATGACAAGTCATGTTGATGACTTCAGAACCTCTTGGGCAAGTCCACTGCAATCATGGACCTTCTTTGCTTCCTTCGAGTTCTGTTTCTTCTTTCGGCAACGCCATTCTGTTTGGGAGTCACTGCCGCAGAGAGCTCATCTTGGATCCCATTCGATCGCCGTAATCGGTGATCGCCTTGTTGAGAAACTCTCCTCCTCTATCATCGATCTTGATGATGGATAGGGATTTCTCATTCTGGATCCTTCTCAGCAGCTCAGGTAGCTTGGTCAAGGTTTCACTTTTCTTATACAAGAAGATAATCCAAGTGTACCTTGAATAATCATCTACTACAACAAGTGCATGCTTTCGGCCGCTTAGAGTTCTTGGTTTGATAGGACCAAATAGATCCATGTGGAGTAGGTCTAATATCCTTGTTGTGAGAGTTGTAGGCTGGACTGGCTTGAATGATGCTCTGGTCTGCTTTCCTTTCTAACATGCATCACAAAGAGCTTCCTTCTTGAATGCTTCATCTGGAAGTCCTCTGACCAGCTTCTGAGAACTAATCTTGTTGATGGCTTTGAAGTTCAGGTGACATAATCTTTTGTGCCACAGCCATCCGTTCTCAGCTACTGTCTTGGATAGAAAACAGGAGTTAGGTGTTCCTGTGTTCCAATCTATCATGTAGACATCTCTTCTTCTGAATCCTTGTAGCTTCACTTCACCAGATAAAATATCTATCACCATGCATTTCCAGATGGTGAAGTGTAACACCCCCAAAACCATACGGGAATATTACAGCACCGTGGGCCCCACATTAGAACCCACAAGGCTAAAGTCATTTTCACAAACGTTTAAAAATGCCAAAAGGCCCTTGGATAGTACACACACGCAGCGGATGAAAACACAATTCAAAGAATACCGAAAGCCATTTTAAAATATACACACGCAGCGGATAAAAACATAATTAAATACATTTGCAGCGGAATTAAACAAACCAGAAAAGAATACACAATCCGAACAATCACGCCATAGCCAGTATCACCGGAAAGCTCATCCCTTCACAACCGCTACTAGCTCGAACTCCGAGTACCTAAAAGATAAAGCCCACGACGGGGTCAGCCATAATACTCAACAATGATAACGATCACATCACAAAAACAATTACATATCAATGTAATCTACAGAGTAAGAACATTCCCCACGTAATCTTACCGAAGTAGCATTACCAACCTGTCACAATCCGTAACAAATCAATTCTTACCATAACCCACGCCTCGTGTCCTTAAGTGGTGAATGAATTCAAGAGTAACCACCTGTACTGTAACCGAAACGATAAAAATTCCCAAACTTGTCATATCTCAATTATAGAATGATCTGGCCAAGACTAACTCTATCGGCTGGGTCGCACAATCGGATCCCAATCCTGATAAAACCGATATCACATGGCACACCTGTAATCCAACTGTTCCGAGACAATAGCAAGTCCCGAATATCAATACAAAACATGAATGTTTACACAATCAATAATGATAAACAATTAATGCATCACAACGGAAATATCAATGACATGATATTTCCACACAAGATCGACAAAGGATCAACCACGAACGAGAATGCCATGATGTGGTAACTCCAACAAGATCAATGAAGAATCAATAACCGAGAATACTGGCAATACGGCAAATCCCAACAAGATCAATAAAAGGTGGACAACCGAGAATACCGAAGACACGGTAAGGATCAACGAAGAATCAATAACCAAGAATACCGACGACAGGGTAAACTCCAACAAGACCAATAAGAGTCGACAACCAACGGTACGATAAACTCCAATAGATCAATAAAGGGTCAACAACCGAGAATACTGACGACACAGTAAACTCTAGCAAGATCAATAAGGGCCAACAACCGAGAATACCAACGATACGGTAAACTCCAACAAGAGCAATAAGGAATCGACAATCGAGAATACCGACGACATGGTAAACTCCAATAACATTAATCAAGGACTAATAACCAAGAATACCAACGGTGGGACAACTCCCAAACGGAATCAATAAGGATCAATAACGAACGAGATTACCAATGACAGGGTGAACTCCAACGAGATTAATAAAGAATCGATATCAAATGAGTTGACCATCGATATGGTAACTCCGAACGAGATTAATAAAGGTTCAATGGCGTGAGATACGAGAGAATAAAATCGTCAACCATAACGGATTATATATACGGAATTACAAAGACAACCCGAATTCCGAACAGATACGATTATACATGGACTGTGAACGACCAATCAGTAAGACTCAAGATGGACGTCACGATACGCTCGATCCGGACATGTGTCCGTGTACAATCCAACCACGGGTATTGATCAATACACGTCTGGTCTCGTACCTAATCAGCCTCACGAAGTACGTCTCGTGTGCACGGTTCAATATGAGGTCGAAACCAACACATGCTACACGTGCCCGTCCCGAAAATCCTACACATGAACGATCAGATCGTATCTGACCCCAGATATGTCACGATACAACATGACAACCAACCTCGAAGAAACGTATATCGAACAAGGATCAGAAGATTTCCCAAGAGGGCAACAATAACTCGATCATGAAAGACCGACACGACCACAATGTCGTATTCCGTCAGATATCAGTTCACAGCATGCTCAACAATGCATATAATAATAACACATAAACTCCCAAGGCAGCAGCCAAGGGTCATGGAAGCATCTACTCAGGAATACTCCGGACAATATCATATAAACTCCCAAGGCAGCAGCCGAGGGTCACGGAAGCATCTACTCAGGAATACTCCAGACATAGGTGCCATTAAGGTCTTATCCCCTAACACATTTCCATTCGGGTACCATACAGGTTTTATCCCCAACACATCGGCCCCACAGATTACGGCTCAAAGAAAGAGCACTTCACAAAATGTAACAAACAATGGTGCACATTCACTGCATGGAATATCAACACACACATGCAATAATGCAACATGATGATTATCATAATCTAACAATATTAATTTACCTCAAGCTGGAGACGCCAACCTTTCCACGACCAACCGCCCTGAATGAATACACGGTTTATCCGACAATCCAAAATGAAGTACAGTCCATAACTAATACCAAACCACCATCCCGAGTTCAACATCGACACGAAAACTAACCTTGATATCCAACTTCTCATGCAATAGACCAAATTATAATTCACGTTCCCATTTCCACTAGACATCCTTAAAATCATATACATTATGATTTATCTTACATACCACCATTCCGACAATTCATATATTCCATAATACCATTGCTATATGAATCATAAATGAAATGAAAACGAAATCATTTATTAACATTATGAACTGAGAAAGCATAACTTGCCTCAAATCTTGTCGATGAAGTTGTTACTAGTCCCGTCGTCTTCATCTACAAGCTCGCGACCCGACTCAACTGCGGCTGGCGGTTAATATCAACGATCACCTAATGCAACCTAATACAATAATCAATCAACGATACGTTCGATAACAATCAACAACCGGTATAATCAACCAATCAAACTCAACGGTATCTCGATAAATGCAATTCAAACCATATCAACTCTTATCAATACGAATACAAGCCGAACTTCGATAATCAATAGTTCTATCAACATCTACAACATTCTTGGTTCCGACTTCAATCTTAAATTCGGATTTACACGGCTCATTCGTGCAAATTCATAGGAATACAATTACGGCTATCATCATGAATAATCATATACCAAAATTAATCGTAATCCTTCCAATTTACGGACATATATCATTCAAGAATTCTTCAAGAACATGAATTAATCCATAATCACGTTTGAAGCCAACAAAACGACGTAATTCAATGTGTTCTAACATCTAACCATCATCTAATCCATACTCAAGGCATGTATCATCATATTCTCAACATACGATCCTCCTAACATCAAGAATCGAAGCAATACTACCAAGATCACCAAGAACAACATGATTCTATAATCATAGTCAACATTTTCAAGACAAAAACCAACATATCATCATCTTCCTTTCAACATATAGTTCATATATCCTCAAGAATCGTAACAACAATACCATAATCATCTTCATACGAAGAAGAACATCAACACTAACATCAAAATCCGAATTCAAGGAGTAGAGTTCATCAACATACCTTTTGAAGATGAATAACACAATCAAACACTTCCAAAACTCCAAGAACTCCAAGTTTCAAGCTTAGATCATCCTTATCAAAGTCTTAACAAGGGTATGAGGGTCTGAAATGGGTTTGAGAGTGGAGAGGGACGAGTTGGGGAGGAGGAAATGTGTTTCCTTTCGTGAGGAAATGAAAGTCTGTTCTTATTTTATAAAGCGTGCATCTTGTTACGTGCGTTAAGTCCCAAAGTTAACGTCGTAAGGCCTTTAACGTCGTTATATGTCTATATGGCGTCGTAATCGTCATCGAGGGTAATCTGTACTATTTTGCACCTTGCGTTACGTCGTAATACCATCACCGTAGCGTCGTAATGTAGCGGTTGACTTGCTACGGTATCAACCCATATTACGTCGTAATATGCCATGCATAGCGTCGTAATGCGGGGTTGACTTCGCTTTGTCCACATCCTGTGCGGCGGCCGACACCGGGCCCACCTGCCGACCACAGCTCGGACCCGCTGATTCCATTCTTAACGTACGTAATGTACGCAGCTTAACGTACGTTAAGATTACTTAGCTACGTACGTAATCTCCAACATATAACGTACGTAATGGTTTTCATACTTAGCCATTTTGCTCCTGTATGTCATCTCAATATACTGAATACGTACACGCGACATACTGAATACATATGCTCATTCCGATATTATTTTCATACGATACTTCTGATGCACGATACCTCGAATACAACTGTCGACCAAGTACGGCAATTATACAAATACTTATACAGTATATCCGACATAGAAAAACACACCAAGAATGTAATATCCTAGAATCAAAATAACCTCGATAGACATACTGGCACGGCTGTCACGGTTTCCAAAATTATCCACTCATATCGTGTCGGTCCCACTGCATGCGGTACATCCCAGATAAAATAATGCGAAAAAATCATAGTGAAATTCTAGGATATTACATATACACCCACTTAAATAAGTTTCGTCCTCGAAACTCAACACCTGTCATAATCAGTATCTCAATCCCGAAATATCTCAAAATCACGACACCATACTCAAATAATCATCATCAAAACTGAAATAACTAAAAGAACATACTTACAGGTCCGTGAAGTCGATGATCTTCCGTGATACCAGCATACGACTCCCATTCGAAGTCTCAACACACTAACAACACACCGGCATCGCAAATACAGCAATTTGAAAATATTTCAAAAATTTTGAAACCTCCAAAATCGGTTTGACTCAAAAGTCAGAAAATCATTTTCAAAAGTCACGCTACTACCGCACCGGTAGAGCCACATAACACACACGCCCAGGTTTTACGAAACCCAAGCTCCGATACCATCTTCTGTAACACCCCCAAAACCATACGGGAATATTACAGCGCCGTGGGCCCCACATTGGAACCCACAAGGCTAAAGTCATTTTCACAAACGTTTAAAAATGCCAAAAGGCCCTTGGATAGTACACACACGCAGCGGATGAAAACACAATTCAAAGAATACCGAAAGCCATTTTAAAATATACACACGCAGCGGATAAAAACATAATTAAATACATTTGCAGCGGAATTAGAAAAACCAGAAAAGAATACACAATCCGAACAATCACGCCATAGCCAGTATCACCGGAAAGCTCATCCCTTCACGACCGCTACTAGCTCGAACTCCGAGTACCTAAAAGATAAAGCCCACAACGGGGTCAGCCATAATACTCAACAATGATAACAATCACATCACAAAAACAATTACATATCAATGTAATCTACAGAGTAAGAACATTCCCCACGTAATCTTACCGAAGTAGCATTACCAACCTGTCACAATCCGTAACAAATCAATTCTTACCATAACCCACGCCTCGTGTCCTTAAGTGATGAATGAATTCAAGAGTAACCACATCTTTGTGGCAAAGCGATAAAAATTCCCAAACTTGTCATATCTCAATTATAGAATGATCTGGCCAAGACTAACTCTATCGGCTGGGTCGCACAATCGGATCCCAATCCTGATAAAACCGATATCACATGGCACACCTGTAATCCAGTGTTAGAGACAATAGCAAGTCCCGAATATCAATACAAAACATGAATGTTTACACAATCAATAATGATAAACAATTAACGCATCACAACGGAAATATCAATGACATGATATTTCCACACAAGATCGACAAAGGATCAACCACGAACGAGAATGCCATGATGTGGTAACTCCAACAAGATCAATGAAGAATCAATAACTGAGAATACCGGCAATACGGCAAATCCCAACAAGATCAATAAAAGGTGGACAACCGAGAATACCGACGGCATGGTAAGGATCAACGAAGAATCAATAGCCGAGAATACCGACGACACGGTAAACTCCAACAAGACCAATAAGAGTCGACAACCAACGGTACGATAAACTCCAATAGATCAATAAAGGGTCAACAACCGAGAATACTGACGACACAGTAAACTCTAGCAAGATCAATAAGGGCCAACAACCGAGAATACCAACGATACGGTAAACTCCAACAAGAGCAATAAGGAATCGACAACCGAGAATACCGACGACATGGTAAACTCCAATAACATTAATCAAGGACTAATAACCAAGAATACCAACGGTGGGACAACTCCCAAACGGAATCAATAAGGATCAATAACGAACGAGATTACCAATGACAGGGTGAACTCCAACGAGATTAATAAAGAATCGATATCAAATGAGTTGACCATCGATATGGTAACTCCGAACGAGATTAATAAAGGTTCAATGGCGACAGATACACGAGAGAATAAAATCGTCAACCATAACGGATTATATATACGGAATTACAAAGACAACCCGAATTCCGAACAGATACGATTGTACATGGACTGTGAACGACCAATCAGTAAGACTCAAGATGGACGTCACGATATGCTCGATCCGGACATGTGTCCGTGTACAAGCCAACCGCGGGTATTGATCAATACACATCTGGTCTCGTACCTAATCAGCCTAACGAAGTACGTCTCGTGTGCACGGTTCAATATGAGGTCGAAACCAACACATGCTACACTTGACCGTCCCGAAAATCCTACACATGAACGATCAGAACGTATCTGACCCCAGATATGTCACGATACAACATGACAACCAACCTCGAAGAAACGTATATCCAACAAGGATCAGAAGATTTCCCAAGAGGGCAACAATAACTCGATCATGAAAGGCCGACACGACCACAATGTCGTATTCCGTCAGATATCAGTTCACAGCATGCTCAACAATGCATATAATAATAACACAAACTCCCAAGGCAGCAGCCAAGGGTCATAGAAGCATCTACTCAGGAATACTCCGGATAATATCATATAAACTCCCAAGGCAGCAGACGAGGGTCACGGAAGCATCTACTCAGGAATACTCCGGACATAGGTGCCATTTAGGTCTTATCCCCTAACACATTTCCATTCGGGTACCATACAGGTTTTATCCCCAACACATCGGCCCCACAGATTACGGCTCAAAGAAAGAGCACTTCACAAAATGTAACAAACAATGGTGCACATTTACTGCATGGAATATCAACACACACATGCAATAATGCAACATGATGATTATCATAATCTAACAATATTAATTTACCTCAAGCTGGAGACGCCAACCTTTCCACGACCAACCACCCTGAACGAATACACGGTTTATCCGACAATCCAAAATGAAGTACAGTCCATAACTAATACCAAACCACCATCCCGAGTTCAACATCGACACGATAACTAACCTTGATATCCAACTTCTCATGCAATAGACCAAATTATAATTCACGTTCCATTTCCACTAGACATCCTTAAAATCATATACATTATGATTTATCTTACATACCACCATTCCGACAATTCATATATTCCATAATACCATTGCTATATGAATCATAAATGAAATGAAAACGAAATCATTTATTAACATTATGAACTGAGAAAGCATAACTTGCCTCGATACTGATACGATGAAGTTGTTACTAGTCCCGTCGTCTTCATCTACAAGCTCCACAGCCCCGACTCACCGCAGCTCAACGGTTAATATCAACGATCACCTAATGCTACCTAATACAATAATCAATCAATGATACATTTGATAACAATCAACAACCGGTATAATCAACCAATCAAACTCAACGGTATCTCGATCGTACGAAATCAAACCATATCAACTCTTATCAATACGAATACAAGCCGAACTTCGATAATCAATAGTTCTATCAACATCTACAACATTCTTGGTTCCGACTTCAATCTTAAATTCGGATTTACACGGCTCATTCGTGCAAATTCATAGGAATACAATTACGGCTATCATCATGAATAATCATATACCAAAATTAATCGTAATCCTTCCAATTTACGGACATATATCATTCAAGAATTCTTCAAGAACATGAATTAATCCATAATCACGTTTGAAGCCAACAAAACGACGTAATTCAATGTGTTCTAACATCTAACCATCATATAATCCATACTCCAAGGCATGTATCATTATATTCTCCAACATACGATCCTCCTAACATCAAGAATCGAAGCAATACTACCAAGATCACCAAGAACAACATGGTTCTATAATCATAGTCAACATTTTCAAGACAAAAACCAACATATCATCATCTTCCTTTCAACATATAGTTCATATATCCTCAAGAATCGTAACAACAATACCATAATCATCTTCATACGAAGAAGAACATCAACACTAACATCAAAATCCGAATTCAAGGAGTAGAGTTCATCAACATACCTTTTGAAGATGAATAACACAATCAAACACTTCCAAAACTCCAAGAACTCCAAGTTTCAAGCTTCCGATCATCCTTATCAAAGTCTTAACAAGGGTATGAGGGTCTGAAATGGGTTTGAGAGTGGATAGGGACGAGTTGGGGAGGAGGAAATGTGTTTCCTTTCGTGAGGAAATGAAAGTCCTGTTCTTATTTTATAAACTGTGCATCTCGTTACGTACGTTAAGTCCCAAAGTTAACGTACGTAAGGCCTTTAACGTACGCTATATGTCCTATATGGCGTACGTAATCGTCATCCAGGGTAATCTGTACTATTTTGCACCTTGCGTTACGTACTTAATACTATCACCGTAGCGTACGTAATGTAGCGGTTGACTTGCTATAGTATCAACCCATATTACGTACGTAATATGCCATGCATAGCGTACGTAATGCCGGGGTTGACTCGCCTGTCCACATCCTGCGCCGAAAGCAACCGACACCGGGCCCACCTGCCGACCACAGCTCGGACCCGCTGATTCTATTCTTAACGTACGTAATGTACGCAGCTTAACGTACGTTAAGATTACTTAGCTACATACGTAATCTCCAACATATAACGTACGTAATGGCTTTCATACTTAGCCATTTTTCTGCTGTCTATCATCTCAATATACTGAATACGTACACGCGACATACTGAATACATATGCTCGTTCCGATATTATTTTCATACGATACTTCTTATGCACGATACCTCGAATACAACTATCGACCAAGTACGGCAATTGTACAAATACTTATACAGTATATCCGACATAGAAAAACACACCAAGCATGTAATATCCTAGAATCAAAATAACCTCGATAGACATACTGGCACGGCTGTCACGGTTTCCAAAATTATCCACTCATATCGTGTCGGTCCCACTCTATACAGTACATCCCAGATAAAATAATGCGAAAAAATGATAGTGAAATTCTAGGATATTACATGAAGACTACTAGATTCTTCTCATCGCAAAACTGGCTTATGCTCAGGAGGTTGTACTTGAGTCCTTTGACATAGTGAACTTTAGATATTACAATATTTCCTCGGTGCAACTCTCCAAAGCCCTTTGTTTGTCCTCTAGAGCTATCTCCAAAGGTTACATCAGGACCTCTTTCTTTGGTGTATTTGGACAGCATCTTCTTGTTCCCGGTCATGTGCCTTGAGCATCCGGAATCTACAAACCATTCTTCACCTCCAAAGTTTGAATTTGTGGAGATGTGGTTGTAGTCCTTCCACCTTTTCTGCAATCAAACAAGTAGAGATTTAGGTACCCAAATCTGTGTGGGTCCTCTAGGGTTAGTTGGTTTCCTGTAGAATTGATTTCTCCTTGGATTATAAAAATTGTTATTATTATTACCCTTATAAGGTGTGTAAGGTCTAGGTCTGTATCTCCTGTTGGGATTGTATACCGGATATTCCTCAAAATATTGATAGTGTGGGCCATTTCTAAATCTTGGCTGAGACCATTTATTAAATCTTTGAGGTCTCCACACTTGTTCATTTTGGAAATTAGGATAACCTTGAGGTTTCCATCTGCCCCTCCCATTTTGAAATCTGTTTTTGGGGAGTTATTGATAATAGTGGGCATGTTGTATGGGCTGCTGCTTTTGCCTGGGCCATTGCCTAGTCGCTTGTCTAGGTGGCTGCCTTGTGTAACCTGGCTGCAGACTAGACTTGTGACTTGGTTGTTGCCTATTTTTAAATATCGGTTTATATGTAGGCTCAGCAGTCGAGACAATTGTTTCTCCCTTGATAAAAGTGGTTTTAGAACTAGAGGGAGTGTGATGATCATATCCAAGGCCTGATCTGGAATATAGTGGCCTTTTATTGGTACACAATTCTTCCAGGGTTGAAGACGCCTTCAGGGAGGTTATTTCCTGCGCCTGAGTCTTATTTGCCTGAGTCAGCTTAGTAAATTCGGCTTTGACATGAGCAAGTGCAGTTGATTTTTCTTTAAGTAAAACAGTTAGTCGATTTATCTCAGCTGTATTAACATCGGCTGGTTTTCAAGTCATTGCGATTATCTCAACCTTATTCGATTCTAAGTGAGTTTTGAAATCATTTTTATTTGCCTATTCTCATCTTGCATTTGAGTCTTCTCAGTAATCTGACTAGGTGTGCGATTTAAGTGTCTCAAAATCTTTAAATAGTGATTCTGATTCATGTAGATCCATATCTTGTGACATGGTGAGCTATTATTTGAACCGAGAGGGTTTTGATGTTACCTCTTCATCGGCTAAGTTGGCCATCAGGCAGTCATACTCTTCATCATCATCAGAAAAGAATCCGCTGCTTGATTCTACATGCTCCTGATCTTCTCCGATGAGGGCCTTCCTTCTGTCTTCTTTTCTGCCCACCTCCTTCTTGATCTCGTCCTTCTTGAGATCAGGACAGTCGATTTGGATGTGTCCTGTCTTGTGACAATTGTAGCACTCCACCTTCCAGCTTAAACTACGGTTCCTTAAGGATTCTCCTTATAATTTTTCTTGTATTTGGAGTAGTTTTTTCAAAAGTTGCTGAACCTTTGCATTATAAACGCCATTTCTTCCTCAGAATCTAATGGATTTGGAGGCTTTACATCAGATAAGCTTTTGGCGGGGGACTCGGCTGCAAAAGCTATTCCCTTCTCTGCAGGCTCGGTTGAGGATGAACTTGGAAGCTCGAACTCATAAGCCTTCAGATCAGAGAACAGCTCTTGGATCTTTATTTTATTAAGATCTTTGGACTCTCTCATGGTCACTGCCTTCATGCTCCATTCAGGATTGAGAGATCTTAGTACCTTCAGCACCATCTCCCTGTTGCCATAAGATTTGTCGAGGGAGTTGATTTCATTGATAATCTCAGTTAACCTTGTGTCCACTTGGTCTATGGATTCGCCATTCTTCATTTTGAAGTTGTCAAATTTTTGAATAGCAATTGACAACTTGTTTTCCTTGATCAGCTCTGTTCCTTCACACATTAGGGCTAATATGTCCCAGAGTTCTTTGGCATTCTTGCAATTCTTGATCTTGACCATGGTGGATTTGTCAAGAGTTTGATATAGTACATCTCTGGACCGGTTATCAAGATTAGCCAGCTTTTTTTCTTCGGGAGTCAGCTCTGTCCTCTTCTTTGGAATCTTCTCTGGCTTCGGGAGTCAGCTCTGTCCCAGAGTTCTTTGGCATTATTGAAGATAAGTGTGCCTGCATCCTTATCTTCCAAAGATCATACTCGTCAACTGAAAACACAGGTAGTCTAGAATGTATGTGTTCCATTATAAAATGAGAGTTAAAATATATCTCTGATATAGATCTGGTTCGTGAAGTAAATGAACCAACCTTTCTCCGATACCACTTGTAGGTCACAAGTCGTCCAGGAATAAGTCTAGGGGGGGTGAATAGACTTATTGAAACTCTTAAACTCTTTTTCTCAAAGAGTGAGTTTCTTCAGCTGATGGGTAAACAAATAACTTGGAGTCGTTTGTTCTTAATACGTGCGGAAGTCAGCTGATGACGAATATAAAACAACTAATGAAACACTTAACAATAAATGCAGCAGTTAAAGTATGATGCTATAAACAAGAAATCTGCGACGCAATTATAGTGGTCTCATAGGTGGGGTAATCCTCTACTAATCCACTTTTCTCCAAACCAGTTGGAGATGAATTCACTATAATTTTCAACCAGTGATAAATATTACAGTGATTCAACCAAACTACAACAGCTTCCAACTAGTGGAAATCCGTGCCGTTGTAACACACTTGACTGCCTTGCACCTCTTGATCCTCGATCCTTGGATGCCTTTACAGTCTCGAACTTCAACTAGTGAAGTACCCCTAACTCAGGATTTAAGACACGAGTTTTTGTCTTCTCCAACTAAGAGCTTCTTCAAGTATGAACTTTTTAGAACTGCTCTTTTCACGATGCTGTATTTTGCTTTTAGATTGCTTGAATGCTTTGATCGCTTGAAAGTATGTTCGCATCGGTTGTTGCTCAGCTTCAAATCTTTGAATTTATATAGGTGTTGATCCATGAGCATTTCTTCATAGCCATTGCAAATCTGTAACAAATCAGTCCGTTGGAGGGAGACTTCTTTGTTTATTCTTTTCTGAATGTTGCAAGGCTGGATTCCCATATTTTAATCTATCTTCCGACCGTTGTAAAGACTTCTGCATGTGATGCGCCGAATCTTTTGAATATAATACGATTAAAGTCTTCAAGGTGGGTCTGGATGAATTATTTAATTCATATCTTTTGCGGGAATCACTCCAATTTGTCTCTTCATGTTGCATGTGACTTTCCGTAATATTTGACTTTTCAACGCATGCTGACGTGGACTTGGAGTACTTGGCTGATCTTGACTAGGCTGATGTCCAGTTAACTTCTCTGCAGTCTGGACCTCTCTCATGTTCACTATTTAGGACTTGTCTGATCAGATGACTTGTCTGAGGTATCGTGACTGCAGTCTGGTCAAACATCACTGATGATTTTTGTTAACCAGAACTACTCTGGCTTGACTCGGTTGTACCTTTCTAATGAATTCAGCTGATCTTCAGTACTTAGTCGATTTTTAGCCTAACTTATTTTTAGCCTATAGAAGATACTCATTTGGTTCTTCTTTACATTTTGCCAAGTTTTATACTTAACATTATTTGGCCTATGGAAGATACTCATTTGGTTCTTCCTAACAGTTTTGGATGTTAAGATCATGTTGTATGAAGTGATATACGCATGATTATGGATATGTTTGATTATTCATTAGATTATTGAAGGATTATTCAAGAACACTTTGAATATTGAATTGGATTTGGGAGTATTCGATTAATTGTGGTTGAAATCATGAATTTTGTTATTCATATTGGATTATCGATCGTATTGAAGATGTTTTGTTGGTTTGAAATACTTCTTGGGGATTTGATGTTGGTATTATTGAAGTTTGGTTGTAAACAATCAAAGTTTGGCCACAAAGTGTTCGATTTAATGCCCCAATGAACTTGGTTTAGTCGTATCGATGTTTTGAGTTCGTTATATTCGTGTTTGATTCGTATGTTGAACGGATTATTGGTAATTGTGTTATTCAAGGTTGTTCGAGCGAATGATATCTCAATTAGGACGTTGTTCGTGGAAGGATAATTGTCACCGGTGTTGAGTAAGTTAATTCTTACTCGGTTAAAAGGATATTCATTCCTTTTGTTGTTGTTCATTCATAATCATAACTCATTCATCATTGTATTAACCGTTGGATTTGGCCAAGTATAGAGCCCTTAACGTACGCTAAGCTTAAGGACTTACATACGCTAAGTTGCTAGTGTTATGTACGTTAAGGCCAAAGCATTACATACGTAACAAGAGGAATCAGACAGGACCGAGCTGTGGTCGGCAGGTGGGACCCTGTGTCGGCATCTTTTGGCGTGGATGTGGGCAGGCGAGTCAACCGCGACCATTACGTACGCTAAGGACGGATCATTACATACGTTAACGAGCAGGTTACTATAGCAAGTCAACGTACGTATTACGTACGTTACGGGGCAATGGTTACGTACGTAAGGAAGTGCACGAAATGAGTCAGTTAACTCTGGACTGTCATTATGTATGCTACCAAGGAAAGATAGCGCACGTAATAGGTTGTTACGTACGTTAACATGGACATGTTACATACGTAACGAACATAAATGTTTTATAAGTGGACGCCCGTCATTTCATTTCTCTCTGGAAGTTCACTTTGTTTTTCACCTCCAACCCTCAGAAATGGATTCTTGATTCTTCTAAGTCGATTTTGAGCTTGAGAACATGGGATTGGAGCTTGAGATATGAAGATAGTGATGATTCTTGAGGTGGTTACTTGTGTATTTCATCTTCTAAGAGGTATGTTGGATAATCCCTTCTTGAATTTTGGATTTTTGATGTTGTTGTTGATGAATGATTCGTACGAATATGATTATGATGTTGTTGTTACGATTCTTGAGGCTATATGAACTATATGTTGAAGGATATGATGGTTTATGTCTTGATTATGTTGGTTATGATTATAGAATCATAGTGTTCTTGGTAGAATTTTTTCGATTCTTGATGTTAGAGAGGATCATATATTGGAAAATATGATAATATACACCTTGAATTATGAATGAGGATTGTTTAGATGTTAGAAGATATCGAATTACGTTGTTTTGATGGCTATGAACAAGGTTTCGAATCATTTAGTGTTCTTGAGGAACTCCTTGATGAATTTAACATAGCAAGACGATCGTATGTTGAATTATCGATATTTTTCGATATGAAGATCGAATGTCCGTTGATTGTAGTGGTAGAATTCGTATGTTCTTGATGAAATACGAATCATGATATCAATTTGGAATCTGGAAAGATTGTGATTGATCACCGAATATGATTTCCTTTACATTCGTATCCATAATCGTATTTTGGTTATGAATTCGTAATATTTGAGTTGGATTGTTCGGACTTGTGTCTAATCGAGATATTGTGAAATCATTGAGCTTGTCCATCAGTTATATTGATTAGTAATTATCGGATTTTGGTTCATATGATGGATATGAATTCGCAAAATAGTTTGAGTATTGTTGGGATAACAAATACCCGATATCGAAACTGTTGGGATAAACAATCCCTGTATCGATCGTGTTGACAAAATATTTTGACAATATGCCAAAACCTGCATACCGCTAATAGTTGTATCGAAAAGCTGATCAAAGGTATCAACTTGTATCGAAGACTTCTCGTAGTCCTAAAATACAGTTAATCTATCATACAGCAAAGAGTCCCACAAAGCTAAGTATGGAAGCTGTCTCAAAACATCAATACAACAATCCTTCCATACAGCCCTCAAACAGGACAAGAAGGAATCTTCAGTATTTGCTAGAAATCAAGTCCCGTTTGATAAAGAAGTATTTAAATACTAAAGGATAAAGTATTTAAATATTGTAAGTCATCAGAAGATCTTCAAATCCCGCAATATCCGGATCTCAGTCTATTCAAGTCAACTATCAAGTTGTCACAGAATCTTGCTCAACGGATCTATTTCAACGGATATATTTCAAAGGCTATATATATCTCCAGTGTTTGAAGATCATACACCCTTGCAACAACAACCAACAAGTGTTTACACGAATATTCAGAGAAAAACATATCTCCCAAATCATTCTGCTATTCTGAAAGAAGAGATATACAGTGCTCAAACCGTGAACAACACATCATCAGCTATAAGCTCAGAAAGTCAAAGCTGTTGTTCAAATATTGTTCTACCCTTGAACAAAACCCATCAGCCCTGTGTGGACTGAGAATCCTTGCTATTCCTGAACTGTGTGTGACGGACTTGCATTGAAGAAGACGAAGCTTCAGAACTGTGTGTGAAGAAGCCAGTCACGTGTTAGCTCAAACCAATTTGTATGAACGGTTGAAGGCTAAGATCATTATATCAATCTCTGTGAACGATATATTGGTTAGGTTTGGTTATAATTACATAGTTGTGTATGCAGTAATTATAATAAGCTTTTTACTCCTGTGTGGAGGACCAGTGGACGTAGAGGGGTTTACCTCGAACCACTTTAAATATTGTGTTATTTACCTTTTGCCTTTATTGTTTTATTAATTGTGATTATTTAAGTATACACTGCACACCTAGTTGTTGTATCCTCAGCAACTTACTGTATTAAATATTTCCGCTAAGCACTCAGATTTGAAAACTGTACAACCTGTTGTTTCAAACACTTTCCAAGATGTATCCTGTATACTTAGTGGCCAGCAAGTATATTACTTGGTTTTATATGATCGAGGTATCGTTAAACCGTGAGATCGATTGGTTGGTTATGTTGGTTATTGATTGTTATCGAACTTGTTGTTTATCGAATTTCTTCAATAGGTTGAGATTTATTGATCGGTGATTATAACCGTATGTTGCAGTCGTGTTCGAGTATGTTCGTGAATTGCATGGGTCAGGGCCGAGGAGCTCGTGGATGAAGGCAATGAGATTGGTAGCGGCTTTATCATCGTCGTATCGGTATCGAGGCAAGTTATTACTTGCTCAGTTATAATATTTAATGAATGGTTTCAGTTTCCTTTCGTTTATAATGCATATAGCAATGATTATTCCTGCAAATTCTGGAGATTTGGATTATATGTTATCTTTCCGATTCTGGGAGTTAAATCATAATGTATATGCTTTATCTCAGTTATTGGCATATTCGGGTATCAAGGTTACGTTGCGATAAAGATGAGGATAGGAATACTTATAGTTCATGGTAAGTTTGGATCGCCGAGCATTGAGGATAATCGCCGATGATGATTTGACATCGAGATTTCTCCTGAAGGACTCGGTACAAGTATCTTAGTTTGATTCGGTTTAGTGTTGATGTTGCTAATCATGCAAGTTGTCATTCATGTTGCTGAACATAGAGTCGTCCTAGTTGTGTCATCATAGTGTCGTTCATGTTTTGATTCGTATGTTGTTCATGTTGATGAACATATTGAGTTGCATATGTGTATGCATAATTATATTGTTTATGTTGTGTTGATCCTATGAGATCATGTGATCTATGCTGAGGGCGCTGGATCGGATGTCCACCATGCTTTGCTCCGACGGGATCATTGTGGGGATCTATGCTGAGGGTGCTGGATCATTGGACAGGTTTTCCACTATGCTTTGGTTCGACGGGATCATCATGGGGATCTATGCTGAGAGCGCTGGATCGTTGGATTACCCATTGTTGTGTTGATGGAATCATGTGGATTCACATCATTGATTTTATCATATGTTATTGTGCATATGTATATTATTGGTTATCCATTTCATGTTGATCTAGTAGGATCATCCGGGATCTATGCTGAGGGCGCTGGATCATGGGATTTCCATCGAGTATACACTGTTGTTATTGTGTTGCGCATATTGACGTTGTCATATGAGTATGCATTTGTAGGTCTTGTGTTAGGACCGTGCCCGTATGTTGCATTGATCTGATCTTGGATTAGACTGATATGATTGTCGTGGTATTGTCCACCTCGAGGTATGTTCCGTATTTTTCCCTTGGTATTTGTCTTTGATGGACAATTGGTTTTCGTGTCGAGATGTGATGATGTTACCCGATGGATTTGGGTTGGACAGAGTTAGTAGATTTCATAACAGTGAGTTATGATGATGTTTTGAGAATCTTGAGTATTGTTTGAGGTACAATACAGATATTATGTTCGAATTTATTGGTTAATCGAGTACGAGATGTGAAATGTGATAATGGTTATTCTGTTGAGAATTATTTGAGTAAGTAAAGTTACTACGACAAGATTACATTGGTTGTATTCTTATTCTCATTGGTATGTGATTATTAATGTAATGTGACGGTTATCATTATTGGATATTATGGTTGACCCCGTCGTGGGCTTTCTTTTTAGGTTCTTGAGATATCGAGCGTGTAGCAGTCGTAGAGAGATGAGCTTCCCGGAGGATACTGGCTAGGGCATGTAATTATGTATTAAGTTTCCTGATCGGTTGTTGTATTCCGCTGCTAGAGTATTTTAAATTGTTTGTCTTTTCCGCTGCGTGAGCATTTTTGGCCTTTTGGTATCTGGTAACTTAGGTTACTTTGGCAACCATTTTCTAAACTATTTTGTCGGTACGTGTAAGCGATAGCTTAACGTATGTTTTTAAAACTGTTGAGTTCTGGCATTTCAGGCCTTGTCCTTTCAAACGAGATTTTACGAAGGTTTTGATAAACGAGTTTTATAACGTCTTTGAATATTTTAAAGATAGTACCGTCGCTGGCCTCTTGGGCATTTGTAAATGTATGCGAAAATTTCCTTTAGCCTTGTGGGTTCCACTCCGGGGTCCACGGCGCTGTAATATTCCCGGTTAAATCTGGGGGTGTTACAATAAAAGGTATTTTGTCACCTTTATCGATGATTGCAGTAGATACTGTTATGTTTACTTATTGGAACATAAAGATGAAGCACTTGAGAAGTTTGTAGTGTTTAAGAATGAAGCTGAAACACAAACTGGCAAAAAACTTAAACGGTTAAGATCATATATGGGTGGAGAGTATAAGTCTAATCCATTTCAAGAACATTGTCGTGCTTGTGGCATTATTCATGAAGAGACTGCACCTTACTCACCTCCTTCTAATGGGATAGCCGAATGGAAAAATAGAACTTTCAAAGACATGATTAACAGTTTGCTTTTAAATTCTGTAATGACTAAATACATGTGGGGGGAAGCTCTGAATATAGCTTGCCATATTTTGAATAGAGTTCCTCAAAAACACAAAGATGTCACTTCGTTTGAAATCTGGAAAGACAGAAAACCTAGTCTCAAATATTTTCGAGTGTAGGGCTGTCTTGCAAAAGTTCTAGTACCTGAACACAAACAAAAGATACTAGGTCCTAAGACTGTTTATGCAATTTTTCTGGGCTATGTGGAAACATCTTATGCGATGAGATTTTTAGTTATAAATCAGACATTGCAGGTACCGATGTCAACACTATAGTTGAATATCGCGATGCTACATTCTTCGAGAATATGTTTCCCATGAAAAGTGGTCTACCTACGGATCTTTCCTTAGATTCGGCCCTTACTTCTACATCTATTCCTGATCATGTGGAAAAGATGAGTATTGTGGGGGCAATCCTAGTGGCACTGATTCAGTTCGTAAAGAACTTGTAGAACCCAGACGGAGTAAAAGGAATAAATTTTCCAAGGACTTTGGAAGTGACTTTGTTACTTTCAACATCGAGGATAATCCTGTTAGCTTCAATATCACTATGACTTCT
The DNA here is from genome assembly GCA_033398695.1 of Orobanche coerulescens. Classification (NCBI taxonomy): domain Eukaryota; kingdom Viridiplantae; phylum Streptophyta; class Magnoliopsida; order Lamiales; family Orobanchaceae; genus Orobanche; species Orobanche coerulescens. The sequence goes on along the minus strand of CM065805.1, from coordinate 28,469,505 downwards.
CTTGAATCAAAGCACTGGAATGAAGCTGTTAATAGTGAGATGGATTCCATCGTCTCTAATGGGATATGGGAATTAGGTGATCTACCCCCAAGGTGTACCACGATTGGAAGTAAATGGATCTTTAGGAAGAAACTTAAATCTGATTGGACTATTGATAAGTATAAAGCCAGATTAGTTGCCAAAGGGTTTGGACAGACTAGGGGAATAGACTACTTCGATACTTATTCTCCTATAGCTCGTTTGACAACTATCCGAGTGCTTATTGCAGATGGATGTGAAAACAGCCTTTCTGTATGGTGAATTGAAATGGATCAGCCTGAGGGATTTGTAGCTTCTGTAAAAGAGAAAAAAGTCTGTAAGCTTATTAAATCACTTTACGGTCTGAAACAAGCACCCAAATAATGGAACAGAAAAGTTGATAAAACTGTTTTATCATTCGGCTTTGTAGCTAACGATAATGATCAGTGCGTATACTGCAAGTTTAAAGATGATAATTTTATACTACTCTGCCTGTATGTGGATGAAATTCTACTAATTGGTTCTAATAATGATTATCTTTGAGACCAAGTCTTTCCTTAAAGATAAATTTGAAATGAAGGATTGAGGGATTGCTGATATGATTCTTGGTCTTAAGTTGATTCATTCGAATCAAGGGATAGCCATTTCACAATCTCATTATGTTCAGAAAATAATTTAGAGATTTGGCTATGAACAAAGTAGAATCGCTAAGACTCCATATGACGCTTCAAAAGTTCTCTTTAAGAATGGAAGTGGTATTCCAGTCTCTCAGTTAAGATCTTCTCAAATCATTGGAAGCTTGAATTATTTAGCAAATGGTTCGAGACCAGATATTCCATTCGCGGTCTCTAAACTGGCTAGATATACAAGTTGTCCTCTTAAAACCCATGGGGAGGCTTTGTATAGGGTACTTCGGTATCTCAAAGGCACGATTTCACTATCTTTGCACTATGGGATATTTCCTGCAGTGTTGGAGGGATTTAGTGATGCCAGTTGGATAGCCAAAAACTCAGGAACTAATGGATGCACCGGGTATATTTTTACTCTAGGTGGTGGAGCTTCTCCTGGAAATCTGCTAAAAAGACTTTGATAACTCGTTCTACTTTTGAAGCAAAGTTAGGTGCTTTGGACAAAACAGGAACTGAGGTAGAATGGTTATATGGGTTGCTAGTACAATTTCCCATGTTGAGCAAACCTCTTCCTGGGATCATTTTTAGATACAAACCATTGGATATTTTCTTATAAACATGTTGGAATTTGGGAAATGAATAGTCTTTTTTAGTACTCCATTTATCATTTATAGACATTGCCCTTATTATAGACGAGATGACCAAAAAAAGAAGAGAATTTATTTCTAAACTGTAATTTTGCATGTTTGTGAAATTATTCAATTTAGGCCAATTTCAGCTGAAACTTTTTGTCCTAAATTGTTTTCCCGCGTGAGTATAAGAATAATTAACTCTGCTTGTGGGTGTCTTCTTGACATTCATTACCGGTCCCAAGCCCGGATAAAAGAGGAGGGTTGTGGTAGGTTAGTGGCAGCCAGCGTAAAACTCGTCACATTTTATGGACATGAATCAAATTTTGAAAATCGTTGGGGCCTCTCCTCAGAAGTGGCCAGGATGCAGTGAAAAGTATGCGAGGGTTGCTAGGTCGTTGCCCAGAAACGGCGCACCACCTTTACATCTAAGGGTGGTGTCAAATGAGTAAGGATGCGCTACACTTCATAGGCCTGGGTGTAGTGGAAAATATGTAAGGGTTGCTAGGTCGTCGCCCGGAAGCGGCGCGCCACCTCGAAGTATGGGTGTGGTGTCAAATGTGCAAGGACCCTTGCAGCGTGGACGGGGACAGACAGAGAAGTTAGTTGATGCAGCTAGTAAGGGTAGTAAGGTGCGGTTTGGAACTTTGAACATTGGCTCTTTGTCGGGGAAATCAACAGTAGTGGGGGAGGTTATGAAAAGGAGGAGGATTCACATAATGTGTCTATAAGAGACTAAGTAGGTTGGCGAAAAGGCAAGAGTATTAGCTCCTTGGGGTTACAAGCTTTGGTACTCTGAAAAGGATAGAAGTAGAAATGGAGTGGGTATCGTCATTGATAAATAAATCATTGATGATGTGGCAGAAGTGTCAAGAAAGAGCGATAGAATAATGAGTATTAAGCTTGTGATAGGGGATGTGTTTCTAACTATCATAAGTGTTTATGCACCACAAGTAGGATTGGATGCATCGATTAAATAAGAATTCTGGAAAGATTTGGAAGAGGTTGTCGAATGAACTCCTATGGTGAGAAATTGATCATTGGTGGTGACCTCAATGGGCATGTTGGTGTTAGCAGAGATGGATTTGAGAGCGTTCATGGTGGCTTTGGTTTTGAGGATAGGAATGAAGCAAGAAATGGTATATTGGATTTCGCATTAGCTTATGACTTGGGTATTATGAACACTTGGTTCGAGAAAAAGGACTCCCATTTGGTGATAGATAGAAACAGAGGTAATGCAAGTCAGATTAATTTCTTTTTAGCAAGGAATGTTTGGAGGAAAACCTTTACTAATTGCAAGGTGATACCCGGTGAGAGTGCTGCAACGCAGCATAGGGTTGTGGTGCTAGACTTTCGAGGTAAGAGGCAATTAAGAAAGAGAAGACCACAAGTTTGTAACACCCCAATACACAAATGGGACGTTACACGCCGTAGAACCCTCATGAGGTCTACCAGGATGACACTTTGACACATAAACCACAATATAATCCCAAATGATGCATTCAAAAGTAAGTAAGGTCGTGGCCTCGGCCAAAACATTTTAACGGAGTACATGAATGTAAGATAAATACCGATTCATTGCCCACGCAGGGGACTTAAACCAAGTTTCAAAGTAAACAGTCTAACTCCGGTACTCGACAAATGCAATGACACAACATAAAAGTACTGACTCGAGCCACATCATCAAGCCATCCCATCCTTTACGTGCGTGCCCCGCGCCTGCTCCTCAGCTCTCCCGGTACCTGAAATGCATAAGACGCATTTCCCCCATTTAAGGGGTTAGCATTCGAATAGCTAGTGCAAGTACACAATTACACAACATTATATACAAAAATACGGTTTTACGCAATCATCTCAAACATAAGTCATTTGCCACATATATATTCCGGAATACTACATTGGCAATCACATCAATTTCCAATCATCACGATATCACAAAATCACTACTGGTATCCCTTGTCTGTACCCCTTAGTATCGACCCCCAGACATCCCGTCGAACACTCCAGGTGGGAAACCACTTCCGCGGTCGTACCCCTTAGTATCGACCCCCAGACATCCCGTCGGACACTCCGGGTGGAAGTTCAATCACACACGCACCCAAGTCCACTCCCGCGGCCGTACCCCTTAGTATCGACCCCCAGACATCCCGTCGGACACTCCGGGTGGAAGGAACACAACTCACGCACCCAAAAATCACCATTCATCATTCATTTCGAACATCACAATATACATAACGAAATGTAATACATGTACTTGCCTTGAATGAAACGAAACGAAGGAAACGACGACGGAATAGGTTTCGGTCCGAACAATCCTCCCAAATCCAATCCTAACACAATAACGGTATACACAAGTCTCAATAATGCGGAAAGGTAAGAATTAATCCTAATTCTACCCGTTGGGACAATTCATCGGACACCAAGAGTGCATAAGGAAATGAAATCGGTCAATGGTATAACAACGGGATTTCATCCCAATCAAAAACAAGAAAACCATGGGTCGCGTGAATACTATCAAAATCTAATAACAACATCGGTTAATTCGAATTAAAACACAAGATCACCACCAAACCCTCCCCAAAATCATACTAGGGTTAAAGGAGTTCTTACCTCTTGAAGAATCAAGCACTCAAATCCAAAAACCACGTGTTAGATCCGCAATCCGAGCCACCCGATCGAAAAGAGATGAAGAAATCTACACAATTAAGTGATAGATGGAGGAACTCTCCCTCTCAAGACTCTCTCTCTCTCGCACGGTTGAAGAAGGGGAAGGAAATGAGTGGCTCACGCTGAATAAAAACAAAGATCTAGCGATGACCGCATTGTGTGCCGCGGCTCAGCTAAACTGTGCCGCGGCACAGAGCCAAAAATTGTGCCCAGGGGTCGGCTGACCGCTCGTTGTGCCGCGGCTCATTCGAAGTGTGCCACGGCTCAGACTCGGCATGTGCCGCGGCACTGCCGGACTGTGCCGCGGCACGCGGTACAGTCGGTTTTGGCCGGCAAGTGCCACACGGGTGTGCCGCGGCCCGGACAAGTGTGCCGCGATCGACTCGGCCTGTGTGCCGCGGCTCACAATCCTTGTGCCGCGGCACACGGTACAGTTAGTTTAGGCAACAACTGGGTGATGTGTGTGCCGCGGCGCACAATCCTTGTGCCGCGGCCCACACACCCCCTCGGGTCCCAAAATGACGAAAAATGACCCGGAAGGAGAATAAAAGCAACAGGGATCGATATTTGGGCAACAATAACACGAAATGGAAGTACGGAACCCAAAAACGATCTGAGGTACACAACCAAAGTCGAACAAGGGACAAATTCCCTAAACTTCTAGGAAATTAAAAAAACGGCCCAAACATACGAAAAATCACGACACAACGTCGGATTAACAATCCGCAACTCGCAACATGCTCTACACAAGCATACGAACTCATGGAAGTAAGAAAACGACGGAATCAAACGAGTTTAACGAGAATCGAATACACATGAGACAGAATATAACACGAGATGAAATTACGTAAAAACATTATCAAGACCCGTCTAAACGGAAAACTCCAAGAACAAAATAGGTTCAGAATTACAAAACAGTGCCAGGCGAGTTGTCCGAAATGAATATGCACCAAAAATAGAAATTACCAAGGATAGAAAACGCGGATATTACATTATCTCCCCCTAAAAATAAGTTTCGTCCCGAAACTTACAACACGAATAACTCGGGGTATCTCGACCTCATACTCTCCTCTGTTTCCCACGTGGCCTCCTCGGATCCATGCCTCGACCACTGCACTTTGACCAAAGGTATGGTTTTGTGCCTGAGTTGCTTAACTCGACGCTCTAAGATCTGAATCGGTCTCTCCTCGAAGGTAATGTCGGGCCCCAACTCGATCTCTCCAAAATCAATAATATGGCTAGGGTCCGATACGTACTTCCTAAGCTGGGAAACATGAAATACGTTATGCACGTGGCTCAGGGACGGCGGCAAGCCTAACCGATACGCGAGTTCTCCAACTCTATCTAAAATCTCAAACGGCCCGATAAATCTCGGACTAAGTTTACCCTTCCGACCGAAGCGGTAAACTCCCCGTGTCGGCGACACCTTAAGCAAGACATGATCTCCCACCTCAAACTCCAACGGTCGGCGACGTGTATCGGCATAAGACTTATGCCGACTCTGGGCCGTCAGCAATCTACCACGAATCAGGGAAATCTTCTCCCTCGTCTCAACTATCAGATCGGGCTCGGTACCGATTAGCTCGGACGTATCATCCCAACACAACGGTGATCTGCACCTCCTTCCATACAACGCTTCGAATGGTGCCATTTTGATCGAGGCATGCCAACTATTGTTATACGTGAACTCGATCAACGGCAAGTGTGTCTCCCAATCATCCTTCCAATCTAAGGCACAGGCTCTCAACATATCTTCTAGTGTCTGTATCGTCCGCTCATCGTCTGTCAATCTGTGGGTGGTAGGATGTACTAAGTCTCAACTCGGTTCCCAAAGCTCTATGAACGGCCTGCCAAAAATGTGATATGAACCGGCCATCACGATCCGAAACAATGCTCTTAGGGGTCCCATGCAATCTCACTATTTCCGCAACAAACACTCGTGCAAGCCTCTCCGGCCCCCAAGTGTCCTTAATACTTAGAAAATGAGCTGATTTGGTTAGTCGATCAACAACGACCCAAATCATGTTCATTCCCGTCCGAGTCTTAGGCATACCGGTAATGAAATCCATAGAAATATCCTCCCATTTCCACTCCGGGATAGGAAGTGGTCGTAACAGCCCCGCGGGTCGCTGATGCTCGATCTTAACCTGCTGACAGGTCAGACACCTCGACACAAACTCGCTAACGTCTGTCTTCAAATTACTCCACCAGTAGTTGCTCCTCACATCCTTGTACATTTTACTCGTACCAGGATGTATGGAGTAAGGTGTAGCATGAGCTTCACTCAAGATCTTCTGCCTCAGCTCAATATCACATGGTACGCAAAGTCTGCCGCGAAACCTCAAAACTCCATCATCGTGAACCACAAATCCAGGGGCTCTCCCTTTCCTCACATCCTCCCTCAGCTGGACCAAAAACAGATCGTCATACTGCTTCGCCTTGATATCATCAGTCAAGGACGAAGTGATCTCTAATGCACATAACTGGCCCTGAACTCTCTGAACCCAAACCTCAATATTCTGACGGACGAAATCTCGCTGGATCTTACTCTGCGGTGTAAGTACCTCTAACATCTGCAAAGCCATCGGCTTTCGGCTCAACGCATCAGCCACTACGTTGGCCTTACCCGGATGGTAAAGTATCTCGAGGTCGTAATCTTTAATTAGCTCTAACCACCTACGCTGCCTCATGTTCAACTCTTTCTGGCTGAAGATGTACTTCAAACTCTTGTGATCCGTAAAAATCTTACATGATGACCCATAGAGGTAATGCCTCCAGATTTTTAAGGCGAAAACGACCGCAGCTAACTCCAAATCGTGCGTGGGATAATTTACTTCATAAGGTTTCAATTGGCGGGACGCATAAGCAATCACTCTGTCTCTCTGCATCAAAACACATCCTAGACCAAGGCCCGAAGCATCACTATACACTACGAAGTCCTCGTTCCCCTGAGGCAATGCTAAAACGGGCGCGGTAGTCAGACGTCTCTTTAACTCGTCAAAGCTGTCCTGCCTGTCTGCAGTCCACTCGAACTTCTGAGTTTTCTGGAGCAACTGAGTGAGTGGTCTAGCGATCTTAGAAAATCCCTCAACGAATCTGCGGTAATAGCCGGCGAGACCCAGAAAACTCCTCACCTCCTTCACATTCTTAGGCGGCTCCCAAGCCATCATTGCCTCTATCTTCTGCGGATCTACCCGAACCCCCTCTGCTGAAATCACATGCCCGAGGAACGTCACTTCCTCGAGCCAAAACTCACACTTAGAGAACTTCGCGTACAACTGCTCAGCCCTCAAAGTGTCTAATACAATTCGGAGATGTAAGGCGTGATCCTCCCGACTCCGTGAATAGATAAGAATATCGTCGATAAAAACGACTACGAATTTGTCCAGATACTCAATAAAAACCTTGTTCATCAACTGCATGAACACTGCTGGGGCATTGGTTAGCCCGAAAGGCATAACCACAAACTCGTAATGGCCATATCTCATCCGAAAGGCAGCTTTCGGAATATCGACGTCCCGAATCCTCAACTGGTAGTAGCCCGACCGTAAATCAATCTTCGAAAAGACTGTCGCCCCCTGAAGCTGATCAAACAAATCGTCAATCCTCGGCAAAGGGTATTTATTTTTGATGGTCCGCTTGTTTAATTCTCGATAATCGATGCATAAACGAAGAGACCCATATTTCTTCTTAACGAAAAGTACGGGCGCACCCCAAGGCGATGCGCTCGGTTGAATATACCCTTTATATAACAATTCTCCCAACTGGTTCTTCAACTCTAACATCTCTGACGGTGCCATACGGTACGGTGCTCGAGAAATAGGGGCTGCATTCGGCTCAAGATCGATAGGAAACTCCACCTCTCGCTGCGGTGGTAACCCCGGCAAGTCGTCTGGGAAGACATCGGGATACTCACTAACAACTGGAATTGTCGACATGTCAACTCCACCATCTTCCGCCTTCAGAGCATAACACCAGTAGCCGACACAACCCTGGTTCAGAAGTTTCATCGCCTTCAAGGCGCTAATCACGCTCCCCGATCTACCCGGCTTACAGCCGACGAGAGTATGCTCGGTGCCATCCTCGGCCACGATCGAGATAGTACGAGTCCGATAGTTCATGATAGCACCGTGACGCTCTAACCAATCGTCCCCGAGGATTAAATCCTCACCCTTGAGGTCGATAACAATGAGGTTCGAGGGCCAATCTCGGCTCCCGATCCTCACGGGGCAATCCCTAACTTCCCAGTCCCCAACCATACGATCCCCACTAGGCGTACCCACCACAAACGGTTCACACTCAAACAAGCAGTTAAAGCCAATACGATTCACACAATCCGATGCAATAAAGGAATGGGTAGCACCCGAATCAAAAAGCACGGAAACTGGATGAGTAAGGATCTGAGTGGTACCTGACGCCACCGGAATGTCCGCCTCCTCTGTGCGCCTCATCTGGTACAATCGGGGGTGGACTGAACCCGAGCTCGAGGCTGCGCGGCGATCCGGCTGTCCCCGTCCTCTACCACGACCCGAACTCTGCGGAATATGAGTAGATGGAGTGTTATGATCCCTCTGCTCGGTAGTGGTAGTCGGAACTCTAGCGGCCCTGGTGGCTCTCTCACAATGAGTCGCCCGATGCCCGGTCTGCCCGCAAGTGAAGCAAGCAACGGGGGGAAAAGGACAATCCTTCATCAAATGCTCATATTGGTTGCAGTTAAAACAAACCCTGCCACCGTGCTTACTGATCGAATCGAAGCGGTTACCACGAGATCCACCGGCACGATGGAAGGGCCTCTTCCCGGTATGGGAGCGAGCGAGACCTCGGCGACCACCCTTCCCGGTCGAGAATCCACCGGTAGTCTTCTGCTTCTTAGCTTCCGAAACCGACTCTGATTCCGGAACCGCCATCTCGATCGCTAGGGCGCGATCCTGGTATTCTTTCAAAGTGGCACACATGAGCGGTGCCATACTCTGCCTAATATGCGGCTTCATGCGTATATTGAAGTAACGGATTTTATCAGCCTCCGATCTCACTTGGTCTCTTACGAACCCCAACTGCTGATTATAAGAAATGATGGCCTGAGAAATAGGCACATCCTGAGGTGTAGCGGTGAAGAATTCCACAATTCTGCGCTCCTTGACTGGCGGCGGACAATACTCTGCTTCCATAGCAGCCTTGAATTCCTCCCAAGTAGCTCGACGGTCTCTGGGCACAACGGCCTCCCACCATTCCGCAGCTTCCTTATCCAGGAGGTACTGGGCAATATGTACCCTCCTGTCTTCAGGACAAGCTACGGCATCGAAGGTCCTGGACAACTGAAAGAGCCAATTCTCCCAACCGAGGGAGTCAGAGGATCCGGAGAAACGAGGAGGGTGCATCTTAGTCACCGTCTGAAGCCACTTACTAGCCTCCTCTTAGGTGTCGGGGCGGATTCTCGCGTCCACCCCGAGCTATACGAGTAAGTTGGGCTACCAAGCTGTGAAATCGGCAGAGTCTGGCGTCGGCATTATTACCCGACGGCACCGAGTGAGAGGCTGAGTCCGCAGAGGACCGAGAAAGTGAGCCCTCCTCATTATCGGCACCCGACCACGGCCTCGGCCGCGTCCCTAGCCGGTCTACCACGACCTCTCAACATACCGAAGGAAAGTAAGAAAAGGACAAGATCGAAAGATTCACAATTCACAAAGTCGGTAACACTAGTCAAGATTCCGATCAGAGCAAGACATCGATTTACAGAGATATAAGAGTTCTAGGAGAATTACAACACGGGTCGCACGAAAAGACGGTAGCATGATGATATTAGGCTCAACGACCGACTCTAATGACGCAACCGATGCACCCAAAATTCACCGACAGCCTAGGTATTCAAAACCTAAGCTCTGATACCATAAATGTAACACCCCAATACACAAATGGGACGTTACACGCCGTAGAACCCTCATGAGGTCTACCAGGCTGACACTTTGACACATAAACAACAATATAATCCCAAATGATGCATTCAAAAGTAAGTAAGGCCGTGGCCTCGGCCAAAACATTTTAACGGAGTACATGAATGTAAGATAAATACCGATTCATTGCCCACACAGGGGACTTAAACCAAGTTTCAAAGTAAACAGTCTAACTCCGGTACTCGACAAATGCAATGACACAACATAAAAGTACTGACTCGAGCCACATCATCAAGCCATCCCATCCTTTACGTGCGTGCCCCGCGCCTGCTCCTCAGCTCTCCCGGTACCTGAAATGCATAAGACGTATTTCCCCCATTTAAGGGGTTAGCATTCGAATAGCTAGTGCAAGTACAAAATTACACAACATTATATACAAAAATACGGTTTTACGCAATCATCTCAAACATAAGTCATTTGCCACATATATATTCCGGAATACTACATTGGCAATCACATCAATTTCCAATCATCACGATATCACAAAATCACTACTGGTATCCCTTGGCCGTACCCCTTAGTATCGACCCCCAGACATCCCGTCGAACACTCCGGGTGGGAAACCACTTCCGCGGCCGTACCCCTTAGTATCGACCCCCAGACATCCCGTCGGACACTCCGGGTGGAAGTTCAATCACACACGCACCCAAGTCCACTCCCGCGGCCGTACCCCTTAGTATCGACCCCCAGACATCCCGTCGGACACTCCGGGTGGAAGGAACACAACTCACGCACCCAAAAATCACCATTCATCATTCATTTCGAACATCACAATATACATAAAGAAATGTAATACATGTACTTTCCTTGAATGAAACGAAACGAAGGAAACGACGACGGAATAGGTTTCGGTCCGAACAATCCTCCCAAATCCAATCCTAACACAATAACGGTATACACAAGTCTCAATAATGCGGAAGGTAAGAATTAATCCTAATTCTACCCGTTGGGACAATTCATCGGACACCAAGAGTGCATAAGGAAATGAAATCGGTCAATGGTATAACAACGGGATTTCATCCCAATCAAAAACAAGAAAACCATGGGTCGCGTGAATACTATCAAAATCTAATAACAACATCGGTTAATTCGAATTAAAACACAAGATCACCACCAAACCCTCCCCAAAATCATACTAGGGTTAAAGGAGTTCTTACCTCTTGAAGAATCAAGCACTCAAATCCAAAAACCACGTGTTAGATCCGCAATCCGAGCCACCCGATCGAAAAGAGATGAAGAAATCTACACAATTAAGTGATAGATGGAGGAACTCTCCCTCTCAAGACTCTCTCTCTCGCACGGTTGAAGAAGGGGAAGGAAATGAGTGGCTCACGCTGAATAAAAACAAAGATCTAGCGATGACCGCATTGTGTGCCGCGGCTCAGCTAAAGCGTACGCAGCCAAAAATTGTGCCCTGTGGTGGTGGCCGCTCGTTGTGCCGCGGCTCATTCGAAGTGTGCCGCGGCTCAGACTCGGCATGTGCCGCGGCACTGCCGGACTGTGCCGCGGCACGCGGTACAGTCGGTTTTGGCCGGCAAGTGCCACACGGGTGTGCCGCGGCCCGGACAAGTGTGCCGCGGCACTGACTCGGCTGTGTGCCGCGGCTCACAATCCTTGTGCCGCGGCACACGGTACAGTTAGTTTAGGCAACAACTGGGTGATGTGTGTGCCGCGGCGCACAATCCTTGTGCCGCGGCGCACAATCCTTGTGCCGCGGCCCACACCCCCCCTCGGATCCCAAAATGACGAAAAATGACCCGGAAGGAGAATAAAAGCAACAGGGATCGATATTTGGGCAACAATAACACGAAATGGAAGTACGGAACCCAAAAACGATCTGAGGTACACAACCAAAGTCGAACAAGGGACAAATTCCCTAAACTTCTAGGAAATTACAAAAACGGCCCAAACATACGAAAAATCACGGCACAACGTCGGATTAACAATCCGAAACTCGCAACATGCTCTACACAAGCATACGAACTCATGGAAGTAAGAAAACGACGGAATCGAACGAGTTTAACGAGAATCGAATACACATGAGACAGAATATAACACGAGATGAAATTACGTAAAAACATTATCAAGACCCGTCTAAACGGAAAACTCCAAGAACAAAATAGGTTCAGAATTACAAAACAGTGCCAGGCGAGTTGTCCGAAACGAATATGCACCAAAAATAGAAATTACCAAGGATAGAAAACGCGGATATTACAAAGTTGACCCTCGAATTAAGTGGTGGAATCTCCAAAGGGAGAGTCGACATACTTTTGTGGCTAAGATTGCTGATAGTGGTATTTGGTCTGATTGCACGAAGATGGATATAGATTCGATGTGGAACTTGTTGGAGCATAACATAAAGGAAGTTGCAAAAGATGTCCTAGGAGAATCTAAAGGAAACATACCATCAAGTAAGGACACATCTTGGTAGAATGATGAAGTTAAGCAAGCGATAAAGACCAAACGTGAATGTTATAAGGTACGGGTAAATGCTCGAGCGATGAGAATTATGAGAAGTACAAGAAAGCTCGAACAAAAGCTAAAAAGGCAGTGCAAAATGCCCAATCAAAGGTCAATCAAGAATTATATGCATGATTAGATACAAAACAAGGGGAAAAATATATCTATAAATTTGCTCGAATGAGAGAGAAGAAGATGCGAGATATTGGAGAAGTTAAATGTGTGAAAGATACTCACCAAAAAATTTTGGTTCAAGATAAAGAGATAAAAGAGAGATGGAGGTCATACTTTGATACCCTATTCAATGGCCATCAAGAACAAGATATTGAGAATTTAAACATCACCTCAAGTATGGTTAACCGAGAGTTTAAGAGGAGAATTCAAAAGGGTGAAGTGACAATGGCATTAAAGAAGATGGGATCAAAGAAAGTAGAAGGACGAGATGGTATACTTATTGAAGTTTGGAGGTGTTTGGGGGAGAGAGGGATCGAATGGGTAACTATGCTTTTCAATAAGGTTTGGAGAAGCAATAAGATGCCATCAGCATGGAGGAAAAGTATTCTCGTCCCTTTGTATAAGAACAAAGGTGATCTTCAAGATTGTTCTAATTATCGCGGAATTAAACTAATGAGTCATACCATGAAGTTGTGGGAACGAGTGATTGAACAAAGGATCAGGAAATGTGTGAAGATAACAATAAATCAGTTTGGATTTATACCTGGAAGATCGACCATGGAATCAATTTATCTTATCCGACAGTTGATGGAATATTATCAAGATAAAAAGAAAGATTTACATATGGTTCTTATTGATTTAGAGAAGGTATATGATAAAGTACCAAGGGAAGTACTTTGGTGGGCCTTAGCAAGGAAGGGTATATCGCGGAAATATATTGACATTATAAAGGACATGTATGAGGGAGCTAGTACAAGTGTACGTACTAATGTTTGGAGGACAGAAGAATTCTCTATTGCGATTGGGATGCATCAAGGATCTGCTCTTAGTCCTTTTCTCCTTGCCATGGACGAATTAACAAGAGAAATTCAAAATGACGTTCCGTGGTGTATGATGTTCGCAGATGATATTGTGTTGATTGATGAAACGAAGGTTGGAGTGCAACAGAAATTGGAACTTTGGAGGGATACTTTGGAAGCTCGAGGCTTTAGGCTGAGCAGAGGTAAGACTGAATATATGGAGTGTAGGTTTAGCGAAAACAGTGATAGAGAGGCGGGGATGATTTATTATCCAAAAGGATGGAGAGCTAGATGGCGATGTGGCTCACAGAATAAAGGCAGGGTGGTTGAAGTGGAAGAGTGCCACATGGGTTTTATGTGATCCTGACATGCCTCATAGATTAAAGGGTAAATTTTACCGCACGGCAATTAGGCCTGCACTGTTATATGGCACCGAGTGTTGGGCTTTAAAATAGTGTCACGTTCAAAAGATGAATGTAGCGGAGATGCGTATGCTACGATGGATGTGTGGTCGTACAAAAAATGATCGGCTCAGAAATGAGGTGATTAGAGAGAAGGTAAGAGTTGCATCTGTAGAAGACAAGATGATGGAGAATCGATTATGATGGTTTGGTCATGTGAAAAGAAGATATGTTGATGCCCCAATGAGGAGGCTAGAAAGTTGGGGAACAAGTAATATTGTAAAAGGTAGAGGGAGACCCAAGAAAACTTGGATAAAGATGATTGAAAATGATATGCGGTTTCTTGGAATTTGAGAAAGTATGGCGATGGAGAGACAAATGTGGCGGGAAAGAATATAGATGGTGGATGGAATCTGATTCTTTTTTTTTATTCCTATTTTCTTTTATGTCATGTTATCTTTTAATTTGTTTTTCAGGATTTTTCTTTTTTTTTTTTGCTTTTTTCTCTACTTTTTTCCCTCTTTTTTTTCCTTTTATGTTGTTTATGTAACGATCATTGACGGTTTCAAAGTTTGATTCATGTTAGGCGATCCCAAATCATTTTGGGACTAAGGCTTAGATATTGTTGTTGTTGTTGTTGTGAGTATAAGAATAATTCCCTAATCTTTCACTATAGTTCTTTGTTCATAAAAATGACAAATTATATTAGTAGATTTATTATATTACCCTTACAATTTTCAACATAGAATTTTATTAAAATTACTAAATACATCTAAAAGAGGGTTTTGAAAAGAAAAAAGAAAAAAGAAAGTAGAGTTCTATGTTTTCAATCAGTAGTTGTAGTTTCTTATGAGGTTTTTCTTGTTCAAAATCAATTTATCCACAAATTTGTATCTTAAGAATAAGGTGAAGGAAAGTTCAATGTTAGTAGTAAAGATATTATGTTTGATCATACCAACCAAATACCATAAAAGAAATCAAATAAATTGAAAAATTGATGAAAAATATTTCAACTAACTCTGAATTCATCCCATCAACGACTACAAAGAAGTTATCGCGCGTTATTGAGCCAAATTTCTAACATTTCTAATTATTGACCCGCCCGCACATTTGTTTTCTTTAAGGCGACGTTGCATGTAAATTTCCGTCTTTCCATCAAAATTTAATAGTTCAAGTTAATTGCTAAAATAAGTTACTACTATTCTATTGATCTATCCTATCCTAAATTGCTAAGGAAATACATGACTGGTTTGGTTAGAGATTGAAGGGGGTGGCCACACCCACCATTCAAGTTCAAGTTATATTGCAGTTTCTTCAATTCAAGAAATTTCAAAACTAGAAAAATTTCGTAACCTAGCTATCTTATTCCGTGGTAATATTAAAGGAAAGAAATTCATCTTTGATTAGAATTATACTAACAAAACGACACGACAACAACAGATTCTGGCAACGTTGATCGTCTTGAAACGTTTTTCCTGGAGCTAACTGTAACTGTCGATCGCCTCCGAATTCTCAAGTTTGATCCATCGTGGAGCTTTCGCCCTTCTCTGCCGCCTGCAAACCACTGCGCCCAGGTGCCATTCTTACTAATTATATATTCTGTCTCTCTCCCTATATATATAAAGATTAGCATGGCCCTGCGCATGGATGACACGCATAAATCGAGAAATGGCCCCTATATATATATATTATATATATATATATTGTAGCATATGTAATAAGAGCCATCTTTCGTCGCCCGCATCCTGCTTTCTCCACTTCCTTTTTCTTTTTTGCCCTATTTTTTGTCGGCCGTCTCTCGCCTCTTCTGCCTTCTTGTATGATTTAAAAAGCAATTAAAAACAAAGTATAACATCCTAAAAAAACATCACTGCATAAGTTAGTATAAAAAAAAACTAATAAAGAACAAATAAGAATTACGTGTGATTTGAAAACATCGTGAGAGATAAAGGAGAATTTGTAGAAGAAAGTAGGGATTTTCTTGGAATAGGTAGACATTGTACTACCTGTATGCAGGTAAGTATTAGGATTGTAGTGAATACGTATATAAAATATAAATTTAAAATTATTTAAGTACAAAAATAACCTTAAGTTGAGAAAAGAAATAAATAAATAGAAAATTTCTCTTCTTTTATTTTTACAATCTAAATTACACAAAAAAAATCATCTGAATTATAAAATAGTTTTCAAAAATTATAATAAAATTTATATGAATTCTAAAATTCACAAATAAATATAAGAAACTACAAAATAAATCCAATCAAGTATAATAATATTTTAGAAAATACAAACAAATTCTAAAAAATACAAATAAATGTTAAAAATATAAAAAATAAATTCTAAAATAAAAATTAGTTAAAAATTACAAAAAATCATAAAAATAGATCCATATTAATAATATAAATTAAATAAATCTATAAAATAAAAATATTGTAAAAATAAATTCGTAAAATACAAATAAATAAGAATATAGTGACATTATAAATAGGTTTATCGAATTAAATAAGATGCAAATATTTATTATCGATTTTAATAAATTTGTAATAACATAAATAAATCCTATAAAACAAATAATATAAATAAATATAGAAAAAGTACAAATAAATGCCAAAAAAATATGTAAAAATTCTAAAAAGATAACAATTAATTCTACAATTCATAAGTAAATCCTAAAAATTAGAAGTAAATGATAATATTAATACAAATTTTCAAAAAATAAAAATTAATTCTTTAAAATATATTTATTTTAATAGATCTAGAAACATATAAATAAAGTGAAGAATAAAATTAGAAAACTACAATAAATTATAAAAAATATAATTAAAAAATATTGAAAAATATAATTGTATCATTCAAAATAAAATATTTTATCAGTAAATCCAAAAAGTACAGTGTGAATCGTGCATCCTATATTATTTGACCATCATGGGTAAAATTAAGTTAAATGAAGGAAATTTTGAATACAAAATGGATAAGAACAACTATTCCAAATATTAAGCACATACTCAAATTTGAAATATATATTATATTTAAAAGCACAACAGACCTTGATTACAAATAAATTCTAAAATTATATATAATAAAAAAAATATTCCAGAAAATACCAATAAATTTTAAAAAATTAAAAAGCTGCTAGAAACCAAATTTCAATCTAAAAATAAAAATTACCTTTAAAAATTATAAATAAATCTTAAGATATTATTAATTTTAAAATTTCTAATATTTCAGCTTATTTTCATATTCTAGTCTATATAAATATTTTTTTATTTTTTTTATTTTTAATATTTATCTTTAATATTTTAGAATCTATTATATTTTTTTTTGAATTTAACAATGTTTTATATATGTTTTTGTGATTTATATTTTTAATTTATTTTAGGATTAATTTTTAAATTAATTTGTATTTTTACATTTATTTTTTTAGCATTTTTAGTTTTTCAGATATCATTTATATACAATTTTTCTAATTATTAATTAATGTTTTTGAATTCTAAAATAATTTTAATTTATCTGATAATTTAGTTAATCTATTTTGGAGTTGAATTTTTAAGTATAAAATTAATAATTATCTAATAATATGATTATGTCATAAAAAAATTACTTTAGAGAGTTAGACAAATTAATAATAGATTTGTGACTTTTTAAGAGTATTACGGGAATTTCATATTTAGCTGTTTCTTTTTTCAAAATTATAACAAACAATAAAAACTACAACATAATTTTGATAACACTACAATATATAGATTGTAGTATTAATGATCAATGATCATGATTAATTTTGATTTGATCTGATGAATATAAGAAGGCTACATGTATACATGTACTACAACTTCTACCTATTCCAAGAAAAACCCAAGAAAGTAAGGTAGGGAAGTGATTCGTAGTTGACTATTTTCCATACTTTTCTAAAGTAGACAAATAAAGTTAATTAAGGTTTTTCTTTTTTCCCTTTTTTTTTGAACCACTTAAATTTTCAGCACTAAGGGGGAGGGAGTGGGTGAGTGAAGGAGCGGTGAGGGGTGGAACCCTGCACGGGAACACCGCCGCCTCGCGATGAACCCCGCACGGGGAGGGGTTTTGAGTGAGCATCTCACGCAGCGGGAAGAAGAAAAAGCAAAAAAAAAAAAAACCTTCCTCCTTGGGTGCAAGTAGAAAGCAAAAAAAAAAAAAAAACATACTCCCATTTAAATTTTAAATTATGTAATGTTTTAAGTTTTTAAATTTAAAATTAAATTTAAAAAAAAAACATACTCCCATTTTAAATTTAAAAAAAAACATACTCCCTCCACCCTAAGAATAACTGGCGGGTTATGTTTCTTATAATTTGGGAAAATAAAGTTTAAAACTGGACGTATACAATTTTTTTAATTATGAAAAAGTAGAAATAATGTGGATACTACTAATACTAGATTTAGGGCTGTTTGTTTGGCTTTTAATGGTTACATTAAGAGCCTATCTCTGAATCGCTAAGAGGTCAGGACTGTTTGCCAAAAAAAATATGATCTCTTAATGGTTACAATAACCTCTTAACCATTAAGCATCCATACCCTCTCTCAACCATTAAGAGGCAAACAATTTCCAGATTTACCCATCTTCTTAAATTAAGAATTATTATTTATAATTATTATTTTTTAAATGAATTTAAATAAAATTATTATAATTTTCTAAATGAATTTAAAAAATATATACATGATTATTATTATTATTATTATTATTATTATTATTATTATTTTAAATGAATTAAATTAAAAAATATTATGCATAATTATTATTATTATTATTTCAAATGAATTAAATTTAAAAATATTATACATAATAATTATTATTATTATTATTATTTTAAATGAATTAAATTTAAAATATTATACATAATTATTATTATTATTTTAAATGAATTAAATTTAAAAATATTATACACAATTATTTATAAAAATTAGGGTTTTTATTTATAAAAAGGAGAGGTTTTGGTACGCAAGGGGAGGAAAAATGGGTTTTTTAATCGCTACTTTTATACAGAAGGGTAAAATGGTAATTTATTACCATTCATAGTTACCGTTCAGAACAGTTACCAAACAACAAAATTTCATTCTGCATTCAACCATACAGAACCTCTCAACCATTCTGCCCTATCAACCATTCTGCACTAAATCATTTAGCAACTCTCAAACAGCCCTTTAGTGGACAAAGTACTTTTGTTGCGTGTGTGCAATAAGGAAAAGGGAAAAGGACATAACAGGAGAATAAACCCATAAATATATATATTATTACTGTGTAACACCCCAAGATATTCGGAGTATGTTACAGCGCCGTGGACCCCTACATGGGACCCACCAGGCTACAACAAGCGGGTACCCCTCGACTAACCACCTCGGTTAGCGAGGATACACAATCAAATACTACATCATGCGAAAATTACACCCGAAGCAACCAATGAAATGAGCAACCATCGACAATGTAGCAATTTAAAATAATACAACACGGGGTTTGAATTGAAAAGCCTAAGTACTCGCGAGTACAGTCTATCAGTTTATAAATATAGAAAACAACCAAATCGAAGTGGACAAAAGAAATAAGTAAACCCAAGTGCACATGTCAACGACTCGCCAAGATCCTCGCATCGTCCCGCTCGTCCGGATGATCATAACCTGAAATCCATAACAAGAATTTCCCCAAAACGGGTCCCCCAAAGGGGTTAGCAATTACGCTAGTACAAGTAATCAAGGCAAACCACGCTTACACATTTCATAGTACATGCACCAATATCATTTCAAAAACCAAAACCAGACATGTCTTTTCCGGAAATAAACAGTCAAACAATTTGCCTTGGGAACAGAGACATATCATAAATTCCCGCACGAGGCCTCTAAGGACCCTCCCGCACTGGCTATATTATAAAGCAAAACACGCACATGCATCGCCTTGGGAACAGAGTCATATCATAAATTCCCGCACGAGGCCTCTAAGGACCCTCCCGCACTGGCTAGCTAAACAAACTCATGAATCCGGGACGCAAACCTTTGGATTCCCTCCTTGATCCCGTCGGACCAACACGAGGTGAGCAAATCACACACAAAATACATTACCATTCCACGTTAAGCATAAAGGTTTCCAAAAATACTTGCCTTGAATTAATGACGACGCGAAGAACGGAAAGGGAGTCACCGACGAACGCTAGGAACCAATGAAACCGAACCTAACGATTCGAAGAATGCAATCACAACCCTTTCTAAATGAATACGGAATTGGAATACACCCGAAAACCCACCTACGATTCATGTATATTCGTATATAAACAACAACAAGGGCGGACCACAACCAAACCCTCTCGATTCCGTAAAAATCACGAAATATACCATGAATCCGTAGGGAAACTAAGAATACCAACAAGATTAATCATATTCATCATGAATCCATCAACAAAACGGAACGGATCGGAAGAAAATCCCAAAACCCCCAATTTATCGAAAAGTAGGGTTCTAAGAGATTTACCTTGGATTAGGATGAAAGATTCGTGTTGATGTTGTTATAATACTCCAAGAACTCAAGAAAGATGTTGGATGAGATGATTGGAGGAAGAAATCGCCAAGAAAATTGCCTTGGAATCGCCTTCGCCGCGGAGAGAGGAAGAAATGAGAAATTATGATTATCTCGGTCAACTCCCTGGTTTATATAGCCAGGGAGTGTTAGCGCACGCTAAAACCTAAAGGTTAGCGTGCGCTAACGGGATAAAATTCCAATCCCTACCGCTAGCGTCCCAGTCCAGTGGCCAGATTTTTGGCCGTTAGCGTGCGCTACTCGAAATGTAGCGTGCGCTAATAACCTCTCGTGAGCGCTATCGACCAATAGCGCGTCGCTACCTGGACATCGCCGAGTCCAAGGACAAACCCGTAACCCGCTGATCCGTTAGCGTGCGCTACCATACAAGCGTAGCGTGCGCTAACCGGCACTGGCCAAGGTTCGGTAGTAAACGCCCAAGATCGACACTCATGCTAGCACACGCTAGGGCATCATCGGCGTGCGCTAGCCTCTCGACATTAGCGCGCTAGTATACGTAGCGACGCTAATACGCTAGTCCGTATACCGGAAAACAAGATTGCCACTCCCAGGGCTACTCGCTAGCGCGCGCTACGAAACAAACGTAGCGTGCACTACTAAGGGACCCCTAGCGTGCGCTATGTAGAAAGAATAGCGTGCGCTAGGTATGAAATATGAACGGTTCAAAACACCGGAAGGTGGACGAAACATCCAACGGAACATCTCAACGGGCATCATAACATAGAATGGATCCACGGCAACCCCGAAATGGCGGTTCCGCACAACAATAATGGGGATAAAATCCATAGATAATAGAAAAGATACACTGAAAGATACACGAGGGTCACTACTATCGGGAAATACGCCGAAAAAGAAAAATACAAGGGGAAGAAAAATGCGGATATTACATTCTACCCCTCTAAAAACAAGTTTCGTCCCGAAACTTAAGAATCAAACAACTCAGGGTACCTAGCACGCATGCTCTCCTCGGTTTCCCAAGTTGCCTCCTCGACACCATGTCTCGACCACTGCACCTTGACCAAAGGGATGGTCTTATGCCTCAGTCGTTTCTCCCGATGCTCTAAAATCTTCAAAGGACGCTCCTCAAAAGTAATATCCTCGGCAACGTCAATCTCCCCATAGTCGATGATGTGACTAGGATCCGGGACATATTTCCTCAGCTGTGAAACATGAAAAACGCTATGAACATGACTCAGGGCCGGGGGTAACGCCAAACGGTATGCTAACCCACTGACTCGCTCGAGAATCTCGAAGGGTCCAATAAATCTCGGACTCAACTTCCCCTTCTTCCCGAAACGGAAAACTCCTCTCGTCGGCGACACCTTCAGCAAAACGTGGTCTCCCACCTCGAATTCTAAAGGTCGACGACGGACATCGGCATATGACTTCTGTCGACTCTGGGTAGTCAACATCCGTTCTCGAATTAATTCTACCTTCCGTCTCGTCTCTAAAACGACATCCGGTTCGGTCCCGACCAAATCGGACGCCTCATTCCAACAAATCGGCGATCGACATCGTCGCCCATAAAGTGCCTCATATGGTGCCATCCGAATCGACGCGTGCCAACTATTGTTGTACGTGAATTCTATCAATGGGAAATGCTCCTCCCAGTCACTACTCCAGTCGAGAGCACAAGCACGCAACATGTCCTCGAATGTCTGGATAGTACGTTCCGACTGTCCATCTGACTGGGGATGAAAAGAGGTACTCAAATGCAAACGGGTACCTAACGCCTTATGCACCGCCTGCCAAAAGTGCGATACAAAACGGACATCACGATCCGAAACAATAGACTTCGGAGTACCGTGAAGTCTCACAATCTGCGCGATAAACACACGAGCCAATTTCTCCGGGCCCCAAGTGTCCTTGATGCCCAGAAAATTTGCCGACTTGGTCAGACGATCAACAACCACCCATACCATATTCATGCCCGACCTCGATCTCGGCAAACTCGTAACAAAATCCATCGATATATCTTCCCATTTCCATTCCGGAATGGGAAGTGACTGCAATAACCCAGCCGGTCGCTGATGCTCGATTTTGACCTGCTGACAAGTCAAACATCTTGCTAAAAACTGTGCGACCTCCTCCTTCATATCATTCCACCAGAAATTCCTTCTCAGGTCCTTGTACATCTTACTCGAACCAGGATGAACGGAATAGGGTGTAGAATGGGCCTCACGCAAAACACTCTGTCGCAACTCTGGATCGTTCGGCACACAAAGCCGACTCTGGAATCTCAAAAAACCATCCTCGTGAATCACAAACCCAGGAGACTTTCCCTTAAGAACGTTCTCTCGGATTTGAGTAATCATCGGATCCTCTAATTGCTTCAGCTTAATTTCATCGATCAAAGACGACGAAATCTCTAAAGCACAAAGTTGCCCGACAGCTCCAGGCAACAAAATCTCAACACCTAACCCGATCGAAGCCCGCCGAAGCTCAGACTGAGGCGTAAGGACCTCAAGCGTTCGCAACGCAATCGGTTTCCGACTCAAGGCGTCGGCCACGACGTTCGCCTTGCCCGGATGATAAAGGATTTCGAGGTCGTAATCCTTAATCAGCTCTAACCACCTCCTCTGCCTCATATTCAACTCCCGCTGAGTAAATATGTATTTCAGACTTTTATGATCGGTAAAAATCAGACATGCAGAGCCGAAAAGATAGTGACGCCAAATCTTGAGTGCAAAGACAACCGCCGCTAACTCCAAATCGTGAGTAGGGTAGTTAAGCTCATACGGCCTCAACTGTCTCGACGCATAGGCAATGGTCTTGCCGTGCTGCATCAATACGCACCCAAGACCCTGACCCGAAGCATCGCTATACACGGCGAATCCCTCATTGCCACATGGCAACGCCAAAACCGGAGCTGAAGTCAAACGCTTCTTCAGTTCCTCAAAGCTCGACTGTCTCTCATCGGTCCAGACGAACTTCTCGGATTTATGGAGAAAGAGCTAGTTTTGAGAAACCCTCGACGAACCTACGGTAGTAGCCAGCCAAACCCAAGAAACTACGGACCTCCTTCACATTTGTGGGCGATGCCCAATCCAACACTGCCTCAATTTTCTGCGGATCCACGCGGACTCCCTCGGCTAAAATCACGTGACCCAAAAACATCACTTCCTTCAGCCAGAACTCACATTTCGAGAACTTCGCATAGAGTTGCTCGGTCCTCAAAATGTCTAACACTATTCGCAGATGATGGGCATGCTCTTCCTCATTCCTCGAATAGATAAGAATATCGTCAATGAAGACGACGACACACTTATCCAAATACTCGATAAAGACTTTGTTCATCAATTGCATGAACACCGCCGGCGCATTAGTTAACCCGAAAGGCATAACTACAAACTCGTAATGTCCGTATCTCGTCCGAAAAGCTGTTTTCGGCACGTCGGACTCTCTCACCCGGAGCTGATAGTACCCCGATTTCAAATCAATCTTTGAGAATACCGCAGCTCCCTGCAACTGGTCAAACAAGTCATCGATTCTCGGCAAAGGATACTTGTTCTTGATGGTCACCTTGTTTAGTTCGCGATAGTCGATACACAAACGTAGTGAACCATCCTTCTTCCGCACAAACAGGACCGGTGCGCCCCAAGGCGAGGCACTCGGTCGAACATACCCCGACTCAAGAAGCTCACTCAACTGCTTCTTCAACTCTGCCATCTCTGAAGGTGCCATGCGATACGGCGCCTTCGAAATCGGAGCCGCGCCCGGCTCTAGCTCTATAGCAAACTCAACCTCACGATCCGGTGGCAATCCCGGTAACTCGTCAGGAAATACATCCGGAAACTCACTAACGACTGGAATCTATGAAAACTCGACTCTACCATTCCCCATCTTCAAGGCGTAGCACCAATAACTAGTACACCCCTTTCGCAGGAGACTCATCGCCTTCAAGGCATTAATGACAAATTTCTGATTTCCCCACCTTCGCCCCGCGAAGGAGTGCTCGGTGCCATCCTCGGCTAACATGGTGATGATTCTCGTGCGGTAGTTCATGATCGCGCCATGCCGCTCGAGCCAATCATCCCCAAGAATCAAATCCTCACCCACAATACTAACGACAATAAGATTAGAGAGCCAAGCTCTCTCACAAATAAACACAGAGCAGTCACGGACCTCTCGATCACCGACAATTCTATCACCGCTAGGAAGTTTAACGATGAAAGGCTCGCAAGGTCACAAGCAGTCGAGACTCAAACGGCGTACACACTCTAGAGAAATGAATGAATGCATGGCACCCGAATCAAAAAGCACACCGACAGGATGATAATGGATATGAACGGTACCTGTCGCCACAGTAGCTGCTGGGTCATCGGCCCTCCTCATCTCGTATATACGCGGCTGGGCGGAGCCGACACTGGAAGCTCCACCCCTAGCGGGCTGACCCCGACCCCTACCTCGGCCGGCACTCGGTGGAGGCGGCGGAGTAAATGAGCCCTGGTTCACACTCGGCTCCAATGGTACTGGTTGAGAAGAACGGGCGCCGCGAAGCTGTTTGACCTGCTCACAAAAAGGGGCCTTGTGGCCCAGCTGTCCACAAGTGTGACAAGTAAACTTCGGACGAGAACACTGCCGGCTCCTATGGCCCTGCACACCACAGTTAAAACATGTGGGTTCACGAGCGGAGGTTCCAGCGGCACCCCGAAAGCTCCCAGAGAAACGAGCCGAACCGCCCGTTGAAATATTTGCAGCTTGAGATTTCTGCTGGCCTCCACTCTTGGGACCAGAAAAATTTCCGACCGACTTCTGCTTCTTGCTCTCACGAGCCAAATCGCTAGCCGTCACCGACATATCATAAGCAAGAGCTCGACTCTGATAATCCTTCAAGGTAGTACAGACGAGCCCAGACATATAGTCCCAAATGGACAGCTTCATCCTCCTGGAAAAATGGAAAATTTTGTCCCTCTCGGCGACAACTTGGGTCTTCACATAACCCAACTCCTTATTAAAGTCGGCAATGGCCTGAGATACGGGGATATCCCGTGGTTGAGCATCATAGAAAGCATGCACTCGAGCCTGTCTGACCGGCCACGGACAATATTCGGTCTCCATCAATTCTTGGAATTCGGCCCACGAAGCAACGTGATCTTTGGGACCAACGGCCTCCCACCAATCTGTAGCATCTCCCGTGAGGAAGTATTGAGCAATAGGGACCTTACGGTCCTCGGGGCAGTTGGTAGCAGTGAAGACTTTGGATATCTCCTTGATCCACCCTTCCCATCCGATCGGGTCCGAAGCTCCCGAAAACTGAGGGGGATGCATCTTGATGACATCTTGAAGCCAGCGATCCGCTCCGCCCCGATTAGCATGGGCCTGATCGGGGTTCTGAACCACCTGAGCTATAGCCGCCATCTGGTTAACCATTTGCTGCATGACAGCCGCAATACCAAGATCGGCGCGCTCCTGAGAAGAAGCATGACTGTGACGGTCACCGGTACTGCCGGCTCCCGAAGAATGCGACGTGGCCGCCCCACCGGCTTTCCCACGTCCTCGACCGCATCCACGACCACGACCACGACCACGTCCCCTTCCAGCCTCCATGCTGGTGATAAGAGGTGGCAAAAGCAACTCGATAATAAGTAAAAGAGGGAGAATAATCACAGTCCAGGAAACGGAATACAGTACGAGAAAGTAAAGAATCGAGTAAGGAAACTTACGAACACTGGAAGTACTGAGATGCCGGCAGCGGTGTGACGATGTGCGAAACAGAACACGACTAGACCCAAATAACCGACAAGCCTAGGTATCCATAAACCTTGCGCTCCGATACCATTTTCTGTAACACCCCAAGATATTCGGAGTATGTTACAGCGCCGTGGACCCCTACATGGGACCCACCAGGCTACAACAAGCGGGTACCCCTCGACTAACCACCTCGGTTAGCGAGGATACACAATCAAATACTACATCATGCGAAAATTACACCCGAAGCAACCAACGAAATGAGCAACCATCGACAATGTAGCAATTTAAAATAATACAACACGGGGTTTGAATTGAAAATCCTAAGTACTCGCGAGTACAGTCTATCAGTTTATAAATATAGAAAACAACCAAATCGAAGTGGACAAAAGAAATAAGTAAACCCAAGTGCACATGTCAACGACCCTGGCCAGCATCCTCGTACTGTCCCAGCGCTCGCTCGTCCGGATGATCATAACCTGAAATCCATAACAAGAATTTCCCCAAAACGGGTCCCCCAAAGGGGTTAGCAATTACGCTAGTATAAGTAATCAAGGCAGACCAATCGCTTACACATTTCATAGTACATGCACCAATATCATTTCAAAAACCAAAACCAGACATGTCTTTTCCGGAAATAAACAGTCAAACAATTTGCCTTGGGAACAGAGTCATATCATAAATTCCCGCACGAGGCCTCTAAGGACCCTCCCGCACTGGCTATATTATAAAGCAAAACACGCACATGCATCGCCTTGGGAACAGAGTCATATCATAAATTCCCGCACGAGGCCTCTAAGGACCCTCCCGCACTGGCTAGCTAAACAAACTCATGAATCCGGGACGCAAACCTTTGGATTCCCTCCTTGATCCCGTCGGACCAACACGAGGTGAGCAAATCACACACAAAATACATTACCATTCCACGTTAAGCATAAAGGTTTCCAAAAATACTTGCCTTGAATTAATGACGACGCGAAGAACGGAAAGGGAGTCACCGACGAACGCTAGGAACCAATGAAACCGAACCTAACGATTCGAAGAATGCAATCACAACCCTTTCTAAATGAATACGGAATTGGAATACACCCGAAAACCCGCCTACGATTCATGTATATTCGTATATAAACAACACTGAGGGCGAACCACAACCAAACCCTCTCGATTCCGTAAAAATCACGAAATATACCATGAATCCGTAGGGAAACTAAGAATACCAACAAGATTAATCATATTCATCATGAATCCATAAACAAAACGGAACGGATCGGAAGAAAATCCCAAAACCCCCAATTTATCGAAAAGTAGGGTTCTAAGAGATTTACCTTGGATTAGGATGAAAGATTCGTGTTGATGTTGTTATAATACTCCAAGAACTCAAGAAAGATGTTGGATGAGATGATTGGAGGAAGAAATCGCCAAGAAAATCGCCTTGGAATCGCTTTCGCCGCGGAGAGAGGAAGAAATGAGAAATTATGATTATCTCGGTCAACTCCCTGGTTTATATAGCCAGGGAGTGTTAGCGCACGCTAAAACCTCAAGGTTAGCGTGCGCTAACGGGATAAAATTCCAATCCCTACCGCTAGCGTCCCAGTCCAGTGGCTAGATTTTTGGCCGTTAGCGTGCGCTACTCGAAATGTAGCGTGCGCTAATAACCTCTCGGTAGCGCGCGCTATCGACCAATAGCGTGCGCTACCTGGACATCAGTCGAGTCCAGTGACAAACTGTCCAGAACCCGCCTGATCCGTTAGCGTGCGCTACCATACAAGCGTAGCGTGCGCTAACTGGCACCTGACCGGGTTCAGTAGTAAACTGTCCAGTACTGGACACTCATGCTAGCACACGCTACCGGGCATCATCAGCGTGCGCTAGCCTCTCGACATTAGCGCGCGCTAGTATACGTAGCGTACGCTAATACGCTAGTCCAGAAGGCTGGAAAAACAGCACTGCCACTCCCAGGGCTACTCGCTAGCGCGCGCTACGAAACAAACGTAGCGTGCGCTACTAAGGGACCCCTAGCATGAGCTATGCAGAAAGAATAGCGTGCGCTAGGTATGAAATATGAACGGTTCAAAACACCGGAAGGTGGACGAAACATCCAACGGAACATCTCAATGGGCATCATAACATAGAATGGATCCACGGCAACCCCGAAACGGCGGTTCCGCACAACAATAACGGGGATAAAATCCATAGATAATAGAAAAGATACACTGAAAGATACACGAGGGTCACTACTATCGGGAAATACGCCGAAAAAGAAAAATACAAGGGGAAGAAAAATGCGGATATTACATACTATTCCGGGAATTATTATTCCCGTGATGTGTCTTACCTAATACTGGTTGTAGATAAATAGATGGAAGGTTCTAGATCCTTCTAGAGGTAGTAGGATTCTATTAGATGTCTTACCTTATCTAAGAATCCTATGTATGGAAGGACTCTAATTGTAATGCCTATATAAAGACCCCGCTATCAGTGTTATGAATACAATTGATTGACTCTATTTACAGTCTTTTTACTTTCTCCTGAAACACGTTATCAGCACGTAATCTACCACTGAGACCGAGAAAAATCGTCCAAAAAATAGAAAATTCCGAAAAAAAAAAATCGAAAAACCCTAGCCGCCAACCCCCCCCACCCGTCGTCGCCGCCTGCTGCACAGGAATCGCGACAGAACCCCGACCGACCACCAGTCATCTCCTTCCCGATCGCTCGCCCAGATTCGCGAACCACGCGACCTCCCTCCGTTGCTTGCTCTGACTCCAGTCAGTCCGACCCGCTGCGACTCCTCTCCGGCCTGTTCGTCGCCCCGCCCGTTCGGAGCCCTCATCCCGCATCGCCACCAGACGTCTGTAATATCCGGGGGTAATTTTTTTTTCGTGTTACTGTTGAGTTGTACGTATTCATTTGGAATTGTACAAGTATTGTTGTTTGGACCGATACAATATATATATTGTATTAGAATATTTCGGGATCGAAATATTTATTCTGGTCGTCGGTTTGGTTTCGTCGTTTGGTTATTGTTTGGCGAGTTTGGAATTTTGGCTAAGTTTATAGCCATAGCGTACGCTACCTGTGTAACATTACGTACGCTAATTTGTTGCGATTACGTACGTTACACCCTGAGGTTGCGTACGTAATGCGTGGTAGATGGTGGGAACCTTCCTCGTGGTCAACTTTCGGGGCGAGGGTATCTTTAGGGTATCATTTATATATATATATATATATATATATATATATCACATGAGATTCCTCACGTTACTTGCTCACGTGAATTCATCCCTCACCATCTCTCTCTCTCCCTCTCGCCAGCTCTCTCCTCCCTCATTTTTTTTCTCTTCTTCTTATTCCCGTGCCATCTTCTCTCGCCAGCTCTCTCCTCCCTCATTTTTTTTCTCTTCTTCTTCTTCCCGTGCCATCTTCTCTCGCCAGCTCTCTCTCCCTTCTCTCCGTCATTTTTTTCCGGCGAGATGGAGCTTGAGGACGGGCCGGCTTCTCCGTTTTTTTTTCCGGCGAGATAGAGTTCGGCGACGGCAGGCAGCTCACGACCGGAGCTCGGCGGCGGCCTGGTCGGAATTTCCGAACCGGAAGGCTGCAAACCCGGTCGACGTGTTCCGGCATTTTTTTTTCTTCTTCTTTCGGCGAGACGGAGCAGGCACCGACTTCTCCATTTTTTCCGGCGACCGGAGGTAGGGCCGACGTCTCTGGCGGCGACTGGAGCTCGGCGGCGGCCGATCGGAATTTCCGGATCGGGAGACATTATAAATCCGGTCGAAACTGTTTCGGCATTTTTTTTTCTTCCGGCGAGGCGGAGCTCGGGCGTCCGGCGTCTTCATGGTTACCGGCCATAGACGGAAACGGGCCGGAGTTGGACGAAGTCCGGCGGGTCATTTTTCCGGCGGCCGATTTCCGGCATGGGAGTTTTTTTCGGACCTGGCCGATCGACTCTTCCGGTTAGTTTTATGTGTTTTTCAGTTATATATATATATATATAGGTGTGTTGTGTGTGTACTGCTGCTAAGTGATTTTATGTGTGTGTGTTATGTGTTTTGTGTATATATATATATATATATAATATATATATATATAAAGCTGTTATATATATATATATAGTGTGTGTGCCGTGAAGTGTGTGTGTGTGAGTTGTGCAGTGGCGTGAGTTGTGTGTGTTAGGTGCATAAAATGTGAGTGTGTAGTGTTAGTATATATATATATATATATAGGGGCGCGTTCTATGCAGTACCAATATTAGATGCAGTACTTTACAGTACTAATTTATGCATGAGTTTTGTACTAATTATGCATGAAATATATACATTTCGTGCATCAAAATTTCAATACATTAAAATATACAATATATTTGATGCATATAATCTAATATTTTAATGCATCCCTATATAGTGGCGCGTTCTATGCAGTACCAATATTAGATGCAGTACTTTACAGTACTAATTTATGCATGAGTTTTGTACTAATTATATGCATCAAATATATTGCATATTTTAATGCATTGAAATTTTGATGCACGAAATGCATATATTTCATGCATAATTAGTACAAAACTCATGCATAAATTAGTACTGTAAAGTACTGCATCTAATATTGGTACTGCATAGAACGCGCCACTATATATATATATATATATAGATATTGTGAGTTATATATATATATATATGATGTTTGTATATATATGTGTGTGTATTCGGATAAATACGAGTATAGTATGTGTTCGTGTTGGAATCGGAATTATCTATTGTGTTGTTTTCGGTCGATATCGTGTTATCGAATGAATTGTATTTCATTCAAGGTTGTTCGAGTGCTTGTGATTGTCGGAGGACGCGTTGATCGATTCGTGGTAGGACGTTGATCGTGGAAGGACTTTCTCGCCTTCGGTTTGAGGCAAGTTTTATACTTGTACTGGTCAATGAGATTAATGTTATCATGTATGTGTATGAATGTGTGTATCATTTCGAGACTTGGTCTCTTTATGATTTTGTTGATATCAGGGGATTGTTTGATACGATACCCTTCGGCAAATTATGCCAAATATTATTGTTGTTCGTAAATGGCCGATCCAAGGCATTGCGGTACTTGTTGGTAATATTGTTGTCGATAGCCGGTTCGCGGTATCGACATATCGATTGTTATTGTTGATTGATGTTCCTTTGAGATATTGTTGTTGATAGCGGTTCGCGGCATCGACGTATCGATTGTTGTTATTGATTGATGTTCCATCAAGATATTTTTTGTGAATCGTCGTTATTGATATCAGTGTTTTTCTATTGATGTCGTTTTGGCCAATTGAAGGCATTGACGTATTCGATTATCATCTTCGTCATCGGTAACCGATTAAAGGTGCCGAGACATCCGTTGTACAATTGTTATCGGTTAACCGTTCTGAAGGTTATCGATATATATTGAATTGGGATTATCAAAGATAATTCCCATCCGTTGTATAATTATTATCGATTGTCCGCTCTAACGGTAATCGATATATCGAATTGGGATTATCAACGATAATTCCCATCCGTTGAATTATTATTGTCGTGTTGACCGATTCAAGGCAGCACACTATTATTCTTGTGAACTCGGTAATTTTGTGATCGTTGAAGGTTGAGGATTTCCCGAACTGTTGTGTTGTGATCATTGCTCGTGTTAATCGGTCCTTAGGGATTTTGATCCCAGGATGGTTGTTTTGAATATTGTTGGTCGTGTCGATCTTTCATTATTCGTGTCATCGTTCACTTGGTGAGTCGTATGATTTGTTTTGGATGTCTTATCCTTTGAGTTTCGTTGTCATGTTGTATCGTGACATATCCGGAATCATATCTGCGTTCCGATTGGTTATTGTGTAGGATTTTTAGCCAGGCACATATAGTCATCGGCGGATATTATTCCGCGTTGGATCGTGCACACGGACGTAGTTTCGTGAGGCTAATTAGGTACATTGTCCTACGTATATTCGGATTCCATATACGGGGCGGACATGTGCACGGACACATTTCCGGATCGGGCGTACTGTGATGTCCATCTTTTGAGCCATAAACTTTGATCGTCCATAGTATTGGATGAGTTTGATGTTTTGTGATTGAGCGTTCATACGCCTGAGGGGTATGTTCGACAGTCATGTTTGTTTCTTTGAGATCTGTATTGTGATGATTTACGGCTTCTCATTTCGGCTTTCGTGCCATCGTGATATTTTGGCAAACTTCGGCTTTCGTGCCATCGTGATATTTTGGCGGCTTTCGTGCCATCGTGATATTTTGGCGGCTTCGGTGTTCGGCTTTCGTGCCATCGTGATATTTTGGCGGCTTCGGTGTTTCGCTTTCGTGCCATCGTGATATTTTGGCGGCTTGGTGAGGGCTTTCAGGCCATTGTGATGTATCGGTATTTCCGTTTGAGCCTTCGGGCATTGTGATCCTTATTTATTTCAGCGTTGGATTGATTTACCTTCGGGTAATGTAATGTTGTGTTCTATATTGATGTTTCGCCGTTGGGCACTTATGTTCTAACCTATTGAGCAGGTATTGATCGTATGCCGTGGGCATAATATTCCACGAATGCTCGATTCTTACTTTGGTTTGTGAGCATCTCGTACTACCATTGTTGTCTTGTTTATTACGCCTTTGGATGCATATCATGTTGTGCATGTACTTGATATTCATTATCTTGGATGGTGACCAGTGGCGGAACATGTTTTCATGTTTTAGGTACTTGCGAGGAGAGAGTTGAGACACAGGGGCATGACGATGGCGACGAGGCATTCGAGCGATACTAGTCCGAGATATTTTGGTGTTCATGTTGGTCAGACAGTTGGAGTACTCCATTTTTGTTCAGTCGATGTCGTTTTGTATTATCCGAGCAAGGCTCGTGGATGTTGTTGTATTTTTATTTTGGCCATGTAGGCCCATTCTTGTCGTTGAAATTCCATATCGGGATAGTATGTCGGACGTCATAGTAGGGTCTCTGATTTCCTATTTTGGTCAGTTTGTTGTATTTTAGTCGTGTTCGCCTGGTGGATCACCTGATGTGGGGTCCACGGCACTGTAATAACCCAATGGGATTTGGGGGTGTTACAGAAGATGGTATCAGAGAATTGGGTTGTGAGATACCCTGACTTGTGTGTTATGTGGCTCTACCAAGGCGGTAGTAGCGGGGCTGTCAGGTTATGACAATCTGGACAGTCGGGTTTTGTGAGTCGTGATAGTTGGACGACTGTATGAGTCATTCTTTCATCGAGTCGTCGTCAGTGAAGACTAGTATCGCAAGACCTCGAAGCTTCGTATGACCTGTGTAAGGACTCTATTCTCTTTTATGTGCATACATTCATTATGTCATTGATTAAACCTGTTTTGTTGACACTTGTATGTGGCGATCGGGTGCGATTGATTTATGATTATTTTCTTTGGAGCGTGTGGGCTCTGTATCGGCTATGATTGGTGCGATCGATGTGATCGTTTATCTGTTGAGTATGTATACTCGTGTTTTGCGCTGACCTAGCATTCTGGCCGTTGAGACGTATTTGAGCTGTGGTCATGATTGAACGTTATTCTTTCAGTATGGAAAGAGGACGTGACAGAGGGGGTAGAGGCCGCAGAGTGGGCCGACACCCGAAACCTCGTACCAATAATTTGGTGGCTGACGAATCATTTTCGGAGTTGTGCTCGAGAACCCACCGATCGTGATTGTGTTCGGATCGAGTTCAAGACTCTCATGTTAGAGAGGTATTATCTGGCTCCACTTCGTGAAGCCAAGTTGTCGGAGGTTTTGAACCCCGAATCCGTCAAGAACGAGGGTGTTATTGTTATTGCTGAGAAGTTTCAAGGACTTCTTCAGTTTACTTCATCTGTATCCGTACCGAGGCGGATAAGATCAAGTATTTTAACAAGAGGTTGGAACCGCGGTTGAGAATACAGTTGTTCAATCACAATTGTAACTCACTTGGCGAATTCATCGAGGAGGCTCTTGGAGCAGAGCTTTCGATCAAGGAGCTTACTCAGAAGGATCCTTCAGTATCTTCTAGTGAGAGGACTAGGATGCCGATTCGTTCAGAGGGACATCGAGCTCCGACGTCCAAAAGGTCATTTCCTAGTCGGCTTCGTACTGGGAAAGCATTTTCTCCTCAGGCGACGAGTTCGACTGTTGTTTGTTTTAATTGTGATTCGGCGGGGCATGTGAGTACTCGATGTACGGTGCCAGCTATTATTTATTTTATGTGTGGGAGGCAGGAACACCTTCAGAATACTGCATGAGTTCTAGTGCCAGTAGGTCTCGAGAGAGCTCACGGGCCTCGAGAGATTTTGTCACTTCAGTCCGTACTTCATCCAAGGGGTCATATCGGGCTTCGGGAGCCAGATGTATGGACACCCGAGGGGAAGTAGCGAGTTCAGATTAGGGTCTTCCTCGAGTCGATGAGATCGAGGAACTCGATGATCTGGAGGATGTTAATTCCGGGTACATTTGAGATGTAGCCTTTATTTGTATTTTCCTTGTCTTTCGGATTGATGTTTGACTCGGTCTGTATTTTAATATTGCGGTTGTGAACCATTTATTATTGATCTATCTTGTAATCATTGTATCTGAGAATCTTGACACTTGAGTCATTTGAGGTGATTTTCTTTCCTTTTGGTCCTGTACCCGAGATTTTTGTGATGATCTGGGTAATCGTTCATTGTGATTCGAGACATCAAGTCGTGAGGACTTGGGTGCGCGATTGATATGGTCCCGAGGACTATTTGTGCGTTGTTATCTTCTTTTGTGGTGCGACTTCCTGGCTGGTCTCTAGCAGGAGAGTCATGATTCGGCTAATCTCGCATTTGATTGAGTGTCTTTATCACTTGATTTTTTCGCCTTGTTCAGGCAGAGGAGACGTGGGGACCCGTGGGGTCGGCCCAGTTGCTTAGGTGGAATTGCTCGTATTGAGGAGTATTCCTGGAGATGTTGTTTTCTTATCCTGATGGATAGTCCGGTACCCGACATGCGCCCTGAGTTTCGGGGACGAAACTCTTTTTAAGGGGGGGAGTATGTAATATCCGGGGGTAATTTTTTTTTCGTGTTACTATTGAGTTGTACGTATTCATTTGGAATTGTACAAGTGTTGTTGTTTGGACCGATACAATATATATTGTATTAGAATATTTCGGGATCGAAATATTTATTCTGGTCGTCGGTTTGGTTTCGTCGTTTGGTTATTGTTTGGCGAGTTTGGAATTTTGGCTAAGTTTATAGCCATAGCGTACGCTACCTGTGTAACATTACGTACGCTAATTTGTTGCGATTACGTACGTTACACCCTGAGGTTGCGTACGTAATGCGTGGTAGATGGTGGGAACCTTCGTCGTGGTCAACTTTCGGGGCGAGGGTATCTTTAGGGTATCATTTATATAGGGATGAATTCACGTGAGCAAGTAACGTGAGGAATCTCATGTGATATATATATATATATATATATATATATATATATATATATATCACATGAGATTCCTCACGTTACTTGCTCACGTGAATTCATCCCTCACCCTCTCTCTCTCTCCCTCTCGCCACTCTCTCCTCCCTCATTTTTTTCTCTTCTTCTTCTTCCGTGCCATCTTCTCTACTTGACTCTCTCCTCCCTCATTTTTTTCTCTTCTTCTTCCCGTGCCATCTTCTCTCGCTTGACTCTCTCTCCCTTCTCTCCGTCATTTTTTCGGCGAGATGGAGCTTGAGGCAGGCCGGCTTCTCTGTTTTTTTCGGCGAGATAGAGTTCGGCGGCGGCGACGGCTCACGGCCGGAGCTCGGCGGCGGCTGGTGAATTTCCGAACCGGAAGGCCGCAAACCCGATCGACGTGTTCGGCATTTTTTCTTCTTCTTTCTGGCGAGACGGAGCAGGCACCGACTTCTCCATTTTTCCGGCCGGAGGTAGGGCCGACGTCTCTGGCGGCCGGAGCTCGGCGGCGGCCGATCGGAATTTCCGGATCGGGAGACATTATAAATCCGGTCAGCTGTTTGGCATTTTTTCTTCCGGCGGCGAGCTCGGGCGTCCGGCGTCTTCATGGTTACCGGCCATAGACGGAAACGGGCGGAGTTGGGCGAAGTCCCGGGTCATTTTTCCGGCGGCGATTTCGGCATGGGAGTTTTTTCGGACACAGCGATCGACTCTTCCGGTTAGTTTTATGTGTTTTTCAGTTATATATATATATATATAGGTGTGTTGTGTGTGTGCTGCTGCTAAGTGATTTTATGTGTGTGTGTTATGTGTTTTGTGTATATATATATATAATATATATATATATATAAAGCTGTTATATATATATATATATATATATATATATATATATATATATATATATATATATATATATATATATATATATATGTAACACCCCCGATATATTCAGGAATATTTATTCTGTAACACCCCCGATATATTCAGGAATATTACAGCGCCGTAAATCCTTTACATAAGAATTTACAAGGCTGAATAAAGAAATGACAATAATGTATACTAGTTTATGAAATTCTTTGAAATAAAATTAAATCGACTGGTTCAAAACCGAAATTACAAATATCCCATGAAGAGTTATTATTACATCACCAAAATTCAAATCATAATAACGGACGACGTACTCGAGTACTTATTGAAATAACCAACAAATAACAGACAGTAAACCCGGTCGAAACATCACTCTGCACCCTCGTCGTCATGCATCTCCAGTAGTTGTTTCCCCGCTCTCCTGGATCCTGAACATACACAAATGTTCACCCCCGAAGGGGTTAGCACAACGATGCTAGTACAAGTACAATAATCATACAACAGTGATATAATCAACAATTATATCATCACAAGTTTCTTCGACGAGAATATCCACAACACATATCATATCATAACATTTTCAACATACAGATGGTATTCCAACGATCCAGCGCACACAGCTATAGATTCCCATGATGATCCCGTCGGACCAACACATGGTGGAACTACCTGTCCAACGATCCAGCGCACACAGCTATAGATTCCCATGATGATTCCCGTCGGATCAACACATGGTGGACATATATATACACAACATATTTACACGATACAATCACAATTGTCATAGTACAAACAATTCTAATTAGAGTACTTGCCTCGGTTCGTTGACAAGAATAAACTTCCACGAATATCAAAATACTCGAAGGTCGTCCCCTTCGATCAATCACATGTTAAGCTCGAACCTTAACAAAAGAAATAGTACAGAATTTATTTCGTGCCGTACAAACGTCTAACAATTCAACAATTACGGTAGGAAGTCCTTAATATGCAATGCATGCGGGCCAGTTAACGCACGCTTCGAATCATATGTAGCGTGCGTTAATGCTACTCGTTAGCGTCGCGATACCTGCTTGCCTAGCGTCGCTAACCCGGCGTTATCGATTGCCTCATCGATCGGCCGACTCGGCTGATGATTTAACGCACGCTAAGTCCAAAACGTTGCGTACGCTAAACGTACTCGATAGCGCACGTTAAATCTCGTATATTAGCGCACGCTAATAATGCATGGCAGTTCACTGGAGGGAAGCAGATTTAAATAGTGATGAAGTAAGCGATTTCTTCAGTGATTTGATGTTTGTTATCTGTCTTCATGTTATGTTCATAACCTTTATGAATGATCTCCAGGATAATATCAGCTTCAAGATGCAAATATACGTACATTCATCATGACACCATAATCCATCTTGATTTCAATTCTCATGCGAAGTTGGTGATCTCCGGTTGATGTATTAGATTCTACTATCCATATACATATTCAGACTTCATCTTGAGGTGAACTAATAATTCCGATTCATATGATAGAATATTTCCTAAGATGATTCTTCCTTTAAGTTCTTATAACATCTCTTCCAAATCGTGATCACAAAGATAACATAAATCATACGGATGGTTAACTTCAGAATATTTCTCTCATCATTGAAGTACTAGGATCCCAACTTCAAGGTTCTAACAATAATATCGTATTTGTAGACATTCCAATCTTCTAAACATGATGTTGTTGAATAATTCACTAATGAAATTCAATACCTCGATAATATGATCATCGCATCCATTGGAAAACCAAATCTAAGACTGGTGATAGGTTGAACATACCTTAAAATGCCGAAATCACTGAACTACGAGTATAATCCAACTCCGTTTGGTTATGTGCCACTCCAAAGTGTTACTTCTCTTCAATGATCACTCACAAGTGATACTCAATCATTCAATGATCACTAATATATGTTCTAAGTGTTTAGAAGGGATATTCTTGCTCTCTGGACTCTCAGAGACGAAGTATAGACGAAGGAAATGAAAGCCAAAGCGTTTGCTGTCCATTTATAAAATTCTGCATTATTGACAAGTTAGCGCACGCTACTAAGCATCCCTTAGCGTGCGCTAATAATGGTTGACTTCAAAATTTGTCCGGGTGCGTCAGCGGGAATCTTATCCGGAGCTAACTGTCCCGCTGGCGCATGAGCTAACTGTCCCGCTCAATAATTGAGTCCTTAGCGTACGTTACTCATACCTGCATAGCGTGCGCTAAGAATGGCCCGATAGCGCGCGTTAAGATACATTCTTAGCGTGCGCTATCACGAGGTTACTTGAACAATTTTGCAAGTTTCTATACTTATGCATAATGGTATTAATGCACTAAATATCATACTCCAATAATCAAAATCACCAATCCAAAATAATACATGGTTGAATACAGATGAAATATACCGTAATAAATCCGGATATTACATACTCTCCTACTAAAAAGGAGTTTCGTCCCGAAACTCAAGACGAAAATAACTCAGGATATCTAGACTTCATATCAGTTTCTGTTTCCCAAGTGGCTTCTTCCCTTCCGTGACGTGACCACTGAACTTTGACCAAAACGATTGATTTGTTCCTCAGCTTTTTAACTCGACTCTCGAGTATCTTGACTGGCCTTTCTTCAAAAGTCCCATCCTGCGCGACTTCGATTTCGCCGAAATCAATGATATGACTGGGATCAGGTATATACCTCCGTAACTGGGATACGTGGAACACGTTATGAACATGGCACAATGACGGCGGCAATGCCAATCTGTATGCCAACTCCCCAACTCTCTCGAGGATTTCAAATGGTCCGATATATCTAGGACTCAGCTTTCCTTTTCTTCCGAAACGAAAGATTCCCCGAGTAGGAGAGACCTTCAAAAGTACGTGATCTCGATCTTGAATTCCAATGGCGCGGCGTGCGTCCGCATAGGATTCTGGCGACTCAGGCGATTAACGGCCTTTCACGAATCAAGGCTATCTTCTCTTGAGTTTGCTCGATCAACTCGTTACTGTTAGATCAAGTCCGATGAATCGTCCCAGCATAGGGGCGATCTGCATCTCCTTCCGTACAATGCCTCAAACGGTGCCATCTTAATGGAAGCATGCCAACTATTATTGTAGGTAAATTCAATCAACGGTAGATGAATTTCCCAATTGTTTGACCAATCTAAGGCACAGGCCCTTAGCATATCTTCCACCGTTTGTATAGTTCTCTCAGATTGTCCGTCAGTCTGCGAGTGATAAGCTGTACTGAAGTTCAATTCGGTCCCCAAGGCCTTATGAACTGCTTTCCAAAAGTGAGATACAAAACGACCGTCCCGATCAGAAACAATGGTCTTCGGCGTACCATGCAATCGAACTATCTCCGAAATAAATACTCGTGCCAACCTCTCTGGTCCCCACGTATCCTTAATGCCTAGAAAATGAGCCGATTTGGTTAAAAGATCAACTATCACCCAAATCATGTTCATTCCCGTCCTGGTTTTCGGCATATTAGTGATAAAGTCCATCGATATGTCCTCCCACTTCCATTCAGGAATCGGGAGTGGCTTCAACATTCCAGCAGGTCGTTGATGCTCGATCTTAACCTGCTGACAAGTTAAGCATTTCGAAACATAGTCCGCTACGTCTTTCTTCATGTTGCCCCACCAGAAGTTCTGTTTCAAGTCTTTATACATTTTACTGGTGCCCGGGTGGATAGAATAGGGCGAACCATGAGCTTCCTTCGTAATCGTATGTTTCAGAACATCAACATCGGGAACGCAGAGTCGGTTCTGAAATCTCAAAACTCCATCGTCATGAATTATGAATCCGGGGGCCTTTCCTTTGATTACTTCATCATGTAACCGAATCATCAGAGGATCATCTGTCTGTCTAGATTTGATTTCTTCGGTTAGAGATGAAGTTATCTCCATCACGCACAGTTGTCCTTGGATTCTTTGTAACCACACTTCAATTCCTTCACGAATCATCTCTCGTTGAAGGCTAAGTTGGGATGTCAGCGTTTCCAGCATCTGAATAGAGACAGGTTTGCGGCTAAGTGCATCGGCTATTACATTCGCTTTGCCTGGATGGTATAAAATCTCCAAGTCATAGTCTTTAATCAGTTCCAACCATCTTCTTTGCCGCATGTTCAATTCTTTCTGACTAAATATGTACTTGAGACTCTTGTGATCCGTAAAGATCTGACAGTGAGTCCCGTACAGATAATGCCTCCAGATCTTCAAGGCAAAAACCCCGCCGCTAGTTCCAAATCATGTGTCGGGTAATTCACTTCATAAGGTTTCGATTGTCGCGACGCATAAGCGATCACCTTATCATTACGCATTAACACGCACCCAAGTCCTTGGTTGAAGCATCACGTAAACTATGAATCCTTGATTCCACTGTGGAAGTGATAGAATCGGTCTTGTCGTCAATCTTTTCTTGATTCATCAAAACTAATCGACACAACTCATTCCACTCAAACTTTTGAGTTTTTACGCGAGTCGAGTAAGTGGGCGGGAGATTTTAGAAAACCCTTCCACGAATCGACGATAGTATCCAGCAAGTCCCAAGAAGCTTCGGACTTCTTTCACGTTCTTTGGAGGCTCCCAATTCATAATTGCTTCGATCTTCTGAGGATCTACTCGGACTCCTTCAGCTGACACTACATGGCCGAGGAACATTACTTCCTTTAGCCAGAATTCACACTTAGAAAGTTTGGCGTACAATTGTTCGTTTCTCAAAAGTTCCAATACAATCCGCAAATGTTGCGCATGTTCTTCAGGACTCTTAGAATATACCAGGATGTCGTCAATAAACACGACCACAAATTTATCCAAAAATTCAATGAACACACGGTTCATCAATTGCATAAAAACAGCAGGTGCGTTAGTGAGACCAAACGGCAT
Organism: Orobanche coerulescens; assembly: GCA_033398695.1. NCBI lineage: Eukaryota > Viridiplantae > Streptophyta > Magnoliopsida > Lamiales > Orobanchaceae > Orobanche > Orobanche coerulescens. Next base: position 28,428,335 of record CM065805.1, on the reverse strand, counting down.
CACCACAAACTCATAATGCCCGTAGCGAGTTCTGAATGCTGATTTCGGAACATCAGATTCCTTAATCCTCAGCTGATGGTATCCTGATCTCAGATCAATTTTAGAAAATACTGTTGCCCCTTGCAACTGGTCAAATAGATCATCAATCCGTGGCAACGGATACTTGTTCTTAATCGTCATCTTGTTCAGCTCTCGATAGTCAATACGATCGAGGCGATCCATCCTTCTTTCGGACGAAAAGAACTGGCGCTCCCAGGTGGCAGCTTGGTGAATATAGCCCTTGTCCAGTAACTCTTCCAGCTGCTTCTTCAATTCGTACATCTCAGTAGGTGCCATACGATACGGCGCCTTGGAAATTGGTGTAGCTCCGGGTTCTAGCTCAATGGTAAATTCCACATCCCTTCGTGGAGGTAGTCCCGGTAATTCGTTAGGAAATACATCTGGAAATTCATTCACAACAGGAATGGATGAAATTTCCACAATTTCGTCTTCTTTCTTCATTGCGTAACACCGATTACCGATCTGACCTGTTTCAACAATTTGTGACTTTCATTGCCTTTATCAATTTTCTGAGCTTCCGGTTTCCATCCTTGAGCAGTATTTCGGAGCCATCATCAGCGATCAGTGAAATATTCCTCCTTCGGTAGTCTACAATTGCTCCATACCGATTAAGCCAATCGTCTCCGAGTATCAGGTCATCTCCTTGCATTTCTATCACGATCAGATTTGAGAGCCACTCTCTGCCCCCAAATGATACAGGGAAATTTCTAGTTTCTAAATTTCCGACAATTCTCTCTCCACTCGGTAAACCAACAACATAAGGTTCACAAGCATGAAAACCGGAAATATTCAAACGATTTATACAAGACAAAGATATGAAAGAATGTGTAGCTCCTGTATCGAACAAAACGCTAACTGGCTGGGAAAGGATTTGGGACGATTGCACGATGCGGCAATGACATCGATCGTCTGTCCTCCTCATCTCATACAAGCGTGGGGAACGGATCCGCACTCGATGTCCCCTTTCGGTCCCATTGTCCTCTGCCTCGCCCGCGGCCAAAATTCGAGGCATCTGAACACTTTGCTTTGCGTCATTGGACACCGGCTTCTTCTCGAGCCATTTGTGATGAACGGGTTCCATTGTACTTAGTGGCGTCCTTACAAAGCGTCGCACGGTGTCCTTCCCTGTCACTCAAAACATGTAAGCTGGAGTGCGTAAACAATCACGCCAAAGGTGGCACAGGCGACCACGGTTAAAGCACTTCCTAGTTGTATCCGTCGTGGTGACATTGGTCCGTAATTCTTTCCGCTCTTAGATGGGTGCGGAGGCTTCTTGAAAGAAAGGAAGACTGGGCCTTGCGGGGCCTTTGCTCTTGTGCTCTGTAAAAGTACCGAGACTTTCTGTTTCTTCGACTCCATAAACTTCTCCATTCTTGCTTCTTTTATTTCATACGCTAACGCCTTATCACGATGCTGGCGGAGAGTGGTACATTCAAAAGGACATGTACCTCTGGATTTACGGTTTCATCCTCATTTCAAAATGAATCATCATTTCCATACATTACGACCGGATGTCGAACAAATGCTAGCTTCTTTGGTTAAAAGTCTTAATAAATGCAGGACACGGGTTCGTCGATGGTTGAGCGGAGAAAAATTCAATTTTGGCTTCCCTCACGGACGAGGGCAATCTTGAGCTTCCATCATCATTTTAAATTCCACCCAATCGGCATCATGATCTGCAGTCGGATAGCTTCCCACCACTCGGATGCTTCCCTATCGAGAAATCTTGGGCAATAGGAGCTCTCTCTGTCGTCAAGGCAATTAATTCCAGCAAAAATTTTCTCCAGTTCCTTCAACCAATGGTCCCAAGTGGGAGTCTCGGAAAAGCCGTCAAATTTGGGTGGTTGCATCTTTGCCACCTCTTGTAACCATCGGTCACCTCGATTTCCCATTTCTAGAATCCTTTGTTGTCCATCTCCCTGCCGAATTCCTGCGCCACTTGCATTCGGTCCACGACACGAAGCCCGAGTCATCACGGTTCACGACTTGACGAAGGATTTCGGCACACCAGTTACAGTTCGTTATTGATGGATTGCTGCGGCTCGCCTGAGCTATGACTAGCCTGATTAGAAGGCGACGCCTCCCTTTCAGCATTCCTTCGTCCGCGTCCACGACCGCGACCACGTCCACGTCCGCCTCTCAACATACTGTAAGCATAAGCACTTAATATACAGGAAACAGCATCGTTCTAATATTCGAGTATAAAGAGACACAACATGTAAAGAACAAGATAGAGTTTAGGAACTTACAACCACTGTTCGCATGAAGACGTAGGCAGTGCAGTGATGTCGTTTATGACCGGTTACCTCAAAAGACATAAATGACCCCTATTTTAACCCAACGGCCAAGATATCCTTAATCTTAGCTCTGATACCATATTATGTAACACCCCCGATATATTCAGGAATATTTATTCTGTAACACCCCCGATATATTCAGGAATATTACAGCGCCGTAAATCCTTTACATAAGAATTTACAAGGCTGAATAAAGAAATGACAATAACAGATACTAGTTTATGAAATTGCTGAAATAAAATTAAATCAACTGGTTCAAAACCGAAATTACAAATATCCCATGAAGAGTTATTATTACATCACCAAAATTCAAATCATAATAACGGACGACGTACTCGAGTACTTATTGAAATAACCAACAAATAACAGACAGTAAACCCGGTCGAAACATCACTCTGCACCCTCGTCGTCATGCATCTCCAGTAGTTGTTTCCCCGCTCTCCTGGATCCTGAACATACACAAATGTTCACCCCCGAAGGGGTTAGCACAACGATGCTAGTACAAGTACAATAATCATACAACAGTGATATAATCAACAATTATATCATCACAAGTTTCTTCGACGAGAATATCCACAACACATATCATATCATAACATTTTCAACATACAGATGGTATTCCAACGATCCAGTAGCACCTGACTATAGATTCCCATGATGATCCCGTCGGACCAACACATGGTGGAACTACATCCCAACGATCCAGTAGCACACGACTATAGATTCCCATGATGATTCCCGTCGGATCAACACATGGTGGACATATATATACACAACATATTTACACGATACAATCACAATTGTCATAGTACAAACAATTCTAATTAGAGTACTTGCCTCGGTTCGTTGACAAGAATAAACTTCCACGAATATCAAAATACTCGAAGGTCGTCCCCTTCGATCAATCACGTGTTAAGCTCGAACCTTAACAAAAGAAATAGTACAGAATTTATTTCGTGCCGTACAAACGTCTAACAATTCAACAATTACGGTAGGAAGTCCTTAATATGCAATGCATGCGGGCCAGTTAACGCACGCTTCTGAATCATATGTAGCGTGCGTTAATGCTACTCGTTAGCGTCTGCGATACACCGCCTAGCGTACGCTAACCCGGCGTTGTCAGTGCCTCACTGATCAGCCGACTGACTCGGCTGATGATTTAACGCACGCTAAGTCCAAAACGTTGCGTACGCTAAACGTACTCGATAGCGCACGTTAAATCTCGTATATTAGCGCACGCTAATAATGCATGGCAGTTCACTGGAGGGAAGCAGATTTAAATAGTGATGAAGTAAGCGATTTCTTCAGTGATTTGATGTTTGTTATCTGTCTTCATGTTATGTTCATAACCTTTATGAATGATCTCCAGGATAATATCAGCTTCAAGATGCAAATATACGTACATTCATCATGACACCATAATCCATCTTGATTTCAATTCTCATGCGAAGTTGGTGATCTCCGGTTGATGTATTAGATTCTACTATCCATATACATATTCAGACTTCATCTTGAGGTGAACTAATAATTCCGATTCATATGATAGAATATTTCCTAAGATGATTCTTCCTTTAAGTTCTTATAACATCTCTTCCAAATCGTGATCACAAAGATAACATAAATCATACGGATGGTTAACTTCAGAATATTTCTCTCATCATTGAAGTACTAGGATCCCAACTTCAAGGTTCTAACAATAATATCGTATTTGTAGACATTCCAATCTTCTAAACATAATGTTGTTGAATAATTCACTAATGAAATTCAATACCTCGATAATATGATCATCGCATCCATTGGAAAACCAAATCTAAGACTGGTGATAGGTTGAACATACCTTAAAATGCCGAAATCACTGAACTACGAGTATAATCCAACTCCGTTTGGTTATGTGCCACTCCAAAGTGTTACTTCTCTTCAATGATCACTCACAAGTGATACTCAATCATTCAATGATCACTAATATATGTTCTAAGTGTTTAGAAGGGATATTCTTGCTCTCTGGACTCTCAGAGACGAAGTATAGACGAAGGAAATGAAAGCCAAAGCGTTTGCTGTCCATTTATAAAATTCTGCATTATTGACAAGTTAGCGCACGCTACTAAGCATCCCTTAGCGTGCGCTAATAATGGTTGACTTCAAAATTTGTCCGGGTGCGTCAGCGGGAATCTTATCCGGACCCATGTCCCGCTGGCGCATGAGCTAACTGTCCCGCTCAATAATTGAGTCCTTAGCGTACGTTACTCATACCTGCATAGCGTGCGCTAAGAATGGCCCGATAGCGCGCGTTAAGATACATTCTTAGCGTGCGCTATCACGAGGTTACTTGAACAATTTTGCAAGTTTCTATACTTATGCATAATGGTATTAATGCACTAAATATCATACTCCAATAATCAAAATCACCAATCCAAAATAATACATGGTTGAATACAGATGAAATATACCGTAATAAATCCGGATATTACAATATATATATATAGTGTGTGTGCCGTGAAGTGTGTGTGTGTGAGTTGTGTAGTGGCGTGAGTTGTGTGTGTTAGGTGCATAAAATGTGAGTGTGTAGTGTTAGTATATATATATATATATTTATATATATATATACATATATGATGTTTGTATATATATGTGTGTGTATTCGGATAAATACGAGTATAGTATGTGTTCGTGTTGGAATCGAAATTATCTATTGTGTTGTTTTCGGTCGATATCGTGTTATCGAATGAATTATATTTCATTCAAGGTTGTTCGAGTGCTTGTGATTGTCGGAGGACGCGTTGATCGATTCGTGGTAGGACGTTGATCGTGGAAGGACTTTCTCGCCTTCGGTTTGAGGCAAGTTTTATACTTGTACTGGTCAATGAGATTAATGTTATCATGTATGTGTATGAATGTGTGTATCATTTCGAGACTTGGTCTCTTTATGATTTTGTTGATATCAGGGGATTGTTTGATACGATACCCTTCGGCAAATTATGCCAAATATTATTGTTGTTCGTAAATGGCCGATCCAAGGCATTGCGGTACTTGTTGGTAATATTGTTGTCGATAGCCGGTTCGCGGTATCGACATATCGATTGTTATTGTTGATTGATGTTCCTTTGAGATATTGTTGTTGATAGCCGGTTCGCGGCATCGACGTATCGATTGTTGTTATTGATTGATGTTCCATCAAGATATTTTTTGTGAATCGTCGTTATTGATATCAGTGTTTTTCTATTGATGTCGTTTTGGCCAATTGAAGGCATTGACGTATTCGATTATCATCTTCGTCATCGGTAACCGATTAAAGGTGCCGAGACATCCGTTGTACAATTGTTATCGGTTAACCGTTCTGAAGGTTATCAATATATATTGAATTGGGATTATCAAAGATAATTCCCATCCGTTGTATAATTATTATCGATTGTCCGCTCTAACGGTAATCGATATATCGAATTGGGATTATCAACGATAATTCCCATCCGTTGAATTATTATTGTCGTGTTGACCGATTCAAGGCAGCACACTATTATTCTTGTGAACTCGGTAATTTTGTGATCGTTGAAGGTTGAGAATTTCCCATCGTTGTGTTGTGATCGTTGCTCGTGTTAATCGGTCCTTAGGGATTTTGATCCCAGGATGGTTGTTTTGAATATTGTTGGTCGTGTCGATCTTTCATTATTCGTGTCATCGTTCACTTGGTGAGTCGTATGATTTGTTTTGGATGTCTTATCCTTTGAGTTTCGTTGTCATGTTGTATCGTGACATATCCGGAATCATATCTGCGTTCCGATTGGTTATTGTGTATGATTTTTAGCCAGGCACATATAGTCATCGGCGGATATTATTCCGCGTTGGACTGTGCACACGGGACGTAGTTTCGTGAGGCTAATTAGGTACATTGTCCTACGTATATTCTGGATTCCATATACGGGGCGGACATGTGCACGGACACATTTCCGGATCGGGCGTACTGTGATGTCCATCTTTTGAGCCATAAACTTTGACCGTCCATAGTATTGGATGAGTTTGATGTTTTGTGATTGAGCGTTCATACGCCTGAGGGGTATGTTCGACAGTCATGTTTGTTTCTTTGAGATCTGTATTGTGATGATTTACTGACTTCGGTCATTCGCTTCGTGCCATCGTGATATTTTGGCGGCTTCGAACATTCGGCTTTCGAGCCATCGTGATATTTTGGCGGCTTGGTGTTCGGCTTCGAGCCATCGTGATATTTTGGCGGCTTAGTGTTTGGCTTTCGTGCCATCGTGATATTTTAGCGGCTTGAGTGTTCGGCTTTCAGGACATCGTGATATTTTGGCGGCTTAATTTGAGGGCTTTCGAGCCATTGTGATGTATCGGTATTTCCGTTTGAGCCTTCGGGCATTGTGATCCTTATTTATTTCGGCGTTGGATTGATTTACCTTCGGGTAATGTATTGTTGTGTTCTATATTGATGTTTCGCCGTTGGGCACTTATGTTCTAACCTATTGAGCGGTATTGATCGTATGCGTGGGCATAATATTCCACGAATGCTCGATTCTTACTTTGGTTTGTGAGCATCTCGTACTACCATTGTTGTCTTGTTTATTACGCCTTTGGATGCATATCATGTTGTGCATGTACTTGATATTCATTATCTTGGATGGTGACCCAGTGGCGGAACATGTTTTCATGTTTTAGGTACTTGCGAGGAGAGAGTTGAGACACGGGGGCATGACGATGGCGGCGAGGCATTCGAGCGATACTAGTCCGAGATATTTTGGTGTTCATGTTGGTCGACAGTTGGAGTACTCCATTTTTGTTCGATCGATGTCGTTTTGTATTATCAGCAAGGCTCGTGGATGTTGTTGTATTTTTATTTTGGCCATGTAGGCCCATTCTTGTCGTTGAAATTCCATATCGGGATAGTATGTCGGACGTCATAGTAAGTCTGTGATTTCCTATTTTGGTCGGTTTGTTGTATTTTAGTCGTGTTCGCTGGTGGATCACACGATGTGGGGTCACGACAACGTAATAACTTGATGGGATTTGGGGTGTTACAACGTCTTCCCAACTACTTTGCCTGAAACGGACCTCCTTCAAATTCCGACTTCTAGAGTCACCTTTGCAACCCCGCTCGATTGCGGCGCGACCCACCGCTTTAGTCGCGGACCTCTCCTCCGTCTCTGCACCGACGGCGGCTCCTCCGCTCAACCCGTCTGCGGCCTTCGGCTGCCCGACCAGCCAGCCGGTTGTCCAGCCCGACCCGTGCTGCGATCAGACTCGACCCGGTTATTGACCCAGACGGCGATTCTTGACGACCCGCTCAGCGATCCGTTTTAGATCATTTTAAATCGGCCATTGTTGCTTAAAGCTGCGACCCGATCTGATCAAAGCACCGCCGGATTGTCTTATGGTTTTATGCACGTGATATTTAATGTTTGAAAACCTAGTGCAGTCGAGACAAACCTATCAAAAGAAAACGAGAAACGAGAATTTCCGCGCGTAAATTTTCTGCACAGTGTAGTCGTACCAAAATCATGTTTCCTGATTCGTTAACCGTCGGATCGGTGTGAAATTTTGACAGCAATTTTCCAACACAAATATCTATATATTCAACGGTGGAGATCGGATTCTGAGTAATATTGATCACTGAATCTGCCGCCAAATAGAAGCAGATTTTTACGAGGAAATTTGGAGATCCGACCTCATCTAATACCGACCGGCTATACCGCCGCGCTCGAGTCCCTTTTCGGCCGATTATCGAGCCCAGTAGCCCTATCCGGGCGTTTCTCAACTCTCCATCTTTTCCTAATTAATGATTCATTTGTTCATTAATTTGTACACTTATGAATCTTACCATGTTTATGTTTTACGTGCATATAGGATAATACGTTGCTCATGATGATGTGCACGCTATGGAGAGAAGTCATATTTATTATCCCATTCAAGGATCAAAGTAAATATGGAACCGAGTACCACGAAAATATTGCTCATATGGAGAGAAGCTCCCGTTCAAGGATCAAAGCAAATATGGAACCAAGTACCCATAAGACTTTATTAAAGTTCCCGTTTTTCAATTCCTCTCTTTTGGGAAATTTTTTTGGGGGGAATTGGGTATTTGGGTTCTTTATCTCCCACGCTACTTTGCGGTGGATGAGACTATGAGAGGTGGTATCACTCTCATATATCGAAGTAAACTGTGTGACGGTCCTGGAGGAGTCACGGATAATTGTTGAAAGTCGATATTTGTGGTTGTTGCATACACCACGTTTTGGGTGCGATTTGACGTCGCCGTTTTGTCGATTTTAAACCAACAATTGAATAAAATGAATATTGTCGGTAACGGTACAGTTATGACTTGTTCATGATTAGTCACGGAATTGTGACGTACAAATGGGACAAACATCGATTGCGACGGATATGTCGTGGTTAAAATCGATTTGTGACGAAATTGTCATGTTGAATTGAGCGACCACCATGTTGGTCTTGACCCAATCCCATACTTGGAAAACTCCATCTTTCATCTTATTAAAATAAAATATTGCATGTGGGTGTAGTCATGCACCGTCTCCTTGCAATATGATATATGAAAGAATGTAAGAGTACTTCTCATGAATTTTAACATGTAAAACAATGGCATATTGCGGTAAATACATGAATTCGTTGACCTCGATTATAGTTCATGTGATTATAGGTCCGAATACTTTTCCAAGTATTTGTAAAGGCATGTGCCTTATACATTTGACTATGTTTAGTCGATCTTATTGGATGGTCAAGACGAGTTGGTTATGGTATATTCATTATGTCTCATGGTTCAAAATGCTTAATTATGATGCACCGCGTTGTATCTATATAACATGGCTATTATGACGTATACTTGCAAATTGAGAATTAAAATACTTGGTTGATTTGATGCACTTTGGTGGATTTTATCTATACTTTGATCATGACTAGGCGCATCCTCCTTGGTATTTGTTTATGCTTTGAAAGTTCAAACGGAATTAGTGGTTTTTAAACAGCCTTAGCTGTACCGACATTCCTACTTTCTCTGCAAGTCTACCAAGTTGGAGTTACCGAAAGGATCATCAGTCGAGATAAGAAATCGAACATCCTGCTGCGTTTAAACGCACCTATGGCTGTCATTGCCATGTTTTTGCATCAACACTTATGCCATTGGATATGGTCTCAACCTCGTTCTCTCACTAAACTTGGGAAATACTAAAGCAACTAATTAAAATATGTACTGTGATCTGAGTTTAATGATACGTGTGGTGCACAATATATGGATAGAAAGATACGGAAGTCTAGTTTTCAGAACATCTGACCGTTCGTCCATAGCCTTCCTAACAAGGGAGTTATAGTTGTTTTAGTGAACAAAGGTCAATCTGCGCGGAATTTTATTTCCAGCGATTGTGCTAACTTTTGTCCCAACCAACTTGGTTCCCATATTAAATTTGTAAGTGGTCTTATGACACATATTTTTCAACCTCTTTTTGGCCGAATTTGCCATAGATGATGCAGTTTTTGGTATGCGTTGTACGCTAAACTATCATCTTTTAAATGTTGAAAAACAGTTTCCTTGGGGAAGCCCAAAACACGCACCCTTATAAGAAGGTCGAGCGTGTGCATGGTAGTGTTACACCATGCTTGTGTCGTAATTTTGCCCTTTAGGCATATAACCTTGTCATGTTATGCACTCAATATGATAGCTCATTTTGATCGTATCAGGTATAAAATCTCTAAGTTGTTGGAGTATTCGCTATGCTCATGCTTATAAAGATTTTGTAAGCGAAATTGAGTGCGTATTAAGATATTTCCAAGGAACACAATATTTTTGGATTTCGTGTTATAAATCCATTGTGACTATGATGAGTAGGTCATCACAATCAATGAGCGGTATAATGCTCAAGTTGTTGAATGCCGAATAGCGTTTTCTAGTCATATATGTTCTGTAATAATTGAACCATGTTATGACTCGATGATACATATGCCAAAGTGTATCACTCATAGCATCTCATTATTATTTATGAGAAATAAAATCTTATGCATCACTTGTATTGAATATGTGAAAAGAAAAATATTCATGAGTCAATATGGTCCGGCTTGCATCGGTTTGTGTAACCAGAAGATGTATTGGGATATTGACATATTTAGGCTTTAATAGTCTGGAGTTTGGACAGTTTGATGATCCATATACCACGGTATTGTCATGGACATCATTTTCTTTGAACAAAGAAACTAGTTGGATCAAAGATACCAAAGTACGTTGGTGGAGTCGTGAGCAGGGCTCATGGCCGATGATGATATTTATGTCATCTGCGTCTTGTTTTCATAAACATGTGTGACGCCAAAGAACCCCCCAATGATTCTTCTTAGCCATGTTCATTGATTAAAGGCTATTCTTTGGCACGATTAGGAGATGACACCCTCCTATGCTAAAGAGAATAATGTAACAACTCGCATAAGTATGGTGCTGAGTCCTCCCTTTTCACCGAGTTCTTATACATACATGATCATAAGTATTAGTCTGGGTGGATTATGATGCTATGATGGTGTTCACAAATGGTCGTACTCAAGTGATAACATTTATATGTTATGTTGTTCCTTTGACAATGATTGATAAGTTGATGAAAGCTGAGTTTATGGTCGTCCAACTTGCGGACCAGTCATTGTAAAGGTCAGTTCACCAACTTTTAGATCAAGTCTTAAAGTGAAATTTTAACAAGTACTTCCTAACATCTAAGGCCACCTTCTCAAAAATTTTGATGCCATTTGGAGACTTGGAAGGAGGTGAACCACTTAAATGAAGTTTTCACATACCACCAGCCGTCCGAACGACCAGTTCGATGTCATTTCGACCGGTTTTTGACCACAAGGTTGATGATTTTGGAATCCTAAACACCCGTTTATACATGCTCACGAAATTTTGAGGTGTTTGGGGCTGGTGAAGGGAGTGAACTCTTCAAGAAAGCACTAGAGGTTCGATAAAACCAACGGCCTATCATCGGTTCAATCGTTTCTTCATATTCGATCCCGGTGGTGTATGGTGGCGGTTTTGTAGAATTCTCAAGATCAGTAGCTACGGCTATGTAGCATAGGTCAACATGTCATATTCACCTATACCTATCATCATTCAAATATTTAGTTACGAGTGTAACAGTATGCATTTTGTTAACTGGATTGCGTTAACACTGAAAACCTTTATCGTCCACATGTTCATGTGCCAAAGTGCGTCACCACAACGCATTATGACGGGTTATAAATTATGAATATGACATGCGCTTTCACTCATAGTCCGCTTAAAATATACCTTGGCAGACGATCTCGTAAGTCACTTTGATGAGCCAGTCTTCCCGTCGTTAGGGGGAGATGCGAACGATCATGTTCGAGTAGAACGACTTGGAATTGTCGTAGTTTGTCCCTACTGTGCCTCACCAAGTTCCCTAAAGTGACGAGATTAAATACATGCTGCAAACATGTCTGCAAAGATTGTGTCCGGTCATGGACGTTCGTCACCTATGAATGGTGATATGGTAACATCACAAATTGTGGTAGATGGTGTTACTAGGCCGTGGATCTCATAGAGTATTGGGATGCCACTTAGTTCGATAAATACTCTCGCTAAGAATGTATGCGATCTTGGTACATGAAACTTGATCATATGATCAAATGAACTCATCCGTCTCATGTGATTCTGGATTATAGTCATTATTGGGGGACGCCTCAATAAATGTCAATCCATAAAGAGTGCTCTATGAATAAAGCTGGTACATGAGGATGTGGAATGTGAGTTTAATTGAACCATACTTCGTTGAAAATCTACAACGTTGTAGCCTTGGCCTAAAATAGAAATATATGCGACTCCAGTATGAACAAAGTGATAGCCCTTTGTTGAAGTGGTACCGACACTCCAAAGATAAGATCTATCCATATACTTTGTTAAAGCGAGTGATAGAAGGAGTTAAACTCACCTCATAAATGCACTGGAATCGACTACGATGACACGAAACTTAGTTGTGCTATCGTAATGGATGTTATAGCATCCACTATCTTTTCAGTTAGATAGTTTCCCAAAAACCGACGTGCAGCTTGTGGTTAAATCTTATCTTAGTGGGGAACTAAGTTAAGTGATGGAAGGATCTCGTGGTGGATCAGACTCAAATCAAGTGGCTCCTGACCACGGAGCGCATCGACAAGTGATTGTCGGGAATGCATACTAAGTATATACTTGATTTGGAAGAGATATGAAGCTTTTGCGTGTAAAACTAAGGGTTTATAGTGATTTACTCTTGTGAGACTAAGAGATTCCGCTAAATCCAAAGTTAAGAATGAAAGGACCTTGGGGACACTTGATGATGCGTATTCATCAATCGGTTTAAGGCAATCTAAGGGACGATTTCCCTAAGAGACGATAAAGTAATGCCTATGTGATTCCCAATGATTAGTCGAAGTCATCATAAGACTTGGCTCACTTAAGTGATGATGCAGTCTTGAAAAGTACGGTATTATGTACTCATGTTTGACTCGATGTACTCATTCATAATAATCCGGTAAAGCCACTATGATGATGGCCTAGGATGCGCTCACGTAATGTCTATAATTGACAAGAAGCTTGAAGCTCGCTCTATCTCGATAAAAAGGACACTTGAAAACTGATACCCGAATCTGCCCAGAATGTGTTGGTCTATCTCCAATATGACCTACAGGGCAGCTCACTTGATGGAAAATGGTGAAATTGGTGCCATTGGAAAGGTTTGTGTCTACTTTCCAAGGAAACTAACCATTTGATCACGTCCATCATGTTGAGTGACATATGACTATTGTTGCAAAGTAGGACAAGATATGTCCGGTAATTTGCTGAGTCAACTTCGATAGAGCTTTGTGATCTGCTCAGGTCGATCTAGGTTACGTACTGTATGTGAATGAAAAGCTATAGGTGTCTAGTTTTCATAAGTTCTTACAATTTTGTTGATACCTATTGAATCGAAGAAGTTATGACTGATTTAGTGCATGGAGGTCAAGACTTTAGAAAATTTGATAAGTCTTTAGCGACTCTGCACTTTGGATGTGTCGCGCTCTTTTTATCGTTAGACCAAGGTTTGTTTTTTCCCATTGGGTTTTCACTTGGTAAGTTTTTTAATGAGGCGACTTATGAGAACATCCATACAATGATGCGTTGTACTTCTGTTCAACTTAGACCAAGAGGTATTTTTCCCACTGGATTTTTCCTTGGTATAGTTGTGAGGGCAACTTGGCATCTGACTCCTATGATTTGAGGTACTCATCAGGGTGAGTCATTATGTATACATCATGGGAGTATACATGACATGTTATGTTGGTGCGTTGCAATCTTTTCCTAATCAAGCCTTTATTTTTCCCATGGGGTTTTGTTTTGGCTTGGAATAGGTTTTTATGAAGGCAACATCTTCTGCACCATTGTTGTATTAGTGCTCGACACAAGAGGAGTGTTCTGGGAATTATTATTCCCGTGATGTGTCTTACCTAATACTGGTTGTAGATATATAGATGGAAGGTTCTAGATCCTTCTAGAGGTAGTAGGATCCTATTAGATGTCTTACCTTATCTAGGAATCTTATGTATGGAAGGACTCTCATTGTAATGCCTATATAAAGGCCCCCCTATCAGTGTTCTGAATACAATTGATTGACTCTATTTACAGTCTTTTTACTTTCTCCTGAAACAATTACTAGATTTTTCAAAAAAAGAAAAAAAAAAGAAAAAAAAATGTTTGAAATTAGTTTGGGAAAAATGAATGATGTCGAATGTTGGTTGGTTGGAATTGGATGTTCGAAAAAGAACTATGAAGTTGACTGCACAACAAAGGGTAATGCAAATTGGTTCCCCATTTACTACACATGACATCTTTCATCAATATGTGTCTATATTTACAACCACCTCTCTTCTATTTCTATTTTTTTTTTTGATACCGAGGTTCCAAGCTTACACCTGACTAGTACTCGGGATAACAGCCCCAGCCCCACAGTATTGCTACCAGTTAAATCGCGAGATGTGTATCTGGCTCCCAAGTTCTTAAATATCCTCAACTACCGCGCACAAGGAGTTGTCCCCCAAGTGATTGCTCCATGCTGGACCCCCCAAATCCAACCGCAGGTTCCCACCGAGATCTGGCCTACCACACTGCCGCTTGAAGCCCTCAATATTTAATTGTTCCACCAGCGTACCCCGGAGGGCTAGGCCCTAACCCTTAGTCAAAGACTAAGGGATCATTGAGCCTTGAGAAATTCAATTCCAAAGTGTTGCCACTAGGAATTGAACCCCTGACCTCCAACTAAATTGAAGGTCAGGTGGCCAACTGCGCCAAGACAGTTGGTTGTCTCTTCTATTTCTTTCACATGTCATCTTCTTGCTTATTCCTTTTTCCATTTAATTTCTAAAAAAATATACTATCTGATTCTGTATTTATATTTATGAGTGTTATTCTTTTTGTTCGTAAATGCTATTTTCATGTGTAGGTTTACGACATGTGCAGAGTATAATGTGACAAACTTGAGTGTAATTTGAACAAATTTTAGAGAGTATTTGAGATTTTATAGATAAAGGTGATGGGACTTTGGATATGATATTCAAGAAACTACGTGAAAACTGGTTTGCTACAAACATCACATAATTGATACTATGATTTTTCAACTAAATTAATGTGAATCGGTTGGGATTACAGTGGTTATCAGACTTTTTTTTACTATAGATTAACTTTTAAGTTTCAATTATAGCCCACTAATATGCCGACAAATCATATCAATTAAGACGCAAAATGACATAAAATTATGTCTTAAAGTCGTCATAAACACAATCACAATAATTTTTTTTTCAGAAAGATCAAGTTAAATAAAATTGAGTACAAGGCTTACTCAAAACCCATTACATACAAAAAAAAAATAATAACCAAAAACAAAAACTATTGCCATGTAATCTAAGAAGGGAAACAAGTGGTTGGATCCACAAACCAACTATGAGACGAGTAACTAAACTTATTGGCCTTTACCGCCTCGACCCATCTCCAAGTGCTCAAACAAAATGATGTCTTCCACGGTTTTCTCACTACTTCACTACGCCACAAATGGCCTTCAGCAACGTTTATTGCGATGTTACAAGCAAAAGTGTTAGCATAGATGCCTTAAAATTAATCTACGCTAACACTTTTTTTTAGCGTTGCAGTTGATAGTAACCGGTGTTGCCATAGTATCTATGGTAACACCAAATTCGGTGTTATCGTTGATAATAGACCCTTGATAATAGACCCGTTGGTTAAGACAACAGGTCTATTTAATATAAGAGACCCAATATTAGAAACAACAGGTCTCTAATGTAGGGGTGAGCATGGGTCGGTTTGAGTTCGGTTTTAGCCTAAAACCAAACCCAAACCGACAAGCTTCGGTTTCCAAAAAATCAAACCCAAACCGAAACCAACCCAATGGGTTCGGTTTCTCAGTTTTTTACGGGTCGGTTTCGGGTTTAAACCCAACCAAACCGATTTTTGTCTATTCTTCAAAAAAACTTAAAATGTGCATTGGGACAGAATCGAACACAGGACCAACGCGCGGACTACAGCGTCTAACCACCGAGACCATGATCTTGTTTTGTCTATTCTTCATAATGCATATAAACATATAAAATTTACGAAATACATATATATTAAATGATATCGGTTCAGTTCGGTTTTAATGATTCGGTTTCTAGTGTATAAACCGAAACCGAAACCGAGTTTTCGGTTTTTAAAATTTCTAAACCCAAACCGATGGTTTTGATTTGGTTTCGGTTTTTCAATTTCGATTTCGTCGGTTTTTTCGGTTTTTCAGTTTTTCGGTTCAGTTTTGCTCACCTCTACTTTAATGTGTTAAAGGGGGTCTACTATTTTTTTGAGATAAATTAAAGATCAGTTATTTAAGGTAACAGGTCTCTAACGTGTAAGAAATAAGAGATCGTTTGATCCAACAAGAAATAAAGACCCGTTTCCATTCATTCATATTTTCACACTGTTGAATAATGGTGCCTTCCTGCTCGCCGGAAACCCAAACCCTGAAAAAACCACCACCCAAAAGCTCGAATCTCCTCAAACACACACTCAACACAGTCAAAATCCACGTCTCCTCACACCCTCGTTTCTGGCTCTTCATCGCTTTCCTCTGGGCCCAAGCCCTAATCATCTCCATCGCCCGTGCTCCGCCGCCGTGTTTTCCCGACCGCGCCGCCACACGACCCCAAGCCCCCTCTCCTCCCTACACCGACGAGTGCCCCTCCGGCAAAATCTACGCCTACGATCTTCCTTCCGTTCTGAACATAGACCTGGTCTTTGCCAATTGCGCAGACCTAGATCCGTGGAACTGGGAATGCGGGGTTATTTCCAACTACGGCTACGGCGTCGCCGCCACCGAGCCTTGCCGCATCTTGGCGGAGGATCTACACAAATCGTGGTACCACACGAATCAGTTCACCTCAGAGGTGATTTTTCACCACCGCATCCTCAGGCATAAATGCAGAACCCTTGATTTTATTGTTTTGTTTTCTACAAGCATTTCCAAACTATTTAGTTTAATAAAATTTGATTGTTTGTAGATTGCAGAGTTGAGTTGTTTAGTCCTTCAATCTTCATCTACTTTTATAATTTTTATTTTGATTATTCTCTTTGCTGAGTAGTGTCTTTCTTTTGGGGTTCTCGTGGATTATGGAGCTTCTTCGTATGTCGACCAAACAAATCATCTGGACTGAGCTCTTCAACTGAAAATAATAGCGTATGCCATAATTGGTTAGGCAATTCATTGATTACTTGTAAATTTCTTTGTTCCTATGGTGCTTGCTCCCCCCCTCCTTCTGCCATTGACCTGTTTAAGACTAAGTTCAAACTCTGAAGATTGTTGATGTGATGGGCGCTTCAGTTTGCATTATCTGTTGTAACGGATGTGTCAATTACTGTGCGACTGTGGTTGGTGCCTTGCTTAGATGACCACACCCATGATATTCCTCAGATCATCCATCCAGTGTCTCTTAGGACTTGGTCTATCCTTTAGTATCTATACATGAATGCTTCTGATGCTGATGTCTCCCATGGATGTTTTTGTTTACTGATTGTATTAGTAGCCTCAAAAAGTTTTTACTTATACTATATGACATAGTTCTACTGCATCTTACTTTGTCAAACTCATAGTGATACAATTATTACTTTTCGATTGAAATTATCAAGCTGTATTTGTTTCGTGTACTCTTGGAATGGTTGTCGGGGCCAACGTTACCGGCCACGGGAGCGTAGCATTTTCTTATGTTTGTGTTTTGTCTTTACGATTGAACTTACGTATAAGTCGTTTAAGAAATCAAGTATATCCTAATTCTTTTTACTTCTTGGCGAATGATGAGATCTTTGAACAAGAAAGTGCGGACAATGAAATAGTGACTCGGAACGAGATGACATTCAGCGGTTTGAACTTTTAAGGAGTGGCGATGGAACTTGAGAAACGAGTCCAAAAAGTTCGACCGATATGAAAATGATGAGGTACATTGCGACTCCTTCGTGATGGTAGCTGAGCATTGTCAGCTAGTTTATGCCTAGAAATATAGGTCCTCTCTCATAAAGTTCTTACTTTTGAGTTTGTTATACATAAGCCTTTCGCACCACAATTTATTATACATAACCCTCCAATATCCTACTTTTGGTGCAACTGAAACTTACGGAGTCAGTGTTCTGCCTTTATTGAAATTGGTTTGTTGTTGCGTAACTTGCGTTATGAAGATGAGTTTGCTTGCATGGAGACAGTGGATGCTATTATATATGTTTTGATCTTTGCCATGACTTGGTTTTAGTTTATATTTTAAAGCGCTTCCTTTGAATGTCTGCTGACAAATAGGGATGACAGACATGCTGCATTAGTCAACTTATTAGAAAAATGAAAGAGAACAAAGAATTAACTTTACGATAATGCAACCTTGTATATCCCTCTATATTGGCGATTTTAATTTGATGTCTTATGTTGCCTATTTAAATGTTAGTTGTGAGCGCAAGTGGCAAGTTCCATGTTCTTCTGACAGTCGTCCAAGTTATGTGCATGGTTTTTTTTTTCCTTTTGCCTTTTTTGCACACTTTTTTACCTTGTAATAACTAAGTATTCCAGGAGATTATATTCCGAGCAAGATGCCAAGAAAGTTGGTAACATGTCATTTTCTATATGGAATTAATATCAACCACGACAGAAAATTCGAGTGCTGCAATTTCATGATTGCGTAGTTGTTTTGATATCTTTATACGTAAAGATAATAGCTGCAGTCAAAGTTAGGTAGGGGTTAATCCTATATACCTCCTTGATTCGTACTTAGTTATGAAGAAGTTGCATTTATCTCCCCTAGTCCTATAATCCTATTTGACCGATTTCCTGGCGATATTCTACCTTATTTATCATATATCCCTTTTATCTTTTCACAAACTTTAATTCATCTTTACATGTAAAATCCTAGGTACTCGTCGAATCTGTAAAAGAAAATGTCGTCGAGATAATATAGCACATCTTCTGTAAAAGACATGCACATTTTGATGCCTAAAGGTAAGAAATCTAGCAAATATCTATCAGACCTGTTTTTATTTATGTAATTTGAACTAGCCCCTTTCGTAATAAAATATTATTCAACACAAGGTTGATAAACAAATTATGTTATTATTAACACAGTCATTGATGCAAAATTACATTTTGCGGAGATGAATTTGTTTCAAGTAATGACAGTAAGTGTGATTCATAATATAGGCAAACATGGTTATCACGTAGATGACTAGTCAACGACTAGTCGACAAGTCGCCCCAAGAAATAAGTCGGGGAACGACTTTCTAAGTTTGATGTTTCCAGGTTAAAACCGGTTTCGACCCGGCACCAACGACAAACCCGACCCAGTTTTTACCCCAAAAGAAAATCGTTCAAAATTAGGTCTATTTAGGTTTACCTGTTCCGTTTTGAGAGATTAACATGCAGTATTTATGTGCCTTATTCATGTGTTTTTGAGGTTTATGTCCCCTTGTTCTCTCTCTTGATTTCATAATGAAACTTATTTTCTTAACATAAAAATTAATCAATTTGTTTTCTCATTTTTACTGCTTTTTATTAAATCAGAGGAAGGTTTTTCTAGTATTTACCAAGTATGAATTTGACTTTCCGTTCTTTTTATAGGCTGATGTTAAGAAAGCTCTAGAAAAGAAAGGTGTTGAGGCTATTAATAAATTGGTTCATAGTGGCAAGGAACACAACCCATCTTGGCTAATTGGGAGGCTTATTCAGAACAAGCAATCGAAGTCAAAGTCTTCTTCAACATCATGTGCAACGTCCGTTCCAGATCAGTGCATGTCAGACTTAACTGCAAAGATTCGAGCTCCACTTCAGCAAGAGAATGATGAGAAACTTGACCAAAAAGTTCGAGAGATGATGAAAAAATTGGTTGGCCAGAATCCGGATTTAAGTCTTTTTTAGTATTTACGTTATCTTTCAGATTTTTTTCGAATTGTGATGGTATTAATGCGGTGGTACTGAAGTTAGCTTTTGGATGGTACTAAGTTAGTTATTCTATGGTACTTAAGTTAGCTTTTTGACTGGTTTATTTATGTCGAATGATGATAATGTCGTGGTTTATTTGGATGGCTTGAAAAGCCTTGTTTATGTAAAACTTTGACAGGTTATTTGATTATGGTTTATTTGAAAGGTTTTATTATGGTTTAAACTATTACTAAAACAAGAAAGTCTTCCCAAAATAAATGTTACAATAATAGAAAAGGGTGTTGCCAAAACAAAAATGTGTTTCAGGATGGCTTGAAAAGCCTTGTTTATGTAAAACTTTGACAGGTTATTTGATTATGGTTTATTTGAAAGGTTTTATTATGGTTTAAACTATTACTAAAACAAAAAAGTCTTCCCAAAATAAATGTTACAATAATAGAAAAGGGTGTTGCCAAAACAAAAATGTGTTTCAGCAGCTGGTGTTACAATAGGGATTAGTGGTGTTGCCATTGATCTACAGTAACACGTTTGTGGGTGTTGCTACAGAGATATTGGTGTTGCCATTGCTCAACAGTAACACTTTTATTGGTGTTGCTATAGAGGTAAAAAGTATTGGCATTGGGGTCTGTAGCAACACATTTTCTCTGTGTTACCATAAAGTTAAAAAGTGTTGGCATAGACCCCTATGGTAGCGGCCATTTTTGTAACACCACCAAATTTCGGAAAAGTGTTACCGTAGCATGTTTTTTTGCTTTCAGCAACACTTTTTACCCATTCGATCACACTTTTTTGGGTGTTGCTGAAGGCCATTTATGGCGTAGTGCTTGGACAAATATCTTTGAAGAAGACTCTTTCATTTCTTGCTTTCTAAATCTTCCAACACACACATTGCCAAATCATATTGAACATCACCTTATCTGTCTTGTTTTTGCCCATACCAACAAACTCTTCAAAATGATTCCTTCCACGATTGAGTTTGAAGATGCTACATGGATCGCCAACCACATACAAATCTTTCGCCAAACAAGACTAGAAAATGAGCAAGAAAAAAGAAGGTGGTGGTCTGCCGACTCCTCATGAGTAGAACAAATGGAGCAATTGTAAGTAATCATTGTTTTCAAGCATAATTCCTCTCTTTCTCAAATTACCTCTTGTTGGGATTCTATCTTGGAGAGATTTCCAGCCGAAAGAAGACACTTTGTTTGTTGGGCACATAATTAATTAAGCCAAATCTTGCGAAAAGTTGTAGGGGTATGGACCTCGGCCATCAAAACTTTGTGCAGTAAACGGTACATTTCCAGAATTAGAGCCACTCCAAGATATTGCATCTGACATTGATTGCTTAACCGTGATCTTGCATAAGAAACTCCACAAAACCAAGAAATCATTGAATTCAACAGTATCAAATGCTCAATCCCAATTGAATACCCAAATCCACGAACCCTCACTGAAACACCCCATCTCACCAATCTTACAACAGTTCTTTTGAGAAGATAAAAAGAAACAATTTTTTCTAAAACGAATATTTAAACACATGTACACCACCCCCAGCAGCCCAAGGATCTTCCCAAAAAAGAGCACCATTCACGTTACCCAAATCAAAAGATAAATTCTCACAGAAAACTTTACCCTCATACCCAAAGAGGAGACCTTTTAAATCTCTCCACCAGATAGACTCATGTTTAGCATTAGCCGTACCCCTCATTTCACCAAAAAAACCCATATCTAGACCTCAACACTCTCAATCACAATCAGTTACCTAACTTATCAATCAAAGCAAACTTTTAATTTCATTGTTTTGTTTTTAAATTAAGCAATAATTCTTTTTTGTTAAATATTGTTTTGATTTTTCATCTGTAATTTGTACTCATCATATATATTGTGACAAAAATAATAATAGCACAAATATGTATCAAATTAATAATAATAAAAAAAATTGTTTCAAAGCTAGGGTATGTATGTATAAGTCAAAAAATTTATAGCCCGAATTTTTTTTAGCCCGATTGATTCAAACCGAAAATAATTTGAGACCGACAGGATTGGCACGAACGAGTTAACCGATTGACATCCCTTACCAAAAATCACCCAAACAAACGTGGGATCGATCGAATTCAAGTATTAATTATGTGTAATTAATATGCAAACTACCGTTTCTAAAAATATTAATTAACTACGACAATATTGAAATTAGTAAATATGACTAATTTTAAGTCTTGTAAAATCAATAGTAATATAATAATAATGATTATAAATATGAGCATGTATATCGGGAAGGAAGTTAACAGAATTTCTTGTAGCAAAAGAAAGAAAAAACCGTGATTAATAAATAATTAACCACGAGATGATCAATCATTTCTCTTAGGGTTTTCGTTCTCGATCTTCTTTTTTTCTCTCCTCTTTTTCTCTTTTCTCTTCTCCTTCTTGCTCTAAAGATTACACATATTAACTATATACTAATGACTAGAGAGATTAATATATAATACGAGACTTGTTATGATCGTGTGGATGAAAGCTACCGGTTGCTTCAAGCCCTAAATCAAAAGGTGCTCAAATTAATTAATTATTTTACATTGTATCATGTTATATGTTAGGACGTTTATATATGTTTTTTAATTAATTTATTCGGTTTTCTGTTCCTATCATAATTTTTTTGATTGTGTTAATTAAAGAAGTAATAATTTGTGTATTTAATTTATATACCGACAATTACCCTAAAATTAGCAATATATATCATGTGATCGATTGTTGTGTCACGATTATATATATATATATATATATATATATGGAGTATTTTGATTATGAGAATATTATGACATTTTCAAATATTGGCACAATTAAAGGAAGCATGCACATTAAGTGGTTATTATCGAACTTGACTTTAACCGAAAGCCAGCATATATAATTAATGATCAGTTCTGTTTCTAATTAAAGATTGAAATTTTGTACGTAGAATCTAAAAACGGTGATATCAATTTTAGATCAATTTTTATATATTTAGGTTATGCTCGGTCATGAATTTTCTATCACTTATTCGATGTTTCGCGCTATCGTATCAAATATATTTATATTTATAATTAGTATACATATTATACTAGAAATTATGATCAATCTACCTTTTATGGAAGATTTTTTTTTTTTTTTAAAATGAAGCAAATATATAGTAGTATTGTTATTAGAAATCGATCTTATCTCAATTTAGTTGCGCATAGAATTCTAAGAATACAATTTAATCGAATAAAGTATGACACAAAATGTAATCTTAGTCGAATATTCCAAATTAAGTAAATTATATGACAAAATGATGATTCTTTGCATCTCTTTTGCCAATCACAAAAGGCATTCACTCATTTGTAGTATTTGTCAAAAATTGAAAACACTTGGGCATTGGTTTAGTTAATTAGTAGTCATTATTATTATTATTATTATTATTATTATTATTATTATTATTATTATTATCCTCGTCCTGAAAAACAGAGTAAAGAAAATGATGAATCACCAACCCTTCATTTCAATTTGCAGGTTTCATTTGACAGCAGCGTCGAGGTATTAGAGATCAATCATAATCCATTATGTTGTCATGAAATTCCTTCATCGCTCTTTAGTGGATTGGAAGAGTTAACAACAATCAACAAGTATGAGGGCAGACTTTTCATCATGCTTTCAATGGCTGCAAAGGCCTCAGAAAATTACGTATTGTGACGAGATGATAAAAGTGATTGAAGCAGCAACAAAGGATTATTCTTTCTATTTCTTAAACTGGAGGAGCTTTACTTGGAAAATTTACCCAAATTAGGGAGCTTCTGTGATTTTTCGAAATGTGAAGTTGAATTGCCTTTATTGAGGAAATTGGTGTGCCCTAATTTCAGCATGGGATGGGATTGGTAGGCGTAGCTCTACACCAAAACTGGAACAGATCTCACTACTACTTATGTTAATGGAGTTGGAGTTGACGTACGTACGTAAATATTATATTATGATTCACCAACCTTTTCTTGTCTTTATAGTATATTATTGAGAAGAGATAATTTGAATTGCAGGTTGCATTCAACAGTGAAAATCCATTTGTTGATCGTAAAATTTTTCAAGTTGATATATATATATATATATATATATATATATATATATATATATATATATATATATATAAGGGCAGAGTGAGTTTATTTTTGTCTTCAGCCGTTGGGAATCTTGTCAATCACAAGGCATTATAGATATAGGAGGTTCTGATGAGATGTTGACAGAAGTAATCGTTGTGAAATCGGATTGCAAGTATGGGAATCGAGAAGCAAGGCTCAAAGAGTGGAAATTATGTTGCTGGCTTCCTCCACCTGTTTGATTGGAATGCAAAATCTCCAAAGAAGTTGTTCTCAAGCAAGTCAGATTTACCCGGATGATGCTGAAATTAGTAGCTTTATAACTGTTCATATTTATGCTGAATTCTTGTGTATGTTATATTTTTATGTATTAAACAAGCTTTATTTTCCCTCTTTATCATTATGTCGAGAAATGCAAGCAGAAAAAGAGATTTGATGGCTACTTGCCAACGACACACATTCAAATGGTACGGGTATTGATTTCAAGACATTTAGATTCTTTAGGTTTTAATAGTTTGTAAACGATGTCATTTCTCTTTCTATGTCTACTAGATGGACAAGTAAGAAATTGCAGCTCGACCAAGTATGAAAGCAAGTAGTGTTTATAGCTGTGCTTCATCTGTAACCGATGAGGAGTTCTATGGAAGGAAGGGACCTGGGGTTGTAGCAAGACTTATGGGGCTGGATCCCTTGCCAAAACCCAATGCCCCTTACCCTTACTCCACGGCATTTTCCGACTTTCACTCTCTTCCAGATTCTTATTACCAATCTAAAACTCTTGATTATCGTCAAGACCCTCAAATCATGGAGACTAAGCCGAGCAGTTTGCAGCAGACAGTGATACAAAGGCCGATTCAGAAGTTTCAAAGTGAAGTTTTGCCACCAAGATCAGCTAAAACCATCCTTATTACCCATCACAAGCTTCTCTCTCCTATAAAAAGCAATACTTTCATCCCACCTAAGGATGCTGTTCACATTATGGAAGCAGCTGCTCGGATACTTGAACCCAGCCCTCAGCTCAGTAGAAAACCAGGGCTGCCTTTGGCTGGTTCGTCTTCAGTACCTCTAAAAGTAAGGGATTTAAAAGAGAAGGTCCAAGCAGCACAAAAACCTTTTTTAAAGCCATCTGAAGGTTCGCAGAGGGCAAGTGAATCGAGAGTTGTCAAGCACGTTAGGGGAAATTCTGTGAATAAGAGCTCAAACAGTGGCTCAGTTGATACAATGTCAGTTAGCAGTTTTCAAGATTCTGCTGAAGTTTCGTCTAGTGTAAAGAGTAAAGGAAAGTCCATTTCACTTGCACTGCAGGCTAAGGCCAATGTACAAAAACGAGAGGCTCTAAGCTCGACTAGCAGCAAGACGTCTGTCAGCCAGGCAGAAACAAATGTGTTCAGTCCGAGCATGTTCTTCACAAGCCAATCGAGGGCAGACAAGAGCACACTTAAGAAACCATCCATCCACACACAAAAATTCTAGTGTGCTTCGCCAGAATAGTCAGAAGCAAAATTGCATTCTTGATAGAGGGAAGTCGCCTTTGAAGTCCAACGTACAAGGTGGAAAAGCAGTTAAAGGAGATCCATCTTCTCCGAGACGACAAAATTCTAGTAAACCTTTAGCCACATCCAAAGTAAGTTCTCGGAAGTCAGGTTTAGAAGTTAAAGATGATAAAAACAACTCCTCGTCTTGTATCTCAGAAAGAATTACGCGTAAGAAGAGATCCATTGAAGGGAATTACTAGTCTGATAACAATGAGGCTGCTCACAACCTGAGGGATAAAAATGGGAAAGTTATCTCGTCAAGTGAAATCAGATTTTCCAACAGTTGCGACAACCTTAACATAGTAGCCAGTTTTGTACTGGTTGATCGTATTACTCCTCTCATCCCAACTCGACTATGATTGCAACTGGAGCGTTGACATGTTGTAGGAATTTGCAAGCGACGTGGCTCACAGAACTTGGTGGAAGGTTCATGATGCAATGCTAGAGAATTTACAGAAGTACTGCTTGCTTCGATCCAAACAGAAGGCTGCGCTGGAGTGGGATTGCAGGCAGCCTGAGAAAGGTAACTACAGTGATGGCCTTTGGCAGATAAAGGTACAAGACTCACGGCTGATGACGTGCTTCGATGATTTCTGCTTCTGGGAAAGCATGCTGTGGCACTGGGGGGAGAAGAACTGGACAGATGTTATGCCGCATGTGGAAGAAGAGCCCGAGAGAGTCCCGTTGAGAGTCTACACGCGAAGACATAAAAATGAGAGCGGGGCGGCCGTGGGTCAAATTGGGGCAGCGGGTTGAGATAAGCAGATCCGGCTACGGGCAGCAGATAAATTAGGAGTAATTATTATTTTATCTTTATTATTATTTGCCAAGTAATTAGTAATTAAATAAAGAGTCCTTGTAAGGATAGAGTCCTTGTAAGGATAGAGTCCTTGTAAGGAAAGGTAGTAATTAAATAAAGAGTCCTCGTAAGGAAAGGTCTAGGGTATGAATTAGTATATAAGGGTTGTTATCAAAGTGAAGAGGTATTACTGAAAATTATTATCGAGCTTTAAGCTTGGGACAAGAAGGGTTTTTCCTTGTCAAGTTATTCAATTCTGTTCTAACAAATCCCGTCGTATCAATTTGGTCCGACCTGCCGGATCTTCACAGACGGGATCATGACAAGAAACGATTCGAGGCTTTTCGAGGTAGAGGCGGCAATCGGCGTGATGGTGGGAGAGCGGCACCAACTCCGCGGCGATCCGGAGACGTTCGGGCGGGGCAGGCACTAAGGCCGGCCGAATTCGCCGCCCTCGCGGCTGCTGCGACGGCTCTTGGGAGTGGGAATCGGCTTATACCGGGAGGGCCGATGGCCGATCGCAAGGAGAAGGAAAAGGAGACAGGCGGTGCGGCGGCGCAGATTCCCCGTACTACTGTTTTTGACGGCAACCGACCCGAATGGATGGATATCCCGGCCCGAGCAGCAATTCGATATTCACGAGATGCGGAAGGGCTACGGACACGAGATGGCGTTAGTAGCGATGGAGAAGTCTGACCCTCGGGTGGTTCCGTTGGCTTCGTTCGCGGCGGGGAATTTTACATGGTGAGTTACACAAGCATTAGTCCGACGTTTTGATGTAAGGTACAAGGGCGGCCGTCTGAGCAGTGCATTTGATAAAACAATGGGTTCGGTTGACGCCTATGTCGATGAGTTCATCGATTGGCTAATCAAGTGCGGGTTTACAGGAGGATCATTACCTCGGGTACTTTATAAGCGGCCGAGTGAATCAATCAGAGTGAATCTGCGGGTTTGGGACCCACATGATTTGGAGGTAGCCATTCAAATGGCGCGAAATATCGAGGCAAAGTTATTATATGACAAGGGAGGGAGCCCAGAGCGCGGAGCGTACTCGCGGCCATGAGACGAATACGCGGGGTTTCGGCCGCCAATCTAGTCGAATCGTTCGGAAACCCGCCATTCAAGCCTCCGGATCGCGAGGCGCGATTCGAAGGTCAATTAGCACGACCGAGCGGGCGCACGGTCGGGCCTAAATTAGATGGTTGTCTGCGGGAGTTCAACGATCTACGAACCAAGCGGCTATGTTTAGATGTCGGCGGCCCTACCACCGCTACACGAATGTCCGAGCAAGCAGTGAGGGTTATGTTGGTTGGAGAGGATGGTATGCCGGAGGCCGAGCTAGTAGAAAGCAGAAGGGTTGGAAGAGGAGGATGGTGGCGAGTGCGGGAGCTAGAAGGGGAGGTCTGTGGGGTTTTATCCTCTTATCCATGGCGGGACTCAAGGGCCACGATACCTTGCGGTTGGAGGGACAAGTGGGAGGTTGTGTGGTTTATTTGGTAGGCTGCGGCGCAAGCCACAATTTTATCTCAGATAAATTGGTGAGAAGGTTCTGATTGCAACCGGAGGCGGCCAGGAAATTTTAAGGTGCGATTGGGGATGGTCATAAGCGAGTCGAGGGAGTATGTAGGGAATTGATAATGTCCTTTCCGAATATGAAGTTCGGGTGGATTGTTATGTATTTCCATTAGGCGGAGTAGACGTGATTACGAGAGTGGCATGGTTGAAGACGTTGGGTGAGGTTCGGTGTGGCGCGTAAGATGACTATGTCGTTCGAGGTCGGAGCAAGGA
Source organism: Orobanche coerulescens (assembly GCA_033398695.1). Classification (NCBI taxonomy): domain Eukaryota; kingdom Viridiplantae; phylum Streptophyta; class Magnoliopsida; order Lamiales; family Orobanchaceae; genus Orobanche; species Orobanche coerulescens. The sequence continues at coordinate 28,400,291 of CM065805.1, read as the reverse complement.
CCGTTTGCCTACGAGGGGTCCGTCCTATACCGTGCCCGGCTAGTCTTCGTTCGCTAGTCAGGAAGAGGAGATAGAACTATGGCGGTTATACTCTGTGACAACAAAGGGCCGGAGGAGACAGATGGCCAGAAGGGAAGCGAAATCTTTGGAGGTTAGCCGGGTGTTAGCAAGGTTCGGTGAGGTATTCGGCGATCCCAAGGCTGCCCCCTGCCGGCCGCGCGGATCATCGAATCGAGCTTACGCCAGCGCGGACCCGTGTCAATACGGCCATACTGCAGGCATGCGCAAAAGGACGAAATAGAACGTTTGGTGGCGGATATCTTTGTTGGGGTGATACAACCGAGTTCGAGCCCCTATTCGAGTCCGGTCTATTGGTGAAAAGAAAGATGGTAGTTGGAGGTTCTGCGTCGACTACGTGAGCTAGATAAAGTAACGATTCTGACAAATATCCTATACCGATGATCCGGAAATGTTGGATGAATTGGCGGGCGGTGATTTTCGAAAATTGATCTACGGTCCGATACCATCGGATACGAGTGATGCCACGAGACGTAGACAAAGCGGCATTTAAATGCGCCTACAATGGCACTATGCATTCTTGGTGATGCCGTTGGTGACCAACGCCCGACCACATTCCGATCCACCATGAATGATTTATTTCGGCCCTATTTGAGGAAGTTTGTGCTGGTGTTTTTCGATGATATTCTAGTATATAGCCGATCCCCAGATGAACATATGGAGCAATTGGCTACGGTTCTGGCTATTTTGAAGGAACATCAATTTAAGGCGAATAAGAAAAAGTGCGCGTTCGGGGTACGACAGGTGGAGTACCTCAGCCACATTATATCAGCCAAGGGGGTGGCAATGGACCCAGGGAAGGTGAGCGCGGTGTTGGAGTGGCCCGTGCCGAAATCCGTGAAGGAGGTCCGGGGATTCCTCGGCTTGATCGCCGTTTTGTACGAGGGTATGGAATGTTGGCTCGCCCTTTGACGCAATTACTGAAGAAAGACGCACCGGCCAGATTCGAATGGACCTCAGATGCGGAGAACGCGTTCTCGGCCTTGAAGGCGGCATTAACGGCAGCCCCGGTGTTGCGTATGCCCGACTTCCATCAACACTTCATTGTGGAATGCGACACGTCAGGCACGGGTATCGGTGCCGTGCTCATGCAGGAAGAACGTCCGGTAGCATATTTCAGCAAGGCACTGGCCGACACCACACTATCCAAATCAGCGTACGAACGAGAGTTAATGGCTCTGGTATTAGCCGTACAGCATTGGCGACCCTACCTCATTGGTCGTCGCTTCACCGTCCGCACGGACCACCACAGCCTTAAATATCTAATGGTGCAACGGATTAGGACACCTGCACAACAGGTATGGGTAGCAAAATTGATCGGATATGATTTTGAGGTGATATATAAACCAGGGCGCACGAACTCGGCGGCCGACGCGCTGTCCCGGCGGAATACGGATGGGGAGTTAGCGGCGGTAAGTGGGCCGCTTTGGCCCACCGTGGCGGAGGTACTAGAAGAACAGCGAAATGACGATTTCGTTAATTCAGTGATTGCGGATCTACAACGGGATGTGAAGAGTCGACCAGGGTACATGATAGAGCAAGGGCGTTTGTTCTTTAAGGGACGTTTGGTTTTGCCGGAAAATTCTGAATGGATTCCCAAGCTTTTGTTTGAGTTCCACGATACGCCGGAAGGAGGGCATGCGGGAGCCCTTCGGACATACCGTCGGGTAGCAGGAAGTGTATATTGGAGGGGGATGTCTAAGCGAGTAAAGGAGTATGTGGCTAATTGTCTAGTGTGCCAAAAGTCAAAGCACGAGGCGACGTCACCGGCCAGGTTGTTGCAGCCCTTGCCCATTCCCGAGGCGGTTTGGGAGGACGTCTCTATGGACTTCATCACGTGCCTCCCGAAATCGTAAGGGTATTCTTGCATTATGGTAGTAGTGGATCGGCTCTCGAAGTACGGGCATTTCATCGCATTGAGATTTCCATTCACGGCTAGATCCATAGCCAAGGCCTTCGTGCGGGAGGTAGTGAGGTTGCATGGGGTACTGCACTCCAGTGTCAGTGATCGGGATTCAGTATTTGTGAGTGCCTTTTGGCGGGAGCTGTTTAAACTGCAGGGGACAAAATTGAAATTCAGTTCGGCATATCATCCAGAGACGGACGGGCAGACAGAGGTGTTGAATAGGGTGTTAGAAACATATTTGCGTTGTTTCGTGTCAGAACAACCCCGAAAATGGATAAACTGGCTTCCTTGGGCCGAGTTCTGGTATAATTCGTCATATCAAACGAGCGCCAAGATGACACCCTTTGAGATTGTCTATGGTCGGGCACCCCCGACAATCCGCCGATTCTTGCCTGGAGAATGTAAAGTAGCGGTTGTTGCCTCGGTATTGGGAAGCCGTGATGAGGTTCTAAGGCAGCTGAAGTTCAATCTGACGCGGGCTCAACAGAAGATGGCTCATTTTGCGAACAAAAGACGAAGAGATGTGGAATTCGAGCGTGGGGATGAAGTGCTTTTGAAAGTCAGACCGCACAGGCAGAGCTCCGTAGCAAGTCGCTCCCATCATAAGTTGAGTGCCCGCTACTATGGGCCATTTATAATCGAAGAGCGTATCGGATCGACGGCCTATCGGCTGCGTTTACCGCACACCAGCCGAATCCACCCCGTATTTCATGTGTCGCAACTTAAACGGGCGATTGGCAACCATCCAGTGGAGACAAAACTACCCATTAGTTTGGAAGGTTCTCAATCCAGTGTCTTCGAGCCGGAAGAGGTTTTGGGCTGGCGGAAAAAGAGATAAGGGAATACGGTAAGTTGGCAAGTGTTGATACAGTGGAAAGGAAAATCACGTGATGATGCATCTTGGGTCTACGAGGAAGAAATAAAATCACAGTTTCCTGACTTCCGCCTTGGGGACAAGGTGGGTCTTGAGGGGGAGGGAGTTATGCCGCATGTGGAAGAAGAGCCCGAGAGAGTCCCGTTGAGAGTCTACACGCGAAGACATAAAAAGGAGAGCGGGGCGGCCGTGGGTCAAATCGAGGCAACGGGTTGAGATAAGCAGATCCGGCCACGGGCAACAGATAAATTAGGAGTAATTATTATTTTATCTTTATTATTAATTGCCAAGTAATTAGTAATTAAATAAAGAGTCCTTGTAAGGATAGAGTCCTTGTAAGGATAGACTCCTTGTAAGGAAAGGTAGTAATTAAATAAAGAGTCCTGGTAAGGAAAGGTCTAGGGTATGAATTAGTATATAAGGGTTGTTATCGAAATGAAGAGGTATTACTGAAAATTATTATCGAGCTTTAAGCTTGGGACAAGAAGGGTTTTTCCTTGTCAAGTTATTCAATTCTATTCTAATAAATCCCGTCGTATCAACAGACAATGCCACATCGACTCTGCCTCCACCACCACCTTCTGCACAGGCAGCTTCACTCTCTTGTATATAAGATTTGGTTTAACCTTTTCATTTTTGCACCTTACATTCTTTTTCTGTACGTGGGGTTATAGAAAATTTAACGTTTCATGATATAGAAGTTATGCTTTATAAAGGTTTGAGGTTTAAAGTGTAATATCATGCATCTGTTACCATAATGCAGATTAAAGCAGGCCAATTGAGTTTCAAACCCTTTTCTTTATTCAGTGAAATCCTTGAATGAGTGTCGAAGAAGGGAGAGTTATTATCAGGGGACAAGAAAGGATAGCACAAAAAAGAACAATTATGTAAATATAATTTGCGAATGTTGGAATTCACCTTTTGAAATTTAACCAACAAAACAAATAATCCCCTTAATCTCTCGGAACAAATACACAATTATTAATATTGTAACTAGATTTTAGGTGCATCAAGTGCACGAGCTTGCACGACGAGTTCTATTTCCAGAAAGCAACAATCGTGTGGAAGGAAGCCTCCACTGCTCATATCATCAATCTCTATAAAATCAACAAATCCCCAATCTTTACAGGATGATGTATACCAACGATTAACTGCAAATTAATTAAAAGAGAGAAAATAATGAGCAACTAATAAATTGTATTGATGAATACATCTGAAACAATCCTCTTCTACATAAATGGATGATTGTAATTTACCTTGCAACAAAATAAAAGAAGCCAAAATACTGCTTAATTTGATGTAAATTTCATGCAGGCGATGATTTGAAGTGCAAGAGAATAAAATGCAAAATTTTAAGTTGTTAGAATGGTAAATAAATATGGGTATAATTTGGATGGAAAAAACACTAATTTCAAACTTCTTACATTTTCTAGAGCAATGGGTGTTGTCATTGAGGTTGGATTTGATGCTTATGCAAACCTCTGCCTTCACTTTGTGATGAGTAGCAAACCTCTCTGCATCAACACATTCAACAAAGATGGATACGTAGCGCCTTGTAGAATATCCCTTTGGATACACCAGAACCTTCCTAAGTTATACAAAAAAAGGATGTTAATTAACTGAAACACACACACTAGCTAGCTACAATTTAGAGTATTTTGTTAGAGCATACAAAGAGGGAATATCTATATAGGTATAATACCAGTTGTGATTTCCAACTTGAAACTCTTCCGAATTCCAAACATCTTTTTCCAGTTTGGAGAAATCTGTAATCTTCCACTCGCGTTTAAGTTTAAACTGAGCTGTAGTGTCTTTTACCAAACTCAAACATTCATTAACACGTGTTTTGATAACATAAACTTCGGCACCAAACACACAAGTGTCGTCCACAACGTACGCTTTACTTGGATCCATCAAACTCTCCATAGATACGAGTCTGGAGAATCCCCATTTGGGATTAACCGCATTAAAGCGCCTCGTCATTCATGATACCAATTACATGCACATCAATTGATCACTCTTTTTAACTTCAACAGAAGAATATCAAAGTAGTTGGAAATATATATATATATATATATATATATATATATTGGTGAGTTCAGGTGAGAATGCAAGTTAAGTTAAGAAATAAGAATGAATTTTATCCATAGATCTTGATAAATGGATGACCTAGATTTATTCTCACAAAAATTTGATGCATATAATGCAATATTTTAATGCCTCGATATTTTGATGCATATAATACATATTTTAATGCATTGCAATTTTGATGCTCGAAATGCATATATTTCATGCATAATTAGTATAAAACTCATGCATATTCGCAATTCGCATGATAAGAACCATTCTCATTTGATCCTAAATCTATCTATATATATAGTACCTCGAAAGCAAAGGTAAATGTCCAAAAGCTGATTGTGCAGAAAGAAGGCGAAGACGGCATTAACCTCCCATCCCTCAGCCAACGAGTCAGTTTCCGCAATCGAAAAGTTTACGGAAACATGGCGCCCTTCGTTTTCACTCTCGTTTCCTCAAAATACATTATGAGTTTCCTGTCCAAATATAAAATGATCATTCAAAGTTGGTCTAGGATTCACCATTTACAAACGACAAATAAGATAACCTACTCACCATTTATAGCCTCCGGCTTCAAACACCCTCGATTCATACATACTTGTCAATCTCATACTTGGATAATAACGAAATTGATTCAATTTTTATCAGAAAGTTGGCAGGCGAAGCCTCTCTGGTTTCCTCACTAAATTCTATCAGAATAAATTTATGCAAGAACAAAAGCAATTAAGTTTAACTGTTAAACCAACAGATTGAGTAACAATGATTATTTATAAAAATGAAGACACAAATTAGAACCATAATTTTGTTTCGTCTTCATTGAGTAAAACAAGTAAAGATTCAACACTAATCGTTCACATCCACAGGAAGCACTGCCATTGTTATTGTTAGAACCTACAACACTACTTTTTGTTTCGTATGTAGCTAGCAAAATTTTATTCTGTATAAAATAAGAATTGTCATTTCGACTCCTCGACTTCTTTAATTGATATCCGCGGGCATTTATTTAAATTTAGGGGTGTCGAGTGGTTCGGTTCCGGTTAATCGAACCATAATTTTCGGTTAACTGGAACCATAAACGCCTCAAAATAGAAACCACTAACCACACCACTTTAAATTTCGGTTAACCGGAACCATACCGATTATATATGGTTCCGGTTCGATTAACCTTAAAAAAATTGAAATAATCAATTATAAAATGGTAAAATTAATCTTTTAAAACAAAAATAGTAGACAACAACACAATTAATCTATAAATCCAACAACTATAAGTCAAAATTAATCCATAAATCCAACAATTAAAAATGCAACACAATCACAAACGAAGAATTGATGTGAGGGTAATTAATTTACATATTATTAATTCAATTGAATTTCATTTTAGGATAAAAATATATAATTATAATTTATTAATTTATCATAATTTTGGTTTGTGGTTACGTAGTTGCAGGCAATTCGGTTTGATTAGCAACCATATTTTTTTGAAGTAGGAGCACAAACCACACTGCTAAGCAAATAGTGGTTACCGATTAAGGAACGTCGGTTGATTCGATTCGGTTAAAATCACTAACCACAAACTTTTAGACAGACATATTTAAAATATTCTTAATTTCACCTTATCTAATAATTATATTTTAATTTTTGTCTACAGTACAATTTTTTTTATCTTTACACTTCCATGTCGCCCACCAGTGACGTGTCAACTTTCGGGGACTCAAAAATATATTTCGTGATATCATATTTATTTTGCATGAAATATAAATGTTCGACTAAGAGAGTCTCACCACATCATATTTTGCATGAAATTTGTTGCAATTTTTTTGCTTATGAATTTGCCGCAATAATTATAAAATTAATATTTATTTTAAAAGTAATAAACATTAATAATTTTCTAATTACTCAGGATCCCCATAAATTAATTAATACTTAATAAGGGTTGATCGCACCCGACACGGTTGTATTAATACAGGCTTGGAGTTTTTGCCTTAATTATAACAATAATCAGAAGAAAGAAATAGAGCACAGAAAATTAAAGAACAGTTATGTCACACACACACAAAAAAAAATCATAAATAGTCAAGACCATTGTTTAAATCTCACTTAAAAAAAAACTAACCAAATAAAAAATTCCCTTTATGATGGTACCGTCCATAGTACGCCCTCATGTAGTGTATCCCCTGTCGGATGCATTACACGTGGCGTGCATGGACGGTGCAAATTGATGCATTAGATGGAGCACCGATCTGCACCGTCCATACCTGCCACGTATAGTGCATCCGGCAGGGGATGCACTAAATAGGGTACCATGGACCCAACCCCTCTATGAGGGACAAAAAAATCAAACTAATACTATCATTTACTAGCTACAACTAGATTTTTGGTGCATGTGCAAGAGCTTGAACGGTGATTTCAACCTCGAGAAAGCAACAATCGTAAACAAGGAAGCCTTTACTCTTCATATCAGCAATCACTATAAATTCAATATATCCCCAAGATTTAGAAGATAGACTTAAACCATTGACCATCTACAAATGACAAAAGTGTTAGGCCATTAAATATATAATAAACAGCTTAGAAAGTAAAAGTACAATAAATTGTACGATTTTCAAAGTTAATTTGTCTAGCGAAAGTTTGTTGTGTGAGTTGCTGTAAATACAGCAACCAAGTGTTCTCCTGTTTGCTTGATGCGTACAGGGTTTAACAGTGTATACTTAATAAATCACAATAGAATGAAAACAGTAACGACAGAAGGTAAATAACACACAGTTTAAAGAATTTCGAGGTAAATCCCTCTACGTCCACTGGTCATCCACACAGGAGTAAAGAGTTTGTTAAAATGACTACGTACACAACTGTAGGAGTAATTTCCAAAATATAGTCATTTTCTCACCTTGCACAGCCCTGCCGATCGCCCTGCCGAGCAGCCTGCCGATCGCCTGCCGATCGCCTTGCCGAGACCCCTGCCGGTCGTTCTGCCGAGCAGCCTGCCGACCGCCTTGCCGAGACCCTGCCGAGCGCCGTTCGATATGGGCGAACGGCTACTGCCGATCGCCTGCCGATCATCCCGCCGAGCACCCCTGCCGAAGCATTTGGGGCGGCGGCACATCCATGCTGAGCTGCGGCCCAGGCATTTTGCTTCACAAGGCCAAAGTGGCCTGTACTTTGGGCCGCGGCCTTCGCGGGCCGCGCCCTGCTCGATCACTGGCGGTTTTGTGCTGTGTACCGCGGCACACTTGGGCCGGGCCGCGGCACACGGGTCAAACCTGCAAAAATGTATCTTTTTATGCAGATTTTCAGTCGGGACTTTATTATCATCATCTTCCACACTTGAAAGAACAAGAGAGAGAGATAGAGAGAGAAACAAGAGAGAGAAATACATTTCTTCATTTTCCCAGAAATTTATCGGTCGGATCGTCGTGATCTTTTGATAACAGCTTGGTAGCTATTGGGCAAATCTTTTCACCCGTGTAGATCGAGTTTTTGAGTCCGTAAGTACGGGTATTTCGTTAGCTCTTTGTGTAAGCCATTTACGGTTGTTTTCTTTCTCGATCTTGTTGTTGTTGTTGATTCCAAATATTTGAAGAACATTTATTACCAAGTAGTTGATGATTGGTTTATACCCCTAGTTTGTATTAGGGCCGATTGTGTATTTGTGTGTATTGGTGATAGTGGATTTAAGCGGCTTCGGTCCCGTAGTTTTTACTCTCGTCTTGAGGGGTTTTCCACGCTAAAATTGTGTCTCGTTGTTTATTGCTTTCGAATATCATTTGTATTATTTTATCGAGATGTAATTGGTGCTCTACTCGTCGGTAACCACAAAGTTACGATTGAAGAGTGGGAATTTGTCAAACAAGGTTCCGCTTTATTTGTTGTGACATGACGTTTGTCGGTATTTTCCCAACAAACTGGTATCGGAGCCACGGGATTTGTTGTTTCGTGGTTTTTTAGTATCTCAATCGTAAGATGGAAGCCAACACGAGTAGAATGGTTAACTTGAACGGTTCAAACTACCACGTATGGAAGGGGAAGATGGAAGACCTTCTATACGTGAAGGATTATTATATGCCGGTTTTTAGCAAAGATAAATCGGAAGGGAAGTACGACGCGGAGTGGACTATTTTGCATCGCCAAGTTTGCGGATATATTCGACAATGGGTGGATGACAACGTTTTGAACCATATTAGTGGAGAGAAGGATGCTAGAGAGTTATGGCACAAGCTCGAGCAATTGTATGCTCGGAAGACGGGGAATAATAAGTTATTCCTCATTAAACAAATGATGAATTTGAAGTTTCGAGATGGGACTCCTCTATCGGATCATTTAAATACATTCCAATGCATAATTAATCAACTTGCCTGAATGGGAATTAAATTCGAAGAGGAGGTGCAAGCTTTGTGGTTGTTAGGCACATTGCCGGATTCTTGGGAGATGTTTCGAACGTCGTTGTCTAACTCTGCCCCCGATGGAGTCATTTCGATGGAATTAGCTAAAGGGAACATGTTGAATGAGGAGGTCCGAAGAAAAGCACAAGGATCTTCGTCACAGTCGGATGTTCTAGTTACCGAAAGACGGGGGAGAGGTCAAAGTAGAGGTCCGAGTAATAGAGGGCCACAAAGGAGTAGTTCTCGGGGGAAGTATGCCAACATCGAATGTTACTATTATGGTAAGAAAGGGAATACTAAGAAATTTTGCCGACAATTGAAGAAGGAGAATCGCCAAGGCCGATAAAATTCACAAAAGAAGGAAAGCGGTGGTAATGATAAAGCAAAAGTCAATACTACTACCGAAGAATTCTTTGTTTGTTGTGATTATGATATGGTCAACCTTGCGAGAGATGATTCTAGTTGGGTGGTCGATAGTGGTGCTACGTGTCATGTTACAAAACGTAGAGATTTTTACTCTTCTTATACTCCGGGCGACTTTGGTATAGTCAAGATGGGTAACGATGGGTTATCCAAGATTGTTGGAGTAGGAGATGTGCATTTGAGATTCGACACCGGAATGGAACTTATTTTACGGAATGTAAAACATGTTACGGACATGAGGCTTAATGTTATGTCCGTTGGTTTACTCGATGATGATGGTTATCATAGCGGTTTTGGCAAGGGGTTGTGGAAACTCACTAGAGGTTCCTTGATTGTCGGAAGAGGACAAAAGGAAGGAAAATTGTACGTGACACTTCCAAAGGTCACGACTAATTTCGTGAACATAATCGACAATAATGACATGGCCGAGCTATGGCATAAGAGGCTCGGTCACATGAGTGAAAAAGGAATGGCGCTATTTTCGAAGAAGGAGGCATTGTCCGGGGTTCACAAAGTACACCTTAAAAGATGCTCTCATTGTCTAGCCGGGAAGCAAAGGAGAGTTACTTTTAAGAGTCATACTCCTTCACAGAAGGAAAATGTTCTTGATCTTGTTCATTCCGATGTTTGTGGTCCTATGAAGACGAGGACGCTCGGTGGTTGCCGATATTTTGTCACATTCATCGACGATCACTGTAGGAAGGTGTGGGCATACACCTTGAAGACCAAAGATCAAGTGTTAGACACTTTGAAACAATTTCATGCCTCGGTGGAAAGAGAGACCGGGAAGAAGCTAAAGTGTATCGGGACGGACAATGGTGGAGAGTACACCAGACCATTTGATGAATATTGCCGAGAGCAAGGGATCCGACATCAAAAGACGCCCCCGAAGACTCCGCAACTCAATGGCTTGGCGGAGAGAATGAACCGGACTTTGGTCGAGAGAGCTCGTTGTTTGCTCTCACATGCCGGAATGCCAAAGTCGTTTTGGGGAGAAGCTTTGAACACGGCGGTTTATGTTATTAATTTGACGCCGTGTGTCCCTTTGGAATTTGATGTGCCGGATAAGGTGTGGAGCGGTAAAAAGATCTCGTACCGCCACTTGAGGGTCTTTGGATGTAAAGCTTTTGTTCACATTCCGAATGATGAGAGATCAAAGCTTGATTCCAAGACGAAGCTGTGTATTTTTATTGGCTACGGGCTTGATGAGTTCGGGTATAGATTGTATGACCCGGTTACAAAGAGGCTTGTTCGGTCGAGAGACGTTGTTTTTGTAGAAGATCAAACGATGAAAGATTTTGATAATGGAGAGTCGGCTCCACAACACGACTATGATCTTATTGATTTGGACCCCGTTCCGCCACAAAATGTTGAGACACCCGTTGGAGATGACATCCAAAATGATGAACAACAAGATGCAGGTGACAACGATGAGTTGAGACAAGATGACACCGATGGAGCTCATCCCGAGCTACCTGTGACGAACATGCCATATTTTGTTCCACATAGGCGGTGGACAAGGGACCGTCATCCCTCCACCCGTTATTCGGCCGATGAGTATGTCTTACTCACCGATGATAGAGAGCCCGAATATTTTGCGGAGGCCATGGAGGATGAAAAGAAGTGTAATATCCGCAATTTCAAATTTCAGTAATTTTCTTTTTCGGAGGAAGTTCGTTTTGACAATTCTATCATGATCATTTCGTCATTCCGAGAATGATTAATTGTGCACTTTTTGTCATCCGAGTTCGTTTCGGTGTCGTTTTGTTGAGTTCCGTGTCCTTAATCGACTTTTTCACGTGGGAGTTCGACTTTGTTAGATCACCATTAATTTTTGGTAACTCCAAAAATTCTAAATCTTTGCAACATTATAGATAATCGAGTTAGCTTTCCAATGGTTCAAATGGTGAGTCAATCGGAGTCCGGACGAGAGAGTTATGGTCATTTTAGCTCACCCGCTCGTTATTGGCCGATCACTGCCGGACGAACTCGGCCGTGTCGTCCGACACGGCCCGTGCCGTACTCGTCCGGAAATGCCGAAAGTTTCTGTCTCAGGACCCGACCGTGTCGTCCGACACGGCCCGTGCCGTACTCGTCCGGAAATGCCGAAAGTTTCTGTCTCAGGACCCGACCGTGTCGTCCGACACGGCCCGTGCCGTACTCGTCCGGATAAGCGAGCCGACGCCCGGCCGCCGACCGTGTCCCGTGACACGGTCGAGTCATCTTGAAAGTCGGCTGACGGAGTCACTATCGGGAGGCCCTCGCGCGCGGCCGTGTCTAGCGAGGACACGGTCGAGTCCCTGTCGGCCAGGTGTGCGACACGACCGTGCCGATCGGCCGCGGGCGTGTCCGGCGACGATCAACCCTATAAAAGGCCCCGAGACGTTTTTCTTGCCATTTTTCACCTTCTTCTTCTCCTCTTCCGCAGCTGGGCGTGTTCTAAGCTTGAAGCCATGTTGTTTAACAACATATCCATGGAGTTCTTGAGGTTATATCATCAATAATCCATCCGATATCATCCCTTGATCCAGCGAATCAAGGTTAGATCTTTAGAACCCTACTTTTGGTAAAATTGGGGGTTTTCGTGTTTTTGTCCGATTCGTTCCGTTTTGTTGATTAATTCATGATGAATATGATTAATCTTGTTGGTATTCTTAGTTTCCCTACGGATTCATGGTATATTTCGTGATTTTTACGGAATCGAGAGGGTTTGGTTGTGGTCCGCCCTCGTTGTTGTTTATATACGAATATACATGAATCGTAGGCGGGTTTTCGGGTGTATTCCAACTCCGTATTCATTTAGAAATGGTTGTGATTGTATTCTTTGAATCGTTAGGTTCGGTCTCGTTGGTTCCTAGCGTTCGTCGGTGACTTTCCTTTCCATTCGTTGCGTCGTCAATAATTCAAGGCAAGTATTTTTTGGAAACCTTTAAGCTTAACATGAAATGGTGATGTATATTACTTGTGTGTAACTCACCTTGTGTTGGCCCGACGGGGTCAAGGAGGGAAATCTATGCTGCCGCCCTGGATTTCACGAGTTTCGTACCGCTAGCTAACTCGGTAGGGTCCCTGTGAGGCCTCGAGTGAGAATGTATGCTGCCGCCCTGTTCTCACGGCATAGCGTGTGCGTAGTTTTGTTTTTCTGTAATTGTAGCCAACTCGGTAGGGTCCCTATGAGGCCTCGAGTGAGAATATATGCTGCCGCCCTGTTCTCAAGGCTAATTGTGGACTGTATATTTTCCGGAAAAGACATGTCTGGTTTTGACTTTTGAAATTGATATTGGTGCATGTACTATGAAATGTGTAAGCGATTGGTTTGCCTTGAATACTTGTACTAGCGTAATTGCTAACCCCTCTGGGGACCCGTTGTCGGGGAAATTCTTGTTATGGATTTCAGGTTATGTTCAGCCAGACGAGCGGGCCTGGATGGTACGAGGATGTCGGCCAAGGTTGTTGACATGTGCAATCGAGTCTTGTTATTTCTTACTGTCTCTTTTGATGTGGATGTTTTCCAAATTGTAAACTTATAGATTGTACTCGCGAGTACTTAGGCTTTTCCTTTCAGATTGTGATTGGTCTTCGTTGGAGTTACTGTATTTGTCGGTTGATGTTATTTATGCCGGTTGTACCGGACGTGTTGTTTTATGCTCTTATTGTTAACAATTGTTTCCTTGCTAACCGAGGCGGTTAGTCGAGTGGTGTTTTTCTTGTGTTAGCCTGGTGGGTCCCATGTAGGGGTCCACGGCGCTGTAATTCTCCTCGAATATCTTGGGGGTGTTACAGAAATGGTATCAGAGCTCTAGGTTTATGGATACCTAGGCTTGTTGGTTATTTGGGTCTAGTTGTGTTTTGTTTTGCACATTGTCACACCGCTGCCGGCATCTCAGTACATCTAGTGATCGTAAGTTTTCCTTACTCGATTCTCTTGTTTTCTCGGCGTATGTGCGTCGTTCTGGGCTTGACCGTTTGTCGTTTTGCGAGCCTTCCATCGCTAAACTTCCTAGCATTGGTGGGATCGTTGGTGATCGAAAGATCCGAGTTTTGCTCCGTGGTATTTTGTGAGAGGGCTTGACTCTCTAGTCTTTTGCTGTGTGATGGAATCTGTGTTTGGTAATTGCGATATACTAAATGTATGTTGAGCCGAATGTACCGATGAGTTGGACACCAAAGGGTGCAGTATGATGTAGAAGTTTTGAACATTGATATGTTCCGGTATAGGTATTGATGGCAGAGTTTGTTGAGAAACTCACATAGCTGGTTTCGACATATGTCCAAATCGGTGATCTTTGGTTACGCTGTTAAACTTGAAGAGATAGTTTGACATATGCTTGGAATTAGTATTTAGAGTTGCGCTTTTGAGTGGTGATTTTGAATGTCGTATATGAGTGTGTCCGGGAATTGTTGGTACTTGGCTAATTATTATTATTTACAACCAATGTGTTTCTATTAATAATAATACATGCGGCGTGCATGCTTGAAAATTTCTTGGACTTGATCGTATTGTGGGTTTTTGAAAAGTGACATGAATTTGGGCTTGACCTTGTATTTTCAAATAAAACCTTGTGTCGGTATTTAAAGGTCGTGTATAAAAGTGTTTAGGACATTTTATAAAATGCTACCACTGTTAAGCCCTTGTCGTGTTTAAAAGGGTCTTGAAAACGATTTTTAACTTATCGGTTTTATTTTCGAATAACTAGAGTATACGATTTTAAAATCAGATTAGCCTGGGAAAACCTAGGCTGTCGAGCCAAGTTGTGTTGGTTGAGTTTTGTCTCGTCGGATTTTGTCTGACTTAGTCGCATCGCGACGCGTCGTTTGAGATCATTGGTCGTGATTAGTATCAAAGGGCGGTCGTCACTTACGTGCGACCTATGGATGTAAAACTCCCTTCCTTGTGTTGTGCCTCGTGTGATACGAGTTATTTGTATGATTAGTCGATTGAATGATGGAATCCTTCTATGGATTTTGATTTCACGATATGTGTTTATTAGACTCTCGTATTTGGTTTATACGAGGAGTGTCGTCACTACTGATGTATTTTCGTACCGTATTTTATCCGCTGCGTGAGTTCTTTCAAACGGCTTTCGGTATTTTGCAAACTGAGTTTTATTTCGTAAAACCGATTCCTTGAATATTTCATGATGGTTTGACAAATGAGTTTGTGAGTTTTGGAAAATATCACCGTCATTGGTCTTTTTAGCATTTTCGAAATGAGATGGGAAATCATGCTTAGCCTGGTAAATCCTTGTGAGAAGGGATTACGGCATGTAATTTTTATGATATGTTCTGTTGTTGTCTCTGTGAATTGTTAGCGCACGCTACGCTTTACGGCTAACGCGCGCGAGAGTACGTTGGTAGCACGCTAAAGGGAGAATAGCGCACGCTACAGTAGTTGAGCGATCCGGGAACTCTTGGGTGGTCTCAAGTTCTCGTTAGCGCACGCTAACACTTGGGATTAGCGCACGCTAACGGTGTATTTTTGGTCGAGTTTTGTTTGGTGCCGTGATAGCGCACGCTAACCTTAATGATTAGCGCACGTTAATTGTGTCGGTATAAATCTAGGACACCGGTCTAGAAGTTGCATTTTTCTTCATTTTCTTCTTCCTCCATGAGATTGAGACGTGGCGACTAGGTTTCGCATTGGGGCTGATTTTTTCTTCCATCCAAAGGTGTTTTGGAGTATCTAGATGATTTTTAACATCATCTAATCCATTGTTCTTCGCGAATCCGTGCAATTTTTCTTGAATCCCTAGAGTTGACTTTTTGGAGTTTTGTTCTTGATGTCGTTTTCCATCCGGTTTTGATAAACCAATCGTTGTTTTAACGATGTTGTTAAGCATATCCTAGGGATTGTATATCACCTCTTGATTGTGAGCGATTTAATGAGTGTGCTATGATGTGTTTAAGTGAATATTGACAAGTGTGAATTCTGGGCATTTTGGCTATCATTATACGAAAAACCTTGAGTATCTTAGAAAATAAATTTCGAGACGTACTTTTAAAATGAATTATTTTCTCGTAGTACATACAAGGTGCCACAACACGTTTCAAAATTCTTCTACCTCGAGGACCAAAATGCTTTGAGATATTTTCAATGTTTTAGAAACACTTTTATTTAGACCCGAGGGTCGAATATTCTGAAAGTTTTCACTAAGAGAAAGTGTCCTCATTTTTATCAAATGCGAAATGGTCCTCCAAAGTCTCGATAACGATGTTTCACGTTTGTACTTTTTGAAAGGTGATACTCAAGATCAACTGGTGTTCTTCTAAATTATTTTCAAAATGAGGTTTTCGTTTTTAAAACCTATCCATTCCCGTTTGAGGGATGGGTATATATGTATGATGTTCGCGTTGTCGTTATGATGTTTGCTCCCGAGTATGATCAGATTGGTGGCATGAACGTCGAGGCGTTGCCACGCATTTGTTGTGAGAAATGGGATGTTAGTGTCGAATGTTGCCACCTCGTAGTGATTTCTACGTTGTCGCGTATGTGCGAGCTGTTAGAGCTTGGTTTGGTATGACCGTGTGCATCGGTGATCGTTCCGTTATGTGTCGGTTGTTTAATGTCTTGTTACCTTGCTCCTGTTTTTGAATTTCGTGGATGAGGTCGGGGATACTACCCATACTATTTTGACTTCTGTATTTTCTCTTTCTCCAGTCTATCGATTCGCTCGTGTTCGTTGATCTTTATCGAACTTGTTTTGTATTTCGGGTTCATCATTCGAACGAGCTATGATCTTGTTTTGGGTCGATCTGGTTATCGCTGTGACTTTTCCGAGTTCGGTTCGATTCTTGTGAACCTTGTTCGGAAGTAACATCTTTTGGTTCTACTAGTTCTTTTATTCGAAGTGGATCGGATTTGGAACTTCTGTATTTTCGACTCTGTCGACTCGTTTATGTTCGTTGACATTTCTGAACTTTCCCTATCCCTTGCTTTGTCGATCGAACGAGTGTGGTATTATTTTGGAATAACTCGTTTGTCGCTGTGACTTTTCAATCGCTATTCCCTATCCTGTGGATCTTATGGGAATGCATTCCTTGTAGTTCTCACCAGATCATCCTGGGAGTTGTTGTTTGAGTTTTATTATCCTTCGTGTTTCGGACATGATTGTTCGATTTTTGTTGTCTCGATTGTTTGTTTGTTCGGTTTTTGTTCTCGTTTTGTGATCGTTGAGCATTCAGGCTCCTCCCTAATTCCCTTAAGTTTGGGAAATTAGTCTAGTTTTCGATCTTCCAACCCTTGGGCGGTGGAATTCAGTATTAGTTCAGCGATTGGCTCGCGTTTCGATTGATGTACCGTTGGGTTGGTCAATCATACTGACTTTCGTTCGTTGTGTTTTGTGAATGTCGGATAATTGACTTGGCTATATTATCCGTTTGATGACGCTTGTCATTTGTTGGTTTTATTGTATCCCTAACGGCGACATTGTGTTGGTCGTCGTGGAGCGTGTTTTCACGCCGTATGTCTCTTTGCGTTTCTTGCAGCATTTCGCCGTTGGGCGCGAGTTTTCTATTTTTGTGTATCTCGTTGAGTTTTCCTGGCGGGTATATTGCTCCCCCCTAGTTGTTTTAAGTTTCGGGACGAAACTTCTTTTAAGGAGGGTAGAATGTAATATCCGCAATTTCAAATTTCAGTAATTTTCTTTTTCGGAGGAAGTTCGTTTTGACAATTCTATCATGATCATTTCGTCATTCCGAGAATGATTAATTGTGCACTTTTTGTCATCCGAGTTCGTTTCGGTGTCGTTTTGTTGAGTTCCGTGTCCTTAATCGACTTTTTCACGTGGGAGTTCGACTTTGTTAGATCACCATTAATTTTTGGTAACTCCAAAAATTCTAAATCTTTGCAACATTATAGAGCATCGAGTTAGCTTTCCAATGGTTCAAACGGTGAGTCAATCGGAGTCCGGACGAGAGAGTTATGGTCGTTTTAGCTCACCCGCTCGTTATTGGCCGATCACTGCCGGACGAACTCGGCCGTGTCGTCCGACAAGGCCCGTGCCATACTCGTCTGGAAATGCCAAAAGTTTCTGTCTCAGGACCCGACCGTGTCGTCCGACACGCGGCCGTCTTGCGTACTCGTCCCGGAAATGCGAAAGTTTCGTCTCGGGACCGGCCGTGTCGTCCGACACGGCCGTGCGTACTCGTCGGATAAGCGAGCCATTGCCCGAAGCCGCCCGACCGTGTCCCGGGACACGGTCGAGTCATGCCGAAGTCATTTGTCGGACGGGTCACTATCGGGAGGCCCTCGCGCCGCGACCGTGTCTAGCGAGGACACGGTCGAGTCCTGTCGGCGGTATGCAACCGGCCGTGCCGATCGGCACGGCCGTGTCCGGCGACGATCAACCCCTATAAAAGGCCCTGCAGACGTTTTTCTTGCCATTTTTCACCTTCTTCTTCTCCTCTTCCGCAGCTGGGCGTGTTCTAAGCTTGAAGCCATGTTGTTTAACAACATATCCATGGAGTTCTTGAGGTTATATCATCAATAATCCGTCCGATATCATCCCTTGATCCAACGAATCAAGGTTAGATCTTTAGAACCCTACTTTTGGTAAAATTGGGGGTTTTCGTGTTTTTGTCCGATTCGTTCCGTTTTGTTGATTAATTCATGATGAATATGATTAATCTTGTTGGTATTCTTAGTTTCCCTACGGATTCATGGTATATTTCGTGATTTTTACGGAATCGAGAGGGTTTGGTTGTGGTCCGCCCTCGTTGTTGTTTATATACGAATATACATGAATCGTAGGCGGGTTTTCGGGTGTATTCCAATTCCGTATTCATTTAGAAATGGTTGTGATTGTATTCTTCGAATCGTTAGGTTCGGTCTCGTTGGTTCCTAGCGTTCGTCGGTGACTTTCCTTTCCGTTCGTTGCGTCGTCAATAATTCAAGGCAAGTATTTTTTGGAAACCTTTAAACTTAACATGAAATGGTGATGTATATTACTTGTGTGTAACTCACCTTGTGTTGGCCCGACGGGGTCAAGGAGGGAAATCTATGCTGCCGCCCTGGATTTCACGAGTTTCGTACCGCTAGCCAACTCGGTAGGGTCCCTGTGAGGCCTCAAATGAGAATGTATGCTGCCGCCCTGTTCTCACGGCATAACGTGTGCGTAGTTTTGTTTTTCTGTAATTGTAGCCAACTCGGTAGGGTCCCTATGAGGCCTCGAGTGAGAATGTATGCTGCCGCCCTGTTCTCAAGGCTAATTGTGGACTGTATATTTTCCGGAAAAGACATGTCTGGTTTTGACTTTTGAAATTGATATTGGTGCATGTACTATGAAATGTGTAAGCGATTGGTTTGCCTTGAATACTTGTACTAGCGTAATTGCTAACCCCTCTGGGGACCCGTTGTCGGGGAAATTCTTGTTATGGATTTTAGGTTATGTTCAGCCAGACGAGCGGGCGCTGGGATGGTACGAGGATGTCGGCCAAGGTTGTTGACATGTGCAATCGAGTCTTGTTATTTCTTACTGTCTCTTTTGATGTGGATGTTTTCCAAATTGTAAACTTATAGATTGTACTCGCGAGTACTTAGGCTTTTCCTTTCAGATTGTGATTGGTCTTCGTTGGAGTTACTGTATTTGTCGGTTGATGTTATTTATGCCGGTTGTACCGGACGTGTTGTTTTATGCTCTTATTGTTAAAAATTGTTTCCTTGCTAACCGAGGCGGTTAGTCGAGTGGTGTTTTTCTTGTGTTAGCCTGGTGGGTCCCATGTAGGGGTCCACGGCGCTGTAATTCTCCTCGAATATCTTGGGGGTGTTACAAGAAGAAGGAATGGATGGATGCCATGCAAGACGAGATGAGTTCCTTGCATGAGAATAACACTTACGAGTTGGTGAAGTTGTCGAAAGGCAAGAGGGATTTGAGAAACAAATGGGTGTATCGGGTGAAGTCGGAGGAGCATACCTCATTGCCCCGATACAAAGCTAGACTCGTAGTGAAAGGATTTAGTCAAAAAGAAGGGCATTGATTTTGACGAGATTTTTTCTTCGGTTGTGAAGATAGGATCGATTTGATTGGTCCTTGGTATTGCGGCTAGCCTTGATCTTGAGGTTGAGCAAATGGATGTCAAGACAGCTTTTCTTCATGGAGACCTTGACAAAGAAATTTATATGAAGCAACCGGAAGGATTTGAGGTCGAAGGAAAAGAGGATTATGTGTGTAAACTTCGGAAGAGTTTATACGAGTTGAAACAAGCACCAAGGCAATGGTACAAGAAGTTTGAGTCGGTTATGGGGGAGCAAGGCTACCGGAAGACGACTCTCGACCATTGCGTATTTTTTAAAAAATTCGGAGATGATGACTTTATCATCTTATTGCTCTATGTGGACGACATGTTGATCGTTGGCAAGAATGCCGAGAGGATTGACGACTTGAAGAAAGAATTGAGACTTGGGGGCGGCTAAACAAATTCTTGGGATAAGAATTACTCGGGATAGAGCAGCCCGGAAATTGCACATGTCGCAAGAGCAATATATCGAGAAGGTGCTTAAACGTTTCAACATGGACAAAGCTAAAGTTGTTAGTTCGCCTCTTACTAACAATTTTAAATTGATGAGCCAAGATTGCCCTAAGACGAAGGAGGAGATTGAGGATATGGATAAAATTCCATATGCCTCGGCAGTCGGGAGTTTAATGTATGTTATGGTTTGTACTAGGCCCGACATTACTCATGTCGTGGGAGTGGTGAGCCGGTTTCTATCGAATCCGGGTAAGAAGCATTGGGAAGCCGTAAAATGGATATTTAGATATTTGCGGGGTACTTCCAAATTGGAGATTACGTTTGGAAATGGGAAAGTAATGCTTGTTGGATATTCCGATTCGGATATGGCTGGTAATGAAGATAACCGAAAATCCACTTCCGGTTATTTGATGACGTTCGCAGGGGGAGCCGTGTCATGGCAATCAAGATTGCAAAAGTGCGTTGCCTTGTCTACAACAGAGGCCGAGTATATTGCGGCGGTGGAAGCGATCAAAGAGCTCTTATGGTTGAAAATGTTTTTACGAGAGCTAGGCTTCTAACAACGATGTTACGTAGTTCTTTGTCATAGTCAAAGTGCGATTCATTTAGCTAAGAATGTGACTTTTCACAAGAGAACTAAACATATCGATGTGAGGTATCATTGGATCCGAGATGCTTTGGAGGATGGTTTGTTTGAACTTGATAAAGTTCATACCGATGATAATAGTTCCGATATGTTAACCAAGGCGTTGAGTAGAGAGAAGGTGAAAGTGTGTTGTTCGATCGCCGGGATAGCGAACTCTTCCTATTCCGGAAAGGGGGAGATTTGTAGGAGTAATTTCCAAAATATACTCATTTTCTCACCTTGCACAGCCCTGCCGAGCAGCTGCCGATCGCCTGCCGAGCTGCCTGTCGATCGCCTTGCCGAGACCCCTACTGATCGTTCTGCTGAGCAGTCTGCCGATCGCCTTGCCGAGACCCTGCCGAGCGCTCTTCGATATGGCCGAACGGCTCTTGCCGATCGCCTGCCGAGCCCCTGCCGAGCACCGTTCGATATGGACGAGCGGCTCCTGTCGATCGCCTTGCCGATCATCCCGTAGAGCACCCCTGCCGAAGCACTTGGGGCCGCGGCACATCCCTACCGAGCCGCGGCCCAGGCATTTTGCTTCACAAGGCCAAAGTGGCACATACTGCAGGCCGCGGCCCCTTCAGCCGGGCGCCCTGCTCGATCACTGGCGGTTTTGAGGTGTGTGCAAAGACACTTGGGTCGGGCTGCGGCACACGGGTCAAACCTGCAAAAGTGTATCTTTTTATGCAGATTTTTAGTCGGGACTTTATTATTATCATATTCCACACTTGAAAGAACAAGAGAGAGAGAGAGAGAGAGAGAGAAACAAGAGAGAGAAATACATTTCTTCATTTTCCCGAAAATTTATCGGTCGGATCGTCGTGATATTTTGACAACAGCTTGGTAGCTATTGGACAAATCTTTTCACCGGTGTAGATCGATTTTTTGAGTCCGGAAGTATGGGTATTTCGTTAGCACTTTGTGTAAGCCATTTACGGTTGTTTTCTTTCTCGATCTTGTTGTTGTTGATTCCAAATACTTGAAGAACATTTATTACCAAGTATTTGATGATTGGTGTATACCCCTAGTTTGTATTAGGGACGATTGTGTATTTATGTGTATTGGTGATAGTGGATTTAAGCGGCTTCGGTCCCGTGGTTTTTACTCTCGTCTTGAGGGGTTTTCCACGCTAAAATTGTGTCTCGTTGTTTATTGCTTTCGAATATCATTTGTATTATTTTATCGAGTTGTAATTTGTGCTCTACTCATCGGTAACCACAAAGTTACGATTGAAGAGTAGGAATTTATCAAACGAGGTTTCGCTTTATTCATTGTGACGTGACGTTTGTCGGTATTTTTCCCAACAACAACTACATGACTTTAACTAAACCTGTCTCTGTATCGTTCACATAGATTGATACAGGAACTGTAGCTTTGGACAGTCCACACAAATTGGCTTGAGCTCTTTCTCGACTCACTTCTTCTCACACAGATCAAAACTTCGTCTTCAATGCTATTTTTCCCAAACAGGTTGGAATACGCAAAGATCCTTAGTCCACACAGAGCTAATGATGATCTCAACGGTAAGGGTAGAACAAATCTCAAACAGCAGCTTTATCTCTGATGAACAATCGTTGTATGCTGTGCTGTTTGCATTGAGGACTTGTATATTTCTTCGCTTGGATACTGTGTATGCTCACGAAATATACTTCTTGGTAATTGCTAGAATGTCAGAGCTTTCGCGATAATGAATAACTTGTATATAAGTCCTCTGATTTGGGAGTATTTATAACCTTGGAAATATATCCGTTATCAATGTAGCCGTTGCTGGTTGGTGAGATGTTGGTGTCTAACTCTTTGATTGGCGGTTGCTGAATGTTTGAATTAAAGCAGATCGCATTTAATGCTTTAGACATCATTTATTTCTTTGCATTAAATGCTCTTCAGAGCGTTCAGACTGTCTCTCTCCAACTGCATTAAATGTTGTCCTATTAGCAATAAATACTGCTTTAATCGTGAATACTTTATGAATAAACAATGTTTATCTCACAACAGTTTAAAGCTTTTATATTCAGTCCTGTTGGATGTCTTTTACTTTTCCTAAGTAAAACATCTTTATCCTGTATGCTGTATCCATGTTACGGCTCTTTGCTGTATGAGGTAGGCTCTGTAGAATGGATTGTAGGGGATCTTTTTGCTGTATGGACGGGCTGTATGAAGAGTTCTAACAGCTTCCATACTTAACAGTATTCTGACTTCTTTGAGACTATTTTGCTGTATGTTGGCAATTATCAAAACAGAAATATTTATCCCAACAAAAAGGTAGTACGAGTTTATAATTGATGGAAAAAACACTATAAAAACTTTGTGTATAAGCATGATGTTTATGATTAAGACACATCGAAAATTAATGAGATTAACAAAAAGAATGTCTAGCTAATTAAAGTGAAGTCCAATAAACATCGATCATCCAAAATGTAATACTTGATTATCAGGACCTGTTGTATGAATACAAAAAGTAATATTGTAATTCTCATACCCAGAGAGAGAGAGAGAAAGAGAGAGAGAGAGAGAGAGAGAGAGAGAGAGAGATTGTACCTGGATTTCAGGTTCATGCATCAAGTGCAAGAGCTTGCAGGGTGATTTCCCTTTCCAGAAGGCAGCAATCGTCAACAAGGAATCCTTTACTGCTCATGTCACCAAACCAAACCAAACCAAACCAAACCAAACATACCCAGTATATTACGCTCAGAGCAGGGTCTGGGGAGGGTAAGATGTACGCAGACCATGCCCCTACTTATTACGGTACGGAGGCTGTTTCCATGAAGACCCCCAGCTTAGTGCACAGCAGAATCTTGTGTGATAAATACAAAGGAAAACATATGATTCGAAAAAGCTCGAGACCATACCTGAGCCCATTGCATGATCCACATGGGACTTACCTAAGCGGAATTTGGCTACTTCACTCCCGATGAACGCTGCTCTAACAAAAGAGAGATTGGCTCTGCGCACAGCTCCCTGTCAAAAATACACCGCATGCAAAGACAATAGGATAAAATATACAATAAAAGTAAAAATGCAATGCTCTAGGTCAAAGCTAACCGAGACAACCCAACCCTGAGGCTCTCAACTACAGCACCGCTCCCTACAAAAGAATCCACAACTCTTATCTGGCGCCTCCAAGCGCACCTATCAACAGTCATAGTCTCGGAAAGGTTTAAGGCCTTCAAATCTAATCTCAGTTGCTCCTCCCACGTCCTCCTCGGTGTGCCTCTCCTCCTCTCCCCGACAACCATTAAACTCCCGACCCTCCTCACCGGAGCAGATGCCTGCCTCCTGCGGACATGGCCAAACCATCTCAATCTCCCTTCCCTAACTTTCGCTGAAATAGGCGCCACTTCCAGCGCGTTCCTGAAAACCCCATTCGCAATTCTATCTAACATTGTTCGACCACACGACCAACATAACATTCTTATTTCAGCCACTTCCAACTTGCTCTCAAGCGACTTCTTCATCGCCCAACATTCGGAGCCATACAACATTGCAGGTCGGATTGCCGCTCTATAGAATTTACCCTTCAACTTTAGAGGGACTTTCTTGTCGCACAGGACCCCTGTCGCTGCTCTCCACCTTAGCCACCCCGCCTTAATGTGATGCGATGCGATGCGTGACATCATGTCACCAATTGCTATAAAATCATCTAATCACATAGTACAAAAAAAAAACGTTGTGGGCGATTTCACGCACTCAAGGTGCGATTCTCATCATATGGGGTAGACCTGGCAATTTGCCACCCGACACGAAAACACGACACGAAAACGACACGAAAATTTAGTGTTTGTATTTGTATTTTTAGTACACGACACGAAAGTACACGAACACGAAAGTACACGATCGAGATTTAGTATCGGTTTTGTGTTTACCCTTTGGATACACGACACGACACGAGGTACACGATATATATATAACCGAGGTACACTTATACTGTTGAGTGAAGACCGAAAGGTATTTGAGTAGAAGACCGAGAGGTACACTTATATTGTTAAGTACATATATAAATAGACCTGTCATTTTTAGGGTTAGAAACCTTTCTTACTTCTTAGTAGCCGCCGACCCGTTCGGCCGTTCCCCATCCCTTTCCAGAAACAAAGCTTCCCCGTTCCCCATCCCTATCCAGAAACCCATCCCTTCACCAAAAGCTTCGAGCCTTCCCTTCATCGACTACTCCTAAATCGAAATTGAGTGTTATAATGGCTGAAGAGCAATGGAATTCAAATGATCTAGTAATAATCCTTATATTCTGAATTTTATTTTGTTAGATCTTGATTCGATTTGTAAGATCTCGTTCGTGGTGTGTTTATATTCGTAAAGATTTTGTTTAACCACCAGGGATTTCGGATTCGATTTGTAAGATCTGGAAATATGTTGAACATATTTCTTCCAGTCGATTATATTTACGAGTTATATCGATTATATTTACGAACTCAAAATATATTACATATTTTTTCCAGTTGAACATATTTCTTCCAGTCGAAATATATCGATTATATTTACGAGTTAAAATATATTACATGTTTCAAAATATAAGAAAACTGAATATATTTGAACAATGACAATGATGTAAATTCTGCTACCTTTGATTATATTTACATTCTGATTTTGTAAGAAAACTGAATAAATATAATAATTTACATTCTGCTAAGAAAACATATAAGAAAACTGATTAAACTGATTATATATAAGAATTTACATTCCAACTGTACAAAATATAAGAAAACTAAATAAATTCTGCTACCTTTGGTTATTTTTACATTCTGATTTTTTTAAGAAATTTGAATCCTTAGACAATGATGTCAATTCTGCCGTGGAGAAAACTGAATTAGATAGGTATTTGGAGCACATATTACGGTATTTCGTTAGCACTTTGTGTAAGCCATTTACAGTTGTTTTCTTTCTCGATCTTGTTGTTGTTGATTCCAAATACTTGAAGAATATTTATTACCAAGTATTTGATGATTGGTGTATACCCCTAGTTTGTATTAGGGACGATTGTGTATTTATGTGTATTGGTGATAGTGGATTTAAGCGGCTTCGGTCCCGTGGTTTTTACTCTCGTCTTGAGGGGTTTTCCACGCTAAAATTGTGTCTCGTTGTTTATTGCTTTCGAATATCATTTGTATTATTTTATCGAGTTGTAATTTGTGCTCTACTCATCGGTAACCACAAAGTTACGATTGAAGAGTAGGAATTTGTCAAACGAGGTTTCGCTTTATTCGTTGTGACGTGACGTTTGTCGGTATTTTTCCAAACAACAACTACGTGACTTTAACTAAACCTGTCTCTGTATCGTTCACATAGATTGATACAGGAACTGTAGCTTTGGACAGTCCACACAAATTGGCTTGAGCTCTTTCTCGACTCGCTTCTTCTCACACAGATCAAAACTTCGTCTTCAATGCTATTTTTCCCACACAGGTTGGAATACGCAAAGATCCTTAGTCCACACAGAGCTAATGATGATCTCAACGGTAAGGGTAGAACAAATCTCAAACAGCAGCTTTATCTCTGATGAACAATCTGTGCTGTTTGCATTGATGACTTGTATATTTCTTCGCTTGGATACTGTGTATGCTCACGAAATATACTTCTTTGTAATTGCTAGAATGTCAGAGCTTTCGCGATAATGAATAACTTGTATATAAGTCCTCTGATTTGGGAGTATTTATAACCTTGGAAATATATCCGTTATAAATGTAGCCGTTGCTGGTTGGTGAGATGTTGGTGTCTAACTCTTTGATTGGCGGCTGCTGAATGTTTGAATTAAAGCAGATCGCATTTAATGCTTTAGACATCATTTATTTCTTTGCATTAAATGCTCTTCAGAGCGTTCAGACTGTCTCTCTCCAACTGCATTAAATGCTGTCCTATTAGCAATAAATACTGCTTTAATCGTGAATACTTTATGAATAAACAATGTTTATCTCACAATAGTTTAAAGCTTTTATATTCAGTCCTGTTGGATGTCTTTTACTTTTCCTAAGTAAAACATCTTTATCCTGTATGCTGTATCCATGTTACGGCTCTTTGCTGTATGAGGTAGGCTCTGTAGAATGGATTGTAGGGGATCTTTTTGCTGTATGGACGGGCTGTATGAAGAGTTCGAACAGCTTCCATACTTAACAGTATTCTGACTTCTTTGAGACTATTTTGCTGTATGTTGGCAATTATCAAAACAGAAATATTTATCCCAACAAAAAGGTAGTTCGAGTTTATAATTGATGGAAAAAACAATATAAAAACTTTGTGTATAAGCATGATGTTTATGATTAAGACACATCGAAAATTAATGAGATTAACAAAAAGAATGTCTAGCTAATTAAAGTGAAGTCCAATAAACATCGATCATCCAAAATGTAATACTTGATTATCAGGACCTGTTGTATGAATACAAAAAGTAATATTGTAATTCTCATACCCAGAGAGAGAGAGAGAGAGAGAGAGAGAGAGAGAGATATTGTAACTGGATTTCAGGTTCATGCATCAAGTGCAAGAGCTTGCAGGGTGATTTCCCTTTCCAGAAGGCAGCAATCGTCAACAAGGAATCCTTTACTGCTCATGTCACCAAACCAAACCAAACCAAATCAAACCAAACATACCCAGTATATTCCGCTCAGAGCAGGGTCTGGGGAGGGTAAGATGTACGCAGACCATGCCCCTACTTATTACGGTAGGGAGGCTATTTCCATGAAGACCCCCAGCTTAGTGCACAGCAGAATCTTGTGTGATAAATACAAAGGAAAACATATGATTCGAAAAAGCTCGAGATCATACCTGAGCCCATTACTTGATCCACATGGGACTTACCTAAGCGGAATTTGGCTACTTCACTCCCGATGAACGCTGCTCTAACAAAAGAGAGGTTGGCTCTGCGCACAGCTCTCTGTCAAAAATACACCACATGCAAAGACAATAGGATAAAATATACAATAAAAGTAAAAATGCAATGCTCTAGGTCAAAGCTAACCGAGACAACCCATCCCTGAGGCTCTCAACTACAGCACCGCTCCCTACAAATGAATCCACAACTCTGATCTGGCGCCTCCAAGCGCACCTATCAACAGTCATAGTCTCGGAAAGGTTTAAGACCTTCAAATCTAATCTGAGTTGCTCCTCCCACGTCCTCCTCGGTCTGCCTCTCCTCCTCTCCCCGACAACCATTAAACTCCCGACCCTCCTCACCGGTGCAGATGCCTGCCTCCTGCGGACATGGCCAAACCATCTCAATCTCCCTTCCCTAACTTTCGCTGAAATGGGCGCCACTTCCAGCGTGTTCCTGAAAACCCCGTTCGTAATTCTATCTAACATTGTGCGACCACACGACCAACGTAACATTCTTATTTCAGCCACTTCCAACTTGCTCTCAAGCGACTTCTTCATCGCCCAACATTCGGAGCCATACAACATTGCAGGTCGGATTGCCGCTCTATAGAATTTACCCTTCAACTTTAGAGGGACTTTCTTGTCGCACAGGACCCCTGTCGCTTCTCTCCACCTTAGCCACCCCGCCTTGATGCGATGCGATGCGATGCGTGACATCATGTCACCAATTGCTATAAAATCATCTAATCACATAGTACAAAAAAAAAAACGTTGTGGGCGATTTCACGCACTCAAGGTGCAATTCTCATCACATGGGGTAGACCTGGCAATTTGCCACCCGACACGAAAACACGACACGAAAACGACACGAAAATTTAGTGTTTGTATTTGTATTTTTAGTACACGACATGAAAGTACACGAACACGAAAGTACACGATCGAGATTTAGTATCGGTTTTGTGTTTACCCTTTGGATACACGACACGACACGAGGTACACGATATATATATAACCGAGGTACACTTATACTGTTGAGTGAAGACCGAAAGGTATTTGAGTAGAAGACCGAGAGGTACACTTATATTGTTAAGTACATATATAAATAGACCTGTCATTTTTAGGGTTAGAAACCTTTCTTACTTCTTAGTAGCCGCCGACCCGTTCGGCCGTTCCCCATCCCTTTCCAGAAACAAAGCTTCCCCGTTCCCCATCCCTATCCAGAAACCCATCCCTTCACCAAAAGCTTCGATCCTTCCCTTCATCGACTACTCCTAAATCCAAATTGAGTGTTATAATGGCTGAAGAGCAATGGAATTCAAATGATCTAGTAATAATCCTTATATTCTGAATTTTATTTTGTTAGATCTTGATTCGATTTGTAAGATCTTGTTCGTGGTGTGTTTATATTCGTAAAGATTTTGTTTAACCATCAGGGATTTCGGATTCGATTTGTAAGATCTGGAAATATGTTGAACATATTTCTTCCAGTCGATTATATTTACGAGTTATATCGATTATATTTACGAACTCGAAATATATTACATATTTTTTCCAGTTGAACATATTTCTTCCAGTCGAAATATATCGATTATATTTACGAGTTAAAATATATTACATATTTCAAAATATAAGAAAACTGAATATATTTGAACAATGACAATGATGTAAATTCTGCGACCTTTGATTATATTTACATTCTGATTTTGTAAGAAAACTGAATAAATATAATAATTTACATTCTGCTAAGAAAACATATAAGAAAACTGATTAAACTGATTATATATAAGAATTTACATTCCAACTGTACAAAATATAAGAAAACTAAATAAATTCTGCTACCTTTGATTATTTTTACATTCTGATTTTTTTAAGAAATTTGAATCCTTAGACAATGATGTCAATTCTGCCGTAGAGAAAACTGAATTAGATAGGTAATTGAATCGAGCCATTGAGATAGATGTCTTGGACTATTGGAGCACAAATCAGGCAAGATTTCCTAATCTTGCACTTATGGCTCGAGATGTGTTAACAATTCCTATATCAACTGTTGCATCGGAGTCGGATTTTAGTGTCAGTGGAAGAGTTTTAGATCAATACCGTAGTTGTATGGCACACAATATTGTGGAGAGTTTGGTTTGTACTCGTGATTGGAAATTCAATGAAGAAGGTGATTAACTATTTTGTTGTATAATTTAATTTGCTATTTTATGAACATATCATGCCAAGGTGAATCTGATATGTTGTAATCTCTTTGTGCAATTGTAGTTTATCATAATTATTCATTGGAAGAGCTTACTCAAGATATCACGAGGATTGAAATTAAAGATGACCATGATCCTGCTGTTTGAGGCAACTTATCATCTGTTTCATGTTTTAATTTGCAATGATAATTTACATTTGAACTTTTGCAGGTTCACAATTATGAAGATGCATTGCTTATTTGCATGTGAAATTTTGCTGTTCTGGAGTTATGGAATGAAGAGAACTTGCTGTTCTGGAGTTAGGAAATGAAGAGAACAATGCTAGAATTGAATATGGAATGTAAATTTTAAAATATTTCGTGTACCAGTTCGTGTACCAGTTCGTGTTTGTTTCGTGTAACATTCATATTTTTTTTCAATCGTTTTAATTTCATGTACCAGTTCGTTTCGTTTCATTTTCATGTACATGGCAAGTACACGAAAAATTTCATGTACTTAGTGTCGTTTCGTGTCGGGTCGTTTTTTTACCGTGTCGTGTTCGTGTCAACAGATTGGGTACACGACTTGAAATCGTGTCGTTTTCGGTTCCACACATCAAGTACACAAAACACGAAAGTACACGACACGAATATACACGACACGAACGATTTGCCAGGTCTAATATGGGGTGATCCCCTTTTTTCACGTCCGATCTCCATAGCCAATCGTTCATCCTCCAGATTATTGCTGTTCAAATCTTGCTCGGGATTTCCTTAGCATCTCATACTTATCTACAGTGCATTTTAATTTTTAGATTTTTGGGCCCTACGGTTTGCGGGTGTCGGCGCCGACCCTAGTCTCTGGTTCGGTCGCGGCTGCTTGCTCTTCTCTTTGCAAGAGCGGTCCGTGTTTGCTCGATTTCCCGTTTGTTGCTGTTAATTTTTGGTGGTTCGTTATGACTTCTTCTGGTGCACCTGGGTTGTCCTGGCAGTATGGTTCCTTGTCTGAGTCTGGAGTGGAAGCCCGTACCCAGGACTTTGATGCTCACGGTCTGCATGAGTTGGGGTTAAGAGTCCTTGGTAAATCCGGCTCGGATCTCTTCCAGGTTAAACTTGATGAAGTTTTTGGTTCTTCTTCTGCTGACACTCCTTTGGTTCTGGCGGTGGCGGTTTCAGCTACCGGAAGTTCAGGTTCAAGCTCTTGCCTGCTTCAAATCGGGGCGCCCACGCGGGCAAGGCGTGACTCTCGTATGGACAGGGTCGTCGACCCGTTTATCAACCTGGACTATTCTGATGTGGTTCGGTCGGCTGGTCCGAGTATTGTCCCAGTGGTTCCAACATTTCCAGGTTCGGCTCCAGTTACAAGCAGCACTATATTTGATGTTGGGTTGGATGTTCCTATCCTTGATACCCTGGAGCAGGAGCCTTCTTTTTCTCCAGCTAAGGATAATTGTATTAGCCATGAGATTGTTGCCAACTCTTATGTTACTGCTTTGGAGAGTTCTGGGGCTGTTTTTTCTGCTTCTAATGATCCATGTGGTATTGGGAATATAATGAATATGCCGTGTAATATTGATTCTAGGGTTACAGGAAAATCTATGACTATGAATTTTGGTTTAATTTCTTCTCTTTTATCTTGGACAATTCGTTTTCTGCTGGAGTTAATGATAAGTTTTTTGGTAAGAAAAGGGGATTTCGGTATCTGAAACTTGAATTTGAAAATGGCGAGTTTATTGTAAAACCGGATGTTAGTGTTGGCATAGAAGGTGCTAAGAGGTGGCAATACACATTAGTCGGTTATTTTTTGAGGAAAGCCCCTTCCCTCAATTTGATCAAGAACTACTTTCTGTCTGCGTGGAAGGGTCTTAAGGAGTTGTTCTCCTCTGAGGGGGGATTTTATTTCTTTAAGTTTGACAGTGAGCAAGTTTTGACTGAGGCGTTAGAGGGAGGGCCTTGGCTGATTCAGGGGCAGTCCATTCTCCTTACCCGGTAGAAGCTTGGTATGTCTTTTCTGAAGGTTCAGCCTAAACATGTCCCTGTTTGGGTGAAACTTCGTAATGTCCCTCTCAAGTATTGGACTGACGAGGGGCTCAGTATTACTGCTAGTGCCATAGGGGAGCCACTTTTTGCTGACGTGTTCACCAGGAACTGTCTGAAAGTGGATTATGCCCGTGTCTGCGTCTTGTTGGACGCTAATACTAGCCCGATTCGTTCGTTCCTCATGGTCCTTCCGTCTGATGGTGGTAGTCATTGTGTTAGGAGGATCCAGGTTGGGTATGAATGGTTACCTCACCGGTGTGGTGTTTGTAGAGTATTCGGGCATCGTGATCAGGTTTGCCTGACCATTTCTACGTCTTTGGTTCAGAAGTAGGTCAAGCAGGCTCGTATTTTTGTGGCTAAGCCTGCTCCCCCAGGTGCTCGTGGTCTGGGGTCTTCGTTGGGACCGGTTCCGGTTGGGGGGGTCGCTCAGGCTAAGGTAGGCCCCCCTACCGGATCTGAGTGCCCTCCAATGGATTTAGCTAGGGGCACTCGAGGTCGTTCTATTGGATCGGGCCCGTTGAGTAGCGTCCCTACTTTCTCCTTGGTTACTACCAGCTTTCCTATGTCTCCTAGGAGGGCTGGTGCTTGTGGGTGTGAGCCGTCTCACAACATGTTTGTGGCTCTTTCTGGTATTGCCGATGATATTGAGGTTTAGGTACCTGAGTTTGTCAGCACGTCGCTCTGTTCTAGTTCTTCTCCTTTGGGCCCTAATATTGACGCAGCCCGGATCGATGGTGTTAAATGATCCCTATTGCTGTGTGGAATGTTCGTGGACTTAACCGGACTGATCATCAGATCTCAGTCTGGGAGGTAATTAGTTCATTTAATCTTTGTTTTATTGCTCTGCTCGAGATGCGTGTCTCGGTTGGTAGCTTTGGTCGTGTTTCTTCATTTATTTCTGGGTCTTGGCAGTGGTTCTCTGATTACAGTAGTGGGCCTGGGAAGAGGATCTGGATTGGGTGGGACCCTGGTTCTGTGTCTATGGATATTATTTCTATTGAGTCGCAGTTTATTCATTGTCGTATTACTCTGTTGCTCGACTTGTCCTGTCTTCTGGTTACCTTTGTCTATGGTTCTAATGATCTTATTGAGAGGCGGCTGTTGTGGCAGTATCTCACTGATTTCTCGGTTTTACATGCGGCTGAGCCTTGGGTCATTATGGGTGATTTTAGTGCTGTTCTGGATACTAGTGAGATTTTGGGAGGTGAAGCTCCTCATTCTGACGATGAGGCGCCCCTGGTGGAGTTCAGGGAGCTTTGCAGGCGTGCGGATATTGAGACCCTTCCGATGATTGGCTCTTGGTTCTCCTGGCATAACAAGAGCCCTTCTCCAAGATCTTTATGAAAACGTCTTGATAGGGTGTTGGGAAACCCGCAGTGGTTCGTTGATCACGCTGGTCGTACTTACTCATGTGATCTGCCGCGGACCTCTGATCATAGCCCCCATATTTTGGGTCTTGATAGTTTGCCTCGCTGCAGAGGTAAAATGTTCAGATTTGATAACTTCCTGTCTGACTCTGAGGATTTCCTCCCGGCAGTTTGGGATACTTGGCGTCATTATATTGTGGGGGGCCCGTTTTATGCGATTTGTCGTACGTTGGACGCCCTTAAGCCCGTTTCTCGCGCCATGAGGAAGAGGAAAGGGGATTTGGCATTGAATGTCGCAGCTGCTATATCGTTTCTCTCTTCTTCTCAGAGTATCCTTAGGGACCATCCCATGGACAACTCGGTTTTATTGTTAGAGAGATGTTGTCAGTGGGTTCAGTTTCCGTGGCTCAGGAACAGTCTTCGCTCAGGCAACGAGCCAAGTTGGCTTGGCTTAAGGATGGGGACCAGTATACTGCCTTCTTCTTCCGATGGATTGCTTCTAGGCGAGTCAGATCTCATATCTATAGACTTAATACGAAGGATGGTACTGAGTTGACTGACCCTGGTCTTATTAAGAATGAAGTTGTTGGGTTATATGAGAGACTGTTGGGTTACTCTAATCGGATTATGCCTTTATCTTTCAGTCAGGTTAGGCCTTTTATTTCGTCTTTGATTTCACCTGACATTGCGATGCACATGGTTAGACCTGTTACTGCTGATGAGGTTCGTTCTGTGTTCTTCGAGTTTGATAAGGACAAGGCCCCGGGCCCTGATGGTTTTAATGCTGCTTTTTACCGATGGGCTTGGTCGATTGTGGGGGGTGAGATCTCGTCTGCTATTATGCATTTCTTTGCTACGGGTAAGTTTGTCAGGCAGATTAATTCTACTATCATTTCTCTTATTCCGAAAGTAGCCTTACCTAGGAGCATGTCAGATTTTAGACCGGTCTCTTGCTGCAACCTATTATATAAGGCTATTTCAAAAGTTATTGTTCAACGTATGCGTGATAGCTTGGATGCCTTGATCGACCCGGTTCAGACGACTTTTATTCCTGGGAGAAGGATTAGTGATAATATCCTTTTTGCACAGGAACTTCTTCATGGTTATGGGCAGAGGGAGATGCCTAGACAGTATGTGTTTAAAGTTGACCTAATGAAAGCTTATGACACTATTGAGTGGGGTTTTTTACTGATTGCTCTGCAGTGTATGGGTTTCCATCAGTCGTTCATCGCCTGGATCAGGGAGTGCATCACCACTACTGCCTTTTCGGTATCCTTGAATGGTGATGCTGAGGGGATCTTTAGAGGTCGTAAGGGGCTCCGGCAGGGAGACCCCATCTCTCCTTATCTTTTTGTTATTGTTATGGAGGTGCTTCATGGGATTATTTCTCATGAGATTGCTCAGACTCCGGGGTTCCAGTACCACTGGAAGTGTGAGGCTACCCGAACTTTCATGATCGCCTTTACAGATGCTCTCCTTCTTTTCTGTAATCCAGATGAGATCTCTTTTGGTGTCTTTAAGAGGAGTATTGATATCTTTGATTCTCTTTCAGGGTTGCACGCTAACCCTGGGAAGAGTAATTTTTTTCTCTCGGCGAGTGCTTTGGAGCAGGGGGCTCAGGTTGAGCAGTTATTAGGGTTTCAGATGGGGCAGCTCCCTGTGAGGTATTTGGGAGTCCCTTTATCTTCATCGAAGCTCACGGTGGCTCAGTGCTCTTCTTTGTTCGACGGATTGATGGTTGGCTGAGTGACTAGGCCTGTAGATCTCTGCCTATGGCCGGTCGTTGTCAGCTTATTCGGTCTGTGTTATTTGCCCTTCACATTTATTGGGCCTGTATTTTTATCATGCCTAAGGGCGTGCTAGCCCTCATTGAGAAGCGTTTAAGGCGTTTTCTTTGGAAAGGTTCTCGTGACTCTGGGCATGGAAAAGTGGCTTGGTCTAAGGTTTGCTTGCCTGTAGTGTGTGGTGGCCTTGGTATTACTCCGTTGAGGGTTCAGAACCAGGCCCTTATGACCCGCCATATTTGGGCTCTCCTGGCTGGGTCTTCTCGTTCTGTTTGGTTTAGCTGGGTTCGTTCGTATAGAGTTCAACAGTGTTCTTTCTGGGATATTCCTATCTCTGCTGCGCCTTCTTGGTATTGGAAACAACTGCTGAAGTTGTGTCCTCTTGTCATGGGAGCGTTTCAGTATTCTGTTGGTGATGGCTCCTCCTTCCGTTTATGGTCGGATCCTTGGCACCCTATGGGTTTGATTAGGCATTCTCTGCCTAGAGCGCCTCTTTGGACTGGCATTAATGTGCATGCTCGTCTTTTCTCTGTTATTTTTGATGGTCATTGAGTTTGGCCGGTGGTTGTTTTTTCCGAGTTTCAGCCGGTTGTTTCTGCTCTCCCTCCTATCTATGGAGGCCATGATCGCATCTCTTGGAGACCACATAGCTCAGGTTCCTATTCTTCCTCGTCCGCTCTTCGATTCTTTAGAGCATATTCTCCTTCTGTTCCGTGTGCCCCTCTCCTTTTTGGTCCCGGGAAGATTCCTAGGCACTCCTTCATCTTATGGTTGGCTATTCAGGAGCGTGTGTCGACTATGGATAAGCCTTGGCTGCAGAATGTAGATGGTATTTGTGTCCTTTGTGGGATGGAGTTAGAGTCTCATTCTCACTTATTCTTCATGTGCCCTTACTCTACTAGGTGTATCTCTATTGCTAGGAGGGAGGTAAAATTTTGTTGGCCTCACTCTGAGTAGAGTACGGGTATTCTTTGGGCGGCTAGGAAATGGAGAGGTAAGCATGTGGTTAACGTGGCTTACCGTATCTTTTTAGCGGCGATGGTCTACTTACTCTGGTAGGAGCGTAATGAGAGGAGATTCGGTCAGAGGCGTCGTGATCCACACACACTTACTTTCCAGGGGATTGGTCTTGTTCATGACATTATCTCTCAGCGTTGGCCGCCTCATTCCTTATCCGCGGTCGCTGTTAGGCGTATATGGAGGGTTGCTTGGTAGATCCATTGTAACTCTTTTATTATTTTTCTCTTTCGTGCTGTTGGTGCACCTTCTATAATGGTTGCTGGGTACTGGCCTGCCTGGTTGGGCAATCTTATTTATTTAATGCAATTGACTTTTCTCCAAAAAAAAATCATCTAATCCCCAATTCGGTTGAAAATATGTAAACCAATGATTAACTGCAACCAAAACACAAAAAGTATCAAAAACTTGTAGTAGTAATTAAATTCAAGTGATCGTTAATAAACCTGCCCTCTTCAACATGGATTATTCAAAATTCTTTTAGGACGTACATATATCTATACTATATAATATTTATCTCTCTTAATTTAATGTGGAATGAGAATTTAATTGTAACTTTTAATTATAAATATATGAAGAGACTATTTTAATTGTAATTTTAATGTAAATAAACTAATTTAAACATCACAATTCAAATGCACCTTCTAATACACAAGGTGACTAAAATGAACTTTTAAATGATACAAGATGGTTAAATTTTAGCAATGAAATCTTAGATACAATCGGTGCATCGCACGGGTTAAATAAACCAAAAACAACCCCGGAGCAACATACGGGTTAGTAAAGCCTCATTTCATATAACTAATTACATAGACTAAAATAAAAGGACAATAACAATAAAAACATATAAACTTCTCTAAAAGGTATTTAAATTCTGTCATCTACTCATTCAACCGTCTGCCCCATACTATATAATACTTATCCCCCTTAATTTAATGTGGAAGGAGGATTTAATTGTAACTTTTAATTGTAAATATATGAAGAGACTATTTTAATATTAACTTTTAATGTAAATAAACTAATTTAAATACAAAAGTTATGATAAACATCACAATGCAAATGCACATTCTAATAGACAAGGTGATTAAAATGAACTTTTAAATGATAGTATAAATTACAAGATAGTTAAATTTTATCTATGAAATCTTAGATACAATCGGTGCATCGCACAGGTTGAATAAACCAAAAACAATCCCGGAGCAACATACGAGTTAGTAAAGCTTCATTTCATATAACTAATTACATATACTAAAATAAAAGGACAATAACAATAAAAAAAAACATATAAACTTCTCTAAAAGGCATTTAAATTCTGCCATCTGCTCATTCAATCGCCTGCCCCAACATTACGTATAAAACACGTAGATATTCAATCAAATACCGTGTATCGCACGGGTTGGATAATGCCTCGTATTGTTCAAACTTTAAAGAGCAATTATAGATGATAGTAATTTGGATGTAAAGGAAATAGCAGCTTACGTTTTTGAGAATGGTGAATATGATTGAGGTGAATTTTGATGCGCATGGAAACCGCTGCCTTCACTTTGTGATGAGGAGCGAAGCCCTCTGCATCGACACAATTAGCCTGGTGAATCATATCCTTTTGGATAAAGCTCAACCTTCCTAATTAAGTTATATATATACACTACAGGAAAAATACAATCAAACAACAGTCTACCGAAAAAGTATTGGCTGAAATTAACAGACAACGGTTTATTTTCATCCTCGAAAAAGTATTGTGTAATCCAAAAATATTACAACGGTTTAAAAACCGTTGTCTAGAAAAACAATCAGACAAGACTTTTTGTCGTTGGTGTTGTGCAAACTTGGAGGATTAGACAACCGTTTTAAAAATATATTGTGGGAATTAGCTTAAGACAATGTCACGTCAAACCGTTGTTGAAATAAGACAAATATTTTTAACTATGCTTGTTTTATTCCATTTCACACAACGTCATAAAACCGTTGTGTGACCCAGACAATTGTTTTTTAATATTTTTTTATTTAATCATGCTTCAAACAACGGAAGATTAAAATCGTTATCTAAAGCACGTACTTTATCTAAAATACGTAGTAGTTTGTTAAAATCTCAAATCAAATTAATTTTTTATTTTTTGAAAATTTGAGAACGTCACTCAATTAGATATATTTTGACATCCGTACGGTTGGATCGTCGATAAATTATTTAAAAAAATAGAAACAATAATCCGTGAAAATCACTAGTTACTAGTCAATTTAGTAGTGGTTTGCTAAGATCTCAAGCCAAATTAATTTTTTATTTTTTCAAAATTTGGGAACATCACTCAATTAGATATATCTTGACATCTGTACGGTTGGATCATCGATATATTTTTTTAAAAAAAAATAGAAACAATAATCCGTGAAAATCACTAGTAGTAGTGGTTTACTAAGATCTCAAACCAAATTAATTTTTTATTTTTTGAAAATTTGGGAACATCACTCAATTAGATATATGTTGACATCCGTACGGTTGGATCGTCGAGAACTATTTTAAGAAAAATAAAAACAAAAATTCGGGATAAAGCACCAGTTATTGTACTAGTCAATTTAGTAGTGGTTTGATAATATCTCAAACCAAATTAATTTTTTATTTTTTGAAAATTTGGGCACATCACTCAATTAGATATATATTGACATCTGTATGGTTGGATCGTTGATAAATATTTTAAAAAAAATAGAAACAATAATTCGTGAAAAGCACTAGTTACTAGCCAATTTAGTAGTGGTTTGCTAATACCTCAAACCAATATAATTTTTTATTTTATGGAAATTTGGGAACATCACTCAATTAATTATATGTTGACATCCGTACGGTTGGATCGTCGAGAACTATTTTAAGAGAAATAGAAATAAAAATCCGGGACAAAGCATTAGTTATTATACTAGTCAATTTAGTAGTGGTTTTCTAAGATCTCAAACCAAATTAATTTTTTATTGTACTAGATATATATTGACATTTGTACGGTTGGATCGTTTATAAATATTTTAAAAAAAATAGAAACAATAATTCCTGAAAAGCACTAGTTACTAGTCAATTTAGTAGTGGTTTGCTAAGATCTTAAACAAATATAATTTTTTATTTTATGGAAATTTGGGAACATCACTCAATTAGAAATATGTTGACATCCGTACGGTTGGATCGTCGAAGACTATTTTAAGAAAAATAGAAACAAAAATCCGTGACAAAGCACTAGTTATTATACTAGTCAATTTAGTAGTGGCTTGCTAAGATCTCAAACCAAATTAATTTTTTATTTTTTACAAATTTGGGAACATTACTCAATTAGATATATCTTGACATCTGTATGGTTGGATCGTTGATAAATATTTTAGAAAAAATAGAAACAATAATTCGTGAAAAACACTAGCTACTAGTCAATTTAATTGTGATAAAAAATTAATTTGGCCTACTGTATGGATGGAATACTATTTTAATACGTACGGTTGGATCGTCGAGAACTATTTTCAGAAATCCACGATCCCAGAAAGCACCCAGCGAGAAACTCGAACAATAAATCTTGTCTCCGACTCGTCGTACTCATCCCTACTCGCGTCCTGGGTGTGGTCCGGACAAGGAAGTCCGTGGACACAACACACCTTCTCTGGCTGCCTCTCCCGGTCCGATGTCTCTGCACCATCTACTCGTGGGGCACTCTATCGGCGTCGCTTCGACACTTTATGTGCCGACTCATATGTAATCAATTTCCCAGCAGCCTTCTTCAACCTATCCATAACTTTCTTTCTCGGGATCGGCGGAAGCTCATCCTCCTTGTTCTTCACAGCTATTCTTATAGGCTTAATGAACTTAACGTCATATGGCGAGCCATTCTCAAAACTCAGGTAGTAGTACTCAGCCTCATCCTCCTCCAGATGCGGTAAAGAGGGAAGTACTTTGTGCTGCAAAAGTAGTCATTAAAGCATACCATTAGATGGGCAATCACATAACGTTGAAGAGATGAGTGAAGTCAGGAGAAAATATGTTTACATATTTATGTACTTTATCGTCGAAGAAATGAGTGAAATCACAGAACATCTTAATCCGCCATATGTATTCTCTATCGCTATATTCCTCGTCCGGAGAGCAAAACTGTATAGCATGTCAATGTCGTACTCCCTACACATCTCTGCAATCATCTCCTTTGGCCTCAAAGTGACCCCATCACCGGTCATTCTTTTAGCAAAATAATGTGACCGATCGTGTGGCAGCATGGTTCAAATCAGGGTGACAGCTATGCTCCAAGGTCAACTTAGTAATTCTCCAAATAGTTGCACCCTCAATAGCACACCACCTAAACTAACAATTTTTTTGCCCACTCTTACAGACAAACACTATACGTTTATCGGCGGAACGATCACTGATACACTGTTGCATGTTTTCCAAATGATACATTCCTACAGTTATCATCAACTCTGCCTTGGAACGAAAGGTGGACCCCACCTCTAGCTGACCGGTAACCGGTGGAGGCTGCTCGACCCAACCCAAAGTCCCGGCACTACAGGGGTCCAGAAATGGAATGATCCAATTACACATTGATTGTAGATGCTCATGCTCGCTCGCAGATTGATGGTCGGATGAGAAGTTCCGACGACTCATAATCCTATCCATTTGGGCCGGTTGGCGAACCCAAGCAAGAAATTCCACAGATAGTAACTCAAGCAAGTCTTTACAACAATCTTCATCTTCGGATGTATGCATCTCCTCATCTTCCTCGTCTTTCTCATCTTCCTCGTATTGATAATCTTTGGAAGACATGTCATAATTTATGTTGCTGGGCTCTACTCTCGATCTGCTACATCCCATATTAACCTCGGGAGTGGAGGAGCTGCCATTCTCAACATAGACCTTAGGATCCTCCTTGTATTCTACTAGTAATCGAAATATCTCGGTATCGCCCCGTAATAGGACTTACTTTGTTTCCCTTGGCCATGTGTGTCAAGTGCCATAATTTGTAATCGGACTCATTTGGACCACACAAACCCTCCCTGATAACCCCCACGAGGTTTGCACGACTAACTTTGCTCGTGTCGATGTAGACAAAAAAAGGAGTCCCCGTCTACATATGTCGATCGCTCCCAATGACCACCGTGATGTATCAAAATACACTGCCACGACATCTGATTACAAAAATATGAATAACTATTCAGAAAACTGAGCGAACAATATTATAAAACCGTCTGCCTTGGACACGACCGATGCACACGGTCGTATGATACCGTGTGCATCGATCGTGTGCACGTTTCTAGCCATGAACACGATCGCTCCACACGATTGTAGAGGATCGTGTTAAACGATCGTGAACACGTTAGTTGTGCACACGATGTCAAGGTCGTTCGACACGACCGTTGCATACGATCGTCGCACACGGTGGCTTCCCATCGTGTGAAGCGATCGTATCCGTAAGAATTGGTCGGAAAAAAAAATTTCCAGCGGTCAAATACTGATGCATACCTTCTTTATGAACCCAAAAGCACGACAAATGAGGTCCTATTTGAACGTCAACTTTTCTTTTCGAATAATTTTGTGATTTTTATAAGATTTTTCAGAGACACTTTGTCAAAAATTATTGTGTTGTTTTGATGTATATGCTGTTGTTAAATTTTGATTGTTGGACATTAATATCGATCGGAGCAGATGAGGAAAGTAAAAAAAAAAGAGAAAAAAAGTAGTTTAAATTAAAATCATAAAAAAAGAGAAAAGTCAATATTACAACAAAAGAGAGGACATTTTAGTCTTTTTAATCAAAATGGTACTAAAAACTTATAGTTTTATGAATGGGGATATAAAACTTATCAATTTTATGATTTGGTATTAAAAAATTGATTCCCACAAAAACTTTTTGTATAGAATAAAGAGATACTTGAGCCAGAAAACCCATGCTCAAATATTTTGGGCACAAATTTTACCGGTAAAAAAAATAGATTATTTATTATGTAGCGAATATATTAGTAAGCTAGACTAGTGTTTTAAAACGCGCTAAATAGCGCGCTACGTAGCGCGATTTTGTGCAAATCTGAGGAAAAACGCGACATAGCGCGGTCCTACTCGCGCATATGCCTGTTTTGGGCACGCTATTCAAGCGCTTTTCCCTGTTGTGCACGCTATTCATGCATTTTTTGGTGTTGCGCGTGCTATTCTTGCGCTATTTGGGTTGGCGGCGCCGCAGGGTATAATATTTTGGCAGAAACCCTAATTACTAAAATAGTGGTATAAAGTTTATACTATAAATAAATACAAACCACAATACTTAATACAAACCAGAAAACTCAGCAACCTAAACCATCGACCAGCAAAAAAAAGAAGTTTCGGCCAGCCAAAAAAAATTCGGGCCAGCAGAAAAAAACTCCGACCAACAGAAAAAACTCCGACCTGTCCAGCAGAAAGGGCAGCATCAAACTTCAGAAAAAAAATTCGCCGGCAAAAAGTCCGGCCAGAATCAAGTTCGACTTGAGAAAAGAAAAAGTTCCGCCAAAGAAAGAGAAGCGGTGACCGGCATAATAGGTCTCCTTTTGACAGTTATGTACTTTTTTCTGCTGTCTTCCTCCGGCTCAAATTCAAAGAAAGATATTGCTTGGAAGTATGCTTTTCAGAATGAAGGGGGTAAATATATTATATGTAAGTTTTGTAATCACAAATCAAATGGGGGTATTACTCGTATTAAAGAGCACTTGGCTCAAACACACAAAGGTGTATCACCTTGCCCAAGTGTTCCAGATAATGTTAAGAAAGAAATTGTTGAATGTATTGAAAAGGCCAAGCTTTCAAAAAGCAAAAGAACTGAACTGTTGCGTGAAATTGGCGAGGGTCCAGCAGGTAGGAGTATGCTTTCTCTCCAAAGTGATGGGGGGCTGGTAGTAACACTCAATCTTCAAGCACAATGGATAAATTTGTTAGCTCTGCACCTAGACAAACCACCATCAATTCTGCATTCA
This sequence comes from Orobanche coerulescens, assembly GCA_033398695.1. Lineage (NCBI taxonomy): Eukaryota > Viridiplantae > Streptophyta > Magnoliopsida > Lamiales > Orobanchaceae > Orobanche > Orobanche coerulescens. Next base: position 28,357,303 of record CM065805.1, on the reverse strand, counting down.
AGAAAGAATTGCGAACTGAAGTATGTCGAAAAGTTGGTCGATTTATTTTTTCTGCCGCACTTCCTTTTAATGTTGTGAATGATCCTTATTGGTTGCCTATGGTAGATGGTATTGCTGAATATGGTAGAGGGTTTAAGCCGCCTTCTATGCATGAATTAAGAACTTGGGTACTTAAAGCCGAGGTTGATGATATCAACCTTATTTACGAAGAACATAAAAAGGTGTGGAAATTGCATGGGTGCACTATTATGTCGGATGGATGGACTGATGGGAAGAATAGGTCTTTGATGAATTTTTTAGTAAATAGTCCCGCCGGCACGTTCTTTTTAAAATCTATTGATGCCTCCGCTTTAATTAAAAATGGTGATTTGATTTATAAATATCTTGATGAAGTTATAAATGAGATAGGAGAGGAGAATGTGATCCAAATTGTCACGGATAATGCTTCAAATTGCGTCAAGGCAGGGAAAAAAATTATGGAGACTAGAATGGCAATATGGTGGACACCTTATGCGGCTCATTGCATCGACCTAATATTAGAAGATATTGCAAAGTTGAAAATATTTTCAGATACTATTGAAAATTCTAATAGTTGTGAAGTTCATTTACGGGCATGGAACTATTCTTTCATTGATGAGGGAGCATACAAAAGATAGGGAACTTCTCCGTCCCGTGGTAACTCGTTTTGCCATTGCCTTTCTCACACTTCAAAGTATGTACAAGCAAAAAAGCGCACTTGAAATTATGTTCGCTTCCGAAGATTGGGTTAAGTCTCCTCAAGCGCAAAAAGTTGAAGGGAAAGTAGTTAAAAGAATTGTAATTAATGACCCTAATTTTTGGCCACATGTAGCATTTTGTGTTAAGAGTGTTGTCCCTCTTGTTAGTGTGTTAAGAGAAGTTGATTCGGAGGAGAGACCAGCCATGAGATATATATATGAGCTTATGGATAAGGCAAAGGAAACCATCAAACTTAATTGTGGGGGGGTTCAAAGAAAGTATATGCCTATTTGGAGGAAAATAGATGCTCGGTGGACTCCACAACTTCATCATACTCTACATGCGGCTGCGTATTATCTGAATCCGCAATTGCGTTATGAAGACAGGTTTTCAAATTGTGATGAAGTTAGAGATGGGCTCCACACTTGTATGGATAAAATGTTATATCCGGATAATCGTCTTAAAGCTGATCTTCAATTGTACTTATATGATAAAGCTAAAGGTGAATTTGGAAGTCCAATGGCAAAGAGGTCTAGGATGTTGCGGGCTCCAAGTATATTTTTCTAACATATTATAATTGTCTTTTTCTTTGTATATTCAATTATATTATTCAAATAATATTGGGACTTGCATGTTTTTATACAAATTCAATGATATTATTTTTTCAGTAAAATGGTGGGAACGATTTGGACATAAGACACCTGAGCTTTCTAGTTTTGCTATTCGAGTGCTAAGTCTTACTTGTAGTGCTTCGGGGTGTGAAAGAAACTGGAGTATTTTTGAATCGGTAATTAGTCTAACTGCTACTAAACTTGAAGAGTTCCATTTTGTTGAATACTCGTTTTAATTGTAATTTGCACTTCTTTATAATTCTAGATACATACAAAGAAGAGGAATAGGCTTGAACATCAAAGATTGAAAGCTTTGGTTTTTGTAAAGTATAACTTCAAGCTAAGGGAGAGAAGTATTAGAAGGAGAGATAAAATTGATCCGATCGTAGTAGATGAGATTGATTCAGAGATGAATGGATAACTGAGAAAGAAGATCCGGTCCTTCCCGAGGGTAGTCGTTGGCTTGAAAATGATGAGTTATTCTCAGGAGATCCTATTATGACCATGCCATCCGATCCCTTTGATAGTCTCTTGGATTCAGATAAAAGAATAGAAGAAGATATTGATAGAGAAGTTGAGGATTTGATTATGCCTTCAAGAAAGAGAGTTGGTGAATGCTCAAGTAAGTATATATTGATATTTTTATTGAGTTCTCACTTGGCAAATGACCTATCACTTATTACATCTCATTTCATATATAATAGGTCGGGGCAAGGAGAAGCAAGTGAGAGTTGTTGGACTTGTTGATGAAGATGTGGAGATTGAAGACCATGTTGGTGTAGACCCTCAAATCTTTGACAATGCAACTTTTCCCGAAATACAAACTCTCAATGATGATGGTAGTGATATCATATTGGATGAGAACGACTACTACTAGAAATTAGAATTTTTAAGTGTTTCTAGAATTGAATATTTTCATATTGTGGCTTATTTAAGTTTGTTATTTTGGATTATTATCATAGTTCTAAGTTGTTTGGTTTATTTGAAATTATTTCATGGCTATTTTACTTGGGTTATTTATCTATTGATCTTACACAAGAATAATTATTTTATTTTTTTCACTTAAAAATGTCATGTTCGAATTACTTACGCTATGCGCTACGCTATTTTGCGCTACGCTATTTTGCGCTACGCAATTCTTTACAAAAACGCTGTTGTAAATTTTTGTGTTACAAACTTGCTGGGCGGAAATTAAATTACAACTGGAAACTACAATTACAACTCGAAAACTGAAAATACAGGACTCAAGACGGAATTAAAAATACAATGAAAAATGAAACTGAATCTGCACTAACTAGAAACAAATTAGAAATACAAGAAGATAATCGAAACAACAAAAAACAATAAACGAAACTAGACTGTGGTAGAAGTCGCCCGAAGATGCCTTCTGCCCGCAATACGAGAAATTCCCCGGTAGTGTTCACAGATTGGCGGTTCGTCCCCAAAAGTACACAACTTTACGTCTCTACAGTAGCAGCACCGCAAACTGGAGAGCTCCGACGAACTGGAAGAGGTGAGGACAAAGCTCCGATTTATGATATGCAGAGAATGATGAAAACTAAATGTTTACACTGAGTTCGAAAATTGCATGTACTGATGCAGAGGGATGCATGCCTATTTATAGGCCATTCACACTGCAGTGGGGTTTAAACACATCCCTTATGGCGGTCATAATGCAGGCATTCATGCCTGCATTGAACACAGGAGTTTCGAATTTCAAAAGTTGGCAGGAGTTACATAATTCAGATATGCCAATTACTCCTCCTCATAATACCTGGGAGGTTACTTCCGGGTTGCACTGAATTTGAACAGTCAGGACGCACCTGGACTGTATTCAGCTCCTTAAACATTTGACGGATGTACCTGGACATCCTTATGTGCACATACGAGCCCAACTACGTTGTTGATCTTGTCCAGAAAATTCTTTAAGCTAGCCCAAGGCCTAGCTCACGGCCAAGCCCACGAACAGGCCCAAAGACCAATTGCCAAGATCCAAGATCCAAGTCCAAGTCCAAGATCAAGATCAAGATCAAGGCCAAGGCCAAGGTCCATGGCTCACGGCTCGCGGCCGCGGCCGCGGTCGAGGCCGAGGCGAGGCAGGCGGGCGGCGGCAGCGCGCGCGTGTGCGCGCGTGTGGGCTTTAAGCCCATATACATGTGCCATTAATTATTACATGCATAAAGGTAACTCCTTATATACTAGAATAATGATGGTTCATTATTCAATGTGGGATTCCATTCCTTATTAATTCACAATTAAGTGATAAACTTTAATTCACTATTTCTCACTCACCAGGAATCTGTTTAGAGAAAGTGAATATACCACGATCATCTACTCGGAACGTAGATCAATACTATGATATTTAATTTTACAAAATAAAATTAAAATCATTAACGATTCCAACAATCCCCCACATGAGTGAAAATAGCTCAAATGCAATATGCAGACTCAAGCTCAGTCCTCAAGAAGCGTTAAAGTATAAGGATAGGTAGTTCGTGATTTTGAACCTTCCATAGTTAACATCATCGGGTACACAGGCGGATTAGTATCTTGATGCTTTGAACTATTCCCCACGGCGTGCACCGAGACAATGGTGCTAACACTTAAACACTTCAACCTCATCCGTTCTCACGTTTTGTGTCCTTTGTGGGCCTTGGACACTCCTTTGGATTCATAAGTTTATTTCATGAAGCGGTCCCCACTTCTCACTTATATAGGTGATTCTTTACCGAGTATCTTTCCATACTCAACCTCCTCGAGGTCTTTAGGAATCATTAAAATTCATAGACTTAACCTCACCACTAGGCAAGTTTTCAACACTCAATTGCTCTATAGGGAATAAACTTAGATGAGTGTTTCACACGAACTCTCATAGCTTAGTTCTCCCATTGAACCAAGTTCTTGGGATTTCCAGTCATCTTGGTTGGGTTACCACTATGAAAATTCTCAATTTGTGGATTTTAAACCCATTCCCTCTAGCAATTTATTCATTTGATCACGGTTTAACCCTTTGGTTGGCGGATCCGCTAGATTATCCAATGACCTCACATAGTCAATAGAGATAACCCCACTTTTGATCAAATGTCTCACGGTATTATGGCGTCGATGAATATGTCGAGACTTTCCATTATACACGTTACTTCTCGCCCTACCAATAGCAGCTTGGCTATCACAGTGAATCATCACTGCAGGCACTGGCTTGGACCAACATGGAATATCTTCTAGAAAGTTTCTGAGCCATTCGGCTTCTTCACCAGCTTTGTCCAAAGCTATGAATTCCGATTCCATGGTGGATCGGGCTATACACGTTTATTTTGCAGACTTCCACGAGACAGTTCCACCCCCAATGGTAAACACGTAACCACTTGTAGAAAATGAACTTTTCATATCGGATATGCAATTCGCATCACAGTACCCTTCAAGTACTGGGGGGTATCTCGAATAGTGTAGCCCAAGGTTTTGAGTATACTTTAAGTACCTCAAAACTCTAACGAGAGATTTCCAATGCTCTTTGCTTGGATTGCTCGTGTAACGACTCAATTTGTTTATAGCGCAAGCTAAATCGGGTCGAGTGCAATTTGTAAGATACATTAAACACCCAATGACTCGTGCATATTCTTCTTGTGCAATGGGATCCCCTCGATTTTTGCTCAAGTGATCATTTAAATCTATTGGGGTCTTAGCCGGCAAGCTTTCAAAAGCATTAAACTTCTTGAGAACTTTCTCGGCATAGTGAGATTGTGTCAAGATGATTCCATCTGATTTTCTCAAAATTTTCATTCCAAGAATCACATAGGCTAGCCCCATGTCTTTCATGTCAAAATTTCTTTTTAACATGTTCTTAGTATCGTTAATCACTTGTATATTGTTACCCATGATTAACATGTCATCTATATAAAGACACACAATAACATAACCATTATTAGTGTTCTTAATATAAACACATTTATCACAGTCGTTTATTTTAAAACCATTTGATAACATTACATTATCAAATTTCAAGTGCCACTGTAGTGGAGCTTGTTTCAATCCATATAGAGACTTAACCAGTTTGCATATCTTTTTCTCTTGTCCAGGTACTACAAACCCTTCAGGTTGTTCTATATAGATCTCTTCATTCAGATCACTGTTCAGAAAAGCAGTCTTAACATCTATTTGATGAATCTCAAGATCGTGCAAAGCAGCAATCGCGAGAAGCACTCGAATAGATGTAATTCTCGTTACAGGTGAATAGGTATCGAAAAAATCGTACCCTTCCTTCTGTTTGAAACCTTTGACTACTAAACGAGCTTTATACTTGTCAATTGACCCATCATCCTTGTACTTTCTTTTAAGGATCCATTTGCATCCTAAGGGCTTACAACCTTCAGGTAAATCAACCAAAACCCAAGTTTGATTTTGTAAAATTGAGTCAATTTCACTCTGAACAGCTTCTTTCCAGAGCAACCCGTCTGGTCTGGCATAAGCTACTTTGATCGATGTTGGTTCTGTAATATCCGCAATTTCGAATTTCGGTAATTTTCTTTTTTCGGCGGAAGTCCATTTTGACGACTCGCTCATGACCTTTCGTCATTTCGAGAATGATTAATTCTGCACTTTTTGTCATCCGAGTTCGTTTCGGTGTCGTTTTATTGAGTTCCGTGTCCTTAATCGACTTTTTCACGTGGGAGTTCGACTTTGTAAAGTCACCATTAATTTTTGGTAACTCCAAAAATTCTAAATCTTTGCAATATTATAGATCATCGAGTTAGCTTTCCAATGGTTCAAACGGTGAGTCAATCGGAGTCCGGACGAGAGAGTTATGGTCGTTTTAGCTCACCCGCTCGTTATTGGCGATCATCGCCGGCCGAACTTCGGCCGTGTCGTCCGACACGGCCGTGCCGTACTCGTCCGGAAAATGCGAAGTTTGTCTCGGGGCCCGACCGTGTCGTCCGACACGGCCGTGCCGAACTCTTCCGGATAAGCTGAGACATCGCTGACACGCCGACCGTGTTCCGTGACACGGTCGAGTCGTGCCAGTCATTGTCGGATGGGTCCGTCGGAAGGCCCCTCGCGCCGCGACCGTGTCTAGCGGGACACGGTCGAGTCCCTGCCCGGTCAGCTGCGCGCCACGACCGTGTCGAGCGGACACGGTCGAGTCTGTCGACTATTTAAGGCCCAGTGATCGTTTTCGTGCCATTTTCTCCATCTTCCACTTCTCTTCCGCGTCAGGTGTGTGAATCTTCTAGAGATGTTGTTGGACAATGAATCCATGAAGTTTGGAGGTTCATATCGTCAATCATCCGTCCTATAACATCCTTTGATCGAGCGAATCAGGTCAGATTTTCTAGAAATCTAATTTTGGGGATTTTGGGTATTTTGTTCGATTTCGTCCGTTTAATCCGATTTAACTTAGGATTTTGATGGATTGATGATTATTTAGATGTATTATATCATTTCCCTTGTTATTCCATGGTTGGATCGTATCGATTCGTTGTTTGAGTCGAGTTCTTGACCGACGCCTTGAAGGTGTCCTTTAAAATGTCTTAGAGGGTTTTTCGGGCGTTCTACGATTATTCTTCCTCGTATGGTCGATGATTTATTGATTGTATGATGTTAGGGTCGTGTTTCTTGCGAAGAAACCGTGTTGAACCCTTTCGTTCGGCCGTCGTCTTCCGTTTGATAGCATTGGGCGTTTGAAGCTTTCCGGTTGAGCCGTGTTCGTCGAATACTTGCGTGCGATTTTGAGGCAAGTATCTTGCCCATACATTTCATGTTTCGTTGATATAATTCTTGATAAATGATTTTATGCGAAATCCAATATTTAATGAACGTAAAAAGGGATTGGTATGTTCTCGATAAATGTTGTCTTTCAACGATAATTCGTATACTTCGTGAATATGTATTCTCGGAATATGTGTGTTGGTTTTGTATGTTGAAAGATAATATGATCAATTCGAGTGAGTTTGATAGACCGAAATCCTTTGTCGGGGATTACGTATTGTTATTATGTACTTGTTCGGTAAGAACGTAATGTGTGTGATATTAGTTGTTACTCCTTGAAAGGAGTTTGTGATGCTTAATGTTGTTTGGATTGATAAGTGATTATTGTTGTGTGCTTGATGTATGTGATGTGCCTCCGGGTAGGATTGTTGAATCTCCGGGATCCATACTTGCTAGTATGGGTCGGGCTAAACCGTAAGGTTATCCAATACGGGTATGTCTTGCGGGGACTCCGAGGTTCGGGGCTTGCTAGCCCGATGCCGGGATAACTTGTAGGGTTATCATCGGGTATGTCTTGCGTGGACTCCGAGGTTCGTGGCTTGTTAGCGCGATGCCGGGATAACTTATGGTTGTGGTTTGGTTGTGATATTCGTGTCGTGGAGACATGTGATTTGATATGTTTTTCCTATTGGGTTATTCACTCGGGTTTGTTCTTCGGGAGCATCTGAGGTTCGTGGCTTGTTAGCACGAGACACGAATAATCCTTAGGAACATGTGATTTGTGATTTGGGTCACGGACCCCGTGTTTTGTGATATGGGTTATGGACCCTGCGTATTGTTACCGGAACTTGAATTTTGGAAAATGACTTTTGGGCTGTGTCCCTAAACGTTTTTGAAAGGTTTGAGAATTCTTAAATCCCAATGTGTTTTCAAAACTCCCGAGATCGTAAAATGTTTTCACAAGATGTATATCGGGTTTACCCCTATCTTTCGATTTAACCGTTTTGATTAAGTGATTTACCTCGGGAAGGATGTTTATGATTAACATGTTCCGTGGAGTATGATATGTATGGCTCGTTTTCGTATTTTATACTTGCACTAGCAAAACAGTGGAGTTTTGCTAACCCCCGAGTATTCGGGGGGTGGATGTCTGTATTGCATTCAGGTTTTGGAGCAGAGCACAGGGTCGGCACGAAGGATGATGAAAGATGAACGATACTAATCACACGAGGACCCGTTGATGTCGTATTGGTATAGTTGTACTTTATTTTCCGCTGCTATATTTTTCCCGTTGTACGGGTGTAGTTGTATTTTGACCCCTGCGTGGGCATGAGTTGTATTCGAGTTGTATGTATTTATTGAAAGACCAAATCGGTCTACTGAGTCATTTTTGCCTTGAAGGCATTGTCGAGATGTTAAATGTTGTTACCAGCCTGGTAGATCCTCGAGGAGAGGGTCTACGGCGTGTAATATCCCTGAGTGGATTGGGGGTGTTACAGAATGGTATCGGAGCTTTAGGTTGTGGAAACCTAGGCTGTCGGGTTAGTGGTGTCTATTGAGTTTTTGTCTCGTCGGATTTTGTCTGACTAAGTCGTGTCGCGACGCGTCGTCTGAGTTTGTTGGTCGTGATTAGTATCGTGGGCGATCATCATCTTCGTGCGACCCGTGGATGTAAGTCTCCCTTCTTTGTGTTGTGCCTCGTGTGACACGAGCTATTTTTATTATTAGGAGTTAATTGACGGAATCCTCTTATGGATTTTGATTTCGTGATATGTGATTATTTAACTCCCATTTTTCGTTCATATGAGGAGTAATGTTGCTGTCTTGTGCATGTTTGACTTTATTTCTTTTTATCCGCTGCGTGAGTTCTTCTGTAATGGCTTTCGGTATTTTACCGACTGAGTTTTATTTTGAAAACCAATTCCTTAACCGAGTTTTTGGCATTACGGCCTTGATCGTTTTGGCGAAATTCTTATGACGGTATTTATTATTTTCTAAATGGCTTGTGAGTTTTGAAATATTACCGTCATCGGCCTTTTTGGCGTTTTTGTAAATGGTTTTTAGCACTGGTGGGTTCGGCGGGACCCACGGCGCTATATTGTTCCTTGTAATTACGTGAAATTTTTGGGCATTCTAGCCCATTGAATTATTTTTGAAAACCTTGAGTATCTTAGAAAATTAAAATTCGAGACGTACTTTTAAAACGAATTATTTTCTTGCGGTGTTTTCAAGGTGTTTTCTAATGCCGCAATACATTTCAAAAATTTTCCGGTTGAGGACCAAAAATATTTTTGAGATATTTTCAAATGCGATTGCTTAGACCCAAGGGTCGAATATTTTTGAAAGTTTTTCACTAAAGGAAAGGTGTCCTCATTTTTGTTCAAACGCAAGATGATTTTCAAAGTCTCGATAATGGTGTTTGTACTACTTTTTGTAAAATGATACTCAAGATCAACTGTCGTTTCCAAACTGTTTTCAAAAGGTGGTTTTTGTTTTTAAAACCTATCATTCCTGTTTGCGGACCGGAAATGCGTGTATGGTTTTCGAACTTTCGTTACGGTGTTAACCCCGAATTGTGATCGAATTGGTGGCATGAACGTCGAGGCGTTGCCACGCATTTGTTGTACTAGCCCTCTGTGAGAGGTGTGAACTGGTATTTACTGTTTGTCGCCTCGTGGTGATTTGCGTGTTGTCGCACAGGTGTGAGCTGTTGAAGCTTGAGTTTGTACATTTGTGTACATGTATGATTGTTTCATGATGGTTGTAATTATGTGCTGGTTATCGTTCGGGCCGTTGAGGTCGCCGAACGATACCGTCGTTGCTGAAGTGTTTGTGTGTATTATTTTACGATGATAATCGTTGTATATGATATGTATTATGATTCCTTGTTGTGCTGAGTTGGCATCTCTGTTATGTTGTTTTGCGACGTTATGCCCCATTGTATCTAGCATTTGTATTTTCGGTATGCCGAACCGAGGCGTTTCAATCGTGATGTGCCGGGGCATGCACGTGTAAATTGTCCTTCTCGTCGGTAACACATTTCAAGTGTGGACTCGAGGGACACCGAATTCAGTTTTGTGAATTGGCTACCGAGACTTTCGGAGTTCGCGCTTCAGCACAAGTATCAGAATCGGCTTTGAGAGGCCTTCGAAGGATGTTTCTGTCGGTTGCTTGTTGTGTCGTCACCTTGATTTCGCTGTTGTGAGTTGCGGGGGCGACCTTCTTTTATAAGAGGTCGAATGTAGTACCCGTGTTGTTTTTAGACTCCTGCATTTTCTCTTTCTCGATTCTATCGACTCGTTCGTGTTCGTTGATACTTACTGAACTTGTTCTGTATTTCGGTTTCATTGATCGGACGAGGTGTGATCTTGTTTTGGGTCAATCTGGTTATCGCTGTAACTTTCCGAGTTCGGTTCGATTCTTGTGAACCTTGTTCGGAAGTAACATCTTTTGGTTCTACTAGTTCTTTTATTCGAAGTGGACTGGATCTTGAACTTTTGTATTTTCGACTCTGTCGACTCGTTTATGTTCATTGACATTTTCTGAGCTTGTCCTGCCCCTTGCTTTTGTTGATCGAACGAGGGTGGTATTATTTCGGAATTACTCGTTCGTCGATGTGACTTTTCAATTGTTATTCCCTTTCCTGTGGATCTTATGCGAGTGTGCATCTTGTTGTTTTCACCGGATCTTGTTTTGTCTCGAGTCGAGATGTGAACCTTGGAGTTGTTGTTTGAATTTTATTGTTCTTCGTGATTCGAACATGATTGTTCGCTTTTGTTGTCTCGACCGTTGTGGTTCGGTCGTTTGTTTGTTCGGTTTTTGTCCTCGTTTCGTGATTGTTGAGCGTTCAGGCTCCTTCCTAATTCCCTTAAGTTTGGGAAATTAGTCTCGTTTTCGATCTTCCAACCCTTGGGCGGTGGAATTCTGTATTTGTTCAGCGTTTGACCCGCGTTTAGATTGATGAACCGTCAGGTTGGTCAATCGTATTGATTTTTGTTCGTTGTGTTTTGTGATTGTTCGGATAATCGACTTGACTATATTATCCGTTTGATGACGCTTGTCATTTGTTGGTTTTATTGTATCCCTAACGGCGACATTGTGTTGGTCGTCGTGGAGCGTGTTTTCACGCCGTATGTCTCTTTGCGTTTCTTGCAGCGTTTCGCCGTTGGGCGCGAGTTTTCTATTTTTGTGTATCTCGTCGAGTTTTCCTGGCGGGTATATTGCTCCCCCCTACTTGTTTTAAGTTTCGGGACGAAACTTCTTTTAAGGAGGGTAGAATGTAATATCCGCAATTTCGAATTTCGGTAATTTTCTTTTTTCGGCGGAAGTCCGTTTTGACGACTCGCTCATGACCTTTCGTCATTTCGAGAATGATTAATTCTGCACTTTTTGTCATCCGAGTTCGTTTCGGTGTCGTTTTATTGAGTTCCGTGTCCTTAATCGACTTTTTCACGTGGGAGTTCGACTTTGTAAAGTCACTATTAATTTTTGGTAACTCCAAAAATTCTAAATCTTTGCAATATTATAGATCATCGAGTTAGCTTTCCAATGGTTCAAACGGTGAGTCAATCGGAGTCCGGACGAGAGAGTTATGGTCGTTTTAGCTCACCCGCTCGTTATTGGCCGATCACTGCCGGCCGAACTCGGCCGTGTCGTCCGACACGGCCCGTGCCGTACTCGTCCGGAAAATGCGAAGTTTGTCTCGGGGCCCGACCGTGTCGTCGACACGGCCGTGCCGAACTCTTCGGATAAGCTCGAGACGCAGTGACACGCCCGACCGTGTTCCGGGACACGGTCGAGTCGTCTTGAGTCATTGTCGGACGGGTCAGCGTCGGAAGGCCCCTCGTGCCGCGACCGTGTCTAGCAGACACGGTCGAGTCCTCCCGGTCAGCTGCGCGCCACGGCCGTGTCGAGCGGACACGGTCGAGTCTGTCGGCTATTTAAGGCCAGTGATCGCTTTTACGGCCATTTTCTCCATCTTCCACTTCTCTTCGCGTCGTGGGTGTGTGAATCTTCTAGAGATGTTGTTGGACAATGAATCCATGAAGTTTGGAGGTTCATATCGTCAATCATCCGTCCTATAACATCCTTTGATCGAGCGAATCAGTCGATTTTCTAGAAATCTAATTTTGGGGATTTTGGGTATTTTGTTCGATTACGTCCGTTTAATCCGATTTAACTTAGGATTTTGATGGATTGATGATTATTTAGATGTATTATATCATTTCCCTTGTTATTCCATGGTTGGATCGTATCGATTCGTTGTTTGAGTCGAGTTCTTGACCGACGCCTTGAAGGTGTCCGGTAAAATGTCTTAGAGGGGTTTTCGGGCGTTCTACGATTATTCTTCCTCGTATGGTCGATGATTTATTGATTGTATGATGTTAGGGTCGTGTTTCTTGCGAAGAAACCGTGTTGAACCCTTTCGTTCGTCGTCGTCTTCCGTTTCGATAGCATTGGGCGTTTCGAAGCTTTCCGGTTGAGCCGTGTTCGTCAGAATACTTGCGTACCGATTTTGAGGCAAGTATCTTGCCCATACATTTCATGTTTCGTTGATATAATTCTTGATAAATGATTTTATGCGAAATCCAATATTTAATGAACGTAAAAAGGGATTGGTATGTTCTCGATAAATGTTGTCTTTCAACGATATGTATTCTCGGAATATGTGTGTTGGTTTTGTATGTTGAAAGATAATATGATCAATTCGAGTGAGTTTGATAGACCGAAATCCTTTGTCGGGGATTACGTATTGTTATTATGTACTTGTTCGGTAAGAACGTAATGTGTGTGATATTAGTTGTTACTCCTTGAAAGGAGTTTGTGATGCTTAATGTTGTTTGGATTGATAAGTGATTATTGTTGTGTGCTTGATGTATGTGATGTGCCTCCGGGTAGGATTGTTGAATCTCCGGGATCCATACTTGCTAGTATGGGTCGGGCTAAACCGTAAGGTTATCCAATACGGGTATGTCTTGCGGGGACTCCGAGGTTCGGGGCTTGCTAGCCCGATGCCGGGATAACTTGTAGGGTTATCATCGGGTATGTCTTGCGTGGACTCCGAGGTTCGTGGCTTGTTAGCGCGATGCCGGGATAACTTATGGTTGTGGTTTGGTTGTGATATTCGTGTCGTGGAGACATGTGATTTGATATGTTTTTCCTATTGGGTTATTCACTCGGGTTTGTTCTTCGGGAGCATCTGAGGTTCGTGGCTTGTTAGCACGAGACACGAATAATCCTTAGGAACATGTGATTTGTGATTTGGGTCACGGACCCCGTGTTTTGTGATATGGGTTATGGACCCTGCGTATTGTTACCGAACTTGAATTTTGGAAAATGACTTTTGGTTTGTGTCCCTAAACGTTTTTGAAAGGTTTGAGAATTCTTAAATCCCAATGTGTTTTCAAAACTCCCGAGATCGTAAAATGTTTTCACAAGATGTATATCGGGTTTACCCCTATCTTTCGATTTAACCATTTTGATTAAGTGATTTACCTCGGGAAGGATGTTTATGATTAACATGTTCCGTGGAGTATGATATGTATGGCTCGTTTTCGTATTTTATACTTGCACTAGCAAAACAGTGGAGTTTTGCTAACCCCCGAGTATTCGGGGGGTGGATGTCTGTATTGCATTCAGGTTTTGGAGCAGAGCACAGGGTCGGCACGAAGGATGATGAAAGATGAACGATACTAATCACACGAGGACCCGTTGATGTCGTATTGGTATAGTTGTACTTTATTTTCCACTGCTATATTTTTCCCGTTGTACGGGTGTAGTTGTATTTTGACCCCTGCGTGGGCATGAGTTGTATTCGAGTTGTATGTATTTATTGAAAGACCAAATCGGTCTACTGAGTCATTTTTGCCTTGAAGGCATTGTCGAGATGTTAAATGTTGTTACCAGCCTGGTAGATCCTCGAGGAGAGGGTCTACGGCGTGTAATATCCCTGAGTGGATTGGGGGTGTTACAGGTTCTTCATCCAACATGAATGCTATGTAGTCAGGTCCAAATGCCTTTGGTGTCCTAACCCTACTACCACGTCTCGGTTCTACATCTTCCAGATTAGATCTCGATCGCTTACGTGACTTTGGATCTACATCCACAGGTTTTGAATTTGTTCCTTCATCTTCAACTCTATTGCTAGAATTGTTCTCAACTTTATCATTATCCTTACAAGGATATATATTTTCAAAGAATACAGCATTCCTTGATTCAATTGTTGTTCCCACAGTCATTTCAGGAACTTCTGACTTGTGGATAACAAACCGATAGGCACTATTGTTCAGTGCATACCCAATAAAGATACAATTGACCGTCTTAGGTCCGATTTTAACTTGTTTAGGTAGAGGTACCTCAACCTTAGCCAAACACCCCCACACTTTAAGATATTTGTATAAAGGTTTTCTACCTTTCCACAACTCATAAGGGGTAATATCCTTACCTTTGCATGGAATCTTGTTCAATATGTAGTTGGCTGTCAAGACAGCTTCCCCCCACATATTCTGGGGCAACCCTGAACTAATCAATAAGGCATTCATCATATCTTTAAGTGTTCGATTCTTACGTTCATCAACGCCATTAGATTGTGGTACATATGGGGATGTTGTTTGATGAATTATACCACTTTCGTTGCATAATTCTTCAAACGAGGCTACATATTCGCCACCTCTATCGCTTCGAACCATCTTAATACGACAGCCTAATTCAATAGCCTCATCTTTACTTCTCAAAAGATAAAGTTAACAATATCTTGTGCAGTCATCTATAAAAAGTGACGGGTCGCTGGGGATTGGCGAACTCGTCGATGGAGTGAAAAATGGTTGGTGAGTTACTAACTTGAACTGCCAGCGAGGGGTTACCGTAATATTTATTGAAATTTCGATAATCTCTATGTGCACCTCTGAGAAGGGTTGGTGATAATGGGAGTTTGGTCCTTGTTTGGTTGGTAGCAAAAGAAAACAGATCTGGATGGGACTATATTGTTTGGTTGGTAGCAAATACATCTGAGCGTGTCACCTAGTCGACAAGGAATTGACTATGTGGTCCTTAAGCATCTTGAATTTGAGTATAATCTGTTTCTAATGTGACGAGTTTTGAAGATATCATTTGTTCTGAAACTAAAGAGAAAATTATTAGAATTTTGGTTGGGTTTTCGCATAAAATGTACTTTTGTGGTCTGTATAAATCTTACACGACGATTCGTAAAGATAATGCCTCCAAATCTTTAAAGCGAAGACAACCGCAACTAATTCTAAATCATGAGTAGGGTAATTTGCTTCATACAATTTCAACCGTCGAGTCGCATAAGCAATTACCATATCCATCTGCATCAAGACACAACCAAGTTCGAGGCCTGAAGCATCACTATATAGCACAAAATCACACATCCCCTGTGGCAAGGCTAGCTGGTGCGGCAGTCAAACGCCTCTTCAACTCATCGAAGCTATTTTGCCTATCCAAGTTCCACTCAAATTTCTGAGTTTTCTGAAGCAACTGTTTTCAATACAAACATCCTTGCTATACTTAGTTATTTTTTTTCCAAACAAAAAGCGTAATATTTTTTCATTTATTATTTTTTGAAACCCAACTGGAAAAAATACTCAATAAAGATCGCCCACTTATATTAAAAAAATTATAATATATAAATCAAATCATCAATGTGATTAAATAAATAGTAAAATCATTAGTTTATTCCACCAAATTATAATCACACATAAATAATAAAAAAAGCTTCCCTTAAAGTTTCCTAAAAGAATTATTTTTCTGGGAAAAAAGATCATAACAAAAACAAAATCAAATTATTGTTCATAATCATCTATAAAAAATCACTCATCAAGTTTACCAAAAGAAATTCTTCTTTCAGAAAAAGATTTTTTTATTTCATCAAGTCTCTCAATTTAATTTCAATAAAAAATTGCTTTTTTTTTTATAAATAGAATTGTTAATAAGTTTTAGTGATTATCCTTTTGGAGACCCTAGTTATTTAGAAATCCAAAGATGATATCTTCTTATTTCCATGCCACATATTGACTTTGATTCCTTTTTTCGATAAAGTTACAATTTTCTTTTATTTGTGTATATATCATATCTACATAAAAATTGATAATGGAAATAGTGAAATTAGTAAAACATAAATGTATACTACTTCTATTCTTTTATAATTGCAATATTTGGACTTTCACGCTTGTCAATGTACAATTTTAACTATTTATATTTTTAATTTTTTTATTTTTAAAAATTATAAAATATTTATATTTTGAAAGTATATTTCGAGATGGATCTAACAAGATCTCACATGACTACACTTTTTCATATGAAAGATGGTCAAAATAGAATATGTGAACAGTATAATAATCAATATATTGTAATAATAAGAGAACGGAGTTTTGTTCGATAATTATATTTTACCTATTAACACTTCTATCTCATTTGTTTTACCTAATATCTTTATTAAAAAAATCTTACATTTGTGAATTATGGATGTCTATTTTTTTTTTACCTACTAATACTTAACGATTCTTATTTTTTACCTACTAGCCTTTCAATTTGCACTAACTCCCCTGCCCAGCAGTACAACTGTAAAGCTCGATCAGTCCGAATATGACCCGAAAGGTAGAAAACTCGAAGGTTACGAATAAATGACGATGCGCTAGTGAAGAACATCAACACACGAACTCAAGCGCTGAAAAAACACATGATTCCAACCACCTGATAGAGTGGAAAAATAATCACAAATATCGATATTCAATATTATAGAAAATTACAAAACAGCCCAAACTCCTGAAAATCATGATTATAGGTCGGACAACAACCCAAGAACCCATAATAAGTTTATATATATTACTCGTAGAAACAATGAAACGACAATCTCGAACAAGATTTACGAGAATCAAGCTTAAACGCGAAAAAGTTATACTGATATGCGGATTACAATGAAACAATTCCGAAACTCGTTCAGGTGGTCAAGAATGCTGAACAAAATACCAAAACGATGACAAGCGAGTCGTCCAAAATGCAAATACACCAAAAACAGAAATTATTAAAAATAGAAAGTGTGGATATTACATTCTCTCCCTCTAAAAAGAAGTTTCATCCCGAAACTTACAAAGTGAATAACTCGGGGTATCTCGCCTTCATACTTTCTTCTGTCTCCCATGTGGCCTCCTCCGATCCATGTCTCGACTATTGCACCTTAACCAATAGAATGGTTTTGTGCCTAAGTTGTTTTACTCAACGTTCCAAAATCTGAATTAGTTTTTCTTCAAACGTGATGTCGGGGCCCAGTTCAATCTCTCTAAAATCAATAATGCAGCTAGGATCCGGTACGCATTTCCTTAGCTGGGAGACATGACATATATTATGCACGTGACTCAAGGACGGCGGCAAGCCCAAACGATACGCAAGATTTCCGACTCGCTCTAAAATCTCAAAAGGTCCTATGTATCTTGAAGTAAGGTTACCCTTCCGACCGAAGCGGTAAACCCCCGAGTTGGTGATGTAACACCCCCAAATCCCATTGGGTCATTAAAGTGCCGTGAACCCCACACCAGGAGATCCACCAGGCGAACACGACTAAAGTTACATCAAATTAACCGACAAGGGAAACCACAGTCCTTACTATGATAACCGACATAATATTCTGTTAAGGAATTTCAACGACAATAATAGGCCTACATGGCCAAAAACGAAAATACAACAACATCCATGAGCCTTGCTCGGGTAATACAAAATCACAACAACTGACAAAACTGGAGTACTCCAAACTGTCTGACCGACATGAACATCTCGGACTAGTATCGCTCGAATGCCTCGTCGCTATCGTCATGCCCCTATGTCTCAACTCTCTCCTCGCAAGCACCTTCCGCCCCCACGGGGTCAGTCATCCAGATAATGAATCAAATACATGTATAACATGATATGCATCCAAAGACAGAATAAAAACGGTACAATAATAATAATACGAGATGTTCACAACCCAAGATAAGAACCGAACATTCGTGAAACACTATGCCCACACATACGATCAATACCCGCCTAACAGGTTAGGACATAAGTGTCCAACGGTGAATCATCGATATAGAACACCACAATGAATTACATGAAGATGAACCAAATCAGAACTGAATTAAATATGAACCACAATGCCCGAAGGCTCCAACGAAAATACCAAGACATCACAAAGGCCTGAAAGCCTCCCAGTCGAAGCTGCCAAATGTCACAATCACCTGAAAGTTACTCAGTCGAAACTGTCATTCATCACAATGGCCCGAAGCCAAAACAACCCTAAGCTGTATCAATGAGGGCCGAAGCCACGGCACGAGCCGTATCACAATGAGGGCTGAAGCCACGACACGAAGCCGTATCACAATGAGATCATCCAATGACCGTGACCTGCTGAATTACAGGTGTTGGGAAACCAACCGCGAAGGTTCAAGCCCCAAGCTTACCCATAATGAGATCACCCAATGACCGTGACCTACTGAGATGTAGGTGTTGGGAAACTAACCGCGAAGGTTCAAGCCCCAGAATTATCCATAATGAGATCACCCAGTGACTGTGACCTACTAAGATGTAGGTGTTGGGAAACCAACCGCGAAGGTTCAAGCCCCAAACATACCCATCGAGCACTAGCCGAGACTAGCCTCCAAAGCACAATTAATTACAAACGGCAACGATTCTAAGATTATCGATTTCACAAGAATGATAGTGTGCCGCCTTGAGTCGGCCAACACGACAACAACGACTCACGGATGGGCACCGTCCTCAGAGGTCCCAATTTAATACCTCGATTACCTTAGAATGGCCAATCGATAAAATGATACAACGGATGGGAACTATCCGCGATAATCCCAATTCAATACCTCGATTGCCTTAGAATGGTCAATCGATAACAATGATACAACAGATGATTCAATACCTCGATTGCCTTAGAACGGCCAACCGATAACAATGATACAACGAATGCCTCGGCACCTTTAATCAGTTACCGACGACGGAGATGAGAAACAAATACGCCAATGCCTTCAATCGGCCAATACAACATTAATGATAAAACAACAACATCAATAACAACGATTACAACAATGTATTTGATCGACATCAATATCAACAACAACAATCGATGCATCGATACCGCGAACCGGCTATTGACAATAACATTAACGACAAGTATCACAATGCCTTGAACCGGCCATTAACGAACAACAATAATCATTTGGCATAATTCCCGAAGAGTATCGTATCAAACGATCCCTTAATATCAATGAACTCATGAAGACTAAATCTCGGAATGATACAACACATTCATACACATATATGATAACATTAATCTCATTGACTAGTACAAGTATAAAACTTGCCTCAACCGATGGCGAGAAAGTCCTTCCACGATCAATGTCCTCTATGGAGTTATCGGTCGCTCGAACAATCTTGAATAACATAATTACCAACGATTCGTTTAATATACATATCCACATATAGTTATAACCAAATCGAAAGGTCGATACAACACTACCCAACTCATTGGGGTAATTTAAGAAACATGTCGTAAACAATCTTCAATCGTTTACAACTAATCTCAATTATATCGAAAACCAACCTCCAAATGAGTGATTCAATCCAAAAAAACATCTTCAATACAATAGATAATCCCATAAGAATACATAATTCGAGATTACGACAACATCTAATTGAAACCCCAAAAATTCCAAAGTCAACACTCAAGGTGTTCTTGAATAATCCTCCAACAATCTAATAATAATTCATAAAACTCATAATCATATGTATATCCCTCACATATCATGATTATAACATCCAAAACATCATACCTCAACTCAAAATCGAAATCTAGAGTTTGAAGAAATTACCTTAGATTAGGATGAAGAATCCAAAAAGATGTTGTTAATCCACACCAAGCACTCAAGGAGAATGAAATCTCTGAGATTGATGATGATAAATCGCCCAAAAATTCACCCAAAAGTCGCCCAAGGAGAGGAGGAATGAGGAAGAGGATGAAATGAGCTTCTCTCCTCAAAAATCCACTGAAAAAGGGTGATCTGATTCGCGTGCTGCGGCCCAGACTGAGTGTGCCGCGGCCCGCAGCCGAATAACAGCTCCTAGCTCCAGTTTGGTGCCGCGGCCCAACCAGCAGTGGGCCGCGGCGCGCGGTACAGCCGCGCCTGGCTGGTCCTGCAAGATGTGTGTGCCACGACGTACACTCCCCTGTGCCACGGCGCACACTGTTCGCCCCCAAAAAGTGATGAAAAATGATCCGGAAAGAGAATAAACTTAATAGAGCTCAACAGTTGAGAACAAAAACACAAAATGGAAGTGCGGGAACCCCAAAACAGTGGTCCCGAGCAGTGATTACGAGAGTTGGTCTAAAATAGCACGAACCAAACAAGAAAGAGAAATTTCGAAATGATATGAACTCCAACATCAACATCAACTTACTGAAAAATTACAACAATCATGATAATATTCTCATCTCGATTCCCAAACGGGGTTAAACGACGAATGATAACTGATACACGGCTCAACGATATGCCGAACGATGAACACAATTGAATGAACATGAATGGTGATTGATTGTTAAAGAGTGAAAAAATTTCTGAGTGACAATTACTGAATGATAATAATGAATTCGCCACCGGGTATTACAGGTGATACCTTCAGCAACACATGGTCACCAACCTCAAACTCAAACGGGCGGCAACGTGTATCGGCAAAAGACTTCTGTCGAATCCGAGCTGTCAACAGTCTATCACAAATCAGGGCGATCTTCTCTCTCGTCTCGATTAATAAATACGGTTCGGTACCAATCAATTCGGATGCATCATCCCAACAAAGTGGTGATCTACACCATTTCCCATATAAAGCCTCAAATGGTCCATCTTAATCGAGGCGTGCCAACTATTGTTGTACGTAAACTCGGTCAACGGTCGGTGCGACTCACAATCGTCCTTCCTGTTTAGGGCACATGCTCTTAAAATATCATCAAGCATCTGAATCGTCCGCTCTTCCGTATGTCTGGGGATGGTATGATGTACTGAGTCTCAACTTGGTCTCCAAAGCTCGATGGATGGCCTGCCAAAAATGTGCTACGAATCGACTATCTCGATCAGAAATAATACTCTTAGGAGTCCCATGCAACTTCACAATTTCTGCAATGAACACCCAAACTAGTTTCTCCAGCCCACAAATATCCTTAATACCTAGAAAATGAGAATATTTGGTTAGTCGATCGACAATGACCCAAATCATGTTCATCCCGATCCGAGTCCTAGGCATGTTAGTAATAAAATCCATAGAAATATCCTTCCACTTCCACTCTGGAATAGTAAGTGGTCGCAATAACCCTGCGGGTCTCTGGTGCTCGATCTTAACCTGCTGACAGATCAAACACTTCGATACAAACTCACTGACATCCTTCTTCAAGTTACTCCATCAAAAGTTACTCCTTGCATCCTTATACATTTTACTTGTACCAGGATGTATGGAATAAGGTGTAGTATGAGCTTCTCTCAAAATTTTCTATCTCAATTTAATATCGCACAGTACACACAAATTTCCTGAAATCTCAAACTCCGTAATCTTGAATCACAAATCCAGGAGCTTTCCCCCTCTTCACATCCTCCCTTAATTGAACTAAAGATGGGTCCTCAAACTGTTTCGTCTTGATGTCATCGATCAAGAACGAAGTGAATTTTAACGCACATAACTGACCCTGAATTCTACAAAGCCAAACCTCGATGTTCTGACCAATTAAATCTTGTCGGATCCTCCCTTGAGGTGCAAGTACCTCTAACATTTGAAGTAATATCGGCTTATGACTCAACGCATCCGCTACTACATTCGCCTTGCCCAGATGGTAAAGAATCTCAAGATCACAATCCTTGATTAATTTTAACCATCTACATTGTCTGATATCCTGGTAAGTCATCCAGAAATACATCAGGATATTCATTAACGACTGAGATTGAGGACATCTCAAGTCCCCCATTCTCTGCCTTCAAAGCGTAGCACCAATAACATACACAACCCTGGTTCAGGAGTTTCATCGCCTTCAAGGCGTTGATCACACTCCCCGATCGACCCGGTTTACGACCCACAAGAGTGTGCTCTGTGTTATCCTCAGCCACTATCGAGATAGTACAAGTCCAATAGTCCATGATAGCACCATGACGATCTAATTAATCGTCCCCGAGGATCAAATTCTCGCCCTTTAAGTCTACAACAATGAGGTTCGAGGGCCAATCCCAGTTCCCGATCCTCACCGTACAATCTCTGACTTCCCGATTCCCAACCATGCGATACTCACTAGGCATACCCATTACAAATGACTCACACTCGAATAAACAATCAATACCAATAGAATGTATACAATCCCATGCAATAAAAGAATGGGTGGCACCTGAGTCAAATAGCACCGAAACTGGATGAGAAAGGACCTGAGTGGTACTTGATGTCACTGGGGCATTTGTCTCCTCTGTACGTATCATCTGGTATATTCGGGGATATACTGATCCCGAACTCAACACCACCCCACGGTCCGGATGACCCCGACCCCTACCACGACCCGAACTCTGAGGAGTCTGAGAAACTGGGGTCTTTTGATCGACACTAAGATCCTTCTGCGCTCTGGCTGCTCTGGCCACTCCCTCACAATTAATTGCATGATGCCCACTCTGCACGCACGAGTAACAAGTAACCAATGGAAACGGTCATTCCTTCAATACGTATTCACTCTGGTTGAAATTAAAACAAACTCAGCCATTAGGAATAGAGGACTGAATCGAACGGTTACCATGGGAGCCACCAGCGTGAAATGATCTTCTCCCCGATGCGAGAGCAGATTGCGACTTGGAAAATCTACCTCCCTTACCGACTGAGAAGTTGCCAGTAGTCTTCTATTTCTTAGACTCGGGACCAAGCTCTGATTCTAGAGCAACCATCTCGATCGCCAAAGCACGACCCTGATATTTTCAACATAGCACATATAATAGGTGCCATACTCTGACGGATATGCGACTTCATGCGCAGGTTGAAATAACGGATCTTATCTCCCTCCGTTCTCACTTATTTGTTTACATAATTCAGTTGTTGGTTGTAGTTGATAATGGCTTGGCATATCGGTATGTCCTACAGTGTAGCTGTAAATAACTCGACGATTCTGCTCTCCCGAACCGGCGGTGGATAACATTTCACCTCTATGGCAGTCTTAAACTCTTCCAAGTGGCTACACGATCTCTGGGCGCCATTACTTCCCACCAATCTGCGGCTTCCTTATCCAGGGTATTGAGCGACAGGTACCCTCCTGGCGTCCGGACAAGCCATGACATCAAAGTTCTTTCTAACTAGAGGAGCCAATTTTCCCAACCCAAAGAGTGAGCGGAACCAGCATAATGAGGAGGATGCATCTTCTGGAGCCATATTTTAGCCTTGTCCTCCATGGTCGGAGGTGGATTCTGACGTCCACCCTAAGCAATTTGAGCTACCAATTGTTGGATAATGGCGGTAGCTCCAGTGCCGCCATTATTACCTGATGGTTAGCCCTGGCTAACTGAAAGTCCTGATGTCCGTCAGAACTCAAAGGAAAAGTATTCGACACTGTATGTGATGCAGAATCAGTGGCTGAATGAGAAGGTGCAATTCCCTTGTCAGCAGCACCCCGACCATGGCCTCTGCCGCGTCCCCGAGTTGGTCTACCACGACCTTTCAACATACTGAAGAATAATAAATGAAATGAGACAAGATCAGCATAGTTCACAATTTACGTCATCGGTACCCCAACTCATGATTCTATTTCGAACATAAAAATAATACAAAAGCATAACATTTTGAGGAGACTTACAGCCACGGGTCGCACGGAGAGATAGTAGCACGATGATGATAGGCTCAAAAACTGACTCATACGACTCAACTGACAGACCCAAATTGACCGACAACCTAGGTATTCACAACCTAATCTATGATACCATAAATATACCACCCCAACAATCATAAGGGCCATTACACGCCGTAGAACCTTTCATTAGGTCTACCAGGCTAACCAATACATACGAATGCACACCACATAGACATAAAATATATAATCACGTAAATTAGGCCGTGTCCTCGGACAAAACATTTGATTTAAATATAGTAAGACATAATCTAATATAAATCCATTGCCCATGCAGGGGACTTCAACAAATAACTTTCGAATAGAAAAACATCTCTTTAACCGACTCCATCAGACTACAATAACATACTAAAATAAACACCCAAGACTCGAGCCTCATAACATCATGCTTGACCATCCTTTGTGTGCGCTTCCCGTGCTGGCTCCTCAGGTCGTCCAATACCTGAAATGCATGAAATGCATTTCTCCTATTTTAAGGGGTTAGCATTTGAATGGCTAGTGCAAGTACACATTTACAATACATTATATACAAGTGTAATCCAACATCACTTTCACATTTTGAAACATTCATAAAACATTCCGGAATATCAACTTTCATCTAAAACATCATCATCAAGAAAACATATCATCACATATCACCATCGTGACAAGCCATACTTGGTCACTCCCGGCCGTGCCCATTAGCATCGATATCGAGAGTGAACACCCCGAGATATTTAGGATTATTATAGCGCCATAAATCCTTGATGTAAGGATTTACTAGACTAAGAAACTTAAAACAACGTTAATAATTGTCAACGGCAAAGTTTATTAATACATTACCGGTCTGTAGAATGTAAATTAGACAACTCCCGATAATAAACATCAAATACACCCAACAACAACAATGTACTCGAGTACTTTATTAAAAACAGAACACAACAGACAAACTCCCCTGACCACAAACATCACTCTGCACCCTCGTCATCATGCAGCTCTAGTGGTTGTTTCCCCGCCCTCTTGGATCCTGAACATAAAACAAATGTTCACCCACGAAGGGGTTAGCACAACGATGCTTGTACAAGTACGATAATTACACAACAGTGATTTATTCAACAACCCCTGAACAATAACATCAATAATATCAATAATGATAAGAACAAGTTTCCCCAACAAGAAACAATAACAAGACAATACACAACACAACGTATCAATCTCAACATACTCGTGGTATTCCAACGATCCAGCGCACACAGCATAGATTCCAATGATGATCCCATCGAACCAACACATGGTGGAAGTACCCGTCCAACGATCCAGCGCACATAGCTATAAATTCCCATGATGATCCCATCGGACCAACACATGGTGGAAAAAACACTCACAATACATATGCACGACACATAACAACATAACCGACATTAACACGGATAAACATAATTAAAGTACTTACCTTAGAAAGATTACAAGAAATAAAAATTCAAGGACTGTCTATACGCCCGAAGGTCGCCCCTTCGATCAATCACATTTCACATTAAAAAAGAAATAACAAACTATTCAACTTACGTCACATAGTTAATGTATGTACACCTAATGTATTAAGTTATGTCCGAGTTAACATCTACGTATGGCCAGTTCATGGTCCAACTACTCGACGAATGTTAAGTCGAACTAATGACATACTTCATGCGAAACAAATGACCATAACAGAGATAAAATGTCGACGTCTACGAATTCAAGGATATTCAGATCATCAAAAATCCACATTCCAATTCTGATTTATCATTTCCAATACTTGGTTCGGTTATTTTAACATATTTCAACCGAGTTTTAGATTAGTTCATCTCTACGGTTTTTTGTTCTTCCACACGCAATCATTCTTGTCAAAGTTTTAAGTTCAAAACAACTATCACCAAACTAATCACTTCGTTCTAGCCATCAATATGAAGATTATCACTTCAAGAAACCTCTACAAATCATGAACTATACCTGAAGAACACCCTCTACATTTATCTTCTTGAATTCATCTAACATACGTGATAACCTTAACATATAGTTCCTCAAAAGAGTGTTTAAAATTCATCGTCAAAGGCATGTTACGATTTCAGCAAAACTCCATCTCGATGTTAACAAAATCAAGGCTCAACTCTAATCCCTCTTAACAATGGAAATCCTAAGTGTAAATTCTTCTAATCCTCCTAAAACATGGTGTTCGATTCTGTGAGTTATCAATAAACCTTAATAGCCCCAATAGTAATGGTCATAATCAGTATAAGAACTCGAATTCTAGGCTGGGGCAGTATCACATACCTTATTGCGGAGGAGAACGATGAAACACTCGACGGAACTGAACACCGAGAACTTGAACACCAACCCAAAATGCTTCCTAACTTCAACCACCAAGTACAGAGGCTAAATCAAGGGTTATGTTGCGGGAGAGGCTCTGTGGATTTACAGAATTTGGAGAAGGAGTGAATAAGAAAAAGTGTGAAATGAAGTGGGTTGATGTCCTATTTATAAGATTCTGAACTTTTCGTACGTTATCCAAAAGACATTGCGTACGCTATCGCCTTAACGTACGTTATGGGCAACTCCTTACGTACATTAACGTTCGTCAGTAGCTCACTGTCTCATTTCTGACTTCCTTAATGTACGTTAACAATCAATTCACGTACGTAATATATTCAGTGTAGCATACGTTATTATACTTCTTTAACGTTTGATATGCCTCGTTGACTTGCTTTATCAAAAGCTGTCCAGGTTCACGTGGGGAATCCTTACCCAACAATATCCTAACTGGCCCCATGCGCCGACCAGACTTATCTGCCTTTGACTGCCTGCTACGTAAGCTATGCTCCGCCTATAGCATACGTTATCTGCAGCTCTTAACGTACGTTATGCTCAATTGATAGCGTACGTTATGACGTGCAGATGCATGCATGCATGTTTTTGGAAACTCATGAATGTAGGAATACGAATATAGAAAATCACACTTTGATTATTAATACCACACAATCAAATGCTACAAGCATCAAATACAGATGAAATACACGATAATTATTCGGGTATTACATACTCTCCCTCTAAAAAGAAGTTTCGTCCCGAAACTTAAGATGAAAATAATTCCGGGTATCTCGGCTTCATACTATCCTCCGTCTCCCAAGTGGCTTCTTCGACTCCATGATGCGATCATTGAACTTTAACCAAGGAGATTGGTTTATTCCTCAATTGCTTGACTCGGCTCTCGAGTATCTTGATTGGCTTCTTCTCGAATATGCCATCATTAGTTACTTCGATCTCGCCAAAATCGATGACGAGACTGGGATCCCGTGCATACTTCCATAACTTAGATACGTGAAACACATTATGAACGTGACTCAGCGATGGCAGCAAGGCTAACCTGTACGCCAACTCCCCAACTCTCTCAAGAATCTCGAATGGTCCAATATATCTCGGACTCAACTTTTCTTTCCTCCCAAAATGAAAAATTCCTCGGGTAGGAGAAACTTTCAGAAGTACATGGTCCCCAATTCCAAATTCTAACGGGCAACGGCGCGCGTCAGCATAAGACTTCTACCGACTCTGGGCAGTCAACAACCTTTCATGAATCAGAGCTACCTTCTCTTGAGTTTGTACTATCAACTCTGGTTCCGTCCCGATTAAATCAGACGAATCGTCCCAACATAAGGGTGATCTACATCTTCTTCCGTACAATGCTTCGAAAGGTGCCATCTTAATAGAAACATGGCAACTATTATTGTAGGTGAATTCAATCCACGACAGATGAATTTCCCAATCCGTCGACCAATCTAAGACACAATCTCTCAACATATCTTCTACTGTTTGGATAGTTCTCTCGGACTGTCCATCAGTTTGAGGATGATAAGCCGTGATAAAGTTCAGCTCGGTTCCTAAGGCTCTATAAACCGCTTTCCAAAAATGTGACACGAAGCGACCATCCCGATCTGAAATAATGGTCTTCGATGTACCATGCAATCAGACTATCTCCTCAATAAACACTCGTGCCAACCTCTTGGGTCCCCATGTATCCTTAATGTATAGAAAATGAGCTAACTCAGTTAGACGATCAACTATCACCCAAATCATTTTCATCCAGTTCTGGTCTTTGGCATATTGGTGATACAGTCTATCGATATGTCTTCCCACTTCCATTCAGGAATCGGAAGCGGCTTTAGCATTCCTCCAGGTCGCTGATGTTCAATATTTACCTACTGACAAGTTAAACACTTCGAAGCGTAGTCTGCCACGTCGTTCTTCATGTTGCCCCACCAAAAATTCTGCTTTAGATCTTGATACATCTTACTGGTGCCTGGGTGAATAGAATAGGGCGTACTGTGAGCTTCCTTCATGACTGTCTGCTTCAAAACATCATTATCGGGAACACAAAGTCGACTCTGGAATCTCGGAACTCCATCTTCATGAATTACAAATCCTGGGGCCTTTCCCTTGCCTACTTCATCACGTAACCGAATCATCACAGGGTCATTTAATTGCTTAGATTTAATTTCTTCGATTAACGATGAAGTTAATTCCATCACACAAAGTTGTCCTTGGACTCCTTGTAACCATACTTCAATTCCTTCACGAATCAACTCTCGTTGAATGCTAGACTGGGATGTGAGCGCCTCCAGCATTCGAATAGAAATGGGTTTGCGGCTCAGTGCATCAGCCACTACGTTCAATTTTTCTAGATGATAAAGAATTTCTAAGTCGTAGTCTTTAATCAATTCCAGCCATCTTCTCTACAGCATGTTCAACTCTTTCTGACTGAAGATGTATTTAAGACTCGTATGATCTGTGAAGATCTAACAGTGAGTTCCGTACAGTTAGTGTCTCCATATCTTTAGGACGAAAACAATAGCTGCCAGTTCCAAATCATGAGTTGGATAATTAACTTCATATGGCTTCAACTTCCGTGAAGCATAGGCGATCATCTTCTCATTCTGCATCAATACACAACCGAGACCTTGATTTAAAGCGTCACTGTATACTATGAATCCTCCAGTTCCTTGTGGCAGAATTAGAATTGGAGCTGTCGTCAACCTCTTCTTAAGTTCGTCAAAACTGGCCTGACACTTTTCGTCCCATTCAAACTTTGGGTTTTCTACAGTAATCGAGTAAGTGGACGGGTAATTTTGGAAAACCCTTCCACGAACCGTCGATAATACCCAGCAAGTCCTAAGAAACTTCTGACTTCCTTCACATTCTTAGGAGACTTCCATTCCAAAATTTCCTCGACTTTCTAGGGATCCACTCGTACCCCTTCCGCTGATACCACGTGACTAAGGAACATCACTTCCTTTATCCAGAATTCACATTTAGAAAGTTTGGCATATAACTGCTCGCTTCTCAAGAGGTTCAAAATGATTCATAAGTGCTGCTCATGCTCTTCCGGACTCTTGGAAAAAACCAAAATATCATCGATAAACACAACTACGAATTTGTCTAGATACTCTATGAACACTCGATTCATTAACTGCATAAACACAGCAGGCGCATTAGTGAGACCAAACAGCATCACTATAAACTCATAGTGTCCGTAGCGAGTTCTGAATGATGACTTCGGGACATCAGATTCCTTAATCTCAACTGATGGTATCCTGATCTTAAATCGATCTCGTAAATACTGTTGCTCCCTGCAACTGGTCGAACAAATTATCAATCCGTGGTAACGGGTACTTATTCTTGATCGTCATCTTGTTAAGCTCTCGGTAGTCGATGCACAATCGAAGCGATCCATCTTTCTTTCGAAAAAATAGAACTGGTGCTCCCCAAGACGAAACACTTGGCTGAATATAGCCTTTGTCCAGCAATTCTTCCAGTTGATTTTTCAGTTCATACATCACGGTAGGTGACATTCGATACGGTGCCTTAGAAATTGGTGTAGCTCTCAGCTCTAGCTCGATGGTAAACTCTACATCTCGTTGTGGAGGTAGTCCAAGTAATTCATCAGGGAACATGTCTGGAAATTCGCTCACGACAGGAATAGATGAAAGCTATACTCTTCCTTCTTCTGTCTTCATCGCATAACACCAGTATCCGGTACAGCCCTGTTTTAGTAGTTTGACGGCTTTCATAGCTTTGATCACTTTCCCTGAGCTTCCTGGTCTCCATCCTTCGAATAGTAATTTGGATCTAACTTCGGCTATCATCGAGGTGTTCCTCTTCCAGTAGTTCATAATAGCTCCATATCGGTTAAGCCAATCATCTCCAAGAATTAGGTCATCTCCTTGAATCTATACTACGATCGGATTTGAAGGCCAGTCCTTCCCTCCAGTTGTTACATGAAAATCTCTAGTTTCTAATTTACCCACAATTATTTCCCCACTTGGTAAACCCACAATATAAGGTTCACATTCACGAAAACAAGAAATGCTTCAAACGATTAACACAAGACAAGGATATAAACGAGTGTGTAGCCCCTGTATCGAACAATAAACTAACTGGTTGCGAAAGGATCTGAACGGTACCTGATGCGACATCTGCATTCACATCATCTGCCCTCCTCATCTCATAAAGGCGTGGAGGAGCGGATCCTGCACTCGATGCTCCCTTTCGATCGAACTGTCCTCTGCCTCTTCCTCGACCAAAACTCTGGGTGGCTCGACACTCTGCTGCGTCTGCGGGACATTCGCCTCTTTCTGGGCCAGCTGCGAAGTATGAGCTCTAAATAGTTTAGTGGCATCCTTGCAGAACATCGCTTGATGCCCTTAATGTCCGCATTCGTAACATGTCACCAGAGAATAAAAACAGTCATGCCACAAGTGTCGTGTGCGACCACAATTAAAGCATTGTTTTGTCTTGTCATTAAAGGCTAGTACAGATCTGAGGTTCCTTCCACTTTTGTATAGTTGTGGAGGTTTCTTGAATGAGTGGAAAGACGACTGAGCCTTGTGGGTCCCACTAATCTTATGTTATGAAAAACCACCAGTGACCAGTTGCTTCATGGATTCAGAAAACTTTTCCATAGCTGCTACTTTCATTTCGTATGCTAAAGCTTTGTCTTGATACCGGCGAAGAGTGGTGCATTCAAAACCTGACATGTACCTCTATATCTCCGGCTTCATTCTCATGTCGAAATGAATCATCATTTCCGCATCAGTTCTGACCAGGTGTCGAACAAACGCCAGTTGTTGATTGAATGTCTTAATCGTTTGGGCTACAGATTTGTCCGTCGGTTGTGCGGAGAAGAAATCTCGAACTTTAGCCTCCCTCACCGGGCGAGGGTAGTACTGAGCTTCCATCATACGTTTGAACTCTCCCCAATCGGCATCATGATCAATAGGTCGGATGGCTTCCCACCACTCGAACGCTTCTCCCGTCAGGAAATATTGGGCAATGGGGGTTCTTCGGTCGTACGGGTAGTTAATCCCTGCAAATACTTTCTCCAGCTCTCTAAGCTAGTGATCACATTTCGGTATCTCAGAAAAACCATCGAACTTCGGCGGGTGCATCTTCGCCACCTCCTGTAGCCATTTGTCTCCTTGGTTTTCCAAGTCTGGGATGCCTTGCTGTCTCTCTCCCGTCTGCAATCCTACCGCCACTTGCATTCTGTCCACAACTTGAGCAAATTGAGTCATTTGGTTAACCACTTGACGAAGGATATCGGGAACAGCAGGTTCAATATTTGTTTCCATGGTTTGCTCTCGTTCATTGTTGACTGACTCTTTTTGTTCGCCACCACTAGAGTTAGCCTGATTTGACAGCGAATCAGGAACAGAGGGCGAAGCTTCCCTCTCAGTATTTCTACATCCGTGTTCATGACCGCGACCACGTCCACGTCCTCCTCTAAACATACTGTAAGCATATATACTCAATATACACGAAATAATATTGTTCTAACGTTTAATTATAAAAAGGACATAACACGTAAAGGACAATATAGAGTTTAGGAAACTTACAACCACCGCTCACATGAATACGTAGGTAGTACAATGATGTTATTCGTGGCCAGTTAACTCCGAAAAGACACATCTGAACCTTAATTTAACCCATTAGCTCCGATACCATATTCTGTAACACCTCGAGATATTCAGGATTATTACAGCGCCGTAAATCCTTGATGTAAGGATTTATTAGTCTAAGAAATTTAAAACAACATTAATAATTGTCAACGGCAAAGTTTATTAATACATTACAGGCCTGGAGAATGTAAATCGGACAACTCCCGATAATAAACATCAAATGCAACCAACAACAACGTACTCGAGTACTTTATTAAAAACAAAACACAACATATAAACTTCCACGGCCACAAACATCACTCTTCACCCTCGTCATCATGCAGCTCTAGTGGTTGTTTCCCCGCCCTTCTGGATCCTAAACATAAAACAAATGTTCACCCCCGAAGGGATTAACACAATGATGTTAGTACAAGTACGATAATTACACAACAGTGATTTATTCAGCGACTCCTGAACAATAACATCAATAATATCAATAATGATAAGAACAAGTTTTCCCAATGAGAAACAATAACAAGACAATGCACAGCACAACATATCAATCTCAACATAATCGTGGTATTCCAACGATCCAGCGCATGATAAGTGTTAGTTTTATACACTTATCCGTTATTAGTATTGATATATTTCACCCATAATTATGAGTTAGTCTACTCGTTTTTGCTTTGAATTAATTAGTTTTTAATAATTTTATTTTTATAGGATGAAGATGTAAATTTAGCCTTAATCGGATTGAATTACTGATTTACTCAAGAAATAACATGTTTATAAAATATTCCCTATATTGAATTTTTATGTATTGTTTTAGATATTTTCGAGACGAGTTCGGCAGTCTTTCCGGATTCAAAATCAGAGTTATATATCAAAAGTTATCATCCGAAGAATATTTGGGGCGAAAACGCAAAAGTCTAAGAAATTCTGGGCTGAAAATAAAGTTTGAAACGCCATACGGGCGTACAAATGAAGTTACGGCCATAACTCACATAGCAACTAATGTGCAAAAATCCGAAGCCATGTTACGGCCGTAACATCCAAAGCGTACGACCGTAAGTTCTCTATGTTATGGCCATAACATC
The DNA here is from genome assembly GCA_033398695.1 of Orobanche coerulescens. Lineage (NCBI taxonomy): Eukaryota > Viridiplantae > Streptophyta > Magnoliopsida > Lamiales > Orobanchaceae > Orobanche > Orobanche coerulescens. The sequence goes on along the minus strand of CM065805.1, from coordinate 28,324,326 downwards.
TGAAAGTTACGGCTGTAACTCTTGACAGATGTATGATCATTTTTAAATCTTTTATACTTTTGGTTTATTATAGAGGGGATGGCTGGACTTGATCCGATCTAATATAATAATGCTGGAGTTTTGGATCTATTAGATGACTGTAGGTGTATAAATAGACCCCTTAGATCCATCATTAATCATCCTTCATCTTATATTTTTCCTACTTTGTAATATTTTTTTTGTGTGAAGAACACACTTGTGTTCTTGAGAGTGCATGTAATAGTGGTTTAGTTTATGTTGTTGAGGGAGTTTATTGCTTCTTTCTCCTTTATCTACTAAGGGAGTTATGATCAATTCTTTCCCCCTTTTCAACTAATAATGACCACTCAAGCTTGTAATATGTTGAATAAACCCTTCATGGGCTAAGTTATCCTTAGTTGGGATTATAAACAAGGTTTGTCACGTTATTTAAGTTTGTATAAAGATCTATTATGGATTACTTATTATTGTGTATAATTTTCATTGTATTACCAATCTTTATTTATTTGGACAATAAATGATGATATTTATGGTCTTCATATATTTTGAAAGAAAATATGTTGATTAGATCAAATGATTTTCAATGTAAGTTGTTCTAGAGGAGAGAAATATACCTCTAGATCTTAGATTTTTCTTTGAGTTGTTTTCATAAAACCTAATGCTATGTATTGAAGCCAATCAATATAGAAATATAGTTGATTGATTCAATATATAAGGGGCGTTTTGACATTCGAAAGAGGAACCGTCTTTTTAAGAAAAATCGAATCTACACAACATAATAAGTAAATACATCTTATGATCTCCTATACATCTTCTATAACTAATGATGGACTAAGTTTGTAATCCCAACTATTTCATTTTACCTTTTATCAATCTATTATTAGTGCAATCTTTCATTTCCTTACATTTTAGAACTATTATTGCATTTTCCTTGCAATTGTCAAACCAAACTCTTATGTTGTGTGTTTCACTCATCTAAATCTCTATAACAAATAAATAAAGTGTATAGTTCAATATATAACCTAACTTCTTCGTGGGATCGATAAACCGGACTCAAAAAGTCCACTTACTACTTGATATGATATCGTGCACTTGCGATAGTCACACTAAAAACGTGTCAAGTTTTTGGCGCCGTTTCCAGGGAAGTATAAGTGTTATTTTGAAATAATACATTATTCACTATTGTTATAAATACAACTTTTTCTTTGTTGTAAATTCTCTTATCTATGCGAAGGACGTACAATCGTGATTTAGTTTCACTAAATCCCGAGATTGAAGCCACATTCAGAAGAAGGCGAAGAGAACAAAAAACAAGCATTATTTCTTCACCATCAATGGCGGACGAACCAAACCCACGTCTCCTCCAAGAAAATGATAACGAAAGAATTCCTCCGGCAGGGGGAATACCCAATGCTCAAAACATTGAACATCAACAACATTATATTGTACCGGAAATCAATGAAGACAACATGCTCTTTGGGGAATTCATGAACCCCCCATCTTTGAGCGTGCAATCAAGTGTGATATATCCACCATTTGGAGTGGACAATTTTCAAATTCGCCCGGATGTCATCAATCTCTTCTCCAACAACAACTCATTCTATGGAAGAACCGACGAGAATCCATATCTCCACATTAATCGTTTTGTGGAGATTTGTGGAAATTTTAAATATCCACATGTAAATGATGAGGCGATAAAAATGAGACTTTTTGTGCACACTTTGAACGACAGAGCAAAAGAGTGTCTAGATACTTTGCCACCACGAATCATAACAAATTGGCCTGAATTTATTCAGAAATTCACCACTAAATATTTTCCACCAATTAAAGTGGCGAAACTCAAATACAAAATCTCTACATTTCGTCAACAAGATTCGGAATCATTTCACGAAGCATGGGAGATATACAAAGATATGCTACGAAAATGTCCTAACCATGGTTTCAATTTGGGAGCACACGTCAATTACTTCTATTCAGGACTCTTACCTTCATGCCGAGCTAATGTCGATTCATCATCAAATGGCTCACTTGGCAACAAAACTATGAGAGAGGATTATAATATTTTTGAGGTTATAAGTGAACAAAGTGCAAGATGTCCAGACAGAAATATCCAAAAGAAACCAAATGGTATTTTTGAAGTGGATTCTTATTCACTTATGTTGGCAAAAACTGAAGCTTTATCAAAGAAAGTCGAGGACATGTCTTTTTCAACTCCTCAATCTGTAAAGACGGTGCAAACTCCACAAGTTTTAGCTCTTTCATGTGAAATTTATGGAGCAACTCACAACAGCACTATGTGTCCCTTAGAGCAACAGGAGCAGTCATTCCCACCACCAGAACAAGTGGCCTATGCTCAGAATTTCCAAAGGCAAGCATACACTCCTTACAGGCCAACATACAATCCAGGGTACAAAAATCATCCAAATATTTCTTATTCAAACAACAACAATGTGTTGAATCCAATACATCAAGAAAAGAAGCCTGGGTGGGAAGAAGCAATCGCGAAGCTAGCCGAACAACAACTGAAGTATCAAAACGCAATGATGCTTCAATTAAAAATCTGGAGACACAAGTTGGCCAAATGGCCAAAATACTTTCAGAAAGATCCCACGACATGTTACCTAGCAATACCGAGGTAAATTCAAGGGAGAGTGTCCAGGCTATCACAACAAGAAGTGAAGTGCAGTTGCCCGAGATTTATGTGGAAAATCATCTGAAAAAACAAAAAAAATAAACAAAGTAGAGAAACAGAAAAAGAATCTGAATCAGGACCTTCATCTAAAAAAGGTCCAGTTGCTGCCAAATCTTTTGTTCCACCTATCCCTTTTCCTCAACGGTTGAAGAATCACAAGCTCGATGCGCAATTCGGCAAATTTTTGGAAATTTTCAAAAAGCTACACATCAACATACCTTTTACCAATGCTCTAGCACAAATGCCAAGCTATGCCAAATTTATGAAAGATATTTTTCCAACAAACGAAGGCTTGAAGAATATGAAACTGTCATGCTAATAGAAGAATGTAGCGCAATACTACAAAGGAAGTTGCAACCCAAGCTAAAAGATCCGGGAACTTTTACAATCCCGTATATAATTGGTGAAGTGAATATTGACAAAGCTCTTTGTGATTTAGGGGCAAGTATCAATTTGATGCCCCTACCAATTTTCAACAAACTAAACTTGGGAGATGCAAAAGCAACAACAATTTCACTGCAATTAGCCGATCGGTCAATCAAATATCCACATGGGATAATAGAAGATGTGCTAATCAAGGTTGATAAATTTATATTTCCAGCAGATTTTATCATCCTTGACATGGAGAAAGATCAGGATATTCCTATTATCTTGGGACAGCCATTTCTTACAACCGGACATGCTCTTATTGACGTCTACGAAGGAAAGCTAATTCTTAGAGTGCAACACGAACATGCCACCTTCAATGTCCTAAAAACTTTGAATCATCCCTACACAGATGTTTATTGTCTAAAAATTGATGTAATTAATGTCAGAATATGAACAGTGTCTTGGGAATCTGACGTTAAAAGACCCAGTTTGCCAATTTGTAAGAAAATTAGATGGGAAGCTTCTCCCCAACTCATAGAAGGCGTTTAAGCCGTTTCTGAACGTAAAATCAGAGGAAGATGTGAGCCACAATCACAACTACTGTACATACGCGTAAGTATCTTTTATTTTTGTCATATGGTGAGATTTTCTGAATAAAAAAATGATATGCAATAAATGCATTCATTATTCTATTGAGTAGTTGAAGCGCAATTAACGCAATTACAGATTTGTTAAATATTTTTACCTTATTTTTATTCTATAAGTAAATATTGTGCTTGTTTCTTTTATTCATCCCTCAAACTTGTACTTTTTCTTTTTTTCTCTCAAATAAGTTTCTTTTCAAAAATAAAATCATCATCTTCCACAAAAAGATTTAACTCAGTATACATTTTTGGTGGATCTAGTTATGGAACAGAGGCATGCTTTACTGAAGCAGCCCACAACTTCGGTTGTAACTTAGGAGAAAAATGTATTCATGTAGTTTACGGAGGAGGAAGTCTAGGATTAATGGTACGCGATGCTGCTTCTGCCTATATGGAAGGAGTAAAAGTGTTGGGAATAATTCCAAAACCTCTGACTGTAAGTAAAGTCACCGGGGCAACTATTGGAGATGAGTTTAGAGCTGTAAATATGCAAGATCGCATAACTCACATGATGAATAATTCTGACGCCTTTATCACCCTTCCCGGTGGTTTTGACACTCTTGAGGAACTTTTTCATGTGGTTACCAGAGCCCAGCTAAATGTTCATACAAAACCAATAGGTCTGCTTAATGTCAATGGTTTCTTTGATGGTTTACTATCTTTCATCGACTACTCTGCTGATAAAGGTTTTATTTCCGAGCGTGCCAAACGAATCATAGTCGTTGCAACAACACCAGAAGAACTAATCAATAAACTCATTGAATTTGTTCATCAACCAGATCCAGCTCTAGCTAATATTGTCTGGATGGAAGATTTTACCGTGAGAAAATGAAAAGTGGATTCATTCCTCTCCGTTTGATAACCCATATCGGACCTATTGTTATTTTTACTTTCTGTCGTGTGTAAAAATCGTGCTAAATGGTGGCAGCTTAAGGAGTTTGTTTTTGATCTCTTGATTCGCATCTATTCGCGATTTATGTATTGTTATTTTTATTGCTGTAATTTTTATTATTTGTTTTTAATAAAAGCATTGATGGCAGCGTAAGGCGACTCTTCGGACTTTCCTGAAGCGCATCTTAAAAATTGTGTTATACTTCCAGGTATATTTTATTTTTATTCTTTTTTGTTCTGTTGTTTGTCTCGTATATTTTTTCTTGCAGATCCGAAAAGGCGTTAGCTCAAGCATCAACTTTTATTCTGCTTTTCTCCCTTGCTTTTTATTATTATTTTTTAAACTGAGGATAGTTTTTTTTTTCAAGTTTGGGGGTGGTGTGTTTTGATTATTTTGGTGTGTTTGGTATTTTGGTGTATTTAGCTTTGATTATTGTGGTGTGTTTTGATTATTTTTGTTATTTAGCTTTGAATTTTTTAGTGTATATATATATTGTTTATTTTGATTTGTGAGATTTCTAGATCTGGCCATAACACCAATAAGTTAGCTATATACAAGTTTCTAAAATCATTTTAACCGGTTAAAAAATTGTATATTCCAAAAGTTTTTGAGCCTTAAACTCTCTTTCTAAGCCTTGTAATTATCATTTAAAATCGAGTCAATAGTTACCTTGAGAAAAGAAGAATCAGTCGGTTGATGAAAAATAGAATTGAAATTTACTTAATTTGAGTAGTTTTTGATTTTTTCATGCTTAGCTAATAAACGATTTTCTGCAAAAATTCTATTCCCTAAAAAAAGTCATCGGTGAAAAAAAAGGCTAGTTGAAGAAAAAGGGAAAGGTGTTGAGCAGCAACAGCTGCCTAATTTTGGGGGTCCAAAAATAACAACGAAAAATAAAGGACTTACCCATTGTTGGTGCGTAGCTGCCGTCTCACATGAAATGGAAAATGTGTTGGTGAAAAGAGCTACACGTTAGCAAATAACGGTGTGAAAGCTATCACCTAAAAAAAAAGATGGAGAATGTGTTAGTGAAAAGAGATACACGTTAGCAAATAACGGTGTGAAAGCTATCACCTAAAAAAATAGAAAATGTGCTGGTGAAAAGAGCTACACGTTACCAAATAACAATGTGAAAGCTATCACTAAAAGGGATGTAGATTATGAGCAGATTTAAATTAATTGGTGGCTGAATTTCAATACACTCAATTTCGTGAACAATCACAATATTTGATGACGCCGATGAAATTCTTTCTCATATTGAGTTGAAAAATAAATGAGTGATCGAGAGACCATTAAAGGGACTCGTGTGTGTCACGGGTGGGAAAGAAATAATCAACCTTTTGGGGGGAAACCTTGCATTTTGGAATTACAAAAATAAAACCGTGTTTTATTTTGGATCTTAATTCATTTCTATCTATTGTATAAAGCTGGTTGTTGTGTAAATGGCATTTTGTGCTCTTTTGCTCTTTATATATATATAAGTATTTTTCTTTATTTGTGTGTGTTTTATTAATTTATGTGCTATTTTTATTTTTACATTGAGTGTGATTAATAAAGAGTCTTGCTCGGGACTAGCAAGAATTCAAGTTTGGGGGTGTGATAAGTGTCAGTTTTATACACTTCTTCGTGATTAGTATTGATATATTTCACCCATAATTATAAGCTAGTCTACTCGTTTTTGCTTTGTATTAATTAGTTTTTAATAATTTTATTTTTATAGGATGAAGATGTAAATTTAGCCTTAATCGGATTGAATTACTGATTTACTCAAGAAATAACATGTTTATAAAATATTCTCTATATCGAGTTTTTATGCATTCATGTTGTAGATATTTTCGAGACGAGTTCAGCAGTCTTTCCGGATTCAAAATCAGAGTTATATATCAAAAGTTATCATCCGAAGAAGATTTGGGGCGAAAACGCAAAAGTCTAAGAAATTCTGGGCTGAAAATAAAGTCTGAAACTCCATACGGGCGTACAAATAAAGTTACGGCCGTAACTCACACAGCAACTAATGTGCAAAAAGCCGAAGCCATGTTACGGACGTAACATCCAAATCATACGGCCGTAAGTCCTCTATGTTACGGCCGTAACATCTGAAAGTTACGGCCGTAACTCTTGACAGATGTATGATCATTTTTAAATCTTTTATACTTTTGGTCTATTATTGAGGGGATGGCTGGCCTTGATCCGATCTAATGTAATAATGCTGGAGTTTTGGAGCTATTAGATGATTTTAGGTGTATAAATAGACCCCTTAGATCCATCATTAATCATCCTTCATCTTATGTTTTTCGTACTTTGTAATATTTTTCTTTGTGTGAAGAACACACTTATATTCTTGAGAGTGTATGTAATAGTGGTTTAGTTTATGTTGTTGAGGGAGTTTATTGCTTCTTTCTCCTTTATCTACTAAGGGAGTTAAGATCAATTCTTTCTCTTTTTCAACTAATAATGACCACTCAAGCTTGTAATATGTTGAATAAACCCTTGATGGGCTAAGTTATTCTTAGTTGGGATTATAAACAAGGTTTGTCATGTTATTTAAGTTTGTATAAAGATATATTATGGATTACTTATTATTGTGTGTGATTTTCATTGTATTACCAATCTTTTTTTATTTGGCCAATAAATGATGATATTTATGGTTTTCATATATTTTGAAAGAAAATATGTTGATTAAATCAAATGATTTTCGCTCTAAGTTGTTCTAGAGGATAGAAATATACCTCTAGACCTTAGATGATTCTTTGAGTTATTTTCATAAAACCTAATGCTATGTATTGAAGCCAATCAACATAGAAATATAGTGGATTGATTCAATATATAAGGGGCGTTTTGACATTCGAAAGAGGAACCGTCTTTTTAAGGAAAATCAAATCTGCACAACATAATAAGTAAATACATCTTATGATCTCCTATACATCTTCTATAACTAATGATGAACTAAGTTTGTAATCCCAACTATTTTATTTTACCTTTTATCAATATATTATTAGTGCAATCTTTCATTTCATTACATTTTAGAACTATTATTACATTTTTCTTGCAATTGTCAAACCAAAATCTTAAATTGTGTGTCTCATCTAAATCTCTATAACAAATAGATAAAGTGTATAATTCAATATATAACCTAACTTCCTCGTGGGATCGATAAACCAGACTCAAAAAGTCCAGTTACTACTTGATACGATATCGTGCACTTGCGATAGTTGCACTAAAAACGTGTCAGCGCACACATCATAGATTCCCATGATGATCCCGTCGGACCAACACTTGGTGGAAGTACCCGTCCAACAATCCAGTACACATCTATAGATTCCCATGATGATCCCGTCGGACCAACACATGGTGGACAAAACACTCACAATACATATGCATGACACATAACAACATAACCGACATCAACACGGATAAATATAATTAAAGTACTTGCCTTAGAAAGATGGAAAGAAATAAATACTTCAACAACTGTCTATACGCCCGAAGGTCGCCCCTTCGATCAATCACTTTTCACAGCTCGGACCTTATTCAAAAATAAATAACAAAGAGTTCAACTTACAACACATAGTTAACATACGAACACCTAATGTCTTAAGTTATGTCCGAGTTAACATCTACATATGGCCGGTTCATGGTCCAACTACTCGACGAATGCTAAGTCGAACTAATGACATACTTTATGCGTATCAAATGACCATAACGGAGATAAAATGTCGACATCTATGAATTTAAGGATATTCAAATCATCACAAATCCACACTCCAATTCTGATTTATCATTTCCAATACTTGGTTCGATTATTTTAACACATTTCAACCGAGTTCTATATTAGTTCATCTCTACGATTTTTTGTTCTTCCATACGCAATCCTTCTTCTCAAAGTTTAAGTTCAAAACAATTATCACCAAACTAATCACTTCATTCTAGCCATCAATATGAAGATTATCACTTCAAGAAATCTCTACAAATCATGAACTATACATGAAGAACACCCTCTACATTTATCTTCTTAAATTCATCTAACACATGTGATAACCTTAACATATAGTTCCTCAAAAGAGTGTTTCAACTTCGTCGTCTAAGGCATGTTACGATTTCAGCAAAACACCATCTCGATGTTAACAAAATCAAGGCTCAACTCTCATCCTTCTTAAGAATGGAAATCCTAAGTGTAAATTCTTCCAATCCTCCTAAAACATGGTGTTCGATTCTATGAGTTATCAATAAACCTTAATAGCTCCAGTAGTAATGGTATCAGTATAGGAACTCGAATTCTAGGCTGGGCTAGTATCACATACCTTATTGCAGGGGAGAACGATGAAACACTCGGCGGAACTCAACACCGGGAACTTGAATACCAATCCAAAATGCTTCCCAACTTCAACCACTAAGTAAAGAGGCTAAATCAAGGGTTATGTTGCGGGAGAGGCTATCTGGATTTACAGAATTCAGACAAGGAGTGAGGAAGAAAAAGTGTGAAATGAAGTGGGTTGATGTCCTGTTTATAAGATTCTGAACTTTACGTACGTTAAACAAAAGACATTGCATACGCTATCGCCTTAACGTACGTTATGGGCAACTCCTTATGTACGTTAACGTTCGTCAGTAGCTCACTGTCTCGTTTCTGACTTCCTTAACGTACGTTAACAATCAATTCACATACGTAATATATTCAGTGTAGCGTACGTTATTATACTCCTTTAACGTACGCTATGCCTCGTTGACTTTCTTTATCAAAAGCTGTCCAGGTTCACGCGGGGAATCCTTACCCGACAATATCCTAACTGGCCCCATGCACTGACCAAACTTATCTGCCTTTGACTGCCTATTACGTACGCTATGCCTCGCCTATAGCGTATGTTATCTGCAGTGCTTAACGTATGTTATGCTCAACTGCTAGTGTACGTTATGACGTGCAGATGCATGCATGCATGTTTTTGGAAACTCATGAATGTAGGAATACAAATACCGAAAATCACACTTTGATTATTAATACCACATAATCAAATGCTACAAGCATCAAATACATAAGAAATACACAATAACTATCCGGGTATTATACAGAGGTCCCATCGAACCGTCCTCAGTTGGGAAACCACTTCCGTGGCCGTGCCTATTAGCATCGGCCCCCAGAGGTCCCGTTGAACCGTCCCCAGATGGAAGAACAACAACACCAACACATTTATGTTTTTCAAAAAACATCAATCATTTCGAAATCACATAATACATATCATAATGTAATACAGATACTTGCCTTGGTTATTACGATGTGAAGAAATGGTGAATGGAAAGGGCTTCAATCAGAACTCACCCTAAAGTTTTGTTCCTAGCACATAATGATACTCAATCAACTACAATACTTCTAGAACACAAAGAATCACCTAAGTTCTACCCTATGGAACGATTCATCGGATACTACGAGGGCATACTCAATCATAATCAACTAACGGTAAAAATCCCAGAATTTAATCTACAGAACATCAAGAAAAATGAGGGTTCACGATTACACAATCATAATCTAACATAAATCTAAGCTAAAATGGACTAGAAAGATGAAATCTCAACAAAAACCCCAAAAGCTAGGGTTCTAGTGATTTTATCGCGATGAGGACGGTGGAAGATGTTGAAATGTTGTTAAATCTGTGTTAGGAACTCGAACATGTTGATAGATGATGATATTCGACCGAAATATGCACTACACGTCTCAAGTCATCGCGAATCGCCAATTTTAAAACATACAAGGCCAGGAAGCCTTAAAACGTTTATAAGTGGCTGTCATCTTTAGACTACTAAAATAACTTTTATGTGTTTGTTTTCATGTGGATTGTATTAGTGGACACTCATATTTAGTATGTGTGGATATTAAAATATATTTATATAACTTAATAACATACAATATGAATAAATTGAGGTGTAAGTTATTTTTATGCTACAAGAATTAAGATGTATTATTTTTAATAACTGTTGTGTATTATACGTGCTTTATATTAGAAGAGGTGATATAGGAGAATCGTAACAAGATGCTACATGTTAGAACTATGAAAATATATTATATGAGAGAACACGAATATCGGATAAGCAGATAGTGGATGAAGCTCAAGAGTATGGGTAGATTGACTTATCAAAACGAGCATGTCGGGAGAGATACGTGTGGCCGATCTAGGGATCATATTAATGAAGGCCTTTATAATTGCTACTGTAACCCATGAAAATACACGGTATACTCAAGGGGCTAAGTTTGTGTACCGCATAATCTCTGAGACAAGGAACAACTCGATATTCCAAAGAATGGAAGTTAGCATAGTTCGGTAAATTCCCAGATAACAACTAAAAACGAGTTTTACCACCAAGAATAGGCATACGAATGTGATTGAAAGGAAAAAGGTTGTATCGAAGGTAACAACCCAATTTTAGTCGGAAGACGATGTAACACCCCCGAAGTATACAGGAATATTACAACGCTATAGATCATTTTTCAAGAATCTACCAGGATTAGACCTGTATAAAACACAACAATATTTAACAACTGTGACATATCTGAACATCTACAATATTCACTTGTATATCACGTACATCACAACATTCACATTGTCCCGTAGGACCCGTATACCGACATAGCAACAGTATACATCGACCAATATAAAACTGTATGGTACAATTATACTCAACCTGCAACATCACACAATATACAACGGTACTCGCGCGAGTACAAAGCAAAACACAACTCTATACATGAAAGGATGACCACAGACACAAAATAATGTATGATTTCACTGCTGCCCTCCAAGCTCATGCTCGCCCTGTGCTGACTCGTCTCCTGGACCTGTACCTGAATACACAACAAGTATTCACCCCCGAAGGGGTCAGCAAATGCCGGTGCAAGTACATTGATATATGAATATGTACAACAAGTGAATAAATCATAACTCATATTTGGGAATATAGTGTATCGATCATCATATATAAAACAACATCCCGAGCTACATTGGCTACCGCATCCTGCAAGATCACCCCAAGAGACCTCGTCAGTCTCTCTCTGGTTGTATAGCCCAACCAAGTGATCCGCAAATAACGCAGTCTAATGGACCCCATAGGACTTTGATGGTTTTATTTGGCTCACACATGCTCATCAATATCATGTCTCATTTAAAAAAATTACATTTTCACATGAAATACATAAAGCATAATCGTACTTGCCTGGTACAAGGGTTTAGAAAGTTTAAGCTGATTTGTGATATTAGTTCAAAAGTCCTGGATAAACAGACCTATAACGGATAATACGATATAATCGACGTTAGGTCTATCAATTCTAATCGAATCAATATTGAAAACCCTAATCAAAACTCTCAGGGGACTTTTATCTGTCACTTTGCAGACATGGTAAAATCAGAATAATCTAAACATATGATTTGATTTCTAAGCCTCTATAATCGATAAACAACATCCCCATATACTCTATATATCATCATATCCAAGTTGTAAAGATAAATTGATCGAAGATCTAAAGAAGCAAGTTCAGGGTTCAAGGTTGATTTTACCTCCGATTCGCCGAAAACTCTTGAAATCGATCGTAGATAACTCGATATTACGATTCCTGAGCTTAGAATACGTGTTTATACCTCTCAAACAAGATCAATTTGAGTTATAGCCGAGTCTAGGGCTCTTCAAGTCTGGAAAAGGGCGAAGAAAGTGACTAAGGCCAATTTTATATAAGTTTTAAACCCTTAAGTCGGGGCATTTCAGTAATTTGCCTCGCGTCAGATTGATACTCTTATCTTATTTTGATCATAACATTCTCGTTAGGGCTCAGAATAGCTTGTTGTTTATTCCATTCGATAGCTAACTCAATAATGTGAGATGCTTTAAAATTTTAGGATTTTTAGATTTTCCTTGAATTTATGGTGACCGATCAAAGTTAGTCCTTACGGATAGTGCTTTCAGAACGTCCACTTTTAAGTCGATTAAGCATAACATACGTTATGTTTGAGCCATAACGCACGTTATGTTATCTCAACATGGCCAACTCTTGGTCATGTGAAAGTCATGATTCGGTTGTCGGGTCTCTAACAAACCCCGAAACATAAAAAACCTATGAAAGGATACTTATACCATCGAAGTGAATCATTATAGTGTACTGACAACCTATAAGCACTCTAATGAAGTTGATATGATTACTAACATCACGATAGTACTTGTCATTAACACGGGTTGGGTATACGATGCACGTCGAAATCCAAATAAAATACAACACACGAATAAAAATGGGTTGTTCGAGTGAAATAATGAGTTAACAATAGAAATAGGGCTCAATAATCATTAATAGGGGATTATACAACCATATCATTAATGGGTTGTTATAGAACTCGCGCGTTCTATAAATCGACAACAGAGTCCACATGACGGAGCAAAACTCAAAATTATACAAGCATAAAAATCTCGAGCCTCACACCTTCTCCCCCGAAAAAGAGGCCTCGTCCTGAAACTTAAGACGTGAAAATCTCAGGGTATTGGACTAGCATACTGTCTTCGGTCTCCCATGTAGCTTCTTTAATTTCGTGTTTTGACTGTAATATCCGCAATTTCGAATTTCGGTGATTTTCTTTTTTCGGCGGAAGTCCATTTTGACGACTCGCTCATGACCATTTCGTCATTCCGAGAATGATTAATTCTGCACTTTTTGTCATCCGAGTTCGTTTCGGTGTTGTTTTGTTGAGTTCCGTGTCTTTTGGCGACTTTTCCGCACTTGAGCTCGATTCTTGCGAATCTCGTCCGAAACTGTTGTTTCGAGTTTCTCGTAAGTTCATTTAATGTTATTATTCATGTTGCGAGCTTTGGTTCGGTGTTTCGATCGTGTATCGTGATTTCCGGGTGCTTTGGGCCATTTTTGTAATTTCCCAAAGTTTGGAGTAATTACTTCCGTTGTCGAATTCCGACACTTCGGGTGGTCGGAATCGTGTGTTCTCTTAGCGCTTGGATTCGTCTTTGCGAGTACTTCGTAACCGTATCTTCGGTTTTACTCAGGTTCGGGTTTCGGGGTCGTCCGGGCCGTCGGAGTGGCCACGGCCGAGTCACGCGGCGGGCGAGGGCTGGCTGGCCGAGTTACGGCCGTAAGGTGCCGGTTACGGCCGTAATGTGTGCCAGTTACGGCCGTAAGTGTGATCGGGTACGGCCGTACGGGCGCTGGGCATCTTCCGGACGAAGGCCGGTTACGGCCGTAATGTGTGCGAGTACGACCGTAAGTGCCCGACAGTTGCTGGACTGATTTTTGACGAATGCCGGTTACGGCCGTAAAGCCTGCCGAGTACGGTCGTAAGGGCCGAGTTACGACCGTAAGGCACTGGCGGTTACGGCCGTAACCCTGCCGGCTATATATAGCCTGGGCTCGGCCAGACATCATTTTTACTCGATTTTTCTCCTTCTTTCGGCGGCTGGCGACGGGTGCGACGGGAAATGGAGTTCTTGGTCGATTCTACTCATTTCCAAAGCATTTTGGAAGATCCTTGTTGATTATATCAACATCTAATCCGTGTTCTTCGCCGAATCGAGGTAATCTCTTGAAATCTCCTAGGGTTGACTTTCGAGATTTCTTTTTAATCTTTGTTGTTCGTCCGATTTCGATGATTTGGTTGATGTCATTGAACCTTATTAATCGTGTTCTATGGGTTGTATATCCATATTTCAATTTTTTTCAACTCGATTAGTGATTCGAGTGTTCTTGGGAGTTATCCAACATTGAGTGTTCGATTAAATGTCCCAATGAGTTTCCCTTCGATAGTTTGTTGGGATTTCCGTTGTTTTTGCCTTGATTCTCGTCGTAACCATGTGTTATTTTTCCTTCCGGAAGTTTATAGGTATTCGAGGATTCCGATGTTGAATCCCGTTTGGTGATTGACGATTCGTGTGGTGTTATTCACGTAGTAATTGCGGTGCTATCGCGTTCTTGATAATGTTCGGGAGTTCGGGGCCGTTCGACCATATTTCATCCATCGTCTCGTTGCGATCGTGATTTCGAGGCAAGTACCTTGCCCATACTTTTCTCGTTTTATGGATATGATGATCGGTGGTCGTCTTGATGTGTTTGTTTGGTTATTTGAAATGAAGTTTCAAAAGATTTCGGTTTGGCCTCGTTAAAGGCTCTCTTTCAAAACGCGTGTGTGTTTTGTGAACGTTGTGTTTTGGGAATTGATCATTTTAAACGTTGAAGGCTTTGATGATATCCCTATTGTTTGAAGTTATGGAATCGTGTATCCCGTGTTTAATCTTGTTATTGTGTTTTGAAGAGTTTGATAATGTTGTCGGATAAATGGCCATCTCTAGTAAGTATTCTTGATGAACTTACATTCTTAGCATATTAGTATTGCATGGGTAACGTGTGTGTGTGTATGCTCACTACGGGTTAGATCCGACGGGGTCTCGGTAGGGGTCCACAAGAGACGTGGATCGACGAGCTTGCTTTTAACCACTACGGGTTAGATCCGACGGGGTCTCGGTAGGGGTCCACAGAGACGTGGATCGACGGTTAATTGTGGTGCATTTTTCAAATGTGATTTGATTATGCATTTCCGGAAATGAGTGCTTTTGAACGGTTTTCATGATTGCATGCATTGACTAAGTGTGTAAGAGGTAAGTTGTTCGTTTGGCTTACTTAGCTAGGATGGCACTAGAGTATTTTGTTGTTTGTGTTAAATCCTTTAATTGTGGATTTTGATGTTGGAAGACGAACCTTGTGGTCGTTCTTGTGTACTGTGAGTTGGTGAGATTTGGGGCTAAAATCCCAATGGTTTTGTAAAAGTCATTTTACGGATTTGGGGCTAAAATCCCAACGGTTTGGTAAAGGTTATTTTACGGAAAGTAAACCTTTGGGGCTGTGACCCCTTTTGTCTTTTGGGTTTTGAAAAGTAGGATATGATAATCCTAAATCGTTTTCTATTAAAACTCCCGATGGTATTTCAAATCATTTTATAAATTGTTTCCCTTGATATTTTGATCTTGAAATTTTGGGAAGTCTTTACTCAAACTCTCGCCTCGAAAAGTGTTCATCTTGTTGTATTTGAACCTTTGAGGATTCCGAATTATTATCGTTCGTGGAATGTGAATTGTATGGCTCGTATTTACACTTTGTTCTTGCACTAGCAAAACAGTGGAGTTTTGCTAACCCCCGAATATTCGGTGGGTGGATGTCTATTTTTGCATTCAGGTTTTGGAGCATAACACAGGGTCGGCACGAAGGATGATGAAAGATGATCGATACTAATCACATGAGGAAGCGTACATTGTTTATTGGTTCAGTTGTACTTTATTTTCTGCTGCTATATTTTTCCCATTGTACGGGTGTGGTTGTGTTTCGACCCCTGTGTGGGCATGAGTTGTATTCGAGTTGTATGTATTTATTGAAAGACCAAATCGGTCTACTAAGTCATTTTAGCCTTAAAGGCATGGTTGAGTTGTTATATGTTGTTACCAGCCTGGTAGATCCTTGAGGAAAGGTTCTACGGCGTGTAATATCCCTGAGCGGATTGGGGTGTTACATAAATGGTATCAGAGCTTAGGTTGAGGAAACCTAGGCTGTCGGGTCAAGTCGTGTTGTTTGAGTCTTGTTTCGTCGGATTTTATCTGACTGAGTCGTGTCGCGACGCGTCGTCTGAGTTTGTTGGTCGTGAGTAGTATCGTGGGGCGATCATCATCTTCGTGCGACCTGTGGCTGTAAGTCTCCCTTCTTTGTGTCGTGCCTCGTGTGACACGAGCTATTTTTATGATTGTTTGTTCAGTGATGGAATCCTCTTATGGATTTTGATTTCGTGAAATGTGGTTATTTGACTCTAATATTTTGTTCATATAAGGAGTAGTGTTGCTGGATTGTGCATGTTGAACTGTATTTCTTTTATCCGTTGCGTGAGTTCTTTTGTAATGACTTTCGGTATTTTACCGATCGAGTTTTATTTCGAAAACCGATTCCCTTAACCGAGTTTTTGGCATTATGGCCTTGATCATTTTGGCGAAATTCTTATGACGGTATTTAGCATTTTGTAAATGGCTCTTGTGAGTTTTTGAAATATTACCGTCATCGGCCTTTTTGGCATTTTTGTAAATGGTGTTTAGCCTGGGGTTCCGACGCGGGACCCACAGCGGTATGATGTTCCGTGTGATTACCTGAAATTTTTGGGCATTCTAGCCTTTTTGGCATCGTCCTTTTTGGCATTGAATTACTTTCGAAAACTTGAGTATCTTAGAAATAAATTTCGAGACGTACGTTTCAAATGAATTGTTTTCTCGCGGTACTTCTAGGGTGCCACAATCTGTTTCAAAATTCTTCTACCTCGAGGACCAAAATGTTTTGAGATATTTTCAATATTTTATAAACACTTTTACTTACACCCGAGGGTCGAATATTCTGAAAGCTTTTCACTAAAAGAAAGTGTCCTCATTTTTATCAAATGCGAAATGGTTTTCCAAAGTCTCGATAACGAGGTATCACGTTTGTACTTTTTTTGAAAGGTGATACTAAAGATCAACCGGTGTTCTTCTAAATTATTTTCAAAATGAGGTTTTCGTTTTTAAAACCTATCCATTCCCATTTGAGGGTTGGGTATGTATGTATGATGTTCGCATTATCATTTTGATGTTTGCTCCCGAGTATGATCGAATTGGCGGTGTGAGCGTTGAGTCGATTTCCACACATTTGTTGTGTTAGCCCTCTGTGAGAGGTGGGATGTTGGTATTGAATATTGTCGTCTCGTAGTGATTTCTGCATTGTCGCGCATGTGCGAGCTGTTAGAGCTTGGTTTGGTATGACTGTGTGCATCGGTGATGGTTCCGTTATGTGTCGGTTGTTTAATGTCTTGTTACCTTGCTCCCGTTTTTGTGAATTTCGTGGACGAGGTCAGAGGTAATACCCGTACTGTTTTGACTTCTGTATTTTCTCTTTCTCCTTTCTTGCAACTCGTTCGTGTTCGTTGATACTTTCTGAACGTGTTCTGTATTTCGATTTCATCGTTTGGACGAACTCTGATCTTGTTGTGGGTCGATCTGGTTATCGCTGTGACTTTTTCGAGTTCAGTTCGATTCTTGTGAACCTTGTTCGGGAGTGACATCATCTGGTTCTATTGGTTCTTTTATTCGAAGTGGATCGGATTTGGAACTCTTGTGTTTTCGACTCTGTCGATTCATTATGTTCGTTGACATTTCTGAGCTTGTCCTGCCCCTTGCTTTTGTTGATCGAACGAGTGTGGTATTGTTTCGGAATAACTCGTTTGTCGTTGTGACTTTTCAATCGCTATTCCCTTTCCTGTGGATCTTATGGGAATGCATGTCTTGTAGTTCTCACCAGATCATCCTGGGAGTTGTTGTTTGAATTTTATTATCCTTTGTGTTTCAGACATGATTGTTCGATCTTTGTTGTCTCGATCATTTGCTTGTTCGGTTTTTGTTCTCGTTTCGTGATTGTTGAGCATTCAGGCTCCTTCCTAATTCCCTTAAGTTGGAAATTAGTCTCGTTTTCGATCTTCCAACCCTTGGGCGGTGGAATTCCGTAATTGTTCAGCGATTGGCTCGCGTTTTGATTGATGTATCGTTGGGTCGGTCAATCTTATTGATTTTCGTTCGTTGTGTTTTGTGATTGTTCGGATAATTGACTTGACTATATTATCCGTTTGATGACGCTTGTCATTTGTTGGTTTTATTATATTCCTAACGGCGACGTTGTGTTGGTCGTCGTGGAGCGTGTTTTCACGCCGTATGTCTCTTTGCGTTTCTTGCAGCGTTTCGCCGTCGGGCGCGAGTTTTTGGTTTTAGCGTATCTCGTCGATTTTTCCTGGCAGGGGATATTGCTTCTCCCTACTTATTTTAAGTTTCGGGACGAAACTTCTTTTAAGGAGGGTAGAATGTAATATCCGCAATTTCGAATTTCGGTGATTTTCTTTTTTCGGCGGAAGTCCATTTTGACGACTCGCTCATGACCGTTTCGTCATTCCGAGAATGATTAATTCTGCACTTTTTGTCATCCGAGTTCGTTTCGGTGTTGTTTTGTTGAGTTCCGTGTCTTTTGGCGACTTTTCCGCACTTGAGCTCGATTCTTGCGAATCTCGTCCGAAACTATTGTTTCAAGTTTCTCGTAAGTTCATTTAATGTTATTATTCATGTTGCGAGCTTTGGTTCGGTGTTTCGATCGTGTATCGTGATTTCCGGGCGCTTTGGGCCATTTTTGTAATTTCCGAAAGTTTGGGGTAATTACTTCCGTTGTCGAATTCCGACACTTCGGGTGGTCGGAATCGTGTGTTCTCTTATCGCTTGGATTCGTCATTGCGAGTACTTCATAACCGTATCTTCGGTTTTACTCAGGTTCGGGTTTCGGGGTCGTCCGGGCCGTCGGAGTGGCCACGGCCGAGTCACGGCCGAGTTACGGCCGTAAGGTGCCGGTTACGGCCGTAATGTGTGCCAGTTACGGCCGTAAGTGTGATCGGGTACGGCCGTACGGGCACTGGGCATCTTCCGGACGAAGGCCGGTTACGGCCGTAATGTATGCGAGTTACGGCCGTAAGTGCCCGACAGTTGCTGGACTGATTTTTGACGAATGCCGGTTACGGCCGTAAGGCCTACCGAGTACGGCCGTAAGGGCCGAGTTACGGCCGTAAGGCACTGCCGGTTACGGCCATAACCCTGCCGGCTATATATAGCCTGGGCTCGGCCAGACTTCATTTTTACTCGATTTTTCTCCTTCTTTCGGCGGCTGGCGACGGGTACGACGGTAAATGGAGTTCTTGGTCGATTCTACTCATTTCCAAAGCATTTTGGAAGATCCTTGTTGATTATATCAACATCTAATCCGTGTTCTTCGCCGAATCGAGGTAATCTCTTGAAATCTCCTAGGGTTGACTTTCGAGATTTCTTTTTAATCTTTGTTGTTCGTCCGATTTCGATGATTTGGTTGATGTCATTGAACCTTATTAATCGTGTTCTATGGGTTGTATATCCATATTTCAAGTTTGTTCAACTCGATTAGTGATTCGAGTGTTCTTGGGAGTTATCGAACATTGAGTGTTCGATTAAATGTCCCAATGAGTTTCCCTTCGATAGTTTGTTGGGATTTCCGTTGTTCTGGCCTTGATTCTCGTCGTAACCATGTGTTATTGTTCCTTCCGGAAGTTTATAGGTGTTCGAGGATTCCGATGTTGAATCCCGTTTGGTGATTGACGATTCGTGTGGTGTTATTCACGTAGTAATTGCGGTGCTATCGGGTTCTTGATAATGTTCGGGAGTTCGGGGCCGTTCGACCGTATTTCATCCATCGTCTCGTTGCGATCGTGATTTCGAGGCAAGTACCTTGCCCATACTTTTCTCGTTTTATGGATATGATGATCGGTGGTCGTCTTGATGTGTTTGTTTGGTTATTTGAAATGAAGTTTCAAAAGATTTCGGTTTGGCCTCGTTAAAGGCTCTCTTTCAAAACGCGTGTGTGTTTTGTGAACGTTGTGTTTTGGGAATTGATCATTTTAAACGTTGAAGGCTTTGATGATATCCCTATTGTTTGAAGTTATGGAATCGTGTATCCCGTGTTTAATCTTGTTATTGTGTTTTGAAGAGTTTGATAATGTTGTCGGATAAATGGCCATCTCTAGTAAGTATTCTTGATGAACTTACACTCTTAGCATATTAGTATTGCATGGGTAATGTGTGTGTGTGTATGCTCACTACGGGTTAGATCCGATGGGGTCTCGGTAGGGGTCCACAAGAGACGTGGATCGACGAGCTTGCTTTTAACCACTACGGGTTAGATCCGACGGGGTCTCAGTAGGGGTCCACAGAGACGTGGATCGACGGTTAATTGTGGTGCATTTTGCAAATGTGATTTGATTATGCATTTCCGGAAATGAGTGCTTTTGAACGGTTTTCATGATTGCATGCATTGACTAAGTGTGTAAGAGGTAAGTTGTTCGTTTGGCTTACTTAGCTAGGATGGCACTAGAGTATTTTGTTGTTTGTGTTAAATCCTTTAATTGTGGATTTTGATGTTGGAAGACGAACCTTGTGGTCGTTCTTGTGTACTGTGAGTTGGTGAGATTTGGGGCTAAAATCCCAATGGTTTTGTAAAAGTCATTTTACGGATTTGGGGCTAAAATCCCAACGGTTTGGTAAAGGTTATTTTACGGAAAGTAAACCTTTGGGGCGGTGACCCCTTTTGTCTTTTGGGTTTTGAAAAGTAGGATATGATAATCCTAAATCGTTTTCTATTAAAACTCCCGATGGTATTTCAAATCATTTTATAAATTGTTTCCCTTGATATTTTGATCTTGAAATTTTGGGAAGTCTTTACTCAAACTCTCGCCTCGGGAAGTGTTCATCTTGTTGTATTTGAACCTTTAAGGATTCCGAATTATTATCGTTCGTGGAATGTGAATTGTATGGCTCGTATTTGCACTTTGTTCTTGCACTAGCAAAACAGTGGAGTTTTGCTAACCCCCGAATATTCGGTGGGTGGATGTCTATTTTTGCATTCAGGTTTTGGAGCATAACACAGGGTCGGCACGAAGGATGATGAAAGTTGATCGATACTAATCACATGAGGAAGCGTACATTGTTTACTGGTTCAGTTGTACTTTATTTTCCGCTGTTATATTTTTCCCGTTGTACGGGTGTGGTTGTGTTTTGACCCCTGTGTGGGCATGAGTTGTATTCGAGTTGTATGTATTTATTGAAAGACCAAATCGGTCTACTGAGTCATTTTAGCCTTAAAGGCATGGTTGAGTTGTTATATGTTGTTACCAGCCTGGTAGATCCTTGAGGAAAGGTTCTACGGCGTGTAATATCCCTGAGCGGATTGGGGTGTTACATTGACCACTGAACCTTTACTAATGGAATCGCCTTTCGTCGCAATTGCTTCACTCATCTCTCTGGATGAAACACATTCTGAACGTGACTAAGTGCTGGAGGTAGCGCTAGTCGATAATCCACTTCGCCTATTCTGTATAGGATTTCGAAAGGGCCAATATAACGAGGACTAAGCTTCCCTTTCTTGCCGAACCTAAGAACTCCACGTGTCGAGATACCTTCAATAATACATGATCTCCCGCTTGGAATTCTAATGGTCGACGTCGAACGTCGGCATATGACTTATGTCGACTCTGGGTGGCTAATAACTTCTATCGAATTAAGGTGATCTTCTCCCTTGTTCGTGTTAACCTGTCTGGTTCTACTCCAAGTAACTCATATGATTCGTCCCAATAAAGTGTTGATCTATGTCGTCTCCCATATAACGCTTCGAACTTGAGCCGTACCGATCAGACTGTGCCAGCTATTATTATATGTAAATTTGATCAATGGTAAATGAGTCTCCCAATCTCCTTTCCAGTTCAAGGTGCATTCTATTAGCATATCTTCTAGTGTCTGGCTAGTTCTGTCCGATTGTCCGTCAGTTTGGGGATGGTGAGTGGTGCTAAAATTCAGTTCAATACCGAGTGCCTGATGTACTGCCTGCCAAAAGTGTGATATAAATCGTCTGTCGCGATCTGAAATGATACTCTTTGGGGTACCATGTAGCCTTACAATCTCCGCAATGAATATACGGGCTAATTTCTCTGGTCCCAATGTGTCCTTAATACCTATAAAGTGTGATGATTTGGTACTCGATCAACAATTACCCAAATCATATTCATTCCTGCTCGTGTTCTCGGCATTCCAACAATAAAATCCATCGTGATGCCTTCCTACTTCCACTCTGGAATCGGTAATGACTGTAACTTCCCATCAGGTCGTTGATGTTCAGCTTTAACTTGCTGACAAGTTAAACATCTCAAAATGTACTCTACTACCTCCTTATTCATAATCGGCCACCAAAAGTTCCTATTCAAATCTTTGTACATTTTACTCGTACCTAGATGAATCTAGTACCAGATAGAATGTACTTCGTTCAAGATAACTCACTTAAGTTCATCCTGATTGGGTACACAAGTCCTGCCCTTAAATCGAAGAACTCCATCTTCGTAGATCATGAATCTTGGTGCCTTTTCCTTAACAACATCTTCCCAAAGATGAAATAATAAAGGGTCGTCATATTGCTTAAATTTAATATCTTCAATCACTGAGGATGTGATCTAAAGGAAACACAGTTGTCCTTGTGTAATATCTATTTTTAGCAGTTTCCATTTTTATCGCATATCTATTTTTATCGACTCGTTTGTAACCATTTCAACGTTTTGAATCTATTTTGTTCTTGGAGTTTTTTTATTTGGATGAGTTTCGGAGATGTTTTTACATAATTTCGTTTTATGTTATGTTTTGTCGCTTGTATGATCGATTCTCGTAAAACTCATTCAATCTCATTGTTTCTTTATTTCCATGAGTCCGTATGGTTGAGTTGTTCATGTTTTGAGTTTCAGTTTGTTAATCCGACGCTGTATCGTGATTTTTGGACATTTGGGCCGTTTTGTAATTTCCTATAAGTTTAGGGAATTTCATCTTCTTTGTCGTATTTCGGATTCCCCGGTAGTCGGAATTGTATTTTCTTTCAGCACTTAGCCTCGTCGTCGCGAATCCTCGTATCTATGTTTTTGGGATTCTGGCCTAGCGTTGCGTTTCGAATTCGTACCTTCTTCAGCAATGAACTGCACTCAACAGTACTGGGCTGCTGCATAAATAGCGCACGCTATTTATGGTTTCTTGCGTATGCTGCTGGTGTGCAGTTAACGCACGCTAACTCTTAGTTATAGCGTGCGTTAACGTCTTCAGCATTCTGGGCAGTAGGATTCTGGACTCAGAATCCGGGGTTCTGACCATGAGGTAGCGCGCGCTAAGCTTTCGTAGCGCACGCTATCGACTAGCAGGTAGCACACACTAAACTTGTATAGTGCACGCTAGCGACATTGGGCAGTAGCTACTGGACTGCTGGCGACCCCCGTTAGCGCACGCTATCTTTAAATATTATCGCACGCTAATTATACCTGTTATAAATAGGACAACAACCCTATTTTTCGTCATTTTTCCTCCTCTTCTCATCCTTTGGGTCCGGCGATTTTGGGGCGATTTGTGGAAAGTAATCTGCAGAGTTCCGTGATAGACCGATTATTGTGCTTCAAACATAGTACATCATCATATTAATCCGTCTTCTCCACTTAAATCCAAGTTTTTTGGCTTAGAACCCTACTTTTATCCATTTTGGGGGGTTTTCGGGATTTATTTAGATTAACTCGAATCGTTTGTTTATGCTGTGATATTTCTTATCGATTATTGTTGTTGGGTGATTCCCAATCTATTTCCGTCATGTTTAATCCATATATTTTTGATTCGGGGAGGTTTTGTGAAAACCCTCGCCCGTATGTGTCATCCGTGTATTGTTACGATTGTTAGTCACGGTTGTGGGCATATTCCTTTCGATTATTATTATCGTCTAGGACTGAGTTATGTTAATCTCTCATTTAGGAATGGTTGTGTTCCTTCCGGGTCACTCGTAGTCGTTGTTCGTTCCCGTTTCGTCAAAGATGTCTCAAAGGCAAGTACTTTACGTTTGTTCGCATATTATAGTATTTGGATTATGGCTTTCCGTGTATGTTGTTGATGTGTATGTGTATGTTCACCCAGGAACGGTCCGACGGGGCCTCTGGGGATACGTGGTGCCGTGTGTATGCGTATCACGAACTGGGGTTAACCACCCAGGGATGGTCCGACGGGGCCTCTGCGGGGTGCAGTGGCCGTGAGTCTCATACCAACGGTTAACCTTTGAAATGTTTTGTTGGAGAAATGTATTTTATGCTCGTGCACCGTAATATTCCGGAATATAAATATTTTCTAAAATGATTTTGGCGCATATTTCAGCTGATTAGAATGGTAGTTCAAATGGATTGTACTTGCACTAGCAGTTGTCGCTAACCCCTTAAATGAGGGAAATACTCTTGTATTTCAGGTACAGGTCTTGGAGGCGAACGAGCATGCGGGCAATACGAGGATGATGGGCAAGAGTGAATCTGTTCAATGGTCGTTCATTGATGTCATGTCTTTGAAATTTTATTAATCATGTCATTTGCTTCAGTACTCGAGTACTTGTTTCTTTTGGAATATTGTGAATGTTGTGTACCCGATTTGGGTTTTGGTTGATGTTGTATTGCACTGTTGGGTCCGGTCTACTTTTTGTATGTCTTGGTTTGAGAAATTGTTCGTATGTTGATGATGTCTATCACTGTTGTCATATCGAGTTTGTGTGTTGGCCTGGTGGATTCCAAGGAGTGGGGTCCACAGTGCTGTAATATGCCCTGAATGTCTTGGGGGTGTTACAAAACTAGGGGTGGCAAATCATGCGGGTCGGGTCGTTATCGGGTTGACTTGATAACAACCGACCTATTAAGGTCAAACCCGAACACGACCGGATAAGGATTCCCTATACCCGAACACGAACCCGACTTGATAAGGTCAAACCCGAACACGACCCGGACACGACACGACACGAACACGATTGGATTCGTGTTGACCCGACACGGTAGCAACACGATAATGACACGACACGTTAAAAATCTGTTTCAACACGATAACAACCTGATAACCTATAAATACTAACAAAAAATGATAAAAACAATAAGAATTATAAACCTTAACTAAAAGTCTAAAAGAAATAAATTATTAAAAAATTATTTATTAAATATTTATTAAAAATTTATTTTTCTAATAAATATTTATTAAAAAATAAATTATAACGGGTTACCTGAACCCGACCCGAACCCAACTGGAACCCCACCCGAAATTATCGTGTCCTTATCGGGTCAACCTAATAAGAACCCGAACCCAATAAGGCTTGACACTAACCCATTAATTTCGTATCGGCCCGTGTCGTGTTTTCATGTCGTGCCGAAAATTGCCAGCCCTATACAGAACATGGTATCGGAGCCAGGTTTATGTATACCTAGGCTGTCGGTTATTTGGGTCTAGTTGAGTGTCGTTTTTGAACAGTATCACTACTACGCCATCATCTCAGTACGCCGGTGCTTGTAAGTTTTTCCTAACTTGACTCGTTGCGTTATCCTGTTATGTTCCTTTCTTAATGTCGTGATGTGTTTTGCGTTTGAATTGTACTCACCCGTTACTTCTTCAGAATGCCTGCTGGTAGAGGACGCGGACGCGGTAGGGGACGTGGCGCAGCCGGTGGGACGGCCATGTCCGATAGCTCAGGGGCTGGTGCGGCAATGCCTTCTTTGTCGAACAGTGTCCCGCTTAGTGCCGAGGGCCAGCAGGATCAGTCTGCTAGCTTCGGCAATGGTCATGATAATGTTGGAGTAGCAAATATTCTGCAGCAAATAGAGAATCACATGATGCTACTGACTCAGGCAGGTTTGGTCAACCAAGCTAATGCTAACCCGATTCCGCCTACTGGTTCCGGCACCGACAAGCTACTTCAGGATGTGATTCGTATGCGTCATCCGCAGTTCGATGGTACTTCCGACCCTTCTGGTTGGGAGAGTTGGTTATTCGAGGTGGAGTAGGTGTTTGAGGCTGCTAACTACTCTGAGGAGAGGAAAGTGCCAATCGCTCAGTACTTCCTCACCAAGGAGGCGGCAACGTGGTGGCAAGCAGTGAAACCGTGTGACCGGACAGCCACGTGGGGCGAGTTTCGAGCCTTCTTTGAGGCAAAACCCCAGGATGTTCCCATTTCACAGGCAATCAAGGACTACAATCAGCAACTGCATTATGTAAGGAATCAGGTCCGAGATGAGCTAGATAACATCCACCACTTCGACATGCGGATGAAGCCGAGGGTTCGTCACTACATGTGAGGCCTTGGGTGTACAACTTTGAAAGATTATCAGAACAAGGCGATGGCTTATGAGATGTCATTTTCTGCGACAGAGGTGGCAAAGGAGGGTAAGAAGCAGAAGACTTCCGGTCAGTTTTTGGGTGGTAAGTCTGGTGGGTATCAGAAGGCTCAGTATGGTTCGCAAGTCTTCGGGAATCAGGCCCCGTCGTTTCGGCGAGGAAATGGTTCCAAGTCTACCCCGATTGCTCCTGTTCGTGGTCCTACCCGTTTTAACTGTGGTCGTCCCAGACACATGATGAGTGAGTGTGACAGGCCGACGTTGCAGTGTCTTACTTGCGTTCGGATGGGGCATCGCGCTATGTATTGTGGAGATGCGACTCAGGCACTAGTTACTCAGGTGTCAGCCCCGGCTACAAGAGAACCGAGTGTAAACTAAGCGCCGACAGCTAGTCAGCCTCAGCAGAGTTTTGGCAGAGGTCGAGGTCGTGGGCAACCTTCTAGAGGGAGAGCGTCTAGTGTGGGGTCTGTTCCGCCCCATGTGTACGAGATGAGACAAGATGGAGATCCTGATGCGACAGTGGATACATGTACCGTTCACATCATTGACCATCCTGTTTCCGTATTATTTGATTCTGGTGCTACGCATTCTTTCATCTCTCTGGATTGTGTGCGTCGTCTGCATGTTGATTGTCTAGTTCCATGTGAACCATTTGTGGTTAACTGCCTAGTGGGGATAGTATTGTGGGGGATCGTGAGATTAGAGGTTTTTCGGTGAGTATCGCGGGGAGGGATTGGTCTTCTAATCTGATTGCGGTAGACATTAAGGATGGGGATTTGATTCTTGGTGAGGATTGGCTAGATCGACATGGGGCGATCATAAATTATAGAGCAAAAACCATTTCGATGTTAGCCTCTGACGGTACCGAGCATTCTTTTGCGGGACTTAAACGGAGTAGTAGGAGATTTTTGATAAGCTCTATGAAAGCGGTGAGACTTCTTCGAGGAGGTTGCACTGGTTACTGGTGTTATGCTTTGAGATCGAAAGAAGGGGGAGTCAAGCTCTCATCTATTCCGGTAGTGAGTGAGTATCTTGACGTCTTTCGAGATGAGTTGTCGGTTTTGCCACCAGACGGTGAGGTTGAGTTCACTGTTGATTTAGAGCTGGGTGCGGCTCCGATTTCGAAGACGCCGTACCGCATGGCGCCTGCTGAGATGATTGAGTTGAAGAAACAGTTGGGAGAGTTGCTAGACATGGGTTACATTCCTCCGAGCACTTTGCCTTGGGGCGCACCGGTCTTGTTTGTGAAGAAAATGGATGGGTCACTTTGTCTATGTATCGATTATCAAGAGTTGAACAAGGTGACCATAGAAAACAAGTATCCGCTCCCGATGATTGATGATTTGTTTCACTAATTACAGGGAGCGACCGTGTTTTTAAAGATTGATTTGAGATCGGGGTATTACCAACTCCGGGTGAAGGATTCCGATATTCCGAAGACGGCCTTTCGGACGAGATACGGCCACTACGAGTTTGTGGTTATGCCGTTCGGACTAACCAATGCCCCAACCGTGTTCATGCAGCTAATGAACAAGGTCTTTATCGAATATCTCGATAAGTGTGTAGTCGTATGTATCGACGATATCCTGATTTACTCGAGGAGCGAGGAGGAGCATGCATATCATTTTCATATCGTGTTGGGAATCTTGAGAACTCAGCACCTTTATGCGAAGTTCTCAAATGTGAGTTTTGGTTGCGGGAGGTTATGTTTCTCGGCCACGTGATCTCGGCCGAGGGTGTTCATATATACCCACACAATATAGAGGCAGGGTTGGATTGGGCGCCACCCAAGAATGTGAAGGAGGTCCGTAGTTTTCTGGGTTTGATCGGGTACTATCATAGGTTTGTCGAGGGTTTCTCTAAACTCACTCGACCGTTTATTCATTTGTTGCAGGAGTCAGAGAAGTTTGTGTGGACTGACAAGAGGCAGAAGATCTTCTAGGAGTTGAAGAAGCGGTTGACTACCACTTTCGTCTTGGCTTTACCGAGCGGTAATGAAGGTTTTTCAGTTTATAGTGATGCCTCAAGCCAAGGACTTGGATGTGTACTCATGCAGCACGGGAAGACGATTGCCTATGCTTCCCCTCAGTTGAAACCGTACGAGTTAAATTATCCTACCCACGACCTTGAGTTGGCCGCAATTGTGTTTGCGTTGAAGATTTGGCGTCATTACTTGTATGGCTCGTCTTGTCAGATTTTCACCGATCACAAGAGCCTGAAGTATATTTTCACACAGAAAGAACTGAATATGAGACAAAGAAGGTGGCTGGAGTTAATTAAGGATTACGATCTTGAAATCCTTTATCATCCTGGCAAGGCAAATGTGGTGGCAGATGCCTTGAGTCAGAAATCGGTATCGCTTCGGGCACTTGAGTTACTCACGGCCCAACCAGGGCTCCAGCGAGAGTAGATGGGGTTGGGTATTGAGGTTGTGCTACTAGGGAGTGCCGGGCAGTTGTGCGCCCTTGAGATCTCTTCGTCTCTGGTCAACGACATTAAATCAAGACAGTTAGAAGATCCGATGTTTATTCAGATCCGTGAGAATGTGATGAAGGGGAAATCCCCAGGATTCGTGATTCATAAGGATGGTGTGTTGAGATTCCAAAGTCGGCTGTGTATTCCGAACGACTTGTAATTGAGGCAGGGTATTATGCAAGAGGCTCATGCGTCACCTTACTCAGTCCATCCGGGCTCAAGTAAAATGTATAAGGATTTGAGGAAGAATTTCTGGTGGAATGACATGAAAAATGAGGTAGTACACTTTGTGGCTAAGTGTTTGACTTGTCAGCAAGTCAAAATCGAGCATCAGCAGCCAGCCGGGTTGTTGAAACCACTCCCCGTCCTAGAATAGAAGTGGGAGGACGTCTCTATAGATTTTGTCACAAATTTTCCGAGGACGAAGACTGGGATGAACATGGTGTGGGTGATCGTGGATCGACTGACTAAGCCGGCACATTTTCTGGGTATCAAGGACACTTGGGGTCCAGAAAAATTGGCTCGTATTTTGATTGTGCAGATCTTGAGACTTCATGGTACACCAAAGACTATTATTTCGGACAGAGATGGCCGGTTTGTATCGCATTTTTGGCAAGCGGTACATAAGGCATTGGGGACACGTTTACGTTTGAGTACATCATTCCACCCTCAGACCGATGGACAGTCCGAGCGTACCATTCAGACGTTCGAGGATATGTTGTGCGCGTGTGCGCTAGACTGGAGTAGTGATTGGGAGGAACATCTGGCCCTGATCGAGTTTACTTATAATAATAGCTGGCATGTGTCGATTAAGATGACACCGTATGAGTCACTTTATGGCCGACAGTGTCGATCACCGATATGTTGGGATGAACCGTCCGATATAATTGACACCGAGCCAAATTTTGTGTTGGAGACGAGGAAGAAAGTCGAGTTGATTCGAGAGAGGATGTTGGCAGCTCAGAGTCGACAAAAGTCTTATGCGGATGTTAGGTGTCGACCCTTGGAGTTTGAGGTAGGGGATCATGTCTTATTGAGAGTGTCTCCGTCGAAGGGAGTTTTCTGTTTTGGGAAAAAGGGGAAGTTTAGTCCAAGCTATATTGGACATTTCGAGATATTGGAGAGAGTTGGCGAGTTAGCTTACCGTTTGGCATTGCCTCCGTTGTTGAGCCATCTGCATAGTGTATTTCACGTATCTCAGTTGAGGAAGTATGTTCCAGACCCGACTCACGTTATTGGCTTCGGGGGGGGGGGGGGGGTTGGAGATCGAGAAGGACGTTACGTTTGAGGAGAGGCCCGTTAGAATTTTCGAACGTCGAGATAAACGGTTAAGGCACAAAACCATCCCATTGGTTAAAGTGCAATGGTCGAGGCATGAAGTGGAGGAAGCGACGTGGGAATTGGAGGAGGATATGCGTGCGAGGCACCCCGAGCTTTTTGATTCTTAAGTTTCGGGATGAAACTTCTTTTTAGGGGGGGAGAATGTAATATCCGTACCTTTCCATTTTTAGCAGTTTCCATTTTTGTCGCATGTCTATTTTTATCGACTCGCTTGTAACCGTTTCGACGTTTTAAATCTATTTTGTTCTTGGAGTTTCTCCATTTGGACGAGTTTCGGAGATGTTTTTACGTAATTTGGTTTATGTTGTGTTTTGTCGCTTGTATGTTCGATTCTCGTAAAACTCATTCTATTTCGTTGTTTCTTTGTTTTCATGAGTCCGTATGGTTGAGTTCTTCATGTTGTGAGTTTTGGTTTGTTAATCCGACGTTGTATCGTGATTTTCGGACGTTTTCGCCATTTTGTAATTTCCTATATGTTTAGGGAATTTTATCTTCTTTGTCGTATTTCAGATTCCCACTAGTAGGAATTGTATTTTCTTTCAGCACTTAGCCTCGTCATCGCGAATCCTCATATCAATGTTTTTGGGATTCTAGCCTTGCATTGCGTTTCGAATTCGTACCTTCCTCAGTAGTGAACTGCACTCAACAGTACTGGACTGCTGCATAAATAGCACACGCTATTTATGGTATCTTGCGTACGCTACCGGTGTGCAGTTAACGCACGCTAACTCTTAGTAGAAGCATGCGTTAACGTCTTCAGTGTTCTGGGCAGTAGGATTCTGGACTCAGAATCCTGGGTTCTAACTATCAGGTAGCGCGCGCTAAGCTTTCGTAGCGCACGCTATCGACTAACAGGTAGCGCGCGCTAAACTTATATAGCGTGTAATATCCGTACCTTTCCATTTTTAGAAGTTTCTATTTTTGGTGTATGTCTATTTTTACCGACTCGCTTGTAACCATTTCGACGTTTTGAATCTACCTTGTTCTTGGAGTTTTTCCATTTGGACGAGTTTCGGAGATGTTTTTACGTAATTCCATTTTATGTTATGATCTTGACGTATGTACGTTCGATTCTCGTAAAACTCGTTCGTTTTCGTTGTTTCATTGTTTACATGAGTTCGTACGGTTGAGTTGTTCGTGTGGTGAGTTTCGGTTTGTTAATCCGACGTCGTATCGTGATTTTCGGATGTTTGGGCCGTTTTGTAATTTCCTATAAGTTTAGGGAATTCCACCTTCTTTGTCGTATTTCGAATCTTTGGCTAGTTGGAATGGTGTTTCCTCTTAGCGCTTCAACTCATCGTCGCGAATACTTCGTTTATGTGGTTTTGAAATCCCATCTTTCATGGTGTTTCGTTTTTGTACCTTCTAGAACAGCAGGCTGCATTATGCAGTACTGAACTGTTCTGTGAGTAACTTAAGTTATGCAGATCCTATTACGTATGCTACTCACATTGTTAACATACGTAATCCGCCGGCCATAACATATGTAATCGACTTCAGATTTTTGGGCAGATTGTTTTGCCAAACCCTTACGTACGCTAACGCATGACTGTTACGTACGTAAGGGGGCATAACGTACGTTAACCTCGGAATGTTAATGTACGTAACGAGCAATCAGGTTTTAAAAACCTGAACAGACCGCGTCATTCTTTCTTTTCCTTCCTTTCGTCCGCGGTGAGAGTTCCCAAGCAATTTCAAGCGGCTTTCGAGATTTTGTCCGTAGAGTTCCTTGAGAGATCGATTATTGTGCTTCAAGTGAAGTTTATCTTCAACGTAATCATCTTCCTCCGTCCGAATTCAAGGTATTTTCGTCTAGAACCCTAACTTTGCCAATTTTAGGGGGTTTTTCGGGTTTTACTTGTTTAAACTCGAATTGTCCGGTTATGTTGTATTATTCCTTATCGATTATTGTTATTGTGTGATTCCCAATCCGATTCCGTTGTGTTTAATCCGTAGATTGTTGATTCGGGGAGGTTTTGTGAAAACCCTCGCCCGTATCAATTGTACGTGCGTTGTCATAACTTGTAATCAGGGTTGTGGGCGTATTCCATTCGGTTATTGTTATCGTATAGGACTAAGTTGTGTTAATCCTTCATTTAGGAACGGTCGTGTTCCCTCCGGGTCAATCGTAGTCGTTGTTCGTTCCTGTTTCGCTGAAGATGTCTCAAAGGCAAGTACTTTACATTTGTTTGCATATTCTAGTATTAGGATTATGGCTTCCCGTGTATGTTGTGGATGTATATGTTAACTTACGTAACGAGCAATCAGGTTTTAAAAACCTGAACAGACCGCGTCATTCTTTCTTTTCCTTCCTTTCGTCCACGGTGAGAGTTCCCAGGCAATTTCAAGCGGCTTTCGAGATTTTGTCCGTAGAGTTCCTTGAGAGATAGATTATTGTGCTTCAAGTGAAGTTTATCTTCAACGTAATCATCTTCCTCCGTCCGAATTCAAGGTATTTTCGTCTAGAACCCTAACTTTGCCAAGTTTTGGGGGTTTTTCGGGTTTTACTTGTTTAAACTCGAATTGTTCGGTTATGTTGTATTATTCCTTATCGATTATTATTATTGTGTGATTTCCAATCCGATTCCGTTGTGTTTAATCCGTAGATTGTTGATTCGGGGAGGTTTTGTGAAAACCCTCGCCCGTATCAAATGTATGCGCGTTGTCATAACTTGTAATCAGGTTTGTGGGCGTATTCCATTCGGTTATTGTTATCGTATAGGACTGAGATGTGTTAATCCTTCGTTTAGGAACGGTCGTGTTCCCTCCGGGTCAATCGTAGTCGTTGTTCGTTCCTCTTTCGCTGAAGATGTCTCAAAGGCAAGTACTTTACATTTGTTTGCATATTCTAGTATTAGGATTATGGCTTCCCGTGTATGTTGTGGATTTATATGTTAACGTACGTAACGAGCAATCAGGTTTTAAAAACCTGAACAGACCACGTCATTCTTTCTTTTCCTTCCTTTCGTCCGCGGTGATAGTTCCCAGGTAATTTCAAGCGGCTTTCGAGATTTTGTCCGTAGAGTTCCTTGAGAGATCGATTATTGTGCTTCAAGTGAAGTTTATCTTCAACGTAATCATCTTCCTCCGTCCGAATTCAAGGTATTTTCGTCTAGAACCCTAACTTTGCCAATTTTTGGGGCTTTTTCGGGTTTTACTTGTTTAAACTCGAATTGTTCGGTTATGTTGTATTATTCCTTATCGATTATTGTTATTGTGTGATTCCCAATCCGATTCCGTTGTGTTTAATCCGTAGATTGTTGATTCGGGGAGGTTTTGTGAAAATCCTCGCCCGTATCAATTGTACGTGCGTTGTCATAACTTGTAATTAGGGTTGTGGGCGTATTCCATTCGGTTATTGTTATCGTATAGGACTGAGTTGTGTTAATCTTTCGTTTAGGAATGGTTTTGTTCCCTCCGGGTCAATCGTAGTCGTTGTTCGTTCCTGTTTCGTTGAAGATGTCTCAAAGGCAAGTACTTTACATTTGTTTGCATATTCTAGTATTAGGATTATGGCTTCCCGTGTATGTTGTGGATGTATATGTGTATGTTCACCCAGGGATGGTCTGATGGGGCTTCTGTGGATACGTATTGCCGTGTGTGTGCGTATCGAGAACTAGGGTTAACCACCCAGGGATGGTCCGACGGGGCCTCTGCGGGGCACGGTGTCCGTGAGTCTCGTACCAACGGTTAACTTTGAAATGTTTTGTTGGAGAAATGTGTTTTGTGCTTACGCACCGTAATATTCCGGAATATAAATGTTTTCTAAAATGATTTTTGGCGCATATTTCATCTGATTAGAATGGTAGTTCAAATGGATTATACTTGAAATAGCAGTTGTCGCTAACCCCTTAAATAGGGGGAAATACTTTTGTATTTCAGGTACAGGTCATGGAGGCGAACGAGCATGCAGGCCGTACGAGGATGATGGGCAAGAGTGATTCTGTTCAGTGGTTGTCCGTTTGGTGTCTTGTCTTTTAAATTTATTTATTATGTCATTTGCTTAAGTGCTCGAGTACTTTATTCTTTGGATTTATTATTGTCATGTACCCGTTTTGGGGTAGATTTGATATTGAATAGTACTGTTGAGTTCAGTCTCTTGTCTTGAATTATGGATTCGTGTGTATGTTGATGATGTTTGTCTTTTGTCGAATATCGGTTTGGTACGTTAGCCTGGTGGATTCCAAAGTGTGGGGTCCACGGCGCTGTAATAAGCCCCGAACGTCTTAGGGGCGTTACAGAATATGGTATCAGAGCTTAGGTTTATAGATACCTAGGCTGTCGGTTATTTGGGTCTAGCTGAGTGTCATTTTTGAACAGTATCACTACTACGCCATCATCTCAGTATGCCGGTGCTCGTAAGTTTTTCCTAACTCAACTCGTTACGTTATCATGTTCTGTTCCTTTCTTAGTGTCATGTTATGTTTTGCGTTTGAATTGTACTTACCCGGTACTTCTTCGGAATGCCTGCCAGTAGAGGACGTGGTCGCGGACGCGGTAGGGGATGTGGCGCAGCCGGTGGGGCGGCCATGTCCGAAAGCTTAGGGGCTGGTTCGGCAACACCTTTTTTTCCGAACAGTATCCCGCTTAACGCCGAGGGCCAGCAGGATCAATCTGCTAGTTTCGGCAATGCTCATAATAATGCTGGAGTAGCGAACATTCTCCATCAAGTAGCAAACCAGATGACGCTACTGACTCGGGCCGTTTTGGTCAACCAAGCTAATGCTAACCCGGTTCCTCATACTGGTTCCGGCATCGATAAGCTACTTCAGGACGTGATCCGTATGCGTCCCCCGCAGTTCGATGGTACTTTCGACCCGTCTGGTTGGGAGAGTTGGTTATTCGAGATGGAGAAGGTATTCGAGGCAGCTAATTGCTCCGAGGAGAGGAAGGTACCCATCGCTCAATACTTCCTTGCCAAGGAGGCGGCAATGTGGTGGCAAGCAGTGAAACCACGTGACCGGGCATCCATGTGGGAAGAGTTTCGAGAGTTGATGGAGGACGAATATTGTCCGTGGCCGGTAAAAGAGGGGAGGATTCGAGCCTTCTTTAAGGCAAAACCCAGGATGTTCCTATTTCATAGGCGATCAAGGACTACAATCAGTTGCTTCATTATGTGAGAAATTAGGTCCGGGATGACTTAGATAAGATCCGCCACTTTGATATGCGGATGAAGCGAGGGTTCGTCACTACATGTCTTGTCTCGGGTGCACAACTTTGAAGGATTATCAGAACAAAGCGATGGCTTATGAGATGTCATTTTCTATGACAGAGACGGAAACCGAGAGTAAGAAACAGAAGACTTCCGGTCAGTTTTCAGGAGGTAAGTCTGGCGGGTATCAGAAGGCTCAGTATGGTTTGCGAGTCTTCGGGAATCAGTCCCCGTCATTTGGGCGGGGAAATGGTTCTAAGTCTACTCTGACTGTTTCCATTCGTGGGCCTACCTGCTTTAACTGTGGTCGTCCCAGACACATGATGAGTGAGTGTGATAGGCCTCCGATTCAGTATCTTACTTGCGGTCGGATGGGAAATCATGCTAAGTTTTGTGGAGATGCGAGTCGGGCACTAGTTACTCAAGTGTCAGCCACGGCTACGAGAGAACCAAGTGTGAATCAGACGCCAACAGTTAATCAACCTTAGCAGAGTTTGGGCAGAGGTCGAGGTCGTGGGCAACCTTCTAGAGGGGGAGCTTCTGGTGCGGGGTCTATTCTGCCCCATGTATATGAGATGAGACGAGCAGGAGATCCTGACGCGACGGTGGCTATAGGTACCGTTCACATCCTTGACCATCCTGTTTCTGTGTTATTCGATTCTGGTGCTACACATTCTTTCATATCTCTGGATTGTGTGCTTTGTCTGCATGTTGATTGTCTAGTTGCATGTGAACTGTTTGTTGTTAAACTGCCTAGTGGAGATAGTATCGTGGGGGATTGTGAGATTAGAGATTTTCCGGTGAGTATCGCGGGGAGGGATTGGTCTTCTAATTTGATTGTGGTAGGCATTAGGGATGAGGACTTGATTCTTGGTGAGGATTGGCTAAACCGACATGGGGCGATCATGAATTATAGAGCGAGAACCATTTTGATGTTAGCCTCTGACGGAACCGAGCATTCTTTTGTGGGACGCAAGAGGAGTAGTCAGAGATTCCTGATCAGCGCCATGAAAACAATGAAACTCCTTGGAGGGGGTTGCACTGGTTACTAGTGTTATGCTATGAGATCGGAAGAAAGGGGAGTCGAGCTCTCGTCTATTCCGGTAGTGAGTGAGTATCCTGACGTCTTCCCAGACGAGTTACCGGGTTTGCCACTAGACCGTGAGGTTGAGTTCACTCTTCATTTGGAGCCGGGTGCGGCACCGATTTCTAAGATGCCATACCGCATGGCACCTGCCGAGATGCTTGAGTTGAAGAAACAGTTGGGAGAGTTGCTGGACATGGGTTATATTCGACTGAGCACTTCGCCTTGGGGCGCAGCGGTCTTGTTTGTAAGGAAGAAGGGTGGGTCACTTCGTCTATGTATCGACTATCGAGAGTTGAACAAAGTGACTATCAAAAACAAGTATCCGCTCCCTAGGATTGATGACTTGTTTGACCAATTGCAAGGGACAACTGTGTTTTCGAAGATTGATTTGATATCGGGGTATTACCAGCTCCGAGTGAAGGACTTCGATATTCCGAAGATGGCATTTCGGACGAGATACAGCCACTACGAGTTTCTGGTTATGCCTTTTGGGCTAACCAACGCCCCAGTCGTGTTCATGCAGTTAATGAACAAGGTATTTATCGAATATCGACGATATCCTGATTTACTCGAGGAGCGAGGAAGAGCATGCATGTCATTTGCATATCGTGTTGGGAATCTTGAGAACTCTGTGCCTTTATGCGAAGTTCTCAAAGTGTGAGTTTTGGTTGCGGGAGGTTATGTTTCTCGGCCACGTGATCTCGGTCGAGGGTGTTCCAGTGGACCCACATAAGATAGAGGCAGTGTTGGATTGGGCACCACCCAAGAACGTGAAGGAGGTCCGTAGTTTTATGGGTTTGGCCGGGTATTATCGTAGGTTTGTCGAGGGGTTCTCTAAGCTCGCTCGAACGCTTACCCATTTGTTGCAGAAGTCAGAGAAGTTTGTGTGGACCAACGAGAGGCAGAAGAGTTTCGAGGAGTTGAAGAAGTGGTTGACGACCGCTCCCGTC
Source organism: Orobanche coerulescens (assembly GCA_033398695.1). Lineage (NCBI taxonomy): Eukaryota > Viridiplantae > Streptophyta > Magnoliopsida > Lamiales > Orobanchaceae > Orobanche > Orobanche coerulescens. The sequence goes on along the minus strand of CM065805.1, from coordinate 28,286,915 downwards.
TTGGCTTTACCAAGTGGTAATGAGGGTTTCTCAGTTTATAGCGACGCTTCAGGCCAAGGGCTTGGATGTGTACTCATGCAGCACGGGAAGACGATTGCCTATGCTTCCCGTAAGTTGAAACCCTATGAGTTGAATTACCCTACCCATGATTTTGAGTTGGCCGCAGTTGTATTTACATTGAAGGTTTGGCGTCATTACTTGTATGGCTCGTCGTGTCATATTTTCACCGATCACAAGAGCCTGAAGTATATTTTTCATGCAGAAAGAACTAAATGTGAGACAGAGAAGGTGGTTGGAGCTAATTAAGGATTACGATCTTGTAATCTTTTATCATTCGGGCAAGGCAAATGTGGTAGCAGATGCCTTGAGTCGGAAATCGGTATCACTTCGGGCACTTGAGTTACTCACGGCCCAGTCAGGGCTCCAGCGAGAGTTGATAGGGTTGGGTGTGGAGGTTTTGCTACCAGGGAGTGCCGGATAGTTGTGCACTCTTGATATCTCTTCGTCTCTAGTCGATGACATTAAAACGAGACATTTGGAAGATCCGATATTTATTCAGCTCCGCGAGAATGTGGTGAAGGGGAAAGCCCCGGGATTCGTGGTTCATGAGGATGGTGTATTGAGATTCCAAGGCCAGCTGTGTGTTCTGAACGACTTGGAATTGAGACAGGGTATTATGCGAGAGGCTCATGCGTCACCTTACTCAGTCCATCCGGGATCGAGTAAAATATATAAGGATTTGAGGAAGAATATCTGGTGGAATGACATGAAGAATGAGGTAGTTCAGTTTGTGGCTAAGTGTTTGACTTGTCAGCAAGTCAAAATCGAACATTAGCGGCCAACTGGATTGTTAAAACCACTTCCCATCCCGGAATAGAAGTGGGAGGATATCTCGATGGATTTTGTCACGAATATGCCGAGGACGAAGACCGGAATGAATATGGTGTGGGTGATCGTGGACCGACTGACTAAGTCGGCACATTTTCTGGGCATCAAGGACACTTGGTGTCCAGAAAAATTGGCTCGTATTTTTATCGCACAGATCGTGAGACTTCATGGTACGCCGAAGACTATTATTCCGGACAGAGATGGCCGGTTTGTATCGCATTTTTGGCAGGCGGTGCATAAGGCATTGGGGACACATTTACGTTTGAGCACATCTTTCCATCCTCAGACTGACGAGCAGTCTGAGCATACCATTCAGACGTTTGAGGATATGTTGCACACGTGTGCGTTAGACTGGAGTAGTGATTGGGAGGAGCATATGGCCATGATAGAGTTTACTTATAATAATATCTGGCACGCGTTGATTAAGATAGCACCGTATGAGGCGCTCTGTGGCCGAAGATGTCGATCACCGATATGTTGGCATGAGCCGTCCGATTTAGTTGGCACCGAGCCGGATCTTGTGTTGGAGACGAGGAATAAAGTCGAGTTGATTAGAGAGAGGATGTTGGTGACTCAGAGTCGACCAAAGTTTTATGCGGATGTGAGGCGTCGACCCTTGGAGTTTGAGGTAGGGGATCATGTATTGTTGAGAGTGTCTCCTTCGAAGGGAGTTCTCCGTTTTGGGAAAAAGGGGAAGCTCAGTCCAAGGTATATTGGACCTTTCGAGATATTAGAGAGAGTTGGCGAGTTAGCGTACGTTGGCTTTGCCTCCGTCGTTGAGTCATGTGCATAGTGTATTTCACTTCTCTCAGTTGAGAAAGTATGTTCCGGACCCGACTCATGTTATTGACTTTGGGGACGTATAGATCGAGAAGAACGTTACGTTTGAGGAGAGGCCGGTGAAGATTTTGGAACATCGTGACAAACAGTTAAGGCACAAAACCATTCCCTTGGTTAAAGTGCAATGGTCGAGGCATGGGGTGGAAGAAGCAACATGGGAATTGGAGGAGGATATGCGTGCGAGCCACCCCGAGCTTTTTGATTCTTAAGTCTTGGGACAAAACTTCTTTTTAGAGGAGGAGAATGTAATATCCGTACCTTTCCATTTTTAGCAGTTTCTATTTTTAGTGTATGTCTATTTTTACCGACTCGCTTGTAACCGTTTCGACGTTTTGAATCTACCTTGTTCTTGGAGTTTTTCCATTTGGACGAGTTTCGGAGATGTTTTTACGTAATTCCATATTATGTTATGATCTTGTCATATGTACGTTCGATTCTCGTAAAAATCATTCGTTTTCATTGTTTCTTTGTTTACATGAGTTCGTACGATTGAGTTGTTCGTGTTGTTAGTTTCCGTTTATTAATCTGACGTCGTATCGTGATTTTTGGACGTTCCGTTTTGTAATTTCCTATAAGTTTAGAGAATTCCACCTTCTTTGTCGTATTTCGAATCTTTGGCTAGTCGGAATGGTGTTTCCTTTTAGCGCTTGAACTCGTCGTCGCGAATACTTCGTTTATGTGCTTTTGAAATCCCATCTTTTATGGCGTTTCGTTTTTGTACCTTCTAGAACAGTAGGCTGCATTATGCAGTACTGAACTGTTCCGGGAGTAACGTACGTTATACATGTCCTGTTACGTACATTACTCACATTGTTAACGTACGTAATCCGCCGGACATAACATATGTAATCGACTTCAGATTTTTGGGCAGATTGTTCTGCCAAACCCTTACGTACACTAACGCCTGAGTGTTACGTACGTAAGGGGGCATAACGTACGTTAACCTCGGAATGTTAACGTACGTAACGAGCAATCAGGTTTTAAAAACCTGAACAGACCGCGTCATTCTTTCTTTTCCTTCCTTTCGTCCGCGGTGAGAGTTCCCCAGGAAATTTCAAGCGGCTTTCGAGATTTTGTCCGTAGAGTTCCTTGATAGATCGATTATTGTGCTTCAAGTGAAGTTTATCTTCAATGTAATTATCTTCCTCCGTCCGAATTCAAGGTATTTTTGTCTAGAACCCTAACTTTGCCAATTTTTGGGGGGTTTTCGGGTTTTACTTGTTTAAACTCTTATTGTTCGGTTATGTTGTATTATTCCTTATCGATTATTGTTATTGTGTGATTCCCAATCCGATTCCGTTGTGTTTAATCTGTAGATTGTTGATTCGGGAGGTTTTGTGAAAACCTTCACCCTATCAATTGTATGTGCGTTTTCATTACTTGTAATCGGGGTTGTGGGCGTATTACATTCGATTATTGTTATCGTATAGGACTGAGTTGTGTTAATCCTTCGTTTAGGAATGGTCGTGTTCCTTCCGGGTCAATCGTAGTTGTTGTTCGTTCCCGTTTCGTTGAAGATGTCTCAAAGGCAAGTACTTTACATTTGTTTGCATATTCTAGTATTTGGATTATGGCTTCCCGTGTATGTTGTGGATGTATATGTGTATGTTCACCCAGGGATGGTCTGACGGGGCTTCTGGGGATATGTATTGCCGTGTGTGTGCGTATCGCGAACTAGGGTTAACCACCCAGGGATGTCCGACGGGGCCTCTGCGGGGCACGGTGGCCGTGAGTCTCGTACCAACGGTTAACTTTGAAATATTTTGTTGGAGAAATGTATTTTGTGCTTGCGCAACATAATATTCCAGAATATAAATATTTTATAAAATGATTTTTGGCGCATATTTCATCTGATTAGAATGGTAGTTCAATTGGATTATACTTGCACTAGCAGTTGTCGCTAACCCCTTAAATGGGGGGAAATACTTTTGTATTTCAGGTACAGGTCATGGAGGCGAACGAGCATGCGGGTCGTACGAGGATGATGGGCAAGAGTGATTCTGTTCAGTGGTTGTCCGTTTGGTGTTTTGTCTTTTAAATTTATTTATTATGTCATTTGCTTAAGTACTCGAGTACTTCCTTCTTTAGATTTATTATTGTCATGTATCCGTTTTGGGGTGGATTTGATATTGAATGGTACTGTTGAGTTTAGTCTCTTGTCTTGAATTATAGATTCGTGTGTATGTTGATGATGTTTGTCTTTTGTCGAATGTCGGTTTGGTACGTTAGCCGAGTGGATTCCAAAGTGTGGGGTCCACGGCGCTGTAATATGCCCCGAACATCTTAGGGGTGTTACATAGCGCACGCTAGCGACACCGGGCAGTAGCTACTGGACTGCTGGCGACGCCCGTTAGCGCGCTATCTTTAAAGATTAGCGCACGCTAATTATACCTGTTATAAATAGGACAACAACTCCATTTTTCGTCATTTTTCCTCCTCTTCTCATCCTTTGGGCGATTCCGGCGATTTTGGGTCGATTTGTGGAAAGTAATCCACAGAGTTCCGTGATAGACCGATTATTATGCTCCAAACATAGTATATCATCATCTTAATCTGTCTTCTCCACTTAAATCCAAGGTATTTGGCTTAGAATCCTACTTTTATCCATTTTGGTTTTTTTTCAGGATTTATCTAGATTAACTCGAATCGTTCATTTATGCTGTGATATTTCTTATTGATTATTGTTGTTGGGTGATTCCCAATCCATTTCCGTCGTGTTTTTAATCCATGGATTGTTGATTCGGGGAGGTTTTGTGAAAACCCTCACCCGTATGTGTCATCCGTGTATGTTTACGATTGTTAGTCGGGGTTTGTGCGCGTATTCCTTTCGATTATAGTTATCGTCTAGGACTGAATTATGTTAATCTCTCATTTAGGAACAGTCGTGTTCCTTCCGGGTCATTCCTAGTCGTTGTTCGTTCCCGTTTCGTCGAATATGTCTCAAAGGCAAGTACTTTACGTTTGTTTACATATTCTATAGTATTTGGATTATGGCTTCCCGTGTATGTTGTGGATGTGTATGTGTATGTTCACCCAGGGACGGTCCAACGGGGCCTCTGGGAATACGTAGTGCCGTGTGTATGCGTATCACAAACTGGGGTTAACCACCCAGGGATGGTCTGATGGGGCCTCTGCAGGGTGCGGTGGCCGTGAGTCTCATACCACCTGTTAACCTTTGAAATGTTTTGTTGGAGAAATGTGTTATGTGCTCGTGCACCATACTATTCCGGAATAAAAATGTTTTCTAAAATGATTTTGGCGCATATTTCATCTGATTAGATTGGTAGTTCAAATGGATTGTACTTGCATTAGCAGTTGTCGCTAACCCCTTAAATGGGGTAATACTCTTGTATTTCAGGTACAGGCCTTAGAGGCGAACGAGCATGTGGGCAGTACGAGGATGATGGGCAAGAGTGAATCTTTTCAATGGTCATTCGTTGATGTCATGTCTTTTAAATTTTATTAATCATGTCGTTTGCTTCAGTACTCGAGTACTTCTTTCTTTTGGAATATTATGAATGTTGTGTACTCGATTTGGGTTTTGGTTGATGTTGTATTGCACTTTTGAGTTCGGTCTACTTTTTGTATGTCTTAGTTTGAGAAATTGTTCGTATGTTGATGATGTCTATCACTGTTGTCATGTCGAGTTTGTGTGTTAGCCTGGTGGATTCCAAGGAGTGGGGTCCACGATGCTGTAATATGTCCTGAATGTCTTGGGGGTGTTACACCTTGAGTCCTTTGAGGTCAAACCTCAATCTCCAAATAAATCGACTCTTGCCTTAGCCCTGGTTGGGAGGTAAGTAATCCCAGTCTCTGCAATACGGTTAATTAACGACTCAGAGCGTCTGCAATGACGTTCGCTTTACCATAATGGTAAAGAATGTTGAGGTCATAATCTCTTATTAGTTCTAGCCATTATCGCTGGTGCATATTGAGTTCTCTTTGAGTGAAAATATATTTTAAACTCTTATGATCGGTATAAATGCGATAGTAAGAACCGTATAAATAATGCCTCTAAATCTTCAATGCAAACACCATTGCAGCTAACTCAAGGTCATGGGTAGGGTAGTTCATCCCAGCCCTTGTTTAGAAGCATTGTAAAGCCCCATAATTTCGGTAGCATATTACATGTACGACTTACTATATCATGATGAATTTTAATAAAATAACATTTGCCTCGTAGCTCAATGTAATCTATATTTACTTATTTTTATTTTTACTCAAGTATTTCGAAATTGTATTTAAATTAAATAATAAATTAATTAAAGTTTAAAGTGAAGTGTTAATTTACCTATTGGGCTATGTACAAACTCTAAAATAAGTGGACTCACTAATGGACCATAGAAATTGAATTGAAAGTTCAATTAGGGCCCAAGACCAAAGAATAACCCAAACACCTTTAACTTTAACCCAACACAACAAATAACTAACCCAAACCACATGACCCATCCTGCACCATTATAAAATAAAAATTAAAATTAATAAAAATAATCATAAAATCGGCCATGGTGAGTAATGGGGTGAGGTGCCCCTTTGACCTTACATTTGTTACATACAAAAAAATATTTGTCACACCTCTTATACACCAAGCCTTCACATCCCTCCCTATAAATACTTTTATGCACAACTCTTGTCATCCTTTACAAAAAAAAAAATCTGCACATTTAGAGAGAGAGGGAGAGGCCGAAAATAGAGAAGAAAAGGAAGAGAAGAGAAGAAAAGAAAACGAAGGAGGAAGAAGAAAGTTAGGAGGAAACAATATAATGTAGTTACTTACCTTAAACACTTATAGGTTTATATAGTTATACATATATGTATATAAGTTAGCTAACTAGTGCATGAATTGGTTGAATATAGTAAAGAGGGGAGAAGAACTCTGAATATCTTACAAAGATCCAATTTCCATCCCAACATCAAGAATCAAGGTGGGTGTAAAAATTGTTTTCAAATTTATATGTGTAATGATTTAAAATGCAGATGCATGTTCTTTTATGTGGTTTATATATTATGCATTTCATATGTCATAAGCATGCATGATGATTTACACCTTGTTGGTGTTGAGAAATTAACAAATATCGATGATTAAAATGATGTGACTAAATTTCTTGCAAAAGTGATCAAAATTATCATGCATTATATGTGAATATTCTGGAAATTTTGACCTTGAATTGATTTATGTGTAATATATGATTATGCATGTGAGGTTGGATGTCTAAATTGTGGCCTAACAAAAGTTGAATTGACAAAACGAGTATAAAACGTAATTATGTAAAATTAAAAAAATTATGGACATTTTTTTATATAAGTGTATATAACTTGGGGACAGAACATATAACTCAATTATGTGATAAATGATCTACCTATAAAATTTTACGATAATCGGAATTTGTTTCCTAAGTCTACGGGTAAAAAATGACATTAATATAAAATTGTGTGATTCCTTAAAAATTAGGAACCTATTAGATAATTTTCGTATATTTTCAGTTTAATATCAAATTAAACTTAAGAATATGTTTAGTCTCTGTCCTTAAGTTTTGTAACAATCGAAACTCCTTTCCGACGTCTACGGGTTAAAAATCATAATTTTGATAAAATTTGGGGTCAAAACATAAATTTTTTAACATTTCGGGACCAAGACAAATTTTCCCCTTTCTGGACCGAATATATGATTTATCTAAAAAAAATGATATGCCTTTAAAATTTCATGAAGTTCGGAAGTCATTTTAATTTTGGGGCTAAAGTGACATATTAACTAAAGTTGGGGTCAAATAGTAAATGCTTGAAAAAATTGAAGCCTAGGACAAATTTTTAAACTCTGGACTGAAATTATGGATTACTAAAGTATAAATATTATGTCCGTAAAATTTTATAATAAAAATCGAAACTAATTTTAATTTAGGGGTCAAAATGACATTTTGAATAAATTTGGGGTAAATTTGAAAATTCTGAAATTTCAAACCAAATCTGAAATTTTGGAAAACCCTCTCAATTCCGTAATTCCAAGTTCGATATGAACCTTCCCGTAAAATTTCATCACCATCCGTGTTGAAATCTAATTATTACGGCCATAAAATTAACTCTCACAATTTTGGGGCAAATTCATAATTTCGGAAATATCATTTCCGAAACTGAAATTCTGAGAACTCTCCTAATTCTGAAATCAAATAATCATACTTGATTTGTCCATAAAATATCATGACCATTAGAACTCAACTCGGAACAATCCGATGTAAATTCACCAAAACTCTAAAATTAAATTAGAATTAAAATTTTTCTTCAGAGAATGTTTTATCCCAAGAGTGTATTTTCAATAAAGCCCATAATCTCATAATGCTCGTGCCACCAAATAAACTTCTAATCTCATTGTATAATCAAATTATACCAAGGTCACTACTAATTAATTACGTGAACTTAAATGTATGTTTGTGCATACACCGTGATGCGTTTAGCTGATAAGTGTAACTATCCGGGAACTAAGTGCTATAAAAACAAAGTGCCACGGATGGGGTCGCCCTCTAACTCTATTGGGATAAAGTGCCACGTCGACGGATGGGGTCCACCTCTTGAACCCATACGAAAAAGAGCGCCTCACCTAATATCTGGGGGCCACCTCTTGAACTTGTAGGAGCCACCTCTGGAATCCTAAATCAAGTCGGGACGGTTAGACTGAGTCTTGGATCGAGCAGCGCAACTGCGGTTCATGAGCGAGGCTACTGTTGTTGCCTATTCCCATAACCAAGGAACGGAGTATTCCGAGGGACCTGGGTCGTAGACTGCGAGATAATCGCGATTATGACATGATCCGGGAGAAAGACCCACGATCAGGACATGCCTTACATAGATAAGAGATAATGAAGCACGGCTAACGTGAAGAGCACAAGCTCGATAAAGTGAGGCTAAGGCTAACGTTGGGAGTCACAAGGAAGAGCCAGGTTCCTAGTCCAATTCGGCGGGTTCCGCGGCTAACTAATTGATTGATTATCTGATTGCTAGCATGATTGAATATTTGGAAAGTTAATTTTATCCACGGGGTTGGATAGTTATTGTGATTAATCAAATGAGTAAAGCTTATTTCTAAAATTGTACAAATTATTTTGATAAACTAAGACAAATCTTATTTCATCATTTATAAATCGTTAGACATGCATCACTCAAAGCTTTGAAAGAAAACAAGCGTACTTGCACATGATCACCCACTCACTGAGACCTTTTGTCTCACCCCAATGTTTTCCCTTTTAAACCAGACGATGAGCAGATTGATGCAGGAGAAGAAGACCTTGCGGGAGAGACTGATTAGATTATACCGCTGCCAAGACTTAGATTTCTGTCGTTATCTTGAATGTAATAAGCAAGTTGTTTTTCCGTACTTGTACTTATTTTGTTATTTTCGCTGCAACATTGTAATCAATGTAATTCAGATATTATCTTTTCATGTATTACCGAATCCTAGGATCATCGGGCTAAGATCGTTACCTTGAATTTTATCTTGTCTTTATTGAGCTTCCGCTATTTATTCCGTGTACTTATTCCAATAAATCGAATGATCGATCCATGCGTCGCGCCCTCGTCATCCCCGATGTTTGGAGGCATGACAGGAGTGGTATCGGAGCCCGATTTGTAAGAAGGACACTTACAACGGGTTAACCAGGATAAGATTCTTCAGACATAGATGGGATTTCCACTTAGGACGAAGTAAACATATAGAGTCGAGACTTAGAAGCCTAAACTAAACCCTTTCGGACTCTTCGCTATTTACTTGAAAAGTGAAGGTAGTTCAGATCTCAAATTTTAGCCAACTACTTAAGTAGCTATGGCATTCTAAACTCATATCAGTTGTTCGACATACATCATAATCAATGGGAATCATTCCATTCCGTTGTTCAAATCACGTCACTATTCACTTGGAATAGACGAAATTGAGTAATTCCTTTAAAATCCACTAAACTTCATTCTTTCTTTACATGAAGTGTTAGTGTAGTTGTCACTTATATGTCATGAGTATATTCATTGAGTCATCAAGTTCATAATCCTGATGATTATTCATGCTTGGTTGTCTTTATATTTGGTTGGGACAGACCGTGACTGATACTGACTTAGTTGTTTTGTTATTTAGATGGACTCAGCTAGGGGTAAACATCCGGTTGATGAGACCCAGACTGACTCTGAAACTCCACGATTGATTAGCTAGGAGCAGCTACGACAGGCACTGGCTCAGATTGAGAGCGTTATGAGACCCCTCGTGGATGCGGTGACCTTGACAGACACCCGTGTGCATCAGGACGCATCGACATTCCACAGTCAGAGGAATGAACTACTTGAATCACTAGAGCGTATGACACTGGAGTACTTGGAGCTTGAGCGTAAAGTGGAATCCCTGGAAAGTTAGCTACGCCTAAAGGATCGGACCATTGCCCAGCTTCGCAGAACCAAATTCTTCCAGATGCATAAGATCAAAATGCTGGAGAAAACGATCCGTTCCACACGTCGCGAGCATGAAGAGTTCCAGATGGTGTCCAGGAAGAAGTTAGCTATGGTGATGCGACTATTCCCAGACTCCACGACTGAGGTAGGGGAGGCGTCATAGGTGCCACCGGCGGACCCTATGCATTTTGAGTAGGATACGGAGGAGAACTTCGAGGAGGATCCGGAGGAGGACCCCAAGGAGGACCCTGAGGAGGATGTGAGGATGGGCTCCGGAGAGTATTAGAGACTTGGTTCCGAAGTTATGTTATTTATTTCTATTTGATGTTTTTCCTAGAATGTGAGACTGAACGACTGAATTTCGTATTTTGTTATGTTACGGCTATGTATTAACGATAAACTTGTTTGGATATGATGGTCTTGAATAATAGAATAATGTAGTTACTGATAGCAACGATTGTCATTTGATATGCATTCGGTTAGTTTTATATATTAACTTGATCCATTAACAAATCTTCAAACAACAACCTTTTATCACATTTTATCAACTTATTATAGATTGTCGATAGACGTAGAGGACGTCCGCGAGTTAACCACGATGAACAACCAAATCAACGAGCTAACAATCACAATCCATCGCCACCACGAGGCAGGGACGTGAATGATGCTATTGCACAAGCCTTAACTCAACTAACAAACTTCCTACAGCAACAAACAGCTAATAACCAAACTACTGGCGGGGCGCAAGATCGCATGCTTGAAAGATTCCTACGCTTCTGTCCACCAACATTTGATGGAGAACTTGACGACATGAAGGTGGAATAATGGGTGGAGAAAATGGAGAACATATTTAATGCTCCACAGTATACTGATGAGCAACGCTATGTCATTGGCCACTTTCAGACTTGAGGCTGCCGCACATGATTGGTGGAAGGTCGTTAGTGCACGTTGGATAAGAGAGGATCGTGTCAGAACATGGGCCAACTTCCTAACTGATTTTCGAACCCAGTACATTTCAGAAGCAACTAGAGAGGCTCGGCGAGATGAGTTTTACCATCTGAAGCAAGGGTCTTCGATTGTCGCGCAATACGAGGATCAATTTAATAAGTTATCTAAATATGCGCCTGGATTAGTGTCAACTGAGGAAGATAAGCTTTATAAGTTTACACGAGGGCTGAGATTCACACTTCAGCAGAGTCTCCTGACTGTTTGCTGACTACGTCTGCGGAGGCAGTTGAAGCAGCAACTCAAATTGAGAATGGAACAATAAGAATGGCACAACAGCAACTTTCTGGAAATACTAAGAGACCGGCGAATGGATCAACAATGAAATCTCCACAAAAATTCCGTAAGACAGGAGAGAAGGGAAACCCGGGCGGAACGAGAACATAAGTCCCTAACAAAGCAGCACCTTTGTACCCGCATTGTGAAAAGAAAGGACATAAAGCTAGTGAATGCTGTAAGATGTTGGGAAAGTGCCTGAAATGTGGCCGCACACAACACCAAATCAAGGATTGCCCGAAAGTGAAAAAAACCGAACGAATAAACCAGCTACTGTGGCAAAGCCTGGGAACAATAAGGCGAAGGCTCCGGCTCGTGTGTTTGCCCTAGCCGGGCAAGAGGCTCCTGGAAACAATGACGTGGTGGAAGGTACACTTCTCATATCAAACCACTCAGCACATACACTCATTGATCCAGGGTCATCACATTCATTCATTGCACCAAAATTTTCTGAAAAACTAAACGTGCAATTAGACTATCTGCCTATATCCCTTGAAGTATCTACCCCAATGGGTATTAGTCAATTAACTGATAGAGTGCACAATGCATGTGATATAGTGATCAATGGTAACTGCTTTCCCGCGGATTTAGTAGTACTTCCCATACTAGATCAAAACATTTCGCACAATTAGATTGTCACTCTAAGATAGTTAGGTTTTGCGAACCTAACAAACTAGTAGTGGAACTGGTTGGGAATGCTATAATCAACCTAGCACCTATTATATCAGTCGTCAAAGCTAGAAAGGCTGTTACCAAAGGGGCAACTGGGTTTCTAGCTTTCATTATTAACAAATCCAAGAGTAAGACGGGTATAGAAACCATACGAGTGGTGTTCGAATACCCTGACATATTTCCTGAAGAACTAACCTCCTTGCCACTAGATAGAGAGGTCGAGTTCAACATTGAGATCATGCCCGGGAAGACACCCATAGCAAAAGTGTTAGGAATATGCCTTCGAATGCCACTCAGGGGAGGAGAGAGAAAGGGCATTGTAATTGTAATTATGGAATTATCAGTTAAAGGCAATATGATTCATTCACTGTTTATTATATTTCAAATGCATTCTTGATTTGGTAAATATTGAAGAATAAAGCGTACTCTCCATTCTTGTTACTGGATAAGACAAAATGCACTGAAAGTATTTAAAGTTTATTTACGTAAACTGTTCGCAAGTCAATAAACTTAAATGGGCATTCGTTTTGAGTAAGACTTGTATAACTGATGCTAAGACGTGTGCATGTCTTGATAGCATTGTAGGTCCATGAAAATGATGAAGACTATCCTTACTGTACCAACACGAGTCTTTTCTAGCGCGCTTTGTCCTCAGTCACGCGCACCTGAGAAACTTCCTAGGGGGTCACCCATCCCATAACTACTCCAGGCAAGGCGCGCTTAACTTTGGAGTTTCTATTAAATGGCTACCAGAAAAGAAGATGCATCTTGTTGGTATGAGTAGTACAAGTCAATTCATTTAATCACTTTCTAGTGGCAGCGCATAGCCCCATACTAAGCGACAGGCGGACATGAGGGGCTGTACCACTAGGGTGCCGCGGGTCAGGGTGTTAAGCCCGGCCAGTGACGTTCTCCTGAGTCGAAGGTGAGGATGCTGGATGCAAAGCATTCCAAACAATCCCCCCCAGGGTATGCCAGAAGATTCGAATCCGCGCCTCGCTCTGATACCAATTGTAGATCCCTGAAAATGATGAAGACTATCCTCACTATACCAACACGAGTTTTTTCTAGCGTGCTTTGTCCTCACTCATGCGCCCCTGAGAAACTTTCCAGGGGGTCACCCATCCCATAACTACTCCAGGCAAAGCACGCTTAACTTTGGAGTTTCTATGAGATGGATACCAGAAAAGAAGATGCATCTTGTTGGTATGAGTAGTCTAAATCAATTCATTTAAGTACTTTCTAGTGGCAGCGCAGAGCCCCATACTAAGCGACAGGCGGACATGAGGGGCTGCACCACTAGGGTTCCGCGGGTCAGGGTGTTAAGCCCGGCCAGTGACGTTCTCCCGAGTCGAAGGTGAGGACACTGGATGCAAAACATTCTCAACAAGAAGATCTTAAGTTGGAGAAGACAACACTCTTGTCTTAAAGTTTGAGTAAGGGGTACTTATTTGAATTAGGTTCTTAGAAGTTCAAGGTTGTTGAGGCATCCATGGGTTTTCGATCAAAAGGTGCTAGGCAGCCAAAGGGAGTTGCAACGACCACGAGTTTCCACTGGTTGGAAGTTGTTGTAACTAAGATTTTATTGTAACAATTACTGGTTGAACGTTATAGTGAATTTATCTCCAACTGTTTTGGAGAGAAGTGGATTAGTAGAGGATTACCCCACCTCTAGGACCACTATAAATGATTGTGTGATTTACTGCTTTATCATCATACTTAACTACTGCATACATATTTACTGTTCCATTTATAGTCAGCTGTTCTTCCGCATAATATTTTACAGTTGACAAAGGTTATCTAATCAGACGAGTAACCTTATTTGATCTTACTACATCTGTGTTTTTCTATACAGTTGAACTCAGTAAAAATTTTAGTAAGTCTATCCATCCCCCCTAGACTTACTCCTGACGACTTGTGACCTACAAGTGATATCAGAGAGGTTGGTTCAAGTTTACCGAACCAGATCCATATAATTGTGTATATCTATTTTAATCTCTCCTTATAATGGAACACATGCAACACATGCACTCTAGATTACCTGTATTCTCTATGGTTGAATATGACTTATGGAAGATAAGAATGCAGGCACATCTATCATCCATTCACGATGATATGTGGTGTATAATCGAAGATGGACCCTTCACCTTCCTGAAGGACAATACAGCTGAGGAAATAGCAGCTGGGAAACCACACCAGATTTCCAAGAAGAGAACAAAGATGCCCACTGAAGAAAGAAAGCTGGACAACCTTGACAACCGGGCCAGAGATGCCTTGTACCAGACTCTTGATAAAGCCACAATGGTGAAAATCAAGAATTGCAAAAATGCAAAAGAGATATGGGACACATTATCTGTAATGTGTGAAGGAACAGAGCTTATCAAGGAGAATAAATTGTCAATAGCTACTCGGTAATTTGACAATTTCAAAATGAAGATAGGTGAAATAATTGATCACGTGGATACAAGATTCGCAAAGATCATCAATGAGATGAACTCCCTTGGAAAGACATATGGCAACAGGGAAATGGCCCTGAAAGTTCGATGATCTCTCAATCCAGAATGGAATATGAAGGTTGTGGCCATGAGAGAATCAAAGGATCTTAATAAAATAAAGATCCAGGAGCTGTTCTCAGACCTGAAGGCCTATGAGTTCGAGTTGCTCTACTCATCATCAAATAAACTGCCAGAGAAAGGAATAACTTTTGCAGCTGAGTCCCCTGCAAAGAGCAAAGCTGAAATTAATCCTCCAAACCCTCTAGACTTTGAGAAAAAAATGGCATTCATCATGCAAAGATTCAGCAACTTCAGAAAGAATTACTCAAAGTACAAAAAGAACTATAAAGACAATCGAAGGAAAAATAAAAAAGCTGGAAACTGGAAAGTTGAGTGCTACAATTGCCACAAAACAGGGCACATCTGTAACACCCCAAACTAGGCGGATATTACAGTGCCGTGGACCCCCGACTGGGACCCACCAGGCGAATGAAAATTAATGAAATTAACAACATAAATATAGTACCGAACCACATCACATTACCCATTACTCCGATGAGGAGTCTAAGTATAATATACCCAGGAAAAATACTGAATACATGTATATTTTATCTGAAGATAAAATATACAACATTAAATGAAAATGAACATCCAAACGGAAATCTGTAGCGGAAATAAAGATGAAAAGACATGAATGACTGAAACGGACTGGGGCCCCTTACTAGTATCACTGGGACTCCTCACTGTCAACGTTCTCTTCCCGTGCCTTAGCCTTGCCATGTCCTGAAAACAATATTCCCCAACGGGGTCAGTTACACAGAATAACAATCTTCAAGAGTTGAATAGTCACAATCCCGTTGAAAACATACGCAATCAAACATGCTGTATGAATCAACTAACAGTACGGCTCAAATGATGGCGCCACACTAGGCCCAGGATGGAAATGTGTCCGTGCACAAGCGACCAACGAGTATCGATCGAATACACGTGTGGCCTTGTACCTAATCAGTCTCACGAAGTGATCGTATCGTGTGCACAGTCCAATGTGAGGCCAACAACCAACACACGACTTTATTTGTGCCCGACATGAAAATCCTACACATACCAACCGGCACGCCAATATGACCCGGAATGCCACGATATAACAAAAGTGACATCAAAAATCAATAATGACTCACTGAGATGAAATGTTAGTGAAATGAATGATAGCTCAATGAAATGATTGGAACCGTCGTTCCTCGTGAATGAAGTGATTAATTGACAATTACAAGTCTCAATACGATTAATACTTTATGAATGAAATATGATTATGAATGAACAACAACGAAAGGAATGAATATCCTTTTAACCGAGTAAGAATTAACTTACCCAACACTGGTGAATAATGTCCTTCCACGAACAAACGTCCTAAATGAAATGTCGGTCGCTCGAACAGCCTTGAATAACACAGATACCAACAATCCGGTTCAACACACGAATCAAACACGAGTATAACTAACTCAAAACGTCGATACGACTAAACCAAGTTCATTGGGGCATTATATCAAACACGTTGTAACCAATCTTCGATTGTTTACAATTAATCCTCAATTATACCAACATCAAATCCCCGAGAATTGTTTCAAACCAACAAAACATCTTCAATACGATCAATAATCCAAAATGAATATCCAAATTCGTGATTACAACAACAATTAATCGAAAACCTCCAAATCCAACTCAATATTCAAAGTGTTCTTGAATAAACTTTCAATAATCCAATGAATATTCATACACACCCGTAATCATACGTATATCCCTTCATACAACATGATTATAATGTCCAAAACATCATACTTCAACACAAAATCGAAAACCAAGATGTTGAAGAATATTACCTTTGAAGATCCAAGCACTTCGATCCGATGAAAATGCATTAAATCGACTATGCAAGCTCCCCAAACGAATGAAGATGATGAAAACCGAACACTCTTATGATTGATGATGAAAAGTATCTCCCTCAAGCTCTCTCTCTCTCGGAACAAAGTGAAGAAAATGAGAAAATGAGGAAAAAGTCCCGTCCAATCCTTTATAAACTGCCGGAAGTTACGACCGTAACTCGGCCTTCTTACGGCCGTAACATCCCAGGTCAACGGCCTTACGGACGTAACCAGCCATCTCGTACGGCCGTAACTCGGCTTCGTCCAGAAAACTGCCGACAGACATACGGCCGTATCCGCACACCTTACGGCCGTAACTCGACCGATACGGCCGTACTCGGCCAAACTTACGGGCGTACCTGCCTCGTCTTACGGTCGTATTCCGCAACCCTTACGGCTGTAAGTCCTCTTCGTCCGACACATCCTGAAAGTTACGAACGCCCCTTACGGCCGTATCATGCCCATCATACGGCCGTATCTCGCCTTCGGCCAAAAACGCCTGGGCACCCTGCTCGACACGTACGGCCATAACCAGCCAAGCCTTACGGTCGTACCTGCTCAACTTACGGCTGTATGCCGCAACCCTTACGGCCGTAAGTCCCGTTAGTCCAAATTAGCCTAGAATCAACGAACGCCTGTTACGGCCGTAATGTAAGACTAGTTACGGCCGTAACTCGTGGATGGACCAGATGAACATCCGACAACTCCGATTTCTCGCTACGATTGATGAATGATACGACATACCATACGTATGTGAAAGTGAATAAGTCCAACACATGCCAAAGATGATACTTCCAGCACAAGACTACCAATCACGATGAGAATGATAATACTCCCATCTCGACACTCAAACGGAGATGAAATGACGATCGGTAACTGATACACGGTTACAACATGCCAACAATGAACGCAAATGAAAGAATCATGAACGATGACTGATTATTAATGAGTGAAAATTACTGAGTGACAATTACTGACTGATAATTACTGAATGATAATGAATGAATTACAACCGGGTATTACATACTCCCCCCTTAAAGAGAGTTTCGTCCCCGAAACTAAGGGTCAAACAACTCGGGATAACCTTCCCGCATACTATCCTCGGTTTCCCAAGTAGCCTCTTCGACTTCGTGTCTAGACCACTGAATCTTGACCAAATGAATCATTTTGTTCCTCAACTGTTTGATTCGCCGCTCTAAAACTCATATAGGACTCTCCTCATACGAATGATCATCCGCGATCTCGATTTCGTCGAACTGAAGTATGTGGCTCGGGTCGGCAACATACTTCCGCAACTGAGAGACGTGAAACACATTATGAATTCGGCTCAACGCCGGAGGTAAGGCCAATCGATAAGCTAACTCGCCTACTTGATCCAAAATCTCAAACGGTCCGATGAATCTCGGACTCAGCTTTCCCCACTTCCCGAAACGGAAGATACCTCGACTCGGGGATACCTTGACCAACACGTGGTCACCTGTCTCGAACTATAGTGGTCGACGACGATTATCTGCATATGATTTCTGTCGATTCTGAGCGGTCAACAAACGACTCCTGATCAAAGATACCTTCTCACGGGCGGCTATAAGTATATCGGGCTCGGTGCCGATTGATTCTGATAAGTCATCCCAACACAAAGGAGATCGACAATGATGACCGTACAAGGCCTCGTAAGGTGCCATCTTAATCGAAGCATGCCAACTATTATTGTACGTGAATTCGATCAACGGTAGTTGGGCTTCCCAATCATCCTTCCAATCGAGAACATATGCCCTCAACATGTCCTCCAAAGTCTGAATAGTCCTCTCCGATTGTCCGTCGGACTGAGGATGAAAAGCTGTACTGAGATTAAGCTGAGTTCCCATAGCACGATGAACTGATTTCCAAAAATGAGACACAAATCGTCCGTCACGATCGGAAACAATACTTTTAGGAGTACCGTGCAATCTCACTAACTCTTTGATAAACAACTGGGCAAGTCTCTCGGGAACCCAAGTATCCTTAATCTCAAGGAAATGAGCCGATTTAGTTAGACGATCCACGATTACCCAGATCGTATTCATGCCACAATGACTCGTCGGCAAACTCGTGATGAAGTCCATTGAAATATCCTCCCACTTCCACTCCGGAATAGGGAGCGGTTTCAGCATACCCGTCGGTCGCTGATATTCTATCTTGACTTGTTGACAGGTGAGACATCTTGAAACAAACTCGGCGACTTCACGCTTCATATTACTCCACCGGTAGTTTTGTTTCAAGTCCTTGTACATCTTGCTAGACCCCGGATGAACGGAATAAGGGGTAGCATGAGCTTTTCTCAAAATCGAGTTTTTCAACTCGTCAATCGCCGGTACACATAACCGATTTTTAAAACGCAAAAGTCCATCCTCGTGGACCACAAACTCGGGGGCTTTCCCCTGAGTCACATCCTCTCGAATGCGTAACAGAAATGGGTCCGAACCCGATTCACCCTGATCGCCTCCTCAAGTGGCGATGAAATCTCCAATGTACAAAGTTGCCCTTGTACTCGCTGTAACCAGACCTCGATCTCGGGTCTCAGAAATTCCTGCTGAAGTTCCCTCTGAACTGTTAATCGAGCAAGCATCTGCTCCTGAACGGACTTACGACTCAAGGCGTCGGCGACAACATTCGCCTTGCCCAGGTGGTATAGTATCTCGATATCATAATCTTTGATTAGTTCCAACCACCGCCTCTGTCGCATATTTAACTCCTTCTGAGTAAATATATACTTTAAGCTCTTATGATCGGTGAATATCTGACAGGTAACGTCATAAAGATAATGACGCCAAATCTTCAATGCAAACACCACGACTGCTAGCTCCAGGTCGTGGGTCGGATAATTTACCTCGTAAGGTCTCAATTTCCGTGAAGCATAAGCAATAACTTTCCCGTTCTGCATGAGTACACATCCGAGACCCTGTCCGGACGCATCACTATAGATCACAAATTCTTCCGTCCCTTGCGGTAAAGAAAGGACAGGTGCTGAAATTAACCGGCTCTTGAGTTCCTCAAAACTCTGTTGACACGCGTCGGACCACGTTTATTTCTTATCTTTCCTTAAAAGGCTCGTCATGGGTTGAGTGATTTTAGAAAATCCTTCCACAAATCGCCGATAATAACCAGCTAATCCGAGGAAACTTCGGATTTCCCTAACATTCTTCGGAGGTTGCCAATCTCGGATAGCCTCCATCTTCTGAGGGTCGACACAAACTCCGTCTGATGAAATTACATGTCCGAGAAACGTCACTTCGGACATCCAGAACTCACATTTGGAAAACTTTCCATAGAGTTGCTCTCGTCTCAACACGTCGAGAACCTTATGAAGGTGAAACTCGTGCTCCTCCCGGTCACGAGAATAAATCAAAATGTCATCAATGAAGACAATCACGAACCAATCCAAATAGTCAATGAAAACCCGATTCATTAACTCAATGAACAGCGCAGGTGTATTAGTTAACCCAAACGGCATTACCACAAACTCATAATGACCATAGCGCGTTCGAAACGCCGTCCTAGCAATATCCGACTCTCGGATTCACAACTGATGATACCCAGATTTTAAATCGATCTTGGAAAATACTGAAGCTCCCTGAAGTTGATCCAAAAGATCATCAATACGGGGTAGGGGATATTTATTCTTGATCGTCACCCTGTTTAGCTCTCAGTAATCAATACACAAATGAAACGAACCATCCTTCTTCTTGACAAATAATACCGGTGCTCCCCACGGAGATGCACTCGGTCAGATATAACCCTTCTCGGTCAAATCCTCCAATTGATTCTTTAGTTCCAGCATTTCGGTCGGGGCCATCCGATACGGTGCCTTCGATATTGGAGATGTACCAGGCTCCAACTCAATCGTGAATTCCATATCTCTCTGTGGAGGCAAACCAGGTAACTCGTATGGAAATATGTCGGCATATTCTCTCACTACCGGAATATCCGCCAACATTATTGATGATATCTCGGTCTTAGTCATATAGCACCAATAACCAACACCCCTGATTGAGTAATTTCACTACTTTCATCAAGTTGATGACTCTCCCGGAACAGCTGGGATTACCTCCCTGAAAAACACATTCGACCCCATCGTCTGAAATGATAGTGACCATACGCTTACAGACGCTAATGACGGCATCGTGACGATCCATCCAATCAATACCCAGAATGACGTCGTCTCTCGGCAAATCCACTACGATTAGGTCTGCTAACCAATCACGATCATGAAGCTGAATCGGACAATCCTTAATCTCACGATCTCCAATAATCCTCTTACCGTCAGGTAGACCAATGACATAAGGCTCACAACTAGTAGCGCTACCCAGACGTAGTCTACTCAAACATGACTCGGAAATGAATGAATGCGATGCACCAGTATCAAAAAGGGTACACACAGGTTGAGATAGAATATCGAGTGTACCTGAGATCATTCGGGCCTCTGGATCGTCGGTCTTCTTCATCTCATAAATTCGGGGCTTGCCGGCCCCTGAACCAGACGCCCCCATCTGATAGCTTTTGGCTCCGCCTTTATTAGCTCCTATCGTCTTGAACGATGCGGACTGAGTGGCCTGATTCTGCACCACTGAATGTCCTGGGGCCTGAGATGACGTCGGAGTAGGTTTAGCGTCCCTTCGGCAAAAACGAGCCCTATGCCCAACAATCCCACAGTTATGGCACGTGACAGTCTGCCTCGGACACTTGGTACTGAAATGACCCTGTTCTTCACAGTTGAAATAGGTGATGGCTGAACTGGCCGCTCGTGACTGAGATTACGTGGGTCTAGGCACCATAGGAGGTCGTTCAGAAAAGGTAGATCCCGTACGAGGCTTCTTGAAAGTGGCCTGACTGCCGTCAGACTAATTACAATTCTTAGATTTCTTGCCAGCAGATGAAGGTTGTTGCTTAGAAATCTCCTTAGCGGTAAGCTCATACGTAAGAGCTTTCTCGATGAATTCGGCCAGAGTGGTGCAATGATGATTAAGCAACTGTAGTCGCATACGAGGTTTCAACCTCTTTCTGAAATACTTGATTTTGTCCGCCTCAGAGTGAATGATAGATGAGGCGAAAGGAAGAAGTTCCTGAAATTTCTCGGTGATGGCGAGAAGATCATCGCCCGCTGAAAGGTCGGGAGTGAGTAATTCTGACAACTTGGCCTCCCTGAGTGGGGCCGGATAATACCTCTCCATCATGAGAGTCTTGAATTGATCCCAAGTACAAAATCCGTCGGTGGGCTTCAATGATAACCACCAGGAATGTGCGCCCTTACCAAGATAGTAAGCCGCAACTGAAACTTTGTGTCCCTCAGGACAGTCCACCATAGCAAACAGTTTCTCGAAATGTTCAAGCCAATGAATGATATCCGCTGGTTCATATGAACCCTCAAAAGTAGGTGGCCTTTGGCGAGAGATATCGCCAATGATACTGCTCTCACCCCTCGCTTGCCTCTGAGGTGGCGGCGGAGGAGCCTGCTGATTTTGAGTAGTCGAATTATGCATCGTCTCCATTAGTTGTGCCATCTGAGTCATTTGGGCCATCATGCCCTGCATAAAAGCGAGTGGATCAACCCGAACACCTTCTGATTGAGCTGTTTCCCGGGTACGACTCCATGACAGTGAATGATTACGCCCGGGTGAATGAGTGGCAGCATCACTGCTCGATGAATTAGCATTATTCCTAGCATTCGCACGTGTATTCATACGAGCTCTCGGGATTCGGCCCGCACCGCGGCCTCGTCCTCCGCGCCCTCTGCCTGCTCTCTCCATACTGAAGTAGGAAAGTCACATGATGATTATATCTTTCGCATGAATATCACGTTATGATTACGTCATGAAATAATGAAAATGAGCATATGCGCTCTAGCACAGTGATTACATGAATGATTAACTGAGCTGACATGATTATTTGATGAAGTTTTTGAAAAGATTATCTTGAAAAAGTTAACAAGATTAATGATACGATCCTCAAGATCAATAACTGAACAGTGAAATGAACTGAGTGGTTAATGAGTTAACATGATCGACATGATTACAAATGAAAATGATAATTGAGGAAATCTTACTGTTCTTTGGTCTGAAGGGCTCGGGTCTTGCACAGGTCGCACGTGACGCGAAAGTCCAATGATACTAGTCTGATGAATGATGATTTCAAATGAGACATGACTCGGAAGGTAGTATTCAAAACCACGCTCCGATACCAACTCTGTAACACCCCAAACTAGGCGGATATTACAGTGCCGTGGACCCCCGACTGGGACCCACCAGGCGAATGAAAATTAATGAAATTAACAACATAAATGTAGTACCGAACCACATCACATTACCCAGTACTCCGGTGAGGAGTCTAAGTATAATATACCCGTGAAGAATACTGAATACATGTATATTTTATGTGAAGATAAAATATACAACATTAAATGAAAATGAACATCCAGACGGAAATCTGCAGTGGAAATAAAGATGAAAAGACATGAATGACTGAAATGGACTGGGGCCCCTTACTAGTATCACTGGGACTCCTCGCCGTCAACATTCTCTTCCCGTGCCTTACCCTTGCCATGACCTGAAAACAATATTCCCCAACGGGGTCAGTTACACAGAATAACAATCCTCAAGAGTTGAATAGTCACAATCCTGTTGAAAACATATGCAATCAAACATGCTGTATGAATCAACTAACAGTACGACTCAAAGGATGGCGCCATACTACGCCCGTGATGGAAATGTGTCCGTGCACAAGCCACCAAAGAGTATCGATCGAATACACGTGTGGCCTTGCCTAATCAGTCTCAAGAATTGATCATCTCGTGTGCACAGTCCAATGTGAGGCCAACAACCAACACGACTTTATAGGTGCCCGACATGAAAATCCTACACATACCAACCAGCACGCCAGTAAGACCCGGAATGCCACGATATAACAAAAGTGACATCAAAAATCAATAATGACTCACCGAGATGAAATGTTAGTGAAATGAATGATAGCTCAATGAAATGATTGGAATCGTAGTTCCTCGTGAATGAAGTGATTAATTGACAATTACAAGTCTCAATACGATTAATAATTTATGAATGAAATATGATTATGAATGAACAACAACGAAAGGAATGAATATCCTTTTAACCGAGTAAGAATTAACTTACCCAACACCGGTGAACAATGTCCTTCCACGAACAAACATCCTAAATGAAATGTCAGTCGCTCGAACAACCTTGAATAACACAGATACCAACAATTCGGTTCAACACACGAATCAAACACGAGTATAACTAACTCAAAACGTCGATACGACTAAACCAAGTTCATTGGGGCATTACATCAAACACGTTGTAACCAATCTTCGATTGTTTACAATCAATCCTGAATTATACCAACATCAAATCTCCGAGAAGTGTTTTAAATCAACAAAACATCTTCAATACGATCAATAATCCAAAATGAATATCCAAATTCGTGATTACAACAACAATTAATCGAAAACCCCCAAATCCAAGTCAATATTCAAAGTGTTCTTGAATAACCTTTCAATAATCCAATGAATATTCATACACACCTGTAATCATACGTATATCCCTTCATACAACATGATTATAACGTCCAAAACATCATACTTCAACACAAAATCGAAATCCAAGATGTTGAAGAATATCACCTTTGAAGATCCAAGCACTTCGATACGATGAAAACGCGTTAAATCGACTATCCAAGCTCCCCAAACGAATGAAGATGATGAAAACCGAACACTCTTATGATTGATGATGAAAAGTATCTCCCTCAAGCTCTCTCTCTCGGAACAAAGTGAAGAAAATGAGAAAATGAGGAAAATGTCCCGTCCAATCCTTTATAAACTGCCGGAAGTTACGGACGTAACTCGGCCTTCTTACGGCTATAACATCCCAGGTCAACGGCCTTACGGACGTAACCAGCCATCTCGTACGGCCGTAACTCGGCTTCATCCAGAAAACTGCCGACAGACATACGGACGTACCCGCACACCTTACGGTCGTAACTCGACCGATACGGCCATACTCGGCCAAACTTACGGGCGTACCTGCCTCGTCTTACGGCCATATTCCGCAACCCTTACGGCCGTAAGTCCCCTTCGTCCGACACATCCTGAAAGATATGAACGCCCCTTACGGCCGTATCCTGCCCATCATACGGCCGTATCTCGCCTTCGGCCAAAAACGCCTGGGCACCCTGCTCGACACGTACGGCCGTAACCGGCCAAGCCTTACAGTCGTACCTGCTCAACTTACGGCCGTATGGCGCAACCCTTACGGCCCTAAGTCCCATTCATCCAAATTGGCCTGGAATTAACGAATGCCTGTTACGGCCGTAATGTAAGACTAGTTACGGCTGTAACTCTTGGCTGGACCAAATGAACATCCGACAACTCCGATTTCTCGCTACGATTGATGAATGATACGACATACCATACGTATGTGAAACTGAACAAGTCCAACACATGCCAAAGATGATACTTCCAGCACAAGACTACCAATTACGATGATAATGATAATACTCCCATCTCGACACTCAAATGGAGATGAAATGACAATCGGTAACTGATACACGGTTACAACATGCCAACAATGAACGCAAATGAAAGAATCATGAACGATGAGTGATTATTAATGAGTGAAAATTACTTAGTGACAATTACTGACTGATAATTACTGAATGATAATGAATGAATTACAACTGGGTATTACAACATCCAGTTTGACTGCCCTGATATCAAGAAATATGAAGGCAAGAAGGAAGTAGGCAAGAGGGGTGACAAAATAAAAGCCCTCATTGGTGAAGATCAAATTCAAGAGAGAGTAAAATCAAGCAGTGGATTCTTTTCAGATGATGATGACAACTACAACTGCTTGATGGGCAATCTAGATGATGAAGAGGTAACATCTAAACCTCAAACTACAGAAGGTTTCAATTCTGATATGTCTGAAGATATTGATCTTCAAAAATCTGTAAATCAACTGCTAAGAGATTTTGAAACCTTAAAATCTGCTCATCTGACTGTGACAATTGAGAATGCACAACTGAGAAATGAGAAAGTCCAACTGAAAAATGATTATGACAAACTCAGCCTAGAGTCTGCAAAATGTGAAAACATTAGATCTGAATTTGAAAAAAAGACGTATAAAAGTTTGAAAAACTCAGTTGAAAATACCACAAGTGAGATTAATAGTCTGACCATTTTAAACAGTGAAAAGTTAGCTGCACTCGCTCATATCAAACTGAGCTTTCAAAATTGAAACAGTTTTAGTGCGCAAGCTAAAGAGATAACATCTCTAAAAGCATCTGTAACCCTTGATGGACTGTGTATAAACCAAAGGCCATTTTTTTAAAATCAAGCCTTGGATATGACCCCAACACTCCCTCCACTTCTAAAACCACTTTTATAAAGGGAGAAACATATGTCTAGACTCTTGAGCCTATAAACAAACCTGTATCTAGAAATAGGCAGTAGCCCAGTCAAAATTTTAGGCATCAGCCAAGGTTTACAAGGCAGCCACCTAGACAGAAGACTAGGCAATGGCCAAAGCAGCAACAGCAGTCAAGCCACTATTCTGCTTACTATCAAAGACTCTGCAAAAACAGATTATAAAATTAGAGAGGAAATTGGAAACCTCAACGCTAACCAAATTTTCAAAATGATCAGGTATGGAGACCTCAAAACTTTCATCATAGGTCTCATCCAAGAATTTACAATGGCCCATACCACTCAAAGTATCAGACATATCCAATATACAATCCTAACCAGGGATATAGACCTAGACAGTATGCACCCTATAGGAATAGCCAAAACCATTTTCATAACACGAGGATAAATCAATTCTCCAGGAAGTCCACTAACGATAAAGGACCCACTCAGCTTTGGGTACCTAAATCTCTTCTTTCCTAATTGCAGAAAAGGTAGGAGGACTACTACCATGTCACCTCAAGTTCAACAGTAATAGGTGAAGAATGGTTTGTAGACTCTGGATGCTCAAGGCACATGACAGGAAACAAGAATATTCTGTCAGAATATGTTAAAGAAAGTGGCCCAGATGTAACATTTGGAGATAGATCAAGTGGACAAACCAAAGGATACGGAAAGCTGCACAGAGGAAGCATAATCATTATAACAGTGCAGTTTGTCAAAGGGATAAAATATAATCTCATAACCTAATAGTCTTCACAAGATGCAAATGTATGGTAATTGATCTCCTCACTGGGGAAGTGAAGCTACAAGGATTCAGAAGATGAGATGTCTACCTGATAGGTTGGAAATCAGGATCACCAAATACTTGTTTCTTATCAAAAACAATAGCTGAAAATGGATGGCTCTGGCACAAAAGACTCTGTCACCTGAACTTCAAAGCCATCAACAAAATAAGTTCTCAAAAGTTGGTCAGAGGACTTCCAACAGAAGTATTCAAGAAAGAGACTCTCTGTGATGCATGTCAGAAGGAAAAACAAACCAAGGCATCTTTCAAATCAGTTCAGCCTACCACTCTCACCACCAGAATTTTGGACCTACTCCACATGGATTTATTTGGTCCTATCAAGCCAAGACCACTGAGCGGAAGGAAGCATGTCTTAGTAGTTTTTGACGACTACTCTAGATATACATGGATTGTTTTCCTCTATAAAAAGAGTGAAATTGTATATTCCAAAAGTTTTTTAGCCTTAATCTCTCTTTCAAAGCCTTGTAATTATCATTTAAAATCGAGTCAATCGTTACCTTGAGAAAAGAAGAATCAGTCGGTTGATGAAAAATAGAATTGAAATTACTTAATTTGAGTAGTTTTTGATTTTTTCATGTTTAGCTAATAAACGATTTTCTGCAAAAATTCTATTCCCTAAAAAAAGTCATCGGTTAAAAAAAAAATCTAGTTGAAGAAAAAGGGAAAGGTGTTGAGCAGCAACAACTGCTTAATTTTGGGGGTCCAAAAATAACAACGAAAAATAAAGGACTAACCCATTATTGGTGCGTAGCTGCCGTCTCACACGAAATGGAAAATGTGTTGGTGGAAAGAGCTACACGTTAGCAAATAACGGTGTGAAAGCTATCACCTAAAAAAAAGATGGAAAATGTGTTAGTGAAAAGAGATACACGTTAGCAAATAACGGTGTGAAAGCTATCACCTAAAAAATAGAAAATGTGCTGGTGAAAAGAGCTACACGTTACCAAATAACAATGTGAAAGCTATCACTAAAAGGGATGTAGATAATGAGCAGATTTAAATTAATTGGTGGCTGAATTTCAATACACTCAATTTCGTGAACAATCACAATATTTGATGACGCCGATGAAATTCTTTCTCATTTTGAGTTGAATAACAAATGAGTGATCGAGAGACCATTAAAGGGACTCGTGTGTGTCACGGGTGGGAAAGAAATAATCAACCTTTTGTGGGGAAACCTTGCATTTTGGAATTACAAAAATAAAACCGTGTTTTATTTTGGATCTTAATTCATTTCTATCTACTCTATAAAGCTGGTTGTTGTGTAAATAGCATTTTGAGCTCTTTTGCTCAAGTATTTTTCTTTATTTGTGTGTGTTTTATTAATTTATGTGCTATTTTTATTTTTACATTGAGTGTGATTAATAAAGAGTCTTACTCGGGACTAGAAAGAATTCAAGTTTGGGGGTGTGATAAGTGTCAGTTTTATACACTTCTCCGTGATTAGTATTGATATATTTCACCCATAATTATGAGCTAGTCTACTCGTTTTTGCTTTGAATTAATTAGTTTTTAATAATTTTATTTTTATAGGATGAAGATGTAAATTTAGCCTTAATCGGATTAAATTACTAATTTACTCAAGAAATAACATGTTTATAAAATATTCTCTATATTGAGTTTTTATGCATTCATGTTGTAGATATTTTCGAGACGAGTTCAGCAGTCTTTCCGGATTCAAAATCAGAGTTATATATCAAAAGTTATCATCCGAAGAAGATTTGGGGCGAAAACGCAAAAGTCTAAGAAATTCTGGGCTGAAAATGAAGTCTGAAACTCCATACGGGCGTACAAATAAAGTTACGGCCGTAACTCACACAACAACTAATGTGCAAAAAGACGAAGCCATGTTACGGACGTAACATCCAAAGCATACGGCCGTAAGTCCTCTATGTTACGGCCGTAACTTTTACGGCCGTAACTCTTGACAGATGTATGATCATTTTTAAATCTTTTATACTTTTGGTCTATTATTGAGGGGATGGATGGCCTTGATCCGATCTAATGTAATAATGCTGGAGTTTTGGAGCTATTAGATGACTTTAGGTGTATAAATAGACCCCTTAGATCCATCATTAATCATCCTTCATCTTATGTTTTTTGTACTTGAGAGTGTATGTAATAGTGGTTTAGTTTATGTTGTTGAGGGAGTTTATTGCTTCTTTCTCCTTTATCTACTAAGGGAGTTAGGATCAATTCTTTCTCCTTTTCAACTAATAATGACCACTCAAGCTTGTAATATGTTGAATAAACCCTTCATGGCTAAGTTATCCTTAGTTGGGATTATAAACAAGGTTTGTCATGTTATTTAAGTTTGTATAAAGATATATTATGGATACTTATTATTGTGTGTGATTTTCATTGTATTACCAATCTTTTTTTATTTTTGGCCAATAAATGATGATATTTATGGTCTTCATATATTTTGAAAGAAAATATGTTGATTAAATCAAATGATTTTCGCTCTAAGTTGTTCTAGAGGATAGAAATATACCTCTAGACCTTAGATGATTCTTTGAGTTATTTTCATAAAACCTAATGCTATGTATTGAAGCCAATCAACATAGAAATATAGTGGATTGATTCAATATATAAGGGGCGTTTTGACATTCGAAAGAGGAACCGTCTTTTTAAAGAAAATCGAATCTGCACAACATAATAAGTAAATACATCTTATGATCTCCTATACATCTTCTATAACTAATGATGAACTAAGTTTGTAATCCCAACTATTTTATTTTACCTTTTATCAATATATTATTAGTGCAATCTTTCATTTCATTACATTTTAGAACTATTATTACATTTTTCTTGCAATTGTCAAACCAAACTCTTAAATTGTGTGTCTCATCTAAATCTCTATAACAAATAGATAAAGTGTATAATTCAATATATAACCTAACTTCCTCGTGGGATCAATAAACCAGACTCAAAAAGTCCACTTACTACTTGATACGATATCGTGCACTTGCGATAGTTGCACTAAAAACGTGTCAGCGCACACAGCATAGATTCCCATGATGATCCCGTCGGACCAATACTTGGTGGAAGTACCCGTCCGACAATCCAGTACACATCTATAGATTCCCATGATGATCTCGTCGGACCAACACATGGTGGACAAAACACTCACAATACATATGCACGACACATAACAACATAACCGACATCAACACGGATAAACATAATTAAAGTACTTGCCTTAGAAAGATGAAAATAAATAAATACTTCAACAACTGTCTATACGCCCGAAGGTCGCCCCTTCGATCAATCACTTTGCACAGCTCGGACCTTATTCAAAAATAAATAACAAAGAGTTCAACTTACATCACATAGTTAACAAATGAACACCTAATGTCTTAAGTTATGTCCGAGTTAACATCTACGTATGGCCGGTTCATGGTCCAACTACTCGACGAATGCTAAGTCGAACTAATGACATACTTCATGCGTATCAAATGACCATAACGGAGATAAAATGTCGACATCTATGAATTTAAGGATATTCAAATCATCACAAATCCACACTCCAATTCTGATTTATCATTTCCAATACTTGGTTCGATTATTTTAACACATTTCAACCGAGTTCTAGATTAGTTCATCTCTACGATTTTTCGTTCTTCCATACGCAATCCTTCTTCTCAAAGTTTTAAGTTCAAAACAATTATCACCAAACTAATCACTTCATTCTAGCCATCAATATGAAGATTATCACTTCAAGAAACCTCTACAAATCATGAACTATACATGAAGAACACCCTCTACATTTATCTTCTTAAATTCATCTAACACACGTGATAACCTTAACATATAGTTCCTCAAAAGAGTGTTTCAACTTCGTCGTCTAAGGCATGTTATGATTTCAGCAAAACACCATCTCTATGTTAACAAAATCAAGGCTCAACTCTCATCCTTCTTAAGAATGGAAATCCTAAGTGTAAATTCTTCCAATCCTCCTAAAACATGGTGTTCGATTCTATGAGTTATCAATAAACCTTAATAGCTCCAGTAGTAATGGTATCAGTATAGGAACTCGAATTCTAGGCTGGGGTAGTATCACATACCTTATTGCAGGGGAGAACGATGAAACACTCGGCGGAACTCAACACCGGGAACTTGAACACCAATCCAAGATGCTTCCCAACTTCAACCACTAAGTAAAGAGGCTAAATCAAGGGTTATGTTGCGGGAGAGGATATCTGGATTTACAGAATTCAGACAAGGAGTGAGGAAGAAAAAGTGTGAAATGAAGTGGGTTGATGTCCTGTTTATAAGATTCTGAACTTTACGTACTTTAGCCAAAAGACATTGCATACGCTATCACCTTAACGTACGTTATGGGCAACTCCTTATGTATGTTAACGTTCGTCAGTAGCTCACTGTCTCGTTTCTGACTTCCTTAACGTACGTTAACAATCAATTCACGTACGTTATATATTCAGTGTAGCATATGTTATTATACTCCTTTAACGTACGATATGCCTCGTTGACTTTCTTTATCAAAAGCTGTCCAGGTTCACGCGGGGAATCCTTACCCGACAATATCCTAACTGGCCCCATGCACTGACCAAACTTATCTGCCTTTGACTGCCTGTTACGTACGCTATGCCTCGCCTATAGCGTACGTTACCTGCAGCGCTTAACCTATGTTATGCTTAACTGCTAGTGTACGTTATGACGTGCAGATACATGTATGCATGTTTTTGGAAACTCATGAATGTAGGAATACAAATACCGAAAATCACACTTTGATTATTAATACCACATAATCAAATGCTACAAGCATCAAATACATAAGAAATACACAATAATTATCCGGGTATTACACAGAGGTCCCATCGAACCGTCCTCAGTTGGGAAACCACTTCCGCGGCCGTTCCTATTAGCATTGCCCCCCAGAGGTCCCGTCGAACCGTCCCCAAGTGGAAGAACAACAACACCAACACATTTATGTTTTTCAAAAAACATCAATCATTTTGAAATCACATAATACATATCATAATGTAATACAGATACTTGCCTTGGTTATTACGACGTGAAGAAATGGTGAATGGAAAGGGCTTCGGTCTGAACTCACCCTAAAGTTTTGTTCCTAGCACATAATGATACTCAATCAACTACAATACTTCTAGAACACAAAGAATCACCTAAGTTCTACCCTATGGAATGATTCATCGGATACTACGAGGGCATACTCAATCATAATCAACTAACGGTAAAAATCCCAGAATTTAATCCACAGAACATCAAGAAAAATGAGGGTTCACGATTACACAATCATAATATAACATAAATATAAGCTAAAATGGACTAGAAAGACGAAATCTCAACAAAACCCCAAAATACCCAAAAGCTAGGGTTCTAGTGATTTTATCGCGATTAGGACGGTGGAAGATGTTGAAATGTTGTTAAATCTGTGTTAGGAACTCGAACATGTTGATAGATGATGATATTCGACCGAAATATGCACTACTTGTCTCAAGTCATCGCGAATCGCCAATTTTAAAACATACAAGGTCAGGAAGCCTTAAAACGTTTATAAGTGCTTGTCATCTTTAGACTACTAAAATTACTTTTATGTGTTTGTTTTCACGTGGATTGTATTAGTGGACACTCATCTTTAGTATGTATGGATATATGAAAATATATTTATATAACTTAATAACATACAATATGAAAATATTAAATGGAGCGGGAGTGGGAGCGTAAATTCGTCAATTTTAGAAACATACAAGGTCAGGAAGCCTTAAAACGTTTATAAGTTGCTGTCATCTTTAGACTACTAAAATAACTTTTATGTGTTTGTTTTCATGTGGATTGTATTAGTGGACACTCATATTTAGTATGTGTGGATATTAAAATATATTTATATAACTTAATAACATACAATATGAAAAAATTGAAGTTATTTTTATGCTACAAGAATTAAGATGTATTAATTTTAATAACTGTTGTGTATTATACGTGCTTTATATTAGAAGAGGTGATATAGGAGAATCGTAACAAGATGCTACATGTTAGAACTATGAAAAGATATTATATGAGAGAACACGAATATCGGATAAGCAGATAGTGGATGAAGCTCAAGAGTATGGGTAGATTGACTTATCAAAACGAGCATGTCGGGAGAGATACGTGTGGCCGATCTAGGAATCATATTAATGAAGGCCTTTATAATTGCTACTGTAACCCATGAAAATACACGGTATACTCAAGGAGCTATGTTTGTGTACCGCATAATCTCTGAGACAAGGAACAACTCGATATTCCAAAGAATGGAAGTTAGCATAGTTCGGTAAATTCCCAGATAACAACTAAAAACAAGTTTTACCACCAAGAATAGGCATACGAATGTGATTGATAGGAAAAAGGTTGTATCGAAGGTATCAACCCAATTTTAGTCGGAAGACGATGTAACACCCCCGAAGTATACAGGAATATTATAACGCTATAGATCATTTTTCGAGAATCTACCAGGATTAGACCTGTATAAAACACAACAATATTTAACAACTGTGACATATCTGAACATCTACAATATTCACCTGTATATCACGTACATCACAAAATTCACATTGTCCCGTAGGACCCGTATACCGACATAGCAACAGTATAAACCGACCAATATAATACTGTATGGTACAATTATACTCAACCTGTAACATCACACAATATACAACGGTACTCGCGCGAGTACAAAGCAAAACACAACTCTATACATGAAAGGACGACCACAGACACAAAACAATGTATGATTTCACTGCTGCCCTCCAAGCTCATGCTCGCCCTGTGCTGACTCGTCTCCTGGACCTGTACCTGAATACACAACAGGTATTCACCCCTGAAGTGGTCAGCAAACACCGGTGCAAGTACATTGATATATGAATATGTACAACAAGTGAGTAAATCATAACTCATATTTTTTAATATAGTGTATCGATCATCATATATAAAACAACATCCCGAGCTACATTGGCTACCGCATCCTGCAAGATCATCCCAAGAGACCTCGTCAGTCTCTCTCTGATTGTATAGCCCAACCAAGTGATCCGCAAATAACGCAGTCTAATGGACCCCATAGGCCTTTGATGGTTTTATTTGGCTCACACATGCTCATCAATATCATGTCTCATTTAAAAAAATTACATTTTCACACGAAATACATAAAGCATAATCGTACTTGCCTGGTACAAGGGTTTAGAAAGTTTAAGCTGATTTGTGATATTAGTTCAAAAGTCCTGGATAAACAGACCTATAACGGATAATACGATATAATCGACGTTAGGTCTAGCAATTCTAATCGAATCAATATTGAAAACCCTAATCACAACTCTCAGGGGACTTTTATCTGTCACTTTGCAGACGTGGTAAAATCAGAATAATCTAAACGTATGATTTGATTTCTAAGCCTCTATAATCGATAAAAAACATCCCCATATACTCGATATATAATCATATTCAAGTTGTAAAGACAAATTGATCGAAGATCTAAAGAAGCAAGTTCAGGGTACAAGGTTGATTTTACCTCCAATTCGCCGAAAACTCTTGAAATCGATCGTAAATAACTCGATATTACAATTCCCGAGCTTAGAATATGTGTTTAGACCTCTAAAACAAGATCAATTTGAGTTATAGCCGAGTCTAGGGCTCTTCAAGTCTGGAAAAGGGTGAAGAAAGTGACTAAGGCCAATTTTATATAAGTTTTAAACCCTTAAGTCGGGGCATTTCAGTAATTTGCCTCGCGTCAGATTGATACTCTTATCTTATTTTGATCATAACATTCTCGTTAGGGCTCAGAATAGCTTGTTGTTTATTCCATTCGATAGCTAACTCAATAATGTGAGATGCTTTAAAATTTTAGGATTTTTAGATTTTCCTTGAATTTATGGTGACCGATCAAAGTCAGTCCTTACGGACAGTGCTTTCAGAACGTCCACTCTTAAGTCGATTAAGCATAACATACATTATGTTTGAGCCATAACTCACGTTATGTTATCTCAATGTGGACAACTCTTGGTCATGTGAAAGTCATGATTCGGTCGTCGGGTCTCTAACAAACCCCGAAACATCAGAAACCTATGAAAGGATACTTATACCATCGAAGTGAATCCTTATAGTGTACTGACAACCTCTAAGCACTCTAATGAATTTGATATGATTACTAACATCACGATAGTACTTGTCATTAACACGGGTTGGGTATACGATGCACGTCGATATCCAAATAAAATACAACACACGAATAAAAATGGGTTGTTCGAGTGAAATAATGAGTTAACAATAGAAATAGGGCTCAGTAATCATTAATAGGGGATTATACAACCATATCATTAATGGGTTGTTATAGAACTTGCACGTTCTATAAATCGACAACAGAGTCCACATGACGGAGCAAAACTCAAAATTATACAAGCATAAAAATCTCGAGCCTCACACCTTCTCCCCCGAAAAAGAGGCCTCATCCTGAAACTTAAGACGTGAAAATCTCAGGGTATTGGACTAGCATACTATCTTCGGTCTCCCATGTAGCTTCTTTAATTTCATGTTTTGACCACTGAACCTTTACTAATGGAATCGTCTTTCGTCGCAATTGCTTCACTCAGCTCTCTGGATGAAACACATTCTGAATGTGACTAAGTGCTGGAGGTAGCGCTAGTCGATAAGCCACTTCGCCTATTCTGTATAGGATTTCGAAAGGGCCAATATAACGAGGACTAAGCTTCCCTTTTTTGCCGAACCTAAGACCTCTACGTGTCGAGATACCTTCAATAATACATGATCTCCCGCTTGGAATTCTAATGGTCGACGTCGAATGTCGGCATATGACTTATGTCGACTCTGGGTGGCTAATAACTTCTATCGAATTAAGGTGATCTTCTCCCTTGTTCTTGTTAACATGTCTGGTTCTACTCCAAGTAACTCATATGATTCGTCCCAATAAAGTGTTGATCTACGTCGTCTCCCATATAACGCTTCGAACTTGAGCTGTACCGATCAGACTGTGCTAACTATTATTATATGTAAATTTGATCAATGGTAAATGAGTCTCCCAATCTCCTTTCCAGTTCAAGGTGCATTATATTAGCATATCTTCTAGTGTCTGGATAGTTCTGTCCGATTGTCCGTCAGTTTGGCGATAGTGAGTGGTGCTAAAATTCAGTTCAATACCGAGTGCCTGATGTACTGCCTGCTAAAAGTGTGATATAAATCGTCTGTCGCGATCTGAAATGATACTCTTTGGGGTACCATGTAGCCTTACAATCTCCGCAATGAATATACGGGCTAATTTCTCTGGTCCTAATGTGTCCTTAATACCTAGAAAGTGTGCTGATTTGGTACTCGATCAACAATTACCCAAATCATATTCATTCCTGCTCGTGTTCTTGGCATTCCAACAATAAAATCCGTCGCGATGCCTTCCTACTTCCACTCTAGAATCGGTAATGGCTGTAACTTCCCAGCAGGTCGTTGATGTTCAGCTTTAACTTGCTGACAAGTTAAACATCTCAAAATGTACTCTACTACCTCCTTATTCATAATCGGCCACCAAAAGTTCCTATTCAAATCTTTGTACATTTTACTCGTACCTAGATGAATCTAGTACCAGATAGAATGTACTTCGTTCAAGATAACTCACTTAAGTTCATCCTGATTGAGTACACAAGTCCTGCCCTTAAATCGAAGAACTCCATCTTCGTAGATCATGAATCCTGGTGCCTTTTCCTTAACAACATCTTCCCAAAGATGAAATAATAAATGGTCGTCATATTGCTTAGATTTAATATCTTCAATCACTGAGGATGTGATCTCAAGGAAACACAGTTGTCCTTGTGTAATATCCATTTTTAGCAGTTTCCATTTTTATCGCATGTCTATTTTTATCGACTCGCTTGTAACCATTTCGACGTTTTGAATCTATTTTGTTCTTGGAGTTTTTCTATTTGGATGAGTTTCGGAGATGTTTTTACATAATTTCGTTTTATGTTATGTTTTGTCGCTTGTATGATCGATTCTCGTAAAACTCATTCAATCTCGTTGTTTCTTTGTTTCCATGAGTCCGTATGGTTGAGTTGTTCATGTTGTGAGTTTCAGTTTGTTAATCCGACGTTGTATCGTGATTTTTGGACGTTTGGGCCATTTTGTAATTTCCTATAAGTTTAGGGAATTTCATCTTCTTTGTCGTATTTCTGATTCCCCGATAGTCGGAATTGTATTTTCTTTCAGCACTTAGCCTCGTCGTCGCGAATCCTCGTATCTATGTTTTTGGGATTCTGGCCTTACGTTGCGTTTCGAATTCGTACCTTCCTCAGCAATGAACTGCACTCAATAGTACTGGGCTGCTGCATAAATAGCGCATGCTATTTATGGTTTCTTGCGTATGCTACCGGTGAGCAGTTAACGCACGCTAACTCTTAGTTATAGCGTGCGTTAACGTCTTCAGCATTCTGGGCAGTAGGATTCTGGACTCAGAATCCTCGGTTCTGACTATGAGGTAGCGCGCGCTAAGCTTTCGTAGCGCACACTATCGACTAGCAGGTAGCGCACAATAAACTTGTATAGCGCATGTTAGCGACACCGGGCAGTAGCTACTGGATTGCTGGCAACCCCTGTTAGCGCACGCTATCTTTAAATATTAGCGCACGCTAATTATACCTGTTATAAATAGGACAGCAACCCCCTTTTTCGTCATTTTTCCTCCCCTTCTCATCCTTTGGGTCCGGCGATTTTGGGGCGATTTGTGGAAAGTAATCTACAGAGTTCCGTGATAGACTGATTATTGTGCTTCAAACATAGTACATCATCATCTTAATCCGTCTTCTCCACTTAAATCCAAGGTATTTGGCTTAGAACCCTACTTTTATCCATTTTGGGATTTTTTCGGGATTTATCTAGATTAACTCGAATCGTTCGTTTATGTTGTGATATTTCTTATCGATTATTGTTGTTGGGTGATTCCCAATCTATTTCCGTCATGTTTAATCCATAGATTTTTTATTCGGGGAAGTTTTGTGAAAACCCTCACCCGTATGTATCATCCGTGTATGGTTACGATTGTTAGTCAGAGTTGTGGGCATATTCCTTTCGATTATTGTTATCGTCTAGGACTGAGTTATGTTAATCTCTCATTTAGGAATGGTTGTGTTCCTTCCGGGTCACTCGTAGTCGTTGTTCGTTCCCGTTTCGTCAAAGATGTCTCAAAGGCAAGTACTTTACGTTTGTTCGCATATTATAGTATTTGGATTATGGCTTTCCGTGTATGTTGTTGATGTGTATGTGTATGTTCACCCAGGAACGGTCCGACGGGGCCTCTGGGGATACGTGGTGCCGTGTGTATGCGTATCACGAACTGGGGTTAACCACCCAGGGTTGGTCCGACGGGGCCTCTGTGGGGTTCAGTGGCCGTGAGTCTCATACCAACGGTTAACCTTTGAAATGTTTTGTTGGAGAAATGTATTTTGTGCTCGTGCACCGTAATATTCCGGAATATAAATATTTTCAAAAATGATTTTGGCGCATATTTCATCTGATTAGAATGGTAGTTCAAATGGATTATACTTGCACTAGCAGTTGTCGCTAACCCCTTAAATGAGGGAAATACTCTTGTATTTCAGGTACAGGTCTTGGAGGCGAACGAGCATGCGGGCCATACGAGGATGATGGGCAAGAGTGAATCTGTTCAATGGTCGTTCATTGATGTCATGTCTTTGAAATTTTATTAATCATGTCATTTGCTTCAGTACTCGAGTACTTGTTTCTTTTGGAACATTGTGAATGTTGTGTACCCGATTTGGGTTTTGGTTGATGTTGTATTGCACTGTTGGGTCCGGTCTACTTTTTGTATGTCTTGGTTTGATAAATTGTTCGTATGTTGATGATGTCTATGACTGTTGTCATGTCGAGTTTTTGTGTTGGCCTGGTGGATTCCAAGGAGTGGGGTCCACAGTGCTGTAATATGCCCTGAACGTCTTGGGGGTGTTACAAAACTAGGGGTGGCAAATCATGCGGGTCGGGTCGTTATCGGGTTGACTTGATAACAACCGACCTGTTAAGGTCAAACCCGAACACGACCGGATAAGAATTCCCTATACCCGAACACGAACCCGACTTGATAAGGTCAAACCCGAACACGACCCGGACATGACACGAACACGATTGGATTCGTGTTGACCCGACACGGTAGCAACACGATAACGACACGACACGTTAAAAACCTGTTTCAACACGATAACAACCTGATAACCTATAAATACTAACAAAAAATGATAAAAACAATAAGAATTATAAACCTCAACTAAAAGTCTAAAGAAATAAATTATTAAAAAATTATTTATTAAATATTTATTAAATATTTATTTTTCTAATAAATATTTATTAAAAAATAAATTATAACGGGTTACTTGAACCCGACCCGAACCCAACTGGAACCCCACCCGAAATTATCGTGTCCTTATCGGGTCAACCTAATAAGAACCCGAACCCAATAAGGATTGACACTAACCCATTAATTTCATATCGGTCCGTGTCGTGTTTTTGTGTCGTGCCGAAAATTGCCAGCCCTATACAGAACATGGTATCGGAGCCAGGTTTATGGATACCTAGGCTGCCGGTTATTTGGGTCTAGTTGAGTGTCGTTTTTGAACAGTATCACTACTACGCCATCATCTCAGTACGCCGGTGCTTGTAAGTTTTTCCTAACTTGACTCGTTGCGTTATCCTGTTATGTTCCTTTCTTAATGTCGTGATATGTTTTGGGTTTGAATTGTACTGCTGGTAGAGGACGCGGACGCGGTAGGGGACGTGGCGCAGCCGGTGGGGCGGCCATGTCTGATAGCTCAGGGGCTGGTGCGGCAACGCTTTCTTTGTCGAACAGTGTCCCGCTTAGTGCCGAGGGCCAGCAGGATCAGTCTGCTAGCTTCGGCAATGGTCATGATAACGTTGGAGTAGCAAATATTCTGCAGCAAATAGAATCAGATGGTGCTACTGACTCAGGCAGGTTTGGTCAACCAAGCTAATGCTAACCCGATTCCGCCTACTGGTTCCGGCACCGACAAGCTACTTCAGGACGTGATTCGTATGCGTCCTCCGCAGTTCGATGGTACTTCCGACCCTTCTGGTTGGGAGAGTTGGTTATTCGAGGTGGAGTAGGTGTTTGAGGCTGCTAACTACTCTGAGGAGAGGAAAGTGCCAATCGCTCAGTACTTCCTCACCAAGGAGGCGGCAACGTGGTGGCAAGCAGTGAAACCGTGTGACCGGACAGCCACGTGGGGCGAGTTCCGAGAACTTATGGAGGATGAATATTGTCCGTGGCCGGTAAAAGAGGGGAGGATTCGAGCCTTCTTTGAGGCAAAACCCCAGGATGTTCCCATTTCACAGGCAATCAAGGACTACAATCACCAACTGCATTATGTAAGGAATCAGGTCCGAGATGAGCTAGATAACATCCGCCACTTCGACATGTGGATGAAGACGAGGGTTAGTCACTACATGTGAGGCCTTGGGTGTATAACTTTGAAAGATTATCAGAACAAGGCGATGGCTTATGAGATGTCATTTTATGCGACAGAGGCGGCAAAGGAGGGTAAGAAGCAGAAGACTTCCGGTCAGTTTTCAGAAGGTAAGTCTGGCGGGTATCAGAAGGCTCAATCTGGTTCGCAAGTCTTCGGGAATCAGTCCCCATCGTTTGGGCGAGGAAATGGTTCCAAGTCTACCCCGACTGCTCCTGTTCGTGGTCCTACTTGTTTTAACTATGGTCGTCCCAGACACATGATGAGTGAGTGTGACAGGCCGACGTTTCAGTGTCTTACTTGCGGTCGGATGGGGCATCGCGCTATGTATTGTGGAAATGTGACTCAGGCACTAGTTACTCAGGTGTCAGCCCCGGCTATGAGAGAACCGAGTGTAAACCAAGCGCCGACAGCTAGTCAGCCTCAGCAGAGTTTTAGCAGAGGTCGAGGACGTGGGCAGCCTTCTAGAGGGGGAGCGTATAGTGCGGGGTCTGTTCCGCCCCATGTGTACGAGATGAGACGAGCTGGAGATCCTGATGCGACAGTGGATACATGTACCGTTCACATCCTTGACCATCCTGTTTTGGTATTATTTGATTCTGGTGCTTTCTTGCACTGGTTACTGGTGTTATGCTTTGAGATCGAAAGAAGGAGGAGTCGAGCTCTCATCTATTCCGGTAGTGAGTGAGTATCTTGACGTCTTTCCAGATGAGTTGCCGGTTTTGCCACCAGACGGTGAGGTTGAGTTCACTG
Source organism: Orobanche coerulescens (assembly GCA_033398695.1). Taxonomy (NCBI): domain Eukaryota; kingdom Viridiplantae; phylum Streptophyta; class Magnoliopsida; order Lamiales; family Orobanchaceae; genus Orobanche; species Orobanche coerulescens. Next base: position 28,245,882 of record CM065805.1, on the reverse strand, counting down.
TTGATTTAGAGCTGGGTGCGGCTCCGATTTCGAAGACGCCGTACCGCATGGCGCCTGCTGAGATGCTTGAGTTGAAGAAATAGTTGGGAGAGTTGCTAGACATGGGTTACATTCCTCCGAGCATTTTGCCTTGGGGCGCACCAGTCTTGTTTGTGAAGAAAAAGGATGGGTCACTTTGTCTATGTATCGATTATCGAGAGTTGAACAAGGTGACCATAGATTGATGATTTGTTTGACTAATTGCAGGGAGCGACTGTGTTTTTGAAGATTGATTTGATATCGGGGTATTACCATCTCCGGGTGAAGGATTCCGATATTCTGAAGACGGCCTTTCGGACGAGATACGGCCACTACGAGTTTGTGGTTATGCCGTTCGGACTAACCAATGCCCCAGTCGTGTTCATGCAGCTAATGAACAAGGTCTTTATCGAATATCTCAATAAGTGTGTAGTCGTATTTATCGACGATATCCTGATTTACTCGAGGAGCGAGGAGGAGCATGCACGTCATTTTCATATCGTGTTGGGAATCTTGAGAACTCAGCGCCTTTATGCGAAGTTCTCAAATGTGAGTTTTGGTTGCGGGAGGTTATGTTTCTCGGCCACGTGATCTCGGCCGAGGGTATTCATGTAGACCCACACAATATAGAGGCAGTGTTGGATTGGGCGCCACCCAAGAACGTGAAGGAGGTCCGTAGTTTTCTGGGTTTGATCGGGTACTATCGTAGGTTTGTCGAGGGTTTCTCTAAACTCACTCGACCGTGTATTCATTTGTTGCAGGAGTCAAAGAAGTTTGTGTGGACTGACAAGAGGCAGAAGAACTTCGAGGAGTTGAAGAAGTGGTTGACTACCACTTCCATCTTGGCTTTACCGAGCGGTAATGAAGGTTTTTCAGTTTGTAGTGATGCCTCAGGCCAAGGACTTGGATGTGTACTCATGCAGCACGGGAAGACGATTGCCTATGCTTCCCCTCAGTTAAAACCGTACGAGTTGAATTATCCTACCCACGACCTTGAGTTGGCCCCAATTGTGTTTGCGTTGAAGATTTGGCGTCATTACTTGTATGGCTCGTCTTGTCAGATTTTCACCGATCACAAGAGCCTGAAGTATATTTTCACACAGAAAGAACTGAATATGAGACAAAGAAGGTGGCTGGAGTTAACTAAGGATTACGATATTGAAATCCTTTATCATCCTGGCAAGGCAAATGTGGTGGCAGATGCCTTGAGTCAAAAATCGGTATTGCTTCGGGCACTTGAGTTACTCACGGCCCAACCAGGGCTCCAGCGAGAGTAGATGGGGTTGGGTATTGAGGTTGTGCTACCAGGGAGTGCCGGGCAATTGTGTGCCCTTGAGATCTCTTCGTCTCTGGTCAACGACATTGAATCAAGACAGTTAGAAGATCTGATGTTTATTCAGCTTTGTGAGAATGTGGTGAAGGGGAAATCCCCAGGATTCGTGATTCATAAGAATGGTGTGTTGAGATTCCAAAGTCGGCTGTGTATTCCGAACGACTTGTAATTGAGGCAGGGTATTATGCGAGAGGCTCATGCGTCACCTTACTCAGTCCATCCAGGCTCAAGTAAAATGTATAAGGATTTGAGGAAGAATTTCTGGTGGAATGACATGAAAAATGAGGTAGTACACTTTGTGGCTAAGTGTTTGACTTGTCAGCAAGTAGAAATCGAGCATCAGCAGCCAGTCGGGTTGTTGAAACCACTCCCCGTCTTAGAATGGAAGTGGGAGGACGTCTCTATGGATTTTGTCACAAATTTTCCGAGGACGAAGACCGGGATGAACATGGTAGGGGTGATCGTGGATCGACTGACTAAGCCGGCACATTTTCTGGGTATCAAGGACACTTGGGGTCCAGAAAAATTGGCTCGTATTTTATTGTGCAGATCGTGAGACTTCATGGTACACCAAAGACTATTATTTCGGACAAAGATGGCCGGTTTGTATCGCATTTTTCGCAAGCGATACATAAGGCATTGGGGACACGTTTACGTTTGAGTACATCTTTCCAACCTCAGACCGATGGACAGTCCGAGCGTACCATTCAGACGTTCGAGGATATGTTGTGCGCGTGTGCGCTAGACTGGAGTAGTGATTGGGAGGAACATCTGGCCCTGATCGAGTTTACTTATAATAATAGCTGGCATGTGTCGATTAAGATGGCACCGTATGAGTTGCTTTATGGCCGACGGTGTCGATCACCGATATGTTGGGATGAACCGTCCGATTTAGTTGGCACCGAGCCAAATCTTGTGTTGGAGATGAGGAAGAAAGTCGAGTTGATTCGAGAGAGGATGTTGGCGGCTCAGAGTCGACAAAAGTTTTATGCGGATGTTAGGCGTCGACCCTTGGAGTTTGAGGTAGGGGATCATGTCTTGTTGAGAGTGTCTCCGTCGAACGGAGTTTTCTGTTTTGGGAAAAAGGGGAAGCTTAGTCCAAGCTATATTGGACATTTCGAGATATTGGAAGGAGTTGGCGAGTTAGCTTACCGTTTGGCATTGCCTCCGTTGTTAAGCCATGTGCATATTATATTTCACGTATCTCAGTTGAGGAAGTATGTTCCAGACCCGACTCACGTTATTGGCTTCGGGGGGGGGGGGGGTGGAGATCGATAAGGACGTTACATTTGAGGAGAGGCCCGTTAGAATTTTGGAATGTTGAGATAAACAGTTAAGGCACAAAACCATCCCATTGGTTAAAGTGCAATGGTCGAGGCATGGAGTGGAGGAAGCAACGTGGGAATTGGAGGAGGATATGCGTGCGAGGCACCCCGAGATTTTTGATTCTTAAGTTTCGGGATGAAACTTCTTTTTAGAGGGGGAGAATGTAATATCCGTACCTTTCCATTTTTAGTAGTTTCCATTTTTGTCGCATGTCTATTTTTATCGACTCGCTTGTAACCGTTTCGACGTTTTGAATCTATTTTGTTCTTGGAGTTTCTCCATTAGGACGAGTTTTGGAGATGTTTTTACGTAATTTGGTTTATGTTGTGTTTTGTCGCTTGTATGTTAGATTCTCGTAAAACTCATTCTGTTTTGTTGTTTCTTTATTTTCATGAGTCCGTATGGTTGAGTTCTTCATGTTGTGAGTTTAGGTTTGTTAATCTGACGTTGTATCGTGATTTTCGGACATTTGGGCCGTTTTGTAATTTCCTATAAGTTTAGGGAATTTTATCTTCTTTGTCGTATTTCAGATTTCCCACTAGTCGGAATTGTATTTTCTTTCACCACTTATCCTCGTCATCGCGAATCCTCGTATCAATGTTTTTGGGATTCTAGCCTTGCATTGCATTTCGAATTCGTCCCTTCCTCAGTAGTGAACTGCACTCAACAGTACTAGACTGCTGCATAAATAGCACACGGTATTTATGGTTTCTTGCGTATGCTACCGGTGTGCAGTTAACGCATGCTAACTCTTAGTTATAGCGTGCGTTAACGTCTTAGTGTTCTGGGCAGTAGGATTCTGGACTCAGAATCCTGGGTTCTAACTATCAGGTAGCGTGCGCTAAGCTTTCGCAGCGCACGCTATCGACTAACAGGTAGCGCGCACTAAACTTGTATAGCGTGTAATATCCGTACCTTTCCATTTTTAGAAGTTTCTATTTTTGGTGTATGTGTATTTTTACCGACTAGCTTGTAACCATTTCGATGTTTTGAATCTACCTTGTTCTTGGAGTTTTTCCATTTGGACGAGTTTCGGAGATGTTTTTACGTAATTCCATTTTATGTTATGATCTTGACGTATGTACATTCGATTCTCGTAAAACTCGTTCGTTTTCGTTGTTTCTTTGTTTACATAAGTTCGTACGGTTGAGTTGTTCGTGTTGTGAGTTTCGGTTTGTTAATCCGACGTCGTATCGTGATTTTCGGATGTTTGGGCCGTTATGTAATTTCCTATAAGTTTAGGGAATTCCACCTTCTTTGTTGTATTTCGAATCTTTGGCTAGTTGGAATGGTGTTTCCTCTTAGCGCTTCTACTCATCGTCGCGAATACTTCGTTTATGTGCTTTTGAAATCCCATCTTTCGTGGCGTTTCGTTTTTGTACCTTCTAGAACAGCAGGCTGCATTATGTAGTACTGAACTGTTCTGTGAGTAACTTATGTTATGCATGTCCTGTTACGTATGCTACTCACATTGTTAACATACGTAATCCGCCGGCCATAACATATGTAATCGACTTCAGATTTTTGGGCAGATTGTTCTGCCAAACCCTTACGTACGCTAACGCCTGAGTGTTACGTACGTAAGGGGGCATAACGTACGTTAACCTCGGAATGTTAACGTACGTAACGAGTAATCAGGTTTTAAAAACCTGAACAGACCGCGTCATTCTTTCTTTTCCTTCCTTTCGTCCGCGGTGAGAGTTCCCAGGCAATTTCAAGCGGCTTTCGAGATTTTGTCCGTAGAGTTCCTTGATAGATCGATTATTGTGCTTCAAGTGAAGTTTATCTTCAACGTAATCATCTTCCTCCGTCCGAATTCAAGGTATTTTCGTCTAGAACCCTAACTTTGCCAATTTTTGGGGGTTTTCGGGTTTTACTTGTTTAAACTCAAATTGTTCGGTTATGTTGTATTATTCCTTATCGATTATTGTTATTGTGTGATTCCCAATCCGATTCCATTGTGTTTAATTCGTAGATTGTTGATTCGGGGAGGTTTTGTGAATACCCTCACCGTATCAATTGTACGTGCGTTGTCATAACTTGTAATCAGGGTTGTGGGCGTATTCCATTCGGTTATTGTTATCGTATAGGACTGAGTTGTGTTAATCCTTCATTTAGGAATGGTCGTGTTCCCTCCGGGTCAATCGTAGTCGTTTTTCGTTCCTATTTCGTTGAAGATGTCTCAAAGGCAAGTACTTTACATTTGTTTGCATATTCTAATATTAGGATTATGGCTTCCCGTGTATGTTGTGGATGTATATGTGTATGTTCACCCAGGGATGGTCTGATGGGGCTTCTGGGGATACGTATTGTCATGTGTGTGCGTATCGCGAACTAGGGTTAACCACCCAGGGATGGTCCGACGGGGCCTCTGCTGGGCACGGTGGCCGTGAGTCTCGTACCAACGGTTAACTTTGAATTGTTTTGTTGGAGAAATGTGTTTTGTGCTTGCGCACCGTAATATTCCAGAATATAAATGTTTTCTAAAATGATTTTTGGCGCATATTTCATCTGATTATAATGGTAGTTCAAATGGATTATACTTGCACTAGCAGTTGTCGCTAACCCCTTAAATGGGGGGAAATACTTTTGTATTTCAGGTACAGGTCATGGAGGCGAACGAGCATGCGGGCCGTACGAGGATGATGGGCAAGAGTGATTCTGTTCAGTGGTTGTCCGTTTGGTGTCTTGTCTTTTAAATTTATTTATTATGTCATTTGCTTAAGTGCTCGAGTACTTCATTCTTTGGATTTATTATTGTCATGTACCCGCTTTGGGGTAGATTTGATATTGAATAGTACTGTTGAGTTCAGTCTCTTGTCTTGAATTATGGATTCGTGTGTATGTTGATGATGTTTGTTTTTTGTCGAATATCGGTTTGGTACGTTAGCCTGGTGGATTCCAAAGTGTGGGGTCCACGACACTGTAATATGCCACGAACGTCTTGGGGGCGTTACAGAATATAGTATCAGAGCTTAGGTTTATAGATACATAGGTTGTCGGTTATTTGGGTCTAGCTGAGTGTCGTTTTTGAACAGTATCACTACTACGCCATCATCTCAGTATGTCGGTGCTCGTAAGTTTTTCCTAACTCAACTCGTTACGTTATCATGTTCTGTTCCTTTCTTAGTGTCATGTTATGTTTTGCGTTTGAATTGTACTTACCCGGTACTTCTTCAGAATGCCTGCCGGTAGAGGACGCGGTCGCGGACGCGGTAGGGGACGTGGCGCAGCCGGTCGGGCGGCCATGTCCGAAAGCTCAGGGGCTGGTTCGGCAACACCTTTTTTGTCGAACAGTGTCCCGCTTAATGCCGAGGGCCAGCAGGATCAGTCTGCTAGTTTCGGCAATGCTCATAATAATGGTGGAGTAGCGAACATTCTCCAGCAAGTAGCGAACCAGATGATGATACTGACTCGGGCCGTTTTCGTCAACCAAGCTAATGCTAACCCGGTTCCTCATACTGGTTCCGACATCGATAAGCTACTTCAGGACGTGATCCGTATGCGTCCCCCACAGTTCGATGGTACTTCCGACCCGTCTGGTTGGGAGAGTTGGTTATTCGATATGGATAAGGTATTCGAGGCAGCTAATTGCTCCGAGGAGAGGAAGGTACCCATCGCTCAATACTTCCTCGCCAAGGAGGCGGCAACGTGGTGGCAAGCAGTGAAACCACGTGACCGGGCAGCCATGTGGGAAGAGTTTCGAGAGTTAATGGAGGACGAATATTGTCCGTGATCGGTAAAAGAGGGGAGGATTTGAGCCTTCTTTGAGGCAAAACCCAGGATGTTTCTATTTCACAGGCGATCAAGGACTACAATCAGTAGCTTCATTATGTGAGAAATCAGGTCCGGGACGAGTTAGATAAGATCCGCCACTTTGATATGCGGATGAAGCCGAGGGTTCGTCACTACATGTCTTGTCTCGGGTGCACAACTTTGAAGGATTATCAGAACAAAGCGATGGCTTATGAGATGTCGTTTTCTATGACAGATACGGCAACCGAGAGTAAGAAACAGAAGACCTCCGGTCAGTTTTCGGGAGGTAAGTGTGGCGGGTATCAGAAGTCTCAGTATGGTTCGCGAGTCTTCGGGAATCAGTCCCCATCATTTGGGCGAGGAAATGGTTCTAAGTCTGCTCCGACTGTTTCCGTTCGTGGTCCTACCTACTTTAACTGTGGTCGTCACAGACACATGATGAGTGAGTGTGACAGGCCTCCGATTCAGTGTCTTACTTGCGGTCGGATGGGAAATCGTGCTAAGTTTTGTGGAGATGCAAGTCGAGCACCAGTTACTCAGGTGTCAGCCCCGGCTACGAGAGAACCAAGTGTGAATCAGACGCCGACAGTTAATCAACCTCAGCAGAGTTTGGGCAGAGGTCGAGGTCGTGGGCAGCCTTCTAGAGGGGGAGATTCTGGTGCGGGGTCTGTTCTGCCCCATGTATATGAGATGAGACGAGCAGGAGATCCTGACGCGACGGTGGCTATAGGTACCGTTCACATCCTTGACCATCCTGTTTCCGTGTTATTCGATTCTGGTGCTACACATTCTTTCATATCTCTGAATTGTGTGCTTCGTCTGCATGTTGATTGTCTAGTTGCATGTGAACTGTTTATTGTTAAACTGCCTAGTGGAGATAGTATCGTGGGGGATTGTGAGATTAGAGATTTTCCGGTGAGTATCGCGGGGAGGGATTGGTCTTCTAATTTTATTGTGGTAGACATTAGGGATGAGGACTTGATTCTTGGTGAGGATTGGATAAACCGACATGGGGCGATCATGAATTATAGAGCGAGAACCATTTCGATGTTAGCCTCTGACGGAACCGAGCATTCTTTTGTGGGACGCAAGCAGAGTAGTCAGAGATTCCTGATCAGCGCCATGAAATCAATGAAAGTCCTTCGAGGGTGTTGCACTAGTTACTGGTGTTATGCTATGAGATCGGAAGAAGGGGGAGTCGAGCTCTCGTCTATTCCGGTAGTGAGTGAGTATCCTGACGTCTTACCAGACGAGTTACCGGGTTTGCCACCAGACTGTGAGGTTGAGTTCACTCTTGATTTGGAGCCGGGTGCGGCCCCAATTTTTAAGATGCCATACCGCATGGCGCCTGCCGAGATGCTTGAGTTGAAGAAACAGTTGGGAAAGTTGCTGGACATGGGTTATATTTGACCGATCGCTTCGCCTTGGGGCGCACCGGTCTTGTTTGTAAGGAAGAAGGATGGGTCACTTTGTCTATGTGTCGACTATCTAGAGTTGAACAAAGTGACTATCAAAAACAAGTATCCGCTCCTGGGGATTGATGACTTGTTTGACCAATTGCAAGGGGCAACTGTGTTTTCGAAGATTGATTTGAGATCGGGGTATTACCAGCTCCGAATGAAGGACTCCGATATTCCGAAGATGGCCTTTCGGACGAGATACAACCACTACGAGTTTGTGGTTATGCCTTTTGGGCTAACCAACGCCCCAGTCGTGTTCATGCAGTTAATGAACAAGGTCTTTATCGAATATCGACGATATCCTGATTTGCTCGAGGAGCGAGGAAGAGCATGCATGTCATTTGCATATCGTGTTGGGAATCTTGAGAACTCTGTGCCTTTATGTGAAGTTCTCAAAGTGTGAGTTTTGGTTGCGGGAGGTTATGTTTCTCGGCCACGTGATCTCGGTCGATGGTGTTCTAGTGGACCCACATAAGATAGAGGCAGTGTTGGATTGGGCACCACCCAAGAACGTGAAGGGGGTCCGTAGTTTTATGGGTTTGGGCGGGTATTATCGTAGGTTTGTCGAGGGGTTCTCTAAGCTCGCTCGACCGCTTACCCATTTGTTGCAGAAGTCAGAGAAGTTTGTGTGGACCAACGAGAGGCAGAAGAGTTTCGAGGAGTTGAAGAAGCGCTTGACGACCGCTCCCGTCTTGGCTTTACCGAGTGGTAATGAGGGTTTCTTAGTTTATAGCGACACTTCAGGCCAAGGGCTTGGATGTGTACTCATGCAGCACAGGAAGACGATTGCCTATGCTTCCCGTAAGTTGAAACCATACGAGTTGAATTACCCTACCCATGATTTTGAGTTGGCTGCAGTTGTATTTACATTGAAGGTTTGGCGTCATTACTTGTATGACTCGTCGTGTCATATTTTCACCGATCACAAGAGCATGAAGTATATTTTTCATGCAGAAAGAACTAAATATGAGACAGAGAAGGTGGTTGGAGCTAATTAAGGATTACGATCTTGTAATCCTTTATCATCCGGGCAAGGCAAATGTGGTAGCAGATGCCTTGAGTCGGAAATCGGTATCACTTCGGGCATTTGAGTTACTCACGGCCCAGTCAGGGCTCCAGCGAGAGTTGATAGGGTGGGGTGTGGAGGTTTTGCTACCAGGGAGTGCCAGATAGTTGCGCACTCTTGAGATCTCTTCGTCTCTAATCGATGACATTAAAACGAGACAGTTGGAAGATCCGATGTTTATTCAGCTCCGCGATAATGTGGTGAAGGGGAAAGCCCCAGGATTCGTGGTTCATGAGGATGGTGTATTGAGATTCCAAGGCCAGCTGTGTGTTCTGAACGACTTGGAAGTGAGACAGGGTATTATGCGAGAGGCTCATGCGTCACCTTACTCAGTCCATCCGGGCTCGAGCAAAATATATAAGGATTTGAGGAAGAATATCTGGTGGAATGACATGAAGAATGAGGTAGTTCAGTTTTTGGCTAAGTGTTTGACTTGTCAGCAAGTCAAAATCGAACATCAGCGGCCAGCCGGATTGTTAAAACCACTTTCCATCCCGGAATAGAAGTGGGAGGATATCTCGATGGATTTTGTCACGAATCTGCCGAGGACGAAGACCGGAATGAATATGGTGTGGGTGATCGTGGACCGACTGACTAAGTCGGCATATTTTCTGGGCATCAAGGACACTTGGGGTCCAGAAAAATTGGCTCGTATTTTTATCGCACAGATCGTCAGACGTCATGGTATGCCGAAGACTATTATTCCGGACAGAGATGGCCGGTTTGTATCACATTTTTGGCAGGCGGTGCATAAGGCATTGGGGACACATTTACGTTTGAGCACATCTTTCCATCCTCAGACTGACAGGCAGTCTGAGCGTACCATTCAGACGTTCGAGGATATGTTGCACACGTGTGCGTTAGACTGGAGTAGTGATTGGGAGGAGCATATGGCCGTGATAGAGTTTACTTATAATAATATCTAGCACGCGTTGATTAAGATAGCACCGTATGAGGCGCTCTGTGGCCGACGATGTCGATCACCGATATGTTGGGATGAGCCATCCGATTTAGTTGGCACCGAGCCGGATCTTGTGTTGGAGACGAGGAATAAAGTCGAGTTGATTAGAGAGAGGATGTTGGCGACTCAGAGTCGACAAAAGTTTTATGCGGATGTGAGGCGTCGACCCTTGGAGTTTGAGGTAGGGGATCATGTATTGTTGAGAGTGTCTCCTTCGAAAGGAGTTCTCCGTTTTGGGAAAAAGGGGAAGCTCAGTCCAAGGTATATTGGACCTTTCGAGTTATTAGAGAGAGTTGGTGAGTTAGCGTACGTTGGCTTTGCCTCCATCGTTGAGTCATGTGCATAGTGTATTTGACTTCTCTCAGTTGAGAAAGTATGTTCTGGATTCGACTCATGTTATTGACTTCGGGGACGTAGAGATCGAGAAGAACGTTACGTTTGAGGAGAGGCCGGTGAAGATTTTGGAACATCATGACAAACAGTTAAGGCACGAAACCATTCCCTTGGTTAAAGTGCAATGGTCGAGGCATGTGGTGGAAGAAGCAACATAGGAATTGGAGGAGGTTATGCGTGCGAAACACCCCGAGCTTTTTGATTCTTAAGTTTTGGGACAAAACTTCTTTTTAGAGGGGGAGAATGTAATATCCGTATCTTTCCATTTTTAGCAGTTTCTATTTTTACTGTATGTCTATTTTTACCGACTCGCTTGTAACCGTTTCGACGTTTTGAATCTACCTCGTTCTTGGAGTTTTTCCATTTGGACGAGTTTCGAAGATGTTTTTACGTAATTCCATATTATGTTATGATCTTGTCGTATGTACGTTCGATTCTCGTAAAAATCATTCGTTTTCGTTGTTTCTTTATTTACATGAGTTCGTACGGTTGAGTTATTCGTGTTGTGAGTTTTCGTTTGTTAATCCGATGTCGTATCGTGATTTTTGGACATTTGGGCCATTTTGTAATTTCCTATAAGTTTAGAGAATTCCACCTTCTTTGTCGTATTTCGAATCTTTGGCTAGTCGGAATGGTGTTTCCTTTTAGCAATTGAACTCGTCCTCGCGAATACTTCGTTTATGTGCTTTTGAAATCCCATCTTTCGTGGCGTTTCGTTTTTGTACCTTCTAGAACAGTAGGCTGCATTATGCAGTACTGAACTGTTCTGGGAGTAACGTACGTTATGCATGTCCTGTTACGTACATTACTCACATTTTTAACGTACGTAATCCGCCGGCCATAACATATGTAATCGACTTCAGATTTTTGGGCAGATTGTTGTGCCAACCCCTTACGTACACTAATGCCTGAGTGTTACGTACGTAAGGGGGCATAACGTACATTAACCTCGGAATGTTAACGTACGTAACGAGCAATCAGGTTTTAAAAACCTTAACAGACCGCGTCATTCTTTCTTTTCCTTCCTTTCGTCTGCGGTGAGAGTTCCCCAGGAAATTTCAAGCGGCTTTGGAGATTTTGTCTGTAGAGTTCCTTGATAGATCGATTATTGTGCTTCAAATGAAGTTTATCTTCAATGTAATTATCTTCCTCCGTCCGAATTCAAGGTATTTTTGTCTAGAACCCTAACTTTGCCAATTTTTGGGGGGGTTTCGCATTTTACTTGTTTAAACTCTTCTTGTTCGGTTATGTTGTATTATTCCTTATCGATTATTGTTATTGTGTGATTCCCAATCCGATTCCGTTGTGTTTAATCCGTAAATTGTTGATTCGGGGAGGTTTTGTGAAAACCTTCACCCTATCAATTGTACGTGCGTTGTCATTACTTGTAATCGGGGTTGTGGGCGTATTCCATTCAATTAGTGTTATAGTATAGGACTGAGTTGTGTTAATCCTTCATTTAGGAACGGTCGTGTTCCCTCCGGGTCAATCGTAGTTGTTGTTCGTTCCCGTTTCGTTGAAGATGTCTCAAAGGCAAGTACTTTACATTTGTTTGCATATTCTAGTATTTGGATTATGGCTTCCTGTGTATGTTGTGGATGTATATGTGTATGTTCACCCAGGTATGGTCTGACGGGGCTTCTGGGGATACGTATTGTCGTGTGTGTGCGTATCGCGAACTAGGGTTAACCACCCAGGGATGGTCCGACGGGGCCTCTGCGGGGCACGGTGGCCGTGAGTCTCGTACCAACGGTTAACTTTGAAATGTTTTGTTGGAGAAATGTATTTTGTGCTTGCGCACCATAATATTCCGGAATATAAATGTTTTCTAAAATGATTTTTGGCGCATATTTCATCTGATTAGAATGGTAGTTCAAATGGATTATACTTGCACTAGCAGTTGTCGCTAACCCCTTAAATGGGGGGAAATACTTTTGTATTTCAGGTACAGGTCATGGAGGCGAAGGAGCATGCGGGCTGTACAAGGATGATGGGCAAGAGTGATTCTGTTCAGTGGTTGTCCGTTTGGTGTTTTGTCTTTTAAATTTATTTATTATGTCATTTGCTTAAGTACTCGAGTACTTCCTTCTTTGGATTTATTATTGTCATGTACCCGTTTTGGGGTGGATTTGATATTGAATGGTACTGTTGAGTTCAGTCTCTTGTCTTTAATTATGGATTCGTGTGTATGTTGATGATGTTTGTCTTTTCTCGAATGTCGGTTTGGTACGTTAGCCGAGTGGATTCCAAAGTGTGGGGTCCACGACACTGTAATATACCCCGAACGTCTTAGGGGTGTTACATAGCGCACGCTAGCGACACCGGGCAGTAGCTACTGGACTGCTGGCGACGCCCGTTAGCACGCGCTATCTTTAAATATTAGCGCATGCTAATTATACCTATTATAAATAGGACAACAACTCCATTTTTCATCATTTTTCCTCCTCTTCTCATCCTTTGGGCGATTCCGGCGATTTTGGGTCGATTTGTGGAAAGTAATCCGCAGAGTTCCATGATAGACCGATTATTGTGCTCCAAACATAGTACATCATAATCTTAATCCGTCTTCTCCACTTAATCCAAGGTATTTGGCTTAGAATCCTACTTTTATCCATTTTGGGTTTTTTTTCAGGATTTATCTAGATTAACTCGAATCGTTCATTTATGCTGTGATATTTCTTATTGATTATTGTTGTTGGGTGATTCCCAATCCATTTTAGTCGTGTTTTTAATCCATGGATTGTTGATTCGGGGAGGTTTTGTGAAAACCCTCACCCGTATGTGTCATCCGTGTATGTTTACGATTGTTAGTCGGGGTTGTGCGTGTATTCCTTTCGATTATTGTTATCGTCTAGGACTGAATTATGTTAATCTCTCATTTAGGAACGGTCATGTTCCTTCCGAGTCATTCCTAGTCGTTGTTCGTTCCCGTTTCGTCGAAGATGTCTCAAAGGCAAGTACTTTACGTTTGTTTACATATTCTATAGTATTTGGATTATGGCTTCCCATGTATGTTGTGGATGTGTATGTGTATGTTCACCCGGGGACGGTCCAACGGGGCCTCTGGGAATACGTAGTGCCGTGTGTATGCGTATCACGAACTGGGGTTAACCACCCAGGGATGGTCTGACGGGGCCTCTGCGGGGTGCGGTGGCCGTGAGTCTCGTACCACCTGTTAACCTTTGAAATGTTTTGTTGGAGAAATGTGTTTTGTGCTCGTGCACCATACTATTCCGGAATATAAATGTTTTCTAAAATGATTTTGGCGCATATTTCATCTGATTAGAATGGTAGTTCAAATGGATTGTACTTGCATTAGCAGTTGTCGCTAACCCCTTAAATGGGGTAATACTCTTGTATTTCAGGTACAGGTCTTAGAGGCGAACGAGCATGCCGGCAGTACGAGGATGATGGGCAAGAGTGAATCTTTTCAATGGTCATTCGTTGATGTTATGTCTTTTAAATTTTATTAATCATGTCGTTTGCTTCAGTACTCGAGTACTTCTTTCTTTTGGAATATTGTGAATGTTGTGTACTCGATTTGGGTTTTGGTTGATGTTGTATTGCACTTTTGAGTTCGGTGTACTTTTTGTATGTCTTAGTTTGAGAAATTGTTCATATGTTGATGATGTCTATCACTGTTGTCATGTCGAGTTTGTGTGTTAGCCTGGTGGATTCCAAGGAGTGGGGTCCACGACGCTGTAATATGCCCTGAACGTCTTGGGGGTGTTACACCTTGAGTCCTTTGAGGTCAAACCTCAATCTCCAGATAAATCGACTCTTGCCTTAGCCCTGGTTGGGAGGTAAGTAATTCCAGTCTCTGCAATACGGTTAATTAACGACTCAGAGCGTCTGCAATGACGTTCGCTTTACCAAAATGGTAAAGAATGTTGAGGTCATAATCTCTTATTAGTTCTAGCCATCATCGCTGGCGCATATTGAGTTCTCTTTGAGTGAAAATATATTTTTAAACTCTTATGATCGGTATAAATTCGATAGTAAGAACCGTATAAATAATGCCTCTAAATCTTCAATGCAAACACCATTGCGGCTAACTCAAGGTCATGGGTAGGGTAGTTCATCCCAGCCCTTGTTTAGAGGCATTGTAAAGCCCCATAATTTCGGTAGCATATTACATGTACGACTTACTATATCATGATGAATTTTAATAAAATAACATTGCCTCGTAGCTCAATGTAATCAATATTTACTTATTTTTATTTTTACTCAAGTATTTCGAAATTGTATTTAAATTAAATAATAAATTAATTAAAGTTTAAAGTGAAGTGTTAATTTACCTATTGGGCTATGTACAAACTCTAAAATAAGTGGACTCACTAATGGACCATAGAAATTGAATTGAAAGTTCAATTAGGGCCCAAGACCAAAGAATAACCCAAATACCTTTAACTTTAACCCAACACAACAAATAACTAACCCAAACCACATGACCCAACCTGCACCAATATAAAATAAAAATAAAAATTAATAAAAATAATCATAAAATCGGCCATGGTGAGTAATGGGTTGAGGTGCCCCTTTGACCTTACATTTGTTACATACAAAAAAATACTTGTCACACCTCTTATACACCAAGCCTTCACATCCCTCCCTATAAACACTTTAATGCACAACTCTTGTCATCCTTTACAAAAAAAAATCTGCACATTTAGAGAGAGAGGGAGAGGCCGAAAATAGAGAAGAAAAGGAAGAGAAGAGAAGAAGAGAAAACGCAGGAGGAAGAAGAAAGTTAGGAGGAAACAAGGTAATGTAGTTACTTACCTTAAACACTTATAGGTTTATATAGTTATACATATATGTATATAAGTTAGCTAACTAGGGCATGAATTGGTTGAATATAGTAAAGAGGGGAGAAGAACTCTCAATATCTTACAAAGACCCAATTTCCATCCCAACATCAAGAATCAAGGTGGGTGTAAAAATTGTTTTCAAATTTATATGTGTAATGATTTAAAATGAAGATGCATGCTCTTTTATGTGGTTTATATATATTCTGCATTTCATATGTCATAAGCATGCATGATGATTTACAACTTGTTGGTGTTGAGAAATTAACAAATAGTGATGATTAAAATGATGTGACTAAATTTCTTGCAAAAGTGATCAAAATGATCATGCATTATATGTGAATATTCTGGAAATTTGGACCTTGAATTGATTTATGTATAATATATGATTATGCATGTGAGGTTGGATGTCTAAATTGTGGCCTAACAAAAGTTGAATTGACAAAATGAGTATAAAACGTAATTATATAAAATTAAAAAAAAAATATGGACATTTTTTATATAAGTGTGTATAACTTGGGGACAGAATATATAACTCAATTATGTGATAAATGATCTACCTATAAAATTTTACGATAATCGGAATTTGTTTCCTAAGTCTACGGGTCAAAAATGACATTAATGTAAAATTGTGTGATTCCTTAAAAATTAGGAACCTATTAGGTAATTTTCGTATATTTTCAGTTTAATATCAAATGAAACTTAAGAAATTGTTTAGTCTCTGTTCTTAAGTTTTGTAAAAATCGAAACTCCTTTCCGACGTCTACGGGTTAAAAATCATAATTTTGATAAAATTTGGGGTCAAAACATAAATTTTTTAACATTTCGGGACCAAGACAAATTTTCACCTTTCTAGACCGAATATATGATTTATCTAAAAAAATGATATGCCTTTAAAATTTCATGAAGTTCGGAAGTCATTTTAATTTTGGGGCTAAAGTGACATATTAACTAAAGTTGTGGTCAAATAGTAAATGCTTGAAAAAATTGAAGCCTAGGATAAATTTTTAAACTCTGGACTGAAATTATGGATTACTAAAGTATAAATATTATGTCCGTAAAATTTTATAATAAAAATCGAAACTAATTTTAATTTAGGGGTCAAAATGATATTTTGAATAAATTCGGGGCAAATTTGAAAATTCTGGAATTTCAAACCAAATCTGAAATTTTGGAAAACCCTCTCAATTCCATAATTCCAAGTTCTATATGAACCTTCCCGTAAAATTTCATCACCATCCGTGTTGAAATCTAATTATTACAACCATAAAAATTAACTCTCACAATTTTGGGGCAAATTCATAATTTCAGAAATATCATTCCGAAACTGAAATTCTGAGAACTCTCCTAATTCTGAAATCAAATAATCATACTTGATTTGTCCATAAAATCTCATGACCATTAGAACTCAACTCGGAACAATCCGATGTAAATTCACCAAAACTCTAAAATTAAATTAGAACTAAAAAATTTCTTCACATAATGTTTTATCCCAAGAGTGTATTTTCAATAAAGCCCATAATCTCATAATGCTCGTGCCACCAAATAAACTTCTAATCTCATTATATAATCAAATTATACCAAGGTCACTACTAATTAATTACGTGAACTTAATTGTATGTTTGTGCATACACCGTGATGCGTTTAACTGATAAGTGTAATTGTCCGGGAACTAAGTGCTATACAAACAAAGTTCCACGGACGGGGTCGCCCTCTAACTCTATCGGGACAAAGTGCCACGTCGACGGATGGGGTCCACCTCTTGAACCCATACGAAAAAGAGCGCCTCACCTAATATCTGGGGGCCACCTCTTGAACTTGTAGGAGCCACCTCTGGAATCCTAAATCGAGTTGGGACGGTTAGACTAAGTCTTGGATCGAGCAGCGCAGCTGCCGTTCATGAGCGAGGCTACTGTTGTTGCCTATTCCCATAACCAAGGAACGGAGCATTCCGAGGGACCTGGGTCGTAGACTGCGAGATAATCGCGATTATGACATGATCCGGGAGAAAGACCCACGATCAGGACATGCCTTACCTAGATAAGAGATAACGAAGCACGGCTAACGTGAAGAGCACAAGCTCGATAAAGTGAGGCTAAGGCCAACGTTGGGAGTCACAAGGAAGAGCCAGGTTCCTAGTCCAATTCGGCGGGTTCCGCGGCTAACTGATTGATTGATTATCTGATTGCTAGTATGATTGAATATTTGGAAAGTTAATTTTATCCACGGGGTTGGATAGTTATTGTTATTAATCAAATGAGTAAAGCTTATTTCTAAAATTGTACAAATTATTTTGATAAACTAAGACAAATCTTATTTCATCATTTATAAATCGTTAGACATGCATCACTCAAAGCTTTGAAAGAAAACAAGCGTACTTGCACATGATCACCCATTCACTGAGACCTTTTGTCTCACCCCAACGTTTTCCCTTTTAAACCAGACGGTGAGCAGATTGATGCAGGAGAAGAAGACCTTGCGGGAGAGAGTGATTATATTATCCCGCTGCCAAGACTTAGATTTCTGTCGTTATCTTGAATGTAATAAGCAAGTTGTTTTTCCGCACTTGTACTCGTTTTGTTATTTTCGCTGCAGCATTGTAATCAATGTAATTCAAATATTATCTTTTCCTGTATTACCGAATCTTAGGATAATCGGGCTAAGATCGTTACCTTGAATTTTATCTTGTCTTTATTGAGCTTCCGCTATTTATTCCGTGTACTTATTCCAATAAATCGAATGATCGATCGATGCGTCGCGCCCTCGTCCTTCCCGATGTTTGGGGGCGTGACAGGAGTGGTATCGGAGCCCGATTTGTAAGAAGGACACTTACAACGGGCTAACCAGGATAAGATTCTTCAGACATAGATGGGATTTCCACTTAGGACGAAGTAAACATATAGAGTCGAGACTTAGAAGCCTAAACTAAACCCTTTCGGACTCTTCGCTATTTACTTGAAAAGTGAAGGTAGTTCAGATCTCAAATTTTAGCCAGCTACTTAAGTAGCTATGGCATTCTAAACTCATATCAGTTGTTCGACATACGTCATAATCAATGGGAATCATTCCATTCCGTTGTTCAAATCACGTCACTATTCACTTGGAATAGACGAAATTGAGTAATTCCTTTAAAATTCACTAAACTTCATTCTTTATTTACATGAAGTGTTAGTGTAGTTGTCACTAATATGTCATGAGTATATTCATTGAGTCATCAAGTTCATAATCCTGATGATTATTCATGCTTGGTTGTCTTTATATTTGGTTGGGACAGACCATGGCTGATACTGACCTAGTTGTTTTGTTATTTAGATGGACTCGGCTAGGGGTAAATAGTCAGTTGATGAGACCCAAACTGACTCTGACACTCCACGATTGATTAGCGAGGAGCAGCTACAACAGGCACTGGCTCAGATTGAGAGCGTAATGAGACCCCTCGTGGATGCGGTGACCTTGACTGACACCCGTGTGCATCAGGACGCATCGACATTCCGCAGTCAGAGGAATGAACTACTTGAAGCACTAGAGCGTATGACACCGGAGTACTTGGAGCTAGAGCGTAAAGTGGAATCCCTGGAAAGTCAGCTACGCCTAAAGGATCGGACCATTGCCCAGCTTCGCAGAACCAAATTATTCTAGATGCATAAGATCAAAATGCTGGAGAAAACGATCCGTTCCACACGTCGCGAGCATGAAGAGTTCCAGATGGTGTCCAGGAAGAAGTTATCTATGGTGATGTGACTATTCCCAGACTCCACGACTAAGGTAGGGGAGGCGTCATAGGTGCCACCGGTGGACCCTATGCATTTTGAGTAGGATACGGAGGAGAACTTCGAGGAGGATCCGGAGGAGGACCCCGAGGAGGACCCTGAGGAGGATGTGAGGATGGGCTCCGGAGAGGATTAGAGACTTGGTTCCTAAGTTATGTTATTTATTTCTATTTGATGTTTTTCCTAGAATGTGAGACTGAATGACTGAATTTCGTATTTTGGTATGTTACGGCTATGTATTAACGATAAACCTGTTTGGATATGATGGTCTTGAATAATAGAATAATGTAGTTACTGATAGCAACGATTGTCATTTGATATGCATTCGGTTAGTTTTATATATTAACTTGATTCATTAACAAATCTTCAAACAACAACCTTTTATCACATTTTATCAACTTATTATAGATTGTCGATAGACGTAGAGGACGTCCGCGAGTTAACCACGATGAACAACCAAATCAACGAGCTAACAATCACAATCCATCACCACCGCGAGGCAGGGACGTGAATGATGCTATTGCACAAGCCTCAACTCAATTAACAAACTTCCTACAGCAACAAACAGCCAATAACCAAACTACTGGCGGGGCGCAAGATCGCATGCTTGAAAGATTCCTACGCTTCAATCCACCAACATTTGATGGAGAACTTGACGACATGAAGGTGGAATAATGGGTGGAGAAAATGGAGAACATATTTAATGCTCCACAGTATACTGATGAGCAACGCTATATCATTGGCCACTTTCAGACTTGAGGCTGCCGCACATGATTGGTGGAAGGTCGTTAGTGCACGCTGGATAAGAGAGGATCATGTAAGAACATGAGCCAACTTCCTAACTGATTTTCGAACCCAGTACATTTTAGAAGGAATTAGAGAGGCTCGGCGAGATGAGTTTTTACCATCTGAAGCAAGGGTCTTCGATTGTCGCGCAATACGAGAATCAATTTAATAGGTTATCGAAATATGCGCCTGGATTAGTGTCAACTGAGGAAGATAAGCTTTATAAGTTTACACGAGGGCTGAGATTCACACTTGACGAGTCTCTCATTGCTTCTTGACTACGTCATGAGGCGGTTAAGCAGCAACTCAAATTGAGAATGGAACAATAAGAATGGCACAACAGCAACTTTCTGGAAATACTAAGAGACCGGCGAATGGATCAACAATGAAATCTCCACAGAAATTCCGTAAGACGGGAGAGAAGGGAAACCCGGGCGGAACGAGAACATAAGTCCCTAACAAAGCAGCACCTCTCTACCCGCATTGTGAAAAGAAAGGACATAAAGCTAGTGAATGCTGGAAGATGTTGGGAAAGTGCCTGAAATGTGGCAGCACACAACACCAAATCAAGGATTGCCCGAAAGTGAAAAAAACCGAACGAATAAACCAGCTACTGTGCCAAAGCCTGGGAACAATAAGGCGAAGGCTCCGGCTCGTGTGTTTGCCCTAGCCGGGCAAGAGGCTCCTAGAAATAATGACGTGGTGGAAGGTACACTTCTCATATCAAACCACTCAGCACATACATTCATTGATTCAGGGTCATCACATTCATTCATTGCACCACAATTTTCTGAAAAACTAAACGTGCAATTAGACTATCTGCCTATATGCCTTGAAGTATCTACCCTAATGGGTATTAGTCAATTAACTGATAGAGTGCACAATGCATGTGATATAGTGATCAATGGTAACTGCTTTCCTGCGGATTTAGTAGTACTTCCCGTACTAGATCAAAACATTTCGCAGAATTAGATTGTCACTCTATGATAGTTAGGTTCTGCGAACCTAACAAACCAGTAGTGGAACTGGTTGGGAATGCTAGAATCAACCTAGCACCTATTATATCAGCCGTCAAAGCTAGAAAGGCTGTTACCAAAGGGGCAACCGGGTTTCTAGCTTTCATTATCAACAAATCCAAAAGTAAGACGGGTATAGAAACCATACGAGTGGTGTCCGAATACCCTGAAGTATTTCCTGAAGAACTAACCTCCTTGCCACTAGATAGAGAGGTCCGGTTCAACATTGAGATCATGCCTGGGAAGACACCCATAGCAAAAGTGTTAGGAATATGCCCTCAAATGCCACTCAGGGGATGAGAGAGAAAGGGCATTGTACTTGTAATTATGGAATTATCAGTTAAAGGCAATATGATTCATTCACTGTTTATTATATTCCAAATGCATTCTTGATTTGGTAAATATTGAAGAATAAAGCGTACTCTCCATTCTTGTTACCGGATAAGACTAAATGCACTGGAAGTATTTAAAGTTTATTTACGTAAACTGTTCGCAAGTCAATAAACTTAAATGGGCATTACGTTTTGAGTAAGACTTGTATAACTGATGCTAGGACGTGTGCATGTCTTGATAGCATTGTAGGTCCATGAAAATGATGAATACTATCCTCACTGTACCAACACAAGTCTTTTCTAGCGCGCTTTGTCCTCACTCACGCGCAACTGAGAAACTTCCTAGGGGGTCACCCATCCCATAACTACTCAAGGCAAGTCACGCTTAACTTTGGAGTTTCTATGAAATGGCTACCAGAAAAGAAGATGCATCTTGTTGGTATGAGTAGTACAAATCAATTCATTTAAGCACTTTCTAGTGGCAGCGCAGAGCCCCGTACTAAGCGACAGGCGGACATGAGGGGCTGTACCACTAGGGTGCCGCGGGTCAGGGTGTTAAGCCCGGCCAGTGACGTTCTCCTGAGTCGAAGGTGAGGACGCTGGATGCAAAGCATTCCAAACAATCCCCCCCAGCGATGCCAGAAGACTCAAACCCGCGCCTCACTCTGATACCAATTGTAGATCCCTGAAAATGATGAAGACTATCCTCACTATACCAACACGAGTCTTTTCTAGCGCGCTTTGTCCTCACTCACGTGCACCTGAGAAACTTTCCAGGGGGTCACCCATCCCATAACTACTCCAGGCAAAGCACGCTTAACTTTGGAGTTTCTATGAGATGGCTACCAGAAAATAAGATGCATCTTGTTGGTATGAGTAGTCCAAATCAATTCATTTAAGTACTTTCTAGTGGAAGCGCAGAGCCCCATACTAAGCGACAGGCGGACATGAGGGGCTGCACCACTAGAGTGCCGCGGGTCAGGGTGTTAAGCCCGGCCAGTGACGTTCTCCCGAGTCGAAGGTGAGGACACTGGATGCAAATCATTCCCAACAAGAAGATCTTAAGTTGGAGAAGACAACACTCTTGTCTTAAAGTTTGAGTAAGGGGTACTTCTTTGAATGAGGTTCTTAGAAGTTCAAGGTTGTTGAGGCATCCATGGGTTTTCGACCAAAAGGTGCTAGGCAGCCAAAGGGAGTTGCAACGGCCACGAGTTTCCACTGGTTGGAAGTTGTTGTAACTAACATTTTATTGTAACAATTACTGGTTGAACGTTATAGTGAATTTATCTCCAACTGTTTTGGAGAGAAGTGGATTAGTAGAAGATTACCCCACCTCTAGGACCACTATAAATGATTGTGTGATTTACTGCTTTATCATCATACTTAACTACTGCATACATATTTACTGTTCCATTTATAGTCAGCTGTTCTTCCGCATAATACTTTACAGTTGACAAAGGTTATCTAATCAGACGAGTAACCTTATTTGATCTAACTACATCTGTGTTTTTCTATACAGTTGAACTCAGTAAAAATTTTAGTAAGTCTTTCCATCCCCCCTAGACTTACTCCTGACGACTTGTGACCTACAAGTGATATCAGAGAGGTTGGTTCAAGTTTACCAAACCAGATCCATATAATTGTGTATATCTATTTTAATCTCTCCTTATAATGGAACACATGCAACACATGCACTCTAGATTACCTGTATTCTCTATGGTTGAATATGACTTATGGAATATAAGAATGCAGGCACATCTATCATCCATTCACGATGATATGTGGTGTATAATCGAAGATGGACCCTTCACCTTCCTGAAGGACAATACAGATGAGGAAATAGCAGCTGGGAAACCACACCAGATTCCCAAGAAGAGAACAAAGATGCCCACTGAAGAAAGAAAGCTGGACAACCTTGACAACCGGGCCAAAGAAAGCCACAATGGTGAAAATCAAGAATTGCAAAAATGCAAAAGAGATATGGGACACATTAGCTGTAATGTGTGAAGGAACAGAGCTTATCAAGGAGAATAAATTGTCAATAGCTACTCAGTAATTTGACAATTTCAAAATGAAGACAGGTGAAACAATTGATCATGTGGATACAAGATTTGCAAAGATCATCAATGAGATGAACTCCCTTGGAAAGACATATGGCAACAGGGAGATGGCCCTGAAAGTTCGATGATCTCTCAATCCAGAATGGAATATGAAGGTTGTGGCCATGAGAGAATCAAAGGATCTTAATAAAATAAAGATCCAGGAGCTGTTCTCAGACCTGAAGGCCTATGAGTTTGAGTTGCTCTACTCATCATCAAATGAGCCAGCTGAGAAAGGAATAACTTTTGCAGCTGAGTCCCCTGCAAAGAGCAAATCTGAAATTAATCCTCCAAACCCTCTAGACTTTGAGAAAAAATGGCATTCATCATGCAAAGATTCAGCAACTTCAGAAAGAATTACTCGAAGTACAAAAAGAACTACAAAGACAATCGAAGGAAAAATCAAAAAGCTGGAAACTGGAAAGTTGAGTGCTACAACTGCCACAAAACAGGGCACATCTGTTACACCCCAAACTAGGCAGATATTACAGTGCTGTGGACCCCCGACTGGGACCCACCAGGTGAATGAAAATTAATGAAATTAACAACATAAATGTAGTACCGAACCACATCACATTACCCATGCCTCTGATGAGGAGTCTAAGTATAATATACCCAGGAAGAATACTGAATACATGTATATTTTATGTGAAGATAAAATATACAACATTAAATGAAAATGAACATCCAAACAGAAATCTGCAGCGGAAATAAAGATGAAAAGACATGAATGACTGAAACGGACTGGGGCCCCTTACTAGTATCACTGGGACTCCTCGCCATCAACGTTCTCTTCCCGTGCCTTAGCCTTGCCATGACCTGAAAACAATATTCCCCAACGGGGTCAGTTACACAGAATAACAATCCTCAAGAGTTGAATAGTCACAATCCTGTTGAAAACATACGCAATCAAACATGCTGTATGAATTAACTAACAGTACGGCTCAAAGGATGGCGCCACACTACGCCCGGGATGGAAATGTGTCCGTGCACAAGCCACCAATGAGTATCGATCGAATACATGTGTGTCCTTGTACCTAATCAGTCTCACGAAGTGATCATCTCGGGTGCACAGTCCAATGTGAGGCCAACAACCAACACACGACTTTATATGTGCCCGACATGAAAATACTACACATACCAACCGGCACGCCAGTATGACCCGGAATGCCACGATATAACAAAAGTGACATCAAAAATCAATAATGACTCACCGAGATGAAATATTAGTGAAATGAATGATAGCTCAATGAAATGATTGGAACCGTCGTTCCTCGTGAATGAAGTGATTAATTGACAATTACAAGTCTCAATACGATTAATACTTTATGAATGAAATATGATTATGAATGAACAACAACGAAAGGAATGAATATCCTTTTAACCAAGTAAGAATTAACTTACCCAACACCGGTGAACAATGTCATTCCACGAAAAAACATCCAAAATGAAATGTCGGTCGCTCGAACAACCTTGAATAACACAGATACCAACAATCCGGTTCAACACACGAATCAAACACGAGTATAACTAACTCAAAACGTCGATACGACTAAACCAAGTTCATTGGGGTATTATATCAAACACGTTGTAACCAATCTTCGATTGTTTAGAATCAATCCTCAATTATACCAACATCAAATCCCGGAGAAGTGTTTCAAACCAACAAAACATCTTCAATACAATCAATAATACAAAATGAATATCCAAATTCGTGATTACAACAATAATTAATCAAAAACCCCCAAATCCAACTCAATATTCAAAGTGTTCTTGAATAACCTTTCAATAATCCAATGAATATTCATACACACCCGTAATCATACGTATATCCCTTCATATAACATGATTATAACATCCAAAACATCATACTTCAACATAAAATCAAAATCCAAGATGTTGAAGAATATTACCTTTGAAGATCCAAGCACTTCGATCCGATGAAAACACGTTAAATCGACTATCCAAGCTCCCCAAACGAATGAATATGATGAAAACCGAACACTCTTATGATTGATGATGAAAAGTATCTCCCTCAAGATCTCTCTCTCGGAACAAAGTGAAGAAAATGAGAAAATGAGGAAAAAGTCCCGTCCAATACTTTATAAACTGCCGGAAGTTACGGCCGTAACTCGGCCTTCTTACGGCCGTAACATCCCTGGTCAACGGCCTTACGGCTGTAACCAGCCATCTCGTACGTCCGTATCTCGGCTTCGTCCAGAAAACTACCGACAGACATACGGCCATACCCGCACACCTTACGGGCATAACTCGACCGATACGGCCGTACTCGGCCAAACTTACGGGCATACCTGCCTCGTCTTACGGCCGTATTCCACAACCCTTATGGCCGTAAGTCCTTTTCGTACGACACATCCTGAAAGTTACGAACGCCACTTACGGTCGTATCCTGCCCATCATACGGCCGTATCTCGCCTTCGGCCAAAAACGCCTGGGCACCCTGCTCGACACGTACGGCCGTAACAGGCCAAGCCTTACGGCCGTACCTGCTCAACTTACGGCCGTATGCCGCAACCCTTACGGCCGTAAGTCCCGTTCGTCCAAATTGGCATGTAATCAACGAACGCGTGTTACGGCCGTAATGTAAGACTAGTTATGGCCGTAACTCGTGGCTGGACCAGATGAACATCCGACAACTCCGATTTCTCGCTACGATTGATGAATGATCCGACATACCATACATATGTGAAAGTGAACAAGTCCAACACATGCCAAAGATGATACTTCCAGCACAAGACTACCAATCACGATGATAATGATAATACTCCCATCTCGACACTCAAATGGAGATGAAATGACGATCGATAACTGATACACGATTACAACATGCCAACAATGAACGCAAATGAAAGAATCATGAAGGATGAGTGATTATTAATGAGTGAAAATTACTGAGTGACAATTACTGACTGATAATTACTGAATGATAATGAATGAATTAGAACCGGGTATTACATACTCCCCCCCTTAAAAAGAGTTTTGTCCCCGAAACTAAGGATCAAACAACTCTGGATAGCCTTCCTACATCTCGGTTTCCCAAGTAGCCTCTTCGACTCCATGTCTAGACCACTGAATCTTGACCAAATGAATCGTCTTGTTACTCAACTGTTTGATTCGCTGCTCTAAAACTCATATAGGACGCTCCTCATTCGAATGATCATCCGCGATCTCGATTTCGTCGAACTGAAGTATGTGGCTCGGGTCGGCAACATACTTCCGCAACTGAGAGACGTGAAACACATTATGAATTCGGCTCAACACCGGAGGTAAGGCCAATCGATAAGCTAACTCGCCTACTCGATCCAAAATCTCAAACGGTCCGATGAATCTCGGACTCAGCTTTCCCCGCTTCCCGAAACGGAAGATACCTCGACTCGGGGATACCTTGACCAACACGTGGTCACCTGTCTCGAACTCTAGCGGTCGACGACGATTATATGCATATGATTTCTGTCGATTCCGAGCGGTCAACAAATGACTCCTGATCAAAGATACCTTCTCACGGGCGGCTATAAGTATATCGGGCTCGGTGCCGAGTGATTCTGATAAGCATCCCAACACAAAGTAGATCGACAACGACGACCATACAAGGCCTCGTAAGGTGCCATCTTAATCGAAGCATATCAACTATTATTGTACGTGAACTCGATCAACAGTAGTTGGGCTTCCCAATCATCCTTCCAATCGAGAACACATGCCCTCAACTTGTCCTCCAAAGTCTGAATAGTCCTCTCCGATTGTCCGTCGGACTGGGGATGAAAAGCTGTACTGAGATTAAGCTGAGTTCCCATAGAACGATGAACTGATTTACAAAAATGAGACACAAGTCGTCCGTCACGATCGGAAACGATACTTTTAGGAGTACCGTGCAATCTCACTATCTCTTTGATAAACAACTGGGCAAGTCTCTCGGGACCCCAAGTATCCTTAATCTCAAGGAAATGAGCCGATTTAGTTAGACGATCCACGATTACCCAGATTGTATTCATGCCACAACGACTCGTCGGCAAACTCGTGATGAAGTCCATTGAAATATCCTCCCACTTCCACTCCGAAATAGGGAGCGGTTTCAGCATACCCGCCGGTCGCTGATATTCTATCTTGACTTTTTGACAGGTGATACATCTCGAAACAAACTCGGAGACTTCACGCTTCATATTACTCCACCAGTAATTTCGTTTCAAGTCCTTGTACATCTTGCTGGACCCCGGATGAACGGAATAAGGGGTAGCATGAGCTTCTCTCAAAATTGAGTTTTTCAACTCGTCAATCGCCGGTACACATGACCGATTTTTAAAACGCAAAAGTCCATCCTCGTGGACCACAAACTCTGGGGCTTTCCCCTGAGTCACATCCTCTCAAATGCGTAACAGAAATGGGTCCGAACCCCGATTCACCCTGATCGCCTCCTCCGATGGCGATGAAATCTCCAACGTACAAAGTTGCCCTTGTACTCGCTATAACCAGACCTCGATCTCGGGTCTCAGAAATTCCTGCTGAAGTTCCCTCTGAACTGTTAATCGAGCAAGCATCTGCTCCTGAACGGACTTATGACTCAAGGCATCGGCGACAATGTTCGCCTTTCCTGGGTGGTATAGTATCTCGATATCATAATCTTTGATTAGTTCCAACCACCACCTTCGTCGCATATTTAACTCCTTCTGAGTAAATATATACTTTAAGCTCTTATGATCGGTGAATATCTGACAGGTAACGCCATAAAGATAATGACGCCAAATCTTCAATGCAAACACCAAGGCTGCTAGCTCCAGGTTGTGGGTCGGATAATTTACCTCGTAAGGTCTCAATTGCCGTGAAGCATAAGCAATAACTTTCCCGTTCTGCATGAGTACACATTCGAGACCCTGTCCGGACGCATCACTATAGACCACAAATTCTTCTGTCCCTTGCGGTAAAGAAAGGACAGGTGCTGAAATTAAACGGCTCTTGAGTTCCTCAAAACTCTGTTGACACGCGTCGGACCATCTGCCACAAAACAGGGCACATCTGTAACACCCCAAACTAGGCGGATATTACAGTGCCGTGGACCCCCGACTGGGACCCACCAGGCGAACGAAAATTAATGAAATTAACAACATAAATGTAGTACCGAACCACATCACATTATCCATTACTCCAATGAGGAGTCTAAGTATAATATACCCAGGAAGAATACTGAATACATGTATATTTTATGTGAAGATAACATATACAACATTAAATGAAAATGAACATCCAAACGGAAATCTGCAGCGGAAATAAAGATGAAAAGACATGAATGACTGAATCGGACTGGGGCCCCTTACTAGTATCACTGGGACTCCTCGCCATCAATGTTCTCTTCCCGTGCCTTAGCCTTGCCATGACCTGAAAACAATATTCCCCAACGGTGTCAGTTACACAGAATAACAATCCTCAAGAGTTGAATAGTCACAATCCTGTTGAAAACATACACAATCAAACATGCTGTATGAATCAACTAACAGTACGGCTCAAAATATGGCACCACACTACGCCCGGGATGGAAATGTGTCCGTGCACAAGCCACAAACGAGTATCGATCGAATACACGTGTGGCCTTGTACCTAATCAGTGTCACGAAGTGATCGTCTCGTGTGCACAGTCCAATGTGAGGCCAACAACCAACACACGACTTTATATGTGCCCGACATGAAAATCCTACACATACCAACCAGCACGCCAGTATGACCCGGAATGCCACGATATAACAAAAGTGACATCAAAAATCAATAATGACTCACTGAGATGAAATGTTAGTGAAATGAATGATAGCTCAATGAAATGATTGGAACGGTCGTTCCTCGTGAATGAAGTGATTAATTGACAATTACAAGTCTCAATACGATTAATACTTTATGAATGAAATATGATTATGAATGAACAACAACGAAAGGAATGAATATCCTTTTAACCAAGTAAGAATTAACTTACCCAACACCGGTGAACAATGTTATTCCACGAACAAACGTCCTAAATGAAATGTCGGTCGCTCGAACAACCTTGAATAACACAGATACCAACAATCCGATTCAACACACGAATCATACACGAATATAACTAACTCAAAACGTCGATAGGACTAAACCAAGTTCATTGGGGCATTATATCAAACACGTTGTAACCAATCTTCGATTGTTTACAATCAATACTCAATTATACCAACATCAAATCCCCGAGAAGTGTTTCAAACCAACAAAACATCTTCAATACAATCAATAATCCAAAATGAATATCCAAATTCGTGATTACAACAATAATTAATCGAAAACCCCCAAATCCAACTCAATATTCAAAGTGTTCTTGAATAACCTTTCAATAATCCAATGAATATTCATACACACCCGTAATCATACGTATATCCCTTCATATAACATGATTATAACGTACAAAACATCATACTTCAACATAAAATTGAAATCCAAGATGTTGAAGAATATTACCTTTGAAGATCCAAGCACTTCGATCCAATGAAAACGCGTTAAATCGACTATCCAAGCTCCCCAAACGAATGAATATGATGAAAACCGAACACTCTTATGATTGATGATGAAAAGTATCTCCCTCAAGCTCTCTCTCTCGGAACAAAGTGAAGAAAATGAGAAAATGAGGAAAAAGTCCCGTCCAATCCTTTATAAACTGCCGGAAGTTACGGCCGTAACTCGGCCTTCTTACGGCCGTAACATCCCTGGTCAATGGCCTTACGGCTGTAACCAGCCATCTCGTACGGCCGTATCTCGGCTTCGTCCAGAAAACTATCGACAGACATACGGCCGTACCCGCACACCTTACGGGCATAACTCGACCGATACGGCCGTACTCGGCCAAACTTACGGGCGTACCTGCCTCGTCTTACGGCCGTATTCCACAACACTTATGGCCGTAAGTCCTTTTCGTACGACACATCCTGAAAGTTACGAACGCCCCTTACGGTCGTATCCTGCCCATCATACGGCCGTATCTCGCCTTCGGCCAAAAACGCCTGGGCACCCTGCTCGACACATACGGCCGTAACCGGCCAAGCCTTACGGCCGTACCTGCTCAACTTACGGCCGTATGCCGCAACCCTTACGGCCGTAAGTCCCGTTCGTCCAAATTGGCCTGTAATCAACGAACGCGTGTTACGGCCGTAATGTAAGACTAGTTATGGCCGTAACTCGTGGCTGGACCAGATGAACATCCGACAACTCCGATTTCTCGCTACGATTGATGAATGATCCGACATACCATACATATGTGAAAGTGAACAAGTCCAACACATGCCAAAGATGATACTTCCAGCACAAGACTACCAATCACGATGATAATGATAATACTCCCATCTCGACACTCAAATGGAGATGAAATGACGATCGATAACTGATACACGGTTACAACATGCCAACAATGAACGCAAATGAAAGAATCATGAACGATGAGTGATTATTAATGAGTGAAAATTACTGAGTGACAATTACTGACTGATAATTATTGATTGATAATGAATGAATTAGAACCGGGTATTACATACTCCCCCCCTTAAAAAGAGTTTTGTCCCCGAAACTAAGGATCAAACAACTCTGGATAACCTTCCTGCATCTCGGTTTCCCAAGTAGCCTCTTCGACTCCGTGTCTAGACCACTGAATCTTGACCAAATGAATCGTCTTGTTACTCAACTGTTTGATTCGCTGCTCTAAAACTCATATAGGACGCTCCTCATACGAATGATCATCCGCGATCTCGATTTCGTCGAACTGAAGTATGTGGCTCGGGTCGGAAACATACTTCCGCAACTAAGAGACGTGAAACACATTATGAATTCGGCTCAACACCGGAGGTAAGGCCAATCGATAAGCTAACTCGCCTACTCGATCTAAAATCTCAAACGGTCCGATGAATCTCAGACTCAGCTTTCCCCGCTTCCCGAAACGGAAGATACCTCGACTCGGGGATACCTTGACCAACACGTGGTCACCTGTCTCGAACTCTAGCGGTCGACGACGATTATATGCATATGATTTCTGTCGATTCCGAGCGGTCAACAAACGACTCCTGATCAAAGATACCTTCTCACGGGCGGCTATAAGTATATCAGGCTCGGTGCCGAGTGATTCTGATAAGCATCCCAACACAAAGTAGATCGAAAACGACGACCATACAAGGCGTCGTAAGGTGCCATCTTAATCGAAGCATATCAACTATTATTGTACGTGAACTCGATCAACAGTAGTTGGGCTTCCCAATCATCGTTCCAATCCAGAACGCATGCCCTCAACTTGTCCTCCAAAGTCTGAATAGTCCTCTCCGATTGTCCGTCGGACTGAGGATGAAAAGCTGTACTGAGATTAAGCTGAGTTCCCATAGCACGATGAACTGATTTACAAAAATGAGACACAAGTCGTCCGTCACGATCGGAAACGATACTTTTAGGAGTACCGTGCAATCTCACTATCTCTTTGATAAACAACTGGGTAAGTCTCTCGGGACCCCAAGTATCCTTAATCTCAAGGAAATGAGCCGATTTAGTTAGACGGTCCACGATTACCCAGATTGTATTCATGCCACAACGACTCGTCGACAAACTCGTGATGAAGTCCATTGAAATATCCTCCCACTTCCACTCCGAAATAGGGAGCGGTTTCAGCATACCCGCCGGTCGCTGATATTCTATCTTGACTTTTTGACAGGTGATACATCTCGAAAAAAACTCGGAGACTTCACGCTTCATATTACTCCACCAGTAATTTCGTTTCAGGTCCTTGTACATCTTGCTGGACCCCGGATGAACGGAATAAGGGGTAGCATGAGCTTCTCTCAAAATCGAGTTTTTCAACTCGTCAATCGCCGGTACACATGACCGATTTTTAAAACGCAAAAGTCCATCCTCGTGGACCACAAACTCTGGGGCTTTCCCCTGAGTCACATCCTCTCAAATGCATAACAAAAATGGGTCCGAACCCCGATTCACCCTGATCGCCTCCTCCGATGGCGATGAAATCTCCAACGTACAAAGTTGCCCTTGTACTCGCTATAACCAGACCTCGATCTCGGGTCTCAGAAATTCCTGCTGAAGTTCCCTCTGAACTGTTAATCGAGCAAGCATCTGCTCCTGAACGGACTTATGACTCAAGGCATCGGCGACAACGTTCGCCTTACCTGGGTGGTATAGTATCTCGATATCATAATCTTTGATTAGTTCCAACCACCACCTTCGTCGCATATTTAACTCCTTCTGAGTAAATATATACTTTAAGCTCTTATGATCGGTGAATATCTGACAGGTAACGCCATAAAGATAATGACGCCAAATCTTCAATGCAAACACCACGGCTGCTAGCTCCAGGTCGTGGGTCGGATAATTTACCTCGTAAGGTCTCAATTGCCGTGAAGCATAAGCAATAACTTTACCGTTCTGCATGAGTACACATTCGAGACCCTGTCCGGACGCATCACTATAGACCACAAATTCTTCCGTCCCTTGCGGTAAAGAAAGGACAGGTGCTGAAATTAAATGGCTCTTGAGTTCCTCAAAACTCTGTTGACACGCGTCGGACCGTCTGCCACAAAACAGGGCACATCTGTAACACCCCAAACTAGGCGGATATTACAGTGCTGTGGACCCCCGACTGGGACCCACCAGGCGAATAAAAATTAATGAAATTAACAACATAAATGTAGTACCGAACCACATCACATTATCCATTACTCCGATGAGGAGTCTAAGTATAATATACCCAGGAAGAATACTGAATACATGTATATTTTATGTGAAGATAACATATACAACATTAAATGAAAATGAACATCCAAACCGAAATCTGCAGCGGAAATAAAGATGAAAAGACATGAATGACTGAAACGGACTGGGGCCCCTTACTAGTATCACTGGGACTCCTCGCCATCAATGTTCTCTTCCCGTGCCTTAGCCTTGCCATGACCTGAAAACAATATTCCCCAACGGTGTCAGTTACACAGAATAACAATCCTCAAGAGTTGAATAGTCACAATCCAGTTGAAAACATACACAATCAAACATGCTGTATGAATCAACTAACAGTACGGCTCAAAGGATGGCACCACACTACGCCCGGGATGGAAATGTGTCCGTGCACAAGCCACAAACGAGTATCGATCGAATACACGTGTGGCCTTGTACCTAATCAGTGTCACGAAGTGATCGTCTCGTGTGCATAGTCTAATGTGAGGCCAACAACCAACACACGACTTTATATGTGCCCGACATGAAAATCCTACACATACCAACCAGCACGCCAGTATGACCCGGAATGCCACGATATAACAAAAGTGACATCAAAAATCAATAATGACTCACCGAGATGAAATGTTAGTGAAATGAATGATAGCTCAATGAAATGATTGGAACGGTCGTTCCTCGTGAATGAAGTGATTAATTGACAATTACAAGTCTCAATACGATTAATACTTTATGAATGAAATATGATTATGAATGAACAACAACGAAAGGAATGAATATCCTTTTAACCGAGTAAGAATTAACTTACCCGATACTGGTGAACAATGTCCTTCCACGAACAAACGTCCTAAATGAAATGTCGGTCACTCGAACAACCTTGAATAACACAGATACCAACAATCCGGTTCAACACACGAATCAAACACGAATATAACTAACTCAAAACGTCGATAGGACTAAACCAAGTTCATTGGGGCATTATATCAAACACGTTGTAACCAATCTTCGATTGTTTACGATCAATCCTCAATTATACCAACATCAAATCCCCGAGAAGTGTTTCAAACCAATAAAACATCTTTAGTACGATCAATAATCCAAAATGAATATCCAAATTCGTGATTACAACAGCAATTAATCGAATACCCCCAAATCTAACTCAATATTCAAAGTGTTCTTGAATAACCTTTCAATAATCTAATGAATATTCACACACACCCGTAATCATACGTATATCCCTTCATACAACATGATTATAATGTCCAAAACATCATACTTCAACACAAAATCGAAATCCAAGATGTTGAAGAATATTACCTTTGAAGATCCAAGCACTTCGATCCGATGAAAACGCGTTAAATCGACTATCCAAGCTCCCCAAACGAATGAAGATGATGAAAACCGAACACTCTTATGATTGATGATGAAAAGTATCTCCCTCAAACTCTCACTCTGAACAAAGTGAAGAAAATGAGAAAATGAAGAAAAAGTCCCGTCCAATCCTTTATAAACTGCCGGAAGTTACGGCCGTAACTCGGCCTTCTTACAGTCGTAACATCCCAGGTCAACGGCCTTACGGCCGTAACCAGACATCTCGTACAGCCGTAACTTGGCTTCGTCCGGAAAACTACCGACATACATACGGCTTTACCCACACACCTTACGGTTGTAACTCGACCGATATGGCCGTACTCGGCCAAACTTACGGGCATACCTGCCTCGTCTTATGGCCGTATTCCGCAACCCTTACGTCCGTAACTCCCCTTCGTCCGACACATCCTGAAAGTTACGAACGCCCCTTACGGCCGTATCCTGCCCATCATACGGCCATATCTCGCCTTCGGCCAAAAACGCCTGGGCACCCTGCTCGACACGTACGGCCGTAACCGGCCAAGCCTTACGGCCGTACCTGCTCAACTTACGGTCGTATGCCGCAACCCTTACGGCCGTAAGTCCCGTTCGTCCAAATTGGCCTGGAATTAACGAATGCCTGTTACGGCCGTAATGTAAGACTAGTTACGGCCGTAACTCGTGACTGGACCACATGAATGATACGACATACCATACGTATGTGAAAGTGAACAAGTCCAACACATGCCAAAGATGATACTTCCAGCACAAGACTACCAATCACAATGATAATGATAATACTCCCATCTCAACACTCAAACGGAGATGAAATGACGATCGGTAACTGATACACGGTTACAACATGCCAATAATGAACGCAAATGAAAGAATCATGAACGATGAGTGATTATTAATGAGTGAAAATTACTGAGTGACAATTACTGACTGATAATTACTGAATGATAATGAATGAATTACAACCGGGTATTACAACATCCAGTTTGACTGCCCTGATATCAAGAAATATGAAGGCAAGAAGGAAGTAGGCAAGAGGGGTGACAAAATAAAAGCCCTCATTGGTGAAGATCAAATTCAAGAGAGAGTAAAATCAAGCAGTGGCTTCTTTTCAGATGATGATGACAACTACAACTGCTTGATGGCCAATCTAGATGATGAAGAGGTAACATCTAAACCTCAAACTACAGAAGGTTTCAGTTCTGATATGCCTGAAGATATTGATCTTCAAAAATCTTTAAATCAACTGCTAAGAGATTTTGAAACCTTAAAATCTGCTCACCTGACTGTGACAATTGAGAATGCACAACTGAGAAATGAGAAAGTCCAGCTGAAAAATGATTATGACAAACTCAGCCTAGAGTCTGCAAAACGTGAAAACATCAGATCTGAATTTGAAAAACAGACATATAAAAGTTTGAAAAACTCAGTTGAAAATACCACAACTGAGTTTAATAGTCTGACCATTTTAAACAGTGAAAAGTCAGCTGCACTCGCTCATATCAAACTGAGCTTTCAAAATTGAAACAGTTTTAGTGCGCAAGCTAAAGAGATAACATCTCTAAAAGCATATGTAACCCTTGATGGACTGTATATAAACCAAAGGCCATTTTTTTTTAAAATCAAGCCTTGGATATGACCCCAACACTCTCTCCACTTCTAAAACCACTTTTATAAAGGGAGATACATATGCCTAGACTCTTGAGCCTATAAACAAACTTGTATCTAGAAATAGGCAGTAGCCCATTCAAAATTTTAGGCATCAGCCAAGGTTTACAAGGCAGCCACCTAGACAGAAGACTAGGCAATGGCCAAAGCAGCAACAGCAGTCAAGCCACTATTCTGCTTACTATCAAAGACTCTCCAAAAACAGATTACAAAATTAGAGAGGAAATTGGAAACCTCAACGCTAACCAAATTTTCAAAATGATCAGGCATGGAGACCTTAAAACTTTCATCATAGGTCTCATCCAAGAATTTACAATGGCCCATACCACTCAAAGTATCAGACATATCCAATATACAATCCTAACCAGGGATATAGACCTAGACAGTATGCACCCTATAGGAATAGCCAAAACCATTTTCATAACAAGAGGAGAAATCAATTCTCCAGGAAGTCCACTAACCATAAAGGACCCACTCAGCTTTGGGTACCTAAATCTCTTCTTTCCTGATTGCATAAAAGGTAGGAGGACTACTACCATGTCACCTCAAGTTCAACAGTAAGAGGTGAAGAATCATTTGTAGACTCTGGATGCTCAAGGCACATGACAGGAAATAAGAATATTCTGTCAGAATATGTTAAAGAAAGTGGTCCAGATGTAACATTTGGAGATAGATCAAGTGGACAAACCAAAGGATATGGAAAGTTGCACAGAGGAAGCATAATCATTATAAAAGTGCAATTTGTCAAAGGGATAAAATATAATCTCCTAACCTAGTAGTCTTCACAAGATGCAAATGTATGGTAATTGATCTCCTCACTGGGGAAGTGAAGCTACAAGGATTCAGAAGATGAGATGTCTACCTGATAGGGTGGAAATCAGGATCACCAAATACTTGTTTCTTATCAAAAACAATAGCTGAAAATGGATGGCTCTGACACAAAAGACTCTGTCACCTGAACTTCAAAACCATCAACAAAATAAGTTCTCAAAAGTTGGTCAGAGGACTTCCAACAGAAGTATTCAAGAAAGAGACTCTCTGTGATGCATGTCAGAAGGAAAAACAAACCAAGGCATCTTTCAAATTAGTTCAGCCTACCACTCTCACCACCAGAATTTTGGACCTACTCCACATGGATTTATTTGGTCCTATCAAGCCAAGACCACTGAGCGGAAGGAAGCATGTCTTAGTAGTTGTTGACGACTACTCTAGATATACATGGATTGTTTTCCTATATAAACATAGTGAAACATTAACAAAGCTCCCTGAGCTATTGAGAAAGATTTAAAATGGGAAATCCCTCTCCATCATAAAGATCAGATCAGACAGAGGATGAGAATTCCTCAACAAGGCAATCACTGATAGTGATCACAATGGAATCCAACATAAAGTCTCTGCCGCAATAACACCACAACAAAATGGTGTAGCTGAAAGAAGGAACAGAACCCTGAAGGAAGCAGCCAGGTCAATGATTGCTGAAACTGACCTGCCAAAAAGGTTATAGGTTCAAGCAGTCAACACAGCATGCTATATTCAGAATAGGAGTATGATAGTAGGGAGATAGCAAAACTCACTATGAGGTTTGGAATGGCAGAATTCCAACTGTTGCATATTTTCATATCTTTGGTTGTAAGTGTTTCATCCACAACAGTGGTAAAACCCAACTGAATGCCTTTGATGCAAAAACTGATGATGGTCTCTGTTGTTGCCCGAAATATTATCCGAAGATAAATATTGCTGGAATGGTCGAGCAACAGCAAATTGCGAGAGCACGTCCGGGGGAATGGAAAAACATAAGATTTGCCGGGTTTGTTAGGCCCAGGCTTGAATGCTCTCGCGAGATGTTATTAATATAAATATGTTTGAGTACAAATATTAATGTAAGAATGCGATTACAATGAGTGTAAAATATTCTATGTATCTTGCTCTTGAACGAAGCTCTGAGTGTTCTTGTTCTCGTTTCTGCCGACCGTCTTATGATTAAGAGGTTCCAAGAGTGAGAGATGAACAGATGTCCAAAGTGTATAGCTTTTACCAAGAGAGTGAAAGCCAAGTTATATGCTGGGATTATGAACTTCTGAACCCTTTATCCGCTGCTGGAGGCTTCCTATTTATAAGACTGGCCACTGCTGGGCGATCGCCTTTCTTGATAATATAATAAGGGGCGATCGTCTTTTCAGCACATGGGCTATTTGCTTTGAAGCCTGCGTCTGCTGTTTCCAGCCAGCTCTGCGGTCCAATGAAGAGCCTGCATGCGTCCTGAGTCGCTGTCCCGGACGGTCCCACTTTGCACCTTTTGGCGGGTCTGTCGGTAGGTG
Source organism: Orobanche coerulescens (assembly GCA_033398695.1). Taxonomy (NCBI): domain Eukaryota; kingdom Viridiplantae; phylum Streptophyta; class Magnoliopsida; order Lamiales; family Orobanchaceae; genus Orobanche; species Orobanche coerulescens. The sequence continues at coordinate 28,207,673 of CM065805.1, read as the reverse complement.
AAAAGATGCTGACAGGCTTTGGTCAATGATCCATGTCTTGCGGCGCCTTTTCCGGATCTGCACGTGGGTCTTTGCCCTGAGCTTCGGCCTTCGCCGACTAGACGGTCGCTGGCTTTGCGTGGCATGAGGCGGTCGTCATTGGCCGGGCACCAAAGTCGATCGCCAGATGTCGAGAGACGATTGCCTTAGATGTCAATCGCTCGGCACCGGGGTTCAACCTAGGACCCTCGATCGGCCAATCTGCCTTGGCTGCTAGGTTCTGGCTCGGTCGCCCGGTCTCTGTGCTGATCGCCTGTTGAGATGTATAAATCTCGACACAACAATTTCCCCCCAGCTTGATCCGATGTTGAAGACATGGGGTGAGGTGGTTCTTCCTGGCGATCGTTGAGGATAAAGATGGGCGATCCGTTGAGCGGACTTTGGTCTCGGACTTGGGCGATCTGATCGATTGGCGAGCTATCTTCGGTCTTGTACCTGCAATAGAAAATTTGCCGATCCCTCGTAGAGAGCTGATTGCTTCGTCATTGAGGAACCGTGCACAGTCGCGGAGTTCGATGGACCGACTCCATGACCATGTCTTGTGCGCGAGCGACATTGTCTATCTCGTGACTCATTTTATTGTGAGGGTCCTCCGTTAGGCTGCGCCTCGCTTCGTATTTAAACGAAGGGCGTGCGGTCTCGGTTTGGAGGAGTTCTTGCGCGGGGCATCGTCGGATTAATCGACTCCACATCCGCGGCTAGTTAGCTCTTTTCTACCTCGGATGGTCATGTTAGATGGCAATCCTCGACGGTATACGTTGAGACGGGGGTAAGGACGCATCGCATTGTCCGTGAAGGACCCACCGTGTTAAGTGACGGACCTTCGAGGGCAAGCGATTGTGTCCACTGATTTGCTTGGAGGGTCCTTCGACTACGCCCGCCTCGTATTTAAACAAAGGGCGAGCGATCTCGGCCCAAAGGAACCTTGCATGGCCTAAGCAGTCGGTTCCATCGACCACCAGGACCATGGCTGCACTCCTCCACCTCGGATCGTCATGTCAAATGCCGACCTTCGACGGTGTACGTTGTGCGGGGGAGGCGATCTCGTGCCTTAGTCCAACATGTTAGATGATGAACTATAGATGGCGAGCGAGTCCTCCAGTTTTGGTGATGTTGCTTGATTCTGACGATCGGGTTGGAAGACTGATGATCGTCGTTCGGTTTCCAATCGCGTTTCTCATAGGTTATAAAGCAACCTTTGCCTGGCCAGAAAATCTACGGCTTTGGCGCAGAAGATCATGTAGGTTGGGGGGAGGTCCTTCGTAAAATGCCTGAACATAGGCGAAAGACCATGGAATCCCCCTAGGACCGAGTAGAGGGCGATCTCATTGCTTACGGGCTCGTCGTTGAGGATGATCTCGTCTACCCGGTCGATGTAGTCTGTGTCGGACTCTTCTTCCTCTTGCCTGATCTGCATCATGCGATGGGGACCTTCCGGCCAAGCGACCTTAGTGGCGAAGTACGCTATGAAGTCGTTCGCCAGTTGGTCAAAGGAATTGACGGATCGCGGCGGCAATGAGACGTACCATCTATGGGCCAGGTCGCCCAGTGTTAGCGGGAACATTCGGCACCTGGTCGCGTCTGATGTCCCACACCCGGTCATGTAGATCCGGAACTTGCTCAGGTGAGTATTGGGATCCGACCTTCCCTCGTACAGAGGTGTTTGCGGAGGAGAGATCTTACGCTACACGGGGGCAAGCTCGATGTTGACCGCGAGTGGCTCGCTCGGCCCGCCGATCTCTCTTTTGGCGCCTACCCCAGATTCTAGGAGCGCCTTCATGTCGTCGAACTGGCGTTGCATCGCGGCCATCGCTATAGCTTGGTCTCTCGTGGCTCGGCTTTCGGAACGGGAGCCGAGGCGATCATATACGGATCTCCTCACTCTGTGATGGCCGACCTCGGTTCTTCGGCGAGGAGGAGCCAGATGGCTGGCCTGCCTTCTGGGAGTCGGATATGCCGAACTCCTGGTGACGGAATCGAGCTCCGTCATCCCGTGGCTGGGCCGGACTTCCCCGGTCGCCATGATGGGTCGCTGCCTAGGCAGCTGAAAACAGAGGTGCCCCGGCTTGCGAGCGCCTCTTCTTGTGAATCGGGGCCTTCTGGCGATCGCTCGGTCAATAACCCCTTGAACTTCCGTTTGGTCACACGGCGGATGGCCGAGGGGGTTATAGCAGGCGGCGCGTCGAAAGCTCTCCGTCGCTCCCGTAGGATGGCCACGGCTCCTTCGATCTGTTCCGCGGTTTGGAACCGATCGAGCAAGAGGCTTGGGTCGTCCCTCGGGGGTGGGATCGAGAGTCTCGGACCGCGGCGGCTACCCTCCGCCCTAGGTTGTGGCTCAGGTTGAGACGGAATGAGGCGTCCGGCGGATCGGCCAGCGGCTTTCTTCGACGTGGAGGCAGAAGTCATGATTCTGAAAGCTTTCTTTTAAGAGCAGTAAGTGTCTCTTCAAGTATATTCCCCGGAGAACAGTGAGTGTTCTTCGAGACAGTAGGAATAAAAATGAGGGTTAAGATGCCCTTCCTCTAGCGCCAATTGTTGTTGCCCGAAATATTATCCGAAGATAGATATTGCTGGAATGGTCGAGCAACAGCAAATTGCGAGAGCACGTCCGAGGGAATGGAAAAACACAAGATTTGCCGGGTTTGTTAGGCCCGGGCTTGAATGCTCTCGCGAGATGTTATTAATATAAATACGTTTGAGTACAAATATTAATATAAGAATGCGATTACAATGAGTGTAAAAGATTCTATGTATCTTGATCTTGAGCAAAGCTCTGAGTGTTCTTGTTCTCGTTTCTGCCGACCGTCTTAGGATTAAGAGGTTCCGAGAGTGAGAGATGAACAGATGTCCGAAGTGTATAGCTTTTGCCAAGAGAGTGAAAGCCAAGTTATATGCTGGGATTATGAACTTCTGAACCCTTTATCCGCTGATGGAGGCTTCCTATTTATAGGATTGGCCACTGCTGGGTGATCGCATTTCTTGATAATATAATAAGGGGCGATCGTCTTTTCAGTACATGGGCTGTCTACTTTGAAGCCTGCGGTTGCTGGCGGCCAGTGTGAGTCAATGAGGAGCACGCACGCGTCTGAGTTCTTGTCGGCGGTCCCACTGTGCACCTTTCGGCGGGTCTGTCGGTAGGTGAAAAGATGCTGACAGGCTGTGGTCAATGATCCATGTCTTGCGGCGCCTTTTCCGAATCTGTACGTGGGTCTTCGGCCTTCGCCGACTAGACGGTCGCTGGCTTTGCGTGGCATGAGGCGGTCGTCATTGGCGGGCACCAAAGTCGATCGCCAGATGCCGAGAGACGATCGCCTTAGATGACAATCGCTCGGCACCGGGGTTCAACCTGGGACGCTCGATCGGCCAATCTGCCTTGACTGCTAGGTTCTGGCTCGGTCGCCCGGTCTTTGTGCCGATCGCCTGTTGAGATGTATAAATATCGACACAACAATATCTTTATGGGATACTCACAAATAATCAAGGCATACAGGGTATTTAACAAAAGAACATTAGTTGTGGAAGAAACACCTCATGTTGTCTTTGATGAATATACTGTTGAGTACAGAAAAAAGGTGGAATTAATTGAGAAACAGCACAAAACCACCTCCCTGGAAGAAGTCATCATCAATGACACAGGAATGATGGACACAACTGATGAAGACCCAACTACAGATCAGACAGGATCTCCAAACATAGCTGATCAAACCATAGCTGATCCAACTATAACTGATAAAGTCACAGCTAAATCAACCACAGCTGATGAAAATCCTCAATACACAACTGCAGTTGATAAAACCATAGCTGAACCTAATGCAGTTGCAGACCACCAAAACCAAACTGATGCAGAGTCAGGCGCAGTTCCTCCAAGCAATTCAACAGGGGGAACAAACCTGGAAGATCAACTTCCAAAAACTGAAAATGAAGATGAAATTCCAAAATGGCTAAAAGATAACCCCGTCCAACAGATTATTGGAAACCTAACTGATGGAGTCAAAACCAGAAAATCCAGAGAACCAGCAAGAATGGAAATATTTTCTAGCATCATGTCTCAAATAGAGCCCAAAACAACAGATCAGGCCCTGGATGATTACACATGGTTGATTGCAATGCAAGAAGAACTAAATCAAATGGAGAGGAACAATGTTTGGGAACTAATAGACAGACCAGATCACAAGAATGTCATAGGCACCAAATGGGTGTACAAAAACAAGTGTGATGAAGATGGAATGTTGTTAGGAATAAAGCCAGATTGGTTGCAAAAGGATATGATCAATGTGAAGGAATAGATTTTGATGAAACATATGAACCAGTAGCAAGACTAGAAGCAATCAGACTATTCCTTGCATATGCAACATTCAAAGATTTTGAAATCTACTAAATGGACGTGAAAAGTGCATTTCTCAATGGAGTACTAGAAGAAGAAGTCTATGTTGAGCAACCCCCTGGATTTGTCAAAGGTGACAAGGTATACAAGCTTCTGAATGCTCTATATGGACTAAGCAGGCACCAAGAGCCTAGTATGAAACTCTATCTGTATTTCTTGAGAAAAATGGATTTTGCAAAGGTGTACAAAACTCTCTTCAGAATTGAACACGAAGACCACATACTACTAGTCTAAATATATGTGAATGACATTATATTTGGCTCAACCAAACCTGAGCTATGTGAAAAGTTCTCAGATCTCATGCAAGAAGAATTTGAGATGAGTATGATGGGCAAACTAAATTTCTTTCTTGGTTTGCAAGTCAAACAAGTTGACACTGGAATATTCATCAACCAAGCAAAATACACAAGGGAGCTAATCAAAAGATTTGGCATGGACTCAGCCAAACCCCTAAGAGTGCCAATGAGCACATCCCTACATATTGATGCAGATAAAAGAGGCATTCCAGTGGATCTAACCCACTACAGAGGACTAATTGGATCACTACTATTCCTCACTGCAAGCAGCCCTGACATTTCATATACAGTAGGAGTGTGTGCAAGATTTCAGTCCAAGCCAAAGTAGTCTCACCAGGAAGCAGCAAAAAGGATAATCAGACACCTTAAGTCTATAATCAATGTTGGACTATAGTATCCAAAGGATGACAACATTGAACTATCAGGATATTCAGATGCTAACTTTGTAGGATGCAATATCAACAGGAAAAGCACCATAGGAACGTGCCAATCCCTTGGAACTAGACTAATATCTTGGTTCAGTAAGAAGCAGGTGTCCAACTTAATATCCAAAACTGAGTCAGAATACCAAGTTGCAGGTAGCTGTTATGTGCAAATTCTGTGGATCAGACAACAGCTAAGGGACTACAACATCATAGCAAATGAAGTTCCTATCTGGTGGGACAACAATAGCGCAATTGCTATAACAAACAATTCAGTCCTACATTCAAGAACAAAGCACATAGATGTCAAACACCACTTCATCAGAGACCATGTGCTCAACAAAAGAGTAATAGTGGAAAGAGTCAGCACAGAGTACCAAATTGCTGATATATTCACAAAGCCTTTTTCAGAAGAAAGGTTTCTGGAACTAAGTAGGGATCTTGGACTGCTAGACTGGGAATCTATTGCATAGCTGAAAACTAGATGAGAAAAATCATCTGACCTGAAGTAGGCGAGAGAAATGACCTGATCAGAACATATGACGAGAAGTCACCTGATCTGATCTAGACAAGGAACATCACCTGATCCGGAGAACAGATGAGGAAAAGCCATCTGATCAGACCAGGCGATGAAAAGCCATCTAATCAGACCAGATGAGGAAAATCCATCTGATCAGACCAGACGATGAAAATCCATCTAATCAGACCAGACGAGAAGAGCCATCTGATAAAAGGACATACGAAGAAAAGCTAGCTGATCAGAAGTCAAAGAGTCAACCAGTTAAGTTTTCTATTTCTTTAAATACTTATTTTTATTACACGTGGCTAAAATCACATGACCACAATACCTGCACGTCTACATCACGATGTCCAATCAATCACTCTAACCGCCATAGCTTTATTTAATTATTAAATTCAAAAACGTCTCTTCGAGTGGCTATTTAAGATGATCGACATCATTTCTCAAAAACCTTATCCTCTTCAACCTTCGAGCTAAGAACCCTAATTTCTCAGAAAAGCAAAAAACCCTAGAATATTCACTACACTAAATCCGAAAATTTTCTATTTGCATAAATGGAATCAACCACCTATGTCAAAGGCATCAACCTCAAGATGGTGAAGGATCCAATCATATTTAGCATCATCGTAGACTTTGAAGGTCTACTAGAGTCAAACAACACCACGGAGATGGCACAACTCCTTCAAATGATGAAAAAGAACGGAATTTACCACTTCTTGGACATTAGTCCTACTCATCTATTCAAAGAAGCTGTTATTTGTCTTTACAAAGAGGCCCAGGTCACGGAGTACGGAATCTAGAGCTCGATCTTCGGAGAACAAATCACCATAACCAAGCAGACCATAGTCGACGCATTCAATATGTAATATCCGCAATTTCGGATTCCGATAATTTTCTTTTTTGACGGAAGTCCATTTTAGCGACTCTGTCATGACCGTATCGTCATTCTGAGAATGATTAATTCTGCACTTTTTGTCATCCGAGTTCATTTCGGTATCGTTTTGTTAAGTTCTGTGTTCTTAAGCGGCTTTTCCGCACTTGAGTTTGATTCTTGCGAATCTCGTCCAAAACTGTTATTTAAAATTTCTCGTATGTTGATTTAATATTATTATTCATGTTGTGAGCTTTGGCTTGGTGTTTCGATCGTGTATCGTGTATTTCGAACGTTTTGGGCCATTTTCATAATTTCCCAAAGTTTGGGGTAATTACTTTCCGTTGTCGAATTTTGAGCCTTCGGGTGGTCGGGATCATGTGTTCTCTTAGTGCTTGGATTCGTCTTTGCGAGTACTTCGTAACCGTATCTTCGATTCATATTCAGGTTCGGGTTTCGGCATCGTCCGGGCCGTCGGAGTGGCCACGACCCGCTGATTTAGGCCTTTGGCGAGTTCTGGCCGTAAGGTGCGATTCTGGCCGTAAGGTGCGATTACGGCCGTAAGTGATTAGCGTGCATGGCACAGCGAATGTCGATCTGGCCATAAGGGCCGAAGTTATGGTAAATGCAGGTGCGGGCATCTTCCGGACGAATGCCGATTACGGCCATAAGGACCTGTCGGGTACGGCCGTAAGTGCCGAGTTACGGTCGTAAGGCCCTATCGGTTACGTCCGTAAGAGATCGGCAGGCACTGTGCGGATTTTGACGAATGCCGGTTACGGACGTAAGGCCCTGCCGGTTACGGTCGTAACCCTGTCGGCCATATATAGGCAATGACCGGCCAGACCTCATTTTTTCATCATTTCTTCACCCGGGTTCGGTTGGCGATGGAAAAAATTGGGAGTGGAGTTTTTGGTCGATTCCACTCGATTTTTAAGCATTTTTGAGGATTCTTGTCGATTATATCAACATCAAGTCATTGTTCTTCTTCGGATCGAGGTAATTTCTTGAAATCTCCTAGAATTTGATTTTTTGTGATTTCTTCTTGATTTTCGTTATTCGTCGGAATTTGATGAATCAGTTGATGTTAATAAACTTTATTAGTCATGTTCTATGGATTGTATGTCCATATCTTCGATTCGTCCAACCCGATTGATGATTCTTAGGTTCTTGAGGAACTTTGAACATTTAGTGTTCGATTAAATGTCTCAAAGAGTTTCTTTCGGTCGTTGTGTTGATTTCGATTGATATTGTGATATTAAATGAATTGTATTTCATTCAAGTTTGTTCAAGTACTTGTGTTTATCGGAGGATGCCGTTCGTTGTTCGTGGAAGGAATTCATCGCCTTCGGTTGAGGCAAGTTTTATACTTGTACTAGTCAATGGGATTAATGTTATCATATATGTGTATGAATGTGTTGTATCATTCCGAGACTTAGTCTCTTCATAAGTTCATTGATATTAGGGGATCGTTAGATACGATACTCTTGGGCAATTATGCCAAATGTTTATTATCATTCATTAATGGCGGGTAAGGCATTGAGATATTCGTTGTTAATGTTATTATCGATCACCGGTTCGCGGTATCGATGTATCGGTTGTTGTTGTTAATATTGATGTCGATCTAAGACGTTGTAATCATTGTTATTAATGTTGGCGTCCTGTCATTCATGTTGTATTGGCCGATTGAAGGCATTGTCGTATTCATTCTCATCTTCGTCGTCGGTAGCCGATTAAAGGTGCCGAGGCATTCATTGTATCATTGTTATCGATTGGCCGTTCTAAGGCAATCGAGGAGTTCAATCATTCATTGAATCATTATTATTGATTGGCCGTTCTAAGGTAATCGAGGAGTTCAATCATTCATTGTATCATTGTTATCGATTGGCCGTTCTAAGACAATCGAGGAGTTCAATCATTCATTGTATCATTGCTATCGATTGGCCATTCTAAGGCAATCGAGGAGTTCAATCATTCATTGTATCATTGTCATCAATTAGCCGTTCTAAGGCAATTGAGGTGCTCAATTACTCATTGTATCATTGTTATCGACTGGCCGTTGTAAGGCAATCGAGGTGCTCAATCTTTCGTTGTATCATTGTTATCGATTGGCCGTTTTAAGGTAATCAAGGTATTGAATCATCCGCTGCATCATTGTTATCGGTTGGCCATTCTAAGGCAATCGAGGTATTGAATTGGGTCTGTCGAGGATAGTTCCCATCCGTTGTGTCGTTGTTATCGATTGACCATTCTAAGGTAATCGAGGTATTGAATTGGGACCGCCGAGGACGGTGCCCATCCGTGAGTTACTATCGTCGTGTTGGCCGACTCAAGGTAACACACTATCTTTCTTGTGAATTTGGTAATCTTCGGATCATTTCCGTTTGTGATTAATTATGTTTTGGAGGCTAGTCTCGGCTAGTGCTTATTATGGGTAAGTTTGGGGCTTGAACCTTCGCGGTTGGGTTTCCAACACCTACAATTCAGTAGGTCACGGCCATTGGATGGCCTAATTGTGATACGGCTTCGTGCCGTGGCTTCGGCCCTAATTGTGATACGGCTTCGTGCCATGGCTTCGGCCCTAATTGTGATACGGCTTCGTGCCGTGGCTTCGGCCCTAATTATGATACGACTTCATGCCGTGGCTTCGGCCCTAATTGTGATACGGCTTCATGCCGTGGCTTCGGCCCTAATTGTGATACGGCTTCGTGCCGTGGCTTCGGCCATAATTGTGATACGGCTTCGTGCCGTGGCTTCGGCCCTAATTGTGATACGGCTTCGTGCCGTGGATTCGGCCCTAATTGTGGTATGGCTTTCTGCTGTGGCTTCGGCTAAGTGGCTTTCAGGCCTTTGTGATGTTTTGGTAATTGCATTGGAGCTTTCGGGCATTGTGATTCATAATTAATTCAGTTCTGGTTTGGTTCATATTCGTGTAATTCATTGTGGTGTTCTATAATTATGATTCGCCGTTGGGCATTTATGTTCTAACCTGTTGAACAGGTATTAATAGTATGTCGTGGGCATAGTATTTCACGAATGCTCGGTTCTTACCTTGGTTTGTGAGCATCTCGTATTATTATTATCATTGTACTGTTTCATTCGGCCTTTGGATGCATATCATGTTATACATGTATTTGATGTTCATTATCTGGATGACTGACCGTGTGGGGGCGAAACATGTTTTCATGTTTTAGGTGCTTGCGAGGAGAGAGTTGAGACACAGGGGCATGATGATGGCGACGAGGCATTCGAGCGATACTAGTCCGAGTTGTTCATGTTTGTCAGTCAGTTGGAGTGTTCTCCGGTTTGTCAGTCATTGTCATTATGTATTATCCGAGCAGATGCTCGTGGATGTTGTTGTATTTTTATTTTTGGCCATGTAGGCCCATCGTTGTCGTTGAAATTCCTTATCGGAATATTGTGTCAGATATCATAGTAGGGACTGTGATCTCCCTTGTTGGTTAATTTAATGTATTTTAGTCATGTTCACCTGGTGGATCTCTGGGTGTGGGTTCCACGGCAATGTAATAACCCAATGGGATTTGGGGGTGTTACACAATATGGAGAATAGGGGCCTTGCAGTGGAGGCCCTGAAACAAAGCCCAATTGATATTTGGTACGAGATCAAATTGCCTGAGCAACGGATGAAGATCAAATTTACTGCCAAGAAAGGAGATCTCAAAAGAGAATATAAATACATTCTGGACATCACCAACAAGATAGTTATGGACATGGCATGGAGATTTGATCAACTGTCATCATCGTAGTACATCATTTTAGGAGCTCTGATTCAGAGACAAAGGATTAACTGGCCCGACTACATCTACAGACAGTTAGTCCGAGAAGTCAATAAGATGAGTTGGGATTCTGAGAACAAGAAATTTGTTCAGAAGTTAGCTTTAGGAACCCAGGTCAGTTGGATTCTGGAGTTCCTTGGAAAGGCCAGAGGCATGGCAGAAAACTTCCATATTAGCAAGAGACTTGGTCACCTGGACCAAGCTGCAAAGGAGAAACTTGAAGAGAACAAACCCACAGCGGCCGAATTAATTAATAAAATGACAACTGGAACATCTTTATACAGAGGACCCTAAGGCTCAGATGAGGTTGCATCAGATGCAGCTGCCAAAACCACAGCTGAGATTCCTGCACAGATCTCATCTGAGAAAACCACAGAGGAGACTCCATCCGCACCTGCAGTCGAAGTTATCACACCTGCAGATCATTACTCCACCTTTACCTAAAACCTCATATGCACCTGCAATCGCACCTGCAGATGACTCAGACAGTTACAACATTCCCATTTCAGAGAAAGTCACCTAAGAAAGAAGCAGGTATCCACATTACCTCATCCCCTGAACCATCTCCAAAGAAGCTAAATGTAATATCCGGGGGTAATTTTTTTTTCTTTCTCGTTTCACTGTTGTGTTGTACGTATTCATTTGGAATTGTACAAGCGTTATTGTATTTGACTAATACAATATATATTATATTGGGATATTTTGGAATCGAAATATTTATACTTGTCGTCGGTATTGTGTTGCCGATCAGATGTTGCTTGGTGTGTTTGGAGGTTGATTTTGTCTAAGTATATTGTACATAACATACGCTACATGCAAAGCATTACGTACGTTTAGTGTCGCAGGTTACGTACGTTAAACCATCCTGGTTACGTATGTAACACAGGGTATCTGATCGCATATGTTTTTCGACGTGTGGGGCCGAATATGATTGGATCATGTTGGCTTTTCGAGGCAGCCAAGTCAACGAGCATTACGTACGTATTACTTGTGCTAATAACGTACGTAATGCATGGTTCGTTTTGAGGCAGTGAGTTATGGCAGAACTTAACGTATGCTACGTTAAGGTGATAACATACGTAATAGATATTACGTACGTTAAGGAGGGAGGATAGTGGCCGTAATGCGATGTGCAGATTATAAAGACATGCTTCGTCTTTCATTTTCTCATGATCCATTTTCGGTTTCTCTCCTTAGAAATCATCCCTCTGCATCTCTTAGTGAATTCCAGCCTCTTCCAACTTGATTTGGAGCTTCATAACTTGGATTGAAGCTTAAGAACTTGGAGTTTAGAGTGTTTCTTAATGGTTTGAGGTTGTTCTTCACTTCTTCAAGAGGTATATGTTTAATCTTGTGTTTATCTCGAGATTATGTTGCTTCTATTGTTGATTACTTCGTGTTTTGATGGATGGATGGAGGATTGCATGATTCTTGATGAGTTTTTATAACTTATGATGAAGAACATGATGATATAGCTTGAGTTTTTGATTATGTTCTTGATGTTTAAGAATACTCGGAGGTTATAATCATGTCTAGGAAGAGTTATGTTAAGATTTTTAGATGATTAACATAGCCCTGAGATGATTATTGTTGTTGGTTGTGTTCTTGAGAGATTATAACCATTTTAGTAAGGATTTATGATGAACTAGGAGGATATAGTGTGTTGCGTATTTGAGCTCGAGCCTCTTGGGGTGGGGGACTCAGGACAGGGGACGATCCCCCTTGTGTGTGTGTGTGAAAAAAAAAACGTACGTAATAGCTCTTACGTACGTTAAGGAGGGAGGATAGCGGTCGTAATACGATGTGCAGATTATAAAGACATGCTTCGTCTTTCATTTTCTCACGATCCATTTTCGATTTCTCTCCCTAGAAATCATCACTCTGCATCTCTTAGTGAATTCCAGCCTCTTCCAACTTGATTTTGAGCTTCATAACTTGGATTGAAGCTTAGGAACTTGGAGTTTGGAGTGTTTCTTGATGGTTTGAGGTTTTTCTTCACTTATTCAAGAGGTATGTGTTTAATCTTGTGTTTATCTTGAGATTATGTTGTTGCTATTGTTGATTACTTCGTGTTTTGATGGATGGATGGATGGAGGATAGCATGATTCTTGATGAGTTTTTATAACTTATGATGAACAACATGATGATATAGCTTGAGTTTGATTATGTTCTTGATGTTTAAGAATACTTGGAGGTTATAATTGTAATATCTGGAATTTCTACTATTGTTGTTTATTCGAGTTATGCTATAAAGCATGGAATCTGTACAGTATGGATAAAATAAATGAAGGACTGAGACATTTGTATTGGTATAATTGTCGTACTTGGTCAACAATTGTATTTTAGGATATAGTGTGTTGCGTATACGTATTCGGTATATTGAATCGACGAGCAAGATCAGTGTAAATGGCTAAGTATAGAAGCCATAACGTACGTTAAGCATATGAGATTACGTACGTTAAATCCTAAAGGTTACGTACGTTAACATTAGGTCGTTACATACGTTAAAGAATCAGGTGAGATACAGTTGGCTGATCAGAGAGGACCTTGTCAAGTGTAGCGTATGTTAATCATAGGAGCTTACGTACGCTAAGATGCTAAGTGTTACGTACGCTATGTGTAACGCATTACGTACATAACGAGGGGAATCAGACAGGATCAGGCTATGGCCGACAAGTGGGTCCCATGGTCGGCAACTTTCGGCGAAGAACGTGCATGGGCGAGTCAACTCCTAGATAACGTACGCTATGAGTAGTGCATTACGTACGTTAAGTGGAGATTTACTGTAGCAAGTCAATGTACATATTACGTACGCTATGAAGGAAGTATTACGTACATAAGCGAGTGAACGAAACAAGTCAGTGAGTTCTGGAATGATGTTACGTACGCTATGTTGGACGTGTAGCGTATGCTAGGGAGCATTACGTACGTTAATGTTGAGTGATAACGTACGTAATGATCGATGCAGTTTATAAAATAAGGATATGTTCCTTATTTCTTCACGAGAGAAAATCAATACCTTCCTCCAAACTTCGTCCTTCAAGTGTGTTAGTAAGAATAAACCTCTTCCAACTTGGTTATAAGCTTGGAAACATGGATTTGAGGCTTGAATATGAATATATTGATGATTCTTGGAGAGTTTGATTGTGTTATTCATATTCTTGAGGTATGTCGATGAACTCTACACCTTGAATTTGGATTTTGATGTTATTGTTGATGAATGATTCGCATGAAGATGATTATGGTGTTGTTGTTACGATTCTTAAGGCTATATGAATTATATGTTGAAGGATATGATGGTTTATGTCTTCAATTATGTTATTTGTTATAAACATGATTATGGAATCATGGTGTTCTTGATGTTCTTGGTATATTTATCACATCAAAGAGGAAACTGTGATAGGAGACATAATGGTTTTAAGTATAATCATGGATTGAGGATTGAAACCAATGCTATTTTGATTGTAGTGGTGGAATTCGTATGTTCTTGACGAAATACGAATCATGATAATAGTTTTGAATCCGGGAAGATTATAGTTAATCTTATAACAAGATTCTCAATGGTACTGAACTATTTGGGTAGTTCGGATTGCCAATTATGCCGATAGTATTGTCCTACTATAAAATTTATAATTATAACAAGGAGGAATCGTGTTAATTCGGAATAGAGTATGTTATGTAATCCTTGTTATCGAGATAAGTTGATCGTTGATATGATTATTGGATTATGGAAACGTATCATGGTTATGAGTTCATGATTGATTGATTCGGGTTGTTCGGGTTTATGTTTAATCGGGATATTGTGGAACCATTGGGTTTATTGATCGGTTGTATTGATTGTTAAGTATGATCATCGACTTGCGGTTTGTATTGTAGATATGATTTCGTATTTGTTGAGTTGGATTATTTGGTTTTGTATATGGTCGAGGAATTGTTGAGCCGTTGAGTTTGATTGATTGGTTATATCGGGAGTTGATTATTATCGAATATGTGTTAATTGATTACTTCAATAGGTTGAGACTATTGATCGGTGATTAGAACCTTGCTTTGCGATCGTGTGCGAAAATGTTCGTAAATCGCTTCGGCCGGGAGCCGAGGAGCATGTAGACGAAGGCAAAGATTTGATAGCGGCTTCATCATCATCGTGTTGGTATCAAGGCAGGTTATTACTTACACAATTTATAATATTTAATGAATGGTTTCCGTTTCATTCGTTTATAATTCGTATAGCAATGATTATAATTGTGAACACAGGAGATTTGGGATTACAAGTTGTTTTTGGATTTTGGGAATTTAAATCATAATGTATATGATTTACTTTTGTTATTGGTATACTTGGGTATCGAGAATACATTGTGGTATAGACGAAGATATGAATTATCTACCGTCCGTGACATTTTGGACCTTCGAATATTGAGGATAATGGTCGGTGATGGTTCATACATCGAGATTGCTCTCGGAGGACTCGGGGCAAGTACTCTAATCATTTTTGTCATTTGTGTCAATCATGTTGTGATACATTCGTATATTGTTGTTGTCATGTATTTGTGTTTTGTTGTTGTCGTGCATTGTGTATTGTTGTTTTGTGCAGTTGTGCATTATTGTCATATGTCCACCATGCATGGGTCCGACAGGATCATCATGGGAATCTATAGCTGTGTGCGCTGGATCGTTGGATTACCATGTATTGTTGTTATGCATATGTATATTATGGGTTATCCATAAGTATACATTGTTGTTGTTATCGGGGGCATGTTGATGTCCTCATATGAGTATGCATTTGTAGGTCTTGTGTTAGGACCATGTCCGTATGTGGTATTGATCTGATCTCACATTAGACTGACATGATTGTCGTTGCATTACATATCTTGAGGTATGTTCCGTGTGTCCTTTGGTATTTGTTTTTTAAGAAAAATCGATTATTGTGTTGGGGTTTTGATGATGTTATCCGATGGATTGAATTGGTTAGAATTGGTATTTTTCCGTATCATGAGTTAGTGAGGATATTTTGAGAATCTTGAGTATTGTTTAAGGAACGATACAGATGTTATGTTTGAGTTTATTGGTTAATCGATATTACGAGATGTGCAATTGGATAATGGTTATTTTGATGAGGATTATTCGAGTAAGTAAAGTTACAGCGATAAGATTACATTGGTCGTATTCTTACTTAGTATTTTAATTGGTATGTAATTATTGACGCGATGTGATATTTGTCATTGTTGGATATTATGGCTGACCCCGTCGTGGGCTCTCTTTTTAGGTTCTTGGGCTATCGAGCTTGTAGCGGCCGTGAAGAGATGAGCTTCCCGGAGGATACTGGCTATGGCTTTTGTTTGTGAATCGAGTTATGCTGTATTCCGCTGCTAAAGTATTTTTAACTGGTTGTCCTTTCCGCTGCATGAGTACTTTTAATTGGTATTTTAGTATCTGGTAACTTATGTTACTTTGGCAATCGTTTTCTAAACTATTCTGTCGGTACGTATAAGCGATAGCTTAACGTATGTTTTTAAACTGTTGAGTTTTGGCATTTCGGGCCTTGCGGTTTCAAATGAGATTTTACGACGGTTTTGATAAACGAGTTTTATAAAGCCTTGTGGGTTCCATCTCGGGGCCCACGACACTGTAATATTCCTGGATGGCTCTGGGGGTGTTACAGAATATGGTATCGAAGCTTAGGTTGTGAAAACCTAGGCAGTCGGGTCGAGTTGGGTCGTGTTTTGTCATGTCATTCGAGTTGGTCGATTGACAAATACTAGAGCCCTAGATTTTTGTTGTTCACTCGGGCTTGTGTGTTATGTGGTTTACCAGCGTGGTACTGGGTTTGTTTTAAACTTTTCCAAATGGTATTAATGTGTTTCTTTGGATAGAGATGTGTTGTGTTCTCGAGTTGAACTGAGTTTGCAAAATGTGTATTTTGAAATTATCTGTGTCGAGTATTTTCTAGAGTTGAGACATGTGCCAGTAACACGGGGAATCGTCGGCTTCACGATCTGTATGTATTTGTATTTTTGAATTGCATTGAGATTTATTACCGTTCTAAGTTGATATGCTTTGAATTTCAGAAAGATATTATGTGTTACAGTATGAGCTGACAGAGTTGGGACAAGATTGATGATCTTGAGAAGTTATGATTTTGAAACTCAATATGTCGGTTAAATTTTGGAAAGGGAGTTGTGTATTCGGGAGAAGAACTGTGGATTTTTGAGAAGAACATGTAGTCATGTTAGTTCATTTTGAGATATATGAACTATTTTTGAGTATTTGAAAATGATACTTTTCAAAATGAATGTTTCACGGATGTTTTACGAAAAATGATTTTTGGGCTGAGACCCAATCGATTTTGAAATAGTTTTATAACTCAGGACTTGGGGTCCAAAATGGATTTTCTACTTTATAAAGTTCTTGTAATGTGGAACGGGATATGGGCTGAGACCCTAATGTTCCAAAAAGGCTTTTCTATTTTCAAAAGAACTCCCGAGATTTGCAAAACACTTTACCAATCGTTTATCTATTTTATTACTACCTTTCGGGGTTTTGGTTTACTTGTTCAAATGAAACTTCTCGGGAAGTCTTTCGCTGTGTTGATTTATTTCAATGTTTTGTCATAACATAGTTGAGGTGATCCAGGATGGGTTAATGGTCGACGTTGCGAGTCATATGCAGAAAAGGAGTTTTATCGGAGTCTATATATTGAGATTTTGGAACTCTATCGTGTGGTTATCTGATGGAATGTCAGTGGATTGGGTGACGAGCCTAAATGGTATACAGGGGTATGGATGTGGACAATCATTTGCATAATTTCATTTTCGTGTGTATTCAAAAAGAATTGTCATCGAGAACTTGACACAAGCTAGCCGATTTCATTTTTCGAAAATTAATTTCGTGGTCTTACGAAAATTTATGTTTTGAGTTTTGAATTTTTTTTTTTAAAGAACTTTCGAAAATTTGTCTTCGTGACAAGACTATATGATTTCAAACTGGTTTTGAAATGTGATTGATATACATACGCATTTAGTGCATAGTGCATATCATGGAGAAGTTCTGAGTGAGACTCACGAACTGGATAATACACCAGTATGGTACGATGAAAAGAGATTCAAACTTTAGCATGGTAGTTTGATTATACAGGGATGATCGGTTGATTGATCGGATAAGAGAAATATGCTACGTGTTGTAGATTTATGCATGGAATATGATTTTGGAACTCTGGATTTGGTAGAATCGGGGCATAGGTGTTGTGCGACTTCATTGGTATTGTAGTAGCGCGATTTTACCATAGTGAATTTTTTATGAATGATTTCTTTGTAAGTTTAGATTTGGGGATGGTGACCCCATGATGGTTGTTTTGAATATTGAGTGGTCGTTCCCACTCCATGTATGATTGGATATGTTCGTCGGTTTGTGATTGGTTGTTCGTATGCCGAAGGGTATGTTCAACAGTCGGGTGTGTTTCTTTGAGATCCATTTTATGTGATTTGTGTAACGTTTTGAGAATTTTATTCGTCTGTATATCTGTCTCTGCGGTTCTGTGTTCATCGTGTTAGAGCTTACCGCGTGAAGGTATTCTCAATTATTGTTGATCGTTCGTTGATGATATTGGAATTTATCATATTGATGATATACTCGGTTGTGTTTTGACCTTTAGATGGTCATATTAGAGTTTATCATGTTGATGATATACTCGATTGTGTTTTGACCTTTGGATTGGTCGTATTGGAGTTTATCATGTCAATGGTATTCTTGGTTAATTTGTCCGTTGATCATTGTTAATGATCGTATGAGCGTTCGAATTTTGTGTCGATGTTTCGGGATTTTTGTCATTGTTTTGGTAGTTGTTTCATAGATGTATCGTGTATTATTCGTTTTATGGGAATTGGGACTTGACTGTGTAATCAGGCAAACATGAATTGACACGGATAGATTAATTCATCCGAAGATGATATATTTTGCTGAGACTCATGGAATTGTGATTGTAAGTGTATTGAGACTTAATAGTGAAGTCACTTGCTAGTATCTCAGGAGATCGTAGACTTGGCGCATATGTAAGTATACTGTTTTGGTTATATTCGTTAATGATGATGATTGATCGTTGTCGTGATGGTTTCGGGATATTTTAGTTGAACGATTTGTTTGTTTTTCTATGGCGGATTGCAAGTTTCGAGGACGAAACTTATTTAAGTGGTATAGTACGTAATATTCGGAACTTCTACTACTGTTGTTTAACGTTATTTTATCCGAGTTATGCTATAAAGCGTGGAATCTGTACAGTATGGATAAAATAAATGAAGGACTGAGACATCTGTATTGGTATAATTGTTGTACTTGGTCGACAATTGTATTTGAGGATATAGTGTGTTGCGTATACGTATTAGGTATATTGAATCGACGAGCAAGATCAGTGCAAATGGCTAAGTATAGAAGCCATAACGTACATTAAACATATGAGCTTACGTACGTTAAATCCTAAAGGTTATGTACGTTAACATTAGGTCATTACGTACGTTAAAGCATCATGTGAGATATAGTTGGGTGATCAGAGAGGACCTTGTCAAGCGTAGTGTACGTTAAGCATATGAGCTTACGTACGCTAAGATGTTAAGTGTTATGTATGCTATGTGTAACGCATTACGTACGTAACGAGGGGAATCAGACAGGATCAGGCTATGGCCGACAGGTGGGTCCCGTGGTCGGCAGCTTTCGGCGAAGAACGTGCATGGGCGAGTCAACTCCTAGATAACGTACGCTATGAGTAGTGCATTACATACGTTAAGTGGAGATTTACTGTATCAAGTCAACGTACGTACTACGTATGCTATGAAGGACGTATTACGTATGTAAGCAAGTGAACGAAACAAGTCAGTGAGTTCTGGAATGATGTTTCGTACGCTATGTTGGACGTGTAGCGTACGCTAGTGAGCATTACGTACGTTAATGTTGAGTGATAACGTACGTAATGATCGATGCAGTTTATAAAATAAGGATCGGTTCCTCATTTCTTCATGATAGGAAATCAATACCTTTCTCAAAACTTCGTCCTTCTGAGTGTGTTAGTAAGAATAAACCTCTTCCAACTTGGTTATAAGCTTGGAAGCATGGATTTGAGGCTTGAATATGAAGATATTGATGATTCTTGAAGAGTTTGATTGTGTTATTCATGTTCTTGAGGTATGTTGATGAACTCTACACCTTGAATTCAGATTTTGATGTTATTGTTGATGAATGATTCGTATGAAGATGATTATGGTGTTGTTGTTACGATTCTTGAGGATATATGAATTATATCTTGAAGGATACGATGGTTTATGTCTTCAATTATGTTATTTGTTATTAACATGATTATGTGTTGCGAAATTCGGTGAACGCAAGTGCACGTTGTCGTAAACAAGTAATAAAGAGATGAGTAAGATATCGTTCCCATGAGGACTGACTTACTAACTACCAATTTATGAGTATTCTAATTTTATCTGAACGATTGAAATTGGAGGTGTAAGAGTAATTAAAGAAAATTAATGAAAGAATAAATAATGAAAACGATTGTTCGAAGAAAGAAAATCAAATAAGGAATTAATCTAGGATTGTGAATCCACCTCGGTTTATCCGAATTACTCTTGATTATATGAATTTAATGAATTCCCAATTTATTGAAGGCGAAGATTGCTAAAATACTCTACCGCCTCTCCCGAGGTCAATAGAATTTTCTAAGGCGAATAACACACTCTATTCCTAGGTGAATTAATTCGACAATAGGCAAAAAGTATGAAATCTCCATAAAGGCCACGTAATTCCTATGAGTATATTCCTATCTCACAAGATAAAAGGGTTCTCACCAATTTTTCCTACCAACTCTCCTCTCCCGATTCGAGTTGCGTAATCAAAACAATTCAATTATAGGCCACACAGTTGAAAGCATTAAGAATAATTGGGGAAAACTCAATAAGAAAGGGAAATTATATTTTAATAAAGCATAATCAAAAGTTAATTCGTCAAAACCTTAGTTTCATCAAAATCCTAGAATAAGGTTCTAGCCTGACATGCTAGAAAATAAAAATACACAAAGAATTAAAGAAAGCATAGAAATCAAACGCAGACGAAGAACTTGGATTCCTCCGTTCTCTAGCTTCCGCTCTCTGCTCCTTGGTGTTTTCTGCTTCTTCTTGATTCCTCGATGATTCTCCCTCTCTTCGATCCTTTTCTGACCTTAAATCCCTATTTATAACTATCATTAACCTCCAAAACGCGTCCGTGGATTAGGTCGAAAATGGGCTTCAGAAACGGCAACGAAACGCGAAAAACATATCAAAATCGCCCTGCGGGCCGCGGCTCACTTAAGCTGTGCCGCGGCCCCTAATGTTCAGCGCCTATACCTGGGCGCCTTTTCTTCTTCATGGGCCGCGGCTCAGATTCAACGTGCCGCGGCCCCCGCTACAACGTGCTCGGTGCTTGCTAGTCACCTTCGTGTGCCGCGGCTCATTTGGTTCGTGCCGCGGCCCCAGGCCAAAAATTGTCGTTTTGGCCCGTTTTTCGCCTTTCGAGCTTCCGAACTCCAATTTCCTACAAAACATATAAGAATAGTGCATTAAAAGCTCATTTAAGCATATTTAGACTTCAAATGGATAAAAATAATGATAAATAAGCGCATAAAAATACGCCTAACAAATACCCCCAAACTTGAGCCTTTGCTTGTCCTCAAGCAAAAATCAATTTCAAATGAAAAGTATCGTGAATGATCGTGCAAATCCATAGTGCTCAACTTAATCAATATTTCCCTGAAAATCTCAAAGAATAATACGAGTATCGTAATAGTGAGTCACATCAAGGACACTGATTCCACAAAGTACCCATTTTTAGTGCTAATCAATCGTTTATGAAGAAAATCAAGCTCAAAGATTGACAAGCGTGAATTTAACCGACCGCCAATATGAAGGGTTAGAGTAAACAAGCTAACTCGTGCAGCCCCACAGTCTAGTGGCAAAATTCAAGAGTTTCATCATCAAAATTACTCCTCGGACAACATTCCCTTATGTATGATCATAATAAAGATTCGAGTTAACCACTAGGTTCGGATCGTAGGATGTTTCATCGGGATAATCCTAGGGTGGATTTCCATTCTCATGTATTGGGGAACCGTTTGACGTAAAAGACACTCATGGGGCACATGGATGCTTCTAGTTACTAAGTCCCCCTCTACAGCGGAGAAAAAACTCGAATAGCAATTCCCGCATGTCAAGGTTGATGTTTTATGCGAGAGTAAACAACGGGTCACGTGAATACCCCCGGTTACTAGGCTTCCTATCATCGGTAATGCGATATTTCAAAACCATTAGTCTATTCAGGGTTGTTGTTTTACGCGAGAGTAAACAACGGGTCATGTGAATACCCCCAGTTACTAAACTTCCCATCACAGAATATGTATAATATCTCGACTTTTTGGGAAAAATTGTCCGACTCTAAACTCACTTTAAGTGCCTGCAAGACTCATGTTACTGGACGACTAGCTACACAAAAAGTGTAACCAAACGTATAGACGGCGATTTGAAAACACGTATGTCTCCTTTCTTATACGCTAAAAATTTTTACAATAACGAAAAATATAGACTTAAATGAATACTCAGAGGAAACAGATATCGCTGACTGCAAACTCGACCAAGACTCAACCGCTTCTTCAAAGAGAAATCAGTATCATAACATCAGTTTTACACAAAGAAGCATGAAAATTTCACGAATGCAAAAAAAAACAAGACAAGCAAGGCTAGCGTCAAAAATAACGAAAAAAATTCAAACGAATAAGTAAAAAGCAACTGAAAGTAAACCCCCCCAAACTTAGGACGTACATTGACCTCAATGGACATAGATAATAGTATGCAATAAGAGAAAAGATCAAGTACTCCCCTAATGTTCGCTCATGAACTGGTGCTGGCCTCGTCCGGCGAGGAAGGTGGTGTGGATGGCCTAACTGGTGGGATGAAGGGCCCGTCCGGGTGCAGTATGTGACTCGTCCACGCAGAAAGGTAGTCCTGATGGTACACATCTCTCGCCGCCAGGCGCCTCTCCTCACGTCGATTGGCCCGGCGGGTCTGCTCTCTCATCTCCTCCTGGACAGCTGCAAGGAGGCTCTCTCTCTCCATCCGCAACTCCTCTCTCAGGGCAGCTAGGTGGATCTCTCTCTCTCCTCATCTCCTCTCTCAGGCCATCAAACATCGCCTGGAGCTGCTCTCTCTCGGGCGGCGGGCTGGACTCTGCCTGCCCATGTGTCAGAATAAGAGGCTCGGGGGACTGCTCATGTGCCTCGTCAAGAAGAAATCCTCATCCCCGAGCATGTGCCGGCGCTCCACCCCACTAGTCAAAGTGAGAAATAATGTGATGATCAATCGGACCCTGGGGTGCTAGCATCGGCTCATCATCCGACCAAGTCATGCCCGACTGGCAGCATAGAGCGTAAATGAGAGAGGGGTGCTTCAGCCCCGTCTTGGCCTCTCCTTAAATGCACTGAAGGATAGATCGGACCAGATGAGGGGCCACATCGAATCTGAGCCCGGAAGTGATAGCATATAGCAGTCGGGCACGAGAGAGTAAGACTGAGCGAATCTGCGAGGTAGGATCAACTCGTGCACAGAGGAAGTATAACCAGGCTCGCCCGAGCCGACTGAGGCGCGAGCTCTTAAAATAGAAGGTGGAAGAACCCGGGGCACGAGTCTCCCAGACGGAACCGGGCTGTGTGAGTGTCGCAAGAAGAGCCTCCCTCGTGAGGCTACTCATACTCTGCGTAAACGCCGTCTCATCCACCACTGGCAGCTCATATAATCTCCGAATTGCAGCCACCGAAAAATCCACAGTATGGCCGCGGACGACGACCTGAGTCCGAGTATCTGATTGCGGTATCATTTGGCCTGCCCGAATATGTCGCAGTAGAGCGCTAGCTTAAAACTCCTGGACGATAGAGATCACATCCGGCTCAGGAGGCGCAGTGAAACGAGCCCACCCCATCTCGTCTATCATAGTCAGAAGCTCACTGTCCTAGGGGGCGGGAGTGAATCCCCGCTCCGGGATTAATGGTCGAGGCCGGATTTTTTCATTGAATATTTTATGAATTTCCGGATCGGAGAATTGGTGAGACTCCAACTCGGCTCTGCTTTGTGAAGTCTCCCCTCTTGTGGGGGACGATTGTGTCCTAGCCCTTGTGCTAACCTTCCTTTTTCTAGCCATGGTGAGTTTCCTGAAAAGATAAACACCGGAAATTACGTAACCTTTAAGGAAAACAACACCACTTTCGAATTAAGATACGCGAAACGTGACTAAAGCGTCTTGCACCATCGTAAGAGGAAATTAATGTTGAGCTTTCAAGTTTAAACATGAAGTACGGGTTGGGGTACAATATAATCCGATAAAATAATTCGTTGCATATAGTTATAAAAACGTTTGGTTCAAAAATTTTCATTGACGCATTTCATCAAACACTTAGTATGCATAAGTTTAAATGAAGAACAAGAATTTTAATGGTTAAATCCAAATCCCCAACAATGATGACAACAATTGATAGTCGTAAATAGCATCAACAATCCACAGATAATCACAATTAACATCAACAATCGATCACCATAATTCAACTCAACTTTGATGGCACTTTTTTTTTTTAAAAAAACTAACAACATATTAACCCATGAATAAAGAACATCACCTCACTTTTGATTCTTTGTTGCAATTAGGATTAAAAGATTGAGAATTACCTTGCTTGGATTGAAGAATGAAAGAAGAAGAAAAATTGAATGGGGATCGTCCGAGTGCCGCGCGCAGAAAGGAATGGAAACTTACCTGGTGTGCTGGCCGATCGATGTTATAAAGGAAGACTGGGCGGTTCAAATTCGTAACAGGGGCCGCGGCACAACTTAACTGAGCCACGGTCCAGAGTACAGCCTACCTAGGCCTTTTTGTGATGCTGCCGTGTGCCGCGGCTCATCGTGTTAGTGTGCCGCGGCTCATTTAGCTCGTGCTGCGGCATAAAGTACAGGAAGTTTAGCCCCCTTTTTTCGACTTATGTGTGCCGCGGCTCACTATCCTTGTGTCGCGGCTCAGGGTTAAATTTTCCCCTGGGGATATTCCTGCACCGAATTTTCAAAGGAAAACACTTAGAATGCGAGAGATAAGCATATCAAAGCAAAAATGACGAAAAACATAGACTCTAAAATGAAAGAATACACTGAAAAATGAAAATCTACAACTAATACTCGGGTTGCCTCCCGAGAAGCGCTAAATTTATAGTCTTCAGCCGGACCTATTGAAAATCAGTTCGCATTTCGCAAAGACCATTTGGACTCCGCACAGTACATCAAACCGTTATTATGTGATTTAAATTGTTGATCATTAACTTTCAACTGTTCGACTTTTGGTTTGGACATCCAACGTTCTTTGCGAAACGGCTTTAACAATAGTAGCCTTCCAAAACACCCATTTTGCAATTGACTTGGTACTCGTTTGACATCCGGCTTAATTTTCAACTCCACGGGCGAACTTATGACAGCATGAGAATTTTTCGATGGTGGATGAACGGATGTTGAAGACGACATATTCAAATGCCTAAGATACATGATTCCCTCTTCATTTTTATTAGACGTCGGAGCAGCTGAAACGGATTCTGAACACTTCGACCGATAACTCTCCCGGTGTGCGTCTTTCGCAAAGATATCGTACACTTTCAATTTGTGAACTCTTCTCGACACTACTTGGACACGGAAAGGATTGAAACACTTGGAAAGTGACTTGCTCATCTTGAACCCGCAGAGTGAGTTTCCCTTTTTCCACATCAATGAGAGTTCGGCCAGTAGCTAGGAATGGTCTTCCCAAAATAATTGGGTTGTCTTGGTCCTCCTCCATATCGAGCACAATGAAATCAGCGGGAAAGATGAATTTATCTACCTTGACTAAAATATCTTCTATTACCCCCCCCCTCAGGTACTTGATAGATCGGTCAGCTAATTGCAGCGAGATTGTCGTCGGCTTGGCTTCCCCAATGCCAAGCTTCTTAAATATAGAAAGGGGCATACGATTAATGCTGGCGCCGAGATCACACAACGCTCTATCAAAAAACAGATTTCCTCTAGTGCACGGTATATTAAAACTTCCTGGATCCTTCAATTTTGGCGGGAGCTTTTTATGCAATATGGCGCTGCACTCTTCCGTCAATGCCACTGTCTCATATTCTTCGAGTTTCCTTTTATTTGATAAGATCTCTTTCATGAACTTCACATAGCTCGGCATTTGCTCCAAGGCATCAGCAAATGGAATATTTATATGTAGTTTCTTGAAAACGTCAAGAAACTTGGAGAATTGCTTGTCCAATTTTTGCTTTTGCAATCGCTGCGGAAACAGGACGGGTGGCACATATGCCTTCGGATTTTCAGGAAACAGTTTCGAGGGTCTAGAATTTTGTGATTCCTCAGTCGAAAAATTTTTCTTCTTCTCATCATCACCTCTCTTTTTGTTCTTCCTGGGCTGTTCACACAATTCCTTCCCACTTCTCAAACCAATGGCATTAATACTCTCTCTGGGGTTCGTCTCGGTTGTACTTGGCAAGGTACCCTTAGGGCGGGCTGTTAACACATTTGCTATTTGCCCCAATTGGACTTCCAAGTTGCGAATAGAGGCGGAATGGTTTTGCAAGGTTGCTTCCGTACGGGTTATGAACTGACTAGTATTTGCTGCTAATTTCGCCATTGCCTCTTCTAGAGAGATCTTTGGAGCGGGAGGGGGTTGCTGTTGGTGTTGAGCAAACTGAGGTTGGTTCAAGTTTTGTCCGTTTTTCCACAAAAATTTAGGGTGATTTCGCCACCCCGGATTAAATGTGTTGGAATACAGATTGTTCCGCCGATTCCCGTTCCCCACAAACTGAGCTTGTTCCATTGGATGTTGCTCGAAAGGATTTCCGACTTGGCACTCTGCGCTAGGATGAGACCCGTTACACCAATTACATGATTCTGTGGTGATGGTGGTAGGAGCATGTGAAAAAGCTTGCAATTTCTGAGTCAGCGCTGCGACTTGGGTTGATAGTGTAGAGATCGGATCGTTGTCGTAAACTCCCATAACTCGCTTCGGGATCACCCGTTCAGAGGGCCACTTATAAGCATTTGCAGCCATCGCTTCCAATAGAGAGTGGGCTTCAGCCATCGTTTTACCCATTAGAGCACCGCCAGCGGCTGCATCAACAAGAGTGCGTGTAGAAGCACTCAATCCGTTATAAAATGTCTGAATTTGTAGCCAGTCCGGTAGGCCATGGTGTGGGCATCTCCGTAATAAATCCTTGTATCGATCCCAAGCTTCGTGCAGCGATTCCATATCAAATTGCCCGAAAGTGGTTATTTCGTTCCTAAGTCTCGCTGTCTTCGATGGTGGAAAGAACTTAGCCAGAAAGGCTTGTGCTAATTCCGCCCAAGTTGTGATAGAGCCCGACGGTAATGAATTCAACCAAAACTTGGCTTTGTCCCTCAAATAGAAAGGGAAAAGCCGTAGACGAATAGCATCATCGGTAACAACGTTATTCTTGAAGGTGTCACATATCTCGAGAAATGAAGCGATGTGCGCGTTGGGGTCATCGTTTGCCAGTCCACAAAACTGGCTTGCTTGCACCATCAGAATAATAGCCGGCTTGATTTTGAAGTTGTTCGCTTGGATGGTTGGACGCCGAATCCCTGAAAAGTTTGCATTGATTTGTGGCATTGCATAATCACGGAGTGCTAATGCCGGTTGAACTTGCTGCATAAGATTTTCTCCTCCATGATTTTCCGTGTTCTCGGCCATGGTATTTTTTGTCGATCGCTCACACTTTTCCTTCTTGTTTTTCCGAAGAGTGCACTCGAGTTCAGTATCCAAAGGTAAAAGGCCTTCGTTACCGAATTTTCTCATGCACTAATAAAAAATTCCTGAAAGGAAAACAAATAACAAGAATTACACAAAAATAAAAAAAATGCTCAAACTAAAACTAGAAATATTGAAATCGATATTAGTAAATTAATCAGTCCCCGGCAACGGTGCCAAAAACTTGTTGCGAAATTCGGTGAACGCAAGTGCACGTTGTCGTAAACAAGTAATAAAGAGATGAGTAAGATATCGTTCCCACGAGGACTGACTTACTAACTACCAATTTATGAGTATTCTAATTTTATCTGAACGATTGAAATTGGAGGTGTAAGAATAATTAAAGAAAATTAATAAAAGAATAAATAATGAAAACGATTGTTCGAAGAAAGAAAATCAAATAAGGAATCAATCTAGGGTTGTGAATCCACCTCGGTTTATTCGAATTACTCTTGATTATATGAATTTAATGAATTCCCAATTTATTGAAGGCGAAGATTGCTAAAATACTCTACCGCCTCTCCCGAGGTCAATAGAATTTTCTAAGGTGAATAACACACTCTATTCCTAAGTGAATTAATTCGACAATAGGCCAAAAATACGAAATCTTCAGAAAGGCCACGTAATTCCTATGAGTATATTCCTATCTCACAAGATAAAATGGTTCTCACCAATTTTTCCTACCAACTCTCCTCTCCCGATTTGAGTTGCGTAATCAAAATAATTCAATTATAGGCCACACAATTGAAAGCATTAAGAATAATTGGGGAAACTAAATAAGAAAGGGAAATTATATTTTAATAAAGCATAATCAAAAGTTAATTCGTCAAAACCCCAGTTTCATCAAAATCCTATAATAAGGTTCTAGCCTGACATGCTAGAAAATAAAAATACACAAAGAATTAAAGAAAGCATAGAAATCAAACGCAGATGAAGAACTTGGATTCCTCCGTTCTCTAGCTTCCACTCTCTGCTCCTTGGTGTTTTCTGCTTCTTCTTGATTCCTCGATGATTCTCCCTCTCTTCGATCCTTTTCTGACCTTAAATCCCTATTTATAACTATCATTAACCTCCAAAACGCGTCCGTGGATTAGGTCGAAAACTGGCTTCAGAAATGGCAATGAAACGCGAAAGCACATCAAAACCGCCCCGCGGGCCGCGGCTCACTTAAGCTGTGGCGCGGCCCCTAATGTTCAGCGCCTATACCTGGGCGCCTTTTTTTCTTCATGGGCCGCGGCACAGATTCAACGTGTCGTGGCCCCCGGTACAGCGTGTTCGGTGCTTGCTAGTCACCTTCGTGTGCCGTGGCTCATTTGGTTCGTGCCGTGGCCCCAGGCCAAAAATTGTCGTTTCGGCCCGTTTTTTGCCGTTCGAGCTTCCGGACTCCAATTTCCTACAAAACATATAAGAATAGTGCATTAACAGCTCATTTAAGCAGATTTAGACTTCAAATGGATAAAAATAATGATAAATAAGCACATAAAAATACGCCTAACATTATGGAATCATGGTGTTCTTGATGTTCTTGGTATATTTATCACATCAAAGAGAAAAATGTGATATGATATATAATGGTTTTAAGTATAATCATGGATTTGAGGATTGAAACCAATGCTATGTTGATTGTAGTGGTAGAATTCGTATGTTCTTGACGAAATACGAATCATGATAACAGTTTTGAATCCGGAAAGATTATAGTTAATCTTATAACAAGATTCTCAATGGTATTGAACTATTTGGGTAGTGCGGATTGCCGATTATGCCGATAGTATTGTCCTACTATGAAATTTATAATTATAACAAGGAGGAATCGTGTTAATTCGTATGAATTCGGAATAGAGTATGTTATGTAATCCTTGTTATCGAGATAAGTTGATCGTTGATATGATTATCGGATTATGGAAACATATCGTGGTTATGAGTTCATGATTGATTGATTCGGGTTGTTTGGATTTATGTTTAATCGGGATATTGTGGAACCGTTGGGTTTATTGATCGGTTGTATTGATTGTTAAGTATGATCATCGAGTTGCGGTTTATATTGTAGATATGAGTTCGTATTTGTTGAGTTGGATTATTTGGTTTTGTATATGATCGAGGAATTGTTGAGCCGTTGTGTTTGATTGATTGGTTACATCGGGAATTGATTATTATCGAATATGTGTTAATTGATTACTTCAATAGGTTGAGACTATTGATCGGTGATTAGAACCTTGCTTTGCGGTCGTGTGCGAAAATGTTCGTAAATCGCTTCGGCCGGGAGCCGAGGAGCTTGTAGACGAAGGCAAAGATATGATAGCGGCTTCATCATCATCGTGTTGGTATCAAGGCAAGTTATTACTTGCACAATTTATAATATTTAATGAATGGTTTCCATTTCATTCGTTTATAATTCGTATAGCAATGATTATAATTGTGAACATAGGAGATTTGGGATTATAAGTTGTTTTCGGATTTTGGGAATTTAAATCATAATGTATATGATTTACTTTTGTTATTGGTATACTTGGGTATCGAGAATACATTGTGGTATAGACGAAGATATGAATTATCTACCGTCCGTGACATTTTGGACCTTTGAATATTGAGGATAATGGTTGGTGATGGGTTAGACATCGAGATTGCTCTCGGAGGACTCGGAGCAAGTACTCTAATCATTTTCGTCATTTGTGTCAATCATGTTGTGATACATTCGTATATTGTTGTTGTCATGCATTTGTGTTTTGTTGTTGTCGTGCATTGTGTATTGTTATTTTGTGCAGTTGTGCATTGTTGTCATATGTCCACCATGCATTTGTCCGACGGGATCATCATGGGAATCTATAGCTGTGTGCGCTGTATCATTGGACATGTATTTCCACCATGCGTTGGTCCGACGGGATCATCATGGGAATCTATAGCTGTGTGCGCTGGATCGTAGGATTACCATGTTGTTATGCATATGTATATTATGGGTTATCCATAAGTATACATTGTTGTTGTTATCGGGGGCATGTTGATGTCGTCATGTGAGTATGCATTTGTAGGTCTTGGGTTGGACCAGTGTAATACCCCAATTTTTTCGGATATATTTTTCGTTTATATAATGGATATCGTGGATGGTTAATTATGCTCGAGGACGTTGGGAACGTTTGATAATGTTATTGAATTGAGTATATGTATTGATTTTGCCGTATGTTCGTATTTGGTATGTCGTGACATCGGACAGGAATTGCTGAAATTGGCTAAGTATAGAATACTTAGCGTACGCTAATGTTGAAGACTTACTTACGCTAAATCACAAGAGTTATGTACGTTATGGCCGAGACATTACGTACGTAACATGGGAATCAGACGTCTGAGTCATGGTCGCCAGGTGGGACCCGGTGTCGGCAACTTTCGGTGGAGGATGTTGACAGGTGAGTCAACGTACATGTTACGTACGTTATACAGGGCGTGTTACGTACGTAACACCACCAATATACTGTAGCAAGTCAACTGGTATATTACGTACGTTATATGGTATGGGTTACGTACGTAATGGACTTCACGGAATGAGACAGTGAGTTTGTTACGTACGCTATGGATTTTGGATTACGTACGTTAAAGTTGTTACGTACGTTAAGCAAGGACACTTACGTACGTAATGAGAGTGCAGTTTATATATTGTAGTGTTGCCTTTCATTTCTCTCACGATCCTTTGAGGTATTTCTCTCCAAAACTCGTCCCTCTTCACTTCTAAGAGTGTTCTAAACACTTCTAACATGATTGTGAGCTTGGAATCATAGAATTAGAGCTTGGTTATGGAACTATTGTTGATTCTTGAAGTGATTTCTTGTGTTATCCATATTCTATGAGGTATGTTGGATATTTCTCCTTTTCATTTCGGAATTTTGATGTTATAGTTGATGAATGATTCGTATGAAGATGATTATGATGTTGTTATTGCGATTCTTGAGGATATATGAGGTTTGTGTTGAAGGAAGATGATGATATGGTTTGAATATGTTGATTATGATTATGGAATCATAGAGTTCTTGATGTTCTTGAGGCCATATGATGACTATGATGATTTGGTGATTCATTTATACCGTGTTAAGATGGTATTCTAAATCATAGTGATGATAGTGGTTGATTTAGATGAGATGATTCTTGATAGGAGGTTGAATTCCGATTGAGTATATTATGATCATTATTACCAAGTTGGTTCGATTATTGATATGATTATTGTTCTAGGTTGATTAACCAATAGGTATAATCGTTATGCCACGGTTAAGAGCCGTAGATTCCGTCCAGTAGGGGCTGAAGAGCTCGTAGACGAGGGCGATGAGTTCGGTGTTGGTTTTGTCGTGTTGGTATCCAGGCAAGTGTTTACTTGTTCGGTTGTAATGTTTTGATGATTAATTCCATTTACATTTCATAAGTATTTTATGTTGTATTGCATATTGACGAATGTTCAGTGATGTTCTAAAAGGATTAGAATGCTCAGTTGATGATTGTTGAGGTACTTGGACAATCTTGGGAAGATTGTAGTATCCGGATATTGTTGATGTCATTTCGAATATTCTTGGTATGTGGTATGCATTTCGGAAGGATATCCGGATAGAGGTATGTTTTATGGCAATCGTACATAGAAGATGGTGTACGGAAAAGTATTCGGTATTGAGGTATTATGTGGTATTATCGTGATATTGGGATTTTGATGAGAATCGTTGGATTATCGAAAGTGGTAAGGTTATCGTTGAGGTTATTATTCTCATGATGCATGGCACGTGAATATTTATGTTTATGTACTTGCAGTTATTTTTCGGGCATTATTGCTGACCCCGTTGTGGGACTTGTTTTTCAGGTATTGAGGACTTTGATGGTAGCAGTCGTGAGGCGAGGATTCCGGACGATACTGGCTATGGCATATTGTTGGGGAATCGTGTATTTTGTTTGTGTATATCATTATTGATGTATATGTATCTTGGACTGTATTTCTATCCGCTGCGTGAGTTCTTTCAAATGGCTTTCGGCTTTATGCCAACTGAGTTTGATTTCGAAAACCGATTCCCTTAACCGAGTTTTTGGCCTTGATTGTCTTGACGGTAGTTGGTGTTTTCAAATGATTTTGTGAGTTTTGGAAAATACTACCGGCATCGGCCTTTTTGGGCATTTTTGTAATTGGTTTTTAGCCTGGTGGGTTCCGGCGCGGGGCCCACGGCGTGTAATACTCCCGTAAGGTTTTTGGGGTGTTACAACTAGGTCCGTATGTGGTATTGATCTGATCTCGGATTAGACTGACGTGATTGTCGTGGCATTACATATCTTGAGGTATGTTCCGTGTGTCCTTTGGTATTTGTTTTTTTAAGGAAATTCGATTATTGTGTTGGGTTTTGATGATGTTATCCGATGGATCGAATTGGTTAGAACTGGTATTTTTCCGTATCATGAGTTAGTGATGATATTCTGAGAATCTTGGGTATTGTTTAAGGAACGATAGAGATGTTATGTTTGAGTTTATTGGTTAATCGATATTACGAGATGTGCAATTGGATAATGGTTATTTTGATGAGGATTATTCGAGTAAGTAAAGTTACGGCGGTAAGATTACATTGGTCGTATTCTTACTTAGTATTTTCATTGGTATGTAATTATTGACGCGCTGTGATATTTATCATTGTTGGATATTATGGCTGACCCCATCGTGGGCTCTCTTTTTAGGTTCTTGGGCTATCGAGCTTGTAGCGGTCGTGAAGAGATGAGCTTCCCGGAGGATACTGGCTATGGCTTGTGTTTGTGAATCGAGTATACTGCTTATGCTGTATTCTGCTGCTAGAGTATTTTTAACTGGTTGTCTTTTTCGTTGTGTGAGTACTTTTAATTGGCCTTTTGGTATCTGGTAACTTAGGTTACTTTGACATTCGTTTTCTAAACTATTCTGTCGGTATATGTAAGCGATAGCTTAACACATGTTTTTAAACTGTTGAGTTTTGGCATTTCGGGCCGTGTGGTTTCAAATGAGATTTTACGACGGTTTTGATAAACGAGTTTTATAAAGTCTTCGAATATTTTAAATAGATAATACCGTCGTTAGCCTCTTGGGCGTTTGTAAATGTTTGCGAAAATTTCCTTCAGCCTTGTGGGTTCCATCTCGGGGCCCACGACACTGTAATATTCCTCGATGGCTCTGGGGGTGTTACAATAATCATGTCTAAAAAGAGTTATGTTAAGATTTTTAGATGATTAACATAGCCCTGAGATGATTATTGTTGTTGGTTGTGTTCTTGAGATATTATAACCATTTTAGTAAGGATTTATGATGAACTAGGAGGTGATTATCATAATTTTGAAATGGTTGATTTAATCTTGTTGATTAATCCGAATTCATGATGAATTGGTGGTTGATCATTGTTTAGACATCATGTTAGTAGGGTTGATGATGTTCTTGAGATGATAGTGGTGATATTGGTAATATTATGGGGTGGTTAGTATGATGTTGTTCCTAATAATCCTTGTTGAGTTATTTTCCACAAGTGTTAAGAACATAATGATCATGTAAATTGATCATTGAGGTGTTTGGAGGATGTTAGAATTCATAGTTGAAGACTATGAGATTCGTTTGTGTGGTTTGATCGATTCGTGACTGAATCGGGATTGTCTTTGGTGTTGTTTTCTATTGATTTTGTGTTATTGAATGAATTGTATTTCATTCAAGGTTGTTCGAGTGCTTGTGATCATCGGAGGACGCCATTCGTCGTTTCTTGGAAGGACGTTGATCGTGGAAGGACTTTCTCGCCTTCGGTTTGAGGTAAGTTTTATACTTGTACTAGTCAATGAGATAAATGTTATCATATATGTGTATGAATGTGTTGTATCACTTTGATACATAGTCTCTTCATGATCTATTGATGTCAGGGAATTGTTTGATACAAAACCCTTCGGTAATTATGCCAACGTTGTTGATTGATCATCTTGTTGTTACTGTTGTTCGTTAACGGCCGGTTAAAGGCATTGGGATACTTGTTGGATTATGTTGTTGTCGATGGCCGGTTCGCAGTATCGATGTATCGATGGTTATTGTTGACTGATGTTCCATTGAGATATCATTGTGATCGTTGTTATTGATATCGGTGTTTTTCTGTTGATGTTGTATTGGACGATTGAAGACATTGACGTACTTGATTATCATCTCTGTTTCTGGTGGTCAATTAAAGGCACCAGGACATCTGTTCTAATTGTATCATTGTTTATCTATTGATCATTCTAAGATAATCGATGTATTGAATTGGGATTGTCGAGGACATTTCCCATCCGTTGTATCGTTGTTATCGATTGACCGTTCTAAGGTAATCGATGTATTGAATTGGGACTGTCGAGGACATTTCCCATCCGTTGAGTCATTGTTATCGATTGACCATTCTAAGGTAATCGGTGTATTGAATTGGGAATGTCGAGGACATTTCCCATTCGTGATATCATTGTTATCGATTAGTCATTCTAAAGGTAATCGAGGTATTAAATTGGGACCACCGAGGATGGTGCCCATCCGTGAGTTATTGTTGTCGTGTTGGCCGACTCAAGGAAGCACACTATCATTCTTGTGATTTTGGTAATATCGTGATCATTACCGTACATGATTAGTGGTTTTGGAGGCTAGTCTCGGCTAGTGCTAGATGGGTAAGCTTGGGGCTTGAACCTTCGCAGTTGGTTTCCCAACACCTACAGTTCAGTAGGTCACGGTCAT
This sequence comes from Orobanche coerulescens, assembly GCA_033398695.1. Taxonomy (NCBI): domain Eukaryota; kingdom Viridiplantae; phylum Streptophyta; class Magnoliopsida; order Lamiales; family Orobanchaceae; genus Orobanche; species Orobanche coerulescens. The sequence goes on along the minus strand of CM065805.1, from coordinate 28,172,788 downwards.
TGGATGGCCTCATTGTGATACGGCTTCGTGCCGTGGCTTTGGCCCTCATTGTAATACGGATTCGTGCCGTGGCTTCGGCCCTCATTTGATACGGTTTCGTGCCGTGGCTTCAGCCCTCATTGTGATACGGCTTCGTGCCGTGGCTTCAGCCCTCATTATGATACGACTTCATGTCGTGGCTTCGCCCTCATTGTGATACGGCTTCATGCCGTGGCTTCGGCCCTCATTGTGATACGGATTCATGCCGTGGCTTCGGCCCTCATGTGATACAGCTTCGGGCTGTTTGGCTTCGGGCCATTGTGATGATTGGCAGCTTCAGCTGAGTGGCTTTCAGACCATCATGATATTTTGGCAGCTTTGGCTGAGGGCTTTCAGGCCATTGTGATGTTTTGGTATTTCCGTTGGAGCTTCGGGCATTGTGATTCGTAATTATTTCAGCTCTGGTTTGGTTTACTTTCGGGTAATTCGTTGTTGTGTTCTATATTGATGATTCGCCGTTGGGAACTTGTGTTCTAACCTGTTGAGCAGTTATTGATCGTATGCCGTGGGCATAGTGTTTCACGAATGCTCGGTTCTTACTTTGGTTTGTGAGCATCTCGTTTTACCATTGTTGTACTGTTTATTCTGCCGTTGGATGCATATCATGTTGTACATGTATTTGATATTCATTATCTGGATGACTGACCCCGTGGGGGCGGAACATGTTTTCATGTTTTAGGTGCTTGGGAGGAAAGAGTTGAGACATAGGGGCATGACGATGGCGGTGAGGCATTCGAGCGATACTAGTCCGAGTTGTTTCGATGTTCATGTCGGTCAGACAGTTCGAAGTACTCCAGTTTCGTCAGTTATTGTCTTGCATTTCCGAGCGAGGCTCGTAGATGTTGTTGTATTTTATTTTGGCCATGTAGGCCCACCCTTATCATTGAAATTCCATATCGGAATATTGTGTCGGACATCATAGTAGGGACTGTGATTTTCCTTTTTGGTCAGATTGATGCATGTTAGTCGTGTTTGCCTGGTGGATCTCCCAGTGTGGGGTCCACGGCACTGTAATAACCCAACTGGGGGTCTTATAGAAGATGGTATCAGAGCATGGGTTGTGAGATACCCTGATATATGAGTTATGTGGCTCTACCGACGCGGTAGTAGTGGGGCTGTCAGGTTATGACAATCTGGACAGTCGTGGTTTGTGAGTCGTGATAGTGTGGCGACTGTATGAGTCATTCTTTGATTGAGTCGTCGTCAGTGAAGACTAGTATCGCAAGACCTCGAAGCTTCGTGTGACCAGTGTAAGGACTCAATTCTCCTTTATGTTCATACATTCATTATGTCATTGATTATTCATTTGAAACTTATATGTAACATTTGTGTTACGATTCATTCATGATTATTTGTTTTGGAGCGTGTGGGATTTGTATTGGCTATGATTAGCATGATTGATGTAATTTTTTATGTGTTGAGTATGTATACTCGTGTTTGGCTATTAACTTGGCATTCCGGATTGGCCGTTGAGGCGTATTTGAGCTACGATCATGATTGAGTGTTATTCTTTCAGCATGGAAAGAAGAATCTGAGGGCGTGACAGAGGGGATAAGGGCTGCAGAACGAGCCAGAACCCAAAACCTCATGTTTATACATGTTCGGATGCCGAGGTGGATCAAAGTTCGGCCGGAGGTGTTACTTACGCGACCGATATCCCTTTGGGACGTCATACTCGAGAAGTTGATCAGACTGAGAGTGGACACATCGACCCTTTCTTGCTTATGAGGGGCATGATGACCCAGATGACTCAGATGACGCAGATAGTAGAGACCATGCAGGCCTCGATGGTTCGAGGTCCACCGCAGCAGGGATTCCAAGTGCCGTTTCATGGGCAGACTGGGGGAGTGAGTCAGATTGTTAGCGATATCTCTCGTCAGAGGCCGCCTACTTTTGAGGGTTCGTCGGAACCAGTTGATATTGTTCATTGGCTTGAACATTTTGATAAACTCTTCGACATGGTTCAGTGTCCAGAAGAGAGTAAGGTGACAGTAGCGGCTTACTACTTGAGTAAGGGCTCTTATTCTTGGTGGCTTTCTGTGAAACCCACCGATCGTGATTGTGTTTAGAACAAGTTCAAGACTCTCATGTTAGAGAGGTATTATCCGGCTCCACTTCGTGAAGACAAGTTGTCGGAGGTTTTGAACCCCGAATCCATCGAGGACGAGGGTGTTATTGTTATTGCCGAGAAGTTTCATGGACTTCTTCAGTTTGCTTCGTATGTTATCCGTACTGAGGTAGATAAGATCAAGTATTTTAGCAAGAGGCCGAACCCGCAGTTGAGGATGCAGTTGTTCAATCATAATTGTAACTCACTTGGCGAATTCATCGAGAAGGCTCTTGGAGCAAAGCTTTTGATCAAGGAGCTTACTCGGAAGGACCCTTCAGTTTCTTCTGGTGAGAGGACTAGGATGCCAGTTTGTTCAGAGGGACATCGGGCTCCGATGTCCAGGAGGTCATTTTCTAGTCGTTTCCATGCTGGGAACGCATCTTCCACACACACGATGAGTTCGACTATTGTTTGCTTTAACTGTGATTCAGCAAGGCACATTAGTACTCGGTGTACCATGCCAGCTTTTGTTTGTCGTTCATGTGGGAGACAGGGACACCTACAGAAATACTACTACAGGAGTTCTAGTGCCAGTAGATCTCGAGAGAGCTCACGGGCCTCGAGAGATTTCGTTACTCCAGTCCATACTTCATCCAAGGGGTCCTATCAGGCTTCTGAATCCAGAGGAAAGGACAGTGGAGGAGGAGCAGCGAGTTCAGAATTGGGTCTTCCTGGAGTCGTTGAGATCGAGGATGTCGATGATCTGGAGGATATCGATGCTGGGTACACTTAGATGTAACCTTGATTTGTATTTTCCTTGTTTCTAGGATTGATGTTTGACTCAGTCTGTATTGTAGTATTGCGGTTGTGAACCATTTGTTGTCGATCTATCTTGCAACGATGGTATTTCAGAATCTTGAGATTTGAGGTAGTTTGATGCGTTTTCTTTCCTTTTGATGTTGTACCCGAGATTTCGTGATAATCTGGGTAAACCTTGTGGTTATTCAAGATGTCAAGTCGTGAGGACTTGGGTGCGCGATTGATATGGTCCAGAGGACTATGTCTATGTTGTTATTATCTTTGCGTGGCGTGAGTCGGTATTTGCATGGGCGTCCGATGCCGACGAGAACTGGACAAGAAGCAGTTGTTCCACTTCAATGGGAAGGAAAAGAACTTTTTTATGTTGAGGAGTTCCTTCTAGAAGAAGTTGAGAAGAAATGGGGGATTGCCAAGAAACAGTTCGTAGAAAAATAATATCTCTGTGATATCCTCCAAGACCATACTGCACTCCTCAGCAAATTTACATTGACTTCATGGAGATCAACTATCCAAATCTGTGGGAAATACTGAAGAGGGTGGCTGAAGAAACATTCAATACCTATCCTAGAATCCCTGACTTCAGACCACAATCCTCCATTTGACTTTAATGGGAAGCTGGATGATGAATCACTTCATAGGGAGATAAAGAATCTGTGCATAAAGAACCAATATACTTCCCCTAAATATCAAGAGTTTGCTTCTTTAATAGTCAAGAAGAAATATGGGTTAGTTCCAGTAGTGCATAAACCCATAGGAGAAAAGCCATTGAAGTCACTCCCTCCATCTAGAACCAGCGGAAGAGGAAGAGGAAGAGGGAGATAATATTTTTCAAATTTACTTGTAATTTTCATTTTTTTTGTAATTTTTATTTCACTTGTAATTTTAATTCAAAGACTGTATTGTAATATGTAATACTAAAAGCTAATAACAGTCAACTTGAATGACAACCACTAGTTGTCTCAAAAAAAGACTGGGTTTTATTGTATTTTGTACTTTACTTTTTATTATGTGCAGACTTGTTTACATTTGAACATTAAGTTTTGCCATCATCAAAATAGGGGGAATTTGTTAGGAATATTATTTTAGATTTTGATGACGTCATCCTTGTATTCATAATTACTTCAAATGTATGTACTTGGCATTGTAAAGAAGAACCTAATGAGTATCTTTTATAAGCCTTAAAAATATTAAGCTAAGTGTTGATTGTAACACCCCTAATCCACTCAGGGATATTACACGCCGTAGACCCTCTCCTCGAGGATCTACCAGGCTGGTAACAACATTTAACATCTCGACAATGCCTTCAAGGCAAAAATGACTCAGTAGACCGATTTGGTCTTTCAATAAATACATACAACTCGAATACAACTCATGCCCACGCAGGGGTCAAAATACAACCACACCCGTACAACGGGAAAAATATAGCAGCGGAAAATAAAGTACAACTATACCAATACGACATCAACGGGTCCTCGTGTGATTAGTATCGTTTATCTTTCATCATCCTTCATGCCGACCCTGTGCTCTGCTCCAAAACCTGAATGCAATACAGACATCCACCCCCCGAATACTCGGGGGTTAGCAAAACTCCACTGTTTTGCTAGTGCAAATACAAAGTGCAAATACGAGCCATATAATTCAAGTTCCACGAATAACAATAACTAGGAAATCCTCAAAGATTCAAACGTAATGAAAAGTACTTCCCGAGGCATGAGTTTGGGTAAAACACTCCAAAACCGATAGATCATAAATCAAGGGAAACAATTTATAAAACCGTTTAAAATGCCATCGAGAGTTTTAATAGAAAAATTTTTTAGGATTATCGAATCCTTCTCTTTCCAAAAATTAACAGGGTCACAGCCCAAAGGTTTTGTTTTCGCAAATAGAAAACCAACAACAATTCACAGGGCCAGAGCCCAACATCACGTGTCCTCGGCGGACATAAAAATCAACACAACGTAATCACGCACGCGCATCGCCTAGGACCGGGACGAAGCCACAAATCCCACTCGAGGCCTCGAAGGACTCTCCCGAGCTGGCTAGCGAAACAAATCACACACATCTCACGGTTGGATCAATCGCTTGTTGCATCCTGGCCACATGATCGCATGCCATGTGCCACCGTAGATTATCTCAGGCTCTCACGGTTGGATCAATCACTTGTTGCATCCTGACCACATGATCGCATGCCATGTGTCACCGTAGACCTTCAACCATATCCACACATTCACACAAATAACATATCACATCAAGGATATTCAAATAATTCGCCCAGAGGCATCAAACACTTAGCAAAACACCACGTCAATCCACAACACACCGAAATGAAATAATATACGTTCACACACAATGCCAAGTGCAACATTAACACCAAGCATATACATAGAATTCGCATAGTTATTCACAGATCACGCCATTCACAAAACACACGCGTTTTGAAAGCAAGCCTTTAACAAGGCTAATCGAATCTTTTGAAAACTCGTTTCAAACAATCAAACAAACATATAAATACGATCACCAATTATCATATCCATAAAACAAGAATTATATGGACAAGGTACTTGCCTCGAAATCGGCACGCAAGTATTCCGACGAACACGGCTCAACCGGAAAGCTTCGAAACGCCCGATGTTAACGAAAAGGAAGATAACAACGAACGGAAGGGTTCAACACGGTTTCTTCGCAAGAAACTCGACCCTAACATCATATAATTAATAAATCAACGATCATACGATGAAGAATAATCGTAGAACGCCCGAAAACCCCTCTAAGATATTTTACCGGACACCTTCAAGGCGTCGGTCAAGAACTCGACTCAAACAACGAATCGATACGATCCAATCATGGAATAATAAAGGAAATGATATAATATATCTAAATATTCATCAATACATCATAATCCTAAGTTAAATCGGATTAAACGGATGAAAACAACCAAAACACCCAATTTCCCCAAAATTAGATTTCTAGGAAATCTGACCTGATTCGGTAGATCGGAGGATGTTATAGGACGGATGATTGATGATATGAACCTCAAAACTCCATGGATATGTTGTTAAACAACATGGCTTCAAGCTTAGAACACGCCCAGCTGCGGAAGAGGAGAAGAAGAAGGTGAAAATGGCAAGAAAAACGTCTGCGGGGGCCTTAAATAGCCGGCAGACTCGGCCGTGTCCGCCCGACACGGTCGTGGCGCGCAGATTGACCGGCGAGGACTCGGCCGTGTCTGCTAGACACGGTCGCGGCGCGGAGGGGCCTACCGATAGTGACCCGTCAAGCGGCGACTTCGGCACGACTCGGCCGTGTCCTGGAACACGGTCGGGCGTGTCAGCGATCGGTTCCGGCATTTCGGACGAGTAAGACACGGCCGTGTCGGGACGACACGGTCGGGTCTGAGACGAAACCGGCATTTTCCGGACGAGTACGGCACGGGCCGTGTCGGACGACACGGCCGAGTTCGGCCGTGATGATCGCCAATAACGGCGGGTGAGCTAAAGCGACCATAACTCTCTCAGGACTCCGATTGACTCACCGTTTGAACCATTGGAAAGCTAACTCGATGCTCTATAATATTGCAAAGATTCAGAATTTTTGGAGTTTCCAAGAATTAATGGTGACGCTACAAAGTCGAACTCCCACGTGAAAAAGTCGATTAAGGACACGGAACTCAACAAAACGACACCGAAACGAACTCGGATGACAAAAAGTGCAGAATTAATCATTCTCGGAAATGACGAAACGGTCAGGAGAGAGTCGTCAAAACGAACTTCCGCCGAAAAAATAAAAGTACCGAAATTCGAAATTGCGGATATTACATTCTACCCTCCTTAAAAGAAGTTTCGTCCCGAAACTTAAAACAAGTAGGGGGGAGCAATATACCCGCCAGGAAAACTCGACGAGATACACAAAAATAGGAAACTCGCGCCCAACGGCGAAACGCTGCAAGAAACGCAAAGAGACATACGGCGTGAAAACACGCTCCACGACGACCAACACAACGTCGCCGTTAGGGATACAATAACACCAACAAATGACAAGCGTCATCAAACAGATAATACAATCAAGTCAATTATCCAAACAATCACAAAACACAAAGTACTTGTTACAAGAAAACACGCACAGTCGAGAAAACAGAGAATAAACACAAAACGATCCACAAGGGCAATCATAAATAATTCGGACTACGCCGAAATCCTCAAAACCACACTAGGCATCTCCGCGTCCTTTCGGAGCAGAGACGCAACCTCGATCCCCAAACCTCTCAGCTACCGTCTCGCAATGTACGGATCGGTGACCCACTTGGCCACACTCAAACAAATTGACTAACGGTGAACGACAATTCTTCGCAGTATGGCCCACTCGACTACAGTTATAACATATCTTCGAAGTGCTCACATTACTCACTGCAGGGGTACTACTCCTCTGATCACGCGATCTAGGAACCATTTTGGGATGACGAAACGAAGTCCCAACCTCAAGAGGCCCACTCTCCTGATTTCCTGAAAAGTTCCCAATTGTTTTCTCTGTTTCTTGAGTCGACATACTCTCGGTCGATAATCTGGATAGCTCATAGGCTAACGCCCTATTCTGATAATCTCTCAAGGAAGTACAAGCGAGACCTGCCATGTACTGACGAATCTCCGGCTTCATCCGCCTACTAAAATGACAAATCTTGTCCTCCTCTGTCCTTACTTGATTGTGCACATAGCCGAGCTGTTTGCTAAAATCAATAATAGCTTGAGACAGCGGCACATCCTGCGGTTTTGCCGAAAAGAATTCATTAATCCTCTGATTTATGATCGGTTCCGGACAAAACTCATCTCTCATGAATTTCTGGAACTCTGCCCACATGACAACGCGATCTCGTGGCTTAATGGCCTCCCACCAGCTAGCGGCATCTTTGTCGAGAAGATACTGAGCGACCGGTACCTTACGTTCTTCCGGACAATCAACTACCTCGAATATCTTTTCCAACTGGAAAAGCCAACCATCCTGGCTAATGCATCTGGCACCAGAGAATCGAGGGGGATTCATACGAACCACTTCTCGAAGCCACTGATTTGCACCAGTGTGCTGGGTCGCATCTGTAACACGCTGAACTGCCTAAGTCAACTGTGTCATCTGAGTGGCTACCTGCTGCAAAACAGTAGCAACACCAATACCAATACCATCACCGGCAGCATGATCCCGATCACGCATCCGGTCACCACGACCACGACCTCGGCCCCTCGGCATACTGAATAAGTAACCATTCAGCACAACAGAAAATCATAACACATAACACATACAACGATTACCATCGTAAAGTAATACACACACAAACACTACAACAACGACGGTATCGTTCGGCGACCTCAACGGCCCGAACGATAACCAGCACATAATTACAAACATCATGAAACAATCACACATGTGCATAAATGCACAAAAATCCAAGCTTTAACAACCCATACTCGTGCGACAACACGCAAATCACCACGAGGTGATAACAGTAAACACCAGTTCACACCTCTCACAGAGGGCTAGTGCAACAAATGCGTGGCAACGCCTCGACATTCATGCCACCAATTCGATCATACTTGGGAGTAACATCATAACGACAAAGCAAACATCATACATACATATCCAGCCCTCAAACGGGAATGGATAGGTTTTTAAAATGAAAACATCCTTTTAAAAACAATTTGGAAACACCAGTTGACCTTGAGTATCATATTACAAAAAGTTGAACAACATCATTTTCGAGACTTTGAAAATCATCTTGCGTTTGAACAAAAATGAGGACACCTTCTCTTAGTGAAAAACTTTCAGAATATTCGACCCTCGGGTCTAAGTCAAAGTGCTTATAAAACATTGAAAATATCTCAAAACATTTTTGGGTCCTCGAGGTAGAAGAATTTTGAAACATATTGTGGCACCTTGGATGTACCACGAGAAAATAATTCATTTTAAAAGTACGTCTCGAAATTTATTTTCTAAGATACTCAAGTTTTTTTTTTCCAAGATAATTCAATGGGCTAGAATGCCCAAAAATTTCGGGTAATTATACAGAACATTATAGCGCCATGGGTCCGTCGAACCCACCGTGCTAAAAACCAATTACAAAAATGCCCAAAAAGGCCGATGACGGTAATATTTCAAAAACTTACGAAAGCCATTTACAAAATACTAAATACCGTCATAAGAATTTCGCCAAAACGATCAAGGCCATAATGCCAAAAACTCGATTAAGGGAATTGGTTTTCGAAATAAAACTCAGTCGGTAAAATACCGAAATCCATTACAAAAGAACTCACGCAGCGGATAAAAGAAATACAGTTCGACATGCACAGTCCAGCAACAATACTCATCATACGAACGAAATATGAGAGTCAAATAGTCACGTATCAAGAAATCAAAATCCATAAGAGGATCCCGTCACTTAACTCATAATCAAAAAAAAAATAGCTCGTGTCACACGAGGCACAACACAAAGAAGGGAGACTTACATTCACAGGTCGCACGAAGATGATGATCGCCCACGATACTAATCACGACCAACAAACTCAGACGACGCGTCGCGACACGACTCAGTCAGATAAAATCCGACGAGACAAAATCTCAATAGACACCACTGACCCGACAGCCTAGGTTTCCACAACCTAAGCTCTGATACCATTCTGTAACACCCCTAATCCACTCAGGGATATTACACGCCGTAGACCCTCTCCTCGAGGATCTACCAGGCTGGTAACAACATTTAACATCTCGACAATGCCTTCAAGGCAAAAATGACTCAGTAGACCGATTTGGTCTTTCAATAAATACATACAACTCGAATACAACTCATGCCCACGCAGGGGTCAAAATACAACCACACCCGTAAAATGGGAAAAATATAGCAGCGGAAAATAAAGTACAACTATACCAATACGACATCAACGGGTCCTCGTGTGATTAGTATCGTTCATCTTTCATCATCCTTCATGCCGACCCTGTGCTCTGCTCCAAAACCTGAATGCAATCTGAGACATCCACCCCGAATACTCGGGGGTTAGCAAAACTCCACTGTTTTGCTAGTGCAAATACAAAGTGCAAATACGAGCCATATAATTCAAGTTCCACGAATAACAATAACTAGGAAATCCTCAAAGATTCAAACGTAATGAAAAGTACTTCCCGTGGCATGAGTTTGGGTAAAACACTCCAAAACCGATAGATCATAAATCAAGGGAAACAATTTATAAAACCGTTTAAAATGCCATCGAGAGTTTTAATAGAAAACAATTTTAGGATTATCGAATCCTTCTCTTTCCAAAAATTAACAAAATTGTCAAAGGTTTTGTTTTCGCAAATAGAAAACCAACAACAATTCACAGGGCCAGAGCCCAACATCACGTGTCCTCGGCGGACATAAAAATCAACACAACGTAATCACGCACGCGCATCGCCTAGGACCGGGACGAAGCCACAAATACCACTCGAGGCCTCGAAGGACTCTCCCGAGCTGGCTAGCGAAACAAATCACACACATCTCACGGTTGGATCAATCGCTTGTTGCATCCTGGCCATATGATCGCATGCCATGTGCCACCGTAGATTATCTCAGGCTCTCACGGTTGGATCAATCACTTGTTGCATCCTGACCACATGATCGCATGCCATGTGTCACCGTAGACCTTCAACCATATCCACACATTCACACAAATAACATATCACATCAAGGATATTCAAATAATTCGCCCAGAGGCATCAAACACTTAGCAAAACACCACGTCAATCCACAACACACCGAAATGAAATAATATACGTTCACACACAATGCCAAGTGCAACATTAACACCAAGCATATACATAGAATTCGCATAGTTATTCACAGATCACGCCATTCACAAAACACACGCGTTTTGAAAGCAAGCCTTTAACAAGGCTAATCGAATCTTTTGAAAACTCGTTTCAAACAATCAAACAAACATATAAATACGATCACCAATTATCATATCCATAAAACAAGAATTATATGGACAAGGTACTTGCCTCGAAATCGGCACGCAAGTATTCCGACGAACACGGCTCAACCGGAAAGCTTCGAAACGCCCGATGTTAACGAAAAGGAAGATAACAACGAACGAAAGGGTTCAACACGGTTTCTTCGCAAGAAACTCGACCCTAACATCATATAATTAATAAATCAACGATCATACGATGAAGAATAATCGTAGAACGCCCGAAAAGCCCTCTAAGACATTTTACCGGACACCTTCAAGGCGTCGGTCAAGAACTCGACTCAAACAACAAATCGATACGATCCAATCATGGAATAATAAAGGAAATGATATAATATATCTAAATATTCATCAATACATCATAATCCTAAGTTAAATCGGATTAAACGGATGAAAACAACCAAAACACCCAATTTCCCCAAAATTAGATTTCTAGGAAATCTGACCTGATTCGGTAGATCGGAGGATGTTATAGAACGGATGATTGATGATATGAACCTCAAAACTCCATGGATATGTTGTTAAACAACATGGCTTCAAGCTTAGAACACGCCCAGCTGCGGAAGAGGAGAAGAAGAAGGTGAAAAATGGCAAGAAAAACGTCTGCAGGGCCTTAAATAAAGCCAGACTCGGCCGTGTCCGCCGACACGGTCGTGGCAGCTTGATTGGCAGCGAGGACTCGACCGTGTCTGCTAGACACGGTCGCGGCGCGGAGGGCCTACCGATAGTGACTCCGTCCGACGGCTCGGCACGACTCGGCCGTGTCTGGAACACGGTCGGGCGTGTCAGCGATCGGTCCGGCATTTCCGGACGAAGACGGCACGGGCCGTGTCGGACGACACGGTCGGGTCTGAGACGAAACCGGCATTTTCCGGGCGAAATGCACGGGCCGTGTCGGACGACACGGCCGAGTTCGGCCGGCAGTGATCGGCCAATAATGAGCGGGTGAGCTAAAACGACCATAACTCTCTCGTCCGGACTCCGATTGACTCACCGTTTGAACCATTGGAAAGCTAACTCGATGCTCTATAATATTGCCAAGATTCAGAATTTTTGGAGTTTCCAAGAATTAATGGTGACGCTACAAAGTCGAACTCCCACGTGAAAAAGTCGATTAAGGACACGGAACTCAACAAAACGACACCGAAACGAACTCGGATGACAAAAAGTGCAGAATTAATCATTCTCGGAAATGACGAAACGGTCAGGAGCGAGTCGTCAAAACGAACTTCCGCCGAAAAAATAAAATTACCGAAATTCGAAATTGCGGATATTACATTGATCATGCTGATCATATAGAAATCTGGCTAAGTATAGAACTGGCAAGATATCAGGCGAGTTTAAAATCAGCCGAGGTTTTGGTCAACAAAAATATCAGTTAAGGTTTGACAAAAATACTACAGCAGCCGAGCTTAGAAGACAACAGAATATCAGGCGAGATATTATCATGCGAGTTATGGTCAACCACAAAGTATCACAGAAGTTTGACCCCAGGCGAGATACTACCAGGCAAGTTTTGGTCAACACGAAATATCAGAGAGGTTTGGCCAATATAAGTATCAGGCGAGTTCTGGTCAACACAAGATATCAGAGAAGTTTGACCATATATGAGTTTTTGGTCAAACAGTAATATCAGTTGAGGGTTGACCACAGACGAGTTTTGATCAATCGAGTTTCTCGGTCAAACCAAATATCAGAGGAGATTGACCAAACCAATACTGCAGCCAAGTATGAGTATCTGAATAGAAGCTCAGTCCACGTCAGCAAACGTTGAAAAGTCAACAATAACGGCAAGACACATGCGGACGTAAAAGCAAGGGACAAAGTAATTGATTCCCGAAAGTTAAGGAATATTTTATTCCTAGAGATTGGCGCCCAAAAAACTTTCCAATTATAGTAAGAAAAGCGGCGCAATGGGAAGTACATCTTCAAACGGTCATATTTGAAGAAAAAGACAAGTCGTGCAAAGAGATGAACAAGATAAACAATAAAGTCCACTCTCCAACGGACATAATTGTTACAAATGCAATGGCTATGAAGACGCTCAAGAAATATATATATATATATATATATATATATATACATACATATATGAAGACATATTGAGAAATGCACGATGCGAACAATACTTACACGCGATCAAAGCAAACAAAGCAATTTATAGCATTGTGAAGAGCTAGTTTCTAAAGTCTAACACTAAGAAGCTCTTAAGTTGGAGAAGACAACACTCTTGTCTTAAAGTTTGAGTAAGGGGTACTTCTTTGAACGAGGTTCTTAGAAGTTCAAGATTGTTGAGGCATCAACGTGTTCTTGATTGGAAGGTGATAGACATCTTGCGAGTTGTTGAGGCATCCACGGGTTTTCGATCAAGAGGTGTTAGGCAGCCAAAGGGAGTTGGAACGCCATGGGTTTCCACTGGTTGGAAGCTGTTGTAACTAAGATTTCATTGTAACAATCACTGGTTGAACATTATAGTGAATTTATCTCCAAGTGGTTTGGAGAGAAGTGGATAAGTAGAGGATTACCCCACCTCTGAGACCACTATAATCGATTATGTGATTTACTGCTTTGTCATCATACTTAACTGGTGCATACATATTTACTGTTCCATGTATCGTCAGTTGTTCTTCCGCATAATATTTTACAGTTGACAAAGGTTACCTGATCAAACGAGTAACCTTATCTGATCTTACTACAGCTGTGCTTTCTAAAGAGATGAATTCAGTAAAAGTTTTGATAAGTCTATTCACTCCCTAGACTTATTCGTGACGACTTGTTACCTACAATAATATAGACTCAGGAAAAGGTAGACCTAATCCGTGAAAGATTGTTGACCGCTTAGAGTTGAGATAAGTCTTACGCAGATGTGCGCCGCCACCCATTAGAATTTGAATTTTTGGATCATGTACTTATAAAAGTTTTTCCTATTCGTGGAATTTTTCGTTTCAGAAGGAAGGGAAAATTGAGTCCAATATATATCGGACCATTCAAGATTCTCAAAAGAGTGGACAATTGGAATACAGATTGGCCTTACCTCTGTTATTGAGTCACGTTCATAATGTGTTTCATGTATCACAGTTACTGAAGTACGTATCGGATCCTAGTCATGTCATCGACTTTGGCGAGATCAAAAGTAGCTAACGACAACACGTTCGAAGAGAAGCCCATTAAGATACTCGAAAGGTGAATAAATCAATTGAATAATAAATCAATCTCCTTGGTTAAAGTTCAATGGTCACGACATAGATTCGAAGAAGCAACCTTAGAGACCAAAGACAGTATGAAAACAAGATACTCGGAGTTATTTATCTCTTAAGATTTGGGACGAAACTTCTTTTTAGAGAGGGAGCATGTAATACCCGGATAATTATTGTGTATTTTTATCTGTATTTGAACCTTGTGGTATTTGATTATATCGTATATTAATCGAAGTATGATGTTTTCATATCCGTACTTCAGTATTCATGATCGTATTGTGTAGAGACATGGTCGGTGTGTGGGGGCGGACGAATATACGTACGGATTTCCCTTGCATGAACCTGGACAGTTCTTGGAAAAGTGAAGTCAACGGTGTTTAGCGTATGCTACGCAGTGTAGTTAACATACGCTAAAACAAGGACAGAATCAGGTAGTGTGGTTCGTAAAATCGTTAGCGTACGCTATACTACTAGTAACGTATGTTAATGACAACAGATATCATACGTAATGTCTTATAGCGTACGCAAGACTGAAGGAAGATTGAAGCAGAGAGCTTCGTAAACAGTTAGCGTACGCTAAGGTTGAGGAATAGCGTACATTAATTGTTATTTTCTATAAATAGGACATCACCCATTTCATTTCTTTCACTTGTTTTGTTCGAACCTTACCTCTACCCAGACCTTCCAACCTTACAAAACTAGTATTTTAAGCCTCTCTACTTGATTGTTGAAGATGGAAAGCATCTTGGATTAGTGTCCAAGCTCCTGGTGTTGAGTTCCACCAAGTGTTTCGTTGTTGTCCTCCATAGTAAGGTATGTTGATGCTATACCAACCTGGAATTCGTGTTCTTATGAATGTTATGAGTATGCTACTGAAGTTATTAGGGATTGTTGATAACTTAATGAATCGAACACCATGTTTTAGGAGGATTGGGATGATATACTTAGGTTTTTCCATTGTTAAGGGGATTTCAAGTTGAGCCTTGATTGTGTTAAACATTGGGATGAAGTTTTTTGAGATTGTATTATACATTTGATGATGATTTCGAAATGTTCTTATGCCGAATGACTTGTTATGATATCACCTGTGATAGATGAATTCAAGTGGAGGAATGGTGAGGGTGTTCATCAAGAATAAATGTATATCTTGTAAGGAGTTGTTCCTGACTAGATAATCTTCATATTAATGATTGAAATGAAGTGATTTTGCTGGTAACAACCATATTGAATGTAGAACTTTGGTAAGAAGAACTACTTCATGAGAGAACGGGAATCTTAGTGAAGAGTTAACCTAGAACTCATCTGAATGTGTGTTGCCCTTGCTATGAATCATAGTGTAGTCGAACCACACTTTAGAATTGATAATCAAGATTGGAGTGTGGAATTGTGATGACATGAATATCCTTGAATTCATAGACATCGGCATTGTACCCCTATTATGATCATTTGATTTGCATGAAGTACGTTATTGGCCAGACTTGGTGTTTGTTGGGTAGTTGAACCGTGAACCGGTCGTACGTAGGATGATTAACTCGGTCGTAGTTTAGAAACATTAGATGATCGTGTGCTAGTTACGTATATGCAAGTTGAACTCTTCGTTATTTTATTATTGTTTAAGGTTCGAAGCTTGCAAGTGGTTAGATGAAGGGACGACCTTCGAGTGTTTTGGTGTTCCTCGAAGTATTTAATCCTTGTCGTCATTATAAGGCAAGTACTTTAATTATGTTTCTATATTTATATTAACCATGTTGTCAGGCATATGTGTCGTTGTTGTTTGTCCACCTCGTGTTGGTCTGATGGGATTATCTTGGGATCTATTCTAGCATGTGATGGATCATTTGACGAGTTTTCCACCTCGTGTTGGTCCGACGGGATCATCTTGGGATCTATGCAGTGAATGCTGGATCATCGAATTACCATGTATATGTTGTGATTGTCATATTGTGTAATGCATTGATATTGTTCTTGTAGGAGAGGCTTGTTGTTGTTGTGTTGGTATTGATACTTCATTATTATTCACGAGTTGTCGAATAAATTTTTGTTATATAATTATCGTACTTGTAATGGCATCGTTGTGCTAACCCTTCGGGGCGGACATGTGTTTTATGTTCAGGATCCGGGAGAGCCGGAAAACAACCACATGAGATACATGATGATGGGGGTGCAGAGTGATGTTAGCGGTCTGAAGAGTCCTTTCAGTTGTGTTGCGTTTTTAATAAGTACTCGAGTACGTCGTTGCTTCGTATTGTTTAGATGGTATTTTATTGTTTACCGTTTGGTGTTTGCCTTTTTACTCTTTTGAACTTGGTATATAATAATAAATTTTATTGTTGTTATTTAATAATGTCGTTTTAAATTCTTAGCCTAATAAATCCTTATATAAAGGATTTACGGCGCTGTAATAATCCTGAATATCTTGGGGTGTTATACTATCAGTGTGTGCGCTATATCATCATGTAGCGTACGTTAACTGCCGTAGATCCGTTGCATGATTTTTGACCTTCTAGAATTAATTCAACCGATTGATTTCATTTGAATTCGAAATTTACCTTGCATAGCGTACGTTAAGTGTTCCTTATTACGTACGTTAAGCTCTATGCATAGCGTGCGTTAACCTTGCACCATAGCGTGCGATATCTGCTTCTATGCAGAATGCAGTACTCATTGTCTTGATACATTGCGTACGTTATGTCTTGTTAATTGCGTACCTTAGCTTCATATTGTTTACTCCTTTGCTTTTCTGTCCGTCTCGAGCGTCTTCGACTCCTTGTTGATTAATTATTGTTTTTCTTTGTTTAGCAACTTATCATCAAAACCTCTAAATTGAATGTACGGAATAAATATTCCAACAATCTCCCCTTTTTGATGATGACAAAACAACAATACTTCGATGGAATTTATACCCGCAAAAATATAAAAAAAATAATACAGATCAAAGTTTTCGGCTTTGTCCGTTTCGTTAGTTTTCTTCTCCCATCATTCCTTCTCTTTTTCTCTTCTTCTCCCCCATTATATTTTTCTTCTCATTCTTCTCCCCCTTTTTGTCATTAGCAAAAAGTGCATGAAAATCATAAAATTAATAAAAAATAAATACGAAAAGAAATGGGTAAAAACTCCCCCTGAAAAATATCTCCCCTTTAATGAAAAATAACTCCCACTGAGTTAAAACCAATTATTTTGAAATAATTAATTTTGAATTTTGGGGATCCAATCAACTCTTGGTCATTTTTCATTTGGTAAATAGACGATGTTTGGTATTATGGTTTCTTTTGGAATCCATATTTCTTTATTTTGATGTTTATCTTGGACTTTTACAATTTGAAATGTGATGTCCATTTTTTAAATATTTACCATATTGGGCTATTTTGAAATTTATGAATTCATTTTCATTATTATGTTTGAATCTTAAATCTTGTTTATTTAACAAAAATTTTTGAACACTTAGTAATTTCTCAGATTTCTTTTCTGAGAGAAAATTCGGTCGTTAAATTTTTGAGTTCATTTTGAACCTTTAAAAGATCATCCTTTAATTTATTTTCCTTTTCAAGGCATAATGAATGATCATTTTCGATAAATTTCTCTTTTTCTTGTAATTTGGAGATTTTGTCTTCCAAAACTTTATTTTTAATTTTAAGGGATTTATTATCTCTTGGCGAATTTTGAGAATCCGTATGTAATTGTTCGAAAGCATTAAAGGGTTCATCTTGAGACGAGGTACTTACCTAGTTTTCGTCGTCACTGTCATCAAACGATCTTCTTGCCATGAGTGCAAGATTGTTTTGAATATTATCTCTTCTTCATCCTCGTCACCCCCGGTGGCTATCAACACTTCCTTCTTAGAAGTCTGGCCACGATAATTTTTCGCAAAGTGGCCGGATTTTCCATAATTTCGACAATTATTGTCGAACCGATTTGACTCGTTCCGGACTTGCGAGTTAAAGTCATCTTTTCTCCGGTTTGATAAGTTTTGATACTTATTGATGTTTTTGGCATAAAATACCGATTCTTCATCATCGTCATCAACCGGGATAGCTTCTTCATTTCTTGACATCTTCTTAGCTTTTAAAGCTATAGATTTTTCCTTCGGTTCAGGCTTCTTGTTCCGTGATTTAAGGACGATCTCATAATTTATTAGCGAACCAACAAGGGCTCTAAAATCAAGAGTATTGAGATCTTTAGATTCCATAATTGTCGTAACCGTCCCGTCCCATTCGCAAGGTAGTGATCATAATATTTTCTTGACCTTTTCACTACTCGATAGGGGTTTTCCGAAGCATACTAGTCCATTTTGTAATAACCATAAATCGGTCGAGCATATTTGAGATGGACTCTTCGTCTTTCATCATGAAAAGCTCGTAGTCGTGGAGAAGCATATTTATCTTCGTCTCCTTGACTTGATTCGTTCCTTCATGAGTTACCTCTAACATTTTTAAAATTCCTTTGGCACTATCACACGAGGAAATCCGATTATATTCTTTGGGATTTAAAGCACAATAAAGCGGTTTTGTTGCTTTGCTGTTGTAATGGTCGATCTTCTAATCCGTATCATCATATTATTCGAAGCTTTTTAGAGTACCATTAGAATTTGTGGGTATTTTCGGACCAAGACATATGACTTTTCAGAGCTCAATGTCATAGGCTCGGATGAATATTGACATCTTCTTTTTCCACATCATAAAATTTGATCCATCAAAAAATAGAGGTCGGTTTTGTAATATCCGTATTTTTCTTTTCCTTGTATTTTCGTTTTTGGTGTATTTCTCGATCGTAGTGACCCTCGTGTACTTCTCAGCGTGTCCTTCCTGTCAAACTGTTGAACTGTATTCTCGTTATTGTTGTGCGGAACCGCCGTTTCGGGGTTGCCGTGGATCCATTTCGTGTTGTTGGTTCCCAAATATTGATTCCTATCGTTTTATTCTCTTTCCGGATCATTTTATCATTTTGGAACCCAAAAGGGGGTGTGGGCCGCGGCACAAGGTATGTGCGCCGCGGCACACAAATCCCTTCAGTTGTTGGTCGGACAAACTGTACTGTGTGCCGCGGCACACCCATCCGTGCGCGGCACGGTGCGAGCAGTGCCGCGTCACACTGTCCGGTGCCGTGGCACACTCGTGTGTCTCTGCGACCTAAACCCATCAGACTGGGTGCCGCGGCACGCAAATCTTGGCGGCACAATGCCGAAACACAGGAGTAAATTTTTGGCTGTGCGGCACACCTAAGCCGTGCGCGGCACACAAAGCGGTCAATCAGTGCAAACTCGTCCTTATTAGGCGAAATTGGCCATCTTCTTCTTCATTTCAACTGCGAGAGAGAGAGAGACCTAGGAGGAGAACTTCTCAAGCATTCTTCATCCGGGTCGATTTTCATCATTTCCCTTCGGTTGTGAGGCTCGGATAATCAATCTAACGCGTGTTCTACGGATCTTAGTACTTGAATCTTCAAAGGTAATGTTTCTAGAACCCTATTTTCGATTAATTTGGGGGTTTTGGGTTTTTCTTCCGATTCGTTCCGTTTTGTTGGTGGATTCATGATGAATACGATTAATATTGTTAGTATCTTTAGTTTCCTACGGATTCATGGATATTTTGTGGATTTTTACGGAATCGAGAGGGTTTGGTTGTGGTCCGCCCTCGTTGTTATTTTTGGTACAAATATACATGAATCGTAGGCGGGTTTCCGGGTGTATTCCATTTCCATAATCGTTTAGAAGTGGTTGTGATTGTGCTATTCGAATCGTTAGGTTCATTTTCGTCGGTTCCTCGCAGCTGTGCTTGATTCTTCCGTTCCGTTCGTGTCATCGTCTATTTAATCGAGGCAAGTATCCTTATGAACTTACAATCTTGACATAGTAGTATTGTATGAGAAATGGTGTGTGTGTGTATGCTCACTACGGGTTAGATCCGACGGGGTCTCGGTAGGGGTCCACGGAGGTGTGGATCGACGAGCTTTGCTTTTAACCACTACGGGTTAGATCCGACGGGGTCTCGGTAGGGGTCCACGGAGGTGTGGATCGACGGTTAATTGTGGTGAATTTTACAAATGTGATTTGATATTGGCATTTCCGGAAATGAGTGCTTTCGAACGGTTTTCTTTATTGCATGCATTTACTATATGTGTAAGATGTAAGTTGTTCATCTGGTTACTTGTACTAGCGTAATTGCTAACCCCTCTGGGGACCCGTTTTGGGGAAATTCGTTTTATGAATTTCAGTCGTTCATCGAGACGAGCGGGCCTTGGACGATTACGGATGATGGCCGTGCGTGATGATTGTGCACGAGTGACGTTTTAGTGTCTTTTACCTTTTCATCTTTTGTGGTTTTGAACTAATAGTTGTACTCGAGTACTTAAGGGGTTCTTGTTCGTTCGGATTGTATTGTTGCTTATTATGTTGTGTTGGATGATGATGTTATATTGACCGGTTGAACCGGGTGGATTATTCATTTAGCGTCTTTATGACATGGTATTGTTACATCGTTTATGTGAGTCGATGAGTATGATCTTTGTTCGGCTGGTGGGTCCCATATAGGGATTCACGGCTGTAATATACCTCGAATATCTTGAGGGTGTTACGTAAAATGGTATCGGAGCACTAGGTTTATGGATACCTAGGCTTGTCGGTTTATTGGGTCTTGTGGTGTTTTGTTTTTGCACATCATCGTCACGCTGCCATGATTCCGGTACTACCAGTGTCCGTAAGTTTTCCTTCCTCTGTTCATTATTTCCTTGTATCGTACCTTTGATTCTCGACTTGCGATTGTTCTTTTCTCGTACTTACCCTCGTATGGCTTTTGCTACTTATTTAACTCCAGTATGGATGCTGGAAGAGGTCGTGGTCGCGGTCGTGGTCGTGGACGCGGCCGGGGACGTGGGGCAGCCGGTGGGGCGGCCACGTCACAGTCTTCGGGAGCCGGCAGTACCGGCGACCGTCATAGCCATGCTTCTTCTCAGGAGCGTGCCGACCTCGGTATTGCGGCCGTTATGCAGCAAATGGTGAATCAAATGGCGGCGATAGCTCAGGCGGTTGAGCCGGATCGAGGCCCATGCTAATCGGGCGGAGCGGACCGTTGTCTCCAATATGTCATCAAGATGCATCCTCCTCGGTTTCGGGAGCTTGGACCCGATTGGGCAGGAAGGGTGGATCAAGGAGATATCTAAGGTCTTCGTTGCCACTAAGCTGTCAGGGACCGTAAAGTCCCTATTGCTCAATACTTTCTCACAGGGGACGCTACGGACTGGTGGGAGGCCGTTGGGCCCAAAGACCATGCTGCTTCGTGGGCTGAGTTTCAAGAATTGATGGAGACTGAATATTGCCCGTGGCCGGTCAGACAGGCTCGGGTACATGCTTTTTATGATGCTCAACCGCGGGATATCCCCGTATCTCAAGCCATTGCTGATTTTAACAAGGAGTTGGGTTATGTGAAGACCCAAGTTGTCGAGGAGAGCGACAAAATTTTCCATTTCTCCAGACGGATGAAGTTGCCGATTCGGGACTATATGTCGGGGCTTGTATGCACTACATTGAAAGATTACCAGAGCAGGGCCCTTGCTTATGATATGTCTGTGACGGCGAGTGAGGCGGCCCGCGAGAGTAAGAAGCAGAAGTCCGCTGGGAACTTTTCGGGCCACAAGAGTGGGGGTCAGCAGAGATCCCAATCTGCTAACTTCCCCTCCGACGGTGGTCGGCTCGTTCACTGGGTCCTCGTGGAACTACCGGTGCTCCTTTTCGTGATGTGAAGTGTTTCAATTGTGGTCGTACAGCCACATCGGTCGTACTTGTTTGAGCCCTTTGCGACGTGTAATCGGTGTGGCCGGGCCACAAGGCCGCTTCTGTCTTTGAGAGGAGAAAATTCTTGGTGCCGGGCTTCCATTCAGCGCCTAGGGAACCAAGTGTGAATCGAGATCGTTTGCTCCTCAATCCCCACCGAGTGCTAGTCGGGAGAGGTCGGGTCAGCCCTCTAAGGGGAGCTTCCGGTGTCGGCTCGGCCCACCCGCGTGTCTATGAGATGCGGAAAGCCGATGATCCAAAGGCTACCGTGGCGGCAGTACCGTTTATATTCTTTCTCATCTGTCGGTGTGCTTTTCGATTAGGTGCTACGCATTCGTTCATATCTTTGGATTGTGTACGCCGTTTGAGTCTCATTGTTTGATGCCTTGTGAACCCTTCATCGTTAAGCTTCCTAGCGGTGATAGGATCGTTGGTGATCGGGAGGTTCGAGGCTTACGTACTTATTTGTGAGAGGACTTGGCCCTCTAATCTTATTGTTGTGGATATTGAGGGTGAGGATTTGATTCTCGGGGATGATTGGCTCGAGCGGCATGGCGCAATCATGAACTACCACACGAGAATCATCACCATGTTAGCCGAGGATGGCACCGAGCACTCCTTCGCGGGGCGAAGGAGGGGAAATCAGAAATTCATCATTAACGCCTTGAAGGCGATGAGTCTCCTGCGAAAGGGGTGTACTGGTTATTGGTGCTATGCCTTGAAGGCGGAGGATGGTGGAGTCGAGCTTTCGTCGATTCTAGTCGTTAATGAGTTTTCGGATGTATTTCCTGACGATTTACCGGGATTGCCACCGGAACGCGAGGTCGAGTTCGCTATAGAGTTAGAGCCGGGTGCGGCTCCTATTTCGAAGGCGCCCTATCGCATGGCACCTTCAGAGATGGCAGAGTTGAAGAATCAGTTGAGTGAGCTTCTTGAGTCGGGGTATGTTCGACCGAGTGCCTCGCCTTGGGCGCAGGTCTGTTTGTGCGAAAGAAGGATGGCTCACTACGTTTGTGTATCGACTATCGCGAACTAAACAAGGTGACCATCAAGAACAAGTATCCTTTGCTGAGAATTGACGACTTATTCGACCAGTTGCACGGAGCTGCGGTATTCTCAAAGATTGATTTGAAATCGGGGTACTATCAGCTCCGGGTGAGAGAGTCCGATGTGCCGAAGACAGCTTTTCGGACGAGGTACGGACATTATGAGTTCGTAGTCATGCCTTTCGGGTTAACTAATGCGCCGGCGGTGTTCATGCAGTTGATGAACAAAGTTTTTATCGAGTATTTGGATAAGTGCGTCGTCGTCTTTATTGACGATATTCTTATTTATTCGAGGAATGAGGAAGAGCATGCCCATCATTTGCGGGTAGTATTAGACATTTTGAGGACCGAGCAACTCTATGCAAAGTTCTCGAAATGTGAGTTCTGGCTGAAGGAAGTGATGTTTTTAGGTCACGTGATTTCGGTAGGGGTTCGTGTGGATCCGAAGATTGAGGCCGTGTTGGATTGGGCACCGCCGAATGTGAAGGAGCTCCGTAGTTTCTTGGGTTTAGTGGCTACTACCATAGGTTCGTCGAGGGTTTCTCGAATCGGCTCGGCCACTTACGCGATTGCTCCGTAAATCAGAAGTTAAATGCGGAATGACGAGAGGCGATCGAGTTTTGAGGGAATCAAGAAGCGTTTGACTTCAGCCCCGGTTTTGGCGTTGCCATGTGGCAACGAGGGTTTTGCCGTTTATAGCGATGCTTCGGGTCAGGGTCTTGGGTGCGTATTGATGCAGCACGGCAAGACCATTGCCTATGCGTCGAGACAGTTGAGGCCGTATGAGTTGAACTACCCTACTCATGATTTGGAGTTAGCGGCAGTCGTTTTTGCGCTCAAGATTTGGCGTCACTATCTTTTCGGCTCTGCATGTCAGATTTTTACCGATCATAAAAGTCTGAAATACATATTTACTCAGCGGGAGTTGAATATGAGGCAGAGGAGGTGGTTAGAGTTGATTAAGGATTATGACCTCGAAATCCTTTATCATCCGGGCGAGGCGAACGTCGTGGCCGACGCCTTGAGTCGGAAACCGATTGCATTGCGATCGCTTGAGATCCTTACGTCTCAGTCCGAGCTTCGGCGATCTTTAATCGAGTTAGATGTTGAGGTTACATTCTTTGGGAACCGTCGGGCAATTTCGTGCTTTGGAAATTTCGCTGTCTTTGATCGATGAGATTAAGTCAAGCGATTAGAGGATCCGATGATCACTCAAATCGAGAGAACGTTCTTAAGGGAAAGTCTCTGGATTTGTGATTCACGAGGATGGTGTTTTGAGATTCAGTCGGCTTTGTGTGCCGAACGACTCAGAGTAGAGGCAGAGTATTTTACGGGAGGCCCATGCTACACCTTATTCCGTTCATCCTGGTTCGAGTAAGATGTACAAGGACCTGAGAAGAAATTTATGGTGGAATGATATGAAGGATGATGTCGCATAGTTTGTAGCGAGATGTTTGACTTGTCGGCGAGTCAAGATCGAGCATCGTGACCATTTGAGTTATTGCGATCACTTCCGTTCGAATGGAAATTGGAAGATAAATCGATGGAATACGTTACGAGAATGCAGAGATAGAGGGCTGGCAGGAATATGGTAAGGGGGATTGTTTATCGCCAGACAAAGTCGGCACATTTTCGGGCATCAAGGACACTTGGGGCCCGGAGAAGTTAGCTCGTGTGTTTATCGCGCAGATTGTGAGACTTCACGGTACTCGAAGTCTATTGTTTTGGATCGTGACGGTCGTTTTGTCTCGCACTTCTGGCAGGCGGTGCATAAGGCGTTGGGTACCCGTTTACTTTTGAGTACCTCTTTTCATCCCCTGTCAGATGGACAATCGGAACGCACTATCCAGACGTTCGAGGACTTGTTGCGTGCTGTGCTCTCGATTGGAGTAGTGGTAGGGAACATTTGCCGCTGATCGAATTCGCGTACAACAACGGTTGGCACGCGTCGATTCGGATGGCACCGTATGAGGCACTTTATGGGCGCGATGTCGATCACCTATTTGTTGGAATGAGGCGTCCGATTTGGTCGGGATCGAGCCGGATGTCGTTCTAGAGACGAGGCGGAAGATAGAATTAATTCGGGAACGGATGTTGGCGCGCCCAGTCGGCCAGTCGTATGCCGACATCCGTCGTCGACCTTTGGAATTCGAGGTGGGAGACCACGTTTTGCTAAAAGTGTCGCCGACGAAGGGAGTTTTTCGTTTCGGGAAGAAAGGAAAGTTGAGTCCGAGGTTTATCGGCCCCTTTGAGATCCTCGAGCGAGTAGGTGGGTTGGCATACCGTTTGGCATTACCTCCGGCCTTGAGTCATGTTCATAGCGTTTTCCATGTTTCCCAGTTGAGGAAATATGTCCCGGATCCTAGCCACGTCATCGATTATGGCGAGGTTGATATTGCTGAAGATATTACTTTTGAGGAGCGTCCTTTGAAGATTTTGGAGTATCGTGAGAAACGACTGAGGCATAAAACCATCCCTTTGGTCAAAGTGCAGTGGTCGAGGCACGGTGTCGAGGAAGCAACTTGGGAAACCGAGGATAGCATGCGTGCTAGGTACCCGGAGTTGTTTGTTTCTTAAGTTTCGGGACGAAACTTATTTTTAGAGGGGTAGAATGTAATATCCGTATTTTTCTTTTCCTTGTATTTTCGTTTTTGGTGTATTTCTCGATCGTAGTGACCCTCGTGTACTTCTCAGCGTGTCCTTCCTGTCAAACTGTTGAACTGTATTCTCATTATTGTTGTGCGGAACCGCCGTTTCGGGGTTGCCGTGGATCCATTTCGTGTTGTTGGTTCCCAAATATTGATTCCTATCGTTTTATTCTCTTTCCGGATCATTTTATCATTTTGGAACCCAAAAGGGGGTGTGGGCCGCGGCACAAGGTGTGTGCGCTGCGGCACACAAATCCCTTCAGTTGTTGGTCGGACAAACTGTACTGTGTGCCGCGGCACACCCATCCGGTGCGGCACGGTGCGAGCAGTGCCGCGGCACACTGTCGTGCCGTGGCACACTCGTGTGTCTTCTGCGACCTAAACCCAATCAGACAGTGCCGCGGCTACGCAGTCTTGCGCGACACAATGCCGAAACACAGGAGTAAATTTTTGGCACAGTGCGCGGCACACCTAAGTGTGCCGCGGCGCACACAAAGCGGCCAATCAGTGCAAACTCGTCCTTATTAGACGAAATCGGCCGTCTTCTTCTTCATTTCACTGCGCGAGAGAGAGAGAGACCTAGGAGGGGAGAACTTCTCAAGCATTCTTCATCCGGGGGTTGATTTTCATCATTTCCCTTCGGTTGTGAGGCTCGGATAATCAATCTAACGCGTGTTCTACGGATCTTAGTACTTGAATCTTCAAAGGTAATGTTTCTAGAACCCTATTTTCGATTAATTTGGGGGTTTTGGGTTTTTCTTCCGATTCGTTCCGTTTTGTTGGTGGATTCATGATGAATACGATTAATATTGTTAGTATCTTTAGTTTCCTACGGATTCATGGATATTTTGTGGATTTTTACGGAATTGAGAGGGTTTGGTTGTGGTCCGCCCTCGTTGTTATTTTTGGTACAAATATACATGAATCGTAGGCGGGTTTCCGGGTGTATTCCATTTCCATAATCGTTTAGAAGTGGTTGTGATTATGCTATTCGAATCGTTAGGTTCATTTTCGTCGGTTCCTCGCGGTTGTGCTTGATTCTTCCGTTCCGTTCGTGTCATCGTCTATTTAATCGAGGCAAGTATCCTTATGAACTTACAATCTTGACATAGTAGTATTGTATGAGAAATGGTGTGTGTGTATGCTCACTACGGGTTAGATCCGACGGGGTCTCGGTAGGGGTCCACGGAGGTGTGGATCGACGAGCTTTGCTTTTAACCACTACGGGTTAGATCCGACGGGTCTCGGTAGGGGTCCGGAGGTGTGGATCGACGGTTAATTGTGGTGAATTTTACAAATGTGATTTGATATTGGCATTTCCGAAATGAGTGCTTTGAACGGGTTACTATATTGCATGAATATACTATATGTGTAAGATGTAAGTAGTACATCTGGTTAAATGAACTAGAGTAATTGCTAACCCCTCTGGGGACCCGTTTTGGGGAAATTTGTTTTGTGAATTTCAGTCGGAGTTCATCGAGACGAGCAATGACCGGACGATTACGGATGATGGCCGTGCGTGATGATTGTGCACGAGTGACGTTTTAGTGTCTTTTACCTTTTCATCTTTTGTGGTTTTGAACTAATAGTTGTACTCGAGTACTTAAGGGGTTCTTGTTCGTTCGGATTGTATTGTTGCTTATTATGTTGTGTTGGATGATGATGTTATATTGACCGGTTGAACTGGGTGGATTATTCTGTTTAGCGTCTTTATGACATGGTATTGTTCTGTCGTTTATGTGAGTCGATGAGTATGATGCTGTTCAGCCTGGTGGGTCCCATATAGGGATTCACGGCACTGTAATATACCTCGAATATCTTGAGGGTGTTACAGGTTTAAGGCGAGGCCTTCGACCTGAGCAAAATGGAGTGCCATTGGATCTTTTTCTCCTCATATGTTAAGCCGGCTATTAGAGATACCCGCTCAGATATCAATTATTGGGTTGGTACTGCCCCTAGAAGGGGGGTTGAATAGTACCGTTAAGAATATAGAATTCTTTTGTGATTGCGGAAGCGATTAAATGCGGAAATTAAATGACATAGCGATATATAGAGTTTCGGCAATGTGCCTACATCCTCTCTTTCCATCTTTTTCTATATGCTTAAGATAAACCTTTCCGCTTTCGGCAATGTGCCTACATCCTCTATTTCCATCTTTTTCTATATGCTTAAGATAAACCTTTCCGCCTTGTCTTCTATCGGTCCGAGGGAAACCATTACAATCTTGTCTTCTATCGGTCCAAGATAAACCGTTACAATCTTGTCTTTATGTCGGTCCAAGATAAACCGTTTTTCTTTTCTATCGGATAAGGAATCAATCTTTCTAGCTTTCTATCGGTACTAGAAAAACCTCACTTTGATTTAGATTATGATTCTAACAATGCCGGATCCACAATCCTAATAACACCGAATCAAATCTTATAATCTTTTCTTTTCTCTCGTGTTTGGTTGAGTGAATTAAACACTCGAACTCTTATAAATTAGGCTCGCATACAACAACAATACTGAATATAACAATATCTGATGTATGAAAACTTTGCTTGAAGTTGTTGTACAAAATAATACCAAATGCTTTGGTATTTATAGGCTTGAGAGCCAAACTAGCTTTGCTCCCTATTCTGCTTTAGCGTACGTTATGCTTCGTTCGCAGTGTACGTAATGCCCCTAGCGTACGTAACACTTCCCTGTAGCGTACGTTATCTGTTGTTCGTTTCAGTCCAGTAGCCCCTGACTCTATCATAGCTTGCGCTATATTATCATGTAGCGTATGTTAACTCCCATAGATCCGTTGCATGCTTTTTGACCTTCTAGAATCAATCCAAAGGATTGACTTTATTTGAAATCGAAATTCACCTTGCATAACATATGTTAAGTGTTCCTTATTACGTACGTTAAGCTCCATATATAGCGTGTGTTAACCTTGCACCATAGCGTGCATTATCTGCTTCTATGCAGAATGTAGTACTCATTGTCTTGATACATTGCGTACGTTATGTCTTATTGATAGTGTATGTTAGTTTCACTATTGTTTACTTCTTTGCTTTTCTGTCTGTCTCGAGCGTCTTTGACTCCTTGTCGATTAATTGTTGTTTTTCTTTGTTTAGCAACTTATCATCAAAACCCCTAAATTGAATGTGTGGAATAAAATATTCCAACATACCAGAGTGAATATATTGGGGGGGTTTAAAGCAAAATTTCCTTTTTTAAATTTCTTATCCTTCTTCTCTCTTCCTTTCAAATCTCTCCAGTCAAACAACCTCTACGAAGACTATGAAAAAGTGAATTAGTTTAAATAGTAAGTGCATCTATTATCTAAGGGGGTTATGAAGTTAGAATTGTTGATAAACTCTTTTGTTCTAAATTAAGTATGATATACTAAGAAAATAGAAAAATTGCATTTTATTTATTATTATAAAGAAAGGTATAAAACTATAACAATTACAAGGTGTTTGACTACCGTCTTTTTAGTTGGTTTTTGTTTGCTAAATATTTTACTATCGGAAAGTTACAGAGTAGTTGTAGAAAAGGGTGAGCAATAACGTATTCTGCATAAATTAATTGAACTATTATACTGAGTACTAGATCGTAGTATTCTCGACTTTATCTAGACGATAGAAATTTGGAAACTAATCTAATTCTAAAATTGCAATTTAAGTAAATAAAATATCCAAAATCAACACCTAAGCATTTTATCAAGTTTTTGGATAATATTCCAAGATTATGATTTTATTTAATTGCTAGATTTCTACAGATATTTCTATTGGAGTTCTTTACTTCTTTTCATAAGATGACCACTCAAGTTTTTTATGGCCTCTCTCGGAGTCATGAACATATAGATTAAATTATATAAATTGACATATTCATCTAACTTATGTAATTCAAATTCTTAAAGCAAAAGATCGAAAAGTCTTCATGATTAAGCACCGCTTTCTCAAGCCCATATTAAGCTATGTTATATATTGAAGACCTATTATCGAACACATCTCTCAGATTATGAACTATAATTATTTAGCATGTAAAAATATTGATCAATTTGCTAAACATGAATTAAAGGAAAATAGTTAAATAAGAAATTCATGAAGAACAATCAATGTCTATAAATCATCAAAAGTCCTTTGCAATAAAAATACTTCAAAAATCATGGAATAAAAAAAATTAGATCGACATGATAATCAAATAATAGGCACACATATTCATGATTAACATGTCCAACTATGAAAATAAAAGTGAAAAATAGAAAGATTAGAACTTGGATGTTGATGAATCTCTTCATTCGTTTTTATTCTTCATTGTTGATCTTTTGTTGTTTTGGAGCCTATCTTCCTTATTTCCAACCCTCCAAGATGATTATGGTGAATAATGATGAATTTTTCCGCTCTTGGGATCCTAAACATGTATATGTAGCCTCTCATAAGGGTCCCAAAACCTAAATATTGAAAATTACCAAAATGGTGGGTACCGCCTGACATGGTCGTGTCATTATATGATGTGGTCTTGTCTTGCTGCTCTTAAAATGCTTGGGTGCGCTGCCATGACATGACCAGGCACACGGACGTGTCAGCGACCATGTTACTGATATGGTCAGGCGCACAACCGTGTCAGTGACAGTATCCGGCCTATTAAAATCATTTTTCACCTTCTCGCTCGTTTCTCATGCTTGTGCATCACTTGTTTGGTATTTGGGGTTGAGACGTCTACCTTGGTTGATAATGATCTTCAAATGGTTCAATATTGCCCTGGAATCGTGTAAAAACAACCAAGGGGAATAGAGACCAACTAAATCAAGAACTATACTACATATATGATTAAGCTCGATAAAGATTACATGTTGAGAAGTTTTCCCAAACTTTATTCCCGATCATACACTCACAGCAAAAAATACCAAGACAACTCAAAACTCAAAACACCCCGAATGACAATCACTAGTGCATAATTGATCTTAAGTAACATCCAAGAAGTGCTACATAAAAGGCTAAAAGTGTTATTATAGAGAATAGGTAACACTTTTGTTGGTGATACATCTGCTCGTGTCGCCTATGCTCTAAGGTAACACTTTTGTAAATCTATGATAACACTTATGAAACTCATTAATGAATAAGTCAAGTTCTAAAAAATTCTCAAATCTTAAGGGTGCTTTCTTGACATCATGGCCAATAATCAAAGAATAAGAACCTTCATGGTCAAGTGATTCACTCACTTTAAAAAGTGTATAAGGACGACGCTCAAGACTCATCGAATGAAGTAAAAACTACCACAAGTTTGCTAATTGTCTACCATCTCCATCACTATTTGTGCGTGCAATTTCGTGAATAAGAACTTTCTTATTCAAGCTTATTCACTCATGTTCAAGGGCGCTTCCTTGACATCACAAATAATTGGAGAGTAAGAACCTTCTTAGTTAAGTGTATTCACTCACTCTCAAAAGTATATAAGGGACGTGTAATGTAGACTCTTTGATTGTGGTGGAGTAAATATACGAAAGTGACTTGACTTGAGCAATTTAGAACTAAAATACAACACAATCACTTTACTTCTAATAAGCACGTTTAGACGCTTAAGTTAAATATGCATCTACAGTCCTCTTTTAAATCAATAATCTCAAGAGCACATATCACAAAAAGATTAATGACCAATTATTAATCTAGGCAAACAGTTGTGTCAGTGTCCAGTCTGGTGGACGATCTTTTCGTCTTTTTTCGCTCGTTTCTCATGCTCGTGCATCGTTTCCTTGGTATTTGGGGTTGAGATATTTGTCTTGGCTAATAATGACCTTCAAATACTTAAATGTTGACCTGAATCATATAAAAACAATCAGGCATAACCGAGCCCAACTGAATCGAGCGTACTCAAGTCCAACTAAATCAAGAACTAATGCATAACAATGAATTCTAACACATCTATATATGATTAACAACCAAGCTCGATGATGTGTAAAGCTTATGTGCTAACAACTTTTCATCCAGTCAAACAAGCCAAAAAAGTGTTTGCTATGAGCCCGCATATTAGGCCACATTTTTAGTGGTGCACCTTGTATTTCTCTAGCGGGATGCTGGCATTTTAGTTACTAGGATCCGATTTATGGCGCTTTTTTGGTCATAACTCGGAGGTGATTTTTTACCTATCGGTCCACACATTAGCCCGCACCTTTAGTGGTGCACCTTGTATTTCTTTAGCGGGCCGTAGGTACTTCGTTTTTAGATTTAGGATCTGGATTATGGCCCATTTGGTCATAATTCGGGACAAATTGCTTGTACTCTCGATATTTTCTTTATCTCACAGATTGGTGGGTCCCGCCTCAACTCCCGGCCACAATGGACGTGTTTTCTTGGTAAAAAAAATTTGGTCGACTTTTGACTTTTTAGTTTTAATAATTTTGTGTAGAACAACCAACATCCAACAACTACTTACCAAATACTTCCTCACTTCCACCAAATTTGTCCCATATTCCATTTTGGACAATCTCACTAGACTTGTTCCATTTGCAAAAAATAAATGGAATAAGTCTAGTAAATGAGAAGGAGAGAGTATAATTTATAAAATAATACAACTAACATTAAAATCCAAAAACAATTAATCAAATCAGATAAATGTAACGAAACCTAAATAACCAAAAACCATTAGACAAACATACCTCTATCTTAACTCGAGTCTTGAGCACTTTCATTCAAAATTTATTTAAGCCAACGGAACAAAATTACAAGATCGAGTTCATGTGGAGGATAGTTTCGTCATTCCATCTCGCAAATAAAATCCACTTGTTCCTTTATAATGTCACTTCATCGCTGTAACTTCATCTGAAACATTTCCTTCTTCCCTCTCACTCCGCCATTGCTAAATTGAAGATTGCAGTTTAAAGTTGGCCGCAATAAATGGAGTCAGCTACGCTATCCCAGATCGGCTTAGCAGGCCTAGCGGTAATGGGCCAAAACCTAGCCCTCAACATCGCCGAAAAAGGATTCCCAATCTCCGTCTACAATCGCACCACCTCCAAAGTCGACGAAACCTTAGATCGCGCCCACCGCGAAGGCCATCTCCCCCTCTCCGGGCACTACACGCCCAAAGATTTCGTCCTCTCCATCAAGAAACCCCGCTCGATCATCATCCTAGTCAAAGCTGGCGCTCCTGTTGACCAGACCATCGCCGCTCTCTCGGCTCATATGGATCCCGGCGACACCATCATTGACGGAGGAAACGAGTGGTACGAGAACACGGAACGCCGCATGGTCGACGCCTCCGCTAACGGCTTGCTCTATTTAGGAATGGGGGTTTCGGGTGGAGAAGACGGCGCCCGGAACGGACCCTCCCTGATGCCCGGCGGGTCCCACAGGGCTTACTTGAATATTCACGGCATACTCGAGAAGGTCGCCGCTCAGGTCGGCGATGGGCCGTGCGTCACTTACATTGGCGAAGGCGGTTCGGGTAATTTCGTCAAGATGGTGCATAATGGGATCGAGTATGGCGATATGCAGCTGATCTCCGAGGCGTATGATGTGCTGAAGAATGTGGGAGGGTTAGGCAATGATGAACTGGCGGAGATTTTTGGAGAGTGGAATCGCGGAGAGCTCGAAAGCTTCTTGATTGAGATTACCTCTGATATTTTTAAAGTGGAGGATGAAGAAACTGGCAGTGGGCATTTGGTGGATAAGATTTTGGATAAGACCGGGATGAAGGGGACTGGGAAATGGACCGTCCAGCAGGCGGCCGAGCTTTCAATCGCAGCACCTACGATCGCTGCTTCTTTAGACAGTAGGTATATGAGTGGTTTAAAGGAAGAAAGAGAGGCGGCAGCTGAGATTTTCAAGAATGAAGGGTTGAAGGAGGAAATTAACAATGTAAGCCCAGTGGACAAGAAGAGATTGGTCGACAACGTCAGGCAGGCGCTTTATGCGTCCAAGATTTGTAGCTATGCGCAAGGGATGAATTTATTGAGGGCGAAGAGTATGGAGAAGGGTTGGGGTTTGAATCTGGGGGAGCTAGCCAGGATTTGGAAAGGCGGGTGCATTATTAGGGCCGTTTTCTTGGACAGGATCAAGCAAGCTTACCAGAGGAATCCCGGGCTCCCAAATTTGTTGGTCGACCCTGAATTCGCTAGGGAAATGGTGCAGAGACAGGCAGCTTGGAGGAGAGTTGTGGGTTTAGCAATTCAGAAGGGTATTAGTGTTCCCGGGATGTCGGCTAGCTTGCAGTATTTCGATACGTACAGGCGTGGGAGGCTTCCTGCTAACCTCGTGCAGGCACAAAGGGACTATTTTGGGGCGCATACTTATGAAAGGGTTGATCGCGGGGGATCGTACCATACGGAGTGGTCCAAGCTTGCTCGGAAGGCCATGGTATAGTGGATAGAAGGCTGGATTGCTGAGGTTTGTGTTTGGTATGATTTGGTTTAATTGATAATTATTTTTATGTTTGGATTTCTTGAGGCTTTAGTTGTTTGAGTTGTATCCTTTAATGAGGATTTGTTTTGCTCGCAAAAAAAATATATGGAAAAATGGTTTATGCGTTTAATAAGTAGAGCATGTGTTTGTGATGATGGTAATAAGGCTGGAACCTTTTTTTTTTTCTTCCCCTTAGTTTTATTGTTAGACAATGTAGCTTAGCATTCTTCTTAGACTTATTGTAACGTACATTGTCTGCTTATTGGAGTATCTGATTCGAATCCACTGAAAAGTGAAAATCATCTGTGTGTACTGCATAGCGTGTCCGTTTGTCCCTCATGTGTGCGTTACTAGTTGAGCTTCAATATAGATTTTAAGGTGTTGAGCATGCATTACATGTTATATGGAATGCAGACAAACTCTAGAAAAGAAAGGGTGATTAGAAGCTGGATTTCAGAGTTTGCAAACACTCCTAGATTATTGGTAGGAGAATAGCATGAAGCACCGACATGGGTATGCGCACGGGTGATGGTACAGCTATGGGTACGGGAAACGGTATCTTTGGAAAAAGTGAGACACGTGTACGGGGTATACGACACAAAAAATGTGTATATATGCAGATATACATATATTGTAGTGAAAACCAGTAAATAGACTTCAATTAAAAATAATATTGATGATTAATACTAACATTTTACTCCTATCTTTTTCAAGATTAATAGTCAAGACCCCAAAATTTTATACTATGTAACATATCCCCATTTTTACTTTTTATAATAAGTCCATAAATCCGTATCTCCGGCGTGTTACCCCGTATCCTTGGTGTATGTCCCATTTAAAAAAATAAAAAGTAGAAGAAATCCATATCCCGCATCCCCGAGTGTCTGACATGCATGTTTCGACCTTTTAGAGTACTTGTGCTTCATAGAGTATGGCCTACTGTCTCCAGCAAATAACCATGTGATGAGAGGGATACTCTGCCTATTCATTCCTTTTAACCATAAAAAAGCATTAATTCATCTAAGAGATGACCCAAAAATCCTCCTAGAAATCCCATGACGTTAAAAAGGACACATTTGTTGCTTCTTCATGAGGGGTATTACTATCTAGAAATGGCCTTGGCTTATGCTGTGGCACATAACAAACTCAGATAACTAAGAACAAGCTCCAGATTCGGCACAATTTTGTCCTTGGATAGGCTGGTGATTACAAACTGTGAAATTCAATCGATAGGGGCGTCCTGTTCGTGTTGAGCTCGAGTTTTGATAAACTTTGCGTGCTCCAATATGATGATGATTAGAGGTGGTATTCGGTAGGGGCCAGGGCAGTCTGGCGCTAAAGCCCGCTCCATTTAAGTAGGGCCGTGCCGTCCTTCTTTTTGTGGCGGGCAGTCTTTTTACAAACATAAGGCCCGGCCGTCCCACGCTCGTATTCATGGCCGGGCAGGCATTCACGAGCCGGGCGAACTGTTGGTGTCTTCTTGACATCCATTCACGGTCAAGCCGGATAAAGAGGAGGGTTGCGGTAGGTTAGTGGCGGCCAGCGTAAAACTCGTCACATTCCATGGACATGAATCAAACATTGAAAATCGTTGGGCGTCTCCTCGGAAGCGGCCAGCGCATTTCATAGGCCGGGTGCGGTGATAAGTATGCGAGGTTGCTAGGTCGTCGCCGAAGCGGCGCGCCACCTTTACATCCGAGGTGGTGTCAAATGAGCAAGGATGCGCTACACTTCATAGGCCGGGTGTAGTGGAAAATATGCGAGGTTGCTAGGTCGTCGCCGGAGCGGCGCGCCACCTCAAAGTATGGGTGTGGTGTCAAATGTGCAAGAATCCTTGCGGCGTGGACGGGGACAGACAGAGAAGTTAGTTCTTGCGGCTAGTAAGGGTAGTAAGGTGCGGTTTGGAACTTGGAGCGTTGGCTCTTTGTGGGAGATCGGCGAAGTGGGGAGGTTATGAAAAGGAGGAGAATTCACATAATGTGTCTACAAGAGACTAAGTGGGTTGGCGAGAAGCAAGAGTGTTAGCTCCTTGGGGTTACAAGCTTTGGTACTCTGGAAAGGATAGAAGTAGAAATGGAGTGGGTATCGTTATTGATAAAGAATTCATTGATGATGTGGTGGAAGTGTCGAAAGAGCGATAGAATAATGAGTATTAAGCTTGTGATAGGGGATGAGTTTCTAACTATCATAAGTGCTTATGCACCACAAGTAGGATTGGATGCATCGATCAAACAAGAATTTTGGGAAGATTTGGAAGAGGTTGTCGAGCGAATTCCTATGGGTGAGAAATTGATCATTGGTGGTGACCTCAATGGGCATGTCGGTGTTAGCGAGAGATGGCTTTGAGAGCATTCATGGTGGCTTTGGTTTTGGGGACGGGAATGAAGCGAGGAAATGATATATTGGATTTCGCATTAGCTCATGACTTGGGTATTATGAACACTTGGTTCGAGAAAAGGGACTCTCATTTGGTGACATATAGAAAGCGGAGGTAATGCAAGTCGATTGATTTCTTTTTAGTAAGGAATGTTTGGAGGAAAAGTTTTACTAATTGCAAGGTAATACCGGTGAGAGTCTTTGACACGGCATAGGGTTGTGGTGCTTGACTTTCGAGGTAAGAGGCACTTAAGAAAGAGAAGACCACAAGTTGACCCTCGAATTAAGTGGTGGAAGCTCCGAGGAGAGTCGACATACTTTTGTGGCTAAGATTGCGATAGTGGTATTTGGTCCGATTGCACGGAGATGGATATAGATTCGATGTGGAACTTGTTGGAACACAACATAAAGGAAGTTGCAAAAGAAGTCTAGGAGAATCTAAAGGAAGCAGACCATCAAGTAAGGACACATCTTGGTGGAATGATGAAGTTAAGCAAGCGATAAAGACCAAACGTGAATGTTATAAGGTATTGGGTAAATGCTCGAGCGATGAGAATTATGAGAAGTACAAGAAAGCTCGAACGAAGCTAAAAGGCGGTCTGCGAAATGCCGATCAAAGGTCAATCAAGAATTATATGCAAGATTAGATACTAAAGAAGGGGAAAAAGATATCTATAAACTTGCTCGAATGAGAGAGAAGAAGCGAGATATTGGAAAAGTTAAATGTGTAAAGATCTTGACCAAAAAGTTTTGGTTCAAGATAAAGAGATAAAAAGAGATGGAGGTCATACTTTGATACCTATTGATGGCCATCAAGAACAAGATATTGGGGATTTAAACATCCCCTCAAGTATGGTTATCCGAGAGTTTAAGAGAAGAATCGAAAGGGTGAAGTGACAATTGCATTGAAGAAGATGGGGTCGAAAAGCGGAAGGACCGGATGGTATACCTATTGAAGTTTGGAGGTGTTTGGGGAGAGAGGATCGAATGGGTAACTATGCTTTTCAATAAGATTTGGAGAAGCAATAAGATGCCGTCGGCATGGAGGAAAAGTATTCTCGTCCCTTTGTATAAGAACAAAGGTGATGTTCAAGATTGTTCTAATTATCGCGGAATTAAACTAATGAGTCATACCATGAAGTTGTGGGAGCAGTGATTGAACAAAGGATCGAAATGTGTGAAGATAATGAAAATCGGTTTGGATTTATGCGGAAGATCGACCATGGAAGCAATTTATCTTATCCGTGATTGATGGAACATTATCGAGATAAAAGAAAGATCTGCATATGGTTTTTATTGATTTAGAGAAGGCGTATGATAAAGTACCAAGAGAAGTACTTTGGTGGGCCTTAGCAAAGAAGGGTGTATCGCGGAAATATATTGACATTATAAAGGACATGTATGAGGAGCTAGTACAATGCAAGTGTACGTACTAATGTTGGGAGGACGAAGAATTCCACTATTACGATTGGGGTGCATCAAGGATCTGCTCTTAGTCCTTTTCTCTTTGCCATAGTCATGGGCGAATTGACAAGAGAAATTCAAAATGACGTTAAGTAGTGTATGATGTTCGCAGATGATATTGTGTTGATTGATGAAACGAAGGTTGGAGTGCAACGAAATTGGAACTTTGGAGGATACTTTGGAAGCTCGAGGCTTTAGGGTGAGCAGTAAGGCGAATATATGGAGTGTAGGTTTAGCGAAAAAGTGATAGAGAGGCGGGGATGATCACATTTGATGGGAAAGTTGTTCATGGATCCACTTTCTTTCGGTATCTTGGATCTATTATCCAAAAGGATGGAGAGCTAGATGGCGATGTGGCTCACGAGAATAAAGGCGGGGTGGTTCAAGTGGAAGAGTGCCACGGGGTTTTATGTGATCCGGCATGCCTCATAGATTAAAGGGTAAATTTTACCGCACGGCAATTAGGCTGCTTATTTGTTATATATGGCGAGTGTTGGGGTGTAAAAGCGATGTCACGTTCAAAAGATGAATGTGGCAGAGATGCGTATGCTACGATGGATGTGTGGTCATACAAAAAAGGATCGGCTCAGAAATGAGGTGATCAGAGAGAAGGTAAGAGTTGCGTCTATAGAAGACAAGATGATGGAGAATCGATTACGATGGTTTGGTCATGTGAGAAGAAGACCTATTGATGCCCCAGTGAGGAGGCTAGAAAGTGGGGGAGCAAGTAATGTTGTGAAAGGTAGAGGAAGACCCAAAAAAACTTGGATAAAGATGATTGAAAATGATATGCGGTTTCTTGGAATTGGAGAAAGTATGGCGATGGAGAGGCAAATGTGGCGGGAAAGAATACGGATGGTGGATGGAGTTTGATTCTTTTTTTTTTTTTAATCCCTATTTTCTTTTATTTCATGTTATCTTTTTTTCTTTTTCTTTTTTTTTTTTTTTCATTCTCTTTTTTTATTTGCTTTTTTCTCTACTTTTTCCCTCTTTTTTCCTTTTATGTTATTTATGTAACGATTATTGACGGTTTCAAAGTTTGATTCATGTTAGCCGACCCCAAATCATTTTGGGACTAAGGCTTAGATGTTGTTGTTGTTGTTGTTGTAAGATAGAAATTTTATTACAAA
Organism: Orobanche coerulescens; assembly: GCA_033398695.1. Taxonomy (NCBI): domain Eukaryota; kingdom Viridiplantae; phylum Streptophyta; class Magnoliopsida; order Lamiales; family Orobanchaceae; genus Orobanche; species Orobanche coerulescens. The sequence goes on along the minus strand of CM065805.1, from coordinate 28,133,894 downwards.
GACTAGGGCTGAGAATTTTCCGTCGGGAAATCCCGAGTCCCGGTCCCGTCCCGAGTCCCGACGGAAGCGGGACCGAGTCCCAATTTTTGGGGCCAGGCCGAGGCAAGGACCTTAAACTTTGTTAATTTCGGGACTCGGGAGTCCCGAAATCCCGTCGGGACTCCCGAAGTCCCGATTGCAAATTTTAATTTCGGGACATTTTGGGATATTTCGGGACATTTCGGGACGTTTCGGGACATTCGGGACATTTCGAAAAATTATCCTCGGGATCGGGACCGGGTTCGGGACTTAAATTTATCCCAATTCGGGAATCGGGACTCCCGAAGTCCCGATCGGGACCGGGACCGGGACCACTAAATTGGTCCATTTCGGGACCGGGACATTCGGGACTCGGGACCGGGACCTCGGGATGTCCCGATTCTCACCCCTAACAAAGACCAACAAAATGAACTTGAACTTTATTATAAAGAAAGAACAACTCTCTCTCCCCCTCTCTCATTTTACTCCTTTTCAAGTTAATTGCTAAGTGCTCCTATAGTGCATCGGACTATTGTCGGGTGTGAAATGTTAGTGGACATAGAATGCTGAAATATACTCTCACTACTGCATACCTCTTGGACATAATAAGATGTGATTTACTAAATGAAAACTGAATTTTATACCTTTTTCAGGCTATAAATTGATAGGAAAGAAATAAAAAACCCTATTGGGCATTCCCACTTCACGGTCTTTAAACGGGCTAAATGGATCGGGCCTTCCCGGTTCACGGGCTAACACGGGTTCTGGCCGGTCCGTGCTGGGCCAGCGGTTTTAGGCGGGCTCGGGCCGGTCCGGGTCGGGCCTCTAAAACAAAGGCCCCTAAGGCCCACATACCTAAATGTACACGGGCCGGTCCGGGCCAAATAGTAAACGGGCCGGTCCGGGCTGGTTTTTAAGCGTTCCGGGACGTGCCGGGCTGTTCTGCGACCGGCCCAGATACCACCTCTAATTATGATGCATCATAAACTGGAAAACCGACAACTAAGCTTAAGAGTGTGTAACTTGATAAGGCATAGCATAGAGAAGACCAGTTCCCAAGGTTGTGGTAGACTATGAGAACTCTTCACATTTGAGGCACATGAAGTGTTTTCGGTGGGAATGATAAAACCACTGAAATTTGCACCTCTTTTCCATAGGTATTTTTACATTAATCCCTGCTAAGTATTACACGAGACATACATTGTAGAGCGCTTATCTCTGTGCGAATGCTGGCAACTATTAACTCTCCAAGCATGGTTAAGAACGGCATCTAAAGATTCATAAAGCAGTGTGCTAAAATTAAGCAAAATTTTAGTTTTCTTGTTTCCCATATAGTAGAGTTGTTCGAGGATCTGGTGCTGTTTATTGCATGAGTCTAATTTTCAGTTTAATAAGCGAATTTTATGGAAAATTTATATTTTTGCAGAAGTTAAGAGTACGATTAGACAGTAGTGATCGAATTGGTTTGGTATTGGGACCAAATTTAATTATATGTAATGAATAAGATTGTTGCATCACCGTGTTCATATGAGGTGCTAGTGGACGCCATTGATGCTCTTGGTCGAGCGGGATTGGACTCACGACCCACTTTAGTGCTGAATAAATGGAGATAGATAGATAATTATCATAAATTAGTGTGTAACTTCCTGAACTATCATCTCCTTACGATTCTTTCATATATAATTTTCTTATGATTTTTCCTGTCTAGCATCTTCTTATGATTCTTCCGTCTTACAATTTCTTCTGATTCTTCTATATAGCATCAGCTATACAGTATAACATCAATTTATAGATATTCCGTATAGCATCAGCTTACAAATCTCCCGTGTAGCATCTTGGTTCTCCCGTGTAATATTCTCTTATGATTCTCCCATCTATCATCGTTTTAAGGTTCTTCGGTCTAACTTCTTTTTATGACTTTTCTATGTAACATCTTCTTAGGGAACTATGTTATAACATCTTCTTATTGTTTTCTCACGTAGTAGCTTCTTATGATTTTCTTCTTTAGCTTATTCTTATGGTTCTTCTGTATAGTATCTTCTTGCGGTTCTCTTCTTTAGCCTATTCTTATGGTTCTCCCGTGTATCTTCTTATGGTTCTCATTTGCAACATCATGTAGCCTTTTCCTATGTTTTTGTTGTGTGACATCCTCTTATAGTTTTTCGTCCAACATTTTCTTATGTTTCTCATATGTTGCATCTTCTTACAGTTCTCTCGTATATTAGATCCTCCCATCTCGTGTCTTCTTATAGTACTCATGTATAGCATCTTCTTATGGATCTCATATGTAGTATCTTTTTATGGTTTTATCATCTATCATCTTCTTACGGTTCTCTCATTTGATATTTTTATAGTTCTCCCTCATATAACATCCTCTTGTAGTTTTCCTGTTTGATGTCTTCGTTTGTTCTTCTGTCCAACGTCTATTTATAGTTCTAACATCTTTGTATGAATCTTCCGTGTGGCACCTTCTTATAGTTTTTTTTATATTTCTTACAGTTCTCTCATGTCGCCTATTCTTAAGTGATTCCTTGTAGCATCTTTTTGTGGTTCCTAAGTGTAACAGTTTCTTATGATTCTTCCGTATAACCTCTTCTCATTATTCTACAGTGTAATATCCTTTTATGATTCTCCCATCTAGCACATTCTTATGGTTTTACCACGCAATTTCTTATGGATTATGGTCCTCCTTTTAGAGTATTTCAATCTTAGTACATAATGAAAATATTGTAATAATTTAAAATAACAATCTACCAAAACAATTCACACAAAAACAAACACATAAAGTTTGAAAGTGACCTATATAAGAAATAGGTCCCACATGTAGCCAAAGTGATCGACAATATTATCCAACGGAAAAAAATCCACCAATTGACAACTGCCAGTTAGCCATCGATGACTATCGGTGACACTATATCCAAAAGAAGAACTTGTCGGTGGTCGTCTGATCGACGATTAATGGTTGGGAGCATCACGGCAGAAAGAAAAAGCATTGGTCCGCTATGATCGACTGACAAAGATCAATGGTGGTTGTTGCCCAACGACAATAGTGGTTGGCCGGTAGACAATGTGATCAATGGCCCTTTAACTAGAAAGTTAAGAAACAAATATAATGTACTATATTGGGAGATTTAATTGAACAATTAAAAACGATATACAGTTATTAAGTTAAAATAAAAATTACGTGCAATAAAAAAACTTATTGGGGGTTGCCTGCGAGGTGATTGGACTATATATCAATGCCCTTCTAATAGTTTAGTCAGAAGCTAAACTAAGGTGGAAACTGTAACGTTTGAAGATATGATTCCCCTTGAAAAGTGACATGAAATTATCATGTTAATGACTAAAAACGAGGTAAAATGATAAAAAGATTATATTAGGGTTGGCCAATCCGTCATGGCAAAAAAAAAAAAGGAAAAAAAATGACGTTAAAGTAATAATACTCATTGTGTGCTCAAGTCTGTTAGTTTACGAGCTTTCCTAGTTAGGGTATGGTTAAGCCTGCTTGTATGTATTCCTCCCTATTTAAAGGGATGTCATCAATGGAATAATACACACTTTTGCCCTATTTTATGTCTCAGTTACTTTCCCTTCAACACGTTATCAGCACGTAGTTCCCGACTGAGCAAGAAAAATCCCTCCCGTTTTTTTTCTCTGCAAAATTCTGGACTTATTCGATGAATAGAAGCCTAATTCTAAGAACATTCAAGTTCTACTCGATTCATTCCTTAGAAGAGAGGGAAATTTCGAACCATAAGCATTCAAGCAATATTCAGTACTTCGAAATGAAGCTAAGAATCTAATGTAAGCAATATTAATATATTGTTCGTGAAACAACATTGCATCACACCATTATTGAAAAGAAAATACCAACACAGTCGTCTTGAGGCAACTATACCAAATGTAAACGAGAAAGTAAGCATAATACTAAGATTCAGTCTATAGACTGTGGCTCGTATGACTCAATTCGACGATTGGTGACTGTGAAATTGACATAGGGGGACTTGTCTAGATCATATTCTTTCATATAGTGACTTCTACTTTCTTTGGACTCTCTATATTTCTTTTAGTGAGTTGTGACTTGCTTGCTTGCATGACAGTTCTTGTACCATGTCCAGCATCTCCACAGTGATAGCACGGTTCATTACCAACTCGAGCCTTAGAGGCGATAGTATGGGTAGGTGCTTTTTGGTTCCCTTGGCTAGTAGAGCCGGGAGCACCAAGCCTTCGCATTACATTGGAAGAACCCCCACGTCCTTGACCACGAAGCCTATCATGTCCAGTCCCCTATTCATTGGGGTAGTTTCCATCCTTAACTTTGCCATAATTGGCCTTGGGAATTTTCTTTGTCCCAATCGGCCTAACATTATTGCTCACTGACAATTCGTTATGCCTTTCAGCCACTTGCAATAGGTTGATTAGCTTACTGAAGGTAGTGATGCGTTTATTATCATACTCCAGCCTACACTAGTTCGTTAGTATAAGAGCGGAAGTAGGGAAAGTGAAAAAAGCTTTATGGATCATGTCATCTTATGTGATGTCCTTTCCACAGAAATTCAGGCGTTACCTTGAGAGAGCATATCTTTGTTGAAATCGTTGATCCGTTTATAATCAAGCAAGCGGATTTCATTCCACTACACGGTCAACTTTGGGAGCAAAGTGTCGTGAATGTTCCGAAATTAGCCCTTACGGGCATCCCACAGTTCTTTGGGGGATTTTCAACTATAGATATGTCCATCTCATGCTGGGTTCGATGTATCACCTAAGGAACATTAATGCACTAACTTTGATTTTGTCAGACGGTACTTCGCCTGCTTTTTCAAAGATAGTAGCACTATAGTCCTTTACGACAAATGTGGTCTCGACGTAGGAGACCCATCTATGGTACGCAAGCTCTTTTGAGTCCAAGATATCAAATTTGAGGCGAGTTGGATAAGCTATCTTAATACAAGGAAAAAGAAAATGATTTTTCACAGTTTACCATGAGTGCTTTTCATGATAAAATTTTCAATAGTGGGAGCGTTATTATTTTTCGGAACCAAGATATGGTCAAAATTACTTTCGATGCTTTTGAGGATTACCAATGATATTACGTTAGCATGATTCTATTTGATATGTAGTAGAAAATATATGATTAAAGTCTACTACTCATGAAGCATAATCACATGCGATATCTATATATGCATGCAAAGTATATGTATATTTATAGATATAGGCATATAATCCTAGAAATATATCTATACACATACTATGAAATCAAGTAGGTTTCTTATGCCGCAATATATATTAATCCGTGTGAATTAATTTTAATCCAAGTTGCTTTAATCAATTTACTTTGATTTAATTAATGTTATTGATGCATCATGCTTTAATTGGTTAAATATGCATAAATATAATAAATTTATGGAATATAAATATGTAATAAAACAAATTAAAGCATGTAAAATTGCACATGTTGCAAATAATAGGGTTGTTCGTACTGTGTACCTTATAGGAAAGACACGATTTTTTTCTAGGGCATACCTTCGATTTGTTTGGATGAAAATATATTCCTCGTTTCATTCGCCGTGTGGAAAGTACCTCCTTCATTTTTTCTGAGATAAAATTGTATTCTTCGTCCACTTGCCACCGGGATCGTCAGGCTCCGTCAATTTATTTGGTAAAATCTTCTTTCCAATCGCTGTTAGGGCCGTCTTGATTCCTTGCTTCACGATTGAGGTAGAAAAAAGAATTATTTTTTTGTCGGATCGAGGTGGGGCTGAACAGTGTGTCGGACAGGACAGCAAATCGAGCTGAGCAACGACGGGTCAAATTTGGTACTGCTACACATGTCGGCGGATCACATCTGGCTGAAGTCTTCGAAATGGGTGGGCTGCAACAGGGCAGGAGTGACCGCGGGCCGGGTTTAGGGTTTTAAATGGTATTACTAGAAATTTAGGGCCTGATTGTCTACTTCAAAAAAATTAGGGCTAAATTAGAATTTTTGATAGTCTGCCATTGGATGTCGGGTTGGTTGAAAAGTAGCGTGAGGAGCGCGACTTCTTCCACCACTACTTGTCGGAGTTGCAACAATTGGAACAACGTTAGTTGCACGGCTGGGGTTTGGTTGAAGCGGGCTGGACGGATCCGATTTTTTTTCATGGGTTTCAGAGATGAGCTGGTCGGAATTTGGGGACGAGTCGCGAGGATCCGACGATTGCAGCGGTGACCTGATGCGCGTAGGCGGCTAGATGTTGCTGGTCTAGGTTCCGGTCGGAGACAGACCGATGTGCAACCGATGGGAGGGCGAGTTGTAGGTGGCGGATTTTTTTTTTCCGGCGATTGTTTGAGGCACGAGATGTCATCGTAGATGTGCGATGTTGTGCCTGGTGCGATGTGGGGCTGTTTTGCAGACTACGGCTGCTAGGGTTCTTGTAGTGGGTTTTCAGGGGTTCAAGTCCGATTGGATCTGACGTCTGGTTGCTCGCCGGGAAGATGACGGCCGCGGGTTTAGGGTTTCTGGAAAAAATCCAGTTTTTCCCTTTTTTTTAAACCTCGATAACTACGATGATTGGGTCCTCCCAACTCATCAAAGGGCGAGGTAATGCCCAATTCTTGATGTCTAAACAACAGTCTTCTAAGTTACCGATGCTCTGTATGCATCTAGAGCCCTTCGAACCTTACTTAGCTTCAATAATATACGTAGCAATGGTTTCCAGATTGAAACCCACTGTGAGAATGGAATAGAGTCTCTTTCATTAATTCTAATGAATGTAGCCGTAAACGCATTTTAGAATAACTCATGAGTCAATCTAGTGGACTGTACCCACTACTATTAGGTTTTCAAAATCATATGTTGTCACCAACAATGTACTTTGGGACATAGACTCATATAGGCTTTGGCACGATAGACTAGGTCATCCTGGTCGAAGTATAATGATCCATATACTAAAGAACTTGTACGAACATCATTTCTTTTCGAGCGAAAAGGTGGCAACAACTCGACATAAAGAACAATGTTGATGTTAATCGTGTTATGTCATCCAAAGAACCGGATGCATATCAAATGCCCACCACTTAGTGTTGCAAAGCCTGCTTTTTAGCCAAAGTAGGAGCGAGACCTTCTTACGCTAAAGAAACAAAAGCAAACATTCCATTCTTACGCTGAATATAAGGAGATATTTGTGGATCCATCCACCTAATATGCGGACCATTTATATATATTATGGTTTTGATGGATTCTCCGACATGTTGGTCACATGTCGCTCTCCTGTCCACTCAAACTGCTGCAGAACTTCCAAGATAACTCATAAGGGCTCCCTTATCACATCTAAAGGACTCGATGATGTTAGAGAGTTCACATCAAAAAGTACTTGATGTTTATTGCATGATAGAGATTAATGAATAGTATCTCGTCCCATGTGCATATGCAAACGGTCTCACATAAAGCACCTTCAAACGTATATGCGCACCAATTTGCATATCTTTGTCTGGAATCATGCAATATTGCACGCAACTTTACTTAAAGCATTCATTCTTAGACCCTCTGCGAATCAGTTAGTTTACGCGTACCAGTTGGTAACTGATAACCTGATTTTTATATTTTGGAACCAGACGGACTTGAGTGACAATTGCGCATATTGGGTTATGCATTATATGTGCCTTCTGTGCCCCACAACGCGTTGGTCTTTATAAACGATTAAGTATTCACGTTGGATAAGAATCTCCAAACATTTATCTGCTATTTAGATCCTTCACAGTGATCTCTTTACCGCACGATTTGTGGATTGTCACTTTAATGAGAGAACATTCCCGTCGTTAGGGGGAGGAGAGAAAATGTAATTTCTCGAGGAACGACAGGAATTGACATGGTGTCTTCACTTTGTCTCATTATGATCCCTGAACTTCACAATGTTACCGTGAAGCACAAAGAACACTCGATCTTCAGGATGTAGCAGATTCGATGCCTGATGCATTTACTGATATCGTTCAAGTGACAAGATCTCACATTACTGTTGGAACATTTTGTTCCATACATGCTTAATAATGTTTTGATGATTAAAGTTGATAAACAAAGCAAAACAACAACAAGGCGAAACAAAGCATCGAAGAAGACGAAGTGCAAAAAGCTGGAAAAATACAAGGCTAACGTACGTAACATGTGATGTTTAACGACGTAAATGAAGCAGCTTAACGTACGTAAGAGGAGTTGGATAGCGTACGTAATGGAGTTCAAATCAGATGAACGTTGGGAAGAGTCAAAGTCAGAAAAGCAGCAACGGATATATGACGTCATCAATGGCGTATAGCTAACGTACGTAATGCAAACTTGGCTAACGTACGTAAGGAAAAGAACGAATGCTCCTGAACTAAAATGCATACACGTTAACGTACGTAAGGGGAATGATATAACGTACGTAAATGTTGTAGCGTATGTAATGTAAAGGTGATAGCGGTCGTAGTCAATGCACATGAGGCTAACGGCTAGTTTGGGTGATGAAGTCTATAAATACAACAAACTTGTTATTATTCCAATAACAACTTCAAGCATACGAGACATTCATATGAGATTCATATTCATTATATTGTTGTTGTAATATTGAGCTTATATTATTAGTTTGAGTGTTTATACATTCAACATCATACACGAGAGGTAAAAGAAAAGATACGATTGGATTCGGTGTTATTATGATCAAGGATCCAGCATTATTAGAATCGCAATCGCTATCTTCGTGAGGTTTATCTAGTACCCATAGAAAGTTAGAGAGGTTGATTCCTTGTCCTATAGAAAAAGAAAACGGTTTAACTTGGACCGACACAAAGACAAGTACGAGTGGTTTATCACGGACCGGTTATCCCTCGACCGATAGAAGAGAGGTGCAGAGGTTTTGATCTTGAACCTATTGGAAAAGATACCGAGAGAGGACGTAGGCTCGTTTATAGCCGAACCTCTATAAATTCTTGTGTCGTTTATTTCTGCACATTTATTTTCGCGCTTCCACAACACGGCGCATATTCCCGATCTTGCTCCAACAATTGGTATCGGAGCGGTTCCTCCAATACACGGCTTAACATCCGAGGAGTCGATCCAAATGGCGTTTCAATATGCTCCCGTCGAAGGCCTTGCTCCCAACCGACCACCATTTTTTGATGGCTCGAACTTTATGACGTGGAAGAAGAAGATGTCAATATTCATCCGAGCATATGACATTGAGCTTTGGAAAGTAATATGTCTTGGTCCGAAAATTCCTCTCAAATCCGATGGTACGCTTAAATCTTTCGAAGAATATGATGACACGGATTGGAAGAACGACCATCTAAATTGTAAGGCTACTATATTTCTATTTTGTGCCTTAAATCCGGAAGAGGTCAATCGTATCTCATCGTGTGAAAGTGCTAAAGATATATGGAAAATTCTTGAAATCCCACACGAAGGGACAACTCAAGTCAAGGAGATGAAGATTAATATGCTTCTCCATGACTACGAGTTATTCATGATGAAAGGTGACGAGTCCATCACCAACATGCCTGACCGATTTTCGGTCATCACCAATGGACTTGCTTCGTTTGGTAAACCATTATCTAGTAGTGAGAAAGTCAAGAAAATCTTAAGATCACTACCGGTGTAATGGGATGGAACGGTGACGGCGATTATGGAATCGAAAGATCTCAATAATCTTGATTTTAGTACCCTCGTTGGTTCACTAATAAATTACGAGATTGTCCTTAAATCTCGAAATGCAAAGCCAAAACCGAAGGAACGATCAATAGCCTTGAAGGCTAAGATGTCTAAAAAGGAAGTAATCCCGGTTGAAGAAAGCGACGAAGAATCGGCATATTATGCCAAAAATATTAATAAGTTTCAAACCTTATTAAACCGGAGAAAGAAAGACATCTCGGGCGAATCTAAGAAATTCGACAACTCTTGTCGATTATGTGGTAAACCAGGCCACTTTGCAAAGAATTGCCGAGCTAAACCAAAGAAGGAGGTTCTCGTTGCAACATGGAGCGATGAAGACGAAGATGATGATTTCATCAATCAAAATAATCTCGCTCTCATGGCCCGAAGTTCATTCGACGATAGCGACGTCGAAAGCCAAGTAAGTAATTCTTACGATGAATTATTTGAAACATATGAATTATTGCATGCGGATTTCCAAAATGCTTTATCCGAAATCAAATCACTTCAAACGAAAAATAAACCTTTGGAAAATGAGATTTCCAAAATTCTTGAAAAAGGAAAATTTATCGAAACCGATAATTCGAAATGCGTTGAAAACGAAAATATTTTAAAGAATGATCTTTTAAAAGTTCAAGATGAACTTAAAATTTTGACGAAGAAATTTTCGTGTGCAAATGATAAATTTGAACAAATGCTGTGTTCAGGAATTTACTTTGAATAAAGAGGGGTTAGGATTCAAACCGCGTTCTAAAAATGAATTCGTAAATTTTAAAATACCCCGATGTGACAAATGTTTGAAAATTGGGCACCATATTTCAAATGCAAAAGCCCAAGACGGACGATTAAAATTAAAAAGATTTAGGTTCCTAAAGGAACAAATATTTCAAATATCGTCTACGTTTCAAATCAAAAACCAACTCTCGGTTGGATCCCCAAAAATTGATTTTTATCAAAATATATTTTACTTAGGGGGAGTAATATTTTTTAAGGGAGATAATATTCACGGGGGGTTTATACCCTACTATTACATATAGTTTTATTCATCATTGGTATCATACATATTTTATTTTTGGTATCATTATATTTTTTTTACACTTTTTGATGAAAACAAAAAGGGGGAGAGAAAGGAGAATGGGATTAACCCTGAAAGGGGGAGAAAATCGAAGAAAAATCGATAAGTCGAAAAGTTGAAATTGAAAAGAAAGATGGAAAGGAGAAAAGGAGAAAGAAAAGTCGAAAAAGAAGTTGAAAAGAAAAATGGGGAGACATCGAAAAGATGATGAAAAATGAAAAATTTGAGAAGAAAAAGAAACGGAAAGAAGAAGTCGAAAAAGAAATGGGAGAAGAAACTAACGAAACGGATAAAGTCGAAAACTTTGGTCTATAGACATATACATATATTTGTAATTTTTGCAGGTAAATCCCATTGACGAAATGTTGCTTTGTAATCATCAAAAAGGGGGAGATTGTTGGAACTTTTTGTTCCATACATGCTTAATAATATTTTGATGATTAAAGTTGATAAACAAAGCAAAACAACAACAAGGCGAAGCAAAGCATCAAAGAAGACGAAGTGCAAAAAGCTGGAAAAACACAAGGCTAACGTACGTAACATGTGATGTTTAACGTACGTAAATGAAGCAGCTTAACGTACGTAAGAGGAGTTGGATAGCGTATGTAATGGAGTTCAAATCAGATGAACGTTGGGAAGAGTCAAAGTTAGAAAAGCACCAACGGATATATGACGTCATCAATGACGTATAGCTAACGTACGTAATGCAAACTTGGCTAACGTACGTAAGGAAACGAACGAATGCTCCTGAACTAAAATGCATACACGTTAACGTACGTAAGGGGAATGATATAACGTATATAAATGTTGTAGTGTACGTAATGTAAAGGTGATAGCAGTCGTAATCAATGCACAGGAGGCTAACGGCTAGTTTGGGTGATGAAGTCTATAAATACCACAACCTTGGTATTATTCCAACAAGAACTTCAAGCATACGAGACATTCATCTGAGATTCATATTCATTATATTTTTGTTGTAATATTGAGCTTATATTATTAGTTTGAGTGTTTATACATTCAACATCATACACGAGAGGTAAAAGAAAAGATACGACTAGATTCAGTGTTATTAGGATCAAAGATCCGGCATTATTAGAATCGCAATCGCTATCTTCGTGAGATTTATCTAGTACCCATAGAAAGTTAGAGAGGTTGATTCCTTGTCCTATAGAAAAGGAAAACTGTTTAACTTGGACCGACACAAAGACAAGTACGAGTGGTTTATCACAGACCAATAGAAGACGTGATTGTAACGATTATCCCTCGACCGATAGAAGAGTAGTGTAGAGGTTTTGATCTTGAACCTATTGAAAAAGATACCGAGAGAGGACGTAGGCTCGTTTATAGCCGAACCTCTATAAATCCTTGTGTCGTTTATTTCCGCACATTTATTTTTGCGCTTCCGCAACACGGCGCATATTCCAGATCCTGCTCCAACAACTGGTATCGGAGCGGTTCTTCCAATACACGGCTTAACATCCAACGAGTCGATCCAAATGGCGTTTCAATATGCTCCCGTCGAAGGCCTTGCTCTCAACCGACCACCATTTTTTGATGGCTCGAACTTTATGACGTGGAAGAAGAAGATGTCAATATTCATCCGAGCATATGACATCAAGCTTTGGAAAGTAATATGTCTTGGTCCGAAAATTCCTCTCAAATCCGATGGTACGCTTAAATCTTTCGAATAATATGATGGCACGGATTGAAAGAAGGACCATCTAAATTGTAAGGCTACTCAATTTCTATTTTGTGTCTTAAATCCGGAAGAGGTCAATCGTATCTCATCGTGTGAAAGTGCTAAAGAAATATGGAAAATTCTTGAAATCACACACGAAGGGACAACTCAAGTCAAGGAGACGAAGATTAATATGCTTCTCCATGACTACGAGTTATTCATGATGAAAGGTGACGAGTCCATCACCAACATGCTCGACCGATTTTCGGTTATCACCAATGGACTTGCTTCATTTGGTAAACCATTATCTAGTAGTGAGAAAGTTAATAAAATCTTAAAATCACTACCGGTGGAATGCGACGGAATGGTGACGACGATTATGGAATCGAAAGATCTCAATAATCTTGATTTTAGTGCCCTCGTTGGTTCACTAATAAATTACGAGATTGTCCTTAAATCTCGAAATGCAAAGCTGAAATCGAAGGAACGATCCATAGCCTTGAAGGCTAAGATGTCTAAAAAGAAAGTAATCCCGGTTGAAGAAAGCGGCGAAGAATCGGCATATTATACCAAAAATATTAATAAGTTTCAAACCTTATTAAACCGGAGAAAGAAAGACATCTCGAGCGAATCTAAGAAATTCGACAACACTTGTCAGTTATGTGGTAAACCAGGCCACTTTGAAAAGATTTGCCGAGCTAAACCAAAGAAGGAGGTTCTCGTTGCAACATGGAGCGATGAAGACGAAGATGATGATTTCATCAATCAAAATAATCTCGCTCTCATGGCCCGAAGTTCATTCGACGATAGCGGCGTCGAAAGCCAAGTAAGTAATTCTTACGATGAATTATTTGAAGCATATGAATTATTGCATGCGGATTTCCAAAATGCTTTATCCGAAATCAAATCACTTCAAACGAAAAATAAACCTTTGGAAAATGAGATTTCCAAAATTCTTGAAAAAGGGAAATTTATCGAAACCGATCATTCGAAATGCGTTGAAAATGAAAATATTTTAAAGAATGATCTTTTAAAAGTTCAAGATGAACTTAAAATTTTGACGAAGAAATTTTCGTGTGCAAATGATAAATTTGAACAAATGCTGTGTTCAGGAATTTACTTTGAATAAAGAGGGGTTAGGATTCAAACTGCGTTCTAAAAATAAATCCGTAAATTTTAAAATACCCCGATGTTACAAATGTTTGAAAATTGGGCACCGTATTTCAAATTGCAAAAGTTCAAGACGGACGATTAAAATTAAAAAGATTTGGGTTCCTAAAGGAACAAATATTTCAAATACCGTCTACGTTTCAAATCAAAAATCAACTCTCGGTTGGATCCCCAAAAATTGATTTTTATCAAAATATATTTTACTTAGGAGGAGTAATAATTTTTTAAGGGAGATAATATTCAGGGGGAGTTTATACCCTACTATTGCATATAGTTATATTCATCATTGGTATCATGCATATTTTATTTTTGGTATCATTATATTTATTTTTTTACACTTTTTGATGAAAACAAAAGGGGGGAGAGAAGGGAGAATGGGATTAACCCTGAAAGGGGGAGAAAAATCGAAGAAAAATCGATAAGTCGAAAAGTTGAAATTGAAAAGAAAGATGGAAAAGGAGAAAAGGAGAAAGAAAAGAGAAAAGGAGAAAGATAAGTAGCGCTATGGAAAGGTTTTTATCACTTGGAAAGGTTTTTAATGAGGTAACAAGATGTACGATTTTAGGGATCGATGGAATGGTCACCTTAGTAGCGCTATGATCAAATGTAACGATCATATGAGAGGATAGATTCAAAGGACGAAGTCTAAACTTGATATGTCTAGATGTTGTACTCTTTTTCCTACGATCAAGACATTTTTCCCACTGGATTTTTGCTTGATGAGGTTTTAACGAGGCAACATGACATGCACTTGTAGACTGGGCACAAGGGGGAGTGTTAAAGTAATAATACCCATTGTGTGCCTAAGTCTGTTAGTTTACGGGCTTTCCTAGTTAGGGTATGGTTAGTGTTGGCTACTAAGTATACAGAATACAGCGTAGAAAGTGTTTAAGCAACAAGTTGTACGTTTTTCAAGTTAGAGTGTGTAGCGGAAGTCTTGTAAAAGTAAGTTGCTGTAAATACAACAACTCGGTGTGCAGTTTATACTTAAAATAAATCACAGTTATTTAAAGCAGTAAATGCATAAGGTAATTGACACAGTAATTAAAGTGGTTCGAGGTAAACCCCTCTACGTCCACTGGTCCTCCACTCAGGAGTAAAACTTTATTATAATCACTACGTACACAACTACGTGACTATAATCAAACTTATCAATGTATCGTTCACAGATTGATACAAAGATAGTAGCTTTCAACCGTTCACACAGATTGGTCGAAGCTTTCACTTGACTAACTTCTTCACACACAGTTCCAAAGCTTTGTCTCTTCAATGCATATCCGTCACACACAGTTCAGAAAAAGCAAGGCTTTCTCAGTCCACACAGGGATGATAGTTTTCTTCAATGTAAGATCACTGGTTGAACAACAGATTGACTTTCTTGAGCTTTGAGCTGATGATGTGTTGTTTAAGGTTGAGCACTTTTATATTTCTTCTCTTATAATAGGCAGTATGCCTGAAGAAATATGTTTGCTTAGATGTATATATTCGTGTCTTTGTTCTATGTTCAGAGAGTTATCTTCTTAGTGTTCAAGTATGCTCTGGTTCGTATCTCTGATCTTCAAACTCTGGGATATATATAGCCTCTGAATAGACCCGTTGAGAGAAAGATCCATTGAGCAGAGGTCCGTTCCCACTGGATGGTTGACTTATATGGACCAAGATCCGGATTTTACGTTGTTTGAAGTTCTCTATCGATTTTAGTATTTAAATACTTTATCCTTTCAGTATTTAAATACTTCTTTTCAAACGGGACTTGACTTTAGCGAATAACAAAGATTCCTTTTCAAACGGTCTTCAGTCCTGTTTCGATAGGTATTGAAGATCTCAATACTTTACAACTTGAATGCTGTATGCATATTGGAGTAGTCGTTGTATGGAATGTTGCTGTATGAAGAGACAGCTTCCATACTTGGCGCTTTTAGACTCTGTTGCTGTATGATGGCAAGGCGAAGGCTTGTATGAAGACACTTTATACTTTCGCTATATGCTGGCATTATGAGAAGTCTTTGATACAAGATTGACAACTTCGATCGTCTTTCGATACAGTTGCTTGATGTATGCTGGGTTGGTACTTTATCAAAGCTCCGATACAAGATTGTTTTATCCCAACAATTTCCACCTTTTTGATAATTTGCCAAGTCTCCTTAAATCCTTTTGATGTTTTCCAAAAATTCTTGATGATGCCAAAACCTTGACACCTAATGAAACATCTTGCAGGAGGGCAGACTTCTTGGTCTTCTGTCGAATTATCTGGCCTTCAGCAATTAGTCTAACACTAAGAACTGCTCGCAGACGAGTTCAATTTTAAAAAATATTACATCTTTAAACTTATGATTGGCGTGCAGGCACAATCTTACAGTATAGTCTAGATACATATAACTCAATCTATGAACTGTTCGCAGACAAGTTCGTACATAGTTACATATTTAACAAGTCCTTATACTTGTATTATTTCAGCAAATGAATTAAATATCGTAATCATACATGGAACACAGTAGATTACGAGTTTTAATCTTTCAAGACAAAAAAAATATTTTATTGATGTTTGGTAAAGTTTACAATGTATAGAAAGCATACTAGATTCTGCTGTCTAAAGAAGAAATAAGAATAGAGGAAGGAATCTAGCTCCTATGATCAGAATGCCTCCAAGGCCTTCTAGGGTCGTTCTTGGTTCCCTTCCACCAATTTTGTAGCGCGTCCTTGTTTCGATTTAGATAGATGGATTGACCTTCATATGATTTATCGAACACCAGGATCCAATCTTCTGGGTGGGTAACTAAGTCACCTTGCCTGTGCTTGGATTTCCTCTTCTGCTGTAGGGGCAGCGTTCCTTCGTCCAACCTCTTTTTAAATTCTGCGGCGGCTTCCTGCACAGTCTTACAACTATTGAATATGGATGATTCCCTGATAAGAACTACGAAGTATCTTAACAGTTCATTCTTCCTCTAATTTTTTATGTCGCCGACAGTTGGCTGTCGGTTGGCCGGGAGGTTTATTGCTTGCGGCTTTTATATGAGGTTTTTCCACGGAAAACTAGGGTCGTGAAATTCTGGACGATTTCCCTATATCCTGACATTGTGAGTAGGAGGTGATAGACGAGAAATAGCAGCAGTGATGCTGTCTCCAAATGCAGAAGCTTCTATCTCCTTCTCTTGCTCGAGCCTTGTTCTCCTCGCAGCTTCTGTAGCTTCTTCCCCCCTTTTTGGCGTCAACAAGATATGAGACCTTTTCATCTAAGCGTTCCAGGATTTTCATAGCAGCATCCTGTTTGTCGGCCAAGAGCATGCAGTTGCTCTTTCTTCTCGATGGTTCGGGGAGAGTCAGACTGGGCAAAATCTTCGGCTCCGTTCAGCTGTCTCAATTTCACATGGGTGCGTGACTCAAGTTGGATATCCTCAGGTGCGATACCATCATCGAATTACAATACAGTTGAAGGTGCGGGAGCATCCGATGTTGGCTCGGCAATAGGGGTGGCTGTATCCTCCTATTCTGAAATGGGTTCTGTAGACATAGATACAGGAGGGACTGAATCCTCCTGCTATCTCTTAGCGTCCGCCTACTCCGGCAGAGGGACTGATTCCTCGTGCAGGATGGCGCAGGTCTAGTCGTCGGTGGTGACAGGCTCGGGTGCCTGTTGAGTGACTGGTTGTTCCTTCGCGACAGGAGGGACTTAATCCTCGCTGTCTTAAATATTATCTCGTGAATGGGGAGGAGATTGCTGTTGGTTTGAGGTCCCTTGATGCGGTTGGGGTTGAGTTTCCTCACGACTCATTCTCAGACCTGCCTAGAAGGCGTCGTCGTCGTCGTCGCCCGAGTCATGATCTGATTTAGGACTTTGGGGAGCTGAGTCAGTGGATTTGGATTTTCCCTTCTTGCGGGCGTCGGATTTTTCGATGAGTAGCTTGATATCAACTCCTTACAGCAAAGGTTGTCCCATTGGATCAGGACTTCAACATCTTGAGAGTCCGTCACTGCTAACACAAACCTTTCTTCTTCGCACCATTCGCTCCAGTTGTACAAAGTGTTGTACGGAGCTAGCCTGGAAGCTTTCCACTGGACAAAATGATCATATGCCTGCTGGATTTGCACAAAAAGCAATGTTTTGTTAATTATGTTTTGTTAATCATATGCCTGGAAGCAATGTTTTGTTAATTATGTTTTGTTAATTGTCACTCAGTGTATTTTCACTCGATTATAATCATTCATCAATCATGTTCATTCACCGTGTTCACCGTTCGGAAAAACTTCGAGTTGTGTATCGTTATTGTTCATTGTTTCAACTTTCCTCATATGAGTTCGAATTTGTTAGATCACCATTAATTTTTGGTAACTCCAAAAATTCTAAATCTTTGCAATATTATAGAGCATCGAGTTAGCTTTCCAATGGTTCAAACGGTGAGTCAATCGGAGTCCGGACGAGAGAGTTATGGTCGTTTTAGCTCAACCGCTCATTTTTCGATTATTGGCGATCATCCCGAGCGAACTCGGCCGTGTCGTCCGACACGCGGCCCGTGCACTCGTCCGGAAATGCCGAAGTCTCGCCTCAGACCCGACCGTGTCGTGCAGCACGGCCGAGTCGAACTCTTCCGGATAAGCGGAACCGATCGCCGACACGCCCGACCGTGTTCCAGGACACGGTCGAGTCATGCCGAGTCGCGGTCGGACGGGTCACTATCGGAAGGCCCTCCGCGCCGCGACCGTGTCAAGCAGGACACGGTCGAGTCCCTGTCGGCCAGCTGTGCGACACGACCGTGTCGATCGGCACGGGCCGTGTCCGGCAGGGTAGTCAACCCCTTTAAATTCGTTTTTTTTTGTATTTCAGCCCATTCCTTCCATTTTTCTTCACCTACAACCGAGAGAGAGCTTGAGGGAGGGTTCTTCCTTCACAAATCATTTGGGTGTTTGATTTTCTTCATCTCCTTTCAATCGTGAAGCCCGGATAATCAATCTAACGCGTGTTCTTCGGATTAAAGTACTTGGATCTTCAAAGGTAATATTCTTCAACACCTTGGATTTCGATTTTTGTGTTGAGATACGATGTTTTGGACGTTATAATCATGATATATGAAGGGATATGTATATGATTATGAGTTTGTATAAGGATTCATTGGATTATTGAGGAATTATTCAAGAACACCTTGAAAATCGAGTTGGAATTGGGGATTTTCGACAAATTGTTGTTATAATCACGATTTTGGATATTCATAATGGATTATTGATCATATTGGAGATGTTTTGTTGGTTTGAAACACTTCTTGGGGGAATTAATAGTGGCTTATTGAGATTTGATTGTAAACAACCGGAGTTTGGCCACAACGTATTCGATATAATGCCCCAATGAACTTAGTTTAATCGTATCGACGTTTTGAGTTCGCTATATTCGTGTTTAATTCGTGTATTGATCGGATTGTTGGTAATTGTATTGAATTAAGGTTGTTCGTGCGACCGACACTTCATTTAGGACTTTTGTTCGTGGAAGGACTTTCTTCATCGGTATTGTGTAAGTTAATTCTTACTCGGTTAAAAGGATATTCATCCCTTTTGTTGTTGTTCATTCATAATCATAACTCATTCATCATTATATTAACCGTATCAAAACTTTTTGTTATCAATTAATCATTTCAGTCATAAGGAACGACGGTTCCAATCTTTTCATTGAGCTGTCATTTATTTCATTACCATTCCACCTCGGTGAGTCATTATTCATTTTCGATGTCACTTTTGTTATATCGTGGCATTCCGGGTCATCTTTGGCGTGCGGTTGGTATGTGTAGGATTTTCATGTCGGGCACATTTATGTCGTGTGTTGGTTGTTGGCCTCACCTTTGGGTGCACGAGTCAATGTGTCTCGTGAGGCGATTAGGTACAAGGCCACGCGTGTATTCGATCGTTGGTGGCTTGTGCACGGACACATTTCCATCCGGGCGTAGTGTGGCGCCACCCTTTGAGCCGTCTTGTTAGTTGATGCATATAGCATGTTTGATTGCGTATGTTTCGACGTGATATTTCATAACTTCGGATATAATCATGATTGTGTATTTTCAACTCTTGAGGATTGTTGTTCTTTATGTGACCCGTTTGGGGATTTTGTTTTTCGTGTCATGGCAAGGCAAATGCACGGGAATAGCATGTTGATGTCGAGGAGTCCTAGTGATACTAGTAGGGGCCCCGATCTTTCGATTATTCATGTTATTGTCCTTTATTTTCCAGCTGAGACTTTCATTTGAATACTCCGTTTCATTCAGTGTTGTCTATTTTTTCTTCATATAATATACACTAGTCTTCAGTGTTGCCCTGGTTTGTTGTAACTAATCTCCTCATGGGAGTTATTATTGTAGTAATGTAGTTCGGTAATACATTTTTATTGTGTAATTCATTCATTTTCATTTGCACGGTGGGTCCCATTGGGGATCTACGGCCGTAATATCCGCCTAGTTTGGGGTGTTACGAGTTGGTATCGGAGCGTGGTTTTGAATACTACCTTCCGAGTCATGTCTCATTTGAAATCATCGTCATCGACTAGTATCATTGGACTTTCGCGCCACGTGTGACTGTGCAAATGCCGAGCCAATCGACCAAAGAAGCTGTAAGATTTCTAACGCCATGGTATAATTTCTAGCAATAGTCATTCATTCATCATTCATCAATTAACAATCCTCAAACATCATCATTCATTGTGATTAGGACGATCATGTTAACTCATTAATCACTTAATTCATTTCATTACTCGGTTAATAATCAGGACGATCATGTTAACTCATTAATTACTCAATTCATTTCATTACTCAGTTGTCAATCTGGATGATCATATTATCAATCTTGTTAAGTTATTCAAGATAATCATTTCAAGAATTTCATCAGATAATCATGTAACTTAAGTAAATCATTAATATAATCACTAAGTTATAGAATTTATACTAATTTTAATCATATAATTAAATAATCATAACTTGCTAATCATGCGGGAAATATAATCATTATGCGACCTTCCTACTTCGATATGGAGAGAGAGTCATCGAGGATGCACGGGAGAGGCGCGGTGCGGACCGAAACCCGAGAAATAATCACTGTCACGGGAAATCGTGCCCAGGACTCGGCTCGATCAGAAGATGTTCGGGTTGATCCACTCACTTTTATGCAGGCCATGATGACCCATGTGCAGTTGCTCAATCATCATTGCGCCACTCTGACCGGATTAATCGAGAGAACTCTCCCGTATGAGACGGCTGCTAAGGAAAGTGCTGAACAACAACCTTCATCTTTCAGCAAGAAATCAACGAAGCGTAGTCAACCCAAAGGCGGTCAGTCAACCTTCAAGAAGCCTCGTGTGAGCCCTATCGTTTCTGAGCGACCTTCTACGGCGCATAATCGTGCGGGATCTCATTCCCGAGCGGCCAGTTCGGCCATCACCTGTTTCAATTGTGGAACGCCGGGTCATTTCAGCACTGAGTGTCTGAAACCGTCTATCACGTGCTATAATTGTGGGAATTTTGGGCATAAGGCCCGTTTTTGCCGAAAGGACTCCAAGTCGGCTCCGACGGCATCTCAGGCCCCGAAGCAACCAGCGTTTCAGAATCAGACTGCTTTGTCATCGTCGTTTAAGTCAATGGAAGGATATAGAGTTGGAGCTCGTATTTACCAGACGGGAGCGTCCGGTTCGGGGGCCGGCAAGTCCCAGATTCATGTGATGAGGAGGATCGATGATCCGGTGGCCCGAATGATTTCAGGTATACTCGTAATTTTATTTCAACTTGTGTGTACCTTTTGATGCTGGTACACCGCATTCATTCATTTTCGAATCATGCTTGAATAGACTTATTTCGGGATAGTCCTACTTAATGACCGCGATTGGTTGATGGATCTAATCGTGGTGAATTTATCTTAGGACGATGTAATTTTCGGTATTAGTTGGTTTAACTGTCTTGATACTATCCTCAGTAATTGTTAGCGTTTGGTCGCTATCTTTCCGTCGTTGGTTGTCGAATGTGTGCTTCAGGGAAGTAATCCCCGTTGTTCCAGTAGAATTTCTATTATGGCGGAAGCAGAGAAATTCCGCAATCGAACTATTCAATCATTCATTATATCATTTTCATCGATTGGCCTTTCTAAGGCAATCGAGTTATTCAATCATTCCTTGTATCATTTCCATCGATTGACCTTTCTAAGGCAATCGAGTTATTCAATCATTCTTTGTATCATTTCCATCGATTGGCCTTTCTAAGGCAATCGAGTTATTCAATCATTCATTGTATCATTTTCATCGATTGGCCTTTCTAGGGCAATCGAGTTATTCAAACATTCATTGTATCATCTTCATCGATTGGCCTTTCTAAGGCAATCGAGTTGTTCAATCATTATTGGTATCTCTTTTTATCGATTGACCATTCTAGGGCAATCGAAATGTTCAACCATTCGTGGTATCATTGTCATCGATTGACGATGTATTTCCAGACGAGTTATCTAGTTGCCTTCACATAGAGTAGGGGAATTCAGGAGTGAGTTGGAGCCGGTACGTCCCCTTTATCGAAGGCACCGTATCGGATGACCCCGACTGTAATGCAGGAGTTGAAGATTCAACTTGAGGAATAGTTCGAGGAAGGTCATCTTCGACCGATTGCGTCCCCGTGAGGAGCACCGGTGTGATCTGTCAAGGAGAAGGATGGTTCGTTCCGTTTGTGTATTGATTACCGGAATTGAACCGGGTGACGATCAAGAATAAGTATCCTTTACCCCGTATTGATGATCTTTTAGATCAACTTCAGGGAGCCTCAGTATTTTCCAGGATCGACTTAAGATCTGGATATTACCAGTTGCGGATTCGAGAGTCGGATATCGCGAGGACAGCGTTTCGTACACGCTATGGTCATTATGAGTTCGTAGTTATGCCGTTCGGGCTAACTATTGCACCTGCGGTATTCAGGGAGTTAATGAATCGGGTTTTCATCGATTTTTTTGGATCAGTTTGTTGTTGTCTTCATCGAAGACATTTTGATTTATTCTGTTAGCCGAGAGGAACACGAGGTTCATCTTCTTCAGGTTCTCGACGTGTTGAGACGAGAGCAACTTTATAGAAAGTTTTCCAAATGTGAGTTCTGGAGGTCCGAAGTGACTTTCTCGGGCATGTGATTTCATCTGACAGAGTTCGTGTCGACCCTCATAAGTCGGAGACTATCCGAGATTGGCAACCTCCGAAAGATACTAAGTAAATCCGATGTTTCCTCGGATTAGCTGGTTAATTATCCAACCCGCGGCCGGAGCTAGCAACCGTGGTTTTGGCGTTGGAAATTTGGCGTCGTTACTTTTATGGCATCACCTGTCAGATCTTCACCAATCACAAGAGTTGAAGTATATATTTACTCACAAGGAGTTAAATATGCGACAGAGGCGGTGGTTGGAACTAATCAAAGATTTTGATATCGAAATCCTTTACCACCCGGGCAAGGCGAACATTGTCGCCGACGCCTTGAGTCGTAAGTCCACTCATGAGCAGATGCTTGCTCATTTAACAGTTCAGAAGGAGCTTCAGCAGGAATTCCTTAGACCCGAGATCGAGGTCTGGCTTCAGCGAGTTCAGGGACAGCTTTGTATGTTAGAGATTTCATTGTCACTTGAGGAGGTAATCAGAAAGAATCAGAGTTCAGACCCTTCATTGTTGCGCATCCGTGAAGATGTGGCTCAGGGGAAAGCCCCTGGATTCGTGGTCCACGAGATGGACTTTTGAGGTATAAGAACCGGTTGTGCGTACCGACAAATGACGAGTTGAAAAATTCTATTTTGAGAGAAGCTCATGCTACCCCCTTATTCTGTTCATCCGGGGTCCAAAGAAGATGTACATGGTCTTGAATCAAAATTACCGGTGGTGTATTTTGATGCGAGATGTCGCTGATTTTTTTTCATGATGCTTAACCTGTCAACAAGTCAAGATGGAACATCGGCCGTAGTATGTTGATACCGCTCCCTATTCCGTAATGGAAGTGGGAAGACATTTCTATGGAATTCATCACGAATTGCCGGCGAGTCGTCGTGGCATAAATACGATCCGAGTAATCGCGGATCGCTTTACTAATTTAGCTCATTTCCTTGAAATCAAGGATATGTGGAGTCCCAAGAGACTCGCCCATTGTTCATCAAGGAGATAGTGAGACCGCAGTACTCTAAGAGTATCGTTTCCGATCGTGACGGACGATTTGTTTCCCATTTTGGAAATCGGTTCATCGTCTATGGGAACTCGGCTTAATCTCAGTATTGCCTTTCATCCTCGGTCAGACGGACAATCGGAGAGAACTATTCGGACATTAGAGGACATATTGAGGGCATGCGTTCTAGATTAGTAGACGATTGGGAAGCCCAATTCTTGTTGTTTGAGTCCACGTCTGATTTAGTTGGCATGCTGCGATGAAGATAGCACCTTACGAGGCCTGGTACGGTCGTCGTTGTCGATCTCCTTTGTGTTAGGATGACTTGTCAGAATCAATCGGCACCGAGCCCGATATGCTTATAGCCGCCCGGGAGAAGGTAGCTTTGATCAAGAGTCGTATGTTGACAACTCAGAGTCGACAGAAATCATATGCAGATAATCGTCGTCGACCACTAGAGTTCGATACGGGTGACCATGTTTTGGTCAAGGTATCTCAGAGTCGAGGTATTTTCTGTTTCGGAAAACGGGGGAAGTTGAGTCCGAGATTCATTGGACCGTTTGAAATTTTGGATCGAGTAGGCGAGTTAGCTTATCGATTGGCTTTACCTCCGGCTTTGAGCCGAATTCATAATGTGTTTCATGTCTCTCAGTTGCGGAAGTTTGTTGCCGACCCGAGTCACATACTTCTGTTCGACGAAATCGAGATCGCGGATGAGCATTCGTACGAGGAGCGTCCTGTACGAGTGTTGGAGCGGCGAATCAAACAGTTGAGGAATTAGTCGATTCCTTTGGTCAAGATTCAGTGGTCTAGACACGGAGTCGAAGAGGCTACTTGGGAAACCGAGGATAGTATGCAGGAGGGTTATCCCGAGTTGTTTGACCCTTGGTTTCGGGGACGAAACTCTTTTAAGGGGGGGTGTATGTAATACCCGGTTGTAATTCATTCATTTTCATTCAGTAATTATCAGTCTGTAATTGTCACTCAGTGTATTTTCACTCGATTATAATCATTCATCAATCATGTTCATTCACCGTGTTCACCGTTCGGAAAAACTTCGAGTTGTGTATCGTTATTGTTCATTGTTTCAACTTTCCTCATATGAGTTCGACTTTGTTAGATCACCATTAATTTTTGGTAACTCCAAAAATTCTAAATCTTTGCAATATTATAGAGCATCGAGTTAACTTTCCAATGGTTCAAACGGTGAGTCAATCGGAGTCCGGACGAGAGAGTTATGGTCGTTTTAGCTCAACCGCTCATTTTTCAGTTATTGGCCGATCACTGCCGAATGAACTCGGCCGTGTCGTCCGACACGGCCCGTGCCGTACTCGTCCGGAAATGCCTAAGTCTCTGCCTCAGGACCCGACCGTGTCGTCTGGCACGGCCGAGTCGAACTCTTCCGGATAAGCCAGAACCGACTGCCGACACGCCCGACCGTGTTCCAGGAGACGGTCGAGTCATGCCGAGTCGCTGTCGGACGGGTCACTATCGGAAGGCCCTCGGCGCGCGACCGTGTCAAGCGAGGACACGGTCGAGTCCTGTCGGCGGTATGCGACACGACCGTGCCGATCGGCACGGGCCGTGTCCGGCAGGGTAGTCAACCCCTTTAAATTCGTTTTTTTTTGTATTTCAGCCCATTCCTTCCATTTTTCTTCACCTACAACCGAGAGAGAGAGTTTGAGGGAGGGTTCTTCCTTCACAAATCATTTGGGTGTTTGATTTTCTTCATCTCCTTTCGATCGTGAAGCCCGGATAATCAATCTAACGCGTGTTCTTCGGATTAAAGTACTTGGATCTTCAAAGGTAATATTCTTCAACACCTTGGATTTCGATTTTTGTGTTGAGATACGATGTTTTGGACGTTATAATCATGATATATGAAGGGATATGTATATGATTATGAGTTTGTATAAGGATTCATTGGATTATTGAGGAATTATTCAAGAACACCTTGAAAATCGAGTTGGAATTGGGGATTTTCGACTAATTGTTGTTATAATCACGATTTTGGATATTCATAATGGATTATTGATCATATTGGAGATGTTTTGTTGGTTTGAAACACTTCTTGGGGGAATTAATAGTGGCTTATTGAGATTTGATTGTAAACAACCGGAGTTTGGCCACAACGTATTCGATATAATGCCCCAATGAACTTAGTTTAATCGTATCGACGTTTTGAGTTCGCTATATTCGTGTTTAATTCGTGTATTGATCGGATTGTTGGTAATTGTATTGAATTAAGGTTGTTCGTGCGACCGACACTTCATTTAGGACTTTTGTTCGTGGAAGGACTTTCTTCATCGGTATTGTGTAAGTTAATTCTTACTCGGTTAAAAGGATATTCATCCCTTTTGTTGTTGTTCATTCATAATCATAACTCATTCATCATTATATTAACCATATCAAAACTTGTTGTTATCAATTAATCATTTCAGTCATAAGGAACGACGGTTCCAATCTTTTCATTGAGCTGTCATTTATTTCATTACCATTCCACCTCGGTGAGTCATTATTCATTTTCGATGTCACTTTTGTTATATCGTGGCATTCCGGGTCATACTGGCGTGCCGGTTGGTATGTGTAGGATTTTCATGTCGGGCACATTTATGTCGTGTGTTGGTTGTTGGCCTCACATTGGACTGTGCACACGAGTCAATGTGTCTCGTGAGACTGATTAGGTACAAGGCCACGCGTGTATTCGATCGTTGGTGGCTTGTGCACGGACACATTTCCATCCCGGGCGTAGTGTGGCGCCACCCTTTGAGCCGTACTGTTAGTTGATGCATATAGCATGTTTGATTGCGTATGTTTCGACAGGATATTTCATAACTTCAGATATATTCATGATTGTGTATTTTCAACTCTTGAGGATTGTTGTTCTTTGTAACTGACCCCGTTTGGGGATTTTGTTTTTCAGGTCATGGCAAGGCAAACGCACGGGAATAGCATGTTGATGTCGAGGAGTCCTAGTGATACTAGTAGGGGGCCCCGATCTTTCAGTTATTCATGTTATTGTCCTTTATTTTCCGCTGCAGACTTTCATTTGAATACTCCGTTTCATTCAGTGTTGTGTATTTTATCTTCATATAAAATACACTAGTATTCGGTATTGTCCTGGTGTGTTGTAACTAAACTCCTCATCGGAGTAATTATTGTTGTAATGTAGTTCGGTACTACATTTATCTTGTGTAATTCATTCATTTGCATTTGCCTGGTGGGTCCCAGTTGGGGATCTACGGCACTGTAATATCCGCCTAGTTTGGGGTGTTACAGATGGATCCTTCACGGGTGTGGAATCCCGTATAGGAGATGTGGCTATTGGCTCCAAAGAGGCAGCCGACTCGCCAGAGTCTTTTAAGTTGGTAGATGTCTGTGTATCCATCGTAGCCGCCAAAGGCTCGGGATCTACTATCTCGACAGTAGAAGGCATCTCTTCCGCAGGGGTTGTTGTAATATCCTAGAATTTCACTATGAATTTTTTGCATTATTTTATCTGAGTTGTACTGTACAGAGTGGGACCGATACAGTATGGATAAATAATTTTGAGAACTGTGACAGTCATGTCAATATATCTATCGAGATTATATCTAATTCTAGGATATTACATGCTTGATGTGGTTTTCGATGTCGGATATACTGTATGAGTATTTGCATAATTATCGTACTTGGCCGACAAATGCAATTGAAGGTATTGTGCATCAAATGTATCGTATGAGAATATTTTTGGGATTGAGTATATGTATTCAGTATCCCATATGGTTGTATTATGTATGTCGAGACGTCGGACAAGAACAGTTGGATTTTGACCAAGTATAGAAGGCCATTACGTACGTTAGCGTTAAGGACTTACGTATACTAAATTATACTCTTTACGTACGTTATGCATAAGGAATTACGTACGTAACAAGAGGAATGGGACAGGTGGGCCTGTGTCGGCAGCTTTCGGTGGAGGATGTGGACGGGTGAGTCAACGGATGTATTTACGTACGCTATACAGGGTGTATTATGTACATAATACGAGTATAATACTGTAGCAAGTCAACGTACGTGTTACGTACGCAACGGATTAAGTGTTACGTACGTTACGGGGTGGTTGGCCGAGTCGTGGCCGAGAGGACCTGCAGTGGCCGAGCATGGTCGGCAGTGACTCGCAGGGATGGCCGATCACGGTCGGCAGTGACTCGCTGGGGGCAAGGACTGGCCGATAACGTACGTAAGGCTGTGGCCGGTTGCGGCCGTACGGGCCTATTACGTACGTAAGCGGGTTCCGGTTACGGTCGTAAGGCTGTCGGCCAAAATGGACAGGAGGGTAGGCCACGGCCGGTTACGGCCGTAAGGTACCGACAGGTCCCGCCTATTTAAGGCCTGGACCGAGTCATTTGCTCATTTTCACCTTTTTTCTTCGTTTCTTCGCATTTCTTCATCAAAAATGGATGGATTTGTATGGAATTATCATAGAGCAACATGTTTTGGAGGATTTAATTCATGGATAACATCATCTTTTGCCCGAATCGAAGGTAAGAACACCTAAACACTTGGTTTTGGAAGTTTTTGAGATTTTTTGATGTTTTGGCCGATTTCCTTCGTTTCAATTCAGATTTTTGATAGAACTTAGTTGTATACTCGAGATCATTCATTATCCTTGAGGTTTTATGGAAAAAATTCGAGTATTTCTTCGATAATCGATTAAATTGGACTATGCCCTCAAGGTGTCCGATAAAATGCTTCAATGAGTAGAACTTGGGAAATTCTATACGTTTTCATAGAATTGTGATTGAATTGATATTATTGTGATTTAGGAACGAACTTTTGAAGGAGGTTGAATCGGTACCCTTCCCTTTCGTCGTTTCCTTCGCACCGTGTTATTCAAAACGAGTGATTACTTGTGTATTTCATCTTCTCTTGGGTAATCCTCTCCTTGAATTTGGATTTTGATGTTATCATTGAAGAATGATTCGTATGAAAATGATTATGGTTTTGTTGTTACGATTCTTGCGGTTATATGAGCTATATGTTGAAGACATTGTTAAGACTATTGAATATCGAATTTCGGCTTGTATTTGTATTGTTAAGAGTTGATACGGTTTGGTTTCGTATGATCGAGATATCGTTGAACCGTCGAGTTTGATTGGTTGGTCATTTCGGTTGTTGATTATTATTGAACGTATCATTAATTGATTATTGCATTAGGTTGCGTTTAGTGATCGTTGATGTTAACCGTTGCGCTGCAGTTGAGGTTGGAGAATGCATGAATCGTCTTGGTCAGGGCTGAGGAGCTTGTAGATGAAGACGGCGGGATTGATAGCGGCTTCATTGAATTGGTATCAAGGCAAGTTATGCTTGCTCAGTTCATAATGTTTAATAAATGGTTCCGCTTTCATTTCATTTACAATTCATATAGCAATGGTATTATGGAATATGAATTGTCGGGATGATGGTATGTATATTATGATTGGACTATGATAAATCATAATGTATATGATTTTAAAGATGTCTAATGGAAACGGAGACATGAATCATATTTGGTCTGTAGTACGAGAAGCTGGATATCAAGGTTAGTTATCATATCGATATTGAACTCAAGGTGGTGGTTTGGTATATAGACTGTACTTCATTTTGGATTTTTCGGATAAACCGTGTATTCGTTCAGGGCGGTTGGTCGTGGAAAGGTTAGCGTCTCCAACTTGAGGTAAATTAATATTGTTAGATTATGATAATCATCATGTGGCATTATTGCATGTGTGTGTTGATATTTCATGCGGTGAGTGTGCACCATTGTTTGTTACGTTTTGTGATGTGCTCTTTCTTTGAGATGTAATCTGTTGGGCCGATGTGTTAGGGGATAAGACCTAAATGGCACCTATGTCTGGAGTATTCCTGTGTAGATGCTTCCGTGACCCTTGGCTGATGCCTTGGGAGTTTATGTGATATTATTATATGCATTGTTGAGCATGCTGTGAACTGTTGTCTGACGGAATACGACATTGTGGTTGTGTCGGTCTTTCATGATCGAGTTATTGTTGCCCTTTTGGATAATCTTCTGATCCTTGTTGGATATGCGTTTCTTCAAGATTTGTTGTCATGTTGTATCGTGGCATATCTGGAGTCAGATACGTTTTGATCGTTCATGGGTAGGATTTTCGGGACGGGCACGTGTAGCATATGTTAGTTTCGACCTCATATTGAACCGTGCACACGAGACGTACTTCGTGAGGCTGATTAGGTACGAGACCAGACGTGTATTGATTAATACCCGTGGCTGTCTTGTACACGGACACCTGCCCGGATCGGGCGTATCGTGACGTCCATCTTGAGTCTTATTGATTGGTTGTTCACAGTCCATGTATAATCGTATCTATTCAGAATTTGGGTTGTCTTTGTAATTCCGTATATATGATCCGTATATGGTCGACGATTTTATTCTCTCGTGTATCTGTCACCGTTGAACCTTTACTAATCTCGTTCGGAGTTACCATATCGATGGTCAACTCATTGATATCGATCCTTTATTAATCTCGTTTGGAGTTCACCCTGTCATTGGTAATCTCATTCGTTATTGATCCTTATTGATTATGTTTGGGAGTTGTCTCACCATTGGTATTCTCGGTTATTAGTCCTTGATTGATGTTGTTGGAGTTTACCATGTCATCGGTATTCTCGGTTGTCGATTCCTTATTGCTCTTGTTGGAGTTTACCGTATCGTTGGTATTCCCGGTTGTTGGTCCTTGTTGATCTTGTTAGAGTTTACTGTTGTTGTTACCCAAAATATTATCCGGAGATGATATGCTGGGATGGACGAGTAACAAACAAAATGCGAGAGCACGTCCGTGGGGAAATAAATAACACAAGATTTGCCGGGGTTGTTAGTCTCGGGCTTGAATGCTCTCGTAAGATATTATTAATACGAATACTTGGGACTACAAATATTAATGTTAGAGTACAATTACAATGAGTGTAAAGACCCTAGTTATCTTAGCTCTTGAGTGCTGAAGATTGCCGGAAGAACCAGAGTTGATGTTCTGTGAGTTCTTGTAAAAACGATGGAGTGTTGTGTTGACTGTGAGAAATCGACGGTCTCTCACTGTGTGAATTAGCTGGACTCTCGTATGGAAAATAATTTCTGAACTACTGAACCCCTCAACCAATTGCTGAAGGTTTCCTATTTATAGGAGTGCATGTAGCTGGGCGATCGCCTTTGCTGTAATATAATAAGAGGGCGATCGTCTTTAGAACATGGGTTGGTCTCCTTAGAGTCCGCAGCAGCTGCTGGCAGCCAGATGCACGAACCAATGAGAAGACCACATGCGTCCGGAGTCGCTATCTTGGTGTAACACCCCCAATCCGCTCAGGGATATTACACGCCGTAGAACCTTTCCTCAAGGATATACCAGGCTGGTAACAACATCGAACATCTCAACAATGCCTTTAAGGGTAAAATGACTCCGTAGACTGATTTGGTCTTTCAATAAATACATACAACTCAATCACAACACATGCCCACGCAGGGGTCGAGTATAACACACTCCCGTACAACGGGGAAAGAATACAGCAGCGGAAAAATAAAATACAACC
Organism: Orobanche coerulescens; assembly: GCA_033398695.1. Lineage (NCBI taxonomy): Eukaryota > Viridiplantae > Streptophyta > Magnoliopsida > Lamiales > Orobanchaceae > Orobanche > Orobanche coerulescens. The sequence goes on along the minus strand of CM065805.1, from coordinate 28,102,581 downwards.
AAACCAAAAGAACAATGTACGGGTCCTCATGTGATTAGTATCGATCGTCTTCCATCATCCTTCGTGCCGACCCTGTGTTATGCTCTCAAAACCTGAATGCAAAAATAGACAGCCACCCCCCGAATACTCGGGGGTTAGCAAAACTCCACTGTTTTGCTAGTGCAAGTAAAAAGTGATACGAGCCATAAAATACAAGTTCCAAGGACAATAATAACCAGAAATCCTCAAAGATTTAAACATGACGAAAATACTTCCCGAGGCAAGAGTTTAGGTAAAGCTTTCCAAAATCGAAAGGTCCCAAGTCAAGGGAAATAATTTATAAAGTGAGTTAAAATGCCATCGGGAGTTTTCATAGAAACAACTCAGGATTTTCGAATCCTTCTCTTTCCAAAATCAACAGGGGTCACAACCCAAAGGTTTCATTTTCACAAATAGAACCAACAACAATTCACAGGGCCAGAGCCCGCATCAAGTGTCCTCAACGGACATAAAATCAACACCACATAATCACATACAAGCATCGCCTAGGACCGGGAGAAAGCCACAAATCCCACTCGAGGCCTCTAAGGACCCTCCCGAGCTGGCCACAATTATAAAACAAATAACGCACACGCATCGCCTAGGACCAGGACAAAGCCACAAATCCCACTCGAGGCCTCTAAGGACCCTCCCGAGCTGGCTAGCGAAACAAATCACACACCATATCTCACAGTTGGATCAATCACTTGTTGCATCCTGACCACATGATCACAAGTCATGTGTCACCGTAGATTATTTCAGGCTCTCACAGTTAGATCAATCACTTGTTGCATCCTGACCACATGATCACGTGCCATGTGTCACCGTAGACCTTCAACCATATCCACACATTCACACAAATAACATATCACATCAATAATATCCAAGTAATTCACTCAATGGCAACAAACACAATGCACGACACAATGGTCAAATCACAACGCACCGATATGAGATAATATATACATATATATTATCAAAGCACAACGACAACACCAAGTGTATTCATAGTAATTCACGTAACCATCCACGAACACAATGTCCACAAAACACGCGTTTTGAAAGAGGGCCTTTAACAAGGCTAACCGAATCTTTGAAAGTGAGATTCAAATGATCAAATAAACACAAGGAGATGATCACTAATTGTTATATCCATAAAACAAGAATTATATGGGCAAGGTACTTGCCTCGAATAACCACAAACGCAAAGAACCGATCGAAGTAGGTTGGCACGAACCGATTACGAACCCGCCGACTCCACCCAGCGCTAACACGCGACAATAAACTATGAAAAACAATAACAACAATGAAAATGAATTCCATAGCACGACCTAAAGTCGCTGAATCCAAAGAACAAACGACGAAAGTTAAAGGGTTTCCCTCAAAATGGCCAAGAACACGAATCGACCGGTCAAAACATGAAAACGAAATTCCAACCCGAAATATGGATATACAATCCATAGGATATATTTAACAACATCATTAAACAACAATCGGTTTATCAAAACTGGATGGAAAACTAAATCAAGAACAAAACTCCAAAAAGTCAACTCTAGGGATTCAAGAAAAATACCTAGATCCGGAAAAGAACAATGGATTAGATGATGTTATAATCACCTAGGATACTCCAAAACAACTTTGAATGGAAGAAAATCAGCCCAGATGCGAACCCTAGTAGCCACGTCTCAAACTCGCGGAGGAAGAAGAAGAAATGAAGAAAAATGCAAATTCTAGACTGGTGTCCAGTATTAATACTGGACACAATTAGCGTGCGCAAATCATTAAGGTTAGCGTGTGCTATCGCGGCACCGAACAAAACTCCTGACCAAAAATACGCTGTTAGCGTGCGCTAACCCCAAGTGTTAGTGTGCGCTAACGAGAACTTCAGACCCAGTCCAGTAGCTCCTGGACTGCCCTGAACTGCCAGGTAGCATGCGCTATCCTCCCCTTAGCGTGCACTACCAATGCACTCTAGCGCGTGCTATGATACTAAATAGCGTGCGCTGATCAACGTCTGAACCCAGTCCAGTGGCCTCTGGACTGTTTCTGCACCACCCGTTAGCCCGCGCTAACTACAACACTTAGCGTGCGCTAACTACGGAACCTTAGCGCGTGTTAGCCGCAATGCGTAGCGTGCGCTAACGACTCAGAGAGACAGCAACAGAACATCTCAGAAATGGGTATGACGACAAATACCCACAACTTTGGGAAATTATAAAATAGCCCAAAACGCCCGAAAATCTCGATACGTGGTCGAATAACCAAACCGAAGTTCACAACACGTCTAACAAAGTTAAACGGACTTACGGGAAACTCAAAAAAAACAGTTTCGAATGAGATTCGCAAGAATCGAACTCAAGTGCGGAAAAGTCGCTAAGAAGCACGGAACTCAACAAAAAGGCACCGAAACAAACTCGTACGTCAAAAAGTGCAGAATTAATCATTCTCAGAATGACGAAATGGTCACAAGCGAGTCGTCAAAATGGAATCCCGATGAAAAAAGAAATTTACCGAAAATCGAAATCGCGGATATTACATACTACCTTCCTTAAATGAAGTTTCATCCCGAAACTTAAAACAAGTAGGGAGAAGCAATATCCCGCTAGGAAAACTCAATGAGATACATAAGAAATGCGTAACTTATGCCCAACGGCGAAACATTACAAGCAACGCAAAGGAACATACATCGTGAAAACACGCTCCACGACGACCAACACAACGCCACACGTAGAAACATAATAAAACCAACAAGTGACAAGCGTCATCAAATAGATAATACAATCAAGTCAATTATCCGAACAACCACAAAACACTAAGCACCTATTACAAGGAAACACGCACAATCAAGAAAACAGAAATAAACACACAAACGATCCACAAGGATAATCACAAATAATTCGGACTACGCCGAAATCCTCAAAACCACACTAGGCATATCCGTGTCCTTTCGGAGCAGAGATGCAACCTCGATCCCCAAATATCTCGGCTACCGTCTCACAATGTACGGCTCGGTGACCCACCTGGCCACACTTGAAACAGTTGACTAACGGTGAACGACAATTCTTCGCAGTATGGCCCGCTCGACTACAGTTATAACATATCTTCGAGCTGTTCACATAACTCACTGCAGGGGTACTACTCCCTTGATCACGCGATCGAGGAACCACCTTAGGAGGACGAAACGAAGTCCCCAACTCAGGGGGCCCACTCCCCCAATTTCCTGAAAAGTCCCCAACGGTTTTTCTGTTTCTTCGACGCGGATATAATCTCAGTCGGCAATCTGGATAGCTCATAGGCCAACGCCCTATTCTGATAATCTCTCAAGGAGGTACAAGCGAGACCTGCCATGTACTGACGAATCTCCGGCTTCATCCGCCTACTAAAATGACAAATCTTGTCCTCCTCTGTCCTTACTTGATTCTGCACATAGCCGAGCTGTTTGCTAAAATCAATAATAGCTTGAGACAGCGGTACATCCTGTGGTTTCGCCGAAAAGAATTTATTAATCTTATGATTTCTGATCGGCTCTGGACAAAACTCATCTATCATGAATCTCTGGAACTCTGCCCATGTGACAACATGATCTTGAGGCTTAACAGCCTCCCACCAGCTAGCGGCAGCCTTGTCGAAAATATACTGGGCTACCGGGACCTTACGTTCTTCTGGACAATTAACTACCTCGAATATCTTTTCTAACTGGAAAAGCCAACCATCCCAGCCTAATGCACCTGCAGCACCAGCGAAACGAGGGGGATTCATACGAACCGCTTCTCGAAGCCACTGATTTGCACCAGTGTGCTGGGTCACATCTGTAACACACTGAACTGCCTGAGTCAACTGAGTCATCTGTGTGGCTACTTGCTGTAAAATAGTAGCGACACCGATACCGGTATCATCACCAGCAGCATGATCTCGACCACGCGTCTAATTGCCACGACCACGACCTCGGCCCCTCGGCATACTGAATAAGTAATCACTCAGCACAACAGAAAAATCATAACACATACCACATACAACGATTTCCATCGTAAAGCAACACGCATACTAAAATCATAGCAACGACGGTATCGTTCAGCGATCTCAACGGCCCGAACGATAACCAGCACATAATCACAAAACATCACGGAACAATCACACATATACACGAACATACCAACCCAAGCTTCAACAGCTCACACTCGTGCGACAACACGCAAATCACCACGAGGCGACAAACAGTAAATATCAGTTCACACCTCTCACAGAGGGCTAGTATAAAAATTGCGTGGCAACCTCAACATTCATGCCACCAATTCGATCATACTCGGGAGCTAACATCATAACGACAATGCGAACATCATACATACATCCCCAGACCGCAAATGGGAATCGACAGGTTTTAAAGAAAACGAAAACCACATTTTGAAAACAATTTGGAAACACCAGTTGATCTTGAGTATCACATTTTCAAAAAGTTGTACAAACACCATTATCGAGACTTTGAAAAAAAAAACATCTTCCATTTGATAAGAATGAGGACACTCTCCTTTAAATTGAAACTTTCAGAAATATTCGACCCTTGGGTCTAAGCAACTGCATTTCTAAAAAAATAATTGAAAATATCTCAAAATATTTTGGTCCCCAACTGGAATAATTTGAAATATATTGCGGCACTAGAAAGCACTTTGAAAGTACCGCAAGAAAATAATTCATCTTGAAGGTACGTCTCGAAATTTATTTTCTAAGATACTCGAGGTTTTCGAAAATCTATTAGGCTAGAATGCCTAAAAACTCACATGTAACAATATTCACTTACGTACAATCATAATACACACATCGACTCGTTCAAAACCAAGACAACACCTGTCTTTTACTAGAAACAACAGTCGAATATCATATTCAAAAGGACACAAATAACAACAGCACTCCTCATATAACCGAGATATAAGAGTCATATAAACACATCACGAAACCGAGAATCTACATAAAGATTCCATCACTTAACATATAATCATACCAGTAACTCGTGTCACACGAGGCACAACACAAAGAAGGGAGACTTACATCCACAGGTCGCACGAAGATGATGATTGCCCCATGATACTAATCACGACCAACCAACTCAGACGACGCGTCGCGACATGACTCAGTCAGACAAAATCCGATGAGACAAAACTCAACAGACACCACTAAACCCGACAGCCTAGGTTTCCACAACCTCTATTCCGATACCATTTATGTAACACCCCCAATCCGCTCAGGGATATTACACGCCATAGAACCTTTCCTCAAGGATCTACCAGGCTGGTAACAACATCGAACATCTCAACAATGCCTTTAAGGCTAAAATGACTCCATAGATACATACAACTCAATCACAACACATGCCCACACAGGGGTCGAGTACAACACACTCCCGTACAACGGGGAAAGAATACTGCAGCGGAAAAATAAAATACAACCAAACCAAAAGAACAATGTACGGGTCCTCATGTGATTAGTATCGATCGTCTTCCATCATCCTTCGTACCGACCCTGTGTTACGCTCCCAAAACTTGAATGCAAAATAAGACATCTACCCCCCGAATACTCGGGGGTTAGAAAAACTCCACTGCTTTGCAAGTGCAAGTAAAAAGTGCAAATACGAGCCATACAATACAAGTTCCAAGGATAATAATAACCAGAAATCCTCAAAGATTTAAACATGACGAAAATACTTCTCGAGGCAAGAGTTTAGGTAAAGCTTCCCAAAATCGAAAGATCCTAAGTCAAGGGAAACAATTTATAAAGTGATTTAAAATGCCATCGGGAGTTTTGATAGAAACAACTTAGGATTTTTGAATCCTTCTCTTTCCAAAATCTGCAGGGGTCACATCCCAATGGTTTCATTTTCACAAATAGAACCAACAACAATTCACAGGGCCAGAGTTCGCATCAAGTGTCCTCAACGGACATAAAATCAATACCACATAATCACATACAAGCATCGCCTATGACCGGGACGAAGCCACAAATCCCACTCAAGGCCTCTAAGGACCCTCCCGAGCTGGCCACAATCATAAAACAAATCACGCACACGCATCGCCTAGGACCGGGACGAAGCCTCAAATCCCACTCAAGGCCTCTAAGGACCCTCCCGAGCAACCTAGCGAAAAAAATCACACACCATATCTCACGGTTGGATCAATCACTTATTGCATCCTGACCACATGATCACAAGTCATGTGTCATCGTAGATTATCTCAGGCTCTCACGGTTGGATCAATCACTTGTTGCATCCTGACCACATGATCACGTGCCATGTGTCACCATAGACCTTCAACCATATCCACACATTCACACAAATAACATATCACATCAATAATATCCAAGTAATTCACTCAATGGCAACAAACACAATGCACGACGCAATGGTCAAATCACAACGCACCGATATGAGATAATATATACATATATATTATCAAAGCACAACGACAGCACCAAGTGTATTCATAGTAATTCACGTAACCATCCATGAACACAATGTCCACAAAACACACGCGTTTTGAAAGAGGGCCTTTAACAAGGCTAACTGAATCTTTGAAAGTGAGATTCAAACGATCAAATAAACACAAGGAGACGATCACTAATTATCATATCCATAAAACAAGAATTATATGGGCAAGGTACTTACCTCGAATAACCACAAACGCGAAGAACCGATCGAAGTAGGTTGGCACGAAGCAATTACGAACCCGCCGACTCCACCGAGCGCTAACCCGCGACAATAAACTACGAACAACAATAACAACAATGAAAATGAATTCCATAGCATGACCTAAAGTCGCTGAATCCAAAGAATAAACGACGAAAGTTCAAGGGTTTCCCTCAAAACGGCCAAGAACACGAATCGACCCGTCAAAACATGAAAACGGAATTCCAACCCGAAATATGGATATACAATCCATAGGATATGTTTAACAACATCATTAAACAACAATCGGTTTATCAAAACCGGATGGAAAACGAAATCAAGAACAGAACTCCAAAAAGTCAACTCTAGGGATTCAAGAAAAATACCTAGATCCGACAAAGAACAGTGGATTAGATGATGTTATAATCACATAGAATACTCCAAAACACCTTTGGATGGAAGAAAATCAGCCCAGATGCGAACCCTAATCGCCACGTCTCAAACTCGCGCAGGAAGAAGAAGAAATGAAGAAAAAATGCAGATTCTAGACTAGTGTCCAGTATTTATACTGGACACAATTAGCGTGCGCTAATCATTAAGGTTAGCGTGTGCTATCACGGCACCGAACAAAACTCCTGACCAAAAATACACTGTTAGCGTGCGCTAACCCCAAGTGTTAGCGTGCGCTAACGAGAACTTCAGACCTAGTCTAGTAGCTCCTGGACTGCCCTGAACTGCCAGGTAGCGTGCACTATCCTCCCCTTAGCGTGCGGTACCAACGCACTCTAGCGCACGCTATGATACTAAATAGCGTGCGCTGATCAACGTCTGAACCCAGTCCAGTGGTCTCTGGACTGTTTCTGCACCACCCATTAGCGCGCGCTAACTACAACACTTAGCGTGCGCTAACTACGGAACCTTAGAGCGCGCTAGCCGCAATGCGTAGCGTGCGCTAACGACTCATAGAGACAGCAACAGAACATCTCAGAAATGGGTATGACGATAGATACCCACAACTTTTTGGGAAATTACAAAATGGCCCAAAATGCCCGAAAATCTCGATATGTGGTCGAATAACCAAAATGAAGTTCACAACACGTCTAACAAAGCTAAATAGACTTACGGGAAAATCAAAACAACAGTTTTGAACGAGATTCACAAGAATCGAACTCAAGTGCAGAAAAGTCGCTAAGAAGCACGGAACTCAACAAAACGGCACCGAAACGAACTCGGACGTCAAAAAGTGCAGAATTGATCATTCTCAGAATGACGAAACGGTCACAAGTGAGTTGTCAAAACGGACTCCCGCCGAAATTTTTTTTTCCGAAAATCGAAATCGCGGATATTACACTTAGGAGGCCCCACCTAGGACCTTTCGGCGGGTCTGTCGGTTAGTGATGCAGTCCTTGTCGTTGACAGCTGTTCATGGACTGGATTCAAAGATCCTTATTCTGCGGCGCCATTCGTGGATCTGCACGTGGGTCCTCGCTCCGAGATTCGGTCCTCGTAAATATTACGGATGATGCCCTTATACGTGGAATAGGACGGACGTCGATCGCTCGGTACCTGATCTCGGTCTGGACACTTCGCTTGGCAAGTCTGCCTTGGATTATATGATGCTGTCTTTGGTCGCTCGGCCCTTATGCCGATCGCCGTCGAGGCGTATAAATCGCCGCACAACAATTGGCCCCCAGCTCACTCCGATGTTGAAGACGTGGGGTGAGGTGGTTCTACTGGCGATCACTTGACTTAGACGAGCGACTCAGCATTCTACGGAACAAACGATCGTCTCTCGAACGGACTGATTTTGAATTTAGACGACCTGGTCGATCGTTGAAATGAGTGGGAAATGACAGCGGTTGTGGAAACGTCACCGGGGTATGTGTCGGGCTCCTGTTGGGGGAGTCCGACAGTTTTGTCTGGCTGTCCTTTGGTGTGCCCTCGAAACGACGCGCACGCGGGATTCAAGGACATCATTAAACGCGGCCTATCTGACGGTTGCACTTCGATCCTCCGGACTCCTCTTATTGCTCAGAAGCCCCCGCTCCTGCCTATAAAAAGGACTGGGGTTACAAGGTTAAAAACCTTATGCATTTCTGCCTGAGAAGAAGACATAGCCGATTTCTCTCGAAGCTCTGTGTGACGATCATCGTTCGACTCAGACCTTAGGTAAGAACAAAAAACTCCTTCTCCCTCCTCTCTCTTTGAATATGTCTGGAGGAAGACCAGATGTGTATGACTCGGGTAGCACTTCCGCCGCCGGGGTTTTGACTGCCCGGGATGAACCTTATGCGGAATTTCATGTGGACACCACCATCGAGGCCATCCATGCCGGGATTGAGCCCGCGGAGATCGAGGAACTTTTTAATGAGGCTAATGCGGCCAAGACAGTGTAGGCCGATCGGATCACTGAAATGGGAGGAGGCGGATGCGACGGCGCACAGGGAGCGGGACAGCGCGTTTGGCAAAGCCTTTACAGATTTTGCCGAAATCATGGAGAGATTGGCCGGCCCACTCCCCAAATTTAACTTTAACAAATATTCGATCGCCCATCCTTATGAACCTGCAAGGAGGACGTTGTTCCGGGCTGCTCGCCGCTCTCCGTGGACCCTTGGCCAGATCGGGAGCTCGGCGACCAGGAAGGATCTGGACCGTTGGAGGGCGAGGTTCCATGTTCCTTCTGATGTCAGCCTCCACGTGCCTGCCGAGAATGAGTGAGCCGATCAACCTCCCGAGGGCATGGTCGCGGTCAATGAGGTGATAATGGAGGCTGGATTGCGATTCCCGCTGTCATTCGCTGTATCCTATTTGCTGACCGCCTAGAACGTGGCACCGCTTCAATTGACGCCGAACGCCTAGCTGCAGATCATCTGCACCCTCACTCTGTTTGGTGGCCATCGGTTGTATCGTCTTCCTTCGCCGTTGGAGATGAACCATCTCTTCAAACTGATGGTTCAAAAAGGTTCTGTCGGTGGCTACCATATCCAAGGTCGCTCAGGTCGGGTGGTTCTTGGAGTCCCGAATAAAGTGAGGGGTGATCCGTCAAAGTGGTTCTGGGTCAGCGGCACTTGGAAGTCGGCAGCGAGCGACAACCCGACCGATGAGTTAGATATTCCCACCGGCTTTCGGGAGAGGAGTCCGAGTAAGGATTTTAGACTCTCCCTTTGTTCGGATACATTCTGAACTAATCTGATTTTGGCCTTCTTTTTTCAGGTGTCATTGTTCCGACGGCGGGCGACCTCGGTTCTCTGATTTCTTGCTTGCATGATTTTATACAAGTGTTTAAGGAACGATCGTTATGTGTACAGCTCCAAGTGAATTGATAAACTCATATTGATCACTTTAGAACAAAGTCGATCGCTGCATATATATCTGAACAATGCCGATCGTCGTACGTGTATTTGAGTAGAGATGATCGTGATATACATAGCTCCGCCCTTCCCACTTGTTTTTGATTACTTAGTGAAAGTAAGGGGATGAAAATAAATCGTTTAGTGAGCGGTCTTCAATTTTGCAGATTCCTCGAAGAAGGCCGACCATCCCAGCCTAGAGGAACCGTGCACAATCGTAGAGTTCGATGGAACCGACCTCCACGACCATGTCTTGTGCGCGAGCGACATTCCGTCTGATGGACAACTTCTCTCGACTCACTTAATTGTGAGGGTTCTCCGTAGGCTGCGCCCGCCTCGTATTTAAACGAAGGACGGGCAATCTCGGTCTGGAGAAGTCCTTGCACGGGGCGTCGTCGGATTAATCGACTCCACGACCGCGGCTTGTTAGCACTTTTCTACCTCGAACCATCATGTTAGATGGCGATCCTCGACGGTATACATTGTGACGGCGGGAGGGACGCGTCGCATTGTCCGGATCCACCATGTTAGGTGATGGATCTTTGAGGGTGGGCGAACGTGTCCACAGATCTGTTTTGGAGGGCCATTTAGCTACGCCCGCCTCGTATTTAAACGAAGTGCGAGCGATCGCTGCCCAAAGGAACCTTGCATGATCATAGAGAACGGTTCCATCGTCCTCCACAACTATGTCTGCACTTTTCTACCTCGGACCTTCATGTTAGATGGCGATCCTCGACGGTATACGTTGTGCTGGGGAGGAGATCGCCCGCCTAGGTCCATCATGTTAGATGATGAACTTTAGAGGGCGAGCGAGTCATCCTCTTTTTCGAGGCGTTGCTCAGGTAGTAGCCTTTTGTTTGACATGGTGGGAATCGGGGAAGGACTTCCGAAGTTCCCACCTCTTGATTGAAGCATATAGATCCGGCCGCCGAGGTTGATCGGGGGGTCGACTCGTATGAGTCTTTCGGCCTGTCGTGTTTGACTCTGGCGACCAGTTTGGGAGATTGACGGGGCTCCGACTAGGCCAATAAACTATCCAGCTTGCCCTCCTTGAACAATCTCCAGAGTTTTCTGAGGAGGTCACGACATTGGTTAATTTATTGTGGTCCAGGTGATCGTTGTCCCTTATCGCCTTTGGCTTGTTTAGTGGTTCGCGCCCCTTGATGGCGTAAAAAATCTGAGCCAGAGTTCGGTTGAACTTGTGGAGGAGATGGTCTTCCACCTCCTCGAATGACTTGAAATCACAGGGTGCTTGGTGACCACCTTGTTAGATTTGGCGATCGCCGTCTTTTGGACGGGAGACGACGTTTCCTCACCTAGGCGAAGGGTGAGGAGCCTTTGCCTGGCCAGAAAATCGGCAGTCTTGGTGCGGAAGATCGTGTAGGTCAAAGGGATGTTCTTCGTGAGGTGCCTAAACATGGGTGAATGACGATAGAATCCCCCCAGGACCGAGTAGAGGGCGAGCTCGTCACTTATGGGCTTGCCGGTGAGGACTATTTCATCCACCCGGTCTTTGTAATCTGCATCGGACTCGTCTTCCCCCTGCCTGATTTTCATCATGCGGAGGGAGCCTTCTGGTCTGGCAACCTTGGCGGCGATGTATGACGTGAAGTCACTCGCCAGTTTCTCAAAGGAATTGATTGATCGCGGTGGCAGTGAGACGTACCACCTATGGGCTAGTTCGCCCAATGTTAATGGGAATATTCGGCACCTGGTCGCATCTGATGCCCCACACCCGGTCATGTAGATCCGGAACTTGCTCAAGTAGGTCTCGGGATCCGATCTCCCCTCATACAAAGGTGTTTGAGGAGGAGCGATCCTTGGTTGCACGAGGGCAAGCTCGATGTGGACCGCGATTGGCTCACTCGGTCCGATGATCTTTCTACTGGAGCCTGCCCCAGTTTCCATGAGCACTTTCATCTCGTCGAGCTGGCATTGCATAGCAGCCATCACCGTGGCCTGGCTGCTCATGGCTAGGAGCTCGGAGCGGGAGCTGAGGCGATCTAGTACTGACCCCCTGGCTCCGCTGTCGATGATGTCTTTGCCGTGCGACTCGATTCTTGGGCGGGTGGGGGCCAAACGGCTGACCTGTTTTTGGTTAGGAGTTGGGTATGCCGAACTCCTGGTGACGGATTCGGATTCTGTCGTCTCGTGGTTCGGGCCAGAATGCCCCGGTCGCCACGATGGATCGCTTCCTAGGCGGATGAAGATGGAACCGTCCCACCTCGCGAGAGCCTTTTCTCGTGAATCGGGGCTTTCTGACGATCGCTCGACCAGTAACTCCTTGAGGTTCCGTTTGACCGCGCGGAGGATGGCCGAGGGGGTTATAGCGGGTGCTGTGCATGCTCTCCGTCGCTCCCTTAGGATGGCCATAGCCTCCTCGATCTGTTCCGCGGTTTGGAACTGGTCGAGCGAGAGGCTGGGGCTGTCCCTCAGGGGCAGGATCGAGAGTCATACGTCCGTGGGGAAGTAAATAACACAAGATTTGCCGGGGTTGTTAGTCCCGGGATTGAATGCTCTCGCGAGATATTATTAATATGAATACTTGGGAGTACAAATATTAATGTTAGAGTACAATTACAATGAGTGTAAAGACCCTAGTTATCTTAGCTCTTGAGTGCTGAAGATTGCCGGAAGAACCAGAGTTGATGCTCTGTGAATTCTTGTAACAACGATGGAGTGCTGTGTTGACTGTAAGAAATCGACGGTCTCTCACTGTGTGAATTAGCTGAACTCTCGTATGGAAAATAATTTCTGAACTACTGAACCCCTCAACCAGTTGCTGAAGGTTTCCTATTTATAGGAGTGCAGGTAGCTGGGCGATCGCCTCTGCTAGGGGTGTATTTCGAACCGAACGAACCGAACGGTGACTTTAACGAACGTTCGTTCGTTAAGGATTCGGTTCATTCGGTTCGTGTTCGTGTTCGGTAAAATTGCAAACCACTTGTTCGTGTTCGGTTCGTTAAAATTTCACATATTTCGTGTTCGTTCATTAGCGTTCGACTATTCGTTCGTTTTGATCGTTCGTGTGTTCGTTTGTGTTCTGAAAAAAGAAAAAAAAAAACTAAAGTACAAGCAATAATAATTAATAAAATAAAAAGAGAAGATAGATTTAGAAATTAAGGATTTTGGAATGGTAGGTTTTATTTTGTATATATATTTAATAATTATTATAAAAATTATTAATTATATTTATTAATTATTGTAAAATTATTAATAAATATATAAAAAACCTTTGTTCGCGAACTGTTCATGAACTAACGAACATATATTATATTGTTCGTGTTCGGTTTGTGTATGTAACGAACATGTTCACAAACTGTTCGAATTTGACCGAACTGAACACGAACTGAACGTTGACCGAACATTTTCGTGAAATTTTCACGAACGTTCAGTTCGAAATACACCCCTAGCCTCTGCTGTATTATAATAAGCGGGCGATCGTTTTTAGCACATGGGTTGGTCTCCTTAGAGTCCGCAATAGCTGCTGGCAGTCGGATGCACGAACCAATGAGAAGACCACACGCGTCCGGAGTCGCTGTCTTGGGAGGCCCCACCTAGGACCTTTCGACGGGTCTGTCGGTAGGTGAGGCAGTCCTTGTCGTTGAAAGCTGTTGATAGGCTGGATTTAAAGATCCTTATTCTGCGGCGCCATTCGCAGATCTACACGTGGGTCCTCACTCCGAGATCCGGTCCTCGTAAATATGACGGATGATGCCCTTACACGTGGCATAGGACGGTTGTCCTTGGTCAGGCACCAGGGTCGATCGCTAGGTGTCAAGAGGCGATCGCCCCAGACGTCGATCGCTCGGTACCTGATCTCGGTCTGGACTCTTCCCTTGGCAAGTCTGCTTTGGATTATTTGATGCTGTCTTTGGTCGCTCGGCCCTTATGCGATCGCCGTCGAGGCGTATAAATCGCCGCACAACAACTGTGTCGTTAGTATTCTCGGTTGTTGACCCTTTATTGATCTTATTAGAGTTTATCGTACCGTTGGTATTTCTGGTTGTCGATTCTTTATTGATCTCGTTGGAGTTACCGTATTGTTGGCATTCCCGGTGGTTTATCTTTCATTGATCTTGTTGGAGTTACCATATCATGGTATTCTCATTCGTTGTTGATCCTTTGTCGATCTTGTGTGGAGTTATCATGTTATTGGTATTCCGTTTTGATGCATTGGTTGTTTATCATTATTGATTGTGCGAACATTCATGTTTTGCATTGATATCCGGGACTTGCCATTATCTCGGGACGGTTGGTTTACAGATGTACCGTGTGATATCGGTTTTATCAGAATTGGAATCCGATTGTGCGATCCCACAGACAGAATCGTACTTGACTAGATTATTCCATTTTGGCGATATGTTTATGTTTTAGAATCTTGGTATCGTTTCGGATTCAGCTCAGGTGGTTACTCTGAATTCATCCGTCACTTAAGAATGCGAGATATGATTATGGTAAGGATTGATTTGAAATGGATTGTGATGGGTTGGTAAGGTTATGTCGGCAAGACTACATTGGAATTATTCTTACCTTGTAACTACATTGATATGTATTGTTTTTGTGATGTGATCATTATCATTATTGAGTATTATGGCTGACCCCGTCGTGGGCTTTATCTTTTAGGTACTCGGAGTTCGAGCTAGTAGTGGTCGTGAAGGGATGAGCTTTCCAGTGATACTGGCTATGGCGTGGTTGTTGGAATTCGAGTGTTCTTTTTGGTTTTTATAATTCCGCTGCGAATGTATTTAATTATGTTTTATTCGTTGCGTGTGTATGTTTCTAAATGGATTTTCGGTATTCTTTTGAATTGTGTTTTTATCCGCTGCGTGTGTGTATCTCGAAAGGGCCTTTTGGCATTTTTAAACGTTTGCGAAAATTATTTTAGCCTTGTGGGTTCCAATATGGGGCCCATGGTGCTGTAATATTCCCGTATGATTTTGGGGGTGTTACAGAAGATGGTATCAGAGCTTGGGTTTCGTAAAACCCGGGCATGTGTGTTATGTGGCTCTACCGGTGCGGTAGTAGCGTGACTTTTGAAAATGATTTTCTGACTTTTGAGTCAAACCGATTTTGGGGATTTCAAAATTTTTGAAATATTTTCAAATTGCTATATTGCAATACCGGTGTGTTATTGTGTTGAGACTTTATATGGGAGTCGTGTGGTAGTATCACGGGAGATCATCGACTTCACGGACCTGTAAGTATGTTCTTTTGGTTATTTGGTTTTGATGATGATTATTTGATCATGGTGTCACGATTTTGAGATATTCCGGGATTGAGATATTGATTTTCACAGGTGTTGAGTTTCGAGGACGAAACTTATTTAAGTGGGTAGATATATAATATCCTAGAATTTTACTATGAATTTTTCACATTATTTTATCTGAGTTGTACTGTACAGAGTGGGACTGATACAGTATGGATAAAAAATTTTGGGAACTGTGACAGTCATGTCAATATATCTATCGAGATTATATCTAATTCTAGGATATTACATGCTTGATGTGTTTTTCGATGTTGGATATATTATATGAGTATTTGCATAATTATCGTACTTGGCCGACAAATGCAGTTGAAGGTATTGTGCATCAAATGTACCGTATGAGAATATTTTTGGGATTGAGTATATGTATTCAGTATGTCGTATGGTTGTATTATGTACGTCGAGACATTGGACAGGAACAGTTGGATTTTGACCAAGTATAGAAGGCCATTACGTACGTTAGCGTTAAGGACTTCCGTACGCTAAATTATACTCTTTACGTACGTTATGCACAAGGCATTACGTACGTAAGAAGAGGAATCGGACAGGTGGGCCTGTGTCGGTAGCTTTCGGCGGAGGATGTGGATGGGTGAGTCAACGGATGTATTTACATACGCTATACAGGGTGTATTGCCTACGTAATACGAGTATAATACTATATCAAGTCAACATACGTGTTACGTACGCAACGGAGTAAGTGTTACGTACGTTACGGGGCGGCTGGTCGAGTCGTGGCCGAAAGGACCTGCAGTGGCCGAGCATGGTCGGCAGTGACTCGCAGGGATGGCCGATCACGGTCGACAGTGACTCGTTGGGGGCAAGGACTGGCCGATAACGTACGTAAGGCTGTGGCCGGTTACGGCCGTAAGGGCCTATTACGTACGTAAGCGGGTTTCGGTTACGGCCGTAAGGCTGTCGGCCAAAATGGACAGGAGGGTAGGCCACGGCCGGTTACTTACGTAAGCCACGGCCGGTTACGGCCGTAAGGTACCGACAGGTCCCGCCTATTTAAGGCCTGGACCGAGTCATCTGCTCATTTTCACATTTCTTCTTCGTTTCTTCGCATTTCATCATCAAAAATGGATGGATTTGTATGGAATCATCATAGAGCAACATGTTTTGGAGGATATAATTCATGGATAACATCATCTTTTGCCCGTATCGAAGGTAAGAACACCTAAACACTTGGTTTTGGAAGTTTTTGAGGTTCTTGATGTTTTGGCCGATTTCCTTCGTTTCAATTCAGATTTTTGATAGAACTTAGTTGTATACTCGAGATCATTCATTATACTTGAAGTTTTGTGGAACAAATTCGAGTATTTCTTCGATAATCGATTAAATTGGACTATGACCTCAAGGTGTCCGATAAAATGCTTCAATGAGTAGAACTTGGGAAATTCTATACGTTTTCGTAGAATTGTGATTGAATTGATATTATTGTGATTTAGGAACGAAATTTTGAAGGAGGTTGAATGGGTACCCTTCCCTTTCGTGGTTTCCTTCGCACTGTGTTATTCAAAACGAGTGATTACTTGTGTATTTCATCTTCTAAGAGGTATGTTGGGTAATCCTCTCCTTGAATTCGGATTTTGATGTTATCGTTGAAGAGTGATTCGTATGAATATGATTATGGTTTTGTTGTTACGATTCTTGCGGTTATATGAGCTATATGCTGAAGACATTGTTAGGACTATTGAATATCGAATTTTGGCTTGTATTCGTATTGTTAAGAGTTGATATGGTTTGGTTTCGTATGATCGAGATATCATTGAACCGTTGAGTTTGATTGGTTGGTGTTGGGATAACAAATACCCGGTATCGAAGCTGTTGGGATAAACAATCCCTGTATCGATCGTGTTGTCAGAATGTTTTGATAATATGCCAAATCATGCATACCGCTAATAGCTGTATCGATAAGCTGATCAAGTATCAACCTGTATCGAAGACTTCTCGTAGTCCCACCATACAGGGAATCTATCATACAGCAAAGAGTCCCGCAAAGCTAAGTATGGAAGTTGTCTCGAAACATCAATACAGCAATCCTTCCATACAGCCCTCAAACAGGACAAGAAGGAATCTTCAGTATTCGCTAGAAGTCAAGTCCCGTTTTGATTAAGAAGTATTTAAATACTAAAGGATAAAGTATATAAATACTGTAAGTCATCAGAAGATCTTCAAATCCCGCAATATCCAGATCTCAGTCTATTCAAGTCAACTATCAAGTTGTCACAAAATCTTGCTCAACGGATCTATTTCAACAAATATATTTCAGAGGCTATATATATCTCCAGAGTTTGAAGATCATATATACACGACTTACAACAAAAAGTGCTTACACGAATATTCAGAGCAAAACATATCTCCCAAAGCATTCTGCTATTCTGAAAGAAGAGATATACAGTGCTCAAACCGTGAACAACACATCATCAGCTATAAGCTCAAAAAGTCAAAGCTGTTGTTCAAATATTGTTCTAACCCTTGAACAAACCCATCAGCTCTCTGTGGACTGAGAATCCTTGCTCTTCCCGAACTGTGTGTGACGGACTTGCATTGAAGAAGACGAAGCTTCAGAACTGTGTGTGAAGAAGCCAGTCGCGTGTTACCTCAAACCAATATGTGTGAACGGTTGAAAGCTAAGATCTTTATATCAATCTGTGTGAATGATATATTGATTAGGTTTGGTTATAATTACATAGTTGTGTACGCAGTAATTATAATAAACTTTCTACTCCTGTGTGGAGGACCAGTGGACGTAGAGGGGTTTACCTGTGTTATTTACTTTCTGCCTTTATTGTTTTATTAATTGTGATTATTTAAGTATACACTGCACACCTAGTTGCTGTATCCTCAACAACTTACTGTATTAAAGACTTCCGCTACGCACTCAGATTTGAAAACGGTACAGCCTGTTGTTTCAAACACTTTCCAAGCTGTATCCTGTATACTTAGTGGCCAACAAGTGGTATCGGAGAGGTTGATTCAAAAAAGAATCAGTCGTATTTTTAACCGAATCAGATCCAAAATCACTTATTTTTATAAAACAGTCTTTTTTATTCCTACATTCTCATATGGATACATCAATGATCAACAAAGTTCCTATGTTCTCTATTAATGAGTTTGATGATTGGAGAATCAGGATGGAGGCTCATCTTGCAGCAATGCACGAAGAGATGATCTTTGTAATACAGGATGGCCCCATCAAAATTATGAAGGTAAATCCGGCCCTTAGGATTGAAGGCCAAGCTCATGCCGAGATGCTTGAGAAAGAGCGCGAACAATGGACTTCTGACGAAAGAAAGTGTGCCAACCTTGACAATGTTGCGAAGAATGTGCTTCTTATCACCCTTGACAAAGGCACATTCTCTAAGATAAAGAGATGTAAATCAGCCAAGGATATCTGGGATAAACTCAAGTTAATTTGTGAGGGAACTGAGCTCTCAAAAGAAAACAAGATTTCAAAATTAACTCAGCAATTTGAATCTTTTGAAATGAAACCAACTGAAACACTTGAGGAACTTGGCTTCAGATTCACTGGAATTGTTGGTGAACTTGAAGCTTTGGGCAAAATTTATACTCAAAGGGACAAAAACCTAAAGATTTTCAGATCTCTCCCTGCCCCATGGGATATTAAGACCACAACTATGCATGTGTCGTGTAACCTTAGTGAAATATCTACTTTTGATCTCTTTTCTGACCTCAAAGCATTTGAGTACGATATAGACAGGAGAGAGAAAGCTGAAAAATCTCCCGCTAGGACTACAGCCTTAGACGCTGTATCCAACCGACGACACATCATGCCCAGCCCATCAAAGCCTAATCATAAGAATGCTGACAGCGACGACGACATCCTGTCGCAAGACGAAACGGCGCTCCTCATGCATAAGTTCAAAAAGTTCATCAAGCAGTCTGGAAAGACTCCCTCCAGGCCCAAGCCTGTTCACAAGATAAGTACTAAAACCTCCTCTGGCGACGCTAACCTATGCTACAATTGCAGGAAACCAGGACATTATGCAAACAAATGTCCTCATCCTAAAGTTCAAAGGTTGCCGGAAGCCGAGCAACAATAGAGGGATGAACAAAGACGTGCTTGGAAAAACAAGGTCAAGGCCCTGATAGGAGAATCAGAAGCCTCCCCCACACCATCCAAATCCGAAGAATGTCTTCAGGTAGTCACTGACAGTGACTCATCTGACGATGAATTCGAAGATAAGGCATATATGTGCTTTATGGCAAAGGACATTCCGGAAGAAGAAGATAGCGATGATGAGGTAAGCTCAACCTCAATTATTCCAGTAAATGCATCGCATACTTTCGAAAACATGATGAATGAATTTAAGAATATTCAAAAAGCCCACGAGACTTTGAAAAATGAAAACATTCAGCTTCAACTTTCCAACATAGAGCTGAAAGAAGAAAACGACTTGCTGAAGATAAACTATAAAAATATGTCAATTGATTGTGAAAACAGCAAGGTTGAGCATGAAAAACTCGTGGAGAGCAATCATCAACTTGCTCATGAACTAAGTGAGACTAAGTCTCAAAATGAAAGCAAGACAAATGATTTTGTTCTACTTCAAGCAAAATTTAATACTCTCGAAAAGCGAGAAGGCGAACCTGAGATCATTCTGAAATCTTTCGAGAAATCATCTAAAAGAATGGAAGAAATTCTAAGCACTGGGCAACATGCTCATGATAAAAGTGGCATAGGATACAACTCATTTTCCAACAAAGGAAAAACTAGTATTGTGTTCGTCAGGGGTGTGGAACACATTCCTGTATCGGAAGAAACTCCAAGTCCTATGAAAGAACCTGATGCACCGCGAAAAGCAAAGGCTGCCATTCCGCCCCCGCAATCCTATTCGAGACAGCAGAATCATAAGCCATTCCAACCTGTAAGGCGCACGCAACAGCATGCTCCCCGAGCATATCAACAGCGCCAACAACCATTCAGAAAGAAGGCTGTATCCAAATACCAAAGGCCCACACAGCAGTACTTTCAGTACAGCGCGCCTAGGTACTAGATACAGAAGCCTCATTATCCATAAAGAAAGCAGATGTGCGCACATCATCGACAACAGCTTTGGGAATCTAACTGGAAACCCATAAGGCAAGCTGTAAGGCCAAAGAAAATGGCTCCACCTCCGAGACGGCATAAGTACTGGATTAATAATAATAACCCTGTGCATAAAGATTATCACGGCTACAGTAACTACGTACATGCCCCACGTAGATACCGAAAAAATGTACCTAATGTAACCCACAGTAAGCCAACTGCTGTCAGGAAAATTTGGGTACCAAAATGCACTAATATCCACGGACCCAACAATCAAAGGGGACTTAAATCTACCTAATTTGTTTGCTACAGGACATTTTGGAGAAGGACATATGGTACTTCGACAGCGGATGGTCCCAGCATATGATAGGAGATAGTAGCAAGCTATCAGATTTCGTAGAAGGTCGCGGTCCAAAAGTGTGCTTCGGTGATAAATCTAAAGGAAGAACAAGAGGAAAAGGAAACCTTCTTGTCGGAAAATTTAAAGTCACCGATGTAGCTCATGTTGAAGGCTTACAGTACAATCTACTTAGTATTAGCCAGTTCTGTGACAAATAGTTCTCGGTGAAATTCTATATAGATCTTTGTAGAGTCAAGAACATCCTGACCAAAGAAGTTGTGCTCACACGAAGCAAATCAGGTAATATGTATATTGCTGACTGGATGCCTACGAGCTCCACAATTCCTTGTTTTGTTGCCAAAGGCACTGCAGATCTAAGCTGGTTATAGCACAAGAGGATGTCACACGTCAACTTCAAGACGATCAACAAGCTCTCAAGATAGGGATTGGTTAGAGGATTGCCGAATGTATCATTTCAAAAAGACAATGTCTATGGACCATGTCAAAAAGGCAAGCAAATCAAGTCCACCCTGAAGAGCAAATCCTACCTTTCAACCCACAGAATTCTGGAAATGCTACATATGGATCTCTATGGTCCTGTAGACCCGGTAAGTTTGGGAAGTAAGAAATACTGTCTCGTTATTGTTTATGATTATTCCAGGTATGCTTGGATAATTTTCCTAAGTAAGAAGAAGGAAACAACATCAAAGCTACCCGAGCCCCTGAGAAAGCTTCAAAATGAAAAAGGGTCGAGTATCGTGTCCATTCGTTCCGACAGAGGTACAGAATTCACTAACCTCTTTATAGAGCAATACTGTTTGGAAAATAGGATACAGCACGAATACTTAGCTACCCGTACACCTCAACAAAATGGTGTTTCCGAGCGAAAGAACAGGACGCTGAAGGAAGCAACAAGGACAATGATAGCCGCAAACAAGTTGCCACAGCATTTCTGGGGCGAAGCAACCAATACAGCATGCTACACTCAAAACCGCTGTATCGTCAACAAGCACCACAACAAAATAGCATACGAGGTATGGAACAACAAAACTCCGTTAGTTTCGTACTTTCATATTTTTGGATGCAGGTGCTATGTGTTGAACAATGGGAAAGATCAACTTAGAACCTTCAATGAGAAGTCGGATGAAGGAATATTTGTAGGATATTCCTCCGTCAGCAAAGCTTACAGGATCTTTAATAAAAGGAAGCTGACAATCGAGGAATCAGTTCATGTAGTGTTCGGCGAACCTCACCATGACTCTACAGGAGTAGAAGCTGTTACTCAGAACATCCAACAACTTTCCATCTTAGATCCACCGAATCCTATAGAACCTGTCGTTGACCTAGAAATCAACCCCGCAGCTGTAAAAATTGACATAGATGAAGCCGATGCTATACAAGCTGAAGCCAAAAGTACAGCAACTCAAGATACAGTACGGGACCCGAATTAGAACCCGACCGAAGATGGTTGAGAGATCACCCCCAAGAGCTGATCATTGGAAACATTAACGCTGGTGTTTCTACCCGTAGAAGAATACAGAGTATGCAAGGAAATGTACTGTGTGCACAAGAATAACCAGATACTGAGATATCACCATTTCCTGAATGGAAATCTCAATCCGAGCTTAGAAGACTCAATATGTGCACAATTGTTGTATTCTTAGCTCAGTCCGAACCTGTTTCTACCATAGAAGCTCTCAACAATTCTCATTGGATAACATCTATGGAAGAAGAGCTTAACAGTTTCGAAAGAAACAACGTATGGTATCTTGTACCCAGACCTACGCATCAATCAGTAATTGGAACCAAATGGGTATTTAGAAACAAGAAGGATCGAAATGGACTCATAATAAGGAATAAATCAAGGTTAGTCGCCCAAGACTATAGACAGGAAGAAGGCATAGACTACGATGAGACATTTGCCCCTGTAGCCAGACTAGAAGCTATTAGGATATTTTTAGCCTTTGCCGCCCATAAGAGCTTCATTGTATACCAAATGGACGTCAAAGTGCATTCCTAAATGGAGATCTTGCCAAAGAAGTTTATGTTGAACAACCATCAGGGTTTGCCAACAAAGACGGCGTAGACCTAGTATACAGGCTGAGGAAAGCACTGTATGGACTTAAGCAGGCCCCTAGAGCATGGTATGAGACCCTGTCCCAATATCTAACTGATAATGGATTTGAGAAAGGTGCTGTGGACAAGACCTTGTTCAAAATACAGGAAGGCAATGACCTTCTAATGGTTCAAATTTATGTAGATGACATTATATTTGGTTCAACTAACCTTGCTTTATATCAAAGGTTCTCTCATCTCATGGAAAGTAAATTTGAAATGAGTATGATGGGAGAACTTTGTTATTTCCTAGGTTTGTAGGTAAAGCAGTTGCCTACAGGGATATTCATCAACCAGGAAAAATACAGCAAGGAGCTTCTCAACAAGTTTGGAATGAATACTTCCAAATCATCGTCAACCCCCATGAGCACTTCCGTGCAAATTAGTGCTGATGAAGCCGGTTGACCAATCACTCTACATGAAGCTTATTGGCTCTCTCCTGTACCTAACGGCTAGCAGGCCTGATATCCAGTTTGCTCTAGGAGTCTGTGCGAGATATCAAGTAGCACCTAAAGAATCACACTTCAACACAGCTAAACGAATCCTGAAGCACATCAAAGGAATAGTCGACGTAGGACTATGGTATCCTAAAGAAGGCGGATTCAATTTAGTTGGCTACAGCGACTCAGATCTCGGAGGCTGCAAGCTAGATAGGAAGAGTACAAGTGGAACTTGTCACTTTCTTGGACCTAGACTTGTGCCTTGATTCAGCAAGAAGCAATTGGCAAACTCACTTTCCACGGCTGAATCGTAGTACTATGCTGCTGGTAGTTGGTGTATGCAGATCATTTGGATGCAGCAACAGTTGTCAGATTATGGGATTGAAGCCAAGGAAACACCTATTAAGTGTGATAGCACGAGTGCAATTTCAATAACGCACAACCCTGTATTGCACTCGCGCACTAAGCATATCAACATGAAGCATCATTTCATCAGGAATCATGTCGAGAACAAGGATGTTCGGCTGGAAAAAGTTCATACAGATATACAGTTGGCTGACATATTCACTAAGCCTCTCGACACAGCTAGATTCAACATGCTTTGACAAGAATTGGGATTGCTACAGCCTGACTCCCTATAAGTATTTACTGTTTTTACTCAACAATTGAGGGGGAATGCTGTAAGACCCAAGAATACAGTATCCACCATTAATTATATGTACACTAAGAGCCTTCAATACAGCAATGTAGGGAACAAAGCGTTATGAATCATCCTATAGGTGACGTGTGTAATAATTAAGGGGGAATACAGTATGACCCATGAATACAGCATTAATCCAAAAGTTGCTGTATGGAATTGAAACCCATATGTACCTTTTAAGGGGGAATGCTGTATCGTCGCGGATACAACACATACTATAGGAAATCGATTCATTATATATTATAATATTTCATTTTAAAACATTTTTTGTCCACGTGCCCTGTTTTCATGTCAAACGTCTTTTACATTAAATGCCTTACACGACATCTAGACAATCATATCTTAAAAGCTCTAATGTTTCAAATTGTTTAATATATTTTATACCGCCGTTTCAGGCATTAAGGGTAATTTGAAATGTCAGAAGCGGGACCCGCTCCTATTTTAAAATTCAATGGATAAGTGTACCAGTTACACTCAGTCCATCGTGACCGTTCATTTTAAACACCGGTTCCCATCCCTTAAATCTGACCTTTCTTTCTCTGAAAACCCTTCTTCGCCGCCTACTATAAAAGGACTGTAAATGTCATTTGAGACTCTTTACGCTTTCTGCATATTTTAAGAGTTCTCGAGCATTCAGCCTACAAGATTTTTCTGCGTTTACTGCATTTTTCTTGAATCCTTTTCACCGTTCCTTGATAAATCATCAATGGCGTCTACCCAGACATCTTCCACCTCTCTCAAGAAATAATTCAACTTCATCGACAGATGGATCTTCTCCAGATCTGTTGTGCTGGAACGTATTCACGCCGAAGGCGATGACATTGATTCCATGGAGTTTGTCATTACAAGAATCCGTCAGCAAGACCGCCTTGGGAGCCACACCGCCGAAAAATATGACGTTCATCTGGTTGAGGAATTCTACCTCAATGCTGTAGTCTGTTTTCTGTCACTGGATCAGGGAGGTCATGTCGCTGACATCACAGCCGTTATCCGCAGAGTAGAGATACGCATTGACCAAGAGCTTCTCCAGAACATCTTCAGGATACTTGCTGATGGCCTCACCATGGAAGATCTTGAGACCTTTGGGTCCCAAGAACTCTTGACCCAGTACTATGGCTTATTCACCAGTTCAGCAATGGTGGAAATGGTTCATACCACTTGCCATAAGAAAAATTTTTGTTTACCTTTTGTTTACTTACATGATTTTTGCTTCTGTATTATTGAGAACCGAACAGGTGCTTTTGAGATGTGCACCAATCTCGGGTTTAGGATGATGGTCGCGATAATGACCTGCGAGAAGGTCAATTGGTGTCAAATCATCCTTAAGCATCTGCAGGAAGAGGTGTCTAAGCCTACTTCGCAGAAGAAATCGTTTAGTTTGTTTTTGAACCATATTTTGACGAAGTGCGGACTTCCGCAAACCGCAGAGGCAAAGAAAATTAGTTCATGGATATTCTTAGGAGGCGTCAGGCCTACTTCCTTAAACCAGAGCATCCTGATTGCCAACAGACCTTTTATCTGAAATTTGCCGCTATCTGCCGATCCGAGGGACGTTTCTTCTAAGTCCCAAAGTGTTGAATCATCGAAGAAGAGAAAAAGATCTCACAACAAAACTCCAGTTGCTGTTGAGAAGCCGAAAAGGAAGCTAAGGAGGCTTACAAAAGTTAAAGCTACAGAACCCTCCGAGGATGCTCATCTCGTGGCTCAACCCACTGATCAACTCCCCCAGGGCCTAACCCCTGTGGAAGAGATGCCCATTACTGTCGATACAGTAGATCCCGAGCCCTTGGCGGCTATGACGGATGCTAGGATATCTGCCAACTCAAAAGACTCTGGCGAGTCGGCTGCCTTTATGGAGCCAAAAGCTACTTCTCCTATATGGGATTCCACACCCGTTCAGGATCCATCTCCTATCAGGGTACCATCCCCTGTAAGGAATCCCTCTCCGATACAGGATTCCACACCTGTAGAGGAACCCATGCCTACAGCGAACCCAGGCGCTGTACGGAGCCCCTCCCCAGACACAATTATTTCCAAGATCCTGCTTTCCGTGCAAATCGTACAGTCTTACGAGCGGTTTCTCCAATGGAAAAGTTACAGACTTGCTCCGTACGAAACTCTGTACAACTGGAGCGAATGGAGCAACGAAGAAAAATTTATTTTGGAAGTGACAGACACTCAAGAAATTGTTGTCCTGATCTAATGGGACAACCTATTCGTTAAAGAGCTTATTGAAAGCCATCTGTTTGAAAAGGCCGAAGCACGAAAGAAAGGGAAAGCTACGTCCATGGAATCTCCCGATAGTCTAAAGTCCTATCCTGATTCAGACGATGATGACGATGCACTCCAGGCTGGTCTACGGATGAGTCGTGAGGAAGCCCGAGAAAAGAGAGATGAAGGGACATCTACTAATCAGTCGCCCCCCTCGCCACAGCAAGACACTGTTCCCGACACTGAGGATTCAGTCCCTCATGTCGCGGAGGAACAATATGTTTCACAACAGGCACCGGAGCCTGTCGTCACCCTCGCCGAAGAAAGATCTAGCGCCATCCAGCAAGAGGAATCAGTCCCTCTGCCAGAGCAGGCGGATGCCGAGAGCCAGCAGGAGGAATTGGTCCCTCCTGTATCTATGTCTTCAAAAACCACTTCAACACAGGAGGATGCAGCACCCCCTGTCGCCGAGCCCGAATCTGATACTCCCGCACCATCAAGTGCCTTGGAATCCGACGAGGGTATAATACCTGAGGATGTCCAACTCATTTCATGCCCAAATGTGAATTTGAGAAGGTTAAATGGAGTCGAGGACTTTGCCCAGTCAGACTCTCCCAGCACTGCAGCAAGAAAAGAGCGATTACGTGCTCTTGGCCTCCAAACTGTCTTTATTCAGGACGCCGTCAAAGCTCTACACTCTATAGAAAAAGCTCTTGATTGGCTACACACATCTGTCGTTGAAGAGATGACTGGACTGAAGCACGAAGTCTCCCGAGTGGTAGAAGCCTTCACTGTCTTGCCACACGTCTTCAAGCAGGCCCCGAGCCAACTGCAAGAAAAACAGGAGCAGATCCTGAGAGAAGAGCAATCAAAACTACGTGTGTCTGAGGCCAAGACAACATCTGCTCTGATCGAATCCAGTTCCCAACTGCGAGCCCATGACAAGAAAATCCAAGATATGTCGCAGGTGCTGACACGTATTTTGTGTAACTATCGCAAGTGCACGATATCGTATCAAGTAGTAAGTGGACTTTTTGAGTCCGGTTTATCGATCCCACGAGGAAGTTAGGTTATATAATGATTTATACACTATTTAACTATTTGTTATAGAGATTTATATGATTGAAACACACAATTTAAGAGTTTGGTTTGACAATTACAAAGAAAATGCAATAATAGTTCTAAAATTCAAGGAAATGAAAGATTTCACTAATAATAGATTAATAAAAGATAAAATGAAATAGTTGGGATTACAAACTTAGTTCATCATTAGTTATAGAAGATGTATAGGAGATTATAATATGTATTTACTTATTATGTTGTGTAGATTCGATTTTCCTTAAAAAGACGGTTCCTCTTTCGAATGTCAAAACGCCCCTTATATATTGAATCAATCCACTATATTTCTATGTTGATTGGCTTCAATACATAGCATTAGGTTTTATGAAAATAACTCAAAGAATCATCTAAGGTCTAGAGGTATATCTCTATCCCCTAGAACAACTTAGAGTGAAGATCATTTGATCTAATCAAACATATTTTCTTTCGAAACATATGAAGACCATAAATATCGTCATTTATTGGCCAAATAAATAAAGATTGGTAAAACAAAGAAAATCACACACAATAATAAGTAATTCATAATAGATATTTATAAAAACTTAAATAACATGACTAACCTTGTTTATAATCCCAACTTAGGTAACTTAGCCCATTAAGGGTTTATTCAACATATTACAAGCTTGAGTGGTCATTAATAGTTGAAAAAAGGGAAAGAATTGATCCTAACTCCCTTAGTAGATAAAGGAGAAAGAAGCAATAAACTCCCTCAACAACATAAGCTAAACCACACTTACACAAATCACTCAAGAACACAAGTGTGTTCTTCACACAAAAATAAAAAGTATTACAAAGTGAGAAAATATAAGATGAATTATCAATAATGATGGATCTAAGGGGTCTATTTATACACCTAAACTCATCTAATAGCTCCAAAACTCCAGCATTATTACATTAGATCGGATCAATGCCATCCATCCCCTCAATAATAGACCAAAAGTAAAAAAACTAGACAATGATCAGAATCTGTCAAGAGTTACGGCCGTAACATTGAGGAGTTACTGTCGTAACTATGATGACTTACGCCGTAACATTGAGAAGTTACGGCCGTAACATGGCTTCGTAAATTTGCATTTTTGTGAGTTACGCCCGTACACGCCCGTACGGAGTTTCAAACTTCATTTTCAGCCCAGAATTTCTTAGACTCTGCGTTTTTGCCCCAAATCTTCTTCAGATGATAACTTTTGATATATAACTCTGATTTTGAATCCGGAAAGACTGCCGAACTCGTCTCGGAAAGCCCTACAATATGAATACATAAAAATTCATCAAAGAGAATATTTTATACACATGTTATTTCTTGAGTAAATCAGTAATTCAATCCTATTAAGACTAAATTTATATCTTCATCCTATAAAAATAAAATTATTAAAAATTAATTAATTCAAAGCAAAAACGAGTAGACTAGCTCAATTATGGGTGAAATATATCGATACAAACTATGGATATGTGTATAAAACTGACACTTATCACACCCCCAAACTTGAATTCTTGCTAGTCCCGAGCAAGACTTTTTATTATTCACGCTCAAAATAAAATGAAATAAGACACAAAATAAGAAAAATAATACACACACAAATTAAGAAAAATAATTATATAGATAAAGAGGATAATAGATCAAAATGCCATTAATACACAATAACCAGCTTTATACAGTAGATAGAAATGAATCAAGATTCAAAATAAATCTACTAATGATTTTGAAGTTAAAACACAGTTTTATTTTTGTAATTCCAAAATGCAAGGTTTCCCCCCAAAAGGTTGATTATTTATTTCCCACTCGTGACACACACGACTTCCCTTTAATGGTTGCTCTCGATCACTCGTTTATTTTTTGACTCAATATGAAGAATAATTTCATCGACGTCATCAAATATTGTGATTGTTCACGAAATTGTGTGTATTGAAATTCAGCCGCTAATTAATTCAAATCTGTTCATAAACTACATCCCTTTTAGTAATAGCTTTCACACCGTTATTTGCTAACGTGTAGCTCTTTTCACCAACACAATTTCCATTTTTTTTAGGTGATAGCTTTCACACCGTTATTTGCTAACATGTAGCTCTTTTCACCAACACAATTTCCATTTTTTTAGGTGATAGCATTAACACCGTTATTTGCTAACGTGTAGCTCTTTTCACCAACACAATTTTCATTTTTTTAGGTGATAGCTTTAACACCGTTATTTGCTAATGCATAGCTCTTTTCACCAATGACCTCTTTTTTTTTTAGGGAATAGATTTTTTGTAGAAAATTATTTATTAGTTAAGCATGAAAAATCAAAAACTCCACAAATTAAGTAAATTTCAGTTCTATTTTTCATCAACCGATTGATTCTTCTTTTCTCAAGGTAACGAATGACTCGATTTTATATGATAACTAGAAGGCTTGGAAAGAGAGATTAAGGCTAAAAAATTTTGGAATATACAATTTTTTTTTACCGGTTAAAACGATTTTAGAAACTTGTGTATATCTAATTTATTGGTATTATGGCCAGATCTAGAAATTTCACAAAACAAAATATAAATATATATATATATATATATATATATATAAATACGCTTACCTAAAAAATCAAAGCCAAATAAAAATAATAAAAACACACCACACACTACACACCATTAACACAATCATACGATTCAAAACAAAATAAACACCACAGTTCAAAAATAAACAAAATAAACACAAAAGTTCCAAAACACCCCCAAACTTAAAGATAAAACTGTCCCAAGTTTTTTAGAATTGAAAAGCAAGTGAGAAAACAGAAAACTCCCTGAAATTTTAGGTTTTTGATCCTCCAGGTGTGTCGTCAGGGATGTTTAGAAAACGGAAAATCTTTTCAAAGCACTTCTCCGTTTCTATTTGTCGGTCGATTATTTCATTCTGGATTCTCAATATTTCTGCCTGGGATGTCTCTAATCCCCAAACTCTTTCAAGCAAATCTGTCTCAAAAGGCGTTAAGTCTTCTTCGGCATCGTCCTCGGGCTCAAATTCCTCCTCGTGGCTACTTTCCTCTTCCGGTTCCACACGTGCCCGTTTGCTCCTTAACTGAGTACTTCGAAAAATACTACTCCGGTCGTTTACTTGATCCCTATGCATCAATATATCACCCCCTGCCGAAATTTTCACCCTCTGGCTTCTGCAAATACTAGTAATAAGGCACGGGTACGGCATCTTTTGCCTAGTAGGGACCGTGCCGGCATAGTGACAAATAGTATTATAGATGTGTGTACCCAAATCCATTTTGACCCCTCGGCGGATAGCAAATAAACCTCTCAGGTGGCCGATGGAAACTATAGTCAGAGTCGAAGTTGGGTAAATACTCCCGGCTGCCCACATCCATAAGTACCAAGCATCATCAATGAGATCCGCCTGGTTGTATCGGGGTTTGATGATCCCAATACTGTCATGGAGCTCGCTCACTAATGCCCATCGTAAAACCCTATAATCCAACACATCCTCATTAGGTAAGATGGAAATGTCTACCGCATTAGTGGAATCAACCCCCAAATACTTGTTAATCACATCCGGTGAAAAATTAATCACTTTCCCATTCACAGTCGTTTGATGATATGTAGGTGACCCTACCTGCCCAATGGATTTGTTGTAAGTATTGTAAAAGTTTAGGGTTAAGGTGGGGTTACCATTTGGGAGTTCGGACACGAATTTTTCCCACCCGTTGTCTATAAACTTTTGGATGAACGGTGTAATGATAGTGTCGGTATCCAAATCGCCAATGAAATCATCAAGTTTGAACAACTGCTCCTTAATGCACCATGTGTTTTGAATTCTTTGCGGTGGTGCCGGTTCTTGAGACGGCGAACCGACCTTCTCTTTTCCTTTCGAGGATTTCTTAGGTGCCATCCCTGAAATTAAATAAAAACAACTTCTTTTTCATCGCACGACTATAATCAACAAGTAAAACTATCAAAAACATCAAAAAAATCAAAGATTTTTGTTGTGGCATTTTGTCGGACAACTTGAGTTCATAGTTTTTTTAACAAGTTTTACAATCAAACTTAAATCCACAAAGTCATCACAAATCAATGAAACAAATAACCACACAAATATCAACAATACTAACAAATAAACATGCTCCAAACAAAGAATCTTACGAAAATAGGAATCGAAAAACAAATATAAATTGAGAAACTAAAACCATAAAAATCAAAATTAAAACAAGGATTGAACAAAAAACCTGGTGATTTAGGTGTTAATGTTGAAAGGAGAATGAATTGTGATGAGGAATTGGACTTCTTGAAAGTATGGATCGAAAAAGGGAAAATTTTCGCCTCTCTGCATGTGTTTCCCGACAGGTTTGTGAATATGATTCTTAAACCCATGTTTTTTATATAGCAGGCGAGTTACGGCCGTAACTTTGAAGAGTTACGGCCGTATGGTGCTTTTGTTTTTTGACATTATTTTAAGATATGGCCGTAACATACAAGAGTTACGGCCGTATGATGCTTTCGTAAAAAATCACACTGGAACTACTTACGGCCGTATGTAATAGAACTTACGACCGTATCAAACGTTCGTTAAAATTGTATTTTTAAAACAGAAGGGATACGGCCGTAACATACATGTGTACGGCCGTATGGAAGGCAATATGTACGGCCGTCAGATTGTGGATACGGTCATATATATATATATATATTTGGTTTTTTAGAAATTTATATTTATTATGTGTGAAAATAATGCAAGAAAGACTCCCTGAATTTTTTTTGAATGATATGTTCCTTGCTCTGGTTGTTGAGTCTTTCTGTGTTACCCCCAAACTTATTTTGCAAAAATAAAAGAAATTGGGTTGCCTCCCAATAAGCGCTTTGTTTAACATCCTTAGCTTGACTTCTCGACTGATCAATTTGGTATTTCCAGTATTATGATTGACTTAGATGTCGAGAATTCTCCTCCCAGATATGGCTTTAACCGTTGGCCATTTACTTTGAAACTCCCGTCAGTTGTATTATAAATCTCCACAGCTCCATGAGAAAACACCTCTTTGATTGTGTATGGGCCCGTCCACCGTGATCGCAGCTTACCCGGAAATAGACGCAGTCGTGCATTAAAAAGGAGAACTTGGTCTCCTGCTTTAAAATCTTTTCTCAGAATTCTGTTGTCATGCCATCCTTTTGTTTTCTCTTTGTAGATTTTGGCATTTTCATATGAGTCGAGTCGGATTTCATCCAACTCATTTAACTGCAGCAACCTTTTCTTCCCAGCCAACTGTTCATCAAAGTTCAATTTTTTTATAGCCCAAAAGGCTCGATGTTCAAGTTCTACTGGCAGGTGACATGCTTTTCCAAAAATCAAACGAAATGGAGACATGCCTATCGGTGTCTTATAAGCTGTTCTGTAAGCCCAGAGCGCATCATCCAGCTTTTTCGACCAATCTTTTCGAGATGAGCCGATTGTCATCTCAAGTATACATTTCAGTTCACGATTGGAGACCTCGACTTGTCCACTGGTTTGTGGATGATAAGAGGTAGCGACACGGTGTTTTACTCCGAATTTGGTCAGTAGAGCCTTAACCTGGTGATTGCAGAAATGAGATCCGCCATCACTGATAATAACTCTCGGAGTTCTGAAGCGAGTGAATATATCTTTATTTAGAAAATTTACCACGACTCTAGCTTCGTTTGTTGGTAATGCAACAGCCTCCACCCATTTAGATACGTAGTCCATGTTGCGAATTTCGGTGAACGCAAGTGCACGTTGTCGTAAACAAGTAATAAAGTGATAAGTAAGATATCGTTCCCACGAGGACTGACTTACTAATTACCGATTTATGCGTATTCTAATTTTATTTGAACTATCGAAATTAGAGATGCAAGTAATAATTAACGAAAATTAATAAAAGAATAAATAGTAAAATCGATTATTCAAAGAAAGAAGATCAAATAGGGAATTAATCTAGGATTGTGAATCCACCTCGGTTTATCCGAATTACTCTTGATTATATGAATTTAATGATTTTCCAATTTATTGAAGGCGAAGATTGCTAAAATACTCTACCGCCTCTCCCGAGGTCAATAGAATTTTCTACAGCGAATAAAACACTCTATCCCTAGGTGAATTAATTCGACAATAGGTAAAAAGTACGAAATCTTCAGAAAGGCCATGTAATTCCTATGAGTATATTTCTATCTCACAAGATAAAACGGTTCTCACCAATTTTTCCTACCAACTCTCCTCTCCCGATTCGAGTTGTGTAATCAAAATAAATCAATCATAGGCCACATAATTGACAGTAATTAAAACAATTGGGAAAACTCAATAAAAAGGGAAATATATTTTAATAATGCAAAATAAACAGTTAATTCATCAAAACCTCGGTTTCATCAAAATCCTAGAATAGGGTTCTAGCCTGACATGCTAGAAAATAATACACAAAGAATAAAAGAAAGCATAATGGAAATCAAATGCAATCGAA
Organism: Orobanche coerulescens; assembly: GCA_033398695.1. Taxonomy (NCBI): domain Eukaryota; kingdom Viridiplantae; phylum Streptophyta; class Magnoliopsida; order Lamiales; family Orobanchaceae; genus Orobanche; species Orobanche coerulescens. Next base: position 28,068,883 of record CM065805.1, on the reverse strand, counting down.
GAACTTGGATTCCTCCGTTCTCTAGCTTCCGCTCTCTGTTCCTTGGTGTTTTCTGCTTCTCCTCGATGATGATCCTTGATTTCTGATATTCAGACCTTTACTCCCTATTTATAACCATTCTTTGTCTCCAAAACGCGTCCGTGGATTAGGTCGAAAATGGGATTCAGAAACGGCCCAGAAACACGGCAAAATCAGCATAACCGCCCTGCGGGCCGCGGCTCAGTAAGTGCATGCCGCGGCCCCCGGTACAGTGTGTACCGCGCCCTGCTAGTCACCTTCGTGTGCCGCGGCCTGACCTTTGTGTGCCGCGGCCCCAGGCCAAAAATTGTCGTTTTGGCCTGTTTTTCACCGTTCGAGCTTCCGGACTCCAATTTCCTACAAAACATATAAAGATAGTGCATTAAAAGCTCATTTATGCAGGTTTAGACTTAAAATGGATATGAAATAATGAGAAATAAGCGTATAAAAATATGCCTAACAAATACCCCCAAACTTGAGCCTTTGCTTGTCCTCAAGCAAAAATCAATTTCAAATAAGAAGTATCGTGAAAGATCATGCAAATCCATAGTGCTCAACAAAATCAATACTACCCTGAAAATCTCAAAGAATAATACGAGTATCGTAATAGCGAGTCACAGCAAGGACATTGTTTCCACAAAGTAACCATTTTTAGTGCTAATCAATCGTTCATGAAGAAAATCAAGCTCAAAGATTAACAAGCGTGAAATTAACCGACCGCCAATATGAAGGGCTAGAGTAAACAAGCCCACTTGCCCAGTCCCACAGTCTAATGGCAAAAATTTAAGAGTTTCATCGTCAAAAATAATCCTCGGACAGCCTTCCCTTATATCTGATCAATAAAATGATTCGAGTTAACCACTAGGTTTCGGCTCTCGGGATTTTTCATCAGGATAATCCTAGGGTGGATTTCCATTCTCATGTATTGGGGAACCGTTTGACGTAAAATACACTCATGGGGCACATGGATGCTTCTAGTTACTAAGTTCCCCTCTACAGCGGAGAAAAACTCGAATAGCTATTCCCGCATGTCCGATTCAAGGTTGCTGTTTTACGTGAGAGTAAACAACGGGTCACGTGAATACCCCCGGTTACTAGACTTCCCATAATTGGTAATGCGATATTTCTAAACCATTAGTCTATTCATGGTTGTTGTTTCACGCGAGAGTAAACAACGGGTCACGTGAATACCCCCGGTTACTAGACTTCCCATCATAGAACATGTATAATTTCCCGACTTTTTGGGAAAAACTGTACGACACTAAACTCAATTTAAGTGCCAACAAGACTCATACTGGACGACTAGCTACTCGAAAAGTGTAACCCAATGTATAGACGGCGATTTGAAAACACATATGTCTCCTTTCTTATATGCTAAGATTTCTACAATAACGAAAAATATCAGACCTAAATGTATACCAAGAGGAAACAAATATCGCAGACTGTAAACTCGACTAAAACTCAACCGTTTCTTCCAAAGAGAAATCAGTGTCATATCATCAGTTTTACACGAGGCAGCACGTAAAATCCACGAATGCAAATAATATCACGACAAGCAAGGCTAGCGTCAAAAACAACGAAAAATAGCAACGAATAAATAAAAATTAACTGAAAGTAACCCCCCCAAACTTAGGAAGTACATTGACCTCAATGGACACAACTAGTAATATGCAATAAGAGAAAAGGTCAAGTACTCCCCTAATGTCCGCTCAGGAACTGGTGCCGGCCTCGCCCGGCGAGGAGGGTGGTGTGGATGGCCTAACTAGTGGGATGAAGGGCCCGTCCGGGTGCAGTACATGGCTCGTCCACGCAGAAAGGTAGTCCTGATAGTACGCATCTCTCGCCGCCAGGAGCCTCTCCTCACGTCGATTGGCTCGACGGGCCTGCTCTCTCATCTCCTCCCGGACAGCTGCGAGGATGCTCTCTCTCTCTGTCCGCATCTCCTCTCTCAAAGCAGCTAGGTGGCTCTCTCTCTCATCATATCCTCTCTTAGGCCATCAAACATCTCCTGGAGGTGCTCTCTCTCGGGCGGCGGGCTGGACTCCACCTGCTCATGCGTCAGAAGAAGAGGCTCGGGGGACTGCTCATGTGCCTCGTCAAGAAGAAATCCTCGTCCCCGAGCATGTGCCGGCGCTCCACCCCACTGGTCAAAGTGAGAAATAATGCGATGATCAATCGGACCCTGGGGTGCTAGCATTGGCTCATCATCCGACCAAGTCATGCCCGACTGGCGGCATAGAGCCCAAATGAGAGAGGGGTGCTTCAGCCCCATCTTGGCCCCTCCTTGAATGCACTAAAGTATAGATCGGACCAGATGAGGGGACACATCGAATCTGAGCCCGGTAGTGATAGCATAAAGTAGTCGGGCACGAGAGAGTAAAACTGAGCGAATCTGCGAGGTAGGATCAACTCATGCGCAGAGGAAGTATAATGAGGCTGGCCCGAGCCGACTGAGGTGCGAACTCTTAAAATAGTAGGCTGAAGAACCCGGGGCGCGCGTCTCCCAGATGGAACCGAGCTGTGTGAGTGTCTCAAGCAGAGCCTTCCTCATGAGGCTACTCATACTCCGCGTATACGTCGTCTCGTCCACCACTGGCAGCTCGTATAGTCTCCGAATTGCAGCCACCGAAAAATCCACAGTATGGCCTCGGACGACGACCTGAGTCCTAGTATCTGATTGCGGTATCATCTGCCCTGCCCAAATATGTCGCAGTAGAGCGCTAGCATAAAACTCCTGGACGATAGACATCATAGCCGGCTCGGGAGGCGCAGTGAAACGAGCCCATCCCATCTCGTCAATCATAGTCAGAAGCTCACCGTCCTGGGGGGCGGGAGTGAATCCCCGGTCTGGGATTATTGGTCTAGGCCGGATTTTTTCATTGAATATTTTGTGAATGTCCGGATCGGAAAATTGGTGAGACTCTAAATCGGCTCGGCTCTGTGATGTCTCCCCTCGTGTGGGGGATGATTGTGTCCTGGCCCTCGTACTTATCTTCCTTTTTCTAGCCATGGCGAGGTTCCTGAAAAAATAAACACCGGAAATTACATACCTTTAAGGAAAACTACACCACTCTCGACCTAAGATATGCGAAACGTGAATATAGAGTCTTGCACCATTGTAAGAGGAAATTAAGGTTGAGCTTTCAAGTTAGTAAGGGTTGGGGTACAATGTAATTCGATAATCAATTTCGTTGCATATAATTTGAAAACGTTTTGCTCAAAAATTTTCATTGATGCATTTTATCAAACACTTAACATGCATGGGTTTGAATGAAGAACAAGAGTGATAATGGTTTAATCCAATCCCCAAAAATAACAACATCAATCGATAGTCATGAGAAAAACGATAAATAACATCAACAATTATACATAATCACAAATACCATCACAATCAATCACCATATTCACCATATTCCAACTCAATTTTTGAACTTTGAAGAAAAACTAACAAGATATTCAACATTGAATGAAGAACAACACCTCACTTTTAATTCTATGTTGCAATTAAGATTCAGAGATGAGAATTACCTTGCCTTGGATTGAAGAATGCAAGAAGAAGAAGACTTGAATAGGGTTCGTCCGAGCTCTGTGCGAAGAAAGGAATGGAACTTACCTGGTGTGCCGGCCGATCGATGTTATAAGGGGGTGCTGGGCTATTGAACTTCGCAGCAGAGGCCACGACACAGCTTAAGTGAGCCGCGGCCCAGAGTACAGCCTGCTCGGGTGTTCCTGTTATGTTGCCGTGTGCCGCGACTCAGCGTACGGGTGCCACGGCTCATCGTGTAAGTGTGCCGCGACTCAGTAAGTTCGTGCCGCGGCACAGAGTACAGTTTCCTTAGCCCTTTTTGTGTCGACTTGTGTGTGCCGTGGCTCACTTTCCTTGTGCCGCGGCCCATTGCTGAATTCTTCCCTGGGGAGATTCCTGCACAGAATTTTCAAAGGAACACATCAAGAACGTGAGGGATAAGCATATCAAAGCAAAAATGACGAAAAATAAAGACTCCTAAAATGTAAGAAAACACTGAAAAACAAAAATCTACAACTAATACTCGGGTTGCCTCCCAAGAAGCGCTAAGTTTATAGTCTTCAGCCAGACCTTTTAAAAAATCAATTTGCTTTTCGCAAACACCATTTGAACTCCGCCCCGTCCATCGAACCGTTAATATGTGTTTTAAATTTTTGACCATTGGTCTTTAACAATTCGATTTTCGGTTTGGACACCCAATGTTCTTTGCGAAAAGATTTGAACAAAATCAACTTTCCAAAACACCCATATTGCACATGACTTGGCACCCGTTTCACTTCCGTCTTATTCTCCTTTTTCACGAATGAACTTATGACAGCATTAGAATTTTTCGTTGGTGTATGAACGGTTGATGAATACGACATGCCCAAATGCCTAAGATATGCAACTCGTTCTACATTTTTCTTAGACGTCGGAGCTACTAAAACGGATTCTGAACATTTCGATCGACAACTCTCCCGGTGTGTGTCTTTCTCAAAGATATCAATTTGTGAACACTTCTGGTCCTTGCTTGGACACGGAAGAGATCAAAACACTTTGAACGTGACTTGCTCATCTTCAACCCGAAGTATTAATTTACCCTACTGAACATCGATAAGGGTCCTTCCGGTGGCTAAGAACGGTCTACCCAAAATAATAGGAATCTCATGGTCTTCTTCCATATCAAGCACAATGAAATCAGCAGGGAAAATGAATTTATCGACCTTGACCAAGACATCTTCTATTACCCCTCTTGGGTACTTGATGGATCTATCGGCTAGTTGTAAAGAGACCGTAGTAGGTTGCGCTTCCCCAATTCCTAGCTTCTTGAAAATAGAAAGAGACATGAGATTAACGCTAGCGCCGAGATCACATAATGCTCTATCAAAAGACAAGTTCCCAATAGTGCACGGTATAGTGAAGCTTCCTGGATCCTTCAATTTAGGCGGAAGCTTTCTCTGCAAGATTGCGCTGCACTCTTAAGTTAGTGCCACCATTTCATATTCCTCGAGCTTCCTTTTGTTAGATAAGATTTCCTTCATGAACTTTACATAGCTCGGCATTTGTTCCAAGGCATCAGCAAACGGAATGTTGATATGTAGTTTCTTGAAGACGTCGAGAAACTTGGAGAATTGTTTCTCCAATTTTTACTTTTGCAGTCGCTGCGGAAATGGGACGGGTGGCACATAGGCTATCGGATTATCTGGAAACAGTTTCGAGGGTCTAGACATGTGTGATTCCTCAGTCGCCGAATTTTTCTTCTCCTCATCCTCACCTCTCTTTTTGTTCTGCCCAGGCTGCTCACACACTTCCTTCCTGCTTCTCAAACTAATGGCATTAATACTCTCTCTGGGGTTCATCTCGGTTGTACTTGGCAAGGTACCCTCAGGGCGGGCTGTTAACACATTTGCTATTTGACCCAATTGGACTTCTAAGTTGCGAATAGAGGCGGAATGGTTTGGCAAGGTTGCTTCCGTACGGGTCATGAACTGACTCGTATTTGCTGCTAATTTCGCCATTGCCTCCTCTAGAGAGATCTTTGGAGCGGGAGGGGGTTGCTGTTGGTGTTGAGCAAATTGAGGTTGGTTTAAGTTTTGTCCGTTTTTCCACGAAAAGTTAGGGTGATTTCGCCACCCCGGATTGTATGTGTTGGAATACGGATTATTCTGTCGATTCCCTTCCCCACAAACTGATCTTGTTCCATCGGATGTTGCTCGAAAGGATTTCCAACTTGGCACTCTGTGCTAGGATGAGACCCATTACACCAATTACATGATTCCGTGGTAACGGAGGTAGGAGCATGTGAAAAGGCTTGAAGTTGCTAAGTCAAGGCGGCAACTTGGGCCGATAGCATAGATATTGGATCATTATCGGAAACTCCCATAACTCATTTTGGGTTCACTCGTTCGGAAGGCCACTGATAAGCATTTGCAGCCATCGCCTCCAATAGAGAATGAGCTTCCGCCATAGTCTTCCCCATTAACGCTCCTCCAGTGGCTGCATCAACAAGAGTGCGTGTAGAAGCACTCAATCCGTTATAAAAGGTTTGAATTTGTAGCCAATCCTGTAAGCCATGGTGTGGGCATCTCCGTAATAAATCCTTGTATCGCTCCCAAGCTTCGTGAAGCGATTCCATATCAAATTGCCCGAAAGTGGTTATCTCGTTCCTTAGTCTCGCTGTCTTCGATGGTGGAAAGAACTTAGCCAGAAAGGCTTGTGCTAATTCCGCCCAAGTCGTGATAGAGCCCGGCGGTAATGAATTCAACCAAAACTTGGATTTGTCCCTTAGAGAGAAAGGAAAAAGCCGCAGACGAATAGCATCATCGGTAACACCTTTATTCTTGAAGGTGTCACATATCTCGAGAAATGAAGCGATGTGTGCGTTGGGGTCGTCGTTCGCCAGTCCACAAAATTGGCTTGCTTGCACCATCTGAATAATAGCCGGCTTAATCTCGAAGTTGTTCGCTTGGATGGTTGGACGACGAATCCCCGAAAAGTTTGCATTTATTTGTGGCATTGCATAATCACGGAGTGCCAATGCCGGTTGAGCTTACTGCATAAGATTATCTCCTCCGTGATTTTCGGTATTATCGGCCATGGTGTATTTTGCCGGTAGCTCACGCTTTTCCTTCTTGGTTTTCCGAAGAGTGCGCTCGAGTTCAGTATCCAAAGGTAATAGGCCTTCGTTACTGAATTTTCTCATGCACTAACCAGAAATTCCTGAAAGGAAAACAATTAATAAACAATTACACAAAAATAAAAATAATGTTCAAATTAAGACTAGAAATACTGAAATCGATATTAGTAAAATAATCAGTCCCCGGCAACGGTGCCAAAAACTTGTTGCGAATTTCGGTGAACGCAAGTGCACGTTGTCGTAAACAAATAATAAAGTGATAAGTAAGATATCGTTCCCACGAGGACTGACTTACTAATTACCGATTTATGCGTATTCTAATTTTATTTGAACTATCGAAATTAGAGATGCAAGTAATAATTAACGAAAATTAATAAAAGAATAAATAGTAAAATCGATTATTCAAAGAAAGAAGATCAAATAGGGAATTAATCTAGGATTGTGAATCCACCTCGGTTTATCCGAATTACTCTTGATTATATGAATTTAATGATTTCCCAATTTATTGAAGGCAAAGATTGCTAAAATACTCTACCGCCTCTCCCGAGGTCAATATAATTTTCTACGGCGAATAAAACACTCTATCCCTAGGTGAATTAATTCGACAATAGGTTAAATGTACGAAATCTTTAGAAAGGCCACGTAATTCCTATGAGTATATTCCTATCTCACAAGATAAAACGGTTCTCACCAATTTTTCCTACCATCTCTCCTCTCCCGATTCGAGTTGTGTAATCAAAACAAAATCAATCATAGGCCACATAATTGACAGTAATTAAAACAATTGGGAAAACTCAATAAAAAAGGGAAATATATTTTAATAATGCAAAATCAACAGTTAATTCCTCAAAACCTCGGTTTCATCAAAATCCTAGAATAGGGTTCTAGCCTGGCATGCTAGAAAATAATACACAAAGAATAAAAGAAAGCATAATGGAAATCAAACGCAGTCGAAGAACTTGGATTCCTCCGTTCTCTAGCTTCCGCTCTCTGTTCCTTGGTGTTTTATGCTTCTCCTCGATGATGATCCTTGATTTCTGATATTCAGACCTTTAATCCCTATTTATAACCATCCTTCGTCTCCAAAACGCGTCCGTGGATTAGGTCGAAAATGGGCTTCAGAAACGCGGCAAAATCAGCATAACCGCCCCGCGGGCCGCGGCTCAGTAAGTGCGTGCCGCGGCCCCAACGTTCAGCACCCCATGCCTGGGCGCAATATTTTCTTCATGGGCCGCGGCTCAGTAAGTGCGTGCCGCGGCCCCCGGTACAGTGTACCGCGCCCTGCTAATCACGTTCGTCTGCCGCGGCCTGACCTTGGTGTCCCGTGGCCCCAGGCCAAAAATTGTCGTTTTGGCCCGTTTTTCACCGTTCGAGCTTCCGGACTCCAATTTCCTACAAAACATATAAAGATAGTGCATTAAAAGCTCATTTATGCAGGTTTAGACTTAAAATGGACATGAAATAATGATAAATAAGCATATAAAAATACGCCTAACAATCCACAGCTACAAGGATGTATTCATTAGAGAACAATGATGGAAAGGGTCCCATGAAATCAATTCCCCAAACGTCGAAGATTTTAACTTCAAGGATGAAATTCATTGGCATTTCATTTCTTTTTGACATGTTTCCATGTCTTTGGCACCGGTCACACTTAGAGACAAGTGTATGTGCATCTTTGAACAGAGTGGGCCAATAGAATCCTGCTTCAAGAATTTTTTTCTACTGTTTTTGAAGCCCCAAAATGTCCTCCATAGTGAGAGGAATGACATCTTTCCAATACCTTCTCCATTTCTTCTTCTGGTATGCATCTCCGGATGATTTGATCAGGTCCTCGTCTGAACAATAGAGGATCTTCCCAGTAATAGTATTTCAACTCGGAGAAGAATTTTTTCTTTTGATGATGGGAAAAATTTGGGTGAATTATTCCACTTACAAGGAAATTGACGATGTCTGCATACCATAGTGCATTTTGTTTTTCCTGCACATTAGAGATTTGGAACAGTTGTTCATCCGGAAATACTTCTTTTATTTCCTTCTCTTGAGCATTGTTTTGGTCTAGTCGTGAGAGATGATCCGCCACTTGGTTTTCTGTTCCCTTTCTGTCTCGGATTTCTATGTTGAACTCTTGCATAAGTAGGACCCATCGGATTAGCCTTGACTTAGCATCTTGCTTTGTCATTAAATATTTCAAAGCTGAATGATCAGTGTAGACAATGACTTTCGATCCCCATAAGTAGGATTGAAATTTATCAAAGGCATAAACCACTGCAAGCATCTCTTTTTCAGTTGTTGTGTAGTTCAGTTGTGCATCATTCATAGTCCGGCTAGCATAATGGATCACTTGCATCATTTTGTCCTTCTTCTAGCCCAGCACGGCCCCCACAGCATAATCACTTGCATCACACATCAGAATGAATGGGATAGTCCAATCTGGAGAAATGATGATTGGAGCTGATGTAAGCTTATCCTTCAAAGTTGCAAAGGCCACGTGGCATTCATTTGTGAAAAGGAATGGTGTATCTTTCTCAAGCAAAGAACAGAGAGGTTTTGCTATTTTTGAGAAATCTTTTATGAACCTTCGATAGAATCCTGCATGCCCGAGAAAACTCCTTACTCCTTTCACCGAAATTGGTGGAGGAAGTTTTACAATCACTTGGATCTTTGCCTTATCGACTTCAATTCCATGTTGTGAGATTCTATGGCAAAGTACGATTCCTTCCTGGACCATGAAGTGACATTTCTCCCAATTGAGAACTAAATTTGTGTCTTCACATCTTTCCAAGACCATGCCTAAGTGATTTAGGCATTTATCAAATGTATCTACGAAAACCGAGAAATCGTCCATGAAAACTTCAATGAATTTTTCAACCATGTCTGAGAATATTGACATCATGCATCTCTGAAATGTGGCTGGAGCATTGCGCAATCTGAATGGGATTCTTATATAGGCAAATGTTCCGTTAGGGCATGTGAATGTTGTTTTCTCGTGGTCTTCTGGGGCTATGACGATTTGGTTGTACCCTGAATAGCTGTCGAGAAAATAGTAGTAAGAATGTCCCGCCAATCTATCGAGCATTTGATCAATAAATGGGAGTGGAAAATGATCTTTTCTGGTCGTCTTGTTAAGCTTCCTATAATCAATGCACATTCTCCATCCTGTTATGGGTCGTGTCGGTATAAGTTCATTGTGCTCGTTCTCTATGATTGTGATTCCACTCTTTTTGGACACCATATGTACAGGGCTCACCCATGGACTATATGAGATTGGATAAATGATTCATGCGTCAAGTAATTTAAGAATCTCTGCTTTCACAATTTCCTTCATGTTTGGATTCAAACGTCATTGATGCTCAATTGAAGGTTTGCAGTCATCTTCCATCAATATTTTGTTTGTGCATATAGAGGGGCTTATTCCTATAATGTCCTCAATAGTCCATCCAATTGCTCTTTTGTGATTCCTGAATACCCTTAGTAATTTCCCTTCTTCAAGTTTGGTCAATATGTTAGATATGATGACCGGAAGTGTAGAGGAAATGCCCAAGTAAGCGTATCTCAAATGTGTGGGTAGAGGTTTGAGATCAAGTATTGGAGCTTCTTTTAAAGAAGGGAGGGGTTTAGCGGAGCTTGTCCCCAACTCTTCAAAATGTGAATGCCTTCTTAAGGGTGGTAGTGCTTCTAGATAGTTAACTGTTTCGGCCAAGTGATATTCTTCTTCCATGCTGGTTAGAGAATTTGCTATACATGTCTCAAGAGGATCTTTAGATAGAATCTTCTCCAAAGACTTGTTTACCATGGCTTCAATTGCGTCTATTCTTAGACAATAATCATATGTGGATGGATGATTCAAAGTTTTTAGGACATCGAAGATGACATGTTCATCTCCCACTCTAAGAATTAGCTTTCCTTCAATGACGTCAATAAGAGCACGTCCGGTTGCGAGAAATGGTCGTCCCAAAATAATGGGAATATCCTGATCTTCTTCCATGTCAAGAATGATAAAATCCGCTGGAAATATGAATTTATCAACCTTGACGAGCACATCTTGATTGACTGATCAGCTAATTGTAGTGAAATTGTTGTTGCTTTTGCTTCTCCCAAGTTCAGTTTGTTGAAAATTGACAGGGGCATCAAGTTGATACTTGCCCCTAAATCACAAAGAGCTTTGCCGAAATTCACTTCACCAATTGTACACGGGATTGTGAAAGTTCTCGGATCTTTTAGCTTGGGTGGCAACTTCTTTTGTAGTATTGCGCTACATTCCTCTGTTAGCATGACAGTTTCATATTCTTCAAGCCTTCGTTTGTTGGAAAGAATATCTTTCATAAATTTGGCATAGCTTAGCATTTGTGCTAGAGCATCGGCAAAAGGTATGTTGATGTGTAGCTTTTTGAAAATTTCCAAGAATTTTTCGAATTGAGCATCGAGCTTGTGATTCTTCAACCGTTGAGGAAATGGGATAGGTGGAACATAAGATTTTGCAGCAACTGGACCTTTTTGAGATGAAGGTCCTGATTCAGATTCTTTTTCTGATTCTTGATTTTGTTTATTTTTTTGTTTTTCCAGATGATTTTCCACAGAAATTTGAACATCGCACTCCACTTCTTGTTGTGATAGCTTGGACATTTTCCCTTGAATTTACCTCGGTATTGCTAGGTAACATGCCATGAGATCTTTCAGAAAGTATTTTGGCCATTTGGACAACTTGTGTCTCCAGATTTTTAATTGAAGCATCATTGCATTGTTGATACTTCAGTTGTTGTTCGGCTAGCTTCGTGATTGCTTCTTCCCACCCGGGCTTCTTTTCTTGATGTGTTGGATTCAACACATTGTTGTTGTTTGCATAAGAAAAATTTGGATGATTTTTGTACCCTGGATTGTATGTTGGCCCATAAGGATTGTATGCTTGCCTTTGGAAATTCTGAGCATACGACACTTGTTCTGGTGGTGGTGGTGACTGCTCCTGTTGCACTAAGGGACAGATAATGCTGTTGTGAGTTGCTCCACAAATTTCACATGAAAGAGCTGAAACTTGTGGAGTTTGCACCGTCTTCACAGATTGAGGAGTTGAAAAAGACATGTCCTCGATTTTCTTTGATAAAGCTTCAATTTTTGCCAACATAAGTGAATAAGAGTCCACTTCAAAAACACCATTTGGTTTCTTTTGGATATTTCTGTCTGGCCATTTTGCACTTTGTTCACTTATAACCTCAAAAAGATTATAAGCTTCTTTCATAGTTTTGTTGCCAAGTGAGCCATTTGATGATGAATCGACATTGGCTCGGCATGTAGGTAAAATTCCAGAATAGAAGTAATTAACGTGTGCTCCTAAATTGAAACCATGGTTATGTAACACCCCCAATATATTCGGGAATATTACAGCGCCGCAAATCCTTTACATAAGGATTTACAAGGCTGAAGAATTGAACAAGTATAAAAGGGTACTGACGAATGGAAATAACGGAATTACAGTACATCAGTTCTGACCAAATACAGAAATAGTACAATTGTTCAACAGATCTCGATAATACATCACCAAATTCAAATCATCACAAACGACTGCGTACTCGAGTACTTATTGAAATAACGAATGAACAACAGAAAATAAACCCGGTCGGGACATCACTCTGCACCCTCGTCGTCATACAGTTCCAGTGGTTGTTTCCCCGCTCTCCTGGATCCTGAACACAAACAAAATGTCCACCCCCGAAGGGGTTAGCACAACGATGCTAGTACAAGTACCACAACATATTATTCATATCTCACGGTGAATAATAATAACGTAAACGACAAAATACCAACGAGTCTTCTCCTACGAGAAACTCAAACATAACATACACAACTGATAATCACAACATGATATCAATACATACACATGGTAATTCCATCGATCCAGCGTTCACTGCCTAGAACCCACGATGATCCCGTCAGACCAACCCGTGGTGGAAAAACCCGTCCGATGATCCAGCGCACGCTAGCATAGATCCCCCGATGATCCCGTCGGACCAACACGAGGTGGACACACAATAACGACATACATGCACGACAATATGTATAACAACAATACATAAAACAATTAAGGTACTTGCCTCGATTTGAAGACAATAACAATACTTCCACGAAAATGAATACTCAAAGATCGTCCTCCTCAATCAATCACGTAACGAGACCAAACCTTAACAAAAGAAATGATATAGAGTTTATCTCACGTCGTATGAATGTTTAACAATTAAGCTTAACGGTCAAAAGTTCATAAAGCGCAATGCGCCGAAGAGCTTAGCGCACGCTAAGTACTCGTGTAGCGTGCGTTACGTCGCCCGATAGCGCACGCAAACAACAAAGCCTAGCGCACGCTAACGACGCAGGTCGATTACTTCACCGGACCCAATCGACTCGTCGATGGTCTAGCGTCGTTACGTACCAAACGTAGCGTGACGCTAACTAGTGCTCGATAGCGCCGTTAAATCGCATAACATAGCGTGCGCTATTCGCATGGCGCTTTCTTGGCGAGAAGCTGTTCTTGCCATGAACGAAACAATGAAATCCTTCGTGATAATTCATGTTACTTCCATGAATACCAAGTTCTTACTCTTATGAATAATCTCGAGATGATATCAACTTCAAGATGCAAAAATACGTATAATCATCATGACACCATAAACCATCTTGATTACAATTCTCATGCAAAGTTGGTGATCTCCGGTTGATGTATTAGATTCTACTATCATTATACATATTCAGACTTCATCTTGAGGTGAACTAACAATTCCGACTTATACGAAAGAATATTTCCTAAGATGATTCTCCCTTTAAGTTCTTATCACATCTTTTCCAAATCATGATCACAAAGATAACATAAATCATACGGATTGTTAACTTCCGAATATTTCTCTTATCATTTGAAGTACTAGGATTCCAACTTCAAGGTTCCAACAATAATATCGTAATTGTAGACATCCCAATCTTCTAAACATGATGTTGTTGAAATAATTCACTAATGAAACTCAATATTTCGTTAATATGATCATCATATCCATTGGAAATCCAAATCTAAGACTGGTGATAGGTTGAACATACCTTAATATGTCGAAATCACTGAACCACAAGGTGTAATCCGACTCCGGTTGGTTATGCGCCCCTCCAAAGTGTTACTTCTCTTCAATGATCACTTCACAAGTGATACTCAATCATTCAATGATCACTCATACATGTTCTAAGTGTTTAGAAGGGAGATTATTGCTCTCTGGACTCTCAAAGATGAAGTATAGACGAAGGAAATGAAAGCCCAAGCGGTTGATGTCACATTTATAATATTCGCATTTTTGACAAGTTAGCGCACGCTACTAAGCATCCCTTAGCGTGCGCTAATAATGGTTGACTTCAAAATTTGTCCGGGTGCGTCGGCGGGAATCTTATCCGACCCATGTCCCGGGCGCATGAGCTAGCTGTCCCGCTCAATAATAGAGTCCTTAGCGCACGTTACTCATACCTTCATAGCGTGCGCTAAGAATGGCCCGATAGCGCGCGTTAAGATACATTCTTAGCGTGCGCTATCACAAGGTTGCTTGAGCAATTTTGCATGTTTCTATACTTATGTACAATGATGCCAATGCACGAAATATCATACTCCAATAATCAAAATCACCAATCCGAATAATACAGGGTTTGAATACAGATGAAATACACTGTAATAAATCCGGATATTACATACTCTCCTACTAAAAAGGAGTTTCGTCCCGAAACTCAAGACGAAAATAAATCGGGATATCTGGACTTCATATCAGCTTCCGTTTCCCAGGTGGCTTCTTCCGTTCCATGACGTGACCACTGAACTTTGACCAAGATGATTGACTTGTTCCTAAGTTGCTTAACTCGACTCTCGAGTATCTTGACTGGTCTTTCTTCAAACGTCCCATCCTGTTCGACTTCGATTTCGCCGAAATCAATGATATGACTGGGATCTGGTATATACCTCCGTAACTGGGATACATGGAACACGTTATGAACATGGCACAATGACGGCGGCAATGCTAATCTGTATGCCAACTCCCCAACTCTCTCGAGGATCTCAAATGGCCCGATATATTTCGGACTCAGCTTTCCTTTCCTTCCGAAACGAAAGATTCCCCGGGTAGGAGAAACCTTCAAAAGTACGTGATCTCCAGTACTGAACTCCAATGGGCGGCGTACGTCCGCATAGGATTCTCGCGACTGCAGGCGGTCAATGCCTTTCACGAATTAAGGCTATCTTCTCTCGAGTCTGCTCGATCAACTCTGGTTCTGTTCGATCAAGTCCGATGAATCGTCCCAAAGATAGGGCGATCTGCATCTCCTTCCGTATAATGCCTCAAACGGTGCCATCTTAATAGAAGCATGCCAACTATTGTTGTAGGTAAATTCAATCAGTAGATGAATTTCCCAATCGTTTGACCAATCTAAGGCACGTGCCCTTAGCATATCTTCCACCGTTTGTATAGTTCTCTCGCATTGTCCGTCGATCGCGGGTGATAAGTCATCAAGTTCAATTCGGTCCCCAAGGCCTTATGAACTGCTTTCCAAAAGTGAGACACAAAACGGCCATCTCGATCAGAAACAATGGCCTTCGGCGTACCATGCAATCGAACTATCTCCGAAATAAAGACTCGAGCCAACCTCTCTGGTCCCCACGTATCCTTAATGCCTAGAAAATGAGCCGATTTGGTTAAACGATCAACTATCACCCAAATCATGTTCATTCCTGTCCTGGTTTTCGGCATATTAGTGATGAAGTCCATCGATATGTCCTCCCACTTCCATTCAGGAATCGGGAGCGGCTTCAACATTCCAGCAGGCCGTTGATGCTCGATCTTAACCTGTTGACAAGTCAAGCATTTCGAAACATAGTCCGCTACGTCTTTCTTCATGTTGCCCCACCAGAAGTTCTGCTTCAAGTCCTTATACATTTTACTGGTGCCCGGGTGGATAGAATAGGGCGAACTATGAGCTTCCTTCATAATCGTCTGTTTCAGAACATCAACATCAGGGACGCAGAGTCGGTTCTGAAATCTCAAAACTCCATCGTCATGAATTATGAATCCGGGGGCCTTTCCTTGGATCACTTCATCATGTAACCGAATCATCAGAGGATCGTCTGCCTGTCTAGATTTGATTTCTTCGGTTAAATATGAAGTTATCTCCATCACGCACAGTTGTCCCTGGACTCTCTGTAACCGCACTTCAATCCCTTCACGAATCATCTCTCGCTGAAGGCTAAGTTGGGAGGTCAGTGTCTCCAGCATCTGAATAGAGACAGGCTTGCGGCTAAGTGCATCGGCCACCACATTTGCTTTGCCTGGATGATATAAAATCTCCAAGTCATAGTCCTTAATCAGTTCCAACCATCTTCTTTGCCGCATGTTCAACTCTTTCTGACTGAATATATACTTGAGACTCTTATGATCCGTAAAGATCTGACAGTGAGTCCCGTACAGATAATGCCTCCAGATCTTCAAGGCAAAAACCACTGCTGCTAGCTCCAAATCATGTGTCGGGTAATTCACTTCATAAGGTTTCAGTTGTCGCGACGCATAAGCGATTACCTTATCGTTCTGCATCAACACGCACCCAAGTCCTTGGTTCGAAGCATCACTGTAAACTATGAATCCTTCAGTTCCTTGCGGAAGTGATAAAATCGGTGCCGTCGTCAGTCTCTTCTTTAATTCATCAAAGCTAATCTGACATAATTCATTCCACTCAAACTTTTGAGTTTTCTGCAGAAGTCGAGTAAGTGGGCGGGAGACTTTAGAAAACCCTTCCACGAATCGACGATAGTATCCAGCAAGTCCTAAGAAGCTTCGGACCTCTTTCACGTTCTTTGGAGGCTTCCAATCCAATATTGCTTCGATCTTCTGAGGATCTACTCGGACTCCTCTAGCTGACACCACATGGCCGAGGAACATTACTTCCTTTAGCCAAAATTCACACTTAGAAAGTTTGGCGTACAATTGCTCGTTTCTCAAAAGCTCCAATACTATCCGCAAATGCTGCGCATATTCTTCAGGACTATTAGAGTACACCAGAATGTCATCAATAAACACGACCACAAATTTGTCCAAAAATTCAATGAACACACGGTTCATCAATTGCATAAATACAGCAGGTGCGTTAGTGAGACCAAACGGCATCACTACAAACTCATAATGCCCGTAGCGAGTTCTGAACGCTGATTTCGGAACATCAGACTCCTTAATCCTCAGTTGATGGTATTCTGATCTCAGATCAATCTTAGAAAATACTGTTGCCCCTTGCAACTGGTCAAACAAATCATCAATCCGTGGCAACGGATACTTGTCCTTAATCGTCATCTTGTTCAACTCTCGATAGTCAATACACAGTCGGAGCGATCCATCCTTCTTTCGGACGAAAAGAACTGGCGCTCCCCAGGGTGAAACGCTTGGCTGAATATAGCCCTTGTCCAGTAACTCCTCCAGCTGCTTCTTCAGTTCGTACATCTCAGTAGGTGCCATACGATACGGCGCCTTGGAAATTGGTGTAGCTCCGGGTTCCAGCTCAATGGTAAATTCCACATCCCTTCGTGGAGGTAGTCCAGGTAACTCGTCAGGAAACACATCTGGAAATTCGTTCACAACAGAATGGATGAGAGTTCCACAATTTCGTCTTCTTTCTTCATTGCGTAACACGAGTGCAGTGCACTGTTTCAACAATTTGACAGCTTTCAGCGCCTTGATCAATTTCCCTGAGCTTCCCGGTTTCCATCCCTCAAACAGAATCTCGGAACCATCGTCAGCGATCAGCGAGATATTTCTCCTTCGGTAGTTCATAATCGCTCCATATCGATTAAGCCAATCGTCTCCGAGTATCAGGTCATCTCCTTGCATTTCTATCACGATCAGGTTTGAGAGCCACTCTCTGCCTCCAAATGATACACGGAAATTTCTAGTTTCTAAATTTCCGACAATCCTCTCTCCACTCGGTAAACCAACAACATAAGGTTCACAAGCATGAAAACCGGAAATATTCAAACGATTTACACAAGACAAAGATATGAAAGAATGTGTGGCTCCTGTATCGAATAAAACGCTAAGCCGGTGGAAAGGATCTCGGCGATGCACGATGCGGCAAAGATATCACGATCGTCTGTCCTCCTCATCTCGTGCATGCACGTGGGGAGCAGATCCGCACTCGATGTCCCCTTTCGGTCCGTTGTCCTCTGCCTCGCCGCGGCCAAAATTCCGAGGCATCCGAACACTTTGCCGCGTCTGTGGAATCGGCCTCCTTCTCGGTAGCTGTGGTGTACGGGCTCTAAAAGACTTTGCAGCCTCTTCACAAAACACCGCCCGATGTCCCTCTCGTCCACAGTCAAAACAAGTCACGGCAGGAAGGGGGCAATTCCGTCGATAGTGCCCCGTCTGGGCGCAGTTAAAGCATTTCCTGGTAACATCAGTAAGAGTTGATGTCGCTCCGAAGTTCTTTCCGCTCCTAGCTGGGTGCGGAGGTTTCTTGAAAGAGTGGAAAGATGACTGGGCCTTACGGGCCCCACTGTTCTTGTGCTCTGTAAAAGTACCAGAGACTTTCTGTTTCTTGGATTCTGAAAATTTCTCCATGGCTGCTTCCTTGATCTCATATGCCAACGCCTTATCCTGGTATTGGCGGAGTGTGGTACATTCGAATCCGGACATGTACCTCTGGACTTCTGGTTTCATCCTCATGTCGAAATGAATCATCATTTACGCATCCTTACGACCGGATGTCGAACAAATGCCACCGGTTAAACGCCTTGATCGCACGGGATGCGGCACATCGGATGGCCGAGCGGAGAAAAACTCGAACTTTGGCTTCCCTCACGGGGAGGGCAATCGAGCTTCCATCATTAATCTAAACTCTGTCCAATTGGCATCATGGTCTACAGCCGGATGGCTTCCCACCATTCGGACGCTTCCCTATCGTAAAATATTGAGCGATAGAGGCTCTCCATTGTCTGGCGCTTGATTCCGCAAAGATTTTCTCCGGCTTCTTTAACCAATGATCCTGTGGGAGTCTCAGAAATACCGTCGAATTTGGGTGGTTGCATCTTCGCCACTTCTTGCAGCCACCGGTCACCTCGATTTCCCATATCTGGGATCCCTTGCTGTCTCTCTCCCTGCTGTAGTCCCACCGCCACTTGCATTCGGTCCACGACCTGGGCCAACTGAGTCATCTGGTTCACCACTTGACGAAGGATATCTGGTACATCAGGATCTGGTTCATTATTAATAGACTGTGCGGCTACGAGCTATGATCGGCACGGTTAGAAGGCGACGCTTCCCTTTCGGCATTTCTCTGTCCGCGTCCACGACCGCGACCACATCCACGTCCGCCTCTCAACATACTGTAAGCATAAATACTCAATATACAGGAAACAACATCGTTCTAATATTCGAGTATAAAGAGATACAATATGCAAAGAACGAGATAGAGTTTAGGAACTTACAACCACTGTTCGCATGAAGACGTAGGCAGTGCAGTGATGTCATTCACGGCCGGTTATCCCAAAAGACATAAATGACCCCTATTTTAACCCAACGGCCAAGATATCCATAATCTTAGCTCCGATACCATATTCTGTAACACCCCCAATATATTCGGGAATATTACAGCGCCGTAAATCCTTTACATAAGGATTTACAAGGCTGAAGAATTGAACAAGTATAAAAGGGTACTGACGAATGGAAATAACGGAATTACAGTACATCAGTTCTGACCAAATACAGAAATAGTACAATTGTTCAACAGATCTCAATAATACATCACCAAATTCAAATCATCACAAACGACTGCGTACTCGAGTACTTATTGAAATAACGAATGAACAACAGATAAATAAACCCGGTCGGGACATCACTCTGCACCCTCGTCGTCATACAGTTCCAGTGGTTGTTTCCCCGCTCTCCTGGATCCTGAACACAAACAAAATGTCCACCCCCGAAGGGGTTAGCACAACGATGCTAGTACAAGTACCACAACATATTATTCATATCTCACGGTGAATAATAATAACGTAAACGACAAAATACCAACGAGTCTTCTCCTACGAGAAACTCAAACATAACATACACAACTGATAATCACAACATGATATCAATACATACACATGGTAATTCCATCGATCCAGCGTTCACTGCCTAGAACCCACGATGATCCCGTCAGACCAACCCGTGGTGGAAAAACCCGTCCGATGATCCAAAGACGCTAGCATAGATCCCCGATGATCCCGTTGGACCAACACGAGGTGGACACACAATAACGACATACATGCACGACAATATGTATAACAACAATACATAAAACAATTAAGGTACTTGCCTCGATTTGAAGACAATAACAATACTTCCACGAAAATGAATACTCAAGATCGTCCTCCTCAATCAATCACGTAACGAGACCAAACCTTAACAAAAGAAATGATATAGAGTTTATCTCACATCGTATGAATGTTTAACAATTAAGCAACGGTCAAAAGTTCATAAACCGCAATGCGCCGAAGAGCTTAGCGCACGCTAAGTACTCGTGTAGCGTGCGTTACGTGCCGCCCGATAGCGCACGCAAACAACAAAGCCTAGCGCACGCTAACGACGCAGGTCGATTTCACCGACCCAATCGACTTCGTCGATGGTCTAGCGTGCGTTACGTACCAACGTAGCGTGACGCTAACTAGTGCTCGATAGCGCCGTTAAACCGCATAACATAGCGTGCGCTATCTCGCATGGCGCTTCTTTGGCGATAAATCGTTCTTGCCATGAACGAAACAATGAAATCCTTCGTGATAATTCATGTTACTTCCATGAATACCAAGTTCTTACTCTTATGAATAATCTCCAGTATGATATCAACTTCAAGATGCAAAAATACGTATAATCATCATGACACCATAAACCATCTTGATTACAATTCTCATGCAAAGTTGGTGATCTCCGATTGATGTATTAGATTCTACTATCATTATACATATTCAGACTTCATCTTGAGGTGAACTAACAATTCCGACTTATACGAAAGAATATTTCCTAAGATGATTCTCCCTTTAAGTTCTTATCACATCTTTTCCAAATCATGATCACAAAGATAACATAAATCATACGGATTGTTAACTTCCGAATATTTCTCTTATCATTTGAAGTACTAGGATTCCAACTTCAAGGTTCCAACAATAATATCGTAATTGTAGACATCCCAATCTTCTAAACATGATGTTGTTGAAATAATTCACTAATGAAACTCAATATTTCGTTAATATGATCATCATATCCATTGGAAATCCAAATCTAAGACTGGTGATAGGTTGAACATACCTTAATATGTCGAAATCACTGAACCACAAGGTGTAATCCGACTCCGGTTGGTTATGCGCCCCTCCAAAGTGTTACTTCTCTTCAATGATCACTTCACAAGTGATACTCAATCATTCAATGATCACTCATACATGTTCTAAGTGTTTAGAAGGGAGATTATTGCTCTCTGGACTCTCAAAGATGAAGTATAGACGAAGGAAATGAAAGCCCAAGCGGTTGATGTCACATTTATAATATTCTGCATTTTTGACAAGTTAGCGCACGCTACTAAGCATCCCTTAGCGTGCGCTAATAATGGTTGACTTCAAAATTTGTCCGGGTGCGTCAGCGGGAATCTTATCCGGACCCATGTCCCGCTGGCGCATGAGCTAGCTGTCCCGCTCAATAATAGAGTCCTTAGCGCACGTTACTCATACCTTCATAGCGTGCGCTAAGAATGGCCCGATAGCGCGCGTTAAGATACATTCTTAGCGTGCGCTATCACAAGGTTGCTTGAGCAATTTTGCATGTTTCTATACTTATGTACAATGATGCCAATGCACGAAATATCATACTCCAATAATCAAAATCACCAATCCGAATAATACAGGGTTTGAATACAGATGAAATACACTGTAATAAATCCGGATATTGACATTTTCGTAACATATCTTTGTATCTCTACCATGCTTCGTGAAATGACTCTGAATCTTGTTGACGAAATGTAGAGATTTCGTATTTGAGTTTCGCCACTTTTATTGGTGGAAAGTATTTAGTGGTGAATTTTTGAACAAATTCGGGCCAATTTGTTATGCTTCGTGGTGGCAAAGTATCTAGCTACTCTCTTGCTCTGTCCTTCAAAGTGTGCACGAAAAGTCTCATTTTGATCGCCTCGCAATTTACATTTGGATATTTGAAATTTCCACAAATCTCCACAAAACGGTTAATATGGAGATATGGATTCTCGTTGGTTCTTCCATAGAATGAGTTGTTGTTGGAGAAGAGATTGATGACATCGGGGCGAATTTGAAAATTATCCACTCCAAATGGTGGATAGATCACACTTGATTGCACGCTCAAAGATGGGGGGTTCATGAATTCCCCAAATAGCATGTTGTCTTCATCTCTTTCCGGAACAATACGATATTGATGTTGAATGTTTTGAATATTAGGTATTCCCCCTACCGGAGGAATTCTTTCGTTATCGTTTCCTTGGGGGAGACGTGGGTTTGGTTCGTCCGCTATTGATGGTGAAGAAATAATGCTTGTTTTTTGTTCTCTTCGCCTTCTTCTGAATGTGGCTTCAATCTCGGGATCTAGTGAAACTAAATCTCGATTGTACGTCTTTCGCATAGACAAGAGAATCTACAACAAAGAAAAATTTGTATTTATAACAATAGTTAATAATGTAATATTTTAAAAATAACACTTATACTTCCCCGGCAACGGCGCCAAAAACTTGACACGTCTATTGTGTAACTACCGCAAGTGCACGATATCCTATCAAGTAGTAAGTGGACTTTTTGAGTCCGGTTTATCGATCCCACGAGGAAGTTAGGTTATATATTGATTTATACACTATTTAACTATTTGTTATAAAGATTTATATGATTGAAACACATAATTTAAGAGTTTGGTTTGACAATTGCAAAGAAAATGCAATAATAGTTCTAAAATTCAAGGAAATGAAAGATTGCACTAATAATAGATTAATAAAAGATAAAATGAAATAGTTGGGATTACAAACTTAGTTCATCATTAGTTATAGAAGATGTATAGGAGATCATAATATGTATTTACTTATTATGTTGTGTAGATTCGATTTTCCTTAAAAAGACGGTTCCTCTTTCGAATGTCAAAACGCCCCTTATATATTGAATCAATCCACTATATTTCTATATTGATTGGCTTCAATACATAGCATTAGGTTTTATGAAAATAACTCAAAGAATCATCTAAGGTCTAGAGGTATATTTCTATCCCCTAGAACAACTTAGAGTGAAGATCATTTGATCTAATCAAACATATTTTCTTTCGAAACATATGAAGACCATAAATATCGTCATTTATTGGCCAAATAAATAAAGATTGGTAAAACAATGAAAATCACACACAATAATAAGTAATTCATAATAGATCTTTATACAAACTTAAATAACATGACTAACCTTATTTATAATCTCAACTTAGGTAACTTAGCCCATTAAATTTTTATTCAACATATTACAAGCTTGAGTGGTCATTAATAGTTGAAAAAAGGGAAAGAATTGATCCTAACTCCCTTAGTAGATAAAAGAGAAAGAAGCAATAAACTCCCTTAACAACATAAGCTAAACTACACTTACACAAATCACTCAAGAACACAAGTGTGTTCTTCACACAAAAAGAAAAAGTACTACAAAGTGAGAAAATATAAGATGAATTATCAATAATGATGGATCTAAGGGGTCTATTTATACACCTAAAGTCATCTAATAGCTCCAAAACTCCAGCATTAATACATTAGATCGGATCAATGCCAGCTATCCCCTCAATAATAGACCAAAAGTATAAAAGATTAGACAATGATCACAATCTGTCAAGAGTTACGGCCGTAACATTGAGGAGTTACGGCCGTAACTATGATGACTTACGGCCATAACATTGAGGAGTTACGGCCGTAACATGGCTTCATAAATTTGCATTTTTGTGAGTTACGCCCGTACACGCCCGTATGGAGTTTCAGACTTCATTTTCAGCCCAAAATTTCTTAGACTTTGCGTTTTTGCCCCAAATCTTCTTTGGATGATAACTTTTGATATGTAACTCTGATTTTGAATCCGGAAAGACTACCGAACTCGTATCGGAAAGCCCTCCAACATGAATACATAAAAATTCATCAAAGGGAATATTTTATACACGTTATTTCTTGAGTAAATCCGTAATTCAATCCGATTAAGACTAAATTTATATCTTCATCCTATAAAAATAAAATTATTAAAAAATAATTAATTCAAAGCAAAAATGAGTAGACTAGCTCAATTATGGGTGAAATATATCGATACAAACCATGGATAAGTGTATAAAACTGACACTTATCAGGTGCTCTCCTCCCTTGTTGAGAAAATGTCTAATATTGAGACGAAACAGGATGCCGCTCTGCAAATCCTGGAACGCCTTGATGAAAAGGTGTCATACCTTGATGACGCCAAAAATGGGGAAGAAGCAAGGGAAGCTGCTAGGAGAATGAGGTTGGAGCAAGAGAAAGAAATGTTAGTTCCTTTTGAACACTCCATCACTGTAGATATAGCACGTATCTCAACGCCAAATGTTAGGATACAGGGAGACCGACCAGAATTCCAGGATCCTAAGTATCCTTAGAAAAGCCTAGTCCGAAAGCCACAATCAATGAACCTCCCGGCGGACCGATAGCCTACTGCTGCAGAGATCAAGAACTGGAGGAGAAATGAACTATTATGATACTTTGTTGTACTTATCAAGGATTCCTCAATTTTCAATAGATGCATGATGGTGCAGGAAGCTGCAGAGGAATTCAAGAACAAGCTGGAAGATGGAACGCTCCCGTTACAGCTGCAGATGAAGTCAAAGCACAAGAATGGTGACTTGGTTATCCACCCAGAGGATTGGATCCTAGTCTTCGATAAATCATATGAAGGTCGAGCCTTATATCTGAATCGAGATAGGGAAGCACATCAAAACTGGTGGAAGGGCACCAAGAATGACCCTAAAAGGCCATAAAGGCATTCAGACTACAAGAGTTAAATTTCCTTGTATTATAATTTTGTAATCTTATTTTCGGAACAACAAAATTTTGTACTCTTCATTTCAATATCAATAAAATTTTTGACCGTCTTGAAAGATTACAACTCGTAATCTACTGTGTTCTTATATGTTTATAGTCACTTAATTTATTTTTGCTGTATTCAAATTATGAAACTTATCTCAATACATAAACTGTAAGAACTTGCCTGCGAACAGTTCATAGTTTAAGTTGTATGTATCTAGAATACAATGTAAGATTGTGCCTGCGCGCCAATCATAAGTTTTCAAATGTAACTTTCCTTTGATAAAAGCTGAACTTGCATGCGAGCAGTTCTTAGTGTTAAGCCAAATGCTGAAGGCCAGATCATTCGAAAGAAGACCAAGAAGTCTACCCTACTTCAAACCGCTAAGTGTCAAAGTTTTGGCATCATCAAGGATGTTCGGATAACATCATATGGTTTTCAAAGGAAGACTCGGAAGGACTTGGCAAATTATCAAAAGGGGGAAAATTGTTGGGATAACAAATACCCGGTATCGAAGCTGTTGGGATAAACAATCCCTGTATCGATCGTGTTGTCAGAATGTTTTGACAATATACCAAATCCTGTATACCGCTAATAGTTGTATCGAAAAGCTGATCAAGTATCAACCTGTATGGAAGACTTCTCGTAGTCCCACCATACAGTGAATCTATCATACAGCAAAGAGTCCCGCAAAGCTAAGTATGGAAGCTGTCTCGAAACATCAATACAACAATCCTTCCATACAGCCCTCAAACAGGATAAGAAGGAATCTTCAGTATTCGCTAGAAGTCAAGTCCCGTTTTGATTAAGAAGTATTTAAATACTAAAGGATAAAGTATTTAAATACTGTAAGTCATCACAAGATCTTCAAATCCTGCAATATCCGGATCTCAGTCTATTCAAGTCAACTATCAAGTGGTCACAGAATCTTGCTCAACGAATCTATTTCAACGGATATATTTCAGAGGCTATATATCTCCAGAGTTTGAAGATCATATATACACGACTTACAACAACAAACAAGTGCTTACACGAATATTCAGAGCAAAACATATCTCCTAAAGCATTCTGCTATTCTGAAAGAAGAGATATACAATGCTCAAACCGTGAACAACACATCATCAGCTATAAGCTCAAAAAGTCAAAGCTGTTGTTCAAATATTGTTCTAACCCTTGAACAAACCCATCTGCCCTGTGTGGACTGAGAATCCTTGCTCTTCCCGAACTGTGTGTGACGGACTTGCATTGAAGAAGATGAAGCTTCAGAACTATGTGTGAAGAAGCCAGTCACGTGTTAGCTCAAACCAATCTGTGTGAACGGTCACTACACCAAAAACAGGATTTTGTGACATTGAAACTCGTAGGATTTGTGACTGTCAAT
The DNA here is from genome assembly GCA_033398695.1 of Orobanche coerulescens. Taxonomy (NCBI): domain Eukaryota; kingdom Viridiplantae; phylum Streptophyta; class Magnoliopsida; order Lamiales; family Orobanchaceae; genus Orobanche; species Orobanche coerulescens. The sequence goes on along the minus strand of CM065805.1, from coordinate 28,042,752 downwards.
GACAGTCACAATTTTATGACTGCCAATAACAGTCACAAAGACCAAACAGTGATAAATCCACATATTTGTGACTGTTAATGACTGTCACAAGTGTTCTGACTGTCTTGAGCAGTCACAAATCTAAATATTTGTGACTGTCTTGGGCAGTCATAAACTTTTCAGTTTTATGTATAAATACAGTTTGGCAAACTCTTAGCACAAGAGACGGGCACATCTGAAATAACGGTAATATGGCCAAACAGATCTAAAGTCCCCAGTTCCCATTATGTGTTTCTCCTCTCTCTATGCGACTTCTCTCCCTCTCTCTCTCTCTCAGAGTCACACGGAATACTTCTTCCAGCGACTCACAGAACCGGTGGTCGAAGTAGCAGCGACAATGGTCCATCGATAAGAGCAGCGATAGGACTCTCCATGATTCCCAGACTCGGGTCAGATCTCCATGAATCTCCTTTTGAATTTTCTGGGAAAAGAAAAAATAAGTCGCAGTCTTCGATTCGGTAGATCTTAGAGGCGGCGACGACGTTTCGAATCTAGAAATGAGGGTATAGTGGAGGAGTGGATGATGATTGAGTTTGTAGCAGTCGAATAAAATCTCAGGTTTGAATTCCTTTAGTTATTTATTTCGGTCCTCAATAAATATATGGGATTGTGCTATTGAATAATTTGGGTATTTGGTTTCCTGGTTCTGACATTTATATATGTGTATGTGTGAATGTTTGAAGATGAATTGGTAGGGGTGAACATTGAGACATTTTTTTCCGGTGATGGACCTAGGTTGAAGAAACTGAAACTGGAAGACGAATATTCTCTGAAAATTGAGATGATAAGTTTTCTTTAATTAGAAAGAATCACATAGAATCACATAAGTTTGATTGTGTTCACTACGTAAGAATTTGTGTAAATTTTGGAAATGAGTGTGTTGTGAAATTTTGAGATGTGTTTCTTTGCTGTAAATGAGATTTTTATATGTGTGTGTGTGAGATTTTGTAAAAGTGTTTTATTTTTTTTTTTTGAATTGAGATTTATTATAGTTCCAGTCTAGGATTTAACTGTTGGTTACCATAATGTTCCACTTCTCCTCCACTCCTACATCCCATTGTGGGAACGTGAGAATGCCTCGGGTTCTCTGTTGGATGCTTGGAATAAAAAGCTTGTGCTCGCCAGTAATGCACCAAAGTATCCATCATAGGAAAATCAGATGTTAAAAACATTTAATGATGCAGTAGGGGGAGCCAGTGGGATGGGATTTATTTTGAGAGATGCTAGGAGATTTGCAATGGATGAATTGTCTTCGGCAACAAGAAATTTTAGTGACAAATTTTGATCGGACAAGGAAAATTCGGCGAGGTGTACAAAGGATTGCTCCATGATGGGTTGCTTGTAGCAATGAAAAAGCGACCTGGAGCCCCGAGCTAGGAGTTCTTTGATGAGGTAACTCTGTTATTTGTGAAACTATTGTGAACTAACACATGGCCATCTCATTTTGTTGGCATCTTGTAAGGTACAACTTGCAAGTGAAATATAAATTCTAAAGTTCAATTGTCACTGTTAAGGAATATTTTGACCTCATTCTCATTCTTTCTCATCATTTCTTTAGTCCAATCTTGGCTAGTCATTTGTTCTCTTTGTAGAGTTTGAAACTGAAACTATAGTTGACTGTTTCTATCTCGGATTGCTAAATTGACATATATTGGCAGCAAGCTCATTAGTCTTTATCGCTTTGTTCTGTTCTTCTGAGTTTTCAGTAGTTATGAATTGAAGCTAAGTTTGAGGTTCATTTCGTATCAGGTCCGATATCTTTCATCTATTCAACACCGAAATCTGGTCTCACTTTTAGGTTACTATCAGGAAAATGATCTCCAGATTCTTGTCTATGAGTACATACCTAATGGAAGTGTTTCCTTTCACTTGTATGGTAATTCAATCGTAGATTTTTTTGCAAACACTACCTTATATATAAAAAAATAGGAAATAATATTGTAGATTTTTTCAGCTTTTGACAAACAGTAAAGAATCAATAGAAAATTTCTTTTCCTGTTTTCGTAATTAGTTTCTAAAAGCAGTGGGAAAACATTTTTTTTATTGTTCTGCTTAATAAAACACTTTTACAACTTATTCTTCAAACATTCTCTTCTGAGTTATACATTTTCTTAGCTTCTGGTTGCGAACAATATTAACTTCTGATACCCAACTACTCGCTTCTACGGCAATAAATCGCTTCCTTTGAAATCACAAATTTTTGCAAGAACTCCCTAAATTGAGTAGAACCAGATTTTCATTGCTATATTCTTTGATTCAGGTGTTAAATTTATCTGTGAAACTTTAGAAACTTGGGATATATTTATATGTCGAGGTAACATGTACGATTATCTTTTTTTCCCTTTCCGTGTTCTTCCATTTTATCTGATATGAGTTTTAGTATTTTTATTGTCATTGGACTGAACCTTAATGGTGTTTTTTGACAAACCCGTATAAAAATTAGTCTTTATGTGGATATGGGTTCCTGTTTTCTTTTTTTAGGCCATCAAGCCAACAGTATTGATAGGATCATCGGGAGCCTAAATAACCTTCACAAAGGAAGTGGTCGAGGCGATGGCATCCATCAATAAGGTCCGGCAAATGATATCATATTTATATTTGTCTAATAGTCCTCGAGCAAATTGTATTTCGTTAACGCATTTTAGTTTCTCTTTTCAGAAACCTGTTATTCTTGCCCTCTCTAACCCAACCTCATAGTCAGAATGTACTGCCGAAGAGGCTTATACATGGAGTGAGGTGATCATTCTGCTCTCATCTTTTACAGGGATAATTAGTAATTACAAAAACTACCCCTAAAGTTTAATCTAATTACAAAACCCCAATTATCTTTCAAAATAAAAAATAACCCTCGACATATACTTTTGTCTTACAAACGTACATCCTCAGTTGGGCCTAGAAGTGCCTATCAGTAAGATAAGTACAAACCTCAACGGGTTATTTTTACTTTTAGACCATATGTAATTTTTTTCCGGTTCTTGTAAATAGACTATAATTACGGGGTAGTTTTTGTAGTTAACCATCTTTAATATGTATTCTTGCTATGTCGTTTGATTTTTCATCTGCTCTTCTACTCGTCATTTAGGGCCGAGTCATTTTTGCTAGTGGAGGCCCATCGGTTGAATATAACGACAAATTTTATGCATCTGGCCAGGTTCAGCCTAACATTCTCGACCCGCTAAAATTTTATTTGTATAATTATATTATTATTTTTTCGTGGAAAACCTTTTGCACTGACACCAACATTAATTTTTTGGTTAAGGCGAATAATGCATATATCTTTCCCGGACTCGGTCTCAGTTTGATTATTTCCGGTGCCATCCGAGCTCATGACGATATGCTTCTGGCAGCTTGTAAGTTTACTCTCAACAATACTAATTCAAGAGATATTTCATATGATTAAACCTCTAACTGTAGCTTTTCTTGTTTTTACTTACCAATGCCCATTTTCTTGATGTTGTAACACTAAAGAAGATTGTCTGCTAATCGGCCGAAAGAAAATTAATTTCGTTCGTCTATTTTTCTTACAACAGCGGAAGCATTAGCGGCACATATTAGCCTAGAGAACTTAGATAAAGGACTCATATATCCACCATTCGCAAACATCCGAAAGATTTCGGCCCAAATTGCGGCCCAAGTAGCTGCTAAAGCATATGAACTTGGTAATATCTTCCTTCTGATTCCCCCAAAAGGATACCCTTTGCCTTTCGGTTTGGCCTAATTACATTAAAAAAATCCAGTTAATATTAAAAATTACAAAAATACCATTAACCCTTTTGCACATGTTAAGTGGAGTTGATGGAAATTGATAATGTCATCAATATTTCACATCCTCAACTTTTGTAAATATTACAAAATTTCCCGTCTTACATTTTACAGCTGCATCCCTCGATTTTGTCAATATTACAGATAGTCAAACGAAAAGTCTGCCCTGTATGTAATATTTAGAAATGTTGAGATTAGATTTTGCAATTTTCTAATTTAGCAGAGGTTTTATGTAATAACCCCAAACTTAAGGAGTCGTTTTGTTAATTATCATTTTTATAATTATAATCTTATTCATTGCTCTCTATTTTCTTTTTTCTTTTTTCTTATCGTTATTAGGTTTAGCAACTCGGCTGCCGCAACCAGAAAACCTAGTGGCATATGCAGAAGTCGCATGTACAAATTGACTATCGCCATTACTGCTGAACTTGTGAACGAATTGTTGTTTCTTATGTCGCATTCTATCTCTTTTCTTTTTGGGTCCGTTTTCTTGTTCGCCACTGTCTTGAATCATGTTCTTGAGATATTCGCCACTGCAGATTGTTGTTTTCATACATCTATTAGCAAGATGACGCGTTCAAGCATGTGCGTCTCTGGCTGTTAAAGTGTAACAGCCCAAAAACAGTGGCTATTACAGTGCCGTGGACCCCTACTGGGACCCACCAGGCGATATCACAATATACATTTAAAATCTGACAACGTGGCACCGTACCACAACATTTATCAAAACCCCGGTGTGGAGCATGAGTTATTCATATCTTTAAATACTGGCAAACAAACACAGGATCCAAATTCGGTACAGACCATATGACGATGGGCAGTACCTAACAAATCTTAGTACATTCATCTGACACAAAATAAAAATGAAAGTCACAATAAAACATAACCGAACAACCAAAAGACTCGGGGCCCTCGAAATAGCATACATCAGAATCCTCCGTCGCCATTGTGCTCCTCCGGTGCTTTGCCCTTTCCTCGCCCTGAAATACAAGTATTTCGCCCCAAACCACAGGGTCAGCTATACATGATAATAATTCTCATGACATTATACAATTCATATATATACTGATCTCAAAGAAATCCACCGACTACTGAATATACCCCGAAGGCGTATAAACAATCGATCCCAATCCGAACATAACCAAATATACGAACGACCATATACTATGGCTCAATACGGACGTCACGACGCCCGATCCGGAAATGTGTCCGTGCACATGTCCACCCGTATACGGAATCCAGAATATACGTGGGACGATGTACCTAATTAGCCTCACGAACTACGTCTCGTGTGCACGATCTAAATGCGGAAAACCTCCACGCATGATCATCAAGTGCCCGGCTAAAAATCCTACACATAACCAATCGGCGCGCAGATATGACTCCAGAGATGTCACGATACAACATGACAACGAAACTCAACGAATTACACTTTTACTAAGGAATCGAACAACTCACCGAAGTGTCAACAAAGCTCAACAATATCAAGGGTCCAAAAGTAACGAACTTGGGAATATAATCCCACGATGAAAACGGGACATCATTAAGAACAACCTCAAGTCACAAGACACAAGTTTATAGGGGTTTCATATACACGAAATGCATAATCATCATAAGAATCCACACATCATTATAACCAAGCAAGATAACTTGCCTCAATTCCGTGGATGAATAATCCTTCTTTGAATGGTCAAACGAATGGTATCCTCGTCTAACAATACTCACGTGAACAAGCACCTTGAATGAAATGTAATTCATTCAACAACACATTTGTACGATAATGGTATTATTACATAAATAATATTCGTAATTTTACTTGAATAAATCAATCATCCTATTGATCATTTTAATGTTCTTATTACAAATCATTGTATGTTTATCATGTTCGTTCACATATTCTAACCTTAATGTCAAATACTTGATGTCTAGTTTATCATCAATGTAATATCGTGAAAATATCTTTTCAAATCATCGACACTCCCAATTACGATATAGGTTTGTGTTTAATTACGTTCTTCGTTATTCTACCAACGATTACATTCAAAACTTGATTTACTATATGAAACATAAGTTTAAGTTTTTAGTGAACTAAGAATATCATCTTAATTTACGTTTCTTAATACGCCCGGATTAATGAAATGGAATTCGGCTACTCATCTACCGCATTTGTATCATCATATTCAACACAATCCTCTTAAGAACATTATCAACCTATTAATGTAGTGATTAACACCCTTTAATGAAATCGATAAATTCGAACATATGAAGATTACAACTTTCTTCTATCAACATTCATTGATTTACTTTGAAGAATTTATTAAAAGCCTAGTTATATCATTGGATACTTGAAATTTTGGAAGTAACTTCAACCCATCTAGCAAAGATCATCTTCAAAGGGTTAATATAATCTTTCCAACAATTTTATTACAAAGGTTTTAGAGGCCAAAAATCATGGTTCCATACTACCTTCAAGAATCAATAGAATGTTCAAGGCAAATTTAACATTTCTCACTTTTAATCATAAGGATATCATCCCTAACATGCTCCTAGGGTTGAGACTATAATTAACTTCCAATTATCATGTTATACATCAGGTTTTAAGTATATCATTATCAACACAATCACATTATGAAGTTATTTACAATAAGAAGTAACACTAATACCTTCAATGTTAATATTCACTTAGTTTGAGCATGATTCAATTAACTTATCATGTTTGCACTAGTTTAACTAACATTATCTGAAGTATTTATCTACTAACATCATCATAATCATGGAATTGATATGAGTTAAAGAAAGACCAACCTTAAAATGAAGAACAACACCAACACTTCAAGGGATACACTTCAATCTCTAGCTTCTCCAAGTCACCAATCAAGTGTTGAGGCTCCAACACAAGTTAGAAAGGCTTAGAAACGAAGTTGGAAGGGAAAGGAATCATTCCTCAGTTGGGAGGTTGAAAAGGGTCGAGTAGGAAGTGAATGGCAAGTCATACTTTTATAATCTGAACTTGACATTACGTACGTTAACGAACGTGGTTAACGTACGTTATAGCCTTTACGTACGTAATCTTATGATCATTACGTACGTAACCAATTTCATCAAATTTCACTGCCTCAAAACACGTAATTCGTTACGTACGTAACTATGTAGCTATTACGTACGTAATAGCCGTTGACTTGGCTGACGCGATCGACTCCCGACCACCTACCCTGCCGCCCCACCCGGCCAAAGGCGGATCAGGAGGATCTTCCGCATTACGTGCGTTAACGTATTGATATTACGTCGTAGGCGACATACATAGCGTACGTTATGAAGACAGTTAACGTCGTTAAGTACTATAACAAGCATAAATGGAATTCTCCCAATATCACCCAACAACTAATATAGTATGAATGACCACGAATCCAACTTAACATAATTCGTCGATACTTGCTACAACATCACAGATATGGTGCGAAAACACTTAACTTAAATCATGAAATACAATATTAAAGGCGAGGGTATTACATACTCCCCCCCTTAAAAGGAGTTTCGTCCCCGAAACTAAGGGGTAAACAATTCAGGGTATTTCTCTCGCATGCTATCTTCGGTCTGCCACGTAGCTTCCTCGACTCCATGTCTCGACCACTGAATTTTTAATAAGGGAATCGTCTTGTTCCTTAGCTGTTTAATTCTTCTATCGAGTATCTGCACAGGCCGTTCTTCATACGAATGGTCGTCGGCTATTTCGACCTCGTCGAATTGAATAACGTGACTTGGATCAGCAACATACTTCCTTAACTGAGATACATGGAATACGTTGTGAATCCGGCTCAAAGCTGGTGGTAATGCTAAACGATAGGCTAGGTCGCCTACTCGTTCCAGGATCTCAAACGGACCAATGTACCTTGGGCTCAATTTGCCTCTCTTCCCGAATCGGAAAACACCTCTAGTAGGAGATACTTTGACTAGTACATGGTCACCAACCTCAAACTCGAGTGGTCGTCGACGATTATCTGCATATGATTTCTGGCGGCTTTGGGCCGTTAATAGACGGCTCTTGATCAGGGAAATCTTCTCGCGGGATGCCAATAACATATCAGGTTCCGTACCAATAGATTCAGACAATTCGTCCCAGCACAAAGGGGACCTACAACGACGACCATACAATGCTTCATAAGGTGCCATCATGATCGAGGCGTGCCAGCTATTATTGTATGTGAATTCTACCAACGGCAGTTGGGCTTCCCAGTCAGGCTTCCAATCGAGAGCACATGCCCTCAACATATCCTCTAGAGTTTGAATTGTCCTCTCAGACTGACCGTCGGTCTGAGGATGAAAAGCCGTACTGAAGTTCAAATGTGTACCCATAGCACGATGAACCGCCTTCCAGAAGTGCGACACGAACCGTCCGTCCCGATCTGATACAATACTCTTAGGGGTGCCATGCAGTCTCACAATCTCTTTGATGAATAATTGGGCCAATCTCTCAGGGCCCCAAGTATCCTTGATCTCCAAGAAATGGGCTGATTTAGTCAATCGATCCACAACCACCCAAATCGTATTCATGCCTCGATGGCTCGTCGGCAAACTAGTAATAAAGTCCATCGATATGTCTTCCCACTTCCACTCGGGAATCGGAAGCGGTTTCATCATGCCAGCTGGTCGTTGATGCTCAATCTTGACCTGCTGACAGGTCAAACATTTCGAAACGAATTCGAAAACCTCCCGTTTCATGTTACCCCACCAATAATACGGCTTCAAATTCTTATACATTTTGTTTGATCCCGGGTGTATGGAATACGGGGTAGCATGAGCCTCCTTCAGAATAGTATTCCTCAACTCTTCGTCTGCTGGTACACATACTCGATTTTTAAAGCGTAACAGTCCATCCTCGTGAACCACAAATCCAGGGGCCTTCCCCTGATCGATTTCTCCTCGAATTCTGGATAAGAATGGGTCCGTCATCTGTTTCGTCCTGATCGTCTCATCAATGGATGGTGAAATCTCAAGCATGCACAGTTGTCCCTGAATGCGTTGTACCCATACCTCAATCTCTGGTCTCATGAACTCTAATTGCAACTCCCTCTGGGCGGTCAAACGAGCTAGTATCTGCTCCTGCATCGTCTTGCGGCTCAAGGCATCGGCAACCACGTTTGCCTTGCCTGGATGATAAAGGATCTCGATATCATAGTCTTTGATTAGCTCTAACCACCTCCTTTGTCTCATATTCAACTCCTTCTGGGTAAAAATATACTTCAGGCTCTTGTGGTCCGTAAAAATCTGGCAGGCAACTCCATACAGATAGTGGCGCCAGATTTTTAAAGCAAACACTACGGCTGCTAACTCCAAGTCATGAGTCGGGTAGTTGACCTCGTAAGGACTCAACTGTCTGGACGTATAAGCGATCACTTTCCCGTCCTGCATTAACACGCAGCCAAGGCCCTGCCTCGATGCATCGCTATATACCACGAATCCTTCCGTTCCCCTAGGTAGTACTAAAACAGGTGCTGAAATTAATCGACCTTTGAGTTCATCAAAACTTTGCTGACATGCTTCCGACCACAAGTACTTCTTATCTTTTCTCAACAGATTAGTCATCGGTTGAGCGATTTTGGAAAATCCTTCCACGAATCGTCTGTAATAGCCTGCTAGACCCAGAAAACTACGAACTTCCTTCACGTTCTTCGGGGGTAGCCAGCCTCGGATAGCTTCCGTCTTCTGTGGGTCTACTCTTACTCCCTCTGCTGATATCACATGACCCAGAAAAATAACTTCAGACATCCAGAATTCACACTTAGAAAATTTTCCATAGAGTTGTTCTCGCCTTAATGCGTCGAGAACCTGGCGGAGGTGACACTCATGCTCCTCATGATCACGAGAGTAGACCAAGATGTTGTCAATAAAAATGACTACAAAACGATCCAGATAATTAATAAAAACCCGATTCATCAATTCCATGAATACTGCAGGTGCATTAGTCAGTCCGAATGTCATGACAATGAACTCATAATGCCCATAGCGAGTGCGAAAAGCTGTCTTCGGACGCCGACTCTCGAATCCGCAATTGGTGGTACCCGGACCTCAAGTCGATCATGGAAAATACAATGGCTCCTTGGAGCTGATCCAATAGATCATCGATGCGAGGTAAAGGATATTTGTTCTTAATTGTTACTTTGTTCACTCCCATTAATCAATACACAAACGCAATGATCCGTCCTTCTTCATTTAATAACATCGGCGCTCCCCAAGGGGATGCACTGGGCCGAACATATCCTTTCTCGCTAATTCTTTGAGTTGTCTTTTCAACTCCCGCATCTCGATCGGGGCCATACGATATGGTGTTTTCGAAAGCGGGACGTCCCTGGCTCCAACTCAATGGTGAATTCTACCTCTCGTGGGGGTATTCCCGAAGCTCGTCTGAAATACATCCTGGATAATCTCGAACTACTGGAATATCAATCAATTTGGTGGCGGTCAATTGCCTTAGTCATGTAACACCAATAACCAATGCATCCTGGTTCGAATCTCATAGCCTTCATAGCGCTGATGACTCTCCCAGAATGATTGGGATTATCACCCCGAAAAATGCACTCGACGCCATCATCCGATGTGACAGTCACCATTCGCTTACAGACGCTAAGCACGGCATCGTGACGATCCATCCAGTCGATACCCAAGATTACATCATCTTTAGGTAAATCAACCACAATCAAGTCGGACAACCACTCACGGTTGTTCATGCTAATCAGACGATTCGTACTTCACGACTCCCAATAATTCTTCTACCATCGGGTATACCAATTACATAAGGTTCACAATCGGTAACACGATTCAAATGCAAACGACTCAAACAAGAACTAGACAAAAAGGAGTGTGAAGCACCAGTATCAAAAAGAACACAAACGGGCTGAGAGTGGATCTCGAGAGTACCTGCAATCATGCTGGCTTCGGGATCATCGGCTTTCTTCATCTCGTAGACTCTGGGTTTTGCAACCCCGGAAGCAGGTGTACCAATTTGATTTCCATGACCCATCCCTTTGTTCGCCTCGGTAGTCTGGTAAGAAGCGGATGGAGGAGCACGTTCCTGAACAGAAGACTGTACTGGAGCAAGAGATGCTACTGGAGCACGCCCGAGTCCACCCCGGCAATAGCGAGCACGATGTCCATTCTTCCTGCAAGTGTGACAGGCAACGGCCGGCTTCGGACACTTGGAGCTGATATGCCCCTGGTCCCCACAGTTATAACACACGACAGGTGAGCTGATTGCCCGAGAGTGCGTTCCTGCCGGTTTCGGTGCCATAGGTGGCCGCTCAGAAGGATTTGGTACAGGCTGGGGTTTCTTGAATACCCCCCGGTTACTGTCTCCTTGGGTCTGGTTCCTGGATCTCTTGTTGGAAAACTGAGGCTGCTTCTTAGAAATCTCCTTCGCAGTAAGTTCATACTCCAACGCCTTCTCAATAAACTCCGGTAAGGTCGTACAGTGGTGATTGAGTAATTGCATCCTCATTCGGGGTTTAAGCCTCTTGAGGAAATATTTGATCTTATCAGCTTCCGAACGGACAACTGACGTAGCAAAAGGGAGAAGTGCTTGGAATTTTTCGGCAATCGCTAACACATCCTCGTCTTCCGATGGGTCGGGGTTTAGTAATTCGGACAGTTTGGCTTCACGGAGGGGTGCAGGATAGTAACAATCTAGCATAAGATTCTTCAATTCCTCCCAAGTACTCGCGCCTTCGGCAGACCTCACAGAACGCCACCAAGTATGGGCACTCTTACTAAGGTAGTAGGCTGCCACAACAACTCGATTTTCCTCTGGGCACTCCACCATCTCGAACAGTTTCTCGAAATGCTCTATCCAGTGTACAATGTCAGCAGGCTCAGATGAGCCTTCAAAAGTCGGAGGTTGCTGACGTGATATGTCGCTAATAATCCGGCTCACGATCCCGCCAGGCACCAGAGGCGGAGGCTGTTGTCCCTGCTGTTGACCAGTAGTATTTCTCTGCATAGTTTCCATCAGCTGACACATTTGGGTCATCTGGGCCATCATGCCCTGCATCACGGTGTAAGGATCGACACGTGCATTCTCTCCGGTGTGGTGTGATTGGTCCCTAGAAGGCGAATCACTGCCTGCGGAACTCTGTTCCACATTCGCGCGTCTGTTAGCTCGTGGTATCGGAATTCGGCCTCTTCCGCGGCCTTGTCCCCCTCTGCCACGGCCTCTCAGGTTCCTTTCCATACTGAAAGAATCAAGTCACAAGTAAAGTTCGATTTATCAATCATAATTCATGCTAAGTTAATAGCAACAGGGAATTTCCTATCCAACAAAGCAGTTGTAACGAATCACTGGCACTACAAGTGTTACACACTCAATATCATATCAACATTAAGTCGAAACAATTCCAATCACATAATTAATTTAGGTTCTCCTCAAACAGATGAATTTTGCCTCATGGTAGCAAGATGCCAAGATAAGTAAGGAGATCAATACATCGTCAATATCATGCCAGTAATCAAATTATGGTTCATGAGAACATACCGTATTCGACGGGTCAGGCGCTTGCACAGGTTACACGTGGCACGAAGGTTTCTTGATGCTATTTCGATTCTACAATAACTCAAAATAAAAACACACTCTCCGATACCATCTTCTGTAACAGCCCAAAAACAGTGGCTATTACAGTGCCGTGGACCCCTACTGGGACCCACCAGGCGATATCACAATATACATTTAAAATCTGACAACGTGGCACCGTACCACAACATTTATCAAAACCCCGGTGTGGAGCATGAGTTATTCATATCTTTAAATACGGGCAAACAAACACAGGATCCAAATTCGGTACAGACCATATGACGATGGGCAGTACCTAACAAATCTTAGTACATTCATCCGACACAAAATAAAAATGAAAGTCACAATAAAACATAACCGAACAACCAAAAGACTCGGGGCCCCCGAAATAGCATACATCAGAATCCTCCGTCGCCATTGTGCTCCTCCTGTGCCTTGCCCTTTCCTCGCCCTGAAATACAAGTATTTCGCCCCAAACCACAGGGTCAGCTATACATGATAATAATTCTCATGACATTATACAATTCATATATATAGTGATCTCAAAGAAATCCACCGACGACTGAATATACCCCGAAGGCGTATAAACAATCAATCCCAACTGTCGAACATAACCAAATATACGAACGACCATATACTATGGCTCAAGACGGACGTCACAGTACGCCCGATCCGGAAATGTGTCCGTGCACATGTCCACCCCGTATACGGAATCCAGAATATACGTGGGACGATGTACCTAATTAGCCTCACGAACTACGTCTCGTGTGCACGATCTAAATGCGGAAAACCTCCACGCATGATCATCAAGTGCCCGGCTAAAAATCCTACACATAACCAATCGGCGCGCAGATATGACTCCAGAGATGTCACGATACATCATGACAACGAAACTCAACGAATTACACTTTTACTAAGGAATCGAACAACTCACCGAAGTGTCAACAAAGCTCAACAATATCAAGGGTCCAAAAGTAACGAACTTGGGAATACAATCCCACGATGAAAATGGGACATCATTAAGAACAACCTCAAGTCACAAGATACAAGTTTATAGGGGTTTCATATACACGAAATGCATAATCATAATAAGAATCCACACATCATTATAACCAAGCAAGATAACTTGCCTCAATTCCGTGGATGAATAATCCTTCTTTGAATGGTCAAACGAACGGTATCCTCGTCTAACAATACTCACGTGAACAAGCACCTTGAATGAAATGTAATTCATTCAACAACACATTTGTACGATAATGGTATTATTACATAAATAATATTCGTAATTTTACTTGAATAAATCAATCATCCTATTGATCATTTTAACGTTCTTATTACAAATCATTGTATGTTTATCATGTTCGTTCACATATTCTAACCTTAATGTCAAATACTTGATGTCTAGTTTATCATCAATGTAATATCGTGAAAATATCTTTTCAAATCATCGACACTTCCAATTACGATATAGGTTTGTGTTTAATTACGATCTTCGTTATTCTACCAACGATTACATTCAAAACTTGATTTACTATATGAAACATAAGTTTAAGTTTTTAGTGAACTAAGAACATCATCTTAATTTACGTTTCTTAATACGCCCGGATTAATGAAATGGAATTCGGCTACTCATCTACCGCATTTGTATCATCATATTCAACACAATCCTCTTAAGAACATTATCAATCTATTAATGTAGTGATTAACACCCTTTAATGAAATTGATAAATTCGAACATATGAAGATTACAACTTTCTTCTATCAACATTCATTGATTTACTTTGAAGAATTTATTAAAAGCCTAGTTATATCATTGGATACTTGAAATTTTGGAAGTAACTTCAACCCATCTAGCGAAGATCATCTTCAAAGGGTTAATATAATCTTTCCAACAATTTTATTACAAAGGTTTTAGAGGCCAAAAATCATGGTTCCATACTACCTTCAAGAATCAATAGAATGTTCAAGACAAATTTAACATTTCTCACTTTTAATCATTAAGGATATCATCCCTAACATGCTCCTAGGGTTGAGACTATAATTAACTTCCAATTATCATGTTATACATCAGGTTTTAAGTATATCATTATCAACACAATCACATTATGAAGTTATTTACAACAAGAAGTAACACTAATACCTTCAATGTTAATATTCACTTAGTTTGAGCATGATTCAATTAACTTATCATGTTTGCACTAGTTTAACTAACATTATGTGAAGTATTTATCTACTAACATCATCATAATCATGGAATTGATATGAGTTAAAGAAAGACCAACCTTAAAATGAAGAACAACACCAACACTTCAAGGGATACACTTCAATCTCTAGCTTCTCCAAGTCACCAATCAAGTGTTGAGGCTCTAACACAAGTTAGAAAGGCTTAGAAACGAAGTTGGAAGGGAAAGGAATCGTTCCTCAGTTGGGAGGTTGAAAAGGGTCGAGTAGGAAGTGAATGGCAAGTCATACTTTTATAATCTGAACTTGACATTACGTACGTTAACGAACGTGGTTAACGTACGTTATAGCCTTTACGTACGTAATCTTATGATCATTACGTACGTAACCAATTTCATCAAATTTCACTGCCTCAAAACACGCAATTCGTTACGTACGTAACTATGTAGCTATTACGTACGTAATAGCCGTTGACTTGGCTGTCGCGATCGACTCCCGACCACCTACCCCTGCTCGGCCCCACCCGCCGAAAGGCGGACTGCTGGAGGATCTTCCGCATTACGTACGTTAACGTATTGATGTTACGTACGTAAGGCGACATACATAGCGTACGTTATGAAGACAGGTTAACGTACGTTAAGTACTATAACAAGCATAAATGGAATTCTCCCAATATCACCCAACAACTAATATAGTATGAATGACCACGAATCCAACTTAACATAATTCGTCGATACTTGCTACAACATCACAGATATGGTGCGAAAACACTTAACTTAAATCATGAAATACAATATTAAAGGCGAGGGTATTACATAAAGTTTATAGAATTATATGTTGTTGACCAGTACATTTGATGTCTCATTGGACGTGTTTTTTTGGATGTATTAATTTTTAACCCTAGATTGTAGTTTTGTGTATGCGTTGTGAAAACTGATTAGAGTAGTTTATGGAAATACTGAGAAATATGACTGGATTCCATTGTGACCTCATTGTGAAAAATTGCAGGTTACAAAAATTTGTTTCTTAAATATTTTATTTTTTTTAATTTTTTTTCAACATTTGTGACAGTCAATGACAGTCATACATTATTGAAATCTTGATTACCTTGTGACTGTCAAGGGAAGTCAGGAAAGGTGAAATTTGTGACTGCCATTAGCAGTCATGAAAATCACATTTGCGACAGCTAATGACAGTCACAAATATTCTTTGTGACTGCCATGGAAAGTGGTATTGTAAAGTCATATAATGAGGTTTGTGACTATTTTGTGACTGTTTTTGGCAGTCACAAAAAAAGTTGTGACTGGTGATTATGTGACAGTCATTTGTGACTGTTTTTTCCATTTGTGACTATTTTTGGCAGTCACAAAATCATGATTCTGGTGTAGTGGGTTGAAAGCTAAGATCTTTATATCAATCTGTGTGAACGATATATTGATTAGGTTTGGTTATAATTATGTAGTTGTGTACGTAGTAATTATAATAAACTTTTTACTCCTGTGTGGAGGACCAGTGGACGTAGAGGGGTTTACCTCGAACCACTTCAAATATTGTGTTATTTACCTTCTGCTTTTATTTTTTTATTATTTGTGATTATTTAAGTATACACTGCACACCTAGTTGTTGTATCCTCAGCAACTTACTGTATTAAAGACTTCCGCTATGCACTTAGATTTGAAAACCGTACAGCCTGTTGTTTCAAACATTTTCCAAGCTTTATCCTATATACTTAGTGGCCAACCGTTGGTCATTTAGGTTGTTGATTGTTATTGAACGTATCGTTAATTGATTATTGCATTAGGTTGCGTTTAGTGATCGTTGATGTTAACCGTTGCACTGCGGTTGAGGTTGGAGAATGCATGAATCGTCTTGGTCGGGGTTGAGGAGCTTGTAGATGAAGACGGCGGGATTGATAGCGGCTTCGTCGAATTGGTATCAAGGCAAGTTATGCTTGCTCAGTTCATAATGTTTAATAAATGGTTCTGCTTTCATTTCATTTACGATTCATATAGCAATGGTATTATGGAATATGAATTGTCGGGATGATGGTATGTATATTATGCTTGGACTAAGATAAATCATAATGTATATGATTTTAAAGATGTCTAATGGAAATGGAGACGTGAATCATATTTGGTCTGTATTACGAGAAGTTGGATATCAAGGTTAGTTGTAATGTCGATATTGAACTCGAGGTGGTGGTTTGGTATTAGTTATGGACTGTACTTCATTTTGGATTTTCAGATAAACCGTGTATTCGTTCAGGGTGGTTGGTCGTGGAAAGGTTAGCGTCTCCAGCTTGAGGTAAATTAATATTGTTAGATTATGATAATCATCATGTGGCATTATTGCATGTGTGTGTTGATATTTCATGCGGTGAGTGTGCACCATTGTTTGTTACGTTTTGTGATGTGCTCTTTCTTTGAGATGTAATCTGCTGGGCCGATGTGTTAGGGGATAAGACCTAAATGGCACCTATGTCCGGAGTATTCCTGAGTAGATGCTTCCGTAACCCTTGGCTGCTGCCTTGGGAGTTTATGTGTTATTATTATATGCATTGTTGAACATGTTGTGAACTGCTGTCTGACGGAATACGACATTATGGTCGTGTCGGTCTTTCATGATCAAGTTATTGTTGCCCTTTTGGAAAATCTTTTGATACTTATTGGATATGCGTTTCTTCGAGATTTGTTGTCATGTTGTATCATGGCATATCTGGAGTCAGATACGTTCTAATCGTTCATGTGTAGGATTTTCGGGACAGGCACGTGTAGCATATGTAGGTTTCGACCTCATATTGAACCATGCACATGAGATGTACTTCGTGAGGCTTATTAGGTACGAGACCAGACGTGTATTGATCAATAATCGTGGCTGGCTTGTACACGGACATCTGTCCGGATCGATCGTATCGTGACATCCATCTTGAGTCTTATTGATTGGTTGTTCACAGTCCATGTATAATCGTATCTGTTCGGAATTTGGGTTGTCTTTGTAATTCCGTATATATGATCCGTATATGGTCGACGATTTTATTCTCTCGTGTATCTATCACTGTTGAACCTTTACTAATTTCGTTCGGAGTTACCATATCGATGGTCAACTCATTGATATCGATACTTTATTAATCTCGTTTGGAGTTCACCCTGTCATTGGTAATCTCGTTCGTTATTGATCCTTATTGATTCTATTTGGGAGTTGTCTCACCATTGGTATTGTCGGTTATTAGTCCTTGATTGATGTTATTGGAGTTTACCGTGTCGTCGATATTCTCGGTTGTCGATTCCTTATTGCTCTTGTTGGAATTTACCGTATCGTTAGTATTCCCGGTTGTTGGTCCTTATTGATCTTGTTAGAGTTTAATGTATCGTCAGTATTCTCGGTTGTTGACCCTTTATTGATCTTATTGGAGTTTATCTTACCGTTGGTATATCTGGTTGTCGATTCTTTATTGATCTCGTTGGAGTTACCATATTGTTGGCATTCCCGGTGGTTGATCTTTCATTGATCTTGTTGGAGTTACCATATCATGGTATTCTCATTCGTGGTTGATCCTTTGTCGATCTTGTGTGGAGTTATCATGTCATTGGTATTCCGTTTTGATGCATTGGTTGTTTATCATTATTGATTGTGTGAACATTCATGTTTTGCATTGATATCCGGGACTTGCCATTGTCTCGGGATGGTTGCTTTATAGATGTACCGTGTGATATCGGTTTTATCAGAATTGGAATCCAATTGTGCGATCCCACGGACAGAATCGGACTTGGCCAGATTATTCCATTTTGGAGATATGTTTATGTTTGAGAATCTTGGTATCATTTCGGATACAGCTCAGGTGGTTACTCTGAATTCACCCGTCACTTAAGAACGCGAGATATGATTATGGTAAGGATTGATTTGATATGGATTGTGATGGGTTGGTAAGGTTATGTCAGAAAGACTACATTGGAATTATTCTTACCTTGTAATTACATTGATATGTATTGTTTTTGTGATGTGATCGTTATCATTGTTGAGTATTATGGCTGACCTCATCGTGGGCTTTAACTTTTAGGTACTCGGAGTTTGAGCTAGTAGCGGTCGTGAAGGGATGAGCTTTCCGGTGATACTGGCTATGGCGTGTGTTGGGTACGGGATCGGATATTGCGCCGTGTTGCGGAAGCGTAAATATCAAGTGTGGAAATTTAAAGCACACAAGGATTTATAGAGGTTTGTCTATAAACGAGCCTACGTCCTCTCTTTATCTTTTTCAATAGGTTAAAGATAGCAACCTCTACGCCTCTCTTCTATCGGTCGAGGGATAACCGTTACAATCACGTCTTCTATTGGTCCGTGATAAACCACTCGTACTTGTCTTTGTGTCGGTCCAAGTTAAACCGTTTTCCTTTTCGTAGGACAAGGAATCAACCTCTCTAGCTTTCTATGGGTACTAGATAGACCTCACGAAGATAGCGATTGCGATTCTAACAATGCCGGATCCTTGATCCTAATAACACCGAATCCAATCGTATCGTTTCTTTTACCACTCGTGTATGATTTTGTGTATAACACTCAATCACTCAATGTAAGCTCAATATTACAACAACAATAATATCAATATGAATCTGAGATGATTGTCTCGTATGCTTGAAGTTGTTGTGCTTGATCAATACCATAAGCATGGTATTTATAGCCTTCATGAACAAACTAGCCGTTAGCTTCCTGTGCACTGATTACGTATGCTATAGCTCTTATATTACGTACGTAAGACCCTTTACGTACGTTAACCATCCATGGTTACGTTCGTTAGCATATTTCACAAAATAGTTCAGGGGGCTTCGACATTTTTGGTTACGTACGTTAACAATTTCCTCATTACGTACGTTAAGCCTTACGTCACTCCTGACGTCATATGTCTGTTGCATGCTTTTCTGACTTTGACTCCTCCAACGTTCATCTGGTTTGAACTTGTTTACGTACGTTAACTTCGTACTATTACGTACGTTAATTGCCATACATTACGTACGTTAACATTTCCTTGTTACGTACGTTGGCTTTGTGTTTTTCCAGCTTTTTGCACTTCGTTTCCTTCGCCTCTTCGTTGTTTTGTTTTGCTTATCAACTTTAATCATCAAAACATTCTTAATATATGTATGGAACAAAATATTCCAACAATCTTCCCCTTTTTGATGATTACAAAACAACACTTCGTCAATGGGATTTACCTGCAAAAATACAAATATATGTATATGTGTAGAGACCAAAGTTTTCGACTTTGTCCGTTTCGTTAGTTTATTCTCCCATTTCTTTTTCGACTCCTTCTTTTCTTTTCTCCTTTTCTTTTCTCATTTTCAAATTTTCATCGTCTTTTCGACGTCTCCGCATTTTTTTTTGTCATTTTCGACTTCTCCTTTTCATTTTTCGATTTTCTCCCCCTTTTAGGGTTAATCCCATTTTCGACTTCTTTTTCTCCTTCTCCATTCTCTCCCCCTTTTTGTTTTCATCAAAAAGTGGGTAAAATATCAATTGAAATAAATAATATCAAAATATAAAATATGCATGATACAATTTATGATTAATTGCATAAAGGGTAAAAACTCCCCTGAGAATAATATCTCCCCTTAAAAAAATACTCCACCTGAGTAAAATACAAAAATCAATTTTTGGGGATCCAACCTATAGTTGATTTTTGTTTCGAGACATAAATAATATTTGAAATATTTGTTCCTTTAGGAACCCAAATTTTCTTAATTTTTATCGTCCGGCGAGTGCTTTTGCAATTTGAAACGTGATTCCCGATTTTCAAACACTTTTCGCAATGGGGTTTTAAAATTAATGGATTCGTTTTTCGAACGTGGTTTGAATCCTAACCCCTCTTTATTTAAAGTATATTTTTGAAAACATAAAATTTGTTCAAATTTATCGTTGCCGCACGAGAATTTTCTTGTCAAAGATTTTAGTTCATCTTGAACTTTTAAAAGATCATCCTTCAAAATATTCTCATTTTCAATGCATTTTGAATGATCGATTTCAACAAATTTTCCCTTCTCGATAATTTTGGAATTTTCAATTTCCAAAGATTTAATTTTAGATTTGAGGGATTTAATTTCTGATAAAGCATTTTGGAAATCCGTATGTAACAACTCAAATGCATCAAATAATTCATCACGGGAGGATGTACTTACTTGGCTTTCGATGTCGCTGTCGTCGAACGAACTCCGGGCCATGAGAGCGAGATTATTTTGATCGACAAAATCGTCATCTTCGTCTTCATCGCTCCAAGTAGCCACGAGAACCTCCTTTTTCGGTTTGGCTCGGCAATGCATAGCGAAGTGGCCTGGTTTTCCACATAGTCGACAAGAATTGTCGAACTTTTTAGATTCGCTCGAGATATCCTTCTTTCTCCGGTTTAATAGGGTTTGGAATTTATTAATATTTTTGGCATAGTATGCCATTTCTTCGTCGCTTTCCTCCACCGGGATTTCTTCTTTTTTTTCTTGACACTTTAGCCTTCATGGCTAACGATCGTTCCTTCGGCTTAGGTTTGACACTTCGTGATTTTAACACAATCTCATAATTAATTAGCGAACCAACGAGGGCGCTAAAATCGAGCGTGTTGAGATCTTTGGATTCCATAATTGCGGTCACGGTGCCGTCCCATTCGCTAGGTAGTGATCGTAAAATTTTCTTAACTTTTTCACTACTAGATAATGGTTTACCAAATGAAGCAAGTCCATTTGTGATGACCGAGAATCGATCGAGCATATTGGTGATGGACTCGTCACCTTTCATCATGAATAACTCGTAGTCATGGAGAAGCATATTGATTTTCGTCTCCTTGACTTGAGTAGTCCCTTCGTGTGTGATTTCTAGAATTTTCCATATTTCTTTCGCACTCTCACACGGTGAGATTCGATTGACCTCTTCCGGATTTAAGGCACAAAATAAGAGTTGAGTAGCCTTACAATTTAGATGGTCATTTTTCCAATCGGCATCGTCGTATTCTTCGAAAGATTTGAACGTACTATCGGATTTGATTGGAACTTTCGGGCCAAGGCAAATAATCTTCCAAATATCGATGTCGTATACTCAGATGAATATCGACATCTTCTTCTTCCACGTCAAATAATTTGAGCCATCAAAGAATGGTGGTCGGTTGATAGCAAGGCCTTCGACTGGAGAGATTTGAAACGCCATTTTGGATCTTTATCTCCTCGGATGTTAAGCCATGTATTGGAGTACCGCTCCGATACCAATTGTTGGGTACGGGATCGGATTTTGCGCCGTGTTGCGGAAGGGTAAATATCAAGTGCGGAAATTTAAAGCACACAAGGATTTATAGAGGTTCGGCTATAAACGAGCCTACGTCCACTCTTTATCTTTTTCAATAGGTTAAAGATAGCAACCTCTACACCTCTCTTCTATCGGTCGAGGGATAACCGTTACAATCACATCTTCTATTGGTCCGTGATAAACCACTCGTACTTGTCTTTGTGTCGGTCCAAGTTAAACCATTTTCCTTTTTGTAGGACAAGGAATCAACCTATCTAGCTTTCTATGGGTACTAGATAGACCTCACGAAGATAGCGATTGCGATTCTAACAATGCCGGATCCTTGATCCTAATAACACCGAATCCAATCGTATCTTTTCTTTTACCACTCGTGTATGATTTTGTGTATAACACTCAATCACTCAATGTAAGCTCAATATTACAACAACAATAATATCAATATGAATCTCAGATGATTGTCTTGTATGCTTGAAGTTGTTGTGCTTGATCAATACCATAAGCATGGTATTTATAGCCTTCATGAACAAACTAGCCGTTAGCTTCCTGTGCACTGATTACATACGCTATATCTCTTATATTACGTACGTAAGACCCTTTACGTATGTTAACCATCCATGGTTATGTACGTTAGCATATTTCACAAAATAGTTCAGGGGGCTTCGACATTTTTGGTTATGTACGTTAACAATTTCCTCATTACGTACGTTAAGCCTTACGTCACTCCTGACGTCATATGTCCGTTGCATGCTTTTCTGACTTTGACTCCTCCAACGTTCATTTGGTTTGAACTTGTTTACGTACGTTAACTTCATACTATTACGTACGTTAATTGCCATACATTACATACGTTAACATTTCCTTGTTACGTACGTTAGCTTTGTGTTTTTCCAGCCTTTTGCACTTTGTTTCCTTCGATGCTTTGCTCCGCCTCTTCGTTGTTTTGTTTTGCTTATCAACTTTAATCATCAAAACATTCTTAATATATGTATGGAACAAAATGTTCCAACAGCATGGTTGTTGGGATTCGAGTGTTCTTTCTGGTTTTTATAATTCCGCTGCGAATGTATTTAATTATGTTTTATTCACTGCGTGTGTATGTTTCTAAATGGCTTATCGGTATTCTTTTAAACTGCGTTTTTATCTGTTGCGTGTGTGTATCTCGAAAGGGCCTTTTGACATTTTTCAACATTTTCGAAAATGATTTTAGCCTTGTGGGTTCCAATATGGGGCCCATGGCGCTGTAATATTCTCGTATAGTTTTGGAGGTGTTACAGTTGCGCCCTGGGGACTCGATACAGAGGGTTGGGCCGCTGTTTTTTTGATTTCGAAAGCTTCCGTAGCTTCCTTTTCGGCTTCTCACCAGCAATGAGAGTTTTGCTGTGAGATCTCTTCCTTTTCTTCGAGGTTTTCTCGCTCTGGGACTTCAAAGACACGTCCCTTGGATCAGCAGAAAGGGGCAAAGTTCGTACAAAAGGTCTATTCACAATGAGGGTTTCTTTGTTAAAAACACAGGGCCTAATGCTTCCAATGCATATCCGAGAGTTTATTTTCTTCTCTTCTTTGGCTTGCGGAACACCGCATTTTGTCAGAATGTAATTAAGAAATAAACCAAAGGACTTCTTTTGAGAGTCGGGCTTGGATACTTCTTCCTGCAGTCTCTCGAGAATAATCTGGCACCAGTTGACCTTTTTCACAGGTCATGATAGCGACCATCATCCTGAACCTCAAATTGGTGCACATTTCGAACGCACCTGTTCTATTTTCAATTACATGACAGCAAAAATCGTGTAGGTAAACAAAAGGAAGACAAAAATGTTTCTTGTGGCATGAAGTATGAACCATTTCAACCGATGCTGAACCGGTGAATAAGCCATAGTACGTGGTTAGGATTTCTTTGGACCCAAAGGTCTCAAGTTCTTCCATGGAAAGGCCATCAGCAGGTAGCCTGAAAATATTCTTCAGCAGAACTTGGTCAACACGGATCTCCACTCCGCGAATGACATCAGTGATGTCGGCGACATTTCCTCCTTGAGCAAGAGAGAAGAAATGGACAGTAGTGTTGAGGTAAAATTCCTCAACCATTTGAGCATCAAAACGCTCAGTGGTGTGACTCCCAAGGCGATAGAGGCCTTGTTGAAGAATCCTCGAGACGACAAACTCCATGGATTCGACGTCATCTCCTTCAGACGGAACACGTTCAACAACTACATATCTAGCAAAGATCCGTCCGTCAATGATGTTTGAGGTCTTCTTGAGAGAGAGAGAGAGAGAGAGAGAGAGAGAGGAAGTCTGTGAAGATGCCATTGTTGTTCCTTGAAGAAACGTGCGGAAGATTCAAAGAAAATTGCAGTAAAAGCAATAAAACTTGTAGGTTGTATGCTCAGAGACTCGTTCAATTTGTAGAAAGCGTAAAGAGTCAAAAGAGGCATTAACAATCCTTTTTATAGTGGGCGGCGGTGAAGGGTTTCCAGATAGTGAACGGTCAGATTTATGGGATGGGAACCGGTGTTGAAAATAGACGAACAGGATGGACTGAGTGTAACGGGTACAGTTTATTCATCCAATTTTGAAATGAGAGAGGGTCCCACATCTGACGTATCAATTTCCCTTATTTGCCCAAAATGGCGGTTTGAAAATATTAAACAATTTGAAACATCGCGGCATTTGAAGTAAAATAGTCCAGATGTCGTGTAAAGCATTTTATGAAAAATACGTTTTAATTAAAACAGGGCACGTGGACTAAAAATCGTTGTAAAATAAATAACATAATAACTGATTTCCCATAATATGTGCTGTAACCGCAAAATACAGCATTTCCCCTTAAAAGGTACATACGGGTTTCAATTCCATACAACAACTTTTGGATTACTGCTATATTCATGGGTCATACTGTATTCCCCCTTAATTATTGCACACGTTAGCTGTAGGATAATTCATGTCTTCTTTGTTCCTACAGTGCTGTTCTGATAGTCTGAGTGTACAGATAATTAACGGTGGATACTGTATTCTTGGGTCTTACACCATTCCCCCTCAATTGTTGAGTAAAAGCATTAAAAACTTACAGGGAGCCAGGCTGTAGCAATCACAATTCTTGTCGAAGCATGTAAAATCTTGCTGTGTCGAGAGGTTTGGTAAAGATGTCGGCTAACTAGATATCTGTATGAACTTTTTCCATCTGAACATCCTTGTTCTCAACATGATTCCTGATGAAGTGTGTTAGGCGTATTTTTATACGCTTATTTATCATCATTTTATATTCATTTGAAGTGTAAATCTGCATAAATGAGCCTTTAATACACTACTCTTTAATGTTTGGTAGGAAATTGGAGTCCGAAAGCTCGAACGATGAAAAACGGGCAAAAACTGCAAATTTTTGGCCTAGGGCCGCGGCACGAACCAAGTGAGCCGCGGCACACGAAGATGACCTGAAAGTCCCGAACAAACTATACCCTGAGCCACGGCACAAGGATGCTGATCCGCGGCCCAGGAAGAAAAAAAGGCGCCC
Source organism: Orobanche coerulescens (assembly GCA_033398695.1). Classification (NCBI taxonomy): domain Eukaryota; kingdom Viridiplantae; phylum Streptophyta; class Magnoliopsida; order Lamiales; family Orobanchaceae; genus Orobanche; species Orobanche coerulescens. The sequence continues at coordinate 28,017,433 of CM065805.1, read as the reverse complement.
AGGTATGCGCTGAAGACAGGGTGAGCCGCGGCACAAATTAAGTGAGCCGCGGCCCACGGGGCGGTTTTGATAGAAATTGCCGCATTTCTGGGCCGTTTTGGAGCCAGTTCTCGACCTAATCACACGGACGCGTTTTGGAGGCTGATGGGAGTTATAAATAAGGGTTTAAGGTCATAATTGGGGGAGGATCATTGGAGGATCGATCACAATCAAAGAGAGAAGCAGAAGACACCAAGGAGCAGAGAGCGAAAGCAGAAGAACGGATGAATCCAAGTTCTTCATCTGCGTTTGATATCAATGCTTTCTTTAATTATTTCAGTATTTTTATTCTTTAGCATGTCAGGTTAAAACCCTGTTCTAGGATTTTGATGAAACCGAGGTTTTGATGAATTTGCTTTTGATTATTTATATAATTCCCTTTTCTGTTGAGTTTTCCCAATTGTTTTTAATGCTTTCAATTGTGTGGCCTATAATTGAATTGTTTTAATTATGCAACTCGAATCGGGAGAGGAGAGTTGGTGAGGAAATATTGGTGAGAACCATTTTATCTTGTGAGATAGGAATATACTCATAGGAACTACGTGGCCTTTTGAAGATTCTGTGCCTTTTGCCTATTGTCGAATTAATTCACCTAGGGATAGAGTGTGTTATTCGCCTTTAGAAAAATCTACTGACCTCGGGAGAGGCTGTAGAGTACTTTAGCAACCTTCGTCTTCAATAAATTTGGAAATCATTAATTTCAGATAATCGAGAGTAAATTCGGATAAACCGAGGTGGATTCACAATCCTAGATTTATTTCTTATTTGATTTTCTTTCTTCAATCGATCATTTTTGCTATTTATTCTTTTATTGGTTTTCTTTAGTTATTACTTGCAACTCATCTTTCGACAGTTCAAATAAAATTAGAGTACATATAAATCGATAATTAGTAATTCAGTCCTCGTGGGAACGATATCTTACTCATCATTTTATTACTTGTCTACGATAACGTGTACTTGCGTTAAACAAAATCCGCAACAAGTTTTTGGCGCCGTTGCCGGGGACTGGTTATTCTACTAATATCAATTTCAGTATTTCTAGTCTTAGTTTGAGCAATTTTTTTATTATTTTTGTGTAATTTTATTTATTTGTTTTTCCTTGCAGGAATTTCCGGTTAGTGCATGAGAAAATTCGGTAACGAAGGCCTACTACCTTTGGATATCGAACTCGAGCGCACTCTTCAGAGAAGCGTGAAGGAGAAACGAGAGCTACCAGCAAAAGTCACCATGGCCGATAACACGGGAAATCACGAAGCAGAAAACCCCATTCAGCAAGCTCAACCGGCATTAGCACTTCGCGATTATGCTATGCCGCAAATCAATGCGAACTTTTCAGGAATTCGGTGTCCAACCATCCAAGCCAACAACTTCGAAATCAAGCCGGCTATTATTCAGATGGTGCAAGCAAGCCAGTTTTGTGGTTTGGCGAATGATGACCCCAACGCTCATATAGCTTCGTTTCTCGAGATATGTGACACTTTAAAAAACAATGATGTTACCAACGATGCTATCCGTCTGCGGCTTTTCCCTTTCTCTTTGAGGGACAAAGCAAAATTTTGGTTGAACTCTTTACCGCCGGGCTCTATCACGACGTGGGCAGAATTAGCGCAAGCTTTCCTGGCTAAGTTCTTCCCACCATCAAAGACGGCGAGGCTGAGGAACGAAATCACTACCTTTGGGCAATTTGATATGGATTCGCTTCACGAGGCTTGGGAGCGATACAAGGATTTATTACGGAGATGCCCACACCACGGCCTATCGGACTGGCTACAAATTCAGACGTTATATAATGGATTGAGTGACTCTACACGCACTCTCGTTGATGCAGCCGCTGGAGGCGCCTTAATGGGAAAAACTATGGCCGGAGCACACTCTCTATTGGAAGCTATGGCTGCGAATGCTTATCAATGGCCGTCCGAACGAGTAAACCCAAAACTAGTTATGGAAATCTCCAATAACGATCCGATCTCTACATTATCAGCTCAAGTCGCCGCATTAACTCAGCAACTTCAAGCCTTTTCACATGCTCCTTCCCCCGTTACCATTGAAACGTGCAATTGGTGCAACGGATATCATCCTAGCGCAGAGTGCCAAGTCGGAAACCCTTTCGAGCAACCTCCGATGGAATAAGCTCAGTTCGTGGGGAACGGGAACCGGCAAAATAATCTGTACTCCAACACTTATAATCCGGGATGGCGTAATCATCCTAACTTTTCATGGAAGAACAGACAAAATCTAAACCAACCTCCGTTTGCTCAGCACCAACAACAACCTCCTCCCGCTCCAAAAATTTCTCTAGAGGAAGCAATGGCGAAATTGGCAGCAAACACGAGTCAGTTCATGGCCCGCACGGAAGTGACCTTGCAAAACCATTCCGCTTCTATTCGCAACTTGGAAGTCAATTGGGCCAAATTGCTAATGTATTAACAGCTCGCCTGGAGGGTACCTTGCCATGTACGACTGAAACGAATCCCAGAGAGAGTATTAATGCCATCAGTTTGAGAAGCGGGAAAGAAGTGTGTAACCAGCCCGAGAGGAACGAGAAGAGAAGTGAGCATGAGGAGAAGAAAAACTCGGTGAGCGAGGAATCACAAAATTCGAGACCCTCGATACTGTTTCCTGACAATCCGAAGGCGTATGTGCCACCCGTCCTGTTTCCACAGCGTTTGCAAAAGCAGAAATTGGACAAACAATTCTCCATGTTTCTTGACGTTTTCAAGAAACTACATATAAATATTCCATTTGCTGATGCCTTGGAACAAATGCCGAGCTATGTCAAGTTCATGAAAGAAATCCTATCTAACAAAAGGAAGCTCGAGGAATATGAAACGGTGGCACTGATTGAATAGTGCAGCGCCATTCTACAGAAAAAGCTTCCGCCAAAATTGAAGGATCCAGGAAGCTTCAATATACCGTGCACCATAGGAAACCTCTCTTTTGATAAGGCGTTGTGCGATCTCAGCGCTAGTGTTAATCTCATGCCTCTTTCTATTTTTAAGAAGCTAGGAATTTGGGAAGTGAAACCTACTATGGTCTCCTTGCAATTAGCCGATAGATCGATCAACTATCCGAGGGGAGTAATAGAGGACGTCTTAGTAAAGGTATATAAATTCATTTTTCCTGCCAATTTTATTGTGCTCGATATGGAGGAGGATCAAGACATCCCAATTATTCTGGGAAGACCATTCTTAGCTACCGGCCGAACTCTCATAGACGTGGAAAAGGGGAAACTAACTCTACGGGTTCAGGATGAGTATGTCACTTTCCAAGTGTTTCCACCCTATCCGTGTCCAAGTGGTGTCGAAAAGAGTTCACAATTTGAAAGTGTAAATATCTTTGCAAGAGATGCACACCGGGAGAGTTGTCGGCCTAAATGTTTAGAATCTGTGTTAGTTGCTCCGACGTCGAAGAAAATTGTAGAACGAGTCGCATATCTTAGGCATTTGGACATGTCGTCGTCATCAACCATTCACCCACCAACGAAAAAGTCTAATGCTGTCATAAGTTCGTTCATGAAAAAGGAGAATGAGCCAAAAGTGAAACGGGTGCCAAGCCGTGTGCAATATGGGTGTTTTGGAAAATTATTTTTGTTTAAATCTTTTCGCAAAGAACAGTAGATGTCCAAACCGAAAATCGAATTGTTAAAGACCAATGGTCAAAAATTTAAAACACACTTTAACGGTTCGATGGACGGGGTGGAGTTCAATTGGTGTTTGCGAAAAACGAACTGATTTTCAAAAAGTCCGGCTGAAGACTATAAACTTAGCGCTTCTCGGGATCCAACCTGAGTATTAGTCGTAGATTTTTTGTGTTTCAGTATTTTCTTGCATTTTTGGATCTTTATTTTTCATCATTTTAGCTTGGATATGCTTATTTCTCATGCTCTTGATGTTTTCTTTTGAAAATTCTGTGCAGAAATTATCCCAGAGGAAAATTCAGCATTGGGCCGCGGCACAAGGAAGATGAGCCGCGGCACACACAAGTCGAAAAAAAGAAGGCCAAACAAACTGTACTCTGTGCCGCGGCATGACCTTACTGAGCCGCGGCACACTAGGTCCCTGAGCCGCGGCACATATGCACTGATCCGCGGCACACCAAATGTCCAAGATCGCCCAGGAGGCTGTACTCTGTGCCACGGCACAGACCGAATGAGCCGCGGCACACTAACATGACGAGCCGCGGCACCCGTGAGCTGAGCCGCGGCACAAGGTGAAAGAACAAACAATGCCCAGGCGGACTGTACTCTGGGCCGCGGCTCACTTAAGCTGTGCCGCGGCCCCCGTTCGGAATTTCAAAGGCCCAGGTACCTTTTAACACAGATCGGCCGACACCTAGGTAACTTCTTCCCCTTCCTTAGCACAGCGATCGGCCGACCCCCTTCCCAACTCCTCTTCTTCTTGCATACTTCGACCCAAGTAAGGTATTTCTCAATTCTTATTGCTCCATAATTTGAATTGAGGTGGTGTTCTTCACCCAATCTTGAATCTGATGTTTAGTTTTTCAAGTTCTATCAAAATTTGAATTGGGAAATGAAATTTTTTATTGCATTATTGTTGGTATTTGTTGATCATGTATGAAGTTTTGATGTTAATTTATCGTTCATCATGACTGTCGATTATTGTTGTTATTTTTGGGGATGAGATTTAACCATTACAATGTTTGTTCTTCATTGGAACTCATGCAGTCAAGGTGTTTGATGAAATGCATGAATGAAAATTTTTCTTTGTTAAGTCAATGTTTTGGAACTTTGTGCAAACGAAATTGTTTATGGATTTACAGCGTACCCCAACCCTTATGACAAGTTTAAACGTGAAAGCTCAATTTTAATTTTCTCTCACGGCAGTGCTAGCTCGTTAAACTCTTTATTCACGTTTTGTGTATCTTTAGTCAAGTGGTGTCGTTTTCCTTACAGCTTAAGTAGTTTCCGTTGTTTATCTTTTCAGGAACTCGCCATAGCCAGAAAGAGAAAGGTTAGCACAAGGGCTAGGACGTAGTCGTCCCCCACACGAGGGGAAACTTCACAAAGCCGAGCCGAGTTGGAGTCGCACTAATTCTCTGACCCAGAAATCCATAAAATATTCAATGAAAAGATTCATCCTCCACCTTTGATTCCGGAGCGGGGATTCACTCCAGCCCCCCAGGACGGGGAGCTTCTGACGATGATCGATGAGATGGGGTGGGCCCGTTTCGCTGCGCCTCCCGAGCCGGCGGTGATCTCCATTGTACAGGAGTTTTATGCTACTGCTCTGCTGAAGCATATCCGAGCAGGTCAGATGATATCGTAGTCAGATACTCGGACGCAGGTCGTTGTCTGAGGCATTACGGTGGATTTTTCAGTAGCCGCCATCCGGAGATTATTCGAGCTGCCTGTGGTGGATGAGACGGCTTATACGCGAGCTATGAGTGGCCTCACGAGGGAGGCCCTGCTTGAGACACTTACACAGGCCGACTCCATCTGGGAGATGCGCGCCCCGGGTTCCTCGGCCTTCTACTTTAAGAGCTCGCGCCTAAGTCGGCTTGGGCGAGCCTGGTTGTACTTCATCTGCGCACGTATTGATCCTACCTCGCAGATCCGCTCTGTTTTACTCTCTCGTGCCCGTACATTATATGCTATCACTTCCGGGGTCAGATTCGATGTGGCCCCTCTTCTGATCCGATCTATCTTCCAGTGTATTCAGGGAGGGGCCAAGACGGGGCTGAAGCACCCCTCTCTCATCTGCGCTCTATGCCGCCAGTCGGGCATGACGTGGTCAGATGATGAGCCGATGCTGGCCCCCCAGGGCCCGATCGACCATCGCATCATTTCTCACTTCGACCAGTGGGGGGGAGCGCCGGCACACGCTCGGGGGCGAGGATTTATTCTTGATGAGGCACACGAGCAGTCCCCCGAGCCTCTTCTTCGGACGCATGGGCAGGCAGAGTCCAGCCCGCCGCACGACAGAGAGCACTTGCAGGCGATGTTCGACGGCCTGAGAGAGGAGACGAGGAGAGAGAGAGAGAGAGCATCCTCGCAACCGTCCGAGATGAGATGAGAGAGCAGGCCCGACGGGCCAACCGACGTGAGACGAGGCGCTTGGCAGCGAGGGATGCTTACCACCAGGATTACCTTGCTGCATGGATGAGCCATATTATGCACCCGGACGGGCCTTTCATCCCACCAGTCCGGCCAGCCACACCACCCTCATCGCCGGACGACGCTGGCACCAGTTCATGAGCGGACACTAGGGGAGTACTTGACCTTGTCTCTTATTGCATTTTACTATTTTTCTCCATTGAGGTCAATGTACGTCCTAAGTTTGGGGGGGGGGGGTTTACTTTCTGTTGCTGTACTTATTCATTTGCAATTTTTTTATTTTTTGTTGCTAGCCATGCTTGTCGTGATATTATTTGCATTCGTGAATTCTTTGTGCTTCCTTTTGTGTAAAACTGATTTTACGATATTGATTTCTCTCAGAAGAAACGGTTGAGTTTTAGTCGAGTTGTAGTCAGCGATATCTGTTTCTGTTGAGCATTCATTTAGGTCCGAAATTTTTTCGTTTTTGTAGAAATCTTAGCAGATAAGAGAGGAGACATACATGTTTTCAAATCGCTGTCTATACGTTTGGTAACACTTTTCGCCTAGCAAGTCGTCCAGTAACATAAGTCTTGTGGGCACTTAAATTGAGTTTAGAATCGGACAGTTTTTCCCCAAAAAGTCGAGATATTATTTGTTCTATGATGGGAAGTCTAGTAACTGGGGGTATTCACGTGACCCGTTGTTTACTCTCGCGTAAAACGACAACCCTGATTAGACTAGTGGTTTAGAGATTTCGCATGTGCCGATGATGGGGAGCCTAGTAACCGGGGGTATTCGTGTGACCCGTTGTTTACTCTCGCATAAAACAGCGACCTTGAATCGGACATGCGGGAATAGCTATTCGAGTTGTTTCTCCGTTGTGGAGGGGAACTTAGTATAGAAGCATCCATGTGCCCCATGAGTGTCTTTTACGTCAAACGGTTCCCCAATACATGAGAATGGAATTCCACCCTAGGATACTTTGAGCATATATAAGGGAATACTGTCCGAGGGTTAATTTTGATGACGAAACTCTAGAAATTTTTGCCACTAGACTATGGGATTGGGCAAGTTGGCTCGTTTATTTTAACCCTTCATATTAGCGGTCGGTTAAACTCAGGCTTGTTAATCTTTGAGCTTGATTTTCTTCATGAACGATTGATTAGGACTGAAATTGGTTACTTTGTGGAATCAGTGTCCTGGACGTGACTCAATATTACGATACTTGTATTATTCTTTGAGATTTTCAGGGTAGTATTGATTAAGTTGAGCACTATGGAGTTGCACGATTATTCACGATATTTTTTGTTTGAAATTGATTCTTTTTGCTTGAGGACAATCAAAGGCTCAAGTTTGGGGGTATTTGTTAGGCGTATTTTTATACGCTTATTTATCATCATTTTATATTCATTTGAAGTGTAAATCTGCATAAATGAGCCTTTAATGCACTACTCTTTAATGTTAGGCAGGAAATTGGAGTCCGGAAGCTCGAACGATGAAAAACGGGCGAAAACGGCAAATTTTTGGCCTGGGGCCGCAGCACGAACCTAGTGATCCGCGGCACACGAAGATGACCTGAAAGTCCCGAGCAAACTGTACCCTGAGCCGCGGCACAAGGATGCTGATCCGCGGCCCAGGAAGAAAAAAAGGCGCCCAGGTATGCGCTGAAGACATGGTGAGCCACGGCACAGATTAAGTGAGCCGCGGCCCACGGGGCGGTTTTGATAGAAATTGCCGCGTTTCTAGGTCGTTTTGGAGCCAGTTCTCGACCTAATCACACGGACGCATTTTGGAGGCTGATTGTTAGGCGTATTTTTATACGCTTATTTATCATTATCTTGTATTATTTTGGCGAGTAAAATTGCATAAATGAGTTTTTAATGTCTTATTCTTGTATGTTTGACAGGAGATTGGAGTCCGGAAGCTAAAACGAGGCAAAACGGGCGAAAACGGCGAATTTTGGCCGTGGGCCGCGGCATAAGGCAAGTGGGCCGCGGCACACGAAGAGGACCAGTGGGCACCAGAGTAATCTGTACTCTGTGCTGCGGCAAAGACCAGGTGAGCCGCGACCCAGAAGAAAGTCACAGCGCCCAGGTTTTAATCTGCACGCCATGTGCCGCGGCACAGATTAAGTGAGCCGCGGCACACAGGGCGGTTTTGGTGTGCGCCGCGCGGGTTTGGGCCGTTTTGAAGCCAGTTCTCGACCTAATCACACGGACGCGATTTGGAGGCTGCTGGGAGCTATAAATAAGGGTTTAAGGCCATCATTGATTATCTTGGAGGCTTGGGAAAGCTAGGATCACGAAAGACTATCGCGGAAGAGAGAAGCAGAAGACATCAAGGGCAGAGGGCAGAAGCCAGAAGAACAGAGGAATCCGAGCTCTTCATCTGCGCTTGATTTTCATGCTTTTATTTATTAATTCTGTATTTTCATTATTTAGCATGTCAGGCTAAAACCCTTGTTCTAGGATTTCGATGAAACCTAAGTTTTGACGGATTTTCTTTATATTATCTATATAATTCCCTTTTTTATTGAGTTTTCCCAATTTATATTAATGCTTTCAATTGTCTGGCCAATAATTGAATTGTTTTAATTACCTTACTCGAATCGGGAGAGGAGAGTTGGTGAGGAACTATTGGTGAGGAACGTTTTATCTTGTGAGATAGGAATATACTCATAAGAACTACGTGGCCTTTTGAAGATTTTATGCTTTTTGCCTATTGACGAATTAATTCACCTAGGGATAGAGTGCGTTATTCGCCTTTAGAAAAATCTATTGACCTCGGGAGAGGCGATAGAGTATTTTAGCAATCTTCGCCTTCAATAAATTAGGAAAATCATTAATTTCAGATAATCGAGAGTAAATTCGGATAAACTGAGGTGGATTCATAATCCTAGAATTATTCATCATTTGATTTTCCTTCTTTGATCGATCGTTTATACGGTTTAGTCTTTTATTAATACTTTTAGTAATTAATTACAATCCAAAGTTCGATTGTTCAAATAAAACTAGAATACATAAAAATCGGTAGTTAGTAATTCAGTCCTCGTGGGAATGATACTTACTCATCACTTTATTACTTGTCAACGATAATGTGCACTTGCGTTAACGAAAAATCGCAACAAGTTTTTGGCGCCGTTGCCGGGGACTGATTTTTACTAATATCGATTTCAGTATTTCTAGTCTTAGTTTGGACATTTTTTTTTTATTTTCTTGTATTTTATTTTATTTTATTTGTTTGTCCTTGCAGGATCTTTCGGGTAGTGCATGAGAAAATTCGGTAACGAAGGCCTACTACCTTTGGATACCGAACTCGAGCGCACTCTTCGGAGAAGTAAGAAGAAGAAGGAGAAACGAGAGTTACAGACGACAGTGACCATGGCCGAAAATATCGAAATTCACGGAGGAGATAACCATGTGCAGCAAGTTCAACCGGCACTGGCACTTCGAGATTATGCTATGCCGCAAATTAATGCAAACTTTTCGGGGATTCGGCGTCCCACCATCCAGGAAAACAACTTCGAAATCAAGCCTGCGATTATTCAGATGGTGCAGGCGAGCCAATTCTATGGATTGCCGATTGATGACCCCAACGCACACATTGCGTCTTTTCTCGAGATTTGTGACACGTTCAAGAACAATGGTGTCACCGACGATCCTATCCGTTTACGGCTTTTCCCTTTCTCTTTGAGGGACAAAGCGAAATTTTGGTTGAATTCTTTACCGCCGGGCTCGATCACGACATGGGCAGAATTAGCGCAAGCCTTCCTTGCTAAATTCTTTCCGCCTTCGAAGACGGCGAGGTTACGGAACGAAATTACCACATTTGGTCAATATGATATGGAGTCGCTCCACGAGGCGTGGGAGCGATACAAAGATTTTCTAAGGAGATGCCCGCATCACGGCTTACCGGATTGGCTTCAGATTCAGACGTTCTATAATGGTTTGAGTGCTTCTACACGCACTCTCGTGGATGCAGCATCCGGAGGAGCCTTAATGGGAAAAACTATGGCTGAAGCACATTCTTTGTTGGAAGCTATGGCCGCAAATGCATATCAATGGCCATCTGAAAGAGTAACTCTGAAGCGAGTCATGGAAATTTAAAATAATGATCCAATCTCTACATTGTCAGCCCAAGTCGCAGCACTAACGCAGCAGCTTCAAACATTTTCGCATGCTCCTTCCCCCGTTACCATTGAGTCTTGCAATTGGTGTAACGGATCTCACCCTAGCGCGGAGTGCCAAGTCGGAAACCCGTTCGAGCAGCTCCCAATTGAACAAGCTCAGTTCATAGGAAACGGAAACCGGCAAAATAATCCGTACTCCAACACATATAATCCGGGATGGAGTAATCATCCCAACTTCTCATGGAGAAACGGACAGAACTCGAACCAGCCTCCGTTCGCTCAAAACCAACAGCAGCCTCCTCCCGCTCTAAAAGTTTCTCTCGAGGAAGCAATTGCGAAATTGGCAGCGAATACGAGTCAATTCATGACCCGTACAAAAGCAACATTGCAAAATCACTCCGCTTCCATTCGCAACATGGAAGTCCAACTGGGCCAGATTGCTAATGTGTTGACAGCCCGCCCGGAGGGAGCATTGCCAAGTACGACCGAGACAAATCCTAGAGAAAGTCTAAATGCGACCAGTTTGAGAAGCGGGAAGGAGGTGTGTGACTAGCCCGAGAGAAGTGAAAAGAGAAGTGAAATTGAGGAGAAGAAAAATTTAGCGACGGAGGAATCACAAGATTGGAGACCCTCGATAACGTTTCCGGATAATCCGAAGGCATATGTGCCACCCGTCCCGTTTTTGCAGAGATTACAACAGAAAAAGGCAGACAAGCAATTCTCTAAGTTCCTCGACGTGTTCAAGAAGCTTCATATTAACATTCCATTTGCCGATGCGTTGGAGAAAATGCCGAGCTACGTTAAATTTATGAAGGAGATCTTGTCAAAGAAAAGAAAACTCGAGGAGTTTGAGACAGTCGCCTTGACGGAGGAGTGCAGCGCGATTCTTCAGAAAAAGCTTCCGCCAAAATTGAAGGATCCGGGAAGTTTCAACATACCGTGCACCATGGGGAATCTCTCCTTTAATAAGGCGTTGTGCAATCTCGGTGCTAGTATTAACCTCATGCCTCTGTCTATTTTCAAAAAGCTGGGAATTGGAGAAGCAAAGCCGACGACGGTCTCTTTGCAATTAGCGGATCGATCTATTAAGTATCCGAGGGCAGTGATTGAGGACGTGTTAGTAAAAGTGGATAAATTTATCTTTCCAGCGGATTTTATTGTTCTCAACATGGAGGAAGATCAAGATATCCCGATTATCTTGGGACGACCATTTTTAGCGACCGGCCGAACTCTTATAGACGTGGAAAAAGGGGAATTAACTCTGCGGGTTCAAGATGAGCATGTCACGTTCCAAGTGTTCAAATCCTTTTCATGTCCGGGAGGTGTTGAGAATGACTCGCAAATTGAAAGTGTGGATGCCGTTGTGAAAGACAGACACCAGAAAAATCGTCGGTCGAAAAAATCTGAATCAATTTCAGATGGTCACACTTCTAAGAAAGATGTAGAACGAGTCGCACATCTCAAGCATGTAGACATGCCATCATCATCAACCATTCAGCCACAATCGGAAAAGTCTGCTGCTTTCATAAGTTCGTCCGTAAAAAAGGAAAATAAGCCGGAAGTCAAACGGACGCCCAGTCATGTGGGAAATCGGTGTTTCGGAAAGTTATTCTCGTCAAAACCTTTCCGCAAACAACATTGGGTGTCCGAACTGAAAATCGAATCGTTAATGACCAATGGTCAAAATTTCAAAAAGCATATTAACGGTTCGATGAACGGGGCGGAGATCAAATGGAGTTTGCGAAAAGCGAACTGATTTTAAATAGGTCCTGCTGAAGACTATAAACTTAGCGCTTCTCGGGAGGCAACCCGAGTTCTTAGTTGTAGATTTTTGCGTTTCTGTATTTTTCTTGCATTCTTGAATTTTTATTTTTCATCATTTTATGCTTTGATTTGCTTTTACCTCTCGTTCTTGACGTGTTCCTGTTAAAATTATGTGCAGGAAAATTCCCAGGGGAGAAATTTATGCCTGAGCTGCGGCACAAGTATTGTGAGCCGCGGCACAGACAAATTGAAGGAGAGAGCTTAACTTTCTGTACTATGTGCCGTAGCACAACCTTACTGAGACGCGGCACACTTGATGGCTGAGCCGCGGCATGTTGCTTCTGAGCCGCGGCACACAAGATGCACCAGATATGCCTGCACTGCCAGACTCAGGCCGCGGCACACGATTCCGAGCCGCGGCACACGCCGACATAACATCCACACCTGTGCACGCCGTACTGTGCCGGCTCACTTGAGCTGTGCCGCGGCACACCTTGCGGAATTTGAACAGCCCAGGTAGTTTATAACTCTCATTCGGCCGACTACCCCAGGTACACTTCCCTTCCCTTCCCTTGCGCGCGATCGACCGACCTCCCTTCCCCTCATCTTCTTGCAATTTTTCTTGCACTCTTCACAACCCAAGCAAGGTATGTCTAAATTTCTAATCTCAAATTGTGCTATGAAGTTAAAGGTGAAGTTGTGTTATGCATTTGATGATTGATCATGTTTACTTTTTGTTTTTCTTTCAAAATTCCTATCAAGTTGAGTTGATGACATGATGGTTTTTGATCGATTTTTAATGTTTATTTTTTATTATAAATGATTTGAATATGTCGGTTGTCATGACGAATAATTCGTGTTGTTGTTGTTGGGGATTTAATCGAGCTATTGTCATATTTGTCTTCAATTGAACTCAGGCCCTTTAAGTGTTTGATGAAATGTCTGAATGAAAAAAAAAATTGTCTTTGTTAAGGCAATATTTCGAATCTATGTGCAACGTATTCGTTCTGGAATTACAGCAACCCCAACCCTTATGTCTAGTTTAAACGTTAAAGTTCAAATTTTATTTTTATCACGACTGTGCTATCTCATTAAATTCGTGAATTACGGCTGGATATCCTTAGCCGAGTGATGACTAATCTCGTTATTGTTCGAGTAAGTAAACTCCAGTGTTTAATTTTTTCAGGACTCGCTATGGCTAGGACTAAAAACCTGAGCAAGAGGGCCAGGACTTAGTCGTCCCCCACTCGAGGGGAAACTTCTCACAGTCGAGCCGATTCGGAGGCGCACTAGTTCTCTGACCCGGAGATCCACAAAATCTTCAACGAGAAGATTCGCCCGCGACCTCTGATCCCGGAGAGGGGATTCACTCCAGCCCCACAGGATGGGGAACTGCTGACCATGATAGACGAGATGGGGTGGGCACGTTTCGCTGCACCCCCCGAGCCAGCGGTGATCTCGATAGTGCAGGAGTTCTATGCCAGCGCGTTATTTAAGCACATTCGGGCAGGCCAGATGATACAGCAGGTAGACACTCGGACGCAGGTCGTCGTCTGAGGCATTACAGTGGATTTCTCGGTGGCTGCTATTCGGAGGTTATTTGAGCTGCCGGTGGTTGATGACACGGCTTATGCACGAGTCATGGATAGCCTCACGAAGGAGGATCTGCTCGAGACTCTTACACAGCCCGACTCAGACTGGGAGCGGCGCGCACCGGCTTCTTCCACTTTCTACTTCAAGAGCTCGCGACTCATCCGGTTCGGGCGAGCCTGGCTGTACTTCATCTGCGCACGTATTAACCCTACCTCTCAGATCCGCACTGTTTTTCTCTCCCGAGCCCGGTCATTATATGCTATCACCTCCGGGCTGCGATTCGATGTGGCTCCTCTCCTGGTCCAATCTATCTTCCAGTGTATTCAGGGAGGGGCCAAGACGGGGTTGAAACACCCCCCTCTTATCTGTGCTCTGTGCCGGCAGTCGGGGCTGACGTGGTCGGACGACGAGCCGATGCTAGCTCCCCAGGCCCCGATTGATCACCGCATCATTTCACATTTTTACCAGTGGGGAGGAGCGCCGGCGCACGCTCGGAGGCGAGGATTTCTACTGGATGAGGCACACGAGGGGTCCCCCGATCCTCTTCTGTTGACACAGGGGCAGGCAGAAGCCGGCCCGCCGCCCGACAGAGAGAGATTGCAGGTGATGTTCGACGGGCTGAGGGAGGATATGAGGAGAGAGAGAGAGAGGATATGAGGAGAGAGAGAGTAGATAAGGAGAGAGAGAGAGAGAGAGAGAGAGAGAGAGAGAGAGAGCCTTCTGGCTGAGATGAGAGAGGAGAGGCGGACGGAGAGGGAGATCATCATTGCTGCCGTCAGGGATGAGATGCGAGAGCAGGCCCGCCGGGCCAACCGGTGTGAGGCGAGGCGTCTGGCGGCGAGGGATGCCTACCACCAGGAGCACCTTGCCGCATGGACGGCCCACATTTTGCACCCGGACGGGCCATTTATTGCACCTGCTCGTCCAGCCACATCACCCACCTCGCCGGATGACGCCGGCATCAGTTCGTGAGCTGTTTGTAGGGGAGTACTTGACCTTTCACTTTTATTGCATATTATATTTTGTCCATTGAGGTCAATGTACGTCCTAAGTTTGGAGGGGGGGTTACTTTCTGTTGCTACACTTACTGCTGTACTTATTAGTTGCACTTTTGTTATTTTTAGTTATCTTTTTGTTGCTAGCCTTGCTTGTCATGATTTTACTCTTATTCGTGAATTTTTCGTGCTTCTATTTGTGTAATACTGATGTTACAACACTATTTTTCTCTCTGAAGAAACGGTCGAGTTTTAGTCGAGTTGTAGTCACTGATTTCTGTTTCTGCTAAGTCTTCATTTAGGTCCGATTTTTTTTTCATTTTTGTAGAAATCTTAGCGGATAAGAGAGGATACATATGTGTTTTCAAATCATCATCTATACGTTTGGTTTCATTTTTCGGTTAGCTAGTCATCCAGTAACATAAGTCATGTTGGCACTTGAGTTTAGAGTTGGACAGCTTTTTCCCAAAAGTCGAGATAATATTTATTCTATGACGGGAAGTCTAGTAACCGGGAGTATTCGCGTGACCCGCTGTTTACTCTCGCGTAAAACGACGACCCTGATTAGACTAGTGATTTAGAAATTTCGCATGTGCCAATGATAGGGAGCCTAGTAACCGGGAGTATTCACGTGACCCGTTGTTTACTCTCGCGTAAAACAGCGACCTTGAATCGGACATGCGGGAATAGCTATTCGAGTTGTTTCTCCGCTGTGGAGGGGAACTTAGTAACTAGAAGCATCCATGTGCCCCATGAGTGTCTTTTACGTCAAACGGTTTCCCACTACATGAGAATGGAAGTTCCACCCTAGGATTATCCCGATGAAACATCCCGAGATCCGAACCTAGTGGTCAACTCGAATCAATTTCTTGAGCATATATATAAGGGAATACTGTCCGAGGGTTATTTTTGATGAAACTCGTGAAAATTTTGCCATTAGACTGTGGAACGGGGCGAATTAGCTTGTCTATTTTAACCTTTCATATTGGCGGTCGATTAGATTCACGTTTGTTAATCTTTGAGCTGGATTTTCTTCATGAACGAGTGATTAGGACTGAACTTGGTTACTTTGTGGAATCAGTGTTCTGAGTGTAGCTCGCTATTACGATACTCGTATTATTCAGAGAGAATTTCAGGATAGTATTGATTAGGTTGAGCACTATGAGTTGCACGATTATTCACGATATTCTTTTGTTGAAATTAATTCTTTTTGCTTCAGGACAAGCAAAGGCTCAAGTTTGGGGGTATTTGTTAGGCGTATTTTTATACGCTTATTTATCATTATCTTGTATTATTTTGGCGAGTAAAATTGCATAAATGAGCTTTTAATGTCTTATTCTTGTATGTTTGACAGGAGATTGGAGTCCGGAAGCTAAAACGAGGCAAAACGGGCGAAAACGGCGAATTTTGGCCGTGGGCCGCGGCACAAGGCAAGTGGGCCGCGGCACACGAAGAGGACCAATGGCACCAGTAATTGTACTCAGTGCCGCGGCATGCACTGTGAGTGCGCCCGTAAGAAAGTCACGGCGCCTGTGTTTTAATCTGCACGCCATGTGCCGCGGCACAGATTAAGTGAGCCGCGGCACACAGGGCGGTTTTGGTGTGCGCCGCGCGGGTTTGGGCCGTTTTGAAGCCAGTTCTCGACCTAATCACACGGACGCGATTTGGAGGCTGCTGGGAGCTATAAATAAGGGTTTAAGGCCATAATTGATTATCTTGGAGGCTTGGGAAAGCTAGGATCACGAAAGACTATCGCGGAAGAGAGATGAAGAAGACATCAAGGGCAGAGGGCGGAAGCCAAAAGAACGGAGGAATCCGAGCTCTTCATCTGCGTTTGATTTTCATGCTTTTATTTATTAATTCTGTATTTTCATTATTTAGCATGTCAGGCTAAAACCCTTGTTCTAGGATTTTGATGAAACCTAAGTTTTGACGGATTTGCTTTAGATTATCTATATAATTCCCTTTTTATTGAGTTTTCCCAATTGATATTAATGCTTTCAATTGTCTGGCCAATAATTGAATTGTTTTAATTACCTTACTCGAATCGGGAGAGGAGAGTTGGTGAGGAACTATTGGTGAGGACCGTTTTATCTTGTGAGATAGGAATATACTCATAAGAACTACGTGGCCTTTTGAAGATTTTATGCCTTTTGCCTATTGACGAATTAATTCACCTAGGGATAGAGTGCGTTATTCGCCTTTAGAAAAATCTATTGACCTCGGGAGAGGCGGTAGAGTATTTTAGCAATCTTCGCCTTCAATAAATTGGGAAAATCATTAATTTCAGATAATCGAGAGTAAATTCGGATAAACTGAGGTGGATTCATAATCCTAGTATTATTCATCATTTGATTTTCCTTCTGTGATCGATCGTTTATACGGTTTAGTATTTTATTAATTCTTTTATTAATTAATTGTAACCCAAAGTTCGATTGTTCAAATAAAACTAGAATACATAAAAATCGGTAGTTAGTAATTCAGTCCTCGTGGGAACGATACTCACTCATCACTTTATTACTTGTCAACGATAACGTGCACTTGCGTTAACGAAAAATTGCAACACTGATGGGAGTTATAAATAAGGGTTTAAGGTCATAATTGGGGGAGGATCATTGGAGGATCGATCACAATCAAAGAGAGAAGCAGAAGACACCAAGGAGCAGAGAGCGGAAGCAGAAGAACGGAGGAATCCAAGTTCTTCATCTGCATTTGATATCAATGCTTTATTTAATTATTTCTGTATTTTTATTCTTTAGCATGTCAGGCTAAAACCCTGTTCTAGTATTTTGATGAAACCGAGGTTTTGACGAATTTGCTTTTGATTATTTATATAATTCCCTTTTCTGTTGAGTTTTCCCAATTGTTTTTAATGCTTTCAATTGTGTGGCCTATAATTGAATTGTTTTAATTACGCAACTCGAATCGGGAGAGGAGAGTTGGTGAGGAAATATTGGTGAGAACCATTTTATCTTGTGAGATAGGAATATACTCATAGGAACTACGTGGCCTTTTGAAGATTCTGTGCCTTTTGCCTATTGTCGAATTAATTCACCTAGGGATAGAGTGTGTTATTCGCCTTTAGAAAAATCTACCGACCTCGGGAGAGGCTGTAGAGTACTTTAGCAACCTTCGCCTTCAATAAATTGGGAAATCATTAATTTTAGATAATCGAGAGTAAATTCGGATAAACCGAGGTGGATTCACAATCCTAGATTTATTTCTTATTTGATTTTCTTTCTTCAATCGATCGTTTTTGCTATCTATTCTTTGATTGGTTTTCTTTAGTTATTACTTGCAACTCATCTTTCGATAGTTCAAATAAAATTAGAGTACATATAAATCGATAATTAGTAATTCAGTCCTCGTGGGAATGATATCTTACTCATCATTTTATTACTTGTCTACGATAATGTGCACTTGCGTTAAACGAAATCCGCAACAAAGTGATGCTTCATGTTGATGTGCTTTGTGCGCGAGTGCAATACAGGGTTGTGCATTATTGCAATGGCACTCGTGCTATCGCACATTATCGGTGTTTCTTTGGCTTCAATTCCATAGTCTGACAGCTATTGTTGCATCCAAAGGATCTGCATACAGCAACTACCAGCAGCATAGTATTCTGATTCTGCCGTGGATAGCGAGTTTGCCAATTGCTTTTTACTAAACCAAGACATAAGTCTAGGTCCAAGAAAATGACAACTTCCGCTTGTACTCTTCTTATCTAGCTTGCAGCCTCCGAAATCCGAGTCGCTGTAGCCAACTAAATCGAATCCGCCTTCTTTAGGATACCACAATCCTACATCAATTGTTCCTTTGACGTATTTCAGGATTCGTTTGGCTGTAGCGAAGTGTGATTCTTTAGGTGCTACTTGATATCGTGCACACACTCCTACAGCAAACTGGATATCGGGCCTGCTAGCCGTTAGGTATAGGAGTGAGCCAATAAGCTTCCTGTAGAGTGATTGATCAACCGGCTTTCCAGCTTCATCAGCACTAATTTGCACGGAAGTGCTCATGGGGGTTGACGATGATTTGGAAGTGTTCATTCCAAATTTGTTGAGAAGCTCCTTGCAGTATTTTTCCTGGTTGATGAATATCCCTGTAGGCAACTGTTTTACCTGCAATCCTATGAAATAACTAAGTTCACCCATCATACTCATTTCAAATTTACTTTGCATGAGATGAGAGAACTTTTGACACAAAGCAAGGTTAGTTGAACCAAATATTATATCATCTACATATATTTGAACCATCAGGAGGTCATCACCTTCCTGTATTTTAAATAAGGTCTTGTCCACAGCACCTTTCTCGAATCCATTATTAGTTAGATACTGGGACAGGGTCTCATACCATGCTCTAGGGGCTTGCTTAAGTCCATACAGCGCTTTCCTTAACCTGTATACGAGGTCTCCGCCTTCTGGATTGACAACCCCTGGTGGTTGTTCGACATATACTTCTTCAGCAAGGTCTCCATTCAGGAATGCACTCTTGACATCCATTTGATATACAATGAAGCTCTTATGGGCGGCAAAGGCAAAAAATATCCTGATGGCTTATAGTCTAGCTACAGGGGCAAAAGTTTCATCGTAGTCTATGCCTTCTTCCTGTCTGTACCCTTGGGTGACTAGACTGGATTTGTTTCTGATAATAAGTCCATTTCTATCCTTCTTGTTTCTAAATACCCATTTGGTTCCAATTACGGATTGATGTGTAGGTCTGGGTACAAGATACCATATGTTGTTTCTTTCGAAATCGTTAAGCTCTTCTTCCATAGATGTAATCCAATGAGAGTTGTCTAGAGCTTCTTTGGTAGAAACAGGTTCGGATTGGGCTAAGAATACAGCAATAGTGCACATGTTGAGTCTTCTAAGCTCGGATTGAGATTTCCATTCAGGAAATGGAGATATCTCATATTCAGGTTCTTCTTGCGCACATAGTACATTTCTTTGTGTACTCTGTATTCTCCTATGGGTAGAAACACCAGCATCAATATTTCCAATGATCAACTCTTGTGGGTGACCTCTCAACCATCTTCTGTCGGGTTTTAATTCGGGGTCCCATACTGTATCTAGAGTTGTTGTACTTTCGGCTTCTGCTTGTACAGCATCGACTTCATCTACTTAAGTTCTTATAGATGCGGGGTTGATTTCTAGGTCAACGACATGTTCTATAGGAGTTGGTGGATCTATGATGGAAAGTTGTTGGATGTTCCGAGTGAGTTCTTCTATTCCTGTAGGATCATGATGAGGTTCGTCGAACACTACATGTACTGATTCCTCAATTGTCAGCTTCCTTTTATTAAAGATTCTGTAAGCTTTGCTAACAGAGGAATATCCTACAAATATCCCTTCATCCGATTTCACATCGAAGGTTCTAAGTTGATCTTTCCCATTGTTCAGAACGTAACACTTATATCCAAATATGTAAAAGTACGAAACTAATGGAGTTTTGTTGTTCTATACCTCGTATGCTGTTTTGTTGTGGTGCTTGTTGATGATACAACGATTTTGTGTATAGCACGCTGTATTGGTGGGTTCGCCCCAGAAATGCTGTGGCAACTTGCTTGCGGCAATCATTGTCCTTGTTGCTTCCTTTAGCATCCTATTCTTTCGCTCAGCAATACCATTTTGTTGAGGTGTACGGGCAGCTGAGTATTCATGCTGTATCCCATTTTCCGAACAGTATTGCTCTATAAAGCGGTAAGTGAATTCCGTACCTCTGTCGGAACGAATGGACACGATACTCAACCCTTTTTTCATTTTGAAGCTTTCTCAAGTGCTCGGGCAGCTTTGATGTTGTTTCCTTCTTCTTGCTTAGGAAGATTATCCAAGCATTCCTGGAATAATCATCAACAATAACGAGACAGTATTTCTTACCTCCCAAACTTATCGGGTCTACAGGACCGTATATATCCATGTGTAGCATTTTCAAAACTCTGTGTGTGGAAAGGTAGGATTTGCTCTTCAGGATGGTATTGATTTTCTTTCCTTTCTGATAGGGTCCACATATGCTCTCCTTTTTGAATGACACATTGGGCAATCCTATAACCATTCCTTGTCTGGAGAGCTTGTTGATTGTCTTGAAGTTGATGTGAGACATCCTTTTATGCCATAGCCAACTTAAATCTGCATTGCCTTTGGCAACAAAACAAGGAATTTTGGAGCTTGTAGGCATCCAGTCAGCAATATACATATTACCTGATCTGCTTCCTGTGAGCACAACTTCTTTGGTTAGGATGTTCTTGACTCTACAGTGATCTATATAGAACTTCACCGAGAACTGTTTGTCACAGAACTGGCTAATACTAAGTAGATTGTACTGTAAGCCTTCAACATAAGCTACATCGGTGACTTTGAATTTTCCTACAAGCAGGGTTCCCTTCCCTCTTGTTCTTCCTTTAGATTTATCACCAAAGCACACTTTTAGACTGCGACCTTCTACGTAATCTGACAGCTTGCTTTTGTCTCATGTCATATGCCGAGAACATCCGCTGTCGAAGTACCAGATGTCCTTCTCTAAGATGTCCTATATGCACTTAAATTAAGTAGATTTAGGTCCCCTTTGATTGTTGGGTCCATGGATGTTAGTGTCTTTAGGTACCCAGATTTTCCTGACAGCAATAGGTAATGTAGGATGCTTTAGGTCCGTAGTTGCGATGTCTACGTGGGGTATGTACGTAGTCGCTATAACCATGCTAATTATTATGCATGTAGAATTCAGGGCTATTATTATTAATCCAGTACGAATGCCATCTTGGAGGTGGAGCCATTTTTTTCGGCCTTACAGCTTGCCTTCTAGGTCTCCAGTTGGATTCCCAAAGCTGTTGTTGATACTGTGCGAAAACTTGCTTTTGCGAGGGATAACAAGGCTCCTGTATCCAATACCTAGGCGTGATGTACTGAAAGTACTGCCATGCGGGCGTTTGATATTTGGATCTGACCTTCTTTACGAGCAGTGTTGGCGCTATTGATATGCTCGGGCGCATCTTTGTTGGGTACGCCTTACAGTGCGAATGGTGGGGATTCCATTTATGCAGTATATGACTGTGGTGGCGGAATGACATCTTTTGCTGTTCGCGATGCAATAGGTTCCTTCACATGACTCGAAATTTCTTCCGATACATGAATAGGTTCCACACCCCTGACGAACACAGTACTAGTTTTCCCTTTATTGGAAAATGAGCTGTATCCTAAGCCACTCTTATCATGAGCATGTTGCCCAGTGCTTATAATTTCTTCCATTCTTTTAGATGATTTCTCGAAGATTTCAGAATGGTCTCAAGTTCTCCTTCTCGTCTTTCGAGAGTTTTTACTTTGGCTTGAAGCAGAACAAAATAATTTGTCTTGCTTTCGCCATGATATTTAGCCTCACTTAGTTCATGATCAAGTTGATGATTGCTCTCCATGAGTTTTTCATGATCGACTTTACTGTTTTCAAAATCAACAGACATATTTTCATAGTTAATTTTCAGCAAGTCGTTTTCTTCTTTCAGCTCTAGGTTAGCTGCATATTTTCATTTTGGAGCTGCATATTTTCATTTTTCAATGTCTAATGGGCCTTTTGAATGTTCTTAAACTCATTCATCATGTTTTCAAAAGTATGAGATGCATTGGTAGGAATAGCTGAGGTTGAGCTTACCTCATCATCGCTATCTTCATCTTCCGGAATGTCTTTGGCCATAAAGCAAATATAGGTTTATCTTCGAATTCATCATCGGATGAGTCACTGTCAGTGACTACCTGAAGACATTATTTAGATTTTGATGGTGCAGGGGAGGCTTCTGATTCACCAATCAGGGCCTTGAGCTTGTTTTTCCAAGCACGTCTTCTTTCATCTTTTTCTTGTTGCTCGGCTTCCGGCAACCTTTGAACTTTAGGATAGGACATTTATTTGCATAATGTCCTGGTTTCCTGCAATTATAACACAGGTTAGCGTCACCAGAGGAAGTTTCGGTACTTACCTTGTGAACAGGCTTTGGCCTGTATGGAGTCTTTCCCGACTGCTTGATGAACTTCTTGAACTTATGCATGAGGAGCACCATTTCATCTTGTGACAGGATGTCGTCGTCGCTGTCAGCACTTTTGTGAATGGGCTTTGATGAGATGGGCATGCTATGTCGTCGGTTGAATACAGCGACTAATGTTGTAGTCCTTGCGGGAAATTCTTCAGCTTTCTCTCTCCTGTCTATATCGTACTCAAATGCTTTGAGGTCAGAAAAGAGATCAAAAGTAGATATTTCATTAAGATTGCACGACACACGCATAGCTATGGTCTTAATGTCCCATCGGGCAGGGAGAGATCTGAAAATTTTTAGGTTCTTCTCATTTTGGGTATAAATCTTGCCCAACGCTTCAAGTTCACCAACAATGCCAGTGAATCTGAGGTCAAGTTCCTCAAGTGTTTCAGTTGGTTTCATTTCAAAAGATTCAAATTGCTGAGTCAATTTTGAAATTTTATTTTCTTTTGAGAGCTCAGTTCCCTCACAAATTAACTTGAGTTTATCCCAGATACCCTTTCCTGTTTTACAGCTCTTTACCTTAGAGAATGTGCCTTTGTCAAGAGTGACAAATAGTGCGTTTTCCACAACATTGTCGAGATTAGCGCGTTTCCGATCATCTGTGGTCCATTGTTAGTGCTCTTTCTCGAGCATCTCGGCATAAGCTTGGCCTTCAATCCTTGGGGCTGGATTTACCTTCATGATCTTTGTGGGGCCATCCTGTATAACAAAAATCATCTCTTCGTACATTACTGCAAGATGAGCTTCCATCCTAATTCTCCAGTCGTCAAACTCGTTAATAGAGAACATAGGAACTTTATTGATCATTGACGTATCCATATGGGAATATAGGAAAGAAAAAGACTGTTTGACAAAAATAAGTGATTTTTGGATCTGATTCGGTCAAAAATACGACTGATTCTTTTTAGAATCAACCGCTCCGATACCACTTGTTGGCCACAACTTGTTGGCCACTAAGTATACAGAATACAGATTGGAAAGTGTTTAAGCAACAAGCTGTACGTTTTTCAAGTTAGAGTGCATAGCGGAAGTCTTGTAAAAGTAAGTTGCTGTAAATACAATAACTCGGTATGCAGTGTATACTTAAAATAAATCACAGTTATATAAAACAGTAAATGCAGATGGTAATTGACATAGTAATTAAAGTGGTTCGAGGTAAACCCCTCTACGTCCACTGATCCTCCACACAGGAGTAAAAGTTTATTATAATCACTACGTACACAACTACGTGACTATAACCAAACCTATCAATGTATCCTTCACACAGATTGATACAAAGATCGTAGCTTTCAACCGTTCACACAAATTGGTCGAAGCTTTCACTTGACTAACTTCTTCACACACAGTTCCGAAGCTTTGTCTCTTCAATGCAGATCCGTCACACACAGTTCAGGAAAAGCAAGCCTTTCTCAGTCCACACAGGGCTGATAGTTTTCTTCAATGTAAGATCACTAGTTGAACAACAGCTTGACTTTCTTGATCTTTGAGCTTATGATGTGTTGTTCAAGGTTGAGCACTTGTATATTTCTTCTCTTAGAATAGGCAGTATGCTTGAAGAAATATGTTTGCTTAGATGTATATATTCGTGTCTTTGTTCTATGTTCAGAGAGTTATCTTCTTGGTGTTTAAGTATGCTCTGGTTCGTATCTCTGATCTTCAAACTCTGGGATATATATAGCCTCTGAATAGATCCGTTGAGAGAAAGATCCGTTGAGCAAATGTCTGTTCCCACTGGATGGTTGACTTATATGGACCAAGATCCGGATTTTGCGTTGTTTGAAGACCTCTGTCGGTTTTAGTATTTAAATACTTTATCCTTTCAATATTTAAATACTTCTTTTCAAACGGGACTTGACTTTAGCGAATAACAAAGATTCCTTTTCAAATGGTCTTCAGTCCTGTTTCGATAGGTATTGAAGATCTCAATACTTTACAGCTTGAATGTTGTATCCATTTATGCTGTAGGCATATTGGAGTAGTCGCTGTATGAAATGTTGTTGTATGAAGAGACAGCTTCCATACTTGGTGCTTTTAGACTGTGTTGCTATATGATGGCAACGCGAAGGCTTGTATGAAGACACATTATACTTTCGCTGTAGCTGGCATTATGAGAAGCCTTCGATATAGGATTGACAACTTCGATCGTCTTTCGATACAGCTGCTTGCTGTATGCTGGGTAGGCACTTTATCAAAACTTCGATACAGGATTGTTTTATACCAACAGTTAGGCCTGCTTGTATGTATTTCTCCTTATTTAAAGGAATGTCATCAATGGAATAATACACACTTTTGCTCTACTTTCTGTCTCAGTTACTTTCCCTTCAACAGGATGGTGGCGATACAGGCGACGGCGGTTTATGACAATTGGTGGTGGTTGCCCGATAATAGTGGTTAGCTGATGGAATATATGGTTAGTGTTGGGGGCGAATGTACATAGCCTAGTGGTGTAGGTGTACCACCACATTAAAGACACATCTTCTCGTCATTGTGTTGCAATACTGGATTAAAAGTTTGAGTCAATTTATTTTTTTATACAGTTTTCCAATCAATTGGAAAATCATATAGCTATTAAATCCTAATTTCATAAACGTGATGTTATTAATTTGATTAGGAAGAGCTTAATTAAATTTTTTTAATTATTTATTGTATCTTCAATTTCTTCACAAATGTTTTTCCCAAATACTTGTTTCTTTTATTGAATATTCGTGTAATATAATGAAAAGATTTTTCATGGAATAACATTTCGAAATACAAAGATAGCTCAAGATCAAATGTTGAAACTAACTTTTAAAAATATTGATTTGAAGACATTGGTAGCAGATTTTGGGCATAGAAATTCAATTTTAAACTTTCATTCCTCAATTGAGATGAGGAGAGGAAAGTTTTACCATAGAAAAATATGTGCATCATATTCCATCATAGTGTGATACTTTCAACTGCGAAACCAGTATCTAGAGAATGAACAAACGAGATTACATTTATATATTAGGAACACTCTTAGAGGGACAGAATTATATTTATTTATTGAAAAGTGGTGGAGAAGAAAAAATACAACCTAAATATAAAAATAATTCACATGTGGTTTTCGGAGCTTGTCGCATGGGCATGGCTCTGCTCCTGAATATTTTTTTCCAGTAGTTTGTTCAGTGCACCAGTAATATTCGACTTCTGGATCCGCCTCTGGTTAATATCACTTCAATTAAGAAGTCCAAAAATAAAAATGATGTGTAGTGGTTGGGAAGTTTGATTTGTCAATTAAAAATGATAGGTAATTAGTAAGCCAAAAAATATACAAAATATATATAATGGTAAAAAAACTTATAAGAGCTCGATGGACAGTGACAATGACTGGTGGTTGTAGCATGAGTTATTTATCTCAACACCTTAACTCGGAGACTATAGAAACAAAGATAACGTAAATTAGCTAGGTGGAAAGTTAGGCTAAAATATGTTGTCCTTCATGCAAGTGTCCAATCCGTACCTCACACTCGACCGCGATACCATATCTACAAACGCACTAGCTCCGACCTACTTATTTATTTTATTATTTTGCAAACACATTCGAGATGCAATATTTGTGCCACCGTTCCACAACACAGTGCCTTAACCATTTCATTACTTTAATGGCAATAAGCTCTCACCGTATTAGGCATCTCGTCGAAGTTTCGAGAGCCCGTATCCTATAAGTCACCTCTCATTTGAGATTTTCCTATTTTGTATATTTCAAAACAAAATTCTCTATTCTTTTACTACTATTTTGCCCGTCGTTAATTTATAAATTTTGGTAAAAGATAATTAAATCATTAGTTATAATGTTAAAAATATATATTTTTGTAGTCTTATATCTTTTCTTTAATTAGTTGAGAGTAGTGGTCGGATGGGAAGGTGTATATTTAAGTATTAACAATATTATAGGATAAGTGCAAACATTGAAGTGAAGTCCATGTAAATAAGAGCAAACTTTCCACTCTCGTTATCGGATAAGAGAAAATGCACTGGAAGTGTTTAAAGCTTATTTACATAAATCGTTCACAAGTCGATAAACTTAATTGGGCATTAAGTTTTGAGTAAGACTTGTATAACTGATGCTAGGATATGTGCATGTCTTGATAGCATAGTTATAAGTATATTGATGGGACCAGCGTACTCGAACATGACTCATACTTGATTCAGTCACATGGTATTCACTCTTGGAGAGTCGATGACGAATCGAAAGGGTGTGATACTATACATGGACCATTGACTTGAGGGTTCAATAAGAGATGTGCCTATGACGTTTAGTTTGTCATTAGAGCAGTTAGACTCATTTGCTTAATCGCTAGGTCAACCTCGAAGTGCGGACTATAGGGGCAGGTAGCAGTCTTTACTGTACGCCAAGAAAGGATTCTATCTTCTGTTAGTGAGCAGACGAATGTCCTACACGGTTAATGGCAAATGATATCATAAGTCTTTGGCCAAAGCATTCTGATCTAGTCATATTGGATACACTAGTAATCAGTCGGTCTTGATTTGTATTAACACATGTATAGTGTCTAGTCAACAGTAGGGTTTGACTTTACCGTGACCTGAAGACTTGACCGGGACATCTGATGAAGGGTCTATACGTATATTGTATTCATGACATAATGGTTCTGGAATGACCCCTTCATTCGTTATCAGTCGGGATCTACAGTGCGGTCCACTAGGCTGGCTAAGTGCTGCCCGCACTCATTGGTTCCTCCCAATACCGGCTGAGACGGACCTACAGAGTCGCGCATCAGGATCGTTGACGGATAAATCCGAATTTATCATCTCTCTACTAATATTAAATATTGGATATCTAATTGTGATTTATTGGATAAATCAAAATAGCGGTCTTATGAATTGAAATTAAGGTACTCGGTAATTAATTTAATTCATAAATTATATTTCTTAGAGAAATATATTTGTATTTGATATAATTAATTAATTAGATTAAATTAATTAGTATAAATATATGAGTGATTAAATGGAGTGTATTTAACGGAGTCTTTTGACGAACGTCCAGTACACGCCGAGTGACTCGGCCCGTTTCCTAGCACTTTCCTGGTGGGCCGCCCCCCATTTCCCTCTCCACATGAGTTATCTTTTTCTTGGTTGTTGGTGGAAGAGACTTTCCACTTTATTCCTTATATAGTGTTAGGTGTAGATACTTTATTATTATATCTCATCATTTTGTCTTGTGATGAGAATATAATATATATCAACACCACTCCACCAATGAGACTAAGACCACCATTCGGCAGAGAGCAATAGAGAGGGAGATAAATTTTTCTTCAAGTGTTCTTCATCTTAGAGGTGGAAGGAAAGTAAGAAAAATAAGAGAAAAAAATTCCTACGAGTTTCCCTAGCCGTGTTCTTGATAGAACGGAGTCTCGTTGATTTTTTCGATCAAGTTCCGACGCGTGTGAAGTAGAGGCATCGTATTTTTGGTGTTTGGGACCAACGGATTTCGTGCTTATGCTCGGGTTCGTGATCATCATCAACTTACGAATATATTATCAAAGGCTTCAAAGGTATGGGACTTTGATCCTTTTGTCTTCGTTTATTTTATTTTTTGTATATACGTTACTTGATCGATCCTGTTTAGGATTCTTTATATTGAGTTTTATTATTCCGCTGCGTACTCGTTTTTATATCCGGAATCCCAATAGTGGTATCAGAGCGAGGTCTTGCGATCGTATATACGATATTTAGCATTTGGAATGCTTGATTTGATATTTTATGATTTGGAATCATATGATAAATCGTAGATATTTTATTGTTCGTCGTAGTAATAGTTTTTCATGATTTTATGTTATGCTATAAATCAGGTTTTTCTTGGAAATATGAATATTTTTTCGTGATTTTATGTTATGCTATAAATCAGGTTTTTCTTGGAAATATGATTGGTATAAATAATATGAAGATCAGAAATAACAGGATTTTAGAAATCTGCCCAAAAATGAACTGCATGCCATTGTTGGACGATAAATCATCAGCGTCCGAGAGCCGCTCTGCATCTGACCACATAAGCCGACTTGCATATAGCCACTGTCGGTGACTGCTTTGCCTCTGACCTACTGCGCAGTTGCCAAGCGCTACTGCATCTGAATCTGTAGGTGCTACTGCCTCTGACTCAGAAGCCGCTGAAGGCCACAGCACACACCAGAAGCCGCTGAAAGGCCACAGACACAAGATCAGAAGCCGCTGTATCCTAGGTGGTGTCAGATCCTACAAATCTTAGGACACCTTAGACACCGGGTCTCGTTTTCAGTATATTTTCGAAAAATTAATTTTCCCAATATAAAATCATTAAATTTGGAATTTTTAATGAAGGGAAAATTCATAGAAAATATTTTAAGGATTTACTACGGATGAAAATTAAATTTTCGATTATTGTTGAAATAATTAGATTAATTCACACCATTGCATGTTGTATGGAATGCCTTATGAGATGGTGATATAGCTCGTGGAGTCAGTTTTGATTTGTTCGATTCGATTGGGTTGTAAAGACCGTTTTGAGCCTATTTATTTTTACTAGAAAAATTATATAATATGATGCTTTTTTCAATGATGTAATTATTTATTTGTCTATGATGAAGGCCGAAGACAACCGACCGATAAGACGAAGAATCGAGACTATTTTTTTTTATTTTCTTTATTGGGTCATTCGCTTGGCCCAGTACTTTGGAAAAGGTCCATGAGCTATGTGTTGGTAGTAACTAGGTTGCTATTTACCGTTTTTTATTTTGAATGATTGACAAACACTTACGCGCTAATAAATGAATTAATGTGCAAAGTGAACATTAATCGCGAAATTCTCCCGACTTCAAACAAACTAAGTTTAAAAAGGTTACGAGGTTTCCTACCCTCAATCAAACTCATATAAAATTGATACGCGATCCGGTGTGCGATGCTTCCGAGTTATCAGGGCAGTACATTTGGTAGAGGTTGATAAATTCATGAGTACATTAGATGCCTTCGGTTGGTGATAAATTTCGCCCCTAGAATCCTGATAGGTTGACGGGCGAGATTCAATAGTCAGACTGATAGACGTTGATGGTCAATAGCTTGGATAGTCTGGATTGCCAAGAAACCTGATAGGTTGGGGGCATGAAGACTATGGGTAAAAGAAGATCGAATCATCTATTGGACGGGTTGGTGTTGGACACCACTTTACAGAAATTAATAAGCAAGAAACCTGATAGTTGCGTCTGTTAAAATTTGTAAAAAACTCAATCACCACTAAGAAGTCGATCTAACCACGACTTCCTGATTATAATATGGGAGTGTGTAATTCTGATAAAATTAGTGGGAGCCGAGACAAGAATTATACAAGCCCTTAAATTTTATACTCGGTCATAATAAAACAAGTCACTAATTCAGTCTTGTCTAAATCAATGTAGAGAAACGAAACAATCTCTCTAAAAATGGCAAAGAACCCACTTGCAATACTACATGAAGAGAATCTCCTGACTGGCCCCAACTTTATTGACTGGTTGCGGAATCTGATGATTGTACTCAGTATGGAGTCTCTGGGATACGTCTTAGAGGTGGACATTCCACCGACTCCTGTCCGGACTAGGGGTAATCAGGAAGAAATCGATGTCCATGAAAAATGGGTCAAAGATGATGTGCTGGTCTGTGGCTTTATGATGGGCTCAATGACTAATGAGCTGCAGAGAGCGCACGAGAAAATAACTTCTGCTAGGCAGATTCTCGCACACTTGACCGAGCTTTTTGGAGAGCATAGTAGGACTTCTAGATATGAGATATCGAGGCAGTTATTCGGTGCTAGGATGATGGAATGGGAGAAAGTGGGAGACCATGTCCTCAAGATGATCTCTATGATTGAGAGGATCGAGGTCCTCAACTTTCATATGGATTTATCCCTTCAGATTGATCTCATCCTTGAATCTCTGCCTGACTCCTTCACGCGCTTTGTAATGAATTTCAACTGTAATTAAATTTCATGCACATTAGCTGGCCTAATGAACAAACTGGTGATGACACAGTCTAACATGAAGACTAAGCCTAGGGAGGCTGCTCTTGTAATTTCTTCTGAGCCTCGGAGGTCCAATAACAAGAAGAAAAAGACCTACGAGCAGTATAAACCCAAGAAATGGGTGCAGAAAGACAAGGGCAAGGCCCTGGAGGTTTAGAAGATAGGGGGTCCCAAACCTATGGACAAATGTCTTGAATGCGGTTAGATGGGCCACTGGCGTAAGACTTGTCCCAAGATCAATGGCACATCAGGTACGAAACTTTTTGTTTTTGCAACCAATTGTTCCGCTACTATATATTCTGCTTCATGGATTCTGGATTCAGGTGTTACTTCTCATATTTGTACTATGAATCAGGATCTGGAACGAAGTAGGCAGCTTGAAGCTAGGGAAGTGATGGTCACTGTCGGAAGTGGACAAAGTGTCGAGGCGACTGATATTGGATCACTCCTACTGGGTTTAGAATCTGGTTTTATTTTGACATTAGATGAAGTACTTGTTTTTCCCAAGGGACATAAAAATATTGTATCCATTCCAGTCTTGGAACGGAAAGGATTTCATTTCTTCATTGGCAATGGTAGTTGTAAAATTTACTTTCGAAAGAAATTGGTTGGCACATCTACATTGTTGAATGGTTTATATCATATGAACTTGGAAAATAAATCAGCAGTGAACACTATAACTAGGAAACGTGGCAGGCATGATACTAATAAAGCTCTTAAGTGGTACCTTAGACTTGGTCATGTTGGTCAGACCAAGGTTCACAAAATGGAGAAAGATGAACTTTTTACATTAGGTGAAGAACCCTATCCAACTTGTGAATCCTGCCTTAGAGGCAAGATGACTAAGCACCCCTTCACAGGGACATTTGAAAGGGCTGTTGAGAAATTTGGGTTGTTACATACCGATATTTGTGGTGCTTTGGAAGTAGCCCGAGATGGATATCAATATTTCATAACGTTCACAGATGATCATACTAGGTATGAGATTGTATACTTGATGAAACATAAATCCGAAGCCTTTACTAAATTCAAGGAATTTAAGGCCCTAGTTGAAAAAGAGACTGGATGTCTGTTGTTGCCCAAAATATTTATCCGAAGATTAATACTGCTGGAAGACGGACAACAAACAACAATTGCGGGAGCACTTCCGAGAGAAGATAAATAATACAAGATTTGCCGGGTTTGTTAGGCCCGGGCTTGAATGCTCTCGCGAGATGTTATTAATACAAATATTCGTGGATACAAGTATTAATGAGAGAAATCTAAATACAATGAGTGTAAAAAGACTCTGTTAATCCGGCTCTTGAGCGAAGCTTGGTGTTCTTCGTCCCCGCCGATAATCTGCTGGATGAGATAGGCCGGGAGAAGTAAGACCGAATGATAGCTGTTGCCAAGAGTTGGAGATTAGCCAAGTGCTGTATGTTTGCTTCTGTATAGCGTGTATAATGTCAGAATGCCAGAGAGGAAATACAAGTGCATGGGGTCTTGATTATATAGGGGCAGCCGGGTCCTGTCCTGTAGTGGCCGATCGCCTGCCGGCCATTATAATAAGGTGCCGATCGTCTGCCGGCTAATATTATAATAGGGCGATCTCCAGGGCTGTCGGGCTAAGGTCCAAGGAAGATGCTGTCTGTCGGGCTAAAGTCCAAGGAAGAGGCTGCCATAGCCGGGCGGTCCAATAAGGGGCCAACACGCGTCCGGAGTCAGTCAACATGCGGCCCTACTGACAAGCTTTCGGCAGCTTGTCGGCTGGTGGAGAGATTCTGTCAGGATGTGGTCAATGGCCCGAGATTCGCGGATCTTGTCTCGGATCATGCACGTGGTGTCAGTCTTGAGACTCGGTCATCGCCGACTGGATGGCCATCGGTGGAGATCGACATGAGGCGATCCTCTCTAGCTGATCATCCGAGGTCGCCATCGGCCAGTGGATGGAGGTCGGCATTGGTCGGTCACCAAGTGTAGGTCGGCAAGATGCCGAGAGAGGATCGCCCGCTTGTCGGTCGCCATGAGTCGATCGCTGGATACCGAGAGGAGATCGTCCATTAGTAGATCGCCAGGGGTCGGTCGCCGAGTATCGAGAGGCGATCATATCTGAGGTTGATCGCTCGATACCGGGACTTGTCCTGGGGCCTTCGGTCGGTCGATGTAGGTCGTCCACTGGGTTAAGGCTCGGTCGCCAGGTCGCTGATCGGCAGATCTGCCTTGGCCGATCGGCAGTGACTCGGTCGCCCGACCTCCGAGGCGATCGCCGGTCGGAAGGTGTTAATTCTTGACACAACAATTGCCCCCCAGCTTGCTCCTATGTTGAAGACATGGGGCGAGGTGGTTCTTGCTGGTGATCGTGTATGGATGAGGACGGGCGATCTGAGCTGACTTAGGACTCGGACTTGGGCTATCATGGTCGATTGGCTTAGCTATCTTTCGGTCTTGTACCTGCAAAAAACAACATTGGCCGATCCCCCATGGAAACTTGGTGGTTTCGCTTTGTTTGAGGAATCGTGCACAGTCGCGGAGATCGATGGACCGACTCTATGACCGTGTCTTGGTGCGCGAAGACAATGAGTGTCTCGTGACTCACTTTATTATGAGGGTCCTCTATTAGGCTGCGCCTCGCCTCGTATTTAAACGAAGGGCGTGCGGTCTCGGTCTAGAGGAGTCCTTGCGCGGGGCAGCGTCGGATGAATCAACTCCACGCCCGCGGCTTGTTAGCTCTGCTTCCACCTCGGCCAGCCATGGAGATGGCCGACCTCGGCGGTGTACGTTGAGACGGGGTTGTGGCATGTGTCCACCGATTAATGTTGGAGAGCCCTCGGACTACGCCGGCCTCGTATTTAAACGAAGGCGCGGCGATCTTGGCGAAAGGGACCTTGCATGGCCGCGGCCCGATTCCATCGTTGCCAGGGCCATGGCTTTATGATGTGCGGTGGAGGCGATCTTATGCCTTAGTCCGTCATGTTATATGCTGGACTGTAGATGGCGATCGTGTCCACCGGGTTGCTGATGATGTTGCGATCTGGCCGGAAGACTGGCGATCGCCGCTCGGCGGCCGATCGCTTTATTCGTAGGTCGATGCTGGCGATCGGGCGGCGGCTAGTCCCTCATTTAAAATGGACTGTAGGCGGGGATCGAGTCCTCCGGCTCTGTTGGGTAGTAGCGATCGGGCTGGGAGACTGGAGGTCGTCGTACGGGCGCCGATCGCCCTACTCCTAGGCTGAGAAGAAGCCTTTGCCTGGACAGGAAATCTGCGGCTCTAGCCCGGAAGGCTGCGTAGGTCGTCGGCAGGGTCTTCATGAGATGCCTGAACATAGGCGAGAAGCCCTGAAAACCTCCTAGAACCGCGTAGAGGGCGATCTCATCGCTTATGGGCTCGCCGTTGAGGATGATCATGTCGACCCGGTCGATGTAGTCCGAGTCGGACTCTTCTTCTCCCTACTTGATTTGCATCATGCGAAGGGGACCTTCTGGCCGGACGACCCGGGTGGCGAAGTACTCCGTGAAGAAGTGTGCCAGCTCGTTAAAGGAGCCAATGGACCGAGGTGGCAATGAGGTGTACCACCGGTGGGCGAGGTCGTCTAGCGTCAGAGGGAACATTCGGCACCGGGTCGCGTCTGATGCCCCACACCCGGTCATGTAGATGTTGAACTTGTGCAGGTGTGTTTGGGGGTCCGATCGCCCCTGGTACACGGGTGTCTGAGGAGGAGCGATCTTGTCTTTGCCGCACCGGGCGAGCTCGATGTCGATCGCGGCGGCTCGCTCGGCGGCGATCGTCTTCATGGCGCCGCCCGGATTGCGGGGAGCGCCTTCACGTCGTCGATCGGCGTTGCATTGCAGCAATCGCCGCGGCTCGTTTGCTTGCGGATCGGCTTTGGGAGCGGGGCCGAGGCGATCGTGTACCGACCTCCGACCCCGCTGCTGCCGACCTCGGGAATTTGGCGAGCGGGAGCCAGGCGGCTGGATCGCCTTGTGGGAGCCGGGTAGGCCGAGCTCCTGGTGACGAACACCAACTCCGTCGTCTCGTAGCTGGGGCCGGACTGCCCCGGTCGCCAGGTCGGGTCGCTGCCCAGGCGATCGAAGACAGACGTGCCCCGGCTGCCGAGCGCCTCTTCTTGCGGGCGAGAACCTCCTGGCGATCGCTCGGCCAGTAGCGCCTTGAGCTTCCGCTTGGACTTCCGGCGGGAGGCCGAGGGTGCGACGGCAGGAGGCACGTCGAGAGCACTCCGTCGCTCCTGAAGGATGGCTATGGCCTCTTCGATCTGTTCATTGGTTCGGAACTGATCGAGCGAGAGGCTCGGGCCGCCATCCCGGGACGGGGTCGAGCGCCTCTGGCCGCGGCGGCTACCTTCCACCATCGGCTGCGGCTCGGAACGGGACGGAACAGGGGGTCTGGCCGGTTGGTCAGCGGCTTTCTTCGACGCGGAGGCGGAAGACATGATTTTTGAAGGATTTCTTTGAAGTGCAGTGAGTGTCACTTCAAGTATCTGCCCCGAGAACAGTGAGTGTTCTTGGGGACGGTAGGTATAAAAAATCGAGGGTTGGATCCCCTTCCTCTAGCGCCAATTGTTGTTGCCCAAAATATTTATCCGAAGATTAATACTGCTGGAAGACGGACAACAAACAACAATTGCGGGAGCACTTCCGAGAGAAGATAAATAATACAAGATTTGCCGGGTTTGTTAGGCCCGGGCTTGAATGCTCTCGCGAGATGTTATTAATACAAATATTCGTGGATACAAGTATTAATGAGAGAAATCTAAATACAATGAGTGTAAAAAGACTCTGTTAATCCGGCTCTTGAGCGAAGCTTGGTGTTCTTCGTCCCCGCCGATAATCTGCTGGATGAGATAGGCCGGGAGAAGTAAGACCGAATGATAGCTATTGCCAAGAGTTGGAGATTAGCCAAGTGCTGTATGTTTGCTTCTGTATAGCGTGTATAATGTCAGAATGCCAGAGAGGAAATACAAGTGCAGGGGGTCTTGCTTATATAGGGGCAGCCGGGTCCTGTCCTGTAGTAGCCGATCGCCTGCCG
Source organism: Orobanche coerulescens (assembly GCA_033398695.1). Taxonomy (NCBI): domain Eukaryota; kingdom Viridiplantae; phylum Streptophyta; class Magnoliopsida; order Lamiales; family Orobanchaceae; genus Orobanche; species Orobanche coerulescens. The sequence goes on along the minus strand of CM065805.1, from coordinate 27,981,807 downwards.
GCCATTATAATAAGGTGCCGATCGTCTGCCGGCTAATATTATAATAGGGCGATCTCCAGGGCTGTCGGGCTAAGGTCCAAGGAAGATTCTGTCTGTCGGGCTAAAGTCCAAGGAAGAGGCTGCCACAGCCGGGCGGTCCAATAAGGGGCCAACACGCGTCCGGAGTCAGTCAACATGCGGCCCTACTGACAAGCTTTCGGCGGTTTGTCGGCTGGTGGAGAGATTCTGTCAGGCTGTGGTCAATGGCCCGAGATTCGCGGATCTTATCTCGGATCATGCACGTGGTGTCAGTCTTGAGACTCGGTCATCGCCGACTGGATGGCCATCGGTGGAGATCGACATGAGGCGATCGTCTCTAGCTGATCATCCGAGGTCGCCATCGGCCAGTGGATGGAGGTCGGCATTGGTCGGTCACCAAGTGTAGGTCGGCAAGATGCCGAGAGAGGATCGCCCGCTTGTCGGTCGCCATGAGTCGATCGCTGGATACCGAGAGGAGATCGTCCATTAGTAGATCGCCAGGGGTCGGTCGCCGAGTATCGAGAGGCGATCGTATCTGAGGTTGATCGCTCGATACCGGGACTTGTCCTGTGGCCTTCGGTCGGTCGATGTAGGTCGTCCACTGGGTTAAGGCTCGGTCGCCAGGTCGCTGATCGGCAGATCTGCCTTGGCCGATCGGCAGTGACTCGGTCGCCCGACCTCCGAGGCGATCGCCGGTCGGAAGGTGTTAATTCTTGACACAACAATGTCATATCAAGGCACTTCGGCCAGACCAAGGTGGCGAGTATATGAGTACCGAGTTTGATGAGTTCCTTAAGAAGCATGTAATAGTTTCACAATTCACGCTGCCAGGAACCCCATAGTTAAATGGTGTTTTAGAAAGGAGAAATCGGACTTTGTTGGACATGGTCTGCTCCATGTTGAATTACACTGATTTACCAATTTACCTATGGGGGTACTCCTTACTTACCGCTGCCTATATCCTTAATAGATGTCTTTCCAAATCCGTTTCTATCACTCTGCATGAGATGTGAAAGGGTAAGAAACCAAGTCATAGTCACATAAGGATTTGGGGATGTCCAGCCTATGTTAAAAAGGCTAAGATGGACAAACTGGAAGCAAGGTCCGTCAAGGGACGTTTCATTGGATACCCAGAGGACTCAATGGGTTATCTATTCTACATGCCAAAAGACCATAGGGTCGTTGTGGCTTTTACAATCGCACTTTCTTCATAATGAATTCATTCAGGAAGGTGGCTTGGGTAGAAATTTCTCTTTGGAAGAGCACAAAGAAAGTCCTGAGGTGACATCTGATCTGGGATCATGAACTGAACCTATTGTGACACAACCTCCACTTCGAAGGTCTGATAGGGTGTCTCACTTACCTGAGAGGTATGTCTATACACATGTCGAGGAACTGGGTCTCCACGACATACCTGATTGTCATGAGGACGGCCGTGTCACCTATGACCAAGCGATAGTGGATGTAGACTCCACTAAATGGCAAAAATCTATGGAATATGAGATAGACTCGATGCATGCCAATCAGGTCTGGACTCTATTAGATTTACCAACTGGCATGAATCTTATTGGAAGCCAATGGACCTATAAGATAAAGACTGATGGGGATGACAAGGTTGACGCCTATAAGGCCAAGCTTGTGGCAAAGGAAGGAAAGGGATCGATTATCATGATACCTTCTCGCCTGTAGCTATGATCAAGTCGATTCGCATGATGCTTGCCATTGCTGACCATTACGGTTATGAAATATGGCAAATGGATGTCAAAATGGCTTTTTCTAAATGGATACCTCGAGGAGGAAATATACATGGAACAGCCGAAGGGTTTTGTGTCCAAAGCTAATATTCATAAGTTGTGTAAGCTACAACGAGCCATTTATGGGATGAAGGAAGCTTGTCGGAGTTGGAACCTATGATTTGATGAAGCAGTCAAGGACTTTGACTTCGTGCAAAATGAGGAGGATCCATGTGCTTACAAAAAGGTCAGTGGGAGCAACATTGCGTTCTTAGTACTATATGTAGATGATATTCTACTTATGGGAAATAACGTAACAATGCTCAGCACTGTGAAAGCTTGACTTTCTAAAACGTTCTCCATGAAAGACTTGGGAGAAGCTTCCTATATTCTAGGGATCCGTCTTTACAGAGATAGACAGAGAAGAATGATAAGACTTTCCCAAGCCCTCTATATAGATAAGATCCTGGAAGATTCAAGATGGATAATTCTAAAAGAGGGTTCCTTCCCATGCGACATGGAATTCATCTCATCAAGAAAATGTGTCCTCAAAGTGAGGAAGACAAAAGAGAGATGAGTAAGATACCCTATGCCTCGGCAGTGGGTAGCCTCATGTACGCTATGTTATGCACTAGACGGACTTAGCCTACGATGTAAGTGTGGTAAGTCGATTTCAAGCAAACCCGGGAAGGGAACATTGGACTGCCATTAAGAACATTCTTAAATACTTTATAAGGACTAGAAATATGGTTCTTACTTACAGTGGTGGAGAACTGAAGGTGGTTGGATTCATCGATTCTGATTTTCAAGGAGATAAGGACGACTCTAAGTCGACATCTGGGTATTTGTATACTCTCAATGGAGGAGCAGTATCTTGGAGAAGCTCCAAGCAAAGCGCTACTGCAGATTCCACCTGCCAAGTAGAGTACCAAGCTGCCTTAGAGGCTAGCAAGGAAGCATTGCAGAAGTTTTTGTAAGAACTTCAAGTGGTGCCTAATGCGGAGCTGCCTATATCACTATTCTGTGATAATGATGGAGTTGTCACCCAAGCCAAGGAGCCAAGGTCTCACCACAATACCAACCATATAGAGAGAAAGTATCACATTATTTGAGAGATGGTTGAAAAAGGATATGTTTCGTTGCAAAGAGTAGACTCAGAAGGCAATTTCTCTGACCCGCTGACTAAGCCGTTATCTTAGGCTGTCTTGGAATGATATCTGAAGAACATGGGTATTAGATACCATGATATATGGCATTGAGTGCAAGTGGGAGATTATTAGGAATATGCCCTCGAATGCCACTCAGGGGATGAGAGAGAAGGGGCATTGTACTTGTAATTATGGAATAATTAATAAAAAGCAATATGATTCTATCATTATTTATTGGATTTCAAATGCATTCTTGATTTGGTAAACATTGAAGTGAAGTCCATGTAAATAAGAGCAATCCCACTCTCGTTATCGCATAAAAGAAAATGCACTGGAAGCATTTAAAGCTTATTTACGTAAACCGTTCGCAAGTCGATAAACTTAATTGGGCATTAAGTTTTGAGTAAGACTTGTATAACTGATGCTAGGACATGTGCATGTCTTGATAGCATAATTATAAGTATATTGGTGGGACCAGTGTACTCGAACATGACTCATACTTGATTCAGTCACATGGTATTCACTCTTGGAGAGTCGATGACGAATAGAAAGGTTGTGATAGTATATGTGGACCTCTGACTTGAGGGTTCAGTAAGAGATGTGCCTGCGACTTTAGTTTGTCATTAGAGTAGTTAGACTCATTTGCTTAATCGCTGGGTCAACCTCAAAGTGCGGACTATACAGGCAGGTAGCAATCTTTATTGTACGCCAAGAAAGGATTCTGTCTCCTGTTAGTGAGCAGGCGAATACCCTATACGGTTAATGGCAAATAAGATCATAAGTCTTTGGCCAAAGCATTCTGATCTAGTCGTATTGGATACACTAGTAATTAGTCGGTCTTGATTTGTATTAACACATGTATAGTGTCTAGTCAACAGTAGGGTTTGACTTTATCGTGACCCGAAGACTTGACCGGGACATCTGATGAATGGTCTATATGTATATGTTATTCATGACATAATGGTTATGGAATGATTCATTCTCAGTCGGGGTTTACAGTGCGGCCCGCTAGGCTGGCTAAGTGCTGTCCACACTCATTGGTTCCTCCCAATGCCGTCTGAGACGGACCTACAGAGTCGCGCATCAGGATCGTTGATGAATAAATCTGAATTATCAGATTATTCATAGTTTTGAACTATTCGGATAGTTTGGATTTGTTGATTGTGTCGGTATCATTGTTTTCATATGGATTTACGAATATAAACTAGAAAGAACCTTGTTATTTTGTATTTGAGGTCGAAGTTAGAAGTGAGAATGTTAATACCCTTCTTATTAGTTTGAATTGATTATTTGTATGGTTATCGGATTTCAGACTTGTGTTGTAAATATGAGTTCATAATTGATCGAAGTATTGCTAAACCGTAGGTTTTGTTGGTTCGTTATACTGGTTGATGATTATTATCGAACGTGTTGTTAAACGATTATGACATTAGATTGTGATAATTGATTGATGACTATAATCATTACGTTGAAGTTGAGAGTGAAGAACTCGTGGATTGCCTTGGTCGGGACGGAGGAGCTCGTAGATGAACACAACGGATTTGGTAATGGATTCGTTGTATCGGTATCGAGGCAAATTTATACTCGTTTAGTTCATAATGATTAATGAATGGTTTCAATTTCATTTCATTTATAATTCATATAGCAATTACATTATAAATGTGAATTTATAGGGATAGTGGTTTGTATATTGTGCTTTGGTTTGAATTAAATTATAATGAATATGATTTAAACATGTTTGGTGAAGACGGAGATGTACGTCATCTTTGGTCGATGATATGGAATGTCGGATATCGATGATAGTTTATCGTGTAGACATTGATGTGGGATGATGGTTTATGGATGTTAATGGACTGTACCTCATTCGAGTATTTAAATAGTTGTATATTCGTTCAGGGATGTTTGTTCATGGAAAGGATATTTTCTCCGGTTTTGAGGTAATTAGAGTATTGTTCAGTTATGAAGATAATTATTCTGTTGAATTGTTGTATAAGTTATATGTTGATGGTCCATATAATGAAATTCGTATTGATTGTCCGTGAGGGATGTTGAACCCAGGACCATTGTTTAGTATTAATGGTTTTGTTTATCGACCCTTGAGGGATGTTGATCCCAGGTCTATTGTTTGGTATTGTCAATCATGATGATCGTTCATTTGAGATGATGATTTCAGGACTGTTGTGTGAGATTGTTGATCGTGTTGATCGTTCTTTGGGGATGGTTGTTTTGGATATTATTGGTCGTGTCGATCTTTCATTATTCGTGTATCGTTTTTCACTTTGGTGAGTCTTTTGATCCTTATTGGATGAGTTTTCCTTGAGTTTCGTTGTCATGTTGCATCGTGACATAACCGAAGTCATATTTGTGTGCCGATCGGTTATCTGTAGGATTAAGGACGGGCACATATAGTCATGTGTTGGTTTTTGACCTCGCATTGAGTTGTGCACACGAGACATACTTCGTGAGACTGATTAGGTACAAGACCACACGTGTATTAAATCGATACCCATTGGTGGCTTGTGCATGGACACATTTCCGGATCGGGCGTACTGTGACGTCCATCTTGAGTCATATGGATTAGTCGTTCATACTCTGTGTATGATTTGGTATGTTCGACAGTTTGCGATTAGTTGTTCATATGCCCGAGGGGTATGTTCGACAGTTGAGTTTGTTTCTTCGAGGTCCACTGTATGTGATTTGTATAACATTATGAGAATTGTATTCTCTCGCATATCTATCCCTGTGGTTCTTTGTTGATCTTCTTTGAAGTTTACCTTGTGATAGTATTCTTGGTTGTTCTTGATCCTTCGTTGATAGTATTGGAGTTCATCATGTTGATGATATTCTCGGTTGATCATGTTTATTGATCGTATGAGTGTTCAGACTTTGTGTCGATGTTTTGGGATTTTGCTGTCATTGGTCTACATAAGTATCGTGTATATTTGGTTCTTATCAGGATTGGTATTTTATTGTGCGATCCGACAGATAGGATTTGGCATGGATGGATTATTCTACACTTATGAGTTGTGATGATGTTTTGAGAATTCATGGTATTGTTTGAATACAGTACAGACAGTGCCACGCCCCCCACACCGGGGTTGGACGAGAACGCGACAGTTAACGTAATAAATAACGTTTGTGATAATACATTCCAGTAAAGCATACATATGCCAGATCTCAAGTGCAAAAGAGTACATTTGAAGATAAAATACATTTTGACACAGGAATAAAAGAAGCGTTAAAGCAGCATCCTAATTCCTACGTCTTGGCAATACTTTGAGGACGGTCTTCAGTGGTCGTCAGCATATGTCCCTTCTTCTTCTTGGTTCTCTTCATCTAGTGGGGTTTTAGAAAACAATTCAAAACGGGGTGAGAATAATTGATTCTCAGTGAGTTGGGTTTGGGTATTTAATGAGTTTATTATTTAATAAACATTATGTTTCTCCCACTTTTAAAAAATAGTATTGTTTAAAAATTGGTGCAAGTTTTCAAGAAGAATATTATGAATTATGACATGAATGTACAGTCAATCTCCATAGATTGCTGTTGAGTATGAAGAATGTACGGCGTCGAGTGCCCAATGAGTATTTAGCTTTGGGAGGTCGTCTACATGACTAATCCCTTAGCCTCCTTATAACGTCTTAGACCGTTATCAGTGTTTGGCCTTTGACTATCACCACGACCTTTGGTTTGATAACCGTAGCCTTGGGCGTTTGTCGGAACGTCACTATAACATTGGCCATTGAGCTTTATCGCTGTCACGCTTGGTGACGTGCTGCCTTATCTCTTATCTGGGCTCGATATGTCCTTAGCTTGGGCCTATGCCCGGATCATATCATAATCGCGACTATACCCGAATTCTACGACCCAGTCACCTTAGGATCACTCCGTCCTTCGGCTTCAAGGGAATAAGATACGACGGTAGCTTTGCCTAGAACCGCAGCCACGCTGCTCGATTCATGACTTAGACTAACCGCCCCTCATGCATATAAATAGAAAAAGGGACTCTAGAGGTACTTGTACGGACTCTAGCGGTGGCTTCCGCCCGAAGGTCTTAGCACTTAGCTCCGTAGAGCACTTACTCCCGATTTCAATTGAATAACAATTATTGTCGTGATTAACAGTGGTTATGCATATTGTATGATATCAATATGATTATTTGATAGTATATGGACTTGGATAAGCTAGAGGAATTAGTTTAACCGGTTGATGATTAGATTGCTATTGTGCGAGTCTTAGTATAATCTTATAATAAATTCATAGACTTGAATACTTCGGTACGTATTGATTATACGTCCGAAAATTACGAACTTTATTGCGAAAAGTCCGTTATGATATGCGGATTGAAGGTCAGAAGTTGCATGACAGCTTTACCTTTCGGAAATTACAATTCTGCCCTTTCGTCTTTTAAGTACTATCATTATTTTTTACTAAATTTTATAGATTTGGATAATTCGATACGGATTGATTATAAGTTCGAAAATTACGAACCTTATTGCGAAAAGTCCGTTATGATATGAGGATTGAAGGTCAGAAATTGCATGAAAGTTTTACCTTTCGAAAATTATAATTCTGCCCTTTCGTCTTTTAAGTACTATCATTATTTTTACTAAATTTTATAAATTTGGATAATTCGGTACGGATTGATTATAAGTCTGAAAATTACGAACCTTATTGCGAAAAGTCCGTTATGATGTGAGGATTGAAATCAGAAATTGCATGAAAGTTTTACCTTTCAAAAATTACAATTAGACCCTTTCGTCTTTTAAGTACTATCATTATTTTTACTAAATTTTATAAATTTGGATAATTCGGTACGGATTGATTATAAGTCCGAAAATTACGAACTTTATTGCCAAAAGTCCGTTATGATGTGAGGATTGATGGTCAGAAGTTGCATGAAAGTTTTATCTTTTAAAAATTACAGTTCTGCCCTTTCGTCTTTTAAGTACTATCATTATTTTTACTAAATTTTATAAATTTGGATAATTCGGTACGGATTGATTATAAGTCTGAAAATTACGAACTTTATTGCAAAAAGTCCGTTATGATGTGAGGATTGAAGGTCAGAAGTTGCATGAAAGTTTTACCTTTCAGAAATTACAGTTATGCCCTTTCGTCTTTTAAGTACTATCATTATTTTTACTAAATTTTATAAATTTGGATAATTCGGTACGGATTGATTATAAGTGCGAAAATTACGAACTTTATTGCGAAAAGTCCGTTATAATATAAGTTTTTCCTCTCATAAATTATAATTCTACCCTTTCGAAATTATAGTACTATTATTATTATTTTTATTTAGTTTTATCTTATAATTTTGATTAATTCGTTTGGATTCATTTAAACTCCGAAAATTATGAATCCAGTTGCGATTTGAACCTTACGACTTGTAATTTTAGATTACGTTCAGTTTTAATTTTTATTCTTTTATAGTTTATGATTTTACCCCTTTGTTTTGTCTTGATCGACATTTTAGTATTCAGGTCATATCTTTTTCGTTTCTTGTCGGATTGACCTCAAATTTTTGGGGTAGGCTCTTTATGTTATTATGATTACAGAGAGTTCAAATTTTCTGGAAATTTTATTTTCGAAACAGTAAGTTTCTGTAAATTACAGTTTTGGCCCCGAATTCTTGAAATTTATATTTTGCCCCAATTTTCTATTTTAGTAAATTCCGATTTAGGTGAAATTTTATAGAGAACTTATTTTTGATATTTTAAGACTTAATTTTAAGGCATAAGACCATAATTATAGATCTTAACAATTTTACCTCAAATTTATCTTATTTAAACTATTTTAGTTTATCCTTCGAACTTAGGTTCGAATTATCAAATCTTCCGGTGATTAATTATCCTTTTACCATAGTCTAATATATAATCATATATTTTTGGGATTTTAATCCCCAAAGATCAGATTTGTCATACTCAACCAATATTTCCATCAATAAATTAATTTGCGCATATAATTAAAATATTACAAATAAAAATTCAACAAATATCAAGACCATTACGTGCGTGGTAATAAATGTCAATCAAGTATAGATAATCAAGATTTTATTACTTGCATGCACCATATATTTAACTTGTATAAATTTTGAATAAGAGAAAAGAAAGAAACAATTTTACCCACCTCGATTTCTTGCCGGATTTAGTCGATTCTAGGTCCCGGAAGTGGAAAAATAATCTCCCCTCTTACTCTATATGGTTCGACCGATTCATGCATCCATAGTTTATATTTTTTTTGCATGTTTTGAGATTAGAGTTAGATTAGGAAGGTTTTTTTTTATATACTTATAGAAGAAAAAAAGAAAGTAGGAAAAGAGATTACCTATTTCTTGTTGAACCCTCTTCTTCCTTCTCTCTTCTTCTTTGGTTCAGCCCCCTCTCTCTCTCTCTCTAGTCTCTCAATGCAGATTTTTTTTTTGTGAAGTATAAGAGTATGTATATTTTAAGGGTTTTAAAAAGAGGTGATCAAAGCATGAGACAAGAGCGCACAAGACACAAGGTTATGTCTTGCATGGGGAGGACATGAAGACTCTAGGTATCCTCCCCCTCTCCACTTGGCCGCCCATTTGGTGTGTGTGTATATAATTTTTTTTTGTATTTTATGTGTATAGAATATTAATATAGTTAGTTGGGTATTTGTTTATTTGTAAATGGATTAAGTAGTTGGGTTGGGCTTTCAATCATAATTTCAAGACTTGGGAATTTTATTAAGTTGGGTTTGAGTCCATAGTGAGTTTATATTAGTAAATGTTGGTACACATAGCCCATTAGGTGAATCAATGTTCTACTTTAACTTTCAATAAATTTATTATTTATGAAACAATCAAGTAAAATAAAATGAAACTAGATATAGGTTATATTATATTATAACAAATGTTATTAAAATTACATCATGATATAATAAACCATACATATACTGAGCTATCGAATTTAGAAGGTTCTACATCCTCCCCTCCTTAGAAGAATTTGGTCCCCAAATTCCTTCTCGAACAACTCGGGATATGATTTCTTCATTTCTTCCTCAGCTTCCCATGTAGCGTCTTCCTCTCTATTGTGATTTGTCGAGACGACTTTGACCAACGGTATCTTCTTGTCTCTTAGTTCGCGCACTTGTTGATCCACGATCCTAATCGGCTTCTCGATATAAGTTAAATCTTCTGTGATTGGTGGTATGTCATGTATGATGACATGTTCAGGATCTGGATGATACTTCTTCAATCTTGAGACATGAAATACGTCGTGCATTCTAGTAAGGTCGGTTGGTAGTTCTAGATGATATGCTAATTTACCAATGTGTTCTAGGATTGTGAAAGGTCCGACATATCTAGGGCTAAGCTTCCCTCCCTTCTCCGAGTTGATCAATCCCTTACGTGGTGATAAACGAAGGAACTTTGTAGCCCGTGTCGAATTCTAAATCTCTCCTCCTCTGGTTTGCATAACTCTTCTGTCGGCTCTGAGCAGTGTGAATTCGATCCCGAATGATTCGAACTTTATCCATGGAATCTTCTACTAGATCAACTCTCGCTGTCGGGTTTCGGTTCTACTTACCCTTTGGTGTCCATCGGTCGTCAATCTCCCAACGTATTGGCGATCGGCACTTTATTTCGTATAATGCTTCATATGGAGCCATCCCAATCGTTGCCTGGTAGCTGTTGTTATAGGCAAACTTAGCTAAGGGTACGTGGTTACTCCAACTCTTTTGAAAATCCAGTGCACATGCCCGTAACATGTCCTAAAGGACTTGTATCGTTCTTTCGGATTGTCCGTCCGTCTGAGGGTGTGATGCAGTGCTGAAACTTAATTTCGTACCAAGTTCTTGATGAAGACTCTTCCAAAATCTAGAGACAAATCTGGGGTAACGGTCTGACATAATATCTACAGGTACTCCATGCAGTCTAATGATTTCTCGGATATACGTCCTTGCTAGTTTCTGCAGACTGTCATTCTTCCTTACGGGTAAGAAGTGAGCTGACTTTGTAAGTCTATCCACGATTACCCAGATTGTGTTGTATCCTCCATTGGTTGTTGGTAGACCCGTCACGAAGTCCATCGTGATTAGTTCCCATTTCCATTCGGGAATCTCGAGCGGCTGTAGCAACCCTGATGGTCTTTGGTGTTCAGCCTTCACCCTTTGACAATTTAAACACCTTGCTACGAATTCTGCAACTTGGTTCTTCATATTCACCCACTAGTAGTATTTCTTCAGATCTTTATACATCTTGTTACTGCCTGGATGAATAGTATATCGAGAGCAATGAGCCTCTGCTAAAATTTTCTTTTTGAGTTCGTCATTATCGGGAACACATATACGGTGTTTGAGTTTTAGTGTTCCATCTTCCGACATGCTAAACTCAGATTTCTCACCTTGTACGACCCTTTCCTTAAGTTTACAGAACTTCCCGTCTTAAGTTTGTGCTTCTTGGATTTGCTTTAGTAAGTCCGGGGTCATTGACAAATTAGCGCACACAACGTGTGTCATAGACTATCTTGGGTTCCATTGGGTTATTTCTCTTAGGGCATCCCATTCCCTTATCATGAGTCTAGCCACACTCGCTTTTCTACTTAAGGCGTCTGCTACGACATTGGACTTGCCCGGATAATGCTGAATGGTGAGGTTATAATCCTCAAGAAGTTCTATCCACCGTCTCTGTCTTAGATTCAACTCCTTCTGAGAGAACAAATATTTGAGGCTCTTGTGGTCAGTAAAGATAGTGAATGTAGCTCCATACAGGTAGTGTCTCCATTTTTTCAAAGCAAACACTATTGCTGCTAGTTCAAGGTCATGGGTCGGATAATTCATCTCGTGGATTTTCAGCTTTCGTGATGCATAAGCCACAACCTTGCCATTTTGCATCAGCACAACTCCTAATCCTTCCTTGGATGCATCGCTGTAAACCACAGATCCTTCACTCCCTTCAGGAAGTGTTAGTACAGGTGCGGTAGTGGGTTTTCTCTTAAGTTATTGGAAGCTCAACTCACACTTATCGTTCCACTCAAATTTGACGTGTTTCTGTGTCAGTCTTGTTAGTGGTCCTGCAATTTTGGAAAAATCTTTAATGAATTTGCGGTAGTAACCCGCAAGTCCAAGAAAGCTTCGTATCTCCATGACTGTTTCTGGCCTCGTCCAGTCAAAAATAGTCTCCACCTTTGATGGATCTACTGCGACTCCATCTCCAGATATTATGTCCTAAAAATGCTACCTCTCTTAACCAGAATTCACACTTGCTGAATTTGGCGTACAGTTTATGCTTCATTAGTGTCTCTAGTACTAATCTCATGTGAGTTTCGTGATATTGATCCGACTTGGAATAAACGAGTATGTCGTCAATAAATATCACTACGAATTGATCTAGATACGGTTGGAATATGTGGTGCATTAAATCCATAGATGCAGCCGGTGCGTTGGTCAATCCAAAAGGCATTACCACGAATTCATAATGACCATACCTAGTTTGAAAAGCAGTCTTTGGTATGTCATTCTCTTTGATCCTCAATTGGTAATATCCCTGTTGAAGATCGAACTTTGAGTAAACCGTTGCTCCTTGTAGTTGGTCGAATAATTCGTCGATCCTGGGAAGTGGATACTTGTTCTTAACGGTAATATTGTTAAGTTCTCGATAATCGATGCACAATCTTAGTGTGCCATCTTTCTTTTTTACGAATAGCACTAGTGCTCCCCAAGGATATATAATCGGTCGGATAAATCCAACCTCTAGTAATATCTGCAACTGAACCTTCAGTTCTTGCAGTTCCAGTGGTGCCATTCGATATGGCGTTCTAGCCACATGTGCCTTTCCCGTCAAAATCTCAATGCTGAATTCAACTTCCCTATCTGGAGGTAGAGAAGTGAGTTCCGTGGGGAAAATATCACGGTACTCCGATACTACCGGTGTAGCTTCAATCTCCGTTTACTCTTGGGTTTGTTAATGACAAAAGCCAAATATCCCATTGCTCCTTTCAAGATGGCCTTTCTCGCCTTCGTGGATGATATGATTGGGGCCGAGTTAATTCTAGCATCCCTATGTAGTTCAACTACTGGGTGATCGGGTTTGCAGAATCGAACTATTTTAGAATGGCAGTCGAGTTGCGCAAAGTGTTTAGATAGCCAATCCATCCCAAGTATGAGGTCATACTCAAGTATAGGGAGAAGAATTAGGTCGGCAGGGAAATATAATGACCCTCAACTATTACTTCACAATCCTTAAATACCGAATCTGTTTCTCGACTCGTACCCATAGGTGTGGATACTTCTAAGCTTACTGGTAGTGATTATTGAAGTGACTGTTAATTAATATGCTTGCATTCGGTTGTTGATTATCAAGAAATGTTATCATTATTCAACATTATTATTACATTCCCAATGTTGTTTCATGAAAAAAAATACAACATTGGATAAGGGAAAGTATGTTTTCCTTACCAACTATCGATAGTAGGTAACGTCTCAAAGAGACAGCTCATAGGATGGAAATACACAGATAATTATTAAGGAAATGTGTCTTAATAATTCAAATCAAAGTGTAAGTTTTTGCAAGGTTTAGATTTCGCACCATTCGGATGGGTCGAATATTTTGAATAATGCCTTGCAGTAATAGCTTTACGTCTTCCGAACGAATAACGTAGCTAAGTTGACTACGAGGTACGTAGCAACACAGAACTTTAATAAGTTGAAATTAGCCATTACTATTCCAAATGAATAGTATAGCGACTTAATTAATTTAGACAATGCCAATTGGCGACGCTTACTCTGAATGAATAGCAAATGGATTGAAATATCCAATAATAAAACTCTATTAAGCATGAATCATCATCAAGGTTGTGATCTTAATGACTCAACAAATATGCTTATACGACATCAGTGACCAAGAAATAATAATACCCCATTTTGAAAGGTAATGAGGTTTAGTGGAGTTCAGAGGATCTGATAAGTGAAATAAGCTATATCTGTTTCAAGAGTTCAATAGGAGAAGCGATTTAATCGGGGAATTTCCATGAATACTTAATCAAGTATCTTGGTCAATGACTTAGGGAATTTGAATATGACTACACATATCCCAAGTGAATAGCGACAAGTCGAAAGAGATCTTAATGAGAATTGACTCGAGAAATCTACATTAGGTCTCAATCCTATGGTTCACTTCGTGCTAGGTAGAATTCTCATCTAAGTCCGAAGAATCTTATCCTGGAAAAGCTCGTTGTAAGTGTCCTTCTTACAAATCGAGCTCCGATACCACTCCTGTCACGCCCCCACACCGGGGTTGGACGAGAACGCGACAGTTAACGTAATAAATAATGTTTGTGATAATACATTCCAGTAAAGCATACATATGCCAGATCTCAGCCCGGTGTACTAAGACTGGTTATTCCATAGAAAAGATATATTCAAGAGTACAGCGGAATTATTACATCAAGTGCAAAAGAGTACATCGGAAACCAAAATATATTTTGACACAGGAATAAAAGAAGCGTTAAAGCAGCATCCTAATTCCTACGTCTTGGCAATACTTTGAGAACGGTCTTCAGTGGTCGTCAGCATCCGTCCTTCTTCTTCTTGGTTCTCTTCATCTAGTGGGGTTTTGGAAAGCAATTCAAAATGTGGTGAGAATAATGGATTCTCAGTGAGTTGGGTTTGGGTATTTAATAAGTTTATTATTTAATAAACATTATGTTTCTCCCACTTTTGATAAATAGTGTTGTTTAAAAATTGGTGCAAGTTTTCAAGAAGAATATTATGAATTATGACATGAATGTACAGTCAATCTCCATAGATTACTGTTGAGTATGAAGAATGTACGGCGTCGAGCGCCCAATGAGTATTTAGCTTTGGGAGGTTGTCTACATGACTAATCCCTTAGACTCTTTATAACGTCTTAGACCGTTATCAGTGTTTGGCCTTTGACTATCACCACGACCTTTGGTTTAATAATCGTAGCCTTGGGCGTTTGTCGGACCGTCACTATAACATTGGCCTTTGAGCTTTATCGCTCTCACGCTTGGTGACGTGTTGCCTTATCTCTTATTTGGGCTCGATATGTCCTTAGCTTGGGTCTATACCCGGATCATATCATAATCGCGACTATACCCTAATTCTACGACCCAGTCACCTTAGGATCACTCCGTCCTTCGGCTTCAAGGGAATAGGATACGACGGTAGCTTTGCTTAGAACCGCAGCCACGCTGCTCGATTCATGACTTAGACTAACCGTCCCTCATGCATATAGATAGAAAAAGTTACTCTAGAGGTACTCGTACGGACTCTAGCGGTGGCTTCCGCTCGAAGGTCTTAGCACTTAGGTCCACAAAGCACTTACTCCCGATTTGAATTGAATAACAATTATTGTCGTGATTAACAGTGGTTATGCATATTGTATGATATCAATATGATTATTTGATAGTATATGGACTTGGATAAGCTGGAGGAATTAGTTCAACCGGTTGATGATTAAATTGCTATTGTGCGAGTCTTAGCATAATCTTATAATAAATTCATAGACTTGAATAGTTCGGTACGGATTGATTATACGTCCGAAAATTGCGAACTTTATTGCGAAAAGTCCGTTATGATATGAGGATTGAAGGTCAGAAGTTGCATGAAAGCTTTACCTTTCGGAAATTACAATTCTGCCATTTCGTCTTTTAAGTACTATCATTATTTTTTACTAAATTTTATAAATTTGGATAATTCGGTACGGATTGATTATAAGCCCAAAAATTACGAACCTTATTGCGAAAAGTCCGTTATGATATGAGGATTGAAGGTCAGAAATTGCATGAAAGTTTTACCTTTCGGAAATTAAAATTCTGCCCTTTCGTCTTTTAAGTACTATCATTATTTTTACTAAATTTTATAAATTTGGATAATTCGGTACGGATTGATTATAAGTCTAAAAATTACGAACCTTATTGCGAAAAGTCCGTTATGATATGAGGATTGAAGGTCAGAAATTGCATGAAAGTTTTATCTTTCGAAAATTACAATTCTGCCCTTTCGTCTTTTAAGTACTATCATTATTTTTACTAAATTTTTATAAATTTGGATAATTCGGTACGGATTGATTATAAGTCTGAAAATTACGAACCTTATTACGAAAAGTCCATTATGATATGAGGATTGAAGGTCAGAAATTGCATGAAAGTTTTACCTTTCGAAAATTACAATTCTGCGCTTTCGTCTTTTAAGTACTATCATTATTTTTACTAAATTTTATAAATTTGGATAATTCGGTACGGATTGATTATAAGTCCTAAAATTACGAACTTTATTGCGAAAAGTCCGTTATGATGTGAGGATTGAAGGTCAGAAGTTGCATGAAAGTTTTATATTTCGGAAATTACAGTTCTGCCCTTTCATCTTTTAAGTACTATCATTATTTTTACTAAATTTTATAAATTTGGATAATTCGGTACGGATTGATTATATTTCCGAAAATTACGAACTTTATTGAGAAAAGTCCGTTATGATGTCAGGATTGAATGTCAGAAGTTGTATGAAAGTTTTACCTTTCGGAAATTACAGTTCTGCCCTTTCGTCTTTTAAGTACTATCATTTTTTTTACTAAATTTTATAAATTTGGATAATTCGGTACGGATTGATTATAAGTACGAAAATTACGAACTTTATTGCGAAAAGTCCGTTATAATATAAGGTTCTGAGATCAGAAGTTGCATGGAGGTGTTTCCTCCCATAAATTACAATTCTGCCCTTTCGAAATTATAGTACTATTATTATTATTTTTATTTAGTTTTATCTTATAATTTTGATTAATTCGTTTGGATTCATTTAAACTCCAAAATTTATGAATCCAGTTGCGATTTGAATCTTATGACTTGTAATTTTAGATTACGTTCAGTTTTAATTTTTATTCTTTTATAATTTACGATTTCACCCCTTTGTTTTGTCTTAATCGATATTTTAGTATTCGGGTCATATCTTTTTCGTTTCTTGTCGGATTGACCTCAAATTTTCGGGGTAGGCTCTTTATGTTATTATGAATACAGAGAGTTCAACTTTTCTGGAAATTTTATTTTCGAAATAGTAAATTTCTACAAATTACAGTTTTGGCCCCGAATTCTTGAAATTTATATTTTTGCCCCAATTTTCTATTTTAGTAAATTCCTATTTAGGTGAAATTTTATAGAAAACTTATTTTTAACATTTTAAGACTTAATTTTAAGACCTAAGACCAGAATTATGGATATTAATAATTTTACCTCAAATTTATCTTATTTAAACTATTTTAGTTTATCCTTTGAACTTAGGTTCGAATTATCAAATCTTCCAGTAACTAATTATACTCTTACCATAATCCAATATATAATCATATTTTTTGGAATTTTAATCCCCAAAGATCAGATTTGTCATACTCAACCAATATTTCCATCAATAAATTAATTTGCGCATATAATTAAAATATTACAAATAAAAATTCAACAAATATCAAGACCATTACATGCGTGGTTAAGAATGTCAATCAAGTATAGATAATCAAGGTTTTAATACTGACATGCACCATATATTTAACTTGTATAAATTTTGAATAAGAGAAAAGAAAGAAACAATTTTACCCACCTCAATTTCTTGCCGGATTTAGTGGATTCTAGGTCCCGAAAGTGGAAAAATGATCTCCCCACTTACTCTATATGGTTCGACCGATTGATGCATCCATGGTGTATATTTTGTTTGCATGTTTTGAGATTAGAGTTAGATTAGGAAGTTTTTTTTTATATACTTATAGAAGAAAAAAAAGAAAGTAGGAAAAGAGATTACTTATTTCTTGTTGAACCCTCTTCTTCTTTCTCTCTTCTTATTTGGTTCAGCCCCCCCTCTCTCTCTCTTGTCTCTCAATGCAGATTTTTTTTTTTGTGAAGTATAAGAATATGTATATTTTAAGAGTTTTAAAAAGAGGTGGTCAAAGCATGGGACAAGGGAGCACAAGACACAAGATTATGTCTTGCATGGGGAGGACATGAAGACTCTAGGTGTCCTCCCCCTCTCCACTTGGTCGCCCATTTGGTGTGTGTGTGTATATAATTTTTTTTTGTATTTTATGTGTATAGAATATTAATATAGTTAGTTGGGTATTTGTTTATTTGTAAATGGATTAAGTAGTTGGGTTGGGCTTTCAATCATAATTTCAAGACTTGGGAATTTTATTAAGTTGGGTTTGAGTCCATTAGTGAGTTTATATTAGTAAATGTTGGTACACATAGCCCATTAGGTGAATTAATGTTCTACTTTAACTTTCAATTAATTTATTATTTATGAAACAATCAAGTAAAATAAAATGAAACTAGATATAGGTTATATTATATTATAACAAATATTATTAAAATTACATCATGATATAATAAACCATACATATATTGAGCTATCGAATTTAGAGGGTTCTACAGACAGTTGTACTTGAGTTCATTCGTCATTTGAGAGTGTGAGATGTGAATTATGGTGAGGGTTGAATTGTTGTGGATTTCCACGAGTTGGTAAGATTATGATGGTACTCGGAGATGGAGCTAGTAGAGATCGTGAAGTGGCGAGCTTCCCGGGTGATTCTAGTTAAGATATGTAATGGGAATCGAGTATTTTTGCAGAATGATTATTTTCCGTTGCAAATATATTTTAACTGTAATTTTCTAATTTTGGGGAGTGATACAGAAACTGGTATGTTGGTATTGTGTTGAGACTTCGTATGGGCGTTGTATGCTAGTATCACGGGAGATCCTCAACTTCACGTACTCGTAAGTATATTGCTTCGGTCAGTCGCTTGTGGTAACGATTGACTGTTTTGTGATGAGGTTGGAAATTTTTGGTTGAGATGTTGTTTGTAACAAGATTGCAAGTTTCGGAACGAAACTTCTTTTTAGGGGTAAGGATGTAATACCCGAGATTTTTGTTTCTGGTTACTTTGGATTACTTGTCGGTTGTGCCGATTATTTTGTTTCATTGATGATTATTTGGGATTCTTCTTATGTTGTGTACGGTATGATGTACCACATTGTGGTGTTCGTCGGGTAAGACTTGTTGTTGTATAAGTCGTGCAGATCGTGTGTATACATGTGGGACATGACATATTGTATTCCGTTGTCATTTTGTCTCTTTGAGGACGTTGTGAACTCTTGTTGTCGTTCCCTTTCGAGTTGGTTATGTTTTGGGTGCTTCGGAGTCGTGTCGGGCTCAATGTTAGCCTTTGATTCTACCACACGGGTGGGCCACACGAGCATTTGATCATGCGTGGCGCTCATGCGCAACCGATGCTCGGCAGTGGACTCCAGGGACGCACGAGCAGGACACACGAGCGGCATTTGATCGTGCATGGCGCTCATGCGCAACCGATGCTCGGCAGTGGACTCCAAGAACGCACGAGCAGGACACACGAGCGGCTGCTCGTGTGCGATGCTCGTGCGTGTTGGTCAGAAGTCGGGCAGTGGCCTAGTGCACGAACACTTGGTCGTGCGTGATGGCCGTGCGTCCCTGATGTATATAAGGGGATAGTCGTGTTTTTCAGCGTCATTTCTTCTCTCCTTCTTTTTTCTCCGAGGGTTAGGCGACATGGCACATATGGAAGCTTAAATTTTGATCGTATATCATCATCCAACTACGTTTTTGAGTATCTAGCATCAAGTTATCAACATCTCATCAACTTTAATCGTCCGAATCAAGGTAAAATTCGCTCGAACCATAGTTCTTCATATATTGGGGTTTTTGCTAAGATCTTCAATTCTAATCCGTTTTAGCTCTGATTTGTGCTATATTATGATGTTGTAATCATAATACTTCGTTTTCCCCGAAGTTCATAGATTAAATTCCAAGTTTTCTTCTGTAGTTTGAATTCGAACCATGTTGTCTTCGTAGTGTTCGATAGTTTGTCCCTAAGAGTAGAATTTGAAGGAAATCCTTCCGTTTTCATGGTGTGGTATTTGATTCGGTATTTTGTTGTGCTAGGATCGATTTGTTGAAGGTGTTCGGACCATACGTCTTTTCGTTCGCTATTCTTGTGTCATTTCTGTTGTGTCAAGAATTAACACCTTCCGACCGGCGATCGCCTAGGAGGTCGGGCGACCGAGTCACTGCCGAGCGGCCAAGGCAGATCTGCCGATCAGCGACCAGGCGGCCAAGCCTTAACCCAGCGGACAAGATATATCGGCCAACCGAAGGTCCCAGGACAAGTCCCGGTGCCGAGCGATCGACCTCAGATACGATCGCCTCTCGGTACTCGGCGACCGACTCCTGGTGATCGACTAGCGGACGATCCTCTCTCGGCATCTGCCGATCGACCCTTGGTGACCGACCTCTCTCGGCATCTGCTGACCGACACTTGGTGACCGACCAATGCCGACCCTCGACAACTGGCCAATAGCGACCTCTGATGACCATTTAGGGACGACCGCCTCATGACGATCAGCACCGATGGCCATCCAGTCTGCAAAGGCCGAACCTTAAGACTGGCACCACGTGCAGGAGCCGAGACAAGATCCGCGAATCATGGGCCATTGACCACAGCCTGGCAGAATCTCTCCACCAGCCGACAAGCCGCCGAAAGCTGTCAGTAGGGCCACATGTTGACTGACTCCGGATGCGTTCTGGCCCCTTATTGGTCCGCCCAGCTGGCTGCCTGCTGGAGCTTTGGACTTTAGGCAGACTGCCAGCATCTTCCTTGGAATTTAGCCCGTGATCGCCCCATTATAATAATGGCCGGCAGACGATCGGCACATTATTTTAATGGTCGGAAGGCGATCGCCCGCTAGAGGACAGGACCCGGCTGCCCCTATATATACATGGCTCCCAGCACTTGTCCAAGGGACCGAACTTTTACCGCACAAAAGGCTCCAGAACTTCAAATTCTCTGGCATTCTGACATTACAAACGCAATACAGAAAAAACATCAAGCACTTGGCTAATCTCCAACTCTTGGCAACAGCTATCATTCGGTCTTACTTCTCCCGGCCTCTCTCCTCGAGCAGACTATCGGCAGGGACGAAGAACACCGAGCTTCGCTCAAGATCCGGATTAACAGAGTCTTTTTACACTCATTGTATTTAGATTTCTCTCATTAATACTTGTATCCACGAATATTCGTATTAATATCATCTCGCGAGAGCATTCAAGCCCGGGCCTAACAAACCCGGCAAATCTTGTATTATTTATCTTCTCTCGGAAGTGCTCCCGCAATTGTTGTTTGTTGTCCGTCTTCCAGCAGTATTAATCTTCGGATAAATATTTTGGGCAACAACAATTGGCGCTAGAAGGAGGGCATCCAACCCTCGAATTTTTATACCTACCGTCCCGAAGAACACTCACTGTTCTCGGGGCAGATACTTGAAGTGACACTCACTGCGCTTCAAAGAAATCCTTCGAAATCATGTCTTCGCCTCCGCGTCGAAGAAAGCCGCCGACCAGCCGGCGGACCCCCTGCCTGGCCCCGAGCCGCAGCCGATGGTGGAAGGTAGCCGCCGCGATCGAGACGCTGATCCCGCCCCAGACAAGATCTCGAGCCTCTCGCTCGATCGCCCGAACCAATGAACAGATCGAAGAGGCCATAGCCGTCCTCGGGAGCGACGGAGCGCTCGACGCGCCTCCTGCTATCACCCTGCCTCCCGCCGGAAGTCCAAGCGAAGCTCAAGGCATTGCCGGCCGAGCGACGCCAGAGGCTCTCGCCGCAAGAAGAGGCGCTCGGCCGGGGCACGTCTCGTCTTCGATCGCACTGGCGGTGACCCGACACGCGGCCGGGCGCCCGGCCCCAGCCACGAGACGACGGAGTTTGAGTCCGTCACCAGGAGCTCGGCCTACCCGGCTCCCAGAAGGCAACCCAGCCGCCTGGCTCCCGCTCGCCAAATTCCCGAGGTCGGCAGCAGCGGAGTCCGGAGGTCGGTACACGATCGCCTCGGCCCCCGCTCCCAAAGCCGATCCGCAAGCAGCCAAGCCGCGGCGATTACCGCATTGCAACGTCAGCTCGACGACGTGAAGGCGCTCCTGCAATCCGGGGCAAGCGCCATGAAGACGATCGCCGAGCCGAGCGATCCGCTCGCGATCGACATCGAGCTCGCCCCCGTGCAGCACAAGATCGCTCCTCCTCAGACACCCGTGTACGAGGGGCTATCGGACCCCCAAACACACATGCACAAGTTCAACATCTACATGACCGGGTGTGGGGCATCGGACGCGACCAGGTGCCGGATGTTCCCTCTGACGCTGGACGACATCGCCCACCGGTGGTACACCTCATTGCCACCTCGATCCATTGGCTCCTTTAACGAGCTGGCACACGTCTTCACGGAATACTTTGCCACCAGGGTCGTCCGGCCAGAAGGTCGCTTTCGCATGATGCAAATCAAACAGGGAGAAGAAGAGTCCGACTCGGACTACATCGACCGGGTAGACGTGATCATCCTCAACGGCGAGCCCGTAAGCGATGAGACCGCCCTCTACGCGGTCCTAGGAGGTTTTCAGGGCTTCTCGCCTATGTTCAGGCATCTAACGAAGACCCTAACGACGACCTACGCAGCCTTCCGGGCTAGAGCCGCAGATTTCCTGTCCAGGCAAAGGCTTCTTCTTAGCCTAGGAGTAGAGCGATCGGCGCCCGCGCGACGACCTCCAGTCTCCCAGCCCGATCGTTACTATCCAAAGAAGGCCTGGAGGACTCGCTCACCGCCTACAGTCCACCATTTTAAATGAGGGACTAGCTGCCGCCCGATCGCCGATATCGACCTACGAATTAAGCGATCGGCTGCCGAGCGACGATCGCCAGTCTTCCGGCCCGATCGCCGATCATCACGCTACATCATCAGCAACCCGAAGGACCCGATCGCCATCCACAGTCCAGCATTTAACATGAGGAACTAAGGCTCGCGATCGCCTCCACCGCACATCATAAAGCCATGGCCCTGGCAGTCGATGGAACCGGCTGCTTCGGCCATGCAAGGTCCCTTTCGGCCGAGATCGCCCGCCTTTCGTTTAAATACAAGGCCGGAGTAGTCTGAGGGCTCTCCAACATTAATCAGTGGACACATGCCACAACCCCCGTCTCAACGTACACCGTCGAGGTCGGCCATCTCCATGGCTGGCCGAGGTGGAAGCAGAGCTAACAAGCCGTGGGAGTGGAGTTGATTCATCCGACGCTGCCCCGCGCAAGGACTCCTCTAGACCGAGACCGCACGCCCTTCGTTTAAATACGAGGCGAGGCGTAGCCTAACAGAGGACCCTCATAATAAAGTGAGTCACGAGACACTCAATGTCTTCGCGCACCAAGACACGGTCATGGAGTCGGTCTATCGATCTCCGCGACTGTGCACGATTCCTCAAACAAAGCGAAACCACCAAGTTTCCATGGGGGATCGGCCAATGTTGTTTTTGCAGGTACAAGACCGAAAGATAGCTAAGCCAATCGACCATGATAGCCCAGGTCCGAATCCTAAGTCAGCTCAGGAAGATCGCCCGTCCTCATCCTTACACGATCGCCAGCAAGAACCACCTCGCCCCATGTCTTCAACATAGGAGCAAGCTGGGGGGCAATTGTTGTGTCAAGAATTAACACCTTCCGACCGGCGATCGCCTAGGAGGTCGGGCGACCGAGTCACTGCCGAGCGGCCAAGGCAGATCTGTCGATCAGCGACCAGGCGGCCAAGCCTTAACCCAGCGGACAAGCTATATCGGCCAACCGAAGGTCCCAGGACAAGTCCCGGTGCCGAGCGATCGACCTCAGATACGATCGCCTCTCGGTACTCGGCGACCGACTCCTCGCGATCGACTAGCGGACGATCCTCTCTCGGCATCTGCCGATCAACCCTTGGTGACCGACCTCTCTCGGCATCTGCCGACCGACACTTGGTGACCGACCAATGCCGACCCTCGACAACTGGCCAATAGAGACCTCTGATGACCATCTAGGGACGACCGCCTCATGACGATCAGCACCGATGGCCATCCAGTCGGCAAAGGCCGAACCTTAAGACTGGCACCACGTGCAGGAGCCGAGACAAGATCCGCGAATCACGGGCCATTGACCACAGCCTGGCAGAATCTCTCCACCAGCCGACAAGCCGCCGAAAGCTGTCAGTAGGGCCACATGTTGACTGACTCCGGACGCGTTCTGGCCCCTTATTGGTCCGCCCAGCTGGCTGGCTGCTGGAGCTTTGGACTTTAGGCAGACTGCCAGCATCTTCCTTGGAATTTAGCCCGTGATCGCCCCATTATAATAATGGCCGGCAGACGATCGGCACATTATTATAATGGTCGGAAGGCGATCGCCCGCTAGAGGACAGGACCCGGCTGCCCCTATATATACATGGCTCCCAGCACTTGTCCAAGGGACCGAACTTTTACCGCACAAAAGGCTCCAGAACTTCAACTTCTCTGGCATTCTGACATTACACACGCAATACAGAAAAAACATCAAGCACTTGGCTAATCTCCAACTCTTGGCAACAGCTATCATTCGGTCTTACTTCTCCCGGCCTCTCTCCTCGAGCAGACTATCGGCAGGGATGAAGAACACCGAGCTTCACTCAAGAGCCGGATTAACAGAGTCTTTTTACACTCATTGTATTTAGATTTCTCTCATTAATACTTGTATCCACGAATATTCGTATTAATATCATCTCGCGAGAGCATTCAAGCCCGGGCCTAACAAACCCGGCAAATCTTGTATTATTTATCTTCTCTCGGAAGTGCTCCCGCAATTGTTGTTTGTTGTCCGTCTTCCAGCAGTATTAATCTTCGGATAAATATTTTGGGCAACAACAATTTCCAATTGAGGCAAGTACTTTGATTGTGTTTAGTGTACTTCGTGTGAATATGTAAAAATGGTAATTTCAGAAAAAATGTGATTTGTGCCATGTGGTTATTGAGTGTGTGCGAGCCGAGTAAAACCAGCAAGGGTCCCCTGGGATCCGTTAGACTTCGAGTTCTACGGATCACTCGGTTGGGTTGTACGCAGGGGAGGGCCTGACGAGAACTCTCTGGGGTGTGTATCCCATGTGGGTACAGGGCCAGTACAACTCGGGAGGTTGTTTTGTGATGATGATTATGGTATTATATTCTAGAATATATGTGATGCACTGTGGTTTCTGTTGTTTATTCACTTGTTTTACATATTCTGGAATCTTTGTACTTGTACCGGATTCTTGCTGACCCCTTTGGGGTGAATATACTTGTTATGTATTCAGGTACATGTCCAATAGACAAGCCAACACAGAGCAGACATGAGCTTGGTGGACAACATTGATATCATGAATTATGTTTTTGAGCCTGTGGTCATTTTATTGTGGTCAATGTTGTGTATCAGTTTTGTACTCGCACGGGTACTGTCATGTACTGTGTAATGTGTTGTCGCTAGTTGTTGTTGTTTGTTGTGGACCAGATATTATGGTTGTATCAGTTATGATCCTGCGGAATAATGTACTGAGTTGTTTTGCGGTGTATGACGTATTGAAGTTGATTTTGGTTTTAAATGTGTGAATGTCTCAATTTCGTTGTTTGTAATGTATTTTTATGTCGGTCAAGCCTGGTAGGTTCCCCAAAAAGAATCAATGGCGCTGTAATATCTCCGTAAATCACAAGGGTGTTACATTAAGCGATTCCCAATTGGTGGTCAACCAAATAAAGGGCGAATACGAGGTCAAGGAACCTAAACTGATCAAGTACCTCCGCCTAGCGTGAGCCCGGTTGCAGGATTTTCGAGGAACTATACAAGATATTCCTAGCATAGAAAGCATCCAGGCTGACTCCTTGGAAAAGCTTGCACCCAGCACCAGAGCCGAGCATATAAATGAGGTCAGCATAGGGTACCACACGTCATCGGCTCTGGAAATGGCCGAAGTTCAAATAGCCGATCAGTCAGAGCCACAAGGATGGATGCAACCAATAATTCAATATCTCCAGGACGACATTTTACCCACGGACCGAGCCCAGGCACGCACACTCCGAACTCAGTCCGCCCGATTCACCATCCTGGACGGTACCTTATACAAGAGAGGCTATTCAGGCCTGCTGCTTAGGTGCCTGTCCGAGTCAGAGGCGGACTACGCCCTCAAAGAGGTGCATGAGGGCATATGCGGCAACCACTCCGGCGGCCTGGCACTGGCCGTCAAACTGATACGACAGGGGTATTACTGGTCGAATCTCAAAAAAGATGCCATCGCTCTTGTACGGAAATGCGTCTGATGTCAAATATTCGCTCCTTAAATCCAATCCCCGCAAAAACACTCATTTCCCTCTATTGCCCGTAGCCCTTCGCCAAGTGGGGGTCGATCTGATCGGCCCCCTGCCTAAAGGATGGGGCGGAGTTCAATATGCCATCGTCGCAGTCGATTATTTTACAAAATAGGCAGAAGCCAAGCCCATGGCACGGGCGACTGAGCAGAAAATAGTCGATTTTATTTGGAAGTCTCTCATCTACCGGTTTGGGATCCCCCAGTCCATTGTCTCTGATAATGCCAGACAATTTGATAATAAGAAATTTCAGACATTCTACGACGGCCTCCACATAAGGAACAACTTCTCCACGCCATACTGCCCACAATCCAATGGACAAGTCGAGGCGGTCAATAAAATTATAAAACAACACCTCAAGACCCCCCTCGAAGAACTCAAGGGTTCATGGCCGGAAGAACTTCCTGGAGCATTATGGGCTTATAGAACAACGCATCAGTCCACCACCGGAGAAACTCCTTTCTCCTTGGCTTTCGGGACTGAAGTCGTCATCCCGGTCGAAATTGGGGCACCTACACACCGAGTGACCCATTTTGAAGAGCGAGATAACGACTTAGCCCTCCAAGTAAACCTTGACCTCATCGCCAAAAAACGGGCCCAAGCGGAAATGCGGAACACCATCTACAAAAGAAGGTGTGGACGCTATTATAACTCCAAGGTTCACCAAAGAAGTTTCCAGATCGGGGACCTCGTTCTTAAATGATTAATGGGATCGTATCCCGAGCCACTTAAACCAAAATAGGAAGGATCATACAAGATTAGCGAAGTCCTTCATAATGGGGCCTACCGGATGGAATATCTGAGCAGCCAGAAATTTACATATCCATGGAATGTCATGTATTTAAAGATGTATTATCAATAAAATTCGGCTTTTTTTCTTTCTTGGCTCCGGCATTACAAGACCGAGCTCCCTTCGGCACTATGAATGACCGGCTTCTCCGGCACTATAAGACCGAACTCCCTCGACACTATAAATGACCGGCACCTCCGGCACTATAAGACCGAGCTCGCCTCGGCACAATGAATGACCGGATTCTCCGGCACTATAAGACTGAGCTCGACTCGGCACTATAAATGTCCGGCTTCTCCGGCACTATAAGTCCGAGCTCATCTCGGCACTATGAATGACCGGCTTCTCCGACACTACAAGACTGAGCTCTCCTCAGCACTATGAATGATCGGCTACTCCGAAACTATAAGACCAAGCTTGCCTCGACACTATGAATTACCGGCACCTCCTGTAGTACAAGACCGAGCTCGCATCAGCACTATGAACGACGGGCACCTCTGGCACTATAAGACCAAGCTCGCTTCGGCACTATGAATGACCGGCTTCTCCAGAACCCTAAGATCGAGCTCGACTCGGCACTATGACTGCCCCTCGCCTTCACCAGTAGGGGCCATGCCCGGGCCTCCTGCAGTCTTGTCGGCCTCCTCGGGCTCATCGGCATCCATCGACTCCACCTACAGGTCGGACGCCCGAGTCACGATATAGGCACGTACTTCCTCAATTGTCTTCCCCTCCTTTATGAGATCCAACATCTCATAACATGTGGAGATGTAGTTCAAGTTAAGGAGCTCTTCGTACTCGGTCGTCTTCTTGAAATCAGCCACCCCGTCATCCAGACCTTTGGCATAGCCCGCAGCTTCGCAGGTACTGACCTGCTCGGTCATGCGTTCAATCCGGGCGTTGGTCTCCCTTAGATAGTCCTCATGTGCTGCCAAGATCTCCTCGCACTTCTTATGCGTGGACTCCGCCTCGGTCATCTCGCAAGCTTTTTCCCTCCATATGTCGGCCTCCCTGGCACGGCTCTCCAAGATCTCCATTTCCTCCTTCATGGAGGCTATCTCCTCCTCCAGAGACTTGATCATGGATGGGCAGAGATGATACTCCTCCCGAAGGGATTGAAGCTCGGCCGCCATCATTTTGTGCTTCTCGACCAGGGCCTGGAACTCCTCGGCAGCCTTTACATAAGTTCCCAGCGCACGATCGAGCTGAGCATTTTCGAATTGGATCTGCTCGGCAGGATCCATATCGTTGGTCACCAGCTCTAATTTTAGCCTCCATCCCCGAATAGGGACATGGCTGGATTCGGCCATAGCCGGAGGAATCCGATCGAGCATCTCGGTGGTTGGAGTGGCCGCCCGGACATAGTTAAGGAACTAGCGCGGCCTCCGCCCCCTCATCTCGGCACAGGAGTCCTCCTGGTCCTTGTTAAACGGAAGGTAGTGCCCCTCTAAATCAATCACTGCCTCCTTCTCAGTCGCACGGCCTACCCGGATAGGACTCGGCATTGCATACAATGGAGAAGCGGGGACCTCCGACTTATTGACACTACCCTCGGGCTCGGTTCCTTCCCTCTTCTGTTTAGCCCCCGCCCGCTTCCTCCGCTCGGTGCTTCAGCAGCCAATCGCTCCACCCGCTGCGCCAGAGTTTCCCTCCTCCCTGACGCAACCTTGATCTGGGAAACTAGAAAAATGAGAAAAAAGTACTTTATTCGGGATAAAAAAAAAAAAACTTCCTGAATCAGACATGTTTGGGTCAGTGGATCGAAGACCTGCAGCCCAGAGATTCTTCTTGGTGGTAAGGAGATGCGACTTCCTCTGCTTGGGTGAAAGCTCCAAAACATTCTCAATCCGGTCGTCGAACTCAGAGGACGCCTCCTGCGCCGGAATACGATCTACACAGAGAACAAATGATGAGCGTCAGACAAAAAACGAACAGAACAGAAAACACAATACTTATGCATTTTTGCAATAAAGTGCTTCGGATCCAAAGCTCCACATCCATGACGTCGGGCTCGAACTCATCCACCGAACTCCTCCAAGGTCCCTCGATGTAAAACCACTGCTCCTTCCAGCTATGTATGGTCTCCGGCACATCCACCACCTCCTTGTGCATGGCATGCCGAGCTGTTAAATAAAACCAGACCAGGCCAGGTCTTTCGACCGACCTCCATAGGAAGAGGCAATTAAATTCCTCAAAGCTGGGCTCGGGCCAACCTTCCTGGTTGAAAAGAATGAAAAAACCCACAACTTGAGCCCAGAAGTTGGGATGAATTTGGGCAATAGGAAGGCCCCACTGCCTCAAGAATTGGGACACAGCCAAGGTAAGGTGAGGCCTCTCCTCGGGATACGGGACGAACATCCGCACCGCCGCCGGGATTTTGAACCGCCTCCGCCAGGCCACCAGTTGCTCCTCTGTAACGACGCTGTGGATCGAGGCCGAGTCCCACGCCGTCTCCATGAAAAGGGACGGCCGAGGCCGAACCCAGGCCGCATCAGGCTCAACTTCCCCCTCCCCATCCGAAGCTCCGCCAACCGCCACCAGCGGCACCACCACCTCTGCCTCCTCAGGTCCCTACGACCTCGCTACCTCGCCGTGTCCCTCCTCATCACTCCTATCGATGGGAGTCCCCCCTAGGGACAAATCCTCCACCCCTATGCAGTCCGGAGACACAGCCAACTCCTAGGCCCTCACATCCCCTAGATCCGACATACCGGTTACTTGAAATGACAAAAAAGAGAGAAGGAAGCAAGAAAAAAAACTTACCGGAACATTTCCTCTGCAAAAAAACTCAAAAATGGCGGAAATGAAAAAGAAAGAAGAAGAGTGAAAAATCCCTTTATTTATAATGGGAACCAAACATTAAATGCTTGGCGCGTGGCACATCGATTCGCACTAAACTGTTGCGAAAATCAAGGGCGCATGGATGCGTCGCCAGACCAAATCCTGCCATGCGTCCCTCATTATGACTCAGACGTGGAATCAAACCGACACATCTATCGAAGTGACGTCCCTTCGAGAATCCCATCCTCTCTAAGAAGCCGGCTCGATCTAACCACAAATCGACTCCAGCCCCGGCCCCCGATACGGCCCTGGACTCGGGGGCCCTTGTTGATAGTCCATCCGTCTTGGCATCCACGTATGCGCTCCCCACCAGCTCAACCATCTCGGTTAAGGGGACCAGAGGACAAAAGAACCAGTTTTCGGGTAAACCGTCCGAGCAGAGTAGCAAGGAGGACCGACCGAGTACACATTAAATTTACTCACAGGTCCTGTTAAAGACCGGACCGGACAGAACCGTCGGGGCCGAGCCGATGACCAATCCGGAGCAAGGACGATAGGACCGACCAGAGCTAGGATAAATACGCTCCAAAACACCATCATGATACGACCGATCAGAGCAGCAGGGTATCCGAGGGCCGACCCCAGTACTGACCACAGTGAATAAGCATCGCCAAAATCATGCGGGACAGGCACACAGGACTTGCGGAACAGGCACACAGGACAGTTAACGCATTATGTCCTCCCTCTTCCCAAAGCAGTCCGCGAAGGCCGCCATGTGTCTAAGGCGCACTCTCCCTCTGACAAGTGGTTGGACGCATTCCCAAACATTCTCCAGCTGTCGCCCGCTGATTGGCCGAGATTTTCTATATATAGACAGAATGTAAAAAAACAAAGGACTTTTGGAATTTTTCAGAAAATGAGAGAGAAAAAAAGAGAGAATATAAAAAGAAGACTTGTAAGAAACAAGCAATTAATTTAGACCGGCTTAAAAGTTCAGCTCGACTCTATCACAAATTACGATCATCAATAAAATTTCATGATCCAACTTACTTTATCTTTTTTACTGTTTTCTACGTGGCTTCGACCCACCTAGTCCAGGTCAGCATACGTTACGTTGATCAAATCGGTTATCAACAAGTATTACCATAGAAACTGATAGGTTTAGAAGCTAGAACTTCACACACATGGTTCGTAGAAAAATGAATAAGGAGGTCAACCATGGGAACCCATTTATCATGCCAGAAATTAACTTTAGTTCCATCACCAATCTGCTATTTGTTAGGATTGTATACTGCAAAGTATAATTTATGCTTGTATTACCTTATTTCCTTCTAACTACCTATGAGAATATGAATTACATTTAATCACATATTTTGCATATTTATTCACATTATGGTTATGCAAATAAAATGTCTAATTTTTTTATATTGTAAATAATGTGGTGTGTTGGTGTCATACGGACGATCACATTATCGGTGCCTTATATAATAATACAGTAGTTCACAACATATATAATTATTAGGCAAAATATATGAAAGGTTATAGTGTATGCTTGAGATTAGTTGGTCTTGACTATTAGCATGCATTAGCGTATTTGCATACGTTGAATTGGATCGAAGTGAGATAGTGTCTTCTGTACTGACTGTAAGAAGAACGTAAATCTCGAATAATTATTGTTTCTTAATTCTAAGTATATAATATTCAATTATGTATTTATAATATTTATTTCTTTAATTTACCATGGGTGAGAGTCAGAGTGATTGACTCAATAAGCTTCGTATCTTGGGCGATAAATATTATTTATATGATAATTATCATTATTACTAGAAATTGTATCTCGGCTCATGCGGATTGATGATGTCCCATTGAGGAGCTCGATAATGATTATTATATTAAACCGTGCAGGTAGATTTAATTCCGATTTAAAAATAAGGTTCGAGTGGTACTACTCTTGGATAAGAAATTAATTAATTAAAGCTGTCAGTAGCTTAAATTAATGAATGGACATTCGATATCTTAAACACGAGAAATAATATATTTAAATAAGGAGCTCGATTTTGTAAATTAGGATTTGGGTAGGAAGTGCAATATTAACTCTTTAGTAGAGTGAGTTGATATTAATAGACTCAATATATTAGGAAAGACCTAATATGGAAATTTGAGATCTGTTAGGAGTCCTTCCCTAATCCTCCTTATGATCCCTAGAGTAGCTCATAATACCTATAAATATAACATAGGGGTTCGGCCGAATTGAGCTTCTTCAAGCATGAGAGTTCGATTTTTTTCTTGTGTTTAATTGTAGATCTTGACTTGTGTCTTTGATTTTGCAATTTAGATAACACATAAATTTTCTAATAGTGTTTACATAATACTAGAAAATAAAGACAAGAAAAATTGAGTGACTCATAAGGAGTTCGGCCGATCCACTTTGTTGATTCAAGGAAGTCCGGTAGATTGTTGCCCACATGACATCCGGATAAAGGCGGGATATACTCTAGAAGATCTAAAGGTAGAAATACAAGAAGATCGAGGAGAAAGCAACCACTATGAACGTAAATATATTACGATCTTCGATCTAGATTAGGATATTAGATTTACCAACATATTTATTTAATAAATAATATTCAAATTACTTATTAATCTTAGTAGTTAATTAATTAGGTTTTGTGCTCGTGGATCCGTAAAATACTTTTATCAAATACTTTCACCAACTTCGCTTCCGCTGCATTTTATTTCCAACAATTGGTATTAGAGTCAGATTTTAGGCTTTTGCTATTTTAATAAATTTTGGTGATTAATTGATAGCAATTTAAACATTCATGTAATTTGATGTTGGAGTATTTTGCTAGATATGTTCTTGCAGATAATATGATCCAATTATCATTGTTATATAAATTGTTATTTTATTATTTTTTATGCAATTGTTGGTTTGGCCCGGTTTTGGGGCATGTAATGGTTTTTTCCGTAAGAAAACCGACTGGTAGATCAGGATATTATTTTTTCGTGTAATTTTATTGTAAATTCGATATATTGTATTTTGTGTAAAATTATAATCGAATTCAGAGAAGACGAAATTACGAAGAAGTAGAGCAGAACCGGGACACCGGGACAGCTGGACAGCCGTAGTCGAAAAGTAGCATGTGGGCGCTGTCGAGCAGCACACAGCTGCCTATCGAGCAGCGCCATGCCTACTGCCGAGGGTCGCGGGCAGCCTGTTCCGGGTCGGTTCGCCGGTTCGCCGGTTCGGGTCGAGTCATCTAGATTTTGGTCAGGTCCGTTTCACCGCCGTTCGTTGCATCCGCTGGTGAGTCGGGATTTGAAATAAAATCTTTTATGTAACTAACTTTGCATAAAAGTGAAACTTTAATTTTGGAAATAGACAGCCCATCCTGAGAGGAGGGACAAGATGCTTGATCCAGTGGGAGAAATCGAGTCAAAGATTTTCTCGGGTTCAATTCAAGGGAGAAGACCATGATAATTGGATAATTTAATTATCCATGCGTTTATTTTGGTTTTTACTATTTTGATGTATGGCATATATGAATGTATGCGTGATATGTTTGTTACATGTTAGGACGAGAAAATTCAAAACCTTAAGGCTAAAATAACTAAGTGATTAAACTGATTTATTTTTATAATATAATCAAATTGGCCTCCATAATTAATTTAAATTGTGAAGTAATTAGCATGCGCGTTAACATTAGGGTCTTCCTCCATATCGGATGTGCTAATTATAGGTTCACTTGTTTTAAATTTCTAATGATAACAAAAGGTAAATATTATTTTTTATGATAGTACCTCTCCATACGTAGGACTATTATTTAAAAGATAATACTATAAGATTGTTAATTATGGTGTTCACTTATGTGTATTAATTAATAAGCTCCCCATCAGAATCTATGTTAATTAATACATGTCCAGGAGGAACCAACAATTAATTTTACTTGGCATAACGTAAATTGACTAGATAGTAAAAACTAAAGACGTAAAACTCTACTTGAAAAATATGTGCGTAGATGCCCACACGATTGTGGCTTGCATATACGGATTTTTTGAGATGTTGGTTGCTAGCCTATATATTGTGTTTTGAGATTCTTCAATATGTTTTGCTACGCATTATGTGATGAATGTTTTTAATTTTATCTCAGATGTCTTTCAATCCACTCGCTGTAATTCTCAAAGAAAACAAACTAGATGGCACTAACTTTGCTGATTGGAAACGTAATCTTCATATTGTCCTGACTGCTGAGGAACACAAGTTTGTTCTAATTGAGGAATGCCCACTAGAACCAGATGCGGATTCGACACCTGATGAGGCGAAAAAATACCACAAATGGAAGAAATCTGAATTGATGGCTCGCTGTTACATCGTGGCTTCTTTAGAAAATGTATTGCAATATCATCATTAGAGTATGGGCATGGCCGCGGAATTGATGAAAAATCTCGGGAGATGTTTGGTCATCAGAACCGAGCAGCTAGGCAAAATGTTATGAGGGTCTTGATGACGACCGAAATTACTGAAGGAACCCCGATAAGGGATCATGTTCTAAAGATGATTTCTCATCTAAACGAACTTGATATCTTAGAGGCAACTATCGATGCGGAAACGCAGGTCGATATCATCCTAGACATCTTACCTAAGAGCTTTGAGCAGTTCCGCTTAAACTACAAAATGAATCATAGAGAGTATACCTTGGCGGAATTGCTGACAGAGCTTCAATCTGCAGAAGGTCTCTTTTGGAAAAGGTATCAAGTTCTTGCGTCTACTGATGTTTCGACTTCTAAACCCAAGTGTGGGAAAAAGAATAAATAAGTGGGCCAGAAGCAAGTGGAAACTCTCAAGGTAAAAAACAAGGCTCCTCAGCCTGAGGCGAATAAAAAGCCAAAGGGAAAGTACTACAAATGCGGTTAGAAATGACATTTTAAAGCGAACTGCCATGCTCTTAAGAAAGGTATGTCCCGTGCACTACTAGTGAAAACATGTTTGGCAGCTTTTTCTTCCACTTCGTGGATAGTTGATTCAGGCTCCACTGATCATGTTTGCTTTGACTCGCATGGTTTTCAGGTAACCAAGCAGCTTAGTGCGAGCGAGATAACCATCAACTGGGGCGATTATTCCAGGCTTATGGGTATTGCAGTGGGAGTCGTGCAGTTGAATATTAAAGATAAAATATTAGTCCTTAATAATGTATTATTAGTACCAGATTTAGAATGATTTTAATTTGGTTTCTAAATTAAATTGTGATGGTTATTCAGTTTCTTTTGATGGTGATACTATTATTAGAAGAAATGGTGAATATATTTTCAATGGTATTTATACTGATGAACTGAATGTCATTAATACTGCAAAAACTCCCATATAGAAACATAAATCGCTTAACACTTTGTCTAAACCTAAAAATAGAAAAGAACCTTAAAGCATAAACCAAAAATATCTATGGCATTTACGGTTAGGTCAGGTAAACCTTAGGAGGATTCAAAGATTGGTAGATGATGGC
The DNA here is from genome assembly GCA_033398695.1 of Orobanche coerulescens. Lineage (NCBI taxonomy): Eukaryota > Viridiplantae > Streptophyta > Magnoliopsida > Lamiales > Orobanchaceae > Orobanche > Orobanche coerulescens. The sequence goes on along the minus strand of CM065805.1, from coordinate 27,946,631 downwards.
CCATTGGATGACCTCCAAGTTGAGTCATTTTCAATTTGTGAATTCTGTCTGTAAGAAGGTAAAATGACCAAGAAGGTTTTTAAGACCAAGGAAAACCGTGCTCATAATGTGTCAGAATTGGTTCATACAGATGTATGTGGTCCAACAAACATCCAGGCTATGGGTGGTTTCGAATACTTCATCACATTTATAGATGATTATTCGAGATATGGATACATTTATTTGATGTGACGTAAGTCTGAAGCCTCTGACAAGTTCATAGACTTCAAGGCAGAAATGGAGAAGCATCATGAAAAGAGTATCAAGTCACTACAATCTGATCGTGGTGGAGAATGCCTTAGTGGAGAGCTTTTGGATTTCTTGGCAAATGAGAGGATTTCGTCCTAGCTCACTGTGCCGGGAACTCTACAAAAAAATGGTGTTGCTAAAAGAAGGAAAAGAACTCTTCTAGAAATGATTAGGTCAATGATGAGTTATTCAGATTTACCTATTTCGTTTTGGGGATAGGCATTAGAAACAGCGGCATACATTCTAAACGTGGTGCCTTCGAAATCAGTTCCAAAAACACCCACAGAACTGTGGAGTGGGCGAAAGCCCACTCTAGGACATGTTCGGATTTTGGGTACTCCAGTACATGTGCTGAATAAGGAAGCTGATAAGTTGGCATCTCGTACAGAAGTGCGAGTGTTTGTAGGATACCCTAAGGAAACAAAGGGTGGCTTGTTCTATAGTCCCCAGGATCAGAAGGTCATTGTAGCACCAACACCCAATTCTTGGAAGAGGATTATATGATTAGTCACAAGCCCATGAGCAACATAATTTTGGAAGAGTTGAAGGGCGAGATTCCATCTATACCAATCATACTGTAACACCCCCAATCCGCTCAGGGATATTACACGCCGTAGAACCTTTCCTCAAGGATCTACCAGGCTGGTAACAACATCGAACAACTCAACAATGCCTTTAAGGCTAAAATGACTCAGTAGACCGATTTGGTCTTTCAATAAATATATACAACTCAATCATAACACATGCCCACGCAGGGGTCGAGTACAACACACTCCCGTACAACGGGTAAAGAATACTGCAGCGGAAAATAAAATACAACTAAACTAATACGACATCAATGGGTCCTCGTGTGATTAGTATCGTTCATCTTTCATTATCTTTCATGCTGACCCTGCGCTATGCTTCAAAACTGAATACAAAAACAGACATCCACCCCCCGAATACTCAGGGGTTAGCAAAACTCCACTGTTTTGCTAGTGCAAGAACAAATTGCAAAATACGAGTCATACAACTCACATTCCACGAATAACAATAACCAGGAATCCTCAAAGATCCAAACGAAACGAAAAGTACTTCCCGAGGCAAGAGTTTGGGTAAAACATTCCAAAACCGAAATATCACAAATCAAGGGAAACAATTTATAAAACGGTTTAAAATGCCAGCGAGAGTTTTAATAGAAAACAATTTAGGATTTATCAAATCATACTTTTCAAAACCCAAAAGACGAAAGGGGTCACCGACCCAAAGGTTTACTTTCCGTAAAATGACCTTTACAAAACCGTTGGGATTTTAGCCCCAAATTTCATCAACTCACAATAAACCTCTACAAAACCGTTGGGATTTTAGCCCCCAAATTTCATCAACTCACAGTACACGAGAACGACAACAGGGTTCGTCTTCCAACATCAAAATCCACAATTACAGGATTTAACACAAACAATAAAATACTCTAGTGCCATCCTAGCCAAGTAGGCCAAACGAACAACTTACCTCTTATACACTTAGTCAATGCATGCAATCATGAAAGCCGTTCAAAATACTCGTTTCCGGAAATGCCAATAATCCCAATCACATTGCAAAATGCACCACAATTAACCGCGGACCCACAGCTTCGTGGACCCCTACCGAGACCCCGTCGGATCTAACCCATAGTGGTTAAAAGCAAGCTCGCGGTTCCACAGATTCGTGGAGCCCTACCGAGACCCCGTCGGATCTAACCCGTAGTGAGCATACACACACACACACGTTACTCATGCAATACTAACATGCTAAGAATGTAAGTTCATCAAGAATACTCACTAGGGATGGCCACTAATCCGACACCATTATCAAACTCTTCAAAACACAATAACAAGATTAAACAAGGAATACACGATTCCATAACTTTAAACAACAGGGGTATCAAAGTGAGCCTTCAACGTTCAAAATAATCAAATCATAATCAATTCCCAAGACACACCGTTCACAAAACACACACGCATTTTTAAAGAGAGCCTTTAACGAGGCCAATACAAATCTTTTGAAAATTCATTTGCAAATAACCAAACAAACACACCAAGACGACCACCGATCATCATATTCACAAACCGAGAAGCGTATGAACAAGGTACTTGCCTAGGAACCACGATCGTAACAAGACGACGGATGGAAAAGCGGTCGAATAGCCTCAAACTCCCGAACACTATCAAGAACGCGATAGCACCGAAATTACTATGGGAAAACACCACACGAATCATCAATCACTAACGGAATTCAACATCGGAATCATCGAACACCTATAATCCTCCATAAGGAACAACAAAACATGATTACAACGAGAATCAAGGCCAAAACAACGGAAATCCCAACAAACTATCGAAGGGAACTCATTCGAGCATTTAATCGAACATTAAATGTTCGAGACCCTCCAAGAACAAGGAAATCGCCACTCGGGTTGAACGAATCAAAGATACGAGTATCCAATCCGTAGAACATGTTCAAAACAACGTTTGTACAATAATTAAGTGAACAAAAACGGATTGGAATAGAAATCAAAAGGAAAATCCCCAAAATCTTCAAAAACAAGGGTTCGAGTCAAAATACTTTGATTCGACGAAAAACAAGGATTAGATGTTGTTAAACACATGAATAATACTAAGATTAATCATACCCATCATGGATTAATCAATAGTACGGAACGAATTGGACAAAAACCCCAAAATTCAAGAAACTAGGGTTCTAAGAAAGATTACCTTGATTCGCTGGATCAAAGGATGATATGGCATGATTAATTGATGTTAGAAACTCAAGAACTTCGTGGATTTATTGTTCAACAACATGGGTCCATGTTAACCACACCCCCAGCCTCGGAAGAGAAGGAGAATATTGATAAAATGGGTGGAAACCCCGTCTGCTCGATCATATACGCCTGGGCCGACGCACGAGCGTGCACGCACGAGCGGCCAGGCGCGCTCGTCGGCGCGCCACCGCTGCCAATCCGGGGACACACGAGCACCGGGCACGAGCACTTGCTCGTGCGTGTGCAGCCAGGGTCGTGCTCGCAGCTCGTGCGGCATGCTCGTGCGTGCCTGGCCGGTCCCTGCCGCACGTGGCCGGCCAGTGCCTAGCCGCCAAGGCTCGACGACTCGAATTCCCGAAAACGCACGAAACGAACACAACGAAATGCTCTCGGACAACAACATCGATCCGAAAAGAAATACCATGCGACAATTAATCGCACGCGACTATGAAAAGGGTCAAAACAATAAATACGAATGCGGATACCCACAACTTTGGGTAAATTACAAAATGGCCCAAAACGCCCGAAAATCACGATACGTGATCGAATAACCAAACCGAAGTTCACAACACGTCTAACAAAGTTAAACGGACGTACGGGAAACTCGAAACATCAGTTTCGAACGAGATTTGAAAGAATCGAACTCAAGTGCGGAAAAGTCGCCCAAAAGCACAGAACTCAACTAAACGACACCGAAACGAACTCGGATGACAAAAAGTGCAGAATTAATCATTCTCGGAATGACGAGACGGTCATGAGAGAGTCGGCAAAACGGACTTTCGCCGAAAAAAAATAAATTACCGGAAATCGAAATTACGGGTATTACACACTACCCTCCTTAAAAGAAGTTTCGTCCCGAAACTTAAAACAAGTAGGGAGGAGTAATATCCTGCCAGGAAACACTCAACGAGATACACAAGAAATGCGTAACTTACGCCCAATGGCAAAACGTTACAAGCAACACAAAGGGACAAACGGCGTGAAAACACGCTCCACGACGACTAACACAACGCTACCGGTAGAGACATAGTAAAACCCACAAGTGACAAGCGTCAACAAACGGATAATACAATCACGTCGATTATCCGAACAATCACAAAACACAACGAATGAAAATCAATACGATTGACCGACCTAACGGTACATCAATGAAAACGCGAGCAATCGCTGAACAACTACGGAATTCCACCGCCCATGGGTTGGAAGATAGAAAACGATACTAATTTCCTGAACTTAAGGGAATTAGGAAGGAGTCTGAACGCTCAACAACCATGAAACGGGATCAACAAAAACCGAACAATCAAATAATCGAACCACAACGATCGAGACAACAAAAATCGAACAATCATGTTCGAATCACGAAGAATAATAAGGTTCAAACAACAACTCCTAGGTTCACATCTCGACTCGAGACAATATATGATCCGGTGAAAACAACAAGATGTGCATTCACATAAGATCCACATGAAAGGGAATATCAATTGGAAAGTCACAACGACAAACGAGTTATTCCAAAACAATACCACACTCGTTCGATCAACAAAATCAAGGGGCAGGACAAGCTTAGGAAATGTCAACGACCATAAACGAGTCTGTTGTGCGGCGATTAATACGCTCGATGGCGATCGGCATAATGATCTGAGAGCCAACCATAGAAGATATACGCTGGGCAAACACACAGCAATCGGCTCCCATGGCGATCGTCTTTTGGTATGTGGCGATCGCCTTTGATATCCGACCATAGACGATCGGCTCGTGCCACGTATGAATCCAACATCCGTCAAAGACGTCAAAGACCGAATTTTGGACGGAGACCCACGTACAGATCCACAAAGGGCGCCGACAAGATAAGGCCTTTGACCCCATCCTGTCACCTACCTCACCTACCGACAGGCCCGCCGAAAGGTACAAAGTGGGTCCTCCCCGGACAGCGACTCAGGATGCGTGCAGGCTTCCCATTGGCTCGCACAGCTGGCTGCCAGCAGCAGCCTCGGACTTTAAGGGAACAGCCCCACGTGACGGGACGATCGCCCGCCGTATTATAATATAGAAAACGGTGGTCGCCCGCGATCGCCGGAGGAGTCCCAACAACCTTGTCTCCTATAAATAGGAGGCTTACAACAGTGGCCAAAGAGAGTCGTGAATACCATGAAAAACGCACAGAGAGAGGATAAAGACTCATCTGGCAATTACTTACACATTCATAGTGATATTCATACACACTTACAGAACATCAAAAGCAAGAACTCACAGATCTTCATATCTGGTTCTTCCGGCAATCTACACGCTCTACAGCTTAGATAACTAGAAGTATTTACACTCATTGTAATAGATTCTAACATTAACATTTGTGCTCCAAAATATCTATATTAATAACATCTCGCGAGAGCATTCAAGCCCGGGATTAACAACCCCGGCAAACCTTGTGTTATTTTATTTTCCCACGGAAGTGTTCTCGCATTTGTTTGTTACTCGATCATTCCAGCAACATTATCTCTGGATAATATTTTGGGTAACAACAATTGGCCCTAGAAGAAGGGCTCTCTAAACCTTCATTTTTATTCCTACCGTCTCGAAGAACACTCACTGTTCTCCGGGCATATACTTGAAGAAACACTCACTGTTCTTCAAAGAAAAGTCTTCAGAAACATGACATCTGCCACGACTTCCAAAAGAGCCACCCTGCGATCTGCCAGAAATATCATTCCGGCCCGAACCGAATCCCAGCCCACGGCGGAAGCTGACCGTGACGACGCTAGGCTCTCACTTCCACCCCCGAGGGACAGTCCTAGCCTCTCACTCGATCAGTTTCAGACCGCAGAACAGATTGAGGAGGCTATAGCCATCCTCAGGGAGCGACGGAGGGCATGCGACTCGCCCACCATCACTCCGTCAACCATCCGCCGAGCAGGCAAGCGAAAGCTCAAGGGGATATATGTTGAGAAATCGACAGAAAGCCCCGAGCCGCAGGATAAATCTCTCTTAAGGCGGGATGATTCTATCTTCAGCCGCCTAGAGAGCGATCCCTCATGGCGACCCGGGCACTCGGGCCCCAGCCGGGAGACATCGGAGTCCGAATCCGTTACCAGGAGTTCGGCATATATGACTCCCAGAAGACAAGCCGGTCAGCGGGCCCCCACTCGCCCAAGAAACGAGCCCGCTGGCAAAGAACTCATCGTTCATCATGGGGCCAGGGTATCAGTACATGATCGCCTTGGCTCGCGCTCCGGGAGCCAATCAGCGAGCAGTCAAGCTACGGCGATGGCCGCCATGCAGCGCCAGCTCGACGAAATGAAGGCGCTCCTAGAAACTGGGGTAGGCGCCAGGAGATCGATCGCGGGACCAAATGAGCCGCTCGCGGTCCAGATCGAGCTCGCCCCTGCTCAACCAACGATCGCTCCCCCTCAAACACCCCTATATGAGGGGAGATCGGATCCTGAGACCCATTTTAGCAAATTCCGGATTTACATGACCGGATGTGGAGCATCGGACGCGACGAAGTGCCGAATGTTCCCATTGACATTGGGCGACCTCGCCCATAGGTGGTACATCTCACTGCCACCGCGCTCGATCAATTGCATTGAGAGACTGGCGAACGACTTCACGTCGCACTTCGCTGCCAAAGTCGCTCGGCCAGAAGGCCCCCACCGCATGATGAAAATCAGGCAGGGGAAGGACGAGCCCGACGAAGACTACATCGACCGGGTGGATGAAGTAGTCCTCACCGGTGATCCCATTAGCGACGAGCTCACTCTCTTCTCGGCTCTAGGGGAATTCCATGGCCACTCACCCATGTTCAGGCATCTTACGAAGGACATCCCCCCGACCTACCCGATCTTCCGCGTCAGGGCCGCCGATTTCCTGGCCAGACAGAGAATGCTCACCCTCCGCTTAGGCTAGGGATCTACCGGAGAAGGGAAGGTGCCATCCCAGATTCAGAAGAAGGCGGTCGCCAAGCCCAGAAAGGCGGTCGCAAAGCCGCCTGGTGAGTTCAAAGCCTTCGAGGATGTGGAGGTTCACCTTCTCCGCAACCTCAACTTATCTCCGAACCACATCTTTAATGCCATCAAGGGGCGCGAGTGGCTTAACAAGCCAAAGCCGATAAGGGACAATGGTCATCTAGACCGCAGCAAATTTTGTGCCTGCCACAAAAGTCCCGGCCACAACAACAGCCAATGCCGCGACCTCCTCAGACAACTCTGGAGATTGTTTGAGGAAGGCAAATTGGATAACTTGGTCACCAGTCCAGAGCCCCGATCAGAGAGGGACAGAGGGCGCGAGCACCGACAAAGCGATGGGATCCCTCTAAATCTGGTCGCAAGGATCGAGCAGAACGAGCCGGAGTACTCTGATGAATCGATCCCTCCGATCAACCCTGGCGGCCGGATCAATATGCTTCAGGCAGGAGGTGGAAACCTCGGGGGCCTCTCCCCGGTCTTCACCATGTCGAATCGAAAGTGGAAGGCCGAACTGAGGGCGTTCGCCGGGGTCCATGTCGTGGTACCCCCAGAGCCGACCATCTCCAAAGACGCGCTCATCACTTTCTCCAACAAGGATAGGGAGGGAGTACAGTGCCCCAAAGAGGATGCATTGTTGATCTCTGCGTGTATCCTTGGGAAAATGGTCAATTGCGTGCTGGTTGACAACAGGAGCTTTTGCAATATCATATTCAAATCTGCTCTTGACCAGCTCGGCAACCTAACCAAGTTCATCAAGCCATTCGGCACCGTGCTCCAAGGATTCGGCGACAAGCCTATGGAAGGATCAAGCTCTCTGTCGAGCTAATATGCTACTATGATCCCAAGGTTAGGATTACTAGGAACCTAAATTTTGTAATCATAGATAGGCCCATCATCTATAATGGGTTCCTAGGTCGTTCATTCTTAGAAACCTTCGAGGCGGTCGCCTCTTCTTTCTTTTACTGTATCAAATTCCCTACTGCCGATGGGACGGTCGGTACTGTAAAAGGAGATCAGCTAATGGCAAAGAAATGTTTGAATTACTCCTGTGTCGTAACCTCTTTCACTACTTCCCATGCAATTTGTAACATCGAGACGATCGACAATCGACTGATGGAGATCGACGAGCCAAACACATTGTATCAACCCGACTCAGAGGACGCCGTCTCACGACGATTAACAGACGACATCGAGCCATGGATCGGTTTCGAGCCAAGCCTCGACATCAACCCAAGGATCGAGTCCGGAAATCATTCCAAACGAGAAGCGACCATCCCCATTGAAGAGTTGGAAAGTGTAACGATAGATCCGACTCGCCCAGAGCGGGAAGTACAGATCGGCACAAGCGTCGACCTCGAATTAAAGGAGGATCTGATCAATTTACTACGTAAGAACATCGGAGTCTTTGCCTGGTCGCATCAAGATATGGTTGGCATAAGTCCTGAACACGCTTGCCACTATCTAAAGATCGACCCGGCAAGGAAGCCTGTTCACCAGAAACGTAGGAAATTCGGTCCTGAGAAGTACGCAGCACTCGACATAGAATTCAAAAAGCTACTCGATAACAAACTAATCGGGATAGCTACAGACGAACCGCAGTGGGTCGCCAATGCCGTGCTCGTCAAAAATCCGAACAGCTCCTGGAGGTTATGCATCGACTTCACCGACCTCAACGCGGCATACCCAAAAGACCACTTTCCGATGCCTCATATTGATCACTTGGTTGATAGTACAGCAGGTTGCGAAATGATGTCGTTCATGGATGCCTTCGCCGGATACCATCAGATCCCAATGGCGGAGAAAGACATAAAGCACACATCTTTCCACACGGAAAAAGACATATACTTTTGGGTCCGAATGCCGTTCGGCTTGAAGAACGCAGGGGCAACCTACCAGCGGTTAGTCAACGGGGTGTTCGCCAATCAGATCGGCAAGACCATGGAGGTCTACATTGACGACATCGTAGTCAAAAGCCTCAAGAAGGAAGACCACCTCAATGACCTTGCCGAGACGTTCGCCATCCTCGAGAAGTTCAACATGAAGCTGAACCCCAAGAAATGCAACTTCGGGGTGAGCTCCGGAAAATTCCTGGGGCACATCGTGAGCCAAAGGGGGATCGAGGCGAACCCCACCAAGATCCAGGCGATCCTCGACATGCAGGAGCCACGGAATATCAAGCAGGTGCAACGCCTCACAGGTTGTCTGGCCGCCCTCAACTGTTTCATATCTCGTCTCGGGGATAAGAGCAAGCCTTTCTTCGCGACCATAAAGAACAAGAAGTTCGCATGGACGAAGGAGAGTCAAATAGCATTCGCCAAAATCAAGGAGTATCTGTCTAACCCCCAGATCCTGGCAAAGCCGATCCCCGGCGAGAAATTATTCCTTTACCTGGCGGCCTCAGAGGTCGCACTTAGTGCAGTTTTGGTGCGAGCGGAGGGACAAGTCCACTTGCCGATCTACTTCGTCAGCCAAGCGCTCCACGATGTGGAAATGCGATACACACCCCTGGAGAAGATCGCCTACGCTCTAGTCATGAGTGTTCGCAAGCTAAGAGCCTACTTCTTCGAACATCAAGTGGAGGTTCTGACGACTCTCCCTCTAAGGCAAGTTCTACACCGACCAGACACCAACGGGCGACTCCTCAAGTGGTCACTGGAGATCACCCAGTACGGTATCTCATACGCTCCTCGCACGGCGATCAAAGGCCAGGCTCTGGCAGACTTCGTGGTGGAATTAACATTCCCTCACAGTCCGACTCATATCGGCCGCCCTGCCTGGAAGCTGTACGTGGATGGTTCGGCGACCAACTCGCGAGCAGGGGCAGGGATTGTCCTCATTAGCCCCGACGGACAAAGTTTCACAAATGTTGTACGTTTTGGGTTTCGTGCGACCAATAATGAAGCCGAGTACGAAGCTTTGGTAGGCGGGCTCGATCTAGCCCTCACCCTTGATGTTCGTCGCCTCCATATCTTCACGGACTCCCTCTTGGTCGTGAACCAAGTCAAGGGAGAATATGAGGCGCGCGGCGAACAGATGGCCAAATACCAAGAATTGGTCACCGAAATGTGCACGAAATTTGAGGAAGTGCTAATCGAACAAGTCCCGAGAGAGCACAATTCCCAGGCCGATGCCCTATCCAAGCTAGCATCATCAGATGGGGCAGCCGATTTCTCTAACATCCAAATCACAAAATCGGCGAAACCGGCGATCGATAGAAACCTGATTACCACGGTCACCATCGCCGAGGAGGACTGGATGACCCCTTTCATTAAATATTTAAAGGACGGAACGGTCCCTGACGACCGTATCAAACCTCGCCAACTCCAGCTCCGTGCAACCAGATACACCCTATTGGACGACCGGCTTTACAAACGAGCTTTCAGCCTTCCCCTCCTCAAGTGCATTACACCGGAGGATGGTCGGCTTGTTTTAGCCGAGATTCATGATGGGATCTGTGGAAACCATGCTGGCGGGCGAGCTTTCATCCATAAAACAACCAGACAAGGTTTTTTTCTGGCCTTCACTTTAGAAGGATGCGATCGCCTATGCTAGATCGTGTCACAGGTGTCAAGTAATGGGTACAAACATCAAGCTCTCCCCCGAGCAGCTCACTTCAATGTACAGCCCATGGCCTTTCGCCCAATGGGGCATCGACCTGATAGGTCCCTTGCCGACAGCGCCAGGGGGCTGTAAGTTTGCCATCGTAGGCGTCGATTATTTCACAAAATGGGCTGAGGTCGAGCCACTCAATAAGATTGGCCAAGAACAAGTAATCAAGTTCATCTGGAAGAACATCATATGCCGATTCGGTTTGTCCCAGGCTATCATCTCCGAAAACGGAAAGCAGTTCGATGGTTTGGAAGTCATGCAATTCTGCGAGAAGTGGGGAATCAAAAAGTTGTTCTCGGCCCCCTACCACCCTCAGACGAACGGGCAGGTAGAAGCCGTAAACAAAATCCTCAAACACACTATTAAAGCACGCCTCGAGTCCAGGCAAGGACGATGGGCGAGCGAGCTCCCAGATGTTTTGTGGTCATATCGAACGATGACCCGAAACTCAACCGGCGAAACCCCATTCGCCCTCGCCTTCGGAACAGAAGCGGTGATCCCCTCCGAGATCGCCGTCCTCAGCCGCCGAACCGAACAAGAGATGACGACAGACAATGATGTGGCCCGGTGGATCGACCTTGACATGCTCGAAGAACGACGACTGACCTCAGAAATGAGGAACACAATCCATAAAAGGAGATCCGAGAAGTTCTTCAATTCGAAGGTCAAGGAAAGATGGTTCCAAGTAGGCAACCTAGTCCTCAAAAAGGTCCAGACCCACACTGGAGTCTTTGGCCCAAATTGGGAAGGCCCCTTCAGGGTATCTAAATAGCTAAGTAGGGGAGCCTACGAACTTGAACGCCATACATTTGAAGAAATACTATCAGTGAGAACTTTGTATCCAGTTTCAGTTACACAATGTACAAAGAGTATAATGAGATTTTCCAATCACATCTATATGATGCGCCTCGATAAAAACAAACAAAAAAGAGGACGGATCGCTCGCCCTACAAGAGGTCATCATCTAAACCTGACAGACCTATGCAAGCGATCGCCCCTCCAAGCACAACGTATACCGTCGAGGGTCGTCATCTAACATGGCGATTCGAGGTAGAAAAGTGCACCTGTGGTCCTGGATGTCGATGGAACCGACAACCTCGTCCATGCAAGGTTCCTATGGGCTGTGATCGCTCGCCCTTCGTTTAAATAAGAGGCGAGCGTAGCCGAAGGACCCTCCAATTAAAATCGTGGACACGCTCACACGCCCTCAAAAGTACATCATCTAACATGATATACCCGGACAAGGCGACGCGTCCCTACCCCGTCACAACGTATACCTTCGAAGGTCGCCATCTAACATGACGACCCGAGGTAGAACAGTGCCAACAAGCTGCGGACGTGGAGTCGAATAAACCGAAGACACCCCATGCAAGGACTCCTCCAGACCGAGACTGCTCGCCCTTCGTTGAAACACAAAGCGGGCGCAGCCTAATGGAGGACCCTAACAATAAAGTGAGTCGCGGGACACACCAACGGATGGAATGTCCCTCGCACATAAAGACACGGTTAAGGAGGTCGGTCCATCGAACTCAGCGACCATGCACAAAGTCGTCCTCCCTCAAAGAATCGACATAACTCAAGATAGCTCGTCCAACATACTATTTTCGTTCCTTTACTTACACTAAGTAAACAAAAACAAGGGGCAAAGTGGAGCTATTCCTGAAATGCAATCGGGAGTAACGGACCATACATGATCGGCTTCGTTCAAACACATACATGACGATCGGTTTTGTCCAAGAAATTTACAAGTAAGAATTTCCAACTATGTCAATACATTCGGATCCATTCAACATTCAAACAGTCAATCAAGAGAATAAGGCATCAGAAGCAATTATACACACTTGTATAAATTCGCATGCAAACTTTCAAAGGCGATCGTACTTACAAAGAATCAGATGCAAAAAAGGAGTATTTTATTCAAATCAAGAAGTTCGTACAATACAAAGCCCGAAGGCAATACAAAGAAAAAGCAGAAAAATACAAAGCGAAGGAAGATAAAAATCGCTCAGGCTCCCCCCGGCTGGTCTTCGCCCCCAGGTGGAGGATCGACACGCGCTCCCTCACCGGCCTCAGGATAAATGAGTTTATCCGGGAAAGGATACCAACTCAAGTCGATCCCCAAGTCGGTGAGGTCGAGGATCGGCATGGAAAATTCCGGATGCAAAGGGTGCTCGAGTGCGTAGGCCTTGAAGCTCTCCATCATAGGACCGATCTCAATCCCTACCTTCTTGGCGGCTCGGATAGCATCGGCATAGGCCATATAGTAGGCGAACTCGCCGACGAGTGCCACATTGAGGTAGGGATCGGTCTCGATCGCCTTGATCTGCCCTTTCAAATCCGAGGTCGCCTTCTCAGCATTCGACAGCTCGACCACCTTGGCGGACAATTCTCCCTTTGCTTTCTCCATCTCTCCCTTCGCGGTCTCCAGCTCGCTGTTGAGCCGATCCACCGTCGCCTTCAGTCCTGCCGCCTCCTCTTGCGAGGCCGAATGCATCCGGCGAGCTTCCGTCACCTAGTCACGGAACCGATCGGCCACCTCCTTGGACCGGATAAGCTCCTGCTTCACCCGATCGAGATCCTGCTTGGCTCGTTTGGCCATCTCTAAGTATTCCTTCTCCATGGCCTGGATCCGGTTGGAGAAGTCGACGTTTTTGTTCCGAGCGGCCTCGAGATCTTGATGGAGGCGAGCATTAGAGGCTCGCCCCTCGTAATCCTTGGCTGCTTGGACAGCCATCATCGCCGCCTGGAGAGTCAGGGCGATGATCGCCTGCATGGCATCTCCAGACCGCCGACGAGCAATCGCGTCGAGGTCGGTCGTCCAAGCCTTAGGCAGAGAGGTGATGGCCTTGGAGACGTAAGAAGGGACGTCGACGGACTGGCGCGGAGACCTGCTCGCCAGGAAATCCAACACCATTGGCGAGACGTCCGGATCAGCAAGACGGACCCTGCAAGACAAACAAAAGAAACAAAGGAGTTAGTATATGCCTTACATAAATTGCCTAACCAAGAAAAATCATACCGGTCCTACCTGTTGACCAACTCGGGGTCGCGGCCAAAAAAGGGCTTGCTCGCCCCGAGGAGTTTCAGCTTCGGCGATCGTCGTAGTTTTCAAGAATCCGGTCGAGGGCCTGGAGCCAGACCCCTCCACCATCGGAACAGCGGAGATAGGTGGAGCGGCAAGCGGCGGCTCCAAGATAGATACATCCGCCTCAGCTGTCGGCAGGGACCCCTCCGGCCTCCGCCTCTTGCGGGTGTGCTGGAGTTGTTCCTCCTCCTGAATTTCTGGCTCGACGACCGGCGCCACAACGGGCCTCACCGCAGGGACGGGGCGAGAAGTCGTCGCAGGAACGCAACCCGTCTTCTTTCCCTGATGAAGACGACCGATGAGACCAGGGTTAGACATTGCGATCTCTAGCGGTGGCTCGGCGTAGCGGGGAAAATGAATCTCTGTCAAAGAAGAAATTCAGACCAAGTTAAGCATCTACCTCAATCCGGCGATCGTCATGCAGGAAAGAGGAAATAAAAATCCATACCTGGAGCTTTCAGATGACGAGGGAAGCGAAATAATCGAGCCCCCAACCGATGAAGTTCGTGACCGAGTGAGCGAACGTCTATGTAGGAGTCCGGCAAGGCGCGAATTCACTCCCAGACGATCAAGAAGTCAAAGGGGAGATCACCGATCGCTGTAACAAGGAGTCCTGCAGAAAGAAAACAAAATTAGATCAGTCCAAGACGTATCCGATCAAAGGGAGAGTTAAAACCCTTACTCGGATTCCTCTACCGAAAATTGGTGGGGATCTCCAACTCTTCCTCCGGCCTATCACTCGATGCCGATCGCCACGCTCCGCCGACCCAGCACCATTTTGATAGGTCGCCCCAGGTCTTGTTCGGCACGCCGAGAACCACTCTTCCCATTCGACCTTGAATGTGACTACCGCCGACCGACCCCTTCTGCGCAGTCAGTTTGAAGAGATAGAGACGGAACAACCGGTGACTGCCGAAAAGTGTCAAAGTACAGATGATATGTAGCCAGGCGTTCGGCGTTAGCTGGAGCGGCGCCAAATTCGATGCAATCAACAAATAGGATACGACGAACGGCAAGGGGAACCGCAGGCCGGACTCCATAATCATTTCATTAACGACGACCAGGCCCTCGGGGGGTCAATCGGCACGTTCGTTTTCCGAGGGCACGTGCAGCGAGACATCAGAAGGAATGTGATATTTCGCCCTCCAGCGACTCAAGTCTTTTCGGGTCGCCAAACTCCGAATCTGACCGAGAGTCCACTGAGAAGGGTCAGCGGCCCGAAACGCCGTCCGCTTCACGTGCTCATAAGGGTAGGCGGCGGAATACGCTTCGAAATCAAATTCGGGACATGGTCCGGCGATCCCCTCCATAAGCTTAGCGAAACTTAAATAAGTGGGGCCGAATACGCTATCCCGTTCCCAAGACAGCCGCACCATTTCATCTTCATCCACCGGCGAGTCCCCCCGCTCCACCGCCGCCGCTGATCTCGCCACTTCGACCTCATTGAAGAGCTCTTCGAGTTTCGCGGGTGTTATCCCCACACGAATGGCCTCGACGGCCGTTTCCATATGGAGACCCACGGGAATTTCCTCCCGGTCAGTTGAAGCCGCGGCGGCGGAGGTGCTACCGGCCTCGAATGTTTTTGATCCTCCAGACATGTTCTTAAAGTAAAGGGGGAGAGAAGGTTTGCGTTCTTACCTAAAAAGAAGGACGGTTGGCATAAGGATCTTCGAAAAAATTCTGCAGAGTATCGACTAAAATGCAAGGATACGTGAAGAGTGGAAATAGAGTAACCCTAACACCTTTTATAGGCAGGAGCAGGGGTCTCTGTGCAAATAGGCAAAATCCCGAGGGCTGGAGTGCAACCGTCAGGGGGGACACATTAAATGCAACCCTCGAATCCCGCGTACGCGTCTTTTCGAGGGCACGCCAGGCGACAAGTCTGACAAAACCGTCGGACTCCCCCAATGATAGAGCGACGCGTGTCCTTGCAACGTTTCAAGAGCCCGCCTCCGTTTCCCGCTGATTCCAGCGCAAAATGAGATCGTCCAAATTTGAAATCAGATCGTCCTGACGATCGTCCTTGTCGTAAACAAGCGAGCCAACCGTCTAAACACTGGCGATCGCCAACAGTGCCACCTCACCCCGTGTTTTCAACATCGAAGCGAGCTGGGGGCAATTCTTGTGCGGTGATTAATACGCCTCGATGGAGATCGGCATAATGATCTGAGAGCCAACCATAGAAGACATACGCTGGGCAAACACCCAGCAATCGGCGCCCATGGCGATCGTCTTTTGGTATCTGGCGATCGCCTTTGATATCCGACCATAGACGATCGGCTCGTGCCACGTATGAATCCAACATCCGTCAAAGACGTCAAAGACCGAATCTTGGACGGAGACCCACGTGCAGATCCACAAAGGGCACCGACAAGATAAGGCCTTTGACCCCATCCTGTCACCTACCTCACCTACCGACAGGCCCGCCGAAAGGTACAAAGTGGGTCCTCCCCGGACAACGACTCAGGACGCGTGCAGGCTTCCCATTGGCTCGCATAGCTGGCTGCCAGCAGCAGCCTCGGACTTTAAGGGAACAGCCCCACGTGATGGGACGATCGCCCGCCTTATTATAATATAGAAAACGGCAGTCGCCCGCGATCGCCGGAGGAGTCCCAGCAACCTTGTCTCCTATAAATAGGAGGCTTACAACAGTGGCCAAAGAGAATCGTGAATACCGTGAAAAACGCACAGAGAGAGGATAAAGACTCATCTGGCAATTACTTACACATTCATAGTGATATTCATACACACTTATAGAACATCAAAAGTAAGAACTCACAGATCTTCATATCTGGTTCTTCCAGCAATCTACACGCTCTACAGCTTAGATAACTAGAAGTCTTTACACTCATAGTAATAGATTCTAACATTAATATTTGTACTCCAAAGTATCTATATTAATAACATCTCGCGAGAGCATTCAAGCTCGGGATTAACAACCCCGGCAAACCTTGTGTTATTTTATTTTCCCACGGAAGTGTTCTCGCATTTGTTTGTTACTCGATCATTCCAGCAACATTATCTCCGGATAATATTTTGGGTAACAATAGAGTCGACAGAGTCGAAAACACAAGAGTTCCAAATCCTATCCACTTTGAATAAAAGAACTGATAGAACCAAATGATGTCAATTCCGAACAAGGTTCACAAGAATCAAATCGAACTCGAAAAGTCACAGCGATAACCAGATCGACCCATAACAAGATCACAACGCGTTCGGACGATGAAACCGAAATACAGAACAAGTCCATAAAGTATCAACAAACATGAGCGAATCGATAGACTGGAGAAAGAGAAAATACAGAAGTCAAAATAGTACGGGTATTACCTTCGACCTCGTCCACAAAATTCACAAAAACGGAAGTAAGGTAACAATACATTAAACAACCGACACATAACGGAATAATCACCGATGCACACGGTCATACCAAACCAAGCTCTAACAGCTCGCACATGCGCGGTAATGCAGAAATCACCACGAGGCGACAACATTCAATACCAACATCCCACCTCTCACAGAGGGCTAACACAACAAATGTGTGGAAAATGACTCAACGCTCACACCGCCAATTCGATCATACTCGGGAGCAAACATCATAATGACAATGCGAACATCATACATACATACCCAGCCCTCAAACGGGAATGGATAGGTTTTAAAAACGAAAACCTCATTTTGAAAATAATTTAGAAGAACACCGGTTGATCTTGAGTATCATCTTTCGAAAAAGTACAAACGTGAAACATCGTTATCGAGACTTTGGAGAACCATTTCGCATTTGATAAAAATGAGGACACTTTCTCTTAGTGAAAACTTTCAGAATATTTGACCCTCGGGTCTAAGTAAAAGTGTTTCTAAAACATTGAAAATATCTCAAAACATTTTGGTCCTCGAGGTAGAAGAATTTTGAAACATATTGTGGCACCTTGGATGTACCACGAGAAAATAATTCATCTTAAAAGTACGTCTCGAAATTTATTTTCTAAGATACTCAAGGTTTTCAAAGATATTTCAATGGGCTAGAATGCCCAAAAATTTCAGGTAATTACACGGAACATTATAGCACCATGGGTCCCGCACCGGAACCCACCAGGATAAAACTATTTACAAAAACGCCAAAAAGACCGATGACGGTAATATTTCAAAAACTTACAAAATCCATTCACAAAATACTAAATACCATCATAAGAATTTCGCCAAAACGATCAAGGCCATAATGCCACAAACTCGGTTAAGGGAATCGGTTTTCGAAATAAAATTCAGTCGGTAAAATACCGAAAGCCATTACAAAAGAACTCACGCAGCGGATAAAAGAAATACAGTCCAACATGCACAATCCAACAACACTACTCCTCATATGAACGAAATATGAGAGTCAAATAACCACATATCACGAAATCAAAATCCATAAGAGGATTCCGTCGCTTAACAAATAATCATAAAAATAGCTCGTGTCACACGAGGCACAACACAAAGAAGGGAGACTTACATCCACAGGTCGCACGAAGGTGATGATTGCCCCACGATACTAATCATGACCAACAAACTCAGACGACGCGTCGCGACACGACTCAGTCAGATAAAATCCGACGAGACAAAATCTCAACAGACACCACTAAACCCGACAGCCTAGGTTTCCACAACCTAAGCTCCGATACCATTTATGTAACACCCCCAATCCGCTCAGGGATATTACACACCGTAGAACCTTTCCTCAAGGATCTACCAGGCTGGTAACAACATCGAACAACTCAACAATGCCTTTAAGGCTAAAATGACTCAGTAGACCGATTTGGTCTTTCAATAAATATATATAACTCAATCATAACACATGCCCATGCAGGGGTCGAGTACAACATACTCCCGTACAATGGGTAAAGAATACTGCAGCGGAAAATAAAATACAACTAAACCAATATGACATCAACGTGTCCTCGTGTGATTAGTATCGTTCATCTTTCATCATCCTTCATGCCGACCCTATGCTATGCTCCAAAACCTGAATGCAAAAACAGACATCCACCCCTCAAATACTCGGGGGTTAGCAAAACTCCACTGTTTTGCTAGTGCAAGAACAAAGTGCAAAATATGAGTCATACAACTCCCATTCCACGAATAACAATAACCAGGAATCCTCAAAGATCCAAACGAAACGAAAAGTACTTCCCGAGGCAAGAGTTTGGGTAAAACATTCCAAAACCGAAAGATCACAAATCAAGGGAAACAATTTATAAAACGATTTAAAATGCCATCGAGAGTTTTAATAGAAAACAATTTAGGATTTATCAAATCCTACTTTTCAAAACCCAAAAGACGAAAGGGGTCACCGCCCCAAAGGTTTACTTTCCGTAAAATGACCTTTACAAAATCGTTGGGATTTTAGCCCCCAAATTTCATCAACTCACAGTACACGAGAACGACAACAGGGTTCGTCTTCCAACATCAAAATCCACAATTACAGGATTTAACACAAACAACAAAATACTCTAGTGCCATCCTAGCCAAGTAGGCCAAACGAACAACTTACCTCTTATACACTTAGTCAATGCATGCAATCATGAAAGCCGTTCAAAATACTCATTTCCGAAAACGCCAATAATCCAAATCACATTGCAAAATGCACCACAATTAACCGCGGACCCACAGATTCGTGGACCCCTACCGAGACCCCGTCGGATCTAACCCGTAGTGGTTAAAAGCAAGCTCGCGGTTCCACAGCTTCGTGGAGGCCTACCGAGACCCCGTCGGATCTAACCCGTAGTGAGCATACACACACACACGTTACTCATGCAATACTAACATGCTAAGAATGTAAGTTCATCAAGAATACTCACTAGGGATGGCCACTAATCAGACACCATTATCAAACTCTTCAAAACACAATAACAAGATTAAACAAGGAATACACGATTCCATAACTTTAAACAACAGGGGTATCATCAAAGCCTTCAACGTTCAAAATAATCAAATCATAATCAATTCCCAAGACACACCGTTCACAAAACACACACGCATTTTTAAAGAAAGCCTCTAACAAGGCCAATACAAATCTTTTAAAAATTCATTTGCAAATAACCAAACAAACACACCAAGACGACCACCGATCATCATATTCATAAACCGAGAAGCGTATGAACAAGGTACTTGCCTAGGAACCACGATCGTAACAAGATGACGGATGGAAAAGCGGTCGAATAGCCTCAAACTCCTGAACACTATCAAGAACGCGATAGCACCGAAATTACTACAGGAAAACACCACACAAATCATCAATCACCAACGGAATTCAACATCGGAATCATCGAACACCTATAATCCTCCATAAGGAACAAAAAAACATGATTACAATGAGAATCAAGGCCAAAACAACGGAAATCCCAACAAACTATCGAAAGGAACTCATTCGAGCATTTAATCGAACATTAAATGTTCGAGACCCTCCAAGAACAAGGAAATCGCCCCTCGGGTCGAACGAATCAAAGATGCGAGTATCCAATCCGTAGAACATGTTCAAAACAACGTTTATACAACAATTAAGTGAACAAAAACGGATTGGAATATAAATCAAAAGGAAAATCCCCAAAATCTTCAAAAACAAGGGTTCGAGTCAAAATACTTTGATTCGACGAAAAACAAGGATTAGATGTTGTTAAACACATGAATAATACTAAGATTAATCATACCCATCATGGATTAATCAACAATACGGAACGAATCGGACAAAAACCCAAAACCCCCAAAATTCAAGAAACTAGGGTTCTAAGAAAGATTACCTTGATTCGCTGGATCAAAGCATGATAAAGGATGATTGATTGTTGTTAGAAACTCAAGAACTTCGTGGATTTGTTGTTCAACAACATGGCTCCATGTTAACCACACCCCCAGCCTCGGAAGAGAAGGAGAAGAATGATAAAATGGGTGAAAAACCTGTCTGCTCGATCATATATACTGCCCAGCGACGCACGAGCGGCCGGTCGTGCGCCTGGTCGTGCGCGCCCACTGCCAGCCAACTGCCGGGACACACGAGCACCGGGCACGAGCACTTGCTCGTGCGTGTGCAGCCAGGGCCGCACGAGCACCGGGTCGTGCGCGCAGCTCGTGCGCCACGCTCGTGCGTGCCTGGCCGGTCCCTGCCGCACGTGGCCGGCCAGTGCCTAGCCGCCAAGGCTCGACGACTCGAATTCCCGAAAACGCACGAAACGAACACGACGAAATGCTCTCGGACAACAACATTGATCCAAAAAGAAATACGATGCGACAATTAATCGCACGCGACTATGAAAAGGGTCAAAACAATAAATACGAATGAGGACACCCACAACTTTGGGTAAATTACAAAATGGCCCAAAATGCCTGAAAATCACGATACGTGATCGAATAACCAAACCGAAGTTCACAACACGTCTAAGAAAGTTAAACGGACTTACGGGAAACTCGAAACAGCAGTTTTGAACGAGACTCGCAAGAATCGAACTCAAGTGCGGAAAAGTCTCCCAAAAGCACAGAACTCAACAAAACGATACCGAAACGAACTCGGATGACAAAAAGTGCAGAATTAATCATTCTAGAAATGACGAGATGGTCATGAGCGAGTCGGAAAAATGGACTTTCGCCGAAAAAAAAAAGAAATTACCGGAAATCAAAATTACGGGTATTACACACTACCCTCCTTAAAAGAAGTTTCGTCCCGAAACTTAAAACAAGTAGGGAGGAGTAATATCCTACCAGGAAACACTCAACGAGATACACAAGAAACGTGTAACTTATGCCCAATTGCAAAACGTTACAAGCAACGCAAAGGGACAAACGGCGTGAAAAGACGCTCCACGACGACTAACACAACGCTACCAGTAGAGACATAGTAAAACCCACAAGTGACAAGCGTCAACAAATGGATAATACAATCACGTTGATTATCTGAACAATCACAAAACACAATGAACGAAAATCAATACGATTGACCGACCCAACGGTACATCAATCAAAACGCGAGCAATCGCTGAACAACTACGGAATTCCACCGCCCATGGGTTGGAAGATCTAAAACGAGACTAATTTCCCGAATATAAGGGAATTAGGAAGGAGTCTGAACGCTCAACAATCACGAAACGGGATCAACAAAAACCGAACAATCAAACAATCGAACCACAACGATCGAGACAACCAAAATCGAACAATCATGTTCGAATCACGAAGAATAATAAAGTTCAAACAACAACTCATAGGTTCACATCTCGACTCGAGACAATATATGATCCGGTGAAAATAATAGGATGTGCATTCACATAAGATCCACATGAAAGAGAATAGCAATTGGAAAGTCACAACGACAAACGAGTTATTCCGAAACAATACCACACTCGTTCGATCAACAAAATCAAGGGGCAGGACAAGCTTAGGAAATGTCAACGAACATAAACGAGTCGACAGAGTCGAAAACACAAGAGTTCCAAATCCGATCCACTTCGAATAAAAGAACTAATTGAACTAAATGATGTCACTTCCGAACAAGGTTCACAAGAATCGAACCGAACTCGAAAAGTCACAGCGATAACCAGATCGACCACCAACAAGATCACAGCTCGTTCGGACGATGAAACCAAAATACAGAACAAGTCCATAAAGTATCAACTAACATGAGCGAATTGATAGACTGGAGAAAGAGAAAATACAGAAGTCAAAATAGTACGGGTATTACCTTCGACCTCGTCCACAAAATTCACAAAAATAGAAGCAAGGTAACAATACATTAAACAACCAACACATAACGGAATAATCACCGATGCACATGGTCATACCAAACCAAGCTCTAACAGCTCGCACATGCGCGATAATGCAGAAATCACCATAAGGTGACAACATTCAATACCAACATCCCACCTCTCACAGAGGGCTAACACAACAAATGTGTGGAAAATGACTCAACGCTCACACCGCTAATTCGATCATACTCGGGAGCAAACATCATAATGACAACGCGAACATCATACATACATACCCAGCCCTCAAATGGGAATGGATAGGTTTTAAAAACGAAAACCTCATTTTGAAAATAATTTAGAAGAACACTGGTTGATCTTGAGTATCATCTTTCAAAAAAGTACAAACGTGAAACATCATTATCGAGACTTTGGAGAACCATTTCGCATTTGATAAAAATGAGGACACTTTCTCTTAGTGAAAACTTTCAGAATATTTGACCCACGGGTCTAAGTAAAAGTGTTTCTAAAACATTGAAAATATCTCAAAACATTTTGGTCCTCGAGGTAGAAGAATTTTGAAACATATTGTGGCACCTTGGATGTACCACGAGAAAATAATTCATTTTAAAAGTACGTCTCGAAATTTATTTTCTAAGATACTCAAGGTTTTCAAAGATATGCCCAAAAATTTCAGGTAATTACACGGAACATTATAGCACCGTGGGTCCCGCACCGGAACCCACCAGGATAAAACCATTTACAAAAACGCCAAAAAGGCCGATGACGGTAATATTTCAAAAACTTACAAAAGCCATTCACAAAATACTAAATACCGTCATAAGAATTTCGCCAAAACGATCAAGGCCATAATGCCACAAACTCGGTTAAGGGAATCGGTTTTCGAAATAAAATTCAGTCGGTAAAATACCGAAAGCCATTACAAAAGAACTCACGCGGCGGATAAAAGAAATACAGTCCAACATGCACAATCCAGCAACACTACTCCTCATATGAACGAAATATGAGAGTCAAATAACCACATATCACGAAATCAAAATCCATAAGAGGATTCCGTCGCTTAACAAATAATCATAAAAATAGCTCGTGTCACACGAGGCACAACACAAAGAAGGGAGACTTACATCCACAGGTCGCACGAAGGTGATGATCGCCCCACGATACTAATCATGACCAACAAACTCAGACGATGCGTCGCGACACGACTCAGTCAGATAAAATCTGACGAGACAAAAACTCAACAGACACCACTAAACCCGACAGCCTAGGTTTCCACAACCTAAGCTTCGATACCATTTATGTAACACCCCCAATCCGCTCAGGGATATTACACGCCGTAGAACGTTTCCTCAAGGATCTACCAGGCTGGTAACAACATCGAACAACTCAACAATGCCTTTAAGACTAAAATGACTCAGTAGACCGATTTGGTCTTTCAATAAATATATACAACTCAATCATAACACATGCCCACGCAGGGGTCGAGTACAACACACTCCCGTACAATGGGTAAAGAATACTGCAGCGGAAAATAAAATACAACTAAACCAATACGACATCAACGGGTCCTCGTGTGATTAGTATCGTTCATCTTTCATCATCCTTCATGCCGACCCTGTGCTATGCTCCAAAACCTGAATGCAAAAACAGACATCCACCCCCCGAATACTCGGGGGTTAGCAAAACTCCACTGTTTTGCTAGTGCAAGAACAAAGTGCAAAATACGAGTCATACAACTCACATTCCACGAATAACAATAACCAGGCATCCTCAAAGATCCAAACGAAACGAAGAGTACTTCCCGAGGCAAGAGTTTGGGTAAAACATTCTAAAACCGAAAGATCACAAATCAAGGGAAACAATTTATAAAACGGTTTAAAATGCCATCGAGAGTTTTAATAGAAAACAATTTAGGATTTATCAAATCCTACTTTTCAAAACCCAAAAGACGAAAGGGGTCACCGCCCCAAAGGTTTACTTTCCGTAAAATGACATTTACAAAACTGTTGGGATTTAAGCCCCAAATTTCATCAACTCACAATAAACCTCTACAAAACGGTTGGGATTTTAGCCCCCAAATTTCATCAACTCACAGTACACGAGAACGACAACCGGGTTCGTCTTTCAACATCAAAATCCACAATTACAGGATTTAACACAAACAACAAAATACTCTAGTGTCATCCTAGCCAAGTAGGCCAAACGAACAACTTACCTCTTATACACTTAGTCAATGCATGCAATCATGAAAGCCGTTCAAAATACTCGTTTCCGAAAACGCCAATAATCCAAATCACATTGCAAAATGCACCACAATTAACCACGGACCCACAGCTTCATGGACCCTTACTGAGACCCCGTCGGATCTAACCCGTAGTGGTTAAAAGCAAGCTCGCGGTTCCACAGCTTCGTGGAGGCCTACCGAGACCCCGTCGGATCTAACCCGTAGTGAGCATACACACACACACGTTACTCATGCAATACTAACATGCTAAGAATGTAAGTTCATCAAGAATACTCACTAGGGATGGCCACTAATCCGACACCATTATCAAACTCTTCAAAACACAATAACAAGATTAAACACGGAATACACGATTCCATAACTTTAAACAACAGGGGTATCATGAAAGCCTTCAACGTTCAAAATAATCAAATCATAATCAATTCCCAAGACACACCGTTCACAAAACACACACGCATTTTTAAAGAGAGCCTTTAACGAGGCCAATACAAATCTTTTGAAAATTCATTTGCAAATAACCAAACAAACACACCAAGACGACCACCGATCATCATATTCACAAACCGAGAAGCGTATGAATAAGGTACTTGCCTAGGAACAATATGACGGATGGAAAAGCGGTCGAATAGCCTCAAACTCCCGAACACTATCAAGAACGCGATAGCACCGAAATTACTACGGGAAAACACCACACGAATCATCAATCACCAACGGAATTCAACATCGGAATCATCGAACACCTATAATCCTCCATAAGGAACAACAAAACATGATTACAATGAGAATCAAGGCCAAAACAACGGAAATCCCAACAAACTATCGAAGGGAACTCATTCGAGCATTTAATCGAACATTAAATGTTCGAGACCCTCCAAGAACAAGGAAATCACCCCTCGGGTCGAACGAATCAAAGATACAAGTATCCAATCCGTAGAACATGTTCAAAACAACGTTTATACAATAATTAATTGAACAAAAACGGATTGGAATAGAAATCAAAAGGAAAATCCCCAAAATCTTCAAAAACAAGGGTTCGAGTCAAAATACTTTGATTCGACGAAAAACAAGGATTAGATGTTGTTAAACACATGAATAATACTAAGATTAATCATACCCATCATGGATTAATCAACAATACGGAACGAATCGGATAAAAACCCAAAAACCCCAAAATTCAAGAAACTAGGGTTCTAAGAAAGATTACCTTGATTCGTTGGATCAAAGGATGATATAGGATGATTGATTGATGTTAGAAACTCAAGAACTTCGTGGATTTGTTGTTCAACAACATGGCTCCATGTTAACCACACCCCCAGCCGCGGAAGAGAAGGAGAAGAATGAGAAAATGGGTGAAAAACCCGTCTGCTCGATCATATATACTGCCCAGCGACGCACGAGCAGGCACGCACGAGCGGCTGGTCGTGCGCGCCCACTGCCAGCCAACTGCCGGGACACACGAGCACCGGGCATGAGCACTTGCTCGTGCGTGTGCAGCCAGGGCCGCACGAGCACCGGGTCGTGCGCGCAGCTCGTGCGCCACGCTCGTGCATGCCTGGCCGGTCCCTGCCGCACGTGGCCGGCCAGTGCCTAGCCGCCAAGGCTCGACGACTCGAATTCCCGAAAACGCACGAAACGAACACGACAAAATGCTCTCAGACAACAACATCGATCCAAAAATAAATACCATGCGATAATTAATCGCACGCGACTATGAAAAGGGTCAAAACAATAAATACGAATGAGGACACCCACAACTTTGGGTAAATTACAAAATGGCCCAAAACGCCCGAAAATCACGATACGTGATCGAATAATCAAACCGAAGTTCACAACACGTCTAACAAAGTTAAACGGACTTACGGGAAACTCGAAATAGCAGTTTCGAACGAGATTCGCAAGAATCGAACTCAAGTGCGGAAAAGTCGCCCAAAAGCACAGAACTCAACAAAACGACACCGAAACGAACTCGGATAACAAAAAGTGTAGAATTAATCATTCTCGGAATGATGATACGGTCATGAGCGAGTCGGCAAAATGGACTTTCGCCAAAAAAAAAGAAATTACCGGAAATCAAAATTACGGGTATTACACACTACCCTCCTTAAAAGAAGTTTCGTCCCGAAACTTAAAACAAGTAGGGAGGAGTAATATCCTGCCAGGAAAAACTCAACGAGATACACAAGAAACGCGTAACTTACGCCCAATGGCAAAACGTTACAAGCAACGAAGGGACAAATGGCGTGAAAACACGCTCCACGACGACTAACACAACGCTACCGGTAGAGACATAGTAAATCCCACAAGTGACAAGCGTCAAAAAACGGATAATACAATCACGTCGATTATCCAAACAATCACAAAACACAACGAACAAAAATCAATACGATTGACCGACCCAACGGTACATCAATCAAAACGCGAGCAATCGCTGAACAACTACGGAATTCCACCGCCCATGGGTTGGAAGATCGTAAACGAGACTAATTTCCCAAACTTAAGGGAATTAGGAAGGAGTCTGAACGCTCAACAATCACGAAACGTGATCAACAAAAATCGAACAATCAAACAATCGAACCACAACGATCGAGACAACAAAAATCGAACAATCATGTTCGAATCACGTAGAATAATAAGGTTCAAACAACAACTCCTAGGTTCACATCTCGACTCGAGACAATATATGATCCGGTGAAAACAACAAGATGTGCATTCACATAAGATCCACATGAAAGGGAATAGCAATTGGAAAGTCACAACGACAAACGAGTTATTCCGAAATAATACCACACTCGTTCAATCAACAAAATCAAGGGGCAGGACAAGCATAGGAAATGTCAACGAACATAAACGAGTCGACAGAGTCGAAAACACAAGAGTTCCAAATCCGATCCACTTCGAATAAAAGAACTAATAGAACCAAATGATGTCACTTCCGAACAAGGTTCACAAAATCAAACCGAACTCGAAAAGTCACAATGATAACCAGATCGACCCACAACAAGATCACAGCTCGTTCGGACAATGAAACCGAAATACAGAACAAGTCCATAAAGTATCAACGAACATGAGCGAATCGATACACTGGAGAAAGAGAAAATATAGAAGTCAAAATAGTAGGGGTATTACCTTCGACCTCGTCCACGAAATTCACAAAAACGGAAGCAAGGTAATAATACATTAAACAACCGACACATAACGGAATAATCACCGATGCACACGGTCATACCAAACCAAGTTCTAACAGCTCGCACATGCGCGATAACGCAGAAATCACCACGAGGCGACAACATTCAATACCAACATCCCACCTCTCACAGAGGGCTAACACAACAAATGTGTGGAAAATGACTCAACGCTCACACCGCCAATTCGATCATACTCGGGAGCAAACATCATAATGACAACGCGAACATCACACATACATACCCAGCCCTCAAATGGGAATGGATAGGTTTTAAAAACGAAAACCTCATTTTGAAAATAATTTAGAAGAACAGTTGATCTTGAGTATCATCTTTCAAAAAGTACAAACGTGAAACATCGTTATCGAGACTTTGGAGAACCATTTCGCATTTGATAAAAATGAGGACACTTTCTCTTAGCGAAAACTTTCAGAATATTTGACCCTCGGGTCTAAGTAAAAGTGTTTCTAAAAAATTGAAAATATCTCAAAACATTTTGGTCCTCGAGGTAGAAGAATTTTGAAACATATTGTGGCACCTTGGATGTACCACGAGAAAATAATTCATTTTAAAAGTACGTCTCGAAATTTATTTTCTAAGATACACAAGGTTTTCAAAGATATTTCAATGGGCTAGAATGCCCAAAAATTTCAGGTAATTACCCGGAATATTATAGCACCGTAGGTCCCGCACCGGAACCCACCAGGATAAAACCATTTACAAAAATGCCAAAAAGGCCGATGACGGTAATATTTCAAAAACTTACAAAAGCCATTCACAAAATACTAAATACCGTCATAAGAATTTCGCCAAAACGATCAAGGCCATAATGCCACAAACTCGGTTAAGGGAATCGGTTTTCGAAATAAAATTCAGTCGGTAAAATACCGAAAGCCATTACAAAAGAACTCACGCAGTGGATAAAAGAAATACAGTCCAACATGCACAATTCAACAACACTACTCCTCATATGAACGAAATATGAGAGTCAAATAACCACATATCACGAAATCAAAATCCATAAGAGGATTCCGTCGCTTAACAAATAATCATAAAAATAGCTCGTGTCACACGAGGCAAAACACAAAGAAGGGAGACTTACATCTGTTGTGTCAAGATTTATCCATCCCGACAGGCGATCGACTATAAGGACGAGCGACCAAGTCAACTCCAGTCAAACTATGGCTAGCTCGCCAAGTCGAAGATATCAGACCACCATCAGGTACCTAGCGATCGACTCCCAAGGCGATCGCCCTTTGGCATCTGGCGATCGACTCTAGCGTCCGGCTAAGGACGGTCGACCTACGCCCCGAGCAGAGATGATCGCCCGTCAAAGTCATCGAAGACTGGATCTCGGAACAGCACCCACGTGCAGATCAACAAAAGGCGCTGACAGACAAGATCTTCGCTGACGGACGAGATCTTTCACTGACAGACAAGACCTTTGACCACAGCCTGTCACCTACCTCACCTACCGGCAGGCGCGCCGAAAGTTGTCAGTGGGACCGCCCGTGACAGCAACTCAGGACACGTGCAGGCTCCTCATTGGACCGTACAGTTGACTGCCAGAAACTCCCGCAGGCTTTAAGGAGACATGCCCACGTGCTAAAAGACGATCGCCCGATTATTATAATGCAGAAAAGGCGATCGCCCGGCATATCAGAAGTCCTATAAATAGAGAGCCTCCTCCTACTGGAAAAAGGGTTCCCATTTCATTTGTCCTACGGTTCGGAATTCATTCCACCAACAACAGAAATACAGTAGAACATACATATTATCAACCTCCCTGCTTTCTCGCCGGAATCCATCTCAGGACTTCTCCCTCCGAATCTCTCGTCCAGAAGACGATCGGCAGAGGCAGCAAGTCTCCACTAGACAGATTCCAAGAGATTCATAAGCCCAAGAGCCCAAGCATCCAGCTAAATACTCGCCGCGAGAGACTGTCGATCTTTCACCGCCGCGACTGTTCATCT
Organism: Orobanche coerulescens; assembly: GCA_033398695.1. Lineage (NCBI taxonomy): Eukaryota > Viridiplantae > Streptophyta > Magnoliopsida > Lamiales > Orobanchaceae > Orobanche > Orobanche coerulescens. The sequence goes on along the minus strand of CM065805.1, from coordinate 27,916,791 downwards.
CCTTTGTTACAAGAACTCACAGAGCATCAAATCTGGTTCTTCCGGCAATCTACACGCTCACTAGCTAAGATAACAAGAATCTTTACACTCATTGTAATTGTATTCTTACATTAGTACTTGTATCCCCGAATATTAGTATTAATAATATCTCGCGAGAGCATTCAAGCCCGGGATTAACAACCCCGGCAAATCTTGTGTTATTTATCTTTTTCACGGAAGTGCTCTTGCATTTGTTTGCTATCCCATCCATTCCAGCAATATCTATCTCCGGATAATATTTTGGGTAGCAACAATTGGCGCTAGAGGAAGGGGATCTAACCCTCAAATTTTTATACCTACCGTCCCGAAGAACACTCACTGTTCTCGGGGCATATACTTGAAGTGACACTCACTGCACTTCAAAGAAAACCTTCAGAATCATGACATCCGCCGGTACATCGAAGAAAGCCGCTCTCCGAACCGCCGGACACCATATCCCGGTTCAGTCCGAACCACAGCCAACGACAGAGGGAAGCCGCAGCAATGCGAGACTCTCGATCCCGCATCCGAGAGATGGCCCCAACCTCTCACTCGATCAGTTCCAAACCGAGGAACAGATCGAGGAGGCTATGGCCATCCTAGAGGAGCGACGGAGAGCATGCGCTTCGCCCGCGATAACTCCCTCGATCATCCGCCACATGGGAAAATGGAAATTCAGCGGGCTACTGAACGAGCGATCGTCGGAAAGCCCCAATTCGCGAGGAAAGGCTCTCGCACGACCGGACGGATCCATATTCAATCGCTTGGGGCGCGACCCATCCTGGCCACCGGGGCATTCTGTTTCCAACCTTGAAAAGACGGAATCCGAATCCGTCACCAGGAGTTCGGCCTACCCACCTCACAGCCAAACGCAGGTCAGCCATCTGATTCCCGCCCCGATCGCCAGGGGATCAGTACTCAATCGCCTCGGCTCCCGCTCCGAGCGCCGAGCCGCGAGCAGCCAGGCCACGGCGATGGCCGCTATACAACGCCAGCTCGACGAGATGAAAGCACTCTTGGACACTGGGGCAAGCACCAGCAAAAAGATCGCCAGGCCGACCGAGCCACTTGCGGTCCACATCGAGCTTGCCCCGATACAACCAACGATCGCTCCTCCCAAAACACCTCTGTATGAGGGGAGATCGGACCCCGAAACCCACCTGAGTAAATTCCGAATCTACATGACTGGGTGTGGGGCATCTGATGCAACCAAGTGCCGGATCTTCCCGTTAACATTGGGCGAGCTGGCCCATAGGTGGTACGTCTCACTACCACCACGATCAATCACCTCCTTTAAAAAACTGGCGAATGACTTCACGTCATACTTCGCCAGCAAGGTCGCCAGACCAGAAGGCCCCCACCGCGTGATGAAAATCAAGCAGGGGATGGACGAGTCAGACGCAGATTACATTGACCGAGTAGACGAAATCATCCTCACCGGCGAACCCGTCAGTGACGAGCTCGCTCTCTTTTCGGTCATGGGGGGATTCCACGGTCGCTCTCCCATGTTTAGACATATCTCCAAGGATATTCCCCCAACTTACGCGATCTTCCACGCTAAAGCTGCCAACTTTCTGGCCAGGCAAAGTCTACTCACCCTCCACCTAGGCGAGGAAACGCCACCTCCTGTCCAGAAGATAGCGATCGCCAAAGCAAAGAAGGCGATCTCCAAGCCACCCGGAGATCTCAAGGCCTTCTAGGACATGGAAGCCCATCTCCTCCATACGTTCAACCGAACTCCGGCACATATTTTCTATGCAATCAAGGGGCACAAAGAGCTCAAAAAGCCAAAAGCGATAAGGGACCACGGTCACCTGAACAACAATCAATATTGTGCCTACCATAAGAGTCCCGGCCACAGCACCAACCAATGCCGCGACCTCCTCAAACAGCTCTGGAGATTGTTCGAGGAGGGCAAGTTGGACAGCTTATTGGCTTATCCAAAGCCCCTACCAATCTCTATACACGATCGTCCGAGTCGAACACAAAACGAGCTGGAAAGCTCATACGAGCCGCCCCCTGGATCAACCTCGGCGACCGTCTCTACATGCTTCAATCAAGAAAAGGAGACCTCGGAAGTCTCCCCGATCTCCCTCCTTATTTAAGAAACTGGAGGACTCGATCGCCATCTATAGTTCAACATCTAACATGATGGACTAAGGCACGAGATCGCCTCCCCCGCACAACGTACACCGTCGAAGGTCGGCATCTACATGACGATCCAAGGTGGAAGAGTGCAGCCATGGTCCTGGTGGTCGATGGAACCGACTGCTTAGGCCATGCAAGGTCCCTTTGGGCAAAGATCGCCCGCCCTTCGTTTAAATACGAGGCCGGCGTAGTCTGAGGGTCCTCCAAAATTAATCAGTGGACACGATCGCTCGCCCTCAAAGGTTCATCATCTAACATGGTGAACTCGGACAATGCGACATGCCACAACCCCCGTCTCAACGTACACCGTCGAGGTTCGCCATCTTCATGGTGGGCCGAGGTGGAAGCAGAGCTAAACATGCCGCGGGCGTGGAGTTGAATCATCCGACGCTGCCCCGCGCAAGGACTCCTCTAGACCGAGACCGCACGCCCTTCGTTTAAATACGAGGCGAGGCGCAGCCTAACAGAGGACCCTCATAATAAAGTGAGTCACGAGACACTCAATGTCTTCGCGCATCAAGACATGATCAAGGAGTCGGTCCATCGAACTCCGCGATCGTGCACGGTTCCTCAAGACGGACGATCGTCCCCGAGGATTCGACAAAGTTGAAGACCGCTCACTCAACGAATTATTTTCATCCCCTTACTTCCACTAAGTGAATAAAAACAAGGGGCAATAAGAGTGCGTACTACCTACACGACGATCGTCGCTATTCAACCACATACGGAGATCGCCATTTTTTAGACGTTGTGCAGCGATCGAATTTGTTGTAAAAGTTATCTTTATGAGTTTATCAATTCATTTTGAACTACCCTCGCAACGATCTCTCCTCACACATTTGTACAAAGTCAAACAAAGACTCAAAAATAACAATCATTCAAGTGATAAGTCAGAAATTCAAACGTTCATTTCATTACTTGAAAAAATCGGAGTACATGGTCGCCCGAAGGCCTAAGTGCTACAAAAGAAAGCTACAAAATTACAAGTAAGCAAGCTAAAACGTCAAAAATGAAGTGCCTCAGGCCCCTGCCTGGCCTTCGCCATCAGCATCCGGTGCGGTCCCCTCATCTTCCGGAGCGTCGGGATGGGCAAGATTGGCCGGAGACGGATACCAGCTCAAATCCATGCCGAGATCCACAAGATCCATGATCGGCAAGGAGAAAGCTGAATGGAGAGGATGCTCCAACGCATACGCCTTGAAGTTATCGGCAAGAGGCCCGACCTCCAAACCTCCCTTCTTAGCCGCTCGGATCGAGTCGGCGAACGCCAAATAATAGGCGAACTCGCTGACAAACTCCAAGTTTTGGAAGGGATCGGCCTTGGTCGCCTCTACCTCTCCTTTCAGCTCCGCCATCGCCTGTTGCGACCCCTGGAGCTCGGCCTCCCTCGCAGCAACCTTCTCCTTCGCCTCCGTCAGCTCGCTGGTCAACCGAGCGATCGTCACCTTCTGGCGATCGGCCTCCTCTTCAGCGACCTTCTGTGCCCGGACGGCATTCAGCATCTGGTCCCGAAATCGGTCGACCGCCAAACGAGACAGCTCAGTTTCCTTCTTCGCCAGCTCAAGCTCATGGCTCGCCCGCTTGGCCGCCTCCAGAGAATCCTTCTCCATCCCCGCGATCCTATCAGCAAACTCGGCGTTCTCTTTCCGAGCCGCCTCGAGATCCGCCTGCAGGCGAATAGTGGAGGGCCGCCCCTCAAACTCCTGAGCAGCCTGGACAGCCATGGTCGCCGTCTGGAGAGAAAGGGCAAGAACAGCCTGCATCGAACTCCCCGATCGCTGACGAGCGATCGCATCCAGATCGGTCGTCCATGCCTTCGGCAGAGCAGAAGCGGCCTTGCTAACGTATGGAGGGATGTCGCAGGACTGGCGAGGAGATCGGCTCGCTAGGAAATCCACGACCATCGGCGGGCAAGACGGATCTGCGCGACGGATCCTGCATCAAAACAACAAAGTTAATACAACTCCTACGCAGTTGCAATTTTCAACACAAAAATGCAATCTACCTCTCAGCCTTCTCGGGGTCCCGACCGAAATACGGTTTCCCTCGAGGGGTCTCAGCATCCGCGATCGCCATCTCCCGCATAAAAGCCGCAGAGGGCGGCTCATTCTCCAGAGCAACGATGGTGATCGGAGGCGCGGCGATCGACACTTCATCGCCGGCAGAACCGGTTTCTTCCGACCTCGGCCTCTTGCGATTCGCTCGAAGCCCCTCCTCCGGAACTCCCTCCTCAGCCACGACCGGCTCCACGCGAGGCTCCGCCTCCGGAACTATTGGCAACGCAACAGGTGGGGCCCAAGACGACCTCTTATGGCGGAGACGGCCTAGAACTCCGGGATTCGACATGGCGATCTCCGTCGGAGGCTCCAAAAAGCGAGGAAAGCGAACCTCTGCAGTTAAGACGATCGACCAACAGTCAGACACTTTCCTCAAGTAAGGCGATCGCCTAGAAAGAGAAGGTCGCAGAAACACATACCAGGAACCGAGAGATGTCTCGGGAAGCGGAATAGCCGATCCGACAACCAACGACTCTCCTTATTGATCCGGTTGGCGTCAAGGTCGTCGTCCGACAAACTCCTTACCCGCTCCCAGACAACCAGGAAGTCAAAAGGCAGCTCCTCGATCGCCGGAATGTGAAAACCTGCAAAACCGAAATCAAATTAGATCAGTCCAAAACGCATCCGAACGAAGGGAGAGTCTAAACCCTTACCGGGATTCCTCTCCCGAAACTCGGTGGGGATCTCCACCGCCCGAAGGATTGTCGCTCGCGAAGCCCTCCACTTGCCGGCGACCGAGAACCACTTCGTCGGATCGCCCGCGCCTTATTGGGGACTCCATGAATTACCCGACCAGATCGGCCACGAATATGGTAACCGCCGAACCTTTCGAGCCGTCGGCTTGAACAAATGGTTCATCTCCGGCGCGATGGGAGGCGGTACAGCGGTGACCGCCGAAAGGGTGAGAGTGCGGTTAATTTGGAGCGGGCGTTCGGCGTCGGGCCAAGTGGCGCCACATTCCAAGTGGCCACAGATGGGAGACAAAGAAGGATAGAGGGAAGCGCTGGCCTCCATAATCGCCTCATTCACGGCGACCATACCCATCGGAGGCTGATCGGCTCGCTCATTCTCCGCCGGCGCGAACATGTCCACATCGAAGGAACATGGAATCTTGTCCTCCAACGGCGGATCTTTCCTGGTCGTCGAACTCCGTGTTGGCGGCGACCACAACGATCGTTGCGCGGACGGATCGCGACCGTTTGGGAAGCACATAGGGGTAGGCGACCAGTATCCCCTAAATCGAATCTCGGAGTAGACCGACAACTTCTCCATTATCTCGGAAAGGCCTTATAGGCCCGGCCGAAAGCACTATGCTGCTCCCAGTAGGCCCTAATCGCCAGATCTCTCTCAATCTGCGATCGTCTTTCTTCAGCAGCCGCCTCCTTAGCAACATTGGCTTCATTAAATAAAGCCTCGACTTCAGCAGGGTCGATTCCGGCCCGAATAGCTTCAGCGGCCGTCTCCAGGTGGAAGTCGGAAGAAGATTCTCCCCGGACAGTCGATGTCCCGGCGGCAGAACTGGTACCCACTCCATGTGATGATGAGGTTCCGGCCATTCTCAAATACAGATAAGGAGAAAAGGATTTTTCTTACCCGAAAGTGAAATCGAACGACGGTCGGCACTAAGATCTTCAGAAAAATCGACAGCAAGTCCTTCTTTCTCCAATAAGTACGCGTGAGTATGAAACTGCAGCACCGCGCCCTTTTATAGGAGAAGGCAGGGACTCATTTGCAATAAGGGAAAACCTCAGGGGTCGGATCTCAAACGACGCATTAGTTGACTCCCTCGAGACCCACGTACGCGTCTTTTCAAGGACGCGTCAGCCGAGGAGTCATTAATGACCGTTGGCATCCTCCAATAGAAGCCCGACACGTGCGCGGAGACTTTTCCACGCCCATTGTTTTTTCCCGCGCAGTTTAGCGGCCAACCAGGTCGTCCGAACTCAGGATATATCAGCTCAAAGACGATCGCCAGTTCAGTCAGACACAGAGTCGCTCGTCAAAAGTTCAGCGATCGCCAAGAGAACCACCTCACCCCACGTTTCCAACATATGAGCGAGCTGGGGGGCAATTGTTGTGTCAAGATTTATCCATCCCGACAGGCGATCGACTATAAGGCCGAGCGACCAAGTCAACTCCAGTCAAACTATGGCTAGCTCGCCAAGTCGAAGATATCAGACCACCATCAGGTACCTAGCGATCGACTCCCAAGGCGATCGCCCTTTGGCATCTGGAGATCGACTCTAGCATCCGGCTAATGACGGTCGACCTACGCCCCGAGCAGAGATGATCGCCCGTCAAAGTCATCGAAGACTGGATCTCGGAACAGCACCCACGTGCAGATCCACAAAAGGCGCTGACAGACAAGATCTTCGCTGACGGACGAGATCTTTCACTGACAGACAAGACCTTTGACCACAGCCTGTCACCTACCTCACCTACCGGCAGGCGCACTGCTTTCTCGCCGGAATCCATCTCAGGACTTCTCCCTCCGAATCTCTCGTCCAGAAGACGATCGGCAGAGGCAGCAAGTCTCCACTAGACAGATTCCAAGAGATTCATAAGCCCAGGAGCCCAAGCATCCAGCTAAATACTCGCCGCGAGAGACTGTCGATCTCTCACCGCCGCGACTGTTCATCTCCTTTGTTACAAGAACTCACAGAGCATCAAATCTGGTTCTTCCGGCAATCTACATGCTCACTAGCTAAGATAACAAGAATCTTTACACTCATTGTAATTGTATTCTTACATTAGTACTTGTATCCCCGAATATTAGTATTAATAATATCTCGCGAGAGCATTCAAGCCCGGGATTAACAACCCCGGCAAATCTTGTGTTATTTATCTTTCTCACGGAAGTGCTCTTGCATTTGTTTGCTATCCCATCCATTCCAGCAATATCTATCTCCGGATAATATTTTGGGTAGCAACAACATCGACAGGTCACACGAAGGTGATGATCGCCCCACGATACTAATCACGACCAACAAACTCAGACGACGCGTCGCGACACGACTCAGTCAGATAAAATCCGACGAGACAAAAACTCAACGGACACCACTAAACCCGGCAGCCTAGGTTTCCACAACCTAAGCTCCGATACCATTTATGTAACACCCCCAATCCGCTCAGGGATATTACACTCCGTAGAACCTTTCCTCAAGGATCTACCAGGCTGGTAACAACATCGAACAACTCAACAATGCCTGTAAGGCTAAAATGACTCAGTAGACCGATTTGGTCTTTCAATAAATATATACAACTCAATCATAACACATGTCCACGCAGGGGTCGAGTACAACACACTCCCGTACAAGGGGTAAACAATACTGCAGCGGAAAATAAAATACAACTAAACCAATACGACATCAACGGGTCCTCGTGTGATTAGTATCGTTCATCTTTCATCATCCTTTATGCCGACCCTGTGATATGCTCCAAAACCTGAATGCAAAAACAGACATCCACCTCCCGAATACTCGGGGGTTAGCAAAACTCCACTGTTTTGCTAGTACAAGAACAAAGTGCAAAATATGAGTCATACAACTCACATTCCACGAATAACAATAACCAGGAATCCTCAAAGATCCAAACGAAACGAAAAGTATTTCCCGAGGCAAGAGTTTGGGTAAAACATTCCAAAACCGAAAGATCACAAATCAAGGGAAACAATTTATAAAACTGTTTAAAATGCCATCGAGAGTTTTAATAGAAAACAATTTAGGATTTATCAAATCCTACTTTTCAAAACCCAAAAGACGAAAGGGGTCACCGCCCCAAAGGTTTACTTTCCGTAAAATGACCTTTACAAAACCGTTGGGATTTTAGCCCAAATTTCATCAATTCACAATAAACCTCTACAAAATCGTTGGGATTTTAGCCCCCAAATTTCATCAACTCACAGTACACGAGAACGACAACAGGGTTCGTCTTCCAACATCAAAATCCACAATTACAGGATTTAACACAAACAACAAAATACTCTAGTGCCATCCTAGCCAAGTAGGCCAAACGAACAACTTACCTCTTATACACTTGGTCAATGCATGCAATCATGAAAGCCGTTCAAAATACTCGTTTCCGGAAATGCCAATAATCCAAATCACATTGCAAAATGCACCACAATTAACCGCGGACCCACAGCTTCGTGGACCCCTACCGAGATCCCGTCGGATCTAACCCGTAGTGGTTAAAAGCAAGCTCGCGGTTCCACAGCTTCGTGGAGCCCTACCGAGACCCCATCGGATCTAACCCGTAGTGAGCATACACACACACACACATTACTCATGCAATATTAACATGCTAAGAATGTAAGTTCATCAAAAATACTCACTAGGGGTGGCCACTAATCCGACACCATTATCAAACTCTTCAAAACACAATAACAAGATTAAACACGGAATACACGATTCCATAACTTTAAACAACAGGGGTATCATCAAAGTCTTCAACGTTCAAAATAATCAAATCATAATCAATTTCCAAGACACACCGTTCACAAAACACACACGCATTTTTAAAGAGAGCCTTTAACGAGGCCAAAACAAATCTTTTGAAAATTCATTTGCAAATAACCAAACAAACACACCAAGACGACCACCGATCATCATATTCACAAAACGAGAAGCGTATGAACAAGTTACTTGCCTAGGAACCACGATCGTAACAAGACGATGGATGGAAAAGCGGTCGAATAGCCTCAAACTCCCGAACACTATCAAGAACGCGATAGCACCGAAATTACTACGGGAAAACACCACACGAATCATCAATCATCAAGGGAATTCAACATCGGAATCATCGAACACCTATAATCCTCCATAAGGAACAACAAAACATGATTAGAATGAGAATCAAGGCCAAAACAACGGAAATCCCAACAAACTATCGAAGGGAACTCATTCGAGCATTTAATCGAACATTAAATGTTCGAGACCCTCCCAGAACAAGGAAATCACCCCTCGGGTTGAACGAATCAAAGATACGAGTATCCAATCCATAGAACATGTTCAAAACAACATTTATACAATAATTAATTGCACAAAAACGGATTGGAATAGAAATCAAAAGGAAAATCCCCAAAATCTTCAAAAATAAGGGTTCGAGTCAAAATACTTTGATTCGAAGAAAAACAAGGATTAGATGTTGTTAAATACATGAATAATACTAAGATTAATCATACCCATCATGGATTAATCAACAATACGGAATGAATCGGACAAAAACCCAAAAACCCCAAAATTCAAGCAACTAGGGTTCTAAGAAAGATTACCTTGATTCGCTGGATCAAAGGATGATATAGGATGATTGATTGATGTTAGAAACTCAAGAACTTCGTGGATTTGTTGTTCAACAACATGGCTCCATGTTAACCACACCTCCAGCCGCGGAAGAGAAGGAGAAGGATGAGAAAATGGGTGAAAAACCCGTCTGCTCGATCATATATACTGCCCAGCGCCGCACGAGCAGGCACGCACGAGCGGCCGGTCGTGCGCCTGGTCGTGCGCGCCCACTGCCAGCCAACTGCCGGGACACACGAGCACCGGGCACGAGCACTTGCTTGTGCGTGTGCAGCCAGGGCTGCACGAGCATCGGGTCGTGCGCGCAGCTCGTGCGCCACGCTCGTGCGTGCCTGGCCGGTCCCTGCCGCACGTGGCCGGCCAGTGCCTAGCCGCCAAGGCTCGACGACTCGAATTCCCAAAAATGTACGAAACGAACACGACGAAATGCTCTCGGACAACAACATCGATTCGAAAATAAATACCATGCGACAATTAATCGCACGCAACTATGAAAAGGGTCAAAACAATAAATACGAATGAGGATACCCACAACTTTGGGTAAATTACAAAATAACCCAAAATGCCCGAAAATCACGATACGTGATCGAATAACCAAACCGAAGTTCACAACACGTCTAACAAAGTTAAACGGACTTACGGGAAACTCGAAACAGCAGTTTCGAATGAGATTCGCAAGAATCGAACTCAAGTGCGGAAAAGTCGCCCAAAAGCACAGAACTCAACAAAACGACACCGAAACGAACTCGGATGACAAAAAGTGCAGAATTAATCATTCTCGGAATGACGAGACGGTCATGAGCGAGTCGGCAAAATAGATTTTCGCCGAAAAAAAGAAATTATCGAAAATCGAAATTACGGGTATTACACATACAAGCGCCAACATAACACTGCACGACGTATCGATTTTGAGACTTTTACACCAACTCAAGATTTGCCTTGTCATAGTAGGAGGGTTGTTCATGAACCGGAATGATTCATATGCGTGGGACAGTCTTCGTACCAATCCCAGGCGAAGATGAATTAGATCCCTGGACTTACAGAAAGGCAATCCAAGATAAAGATGCCGACTCCTGGCAAGTAGCAATAGAATTAGAAACGGGATCTATGGATTCCAATCTAGTGTGGGAGCTAGTAGAACTACCTGATGGTGTACAAGCCATTGGGAGTAAGTGGATCTACAAGTGAAAGAAAGGAGGTGACGGGAAGGTTGAAACCTTCAAAACGAGGCTTGTAGTGAAAGGTTACACTCAGAAAGACGCTACTGATTATGATGAAACCTTTTCGCCAGTAGCCATGCTTAAGTCAATCCGGATTCTTTTAGCTATAGCTATGCATTTCGATCTGGAGATTTGGCAAATGGATGTCAAGCCTGCATTCTTGAATGGAAGTCTAGACAAGGAAATCTACATGCGCCAACTGGAGGGATTTATTGTTGAAGGAGAAGAACACTTACTGTGCAAGCTTAAGAGATCCATTTATGGACTTAAGCAAGCATCTAGATCTTGGAACACTCGATTTGACGAAGTTGTCCAGTCATATGGATTCGTCCAATGTCCGACTGAGAGTTGCATGTATAAGAAATGTGATGGAAATATGTTGGTGTTTCTTGTATGTATGTAGATGATATCCTTCTGACTAGAAACAATGTGAAGGAATTATCACACATACGGGTGATGTGTTTAGCCTGGAAGGTGGAGCCATTAGTTGGATGAGTGTGAAGCAGAAATGCATCTCAGACTTTACCATGGAAGCCGAGTATGTGGCAACCTCTGAAGCAGCCAAAGAGGTTGTATGGCTCAATTACTTCCTGCAGGACTTAGATGTGATTCCCGATTTGCCAAAAGGTATTACACTTTATTGTGATAATACCGGTGCAGTAGCAAATTCGAGGGAGCCAAGAGCCCATAACGCAAGTAAACATATCAACCGCAAGTACCACATCATATGACACTTTGTAAAGGAAGGAGACGTAGTTGTAGCCAGGGTTACATCGGAAGATAATCTTGATGATCCTTTCACGAAAGGCCTACCCTTAAAAGTTTTTGAAAAGCATGTGGAAGGAATGGGATTACGGTGTATGGCAGCATTGCTTTGAGTATAAGTGGGAGAAATGAGAGACTATGTAATAGAGTAGTATACTTAAGAGCATGCTTTGAGTATAAGTAGGAGATTGTTATGGTTGTATACTGCAAAGCATACTTTATGCTTGTATTACCTTATTTCCGTATAACTACCTATGAGAATATTAATTATATTTAATCACATATTTTGCATATTTATTCAGATTATGATTATGTAAAGGAAATGTCTAATTGTTTTATATTGAAGATAATATGGTGTGTTGGTGTCAACCAGAAGATCACATTATTGGGGCCTTATAAAATAATATAATAGTTCACAACCTATATAATTATTAGATAAATTATATGAAAGGTTGTAGTGTATGCTTGAGATTAGTTGATCTTGACTATTAGCATGCATTAGCGTATTTGCATATGTTAAATTGGATCGAAGTGAGATAGTGTATTCTGACTGTAAGAAGAACGTAAATCTTGGGTAATTATTATTTATTAATTCTAAGTATATAATATTTAATTGTGTATTTATAATATTTATTGCTTTGATTTACCATGGGTGAGAGTCAAAGTGATTGACTCAATAAGCTTCGTATCTTGGGCAATAAGTATTATTTATATGATAATTATTATTAAAAATTGTGTCCCGACTCGTGCGGACTGATGATGTCCCCTTGAGGAGCAAGATAATGATTATTATATTAAACACTGCAGGTGAATTTAATTTCGATATAATAATAAGGTTCGAGTGGTACTACTCCTGGATAAGAAATTAGTCAATTAAAGTTGTCAGTAGCTTAAATTAATTAATGGACATTCGATATCTTAAACACGAGAAATAATATATTTAAATAAGGAGCCTGATTTCATAAATTGGGATTTGGGTAGGAAGTGCAATATTAACTCTTTAGTTGACTGAGTTGATATTAATAGAATCAATATATTAGGAAAGGCCTAATATGAAAATTTGAGATCTATTCGGAGTCCTTCCGTAATCCTCCTTAAGACCCCTAGAGTAGCCCATAACACATATAAATATAATATAGGGGTTCGGCCAAATTGTGCTTCTTCAAGCTTGAGAGTTTGATTTTTTTTCTGTGTTTAGTTATAGATCTTGACTTGTGTCTTTGATTCTACAATTTAGATAACACCTCAATTTTCTAAGAGTGTTTACATAATACTAGAAAACAAAGACAAGAAAAATCGAGTGACTCATAAGGAATTCGGCCTATCCACTTTGTTGATTCAAGGAAGTCCGGTAGATTGTTGCCCACACGACATCCGGATATAGGCGGGATATACTCAAGAATATCTAAAGGTAGAAATACAAGAAGATCAAGGAGAAAGCAATCACTACGCTTCGAAGGTAATATCCTATGATCTTTGATCTAGATTAGGATATTGGATTTACCAATTTATTTATTTAATAAATAATAAATAATATTAAATTGCTTATTAATCTTAGTAGTTAATTAATTAGCATGCCTAAATAGGTTTTGTGCTCGTGGATGCGTAAAACGCTTTTATCAAATATTTTCACCAACTTCGCTTCCACTGCGTTTTATTTCCAACACTATCACCAATCACCATCACAATCTGCTTACTTTCTTCAAGAGTACATCTATACTTGAGGTGTATGGACTTTTTATCTTTCTCATGTAAAATCTTTATCTTGTACGATTATCACAAAATATTTTGAATCTTCAAGGCTAGGGATTTGAGATATTATCCTCTTTCAAAATCCATAATATTATGCACATAAACATATTTAACATTTTCTACTAAATAGCACCATATCTCAATCATGACATAATATAAAAATAATTATTGTAACTTTTAGGTTCTTAAATTTCTCCTAAAAACAATATAATTATCATTATTTGGAAAATTCTGCTTGAATTTCTTATCTCCCTGATTTGATCATTTGGTCATGTTAATTCTTTTCTCCTATCCACGAGGAATTTTTATAACTTGGTGCACCTATCATATTTACAACACCGGTTAACAAAGCTGCATGGTTGCCGTCGTTCGAAACCCAAGTCGCAGATAACATGCGGCTTATTGAGCTGAATCCGGAAGCGGGCGACCCGTCAATCTTAAGAACGTGGCCATCTATCCTGTTGGGCCGATCAAATAGATCCTCTGAAGCCAAATCAGATGCAATTGAGGTTAGTCATTTAAATATAATTCCCAACCACCATGGGCCTGCTACTATTTGGTCCAATTATTCCACCCAACCCACATCCAATCCCCGACCCATTTATCTGTTCGGGCCTAATTTTTCCTATCCTTAGGCCTGGGCATGGGATGGGACGGTACTATTTTTGGGTAATCCCGATTTGAAATTATGGGACGAGATGGGACGAGATTGCACTTTTGAAAAATTGATCATGTCCGTCCCGATCCCAAATGGGATCGAGACGGGATCGGGACACGAACGGGACAAAAAATGGTCCCGTTGACCAATGTTGACTCTCAAATGAATACAATATTTGGACTTGTTACATGACAATAAATTTGAGTTTTTTTTAATCAATCTATTTATCAAATATCGTTGTGAGTCAATTGTTAATTCTTGAACAAATGGTTCATAGAACTCTGAATGCTTTCTTATTTCACCGGAAGTAATAAATATAAAGAACATTACAACATAGTCAGATACTCACCGATCTCTACTTCTATGCACAAGTTCTTCATGGGTTATGGAAGCTTCGTTCCCCAAAAGAAGTAAAGGAGATAAGTTAGAAATGTTAGATGATAAGACTGCCTTGGGCTTGGTAGTCGGATAAATTTAGTAACTAGAGATTCTTGCGGGATGGGACGGGATCCCATCGGGATTCGACATTTGGGCTCGCGACCCGTCCCAAGTTTTTAAAACAGGACGGGACGGGCCCTGAGTTTTAAAATTTTGGTCTCGTCTCGTCCTGATGCGGGACGAGACGGGCCGGGGATGGGCTCGAGCCTTCGGGATTAGTTGCCCAGGCCTACTGTTAGCCGCTTAGACGATGACTCGGCCCCGGGCGCACCAGGACGCGGGGGAAAGCTGCGCGCCCAGGTGTGCTGAGATGGTACGGCACCAAATCCATGCAAGGAGGAAAAGCGTGAAATGAGGTTCTGTGGCAAGATGTTGGGGACTTTGCTCGGAAGGGTCATGCGGGACTTGCATTGGAAGTGAAAAATTGGGCAAACGTTGAGTTGAGGTTATTTGTGGACTCCTCAGCTTTTCAGTATCCAGTGCTATCACAAGGGAAAATTTTTCTAAGCCTATTATAGGGGGAGGTGCTCCAGTGAGCTGGCTGCGAGCTGGCCGAGTGATGGTTATCGGCCAAGGCATTGTGGGAAGTTTCGGACATGATGTGGCTCGGGTCAAAAATGGGTCACGGGTCGGTACAGGGATCCAAACCCATAATCTGGATTGGGTCGATCCATGCGGGTATTTGAGGGCTATGTGCGAGTCATGCGGACTCGGACTACTTGTGGGCGACAAGGACCGGAAATGTAATGTTGGTGTGACACTTAGCGAGCTTGATGCCCCGCGCGCAAGGGAACGCAAGATATTGAACAGCATAGGATATGTCTGGCCTGCTTGGAGTGAGGTACAGAAGAGATCCAATGAGTCCTCTGTAGTGGGTTGAGTCCACTGATATGCCTGCCTCGTCTGCATCCAGGTGAGTACTTGTGCTCATTGGAATTCTTGCGGGCTTGGCTGATTCCATTTCATATCTCTTGATAAGATCTCTGGTATACTTTGCTTGGTTGATGAAAATTCCTTTTTCCATCTGCTTAACTTGTAGTCCGAGAAAGAAGTTAAGCTTTCCCATCATACTCATCTCAAATTCTCCTTGCATGAGGTTGGAGAATTTCTCGCATAACTCTGGATTGGTTGAGCCAAATATGATGTCATCCACATATATTTGAACTATTAATATGTGGCCTTCGTGCTCTACTCTGAATAGGGTCTTGTCCACCTTTCCTTTGCAAAAACCATTCTTCTCAAGAAACACAGACAGTGTTTCATACCATGCTCTTGGTGCTTGCTTCAGTCCATAGAGAGCTTTCAACAGCTTGTAGACTTTGTCTCCTTTGACAAAACCTGGGGGTTGCTCTACATAGACTTCTTCTTCTAGAATTCCATTCAGAAAAGCACTATTTACATCCATCTGATATACTTCAAAGTCTTTGAATGCAGCATATGCGAGGAATAGTCTGATGGCCTCTAATCTTGCAATAGGTGTATAGGTTTCATCAAAATCTATTCCTTCACACTGTGCATAACCTTTTGCTACAAGTCTGGATTTATTCCTAACAACAGCTCCGTCTTCATCACTCTTGTTTTTATACACCCATTTGGTGCCAATATCTTTCTTGTGATCGTGCATGCATTGGTTCCCAAACTTTGTTTCTTTCCATCTGCTCCAATTCCTCTTCCATGGCATTAATCCATGAATAATCTTCCAAGGCTTGTTCTGTGGTTTTAGGTTCAATTTGTGACATAAAACATGAGAACATCGCCATTCCTGCTGGTAGGGTTGACTGTCTCGTCTTAAATCCATCAGTCAACTTTCCAATTATTTGCTGGATTGGGTGATCCTTGAGCCATTTGGGGATATCGTCCTCTTCTGGGTTTGTTCCCCCTGTTGGATTGCCTTGGTGGATTTACGCATCGGTGGGTTACGTGCCAATCGATCGGCCTACCGCCTTGTCATCTGCAGTTGGTTACGTCTGCAGATGAGTCTTTGTCGATACGGCCGGGTCTTCTTCAGCCGCAACTGGATCGGATAGGTTTGGTGATCTGTCGATCTGCATTGGGTCTTGGCCATTGCGGTTGGGTCATCGGTGAGTGCAGTGAGTCCACCATTCCAGATCATGAACAATGACTTCTTCAAGGGTTGCTGACTTGAGCTTGTTTTCAATTAGCTCAACTTGTTTCCTGTACTCAATGGTAGATTCATCAAAAACAACATGGGGTGTTTCCTCCACAACTAAGGTTCTTTTATTAAAAACTCTATATGCCTTGCTTCTTTGGGAATATCCCATAAAGAGACCGTCATCATTTTTAGCATCAAAGGCATTTAGCTGTGTTTTACCGTTGTTGTGGATGAAACACTTACAACCAAAAACATGAAAGTAAGCAACGGAGGAGTTCTATTATTCCAAACCTCATAGGAGTTTTGCCATGTCTCCCTACTATCATACTCTGCTGCAGGTGTGACAGTGTGTTGGCGACTTGACCCAGAACCTTTTAGGTAGGTCCGCTTCGCAATCATGGACCTTCTTTGCTTCCTTGGTTCTGTTCCTTCTTTCGGCAACACCATTCTGTGGGCGTCACAGAGAGCTCATCTGGATCCCATTCGATCAGCTGTAATCGCTATCGCCTTGTTGAGAAACTCTCCTCCTCTATCGATCGATTTTGATTATGAAAAGGGATTTCTCATTACGGATCCTTCTCGTGCTCGAGTAACTTGGTCAAGGTTTCACTTTTCTTGTATAGGAAGATAATCCAAGTGTACCTTGAATAATCATCTACTATTACAAGTGCATGCTTCCGGCCGCTCAGAGTCCTTGGCTTGATAGGACCAAATAGATCCATGTGGAGTAGATCTAAGATCCTTGTTGTGAGCGTTGTAGGTTGAACTGGCTTGAACGATGCTTTGGTCTGCTTTCCCTTCTGACATGCATCACAAAGTGCTTCCTTCTTGAATGCTTCATTTGGAAGTCCTCTGACCAGCTTCTGAGAACTAATCTTGTTGATGGCTTTGAAGTTCAGGTGACATAGTCTTTTGTGCCACAACCATCCATTCTCAGCTACTGTCTTGGATAGAAAACAGGAGTTAGGTGTTCCTGTGTTCCAATCAATCATGTAGACATCTCTCCTTCTGAAACCTTGTAGGTTTACTTCTCCAGATAAGATATCTATTACCATACACTTCAATATGGTGAATACTACTAGGTTCTTCTCGTCACAGAATTGGCTTATGCTCAGGAGGTTGTACTTGAGTCCTTTGACATAATGAACTTTGGATATCACAATGTTTCCTCGGTGCAGCTCTCCAAAGCCTTTTGTCTGTCCTCTAGAGCTATCTCCAAAGGTTACATCGGGACCTCTTTCTTTGATGTATTTGGACAGCATCTTCTTGTTCCCGGTCATATGCCTCGAGCATCCAGAATCTACAAACCATTCTTCACCTCCAAAATTTGAGCTTGTGGAGATGTGGTTGTAGTCCTTCCACCTTTTCTACAATTAGACAAGCAGAGATTTAGGTACCCAAATCTGTGTGGGTCCTTTGGGATTAGCTGGTTTCCTGGAGAATTGATTTCTCCTTAGATTATAGAAATTGTTATTATTGTTATAACCCTCATAAGGTGTGTAAGTTCGAGGTCTAAATATGCTGTTGGGATTGTATACCGGATATTCCTCAAAATGTTGATAGTGTGGGCCATTTCTAAATCTAGGCTGAGACCATTTATTAAATCTTTGTGGTCTCCACACTTGTTCATTTTGGTAATTAGGATAACCTTGAGGTTTCCATCTGCCCCTCCCATTATGAAATCTGTTTTTAGGGAGTTGTTGGTAATAGTGGGCATGTTATGCAGTCTTGCTTTTGCACAGGCCGCTGCCTAGTCGCTGTCTAGGTGGTCATGCAGTGTAACATTGCGGCTTAGACGTTTGACTTTGGCTGCCTATTTTTGAATATCGGTTTATATACGGGCTCGTGATCGAGACAATTGTTTCTCCCTTGATAAACTTGGTTTGAGCTAGAGGAGTGTGAGAATCATTTCCAAGGCCTGATTTGGTATATAGTGACCTTTTATAAGTACACAATTCTCCCGAGTTGAAGACGCCTTCAGGAGGTTATTTCTGCGCTTTGAGTCTTATTTATCTGAGCCAGCTTAGTAAACTCGGCTTTGGCATGAGCAAGTGCAGCTGATTTTTCTTTAAGTAAAATGGTTAGTCGGTCTATCTCAGCTGTATTAACATTTGCCTGGTTTTTAAAGTCAGCTGTAGTTATCTCAACCTTATTCAGATCTAGGCTGAGTTTTTCGAAATCATTTTTCAGCTGACTATTCTCATCTTGCAGCTGAGTCTTCTCTGCTGATACAGCTTGGTGTGCAGATTTGAGTGTTTCAAAATCTTTAAATAACTGATTTACCGATTCATGTAGATCCATATCTTGTGACATGGCTGAGCTATTATTTGAACCGGTGGGTTTAGAAGTTACCTCATCATCAGCTAGGTTTGCCATCAGGTAGTCATACTCTTCATCATCATCAGAGAAGAATCCGCTGCTTGATTCTACATGCTCCTGGTCTTCTCCGATGAGGGCTTTTCTTCTGTCTTCTTTTCTGCCCACTTCCTTCTTGGTTTCGTCCTTCTTGAGATCAGGACAGTCGACTTGGATGTGTCCTGTCTTGTGATAGTTGTAGCATTCCACCTTCCAGCCTCCGGCTTTCTGGTTCCTTCTGGGATTCTCCTTATAATTTTTCTTATATTTGGAGTAGTTCTTTCTAAAATTGCTGAACCTTTGCATAATAAACGCCATTTCTTCCTCAAAATCTAATGGATTTGGAGTTTTCACATCAGATAAGCTCTTGGCAGGGGACTCGGCTGCAAATGCGATTCCCTTCTCTGCAGGCTCGGTTGAGGATGAACTTGGAAGCTCGAACTCGCAAGCCTTCAGATCAGAGAACAGCTCTTGAATTTTTATTTTATTCAGGTCCTTGGACTCTCTCATGGCCACGGCCTTCATGCTCCATTCGGGGTTGAGAGATCTGAGAACCTTTAGTGCCATTTCCCTGTTGCCATAGGTTTTGCCGAGGGAGTTGATCTCATTGATAATCTCAGTGAACCTTGTGTCCACTTGGTCTATGGATTCACCATTCTTCATTTTAAAGTTGTCAAATTTTTGGATGGCAATTGACAGTTTGTTTTCCTTGATCAGCTCCGTTCCTTCACACATTAGGGCTAATGTGTCCCAGATTTCTTTGGCATTTTTGCAGTTTTTGATCTTGACCATGGTGGATTTGTCAAGAGTCTGATATAATACATCTCTGGCCCGGTTATCAAGATTAGCCAGCTTTCTTTCTTCGGGAGTCAGCTCCGTCCTCTTCTTAGGGATCTTCTCTGGCTTCCCTGCTGCGATCTCCTCTGCTGTGTTGTCCTTCTCAAAGATGAATGGACCGTCCTCGATGATGCACCACATGTCGTCATGAATTGAAGATAAGTGTGCCTGCATCCTTATCTTCCATAGATCATACTCGTCAACTGAAAACACAGGGAGTCTAGAGTGCATGTGTTCCATTATAAAGTGAGAGTAAAGATATATATATCTCATATAGATCTGGTTCGTGAAATAAATGAACCAACCTCTCTGATACCACTTGTAGGTCACAAGTCGTCCAGGTACAAGTCTAGAGGGGGGGTGAATAGACTTGTAGAAACTCTTAAACTCTTTTTCACGAAGAGTGAGTTTCTTCAGCTGAAAGGTAAACAAATGACTTGGAGTCGTTTGTTCTTTAATATATGCGGAAGTCAGCTGATGACGAATAGAAAGCAACTAATGAAACACTTAACAATGAATGCAACACTTAAAGTATGATGTAGTAAAACAGTAAATAACGCAGGCAATTATAGTG
This sequence comes from Orobanche coerulescens, assembly GCA_033398695.1. Lineage (NCBI taxonomy): Eukaryota > Viridiplantae > Streptophyta > Magnoliopsida > Lamiales > Orobanchaceae > Orobanche > Orobanche coerulescens. Next base: position 27,896,556 of record CM065805.1, on the reverse strand, counting down.
GTCTCAGAGGTGGGGTAATCCTCTACTAATCCACTTTTCTCCAAACCAGTTGGAGATGAATTCACTATAATTCTCAACCAGTGATAAATATTACAGTGATTCAAACCACACTACAACAGCTTCCAACCAGTGGAAATCCGTGCTGTTGTACACACTTGACTGCCTTGCATCTCTTGATCCTCGATCTTTGGATGCCTTTACAGTCTCTTACTTCAACCAGTGAAGTACCCCGTACTCAGGATTATAGACAAGAGTTTTTGTCTTCTCCAACTAAGAGCTTCTTTAAGTATGAACTCTTAGAACCGCTCTTTTCTCGATGCTATTGATTGCTTTAGATTGCTTGATTGCTTTGATCGCTTGAAAGTATTTTTGCACCGGTAGTTGCTCAGCTTCAAATCTTCGGATATATATAGGTCACGATCTCTGAGCTTTTTCCTTGTAGCCGTTGCAAATCTTTTGAACAAATCCGTCCGTTGGAGGGAGACTTCTTTGTTTAATCTTTCTGAACATTGCAAGGTTGGATTCCCATTATTTTATTTTATCTTCCGACCGTTGTGAAGACTTCTGCATGTGAGCGCCGAATCTTTTGAATATAAAACGATTAAAGTCTTCAAGGTGGGTCTGGATGATTTATTTAAATCATATCTCTAGCGGGAATCACTCCAATTTGTCTCTTCACGTTTCATGTGACTTTCCGTAATACTTGACTTTTCAACTCATGTTGATGTGGATTTGGAGTACTTGGCTGACTTCGAGTAGGCTGATATGCAGCTAACATCTCTGCAGTCAGGACCTCTCTGCTGATCACTGTTTGTGACTTATCTGATCAGGTGACTTCCCTGAGGTACCTTGGCTGCAGTCTAGTCAAACTTCTCTGATAAATTATGTTGACCAGGACTGCTCTGACTCGACTCGACTGATCCTCTCTGATGAACTTAGCTATACTCAGTACTTAGCCGATTTTCAGCCTAACTAATTTTTGGCCTACAGAAGATACTCATTTGGTTCTTCTTTACATTTTGCCAAGTTTTATACTTAACATATTTGGCCTATGGAAGATACTCATTTGGTTCTTCCTTACATTTTTGCCAAGTAATAAGCATTTGATTTTATATTAATGACATCATCAAAATCTAACAAGTATTCCTAACAATCATCACCATTAGATCCAGTTTTCTACCAGTAGTAATCTTCCATGCACGGTTAGCGCACGCTAACATACGTAAGTTAACGTGCGCTATCGGGAATAAGTTAACGCACGCTACGTTTGGTACGTAACGTACGTTATGTTATCAGTCGAGTCAGTTGGCTGAGCAGAGAGAACTGTCAGTACATGGATAGCGTACGCTAGACTTAGACGATAGCGTACGCTAACAGGCAGTCTTAGCGCACGCTACGTTGAGTACGTAGCGTACGCTAAGTGGTTCAGGCAGATTGCATATTTTGAGTTTTTGGACCATAGACCGAATTGTTAGGCAATAGTTCGACTTGAGATGATTTGTATATCATTTCTTTTGTTAAGGTTCGAGCTTGCTACGTTGATCGAAGGAGGCGGCCTTCGAGTGTGTTGAGATCATTGAAGTGTTTCGTTCTTGCCATCTTCGAGGCAATTATCATACTATGTTAATATTGATATTTTGAGCATGCGTGTGATTATTCATGTTGTCGAACATGAGATTTATTTCGTTAAATTGTCATGATATTCGTTATCTAGTGTTTGTATGTTCATGTTGATGGACATGGTGATCTGGCCTATATGTATGCATGAGTTGTGTTTGTGTTTGTTGTGCGATCTATGCTGAGGGCGCTGGATCGGATGTCCACCTCGTGTTGGTCCGACGGGATCATCTTGGGATCTAGGCTGAGGGCGCTGGATCATTGGACGGATTATTTCCACCTCGTGTTGGTCCGACGGGATCATCTTGGGATCTATGCTGAGGGCGCTGGATCATTGGAATACCCTTGCTGTGTTAATGGAATCTTGTGGATTCGCATTGTCGGATTCCGGTAGCGGAAGTCCGTGTGTGTATCTTGTTATGTATTGTTGATGCATATTCGAATTGTTTAATATGATACTTTTATTAGCATCGTTTTGCTAACCCCTTCGGGGGTGGACATTTGTTTTGATGTTCAGGTAGCCGAGGAGCGGGGAAACAGCCACAGTACCGATGTGACGACGAAGGGGTTCAGTGATGTTTGTCGTTGCTTTTGATTGTCTTCTTGATTCATTTTCAGTACTCGAGTATGAATGTATTATTAATATCTTTTCGATATGGTTGTATTAATTACTCGTTGAACCAGTTGAATCGGTTTTGTAAACTTGAATTTCCGTGGTATTGATGTCTTATATTTACATTTCTTTTATTTAGCCTTGTAAATCCTTTCTTAAAGGGTTTACGGCGCTGTAATTATTCCGAATATCTCGGGGTGTTACAGAATATGGTATCGGAGCTAAGATTCATGGATATCTTGGCAGTCGGGTTTAGTTGGAGTGCATTTACGTTATTTGATTTACGGGTCGTTCGTAACATCACTGTTCAGCCAAAGTCGTCATGTGGACCGTGGTTGTAAGTCTCCTAATCTCTTATACTACCGTTTTACTTAATTACTGTTTTGTAAGTATTAACGGGCTTTATTTCGAAAACTTTGTCCTGGATATTGAGGAATTGTGTTTACAGTATGTTGAGAGGAGGACGTGGGCCTTGACGCGGTCGTGGACGCGGTGGGTAACATGAGACAGAGGATTCGCAACTACCCTGCATTATCGGCTAATCGAACCGATTCCCATTACGGAGGCGGCAAGGATCGGCGAATGACGACGCAAATCCTAACATGCGGGAGTGCTTCAACAGTGGTGGCGCGAGATAAACCGATTCGCCCGGGTAGTTGACCGCATGCGACGGCGATGGAGCAGCGGCACCACGAGGATAACAGGAAGACAGTGGCTTCTTGAGGTGGTCAAATTGCACCCGCCAAAATTTGTGGATCTGTGAGGTACTTACTTGGGATCATTGGCTTAAGGAGTTAGAGAAGATATTCGCGGGTCTTAAGCTGTCAGGGACCGGAAGGTTCCCATTGCCCAATATTTTACATTTGGGAGGCCTTTGATTGGTGGGAAGCTATTCGACCCGAGAATCATAATGCGGATTGTGAATTCAAACTAATGATGGAAGCACCTATTGTCCTCGTCCGATTAGAGAGGCAAAGATCGAGAGTTTTTCTCACCACGAGTTCGGAAGCATCTGTGACAGATGTAATCAAAACTTTTAATCATCAGCTGACTTGTGTGCGACACTTGGTCAGAACGGAGGCAGAAAAGATTTTTCATTTCGATATGCGGATGAAGCCGGAGATTCAGCAGTACATGTCCGGATTCGAGTGCACTACATTGCGACAGTATCAAGACAAAGCACTGGCCTACGACATGAAAGAGGCGGCGGTGGACAAATCGGTGGAGGCAAAGAAGCAGAAAGTGACCGGGAACTTTTCAGAAAACAAGAGTGGTGGGCCCCGCAAGGGCCAGTCTTCCTTTTATTCGGCTAGGAAACCTCCACATCCTTCTAGAGATGGAAAGAAGTTCCGGACTACATCAGCAGTTTCGGACGCATCAAAGAAATGCTACAATTGTGGTCGAGCAGGGCATATTCGACGTGATTTCCCCGCATCTTCTGTGACTTGTTACGATTGTGGACAAGAAGGGCACCGTGCGGCTTTCTGTGGAGTTGCTACTAGATCCTTTGTTACTCGCACTCCAGCGCCAGTTCCAAAGGAGATGAGTGTGAACCAGACATAGCATAGTGGATTTCAGCAGCAAAATATTGGGAAGAGAGAGACATCCAGTGCTGGGTCCGTTCCTCCGCGCCTGTATGAGATGAGGAAATCTGACGATCAGAACACTGCTGTTGCATCATGTACAATTCAGATCATTTTGCAACCAGTTAGTGCTTTATTCGATTCCGGAGCTACACATTCTTTCATATCATTGAACTGTGTTAATCGTTTAAAAATATCGTGCTTATTTGATTGTGAACCATATGTTGTGGGTTTGCCGAGTGGAGAGAGAATTGTGGGAACCCTAGAGGCTAGAGATTTTCCAGTGTCTATAGGAGGGAGAGATTGGCCATCGAATCTTATTGTAGTTGACATCTACGGTGACGATTTAATTCTCGGAGACGATTGGCTCAACCGTTATGGAGCTATTCTGAATTACCGAGAGAGAGTCATTTCTATCATTGCTGATGATGGATCTGAACACTTATTCCGAGGATGGAGACCGGGAAGCTCGGGAAAATTGATCAAAGCAATGAAAGCCGTGAAATTACTGAAGCAAGGATGTCATGGACTTTGGTGCTATGCCATGAGGAAAGAGGAAGGAGTAGAGCTCTCGTCTATTTCAGTTGTGAATGAGTTCTCAGATGTATTTCTTGATGAACTACCTGGGTTACCTCTGCAGAGAGAAGTGGAATTCACTATCGAATTAGAGCCTGGAGCAGCTCCTATTTCCAGAACACCATACCGCATGGCGCCAACCGAGATGTATGAACTCAAGAAGCAACTGGAGGAATTGTTACAGAAGGGCTATATTCAACCTAGCGTTTCTCCTTGGGGAGCGCCCGTTCTCTTTGTCCGGAAGAAAGACGGATCCCTCCGACTGTGTATTGATTACAGGGAGCTCAACAAGATGACGATCAAGAATAAGTATCCTATACCTCGGATCGACGACTTGTTTGATCAACTGCAAAGGGCAAGGGTATTCTCGAAGATTGACTTGCGATCAGGATACCATCAGTTGAGAATTAAGGAATCGGACATACCGAAATCTGCTTTCAGATCCCGGTACGGGCATTATGAATTTGTAGTGATGCCATTTGGACTTACCAATGCTCCTGCAGTATTCATGCAATTGATGAATCGGGTATTTTTGGAATACTTGGATAAATTTGTGGTCGTCTTCATTGATGACATCTTGATATATTCGAAGGATGCAGAGGAGCATGCCGAACATTTGCGTGTGGTTTTGAGCACCTTGAGGAAGGAACAGCTGTATGCAAAGCTTTCCAAATGTGAGTTCTGGCTTAGGGAAGTAACTTTCCTTGGACATGTGATATCGGCTGACGGAGTCCAGGTGGACCCTAAGAAAGTCGAAGCAATATTGGAATGGGAAGCTCCTAATAACGTGAAAGAAGTCCGAAGCTTCTTAGGACTCGCTGGATATTACCGCCGTTTTGTAGGGGGGTTTTCCAAAATTGCTCGTCCGCTCACCCAGCTGTTACAGAAAACTCAAAAGTTCACGTGGGATGAGAAATGCCAGGCTGGTTTTGATGAACTTAAGAAGAGACTGACGACAGCACCTATATTAGCATTGCCAGATGGAACTGATGGATTCATGGTTTACAGCGACGCTTCAAATCAGGGTTTGGGATGTGTGTTGATGCAAAAGGATAAGGTAATTGCCTATGCTTCTCGGCAGTTGAAACCGTACGAAGTAAATTACCCGACTCATGATCTGGAGTTAGCAGCTGTAGTCTTTGCCTTGAAAATTTGGAGACATTATTTGTACGGCACTCATTGTCAGATCTTTATAGATCATAAGAGCCTCAAGTACATTTTCAGTCAGAAAGAATTAAACATGAGGCAGAGAAGGTGGCTGGAATTGATCAAGGATTACGACTTGGAGATTCTCTATCATCCGGGGAAAGCAAACGTTGTAGCCGATGCATTGAGCCGTAAACCTGTTTCTCTTCGAGTGTTGGAAGCACTTACGTCCCAAACCAGTATCCAACGAGAACTGATCCGCGAAGGGATTGAAGTAGGGGCACCAGGAATTCAAGGGCAACTATATGTGATGGAACTGACTTCGTCACTAGTCGAGGAAATCAAATCTAAGCAGTTGAACGATTCTCTGATCCTTCGGTTATGTGACGAAGCAAAGAAAGGAAAGGCCCCAGGATTCGTGATACAAGATGATGGAGTTCTGAGATTTCATAGCCGACTTTGCGTTCTCGATAATGATGAATTGAGACGGACTATTCTGAAGGAAGCTCACAACGTGCCCTATTCTATTCACCCGGGCAGCAGTAAGATGTATAAGGATTTAAAACAAAACTTCTGGTGGGGGAATATAAAGAAGGACGTAGCAGAGTACGTTTCGAAGTGTTTGACTTGTCAGCAGGTTAAGATTGAACATCAGCGACATGCCGGAATGTTAAAGCCGCTTCCGATCCCTGAGTGGAAGTGGGAGGATATCTCGATGGATTTCATCACCAGTATGCCAAGGACTAGAACGAGAATGAACATGATTTGGGTTATAGTTGATCGACTAACCAAGTCGGCTCATTTCCTAGGAATTAAAGATACATGGGGACCCGAGAGATTGGCGCGAGTATTTATTGCGGAGATAGTCAGATTGCATGGGATGCCGAAGACCATTATTTCGGATTGATATGGTCGCTTCGTGTCACATTTATGGAAGGCAGTTCATAGGGCCTTGGGGACTGAGCTCAACTTTAGCACAGCTTATCACCCCCAAATGGACGGTCAGTCCGAAAGGACTATACAAACAGTAGAAGACATGCTTAGAGCTTGTGCCTTAGATTGGTCGATTGATTGGGGAGTTCATTTGCCGTTGATTGAATTCACTTACAATAATAGTTAGCATGCTTCTACTAAGATGGCACCATTTGAAGCTTTGTACGAGAGAAGATGCCGATCACCCCTGTGTTGGGATGATTCTTCGGATTTGATCGGGACGGAACCGGAATTGATAATTCAGACTCAAGAGAAGATAGCTTTGATTCGAGAAAGACTGTTGACTGCCCAGAGTCGACAAAAGTCTTATGCAGACGTACGTCGTCGTCCTCTAGAGTTCGACGTTGGGGAACATGTACTATTGAAGGTATCTCCTACACGAGGAATTTTCCGTTTTGGGAAAAAGGGTAAGCTAAGTCCGAGATATATCGGACCATTCGAGATCCTCGAGAGAGTTGGAGATTTAGCATACAGGTTGGCCTTACCGCCATCGCTGAGTCACGTTCACAATGTGTTTCACGTATCCCAATTGCGGAAGTATGTACCAGATCCCAGTCATATCATTGAGTTCGATGAGATCGAGATAGCTAATGACGGCACCTTCGAGGAGAGACCAATCAAGATACTTGAGAGTCGGATCAAACAGTTGAGGAATAAACCAATACACTTGGTTAAAGTACAATGGTCGCGACACGGAGTTAAAGAGGCCACTTGGGAAACGGAGGACAGTATGAAGACTAGATATCCGGAGTTGTTTTCATCTTAAGTTTCGGGACGAAACTTCTTTTTAGGGAGGAAGGATGTAATACCCGAGATTTCTATTATGTATTTAGAACTTGTGACATTGTAATTGTTGCACTTTGATCTGAGTATTATTCTCCGTGTTTCATAATCCGATGTTGTTGAGCGTATGATTTCTTGAATGTGATGTAAATTGTGATTCTGCGCATGTAGCGCACGCTATCGACTATGTGTAGCATACGCTAAGTGGTTTCCATAGCGCACGCTGTGCATGACCTTAGCGCGCGCTATACGTAGTCATCATGATTAAGACAGGGTGGTAGGTGAGATCGGCTGAGGATTTCGGTCGGATTATGTCGGGATGAACCTGGACGGCTTTCGGGAAAAAGCCAAGTCAACGCGTTAGCGCACGCTACTCACATGAGGGTAGCGCACGCTAAAGGCTGAGTACAGTGTAGTCAGTAAGCTTCGTATGGCCGTTAGCGCACGCTATGATTAGGGACTAGCGCGCGCTAATAACCATTTCCTATATATAGGACAACATACTTTTTCATTTTTCAGATTTTTCCACTTTCCCAAATCCGAAATTTTGAGCTCAGAGAGTTATTTCCTCCCTCCTCAAACCCCTCATATCATCCTCCTAGCTCGAGTTTGAAGAATGTAGATCTTTGAGGATTAGTGTTCAAGCTCTCGGTGTTGGATTTTCTTCAAGTTCCTTCGTGTTCTTCGCTACTTTGAGGTAGGTGATTCTTCGCCAATATTAGTAGTATTCTGAAGGATGTTTGATCATGCTTATCTAGTCAGTTAATTCGTTAATAGTTGAATCATCACGTGTTAGAAGGATATTTTGACGTTTCGGCACTTATTCTTCGTATAATCCTTTGAACCTTTTTAGTGTTTGAACTCCTAGCATATTCTGAAGCTTCAAACCGATTTGTGATCAGTATATGGAGATTTTCAAGTTCTTATGCCTTTACATAAAGGAATCATACGTTTTGGGACATATAACGGATTGAACTTAGGATATTCCTTGTAGATCTAGGTGAATTATGGTGTAGTAATGATTATACGTAACCTTGTATCTCGTAGTCGTTTAATCCATATAGAACTTTCACAAAACCATATGAGCATGGTATGCACGGGGATGACATGTATTATCACCATAGAATTCATGAGTTCATCACCATTAGATCCGGTTTTCTACCAGTAGTAATCTGCCATGCACGGTTAGCGCACGCTAACATACGTAAGTTAACGTGCGCTATCGGGAATAAGTTAACGCACGCTACGTTTGGTACGTAACGTACGTTATGTTATCAGTCGAGTCAGTTGGCTGAGCAGAGAAGCTGCCGATACATGGCTAGCGTACGCTAGACTTAGACGATAGCGTACGCTAACAGGCAGGCTTAGCGCTCGCTACGTAGAGTACGTAGCGTACGCTAAGTGGTTCAGGCAGATTGCATATTTTGAGCTTTTGGACTGTAGACCGAATTGTTAGGCAATCGTTCGACTTGAGATGATTTGTATATCATTTCTTTTGTTAAGGTTCGAGCTTGCTACGTTGATCGAAGGAGGCGGCCTTCGAGTGTGTTGAGACCATTGAAGTGTTTCGTTCTTGCCATCTTCGAGGCAAGTATCATAATATGTTAATATTGGTATTTTGAGCATACGTGTGATTATTCATGTTGTCGAACATGAGATTTATTTCGTTAAATTGTCATGATATTCGTTATCTTGTGTTTGTATGTTCATGTTGATGGACATGGCGATCTGGCCTATATGTATGCATGAGTTGTGTTTGTGTTTGTTGTGCGATCTATGCTGAGGGCGCTGGATCGGATGTCCACCTCGTGTTGGTCCGACGGGATCATCATGGGATCTAGGCTGAGGGCGCTGGATCATTGGACGGGTTATTTCCACCTCGTGTTGGTCCGACGGGATCATCTTGGGATCTATGCTGAGGGCGCTGGATCATTGGAATACCCTTGCTGTGTTAATGGAATCTTGTAGATTCGCATTGTTGGATTCCGGTAGCGGAAGTCCGTGTGTGTATCTTGTTATGTATTGTTGATGCATATTCGAATTGTTTAATATGATACTTGTACTAGCATCGTTTTGCTAACCCCTTCGGGGGTGGACATTTGTTTTGAAGTTCAGGTAGCCGAGGAGCGGGGAAACAGCCACAGTACCGATGTGACGACGAAGGGGTTCAGTGATGTTTGTCGTTGCTTTTGATTGTCTTCTTGATTCATTTTCAGTACTCGAGTACGAATGTATTATTAATATCTTTTCGATATGGTTGTATTAATTACTTGTTGAACCAGTTGAATCGGTTTTGTAAACTTGAATTTTCGTGGTATTGATGTCTTATATTTACATTTCTTTTATTTAGCCTTGTAAATCCTTTCTTAAAGGGTTTACGGCGCTGTAATTATTCCGAATATCTCGGGGTGTTACATGTAGGATGTTGGACACGCAGCATAACCTTGCGGACGGTTATGCCAGGTGTATGTCTTACGTTTGTCCATTTGTCCCAGCAGTTGGGGGATTGTCCTCTGCATATCTTAGGCCTATAAATAGTCTAAGGGCACTCGATTTTGAGATAGAGGGAGACGAGTGTAGGAAAAACAAAGTGCATTTTGTGAGCACTGAGTTGAGTGAGCCATTGTGTGTGTAAACTTTGGCCGATTTGGTCTTTGTACGAATTGTTGGAAGTAGTGCAAAGTTGGGAGGAATTCTCCTGTAAACTTGTGTGTGCTTATGCTGTTTTTCTATTGTGCTTGTGGTGAGCTTTACTTTTCATATTTTCCAGTTTCATATAAACACGAGGGTTGGAAATGAAAAAGGGCTGACTGATTGGTGCATAATCAGGCCGCACAGGCGTGTAAATTTGTGAAAAATTTAACCTCGAAATTTAACCCTGTGACAAGTGGTATCGGAGCCCGATTTGGGTTCTGACGAAATTTCTTTGAGAAGAAATGGCTGATCCGAAAACATGAGAGGAACGTGTGGCATCCTTGGAAGCACGAGTTCTCAGGTTGGAAAACTTTGTGGGACCACCTTCACAAACTTCAGTTGTTACGGGGATCTTTCAACGGTTTCAAGCGATCGATGAGTCCGTTGAAGCGATTCGAAAGTTGGCAGAGAGTACCCAGAAATCATTGGATGGGTTACCCGAGTTTGTTGAAGGAAAAATTGTTGGGTGTCAAGAGGATATCAGTATTCTCTGTGACACGCTCGATACCAAGTTGATGGGAATCAAAGATGATGTGAAAGCCTTGAAGAAGGTCGTTGGATCGAGTTCCAGCGAAGACCGTCGTTCTTCATCCAAGGTGAAAGTTTTTGAACCCAAGCAATTTGGCGGTGTGCGGAGCGCCAAAGAGTTGGAAAACTTCTTGTGGGACATGGAGGCATACTTTAACGCGGCTCATGTTCCCGATAAGAAAAAGGTGTAGATTACTAGCATGTATCTCACGGGAGATGCAAAGTTGTGGTGGCGTGCACGTCTATCAGACGATGCTAGTGCGAATCGTGAACCTATCGAGACTTGGGAGACTCTGAAGAAAGAGTTGAAGGATCAGTTCCTTCCTTGCAACATAGAGTGGTTGGCAAGGAGTGCGCTGCGTAATTTGAGACAGACGGGGGCTATACCTGAGTATGTTAAGGAATTTAGTTCCTTAATGCTGGATATTCGTGACATGTCGGGGGGAGACAAATTGTTCAACTTCTTGGCGGGATTGCAGTCTTGGGCCCAAACTGAATTGCGGAGACAAGGGGTCAAAGACTTGCCATCAGCCATTGCTGCGGCAGATGGCCTTGTGTATTATAAGGTCATTTGTGCTCCAGACCAGAATCGAAATAAAAAGGATTACGGGAAGGAGAAATTTGTTAAGAGCAAGAAAGATAACAATGGAAAGTATAAGAAGAAGAAAGGCTATGAAGGAAATGCCAGAAAGCCAAGGGAAGTGTCCAAACAACAACCTGTTCTGGACAAAACAAACTGCGGTTGCTTCTTATGCGGTGGAGACCATCGAATGCTAGATTGCTCGAAACGTGGGAAGTTGAATGCAATTGTGGCCGAGGATGATGCGAAAAGTGAGGATGATGGCCCGTGCAGGGTAAATCCCATGCAGTTGCTTTATGCGATTCAAAGAAAGCCCCAGAAGTCGAGTCTGATGTATGTGAAGACTCTCGTGAATGGAAAAGAGGTAATGGCACTCGTTAATTCAGGTGCTACTCATAACTTTGTGGCCGATCATCAAATTCATAGGCTAGGATTGAATTTGATGAATAAGAGTAGTAGCCAGATGAAGACCGTGAATGCACCGGCTCAAATCATCAAGGGCGTTGCGGAAGTGGATCTTGCGATTGGACTATGGAAGGGACGATGTCCTTTGAGAGCCACTCACCTTGACGATTTTGATCTCATCCTAGGAATGGAATTCCTTTTGTCGATGTAAGTCGCTGTGATACTGCATTTGGGAGGTATACTCATTTCAGATGAAAGTTGTCCTTGCTTTGTTAAGGATTCATTTGTGTCGTTGGACAAAGCGGATGGGAAGAAGACGAGTTTGCTCTCAGCCATACAGGTCAAGGATGGGATAAGACATGGTGAACCCACCTACCTTGCTGTATTGGTTGAGATCAAACAGGATGTATACCAGGATGTGCCCGATGTTGTTGCGGATTTGCTTGAGGAATTCGGGGATATCATGCCACTTGAATTGCCGAAAGTATTACCACCAAGACGTGCTTGTGACCATAAGATCGAGCTGGAACCTGGTGCGAGACCTCCTGCGCAAGCACCTTACAGGATGCCACCAGTGGAGTTGGCTGAGTTAAGGAGACAGTTGGACGAATTGTTGGAGGCAGTATTGATCCAGCCTTCCAAATCTCCATATGGGTTGCCGGTTCTATTCCAGAAAAAGCAAGATGGTACGCTGAGGATGTGTGTGGATTATAGGGCTTTGAATAAGGTTACTATAAAAAATAAGTACCCTATTCCAAACGCTCTCGATCTGTTTGATAAGTTGGCACGAGCAAGATGGTACACGAAGATTGATCTAAGGTCAGGATATTGGCAAGTGTGGGTTGCCCCGGGAGATGAGGCAAAGACTACCTTCGTGACGAAATATAGATCGTTCGAATCATTAGTGATGCCTTTCGGCTTAACTAATGCCTCTGCTACATTCTGTAATCTCATGAATGATGTGTTGTATGAGTTCCTTGATCGTTTTGTGGTTGTTTATTTGGATGATATTGTTGTTTATTCGGAGTCTCTAGAAGACCATTTGGTGCACCTACGGTCGGTTTTCATAAAGCTGCGGGAAAATAAGCTTTATGTTAAAAAGGAGAAGTGTGAATTTTGTCGGGACAAAATCACTTTTCTTGGTCACATTATTAGCCAAGGAAAAATCTGCATGGACCCTAAGAAAATAAAAGCTGTTGTGGATTGGCCGGTTCCATCAAAGGTTGCGGAGTTATGGTCGTTCTTGGGATTAGCGAACTATTACCGTCGGTTCGTGAGGGGGTATTCCAAGATCGCCAACCCTTTGACGGATTTTCTCATGAAGGACAAGCAGTGGGAATGGACATTGGAATGTCAGGAAGCCTTGGAGAGATTGAAACAGGCCATTACATCTGAACCTATTCTCAAGCTCCCAGACTTCGATAAACCATTTGAAGTACAAGTGGACGCATCGGACCGTGCTCTTGGGGGTGTCTTGGTGCAGGACAAGCACCCGATAGCATTCAAAATCAGAAGCTGAAGGATGCCGAGCAACGGTACAGTACCCATGAGAAGGAAATGTCAGCAGTGATCCATTGTTTGGAAGTGTGGCACCACTACCTACTCGGTACGAAATTTACTGTGGTGACGGACAATGTTGCTAACACGTATTTCAGGACACAGAAGAAGCTGTCCCCGAAACAGGCTCGTTGTCAAGAACTATTGGGTGAGTTCGAATTTACTTAGGTACATCGACCTGGCAAGCATAATGACGTTGCAGATGCTCTTAGTCGAAAAGTGGTGGAGGACTATGTTGCTGCCATTACGTTGGTTGAGACGGATTTCTTGAGGAGAATCCGAGAAGTGTCCCAGAATGATTCGGTTTATATGAAGCTGCTTGAACAAGTGAACGAGGGCCAGTTGTGGAAATATTGGCAAGAGGAGGGCATACTCTATGCCAAGGGTGGACGAGCATATGTACCAGTAGGTTCGTTGCGATGGGAACTGCTAAGGGAAACACATGACCCTCAGTGGGCTGGACATCCGGGAGTGGAGCGGATGTATGCATTGTTGTATCGGAAGTATTATTGGCCAAAGATGGCAGAAGACGTTGAAGCTTATGTCCGGACGTGTCTTGTATGCCAACAAGACAAGCTGGAGAGAAAGAAGGAATGTGGCTTGCTGCAGCCACTGCCCATTCCGGACAAACCTTTTCAATCACTATCGATGGATTTTATCTAGGGCTTTCCAAAGGTGAACGGTATGGCTTCGATTTTTGTAGTGGTTGATCGGTTCTCTAAATATGGCATATTTGTTGCTGCCCCTAAGGCATGTCCTGCGGATGTTGCTGCCACATTATTCTTTAAGAACGTGGTGAAGTACTTTGGTGTCCCGAAAGATATCGTGAGTGATCGGGATACTCGTTTTACGGGAAGGTTTTAGACGTCGTTATTCAAGATGATGGGAGCACAATTGAAATTTTCAACGGCGAACCATCCCCAAACTGATGGTCAGACAGAACGGATGAATCAGTTGCTGGAGGAGTACTTGAGACACTATGTTACGGCGAGTCAATGGAATTGGGTTGGGCTGTTGGACATGGCACAATTTTGTTATAATTTGCACAAGTCATCAGCTACCAATATGAGCCCGTTTGAGTTGGTTTATGGTCAACAACCTCAAACGCCATATGAGATTGCTGTTTAGAGGACTAGGGGAAGTTTTCCAGCTGCTTATCGGTATACCCGGACGCAACAAGAATTATTGGATGATGCCAAGGAGAGTTTGCAAAAAGCACAGCGTCGCATGAAAAGGTACGCCGATGTGGGAAGGCGTCACGTGGAGTTCAGTGTGGGTGATCAAGTTTTGTTGAAACTTACTCCACAAATCTGGAAGAAGATTTCTTCTAAGGCAGTACATCGTGGCTTAATTTCTAAGTACGATGGTCCATTTGAAGTTATTAGTAAAGTGGGAAATGTAGCTTATCGTTTGAGATTGCCGGATAGGTTGAAAATACATCCGACATTTCATGTCTATTTTCTGAAAAAGTATAGTGAGGATATACTTGACGCTTCTCGGAACGAATCGAGAAGAGCTCCACCTATTGTACGTCAACAGTTCACAAAGGAGGTTCACAAGATTTTGGACGAACGGACCCGAGGACAGAGTGTGAAAAACTGGAGGACGGATTACTTAGTCCATTGGAAGGGCGAGTCCGAGGCAGATGCTACTTGGGAACGGAATGTGAATTTGTGGCAGTTTGGAAAGGAGATTGAGGATTTTATACGAACGAAGCAGGCTACGATGAGGACGTCGTTAGATTTAGGTGGGGAAGGTTTGTTAGCCCCTTAGACGATGACTCGGCCCCGGGCGCACCAGGACATGGGGGAAAGCTGCGCGCCCAAGGGGCGAAGTGTGCCGAGATGGTGCGGCACCAAATCCATGCAAGGAGGAAAAGCGTGAAATGAGGTTCCGTGGCAAGATGTTGGGGACTTTGCTCGGAAGGGTCATGCGGGACTTGCATTGAAAGTGAAAAATTGGGCAGACGTTGAGTTGAGGTTATTTGTGGACTCCTCAGCTTTTTAGTATCTAGTGCTATCACAAGGGAAAATTTTTCTAAGCCTATTATAGGGGGGAGGTGCTCCAGTGAGCTGGCTGCGAGCTGGCCGAGTGACGGTTATTGGCCAAGGCATTATGGGAAGTTTCGGACATGATGTGTCTCGGGTCAAAAATGGATCACGGTTCAGTACAGGGATCCAAACCCATAATCCATGCGGGTATTCGAGGGCTATGTGCGAGTCATGTGGACTCGGACTACTTGTGGGCGACGAGGACCGGAAATGTAATGTTGGTGCGACACTTAGCGAGCTTGATGCCCCGCACGCAAGGGAACACAAGATATTGGCGCGCACGGGATATAGACGGGTTTTGGGCGATGGTTATGTCCTTTCCAGCATGGCATTGACGGTTATTCCTCGAGCGGTTATCCGAAGGAACTTCCAGGAGCGTGAATGGGGCATGCGGATACAGGTGTCCGATAACTAAGCAAGCGGTTGGCGACGGTTAATCGATATGCGGTTAATGACGGTTAACCGATACGTGGCACGAAGTGAGACATAACCATGCGGCCGGTTATGTAGGATGCTGGACACGCAGCATAACCTTGCGGACGGTTATGCCAGGTGTTTGTCTTATGTTTGTCCATTTGTCCCAGCAGTTGGGGGATTGTCCTCTGCATATCTTAGGCCTATAAATAGTCTAAGGGCACTCGATTTTGAGATAGAGGGAGATGAGTGCAGGAAAAACAAAGTGCATTTTGTGAGCATTGAGTTGAGTGAGCCATTGTGTGTAAACTTTGGCCGATTTGGTCTTTGTACGAATTGTTGGAAGTAGTGCAAAGTTGGGAGGAATTCTCCTGTAAACTTGTGTGTGCTTATGCTGTTTTTCCATTGTGCTTGTGGTGAGCTTTACTTTTCATATTTTCCAGTTTCATATAAACACGAAGGTTGGAAAGGAAAAAGGGCTGACTGATTGGTGCACAATCAGGCTGCACAGGCGTGTAAATTTGCGAAAAATTTAACCTCGAAATTTAACCCTGTGACACCTACCTATCCTAATGATATCAACCCCCTACCCTTTGAGCCCTATTTACCAGCCCACCCAACCCAACTTTTATCTAACCCCTCTACCCATCCCTTTTAGCCCAACCCATCTCTTCATTACCATCCCAACCCAACCTCACACCACAGCCCACCATGCTTAATCCAAGCCCTCTCGGCCTTAACCCTTCCACATCCACCAAGCCCAATCCCATATCACAGCCCAATAAGCCCAACAATACAATTACACCTGCAACCAGCCAATATAGTACCCATCCTAATACTACACAATAGGTCGGCACCTCCTCTAACCCCGGCCCACAGACCACCCAAGCCAATATCATACACCACGCCGACCCACCTCAACACGGCCCATATAATACCCAACCCAAACTAAAACAACAACTCATCCAACCCGATCCTAAAATCGCTACTGCCACATAATCATCCCATGAGCCCGATACAGCCCCTCCTCCCTCAAAGACAAACATAAGCTGCCCCACTGACCCGATTCTTTACAACCCGACCCGACAGTCCGATCCAGCAATGAACGATTCGGTCGTTCCGACCCGGCAGAAAGCTTCGTATGCTCAAATGGTGAATAATCTGCCCGGTTTGACACAATAGCTCTGTAATATCTTGCACTCCGATTCGGCAGTCAAATCCTTTAATTTCGACAGAGCTAAGATATGTCCATTTGGTACTCTCTCCTCTATTAATGAGAAAATGCATGTATTTTTTTCATCGTCTGATATAATTACTCTTGCTGCGTCATGGGATCGTACTTTGATTTTGAAATTTTGAAATGTTATCCCGACCCCTCGCTATGTGTCCTCCGGTTTGAATGATATGAAATTGAGGGGTAAATGTAGTTGGAGTTGGATTATTTATTGTCACGTAGATGTTAAATTCGATAATGATGATGACTATAGACGTGTTTGGTTAGGCTCTAGATGGAATTTCTCCGGATGCCCTCTTCGTGTTTTTAAGTGGACTCCTAGATTTTATGTTAAAACTGAGACATCACTTTCTCCTGTTTGGATTCGGCTCCTGGGCCTTCCCATTAATTTGTACCACTCACATGCATTATACATGATTGCCAAAGCCATTTGCAATCATATATTGGTGGATGCTCCTACGGACACACACTCAAGACTCTCAATTGCTCGAGTTTGCATCGAGATCGATCTTCTGGCACCTCAGGTACTATGAATTGAAATCGAATTTGATGAGCGTGTTCTTACACAATATGTGGTTTATGAGAGAGCTTTGTTGTATTGCTCTCTCTGTTCGCATATGGGGCATGAGCCTTCAAGTTGCTATATTGCTGGCAATAAAGAACGGCCTCCTCCGCCCCAGCGTAAGAAGCCTTCTGCTCCGACTAGGCAGCAGCAGCAAGATTCTCCTATAGCCCCTAAGGCACCTATTATGCTGGCAGCCCCAAAAGCTCCTAAAGCTAAGGAAGGTGTCATATGGCAAGTGGTGACCAAGAAAGGGCCGAAAGAGACAGGGTTCATCCCCCAAGGGCACTGTTGCCACAAGCCAGCACTCATACTTTGCATCTCTAGCGTCCTAGAGTATACAGGAGGAAGATTTAGTTGGTACTGATGATGTCATTAGTTTTGGTGATAAGGAAAGTGCATCGGGTAGTGATGAGGATAGCAGTGTAGATGAGGAGCTTCTTATAGATGGTGATACTGAGTCGTCTACGGTCCCCATTCAGTCTAGACTCCATGAGTCTCTCTCTGTGCCATGACCGCGAGGGACATCTTGATGAGCCTATCATTGAGGAACCTGATACCCTTGCCATGGTTATTTACGAGCCCCCCCTCATCCTCCCCCTTCTATTCCCCCTCACCCCTCTCTCTCTCTCAAACTGCATGTGTTCTTTATCGCATGCAGTTTGAAGTTTCTAACTCTAGTCTCTCTTCCTCTGCTATAGTGCCTCTCCCTAAGGCACCTAAGCCTTCAGTGAAGAGAAGACTCATGCCTCCCACTACTGCCCCTAGTGTTATGACCAGGGGTAAAGCTGTTTCTGATTCCTCGTCTTCCTTATGTGGTAGAGCAGTTTCTTGTGGATCTTATTCCCCCTATATCAAGGTATGATCAGCATCGCCCTCGAAAGGGGGAACATCCGCTAGGCAGGCCAGACTCCAATGACGGGGGCATTCCGGTCAATGTCCCCGGTCCTCGTCCGAGTCGGTTAGTTAGTTTATGTCAATCCCCATGCGGACATGGAATGTCTGTGGTTTGTATAATGCCAGAGCACAAAGACGTATTCGACATCTCCGCAGCTCTTATAGATTTTCTTTTATTGGTATTTTGGAGCCTGTGGGCTCCAATGCTAACTTTGATTTTTATCCCCGTTCTTTTGGGTTTTCCATCGGGCCTTTTTAATCGGTCTAATAAAATTTGGTTCTTTTCTTCTCCTAATTTTCAGCACCAAGTTTTATTGGATACCGATCAAGTCCTTCACCTTTCTATTTCTTCCCACCTTCTTCCTCAGACTATTTTATTACTTATGTTTATGCCAGTATCGTGAGTGCTGGTCGTTATGCCCTTTAGGACACCGTCCATGACATTGTGTTGGAAGTCGAGGGGTTGCCATGGCTTGTTAGTGGTGACTTCAATATTTTTTGCATTCACATGAACGTGAGGGTAGTTCCACAGACTGCTCGCCTGAGATTCTTGACTTCGCACAGATTATTGTTGACTGTGAGTTGATTGATGCAGGCAGTGAGGGCGATATTTTCACTTAGGAGCGTAATGGTCTGAAGGAAAGCCTAGATCATGCCTTATTTAATGAAGCATGGTCGAATGTGTTTGTAGTCTACTGTTACTCACTTGTCTCGACTTCATTCTGACCATGCGCCTCTTCTCATTCAAAATTGCTTTACTTTGACTCATCACAAGTCGTCATTCTATTTCCAGAGTATGTGGATCCGGCATCACATATTCCTGGACACTTTTCGGGAGGTTTGGCTTACCCCGAATAGACTCTCTGGCATGTGTAACCTACAGGCCAAACTCCTTAGGGTTAAACGAAGACTGAAATAGTGGAACTGGTCTGTTTCTGGAAATCTTTATGCGAAGTTGGATGAGGCCTTGAGGACCGCCGATGATGCAGAGCGGCAATATGATTCGGACCCTTCTACTGAAAATAGAACCGCTATGCACCATTTTCGCGTTGAGTACCAACTTCGTCTCTTTATGGGGGAAGATTTTTGGAAATAGAAAACGGCAGTTCGTTGGGTTCGTGATGGCGAGCGCAACACTTGGTTTTTCCAGGGTTTTGCGAAGTAGGAGCGTTGTCAGTCTCGTATACATAGTATTGAGGTTGATGGTATGACTCTGTCTAAGGAGTTGGAGATCCGGTCATCCGCTGTGAATTTCTTTAGAACTCTGCTTTCATCTGATCGCGATGATCTCGCTCCCCCAGATGACACTTGTTTCCCCTCTATCCCCCTTCTTTTGATTCGAACAGTTTGTGTCCCCCCGTCTCCCAAGAGATCCATGCTGCGGTTTTTGATATTGATCCTCACAGCACTTCTGGGCCTGATGGGTTTGCTTCTTTATTTTTTCAGAATTGTTGGGGGATCATCTCTAGTAACGTAGAATGGGCTGTGCTCGAGTTTTTTATGGCCATCCCATGCCTCCGGCTCTCTCGGCGACTATGGTCGTCTTGATCAAGAAGAAGCTTGTTCCAAGCAGTTGGTCAGATTACCGGCATATTAGTCTGTGTAATGTGACCAATAAGATTATCACAAAAATCCTTAACGCTCGGCTTGCTTCTGTCCTCCCTCTTATTATCCCTCTGAACCAGAGTGGTTTGTTCAGGGGCGGGTTATTATTGATAATATCCTCTTAGCCCAGGAACTCATCCGCGACCTCCCAATTGCGGACAAGAATGATTTTCCGAACCTTGCACTAAAGCTTGATATGGCTAAAGCGTATGATAGAGTTCATTGGCAATTTTTGTGTGAGGTCCTGGTGAGGATGGGATTCCTGGATAAATGGATTATTTTATCCGTCATTGTGTCGAAAGCTGCTCATTCTCCATTCTGGTAAACGGCAGTCCGACTGGCTATTTTGCCTCCAGCCAGGGTCTGCGTTAGGGAGACCCTATTTCTTTGTTTCTCCTCGTTCTTGCCGCTGATTACTTATCATGTTGCTTGGATCGCTTCATTCGAGACCATCCTTTGATGAGGTATAGGACCGTTGGATGACCATTTCCCATCTCGCACCTCTCCCATACTGATGACATCATTATATTCACACGAGCTGCGGATTGTTGACTCAAAGTATTTTGATGATGATTGTATTCAAAACGTTTAACAAAATATATCCCATAGAGATGCTACATTGAAGGAAAATCATGTTCCTAGCGCACACTACAGTCTGAATGGTAGCGCACGCTATCGAGGGAAAGTTATCTGCAGTCAGGTCAGTAATCTGCAGTCAAGTTGGAGTCACCTGATGGATAGCGCACGCAAAGCTCATAATATCAGCGCACGCTAAGTTGTTAGTCTTAGCGCATGCTATCATCTATCTATAGCGCACGCTATCGCACTCAAGGCAGAGAGTCAGTAAGGTCTGGACAGAAAAAGGAAAAGCATTTGCGCACGCTATGGATGTACACTTACATATGCTATTCAGAGGCCTTAGCGCACGTTACATGTCAAATCTTGTGCACGCTACCGTAAATCATGTTGGTAGTCCAGTAGGCTCTGGACTCAAATCGAGGAAGCTATTACGTACGCTAAACAAGTTAACGTACGTTATCTGGAAAGGTCATAGCGCACGCTACAATATATTTGTTAGCGCACACTAAGCGTTCAAATTCCTACCGTTAGTCAACTTATCCGTTGGAACGCAAATGTCAAAAAAGAGATCCGTAAAATCTGGAAAGCTAACATTAAATAATCTTAGCACACGCTAATGTATATGTACTAGCGCACGCTATGTACATTTTATCCGTTGGAAAAGAGACGTTGGGGAGACAAACCGACAAGATTCAACAGTCAAAAGCGAAGACCTGTTGACCGACGATAACGCACGCTACAGAAGACCGACTAGCGCACGCTAGACGTGTATTATGACCATTGGTACAGTTTAATAACCATTCAGATCAGTCAAGTCAAATCTCGTTAGCGCACGCTATGAAGAATTATTAGCGCACACTAATAATACATTTTTCAGTATATGAAGAAGGACTTGTCACTATAAATACCCATAGGACTTGTGTATCTCACACACAACTTCAAGCATTCAAGTATATAAGCAACCAAAGCATTCTTGAGCCCAGATTTCTATCTATTATTGCATTCTAAGTTGTGAGGAAAAAGATACAAAGAGTGATACACCTTGTAATATTTATTATACTTTGTATTCTTTCATTTGGTTGTGAGTGTTGCATCACTCATACAAGAGCGTTAGAGAAACGAATTAAGAGTCACTAATCTGGTGTTATTATGATCTTTGATCCGACATTGTTAGGATTACACTCTAATATTCATAAAGTGAGGATTATCTAGTTCCGATAAAACACTAGATACCAAAGTTCATTTTGAGAGTGGTTGTGCTTGGACCAATAGAAGACAAGCGGTTGTAACGGTTGTTGTACTCAGACCGATCGAAGACGAGTCAAGTGTGTGGTTGTTCTTGAGCCAATAGAAAAACAAATCGGAGAGAGGATGTAGGCAAGTTTCCAAACCTCTATAAATCTTTGAGTCTTTTACTTTCTGTACTATTTTCTTTTATTCGCGAGAAAGTTCGATATTCTGCATTACCACTATTCAACCCCCCTTCTAGTGGTGAATTTATCTCTTCAGTTGGTATCAGAGAGGGTCTCTTTTTAAGGGTTTAACCACCTAAGGGAAAACGATCCGCAAATGGCACTTCTTAACCAAATCGAAGGAAATGCTCTCAACCGTCCTCCGTTCTTCGACGGTTCCAATTTCATGACATGGAAAAAGAAAATGGTTATATTCGTTCAAGCCTATGATATTGAAATTTGGAAAGTCATTGCACTAGGTCCGAAACTTGCCAAGAAAAAAGATGGATCGTTGAAAAAGTTCGATGAGTTCAACGACGAGGACTGGAGGAACACACAGATCAATTCCCGTGCTACTCAACTTCCCTATTGCGCCCTCAATACGATATCTTCCTACGAAAGCACAAAGGAAATTTGGGAATCCTTCAAGTAACTCATGAAGGAACCACCCAAGTTAAGGAGACTAAAATCAACATGCTTCTTCATGACTACGAACTCTTCTCCATGAAGGACGAGGAAACGATCACCAATATATTGGATCGGTTCTCGACTATAACTAATGGACTTGCATCATTCCAAAAGCCTATATCTAGTAGCGACAAAGCTAAGAAAATTCTTTGCACGTTACCATGTGAATGGGATGCCATGGTTACCGCGATCATGGAGTCCAAAGATCTCAACAAGCTCGAGTTTAGTGCCCTCATCGGGTCACTCATCAATTATGAGATCGTTC
Organism: Orobanche coerulescens; assembly: GCA_033398695.1. Taxonomy (NCBI): domain Eukaryota; kingdom Viridiplantae; phylum Streptophyta; class Magnoliopsida; order Lamiales; family Orobanchaceae; genus Orobanche; species Orobanche coerulescens. Next base: position 27,873,955 of record CM065805.1, on the reverse strand, counting down.
TCAAGTCTAGAGGTACCAAACCAAAGCCTCGTGAAAAGGTAGTCGTATTCAATGTTGATAGCGATGTTGAGGAAGATATTCCCGAGGATGAAGATGACGAGGAACTTGCTCTCTACGCCAAGAACTTTAGAAGGTATAAAAATCTAATTCAAAGAAGGAGAAATTTCCTTGGCCGGGATAGTAAGGCGGAACAAAAGAAGAATAGCTATGTTCCTATAAAGTAGTTCGACAATAATTGTCGGAAATACGGTCAAGCCGGTCACTATGCCAAGGAATGTCGAGGATCCTCTTCAAAGCCTCAAGTCGAAAGATCAAAAAAGAAGGAGGTTCTAATCGCTTCTTGGAGTGATGACGAGGAGGAGATTGAAAGATCTCTCGATGCTAATCTCGCATTTATGGCACTCGACTCCGAAAGCAATATTGAGGTAAGCTCTAAACTTAATGATGATGAATATGATATATTCGACTTTTGCGATTCACAAGAAGTTCATCATGACGACGAGTTATTAAGCGCGTTTGAATCTTTAAACATACAATACGACGAGATGGTTAAATTAAATATGTCTTTAAAGAGGAAAATAAAATCTTTAGAACTCGAAAAATCCTCTCTTCAAAACAAAGGCAAAACTATTGAACCCGACCATACCTTATGCCTTGAAAAAGAAAACGTTTTGAAAATCTAGTTGACGAAAACTCAAAAGGAGCTAAAATATATTTTGAACAAAGTTACCCTCGGAAACGAGAAATTCGAAAAGCTCTTATCAATTCAAAAATCCCCATTGTTAAAACATGGCCTTGGTTTTGACCCATTTAAAAGGGAACAATCCCTTATCAATCTTGACAAAATAAAGAAAACCGAAGCCGAGAACTCAAAAACTCCTTTCAAACAACGAGTTCATGATAATGTTCATTCAAAGTTAAGAACCATCAAAGTTAAACAAATATGGGTTCCAAAAGGGACAATTGTTCCTAATGCTATAAGTATCGTTAACTTTGGAGGACCCAAAAGGGCTTGGGTACCGAAACAACCGAGAAACACTATTTTTGTAGGTACCGGCACCAAGGAAAAGCAAGTGGTACATTGATAGCGGATGCTCAAGGCACATGTGCGGCTCCGAGGACTTATTTGAAGACCTCGAATATCAAGAACAAGGACATGTGACCTTTGGCGACAATCAAAAGGGAAAGATTAAAGGCATCGAAAAAGTCGGTAAGGAACCTTTTCCCTCTATCAACAAAGTATTATTTGTTGAAGGTTTCATCACAATTTACTTAGCGTTTCTCAACTATGTGATGAAGGTTTTAAAATTCTCTTCGAGCAAACTCATTGCACGGCATTTAGAAATAATAAAATTGCATTCATCGGTTTGAGATGTGGAAATATTTACATTGTTGATCTTAATGATAAAAGCTCATCTAATAAAAAGTGCCTTATTACTTTGGATGATAATGCATATCTATGGCATCGTAAATTGGGACATACATCTCTACCCATCATTTCTATTTTATCGAGACACAATCTTGTCCGTGGTTTACCCAAACTCAAATTTGATCGGAAGCATTTGTGTGAATCATGCATAAAAGGGGAACATACTCGAGAATCTTTCAAACCAAAATTCGAGGTTTCCACTAGCCGTATTCTTGAACTTGTGCATATGGATTTTATTGGACCATCTAGATATGTTAGTCTAAATGGTAAGCTTTATACTTTGGTCATTGTTGATGATTATTCCCATTATACTTGGGTTAGATTTCTTGCTCATAAAGATGATACATTTTCCGAGTTTTCCAAATGGTGTCGTTTGGTGCAAAATGAGAAAAGTCTCTCTATAATTTCTATCCACACCGATCACGGAGGTGAATTTGATTGCACTCCGTTTGAGATTTTGTGTGACAAATATGGTATTAATCACAATTTTTCGGCTCCTAGAATGCCTCCATAAAATGGAGTTGTTGAAAGGAAAAATCGATCTTTGGAGGAAATGTCAAGGACTATGCTTAATGAATATTCTCTTCCACAATATTTTTGGGCCAAAGCAATTTTTATGGCATGCTATGTGATTAACCGAGTTCATGTTCGTAGAACTAACCTTAAAACTCCGTATGAATTATGGAAGGGCAAAAAGCCAAATATATCTTATTTCCATCCTTTTGGTTGCAATGTGTTTATCCTAAATAATGGTAAGGATAACTTGGGGAAATTTGATGCTAAATCCGACTCCGGAATATTTCTTTGCTATGCTACAAATAGCAAAGCATATCGTGTTTATAACATTAGAACAAATAAAGTTGAAGAATCCATTCATGTTAAATTCAACGATATGATCTCACCCCCGAGAAAGGTAGAATGTTTTGATGATGCAGGTATTTTTCCGGATTCTCATCCCTCAAACGAAATGGAGAAAATTTCGGAAATCCAAAAGAAGACAATCGAGAGTCTACCGAAAGATTGGAGGCACATCAAAGACCATCCAAAAGATCTTGTGATTGGAAACATTGAAGACGGTGTTCAAACTCGAAGGAGAACCACCGAATATATGGCTCATTGTGCTTTCGTATCCGAAATAGTTCTTAAAAATATATCCGAGGCTCTTGATGATAAAAGTTGGATGATGGCAATGCAAGAGGAGATTGTACAATTCATGCACAATAATGTATGGAATTTAGTTCCCGCTCATAAAGATAAAACAATTATCGGAACAAAATGGGTGCACAAAATCAAGTGTGACGAAGACGGTTACCCAATTCGAAATAAATCTCGTTTGGTCGCACAAGGGTATAATCAAGAGGAAGGTCTTGATTACGAAGGAAGTTTTGCTCCCGGGGCTCGACTCGAATCCATCCGTTTGTTATGTGCATTTGCCGCTCACAAAAAGATCAAAAGATTTCAAATGGATGTGAAAAGTGCATTCTTGAATGGCTACATTCAAGAAGAAGTCTATGTCAGGTTGTAATTTCCGCAATTTCGGATTTCGGTAATTTCCTTTTTTGGCAAGAGTCCATTTTGACGACTCCCTTGGGACCGTTTCATCATTCTGAGAATGATTAATTCTGCACTTTTTGTCATCCGGGTTCGTTTCGGTGTTATTTTGTTGAGTTCCGTGTTTCTTAACGACTTTTCCGCACTCGAGTTCGATTCTTGTGAATCTCATTCGAAACTACTGTTTCGAGTTTCCCGTAAGTCCGTTTAACTTTGTTAGACGTGTTGTGAACTTCGGTTCGGTTATTCGATCACGTATCGTGATTTTCGGGCGTGTTGGGCCATTTTGTAATTTACCCAAAGTTTTGGGTATCCGCATTCGTATTTGTTGTCTTGACCTTTTTAATGATCGTGTGTGATTAATTGTTGCATGGTATTTCATTTCGGGATGGTGATTTTGCCCACGAGCGTTTTGTCGTGTTCGTTCCGTGCGATTCAGATAATCGAGTCGTCGAGTCCTGGTGTTGCGGGTCATGGCTGGACGGTTATGGGTCCTGGCCGGACGGTTGCGGGTCCTGGCCGGACGGTTGCGGGCACTGGCCAGACGGGTGTGGCAGGAACCGGCGTAGCACACGCTATGTCCGGAAGGTAGCGCGCGCTACCGCCGGAAGGTAGCGCACGCTACTGCCGGTTGGTCGCCAGCTAGGCCGGCGGTAGAGGCGATGGGAGTCTTGGACTCGGGTGGATCGGCAGTAGCGCACGCTAATGTCGGGCTGCAAGCGCCTTCGACCGGCGGTAGCGCGCGCTTCTGGCCGGAAGGCTGCGCACGCTTCTGGCCGAGACAAGAGGCGTTGAGGTTCTGGATTGCGGACCGGGCCGATAGCGCACGCTAGCTCGGCAGCCTAGCGCACGCTAGGCTGCACCAGTATAAATGTGACAGAGCAGTCGCATTTTCACTCATTTTTCATTTCCCTTCTTTTCGATCCGCGGCTGGAGCTTCGGATGAGGCGAAGCCATGTTGTTGAACAAAAACTCCATGAAGTTCTTAAGTTCATATCATTGATTGATCATCCTATATCATCCTTTGATCCAGCGAATCAAGGTGAGATTTCCTAGAACCCTATTTAGAGAAATTTTGGGGTTTTTGCATTTTTGGCTGATTCGTTCCATATCGTTGATTAATCCATGATGGGTATGATTAAACTTAGTAGTATTCTTATGTGTAACATCATTTAATCCATTGTTCTTCGTCGAATCAAAGTATATTTCTTGATTTCCTTCGAATCGACTTTTTGCGGGATTTGTTCTTGATCTCGTTTTCCATCCATTTTTGATGGATCGATTGCTGTTAAATGATGTTGTTAAACATATCATATGGATTGTATATCCATATTTCGATTTAGAATTCCGTTTTCGTGTTTTGACGGGACGAATCGTGTTCTTGGCCATTTTGGGGGAAACACTTGAACTTTCATCATTCATTCTTTGAATTCAATGGCTTTAAGTCATGCTATGGAATTCATTTTCATTGTTGTTATTGTCTTTCGTAGTTTATTATCGCGAGTTGGCATTCGGTGGAGTCGGCGGGTTCGTAGTCGGTTCGTGCCAACCTACTTCGGCCGATTCTCCGCGTTGTGGTTATTCGAGGCAAGTACCTTGTCCATACAATTCTTGTTTTGTGGATATGATAATTAGTGATCGTCTCTATGTGTTTGTTTGATCGTTTGATTTGAACTTTCAAAAGATTCGGTTTAGCCTCGTTAACGGCTCACTTTCAAAACGCACGTACTTTGTAAATTGTGTGGGTTGTAAGTGACTACGTGAATCCTTTAGATATGTTTGGTGTTGATGTTATGCTTGGTAATGTGTGTGTACGTATATGGCTTCATTTCGGTGCATTATGGTTTGACGTGGTGTTTTGCTTAGTGTTTGATGCCTCTGGGTGAATTGTTTGGATATCTTTGTTGCATTGTGCTATGTGTGTGATTATGTGGATGTGGGCAGGGCCTATGGTGGCACATGGCATGTGATCATGTGGCCAGGATGCAACAAGCGATTGATCCAACCGTGAGAGCCTAAGATAAACTACGGTGACACATGGCATGCGATAATGTGGTCAGGATGCAACAAGTGATTGATCCAACCGTGAGCGCCAAAGATAATCTACGGTGGCACATGGCATGTGATCATGTGGCCAGGATGCAACAAGTGATTTATCCAACCGTGAGATGTTGTGATTTGTTTAGCTAGCCAGCTCGGGAGGGTCCTTAGAGGCCTCGGGTGGGATTCGTGGCTTCGTCCCGGTCCTAGGCGATGCATGTGCGTGATTTGTTTTATGATTGTGGCCAGCTCGGGAGGGTCCTTAGAGGCCTCGGGTGGGATTTGTGGCTTCGTCCCGGTCCTAGGCAATACTTGTACGTGATTACATTGTGTTGATTTTATGTCCGTCGAGGACACGTGATATGGGTTCTGACCCTGTGAATTGTTAGTGGTTTTCTATTTGCGAAAACAAAACCTTTGGGTTGTGACCCCTGTTTATTTTAGAAAGAGAATGATTCTGAAATCCTAAATTGTTTTCTATTAAAACTTCCGATGGCATTTTAAACTGTTTTATAAATCGTTTCCCCTGATTGGTGATCTTTCGGTTTTGGAATGTTTTTCCCAAACTCTTACCTCGGGAAGTATTTTCGTTATGTTTAAATCTTTGAGGATTCCTGATTATTATTGTTCTTGGAACTTGTATTGCATGGCTCGTATTTTTGCACTTGTTCTTGCACTAGCAAAACAATGGAGTTTTGCTAACCCCCGAGTATTCGGGGGGTGGATGTCTGTATCGCATTCAGGTTTTGGAGCATAGCACAGGGTCGGCATGAATGATGATGAAAGATGAACAATACTAATCACACGAGGATCCATATGATGTCATTGGTTTAGTTGTATTTTATTTCCGCTGCAGTATTCTTTCCCGTTGTATGGGAGTGTGTTGTATTCGACCCCCCTGCGTGGGCATGTAATATGTTTGAGTTGTACGTAATTATTGAAAGACTAAATTGGTCTACTGAGTCATTTTAGCCTTAAAGGCGATGTTTAGATATTTGATTTTAGTTACCAGCTTGGTAGATCCTCGAGGATAGGGTCTACGGCGTGTAATATCCCTGAGTGGATTTGGGGTGCTACATAAATAGTATCGGAGCTTAGGTTGTGGAAACCTAGGCTGTCGGGTCAAGTGGTGTCTGTTGAGTTTTGTCTCGTCGGATTTTGTCTGGCTTACTCGTGTTGCGATGCGTCGTCTGAGTTTGTTGGTCGTGATTAGGATCGTGGGGTGATCATCATCTTCGTGCGACCTGTGGATGTAAGTCTCCCTTCTTTGTGTTTGTGCCTCGTCTGATGCGAGTTACAGGTATGATTATGAGTTAATTGATGGAATCCTCTTATGGATTTTGATTTCGTGATATGTGGTTATTTGACTCTCATATTTCGTTCATATGAGGAGTAGTGTTGCTGGATTGTGCATGTTGGACTGTATTTCTTTTATCCGCTGCGTGAGTTCTTTTGTAATGACTTTTGGTATTTTACCGACTGAGTTTTATTTCGAAAACCGATTCCCTTAACCGAGTTTTTGGCATTATGGCCTTGATCGTTTTGGCGAAATTCTTATGACGATATTTAGTATTTTGTAAATGGCTTTTGTGAGTTTTTGAAATATTACCGTCATCGGCTTTTTTTTGGCGTTTTTGTAAATGGTTTTTAGCCTGGTGGGTTCCGGCGCGGGACCCACGGCACTATAATGTTCCGTGTAATTACCTGAAATTTTTGGGCATTCTAGCCCATTGAATTATCTTTGAAAACCTTGAGTATCTTAGAAAATAAATTTCGAGACGTACTTTTAAAATGAGTTATTTTCTCGTGGTACATCCAAGGTGCCACAATATGTTTCAAAATTCTTCTACCTCGAGGACCAAAATGTTTTGAGATATTTTCAATGTTTTAGAAACACTTTTACTTAGACCCGAGGGTCGAATATTCTAAAAGTTTCAATTTAAAAGAAAAGTGTCCTCATTTTTTTATCAAACGCAAGATGGTTTTCAAAGTCTCGATAACAATATTTGCACTACTTTTTGAAAAGTGGTACTCAAGATCAACTGGTGTTTCCAAACTATTTTCAAAAGGTGGTTTTCGTTTTGAAAACCCATCATTTCCTGCTTGTGGTCGGAGAAGGTATGTATGATGTTCGAACTTTCATTAGGGTGTTAACCCCGAGTTGTGGTTGAATTGGTGGTGTGAGCGTTGAGTCGTTCGCCACGCATTGTTATGTTAGTCCTCTGCGAGGGGTGTGATGTTGATCTTTAATGTTGTTGTTTCGTGGTGATTTGCGTGCTATCACACATGTGTGAGTGGTTAGGACTTGAGTTTGTATGATTGTGTACATACGTGGTTGTTTCGTGATGTTTAGTAATTATATGCTGGTTATCGTTCGGGCCATTGTAATCGTCGAATGATGTTGTGGTTGTTGTGATTTTAGTATGTGTTGATATGTTATGCCAAGTTGGCATCTCCGGTTTGTTGTTTCGCGATGTTATGTTCCATTGTATTTAGCATTTGTATATTTGGTATGCCGAGCCGAGGTGTTTCAATCGTGATGTGCCGGGGGAATGTACGTGCAATTTGTCCTTCCTCGCCTGTGACGCGTTTCAAGTGCGGACTCGAGAGACAACATGTTCAGTTTTGTGAGTTGATTACCGAGCCTTCCGAGGCACGGACTTGAGCATTGATATCAGGACCGGCTCCGAGGAGTCCCTAAGGGGCGTGGTCTATCAGTTGTATGTTATGTTATTTCCTTACCTTGTTGTTTCGAACTTCGGAAATTAAGTTCTTTTATTCGAAGTGGGTCGGATTTGGAACTTCTGTGTTTTCGACTCCGGCGACTCATTAATGTTCGTTAACATTTTCTGAGCTTGCTCTGTCCCTTGCTTTTGTTGATCGAATGAGGGTGGTATTATTTCGGAATTACTCGTTTGTCGTTGTGACTTTTCAATTGCTATTCCTTTTCCTGTGGATCTTATGTGAGTGCACATCTTATTGTTTTCATCGGATCATGTTTTGTCTCGAGTCGAGATGTGAACCTCGGAGTTATCGGTTGAACCTTATTGTTCTTCGTGATCCGAATATGATTGTTCGATTTTTGTTGTCTCGATCGTTGTGGTTCGATCATTGATTGTTTAGTTTTTGTTGACCCCGTTTCGTGATTGTTGAGCGTTTAGACTCCTTCCTAATTTCCTTAAGTTTGGGAAATTAGTATCGTTTTCGATCTTCCAACCCTTAGGCGGTGGAATTCCGTATTTGTTCAGCGATTGGCTCGCGTGTTGATTGATGTACCATTAGGTTGTCAATCGTGTTGATTTTCATTCGTTGTGTTTTGCGATTGTTTGGATAATCGACTTGATTGTATTATCTGTTTGATGACGCTTGACACTTGTTGGTTTTATTATGTTTCTACCATTGGCGTTGTGTTGGTTGTCGTGGAGCGCATTTTCACGCCGTATAATCCTTTGTGTTGCTTGTAACGTTTCGCCGTTGGGCGTAAGTTATGCGTTTCTTGTGTATCTCGTCGAGTTTTCCTGGCGGGATATTGCTTCTCCCTACTTGATTTAAGTTTCAGGACGAAACTTCTTTTAAGGAGGGTAGAATGTAATATCCGCAATTTCGGATTTCGGTAATTTTCTTTTTTTGGCAAGAGTCCATTTTGACGACTCGCTTGGGACCGTTTCATCATTCTGAGAATGATTAATTCTGCATTTTTTGTCATCCGAGTTCGTTTCGGTGTTGTTTTGTTGAGTTCCGTGTTTCTTAACAACTTTTCTGCACTCGAGTTCGATTCTTGTGAATCTCGTTCGAAACTACTGTTTCGAGTTTTCCGTAAGTCCGTTTAACTTTGTTAGACGTGTTGTGAGCTTCGGTTCGGTTATTCGATCACTCTTGATTTTCGGGCGTCTTGAGCCATTTTGTAATTTACCCAAAGTTGTGGGTATCCGCATTCGTATTTGTTGTCTTGATCCTTTTAATGGTCGCGTGTGATTAATTGTTGCATGGTATTTCATTTCTAGACGGTGATGTTGCCCACGAGCATTTTGTCATGTTCGTTCCATGCGATTTCGGATAATCGAATCGTCGAGTCCTGGTGGTCGGGCACTGGTCGGACGGTTGCGGGTCCTGGCCGGACGGTTGCGGGTCCTGGCCGGATGGTTGCTGCTCCTGGCCGGACGGTTGCGGGCACTGGCTAGATGGGTGCGGTAGGAACCGGCATAGCGCACGTTACGTCCGGAAGGTAGCGCGCACTACTGCCGGAAGGTAGCGCACGCCATCGCCGGCCGGTTAGGCTGCGGCCTACCGAGGCGCAGGCGGGGGTACTGGACTCGGGTGGATCGGCAGGTAGCGCACGCTACTGTCGGGCACTACGCACGCTACGACCGGATGGTAGAGCGCGCTATGGCCGGAAGGCTGCGCACGCTACTTGGCCGAGACAGTAGGGCAGTGAGGTTCTGGATTGCGGCCTGGGCCGATAGTGCATGCTAGCTCGGCAGCCTAGCGCACGCTAGGCTGCACCAGTATAAATGTGACAGAGCAGTCGCATTTTCACTCGTTTTTCATTTCCCTTCTTTTTGATCCGCGGATGGAGCTTCGGAGGAGGCGAAGCCATGTTGTTGAACAACAAATCCATGAAGTTCTTGAGTTCATATCATTGATTGATCATCCTATATCATCCTTTGATCCAGCGAATCAAGGTGAGATTTCCTAGAACCCTATTTTGAGAAATTTTGGGGTTTTTTCATTTTTGGCCGATTCGTTCGGTATCGTTGATTAATCCATGATGGGTATGATTAATCTTAGTAGTATTCTTATGTTTAACATCATTTAATCTATTGTTCTTCGTCGAATCAAAGTATATTTCTTGTTTTTTCTTCGAATCGACTTTTTGCGGGATTTGTTCTTGATCTCGTTTTCCATCCATTTTTGATGGATCGATTGTTGTTAAATGATGTTGTTAAACATATTCTATGGATTTTATATCCATATTTCGATTTGTAATTCCATTTTCGTGTTTTGACGGGACGAATCATGTTCTTGGCCATTTTTGGGGAAACACTTGAACTTTCGTCATTCGTTCTTTGAATTCAACGGCTTTAAGTCGTGCTATGGAATTCATTTTCATTGTTGTTATTGTCCTTCATAGTTTATTATCTGGAGTTGGTGTTCGGTGGAGTCGGTGGGTTCGTAGTCGATTCGTGCCAACCTACTTCGGTCGATTCTCCACGTTGTGGTTATTCGAGGCAAGTACCTTGTCCATATAATTCTTATTTTGTGGATATGATAATTAGTGATCGTATCTATGTGTTTGTTTAATCGTTTGATTTGAACTTTCAAAAGTTTCGGTTTAGCCTCGTTAACGGCTCACTTTCAAAATGCGCGTGCTTTGTAAATTGTGTGGGTTGTAAGCGACTACGTGAATCCTTTGGATATGTTTGGTGTTGATGTTATGCTTGGTAATGCGTGTGTACGTATATGGCTTCATTTCGGTGCATTGTGGTTTGACGTGGTGTTTTGCTTAGTGTTTGATGCATCTGGGTGAATTGTTTGGATATCTTTGTTGCATTGTGCTATGTGTGTGATTATGTGGATGTGGGCGGGGCCTACGGTGGCACATGGCATGTGATCATGTGGCCAGGATGCAACAAGCGATTGATCCAACCGTGAGAGCCTAAGATAAACTACGGTGACACATGGCATGCGATCATGTGGTCAGGATGCAACAAGTGATTGATCCAACCGTGAGCGCCAAAGATAATCTACGGTGGCACATGGCATGTGATCATGTGGCCAGGATGCAACAAGTGATTTATCCAACCGTGAGATGTTGTGATTTGTTTAGCTAGCCAGCTCGGGAGGGTCCTTAGAGGCCTCGGGTGGGATTCGTGGCTTCGTCCCGGTCCTAGGCGATGCATGTGCGTGATTTGTTTTATGATTGTGGCCAGCTCGGGAGGGTCCTTAGAGGCCTCGGGTGGGATTTGTGGCTTCGTCTCGGTCCTAGGCAATACTTGTACGTGATTACATTGTGTTGATTTTATGTCCGTCGAGGACACGTGATATGGGTTCTGACCCTGTGAATTGTTAGTGGTTTTCTATTTGCGAAAACAAAACCTTTGGGTTGTGACCCTTGTTGATTTTAGAAAGAGAATGATTCTGAAATCCTAAATTGTTTTCTATTAAAACTCCCGATGGCATTTTAAACTGTTTTATAAATCGTTTCCCCTGATTGGTGATCTTTCGGTTTTGGAATGTTTTTCCCAAACTCTTACCTCGGGAAGTATTTTCGTTATGTTTAAATCTTTGAGGATTCCTGATTATTATTGTTCTTGGAACTTGTATTGTATGGCTCGTATTTTTGCACTTGTTCTTGCACTAGCAAAACAATGGAGTTTTGCTAACCCCCGAGTATTCGAGGGGTGGATGCCTGTATTGCATTCAGGTTTTGGAGCATAGCACAGGGTCGGCATGAATGATGATGAAAGATGAACGATACTAATCACACGAGGATCCATCTGATGTCATTGGTTTAGTTGTATTTTATTTCCGCTGCAGTATTCTTTCCCGTTGTATGGGAGTGTGTTGTATTCGACCCCCCTGCGTGGGCATGTAATATGTTTGAGTTGTACGTAATTATTGAAAGACTAAATTGGTCTACTGAGTCATTTTAGCCTTAAAGGCGATGTTTAGATATTTGATTTTAGTTACCAGCCTGGTAGATCCTCGAGGAGAGGGTCTACGGCGTGTAATATCCCTGAGTGGATTTGGGGTGCTACACAAGCAACCTCCCGGTTTCGAAGATCACCAATTTCCGGATCATGTCTACAAGCTCAACAAGGCACTCTACGGGTTGAAACAAGCACCCCGAGCATGGTATGATCGTTTAAGTCAATTTTTAATTGCAAATGATTATAAAAGAGGTAAAGTTGATAATACCTTGTCTGTGAAAATATTGAATAATGATATACTTGTTTGCCAAAATCTATGTTGATGACATTGTTTTTGGAGCTACTAACGAATCATTGTGCCAAGATTTCTCTAATCTTATGAAGGGAGAGTTCGAGATGAGTATGGTGGGAGAATTAACATTCTTCCTCGGGCTTCAAATCAATCAATGCGAAGATGGAATCTTTATTCATCAAACAAAGTACTCAAACGATCTCCTAAAGAAATTCAAAATGGAGAGTAGCAAAGTGATTTCAACGCCAATGTCTTCATCATTGAAATTAGAAAAAGATGAAAATGGCAAATCCGTAGATCAAAAATTATATCGAGGTATGATCGGATCTTTGCTATATTTGACGCTTCTAGGCCAGACATAATATTTGCTACATGCTTATGTGCTCGATTTCAAACTAATCCTAAGGAATCACATTTAATTGCTTGTAAACGCATTTTTCGTTACTTGAATGGGACTATCGGACTAGGTCTATGGTATCCCTCTTGCTTAGACTTTAATTTGATTGCATATAGTGACGCCGATTTCGGCGGATGCAAAATTGATAAAAAGAGTACTAGTGGTACATGTCATTTTATCGATTCATGCTTAATATCCTGGGGAAGTAAAAAAGCAAACCAGTGTAGCTTTGTCTACAGCTGAGGCCGAATACGTTGCTGCAGGGAGTGCCTGTGCTCAGGTATTATGGATTAAAAATCAACTCCGCGACTACGGCATTTATTTTGAAATACCCCTATATTATGTGATAATACTAGTGTTATTAATTTGAGTAAAAATCCCGTGTTGCATAGTAGAACTAAGCATATAGATATTAGACATCATTTTTTACGGAATCATGTGCAAAAGAAAGATATATGCTTAATTTTTGTCGGGACGAAGGACCAACTTGATGATATATTTACGAAACCTCTTCCCGAGGAATCATTTAACACTATTCGTTTGCAACTTGGTATGGGACATCTAGACAATTATTGAAATTAGTTTTCTACTCGAGAAATCAATATCTTAGAAACGTTCCATTCACTAGCGTGCGCTAGCTTCATTCATTTAATGTGCGCTAACTTTTGTCTTCGATAGCGTACGCTAATCCCTTATCTCTTGCGTGTGCTAATTAAAATCTTCTTATTCCGAATTTTCTACTGGACAGTCCAGTAAGCTACCCATATATTCTTAAAGTACGCTAACTAACACTCTTTGCGTATGCTAATTTAATCGGTTCAGTTCCCTATATAAACCCTGTTCAGCTCAGAAACATTCTCACCATTTCATAACGTACGCAAAACACACCAGATCCCCTTTCAACAAGAACCCTAGCCGAAAATCCAATTCATTCAATCCCGATTTCTTTCTCAAATCTTTTAATCTCTTTCAGATTCATGTCTAGAAAGGGCCGCAAATCTATGGAGAAGACTTACAAAAGCATAAAATGCACTCGCGAGCCAGAATATGGTGTATCCCGCTTCGTGTCATATACCGCGTCGAAGGTCTTTTCTGAAATTCTTCCTCAGGAACAATTGACGGATTGTTACTACTTCAATTTTCCAAGCCTGGAACGGGTGAATGTTGTTATCTCTGACTTTTTCTCCTCTATTGGAATTGCTCATTTTGTTGAATGTAAGGAACCTATCTTTCCCGAGCTAGTTTGCGAATTTTACGTAAATCTTCATATTGCTGAAAGTGAAGGTTCCTCATCTCTAGTTTTAAGAAGTTTGGTTGGAGGAACCGTAGTGAAAGTATCTTTGGAAATTTTGACTCAACTATTTGGTTTGTCATCCGATGGTTTTTCGTGTTCTGGGAAATCGATTACTGAGGAATCTGGAGTTTCCGAGATTGATGTCAAGGAATTTCTGAGTTCGAAAGCCGTAATCGACATCACCGACGAGGCTTATGAGAACAATGATTTCGGAATTAATATCCGACTCCTTTTGGTTGCACTCACAAAATGCATAATGCCCAAAGTTAACACGCAGCATAAGTTAGTCGGAATTGATAAACATATTGTGTACCGAGTGCTAAATGATGACCGAGTTGATTTTGCCGCGATTGTCACAAGCTGGATGAAAGTTAAGGGCGACCTATTTCGGTCGAAGAATTATGCTTCATGATCCCGCAAGGCTGGAATGCCGTCTGGTTCCATCCTAACGGCGATCTTCAAATTTCATCACATGGACTTGGCAAAGGACAAAGCCATTCCCGTTCCACTCAGCCATGAGATCTCGGATTACTCGCTCAAAGCCATGCAATATGTTCAAATGATCAACCGGGGCTGGATTCTCTTTCCATACCTTCATGAAGACGACCAAGTGGAGAAAGGGACTTGTATGCCGACACCGGAAGAGCAAATCACTCGACGAGGGCCACGCACTCTTCAGGAAATGCAAATCGGCAAATTCGTGAGGAAGACCACTTCTAAGGGAAAGCGTCCGATGCGAGAGACTCTTACCGAGGAAGAGGAGAGTGACCTCATTTCACAGATGCGCAGCATCGAGACTTCACAAATGGAGATCTGCGAAGACGTTCGTTCTCTTCGCTCCGAAGTTCAAGGAGTGCGCGGGCTGCTTGAAGACTTCATTTGCTTCACTCATCCATCGTTCCCGCTTCCACCGTCCTCATCCGAGCACGCACCCTAGTTTTAGGACATTGATTCTCGTTGTAGCAACTTTTATTTCACATGTTTTTGATGTCTCGTGCTTTGGATATCTGTGTAATGCTTGAATTATTTCTCTTCGTTTGGCTTTCATGTAGTTTGGCGTCTGTTAATCATTTGGTTGGTATCATGTTTTATACGCAACAACACAGGGGGAGTCCTTTTTGTTTATGTCAAAAAGGGGGAGAAACACTCCAAAAAACCGGAAACAAACATATCGAACAAGTTACCTTGATTCGAAATTTTTTAAAACATTTTTGCAGGTATATATTAAATGTTTTGATATCATCAAAAAGAGGGAGATTGTTGACTCAAATTATTTTGATGATGATTGTATTCAAAACATTTAACAAAATCTATCCCATCGAGCTGCTATATTGAAGGAAAATCATGTTCCTAGCGCATGCTACATTCTGAATGGTAGCGCACGCTATCGAGGGAAAGTTATCTGCAGTCAGGTCAGTAATCTGCAGTCAAGTTGGAGTCACCTGATGGATAGCGCACGCAAAGCTCATAATATCAACGCACGCTAAGTTGTTAGTCTTAGCGCATGCTATCATCTATCTATAGCGCACGCTACCGCACTCAAGGCAGAGAGTCGGTAAGGTCTGAACAGAAAAAGGAAAAGCATTTGCGCACGCTACGGATGTACACTTACATACGCTATTCAGAGGCCTTAGCACACGTTACATGTCAAATCTTGCGCATGATACCGGAAATCATGTTGGTAGTCCAGTAGGCTCTGGACTCAAATCAAGGAAGCTATTAAGTACGCTAAACAAGTTAACATACGTTATCTGGAAAGGTCATAGCACACGCTACAATACATTTATTAGCGCATGCTAAGCGTTCAAATTCCTACCGTTAGTCAACTTATCCGTTGGAATGCAAACATCGAAAAGGAGATCCGTAAAATCTGGAAAGCTAACATTAAATAATGTTAGCGCACGCTAATGTATAAGTTCTAGCGCACGCTAAGTACATTTTATCCGTTGGAAAAGAGACATTGGGGAGACAAACCGACAAGATTCAACAGTCAAAAGTGAAGACATGTTGACCGATGATAACGCACGCTACAGAAGACCGACTAGCGCACGCTAGACGTGTATTATGACCATTGGTACAGTTTAATGACCGTTCAGATCAGTCAAGTCAAAGCTCGTTAGCGCACGCTATGAAAAATTATTAGCGCACGCTAATAATACATTTTCAGTATATGAAGAAGGACTTGTCACTATAAATACCCATAGGACTTGGGTATCACACATACAACTTCAAACATTCAAGTATACAAGCAATCAAAGCATTCTTGAGCCCAGATTTATATCTATTATTGCATTCTAAGTTGTGAGGAAAAAGATACAAAGAGTGATACACCTTGTAATATTTATTATACTTTGTATTCTTTCATTTGGTTGTGAGTGTTGCATCACTCATACAAGAGCGTTAGAGAAATGAATTAAGAGTCACTAATCCAGTGTTATTAGGATCTTTGATCCGACATTGTTAGGATTACACTCCAATATTCCTAAAGTGAGGATTATCTAGTTCCTATAGAACACTAGATACAAAAGTTCATTTTGAGAGCAGTTGTGCTTGGACCAATAGAAGACAAGCGGTTGTAACGGTTGTTGTACTCGGACCGATCAAAGACGAGTCAAGTGCATGGTTGTTCTTGAGCCAATAGAAAAAAAAGTCAGAGAGAGGACGTAGGCAAGTTGCCGAACCTCTATAAATCTTTGAGTCTTTTACTTTCCGCACTATTTTCTTTTATTCGCGAGAAAGTTCTATATTCCGTGTTGTGTCGAGATTTATACACCTCAACAGGCGATCGGCACAGAGACCGGGCGACCGAGCCAGAGCCTAACAGCCAAGGCAGATTGGCCGATCGAAGGTCCCAGGTCGAGTCCCGATGCCGAGCGATCGACATCTAAGGCGATCGTCTCTTGGCACCTGGCGATCGACTCTGGTGCCGGCCAATGACGACCGCCTCATGCCACGCGAAGCCATCGCCCATCTAGTCGGCGAAGGCCGAAGATCGGACAGAGACCCACAGGCAGATCCGGAAAAGGCGCCGTAGGATAATGTATCGTTGACCACAGCCTGTCAGCATCTTTTCACCTACCGACAGACCCGTCGAAAGGTGCACAGTGGGACCGCCCGGGACAGCGACTCAGGACGTGTGCAGGCTCCTCATTGGACCGCACAGCTAGATGCCAGCAACAACCGCGGACTTCAAGGCAGACAACCCATGTGCTATAAGACGATCGCCCCTTATTATATTACAAGGAAGGCGATCGCCCGTCAGAAAAAGGAGCATCTCAGCTCCTATAAATAGAAGGCTTCCTGCACTTAAAAGGGGGTTCACGGTCTAGTTCAGAGGCTTGGGTTTTTCGACTTTCACTCTCTTGGCAAAGCTATACACTTCGGATATATTTCTCTCTCAGCACCTCTTAACCGAAAGACGGAAAGTAGAGACGAAAACCAGAACTCCCAGCAGTTCAAGAACTCAGAGAAACTCTAGTTCTTCCGGCAAGCACTCAACAGCTAGATACATAGAATCTTTTACACTCATTGTAATCGCATTCTTACATTAATATTTGTACTCAAACGTATTCTTATTAATAACATCTCGCGAGAGCATTCAAGTCCGGGCCTAACAAAGCCGGCAAATCTTGTGTTATTTCCATTCCCTCGGATGTGCTCTCGCACCTTGTTTGTTGTCCCTCCATTCCAGCAATATCTATCTCCGGATAATATTTCGGGCAGCAACAATTGGCGCTAGAAGGAGGGCATCTAAACCTTCATTTTTTATTCCTACCGTCTCGAAGAACACTCACTGTTCTTCGGGGCATATACTTGAAGAGACACTCACTGCTCTTCAAAGAAAGCTTTCAGAATCATGACTTCTGCTTCCACATCGAAGAAAGCCACTGGCCGATCCGCCGAACGCCTCATTCCGTCTCAATCCGTGCCCCAGCCTATGGCGGAGGGTATCCACCGCGGTCCGAGACTCTCGATCCCGCCCCCGAAAGACGGCCCAAGCCTCTCGCTCGATCAGTTCCAAACCGCGGAACAGATCGAAGGAGCCCTGGCCATCCTACGGGAGCGACGGAGAGCTTTCGACGCGCCGCCTGCTATAACCCCCTCGGCCATCCACCGCGTGAGCAAAAGTATGTTCAAGGGGCTAATGGCCGTGCGATCGCCAGGAGGCCCTGATTCGCAAGAAGAGGCGCTCGCAAGGCGGGACACCTCCGTCTTCAGCCGCCTAGGAAGCGACCCATCATGGCGACCGGGGCAGTCCGGCCCCAGCCACGAGACGACGGAGCCCGAATCCGTCACCAGGAGTTCAGCTTATCCAACTCCCAGAAGGCCGACCAGCCATCTGGCTCCTCCTCGCCGAAGAACCGAGGTCGGCGACCGCGGAGTCAGGAGATCGGTAGACGATCGCCTCGGCACCCGCTCTGAGAACCGAGCCGCGAGCGATCAAGCTACAACGATGGCCGCAATGCAACGCCAGCTCGACAACATGAAGGCACTCCTAGAAACTGGGGCAGGCGCCAATAGCAAGATCGCCGAGCCGAGCGAGCCACTCGCGGTCCATATCGAGCTCGCCCCCGTGCAGCGTAGGATCGCTCCTCCGCAAACACCTTTGTATGAGGGGAGGTCGGATCCCAAAACTCAACTGAGCAAGTTCTGAATCTACATGACCGGGTGTGGGGCATCAGACGCGACCAGGTGTCGAATGTTCCCGCTAACGCTTGGCGACCTGGCCCATATATGGTACATCTCACTACCGCCGCGATCCATCAATTCCTTTGACCAACTGGTGAACGACTTCATAGCGTACTTCGCCACCAAGGTCGCTTGGCCGGAAGGTCCCCATCGCATGATGCAGATCAGGCAAGGGGAAGAGGAGTCCGACGCAGACTACATCGACCGGGTAGATGAGATCATCCTCAACGGCGAGCCCATAAGCTACGAGATCGCCCTATACTCGGTCCTAGGGGGATTCCATGGTATTTCGCCTATGTTCAGGCATCTTACGAAGGACCTCCCCCCGACCTACGCGATCTTCCCCGCCAAAGCCGCAGACTTTCTGGCCAGGCAAAGGTTACTTTTTAACCTATGAGCAACGCGATCGGCAACCGAACGACGATCATCAATCTTCCAACCCGATCTCCAGAATCAAGCAACATCTCCAAAAACGGGAGTACTCGCTCGCCATCTACAGTTCATCATCTAACATGTTGGACTAAGGCACGAGATCGCCTCCCCCGCACAACGTACACCGTCGTAGGTCGGCATCTAACATGACGATCCGAGGTGGAAGAGTGCAGCCATGGTCCTGGTGGTCGATGGAACCGACTGCTTAGGCCATGCAAGGTTCCTTTGGGCTGAGATCGCTCGCCCTTCGTTTAAATACGAGACAGACGTAGCCGAAGGACCCTCCAAGATAATCAGTGGACACGCTCGCCCACCCTCAAAGGTTCATCATCTAACTTGGTGAACCCGGACAATGCGACGCGTCCGTACCCCCATCTCAACGTATACCATCTAGGATTGCCATCTAACATGACATTCCGAGGTAGAAAAGAGCTAACAAGCCGCGGACGTGGAGTCGATTAATCCGACGACGCCCCGCGCAAGGACTCCTCCAGACCAAGACCGCACGCCCTTCGTTTAAATACGAGGCGAGGCACAGCATAACGGAGGACCCTCACAATAAAATGAGTCATGAGACAGACAATGTCGCTCGCGCATAAGACACAGTCATGGAGATCGGTCCATCGAACTCCGCGACTGTACACGATTCCTCAACGACGATGCAATCAGCTCTCTACGAGGGATCGGCAAATTTGAAAATTGCAGGTACAAGACCGAAGATAGCTAGCCAATCGACCAGATCGCCCAAGTCCGAAACCAAAGTCCGCTCAACGGATCGCCCGTCTTTATCCTCAACGATCGCCAGAACCACCTCACCCCATGTCTTCAACATCGGAGAAAGCTGGGGGGCAATTGTTGTGTCGAGATTTATACACCTCAACAGGCGATCGGCACAGAGACCGGGCGACCGAGCCAGAGCCTAACAGCCAAGGCAGATTGGCCGATCGAAGGTACCAGGTCGAGTCCCGATGCCGAGCGATCGACATCGAATACGATCGTCTCTTGGCACCTGGCGATCGACTCCGGTGCCGGTCAATGACGACCACCTCATGCCATGCGAAGCCAGCGCCCGTCTAATCGGTGAAGGCCGAAGCTCGGACAGAGACCTACATGCAGATCCGGAAAAGGCGCCGCAGGACATGGATCGTTGACCACAGCCTGTCAGCATCTTTTCACCTACCGACAGACCCACCGAAAGGTGCACAGTGGGACCGCCCGGGACAGTGACTCAGGATGCATGCAGGCTTCTCATTGGACCGCACAGCTGGCTGCTAGCAATAGTCGCGGACTTCACAGTAGACAGCCCATGTGCTATAAGATGATCGCCCCTTATTATATTACAAGGAAGGCGATCGCCCGTCAGAAAAAGGAGCATCTCAGCTCCTATAAATAGAAGGCTTCCTGCACTTAAAAGGGGCTTCACGGTCTAGTTCAGAGGCTTGGCTTTTTCGATTTTCACTCTATTGGCAAAGCTATACACTTCGGATATATTTCTCTCTCAGCATCTCTTAACCGAAAGACGGTCGTCAGAGACGAAAACCAGAACTCCCAGCAGTTCAAGAACTCAGAGCAACTCTAGTTCTTCCGGCAAGCACTCAAAAGCTAGATACATAGAATCTTTTACACTCATTGTAATCGCATTCTCACATTAATATTTGTACTCAAACGTATTCTTATTAATAACATCTCGTGAGAGCATTCAATCCCGGTCCTAACAAACCCGTCAAATCTTGTGTTATTTCCATTCCCTCGGACGTGCTCTCGCACCTTGTTTGTTGTCCATCCATTCCAGCAATATCTATCTCCGGATAATATTTCGGGCAGCAACATTCCGCATTACCACTATTCAACCCCTTTTCTAGTGGTGAATTTATCTCTTCACGGATGATGGTCCCATTGACCTTTTGCGCTTTCTGGATCACTACCTATGGCTTCCGGGAAGATGGATAGTATTCAGGAGAGCACTTTTATTCTTGCTCCTAACCACGCACTTCGTTGGCATTAGAGAGTTCATGATCTTACTGGTTTCCGCCACAGGGGTCTCCTCATCACCTATCTTGGTGTGCCCCTTTACAAAGGCTTTATGATATGAGAGCTCTTTGCTAGGGTGAAGCAAAGGATGTTGGATAGGATCTCTGGTTGGTCCCATCGCCCCCTTCCTTTTGGGGGTCGCTTGGCTCTTATTAAGAGCACTCTCTGTACGATTCCTCTTCATCTTGTTCAGGTGATGGGCCCACCCAAGACTGTTATCCAGGAGCTCGAGCAGTAGGGTTGTCTTAAAGGTTCGTGGTTTTTACCGAAATCGAACCGAACCGAAGTGGTTCCGGTTAACTGAGAACCACTATTTGTGGTTAGGGTGCGGTTTGTGGTTCCTACTTAAAAAAAATATGGTTAATGGTTAACCGAAACCGAATGATTCCAGAACCACAAACCGAAATTATGATAAATTAATAAATTATAATTATATATTTTTATCCTAAAAAGAAATTCAATTGAATTAATAATATGTAAATTAATTACCCCCACATCAATTCTCTATTTGTGATTGTTTTGTATTTTAATTGTTGGATTTATGGATTAATTTTGACTTATAGATGTTGGATTTATGGATTAATTTTGTTGTTGTCTACTATTTTTGTTTTAAAAGATTAATTTTAGCATTTTAGAATTGATTATTTCAGTTTTTTCGGATAAAAAAAATAGTTTTTAAGGTTAACCGAACCGGAACCATATATAATCAGTGTAGTTCCGGTTAACCTAAATTTAAAGTGGTGTGGTTAGTGGTTCCTATTTCGACACCTCTATTGAGCAGATCATTGCGAGATACTTCTGGGGTGCTGTTGGTCCTAAGAGGAAGACGCATTGGGTCCGGCGGCGGCATATTTGTCGTTCGGTCTCTGAGGGAGGCCTCGGGATTCGGAGCATTTCGGATATGGTGAGAGCTTTTAGTTACAAGCTCTGGTGGCGTCTTCGCGCATGCACGTCTTTGTGGTCGCAGTTTATGCTCCGCAAATGCTGCTCTGCTGGCCTTTTTATGCCTATGCATACTGCTTTTAAACTCACGCCAGCCACCCTTGGCGCCGACTCCTCCGCGTGGGTATTCAGGCTCAGGAGTTAATTTTTTGGACTCTTGGTAGTGGCAGCGGAGAGGTTAGTTTTTGGAATGACACTTGGATTGGGGATAGGCCTATTTCGTCTTATACTCAGGTTACTAGTAGACCCCACCTTAGAATTAGAGAGCTTTGGGACTACGGGAGTTGGGACAGGGGTAAGTTAGAGTCGATTCTTGGAGAGGAACTAGGATTTACCCTACACTTCACTCAGGAGACTATAGGGATAACATGTGTTGGACACTTACCTCCTCGGGTGCTTTCTCTTTGACGTCAGCTTGGTCTCACATCAGGGTGAGGGATCAGGCTAATCTCATTTTCGGGACCATTTGGACTGCCTTACTTACATCTACGATATCGGTGTTCATTTGGCGACTTTTACTGCGTCGGATTCCCTCGGATGATATACTTCAACAGAGGGGCATTTCCATGGCTTCTAGATGCACATGATGTACCTCTACCCCTACCTAGACCTATCACACCGAGACCATAGCCTATCTTTTCCTGGAGAGTGATGTGGTTCTTGACGTATGGGAGTATTTTGGCGCGTGGATACATCTTTCCCCACCCCATACTGATAATATCTTTGAGCTCCTGAGTTTTTTCTCACATGGCACACACTTTAGGCATGCAGCTTTCATTATTCCTTGTCAGATCCTTTGGTTCATATGGACAGAAAGGAATAGTGTAAAGCATAGGGCTGTTATTCTTCTTTCTTCTCATATTATTGTGTAGGTGGAGCGTCATGTTCTTTTATTAGCTGCAGCGGGGCTTACCACTTTGGAGTTCTGGGCGGGGTGTTTGTCTCCTGGCAATTTTCAGCGAGCTTCTTCTTCCCCCGCTCAAACACATCATCTTGTTCCTGTTGTTTGGATGCGACCCTAGACACCTTGGATTAAGCTGAACATAAATGGCTCCTTCAATAGAGACACGATGGTGGAGGTCTGATTAGAGATCATCATGGAGAGCTCATTTTAGCTTTCCACTCCTCTCTTCAGTCTTCTTCGAGCTTTGATGCGGAGATCCAGGCGCTCGCTGTAGGATGGATTTTAGCTTCCCAGTGGTCGAGAGTGTGTGGATTGATCTTGATTCTACTGCTGTGGTGACCGTGCTTACATCTTGCCATCGGGGTGCATGGTAGGTTCGTCACACCCTTATGGCTATCCATCACATTTTCAGAGATATCCAGTTCAGAGTCACTCATATATTCCAAGAGGGCAACAGACCAGTCGACTATCTCTCAGAGCTTGGCATGTCATCCCTTGGTATTCAGACTTACTCATTAGATAGTGCTCCTCTGTTTCTTCTCTCTATTATACGAATGGATCAGCTCGGTTATCCTTGATTTAGATTTAGGTATCATTTTCGATCCGTAGTTCTTGATTTATAGTCTATAGGTCCGCACATTAGCCCATGATTTTAGTGATGCACATTGTATTTCTTTAGCGGGTCGTAAGCATTTTAGATTTTTGGATCTGGTTTATGACCCATTTTTTGTCATAGCTCGGGTCGGATATATTGTATTTCTCGATTTCTTCTTTATCTCACAAGTTGGTGGATACCGCCTCAACCCACGTCCACAATGGACATTCCAAAAAAAATACTAGTAGATCATCCTTGTGGGACGTCAAATATCATAGTAGCACTCAAAGTCTATTTTTGCTCAATAAATACTTGTGTAATTCATTATTTGAACTTCTGGTTCAAATGCACCTGTATAATGACGAATATATGACTCAAATAAATATATTATTCTTTTACTATGCTTTATTCTTCATGTCAAAAAACATATTTTAAAATTAACATGAGCCATATCCAATGTATAATTTTCATACTCATCTCAATACCTTGTGGTGGAGCAATACATTATCAAAGGGAGTTGCTAAATATACCAAAATTCTAGGGAATTGTGTGGTGTTTCTTTTTTTTTATTATTTTTTCTCTGCAGTTTTTGCAGTCTTTTCTCTTGGAGTTGCAGTTGCAGGGGGGCGTTCTGAGTTCTTTTTGTTTTATTAAATAGCTAAACATGGCCAGCCCTCCTCTGTGGTTTTGAGGGGTGGTAAAGGTATTTTACTTCGGACAATTTTAAGTGATTTTGGTTTGGGCAAGAAGAATTGCTCTTTTTTTTAATACCGAAGTTTTAAGATTACACCCAGAGATGTTAAACGGGCTTGGCGACGGTGGATTGGCCCATTTAATCCGCCAAAAAATTGGGTTAGGAACGATATTTCCTAGCCCGTTTAAATCCGGGTTTTTTTGGCCAGGACCGTTTCTTTTTTTTTTTGAACGGCAAAATTTTATTAAAAAAAAAACGACAGCTCAAGGCGATCTACCTAACTAATTACATTGAGAGCATAGGATTTAAAAGCCAATCCTCCCATCTAATATTTGCTTTACGGTTC
The DNA here is from genome assembly GCA_033398695.1 of Orobanche coerulescens. Classification (NCBI taxonomy): domain Eukaryota; kingdom Viridiplantae; phylum Streptophyta; class Magnoliopsida; order Lamiales; family Orobanchaceae; genus Orobanche; species Orobanche coerulescens. The sequence goes on along the minus strand of CM065805.1, from coordinate 27,849,669 downwards.
CTGTACAAATACCAATAAAAGAGTAATAAACAATAGCATCAAAGATATCTCCACTCGACTCATTCATCGACTTGAACACGAGCATGTTCCGAAACCGCCATATATACCACCAAGCCGTGAATAATATTGATAGTACCAAATTTCTAGATGCCATCTTCAATGAAGCATTATCTACCGCAATAATAATATCAGAAGGGTGAGCCGGAACAATAAAAGGAAGATCCAACCACACAGAAATCCGCAAAACAGTACGAGCCATGCCCGAGCATTCCGAAAAAAGATGATCCCCATAATCATTAGAAGATAAACAAATCGGGCATAGAAGCAAGGGGACGTCTAGGCCCGGACCGTTTCCTAATTTGTACAAATATATATAATCTTTTTCATATATGGTAATGTAAGTATCTTGATAGGTATTTCTTAAATGTAGGGTATATCGTGCCGACAACTCGAGGGCCGCGAGTGAAGATGCGCATTTTCAAGGGTTGGTTCCGGTTAAATCAAGGTTTCTGTAAGGGAGTACGTGGATGTGATATATTGATATATTCTATAAATAATTATCGTGAGATAAATAAATTTGTATAATGAACTTTTGCACTCCATATTGTGAAAGAATTCAATCATGGCGGAACCTAGTGGCTCAAAATTAATTTTTTTTCTTATATTATCATGATTGTACTTCTCTACTTTTTTGTATTATCTCACCTGATGTATTTAGTAAACATGATGTATAATATTTATCTATTTAAATAATTTATTTTTACACAATTTTTTTGGTATCATCATAATTGTATTTATCTATTTTTAATATAATATATATTTATATTATTTTACAAAAATTTATTAAATTTTTCTTGAGTTGAATCACCATATATAATATGTCTATTTAAATATTGTATTTCTTTATTTTATATAAATTTAGTATATTTATAAGTAAGTAAATTAAATTAAAAATAGAAAAAAAAAGTAAAAAACTAAAAAAAAAAAAGCACAATAAATGCTAGTAGCAAGGGAAGGGAGGAGGGGGGGGGGGGGGGAACAGGGGGAGGGAGAGGTAAAAAAACATGATTTAACATTTATTATTTTTTATTGGTAGTTTAGTAAATTTTTTTGGTATATTTAGCCAATCCCTTATCAAATAATGCGGATGTAATGTGGATTTCTGTGCCTTTGATTTTTGTTTTAGTGTATTTTGTTTTTTTGTGTATGGATCTTTTCGTTTCTATTCGGTTGTTTATTTGAATACTGATGGATAATCTTCTTAATAATTCGGTCAATGGTGATTGGCGGTGGCCGATATACTCATCAGTAAATTGTTCCCATATGGTAATTTAAGATAGTTGTCGGTAATCTAAATCAGCAAACGGTAATTTCTTTCAACAATCGGCCCATGTAAACCTGACCACCAGTGGTCGATGATGGTCAAAATACCATTGGTAATATAAAAATTTTCAAATAGTAATTTTCATTGTCCACTGTTGGGAGTAGAAAGACTTTAAAAAAAACGGCGGCGGCTACCGACTTATTGCCTTGTGGAATTGATTGGGCGATTTTTGAGTCATTTCTTGGGCTCCAAGTAAGATTATTTTCGTAACAGGACTGACACTGGGTCAGCGAACTAACACTGGGCCAACCAGTGTCACGCGGCATTTTCTTTATTTAAGCCCAAATCACCTTGGCTTGGTCCGTTTGATGATCCAAATTATTCCTTAAGCTTAAAAACTCCATCAAACACCTAAATTAAATAACAAATTACCAAATAAAGTAAATTGCATCCAAAATATAAATATATGGAAAATAACCGAGTGTGCCAATATAAAATTCATTAAACCCTTATAATTAACAATGATTTTAGCACACTATTTTCGTCCTATCAAATCTCCCCAAACTTAAACCAATGCTTGTCCTCAAGCATAATTCGAGTGAAAGAAATTCAAGAAGCATGTATTGAAAAATCCAAGATGATAGCCATATTCAAGGGAGAATAAATACTCATGAACAAGTAAAAAGAAAATTAAAGTACCTCAACCAATCTCAACATCTTCATTGGCATGAAGTGAGAGAAAATTCGATGGCCTCACAAGGGGTCACTCTCGCTCAAGTAGATATAGGGATTATTAAGCAATCACTCACGTCAAAACATGGTGTGTCATTACCACATACTCGCACAAAAATCAAATCTCCACTACGTAGAAGAACTCATGCATATAATCAAAAGGGCTTTTATGGTTGTAGCGGGGCTTTAGGTATGTGTAGGATAAAAAGGATAAATAAAAGATTCGTTGGTCAAGACTAATCATGAAATTAAGTGCATAATAAATCCTACAAACAATGAAGCACCATCCTTTCCTTGAGCACCCTTTTAGGCACATGTAATCACATAGCCATGAAAGATCAATAGAGGTCAGTGGCTTTAATAACATTCGAGGGGGGTATTTTTACGGCTGCCCCCCTACTTTTTTTTTTTTTGGTTTCGGCCTTATAATTTTATCTTAATTTTAGCACGTTTTTTTTCTTTTCACTTCACCACCCACTTTTTGATAGTTCCTCGTCCTTCCCTCGACTTGTTATACACCTAATTCACAACCAATCCTTGACCAAGGGTTCAAACGGATGAATTTTCACCAAAAATTAGATAATGGCTAATAAAATGTGGTGGATCAAAGAATAAGGTTTAGGTCCAAATGGACTTCTAATGATGAATATGTCGAGGTGGGAAAATATAAGGCAAGTGGGTTATTCCTAATTTGCCTTATCACTTTACTGCATGAGAACACTAACATAGTCTTGACATGAATAATTGATTAAGTTTTAGCATGAACACAACACGCTCGACCCCACAAGAAGAAATAGTGAGCATGTATTTGTATGATTATTTATATATGTGTGTATGTATATTTTGCTCTACGGCTCAAAACTTACGAATAAAAAGGGCTTGTGCCATGAATCCCTCACACTTTTATCCAAATCCAAAATCAAGACTAGTGAACTACCCTAATTAAAATCAAACTAGTCAATCGTATTCATTTCCTATGTCAGGCCATACTTAAATCCCCAATACACGAACTTGATTCAATCACCCAAATTTAGCTAAGGACAATTTTAAATATATTACATCACACTTTCCAAATTCAATTAATCATTCCGACTCCAATTTCCCCAAACTTAAAATTCAGCACACGACTCTAAAGAAAGGAAGGAAGAGAAAAAGAAAAATAAAAGATAGTAAAAAGTCTAGAATAGGAATCACCGGGCTAATGGGGGAGAAGGGCTTCCAGCTGCTCGGTTCGGTCCTCCATCGCATGTTTCTTGCACCTCCGTCGCATTAGCTTCAACATCTTGACGGCGATCTCCAATGGGCGGCGCTTGGGGCTGATGTCGACTGAAAAGAAAGATGGAGAAGTTAGGGGTTGCAGAGTAAAAAGAAGATATCGAGAAAGAGAGAAACAGAGAGAGAGAAAAAGAAAAAGAAAGAATGAAGGGAATAAAAATAAAAATAAGGGAAGTAATAGAATAGAAAAAAAATAAAAGGGATAGCATAAAAAAATAAAGGAAGGTAGAAATAAAATACGAAATGCAAGAAATAGATTACCACTTACCTAAAATATAATTAGCTGAAAAAATAAATAATAAAAAGAAAATTGGACTAAAAAATAAAAGAAGTAAAAAAATTGGGTTGCCTCCCAACAAGTACCTTTTTTTTACGTCGTTGGCTCGACGAAAACTTCCCTTTTTAGTGAACACACCAAGGAGGTTTTGGTATGGGTCTCAATAGATGTACTACTGATGACTCGTCTTCTTGAACCACACCAAACTTTCTTGGAGTGTTTATTGAAAACTTTCCTCCCTTGAGATGCTCATCGAAGGCTAACTCTGGTTCACTTTTTCCATATAATTTCTGATATATTGGCTGTAATTCTCTTTGAAGCTCCGCAAAATCATTTTTTTTTATCACCCTCCAAGTCTTTAGTAAGCACCACTCCGAGTCTACCCCTGCAATGCAACTTAAACACTTCCTCGACAAGAGGGTCAATCACGTTTAATGCAAAAAGAGAGCAATCTTCCTCAGGAAATTTCATAGCATCATAAATATTAAAACGTACAATTTGGTCGTCGAATTCCATCGTGAGGGATCCCTCACGAACATCTATTTTGGTATTGGCCGTATTTAAAAATGGCCTTCCTAACAAAATAGGTGTTGAATTTGATGACTCATGTTGCATATCGAGAACGTAGAAGTCGGCTGGAAATACGAGCTTATTGACTTGGACAAGAACGTCCTCAATTACCCCTTCGGGTTCACAAGGCTACGATCCGCCAATTGTATAATTATCCTTGTTTCCCGAAGAGGTCCTAGATTTAAGGAGGTGTATATAGAGCGTGGCATAACATTTATTGATGCTCCTAAATCTAGCACAGCTCATTAAAAACCCGTATTTTCAATTCGACAAGGAATAGCGAACATACCTGGATCTTACCATTTTTGTGGCAAGTTCTTTTGGAATACAGCGAACACATTTTCTCCCATTATCACCTTCCCATTCCCCTTTAATCTCCGTTTGTTGGTGCATAAGTCCTTAATGAATTTTGCGTATTTTGGAATTTGTTGGACTGCATCGAGTAAGGGAATGTTGATCTTAATCTTTCGGAATATGTCTAGGATTTGCTTCTCTTTATTCACTATCGCTGCCTTTTTTACCTTAGATGGAAAAGGTAACTCGTTAGCCTCAAAAGGAGCAGTTTTATAAGAATTTACCTTGCTGCCCGGCAGTTCTGCACTGGGTGTTGATTCTGCACTGGGTGTCCCAGTGTTGATCTGTTCAGTGGATTTTTCCTCCTCGTTTTCAGCTTCCTCCACCTTCTTAGTCTCCTTAAGCTGCTTCCCACTCCTTAGAGTTACAGCACTCACGTTCCTTGGGTTCGGCTCAGGTTGGGATGGTAATTTCCCACTGTTTTGGCTTTCCATGTGGCTCACCATGGTGGCTAGTTGACTTCGAGAATTTTGATACTTGATTTAGTGTCATACTGGAACTGATTCATGCCCTGTTGGAATTGATTCATGCCATGTTGTAGCTGCATAGTATTTTCTATAAGGATCTTCATCATATCCTCCAAAGATTGTGTCGGATTTTCAGTGGGCTGCTTGTAGAATTGTCCTTTATTTTGTAGGGCCGCCTCTTGCTGATTTTTCCATCGAAAGTTAGGGTGATCCCTCCATCCTGGATTGTATTTGGTTGAGTACGGATTGTTCTTCCTCCCATAAGAATTTTCAGTTCCAATTGCATTGGCGTGTGCCTCGACTTCATCAAGCAAAATCTGACAATTGTCCGTTGTATGCTCCGTGGTTTTGCAAATGCGACAGGGTGCGACTAGAGTGCTATTACCTACAACAAGTTTTCTAACAAAAGTAGTTAGCTCATTCAATTTTTCCTCAAGGGACGAGTCATGCATCTCTTTCACCATCCTGATCGGTGCATCGCGACATCCAAATTGTTGTGAATTAGCCGCCATGTTGGATATGAGAGCCCTTGCGGCTGTGGAAGTTTTGTCCACTAGGGCTCCTCCACTTGCCGCATCTATCGTGTTTCGCTCCATTAGATTAAGTCCTTCGTAGAAATACTGAATAAGGAGTTGCTCGCTAATTTGATGTTGCGGGCATCGAGATACCAATTGTTTGAATCGTTCCCAATATTCATGCAATGTTTCGTCGTTCATTTGCCTTGCACCACATATTTCTTTCCTTAGGTTGGCCGCTCGAGAGGCTGGAAAATATTTTTGTAGAAATAAGATCTCCATCTCGTTCCACGTTGTGATGGTGGCCGACGGTAAATAAAATAACCAATCCTTAGCCGAATCTTTTAATGAGAATGGGAAGGCTCTAAGCTTGATTTGTTCTTCGGTGACACCGTTCGGCTTCATGCTTGAACAAACGACATGGAATTCCTTGAGATGTTTGTGCGGATCCTCTCCTGATAGACCATGAAATGCAGGTAGCAAGTGAATCAATCCCGACTTCAATTCAAAGGTGTTGTTGTTGTCAATAGCCGGGATCGTGATGCACAGTGGTTGTTGAGGTAGCTCCGGGTTGGCTAGTTGCTTCAGCGTCTTTTCAGCGTTATTAGCCATGACTCCAATTTCGTCCTCCGACTCGCTGGGTGATATTTCGAGGGAAAATGGTAAGTGCTCGAGTGCTTCTTTGGTTTCTTTTGCTTTTCGTCTGAAAATTCGATCTCGTTTGGTGATTTCTGGAAAGTATTGTAAGTCTTTATCCCCTTGGGACCTTGTATTCATGCAAAGCTAAAACAAACGGATTAGTGCACAACTGATAATTATTATAAAATTTCAGAACTGACACTGGGTGACCCAGTGTCGAAATTGCAGAAAGTTTTTAACCAAAAATAAGTAAAATTAATTTAACACCGTTCCACGGAAACGGCGCCAAAATTTTGACCGAGCTGTCGTGACGCGTCAAAATTAGTTATTTATATTTTTCCTTGGCTTACTTCTACTAACTAGTAGTATCGGCAAGTAAGGGTCGATCCCACGGAGAACGGTAAATTAAGTAGACTAATTAAGGATTAAATACTTTTAGCAATTAAAATAAAATAAAAAAACGAGAGGGGGAATTTCAGTTTTTAATCTTAACTAAAATAAATTGCGTAAGATAAAATAAAATAAACAAAGGAAATAAAAAGTTGAAAATATCAATTGAGGAATAATCTAGCCCTTAGCTCCGTTATCCACCGTTTCGAATTAATTCAAGTTTCAATGCAGCGCTTATCTCTTCTCTAATCTCATGAACTCCTATTCCGAAGCCAACAACAAGCTCTGTTGACCCCAATTATTTCTTAAGTTTATTCAATTAAAACAAGCTCTTTAATCGTACCTATCTATGTGGTGGATTCAAAACAAGCTCTTCAAATCTCGCTCGCTAGATGCATTAAAAACCAAAATAATGGAATAGGCAAGATATTAAGTTCATAAGCTCGACTTAAGGGATCTCGATTTTGTGTTACCCAATTGGGAAAAAATCAATTGTTTGCTACTTGTGAAATTAGAATTGCAACAATTACGGATTACAACTCAATTTCTAGCATAAGACATAAAACTCCTAATCTAGTTGGCCAAACCAAATCAAGAAATTAAATGGCATAGTCGTGAATTCAATAACACAAAAGTAATTCAAGAGAATTCGAGTTGAGAATACGCTACGGGATTAAAACATGAATAATTCGAATACGGTTTCAAACTTCACTAAGAACTAGAATAGAAAATTAGCCGGACATATTGGCTTGAGAAAACGGCAAATTAATAATAGACATGAGAAGAAAGAAATTCAAACGGTGTAGTCTTCTTCTTCGCATGTCGGAATCGGCTCGGTTGCTCCGGCAGAAAAATCAGCTCGGTCGTTGTATTCTCTTTCTGCTCCAGCCGTAAAAAGTGATGCTCCAAGATGATAATACTTCCAGCCCTCCTCTCCTTTTATATTTATTCCTTATCTCCTAGTTTCCTTCTTTAATTAGAACTCCTTCCTTCTTATCCTTCTTGAGTTTTAATTTCTTTGGAGTCTTTCTTCCCAAATCTATTCCAATTCCTTTTTCCAGCATATGGACTGATTTATTGCCTTATGGAACTGATTGGGCGATTTTTGAGTCGTTTCTTGGGCCTCAAGTAAGATTATTTTCATAACAGGACTGACACTGGGTCAGCGAACTGACACTGGGCCACCCAGTGTCTCGCGGTATTTTTTTTATTTAAGCACAAATCACCTTGGCTTGGTCCGTTTGATGATCAAAATTATTCCTTAAGCTTAAAAACTCCATCAAACACCTAAATTAAATAACAAATTGCCAAGTGAAGTAAATTGCATCCAAAATATAAATATATGGAAAATAATCGAGTGTGCCAATATAAAATTCATTAAAACCTTATAATTAACAATGATTTTAGCACACTATTTTCGTCCTATCAGGGGGAGTGTTATAATATCATCAATAATGATATGTGAGATCAACAATCAATAATTCAATCAATTATTGGATTGAAATATCTAATATAAAGACAATTATGTTGTATAATAAATAATATTAATTTGTTGTATAGCATGTAAACTTGAGATATAAATAGACCTCTTTGGTAGAGCTTTGGAGATATAATTCATTCTAATAAAAGCTCAATTTCTTCATCTTCTTTCATCCTTCTTCATGCTTATATTGTAGTAATATATATTACAATATAATATATATATTGTGAAGTAATAAAAATATCTGATTTTACAACAAGATTGAATATATTTTGGGATGAGTAAGAATAAATATCATTTGATGCACCGTTAGATATACAATATTATTAGTCTGCTACTTGTATTTTGTGTTCTAAGTTACATGAGCTCATATTTATAGATTCTCCCATTGATACAATCTTATTTTAATACTCTTAACGGTATTGATTCTTTAGAGTATACGAGGCATTATCCAATCCATGCAATTCACGGTCTTTGGTTGAATATCTACGTGTTTTGTACGTAATGTTGGGGCAGACGGTTGAATGAGCAGATGGCAGAATTTAAATGCCTTTCAGAGAAGTTTATATGTTTTTTTATTGTTATTGTCCTTTTATTTTAGTCTATGTAATTAGATATATGAAATGAGGTTTTACTAACCCGTATGTTGTTCCGGGGTTGTTTTTGGTTTATTCAACTCGTGCTACGCACCGATTGTATCTAAGATTTCATTGCTAAAATTTAACCATCTTGCAATTTATACTATCATTTAAAATTTCATTTTAATCACCTTGTGTATTCGAAGGTGCACGTGTTTTGTACGTAATATTGGGGCAGACGGTTGAATGAGCCGATGACAAAATTTAAATGTCTTTTAGAGAAGTTTATATGTTTTTTTATTGTTATTGTTCTTTTATTTTAGTCTATGTAATTAGTTATATGAAATGAGGCTTTACTAACCCGTATGTTAGTCCGGGGTTGTTTTTGGTTTATTCAACCCGTGCGATGCTCCGATTGTATCTAAGATTTCATAGCTAAAATTTAACCATCTTGTAATTTATACTATCATTTAAAAGTTCATTTTAATCACCTTGTGTATTAGAAGGTGCATTTTAAAAGTTACAATTAAAATAGTCTCTTCATATATTTACAATTAAAAGTTACAATTAAATCTCATTCCACATTAAATTAAGGGGGATAAGTATTATATAGTATAGATGCTGAACATCTCGAAGAACATGCTCGTTTATTAATGATTTTGTGAACCATAGTTTGAATTGGATGTGAATTGTTATATACTTCTATTTGTTCATATTTTATCAACAATTCGTTTTGAGTTATGCTATTTGTAACTAGTTTATATTCAGAAACTAAAATATTTTCAATTTCAGCATTACATGCGCATTAAACCCATATCAGTACAAACTCAATACACTAAAAAGGAATAAAAAAGAAAAATCCACGGCAGAACTAGAAGAACCAAACCCATTATCAGCAAATTCAACTCATGGCACCAAACCTTTAGCAGCGGACCCTTCAAACTTACCTGCCCCATAGCAGCAAACACGACCCCACTAAAACCCTAGGTTCAATTCAGCTGCCGTACAGTCCGGCCTCACACGACTGCATTACATCCCATCGTTTCTGGGCCCGGATCGTTCATCCCAGCACCTCCGAGAACAAACAAATATTGGAAATAGCTTAAATTAATATCATAATTAATTATGGTAATTAATGACATTAAATGGTATATTTGGAATCTACATTTTGTGTAGATTAATTTAATGTATTTACTTGTTCAATTTCATTAAGGAATGAATAAGTAATTAATGCAAAGTTAAGCCATTTAATAGTTGGGAATGTGGTGTGGAATTCTATCCCACATTGGAAAAACAAGGAAGTGTTGAGCTATTTATAAAGGACTTTCCACCATAAAGGAGCAATTAAGTGTGCTCCATTATGGTGCACCCTAGTTGTCTTTAATTAGTTTTTAAGGCTAAAATCTAAATCCTACGAGGAAGGTGCACCTTCCAAATCCGAGTCTGAGCACGTGCACGTCGCACTTGTCGCAACGGGCACTTCGTAGGCGCACTTTGCACTCGAATGACGTGGAGGGTGACTAGGATGACACGTGACAGTGACATGTCAAGTAGATGATTTGGCGGGTGTGGAGCACGTGCGGTAGTTCACGTCCGAACTAGTGCAATGGTTCGGATCATTATGTGCAATCTGAACCAGCACAATGGTTTGGTTCGCCTGAACCAATGCAGCCCTTCCCACCAGACCACAAGGTGTCTATTCAGCTAGAAGGTCACATTGATTCGAACAAAGTCCTTTATAGGCTATATAGCCCCCTGCAGATGATGGTTATATACACAGAATTAATCAAGATAATTAATATACTCATACTAGCATAGAATTCATACCACAAGTCCCGAGTATTCAGTAGTTCGCCTGGAATTCGATTCCTAGTACAAGGTATCGAGTTCATAGGAAACCGTTGTATCTTGGGGACGTTTGCTGTTGAGCCATGTGTACTGTGAGGGGCAATTTCGTCTTACGGAGAGAGAGTCCAACTCTTGCATCGATTTTGCATTATTCGTCATTTTCTACATTATTCAACAACAAAAATCGTAAGACGAAATTTTCTGTAGAAGATGGCATCGTCAAGCAACAATGTTCATGCTCCTGCCCATGCCGAGAAACCCGAGAAGTTTTCAGGTACTGATTTCAAACGTTGACAATCAAAAATGTTGTTCTACCTTACTACTCTCAACATGTGTCGCTTTCTTTCCATATCTCCTGTTGTGGGGAATGATGAAACTGACACCAAAAAACGCACGACCTTGGATGCATGGCATCACAGCGACTTCTTATGTCGAAACTATATTCTGAATGGGCTGGATGATACACTTTATAGTGTTTATTCCACAATCAAAACGTTCAAAGAGTTGTGGGACTCATTGGAGACAAAATATAAAACAGAAGATGCCGGTTTAAAGAAGTTCATCGTGGGTCAATTTCTCGACTTCAAGATGGTGGACAACAAAATTGTTCTTGAGCAAGTGCAGGAAATACAGTTGATCCTGCACGACATTTTGGCAGAAGGAATGAGTCTGTCTGAATCCTTTCAAGTTGCTGCCATAATCGAGAAGTTGCCCCCGATGTGGAAGGATTTCAAAAACTACCTCAAGCACAAGTGCAAGGAAATGAGCCTTGAAGATCTTATTGTGCGACTAGGATCGAAGAAGACAATCGGAAGACCGATGTTAGGATGAACAAGTCATCGATGGAGGCAAAAGCAAATCTCGTCGAGTGAAGCCACAACAAAAAGCGGAAATTTAACGGGAAGAGACAAGACTCGAAGAATCAAAAGAAGATCAAAGGAGAATGCTACAACTACGGCAAAATCGGGCATATGGCGAAAATTGCCGCAAACCAAAGAAGGACAAGAAGAGAGACCAGACAAATGTTATTGAAAATAAGTATGTGCCCGTCGATTTGTCCAGTCTTGATCTGTGTGCAGTTGTAGATGAAGTCAACATGGTCGGTATTCCAGTCTGATGGTGGGTGGACACCGGCGCTACCAAACACATTTGTGCCGATAAAGCCACGTTCTTCTCCTACGAGCCCGTCACTGAGGAAAGGAAGTTGTACATGGGAAACTCCGTTGCCTCAATTGTTGTCGGAACTGGAGAGGTTATACTCAAGATGACGTCGGGATTGAAAATGACGCTCAAGAATGTGCTACATGTTCCGGACATCCGTAAGAATCTTGTGTCTGGCTCAGCATTGAGCAAAGCCGGATTTAGGCTAGTGTTCGAAGCAGACAAAATTGTAATAACCAAAAATGGTCACTTTATCGGAAAAGCATACATAGATAACGGCCTTTTCAAGCTTAATGCTATCAATGTACGTGGTGATAATGAAATAAACGATAAAGTTGTTTATTTGGTTGAGTCTCTTAATTTGTGGCATGATAGATTAGGACATGTAAATCTAAATATACTACGTCGGTTAGTAAATTTAGATTTATTGCCAAAAATGACTTTCGATCGACACAAAAAGTGTGAAATCTGTGTTGAAGCGAAAATGGCAAAATCTTCTTTTCATTCAGTGGAAAGATCGACAAAACCTCTTGAATTGATTCACACCGATCTATGCGATTTAAAACTTGTGCAAATAAGAGGTGGAAAGAATTATTTTATAACTTTTATAGACGATTGCACAAGATTTTGTTATATGTATCTTTTGAGAAGCAAAGACAAAGAATTCGAAGCTTTCAAAATATACAAAACAGAAGCTGAAAATCAACTCAACACCAAAATCAAAATGATTCGAAGTGATCGAGGTGGTGAATATGTTGCACCTCTTGAAGAATATTGTCGTGAAAATGGCATTATTCACCAAACGACTGCACCCTATGTACCCCAATCCAATGGTGTTGCAGAACGAAAGAATAGAACATTGAAGGAATGATGAATGCTGTGTTGATAAGCTCGGGCCTATCACTTAACATGTGGGGAGAAGCTATTCTTTCGGAAAATAAATTTTTGAATAAATAACCCAAAAAAAAGCAAGATAAAACTCCATATGAATTATGGAAATGAAGCAAGCCGTCCTATATATACTTAAAAGTGTGGGGGTGCTTAGCAAAAGTTGAAGTACCGAAACCCAAGCAAGTAAAAATAGGACCAGAAACGGTTGATTGCATTTTCATAGGATATGCAAATAATAGTAGTGCGTACCAGTTTTTGGTACACAAATCGGAAGTACCCAATATAAATGAGGGAATGATCATAGAATCAAGAAATGCCATATTTTTTGAAACTATATTCCCTACGAAAGAAAAGAATGACATAAGTTCGAAAAAGAGGACTAATGATGAAATCTTGCCAAAAAGGAATGGACCACCTCCGCAACCAAGGTGAGGAAAAAGAATAAAAACTGCAAAAACCTTTGGTCCGGATTTTGTAGTCTACTCTTTAGAAGACGAACCGAAGACAATCAAGGAAGCATTGTCTGGTTTCGATGCCGATCTATGGCAAGAAGCTATTAATAGTTAAATCGAGTCAATCTTGAACAATCACACTTGGCATATTGTTGATCTTCCTCCGGGAAATAGACCTTTAGGTTGCAAGTGGATTCTCAAGAAGAAATACAAAGGCGATAAATCTATTGACAAATACAAAGCACGTTTGGTAGCCAAAGGATACAAACAAAAGGAAGGGTATGATTACTTTGATACATACTCACCAGTTACTCGGATTACATCCATTAGAACGCTATTTGCAATAGCAGCATTATACAATCTTGAGATACACCAAATGGATGTAAAAATGGCCTTTCTAAATGGAGATTTAGAAGATGAAATTTATATGGAACAACCTGAAGGGTTTGTGGTTCCCGTCCAAGAAAAAAAAGTTTGTAAACTTGCCAAGTCTTTATATGGACTTAAGCAAGCACCCAAACAATGGCATGAGAAATTTGACCAAGTAATGATGTCAAATGGTTTCAAAATCAATGAATGTGATAAATGTATGTACATCAAAGGTACATCTGACAATTTTGTCATTGTGTGTGTCTACATTAATGATATGCTAATTATGGGCAGCAACAATAAAATCATCATAGGCACTAAGGAAATGTTAAAGAACAACTTCGACATGAAGGATATGGGATTAGCCGATGTGATTCTAGGAATCAAGATCTCCAGAACACCCAATGGAATAGTCTTATCACAATCTCACTATGTTGAGAATGTGCTTAAGAAATTCAAGGCATATGATCTACCTCCGGCTAAGACACTTGTTGACTTAAGTTTACACTTGGCAAAAAATCGAGGATAACCCATATCACAAACAGAATATGCTAGCATTATTGGAAGCCTAATGTACTTAGCAAATTGTACAAGGCCACACATAGCATATTCTATTAGTGAATTGAGTTAGTTTATGAGTAACCCCGGAAAGGATCATTAGACCGCATTGACAAGAGTGTTGAGATACTTAAAACACACTATCAATCATGGTATACACTATTCAAGATATCCAACTGTTTTGGAAGGATATTGTGATGCTAATTGGATAACCGATACCACAAGCGGTTATGTATTTACCATTGGTGGAGGAGCAATATCATGGAAATCTTCTAAGCAAACATGTATAGCCCGATCTACAATGGAATCGGAGTTTATTGCTTTAGACAAAGCCAGCGAAGTAGCCGAATGCTTAAGAAACTTCTTAGAAGATATTCCGTATTGGGAAAAACCTTTGGCTCCCGTTATGATACATTGTGATAGCATGGCAGCCATAGGGAGGGCAAACAATAGTATATATACATATTCGTCGAAGACACAATACCATTAGACAATTGATCACTACAAGAATAATGTGTAAAGATAATATAGTGGATCCGTTTACGAAAGGTATTAACCGTGATTAATTATATAATGCAACAAAGGGAATGGGATTGAAATCCACACATTGAGAATTTTCATAATGGTAACTCAACCAAGATGATTGGAGATCCCAAGAACTTGGTTCAATGAGACAACTAAGTTGTGAAAGTTCAAGTTAAGCACTTGAAAATCCATTCTCGTAGCTGCTCAAGTGCAAGCCTGCAGCTTGTGGTAAAGGGTAAGCTTTTTAAAGCTTTTAATGATTCCTACAGCCTTTTATAGGTGGAGTATGGCAGGATACTCTTTATAGGAGATCACCTGTATAAGTGAAGAAGTAAGGCCGCTTCATAAAATTACTAACACTTATGAATACAAGAAATGGTCCAAGGCCAAAATGGACACAATGTGAGAACGAAAGATATTAGATCTATTATTGTGTGAATGTTGTTGTCTTGGTTTACAGAAAAGTTGACCGGCTCAAGACATCACGTTCACCGAGCAATGAGTAAATCTAATAGCATTACACTAAGGAAGGTTCAAGGCTAACTACTACCTATCCTGATGCAATAATAGGTCGTCGGGACTTAGTGCATATTACATTTGCATTAATCATCATTCATGTGGGGGATTTTTGGAAAAATAGCTTAAATTAATACCATAATTAATTAAGGTAATTAATGACATTAAATAGTATATTTGGAATCTACATTTTGTGTAGATTAATTTAGTGTATTTACTTGTTCAATTTCATTAAGGAATGAATGAGTAATTAATGCACAAAGTTAAGCCATTTAATAGTTGGGAATGTGGTGTGGAATTCCATCCCAAAAAATAAGGAAGTGTTGAGCTATTTATAAAGAACTTTCCACCATAAAGGAGCAAGCAATCAAGTGTGCTCCATTATGGTGCACCCTAGTTGGCTTTAATTAGTTTTAAGGCTAAAATTTGAATCCTACGAGGAAGGTGCAAAGTACCTTCCAAGTCCGAGTCCGAGTCCGAGCACGTGCACGTCGAACTTGTCACAACGGTCGCTTCGTAGGCGCACTTTGCACTTCACTCGTACGCCTCGGAGTGAGGATCTATGAGGAGCCTTTTATTTTGACAACTGAGATAGTGGCCCGGGTGACGTGGAGGGTGAATAGGATGACACCTGGCAGTGACATGTCAAGTAGATGATTTGGCGGGTGTGGAACACGTGTGGTGGTTCACGACCGAACCGGTGCAATAGTTTGGACCATTCTGTGCAATCTGAACCAGCACCATGGTTTGGTTCGCCTAAACCAATGCAGCCCTTTCCACGAGACCACAAGGTATCTGTTCAGCCAGAAGGTCACATTGATTCGGATAGAGTCCTTTACAGGCTATATATAGCCCCCTGCGGGTGATTGTTATATACACAGAATTAATCAAGTTAATTAATGCACTCATACTAGCATAGAATTCATACTACAAGTCCCGAGTATTTAGTAGTTCGCCCAGAATTCAATTTCTAGTACAAAGTATCGAGTTCATAGAAAATCATTGTATCTTGGGGATGTTTGTCGTTGATCCGTGTGTACTGTGTGGGGCAATTTCATCTTATGGAGAGAGAGTCCAACTCTTACCTTGGTTTTGCATTATTTGTCATTTTCTACATCATTCAACAACAACAATCGTAAGACAAAATTTTCTATAGAAGATGGCGTCGTCGAGCAACAATATTTATGCTCCTGCCCATGCCGAGAAACCTGAGAAGTTTTTAGGTACTGATTTCAAACGTTGGCAATCAAAAATATTGTTCTACCTTACTACTCTCAACCTATGTCGCTTTATTTCCAAATCTCCTCCTGTTGTGGGGGATGATGAAACTGACACCCAAAAATGCACGGCGTTGGATGCATGGCATCACAGTGACTTCTTATGTCGAAAATATATTCTGAATGGGCTGGATGATAAACTTTACAGTGTTTATTCCACAATCAAAACGTCCAAAGAGTTGTAGGACTCATTGGAGAAAAATGTTATTGAAAATAAGTATGTGCCAGTCAATTTATCCAGTCTTGATCTGTGTGCAGTTGTAGATGAAGTCAACATGGTCGGTATTCCAGTTGGATGGTTGGTGGACAACGGCGCTACCTAACACATTTGTGCCGATAAAGCCATGTTCTCCTCCTTCGAGCCCGTCACTGAGGAAAGAAAGTTGTACATGGGAAACTCCGCTGCCTCAATTGTTGTCGGAACTAGAGAGGTTATACTCAAGATGATGTCGGGATTGAAAATGACGTTCAAGAATGTGCTACATGTTCCGGACATCCGTAAGAATCTTGTGTCTAGCTCAGCATTGAGCAAAGCGGGATTTAGGCTAGTGTTCGAAGCAGACAAAGTTGTAATAACCAAAAATGGTCACTTTATCAGAAAAGGCTACATAGATAACAACCTTTTCAAGCTTAATGCTATCAATGTACGTGGTGATAATGAAATAAACAATAAAGTTGTTTATTTGGTTGAGTCTCCTAATTTGTGGCATGATAGATTAGGACATGCAAATCTAAGTATACTACGTCGTTTAGTAAATTTGGATTTATTGCCAAAAATGACTTTCGATCGACAGAAAAAGTGTGAAATCTGTGTTGAAGTGAAAATGGCAAAATCTACTTTTCATTCAGTGGAAAGATCGACAAAACCTCTTGAATTGATTAGCACCGATCTATGCGATTTAAAACTTGTGCAAA
The DNA here is from genome assembly GCA_033398695.1 of Orobanche coerulescens. Lineage (NCBI taxonomy): Eukaryota > Viridiplantae > Streptophyta > Magnoliopsida > Lamiales > Orobanchaceae > Orobanche > Orobanche coerulescens. The sequence goes on along the minus strand of CM065805.1, from coordinate 27,832,556 downwards.
TAAGAGGTGGAAAGAATTATTTTATAACTTTTATAGACGATTGCACAAGATTTTGTTATGTGTATCTTTTGAGAAGCAAAGACGAAGCATTTGAAGCTTTCAAAACATACAAAACAGAAGTTGAAAATCAACTCAACACCAAAATCAAAATGATTCGAAGTGATCGAGGTGGTGAATATGTTGCACCTTTTGAAGAAGATTGTCGTGAAAATGGCATTATTCACCAAACGACTGCACCTTATGTACCCCAATCCAATGGTGTTGCAGAACAAAAGAATAGAACATTGAAGGAAATGATGAATGCTATGTGGATAAGCTCGGGTCTATCACTTAACATGTGGGGAGAAGCTATTCTTTCGGCAAATAAAATTTTGAATAAATAACCCAAAAAAAAAAGCAAGATAAAACTCCATATGAATTATGGAAAGGAAGCAAGACGTCCTATAAATACTTAAAAGTGTGGGGGTGCTTAGGAAAAGTTGAAGTACCGAAACCCAAGCAAGTAAAAATAGGACCAAAAATGGTTGATTGCATTTTCATAGGATATGCAAATAATAGTAGTGCGTACCGATTTTTGGTACACAAATCGGAAGTGCCCGATATAAATGAGGGAATGATCATAGAATCAAGAAATGCCATATTTTTTGAAACTATATTCCCTAAGAAAGAAAAGAATGACATAAGTTCGAAAAAGAGGACTTATGATGAAATCTTTCCAAAAAGGAATGGACCAACTCCGCAACCAAGGTGAGGAAAAAGAATAAAAACTGCAAAAACCTTTGGTCCGAATTTTGTAGTCTACTCTTTATAAGACAAACCGAAGACAATCAAGGAAGCATTGTCTGGTTCTGATGCCGATCTATGGCAAGAAGCTATTAATAGTTAAATCGAGTCAATCTTGAACAATCACACTTGGCATATTGTTGATCTTCCTCCGAGAAATAGACCTTTAGGTTGCAAGTGTATTCTCAAGAAGAAATATAAAGGCGATAAATCTATTGACAAATACAAAGCATGTTTGGTAGCCAAAGGATACAAACAAAAGGAAGGGTATGATTACTTTGATACATACTCACCAATTACTCGGATTACATCCATTAGAACGCTACTTGCAATAGAAGCATTATACAATCTTGAGATACACCAAATGGATGTAAAAACGGCCTTTCTAAATGGAGATTTAGTAGATGAAATTTATATGGAACAACTCGAAGGGTTCATGGTTCCCGGCCAAGAAAACAAAGTTTGTAAACTTGTCAAGTCTTTATATGGACTTAAGCAATCACCCAAATAATGGCATGAGAAATTTGACTAAGTAATGATGTCAAATGGTTTCAAAATCAATGAATGTGATAAATGTGTGTACATCAAAGTTACATCTGATAATTTTCTCATTATGTGTCTCTACGTTGATGATATGCTAATTATGGGTAGCAATAATAAAATCATCATAGGCACTAAGGAAATGTTAAAGAAGAACTTCGACATGAAGGATATGGGATTATCCGATGTGATTCTAGGAATCAAGATCTCCAGAACACCCGATGGAATAGTGTTATCACAATCTCACTATGTTGAGAATGTGCTTAAGAAATTCAAGGCATACGATCTACCTCCGTCTAAGACACCTAAGTTTACACTTAGCCAAAAATCGAGGAGAACCCATATCAAAAACAGAATATGCTAGGATAATTGGAAGCCTAATGTACTTAGCAAATTGTACAAGTCCAGACATAGCATATTCTATTAGTAAATTGAGTCGGTTTAGGAGTAACCCCAGAAAGGATCATTGGACTGCATTGACAAGAGTGTTGAGATACTTAATACACACCATCAATCATGGTATACACTATTCGAGATATCCAGCTGTTTTGGAAGGATATTGTGATGCCAATTGGATATCAGATACTAAAGACTCTAAATCCACAAGCGGTTATGTATTTACCATTGGTGGAGGAGCAATATCATGGAAATCTTCTAAGTAAACATGCATTGCCCGATCTACAATGGAATCGGAGTTTATTGCTTTAGACAAAGCCGGCAAAGAAGCCGAATGGTTAAGAAACTTCTTAGAAGATATTCCCTGTTGGGAAAAACCTTTGCCTCCCGTTTGTAATACCTGACATTTCTGATGTGTATTTGAACCTTGTGATATGTATTTGTTGCATTTTGATCTGAGTATTATTCTCTGTATTTCATGATCCCGTGTTGTTGAGCGTATGATTTCATACATGTGTTCAAATTGTGATTTTTGCACTTGTAGCGCACGCTATCGACTAGGCGTAGCGTACGCTAATTTGTATTCGTAGCGCACGCTATGTATGAACTTTAGTGCATGCTATACGTAGTCAACATGATTAAGATAGGGTGGTAGGTGAGATCATCAGTGGATCTTGGTCGGGACATGTCGGGATGAACCTGGACGGCTTTTGGAAAAAGCCGAGTCAACGCTGTAAGCGCACGCTACTCGTGAGGATATCGCATGCTAAATGTTGAGTACAGTGAGGACAGTAAGCTTCGTATGGCCGTTAGCGCACGCTATGGATAGGGACTAGCGCGCGCTAATAACCGTTTTCTATATATAGGACAGCACCTTTTTCATTTTTTTCAGACTTCATCAATTCTCAAACCCGATTTCTGAACTTAGAGAGTTACCTCCTCCATCCTAAACCTCTCATATCATCATCCTAGCACGAGTTTAAAGATTCTGGATCACTGGAGATTGGTGTTCAAGCTTCCGGTGTTGGATTTCTTCAAGTTCCTCCTTGTTCTTCACTATTTTTGAGGTAGGTGATTCTTCACCAACTGGAGTAGTATTCTTAAGGATGTTTTGGAACATGTTTTGAGATTATCTAGTCAGTTAAATTTGTACGTAGTCGAACATCATGTTGTTAGAAGGATATTTTCGATGTTTCGGTACTTCTTCATCGTTTAGACCATTGAACCTTTTAGTGTTTGAACTCCTAAGCACATTCATGTAGCTATAACCGATTATGGCCAATTTATGGAGATTATCAAGTTCTTATGTTTTTACATAATGGAATTATACGTTTTGGACATAGAATGGATGGAACTAAGGATATTTTCTTGAAGATCAAGATGAATTATGGTGTTGTGATGATTATACGTATCCTTGTATCTCGAACTCGTTTAATCCGTAAGATCATTCATAAACCGTATGAGCATGATATGCATGGAGATGACCTGTATTAACACTGAAGATTTCATGAGTTTCATCACCATTAGATCAGGTCTGCTGCCCTGTAGTGAACTGCCATGCACGGTTAGCGCACGCTAAGATATGTATATTAACGTGCGCTATCGGGCATAAGTTAACATACGCTACATTTGGTACGTAACGTACGTTATGTCATCAGGCGAGTCAGTCGGCTGATCATAGAGGACTGTCAGTACATAGTTAGCGTACGCTAGACTTCGTCGTTTACGTACACTAACGAGCAGGCATAATGCACTTTACATAGAATACGTAGCGTACGCTAAGTAGTTCAGGCAAAATACATTTTAAGAGCTTTCGGCCGTAGATCAGATTGTTATACATTCGTACGACATGAGATGAATTCTATATTATTTCTTTTGTTAAGGTTCGAGCTTGCTACGTTTGATCGAAGGAGGTGACCTTCGAGAGTGTTGAGATCATCGGAGTAATTAGTTCTTGCCATCTTTGAGGCAAGTATCGTAATTTGTTCATGTTGGTATTTTGAGCATGCATGTGGTTTATTCATGTTGTTGAACATGGGATTTATTTCATTGAATTGTTATAATATTCGTTATCAAGGGTTTGTATGTTCATGTTGATGGACATAGCAATTTTTGCATATATGTATGCATGAGTTGTGTTTGTGTATGTTGTACGATCTATGCTGAGGGCGCTGGATCGGATGTCCACCTCGTGTTGGTCCGAAGGGATCATCTTGGGATCTATGCTGAGGGCGCTGGATCATTGGACGGGTTTTTCCACCTCGTGTTGGTCCGACGGGATCATCTTGGGATCTATGATGGGGGCGCTGGATCGTTGGAATACCCATGTGGTGTTAATGGAATCTCATGGATTCGCATTGTTGGATTCCGGTAGCGGAAGTCCGTATTGTGTATTATGTTATGCATTGTTGTTGCATATTCGAATTGTTTATTATGATACTTGTACTAGCATCGTTTTGCTAACCCCTTCAGGGGTAGACATTTATTTTGATGTTCAGGTAGCCGAGGAGCGGTAAGACAGCCACAGTACCGACGTGACGACGAAGGGTCTCAGTGATGTTTATTGTTGTTGTGATTTGTCTTCTTGGTTCACTTTCAGTACTCGAGTACGTGTGTTTTTAATTAATATCATTTCGATATGGTTGTATTAATTAACTCAATGGATCAGTTGGAACCAGTTTTGTATTTTGAACTTCTGTGGTACTGTTGGATTATATTTACATTTATTTTTATTAGCCTTGTAAATCCTTACTTAAAGGGTTTACGGCGCTGTAATTATTCCGAATATCTTGGGGTGTTACAAAATATGGTATCGGAGCTAAGATTCATGTATATCTTGGCAGTCGGGTTTTAGTTGGGTCTGTTTACGTTATTTGATTTACAGGTCGTTCGCAACATCACTGTTCAGCCAGCGTCATCATGTGGACCGTGGTTGTAAGTCTCCTAATCTCTTATACTACCGTTTTACTTAATTTCTGTTTTGTGAATATTGACGGGCTTTATTTTGAAAATTTTGCCCTGGATATTGAGTAATTATGTTTACAGTATGTTTAGGGGAGGACGTGGACGCGGACGCAGTCGTGGACGCGGATGTGGTAATGTGAGACAGGAAAATTCAGCAACTACCCCAGAATTATCGGCTAGTCGAACCGATTCCCATTCTAGAGGACAGCAGGGATCAGCAAATGACAACGCGAATCCCAACATGCCAGGAGTGCTTCAACAGGTGGTGGCTCAGATAAACCAGTTCGCTCAGGTAGTTGACTGCATGCAGACGGCGATGGGACAGCAGCATAACGAGGATAATCGGGGAGACAGATGGCTTATTGAGGTGGTCAAATTGCACCCGCCAAAATTTGATAGTTCTGCTGAGGCACTTACTTGGGATCATTGGCTAAAGGAGTTAGAGAAGATATTTACGGGAATTAACTGTCCCGAGGACCGGAAAGTTCCTATTGCCCAGTATTTCCTGACTGGGGAGGCTTTTGACTGGTATGAAGCTATTCGACCTGAGAATCATAATGCTGACTGGACGGAATTCAAACTAATGATCGAAGCACAATATTGTCCTCGTCCAGTTAGAGAGGCAAAAATCCGAGAGTTTTTTCTCACCGCAGAGTTCGGAAGCATCTGTGACAGACATAATCAAGACTTTTAATCATCAGCTGACTTGTGTGCGACTGTTAAGCGTATTTTTATATGCCTATTTATTATTATTTTGTGGTATTTTGGAGTGTGAAATCATCTAAATGAGCTTTTAATGCCTTAATTTTGTATGATTGACAGAAAATTGAAGTCCGGAAGCTTAAACGAGGCAAAGCGGCGAACAGCAAAATCGACTATGAGCCGCGGCACAAGGAAGCCGAGCGGCAAAGGAAGACACCACCGAAGGGCGAGTAGTAGTGTACTCTGTGCGCGGCACACCAGTGAGCCGCACGCGAAGGATTTAATTACGCCCGTGTCTTGATTTTGGCGATGTGCCGCGGCACAGGTTCAGTGAGCCGCGGCACACTTAGCGGGTTTGGTACGTCTGCGCGGATTTTGGGCCGTTTCGAAGCCAGTTTTCAAGCAACTAATACGGACGCGTTTTATGGAAGTGCTGAGCTATAAATAGGGCTTAAGACCCTAATTTAATTATCTTTGGAATCATTGAAGCAAAACCTAGGGAGATTAAGCTTGGAGATAGAGAAGAGGAGGAAAGCAGAGGAATTCAAGGGCAGAAGGCGGGAGCTGAAGAACGGAGGAATCCGAGCTTCATCTGCGTTTGAATTTTATGCTTTCGTTTATTTATTCTGTATTTTCAGTTTTTAGTATGTCAGGCTAAAGGCCTAATCTAGGGTTTTGATGAAACCTTTATTTTGACGAATTGATTGAGATTATCCACTTTATTACCTTTTTATTGAGTTTTCCCAATTACGTTTAATGCTTGCAATTATCTGGCCAATAGTTGTATTGATTTAATCATTCACTTCGAATCGGGAGAGGAGATTTGGTGAGGACCTATTGGTGAGGACCGTTTTATTCTGTGAGATAGGAATATACTCATAGGAACTACGTGGCCTTTAGGAGATTTCATGCTTTTTGCCTAGCGACGAGATAATTCACCTAGGGATAGAGTGCGTTAGTCGCCGTTAGATAAATCTATTGACCTCGGGAGAGGCGGTAGAATATATTAGCAATCTCCGCCTTCAATAAATTGGGAAAATTAATTATTACGGATAATCAAGATTAAATTCGGATAAATTAAGGTGGATTCAGAACTCTAGACTTATCTATCATTCGATTCCTTTCATTCAAAACTATCGTTTTCTGTTTAGTCTTTTATTAATTCTTTTAGATATTAATCCAAAAATCCAATTTCGATTGTTCAAATAAAATTGGAATACGAAAACGTCGGTAGTTAGAGATTCAATCCTCGTGGGAACGATACTCTACTTATCACTTTATTACTTGTATACGATGACGTGCACTTGCGTGTAGGAAATATCGCAACAAGTTTTTGGCGCCGTTGCCGGGGATTGATTTTTTCTAATATCGACTTAAGTATTTCCAGTCTTAATTTGAACGTTTTATTTTTATTTTTTGCGTATTTAATTGTGTTTACTTGTTTTCCCTTTCAGGACCTTTTGTGTAGTGCATGAGAAGACTCGGTAACGAAGGCTTACTACCTTTGGACACCGAGCTCGAGCGCACTCTAAGAAGGAATAAAAAGGAGAAAAGAGAGCTGCAGACGACGGTCAAGATGGCCGAGAATGTTGAAATCCAAGGAGGAGACAACCAAGTGCGGCAAGTTCAACCGGAACTCGCTCTTCGTGATTATGCCATGCCGCAGGTCAACGCTAATTTTTCGGGAATTCGGCGTCCCACCATCCAAGCAAATAACTTTGAGATCAAGCCCGCCATTATTCAGATGGTGCAGGCGAGCCCATTCTGTGGATTGCCGAAGGACGACCCGAATGCCCACATTGCTTCATTCCTTGAGATATGCGACACATTTAAAACAAATGGTGTCACCGACGATGCCATCCGATTGAGGCTTTTCCCTTTTTCTTTGAGGGATAAAGCAAAGTTTTGGTTAAATTCCTTACCGCCGGGGTCGATTACCACATGGGAGAGGTTAGTGCAAGCCTTCCTTGCAAAATTTTTCCCACCAGCTAAGACGGCGCGGTTGAGAAACGAGATAACTACTTTTGCCCAGTTCGATATGGAATCGCTCCACGAGGCGTGGGAGCGATATAAAGAATTACTTCGAAGATGCCCTCATCACGGCATTCCTGATTGGCTTCAGCTGCATACGTTTTATGGTGGTTTGAGTGCTTCTACACGCACTTTAGTGGATGCAGCCTCCGGAGGAACATTCATGGGAAAATCTATGGCCGAGGCTCACGTGCTTTTAGAAGATATGGCTGAAAACGCTTACCAATGGCGTGAAAGATTGACACCGAAGAGGGTAATGGAAATTTCGAGCAATGATCCGATTTCCACCTTGTCAGCTCAAGTCGCCGCTTTGACACAACAGCTCCAGAACTTTTCGCACGCACCAGCCCCCGTTACCATTGAGACATGTAATTGGTGTAACGGATCACACCCGAGTGCGGAGTGTCAATTTGGAAATCCGTTCGAGCAAAATCAGATGGAGCAGGCTCAATTCGTAGGAAATGGGAATCGACCGAATAACCCGTACTCCAATACTTATAATCCGGGGTGGCGCAATCATCCCAACTTTTCATGGAGAAACGGACAGAACGCACACCAGCCCCCTTTCGCCCAGAATCAACAGCAGCCCCCTCCCGCTCCCAAAGTGTCTCTCGAGGAAGCACTTGCAAAATTGGCGGCAAATACGAGTCAATTTATGACTCGGACGGAAGCTACGTTACAAAATCATTCCGCTTCCATTCGGAATTTGGAGGTTCAGCTGGGCCAAATCGCTAATGTGTTGACAGCTCGTCCGGAGGGAGCATTGCCGAGTACCACAGAGACAAATCCTAGAGAGAGCCTAAACGCAATTAGCTTGAGAAGCGGGAGAGAGTTGCTAGATCAGCCCGAGCGGGGTAAAGAGAAGAAGGTGATTGAGGAAGAGATGGAATTAAAGCTGAAGGAGTCGAAGGAAGTTCAGCCGGATAACTCAAGGACATGTGTTCCCCCCGTTCCGTTTCCGCAGACTACAAAGACGGAAGAGCATAAACAATTTTCTAAGTTCCTTGAGGTGTTCAAAAAGCTTCACATAAATATCCCGTTCGCCGAAGCATTGGAGCAGATGCCGAGTTATGTAAAATTCATGAAAGAGATATTATCTAAGAAGAGAAAACTTGAAGAGTTTGAAACGGTTGCCTTGACAGAGGAGTGCAGTGCAATTCTTCAAAAGAAGCTCCCACCTAAATTGAAAGATCCGGGAAGCTTCAACATACCGTGCACTATGGGGAATCTTTCGTTTGATAAGGCACTATGCGATCTTGGTGCAAGTATCAACCTCATGCCTCTATCGATTTTCCAAAAGCTGAATATTGGGGAAGCTAAGCCAACCACAATCTCATTACAATTGGCGGACCGATCGATAAAGTATCCGAGGGGAGTAATCGAGGATGTTTTAGTTAAAGTTGATAAGTTCATCTTTCCGGCTGATTTCATCGTACTAGACATGGAGGAAGATGAAAATATTCCGATCATCTTGGGACGACCATTTCTAGCGACGGGCCGAACCCTTATAGACGTGGAAAAGGGAGAGCTAACTCTGAGGGTCCAAGACGAGCAAGTTACTTTTCAAGTGTTCAAATCGTTCCCATGTCCCGGAAGTGCTGATAAAGGATCACAAATTGAGGGTGTGGATGTTTGTGAAAGAGGAAAGCATCGAAAAAATCGTCGTTGGGAAAATTCAGATTTTGTGTTAAATGGCCCAAGTTTGAAGAAGGATGTAGAACTAGTGGCGTTTCTCGACCATGAAGAAAAATCTGCTGCAGTTGTGAGTTCGTTTGTGAAGGAGGAGAGTGAGCCGAAAGCCAAGAGAAAAATTAGTCATGGAGAAACCGGGTGTTTCGGGAAGTTTTTCAAGTCGAAATCTTTTCGCAAACACCAATTGATGACCGAACCGAGAATCGAACCGCTGATGACCAATGGTCATAATTTTAACCAAAATACAAACGGTTCGATGAACGGGGCGGAAGCCAAATGGAGTTTGCGAAAAGCGAACTAACGTTGTTCAATAGGTCCGGCTGAAGACTATAAACTTAGCGCTTCTCGGGAGGCAACCCGAGCTCGTAGTTGTAGAATTTTGCATTTCTTTATTTTTCTTGTTTTCGTGATTCTTATTTTTCATCATTTTTGTGCTTCTATCTGCTTCCTCCTCTTGTTTTTAACGTCTTCTTTTCAAAATTCTGTGCAGGAAAGTTCCAGGGGAGAAACTGGAGTATGAGCCGCGGCACAGTTTTTGTAAGCCGCGGCACACATCAATCGCCAGGGAAGGCAAAACCGACTGTACTTTGAGCCGCGGCACGGCATAAATGAGCCGCGGCACACTTGAGCAATGAGCCGCGGCTTACGGAATTTGAGCCGCGGCACACGAAAAAAAACGAGAACACAGGTCACAGGGACTGTACCTTGTGCCGCGGCTCACTTTAGCTGTGCCGCGGCACACTATGCGGAATCCGAAAGGGCAGGTAGCTTATAACACGCGAGCGGCCGGCATTTCCAGGATTGATTATGGCGCGCACGAAGAAGTTGACCAAGCGTGCTAGGACCGAGTCATCCCCTACGCGAGGGGAGACCTCTCGGGGTCGGGCTGAGGCGGAGGGGCACCAATTTTCGGACCCCGAGATCCACAAGATATTCAACGAGAAGATCCGTCCGCGTCCTCTTATTCCCGAGAGAGGTTTTACTCCAGCTCCTCAGGATGGGGAGTTGCTCATGATGATTGACGAGATGGGATGGGCTAGATTTACTGCACCTCCTGAGCCAGCAGTCATTTCGATCGTCCAGGAGTTTTATGCCAGCGCTCTGCTGAAGCACATCCGGGCGGGGCATACGTTGCCATCTCTAGAGTCTCGGACTCAGGTCGACGTCCGAGGGGTCACAGTTGATTTCTCCCCGACTGCTATTCGGAGGCTTTTTGGGTTTCCGGCGGTTGTGACGGACACCTATGACCGCGTGATGACCGGCCTCACTAAGGAGGCCCTGCTTGAGACGATTGCGCAGCCCGGTACCGACTGGGAGCAGCGAGCTCAGAGCTCATCTACTTTTCACTTCAGGAGCTCGCGCCTCAGCCGGCTCGGGCGAGCCTGGCTTTACTTTATTTGTGCCCGCATTGATCCCACCTCCCAGATCCGTACAGTTTTTCTCTCCCGCGCCCGCATACTTTTTGCTATCACCTCCGGGCTGCGTTTTGATGTGGCCCCCATTCTGGTCCGATCTATCTTCCAGAGTATCCAGGGGGGGCCAAGACGGGGTTGAAGCACCCCTCCCTCATCTGCGCCTTATGCCGGCAGTCGGGGCTGACGTGGTCAGTCGACGAGCCGATGCTTGCCCCACAGGCCCCGATCGACCACCGCATCATATCGCACTTTGAGCAGTGGGGCGGAGCGCCGGCACACGCTCGGGGGCGAGGATTTTTGCTCGAGGAGGCTCATGAGGAATCCCCCGAGCCGCTTTTGTTGACGCACGGAGAGGCCGGCCCGCAGCCTGACAGAGCGAGGTTGGAGGAGCTGTTCGATGGGCTGCGGGAGGATTTGAGGAGACAGAGAGAGGAGCATAGGGAGGAGCTGAGGAGAGAGAGAGAGGAGCAGAGAGGGGAGCTGAGAGAGGAGTTGAGGAGAGAGAGAGACGAGCTGAGGAGAGAGAGAGAAAGCTGGATGGCTGCCATGCGGGAGGAGCAGCGGGCGGCGCGGGAGAGTGTTGTTGCTGCCGCCAGAGCCGAGATGAGAGAGCAGGCCCGACGGACCAGCCGACGAGCGGCGAGGCGTCTTGCTGCGAGGGAGGCTTATCATCAGGAGCACCTCGCCGCATGGACGGCCCACATTATGCATCCCGACGGGCCATTTATTGCACCCGCCCGGCCAGCCACACCACCCTCCTCACCGGACGATGCCAGCACCAGCTCCTGAGCAGACTGGAGGGGAGTACTTGACCTTTTTACTTTTCTTGCATTTCATTTTTGTCCATTGAGGTCAATGTACGTCCTAAGTTTGGGGGAGGGATTTACATTCAGTCTACATTCATTGTTGTACTCTATTTTCTTGCTATACATTATATTTTGTTGCACTTTTCTTTTCCTTGCGAAAATTTTTTTTTAGATAGCCTTGCTTGTCGTAGTTTTTCTTTATTCGTGAATTTTCGTGCTTCTATTTTGTGTGATACCGATGTTACGACACTGTCTTTCTCTCTGAATAAGCGGGCGAGTTCTAGTCGAGTTGTAGTCAGTTATTTCTGTTCTGCTTAGTATTCAATTAGGTCCGAAATTTTTCGTAATTGTAGAAGTCTTGGCAGATAAGAGACGATACATACTTGTTTTTAAATCCCCTTCAATACGTTTGGCTACATTTTCCGGATAGTGAGTCGTACTGTTTCTTCAGTCGTGTTGGCATTTAGTTTGAGTTTTGAGTCGGTCAGTTTTTCCCTAAAAGTCGAGATAATGTGTTCTATGAAGGGAAGTCTAGTAACCGGGGGTATTCGCGTGACCCGTTGTTTACTCTCGCGTAAAACGACGACCCTGATTAGACTAGTGATTTAGATATTTCACATGTGCCAATGATTGGAAGCCTAGTAACCGGGGGTATTCGCGTGACCCGCTGTTTACTCTCGCGTAAAACGGCAACCTCGAGTCGGTCATGCGGAAATTATGTATTCGAGTAGTTTCTCCGTTGTAGACGGGAACTTAGTAACTAGAAGCATCCATGTGCCCCATGAGTGTCTTTTACGTCAAACGGTTTCCGAATACATGAGAATGGAAGTTCCACCCTAGGATTATCCTGATGAAACATCCCGAGATCCTAACCTAGTGGTCGACTCGAATCAAATTCTTGAGCATAGTTATATAAGGGGATACTGTCCGAGGTTTATTTGTTATGAGACTCGTGAAAATTTGTGCCTTTAGACTGTGGAACAGGATGAACTAGTTTGGTTGTGTTAGCCTTTCATAGTGACGGACGATTTGACTCATGTTTTGTTAATCTTTGAGCTGAAATTTTCTTCATGAGCGAATGATTAGGACTGAACTTGATTTCTTTGCGGAATCATTATTCTGAGTGCAGCTCGCTTTTATGACACTCGTATTATTTAGAGAGAATGGCAGGATAGTATTGATTAGGTTGAACACTATGAGTTGCACGATTGTTCACGACATTCTTTTATTGACTTTAATTCTTTTTGCTTGAGGACAAGCAAAGGCTTAAGTTTGGGGGGTATTTGTTAAGCGTATTTTTATATGCCTATTTATTATTATTTTGTGGTATTTTGGAGTGTGAAATCATCTAAATGAGCTTTTAATGCCTTAATTTTGTATGATTGACAGAAAATTGAAGTCCGGAAGCTTAAACGAGGCAAAACGGGCGAAAACGGCAAAACTGGACTATGAGCCGCGGCACAAGGAAGGCGAGCGCGGCAAAGGAAGACACCGGCCGAAGGCGAGTAGAGGCAGACTGCATGTCGCGGCACACCAGTGAGCCGCGGCACGAAGGATTTAATTACGCCCGTGTCTTCGATTTTGGCGATGTGCCGCGGCACGAGTTGATGCCGCGGCACACTTAGCGGGTTTGGTACGTCTGCGCGGATTTTGGGCCGTTTGAAGCCGCCAAGCAACTAATACGGACGCGTTTTATGGAAGTGCTGAGCTATAAATAGGGCTTAAGACCCTAATTTAATTATCTTTGGAATCATTGAAGCAAAACCTAGGGAGATTAAGCTTGGAGATAGAGAAGAGGAGGAAAGCAGAGGAATTCAAGGGCAGAAGGCGGGAGCTGAAGAACGGAGGAATCCGAGCTTCATCTGCGTTTGAATTTTATGCTTTCGTTTATTTATTCTGTATTTTCAGTTTTTAGTATGTCAGGCTAAAGGCCTAATCTAGGGTTTTGATGAAACCTTTATTTTGACGAATTGATTGAGATTATCCACTTTATTACCTTTTTATTGAGTTTTCCCAATTACGTTTAATGCTTGCAATTATCTGGCCAATAGTTGTATTGATTTAATCATTCACTTCGAATCGGGAGAGGAGATTTGGTGAGGACCTATTGGTGAGGACCGTTTTATTCTGTGAGATAGGAATATACTCATAGGAACTACGTGGCCTTTAGGAGATTTCATGCTTTTTGCCTAGCGACGAGATAATTCACCTAGGGATAGAGTGCGTTAGTCGCCGTTAGATAAATCTATTGACCTCGGGAGAGGCGGTAGAATATATTAGCAATCTCCGCCTTCAATAAATTGGGAAAATTAATTATTACGGATAATCAAGATTAAATTCGGATAAATTAAGGTGGATTCAGAACTCTAGACTTATCTATCATTCGATTCCTTTCATTCAAAACTATCGTTTTCTGTTTAGTCTTTTATTAATTCTTTTAAATATTAATCCAAAAATCCAATTTCGATTGTTCAAATAAAATTGGAATACGAAAACGTCGGTAGTTAGAGATTCAATCCTCGTGGGAACGATACTCTACTTATCACTTTATTACTTGTATACGATGACGTGCACTTGCGTGTAGGAAATATCGCAACAGCGACACTTAGTCAGGATGGAGGCGGAGAAGATTTTTCATTTCGATATGCGGATGAAGCCGGAGATTCAGCAGTATATGTCCGGATTCGAGTGTACTACGTTGCGACAATATCAGGACAAAGCGCTGGCCTACGACATGAAAGAGGCAGCGGTGGAGAAATCGATAGAGGCAAAGAAGCAGAAAGTGTCCGGTAACTTCTCAGAAAATAAGAGTGGTGGGGCCCGAAAGGGCCAGTCTTCATTGTATTCATCTAGGAAACCTACACATCCTTCTCGAGTTGGAAAGAAGTTCCGGACAACATCAGCAGTTTCGGACGCATCAAAGAAGTGCTATAATTGTGGTCGAGCAGGGCATATTCGACGTGATTGTCCCATTCCTTCTGTGACTTGTTTTGAATGTGGGCAAGAAGGACACTGGGCGAATTTTTGCGGAAATGTGAATAGATCAATTGGTACTCGCACTCCAGCACCAGTTCCGAAAGAGATAAGTGTGAACCAAACACAGCAGAGTGGATTTCAGCAGCAGAATGTTGGGAAGAGAGAGACATCCAGTGCTGGGTCCGTTCCTCCGCGCCTGTACGAGATGAGGAAATCTGACGATCAGAACACTGCTGTTGCATCAGGTATGATTCAGATCCTTTTGCAACCAGTTAGTGTCTTATTCGATTCAGGATCTACACATTCTTTCATATCATTGAACTGTGTTAATCGTTTGAAAATCTCGTGTTTATTTGATTGTGAACCTTATATTGTGGGTCTACCGAGCGGAGAGAGAATTATGGGAACCCTAGAAACTAGAGATTTTCCAGTGTCTATAGGAGGGAGAGATTGGCCATCGAATCTTATTGTAGTCGACATCCATGGTGACGATTTAATTCTCGGAGACGATTGGCTCAACCGTTATGGAGCTATTTTGAATTACCGAAAGAGAGTCATTTCTATCATTGCCGATGATGGATCTGAACATTTATTCAAAGGATGGAGACCGGGGAGTTCGGGAAAATTGATCAAAGCAATGAAAGCAGTGAAATTACTGAAACAAGGTTGTCACGGATTTTAGTGCTACGCTATGAAGAAAGAAGATGGAGTAGAACTCTCATCTATTCCAGTTGTGAATGAATTCTCAGATGTATTCCCTGACGAACTACCCGGGTTACCTCCGCAGAGAGAAGTGGAGTTCACCATCGAATTAGAGCCTGGAGCCGCTCCTATTTCCAGAGCACCATACCGTATGGCGCCAACCGAGATGTATGAGTTAAAGAAGCAACTGGAGGAATTATTACAGAAGGGTTACATTCAACCTAGCGTTTCTCCTTGGGGAGCGCCCGTTCTCTTTGTCCGGAAGAAAGATGGATCCCTCCGGTTATGTATTGATTTCAGGTAGCTAAACAAGGTGACGATCAAGAACAAGTATCCTATACCTCAGATCGACGACTTGTTTGATCAACTGCAAGGGGAAAGGGTATTCTTGAAGATTGACTTGCGATCAGGATACCATCAGTTGAGAATAAAGGAATTGGATATACCGAAATCTGCCTTCAGATCCCGGTACGGACACTATGAATTTGTGGTAATGCCATTCGGACTTACCAATGCTCCTGCGGTGTTTATGCAATTGATGAATTGGGTATTCTTAGAATACCTAGATAAGTTTGTGGTCGTTTTCATCGATGACATCTTGATCTATTCGAAAGACATAGAGGAGCATGCTGAGCATTTGCGTGTTGTTTTGAGCACCTTGAGGAATGAGCAGCTTTATGCGAAACTTTCCAAATGCGAGTTCTGGCTTAGGGAAGTAACTTTCCTTGGGCATGTGATATCAGCTGACGGAGTTCAGGTAGACCCGAAGAAAGTCGAAGCAATCTTGGAATGGGAAGCTCCTAATAACGTGAAGGAAGTCCGAAGCTTCTTAGGACTTGCTGGATATTATCGTCGTTTTGTAGAGGGATTTTCCAAAATTGCTCGTCCGCTCACTCAACTGTTACAGAAAACTCAAAAGTTCACATGGAATGAGAAATGCCAGGCTAGTTTTGATGAACTTAAGAGGAGACTGACGACAACGCCTATATCAGCGTTACCAGATGGAACTGATGGATTCCTGGTATACAGCGATGCTTCAAATCAGGGTCTGGGATGTGTGTTGATGCAAAACGATAAGGTGATTGCCTATGCCTCTCGACAGTTGAAACCGTACGAAGTTAATTACCCGACTCATGATCTGGAGTTAGCAGTTGTGGTCTTTGCTTTGAAAATTTGGCGACATTATTTGTACGGCACTCATTGTCAGATCTTTACAGATCATAAGAGCCTCAAGTATATTTTCAGTCAGAAAGAATTAAACATGAGGCAGAGAAGGTGGCTGGAATTGATCAAGGATTACGACTTGGAAATCCTCTATCATCCGGGTAAAGCAAACATAGTGGCTGATGCACTGAGCCGTAAACCTGTTCCTCTTCGAGTGTTGGAAGCACTTACGTCCCAAACCAGCATTCAACGAGAACTTATCCGCGAAGGGATTGAAGTATGGTCACCAGGAATCCAAGGGCAACTATATGTGATGGAACTAACTTCGTCACTAGTCGAGGAAATCAAATCTAAGCAGTTGAATGATTCTCTGATTCTTCGGTTATGTGACAAAGTAAAGAAAGGAAAGGCCCCAGGATTCGTGATACAAGATGATGGAGTTTTGAGATTTCAGAGTCGACTTTGCGTTCCCGATGATGATGTTTTGAAACAGACAATTCTGAAGGAAGCTCACAGCGCGCCCTATTCTATTCACCGGGCGTGATAAGATGTATAAGGATCTAAAACAAAACTTCTGGTGGGGAAATATTAAGAAGGACGTAGCAGAATACGTTTCGAAGTGTTTGACTTGTCAGCAGGTTAAGATTGAACATCAGTGATCTGCCGGAATGTTGAAGCCACTTCCGATCCCTGAGTGGAAGTGGGAGGATATCTCGATGGATTTCATCACCAATATGCCAAGGACCAAGATGGGAATAAACATGATTTGGGTTGTAGTTGATCGACTAACCAAATCGGCTCATTTCCTAGGAATTAAAGACACGTGGGGACCCGAGAGATTGGCACGAGTGTTTACTGCAGATATAGTCAGATTGCATGGGACGCCGAAGACCATTATTTCGGATCGAGATGGTCGCTTCGTATCGCATTTTTGGAAAGCAATTCACAGGGCTTTAGGAACCGAGCTGAACTTTAGCATGGCTTGTCATCCTCAGACGGATGGTCAGTCCGAAAGGACTATTCAGACAGTAGAAGACATGCTTAGAGCTTGCGCCTTAGATTGGTCAACTGATTGGGAAGTTCACTTGCCGTTGATTGAATTCACCTACAACAATAGTTGGCATGATTCTATTAAGATGGAACCATTTTAAGCTTTGTACGGGAGGAGATGCCGATTACCCCTGTGCTGGGATGATTCTTCGGACTTGATCAGGACAGAATCGAAATTGATAGTTCAGACTCAGGAGAAGATAACTTTGATTCAGGAAAGACTGTTGACTGCCCAGAGTCGACAGAAGTCTTATGCAGATGTGCGCCGTCGCCCACTGGAGTTTGAGATTGGGGACCACGTACTATTGAAGGTGTCTCCTACTCGGGGAATTTTCCGTTTTGGGAGGAAATGTAAGCTAAGTCCGAGATATATCGGACCATTTGAGATCCTTGAGAGAGTTGGGGATTTAGCATACAGGGTGGCCTTACCGCCATCGCTGAGTCACATTCACAATGTGTTTCATGTATCCCAATTGCGGAAGTATGTACTAGATCCCAGTCATATTATTGATTTCGATGAGATCGAGGTAGCTAATGACGGCACCTTCGAAGAGAGACCAATCAAGATACTTGAGAGTCGGATCAAACAATTGAGGAATAAACCAATACACTTGGTTAAAGTACAGTGGTCATGACACGGAGTTGAAGAAGCCACTTGGGAAACAGTGGGCAATATGAAGACTAGGTATCCAGAGTTGTTTTCATCTTAAGTTTTGGGACGAAACTTCTTTTTAGGGAGAGAGGATGTAATACCCAAGATTTCTGATGTGTATTTGAACCTTGTGATATGTATTTGTTGCATTTTGATCTGAGTATTATTCTTCGTATTTCATGATCCCGTGTTGTTGAGCGTATGATTTCATACACGTGTTCAAATTGTGATTTTTGCACTTGTAGCGCACGCTATCGACTAGGCGTAGCGTACGCTAATTTGTATTCGTAGCGCACGCTATACGTAGTCAACATGATTAAGACAGGGTGGTAGGTGAGATCATCAGCGGATCTTGGTCGAGACATGTCGGGATGAACCTGGACGGCTTTTGGAAAAAGCCGAGTCAACGCTGTTAGCGCACGCTACTCGTATGAGGATAGCGCACGCTAAATGTTGAGTATAGTGAGGACAGTAAGCTTCGTATGGCCGTTAGCGCACGCTATGGATAGGGACTAGCGCACGCTAATAACCATTTTCTATATATAGGACAGCACCTTTTTCATTTTTTTCAGACTTCATCACTTCTCAAACCCGATTTCTGAACTTAGAGAGTCACCTCCTCCATCCTAAACCTCTCATATCATCATCCTAGCATGAGTTTAAAGATTGTGGATCATTGGAGATTGGTGTTCAAGCTTCCGGTGTTGGATTTCTTCAAGTTCCTCCTTGTTCTTCACTATTTTTGAGGTAGGTGATTCTTCACCAACTGGAGTAGTATTCTTAAGGATGTTTTGGAACATGTTTTGAGATTATCTAGTCTGTTAAATTCGTACGTAGTCGAACATCATGTTGTTAGAAGGATATTTTCGATGTTTCGGTACTTCTTCATCGTTTAGACCATTGAACCTTTTAGTGTTTGAACTCCTAAGCACATTCATGTAGCTATAACCGATTATGGCCAATTTATGGAGATTATCAAGTTCTTATGTTTTTACATAATGGAATTATACGTTTGGGACATAGAATGGATGGAACTAAGGATATTTTCTTGAAGATCAAGATGAATTATGGTGTTGTGATGATTATACGTATCCTTGTATCTCGAAGTCGTTTAATCCGTAAGATCATTCATAAACTGTATGAGCATGATATGCATGGAGATGACCTGTATTAACACTGAAGATTTCATGAGTTTCATCACCATTAGATCAGGTCTGCTGCCCTATAGTGAACTGCCATGCACGGTTAGCGCACGCTAAGATATGTATATTAACGTGTACTATCGGGCATAAGTTAACGTACGCTATGTTTGGTACGTAACGTACATTATGTCATCAGGCAAGTCAGTCGGCTGATCAGAGAGGACTATCAGTACATAGTTAGCGTACGCTATACTTCGTCGTTTACGTACGCTAACGAGCAGGCTTAACGCACGTTACGTAGAATACGTAGCGTACGCTAAGTAGTTCAGGCATAATACATTTTAAGAGCTTTCGGCCGTAGATCGGATTGTTAGACATTCATACGACATGAGATGAATTCTATATTATTTCTTTTGTTTATAAGGTTCGAGCTTGCTACGTTTGATCGAAGGAGGCGACCTTCGAGAGTGTTAAGATCATCAGAGTAATTAGTTCTTGCCATCTTTGAGGCAAGTATCGTAATTTGTTCATATTGGTATTTTGAGCATGCATGTGGTTTATTCATGTTGTTGAATATGGGATTTATTTCATTGAATTGTTGTGATATTCATTATCAAGGGTTTGTATGTTCATGTTGATGGACATAGCGATTTTTGCATATATGTATGCATGAGTTGTGTTTGTGTATGTTGTACGATCTATGCTGAGGGCGCTGGATCGGATATCCACCTCGTGTTGGTCCGACGGGATCATCTTGGGATCTATGCTGAGGGCGCTGGATCATTGGACGGGTTTTTCCACCTCGTGTTGGTCCGACGGGATCATCTTGAGATCTATGATGAGGGCGCTGGATCGTTGGAATACCCATGTGGTGTTAATGGAATCTCGTGGATTCGCATTGTTGGATTCCGGTATCGGACGTCCGTATTGTGTATTCTGTTATGCATTGTTGTTGCATATTCGAATTGTTTATTATGATACTTGTACTAGCATCGTTTTGCTAACCCATTCGGGGGTGGACATTTGTTTTGATGTTCAGGTAGCCAAGGAGCGGGAAGACAGCCACAGTACCGACGTGACGACGAAGGGGCTCAGTGATGTTTACTGTTGTTGTGATTTGTCTTCTTGGTTCACTTTCAGTACTCGAGTACGTGTGTTTTTAATTAATATCATTTCGATATGGTTGTATTAATTAACTCAATGGATCAGTTGGAACCGGTTTTATATTTTGAACTTCTGTGGTATTGTTGGATTATATGTACATTTCTTTTTATTAGTCTTGTAAATCCTTACTTAAAGGGTTTACGGCGCTGTAATTATTCCGAATATCTCGGGGTCTTACACCGTTATGATACATTGTGATGGCATGGCAGCCATAGGGAGGGCAAAGAACAGTATATATAATGGTAAGTCTCGACATATTCGTCGAAGACACAATACCATTAGACAATTGATCACTACAGGAATGATGTGTGAAGACAATATAGTGGATCCATTTACGAAAGGTATTAACCATGATCAATTATATAATGCAGCAAGGGGAATGGGATTGAAATCCACACATTGAGAATATTCGTAATGGTAACTCAACCAGGATGATTGGAGATCCCAACAACTTGGTTCAATGAGACAACTAAGTTGTAAAAGTTCAAGTTAAGCACTTGAAAATCCATTCTCGTAGCAGCTCAAGTGCAAGCCTGCATCTTGTGGTAAAGAGTAAAGCTTTTTAAAGCTTTTAATGATTCCTATAGCCTTTTATAAGTGGAGTATGGTAGGATACTATTTGTAGGAGATTACCTATATAAGTGAAGAAGTAAGGCCGCTTCATAAAATTACTAACACTTATGAATCCAAGAAATGGTCCAAGGCCGAAATAAACACAACGTGAGAACGAAAGATATTAGATCTATTATTGTGTGTATATTGCTATCTTGGTTTACATGAAAGTTGACCGGATCTAGACATCACGTTCACCGAGCAACGAGTAAATCTGATAGCATTACACTAAGGAAGGTTCAAGGCTAACTACTACCTATCCTGATGCAATAATAGGTCGTCGGGACTTGGTGCATACTGCATTTGCATTAATCATCATTTATAAAGAACTTTCCACCATAAAAGAGCAATCAAGTGTGCTCCATTATGGTGTACCCTAGTTGGCTCTAATTAGTTTTTAAGGCTAAAATCCGAATCCTACGAGGAAGTGTTGGAATATTTATTCCACATATTAATAAATAGTGTTTTGATGATTAAGTTGCTAAACAAAGCAAAACAACAAAGAGACGAAGCAAAACAACGAAGCAGACGAAGATGCAAAAAGTTGGACAAAATACAAAGCTAGCGCACGGTAGACATATAAGTTAGCGCACGCTAATGAGTCCTGGCTGAAGATCAGACAAGTTCGAAGTTACTTGAAGTGAAGTCATCTGATAAAGATAGCACACGCTACACATGTACACTAACGCATGCTATCCAAGACCATATTACCGTTGTGAAGATATTCAAACACTATATGACGCAAGCAATGACGAAATCATAGCGCATGCTAAGGATGAGGAATAGCGCACGCTAATGTGTTTAAATTCAAGTCAATCAATCCGTTGGGAAAATTCTGATGCAAAGTCAAAAGGTATAAACATATATATATGATGCATGCAATGATGCAAGATTAGTGCACGCTACAAGGAAGTGTTAGCGCACGTTAACTGTCATGGATAGTAGCCACTAGACTGGAATTACAAGACGATAACGTACGCTACATGCAGTAGATAACGTACGCTACAGGCAAAAATGCGCGATAGCGCACGCTAAGAGGAAGAGCTAGCGCACGCTTGTAAGTCAACTGGCAGCAACAACTAGTTTGATGATGAAGGCTATAAATACCACATCCTTGGTATCAAACCATACAACAACTTCAGTCAATCAAGACATTGATCTAATATTCATATACATTATATTGTTGTTGTGATATTGAGCTTATATTGTTAGTTTGAGTGTTTTTACATTCAACACATACACGATAGGTAAAAGAAAAGGTACGATTGGATTCGGTGTTATTAGGATCAAGGATCCGGCATTGTTAGAATCGCAATCGCTATCTTAGTGAGGTTTATCTAGTACCGATAGAAAGGTAGAGTGGTTGATTCCTTGTACAATAGAAAAGGAAAATGGTTTAACTTGGACAGACAAAAAGACAAGTACGCGCGGTAATATCTCGACCAATAGAAGAGATATTGAACGGTTTACTCAGATCGATAGAAGACGAGCTTGTAACGGTAATCCCTCGACTGATAGAAGAGAGGTGCAGAGGTTTTGATCTTCATCCTATAGAAAGATATCGAGAGAGGACGTAGGCACGTTTGGCCGAACCTCTATAAATCCTTGTGTGATTTATTTTTCGCACTTTATATTTACACTTCCGCACAACAACGCAAATACCGAAATTGCTCCAACAATTGGTATTGGAGCGGTACCTCCAATAAGCGGCTTAACATCCAAGGAGTCGATACAAATGGCATTTCAATATGCTCCAGTCGAAGGCCTTGCTCTTAACTGACCACCGTTTTTTGATGGCTCAAACTTCATGACGTGGAAGAAAAAGATGTCAATATTCATCCGAGCATATGACATCGAGCTTTGGAAAATAATATGTCTTGGTCTGAAAATTCCGACGAACTCCAACGATATGCTTAAAACTTTCGAAGAATATGACGATTCCGATTAAGGCAACTCAACTCCTATATTGTACCTTAAATCCGGAAGAACACAACCGGATATCATCGTGTGATAGAGCCAAAGAAATTTGAAAGATGCTTGAGGTAACATACGAAGGTACGTCTCAAGTCAAGGAGACGAAAATTAACATGCTCCTTCACGAGTACGAACTATTCCAAATGAAGGACGACGAATCCATCACTATAATGCTCGACCGTTTTTCGGTCATAACTAATGGATTCGCATGTTTCGGAAAACCAATTTCGAGTAGTGAGAAAGTAAAGAAAATTCTCCGATCACTACCTAGAGAATGGGATGGTACGGTGACGGCAATAATGGAATCTAAAGATTTAAATAATCTTGATTTTAGTGCTCTCGTTGGTTCACTTATCAACTACGAGATTGTCCTAAAATATTGAAATTCCAAACCGAAACCGAAGGAAAGAACGATAGCCATGAAGGCTAAGATGTCTAAAAGAGAAGAAATCCCGATGGACGAAAGCGACGAAGAATCGGCATATTATGCCAAAAATATTAATAAGTTCCAACACTTATTAAACCGTAGAAAGAAAGACATCCAAGCGGGCGAATCTAAGAAATTCGACAACACTTGCCGATTATGTGGTAAACCAGGCCACTTTGCAAAGAATTGTCGTGTAAAACCCAAAGAGGTTTTAATTGCAACTTGGAGTGACGAAGATATTGATGATGATTTCATCGATCAAAATAACCTTGCATTTATGGCCCGGAGTTCATTCGACGATAGCGATGCCGAAAGCCAAGTAAGTAATTCTTACGACGAACTTTTTGAAGCATTCGAGTTATTACATACGGACTATCAAAATGCTTTAAGTGAAATTAAATCCCTTAAATCTAAATATAAATCACTGGAAAATGAAAATTCCAAAATTCTTGAAAAGGGAAAATTTGTTGAAATCGATCATTCAAAATGCATTGCAAATGAGAATATTTTAAAGGATGATCTTGATAAAATCCAAACCGAGCTCAAAACTTTAACGAAGAATTTCTCTCTCGGAAACGTGAAATTTGAAAACATGCTCTCAGTTCAAAAATACACTTTGGGATTCAAACAAAATTTTAAAACCGAATCCGTGAACTTGAAGATACCCCATTGTGAAAAATATTTAAAAATCGGGCACCATATTTCAAACTATAAAAGACCACGACGGACGATAAAAAACTAAGAAATTTTGGATTCCCAAAGGAACGTTAATTCCTAATATCGTCTACGTTTCGAAATAAAAACCAACTTTCGGTTGGATCCCCAAAAATTAATTTTTAACAATTGATATCTTACAAAAGGAGAGATAATATTTTCAGGGGGAGTTATTTCCTATTCATGCATAATTATATTCATCAATTAGTATCATGCATATTCAATAATTGGTATCCTCTATATTTTTTTTACACTTTTGCTTAATACAAAAAGGGGGAGAAGGAGTAGAATCGCATAAAAAACGTCATGAAAGATATGACGAGAAAAATAAAAAGTAAAAAAGGAGAAGAAAATAATAAAAATCGAAGAAGTCGAAAAGGAGAAGAAAACATACAAAAAGGGGGAGAAACGAAGAACTCGAAAATGACAGAAAAAAAAAATATTTGAGAAACTAACGAAACGATCGAAGCCGAAAACTTTGAAACGTACAAATATATATATTTTTTTATTTTGCAGGTTTTATCCAATTCAAGGGTTGTTTTGTAATCATCAAAATGGGGGAGATTGTTGGAATATTTGTTCCACATATTAATAAATAGTGTTTTGATGATTAAGTTGCTAAACAAAGCAAAACAACAAAGAGGCGAAGCAAAACAACGAAGCAGACGAAGACGCAAAAAGCTGGACAAAATACAAAGCTAGTGCACGCTAGACATATAAGTTAGCGCATGCTAACGGGTCCCGGATGCAGATCAGACGAGTTCGAAGTTACCTGAAGTGAAGTCATCTGATGAAGATAGCGCACGCTACACATGTACACTAACACACGCTATCGAAGACCATATTACCGTTGTGAAGATATTCAAACACTGTATGACGCAAGCAATGACAAATTTATAGCGCACGCTAAGGATGAGGAATAGCGCACGCTAATGTGTTTGAATTCAAGTCAATCAATTCGTTGGGAAGATTCTGATGCAAAGTCAAAAAGTATAAACGGATATATGATGCATGCAATGATGCAAGATTAGCGCACACTACAAGAAAGTGTTAGCGCACGATAACTGTCATGGACAGTAGCTACTGGACTGGAATTACAAGACGTTAACGTATGCTACATGCAGTACATAACGTACGCTATAGGAAAAAATGCGCGATAGCGCACGCTAAGAGGAAGAGCTAGTGCACGCTAGTAAGTCAACTGGCAGCAACGACTAGTTTGATGAAGAAGGCTATAAATACCATATCCTTGGCATCAAACCATACAACAACTTCAAGCAATCAAGACATTGATATGATATTAATATACATTATATTGTTGTTGTGATATTGAGCTTATATTGTTAGTTTGAGTGTTTTTACATTCAACACATACACGAGAGGTAAAAGAAAAGATACGATTGGATTCGGTGTTATTAGGATCAAGGATCCGGCATTGTTAGAATCGCAATCGTTATCTTAGTGAGGTTTATCTAGTACCAATAGGAAGCTAGAGTGGTTGATTCCTTGTCCAATACAAATGGAAAACGGTTTAACTTGGACCGATAAAAAGACAAGTACGCACGGTAATATCTCTACCAATAGAAGAGAGATTGAACAGTTTACTCGGATCGATAGAAGACGAGCTTGTAATGGTAATCCCTCGACCGATAGATGAGAGGTGCAGAGGTTTTGATCTTCATCCTATAGAAAAAGATATCGAGAGAGGACGTAGGCACGTTTAGCCGAGCCTCTATAAATCCTTGTGTGATTTATTTTCCGCACTTTATATTTACGCTTCCACACAACGGCACAAATACCGAAATTGATCCAACAGGAAGGCGCAAAGCACCTTCCAAGTCTAAGTCCGAGTCCGAGCACGTGCACGTCGCACTTGTCGCAATGGGCGCTTTGTAGGCGCACTTTGCACTTTGCTCGTACGCCTCGGAGCGAGGAGCTATGAGGAGCCTTTCATTTTGACAACTGAGATAGTGGCCCAGATGACGTGGATGGTGAATAGGATGATACATGGCAGTAACATGTCAAGTAGATGATTTGGCAGGTGTGGAACACGTGCGGCGGTTCACGACCGAACCGGTGCAATGGTTCGGACCATTCTGTGCAATCTGAACCAGCACAATGGTTTTGGTTCGCCTGAACCAATGCTGTAATACCCGTACTTTTATTGATTGTTTGACCTTGCCGTTGTTCCTCTTTTGTCGCTCTGTAAACACTTTGAGGTGTTGTTGATGTTGATTTTGAGTTTCGTACCTTTTGGATCATGATCGTGTTGATTGGACCTTTTGGCAGTGTTTTGGGACAGGCGGATAGCGCTCGCTAGGCCTAGGATAACGCACGCTAATTATGCTTAAGTAGTGCATGATAGCCTTGAGCCTTAGTGCATGCTAACGGTACGGGCATAGCAGAAGGCAGTAGCTAATTCTGCTCTCTGGACTAGCACTTAGCGCACGCTAGGAGTTCACTAGCGCATGTTATCCGTGATCAGTAGCGCGCGCTAACATCGTCCGTAGCGCACGCTAACGTGCTGAGTCGGTAGAGGCAGTGAGGTATTTTTAATTTCTGGACTAACAGGTAACGCACGCTAGGCAGCAGCTACCGCACGTTAAAGGTGTTGGGTAACGTGCTCTAATACCCCATCGTAGCGCACGCTATCGGAGTTGGACAGTGAACTGGGACTTCGGCAGGACACCAGTTAGCGCACGCTAAGGATGTTGCATAGCGCGCGCTAACGTCGCAGGACAGTAGCCACTGGACTACCCGGTGACCCCGTTAGCGCACGCTAATATTGAGGTGTAGCGTGTGCTAGACTGAATGCGGTATATAAGGGACAGTTGACCCTGTACTTGTCATTCTTCATCCTTTTCGCTCATTTCGACGGGAGAGCTCGGTAGAGGATGATGTGGGGCGCATTTTGAAGTGACCCTTCTTCATCAATCATCATCTTGAGTTGGATAACAAATATTTCACAACATTTAATCCATTTCCATCTTCCAAATCAAGGTAAAAATCCTTAGAACCCTAATTTTGGGAATTTTGGGGATTTTCTTAGATTCGTCTGATTTATCCATTTTGGAACTTGAGAACCTTGAGATTATGATGTATCTACCCCGTATCCATTTTTCCCCTACGATTTTATGGATTTTTTTGTTCCTTGTTCGGACTTGAGAGGGTTTGGGTGATTTCCAAATCTAGATGTTTACACTTGTGGTTTCGTAAATCGTAGGTGGGTTACGAGAGTTTCTTCATATGATTTGAGTATGGATTATTGATTATCGTATTCCTTACGAATTGTTTAGGTTCTGGAAGTGCCTTCTCGGACCTACCGAACTTATACCCTTTTTCTTTCGATTCTCGATGTCACAAAGGCAAGTATATGTTTATGATTGTACGTTCTCAACTTTGAAAGTAAGATACATGATTGGCATGATTGTTTATATCCATTATGGGATGGGCCGACGGGTCGTCTGAGGGTTTCGTAGCCTCTCGTTCGATTCCGCGGATAATTTGGATTGACCACTCTGGGTTGGACCGACGGGTCCTCTTAGGGTTTCGTAGCCTCTGGTGCGGTTCCACGGTTAATCACGTGTGTATTGAAATGAGATTTAGTTATTCCGGAATACTAGTCTTGAAATGATGAATTGACGGTTGCTTTTACTCTATCGTCGAGAAGAATTTTGTTTCATATTCGATATACTTGTACTGGCTATTCGACGGCTAAACCCTTTATGGGGGAAATACCTTTTATGTATTTCAGGATCCAGGAAATCGGAGAGGCATGTACCGGGTCGGCATGAAGATGATGGGCAAGTGTGATGCTGTATTTTGTCTCTGGTTATGTTTTGTATTTCCGCCATTCAATGATGTTGTACTTGGATGGTTTTTGAATATTCGAGTACTGTTTTCGGTTTCCTTGATGTTCCGGCCTGTGTTTCCGTGGTATTGAATCGTGATGTATTGTATTCGGATGTATTGGATATGGTTTTGAATACCATTTTTGGTTGTCTTTATTTCATTGTACTTGGACCTTATCGGTCAAAGTTCATGGTTCCGCGTATAAATAGCCTTGTGGGTCCCAAGGCGTGGCTCATAGCGCTGTAATATACCCTGAATAACTTGGGGGTGTTACAGAATATGATATCAGAGGTTAGGTTTATGGATACCTAGGTTGTCGGTCTTTTGGGTTGATTAAGTCATCGTCTGTCTGCAGTATCACCACTTTGACATCATCACAGTGCGACCGGTACTTGTAAGTCCTCTTACTCTTCTTGTATTTTCTTAATCGCTTCGCTTTTAGTTTGGTATTCTTCAGAATCGGTCACTTCTAGAATGTGCGATTTGGATTATACTTACGTACGTGTGTGCCCTTCAGAATGTTTGCTGACAGGAGACAGAGTCGTGGCCGTGGTCACGGACGTGAACTCTTCCTTGAGATTTTGTCAAACTTCTAATTGTGATATTGGTCTGTATCGGTATCGTGTTGAGACTTTGTATGGGAGTCGCATGCTAGTATCACTGGAGGTCCTTGGCTTCACGCATATGTAAGTATATTGTCTTGGTTATTCGCTTGTGGCGAAGATTGATTGCTCTTGTGATGAGTTTGGAAATTTTGGATGAGCTGTTATTGGTGACAGGATTGCAAGTTTCGAGGACGAAACTTATTATTAAGGGGCAGTATGTAATATCTGTATTTTCAGATTTTTTTTCGGTATAAATGTTTCGTGTTATTTTATCTGAGATATACTGAATAGCTTGGTATCTGTACAGTATGGATAAAATAATTTGATGACTGAGACAGTTAATTTGACGACTGAAACAGTTGTATTTGTACAATCAGCGCGATTGGTTGGCGGTTATAATTGAGGATACCGTGCATCGGGTGGTTTTAATTTTGATATCGGGTTTATCATATGGGAATATTATTGGATCAAGTATATGTATTTAGCATGTCGTATATTCGTGTCCAGTATGTCGAGGCAACAGGCAGGAACAATTGGAGTTGGCTAAGTATAGCCTGATTAACGCACACTAGTGTACAAGCTTAGCGCACGCTAAAGGCTTAGACTAGCGCGTGCAAGGCCATGTCAGAACCAATCCTAGTGGTAGGCAAGGTTGTCGACAGCTTCCGGTTTTCATGCGTCAACGGCATTTAGCGCACGCTGGACATAAGAATTAGCACACGGTAAATGTAGATCAGTCACGGGAATCCAGGCAATCGCGGGTGCTTTAGGCATGTGGGGCACAAGCATTTGATGAGTAGGTACAGACTGTCGAGTCAACCATGATTAGCGCACGCTACGGGTGGATAATAGCGTACGCTAATGAGACTTTTACTGTGGCAAGTCGACGCTATGTTACGTACGTTATGGCAAGGATTTTATGTACATAACACATGGCACGAATTGAAGCAGTGGCCTCTGGACCTCGATAGCGCACGCTAACAAAGTCAGTTAGCGCACGCTATGGCAAGTAACGGGTGTTATTTTGTGAGAGTAGTGCACGCTAGTAATGTGCAGTTGAGTAATGTTATTCATTACGGTCGTTTCTTCTTTTCCACCTATAGAGGGAGTTCTTGGAGGATATTTTGAGGTTCCAAACACTTATGTAATCATGGAGTTGATCGTTTTTAACAACACTAAAGCTTGGAATGGATTGGAATTAGATTCAACCTTGAGAATCAACCCATTTCCTCGAAGAGGTAACTAATATCTACTTGGGATTTTGCTTTGGATTAAATATTGTTGTTCTTAAGTTGATGATTATCATATAAACGAATTGATCAGTATGATTATGAGATGGATTACTGAATTACGATGATGTTATTGTTGATATATGTATATTGATATGATTCTTGTGGGTTGAATTGTGTTGTTTATCTTCAAGAGATATTTTGGTTTTGGATTAGACATTGTTGATGATGATTACTTCATATGATAATGGATGTTTGCAGTATTGGTATGGTTCTTGGTGTTTTGTGAAGTATGTGTTGAAGGAGACGATAAGAATACTTCACTAATTAGTTTATATGTTAGAGTTATGGTTTATATGATTAGATAACATATTGGACTATGTTGTCTTGATGGTTATAAGCATGTTGATAGTACTTCAACATGGTAGGATTGACTCATGTTCTTGAGAATTCCTTGAAGTAAATATGGTGATTATGATGAGCTTTTGGTTAAGGTGTTTATGTTTTTAGATATGAACATGGAATGTTGATATCTAGAACAAGTGATGATGATTGTTGATGTCAAGAGACAAATTATGTGAGTGGTGATAGGATTTTCATATGGTCTTGATGATATACGAATTTTGACTATGAATTTGACAACAGTATTATCCTTCTTTGAGTATATGCGTCCATATAAATTGAATAATCGGATGATTGGATTATTTGATAATCTTAAGTATAGTATTGGTGTATGGTTGATATATATATGAACAAGGGTAAAACTTATCACATTGAATTTAAGGTCGAATTCGTAATAGAGTACGTTATGTAATCCCTGTCATCGGGATAAGTTGATATGATTATCAGATTTTGGAACCACTAGATTAGTCGATCGGTTATATTGAATGGTTAGGTTATCGAGTGCGGTGTGTATTGCGGACATGAGTTCGTAATTGTTTGAGTTATGTTGTTCGGTTGGTCTATGATCGAGGTATTGTCGAGCCGTGGAGTTGATTGGTTGGTTATGTCGAGTGTGGATTATTATCGAATGTGTGTTGATCGATTGTTGCAATTGATTATGATAATTGATCGTTGATTATGACCGTTATGTTGCGGTTGAGGTTGAAGAGTTCTTATATTGCTTTTGGCCAGGGCTGAGGAGCTCATAGACGAAGGCAATGGAGCTAGTAACGGCTTCGTTGTATCGATATCGAGGCAAGTTTATACTTGTTCAGTTTACAATTTTAATGAATGGTTTCGCTTTCACTTCGTTTATAATCCATATAGCAATGATATTATATATGTAAATTGTCGGGATGATGGTTTGTATAGTGTGTTTAGTTTGGATTAAATCATAATGTATATGATTTAATTGTGTTTGGTTGAAGGCAGAGACGTGAGTTATCTTTGGCCTATGATATGGAATGTCGGATATCGAGAATAGTTTATCGTGTCGATATTGATTTCGGGATGGCGGTTTATTGGTACTGAATTGACTGTATTTCATCTGAGGTCCCTTGAATCATCTTAATATTCATTCAGGGATGTCTGTTCGTGGAAAGGATATTATCTTCGGCATTGAGGTAATTTCAGTATTGTTCAGTTATGAGGATATTTATTCTAGTGAATTGTTGTATGTGTTGTATGTTGATGTTTCGTATGACGAGATTCATATTGATTGTTTCGTTGAGAGATATTGGTCCCAGGACTGTTTGTATTGAGATCGTTGACCGTATTGATCATTCATTGGTGGATAATGATCCCAGGATTGTTGTTTTGGATATTGATTGGTCGTGTCGACTTTTCATTGTCAGTTTGTCATTGTTTACTTTGGTGAGTCTTTTGATCCTTATTGGATATGTGATTATTTTAGTTTCGTGTCATGTTACATCGTGACATATCTAGAGTCATATACGCGTGCTGATTGATTATTGTGTAGGATTTTTTTTAGTCGGGCACACGATAGTCATGCGTGGATGTTACCGCATTGGACCATGCACACGAGACGTTACTTCATGAGGCTAATTAGGTACATGTCCCACGTATATCCTGGATTCCGTATACGGGGTGGACATGTGCATGGACACATTTCCGGATCGGGCGTATTGTGAGTCCATCTTTGAGCCATATGGATTGGTCGTTCATCCTCGATTTATGGTTGTGTATGTTCAACAGTTTTTAACTAGTTGTTCATACGCCCGAGGGGTATGTCTGACAATCAGGGTTATTTCTTTGAGATCCATTATTGTTGATCGTGTTCGGGGTTTACCTTGTCGATGGTATTTCGATCGTTGTTGATCTTTTTTTGATCGTGTTTGGAGTTTACCTTGTCGATGGTATTCTCATTCGTTGTTGATCCTTTGTTGATCTTGGTTGGAGTTTATCATGTTGATGATATTCTTGGTTGTGGTTGGCTTTTGGTTGGTCGTATTGGAGTATATCATGTCGATGATATTCTCGGTTGACTTATTGGTTGATCATGGTTATCGATCGTAGGAGCATTCGGACTATGCGTCGATGTTTCAGGATTTGTTATTATTGTTTTGTGGTAGTTGATCTACAGATAACTGTGTGTTATTGATTTCTATCCAGATTGAGATTTGACGGTGTAACCCGACGGACAGGATTTGGCACAAATAGTTCATTCCACACTTGTGAGTTATGATGATGTTTTGGGGATTCTTGGCATTGTCTGAATACAATATAGACGGTTATAGTTTAGTTCATTTCGTATTTTGAGAATGCCCTTCAACATATCGAATCTTATGCTGATACTCGTCGTCTACCTTTGGAATTCGATTTTGGAGACCCTGTTCTACTCCAGGGTTGGAGATTTAGCTTATCGGTTGTTGTTGCCTCCAACGTTGAGTCATGTCCATAGCATTTTTCATGTCTCTCAGTTGAGAGAGTATGTGCCGGATCCAAGTCATGTTATTGACTATAGTAAGATTGGTGTAAACGAGGATATTACCTTTTCGGAGAGGCCGGTGAGGATCCTTGAACATCGTGAGAAGCATCTTCGACACAAAACCATCCTGTTGGTTAAAGTACAATGGTCAAGACATGGAGTCGAGGAAGTGACTTGGGAGACAGAAGAGAAGATGCGATCGGATTACCCCGAGCCTTTTATTTCTTAAGTTTTGGGATGAAACTTCTTTTTAGAAGAGGAGAATGTAATACCCGTACTTTTATTGATTGTTTGACCTTGCCATTCTTCCTCTTTTGTCGCTCTGTAAACACTTTGAGGTGTTGTTGATGTTGATTTTGTGTTTCGTACCTTTCGAATCATGATCATGTTGATTGGACCTTTCGGCAGTGTTTTGGGACAGGCTGATAGCGCACGCTAGGCCTAGGCTAACGCACACTAATTCTGCTTGAGTAGCGCACGCTAGACTTGAGCCTTAGCGCACGCTAATGGTCCGGGCATAGCAGAAGGCAGTAGCTAATTCTGCTCTCTGGACTAGCAGTTGGCGCACGCTAGGAGTTCGCTAGTGCACGCTATTCGTGATCAGTAGCGCGTGCTAACATCGTCCATAGCGCACGCTAACGTGCTGAGTCGGCAGAGGCAGTGAGGTATTTCTACTTTCTAGACTAACAGGTAACGCAAGCTAGGCAGCAGTTACCGCACGTTAAAGGTGTTGGGTAGCACACGCTAATACCCAGTCAGCGTGCATGCTATCAGAGTTGGACAGTGAACTGGGACTTTGGTAGGACACCAGTTAGCGCACGCTAAGGATGTTGCGTGGCGCACGCTAACGTTGCAAGACAGTAGCCACTGGACTACCCGGTGACCCCTTTAGCGCATGCTAATATTGAGGTGTAGCGTGCGCTAGACTGAACACAGTATATAAGGGACAGTTGACCCTGCACTTGTCATTCTTCATCATTTTCGCTCATTTCGATGGAAGAGCTCGGGAGAGGACGATTTGGGGCGTTTGGAAGTGACCCTTCTTCATCAATCATCATCTTGAGTTGGATAACAAAGATTTCACAACATTTAATCCATTTCCATCTTCTAAATCAAGGTAAAAATCCTTAGAACCCTAATTTTGGGAATTTCGGGGATTTTCTTAGATTCGTCATCCATTTTGGAACTTGAGAAACTTGAGATTATGATGTATCTACCCCGTATCCATTTTTCCTCTACGATTTTATGGATCGTTTTGTACCTTGTTCGGACTTGAGAGGGTTTGGGTGATTTCCAAATCTCTAGATGTTTACACTTCTGGTTTCGTAAATCGTAGGCGGGTTTCGGGAGTTTTTTCGTATGATTTGAGTATGGATTATTGATTATCGTATTCCTTACGAATCGTTTAGGTGCCGGAAGTGCGTTCTTGGACCTACCGAACTTATACCCTTTTTCTTCTGATTTTCGATGATTGTACATTCTCGACTTTGAAAGTAAAGATATATGATTGGCATGATTGTTTATATCCACTCTGGGATGGGCCGACGGGTCCTCTGAGGGTTTCGTAGACTCTGGTGCGATTCCGCGGATAATTTGGGTTAATCACTCTGGGACGGACCGACGGGTCCTCTGAGGGTTCCGTAACCTCTGGTGCGGTTCCACGGTTAATCATGTATGTGTTGAAATGAGATTTAGTTATTCTGGAATACTAGTCTTGAAATAATGAATTGGCGGTTTCTTTTACTTTATTGTCGAGAAGTATTGTGTTTCATATTCGATATACTTGTACTGGCTATTCGATGTCTAACCCCTTTATGGGGGAAATACCTTTTATGTATTTCAGGATCCAGGAAATCGGAGAGGCACGTACCGAATCGGCATGAAGATGATGGGCAAGTGTGATGCTGTATTTTGTCTTTGGATATGTTTTGTATTTCCTCCATTCGGTGATGTTGTACTTGGATGATTTTTGAATACTCAAGTACTGTTTTCGGTTTCCTTAACGTTTCGGCCTTTGTTGCCGTGGTATTGAATCGTGATGTATTGTATTCGGATGTATTGGATATGGTTTTGAATACCATTTTTGGTTGTCTTTATTTCATTGTACTTGGACTTTATCGGTCAAAGTTCATGGTTCTGCGTATAAATAGCCTTGTGGGTCCCAAGGCGGGGCTCACGGCGCCGTAATATACCCTGAATAACTTGGGGGTGTTACAAATGTAGCCCTTCCCACCAGACCACAAGGTGTCTGTTCAGCTAGAAGGTCACATTGATTCGGACAGGGTCCTTTACAGGCTATATATAGCCCCCAGCGGTGATGTTTATATACACATAATTAATCAAGATAATTAATACACTCATACTAGCATAGAATTCATACTACAAGTCCCGAGTATTCAGTAGTTCGCCCGGAATTCAATTCCTAGTACAAGGTATCGAGTTCATAGAAAACCGTTGTATCTTGGGGACGTTTGCCGTTGAGCCGTGTGTACTGTGAGGGGTAATTTCGTCTTACAGAGAGAGAGTCCAACTCTTGCCTCGTTATGCATTATTCATCATTTTCTACATCATTCAACAACAACAATCGTAAAACGAAATTTTCTGTAGAAGATGGCGTCGTCAAGCAACAATGTTCATGCTCCTATCCATGCCGAGAAACCCGAGAAATTTTCAGGTACTGATTTCAAACGTTGGCAATCAAAAATCTTGTTCTACCTTACTACTCTCAACCTGTGTCGCTTTCTTTCCAAATCTCCTCCTGTTGTGGGGGATGATGAAACTGGCACCCAAAAACGCACGGCGTTGGATGCATGGTATCAAACGACTTCTTATGTCGAAACTATATTCTGAATGGGCTGGATGATACATTTTACAGTGTTTATTCCATAATCAAAATGTCCAAAGAGTTATGGAACTCATTGGAGACAAAATATAAAACAGAAGATGCCGGTTTAAAGAAGTTCATCATGGGTCGTTTTCTCGACTTCAAGATGGTGGACAACAAAACTGTTCTTGAGCAAGTGCAGGAAATACAGTTGATCCTGCACAACATTTTGGCGGAAGGAATGAGTCTGTGCATGCTGGTCGACAACGGGAGCTTCTGCAATATCATATTCAAATCCGCTCTCGACCAGCTCGGCAACCTGATCAAGTTCATCAAGCCATTTGACACCGTGCTCCAAGGGTTCGGCGACAGCACAGTCCAAGCCTATGGAAGGATCAAGCTCTCTGTCGAGCTAATATGTTATTACGATCCCAAGGTTAGGATCACTAGGAACCTCAATTTTGTAATCATAGATAGGCCCATCATCTATAATGGGTTCCTAGGTCGCCCATTTCTAGAAACCTTCGAGGCGGTCACCTCTTTTTTTTTTTACTGTATCAAATTCCCCACTGCCGATGGGACGGTCGGTACTGTAAAAGGAGACCAACTAATGGCTAAGAAATGTTTGAATTACTCCTGTATTGTAACTTCTTTCAACACTTCCCATACTATTTATAACATTGAGACGATCGACAATCAACCGATGGAGATCGACGAGCCAAGCACCTCGAACTAACCCGACTCAGAGGACGGCATCTCACATCGATTAACGGACGACATCGCGCCAAGGATCGGTTTCGAGCCAAGCCTCGACATCGATCCAAGGATCGAGTCCGGAAATCATTCCAAACGAGAAGCTACCGTCCCCATTGAAGAGTTGGAAAGTATAACGATAGATCCAGCTCGCCCGGAGCGAGAAATACAGATCGGCACAAGCGTCGGCCGCGAATTAAAGGCTGATCTGATCAGTTTACTACGCAAGAACATCAGAGTCTTTTCCTGGTCGCATCAATATATGGTCGGCATAAGTCCTGAACACTCTTGCCACTATCTAAAGATCGACCCGGCAAGGAAGCCTGTTCACCAGAAACGTAGGAAATTCGGTCCTGAGAAGTACGCAGCGCTCGACATAGAAGTCAAAAAGCTACTAGACAACAAACTAATCGGAGTAGCTACAGACGAGCCTCAGTGGGTAGCCAACGTGGTGCTCGTAAAAAAGCCGAGCAACTCATGGAGGTTATGCATCGACTTCACAGACCTCAACGCGGCATGTCCAAAAGACCACTTTCTGATGCCTTATATTGACCACTTGGTCGATAGCACAGCAGGCTGCGAAATGATGTCGTTCATGGATGCCTTCTCCGGGTACCATCAGATCCCCATGGCGAAGAAAGACATAAAACACACATCATTCCACACGGAAAAAGACGTGTACTTTTGGGTCCGAATGCTGTTCGGTCTGAAGAATGCAGGGGCGACCTAACAGCGGCTAGTCAATGGGATGTTCGCCAACCAGATCGGCAAGACCATGGAGGTCAACATTTATGACATTGTGGTCAAAAGCCTCAAAAAGGAGGATCACCTCAATGACCTTTCCGAGACATTCGCCATCCTCGAGAAGTTCAATATGAAGCTGAATCCCAAGAAATGCAACTTCAGGGTAAGCTCCGGAAAATTCCTGGGGCACATCGTGAGCCAGAGGGGGATCGAGGCAAACCCCACAAAGATCCAGGCGATACTCGACATGCAGGAGCCACGGAATGTCAAACAGGTGCAACGCCTCATAGGTTGTCTAGCTACCCTCAACCGTTTCATATCTCGGCTCGGAGATAAGAGCAAGCCATTCTTCGCGACCATAAAGAACAAGAAGTTCGCATGGACAAATGAGAGTCAAATAGCGTTCGCCAAGATCAAGGAGTATCTATCTAACCCCCATATCTTGGCAAAGCCGATCCCCGGCAAAAAGCTATTCCTTTACCTGGCGGCCTCGGAGGTCGCGCTGAGTGCGGTTTTAGTGCGAGCAGAGGGGCAAGCACACTTACCGATCTACTTTGTTAGCCAAGCGCTCCATGACGCGGAAACGTGATACACGCCTCTGGAGAAGATCGCCTACGCTCTAGTCATGAGTGTTCGCAAGCTAAGGGCATACTTCTTCGAACATCAAGTGGAGGTTCTGACGACTCTCCCTTTAAGGCAAGTTCTACATCGGCCAGATACCAACGGGCGACTCCTCAAGTGGTCACTAGAGATCGCCCAATACGGTATCATGTACGCTCCTCGCACGGTGATCAAAGGCCAAGCTCTGGCGGACTTCGTGGTGGAATTAAATTCCCTCCCAGTCCGACCCAGGTCGGCCATCCTGCTTGGAAGTTGTATGTGGATGGCTCAGCAACCAACTCGCGAGCAGGGGCAGGGATCGTCCTCATCAGCCCCGACGGCCAAAGTTTCACAAATGCTGTGCATTTCGGGTTCCGTGCGACCAATAATGAAGCCGAGTACGAAGCCTTGGTAGGCTGGCTCGATCTAGCGCTCGCCCTGGACGTTCGCTGCCTCCACATTTTCATGGAATCCCTCTTGGTCGTGAACCAAGTCAAGGGAGAATATGAGGCGCGCGGCGAACAGATGATCAAATACCAAGAATTGGTCACCGAAATGTGCACGAAATTTGAAGAAGTGCTGCTCGAACAAGTCCCTAGAGAGCACAACTCCCAAGCTGATGCCCTATCCAAACTAGCATCATCAAATGGGGCAGCAAATTTCTCTAACATCCAAATCACCAAATCAACAAAACCGGCAATCGACAGAAGCCTGATTACCACATTTGCCATCGCCGAAGAAAACTGGATGACCCCGTTCATTAAATACTTGAAAGACGGGACGGTCCCCGCCGATCATATCAAAGATCGCCAACTTCAGCTCTGTGCAACCAGATACACCCTAGTGGACGACCGGCTTTGCAAGCGAACTTTCAGCCTTCCTCTCCTCAAGTGCATTACGCCGGAGGAAGGCCAACTCGTTTTAGCCGAGATCCATGACGGTATCTGTGGAAATCATGCTGGAGGGCGAGCTCTCATCCACAAAATGACCAGGCAAGGTTTTTTCTGGCCTACACTGCAAAAAGACGCGATCGCGTACACCCGATCATGTCACAGGTGTCAAGTGATGGGCCCGAACATCAGGTTATCCCCCGAGCAGCTCACTTCTATGTACAGTCCATGGCCGTTCGCCCAATGGGGCATCGACATCATCGGTCCTTTGCCGACGGCGCCAGGAGGATGTAAATTTGCCATCGTGGGGGTCGATTATTTCACGAAATGGGCTGAGGCCGAACCACTCAACAAGATCGGCCAAGAACAAGTAATCAAGTTCATTTGGAAGAACATCATATGCCGGTTCGGTCTACCCCAGGCTATAATCTCCGACAACAGAAAGCAGTTCGACGGCTTGGAAGTCATGCAATTCTGCAAGAACTGGGGAATCAAAAAGTTGTTCTCGACCCCCTACCACCCTCAGACGAATGGGCAGGTAGAGGCTGTAAACAAGATCTTCAAACACACGATCAAAGCACAGCTCGAATTCAAACAAGGACGATGGGCGAGCGAGCTCCCGGATGTTTTGTGGTCCTATCGAACGACGACCCGAAACTCAACCGGCGAAACCCCATTCGCCCTCGCCTTCGAAACAGAATCAGTGATCCCTTCGGAGATCGCCGTCCTCAGCCACTGAACTGAACAGGAAATAACGACGGACAATGATGTAGCCCGACGAATCGATTTGGACATGCTCGAAGAACGGCGATTGACCTCGGAAATGAATAACACAATCCACAAGAGGAGATACGAGAAGTAGGCGACGTGGTCCTCAAAAAGATCCAGACTCACACGTGAGTATTCTGTCCGAATTGGGAAGGCCCCTTCAGGATATCTAAATGGCTGGCCAGAGGAGCCTACGAACTCCAACACCCAGACGGCACTCCAGACCAATATCCCTGGAACGCCGTACATTTGAAGAAATACTACCAATAAGAACTCTGTATTCAATTACCCAATGTACAAAGAGTTTAATGAGATTTTCCAATCCTATCTATATGATTCGCCTCGACAAAACAAACAAATAAAAAAGAGGATGACTCGCTCGCCCTACAAGAGGTCGTCATCTAACCTGACAGACCTATGCAAGCGATCACTCCTCCAAGCATAACGTATACCGTCGAGGATCGTCATCTAACATGGCGATCCGAGGTAGAAAAGTGCAGCCATGGTCCTGGAGGTCGATGGAACCGACAACTTTGTCCATGCAAGGTTCCTTTGGGCTGCGATCGCTCATCTTTCGTTTAAATACGAGGCGGGCGTAGCCGAAGGACCCTCCAAATAAATATGTGGACACGCTCGCTTGTCCTCAAAGGTACATCATCTAACATGATGGACCCGGACAAGGCGACGCATCCCTATCCCGTCACAACGTATACCGTCGTGGGTTACGATCATGTGCATCCTGCCCACAGTCATGGGCTGCTGCTGTCGTGTGCATCCTGCCATGACCGTGTGATGGCTAGTCCCATCATGGGAACGATCGTGTGCCCTGACAGCACTCAGCAGTTGTAGGATATAGGACCCAGCAGCGCCCGCAAGCTGTAGGATACAGCGCCCGACGGTGCCCGCATGATGTAGGCACAGCACTCGGCAGCATAGACAAAAATATTGAATGATGTGCACATTAGAGCAAAACAATTACCTTATAGAAGCAACAGCATGACAACATGGAATCCGATCCAAATCAAACTCCCGACAACAACATGTCCAGGTTCGAAGGTCGACCTCATAAGAAACTTTGTTTTCTTCGACTTTATAAATAAGTGGGGTGGTAGCTCGAACAGTAAGAGTCAGACTCTCTTGCACAGAGTTAGAGAGCTTTTTAAAAGTGTGCATTGTCAACTCATGGTCTCTTGATGCAGCTTCTCCCCGCTTCTCATCAAACCAATTCTCTAAAATTAGGCGAAATATCTCAATGTAATACCCGCAATTTTGATTTCCGGTAATTTTCTTTTTTTGACGGAAGTCCATTTTGACGACCCTATCATGATCGTTTCGTCATTCCGAGAGTATTTAATTCTGCACTTTTTGTCATCCGAGTTCGTTTCGGTATCGTTTTGTTGAGTTCCGTGTTCTTAAGCGGTTTTTCCGCACTTGAGTTCGATTCTTGCGAATCTCGTCCGAAACTATTGTTTCGAGTTTCTCTTAAGTTCATTTAATGTTATTATTCATGTTGCGAGCTTCGGCTTGGTGTTTCGATCGTGTATCGTGTATTTCGGACATTTTGGGCCATTTTCGTAATTTCCCAAAGTTTGGGGTAATTACTCTCCGTTGTCGAATTTCGAGCCTTCGGGTGGTCGGAATCGTGTGTTCTCTTAGTGCTCGAATTCGTCTTTGCGAGTACTTCGTAACCTTATCTTCGATTCGTATTCAGGTTCGGGTTTTGGGGTCGTTCGGACCGTCGGAGTTGGTCCCGGCCGAGTCATGGCCGGGCAGGTTGGGCCCAGGCCAGCCCTGGCTGAGTTACGGCCGGAAGGGCCCGGCAGTTACGTACGTAAGTCCAATTACGTACGTAACATTGCCGTCATTTTTGGGCAGAAGACTCGGCCATGGCCGGTTGCGGCCGTAAGCCATGGCCGATTACGTACGTAAGGCGGCCGGCAGACAGCCTATTTAAGGCCCTAGAGACGGGTTTTTCATCATTTTCTTCACTCGTTTTCTTCCCTTCCGCGGCTGGAGGTGTGTTGATCATGGAGAGATGTTGTTGAACAATCAATCCATTAAGTTTTGGAGTTCATATCATCAATCATCCACCCTATAACATCCTTTGATCGAGCGAATCAGGTCAGATTTTCTAGAAATCTAGTTTTGGGGAATTTGGGTATTTTGTTCGTTTTGGTCCGTTTATTCTGATTTAACATAGGATTGTGATGGATTGATGATTATTTAGATGTATTACATCATTTCCCTTGTTATTCCACGGTCGGATCGTATAGATTCATCGTTTTGGTTGAGTTCTTAATCGACGCCTTGAAGGTGTCCGGTAGAATGTCATAGAGGGGTTTTCGGACGTTCTACGATTATTATTCCTCGTATGATCGTTTATTTATTAATTATATGATGCTAGGTTGAGTTTCTTGCGAGGAACCCGTGTTGAACCCTTTCGTTCATCGTCATCTTCCTTTTCGATAGCATCGAGCGTTTTGAAGCTTCCCGGTTGAGCCGTGTTCGTCGGAATACTTGCGTGCCGATTTCGAGGCAAGTATCTTGCCCATATGTTTCATGTTTCATAGGTATAATTGTTGGTAAATGATTTTATGTAAAATCCGGAGGTTTAATGAATGTTAAAAAGTATCGGTATGTTCTCGATAAATGTTGTCTTTCAACGATAACTTGGATGCTTCGTGAATAAGTGTGTTTTTGGCCTATATGTGTTAACTTCATTGGTTGAAAGACTTATTATCACATTTAGTGAATGTAATAAACTGTAATCATATACCGAGGATTTTGTGTTGTTATATGCGCTTGCTCGTCGAATACGTGACGAGTGATATTGGTTGTTACTCCTTTGAAAGGAGGTTGT
This sequence comes from Orobanche coerulescens, assembly GCA_033398695.1. Classification (NCBI taxonomy): domain Eukaryota; kingdom Viridiplantae; phylum Streptophyta; class Magnoliopsida; order Lamiales; family Orobanchaceae; genus Orobanche; species Orobanche coerulescens. The sequence continues at coordinate 27,790,635 of CM065805.1, read as the reverse complement.
GATGCTTGATGTTGCTTGGCTTGATAGTTGATTATTGTTGTGTGTTTGTTGTATGTGATGTGCCTCTGGGTATGATCGTTGAATCTCCGGGATCCATACTTGCTAGTATGGGTCGGGCGTGACCGTAGGGCTATCCATCGGGTATGTCTTGCGGGAACTCCGAGGTTCGTGGCTTGTTAGCCCGGTGCCGAGATATCTTGTGGGGTTATCATCGGGTATGTCTTGCGGGAACTCTGAGGTTCGTGACTTGTTAGTGCGATGCCGGGATAACTTATGGTTGTGATTTGGTTATGAATGTATTTGTGCTTGTGGTCACGTGACTGTTGTTACGGTGACATGTGATTTGGTATGGCTTCCTATTGGGTTATTCACTCGGGCGGGAGCATCTGAGGTTCGTGGCTTGTTAGCACGGGACGCGAATAATCCTTAGGAATATGTGATTTATGATTTGGGTCGTGGACCCTATGATTTATGATTTGGGTCGTGGACCCTATGTTTCGTGATTTGGGTCTTGGACCCCGTGTTTTGTGAATTGGATTGTGAACCCGTGTTTTATTATCGGAATTGTATTTTGGGAAAGATAATTTTTGGGCCGCATCCTCAAGAGTTTTCGAAAGACTTGAGAATTCTTTAATCCCAAATGTTTTTACAAACTCCCGAGATCGTAAAATGTTTTGTAAGATGTATATTGGGTTTATTCCCACCTTTCTCATTTTGAACAGTTTGATCAAGTGATTTACCTCGGGAAGTATGTTTATAATTTCTAAGTCCTTGGAGTATAATATGTATGGCTTGTTGTCGTATTTTATACTTGCACTAGCAAAACAGTGGAGTTTTGCTAACCCCCGAGTATTCGGGGGGTGGATGTCTGTATTGCGTCCAGGTACTTGCAGGTTGCTGGGGAGCGAATCATAGGATCGACACGAAGGATGATGGAAGACAACGATACTAATCACATGAAGACCATTCGTTGAGTATTTTGGTAGAGTCTCAGTGTTGACTCTCTGTTGTGTAGTTGTTTCGTTTTATAGGTAGTTTGTTGTATTTACACCCCTGCGTGGGCAAGTATTGTTATCGAGTTGTATGTTTTTATTGAAAGACCAAATCGGTCTACTGAGTCATTTTAGCCTTGAAGGAATTGTTGAGTTGTTCGATGTTGTTACCAGCCTGGTAGATCCTTGAGGAAAGGTTCTATGGCGTGTAATATCCCTGAGCGGATTGGGGGTGTTACATAAATGGTATCGGAGCTTAGGTTGTGGAAACCTAGACTATCGGGTCAAGTTGTGTCTGTTGAGTTTTATCTCATCGGATTTTGTCTGACTGAGTCGTGTCGCGATGCGTTGTCTGAGTTCGTTGGTCGTGATTAGTATCGTGGGGCGATCATCATCTTCATGCGACCTGTGGTTGTAAGTCTCCCTTATTTGTGATTGTGCCTCGTCTGATGCGAGTTACTGGTATGATTATGTGTTAAGTGACGGAATCCTCCTATGGATTTTGATTTCGTGATATGTGGTTACTTGACTCTCATATTTTGTTTATATGAAGAGTGTCGCTGGTTATGTATTCTTTACGGTTCGTTTCATCCGTTGCGTGTATATTTCAAGCTGATTTGTTCGTTTGCAAGTGTTTTCGTGAAACCTTGTGCTCAATATGTTATGGGAATGTTTATGGGTGCAATTTACTCAGTCTGTAAGGGCTTCGGATGGACCAGTGGTTTAGCCCTGGTCCTAAGCAAGTTTGAACTGCGATGTGACTGTCTGTTTTCCGGTAAAAGACATGTATTGTCTTGATTTTGTACGATTTGATGCGTATATTATAATATGTTTAAACGAATATTGTTACATGAGCATTTTTGGGCATTCTAGCCCATTGAATTATTTTTGAAAACCTTGAGTATCTTAGAAAATAAATTTCGAGACGTACATTTTTTTAAAATGAACTATTTTCTCGTGGTACTTTCGAGGTGCCACAGTACGATTCAAAATTATTCCAATCGAGGACCAAAATATTTTGAGACATTTTCAATTATTTATAAATGCTTTGCTTAGACCCGAGAGTCGAATATTTCCGAAAGTTTTTAACGAAAAGAAAGTATCCTCATTTTTATCGAATGCGAAATGGTTTTCCAAAGTCTCGATAACGATGTTTCACGTTTGTACTTTTTGAAAGGTGATACTCAAGATCAATCGGTGTTTCCAAAATTATTTTCAAAAGGTGGTTTTCATTTTTTTTTAAAACCTATCAATTCCCGTTTGCGGTTTGGGAATGTATGTATGATGTTTGCTTTGTTGTTATAATGTTAACTTCCGAATATGATCGAATTGGTGGCATGAACGTTGAGGCATTGCCACGTATTTGTAGTACTAGCCCTCTATGAGAGGTGTGAACTGGTATTTACTATTTGTCGCCTCGTGGTGATTTGCGTGTTGTCGCACGAGTGTGAGCTGTTGAAGCTTGGGTTTGTATGTTTGTGTACATGTGTGATTGTTTCATGATGTTTGTAATTATGTGCTGGTTATCGTTCGGGCCGTTGAGGTCGCCGAACGATACCGTCGTTGCTGTAGTGTTTGTGTGTGTATTACTTTACGATGGTAATCGTTGTATATGATATGTGTTATGATTCTTTGTTGTGCTGAGTTGGCGTCTCCGCTATGTTGTTTCGCGACGTTATGCCTCATTTTATCTAGCATTTGTATTTTCGGTATGCCGAGCCGAGGTGTTTCAACCGTGATGTGCCGGGGCATGCACGTGTAAATTGTCCTTCTCGTCAGCAACGCATTTCAAGTGCGGACTTGAGGGACACATAATTCAGTTTTGCGAATTGGCTATCGAGACTTTCGGAGTTCGCGCTTCAGCACAAATATCAGGATCGGCTCTGAGAGGCCCATGGGAGATTTTTCTGTCGGTTGCTTTTTGTGTTGTTACCTTGTTTCCGTTGTTATGAGTTGCGGGGACGAGATTTCTTTTATAAGAGGTCGGATGTAATACCCGTACTATTTTTGACTTCTGCAGTTTCTCCTTCTAAATTCTATCGACTTGCACGTGTTCGTCGATACTTTTTGAACTTGTTTGATTTCTCGGTTGTCATCGTTCGAACTAGTTGTGACCTTGTTTCAGATCGATCTGTTTATCATTGTGACTTTTCTGAGTTCGGTTCGATTCTTGTGAACCTTGTTCGGAAGTAACATCTTTTACTTTCTACCAGTTCTTTTAATGTCTGGAGTTGAAGTGGGGAATTCGGACTCATTGTTCGACTGTTGTCATTTGATCATTGTTGTTCGGTCGTTGTTGTTCGATCGGGGTTGTCTGACTGTTGTTGCCAGATCTCGTACCGCGAAGAATTGTCGTTCACCGTTAGTCAGCTATTTCGAGTGTGGCCAGGTGGATCACCGAGCCGTGCATTGCAGGACGGTAGCTGAGAGATTTGGGGATCGAGGTTGCGTCTCTGCTCCGAAAGGACACGGAGATGCCTAGTGTGGTTTTTGAGGATTTCGGCATAGTCTGAATTGTTTGTGATTGTCCTCGTGAATCGTTTGTGTTTATTTTCTGTTTTCTCGACTGTGCATGTTCCCTTATAATAGGTGCTTTGTGTTTTGTGTTTGTTCGGATAATCAACTTGGTTGTATTATCTACTTGATGACGCTTGTCACTTGTTGGTTTTATTATGTCTCTATCGACGGCGTTGTGTTGGTCGTCGTGGAGCGTGTTTTCACATCGTATATTCCTTTGCGTTGTTTGTAACGTTTCGCCGTTGGGAGTTAGTTACGCATTCTTGTGTATCTCATTGAAATATTCCTGGTGGTATATTGCTTCTCCCTACTTGTTTAAAGTTTCGGGACGAAACTTCTTTTAAGGAGGGTAGAATGTAATACCCGCAATTTCAATTTCCGGTAATTTTCTTTTTTTGGCGGAAGTCCGTTTTGACGACTCGATCGTGATCGTTTCTTCATTCCGAGAGTATTTAATTCTGCACTTTTTGTCATCCGAGTTCGTTTCGGTATCGTTTTGTTGAGTTCCGTGTTCTTAAGCGGTTTTTCCGCACTTGAGTTCGATTCTTGCGAACCTCGTCTGAAACTGTTGTTTCGAGTTTCTCGTAAGTTCATTTAATGTTATTATTCATGTTGTGAGCTTAGGATTGGTGTTTCGATCGTGTATCGTGTATTTCGGACGTTTTGGGCCATTTTCGTAATTTCCCAAAGTTGTAATTACTTTCCATTGTCGAATTTCGAGCCTTCGGGTGGTCGGAATCGTGTGTTCTCTTAGTGCTCGAATTCGTCTTTGAGAGTACTTCGTAACCGTATCTTCGATTCGTATTCAGGTTCGGGTTTCGGGGTCGTTCGGTCCGTCGAAATCGGTCCCGGCCGAGTCATGGCCGGCGAGTTGGGCAGAACCCGATACTGCCGAGTTACTGGCCGGAAGGGCCGGCGATTCGTCGTAAGGCCGGTTACGTACGTAAGCCTTGGCCGGTTACGTACGTAACACTGCCGGCATTTTTGGGCAGAAGACTCGGCCATGGCCGGTTACGGCCGTAAGCCATGGCCGATTACGTACGTAAGGCGGCCGGCAGACAGTCTATTTAAGACCCTGCAGACGGGTTTTTCATCATTTTCTTCACTCGTTTTCTTCCCTTTCGCGGCTGGAGGTGTGTTGATCATGGAGAGATGTTGTTGGATAATCAATCCATGAAGTTTTGGAGTTCATATCATCAATCATCCACCCTATAACATCCTTTGATCGAGCGAATCAGGTAAGATTTTCTAGAAATCTAGTTTTGGGGAATTTGGGTATTTTGTTCGTTTTCGTCCATTTATTCCGATTTAACTTAGAATTGTGATGGATTGATGATTATTTAGATGTATTATATCATTTCCCTTGTTATTCTACGGTCGGATCGTATAGATTCGTCGTTTTGGTTGAGTTCTTAATCGACGCCTTGAAGGTGTCCGGTAGAATGTCATAGAGGGGTTTTTGGTCGTTCTACGATTATTCTTCCTCGTATGATCGTTGATTTATTAATTATATGATGTTAGGGTCGAGTTTCTTGCGAGGAACCCATGTTGAACCCTTCCGTTCATCGTTGTTGTGCGGCGATTAATTCGCCGCGATAGGCGATCGGCGACCTCCCAGAAAAGTCAACCATGGAAGACAAACTCCGGACAAACGCCTAGAGTTCGGCACAATGCGGCGATCGTCTTTTGGTACCCAGCGATCGTCTTTTGTTATCTGACGATCGTCTTTCATGTACGGACCAGAGGCGATCGTCTCATGCCACGTGGGGATCCAGCATCCGTCAAAGTCGTCGAAGACCGAATCTTGAACGATGGCCCACCCATGGATCTTCATAGGATACCGACAGATAGGATCATTGACCCCAGCCTGTCACCTACCACACCTACCGACAAGGCCGCCGAAAGGTACGAAGTGGGCCCTCCTCAGACAGTGACTCGCAACACGTGCTGGCTTCCCATTGGTTCACCCAGCTGGCCTCCAACTGCAACCTCGGACCTCAAGGGAACAGGCCCACGTGACGGGACGATTGGCCATTTATTTTAATATAGAAAACGGCGATCGCCCGCGATCGCCTGAGGGATCCCAACTACCTTGTCCCCTATAAATAGAGGACTCACTGTTGCGGCCAGGAAGAGAGGTGAATCCACTACGGATTAAGTGCAAAATACACACCAAAGAGAGAATAAAAGGCTCCTTTGGCAACCACTAACACATTCATAGTGATATTCATACACAATCATCATATATCCCAAGCAAGAACTCACAGATTCATACATCTGGTTCTTCCGGCAATCTACGCGCTCTAAAACCTAGATAACTAGAAATCTTTACACTCCTTGTATTAGATTCTAACATTAATATTTGTACTCGACAGTATATTTATTAATAACATCTCGCGAGAGCATTCAAGTCCGGGACTAACAACCCCGGCAAATCTTGTGTCATCTATTTTCTCACGGAAGTGTTCTCGCATTTGTTTGTTACTCGATCATTCCAGCAATACTATCTCCGGATAATATTTTAGGTAACAACAATTGGCACTAGAGGAAGGGGATCTAAACCTTCATTTTTATTCCTACCGTCTCGAAGAACACTCACTGTTCTCCGGACATATACTTGAAGAAACACTCACTGTTCTTCAATAGAAAAACCTTCAGAAAATGACATTAGCAACAACCTCCAAGAGGGCCACCCTGAGATCTGCCGGAAATCTTATTCCGGCGAGGACCGAATCCCAGCCCACGGCGGAAGGCGACCGTGGCGACGCTAGGCTCTCACTCCCACCCCCGAGGGACGGTTCTAGCCTCTCACTCGATCAGTTCCAGACATCGGAACAGATTGAGGAGGCTATAGCCATCCTCAGGGAACGGCAGAGGGCCCACGATACGCCCACCATCACCCCGTCAGCTAACCGCCGGGCAAGCAAGCAAGCTCAAGGGATCTATGTTGAGAAATCGACGAAAGCCCCAGCCGCGAGGAAGGCTCTCGTAAGGCGGGACGATTCCGTCTTCAGCCGCCTAGGGAGCGATCCCTCATGGCGACCTGGGCACTCAGGCCCCAGCCGGGAGACATCGGTATCTGAATCCTTTACCAGGAGTTCGGCATATCCGACTCCCAAGAGACAAACCGGTCAACGAGCCCCTGCTCGCCCAAGAAGGGAACCCTCTGGCAGGGAGATCGTCATTCACCACGGAGCTAGGGGATCAGTACACGATCGCCTTGGTTCGCATTCTGAGAGCCAATCGGCGAGCAGTCAGGCAACGGCGATCGCCGCTATGCAACGCCAGCTCGACGAGATGAAGACGCTCCTAGAAATTGGGGCAAATGCCAGGAGACCGATCGCTGGGCTAAATGAGCCACTCGCGGTCCAGATCGAGATCGCCCCAGTCCAATCAACGATCAATCCCCCACAAACACCTCTATATGAGGGGAGAACGGATCCGGGAACCCACTTAAGCAAATTCCGGATCTACATGACTGGATGCGGAGCTTCAGATGCGACGAAATGTCGTATGTTCCCGTTAACTCTGGGCGATATCGCCCACAGGTGGTACACCTTACTACCATCTCGCTCAATCAATTGCTTTGAGAAGCTGGCGAACGACTTCACGTCGTACTTCGCCGCCAAAGTCGCTCGCCCGGAAGGTCCCCACCGCATGATGAAAATCAGGCAGGGAAAGGACGAATCGGATGAGGATTACATCGACCGGGTGGACGAGATAGTCCTCACCGGTGAGCCCGTCGGCCGATTTAGATCGCTCACCACGCGATCTGAACGGATTCCACGGACGCTCGCCCATGTTCGAGCACCTCACAAAGGATTTTCCTCCGACCTATACGGCGTTCCGTCGAGCCGCGCCGATTATCGGCCAGCGAAGATGCTCTCACTCCGCTTGGACGAGGGACAGTCCGAAGAAGGAAAAGCACCTTCCCATGTCCAGAAGAAGGCGGTCGCCAAGCCCAGAAAGGCGGTCGCCAAGCCACCTGGCGAGTTCAAAGCCTTCGAGGATGTAGAGGTCCACCTTCTTCACAACCTCAACTTATCTCCGGCCCACATCTTCAACACGATCAAGGGTCACGAGTGGCTTTCCAAGCCAAAGCCAATAAGGGACTACGGTCACCTAGACCGTAGCAAATTCTGTGCCTATCATAAGAGTCCCGGCCACAACACTAGCCAATGCCGCGACCTCCTCAGACAGCTCTGGCGACTGTTTGAGGAAGGCAAACTGGACAATTTGATCACCAAGCCAGAACCCAGGACGGAAAGAGCCGGAGGGCGCGAACGCCGACCGAGAGAGAGAATTCCTCCCAATCCGATCGCCAGGATCGAGCATGAGCCGGAGTACTCTGATGAGTCGATCCCTCCGATCAACCCTGGCGGTCGGATCAACATGCTCCAAGCAGGAGGTGGGAGCCTCGGGGGCCTTTCCCCGGTTTCCACCCTGTCACACAGAAAGCGAAAAGCCGAGCTGAGGGCTTTCGCCGAAGTCCATGTTGTAGTACCTCCGGAGCCGACCATCGCTAGAGACGCACTCATCACCTTTTCCAACAAGGACAGGGAGGGAGTGCAATGTCCCAAAGAGGATGCACTAGTAATCTCTGCGTGCATCCTTGGGAAGACGGTCGATTGCGTGTTGGTCGACAATGGGAGTTTTTGCAACATCATATTCAAATCCGCCCTAGACCAACTCGGCAACCTAATCAAATTCATCAAGCCTTTCGACACCGTGCTCCAAGGGTTCGGCGACAACACAGTCCAAGCCTACGGGAGGATCAAGCTCTCCGTTGAGCTAGTATGCTTTTATGATCCCAAGGTTAGGATTACTAGGAACCTAAGCTTTGTAATCATAGATAGGCCCAGCATCTATAATGGGTTCCTAGGTCGCCCCTTTTTAGAAACCTTTGAGGTGGTCGCCTCATCTTTCTTTTACTGTATCAAATTCCCCACTGCCGATGGGACGGTCGGTACTGTAAAAGGAGATCAGCTAATGGCAAAGAGATGTTTGAGTTACTCCTATGTTGTTACTTCTTTCAATACTTCCCATACTATATGTAACATTGAAGCGACCGACGATCAACCCATGGAGATCGACGATCCTAACACTTCGTACCAACCCGACTCAGGGGACACCATCTCTCATCAATTGACGGACGACATCGAGCCAAGGATCGGTTTCGAGCCAAGCCTCGACATCGATCCTAGGACCGAGTCCGGAGATCGTACCAAACGAGAGGCGACCGTTCCTGTCGAAGAGTTGAAAAGTATTACGATGGATCCGGATCATCCAGAACAGGAAGTACAGATCGGCGCGAGCATCGACCACGAATTAAAGGGGGATCTGATCAACTTGCTACGTAGGAACATCGGAGTCTTTGCCTGGTCGCATCAAGATATGGTTGGCATAAGTCCCAAACACGCTTGCCATTATCTGAAGATCGACCGGGCGATGAAGCCTGTTCACCAGTAGCGTAGGAAGTTCGGTCCCGAGAAATACGCGGCGCTCGACATAGAAGTCCAGAAGTTACTCAACAACAAATTGATCGGAGTAGCCACAGACGAACCACAGTGGGTCGCCAACGCGGTGCTCGTTAAAAAGCCAACTGGCTCCTGGAGATTATGCATTGACTTCATCGACCTCAACGCGGCATGTCCAAAAGATCACTTCCCAATGCCTCATATCGATCACCTGGTCGATAGCACGGCAGGTTGCGAAATGATGTCGTTTATGGATGCCTTCGCCGGATATCATCAAATCCCAATGGCAGAGGAAGACATAAAACACACATCTTTCCACACAGAAAAAGACATATACTTTTGGGTCAGAATGCCGTTCGGCTTGAAAAACGCGGGGGCGACCTACCAGCGATTAGTCAACGGAATGTTCGCCGATCATATCGGCAAGACCATGGAGGTCTACATTGACGATATCGTAGTCAAAAGCCTCAATAAGGAAGATCACCTCAGCGATCTCTCCGAGACGTTCGCCATCCTTGAGAAGTTTAACATGAAGCTGAACCCCAATAAATGCAACTTCGGGGTGGGCTCCGGGAAGTTCCTGGGGCACATAGTGAGCCAAAGGGGGATCGAGGCGAACCCCACCAAGATACAGGCGATCCTTGACATGCAGGAACCGCGAAACATCAAGCAGGTGCAACGCCTCACAGGTTGTCTAGCCGCCCTCAACCGTTTCATATCAAGGCTCGGCGATAAAAGCAAGCCTTTCTTCACGACCATCAAGAACAAGAAGTTCGCGTGGACGAAAGAAAGCCAGGTAGCATTCGCCAAAATAAAGGAATATCTATCTAACCCCCAGATCCTGGCAAAGCCGATCCCCGGTGAAAAATTATTCCTTTACTTGGCGGCCTCAGAGGTCGCGCTGAGTGCCGTTCTGGTGCGAGCAGATGGGCAAGCCCACTTGCCGATCTACTATGTTAGCCAGGCGCTCCACGACGCTGAGACACGTTATACACCATTGGAGAAGATCGCCTATGCCCTTGTCATGAGTGTACGTAAGCTGAGGGCTTACTTCTTCGATCACCAAGTGGAGGTCCTAACAACTCTACCTCTAAGACAAGTCCTGCACCGACCGGACACCAACGGGCGACTCCTCAAGTGGTCGCTGGAGATCGCCCAATACGGTATCACTTACGCTCCTCGCACGGCGATCAAAGGCCAAGCTCTGGTGGACTTCGTGGTGGAATTAACATTCCCTCACAACCACCAGTCGGCCGACTGCTGAAATTATACGTGGATGGCTCAGCGACCAATGCGAGAGCAGGGGCAGGAATTGTCCTCATTAGCCCCGACGGTCAGAGTTTCACAAATGCTGTGCGTTTTGGTTTTCGTGCGACCAACAATGAAGCTGAATACGAAGCTTTGGTAGGCGGGCTTGATCTAGCCCTCGCCCTGGATGTTCGTCTCCTCCATATCTTCATGGACTCCCTTTTGGTCGTAAACCAAGTCAAGGGAGAATATGAGGCACGCGCAATGATGGTCAAATACCAAGAGCTGGTCGCCGAAATGTGCACAAAATTTGAAGAAGTGCTAATCGAACAAGTCCCGAGAGAGCACAATTCCCAGGCCGATGCTCTTTCCAAGCTAGCATCATCAGATGGGGCAGCCGACTTCTCCAATATCCAAATCACAAAGTCAACAAGGCCGGCGATCGACAGAAATCTGGTTACCACGGTCGCCACTGCCGAAGAGAATTGGATGACTCCGTTCGTCAAATACTTAAAGGATGGAACGGTCCCGGACGACCGTGTTAAAGCTCGCCAACTCCAGCTTCGTGCGACCAGGTATACCCTATTGGACGATCGGCTTTACAAGCGAGCCTTCAGCCTTCCCCTCCTCAAGTGTATTACACCGGAGGAAGGTCGGATCGTTTTAGCTGAGATCCATGACGGGATTTGCGGAAACCACGCGGGCGGGCGAGCCCTCATCCATAAGACAACTAGACAAGGATTTTTCTGGCCATCACTTCGGAAAGATGCGATCGCTTATGCCAGATCGTGTCATAGATGTCAGATAATGGGCCCCAACATTAAACTATCACCCGAGCAGCTCACCTCAATGTATATCCCTTGGCCATTTGCGCAATGGGGCATCGACCTTATAGGTCCCTTGCCGACGGCTCCAGTGGGGTAAGTTCGCCATCGTAGGGTCGATTATTTCACCAAATGGGCCGAGGCCGAACCGCTCAACAAGATCGCCAAGAGCAAGTGATCAAGTTTATATGGAAAAACATCGTATGCCGATTCGGTCTGCCCTGTGCCATCATCTCCGACAACGGAAAGCAGATTCGGCTTAGAAGTCATGCAGTGCAGTGAAAAGTGGGGAATCAAAAGGTTATTCTCGGCGCCCTATCACCCTCGATTTAACGGGCAGGTAGAGGCGGTGAATAAGATCCTCAAACACACGATCAAAGCACGACTCGAATCCGAGCAAGGACGATGGGCGGCGAGCTCCCGACGCTTTGTGGTCCTACCGAACGACGACCCGCAATTCAACCGGCGAAACCCCATTCGCCCTTGCCTTCGGAACGGAAGCGGTGATTCCTTCAGAGATCGTCGTCCTCAGCCATCGAACCGAACAGGAGATGACGACCGACAACGATATAGCCCGACGAATCGACCTAGACATGCTCGAAGAAAGACGGATGACCTCAGAAATGAAGAACACAATCCACAAAAGGAGAGCCGAGAAGTTCTTCAATTCAAAGGTCAGAGAAAGAAGATTTCAAGTGGGCGATCTCGTCCTTAAGAAGATCCAAACCCAAACAGGCGTTTTTGGTCCGAACTGGGAGGGACCTTTCAGAGTATCCAGATGGCTAACCAAAGGAGCCTACGAACTGGAACATCCTGACGGTACTCCGGACCAATATCCCTGGAACGCCGTGCATCTGAAAAAATACTATCAGTGATAAATTTGTATTCGATTTCAATGATGTACAAGGAATATAATGAGATTTTTTCCTATCCCATCTATTATGGCGATCGCCCCACCAGGCATATCGCATATCGCCGACGATCGCTGATCACGACGATCCTAGGTAAAATTAATGCAGCCATGGTCCTGGAGGTCGATGAAACCGATAGCTTCGCCCATGCAAGGTTCCTTTGGGCTAAGATCGTCCGCCCTTCGTTTAAATACGAGGCCGACATAGCCGAAGGACCCTCCAAAATAATCAGTAGGCACGATCGCACGTCCTCAAGGTACATCATCTAACATGGTGAACCCGAACAATGCGACGTGCCGTTATCCCCGTCTCAACGTACACCGTCGAGGATCGCCATCTTCATGGCGGGCCGAGGTGGAAGCAGAGCTGACAAGCCGCGGACGTGGTGTCGAATAAGCCGACAACACTCCGCGCAAGGACTCCTCCAGACCGAGATCGCCCGCCTTTCGTTTTAACACAAGGCAGGCGTAGCCTAACGGAGGACCCTCACAAAAAGTGAGTCGCAGGATACACAATATCCCTCGCACACGAAGACACGATTGGGGAGATCGGTCCATCGAACACCCCAACCACACATGACTCTTCAGAATCGGCAAAATGAAGATAGCTCACCAGACAGACTAGTCTTTGTTTCCTTACTTACTATAAGTGAACAAAAACAAGGGGGCAGGGATAGGTCGAGCTAATCTCAAATACGATCGAACGAAGAGGAAACATGCAGGGCGATCGGGGTCGTCCGACAAAAATTACAAGTAAGAATTCCGATTCAAAACATGTCAACACTTTCAACACTCAGACGATCGGCCGGACGAACAAAAAGTCGAAAGCAAATATACACGTACTCGTAAAAAATTGCACGCAAACAATCAAAGGCGATCGCATGTAATACATTACGCAGTATGAAAAAAGGAGTATTTTATTCATAACACAAGCTTCATACATTTCGAGGCCCGAAGGCATTACAACAAAAAGTACAAGTTATGGAGGAAAAATAAAAATGCCTCTCAAGGCCCCACCTGCTGGTCTTCGCCCTCGGGTTGCGGATCGGCTTCGGCCTCGGGATAAATGAGTTTTCCCGTATACCAACTCAAGTCGATCCCGAAGTCGGTTAAGTCGAGGATCGGCAAGGAGAACTCCGGGTGCAGAGGATTCGCGAGGGCGTAGGATTTGAAGCTCTCCATCAAGGGACCGATCTTGATCCCTGCCTTCTTTGTGGCTCGAACAGCGTCAGCAAAAGCCAAGTAGTAGGCGAACTCGCCGGCGAGCGCCACACTTTGGTAGGGATCGGTCTCGATCGCCTTCAGTTGGCCCTTCAACTCCACGGCCGTTTTCTCAGCCTCCGCCAGCTCGGCAACCTTGGCGGCATTCTCACAGCGGGCCTTCTCCAGCTCCTTCCTCGCCACGTCCAGCTCACCGCTGAGCCGATCGACCATCGCCTTCAGTCCGGCCGCCTCCTCCTGCGACGCCGCGAGCTTCTGGCGAGTTTCTTTCTCCTCATCACGGGACCGATCGGCAGCCTCCTTGGAGCGACTCAGCTCCTGCATCAATCGATCCACGTCCTGCTTAGCCCTTTTGGCCGTCTCCTCATACTCTTTCTCCATAGACCGGATCCGATTAGCATCCTCGATATTTTTGTTCCGGGCGGCCTCGAGGTCGCGATGGAGATGAGCAGTGGAGGGTCGCCCCTCAAAATCCCTAGCGGCTTGGACGGCCATCGTCGCCGTCAAGAGCTGTGGCAACGGCCGCCCGCATGGCGTCTCAGATCGCCGACGAGCGATCGCATCGAGATCGGTCGCCCAAGCCTTGGGCGAGAGTTGATAGCTGAAAACGTAAGGTGGACGTCGAGAGATCATTGGAGCCTTGCTCGACAGAAAGTCCAGCACCATGGGAGCAACGTCCGGATCGGCAAGACGAACCCTGCAGCGCAAACCAAGGAAACAAAAGGAGTTAGCCTAAACCTTACTCAGAACGCCTAGCTCGGAAGGTTCAAACCATTCTCACCTGTTGACCAGCTCTGGATCACGGCCGAAAAAGGGCTTTCCCCGAGGAGTCTCGGCGTCAGCGATCGCCGTCCTTTTCAAAAAGCCGGCAGATGTCCTGGAGCTTGATACCGATGGCACAGGACCGCACCCTCCATCATCGGAACGGAAGAAACAGGGGAGCGCGATCGCGGCTCCAAAATAGCTAAATCCGCCTCGGCCGACGGAAGGGACTCTTCCGGCCTCCGCCTCTTGCGGCGCTGAGCCGTTCCTCTTCTGGACCACCGGCTCGGCGACCGGCACCGCGGCGGGCTTCACCACGGGCGGGGCGAGACGACGTCGCGGCAACGCGACCCGTTTTACTTTCCCATATTAAGGCGACCGATAAAACCGGGATTAGACATGGCAATCTCCTGCGGTAGCTCGGCGATACGGGGAAAATAAATCTCTGCCAAAGAAGAAATTCAAACAAGTTAGACACTTACTTAGTCATGGCGACCTCTTGGAGACGATCGCCTCGCAGAAGAGAGTAGATGAAAAGTCATACCAGGGGCCTTCAAGTGGCGAGGGAAGCGAAACAGTCGAGCTCCCAATCGGTGAGATTCGTGGCTGACTGACTGAACGTCTTTATAGGAAACCGGCAATGCGCGGATCCGCTCCCAGACGATCGAGAAATCAAAGGGGAGATCGTCGATCGATGGAACAAGGGATCCTGCAAAAAGGGAAATAAATTAGATCAGTCCAAGGAGTATCCAAATAAAGGGAGAATGGAAACCCTTACTTGGATTCCTCTCCCGAAAATTGGTAGGAATATCCAAATCCTCCTCCGGCGGTTCGCTCGATGCCGACCTCCATGCACCACCAACCCAGCACCACTTTTTCAGGTCGCCCCGAGTCTTGCTCGGCACCCCAATAACCACCCTACCCTGGCGACCTTGGATATGGTAACCGCCGATCGATCCCTTCTGCACAGTCAGCTTAAAGAGATAATTCATCTCCAGCGCAGAAGGCAAGCGAAACAACCTGTGACCGCCGAACAAAGTCAATGTGCTGATAATCTGCGCCGGGCGTTCGGCGTCAATCAAGAGGCGCCAAATTCCAGGCGATCGGCGAGATCTGGCGAACGGAAAGGAAACCGCGATCCGCGGCCTGAGTCATTTCGTTGATGGCGACCATACCCTCGGGAGGCTGGTCAGCACATTCGTTCTCGGAGGGCACGTGCAATGACACATCAGAGGGGATATGATATTTGGCCCTCCAGCGGGTCATGTCCTTCCAGGTCGCCGAACTCCGAATCTGACCAAGAGTCCATTCTGACGGCTCAGCTGCCCGAAACTCCGTCCGCTTCACATGTACGTAGGGATGAGCGGCGGAGTAAGCTTCGAAATCAAACTCCGGACAGGGCCCGGCTATCCCCTCCATAAGTCTAGCAAAGGCCGTATAGACGGGGCCGGGGACGCTATCTTTTTCCCAAGACAAACGCATCAGTTTGTCTCCCTCCAACGGCGAGCCCCCCTGCTCCGCCGCCGCCGCCGTCCTCGCCACCTCGGCCTCGTTGAAAAGTTCTTCGAGTTCTTCGGGTGCAATCCCCGCTCGAATAGCTTCAGCGGCCGTCTCCATATCCACTCTAACGGGAACCTCCTCCCGTTCGGGCATGTGGCGCGTGGAAGAACTTCCGGTCTCGAAGGTTTTTGATCCTCCCGACATATTAGAAAATAAAGAGAGGAAGAAGGTTAATTTTTTCTTACCTAGAAAAAAGAAGGAGATCGGCACACAAAAGCTCCAGAAATTTCTGCAGAAATTCGGCTATGGATACTAAGGGCGCGTAAAAAGTGAAGGAGAAGAAGCCCTCCCCTTTTTATAGATGGAGACGAGGGCCTAAGTGCAAATAGGAGAAACCTCGGGGGCTGAATCGCAACCGTCACGTGGGGACGCATTAAATGCGGCCCTCGAATCCCGCATACGCGTCTTTTCGAGGGCATGCCAGCCGACAGGTCTGACAAACCGTCGGATTCCCCCAACAGCGGCACGACGCGTGTCCCAGCCACTTTTGGAAGGCCCGCCTTCTTTTCCCGCTGCTCCCGATGCGAAAGAAGGTCGTCTATATTTGAATTCAGATCGGCTGGTCGTTTAAACATCGGCGATCGCCAACAGTGCCACCTCACCCCGTGTTTTCAACATCGAGGCGAGCTGGGGGGCAATTGTTGTGCGGCGATTAATTCGCCGCGATAGGCGATCGGCGACCTCCCAGAAAAGTCAACCATGGAAGACAAACTCCGGACAAACGCCTAGAGTTCGGCACAATGCGGCGATCGTCTTTTGGTACCCAGCGATCGTCTTTTGTTATCTGACAATCGTCTTTCATGTACGGACCAGAGGCGATCGTCTCATGCCACGTGGGGATCCAGCATCCGTCAAAGTCGTCGAAGACCGAATCTTGAACGATGGCCCACCCATGGATCTTCATAGGATACCGACAGATAGGATCATTGACCCCAGCCTGTCACCTACCACACCTACCGACAAGGCCGCCGAAAGGTACGAAGTGGGCCCTCCTCAGACAGTGACTCGCAACACGTGCTGGCTTCCCATTGGTTCACCCAGCTGGCCTCCAACTGCAACCTCGGACCTCAAGGGAACAGGCCCACGTGACGGGATGATCGGCCATTTATTTTAATATAGAAAACGGCGATCGCCCGCGATCGCCTGAGGGATCCCAACTACCTTGTCCCCTATAAATAGAGGACTCACTGTTGCGGCCAGGAAGAGAGGTGAATCCACTACGGATTAAGTGCAAAATACACACCAAAGAGAGAATAAAAGGCTCCTTTGGCAACCACTAACACATTCATAGTGATATTCATACACATTCATCATATATCCCAAGCAAGAACTCACAGATTCATACATCTGGTTCTTCCGGCAATCTACGCGCTCTAAAGCCTAGATAACTAGAAATCTTTACACTCCTTGTATTAGATTCTAACATTAATATTTGTACTCGACAGTATATTATTAATAACATCTCGCGAGAGCATTCAAGCCCGGGACTAACAACCCCGGCAAATCTTGTGTCATCTATTTTCTCACGGAAGTGTTCTCGCATTTGTTTGTTACTCGATCATTCCAGCAATACTATCTCCGGATAATATTTTGGGTAACAACAATCGTCATATTCCTTTTCAATAGCATCGAGCGTTTCGAAGCTTCCTGGTTGAGCCGTGTTCGTCGGAATACTTGCGTGCCGATTTCGAGGCAAGTATCTTGCCCATACGTTTCATGTTTCGTAGGTATAATTGTTGGTAAATGATTTTATGTAAAATTCGGAGGTTTAATGAATGTTAAAAAGTATCGGTATGTTCTCGATAAATGTTGTCTTTCAACGATAACTTGGATGCTTCGTGAATAAGTGTGTTTTTGGCCTATATGTGTTAACTTCGTTGGTTGAAAGACTTATGATCACATTTAGTGAATGTAATAAACCGTAATCATATACCAAGGATTTCGTGTTGTTATGTGTGCTTGTTTGGCGAATACGTGACGGGTGATATTGGTTGTTACTCCTTTGAAATGAGGTTGTAATGCTTGATGTTGCTTGGCTTGATAGTTGATTATTGTTGTGTGTTTGTTGTATGTGATGTGCCTCTGGGTATGATCGTTGAATCTCCGGGATCCATACTTGCTAGTATGGGTCGGGCGTGACCGTAGGGCTATCCATCGGGTATGTCTTGCGGGAACTCCGAGGTTCGTGGCTTGTTAGCCCGGTGCCGAGATATCTTGTGGGGTTATCATCGGGTATGTCTTGCGGGGACTCCGAGGTTCGTGAATTGTTAGTGCGATGCCGGGATAACTTATGGTTGTGATTTGGTTATGAATGTATTTGTGCTTGTGGTCACGTGATTGTTGTTACGGTGACATGTGATTTGGTATGGCTTCCTATTGGGTTATTCACTCGGGCGGGAGCATCTGAGGTTCGTGGCTTGTTAGCACGGGACGCGAATTATCCTTATGAATATGTGATTTATGATTTGGGTCGTGGACCCTGTGATTTATGATTTGGGTCGTGGACCCTATATTTCGTGATTTGGGTCTTGGACCCCCTGTTTTGTGAATTGGATTCTGAACCCGTGTTTTATTATCGGAATTGTATTTTGGGATAGATGATTTTTGGGCCGCGTCCCCAAGAGTTTTTGAAAGACTTGAGAATTCTTTAATCCCAAATGTTTTTACAAAATCCCGAGATCGTAAAATGTTTTGTAAGATGTATATTGGGTTTATTCCCACCTTTCTCATTTTGAACAGTTTGATCAAGTGATTTACCTCGGGAAGTATGTTTATGATTTCTAAGTCCTTGGAGTATGATATGTATGGCTTGTTGTCGTATTTTATACTTGCACTAGTATAACAGTGGAGTTTTGCTAACCCCTGAGTATTCGAGGGGTGGATGTCTGTATTGCGTCCAGGTACTTGCAGGTTGCTGGGGAGCGAATCATAGGATCGACACGAAGGATGATGGAAGACAACGATACTAATCACATGAAGACCATTCGTTGAGTATTTTGGTGGAGTCTCAGTGTTGACTCTCCATTGTGTAGTTGTTGCGTTTTATTGATAGTTTGTTGTATTTATACCCCTGCGTGGGCAAGTATTGTTATCGAGTTGTGTATTTTTATTGAAAGACCAAATCGGTGTACTGAGTCATTTTAGCCTTGAAAGCAATGTTGAGTTGTTCGATGTTGTTACCAGCCTGGTAGATCCTTGAGGAAAGGTTATACGGCGTGTAATATCCCTGAGCGGATTGGGGGTGTTACACTCAAGTAACGAGCAAACAGGTAAACGCCTCGCCCACAACATACGATTATTAAAGCATTCAACAGCATTGGATGTCAAGAAGTTATAGCATCATACCGGATACTTCGATCTAGCCCACCTCTTTGGCCCAATTTTAGAAAGGCGCTTGTGAGCCCCGTTATGGCTTTCAATATGTAGTTTCGAAAAGTATTTTCAAAAACTTCTTCACGATGCGTGTAGGCAGCCGTTTTAAAGAGTCCTATAGCATGAGCACCGTAGGAGGTCAGATTTTTTGCAAGATGGTGATAGCACAACCCGTGTAATGCATTTGGATAGACGGCTCGAACAGCATTCTGAATGCTCTTATGTTGGTCACTCACACGCAGTAAATCTTCCATCGGATTGTAGCATCTGCACAGGTTATATGGAAAATAAGTCCATGACTCGTCATTCTCTATCGGACCGAGACCAACTGCAAGAGGAAATACTTGCTCGTTCCCGTCAAATGTGACGGACACAAATAGAGTTCCTTTATTCCTTCCCTTCAGGTGGGTTCCATCAACTATAATCACCGGTCGAAGGCACGTATCAAATGCCCTAATACTCTGTCCGAGTGCAACGAACATGTGGCAAAGCACTCCCTCACAAGTCGTCTCCAAATCATAAATTATCCCTGGATTACGCTGTTTCAACAAATACAGATAAGATGGGAGCCTCTTATACGACTCATCAAAGCTGCCATATGTATTCTCTATCGCTATATTCCTCGTCCGGAGAGCAAAACTGTATAGCATGTCAATGCCGTAATCCCTACGCATCTCTACAATCATCTCCTTTGACCTCAAGGTGACCTCCTCACCGGTCAATATTTTAGCAAAATAATGGGCGGCAACCTCAGAAGTGACCGACCGTGCGGTAGCACGGTTCAAGTTAGTAATTCTCCAAATGGTTGCACCCTCAATGGCACACAACCTAAACTGACAATTGTTTCTCCCACTCTTACAGACAAACAATATACGTTCATCGGTGGAACGATCAGTGATACACTGTAACATGTTTTCCAAATTATACATTCCTACAGTTATCCTCAACTCTGTCTTGAACCGAAAGGTGGACCCCACCTCTAGCTGACCGGTGACAGGTGGAGGCTGCTCGACCCAACCTAAAATCTCAGCACTATCGGGGTCCGGAAATAGAATGATCCAATTATGCATTGAACGTTGATGCTCATGCTCGCTCGCAGATTGATGGTCGGATGATAAGTACCGACGACTCATAATACTATCTATTTGGGCAGGTTGGCGAACCCAAGCAAGAAACTCCACAGATAGTGACTCAAGCAAGTCTTTACAACAATCTTCATCTTCGGGTGTATGCACCTTCTCACCTTCCTCGTCTTCCTCATCTTCCTCATCTTCCTCGTATTGATAATCTTTGGAAGGCATGTCATAATTTATGTTGTCGGGCTCTACTCTCGAGCTGCTACATCCCATATTAACCTCGGGATGGAGGAGCCGCCGTTCTCAACATAGACCTCAGAATCCTCTTTGTATTCTACTAGTAATCGAAGTATCTCGGTATCGCCCCGTAATAGGACTTTTACTTTGTTTCCCTTGGCCATGTGTGCCAAGTACCATAATTTGTAATCGGACACATTTGGACCACCCAAATCCTCTCTGATAACCCCCACGAGGTTTGCATGACTAACTTTGCTCGTGTCGATGTAGACAAAAGAAGAGTCCCCGTCTACATATGTCGATCGCTCCCAATGACCACAGTGATGTATCAAAATACGCTGCCACGACATCCGATTACAAAAAGATAAATAACTATTCCGAAAACTGAGCGAACAATATTCTAAAACGGTCTGCCTTGGACACGACCGATGCACACGGTCGTATGCTACCGTGTGCAGCGATCGTGTGCAAGTTTCTGGCCATGAACACGATCGCTGCACACGATTGTAGACGATCGTGGACACCCTAGTTGTGCGCACTAGGGGTGTCGAACGGTTCGGTTCCAGTTAACCGGACCGAAATTTTCGGTTAACCGGAACCACAATTGCCCAAAAATGAGAACCGAAAACCGAACCATATAAAATTTCGGTTAACCGGAACCGAACCGGTTATTTTCGGTTCGGTTCGATTAAGCCAAACCGCTTTTTTTTTACACGAGTTAAATTATAAATTATAAATTACAAAATATAATATTAATATTTAATACATATATAATATATTATTATAATTTTTTAACAAAATATAAAATATTTATTTAACAATATTAGGGTTTTAAATTTTTAATTTACAAAACTTAAAATAATAAAATATATAAGTATAAAATAAAAAAATAATATTTAATAAATATAATATAAAATCGGTTTTCGGTTGGAACAGTTGGTTCGATTCGAACCGAAAACCGAAAAATTATGTAATAAGGAACCGAAAACCGAACCGAAAACCGATTATACGGTTCCGGTTAATCGGAACCGGCTCGGTTCCGGTTCTAACCGAGAATCGGCTCGGTTCCCGTTCTAACCGAGAACCGGGAACCATTTAGACACCCCTAGTGCGCACGATGTCAATGCTGTTGGACACGACCGTTGCACACATTGGCTTGCCATCGTGTACAGCCATCGTGTCCGGAAGAACTTGTCGGGAAAAAAAATCCAGCGGTAAAATATTGATGCATACTTTCTTTATGAACCCAAAATCATGACAAATGAAGTCCCTATTTGAACGTCAACTTTTCTTTCGAATAATGTTGTGATTTTTATAAGATTTTTGAGAGACCATTTGTCAAAAATGGTTGTGTTGTTTTGATGTATAGGTTGTAGTTAAATTTTTATTGTTGGACATTAATATCGATCGGCTTTGAGCAGATAAGGAAAATGAAAAAGAAAAAAGAAAATAAAAATAGTTGAAATTAAATAAAATACAAAAAAAGTCAACATTACAACTTTGGGAGGACATTTTAGTCTTTTTAATCAAAATGGTACTAAAACTTATACTCTTATGAATGGGAATATAAAACTTGTCAATTTTATGATTTGGTATTAAAAAATTGATTTCCACTGTGTATAAATTCATAGTAATAGATTTTCTGGATAAAAGTATTACACTATTATACTCCATAATTTATCATGTGGACTATATATGAACTTTTAGATCATCATAATTGTTAATTTTTTGTAGCACATAAACTGATTTATTCAAAACAGATCTAATTGTCAAGAAATGTTTTTTTTGGTTATTTTATCAACCTCCATTATCATCATGAAATATTCCCAGCTAATAAATTATTATTATGTTGTTTATAATAAACTGTTGCACAAAGCATAAAGTACACAGAATTAATATCATTCATCAATGTAAAAAAATTACTTATGTTCGGATATTGTTTCTTCTAGCAATGCTACTCAATCCAATCGCCATTGTCGAATGTTCAGATCCTTTCGTCTAGAAGCTGCTACAAAAATTTAAACCTGATCCAACGATTAACTAATCTGCAAAATGTAATTTTAGTGAAGCTTTGTAGTGCAAAAAATAATGGCATACCATTTTTTCCTAAAATTTTTTCGAACTTTCGTGTTGATAATGTGTTATAAACTATAAAAAAAAAATAAGAGAAAATATGTAGAGTAATAATCTGGATATCTCATTACGAGGATTAAAGACCTCCTACTTATATAGGAAAGATATTATATATATATATATATACACACACACACACACACACATCTATACAAGGAAAGATATTTTTCCAACCATAGGCAAAATATGTACATAATTCCTACAGGAGTCGCAACAAAACATCCCAAACATTTGCCATTGATCTTGCAACATTCACCCATCTCATGATTCAAATACCATCTAAAACCTATCCAACACATGTAGCGTTGACCCTATTTCTTAATCTTAAGCTCAGCCCTCAGATGAAGAACATCATTGATGAAATATGGGCTATCATCCGATATAAACGCGGTCCACGGCACACCAAACAGATTCCGATAACCAACCGCCTTCCCGCCGGTAAACGTATAATTCCCGGTATATTTGCTCACAAATTCCTCAGTCGGTTTAGTCCTCGTTGAAAATTCATAATCAACTGTAAAGGCCACAGAACCCTTCTCCTGCATGCCCAAAAACAGCCCAAAACAACGAAAAACATTATTCTGATCCATATTGCAATGGCCCGACAAGAAAAAGCCCTGCCCACCCAAATGAAAGGCCTGAGAGTAGACTCTGCCCGCAGGGGAAAGCTGTGCACATTCCTCACGCTTGAGATCAAGGTAAACCACACACTGCTGATGTGGCATTTCAAACTCGACCACCTTAACGGGCCGGTACTTGTAGGCCCGCTCGACAAATCGACGGAATGAGGTGTTAGCCTCCTCGGCTATGAGAGTACGTTGTCTATAAGGAGCTTCTGCTTTGAAAAAGAGAGCGTCTAGGACGACTTTGGATGCTATATCGGGGTCAATGTCGATGCAAGTGAGAACTTTCTTCAGCTTTCGGCAGGTCATGCATGGAAAACGAACGAAACGAAGTAGGCGTGTGCTTAGTATTTCTCGTCTTTCCTCTGGGTCTGGGTAATGGGTTCTGGCCCACTTTAGTACAAAATCATAAACAGCATCCTCCGAAGGTACTTGCAGGTCGTCACTGAATAGAACTGCCTCGATACCAGCTAGAGGCAGGTTCAACACCTCTTCATGAAACCTGATAGGCAAATGAAAGAAAAAGCTTTATTTTAGCAGCAAAACTTCTTCATAAGGAAAAAAAATAAATGTTCAATACTTCGGAAGACTTAATAACTATTCAAGTAATACCCCAAACAACCACACCCCCAAAAGAAGAAAGAAAGTAAAAAATCAAGTATAAATCCAACAAATGAATGATATTTAGCACAAAATTAAGGGGATGTTTGGATTATGATTTGTTGGTTGGGATTATGTATTCTAGTATTCAAAATCTTGGATATCGACAATATTGTGATAGTATGAATCCTTATTTAATGTTTGTTGTAAGATTGAAAATTCTTTACGTTTTACTGTAGATGTCAAATCATGTCGGAAATGTGGATAATTTTGTATTATTATATTGTATTTATTTAAATATAAATATGGATAAAGTATAGATAAATATGGATAAAGTATAAATAAATATGGATAAAGTATTTATTTGTATTATTATATTGTATTTATTTAAATATAAATACGGATAAAGTATAGATGAAGGGGAGCCTTGGCGCAGCGGTAAGAGTTGTCGCCGTGTGACTTGTGGTCACGGATTCGAGTCCTAGGAACGACCTCTTGCCAATTTAATCGGCAAGGGAAGGCTTTGCCCGCTATACACCCTTGTGGTGGAACCCTTCCCAAGAACCTCACCTTGCGGGGACGCTTTGTGCACCGGGCTGCCCTTTTTTTTATAAAATATAGATATAATTGTAGATGTCAAATCATGTCTGAAAAGCGGATGTTTTGTATCATTATATTGTATTTATTTAAATATAAATATGGATAAAATAAAGTTGTGATTGTAGAATGATTAATGTGTTTTATTGGATTTTGCGATATAATAATGGGAATAGAGATAGAGGAGCGAGATATGTGAATAAAATAAATTAAGGACATATTAGGGTTCAGTGTAGGTTTTGGATTTTGTTGGATGAGTATTTAGAAACTGAGTCTTAGTACAAAGACGTCTTGGGAAACTGAATCCGAATACTGGTATTTTCAATCTGAAATCAAACATAGGATAAGGGTTTTGCAAACTCCAAAAAAAAGGTGTGTTCAAGTTTTAGGTAAAAAGGAAGCATTTCTTGGTGTTTGCAAACACCAACTTCAGCTTTAGCCAGTGCTTTATATCGTCAGAATTTTTGAAGCATTGATATTGTACTTGGTTGTATTTATTTAAATATAAATATGGATGAAATAAAGTTACAGTAAAACCTCGATAAATGAATCAGAAAAAAATATTCGTTTACTGAGGTTATTTACTTATCGATAAATGAATATATTATTCGTTTATCGATAAATGAATTTTTATTCATTTAGACGGTATTTTTACATTTTTATTTTTTTCGTATGATTAATTATTTTACATCTAATGTATAAATACGTATATAGACTAAGTACATGCACCATGTACCGATAAGATTCTATGTATGAAATACTTGGAGTCTATATTAGGAATATGAGCACCTACCCACGAAGAAATCATCGAGTCCGTACTAAATGATGAGAATGATCCAGAACCACATGACAGTGGCGTCACACCAAATGTGTCATTAAAAGAAGCCTTGAAGCAATAATCACCCTACGAAACTACTTGCTATAGCACGAGCATAATATTCCAGAAATTTTGTTTGCACTAGAAAAAGTCAAGGATAGGATACATTTTGGTGGAAGGAAAAAACAAACTTTAGACGTTTTTTTTTGTGAATAAATGACTTATTGTATGAACATTGTTGATTGGAAGAAATATTTTTTTAGGGTATATATATATATATATGGGGATATTACATCCAACTATCTTATTAGATGGCATGTTTACAGTTTAGTCCCTATTGTTTCATAAATTACAGCGAAGGACCAAAATCAGGCTTGGTGTTGACTTCTATTAAAAAGACGAAAATGCCCTGGAATAAAATATTTCTTTTAAAAAAATATTTCATATTAAACAAATAGCCTAGTTTATGTAAACCCACTCCATACTTCAATTATGCTTTCATTCGTACGCAAAACCTGTGGTGGAGGATCCGGAGACTGCCCAGGAGGATCTCTGGGCAGCGCTTGGCCGGAGACGGCGGCCGGAGACGGCGGCCGGAGGCCGCCCCCGACGGACCTCAGCCATGGTTGACAGGAAAGGAGCGCCTCAGAGCGAGGATTCTGAAACTATAATCGGATTTGAAATCGGATATGGGAGAAGGCCGGAAAATGAAGTCAAAGTGCCGGCGATGATGTCACCGAGTAGCCAGAATGACGTCACAAATAGAAGATGACAGAACTGGAACCGGATGATTGTTCAAGAAGCGCCTCGGAACAAGGATTCCGGAACTATAATCGGATTTATGGTCGGACGTTGGATCAGACCGGAAAATGATGTCAAAGTTGAAATGATGATGTCACCGTGATGCAGTGATGACGTCACTTGACGTGATGGTGAAGATGAATTGGGGCGTTTTTTATACCGGATGAATTACAACGATTGGAGGATACCGTTAGAACCGTATTGATGTAAGGAAAATGTTTACAGATGAGAATCACGATGCGGATGACAGGAAGACGCCGGAAAATGCAAAAGAAATTCCGGAGAAAATCTTTTGTTTAATTCAACCTCCTTGTGCCTCCGTTGCAAGGCCTTCGCTTTCCAACCTCCAGCACTGCCATCCTCACCAGCAGTGGGAGGCACTGATCTCTACCTGTCAGTTCAGCCGCAAATGGGGGAAAGGGTTGGGTAAAAATGAAAAGGAAAAATAAAAGGGCAAATTCGGAATTTCAGTACTCTCCTGTGACATCATCTGAAAATTTGACTTTTGTCCTTCGTTGTAAATATAGTTTTTGGACAGAGCAACGATTGTCCTTCATTGTAATATCTGAAACAATAGGGACTAAATTGTAATTAGGTCATCTAAGAAGGTAATCAGATGTAAATTGCCCATATATATTATGGATTTTAATGATTATTCATTTATATTTACATGGGGTCTTTAAGGATTCAAGAAAAATAATTCGTTAATGCATTTAGCGAGGTTATTCATTTAGCCCCTTTGCCCAAGTCGGGACCGGAGAAAATTATTCATTTGGCGAGGTTATTCATTTATCGAACGTTCATTTATCGAGGTTTTACTGTATGATTGTAGAATGATTAATGTGTTTTATTGGATTTTGTTAGATGATAATGGGAATAGAGATAGAGGAGAGAGATATGTGAATAAAATAAATATAGGTTGTAAATTTTGTTGGATGAGAATTTAGAAATTGAGTCTTAGTAGAAATGCGTATTGGGAAACTGAATCCAAATACGGATATTTTCATTCTTAAATCAAAAAAAGCCTAAGGGTTTTGCAAACTCTAAAGAAAGGTGTGTTCAAGTTTTAGGTAAAAAGGAAGCATTCTTGGTGTTTGCAAACACCAACTTCAGCTTTAGCTTGTGCTTTCTTTCATCAGAATTTTAGAAGCAATGGGTGAGGTGCTTTGGCTTTTGGGGAAGTGTTTCTGGTAATCCTGTACATAAAAATAACTTTATATTTTATATTTCTGTCATCAATTCATTTTCCCTATAATAGTAAAAGGGTCATTCTGTAATTACATTCAAAAGCTTATCTTCAAAGTTTTTTTTCCAAGCACTTCAATTTTTTTTAGCTTCTAGCTTTCTATCTGCAAACACTATACTTATGTGTCTTCCTACAATAAAGCACTTGTAATGAAAAGCACTAGTGTCTGGAGACACTCGCGAAGTCATGTGGATTAGCTATTACAACTAGTGCTCTGAATGGGCAGAGCTACCCGGTACCCGCTCGGCGGTCCGGATCAGATACCCGATCCGATGGACAGCACAATTCTTTAATAAGTTGGTCCCGGTCTTGATTTTCCGCTCATCGCTTAATTGTTCTTAACCTAATGTTAATAGTCCAACCAGAACAAACCTAATCATTTAGTGTTGTTAATGGGCTGAGCTACCGAGTACCTGCACGGCAGCCCGGCTCGAATACCCATGGACCGCCCGATTCTTTAATGAACCGGTCCTGACTGGCTACCCGGTTCCTTAACGGGCAGGTAGACCACGCAATTCGAGACTCTACCGAGCCGGACCGGGTGTCCAACCCGTTAACAGCACTTATCACATCAGAAAAGGCAACTTGTCCTTTTTCAATCAGCACAAGTATCAAATATGTTGAATAATTCAGAAATTACATATACGAAATAAAAACAATCTGCGAAATCAACTGATGGCCATAATTTAGCACAATACCTTCAGTGGAAACCCACAATTTGACGAGAAAAGGGCGATTAGATTAAATGACCGGGAGCTTACTTGTTTAAATCCTTGAAACGTGCAGCAAGATACTGCTTGGCTGCATCCATAAGAGGCTGAACAGTATCAGACATTAGAACAGTCGAAGGAAGATCCAAATAAAGCAGCGCTGATTCAGAAGTCATTGGTAAGTTGCGCAATAACCGACTGCAGTGCCTCATGCATGAAGCAACCTCGAATTTGTCAGCAGCCATCAATACATCCAGTAAAGCAGTTGGCGTGGTTCTAGGTACAATATTGCTATACATAAAGTTCAGCAAATCCATGAAAGCTGCTTCCTCTGTGCTCACCAGAGTTGTGACCCAAACAAAAGTCAGTTTGATGATGGATTCATTCAACCAGGCTCAACAAAGCTGTATGTAACTATGTTTATATACCTATGTAGCTATTTATGTATGTGTGTGTTTAGAGCAAGCTAAGCACATTGTAAACTATTTATCTTGTACAAATGCAACTCAACAAGTGTTGCTCCCTCCGTTCCAGTTGAATAGTCTACTTTGGTGACGGTACAACTTTTTTATGGATCGCAAAGTATAATACATAGGATAAGTTCTCATATCTTTCAATTACATGTTCCATGATGTACATTTTGATTTTACAATATCAATCACGTAACGTGACATGACTATAGCAATTATCCAACCCATCGTCGTCTCGTGGTATTTTTCACGTAACTGGAACATCTATGATGTTGACGGTTTTAGAATATTATCTCATTTCTCCTTCTTGTGAAGATTGCTACAGGAATGGCATCCGGCATAGAACTTTACCATTTTATTTTTTGCATGAATTTATTGTGTCAACTAATTTAGACATTTAATTGACACTAAATTTAACGACACCAACTCCACGAGTTGGAATTAAGGTGAAATTGATGATGATTGCAATGATCTTCTAGTTACATCCTTATTATTTGGGTGGGTGGGGGGGGGGGGGGTTCGGAGCATATATATATCCATATAAGGGCATGAAATGTAAGAAGTTATAAATGTAATCCTTCTATTGGGACAAAGTTGTTTTTTGAAATGTGACTCTTTGAGTGGGATGGACTGAGTATATATATAGGGGTGGATTCAGGTGAGAATGCAATTTAAGTTAAGAAATAAGAATGAATTTCATCCATAGATCTTGATAAATGGATGGCCTAGATTTATTCTCACAAAAATTTGATGCACATAATGCAGTATTTCAATGCATCGATATTTTGATGCATATAATGCATTGCAATTTTGATGCACGAAATGCATATATTTCATGCATAATTAGTACAAAACTCATGCATATTCGTATTACTAATTAAATATAACATTTAATATGATTAGCAAAAAGAAAGAAAATGTAACATATAATATGATTAGAATGGGTCAAGCATGGCCTACACAAAACTTAGACTCGGGCTTTGCATTGGAACGGGCTGTCCAACTTATTTGATAGGCCCACAATGGTTTAGGTGGCACAATAAAACAGACTTTGGCAGGGGACTTGGGCTCCCCGCATTGCACTTGCTCTTAGTATCTATTTGATAATATATAAGCCAAAAAAAGAAAAGAAAAAAGGCAATGTTTCTTAAAGAATTACATAAATAGTTGCCAAAAAGAATCAGTAACGAATGAACTGAACACTTGCCCATGAAAACTTCAACACTTATGATGTAATGTTTACCTGAGGCGTGAATTCGCACAGTTACATGCTGCTCAGACTCCTTCATACCATTTGAGAACAACTGGAAAGCACATGAACTTTGGAACATAAGAATCAATATAGAGCAATACAGACGCATAGAGATCCATTGGGAAAAAAACCTTGTAGAAGAATCGACTCTTTACTGCCAAAATTGGAGAGCTGATGTGTAATGTTTTAACTTGAATTGGTGAATAGTCCATGCCAGATGCTTCTTCTCCCTTAGCAGGTTTGTGACCTACAACAGCTCCGGATTGTGAGATTAACGTTTCTCACCTCTCCGGTCTAAAAAACATATTCTCCAGAACTCAAATAATTTCAGAAAACTAATTGGAGTAGGATAAGCATTCATCTGCTCTTGTACTACTTAGAGACTCATAGATGAAAAAATTATAGTAAGAAGCTGGAATTATCAAGGAAGGATATTTGAAGAGCAATTCAAGGTTAGGGTGACAATAATCAACTACAAGAAAGGACATATTTTAATGTACCGGATTGATGTATCGTAATCTCTGCACCCAAAGGTGATTCCTCAACCATTGCAACAGCTTCTTCCTCTTGATTCTCATAAGTCACTGCATCTTCCAGATCCCGAAAATTGCAATTCAAAACCTGCTCTTCACATTGTTCGGTTTCTGTGAAGTTCAAAACATAACTACGTTAGCATGTGCAAGTTGAGTAAATCAAAAAGATATGCTTTGACTCTATAGTTGCTACTTCTTAATGGAGTATGAGTATTCTTGAACGCACATCCCACTACTGTTACTGCATACAAAACACTTGAATATATTTGAAGTCCAAAAAGTAAGGGACGGTAAGAATTTTAAAAATGACAAAAAACAAAGAACCACGGAATATAATACAACTAGGGCAGCCAACACGTAGATGCTGAAAAATACAAAAAAATATGAAAAGAGGCCAAGCGACACATCATCACAGAAACATAACCACATTCATTAACAGAATTATACTCCTCTTTCACTATTGATCACCCAAACGAACATCTAGATGGCATATTCAGATATAACATAATGTGAATGCCCGACTCATCTTTTATATTCAAACACAACTCTCTCTAAATAGGCTGGAAAACGAAAAACTAAATGTGGTATTCTCTCTCCTTTAGCCAACCTTTGGAGCCGCAATTCCGAAGCGCTTAAATTTAAACATTCAATTACGTTGACTGTCCACAACCTTCATACCAGAACTCCTTGCAACCATTTTTTTTGTCACACCAAACCTAGTCTAGAAAGAAAGAAAATTCCTCCCCAACCCAATCCATAGCTTGACTCGAACCGACGCTCAAGAGGTAACTGACTTTGTCCTTCTACAACCATATTCGACCCCCCCCCCCCCATTTGATCTCCACACAAAACCCTTGTTGAAAGTCACGGCTAAGCCAAGAAGCTCGTATTCTAGAGTCCTCACAAAACCGACCCAGTTTACAAAAATTTTCCCCCCCCCCCCCCCAAAAAAAAAAACAAGCATATCTGCATATATATGAAACAAATAACAATATCATTGAAATCCATCAACGCAAAAAGCGACACGGATTTAGGCACAATAGGGAAGAATACCATTAACAATGCTGAGCTGCTCATCGCGGCGACGTTTCCGATTCCTGGCCCAATCACCTAGACTGGCATCCGGGCCGGGTTTGGAGCCAGGCAGGTCGGGTAAGACCTCGATCCGGAGAATCCTATCCGAGAAATTGACATCGTTGAAGGCGAATGCGAAGTCCGATGAGGGTTCCATTGCGACCGATTGCATTAATATGTTTCTAGGTCGAAACAAATCCACTTCCCCAATTTTCTTGGAATATATATTATACCTATCTCGCTTCCAAGAATATATCTTCTTTACCTATACCTCCATGATAGAGGTTTCTTAGAAATATGGAGAGAGAGAATATAACAGGAGATACAGAAGTAACGCAAGGATTAGTACGAAGATTGCTATGTTATTCTTTATATCACATAATTTTTTAGAGAATAAATGATGAAATAAACCAACTTATTTTTTAGTTTTGAATGATTTTTTTGAATTTTCGAAATTAGACTATATTTAATTGGAATTTTAAATAATTTTTTAAAATCAAACATTATTCAATTGAGATTTTAAACAATATTTTAAAATATGCAGGTATTCAATTGAGATTTTAAACAATCTTTTAAAATTCGAGAGTATTCAATTCAGATTTTAAACAATTATTCAAAATCTCAAGGTATTCAAATATTAACAGGTTTTTAAGAATCATGGATTTTAGAGTATTTGCGGGAAATTTTATATATATATTCAACCAAGTGAAATCTCTACCTAGCCCATATGATTTTGATGGATTTATGAATTATAATATATCTTAAAAATCAAAATTATAAAATCAATATATACCAACTATTTATAAACATATTGATCATCTCTTTCACTCGCTTTTTATTTATTGCTCTCGGATTCTCTTGCAAAGGTGCATAAACTCTATTAGCTTTTGTAACTTTTCTTCTCTTTTACTGCCAACGTAGACTATTCGGTTTTTATTGGAACCATTTCACTTTGCTTCTTTATATGATCAATGGTGCATATAGACAGATCAGCAATTTTCCTGCAACTGTATCTGTATATCCTCATCTATGGTGATAGTTTATTTGTTACGGCAATCCAGGTGATCCTTTTTTTTTGGGTTTCACCATGTTTTAATTTTATATATGCGATATGGCTACGTATAATCTCCTTTCAATTCATGAAGCTTCTTCAAGATGATATATGCCTACCTATTACTTGGTTTACTTCTTATCTAAAAATCACAAATTTATGCAAGAAAAAACACATGTCGATATTTTTATGCTTTTGTCACGTATACATACGTCCATCTTTTGTTACATATTTGTTAATAATGAATCATTATGTGATATATTTGTTTTATATGTGTTGTGTTGAGAATTATACTCTCCGACCGGCGATCGCCTCGGAGATCGGGCGACCTAGTCACTGCCGACCAGCGACCAGGCGGCCTAGCCTTAGCCCGGCAGCCAAGATAAATCGGCCAACCGAAGGTCCCAGGACAAGTCCCGGTGCCGAGCGATCGACATCTAAGACGATCGTCTCTCGGCACTTGGCGATCGACTCCTGGTGGCCGACGACCAGACGATCATCTCTCGGCACCTGCCGACCGACCCTTGATGACCAACCGATTTCGACCCTTGGTGACCGATCATTGACGACCGCCTCATGCCGCTCAAAGCCGATGGTCATCCAGTCGGTAAAGGCCGAGCCTCAGGACAGACCCCACGTGCAGAGCCGAGACAAGATCCGCATATCACGGATCGTTGACCACAGCCTGTCAGCATCCGTCCACCAGCCGACAGGCCCGCCGAAAGGTGTCAGTAGGACCGCATGTGACAGTGACTCCGGACGCGTGCTGTCTCCTCATTGGACCGCACAGCTGGCTGCCACCAGCTGCCTTGGACTTTAGGCCGACAACCCGTGTGACTTAAGGACGATCGCCCCATTATAATATTGGCCGGCAGACGATCGTCCCATTATTATAATGGCCGGAAGGCGATCACCCGCCAGAAGACAAGGCTCCTCAGCCTAGAGATGTTAAACGGGCTAGCCCTAGCGGTTCCGGGCTAGCCCTAGCGGGTTTCGGGCTAAACGGTCCGGGCTAAAAAAGCCCGGATTTAAACGGGCTAGGAAATATTGGCCCTAACCCTAACCCTAACGGGTTTCGGGCTAAACGGGCTAAACGGGCTAAATATTTAAAAAATCTATTTTTTATTTTTTTATAAGTAAAAATACAATAACAATATATTTTATATATATATAGTAACAACTATACTATAATAAATATAACAAAAAATATACTTTTATATATATATATATGTATATATACACACTATATTAACAAATACAGTAATAGTATATATTATATATAATATTAATATATATTATATTTATAATATTATTATAGTGTATATATATATATATATAGGGCTTCATTTAATGTAGCTAATTTAGCCAAGCCGGGCTAAATGGTCCGGGCCAAAAAAGCCCAGATTTAAACGGGCTAGGAAATATCGGCCCTAACCCGGTTTTTTGGCGGGTTAAACGGGCCAGCCCTACGGGCCCGAGCCCGTTTAACATCTCTACCTCAGCCCCTATAAATACAAGGCAGCATGCACTTGTCAAAGGACCGGAACTTTTACATGGAAATTATTCAGCACTCACCGGAATTCTTCAGCACTTGGCTTTCTCCTACTCTTGGCAACAGCTATCTTTTGGTCCTTTCTTCTCTCGGCCTCTCTCATACAAGCAGACGATCGGCAGGGACGAAGAACACCAGGCTTCGCTCAAGAGCTGGATTAACAGAGTCTTTTTACACTCATTGTACTTAGATTCTCACATTAATGCTTGTATCCACGAATATTTGTATTAATAACATCTCGCGAGAGCATTCAAGCCCAGGCCTAACAAACCCGGCAAACCTTGTGTTTATTCATATTCTCTCGGAAGTGCTCCCGCAAATTTTGTTTGTTGTCCGTTTATTCCAGCAGTATTTAATCTTCGGATAAATATTCTGGGCAACAACAATTGGCGCTAGAGGAAGGGGATCTAACCCTCAAATTTTTATTCCTACCGTCTCGAAGAACACTCACTGTTCTCGGGACATATACTTGAAGTGACACTCACTGCGCTTCAAAGAAATCTTTCAGAAATCATGTCTTCCGCCTCCGCGTCGAATAAAGCCGCCGGCCAACCCGCCAGATGCCTCGTTCCGTCTCAGTCCGAGCCTCAGCCGATGGCGGAGGGTAGACGCCGCGGTCCGAAACGCTCGATCCCGCCCCTGAGGTCCGGCCCAAGCCTCTCGCTCGATCAGCTCCGAACCAAGGAACAGATCGACGAGGCCATGGCCGTCCTACAGAAGCGACGGAGTGCTCTCGACGCGCCTCCCGCTATCCTCGGTCATCCGCCGGAAGTCCAAGCAGAAGCTCAAGGCATTACTGGCCGAGCGATCGCCAGGAGTCTCTCATCCGCAAGGAGAGGCGCTCGCCAGCCGGGGCACCTCTGTTTTCGATCACCTGGGCAGTGACCCGTCTTGGCGACCGGGGCAGTCCGGCCCCAGCTACGAGACGACGGAGTTTGAATCCGTCACCAGGAGCTCGGCCTACCCAACTCCCAGAAGGCATCCCAGCCGTCTGGCTCCCCCTCGCCAAATAGCCGAGGTCGGCAGCAGCGGAGTCCGGAGATCGGTACACGATCGCCTCGGCTCCCGCTCCCAAAACCGATCAGCAAGCGACCGAGCCACGGCGATGGCCGCGATGCAACGTCAGCTCGACGACATGAAGGCCCTCCTGGAATCCAGGGCAGGCGCCAAGAACACGATCGCCGAGCCGAGCGAGCCGTTCGTGGTCCCCATCGAGCTCGCCCCCGTGCAGCACAAGATCGCTCCTCCGCAAACACATTTGTACGAGGGGAGATCGGACCCCGAAATACACCTGAGCAAGTTCAACATCTACATGACCGGGTGTGGGGCATCTGACGCGACCAGGTGCCGAATGTTCCCTATGACGCTGGACGACCTCGCCTATAGGTGGTACACCTCATTGCCACCTCGGTCCATTGGCTCCTTTAACCAGCTGGCGAACGTCTTCACAGCGTACTTCGCCACCAGGGTCGCTCGGCCGGAAGGCCCCCTTCGCATGATGCAAATCAAGCAGGGAGAAGAAGAGTCCGACTCGGACTACATCGACCGAGTAGACGAGATCATCCTCAACGGCGAGCCCGTAGCGATGAGATCGCCCTCTACTCGGTCCTAGGAGGATTCCATAGTCTTTCGCCCATGTTCAGGCATCTCACGAAGGACCAACCTGCGACCTACGCAATCTTCCGAGCTAAGGCCGCAGACTTCCTGGCCAGGCAAAGGATTCTTCTCAACCTTTGAACAATGCGATCGGCAGCCGAGCGACGATCACCAGTCTTCCAGCCCGATCGCCTATCATCAAGCTACATCACCAAACCGGAGGACTCGCTCGCCATCTACCGTCCACCATTTAACATGATGGACTAAGGCTCGTGATCGCCTCCACCGCACATCATAAAGCCATGGTCCTGGTAGTCGATGGAACCGGCTGCTTCGACCATGCAAGGTCCCTTTCGACCAAGATCGCCCGCCCTTTGTTTAAATACGAGGCCGGCATAGTCTGAGGGCTCTCCAAAATTTAATCAGTGGACACGATCGCCCGCCGTTAAGGTTCACCATCTAACATGATGTACCCGGACAATGCGACACGTGCCACTACCCCCGTCTCAACGTACACCGTCGAGGTTCACCATCTTCATGGCGTGACGAGGTGGAAGCAGAGCTAACAAGCCACGGGCGTGGAGTTGAATCATCTGACGCTGCCCCGCGCAAGGACTCCTCTAGACCAAGATCGCACGCCCTTCGTTTAAATACGAGGCGAGGCGCAGCCTAACAGAGGACCCTCACAATAAAATGAGTCACAAGACACTCAATGTCTTCGCGCACAAGACACGGTCATGGAGTCGGTCCATCGAACACCGCGACTGTGCACGATTCCTCAAACAAACGAAACCATCAAGTTTATGAGGGGGATCGGCCAATGTTGTTTTTTGCAGGTACAAAACCGAAAGATAGCTAGCCAATCGACCATGATCGCCCAAGTCCGAATCCAAAGTCAGCTCAACAGATCGCCCATCCTCATCTTACACGATCGCCAGCAAGAACCACCTCGCCCCATATCTTCAACATCGGAGCAAGCTGGGGGGCAATTGTTGTGTCGAGAATTATATTCTCCGACCGGTGATCGCCTCGGAGATCGGGCGACCTAGTCACTGCCGAGCAGCCGAGGCGAAGCTGCGACAATGACTGGCGGCCTAGCCTTAGCCCGGCAGCCAAGATAAATCGGCCAACAGAAGGTCCCAGGACAAGTCCCGGTGCCGAGCGATCGACATCTAAGACGATCGTCTCTCGGAACTTGGCGATCGACTCCTGGTGGCCGACGACCAGACGATCATCTCTCGGCACCTGCCAACCGACCCTTGATGACCAACTGATGCCGACCCTTGGTGACCGATCATTGACGACCGCCTCATGCCGCTCAAAGCCGATGGTCATCCAGTCGGCAAAGGCCGAGCCTCAGGACAGACCCCACGTGCAGAGCCGAGACAAGATCCGCATATCACGGATCATTGACCACAGCCTGTCAGTATCCGTCCACCAGCCGACAGGCCCGCCGAAAGGTGTCAGTAGGACCGCATGTGACAGTGACTCCGGACGCATGTTGTCTCCTCATTGGACCGCACAGCTGGCTGCCACCAGCTGCCTTGGACTTTAGGCCGACAGCCCGTGTGACTTAAGGACGATCGCCCCATTATAATATTGGCTGGCAGACGATCGCCCCATTATTATAATGGTCGGAAGGCGATCGCCCGCCAGAAGACAAGGCTCCCCAGCCCCTATAAATACAAGGAAGCATGCACTTGTCAAAGGACCGGAACTTTTACACGGAAATTATTCAGCACTCACCGGAATTCTTCAGCACTCACCGGAATTCTTCAGCACTTGGCTTTCTCCTACTCTTGGCAACAGCTATCTTTTGGTCCTTTCTTCTCTCGGCCTCTCTCATACAAGCAGATGATCGGCAGGGACGAAGAACACCAGGCTTCGCTCAAGAGCTGGATCAACAGAGTCTTTTTACACTCATTGTACTTAGATTCTCACATTAATACTTGTATCCACGAATATTTGTACTAATAACATCTCGCGAGAGCATTCAAGCCCGGGCCTAACAAACCCGGCAAACCTTGTGTTTATTCATATTCTCTCGGAAGTGCTCCCGCAAATTTTGTTTGTTGTCCGTTCATTCCAGCAGTATTTAATCTTCGGATAAATATTTTGGGCAACAACAATATGTTTATACGATAGTGTTATTATAGCTGATTCACAAAGTGCTAATAAGAGAGAGTTGGTTATGATCAATGGACAAAAGAAGAGAGTGATGCATTATTAGAACTTATAGTTGATGATGTGAATCGGGGATGGCATTGTAATACCCGAGATTTTTAATTCCGGTTGCCCTGAACTATTTGTCGTTTGGTGTCGGTTATTTTGTTTCGTTATGATTATGTGGAATTTGTTTCTCTATCATGTACGGTGTGATGTATTCTGTTGTAGTGTTCGTCGAGTGAAACTTGTCGTCGCGTGCATTTTTTTGATTAAATGTGTACTTGTGGTGTGATACGTCATGTTTCGTAATTTGCTCGTTATTGTTTTGAATCATAGACAGTGCGTTAGTGTGACCGAGACGTTGTCGAACGTCTAACTGGACTGTCGGATTGGTGATATGCAGGTTACTGTAATACCCGAGATTCTCGGTTCCGGTTATTTTTGAATTTTTATCGATTGCGCCGTTCATTTTGTTTTGTTGGCGATTTCTTGAGATTTTCCCCTATGTTGGGTACGGCACGATGTACCGTGTTGTGGTGTTCGTCGGGTACGACTTATCATTACGTAAGTCGAGCTAATAGTATGTCTTGCTTTGTTATGTGTTCGTTTTCGATTTGGATCGTTGGTGTTGTCCGTTAGTGTTTCGTTGCATGTTGAATAATTATTATTTTGTCAAGGAGTATCATTTTTGTGCATTTGGTCGACTTTGTAAGATCACCACCGGCGCTAATAAAGTCAAAAAATTTTGAAACTTTTCAATGTGATATAGCATCAAATTAGCTTTCCAATGGTTCAAACGGCGAGTCAATCGGAGTCCGTACGGAGAAGTTATGGTCATAATGACAAAGTCTACACTGTCAGAATACGACCCTGGAATACGACGTTGTTTGCACCGTTTTTGCTGAGTCGTTTATAACACAGCGCTGGAATACGACTCTAATTTGGGCCGTGTTCTGAGCCGTTTTGTCCAGTTGTATAAATAGGACAGTCGCATTTTTAGCCCATTTTCACTTCTCTCTCTCGGTTTTTGGGCGATTTGATGGGGATTTCAATCCCTGAGTAGATTATCATCATATTCTTGAAGTCTTGATCATGTTTAACAATATCTAATCCATTGTTCTTCGTCGGATTGAGGTAATTCTTCAAAAAAATCCTTTTTTAACTATTTTGAGGTTTTCCTTTTGATTTCAATTCTGGGCCGATTATGATGAATTGGTCATGTAATTCTTGTTGTATTGGTTGTAATCTACGGATTAGTAACTCGTTTATCGATTTCGTTTCACCCGGAACATGATTTTGGCTTTCTTGGAACGAACCCTTGAACCCTTGTAGTTTCTTAGTGTCGATTGAGATTTCGTTTAGTGTTGTTGATTCGTAGCGGTGTTATTCTCGTAGTGATTGTGTTGTTATTGATTTCTCGCGAAGGTGTTCGGTTTTTGGGGCTGTTTCGGGGCTGTTTTGGGGCTGTTTCGGCCGAGCTATTTCGGGGCTGTTTTGGGGCTGTTTCGGCCGAGCTGTTTCGGGACTGTTTTGGGGCTGTTTCGGCCGAGCTGTTTCGGCCGAGCTGTTTCGGGACTGTTTTGGGGCTGTTTCGACTGAGCCGCTTTCATCGGAGTATTCAAAAATTGATTTCGAGGCAAGTATCTTGCCCATACATTACGTATTTTGTGGATTCAATGGTTGATAATCGTCGATATGTGTGCTAGTATTGAGTATAGGATCACCTTACTTTCGTGTGATGCCATTATGTATGATTATGTCATCGGTAAATTTGGAGTTCAATCCTTTAGTTAGGATGTGTGCATTGAGACATGTGGTTATGTGTGAATATGTGAGTTTGTGTGATATTGGTTGTGCCGTTCGGTGCTGTTGAGATATTGTGCTTCCTTTTGAATTGTTATAGTCCTGGGTCGTGTATATGTGTTGGATAATTTGGCCATTCTAGCAGTACCTCGACTATATATACTGTGTTTGACTCTCGTGGCTTGTGTTTTTGGTTTGTGAACTGAGGAGAGTTGTGAGGATTTTCTCGGGGTACTCTCACCTGGGGTCGCTCGACGGGGCGCACAGGGACTTAGTCGTGTGGTCTTGCGCGAGAGTTACTTTCGAGTGGGCATTCTCACCTGGGGTCGCGCGCGGGGCGCACAGGGACTTGGCAGAGTGGTCTTGCGTGAGAATTGCCAGGGTGTTGCTACTGTTGATTAATTGTGATATGTCCGGAGTATCACAATGCCTTGTGCCTGGAGTCGTGGGACATTATACTAAGTCTTGGTGTTTGGCTAGAATGGCATAAGTATATTGTGTGGTGTGTAATTGTCTGTGGTAATGATATGAAAGGAGCCGGTTGGGTCGTGGACCCTATGTTTTGTTATCGGATTTGTATTTTGAAAAATAAACTTTGGGCTGTGACCCTAAGTGGTTTTCGACAAGTTGAGAATTATTTAATTACTTATGTTTTTCAAAACTCCCGAGATCTTGATTTGATTTTCAAAATGACTACTCGTTTCATTTATACTTTTACGGTTTGAACTACCTTTTAAATGAGACATCTCGGGAAGTCTTTTGTCTTGGATGAGTTACCGATTATTCAGATTATTGTATTCTCGGAATGTGTTGTGTATGGATCATATTTGCACTTTATACTTGCACTAGCAAAACAGTGGAGTTTTGCTAACCCCCGAGTAATCGGGGGGTGGATATCTGTATTGTGTCTAGGTACCTGCAGGTTTTCGGGAGCAAGTCACAGGATCGGTACGAGGGATGATGAAAGACGAATGATACTAATCACACGAAGGCCAGTTTTGGGTTCAATGAGTCGTAGTCCATTGTATTTTCTTT
The DNA here is from genome assembly GCA_033398695.1 of Orobanche coerulescens. Classification (NCBI taxonomy): domain Eukaryota; kingdom Viridiplantae; phylum Streptophyta; class Magnoliopsida; order Lamiales; family Orobanchaceae; genus Orobanche; species Orobanche coerulescens. The sequence continues at coordinate 27,750,380 of CM065805.1, read as the reverse complement.
TTCGCTGTCGTACTTTTGTTATGAGTGTATTTTACCCTTGCATGGGTATGAGTCGTAATAGAAATGTATATTTTTGGCTTGTATGTTAGTGATAAAAGACCAAATCGGTCTATTGGTTCGTCATTTTGTTACGTCGGTATGTAATGTATTGTGTTGTTTCGATGTCTAGCCTGGTGGATCCTGATGGAGAGGGTATGCGGCGTGTAATATTCCCGGTTGATTCTGGGGGTGTTACATTTATGGTATCAGAGCTTAGGTTGCGGAAACCTAGGCTGTCGGGTCTTGTCGTGTATTGTTGAGTCTTGGCTTATCGGGTTGTGTCAGACTGAGTCGTGTCGCGACGCGTCATCTGGGATGTGGGCCGTGATTAGTATCAAGGTGCAGCCATCATCTTCGTGCGACCTGTGGATGTAAGTCTCCCTTTTTGTGTGTGCCTCGTGTGACATGAGCTACTTGTATGACTATTTGTTAAGTGATGGAATCCTTCTTTGGATTTTGATTTCGTGATATGTGGTCTTTCGACTCTCATATTTTGTTTATATGGGGAGTGGTGTCGTTGCTAGTGTATTTTTGACTGTTTGATTTCCGAGAAAAGACAGGTCTTGTTTTGAATTTGGATGATTTGGTGTGTGTACTATGATCTGTTTAAGCGTATGTCGACATATGTGAGTTTTGGGCATTCTGGCCTATTGAATTTTTGAAAACCTTGAGTATCTTAGAAAATAAATTTCGAGACGTACTTTTTAAATGGATTATTTTCTCGCGGTATTTTCAAGATGCCTACTGTGCCGCTGTAGGTTTCAAAATTATTCCACTTTGAGGACCAAAATATTTTGAGATATTTTCAAAGATTTAGAAACGCATTTGCTTAGACCCGAGGGTCGAATATTCCTGAAAGTTTTTTTTCACCAAAAGAAAAGTGTCCTCATTCTGATCAAAATCAAAATGATTTTTTCAAGGTCTCGATAACAATGTTTGTACTTCTTTTTGAAAGGTGATACTCAAGATCAACTGATATTTCCAAAATTATTTTCAAAAGGCGTTTTCGTTTTCGAACCTATCATTCCTATGTGCGGTTCGAGAATGTATGTATGATGTTTGCATTTTGTTAGGGTGTTAAACCCCGAGTTGTGATTGAATTAGTGGCGTGAATGTTGAGTCGTTTGCCACGCATTTGTTGTGTTAGCCCTCTGTAAGAGGTGAGATGTTGGTATTGAATGTTGTCGCCTCGTGGTGATTTGCACGTTATCGCACATGTACAAGCTGCTAGAGCTTGGGTTTGTATGATTGTGTGTATTTGTGATTGTTCCGTGATGGTTCGGTCGCTTGTTGTATTATTACTTGCTTCCGTTGTTGTGAGTTTCGGGGACGACACTTCTTTTAGAAGAGGTCGGATGTAATACCCATATTGTTTTTGACTTCCGCATTTTTTCTCTTTCTCAATTCTATTGGCTCTCTCGTGTTCGTTGATACTTTCTGAACTTGTTTTGTATTTCGGTTTTTTATCATTCGAACGAGCTGTGATCTTGTTTTGGATCGATCTGGTTATCGCTGTGACTTTCCGAGTTCAGTTTGATTCTTGTGAACCTTGTTCGAAAGTAGCATCTTTTGGTTTCTAACCAGCTCTTTTAATGTCTTGAGTTGAAGTGTGAACTTCGGAGTCATTGTTCGACCGTTGTCATCTGATCATTGTTGTTCGATTGCTATTGTTCAACCGTTGTTTTCTTTTCTTCTCGATCGTAGTTTTTCGATCATTGTTTTTCGATCGTTGTTGTTCGATCATTATTTTTCGATCGTTGTTGTTCGATCATTATTTTTCGATCGTTGTTGTTTGATCATTGTTTTTCGATCATTGTTGTTCGATCATTATGGTTCGGTCGTGGTTGTCTGACTGTTGTTGCCTGATCTCGTACCACGGATAATTATCATTCCCCGTTAATCAGCTGTTTCGAATGTGGCTCGGTGGGTCACCGAGTCGTGCATTGCAAGATGGTAGCTGAGAGGTTGAAGGATCGAGTTGCGCCTCTGCTCCGAAGGGACACGGATATGCCTAATGTGGTTTACGAGAATTTCGGCGTGGTCGGAATTCTTCATGGTTACCTTTGCGGATCGTTGTACACGTCATTTCTATTTTTTTTTGCAACTGTGCGTGTTTTCTTGTAATAAGTGCCTTTTGTCTCTTATTGGTTCGGACAATTGACTTGGTTGCGTTATCTGTTTGGTGGTGCTTGGCACTTGTTGATCGTGTTATGCCCTGCTTGTGGCATTGTAATGGCTGTTGTTGAGCGTGTTCCCACGCCGTATGATCCTTTGCGTCTCTTGTAACGTTTCGCCGATGGGCATAAGTTACGCGGTTCTTGTGTATCTGGTTGAGATGTTCATGGTGGGATATTGCTCCACCGTACTTGTTTTAAGTTTCGGGACGAAACTTCTTTTAAGGAGGGTAGTATGTAATATCCGCAATTTTCGATTTTCGGTAAAAAAAAATTTTTTGGCAGGAGTCTGTTTTAACGGATCGCCTGTGACTGTTTCATCCTTCTGTGAATGTTTCATTCTACACTTGTTAACATCCGAGTTTGTTTCGGTGTCGTTTTGCTGAGTTCCGTGCTTTTTGGCGACTTTCCGCATTTGAGATCGATTCTTGCGAATCTCGTTCGAAATTGTTGTTCGTATTTCCCCGTAAGTCCGTTTAATCTTGTTAGACGTTTTGTGAAGTTCGGTTTGGTTATACGTTGTCTTATCGTGATGTTTCAGGCGTTTGGGCCATTTTGTAATTTCCCAAAGTTTTGGGGTGGTTGCCTTCGTATCGTCTTTCCCGATCTTCAAGTTATCGTAATCATGTGTCATCTAGAATTGCTCTGCCTGGATTGTTTCATGTTTTAAGTTTCGGGACGAAACTTCTTTTAAGGAGGGTAGAATGCAATACCCGAGATTCTCGGTTCCGGTTATTTTTAATTTTTTGTCGATTGCGTCGTTCATTTTGTTTTGTTGGCGATTTCTTGAGATTTTCCCCTATGTTAGGTACGGCACGATGTACCATCTTGTGGTGTTCGTCGGGTACGGCTTATCGTTGCGTAAGTCGAGCTAATAGTATGTCTTGCTTTGTTATGTGTTCGTTTTCGATTTGGATCATTGGTGTTGTCCGTTAGTGTTTCGTTGCATGTTGAATAATTATTGTTTTGTCGAGGAGTATCATTTTTGTGCATTTGGTCGACCTTGTAAGATCACCATTGGCGCTCATAAAGTCAAAAATTTTTGAAACTTTTCAATGTGATAGAGCATCAAATTAGCTTTCCAATGGTTCAAACGGCGAGTCAATCGGAGTCCGGACGGAGAAGTTATGGTCATAATGACAAAGTCTACACTGTCAGAATACGGTCCTGGAATACGATGATGTTTGCACTGTTTTTGCTGAGTCGTTTATAACACGGCGCTGGAATACGACTCTAATTTGGGCCGTGTTCTGAGCCGCTTTGTCCAGTTGTATAAATAGGACAGTCGTTTTTTTCAGCCCATTTTCACTTCTCTCTCTCGTTTTTTGGGCGATTTGATGGGGATTTCAATCCCTGAGAAGATTATCATCATATTCTTGAAGTCTTGATCATGTTTAACAACATCTAATCCATTGTTCTTCGTCGGGTTGAGGTAATTCTTCAAAAAAAATTCTTTTTCAACTATTTTGGGGTTTTCCTTTTGATTTCAATTCTGGGCCGATTATGATGAATTGGTCATGTAATTCTTGTTGTCTTGGTTGTAATCTATGGATTAGTAACTCGTTTATCGGATTTCGTTTCACCCGGAATATGATTTTGGCTTTCTTGGAACGAACCCTTGAACCCTTGTAGTTTCTTAGTGTCGATTAAGATTTCGTTTAGTGTTGTTGATTCGTAGCGGTGTTATTCTCGTAGTGATTGTGTTGTTATTGATTTCTCGCGAAGGTGTTCGGTTTTTGAAAGCTTTGTTATTTGGGGCTTTTCGGCCGAGCTATTTCGGGCCGTTTGGGGCTATTTCGCCGAGCTGTTTTGGACTGCTTTATTTTCGCCGAATTGCTTCGGCCGAATTCTGGGACTGTTTTGGGGCTGTTTCGGCCGAGCTGCTTTCGTCGGAGTATTCAAAAATTGATTTCGAGGCAAGTATCTTGCCCATACATTACGTGTTTTGTAGATTCAATGGTTGATAATCGTCGATATGTGTGCTAGTATTGAGTATAGGATCGCCTTACTTTCGTGTGATGCCATTATGTATGATTATGTCATCGGTAAATTTGGAGTTCAATCCTTTAGTTAGGATGTGTGCGTTGAGACATGCGGTTATGTGTGAATATGTGAGTTTGTGTGATATTGGTTGTGCCGTTCGGTGCTGTTGAGATATTGTGCTTCCTTGTAAATTGTTATAGTCCTGGGTCGTGTGTATGTGTTGGATAATTTGGCCATTCTAGCAGTACCTCGACTATATATAGTGTGTTTGACTCTCGTGACTTGTGTTTTTGGTTTGTGAACTGAGGAGAGTTGTGAGGATTTTCTCGGGGTACTCTCACCTGGGGTCGCTCGACGGGGCGCACAGGGACTTGGCCGTGTGGTCTTGCGCGAGAGTTACTTTCGAGTGAGCATTCTCACCTGGGGTCACTTGACGGGGTGCACAGGGACTTGGCCGAGTGGTCTTGTACGAGAATTGCCAGGGTGTTGCTACTGTTGATTAATTGTGATATGTCCGGAGTATCACAATGCCTTGTGCCTGGAGTCATGGGACATTATACTAAGTCTTGGTGTTTGGCTAGAATGGCATAAGTATATTGTGTGGTGTGTAATTGTCTGTGGTAATGATATGAAAGGAGCCGGTTGGGTCGTGGACCCTATGTTTTGTTATCGGATTTGTATTTTGGAAAATAAACTCTGGGTTGTGACCCTAAGTGGTTTTCGACAAGTTGAGAATTATTTAATTACTTATGTTTTTCAAAATTCCCGAGATCTTGATTTGATTTTCAAAATGACTACTCGTTTCATTTATACTTTTACGGTTTGAACTACCTTTTAAATGAGACATCTCGGGAAGTCTTTTGTCTTGGCTGAGTTACCGATTATTCAGATTATTGTATTCTCGGAATGTGTTGTGTATGGCTCGTATTTGCACTTTATACTTGCACTAGCAAAACAGTGGAGTTTTGCTAACCCCCGAGTAATCGGGGGGTGGATATCTGTATTGTGTCCAGGTACCTGCAGGTTTTCGGGAGCAAGTCACAGGATCGGTACAAGGGATGATGAAAGACGAATGATACTAATCACACGAAGTCCAGTTTTGGGTTCAATGAGTCGTAGTCCATTGTATTTTCTTTTCCGCTATCGTACTTTTGTTATGAGTGTATTTTACCCTTGCATGGGTATGAGTCGTAATAGAAATGTATATTTTTGGCTTGTATGTTAGTGATAAAAGACCAAATTGGTCTATTGGTTCGTCATTTTGTTACGTCGGTATGTAATATATTGTGTTGTTTCGATGTCTAGCCTGGTGGATCCTCATGGAGAGGGTCTGCGGCGTGTAATATTCCCAGTTGATTCTGGGGGTGTTACAGTTACGGCCGTAAGGCATGGCCGAGTTACGGCCGCAAGGCATGGCCGAGTTACAACCGTAATGCATTGCCGGGTACGCCATAAGGCATCCGCACGTTTTGGGCAGTAACCCGAGAGGTCTGGTTACGGCCGTAAGTGATGGTCGAGTTACAGTCGTAAGGTGATTAGTATTACGGACGTAATGTCTGTCCGAGTTGCGGCCGTAATGCGCCCAGGTGTTTTGGGTAGTGGCTTGGGAGGTCTGGTTATGGCCGTAAGGAGATGCCGATTACGACCGTCAGTGTCGAGTTACGGCCGTTAGTTACTTCATGTTACGGCCATAACATGCTCGTCTATATATAGGCTGGGCGATGGGTAAGACTGCCATTTTTTCCCTTTCTCCCTTTTCTTCTGCGATTTTTGGCTGGGACTCAAGGGTAGTGATCGGAGGTATCATCATGCATCATTTTGGGAAGCTTGATTCGTATCTATTATCATCTTCCATTTTATTCGTCCGGATCGAATCTCCTAGGGTTGACTTTGGGATTTCCTTCATGATTTCGTTGTTCGTCCGATTTTGATGAATCTGTTGATGTTATTGAGTATTATTAGTCGTGTTCTACGGACTGTATATCCGTATCTCGAATTTGTGGCGCCCAACCGTGATTTTTGTGTTCTAAGGGAGCCTTGGGCATTTAATGTCTGATTAAATGACTCAACGGATTTTCCTTTGATTCTTGGGTGCGTTTCGCATTGTTTCCGGATGTTATACTCGTTGTAATCATGTTTTCGTTGTTTTTGCCAGAGGATTGTAGGTGTTCGAGGTTTCCCAGTTGAGCCGTGTTCATCGGAGTGTTCGGTATCAGTTAACGAGGCAAGTATCTTGCTTATATGATTTGTGTCTTGCGAATAGAGGTTACGTGTTGGGTTTACGATGACTTGGATTGCCTTCGTGGATATGATTCGTGTGAATTGATTATTTCGGGCGTTGATTGTGCCGATGATATACATTTGCTCGTTTGATGTTGTGAATTTGTGTTGATGATGTTAACCGTGTTGTTGTGTTGTACGTGGTCGTTCTTGAATGAGGTACCGTGATGATTATGATATTTGGATCGGATTGATTATATACTTGGGTACGTATTGTAGGGTATTTTTGATTGGAAGGATATAATTGTAATAAGATGTATTATTTCGTGGTAGTGTCTTGAGATGATATTTACGCGTGGTGAAATGAATGTGTGGAACCAGGTACGGTCCGTCCTGACCTCTGGAGTTCGGTACATGATGTGTACGAACAGTGTAAATGTGTGGAACCAGGTATGGTCCGTCGTGACCTCTGGAGTTCGGTACATGATATGTACGAACAGTGAATGTGTGGAACCAAGTACGGTCTGTCGTGACCTCTGGAGTTCGGTACATGATGTCTACGAACAGTGAATATATGGAACTAGGTATGGTCTGTCGTGAACTCTGGAGTTCGGTACATGATGTGTACTAACAATGTGTATGTGGAACCGGGTACGGTCCGTCATGACCTCTGGGGTTCGTTACTTGACGAGTACGAACAGTGATTGAATGGATAATATTTTAATGTTGGGTCACAAACCCGTGATGATATTCTAGCTAATGTGTTTTGAAACAAGAACCGGACTAAGGCCCTAATGATTTCGGAAAAGGTTTTGTAACTTGGACTTGAGGTCCGAAAAGTTTCTACTTCTGAAAATTCCCGAGATGATGAGTTTATTTTCAAATACTTCCTTGCTTGAATTCAAAATTCTAAAACCTCTCGGGAAGGTTTTGATAGTTGATTGTTGTATCTGATTCGTGGTTGCTATTTGCTTATTACATTTCGTATAGAATTATACTTGCACTAGCAAAATAGTGGAATTTCGCTAACCCCCAAGTAATCGGGGGTGGATGTCTATTTTGCATCCAGGTATATACTGGTTCGGGGGACCAGTCACAGTATCAGCACAGGAAGTGACGAGCTACGATACTAATCAAGAATTGGGAGTTAAATCGAGTTGTGTTGTATCGTCAGAGTTGTAATCCGCCTTCCGCTATTTTGTATCTTTAACCTTGCGTGGCTATTTATTGTAAAGAATTGTCTTTTTCTGTTTGTGTTATTTGTACGACCTTATCGGTCAGTGAAGTTGTTTATAATTAACCTTAACGGTCCGTATCATTGTATTGTTTGCCCCCGACCGGACAAACACTTGGTCGTTTTGTGATGTTTAGCCTGGTAGATCCTCGTGGGAAGGATCTATGGCGTGTAATATTCCCATATGGTTTTGAGGATGCTACATTTATGGTATCAGAGCTTAGGTTGCGGAAACCTAGGCTGGCGGGTCAAGTCGAGTCGTGATTTATCGAGTAATGTGTTATCTTGTAATTCGAGTTGTCGGGTGACAAGTTTAGTTGTGCGTAGTCACAACGTGTCGTATGTATTGTCGGATGAGATTAGTATCGTGGGCGACCGTCATCTCTATGCGGATTGTGGACGTAAGTCTTTTCTTTTATGCGAGGTATCCGTGTTTCATGATTTCATTTATGTGCGATAATTCTGGTGCATAATTTTGTTTGCATAGTGCTGTGAAATGGAATCAGTATTTGACACTTGTGGTACACCGTGTGTATATTGAGCTGAATGTGTTGATGGTATAGGCACCGAGTGGTGCAATATAATGTGAACACTGTGAACCTTGATGTGTTACAGAAATGTAATGATGGTAGGGTTCGTGAGGAACTCAGATGGATGGTTTTGACGTATGTTTAAACTTAGTATTTACGAGCTGTGTTTGATTGAGTTGGGGATCTTGTTTGCCGATTGGGCATGTGGTTTTGAGTTCGATTATTTTTTGGTAGTTGTAATTATGTTTGCTGCGTGTAGGTCTGAAAATGGTTTCCTGAAAGATTTCATGGGCGTGAGTATGTTTTTTTTGGAAAAATCGATTTTTGAAAATATTTTGATGGTGCGGTTAAACAAATGGTTCTGTATGGATTTTGAAATCGGTTGATCTTTGACGAGTTGGTCATGTATTTTCAAATGACACCTTCAGACGGTATTTGAAAGATGTGTTTTAAAGTACTTCGGACATTGCAAAATGTTACCGTCATTTTTGGATATGATCGAAAGGATGTTGGAAAATTTTTTATTTTGAAAAACGACTTTGATTTTCGGAATTTGAAACGTTATGTGTTTGTGTGTTGGGACTAAGTCGTTGCGACAAGTTCGTTATGTTGTTATGATCGTCGGAGAATTTTGCAGTGTTTCTAAATCTCGGGATACATTGTTAGGAGTCGATCCTTAACCTTCGGAGCCTTTTCGGTGCTTCTGAGATAATTCTGTTGTCCTGCATCTAGTGATTACGCCAATAAGATGTTTCCCATTACGGTCGTAAGCTGTTAGATGTTATAGCCGTAAGACGTTGGTGTTACGGCCATAAGCTCCTAGTTGTTACGGCCGTAAACTGCATGTTGTTACAGCCGTAAGCTTGTGACTGTCACGGCAGTAATTTTGTTGTTACAGTGGTATTTGTGCTCTTTGTCGATCGTTTGATTCCTATGGATATAGTCGTGTGGTCCGCCAGTGACGATTGTGAACTTTAACTATTGTATCAGTAATGTTACACTCGGTTGTTTATCCTGTATGGATATTATTGACGTGTTGTTGATCGTTACCATTCTTGCTAGCAAATTTTGGTTGTACACCTAAGTGTTGTGACGGCATAGTCTGATTTAATTGTATTATTCCATGACGTTATCCTGACATGATAGTTGATCTGTGGAAATGACTAGTACGAGTTTAAGGGGGTTTTCCACCCGGGGATGGTTGAGCGAAACATCTGGGGGTCGATGCTATAGGGGCATGGCCGCGGATTACCATGTGCATTGTTATACGTGATGGTGTGGTGTGGTAACATGTGGTTACCTTGTATGTCGTTAAAGGTGTTAATGATGTATATTGATAAGGTCATTATGATGATATCGGTTATCGAGTAGATTTGATATTTCAAAATGTTGTTTTGCAAATGATTTCAAAACGAAATAGTTATGATAATGGGTTCATGGTTTTGACTAAACGGCCGAGGTATTAAAAATATTTTTTTTTAAAAAACTCATTTCAGCAAAATCATTCAAACTCAAGAATTTTAAAATATTATCATTTGAACGAATACCTCGAAAAAGTTTATTTTTAAAGAATGTTACAAATGTTTGACCCCAATGATATGTATATGGTTTTGACCGTGTTTTTTTGGTAAAGGTCATACATTTCTGTTTATGTGGCCATGTGGATTACTTATGAAATTAAGTTCTATTGTTGCAGTGATCATTCGTGTGTTCGTGTAATGTCTTAGAGTGGATATTTTAGTGTGTTGCTATTTGATTGTCCTATATTGATTATGTGATGTTTTGTTCTGTTATTCTGAATGGTGGTCCGTTTAGTATGCCAAGAGGTCGAGGTCGAGTACGTGGTCGTGGTAATGGTCGTAATCAGGAGCATGAGAGGGTTACTCGCTCGTTGTCGAGTTCCAATCAGCTCAGTACAGATGGTCGGGATGACCAGTCACGTGATCAGGGGCAATCAGCAAGAGGTAATAATGATGTTGGCGCCGCCACCATCCTTCGTCAGGTGGTTGACCAGTTGATGCAGATGTATCAGACCGTGCACCGAAATGAGAACCTAGATGGGGATAATGGAGCTAGTAAGTGGTTACAAGATGTGATGAGAATGCACCCGCCTTGATTTGTAGGTTCTTATGACTCGTTAGGTTGGGATAACTGGCTCTTCCAGTTGGACAGAACATTTAATGTTGTAGCTTATCCGAATGAAAGGAGGGTACCCATTGCTTAGTACCTACTCGACAAGGAAGCTGCAGACTGGTGGGAGGCCGTAGCACCTAATGATCGTATGGCTACTTGGGCCGAGTTCAAGACTGCCATGGAGGCAGAGTATTGTTCATTGCCTATTCGAGAGCGCCGGATTGTTGAGTTTTTCTCGGCTACGCCCCAGGATGTGTCGATATCTCAGGCAATAGTCGACTATAATCGGCAGTTGTGTTATGTTCGCGATCAAGTGAGAAGTGAGGCAGATAAGATTCGTTATTTCGATATGTGTATGAAACCTCATATTCGGTAGTGTATGGCTCCTTTTATGTGTTATACACTGAAGGACTATCAAGATCGAGTCTTAGCATTTGAAATGGCTATAATGCCTATAAAGTTTGTATCTGTAGAAAAGAAACAGAAGATTTCTGATGGTGCATCAGGAAGCAAGGAAATAGGGATTCCTGAACTTCAACCCTCGTATCAGTTGAGTATGGAACCTTCTCGGTCAGTTGGAGAATCTAAAAGACCCATGTCGGTGCTTTTGAGTTCTGGCAGTGCCCCAAGATGTTTCAACTGTAATGTTCTGGACCATGAACGTGCGAATTGTAAGGCACCGCTGGTGACTTCTTACAATTGTGGACACAAAGGGCACCGAGTCCAGTATTGTGAGAGTGTCTGGTGTGGTCGACACTCAAGCTTCGGTGCCAGTGTCGAGATCGACTCATAGAGATCATTGATGTCTGTTGTTCTTGCTTTTGATTTATTTTCGTGTTGTGGTTCGTTTTAAGTTTCGGGACGAAACTTGTTTTTAGAGGGGTAGAATGTAATACCCGAGATTTTTAATTCCGGTTGCCTTGAACTATTTGTCGTTTGGTGTCGTTTATTTTGTTTTGTTATGATTATGTAAAATTTGTTTCTCTGTCATGTACGGTATGATGTATTCTGTTGTAGTGTTCGTCGAGTGAGATTTGTCGTCGCGTGCGTTTCTTTGATTAAATGTGTGCTTGTGGTGTGATACGTCATGTTTCGTAATTTGCTCGTTATTGTTTTGAATCATAGATGGTGCGTTAGTGTGACCGAGACGTTGTCGAACGTCTAACGGGGCTGTCGGATTGCTGGTATGTGGGTCACGGCCATAAGGCATGGCCGAGTTATGGCCGTAATGCATTCCCGGGTACGGTCATAAGGCATCCGCACATTTTGGGCAGTAACCTGAGAGGTTTGGTTACGGCCGTAAGTGATGGTTGAGTTACGGTCGTAAGGTGATGAGTATTACGACCGTAATGTCTGTCCGAGTTGCGGCCGTAATGCGCCCATGCGTTTTGGGCAGTGGCCTGGGAGGTATGGTTATGGCCGTAAGGAGATGCCGATTATGGCTGTAAGTGCCGAGTTATGGCCGTAAGTTACTGCATGTTACGGCCATAACATTCTCGGCTATATATAGGTTGGGCGACGGGTGAGACAACCATTTTTCCCCTTTCTCCTTCTTCTTCTATGATTTTCGGCTGGGACTCAAGTGTAGTGATCGGAGGTATCGTCGTACATCATTTTGGAAGCTTGATTTGTATCTATTTTCAGCTTCCACTTTATTGGTTCGGATCGAAGGTAATATCTTGAAATCTCCTAGGGTTGACTTTGGGATTTCCTTCTTGATTTCATTGTACGTCCGATTTTGATGAATCGGTTGATGTTATTGAGTATTATTAGTCGTGTTCTACCGATTGTATATCTGTATCTCGAATTTGTGGAGCCCAACCATGATTTTTGTGTTTTAAGGGGGCCTTGAGCATTTAATGCCCGATTAAATGACTCAACGGAATTTCCTTTGATTCTTGGGCGCGTTTCGCATTGTTTCCGGATGTTATACTCATTGTAATCATGTTTTCATTGTTTTCGCCAGAGGATTGTAGGTGTTCGAGGTTTCCCGGTTGAGCCGTGTTCATTAGAGTGTTCGGTATCGGTTAACGAGGCAAGTATCTTGCTTATATGATTTATGTCTTGCGAATAGAGGTTACGTGTTAGGTTTACAATGACTTGGATAGCCTTTTTGGATATAATTCGTGTGAATTGATTATTTCGAGCGTTGATTGTGTCGATGATATATATTTGCTTGTTTGATGTTGTGAATTTGTGTTGATGATGTTAACCGTGTTGTTGTGTTGTGCGTGGTCGTTCTTGAATGAGGTACCATGATGATTATGATATTTGGATCGGATTTATTATATATTTGGGTTGGGGTATTTTTGATTGGTATGATATAATTGTAATAAGGTGTATTGTTTCGTGGTAGTGTCTTGAGAGGATATTTACGCGTGGTGAAATGAATGTGTGGAACCAGGTACGGTCCGTCATGACCTCTGGAGTTCGGTACATGATGTGTACGAAGAGTGTAAATATGTGGAACCAGGTACGGTCTGTCGTCACCTCTGGAGTTTGGTACATGATGTGTACGAACAATGAATGTGTGGAACCAGGTACAGTCCGTCGTGACCTCTGGAGTTTGGTACATGATGTGTACGAACAGTGAATATGTGGAACTAGTTACGGTCCGTCGTGACCTCTGGAGTTCGGTACATGATGTGTAAGAACAATGTGTATGTGGAACCGAGTACGGTCCGTCATGACCTCCGCGGTTTGTTACTTGACGAGTACGAACAGTGATTGAATGGATAATATTTTGATGTTGGGTCACAGACCCGTGATGATATTCTAGCTAATGTGTTTTGAAACCAGAACCGGGCTGAGGCCCTAATGATTTCGGAAAATGTTTTGTAACTTGGACTTGAGGTCCGAAAAAGTTTCTACTTCTAAAAATCCCCGAGATGATGAGTTTATTTTCAAATACTTCCTTGCTTGAATTCAAAATTCTAAAACCTCTCGGGAATGTTTTGATAGTTGATTATTGTATCTGATTCGTGGTTTCTATTTGCTTGGTACATTTCGTTTAGAATTATACTTGCACTAGCAAAATAGTGAAATTTTGCTAACCCCGAGTAATCGGGGGTGGATGTTTGTTTTGCGTCCGGGTACATGTAGGTTCGGGGGAGCAGTCACACTATCGGCACAGGAAGTGACGAGCTACGATACTAATCAAGAATTGGGAGTTAAATCGAGTTGTGTTCTATCGTCGGATTTGTAATCTGCCTTCCGCTATTTTGTATCTTTTCCTCTGCATGGGTATTTATTGTAAAGAATTGTATTTTTCAGTTTGTATCAGTCGTACGACCTTATTGGTCAGTGTAGCTGTTTATAATTAATCTTAACGGTCTGTATCATTGTATTGTTTGCCCCCGGTCGGGCAAACACTTGGTCGTTTTGTAATGTTTAGCCTGGTAGATCCTCGTGGGAAGGATCTACGGCGTGTAATATACCCATACGGTTTTGGGAGTGCTACAGGCGTGATAATTGTGGTTTACTTACTAAACAAATAGTAATCGACCGAATTCTTCTCCCCCTTAATAGAAAACTTGGGTGTACGAAGACTTACACCAATTATACAAGTCGACTAAAATCGTTTAAAAATTGACGGCTCTTTTATTCAAATCTCTCTAAGTTTAATTCTGGTTTCAGGTATGACTCTATTTCAAAGAGGTTTACTGCTCCAAACGAAGTATGGGATGAGTACTTAAAGGTAAAACCAAGTCCTTATGTAATTTTATATAAACACTTGATTTTTTTTTTTGAAATCAATAAACTAACAAATTTGCATAACAATGTTTTTCTGTCAGGCTCATCCAAAAGATAGAAACTTGCGTTATGACATATTTGATGATTACGAGGACTTAGCACTTAGCAATTGCTATCGGAAATGGTGTTATTGTTGGGAAAAATCAATTGGATTGGGTATTGTTACTGAAGCAAGAAAGCTAGAAGCTCGTGAAGTGAGAGACTTGCGAATTGACGACTTGAATTTTGATATTGATAGTGAGGGGTTTGTGCTTGAACAAAATGACTCATCATCAATGGGTTCTCCTGATGTTTTTGAGGTGCCCAAGGAAAAACTTCCAAACGAAAGAGCTAGAACTAAGTACGAGGGAAGTTCTAACTCAAGCGGAAACTCTCCTAAAAGTGATATTTCAGTTCAACTTGCTAAACTTGCGTCAAATTTTGAAGGAGCTTATGAATTGTTGGAAAAAAAAGAGCAAGAAAGAACATATACCATATGAGATGCTTTTAAGGAGGTTCCAAATTTAGATGAAGATATCTGTTTAGAGGCATTAAACTTGCTCGACTTCAAAACAAAAAAGGATGGTTTCTTGAAAATAACTCCCAAAGAACGAGCCAAATGGATACTCAATGTGATATGCAAAAATAATAATAATCGAATTTTCTTTATTACAAATATCGAATAAAGTCTATTAATCTATGTGACGTTTATTTTAGAGAACTTTTATTTGCTTGTTTGTATGACTTTGGTATTGGTTTGGTCTAATTAAGATTATTTATGAATATTTTGGTATTGTTTTAGTAGACTTGATCAGTTGCAGATTTCTTAGCGTGCGTTTAAGTTTGCAGATTTCTTAGCCTGTATTTCAGTTTGAATTGTTAACTGATTTAGACTTTAGAGTATTGATTTTTGGTAGCTAGACTATTGTCACATGCATGTTGCTAGACTACAAATATATGGTTGCAGAGTGCAAACTATGTCAGTACGCCTATGTTAACAAATACAGTTCAGGGGGGCGGTTAATTTGTCTCATGTCTCTATGCCCTGTTTTTTTATCTTGATGCAGGTTTTACTGTAATGGATAGCGAAAAAATACTGGAAAACAAGATAGAAGAAGAAGAAATTGAAAAAGAAATTGATTTAGAGTTCTACAATACAGTTAAGTTTTTAGTGATGATACTTGATGCAATAATGATTGTGCTAAGAGATTATCTAACTACGATGCATCAACCTATTGGTCGTTCACTAACATGATGACCAATAACGAACTTTGGATATTCTTTTATAAATAATCTGATGAAAGAAGATCCAGAAAATTTTCGTGAATTACATAGAATGTATCCAAATATGGTTCTCAAGTTGTGTGGTATTATAAGAGAGGGCACTTATTTGGAAGGTACAAAATATGTGTCTATTGAAGAAATGGTAGCTATATTAATTGTTGGACACAACGATCGTTACTGTAATGTTAGATAGAGGTTTGGTCGTTCATGTAACACCCCCAGATCCATCCAGGAATATTATAGCACCGTGGGCCCCGAGATGGAACCCACAAGGCTGAAGGAAATTTTCGCAAATATTTACATACACCTAAGAAGCTAACGACGGTCACTACGCCATAAGTGCTCATAGACAATGCCTGTTTATTGTTGCAGAAGACACAAAAAATGTTGCCTTAGGCCAAAGGCAACACCAAACTCTTGTTGCCAATACGGCCGTTGCCTTTGACACCTAAGGCAACAATTTTAGTCTCTACTGCAACAACGTAAAAGTATTGCATTACGCCTCTAATGCAACAACATAACGAAGAAAGGCAACAACAAATGATGTTGCCTAAGATTTCAAAAAAAAAAAACATAGGGTCCACATGTGCCAATTCATCAGTGGGTCACACCTTTGTGCCACGTCAGTAATGAGTCCCATATTGATGCCACGTCAGCAATGTTGTTGCCCAAAATATTTATCCGAAGATTAAATACTGCTGGAATGGACGGACAACAAACAAATAAGGTTGCGGGAGCACTTCCGAGAGGATATGAATAAACACAAGATTTGCCGGGTTTGTTAGGCCCGGGCTTGAATGCTCTCGCGAGATGTTATTAATACAAATATTCGTGGATACAAGTATTAATGTGAGAATCTAAGTACAATGAGTGTAAAAAGATCCTGTTAATCCAGCTCTTGAGCGAAGCTTGGTGTTCTTCGTCCCTGCCGATCGTCTTCTGTGTGAGAGAGGCCGAGAGAAGAAAGAACCGAGAGATAGTTGTTGCCAAGAGTAGGAGAAAGCCAAGTTGTGTGTATTGCTTGTTGGGAAGCCGTGAGAATTAGAAGAATTTCCTTCCCTGGACCTAGAGCAGGCAGCCCTCTATTTATAGGGGCTGAGGAGCCTTCTTTTCTGGCGGGCGATCGTCTTCCAGCCAATATAATAATGGGGCGATCGTCCTTAAGGTCACATGGGCTGTCTGCCTAAAGTCCAAGGCTACAGCCGGCAGCCAGCTGTGCGGTCCAATGAGGAGCCATCACGCGTCCGGGGTTGCTGTCACGGGCGGTCCCACGGGCATCTTTCGGCGGGCCTGTCGACTGGTGGACGGATGCTGACAGGCTGTGGTCAATGATCCGTGAAATGCGGATCTTGTCTCGGCGCTGCACATGGGTTGTCCTGAGCCTCGGCCTTTGCCGACTGGATGATCATCGGCTTCGGGCAGCATGAGGTGGTCGGCATTAGTCGGTCACCAGAGGTCGGCATCAGTCGGTCACCAAGGGTCGGTCGGCAAGTGCCCAGAGATGATCGTCTGGTCATCGGCCACCAGGAGTCGATCGCCAAGTGCCGAGAGACGATCGTTTTAGATGTTGATCGCTCAGAACCGTGACTTGTCCTGGGTCCTTCGGTCGGCCGATCTATCTCGGCTGCCCGGCTATGACTAGGTCGCCCGATCAACATCGGCGATTACGCCTCATTTGTTCGGCTGCGACACGGTCGCCCGGTCTCTGAGGCGATCGCCGGTCGGAGAGTATAATTCTCGACACAACAATTGCCCCCCAGCTTGCTCCAATGTTGAAGACATGGGGCGAGGTGGTTCTTGCTAGCGATCGTGTAAGATGAGGACGGGCAACTCGTTGAGTTGACTTTGGATTCGGACTTGGGTGATCATGTCGATTGGCTAGCTATCTATCGGTTCTTGTACCTGCAAAAAACAACATTGGCCGATCCCCCTCAGAAACTTGATGGTTTCGTTGTTTGAGGAATCGTGCACAGTCGCGGAGTTCGATGGACCAACTCCATGACCGTGTCTTGTGCGCGAAGACATTGAGTGTCTCGTGACTCATTTTATTGTGAGTGTCCTCTGTTAGGCTGCGCCTCGCCTCGTATTTAAATGAAGGGTGTACGGTCTTGGTCTAGAGGAGTCCTTGCGCGGGGCAACGTCGGATGATTCAACTCCACGTCCGTGGCTTGTTAGCTCTGATTCCACCTCGGCCCGCCATGAGGACGGCGAACCTCGACGGTGTACGTTGAGACGGGGGTAGTGGCACGTCGCATTGTCCGGGTTCACCATGTTAGATGATGAACCTTTGAGGGCCGGCGATCGTGTCCACTGATTAGTTTTGGAGGGCCCTCAGACTACGCCGGACTCGTATTTAAACGAAGGGCGGGCGATCTTGGCCCAAAGGGACCTTGCATGGCCGAAGCAGTCGGTTCTATCGACTACCAGGACCATGGCTTTATGATGCGCGGTGGAGGCGATCTCGTGCCTTAGTCCATCATGTTAGATGGTGAACCGTAGATGGCGGACGAGTCCTCCGGTTTGGTGATGTTGCTTGATAATGGCGATCGGGCTGGAAGACTGGCGATCGTCGCTCGGCTGCCGATCGGGTTATTCATAGGTCGATACCGGCGATCGGGCGGGAGATCGTCGTTCGGGCGCCGATCGCGCTGCTTATAGGCTAAGGAGAAACCTTTGCCTGGCCAGAAAGTCTGCGGCCTTAGCTCGGAAGATCGCGTAGGTGGTGGGCTGGTCCTTCGTAAGATGCCTGAACATAGGCGAAAGACCATGGAATCCTCCTAGGACCGTGTAGAGGGCGATCTCATCGCTTATGGGTTTGCCATTGAGGATGATCTCGTCTACTCGGTCGATGTAGTCCGAGTCGGACTCTTCTTCCCCTTGTTTGATCTGCAACATGCGATGGGGACCTTTTGGCCGGGCGACCCTTGTGGCGAAGTACGCTGTGAAGACATTCGCCAGTTGGTTAAAGGAGCCGATGGACCGAGGTGGCAATGAGGCGTACCACCTGTAGGCGAGGTCGTCCAGCATCATAGGGAACATTCGGCACCTGTTCGCGTCTGATGCCCCACACCCGGTCATGTAGATGTTGAACTTGCTCAGGTGTGTTTCGGGGTCCGATCTCCCCTCGTACAAAGGTGTTTGCGGGGGAGCGATCTTGTGCTGCACGGGGGCGAGCTCGATGTGGACCGCGAGCGGCTCGCTTGGCTCGGCGATCGTCTTCTTGGTGCCTGCCCCGGATTTCAGGAGCGCCTTCATGTTGTCGAGCTGGCGTTGCATCGTGGCCATCGCCGTGGCTCGGTTGCTCGCAGGTCGGCTTTGGGAGCGGGAGCCGAGGCGATCGTGTACCGATCTCCTGACTACGCTGCTGCCAACCTCGGCTATTTGGCGAGGGGGAGCCAGACGGCTGAGCTGCCTTCTGGGAGTCGGATAGGCCGAGCTCCTGGTGACGGACTCAAACTCCGTCGTCTCGTGGCTGGGGCCGGACTGCCCCGGTCGCCAAGATGGGTCACTGCCGAGGCGATCGAAAACAGAGGTGCCCCGGCCGGCGAGCGCCTCTCTATGCGGACGAGAGCCTCCTGGCGATCGCTTGGCCAGTATTGCCTTGAACTTCTGCTTGGTCTTCCGACGGATGGCCGAGGGGGTGATAGCGGGAGGTGCGCCGAGAGCACTCCGTCGCTCCTGTAGGATGGCCATGGCCTCCTCGATCTGTTCCGCGGTTCGGAACTGATCGAGTGAGAGACTCGGGCCGCCGCCCAGGGGCGGAATCGAGCATCTTGGACCGCGGCGGCTACCTTCCGCCATCAGCTGTGGCTCGGACTGAGACGTAACGAGGCGTCTGGTGGGCTGGCCAGCGGCTTTCTTCGACGCGGAGGCGGAAGACATGATTTCTGAAAGATTTCTTTGAAGCGCAGTGAGTGTCACTTCAAGTATATGCCCCGAGAACAGTGAGTGTTCTTCGAGACGGTAGGAATAAAAATTAAGGGTTAGAGGGGCCCTCCTTCTAGCGCCAATTGTTGTTGCCCAAAATATTTATCCGAAGATTAAATACTGCTGGAATGGACGGACAACAAACAAATAAGGTTGCGGGAGCACTTCCGAGAGGATATGAATAAACACAAGATTTGTCGGGTTTGTTAGGCCCGGGCTTGAATGCTCTCGCGAGATGTTATTAATACAAATATTCGTGGATACAAGTATTAATGTGAGAATCTAAGTACAATGAGTGTAAAAAGATCCTGTTAATCCAGCTCTTGAGCGAAGCTTGGTGTTCTTCGTCCCTTCCGATCGTCTTCTGTGTGAGAGAGGCCGAGAGAAGAAAGAACCGAGAGATAGCTCTTGCCAAGAGTAGGAGAAAGCTAAGTTATGTGTATTGCTTGTTGGGAAGCCGTGAGAATCAGAAGAATTTCCTTCCCTGGACCTAGAGCAGGCAGCCCTCTATTTATAGGGGTTGAGGAGCCTTCTTTTCTGGCGGGCGATCGTCTTCCGGCCAATATAATAATGGGGCGATCGTCCTTAAGGTCACATGGGCTGTCTGCCTAAAGTCCAAGGCTACAGCCGGCAGCCAGCTGTGCGGTCCAATGAGGAGCCAGCACGCGTCCGGGGTTGCTGTCACGGGCGGTCCCACGGGCATCTTTTGGCGGGCCTGTCGGCTGGTGGACGGATGCTGACAGGCTGTGGTCAATGATCCGTGAAATGCGGATCTTGTCTCGGCGCTGCACGTGGGTTGTCCTGAGCCTCGGCCTTTGCCGACTGGATGATCATCGGCTTCGGGCGGCATGAGGTGGTCGGCATTAGTCGGTCACCAGAGGTCGGCATCAGTCGGTCACCAAGGGTCGGTCGGCAAATGCCGAGAGATGATCGTCTGGTCGTCGGCCACCAGGAGTCGATCGCCAAGTGCCGAGAGACGATCGTTTTAGATGTCGATCGCTCGGCACCGGGACTTGTCCTGGGTCCTTCGGTCGACCGATCTATCTCGGCTGCCCGGCTATGACTAGGTCGCCCGATCACTGTCGGCAGTTCTGCCTCGGCTGTTCGGCTGCGACACGGTCGCCCGGTCTCTGAGGCGATCGCTGGTCGGAGAGTATAATTCTGGACACAACAAGCAACAGGGCCACAGTTATGCCACGTCAACAGTGGCTCTACATTTGCGCCACGTCAGCAATGGGCCCACATCTATGCCACATCATCATTTTTTGTAATACTACTTTTATAAAATACAACAGCAGCTAAAGTAAAAGACAACACTTCATACAAATATTTTGAAATAACCATTTTATTCTTACGTCAACCCATCCAAAATAAACCAAGGCAGCCAAAAACCAACAAGGATGCCAATACAAAATACAAAATCCTAAATTCATACAAAGCAACAAACCACCAATTTAACTTCAAAAGTACCAAAACCAAGTAACACCACCAATCTAACTTAAAAGTACAAAATTACGAAGTCTAAATACAAGTGATAAAAAGTTACATATTGAAATAACTGATAAGTGGTGCCCCCTTGAGTCATAGGAGTACCATTATCATCTTGATAACTTGATATCGTTGCACAAAATTCTCCAATATCCAAGTTGAGGCTGGATTAGCTTCTCCCACTCTGCCAAATGTTGTTCAAAAAACGCACATTAGGATGATTGATTGAAAGAAATGTGCATATTTGGAAGATTTCTTGTTATATGCATCTGGTTGCAGTAGAAAGTCCATAAAGAAATTAGTAGGACTTTGATCAAGAAGGTCGTAAAAGATAGAATAAACTAACAATTCGGGCCTGAAATTAAATAACTACAACCTTTATTCCTTATTATGAGCCAATTCTATCCATTCAAGCAAACCAAAATTTCCCATAAGTTAGACTATCAAAAAACTATTATACCCTTATTTGTTACTAAGGGATGAATTAATAAACTTATACTTGCAAGAAGGTGTTTAGTATTTATAAGGTATTGGTGGAAAAAAAAAGATGATTTTTGTTGGTATTACCATATTAACAAATTGACAAATAATTAGGAACACTATTTTGGATAAAATCGGACAGATAATAAGGAACGGAAGTAGTATGATATATGAATTTCACGTATGTGAGTAAAAATTTCTCTGTGTGTGTATGAATAAAGAGAAAATCAATATATATATATATATGGGGAAATTACAACCAACTACCCTATTAGATGGCCTCTTTACACTTTAGTCCCTATTATTTCATAAATTACAGCGAAGGACAAAAATCTGAATTGCTGTTGACTTCTATTAAAAAGACGAAAATGCCCCTCTATTTACTTGAATAAAACATTTCTTTTAAAATACATTTCATATTAAACAAATAGCTTATAAGTTATTAAAGTGTTTGGCTAATACATTTCTTTTAAAAAAATATTCTTTTTTCAGAAAATAATTTTTTTCCGAATTATAATTTTTTTCCAGAAAATATATTTTTTTTCAAAAATATTTTATTTTATTTTTTTTTTCAGAAAACAATTTTATTTTTTCGAAAAAATAATATTTTTTCAAGAAAATAATTTTATTTCGAAAAAATATTATTTTGCCAAAACATATTTTTTCCTACAGAAAATATTTTTTAAATTTTTTCGAAAATATTTTTTTATTTTTTTCGAAAATATTTTTTTTATTTTTTTCCAGAAAATAATTTAATTCCGAAAAAATATTATTTTGCCAAAAAATACCTTTTTCTCCAGAAAATATTTTTTTGATTTTTTCGAAAAAATATTTTTTTTTTATTTTTTTCCAGAAAATAGTTCTATTTTTTCGAAAAAATAATATTTTTTCCATAAAATAATTTTATTTCGAAAAAAATATTATTTTTCGCAAAAATAATTTTTCTCGAGAAAATATTTTTAATTTTTCGAAAAGATAATTTTTTTCCCGAGAAAATAATTTTTTTCGAAAAGATAATTTTTAATTCCATAAAATAATATTTTTTAGAAAAGATAATTTTTTTCCGGAAAATATTTTTTTAATTTTTGAAAAATAATATATTTTTTTAGAAAATACTTTCTTTTTGGAAAAAATATTTTTTCTAGAAAGCTTGAAAATTTATTACATCAAGTCCAAAAGTGTTATATATATTACAATGAGGTCAAAGATGCCACCCACGTGAGGCGAAAAATAAATGGGTAAACAAGAAAAGGAAAAATAAAAGGGCAAATTCGGAATATCAGTACTTTCTCTCCAGTGACATCATCTGAAAATTTGACTTTTGTCCTTCGTTGTAAATATAGTTTCTGGACAGTGCAAAGTTTGTCCTTCATTGTAATATCTGAAACAATAGGGACCAAACTGTAATTAGGCCATCTAAAAAGGTAGTCAGATGTAAATCGCCCTATATATATATATAATGTTTTATATATATGTGTCAGTGTGTGTATTTGAATAAAAATAAAATAGACTATAACTAGCACAAAAATTATCATTGCACCATTTCTTACCAATCCAATTCCTATGCACAAAAATCTATTTGTGTGTGTATGAATAGAGAGAAAATCAATTTTTTTTATATATATAATGTTTTATATATATGTGTCAGTGTGTGTATTTGAATAAAAATAAAATCGATTATAACTAGCACAAAAATTGTCATTGCACCATTTCTTACCAATCCAATTCCTATACCGTAAATGAAGCGCTCAATCACCAAGACAGCAAAAGTAGGTGCCAAAGCTGTTATAAGAGCTCCAACAAGGTACATGACAGATGAAAGAACCAATTCCCTTCTTCTTCCTGCAGTATCCAATATTTAAAAATCAACCAGAAAATAAATAGTCAGTATTACTAGTTGCAATCATCATCCCAACATCAGAATTTAACTAACCTAGAAAGTCAGCAACATTAAATGCCAGAAGGACCGATGAGTTTTCACCTACTAATGTCGTGTATGAGGATTGTTACAGGTGTATTCTTTGTTACTTATTATAGCGTTTATTTATAACTTTAGTAGTTAGTTGATTTGCTTATATAAGACTTGTTTGTTACACTAGTTGCAGAACTGAAGAATCAAGTTTGATAGATAATGACGCATCATTGCCTCATGATATATCAAAAGAAAGTACCAATGAGTTTTTACCTACTAATGTTTGTGTCAAAAATGACTGACAATGAAGATTACAACACGATATTGCTGTTGTGAATAATGAATTGAGCTGTGGATTTGAAACAAATGATGAAGATTCTGAGGATGATGATGAAACCGGAAATGGTGATGGAACCATAGATGATTAGGATATTAGTCTTGGCAATGGAACCTGTGAAACACCATATGTAGATGGACAAGATATCGGCTCAAATAAACAGGTACCCTCTTGTTTTACTAGTTTGGAGGGAATAGAGAAGGCTAATATTGATAGCTGGACGATATTGTATTCTGAAAGTAAAAATGATTTAACACAGGAGTTAAAAAAAGATTCATTCAAGGATAAGGAAGAACTCATTAGAGCTATCAAGCTTTACACTATCCGGAAGCATAGGCAATATGAAGTAGTCGAAACATGTCCCACTATTTGGAAAATAAGATGTCGTTTAAGCTCACAATGTGGTTGTAAATGGCAACTTTGTGCATGTAAACGTACACATAGTGGGAATTTGGAAATCACACAATATACAGGGCCACATACATGTTTAAGCAACAAGATTACTCAAGACCATCCCAATCTCGATGCAAATCTGATTGCTCAAGAAACACAACATCTTATAAAGGAGCAACCATCTATTAGCATTCCTACTTTGAGAGATGAAATAGTTGATAAATTAGGCTACAATCCATCATATATGAAGATTTGGGCAGTGAAACAAAAGGCAAATGAACATATATTTGGAAATTGGGAAGAATCTTATAATGTTTTATGCAAATTTCTAGCCGCTACATACCTATTGGTTGATGCGGCAAGGCGTCGCGGAGGGGAGGGCGTCGCCGGTGGGGAGGGAAGGGTCGCGTCGCGGAAGGGAGGGGAGGGTGTTGTGTCGTGTACGGGAGGGGAAGGCATCTCGTCGCAGAGGGAAGGGGAGGGCGTTGCGGCGGCTGAACTGAGGGGAGGGGAGGGTGTCGCGTCGCGGAGGGGAATGGGAGGGTGTCGCGGCGGCTGGACTGAGGGGAGGGGAGGGTGTCGATTCGCGGAGGGAAGAGGAGGGCGTCACGGCGGCTGAACCGAGGGGAGGGGAGGACTCACGGCGACTGAGTGAGTGACATAACAGTGAGGGGAGAGAGGAGAAGAAGAACGAGAAGAGGAGAGAATGAGGGAGGCGGTGAGAAGAGGGAGTAGGGTTGGGTTATAAGGGGGATCGGACGATGGTGATGAAGGGGAGATTAATAATCTCAATCAGAAGGCTCCCACTAAAAAAGGCTGCCATGGTCTTGGTGCCGGGTTCGGGCTGGGATAATAAAAATATTATAACGGGTCGGGTTGGGCCAAAATATTATAACAAAACAGATAACATAATATAACCACACCAGCAAAATACACTTAGCAATCAATCAAATAGGAAAAAAAATTAGGAAACCATTGAGCAATCATTCAGATCTAAACATAAAATGAATTTAATCCTTCAAATCAAATTCAAAATAAAAAGTTCAAAATACCTTTTTAATTGACGGATCAAGAATTAAAGAAATATTACTTAAAATACGGAACCTACCACAGCGTTTTCTAAAAACGCTATGTAAGTGTACTGTTATAGAGCGCTTCCTAATTAAATGCTATATAAGTATTTTTAAAAGGGTTTGTATTATTTTTTATAATTCAAAATTTTGATATTTTATTATTAAAATTTATAATGTGTATTTATATTAAATAATTTAAATATATATAAGTTATAATTTATATTATATTATATATTAAACTTTGAAAATAAAACATATATCGTAATTTAAATTTCATTATATATATTGATAATATATTAAACTTTAAAATTATAAAAAATATTTATAATTTTTAATTACAATATTAAAAATATAATAAGTATTTATATTAAATATAAATAATTTAAATCAAATTTATCATATGTTATATATGAAACTTTAAGAGTAAAAAATATCAAAACTTAAATTTCATTTCATTGTGCTTGTTTTTGACAATAACTTGAAAAAATTATTAAAAAATTAGATATAATGCAACACCATCAGAGGTGTTGCACGTCGCGCAACACCATTTTTATCTTGCAATACCAAATGTATATCTAGTACAATACTGTTTCAGTAGTGTTTCAAAAGATCAAAAATCAGCAATCTATTGAAACGCTTTGGTGGCAACACTAGCTAAAAGCATTACCTATGAACACTTATGGCGTAGTGGGTACTGTCTTTTAAAAACATTCGAAGACTTAATAAAATCCCTTTATCAAAATCGTCGTAAAATCTCATTTGAAACCACAAGGCCCGAAATGCCAAAACTCAACAGTTTAAAAACATACGTTAAGCTATCGCTTACCCGTACCGACAGAATAATTTAGAGAACGATTGCCAAAGTAACCTAAGTTACAAGATACCAAAAGACCATTTAAAAATACTCACGCAGCGGAAAAAGACAAACAATTAAAATACTCTAGCAGTGGAATTACAACAACTGATCAGGAAACTCAATACAGAAATACATGCCCTAGCCAGTATCCTCCGGGAAGCTCATCTCTCCACGACTGCTACAAGCTTGATAATCCAAGAACCTAAAAAGAAAGCCCACGACGGGGTCAGCCATAATATCCAACAATGATAACCATCACATCACGTCAATAATTACATACCAATGAAAATACTAAGTAAGAATACGACCAATGTAATCTTACCGCCATAACTTTACCAACTCGTGATAATAATTACCAAAGTTCATATCTCGTATCCTTTCAACAACACAATACGCTCATACCGAAATATCTGTATTGTATCTCAACAATACCCAAGGTTCTCAAAACATTATCATAACTCGCTGTTACGAAATCTACTAACTCTGTCCAACCCAATCCGTCGGTAACATCATCACATCTCAACACGATAATCGATTGTCCATCAAAGACAAATAACAAGGGAAAATACGGAACATACCTCAAGATATGAAATGCCACGACGAAATCACGTCAGTCTAATCCAAGATGAGATCAACACAACATACGGACATGGTCCTAACACAAGACCTACAAATGCATACTCATATGACAACGTCAATATGCTCACATCAATAACACACTGTATACTTATGGCAACCCATAATATACATATGCACAATAACAACACACATGGTAATCCAACGATCCAGCGCACACAGCTATAGATCCCCATGATGATCCCGTCGGACCAACGCATGGTGGCATTACCTGTCCAACGATCCAGCGCACACAGCTATAGATATCCCATGTTGATCCCGTCGGGCCAACGCATGGTGGACATATGACAACAATGCACAACTGCACAAAACAACAGTACACAATGCACGACAACAACAATGCACAAACGCATAACAACAACGATACATGAATGTACCATAACATGATCGACACAAAAGACGAAAATAATTAAAATACTTGCTCCGAGTCCTTCGAGAGCAATCTTAATATCTAAACCATCACCAACCATTATTCTGAATATTCAACGATCCAAAATATCACGGATGGTAGATAATTCATGTCTTCATCTATACCACAATGTATCCTCCATACCAACAACAAATGTAAATCATATACATTATGATTTAATTCCCAAAAACTCGAATACAACTTATAATCCCAAATCTCATGCGATTACGATTATAACCATTGCTATATGAATTATAAACGAATGAAACGGAAACCATTCATTAAATATTATAAAGTGAGCAAGTAATAACTTGCCTCAATACCGATACAACGACGAGGAAGCTGTTACCAAATCCATTGCCGTCATCTACAATTCCCTTGGCCCTGATCAATGTCGTGAACATTCTCGAACACGACCGCAACGCATGGTTCTAATCACCGATCAATAATCTCAACCTATTGTTGTATCGAGATTTATTCACCTCGACAGGCGATCGACTACAAGGCCGAGCGACCGAGTCCACAACCAATCAAGCTATGGCGAACTCGCCTAAGCGAAGATACCAGACCACCTATATGTATCTAGCGATCGACTCCCAAGGCGATTGCCCTTTGGCACCTAGCGATCGACTCTGGTGCCCGGCTAAAGACGGTCGTCCTACGCCCCGAACAGAGACGATCGTCCATCAAAGTCTACGAAGACTGGATCTCAATACAGCACCCATGTGCAGATCCAAGAAAAGATCCGCATTTCATGGATCATTGACCACCAACAGCTGTCTCTGACAAGGGCGGCTTTACCTACCGACAAGCCCGACGAAAGGCACAAGATAGGACCACCCGTGACAGTGACTCAGACGCGTGCAGGCTTCTCATTGGACCGCACAATTGACTGCCAGCAACTCCTGCAGGCCTTAAGGAGACAAGCCCATGTGCTAAAAGACGATCGCCCGCTTATTATAATACAGCAAAGGCGATCGCCCAGCAGATCTAAGTCCTATAAATAGAGAACCTCCTTCTACTGGAAAAAGGTTCCGTGTTCAGTTCATGAATTCTTCATTCGGTTCATGCATTCTCCATTAAGTTCAGAGAAAATACATACAATCATACATACTATCAAGCTCCCAGCTTCCTCTCCCGAATCTACCTCAGGATTTCTCTCTCAGTACCTCTCATCCAGAAGACGGTCGGCAAAGGCAAGAAGTCTCCACAGTGCAGATTCAAAGAGACTCACAGGCCCAGGAGCTCAAACGTACAGCTAATACACGCCGTGAGAGACTGTCGATCTCTCACCGCCGTCACAGCTCATCAACGTTGTTACAAGAACTCACAGAGCATCATATCTAGTTCTTCCGGCAATCTACACGCTCACAAGCTAAGATAACTAGAAGTCTTTACACTCATTGTAATAGATTCTAACATTAATACTTGTATCCCAAAATATTCGTATTAATAACATCTCGCGAGAGCATTCAAGCCCGGGACTAACAACCCCGGCAAATCTTGTGTTATTTACCTTTCCCACGGAAGTGTTGTCGCACTTTGTTTGCTATCCACTCATCCAGCAATATCTATCTCCGGATAATATTTTGGGTAGCAACAATTGGCGCTAGAAGGAGGGCGCGTCTATACCTTCATTTTTCATTCCTACCGTCCCGGAGAACACTCACTGTTCTCGGGGCATATATTTGAAGTGACACTCACTGCGCTTCAAAGAAAGCCTTCAGAATCATGACGTCCGCTACTACATCGAAGAGAGCCGCTCTCCGAACCGTCGGACACCATATCCCAGCTCAATCCGAACCCTAGTCGACGACCGGGGGAAGCCGCGGCAACGTGAGACTCTCGATCCCGCACTTGAGGGATGACCCCAACCTCTCACTCGACCAGTTCCAAACCGAGGAACAGATCGAGGAGGCTATGGCCATCCTAGAGGAGCAACGGAGAGCATGCGCGTCGCCCGCAATAACTCCCTCGACCATCCGCCGCATGGGAAAATGGAAATTCAACGGGCTATTGGGCGAGCGATCATCAGAAAGCCCCGATTCGTGAGAAAAGGCTCTCGCACGACCGGACGGATCCATATTCAATCGCTTGGGGCGCGACCCATCATGGCGACCGGGGCATTCTGGTCCCAACCACGAAAAGATGGAATCCGAATCCGTCACCAGGAGTTGAGCCTACCCAACTCGCAGCCGAACGTAAATCAACCGTTTAGCTCCCGCTCCGATCGCCAGAGGATCAGTACTTGATCGCCTCGGCTCCCGCTTCGAGAGCCGATCTGCGAGCAGTCAGGCCACGGCGATGGCCGCTATGCAACGCCAGCTCGACGAGATGAAAACACTCTTGGACACTGGGGCAAGCGCCAGCAGAAAGATCATCGAGCCGTCCGAGCCACTCGCGGTCCACATCGAGCTCGCCCCCGTGCAACCAAGGAACGCTCCTCCCAAAACACCTCTGTATGAAGGGAGATCGGACCCCGAAACCCACCTAAGTAAGTTCCGGATCTACATGACTGGGTGTGGGGCATCAGATGCAACCAAGTGCCGGATCTTCCCATTAACATTGGGCGAGCTGGCCCATAGGTGGTACGTATCGCTACCACCACGATCGATCATCTCCTTCGAGAAACTGGCGAATGACTTCACGTCATACTTCGCCACCAAGGTCGCTAGACCAGAAGGCCCCCATCGCGTGATGAAAATCAGGCAGTGGGAAGACGAAAACGACGCAGATTACATCAACCGAGTAGACGAAATCATCCTCACCGGCGTACCCGTCAGTGACGAGCTCACTCTCTATTCGGTCCTAGGGGGATTCTACGGTCATTCACCCATGTTTAGACATCTCACCAAGGATATCCCCCCAACCTACGCGATCTTCCGCGCTAAGGCTGCCGACTTTCTGGCCAGGCAAAGGCTACTCACCCTCCGCCTAGGTGAGGAAACGCCTCCTCCTGCACGAAATACGGCGATCGCCAAAGCCAATAAGACGGTCGCCATGCCATCCGGCGGCCTCAGGGCCATCGAGGATGTGGAAGCCCATCTCCTCCACAAGTTCAACCGAACTCCGGCCCACATTTTCTATGCCATCAAGGGGCGCGAACCGCTAAACAAGCCAAAGGCGATAAGGGACCACGGTCACCTGGACCACAATCAATATTATGCCTACCATAAGAGTCCCAGCCACAGCACCAACCAATGCCGCGACCTCCTCAAACAGCTCTGGAGATTGTTCGAGGAGGGCAAGTTGGACAGCTTATTGGCTTAGCCGGAGCCCCTACCAATCTCTAGACACGATCGTCTGAGTCGAACGTGAACAGGCTGGGAAGCTCATACGAGTCGACCCCTCGATCAACCTCGGCGACCTTCTCTACATGCTTCAATCAAGAGAAGGGAACCTCGGAAGTCTCTCCCCGATCTCCCTCCTCATTGAAAAACTGGAGGACTCGCTCGCCATCTACATTTCATCATCTAACATGTTGGACTAAGGCACGAGATCGCCTCCCCCACACAACGTACACCGTCGACGGTCGGCATTTAACATGACGATCCGAGTTGGAAGTGTGTAGCCATGATCCTGGTGGTCGATGGAACCGACTGCTTAGGCCATGCAAGGTTCCTTTGGGCTGAGATTG
Source organism: Orobanche coerulescens (assembly GCA_033398695.1). Taxonomy (NCBI): domain Eukaryota; kingdom Viridiplantae; phylum Streptophyta; class Magnoliopsida; order Lamiales; family Orobanchaceae; genus Orobanche; species Orobanche coerulescens. The sequence continues at coordinate 27,719,903 of CM065805.1, read as the reverse complement.
CTCGCCCTTCGTTTAAATACGAGGCGGGCGTAGTCGAAGGACCCTCCAAACAAATCAGTGGATGCGATCGCTCGCCCTCAAAGGTTCATCATTTAACGTGGTGAACCCGGACAATGCGACGCGTCAATACCCCCGTCTCAATGTATACCGTCGAGGATTGCCATCTAACATGACGATCCGAGGTAGAAAAGAGCTAACTAGCCGTGGACGTGGAGTCGATTCATCCGACGACGCCCCGCGCAAGGACTCCTCCAGACCAAGACTGCACGCCCTTCGTTTAAATACGAGGCGAGGCGCAGCCTAACGGAGGACCCTCACAATAAAATGAGTCACGAGACAGACGATGTCGCTTGCGCATAAGACATGGTCGTGGAGATCGGTCCATCCTCCGCAATCGTGCACGGCTCCTCAGGACCAAGATGGACGACCTTCCACGAGGATTCGACAAAGTTGAAGACCGCTCACTCAACGAGTTATTTTCATCCCCTTACTTTCACTAAGTGAACAAAAACAAGGGGGAAGAGTGCGGACTACCTATACGACGATCGTCCCTATCCAATCACATACAGAGATCGCCATTTTTCAGATGTTGTGCAGCGATCGAATTTGTTGTAAAGTTATCTATATGAGCTTATCAATTCACGTAGACCTACACTTGCAACGATCTCTCCTCACACATTTGTACAAAGTCAAACAAAAGACTCAAAAATAGCAATCATTCAAGTGATAAATCGGAGAATCAAACGTTCATTTCATTGCTTGAAGGATCAGAATACATGATCGCCCGAAGGCCTAAGTACTACAAAAAGAAAGCTATGAATTACAAGGCAATAAGCTAAAACATTAAAAATGAAGTGCCTCAGGCCCCTGCCTGACCTTCACCTTCAGCCTCCGGAGCGGCCTCCCCATCCTCCGGAGCGTCGGGATGAACAAGGTTGTCCGGAGTCGGATACCAGCTCAAGTCCACGCCGATATCCGCGAGATCCAAGATCGGCAAGGAGAAAGCAGAATGGAGAGGATGCTCCAATGCGTACGCCTTGAAGTTCTCAGCAAGAGGGCCGACCTCCATACCTCCCTTCTTAGCAGCTCGGATCGAGTCGGCGAACGCCATATAATAGGCAAACTCACTGACAAACTCCAAGTTTTGGAAGGGATCGGCCTTGGTCGCCTCTACCTACCCTTTCAGCTCCGCCATCGCCTGTTGCGCGCCTTGGAGCTCGGCCTCCCTTACAGCCGTCTTTTCCCTCGACTCCGCCAGCTCGCTAGTCAGCCGAGCGATCGTCACCTTCAGTCGATCGGCCTCCTTCTCAGCGGCCATCTGCGAGCATACGACTTCTGTCATCCGGTCCCGGAAATCGCAACCCTGCCTCCATGATCGCTTCGTTCACAGCGACCATCCCCTCCGGAGGCTGATCGGCTCTCTCGTTCTCAGCCGGCACAAAGAGATCCACATCTGAAGGGATATGAAACCTCGTCCTCCAGACGGCCAGATCCTTCCTGGTCACCGAACTCCTGAGTTGGCCAAGAGACCACAGAGATCGCTGAGCAGCCCGAAATAGCGATCGCTTGGGAGGTTGATAAGGATGAGTAATCGAATACTCCCGATAATTAAACTTGGGAGACGGGCCAGCCAACCTCTCCATTATTTCAGCAAATGCCACATAAGCTTGGCCAAAGGCACTGTGCCGCTCCCAGTAGGCCCTGACCGCAAGATCTCTCTCCATCTGCGAGCGTCTGTGTTCGACGGCCGCCTCCTTAGCCACGTCGGCCTCATTAAACAGCGCCTCGACTTCCGCAGGGTCGATACCGGCTCGAATAGCTTCAGCGGCCGTCTCCAGATGGAACTCAGCGGAGGATCCTCCCCGGACATTAGAAGTCCCAGCGGCGGAGGAAGTGCCCACTTCGTGTGAGGAAGATGTTCCAGCCATTTTTGAAGAAAAGAGGAGAAAAGGAGTGTTCGTCTTACCCAAGATTGAAGCGATCGACGATCGGCAGCAAAGTCTCCGGGAAAATCTTCAAGCAAAAACCTTCTTTCTCCAGTAAATGCGCGTAAGAATGAACACTGCCACCCTGCACCTTTTTATAGGAGATGGCAGGGACTTCAAAGCGATTAAGGAGAGTCTCAGGGGTTGAAGTGCAACCGTCGCATTTATTGACCCCCTTGAAACCTGCGTACGCGTCTTTTCTAGGACGCATCAGACGAGGAGTCATAAATGACCGTCGGTCTACCCCAACAGGAACCCGACATGTGTCCCAGAGACCTTTCCGGATCCGCTGCCGTTTCCCGCTCTTTTCAGCGACCTACCAGATCGTCCAAATTCAGAATCAATCAGCTCAAAGACGATCGCCAGTTCAGTGGAACGCAGAGTCGCTCATCGAAGTTTAGCGATCGCCAGCAGAACCACCTCACCCCACGTTTCCAACATAGGAGCGAGCTAGGGGGCAATTGTTGGATCGAGATTTATTCACCTCTACAGGCGATCGACTACAAGGCCGAGCGACCGAGTCCACAACCAATCAAGCTATGGCGAACTCGCCTAAGCGAAGATACCAGACCACCTACATGTATCTAGCAATCGACTCCCAAGGCGATCGCCACTTGGCACCTAGCGATCGACTCTGGTGCCCGGCTAAAGACGGCCGTCCTACGCCCCGAACAGAGACGATTGTCCATCAAAGTCTACAAAGACTGGATCTCAAAACAGCACCCATGTGCAGATCCGAGACAAGATCCGCATTTCATGGATCATTGACCACCAACAGTTGTCTCTGACAAGACCGGCTTTACCTACCGACAAGCCCGCCGAAAGGCACAAGGTGGGACCACCCGTGATAGCGACTCAGACGCGTGCAGACTTCTCATTGGACTGCACAGCTGACTGCCAGCAACTCCTGCAGGCCTTAAGGAGACAAGCCCATGTGCTAAAAGACAATCGCCCGCTTATTATAATACAGCAAAGGCGATCGCCCAGCAGATCCAAGTCCTATAAATAGAGAACCTCCTTCTACTGGAAAAAGGTTCCGCGTTTAGTTCACGAATTCTTCATTCGGTTCACGCATTCTCCATTAAGTTCAGATAAAATACATACAATCATACATACTATCAAGCTCCCAGCTTCCTCTCCCGAATCTACCTCAGGATTTCTCTCTCAGTACCTCTCATCCAGAAGACGGTCGGCAGAGGCAAGAAGTCTCCACAGTGCAGATTCAAAGAGACTCATAGGCCCAAGAGCTCAAACGTATAGCTAATACACGCCGTGAGAGACTGTCGATCTCTCACCGCCGTCACAACTCATCAACGTTGTTACAAGAACTAATAGAGCATCATATCTAGTTCTTACGGCAATCTACACGCTCACAAGCTAAGATAACTAGAAGTCTTTACACTCATTGTAATAGATTAATATTCGTATTAATAACATCTCGCGAGAGCATTCAAGCCCGGGACTAACAACCCCGGCAAATCTTGTGTTATTTACCTTTCCCACGGAAGTGTTCTCGCACTTTGTTTGCTATCCACTCATCCAGCAATATCTATCTCCGGATAATATTTTGGGTAGCAACACCTATTACAATAATCGATAAACAACAAGTTCGATAACAATCAACAATCGATATAACCAATTCACAAACCCAACGGCTCAACAATATCTTGGTTAACCACAAGTCTGATCAAACCAACTTAAACGATCACGAATTCATAACCGAAACATGATATACTACCCTGTCTGTTGACTTAGCGCACGTTACTCCCTTAACGTAGCGTGCGCTAAGTCGTTCCCGTTAGCGTGCGCTAGACAGTAATGCTAGCGCGCACTAATGACATGCAGTTGCATGCATTTCAGATACCGATCAACATATGGCGATTATCAAGAACACTAAGTGATTCTAAACCATGTTCATAGCTATCTAAACAACAAAATCCGATATCCTTTAACATATAGGTAATCATCCAACTCTTAATCCAATTCATATAATCATATATCATCTTCTTCCTCAAGTATCAACATCATATCATACTTAATCTGGAATACAACCTCATATCATGATTCATATGAAATCAACATACTTCATAAATCCATCTTTCATCGGGTTAAACGAAACACAATTCTTAAAGTATGGAGAATCTTCATTAATATCCGATAATTCTTATCAAAATCCTATTAAATCTCATATAACATCATCACAAGATAATCCAACTCGCTTTCTCACAAGTAATCATCCTTAAAACGAACCACTATCAAAGGGATACGAAATTACCTTGTATAGATGAACCAAGAAGAAGAACAATTGAACTCCTTTCCAAGAATCATGAATAACTTCAAGAACAAGGCTTTAATCCATGCTCTCCATCTTAATCTTGTTGAAGATCATCATCTCTCAGTGTTTGGGAACCTCAAATACCTCTCAAGGCGCTCTCTATCGGTTCACATGAGGAAATGGATGGAAATGACGAACAATGGCCAACTGCACTTATATATATATACTGTACATTATTAACGTACGCTAACATCTTCATTTAACGTACGTTACACGCTTAGCGTGCGCTAACTGTCTTTGTTAGCATGCGCTATCACAGTCTAGAGGCCACTGCCTTACTACATGAAATGATTTATATACGCAATGCCTATGCAATAGCGTACGTAATGGCCTATATTTAGCATACGCAAACCTTCCACCATAGCGTGCGCTACTCATAGTTGACTTGCTATAGTCTGCACCTACCCCCGAGTCCCCATATGCCGAAAGTAACCTGACAAAGCCAAGATTCCTTTGGTCCGATCTGATTAGCGTGCGCTAACAATATATATTAGCGTGCGCGAATCCTTCATAACAGACATCCGTTGACTTTGTCGGCAGATGCGCCGAAAGTGGCCGGGTCCACACATAGATTCCTTCTGATCTGGTCTGTACTAGTATGCGCTATCCTTTACCATTGGCGTGCATTAAACCTGCACGATAGCGTGCGCTAGGCATGTATATTAGCATGCGCTAATAATGCTACACTTAGCCATTTTCAGCTATTCTTGTCCAACGTCTCAACATACAGAATATGAACATACGGCATACTGAATACGTATACTCAACATATTATATCCTCAAATGCAGTTGTCGACCAAATACGACAATTATACCAATACTGACATCTCAGTCCTTAATTTATTTTATCCATACTGTACAGATTCCACATTGTACAATATAACTCGAATAAAATAAATTAAACAACAGTAGTAGAAATTCCGGATATTACATACTACACCACTTAAAATAAGTTTCGTCCTCGGAACATGCAATCCGTTATAAAGGATCAAACAAGCCGTTCAACCAAAATATTCCGAAAACATCACAACAACGATCAATCATCATCGTTATCGAATAACCAAAACAGTACACTTACAAATGCGCAAAGTCGATGATCTCTTGATACTAGCAGTGACTTCACTGTAAAGCCTACATACGCTTACAACCACAATTCCATGAGTCTTAACAAAATATATCATCTTCGGATGAAATAATCTATCCGTGTCAAATCTTATCTGTCTGATTACACAATCACGTCCCAATTGTGATAAAACGAATAATACACGATACATCTGTGAAGCAACTTCCCATCACAATGGCAACAATTCCCCAAACATCGACATAAAATCTGAATGCTCAGATGATCACTAGCAATGATCAACCAATAAATTAACCGAGAACATCATCGACATGATAAACTCCGATACGACCAATCCGAAGGTCAAAACACAATCGAGAATATCATCAACATGATAAACTCAATATTACCAACGAACGATCAACGATAATCGAGAATACCTTCACATGGTAAACTCAAACATGATCAACACAGAACCAAAGAAACCGATATACGAATGAATAAAGTTCTCAAAGCGACACACCAATCACATACAATGGATCTCAATAAACACACCCCTCGGCATACGAACAACCAATCACAAATCGGCGAACATACCAAATCATGCATGGAGTGGGAACGACCACTCAATATCAAAACCAACCAGCATGGGGTAACCATCCCCAAATCTATACTTACAAGGAAATCATTCAAAATCACTATGGTAAAATCGCGCTACTACCATACCAATGGAATCACATAGCACATATTCTCCAGTTTCATAAAATCCAAAGTTCCAAAATCATATTTCGTACCCGAATCTACAATACGCAGCATATTTCTCTCGTCTGACCAACCAACCGATCATCCTTGGATAACCAAACTATCATACTAAAGTTCGAATCTCTTCTCATCGTACCATACTGATGTATTATCCAGTTCGTGAGTCACGCTCATAACTTCACCATGATATGCACTATGCACTAAATGCGTATATATATCAATCACATTTTCAAAACCAGTTTGAAATCATATAGTCTTGTCAAGAAGACAAATTTTCGAAAGTTCTTTCAAAAATTTCAAAACTCAAAACATAAGTTTTCGTAAGACCACGAAATCAATTTTCGAAAAATTAAACTGGCTCGCTAATGCCAAGTATTCGATAACAGTTTCCTTCGAATCCACACGATTCCGAAGTTTCAAAATGAAAACTATGCAAATGATTGACCACATCCATACTCCTGTATACCAATTCGGTTTGTCACTAATATCCACTGATATTCCATCGAAAAACCACACGATAGAGTTCCAAAATCTCAATATATAAACTCCAACCAAAAACTCCTTTTTCCATATATGACTCACAACGTCAATCATTAACCCATCCTGGATCACCTCAAATATGCTATGACAAAACATTGAAACAAATCAACACAGCGAAAGACTTCCAGAAAAGTCTCATTTGAACAAGTAAACCAAAATATCGAAAGGCAGAAATAAAATAGATAAACAATTGGTAAAGTGTTTTACAAATCTCGAGAGTTTTAAGAAAACAAAAAAGCCCTTTGAGACATTAGGGTCTCAACCTATATCCCGTTCCACGTTACGAGAAGTTTAGAAAAAATAGAAAACTCTTTTCGGACTCCAAGTCCTGAGTTACAAAACTATTTCAAAATTGATTGGGTCTCGGCCCAAAATCATTTTCTGTAAAACATTCGTAAAACATTTATTTCGAAAAGTATCATTTTCAAATGCTCAAAAACAGTTCATACATCTCAAAATGTACTCACATGACTACATGTTCTCCTCATCAATCCAAAATCTTTCTCCCAATTGCACAACTCCGTTCCAAAATTTAACCGACATATTGATTTCCAAATCATAACTTCTCAAGATCATCAATCCTACCCCAACTCTGTCATCTCATGCGGTAACGCATAACATCTGCTGAATCTCAAAGCATATCAACTTAGAACGGCAATAAATCTCAATGCAATTCAAAAATCCAAATACTTACAGATCGTGAAGTCGACGATTCCCCATGATACTGGCACATGTCTCGACTCTATAAAATACTCGACACAGATATTCTCAAAACACACATTTTGCAAAATCAGTTCAACTCGAGAATTCAACACATCTCTATCCGAAGAAACACGTTAGCACCATCTAGAAAAGTTTACAACAACCCCAGTACTACACTGGTAAATCACATAACGCACAAGCCCGAGTGAACAACAAAAACCCAGAGCTCAAACACTTGTCAACCGACAACTCGAATGACACGACAAATGCACGATCCAACTCGACCCGACTGCCTAGGTTTTCTCAACCTAAGCTCTGATACCATATTCTGTAACACCCCCAGAGCCATCCAGGAATATTACAGTGCTGTGGGCCCCGAGATGGAACCCACAAGGCTGAAGGAAATTTTCGCAAACATTTAGATACGCCCAAGAGGCTAATGACGGTACTGTCTTTTAAAAACATTCGAAGACTTAATAAAATCCCTTTATCAAAACCGCCGTAAAATCTCATTTGAAACCACAAGGCCCGAAATGCCAAAACTCAATAGTTTAAAAACATACGTTAAGCTATCGCTTACCCGTACCGACAAAATAATTTAGAGAACGATTGCCAAAGTAACCTAAGTTAGCAGATACCAAAAGACCATTTAAAAATACTCACGCAGCGAAAAAAGACAAACAATTAAAATACTCTAGCAGCGGAATTACAACAACTGATCACGAAACTCAATACACAAATACATGCCCTAGCCAGTATCCTCCGGGAAGCTCATCACTCCATGACTGCTACAAGCTTGATAATCCAAGAACCTAAAAAGAAAGCCCACGACGGGGTCAACCATAATATCCAACAATGATAACCATCACATCACGTCAATAATTACATACCAATGAAAATACTAAGTAAGAATACGACCAATGTAATCTTACCGCCATAACTTTACCAACTCGTGATAATAATTACCAAAGTTCACATATCGTATCCTTTCAACAACACAATACGCTCATACCGAAATATCTGTATTGTATCTCAACAATACCCAAGGTTCTCAAAACATTATCATAACTCGCTGTTACGAAATCTACTAACTCTATCCAACCAAATCCATAGGTAACATCATCACATCTCAACACAATAATCGATTGTCTATCAAAGACAAATACCAAGGGAAAATACGGAACATACCTCAAGATATGAAATGCCATGACGAAATCACATCAGTCTAATCCAAGATCAGATCAACACAATATACGGACATGGTCCTAACACAAGACCTACAAATGTATACTCATATGACAACGTCAATATGCTCACATCAATAACACACTGTATACTTATGGAAACCCATAATATACATATGCACAATAACAACACACATGGTAATCCAACGATCCAGCGCACACAGCTATAGATCCCCATGATGATCCCGCCAGACCAACGCATGGTGGCATTACCTGTCCAAAGATACATCGCACACAGCTATAGATATCCCATGTTGATCCCGTCGGGCCAACGCATGGTGTACATATGACAACAATGCACAACTGCACAAAACAACAGTACACAATGCACGACAACAACAATGCACAAACGTATAACAACAACGATACATGAATGTACCATAACATGATCAACACAAAAGACGACAATGATTAAAATACTTGCTCCGAGTCCTTCGAGAGCAATCTTGATATCTAAACCATCACCAACCATTATTCTGAATATTCAACGATCCAAAATGTCACGGACGGTAGATAATTCACGTCTTCGTCTATACCACAATGTATCCTCGTTACCAAGCATACCAACAACAAATGTAAATCATATACATTATGATTTAATTCCCAAAAACTCGAATACAACTTATAATCCCAAATCTCCTGTGATTACGATCATAACCATTGCCATACGAATTATAAACGAATGAAATGGAAACCATTCATTAAATATTATAAACTGAGCAAGTAATAACTTGCCTCAATATCGATACAACGACGAGGAAGCTGTTACCAAATCCATTACCTTCATCTACAAGTCCCTCGGCCCTGATCAATGCAATTCACGAACATTCTCAAACACGACCGCAACGCATGGTTCTAATCACCGATCAATAATCTCAACCTATTACAATAATCGATAAACAACAAGTTCGATAACAATCAACAATCGATATAACCAATTCACAAACCCAACGGCTCAACAATATCTCGGTTAACCACAAGTGTGATCAAACCAACTTAAACGATCAAGAATTCATAACCGAAACAGGATATACTACCCTGCCTGTTTACTTAGCGCACGTTAATCTCTTAACGTAGCGTGCGCTAAGTCGTTCCCGTTAGCGTGCGTTAGACAGTAATTCTAGTGTGCGCTAATGACATGCAGTTGCATGCATTTCAGATACCGATCAACATATGGCAATTATCAAGAACACTAAGTGATTGTAAACCATGTTCATAGCTATCAAAACAACGAAATCCGATATCCTTTAACATATAAGTAATCATCCAACTCTTAATCCAATTCATATAATCACATATCATCTTCTTCCTCAAGTATCAACATCATATCATACTTAATCTGGAATACAACCTCATATCATGATTCATATGAAATTAGCATACCTCAGAAATCCATCTTTCATCAGGTTAAACGAAACACAATTCTTAAAGTATGGAGAATCTTAATTAATATCCGAGAATTCTTATCAAAATCACATTAAATCTTATATAACATCATCACAAGATAATCCAACTCGCTTTCTCACAAGTAATCATCCTTAAGAACGAACCACTATCAAAGGGATACGAAATTACCTTGTATAGATGAACCAAGAAGAAGAACAATTGAACTCCTTTCCAAGAATCATGAATAACTTTAAGAACAAGGCTTTAATCCATGCTCTCCACCTTAATCTTGTTAAAGATCATCATCTCTCAGTGTTTGGGAACCTCAAATACCTCTCAAGGCTCTCTTTATCGGTTCACATGAGGAAATGGATGTAAATGACGAACAATGGCCAACTGCACTTATATATATACTGTACATTATTAACGTACGCTAACATCTTCATTTAACATACATTACATGCTTAGCGTGCGCTAACTGTCTTTGTTAGCGTGCGCTATCGCAGTCCAGAGGCCACTGCCTTACTGCATGAAATGATTTACGTACGCAATGACAATGCAATAGTGTACGTAATGGCCTATATTTAGCGTATGCAAACCTTCCACCATAGCGTGCGCTACTCATAGTTGACTTGCTACAGTCTGCACCTACCCCGTGTCCCCACATGCCGAAAGTAACCTGACAAAGCCAAGATTCCTTTGGTCCGATCTGATTAGCATGCGCTAATAATATACATTAGCGTGCGCTAATCCTTCATAACAGACATCCGTTGACTTTGTCGTCACATGCGCCGAAAGTGGCCGGGTCCACACATAGATTCCTTCTGATCTGGTCTGTACTAGCGTGCACTATCCTTTACCATTAGCGTGCGTTAAACCTGCACGATAGCGTGCGCTAGGCATGTATTTTAGCATGCACTAATAATGCTACACTTAGCCATTTTCAGCTATTCTTGTCTAACGTCTCAACATACAGAATACGAACATACGGCATACTGAATACGTATACTCAACATATTATATCCTTAAATGCAATTGTAGACCAAATACGACAATTATACCAATACTGACATCTCAGTCCTTAATTTATTTTATCCATACTGTACAGATTTCACGCTGTATAATATAACTCGGATAAAATAATATTAAACAACGGTAGCAAAAATTCCGGATATTACAGTTCACATTTTACTACCAGTAGAAATTTTAATAGAGTTTTGAAGGCTTTGAATACTATAGCACCACAAATGATGGTAAAAGCTCTGTAACACCCCCGAGATATTCAAGGTATATTAGTGGACACCTACATAGGACCCACCAGGCTAAAACAAGAAAACACCACTCGACTAACCATCTCAGTTAGCGAGGAAACATATTTAAATAATACGAAGATATGATAACACGCCCAATCCAACCGGCATAATAAACATCAACCGACAAATATAGCAACTTCAACGAATACAAACCGAAATTCGGAGTGGAAAGCCTAAGTACTCATGAGTACAATCTATAAGTTTATAAATTTGGAAAGCAACCATATCGAAAGGGACAAAATAAATAAGAAGACTCAAATGCACATGTCAAAAACCCTGGCCAGCATCCTCGTACTGTCCCAGCACCCGCTCGTCCGACAGAACATAACCTGAAATCCATAACAAGAATTTTCCCAAAACGGGTCCCCAAAGGGTTAGCAATTACGCTAGTACAAGTAATCAAGGAAAACCAATCGCTTACAAATTTCATAGTACAATGCACCAAATTCATTTCAAAACCAAAACCAGACATGTCTTTTCCGGAAACAAACAGTCAATCAATTTGCCTTGGGAATAAGGCTATACCATTGATCTCGCTCGAGGCCTATAAAGACCCTCCCGAGCTGGCCATATAATAAAACAAATTATGCGCGCGCATCGCCTTGGGAACAGGGCTATACCATTGATCCCGCTCGAGGCCTTTAAGGACCCTCCCGAGCTGGCTAGCGAAACAAACTCGTGAATCCAGGGCTATACCATTGGATTCCCTCGAGGCCCCGTTGGACCCTCCCGAGGTGAGCAAAGCACACACAATATACATCAGCATTTCATGTTAAGCATAAAAGTTTTCAAAAATACTTGCCTTGAATAATTGACGACGCAACGAACGGAAAGGAAAATCACCGACGAATGTTAGGAACCAACAACCACGAACCCAACAATTCGAAGAACACAATCACAACCAACTCCAAACGACTATGAAACGGAATACACCCAAAAACCCACCTATGATTCATGTATATTCGTATAAAACAACAATGAGGGTGGACCACAACCAAACCCTCTCGATTACACAAATATCACGAAATATACCATGAATCCATAGGAAAACCAACAATACCAACAAGATTAATCATATTCATCATGGATTAATCAACAATACGGAACAAATCGGACAAAAACTCAAAACCCCCCAAATTTCCCAAAAATAGGGTTCTAAGAGATTACCTTGGATTTAGCATAAAGAATAGGCATTGATGTTGTTAATCTTCACCAAGATCTCAAGAAAGAAGATAGTTTGAAGTTACAAGACTTTAAATCGCTCAAGATTCACCCAGAAATCGCCAAATGACCTGAGAGGAAAAGGGAGGAGGAAAAATGATTAATCTGGGTCAACTCCGTGGTTTTTATAGCCAGGGAGCGTTAGCGTGCGCTAACCTTAAAATTTAGCATGCTCTATCGGTCGAAACTCCAGTCCAGAAAGTTAACACCCCAGTCCAGGACTTATAGTTCTGGACCGCTAGCGTGCGCTATCAATAATTAGCGTGCGCTAATAGCCTCTCCGTAATGCGCGCTATCAGGCCGTAGCGTGCGCTACCTGGACACCAAACCGAGTCCAAGCAACTGCCCAATACTAGACTATCACGTTAGCGCGCGCTACCGGACACCTAGCGCGCGCTAGTCCGTAACAACAACGTGCGCTAGACAAAAATGTAGCATGCGCTAATCTGTCTGTCCAGAGAGCAGAGACCAGAACCAAACTCACTGCTACTTCCAGACTCGACTCGCTAGCGCGCGCTACGAAGCAAATGTAGCATGCGCAACTATATGGTACTTAGCGTGCGCTAAACAAGAATGATAGCGCGCACTAGGCACGGAATAATAACAGCCCCAAAACACCGAAACATGATCGAAACATCAAACAACATCTCACAACAAGCATAGTAACATAGGATGGATCTACGGCAACCCCGAACGGCGGTTCCGAACAACAATTACGAGAATCGGACGACAAAAAGTCCAGAAATAAGTGTTCTCAAAAATACCAATATGGTAATATATAATATGGTAATATACCAAAATGAAAAATACCGGGAACGAAAAATACGGATATTATATTCTCTCCCTCTAAAAACAAGTTTCGTCGTGAAACTTAAGAAATAAACAACTCGGGGTACTTAGCACGCATGCTATCCTCGGTTTTCCATGTTGCCTCATCGACACCGTATCTCGACCACTGCACTTTGACCAAAGGGATGGTCTTATGCCTTAGTCGCTTCTCACGGTGCTCCAAAATCTTCAAGGGACGTTCTTCGAAAGTAATATCATCGGCGACATCAATCTCACCATAGTCGATGACATGACTAGGATCCGGGACATATTTCCGCAGTTGGGAAACATGGAAAACGCTATGAACATGGCTCAAAGCCGGGGGCAACGCCAAACGATAAGCCAATTCGCCGACTCTTTCGAGAATCTCAAAAGGTCCAATAAATCTCGGACTCAATTTCCCTTTCTTCCCAAAACGGAAAACTCCCCTCATCGGCGACACCTTTAGCAAAACATGGTCTCCCACCTCGAACTCCAAAGGTCGACGACGGACGTCGGCATATGACTTTTGTCGACTCTGAGTAGTCAAAATCTATTCCCGAATCAATTCCACCTTCCGCCTCGTCTCTAAAGCGATATCCGGTTCGGTCCCGACCAAATCGGATGCCTCATTCCAAAAAATCGGTGATCGACAATGCCGCCCATAAAGTGCCTCATATGGTGCCATTTGAATCCACGCGTGCCAACTATTGTTGTACGTGAATTCGATCAATGGCATATGCTCCTCCCAGTCACTGCTCTAGTCGAGAGCACAAGCATGCAACATATCCTCGAACGTCTGGATAGTGCGTTCCGACTGTCCATCTGACTGAGGATGAAAAGAGGTACTCAAACGCAAATGAGTACCCAACGCCTTATGCACTGCCTGCCAAAAGTGCGATACAAAGCAGCCATCCCGATCCAAAACAATAGACTTCGGAGTGCCATGAAGCCTCATAATCTGTGGAATAAACACACGAGCCAACTTCTCCGGGGCCCAAGTATCCTTGATGCCCAGAAAATGTGCCGACTTAGTCAGACGATCAACAATCACCCAAACCATATTCATACGCGATCTCGATCTTGTCAAGCTCGTGATGAAGTCCATCAATATATCTTCCCATTTCCATTTCGGAATGGGAAGCGACTGCAATAAACCAGTCGGTCGCTGATGTTCGATTTTGACCTGCTGACAAGTCAAATATCTTGCTACAAACTATGCGACCTCCTCCTTCATATCATTCCACCCGAAATTCCTTCTCAGATCCTTGTACATCTTACTTGAACCAGAATGAACGGAGTAAGGCATAGCATGGGCCTCACGCAAAATACCCTACCTCAGTTCCGAGTCGTTCGGCGCACACAACCGACTCTGGAATCTCAATATACCATCTTCATGAATCACAAACCTAGGAGACTTTCCCTTAAGACATTCTCTCAGATTTGAATAATCATCGGATCCTCCAACTCCTTCAGTTTAATATCATCGATCAGAGACGACGAAATATCTAAAACACAAAGTTGCCCGACAGCTCCAGGCAACAAAATCTCAACACTCAACTTAATCAAATCCCGCTGAAGCTCAGATTGAGACGTAAGGATCTCAAGCCTCCGCAACGCAACCGGTTTCCGACTCAAGGCGTCGGCCACGACGTTCGCGTTGCCCGGATGATAAAGGATTTCGAGGTCATAATCCTTAATCAATTCACCACCTCCTCTGCCTCATATTCAACTCCCGCTGAGTAAATATATACTTCATACTTTTATGATCGGTAAAAATCTTACATGCAGAGCCAAAAAGGTAGTGATGCCAAATCTTGAGCGCAAAAACAACTGCCACTAACTCCAAATCGTGAGTAGGGTAGTTAAGCTCATACGGCCTCAACTGTCTCGACGCAAACGCAATAGTCTTGTCGTGCTGCATCAACATGAACCCAAGATCCTGACCCGAAACATCGCTATAAATGGCAAAACCCTCGTTGCCACATGACAACACTAAAATCGGGGCTGAAGTCAAACGCCTCTTCAGCTCCTCAAAACTCAACTGTCTCTCGTCATTCCAGACGAACTTCTTGGATTTCTGGAGTAACTGTGTAAGTGGCCGAGCTAATTTCGAAAACCCCTCGACGAAGTTACGGTACTAGCCAGCCAGACCCAAGAAACTACGGACCTCCTTCATGTTCTTGGGCGGTGCCCAATCCAACACTGCCTCAATCTTCTGTGGATCCACACGGACCCCCTAGGCTAAAATCACGTGACCCAGAAACATCACTTCCTTCAGCCAGAACTCACATTTCGAGAACTTTGTATAGAGTCACTCAGTCCTCAAAATGTCTAACACCACACGCAGATGATGGGCATGCTCTTCCTCATTCCTCGAATAAATAAGAATATCGGCAATGAAGACGATGACACACTTATCCAAATACTCGATAAAGACCTTGTTCATCAACTGCATGAATACGGCCGGTGCGTTAGTTAACCCAAAGGGCATAACCATAAACTCGTAATGTCCGTATCTCGTCCGAAGCTGATAGTACCCCGATCTCAAGTCGATCTTCGAGAATACCACAGCTCCCTGCAACTGATCGAACAAGTCATCAATCCTCAGCAAAGGATACTTGTTCTTGATGGTCACCTTGCTTAGCTCGCGATAGTTGATACACAAATGCAGTGAACCATCCTTCTTCCGCACAAACAGGACCGGTGCGCCCCAAGGCGAAGCGCTCGGTCGAATATATCCCAACTCAAGAAGCTCACTCAACTGCTTCTTCAACTCGGCCATCTACGAAGGTGCCATGCGATACGGCGCCTTCCAAATCGGAGCCTCACCCGACTCTAACTCTATAGCGAACTCGACCTCATGGTCTGGTGGTAACCCCGGTAACTCATCAGGAAAAACATCAGGAAACTCACTAACGACTGGAATCAATCAAAGCTCGACTCCACCATCCTCCGCCTTCAAGGCATAGCACCAATAACCAGTACACCCCTTTCGTAGGAGTCTCATCGCCTTCAAGGCATTAATTACGAACTTCTGGTTTCTCTTTCGCCCCGCGAAAGAGTGCTCGGTGCCGTCCTCGGCTAGCATGGTGATGATCCTCATGCGGTAGTTCATGATTGCGCCATGCCTCTAAATCCAATCATCCCCGAGAATCAAATCTTTACCCTCAATACTCACGACAATAAGATTAGAGAGTCAAGCCCTCTCGTAAATAATCACAGAACAATCTCAGATCTCTCGATCACCAACGATCCTATCACCGCTAGGAAGTATAACGATGAAAGGCTCGCAAGGCGACAAACAATCAATATTCAAACGACATACACACTCCAGAGAGATGAATGAATGCGTAGCACCCAAATCAAAAAGCACACTCACAGGATGAGAATGAATATGAATGGTACCTGTTGCCACAGTAGCCGCTGGATCATCGGCCCTCCTCATTTCATAGACACGCGGGTGGGCGGAGCCGACACTGGAAGCTCCTCCTCTAGCGGGATGACCCCGAACGCTACCTCGGCTGGTGCTCGGCGGAGACTGCGGAGCAAACGAGCCCTGGTTCACACTCACTTCCCTAGGCGCTGGAAAAGAAGAATGGGCGCCGCGAATCTGTCTGACCTATTCATAAAAGGAAGCCTTGTGGCCCGACTGACCACAAGTATGACAAGTCAGCTGAGGACGAAGACACTCCCGGTTCTTATGGCCCGACTTGCCATAGTTAAAGCATATGAGATCACGAACGGAGGTTCTGGCAGCACCTCGAAAACTCCCAAAAAAATGATCCGAACCGCCCACAGGAACATTTGCAGACTGAGATTTCTGTTGGCCTCCACCCTTGTGACCAGAAAAATTTCCGACGGACTTATGCTTCTTGATCTCACGAGCCGCTTCACTGGCCGTCACCGACATATCATAGGCAATAGCCCTACTCTGATAATCCTTCAAAGTGGTGCAGACGAGCCCAGACATATAGTCCAGAATTGACAGTTTCATCCGTCGGTAAAAGTGAATTTTTGTCATTCTCCTCTTTAACCTGGGCCTTCACGAAGCCCAACTCCTTGTTAAAATCGGCGATAGCTTGAGAAACAGAAATATCCTGAGGCTGAGCATCATAAAAGGCATGAAATAGAGCACATCTAAGCGGCCCACGGGTAATATTCGGTCTCCATCAGGTCTTTGAATTCTGCCCACGAAGCAACGTGGTCTGTAGGCCCAACAGCATCCCACCAGTCAGTAGCATCCCCAGTGAGAAAGTACTGGGCAATAGGGACCTTGTGGTCCTCGGGACAATTGGTGGCAACAAATACTTTAGATATCTCCTTGATCCACCCCTCCCAGCCGATCGGGTCTGAAGCTCCCAAAAACTGAGGAGGATGCATCTTGATGACATTCTGAAGCCAACGATCTGCTCCACCCCGATTAGCGTGGGACAGAGTCAGGTTATGAACCGCCTGAGCTATCGCGGCCATTTGGTTCACCATTTGTTGCATCACCGCTGCAACACCAAGATAGGCGCCATCTTGAGTACAAGCATGGCTATGACGGTCACCGATACTGCCGGCTCCCGAAGAATGCGACGTGGCAGCCTCACCGGCTGCCCTACGTCCCCGGCCGTGTCTACGACCACGGAAGCTTCCAGCATCCATACTGGTGTTAAAAGGTAGTAAAATCAACTCGATGATGAGTAGGAGAGGAAAAACAACCACAGTTCAAGAAACGGAAATACGGTACAAGAAAACAAAGAATCGAGTAAGGAAAACTTACGTACACCGGATGTCTTAGAGATCTTTGTGGCAGTGTGACAATGTGCAAAACAAAACACAACTAGACCCAAATAACCGACAAGCTTAGGTATCCATAAACCTAGAGCGCTCTGATACCATTTTCTGTAACACCCCCGAGATATTCAAGGTATATTATAGCACCGTGGACCCCTACATGGGACCCACCAGGCTAAAACAAGAAAACACCACTCGACTAACCGTCTCGGTTAGCGAGGAAACATATTTAAATAATACAAACATATAATAACACGTCCGATGCAACCGGTGTAATAAACATCAACCGACAAATATAGCAACTTCAACGAATACAAGCCGCAATTCGGAGTGAAAAGCCTAAGTACTCGCGAGTACAATCTATAAGTTTATAAATTTGGAAAACAACAATATCGAAAGGGACAAAAGAAATAAGAAGACTCAAATGCACATGTCAACGACCCTGGCCAGCAACCTCATACTGTCCCAGCACCCGCTCGTCCGGCAGAACATAACCTGAAATCCATAACAAGAATTTCCCCAAAACGGGTCCCCAAAGGGGTTAGCAATTACGCTAGTACAAGTAATCAAGGCAAACCAATCGCTTACACATTTCATAGTACAATGCAAAATTCATTTCAAAACCAAAACCAGACATGTCTTTTCCGGAAACAAACAGTCAATCAATTTGCCTTGGGAACAGGGCTATACCATTGATCCCGCTCGAGGCCTCTCAGGACCCTCCCAAGTTGTCCATATCATAAAACAAATCACGCACGCGCATCACCTTGGGAACAGGGCTATACCATTGATCCCGCTCGAGGCCTCTAAGGACCCTCCCGAGTGGCTAGCGAAACAAAATCGTGAATCCGTGGCTATACCATTGGATTCCATCGAGGCCCCATCGGACCCTCCCGAGGTGAGCAAAGCACACACAATATACATCACCATTTCATGTTAAGCATAAAGGTTTTCAAAAATACTTGCATTGAATAATTGATGACACAACGAACGGAAAGGAAAATCACCGACGAACGCTAGGAACCGACAACCACGAACCTAACGATTCGAAGAACATAATCACAACCAACTCCAAACGAGTATGAAACGGAATACACCTGAAAACCCACCTACGATTCATGTATATTCGTATAAAACGATAATGAGGGCGGACCACAACCAAACCCTCTCGATTACGCAAATATCACAAAATATACCATGAATCCGTAGGAAAAACAAGAATACCAACAAGATTAATCATATTCATCATGGATTAATCAACAATACGGAACAAATCGGACAAAAACTCAAAACCCCCCAAATTTCCCCAAAATAGGGTTCTAAGAGATTACCTTGGATTTAGGATGAAAAATAGGTGTTGATGTTGTTAATCTTCACCAAGATCTCAAGAAATAAGATAGTTGGAAGTTACAAGAATTCAAATCGCTCAAGATTCGCCCAGAAATCGCCAAATGACCGGAGAGGAAAAGAGAGGAGGGAAAATGATTAATCTGGGTCAACTCCGTGGTTTTTATATCCAGGGAGCGTTAGCGTGCGCTAACCTTAAAATTTAGCATGCGCTATCGGTCGAAACTCCAGTCCAGAAAGTTAACACCCCAGTCCAGGACTTATAGTTCTGGACCGCTAGCGTGCGCTATCAATAATTAGCGTGCGCTAATGGCCTCTCCGTAATGCGCGCTATCAGGCCGTAGCGTGCGCTACCTGGACACCAAACCAAGTCCAGAAGCAACTGCCCAATACTGGACTATCACGTTAGCGCGCGCTACCGGACACCTAGCGCGCGCTAGTCCGTAACAACAACGTGCGCTAGACAAAAATGTAGCATGCGCTAATCTGTCTGTCCAGAGAGCAGAGACCAGAACCAAACTCACTGCTACTTCCAGACTCGACTCGCTAGCGCGCGCTACGAAGCAAATGTAGCATGCGCTACTATATGGTACTTAGCTTGCGCTAAACAAGAATGATAGCGCGCACTAGGCACGGAATAATAACAGCCCCAAAACACCGAAACATGATCGAAACATCAAACAGCATCTCACAACAAGCATAGTAACATAGGATGGATCTACGGCAACCCCGAACGGCGGTTCTGAACAACAATTACGAGAATCGGACGACAAAAAGTCCAGAAATAAGTGTTCTCAAAAATACCATTATGGTAATATATAATACGGTAATATACCAAAATGAAAAATACCGGGAACGAAAAATACGGATATTATATTCTCTCCCTCTAAAAATAAGTTTCGTCGTGAAACTTAAGAAATAAACAACTCGGGGTACTTAGCACGCATGCTATCCTCGGTTTTCCAAGTTGCCTCCTCGACACCGTATCTCGACCACTGCACTTTGACCAAAGGGATGGTCTTATGCCTTAGTCGCTTCTCACGGTGCTCCAAAATCTTCAAGGGACGTTCTTCGAAAGTAATATCGTCGGCGACATCAATCTCACCATAGTCGATGACATGACTAGGATCCGGGACATATTTCCTCAGTTGGGAAACATGGAAAACGCTATGAACATGGCTCAAAGCCGGGGGCAACGCCAAACGATAAGCCAATTCGCCGACTCTTTCGAGAATCTCAAAAGGTCCAATAAATCTCGGACTCAATTTCCCTTTTCTTCCCAAAACGGAAAACTCCCCTCATCGGCGACACCTTTAGCAAAACATGGTCTCCCACCTCGAACTCCAAAGGTCGACGACGGACATCGGCATATGACTTTTGTCGACTCTGAGTAGTCAAAATCTATTCCCGAATCAATTCCACCTTCCGCCTCGTCTCTAAAGCGATATCCGGTTCGGTCCCGACCAAATCGGATGCCTCATTCCAAAAAATCGGTGATCGACAATGCCGCCCATAAAGTGCCTCATATGGTGCCATTTGAATCCACGCGTGCCAACTATTGTTGTACGTGAATTCGATCAATGGCATATGCTCCTCCCAGTCACTGCTCTAGTCGAGAGCACAAGCATGCAACATATCCTCGAACGTCTGGATAGTGCGTTCCGACTGTCCATCTGACTGAGGATGAAAAGAGGTACTCAAACGCAAATGAGTACCCAACGCCTTATGCACTGCCTGCCAAAAGTGCGATACAAGGCAGCCATCCCGATCCAAAACAATAGACTTCGGAGTGCCGTGAAGCCTCATAATCTGTGGAATAAACACACGAGCCAACTTCTCCGGGCCCCAAGTATCCTTGATGCCCAGAAAATGTGTCGACTTAGTCAGACGATCAACAATCACCCAAACCATATTCATACCCGATCTCGATCTTGTCAAGCTCGTGATGAAGTCCATCAATATATCTTCCCATTTCCATTTCGGAATGGGAAGCGACTGCAATAAACCAGTCGGTCGCTGATGTTCGATTTTGACCTGCTGACAAGTCAAATATCTTGCTACAAACTATGCGACCTCCTCCTTCATATCATTCCACCCGAAATTCCTTCTCAGATCCTTGTACATCTTACTTGAACCAGAATGAACGGAGTAAGGCGTAGCATGGGCCTCACGCAAAATACCCTACCTCAGTTCCGAGTCGTTCGGCGCACACAGCCGACTCTGGAATCTCAATATACCATCTTCATGAATCACAAACCTAGGAGACTTTCCCTTAAGACATTCTCTCAGATTTGAATAATCATCGGATCCTCCAACTCCTTCAGTTTAATATCATCGATCAGAGACGACGAAATATCTAAAACACAAAGTTGCCCGACAGCTCCAGGCAACAAAATCTCAACACTCAACTTAATCAAATCCCGCTGAAGCTCAGATTGAGACGTAAGGATCTCAAGCCTCCGCAACGCAACCGGTTTCCGACTCAAGGCGTCGGCCACGACGTTCGCGTTGCCCGGATGATAAAAGATTTCGAGGTCATAATCCTAAATCAATTCACCACCTCCTCTGCCTCATATTCAACTCCCGCTGAGTAAATATGTACTTCATACTTTTATGATCGGTAAAAATCTTACATGCAGAGCCAAAAAGGTAGTGATGCCAAATCTTGAGCGCAAAAACAACTGCCACTAACTCCAAATCGTGAGTAGGGTAGTTAAGCTCATACGGCCTCAACTGTCTCGACGCAAACGCAATAGTCTTGTCGTGCTGCATCAACATGAACCCAAGATCCTGACCCGAAGCATCGCTATAAATGGCAAAACCCTCGTTGCCACATGACAACACTAAAATCGGGGCTGAAGTCAAACGCCTCTTCAGCTCCTCAAAACTCAACTGTCTCTCGTCATTCCAGACGAACTTCTTGGATTTCTGGAGTAACTGTGTAAGTGGCCGAGCTAATTTCGAAAACCCCTCGACGAAGTTACGGTACTAGCCAGCCAGACCCAAGAAACTACGGACCTCCTTCATGTTCTTGGGCGGTGCCCAATCCAACACTGCCTAAATCTTCTGTGGATCCACACGGACCCCCTAGGCTAAAATCACTTGACCCAGAAACATCACTTCCTTCAGCCAGAACTCACATTTCGAGAACTTTGTATAGAGTCACTCAGTCCTCAAAATGTCTAACACCACACGCAGATGATGGGCATGCTCTTCCTCGTTCCTCGAATAAATAAGAATATCGGCAATGAAGACGATGACACACTTATCTAAATACTCGATAAAGACCTTGTTCATCAACTGCATGAATACGGTCGGTGCGTTAGTTAACCCAAAGGGCATAACCATAAACTCGTAATGTCCGTATCTCGTCTGAAAAGCTGTTTTCGGGACATCACACTTCTTCACCCGAAGCTGATAGTACCCCGATCTCAAGTCGATCTTCGAGAATACCACAGCTCCCTGCAACTGATCGAACAAGTCATCAATCCTCAGCAAAGGATACTTGTTCTTGATGGTCACCTTGCTTAGCTCGCGATAGTTGATACACAAACGCAGTGAACCATCCTTCTTTTGCACAAACAGGACCGGTGCGCCCCAAGGCGAAGCGCTCGGTCGAATATATCCCAACTCAAGAAGCTCACTCAACTGCTTCTTCAACTCGGCCATCTATGAAGGTGCCATGAGATACGGCACCTTCCAAATCGGAGCCGCACTCGACTCTAACTCTATAGCGAACTCGACGTCATGGTCTGGTGGTAACCCCGGTAACTCATCAGGAAAAACATCAGGAAACTCACTAACAACTGGAATCGATCAAAGCTCGACTCCACCATCCTCCGCATTCAAGGCATAGCACCAATAACCAGTACACCCCTTTCGTAGGAGTCTCATCGCCTTCAAGGCATTAAATACGAACTTCTGGTTTCTCTTTCGCCCCGCGAAAGAGTGCTCGGTGCCGTCCTCGGCTAGCATGGTGATGATCCTCATGCGGTAGTTCATGATTGCGCCATGCCTCTCAATCCAATCATCCCCGAGAATCAAATCTTTACCCTCAATACTCACGACAATAAGATTAGAGAGTCAAGCCCTCTCGTAAATAATCACAGAACAATCTCAGATCTCTCGATCACCAACGATCCTATCACCACTAGGAAGTATAACGATGAAAGGCTCGCAAGGCGACAAACAATCAATATTCAAACGACATACACACTCCAGAGAGATGAATGAATGCGTAGCACCCGAATCAAAAAGCACACTCACAGGATGAGAATGAATATGAATGGTACCTGTTGCCACAGTAGCCGCTGGATCATCGGCCCTCCTCATTTCATAGACACGCGGGTGGGCGGAGCCGACACTGGAAGCTCCTCCTCTAGCGGGATGACCCCGAATGCTACCTCGGCTGGTGCTCGGCGGAGACTGCGGAGCAAACGAGCCCTGGTTCACACTCACTTCCCAAGGCGCTGGAAAAGAAGAATGGGCGCCGCGAATCTGTCTGACCTATTCATAAAAGGAAGCCTTGTGGCCCGACTGACCACAAGTATGACAAGTCAGCTGAGGACGAAGACACTCCCGGTTCTTATGGCCCGACTTGCCATAGTTAAAGCATATGAGATCACGAACGGAGGTTCTGGCAGCACCTCGAAAACTCCCAAAAAAATGAGCCGAACCGCCCACAGGAACATTTGCAGACTGAGATTTCTGTTGGCCTCCACCCTTGTGACCAGAAAAATTTCCGACGGACTTATGCTTCTTGATCTCACGAGCCGCTTCACTGGCCGTCACCGACATATCATAGGCAATAGCCCTACTCTGATAATCCTTCAAAGTGGTGCAGACGAGCCCAGACATATAGTCCCGAATTGACAGTTTCATCCGTCGGGAAAAGTGAATTTTTGTCATTCTCCTCTTTAACCTGGGCCTTCACGAAGCCCAACTCCTTGTTAAAATCGGCGATAGCTTGAGAAACAGAAATATCCTGAGGCTGAGCATCATAAAAGGCATGAAATAGAGCCTGTCTAACCGGCCACGGGTAATATTCGGTCTCCATCAGGTCTTTGAATTCTGCCCACGAAGCAACGTGGTCTGTAGGCCCAACAGCCTCCCACCAGTCAGTAGCATCCCCAGTGAGAAAGTACTGGGCAATAGGGACCTTGTGGTCCTCGGGACAGTTGGTGGCAACAAATACTTTAGATATCTCCTTGATCCACCCCTCCCAGCCGATCGGGTCTGAAGCTCCCAAAAACTGAGGAGGATGCACCTTGATGACATCCTGAAGCCAACGATCTGCTCCACCCCGATTAGCGTGGGACAGAGTCAGGTTATGAACCGCCTGAGCTATCGCGGCCATTTGGTTCACCATTTGTTGCATCACCGCTGCAACACCAAGATAGGCGCCATCTTGAGTACAAGCATGGCTATGACGGTCACCGATACTGCCGGCTCCCGAAGAATGCGACGTGGCAGCCTCACCGGCTGCCCCACGTCCCCGGCCGTGTCTACGACCACGGAAGCTTCCAGCATCCATACTGGTGTTAAAAGGTAGTAAAAGCAACTCGATGATGAGTAGGAGAGGAAAAACAACCACAGTTCAAGAAACGGAAATACGGTACAAGAAAACAAAGAATCGAGTAAGGAAAACTTACGAACACTGGATGTACCGAGATGCTGACAGCGGTGTGACAATGTGCAAAACAAAACACAACTAGACCCAAATAACCGACAAGCTTAGGTATCCATAAACCTAGAGCGCTCTGATACCATTTTCTGTAACACCCCCGAGATATTCAAGGTATATTATAGCACCGTGGACCCCTACATGGGACCCACCAGGCTAAAACAAGAAAACACCACTCGACTAACCGTCTCGGTTAGCGAGGAAACATATTTAAATAATACAAACATATAATAACACGTCCGATGCAACCGGTGTAATAAACATCAACCGACAAATATAGCAACTTCAACGAATACAAGCCGCAATTCGGAGTGAAAAGCCTAAGTACTCGCGAGTACAATCTATAAGTTTATAAATTTGGAAAACAACCATATCGAAAGGGACAAAAGAAATAAGAAGACTCAAATGCACATGTCAACGACCCTGGCCAGCAACCTCATACTGTCCCAGCACCCGCTCGTCCGGCAGAACATAACCTGAAATCCATAACAAGAATTTCCCCAAAACGGGTCCCCAAAGGGGTTAGCAATTACGCTAGTACAAGTAATCAAGGCAAACCAATCGCTTACACATTTCATAGTACAATGCAAAATTCATTTCAAAACCAAAACCAGACATGTCTTTTCCGGAAACAAACAGTCAATCAATTTGCCTTGGGAACAGGGCTATACCATTGATCCCGCTCGAGGCCTCTCAGGACCCTCCCAAGTTGTCCATATCATAAAACAAATCACGCACGCGCATCACCTTGGGAACAGGGCTATACCATTGATCCCGCTCGAGGCCTCTAAGGACCCTCCCGAGCTGGCTAGCGAAACAAAATCGTGAATCCAGGGCTATACCATTGGATTCCATCGAGGCCCCATCGGACCCTCCCGAGGTGAGCAAAGCACACACAATATACATCACCATTTCATGTTAAGCATAAAGGTTTTCAAAAATACTTGCATTGAATAATTGATGACACAACGAACGGAAAGGAAAATCACCGACGAACGCTAGGAACCGACAACCACGAACCTAACGATTCGAAGAACATAATCACAACCAACTCCAAACGAGTATGAAACGGAATACACCCGAAAACCCACCTACGATTCATGTATATTCGTATAAAACGATAATGAGGGCGGACCACAACCAAACCCTCTCGATTACGCAAATATCACAAAATATACCATGAATCCGTAGGAAAAACAAGAATACCAACAAGATTAATCATATTCATCATGGATTAATCAACAATACGGAACAAATCGGACAAAAACTCAAAAACCCCCAAATTTCCCCAAAATAGGGTTCTAAGAGATTACCTTGGATTTAGGATGAAAAATAGGTGTTGATGTTGTTAATCTTCACCAAGATCTCAAGAAATAAGATAGTTGGAAGTTACAAGAATTCAAATCGCTCAAGATTCGCCCAGAAATCGCCAAATGACCGGAGAGGAAAAGAGAGGAGGGAAAATGATTAATCTGGGTCAACTCCGTGGTTTTTATAGCCAGGGAGCGTTAGCGTGCGCTAACCTTAAAATTTAGCATGCGCTATCGGTCGAAACTCCAGTCCAGAAAGTTAACACCCCAGTCCAGGACTTATAGTTCTGGACCGCTAGCGTGCGCTATCAATAATTAGCGTGCGCTAATGGCCTCTCCCTAATGCGCGCTATCAGGCCGTAGCGTGCGCTACCTGGACACCAAACCGAGTCCAGAAGCAACTGCCCAGTACTGGACTATTGCATTAGCGCGCGCTACCGGAGACCTAGCGCGCGCTAGTCCGCAACAACAACGTGCGCTAGACAAAAATGTAGCATGCGCTAATCTGTCTGTCCATAGAGCATAGATCAGAACTAAACTCACTGCCACTTCCAGACTTGACTCGCTAGCGCGCCCTACGAAGCAAACGTACCGTGCGCTACTATATGGTACTTAGCGTGTGCTAAACAAGAATGATAGCGCGTGCTAGGCACGGAATAATAACGGCCCCAAAACACCGAAACACGAACGAAACATCAAACGACAGCTCACAACAAGCATAGTGACATAGGTTGGATCTATGGCAACCCCGGATGGCGTTTCCGAACAACAATTATGAGAATCGGACGACAAAACATCCAGAAATAAGTGTTCTCAAAAATAACAATACGGTATATACAATACGGTAATATACCAAAATGAAAAATACCGGGAACGAAAAATACGGATATTACACCCTCGAGGCCTTTTTCCAAAAATTTCTGAAAGTACAAGATTTAACCCATACTTTAAGATAAAATTTTGAATTAAAATGTAATAATTTGACTAGATTTTAGTTTTTTCTCTAAGTACTAATGTTATCTTTGTTTGAATGTTTTAGTTTAGGATTGTGTTGATACTATTGATGGAATTTATATTCCATACACGAAGGTCGACATGTGAGCAGCTACCATAATCGTCATGAAATTAATTCTCAAAATATTTTAGCTGCTTGCAACTTTGATTTAGAATTCATTTATGTGCTTAGTGGATGGGAAGGTTCATTATATGACTCAAAAATTTTAAATGATGCATTATCAAGGAGAAATGGGCTTCAAGTTCCTCAAGATAATATTTTTTTTCTTTATCATTTTTCTTGTATTTATGATCTTGTAATTTTCATCGTACAAGTTAATATAATTTATTAAAAACTGATTTTGTGTTCAGGAAAATATTATCTTGTAGATTGTGGATTTGCTAATCGTCGCCAATTTTTAGCTCCTTTACGTGGTGTGCGATATTATCTAAAAGATTTTGGTGGTCAAGGTTGTCACCCTATAAATGCAAACGAGTTATTTAATCTCCGTCATTCGTCATTGAGAAATGTGATTGAGAGAATTTTTGGTACATTCAAATCTCGATTCACGACATTTAAAGTTGCACCTCCATTTTTATTTCAAACACAAGCAGAGTGGTATTAGCTTGTGCTGGAATCCATAACTTTTTTCGAAAAAAATGCCGCTCTGATGAATTTCGAGCTGAAGTAATAGATGAACATGAACAACCTTCTAACATGAAGGATGATAATTATGAATCAAAATTTTCAAGTCAACATCAACAAAGGGCTGAAGCTAATACTTGGAGAGCTAACATTGCTAATGCTATGTGGAATGATAGGCCATGTACGGTAGAAAATGAAGACAATTATGAGGAGCATGAGGATGAGGGACACTATGGATGATTGATTAATTAGATAAATAAGCATTATTTTGAATTTTGTAATTTGTAATTTGAATCTTATTTTTTATTTTGGATTATATTATTTTAATTACTTAATATTTAATTTGAGAAATTATTGTAATATATATATGGGGTGGGGTCTGGTGAGAATGACATTTAAGTTAAGAAATAAGAATGAATTTGATTCGTAGATCTTGATTAAATGAATGCCCTAGATTTATTCTCACAAAAAACGTATGCATAGAATGTAATATTTTAGTGCATCGATATTTTGATGCATATAATGGAGAGTTTTAATGCATTGCAAGTTTGATGCACTAAATGTATTTATTGCATGTATTAGCTAATCTAGACCGTACATCACAGAAGGATCAATAATTCAAATTTATTCCTATTTCCTACTCAAAAAGTCATTCTCATTTGATCCAACATCTCTCTCTCTCTCTCTCTCTATATATATATATATATATTATCAATAATTATTAGATGGATATTATGAATAGAACAATACATATTGAGAAATCAATCCAATAAAATCTGAGGGATTTTATTTAATCCATAAAATCCTTAAGAATCAATCCATTGAAATCCAACAGAATCTCTATAGAAGTAAAAAAATCTATATAGAGTCTAGGCAGAATTCAAACAATCCATGGATTTTTATAAATCCAACAAAATTCATGAATTATTATCAATCCATGAAAATCCTAATTGAATAATGTAGGATATAGCCGTCGAACTTTGAGGGAAAATTATTTTACTCTGTAATGTATAAATAAAATTTAAAAAATATATTTGCTTAGAATTCAGCCATACAGAGTTATCAATTGTGGAAGAATACAAGAAAATTGAAATGATAAGCATTGATTCTGCCATTCAAACCTATTTAAAATTTCTGTGATCATATTCGTTTGAAATTCGATGAAAATATAGTTTTACTACTCGTTTTCATCTCAAATGCATATAATAATACATGAAATGATTAGGCTGGGGTTCAGTCACTCAGATTAATTTAGAAATTATATACTCGTATTCGTTCGAAACTCGATTAAAATGTGACTTTACTACTGCTCCCGTCCTAAACAATCTATACTTGTTAATTATCCAACCTCTTTGAAAATACTCAAATATAATTTGTTACAGTAATTGGTTATATGTCTCAACAAACATCGAATATGACAAAGTAAAGATTATAGATAGATAGTATAACTATCAAAAAAATTGAAAAATTACAATCACAAATTTAAAATTAATACAGTCCACAAAATTTATTCGGATTTATATACATGTACATATTTCAAACTTAAATAAAAAGTGATTTTAATATATGCTCTCGTCCCAAACTCGTATCCCTATATCCACTAATCACTTAATATAAAATATCTAAATAATCAAACATAAGATGTTATACTAATTGGTTATCTGTCTTAATAAACACTCAAACTTACAAGATAAATATTATGAATAAACGAGACATAATGGCCCGTGCAATGCACGGGCTTTATTCACCCTAAAGCATGAGTACTTTATTTTTGATAATATCGAATATCATATTTATATTACATATTATTTTAAGGCCCGAGCATTCACAGTTTTTATTTTTCGAGTGAAATTATTATAAGTTAAAATATCGTATTTTTATATAACGTATTTAATATCAAGTATGTCCTAGGCTGGGTTATTGACAGGTTAAAATGACTTGTACTCAAAATGTGCAACATATTTATCCATGATACTAAGACCATAAAAAAATTACATGTGCATTTCTCAATATGGATTATATCTCACTGAAGCAAAACATTTGTTCGTGTTTACAGAAATCAATACGAACTACTTTTTAATTAGTAGCATCGAACTATCATATATAGCTTATTCGGTGGTGCATACTAGCGTCAATATGTGGGGTACTATATGAGGTTGATTTCAAACAATGGGTTCATATATAAGATATTAAGATATCGAATTGATATCTATATAGTCAAGTTACCAAACATGTACGATCATCTAAAATGAATGATTTGTTGCCATTTAATCAAACACTTATTACGCCTACGATGCTACGTATTTGAATTAATTTTTCTCACACATTTTTATACTTTAAAATCCTTATGGCAAATATTATGATTTTTATTACATATTTCACTCTTGCTCCTTAGTTGTTTATATTTTTTAGATGTAAAAAAATTGCACTCTTAGTTGTTCATAGAGTATTTTTTTATGTAAATAATGTTATTTTGTGTCATGTATATGTAATTCGTGGTATGTGTGTTCTCAAAACTGTGTAATCTCAAATTTTTAAATTTGTAAATCTGTAAAATTAGTTAAAACCATCTTTATTTTCCTGGGATATAATCAAAAGAAATTTTAATGTCTATCATCTTTGCATTGCCTTCCATTTTGAATTGACGGACTTGAATTTACTATCCTATAAAATTAGATTTAACTACATTTTTAGACCTTGTGGTTTGCGAGGTATTTCATTTTCAGTTCGAATTTTGAAAAAGTTTTAGGTTTGGTCCAAAAGTGAAAGGATAATTCCATATTTACCCAATTTGAAAATCAAAATACCGTATTTCCTCAAAACACAAATTTTTAGTGCATAAGTACAATGCCTTTGAAGAATTTGTTAAGGAAATATGAAATTATTATGTTTAAGTTGATTATATATAGAATTGCCCCAAAAAGTGAAACATCCGTTTCGAATTTGATCCGAATTTCCTAACTCCGTTAGTTTGACTGTTAAATAAGAGGGTATTTTTGTCCTTTCATATTATTTTCTTTAATTTTATTTTATCTATCAAAATTAACTACTTGTAAGTTGTATCCTCTACCCAAAAACACTTTTTTTTCTCATCAAAAAATATATACGACCCTTTCATTTCTCTCACTAAACCATCATCCACCAACAACCTAACACCGGCCAAAACCACCACGTAACCACACCCTTGTCGCCAAACCATCACCAACAAACCTCCATCGCTGGAATCTCGGGTCTCCTGTAGAATGTGTTTCGAGCTTATAAGTAAGTTACAACTCGGGTTTTGGTTTTGTGTTCAGATCTGGATATTTCAGTGACTGACGGCGGTTATGGCGATGGTGGTGGGGTTTCGGTGGTCGAGAAGGTAGAACCAACGATGTGGACACCCTTAACTCAATTCCTTTGATACTCATCAATATTGAAAACCCATCTTTATTTTTTAAAGATTTGGTGGGAATTGACAATTTGATTTTATAATGTTTTGGATATCTCATGGCTTGTAGGTATCTGTAGGCTATTTTGAATATAAACGTTTTAGTTGTTTAATTGTTTATAAGAAAATTGTTTGAGATTTCAAGTTTGGTATGTCGGCGGCGGAACCACTAAAACAACAGCGAAACCACCCAAGCTCGAAACAACACCTATTGAATTAATATTCGGTGGGGTCGGTGGCGAAAGCAATTGATGTTGGCAGTAGTTCTGGTGGCTGTGGCGGCAGAAGAATCTGTTTTACTGGAGGTGGTGGGTGTGACCTGTTTTGTGGGTGAGTTGTGTGACTTTTTGGTTTGTTTATAGGGGAGTATAAATACCTTAAAGAAGAAGTTGAAAAAGTTAAACAATAAACAT
Organism: Orobanche coerulescens; assembly: GCA_033398695.1. NCBI lineage: Eukaryota > Viridiplantae > Streptophyta > Magnoliopsida > Lamiales > Orobanchaceae > Orobanche > Orobanche coerulescens. Next base: position 27,687,944 of record CM065805.1, on the reverse strand, counting down.
GCTTTGTGTGGTATGACTATAGAAATTCTTAAAATTTAATAATGAGACTTTGACATGTTTTAGTTGGTTGAATTAATTTAGCTTATGGCAATGAACAGATATGCATACGTTTTTTATTCTTGTATTATTTTTTAATTGTGGTTTGTAAAAGCTCTTTAAAGCTTTTTAAAAAAAGTTTTAGAGATTAACAATATTTCAATTGATATGAATGACTCTAGCTTATGAAATAAATGCTCACATTCAATGATGGAACTCAATCTTTATATATACTAGTCATTTAGACCCGTGCGATGCACACTTATTGTATAAATTTTTTTAGTACTTAATGTTTAGCGTAAATGGTTAAAAGTATCGATAAAATGGTTGTTCAAATTGTCAATTATAACTTGTTAATCAACTGGATCGGGTCGGGTAGAGTCACACTAAATCAGTGTTTACTAATAGCTTGTGATACATTTTTTTCAATATTACGTACGTCGCTTGTTAAGTTTTTATCCAGTTTAATAACATCCTTACAATCAGTAGAGAACAAACACTTTTAACATAACTCAAAATTACTTTAAGAATATTGATTAATTGATTTTGTTGACTCGTTGATTTTCTATGAAGATGTGTGATAAATGATTTCGTCTCAAAATATTAGCAAATGAATTTGTGTCCAAAACCTATGCATTTAATTCTTTTATATTACTTCTAAATTCTTATATTTATCACTTTTGTAAATATTAATACTAATATTATAAATGTATAATTATTAATACTAACATGTATGACATGAAACTCAATCTTTATATATTAAACCTATGTATTTAATTCTTTTATATAAGTCTAAATTCTTATATTTATCGCTTTTGTAAAAAGATTATTATTAATATTATAATTATTAATATTAATATTTATGACATGAAACTTTATACTAATATTGTAACACCCCCAAGATATTCAGGGTATATTACAGCGTCGTGGATCCCTACATGAGACCCACCAGGCTAGGTGACCAAACACACTCACCGACTCATGAATTCAACACAATAACACCTCGTCATAAAGACGCAAAACAATAATAATCCACCTGGTTCAACCGGTCATACAATATCACAGCCACTCAATGAAATCATAATGGACGAAACAGTTCAATCCGAACAAATAAAAGCTCCTAAGTATTTGAGTACTTCTATTAGTTTACAAGATGGCAATCGATCAAAAGATAGAACACAATAAAACACCACGCATGCACAATCATCACGCACGACCGTCATCCGCGTACTGGTCCAGCACCCGTTCGTCTGGATAAACCTGACCTGATATTCATAAAACGAATTTCCCCGAAACGGGTCCCCGAAGGGGTTAGCAATTACGCTAGTACAAGTAACCAAATGAACAACCTACACCTTACCCATCAATGCATGCAATCATGAAAACATCGGTTGAAACACACATTTCCGGAAACGCCAATAACCCAAAACACATTTATAGAATGCACCACAATTAACCGTCGATCCACGTCTCTGTGGGCCCCTACCGAGACCCCGTCGGGTCTAATCCGTAGTTGTTAAAAACAAGCTCGTCGATCCACGTCTCTATGGACCCCTAACGAGACTCCGTCGGATCTAACCCGTAGTGAGCATACACACACACACACACACACACACACACACACTATTTCTCATGCAATAATACTATGTCAAGATTGTATGTTCATAAGGGTACTTGCCTTGATCAATAGACGGTGACACGAACGGAAAGGGAGAATCAAGCAAGACCGCTAGGAACTGGTGAAACCGAACATAACGATTCGAATAATACAATCACAACCATTTCTAAACGAATACGGAAATGGAAAACACCCGAAAACCCACCTACGATTCATGTAAATTCATACAAGAACAACAACGAGGGCGGACCACAACCAAACCCTCTCGATTACGCAAATACCACGAAACATACCATGAAACCGTAGGAAAACCAAGAATAACAACAAGATTAATCATATTCGTCCTGAATTAATCAACAACACGGAACGAATCAGAGGAAAACTTGAAAACTTCCAAATCTCAAATCCCAGCTCCCAAATGCTCCAAATCGCCTAACTCTCGGAGAAAAAAAAGAAGAGGAAGATAGATGAGCTGCTCCGGTCAACTCTCTAGTTTTTATAGCCAGAGAGTTATTAGCATGCGCTAACCTTCAAGGTTAGTGTGCGCTATCGGCCAAAAACCCAGTCCAGAACCTACGGTTCTAGACCGTTAGCGTGTAATATCCACATTTTTATTTTCTCAGTATTTTCATTTTTGGTGTATTTTTCGTTTTTAGCAACTCTCTTATAACCATATCAATATTTTGAGAATATTTAATACTGGACTTTTTGTCATCTGAGCTTGTTTTGGACTTGTTTTACTCAATTTTATGTTTAATGTCATTACGTCGCTATTTCGTTCGATTGCCGTAACCGTTGTACGAAACCGCCGTTTCGGGGTTGCCACAGGCCTGTCTCATATTGTTATACCTGTTGTGAGCTTTCGTTGTTGTTTCGATCATGTATTGTGTGTTTCGGATGTTTTGAGCCGTTTTGTAATATCCCAAAGTTGAGTTCCCCTTGCGTTTGTTCTATTTTGGGATCATTTGATGTTACCGTCGTGTTTGGGCCGACCGTGTTTGATGTGAAGTAACCATTTGAGGGTTCGTGATAGTCCTTTTAGGCCTTTAAATGGTTGGGTTTAGGCGTCAATCGATTATATCCTGTTTGGGGGTCGTTTTTCATCATTTTCTGACTCAAACACTGTGTGCCGCGGCACAGCCCGAGCTCAGTCCAGGCCGCGGCCCAGTGTAAAACCTGCTCGCTATTTTTAGCCATGGGCCACGGCACACTCTGCCCGGGCCACGACACGCGGGTCTTTTCTGCACTATTTCAGTAGGGTTTCAGGAGAGGATTTCATTTCCTCTCCCTTCTTCTTCTTCCTCACGTATAGGGCGATTTTAGGGGTGATTTCAAGGCGATTTTGGCATTTTCAACTTGGAGAGATCATTTCACTTCGAGTTTTTGTTGTAGATTATCGACTTCTACTTGAATCCTTCATCCTAATCCAAGGTAATCTCTTAAAACCCTACTTTTGGGTAATTTGGGGGTTTTCGATTGTATTGTTCGATTCGTTCCGTTTTGTTGATTAATTCATGATGAATATGATTAATCTTGTTGGTATTCTTGATTTCCCTATGGATTCATGGTATATTTCGTGGTATTTGCGTAATCGAGAGGGATTCGTTGTGCTCCGCCCTCGTTGTTGTTCTTGTACGAATATACATGAATCGTAGGCGGGTTTTCGGGTTTATTCCATTTCTGTTTTCGTTTAGAAATGGTTGTGATTGTATTCTTCGAATCGTTAGGTTCGATTTCACCGGTTCCTAGCGGTCGTGTTTGATTCTTCCTTTCCGTTCGTGTCACCATCTTTTGATCGAGGTAAGTACCCTTATGAACTTACATTCTTAGCATATTAGTATTGCATGAGTAATGGTGTATATGTGTGTATGCTCACTACGGGTTAGATCCGACGGGGTCTCGGTAGGGGTCCACGGAGGTGTGGATCGACGAACTTGCTTTTAACCACTACGGGTTAGATCCGACGGGGTCTCGGTAGGGGTCCACAGAGATGTGGATCGACGGTTAATTGTGGTGCATTCTATAAATGTGTTTTAGATTATTAGTGTTTCCAAAAATGTGTGTTTCAACCGATGTTTTCATGATTACTTGCATTGATGGGTAAGGTGTAGGTTGTTCATTTGGTTACTTGTACTAGCGTAATTGCTAACCCCTTTGGGGACCCGTTTTGGGAAAATGCGTTTTATGAATTTCAGGGCAGGTTTATTGAGACGAACGGGTGCTGGACCAGTACGCGGATGATGGCCGTGCATGATGATTGTGCATGAATGGTGTTTTATTGTTTTCTATCTCTTGATTGATTGTCGTCTTGTAAACTAATAGAAGTACTCGAGTACTTAGGAGCTTTTAATTGTTCGGATTTAACTATTTCATCCATTATGTTTCCATTGGGTGGTTGTGATGTTGTTTGACCAGTTGAACCGGGTGGATGTTATTGCTTTGCGTCTTTATGACGAGATATTTTTATGTGGTTTCCACGAGTTGATGAGTATGTTTGGTCGTCTAGCCTGGTGGGTCCCATGTAGGGATCCACAGCGCTGTAATATACCCTGAATATATAGGGGGTGTTACAGAAAATGGTATCGGAGCTCTAGGTTTATGGATACCTAGACTTGTCGGTTTATTGGGTTTTGTTTTGTTTCGTTTTGCACATCGTCATCATGCTGCCATGATTCCGGTGCTTCCAGTGCCCGTAAGTTTTTCCTTACTCTGTTCCTTGTTTCCTTATATCGCACCTTCGATTCTTGATTTGTGATTGTTTTTCTTCTCATACTTACCATCGTATGGCTTTTGCTACCTATTTAACATCAGAATAGATGCTGGAAGAGGCCTTGGTCATGGTTGTGGACGCGACCGGGGATGTGGGGCAGCCGGTGAGGCGGCCACGTCGCATTCTTCTGGAGCCGGCAGTATCGGTGACCGTCATAGCCATGCTTCTGCTCAAGATGGCGCCGACCTTGGTGTTGCAGCTGTTATGCAACAAATGGTGAACCAAATGGCGGCGATAGCTCATGCGGTTCAGAATCCGAATCCGGCCCATGCTGCTCAGGACAGAGCAGACCGTTGGCTTCAGGATGTCATCAAGATGCATATTCCTCAGTTTTCGGGAGCCTCAGACCTGATTGGCTGGGAGGGGTGGATCAAGGAGATATCCAAGGTTCTTATTGCCACCAACTGTCCCGAGGACCGTAAGGTCCCTATTGCCCAGTATTTTCTCAATGGGATGCTACTGACTGGTGGGAGGTCGTTGAGCTCAGGGACCGCGCTGCTACATGGGATGAGTTTAAGGACCTGATGGAGACTGAATATTGCCCATGGCTGGTCAAACAGGCTCGAGTCCATGCCTTCTTTAACGCTCAGCCTCGGGATATCCCTGTTTCTCAGGCTATTGTTGACTTCAACCGGGAGTTGGGCTTCATGAAGGCCTAGGTTAGAGAGGAGAGCGATAAGATTTTCCACTTCTCCAGGCGGATGAAATTGTCGATTCGTGATTACATGTCTGGGTTCGTCTGCACCACCTTGAAGGATTATCAGAGTAGAGCCCTTGCTTACGATATGTCTGTGATGGCCAGTGAGGCAGTTCGCGAGAGCAAGAAGCAGAAGTCCACCGGAAATATTTCGGGCCATAAAGGTGGAGGTCAGCAAAAATCTCAGTCTGCTAACTTACCCACTGGTGGTGGTCCAGATCATTCTACTGGAGGTTTCCGTGGGGCTACCAGTACTCCATCCCGTGATGTGAGGTGTTTTAATTGTGGCCGTACAGGACAGGTCAGTCGTACTTGTCTAAGTCCTTTGCTGACATGTAATCGGTGTGGCCAGCCGGGCCACAAGGCTGCTTTCTATGCTAAGAGAGAGAATTCTTGGTGCCCAGGCTTCCCTCCCAGCGCCTAGGGAACCAAGTGTGAATCAAGGATCATTTGCTTCTCAGTCTCCACCGAGTGCTAGTCGAGGGTGAGGTCGGGGTCAGCCCGCTAGAGGGGGTGCTTCCAGTGTCGTCTCCGCCCACCCGCGTGTTTAAGAGATGAGGAGGGCCGATGATCCAGCCGCCACCGTAGCCAAAGGTACCGTTCACATTCATTCTCATCCTGTCAGTGTGCTTTTCGATTCTGGTGCTACGCATTCATTCATCTCCCTGGATTGTGTGCGTCGTTTGAGTCTTGACTGTTTGACGCCTTGTGAGACTTTCATCGTTAAGCTTCCTAGAGGTGATAGGATCGTAGGTGATCAGGAGGTCCAAGACTGTTCTGTGTTTATTTGTGAGAGGGCTTGGCTCTCTGATCTTATTGTTGTGGGTATTGAGGGTGAGGATTTAATTCTCGGGGATAATTGACTCGAGCGGCATGGTGTGATCATGAACTACCGCACGAGAATCATCATTACGTTAGCCGCTGACGGCACCGAGCACTATTTCGCAGGGCGAAAGAGGGGAAACCAGAAGTTTGTTATTAACACTTTGAAGGCGATGGGACTCATGCGTAAGGGGTGTACTGGTTATTGGTGCTACGCCTTGAAGGCGGAGAGTGGTGGAGTCTAGCTTTGATCAATTCCAGTTGTTAGTGAGTTTCTTGACGTCTTTCCTGACCAGTTACCGGGATTACCACCGGACCGTGAGGTTGAGTTCGCTATAGAGTTAGAGCCGCGTGCGGCTCCTATTTCGAAGGCGCGTTATCGCATGGCACCTTCAGAGATGGCTGAGTTGAAGAGGAAGTTGAGTGGGCTCCTTGAGTCGGGTTATATTCGACCGAGCGCTTCGCCTTTGGGCGCACCGGTTATATTTGTACGGAAGAAGGATGGTTCACTGCATTTGTGTATCGACTATCGCGATCTAAACAAGGTGACCATCAAGAACAAGTATCCCTTGCCGAGGATTGATGACTTGTTCGATCAGTTGCAGGGAGCTGCGGTATTCTCGAAAATCGATTTGAGGTCGGGGTACTATCAGCTCCGGGTGAAGGAGTCTGATGTCCCGAAAACAACTTTTCGGACGAGATACGGACATTATGAGTTTGTAGTTATGCCTTTCGGATTAATTAACGCACCGGAAGTCTTCATGCAGTTGATGAACAAGGTCTTTATCGAGTATTTGGATAAGTGTGTCATCGTCTTCATTGACGATATCCATATTTATTCGAGGAATAAGGTGGAGCACGCGCATCATCTGCGAGTGGTGTTAGACATTTTGAAGACTGAGCAACTCTATGCGAAGTTCTCGAAATGTGAGTTCTAGCTGAAGGAGGTGATGTTTTTAGGTCACGTGATTTCAGCCGAGGGAGTACGTGTGGATCCGCAGAAGATCTTGGCAGTGTTGGATTGAACACCGCCTAAGAACGTGAAGGAGATCCGTAGTTTCTTGGGTTTGGCTGGCTACTACCGTAGGTTCGTCGAGGGTTTCTCGAAATTGGCTTGGCCGCTTACGCAGTTGCTTCAGAAATTCGAGACGTTCGTCTGGAATGACGAGAGGCATGCGAGTTTTGAGGAGCTGAAGAGGTGTTTAACTTCAGCCCCAGTTTTAGTGTTGCCATGTGGCAACGAGGGTTTGTTGTTTATAGTGATGCTTCGGGTCAGGGCCTTGGGTGCGTATTGATGCAGCACTGCAAGACCATTGCGTATGCGTCGAGACAGTTGAGGCCGTATGAGCTTAACTACCCTACTCACGATTTGGAGTTAGCGGCAGTTGTTTTCGCACTCAAGATTTGGCGTCATTATATGTTTGGCTCCGCATGTCAGATTTTTACCGATCATAAAAGTCTGAAGTACATATTCACTCAGCGTGAGTTGAATATGAGGCAGAGGAGGTGGTTGGAGTTGATAAAAGATTATGACCTCGAAATTTTTTATCATCCGGACAAGGCGAACGTCGTGGCCGATGCCTTGAGTCGGAAACCGGTTGCGTTACGGACGCTCAAGGTGCTTACGTCTCGATCTGAGCTCCAGTGGGGTTTGATTGAGCTGAGTGTTGAGATTGTGTTGTCGGGATCTGTCGGGCAACTTTGCGCTTTGGAGATTTCATTGTCGTTGGTCGATGAAATTAAACTGAAGCAATTGGAGGATCCGATGATTACTCAAATCCGAGAGAATGTCCTTAAGGTAAAGTCTCCTGGGTTTGTGATCCACGAAGATGGCGTATTGAGATTCCAGAATCGGCTTTGTGTGCCGAACGACTCGGAATTACAACAGAGTATTTTGCGGGAGGCCCATGGTACTCCTTACTCCGTTTATCCTGGTTCGAGTAAGATGTACAAGGACCTGATGAGGAATTTTTGGTGGAATGATATGAAGAAGGAGGTCGCACGGTTTGTAGCGAGATGTTTGACTTGTCAGCAGGTCAGAATCGAGCATCAGCGACCGACTGGGTTATTGCAGTCGCTTCCCATTCCGGAATGGAAATGGGAAGATATTTCGCTGGACTTCATCACGAGTTTGCCACGATCGAGATCAGGCATGAACATGGTTTGGGTGATTGTGGATCATCTGACCAAGTCGGCATATTTTCTGGGCATCACGGATACTTGGGGTCCGGAAAAGTTGGCTCGGGTGTTTATTGCGCAGATTGTGAGACTTCACGGTACTCTGAAGTCTATTATTTCGGATCAGGATGGCCATTTCGTATCGCACTTTTGGCAGGCAGTGCATAAGGCGCTGGGTATTCGTTTGCGTCTGAGTACTTCTTTTCACCCTCAGTCGGATGGACAGTCGGAGCGCACTATCCAGACATTTGAGGATATGTTGCGCGCTTGTGCTCTCGATTGGAGCAGTGACTGGGAGGAGCATTTACCGTTGATCGAGTTCACATACAACAATAGTTGGCACTCATCGATTCGCATGGCACCGTATGAGGCACTTTATGGGCGGCGTTGTCGATCACCGATTTGTTGGAATGAGGCATCCGATTTGGTTGGGACCGAACCAGATATTGTTTTAGAGACGAGGCAGAAGGTGGAATTAATTCGGGAAAGGATGTTGACTGCTCAGAGCCGACAGAAGTCATATGCCGACGTCCATCGTCGATCTTTAGAATTCGAGGTGGGAGATCACGTTTTGCTGAAGGTGTCGCCGACGAGGGGAGTTTTCCATTCCGGGAAGAAGGGGAGGCTGAGTCCGAGATTTATTGGACCTTTCGAGATTCTCGAGAGAGTCGGCAAATTAGCTTACCGTTTGGCGTTGCCCCTGGCTTTGAGCCATGTTCTTAGCGTTTTCCATGTTTCCCAACTGAGGAAATATGTCCCGGATCCTAGTCATGTCATCGACTATGGTGAGATCGATATTGCCGAGGATATTACTTTCGAGGAGCGTCCCATGAAGATTTTGGAGCACCGTGAGAAGCGATTGAGGCATAAGACCATCCCTTTGGTCAAAGTGCAGTGGTCGAGGCATGGTGTCGAGGAGGCAACTTGGGAAACCAAAGACAGCATACATGCTAGGTACCCCGAGTTGTTTGTTTCTTAAGTTTCGGGATGAAACTTATTTTTAGAGGGGTCGAATGTAATATCCGCATTTTTCTTTTCCCGGTATTTTCATTTTTGATGTATTTTTCATTTTTAGCAACTCGCTTGTAACCGTATCGATATTTCGAGAATATTTAATACCGGACTTTTTGTCATTTGAGCTTGTTTTGGACTTGTTTTACTCAATTCTGTGTTTAATGTCATTACGTCGCTATTTTGTTCGATTCCCATAACCGTTGTTCGGAACCGCGTTTCGGGGTTGCCACAGGTCCGTCTCATGTTGTTATACCTGTTGTGAGCTTTTGTTGTTGTTTCGATCATGTATCATGTGTTTCGAATGTTTTGGGCCGTTTTGTAATATCCCAAAGTTGAGTTCCCCTTGCGTTTGTTCTCTTTTCGGATCATTTGATGTTACCGTCGTGTTTGGGCCGACCGTGTTTGACGTGAAGTCACCATTTGAGGGTTCGTGATAGTCCTTTTAGGCATTTAAATGGTTGGGTTTAGGCGTCGATCAATTATATCCTGTTTGGGGGTCGTTTTTCATCATTTTCGGACTCAAATAGTGTGTTCCGCGGCACAGGGGACTGTGAGCCACGGCACAGCCCGAGCTCAGATGTTGGCCAGGCAGACTGTACTGCGTGCCGCATCACGCAGCTGTCCGGGCCGCGGCCCCAGTGTAAAACCTGCTCGCTATTTTGAGCCGCGGGCCGCAGCACACTCAGCCTGGGCCGCGGCACGCGGGTCTTTTCTGCACTATTTCAGCAGGGTTTCGGGAGAGGATTTCATTTCCTCTCCCTTCTTCTTCTTCCTCACGTATAAGGCGATTTTAGGGGTGATTTCAGGGCGATTTTGGCATCTTCCACTTGAAGAGATCATTTCACTACGAGTTTTTGTTGTAGATTATTGACTTCTACTTGAATCCTTCATTCTAATCCAAGGTAATCTCTTAAAACCCTACTTTTGGGTAATTTGGGGGTTTTTGATTGTATTGTTCGATTCGTTCCCTGTTGTTGATTAATTCATGATGAATATGATTAATCTTGTTGATATTCTTGATTTCCCTATGGATTCATGGTATATTTCGTGGTATTTGCGTAATTGAGAGGGTTTGGTTGTGGTCCGCCCTCGTTGTTGTTCTTGTGCGAATATACATGAATCGTAGATGGGTTTTCGGGTGTTTTCCATTTCCATTTTCGTTTATAAATGGTTGTGATTGTATTCTTCGAATTGTTAGGTTCGGTTTCGCCGGTTCCTAGCAGTTGTGTTTGATTCTTCCTTTCCGTTCGTGTCACCGTCTTTTGATCGAGGCAAGTACCCTTATGAACTTACATTCTTAGCATATTAGTATTGCATGAGTAATGGTGTGTGTGTGCGTATGCTCACTACTAGTTAGATCCGATGGGGTCTCGGTAGGGATCCACGGAGGTGTGGACCGATGAGCTTGCGGGTTAGATCCGACGGGGTCTCGGTAGGGGTCCACAGAATCGACGCTTAATTGTGGTGCATTTTATAAATGTGTTTTTGGATTATTGGCGTTTCCGGAAATGTGTGTTTCAACCGATGTTTTCATTATTGCATGCTTTGACTATATGTGTAAGATGTAAGTTGTTTATTTGGTTACTTGTACTAGCGTAATTGCTAACCCCTTTGGGGACCCATTTTGGGGAAATTCGTTTTATGAATTTTAGGTCAGGTTCATCGAGACGAACAGGCGCTGAACCAGTACGCGGATGATGGCCATGCGTGATGATTGTGCATGAATGGTGTTTTATTGTTTTCTATATCTTGATTGATTGTCGTCTTGTAAACTAATAGAAGTACTCGAGTACTTAGGAGCTTTTAATTGTTCGGATTGAACTGTTTCATCCATTATGTTTCCATTGGGTGGTTGTGATGTTATTTGACCGGTTGAACAGGGTAGATTGTTATTGCTTTACATCTTTATGATGAGATATTTTTATGTTGTTTCCGCGAGTTGAAGAGTATGTTTGGTCGTCTAGCCTGGTGGGTCCCATGTAGGGATCCACGACACTATAATATACCTTGAATATCTTGGGGTGTTACATAGCGTGCGCTAACCGCCCCTCGATAGCACGCGCTATCGGGCCATAGCGTGCGCTACCTGAACATCAGCCGAGTCCAGAAACAATCTGCCCAGTACTGAACTGCCAGATTAGCGCGCACTACCGGCCACTCTGCATGCGCAAAGTATGAACGATAGCGTGTGCTAGGACAACACCTTAGCAAGCGCTAGGACAACACTTTGTTAGGCGTATTTTTATGCGCTTATTTATCATTAGTTTATATCCATTTTGAGCCTAACTTGCATAAATGAGCTTTTAATGCACTATCTTTATATGTTTTGCAGGAAATTGGAGTCCGGAAGCCTAAACGATGAAAAATGGGCGAAAACAGAAATTTTTGGCCTGGGGCCGCGGCACGAACCAAGTGATCCGCGGCACACGAAGACAACCAGCGAGCCTCGAGTGGACTGTACCGTGAGCCGCGGCACAAGGAGAGTGAGCCGTGGCCCAGGAAGAAAATATGCGCCCAGGCATCCGGCGCTGAGCAGTAGGGGCCGCGGCACAGATTAAGTGAGCCGCGGCCCACAGGGCGGTTTTGCTAAGACTTCCGCGTTTCTTTACCGTTTTTGGAGCAGTTCTCGACCTAATCACACGGACGCGTTATGGAGGCTTAGGATGGCTATAAATAAGCATTGAAGAACACAATCCTTGGGTATTATCAGCAAAATCGAAGGAAGACATCGCGGGATCGAAGAACACAAGGAGAAGATTTGTGGGCGACGACAAGACCACGGATCCCTACGCTTTTTCTTAATTTTTCCGCATCTTAGTTTCTAGATCTGTTTAAGTAGGATTGTGATTGTAGCCGATTACATGACGGTTTGATTGATTTATTATTATTTCAATTTACTCGTTATTCTATTGAATTGGATTCTTCTTACTGTTCTTAATGCTTTTTAATTGTCTGGCCAACAGTTGAATTGTTTTGAATGTCTTTATGGATTCGGGAGATGAAATTTAGGCATAGTTCTTGTGAGAATAATCATGATTTTCGTGAGATAGGGATATACTCATGGGAATTGTGAAGCCTATTTACTGTGGGAATTCTTGAACTGTTTTAGCTATTAATTATCTAATTTGAATAGGGATATATCGAGTTAATAATTCGTAGTATTTTCTATCGACCTTGGGAAAGGCTTTAGAATAATTTAGGAATTCCTGGCTTACAATCAATTGAATAAAAGTGAATTGAATTGAATAAAAATCACTCCTGATTGTTTGAAGTGAAAATCATAATCCTACACCCTTATTATTATTATCTTTATTATTACTATTATTATTTTCTATTTATTTTTCTGCAATTAGTTTAGTAATAAATTCTTTATAATTGTTCTTCAAATAAAATTACGAGTTGACTATATTTTGGTATTTAGTGAAATCAGTCCTCGAGGGAACGATCTTACTTATCACTTTATTACTTGTTGACACCGTGCACTTGCGGCATAGTGTGAGGGATTTCCTCACAACAAGTTTTTGGCGCCGTTGCCGGGGACTGATTTTTTCGCTAATATCATTACCAAGCGACTCTAATTTTAATTTGAAATTTTTTTTAGTTTCTATTTTTTCTTTCTTATTTGTTCATTATGTTTTCCTGTGATTATCGTGACCCTTGGCATTTCATAAATTTCGATGTTCTTAATAATTTGCCAAATAGGGTCAGTCAGCCCCCCCTCCCGAAACAAAAGACCATGCTTGAACAATGTGTAGACGCTCTCAAAAATCCTGATAGTACCCCTCTTGAGCGAGAATGTGCACGTCGTGGTCTTGAGATTCACTACGGTTATTTTCCAGCTCATATATTTAGTAGTGAAGTTGAGGGGGAGGTTGAGAGGAAAGACATGTTGAGTTTTAGGGTCGATCCCCCAGCACCTGATAACTACATAAAGTGTGATGAACTAGTAGAAGAAGTTACCATTGATGATGTTTCCAAAGAAATTTCATTAAATTGTCATCAAACTTCGACTAATAAGGTGAACACTTTTGTGCCAAAAATTTTATTAACGGTGCCACGCATAATTTTTCCTAAATCCATTATGGGAGAGATTGATTCTATTACTCTTGATTTTGTTGAGGGTGATTCCTTGAGTTCTAATGAGGTTGTTCATGATAAGTCTTTATTATTTACCCATTCGAACTCTGCTTATTTTTTCGTGCCTTACAGTTATTATATTCTTCCGTTATTTTTTGGTTGTCCACATAATTATTCTTACTCATTATTTTTGGCAACCAGGCATGAACCAAAGCCTCCCTTGTGGAATAAGAGGCTTATAGATTGTAAGAAGAGGGCATTTGGCAATCTCCCTAGAAAGAAGCCACGTTAAATTTTTTTGCCACGTCGTGCTCAAGACGTAAAATAGAGCGCTTGATGGGAGACAACCCATCATTTTTACTTGCTTTCTAGTTAGCTGTTTTTTATTTGATTTTTTGTTAATAATTTTTTCCTTTGTTTTGTTATTTCGTCTGGATTCATATATTCTTGTTGGCCCTTATTTCTCTAATATTTTTTTTCTAACCCCAATGAGTTATCATTCTTCATATTCTAGTCTTTCTTAACTTAATGTCTATAGTTATTTCATGACTAGAGACTAAGTTTGGGGGTCCCTGGTGATGTTGGGCAATTTTTGAAGTATGGATTGACAGACGATTCCACTCAGATATGTGCTGGTGTTCAAGAAGACATTTGGAATAAGTTTCACTTTTTCTTATCTCTTTTATTTTCACATGAGTTTTATTGTTGATGATTTTATGTATAGTGGAATAGATTGAAGCATGCGATATTTTCTTAATTTTTCTTGGTTATAAATTGCGATTTCATCATTGCTTTATTTTTCTTGCATGTTGTTGATGGTTTTTGCAAACGTGAATTTTTCGTGAATTTTCGTGCTTCCGTGTGTAAAACTGATGTTACGATACTGATTTATCGGGAAAGAAACGGTTGAGTTTTAGTTGAGTTGTAGTCAGCGATATCTGTTTCTGTTGAGTATTCATTTAGGTCCGAAATATTTTCGTTTTTGTAGAAATCTTAGCAGATAAGAGAGGAGACATACGCGTTTTCAAATTGCCGTCTATACGTTTGGTTACACTTTTCGCGTAGCTAGTCGTCCAGTAACGTAAGTCTTGTGGGCACTTAAATTGAGTTTAGAATCGGACAGTTTTTCCCAAGAAAAAGTCGAGATATTAATTGTTCTATGATGGGAAGTTTAGTAACCGGGGGTATTCACGTGACCCGTTGTTTACTCTCGCGTAAAACGACGACCCTGATTAGACTAGTGGTGTAGAGATTTCGCATGTGCCGATGATGGGGATCCTAGTAACCGGGGGTATTCGCGTGACCCGTTGTTTACTCTCGCATAAAACAGCGACCTTGAATCGGACATGCGGGAATAGCTATTCGAGTTGTTTCTCCGCTGTGGAGGGGGACTTAGTAACTAGAAGCATCCATGTGCCCCATGAGTGTCTTTTACGTCAAACGGTTCCCCAAGACATGAGAATGGAATTCCACCCTAGGATTATCCCGATGAAACATCCCGAGATCCGAACCTAGTGGTTAACTCGAATCATCTTATTGATCATATATGAGGGAATACTGTGTGAGGGTTATTTTTGATAATGAAACTCTTGAAATTTTTGCCACTAGATTGTGGGACTGGCGAGTTGGCTCATTTATTTTAACCCTTCATATTGGCGGTCGGTTAAATTCACGCTTGTTAATCTTTGAGCTTGATTTTCTTCATGAACGATTGATTAGGACTGAAATTGGTTACTTTGTGGAATCAGTGTCCTGGACGTGACTCACTATTACGATACTTGTATTATTCTTTGAGATTTTCAGGATAGTATTGATTAGGTTGAGCACTATGAATTTGCACGATTATTCTCGAGTATTCACGATACTTTTTGTTTAAAATTGAATTTTGCTTGAGGACAAGCAAAGGCTCAAGTTTGGGTGTATTTGTTAGGCGTATTTTTATGCGCTTATTTATCATTAGTTTATATCCATTTTGAGCCTAACATTGCATAAATGAGCTTTTAATGCACTATCTTTATATGTTTTGCAGGAAATTGGAGTCCGGAAGCCTAAACGACGAAAAACGGGCGAAAAAGACAATTTTTGGCCTGGGGCCGCGGCACGAACCAAGTGAGTCGCGGCACACGAAGACAACCAGCGAGCCTCGAGTGGACTGTACCGTGAGCCGCGGCACAAGGAGAGTGAGCCGCGGCCCAGGAAGAAAATATGCGCCCAGGCATCCGACGCTGAGCAGTAGGGGCCGCGGCACAGATTAAGTGAGCCGCGGCCCACATGGCGGTTTTGCTAAGACTTCCGCGTTTCTTTGCCGTTTTTGGAGCAGTTCTCGACCTAATCACACGGACGCGTTATGGAGGCTTAGGACGGCTATAAATAAACATTGAAGAACACAGTCCTTGGGTATTATCAGCAAAATCGAAGAAAGACATCGCGGGATCGAAGAACACAAGGAGGAGATTTGTGGGCGACGACAAGACCATGGATCCCTACGGTTTTTCTTAATTTTTTCTGCATCTTAGTTTCTAGATCTGTTTAAGTAGGATTGTGATTGTAGCCGATTACATGAGGGTTTGATTTATTTATTATTATTTCAATTTACTCGTTATTCTATTGAATTGGATTCTTCTTACTGTTCTTAATGCTTTTTAATTGTCTGGCCAACAGTTGAATTGTTTTGAATGTCTTTATGGATTCGGGAGATGAAATTTAGGCATAGTTCTTGTGAGAATAATCATGATTTTCGTGAGATAGGGATATACTCATGGGAATTGTGAAGCCTATTTACTGTGGGAATTCTTGAACTGTTTTAGCTATTAATTATCTAATTCGAATAGGGATATATCGAGTTAATAATTCGTAGTATTTTCTATCGACCTTGGGAAAGGCTTTAGAATAATTTAGGAATTCCTGGCTTACAATCAATTGAATAAAAGTGAATTGAATTGAATAAAAATCACTCCTGATTGTTTGAAGTGAAAATCATAATCCTACACCCTTATTATTATTATCTTTATTATTACTATTATTATTTTCTATTTATTTTTCTGCAATTAGTTTAGTAATAAATTCTTTATAATTATTCTTCAAATAAAATTACGAGTTGACTATATTTTGGTACTTAGTGAAATCAGTCCTCGAGGGAACGATATCTTACGTATCACTTTATTACTTGTTGACACCGTGCACTTGCGGCATAGTGTGAGGGATTTCCTCACAACACACTTCCAGAGAGCAGAGGGCAGAATCAGACTACTATCACTGCTGTGCCCAAGACACTAGCGCGCGCTACCAAACAAGCGTAGCATGTGCTACCAAAGGACACTAGCGCGCGCTAACTAACATCCATAGCGTGTGCTAGGCAGCGGGGTGAAAAACGACTCAAACACCCGAAACACGATCGAAACAACAAACAAAAGCCCACAACACGCATAATAACATACGATAGATTTACAGCAACCCCAAAACAGCGGTTCCGAACAACAATTACGAAAATCGGACCGAATAGCGACGGAAAGCCAACAATTGCGGAATTGAGTAAAATAAATCCAAAAATAAGTATTCCCGAAATACGCATACGGTTACACACGAACCATCAAAACAAGAAAAACACAAAATCATGAAAGTACCGGCAAAAGAAAAATACGGATATTACATTCTACCCCTCTAAAAATAAGTTTCATCCCGAAACTTAAGAAACAAACAACTCGGGGTATCTAGCACGCATGCTATCCTCGGTTTCCCAAGTTGCCTCCTCGACACCATGCCTCGACCACTGCACCTTGACTAAGGGAATGGTCTTATGCCTCAGTCGCTTCTCACGGTGCTCCAAATTCTTCAAGGGACGCTCTTCGAAAGTAATATCCTCAGCGATATTAATCTCACCATAGTCGATGATGTGACTAGGGTCCGGAACATATTTCCTCAGCTGGGAAACATGGAAAACGCTATGAACGCGACTCAAGGCCGGAGGTAACTCCAAAACGGTATGCCAATTCACCGACTCTCTCGAGAATCTCAAAGGGCCCAATAAATCTCGGACTCAACTTTCCCTTCTTCCCGAAGCGGAAAACCCCCTTCGTCGGCGACATCTTTAGCAAAACGTGGTCCCCCACCTCGAATTCCAAAGGTCGACAACGGACATCAACATATGACTTCTTTCGACTCTGAGCAATCAACATCCTCTCTCAAATCAATTCCACCTTCCGCCTCGTCTCCATAACGATATCCGGTTCGGTCCCAACCAAATCGGATGCCTCATTCCAACAAATCGGTGATCGACAACGCCGCTCATAAAGTGCCTCATACGGTGCCATGCGAATCGACGCGTGCCAACAATTATTGTACATGAACTCGATCAATGGTAAATGTTCTTCCCATTCACTACTCCAATCGAGAGCACAAGCGCGCAACATATCCTCAAACGTCTGGATAGTGCGCTCCGACTGTCCATCCGACTGAGGGTGAAAAGAAGTACTCAGACGCAAACGAGTACCCAACGCCTTATGCACTCACTACACCATATATGATCTATTGCAAGCCCATCATATGGTTGTGTTGCATAAAATGTTGCTATGGACAAGAAACCTGCATATCTATTGTAATACTTTCGAAATGTGTTACTTTAAATGGAAAAGTGTTGCAAGCCTAAGAAACATTTTGACAGTTTTAGATCTAAAGCAATACTTCAGAAAAGTGTTACAACAACATGATGCGCTTTTGGTCGATTTGACCAAAATATGTAGGCGAGAGTTTAATTTTTTCATTGGGCGGGCATTTTTAGTACCAAATATTTGGTACCAACATTTTTATTACACAAAAATAAGTTTTATTACACAAAACTTATTACTCACCCCTAGGGGTGAAATTCGGGCAGATTTCCCCACTCGATCCCGAGCCGGATCCGATCTGATTCGAATTTGGGAAGAAAATTTAGTATCCGGTCGGATACGGGATCGGATTCGGATAGTAAAATTCGAATACGGGATCGGATTCGAATTATGCACTATCTGCTCGTATTTGAATTTTTCCATATTTTACTGGATATTTTCCGAATTATAAATTCGGATATCTGATTTTATTTAATTATTTTTTATAATATCTTTATCTTAATTTCCTCCTATCTTAATAGTGGGACAGTCAACTGGATGAAAACGTATTTCGTAGTCTTACTACCTCCCCGATTGAAAACGTGTTTCTATGGTTTTGTTTTCTCAGCAGCCTCCTTCACCTTCTTCAGATACGTGCCCTTCTGAATCCCCCTTTTCATTTTTCTTTCATTTGGCGTTTCTTCATATCTTCATTCATTTGCCGACTCGGTATCTTCTTCTCCTATCCACCGTTCGTTCAGCTCTCAAGGGTTGACAATAAATCCTCCCACTTCACTGAAATTTTTCGGCCGACATCCCCAATTTTGCATCACATCAAGCTGCTGCGCCTCAGGTACAATTTTTTTCTTCTCTCTCAATTTTATCATCTCGGTGGTGTTTCTTACCTATTTAGACTTTCGGGCCCTTCATCTTTCTGATTCGAGAAGGCTGCTCTTTGGGTCGGACCTTCTTTACAAGAAGGCTGCTCTCTGGAAAGATCCCAGTCCATCCGCCCATCCACGACCTACCTCATGTTGGTGGTTTAATCGAGTCTGCTTGGACCTGGTTCTCAAGGGACTCAAATATGATGTCACATCAGTTATGTATTAAGATGTTTTGATGTTAGTTGACATGTTGTAGTTAGATAGATTATGGTTCAAGCAAGTGTTTTTAGTTATTTTCCAAACAAGAGTTTTGTTGCATGATGTTCTCTGCTTGATATTAAGGAAATGAATTGTGATGATTATGCTTAGTTATTGTCTGTAGTATTTGTCTATGTTGGATTTGATCGATCTGGTTCATTAGGAACAGTTGTATTGTGTTTCTTGGTAAAGTTGGGTTTGTGAATGCAAAGTGCTCGGTGAAATGCATAAATCAAGAGTTGTCTTTTTTGGGGGGAGGTGGGGGTGGGAGGTTAGTGTTTGAGGTGTATATTTAACACATTTATATTATTATAATCAAGGCTTATATGTTAATGGAAACATCCAGATTGGCTGGTCTTGGCTTTTGTTTTAGTAATTGTGCTTTGTGATTATGATCCCAGGCCATCAATTACTTTTGTAATTTTGTTTTAGAATAATCTCATGGAAAACAACTCGCTTCTCTCAGAGTTCTCAAAAGAATCTGAACAATGTATAAATCAATTACAAGCAAAAAGTAAATGCTCACAGCAACCCACAGTAGCAAATAGGGGAAAGCTATCCCAAAACATTAGATAAGAAGCATATGTGGATTTTGTAATTTAATCTAAAGAGTATAACCGAATAACAACTCGGTGTTTTAATTTGAAATATTTTGTTACATTTTCAGTATTCATCTTAGGTTCCTACCGTGTTAGCTATATGTGTGTGTGTGTATTGTTTTGAGTTTGAGGAGTATTAGACAGCTGTTAATCCTCATCTTGCATGTATTGGCATGAATTCATCATTCAAACACCACATTTTCAAATGAATATAACCAAAGAAACAGCTGTTGAAAACTCAACTCCCATTCCTTCTTCATGATTCTCTTCATTTTAAATACCATCTCAACTCTTTAAACCCCACACAAAATAAAAATCAAAGATCAACTATGAAGATCACTATTAAAACCAAAGGTTCCAAATTTATCATAGACGTCGGCATCCAAGAACCCATCCTACAGATTAAGCAAAAAATACAACACTTTCTCGGTGTCCCCATCAACTCACAGACCCTCACCGTCCTCGATTGGGAGCTAATGACATCTTCAAGCTTTTTGATGGTATTGAAAGATATGGTACATAACTCTCTCTCTCTCTCTCTCTCTCTCTCCCTCTCTCTCTCTCCCTCCCTCCCTCCCTCCGCTATGTGATAAGAGCCTCCATGCTCACCAATTGATTGGTAGTAACTGTCATTTGAAATTGATGCCGCCAAATTGATTTTATATCCTACCTCGAATTCTGATTTTGGATTTACAATACTAAACATTTTATTCTATATGCTGAATCCAACAACAATACTAGCAAATTGACTCTTGTTATCTCTATTAAATCTAAGTTTGCACATTGTTTTGGAATCCAATTCCGCTCTTCTTTTTAGATGATGGGACACGTTACTTTGACGAGAAACTTGTTGATGCATGTGGGCATCAGGGTCCTTTTTCGGCTTCCACATCAGTCGTCCGTGGAATAACATCCTTTACAGAAGTCACCAACAAAAATTTAAATGTAAGTTTACACATAAGTAGGTTTTAGTTGTGTGACGTTTGCCTTTTTTCTTATTTATTTGTCTTTCTTGAGATTTTTTGAAATAAGTGGTTTGCCAATTGCAGCTTCCAGGGGAGAAAATCTTGGGTTTGGCAAAATTTTTCCTTGGCATGTATTTTGTTCCTTAAGATTCCCTCCCCATGTAATTTTGTCATGAAAATATATTCTTTGAATTGGGTTTTAAATTGAGAAGTTTAGTTGTAGCTGCTCCTTTTAAATTTTATATTGTCATTGTCCAAAATGTTTCCAACACATTTGTTGTTTTTATCCAGGGGATCAATTCCTCTGATCTATACTTGACATGTTTCTTGTATTATATATACCCCAAGTCAGTAAAAAAAGTCACAAATGTTTCCTCACTAGTATCTTAATTTACTATTCACTTTTTCTCCAGATGCATCACTTGAAGTGGATTAGAAGAGATCAAAGCCGTGGAGCAAGAAAGAAAGGAAAATTATGCTCACAAGTCTTTAGCATATGAAAATAGCATCATGGAAAAGGTGGTTCATGACGATGAGTGCGAGGACGACGATCGCGAGGCTGAGGAAAATGAACTTCATGATATGATCAGTACTTTTATTTTGTATATGCGTAATTGATTGGTTGGATATTTTGACTTGAAAGACAGCTTCATGTAGAATTATGGTGTAGGCCGATTATGTGTTTTGACTTTAGGCTTAAGTACTAGATGTAAGATGATGTCGTGGTACACATTGGTTTTGTTTCGGCTTTATTGACATGTTTTGTTGGATTTGCCATTTGGGATATTTGAAATGTGATTTCTGGTTTGATATGCTTTTGTGAATGGTATATTAAAATTTCAAACAGGATATTGCAATCCGGACTAATAAAAAGTGTTGCATATTAGTGTTGCAAATAAAATTTAAAAGTATTACAATAGGGATATAAATGTTGCTAAAAAGTGTTGCATTAGTCTATTGCAATACCTTAAAAATGTTACTAAAATAGATCAAAGTGTTACAAAAAATTGCTATTGTAATATTAGAAAATGCGTTGCAATAAGTACACATAATGTTGCAATAGAGAGCATAGGCAACGCCAGTAAATGCAACACCGAATTTTGGCCAAAACGTTACATAAACACCGAATTTTGGCCAAAACGTTACATAAACATCTACTGTAATATTTTTTGGGTCTAAGAATACACTTTTGTGGGCTTGCAATAGGTCATATATGGTGTAGTGTCTGCCTGCCAAAAGTACGATACTAAACGGCCATTCCGATCCGAAACAATAGACTTCAGAGTACCATGAAGTCTCACAATCTGCGCAATAAACACCCGAGCCAGCTTTTCCGGACCCCAAGTATCCTTGATGCCCAGAAAATGTGCCGACTTGGTCAGACGATCCACAATCACCCAAACCATGTTCATGCCCGATCTCGATCTCGGCAAACTCGTGATGAAGTCCATCGAAATATCTTCCCATTTCCATTCCGGAACGGGAAGCGACTGCAATAATCCAGTCGATCGTTGATGTTCGATTTTGACCTGCTGACAAGTAAACATCTCGCTACAAACCGTGCGACCTCCTCCTTCATATCATTCCACCAAAAATTCCTCCTCAGGTTTTTGTACATCTTACTCGAACCAGGATGAACGGAGTAAGGCGTAGCGTGGGCCTCTCGCAAAATACTCTGCCTCAATTCCAAGTCGTTCGTTCTCAAAGCCGACTCTAGAATCTCAACACACCATCCTCGTGAATCACAAACCCAGGAGACTTTCCCTTAAGAACATTCTCTCGGATTTGGGTAATCATCGGATCCTCCAATTGCTTCAGTTTAATTTCATCGACCAGCGACGACGAAATCTCTAAAGCGCAAAGTTGTCTGACCGCTCCCAGCAATAGAATCTCAACATCCAAATCGATCAAAACCCGCTGAAGCTCAGACTGAGATGTAAGGATCTCAACTGTCCTCAACGCAACCAGTTTCCGACTCAAGGCATCGGCCACGATGTTCGCCTTGCCCGGATGATAAAGGATTTTGAGGTCATAATCTTTAATCAACTCCAACCACCTACTTTGCCTCATATTCAACTCCCGCTGGGTAAGAATATACTTCAGACTTTTATGATCGGTAAAAATCTGACATGCGGAGCCAAACAGATAGTGACGCCAAATCTTGAGTGCGAAAACAACTGCCGCTAACTCCAAATCGTGAGTAGGGTAGTTAAGCTCATACAACCTCAACTATCTCGATGCATACATAATGGTTTTGACATGCTGCATCAATACGCACCCAAGACCGTGACCCGAAGCATCACTATAAACAGCAAAGCCCTCGTTGCCACACGGAAATGCTAAAACTGGGGCTGAAGTTAAACGCCTCTTCAGCTCCTCAAAACTCGCCTGCCTTTCGTCATTCCAAACGAACGTCTCGGACTTCTGGAGCAACTGTGTAAGCGGCCGAGCCAGTTTCGAGAAACCCTCGACGAACCTACGGTAGTATCCAGCCAAACCCAAGAAACTACGGACCTTCTTCATGTTCTTAGGCGGTGCTCAGTCCAACACTGCCTCAACCTTCTGCGGATCCATGCGGACCCCCTAGGCTGAAATCACGTTACCCAGAAACATCACTTCCTTCAGCCAGAACTCACATTTCGAGAACTTCGCATAGAGTTGCTCGATCCTCAAAATGTCGAACACTACTCGCAGATGATGAGCGTTCTCCTCCTCGTTCCTTGAATAAATAAGGATATCGTCAATGAAGACGATGACACACTTATCCAAATACTCGATAAAGACCTTGTTCATTAACTGCATGAACACTGTTGGCGCATTGGTTAACCCGAAGGGCATGACCACAAACTCATAATGTCCGTATCTCGCTCTAAAAGCTGTTTTCGGAACATCGGACTCCTTCACCCGAAGTTGACCGATCTCTAATCGATTTTCGATAATACCGCAGCTCCCTGCAACTGATCGAACAAGTCATCAATCCTCAGCAAAGGATACTTGTTCTTGATAGTCACCTTGTTTAGTTCGCGGTAGTCGATACATAAACGCAGTGAACCATCCTTCTTCCGTACAAAAAGAACCGGCGCGCCCCAAGGCGAAGTGCTCGGTCGAATATACCCCGACTCAAGGAGCTCACTCAACTACCTCTTCAACTCAGCCATCTCTGAAGGTGCCATGCGATAAGGCGCCTTCGAAATTGGAGCCGCACCCGGCTCTAACTCAATAGCAAACTCAACCTCACGGTCCGGTGGCAACCCCGGCAAATCGTCAGAAAAGATATTCAGGAACTCACTAACGACGGGAATCGATGAAAACTCGACCCCACCACTTTCCACCTTCAAGGCGTAACACCAATAACCAGTACACCCCTTCCGCAGGAGTCTCATCGCCTTCAAGGCGTTGACAACTAACTTCTGGTTTCTTCTCTTTCGCCCTGCGAAAGAGTGCTCGGTGCCGTCCTCGGCTAGCATAATGATGATTCTCGTACGGTAGTTCATGATCGCACCATGCCGCTCGAGCCAATCATCCCCGAGAATTAAATCCTCACCCTCAATACCCACAACAATAAGATCAGAGAGCCAAGCCCTCTCGCAAATAATCACAGAACAATCTCGGATCTCCCGATCACCAACGATCCTATCACCGCTAGGAAGTTTAACGATGAAAGGCTCACGAGGCGACAAACAATCAAGACCCAAACGGCGCACACATTCCATAGAGATGAACGAATGCGTAGCACCAGAATCGAAAAGCATACTGACAGGATGAAAATGAATGTGAACGGTACCTGTGGCAACGGTAGCGGCTGGATCATTGGCCCTCCTCATCTCATAAACACACGGATGGGCGGAGCCGACACTGGATGCTCCCCCTCTAGCGGGCTGACCCCGACCTCTCCCTCGACTAGCACTCGGCGGAGACTGAGAAGCATACGATCCTTGATTAACACTTGGTTCCCTAGGCGCTGGGATGGAAGCCTGGGCACCAATTTTCTCTCTCTCAGCACAGAAAGCAGCCTTATGGCCTGGTTGGCCACACCGATTACATGTCAGCAAAGGACTCAAACAAGTACGACTGACGTGGCCTGTACGGCCACAATTAAAACACCTCACATCACGGGATAGAGTACTGGTAGCCCTGCGGAAAACTCCAATAGAACGAGCTGGACCACCAACAGTAGGTAAGTTAGCAGACTGAGATTTCTGCTGACTGCCACCTTTGTGGCCCGAAAAATTTCCGGTGGACTTCTGCTTCTTGCTCTCGCGAACCGCCTCACTGGCCATCACAGACTTATCGTAAGCAAGGGCTCTACTCTGATAGTCCTTCAAGGTGGTGCAGACGAGCCCAGACATGTAGACACGAATCAACAATTTCATCCGCCTAGAGAAGTGGAAAATCTTGTCTCTCTCCTCTCTAACCTGGGCCTTCACGAAGCCCAACTCTCGGTTGAAATCAACAATGGCCTGTGAAATGGGAATATCTCGAGGCTGAGCATCAAAGAAGGCATGGTGACAATAAAAACTTTGGATATCTCCTTGATCCACCCCTCCGAGCCCATCAGGTCTGAGGCTCCCAAAAATTGAGGAGGATGCATCTTGATGACATCTTGAAGCCAACGGTCTGCTCCACCCCGAGCAGCATGGGCCGGATTTGGGTTATGAACCGCCTGAGCTATTGCCGCCATTTGGTTCACCATTTGTTGCATGACAACCGCAACACCAAGGTCGGCGCCATCTTGAGTAGAAGCATGGCTATGACGGTCACCGGTACTGCCAGCGCCCGAAGAATGCGACGTGTCCGCCTCACCGGCTGCCCCATGTCCCTGGCCGCGTCCACGACCACGACCACGGACACTTCCAGCATCCATACTGATGTTAAATAGGTAGCAAAAGCAATTTGATGATAAGTACGAAAGGAAAACAATCATAGTTCAAGAATCGAAAGTACGATACAAGGAAACAAGGAACAGAGTAAGGAAAAACTTACGGGCACTGGAAGTATCGAAATCATGGCAGCGTGATGAAGATGTGCAAAATGAAACACAACCAGACCCAATAAACCGATAAGCCTAGGTATCCATAAACTTGGCGCGGGCTCCGATACTATTTTCTGTAACACCCCCAAGGTATTCAGGGTATATTACAGCGCCGTGGATCCCTACATTGGACCCACCAGTCTAAGTGACCAAACACACTCACCAACTCGCGGATTCAACATAATAACACCTCATCATAAAGACGCAAAACAATAATAATTCACCCGGTTCAACCTGTCATACAATATCAAAACCACCCAATGAAAACATAATGGACGAAACAGTTTAATCCGAACAAATAAAAGCTCCTAAGTACTCGAGTACTTCTATTAGTTTACAAGATGGCGATCGATTAAAAGATAGAACACAATAAAACACCACTCATGCACAATCATGATTCCGCGTACTGGTCCAGCACCCGTTCGTCTCGATGAACCTGACCTGAAATTCATAAAACATATTTCCCCAAAACGGGTGCCCAAAGGGGTTAGCAATTAAGCTAGTACAAGTAACCAAATGAACAACTTACACCTTACCCATATAGTCAATGCATGCAATCATGAAAACATCGGTTGAAACACACATTTCCAGAAACGCCAATAATCCAAAACACATTTATAAAATGCACCACAATTAACCGTCTATCCACGTCTCTGTGGACCCCTACCGAGACCCCGTCGGATCTAACCCGTAGTGGTTAAAAGCAAGCTCGTCGATCCACGTCTCTACGGACCCCTACCGAGACCCCGTCGGATCTAACCCGTAGTGAGCATACACACACACACTATTTCTCATGCAATACTACTATGTCAAGATTGTAAGTTCATAAGGGTACTTGCCTCGATCAATAGACGGTGACACGAACGGAAAGGGAGAATCAAACACGACCACTAGGAACCGATGAAACCGAACCTAACGATTCGAAGAATACAATCACAACCATATCTAAACGAATACGGAAATTGAAAACACCCAAAAACCTACCTACGATTCATGTATATTCGTACAAGAACAACAACGAGGGCGGACCACAACCGAACCCTCTCGATTACGTAAATACCACGAAATATACCATGAATCCGTAGGAAAACCAAGAATACCAACAAGATTAATCATATTCATCCTGAATTAATCAACAACACGGAACGAATCGGATGAAAATGTGAAAACCCCCAAATCTCCCCAAAATAGGGTTACAAAAGATTTACCTTGATTCAAGAGGTAGAAGTGTTAGGAATACTTGTTAGATTTTGATGATTTCATCATTGTACTTGCTTATTCAAATGTATGCTTATTACTTTGCAAATGTAAGGAAGAACCAAATGAGTATCTTCCATAGGCCAAATTATGTTAAGTTAGATACTTGGCAAAATGTAAAAAAGAACCATATGAGTATCTTCTATAGTCCATTTAAGTTATGCTTAAAATTGGCTAAGTACAAAGTGCAGATAAGTACATCAGGGGAGTTTCGGTCAGACAAGCAACACCATAGAAGTTTGACCAAACACTGCAGAAAGCTGAGTCACAGTAAAGTGAAAATCAGAGAAGTTCCGGTCAACAATTTTATCAGAGAAGTTTGACCAGACTGCAGTCAAGGGATTAGAAGGATCCCAAGTCATCTGAAGTTCAACCATCAGATCAGTCAAGTTCATCAGGTCAGAAGACTTCAGACAAGTCGTCAGATCAGAGAAGTCTCGACAGGACATCAGAGAAGTCATCGTCAGAGAAGTCCGACGATAGAGAAGTTTGACTACACATCAGATAGATTGACTTAAAGAGATCAGATAAGTCATGTTTGAGTAATCAGCCAAGTAATCCTATCCACGTCAGCATGCATTGAAAAGTCAATATTTACAGAAAGTCACATGCGGGTGATAAGGGACAGATTGGAGAGATTCCCGGAAGGATATGAATTAAATAATTCATCCAGACCCACCTGAAGACTTATACATATTTAAATCAAAAGGTTCGGCGCTTCTACGTGAAAGTCTTCACAATGGTCGGAAGTGGATTAAAATAAGGGAATCCAGCCTTGCAACGTTCAGAAAGAAAAACAAAGAAGTCTACTTCTCCAACGGATGGATTAGTTACAGATTTGCAACGGCTATGAGGAAAATCTCTAAGGATTGACAAGCTATAAATATCTGAAGATTTAACAGAGCAAAGTGCGATGCGAACTATACTCTCAAGCAATTAAAGCAATCAAGCGATCAAGAAATCTATAGCATCATAAAGAGCAGTATTCTCAGTTCATATATGGAGAAAGCTCTTAGTTGGAGAAGACAAAACACTCTTGTCTTAAAACCTGAGTACGGGGTACTTCATTGGTTGAAGTTATGCGACTGATAGGCATCCAAGGATTTGGAGATCAAGTGGTGCTAGGCAGTCAGAAAGGAGTTACAATGATAGGATTTCCATTGGTCGGAAGTTGTTGTAGCTAAGTTGTAGAATCAGTGTAATATTTATCACTGGTTGAAAATTATAGTGGATTCATCTCCAACTGGTTTGGAGAAAGTGGATTAGTAGAGGATTACCCCACCTCTGAGACCACTATAAATTACCTGCGTATTTTATTGCTTTAACATCATACTTAACTGCTGCATTCATACTTAGTGTTTCATTGTTTATTCTGTATTCGTCATCAGCTGACTTCCGCACTTATATTGTCTACAGACGACTCTAAGTCATCTATACCATCAGCTGAGAAACTCCTTAATTCCTACTTGGAAAAAGAGTTTCAATAAGTCTATTCACCCCCCTCTAGACTTATTTCTGACGACTTGTGACCTACAAGTGGTATCAGAGAGGTTGGTTCATTCATTTCCAGAACCAGATCCATATATCTTGCATATATTTTTATCTCTCATTTAGAATGGAACAGATGCACGCTAGACTACCCGTGTTTTCAGTTGACGAGTATGATCTTTGGAAGATAAGGATGCAGGCACACTTATCTTCTATCCATGATGACATGTGGTGGATCATAGAAGACGGTCCTTTCATTTTCGAGAAGGACAACACTCCTGAGGAGATAGAAGCCGGGAAGCCAGAGAAGATCCCCAAGAAGAGGACGGAGCTGACCATTGAAGAAAGAAAGCTGGCCAACTTTGAAAACCGGGCCAGAGATATGCTATATCAAACTCTTGACAAATCAACAATGGTCAAGATTAATAATTGCCAAAATGCCAAAGAAATTTGGGATACCCTTGCCGTGATGTGTGAAGGTACAAAGCTGATAAAAGAAAATAAATTGTCAATCGCTACGCAGAAGTTTGACAACTTCAAGATGAAGACCGGAGAATCAATAGACCAGGTGGACACAAGGTTCACAGAGATCGTCAACAAAATAAACTCCTTGGAAAAACTTATGGCAACAGGGAGATGGCCTCGAAGGTGTTAAGATCACTTAGCCCCAAATGGAGCATGAAGGCAGTGGCCATGAGGGAATCCAAAGACCTCAATAAAATAAAGATTCAAGAACTATTCTTTGACCTGAAGGCTTATGAATTCGAACTCCCAAGTTCATCATCAAACGAGCCTGCAGAGAAGGGAATAGCATTTGCAGCCGAGTCCCCCGCCAAGAACCTATCTGATGTCAAACCTTCAAATCCACTCGATTTCGAAGAAGAGATGGCGTTTATAATGCAAAGATTCAGCAATTTCTGAAAGAATTACTCCAAATATAAGAAGAATTATAAGGAGAATCCAAGGAGAAACCAAAAAGTCGGAAGCTGGAAGGTGGAATGCTATAACTGTCATAAGATAGGACACATTCAAATCGACTGTCCTGATCTTAAGAAGGACGAGAGCAAGAAGGAGGTGAGCAGAAAAGAAGACCGAAGGAAAGCCCTCATTGGAGAAGATCAAGAGAAAGTGGAATCAAGCAATGGATTCTTCTCTGATGACGATGAGGAATATGACTGTCTGATGACCAACCTAGCTGATGAAGAGGTAACATCAAAACCCTCTAATTCAAATAATAGTTCAGATATGTCACAAGATATGGACTCGCACGAATCTGTAAATTAGCTTCTCAAAGATTTTGAGAAATTAAAATCTGCACACCTATCTGTATCAGCCGAGAAGACCCAGCTGCAAGATGAGAATAGGCAACTGAAAAATGATTTTGAAAAACTCAGCCTAGAGTTGAATAAAATCAAATCTGATCTTGAAAAACAGGCTGCAGACAATCTTAAAAATCAGGCTGATATCACTGCATCTGAGATAAAACGATTAACTGTTTTGAATAGTGAAAAATCAGCTGCACTTGCTCATGTCAAAGATGAGTTTACTAAACTGACTCAACTAAGTAAAACTCAGGCGAAGGAAATAACCTCTCTGAAGGCGTCTCTAACTTTGGACGAATTATGTATGAACAAAAGGCCAATATATTCCAGATCAGGCCTTGGATATGACCATAACACTCCCTCTAGTTCTAAAATCACTTTCATCAAGGGAGAAACACTTTTCCCGTCTAAGCCTAATTACAAACCAGTGTTTCAAAATAGGTAGCAGCCAAGTCACAAGTCTAGGCTGCAGCCAAGGTATACAAGGCAGCCACCTAGACATGAGACTAGGCAATGGCCAAGGTAGAAGCAGCAACCCAGACAACATGCCCATTATTATCAAAGACTCACCAAAAATAGATTTCAAAATGGGAGGGGCAAATGGAAACCTCAAGGCCATCCAAGATTTCAAAATGAACAGATGTGGAGACCCCAAAGATTTTATAAATGGTCTCAGCCAAGATTTAGAAATGGCCCACATCAATTTTATGAGGCATATCCAGTACACAATTCTAACAGAGGATACAGGCCCAGACAACACACACCTTTTAGGGTAAATAACAACAACTTTCACAATCCCAGGAGAAATCAATTCTCCAGGAAACCAACTAACCCCCAAAGACCCACACATATTTGGGTACCTAAATCTCTGCTTGTCTGATTGCAGAAAAGGTGGAAGGACTACTACCACATCTCCACAAATTCAAATATTAGAGGTGAAGAATGGTTTGTAGATTTTGGATGCTCAAGGCACATGACCGGAAACAAGAAGGTGCTGTCAAATTATATCAAAGAAAGAGGTCTAGGAGTAACCTTTGGAGATAGCTCTAGAGTTCAGACTAAAGGCTTTGGAGAGATGCACAGAGGAAACATCACTATATCAAAAGTTCACTATGTCAAAGGGCTCAATACAACCTTTTGACCATAAGCCAATTTTGTGATGAGAATAATCTAGTAGTCTTCACCATTTGGAAATATATGGTGATAGATATTCTATCTGGAGAAGTAAAACTACAAGGATTCAGAAGGAGAGATGTCTATATGATAGATTGGAAAACAGGAACTCCCAACACCTACTTTCTATCCAAGACAATAGCAGAAAGTGGATGGCTGAGGCACAAGAGACTATGTCACCTAAACTTCAAAGCCATCAACAAGATTAGTTCTCAGAAGCTGGTTAGAGGACTTCCAGAAGAATTTTTCAGAAAGGAAGCTCTATGTGATGCATGTCAGAAAGGCAAGCAGACCAGAGTATCATTTAAGCCAGTCCAACCTACCACTCTCACAACAAGAATCTTAGATCTACTTCACATGGATCTATTTGGTCCTATAAAGCCAAGGACCCTAAGTGGCCGAAAGCATACTCTAGTAGTAGTGGACGACTACTCAAGGTACACATGGATTTTCTTTCTATATAAGAAGAGTGAAACCTTGACAAAGCCGCCTGAGCTGCTGAGAAGGATACAGAATGAGAAATCTCTCTCAATCATCAAGATCAGATCAGATAGAGGAGCAGAATTTCTCAACAGAGCAATCACTGAGTACATTGATCAGAATGAGATCCAGCATGAGCTCTCTGCAGCCAAGACTCCACAGTAGAATGGTGTTGCTGAAAGAAGAAACAGAACCTTGAAGGAAGCAGCTAGGTCCATGATTGCAGAAGCAGACCTGCCCAAGAGGTTCTGGACTGAAGCTGTAAACACAGCATGCCACACTCAAAACAGGAGTATGATAGTAGGGAGACATGGCAAAACTTCCTATGAGGTTTGGAATGGCAGAACACCTACAGTTGCTTATTTCCATATTTTTGATCGTAAGTGTTTCATCCACAACAATGGTAAAACCCAACTAAATGCCTTTGATGCTAAAACTGATGATGGTCTCTTTATGGAATATTCACAAAGAAGCAAGGCATATAGAGTCTTTAACAAAAGAACCTTAGTTGTGGAGGAAATACCTCATGTGATATTTGATGAATCTACTGCTGAGTACAGAAAACAGGTGGAATTAATCGAGAATAAACTCAAATCTGAAAACCTAGAAGAAGTCATCATCCATGATATAGGAATGATGGACTCACCTGCAGACCAGCCTGAAGATCCAACTGCAGATCAGACAGGACATCAAAACCTACCTGATCCAGTTGTTGCTGATGAAGACCCATCTGTAGATGATAAAGGCGCATCTGCAGATGACCAGACCGTAGCTGATCCAATGGCAGACCAAGAAAGCCAGAACCAAGCTGAAGCAGAAAGAGAAGGAGTTCACCAAAGCAACTCTACAGGGGGAACAGACCCTGAAGAAGAAGAAATCCCCAAGTGGCTTAGAGATCACCCCATTCAGCAGATTATTGGAAACCTAACTAATAGAATCAAGACCATACAGTCTACTCTACCAACAGGAATGGCAATGTTTTCATACTTTATGTCTCAAATAGAACCCAAGACTACAGAAAAAGCATTGGAAGACTGCTCATGGATCAATGTAATGCAAGAAGAGCTCAACCAGATGGAAAGGAACAATGTTTGGGAACTAACAGACAGACCATATCACAAGAAGGTTATTGGCACCAAATGGGTGTACAAGAACAAATGCGATGAAGATGGAACTATTGTGAGGAATAAAGACAGACTTGTTGCTAAAGACTATGCACAATGTGAAGGAATAGATTTTGATGAAACCTATGCACCTGTTGCAAGATTAGAAGCCATCAGACTATTCCCTGCATATGCAGCATTCAAGGATTTTGAAGTCTACCAAATGGATGTGAAGAGTGCCTTTCTAAATGGAATTCTAGAAGAAGAAGTCTATGTGGAGCAACCCCCTGGATTTGTCAAAGGAGACAAAGTATACAAGCTTCTAAAAGCTCTGTATGGACTTAAGCAGGCACCAAGAGCATGGTATAAAACATTATTTGTGTTTCTTGAGAAGAATGGTTTCAGCAAAGGAAAGGTGGACAAGACCCTATTTAGAGTGGAGCATGAACACCACATATTATTAGTTCAAATATATGTGGATGATATCATATTTGGCTCAACCAATCCAGAACTGTGTGAGAAATTCTCAAATCTCATGCAAAGAGAGTTTGAGATGAGTATGATGGGCAAACTGAATTTCTTTCTAAGTTTGCAAGTTAAACAGATGGAGAATGGAATTTTCATCAACCAAGCCAAATATACCAGAGATTTAATCAAGATATTTGGAATGGAATCAGCCAAACAAACAAGAATCCCTATGAGCACAAGCACTCATTTAGATACAGATGAAAGAGGCATATCAGTGGATCCAACCCACTACAGAGGACTTATTGGATCACTCCTTTATCTGACTGCAAGCAGGCCAAATATTTCATATGCTGTAGGAGTGTGTGCTAGATTTCAATCCAAGCCTAAGCAGTCTCACCAGGATGCAGCTAAGAGGATAATCAGATACCTTAAGTCTATAGTTAATGTTGGACTACGGTATCCTAAGGATGATAATTTTGAGCTATCAGGATACTCAAATGCAGACTTCGCAGGATGCAAAATTAATAGGAAGAGCATCAGTGGAACTTGCCAATTCCTAGAAACCAGACTGATATCCTGGTTTAGCAAGAAACAGTTATCTAACTATATATGAACAACAGAGTCAGAATACCTAGCTGCAGGTAGCTGTTGTGCTCAGATTTTATGGATCAGACAATAGCTAAGGGACTACAACATCATTGTAAATGAAGTCCCAATTTGGTGTGACAACCACAGTGCAATCGCAATAACCAACAACCCAGTATTGCATTCCAGGATGAAGCACATTGATGTCAAACATCATTTCATAAGAGACCATATGCTGAACAAGAGAGTCAGAGTAGAAAGAGTCAGTACAGAATACCAGATTGCTGCTATATTCACCAAACCGTTACCAAAAGAAAGGTTTTTGGAGCTGAGCAGGGAACTTGGTTTACTAGATTGGGAATCTAGTACAGATGAGAAAGCTACCTGAAGACCAGATCAGATGAGCGAAGGAAGTTACCTGATCAGACCAGACGAAAAGACAAAGGATAGACAAAGCTGACAACAGGCATCAGACCCTACCTGATGCAGATCAGTCAAACAGTCAACGGTCAACCGGCTAAGTTCTCTACCCCTGATCGACTCTTGAATATTAAACTATTATTTATCGACACGTGGCAACTACACGTTCACATGACCTCCACAATGACCAATTAAATCTAACCGTCATTTTTCAAATTTTCAAAAGCAGGACCACTGATTAATTTAATTTAAATTTTAAAATCTAAAAAGATGGACCACCGCTTAAATAAATAAATATTAAATTCCAAACATCATTTCAATTTTCTATTTAAAGACGGGAAAATCATTTCAACTTTACCTTCTTCAAGCTTTCAAACCCTAGTTTTCAAAGCAGAAATCCTTTCGACCTTTCAATACACTCAGAAATTTTTTCTTGCACAGAAATGGAATCGTGTTTCGAAGGAGTGAATCTAAAGGCTGTGAAGGACCAAATTATTTTCAGTTTGGTGGTCGATTTCGAGGGGCTACTCGAAACAAATCTGGATAACGACGTGTACAACATCATCAGATCTATGAAGACGAATGGGATCTACCCATTCCTGAGCATCAGCCCCAAATTTCTCTACAAGGAGGCTGTCATCGCGTTTTTCAGGGAAGCTAGAGTTCTGGAATCGGGCATCAGGAGTTCAGTCTTTGGAAAGGAAGTGGAAATCACTCTGCAGACTGTCGTAAAGGCTTTCATGATGAAATCTCACGGCGTAGCCGTAGAAGCTTTGAAGCAGAACGCAGCCGACCTCTGGCTGAAGATCAAGGCTATTGACCAGCCGGCAAAATTGAAGCTGACTGCGAAGAGAAGTGAGCTGAGAAAAGAATATCACTATGCGTTGGATATTACCAACAAAATAGTGATGGGTATGGCTGGCAATTATGATCAGTTGTTGTCTGCCAAGTTTATGGTTGTGGGGGCTCTAATCCGAGACGAGCCGATTGACTGGGCTGACTATATCTTCAGACAATTGGTGCGTGAAGTAAATAAAGTCTAATGGCTAGATGATGAGAAGAGGTTCAAAACCAAGCTGGCCTTTGGGACGCAGATTAGTTGGATTCTGGAGCATTTGGGCATGGCGAAGGGAAATGCAGATCCTTTTCACGTCAACAAGAGGCTTGGTCACCTAGACCAAGAGACTCTAAGAAGATTGGGAAGTGTGAGGAAAGCAGGCAAAATTCTGGAGGAAATGCCTATCAAACCTACACCTTACACATACCCCTCTAGTTCGGACGAGTCTAAAGACCAAGATGGAGCCCAGAACTCACCTGCAGATCAGTCTGATTCAGACTCAGACAACACTCCTATAGCCCTTCGTTTCAAGAGAAGGGGACCAGCCTCAGGAGAGCCAGTTCTGATCCAATCCTCACCAGAACCCTCCCCCAAGAGGCCAAGGCGTCTAATATTTGAAGAGGAAGAGCAATCAGATCATCTATCTGCACCTGAACCTACCTCTGCAGATCAGATGCAGATCATCCCTTCATCAGTACTTATTCCTGACCAATCAAACCTTATTGCTGAAGAGATCTCTCGGATCACCCTGCCAGACATGTCTGAAGAAGAAGAAGTAGGTTTAATTATCCACATCCCTGAAGCAGATTACTCATTCAACCTACTAGAGAACAATTCCCTGAACCTATCTATAGAGCAGCTTCAAACGGTAAAACATCATGCTCTTAAAACTTCATATATCAATGTTTTCGAGGAATGGAAGACTTTAAAATCCTTTCCATTTACTCAACTGCAATTGTTTGTTGAAATGAGTAGCTGGGACTTTCCCCAGGCTACGGAGCAAATGCTCATGGGCTTCTGCCATGAGACAGATGCAATTTTAATGCTCCAGGAGAACTGGTTCATATCCCATTTTAAAACCAACATGGACCAGCTCATCCATCTTATTATGGAAAGTGTTTTGGACGGTTCTCTAGATGAGGATAGAGAATTTGAAGAAAAAGAAATAAGAATAGAAGAGATAGTGGAGGAAGAAGAGATAGAAGTTGAAGTATCTGAGAAGAAAAAAGAAGAAGAAGAAAATATTGAAGTTGAAAAAAAAAAACTGAAGAAGAGGAAGTAGAAAAGATAGAAGAGTTGGTAGAAGAAGAAGAAGAAGAAGAAGAAGGAGAAGAAGTTGATCAAGAAGAAAAAGAAAAAGAAGATGATGAAGGAGAAGAAGTTGAGAAGGAAGAAAAAGATGAAAAAGATGATGATGATGAGGAGGAAAAGAAGGATGAAGAAGAGAAAGAACAAGAAGAAGAAGAAAAGGAGGAAAATGAGAAGGAAAAAGGGGAGGCATAAGAAAAAGAAGACAGAAGAAGACAGGGAAGATGAGACTAGGGCACCTGCCCAAAACCGCAGCTCAGATGATCAAGAAGACAGATCGAGGACTCCAGACAATACCCCATCTGATCAACCGCCTGCAGACAGGAGTCTGCAGACAGGTAGGTCTACGACAAACCTCCCTGCAGGAGCAGAAAGCTCAGGCGAGCACTCTCCTAAGGCATCACCCATCTCACCTGTGATGGTTGACCTGATCCACAAAATTGTCAAAGAAACTGTTGGGGAGCTGCTTGCCACAGAAGTCAAGCCTGGCCTGCAAATTGTTCACACCCTAAACTCCAAGCTGGACACCTTGATACAGAGAGGTGTAACTCCCCCTCCCAAAAACTCCAGGATGCCTCTTGGCATGTCAGACTGGATGATAAGAGTTGAGCAGCAGTTAACTATGCTAGTTGATGCTGGCAAAAAGGCGGAAGGAAGTAAGCAGGGGGAAGGAACAGGTTAAGTACAGGCTGAGGAATCTAGAAAGGAGCTCAGAACAAAGAACAAGCAGGATATTCCTTTAATTGAAGTTGGACCATCAAACCTAAAGAGGAAGGAGGAAATATCTGCTCTTAATCTAACTGAAGATCAGCCTGCAGTCAAGAAGAGGAGAACTAGATTTGGGGAAGAGCCAAGATTTGAATGGGAAGGCAAAGAGCTTTGGTATGTTGAGGAATTCCTACCTGCTTAAGCTGGTCCAATGTGGGGAGATGCGAAGAAGTAGTTCATTGATAAATACTATATCTGGGAGTTACACCAGGATAAAGACTGCTCCCCACAGCAGACATTTATCAACTTCAGGGAATCAACATGGCCAACTCTCTAGGCCATCTTAGTAAAACATGCAAAAGCATGGAACTCTTACCCCATGATTCCCTCTTCATATCTGAAGATCCTCCCACTTTATCAAACGATGAATTGGATGAGCTAGCGTTGCAGAGAGAGATAAGGAAGCTATATGAAAAGCATAAATTCTCATCCGAAGAAGAACAAGAGTTTGCCTCTCTTGTTATCAGAAGGAAGTATGTCCTAGCACCTGTCAAGAAGAGACCAATTGGTGCAAAGCCCATTAGGCCTTCCAAGCAGCCTATCAGAAGAGGCAGAGGCAGAGGCAGATAGATTTTTGTAATTTAATGTTTCTGTAACTTACCTGTAAAATTGTTATTTTGTAGAATTTCTCTGTATTTTGTTTGATCATTGAAAGCTATGTACTTGTAAACAATACAGAAAATTAATATAACAGTCATTTGAATGACAACCTCTAGTTGTCTCAAAACAAGACTGATTTTAGTTTGTGTCTTGCACTTGATTATGTGCAGAGATGTTACTCATTTGAATAATTTGCTTAAAGTTTTGCCATTATCAAAATAGGGGGAATTTGTTAGGAATACTTGTTAGATTTTGATAATGTCATCATTGTACTTGCTTATTCAAATGTATGCTTATTACTTGGCAAATGTAAGGAAGAACTAAATGAGTATCTTCCATAGGCCAAATTATGTTAAGTTAGATACTTGGCAAAATGTAAAAAAGAACCATATGAGTATATTCTATAGGCCATTTAAGTTAGGTTTAAAATCGGCTAAGTACAAAGTGCAGATAAGTACATCATATGAGTTTCGGTTGTAATATCCGCAATTTCGATTTCTGGTAATTTTCATTTTCCCGGTGGAGGTCCGTTTCGACGACTCGCTTATTACCGTTTCGTCATTCTGGGAATATTTTATTCTGCACTTTTTGTCATCCGAGTTCGTTTCGGTATCGTTTTGTTGAGTTCCGTGTTCTTAAACGACTTTTCCGCACTTGAGCTCGATTCTCGCGGATCTCGTCCGAAACTGTTGTTTTGAGTTTCTCGTAAGTTCATTTAACATTATTGTTCATGTTGTAAGCTTTGGTTTGGTGTTTCGATCGTGTATCGTGTATTTCGGACGTTTTGGGCCATTTTCGTAATTTCCCAAAATTTGGGATAATTACTTCCGTTGTCGAATTTCAAGCCCTCGGGTGTTCGGAATCGGGTGTTCTCTTAATGTTCGGATTCGTCTTTGCGAGTACTTCGTAATCGTGTTTTCGGTTTACGTTCAGGTCTGAGTTTCGGGATTTTTCGGACCGTCGGATCGACCGAGGCCTGGCTGGCCAGACCTGGCCGAGTAACGGCCGTAATGGCCCGGCAGTAACGGCCGTAAGGCCTGTTACGTACGTAACAGCCTGCCGGTTACGTACGTAACATGTCCGGCAGAATGGGTACAGGGAGTTCGGCCTTGGCCGATTACGTACGTAGGCCTTGGCCGATTACGTACGTAAGCGGTCGGCCAGGGTCGGCTATTTAAGTCCTGGACCGAGTCACATCCGGCATTTTCCACTTTTCTTCGTTCCTTCCGCGATTTTTCACCATAGATCGATGGTTTTGAGTAGAATCAACTCATAACAACATGTTTTGGAAGTCGAAATCATGGATTAACATCATCTTCCACCCGGATCGAAGGTAAGAACACCTAAACTTTTGGATTTTGGATGTTCTTGGGGTTTCTTGGTGTTTTGGCCGATTTGCTTTGTTTTGATTCAGATTGTTGATGAAACTTGATTGTAAACTCGTAATCATTCAATACCCTTGAAGTTTTGTGGAATGAATTTGAGTATTTCTTTGAATAATCGATTGAATTGGACTACGCCTTCAAAGTGCCCGATAAAATACTTCAATGGGTAGAACTTGGGAAGTTCCATACGTTTTCGTAGAATTGTGATTTAAATGATATCGTTGTGACTTAGGAACGAATTCTTGTGAATAACTCGAGTCGGAACCTTCCCGTTCGTCACCTTCTTTGGGGTCCGAGCTTCCCGGTCGAATCGTGTTCTTCGGAGTATTCGGTAGCGGTTATTAAGGCAAGTATTTTACTATACGAATTGTGTCTTGTGAATAGGGACGTCGTATTATGGTTGTGATACATTGGTTTGCTTTCGTGTATATGCTTCGTATGAATTGAATTTTTATGAACGATTGACGGTAACGATGATACCTTCACTTAGTTAACATCTTGGAATTGTGTTGGATGTGCAAATCATCTAAGTTTGTGCCGGGCGTGGTTGGTCATTGTTGAGTTGTTGCGATGATTATGATGTGTGTTGTCTTGGTTTACATACTTGATTATGCACCTCGGTGTAATGTGGAATGGCTTGACATTTGATGATTATGAATTGTGTCGTGTCGATGTGTGTGTGTTCCAGGTAGGGTCTGACGAGGCCTCTGGAGTTCGGTACATGATGTGTACGAACAAAGTGTGTGATCCAGGTAGGGTCTGACGAGGCCTCTGGAGTCCGGTACATGACGTGTACGGACAAGGTGTGTGATCCAGGTAGGGTCTGACGAGGCCTCTGGAGTTCGGTACATGATGTGTACGAACGATGTTTGCGGCCGGGTAGGGTCCGTCGAGGCCTTCGGAGTTCGGTACATGATGTGTACGAACAGTGTGTGTGCGGTCCGGATAAGGTCCGTCGAGGCCTCCAGAGTTCGGTACATGATGTGTACGGACAATGATCGTGTTATAGTGCTTGTTTGGGTAACATTTTAAATATGGGTCTCGGACTCATAATGATATCTTATCTAGTGTGTTTTGAATCGAGAATCGGGCCAAGGCCCTAATGTTTACGAAAAGGTTTTGTAAATTGGGACTCGAGGTCCAAAAGAATTTCTGCTTTAAAAATCCCCGAGATGATGTGTTCCTTTTCAAATATCTCTTACTTGAGTTCGAAATTCTAAAACTTCTCGGGAACATTTTGATAATTGATTTCTGTATTAAATTCGTAGTTGCTATTTACTTGTTGCATTTCGTATCATTTTATACTTGCACTAGTAAAACAGTGGAGTTTTACTAACCCCCGAGTAATCGGGGGGTGGATGTCTGTTATGCGTCCAGATACATGCGGGTTCAGGGGAGCAGTCACAGGATTAGCCCAAGGGGATGACAAGCTGCGATACTAATCAAGAGTCGAGATATGGTAGAGTTTGGTTGTATTGTTAGAATTGATTCAGTCTTCCGCTGTATTGTGTTTCGAACCCTGTGTGGGTAATGTTGTTAGTCAGTTCTGTTGATAGAGTTGTGTGACCTCATCGGTCTGTGTGTTTATGTGTAAGTGACCTTAACGGTCTGCATTATTATATTGTTTGACCCTGGTCGGGCAAGCATTTGGTTGTTTATGGATGTTTAGCCTGGTATATCCTTATGAAAAGGGTCTACGGCGTGTAATATTTCCATACGGTTTTGGGGGTGTTACATCGGTCAGACAAGCAACATCATAGAAATTTGACCAAACACTGCAGAAAGCTGAGTCACAGTCAAGTGAAAATCAGAGAAGTTATGGTCAACAATTTTATCAGAGAAGTTTGACCAGACTGCAGTCAAGGGATCAGACGGAGCCCAAGTCATCTGAAGTTCAACCATCAGATCAGTCAAGTTCATCAGGTCAAAAGACTTCAGACAAGTCGTCAGATCAGAGAAGTCTCGACATGACATCAGAGAAGTCGTCGTCAGAGAAGTCCAACGACAGAGAAGTTTGACTACATATCAGACAAATTGAATTAAAGAGATCAGATAAGTCATGTCTGAGTAATCAGCCAAGTAAACCTGTCCACGTCAGCATGCGTTGAAAAGTCAATATTTACCGAAAGTCACATGCGGGCGATAAGGGACATATTGGAGAGATTCCCGGAAGAATATGAATTAAATAATTCATCCTCACCCACATCTGAAGACTTTAAACATATCTAAATCAAAAGGTTCGGCGCTTCCACGTGAAAGTCTTCATAATGGTCGGAAGTGGATTAAAATAAGGGAATCCAGCCTTGCAACGTTCAGAAAGAAAAACAAAGAAGTCTACTTCACCAACGGATGGATTTGTTACAGATTTGCAACGGCTATGAGGAAAAGCTCTAAGGATTGACAAGCTATAAGTATCTGAAGATTTGAAAGAGCAAAGTGCGATGCGAACTATACTCTCAAGTAATTAAAGCAATCAAGCGATCAAGAAATCTATAGCATCGTAAAGAGCAGTATTCTCAGTTCATATACGAAGAAAGCTCTTAGTTGGAGAAGACAAAACACTCTTGTCTTAAAACCTGAGTATGTGGTACTTCACTGGTTGAAGTTACGCGACTGATACGCATCCAAGGATTTGGAGATCAAGTGGTGCTAGGCAGAGTTGCAACGACAACATTTCCACTGGTTGGAAGTTGTTGTAGCTAAGTTGTAGAATCACTGTAATATTTATCACTGGTTGAAAATTATATTGGATTCATCTGCAACTGGTTTGGAGAAAGTGGATTAGTAGAGGATTACCCCACCTCTGAGACCACTATAAATTGCCTGCGTACTTTATTGCTTTAGCATCATACTTAACTGCTGCATTCATACTTAGTCTTTCATTGTTTATTCTGTATTCGTCATCAGCTGACTTCCGCACTTATATTGTCTACAGACGACTCTAAGTCATCGGTACCATCAGCTGAAAAACTCCTTAATTTCTACTTGGAAAAAGAGTTTCAATAAGTCTATTCACCCCCTAGACTTATTTCTGACAACTTGTGACCTACAAGAAGATGATTAGATGATGATAACTTGGTGTTACGGACTCAAGATCTTGGATGGATGATGATATTCGCTCAAATCCCAGCTCCCAAATGCTCCAAATCGCCTAACTCTCGGAGAAGAAAAGAAGAGGAAGAGAAATGAGCTGCTCCGGTCAACTCTCTGGTTTTTATAGCCAGAGAGTTATTAGCGTGCGCTAACCTTCAAGGTTAGCGTGCGCTATCGGCCAAAAACCAAGTCCAGAACCTACGGTTCTGGACCGTTAGCGTGCGCTACCAGGAAATAGCGTGCGCTAACAGCCCCTCGATAGCGCGCGCTATCGGGCCATAGCGTGCGCTACCTGAACATCAGCCGAGTCCAGAAACAATCTGCCCAGTACTGGACTGCCGGATTAGCGCGCGCTACCGGCCACTCTGCGTGCGCTAAGTCCGAACGATAGCGTGCGCTAGGACAACACTTCCAGAGAGCAGAGGGCAGAAGCAGACTACTGTCACTGCTGTGCCCAAGACACTAGCGCGCGCTACCAAACAAGCTTATCGTGCGCTACCAAAGGACACTAGCGCGCGCTAACTAACATCCATAGCGTGCCCTAGGCAGCCGGGTGAAAGACGACTCAAACACCCGAAACACGATCGAAACAACAAACGAAAGCCCACAACATGCATAATAACATACGATAGATTTACGGCAACCCCAAAACGGCGGTTCCGAACAACAATTACGAGAATCGGACCGAATAGCGACGGAAAGCCAAAAATTGCGGAATTGAGTAAAATAAATCCGAAAATAACTATTCCCGAAATACACATACGATTACATACGAACCATAACAACAAGAAAAACACAAAATCATGAAAGTGCCGGAAAAATAAAAATGTGGATATTACAAATATTATAATTTTATAACCATTAATACTAA
Source organism: Orobanche coerulescens (assembly GCA_033398695.1). Lineage (NCBI taxonomy): Eukaryota > Viridiplantae > Streptophyta > Magnoliopsida > Lamiales > Orobanchaceae > Orobanche > Orobanche coerulescens. The sequence goes on along the minus strand of CM065805.1, from coordinate 27,645,252 downwards.
CATTTATGACATAATATTAACATTTATGACATGAAGCTCAATTTTATACTAATATTATAATTTTATAATTACTAATACTAATATTTATGACATGGAACTCAATCTTTATATAGATATATATAAATTGATATAGATAGCATAAATGTCAAAAGACTAACAATTAATTTCTGATTGTAAATTTTAAAATTATAATTTATTAATTTTGTTTTGAATTTATATGCATGTACTCATTCCATAGAGAAAATTATTAAATTGGTCCCGTATGTGGGATCAATTGGCCAAAAGCCCCGTCTGTCTCCGACGAACCAAAAAACCCCACATCTTCCCCCTGCTTTCTCCAATTTAGTTCTTCGTCGCCGACCGGGGTATTTTTTGGCCATCGGAGCTAACGTGGACGATACGTGGCTTACATCTGGCAAAAATAGTGGGTCCATGTCAGGCCATGTGAGAAAGATAATACAAAACTTGTAATAATAGTAAAATATAATAATATATTAATAATAAAAAACTATTATTCATTTTCACAAAATAATAAAAAGTAGTAAAAAAATATAAAAGCCCAAAAAAATATAAAAAAATCTAAAAAAATTTAAAAAAAGATCGGAACTTAAATTTTTTTATTTAAAAAATTTGGAAAATTAAAAAAAATGGAACTTTAGGTAATTATTTTAAATTCTCGAATATTAATATAAAAATATTAAAATTTTATTTAAAAATTCAAAAATAATGAATTCTGAAATTATTTTAACAATAATATTTTTTCTTTACATATTTAGTATAACCTTTGTGAAGCAGGTGATTTTGTTTTTTATTTTTAAAATTTCCGTTGCTCTTTATTAAAAGTTCCTTTCGATTAATTTATCAAGATGTAAAAGTATTTTTTCAAAAAATCGATTTTCTCTTTGCTCCTTAATATAATATATAGAAAAAATATTTATGGAGCTATAGAAAGAGTAAATATATTTATTAGAATCTCAACCACCATATACTTTTTCTAGACACGGAATTAAGGTATATTTGTAAATGTTCTTAAATAATTGTAGCAAAATAGAGAACGAGACTTCTGTTTTAAGTTATTTCAACATTTTAATAGTTTTTTTCTTTTATACCGAGTTCCAAGCTACACCTGACTAGTTCTCGGGATAATAGCCTCGGCCTCACAGAATTGCTACTATTTAAATCGCGAGATGTGTATCTGGCTCTCAGGTTCTTAAGTATCCTCAACTACCGCACACAAGGAGTCGTTCCCCAAGTGGTTGCTCCATGCTGGACCCCCTCAAATCCAACCGCAGGGTCCCATCGAGATCTAGCCTCCCACACTGCCGCTTGAAGCCCTCAATATTTAATTGTTCCACCAGCGTATCCCGGAGGGCTAAGGTCTCTACTTTAATCACAGACTAAAGAGTCATAAATTATTGAAAGTTATTATCCTCAAAGGGACTCGAACCCGGATATCCCACTTGAAGTGGAAGTCCCGTGGCCAATGAACCAAGACCACTTGTTCAACCTTTCAATAGTTGACCTATAATAAGATTGCTGGTAAGTTAAATAAATGTGTAAAAAAATATCCTCAAAAGATCAGCTTCATACTTTTCTCTTAATATAATTATGTAAAGAAAGTATTCATGCAGAGGGAGAAAAAGTAAAAGTATGTTGATACTTAAATCATCAAAAGATCAGCTTCATACTTGCTAATCGCCTATTTTTAGCGTGCGCTAACGGGGCAGGCAGAAGCCACTGGACTACCCGGTGACTTTTCTAGCGCACGCTAATAAAGGAGGCGTAGCGTGCGCTAGACTGGGCAGATATATATTGGACAGTTGACTTCCATTTCGTCATTTTCATCCTCTTCACTCATTTCCAACGGGAGCAACTCGGGAGAGACGATTTTGGACGATTGGAAGCGATCTTTCTTCTAACAACAACATATTTTGGTTGGAGAACAAGGATTTCACAACATCTAATCCATCCTAACATCCAAATCAAGGTAAAAATCCTTAGAACCCTATTTTTGGGAATTTTGGGGTTTTTCGTAGATTCGTCCGATTTATCCATTTTGAAGCTTAAGGACCTTGAGATTATGATGTATATATCCCGTATACATGCTTTTCCTACGATTTTAAGGATTGGATTGTGCCGTTTTCGGACTTGTGAGGGTTTGGACGGTTTTCCAATCTCTAGTTATTTATCCGTGTATTTTCCTGAATTGTAGGCGGGTTGCGGGAGTTTCTTCATGTAATTTGAGTATGTATAATTGATTATCATATTCCTTGCGATTCGTTTAGGTTATGGAAGCGCATTCTTGGACCTATCGAACTAATACCCCCCTTTTTCCGTTCAATCTCTCGATGTCTCAAAGGCAAGTATATATTTATGATTGTACGTTTTCGACTTTGAAAGTAAGTTATATTAATGGCATGATTACTTATATCCACTCTGGGGCGGGCCGAAGGGTCCCCTGAGGGTTTCGTAGCCTCTGGTGCGATTCCACGGATGATATGAATGAACTACTTTGGGACGGACCGACGGGTCCTCTGAGGGTTCGGTAGCCTCTGGTGCGGTTCCACGGTATTCATATATGTATTGATGTGATGCTATGAGATTTAGTTATTCCGGAATACTAGTCTTGAATTGATGAATTGACGGATTACATTTACTTTATTGTCGAGGATTATTGTATTTCATACTTGATATACTTGCATTAGCAATTCGACGGCTAACCCCTTTATGGGGGAAATACTTTTCATGTATTTCAGGTTCCAGGAGAGTGGACAGGCAGGTATCGGGTCGGCATGAAGATGATGGGCAAGCGTGATACTGTGTTTTTCCTCTGGTTATGTTTTGTGTTCTCCATTCAGTGTTGTTGTACTGGAATGGTTATTGAATACTCGAGTATGGTTTTCCATTTTTCTTGATGTTCCGGCCTGTGTTTGCCGAGGTATTGTTTTGTGTTGTGATGTCTTTGGATACGTTGGACATGTTTTGAATACCTCTTGTATTGTTCTTCATTCCATTGTATGTAGACCTTCTCGGTCAAAATTTATAGTTCCGCGTATGTTTAGCCTTGTGGGTCCCAGGTGGGGCTCACGACGTTGTAATATTCCCTGAATAACTTGGGGGTGTTACAGAATATGGTATCAGAGCCACTCTGCCGTGTCGTGCGAGTGTGCCGACGAGGGCGTCGGGTCCTTTGAAGAGGGGCGGATTGTGATATCCCACACCGACTAGCAGAGAGCGGGCGAGGTGCCTTATTTGAGTGTGCCGTGACACCTTATAGCATGAGGCCTTTTGGGAGCCCAGTGGCTTCGGGTGATGAGAACTCCAAAGTTAAGCGTGGTGTGTGAGGAGCAGTCTCAGGATGGGTGACCCCCTGGGAAGCTGCTCGCTGGGTTCCCAGAAACAAAACCGTGAGGGCCAGCTCAGCGGAGAGCGCCCAGAGCGGACAATATCATGCTACGGCGGAGGGGTCCCGGGATGTGACAGCGCCCGAGTCCTTTTTCGGATGATTATCGAGCCCAGCAGCCCTTTCCGGACGTTTCTCAACTCTCCATCTTTTCCTAATTAATGATTCATTTGTTAATTGATTTGTACACTTATGAATCTTACCATGTTTATGTTTTACGTGAATATAGGAAAATATGTTGCTCATGATGATGCGCAAAATATAGAGAAAGCCATATTTATCCCGTTCAAGGATCAAAGTAAATATAGAACGGAGAACCCACGGAAATATGTTGCTTATATGGAGAGAAGCCAAATTCATTATCCCGTTCAAGGATCAAAGCAAATATGGAACCAAGTACCCGTAAGATTTTATTAAAGTTCCCGTTTTTCAATTCCTCTCTTTTGGGAATTTTTTTTTTGGGAATTGGGTATTTGTGTTCTTTATCTCCCAGGCTACTTTATGGTGGATGAGACTATGAGAGGTGGTATCACTCTCATATGTCGAAGTAAACTGTGTGACGGTCCTGGTGGAGTCATGGATAATTGTTGAAAGTCGATATTTGTGGTTGTTGCATACACCACGGTTTAGGTGCGATTTGATGTCGTCGTTTTGTCGATTTTAAACCAACAATTGAAAAAATGAACATTGTCGGTAACGGTAAAGTTATGACTTGTTCATGATTAGTCACAGATTTGTGACGTACAAATGAGACAAATATCAATTTGCGACGGATATGTCGTGGTTAAAATCGATTTGTGATGGATTTGTCACGTTGAATTGAGCGACCACCACGTTGGTCTTGACCCAATCCTATACTTGAAAAACTCCATCTTTCATCCTATTAAAATAAAATATTGTATGTGGGTGTAGTCATGCACCGTCTCCTTACAATATGATATATGAAAGAATGTACGAGTAATTCTCATGAATTTTAACATGTAAAGCAATGACATATTGCGGTAAATACATGAATTCGTTGACCTCGATTATAGTTCGTGTGACTATAGGTCCGAATACTTTTTCGAGTATTTGTAAAGGCATGTGCCTTATACATTTGACTATGTTTAGTCGATCTTGTTGGATGGTCAAGACGAGTTGGTTATGGTATATTCATTATGTCTCATGGTTCAAAATGCGTAATATTGATGCACCGCGTTGCATCCATATAACATGGCTATTATGACGTATACTTGCAAATTGAGAATTAAAATTCTTGGTTTATTTGATGCATTTTGGTGGATTTTGTCTGCACTTTTGATCATGAGTAGGCGCATCCTCCTTGGTATTTGTTTATGCTTTGAAAGTTCAAACGGAATCAGTAGTTTTTAAACAGCCTTAGCTGTACCGACATTCCTACTTTCTCTGTAAGTCTACCAAGTTAGAGTTACTGAAAGGATCATTAGTCGAGATAAGAAATCGAACAACTGCTGCGTTTAAACGCACCTATGGCTGTCATTGCCATGTTTTTGCATCAACACTTATGCCATTGGATATGGGCTCAACCTTGTTTTCTCACTAAACTTGGGAAATACTAAAGCAGCCACTTAAAATATGCAATGTGATCTGAGTTTAATGATCCGTGTGGTGCACAATATATGGGTAGAAAGATACGGAAGTCTAGTTTCCAGAAAATCTAACCGTTCATCCATAGCCTTCCTAACAAGGGAGTTATCGCTGTTTTAGTGAACAAAGGTCAAGCTGTGCGGAATTTTATTTCCAGCAATCGTGCTAACTTTTGTCCCAACCAACTTGGTTCCCATCTTGAATTTTCAAGTGGTCTTATGACATATGTCTTTCAACCTCTTTTTGGCCGAATGGTGTTTTCTAGTCACATATGCTCCGTAACAATTGAACTATGTTATGACTCGATGATATATATGCCAAAGTGTATCACTCATAGCATCTCATTGTGATTTGTGAGAAATAAAATCTTATGCATCACTTGTATTGGATATGTGAAAAGGAAAATATTCATGAGTCAATATGGTCCGACTTGCATCGGTTTTTGTAACCAGAAGATGTATTGGGACATTGACACATTTAGGCTTTAATAGTCTGGAGTTTGGACAGTTTGATGACCCATATACCATGGTATTACCATGGATATTATTTTTTCATTGAACAAAGAAACTAGCTGGATCAAAAAAACACCAAAGTACATTGGTGGAGTCGTGAGCATGGCTCATGACCGATGATGATATTTATGTCATCCGCGTCTTTCTTTCACAAGCATGTGTGACGTCAAAGACCCCCCGTTGATCCTTCTTAGCCATGTTCATTGATTAAAGCCTGGTCTTTGGCACGATTATGAGATGACACCCTCCTATGCTAAAGAGAATAATGTAGCGACTCGCATAAGCATGGTGCTGAGTCCTCCCTTTTCACCAAATTCTTATACATACATGATCATAAGTATTAGCCTGGGTGGCTTATGATGCTATGATGGTGTTCACAAATGATCGTACTCAAGTAATAACATTTATATGTTATGTTGTTCCTTTGACAATGATTGATAAGTTGATGAAACCTGAGTTTATGGTTGTCCAACTTGCAGACCAGTCATTGTAAAGGTCGGTTCACCCACTTTTAGACCAAGTCTTAAAGTGAAATTTTAATGAGAACTTCCTAACATTCAAGGCTACCTTCTCACAAATTCTGGTGCCATTTGGAGACTTGGAAGGAAGTGAACCACTTAAATGAAGTTTTCACATACCACCAGCCGTCCCAACGACCAGTTCGATGTCATTTCAACCGGTTTTTGACCACAAGGTTGATGGTTTTGGAATCCCAAACACTCGTTTATACATGCTCATGAAATTTTGAGGTGTTTGGGGATGGTAAAGGGAGTGAACTCTTCAAGAAAGCACTAGAGGTTCGATAAAACCAACGGCCTATCATCGGTTCAATCGTTTCTTTATGTTCGATCCCGGTGGTGCATCTGGCGGTTTTGTTAGATTCTCAAGACCAGTAGCTATGGTTATGTAGCATAGGTCAACATGTCATATTCACCTATACCTATCATCATTCAAATGCTTAGTTACAAGTGTAACTATATGCATTTTGTGAACTGGATTGTGTTAACACTGAAAACCTTTATCGTCCACATGTTCATGTGCCAAAGTGTATCACCACAACGCATTATGATGGGTTATAAATGATGAATATGACCTGCGCTTTCACTCATAGTTCGCTTAAAATATACCTTGGCAGACAATCTCGTAAGTCACTTTGATGAGCCAGTCTTCCCGTCGTTAGGGGGAGATGCGAATGATCATGTTCGAGTAGAACGACTTGGAATTGTCATAGTTTGTCCCTACTTTGCCTCACCAAGTTCCCTAAAGTGACGAGATTAAATACATGCTGCAAACATGTCTGCAAGGATTGTGTCCGGTCATGGACGTTCGTCACCTATAAATGGTGATATGGTAACACAACAAATTGTGGTAGACGGTGTTACTAGGCCATGGATCTCATAGAGTATTGGGATACCATTTGGTCCGATAAATACTCTCGCTAAGAATATATGCGAGTTTGGTACATGAAACTTGATCATCTGATCAAATGAACTCATCCGTCTCATGTGATTCGGGATTACAGTCATCATTGGGGGACGCCTCAATGAATGCCAATCCATAAAGAGTACTCTATGAATAAAGCCGGTACTTGAGGACGTGGAATGTGAGTTTAATCGAACCATACTTCGTTGAAAATCTACAATGTTGTAGCCTTGGCCTAAAATGGAAATATATGTGACTCCAGTATGAGCAAAGTGATAGCCCTTTGTTGAAGTGGTGCCGACACTCCAAAGATAAGATCTATCTGTATACTTTGTTAAGGCGAGTGAGAAAAGGAGTTAAACTCACCTCATGGCGTGAGATTTCTCATGAATGCACTGGAATTGACTACGATGACACGAAACTTAGTTGTGCTATCGTAATGGATGTTATAGCATCCACTATCTTTTCAGTTAGATAGTTTCCAAAAAACTGACGTGCAGCTTGTGGTTAGTTAAGTGATAAAAAGGATCTCGTGGTGGATCAGACTCAAATCAAGTGGCTCCTGATTACGGAGCACATCGACAAGTGATTGTCGGGAACGCATACTAAGTATATACTTGATTTGGAAGAGATATGAAGCTTTTGCGTGCAAAACTAAGGGTTTATAGTGATGTACTCTTGTGAGACTAAGAGATTCCGCTAAATCCAAAGATTAGAATGAAAGGATCTTGGGAATTCTTGATGATGCGTATTCATCAATCGGTTTAAGGCAATTTAAGGGACGGTTTCCCTAAGAGACGATAAAGTAATGCCTATATGATTCCCAATGATTAGTCGAAGTCATCATAAGACTTGGCTCACTTAAGTGATGATGCAGTCTTAAGAGAAAAGTACAGTATTATGTACTCATGTTTGACTCGATCTACTCATTCGTAATAATCCGGTAAAGCCACTGTGATGATGGCCTAGGATGCGCTCACGCAATGTATGTGATTGACAAGAAGCTTGAAGCTAGCTCTATCTCGATAAAAAGAACTTGAATATCGATACCCAAATTTGCCATGAATGTATTGGTCTATCTCCCATATGACCTACAGGGTAGCTCACTTGCTGGAAAATGGTGAAATTGGTACCATTGGAAAGGTTTGTGTCTACTTTCCAAGGAAACCAATCATTTGATCACATCCATCATGTTGAGTGACATATGACTATTATTGCAAAGTAGGACAGGATATGTCCGGTAATTTGCTGAGTCAACTTCGATAGAGCTTTGTGATCTGCTCAGGTCGATCTAGATTACGTACTATATGTGAATGAAAAGCTATGGGTGTCTAGTTTTCATAAGTTCTTACAGTTTCATTGATACCTATTGAATCGAAGAAGTTATGACTGATTTAGTACATGAAGGTCAATACTTTATAAAACTTGATTTTGGGATAAGTTTTTAGCGACTCTGCACTTTGGATGTGTCGCGCTCTTTTTGTCCTTAGACCAATGTTTGTTTTTTCCCATCGGATTTTCACTTGGTAAGGTTTTTAATGAGGTGACCTATGAGAACATCCATACAAATGATGCGTTGTACTTCTGTTCAACTTAGACCAAGAGGTATTTTTCCCACTGGGTTTTTTCTTGGTATAGTTGTGAGGGCAACTTGGCATCTGACTCCTATGATTTGAGGTACTCATCAGGGGGAGTCATTATGTATACATCAGGGGGAGTATACATGACATGTTGGTGCATTGCAATCTTTTCCTCATCAAGCCTTTATTTTTTCCGATGGGGTTTTGTTTTGGCTTGGAATAGGTTTTTACGAAGGCAATGTCTTCTGCACCATTGTTGTATTAGTGTTCGACACAAGGAGAGCGTTCTGGGAATTATTATTCCCGTGATGTGTCTTACCAGATACTGATTGTAGATACATAGATGGAAGGTTCTAGATCCTTCTAGAGGTAGTAGGATCCTATTAGATGTCTTATCTTATTTAGGAACCCTATGTATGTAAAGACTCTCATTGTAATGCCTATATAAAGGCTCCTCTATCAGCGTTATGAATATAATTGATTGACTCGTATTTACAGTCTTTAACTTTCTCCTGAAACAAATCTGTATTTATAAATAGAGGCATAAGATCTTCATAACAAATACACAATTTCATTTCTTTCTATACTCTCCCTCGTAATTCTCTATTTATCTCAGGTTATAACACGTTATCAGCACAACGCTCTAGACAAAACATAAATACAAAAGAAAATTTGCTCATTAAAATTGTGCCCTGCCAAGCTACACGAAAATTACGTTTTATGATTCGTTAACTATTGGATATGGCTATTTATGTATTTAACGATGAGGATTGAGTTTTAAAAAATATTGCTTGAAGAAACAAGATCCCGACAAAAATTTTCTTTTTACATCAGCAAATGGTATTAATTTTATTTACTCCTTGAAAGACTTTCTTGCCTATAATGATTTTGAGAAACTTAGTTATCCACACACACACATATATACATATATATATATATATATATATATATATATATTTGTGTGTGTGTGTGTGTGTGTATGTTGTTACCCAAAATATTATTCGGAAGGGATTGCTGGAATGGGCGAGTAACAAACAAAATGCGAGAGCACGTCCGAGGGAAAGTAGATAACACAAGATTTTCCGGGGTTGTTAGTCCCGGGCTTGAATGCTCTCGCGAGATAATATTAATACGAATACTTGGGAGTACAAATATTAATGCTAGAGTACAATTACAATGAGTATAAAGACCCTAGTTATCTAGCTCTTGAGTGCTGATGATTGTCGGAAGAGCCAGAGTTGATGCTCTGTGAGTTCTTGTAACAACGATGGAGTGCTGTGTTTTTAGCTGTAGGATTCAACAGTTTTTGAACCTTTTTCCAGTTGCTGGAGATTTCCTATTTATAGGAGTGGAGGTAGTTGGGCGATCGCTTTTACAGTATTATAATAAGCGGGCAATCGTCTTTAGCACATGGGTTGGTCTCCTTAAAGTCCGCAGCAGCTGCTGGCAGCCGGATGTGCGAACTAATGAGAAGACAACACGTCCTATGTTGCTGTCTTGGGAGGTCCCACCTAGGACCTTTCAGCGGGTCTGTCGGTAGGTGAGACAGTCCTTGTCGTTTGACAGCTGTTGATGGGATGGAGTCAAAGATCCTTATTCTACAGCGCCATTCGCGGATTTGCACATGGGTCACCACCCCGAGATCCGGTCTTCGTAGATATGACGGATGATGGCCTTACACGTGGCATAGGACGGTCGTCCTTGGTCGGGCACCAGAGTCGATCGCTATGTGCCAAGAGGCGATCGCCCTGGACATCGATCGCTCGGTACCTGATCTCGGTATGGATTTTTCGCTTGGCAAGTTTGCCTTGGATTATTTGATGCTGGCTTGGTTGCTCGGCCCTTATGCCGATCGCCGTCGAGGCGTATAAATCGCCGCATAATAATTGCCCCCCCATCTCGCTCCGATGTCAAAAACGTGGGGTGAGGTGGCTCTACTGGCGATCGCTTGACTTAGACGAGCGACTCAGCATTTTACGGAACAGACGATCGTCTCTCGAATGGACTGATTTTGAATTTGGATGACCTATTCGATCGCTGAAATGAGCGGGGAATGACAGCGGTCTTGAAACGTCCAGGGGCACGTGTCGCGTTTTGGTTGGGGGAGTCCGACGGTTTGTCAGACTCTGTCATTTGGCGTGTCCTCGAAACGACGCACACGCGGGATTCGAGGGCGGCATTAAATACTGACTTTCCCGATCTTTGCACTTCAGCTCCCGAGATTCTGTTTATTTGCCCAGAAGCCCCCGCCCTTGCCTATAAAAGGGGCTAGTATTACAGGGTAAAACCTTATGCATTTTTGTCCGAGAAGAAGACATATACGAATTCCCTTGAAGCTTCTTGTGATGATCGCCGTTCGACTCAGATTCTTTAGGTAAGAACAAAAACTTCTTCTCTCTTCCTTTTCCTTGAATATGTCCGGAGGAAGGCCAAATGCATATGAGGCAGGTAGTACTTCCGCCGCCGGGGCTTCGACCGCCCGGTATGAACTTTCTGCGGAGTTCCATGTGGACACCGCCGTCGAGGCCATCCGCACTGGGATTGAGCCCGCAGAGGTCGAAGAACTTTTTAATGAAGCCGACGCGGCTAAGGTGGCTATGGCCGAGCGGATTCGTTCACTGAAGCAGGAGGAGATGGATGCGACGGCGCACTGGGAGCAGAACAGCGCATTCGGCAAAGCCTTTACAGATTTTGCCGATCTCATGGAGAGATTGGCCGGCCCACTCCCCAAATTTAACTTTACTGAATACTCGATCGCCCATCCTTATGAACCCGTAAGGCGGACGTTGTTCCGGGCTACTCGCCGCTCTCCGTGGACCCTTGACCAGATCGGGAGCTCGGCAACCAGGAAGGATCTGGACTGTTGGAGGGCGAGGTTCCATGTTCCTTCTGATGTTTGCCTCCACGTGCCCTCCGAGAACGAGCAAGTCGATCAACCTCCCGAGGGCATGGTTGCCGTCAACGAGGTGATAATGGAGACTGGACTGCGATTCCCATTGCCGTTCGCTGTCTCCTATCTGCTGACCGCCTGGAACATGGCGCTGCTTCAATTGACGCCGAACGCCTGGCGGCATATCCTCTGCACCCTCACTTTGTTTGGTGGCCATCAGTTGTATCATCTTCCTTCGCCGTTGGAGATGAACCATCTCTTCAAATTGACGGTTCAAAAAGGCTCTGTCGGCGGCTACCACATCCAAGGTCGCTCAGGCCGAGTGATTCTTGGGGTCCCGAACAAAGTAAGGGGCGATCCGTCGAAGTGGTTCTAGGTCAGCGGTGTGTGGAAGTCGACAGTGAGAGACAACCCGACCGATGAGTTAGATATTCCCACCAGCTTTCGGGAGAGGAGTCCGAGTAAGGATTTAGACTCTCCCTTTGTTCGGATACATTCTGAACTGATCTGATTTTGGCCTTCTTTTTGCAGGTGTCATTTTTACAGCGGCAGGCGACCTGGCTTTTGATTTCGTGATCATCTGGGAGAAGATACAAAGTCTTCCTGACAACCATATAGACGCACGCCGAATCAACAATGAAGCATGTTGGTTGGCCGCCCGGCTATTTCGCTACCCTCGCCATCTAAAGGTTCCAGGTACGAACTTTCGCGATCTTCTTTGACATGTCGATCATCTTAACTAAGGAAGGTTACTAACTTTGTCGATTGTTTTCTTTTGCAGAAATTCACTTCCCTTGTTTCCTAGAGCCCCCTGCTGCGATTGCCATGTCTAATCCGGGGGTCATGAACCACCTTCGTCAAGGGAAAAAGGTGAGCCGAGCTCCTGCTGCTCCTCTGCGACCGACCCCGGAGGCAAGACCTCTCCAGGAGCCTATCGTCGAAGAGCAGGAGCCTCGGGAGGAGGAGCAACTTTGGCTCATACGCAAGAAACGGAGGACTGTGGAGCCCTCAGCCCCTGCCACTACTGACGAGCCGCCGATCTCCGTGCATCCGCTTTCTGTGGTTCCTCTGGTGGAGGGGTCCACGCCATCTTCGGCTTTCCTTCAGGCCATAGCTACCGCTGAGGCCGAGACTCCGCGTGGCAGGCCGTTCTTTGGCCTTGACCCAGAGAAGGTCGAAAGGTGAGCCCGATTGCTTTGCCGAGTTATGTCACTTGTGTAGGAAACATACTAACTCTTTTTCTCTTTGTGCAGGATCCGCCACTCCTACCCGAACTGCTCGCCGATGGTGTTGGACTTCCTGACGAGCAGAGCTCCTCGCGAGGTCAGCGATATCCCTTCTTACGTTGCTCGGGCTGCCGCCTCCCTGCTGAAGGCCTGGACGATCGATCTGGATGTGATCGCGCGTCGGCGATATGCTGACGTGATGCAGACTACTTTCGCGCTGGCCCTTCAGACGGAAACGATGGGTGCTCAGGCCGTGAGAGACTTTGAGGGGCGGACGTCCATCGCCCGTCTCCATACGGACCTCGAAGCCGCACGGAAACAAAACATTGAGTTTGCCGACAGGCTTGCGGCCTTGGAGAAGAGCTCCACGGAGGCAGCTAAGCAGGCGAGGCAGGATCTTGACCGAGCGCGGGCGGCGACTGACCGGATGCGGGACCAAATGACGGAAGCCCACAGGTCACACGCGGCCGCGCAGAAGGAGGCCGACGAGCTGAAGGTGACCGTCGCCCGACTGACCAGCGAGCTGGTGTCCTCAAAGGAAGAGGTGGATGCCAAAACTGCCGAGCTCGAGGGCGTAAGCCAAATGGTTGCGTAGCTGAAGGGAAAGCTGAAGGCGACTGAGGTCGATCCCTTCCTTAACGTGGAGTACGTCAGCGAATTCGCCTACTATATGGCTTATGCTGACGCGATCCGCGCCGCTAAGAAGGGAGGGCTCGAGGTCGGCCCTTTGGCTGAAAATTTCAAAGCCTATACACTTGAGCACCCTCTGCAGCCAGACTTCACCGTGACGATCCTCGACCTTTCCGCGAATCATGGGATCAATTTGAGCTGGTACCCATTGTCGGACAACCTTTTTCATCCGGGTGTCCCGGAGGATTGGGGTGCAGAGCCTGCTGCTGGCGATGGAGCGAGCGTCGATCCCTGAGCTTTTCTCGTTTTTTACTTGTAATTTTATAGCTTTCGTTGTATTTTGCCTTCGGGCGACCGTGCTTGTATTTGTATTCCAAGTGAAATGAAATAAATAATTGCTTCTTTGATCTTTTGCTTGTATGATTTTATACAAGTGTTTGAGGAACGATCATCGTGCGTACTACTCCAAGTGAATTGATAAACTCATACTGGTAACTTTAGAACAAAGTCGATCATTACACATATATCTGAACAATGCCGATCGTCGTATGTGTATTTGGGTAAAGACAATCGTGGTATATATAACTCCGCTCTTCCCCTTGTTTCTGTTTACTTAGTGAAAGTAAGGGAACGAAAATAAATCGTTTAGCAAGCGGTCTTCAATTTTGCAGATTCCTCGAGGAAGGCCGACCATCCCGGCCTAGAGGAACCGTGCACAATCGTGGAGTTCGATGGAACCGACCTCCGTGACCATGTCTTGTGCGCGAGCGACATTCCGTCTGATGGTCAACTTCTCGTGACTCACTTAATTGTGAGGGTCCTCCGTAGGCTACGCCGGCCTCGTATTTAAACGAAGGGCGAGCGATCTCAACCTGGAGGAGTCCTTGTACGGGGCGTCGTCGGATTAATCGACTCCACGACCGCGGCTTGTTAGCACTTTTCTACCTTGGATCGTCATGTTAGATGGCGATCCTCAATGATATATGTTGTGACGGTGGGAGGGACGCGTCGCATTGTCCGGATCCACCATGTTAGATGATGGACCTTTGAGGGCGGGCGAGCGTGTCCATAAATCTGTTTTGGAGGGCCCTTTGGCTACGCCCACCTCATATTTAATCGAAGGGCGAGCGATCTATGCCCAAAGGAACCTTGCATGGTCACAGAGATTGGTTCCATCGACCTCCACAACCATGTCGGCACTCTTCTACCTCGGACCGTCATGTTAGATGGCGATCCTCGACGGTATATGTTGTGCTGTGGGAGGCGATCGCTTGCCTAGGTCCTTCATGTTGATGACGAACTTTAGAGGGCGAGTGAGTCATCCCTCTGATTTATTTTGGAGGGTCCTTCGGCTATGCCTGCCTCGTATTTAAATGAAGGGCGGGCGATCTCTGCCCAAATGAACCTTGCATGGACGGAACGTCGGTTTCATCGACCTCCGCGACCATGGCGGCACTCTTATACCTCGGACCGTCATGTTAGATGGGGATCCTCGATGGTATACGTTGCGCTGTGGGAGGCGATCGCTTTCCTAGGTCCTTCATGTTGATGACGAACTTTAGAGGGCGAGCGAGTCATCCTCTTTTTCGAGGCGTTATTCATGCAGTAGCCTTTGATTTGACATGGTGGGAATCGAGGAAAGACCTCCGAGGTTCCCACCTCTTGATTGAAACATATAGATCCGACCATAGAGGTTAATTGGGGGGTCGACTCGTATGAGTCTTCCGCCCTGTCGCGTTCGACTCGGGCGACCGGTTTGGGAGATTGACGGGGCTTCGGCTAAGCCATTAAACTGTCCATCTTGCCCTCCTTGAACAATCTCCAGAGTTGTATGAGGAGGTCGCGGCATTGGTTGGTGCTATGACCGGGACTCTTGTGGTTAGCACAAAATTTATTGTGGTCCAGATGACCGTTGTCCCTTATCGCCTTTGGCTTGCTTAGCAGTTCGCGCCCCTTGATGGCGTAAAAAATATGTGTCGGAGTTCGGTTGAAGCTGTGGAGGAGATGGGCTTCCACATCCTCGAAGGCCTTGAAATCACCGGGTGGCTTGGCGACCGCCTTGTTGGACTTGGTGATCGCCGTCTTTTAGACGGGAGGCGGCGTCCCCTCGCCTATGCGAAGGGTGAGCAGCCTCTGCCTGGCCAGAAAATCGGCAGCCTTGGCGCGGAAGGTCGCTTAGGTTGGGGAGATGTCCTTCGTGAGGTGCCTGAACATGGGTGAATAACCATAGAATACCCCCAGGACCGAGTAGAGGGCGAGCTCGTCGCTAATGGGCTCGCCGGTGAGGACTATTTCATCCACCCTGTCAATGTAATCTGTATCGGACTCGTCTTCCCCCTGCCTGATTTTCATCATACGGTGGGGACCTTCTGGTCTAGCGACCTTGTCGGCGAAGTATGACGTGAAGTCGCTCGCCAGTTTCTCAAAGGAATTTATTGATCGTGGTGGCAGTGAGATGTACCATCTATGGGCCAGATCGCCCAATGTTAACGGGAATATTCGGCACCTGGTCGCATCTGACGCCCCACATCCGGTCATGTAGATCCGGAACTTGCTCAAGTGAGTCTTGGGGTCCGATATCCCCTCATACAAAGGCGTTTGAGGAGGAGCGATCTTTGGTTGCACGGGGGCAAGCTCGATCTGGACCGCGAGTGGCTCACTCGATCCGGTGACATTTCTCCTGGCGCCTGCCCCAGTTTCCAGGAGCGCTTTCCTCTCATCGAGTTGGCATTGCATAGCGGCTATCTCCGTGGCCTGGCTGCTCGCGGCTAGGCGCTCGGAGAGGGAGCCGAGGTGATCAAGTACTGATCCCCTGGCTCCGCTGTAGATGATGTCTTTGCCGCGGGGCTCGATTCTTCGGCGGATGGGAGCCAAACGGCTGTCCTGTTTTAGTTTGGGAGTTGGGTATGCCGAACTCCTGGTGACGGATTCGGACTCCGTCGTCTCGTGGTTGGGGCCAGAATGCCCCGGTCGCCACGATAGATTGCTTCCTAGGTGGCTGAAGACGGAAACGTCCCGCCTCACGAGAGCCTTTTGTCATGAATCATGGCTTTCTGACGATCGCTTAACCCCTTGAGCTTCCGCTTTCCCGCGCGGCGGATGGCCGAGGGGGTTATAGCGGGCACTTCGCATGCTCTCCGTCGCTCCCTTAGGATGGACATGGCCTCCTCGATCTGTTCCGCGGTTTGTAACTGATCGAGTGAGAGACTGGGGCCGTCCCTCGGGTGCGGGATTGAGAGTCTCGCGTCGCCGCGGCTACCCTCCGCCGTAGGTTGGAACTCGGCTCGTGCCGGAATAAGATGTCCGGTGGATCGGAGAGTGGCTCTCTTCGATGTGGTGGCAGACGTCATTCTTCTGAAGGTTTTTCTTTAAAGAAAAGTGAGTGTTTCTTTAAGTATATGTTCCGGAGAACAGTGAGTGTTCTTCGAAACGGTCGGAATAAAAATGAGGGTAAACCCCTTCCTCTAGCGCCAGTTGTTGTTACCCAAAATATTATTCGGAAGGGATTGCTGGAATGGACGAGTAACAAACAAAATGCGAGAGCACGTCCGAGGGAAAGTAGATAACACAAGATTTGCCGAGGTTGTTAGTCTCGGGCTTGAATGCTCTCGCGAGATAATATTAATACGAATACTTGGAACTACAAATATTAATGTTATAGTACAATTACAATGAGTATAAAGACCCTAGTTATCTAGCTCTTGACTGCTGATGATTGCCGGAAGAACCAGAGTTGATGTTCTGTGAGTTCTTGTAACAACGATGGAGTGCTGTGTTTTTAGCTGTAGGATTCAACAGTTTTTTAACTTTTTTCCAGTTGCTGGAGGTTTCCTATTTATAGGAGTGGAGGTAGTTGGGCGATCGCCTTTACTGTATTATAATACGCAGGTGATCGTCTTTAGCACATGGGTTGGTCACCTTAAAGTCCATAGCAGCTGCTGGCAGCCGAATATGCGAACCAATGAGAAGACAACACGCGTCCTATGTCGCTGTCTTGGGAGGTCCAACCTAGGACCTTTTGGCGGGTCTCTTGGTAGGTTAGGCAGTCCTTATCGTTTGACAGCTGTTGATGGGATGGAGTCAAAGATCCTTATTTTGCGGCGCCATTCGTGGATTTGCACGTGGATCACCACCCCGAGATTCGATCTTCGTAGATATGACGGATGATGGCCTTACACGTGGCATAGGACGGTCGTCCTTGGTCGGGCACCAGAGTCGATCGCTAGGTGCCAAGAGGCGATCGCCCTGGACGTCCATCGCTCGGTACCTGATCTCGGTCTGGACTCTTCGCTTGGCAAGTCTGCCTTGGATTATTTGATGCTGGCTTGGTCGCTCGTCCCTTATGCCGATCGCCGTCGAAGCGTAAAAATCGCCACACAAAAGTGTGTGTGTGTGTGAAAAATGGTGATGAAAATGAAAGGAAAGGCATGCTACATGGGACAAAATCCTATGTGGCAAATTCCTCCAAAATAAATTGATTTACAAATCCTTGCTAATTAAATGGAAAAAGTCAAATCTATTTAAGATAAATCGGTTTGTTTAAGCAACATTTAATTATAATGTATATCCTATTTGATTTAGCTAGATACTAAATCTCTATATATAGACAACTGATATATAAATCCTTGCTATTTAAATGGAAAAAGTCAAATGTATTTATGATAAATCGGTTTGTTTAAGATTCTTCCACAATTTTAGTTAATCAAATCAACATCTAATTATAATGTCTATCCTATTTTAGTTAGTTAGATACTAAATCTATATATATTGATTTACTAATAATTATAAGTTGATTTGATTAGCTAAAATTGTGGAAGAATCTTAAACAAACCAAATTATCATAAATAGATTTGGCTTTTCCCATTTAAATAGCAAGGATTTATACATTTAAATAAATCCTCCTTGGTATATAAGATTTATACAACAAGTGATATACAAATAACAAACTGAACATAAGAAATAATTAGATTCATATAGAGATTTACCTCACGCATACGGCTTTGGCGATTTCCGGACTCGAATTCATTACGATAAATAAATTACATATAATAATTCTTTACAAACCATTATTTCATGGCCTACCAAATTATATTCTACAAGTAAAATACATCTTGAAATAAATATTTGTAACGAATTCAAGTTCGGAGTATCTAATTTCTAGCATGACAAGAACAGCTCCAAGTTCGAGATTGTTATATCTAATTTAATTACCGCCATTTTCATGAAATAGTTTGGAATGTATATTTTGATCATATAATAATAATCTTTATAATTATATTAACAAACGAAGAATTGTAAACAGATTGGATAACTATTACTCTTTAGGTTCTACAAATCCACATATTTGAATGTAGTATATCTACCATATCATATTCAATATAAATAGTAACCCGATAATCACTTTGTGAATTTCATGAACGCAACTATTACACATTCAGATTATGAATATAGACTCGTCGACTAATGATTCAGCTGATCTTCCAAATTATATTCATCATCTGCCAATCACATCTAGAGGTAGACTAATATTATTCACAAACACATCAAAGGTAATGAATTGTCTATAAGCAATTTTATCTTATCTTATGTATTATTTGATTATTAAATATTTAACTCTTACTTCTATTTTATTGTCTTTATCACAAATTGTATCAAAATTGACAACTATAGAACAAGACATCAATCTCAAATAAAATTAGGTATCCAATTATCTCAACCTGATTACAAACATTAAAAGTATGTATTTTATAATTATTTATTGTAATATTATTGTTTGAATCTTTTCATACCTTTGATGCACATATTACAGTCCTTCGAATCCATCGTTGATTAAATCCTTCATGTATCTCTAGATTAACCTCGCATTGGTAATAAAAAAAATTATTTAGTATCTGAAAATAATAAATACGTAAATCGGATATACTTTTCAGGCAACAGAATTACTGATTTCGAAAATCAGCTGAGATATTCGTTGAGAATTCCAGATCTGGATCATTTTAAATATAATATCAGGGCCATGGCATTTCAATCAAAGCAACAGTACTCGCCAAGTGTTTGCAATCTAAAACAGAAAGATCGGAATAAAATACACATATCTGTGCAATAATGTATGAAGCAACCAGATTCGTAAATCTAATTAGGTTATACATCATGATTGAAACTTAGGAAGCATACGAATATGTGCATCCAAAAACATTAACAAATATTTGAATGTAAACATTAACTCATCAATATGCTTATAGACATTTCGAACTCGAAGAAATAAACCATAAAGGAAGCATACAAATATATTTATTCAAATACATTAACATATCTTACTATAAACTTACAATAACCCATATGGACTTTAAAGTTGAATAAATCTTTAGATGGTTTATTGAATCCTGTCGTCTTCACATACTCAATCAACACCATCTTAATAAATCTTTTAGACAATCACGAGATATGTTCGAAATTTGAATTAGAAATGTTATAAATAGAAGATTAAATCACAAATAATACATTAGATCGAGAAACGTAACTTAGAAGAGCTAAAACACACTGATCTTACCGGATTGTTTACTGTACCCGTGTCGACTTTAAAGTTGTATAAATCTCAAGATAATTTATTGAATCACGTCGTAATCACGTACTCAAATCAACATCATATTAATAAATCTTCTAGACAATCACCAGATCTGGCCGAGAGATGAATTTTTTTTATAAATAGAAGATTATATCGCAAATAATACATTAGATCGAAAAAAGTAACTTAGCATAGCTAAAAACACACAGATCTTATCGTAATATTGATCATTTTGATTGAATCATCAAACCCAATCGTCGTAGAAGAACGGCGCCAGAAAAATTGCCTAACCGCAAGCCCTTATTACCAAACAACGCTGAAATATCGAATAGATCTTTTCGAATCTTGATAATGTATGTAACTTGGGAACAAATGATATGTTTCTAGCAACCGTTTGAATCAATTTGCCTTAGTTATATAGAGACAAAGTCGGATTATTATGGGGATGAAGTAGGGAAGAAATAGAGATCTGCTTTGGTTTTAGAGAGAAAAAGGGGGCGGATTGTAAGAGATGAAGGGAGAAGTGACGAAAAATGAGGGTTTTGTCCTTTTATAGTTATGGTTTACAATCTCCCCTCATTTCGCTTTTACTAAAATGTGTATAAGACGATTTACAACGAATTTGTACGGACAGATAATGAACATTCGCTAGTTAGTGGGTTTTTATGAATATGTCTTCTTATGTACATTTATTTATGTACTTACTAAACTCTAATGATTATTTTATTATATTTGTGTAGTTATTTAATGGATACAGGATGTCGTACGTCTTTGAAACCAAAGAATCGCACTCCATCGTATAATGAGGGACCAAGTTCTACTGGAAAAAGGAGTAGAATTTCCAACAATTCGACTGTATTATTACTGTTGAATGATATAACTAATGGTAATATTTTTAGTTTATAAATTAATAAATTATATATTAAATATTTATATAAAAAATTATAATTTCTTTTCTTTTTCTTTCTTTAAAAATAAAGTGAATCATGGATACATCGCGAGCTTGAATAACAATGATGGGTTGTATCAAAGTACCAGTTATCGATCTCAAGTTGTTACAGATTCTATATTCTCGCAGCTCAATACTGAGAATGGTAATAATTTATTATTAGTTTATATATATATATATATTAATTGTTTTGTTATTTCTACTTCAAATTATGTGTCGTTAATAGATAATAATTGTTATATGTTTATCAATTTTCATAAAATATAGGAGGAACGACAACTCAAAATGTGAAAAGAAATACTTAAGGACGTGAGGCCGGAATATAACCTTTGAATGACATTACGAATGATACATGTTACATATCAAATTATTAGTTGTTTAAGATATTACTTTATTTCTCATGATATTTGTTATTAGTTTTGTCACCAGTACAGTCTGATCCTGCAGAGACAATTACACCATATGTCGGTAGTGCGAAAAAGGTGTATCCGCAAGGCAATAGACTCACCCCAAGTTCATATCCGTTTAGCTGTGTTACATATGGTAAATACTTTTATATATTTCATAGTATAGTTATTTAGTGTAATGTTCAATTCATGTATTTATTACAATTCATGGCAACACGTTATTGACTCCACTAAATTCCTATGATATTCCTGAGATCTCTACATTAGTTAGACGCGGCAAACACTTAAATGTTGGGTTAGATGTTCTAAATCAACTTAGAAGGCACATTTCCGGCGAAACTACTACCTCCAATAGAGCACTTTACTCATGTAAGATGTTTATAATTTCAGACATAAATAGTTAAATATATTGTTTTTCACATTAAAATATTCATAATTGATATTTTATCGCCTTACATATGTAGGTAATGTAACACCCCCAGAATACGTCCGGAAATGTTACACGCCGTAGGCCCTTCTCACAAGGATCTACCAGGCTAAACTCCACTAGACTACACAATGATCGACCGACCGGGGTCAATCTAAATACAACGCAGACCGACAAGGTCATTAAACAATTCAGAAACTAATAAATTTAATATCTCCATGACAAAGAATAAACTTTCACACAAAAAGGGATGACAACTCCATTTAATAAAGGAAAACCTACACCCGTGCAAGGGTGAGTACTCAACCAAATGGAAAATACCGACCCCGATGGAATAAATGCAAAAGACTCTGACTCTTGTGTGATTAGCATCGCTGCCTTCCATCTCCTTCCAAGCTAATCCCGTGATCGCTCCCGAGCCGCTAAAACCCGAGCGCATAACAGCACCCACCCCGAAAACTCGGGGGTTAGCAAACTGGAATTTTGCTAGTGCAAGTACATAATATACAAGATATACGAACAATAACAACACAAAATTCAACCATCGTGAAGCCTTAACACAAACCATACATTCCCAAAGTCAACACAGTATAGCGCTCGTATACACAAGGTGAAAAATAATCACATAGTCATATTCTCTATATGGAACATAACGCCAATCAAACTTTGGACGAGCCCAAGGAGTCAAAAGATTAAGTTCGAAAATCCATTTTTATAAAAGGAAAAGTATTTTGATAAGATAGTTTAAAAAATATTATTAATGACTCGGTCCGTCTTGGGATTTTGAAAATTGAATGGGAATACCTTTAGAAAATAATTTCAAAAGCTCTCGGGTCCTCGACCCCATTTATAGAACACTGTCACAAACAAAATCATTACAACATCTCACGGGGTTCTCAAACCAATCCAAATAACATCATCACAAGATCAATCATCTCAACATTTCACAGGGTCCTCGACCCAAATCACAGAATAGCACCACAATACAATCGAAGGCACAAGCTCTCATTCGACATATCCTGCTCAAGACCCCGACACTAACCCTGAGATTTCGTCAAACCTCCTTGGTTAATTAAGCCTGATACCAATGCTTCAAAAACAAGTTGAAACAAACTTTTCAAAAACGCGAATCGCGGTCTATATCAAGACAAACGTTTAAGAGAGAGTTTGAAAGATTTTAGATACGGACATTGTTCGGTAACGGGGTCTTAGCTATCACTCAAATACCCGTAACCAATAAGCCTGCCAGGCGCCTCCCTTGCGCACCTGCGTACCGGCGTTCACTTCCATCATGTTGGCCGCTCATTGAACATGTCACCGCACCGGCGTCACTCCCGCAAGAGCCGCCCCTTGCGCGCGCATTAGGTGACATCGGCGTTCACCACCCATATGGAGCCGCACATTGCAGCATACACCAGGCCGGAGTGCACGCCCCGCCCTCAGAGGTTCCCAGATACGACGTTTCTCACAACAAGTATCCACATTATCACAAACATCAAGCACATGGACAAACGTCACAACAATTTTCAACTCGGTACATCTAGTCACACAATTTCTCCGCCAGTCCATAACCACACAAGTAGACAGTAACACGCACGTTATTAATCAACTCAATCACAATAAGCATTCAAGCATAACCAATCAACACCGCACATATATCGCTATGTTGCGACTCAACCAAATATATATATATTTATATATATAGATATATAGATATATATAACCTTACTATATTATATGAATGACTATAGTTCATCCATCAATCCAAGTTGAGTACGTCAACTAGTGTTAGCATTCATCACTCGTCGATCACCGACATAAGCATGTATATCAATATATGTATATACATACCTATTTTTAACATATAAATATATATATATAAATACATATATATATACACATACATATACATATATATATATACATATATACATCCGTATAAACTCATACACTTCGACAACAATGATTTCACGCAGTTACAATTCGTATATCGAGGTACTTGCCTTGGTAATACGACGCGAAGGAGACGACGAAGGAATAGGTTTTGGTCCGAACAATCCTCTCAAATCCGACCCCAACACAATAATGATATACAATCAATCTCAACATCATGAATACGAAGAAATTCCTCATAGTTCTACCCGTTGGGACAATTTATCGAACACCAAGAGTGCGTAGGGAATTGAAATCGGTTAACGGTGAACTAACGGGATTTCATCCCAACCAAAAACAAGAAAACCAAGGGTCACGAGGGTACTATCAAAATCTAACAACAACATCGGTTAATTCGGATTAAAACACAAGATCACCACCAAACCCTCCCCAAAAATCATACTAGGGTTAAAGGGGTTCTTACCTCTTGAAGATTCAAGCCCTATAATCCGAAGAACACGTGCTAGATCCACAATCCGAGCTTCACGATTGAAAGGAGATGAAGAAATTCACACAATCAATTGATAGATGAAGGAAAATCTCCCTCTCAAGCTCTCTCTCTCGCACGGTTGGAGAAAAGGAGGAAAATGAGTGAATCTCGCTGAAAACACACAGTTATAGCGCTGACCGCATTGTGTGCCGCGGCTCAGCTAAACTGTGCCGCGGCACAGGGCCAAAAATTGCGCCCAGTGGTCGGCTGACCGCTCGTTGTGCCGCGGCTCATTCGGAGTGTGCCGCGGCTCAGACTCGGCATGTGCCGCGGCACTGCCGGACTGTGCCGGGGCACGCGGTACAGGAGGTTTTAGCCGGCAGGTGCCACACGGGTGTGCCGCGGCCCGGACAAGTGTGCCGCGGCACTGACTCGGCTGTGTGCCGCGGCGCACAATCCTTGTGCCGCGGCACACGGTACAGGCTGCTCGGCCAAATCTGGAAAATGAGAGTGACTTAGCTATTTCGACCATAACTCCCTCGTCTGGACTCCGATTGACTCAGCGTTTGAACCATTGGAAAGCTAACTCGATGCTTTATAATATCGCAAAGATTCAGGATTTTAGGAGTTTCCAAAAATTAACGGTGATCTAACAAAGTCGAACTCGTACGTGGAAAAGTCGCCAAAGAACATGGACTTCGACAGAACGACACCGAAACGAACTCGGATGACAAAAAGTGCAGAATAAAATATTCCCAGAATGATGAAACGGTCCTAAGCAATTCGTCGAAATGGACCTTCGCCGGAGAAATGAAAATTACCGGAAATCGAAATTGCGGATATTACATTCTACCCTCCTTAAAATAAGTTTCGTCCCGAAACTTAAAATAGAGGGCGGTGGAATAATCAAGAAAATAACTACTTGCTCAGCCCCACATCATCATGAGCAATGCGCGAATGCGAGGTTCTAAAAATGTAAGTGAACACGATAAGTCGAGGTGGAGGAGTATGAATTTCGAGACAATAACTCCAAGAGTTAAGAAAATCACAAGACGGCTCAGATGTCCTGAAACCATCTTTCGAGCTCGACCAATCGCAATCCAAGTTCATAACATATTCGGAAGTGTCAATTGCACGCGTGGGAATAATAGTTCCGAACAAAATTTGCAAGAATTAAGTTCAGATATGGAAAGACCACAATAATCCACGGGTTTTAACAAAACAGCTCCGAAATTCGTTCGGAGGACGGCAGGCTAGGTAGAACAAGATAGTTTAAAATCGTCGAGAGGATCATAATTGAATTACCAACAATGAAAAATCACACAATACCGAAAATACCAAGGAAAGTACGGGTAATACACTCCCCCATACTAAAAGATATTTCGATCCCAAGCTTAGAACAACAAGAGTTGGAAACATAGAGCAATGAAATGAAGAATGATCAAAGTCACGATTGTTCAAAACAGCAACGATTAGGACATATTGCAAAATATTCATCCTCCCATGTTAGGCTCTTCAGAAGGAAACATAGGGTTTCGGGACATTCTCCAGTCACTTGCTCTGTCCGCCAATAGGGTAGCATTCTTTGCCGCCTTCGAAATAATCTCACAATGCTTCTCCCGATGACCTTCACACCCGCACCGGTAACAAGTCAAGAGTGGAAAGGGACAATTTACACGAACATGTCCCTGACGATTGTAGTTGAAGCACCCTCCCTTCTTACCGAGGGTCACCGATGCTGGCTTGGGATTCCAAGCGCTCACTCCCGATCGCGAAGACGACGCGTTCGAACGACGTGGGGGTTTGGGAGCCTTAGACTCTTCGCCGACCAAAAATTTCCCAGATGTCCTCCGTCTCTTGGCTTCGCTCGAGGGCTCGACCACTGAGGAGATTTCATAGGATATCGTTTGATCTTGATACTCCTTCACCGTAGCATGAATCGTGGTCGTACGAACCACCTCGCCGCTTCCATTTCCATCATCACGTCTACGTCCGCTGAGGCTCGACATACTAATACGGATAACACCGATCAACAGTATTAGTTTATCAGTCGTACAATATACCGCAATTATCAACCAGAGTTTTAGTTAGCATCCTTAGAATAACGGTACTATCGTAAAGCACAAAGTTTTATGAAGTCAATTTCGAGTTCCTCCACGAGGACGATCATTATATGTATGCACTTAATGAAAACAAATTTTTGAAAAAGAGGGCTAGTCACGTTGAGCCCAAGACTTGTAAACACTGTCTTTTATTTTGGAAGAGGAAGTTTATATAACGACTCTAAAAATTATTTTCGAGTGATGTATAAAAGAAAAAAAAAAGAAATCAAAAATTAATTCGTAACTAATTTGAAATATTTCAAAGGTGTTAAGTCTCAAATATCACAATTTTGAAAATCTTTCCTCTTCTTCCAAAATGTTTATTCGAAAGAATTTTCCACCGAGATACGTGACCATTTAACATGACGATGTTAAATCATGGCTTTACACAATGTTAGAAAATTTCAAAGCGTCACTTTAAAATATTCGTGATACTACAGCGCCGTGGGCCCCGTGCCGGAACCCACCAGGCTAAAAATCATTTAAAAAAAAATGATCAAAATGCCAAAAAGGCCGAAGTCGGTAATATTCTCAAATACTCACAAAAGTCATTTATAAAATATCAAATACCGACATAAGAATACTATCAAAACAAGCAAGACCAAAATATCAAAACTCGGTTTGCAAGATATCAAAAGCCATCTTAAAATACTCATGCGGTGGATAAAATTATCATTCATAAATTTATTCTAATAAAGTACCGAAACAGATAAACATGCTCGGCTTCCGAAGCATACTACATAACTATTTATACTCGGGCCGCATACGCATGTTATATCCTAAAACGATAATATCACTAACAATTTCCAATTCCTAGTTCACATTAAGCATATTAGCACAATATAATCAAATACGTATATAAGGGGACTTACGATCGGGAGGCTTACCATCACGGATTGCCGGGAGATGATGTCGGAACCACGATACTAATCACAACTCTGATGCGCGCGACTTACACAAGACATGGACTTGACCCAACGGCCTAGGTTTTTCGCAAACCTAAGCTCTGATACCATAATTGTAACACCCCCAGAATACGTCCGGAAATGTTACACGCCGTAGGCCCTTCTCACAAGGATCTACCAGGCTAAACTCCACTAGACTACACAATGATCGACCGACCGGGGTCAATCTAAATACAACGCAGACCGACAAGGTCATTAAACAATTCAGAAACTAATAAATTTAATATCTCCATGACAAAGAATAAACTTTCACACAAAAAGGGATGACAACTCCATTTAATAAAGGAAAACCTACACCCGTGCAAGGGTGAGTACTCAACCAAATGGAAAATACCGACCGATGGAATAAATGCAAAGACTCGACTCTTGTGTGATTAGCATCGCTGCCTTCCATCTCCTTCCAAGCTAATCCCGTGATCGCTCCCGAGCCGCCAAAACTCGAGCGCATAACAGCACCCACCCCGAAAACTCGGGGTTAGCAAACTGGAATTTTGCTAGTGCAAGTACATAATATACAAGATATACGAACAATAACAACACAAAATTCAACCATCGTGAAGCCTTAACACAAACCATACATTCCCAAAGTCAACACAGTATAGCACTCGTATACACAAGGTGAAAAATAATCACATAGTCATATTCTCTATATGGAACATAACGCCAATCAAACTTTGGACGAGCCCAAGGAGTCAAAAGATTAAGTTCGAAAATCCATTTTTATAAAAGGAAAAGTATTTTGATAAGATAGTTTAAAAAATATTATTAATGACTCGGGCCGTCTTGGGATTTTGGAAATTGAATGGGAATACCTTTAGAAAATAATTTCAAAAGCTCTCGGGTCCTCGACCCCATTTATAGAACACTGTCACAAACGAAATCATTACAACATCTCACGGGGTTCTCAAACCAATACAAATAACATCATCACGAGATCAATCATCTCAACATTTCACAGGGTCCTCGACCCAAATCACAGAATAGCACCACAATACAATCGAAGGCACAAGCTCTCATTCGACATATCCTGCTCAAGACCCCGATTAATTAACCCTCGGAGATTTCGTCAAACCTCCTTGGTTAATTAACCCTGATACCAACGCTTCAAAAACAAGTTGAAACAAACTTTTCAAAAACGCGAATCGCGGTCTATATCAAGACAAACGTTTAAGAGAGAGTTTGAAAGATTTTAGATACGGACATCGTTCGGTAACGGGGTCTTAGCTATCACTCAAATACCCGTAACCAATAAGCCTGCCGCCAGCGCCTCCCTTGCGCACCTGTGTACCGGCGTTCACTTCCATCATGTTGGCCGCTCATTGAACATGTCACCGCACCGGCGTCACTCCCGCAAGAGCCGCCCCTTGCGCGCGCATTAGGTGACATCGGCGTTCACCACCCATATGGAGCCGCACATTGCAAGATACACTGTGCCGGAGTGCACGCCCGCCTCGCAGGTTCCCGGATACGACGTTTCTCACAACAAGTATCCACATTATCACAAACATCAAGCACATGGACAAACGTCACAACAATTTTCAACTCGGTACATCTAGTCACACAATTTCTCCGCCAGTCCATAACCACACAAGTAGATAGTAACACGCACGTTATTAATCAACTCAGTCACAATAAGCATTCAAGCATAACCAATCAACACCGCACATATATCTCTATGTTGCGAGTCAACCAAATATATATATTTATATATAGAGATATATAGATATATATAACCTTACTATATTATATGAATGACTATAGTTCATCCATCAATCCAAGTTGAGTACGTCAACTAGTGTTAGCATTCATCACTCGTCGATCACCGACATAAGCATGTATATCAATATACGTATATACATACCTATTTTTAACATATAAATATATATATAAATACATATATATATACACATACATATACATATACATATATATATATATATACATATATACATCCGTATAAACTCATACACTTCGACAACAATGATTTCACGCAGTTACAATTCGTATATCGAGGTACTTGCCTTGGTAATACGACGCGAAGGAGACGACGAAGGAATAGGTTTTGGTCCGAACAATCCTCTCAAATCCGACCCTAACACAATAATGATATACAATCAATCTCAACACCATGAATACGAAGAAATTCCTCATAGTTCTACCCGTTGGGACAATTTATCGAACACCAAGAGTGCGTAGGGAATTGAAATCGGTTAACGGTGAACTAACGGGATTTCATCCCAACCAAAAACAAGAAAACCAAGGGTCACGAGGGTACTATCAAAATCTAACAACAACATCAGTTAATTCGGATTAAAACACAAGATCACCACCAAACCCTCCCCAAAAATCATACTAGGGTTAAAGGGGTTCTTACCTCTTGAAGATTCAAGCCCTATAATCCGAAGAACACGTGCTAGATCCACAATCCGAGCTTCACGATTGAAAGGAGATGAAGAAATTCACACAATCAATTGATAGATGAAGGAAAATATCCCTCTCAAGCTCTCTCTCTCGCACGGTTGGAGAAAAGGAGGAAAATGAGTGAATCTCGCTGAAAACACACAGTTATAGCGCTGACCGCATTGTGTGCCGCGGCTCGCCTAAATCAGGCCGCGGCACTGGCCAAAAATTGCGCCTGGTGGTGGCCGACCGCTCGTTGTGCAGCGCGGCTCATTCGGAGTGTGCCGCGGATCACCGGACCGTGCCGAGGCACGCCAGACAGAGGTTTTAGCCGGTGCAAAGCACACGGGTGTGCCGCGGCCCGGACAAGTGTGCCGCGCACCGACTTCTACTGTGTGCCGCAAGACAATCCTTGTGCCGCGGCACACGGTCAGCCGCCGCCAACTGGAAAATGAGAGTGACTTAGCTATTTCGACCATAACTCCCTCGTCTGGACTCCGATTGACTCACCGTTTGAACCATTGGAAAGCTAACTCGATGCTTTATAATATCGCAAAGATTCAGGATTTTAGGAGTTTCCAAAAATTAACGGTGATCTAACAAAGTCGAACTCGTACGTGGAAAAGTCGCCAAAGAACATGGACTTCGACAGAACGACACCGAAACGAACTCGGATGACAAAACGTGCAGAATAAAATATTCCCAGAATGATGAAACGGTCCTAAGCAATTCGTCGAAATGGACCTTCGCCGGAGAAATGAAAATTACCGGAAATCGAAATTGCGGATATTACAGGTAATATGGATGATGGATACAAAGCAGTGTCAAGGTTCAAAAAAATTAACCGGAGATTTATCAATGAGAAGACATCTCAAGTCACATCGGTTTGATTACTTTATGTATCATGAAGATCCTAAAGGATACACTTAATATTCACTCATTCAGAACATTTTGTATTACATTAAATCTTTAGAAATTTTTAAAAAACTATAATTCATCATCAGTTATATATATTTTTTCACTTTATATAGGAATAAAGGTACCTCCGCCTGTTGAAGAGTGCATGCCTCTTGCGAAAAAGCATATAGAGCAATTGATAGATAAATATACTCTCAATGAGATAGGAGTTATGAGTGAAGAGCCATCACGTGTTGACATACTTAAGGAATCACGAAAGATAACTATGAAAAAGATCCATGAAAGAAGGATATTATTGCATGGAGAAATAATGGTATATCGACATTAGGTAAATTTCATTACTACTAAATTCTACATACACTAAGTAGATTATCCCATCTTATAATAATTGACATTTATATTTTTTCATTGAGCAGCTTACGAAGATATGGTGATCCTACATATGCATGTGGATTTTGCGGTGCACTTATGTGGTTTGACGAGATGATAAAAAGAACTCCATTGAGCAGTCCCGAATTTGATTTGTGTTGTAGTCGTGGTAAAATACAACTTTCTCTTCTCAAACAACCTCCACGACTGTTACATGATCTTTTACAAAGTAGGCATATTAAGAGTCGGAATTATATATACGTGCTTATAATATGATGTACGCTTTTACTTCGATGAGTGGGATCCAAGATAAATCAGTCAACAATGGACATGGTCCGTATACATATAGGCTTGGTGGAAATAACTATCATATACTCGGTAGTTTGTTACTTAAAGAAGGCGATTCTCCAAAGTTTTCATATCTATATATATTGTGGCGAGGATGAAGCTCAAGACAGAATCGATGTTGTCCGGTATTTATTCTCTTGGATCCATATTAATTCCACTACATATGTATAGTTTTCTAAAAATATTCTGTATATATTAATTCTCATTATATTTTTATTTCTTTTTGCAAAAAGCCCTGCTGCGATTAGTCCAACAATTGTGGATGATCTAAGGAAAATGATAGATGTCAAAAATCCAATTGCCCAAAATTTTCGGATGGCTGCGGAACGATTCAAGGAGGGAGCCAATATGGATGTAAGGTTATGTCTCATGGAAGGAGATCACGCGATGGACGCACGTATAATCTACCAATATTTTCAGAAGTTGCTGCATTAATTGTTGGTATGTTGAAATATCAATATTATTTATCCATGATAAATATATATGGCATAAGTAGTTTAATGTATTCTAAATAGTTTTATTTCTCAATAATCACGAGATGATGAGTATGAGATAGATACCTCCAATATTGTATTGGAACGAAAAAATGGTGACTTCCATAGAATTTCAGAATTGCATCCAAGTTACCTTCCAATGCAGTATCCCCTACTTTTCCCATATGATGAGGATGGATACCATACGAAGATTTCGCACTCTGATAAGTCCAAAGGTGTTAGGCACACACTTACAATTAAGAAGTTTTTAGCTGTTAGAATTTTTGATCGTGTTGATGAGGCTCAGACAATATTACTCAGCAGAAAGTTATTCCAACAGTTTATAGCAAATAACATAGGCTTGCTTTCATAATAAGGAACCAACCATTATTGAGATCTGATAAGTATAAGTCACTTGATGATGTTATTCGAAAATGTGATATTGATCCAGCTGACCCCACAGGAAACATTGGTAACCGCTTCGTATTGCCATCTTCTTTCGTCACAGGTCCTAGATATATGGTCCAAAACTTTCAAGACACTATAGCCATATAAAGAGTATAGGATATCCGGAACTGTTCATCACATTCACGTGCAATCCCAAATGACCTGGATAACATGTTTTGTTGAGTCCAAGGGTTTACACCCGAGGATAAGCTTGATGTTATGAATCGCATTTTCAAGATAAAGTTGGACCAACTTATAAAAGACTTGAAGACAGAAAATATTTTTGGCAAGGCAATTGGACGTACCATATTATAAATCTCATTTCTTATGTTATATCAACTGATTAATTCATTATTAATTTCACTTCAAAATGATTGATTTTTATTCTATTTACTTTATATTTCTGTACACTATTGAATTTCAAAAATGTGGACTTACTATGCACATATACTACTGTGGATTGATTGAGCAGATAGAAATATCTCTGCAAATTCTATAGATGATTTCATCAGTGTTGAGATACTGGATAACGAACTCAATCTGGAGTTGTACAAGGTTATCTCTGAGCATATGGTGCATGGTCCCTGCAGACCATTGAATTCGACTTCACCTTGCATGCATGATGGCAAGAAATGCTCTAAGATATTCCCAAAGTCTTTTAATGAGCATACTATATTCGATGAAAATGGCTATCCGGTATACAGAAGGCGTGACACTGGTGCCACTATCGACAAGGATGGCAATCTCATTGATAACAGGTCCAATTTAAAATCATTTTTTAATGTGAATTATTACATTATATTCCATTCACCATGATATAAATTAATTGTCATTTATATTCAAAAATAACAAGTAGCTTTACTATTGTTTTATGGGTTTATTCTTCCGTACAATCCTTTCCTCTTAATAAAGTATCAGGCACACATCAACATTGAATGGTGCAATAAGATAAATTCTATAAAGTATCTGTTCAAATATGTCAATCAGGGGGTTGATAGGATAGGCGCAAAAATAACCATAAAAAACGAGGTGAAGGATTATGTTGATTGTCGGTACATATCAGCATGTGAGGTTGTATGGCGTATTATGGGATATGATATTCATTACAAAGATCCACCCATAGAGCATTTATCATTTCATATGGAGGGTGAACAGTCCGTCACATTCAAACATGGTGACTTGATTACGGATTTACCGGAGAAGCATACCATTGCAGAGACAAAGTTCCTTAAATTAATGGAATTCAACAACCATCATCCCGAGGCATATAAGTATCTATATGCTGAGTTCTCTAGATATTACGTGTGGGATCCTAGAGGTAAAATGTGTAATACCCGAGATTTCTGATATGTAATTGAACCTTGTGATATTGTAATTGTTGCATTTTGATCTGAGTATTATTCTCCGTATTTCATGATCCGGTGTTGTTGAGCACATGATTTCATGAATGTGATCTAAATTGTGATTCTGCGCATGTAGCGCACGCTATCGACTATATGTAGCATACACTAATTTGGAGCCGTAGCGCACGCTATGTATGAACCTTAGCGCGCGCTACACATAGTCAGCATGATTGAGACAGGGCGGTAGGTGAGATCGGCTGCGGATCTCGGTCGGATTATGTCGGGATGAACCTGGACGGCTTTCGGGAAAAAGCCAAGTCAACGCGGTAGCGCACGCTACTGATATAAGGATAGCGCACGCTAAATGCTGAGTACAGTGTAGTCAGTAAGCCGTTAGCGCACGCTATGAGTATGGACTAGCGCGCGCTAATAACCACTTTCTATAAATAGGACAACATCCTTTTTCGTATTTTCAGTCTTTTCACTTCCCACATCCGAATCATTAGACTTAAAGAATTACTCTCTTCATCCTAAGCCCTTCATATCGGCATCCTAGCTCGAGTCGAAGATTGTAGATCATTGGAGATTGTTGTTCAAGCTCTCGGTGTTGGATTTCTTCTAGTTCCTTCGTGTTCTTCACTACTTTGAGGTAGGTGATTCTTCACCAATATTAGTAATATTCTGAAGGACGTTTTGATCATGATTTTGGATTATCTAGTCAGTTAAATTCGTTAGTAGTCGAACATCATGTGTTAGAAGGATATTTTTGACGTTTCGGCACTTATTCATCGTATAATCCATTGAACCTTTTTAGTATATGGACTCCTAAGCATATTCATGTATCTTCAAAACCGATTATGACCAGTATATGGAGATTACCAAGTTCTTATGTCCTTACATAAAGGAATCATACGTTTTGGGACATGAAATGGATTGAACTTAGGATATTTTCTTGAAGATCAAAGATGAATTATGGTGTTGTAATGATGATACGTATCCTTGTGTATCGTAGTCATTTAATACGTAAAGATCTTTCACAAACCGTATGAGCATGATATGCACGGAGATGGCATGTATTAACACTGAAGATTTCATGAGTTTCATCACCTTTAGCTCAAGTTTTCTGCCCAGTAGCAAACTGCCATGCCGCGATTAGCGCCGCGTTAAGATAGGCATATTAACGTGCGCTATCGGGAATGAGTAACGACGCTACGCCTGCAGTACGTAACGTACATTATGTCATCAGCGGGACGATCGGCTTATCGAGAGGATCACAAGATACCACAGCTAGCGTACGCTAGACTTGGTCATTTGCGTACGTTAACAGGCAGGCTTAGCGCACGTTATGTAGAGTACATAGCGCGCGCTAAGTAGTTCAGGCAGAATTCATTTTTTTTAGAGCATGCGGCCATAAACCGGATTGTTAGACATTCGTACGACTTGAGAGAAATTCTTTATTATTTCTTAGGTCCGAGCCTTGCATAGGGGACGATCGAGGGGCGGTGGCATACGGACGCGTGTCATTTGTTGGAGTATTTCATTCTTGCCATTTTCGAGGCAAGTATCATATGTTGAGTTTGATTTATATTGGAACTTTGATCATGCATATGGTTTTGTTCATGTTGTCGAATATGATATTTATTTCTTTAATTTCTCGTGGTATTCATTGTTAATTGTTCGTATTGATGAACATATTGAAATGCATATATGTATGCATAATTGATTGGTTTATGGTATAAATGATCCGAGGGGGTCATGAAGATCTATGCTGAGGGCGCTGGATCGAATGTCCACCATGCGTTGGTCCGACGGGATCATCATGGGGATCTATGCTGAGGGCGCTGGATCGCTGGACGGGTTTTCCACCATGCGTTGGTCCGACGAGATCATCATGGGGATCTATACCAAGGGCGCTGGATCGCTGGATTACCCTGTAATGTGTTGATGGAATCGTGAGGATTCACATCGTTGGATTCTGATGACGGAAGTCCGTTTTGCATGTTTTATGATGCACTGATGATTTATGTATTATGATACTTGTACTAGCATTGTTTTGCTAACCCCTTCGGGGGTGGACATTGTTTTGATGTTCAGGTAGCCGAGGAGCGGGGAAGCAACCACAGTACCGACAGGACGATGAAATGGCTCAGTGATGTGGTTGAGGTTTATTATTATTGTGATTTGTCTTCTTGGTTCACTCTAGTACTTGAGTACATGTGTTTTAATAATGTCATTTTTCGATATGGTTGTATAAGTTAACTCATTGGATTAGTTGAATCAGTTCTGCATTTTGAACTTCAGTTGTACGGATTGGGTTATATTTACATTTCTTTTATTTAGCCTTGTAAATCCTTACTTAAAGGGTTTACAGCGCTGTAATTATTCCGAATATCTCGGGGTGTTACAGAATATGGTATCGGAGCTAAGATTCATAAATATCTTGGCAGTCGGGTTAGTTGGGTCTGTTTACGTTATTTGATTATTGGTCGTTTGTAACATCACTGCTGAGCCAGCATCGTCGTGTGGATCGTGGTTGTAAGTCTCCTAATGCCAAATACTACCGTTTTATTTAATTCCTGTTTTGTTAATATTGACGGATTTTCTTTTAGAAAGTTTGCCCTGGATATTGAGTAATTGTGTTTACAGTATGTTGAGGGGAGGTCGTGGACACGGACGTGGTCATGGACGCGGACGTGGAAATGTGATACAGGAGGATTCGGCGTCTACCCCAGAGATTTCTGCTAGTCGAACCGATTCCCATTCTGGAGGACAGCAGGGATCAGCTAATAATAATGCAGATCGTAATGTGCCGGGAGTGCTTCAACAGGTGGTTGCTCAGATAAACTAGTTTGCTCAAGTTGTGGATCGCATGCAGACGGCGATGGGACAGCAGCATAACGAGGATAATCGGGGGGACAAATGGCTTACTGAAGTGGTCAAATTGCACCCTCCAAAATTTGACGGTTCTGCTGAGACGCTTTCTTGGGATCATTGGCTGAAGGAGTTAGAGAAGATCTTTGCAGGGATTAATTGTCCCAACGACAGGAAGGTTCCGGTCGCCCAGTATCTTCTAACAGGGGAGGCTTTCGACTGGTGGGAGGCCATTCGACCTGAGGAGCATAATGTTGACTGGACGGAGTTTAAATTAATGATGGAAGCGCAGTATTGTCCTCGCCCAGTTAGAGAGGCCCGAGTCCGGGAGTTTTTCTCACCACAAAATTCAGAGGCATCTGTGACAGACGTGATTAAGACTTTTAATCACCAGCTGACTTATGTGCGCCACTTGGTCAGAACCGAGGCGGAGAGGATTTTTCATTTCGACATGCGGATGAAGCCAGAGATTCAGCAGTATATGTCCGGATTTGAATGTACCACCTTGCGACAGTATCAGGACAAAGCACTGGCCTATGATATGAAAGAGGCGGCAGTAGAAAAGTCAACGAAAGCAAAGAAACAGAAGGTGTCTGGCAACTTCATGGAGAATAAGAGTAGTGGGCCTCGCAGGGGCCAGTCCTCATTTCATTCATCCAGAAGGCCTCCGCATCCTTCTCGAGGTGGAAAGAAGTTTCGGGCAGCACCAACCATTTCAGACGCAGGGAAGAAATGTTATAACTGTGGCAAAGCGGGGCATGTTTGACGTGGATTTCGCGCTTTCTTGTGACTGCTTCGAGTGTGGACAGGAAGGGCATCGCGCAACATTTTGTGGAAATGCGACTCGATCTTTTGGTACTCGCACTCCTGTACCGGTTCCGAAGGACACTAGTGTAAACCAGACGCAGTAAAGCGGTTTCCAGCAGCAGAATGTTGGGAAAAGATAGGCATCCAGCACTGGGTCCGTTCCTCCGCGTATTTACGAGATGAAGAAGTCAGACGATCAGAACACGGCTGTTGCATCAGGTACGATTCAGATCCTTTTGCAACCAGTTAGTGTCTTATTCGATTCCGGAGCTACGCATTCTTTTATATCTTTCCACTGTGTTAATCGTTTGAAAATCTCGTGCTTGTATGATTGTGAACCTATGTTGTGGGATTACCGAGCGGAGAGAAAATTGTGGGAACCCTAGAAGCTAGAGATTTTCCAGTGTCTATAGGAGGGAGAGATTGGCCATCAAATCTTATTGTAGTTGACATACATGGTGACGACTTAATTCTCAGAGATGATTGGCTTAACCGTTATGGAGCTATTCTTAATTACCGAAAGAGAGTCATTTCTATCATTGCTGATGACGGATCTGAACACTTATTCTGAGGATGGAGATCGGGAAGCTCGGGAAAATTGATCAAAGCAATGAAAGCCGTGAAATTACTGAAGCAGGGATGTCATGGACTTTGGTTCTATGCCATGAGGAAAGAGGAAGGAGTAGAGCTCTCATCTATTCCAATTGTGAATGAATTCTCAGATGTATTTCCTGACGAACTACCTGGGTTACCTCCGCAGAGAGAAGTGGAGTTCACTATCGAATTAGAGCCTGGAGCCGCTCCTATTTCCAGAGCACCATACCGCATGGCGCCAACCGTGATGTATGAACTAAAGAAGCAACTAGAGGAATTATTACAGAAGGGTTATATTCAACCTAGCGTTTCTCCTTGGGGAGCGCCCGTTCTCTTTGTCCGGAAGAAAGACGGATCCCTCCGATTATGTATTGATTACAGGGAGCTCAACAAAATGACAATCAAGAATAAGTATCCTATACCTCGTATCGACGACTTGTTTGATCAACTACAAGGGGCAAGGGTATTCTCGGAGATTGACTTGCGATCAGGATACCATCAGTTGATAATTAAGGAATCGGATATACCAAAGTCTGCTTTCAGATCCCAGTACGGGCATTATGAATTTGTAGTGATGCCATTTGGACTTACCAAGGCTCCTGCGGTGTTCATGCAATTGATGAATCGGGTATTCTTAGAGTACTTGGATAAATTTGTGGTCGTCTTCATTGATGACATCTTGATATATTCGAAAGACACAGAGGAGCATGCCGAGCATTTGCGTGTAGTTTTGAGCACCTTGAGGAAGGAACAGCTGTATGCAAAGCTTTCCAAATGCGAGTTCTGGATTAGGGAAGTAACTTTCCTTGGGCATGTGATATCAGCTGACGGAGTTCAGGTGGACCCGAAGAAAGTCGAAGCAATCTTGGAATGGGAAGATCCTAATAACGTGAAAGAAGTCCGGAGTTTCTTGGGACTTGCTGGATATTATCGCCGTTTTGTAGAGGGATTTTCCAAAATTGCTCGTCTGCTCACTCAGCTATTACAGAAAACTCAAAAGTTCACGTGGGATGAGAAATGCCAGGATGGTTTTGACGAACTTAAGAGGAGACTGACGACAGCACCTATATTAGCGTTACCAGATGGAACTGATGGATTCATGGTATACAACGACGCTTCAAATCAGGGTCTGTGATGTGTGTTGATGCAAAAGGATAAGGTGATTGCCTATGCTTCTCGGCAGTTGAAACCGTACGAGGTTAATTACCCGACTCATGATCTGGAGCTAGCAGCTGTGGTCTTTGCCTTGAAAATTTGGCGACGTTATTTGTACGACACTCATTGCCAGATCTTTACAGATCATAAGAGCCTAAAGTACATTTTCATTCATAAAGAATTAAACATGAGGCAGAGAAGGTGGCTGGAATTGATCAAGGATTACGACTTGGAAATTCTCTATCATCCGGGTAAAGCAAACGTAGTAGCCGATGCATTGAGCCATAAACCTATTTCTCTTCGAGTGTTGGAAGCACTTACATCCCAAACCAGCATTCAACGAGAACTGATCCACGAAGGGATTGAAGTATGGGCACCAGGAATCCAAAGGCAACTATATGTGATGGAACTGACTTCATCACTAGTCGAGGAAATCAAATCTAAGCAGTTGAACGATTCTCTGATACTTCGGTTATGTGACGAAGTAAAGAAAGGAAAGTCCCCAGGATTCGTGATACAAGATGATGGAGTTCTGAGATTTCAGAGTCGACTTTGCATTCCCGATGCTGAGGATTTGAGACGGACAATTCTGAAGGAAGCTCATAGCGTGCCTTATTCTATTCACCCAGGTAGCAGTAAGATGTATAAGGATCTAAAACAAAACTTCTGGTGGGGGAATATGAAGAAGGACGTAGCAGAATACGTTTCGAAGTGTTTGACTTGTCAGCAGGTTAAGATTGAACATCAGTGACATGTCGGAATGTTAAAACCGCTTCCGATCCCTGAGTGGAAGTGGGAGGATATCTCGATGGATTTCATCACCAGTATGCCAAGAACCAAGACGGGAATGAACATGATTTAGGTTGTAGTTGATCGACTAACCAAGTCGGCTCATTTCCTAGGAATTAAAGATACTTGGGGACCCGAGAGATTGGCGCGAGTATTTATTGCAGAGATAGTCAGATTACATGGGACACCGAAGACCATTATTTCAGATCGAGATGGTCATTTCGTGTCGCACTTCTGGAAGGAAGTTCACAGGGCTTTGGGGACTGAGCTAAACTTTAGCATGTCTTATCATCCTCAGATGGACGGTCAGTCCGAGAGGACTATATAAACAGTAGAAGACATGCTTAGAGCTTGTGCTTTGGATTGGTCAACTGATTGGGAAGTTCATTTTCCATTGATTGAATTCATCTACAATAATAGTTGGCATGCTTCTATTAAGATGGCACCATTT
Organism: Orobanche coerulescens; assembly: GCA_033398695.1. Taxonomy (NCBI): domain Eukaryota; kingdom Viridiplantae; phylum Streptophyta; class Magnoliopsida; order Lamiales; family Orobanchaceae; genus Orobanche; species Orobanche coerulescens. The sequence goes on along the minus strand of CM065805.1, from coordinate 27,605,242 downwards.
GAAGCTTTGTACGGGAGAAGATGCCGATCACCCCTGTGCTGGGATGATTCTTCGTAATTGATAAGGACGGAACCGGAATTGATAGTTCAGACTCAAGAAAAGATAGCTTTGATTCGGGAAAGACTATTGACTGCCCAGAGTCGACAGAAGTCTTATGCAGACGTACGTCGTCGCCCTATAGAGTTCGACATTGGGGACCACGTACTATTGAAGGTGTCTCCTACACGAGGAACTTTCCGTTTTGGGAGGAAAGGCAAGCTAAGTCCGAGATATATCGGACCATTCGAGATCCTCGAAAGAGTTGGGAATTTAGCATACAGGTTGGCCTTACCGCCATCGCTGAGTCACGTTCACAATGTGTTTCACGTATCCCAACTGCGGAGGTATGTACCGGATCCCAGTCATATCATTGAGTTCGATGAGATCGAGATAGCAAATGACGGCACCTTCGAAGAGAGACCAATCAAGATACTTGAGAGTCGGATCAAACAATTGAGGAATAAACCAATACACTTGGTTAAAGTACAATGGTCACGACACGGAGTTGAAGAGGCCACTTGGGAAACGGAGGACAGTATGAAGACTAGATATCCAGAGTTGTTTTCATCTTAAGTTTCGGAATGAAACTTCTTTTTAGGGAGGAAGGATGTAATACCCGAGATTTTTGATATGTAATTGAACCTTGTGATATTGTAATTGTTGCATTTTGATCTGAGTATTATTCTCCGTATTTCATGATCCGGTGTTGTTGAGCGCATGATTTCATGAATGTGATCTAAATTGTGATTCTGCGCATGTAGCGCACGCTATCGACTATATGTAGCGTACGCTAATTTGGAGCCGTAGCGCACGCTATGTATGAACCTTAGCGTGCGCTACACGTAGTCAGCATGATTGAGATAGGGCGGTAGGTGAGATCGGCTGCGGATCTCAGTTGGATTATGTCGGGATGAACCTGGATGGCTTTCGGGAAAAAGCCAAGTCAACGCGGTAGCGCACGCTACTGATATGAGGATAGCGCACGCTAAATGCTGAGTACAGTGTAGTCAGTAAGTCGTTAGCGCACGCTATGAGTATGGACTAGCGCGCGCTAATAACCACTTTCTATAAATAGGACAACATCCTTTTTCGTATTTTCAGTCTTTTCACTTCCCACATCCGAATCATTGGACTTAAAGAATTACTCTCTTCATCCTAAACCATTCATATCAGCATCCTAGCTCGAGTCGAAGATTGTAGATCATTGGAGATTGTTGTTCAAGCTCTCGGTGTTGGATTTCTTCTAGTTCCTTCGTGTTTTTCACCACTTTGAGGTAGGTGATTCTTCACCAATATTAGTAATATTCTGAAGGACGTTTTGATCATGATTTTGGATTATCTAGTCAGTTAAATTCGTTAGTAGTCGAACATCATGTGTTAGAAGGATATTTTTGACATTTCGGCACTTATTCATCGTATAATCCATTGAACCTTTTTAGTATATGGACTCCTAAGCATATTCATGTATCTTCAAAACCGATTATGACCAGTATATGGAGATTACCAAGTTCTTATGTCCTTACATAAAGGAATCATACGTTTTGGGACATGAAATGGATTGAACTTAGGATATTTTCTTGAAGATCAAAGATGAATTATGGTGTTGTAATGATGATACGTATCCTTGTGTCTCGTAGTCATTTAATACGTAAAGATCTTTCACAAACCGTATGAGCATGATATGCACGGAGATGGCATGTATTAACACTGAAGATTTCATGAGTTTCATCACCTTTAGCTCAAGTTTTCGCCCGATAGTAAACTGCCATGCACAGTTAGCGCACGCTAAGAGAGGCATATTAACGTGCGCTATCGGGAATGAGTAACGTACGCTACGTATGGTACGTAACGTACGTTATGTCATCAGCAGACACCGCTTATCGAGAGGATCACAAGACAGCTAGCGTACGCTAGACTTGGTCATTTGCGTACGTTAACAGGCAGGCTTAGCGCACGTTACGTAGAGTACATAGCGCGCGCTAAGTAGTTCAGGCAGAATTCATTTTTTTTAGAGCTTGCGGCCGTAAACCGAATTGTTAGACATTCGTACGACTTGAGAGGAATTCTTTATTTTTTCTTAGGTCCGAGCCTTGCATAGGGGACGATCGAGGGGCGGTGGCATACGGACGCGTGTCATTTGTTGGAGTATTTCATTCTTGCCATTTTCGAGGCAAGTATCATATGTTGAGTTTGATTTATATTGGAACTTTGATCATGCATATGGTTTTGTTCATGTTGTCGAATATGAGATTTATTTCTTTAATTTCTCGTGGTATTCGTTGTTAATTGTTCGTATTGATGAACATATTGAAATGCATATATGTATGCATAATTGATTGGTTTATGGTATAAATGATCCGAGGGGGTCATGAGGATCTATGCTGAGGGCGCTGGATCGAATGTCCACCATGCGTTGGTCCGACGGGATCATTATGGGGATCTATGCTGAGGGCGTTGGATCGCTGGACGGGATTTCCACCATGCGTTGGTCCGACGGGATCATCATGGGGATCTATACCAAGGGCACTGGATCGCTGGATTACCCTGTAATGTGTTGATGGAATCGTGAGGATTCACATCGTTGGATTCCGATGACGGAAGTCCGTTTTGCATGTTTTATGATGCACTGATGATTTATGTATTATGATACTTGTACTAGCATTGTTTTGCTAACCCTTTCGGGGGTGGACATTGTTTTGATGTTCAGGTAGCCGAGGAGCGGGGAAGCAACCACAGTACCGACAGGACGATGAAATGGCTCAGTGATGTGGTTGAGGTTTATTGTTATTGTGATTTGTCTTCTTGGTTCACTTTAGTACTCGAGTACGTGTGTTTTAATAATGTCATTTTTCGATATGGTTGTATAATTTAACTCATTGGATCAGTTGAATCAGTTCTGTATTTTGAACTTCAGTTGTAAGGATTGGGTTATATTTACATTTCTTTTATTTAGCCTTGTAAATCCTTACTTAAAGGGTTTACGGCGCTGTAATTATTCCGAATATCTCGGGGTGTTACAAAATGTGGAGAGATAGGAAGAACTTCAACAACAAAGTTGGAAGTATTTATCACATTCCAATTAAGACTGGTTCATTAAATTTTATTATGTTGAATCACATTAGGGTGCCACTTCCTTTGAGGATTTCCGGATAGTGGATGGTGTTGTTCACACTACATACCTAGATGCATGTTACGCTTTGGGATTGCTCGATGACGACAAAGAGTATATTCATGCTATAAAGGAAGCCGGTTTTGGGGGTTCCGGTCGTTTCCTTAGACATTCATTCTCCATGCTTATATAATCTGACCGTATGTCCTGGCCCATCCATGTTTGGGAAAGTACATGGGAGTATCTATCGGACAAGATCCAGTACTTTATGCGACGGAAGTTGAATATCCTGGTATAAATTTTAATAGATTTTTCATGTCAGAAATTCTATACGAAATTTTATTTGTTATTTACTATGCTGACTTTATATCTCAATATTTTAATATAGGACTAGAATTTTTTTTGAAGAATTTTACTCTTGCTGAGATAAAAGTGTTTCCTTCTAGGAATGGGTTTAGCTTGACTCAGATTGAAGGTAGGCCCATTCCCGACAACATAGTGATAGATAATGGTATGAATGATTGCTGAAGAAATGTCGTATGATATTGATGAGATGATTGAGCTGCACAGCCATTTGTATCCATGTCTCACGGACGAGCAAAGAACTGTGTACGATACTATTATGGATGCAGTCTATTCTGGTAATGGTGGATTTTTCTTTCTATATAGTTACAGTGGCACAGGAAAGACATTTTTGTGGAATAAACTGTGTTCTGCATTACGTGGTAGGCATGATATCGTCTCCCAATTGCTTCGAGTGGTATAGCTTCTCTACTTCTTTTTTGGGGTCCGCACTGCTCATTCTAGGTTTAGTATTCCTTTGCAGATCAATGAAACTACCGTGTGTAGTAGGATAACCCCCAATAGCGATCTGACAGGACTTTTGAAGAGTGAAAAGCTAACCTATGACTAATAAGTTTTGCATTGAGGCTCTAGATCGCAGTCTAAGATGTAATACCCCCAAGACGTTCAGGGCATATTACAGCACCGTGGACCCAACACCTTGGGAATCCACCAGGCTAACGCACAAACTCGACATCACGATTGATGACAAACATCATCAACATACAAATGATTCCACAATTTTAAGATATTCAAAACAAAAGACCGAACCCGACAGTAATAAATGAACAAACCGAGTCCACAAACAAATACAAGTCCAAAAGAAGAAAGTACTCGAGTACTTAAACAAATGACATAATTAATAAAACTAAAAGACAAGACGCCAAGCAAACGACCATTGAACAGAATCACCCTTGCCCATCACCCTCATACTGTCCGCATGCTCGTTCACCTCCATGACCTACAACTGAAATACAAAAGTATTTCCCTCATTTAAAGGGTTAGCGATAACAGCTAGTGCAAGTACAATCCATTTGAACTGCCATTCTAATAAGATGAATTATGCGCCAAAAATAAATTTAGAAAACATTTATATTCTAGAATATTATGGTACACGAGCACAAAAATAGTTCTCCAAAAAAACATTTCAAAGGTTAACCGTTGGTACCGGCCGCAGAGGCCCCGTCGGACCATCCTGGGTGGTTAACCCAAGTTCACTGTAATATCCGCAATTTTCGATTTTCGGTATTTTTCTTTTTGTTTGGCAGAAGTCTATCTTAGTGACTCTCTTGTGACCATTTCGTCATTCTGAGAATGATTAATTCTACACATTTTGACATTCGAGTTTGTCTTGGTGTCATTTTGTTGAGTTCCGTGCTTCTTAGCGACTTTTCCGCACTTGAGTTTGATTCTTGCGAATCTCATTCAAAATTGTCGCTTCGTGTTTCCCGTAAGTTCGTTTAACTTTGTTAAACGTGTTGTGAACTTCAGTTTGGTTATTTGATCATGTATCGTGATTTTTGGGCGATTTGGGTCATTTTGTAATTTCCCAAAGTTGTGGGTATCCGCATTCGTATTTGTTGTCTCGACCCTTTTCATGGTCGCGTGTGAGTTTGATTAGAGCTCAATCTCTTAGTATGACCTTATGCTTGAGATTTCCGTGCGTATCTTGAACTTGATATTTCGATCGGAGGAGTCCGTCGTTGTACCCGTTTTGAGAACTCTACTACTGTAGTTTCTGGGTGCATTAGCGCGCGCTAATGGATTTCCTTAGTGCATGCTATCGAGCTCAGAAGCAGTGGTTACTAGAGTACCCCATTAGTGCATGCTACCATATGTGTAGCATACGCTAGTGATGCTTCCTTAAGTACGTAATGCGACCTTCGTTACGTACGCTAGCGCGATCAGGATTTCGGGCAGATGAGTCTGGATAACTCTTACGTACGTAAGGACTTTCGCCTTATGTACGTTAATCATCTAGCGTACGTTAAGTTTCGTCCTTAACGTGAGCTAGCTCCTGTTTGCTATATATAATCAGGAGTTGACCCAGAATCGGAATTTTTCATCCCATTTCTTCTTTCTTCGGCTTTTGGCGATCTGGGTGGCTGAAGAATGAGTTTTCGACGGGCTTTGATGATGCTAATCATCTCGGTGGGTATACCTCGTGTTCATCATCATCATCTAATCGTCTACCAATCGTTCTTCTTTTTGTGAATCAAGGTATTTCCTAAAATCCTAGATTTGTGATATTTGGGGGTTTGTCTCGATTTTGTGATTCTAATCTGAAATTATTGATTACTTTGTTGTTATCTAGTCATGTTGATCATAGCCCACGGTTTGGAATTCTGTTTTCATGTTTTTGTCGGGTCGGTTCGTGTTCTTGGCCATTTTGGAGGAAACCCTTGAACTTTCATCATTTGTTCCTTTAATTCAGCGGCTTTGGGTCGTGCTATGGAATTCATTTTCATTGTTTCTATTTTCGTTTATAGCTTGTTGTCGCGGATTGGTGTTCAGCGGAGTCGTCGGATTCGTCATCAGTTCGTGTCGTCTCACTTCGGCCGATTCTCCGCGTTTGTGATTATTTGAGGCAAGTACCTTGTTCATACATTTCTTGTTTTGTGGATATGATGATCGGTGATCGCCTTGGTGTGTTTGTTTGGTTGTTCGAAATGAACTTTCAAGGATTTTGTTTAGCCTCGTTAAAGGCTCTCTTGCAAAACCCGTGTGTATTTTGTGATTGGTGTGTTTCGTAAATGATTAAGTGAATCCTATGGATATGTTTGGAGCTGATGTTGCGCTTGATAATGCATGTGTACATATATTACCTCATTTCAGTGCATTGTGGATTGACGTTTGTGCCGTGATAAGTGTTTGTTGCCTCTGGGTGAATTTTTTGGATATCCTTGGCGTACTGTGTTATGTGTGTGAATGTGTGGAGATGGGCGTGGTCTACGGTGACACATGGCTTGTGATCATGTGGTCAGGATGCAACAACCGTGAGAGCCTAAGAAAACTAAGGTGACACATGACTTGTGATCATGTGGTCAGGATGCAACAAGTGATTGATCCAACCGTGAGAGCCTAAGAAAACTACGGTGACACATGACTTGTGATCATGTGGTCAGGATGCAACAAGTGATTGATCCAACCGTGAGAGCCTAAGAAAAACCTACGGTGACACATGGATTGTGATCATGTGGTCAGGATGAAACAAGTGATTGATCCAACCATGAGATGACGTGGCATGTGATCATGGTGTTATGGATATGATTTTGGATGTGTTTTGCCAGGTCGAGTACCTTGGATGTGTTACCAAGATTTCATATCTCGGGTGGTTATATTCTGTTGACTTTATGTCCGTCGAGGATAGGTGACGTGGGGTTTGAACCCTGTGAATTGTTGTTGATTTTTATTTGAGAAAGCAAATCTTTGGTCTTTGACCCCTTTCGGTTTTTGAAAGAGAAGGATTCGATAATCCTAAATTGTTTGCCGTTAAAACCCCCGAGGGCATTTTAAAACATTTTATAAATCGTTCTCTTGATTTGTGATCTTTCGAAGTTGGAAAGTTTACTCAAACTCTCTGCCTCGGAAAGTATCTTTCATTATGTTTTAATCTTGGGGATTATTATTATTCTTTGAATATGATTTGTATGACTTATATTTGCACTTTGTACTTGCACTAGCAAAATAGTGGGATTTTTCTAACCCTCAAGTAATCGGGGGTGGATGTCTGTTTTGCATTCAGGTTTTGGGGATCATAATAGAGGGCTGACACGAAGAATGATGAATGATGATCGGTACTAATCACATGAGGATCCGTACGATGTTGTATTGGTCTAGTTGTAGTTTATTTTCGCTGTAGTATTTTTTTCCCGTTGCATGAAAGAGTTTTGTTTTGACCTCTGCGTTGGTATGTATTGAGATTGAGTTGTATGTATTAACTGAAGGACCAAATCGGTATACTGGGTCACTTTATCCTTAAAGGTGATGTTGAGATGTTGATTTTAGTTACCAGCCTGGTAGACCCTTGAGGAAAGGGTCTACGGCGTGTAATATCCCTGAGTGGATTGGGGGAGTTACATAAATGGTATCAGAGCATAGGTTGTGGAAACCTAAGATGTCGGGTCGAGTTGGGTCTGTTGAGTCTTGTCTCGTTGGATTTTGTCTGACTGAGTCGTGTTGCGAAGCGTCGTATGAGTTTGTTGGTCATGATTAGTATTGTGGGGCGATTATCATCTTCGTGCCACCTGTGGATGTAAGTCTCCCTTTTTTGTGTTGTGCCTCGTGTGACACGAGCTACTTGTATGATTATTTATTAAGTGAAGGAATCTTTATGTAGATTTTGGTTTCGTGATATGCGTTTATCTGACTCCCATATTTTGTTTATATGAGTGGTGTCACTGCTAATGTATTATTGGCTGTTGATTTTGTCCGCTGCTAATGATTTCCAAAATGATTTGCTCGTTTTGCAAGTATTCTTGTGAAACCCTTATGCTTAACATGAAATGGTAATGTTTATGTGTGTGATTTTCTCACTCTGGGAGGGTCCGATGTGGCCTCGGAGGAATCTGTGATTTCGCTCCTGATTCACGAGCTTGTTGGTTAGCCAGTCTGGGAGGGTCCTTAGAGGCCTCGGATGGGACCAGTGGTTTAGCCCCGGTCCTAGGTGATGCATGTGCGTGATTTTGATATTTAACTATGGCCAGTCCGGGAGGGTCAATAGAGGTCTCGGATGGGACCAGTGGTTTAGCCCCAGTTCTAGGCAGTTTTTTAACTGTGATTAGTGATTGTTTGTTGTCCGGGAAAGACATGTCTTGATTTTGAAACAATTTGATCCATGTGCTATGAGATGTGTAAACGAATGTGAGTTTTTGAGCATTCTGGCCTAATGGATTTTTGAAAGTCTTGAGTATCTTAGAGAACAAATCTCGAGACATACTTTTAAAATGGATTATTTTCTCGCGGTATTTTCAAGGTGCCTACTAGTACAACTCTGTTTCAAAATTATTCCACTTTGAGGACCAAAATATTTTGAGATATTTTCAGTAATTTAAAAATGCATTTGCTTAGACCCGAAGGTCGAATATTTTTGAAAATTTTTAACTAAAGAGAGGTGTCCTCATTTTTATCAAACACAAGATGGGTTTTCAAAGTCTCGATAACGATGTTTGTATTACTTTTTCCAAGTGTGATACTTAAGATCAACTGGTGTTTCCAATTTTTTTTTAAAAGGTGGTTTTCGTTTTTAAAACCTATCATTTCATGTTTGTGGTCAGAGAATGTGTGTATGATGTTATCATTGTCGTTAGGGTGTTAGACCTCTGAGTTGTGATTGAATCGGTGGTGGGAGCGTTAAGTCGTTCACCATGCAATAGTTGTATTAGCCCTCTGTGAGAGGTGTGATGTTGGTATTAAATGTTTGTCGCTTCGTGGTGATTTGCGTGTTATCGCACCTGTGCGAGCTGTTGGAGCTTGGGTTTGTATGATTATGTCCATATGTGATTGTTTCATGATATTTTGTAATTATGTGCTGGTTATCGTTTGAACCGTTGAAATCGCCGAACGATGCCGTCGTTGCTGTGATTTTCATATATGTGTTGCCTTACGAGGGTAATCGTGGTATGTGTTATATGTTATGATTTTATGTTGTGCTGAGTGGTTACTTATTCAGTATGCCGAGAGGTAGAGGTTGTCGTCATGGCGACCAGACGCGTGATCAGGATCATGCTGCCGGTGATGGTGTTGGTATTGGTGTTGCTATTATTTTGCAGCAGGTAGCTGCACAGATGACTCAGTTGACTCAAGCAGTTCAACATAATACAGATGTGACCTAGAACATTGGCACAAATTAGTGTCTTCGAGAAGTGGTTCGTATGAATCCCCCTCGTTTCGCTGGTGCCGCAGATGTTGGGATTCGGTGCCTAAAACGAAGGCCCAGTGGAAGCGGTAAAACGAAAATTAATTCGATCCGAATCCCTACGAGGATCGATCGAGCTATGTATATACGAATATATAAATGAAAAACAAGAGTCGTAAGAAACTAACCCTCGAACTCCGTTGATTAAATGGTAACCTTCTCTTGAGCTATTCCCCAAGCTTTAGTTTGATCTCTACGAGTTCAATCCGCTCCAAGCCCTTGAACAATCCAACGCCGAAAGCACCGCGTCTCTACTTGCCACGCGCCGGAAAAATGACCGGAATAACAACACTTGATTAACCTCTAAGGTTACGGCTAGAATCAAGTGATGAAGCTATGCAACTCAAGATTACAACACTCTAAGTGTTTAATCTAGTATCTCTCTATCTCACAAATATTTTTCTCCAAGAAAAACTTATGAATGTTGTGAAGATGATGATGAATAGTATGAAGCCTTGGAAAAAAAACTTTTCCTCTCTCCTTCTACTTACAAAACGTGAGCATTAGTAGTTGGCAAGGAGATGTGGTCTTCTCTATATATTATCCATCAAATCCCCTCATATCAATCACCTTTTGACAAAATCACCTAAGGTGATATTTTGTCCCCTTGACAAAACATAAGTCTTCCACCAACATGTGGAGACTATGACCACGGAAAATGGAAGGAAAGAGGGGCGGGCATCTAGAAGGAGCCGGGCGAGTTCGGTCCGTTTCGGACTCCCGTGAGTCCAAACAGATAAACTCCGATTCCGTTCCGATGTATTTATATTGATTAATTAATCCAATTAATTAATCATATCAAATACATAATAACATAATTAATTTCTCCAAGAAATAATTATATTCATGAATTAAATTAATCACCGAGTAATATATTTAATTCATTTGGCCGTAAATCAATTTATCTAATAAATCGATTTAAACATCCAATGTTCCAAAATTAGATATCCAATATCTAATATTCATAATGAGAGAATTAGCTTTATTCATTCCGTCGTCAATCCTATTGCGCGACTCGGTAGGTCCGTCTCAGTCAGCAATGGGAGGAACCAAAGAGTAGTAGCACCACCTAGCGAGCCTGGCTGCCTACACTATACCCCAACTGAGAACGAATGATTGGGATCATTCAAGAACCATTCTGTCGTGAATACCAGTAAACGTATAAACCCTTCTTTCAAATGTGCCGATCAAGTTATAGGGTCACGGTCAGTCAAACCCTATCTGTACTTGATGCTATGCATGCGTTAATGCAAATCGAGATCATCGAGCTGTCGTGTATCTAATACAACTAGCTCCAATGCTTTGGCCAAAGACTTATGATCTCATCTTCCAATAACCGCATAGGACATATAACCCACTCACTAACGGGAGAAAGAATTCTATCTTGGTATTCAGTAGGACCTGCTACTTGCCCGTCAAGATGCACGTCGAGGTTGACCCCCGCCTTCCGGTTTATAGGGTCGAACTACTCTAATGAAAATCTTGACGTCACAAGCACATCCCTACTAAATCCTCAAGTCGAAGGTTCACGAATACCTATCACAACCTTTCGATTCCATCATTGATCGTCCGGAGTGAAATCCGTGTGACGAATCGAGGGTGAGTCGGTTCGAGTATACTAATCTAATTAGCATACCTATAACGTGTGCTCCCACTAACCATTAGTGTTCGACATGCACTCTCCTTGTCAAAGAACACGTCATACAAGTCTTCACATAAACTTAATGCCCAGTCAAGTTTCATCGACTTGCGAACGATTAAGTATTTGAGCTATAAACCTTTCCAAAGGCCGACCCCCTTATCCAATAAGGAGTGGAACGCTTTGCTCTCAAATACACGGACTAGTTTCTACATATATATTTACGAGTTAGGAATGCCAAGAACTACCAAGAATAAAGAAAAATCCATTGCCTTATATAATTGATTTACATAATTACAAGTGCAATGCCCTCACTCAACATCCTCTCGAGTGGCATTCGAGGGCATACTCCTAACAATCTCCCACTTGCACTCAATGCCACACACTATGGTATCTAATACCCATGTTCTCCGATGACGCTCCAAGCTAGTCCGAGAAAGTGGCTTGGTCGTGGATCGGCGACGTTGTCGGCCGAGTCTACTCAGGCAAGACAATGTATCCCTTGCGAACAAATTCTCTTACGAGATGATACTTCCTCTCAATATGTTTGGTGCCGTTGTGAAGCCTTGGCTCCTTGGCTCGCGCTGACTCCGTTGTTGTCGCAGATAAATGAACAGCTCAAAGACATGGTATCACTTGAAGTTCTCCTTAAACTTCTTAATCCGTAACCCTTCCTGGAAGCCTCCAAGGCCGCTTGATACTCGGCTGACAGTGGAATCAAGCGGTCGCTTTGCTTGGCACTACGCCAAGATACCGCTCCTCCATTAAGAGTAAATATGTAGCCGAAGTGGACATCGAGTCGTCCTTCGGTCCTTGGAAGTCCGAATCGGTGAATCCCACCACATCTAATTCTCCACCGCCATACATCGTAACCATATCTCTAGTTCTTCTCAAGTACTTGAGAACGTTCTTTATGGCGACCAATGTTCCCTACCAGGTTTGCTCGAAACCTACTCACCACGCTTACAGCATGCGCGATGTCAGGTCTTGTACACAACATAGCATACATAAGGCTACCCACGGCCGAAGCATATGGTATATTACTCATTTCCTTTCGTTGTTCCTCACTTTGAGGACACATCTTCAAGGTGAGTTTTATTCCATGTTGCATCGGTAGGAACCCTCTTTTAGAATCATCCATCTTAAATCGCTTTAAGATCTTATCTATATAGAGGGCTTGGGAAAGGCCTATTCTTCTCTTCGCTCTATCCCGGTAGAGTCGAATTCCAAGAATATAGGTTGCTTCTCCCAAGTCTTTCATGGATAAATTACTCGAAAGCCAAGCTTTTACAGAACTGAGCATTCCCACATCATTTCCTATTAGTAGAATATCATCCACATATAGTACTAAGAATGCGATCTTGCTCCCACTAACCCTCTTGTATACACAAGGTTCCTCTTCATTTTGCACGAAGTCAAACTCTTTGACCACCTCGTCAAAACGAAGGTTCCAACTACGCGACGCTTGCTTCAGTCCATAAATGGAACGCTGAAGCTTGCACACTTTCTGAATATCGACTTCGGACACAAAGCTTTTAGGATGCTCCATATAGATTTCCTCCTCGAGGAATCCATTAAGGAAAGCCATCTTTACATCCATTTGCCATATCTCATAATCGTGGTAGGCAGCTATAGCAAGCATCATGCGAATAGACTTGATCATGGCTACAGGCGAGAAAGTATCGTGGTAATCGATCCCTTCCTTTTGGGTATAACCCTTTGCCACAAATCTGGCCTTATAGGCGTCAACCTTGCCATCACCATCAGTCTTTCTCTTGTAGATCCACTTGTTCCCAATAGGCACTATGCCCTTGGGGCGGTCTACTAGAGTCCAGACCTGATTGGCATGCATCGAGCCTATCTCAACTTCCATAGCTTCACGCCATTTCGCGGAGTCTACATCCACCATCGCTTGGTCATAGGTCGTCGGGTCGGTCTCTTGGCTATCACTTGGAACCTCATGGAGACCCAGCTCCTCCAAGTGCACAAGCCTATACCTCTCAGGTAAATAAGACACCCTACTAGACCTACGAGGTGGTTGTACTTGTATTTCAGAAGGTTCGGTTCCAGTTTCTTGCACAGGTGTCTCCCGAGGAGTTTCATTGTATTCTTCTAAAGAAATACTTGTACCTGCTCTGCCTTCCTGAATGAACTCATCTTCCAGGAAGTGTGCTTGTAAAGAAACAATGATCTTTCGATCTTCGGGCATGTAGAATAGATATCCCATTGTCCCAGACGGGAATCCAATGAAACGTCCCTTCGCAGACCTAGCTTCCAACTTTTCCACCTTAGTCTTCTTGACATAGGCGGGACATCCCCAAATCCTAATATGATTAAGACTTGGTTTTCTTCCCTCCCACATCTCATGTGGAGTTTTAGGAACGGATTTGGAAGGACATCTGTTCAAGATGTAAGCAGTAGTCAGGAGTGCATACCCCCACAGGTAAATTGGTAAGTCAGTATAGCCCAGCATGGAACGGACCATGTTTAACAAGGTCCGGTTCCTTCTTTCTGACACACCATTTAACTGAGGAGTACCTAGAGGTGTTAGTTGTGAAACTATTCCATGTTCCTTAAGGAACTCGTCAAACTCCGTACTCATATACTCGCCACCTCGGTCCGACCGAAGTGCTTTGATATGATTACCAGTTTGTTTCTCGACTAGGGCCTTGAATTCCTGGAATTTCTCAAAGGCCTCAGATTTATGTTTCATTAAGTATACATAACCATACCTAGTATGATCATCTGTAAACGTAATGAAATATTGATATCCGTCACATGCTGCTTCCAAAGCACCACAAACATCAGTATGGATTAAGCCCAGTTTATCAGCGGCTCTTTCAAAAGTCCATGTGAAGGGGGACTTAGTCATTTTGCCTTTAAGGCAAGATTCACAAGTAGGAAAGGGATCTGATCCCAATGGACCCATAAGTCCATCTTTTTCCATCTTGTAAACCTTGGTCTGACCAACATGACCAAGTCTAAGATGCCATTTCAAAACTTGATTGGTTTCATCCCTACCACGTTTTCTAGTCATAGTATTCACAACTACTTTGTTGCTGAGATTTAGATGATACAATCCATTTAACAATGTAGCAGTACCCACTTGTTTATTTCTAAAATAAATTTTGCAGAACCATCACCAATGAAAAATAAAGCCTTTTCGGTCCATGACCGAATGGATACAATGTTTTGTGCCCCTTGGGCAAAACAAGTACATCTTCTAAAGTCAAAACAAAGCCGGATTCTAAACCAAAAAGAAGTGATCCTATGTGGTCGCCTCGACACTATGCCCGCTTGACCGTGATCATAACTTCTCCACTCCAAGCTTCCTACTTTGTTCCGCATCCCGATTCACGGTACAAATATGAGAACTAGCACCGTAATCCAAAGATCCGTAAAGTAAAAATACAAGAGCGAACAATTTGTTTCCAAAACTAAAAGTTACAGACCAAGTGCCATGAAGAATCGGATGCTCTAGCCCAGTGGCCCAACTCACCGCACTTGAGACAAGCATCTTTCTTCTTCTTGTTCTTCGGAACCATCGGGGCCTTGCCCTTACCCTTAAGGTCCTTAACTTGTGGTCCAGTTTGCTTCTTGGTCTTTTTCTTCTTGTTCTTAGACCTCCGAGGTCCGTAAGAAATCACAAGAGCACTCCTTCATCTCATGAGTCTTCATCTGAGACTGAGCGGTCACAAGTTTGTTCATTAGCCCAGCTAAATTACATGCAATCTCATTGCAGTTGAAGTTCATAACAAACTGTGAGAAGGAATCAGGGAGAGACTGTAGGATAAGGTCGGTTTGGAGAGAAGTATCCATTTTAAAATCAAGAGCCTCCAATCTCTCGATCATGGATATCATATTTAGGACGTGTTCCCCAACCTTCTCACCTTCCTTCATCCTTGCACCGAACAGTTGCTTGGATATCTCATATCTAGCAGTTCTGCTGTGCTCACCATAAAGTTCGGTTAAGTGAGATGGAATCTGCCTAGCAGAAGTCATTTTATCATGAGCTCTCTGAATCTCATTAGACATGGAAGCCATCATATAAGCACGGACTTTCACGTCATCCTTAACCCACTTTTCGTGGTTTTCAATCTCTTCCTGATTGGCTCGGGTCCGCAAAGGAGGCGCCGGAATGTCCGTCTCCAAGATGTATCCCAGTGCCTCTATACTGAGGACAATCATCAGATTGCGGAGCCAATCCACAAAGTTAGGTCCCATTAAGGTGTTCTTTTCGAGTAGAATTGCGAGTGGATTCATTTTCATATTGAGATTTGTCTGCATTAAGTATAACAGATTAATTAGTGACTCATTCAATTATGTTCTGAGTATAGAATTAAGGTCTTTTCTATTCTTGTTACCCAGCTCCCACAATTTTTATCGGAATAACACACTCCCATGTGAAATCCGGAAGTATCGTCGCTCTACTTCATAGTGGTGATCGATTTCTTTATAAATCTTAATAGAGGGCAACCGAATAGGTTTCTAGTCTATTAATTTTCATAAAGTGGTGTCCAACACCAACCCATCTAATGGATGATTCGATCTTCTTTTTCCCCTTGTTCACTCCCCTCAACCTATACGGTTTCTATGGTTCGTGAACAAGTTAAGTTTATACCATCGACGCAAATCAGTTTCACAATTGAATCTTATCCGGCAACCTATCAGGTTTCTAGGGATAAAATTTGCTCCAACCGAAGGCATCTAATGCGCTCCCGGTAATTTATCCATCCTCCCCGAAAGACTACCCCGATAACTCGGAAGCATATCACATCCAGTTTGGATTTCAATTTCCCGAAAACTCGATGGAGGGAAGGAAAACCTTGAAACCTTATAAACCTAATAATTTGTCGTGGGAGAATTTTCGCGATTAATGTTACACTTTGCACATTAATCAGTTAAATGCGTTTGTGGCATTCATACAATATGAAACAACCATTCACAACCTAGTTGCTACCAACATGTGGTTCATGGACCGTTCCTAGAAAATAAAAACTCTGTAATCTAATTACAAGTCTTCGTCTTGAATCTTCGTCTTCTCGAAATGGATCTTCCTCCGGTCTTCGTCATTACATATAAATTTTACATCGAAAATTGCATCCTATATACAAACATTTCTAGTAAAATAAATAGGCTCAAAACGGCCTGTACAACCCAATCGAATAAAACGAACGATTCAAAAACTAAGTCCACGAACTACATCCCCATTCAAAAGAATCCATCTAATAAATACTAAATAAATGGAAAACGTAGAGATACATTGATCCAATCAACAATACGAACCGATCCAATCGATTCACACAATTGGTAATATGATAACGTTCAAAATAATTCGGTCGACCATAAATATTCCAATTAATCAAATTTCCCTTATAAAATGAAATATCATAAATCATTTTAATCATATTAAATCCAATTTAACATGAGGGAGATTAATTTTCAAGAATACACGAAAAAATCGAGCCGGGGCGAAAAAAGCCTGCCATGGCCGAGTCATCGCCGCAAGATGCCGTGAGACAGCTGGCATGGCCGAGTCACGCTGGCAATGCCGCCGGCTGCCCAGAGCCAGTCGGCCGCCCACTGAGCTCGGCCGCCCCCGCATGATGGTCGCCTGTGCCGGCCGCACAGCCTCGGTCGCGCCCCGAGCCCAGGCCGCGGCCCCCTGCTCCCGGACCCCTCTCGGACCGTCCAACGGCATTTCGGGGCAAGTTTTTCGACCGGATATCCAATATCTATATTCTCCAACATTCATATCTTCAATATAAATCATATTTCCAAGAAATTAAGATTTATATTTAGACATAAACTTACGAAAAATATAACTACAACGAACGTAAAAACATATACCACGATTATGACTAAAATGATTCCAAACCATTCAC
The DNA here is from genome assembly GCA_033398695.1 of Orobanche coerulescens. Classification (NCBI taxonomy): domain Eukaryota; kingdom Viridiplantae; phylum Streptophyta; class Magnoliopsida; order Lamiales; family Orobanchaceae; genus Orobanche; species Orobanche coerulescens. The sequence continues at coordinate 27,588,311 of CM065805.1, read as the reverse complement.
CATCTAATCGAGCATTCCAAATGCCAATATCGTATATACGATCGCAAGACCTACGCTCCGATACCACTGTTGGGATTCGGTGCCTAAAACGAAGGCCCAGCGGAAGCGGTAAAATGAAAATTAATTCGATCCGAATCCCTACGAGGATCAATCGAGCTATGTATATACGAATATATAAACGAAAAACAAGAGTCGTAAGAAACTAACCCTCGAAGTCTGTTGATTAAATGGTAACCTTCTCTTGAGCTATTCCCCAAGCTTTAGTTTGATCTCTACGAGTTCAATCCGCTCCAAGCCCTTGAACGATCCAACGCCGAAAGCACCGCGTCTCTACTTGCCACGCGCCGGAAAAATGACCGGAATAACAACACTTGATTAACCTCTAAGGTTACGGCTAGAATCAAGTGATGAAGCTATGCAACTCAAGATTACGACACTCTAAGTGTTTAATCTAGTATCTCTCTATCTCAAAAATATTTTTCTCCAAGAAAAACTTATGAATGTTGTGAAGATGATGATGAATAGTATGAAGCGTTGGGAAAAAAACTTTTCCTCTCTCCTTCTACTTACAAAACATGAGCACTAGTAGTTGGCAAGGAGATGTGGTCTTCTCTATATATTATCCATCAAATCCCCTCATATCAATCACCTTTTGAAAAAATCACATAAGGTGATATTTTGTCCCCTTGACAAAACATAAGTCTTCCACCAACATGTGGAGACTATGACCAAGGAAAAGGGAAGGAAAGAGGGGTAGCCATCTAGAAGGAGCCGGGTGAGTTCGGTCTGTTTCGGACTCCCGTGAGTCCAAACAGATAAACTCCGATTCCGTTCCGATGTATTTATATTGATTAATTAATCCAATTAATTAATCATATCAAATACATAATAACATAATTAATTTCTCCAAGAAATAATTATATTCATGAATTAAATTAATCACCGAGTAATATATTTAATTCATTTGGCCGTAAATCAATTTATCCAATAAATCGATTTAAACATCCAATGTTCCAAAATTAGATATCCAATATCTAATATTCATAATGAGAGAATTAGCTTTATTCATTCCGTCGTCAATCCTATTGCGCGACTCGGTAGGTCCGTCTCAGTCAGCAATGGGAGGAACCAAAGAGTAGTAGCACCACCTAGCCAGCCTGGCGGCCTACACTGCACTTAATTGAGAACGAATGATTGGGATCATTCAAGAACCATTCTGTCGTGAATACCAGTAAACGTATAAACCCTTCTTTCAAATGTCCCGATCAAGTTATAGGGTCACGGTCAGTCAAACCCTATCTGTACTTGATGCTATGCATGCGTTAATGCAAATCGAGATCATCAAGCTGTCGTGTATCTAATACAACTAGCTCCAATACTTTGGCCAAAGACTTATGATCTCATCTGCCAATAACCGCATAGGACATATAACCCACTCACTAACAGGAGAAAGAATTCTATCTTGGTATTCAGTAGGACCTGCTACTTGCCCGTCAAGATGCACGTCGAGGTTGACCCCCGCCTTCCGGTTTATAGGGTCGAACTACTCTAATGAAAATCTTGACGTCACAAGCACATCCCTACTAAATCCTCAAGTCGAAGGTTCACGAATACCTATCACAACCTTTCGATTCCATCATTGACTGTCCCGGAGTGAAATCCGTGTGACGAATCGAGGGTGAGTCGGTTCGAGTATACTAATCTAATTAGCATACCTATAACGTGTGCTACCACTAACCATTAGTGTTCGACATGCACTCTCCTTGTCAAAGAACACGTCATACAAGTCTTCACATAAACTTAACGCCCATTCAAGTTTCATCGACTTGCGAACGATTAAGTATTTGAGCTATAAACCTTTCCAGTGCCGACCCCCTTATCCAATAAGGAGTGGAACGTTTTACTCTCAAATACACAGACTAGTTTCTACATGTATATTTACGAGTTAGGAATGCCAGTAACTACCAGTAAATAAAGAAACATCCATTGCCTTACATAATTGATTTACATAATTACAAGTGCAATGCCCTCACTCAACATCCTCTGAGTGGCATTCGAGGGTATACTCCTAACAGCAGATGCATTAGGCTGGGATGGTTGGCTTTTCCAGTTGGGAAAGATATTCGAGGTAGTCGATTGTCCAGAAGAACGTAAGTTGCCTGTCGCTCAGTATCTTCTTGACAAGGATGCCGCTAATTGGTGGGAGACTGTTAATCCTCGAGATCATGTTGTCACATGGGCAGAGTTCCAGAGATTCATGAGAGATGAGTTTGTCCGGAACCGATCAGAAATAAGAGGATTAATGAATTCTTTTCGGTGGAACTGCAAGATGTACCACTGTCTTGAGCTATTATTGATTATAGCAAACAGCTCAGCTACGTGCAGGATCAGGTAAGGACAGAGGAAGATAAAATCTGTCATTTTAGTAGGCAAATGAAGCCGGAGATTCGTTAGTACATGACAGGTCTCACTTGACTTCATTGAGAGAGTATCAGAATAGGGCGTTAGCCTACGAACTATCTATATCATCGACCGAGCATATGTCTGAATCGAAGAAATGGAAAACTGTTGGGAACTCTTCAGGAAATCAGGGTGGTGGGCCTCTTGGGGCTGGGACTTCGTGTCGTCATCCTAAGAAGGTTCCTAGATCGCGTGAACAGAGGAGTAGTTTTACCCCTGCAATGAGTAATGTGAGCAGCACGAAGACGTGTTATAATTATAGCCAAGCGGGCCACACCGCGAAGAATTTTCGTTCATCATTAGTCAGCTGTTTTGAGTGTGGCCAAGTGGGTCACCGGGTTATGCATTGCGAGACGGTAGCTGAGAGGTTTGGGGATCAGGTTTATGTATCTGCTCCGAAAGGACACGGGGATGCCTAGTGTGATTTTCGAGAATTTGGGCATGGTTGGAGTTCATCGGGGTTACCCTCGCGGATCGTTTTGTGTTTATTTTCTATTTTCTTGACTGTGCATGTTTTCTTGTAATAAGTACCTCCTATTTTGTGATTATTCGGATAATTGACTTGATTGTGCTATCTGTTTGGTGATACTCGACACTTGTTGGTTTTATTATGTCTCTGCCGGTGACATTATGATGGTTGTCGTTGAGCGTGATTTCACACCGTATGTTCCCTTGCGTACCTTATAACATTTTGCTGATGGGCACGAGTTTTTCGGTTCTTGTGTATCCCGTTTATATATTTCTGGTGGGATATTGCTCCTTCCTACTTATTTTAAGTTTCGGGATGAAACTTCTTTTAAGGAGGGTAGTATGTAATATCTGCAATTTTCGATTTTCGGTAATTTTTGGCTGAAGTCCATCTTAGCGACTCGCTTGTGACCATTTCGTCATTTTGAGAATGATTAATTCTGCCCCTTTTGACATCCGAGTTCGTTTCGGTGTCGTTTCGTTGAGTTCTGTGCTTCTTAGCGACTTTTCCGCACTTGAGTTTGATTCTTGCGAATCTCGTTCGAAATTGTCGCTTCGTGTTTCCCGTAAGTTCGTTTAACTTTGTTAGACGTGTTGTGAATTTCGGTTTGGTTATGTGATCATGTATCGTGATTTTTGGGCATTTTAGGCCATTTTGTAATTTCCCAAAGTTGTGGGTATCCGCATTCGTATTTGTTGTCTTGACTCCTTTCATGGTCGCATGTGAGTTTGATTAGAGCTCAAGCTCTTAGTATGACCTTATTCTGGAGCTTTCCTTGTGTATCTTGAACTTGATATTTTGATTGGAGGAGTCCGTCGTTGTACCCGTTTTGAGAACTCTACTGCTGTAGTTTCTGGGTGCATTAGCGCACGCTAATGGATTTCCTTAGCGCACGCTATCGAGCAGCAGAATCAGAACCAGTGGGTACTGGAGTACCCTGTTAGCGCACGCTACCATATGTGTAGCGTATGCTAGTGATGCTTCCTTACGTACGGAATGTGGCCTTCGTTACGTACGCTAGCGCGATCAGGATTTCGGGCAGAGGAATCTGGATGACTCTAACGTACGTAAGGACTTGCACCTTACGTACGTTAATCATCTAGCGTACATTAGGTTTCGTCCTTAACGTGCACTAGCTCCTTTTTGCTATATATAATCAGGAGTTGACCCAGAATCGGGATTTTTCAACCCATTTCTTCTTCCTTCGGCTTTTGGCGATCTGGGTGGCCGAAGAACGAGTTTTCTTCGGGATTTGATGATGGTAATCATATCGGTGGGTATTCCTCGTGTTCATCATCATCTAATCATCTACCCATCGTTCTTCTTTTTGTGAATCAAGGTATTTACTAAAATCCTAGATTTGTGATATTTGGGGGTTTGTCTCGATTTCGTGATTCTAATCCAAAATTATTGATTTCTTTGTTGTTATCTAGTCATGTTGATCATAGCCCATGGTTTGGAATTCTATTTTCATGTTTTTGTTGGGTCGATTTGTGTTCTTGGCCGTTTTGGGGGAAACCCTTGAACTTTCGTCGTTTGTTCCTCTAATTCAGCGGCTTTGGGTCGTGCTATGGAATTCATTTTCATTGTTGTTGTTGTCGTTCGTAGTTTAGCAGATTGGTGTTCAGCAAAGTCGTCGGATTCATCGGTTTGTGTCGCCTCACTTCGGTCGATTCTCCGCGTTTGTGATTATTTGAGGCAAGTACCTTGTTCATACATTTTTTGTTTTGTGGATATGATGATCGTCTTGGTGTGTTTGTTTGGTTGTTCGAAATGAACTTGCAAGGATTTGGTTTAGCCTCGTTAAAGGCTATCTTGCAAAACCCGTATGTATTTTGTGATTGGTGTGTTTCATAAATGGTTAAGTGAATCCTATAGATATGTTTGGTGCTGATGTTGCGCTTGATAATGCATTTGTACATATATTACCTCATTTCGGTGCGTTGTGGATTGACGTTTGTGTCGTGCTAAATGTTTGTTGCCTCTGGGTGAATTGTTTGGATATCCTTGGCCTACTGTGTTATGTGTGTGAATGTGTGGACATGGGCGGGGTCTATGGTGACACGTGGCTTGCGATCATGTGGTCAGGATGCAATAAGTGATTGATCCAACCGTGAGAGCCTAGGAAAACTATGGTGACACATGACTTGTGATCATGTGGTCAGGATGCAATAAGTGATTGATCCAAGCGTGAGATCCTAAGAAAACAACGGTGATACATGGCTTGTGATCATGTGGTCAGGATGCAACAAGTGATTGATCCAACCGCGAGAGCCTAAGAAAAACCTACGATGACACATGGCTTGTGATCATGTGGTCAGGATGCAACAAGTGATTGATCCAACCGTGAGATGATGTGGCATGTGATCATGGTGTTATGGATATGAATTTGGATGTGTTTTGCCAGGTCGAGTACCTTGGACGTGTTACTAAGATTTCGTATCTTGGGTGGTTATATTCTGTTGACTTTATGTCCGTCGAGGACACGTGACGTGGGCTATGAACCCTGTGGATTGGTGTTGGTTTTTATTATAGAAAGAAAATCTTTGGGCTTTGACCCCTTTCGGTTTTTGAAAGAGAAGGATTCGATAATCCTAAATTGTTTTCCGTTAAAACCCCCGAGGGAATTTTAAAACATTTTATAAATCGTTCTCTTGATTTGTTATCTTTCGAAGTTGGAAAGTTTACTCAAACTCTCTGCCTCGGAAAGTATCTTTCGTTATGTTGGAATCTTGGGGATTCCTGATTATTATTATTCTTGGAATATGATTTGTATGACTCGTATTTGCTCTTTGTACTTGCACTAACAAAATAGTGGAATTTTGCTAACCCCCGAGTAATCGTGGGGTGGATGTTTGTTTTGCATTCAGGTTTTGGGGAGCATAACACAGGGTTGGCACGAAGAATGATGAATGATGATCGGTACTATTCACATGAGGATTTGTACAATGTTGTATTGGTCTAGTTGTAGTTTATTTTCGCTGTAGTATTTTTTTTCCCGTTGCACGGAAGAGTTTTGTTTTGACCCCTGCATGGGTATGTATTGAGATTGAGTTGTATGTATTAATTGAAAGACCAAATCAGTCTACTGGGTCACTTTAGCCTTAAAGGTGATGTTGAGATGTTGATTTTAGTTACCAGCCTGGTAGACCCTTTTGGAAAGCGTCTACGGCGTGTAATATCCCTGAGTGGATTGGGGGTGTTACATTCACAATATGCATACGCACGGCACTACGTATCCCCAGAGGCCCCGTCAGACCATCCCTGGGTGAACATACGTATTCATATCCACAACATACACGGGAAGCCATAAATCAAATACTAGAATATGCATACAAATGTAAAGTATTTGCCTTTGAGACATCTTCGACGAGACGGAAAATAAATGACGACTAGGAATGACCCGGAGTGAACATGTCCGCTCCTAAATGGAGATTAACACGAATCAGTCATAAACGACATGAATAACCAAACGAAATACGCCCACAACCGCGATTACCAATCATAACAATACAGGTACGATCAATACTGGCGAGGGTTTTCACAAAACCTCCCCGAATCAACAATTCACGGAATTAACTCGACGGAAACAGATTTGGAATCACTCAATAACAATAGTTGATAAGAAATATCACAACAAAAACGAACAATCGAGTTTAAATAGACAATTCCCAAAAAACCCCAAAATTGACAAAGTTAGGGTTCTAAGTAAAAATACCTTGAATTCGGACGGAGTAGGATGATTTCGCTGATGATAATATGCTACCACGATATCATGGTGATGGAATATGATGAACACACAGATTGAAAGTGGTAAAAATCGCCCCTGGAAAGAACTCTCGCGTCGCCCGTCGAAAAATATGAATAGGAATAAGTGAGGGCTGATGTCCTCTGCCCGCTGTTTTAAGAACAGCGGGACGTTACGGCCATGACGACAAGCCTATTATGGCCGTAAAAATAGTCTTATTATGGCCATAACCACTGGGATGTTACGACCATAACACCCTGCTGGACAGCAGTTTGGAAAGGCTGCTGTCCGAACTGTCCCGAACGATACCGAAACCCAAACTTGCTAACAATCCAAATATATGGTTACGAAGTATTCCTGACGATGAATCTAAGCGCTAAAAGGAAACACAATTCCGACTACTCGAAGGTTCGGAATTCAACAACGGAAGTAAATCTCCCTCAAACTTTAGGAAATTACAAAACGGCCCAAACGTTCGAAAATCATGATACGATGTCGGATTATGAAACCGAAACTCACAACACAAATAACTCAATCATACGGACTAATGGGAACAAAGAAATAACGAAATCAAACGAGTTTTACAAGAATCGAGCGTACATGCGACAAGATCATAACATAAAGCATATTTCGTAAAAACACCTCCAAAACTCGTCCAAATGGAAATATACCAAGAGCAAAATAGATTCAAAACGTCGAAACGATTACAAGCGAGTCGTTAAAATAGACATGTTCCCAAAAAACTGCTAAAAATAGAAAGTACGGATATTACATTCTCCCCCTCTAAAAAGAAGTTTTGTCCCGAAACTTAAGAATCAAAAAGCTCGGGGTATCTCGCACGCATATCCTCCTCCAATTCCCATGTCGCTTCCTCCACTCTATGTCTCGACCATTGCACCTTAACCAAAGGAATGGTTTTGTGCCTTAACTGTTTATCCCAACGTTCCAAAATCCTCACTGGCCTCTCCTCAAACGTAACATCCTTCTCGATTTCCACATCCCCAAAATCGATAACATGAGTCTCTGGAACATACTTTCTCAACTGAGAAACGTGAAATACACTATGCACATGGCTCAACGACGGGGTAATGCCAAAGGGTAAGCCAACTCGCCAATTCTCTTAAATATCTCGAAAGGTCCAATATACCTTGGACTAAGCTTTCCCTTTTTCCCAAAATGAAAAACTCCCTTCGACGGAGACACTCTTAACATGACATGATCCCCTACCTCAAACTCCAAGGGTCGACGTCTAACATCCGCATAGGACTTTTGTCGACTCTGAGCCGCCAACATTCTTTCTTGAATCAACCAGACTTTCCTCCTAGTTTCCAACACAAAATCCTGTTCGGTGCCAACTAAATCGGATGGCTCATTCCAACATATCGGTGATCGACATCTTCGGCCATAAAGTGCCTCATACGGTGCCATCTTAATCGATGCATGCCAGCTATTACTATAAGTGAACTCAGACTGTCCATCAGTCTGAGGATGGAAAGATGTGCTAAAATGTAAACGTGTCCCCAAAGCCTTATGTACCACCTGCCAGAATTGTGATACAAACCGAACATCTCTGTCTGAAATAATTGTTTTCGGCGTGCCATGAAGACTCACGATCTGCGCAATAAATATATGAGCCAATTTCTCTGGTCCCCAAGTGTCCTTGATGCCCAGAAAATGTGCCGACTTAGTTAGTCGATCCACGATCACCCACACCATGTTCATTCTCGTCTTCGTCCTCGGAAAATTTGTGACAAAATCCATAGAGACGTCCCCCCACTTCTATTCCAGGACAGAAAGTGGTTTTAATAACCCAGCTGGCCGCTGATGTTCGATTTTGACTTGATGACAAGTCAAACACTTAGCCACAAACTGCACCACCTCATTCTTCATGTCATTCCACCAAAAATTCTTCCTCAAATCCTTATACATTTTACTCAAGCCCGGATGAACTGAGTAAGGTGACGCATGAGCCTCCCGCATAATGTCCTGCCTCAATTCCAAGTCATTCGAAACACACAACCGACCTTGGAATCTCAACACACCATCTTCATGAATCACGATTCCCGGGGCTTTCCCCTTAACCACATCCTCACGGAGTTGAATAAACATCGAATCTTCTAACTGTCTCGATTTAATGTCGTCGACCAGCGACAAAGAAATCTCAAGGGTGCACAACTGACCAGCATTCCCTGCTAACATAACCTCAATACTCAACCCCATCAACTCTCGCTAGAGCCCTGGCTGAGCTGTGAGTAACTCAAGTGCCCAAAGCGATACCGATTTCCGACTCAAGGCATCTGCCACAACATTTGCCTTGCCCGGATGATAAAGGATTTCGAGATCGTAATCCTTGATTAGATCCAACCACCTTCTTTGTCTCGTATTCATTTATTTCTGTGTGAATATATATTTCAGGCTCTTGTGATCGGTGAAAATCTGACACGACGAGCCATACAAGTAATGATGCCAAATCTTCAACGCAAACACAGCTGCAGCCAACTCAAGATCATGTGTAGGGTAATTCAACTCATACGGTTTCATCTGACGGGAAGCATAGGAAATCGTCTTTCCGTGCTGCATGAGTACATATCCAAGTCCTTAGCCTGAGGCGTCGCTATAAACTAAAAAGCCCTCATTACCGCACGGTAAGACTAAGATGGGAGCGTTAGTCAACCACTTCTTCAACTCTTCGAAACTCTTATGTCACTCGTCTGTCCACACAAACTTCTCTGACTTCTGCAACAACTGAGTAAGCGGTCGAGCGAGTTTAGATAACCCCTTGACAAACCTTCTTTAATACCCCGCCAAACCCAGAAAACTACGGACTTTCTTCACATTCTTGGGTGGCGCCCCCAATCTAACACTACCTCTATCTTGTGTGGGTCCACACGAATACACTCGGCCGAGATCACGTGACCGAGAAACATAACCTCCCGCAACCAAAACTCACACTTTGAGAACTTCGCATAAAGGCGCTGAGTTCTCAAGATTTCCAACACGGTATGCAGATGACGTGCATGCTCCTCCTCGCTACTCTAGTAAATCAGAATATTATCGATAAAGATGACTACACACTTATCGAGATATTCGATAAAGACCTTGTTCATTAGCTATATGAATGCGGCTGGGGCGTTGGTTATCCCGAACGGCATAACCACAAACTTGTAATGGCCGTATGTCATTCGAAAGGTTGTCTTTAGAATATTGAATCCTGCACTCGGAGTTGGTAATATCCCGATCTCAAATCAATCTTCGAGAACACAGCCTCTCCCTGCAATTGATCAAACAAGTTGCCAATCCTTGGGAGCGGATACTTGTTTTTGATGGTTACCTCGTTCAACTCTCGGTAATCGATGCATAAACGCAGTGACCCATCCTTCTTTCTTACTAACAACACTGGTGCGCCCCAAGGCGAAGTGCTCGGTCGAATGTAACCCGTGTCTAGCAGCTTTCCCAACTGTTTCTTCAACTCAAGCATCTCGGCAGGCGCCATATAGTACGGCATTTTTGAAATTAGGGCCGCACCCGGCTCTAAATCAATGGTGAACTCAACCTCACAGTCTATTGGAAAACCCGGCAACTCATCTGGAAAAATGTCAGGATACTCATTTACTGTCGGAATAGACGAGAGCTCGACTCCCCTTTCTTCCGATCTCAAAGCATAGCACTAGTAACCAGTGCAACCTCCCCGAAGGAGTTTCACCACTTTCATACTGCTGATCAAGAATCTCTGACTACTCCGTTGGCGCCACATAAAAGAGTGTTGAGTACCGTCAGAGGCTAACATCAAAATGGTCCTCGCTCTATAATTCATGATCGCCGCATGTCGATCCAACCAATCCTCACCAAGGATCAAATCCTCATCCTTAATGTCTACCACAATCAGATTAGAAGATCAAGCCCTCCCCGCGATACTCACCGGAAAATCTCTAACTTCACGACCCCCCACAATACTATCTCTACTAGGCAATTTAACAACAAACAGTTCACATGCAACTAGATAATCAACATGCAGACGACGCACACAATCCAAAGAGATGAAAGAATGCGTAGCACCAGAATCGAATAGCACGGAAACATGATGTTCAGGGATGTGAACGGTACCTGTAGCCACTGTCGCGTTAGGATCTCCTGCTCGTCTCATCTCATACACACGGGGCGGAACAGACCCCGAACTAGACGCTCCCCCTCTAGAAGACTGCCCACGTCATCGACCTTGGCCGAAACTCTACTGATGATGATTAGCTGTCAGTTCTCTCATATCCTGGGCCGATGCTTGAGTAACTGGTGCCCGACTCGCATCTCTACAATACGCAGCATGGTGCCCTAATCGACCACAATTATGACATTGCAGCGGCGGCTTGTCACATTCATTCATCATATGTCCCGGACGACTACATTTAAAACAAGTATGACCACGAACAGGAACAGTCGGAGCAGACTTAGAACCATGGCCTCGCCCAAATGACGAGGACTGTTTCCCAAAAGATCGCGGATCAAACTAAGTCTTCTGATGCCCGCCAAACTTACTTCCTGAAAACTAATTGGAAGTCTTCTGCTTCTTACCCTCTGCTGCCACCTCCGTCGCAGAAAAAGACATATCATAGGCCATTGCCTTGTTCTTATAGTCTTTCAAAGTCGTACACCCAAGGCCTGACATATAATGGCGAACCCTCGGTTTCATCTGCATGTCGAAGTGGCGGATCTTGTCCTGCTCATCCCGGACCTGAATCCTCACGTAATGTAGTTGCTGATTATAATCTTTGATTGCTTGAGAGATGGGAACATCCTGGGGTTTCGCCTCGAAGAAGGCTCGAATCGTTCCCTCTTTCACTGGCCACGGACAATACTCAGCCTCCATCAATTCCTGGAACTCATCCCACATAGCTGCCTAGTCATGCGGTTTCACTGCCTGCCACCACGTTGCCACCTCCTTGGCGAGAAAGTACTGAGCAGTTGGTACTTTCCTCTCCTCGGAGCAGTTTGCTGCCTCAGATACTTTTTCCATCTCAAATATCCAATTCTCCCAATGTTAGACGTATTTTCGTGCGCTTAATTATCATTATTTTATCTTCATTTTGTGTTTAAATCTGCATAAATGAGCTTTTAATGCATTATGTTTATATGTTTTGAAGGAAATTAGAGTCCGAAAGCTTAAATGGAGAAAAACGGGCCAAAACGATATTTTTTGGTGAAGAGGCGCGGCACACAGAGGCTGGGCCGCGGCACAGGCACGGCACCTAGCAGGAGCGGTACAAACTGTACCGGGGGCCGCGGCACGCTCATTCTGAGCCACGGACCGTAAAGAATTTTGCGCCCAGGCCTGGCAGTATTAAAACTAGGGCCGCGGCACACTAAAGCCGGGCCGCGGCCCGTGGCGCGGTATTGATAAGCTGACCGCGCGATTTTGGGCTGTTTTGGAGGCTGTCTTCGACCTAATTCCCGAACGCATTTTGGAGACGAATGAAGGTTATAAAAGAGCAGTGAAGGTCAGAAAATAATCATCGAAGAAGAGGAGAAAATACCTAGCAGCAGAAAGCAAAGGCCAGAGAACGGAAGAAGCCAGTCTTCAATTGTGTTTGATTTTTCTTCCTTATGATTAATTTTAATATTTGTATATTATTTTCTAGCATGTCGAGCTAGACCCCTTTTTTTAGGATTGCGATGAAACCGAGATTTTGACGGATTAACTCTTGATTTTACATTATTTATATATTTCCATTTTCCATTGAGTTTTCCCAATTGTTCTTAATGCGTTCAATTATGTGGCCTATGATTGAATTGTTTTAATTACGCAACTCGAATCGGGAAAGGAGAGTTAGTAGGAAAAATTGGTGAGAATCGTTTTGTTTTGTGGGATAGGAATATACTCACCAGAATTACGTACCCCGTTTGAATATTTTAGACTTTTTGGCTATTTATATTAATAGTTAATAAAAGTTTTAGAAGTCTATTTCCCTCTCTAGACTTTACCGTACGTATTTGTGACCTATATTTGTCTTCTTAATATTCGTTTTAGATTGCGTTAGTTTAAATAATAGTTACTAGTAGAACTTTTTTTTATTTGCATAAAAGAATCTAAAATAATAATAAAAATTTGTAATAAAAAATAATATAATTAATAATAATAATAATAATAAAGAACTATTTCACTTTTTGTAAAATAATTATAAAACCTAATAAAAATATAAAAGTCCAAAAAATATTAAAATTTATGAGAAAGAATGTTTTATTTTTTTCTTTCAGGAGTTTCGTTTAGTGCATCAGAAAATTTGGTCACGAAGGTCTACTCCCTTTGGATACCGAACTCGAGCGCACCTTGCGGAAAAACAGGAAGGAAAGGCGTGAGTTGTCAACTACGATTACCATGGCCGACAACACTGGAAACCAAGGGATCGACAATCCCATTCAGCAAGCTCAACCGGCATTGGCACTCCGTGATTATGCAATGCCACAAATCAACGCAAATTTTTAGGGGATTCGGCGTCCAACCATTCAAGCGAACAATTTCGAGATTAATCCGGCCAAGCCAATTTTGCGGATTGGCGAATGATGATCCTAATGCTCATATTGCATCCTTTCTTGAGATTTGCGATACATTCAAGAATAATGGAGTTTCTGATGACGCCATTCGTCTCTGGCTTTTTCCATTCTCTTTGAGGGACAAACCCATGTTTTGGTTGAATTCATTCCCGCTGGGCTCTATCACGACTTGGGCGGAGTTAGCACAAGCCTTTTTGGCTAAGTTCTTTCCGCCGGCAAAGGCAGCGCGACTTAGAAATGAGATAACTACTTTCGGGCAATTTGAGATGGAATCGCTTCATGAAGCTTGGAAGCGATACAAGGATTTGCTAAGGAGATGCCCACACTATGGTCTACCGGATTGGCTACAAATTCAGACATTCTATAACGGACTGAGTGCTTCTACACGCACTCTTGTTGATGCAGCCGCTGGAGGAGTTTTAATGGGAAAGACGATGGCTGAAGCTCATTCTCTATTGGAAGCGATGGCTGCAAACGCTTATCAGTGGCCTTCTGAACGTGTGAACCCAAAGCGAGTTATGGGAATTTCCGAAAACGATCCAATCTCTACACTATCAGCCCAAGTTGCAGCTCTAACTCAACAATTGCAAGCTTTTTATCATATCCCTTCTACCAACACCATAGAAACATGCAATTGGTGCAACGAGTCTCATCCTAGTGCTGAATGCCAAGTCGGAAATCCTTTCGAGCAATCTCAGATGGAACAAGCTCAGTTTGTGGGGAATGGAAATCGCCAGAACAATCCATATTCTAACACTTACAACCAAGGGTGGCGAAATCATCCCAATCTTTCGTGGAGGAGCGGGCAAGCTTTAAATAAACCTCCGCAAGCTCAATTCACTCAGCCACCACAGCAGCCCCCTCAACCACTGAAGGTTTCTTTACAAGATGCGATTGCTCAATTGGCAGCCAACACGAGTCAATTCATGACCCGCATGGAAACTACTCTACAGAATCATTCTGCCTCTATTCACAATTTGGAAGTCCAAATGGGTCAGATAGCAAATTTGTTAACAGCCCGACCTCAGGGAACCTTGCCAAGTACAACTGAGACGAATCCCAGAGAGAGTATTAATGCCATTGGCTTGAGAAGTGGGAGAGAAGTGTGTGAGCAACTCGGGAAAAACAAAGTGAGAGGTGAAGATGAGGAGGAGAAAAATTCGGCATTAGGAGAATCTCAAATTTCTAAAAACTTGAAAATGTTCCCAGACAATCCGATAGCCTATGTGCCACCCATCCCGTTTCCATAGCGGTTGCAAAAGCAAAAGTTAGAAAAGCAATTCTCCAAGTTTCTTGACGTCTTCAAGAAATTACATATCAATATCCCATTTGCCGACGCTTTGGAACAAATGCCGAGCTATGTGAAGTTTATGAAGGAGATATTATCAAAAAAAGGAAGCTCGAAGAATATGAAACGGTGGCACTGACTGAAGAGTGCAGTGTTATCTTGCAGAAAAAGCTCCCGCCTAAATTGAAGGATCCAGGAAGCTTCACTATACCGTGCACTATAGGAAACTTATCTTTTGATCGAGCATTATGTGATCTCGGTGCTAGTATAAATCCTATGCCTCTTTCTATGTTTAAGAAACTAGGAATTGCGGAGGCCAAGCCTACTACGGTCTCTATGCAACTAGCCGATAGATCCATCAAATATCCGAGAGGGGTAATAGAAGATCTCCTGTTCAGGGTGGATAAATTCATTTTCCCCGCTGATTTTATTGTGCTTGATATGGAAGAGGATCATGAAATTCCGATTATTTTGGGTAGACCGTTTTTGGCCACTGGTAGAACTCTTATTTATGTTCAGGAGGGTGAATTGATGCTTCGTGTTCAAGATGAGCAAGTCACATTCAAAGTGTTTCGATCACTCCTGTGTCCAAGCAATGTCGAGAAGGGTTCTCAAATTGAAAGCTTAGATATGTTTGCGAAAGACACACACCGGGAAGATTATCAGTCGAAATGTTCAGAATCTATTGTAGTTGCTACGACATCTGAGAAAAATGTAGAACGAGTCGCGTATCTTATGCATTTGGGTATGTCGTCCTCATCGTCCGTTCACCCACCATCGAAAAATTCTCATACCGTCATAAGTTCGTTCGTGAAAAAGAAAACTAAACCGGAAGTGAAACGGTTGCCAAGTCATGTGCAATATGGGTGTTTTGGGAAGTTACTTTTGTTCAAGTCTTTTTGTAAGGAACGTTGGATGTCCAAACCAAAAATCGAACTGTTAAAAACAAATGGTCAAAAATTTAAAACACATATTAACGGTTCGATGAACTGGGCGGAGTTCAAATTGCTGTTTGCGAAAAGCGAATTGATCTTAAAAAGGTCCGGCTGAAGACTATAAACTTAGCGCTTCTCGGGAGGCAACCCGAGTATTAGTATAGATTTTAGTTTCTTTTAGCTATTTTCCTTCATTTTAGGATTCTACTTTTTTGTGTTTTTGGCTATGCTATGCTTATCTCTCATGTTCTAGGTGTTTTCATGTGAAAATTCTGTGCAAGAACTCTTTAGGGCAAAATTTTAAGCTTTGGGCCGCGGCATATGAAGTGCGGGCTACGGCACACACAAGTCCAAAGTTTCGGCTATCTTTCTGTACTCTGTGCTGCGGCACGTCTGTGCTGAGCCGCGGCACACACACCCCAAGAGCCGCGGCATGATGAAGCCAGGCAGCGGCATGCCGAAGACACAGAAAAGCGCCCAGGAATCTGTACTCTGTGCCGCGGCACGAATGCGCTGAGCCGCGGCACACTAAACCTGGAAGCTGCGGCACCCGTGCAATGAGCCGCGACACACTGCGAAACTTCATAACGCCCAAAGCTAACTGTACTATGGGCCACGGCTCACTTTGTACGTGCCGCGCCCCTCTCCAAGAATTTAAAGAGCCAGCACTGCTTTATAACTCAGTCGGCCGAAACAATAGGTAACACCCCTCAAATCCCGTCCTCCTCCACGCGGCGCTGTAAGTCACCATTTGAATTTCTTCTTCTTTTCATACTCTTCAATCCAACACAAGGTAACCCTTATTCCTTAAGCCTAATTGCAACATGGATTGGGAAGTAGATTAATGTTCTTCATTGATGAATTTGTTTTTATTTCCTAAAGTTCTATCAAGATTATTGTCAGAATATGGTGATTATCGATTGATTGTTGATTGTTCATTTTTTTAATGAATTGATGTGATTATCGATTGTTATTGTTGTTGGGGATTTAATTGATCAATTATGGCTTTTGTTCTTCATTTAAATTTACATGTTCGATGAAATGCCCCAATGAAATTTTTTGAGCTAAACATCTCCAATTTGTCTGCAACGAATACGATTATCGGAATAAGATGTCCCCCCAACCCTTTACGTCAAGTTTGAGTTTAAATTTTTGCATCATATCCCTCATACGGAAGTGCAAGTTTTGTTGCTATATTCGTTTCCCACACGTCATAAGTTGGGATTGGTGTAGTGTTATTTAAAGTCGTCTAAACTATCCTGCATTTATTTTTTAGGACTTCGCTATGGATCGGAAAAGAAAGTTGAGCACAAGGGATAGGACGGGATCATCCCCCACGAGAGGGGAAACTTCACAAAACCGAGCGGAAGGGCAATCCCACCAATTTTCCGACCCCGAAATCCATCGAATTTTCAACGAGAGAATCCATCCTCGTCCTATAATTCCTGAGCGGGGATTCACTCCCACTCCCCAAGACGGCGAGCTATTAATGATGATTAATTTAATGGGATGGACTCGATTCACTGCACAGCCCGAGCCGACGGTAATTTCTATCGTCCAAGAATTCTACGCCAGCGCGTTATTACGGCATATACAGACAGGGCAGATGATGGGATGACCGAATACACGTACTCAGGTTGTCGTCCGTGGCCAGAAAGTGGATTTCTCGGTAGCTGCGATACGGAGCTTATACGAGCTTCCCGAGGCTGACGAATCGGTATACACGCAGACAGTGAGTAGCCTCTCGAGGGGATCTTTGCTAGAGGCGCTTGCTCAGCTGGATTCGATTTGGAAAATGCGCATCCCGGGATCGGCGGCCCTCTTCTTCAAGAGTTCCCACCTCAGTCGGCTCGGGCGAGCTTGGCTTTATTTTCTCTGCTCGCGAGTAGACCCGACGTCGCAGATCCGCTCTGTCCTGTTTCCTCGTGCCCGACTTCTTTATGCCATTATGGCCAGACTGCGATTCAATGTGGCCCCACGGCTGGTCCGGTCTATTCTACAGTGCATCCAAGGTGGGGCCCAGACGGGGCTGAAACACCCCTCTCTCATTTATGCCTTATGCCGCCAGTCGGGCGTGACTTGGTCGGATGACGAGCCGACACTATCACCCCAGGGTTCGATCGATCACCGCAATCTCTCTCACTTTGACCAGTGGGGTGGTGCGCGGACACATCCGTGGGGACGAGTATTTCTTCTGGACGAGCCGCATGAGCACTCCCCCGAGCCACTTCTTCTGACACATGAGCCGGCGGCTGATACTGAGGATCAGACTGAGTCCACCCTGCCGCCCGCGAGAGATCACGTCCTTCAGGCGATGTTTGACGGTTTGAGGGAGGAGATGCAAGCTGAGAGAGATAGCGTCCTCGCAGCCGTTCGAGAGGAGATCCGCCGGGCCAATCGGCGTGCGGAGAGGCACTTAGCTGCGAGAGACGCCTACCACCGGGACTATTTAGCTGTTTGGATGGACCACATCCTTCGCCCGGACAGACCTTTCATTCCTCCGGTCAGACCACCTACACCACCCTCTTCGCCGGACGAGGCAAATGCCAGTGCCTGAGCTTATCTTAGGGGAGTACTTGACCTTTCTCTTACTGCATATTATTATTATTTGTTGTCCATTGAGGTCAATGTACATCCCAAAGTTTGGCGGGTACTTTTTACTTGCTATTTATTTTTTCGTTGTTATTGATTCTAGCCTTGCTTGTCTTCTATATTCTGGACTTTGTTTGTATTCATAAATATTTCGTGCATCCTTGTGTAAGACTGATTATATGAGACTGATTTCTTTTTGAAGAAACGGATGAGTATTGGTCGAGTTCTCATTATGCGATTTTTGTTTCCCTCGAGTATTCATTTCAGTCTGAATTTTTTTTTTGCATCATTTTGGTAATCTTGACATATAAGAAATGAGACATATGTGTTTGTAGTGTCCGCATTACACGAGTCGTCGTCTATACATTTGCTTATGCTTTTCACTTAGCTAGTCGTCCAGTAACATTAGTCTTGTTGGCATTAAATTAAGTACCTAAGTTTAGGCTTTGAGTCGGACAGTTGTAAATCCCAAAATTTAAGAAATTTTGCTTGTTCTATGATGGAAAGTCTAGTAACCGGGTGTATTCACATGACCCATTGTTTACTCTCGTATAAAACGACAACCCTGAATAGATTAATGGTTCAGAAAAATTACATCTCCGATGATGGGAAGCCTAGTAACCGGGGGTATTCACGTGACCCGTTGTTTACTCTCGCGTAAAACAGAAACCTTGAATGGGACGTGCGGGAATAGCTATTCGAGTTTTTTCTCCACTGTAGAGGGAGACTTAGTAACTAGAAGCATTCATGAGCCCCATGAGTGTCTTTTACATCAAACGGTTCCCCAATATATGAGAATGGAAATCCACCCTAGGGTTATTTCATGAAACATCCTGGGAGTCGAAACCTAGTGGTTAACTCGAATCATTATAATGATTATATATAAGGGAGCGCTGTCCGAGGAATATTATGAGATTCTTGTGTTTTTGCCACGAGACTTTGGGACTGGGCGTGTTGGCTTGTTTAATCTAAACATTCATATTGGCGGTCGGATCAATTCACGTTTGTTAATCTTTGAGCCTTGATTTTCTTCATGAGCTATTGATATGCACTAGAAATGTGTATCTTGTGAAATCATTGTCCGTGTTGTGACTCACTGGTACGATATTTATATTATTCTTTGAGATTTTCAGGGTAGTATTGATCAGTTGAGCACTATGGATTTGCACGATTATCCACGATACTTGTCGTCTTATTTGAAATTGATTTTTGCTTGAGGACAAGCAAAGGCTTAAGTTTGGGGGTATTTGTTAGACGCATTTTCATGCGCTTAATTATCATTATTTTATCTTCATTTTGTGTTTAAATCTGTATAAATGATCTTTTAATGCATTATGTTTATATGTTTTGAAGGAAATTAGAGTCCGGAAGCTTAAACGGAGAAAAACAGGCCAAAACGACATTTTTTGGTGAAGAGGCGCGGCACACAGAGGCTGGGCCGCGACACAGGCACGACACCCAGTAGGAGCGGTACAAACTATACCGGGGGCCGCGGCATGCTCATTCTGAGCCGCGGCCCGTAAAGAATTTTGCGCCCAGGCCCGGCAGCATTAAAACTGGGGCCGCGGCACACTAAAGCCGGGCCACGGCTCGTGGCGCGGTATTGATAAGCTGACCGCGCAATTTTGGTCTGTTTTGGGGGCTGTCTTCGACCTAATTCCCAGACGCGTTTTGGAGACGAATGAAGGTTATAAAAGAGCAGTGAAGGTCAGAAAATAATCATCGAAGAATAGGAGAAAATACCTAGCAGCAGAAAGCAAAGGCCAGAGAACGGAAGAAGCCAGTCTTCAATTGTGTTTGATTTTTCTTCCTTATGATTAATTTGAATATTTGTATATTGTTTTCTAGCATGTCGGGCTAGACCCCTTTTTCTAGGATTGTGATGAAACCGAGATTTTGACGGATTAACTCTTGATTTTACATTATTTATATATTTTCCGTTTTTCCATTGAGTTTTCCCAGATGTTCTTAATGCGTTCAATTATGTGGCTTATGATTGAATTGTTTTAATTACGCAACTCGAATAGGGAGAGGAGAGTTAGTAGGAAAAACTGGTGAGAACCGTTTTGTTGTGTGGGATAGGAATATACTCACAAGAATTACATAGTTCATTTGAAGATTTTAGACTTTTTGGCTATTGTTGAATTAACTCGCCTAGGAATAGAGTGTTTTATTCACCTTAGAAACTTCTACTATCCTCGGGAGAGGCATTAGATTATCTTAGAAATCTTCGTTGTCAATAAATTGGGAAATTACATAATTTATATTAATCAAGCTTAATTCGGATTAATCAAGGCGGATTCTCAATCGTAGATTCTTCTCTTAGTTGATCTCCTCTCTCCGGATTATTGATTTTATTAGCTATTTTAGTTTATTGCATTATTTAGTTTTTAATAATTCTTCCACCACCAAATTCGATAATTCAAATAAAACTAGAATACAAATAAATTGGTAATTAGTACGTCAGTCCTAGAGGGAACGATATCTTTCTCATCACTTTATTACTTGCTTACGACAACGTGCACTTGCATTCACTAAAATACGTAACACCCAACCAGAAGGGTCGGAAGTACCATCGGACTGTGGAGGACGTATACGAATCACATCCTGAAGCAACTTGTAGGTACCAGAACCAGTAGCGGAACCGGAGTAGCATTATCTTGATTAACCAGGACCGCCTGAGTTAGTAGCGCCATCTGATTCGCTACTTGCTGCAGAATGTTAGCTACCCCGACGTTATCATTAGCATTACCGAAGCTAGCAGACTGATCCTGTTGACCTTCGGCACTAGGCTGAACACTGTTCGACAAAGACGGTGTTTCCGAACCAGCCCCAGAGCTATTAAACATGGCCACCCCACCGGCTGCGCCACGTCCCCTACCGCGTCCGCGTCCTCTACCAGCAGGCACTCTGAAGAAGTAACTAGTGAGTACAGTTCAAATGCAAAACACATCACGATATTAAGAAAGGAACAACATAGGATAACGCAACGAGTCAAGTTAGGAAACTTACGAGCACCGGTGTACTAAGATGATGGCATACTAATGATACTGTTCAGAAACGACACTTGACTAGACCCAAATAGCCGACAGCCTAGGTATCCATAAACATAAGCTCAGATACCATATGCTGTAACACCCCCAAGAAGTTCAGGGCATATTACAGCGCCGTGGACCCAACCCCTTTGTAATCCACCAGACTAATGCACAAATTCGACATCACGACTGATGACAAACATCATCAACATACAAACGATTCCACAATTTTAAAACATTCAAAACAAATAGACCGAACCCGACAGTAATAAATGAACAAACTGGGTCTACAAACAAATCCAAGCCCAAAAGAAGAAAGTATTCGAGTACTGAAACAAATGACATAATTAATAAAATTAAAAGACAAGATGCCAAGCAAACGACCATTGAACAGAATCACCCTTGCCCATCATCCTCGTACTGTCTGCATGCTCGTTTGCCTCCATGACCTGTACCTGAAATACAAAAGTATTTCCCCCATTAAGGGGTTAGCAACAACAGCTAGTGCAAGTACAATCCATTTGAACTATCATTCTAATCAAATGAATTATGCGCCAAAAATCATTTTAGAGAACATTTATATTCCGAAATATTACGGTGCATGAGCACAAAACATAGTTCTCCAACAAAATATTTCAAAGGTTAACCGTTGGTACGAGACTCACAGCCACCGCACCCCGCAGAGGCCCCGTCGGACCATCCCTGGTGGTTAGCCCTAGTTCACGATACACATACACATGGCACTGCGTATCCCTATAGGCCCCGTCAGACCACCCCTGGATGAACATACGCATTCACATCCACAACATACACGGGAAGGCATAAATCAAATACTAGAATATACATAAAAATGTAAAGTACTTGCCTTTGAGATATCTTCGAAGAGACGGAAAATAAACGACGACTAGGAATGACCCAGAGTGAACATGTCCACTCCTAAACGAGAGATTAACACGAATCAGTCCTAAACGACATCAATAACCAAACGAAATACGCCTACAACCCCGATTACCAACCATAACAATATACGTACGATCAATACGGGTGAGGGTTTTCACAAAAACTCCCCGAATCAATAATTCACGGACTTAACTCGACGAAAACAGATTAGGAATCACTAAATAATAATAATCAATAAGAAATATCACAACATAAACGAACAATCCAAGTTTAAATAGACAATTCCCGAAAAAACCCCAAAATTGACAAATTTAAGGTCCTAAGTCAAAATACCTTGAATTCGGACGGAGTAGGATGATTACGCTGATGATAATATGCTACCACGATATCACGGTGATGGAATATTATAAACACGTGGATTTAAAGTGGTAAAAATCGCCACTGGAAAGAACTCTCGCGTCGCCCGTCAAAAAAATATGAACAGGAACAAGTGAGGACTGATGTCCTCTGCACGCTGTTTTAAGAACAGGGGGCGTTACGGCCGTAAAGACAAGCCTATTACGGCCGTAACAATAGGCCTATTACGGCCGTAACCACTGGGATGTTACAGCCGTAACACCCTGCTGGACAGCAGTTTGGAAAGGTTGTTGTCCGAACCGCCCATGTAACACCTCCAAAGCCAACCGGGAATATTACAGCTTCGTGGGCCCCACCTCGGAACCTACAAGGCTAAAAATCATTTTCGCAAATGTTACAGACACGCCAAATACCGAAATCCATTTTGAAATACACACGCAGCGGATAGAGACAAGATAGAAATACATTTGCAGCGGAGTCATAACAACCAGAAAAGAATACTCGAATCCCAAATAACCATGCCATAGCCAGTATCACCGGGAAGCTCATCCCTTCACGACCGCTACTATCTCGATCACCGAGTACCTAAAAGATGAAGCCCACGATAGGGTCAGCCATAATACTCAACAATGATAACGATCACATCAACATAAACAATTACATATCAATGTAATTACAAGGTAAGAATACTGCCAATATAATCTTACCGTAGTAATCTTACCAATTCGTGGTAACTCATATCGAACCAACCTTTATCTCAATCCGCACTTCGCATTCTCAAGCGATGAATGAATTCAAAAATAACCATCTGTACTGTATTCAAAACGATACCAAGGTTCTCAAGCATAATATATATCCAATACGGAATAATCTGTCCATGTCCAATTATGTCCGCTGGATCGCACAATTGAATCCCAATTCTGATAAAAACCGATAACACATGATGCATCTGTAGATCAACTGCCCCAAAACAATGACAAGTCCCGGATATCGATACAAAGTATGAATGCACACACAATAAATAATAATAAGCAACTAATGCATCAGAACGAGAATATCAATGACATGATAACTCCACCCAAGATCGACAAAGGACCAACCACGAACGAGAATACCATTGATGTGGTAAACTCCAACGAGATCAATAAAGGATCAACGACCGAGAATACCAACGATACGGTAAATTCCAGCAAGATCAATAAAGGATCAACAACCGAGAATACCATTGATACGGTAAACTCCAACAAGATCGATAAAGGATCAACAACGACCGAGAATACCAATAATAAGGCAAACTCCAAACGGAATCAATAAGGATCAATAACAAACGAGTTGACCAGCGGTAGGGTGAACTCCAAACGATATTAATAAAAGGTCAATAACAAACTAGTTAACCAACGATAGGGTGAACCCCAAACGAGATTAATAAAGGGTCAATAACAAACGAGTTGACCAGCGATACGGTGAACTCCAAATGACATTAATAAAGGGTCAATAACAAATGAGTTGACCATCGATATGGTAACTCCAAACGAGATCAGTAGGGAATCAATAACAAACGATATTACCAACGGTATGGTAATTCCAAATGAGATCAGTAGGGAATCAATAGCAAACGAGATTAGCAACGACATGGTAACTCCAAACGAGATCGATAAAGGATCAGCAGGGACAGATACATGAGAGAATAAAATCGTCAACCGTATACAAATCACATATATGAGATCTCGAAGACAAACCCGACTATCGAACATATCCGATTTTACATGGACTATGAACGACCAATCAATATGACTCAAGATGAACATCACGATACGCCCGATCTGGAAATGTGTCCGTGTACAAGCCAACCACGGGTATTGATCAGATACACCTCTGGTCTCGTACCTAATCAGCCTCACGAAGTACATCTCGTGTGCACGGTTCAATATTAGGTCGAAACCAACACATGCTACACGTGCCCGCCCTGAAAATCCTACACATGACCGATCAGAATGTATCTAAATCCATATATGTTACGATACAACATGACAACGAAACTCGAAGAAACGCATATCTAATAAGGATTAGAAAACTCCCCAAGTGAGCAATGACAGTTTGACAATGAAATATCGACACGACCACAATGTCGTACTTCTGCTAGACAACAGTTCGCAGCATGCTCAATAATGCATATAATATTAGCACACAAACCCCAAGGCCGTAGCCAAGGGTCACGAAATCATATCACAGGAATACTCCGGAAAATGGGTGCCACATTCTGGTCTTATCCCTCAACACATTACATGCAATCATAAAATACCACAAGGTCGCAACCAAGGGTCACGAAAGTATCCACATAGGAATACCCCGGAACATGGGTGCCCAATTTGGGTCTTATCCCCCAACACATTTCTATACGGGTACCATACAGGTTTTATCCCCAACACATCGGCCCAACAAATTTACAGTTCAAAGAAAGAGCACATCATAATATACCAAACAATGATGTATACTCATTACATGAAACATCAACACACACATATGCAACAATGCAACATGATAATTTTCATAATCCAGCAATACTAAATTACCTCAAAGCCAGAGACGCTAACCCTTCCTCGACTAACGTCCCTGAACAAATACACGGTTACTCGAATAGTCCAAAATGAAGTACAGTCCATCACTATTACCAAACCACCATCTTGAGTTCAATTTCGGCACGATAGACTACCCTCTACATCCACCATTTCATACAATAGACCAAGGTAATTCACATCTCCGTTTCCACTAGACATCTTTAAAATCATATACATTATGATTTATCGCAATCCAAGCATAATATACATACCATCATCCCGACAATTCATATTCCATAATACCATTGCTATATGAATCATAAATGAAATGAAATCGAAACCATTTATTAAACATTATAAACTGAGCAAGCATAACTTGCCTCGATACCGATACGATGAAGTTGTTACCATCCCGTCGTCTTCATCTACAAGCTCCTCAGCCCCGACCAAGGCGATCCATGCATTCTCCAGTCTCAATTGCAGCACAACGGTTAATCATCAATGATCACTTAACACAACCTAATGCAATAATCAATTAACGATATGTTCGATAACAATCAACAACCGATATAATCAACCAATCAAACTCAACGGTTCAATGATATCTCTATCATACGAAACCAAACCATTACAATTCAAACAATACGAATACAAGCCGCAATTCGATAATCAATCAATTCTAACAAGTGTCTCAACATTCTCAATTTCGACTTCAACCTTAATTACGGTTTTAACAAGGTTCCTTCTTGTTCATATCCATAAATTCATAGAAAACCAATTACCATTTACTATCACGAATAATCATATACCAAAATTAACCGTAATCCTTCCAAATTCCGTAAAATCACGACATATATATAACTCAAGAGTTCTTCAAGAACATGAATTAATCCATAATCATGTTTGTAGCCAACAAAACGACAGTAATCCGATGTGTTCTCCATCATCTAATTCACAATCCAAGGCATATATCATTGTGTCCTTCAATATACAATTCATATAGCCTCAAGAATCACAACAACACACCATAACCATCATCATACGAAGAAGAACATCAACAGCAATATCAAAATCCAAATCAAAGAGAGGAGTTTTTCAGCATACCTCTTGAAGAAGAACTACAAGGATCAAACACTTCAAGAGACATCAAGGACTTCAAGCTTCTAATCAAATCATCAAGGTCTCCACCAAGGTAGAAGGGTCTGAAATGGGATTGAAAGTGAAGAGGGATGAGCTTGGGTGGAAAAATGTGTTTCCTCTCGTGAAGAAATGAAACACCAATTCTTAATATATAATCTACACAGCTCTTTACGTACGTTAAGACCCAACCTTAACGTACGTAAGCCCCTTTAACATACGCTACATGTCCTGCATAGCGTACGTAATAGTCATCCAGGGTTAACTGTCCTATTTCGTGGCATGCATTACGTAGGTAATTTCCTTACCGTAGCATACGTAATGTAGCGGTTGTCTTGCTACAGTGCCATACTTGATTAACATACGCAATGGCATATCCTTAACGTATGTAAGGCTCGAGGTTGACTCGCCTGTCTACATCCGCGCCGAAAGCTGCCGACACCGGGCCCACCTGCCGACCACAGCTCGAACCTGTTCGATTCCCTTCATAACGTACGTTATGTACTCAACCTAACGTACGTTAAGCTCCCCTCGTTACGTACGTAAGCTCCTCTGCTTAGCGTACACTACACTTGCACCTTTACGTACGTAAGCTCGTACGCTTAACGTACGTAATAGCTTTTATACTTAGCCATTTTTGCTCCTGTCTGCCGTCTCAATATACCGAACACATACATGCGACGTACTAAATACATATACTCATTCCGATAACATTCTCATACGATAAGCCTGATGTACGATAATCTCAAATGCAATCGTCGACCAAGTACGACAATTATACCAATACTCATACAGTATACCGACATCGAAAGACATATCAAGCATGTAATATCCTAGAATTAAATATAGCCTCGATAGATATATTGGTACAGCAGTCATGGTTCCCAAAATTATTCATCCATACTACATCGGTCCCACTCTGTACAGTACAACTCAGATAAAACAATGCGAAAAAATCGTAGCGAAATTCTAGGATATTACATATCTTCCCACTTAAATAAGTTTCGTCCTCGAAACTTAACACCTGTCATAATCAATATCTCAATCCCAAAATATCTTAAAATCATGTCACCATGCTCAAATAATCATCATCAAAACCGAATAACTGAAAGAACATACTTACAGGTCCGTGAAGCCGATGATCCCCCGTGATACTAGCATACGACTCCCAGACAAAGCCTTAACACAATAACAACATACCGGCATCGCAAATATAGCAATTTGAAAATATTTCAAAAATTTTGGAACCTCCCAAAATTGGTTTGATTCAAAAGTCAGAAAATCATTTTCAAAAGCCGCGCTACTACCGTACTGGTAGAGCCACATAACACAAATGCCCGGTTTTTACGAAACCCAAGCTCCGATACCATTTTCTATAACACCCCCAAAGCCAACCGGGAATATTACAGCATCGTGGGCACCACATTGAAACCCACAAGGCTAAAAATCATTTTCGCAAACGTTACAGACACGCCAAAGAGGCAAAGACGGTAATATTTTAAATACTCAAATATTTTTTAAAACATAATTTCCAATTACCGTCATAAAATACCATTTGAAAGCACAAGGCAAAGATACCGAAAGCCATTTTGAAATACACACGCAGCGGATAGAGACGAGATAGAAATACATTTGCAGCGGATTCATAACAACCAGAAAATAATATTCGAATCCCAAATAATCATGCCATAGCCAGTATCACCGGGAAGCTCATCCCTTCACGACCACTACTAGCTCGATCTCCGAGTACCTAAAAGATGAAGCCCACAACAGGGTCAGCCATAATACTCAACAATGATAACGATCACATCAACATAAACAATTACATATCAATGTAATTACAAGGTAAGAATACTGCCAATATAATCTTATCGTAGTAATCTTACCAATTCGTGGTAACTCATATCGAACCAACCTTTATCTCAATCCACACTTCGCATTCTCAAGCGATGAATGAATTCAAAAATAACCATTTGTACTGTATTCAAAATGATACCAAGGTTCTCAAGCATAATATATATCCAATACAGAATAATCTGTCCATGTCTAATTCTGTCCGCTGGATCGCACAATCGAATCCCAATTCTGATAAAAACTGATAACACACGATGCATATGTAGATCAACTGCCCCGAAACAATGACAAGTCCCGGATATCGATACAAAATATGAATGCGCACACAATCAATAATAATAAGCAACCAATGCATCAGAACGAGAATATCAATGACATGATAACTCCACCCAAGATCGACAAAGGACCAACCATGAACGAGAATACCATTGATGTGGTAAACTCCAACGAGATCAATAAAGGATCAACGACCGAGAATACCAACGATACAGTAAATTTCAGCAAGATCAATAAAGGATCAACAACCGAGAATACCATTGATACGGTAAACTCCAACAAGATCGATAAAGGATCAAAAACGACCGAGAATACCAATAATAAGGCAAACTCCAAACGGAATCAATAAGGATCAATAACAAACGAGTTGACCAGCGGTAGGGTGAACTCCAAACGATATTAATAAAGGGTCAATAATAAACGAGTTAACCAACGATAGGGTGAACCCCAAACGAGATTAATAAAGTGTCAATAACAAACGAGTTGACCAGCGATACAGTGAACTCCAAATGAGATTAATAAAGGGTCAATAACAAACGAGTTGACCATCAATATGGTAACTCCAAACGAGATCAGTAGGGAATCAATAACAAACGAGATTACCAACGGTATGGTAATTCCAAATGAGATCAGTAGAGAATCAATAGCAAACGAGATTAGCAACGACATGGTAACTCCAAACGAGATCGATAAAGGATCAGCAGGGACAGATACACGAGAGAATAAAATCGTCAATCGTATACAAATCACATATATGGGATCTCGAAGACAAACCCGACTATCGAACAGATCCGATTTTACATGGACTATGAATGACCAATCAATATGACTCAAGATGGACATCACGATACGCCCGATCTGGAAATGTGTCCGTGTACAAGCCAACCATGGGTATTGATCAGATACACCTCTGGTCTCGTACCTAATCAGCCTCACGAAGTACATCTCGTGTGCACGGTTCAATATGAGGTCGAAACCAACACATGCTACACGTGCCCGCCCTGAAAATCCTACACATGACCGATCAGAACGTGTCTGACTCCAGATATGTCACAATACAACATGACAACGAAACTCGAAGAAACGCATATCCAATAAGGATCAGAAAACTCCCCAAGTGAGCAATGACAGTTTGACAATGAAAGATCGACACAACCACAATGTCGTATTTCCGCTAGACAACAGTTCGCAGCATGCTCAATAATGCATATAATATTAGCACACAAACCCCAAGGCCGTAGCAAAGGGTCACGAAATCATATCACGGAAATACTCCGGAAAATGGGTGCCACATTCTGGTCATATCCCTCAACACATTACATGCAATCATAAAATACTCCAAGGTCGCAACCAAGGGTCACGAAAGTATCCACATAGGAATACCCCGGAACATGGGTGCCCAATTTGGGTCTTATCCCCCAACACATTTCTATACGGGTACCATACAGGTTTTATCCCCAACACATCGGCCCAACAAATTTACAGTTCAAAGAAAGAGCACATCATAATATACCAAACAATGATGTATACTCATTACATGAAACATCAACACACACATATGCAACAATGCAACATGATAATTGTCATATTACAACAATACTAAATTACCTCAAAGCCGGAGACGTTAACCCTTCCTCGACTAACGTCCCTGAACGAATACACGGTTACTCAAATAGTCCAAAATGAAGTACAGTCCATCACTATTACCAAACCACCATCTCGAGTTCAATTTCGGCACGATAGACTACCCTCTACATCCACCATTTCATACAATAGACCAAGGTAATTCACATCTCTGTTTCCACTAGACATCTTTAAAATCATATACATTATGATTTATCGCAATCCAAGCATAATATACATACCATCATCCCGACAATTCATATTCCATAATACCATTGCTATATGAATCATAAATGAAATGAAATCAAAAACGTTTATTAAACATTATGAACTGAGCAAGCATAACTTGCCTCGATACCGATACGATGAAGCTGTTACCATCCCGTCGTCTTCATCTACAAGCTCCTCATCCCCGACCAAGGCGATCCATGCATTCTCCAATCTCAATCGCAGCACAACGGTTAATCATCAATGATCACTTAACACAACCTAATGCAATAATCAATTAACGATATGTTCGATAACAATCAACAACCGATATAATCAACTAAATAAACTCAACGGTTCAATGATATATCTATCATACGAAACCAAACCATTACAATTCAAACAATATGAATACAAGCCGCAATTCGATAATCAATCAATTCTAACAAGTGTCTCAACATTCTCAATTCCGACTTCAACCTTAATTACGGTTTTAACAAGGTTCCTTCTTGTTCATATCCATAAATTCATAGAAAACCAATTACCATTTACTATCACGAATAATCATATACCAAAATTAACCGTAATCCGTCCAAATTCCGTAAAATCACGACATATATATAACTCAAGAGTTCTTCAAGAACATGAATTAATCCATAATCATGTTTGTAGCCAACAAAACGACAGTAATCCGATGTGTTCTAACATCTAAACCATCATCTAATTCACAATCCAATGCATATATCATTGTGTCCTTCAATATACAATTCATATAGCCTCAAGAATCACAACAACACACCATAACCATCATCATACGAAGAAGAACATCAACAGCAATATCAAAATCCAAATCAAAGAGAGGAGTTTTTTAGCATACCTCCTGAAGAAGAACTACAAGGATCAAACACTTCAAGAGACATCAAGGACTTCAAGCTTCTAATCAAATCATCAAGGTCTCCACCAAGGTAGAAGGGTCTGAAATGGGATTGAAAGTGAAGAGGGATGAGCTTGGGTGGAAAAATGTGTTTCCTCTCGTGAAGAAATGAAAGACCAATTCTTAATATATAATCTGCACAGCTCTTTACGTACGTTAAGCCCCTTTAACATACGCTACATGTCCTGCATAGCGTACGTAATAGTCATCCAGGGTTAACTGTCCTATTTCGTGGCATGCATTACGTATGTAATTTCCGTACCGTAGCATACGTAATGTAGCGGTTGTCTTGCTACAGTGCCATGCTTGATTAACATACGCAATGGCATATCCTTAACGTATGTAAGGCTCGAGGTTGACTCGCCTGTCTACATCCGCGCCGAAAGCTCCCGACACCGGGCCCACCTGCCGACCACAGCTCGGACCTGTACGATTCCCTTCATAATGTACGTTATGTACTCAACCTAACGTATGTTAAGCTCCCCTCGTTACGTACGTAAGCTCCTCTGCTTAGCGTACGCTACACTTGCACCTTTACGTACGTAAGCTCGTACGCTTAACGTACGTAATAGCTTTTATACTTAGCCATTTTTGCTCCTGTCTACCGTCTCAATATACCGAACACATACATGCGACGTACTGAATACATATACTCATTCCGATAACATTCTCATACGATAAGCCTGATGTACGATACTTTCAAATGCAATCGTCGACCAAGTACGAAAATTATACCAATACTCATACAGTATACCGACATCGAAAGACATATCAAGCATGTAATATCCTAGAATTAAATATAGCCTCGATAGATATATTGGTACAGCAGTCATGGTTCCCAAAATTATTCATCCACACTGTATCGGTCCCACTCTGTACAGTACAACTCAGATAAAACAATGCGAAAAAATCGTAGCGAAATTCTAGGATATTACATATCTTCCCACTTAAATAAGTTTCGTCCTCGAAACTTAACACCTGTCATAATAAATATCTCAATCCCAAAATATCTTAGAATCATGTCACCATGCTCAAAATCAAAACTGAATAACTGAAAGAACATACTTACAGGTCCGTGAAGCCGATGATCCCCCGTGATACTAGCATACGACTCCCAGACAAAGCCTTAACACAATAACAACATACCGGCATCGCAAATATAGCAATTTGAAAATATTTCAAAAATTTTGGAACCTCCCAAAATCGGTTTGATTCAAAAGTCAGGAAATCATTTTCAAAAGCCGCGCTACTACCGTACTGGTAGAGCCACATAACACACATGCCCGGTTTTTACGAAACCCAAGCTCCGATACCATTTTCTATAACACCCCCAAAGCCAACCGGGAATATTACAGCATCGTGGGCACCACATCGAAACCCACAAGGCTAAAAATCATTTTCGCAAACGTTACAGACACGCCAAAGAGGCAAAGACGGTAATATTTTAAATACTCAAATATTATTCAAAACATAATTTCCAATTACCGTCATAAAATACCATTTAAAAGCACAAGGCAAAGATACCGAAAGCCCTTTTGAAATACACACGCAGCAGATAGAGACGAGATAGAAATACATTTGCAGCGGAGTCATAACAACCAGAAAATAATATTCGAATCCCAAATAACCATGCCATAGGCAGTATCACCGGGAAGCTCATCCCTTCATGACCACTACTAGCTCGATCTCCGAGTACCTAAAAGATGAAGCCCACGACAGGGTCAGCCATAATACTCAACAATGATAACGATCACATCAACATAAATAATTACATATCAATGTAATTACAAGGTAAGAATACTGCCAATATAATCTTATCGTAGTAATCTTACCAATTCGTGGTAACTCATATCGAACCAACCTTTATCTAAATCCACACTTCGCATTCTCAAGCGATGAATGAATTCAAAAATAACCATCTGTACTGTATTCAAAACAATACCAAGGTTCTCAAGCATAATATATATCCAATACGGAATAATCTGTCCATGTCCAATTCTATCCGCTGGATCGCACAATCGAATCCCAATTCTGATAAAAATCGATAACACATGATGCATCTGTAGATCAACTGTCCCGAAACAATGACAAGTCCCGGATATAGATACAAAGTATGAATGCGCACACAATCAATAATAATAAGCAACCAATGCATCAGAACGAGAATATCAATGACATGATAACTCCACCCAAGATCGACAAAGCACCAACCAGGAACGAGAATACCATTGATGTGGTAAACTCCAACGAGATCAATAAAGGATCAACGACCGAGAATACCAACGATACGGTAAATTCCAGCAAGATCAATAAAGGATCAACAATCGAGAATACCATCGATACGGTAAACTCCAACAAGATCGATAAAGGATCAACAACGACTGAGAATACCAATAATAAGGCAAACTCCAAACGGAATCAATAAGGATCAATAACAAATGAGTTGACCAGTGGTAGGGTGAACTCCGAACGAGATTAATAAAGGGTCAATAACAAACAAGTTAACCAACGATAGGGTGAACCCCAAACGAGATTAATAAAGGGTCAATAACAAACGAGTTGACCATCGATATGGTAACTCCAAACGAGATCAGTAGGGAATCAATAATAAACGAGATTACCAACGGTATGGTAATTCCAAATGAGATCAGTAGGGAATCAATAGCAAACAAGATTACCAACGACATGGTAACTCCGAACGAGATCGATAAAGGATCAGCAGGGACAGATACACGAGAGAATAAAATCATCAACCATATACAAATCACATATATGGGATCTCGAAGACAAACCCGACTATTGAACAGATCCGATTTTACATGGACTATGAACAACCAATAAATATGACTCAAGATGGACATCACGATACGCCCGATCTGGAAATGTGTCCGTGTACAAGCCAACCACGGGTATTGTTCAGATACACCTCTGGTCTCGTACCTAATTAGCCTCACGAAGTACATCTCGTGTGCACGGTTCAATATGTCGTATTTCTGCTAGACAACAGTTCGCAGCATGCTCAATAATGCATATAATATTAGCACACAAACCCCAAGGCCGTAGCCAAGTCACGAAAGCATATCACAGGAATACTCCGGAAAATGGGTGCCACATTCTGGTCTTATCCCTCAACACATTACATGCAATCATAAAATACCCCAAGGTCGCAACCAAGGGTCACGAAAGTATCCACATAGGAATACCCCGGAACATGGGTGCCCAATTTGGGTCTTATCCCCCAACACATTTCCATATGGGTACCATACAGGTTTTATCCCCAACACATCGGCCGACCAAATTACAGTTCAAAGAAAGAGCACATCACAATATACCAAACAATGATGTACACTCATTACATAAAACATCAACACACACATATGCAACAATGCAACATGATAATTGTTATAATCCAGCAATACTAAATTACCTCAAAGCCGGAGACGCTAACCCTTCCTCGACCAACGTCCCTGAACGAATACACGGTTACTCGAATAGTCCAAAATGAAGTACAGTCCATCACTATTACAAACCACCATCTCGAGTTCAATGTCGGCACGATAGACTACCCTCGACATCCACCATTTCATACAATAGACCAAGGTAATTCACATCTCCGTTTCCACTAGACATCTTTAAAATCATATACATTATGATTTATCCCAGTCTAAGCATAATATACATGCCATCATCCCGACAATTCATATTCCATAATACCATTGCTATATGAATCATAAATGAAATGAAATCAAAACCATTTATTAAACATTATGAAATGAGCAAGCATAACTTTCCTCGATACCGATACGATGAAGCCGTTACCAATCCCATCGTCTTCATCTATAAGGTCCTCAGCCCCGACCAAGGCGATCCATGCATTCTCCAATCTCAATCGCAGCACAACGGTTAATCATCAATGATCACTTAACACAACCTAATGCAATAATCAATTAACGATATGTTCGATAACAATCAACAACCGATATAATCAACCAATCAAACTCAACGGTTCAATGATATCTCGATCATACGAAACCAAACCATTACAATTCAAACAATACGAATACTAGCCGCAATTCGATAATCAATCAATTCTAACAAGTGTCTCAACATTCTCAATTCCGACTTCAACCATAATTACGGTTTTAACAAGGTTCCTTCTTGTTCATATCCATAAATTCATAGAAAACCAATTACCATTTACTATCACGAATAATCATATACCAAAATTAACCGTAATCCTTCCAAATTTTGTAAAATCACGACATATATATAACTCAAGAGTTCTTCAAGAACATGAATTAATCCATAATCATGTTTGTAGACAACAAAACGACAGTAATCCGATGTGTTCTAACATCTAAACCATCATCTAATTCACAATCCAAGGCATATATCATTGTGTCCTTCAATATACAATTCATATTACCTCAAGAATCACAACAACACACCATAACCATTATCATACGAAGAAGAACATCAACAGCAATATCAAAATCAAAATCAAAGAGAGGAGTTTTTCAGCATACCTCTTGAAGAAGAACTGCAAGGATCAAACACTTCAAGAGACATCAAGGACTTCAAGCTTCAAGCTTCTAATCAAATCATCAAGGTCTCCACCTGTTAGGCGTATTTTTATGCACTTAATTATCATTATTTTATACCCATTTTAAGTCTAAATCTGCATAAATGAGCTTTTGATGCACTGTCTTTATATGTTTTGAAGTAAATTGGAGTCCGGAAGCCTAAACGACGAAAAACGGGCGAAAAAGACAAATTTTGGTCAGGGGCCGCGGCACAATGAAGCTGAGCCGTGGCACACACTGACAAAGATGAGCCCGAACACATCAGACGGGGCTGCGGCACGCACTTACTGAGCCGCGGCCCATGAAGAAAAATTGCGCCCAGGCATAGGGCGCTGAACATGTTGAGCCGCGGCACAAAATTACTGAGCCGTGGCCCGCGGGGCGGCAATGCTGTATTGGCCGCTTTTCTGAGCCGTTTCTGAAGCCCGTTTTCGACCTAATCCACGGATGCGTTTTGGAGATGAATGATGGTTATAAATAGGGATTAAAGGTCTTAAAAGAAAGCATCGAGGATCATTCATCGAAGAAAGAGGAGAAAACACCAAGGAGCAGAGAGCGGAAGCTAGAGAACGGAGGAATCCAAGTTCTTCGACTGCGTTTGATTTCTTTTATGCCTTCCTTAATTCTTTCTGTATTATTTTCTAGCATGTCTGGCTAGAACCCTATTCTAGGATTTTGATGAAACCGAGGTTTTGACGAATTAACTTTTGATTTTGCATTATTAAAATATATTTCCCTTTCTTATTGAGTTTTTCCAATTGTGTTAATTACTATCAATTATGTGGTCTATGATTGATTTGTTTTGATTACGCAACTCGAATTCGGGAGAGGAGAGTTGATAGGAAAAATTGGTGAGAACCGTTTTATCTTGTGAGATAGGAATATACTCATAGGAATTACGTGGCCTTTCTGAAGATTTCGTACTTTTTGCCTATTGTCGAATTAATTCACCTAGGAATAGAGTGTGTTATTCGCCTTAGAAAATTCTATTAACCTCGGGAGAGGCGGTAGAGTATTTTAGCAACCTTCGCCTTCAATAAATTGGGAAATCATTAAATTCATATAATCAAGAGTAATTTGGATAAACCGAGGTGGATTCACAATCCTAGATTAATTCCCTATTTAATCTTCTTCCTTCGAACAATCAATTTTACTATTTATTCTTTTATTAATTTTCTTTAATTATTGCTTGCACCTCCAATTTCGATAGTTCAAATAAAATTAGAATACGCATAAATCGGTAATTAGTAAGTCAGTCCTCGAGGGAACGATATCTTACTTATCACTTTATTACTTGTTTATGACAACGTGCACTTGCGTTCACCGAATTTCGCAACAAGTTTTTGGCGCCGTTTCTGGGGACTGATTATTTTACTAATATCGATTTCAGTATTTCTAGTCTTAAATTGAACATTATTTTATTTTTGTGTAATTTTTTTTTATTTGTCTTCCCTTCAGGAATTTCTGGTTAGTGCATGAGAAAATTCGGTAACGAAGGCCTATTACCTTTGGATACTGAACTCGGGCGCACTCTTTGGAAAAACAAGAAGGAAAAGCGTGAGCTACCGACAAAAGACACCATGGCCGATAACACAGAAAATCACGGAGTAGACAACCCTATTCAGCAAGCTCAACCGGCATTAGCACTCCGTGATTATGCAATGCCACAAATCAATGCAAACTTTTCGGGGATTCGGCGTCCAACCATCCAAGCGAACAACTTCGGGATTAAGCCGGCTATTATTCAGATGGTGCATGCAAGCCAATTTTGTGGACTGGCGAACGATGACCCCAACGCACACATCGCTTCATTTCTCGAGATATGTGACACCTTCAAGAATAACGGTGTTACCGATGATGCTATTCGTCTGTGGCTTTTCCCTTTCTATCTAAGGGACAAAGCCAAGTTTTGGCTGAATTCATTACCGCCGGGCTCTATCATGACTTGGGCGGAATTAGCACAAGCCTTTCTGGATAAGTTCTTTCCACCATCGAAGACAGCGAGACTAAGGAACGAGATAACTACTTTCGGGCAATTTGATATGGAGTCGCTTCATGATGCTTGGGAGCCATACAAGGATTTGCTAAGGAGATGCCCACACCATGGTCTACCGGACTGGCTACAAATTCAGACATTCTATAATGGATTGAGTGCTTCTACACGCACTCTTGTTGATGCAGCCGCTGGAGGTGCTCTAATGGGCAAAACGATGGCCGAAGCCCACTCTTTATTGGAAGCTATGGCTGCAAATGCTTATCAGACACTTGAAGAAGAACTACAAGGATCAAACACTTCAAGAAACATCAAGGACTTCAAGCTTCACGCTCTAATCAAATCATCAAGGTCTCCACCAAGGTAGAAGGTTCTGAAATGGGATTGAAAGTGAAGAGGGACGAGCTTGGGTGGAAAAATGTGTTTCCTCTCGTGAAGAAATGAAAGACCAATTCTTAATATATAATCTGCACAGCTCGTTACGTACGTTAAGACCCAACCTTAACGTACATAATCCCCTTTAACGTACGCTACATGTCCTGCATATCGTACGTAATAGTCATCCAGGGTTAACTGTCATATTTCGTGGCATGCATTACGTACGTAATTTCCTTACCGTAGCGTACGTAATGTAGCGGTTGACTTGCTACAGTGCCATACTTGCTTAACGTACGCAATGGCATATCCTTAACGTACGTAAGGCTCGAGGTTGACTCGCCTGTCTACATCCGTGCCGAAAGCTGCCGACACCGGGCCCACTTGCCGACCACAACTCGGACCTGTTCGATTCCCTTCATAACATACGTTATGTACTCAATCTAACGTATGTTAAGCTCCCCTCGTTACGTACGTAAGCTCCGCTTCTTAGCATACGCTACACTTGCACCTTTACGTACGTAAGCTCGTACGCTTAATGTATCTAATGGCTTTTATACTTAGCCATTTTTGCTCCTGCCTGCCATCTCAATATACCGAACACGTACACGCGACATACTGAATACATATACTCGTTTCGATAACATTCTCATACGATAATCCTGATGCACGATACCCTCAAATGCAATCGTCGACCAAGTACGACAATTATACCAATACTCATACAGTATACCCGACATCGAAAGACATATCAAGCATGTAATATCCTAGAATTAAATATAGCCTCGATAGATATATTGGTACAACTGTCACGGTTCCCAAAATTGTTCATCCATACTGCATCAATCCCACTCTGTACAGTACAACTCAGATAAAACAATGCGAAAAAATCTTAGCGAAATTCTAGGATATTACAGCCCCGAACGACACCGAAACCCAAACCTACTAACAATCCCAATATATGGTTACGAATTATTCCCGACGGCGAATCTAAGCGCTAAAAGGAAACACAATTCCGACTACTCGAAGGTTCCGGATTCAACGACGGAAGTAAATCTCCCTCTAACTTTAGAAAATTACAAAACGGCCCAAATATTCGGAAATCGTGATACGATATTGGATTATGAAACCGAAACTCACAACACGAATAACTCAATCATACAGACTCATGGTAACAAAGAAATAACGAAATCAAACGAGTTTTACGAGAATCGAACGTACATGCGACAAGACCATAACATAAAGCATATTACGTAAAAACACCTCCGAAACTCGTCCAAATAAAAAAATACCAAGAACAAAATAGATTCA
The DNA here is from genome assembly GCA_033398695.1 of Orobanche coerulescens. Classification (NCBI taxonomy): domain Eukaryota; kingdom Viridiplantae; phylum Streptophyta; class Magnoliopsida; order Lamiales; family Orobanchaceae; genus Orobanche; species Orobanche coerulescens. Next base: position 27,549,133 of record CM065805.1, on the reverse strand, counting down.
AAACGTCGAAACGGTTACAAACGAGTCGTTAAAATAGACATGTACCCAAAAAAAGAAACTGCTAAAAATAGAAAGTACAGATATTATATAAGATACATAATGAGAGGTCATCATGGTATAGATGTTGGGATCCGGTGATAAAATCGAGTTACACAATCGAAAATAAACCGGTCCAACTGGATAAAACCAAACTCCTAAAAATAGATCGATCAAGAAACGAATAAATGAATATAAAATTGACGAAGATAAAATTAAAGGAGTCATACCCTTGTTGACCTATGATAATTTCTTCTTGATTCCGAGTACAACACGAATCCAGTCGAACGAGCTATTGAAAATTCCCGAGCACCGAAAGCACTGTGTCTCTACGTATCACGCGTCGAAAGATGACCGGAAAATATTTCTATCAACTTATACTCTAAGTATACGGTTAGAAGTTGATAGAATTTGCTTATATATATTTTTACAAATATTCTAAGTATTTTATAGAAATTATTTTCTTTCAACAAATACACTTAAACTCTAAGTTTTAGAAAAGGGAAAGTTTTATCTCCCTTGCCTTTGATACTCACGGCCAAGCACATCATGTGGAGGAGGATGAAGTTGTTTTTATAACAACAAAACAACTCACTCCACACTTCATTCTAAAACTTCCATAATTATTTATACACCATGTATAAACAAATGTACCACATATCTCATGGAATCTCACTTTGAGATAAATAAATGATACACCAAATATGGTGGGGTTTGGGCGGCCAAGAGGGAAGAAAAATAATGTCGGTTCATTTCGATCCATGAAACGAACCCTCGTATATCTAGTCCGATAGATAAACCTGGGTACGTTTCAATATTAATATAATTAATTAATCGAATTAATTATTATATAAAAAAATAATTTCTCTAAGAAACTATATGAATAAATTAATTACACAGTAATTTTTTTAATTCATGAGACCGATTTAGTTTATCTAATAAATTAAACTAGACATCCAATGTCCAATATTAACCAAGAGAGAATAAGCTAAATATTGTCCGTCGTTAATTCTTGTGCTGCGACTCTGTAGGTTCGTCTTAGTTAGTATTGGGAGGATTCAATGAGTGTTAGCATCACTTATCCAGTCTCGTGGCCCACACCGTAACCTAACTAAGAACAAATGATAGGATCATTCCAAAACCATTATGTCATGAACACCGTATACGTATAAACCCTTCAATCATATGCCCCGATCAAGTATTAGGGTCACGGTAAAGTCAAACCCTAGTGTAACATGACTCTATGCATTTATTAATACAAACCGAGATCACCGAGCTCTCGTGTATCAATACAACTACCTCTAAATGCTTTAGCTAAAGACTTATGATCTCATTTGTCATTAACCAGATAGGACATTTACCTGCTCACTCACAGGAGAAAGAATTCTATCTTGGTATTCAGTAGAGACTGCTACTTGCCCACTAAGTTGCATTTCAAGGTTTATCCCACCAACCGGGTATTGGATCGAACTACTCTAATGAGTAACTTAATATCACAAGCACATCTCCTACTGAAACCTCAAGTCAAAGGTTCCTGTATACCTATCACAACCTTTCGATTCAGTCATTGACAATCCTTGAGTGATATCCATGTGATCGAATCGAGTTGAGTTGTGTTCGAGTATAGTAATCCCATTATCACACCTACAACATGTGCTCCCACTAACTCTTAGTGAAGACATGCACTCTACATGTCAAGTACACGTTATACAAGTCTTGTCTAAACTTATTGTCCAGTTAAATTTTATCGACTTGCGAACTAATTAAGCATTCGAGCCCTAAACACTTCCGGTGTTTATCTCTTTCTCTCCATAAGGAGTGGAATATTTGCTCTCGAATGCAAGAACTATTAGTTTATATACCAAATCACAATGCCTGTGATATACAATAATATAGAAATAATATATACCTTATTTAATATAATATTCATAATTACAGTGCAATGCTCTCACTCTCTCATCTCCTAAGTGGCATTCGAGGGCATATTCCTAACAATAGAATCGAACAAGCCATTTGGTGGATTGATTGTTGTCTTTGGTGGTGATTTGAGACATATATTGCCCTTCATACCAAAGGGTAGTAGGCAGAATATAGTCCACGCATCCCTTTGCTCATCTAAGAGGCTTTGGAGTTCGTGTCGCGTCTTGAAGCCTATGAAAAACATGCGTCTACTAGTACTTTTATAAAATCTTATATTAAATATTTTTTTAATACGATTTACTTATATTAAATGTATATAAAGTATTTTAAATATAAAGTATGTTGAATTCATGCTATTCAATTACAGTCTGCCAGCACATATGATGAGACCGAGAGCATCAGGGAGTTTGCTGAGTGGCTGGTGAAGGATGGAGATGGTGAAATTGGTGTTGAAATGATGGTGAGGTAGAATTCAGACCGCCAGATGATATTCTGAATCAGTCTACTGATGAACCAGGTGCTGCAATAGTTAAGAGCATATATCCGAGCATATTAGTCCATGTCGGGGATGGTCGATACTTTCAGGATAGGGCTATTCTTGCTCCGACCAATGAGATCATCCAGGAAGTAAATGATTATATAATGTCTCTTTTACCTGGAGATGCCACAGAGTTCATGAGTTCAGATAGCATATTCCCTGACGAAGATGATATCATCAATAAAGAAGATGTCTATTATGTCAAGTTACTAAACACTATAAGGACTGGGATACCGATTGGTTGTCCTATAATATTTCTTAGAAACTTTGACCTGTCTCCACCGCTGTAAGTAAGAACCAGGTCTTTAGTCTTCTTCAGGTACTTAAGAATTTTTTTCACAGCAGTCCAATGTACTTGCCCTGGATTTGACTGAAACTGACCTACTACGCTCACAGCATAGGCGATGTCCATTCTGGTGCAAATCATAGCGTACATGAGGCTACCACTGCCGAATCATAAGGCACCTTACTCATTTCCTTCATGTCTTCCTCACTTTGAGGACACATCTCTAAAGAAAATTTTTATGCGATGTCCCATAGGTAGGAACCCTCTTTTAGAATCTTCCATACTAAATCGCTTTAGAATCTTTTCTATATAGAGGACTTGGGAAAGACCAAACATTCTTTTCTCTCTATCCCGGTAGAGTACAATATCCAGAATATAGGTGGCTTCTCCTAAGTCTTTCATTGAGAACTCTTTAGAAAGCCAAGCTTTGTTATTTAGTATGACGACCTGAATTTCCATAAGTGCGATGTCGATATTTTGTACGTCACCGCCTTATCGACATTTATCGGGATGAGATAGAAATAATAATCCAATCGATTATAATATATATATATATATACCTTTATGGTGCTAAATTATTATTATAAGAATGGTGTAATATATTTGTATAAACATATATACATTTACATATAATTAACACCTTACGTATACTTTTATCTACGTACTTAGTAACGTGTATATATATATATATATATATATATATTCTCCCACTAACCTTCTTGTAAATATAGGGCTCCTCTTTCTTTTGAATAAAATCAAACTCTTTGACTGTCTCGTTAAAATGAAGATTTCAACTTCGCGAAGCTTGCTTCAGTCCATAAATGGCACGCTGAAGTTTGCATACTTTATGAATATTGGCTTCAGATATGAATTCCTTGGGCTATTCCATGTAAATCTCCTCCTCTAGGAATCCATCTAGAAATGACGTTTTCACATCCATTTGCCATATTTCATAATCTAAGTGGGCTGCTATGGCAAGCATCATGCGAACAGACTTGGTTAATTTGCCTTGAAGGCAAGATTCACATGTTGGATAGGGATCCGATCCCAATGGACCCGTAAGCCCATGTTTCTCCATTTTATGAACCTTGGTCTGACCAATATGACCAAGTCTAAGATGCCACTTAAGTGCTTATAAGTTTGTTTCATCCATATCACGCTTCCTAGTTATAGTGTCCACAGTTGCTTTATTCTTTAGATTCAAATGATATAAAACATTTAATAATGTAGTAGTACCAACCAATTTATTTCTAAAATAAATTCGACAGGATCCATCTCTAATAAAGAAGTGAAATCTCTTTAGATCCATGACCGGAATTGATATTTTATGCCCCTTGGGCAAAACAAGTATATTATCTAAAGTCAGAACAAAACCAGATTCTAAATTAAACATAAGGGATCCAATATCAGAAGCCTCGACACTATGTTCACTTCTGACGATGACCATCATCTCTCCTGAATCCAGCTTCCTACTTCATTCCAGATCTTGATTCATTATACAAATGAGAGAACTCGCACCAGAATCAAGTATCCAAGAAGTAGAATATACAGTTACAGAACAATTTGTTTCCAAAACTAGTAGTTTCCTACCTGAAGGAGCATTTCGGTCAAGTTTTCGACTGTACCTCCTCCAGTGGCCTAGCTCACCGCAGTTGAGGCATACATTCGTTCTCTTGGTCCCCTAGCTCTTTTGAACTATTAGGGCTTTGCCATTTCCCTTATCGATCTTGGCTATTAGACCTAACTTCTTTTTGTTCTTTGTCTTCTTATTCTTGGACTTCCAAGTCCCATAAGAAATCACAAGTGCAACTTCTTTTCCTTTTGTCTTCATCTGAGACTAGGCCGATGTCAGTTTGTTCATTAGCCCAGCTAAGTTACATGCAATCTCATTGCAGTTGAAGTTCATGACAAATTGGGAAAAGGAGTCCGAAAGTGACTGTAGGATAAGATCAGTTTGGAGAGATACATGCATCTGAAAATCAAGAGCTTCAAATCTCTCAATCATCGAGATCATCTAGAGGACATGGTCCCCAACTCTCTCTCTATCATTCCTTCATCTTGGCGCCGAATAATTGCTTTGATATTTCATATCTAGCTATTTGACTATGATCTAGATAGAGCTCAGCCAGGTGCGGTAAGATGGTTCTCGAAGACGTCATCTTCTCATGGACACGTTGAAGCTCATTAGTCATTGAGCCTAACATGTACCCCCACACTCTTACGTCACCTTTCACCCATTTCTCATGGGCATCGAATTCTTCCTGATTAGCTCGGGTTTTTGCAGGATCCGCTGGCACATCCGCCTCTAAGACGTATCCCAGCATTTCCATAGTGAGGACAACCCTCAAGTTCTGAACCCAGTCCACATAGTTCGGACCAGTCAGGGTGTTCTTTTCAAGTAGTATAGCTAGTGGGTTCATTGTCATTTTGAGAGATATTTGTTATCTGCATAGAATAATTTAAGATTCGCTAGTGATTGTTTTAATTTTGATATGAGTAAAGAACTTAAGGACTTTCTTTATACTCGGCTCCCACTATTTTATCGGCATTTACACACTCGTAGTGAAATCCGAAAGTCACGGTTGACTTCATAGTGGTGATCTAGTTCTTTACAAAGTTTAATAGAGGGCAAACTGTTCGGTTTCTATTCTATTATTCTTTATAAAGTGGTGTCTAACACCAACCCGTCTAATGGATGATTCGATCTTCTTTTACCCCTAGTTCACTTGCACTCAACCCATACGGTTTCTATGGCTCATTGAACTATCTAAGTTTAAACTGTCAACTCCTATTATTCGGACAATTGAATCTCACCCGGCAACCCATACGGTTTCTAGGGGATTGATTTGTCACAACCAAAGGTATCTAATGCACTCTAGGAATTTATCAACCTTCCCCAAAATATTACCCCGACATACTCGGAAGAATAATATCTCGGTTTAGATTTCAATCTTTCATGAGTTTGACGGAGGGTAGGATACCTCGTAACCTTTATAACTTAGTGTTTGTAAGTGGGAGTTTGACACGATTATATGTTACACTTTGTACATTAATCAGTTTATAAGCGCGGTTTGTTGATTGGTTTGTTTGCCATACAATATGAAAATATACACAACCTAAATCTAACAACATGCAGTTCATGGACTGTTCCTAAGTACCGAGTCATTATCGACTCGATAAATGTACAAGTAATCTAATTAAAAGTCTTGAATCTTTATTTTCATGGCGGTTCGTCCTCGGCTCTTCGTCATAACTAATTATTACAATAATAAAATTTGCATCATATACAAATTTAGTAAAAGTAAAAATAAATTGCCTCAAAATGGCCATTACAACCCCATCGAATAAAGATTCAATAAACTAAGTCCATGAACTACATCACCATTCAAATAATAATACAACCATTATACTAAAATAAATGGAAATAATAATTAATCTAAATATTGATCCAATCAATATAAATTTAATAAATCTAATAGAATTAATCCAATTAATTCACACAACCGTTAATACTATTTGTTCTGGACAAAATAAATATTTCATTACATTAATTCCCTTAAAATAAAATTATCATAATTATATTTTATTCAATCCAATTTAATTTGTGGGAAATCACTTTATCGAACGAAATATAAAAACGGAGTCGGAAAACACAAGGCCCAGGCCAAGCCCGCGGCCCGGCAGGGTCTACCCAGCCCTGGCCGAGCAGCCCAGCACAGGCTCGGCCGCTGCCTGCTCTCCCTCGAGCTGTAGGGTCCGGCCATTTTTCTGGCTCCTTTTTTCGTCCCGAATCCAAAAATAATATTTTTCTAATTTTTATATTACATATTTAAATCAATTTTTCAAAAAAAAAAGATTTATATTGTAACATAAAATCATGAAAAATAATTTTTAAATGAACAATTAAACATTAACAATTAAATCAATTATAATTCTAAATCATAAAAAATAACCAAGCATTCCAAATGCAAATATTGAATGTACTCGCATATACCTCACTCCGATACCACTGTTGGGATTCGGTAATAAAATCGAGTTACGCAGCGGAAAATAAATCGGTCCAACCGGATAAACCAAACCCCTAAAAGTGGATCGATCAAGTAACGTATAAACGTATATAAAATAGATAAAGATAAAATTAAAGGAGTCATACCCTCGTTGACCTGTGATAATTTCTTCTTGATTCCAAGCATGAACACGAATCCAGTCGAACGAGCTTTTGGAAATTCCTGAGCACCGAAAGCACTGTGTCTCTACGTATCACGCATCGGAAGATGACTGAAAAATATTTCTATCAACTTATACTCTAAGTATACAGCTAGAAGTTGGTAGAATTTGCTTATATATATTTTCACAAATACTCTAAGTATTTTATAGAAATAATTTTCTCTCAGCAAATGCACTTAAACTCTAAGTTTAAGAAAAGAAAAACTCTCCATTGCCTTTGATACTCACGCCCAAGCACCTCATGTGGGGGAGGATGAAGTTGCTTTTATAACAACAAAACAACTCACTTCATACTTCATTCCAAAACTTCCATAATTATTTATACACCATGTATAAATAAATATATCACATATCTCATGGAATCTTACTTTGAGATAAAATAAATGATACGCCAAATATGGTGGAGTTTGGGGCGGCCAAGAGGGAAGAAAAATAATATCGGTTCATTTCGGTCTATAAAATAGACCCTCGTATATCTAGTCCGATAGATAAACCTTAGTACGTTTCAATATTAATACAATTAATTAATCTGATTAATTAATTATATTAAAAACAATTTCTCTAAGAAATTATATAAATAAATTAATTACCCAGTAATTTATTTAATTCACGAGACCGATTTAATTTATCCAATAAATTAAATTACACATCTAATGTCCAATATTTACCAAGAAAGAATAAGCTAAATATAACCCATCGCCAATTACTGTGCCGCGACTCTGTAGGTTCATCTCAGTTAGGATTGGGAGGATCCAATGAGTGTTAGCACCACTTAGCCAGTCTCGTGGCCCACACGGTAACCTAACTGCGAACGAATGATAGGATCATTCCAAAATCATTATGTCGTGAATACCGTATACGTATAAATCCTTCAATCATATGTCTCAGTTAAGTATTAGGGTCACGGTAAAGTCAAACCCTATTGCAACTTGACTCTATGCATTTGTTGATACAAACGGAGATCACAGAGCTCTCGTATATCAAATACAACTAGCTCTAAATGCTTTGGCTAAAGACTTATGATCTTATTTGTCATTAACCGCATAGGACATTTACCTGCTCACTCACAGGAAAAAAAATTCTATCTTGGTATTCAGTAGAGACTGCTACTTGCCCACTAAGTTGCATTTCGAGGTTGATCCCACCAACCGGTGATTGGATCGAACTACTCTAATGACTAACTTAATATCACAAGCACATCTCCTACTGAAACCTCAAGTCAAAGGTTCCTGTATACCTATCACAACCTTTCGATTCAGTCATTGTATCCAGTATACTTAGTGGCCAACAAGTGGTATCGGAGCGAGGCGCGGGTTCGAGTCTTCTGGCGTACGCTGGGGGGGGATTGTTGGGAATACTTTGGTATCCAGCGTCCTCACCTTCGACTCGGGAGAACGTAACTGGCCGGGCTTAACATCCCGACCCGCGGCATCCTAGTGGTGCAGCCCCTCATGTCCGCCCGTCGCTTAGTACGGGGCTCTGCACTGCCACTAGAGAGTGGTTAAATGAATTGATTTGGACTACTCATACCAACAAGATGCATCTTCTTTTCTGGTAGCCATCTCATAGAAACTCCAAAGTTAAGCGTGCTTGGCCTGGAGTAGTTATGGGATGGGTGACCCCCTGGGAAGTTTCTCAGGTGCGCGTGAGTGAGGACAAAGCGCGCTAGAAAAGACTCGTGTTGGTACAGTGGGGACAGTCTTCATCATTCTGGGGACCAACAACGAGTCATACAATTCAAGTTCCAAGAATGATAATGACTAGGAATCCTCCAAGATTCAAACATAACAAAAAGTACTTCCCGAGGCAAGAGTCTGAGTAAGAGTTTCCAAAGTCGAAAAATCACAAATCAAGGGAAACAATTTGTAAAATAGTTTAAATTGCCATCGAGAGTTTTAATAGAAAACAATTTAGGATTATCAAATCCTTCTCTTTCCAGAATCAATAGGGGTCGCAGCCCAAAGGTTTTGTTTTCGCAAATAGAAAACCAATAACAATTCACAGGGTCAAAATCCACATCACGTGTCCTCGATGGACATAAAAATCAACAAAACATAATCGCCCAAGATACTCAAATCTTGGTCAACGAACACAACACCAACTCTTGAATCCAGGCTATACCATTGGACTCCCTCGAGGCCTCGCCGGACCCTCCAAGGTGAGCAAAATACATTCACAAATCATATACACATCAACTCGTGAATCCAGGGCTATACCACTGAATTCCCTCGAGGACTCGCCGGACCCTCCCGAGGTGAGAAAAACACATATACATAACACCGTGAACACATGCCACGTCATCTCACGGTTGGATCAATCACTTGTTGCATCCTAACCACATGATCACAAGCCATGTGTCACCATAGATTGTCTTAGGCTCTCACGGTTGGATCAATCACTTGTTGCATCCTGACCACATGATCACATGCAATGTGTCACCGTAGACCTTCGACCATATCCACACATTCACGCAAATAACATATCACACCAAGGGTATCCAAACCATTCACTCAATGGCAACAAACACAAAGCACGACACAATTGTCAAATCACAACGCACCGAAATGAGATAATAAAGGCATATATATTATCAAAGCACAACAACAACACCAAGCGTATTCATAGGGTTCAATTAACCATTCACGAGACACAACATTCACAAAACACATGCATTTTGAAAGTGAGCCTTTGACGACGCTAAACCGAATCTTTTGAAAGTTCATCTCCAAATGTTGTGCGGCGATTAATATGCCTGGACGGCGATCGGCATACAGCCGAGCGACCGAGTTCACGATCAAATAAGCTACGGCAAACTTGCCAATCGAGGGTAACAGTCCATCTTCGAGTATCTAGCGATCGACCTCCTGGAGCGATCGTCTCTTGGTACCTAGTGACCGACTCTGGTGCCCGACCAAGGACGACCGTCCTATGCCACGTATAAGGCCATCGTACGTAAAGTCTACGAAGACTGGATCACGGAGCAAGGACCCATGTGCAGATCCGTGAATGGCGTCACAGAACATGGATCGTTGACTTCAGCCCATCAGCAGCTGTCAGTGACAAGGACGGCCTCACCTACCGACAGACCTGCCGAAAGGTCCTAGGTGGGGCCTCCCAAGACAGCGACATAGATGCGTGTTGGCTTCTCATTGGTTCGCACATCTGGTTGCTAGCAGCTACTGCGAACTCTAAGGAAACCAACCCATGTGCTAAAGACGATCACCCGCTTATTATAATACAGCAGAGGCGATCGCCCAGCAACTCCCAGTCCTATAAATAGAGAGCCTCCAGCACTTGGAAACTATTGGTTTTTGCTTGGCTTTCTCTTGAATCTATCTAGGATTTCTCTCTCAGAACCTCTTAACCAAAAGACGGTCGGCAAAAACGAGAACTCCCTACAATTCAGAGAAGTTCCTTCAAGAAGTTCACAAGTTCAGAAACTACTTCCATATGAGAGTTCAGCTAATTCACACAGTGAGACACCGTCGATTTCTCACAGTCAGCACAGCACTCCATCGTTGTTACAAGAACTCATAGGGCATCATCTCTGGTTCTTCCGGAAATCTTCAACACTCAAGAGCTAAGATAACTAGGGTCTTTACACTCATTGTAATTGTACTCTAACATTAATATTTGTACTCCCAAGTATTCGTATTTATAATATCTCGCGAGAGCATTCAAGCCCGGGACTAACAACCCCAGCAAATCTTGTGTTATTTACTTCCCCATGGACGTGCTCTCGCATTTTGTTTGTTACTCGACCATTCCAGCATATCATCTCCAGATAATATTTTGGGTAACAACAATTGGCGCTAGAAGGAGGGCGCGTTAACCTTCATTTTCATACCGACCGTCCTGAAGAACGCTCACTGTTCTCCGAGGCATATACTTGAAGAAACACTCACAGTTCTTCAAAGAAAAACCTTCAGAATCATGACGTATGGCACCACATTGAAGAGAGCCACTCTCCGATCCACAGGACGCCTTATTCCGGCACAATCCGAGCCCCAACCTACGACAGAGGGTAGCCGCGGCGGCGCGAGATTCTCGATCCCGCCCCTGAGGGATGGCCCCAGCCTCTCGCTCGACCAATTCCAAACCGCGGAACAGATCGAGGAGGATATGTCCATCCTACGGGAGCGACGGAGAGCATGCGCAATGCCCGCTATAACCCCCTCGGCCATCCGCCACGCGGGCAAACGTAAGCTCAAGGGGTTACTGGCCGAGTGATCGTCAGAAAGACCTGATTCACGAGAAAAGGCTCTCGCGAGGCGGGACGGTTCCGTCTTCAGACGCCTGGGAAGCGATCCATCATGGCGACCGGGGTATTCTGGTCCCAACCACGAGACGACGGAATCCGAGTCCGTCACCAGGAGTTCGGCATACCCAACTCAGAACCAAATACAGGTCAGCCGTTTGGCCCCCATTCGCCGAAGAGTCGAGCCACGCGGCAAGGACATCATCGACAGTGGAAGCAGGGGATCAGTACTTGATCGCCTCGGCCCCCGCTCCGAGCGCCTAGCCGCGATCAGCCAGGTCGCGGCGATGGCCGCTATGCAGCGCCAACTCGACGAGATGAAAGCGCTCGTGGAAACTGGGGCAAACGCCAGTAGAAAGATCATCGGACCGACTGAGCCACTCGCGGTCCACATCGAGCTTGCCCCCGTGCAACCAAAGATCATTCCTCCCAAAACACCTTTTTATGAAGGGAGATCGGACCCCTAGACTCACCTAAGCAAGTTCCGGATTTACATGACCGGGTGTGGGGCATTAGACGCGACCAAGTGCCGAATATTCCTGTTAACGTTGGGTGAGCTGGCCCATAGGTGCTACGTCTCACTACCACCGCGATCAATCATTTCCTTTGAGAAACTGGCGAGTGACTTCACGTCATACTTCGCCGCCAAGGTCGCCAGACCAGAAGGACCCCATCACATGATGAAAATCAGGCAGGGGGAAGACGAATTCGATGCAGATTACATCGACTGAGTGGATGAAATAGTCCTCACCGATGAACCCATCAGCGACGAGCTCGCTCTCTACTCGGTCCTGTGGGGATTCTATGGTCATTCACCCATGTTTAGGTACCTCATAAAGGATATCCCCTCGACCTACGCGATCTTCCGCGCTAAGGCTGCCGATTTTCTGGCCAGGCAGAAGTTGCTCACCCTCCGCCTAGGCGAGGGGACACCGCCTCCCGTCCGAAAGACGGCGATCGTCAAAACCAACAAGGCGGTCGCCAAGCCACCCGGTTATTTCAAGGCCTTCGAGGATGTGGAAGCCCATCTCCTCCACAAGTTCAACCAAACTCCGGCCCACATTTTTTACGCCATCAAGGGGCGCGAACCGCTAAGCAAGCCAAAGGCAACAAGGGACAACGGTCATCTGGACCACAATAAATATTGTGCTTACCACAAGAGTCCCGGTCACAGCACCAATCAATGCCGCAACCTCCTCAGACAACTCTGGAGATTGTTCGAGGAGGGCAAGCTGGACAGTTTATTGGCTTAGCCGGAGCCCCATCGATCTCTCGATATGGTCTCCAGAGTTGAACACGAACAGGCCAGAAAACTCATACGAGTCGACCCCTCGATCAACCTCAGCGAACGGATCTATATGCCTCAATCAAGAGGTGGGACTTCGGAAGTCTTTCCCCGTTTCCCACCATGTCAAACCAAAGGCTACTGCCTGAGCAATGCTTCAAAAAAGAGGATGACTCGCTCGCCCTATAAAGTTCGTCATTTAACATGATGGACCTACTCGCCTCCCCGAGCACAACGTATACCATCGAGGATCGCCAGCTAATATGACGATCCGAGGTAGAAAAGTGCCGCCATGGTCACGAAGATCGATGAAACCGACAATCCGTCCATGCAAGGTTCCTTTGGGCAGTGATCGCTCGCCCTTCGTTTAAATACGAGGCGGGCGTAGCCATAGGACCCTCCAAAACAAATCAGAGGATGACTCGCTCGCCCTCTAAAGTTCGTCATTTAACATGTCGCATCCGCTAGCACAACGTATACCGTCGAGGATCGCCAGCTAACATGACGGTCCGAGGTAGAAAAGTGCCGCTATGGTCGCGAAGATCGATGAAACCGACGATCCGTCCATGCAAGGTTCCTTTGGGCAGCGATCGATCGCCCTTCGTTTAAATACGAGGCGGGCGTAGCCGAAGGACCCTCCAAAACAAATCAGAGGATGACTCGCTCGCCTCAAAAGTTCGTCATCAACATGAAGAACCTAGGCAAGCGATCGCCTCCCCTTACACAACGTATACCATCAAGGATCGCCATCTAACATGACGGTCCGAGGTAGAAGAGTGTCGACATGGCTGTGGAGGATGATGGAACCGTTCTCTGTGCCCGTGCAAGGTCCCTTTGGGCAGCGATCGCTCGCTTTTCGTTTAAATACGAGGCGGGCATAGCCAAAGGGCCCTCCAAAACAGATCTGTGGACACGTTCGCCCGCCCTCAAAGGTCCATCACCTAACATGGTGGATCCGTACAATGCGACGCGTCCCTCCCCCCGTCACAGCGTATACCGTCGAGGATCGCCATCTAGCATGATGGTCCGAGGTAGAAAAGTGCTAACAAGCCGCAATCGTAGAGTCGATTAATCTGACGACGCCCCACGCAAGGACTCCTCCAGACCAAGACCGCACGCCCTTCATTTAAATACGAGGCGGGTGCAGCCTACGAAGGACCCTCACAATTAAGTGAGTCGCGAGAAGTTGGCCATCAGACGGAATGTCGCTCGCGCACAAGACATGGTCGTGGAGGTCGGTTCCATCGAACTCCGCGATCGTGCACGGTTCCTCTAGTCCAGAATGGTCGGCCTTCCTCGAGGAATCTGCAAAATTGAAGACCGCTCACTTAATGATTTATTTTCGTCCCCTTACTTTCACTAAGTAAACAAAAACAAGGGGTAAGGTCGGAGCCACGTATACCACGATCGTCTCTACTCAGACACATGTACGGCGATCGACATTGTTCATATCTATGTGCAGCGATCGACTTTGTTGTAAAAGTTATCAATATGAGTTTATCAATTTACTTAGAGATGTACACATAACGATCATTTCTCTAACACTTGCATAAAGTCATGCTAAAGACTCAGAAAGACAATCATTCAAGCAAGAAATCAGAAAAGCAAATATTCATTTCATTACTTGGGATACAAAAGTACAATCACGATCGCCCGAAGGCAGAAGTACAATGAAAGCTACAAAAAATACAAGCCAAAAACAAAAACAAGAAGAAGGACGTAAAACCTCAGGCTGCCCCTGCCTGGCCTTCACCTTCGGCCACTAGATCGGCCCACGCTCCCCCGCCGGCTTCCAGAACTGCCTCCCCGTCCTCCGGTGCATTTGGATGAACGAGATTTTCGGGAATCGAGTACCAGCTCAGGTATACACCGAGATCCGAGAGGTCCAGGATCGGCACGGAGAAGGCGGGATGTAGAGGATGCTCCAGCACGTAGGCCTTGAAGTTTTCAGCCAGAGGGCCGACCTCCATCCCTCCCTTCTTAGCGGTGCGGAGTGAGTCAGCGAACGCCATGTAGTAGGCAAACTCACTGACGAACTCCATGTTGAGAAAAAGATCGGCCTCGGTCGCCTCCAACTTTCCTTTCAACTCCGCAACCGCCTGATGCGCACCCTGGAGCTCGGACTCCTGAGCAGCCGCGTATGACCGACGGGCCTATGTCATTTGATCCCGAAGCTGGTTGACCCTCGCCCTGGCTCACTCAGAATCCTATCTCGCCAGCTCAAGATCTTGACTTGCCCGTTTAGCCGCGTCCAAGGAATCCTTCTCCATAGCCACGATCCTATCGGCAAACTCGGAGTTCTTTTTCCGAGCAGCCTCGAGGTCCGCCTGAAGACGGGAAGTAGAAGGGCGCCCTTCAAAGTCCTTCACAACTTGGGCAACCATCGTTGCCGCCTGGAGGGATAGAGCGAAGGCCGCCTGTATCGTGTCCCCAGATCGCTGGCGGGCGATCGCATCCAAATCGGTCATCTAGGCTTTCGGCAGAGCATAGACAGCCCAGGCGACATATTGCGGGACGTCACAGGCCTCGCGAGGAGATCGGCTCGCGAGAAAATCCAGTACCAGCGGCGAGCAATTCTGGTTGGTGCAGCGGATCCTGCATCAAGAACAGAAGAGTTAGAACATCTCCTACACAAGTGACAAAACTCGGCAAAACAACCAAAGCCTACCTCTCGGCTTTCTCGGGGTCGCGGCCTAAGAACGGTTTCCCACGAGGGGTCTCAGCATCGGCAATCGCCATGGCCTGCAGGAAAGCCGACGAAGGCGTAGGCTCATCCACCAAGGGGACCGCGGTAAGCAGAGGCGCGGTGATCGGCGGCTCAGCAGCAGGGGCAGAGACTGGGGGTTCCCCCGACCTCTGCGCTTGCGGTTCGGCCGGAGTCCCCTCTCCCGAACCTCCTCCTCCGCAGCGATCGGCTCCACATGAGGCCTCGCCTCCGGGATAAGAGGTAGCGCCACCAGGGGAACTCGACTCAACTTCTTCTGGTGTAGGAGACTCAAGACTCCAGGGTTCGACATGGCAATCTCTGGTGGAGGCTCCAGGAAGCAAAGGAAACGGACCTCTGCAAAAAGAAACGATCAAACAATGGTTAGACACCTTCCTCAAACAGGACGATCGCCAAGCAAAATGAGATCCTGGAAATTCATACCTCGGATCAAAAGCTGGCGCGGAAAACGGAATAACCGAGCAGCCAACCAACAGCTCTCTTTGTTAATCTGGCGGGCGTCTATATCGTCGTCCGGTAGACTGCATATCCATTCCCGGACGACCAAAAAGCCAAGAGGTAGCTCGTCAGCCGTCGGAATATGGAATCCTGCAAAAGGAAGACCAAATTAGATCAGTTCAGAACATATCCGAACAAAGGGAGAGTCAGAACCCTTATTCGGATTCCTCTCCCGAAAGCCGGTGGGAATGTCCAGCTCGCTAGTGGTATTGTCGCTCGCAGATGCTTTCCATGCACCGCCGACCCAGAACCATTTCGCCGGATCGCCCCGCACCTTGTTCGGGACCCCAAGGATCACCAGACCAGAACGGACTTGGATATGGTAGCCACCGACGGACCCCTTATGAACCATCAGTTTGAATAAGTGGTTCTTCTCCAACGGCGAGGGAAGGCGGTACAGTCGATGACCGCCGAACAAAGTGAGGGCGCAGACAATCTGGAGCCAGGCGTTCGGCGTTAGCTGAAGTGGCGCCACATTCCAGGCGACCAGCAAATTAGAGACGACAAACGACAGAGGGAACCGCAGTCCGGCCTCCATTATCGCCTCATTCATGGCGACCATACCCTCCGGAGGTTGGTCGGCTCACTCGTTCTCGGCAGGCGCGAAAAGGTCCACATCAGAAGTGACATGGTACCTCGCCCTCCAGATAACCAAGTCCTTCCTGGTCGCCGAACTCCTGATCTGGCCAAGAGACCATGGGGAGCGCTGCGCGGCCCGGAACAGCGACTGCTTCGCGGATTGATAGGGATGGGTGATCGAGTACTCCCGATAGTCGAACTTGGGACGCAGACCAGCCAATCTCTCCATGATTTCTGTGAAGGCTAAATAGGCTTGGCCAAAGGCGCTATGTTGCTCCCAGTACGCCCTCACCGTCAAATCCTTCTCCACCAGCAAGCGTTTTTGCTCAGCCGCCACCTCCCTGGCAGCATCGGCCTCATTGAGTAGTTTCTCGACTTCAGCGGGATTAATACCAGCATGGATAGCCTCGGCAGCTGTCTCCATATGGAATTCCACAGAGGATCCTTCCCGGACAGTCGAAGTCCCGGTGGCGGAGGTGGTGCCCGTTCTAGACGTTGTAGGTACTCTAGACATTCTCAAAAAGAAAAGGGAAAAAGAGGATTGTTCCTTACCGAAGGATTGAGTCGATCGACGATCGGCAGACAAAGGCTTCAGAAAAATTTTCGGCTATCTTCCTCTCCGATGAAACTGCGTAAGGGGGATTACACTGTAACCCAGACCCTTTTTATAGGAGAAGGCGGGGGCTTCCGTGCAAATAAGGAGAATCTCGAGGGCTGAAGTGCAACCGCCGGATAAAGTCACAATCCATGCCTCCCTTGAAACCCGCGTACGCATCATTTCAACAACACGCCAGACGAGGAGTCTTAACTAACCGTCGGACTCCTCCAATCGCATCGAGACATGTACCCCCGCAGAGTTTCGAGCCCACTATCATTCCCCGCTCATTTCAGCGACCGACCAGGTCGTCCAAATTCAAAACCATTCCGCTCAAAAAACGATCGTCTAAACTCATAAAAGGTCGCTCGTCTAAAAACCAAGCGATCGCCAGTGGAGCCACCTCACCCCACGTCTTCAACATGAGAGCAAGCTAGGGGAAAATTGTTGTGCGGTGATTAATACGCCTGGACGGCGATCGGCATACAGTTGAGCGACCGAGTTCACGATCAAATAAGCTACGGCAAACTTGCCAATCGAGGGTAACAGTCCATCTTTGAGTATCTAGCAATCGACCTCTCGGAGCGATCGTCTCTTGGTACCTAGCGACCGACTCTGGTGCCCGACCAAGGACGACCGTCCTATGCCATGTATAAGGCCATCGTCCGTCAAGTCTACGAAGACTGGATCACGGAGCAAGGACCCATGTGCAGATCCGCGAATGGCAACACAGAACATGGATCGTTGACTCCAGCCCATCAGCAGCTGTTAGTGACAAGGACGGCCTCACCTACCGACAGACCCACCGAAAGGTCCTAGGTGGGGCCTCCCATGACAGCGACATAAACGCGTGTTGGCTTCTCATTGGTCCGTACATATGGCTGTCAGCAGCTACTGCGGACTCTAAGGAAACCAACACATGTGCTAAAGACGATCGCCCACTTATTATAATACAGCAGAGGCGATCGCCCAGCAACTCCCAGTCCTATATATAGAGAGCCTCCAGCACTTGGAAAGCTCTCGGTTTTTGCTCGGCTTTCTCTTGAATCTATCTAGGATTTCTCTCTCAGAACCTCTTAACCAAAAGACGGTCGGCAGAAACGAGAACTCCCTACAATTCAGAGAAGTTCCTTCAAGAAGTTCACAAGTTCAGAAACTACTTTCATATGAGAGTTCAGCTAATTCACACAGTGAGAGATCGTCGATTTCTCACAGTCAGCACAGCACTCCATCGTTGTTACAAGAACTCACAGAGCATCATCTCTGGTTCTTCCGGCAATCTTCAGCACTCAAGAGCTAAGATAACTAGGGTCTTTACACTCATTGTAATTGTACTCTAACATTAATATTTGTACTCCCAAGTATTCGTATTAATAATATCTCGCGAGAGCATTCAAGCCCGGAACTAACAACCCCGGCAAATCTTATGTTATTTACTTCCCCACGGACGTGGTCTCGTATTTTGTTTGTTACTCTACCATTCCAGCATATCATCTCCGGATAATATTTTAGGTAACAACACCAAACAATCAAACAAACATACCAAGACAATCACCAATCATCATATCCACAAAACAAGAGATGTATGGACAAGGTACTTCCCTCGAATAACCACAAACGCGAAGAATCGACCGAAGTAGGTTGGCACGAACCGACTACGAACCCACCGACTCCACCGAATGCTAACCCGCGACAATAAACTACGGACAACAAAAACAACAATGAAAATGAATTCCATAGTGTAACACCTCCAGAGTCATCCGGGAATATTTCAGCGTCGTGGGCCCCGGAACGGAACCCACAAGGTTGAAGGAAATTTTCGCAAACATTTACAAATGCCCAAGAGGCTAACGACAGTACTATCTTTCAAAAACATTCGAAGACTTAATGAAATCCATTTATCAAAACCGTCGTAAAATCTCATTTGAAGCCACAAGGCCCGAAATGCCAAAACTCGATTTAGGGAATCAGTTTTACGGAATAAAACTCAGATGGCAAGATACCAATAGGCCATTTCAAAAATACTCACATAGTGGAAAAGACAACCAATTAAAAATACTCTAGCAGCGGAATACAACAACTGATCAAGAAACTCAACACACAAATACATGCTCTAGCCAGTATCCTCTGGGAAGCTCATCTCTTCACGACCGCTACAAGCTCGATATCCAAAGAATCTAAAAAGAAAGCCCACGACGGGGTCAGCCATAATATCCAACAATGATAACCATCACATCACGTCAATAATTACATACCAATGAGAATACTAAGTAAGAATACGACCAATGTAATCTTACCGTCATAACCTTACGAAATCCACGATTCGTATCCTTAACAACATAATAAATCCATACCCAAACATTTGTACTATATTTCAGACAACACTCAAAGTTCTCAAAACATCATCATAACTCACTGTTACGAAATCGACTAATTCGGTCCAATTAAATCTATCGAGTATCATTATCAAATCTCAACATGGAAACCGATTGTCCATCAAAATACAATTACCAAAGGAAATACAGAACATACCTCAAGTTATGAAATGCCACGACGAAATCACGTCAGTCTAATCCAAGATCAGATCAACACAACATACGGACATGGTCCTAACACAAGACCTACAAATGCATACTCATATGACAACGTCAATATGCTCACATCAATAACAACAATGTATACTTATGGCAAACCCATAATATACATATGCACAATAACAACACATGGTAATCCGATGATCCAGCGTTCACTGCCTAGATCCCACGATGATCCCGTCAGACCAACCGTGATGGAAAAACCTGTCCGATGATCCATCGCACGCTAGCTTAGATCCCAGGATGATCCCGTCGGACCAACCCTAGTGGACATATGACAACAATGCACAAATGCATATAACAATGATACACAATGCATGACAACAACGATACACGAATGTATCACAACATGATTGATACGAAATGACAAAAATGACTAGAGTACTTGCCCTGAGTCCTTCGAGAGTGATCTCAATGTCTAAATCATCACGAACCATTATCCTCAATACTCGACGGTCTAAAATATCACGGACGGTAGATAATTCACGTGTTCGTCTATACCACAATGTATTCTCGATACCAAGTATACCAACAACAAATGTAAATCATATACATTATGATTTAATTCCCAAAACTCGAATACAACTTATAATCCCAAATGTCCTGTGATTACGATTATAAACATTGCTATACGAATTATAAACTAATGAAATTGAAATCATTCATTTATAAACTGTGCAAGTAATAACTTGCCTCGATACCGATACAATGAAGCCGCTACCAAATCCATTGCCTTCGTCTACGAGCTCCTCAGCCCCGACCAAAGCAATCTACGAACATTCTCGAACATGACCGCAAAGCATGATTCTAATCACCGATCAATTACCACAACCTATTGCAATAATTAATAAACAACAATCCGATAACAATCAATAACCGACATAACTAATCCACAAACCCAACGGTTCTACGACATCTCGATTAAACATAAGTCTGAACAATCCAACTCAAACCAGCACGAATTTACAACCACAACACGAAAATACTGCACTGTCTGCCTACTTAGCGCATGTTAATCATATACCGTAGTGTGCGCTAAGTCGCTCCCGTTAGCGTGTGCTAGCCAGTAAGCTTAGTGTGCGCTAAAGCTGTACAGAAGATACCGATCAACATAGGGCGATTATCAAGAACACTAAGTGATTTTGAGACCATGTTCATAATTACCAAAACAACGAAATCCGATATCTTTTAACATATAAACAATCATCCAACTCATAATCCAAGTCATATATTCATAGATCATCTTCTTCCTCAATATCAACATATGAATAGCAAGAATTCATAATCATCGTCATGATCACCATCATATGAATAAACCAACAACAACATCAAA
Organism: Orobanche coerulescens; assembly: GCA_033398695.1. Classification (NCBI taxonomy): domain Eukaryota; kingdom Viridiplantae; phylum Streptophyta; class Magnoliopsida; order Lamiales; family Orobanchaceae; genus Orobanche; species Orobanche coerulescens. The sequence continues at coordinate 27,528,259 of CM065805.1, read as the reverse complement.
GACTCGAATTGAAGGAAGACATTACCCAACATATCTCTTTGAAGATAAACAACACAATTCGAAACCATTCGAATCACATCAATACCCGTATATCAACAATAACATCAACATAACTCGGTAACCAATCTCATAATCATACTTGTTAACTCATATACATGACGATTATCAACTCAAGGATATCATATATAATCCAAAACGAAATCCCAGAGTGAAGAGTAATTACCTCTTTTAAGCAATAGATTAATTTCCTAGGTTGCATCCATTCTCGATCACTTACAAGCTTCAAATGTTGTTATGGATGATTAACTCCATATAATCCAGTATTTGGTACTTCAAACATCTCTATAGGAACTCTCTCTATTGTTTGCAAGGAAAGAATGAACGAAATGAAGAATAATGGTCAACTGCACATATATATACTGACTATTATTAGCGTGCGCTAATTGTCTATGTTAGCGTGCGCTATCGAGGTCCAGAGGCTACTGACTTACTTCGAACAATGATTTACATACGCAATTCCCATGCAATAGAGTACATAATTTCCTCTATTTAGCGTACGCTAGTGTCCGATCATAGCGTGCGCTACTCATAGTTGACTCGTTTGTCTGTATGCTCCGAAGATGGGTCAACACGCCGATAACTCTGACAAGGATAAGATTCCCTTTGGACCGATCTGATGCTAGCGTGCGCTAAAAATATGCATTAGCGTGCGCTAATCCTTCACAACAAATATCCATTGACCTCGTCGGCACATGCGCCGAAAGTGGCCGGGTCCACACGTAGATTCCCTCTAATCTGGTCTGTACTAGCGTGCGCTATCTTTTTCTGTAACGCTGCAAATTAAGCTGGACGTCACAGTGCCGTGAATCCTGGGTGGGACCCACAAGGCGAGTTTTAAAAGAGGTTTCAAAACCAATTTATTTAACAATTAGTTTGCGGAAATGTTCAAATGAAAGCATTCATACATCCAAAAGATAAAAGTTAACAAAAGTCCGTTCGTACGGTTATTACACAACGTGGATTATTCAAATTTAGTTTAAGAAATAACAAGCCTCCTTTACAACACTGCTCAGACCTGACCGGAACCTTCGGGAATATCCTGCACATATTCAACAAATTTGCCTGACACGATGTATCGTGTCAGTCAAACCAGGTCAGACATTTCGAACAAACTTCAAAGATAGAATCAGATGAATTCAGAAACAAGGTCATCACCGAATATTCAATTTAACGTCATTCCGTTTATCAGCACATAAACTCCCAAGGTCGCAACCAAGGGTCACGGAAGTATCTACACAGGAATACTCCGGACGTGGGTACCATTCAGGTTTTACCCCTCAACACAGTTCCGCAATGTATAACACCATATAAACTCCCAAGGCCGCAGCCAAGGGTTACGGAAGTATCTACACAGGAATACTCCGGACGAGACAAATAAGACAAACACCTTACCATAGACAGTAACACATGTAAAATTCTGAAATACTAATACGTAAGGTCCGAGCAAGATTCACTTGCCTCAAATCCGACGAGAGTTACTTCCTTGATAACACGACGGCTTGAATGACCACACCCGAAAGCCCAACCTATTACATGATTGTCGATTAACATTTTGTAGTAATAATAATGATTAATGACAATCCTCCCCGTCCCGTAAGGATCCTAAACTTGATGGTTCATGTTGCCAAAATCGGAATTCTCTATTTGACCATAATGCGTTTTACTAGTTTCCTCGGTTCGCCATTTTACAATTTATCATCCCGTTGATTAATGTTCTAATACAACATCTTTATGTCGTGATTATGGTTCAAGGCCATTGTAATTACATCACTAATTTTAGTTTAAATTACTAGAATGGAATGATTAAGCACTAATTCCCCGAACTTAACATGTTTGATCACTTATCCGATTTGATCGTCGTTAGTTAGTTCATCAAGGGATTATTAACATTCTTACGAAATGGTAATCGGATTATAATTAAAATCTACAATAAGATAATTATAAGGTGTTGGTGATTAACAATTCGGTTATGAGTTCCCATTCAATTACGAGTACTACCACTACTCATTCTAGTCACTTAATAAGTTAGGCATCGATTAATAATCGTGATAGTTTTCACCATTCCGATCATCCTCGAAAGTTCTAAACTACCCAAAACATTTGAAATTTAGTATGGCTTGTATAAAAACACTGAAATGAGTTCAAGATTTGATAGACTTACCTCAGATGACAAAAAAGGATGAAGAACGGCGAAGGACGACGAAGAACGAAAGGTTAGCACCTTTAAAACCTCCTCTGGAGCTTGATCAACTTACTCCAATAGGATAACACTTAATTAGGGAGGCTAAAAACTGACTTAGAGAGGGTGGAGGATAGTATGAAGAACAAAGAGTGAGTTTTGGGTCGGAAGAAATGAAAGGGAGGGTGCCCTTATATAAAACTAGAACTGCTTTACGTACGTTAGGCCTCAAGCTTTATGTACGTAAGCCTTGTTACATACGTTATCATAGAGAGCTTAACGTACATAAGTAAGACTCGGAATTTTCTGGACTAATTTGCTGTCGCTATCGCGCCGAAAGTTGGTCTGACGATGTATCATCCGGCGAAGATTCCCTATCTGAAGACCGAAATCCACGTTATGTACGTAAGGCATAACTTTTAATATACGTAATGGCACATACTTAGCATATGTAAATCATTGTTTTTAACGTACGTAAGTTTCAGTTTGTATATTAAGTTATTATCACATTGATTCCTATAACGCGACTCCCTCTCAATCTCGTCGAGTAATCTCTCGTGGAACAAGACGTTGGCCACCGTTATATTCGCACCGATAATAGCCCAACGACATCGAGGTATGTCACCGACAAACCATCAATAATCATACAATCACGATACATGAATAAAAGGCGTGGACAATCTTTATTCATGTTAAAACAGTACGAACACATCATCCAAAATACGTTTATCATGACAGAGTACATTTATTTATTAAATAGATGAAATAGAAAGATCGCTCAACGTGAAATAGCATGTAATACTGGTGGTATTACATACCACTCCCCTTAAAATAGTTTCGTCCCAAAACTAACAGAATAACTCGGGATGATTTTCCTTCATGCTCGACTCGGTCTCCCAAGTCGCTTCTTCTATGCCATGGTGCGACTATTGAACTTTTACAAGAGGTATGGCCTTATTTCTTAGAGTCTTTACGCATCAATCCAAGATCGTGGTTGGGACTTCTCTAAAGGTAGCATCATTAGAAATCTCCACCTCCTCGAAATTAATCTTGTGGCTTGGGTCGTACACGTACTTCCTCAGATGGGAAACGTGGAAGACGTTATGCACTCCATCTAATGAAGGTGGCAGTGCGAGTCGATAAGTGAGTATACCAACTCGGTCCAGTATTTCGAATGGGCCAATAAATCTCGGGCTCAATTTGCCCTTCTGGCCGAAGCGTCGAACACCCCGCATCGGTGATACTTTGACTCAAACATGGTCCCCAACCATAAATTCCAACGGTCGCTGGCGGTCCGTAGCATATGACTTTTGGCAGCTCTAAGCTGCCAACATATGTTTTCGAACAACGAGAATCTTTTTACTAGATTCCTGGATCAGATCCAACTCGGTAGCGATGACATCGGGCGCATCATCCCAACACAGAGGAGACTTGAACCTTCTACCGTACAAGGCCTCGAAGGGTGCCATGCCTATGCTTGCATGCCATCTGTTGTTGTATGGAAATTCCGCCAAGCAGAGGCGTTTGGCCCAATCCTTACCCCAATCGAGTACACACGCTCTTAATATATCCTCCAGGGTTTGTATAGTACGTTATGTTTGTCCATCTGTTTGAGGGTGATAGGCCGTGCTGAAATGTAACTGAGTACCCATAGCCTTGTGGACAGCCTTCCAGAAGCGGGACACGTATCTAGTATCTCTATCTGATATAATCACTGAGGGAACGCCATGTAGCCTTACGATTTCTCGGATGAAGATGGTGGCCAGCTGCTCTGTCCCGGTGGTCTCCTAAATTGGAACGAAATGTGCCGACTTCTTCAGTCGGTCTACAATGACCCATATCGTGTCCTTTCCTCCCGCCGTCACTGGTAACTTGGTGACAAAATCCATTGATATGCTCTCCCATTTCCATTCCGGAATGGGTAAGGGCTGCATGATTCCGGCCGGCCTGCGGTGTTCAATCTTCACCTGACATGTCATGCATCGAGCAACGAACCTTGCTACCTCCTGTTTCATGTTCTTCCACCAGAAGCTCTTCCGCAAATCCTTATACATCTTGCTCGCCCCGGGATGCACCGAATAGGGAGTAGAATGAGCTTCCTTGAGTATAGTTTGCTTAAGCTCGTCATTCGGTGGAATACAAATTCTGTTCTTAAACCTCACCAAGTTTCCTTGGATCCTGTAGTCTGAAATAAATCCCCTTTAGGCCCTTGCGCCGATCGCATGAAGTTCCGGGTCTTCCACCAGTGCCAGGCGTATCTCGTCTATCAAGGATGAATGAATGTTAATTGAGCATAACTGTCCCTGGCGGCATTGTATCCATTCTTCAATACCATTTCTCCTTAGATCTTGTTGCAATTCCGACTGCACCGTTAAACCAGATAGTGTCACCTCCTGTGCAATTTTCCGACTCAGTGCATCTGCCACGACGTTGGCCTTCCCAGGGTGATATAAAATCTCCACACCGTAATCTTTGATCAGCTCTAGCCAACGCCTCTGTCTGTCTCATGTTTTACTCCCTTTGGGTGAAGATGTATTTTAAACTCTTGTGGTCCGTAAAGATTTTACAGGTAACTCCATAAAGGTAGTGTCTCCAAATCTTAAGGGCGTGGACCACCGCAGCCAACTCCAAATTGTGTGTCGGATAGTTCACCTCATATGGTTTAAGTTGTCGTGAGGCGTATGCAATAACTCTATTTTTTTGCATGAATACACATCCAAGTCCATGCTTAGATGCATCGGTGTATATTACGAATCCTTATGTGCCCTGCGGTAGTACCAATACTGGCGCAGTAATCAGCTTCCTCTTTAGTTCGTTGAAGCTCTCCTGACAATCCGTTGTCCAGACAAACTTGGTACTCTTCCTTAGTAGATTCGTCATCGGCCGAGCAATACTAGAAAAAGCTTCGACAAACCGTCGATAATATCCTGCCAATCCCAGAAAACTCCTCACTTTCTTGACATTTCTTGGTGGTTCCCAACTCATGACTGTCTCGATCTTCTGGGGATCTACCTTAACGCCTTCTGCCGAAATCACATGTCCCAAAAAGGTCACCTCCGGCATCCAGAACTCACATTTAGAAAGTTTGGCATAAAGTTGGTGCTGCCTCAAAACGCTCAACACCTGCCTCAAGTGTTCCTCATGCTCCTGTCAGCTCCGGGAATAGATCAAAATGTCGTCGATAAAGACTACCACACACTTGTCGAGAAATTCTATCAGAACCTTGTTCATCAATTCCATAAAAACAGCTGGGGCATTAGTCAATCCAAATGACACCACCATGTACTCGTAGTGTCTGTACCTCGATCGAAATGCGGTCTTTGGAATATCCTCCTCTCGAATTCTCAATTGGTGATATCCAGAATGTAAATCGATCTTTGAAAACACAGTCGCTCCCTGTAGTTGATCCAATAAATCATCAATCCTTGGAAGTGGGTAACGGTTCTTAATAGTGACTTTATTTATTTCCCTGTAATCGATACACAAGCGTAGGCAGTTGTCCTTATTTTTTACAAAAAGGACCGGCGCACCCCATGGCGAAGTGCTCGGACGAACGAGCCCCTTCCTTAGCAATTCCTCGAGTTGTAACTTTAATTCCTTCATCTCAGCTGGTGCCATCCTGTATGGTGCCTTGGAGATAGGTGTCGTCCCTAGCTCAAGTTCAATAGAAAGATCGACCTCCCGTTGTGGCGGCAATCCTGATAATTCATCGGGAAAAACGTCCGGAAATTCGCTTACCGTGGGAATATTAGCAACTGACAATTGTGATGTTCCCTCCTGAAGAATATAACACAAATAATATGTTTTCCGTTCGTCACAAGATACTCCTGCCATAAGAAGACTGAGGGACCCCTTAGTACTAAAGTGTTCTCGGCCTCTGATTATGTGAGTAACACCGTCAGGAGTTGTAATGGAAACTGTCAGGTGATAGGTGTCTAATACTGTCATGTGCATTGTCATCCAATCCATACCCAAAATAACGTCTTCGTTCTAAAGTGGAAAAACCATGAGATTTGTTGTCCAGCCCTGACTATCGACGCGGATCAGGCAGTTTCGAACTACCAAATTACCCCCCACCCTGCTACCCTTGGGTAGCTTAACGGTAAAAGATTCACAAGGTACAGAAGGAAGATTTAAACGGTTAACACATTCCATGGATATGAACGAATGGGTCGCTCCAGTATCAAAGAGTACATGAACATTCTGGGAATTAATAAGAAGTGTACCTGAGACAGCAGGTGCAGTTTGGTTATCAGTGGCCCTTAGTTCGAACACGCGGGATGAGAGTGTCCCCGAGGAGGGTGCAGTGCCTCCCCCACGACCACGTCCTCTTCCGGCACCATAAGGAGGAGTTTGGCACGGTGGGGATCGATAGTCGGATATGGAGGATGCTCTGGATGTCTGAACCGAGCCTTGCTGACTTTGAGGGGCCGAATTTTTTGCAGGTTTGAACTGTGAACAGTAGTGAGACATGTGCCCACCCTTTCCGCATGAAAAACACTTTGTAGACGCCTTAGGACACTGACTCATGGTATGCCCCGCTATGCCACAATTAAAACAGCTCCGGCGAGAGGGCCCGTCAGATGCTCCTTTTTGTTGGGACGAAGCTGCTAATTTAGAGGAGAACCCAATTCCCGAGTTCATTCTGCTAGAGCTCCCAGACTGATTAGATGTCTTTTGCATCTTCTGGTTATGCCCGGCATCCGAACTAACAACCGTACCGGCGTTTGCTGTGACCACGTCCTTATATGCCCTCAGGGTGGTGCAATGAAACCCGGCCGTGTAACGTTGGACATCTTCCGGCAAACGTTGAGCAAGATGGCAAATTCATTGATATTCCGATGGAACCATCTATGCAACATAGCTTAGTTCGGTCATGTAAGCTCGAATGATTTCGGGTACTGGTAAGTCCTGAGGTCCTGCACTGAAGAAACTCCGCGCTCGATCAGTCTGTGCTGACCGGGGGCAGTACTCGTATCTCAATAGTTTGGAAAACTCGGTCCATCCGACTACTCTGTCCTCCGACTTATAGGTCCTCCACCATCGGGCTGCGGTGTCGCAGAGCTGGTTGATTCCGAGTGGTACCTTTCGGTTCCCTGGGCAACCGATCACCTCAAAGGCAGTCTCCATCTCGGAGATCCAATCATCCACGTGCTTATCCCCTGATTCATCGAATAATGGCGGTCTGGCCTTCAGCATTTCTCCCAGCCAACGGTCCTTCCCAGCATTCTCTTCTATGTCAATGACCGGTACACGTTCTTCCCGATTGACCTAAGCGATTCCCATAGCAATGGCCTGTGCGAGGGTCTGGACAAAGGCCGGATCAAATCCCCCGTTGTTCTGATTCTCTGCCTCCTGTTCGTTTTGATTAACGGGTGGTGGCTGATTCCCGGCTGGGTTAGTTTCGCTGGTATTCCTGTCTTCCTGTTGATTCATAGCGGAACCCTGTGCAGCGTTTACGTTCCTTCTAGCTCCACGACGTGCCATTAGTGATGATTGCTCAATCTAAAAGGTTAGTTTAGTACAACAGTCTCTGAGTTTTTACTGAATTCAACATTATACCTGAAAGTGTACTTTACCTCGACATTCCTCGATGAGTTACGGTCGCCAGGAGTGTTGGACTTTTGAAGGCAAAACGTATTCAAAGAAAATATTTTTATACACTTTCCACGTGAGTTTTCGGCTCTGATACCATTTTCTGTAATGCCCAAATTAAGCTGGACGTCACAGTGCCGTATCCCAGGTGGGAACCATAAGGCGAGTTTTAAAAGAGGTTTCAAAAACAATTAATTTAACAAGTAGTTTGCGGAAATGTTCAAATGAAAGCATTCATACATCCGAAAGATAAAAGTTAACAAAGTCCGTTCATACGGTTATTACACAACGTGGATTATTCAACTTTAGTTTAAGAAATAACAAGCCTCCTTTCCAACACTGCTCAGACCTGACCGGAACCTTCGGGAATATCCTGCACATATTCAACAAATTTGCCTGACACGACGTATCGTGTCAGTCAAACCAGGTCAGACATTTCGAACAAACTTCAAAGATAGAATCAGATGAATTTAGAAACAAGGTCATCACCGAATATTCAATTTAACATCGTTCCGTTTATCAGCACATAAACTCCCAAGGACGCAACCAAGGGTCACGGAAGTATCTACACAGGAATACTCCGGACATGGGTACCATTCAGGTTTTACCCCTCAACACAGTTTTGCAATGTATAACAACATATAAACTCCCAAGGCCGCAGCCAAGGATCACGGAAGTATCTACACAGGAATATTCCGGACGAGACAAATAAGACGAACACCTTACCATAGACAGTAACACATGTAAAAATCTGAAATACTAATACGTAAGGTCCGAGCAAGATTCACTTTCCTCAAATCCGACGAGAGTTACTTCCTTGATAACACGACGGCTCGAATGACCACACCCGAAAGCCCAACCTATTACATGATTGTCGATTAACATTTTATAGTAATAATAATGATTAATGACAATCCTCCCCATCCCATAAGGATCCTAAACTTGATGGTTCATGTTGCCAAAATCGGAATTCTCTATTTGACCATAATGCGTTTTACTAGTTTCCTCGGTTCGCCATTTTACAATTTATCATCTCGTTGATTAATGTTCTAATACAACATCTCTATGTCGTGATTATGGTTCAAGGCCATTGTAATTACATCACTAATTTTAGTTTAAATTACTAAAATGGAATGATTAAGCACTAATTCCCCGAACATAACATGTTTGATCACTTATCCGATTTGATCGTCGTTAGTTAGTTCATCAAGGGATTATTAACGTTCTTACGATATGGTAATCAGATTATAATTGAAATCTACAACAAGATAATTATAAAGTGTTGGTGATTAACAATTCGGTTATGAGTTCCCATTCAATTACGAGTACTACCACTACTCATTCTAGTCGCTTAATAAGTTAGGCATCGATTAATAATCGTGATAGTTTTCACCGTTACGATCATCCTCGAAAGTTCTAAACTACCCAAAACATTTTAAATTTAGTATGGCTCGTATAAAAACACTGAAATGAGTTCAAGATTTGATAGACTTACCTCAGATGACAAAAGAGGATGAAGAACGGCAAAGGACGACGAAGAACGAAAGGTTAGCACCTTTAAAACCTCCTCCGGAGCTTGATCAACTTACTCCAATAGGATAACACTTAACTAGGGAGGCTAAAAACCGACTTAGAGAGGGTGGAGGATAGTATGAAGAACAAAGAGTGAGTTTTGGGTCGGAAGAAATGAAAGGGAGGGTGCCCTTATATAAAACTGGAATTGCTTTACGTACGTAAGCCTTATTACGTACGTTATCATGGAGAGCTTAACGTACGTAAGTAAAGACTCGGAATTTGCTGGACTATTTTGCACACATCGTTACGTACGTAGCAAAAGTCGGCTAACGTACGTAACACCCGTTGACCTGTCTGTCGCTATCGCGCCGAAAGTTGGTCTGACGATGTATCATCAGGCGAAGATTCCCTATCCGAAGACCGACAACCACGTTACGTACGTAAGGCATAACTTTTAACGTACGTAATGGCACATACTTAGCGTACGTAATTCATTGTTTTTAACGTACGTAAGTTTCAGTTTGTATATTAAGTTATTATCACATTGATTCCTATAACGCGACTCCCTCTCAATCTCGTCGAGTAATCTCTTGGGGAACAAGACGTTGGCCACCGTCATATTCACACCGATAATAGCCCAACGACATCGAGGTATGTCACCTACAAACCATCAATCATCATACAATCACGATACACGAATAACAGGCGTGGACAATCTTTATTCATGTTAAAACAGTACGAACACATCATCCAAAATACGTTTATCATGACGGAGTACATTTATTTATTAAATAGATGAAATAGAAATGATCGCTCAACGTGAAATAGCATGTAATACTAGTGGTATTATATTTACTATTAGCGTGCGCTAAACTTGCACGATAGCATGCGCTAGGCTTGAATATTAGCGTGCGCTAATAAAGCTACACTTAGCCATTTTCAGCTATTCTTGTCCAACGTCTCAACATACAGAATACGAACATATGGCATACTGAATACATATACTCCTTTCAACAATATTCTCATCGGATACACACTATCCTAAAATGCAATTGTCGACCAAGTACGACAATTACACCAATACAGATGTCTCAGTCCTTCATTTATTTTATCCATACTGTACAGATTCCATGTTGTACAATATAACTCGGGTAAAACAATATTAAACAACAGTAGTAGAAATTCCGGATATTACATACTACACCACTTAAAATAAGTTTCGTCCTCGAAACTTGTAATCCGTCATAGAAACAAACAAATCGTTCAACCAAAATAATCTGAAACCATCACGACAACGATCGATCATCATCATTAACGAATAACCAAACTAGCATTATTACAAATGCGCAAAGTCGACGATCTCCTGAGATACTAGCAAGTGACATCACTGTAAAGCCTCAACACGCTTAATCACAATTCCATGAGTCTTAGCAAACTATATCATCTTCGGATGAAATAATCTATCCGTGTCAAATCCTGTTTGTCTGATTACACAATCAAGTTCCAATCTGCTAATAACCAATAATACATGATACATCTGTGAAACAACTGCCCAACACAATGACAACAAATCCCAAAATATCGACACAAAATCTGAACGTTCAGATGATCACCAGCAATGATCAACCAATAAATTAACCGAGAATATCATCAACGTGATAAACTCCAATATGACCAGCCAGAGGTCAAAACACAATCGAGAATATCATCATCAGGATAACTCCAATATTACCAACGAACGATCAACGATAATCGAGAATACCTTCACGCGGTAAACTCCAACACGATTCACACAGAACCACAAAAACCGATATACGAAAGAACAAAATTCTCAAAATGTTAAACAAATCACATACAGTGAATCTCAACGAAACACAACCGACTGGTGAACATACCCCTCGGCATACGGCAACCAATCACAAACCGACGAACATACCAAATCATACATAGAGTGGGAACGACCACTCAATATCCAAAACAACCAGTATGGGGTCACCATCCCTAAATCTACACTTACAAAGAAATCATTCAAAAATCACTATGGTAACATTGCGCTACTACCATACGGATGAAATCACATAGCATATATATCCCGGTTTCACAAAATCCAATTCCAAAATCATATTTTGTACTGAATCTACATCACATGGCATATTTCTCTTATTGGCTCAACCAACTGATCATCCCTGAATAACCAAATTACCATACTAAAGTTCGAATCTCTATTCATCATTTCATACTGATGTCTTATCCAGTTCATGAGTCACACTCATAACTTCACCATGATATGCACTATGCACTAAATACATATGTATATCAGTCACATTTTCAAAACCAGTTTGAAATCATGCAATCTTGTCAAGAAGACAAATTTTCGAAAGTTCTTTCAAAAATTTCAAAGCTCAAAACATAAATTTTCGTAAGACCACGAAATTAATTTTCGAAAAGTTAACCTGGCTTGCTAATGCCAAGTATTCGATAACAGTTTCCTTCGAATTCACACGATTAAATATGCAAATGCTCGACTACATTCATACTCTTGTATACCAATTCGGCTCATCACCAATTCCACTGACATTCCATATGATAACCGCACGATAGAGTTCCAAACTCTTAATATATAGACTCCGATAGAAATTCCTTTTCCACATATGACTCGCAACGTCAACCATTACTCCATCATGGATCACCTCAATCATGCTATGACAAAACATTGAAACAAATCAACACAGCGAAAGACTTCCCGAGAAGTTTCATTTGAATAAGTAAATCAAAACCGCGAAAGGCAGTAGGAAAATAGATAAATGATTGGTGAAGCGTTTTACAAATCTCGGGAGTTTTAGAAAACATGAAAAAGCCTTTTTGAAACATTAGGTCTCAGCCTAAATCCCGTTCCACATTACAAGAAGTTTATAAAGTAGAAAATCCCTTTTGAACCCCAAGTCCTGAATTATAAAATTATTTCAAAATCGATTAGGTCTCGACCCAAAATCATTTTCCGTAAAACATTCATTTTGAAAAGTATCATTTTCAAATGCTCGAAAACAGTTCCATATATCTCAAAATGAACTAACATAACTACATGTTCTTCTGAACCGTCCACAACATTTCTCCCAAATGAACAACTCCGTTTCAAAAATTTAGCCGACATATTGATTTCCAAAATCATAACTTCTCAAGATCATCAATCATGTCCCAACTCTGTCACCTTATACTGTAACGATTAATATTCTGCTGAATCACAAAGCATATCAACTTAGAACGACAATAAATCTCAATGAAATCCAAAAATCCAAATACTTACAGATCGTGAAGCCGACGATTCCCCGTGATACTGGCACATGTCTCGACTCAAGAAAATACTCGAAACAAATATTTTAAAAACACACATTTTGAAAATCAATTCAACTCGAGAACATAATGTATCTCTATCTGAAGAAACACGTTAATACCATTTGGAAAAGTTTACAACTACCCCAGTACTACACTGGTAAATCATATAATGCGCAAGCCCGAGTGAACAACAAAAACCCAGGGATCTAATATTCGTCGATTGACAATTCGAATGACACGACAAAACACGACCCAACTCGACCCGATTGCCTAGGTTTTCACAACCTAAGTTCTGATACCATATTCTCTGTAACACCCCTAGAGTCATCCGGGAATATTACAGCGCAGTGGGCCCCGGAATGGAACCCACAAGGCTGAAGAAATTTTTGCAAATATTTACAAATGCCCAAGAGGCTAACGACGGTACTATATTTTAAAAACATTCGAAGACTTAATAAAATCCATTTATCAAAACCGTCGTAAAATCTCATTTGAAGCCACAAGGCCCAAAAATCCAAAACTCGATTTAGGGAATCAGTTTTACAAAATAAAACTCAGGTGGCAAGATACCAATAGGCCATTTCAAAAATACTCACGCAGTGAAAAAGACAACCAATTATAATACTCTAGCAGCGGAATACAACAACTGATCAGGAAACTCAACACACAAATACATGCTCTAGCCAGTATCCTCCGGGAAGCTCATCTCTTTACGACCGCTACAAGCTCAATATCCAAAGAACCTAAAAAGAAAGCCCACGACGGGGTTAGCCATAATATCCAACAATGACAACCATCACATCACGTCAATAATTACATACCAGTGAGAGTACTAAGTAAGAATACGACCAATGTAATCTTACCGCCATAACTTTACGAAAATCCACGATTCGTATCCTTAACAACACAATAAATCCATACCCAAACATTTGTACTGTATTTCAGATAACACTCAAAGTTCTCAAAACATCATCATAACTCACTGTTACGAAATCAACTAATTCGGTCCAATTAAATCCATCGAGTATCATTATCAAATCTCAACACAAAAACCGATTGTCCATCAAAATACAATTACCAAAGGAAATACAGAACATACCTCAAATTATGAAATGCCACAACAAAATCACGTCAGTCTAATCCAAGATCAGATCAACACAACATACGGACACGGTCCTAGCACAAGACCTACAAATGCATACTCATATGACAACGTCAATATGCTCACATCAATAACAACAATGTATACTTATGGCAAACCCATAATATCCATATGCACAATAACAACACATGGTAATCCGATGATCCAGCGTTTACTGCCTAGATCCCACGATGATCCCGTCAGACCAACCGTGGTGGAAAAACCTGTCCGATGATCCAGCGCACGCTAGCATACATCCCAGGATTATCCCGTCGGACCAACCCTAGTGGACATATGACAACAATGCACAAATGCATATAACAATGATACACAATGCATGACAACAATGATACACGAATGTATCACAACATGATCGACACGAAATGACAAAAATGATTAGAGTACTTGCCCCGAGTCCTTCGAGAGTGATCTCAATGTGTAAATCATCACGAACCATTATCCTCAATACTCGACGGTCCAAAATATCACGGACGGTAGATAATTCACGTCTTCGTCTATACCACAATGTATTCTCGATACCAAGTATACCAACAACAAATGTAAATCATATACATTATGATTTAATTCCCAAAACTCGAATACAACTTATAATCCCAAATCTCCTGTGATTACGATTATAAACATTGATATACGAATTATAAACTAATGAACTTGAAATCATTCATTAAATATTATAAATTGTGCAAGTAATAGCTTGTCTCAATACCGATACAACGAAGCCGCTACCAAATCTATTGCCTTCATCTACGAGCTCCTCAGCCCCGACCAAAGCAATCTACGAACATTCTCGAACATGGCCGCAAAGCATGACTCTAATCACCGATCAATTACCACAACCTATTGCAATAATTAATAAACAACTATCCGATAACAATCAATAACCGACATAACTAATCTACAAACCCAACGGTTCTATGACATCTCGGTTAAACATAAGTCTGAACAATCCAACTCAAACCAGCACGAATTCACAACCACAACACGAAAATACTGCACTGTCTGCCTACTTAGCGCACATTAATCATATACCATTGCGTGTGTTATGTCGCTCCTGTTAGCGTGCGCTAGCCAGTAAGCTTAGCGTGCGCTAATGCTGTACAGATGCATGCTTTTCAGATACCGATCAACATAAGGCGATTATCAAGAACACTAAGTGATTTCGAAACCATGTTCATAATTATCAAAACAACGAAATCCGATATCTTTTAACATATAAACAATCATCCAACTCATAATCCAAGTCATATATTCATAGATCATCTTCTTCCTCAATATCAACATATGAATACCAAGAATTCATAATCATCGTCATGATCACCATCATATGAAGAAACCAACAACAACAACATCAAAGACTCGAATTGAAGGAAGACATTAGCCAACATATCTCTTTGAAGATAAACAACACAATTCGAAACCATTCGAATCACATCAATACCCGTATATCAACAATAACATCAACATAACTCGGTAACCAATCTCATAATCATATTTGTTAACTCATATACATGATGATTATCAACTCAAGGACATCATATACAATCTAAAACAAAATCCCAAAGTGAAGAGTAGTTACCTCTTTGAAGCAATGGATTGATTTCCAAGGTTGCATCCATTGTCGATCACTTCCAAGCTTCAAATGTTGTTATGGATGATTAACTCCATATAATCCAGTATTTGGTACTTCAAACATCTCTATAGGAACTCTCTCTATTGTTTGCAAGGAAAGAATGAACGAAATGAAGAATAATGGCCAACTGCACATATATATACTGACTATTATTAGCGTGCGCTAATTGTCTATGTTAGCGTGCGCTATCGAGGTCCAGAGGCTACTGACTTACTTCGTACAATGATTTACGTACGCAATGCCCATGCAATAGCGTACGTAATTTCCTCTATTTAGCGTACGCTAGTATCCAATCATAGCATGCGCTACTCATAGTTGACTCGTTTGTCTGTATGCTCCGAAGACGGGTCCACATGCTGACAGCTCTGACAAGGATAAGATTCCCTTTGGACCAATCTGATGTTAGCGTGCGCTAACAATATGCATTAGCGTGCGCTAATCCTTCACAACAAACATCCGTTGACCTCATCGGCACATGCGCCGAAAGTGGCCAGGTCCACACGTAGATTCCCCCTAATCTGGTCTGTATTAGCGTCTGCTATCCTTTACCATTAGCATGCGCTAAACCTGCACGATAGCGTGCTCTAGGCTTGAATATTAGCGTGCGCTAATAAGGCTACACTTAGCCATTTTCAGCTATTCTTGTCCAACATCTCAACATACAGAATACGAACATACGGCATACCGAATACATATACTCCTTCCAACAATATTCTCATCAGATACACACTATCCTCAAATGCAATTATCGACCAAGTACAACAATTACACCAATACAGATATCTGAGTCCTTCATTTATTTTATCTATAATGTACAGATTTCACGCTGTACAATATAACTCGGACAAAATAGTATTAAACAATAGTAGTAGAAATTCCGGATATTACACATAGCACGACCTAAAGTCGCTGAATTCAAGTAACGAACGACGAAAGTTCAAGGGTTTCCCCAAAACGGCCAAGAACACGAATCGACCCGCCAAAACATGAAAACAGAATTCCAAACCGAAATATGGATATACAATCCATAGGATATGTTTAAAAACATCATTAAACAACATTTTATCAAAATCGGATAGAAAACGAAATCAAGAACAAAACTCCCAAAAAGTCAACTCTAGAGATTCAAGAAAAATACCGTGATTCGGTGAAGAACAATAGATTATATGATGTTATAATCACCTAGGATGCTCCAAAACACCTTTGGATTGAGCAAAATCGGCCAAGATCACGATCCCTAGTCGCCCTTGGCTCAACCCAGCGGAAAGGAGGAGAAATGAGGTGGAAATGATGTATCACGACTACTGTCCAGTTTATATACACTGGATAGCTTAGCGTGCGCTAATCTTTAAGCGTGCGCTATCGAGGCACACTGTTAGCGTGCGCTAACCACAAGTGTTAGCATGCTCTAACGGGACCTTCAGACCCAGTCCAGTAGCCCCTGGACTGCCCTGAACTACCAGGTAGAGCGCGCTATCCTTTCCCTAGCGTGCACTACTAATGCACTCTAGCGAGTGCTATGATACTAAATAGTGTGCGCTGATCAAAGTCTGAACCTAGTCCAGTAGCCTCTGGACTGTTTCTGCACCACCAGTTAGCGTGCGCTACCACACCTGTAGCGTGCGCTAACAACCTCACCATAGCGCGTGCTAACCAGTAAGTGTAGCGTGCGCTAACGACTCAGAAGTACAGCAACAGTGCTCTCAAAGCTGGTTACAACAATGGATTCCTCCAATCGGAGCACCAAGTTCAAGATACGCATGGAAAGATCCAGAATAAGATCATACTAAGAGCTTGAGCTACCATCAAGCCCACACGCGACCATGAAAATGGTCAAGACAACAATTACGAATGCAGATACCCACAACTTTGGGTAAATTACAATATGGCCCAAAACACCCGAAAATCACGATACGTGATCGAATAACCAAACCGAAGTTCACAACACGTCTAACAAAGTTAAATGGACTTACAGGAAACTCGAAACAGCAGTTTCGAACGAGATTCTCAAGAATCAAACTCAAGTGCGGAAAAGCCGCTAAGAAGCACGGAACTCAACAAAACGACACCGAAACGAACTCGGATGTCAAAAAGTGTAGAATTAATCATTCTCAAAATGACGAAATGGTCAGAAGAGAGTCATCAAAACGGACTATCGCCAAAAAAGAAAATTATCGGAAATCGAAATTGCGGATATTACATACTACCCTCCTTAAAAGAAGTTTCGTCCCGAAACTTAAAACAAGTAGGGTGAAGCAATATCCCGCCAGGAAACACTTGTTAGGAGTATGCCCTCGAATGCCACTCAGGGGATGTTAGTGAAGGCATTGTACTTGTAATTATGTAAATCATTTATATAAGGCAATGAATGTTTCTTTATTTACTGGTAGTTACTGGCATTCCTAACTCGTAAATATACATATAGAAACTAGTCCATGTATTTGAAAGCAAAACGTTCCACTCCTTATTGGATAAGGGGGTTGGCACTGGAAAGGTATATAGCTCAAATACTTAATTGTCCGCAAGTCGATGAAACTTGACTGGGCGTTAAGTTTATGTGAAGACTTGTATGACGTGTTCTTTGACAAGGAGAGTGCTTGTCGAACACTAATGGTTAGTGGGAGCACACGTTATAGGTATGCTAATTGGATTAGTATACTTGAACCGACTCACCCTCGATTCGTCACACGGATTTCACTCCGGGACAGTCCATGATGGAATCGAAAGGTTGTGATAGGTATTCATGAACCTTCGACTTGAGGATTTAGTAGGGATGTGCTTGTGACGTCAAGATTTTCATTAGAGTAGTTTGACCCTGTAAATCGGAAGGTGGGGGTCAACCTCGACGTGCATCTTGACGGACAAGTAGCAGGTCCTACTGAATACCAAGATAGAATTCTTTCTCCCGTTAGTGAGCGGGTTATATGTCCTATGCGGTTATTGGCAGATGAGATCATAAGTCTTTGGACAAAGCATTCGAGCTAGCTGTATTAGATACACGAGAGATCAATGATCTCGATTTGCACTAACGCATGCATAGCGTCAAGTACAGATAGGGTTTAACTGACCGTGGCCCTATAACTTAATCGGGACATTTGAAAGAAGGGTTTATACGTATACTGGTATTCATGACAGAGTGGTTCTTGAATGATCCCAATCATTCGTTCTCAGTTGGGGTACAGTGTAGGCCGCCAGGCTGGCTAGGTGGTGTTACTACTCTTTGGTTCCTCCCATTGCTGACTGAGAGGGACCTACCGAGTCGCGCAATAGGATCGGCGACGGAATGAATCAAGCTTATTCTCTCATAATGAATATTAGATATTGGATATCTAATTTGGGACATTGGATGTCTAAATTAATTTATTGGATAAATTAATCTATGGCCTAATGAATTAAATAAATTATTGGGTGATTAAATTTAATTCATAGATATAATTATTTCTTGGAGAAATTAATTATATTGTTTTGTATGTGATACTATTAATTAATTAGATTAATTAATTGATATAAATACATCGATATGGAATCGGAGTTTATCTGTTTGGACTCACGGGAGTCCGAAATGGACCGAACTCGTCTGGCTCCTTCTAGATGGCCACCCCCTTCCAATCACTCTCCCATCTTGGTCTTTGTCTCCATTTTATAAATGGAAGACAAATGACTTTAAGAGATTTGGAATCTCTTATTATATGGTAAAGGTGATATGGTCATGGTTTGATCTTGATTCTTGAAGAATAAATGTGAAGACAACTATCACTTCTCCACACTTGTACCAACCATGAGTTTGAGAGAGAGAGAAGGAAAAATAGATTTTCCAAGTCTTATACTTCTTCTTCAATCATCTTGAATTTTTCGTGGAGAAATATCAAGACATTAATTGAGAGAAAAAGATTAAAAACACTTAGAGTGTAATAATCTTAATATACAAGCTTCTACAAGATTGCTCTAACCGTATCCTTGGAGGATAGCAAGATTTAGTCGTTCCGGTCATTTCTCCGGCGCATGGCAAGTAGAGACGCGGTCCTTTCGGCGTTGGATCATCCAAGAGCTCGGAGCAAATTGGTTCGTGAGGAATTCCATTAAAGCTTGGGGAATAGCTCAAGAGAATGAATCCATTTAATCATCGGACTACAAGGGTAGTTTTTTGTATCTCTTGTGTTTCGTTTAATATTTGTATATACGTAGCTCGATCGATCCTCGTAGGGATTCGGATCGAATTAATTTTCATTTTACCGCTTCCGTTGGGCCTTCGTTTAAGGCAACGAATCTCAGCAGTGGTATCGGAACGTAGGTCTTGCGATCGTATATACGATATTGGTATTTGGAATGCTTGATTTGATGGTGAATAATTTGGAATCGTTTATAGTCATAATCGTGGTATATGTTTTTCGTTCGTTCTAGTTGTATTTTTCGTAAGTTTATTGTCTAAATATAAATCTTTAATTTCTGGGAAATATGATTTATATTGAAGATATAAATGTTGGAAAATATATATATTGGATATCCGGTCGAAAAACTAGCCCCAAATTACCATTGGACGGTCCGGGAGTGGTCCGGAAGGAGGGGCCGCCCAGGCTCCGGGCTGACCCTCAGGCTCGGGGCCACACGGCCAGGCTGTTGCAGCCCGTATGGGGAATGGACTGGGGCCGCGGCCGTGGCTCGAGGCGCGGCCCAGGCTGGGCGGCCGGTTTCTTGCCGGTGGGTTTTCGGGCGCGGTCCAGCCCTTTTCGGACCCATTTCGGGCTTGTTTTCTTCGTGTATTCCTAAACTGATTTCCCACATTTTAAATTGGATTTAATATGATTAAAATGATTTATGGTATTTCATTTTATAAGGGAAAATTTATTAATTGGAATACTTGTGATCGACCGAATTTTTTTAAACATTTTCATATTACCGATTGTGTGAATCGATTGAATCGGTTCGTATTGTTGATTGGATCAATGTATCTCTATGCTTTCCATTTATATAGTATTTATTAGATGAATGCTTTTGAATGGGGATGTGGTTCGTGGACTTAATTTTTGAATCGTTCGTTTTATTCGATTGGGTTGTAAAGGCTGTTTTGAGCCTATTTATTTTAGTAGAAATATTTGTATCTATGATGCAATTTTCAATGAAAAATTTATATGTAATGACGAAGATCGGAGGAAGATCCATTTCGAGAAGACGAAGATTCAAGACGAAGACTTGTAATTAGATCACAGAATTTTTGTTTTCTAGGAACGGTCCATGAACCACATGTTGGTAGCAACTAGGTTGTGAATGGTTGGTGCTTAAATGAATTAATGTGCAAAGTGTAACATTAATCGCGATAATTCTCCCACAACAAATTATTAAGTTTATAAGGTTTCAAGGTTTTCCTTCCCTCCATCGAGCTTTCGGGCAATTGAAATCCAAACAGGATATGCTATGCTTCCGTGTTATTGAGGTAGTTGTTCGGGGAGGACGGATAAATTACCAGGAGTGCATTGGATGCCTTCGGTTGGACCAAGTTTTATCCCTAGAAACCTGATAGGTTGCCGAATAAGATTCAATTGTGAAACTAATTTGCATCGATGGTATAAACTTAACATATTCACGAACCATAGAAACCATATAGGTTGAGGGGAGTGAACAAGGGGAAAAAGAAGATCGAATCATCCATTAGATGGGTTGGTGTTGGACACCACTTTATAAAAATTAATAGACTAGAAACCTGTTCGGTTGCCCTCTATTAAAATTTATAAAGAGCTCGATCACCACTATGAAGTAGAGCGACAATACTTTCGGATTTCACATGGGAGTGTATTATTCCGATAAAAATAGTGGGAGCTGGGTAACATGAATAGAAAAGACCTTAATTCTATACTCAGTTCATAATATAACAAGTCATTAATTAATCTGTTATACTTAATGCAGACATAACTCTCAATATGACAATGAATCCACTCGCAATTCTACTCGAAAAGAACACCCTGATTGGACCTAACTTTGTGGACTGGCTCTGAAATCTGATGATTGTCCTCAGTATAGAGGTACTGGGATACGTCTTGGAGACGTACATTCCGGCGCCTCTTGTGCGGACCAGAGCCAATCAGGAAGAGATTGAAAACCACGAAAAGTGGGTTAAGGATGACTTAAAAGTCCGTGCATACATGATGGCTTCTATGTTTAATGAGCTTCAGAGAGCTCATGAGAAAATGGCTTCTGCTAGGTAGATTCTATCTCACTTAACCGAACTTTATGGTGAGCACAGCAGAACTGCTAGATATTAGAGATCCAAGCAACTATTCGGTGCAAGGATAAAGGAAGGTGAGAAGGTTGGGGAACAAGTCCTCAAAATCATATCCATGATCGAGAGATTGGAGGCTCTTGATTTTAAAATGGATACTTCTCTCCAAACTGACTTTATCCTACAGTCTCTCCCTGATTCCTTCTCACAATTTGTTATAAACTTCAACTGCAATGAGATTGCATGTAATTTAGCTGGGCTAATGAACAAACTTGTGACCGCTCAGTCTCAGATGAAGACTCCGCAGATGAAGGAGTCTGCTCTTGTGATTTCTTCTGGACCTCAGAGGTCTAAGAACAAGAAGAAAAAGACCAAGAAGCAGACTGGACCACATGTCAAGGACTTCAAGGGCAAGAGCAAGGCCCCAACAATTTCAAAGAGCAAGAAGAAAGACGCTTGTCTCAAGTGCGATGAGCTGGGCCACTGGGATCGTATCCTTTTCCTACTTGTGAATCTTGCCTTAAATGCAAAATGACTACGTCCCCCTTCACAGGGACTTTTGATAGAGCCGCTGATAAACTGGGATTAATCATACCGACGTATGTAGTGCTTTGGAAGCAGCACGTGACGGATATTAATATTTCATTACATTTACAGATGATCATACTAGGTATGGTTATGTATACTTAATGAAACATAAATTCGAGACCTTTGAGAAATTCCAGGAATTCAAGGCCCTAGTCGAGAAACAAACTGGTAATCATATCAAAGCATTTCGATCGGACCGAGGTGGCGAGTATATGAGTACGGAGTTTGATGAGTTCCTCAAGGAACATGGAATAGTTTCACAACTAACGCCTCCAGGTACTCCTCAGTTAAATGGTGTGTCAGGAAGAAGGAACCGGACCTTGTTAAACATGGTCCGTTCCATGCTGGGCTATACTGACTTACCGATTTACCTGTAGGGGTATGCAATCCTGACTTCCGCTTACATCTTGAACAAATGTCCTTCCAAATCCGATCCTAAAACTCTACATGAGATGTGGAAGAGCAGGAAACCAAGTCTTAATCAAATTAGGATTTGGGGATGTCCCGCCTATGTCAAGAAGACTAAGGTGGAAAAGTTGGAAGCGAGGTCCGCGAAGGGACGTTTCATTGGATTCCCGTCTGGGACGATAGGATATCTATTCTATATGCCCGAAGATCGAAAGATCATTGTTGATTTACAAGCACACTTCCTGGAAGATGAGTTCATTCAGGAAGGCGGAGCTGGTAGAAGTATTTCTTTAGAAGAATACAATGAAACTCATCGGGAGACACCTGTACAAGAAACTAAAACCGAACATTCTGAAACACAAGTACAACCACCTCGTAGGTCTAGTAGGGTGTCTCATTTACCTGAGAGGTATGGGCTTGTGCACTTGGAGGAGATGTGTCTCCATGAGGTTCCAAGTGATAGCCAAGAGACCGACCCAACGACCTATGACCAAGCGATGGTAGATGTAGACTCCGCGAAATGGCATGAAGCTATGGAAGCTGAGATAGACTCGATGCATATCAATCAGGTCTGTACTCTAGTAGACCGCCCCAAGGGCATAGTGCCTATTGGGAACAAGTGGATCTACAAGAAAAAGAGCGATGGTGATGGCAAGGGTTACGTCTATAAGGCCAGACTTGTGGCAAAGGGTTATACGCAGGAGGAAGGGATCGAATACCACGATACCTTCTCGCCCGTAGCCATGATCAAGTCTATTCGCATGATGCTTGCTATAGCTGCCTACCACGATTATGAGATATGGCAAATGGACGTAAAGATGGCTTTCCTTAACGTATTCCTCGAGGAGAAAATATATATGGAGCAGCCTAAAGGCTTTGTGTCCGAAGTCGATATTCAGAAAGTGTGCAAGCTTCAGCGTTCCATTTATGGACTGAAGCAAGCGTCGCGTAGTTGGAACCTTCGTTTTGACGAGGCGGTCAAAGAGTTTGACTTCGTGCAAAATGAAGAGGAACCTTGTGTATACAACAGGGTTAGTGGGAGCAAGATCGCATTCTTAGTATTATATGTGGATGACATTCTATTAATAGGAAATGATGTGGGAATGCTCAGTTCCGTGAAAGCTTGGCTTTCGAGTAATTTCTCCATGAAAGACTTGGGAGAAGCAACCTATATTCTTGGTATTCGGCTCTACCGGGATAGAGCGAAGAGAACAATAGGTCTTTCCCAAGCCCTCTATATAGATAAAATCTTAAAGCGGTTTAAGATAGATGATTCTAAAAGAGGGTTCCTTCCGATGCGACATGGAATAAAACTCTCCTCGAAGATGTGTCCTCAAAGTGAAGAACAACGAAAGGAAATGAGTAATATACCATATGATTCGGCCGTGGGTAGCCTTATATATGCTATGTTGTGTACAAGACTTGACATTGCGCATGCTGTAAGCATGGTGAGTAGGTTTCAGGCAAACCCAGGTAGGGAACATTGGACTGTCGTAAAGAACGTTCTCAAGTACTTAAGAAGGACTAGAGATATGGTTCTCATGTATGGCGGTGGAGAATTGGATGTGGTGGGATTCACTGATTCGGACTTCCAAGGACAGAAGGACGACTAAATGCCTACTTCTGGCTACATATTTACTCTTAATGGAGGAGAAGTATCTTGGCGTAGCGCCAAGCAATGCGCGACTGCTGATTCCACCTGTCAGGCTGAGTATCAATCAGCCTCGGAGGCTTCCAAGGAGGGGTTCTGGATTAAGAAGTTTCTGGGAGAACTTCAAGTGATACCATGTGCTGAGCTGCCTGTTCCGCTGTATTGCGACAACGACGGAGCTGTAGCGCAGGCCAAGGAGCCGAGGTTTCACAACAGCACCAAACATATTGAGATGAAGTATCATCTCATAAGAGAATTTGTTCGCAAGGGATACATTGTGCTGCACATAGTAGACTCTGCTGACAACATCGCTGATCCACTGACCAAACCACTTTCTCAGACTAGCTTGGAGCATCATCTGGAGAACATGGGTATTAGATACCATATGTGTGGCATTAAGTGCAAGTGGGAGATTGTTAGGAGTATGCCCTCGAATGCCACTCAGAGGATGTTGAGTGAGGGCATTGTACTTGTAATTATGTAAATCATTTATATAAGGCGATGAATGTTTCTTTATTTACTGGTAGTTACTGGCATTCCTAACTCGTAAATATACATATATAAACTAGTCCGTGTATTTGAAAGCAAAATGTTCCACTCCTTATTGGATAAGGGGGTTGGCACTGGAAAGGTTTATAGCTCAAATACTTAATTATTCGCAAGTCGATGAAACTTGACTGGGCATTAAGTTTATGTGAAGACTTGTATGACGTGTTCTTTGACAAGGAGAGTGCCTGTCGAACACTAATGGTTAGTGGGAGCACATGTTATAGGTATGCTAATTGGATTAGTGTACTCGAACCGACTCACCCTCAATTCGTCATACGAATTTCACTCTGGGACAGTCAATAACGGAATCGAAAGGTTGTGATAGGTATTTGTGAACCTTCGACTTGAGGATTTAGTAGGGATGTCCTTGTGACGTTAAGATTTTCATTAGAGTAGTTCGAACCTATAAACCGGAAGGTGAGGGTCAACCTCGACGTGCATCTTGACGGACAAGTAGCAGGTCCTACTGAATACCAAGATAAAATTCTTTCTCCCGTTAGTGAACGGGTTATATGTCTGATGCAGTTATTGGCAGATGAGATCATAAGTCTTTGGCCAAAGCATTGGAGCTAGCTGTATTAGATACACGAGATCTCAATGATCTCGATTTGCACTAACGCATGCATAGTGTCAAGTACAGATAGGGTTTGACTGACCATGACCCTATAACTTGATCGGAACATTTGAAAGAAGGGTTTATACGTATATTAGTATTCACGACAGAGTGTTTCTTGAATGATCCCAATCATTTGTTCTCAGTTGGGGTACAGTGTAGGCCGCCAAGATAGCTAGGTGGTGCTACTACTCTTTGGTTCCTCCCATTGCTGACTGAGACGGACCTACCGAGTCGCGCAATAGGATCGGCGACGGAATGAATCAAGCTTATTCTCTCATAATGAATATTAGATATTGGATATCTAATTTGGGACATTGGATGTCTAAATTAATTTATTGGATAAATTAATTTACGGCCTAATGAATTAAATAAATTACTGTGTGATTAAATTTAATTCATAGATATAATTATTTCCTGGAGAAATTAATTATATTGTTTTGTATTTGATATTATTAATTAATTGGATAAATTAATTGATATAAATACATCGATACGGAATCGGAGTTTATCTGTTTGGACTCAAGGGAGTCCGAAACGGACCGAACTCGTCCGGCTCCTTCTAGATGGCCGCCCCCTTCCAATGACTCTCCCATCTTGGTCTTTGTCTCCATTTTATAAATGGAAGACAAATGACTTTAAGAGATTTAGAATCTCTTATTATATGGTAAAGGTGATATGGTCATGGTTTGATCTTGATTCTTGAAGAATAAATGTGAAGACAACTCTCACTTCTCCACACTTGTACCAACCGTGAGTTTGAGAGAGAGAGAAGGAAAAATAGTTTTTCCAAGTCTTCTACTTCTTCTTCAATCATCTTGAATTTTTCTTGGAGAAATATCAAGACATTAATTGAGAGAAAATGATTAAAAACACTTAGAGTGTAATAATCTTAATATACAAGCTTCTACAAACTTGCTCTAGCCGTATCCTTGGAGGATAGCAAGGTTTAGTCGTTCCGGTCGTTTCTCCGGCGCGTGGCAAGTAGAGACGCGGTCCTTTCGGCGTTGGATCATCCAAGAGCTCGGAGCAAATTGGTTCGTGAGGAATTCCATTAAAGCTTGGGGAATAGCTCAAGAGAAGGAATCCATTTAATCAACGGACTATGAGGGTAAGTTTCTTGTATCTCTTGTGTTTCGTTTAATATTCGTATATACGTAGCTCAATCGATCCTCGTAGGGATTCGGATCGAATTAATTTTCGTTTTACCGCTCCCACTGGGCCTTCGTTTTAGGCACCGAATCTCAACAACACTCAACGAGATGCATAAGAACTAAAAACTCGCGCCCAACGGAAACATTACAAGCAACGCAAAGAAACATACGGCGTGAAAACACGCTCCACGACGACCAACACAACACCACAGATAAAGATATAATAAAACCTACAAGTGACAAGCGTCATCAAACAGATAATACAATCAAGTCAATTATCCGAACAATCACAAAACACAAAGCACATATTACAAGGAAACACGTACAGTCAAGAAAACAAAAAATAAACACAAAATGATCCACATGGACAATCACAAACAATTTGTACTACGCCGAAATCCTCAAAAACCACACTAGGCATCTCCGTGTCCTTTCGGAGCAGAGACGCAACCTCGATCCCCAAATCTCTCAGCTACCGTCTCGTAATGCACGGCTCGGTGACTCACCTGGCCACACTCAAAACAGTTGACTAACGGTGAACGACAATTCTTCGCGGTATGGCCCGCTCGACTACAGTTATAACATGTCTTCATGCTGCTCACATTAATCACTGCAGGGGTACTACTCCTCTGATCACACGATCGAGGAACCATCTTAAGACGACGAAACGAAGTCCCAACCTCAGGGGGGACACTCCCCTGATTTGAGTGAGGCATACTCTCGGTCGATAATCAGGATAGCTCATAGGCTAATGCCCTATTCTGATAATCTCTCAATGAAGTACAAGTGAGACCTGCCATGTACTAACGAATATCTGGCTTCATCCGCCTACTAAAATGACAGATCTTATCCTCCTTCGTCCTTACTTGATCCTGTACATAGTTGAGTTGTTTGCTAAAATCAATAATAGCTTGAGACAGCGGTACATCTTGAGGTTTTGCCGAAAAGAATTCATTGATCCTCTGATTCCTGATTGGTTCCGGACAAAACTCATATCTCATGAATCTCTGGAACTCTGCCCACGTGACAACACGATCTCGAGGCTTAACAGCCTCCCACCAACTGACGGCATCCTTGTCAAGAAGATACTGAGCGACTGGCAACTTATGCTCTTCTGGAAAATCGACTACCTCGAACATCTTTTCCAACTAGAAAAGCCAACCATCCCAGCCTAATGCATCTGCAGCACCAGCGAAATAAGGGGGATTCATATGAACCACTTCTCGAAGCCACTGATTTGTACCAGTGTTCTGGGTCACATATGTAATACGTTGAACTGCCTGAGTCAACTGAGTCATCTGTGTAGCTACCTGATGTAAAATAGTAGCAACACCGATACCGATATCATCACCGGCAGCATGATGTCGACCACGCGTCTGATCGCCACGACCACGACCTCGGTCCCTTGGCATACTGAATAAGTAACTACTCAGCAGAATAGAAAATCATAACACATAACACATACAACGATTACCATCGTAAGGCAACACACACACGAATATCACAGCAACGACGGCATCGTTTGGCGACATCGACGGCTCGAACGATAACCAGTGCACAATCATACAAACCCAAGCTCTAAAAGCTCGCACGGGTGCGACAACTCGCAATTCCCCATGAGGCGACCAACATTAAATACCAACATCACACCTCTCACAGAGGGCTATCACAGCGAATGCGTGGCGAACGACTCAACGCTCATACCACCAATTCAATCACAACTCTGAGGGCTAACACTATAACGACAGTGTTAACATTGTACACACATTCTCGGACCGCAAACAGGAATGATAGGTTTTAAAAACGAAAACCACCTTTTTGAAAATAATTAGAAAATACCAGTTGATCTTGAGTATTACCTATCAAAAAGTAGTACAAACATCGTTATCGAGACTTTGAAAACCATCTTGCGTTTGATAAAAATGAGGACACTTTTCTTTTAGTGAAAACTTTTAAAAATATTCGACCCTCGGGTCTAAGCAAAGCATTTCTAAATAATTGAGAATATCTCAAAATATTTTGGTCCTCAACTGGAATAATTTTGAATCATACTGTGGCGCCTTGAAGGTACCGCGAGAAAATAATTCGTTTTAAAAGTACGTCTCGAAATTTATTTTCTAAGATACTCAAGGTTTTAAAAAATCTAATAGGCCAGAATGCCCAAAACTCACATGTATCGACATTCACTTATACACATCATAATACACACATCAATTCGTTCAAAATCAAGACAATACATTTCTTCTGCCAGAAAACAAACAGTCAAAATATCACAGTCATAAGGACACAAATAGCGACAAACCTCCTCATATAACCGAAATATGAGAGTCACATAAACACATATCACGAAACCAAGAATTTGCATAAAGATCCCATCATTCAACGACTAATCATACAAGTGGCTTGTGCCACACGAGGCACAACACAAAGAAGGGAGACTTACATCCACAGGTCGCACGAAAATGATGATCGCCCCACGATACTAATAATGACCAACAAACTCAGACGACGCGTCGTGATACGACTCAGTCAGACAAAATCCGACGAGACAAAACTCAACAGACACCACTTAACCCAACAGCCTAGGTTTCCACAACCTAAGCTCCAATACCATTTATGTAACACCCCCAATCCGCTCAGGGATATTACACGCCGTAGAACCTTTCCCCAAGGTTCTACCAGGCTGGTAACAAAATTGAACATCTCAAAAATGCCTTTAAGGCTAAAATGACTTAGTAGACCGATTTGGTCTTTCAATAATACATACAACTCAATCTCAATACATGCCCACGCAGGGGTCGAATACAACACACTCCCGTATAATGGGGAAAGAACACTGCAGCGGAAAATAAAGTTCAACTGAACCAGTACAACAACATACGGGACCTCATGTGATTAGTATTGATCATCTTTCATCATCCTTCATGCCGACCCTGTGTTATTCTCCCCAAAACCTGAATGCAAATACAGAAATCCACCCCCGATTGCTCGGGGGTTAGCAAAATTCCACTATTTTGCTAGTGCAAGTACAAAGTGCAAATACGAGTCATACAATTCAAGTTCCAAGAATAATAATGACCAGGAATCCTACAAGATTCAAACATAACAAAAAGTACTTCACGAGGCAAGAGTCTGAGTAAGACTTTCCAAAGTCGAAAAATAACAAATCAAGGGAAACAATTTGCAAAATAGTTTAAAATGCCATCGAGAGTTTTAATAGAAAACAATTTATAATTAACAAATCCTTCTCTTTCCAAAATCAACAGGGGTCGCAGCCCAAAGGTTTTGTTTTCGCAAATAGAAAACCAACAACAATTCACAAGGTCAAAACCCACGTCACGTGTCATCGACGGACATAAAAATTAACATAACATAATCACCCAAGATATGCAAATCTTGGTCAACGAACACAACACCAACTCGCGAATCCAGGGCTATACCATTGGATTCCCTCGAGGCCTCGCCGGAGCCTCCCGAGGTGAGCAAAATACATTCACAAATCATATACACACCAACTCGTAAATCTAGGGCTATACCATTTGATTCCCTCGAGGCCTTTCCGGTCCCTCCCGAGGTGAGCAAAACACATATACATAACACCGTGAACACATGCCACGTCATCTCACGGTTGGATCAATCACCTGTTGCATCCTGACCACATGATCACAAGCCATGTGTCACCGTAGATTGTCTTAGGCTCTCACGGTTGGATCAATCACTTGTTGCATCCTCACCACATGATCACATGCAATGTGTCACCGTAGACCTTCGTCCATATCCACACATTCACACAAATAACATATCACACCAAGGGTATCCGAACCATACACTCAATGGCAACAAACACAAAGCACGACATAATTGTCAAATCACAACGCACTGAAATGAGATAATAAAGGCATATATATTATCAAAGCACAACAACAACACCAAGCGTATTCATAGGGTTCACTTAACCATTCACGAGACACAACATTCACAAAATACACGCGTTTTGAAAGTGAGCCTTTGACGAGGCTAAACCGAATCTTTTAAAAGTTCATCTCCAAACAATCAAACAAACATACCCATACAATCACCAATCATCATATCCACAAAACAAGAGATGTATGGACAAGGTACTTGCCTCGAATAACCACAAACGCGAAGAATAGACCGAAGTAGGTTGGCACGAACCGACTACGAACCCGCCGACTCCTTCGAACGCTAACTCGCGACAATAAACTATGGACAACAATAACAACAAAGAAAATGAATTCCGTAGCATGACCTAAAGTCGCTGAATTCAAGGAACGAACGACGAAAGTTCAAGGGTTTCCCCAAAACGGCCAAGAACACGAATCGATCACCAAAACATGAAAACGGAATTCCAAACCGAAATATGGATATACAATCCATAGGATATGTTTAAAAACATCATTAAACAATATTTTATCAAAATCGGATAGAAAACGAAATCAAGAACAAAACTCTCAAAAAGTCAACTCTAGATATTCAAGAAAAATACCTTGATTCGGCGAAGAACAATGGATTATATGATGTTATAATCACCTAGGATGCTCCAAAACACCTTTGGATTGAGCAAAATCGGCCAAGATCGCGATCCCTAGTTGCCCTTGGCTCAACCCCGCGGAAAGGAGGAGAAATGAGGTGGAAATGATGTATCACGACTGCTGTCCAATTTATATACACTGGACATCTTAGCGTGCGCTAATCTTTAATATTAGCGTGCACTATCGAGGCATACTGTTAGCGTGCGCTAACCACAAGTGTTAGCATGCGCTAATAGGACCTTCAGACCCAGTCCAGTAGCCCCTGGACTGCTATGAACTACCAGGTAGCACGCGTTATCCTCACCCTAGCGTACGCTACTAATGCACACTAGCGCGTGCTATGATACTATAGCGTGCGCTGATCAACGTCTGAACCCAGTCCAGTAGCCTCTAGACTATTTCTGCACCACCATTTAGCGTGCGCTACCACACCTGTAGCGTGCGCTAACAACCGCACCATATCGCGTGCTAACCAATAAGTGTAGCGTGCGCTAACGACTCAGAAGGACAGCAACAGTGCTCTCAAAGCTGGTTACAACAACGGATTCCTCCGATCGGAACACCAAGTTTAAGATACGCACAGAAAGCTCCAGAATAAGATCATACTAAGAACTTTAGCTACCATCAATCCCACACGCAACCATGAAAATGGTCAAGACAACAATTACGAATGCGGATACCCACAACTTTGGGTAAATTACAAAATGGCCCAAAATGCCCGAAAATAACGATACGTGATCGAATAACCAAACCGAAGTTCACAACACGTCTAAAAAAGTTAAACGGACTTACGGGAACTCGAAACACCAGTTTCGAACGAGATTCTCAAGAATCAAACTCAAGTGCGGAAAAACCGCTAAGAAGCACGGAACTCAACAAAACGACACCGAAATGAACTCGGATGTCAAAAAGTGTAGAATTAATCATTCTCAAAATGACAAAACGTTCACAAGCGAGTCGTCAAAACGGACTCTCGCCAAAAAAAAAGAAAATTACCGGAAATCGAAATTGCGGTTATTACAGAATCGAGTTGAGTCGTGCTCGAGTATACTAATCCCATTAGCATGCCTATAACGTGTGCTCCCACTAACCCTTAGTGAAGACTACTTTAACTTAATGTCACAAGCACATCTCCTACTGAAACCTCAAGTCAAAGGTTCACGTATACCTATCACAACTTTTCGATTCGGTCATTGACATTCCCTGAGTGATATCCATGTGACCGAACCGAGTTGAATCGTATTCGAGTATACTAATCCCATTATCATACCTATAACATGTGCTCCCACTAACACTTAGTGAATACAGGCACTCTACATGTCAAAGTACACGTTATACAAGTCTTGTCTAAACTTACTGCCCAATTAAGTTTTATCGACTTGCAAACCAGTTAAGCATTCAAGCCCTAAACACTTCCAGTGCCTATATCCTTATCTCCATAGGGAGTGGAATGTTTGCTCTCAGATGCAAGGATTTTTATTTTATATACCAAATCACAATACTTGTGATACAATAATATAGAAATAATATATGCCTTTTTTAATATAATATTCATAATTACAATACAATGCTCTCACTCTCTCATCTCTTGAGTGGCATTCGAGGGCATATTCCTAACTATAGAATCGAACAAGTCATTTGGTGGATTGGTTGTTGTCTTTGGTGGTGATTTCAGACAGATGTTGTCCGTCATACCAAAGGGTAGCAGGCAGGATATAGTCCACGCATCCCTTTGCTCATCTAAGAGGCTTTGGAGTTCGTGTCGTGTCCTGAAGCTTACGAAGAACATGCGCCTGCAAGTACTTTTCTAAAATCTTATATTAATTATTATTTTTAATACGATTTACTTATTTTTAAATGTATAAATTATTTTAAATATAAAGTATGTTGAATTCATGCTATTCAATTACAGTCTCGCGGCTCATATGATGAGACCAAGAGCATCAGGGAGTTTGCTGAGTGGCTGCTGAAGGTTGGAGATGGTGAAAATAATGGTGAGGTAGAATTCAAACTGCCTGATGATATTCTGATTCGGTCTACTGATGAACCAGTTGCTGCAATAGTTAAGAGCATATATCCGAGCATATTAGACCATGTCGGGATGGTCGGTACTTTCAGGATAGGGCTATTCTTGTTCGGACCAATGAGATTGTCCATAAGTAAATGATTATATAATGTCTCTTTTACCTGGCGATGCCACAGAATTCATGAGTTTAGATATTCCCTGACGAATATGATATCATCAATAGAGAAGATGTCTATTCTGTCGAGTTCCTAAACACTATAAGGACTTTTGGATACCAAATAATATAATTCGACTTAAGGTTGGTTGTCCTATAATGCTTCTTAAAAACATTGACCAGTCTGCCGAGCTTTGTAATGGGACTAGATTGATTGTTACTGCGATAGGCAAGCACGTTATTGAGGCTAACACGATATATGGAAAGAACGCTGGAGTGAAGGTTTTCATACCTGAAGAAACCGAACTGATCGATCACCAAGAACCTGGTTAATCTCAGAAGTTTATCTAAGAAAACCCAAATATGTTAAGTGTTTCTCTATAAATGCTTCTCCCCCCCTCTCTCTCTCTCTCTCTCTCTCTCTCTCTCTCTCTCTCTCTCTCTACAATGCTTCTGATTGCTTGGGGCTTGGGGTAAAGGCTTCTCCCTTATTTATAGAAGGGAGGAGTAGCTTTTCCTTGAAACCCTCTTCCTAGTTTTTAGGGGAAATCCCAGGTATTCAGGGATTCGGGCTACGGCCGCCAATCCCTGAATCTCTGGTGATTTCGGATGTAGCTATCCATCCCTGGATTTACGAGATTCTATCAGATAGGTAAAATCCTAGACTTTCAGGGGTCTTATCCTTCCCAGCTCAGGGTAGGGTCGTGTAGGTCGGACTCTTTCATAAGGGGGCTTCCTTTGTCGGGATATTCCTTTCTTGACAAGAGGTCGGTAGGTCTGTTAGTCTCTGCTGATATTTGTGTAACACCCCCAATCCGCTCAGGGATATTACACGCCGTAGAACCTTTCCTCAAGGATCTACCAGGCTGGTAACAACATAGAACATCTCAACAATGCCTTTAAGGCTAAAATGACTCCGTAGACCGATTTGGTCTTTCAATAAATACATACAACTCAAATACATTACATGCCCACGCAGGGGTCGAATACAACACACTCCCGTACAACGGGAAAGAATACTGCAGCGGAAATAAAATACAACTAAACCAATGACATCATACGGGTTCTCGTGTGATTAGTATCGTTCATCTTTCATCATCCTTCATGCCGACCCTGTGCTATGCTCCAAAACCTGAATGCAAAAACAGACATCCACCCCCCGAATACTCGGGGGTTAGCAAAACTCCACTGTTTTGCTAGTGCAAATACAAAGTGCAAATACGAGCCATACAATTCACATTCCACGAATAACAATAACCGAGGATCCTCAAAGATCCAAACGAAACGAAAAGTACTTCCCGAGGCAAGGGTTTGAGAAAACATTTCAAAAACGAAATATCATAAATCAATGGAAGTAATTTATAAAACAGTTTAGAATGCCATCGAGAGTTTTAATAGAAAACAATTCAGGATTATCAAATCCTACTTTTCAAACTCCAAAAGACAAAGGGGTCACCGCCGCAAAAGTTTACTTTCTGAAAAATGACATTAACCAACCGTTGGGATTTTAGCCCCAAATCCGTAAAATGACTTTTACAAAACCATTGGGATTTTAGCCCCAAATCTCATCGACTCACAGTACACAAGAACGACCACGAGGTTCGTATCCCAACATCAAAATCCACAAATAAAGGATTTAAAACAAACAACAAAATACTCTAGTGCCATCCTAGCCAAGTAGGCCAAACGAACAACTTACCTCTTACACATTTAGTCAATGCATGCAAATGAAAACCGTTCAAAAGTACTCATTTCCGGAAATACCAATATCGAATCACATTTGTAAAATGCACCACAATTAACCGCGGACCCACAGCTTCGTGGATCCCTGCCGAGACCCCGTCGGATCTAACCCACAGTGGTTAAAATCAAGCTCGCGGTTCCACAGCTTCGTGAAACCCTACCGAGACCCCGTCGGATCTAACCCGCAGTGAGCATACACACACACACGTTACTCATGCAATACTAACATGCTAAGAATGTAAGTTCATTAAGAA
This sequence comes from Orobanche coerulescens, assembly GCA_033398695.1. NCBI lineage: Eukaryota > Viridiplantae > Streptophyta > Magnoliopsida > Lamiales > Orobanchaceae > Orobanche > Orobanche coerulescens. The sequence goes on along the minus strand of CM065805.1, from coordinate 27,492,878 downwards.
TACTCACTAGAGATGGCCATTAACTCGACACCATTATCAAACTCTTCAAAACACAATAACAAGATTAAATACGGAATACACGATTCCATAACTTTAAACAATAGGAGTATCATCATCAAACCCTTCAACGTTCAAAATAATCAAATCATAATCAATTCTCAAAACACCGTTCACAAAACACACTCGTTTTGAAAGAAAGCCTTTAACGAGGCTAAACCGAAATCCTTTGAAACTTCATTTCAAATAACCAAACAAACACATCAAGACGACCACCGATCATCATATCCATAAAACGAGAAAAGTATGGGCAAGGTACTTGCCTCGATACCACGAGCACTGAACCACGAACGGATACGGCTCAACCGGGAAGCTTCGGAACGCCCGATGCTAACGAAAAGGAAGACGACAATGAACGGAACGGAAGAATCAAGGACGACCGCGAGGAACCGACGAAAATGAACCTAACGATTCGAATAGCACAATCACAACCACTTCTAAACGATTATGGAAATGGAATACACCCGGAACCCCGCCTACGATTCATGTATATTTATACCGAAAACAACAACGAGGGCGGACCACAACCAAACCCTCTCGATTCCGTAAAAATCCATAAAATATCCATGAATCCGTAGGAAAACTAAAGATACTAACAATATTAATCGTATACATCATGAATCCACCAACAAAACGGAACGAATCGGAAGAAAAACCCAAAATCCCCAATTTAATCGAAAATAGGGTTTTAGAATATTACCTTAGGAGATTCAAGTACCAAGATCCGTAGAACACGCGTTAGATTGATCATCCGAACCTCACAACCGAAAAGAAATGATGAAAATCGACCCCCGGATGAAGAACTCTCCCCCTCTCTATCACTCCCTCTCGCGATGCAGGTGGAAATGGGGAAGGAGACGACCGATCTCGTCTAATAAGGACGAGTCTGCGCAATTACCGCTTCGTGTGCCGCGGCACAGCCGAAGTGTGCCGCGGCACAGGCCGAAAATTTGCTCCCAGGTTTTGGCATTGTGCCGCGGCACGCCGCGCAGCCGCGGCGCACGGCATGATTGGGTTTTGGTCGCGAAGACACACGAGTGTGCCGCGGCACCGGACGGGTGTGCCGCGGCATCGCTCGGCGCCGTGCCGCGCACGATAGGTGTGCCGCGGCACACGCTGATTTGTTCGACATAATACATCGGGCTCGCTCGAAGGCTCAAGACTCCGACAGTGCCGCACCGGTCCGGCCAGCTGCTCAGCCGCCACGACCCGATGCCTCGATTTCCGGAAACGCACGGAACGAACACGACGAAAAGTTTGCGGACGACATCAACGACTCGAGATGAAAACGTAATGCAACAATTAATCATACGCGACCAATAAAAGGGTCAAGATGACAAATACAGATATGGATACCCGTAACTTTCAAGAAATTACAAAATGGCCCAAAACGCCCGGAAATCACGATACGCGATCGAATAACCAAACCGAAGTTCACAACACGTCTAACAAAGTTAAACGGACTTGCGGGAAACTCGAAACAGCAGTTTCGGACGAGATTCGCAAGAATCGAACTCAAGTGCGGAAAGGTCGCTAAAAAGCACAGAACTCAACAAAACAACACCGAAACGAACTCGGATGACAAAAAGTGTAGAATTAATCATTCTCAGAATGACGAAACGGTCATGAGCGAGCCGTCAAAACGGACTCCGGCCGAAAAAAGAAATTCACCAAAAATCGAAAATTGCGGATATTACATTCTACCCTCCTTAAAAGAAGTTTCGTCCCGAAACTTAAAATAAGTAGGGAGAAGAAATATCCCTTGCCAGGAAAACTCGACGAGATACACAAAACCGAAGACTCGCGCCCGACGGCGAAACGCTGCGAGGAACGCAAAGAGACATACGGCGGGAAAATACGCTCTCGGGCGACTAACGCAACGTCACCGGTAGAGACATAATAAAATCAACGAGTGACAAGCGTCATCAAACGGATGATATAGCCAAGTCAATTATCCGACAATCACAAAACACAACGAACGGGAGTCAGTATGATTGACCAACCCAACGGTACATCAATCGAAACGCGAGCCAATCGCTGAACTAATACGGAATTCCACCGCCCAAGGATTGGAAGATCGAAAACGAGACTAATTTCCCGAACTTAAGGGAATTACGAAACAGTCTGAACGTTTAACAATCACGAAACGAGATTAACAAAAACCGAACAATCAAACGATCGAACCCAAAAAGATCGAGACAACAAAAATCGAACGATCATGTTCGAATCACGAAGAACAATAAAAAAAATTCAAACAATAACTCCAAGGTTCGCATCTCGACTCGAGACAATATATGATCTAGTGAAAACAAAACGTATGCATTCACATAAGGTCCACATAAAAGGGAATAGAAATGGGAAAGTCACAACGGCAAACGAGTTATTCCGAAATGAGGCCACACTCGTTCGATAAACAAAAACAAGAGGCAGGACAAGCTCAGAAATGTCAACGAACAAAAATGAGTCGACAAGATAGAATATACAGAAGTTCAAAATCTGATCCCTTCGAATAAAAGGACTAGTAGAACCAAATGATGTTACTCCCGAACAAGATTCACAAGAATCGAACCGAACTCGAAAAAGTCACAACGATAACCAGATCAACCCACCACAAGATCACAGTTCGTTCAGGCGATGAAACCGAAATACAGAACAAGTTCGGAAAGTATCAACGAATACGAGCGAGTCGAAAGAATGGAGAAAGAGAAAATACAGAAGCCAAAAACAATACGGGTATTACCCCCGACCTCATCCACGAAATTCACAAAAACAGGAGCAAGGCAACAAGACATTAAACAACCGACACATAACGGAACGATCACCGATGCACACGGCCATACCAACCCAAGTTCTAACAGCTCGCACATGCGCGACAACACAGAAATCACCACGAGACGACAACATTCAACACCAACATCCCACCTCTCACATGGGGCTAACACAACAAGTGTGTGGAAAACGACTCAACGTTCACACCGCCAATTCGGTCATACTCAGGAGCAAACATCAAAATGACAACGCGGACATCATACATATATACCCAGCCCTCAAACGGGAATGGATAGGTTTTAAAAACGAAAACCTCATTTCGAAAATAATTTAGAAGAACACCGATTGATCTTGAGTATCACCCTTCAAAAAAAAGTACAACATGAATCATCGTTATCGAGACATTGGAGAACCATTTCGCATTTGATAAGAATGAAGATACTTTATCTTAATGAAAACTTTCAAAATATTCGACCCTCGGGTCTAAATAAAAGTGTTTCTAAAACATTGAAAATATCTCAAAACATTTTGGTCCTCGAGGCAGAAAAATTTTGAAATATATTGTGGCACCTGGATGTACCACAAGAAAATAATTCATTTGAAAAAAAATATGTCTCGAAAATTATATTTTTTTTTTCTAAGATACTCAAGGTTTTCAAAAAAAATTCAATAGGCCAGAATGCCCAAAACTCACACATATCGACGTTCACTAAAACAACTCCTAGCACACGCATCAAAACGTTTAAAATCAAGACAATATATGTCTTTAAACGGGAATAAACGATAAAATACCACGTTCAGAGCAAAACCACTGATAGAATACTCCCCCGCACTGGCTAGTGAACAAGTCGAACGCGTATAAGCATAAAGCTTCCACAATAGAACTTGTAAAACGTGCAAATCGATTCGAAAATCAACAAAAACAACAATAAAAAGACATCACAAACGACGACACTCCTCGTATAAATCAAATATGAGGGTCGACTGAATACATATCGTGAAATCAAAATTCACATAAGGATTCCATCACTTAACAAATAATCATAAAAATAGCTCGTGTCACACGAGGCACAACACAAAGAAGGGAGACTTACTTCCACAGGTCGCACGAAGATGATGATCGCCCCACGATACTAATCACGACCAACAAACTCAAACGACGCGTCGCGACACGACTCAGTCCGATAAAATCCGACGAAACAAGACTCAAACAACACGACTTGACCCGACAGCCTAGGTTTCCTCAACCTAAGCTCTAATACCATTTATGTAACACCCCCAATCCGCTCAGGGATATTACACGCCGTAGAACCTTTCCTCAAGGATCTACCAGGCTGGTAACAACATAGAACATCTCAACAATGCCTTTAAGGCTAAAATGACTCCGTAGACCGATTTGGTCTTTCAATAAATACATACAACTCAAATACATTACATGCCCACGCAGGGGTCGAATACAACACACTCCCGTACAACGGGAAAGAATACTGCAGCGGAAATAAAATACAACTAAACCAATGACATCATACGGGTTCTCGTGTGATTAGTATCGTTCATCTTTCATCATCCTTCATGCCGACCCTGTGCTATGCTCCAAAACCTGAATGCAAAAACAGACATCCACCCCCCGAATACTCGGGGGTTAGCAAAACTCCACTGTTTTGCTAGTGCAAATACAAAGTGCAAATACGAGCCATACAATTCACATTCCACGAATAACAATAACCGAGGATCCTCAAAGATCCAAACGAAACGAAAAGTACTTCCCGAGGCAAGGGTTTGAGAAAACATTTCAAAAACGAAATATCATAAATCAATGGAAGTAATTTATAAAACAGTTTAGAATGCCATCGAGAGTTTTAATAGAAAACAATTCAGGATTATCAAATCCTACTTTTCAAATTCCAAAAGACAAAGGGGTCACCGCCCCAAAAGTTTACTTTCTGAAAAATGACATTAACCAACCGTTGGGATTTTAGCCCCAAATCCGTAAAACGACTTTTACAAAACCATTGGGATTTTAGCCCCAAATCTCATCGACTCACAGTACACAAGAACGACCACGAGGTTTGTATCCCAACATCAAAATCCACAAATAAAGGATTTAAAACAAACAACAAAATACTCTAGTGCCATCCTAGCCAAGTAGGCCAAACGAACAACTTACCTCTTACACATTTAGTCAATGCATGCAAATGAAAACCGTTCAAAAGTACTCATTTCAGGAAATGCCAATATCGAATCACATTTGTAAAATGCACCACAATTAACCGCGGACCCACAGCTTCGTGGATCCCTGCCGAGACCCCGTCGGATCTAACCCACAGTGGTTAAAAGCAAGCTCGCGGTTCCACAGCTTCGTGAAACCCTACCGAGACCCCGTCGGATCTAACCCGCAGTGAGCATACATACACACACGTTACTCATGCAATACTAACATGCTAAGAATGTAAGTTCATTAAGAATACTCACTAGAGATGGCCATTAACTCGACACCATTATCAAACTCTTCAAAACACAATAACAAGATTAAATACGGAATACACGATTCCATAACTTTAAACAATAGGAGTATCATCATCAAACCCTTCAACGTTCAAAATAATCAAATCATAATCAATTCTCAAAACACCGTTCACAAAACACACTCGTTTTGAAAGAAAGCCTTTAACGAGGCTAAACCGAAATCCTTTGAAACTTCATTTCAAATAACCAAACAAACACATCAAGACGACCACCGATCATCATATCCATAAAACGAGAAAAGTATGGGCAAGGTACTTGCCTCGATACCACGAGCACTGAACCACGAACGGATACGGCTCAACCGGGAAGCTTCGGAACGCCCGATGCTAACGAAAAGGAAGACGACAATGAACGGAACGGAAGAATCAAGCACGACCGCGAGGAACCGACGAAAATGAACCTAACGATTCGAATATCACAATCACAACCACTTCTAAACGATTATGGAAATGGAATACACCCGGAACCCCGCCTACGATTCATGTATATTTATACCGAAAACAACAACGAGGGCGGACCACAACCAAACCCTCTCGATTCCGTAAAAATCCACAAAATATCCATGAATCCGTAGGAAAACTAAAGATACTAACAATATTAATCGTATACATCATGAATCCACCAACAAAACGGAACGAATCGGAAGAAAAACCCAAAATCCCCAATTTAATCGAAAATAGGGTTTTAGAATATTACCTTAGGAGATTCAAGTACCAAGATCCGTAGAACACGCGTTAGATTGATCATCTGAGCCTCACAACCGAAAAGAAATGATGAAAATCGACCCCCGGATGAAGAACTCTCCCCCTCTCTATCACTCCCTCTCGCGATGCAGGTGGAAATGGGGAAGGAGACGACCGATCTCGTCTAATAAGGACGAGTCTCGCAATTACCGCTTCGTGTGCCGCGGCACAGCCGAAGTGTGCCGCGGCACAGGCCGAAAATTTGCTCCCAGGTTTTGGCATTGTGCCGCGGCACAGCCTGCGTGTGCCGCGGCGCACGGTACAGTTGGGTTTTGGTCGCGGAAGACACACGAGTGTGCCGCGGCACTGGCCTGGCGCTGTGCCGCGGCACCGGATAGGTGTGCCGCGGCACACAGTACAGTTTGTTCGACATAATACACTGGGCCTGCTCGGTCAGTGCCCAGCACTTCCGACAGTGCCGCACCGGTCCGGCCAGCTGCTCAGCCGCCACGACCCGATGCCTCGATTTCCGGAAACGCACGGAACGAACACGACGAAAAGTTTGCGGACGACATCAACGACTCGAGATGAAAACGTAATGCAACAATTAATCATACGCGACCAAGAAAAGGGTCAAGATGACAAATACAGATATGGATACCCGTAACTTTCAAGAAATTACAAAATGGCCCAAAACGCCCGGAAATCACGATACGCGATCGAATAACCAAACCGAAGTTCACAACACGTCTAACAAAGTTAAACGGACTTGCGGGAAACTCAAAGCAGCGATTTGACGAGATTCGCAAGAATCGAACTCAAGTGCGGAAAGGTCGCTAAAAAGCACAGAACTCAACAAAACAACACCGAAACGAACTCGGATGACAAAAAGTGTAGAATTAATCATTCTCAGAATGGCGAAACGGTCATGAGCGAGCCGTCAAAACGGACTCCGGCCGAAAAAAGAAATTCACCAAAAATCGAAAATTGCGGATATTACAATTTGCATAATGTCTATCGATCTCGGGATAAGATTAGTCAGATCAGACTCCTTTTGTTAGGGCCTCCCTTTTTACCCAGAGGTCGGTAGGTTTGCCCATTCTTGGGCTCCTTAGACCGGGTTTTTAGGAGGTTTACTGTAATATCTGTACTTTATATTTTTACCAGTTTCTGTTTTTAGCACATGTCTATTTTTAACGACTCGTTGGTAACCATTTCGACGTTTTGAATCTATTTTTTTCTTGGTGTTTTTCCATTTGGACGAGTTTCGGAGGCGTTTTTACGTAATTTCGCTTTATGTTATGTTTTGTCGCATGTATGACCGATTCTCGTAAAACTCATTCTATTTTGTTGTTTCTTCATTTCCATGAGTCCGTGTGGTTGAGTTATTCATGGTGTGAGTTTCGGTTTGATAATCCGACGTCATATCGTGATTTTCGGACGTTTGGGCCGTTTTCTAATTTCCTAAGAATTTGAAGAAATTTAGTTCATTCGTCGAATTTCGGACCTTCGGGTAGTCGGAATTGTGTTTCCTTTTAGCGCTTAGATTCGTCATCGAGAATACTTCGTAACCATATGTTCGGTTTGTTAGCAGGTTCGGGTTTCGGTATCGCTCGGGGCGGTTTGGACAGCAGTCTTCCCAAACTGCTGTCCAGTAGGTGTTACGACCGTAACACCACATTGGTTACAGCCGTAAGATGGCCTTGTTACGGCCGTAAACTCTGTTCTTTATGGCCGTAACAGCCCGCTGTTCTTAAAACAGCGGGCAGAGGACATAAGTCCTCATTTCATTCTTTTCGTTTTTCTTCGACGGCCGATGCAAGAACACCTTCCAAGAGTGATTTTACCACTTTCAATGCGTGTGTTCATCATCTTCCATCACCACAGTGTCGTAGTAGCATATTATCATCAACTAAATCACCCTACTCCGTCCGAATCCAAGGTATTTTGGCTTAGAACCCTAAACTTGTCAATTTTGGGGGGTTTTCGGGATTTGTCTATTTAAACTCGAATTGTTCGTTTGTGTTGCTATATTTCCTACCAATTATTGTTATTGAGTGATTCCCAATCCATTTCCTTTGTGTTTAATCCATGAATTGTTGATTTGGGGAGGTTTTGTGAAAACCCTCGCCCGTATTGAACGTACACGTATTGTTAAGGTTGTAATCGGGGTTGTGGCATAATCTGTTCGATTATTGTTAACGTTTAGGACTGAGTTGTGTTAACCTTGCATTTAGGAGCAGTCGTGGTCACTCCGAGTTATTCCTAGCCATCGTTTACTTTCCATCTCGTCAAAGATGTCTCAAAGGCAAGTACTTTATATTTGGTTGCGTATTCTAGTATTTGAATTGTGGCTTTTCATGTATATTGTGGATGTGAATGCGTATGTTCACCCAGGGATGGTCTGACGGGGCCTCTGGGGATACGTAATGCCATGTGTATGCGTATCATGAACTGGGGTTAACCACCCAGGGATGGTCCGACGGGGCCTCTGCGGGGTACGGTGGCCGTGAGTCTCGTACCAACGGTTAACCTTTGAAATGTTTTGTTGGGAGAACTATGTTTTGTGCTTGTGCACCGTAATATTCTGGAATATAAAAATATTTTCTAAAATTATTTTGGCACATATTTCATCTAATTAGAATGGTAGTTCAAATGAATTATACTTGCACTAGCTGTTGTCGCTAACCCCTTAAATGGGGGAAATACTTTTGTATATCAGGTACAGGTCCTGGAGGCGAATGAGCATGCGGACAGTACGAGGATGATGGGCAAGTGTGATTCTGTTCAATGGTCGTTTGTTTGACGTGTTGCCTTTTTATTTTAACATTTATGTCATTTGTTTCAGTACTCGAGTACTTCTTCTTTTGAACTTGTATTTGTTTGTGAACCCGGTTTGGGAAGGATTTTGTTTGTTACTGTCGGGTTCGGTCCATTTGTCTTGAGTGTCTTAAATTGTGGAATTATTTTTATGTTAATGAAGTTTGTCATGGGTTAGGTGTTGAGTTTGTACGTTAGCCTGGTGGATTCCAAAGGGTTGGGTCCACGGTGCTGTAATATGTCCTGAACGTCTTGGGGGTGTTACAGAATATGGTATCAGAGCCTAAGGTTTTATGGATACCTAGCCTGTTGGTCATTTGGGTCTAGTTGAGTGTCATTTTCGAACAGTATCACTACTACGCCATCATCTCAGTACGCCGGTGCTCGTAAGTTTTTCCTAACATGACTCGTTGCGTTACCCTGTGTTGTTCCTTTCTTAATATCGTGATGTGATTTGTGTTTGTATTGTACTCACTAGTTACTTCTTCGGAATGCCTGCTGTTAGAGGACGCGGACGTGGTCGCGGACGTGGCGCATCCGGTGGGGCGGCCATGTCTCAACACCTTCCTTGTCGAACGGTGTCCAGCCTAGTGCCGAAGGTCAGCAGGACCAGTCTGCTAGCTTCGGTAATGCAAATGATAACGCCGCGGTAGCAAACATTCTGCAGCAAGTAGAGAATAAGATGGCGCTACTAACCCAGGCGGTCCTGGTTAACCAAGCTAATGCTAATCCGGTTCCGCCTACTGGTTCTGGTACCGATAAGTTGCTTCACGACGTGATCTATATGCGTCCACCGCAGTTCGATGGTACTTCTGACCCATCTGGTTGGGAGAGTTGGTTATTCGAGATAGAAAAAGTGTTCGAGGCAGCAAACTGCTCCGAGGAGAGGAAAGTACTAATTGCTCAGTACTTCCCATCAACGTGGTGGCAAGCAGTGAAACCGCGTGACCGGGCAGCTTCGTGGGATGAGTTCCGAGAATTGATGGAGGCCGAATATCGTCCGTGGCCGGTGAAAGAGGGAAGGATTCGAGCCTTCTTTGAAGCGAAACCCCAGAATGTTCCCATCTCACAGGCGATCAAGGACTACAATCAGCAGTTACATTACGTGAGGAATCAGGTCCGAGACGAACAAGATAAGATCTGCCACTTCGACATGCGGATGAAGCTGAGGGTTCGCCACTACATGTCAGGTCTTGGGTGTACAATTTTGAAAGACTATTAGAGTAGGGCGATGGCTTATGAGATGTATTTTTCTGCGACAGAGGTGGCAGCAGAGGGTAAGAAACAGAAGACTTCCGGTTAGTTTTTGGGAAGTAAGTCTGGCGGGCATCAAAAGACTCGGTCTGGTTCGTGAGCTTTAGGGAATCAGTCCCCATCATTTGGGCGAGGCAATGGTTCCAAGTCTGCTCCGACTGATCCTGTTCGTGGTCATACCTGTTTTAACTGTGGTCGTCGAGGACATATGATGAGTGAGTGTTACAAGCCGCCGCTACAGTGTCTTACTTGCGGTCGTATGGGGCATCGTGCTAAGTATTGTGGAGATGTGAGTCGGGCACTAGTTAATCAGGCGTCAGCCCCGGATATGAGAGAGCCGAGCGTGAATCAGGCCCCAAAAGCTAATCAGCTTCAGCAGAGTTTCGACAGAGGTCGAGAACGTGGGCGGTCTTCTAGAGGGGGAGCTTCTAGTGCAGGGTCTGTTCCACCCCATGTGTATGAGATGAGACAAGCGGGAGATCCTGACGCGATAGTGGCTACAAGTACCCTTCACATTCTTGACCATCCTGTTTCCATGCTATTCGATTCTGGTGCTGCGAATTCTTTCATCTCTTTGGATTGTGTGCGTTGTCTACATGTTGATTGTCTAGTTGTATGTGAACCGTTTGTTGTTAAACTGCCTAGCGGAGATAGTATTGTGGGGAATCGTGAGGTTAGATATTTTCCGGTGAGTATCACGGAGAGGGATTGGTCTTATAATCTGATTGTGGTAGACATTAAGGATGATGATTTGGTTCTAGGTGAGGATTGGCTGGATCGACATGGGGCGATCATGAACTATAGAGCGAGAACCATTTCAATGTTAGCCGATGACGGTACTGAACATTCCTTTGTGGGACAAAAATGGAGTAGTCAGAGATTCTTGATCAGCGCTATGAAAGTGGTGAAACTTCTTCGAGGAGGTTGCATTGGTTACTGGTGTTATGCTTTGAGATCAGAAGAAGGGGGAGTCGAGCTCTCGTCTATTCCGGTAGTGAGCGAGTATCCTGACATCTTTCTAGATGAGTTGCCGGGTTTGCCACCGGACCATGAGGTTGAGTTCACCATTGATTTAAAACTGGGTGCGGCCTCGATTTTGAAAACACCGTAGTATGGCGCCTGCCGAGATGCTCGAGTTGAAGAAACAGTTGGGAGAGTTGCTAGACATGGGTTACATTCGACCGAGCGCCTCGCCTTGGGGCGCACCGGTCTTGTTCGTAAGGAAGAAGGATGGGTCACTGCGTTTATGCATCGAGTACCGAGAGTTGAACAAGGTGACCATCAAAAACAAGTATCCGCTTTTGAGTATTGACAACTTTCTTGACTAATTGCAGGGGGAGCGACGGTGTTCTTGAAGATTGATTTGAGATCGAGATATTACCAACTCCGAGTGAAGGATTCCGATATTCCGAAGATGGCCTTCAGGACAAGATACGACCATTACGAGTTTGTAGTTATGTAGTCCGGGCTAACTAACGCCCCAGCCGTGTTCATGCAGCTAATGAACAAGGTCTTTATTGAATATCTCAATAAGTGTGTAGTCGTCTTTATCGATGATATTCTGATTTACTCGAGGAACGATGAGGAGCATGCACGTCATCTGCATATCGTATTGGGAATCTTGAGAACTCAGCACCTTTATGCGAAGTTCTCAAAGTGGGAGTTTTGGTTACGAGATGTTATGTTTCTCGGCCATGTGATCTCGGCTGAGGGTGTTCGTGTGGACCCACACAAGATAGATGCAGTATTGGATTGGGCGCCGCCCAAGAACGTGAAGGAGGTCTGTAGTTTTCTGGGTTTGACAGTGTATTATCGGAGGTTTGTTGAGGGGTTCTCTAAACTCGCTCGACCGCTTACTCAGTTGTTGCAGAAGTCAGAGAAGTTTGTGTGGACCGACAAGAGGCAGAAGAGTTTTGAAGAGTTGAAGAAGAGATTGACTACCACCTCCGTTTTGGCCTTACCGTGCGATAATAAGGGCTTTTCAGTTAATAATGATGCCTCGGACCAAGGACTTGGATGTGTACTCATGCAGCACGGGTAGACGATTGCCTATGCTTCCCGTCAGTTGAAACCGTATGAGCTGAATTATCCTACACATGATCTTAAGCTGGCTGCAGTTGTGTTTGCATTGAAAATTTGGCGTCATTACTTGTATGGCTTGTCGTGTCAGATTTTCATCGATCACAAGAGCCTGAAGTAATTTTCATACAGAAAGAACTGAATATGAGACAGAGGAGGTGGCTGGAGTTAATCAAGGATTACGATCTCGAAATCCTTTATCATCTGTGCAAGGCAAATGTTGTGGCAGATGCCTTGATTCGGAAATCGGTCTCATTTCAGGCACTTGAGTTACTCATGGCTCAGCCAGGGCTCCAGCGAGAGTTGATAGGGTTGAGTATTGAAGTTGTGTTACCAGGGTATGCCGAGCAGTTGTGCACCCTTGAGATCTCTTCGTCTCTGATCGACGACATTAAATCGAGACAGTTAGAAGATCCGATGTTTACTCAACTCCGTGAGAATGTGGTGAAGGGGAAAGCCCCGGGATTTCTAGTTCATGAAGATGGTGTGTTGAGATTCCAAGGTCGGGTGTGTGTTCCGAACGACTTGGAATTGAGACAGGGCATTATGTGGGAGGCTCATGCATCATCTTACTCAGTTCATCCGGGCTCGAGTAAAATGTATAAGGATTTGAAGAAGAATTTTTGGTGGAATGACATGAAGAATGAGGTAGTGCAGTTTGTGGCTAAGTGTTTGACTTGTCAGCAAGTCAAAATCAAGCATTAGCGGCCAGTCGGGTTGTTGAAACCACTTTCTGTCCCGGAATGGAAGTGGGAGGACGTCTCTATAGATTTTGTCATGAATTTGCCGAGGACAAATACGGGAATGAACATGGTGTGGGTGATCGTGGATCGACTAACTAAGTCAGCATATTTTCTGGGCATCAAGGACACTTGGGGTCCAGAAAAATTGGCTCGTATTTTTATTTCGCAGATCTGATGGTACGCCAAAGACTATTATTTCAGACAGAGATGGTCGGTTTGTATCGCATTTTTGGCAGGCGGTACACAATGCATTGGGGACACGTTTGCGTTTGAGTACATCTTTCCATCCTCAGGCCGATGGACAGTCCGAGCGTACCATTCAGACGTTCGAGGATATGTTGCGCGCGTGCGCATTAGACTGGAGTAGTGATTGGGAGGAACATCTAGCCCTTATCGACTTCGTTTATAATAATAGCTGTAATGCATCGATTCAAATGGCACCGTATGAGGCGCTTTATGGCCGACGATATCGATCACCGATATATTGGAATGAGCCGTCCGATTTAGTTGGCACCAAGCCGGATCTTGTGTTGGAGACTAGGAGGAAAGTCGAGTTGATTCAAGAGAGAATGTTGGCAGCTCAGAGTCTACAAAAGTCTTATGCGGATGTTAGGCGGCGACCCTTGGAGTTTGAGGTAGGGGATCATGTCTTATTGGGAGTGCCCCGTCGAAGGGAGTTTTCTGTTTTGGGAAAAAAAGGGGAAGCTTAGTCCAAGGTATATTGGACCTTTCGAGATATTGGAGAGAGTTGGTGAGTTAGCATACCATTTGGCATTGCCCCGTCTTTGAGCCATGTGCATAGTGTTTTTCACGTTTCTCAGTTGAGGAAGTATGTTCCGGACCCGACTCACATTATCGACTTCGGGGATGTGTAGATCGAGAAGGATGTTACGTTTGAGGAGAGGCCAGGTAAAATTTTGGAACATCGGGATAAACAGTTAAGGCACAAAACCATCCCCTTGGTTAAGGTGCAATGGTTGAGGCATGGAGTGGAGGAAGCGACGTGGGAGAATGTAATATCCGTACTTTCTTTTTAGAGGGGGAGAATATAATATCCGTACTTTTTATTTTTAGTAGTTTCTGTTTTTGGCGCATGTCTGTTTTTAACGACTCGCTTGTAACCATTTTGAATCTATTTTGTTCTTAGTGTTTTTCCATTTGGACGAGTTTCGGAGGCGTTTTTTACGTAATTTTGCTTTATGTTATGTTTTGTCGCGTGTATGATCGATTCTCGTAAAACTTGTTCGATTTTGTTGTTTCTTCATTTTCATGAGTCCGTATGGTTGAGTTATTCATGTTGTGAGTTTCTGTTTGATAATCCGACGTTCTATTTTTAGCAGTTTCTATTTTTGGCACATGTCTATTTTTTACGACTGGCTTGTAACTGTTTCGACGTTTTGAATCTATTTTGTTCTTGGTGTTTTTCCATTTGGACGAGTTTCGGAGGCATTTTTATGTAATTTCGCTTTATGTTATGGTTTGTCGCATGTATAATCGATTCTCGGAAAACTCGTTCGATTTCGTTGCTTCTTCGTTTCCATGAGTCCGTATGGTTGAGTTATTAATGTTGTGAGTTTCGGTTTGATAATCCGACGTCGTATCATGATTTTCGGACGTTTGGGCCGTTTTGTAATTTCCTAAGAATTTGAAGAAATTTACTTCCGCCGTCGAATTCTGGACCTTCGGGTAGTCGGAATTGTGTTTCCTTTTAGTGCTTAGATTCATCATCGAGAATACTTCGTAACCATATGTTCGGTTTGTTAGCACGTTCGGGTTTCGTTGTCGCTCGGGGCGGTTTGGACAACAGTCTTCCCAAACTGCTGTCCAGTAGGGTGTTACGGCCGTAACACCCCATAGGTTACGGCAGTAAAATGGCCTTGTTACGGCCATAAAATCTATTTTTTACGGCCGTAACAACCCGCTGTTCTTAAAACAGCGGGCAGAGGACATAAGTCCTCATTTCCTTCTTTTCATTTTTCTTCGACGGGCGATGCAAGCACACCTTCCAGGAGCGATTTTGCCACTTTCAATCCGTGTGTTCATCATCTTCCATCACCGTAGTGTCATGGTAGCATAGTATCATCAACGAAATCACCCTACTCCGTCCGAATCCAATGTATTTTGGCTTAGAACCCTAAACTTGTCAATTTTGGGGGTTTTCGGGATTTGCCTTTTTAAACTCAAATTTTTTGTTTGTGTTGCTATATTTCCTACAAATTATTGTTATTGAGTGATTCCCAATCCGTTTCTGTCGTGTTTAATCCGTAGATTGTTGATTTGGAGAGGTTTTGTGAAAACCCTCGCCCGTATTGAACGTACACGTATTGTTAAGGTTGTAATCGGGGTTGTGGGTGTATTCTGTTCAATTATTGTTATCGTTTAGGACTGAGTTGCATTAACCTTGCGTTTAGGGGCAGTTGTGGTCACTTCGGGTCATTCCTAGCCGTCGTTTACTTTCTGTCTCGTCAAAGATGTCTCAAAGGCAAGTACTTTACATTTGGTTGCGTATTCTAGTATTTGAATTATGGCTTTTCATGTATGTTGTGGATATGAATGCGTATGTTCACCCAGGGATGGTCTGACGGGGCCTTTGGGTATACGTAGTGCCGTGTGAATGCATATCATGAACTGGGGTTAACCACCCAAGGATGGTCCGTCGGAGCCTCTGCGGGGTACGGTGGTCGTGAGTCTCGTACCAACGGTTAACCTTTGAAATATTTTGTTGGGAGAACTGTGTTTTGTGCTTGTGCACCGTAATATTCCGGAATATAAAAATGTTTTCTAAAATGATTTTGGCGCATATTTCATCTGATTAGAATGGTAGTTCAAATAGATTGTACTTGCACTAGCTGTTGTCGCTAACCCCTTAAATGGGAGAAATACTTTTGTATTTCAGGTACAAGTCCTGGAGGCGAACGAGCATGCGGACAGTACGAGGATGATGGACAAGAGTGATTCTGTTCAATGGTCGTTTGTTTGGCGTGTTGTCTTTTTATTTTAACATTTATGTCATTTATCTCAGTACTCGAGTACTTCTTCCTTTGAACTTGTATTTGTTTGTGAACCCGATTTGGGAAGGATTTTGTTTATTACTGTCGGGTTCGGTCCATTTGTCTTGAGTGTCTTAAATTGTGGAATTGTTTGTATGTTAATGAAGTTTATCATGGGTATGGTGTTGAGTTTGTATGTTAGCCTGGTGGATTCCAAAGGGTTGGGTCCACGGCGCTGTAATATGCCCTGAACGTCTTGGGGGTGTTACATTTACATTTATCGCTCTATCAATACCTAGGATGGTACTTTCACCATGTGATCTTACCAAGTTTCCTCTTAGATTTTAGCGTAGGAAATTTCCTATATCAGTCTGTTATGCAATGACTATCAACAAGAATCAGGGACAATCTTTATCTCATGCTGGACTCTACCTCCAAACAGACTATCAGCAGCCTATTTTTATCCATGGCCAGATCTATGTTGCATTTTCCAGAGTAATAAGCAGGAAGGGCTCAAGGTTTTAACATTGGATGAGGAAGGCAATCCCACTGACACGATCACCAACATTGTATACAATGAGCTGTTTACATAGCTTTGAGGTATTATTTTATCTTATTAATACACTTTATGGCTGTGTTTAGCACTAGCTTTTCAGCTAACTTTTCAGCTTGAGTAGCTTCTTTGATCTTTGACTAAAAAAAAGCTTGTTACGTAAACGCGCAGCTTCTTAAATCAGTTAGCTGATCAGCTAGCTGGTTGAGAAGCTAACTAAGTTAGTTTTTTTTTTAAAAAAAGCTCCTTTTATATTTTCCATTCCAGAAATATCCCTGACCTAAATTAGAAAAACAAAACAAATGTTGTGGATGGCGTTAAGAATTCCAGTCAGAAAAATAAAAAGTAAAAAAATTAGAAAATTCGAAAATCTAAAAATCAAAAAAATAAAAAAATCAAAATTCTGAAAATTTACAAAATTTAAAAAATCAAAAAAATCGGAACTTTTATTTTTTAAGAAAAATTATCTTGAATAATAATATTAAAAATTAGATCTTTTATTTAAAATTAAAAATAAAAAGTAAAAATAGAAAAATGGAAAATTTAAAATAAAAGTTCCGATTCGAAAAATTGGAAAGTTTAAAATAAAATTCTGAAAATAATAATATAAAAATCAAAACTTTTACTTTTTTATTTTTGAATTTTAAATAAAATATCTGACTTTTAATATTATTATTTCAGATAATTTTTTCTGGTTTATATCAACATACCGTTTAAATTCTTAAAAAAAAAGACTATAATATGATGATAAAGTTTAAAAGAAAAGAAAAATAAAAGTAATGCCCTTAAATGTCATTTTACAAAATATCAGCTACTTAATCAGCTAATTTGCTAAACACCTACATTAAAATCACCTTATCAATTTCTGTAACTGCAAATTTAATCACCATTCTGAAATTTGCTTTTCAATTAGTTTTACTAAACATTTTATATGCAAAGGGCAATATGCAATTATTTGATTTTGTTATTGTTTACGATTTATAAAAATATCGTTTTGCAGTTGGTGATGATTCAGATGTCTGCGGTGCTTGTACACATTGACTTTGCATTTTCTTTCATATTTTTTGATGTATGAAACCTTGAATTCTTTTTAATATCATTTATTGTTTGCATGATAGTTTATTTTACGTATTACGTATTTAAAGGAAATCATGTTGTGACGACGCCACGGGTCAGTACTAGTTAAATTTTAAGTTTTGATCAGATGTCTAGGAGTAATACAAAAAACAAAAAAAAAAAAGAGAAGAAAAAGAAATTAATAAAACTTGATAGAGGGCATAATCGTCAAATTAGATTTTCCCAGTTCTATAAGCACGTCATGAAGCCTTTTTGTTTTCTTCTTCCTCGTTTTCTGGAGCAATCCATCGCCCCCTCCATCTCGACAAATTCTCAGATAAACCGAAGGATTTCATTTATGGGGTTTTGCAAAACGTGACGCTGTTGATGGGCAGACCTTAACAAAATCGTATCCCAGCCATTTCAAGAATTCAGGTCTCTCTCTCTCTCCACGTTATGTAATTTGAGAATGAAAGCAGCGATCTTGATCAAAACACATACACTAATACACAACTTACATACAAAATACACATATATATCCATTTAAATCTAGAATACACCAAAAAGCCTCAAATCAGAAGGGCTGGGATGAATTAGCACAAAAGACTCGATCTTTTCTTTTTTTATTTTTACTTTTTGAGAAGTTGATGAAGCAATAGCACAAAGACTGGAACTTTTTTTTTGTCAATTTTTCTCTCTGAGAAATTGATAAAGCGCATTAAAGTCATTTTGGTGTGTCAGTCCTTTCATATGATTATGTGTTGGAATTGGGACATTTGGAATCTGGGAAGCATGACAGTCAAACTAAAGCCCTGGTGCAAGCGGTGGGGCGGCAAGCACATAGAGAATAGGACAGGTATATGGACTGAAATTTCTTAAAGGTATATATGAAAGTCAAAGAGATAGCATGTTGACCCTTTTAATACTCTCTCTCCTTCTCTCTCTCAAGCTTTGTTATCACTCTTCCGGTTGACCTTCATCATCAAGGCATCTCATAGTTTAGTTTAGTTTGTTTTCTCGCTAGAAGCTTAGAATCAAAATGTTTTTCTTTTTTTTTTTTTTTTTTTAGAGTTTGCAATAACTTCCTTAGTTTTTCCTTACTTCATATGTATTAATAATACCTCGTCCTGTTTCATGACATACATATCGATCTTTCAATATCAATTCTATGACGGGACATGCCTATAACAGTTATCTCAACTCATGGTCATCTCATGGTATTTTTCATTTGAATGGAAAGACTTATGATGATGAATTTCATCTTATTTTGCTCCTTCGTATGAAGGCTGCGCCGAAAGGGCATCCGCCGTGCAGTTTTACTACTTAGCTTTTTGCATGATTTTATACCGTAAACTGATTTTAAACCAATAAATGATACTATAATCTTCATGCCACCAACCTAACATAGTTGGGATTAAGGTGCATTTGATTATTAGTATGTATGAATAAAACCATACACTTTCTTGAGCAGATGTGCCTGGAGTGATCGCAACTGGAACCATGAGGCACTGACTAATGATCTTTAAGTTTTTTCATTCAAAACCAGAGGATTTTCTAGCTTCCCCTGTTGAAGGATAGAAAATAATGGATCTTTTTTTTTAAGCTTTTTATTTTATATTTTCTCTCTCCTTTTACTGAATGATCCTAACTTGCAGGCATCTTTTTTAAGATAAGCTGTTTCTGGTTTCCACCAGAGTAGTTACGCTACAAAATGGCTTTGAATGCAACAGTAAAATGCCCACCACCCATGAAGGCTTCCTCAAATGGAGTGTTCCAAGGGGATGATCCTCTCCATTTTGCACTTCCTCTTTTGATTATACAAATATGCTTAGTGGTTGTTCTGACTCGACTACTAGCTTATCTTCTAAGGCCATTAAGACAGCCACGAGTCATCGCTGAGATTATCGTGAGTCAACCTTTTTTTCCGGCTTTCTTTGATTTTTTTTAGATATAAACTCGGTGATTTGTTTGATCATTTTCATCATTGCATCTTTACTTCATTACCTAAAAGGTATTTTTCTTATTACACTTATCTTTCCAACTCTCGACTTTACCTTATGTGAAAGTTTTGATTTTCTTCGTTTTTTATTTTTGAGATTTTACCTCCAAAAATTGTCAGTTGAGTCATGTTCCATGGTTACATGTTAATTTTCCAATATCAATCACGCAATGTGATATGACTATAGCAATTATCTCGACTCCTCAGCGTATTTTTCATGTAACTAGAAAAACCCGTGATGTTGATGGTTTTGGATTTTATCTCATTTCTCCTTCATACGAAGGTTGCGACAGGAAGGGCATCCGGCTTAAGACTTTGCCACTTCGTTTTTTTGCATGAGTTGTAGTGTTAACTAATTTTAGACAATTTATAGACACTATAATCTTCATACCGACCTCAACATAGTTGGGATTAAGGTGCAGTCGTTGTTATTGTTGTTGATGATGATGATGATATCTCCAAAAGTTTTCAGTGACTGATGGCTAATACGAACATGTCTGATTTGTGGATTTTTTTCTATTTTATCTATGAACAAAATTTAAATCCTTAACAAATTTAAAGACTAAAGCAAGTGCCTATGTTAACCATACTCGATTGTGGAAAAATAAAATTCATCAGAAATTTGACTCGCCTTACACTCTTTTTGCAGGGTGGAATTCTACTTGGTCCTTCAGCATTAGGCCGCAACCAGAAGTACCTTAACGCCATTTTCCCACTGCGAAGCCTTACTGTTTTGGACACCCTCGCCAACCTCGGTCTCCTCTTCTTTCTATTTTTAGTCGGGCTTGAGCTCGACCTGAAGTCCCTCCGTCGGACGGGAAAAAAAGCATTAGCGATTGCTCTTGCAGGAATCAGTCTCCCGTTTGCTTTAGGAATCGGGACATCGTTCGTGCTCAGAGCCACTATCTCCAAAGGCGTAAATCAGGGCCCGTTTCTTATATTCATGGGTGTGGCCCTTTCCATCACTGCTTTTCCCGTCTTGGCCCGTATTCTGGCCGAACTCAAGCTTCTGACGACGGACGTTGGCCGAATGGCCATGTCGGCTGCCGCCGTTAATGACGTGGCGGCTTGGATTCTTCTTGCGTTGGCCGTCGCTCTATCGGGCGCGGGTCGGTCTCCGATGGTTTCGTTGTGGGTTTTCTTGTGCGGGTTCAGTTTCTTAATCATGTGCGTGTTCCTGGCCCCGCCCATTTTCAAGTGGATTGCCAAACGTTGTCCGCAGGGGGAGCCGGTGGACGAGATATATGTTTGTGCGGCTTTGGCTGCCGTTTTGGGTGCTGGCTTTGTGACAGATACAATTGGGATTCACGCGCTTTTCGGGGCTTTTGTGCTTGGAGTTCTTGTCCCGAAGGAGGGAGCTTTTGCTGGAGCCCTTGTGGAGAAAGTGGAAGATCTCGTATCCGGGCTTTTTCTTCCTTTGTACTTCGTCTCGAGTGGATTGAAGACAAACGTGGCCACCATTCAAGGGGTTCAATCGTGGGGTCTTCTGGTTTTGGTCATATTTACGGCCTGTTTTGGGAAGATTGTTGGCACGATTTTGGTCTCTCTGTGGTGTAGAATACCGTTTATAGAGGCCGTGACGGTGGGTTTTCTGATGAACACTAAAGGTTTAGTCGAGCTTATCATCCTTAACATCGGAAAAGACCGTGGGGTATATTTGCTGTTGAAACTATTTATTTAACAGTGATGTGTATTTTATATTTTCACTCCTCTTCACGTGACATTTTATCTTTCTGCTTTGCAGGTTTTGAACGATCAAACTTTCGCTGTCATGGTTTTAATGGCCTTATTCACGACGTTCATTACGACGCCTATAGTCATGGTCGTATATAAGCCGGCTGCCATGGCGAAACATGAATACAAGCACCGAACTATTCAGAGGAAAGACGCCAACACTCAACTCCGGATGCTGACCTGTTTCCACAGTACAAGGTACATTCCGACTTTGATAAATCTCATGGAGGCTTCACGTGGGACCGGAAAGAAAGGAGGGCTTCGTGTCTATGCCATGCATTTAATGGAGCTCTCAGAAAGATCCTCCGCTATATTAATGGTCCACAAGGCGAGAAAAAATGGGTTACCGTTTTGGAACAAGGGGCACGATTCTGCTTCAAATCAAATCGTAGTCGCTTTCGAAGCTTTCCAACACCTTAGCCAAGTGTCCGTCCGACCAACAACCGCAATCTCACCTATGTCTAGCATGCACGAAGATATATGCACTAGTGCAGATAGAAAAAGAGCTGCAATAATAATCCTTCCGTTTCACAAGCATCAAAGACTCGACGGAAATTTGGAGACGGCAAGAGCCGATTTGAGGTTTGTCAACCGGAGGGTTCTAAAGGAGGCTCCATGTTCGGTTGGGATTTTAGTCGACCGAGGGTTAGGAGGAACAACCCACGTGTCGGCTAGCAACGTTAATTATACGGTAACGGCTTTCTTCTTCGGGGGACACGACGATCGCGAGGCTCTTTCTTACGGGGCCCTCATGGCCGAACACGCGGGCATTAGTTTGAATGTTGTCCGATTTATAGTGGACCCTAAGGTGGTTGGAGACAGCGTCCGTCTAGATGTGCACGATCGGAGTGTTCCAGAAGGTAGGCCGTTGGATGAAGAGTTTATTGCGGATTTCAAGGAGAGAGTAACGGGGGATGGCTCAATTAAATACGAAGAGACTGAAGTGAACGATGTTGGTGGGATGGTTGGTGTGATTAGGGTGTATAATTGTTGCAACTTGTTTTTGATTGGACGGATTCCGGAGGGTCAACTCGTTGCCGGGCTTAACAGGAAGGGCGAGTGTCCGGAATTGGGGCCCGTTGGAAATTTGTTGATCTCGCCGGAGTTTAAAACAACGGCTTCGGTTTTGGTGGTGCAGCAGTACCGGAGCCACCTAACCGGAAAGTCGCTGGACTCGTTGAAAGAAGAATATACAACTGATGATGAGTCTGATTCACGGTGATTTGCTTGTGTTACTTGTTATTAAACTCAGTTTTGAGTGTCACAGTATAATGATAGCTAGTATGTACGTTTAGATGTAGAATGTGTAGTAATAAATAAATTTCTTGGTCTTAATTCTGCCATGTAATTGTAAAGCCAAAGTTTGCAATAATCTCTGGTGTTTATGGTTTCCCAGTGGACTCCGTTATGTAATTCTGCCAAGATTGTAAAGCCAAATCTGCCGTTGTTTATCGTTAGTAAAAGGAGTACTGTTGAAGATTAATACGCAAACAGTGCGAAACAGTAATGTGTCAACAGCTAAAGATTAATGGAGCCAAGTATAAAGATGGTTAAGGAGAGTTTTTCACAAGCAATTTCCACAAAAACTATATAGATGCAACAGATGTAAACATTTTTCTGGCAGCCCAATGATTTGGTGAATAAGCTTTTTTGTTCTTATGTGTTCGGTCAAATGAGTACATGAGTACTCATATAGCCACACGACTACAACTGGCCGAGTGATATGAGCACTAAAATATAGTTAAGCATAATTTAAGCATGAAAGAGTTAAAACATGAGATCTGTTCCCAAGCAGACAACTCTTTTTTTACATGAATTTGCTTCTTGATAAAGTCCATGCTGCAGCGTCGTGTGGAAACTTTGAACCCAACAATCGGATATTTAATAATAACAAATTATCTCTTGCGACTACCATATCGTAATATCAAGATAAATGTTGGTTCTAGTTATGGACTCTCTCAACGTTCATCACAAAGTTTGCGATCAAATTGTGGATGTTGAATCCAAAACAATGTCTTTAATCCGAATCGTGAATGTAATATGTACCAACTGTGACGCATTGTTCGCATTGTTGTTTTCTTGTTCGGCCCTGTACTGTACTTGGTTTAGCACTTGTGCTTTTGTTTTAATAAAATCTTTTGTCTTATAAAAAAAAGTACAGAATGTGGAATTCTTTATTCGATTTTGCTGAATGTATGCATTGCATACTGTGCTTATGTAGTGTTGACGTCCATTTGTTATGTCTGTTATTTCTTGAGGGGACTTCGGCTTTTTCCAAAAGATGTACCGAGAGAGGTCGCCACCCTTGGTGCGAAGCTCGGAAGCTGGAGTAAGATATTGTCCACTTTACCAGTCACCACTCTTGAAGTAGGGAAGTCGATGAGTAGGGTACAATACACGCTTTCCTATATCCCATTTCATTTTAGTAGAGTTTGGATACTGTCCATTGGGTAATCGAATTTCAATGGATAATCGTGTATCTGCAGATTTTATATTTAAGATGAGAAATATATTTTAATATATAATACATATTGTGATTTATGAAGTAAAACATTGTACAACATTTACGATATTACTAGGGGAATATATTACTAGGGGGCAGCAACGCACTGTGCACGTCAAACATTTTTGTTGTGTGTTTGTCTGCGTGGTTAGTTATGTGAGGAAATTGTTAGAAATACAAACTAAAATTTGTTTAGTTAACTAATGGAGAAAGTGTACGTAGTAAAAAGCGAATAGTTTCAGAATGTGTAAGACGAAGAAGCCAAAAATGTAATCGTGCACATAAATAAATACATCTGAACATATGCACATGTAGACACATAAATACATACATTTAGACACGAGACATAACATTTTCACGTAAAATGGCGGAAGAGATCATGGATCCAGAAATTAAAGAAAAAAAATAGACCCAATGGCCAGGTTAGCTGGATAAAACAAAAGGGCTAGTAAGTTTGATGCTTGGGTTGTTCCCAGTTGACTGGAGTTTAAGGGAAATTGAACGAGCCCTCAGTATCACATTCGTTATCATCAAATACAGCATATATAACAGATAAAGCGAGCTTGCGAAACCATGATTGGATTGTTAACTAATTCAACTTTTAAACACTCCCTAAATAGTTAGGTAATGATGAAACAAGATGGTAATTTTAAAACCAGGAAACGACATATCGAATCAATAAAGAAGCCCTCAAGATTGATTTATATTGAAAGTTAAACAAGAGCATGGCTAATTGACTTTTCAAGAGTGACCTACATGGGTCGAAATATTCATTCTTCGAGTAGAGGACCGAGAGCACTCGAGGAAGCACTCCGGCAGCAATAATGCTATATTCAGACAACATAAAATTTTATTGAGAATGACATACTTGAATGCATAATAATGACTTTTCAGCATCAAGTACTCAAAACTTTACTGATATCAGATGTGAAAAGATGGAAGGAGTCGATTAGGAAAAACGCTAATGAATTCCCGATGGAGAAAAGAAATAAAAAAATATAAAGTAGTACTTTAGCTTGATAAACTAAAAACAAAGCAGCTGGAAAAGTAAGAAGACCATAACTTTAAGGCTTGCTGTATATTAAAGCTAATTATGCATCTATTTTTGCAAACAACTACGACTAATCTTGAGAAAAGTATACGGGGCACAAATATAAGGAACATGTGGAACAAAAACAGTCTCCAAAACATTCAAAGTAGAAGCTATTTCTGCAACAAAATCAGGAGAATTATAGTCGGATCTTAAGGTGCCCGAAGGGAGAAGAAAATGATCGCATAAGTAAATTCAAGAAAATAATTTGATGAAGGAAAATAGGTAATTATTATGGCTGCAATCCGTGATTCTCTCATCATACCCCAATAATTATTATGTGCAAGTGTAGAAGAGAAGAGTAGAAACCTTGCATTTATGGAACAAATCTTATCTAACATTAGGAAGAAGTGAACCTCTCCTGGAGGATGACGAAGCAGTTACGTGAAGAAAACATAGGAACGCGAGGAGGTACAATCATGTTAATGCCAACACTGTTATAGTGTGTTTTTCCCCGTGGTAAGTGCATGAAAAGAGTGATGTAAAGAAGAGGGAATTAGTTTTGCATATAAGCTGGCATGAAAAGTAAGAGATTGTTCTTTTTTATAAGAGTGGGGGAATTAACTTTACATATAGCCTCGCATGATAGACAATGATTTCATCCCCCTGCATCATTTATTCAGTGCCTAGCATCTTTCGTTTTCTATTTGTCGAGGGAAAAGGCACGTCCTCCAGACTTGTTGGCTAGGGCTCTAGTGCGATAACCTGATAATTGTTTTGTTGTTGGTTTTGAATGGGAGGCATTATTTTGATGTAGAAAATGCATGTGGATGTGTATTTGTTGTAGGAGAATTTGTGCTCCTATCAGACCAATCCCTCTAAAAAGTTGTAATCGTCCTCCTCAGAGGCTTTTCAGTCTCAAGGTTGTCAGTCTATATACCTCTAAAAGTATGGGACAATAAATCTTTAGTCCTAAATAAAAGAACGAGACTTTTCACAAAATAAACTAACAAACACAGGTATATAACACAAACGAATAGGTAGAACTTTTATAGTCATACAAAACACAACATTATAGAAAACAACATGCCCAATCAGCAGAAACCCAAAAACATTCGACCATATAGGAAAACATATGAAAAATAATTACCTAATTTCAAAATATGTAGAACTGAAGAAAATAGAAGATGAAATCACAACTGAGCAAAAAAAGAAAGCAGTACCTGAGATATGAAGAAAATAAAATAGTTTCATCAGAAAACATAAACGAATATAAACAAAGGAATCGAGGCCACATTTCTAACACCACAAATGTAACATGAAGACATGAAATGAAACCAAAAATTAAGAAGTCCACATAAAAGAAAAACGTTGTACCCAGCCAACACCTAGCAGGAAAGCACTTAATAAGGTACAGGTACAAAAAATAAAACGACTAAATACACAATAACATCAACTAAAACTTTTTCAAAATACCGAAGACCAAAAGCATTACATACAGATTGCAAGTACCAAAATAAAAGCAAAATGTTGTAGTGACGAAGCACCTACTAATGACGACGAAGTTATAGAATGCACCCTCAAATTAAAAACCAAACAGAAAAGTGAACTCTATGGGAAGAATAAAAACTCAAAAATTAGACAATATTACAGATAGAGAAACAATAAACAGCCGAGGAAAAAATATGAAAACAAATTACCTGATTCCAGAATATGTAGAACCGAAGAAAATCGAAGACGAAATCACAACTGAGCAAAAAAAGAAAGCAATACCTGAAACATGAAGGAAATAAAATAGTTTGATCCGAAAATATAAACAAATATAAAGCAAGGAATCGGGGCCACAATTCTAACCAAGAAAGTAACATCAAGAAATGAAATGAAACTAAAAATTAAGAAGTTCCAAATTACAACTACGTACATAAAGAAATAAGTTGTACCCAGCGAAACTAAATATACAATAACAGCAACTAAAAACCTCTTCAAAATATCAGAAACCCCAAAATAATACCTGCAGATTACAAGTACCAGAATAAAAGCAAAATGTTGTAGTCACTAAGCACCTACAAAAAACAACTCTATGTAAGTAATAAAGACTATTAATAATAACAACTAAATAAAAGAAAACTGGAAAACACAAAACAATATGCAAGTACGCCGGAAAAAAAAATATTTTTGAAGCCTCCTCAAAGAAAATTTATTTGCTCAAAAAGACGATATAGAATGCACCCTCAAGTTAAAAACCAAACAGAAAAGTAAAACCCTATGGGAAGATAAAACCCAAAAATTAGACAATATTACAGATAGATACCTAATAGACAAAAATAAAAAATAAGCGAACAAACCTGTATTCAGATGAGAAAACAAAATCGGGCATTCAAATAAATCGGTAAAAAAAAAGGGAACAAACAAGATTATTATTCGCAACAAAGAAATCACAGAAAATGCAGCTGAAAAAAAACCAAAAAACTTGTATCCAGATAGGAAAACAAACTCAGATTAATAGTCGCAGGAAGATACAGACATAAGCAAAACCCTTGTACAGATAGAGAAAGAGAACCAAAAACTTGCAACGCAGACTCTATCCAGTAGAAAAATATCATAAAACCTGCAACGAAACCTAATAAGAGGCACAAATACAAGAATTCAAAATAAAAAGAGGGCAAGATTAATGTTTGCCACAACCAATTCGCGAAAGTTGCAAACGAGACCTAATAGAAGGCATAATTACGAAAAATCAAAATAAGAAAACAAACAAACCGAGATTAATAATCGCAGACAGAGAAACCATATTCCTATCACGAACTATTTACAAACGAAACACCAAAGAGAGAGCGGAGGAAGAAAAAAAGAAGGGAGCCAAAGACAGATCTGGAAGAGCACAACACGTACTCAAAAGAGGTGCACAGATCGAAATTAGAACCAGAATTGAAGCTCAAAAACATCATCCCACAGTACACGGGCATATCCATAAATTCAAGTCGAACGAAAATAAAAGTGCAATAAAACAATACAAATGTCTTCTAATTCAAAGATATTTCAAATCTTAACAGCCTGGCTTTCTTCACCCTAAGCCTGGCTTTCTTCACCCTATGCTCCCCAAGCCACTGCAAAAGGAGGTACAAACAGATTAGCTGGAAATTATACGGAAACAATAAAAAAACAAGACCAACATGTAAAAAACAATGAAACCAATGAGGTATAAAAAATATTGTGTATTGTGACAATTAAACAGGACATGTGTAAAATGTGGATCAAATTATGTCGCATTTCCAGTTAATACATCCAATCCTACTTCTACAGCAATAGGCAACTTGTCAGTTAATACATCTAATCCTACTTCTACAGCAATAGGCAACTTGTCTAACGAAGTTTCTATTTGTTCTGTGGCTGACAATATAATACTTCTGAACATTTTCATGCCAACTGCTGTAATGTTGCAAATCGAAAGAAAAAATGAAAAACAGGCCTTAAGATAAAGCTACATCAGCAAACATTAGCAATATGGTATCAGTGACCCGTGAACAAGTAACAAGCAACAACCTCGTTTTTATTGCACAGTACACAGCTCAAATTCATGAATCTGATCACATGAGAAGTAAAATCATATCAAATTTTAATGCCAAGATTGTATGCACCTCAAATGTTGCTCGAGTACATGAAAACTCGAACTCTGGCTCCCTGTTCACAAGTACACTGTTGACGTCTGATTTGGTCAACGTCACGTGTGCTGATCTGGACGAATGGATCGAAGCCACGTAGAAAATAATAAACAAGATGAAAAGTATTGGATCACTAAATTTTATTAATGATCTTGATATGGAATAGAACCGGGCTGAATATATATATTGGGTCGGTCTATATTGTTTGTGATTGCTAATTACAAGTCTTATCTTTTCTCTTTTTCTCTCTTTTTCTCTATCTCTCTTTATCTCTCTCTATCTGTTTCCCTCACGAAATTTCCAAAAGTCCTTTCTTTCTGTATTTTCCTTCTATATATAGAAGGTCTGAACTAATTAGCGGGTGACAACTGGAGGTTGCCTGGGGGTGTGTTTAGACACTTGTCAGCGGGGGAATTTGCCTTAAACACGTAGCGGCTTTAGGGACTGCTTTGGGAAGAGGGAGGACAGAACGCACTGATCGTCCTGTCTGCTTGTTCCTCGTGCTTCTGGCAATACTTATCTGTTGTGGCCGACAATAGGGTCGGCCCTCGAGCTTCCCGCTGTCCTGGTCGGTCGACTATGGGGTCGGCCCTCGAGCTTCCCGCTATTCTGGTCGGTCTTGTTATAATTTTGATTTGGAGTGTATTCATCCTGGATCTGCTCGGTCCTTCCGGTCCGGATATCGGGTCGATCTTGATGTCCCTGCCCGGTCCGGTCTTCAACGAGCCCGGGAAAAGATCGGGTTCATACCCGGTCCGATTTCGGGCTCTGGTCGGCCTGTTCGGCTGATTGGACTGTTCGGCTGCCTGGAGTGCTTACGTGGATGCCAAGGTGGATGGGCTATCAACAAGGGCCCCCGAGTCCAGGGCCGTGCCGGGTTGGCCGGGGCTGGGGTCGTTTCATATTGAGGCCGATCCGGCTTGTGGGAGGATAAGATCTCTCGAGGGGACGCCTCTTCGAGAGTCGCGTCGATTCGATTTCAGGGTCATTAAGTGTCATGATGAGGGAGACGCGTGGCGGAACGTGATTTGACGACGCGTCCACGCGCTTTTGATTTTTGCGACGGTTCAGTATGAATCGCCGCGCCATGCGCTGGGCATTTAATGCCTCTTTTCTTTTATAAATATTGGACGTCTCCTTCTTCACTATTCCCTTCGCCATTTTTGTGTGCTGTTGCAGAGAAGAGAGAGAAAATTTTCCGGCGTCCTTTTCCCGATTTTAGAGAGAATTTCCCGGTAAGCCTTTTCCCTTTTTCTATTTTACGATGTCGGAGCGGAGGGATGCGACAGCGGAGGAGTTGACTTTGTCTCCGGACCGCACGGGGGTGGCGGATCTGTCAATGGGCGACGTCCCCGTCGACTGGAGAAACGAGGAGGAAGGCGGCGAGGTCGCGAGATCGCCGGATTCTGGAGACGCGGAGGTGGTGGCGCCGTTGACGGCGGTTGGCGAGACTCCGGCCTGGATTCGGCCTCGGCCGTCTCCTTTCGTGGAGGCGGAGTGGTATTCGGCCTCGATTCGCAGCGCTGTTATCGAAGAGCAGTTGGAGGCTTGGCGGGAGCGGTTTAAGATACCCGCTGTTGTGCAGATGTTTGTTCCGAATCCCGAGGAGAGGCCTCACACTCCGCCCGTCGGTTGTACGGCGGTGTACTACCGCTCCCTGCTGGCAGGGCTGAGGTTTCCGCTCCCGTTTGTTTTCTCCCAGGGGCTAAGGCAGTGGGGCCTTTGTATTGCCCAAATTCATCCGAATTCCTAGGCTCGGGTGGTGGGTCTTTTCATCCTTTTTAGTCAACACGGCTGGACCGAGCCCAGCTTTGAGGAGTTCAACAGTCTCTTCCTATGGAGGTCGGTCGGCCGATCCGGTTCCGGCTGGTTTTACCTGACAGCCTGGCATGCCATGCATAAAGAATTGGTGGATGTGCCGGAGACCATCCATAGCTGGAAGGAACAGTGGTTCTATGTAGGGGGTCCTTGGAGGAGCTCGACTGATGAGTGGGAGCCTGGTGTGATAGATGTCGAGCTTCGGGTCCCAGAACACTTTATTGCCAAAATGAGTAAGTGCCGTATTTTCTATTCTTGTTCCTTTCTTGTCTAACGCTCATCATTTATTTTATGTGCAGGGCGTATCCAGGCATCTGAGACATCTTCTGATTTCGACGAGCGGGTAGAGAAGTTCCTGGATCTTCCCGCCGAGCAGAGGAAGTCGTCGGCCACGACCTCCACATGCTAGGCAGTAGCTAGCGCATGCTATAGGTGTTGCGTAGTGCGTGCTAGTGCCCAGTCGTAGTGCACGCTAGCGGAGTTGGGCAGTGAACTGGGACTTTTGCAGAACAACAGATAGCGCACGCTAAGGTGTGGTAGCGCGCGCTAACGTCTCAGGTCATAAGCCACTGGACTACCGGGTGACCTCGTTAGCGCATGCTAGCCCCGATTCTTAGCGCGTGCTAACCTGGCATTTTATATAAGTGGCAGTCAACCCCTGAAATTGTTATTTTCCATCCTTTCTTTCCTTTTCCGACGGGAGCAGTGGGTTTAGGTGATTTGGAACGATTTAGGGCGATCCTTCTTCAGCTATCATCATCTTTGGTTGAATAACAAAGGTTGCACAACATCTAATCCATTTCTATCTTCCAAATCAGGGTAAATTCCTTAAAACCCCAGTTTTTGGGAATTTTGGGGATTTTCTTAGATTTGTCCGATTTATCCATTTTGGAGCTTGAGATCTTTGAGAATATGATGCATATACCCCGTATCCATGTTTATCCTATGATTATATGGTTAGTTTTGCACCTTGTCCGTACTTGAGAGGGTTTAGGTGATTTTCAAACCTCTAAGTGATTATCCTTGTAGTTTCGTGAATCGTAGGCGGGTTTCGGGAGTTTCTTCGTGTGATTTAAGTTTGGATTATTTATTATCGCATTCCTTATGAATCGTTTAGGTGCTGGAAGTGCGTTCTTGGACCTACCGAACTTACACACTTTTCCTTCCGAATTCTTGATGTCTCAAAGGCAAGTATATTTTTGTGATTGTGTGTTCTAGACTTTGAAAGGAAGATATATGAATTGTATAATGGTTTATATCCACTCTGGGGACGTACCTATGGGACCTCTGAGGGTTCCGTAGCCTCTAGTGCAGTTCCATGGATATTTTGGGTTAACCACTCTAGGACGGACCGACGGGTCCTCTGAGGGTTTCGTAGCCTCTAGTGCGGTTCCCCGGTTAATCATGTATGTATTGAATGTGATGCTTTGAGATTTAGTTATTTCGGAATACTAGTCTTGAGTTGATGAGATGATGATTACATTTTCTTTATTGTCGAGAAGTATTGTGTTTCATATTCGATATATTTGTACTAGCTATTCGACGGCTAACCCCTTTATGGGGGAAATACCTTTCATGTATTTCAGAATCCAAGAGAGCGGATAGGCATGTACCGGGTCGGCATTAAGATGATGGGCAAGTGTGATGCTGTGTCTTGTTTCTGGTGATGTTTTGTATTTCCTCCATTCAGTGTTGTTGTACTTGGATGGCTTTTGAATACTCGAGTACTGTTTTTGGTTTTCTTGATGTTTCGACATGTGTTGCCATGGTAGTGATTTGTGATGTGTTGTATTCGGATGTATTGGATATGGTTTTTTAATACCATTTTTCATTGTCTTCCATTTCATTGTACGTGGACCTTCTCAGTCAAAGTTCATAGTTCCCCGTATAAATAGCCTTGTGGGTCCCATGGCGGGGCTCACGGCGCTGTAATATACCCTGAATAACTTGGGGGTGTTACAGAATATGGTATCAGAGCTTAGGTTTATGGATACCTAGGCTGTCTGTCTTTTAGGTCGATTGAGTCATCGTTTATCTACGGTATCACTACTTTGTCATCATCACAGTGCGACCGGTACTTGTAAGACCTCTTACTCTCCTAGTGTTTCCTTTATCGCTTTGCTTCTGATTTGGTATTTTTGGGAATCGGTCACTTCGATGACTTTCGATTTGAATTATACTTACGTGCTTTGTGTATCCTTCAGAATGTCTGCTGATTGGGGATAGAGACGAGGCCGTGGTCGTGGACGCAGACGAGGATGTGGCGCGGCTGCTTCCCTCAGTTCCGTTGCGGGGTCGACCACCCCTAGTTTATCTAATTCAGTATATCCTGATACCGAGGGTCATCACGACCAGTCGACCGGCCAAGGGAATAACGCAGATTTTGGAGTTACGAATGTCCTTCAACAACTAGATAACCAGATGACTATCCTGGCCCAAGCCGTTCAGCTGAACAATCCAAACCCGACATCGGATGCCTTGCTTCAGAATGTAATCCATATGCACCCTCCGCAGTTCAGCGGTGCTACAGACCCGATGGGTTGGGAGAATTGGTTGGCAGAGTTAGAGAAAGTGTTTGAAGCAGTTGATTGTCCGGAAGTGAGGAAGATGCCGATTGCTCAGTACTTCCTTACCAAGGAAGCCACGACTTGGTGGAAAGTTATCAAGCCTCAGGGTCATGCTGCTACGTGGGGAGAGTTTACAGAGCTATTGGAGGCCGAGTTTTGTCCTTAGCCAGTTCAAGAAGGCAGAATCCGAGCGTTTTTCGAGGCTAAGCGATAGAATATTTCCGTCTCACAGGCGATAGTGGAATACAACCAGCAACTGATCCACGTGAAGAATCAAATGCGGGATGAGCGTGATAAGATCCGTTACTTTGATATGCGGATGAATATGGATTTATGACGTTATATGGTCGGGTTTGCTTGTACTACCTTGAAGGAATACCAAGACAGGGCTTTGGCATATGACATGTTAAGTCCCAACAATGATACCGCAGAGGAACCGAAGAAGCAAAAGATCGTTGGTAACTTTTCTGGTTCTAAAGGTGGCAACTTCCAGAGACTTCAAACGACTAACCGTTCTGTCGGGCAATCGTCACGTTCTGCTAGAGATAAGAGGAGTTTTCGTTTTACTCCGGGAACCTCAACTCGCCCGGTAACTTGTTTTAATTATGGTCGTCCAGGCCACGTTAACCTGGAGTGCAATTTCCCACCCCTAAAGTGTCACACTTGTGGACAGATGGGACATCGGCAGCTTATTGCCCCGAACAAGATTAGACTGTGGACACTCGGGCTTCTACCCCAGCGCCTTTAGATCAGAGTATGAATCAGAGGCAACCAGTTGGACAATCACATCAGAGTTACGACAGAGGCCGGGGACGGAGTTAGAACGCTAGAGGGGGAAATTCTAGCATCGGTTCGGCACACCCACGAGTCTATGAGATGCGTCGAGCAGACGAACCCGATGCGGTTGTGGCTTCAGGTACCATTCATATCCTATCTCATCCACTTCGTGTACTTTTTGATTCGGGTGCTACACATTCTTTCATCTCCTTGGAGTGTGTACGCCATTTGAATATAACTTGTATGACTGCTTGCGATCCTTTCATTGCGAAACTACCTAGCGGGGATAGAATTGTGGGGAATCAGGAGATTAGAGATTTTCCGGTGAATATTGTTGGGTACGGGATCGGATATTGCGCCGTGTTGCGGAAGCGTAAATAAAATAGCGGAAAATAAAAGACGCAAGGATTTATAGAGGTTCGGCTATAAACGAGCCTACGTCCTCTCTTTATCTTTTTCAATAGGTTAAAGATAGCAACCTCTTCGCCTCTCTTCTATCGGTCGAGGTATAACCGTTACAATCACGTCTTCTATTGGTCCGTGATAAACCACTCGTACTTGTCTTTGCGTCGGTCCAAGTTAAACCGTTTTCCTTTTCTATCGGACAAGGAATCAACCGCTCTAGCTTTCTATGGGTACTAGATAAACCTCACGAAGATAGCGATTGCGATTCTAACAATGCCGGATCCTTGATCCTAATAACACCGAATCCAATCGTATCTTTTCTTTTACCACTCGTGTATGTTTTCGTGAATTCTCACTCAAACACTTACAATTAAGCTCAATATCAACAACAAGAATGTGTGTAATAATATCACAAGAATAGACAATTTGCTCAAGGTTGTTGTACTCAAACAATACCATAGGGATGGTATTTATAGGCTCCATCTTCAAACTAGCCGTTAGTCAGCCGCACACCGCATTACGACGCTATCACATTCATATTACGACGTAAGCTTCATTACGTCGTTAACCTCCCCGTGTTACGACGTTAGCCTAGTCCAGATTTGATCCGGTGAGTTTTCGCTTTCTTTGGTTACGTACGTTAGTAATGACATCGTTACGTACGTTAACATTACGTCACTGCTGACGTCATATATCCGTTGTATGCTTTGCTGACTTTGACTCCTCCAACGTTCACTTGTTTGAACTCCTTTACGTACGTTATTCAACCTCCATTACGTACGTTAGCTTGCCCATATTACGTACGTTAACATACCCTTGTTACGTACGTTAGCTTTGTGTTTTTTCAGGTTTTAGCACTTCGTTTTCTTCGATGCTTGGCTTCGTCTCTTCGTTGTTTTGTTTTGCTTATCAACATTAATCATCAAAACACTTTTAATTTATGTATGGAACAAAATGTTCCAACAATCTCCCCCTTTTTGATGATTACAAAACAACAATACGCCAATGGGATTTTCCTGCAAAAATACAAATATATGTATATCTTTACAGACCAAAGTTTTCGACTTTGTCCGTTTTGTTAGAATCTTCTCCCATTTCTTTTTCGACTCCTTCTTTTCTTTTCTCCATTTTTAAATTTTCATCGTCTTTTCGACGTCTCCTCATTTTTCTTTTTCTGTCATTTTTTCGACTTCTCCTTTTCATTTTTCAACTCCTTCGTTTCTCCCTCTTTTAGGGTAAATCCCATTTTTCTTATTTTCCTCCTTTCTCTCCCCCTTTTTGTTTTCATCAAAAAGTAAAAAAATAGCAATTGAAATATGTGATACCAAAATGTAGAATATGCACGATATCAATTTATGATAAATAAATGCATAAAGGGTAAAAACTCCCCTTGAAAATATTATCTCCCCAAAAAAAAATACTCCCCCTGAGTAAAATACAAAAATCAATTTTTGGGGATCCAACCTATAGTTGGTTTTTGTTTAGAAATGTAGACGATATTTGAAACGATTGTTCCTTTAGGAACCCAAATTTTCTTAATTTTTATCGTCCGTGAGGTCTTTTGCAATTTGAAACGTGATGCCCGATTTTCAAACACTTTTCGCAATGGGGTATTTTAAAATTAACGGATTCGTTTTTCGAACGTGTTTTGAATCCTAACCCCTCTTTATTCAAAGTAAATTTTTGAACACCAAGCATTTGTTCAAATTTCTCGTTTCCACACGAAAATTTCTTTGTCAAAGATTTAAGCTCGGTTTGGATTTTAACGAGATCATTCTTCAAAATATTTTCATTTTCAATACACTTTGAATGATCGATTTCAACAAATTTTTCCTTTTCGATAATTTTGGAATTTTCAATTTCCAAAGATTTAATTTTAGACTTAAGGGATTTTATTTCGGATAAAGCATTTTGGAAATCCGTATGTAATAACTCAAAGGCATCAAAAAGTTCGTCACGGGAGGATGTACTTACTTGGCTTTCGACGTCGCTGTCGTCGAACGAACTCCGGGCCATGAGAGCGAGATTATTTTGATTGATGAACTCATCGCCTTCGCCGTCATCGCTCCATGTTGCTACGAGAACCTCCTTCTTGGGTTTGACACGGCAATTTTTAGCAAAGTGGCCTGGTTTACCACATAATCGACAAGAGTTGTCGAATTTCTTAGATTCGCTCGAGATATCCTTCTTCCTCCGGTTTAATAATGTTTGGAATTTATTAATATTCTTGGCATAATATGCCGCTTCTTCGTCGCTTTCCTCCACCGGGGTTTCTTCTTTCTTCCTCAAAATCTTAGCCTTCATGGCTAACGATCGTTCCTTCGGCTTCGGCTTGACACTTCGTGATTTTAAAACAATCTCATAATTGATTAGTGAACCAACAAGGGCACTAAAATCGAGCGTGTTGAGATCTTTGGATTCCATAATTGCGGTCACGGTGCCGTCCCATTCGCTAGGTAGTGATCTTAAGATTTTCTTGACTTTTTCACTACTAGATAATGGTTTGCCAAACGAAGCTAGTCCATTGGTGATGACCGAGAATCGATCGAGCATATTTGTGATGGACTCGTCACCCTTCATCATGAATAACTCGTAGTCATGGAGAAGCATATTTATCTTCGTCTCCTTGACTTGAGTCGTCCCTTCGTGTGTGATTTCTAGAATTTTCCATATTTCTTTCGCACTCTCACACGATGAGATTCGATTGACCTCTTCCGGATTTAAGGCACAAAATAAGAGTTGAGTAGCCTTACAATTTAGATGGTCATTTTTCCAATCGGCATCGTCGTATTCTTCGAAAGATTTGAGCGTACCATCGGATTTGATTGGAACTTTTGGGCCAAGGCAAATAATCTTCCAAATCTCGATGTCGTATGCTCGGATGAATATTGACATCTTCTTCTTCCATGTCAAATAATTTGAGCCATCAAAGAATGGTGGTCGGTTGAGAGCAAGGCCTTCGACTGGAGAGAATTGAAACGCCATTTTTGGATCTTTTCTCCTTGGATGTTAAGCCGCGTATTGGAGTACGGCTCTGATACCAATTGTTGGGTACGGGATCGGATATTGCGCCGTGTTGCGGAAGCGTAAATAAAATAGCGGAAAATAAAAGACGCAAGGATTTATAGAGATTCGGCTATAAACGAGCCTACGTCCTCTCTTTATCTTTTTCAATAGGTTAAAGATAGCAACCTCTTCGCCTCTCTTCTATCGGTCGAGGTATAACCGTTACAATCACGTCTTCTATTGGTCCGTGATAAACCACTCGTACTTGTCTTTGCGTCGGTCCAAGTTAAACCGTTTTCCTTTTCTATCGGACAAGGAATCAACCGCTCTAGCTTTCTATGGGTACTAGATAAACCTCACGAAGATAGCGATTGCGATTCTAACAATGCCGGATCCTTGATCCTAATAACACCGAATCCAATCGTATCTTTTCTTTTACCACTCGTGTATGTTTTCGTGAATTCTCACTCAAACACTTACAATTAAGCTCAATATCAACAACAAGAATGTGTGTAATAATATCACAAGAATAGACAATTTGCTCAAGGTTGTTGTACTCAAACAATACCATATGGATGGTATTTATAGGCTCCATCTTCAAACTAGCCGTTAGTCAGCCGCACACCGCATTACGTACGCTATCACATTCATATTACGTCGTAAGCTTCATTACGTCGTTAACCTCCCCTGTGTTACGACGTTAGCCTAGTCCAGCCACCTGAGTTTTCGTTTCTTTGGTTACGTACGTTAGTAATGACATCGTTACGTACGTTAACATTACGTCACTGCTGACGTCATATATCCGTTGTATGCTTTGCTGACTTTGACTCCTCCAACGTTCACTTGTTTGAACTCCTTTACGTACGTTATTCAACCTCCATTACGTACGTTAGCTTGCCCATATTACGTACGTTAACATACCCTTGTTACGTACGTTAGCTTTGTGTTTTTTCAGGTTTTAGCACTTCGTTTTCTTCGATGCTTGGCTTCGTCTCTTCGTTGTTTTGTTTTGCTTATCAACATTAATCATCAAAACACTTTTAATTTATGTATGGAACAAAATGTTCCAACAAATATAGCCGGTACGGATTGGTTGTCGAACTTGATTGTGGTTGATATGGAAGGCGAGGATGTGATCCTCGGTGAGGATTGGCTTGACAGTCACCAAGCGATTATGAATTACCGTACTAAGGTTATCACTATGATGAATAAAGATGGTTCCGAGTACTCGTTTATAGGACGTAAATTGGGCCAACTTAAGTTGTTTATCAGCGCCATGAAGGTCGTAAAACTTTTGAATAAAGGTTGCACGGGCTATTGGTGTTATGCTTTGAAGATGGAAGGGAATGAAGTCAATTTCTCTTCGATTCCAGTTGTTAATGAGTATCCCGATGTTTTTCCGGATGACCTCCCAGGATTACCGCCGGATCGAGAGAGAGCATTTTCTGTGGACTTAGATCCTGACACGGCTCCGATTTCTAAGGCACCTTATCGGATGGCACCTTCCGAGATACAAGAATTAAAGAGTCAGCTGGGAGAACGATTGGATAAAAGGTACATCAGACCGAGCACTTCGCCTTGGGGGGCGCGTGTTCTTTTTGTGAGGAAGAAGGATGGTTCACTACGTTTATGCATTGATTACCAAGAACTAAACAAAGTGACCATCAAGAACAAGTATCCTTTGCCTCGTCTAGATGATTTATTTGATCAGTTGCAGGGAGCCACAGTATTCTTAAAAATTGATTTGAGATTAGGGTACTATCAGCTCCGGGTGAAAGAGTCTGATGTTCCGAAGACTGCGTATCGGATGAGGTACGAACATTATGAATTTGTGGTCATGCCTTTTGGATTGACTAATGCACTGGCAATATTCATGCAACTAATGAACAAGATATTCATCGAATACCTGGACAGTTGTGTGGTCGTCTTTATTGACGACATCTTGATTTATTCTAGGGATAAGGAGGAACATGCCCGGCACTTGCGTTTGATACTAGATGTTTTGAGAGCCGAGCACCTCTATGCAAAATTCTCAAAATCTGAGTTCTGGTTGGAAGAAGTTATGTTTCTCGTTCATGTGATTTCGGACGAAGGGGTTCGTGTAGACCCGTAGAAGATTGAGGCAGTGCTAGATTGGGCCTAAAAATGTTAGAGAAGTTCATAGCTTTTGGGGTCTTGCTGGGTATTACCGTCGGTTTGTCGAGGGGTTCTCGAAACTCGCTCGTCCGCTTACAAAATTACTCCAGAAGACAGAAAAGTTTGTTTGGACAACTGAGAGACAGCAGAGCTTCGATGAGTTGAAGATATGTTTGACCTCAGTGCCGATTTTAGCTTTACCACAGGGTAGTGAAGGATTTGCAGTTTATAGCGACGCTTCGGGACAAGGGCTTGGATGTGCACTTATGCAGCATGATAAGATGATAGCATTTGCATCATGACAATTGAAGCCGTATGAGACGAACTATCCTACTCACGATTTGAAGTTGGCCGCAATTGTCTTCACACTTAAGATTTGGCGGCATTATTTGTATGACTCTCCATGTCAGAATTATACAAATCATAAGAGTTTGAAGTATATTTTCAGTCATAGAAAGTTGAATATGAGGCAGAGATGTTGGCTGGAATTGATCAAGGATTACGATTTGGAAATTCTTTACCATTCGGGAAAGGCCAATGTCGTCGCGGATGCCTTGAGCCGAAAATCGGCATCGCTTCAGATGATCGAGGTTCTTACATCTCAAACAAAGATTTGTCGGGATTTAATCGAGTAAGGAATAGAAGTTTGGCTTCAAAGAGTGCAAGGACAGTTGTGCACTCTTGAAATTACTTCGTCCTTGGTTGACGACATCAAAGGGAAACATTGGAGTGACCCGATGATCTCTCAACTGAAGGAAGATGTAATTAAAGGAAAAGCCCCTGGTTTATGGTCCACGAGGATAGTATTCTGAGATTTCAAGGTAGGATTTGTGTTCCGAATGATCTAGAGTTGAGAGAATTCTCCGAGAAGCTCATGCTACGCCTTACTTAATCCACCCCGGAACGAGTGAGATGTACAAAGACTTGAAGCAAAAATTTTGGTGGAATAATATGAAGAAATATGTCACGGAGATCGTACTATAGTGCTTGACGTGTCAACAAGTCAAGATTGGACATCAACGACTGGCGAGGTTGTTGAAGCCACTTCCCATTCCTGAATAGAAGTGGGAGGATATCTCTATGGATTTTATCACTGGGATGCCTAGAACCAGAGCCAGAGTGAATATGATTTGGGTAATCGTTGATCAGTTGACCAAGTCTACACATTTCCTAGGCATTAAGGATACTTGGGGACCGGAGAGATTGGCTCGAACTTTTATAGCTGAGATCGTGAGATTACATGGTGCCCCTAAGACCATTGTTTCCGATCG
The DNA here is from genome assembly GCA_033398695.1 of Orobanche coerulescens. Lineage (NCBI taxonomy): Eukaryota > Viridiplantae > Streptophyta > Magnoliopsida > Lamiales > Orobanchaceae > Orobanche > Orobanche coerulescens. The sequence continues at coordinate 27,452,440 of CM065805.1, read as the reverse complement.
AGATGGTCATTTTGTATCGCATTTTTGGCAGGCCGTTCATCAGGATTTGGGCACCGAGTTGAGATTGAGCACGTCTTTTCACCTTCAGTCAGACGATCAGATAGAGCGGACGATTCAGACGTTGGAGGATATGTCGTGGGCTTGTGCCCTAGACTGGAGTAATGATTGGGAGCTCCACTTGCCGTTGACCGAGTTTGCCAACAATAATAGTTGGCATGCATCGATCAAAATGGCACCGTTCGAGGCACTTTATGGTTGGCGGTGTAGATCGCCATTATGTTGGGACGAGGCTTCGGAGCTAGTCGGAATGGAATCAGATATGTTGATGGAGACTAAGGAGAAGATTTCCATTATTCGGGACTGGTTGTTGACCGCCCAGAGCCGTCATAAATCTTATGCTGATACTCGTTGTCGACCTCTAGAATTCAAAGTAGGAGACCATGTTCTACTCAAGGTGTCGCCGACCAGCGGAGTTTTATGCTTCGGGAAAAAGGGGAAACTTAGTCCGAGGTATATCAGACCTTTTGAAATTTTAGACAGGGTCGGAGATTTAGCTTATCGCTTGGCGTTGCCTCCAGCTTTGAGTCATGTCCATAGCGTTTTTCATGTGTCTCAATTGAGAAAGTACGTGTCGGATCCAAGTCATGTTATCGACTATAGTGAGATTGACGTAGCCGAGGATGTTACATTTCTAGAGAGGCCAGTGAAGATCCATGAACGTTGTGAGAAACAGCTTCGGTACAAAACCATTCCGTTGGTTAAAGTGCAATGGTCGAGATATGGAGTCGAGGAGGCGACTTGGGATACGGAAGCGAAGATGTGATCGGAATACCCTAAACTTTTTATTTCTTAAGTTTCAGGACGAAACATCTTTTTAGAGGGGGGAATGTAATATCCGTACTTTTTATTGAATGTTTGAACTTGCCGTTCTTCCTCTTTTGTCGCTCTGTAAACACTTTGAGATGTTGCCGATGTTGATTTATAATTTCATACCTTTTTGGATCATGATCGTGTTGGCTGGACCTTTCGGCAGTGTTCCGGGACATGCAGATAATGCACGCTAGGCCTAGGCTAACGCACGCTATTTCTACTTAAGTAGCGCACGCTAGCTTTGAGCCCTAGCGCGCGCTAACGTTCGGAGCATGGTAGAGGCAGTAGTGGAATCTGCTCTCTGGACTAGCAGTTAGCGCACGCTAAGAGTTAACTAGCGCACGCTATTCGTGTTGCGTAGCGCGCGCTAACATCATCCGTAGCGCACGCTAACGAGCTGAGTCGGCAGAGGCAGTGAGGTATTTCTACTTCCTGGACTATCAGGTAACGCACGCTATGCAGCAGCTAGCGCAGGTTATAGGTGTTGCGTAGCACGCGTTAGTGCCCAGTCGTAGCACACGCTAGCGGAGTTGGGCAGTGAACTGGAACTTTTGTAGGACAACAGTTGGCACACGCTAAGGTGTGGTAGCGCGTGCTAACGTCTCAGGTCAGAAGCCATTGGACTACCGGGTGATCTCGTTAGCGCACGCTAGCCCCGATTGGTTGCGCGCGCTAACCTGGCGTTTTATATAAGGGGCAGTCAACCCCTGAAATCGTTATTTTCCATTCTTTCTTTCCTTTTCCGATGAGAGCAGCGGGTTTAGGCGATTTGGAGCGATTTGGGGCGATCCTTCTTCAGCTATCATCATCTTTGTTTGAATAACAAAGGTTGCACAACATCTAATCCATTTCTATCTTCCAAATCAAGGTAAATTCCTTACAACCCTAGTTTTTGGGAAATTTGGGGATTTTCTTAGATTCGTCCGATTTATCCATTTTGGAGCTTGAGATCTTTGAGAATATGATGCATCTACCCCGTACCCATGTTTCGCCTACGATTATGTGGTTGGTTTTGCACCTTGTCCGTGCTTGAGAGGGTTTGGGTGATTTTCAAACCTCTAATGTGATTATCCTTGTAGTTTCGTGAATCGTAGGTGGGTTTCGGGAGTTTCTTGGTGTGACTTAAGTATGGAGTATTGATTATCGTATTCCTTACGAATCGTTTAGTTGCCGGAAGTGCGTTCTTGGACCTACCGAACTTACACTCTTTTCCTTCTGAATTCTCGATGTCTCAAAGGCAAGTATATGTTTATGATTGTGCGTTCTCGACTTTGAAAGTAAGATATATGAATTGTATAATGGTTTATATCCACTCTAAGACGGACCGACGGGTCCTCTGAGGGTTCCGTAGCCTCTGGTGCGGTTCCGCGGATATTTTGGATTAACCACTCTGGGACGGACCGACGGGTCCTCTGAGGGTTCCGTAGCCTCTGGTGCGGTTTCGCGGTTAATCATGTACGTATTGAATGTGATGCGTTGAGATTTAGTTATTTCGGAATACTATTCTTGAGTTGATGAGATGATGATTACATTTACTTTATTGTCAAGGAGTATTGTGTTTCATATTCGATATACTTGTACTAGCTATTCGACGGCTAGCCCCTTTATGGGGGAAATACCTTTCATGTATTTCAGGATCCGGGAGAGCAGATAGGCATGTACCAGGTCGGCATGAAGATGATGGGCAAGTGTGATGCTGTGTCTTGTTTCTGGTTATGTTTTGTATTTCCTCCATTCAGTGTTGTTGTACTTGAATGGCTTTTAAATACTCGAGTACTGTTTTTGGTTTCCTTGATATTTCGGCCTGTGTTACCGTGGTATTGATTTGTAATGTGTTGTATTCGGATGTATTGGGTATGGTTTTTGAATACCATTTTTTATTGTCTTCCATTTCATTGTACTTGGACCTTCTCGGTCAAAGTTCATAGTTCCACGTATAAATAGCCTTGTGGGTCCCATGGCGGGCTCACGGTGCTGTAATATACCCTGAATAATTTGGGTGTGTTAACATTGACAGTTCCATGCATTTCGCCGTGAGAGTTATAGGTGAGGGAGAGAGTTTTTTTTTTCTAACTCTTAATGTTAGGGTTGAAGTGTTTTTTGAAAGAGAGAAATTTATTATACACTTAGAGTGTTTAAAATAAATCATATAAGCTTGTACTATCTACTTCTAGCATTGTTCTTGTAGAATGAAAAGATAGAAATTTATTCTTGTCATCTTTCCGATGCGTGATATGTAGAGGCATGGTGCTTTCGGTGCTCGAGAATTTCGCAAAGCTTCAAAAAAAATTGTGTTCATCATCAACATTTAATCAAAGATCTTCGAGGGTATGACCTCTAAATTCATACTTTGTATTTTTATATTCATGCATGTGATGCTTGATCTATCTTATTTAGGGGTTCGGATGATTGATTGTTATTCCGCTACGCCTTCGATTTGGGTCCCGAATCCCAACAGAATGGACCTTACAAGAATTTAGATGTTCGCTACCACAGACGGCGAACAATCTAGAGGCCTTAGTGGGATCTTTACTAGATATCACTAATCGTTAACATGTTTGTTAACTCAACGGGATCTTCCCTAGATATCACTAATCGTCTACTTGTTCGTTAACTCATATCATGAACTATCTAGATGCTTCGACGAGATCTTCCCTAGATAGCACAAATGTTTACCAAGTATCGAATATTTATAAAAAATCAACAATATATATTGACATATCTATCTCAATATATATACGAAGTGAGAGTTCCGGTAACTTCTCTTTTATAGGAAATGGAAATGAACTCGTCTCGACTCGCGAATCCAAGAATCTACCTTAACACATACTACTATTGATTATTATGAATTAACAATTGATTAATCATAGAACGATAATACTAACAATTATTCATCCTAAGACGGGATGATTACAATAATTAATCCTTCTAAATATAGAATAATTCACATCTAAATATCGATGATCTTCGTAGAACTTATTCTCACCAAATAATAATAGGATTTTTGATGCAACATAATTGAAGAATTATGAACAATATTAGATTAATCAACTCCAATCATAATCTTATAAATTTTTTAATCGGACTATAATTTGAGAAGGTCTAATATAATCTCTTGCTTTGAATTATCGTACCAATACCAACAACATCATCATCACTTCTATAGATTCTAGCATGTTCGTTCCTTGTAAGAATTTCGAATTCAATAATTACTGCATCGGAACATGAATCAAGCTATTTACAACTTCAACTGATTCCTAACAGAATAATTCTATGAACAATACTACGGCTATTCTTTTTACAATGATCATGACGTTCATATCAGCCATATCTCAAATTATATACTCATATTCAACATCTTTCAATACATATCAGTTCAAATATCATGTTTGTACGATGCATTTATCATATCATCATCCAAACCTTTAAATTCGGGCTTTTTTGGCCCGGACCGTTTATCCCGAAGCCCGCTAGAGCTAGCCTGAAACCGCTAGGGCTAGCCCGTTAAAATTAACAATATATATATATATTGTTAATTGTAACTTACAGTAATACTATATTTATATAACATATATTAATATTATATATATACTATATATTAATGCCATATATATATAATATATATTACTACTGTATTTGTTAATATAGTATATATATATATATTTATATACATAAAAGTGTATTTTATGTTATATTTTATAGTATATTACTATATATATATATATATAATATTATTACTATATTTTTTAGTTTATGGCTTATAAAAAAAGAACAAATAGATTTTTTAATATTTAGTCCCTTCAACTCGTTTAGCCTGAACTCCGCTAGGGTTAGCACCGATATTTTCTAGCCCGTTTAAATTCGGTATTTTCTGGCCCAGACCGTTTAGTCCGAAGCTCGCTAGGGCTAGCCCGTTTAACATCTCTAGTGGCCATGGGCGGGGCCAGACTAGCCCGCGGGCAGGCTTGAGCTGGCTGGGCTGGGGTTTGGCGGCCCAGGACCAGCCCATTGATGGGTCGGGCTGGGCCGGGTGAAGTCCACTGTCCACCCGCCACGGGCTATCTGCGGACCAGGTCGGGTCGGTCTCATTTATAAAAAATAAATAAAAAATCAGTTCCGAATTCAAAAAATTTATTAGTATTAAAAAATTAGAAAATTTGATTTAAATTTTTAAAGTAAATATGTTAACATTGATTAAAAAAATTAATTTAAAAAATAGGTTTTGAATTTAAAAAAATATGTTAACATTAAATTAAAAAAATTAATCTAAAACAATTTGTTTGAATTAGAAAAAAATCATTTAACATTAAATTAAATAGGGAGAAGAAGTGTGGGTTGGGGTGAGGTGGGCGAGGCGGGCTGGGTTGGACAGGGTTGCCTGGGCCGGGGTAACATTATATTTTGTAGGGATTTTTTTGGGACAGGTAGGGATTAATTATGTGCATGTTGTTCCGGGAATTATTATTCTCGTGATGTGTCTTACCTAATACTGGTTCTAGATACATAGATGGAAAGTTCTAGATCCTTCTAGAGGTAGTAGGATCCTATTAGATGTCGTACCTTATCTAGGAATCCTATGTATGGAAGGACTCTCATTGTAATGCCTATATAAAGGCCCATCTATCAGTGTTATGAATACAATTGATTGAGTCGTATTTACAGTCTTTTACTTTCTCCTGAAACAAGTTATCAGCACGTAGTCCCCAACTGAGCAAGAATCTTTTTCCTCTCCCGTTTTTTCTGAAAATTAAAAAAAAATGAAAAATCGAACCAGGAGAAACCCTAGCCGTCCTGGCCACCTTCTTCACAGACCGTTGGCCCTAACCCCCCTAACGGAAACCCTAAAACTCGCGGCCGTCGTCGTCTTCCCCGCGAGCAACCAAGCATCAGATCTGCAATCTCCATGCCATCGCCGATCCAAATCAGTACCAGATCGGCCACCCCCATACAGCCGCTGCTCACCTTCTTCGCGAATCCCGCGGTCGCCAACCCTAATTCCCGTTGCCGTAGCCCGCCCAACTGCAGCCATCGTCGATTAGATTCAGTAGTCACCGGCGATTAGATTTAACCAACCGCATACCAGATGAAATTGCCTTCTTCAACGCACTGCTGCAAGGCCCATGCACAGATCCTCGACCAATCCGGTACGCATGTCCATATTCACCCCAAGCGACCCAGTTGCAATCAAATCATGAAAATCCAACCTAGTCAAAGGCAGTCCAGATCTAACCCGACCCGACCCACTGCAGTCTGACCCGACCCGACCTGACAGGAGCCTGGCCCGCCCGATAGTCTCGTTTTCAGCCCTTTTCTGCCCTTATTCACGAAGTAAGATTCTGACAAATAACCAGAAGAAAAAAGAATTGGGTGCAGCGGAAAGAAAGACCTGCCTCGTTGCCAAGTGGATAGAGATACGAGAGAAATTGAAGTAATAAGAACAAGAATTGAGAAAACTATATATTCAACGGTGGAGATCTGACTTGAAACAGTATTTCTCGATGAAACTGTACGCGAACAGAAGCAGATTTTTACACATAAAAAAAATGAGAGACGAGAATTTCCGCGCGCAAATTTTCTGCACAGCGCAGTCGTACCAAAATCATGTTTCCACATTCGTTAACCGTCGGATCTGTGTGAACGGATCTGTGTGAAATTTTGACAGCAACTTCCCAACACAAATATCTATATATTCAATGGTGAAGATCAGATTCTGAGTAGTATTGCTTGCTGAATCTGCTGCCGAACAGAAGCAGATTTTTATAAGGAAATTTAGAGATCCAGACTCATCTAATACCGAGTTGCTGCACCGCCGCGCTCGAGTCCTTTTTCGGCTGATTATCGAGCCCAGTAGCCCTTTCCGGGCGTTTCTCAACTCTCCATCTTTTCCTAATTAATGATTCATTTGTTCATTGATTTGCACACTTATGAATCTTACCATGCTTATATTTTACGTGCATATAGGAAAATATGTTGCTCATAATGATGTGCACGCTATGGAGAAAAGCCATATTTGTTATCCCGTTTAAGGATCAAAGTAAATATAGAATGGAGTACCCACGGAAATATGTTGTTCATATAGAGAGAAGCCAAATTTATTATCCCGTTCAAGGATCAAAGCAAATATAGAACCAAGTACCCGTAAGATTTTATTAAAGTTCCCGTTTTTCAATTCCTCTCTTTTGGCAATTTTTTTTTGGGAATTGGGTATTTGAGTTCTTTATTTCCCATGCTACTTTGCGGTGGATGAGACTATGAGAGGTGGTATCACTCCCATATGTCGAAGTAAACTGTGTGACGGTCCTGGGGAAATCACGGATAATTGTTGAAAGTCGATATTTGTGGTTGTTGCATACACCACGTTTTGGGTGCGATTTGACATCGCCGTTTTGTCCATTTTAAACCAACGATTAAAAAAAATGAACATTGTCGGTAATGGTAAAGTTATGACTTGTTCATGATTAGTCACGAATTTGTGACGTACAAATGGGACAAACATTGATTGCGACGGATATGTCGTTGTTAAAATCGATTTGTGATGGATTTGTCACGTTGAATTGAGCGACCACCACGTTGGTCTTGACCCAATCCCATACTTGGAAAACTCCATCCTTCATCCTATTAAAATAAAATATTGCATGTGGGTGTAGTTATGCACCGTCTCCTTGCAATATGATATATTAAAGACTGTAAGAGTAATTCTCATGAATTTTAACATGTAAAGCAATGGCATATTGCGTTAAGTACATGAATTCATTGACCTCAATTATAGTTCATGTGACTATAGGTCCGAATACTTTTTTGAGTATTTGTAAGGCATGTGCCTTATACATTTGACTATATTTAGTCGATCTTATTAGATGGTCAAGACGACTTGGTTATGGTATATTCATTATGTCTCATGGTTCAAAATGCTTAATATTGATGCACCGCGTTGCATCCATATAACATGGCTATTATGACGTATACTTGCAAATTGAAAATTAAAATACTTGGTTGATTTGATGCATTTTGGTGGATTTTATCTACACTTTTGATCATGACTAGGCACATCCTCCTTGATATTTGTTTATGCTTTGAAAGTTCAAACGGAATCAGTGGTTTTTAAACAGCCTTAGCTGTACTGACATTCCTACTTTCTCTGCAAGTCCACCAAGTTGGAGTTACCGAAAGAATTATTAGTCGAGATAAGAAATATAACACCTACTGCGTTTAAACGCATCTATGGTTGTCATTGCCATGTTTTTGCATCAACACTTATGCCATTGGATATGGTCTCAACCTTGTTTTCTCACTAAACTTGGGAAATACTAAAGCAGCTATTTAAAACATGCACTGTGATCGGAGTTTAATGATCTGTGTGGTTAACAACCTATGGATAGAAAGATACGGAAGTCTAGTTTCCAGAATATCTGACTGTTCGTCCATAACCTTCCTAACAAGGGATTTACCGCTGTTTTAGTAAATAAAGGTCAAGCTGTACGGAATTTTATTTCCAGCGATTGTGCTAACTTTTATCCCAACCAACTTGGTTCCCATCTTGAATTTGAAAGTGATATTATGACACATGTTTTTCAACCTCTTTTTGGTCGAATTTTCCATAGATGATGCAATTTTTGGTATGCATTGTATGCTAAAATATCATCTTTCAAATGTTGAAAAACAGTTTCCTTGGGGAAGCCCAAAATACATACCCTTATAAGAAGGTCGAGCGTATGCATGGTAGTTTTACACCATGCTTGTGTCGTGATTTTTCCCCTTAGGCATATAATCTTGCCATGTTATGCACTCAATATGATAGATCATTTTGATCGTATCTGGTATAAAATCTCTATATTGTTAGAGTGTTCGCTATGCTCATGTCTGTAAAATTTTGCAAGCGGAATTGAGTGTGCGTTAAGCTATTTCCAAGAAACGCAATATATTTGGATTTCGTGACTATGATGAGTGTAAGAGTTGCATCTATAGAAGACAAGATGATGGAGAATTGATTACGATGGTTTGGTCATGTGAGAAGAAGACCTATTGATGCCCCAGTGAGGAGGCTAGAAAGTTGGGGAACAAGTAATGTTGTGAAGGGTAGAGGAAGACCCAAGAAAACTTGGATAAAGATGATTGGAAATGATATGCGGTTTCTTGGAATTGGAGAAAGTATGGCGATGGAGAGGCAAATGTGGTGGGAAAGAATACGGATGGTGGATGGAGTCTGATTCCCTTTTTTTTAATTCTTATTTTCTTTTATTTCATGTTATCTTTTAATTTAATTTTGAGGATTTTTTTTTCTTTTTTACATTCATTCTCTTTTTTTATTTGCTTTTTTCTCTACTTTTTCCCTCTTTTTTCCTTTTATGTTATTTATGTAACGATTATTGACGGTTTCAAAGTTTGATTCATGTTAGCCGACCCCAAATCATTTTGGGACTAAGGCTTAGATGTTGTTGTTGTTGTGTGACTATGATGAGTAGGTCATCACAATCAATGAGCGGTATAATGCTCAAATTATTGAATGCCGAATGGTGTTTTCTAGTCACATATGTTTCGTAACAATTGAACCATGTTATGACTCGATGATATATATGCGAAAGTATATCACTCACAGCATCTCATTGTGATTTGTGAGAATAAAATCTTATGCATCACTTGTATTGGATATGTGAAAAGGAAAAATATTCATGAGTCAATATGGTCTGGCTTGCATCGGTTTTTGTTACCAGAAGATGTATTGGGACATTGATACATTTAGGCTTTAATAGCCTGGAGTTTGGACAGTTTGATGATCCATACATAAGGTATTATCATGGACATCATTTTTTCTTTGAACAAAGAAGCTAGCAGGATCAAAGACACCAAAGTACGTTGGTGAAGTCGTGAGCACGGCTCATGGCCGATGATGATATTTATGTCATCCGCGTCTTGCTTTCATAAGCATGTGTGACGCCAAAGACCCCCCAATGATACTTCTTAGCCATGTTCATTGATTAAAGCCTATTCTTTGGCACGATTAGGAGATGACACCCTCCTATGCTAAAGAGAATAATGTAGCAACTCGCATAAGCATGGTGCTGAGTCCTTCCTTTTCACCGAGTCCTTATACATGCGTGATCATAAGTATTAGCCCGGGTGGCTTATGATGCTATGATGGTATTCACAAATGGTCGTACTCAAGTAATAATATTTATATGTTATGTGGTTTCTTTGACAATGATTGATAAGTTGATGAAACCTAAGTTTATGGTTGTCCAACTTGCGGACCAGTCATTATAAAGGTAGGTTCACCCACTTTTAGACCAAGTCTTAAAGTAAAATTTTAACGAGTACTTTCTAACATCCAAGGCTACCTTCTCACAAATTTTGGTGCCATTTGGAGACTTGGAAGGAGGTGAACCACTTAAATGAAGTTTTCACATACCACCAGCCGTCCTATCAACCAGTTCGATGTCATTTCGATCGGTTTCTGACCACAAGGCTGATGATTTTGGAATCCCAACACCCGTTTATTCATGCTCACAAAATTTTGAGGTGTTCGGGGCTGGTGAAGGGAGTGAACTCTTCAAGAAAGCACTATAGATTCGATAAAACCAACGGCCTATCATCGGTTCAATCATTTCTTTATGTTCGATCCCGGTGGTGCATGGTGGCGGTGTTGTTGGATTCTCAAGACCAGTAGCTACGGTTATGTAGCATAGGTCAACATGTCATATTAACATATACCTATCATCATTCAAATGCTTAGTTACGAGTGTAACGGTATGCATTTTGTTAACTGGATGGCGTTAACAATGAAAACCTTTATCGTCCACATGTTCATGTGCCAAAGTGCGTCACCACAACGCATTATGACAGGTTATAAATGATAAATATGACATGCACTTTCACTCATAGTCCACTTAAAATATACCTTGGCAGACGATCTCGTAAGTCAGTTTGATGAGCCAGTCTTCCCGTCGTTAGGGGGAGATGCGAATGATCATGTTCAAGTAGAACGACTTGGAATTGTCGTAGTTTGTCCCTACTGTGTCTCACCAAGTTCCCTAACGTGACGAGATTAAATACATGCTGCAAACATGTCTGCAAGGATTGTGTCCGGTCATGGACGTTCGTCACCTATAAATGGTGATATGGTAACACCACAAATTGTGGTAGATGGTGTTTCTAGGCCGTGGATCTCATCGAGTATTGGGATGCCACTTGATTCGATAAAAACTCTCGCTAAGAATATATGCGAGTTTGGTATATGAAACTTGATCATCTGATCAAATGAACTCATCCTTCTCATGTGATTTTGGATTACAGTCATCATTGGGGGACGCCTCAATGAATGCCAATCCATAAAGAGTACTCTATGAATAAAGTCGGTTCATGAGGACGTGGAATGTGAGTTTAATCGAACCATACTTCGTTGAAAATCAACAACGTTGTAGCATTGGCCTAAAATGGAAACATATACGACTCCAGTATAAACAAAGTGATAGCCCTTTGTTGAAGTGGTGCCGACACTCCAAAGATAAGATCTATCCATATACTTTGTTAAAGTGAGTGAGAGAAGGAGTTAAACTCACCTCATGGCGCGAGGTTTGTTGCGGAATTCGGTGAACGCAAGTGCACGTTGTCGTAAACAAGTAATAAAGTGATAAGTAAGATATCGTTTCCACGAGGACTAACTTACTAATTACCAATTTATGCGTATTCTAATTTTATTTGAACTATCGAAATTTGAGGTGCAAGTAATAATTAAAGAAAATTGATAAAAGAATAAATAGTAAAATCGATTATTCAAAGAAAGAAGATCAAATAAGGGATTAATCTAGGATTGTGAATCCACCTCGGTTTATCCGAATTACTCTTGATTATATGAATTTAATGATTTCCCAATTTATTGAAGGCGAAGATTGCTAAAATACTCTACCGCCTCTCCTGAGGTCAATAGAATTTTCTAAGGCGAATAACACACTCTATTCCTAGGTGAATTAATTTGACAATAGGCAAAAAGTACGAAATCTTCAGAAAGGCCACGTAATTCCTATGAGTATATTCCTATCTCACAAGATAAAACGGTCCTCACCAATATTTCCTACCAACTCTCCTCTCCCGATTCGAGTTGCGTAATCAAAACAAATCAATCATAGGCCATATAATTGACAATAATTAAAACAATTGGGAAAACTCAATAAGAAAGGAAAATATATTAATAATGCAAAATCAACAGTTAATTCGTCAAAACCTTGGTTTCATCAAAATCCTAGAATAGGGTTCTAACCTGACATGCTAGAAAATAATACAAAACGACTTGAAGAAAGCATAAAAGAAATCAAATGCAGATGAAGAACTCGGATTCCTCCGTTCTCTAGCTTCCGCTCTCTGCTTCTTGGTGTTTTCTGCTTCTCCTCGATCGATCCTTGATTGATTCCTTCGATCTCTCCTCTTTCTTTTCAGACCTTTAATCCCTATTTATAATCATCACTCGTCTCCAAAACGTGTCCGTGGATTAGGTCGAAAACGGGCTTCAGAAACGGCTCAGAACCGCAACAGATACACCATTGCCGCCCCGCGGGCCGCGGCTCAGTAAGTGTGTGCCGCGGCCCCTAACCTTCAGCGCGTTGTACCTGGGCGCAGTTTTCTTCATGGGCCATGGCTCAGCATCAACGTGCCGCGGCCCCCGGTACAGCATGCTCGGGCTCTCTGTGTGCCATACGTGTGCTGCGGATCGCTTTCCTTGTGCCGCGGCTCGTGACCAGAAATCGTCGTTTTCGCCCATTTTTCGTCGTTTAGGCTTCCGGACTCCAATTTCCTGCAAAATATATAAAGATAGTGCATCAAAAGCTCATTTATGCAGATTAAACTTCAAATGGATATAAAATAATGATAAATAAGCGCATAAAAATACGCCTAACGAATACCCCCAAACTTGAACCTTTGCTTGTCCTCAAGCAAAAAAATCAATTTCAAATAAAAATTATCGTGAATGATCGTGCAAATCCATAGTGCTCAACTTAATCAATACTACCCTAAAAATCTCAAAGAATAATACGAGTATCGTAATAGTGAGTCACATCACGGACACTGATTCCACAAAGTAACCATTTTTAGTGATAATCAATCGTTCATGAAGAAAATCAAGCTCAAAGATTAACAAGCGTGAGTTTAACCGACCGCCAATACGAAGGGTTAGAGTAAACAAGCCAACTCGCCAAGTCCCACAGTCAAGTGGCAGGAATTCAAGAGTTTCATCATCAAAAATAATCCTCGGACAGCATTCCCTTATGTATGATCATAATAAAGATTCAAGTTAACCACTAGGTTCGGATCTCGGGATGTTTCATCGTGATAATCCTAGGGTGGATTTCCATTCTCACGTATTGGGGAACCGTTTGACGTAAAAGACACTCATGGGGCACATGGATGCTTCTAGTTACTAAGTCCCCCTCTACAGCGGAGAAAAAACTCGAATAGCAATTCCCGCATTTCAAGGTTGCTGTTTTACGCGAGAGTAAACAACAGGTCACGTGAATACCCCCGGTTACTAGGCTTCCCATAATCGGTAATACGGTATTGCTAAAACATTAGTCTATTCAGGGTTGTCGTTTTACGCGAGAGTAAACAACGGGTCACGTGAATACCCCCGATTACTAGACTTCCCATCACAGAACATGTATAATTTCTCGACTTTTTGGGAAAAACTGTCCGACTCTAAACTCAATTTAAGTGCCAACAAGACTCATGTTACTGGACGACTAGCTATGCAAAAAGTGTAACCAAACGTATAGACGGCAATTTGAAAACACGTATGTCTCCTTTCTTATCTGCTAAGATTTCTACAAAAACGAAAAATATAGACCTAAATGAATACTCCAAGGAAACAGATATCGCTGACTGCAAACTCGAACAAAACTCAACTGTTTCTTCAAAGAGAAATCAGTATCATAACATCAGTTTTACACAAGGAAGCACGTAAAATCCACGAATGCAAATAATATCACGACAAGCAAGGCTAGCGTAAAAAATACGAAAAATAACAAAAAATGCAAATGAATAAGTGAAAAGCAACTGAAAGTAACCCCCCCCAAACTTAGGACGTACATTGACCTCAATGAACACAAATAGTAATATGCAATAAGAGAAAAGGTCAAGTACTCCTCTAATGCCCGCTCAGGAACTGGTGCCGGCCTCACCCGGCGAGGAGGGTGGTGTGGATGGCCTAACTGGTGGGATGAAGGGCCCGTATGGGTGCAGTACATGGCTCGTCCATGCAGCAAGGTAATCCTGGTGGTAAGCATCTCTCGTCACCAGGCGCCTCTCCTCACGTCAATTGGCCCGGCGGGCTTGCTCTCTCATCTCCTTCCGGACAGCTGTGAGGAGGCTCTCTCTCTCTGTCCGCATCTCCTCTCTCAGGGCAGCTAGGTGACTCTCTCTCTCTCTCTCTCTCTCTCTCCTCATCTCCTCTCTCAGGCCATCAAACATCGCCTGGAGTTGCTCTCTCTCGGGCGGCGAAGAAGAGGCTCAGGGGACTGCTCATGTGCCTCGTCAAGAAGAAATCCTCATCCCCGAGCATGTGCCGGCGCTCCACCCCACTGGTCAAAGTGAGAAATGATGCGATGATCAATCGGACCCTGGGGTGCTAGCATTGGCTCATCATCCGACCAAGTCATGCCCGACTGGCGGCATAGAGCGCAAATGAAGAGGGGTGCTTCAGCCCCGTCTTGGCCCCTCCTTGAATGCACTGAAGGATAGATCGGACCAGATGAGGGGCCACATCGAATCTGATCTCGGTAGTGATAGCATATAGCAGTCGAGCATGAGAGAGTAAGACTGAGCGGATATGCGAGGTGGGATCGACTCGTGCACAGAGGAAGTATAACCAGGCTCGCCCGATACGACTGAGGCGCGAGCTCTTAAAATAGAAGGCGGAAGAACCCGGGGCGCGCGTCTCCCAGACGGAACCGGGCTGTGTGAGTGCCTCAAGCAGAGCCTCCCTCGTGAGGCTAGTAATACTCTGCGTATACGCCGTCTCATCCACCACTGGCAGCTCGTATAGTCTCCAAATTGCAGCCACCGAAAAATCCACAGTATGGCCTCGGACGACGACCTGAGTCCAAGTATCTGATTGCAGTATCATCTGCCCTGCCCGAATATGTCGCATTAGAGCGCTAGCGTAAAACTCCTGGACGATAGAGATCACAGCCGGCTCGGGAGGCGCAGTAAAACGAGCCCATCCCATCTCATCAATCATAGTCAGAAGCTCACCGTCCTGGGGGGCGGGAGTGAATCCCCGCTCCGCGATTATTGGTCGAGGCCGGATTTTTTCATTGAATATTCTGTGAATTTCTGGATCGGAGAATTGGTGAGACTCCAAATCGGCTCGGCTCTGTGATGTCTCCCCTCGTGTGGGGTATGATTGTGTCCTTGCCCTCGTACTAATCTTCCTTTTTCTATCCATAGTGAGGTTCCTGAAAAAATAACCACCGGAAATTACACACCTTTAAGGAAAACTACACCACTCTCGACTTAAGATACGCGAAACGTGAATATAGAGTCTTGCACAATTTTAAGAGGAAATTAAGGTTGAGCTTTCAAGTTTAAACATGGAGTAAGGGTTGGGGTACAATGTAATTCGATAATTAATTTCGTTGCATATAATTTGAAAACGTTTTGCTCAAAAAATTTCATTGATGCATTTTATCAAACACTTAACATGCATGGGTTTGAATGAAGAACAAGAGTGATAATGGTTTAATCTAACCCCAAAAAATGATGACAACAATTGACAGTCGCAAATAGCATCAACAATCCATATATAATCAACAATTAACATCAACAATCGATCAATAATCACCATAATCCAACTCAACTTTGATAGCACTTTAAAAAAAAAAAACTAACAACATATTCAACATTGAATGAAGAACAACACCTCACTTTTCAATTCATGTAGCAATTAAGATTAAGGATTTAGAATTACCTTGCTTGGATTGAAGAATGCAAGAAGAATAAAATTTGGATGGGGATCGTCCGAGTGCTGCGCAAAGGAATGAATGGAACTTACCTGGTGTGCCGGCCGATCGGGTTTATGAAGGAGACCTGGGCTGTTCATCTTCACAACAGGGGCCGCGGCACAACTTAAGTGAGCCGCGGCCCAGAGTACAGCCTGCTCGGGCTTCTTTGTTCTATCGCCGTGTGCCGCGGCTCAGCGTACGGATGTCGCGGCTCATTGCCTTTGTGCCGCATCTCATTTGATCCGTGCCGTGGCACAGAGTACATCTTCCTTGGCATTTCTGGGGTATTTGGCGTGCCGCGGCTCATTGCCTTTGTGCCGCGTCTCAGGGTTCGTGTGTGCCGCGACTCAGTAAGGTCGTCCCGCGGCACAGAGTACAGTTCGGTTGGCCTTTTTGTGTCAATTTGTGTGTGCCGCGGCTCGCTTCCATTATGCCGCGGTCCATTGCTGAATTATCCCCTGGGGTGATTTCTGCACAGAATTTTCAGAGGCAAACACCGAGAACGTGAGAGATAAGCATAACCAAGCAAATATGACAAAAGAATAAAGACTCCTAAAATGCAAGAAAACACTGAAAAATAAAAATCTACAACTAATACTCGGGTTGCCTCCCGAGAAGCGCTAAGTTTATAGTCTTCAGTCGGACCTTTCGAAAATCAATTTTCTTTTCGCAAAGACCATTTGAACTCCGCCCCGTCCATCGAACCGTTAATATGTGTTTTAAATTTTTGACCATTGGTCTTTAACATTTCGATTTTCGGTTTGGACACCCAATGTTCTTTGCGAAAAGATTTGAACAAAAACAACTTTCCAAAACACCCATATTGCACATGACTTGGGACCCGTTTCACTTCCGGCTTATTCTCCTTTTTCGCGAATGAACTTATGACAGCATTAGAATTTTTCGTTGGTGTATGAACGGTTGATGAAGACGACATGTCCAAATGCCTAAGATATGAGACTTGTTCTACATTTTTCTTAGACGTTGGAGCAACTAAGACGGATTCTGAATATTTCAACCGACAACTCTCCCGGTGTGAGTTTTTCTCAAAGATATTAATTTGTGAACATTTTTGGTCCTTGCTTGGACACAGGAGAGATCAAAACACTTTGAACGTGACTTGCTCATCTTCAACCCGAAGTATTAATTTACCCTCCTGAACATCGATAAGGGTCCTTCCGGTGGCTAAGAACGGTCTACCCAAGATAATCGGAATCTCATGGTCTTCTTCCATATCAAGCACAATGAAATCAGTAGGGAAAATGAATTTATTGACCTTGACCAAGATGTCTTCTATTACCCCTCTCGGGTACTTGATGGATCTATTGACTAGTTGTAAAGAGACCGTAGTAGGTTTCGCTTCCCCAATTCATAGCTTCTTGAAAATAGAAATAGGCATGATATTAACGCTAGCGCCGAGATCACATAATGCTTTATCAAAAGACAAGTTCCCAATAGTGCACGGTATAGTGAAGCTTCCTGGGTCCTTCAATTTAGGCGGGAGCTTTCTCTGCAAGATTGCGCTGCACTCTTCAGTCAGTGCCACCATTTCATATTCCTCGAGCTTCCTTTTGTTAGATAAGATTTCCTTCATAAACTTCACATAGCTAGGCATTTGTTCTAAGGCGTCGGAAAAATGTTGATATGTAGTTTCTTGAAGACGTCAAGAAACTTGGAGAATTGTTTGTCCAATTTTTGTTTTTACAAATGCTGTGGAAACGGGACGGGTGGCACATAGGCTGTCGGATTATCTGGAAACAATTTCGAGGGTCTAGACATGTGTGATTCCTCAGTCGCCGTATTTTTCTTCTCCTCATCATCACCTCTCTTTTTGTTCTGCCCGGGCCACTCACACACTTCCTTCCCGTTTCTCAAACCAATGGCATTAATACTCTCTCTAGGGTTCGTCTCGGTTGTACTTGGCAAGGTACCCTCAGGGTGGGCTGTTAACACATTTGCTATTTGACCCAATTGGACTTCCAAGTTGCGAATAGAGGCGGAATGGTTTTGCAAGGTTGCTTCCGTACGGGTCATGAACTGACTCGTATTTGCTTCTAATTTTGCCAATGCCTCCTCTAGAGAGATCTTTGGAGCGGGAGGGGTTTGCTGTTGGTGTTGAGCAAACTGAGGTTGGTTTGAATTTTGTCCGTTTTTCCACGAAAAGTTGGGGTGATTTCGCCACCCCGGATTGTATGTGTTGGAATACGGATTATTCTGTCGATTCCCGTTCCCCACAAACTGAGCTTGTTCCATCGAATGTTGCTCAAAAGGATTTCCGACTTGGCACTTTGCGCTATGATGAGATCCGTTGCACCAATTACATGATTCCGTGGTAACAGAGGTAGGAGCATGTGGAAAAGCTTGCAATTGCTGAGTCAGCGCTGCGACTTGGGCTGATAGTGTAGAGATCGGATCGTTGTTGGAAACTCCCATAACTCGCTTTCGGTTCACCCGTTCGGAAGGCCACTGATAAGCATTTGCAGCCATCGCCTCCAATAGAGAATGAGCTTCCGCCATCGTTTTTCCCCTTAACGCTCCTCCAGCGGCTGCATCAACAAGAGTGCATGTAGAAGCGCTCAATCCGTTATAGAACGTCTGAATTTGTAGCCAGTCCGGTAGACCATGGTGTGGGCATCTCCTTAGTAATTCTTTGTATCGCTCCCAAGCTTCATGAAGCGACTCCATATCAAATTGCCTGAAAGTAGTTATCTCGTTCCTTAGTCTCGCTGTTTTTGATGGTGGAAAGAACTTAGCCAGAAAGGCTTGTGCTAATTCCGCCCAAGTCGTGATAGAGCCCGGTGGTAGTGAATTTAACCAAAACTTGTCTTTGTCCCTTAGAGAGAAAGGGAAAAGCCGCAGACGAATAGTATCATCGGTAACACCGTTATTCTTGAAGGTGTCACATATCTCGAGAAATGAAGCGATGTGTGCGTTGGGGTCGTCGTTCGCCAGTCCACAAAATTGGCTTGCTTGCACCATCTGAATAATAGCCGGCTTAATCTCGAAGTTGTTCGCTTGGATGGTTGGACGCCGAATCCCCGAAAAGTTTGCATTTATTTGTGGCATTGCATAATCACGGAGTGCCAATGCCGGTTGAGCTTGCTGCATAAGATTATCTCCTCCGTGATTTTCGGTATTATCGACCATGGTGTCTTTTGCCGGTAGCTCAGGCTTTTCCTTCTTGGTTTTCCGAAGAGTGCGCTCGAGTTCAGTATCCAAAGGTAATAGGCCTTCGTTACCGAATTTTCTCATGCACTAACCAGAAATTCCTGAAAGGAAAACAATTAATAAAAAAAAATTACTCAAAAATAAAAATAATGTTCAAATTAAGACTAGAAATACTGAAATCGATATTAGTAAAATAGTCAGTCCCCGGCAACGGCGCCAAAAACTTGTTGCCGAATTCGGTGAACGCAAGTGCACGTTGTCGTAAATAAGTAATAAAGTGATAAGTAAGATATCGTTCCCACGAGGACTGACTTACTAATTACCGATTTATGCGTATTCTAATTTTATTTGAACTATCGAAATTTGAGGTGCAAGTAATAATTAAAGAAAATTGATAAAAGAATAAATAGTAAAATCGATTATTCAAAGAAAGAAGATCAAATAAGGAATTAATCTAGGATTGTGAATCCACCTCGGTTTATCTGAATTACTCTTGATTATATGAATTTAATGATTTCCCAATTTATTGAAGGCGAAGATTGCTAAAATACTCTACCGCCTCTCCCGAGGTCAATAGAATTTTCTAAGGTGAATAACACACTCTATTCCTAGGTGAATTAATTCGACAATCGGCAAAAAGTACGAAATCTTCATAAAGGCCACGTAATTCCTATGAGTATATTCCTATCTCACAAGATAAAACGGTTCTCATCAATATTTCCTGCCAACTCTCCTCTCCCGATTCGAGTTGCGTAATCAAAACAAATCAATCATAGGCCATATAATTGACAGTAATTAAAATAATTGGGAAAACTCAATAAGAAAGGGAAATATATTAATAATGCAAAATCAACAGTTAATTCGTCAAAACCTTGGTTTCATCAAAATTCTAGAATAGGGTTCTAACCTGACATGCTAGAAAATAATACAAAACGACGTGAAGAAAGCATAAAAGAAATCAAACGCAGATGAAGAACTCGGATTACTCCGTTCTCTAGCTTCCGCTATCTGCTCCTTGGTGTTTTCTGCTTCTCCTCGATCGATCCTTGATTGATTCCTTCGATCTCTCCCCTTTCTTTTCAGACCTTTAATCCCTATTTATAATCATCACTCGTCTCCAAAACGCGTCCGTGGATTAGGTCGAAAACGGGCTTCAGAAACGGCTCAGAACCGCAGCAGATACACCGTTGCCGCCCCGCGGGCTGTGGCTCAGTAAGTGTGTGCCGCGGCCCCTAACCTTCAGCGCATTGTACCTGGGTGCAGTTTTCTTCATGGGCCACGGCTCAGCATCAACGTGTTGCGGCCCCCACTACAGCGTGCTCGGGCTCTCTGTGTGCCGTACGTGTGCCGCGGCTCGCTTTCTTTGTGCCGCGGCTCGTGACCAGAAATCGTCGTTTTCGCCCGTTTTTCGTTGTTTAGGCTTCCGGACTCCAATTTCCTGTAAAACATATAAAGATAGTGCATCAAAAGCTCATTTATGTAGATTTAAACTTCAAATGGATATAAAATAATGATAAATAAGCGCATAAAAATACGCCTAACAAATACCCCCAAACTTGAACCTTTGCTTGTCCTCAAGCAAAAAAATCAATTTCAAATAAAAAGTATCATGAATGATCGTGCAAATCCATAGTGCTCAACTTAATCAATACTACCCTGAAAATCTCAAAAAATAATACGAGTATCGTAATAGTGAGTCACATCACGGACACTGATTCCACAAAGTAACCATTTTTAGTGATAATCAATCGTTCATGAAGAAAATCAAGCTCAAAGATTAACAAGCGTGAGTTTAACCGACCGCCAATACGAAGGGTTAGAGTAAACAAGCCAACTCGCCCAGTCCCACAGTCAAGTGGCAAGAATTCAAGAGTTTCATCGTCAAAAATAATCCTCGGACAACATTCCCTTATGTATGATCATAATAAAGATTCGAGTTAACCACTAGGTTCGGATCTCGGGATGTTTCATCGTGATAATCCTAGGGTGAATTTCCATTCTCATGTATTGGTGAACCGTTTGACGTAAAAGACACTCATGGGACACATGGATGCTTCTAGTTACTAAGTCCCCCTCTACAGTGGAGAAAAAACTCGAATAGCAATTCCCGCATGTCAAGGTTGCTGTTTTACGCGAGAGTAAACAACAGGTCACGTGAATACCCCCGGTTACTAGGCTTCCCATCATCGGTAATGCGGTATTGCTAAACCATTAGTCTATTCAGGGTTGTCGTTTTACGCGAGAGTAAACAACGGGTCACGTGAATACCCCCGACTACTAGACTTCCCATCATAGAACATGTATAATTTCTCGACTTTTTGGGAAAAACTGTCCGACTCTAAACTCAATTTAAGTGCCAACAAGACTCATGTTACTGGACGACTAGCTATGCGAGAAGTGTAACCAAACGTATAGATGGCGATTTGAAAACACGTATGTCTCCTTTCTTATCTGCTAAGATTTCTACAAAAACGAAAAATATAGACCTAAATGAATACTCCAAGGAAACAGATATCACTGACTGCAAACTCGACCAAAACTCAACCGTTTCTTCAAAGAGAAACCAGTATCATAACATCAGTTTTACACAAGGAAGCACGTAAAATCCACGAATGCAAATAATATCACGACAAGCAAGGCTAGCGTAAAAAAACGAAAAATAACAAAAAATGCAAATGAATAAGTGAAAAGCAACTGAAAGTAACCCCCCCAAACTTAGGACGTACATTGACCTCAATGGACACAAATAGTAATATGCAATAAGAGAAAAGGTCAAGTACTCCCCTAATGCCCGCTCAGGAACTGGTGCCGGCCTCACCCGGCGAGGAGGATGGTGTGGATGGCCTAACTGGTCGGATGAAGGGCCCGTCCGGGTGCAGTACGTGGCTCGTCTATGCAGCAAGGTAATCCTGGTGGTAAGCATCTCTCGCCGCCAGGCGCCTCTCCTCACGTCGATTGGCCCGGTCGGCCTGCTCTCTCATCTCCTCCCGGACAGCTGCGAGGAGGCTCTCTCTCTGTCCGCATCTCCTCTCTCAGGGCAGCTAGGTGACTCTGTCTCTCTCTCTCTCCTCATCTCCTCTCTCAAGCCGTCAAACATTGCCTGGAGTTGCTCTCTCTCGGGCGGCGGGCTGGACTCCGCACGCTCATGTGTCAGAAGAAGAGGCTCGGGGGACTGCTCATGTGCCTCGTAAAGAAGAAATCCTCATCCCCGAGCATGTGCCGGCGCTCTACCCCACTGGTCAAAGTGAGAAATGATGCGATGATCAATCGGACCCTGGGGTGCTAGCATTGGCTCATCATCCGACCAAGTCATGCCCGACTGGCGGCATAGAGCGCAAATGAGAGAGGGGTGCTTTATCCCCGTCTTGGCCCCTCCTTGAATGCACTGAAGGATAGATCGGACCAGATGAGGGGCCACATCGAATCTGAGCCCGGTAGTGATAGCATATAGCAGTCGAGCACGAGAGAGTAAGACTGAGCGGATCTGCGAGGTGGGACCGACTCATGCACAGAGGAAGTATAACCAGGCTTGCCCGAGCTGACTGAGGCGCGAGCTCTTAAAATAGAAGGCGGAAGAACCCGAGGCGCGCATCTCCTAGATGGAACCGGGCTGTGTGAGTGCCTCAAGCAGAGCCTCCCTCGTGAGGCTACTCATACTCCGCGTATACGCCGTCTCATCCACCACTGGCAGCTCGTATAGTCTCTAAATTGCAGCCACCGAAAAATCCACAGTATGGCCTCGGACGACGACCTGAGTCCGAGTATCTGATTGCGGTATCATCTGCCCTGCCCGAATATGTCGCAGTAGAGCGCTATCGTAAAACTCCTGGACGATAGAGATCACAGCCGGATCGGGAGGCGCAGTGAAACGAGCCCATCCCATCTCATCAATCATAGTCAGAAGCTCACCGTCCTGGGGGGCGGGAGTGAATCCCCGCTCCGGGATTATTGGTCGAGGCCGAATTTTTTCATTGAATATTCTGTGAATTCTGGATCGGAGAATTGGTGAGACTCCAAATCCGCTCGGCTCTGTGATGTCTCCCCTCGTGTGGGGTATGATTGTGTCCTTGCCCTCGTACTAATCTTCCTTTTTCTATCCATGGCGAGGTTCCTGAAAAAATAACCACCGGAAATTACACACCTTTAAGGAAAACTACACCACTCTCGACTTAAGATACGCGAAACGTGAATATAGAGTCTTGCACAATTGTAAGAGGAAATTAAGTTGAGCTTTCAAGTTTAAACATGAAGTAAGGGTTGGGGTACAATGTAATTCAATAATTAATTTCATTGCATATAATTTGAAAACGTTTTGCTCAAAAATTTTCATTGATGCATTTTATCAAACACTTAACATGCATGAGTTTGAATGAAGAACAAGAGTGATAATGGTTTAATACAACCCCAAAAAATGATGACAACAATTGACAGTCGCAAATAGCATCAACAATCCATAGATAATCAACAATTAACATCAACAATCGATCAATAATCACCATAATCCAACTCAACTTTGATAGCACTTTTAAAAAAAAAAAACTAACAACATATTCGACATTGAATGAAGAACAACACCTCACTTTTCAATTCATGTAGCAATTAAGATTAAGTATTTAGAATTACCTTGCTTGGATTGAAGAATGCAAGAAGAATAAAATTTGGATGGGGATCGTCCGAGTGCTGCGCAAAGGAATGAATGGAACTTACCTGGTGTGCCGGCCGATCGGGTTTATGAAGGAGACCTGGGTTGTTCATCTTCTCTTCACAACAGGGGCCGCAGCACAGCTTAAGTGAGCCGCGGCCCAGAGTACAGCCTGCCCGGGCTTCTTTGTTCTATCGCCGTGTGCCGCGGCTCATCGTACGGATGTCGCGGCTCATTGCCTTTGTGACGCGTCTCATTTGCTCCGTGCCGCGGCACAGAGTACATCTTCCTTGGCGTTTCTGGGGTATTTGGCGTGCCGCGGCTCATTGCCTTTGTGGCGCGTCTCAGGGTTCGTGTGTGCCGCGGCTCAGTAAGGTCGTACCGCGGCACAGAGTACAGTTCGGTTGGCCTTTTTGTGTCAATTTGTGTGTGCCGCGGCTCGCTTCCATTGTGCCGTGGCCCATTGCTGAATTATCCCCTGGGGTGATTTCTGCACAGAATTGTCAGAGGCAAACACCGAGAACGTGAGAGATAAGCATAACCAAGCAAATATGACAAAAAAATAAAGACTCCTAAAATGCAAGAAAACACTGAAAAATAAAAATCTACAACTAATACTCGGGTTGCCTCCCGAGAAGCGCTAAGTTTATAGTCTTCAGCCAGACCTTTTGAAAATCAATTTTCTTTTCGCAAAGACCATTTGAACTCCGCCCCGTCCATCGAACCGTTAATATGTGTTTTAAATTTTTGACCATTGGTCTTTAACATTTCGATTTTCGGTTTGGACACCCAATGTTCTTTGCGAAAAGATTTGAACAAAAAGAACTTTCCAAAACACCCATATTGCACATGACTTGGCACCCGTTTCACTTCGGCTTATTCTCCTTTTTCATGAATGAACTTATGACAGCATTAGAATTTTTCGTTGGTGTATGAACGGTTGATGAAGATGACATGTCCAAATGCCTAAGATATGAGACTTGTTCTACATTTTTCTTAGACATCGGAGCAACTAAGACGGATTCTGAATATTTCGACCGACAACTCTCCCGGTGTGAGTTTTTCTCAAAAATATTAATTTGTGAACATTTCTGGTCCTTGCTTGGACACAAGAGAGATCGAAACACTTTGAACGTGACTTGCTCATCTTCAACCCGAAGTATTAATTTACCCTCCTGAACATCGATAAGGGTACTTCCGGTGGCTAAGAACGGTCTAACCAAGATAATCGGAATCTCATGGTCTTCTTCCATATCAAGCACAATGAAATCAGCAGGGAAAATGAATTTATCGACCTTGACCAAGACATCTTCTATTACCCCTCTAGGGTACTTGATGGATCTATCGGCTAGTTGTAAAGAGACCGTAGTAGGTTTCGCTTCCCCAATTCATAGCTTCTTGAAAATAGAAAGAGGCATGAGATTAACGCTAGCGTCGAGATCACATAATGCTTTATCAAAAGACAAGTTTCCAATAGTGCACGGTTTAGTGAAGCTTCCTAGGTCCTTCAATTTAGGCGGGAGCTTTCTCTGCAAGATTACGCTGCACTCTTCAGTCAGTGCCACCGTTTCATATTCCTCGAGCTTCCTTTTGTTAGATTAGATTTCCTTCATAAACTTCATATAGCTAGGCATTTGTTCTAAGGCGTCGGCAAAATGTTGATATGTAGTTTCTTAAAGACGTCAAGAAACTTGGAGAATTGTTTGTCCAATTTTTGTTTTTGCAAATGCTGTGTAAATGGGACGGGTGGCACATAGGCTGTCGGATTATCTGGAAACAATTTCGAGGGTCCAGACATGTGTGATTCCTCAGTCGCCGTATTTTTCTTCTCCTCATCATCACCTCTCTTTTTGTTCTGCCTGGGCCGCTCACACACTTCCTTCCCGCTTCTCAAACCAATGGCATTAATACTCTCTATGGGGTTCGTCTCGGTTGTACTTGGCAAGATACCCTCAGGGTGGGCTGTTAACACATTTTCTATTTGACCCAATTGGACTTCCAAGTTGCGAATAGAGGCGGAATGGTTTTGCAAGGTTGCTTCCATACGGGTCATGAACTGACTCGTATTTGCTGCTAATTTTGCCATTGCCTCCTCTAGAGAGATCTTTGGAGCGGGAGGGGTTTGCTGTTAGTGTTGAGCAAACTGAGGTTGGTTTGAATTTTGTCCGTTTTTCCACGAAAAGTTGGGGTGATTTCGCTACCCCGGATTATATGTGTTGGAATACGGATTATTCTGTCGATTCCCGTTCCCCACAAACTGAGCTTGTTCCATCGAATGTTGCTCGAAAGGATTTCCGACTTGGCACTTTGCGGTATGATGAGATCCGTTGCACCAATTACATGATTCCGTGGTAACAGAGGTAGGAGCATGTGAAAAAGCTTGCAATTGCTGAGTCAGCGCTGCGACTTGGGCTGATAGTGTAGAGATCGGATCGTTGTCGGAAACTCCCATAACTCGCTTTCGATTCACCCATTCGGAAGGCCACTGATAAGCATTTGCAGCCATCGCCTCCAATAGAGAATGAGCTTCCGCCATCGTTTTTCCCATTAATGCTCCTCCAGCGGCTGCATCAACAAGAGTGCGTGTAGAAGCGCTTAATCCGTTATAGAACGTCTGAATTTGTAGCCAGTCCGGTAGACCATGGTGTGGGCATCTCCTTAGTAATTCTTTGTATCGCTCCCAAGCTTCATGAAGCGACTCCATATCAAATTGCCTGAAAGTGGTTATCTCATTCCTTAGTCTCGCTGTTTTTGATGGTGGAAAGAACTTAGCCAGAAAGGCTTGTGCTAATTCCGCCCAAGTCGTGATAGAGCCCGGTGGTAGTGAATTTAACCAAAACTTGGCTTTGCCCCTTAGAGAGAAAGGGAAAAGACGCAGACAAATAGCATCATCGATAACACCGTTATTCTTGAAGGTGTCACATATCTCGATAAATGAAGCGATGTGTGCGTTGGGGTCGTCGTTCGCCAGTCCACAAAATTGGCTTGCTTGCACCATCTGAATAATAGCCGGCTTAATCTCGAAGTTGTTCGCTTGGATGGTTGGACGCCGAATCCCTGAAAAGTTTGCATTTATTTGTGGCATTGCATAATCACGGAGTGCCAATGCTGGTTGAGCTTGCTGCATAAGATTATCTCCTCCATGATTTTCGGTATTATCGGCCATGGTGTCTTTTGCTGGTAGCTCAGGCTTTTCCTTCTTGGTTTTCTGAAGAGTGCGCTCGAGTTCAGTATCCAAAGGTAATAGGCCTTCGTTACCGAATTTTCTCATGCACTAACCAGAAATTCCTGAAAGAAAAACAATTAATAAAAAAATTACACAAAAATAAAAATAATGTTCAAATTAAGACTAGAAATACTGAAATCGATATTAGTAAAATAGTGAGTCCCAGCAACGGCGCCAAAAACTTGTTGCGGAATTCGGTGAACGCAAGTGCACGTTGTCGTAAACAAGTAATAAAGTGATAAGTAAGATATCGTTCCCACGAGGACTGACTTACTAATTACCGATTTATGTGTATTCTAATTTTATTTGAACTATCGAAATTTGAGGTGCAAGTAATAATTAAAGAAAATTGATAAAAGAATAAATAGTAAAATCGATTATTCAAAGAAAGAAGATCAAATAAGGAATTAATCTAGGATTGTGAATCCACCTCGGTTTATCCGAATTACTCTTGATTATATGAATTTAATGATTTCCCAATTTATTGAAGGCGAAGATTGCTAAAATACTCTACCGCCTCTCCCGAGGTCAATATAATTTTCTAAGGCGAATAACACACTCTATTCCTAGGTGAATTAATTCGACAATAGGCAAAAAGTACGAAATCTTCATAAAGGCCACGTAATTCCTATGAGTATATTCCTATCTCACAAGATAAAACGGTTCTCACCAATATTTCCTACCAACTCTCCTCTCCCGATTCGAGTTGAGTAATCAAAACAAATCAATCATAGGCCAAATAATTGACATTAATTAAAACAATTAGCAAAACTCAATAAGAAAGGGTAATATATTAATAATGCAAAATCAACAGTTAATTCGTCAAAACCTTGGTTTCATCAAAATCTTAGAATAGGGTTCTAACCTGACATGCTAGAAAATAATACAAAATGACTTGAAGAAATCATAAAAGAAATCAAACGCAGATGAAGAACTCGGATTCCTCCGTTCTCTAGCTTCCGCTCTCTCCTCCTTGGTGTTTTCTGCTTCTCCTCGATCGATCCTTGATTGATTCCTTCGATCTCTCCCCTTTCTTTTCAGACCTTTAATCCCTATTTATAATCATCACTCGTATCCAAAATGCGTCCGTGGATTAGGTCGAAAACGAGCTTTAGAAACGGTTCAGAACCGCAGCAGATACACCATGGCCGCCCCGCGGGCCACGGCTCAGTAAGTGTGTGCCGCGGCCCCCGGTACAGCGTGCTCGGGCTCTCTGTGTGCCGTGCGTGTGCCGCGGCTCGCTTTCCTTGTGCCGCGGCTCGTGACCAGAAATCGTCGTTTTCGCCCGTTTTTTGTCGTTTAGGCTTCCGGACTCCAATTTCTTGCAAAACATATAAAGATAGTGCATCAAAAGCTCATTTATGCAGATTTAAACTTCAAATGGATATAAAATAATGATAAATAAGCGCATAAAAATACGCCTAAGAAGGTTTCTCATGAACGCACTCGAATCGACTACGATGACATGAAACTTAGTTGTGCTATCGTAATGGATGTTATAGCATCCACTATCTTTTCAGTTAGATAGTTTCCTAAAAATTGACGTGCAGGTTGTGGTTAAATCTTATCTTAGTGGAGAACTAAGTTAAGTGATAAAAAGATCTCGTGGTGGATCAGACTCAAATCAATTGGTTCCTGGCCACGGAGTGCGTCTACAAGTGATTGTCGGGAACGCAAACTAAGTATATACTTGATTTGGAGGAGATATGAAGCTTTTGCGTGTAAAACTAAGAGTTTATAGTGATGTACTCTTGTGAGACTAAGAGATTCCGCTAAATCCAAAGTTAAGAATGAAAGAATCTTGGGGACACTTGATGATGCGTATTCATCAATCGGTTTAAGGCAATCTAAGGGATGGTTTCCCTAAGAGACGATAAAGTAATGCCTATATGATTCCCAATGACTAGTCGAAGTCATAATAAGACTTGGCTCACTTAAGTGATGATGCAGTCTTAAGAGAAAAGTACGGTATTATGTACTCATGTTTGACTCGATATACTCATTCGTAATAATCCGGTAAAGCCACTGTGATGATGGCTTAGGATGCGCTCACGCAATGTCTGTGATTTACAATAAGCTTGAAGTTCGCTCTATCTCGATAAAAGGACACTTGAATATTGATACCCGAATTTGTCCTGAATGTATTTGTCTATCTCCCATATGACCCACAGGATAGCTCACTTGCTGGAAAATGGTGAAATTAGTACCATTGGAAAGGCTTGTGTCTACTTTCCAAGGAAACCAACCATTTGATCACATCCATCATGTTGAGTGACATGTGACTATTGTTGCAAAGTAGGACAGGATGTGTCCGGTAATTTGCTGAGTCAACTTCGATAGATCTTTGTGATCTGCTCAGGTCGATCTAGGTTACGTACTGTATGTGAATGAAAAGCTATGAGTGTCTAGTTTTCATAAATTCTTACAGTTTCGTTTATACTTATTAAATCGAAGAAATTATGATTGATTTAGTGCATGAAGATCAAGACTTTAGAAAACTTGATAAGTCTTTAGCGGCTCTGCACTTTGGATGCGTCGCGCTCTTTTTGTCCTTAGACCAAGGTTTGTTTTTTCCCATTGGGTTTTCACTTGGTAAGGTTTTTAACGAGGCGACCTATGAGAACATCCATACAATAATGCGTTGTACTTATGTTCAACTTAGCCGAGAGGTATTTTTCCCACTGGGTTTTTCCTTGGTATAGTTGTGAGGGCAACTTGGCATCTGACTCCTATGATTTGAGATACTCATTAGGGGGAGTCATTATGTATACATCAGGGGAGTATACATGACATGTTATGTTGGTACATTGCAATCTTTTCCTCATCAAGCCTTTATTTTTCCCATGGGGTTTTGTTTTGGCTTGGAATAGGTTTTTACGAAGGCAACATCTTCTGCACCATTGTTGTATTAGTGCTCGACACAGGGGGAGTGTTCCGGGAATTATTATTCTCGTGATGCGTCTTACCTAATACCGATTGTAGATACATAGATGGAAGGTTCTAGATCCTTCTAGAGGTAGTAGGATCCTATTAGATGTCTTACCTTATCTAGGAATCCTATGTATGGAATGACTCTCATTGTAATGCCTATATAAATGCCCCTCTATGAGTGTTATGAATACAATTGATTGACTCGTATTTACAGTCTTTTACTTTCTCCTGAAACACATGTAACATTAATTAATATAATGATATTATAATGAATTAAAAATGGTAACCATCAAAATAAAAAAATAAAAATAATAAATATACTAATTATGGAAATGTATCTATAATTTTATGGATATTGTGAAAATTACATATTCATTTATTTGTTTCCAAAATTATAAATAAAAAACAAAAAACTACAACTTGATTTGTACAAAAATACATATATGAATTATACAATTAATATTCAACGCTGTTGATAGATTTTGAAATGATCTGATGGAAAGGATTATATTACTTGTGTATAGGTAGTATTACAATGAGTCCCAAAAAACACCCTATTTTGTTGGTTGGGTCCATGGTACACTCATATGTAGTGCATCCCCTGCCGGATGCACTACACGTGGCGTGCATGGATGGTGCAGACCGATGCTCCATCTAGTGCATCAATCTGCACCGTCCATGCACGCCACGTGTAGTGCATCCGGCATGCACTATATGAGGGTGTACCATGGACGGTACCCTATTTTGTTTATACCCACTTCAAGTATTCCACCTCCTCAAATTCGTACAAGCCAATATTTTTTCATTTATTCCCTTATTTTCAATATAAGTGGGAGGTTTTATTTATTAAGTTATTAAGGATTGCAAATTTGTAACTTGATTTTCTAATTTTATCCTTAACAAAAAATATACAATTGTAATTGGAAGATTGAAGTGTAAGCAACATGCTCCTAAAAGATAATTATATCTTTTTAAGGATAAGATAACCACAAAAATGAATACTGTCATTTTTATTCAAAAATAATGATGAAAATCATAATAATGAATACTCCATTTTTCCGGTCTTGTTTAAAGTGAATTAAGTTTCTTATTGCGTTTCCCTTGTTTCACATATTATAGTTATGATTATCATGGAAGGTATGATAATTATTTGAATAAGAATAATTTCAATATAAAATAAATAATATTCGAAAAAGAATTTTATTTTGTGAATTTGAGAAAAAATAAACCCCCACTTTAATTGAGAGGGAAGGAGTAATACATTTGTACATGTGTTTTTCTTTTTCACATACTTGCATTTCGAAGAAAAGACGCAACCAGGTAAATTATAACAAAGCTACTATACACACACAAAAGCACACACAAATACACACCCTGCTTTGTAGGGGTTATACTCTGGGTAGTAGGGTTGTACCCCTACACAATCCCTACTACCCATAAAGTATGGTACAACCCTACTACGCAGGGTACAACCCTACTACGCAGGGTACAATTCCTACAAAACAAGAGTCTGCATTTGTGTGTGCAATTGGGTGTGTGCAATTATGTGTGTAGCATTATTCAAATTATAATCATATCGTCTTTTCTATTGACCAATAATGACTGCACCGTTTACCACATATAATTGTCGTTTTACTTTTTGGTCTTTACCGGAAATGTGCAAGTCAAAATTCACTTATGATAAAAGTTACATTCCCTTATTATTATTTTTGATGTTATAAGTTTATACCTGATTAATTTCGAGACAATAATTTCGCTTCCATAAAACTGATATCAGTTAAATCATAAAACGTATATTCGATTTTCAAGTTTTTAAATATATTCAACTACTGCATATAAGGAGTCGTCCTCAAAATGATTGTTCCATGTTGAATCTCTCAAATCCAACTGCAGAATCACACCAAAATCTAACCTCTCACACTATCACTTGAAGGCTTAATATTTAATTGTTCCACAAATTTAGCGGAATGCACGAATCTCTTATATATATATATATATATTTATATATACTTATCCCCCTTAATTTAATATGGAAGGGGATTTATGTCACTCATTTAAATATACAATATAAAAGAATCTAACAAAATACATAAAAAAGATTTAAAAATTATAATTATACCTAACTTCAAAAGATGGGCGGGCCGTATTTGGAGGTTCTATAAGACGAAACAGCTGTCTCATTTATTAATTTTTATTATCATAATTTTATATTTTCATTTATTAATTTTTGGTTTTAGCAAAGAGATTGCAGAAGGGTATTTTGGGGAGAGAAGCATCAGTTTGTAAACGGCAGCAATTATTGGGGTGGAATTATGTAACATCCCAATTCACAAATGAGACATTACACGCCGTAGGACCCCCGTGAGGTCTACCAGGCTAACTCGTGACACATGAACCACAATGATAACATGAAAGATGTACCCAAAAAAAAATAAATAAGGCCGTGGCCCCGGCCAAAACATTTTATCGGAGTACATAAGACATAAGTTAAATACCAAAATGTTTCCCTCGCAGGGGACTTAAAACCATGTTAAAAAATAAACCAACTATCTCCAGTACTCAACAGATGCAATGACAAAACAGAAAAATGCAGACTCGAGCCACATCATCATCATGCCAACCCATCCTTTGCATGCGCATCCCGTGCCAGCTCCTCAGCTCGACCAGTACCTGAAATGCATAAGACGCATTTCCTCCATTTAAGGGGTTAGCATTCGAATAGCTAGTGCAAGTACATAATTACACAACATTATATACATACAAAATTCAACGCAAATAAACCGTTAGGAAAAAATCATTTTGAAAGTCAATATTCCGGAATATCACATTAACACCAAAGCAGTGTATTAACAAGTTTCCCACATCACAATTATCCACGCTTGGTAACTCGCGACCGTACCCATTAGTATCGGTCCCCAGAGGTCCCGTCGGACCGTCCCCAGGTGCGAAACCACTTCCGCGGCCGTACCCATTAGTATCGGCCCCGCAGGTCCCGCCGAACCGCCCCTGTGGAAGAACATCAACACACGCACCCAATTCCACTTCCATGGCCGTACCCATTAGTATCGGCCCCGCAGGCCACACGCCATCCCCAGGTGGAAGAGAAACAATCACATTCGTTCAATAAAACCATTTACATCATTCGCATCAAAATCATACGCACATAACGGAATGTAATACATGTACTTGCCTGAGTAATACTACGTGAAGGAAAACGGCGAACGGAAAGGTTTCGGCCCGAACAACCTTCACAAATCCGATCCTAACACAATAACGATGGACAACAAATCTTAAAACTACGTAAATGATGGAATACATCCTAGTTCAACCCGCTGAAACCCTTAGTCGAACAAAACATGGGTATCGTCGACTATAAGTGACGAACAATGGAAAACTTGGAATTTAAAACCACATATCATCGGTAAAATGAAGGGTTACAAGTGCACGATCGAAGTCTAGAGATAACCCAGTAATAATTCGGACTAAAAGAGTCAAATCCCAAGAAATCCCCAAAATTCCCCCAAAATCTCAAAACAAGGGTTTAGGGAATATTTACCTTGATTCGGATGGTGGAAAGTGATTAGGAACTTGAAGAATCCACGCAAGGAACGCACGGTGGTAGTGAATGATGATCTACAGTCGGAATCGGCCCTAACCCCCGCCTGGAAACGCTCAAAGCCGAGAAGGATAGGAAAAGAAGGAAAAATGACGAAGTTGACTGCTGCTGTCCTATTTATATTTAACAGACTTAGCGCACGCTATGCACAAGCATTAGCGTGCGCTAGCGGGGCATGGCAGAACAGTCTGCCTTCTGACCTCCCGTTAGCGTACGCAAACTAACATGGTTAGCGTGCGCTAGTAATGGGGATTAGCGTGCGTTAACGCTGATTAGCGTCTGTCGCTCAGTCCAAGATCAAGCATCAACCCATCGACCAAATCGCTCAAATCGAGAAGCGCACGCTATTTAACCCCGGTGTTAGCGTACGCTAACCACACAATGATAGCGCACGCAAATAAATCCCGAGTAGCGTGCGCTACTCAGCAGCAGCTTCGCATACCCATCGCCGCAACAATGACAAGTGCCAAAACGAAGCAAGACCGTAATCCGTAATCATAAACACGTAATAATCAAGACGACAAAGTTGAGCGTTGAAAGAGAATATAATCTCGATCACTAGAGAGTTTGAAACGAAGCAAATAAGGCGAAATTCCCCAAACTTATGAAAATTACAAAAACGGCCCAAATGCCCGAAAAATCGCAGACAACGCTTCTGATTAACAAACCGAAAGTTCCAACACGACCAACTCAACCATACAAACTTATACGAATCGAGAAACAACGAAAACGAACAAGTTTTACGAAAATCGACGCACATGCGGCAAGATATAATTCAAAATGAAATTATGCAAAAGCATCCTTGAAACTCGACCAAAAGGAAAAACTCCAAGAACAAAAAAGATTCAGAATTCCAAAACAGTGCTAAGCGAGTTGTCCGAAACGAACATACATCAAAAATAGAAATTACCGAAAATAGAAAACGCGGATATTACATTATTCGCTTTAAAATAAGTTTCGTCCCGAAACTTACAACGCGAACAACTCGGGGTATCTCGACTGCATACTCTCCTCCGTCTCCCATGTGGCTTCTTCGGACCCATGTCTCGACCATTGAACTTTAACCAGAGGGATGGTTTTATGACGAAGTTGCTTCACCCGACGCTCTAAAATCTGAATCGGCCTCTCCTCGATGGTAAGGTCGGGTCCCAATTCGATCTCTCCAAAATCGATAATATGGCTAGGGTCCGATATGTACCTCCTAAGCTGGGAAACGTGAAATACGTTATGAAAGTGGCTCAGGGACGTGTTGGAATATTTATTCCACACTTTATTTAATTTATGTTTTGATGATTAAAGTTGCTAAACTACAAAACAACATCGAGGCGAAGCAAAACGGCGAAGCAGACGAAGACGCAAAAATTGCAATCTGGACTGCATTAGCGCACGCTAAGGGACATATGTTAGCGCACGCTAACGAGGAGTCACCGCATTCCACCTAGTATCGAAGTAAGCTGCAGTGAAGTCAGCAGATGGATAGCGCACGCTACACTCTATTATTAGCGCACGCTACCCTCTATTATTAGCGCACGCTACAAAGGATGATTAGCGCACGCTAAGATGTTTGAATCTAGTCAATCCGAACGTTGGGAAAAGCAGGTCAAAGTCAGCATATCAAACGGTCACTTTGACAATCCATGCAACGGATATATTGGATTAGCGCACGCTACAAAGGAAGTGGTAGCGCACGCTAATCGTTAAAGGCGCGAGCTACCGGATCAAATATATAGTGATTAACGACGCTACATGAAAGCCTTTACGACGCTAGAGCAAAAATGTGCGATAGCGCACGCTAAGAAGGAAGGCTAGCGACGCTAGCTAGTCAACCGGCAAGAACGGCTAGTAAGGAGGAAGAAGGCTATAAATACCAAGGAGTTGGTATTATTCCATACAACAACATTGAGCAAAGTATACATACGTGTTATATCATTGTAAACATTATAGTTGTTGTTCTTGAGCTTAATTAAGAGTGATTGAGTGTTATACACAAGATCATACACGAGCGATAAAAGAAAAGATACGATTTGATTCGGTGTTATTAGGATCAAGGATCCGCATTGTTAGAATCACAATCGCTATCTTAGTGAGGTTTATCTAGTACCGATAGAAAGCTAGAGTGGTTGATTCCTTATCCAATAGAAAAGGAAAACGGTTTTACTCGGACCGATAGAAGACGAGCTTGTAACGTAATCCCTCGACCGATAGAAGAGAGGCGTAGAGGTTTTGATCTTAAGCCTAAGGAAAAGATACATCGAGAGAGGACGTAGGCTTCGTTAATAGCCGAACCTCTATAAATCCTCGTGTCCTTTATTTTCCGCAATTTATTTTCGCCCGCATAAAACGGCGCAAATATCCGATTTGGTACCAACAATTGGTATCGGAGCGGTACTCCAATACGCGGCTTAACATCCGAGGAGAAAAGATCCAATGGCGTTCCAAATGGCTCCAAATAAGGCCTTGCTCTCAACCGACCACCATTTTTGATGGCGCAAACTTCATGACATGGAAGAAGAAGATGTCGATATTCATTCGAGCTACGACATCGAACTTTGGAAGGTGATTTGTCTTGGTCCCAAAATCCCGACGAACTCAAACGGAACTCTCAAAACCTTTGAAGAGTATGACGATGCGGATTGGAAAAACGACCATTATAATTGCAAAGCGACGCAATTATTATACTGTGCTTTAAATCCGGAAGAACACAACCTGATATCATCGTGTGATAGTGCCAAAGAAATCTGGAAAATGCTTGAGGTAACACACGAAGGTACGTCTCAAGTCAAGGAGACGAAGATAAACATGCTCCTTCACGATTATGAATTATTCCAAATGAAGGACGACGAATCCATCTCGATTATGCTTGACCGATTTTCGGTTATTACTAATGGATTAGCATGTTACGGAAAACCACTTTCGAGTAGTGAGAAAATAAAGAAAATTCTCCGATCACTACCTCGAGAATGGGACGGTCTGATTTACAATAATGGAATCAAAAGATTTAAATACTCTCGATTTTAGTGCTCTCGTTGGTTCTCTTATCAACTACGAGATTGTTCTAAAATCTCGGAATGCCAAACCGAAACCGAAGGAGAGGTCGATAGCCTTCAAGGCTAAAATGTCGAAAAAGAAAGAAGAAACCCGGGTGGACGAAAGCGACGAAGAAATGGCATATTATGCCAAAAATATTAATAAGTTCCAACACTTATTAAACCGGAGAAAGAAGGACATTCAAGCGGGCGAACCTAAGAAATTCGACAACACTTGTCGATTATGTGGTAAACTGTGCCACTTTGCTAAGAACTGCCGAGTAAAGCAAAAGGAGGTTCTAATCGCAACATGGAGCGACGAAGATCCCGATGAAGATTTTCTTGAACAAAATAATCTCGCGCTCATGGCCCGGAGTTCATTCGACGATAGCGACGTCGAAAGCCAAGTAAGTAATTCCTACGACGAATTTTTTGAAGCATTCGAATTATTACATACGGACTATCAAAATGCTTTAAATGAAATTAAGTCCCTCAAGTCTAAATACAAAACTTTGGAAATTGAAAATTCCAAAATACTTGAAAAAGGGAAATTTGTCGAAATTGATCATTCGAAATGCCTTGAAAATGAAAATATTTTGAAAAATGATCTTTTAAAAGTTCAAGATGAACTAAAAATTTTGACAAAGAAATTTTCGTGCGGCAACGATAAATTTGAACAAATGTTATGTGTTCAAAAATATACTCTAAATAAAGAGGGGTTAGGATTCAAATCACGTTCGAAAAACGAATCCGTTAATTTCAATATACCCCATTGCGAAAAGTGTTTAAAAATCGGGCATCATATTTCTAATTGCGAAAGCCCAAGACGGACGATAAAAATTAAAAAGATTTGGGTTCCTAAAGGAACAAACGTTTCAAACATCGTCTATGTTTCAAAAGAAAAACCAACTATCGGTTGGATCCCCAAAAATAAATTTTGACAAGTGATATTTTACAAAGGGGGAGAAAGAAATAATATTTTCAGGGGGAGTTTATACCCTTATTAATGCATAAATTGGTATCATGCATATTTATATTTCATTTGGTATCCTTTATATTTTTTTTTACTTTTTGATGAAAACAAAAAGGGGGAGAAAGATATGAATTGAGATAAAAATGATAAAAATGAGAAGGAGATGAAGAGGAGATAAAAATGAGAAAAATCGAAGAAGTCGAAAAGAAAAGAAAAGCATACAAATAGGGGGAGTTGAAAAAATTGAAAAACGAAAAACGACGGAGTTGAAAAATGAAGAAGTCGAAAAAGAAGAAAAAGAAAAGAAATGGAGAAACTAACGAAACGATCAAAGCCGAAAACTTTGATTCGTATAAATATACAGATATTATTTTTTTACAGATTATCCAATTCAAGGGTTGTTTTGTAATCATCAAAAAGGGGGAGATTGTTGGAATATTTATTCCACACTTTATTTAATTTATGTTTTAATGATTAAAGTTGCTAAACTACAAAACAACATCGAGGCGAAGCAAAACGGCGGCATTTAAGACGCAAAATTGCAACTGGATCGCATTAGCGCACGCTAAGGGACATATGTTAGCGCACGCTAACGAGGAGTCACCGCATTCCACCTAGTATCAAGTAAGTCTGCAGTGAAGTCGAGATGGATAGCGCACGCTACACTCTATTATTAGCGCACGCTACCTCTATTATTAGCGCACGCTACAAAGGATGATTAGCGCACGCTAAGATGTTTGAATCTAGTCAATCCGAACGTTGGGAAAAGCAGTCAAAGTCAAGATATCAAACGGTCACTTTGACAATCCATGCAAGATATATCGATTAGCGCACACTACAAAGGAAGTGGTAGCGCACGCTAATCGGCAAAGGCGAGCTACCGGATCAAATATATAGTGATTAACGACGCTACATGAAAGCCTTTACGTACGCTAGAGCAAAAATGTGCGATAGCGCACGCTAAGAAGGAAGGCTAGCGCACGCTAGCTAGTCAACCGGCAAAGAACGGCTAGTAAGGAGGAAGAAGGCTATAAATACCAAGGAGTTGGTATTATTCCATACAACAACATTGAGCAAAGTATACATACGTGTTATATCATTGTAAACATTATAGTTGTTGTTCTTGAGCTTAATTAAGAGTGATTGAGTGTTATACACAAGATCATACACGAGCGATAAAAAGAAAAGATACGATTTGATTCGGTGTTATTAGGATCAAGGATCCGGCATTGTTAGAATCACAATCGCTATCTTAGTGAGGTTTATCTAGTACCGATAGAAAGCTAGAGTGGTTGATTCCTTATCCAATAGAAAAGGAAAAACGGTTTTACTCGGACCGATAGAAGACGAGCTTGTAACGTAATCCTCGACCGATAGAAGAGAGGCGTAGAGGTTTTGATCTTAAGCCTAAGGAAAAAGATACATCGAGAGAGGACGTAGGCTTCGTTAATAGCCGAACCTCTATAAATCCTCGTGTCCTTTATTTTCCGCAATTTATTTTCGCTTCCGCATAAAACGGCGCAAATATCCGATTTGGTACCCAACAATTGTATCGGAGCGGTACTCAATACGCGCTTAACATCCGAGGAGAAAAGATCCAATGGCGTTCCAAATGGCTCCAGCCAAGGCCTTGCTCTCAACCGACCACCATTTTTTGATGGCGCAAACTTCATGACATGGAAGAAGAAGATGTCGATATTCATTCGAGCTTACGACATCGAACTTTGGAAGGTGATTTGTCTTGGTCCCAAAATCCCGACGAACTCAAACGGAACTCTCAAAACCTTTGAAGAGTATGACGATGCGGATTGGAAAAACGACCATTATAATTGCAAAGCGACGCAATTATTATACTGTGCTTTAAATCCGGAAGAACACAGCCGGATATCATCGTGTGATAGTGCCAAAGAAATCTGGAAAATGCTTGAGGTAACACACGAAGGTACGTCTCAAGTCAAGGAGACGAAGATAAACATGCTCCTTCACGATTATGAATTATTCCAAATGAAGGACGACGAATCCATCTCGATTATGCTTGACCGATTTTCGGTTATTACTAATGGATTAGCATGTTACGGAAAACCACTTTCGAGTAGTGAGAAAATAAAGAAAATTCTCCGATCACTACCTCGAGAATGGGACGGTACGGTTACGACAATAATGGAATCAAAAGATTTAAATACTCTCGATTTTAGTGCTCTCGTTGGTTCTCTTATCAACTACGAGATTGTTCTAAAATCTCGGAATGCCAAACCGAAACCGAAGGAGAGGTCGATAGCCTTCAAGGCTAAAATGTCGAAAAAGAAAGAAGAAACCCGGGTGGACGAAAGCGACGAAGAAATGGCATATTATGCCAAAAATATTAATAAGTTCCAACACTTATTAAACCGGAGAAAGAAGGACATTCAAGCGGGCGAACCTAAGAAATTCGACAACACTTGTCGATTATGTGGTAAACCAGGCCACTTTGCTAAGAACTGTCGAGTAAAGCAAAAGGAGGTTCTAATCGCAACATGGAGCGACGAAGATCCCGATGAAGATTTTCTTGAACAAAATAATCTCGCGCTCATGGCCCGGAGTTCATTCGACGATAGCGACGTCGAAAGCCAAGTAAGTAATTCCTACGACGAATTTTTTGAAGCATTCGAATTATTACATACGGACTATCAAAATGCTTTAAATGAAATTAAGTCCCTCAAGTCTAAATACAAAACTTTGGAAATTGAAAATTCCAAAATACTTGAAAAAGGGAAATTTGTCGAAATTGATCATTCGAAATGCCTTGAAAATGAAAATATTTTGAAAAATGATCTTTTAAAAGTTCAAGATGAACTAAAAATTTTGACAAAGACAAATGTTATGTGTTCAAAAATATACTCTAAATAAAGAGGGGTTAGGATTCAAATCACGTTCGAAAAACGAATCCGTTAATTTCAATATACCCCATTGCGAAAAGTGTTTAAAAATCGGGCATCATATTTCTAATTGCGAAAGCCCAAGACGGACGATAAAAATTAAAAAGATTTGGGTTCCTAAAGGAACAAACGTTTCAAACATCGTCTATGTTTCAAAAGAAAAACCAACTATCGGTTGGATCCCCAAAAATAAATTTTGACAAGTGATATTTTACAAAGGGGGAGAAAGAAATAATATTTTCAGGGGGAGTTTATACCCTTATTAATGCATAAATTGGTATCATGCATATTTATATTTCATTTGGTATCCTTTATATTTTTTTACTTTTGATGAAAACAAAAAGGGGGAGAAAGATATGAATTGAGATAAAATGATAAAAATGAGAAGGAGATGAAGAGGAGATAAAATGAGAACAATCGAATATGTCGAAAATAAAACAAAAGCATACAAATAGGGGGAGTTGAAAAAAAATTGAAAAACGAAAAACGACGGAGTTGAAAAATGAAGAAGTCGAAAAAGAAGAAAAAGAAAAGAAATGGAGAAACTAACGAAACGATCAAAGCTGAAAACTTTGATTCGTATAAATATACAGATATTATTTTTTACAGATTATCCAATTCAAGGGTTGT
Organism: Orobanche coerulescens; assembly: GCA_033398695.1. NCBI lineage: Eukaryota > Viridiplantae > Streptophyta > Magnoliopsida > Lamiales > Orobanchaceae > Orobanche > Orobanche coerulescens. The sequence goes on along the minus strand of CM065805.1, from coordinate 27,411,456 downwards.
TTTGTAATCATCAAAAAGGGGGAGATTGTTGGAATATTTATTCCACACTTTATTTAATTTATGTTTTGATGATTAAAGTTGCTAAACTACAAAACAACATCGAGGCGAAGCAAAACGGCGAAGGCATTTAAGACGCAAAAATTGCAACTGGATCGCATTAGCGCACGCTAAGGGACATATGTTAGCGCACGCTAACGAGGAGTCACCGCATTCCACCTAGTATCGAAGTAAGTAAGCCGCATGAAGTCAGCAGATGGATAGCGCACGCTACACTCTATTATTAGCGCACGCTACCCTCTATTATTAGCGCACGCTACAAAGGATGATTAGCGCACGCTAAGATGTTTGAATCTAGTCAATCCGAACGTTGGGAAAAGCAGGTCAAAGTCAGCATATCAAACGGTCACTTTGACAATCCATGCAACAGATATATTGGATTAGCGCACGCTACAAAGGAAGTGGTAGCGCACGCTAACTGTTAAAGGCAGTAGCTACTGGACTGAAATATATAGTGATTAACGCACGCTACATGAAAGCCTTTACGTACGCTAGAGCAAAAATGTGCGATAGCGCACGCTAAGAAGGAAGGCTAGCGCACGCTAGCTAGTCAACCGGCAAAGAACGGCTAGTAAGGAGGAAGAAGGCTATAAATACCAAGGAGTTGGTATTATTCCATACAACAACATTGAGCAAAGTATACATACGTGTTATATCATTGTAAACATTATAGTTGTTGTTCTTGAGCTTAATTAAGAGTGATTGAGTGTTATACACAAGATCATACACGAGCGATAAAAAGAAAAGATACGATTTGATTCGGTGTTATTAGGATCAAGGATCCGGCATTGTTAGAATCACAATCGCTATCTTAGTGAGGTTTATCTAGTACCGATAGAAAGCTAGAGTGGTTGATTCCTTATCCAATAGAAAAGGAAAAACGGTTTTACTCGGACCGATAGAAGACGAGCTTGTAACGGTAATCCCTCGACCGATAGAAGAGAGGCGTAGAGGTTTTGATCTTAAGCCTAAGGAAAAAGATACATCGAGAGAGGACGTAGGCTTCGTTAATAGCCGAACCTCTATAAATCCTCGTGTCCTTTATTTTCCGCAATTTATTTTCGCTTCCGCATAAAACGGCGCAAATATCCGATTTGGTACCCAACAGGACGGCGGTAAGCCTAGCCGATAGGCAAGCTCTCCCACTCTCTCTAAAATCTCAAACGGCCCAATAAACCTCGGACTAAGTTTACCCTTCCGGCCGAAGCGATAAACTCCCCGTGTCGGCGACACCTTAAGCAAAACATGATCTCCCACCTCAAACTCCAACGGACGGCGACGCGTGTCGGCATAAGACTTCTGCCGACTCTGGGCCGTTAACAATCTATCACGAATCAGAGTAATCTTCTCTCTCGTCTCAACTACCATATCGGGCTCGGTACCAATCAGCTCGGACGCATCGTCCCAACACAACGGCGATCTACACCTCCTCCCATACAACGCCTCAAATGGCGCCATCTTGATCGAGGCGTGCCAACTATTGTTGTACGTGAACTCGATCAATGGCAAGTGCGACTCCCAATCATCCTTCCATTCTAGGGCACAGGCTCTCAACATATCCTCTAACGTCTGGATCGTCCGCTCCGATCGCCCGCTGGCCACCGAGGGTGATAAGATGTACCGAGTCTCAACTCGCCCCAAAGCTCGATGAACACCGCTGTAAATGTGACATGAACCGCCATCACGATCTGAAACAATACTCTTAGGAGTCCCATGCAATCTCACGACCTCTCGCAATAAATACTCGTGCTAGTCTCTCCGGCCCCAAGTGTCCTTAATACCTGTGAAAGTGAGCCGATTTGGTCACGATCGACAATAACCCAAATCATGTTCATTCCATTCCGAGTCCTAGGCATATTAGTAATGAAATCCATAGAAATATCCTCCCATTTCCACTCCGGATAGGAAGTGGTCGCAAAAACCCCGCTGGTCGCCGATGCTCGATCTTAACTCCGACAGTCAAACACCTCGACACAAATTCGCTAACGTCTGTCTTCAAATTACTCCACCAGTAGTTGCTCCTCACATCCTTGTACATTTTATTCGTACCAGGATGTATGGAGTAAGGCGTGGTATGAGCTTCACTCAAGATCTTCTGTCTCAGCTCAATATCATTCGGTACACATAGTCTGCCGCGAAATCTCAGAACGCCATCATCCTGAACCACAAATCCAGGAGCTTTCCCTTGCCTCACATCCTCCCTCAACTGGACCAAACACGGATCATCATACTGTTTCGCCTTGATATCATCAGTCAAGGACGAAGTGATCTCTAATGCACATAACTGGCCCTGAACTCTCTGAACCCAAACCTCAATATTCTGACAAATAAGATCTCGCTGGATCCTACTCTGCGGTGTAAGTACTTCTAACATCTGCAACGCCATCGGATTATGGCTCAACGCATCCGCCACTACGTTAGCCTTACCCGGATGGTAAAGTATCTCGAGGTCGTAATCTTTAATTAGCTCCAACCACCTACGCTGTCTCATATTTAACTCCTTCTGACTGAAGATATACTTCAAACTCTTGTGATCGGTAAAAATCTTACATGACGACCCATAGAGATAATGCCTCCAGATCTTTAAGGCGAAAACGACCGCAGCTAACTCCAAATCATGCGTGGGGTAATTCACCTCATAAGGTTTCAATCAAGGGACGCATACGCAATCACTCGTCTCTCCGCATCAAAACACATCCTAGACCAAGGCCCGAAGCATCATCAGACACTACAAAATCCTCGTCCCGAGGCAACGCTAACACGGGTGCGGTAGTCAAACGTCTCTTTAACTCGTCAAAACTGCCCCGCCTATCTCGTAGTCCACTAACTTCCGAAGTTTTTCGAGCAACCGAGTGAGTGGTCTAGCGATCCTAGAAAATCCCTCAACGAATCTACGGTAATAGCCGGCAAGACCCGTAAAACTCCTCACCTCCTTCACATTATTAGGCGGCTCCCAAGCCATTACACGCTCTATTTTCTCGCGGATCTACCCGAACTCCTCTCTGAAATCACATGCCCGAGGAACGTCACTTCCTCGAGCCAAAACTCACACTTAGAGAACTTCGCATAACCGCTCAGCCTCAAAGTGTCTAATACAATCCGAAGATGTAAGGCGTGCTCCTCTCGACTCGTGAATAGATAAGAATATCGTCAATAAAAACGACTACGAATTTGTCCAGATACTCAATAAAAACTTTGTTCATCAATCGCATGAACATCTGGGCATTGGTTAGCCCGAATGGCATAACCACAAACTCGTAATGGCCATATCTCGTCCGAAAGGCAGCTTTCGGAATATCGACGTCCCGAATCCTCAACTGGTAGTAGCCCGATCGCAAATCAATCTTCGAAAAGACTGTCGCCCCCTGAAGCTGATCAAATAAATCGTCAATCCTGGGCAAAGGGTATTTATTTTTGATGGTTAGCTTGTTTAATTCTCGATAGTCGATACATAAACGAAGCGATCCATCCTTCTTCTTGACAAAAAGTACAGGCGCACCCCAAGGCGATGCGCTCGGTCGAATATACCCTTTATCTAACAACTCTCCCAACTGATTCTTCAGCTCTAGCATCTCCGACGGTGCCATACGGTACGGTGCTCGAGAAATAGGGGCCGCATTCGGCTCAAGGTCAATAGGAAACTCCACCTCTCGATGTGGTGGTAATCCCGGCAAGTCATCCGGAAATACATCGGGATACTCGCTAACAACGGAATCGACGATATGTCAACCCCACCATCTTCCGCCCGCAGAGCGAAATACCGAGCCGACACAACCTTGGTTCAAAAGTTTCATCGCCTTTAAGGCGCTAATCACACACCCCGATCTACCCACCATACGGACGAGAGTATACTCGGTGCCGTCCTGCAACTATCGTGATGGTACGAGTCCGATAGTTCATGATAGCACCATGACGATCCAACCAATCGTCCCCGAGGATCAAATCCTCACCCTTGAGGTCTATAACAATGAGATTCGAGGGCCAATCCCGCCCCGATCCTCATTGGGCAATCCCTAACTTCCCGGTCCCCAACCATACGATCCCCGCTGGGCGTACCCACTACAAACGGCTCACACTCAAACAAGCAGTCAAAACCAATACGACTCACACAATCTGAAGCTATAAAGGAATGGGTCGCACAATCAAAAAGTAATCAAATCGATGAGAAAGGATCTGAGTGGTACCTGACGCCACCGGAATGTCTGCCTCCTCCGTGCGCCTCATCTGATATAATCGGGGATGGACTGAGCCCGAACTCGACGCTGCGCGGCGATTCGGCTGACTCCGACCTCTACCACGACTCGAACCCTGCGGAACATGAGTAGCTGGTGAACTGTGATCCCTCTGATCGGCAGTGGTAGTCGAAAATCTAGCGGCCCTGGTGGCCCTCTCACAATGGGCTGCTCGATGCCCGGTCTGTCCGCAAGTAAAGCAAGTAACTAACGGAAGTGGGCAATCCTTCACAACGTGCTCGGGCTGACTGCAATTAAAACAAACTCTCCCGCCAAAGGCAACAGATCGATCAGCAGTTACCACGAGATCCACCGGCCTGATGAAACGTCCTCTTCCAGTGTAGGAGCGAACGAGACTTCAAAATCGACCACCTTTTCCGCCGAGAACCCATCGCCAGCCTTACGCTTCTTAGCTTCCAAAACCGACTCGATTCCGGATACCATCTCGATCGCGCAGCGCGATCCTCGTATTCCTTCAAAGTGGCACACATGAGCGGCGCCATACTGCCTAATATGCGGCTTCATGCGCATATTGAAGTAACGGATTTTATCACCTCCGTTCTCACTTGATCTCTCACGAAACCCAATCACGATTGTAAGAAATGATGGCCTGAGAAATAGGCACATCCTGAGGTGTAGCGGTGAAGAACTCCACAATTCTGCGCTCCTTGACTGGCGGCGGACAATATTCTGCTTCCATAGCAGCCCTGAACTCATCCCAAGTGGCCCGACGGTCTCTGGGCGCAACGGCCTCCCACCATTCCGCAGCTTCCTTATCCAGGAGGTACTGGGCAATATGTACCCTCCTGTCTTCAGGACAAGCTACGGCATCAAAGGTCCTGGACAACTGAAAGAGCCAATTCTCCCAACCGAGGGAGTCAGAAGATCCGGAGAAACGAGGAGGGTGCATCTTAGTCACCATCTGAAGCCACTTACTAGCCTCCTCTTCCGGTGTCGGGGGCGGATTCTGACGTCCACCCTGAGCTATCTGAGTAAGTTGGGCTACCAATCTGGCAAGCACGGCAGAGCTCCCGTCGGCATTATTACCCGACGGCACTGAGTGAGAGGCTGAGTCCGCAGAGGACTGGGAAAGTGAGCCCTCCTCATTATCAGCACCACGACCACGGCCTCGGCCGCGTCCCCTAGCCGGTCTACCACGACCTCTCAACATACTGAAGGAAAATAAGAAAAAGAACAAGATCAGAAAGATTCACAGTTCACAAAGTTGGTAACACAAGTCACGATTCTGAACAATGCAGGAAAACGAATTACAGAAATATAAGAGTTCGAGGAGACTTACAGCCACGGGTCGCACCAAAAGACGGTAGCATGATGATATTAGGCTCAACGACTGACTCTAATGACGCAACTGACAGACCCAAATTTCACCGACAGCCTAGGTATTCAAAACCTAAGCTCTGATACCATAATTGTAACATCCCAATTCACAAATGAGACATTACACGCCGTAGGACCCCCGTGAGGTCTACCAGGCTAACTTGTGACACATGAACCACAATGATAACATGAAAGATGTACCCAAAAAAAATAAATAAGGCCGTGGCCCCGGCCAAAATATTTTATCGGAGTACATAAGACATAAGTTAAATACCAAAATGTTTCCCTCGCAGGGGACTTAAAACCATGTTCAAAAATAAACCAACTATATCCAGTACTCAACAGATGCAATGACAAAACAGAAAAATGCAGACTCGAGCCACATCATCATCATGCCAACCCATCCTTTGCATGCGCATCCCGTGCCAGCTCCTCAGCTCGACCAGTACCTGAAATGCATAAGACGCATTTCCCCCATTTAAGGGGTTAGCATTCGAATAGCTAGTGCAAGTACATAATTACACAACATTATATACATACACAATTCAACGCAAATAAACCGTTAGGAAAAAATCATTTTGAAAGTCAATATTCCGGAATATCACATTAACACCAAAGCAGTGTATTAACAAGTTTCCCACATCACAATTATCCACGCTTGGTAACTCGCGACCGTACCCATTAGTATCGGTCCCCAGAGGTCCCGTCGGACCGTCCCCAGGTGAGAAACCACTTCCGCGGCCGTACCCATTAGTATCGGCCCCCAGAGGTCCCGTCGAACCGTCCCCAGGTGGAAGAACATCAACACACGCACCCACTTCCACTTCCATGGCCGTACCCATTAGTATCGGCCCCCAGAGGCCACACGCCATCCCCAGGTGGAAGAGAAACAATCACATTCGTTCAATAAAACCATTTACATCATTCGCATCAAAATCATACGCACATAACGGAATGTAATACATGTACTTGCCTGAGTAATACTACGTGAAGGAAAACGGCGAACGAAAAGGTTTCGGCCCGAACAACCTTCACAAATCCGATCATAACACAATAACGATGGACAACAAATCTTAAAACTACGTAAATGATGGAATACATCCTAGTTCAACCCGCTGAAACCCTTAGTCGAACAAAACATGGGTATCGTCGACTATAAGTGACGAACAATGGAAAACTTGGAATTTAAAACCACAAATCATCGGTAAAATGAAGGGTTACAAGTGCACGATCGAAGTCTAGCGATAACCCAGTAATAATTCGGACTAAAAGAGTCAAATCCCAAGAAATCCCCAAAATTCCCCCAAAATCTCAAAACAAGGGTTTAGGGAATATTTACCTTGATTCGGATGGTGGAAAGTGATTAGGAACTTGAAGAATCCACGCAAGGAACGCACGGTGGTAGTGAATGATGATCTACAGTCGGAATCGGCCCTAACCCCCGCCTGGAAACGCTCAAAGCCGAGAAGGATAGGAAAAGAAGGAAAAATGACGAAGTTGATCTTTGTCCTATTTATATTTAACAGACTTAGCGCACGTTATGCACAAGCATTAGCGTGCGCTAGCGGGGCATGGCAGAACAGTCTGCCTTCTGACCTCCCGTTAGCGTACGCAAACTAACATGGTTAGCGTGCGCTAGTAATGGGGATTAGCGTGCGTTAACGCTGATTAGCGTCTGATACGCACGGTCCAGCATCAAGGATCGAACCCATCGACCGAAATCGCCGAAATCGATAGCGCACGCTACGAACCTGTGTTAGCGTCGCTAACCACACAATGATAGCGCACGCAAATAAATCCCGAGTAGCGTGCGCTACTCAGTGCAGCTTCGATACCCATCACGCCAACAGCACAAGTGCCGAAAAACGAAGCAAGACCAGAATCCAGAATCATAAACACGTAATAATCAAGACGACAAAGTTGAGCGTTGAAAGAGAATATAATCTCGATCACTAGAGAGTTTGAAACGAAGCAAATAAGGCGAAATTCCCCAAACTTATGAAAATTACAAAAACGGCCCAAATGCCCTAAAAATCGTGGTACAACGTCGGATTAACAAACCGAAAGTTCCAACACGACCAACTCAACCATACAAACTTATACGAATCTAGAAACAACGAAAACGAACAAGTTTTACGAAAATCGACGCACATGCGGCAAGATATAATTCAAAATGAAATTATGCAAAAGCATCCTCGAAACTCGACCAAACGGAAAAACTCCAAGAACAAAAAAGATTCAGAATTCCAAAACAGTGCTAAGCGAGTTGTCCGAAACGAACATACATCAAAAATAGAAATTATCGAAAATAGAAAACGCGGATATTACAAATTACATATGACGAGACTATTTTAATTGTAACTTTTAATGTAAATAAACTAATTTAAATACAAAAGTTATGATAGACATCACAATGCAAATGCACCTTCTAATATACAAGGTGATTAAAATGAACTTTTAAATGATAGTATAAATTACAAGATGGTTAAATTTTAACTATGAAATCTTAGATACAATCGGTGCATCGCACGGGTTGAATAAACAAAAAACAATCCCGGAGCAACATACGGGTTAGTAAAGCCTCATTTCATATAACTAATTACATAGACTAAAATAAAAGGACAATAACAATAAAAAAACATATAAACTTCTCTAAAAGGCATTTAAATTCTGCCATCTGCTCATTCAATCGTCTGCACCAACATTACGTACAAAACACGTAGTATTCAATCAAAGACCGTGCATCGCACCGATTGTATATAATTTTACTCATCTACAGCCGTTAGATCACTAATATCAATGACCTACAAAAATTTCTAGATTTCACAAGATAATTAGTTTTCATATGATCTATTTCCTATATATATACTCCTCATTATTAGTTGCAATTAATAGTATAAAGGCGAGGTCCCCACTATTAAGTTTTCATTATTAATTAAGAAAGTTCACTAAGTCGATTGATATCGTCAAAATTACGGAAGCATTTGAAATTACTTATATTTGACTAAATAATTATCATATGTAACTACTTGGAAACGATTACATGTAAGATGAATAATATGCAACCGTAGTAATTTAAGGAAATATATTCATAAAAAAATACTCCTTTAGCCCATTTGAATTTGGTAATTCAAACTCGAAGAAAGTATCTTCGAAATAAAATTTTAATTTTTAATTAAAATTTTTATAATATTTCTCAAAATTAAAGTTTTTTTATTATATAAATTATAATATTAGTTGATTGAAAATTAAAAAAAAATGACTGAAAATTGATGGTATAAAATGGTTGTATTTCCGTTAAAATGAATAACATTAAATATTTATACCTTAACCAAATTAACTACATAATTATAATATTTAAATACTTTCTTCATTTCGTAGATCCTTGGTTTTGCGGCTCCTGCAACATGTGTACCACTTTGATTCCCACGACCCATTCCCCTGTTTGCCGCGGTAGTCTGATAAGAAGCGGACGGAGGCACACGGTCCTGGACAGCAGACTGAATTGGTGCATGAGACGCTACTGGTTCACGTCCGGGTCCATTCATACAAAAAACGAGCACGATGCCCATTCTTCCCACAGGTATGGCAAGCGACGGCCGGCTTCGGGCATTTGGAGCTGACGTGCCCCTGGTCTCCGTAGTTATAGCACACAACAGATGAGGGGACTGCTCGAGAGTGCGATCCGGCTGGCTTCGACGCCATGGGTGGTCGATCAGAAGGGTTTGGCAATGACTGGGGCTTCCTGAATGTCCCCGGCTACTCTCAGTCTGGTTCTGGTTCCGAGATCTTTTGTTGTTGGGTTGTGGTTGCTTCTTAGAAATCTCCTTCATGGTGAGTTCATATTCCAGAGCTTTCTCGATGAACTCCGGCAGGGTCGTACAGTGATGATTCAACAGCTGCATTCTCATTCGGGGTTTAAGCCTCTTGAGAAAATACTTGATTTTATCAGCCTCCATTCGGACAATCGACGAGGCAAAAGGAAGAAGTGCCTGAAATTTCTCGGCAACAGACAATACATCATCATCCTCGGACGGGTCTGGGTTTAGCAATTCCGACAGCTTGGCCTCACGGAGTGGCCCTGGATAGTAACGGTCTAGCATGAGGTTTTTAAATTCCTCCCAGGTATAAGCACCATCAACTGGCCTCACTGAAAGCCACCAAGTGTGAGCGCCCTTGCTAAGATAGTAAGCTGCTATGGAGACGCGATTCTCCTCCGGGCAGTCCACCATCTCAAATAATTTCTCAAAATGCTCGATCCAATGCACAATGTCAGCAGGCTCAGAGGAGCCTTCAAAGGTCGGAGGTCGCTGGCGAGAGATGTCGCTGATGATCCGACTCATGGGTCCGCCAAGCACAGGAGGTGGAGGATGAGGCCCCTGCTGCTGGCCAGTAGTGGCCCTCTGGATAGCTTCCATTAACTGACCCATCAGGGTCATCTGAGTCATCATGCCCTGCATCACAACGTAAGGATCGACACGCGCATCCTCACGCCCACTGTGGTGCGACTGGTCTCTAGGAGGCGAACCACTTTTTGCGGAACTATGATCCACATTCGCGCATCTGTTGGCTTGAGGAATTGGGATTCGGCCCCTTCCACGGCCTCGTCCCCCTCTGCCACGACCTCTCAGATTTCTTTCCACACTGAAAGAATCAATCATAATGATAACCATAAGTGCATTTCAAGATACTATTCAAAATTCATGCTAAGTTTATAGCAACAAGGAATCACATATTCAATAAAATGGTTCATAATTAATTATCGATGCCACGAATGTCACACAGAATATTACATCGACGTCAAGTCGAACAATTTCAATCATATAATCAATCCAGCATTTACCTCGAATTATTAATCAGATAAATCCTGTCACAAATCCTTGAAATAGCAAGATCAACAAAGAGATCCATTCCGATATCAATATCATGCCAGTAATTAAATCATGGCTTGAAAAGTAGATACCGTATTTGGCTCGTAGGGTCAGGCGCTTGCACAGGTCACATGTGACACGAAGGTCTTTGGATACTAGTTCATTATACAACGACTCTTAAAGAGAAAACAACACGCTCCGATACCATCTTCTGTAACACCCCCAAAGGCGACTATTACAGTGTCGTGGACCCCACACTGGGACCCACCAGGCGATATCAAAAAACAGATTAAATAAGTATTACTTGTGATACCGAACCACAATAAATAGTCATTTCTCCGATTAGCAGTTCACTAATAGTATGGCCAGTGGCCTTATAATATACAGGATCCGAAATATAAGTACAAACCATATGGAGATGGAATATACTTCAAAATATAACCGAACGATAATATAAATAAAGCGGAATTAAAGTAACATTACACGGTTTGAACAATAACCGGACAAAAAGATATGGGCCCCCCGAACTAGTATCCCTCGAACCCTTCGCCGTCACCGTGCTCTTCCCGTGCCTTGCCTTTGCCTCGACCTAAAATACAACACAAGTATTTCACCCAAAACACAGGGTCAGATATACATGATAAATGATTCTCCCGACATTATACAATCCACATATATTAGATCTCAAAGAAAACATCCCGACTACTGAACATACCCCTCGGGCGTATGAACAATCAATCCCAAATCATCGAACATATCCAATCATACATGGACTATGAACGATTAAACAATTATGGCTCAAGATGGACATCACGGTACGCACGATCCAGAAATGTGTCCGTATACATGTCCACCCCGTATACGGAATCCAGAATATACGTGTGACAATGTACCTAATTAGCCTCACGAACTACGTCTCGTGTGCACAGTCCAATACAGAAAACATCCATGTATGACTATATAAGTGCCCGACTAAAAATCCTATACAATAACCAATCGGCATGCAGATATGATTCGAGATATGTCACGATACAACATGACAACGAATTCAAAAAATCACATATACAATTAAGGATCAAGAGAAACTCACCTAAATGACAACGAGGACCAAACGAGGTCAACGATTCAAAGTGACATACTTGGGAATGCAATACCATGATGAAAAATGGAATAACGTCAAGGACAGTATCAAATTACGAGTCACCAATTTATAAATATTTCATACACATGAAACGTATAATCATCACAAGAATCTAATCATCATTATAACCAAGCAAGATAACTTGCCTCAATACGGAGATGAGAATAATCCTCCCTTGTCGAAACGAACGCACGGTCCTTGACTAATATCGTTTACTCGAACAATCAACCTTAAACGAAATACATTTTACTCAATAACATATCCGTATAATTATCGTTATAGAATTAGTAAGACGACACCCTACAATCCATTCCAATAGTTTTGCTATCTCAAAAATATCGAAGTCTTATACCAAGAATTCTTTTTACCTCAATTCAACCTTAAAATCGGTTCACAAGACATTTACCGAATGTTTGCATGATTCTTCATAACTAAGAATTTATCAAGAACATGTTAAACAACCACTTATGGTGGCAATATCCTCTTATGTTGATTAAACTTTCCAAAAACATTACAATGTTGAAATGTAAAAATCTGCACAACTAAGTTCATCAATACATCCCATCTAAATTGAATATTAAGCTTATAATAAGGTTATATTAGTTATGAGATTACACCATATTCATGAAGATTGTCAAAACCATCCTTACAAAACTGGAAGATCCATTAATATCATTTATGAAATCACCTAGTTTAGGTTTTAGAATTTCCACACTAATCTTCTAAGATTCAACAAGGTGTTCTTATCATTCCTCATGGGCTTGTGAATCTGAACCATAATGATGTTAAAACTTATAAGGTTTCTGAATAAGAGAACATCATTCTATCTTCAATATTGTCAAGTTCTTCCCAAGGTAAATGAATATCAAGTATGGTATTTTAACACTTTATGATAACAATTCCATCGATCAAACCCAGTTATGAAGAAGCTAAATGATTATCTATGTTCTGCTGGGGTTACTACGTCCATCAAGATGAGTATAACATTTATATCATAGTTACTATCACCATATCATCAAGAACACATCCATCTAAACCCTCATTTATCATATTCATCAAGAAGTGTTTAAAAAGTTTAATTATAACCATGTTCTACTTGGTTGATTAAACTCTAAGTGAAGTATTCTACACTACTAACATTAATATATGAAAAATACAGAGGATAAACATATACATACCTCCAGAAATGAAGAACAACTCTCAACACCACAAGAAACACACTTCAAGCTCAAGAACACCTTCTAACTTCGAATCAATGAGCTCCAATCCAAGTTACAAGACTCAAAACCAAAGTGGAGGAGGTTAATATCGGTCTAGGGAGGCAGGAGAGGGAATATACGGAGAGAAAATCGAGTTGAAACTGAAAAGAAATGAAAAACAGGCTGGTCCTATAAATAGACTGCATAGGCTTAACGTACGCTATCGAGCAATTTTAGCGTACGTTGACACTCTTACGTACGCTAACCGGTAAATATTACATGCGTAAGCTGCTTACAGTGGCTACTGTCTTGAATCCACAGGCCATTAGCGTATGCTAATTAAAAGGGTGTTACGTATGCTCTTAAAGGTTGACTCTGGCCGACACGACAGCCCAGACATCATACACATGCATGCCAGCATATAAAAGGTTCACGTGCGGAAGTCAACTGATGTCAGATTCTCTCTTAGCGTACGCAACAGAGAAAGCATTACGTACGTTAAGGCACAAGATTAACGTACGTTAATCCTGCTACGTAGCGTACGCTATCCCGCCAGAAAAGGCCCAAAAATGCAACTCTCCCATAACATTGAATCATCAAGTATGAAGTGAAATAACAATGATACGAAGCTCAGATCTATAATACCTCAACATAATACTGGAAGCAACGATCCACGATATTCAAATTACTCGAGTAATACAACGACAGATAAAAATGAAGAATTACAGTTGGATATACAAAAGGTCTCAAGATCTTCCATTGTCAGGCCATCAGCAGGTAGCCTATAGATGTTTTGGAGTAGCTCTTGGTCAACGCGGATTTTGACTCCGTGAATGATAGCTGTGATGTCAGCAACTTGTCTTCCCTGGGCCAGTGAAAGGAAACGAACAACAGCATTGAGGTAGAACTCCTCAACCAGATGAACATCAAATCATTCTGCGGTGTGGCTGCCAAGGCGATAAAGGCCTTGTTGACGAATCCTAGTGATGACGTACTCCATCGATTCGACATCATCCACTTCGGCATGAACACGTTCAAGCAAGACAGATCTGGAAAAGATCCGTTCGTTGATGATGTTGGATGTTTTAGGGAGTCATGCTGTAGCAATCCCAATTCATGTCAAAGCATGCGGAATCTTGCTGTGTCGAGAGGCTTGGTAAAGATGTCGGCTAACTGGATATCTGTATGGACCTTTTCGAGCCGAACATCCTTATTCTCAACATGATTCCTAATGAAGTGATGCTTCATGTTGATATGCTTGGTGCGCGAGTGCAATTCAGGATTGTGAGTGAGAACAATTGCACTTGTGCTATCACACATAATCGGCGTCTCTTTGGCTTCAATTCCATAATCTGACAGTTGTTGTTGCATCTAAAGGATCTGCATACAGCAACTACCAGCAGCATAGTATTCTGATTCAGCTGTTGAAAGCAAGTTTGCCAATTGTTTCTTTCTAAACCAAGACACAAGTCCAGGTCCAAGAAAGTGACAAGTTCCACTTGTACTATTCTTGTCTAGCTTGCAACCTCCGAGATCCGAGTCGCTGTAGCCAACTAAATCGAATCCGCCTTCTTTAGGATACCGCAGTCCTACATCGACTGTTCCTTTGACGTATTTTAGGATTCGTTTAGCTATTGCGAAGTGTGATTCTGTAGATGATACTTGATATTGCGCACACACTCCCACATCAAACTGGATATCGGGCCTGCTAGCTATTAGGTACAGGAGTGAGCCAATAATCTTCCTGTAGAGTGATTGATCAACCGGCTTTCCAGCTTCATCAGCACTAATTTGCACGGAAGTGCTCATGGAGGTTGACGATGATTTGGAACTATTCATTCCAAATTTGTTGAGAAGCTCCTTGCTGTATTTTTCCTAGTTGATGAAAATCCCTGTTAGCAACTGCTTTACCTGCAAACCTAGGAAATAACTAAGTTCTCCCATTATACTCATTTCAATTTTACTTTGCATGAGATGAGAGAACCTTTGACATAAAGCAAGGTTAGTTGAACCAAATATTATATCATCTACATAGATTTGAACCATTAGAAGGTCATCACCTTCCTGTATTTTGAACAGGGTCTTGTCCACAGCACCTTTCTCAAATCCATTGTTGGTTAGATACTGGGACAGGGTCTCATACCATGCTCTAGGGGCTTGCTTAAGTCCATACAGTGCTTTCCTTAGCCTGTATACTAGGTCTTCGCCTTCTGGATTGACAATAGAAGGCTCGATTAAAAGGGAAGTCTCAGTCCGATGACAAATCTCCCTCTGACAGCCACAAGTCTGACCCCGACTCAGACGCTGACGACGATGCTCTATAGGCCGCTCTAAGGATCAGCCATGAAGAGACGAAGGAATTGTGGAGCTCATAGGCATCCAGTCAGCAATATATATACTACCTGATCTGCTTCCTGTGAGCACAACTTCTTTGGTCAGGATGTTCTTGACTCTACAGTGATCTATATAGAACTTCACCGAGAACCGTTTGTCACAGAACTGGCTAATACTAAGTAGATTGTAATGTAAGCCTTCAACATAAGCTACATCGGTGACTTTGAATTTTCCTACAAGTAGGGTTCCCTTCCCTCTTGTTCTTCCTTTAGATTTATCACCGAAGCGCACTTTTGGACGGCGACCTTCTACGTAATCTGACAGCTTGCTTTTATCTCCTGTCATGTGCCGGGAACATCCGTTGTCGAAGTACTAGATGTCTTTCTCCAAATTGTCCTGTAGCAAACAAATTAGATAGAGTGGGCAACAAAGCCCATTCATAAGAATGCTGACAGCAACGACGACTTCCTGTCGCAAGACGAAATGGCGCTCCTCATGCATAAGTTCAAGAAGTTTATCAAGCAGTCTGGAAAGACTCCATACAGGCCCAAGCCTGTACACAAGGTAAGTACTGAAACTTCCTCTGGAGATGCTAACTTGTGTTATAATTACAGGAAACCAGGGCATTATGCAAATAAATGTCCTCATCCCAAAGTTCAAAGGTTTCCGGAAGCCGAGCAACAAGAAAAGGATGAAAGAAGACGTGCTTGGAAAAACAAGCTCAAGGCCCTGATTGGTGAATCAGAAGCCTCCCCCGCACCATCTAAATCCGAAGAATGTCTTCAGGTAGTCACTGATTGTGATTCATCTGATGATGATTTCGAAGATAAAGCCTATATGTGCTTTTTGGCCAAGGACATTCCGGAAGATGAAGATAGCGATGATAAGGTAAGCTCAACCTCAGCTATTCCCTCCAATGCATCTCATACTTTTGCAAACATGATGAATGAGTTTAAGACCATTCAAATGGCCTATGAGACATTGAAAAATGAAAATATGCAGGTCCAACTTTCTAACTTAGAGCTGAAAGAAGAAAACGACTTGCTGAAAGTAAATTATGAAAATATGTATGTTGATTGTGAAAACAGCAAAGTCGAATTTGAAAAACTCATGGAGAGCAATCATCAACTTTCTCATGAACTAAGTGAGACTAAATCTCATAGTGAAAGCAATAAAAATGATTTCGTTCTGCTTCAAGCCAAAGTAAAAACTCTCGAAAAATGAGAAGGAGAACTTGAGACCATTCTGAAATCTTTCGAGAAATCATCCAAAAGAATGGAAGAAATTCTAAGCAATGGGCAACATGCTCATGATAAAAGTGGCTTAGGATACAGCTCATTTTCCAATAAAGGGAAAACTAGTACTGTGTTCGTCAGGGGTGTGGAACTCATTCCTGTATTGGAAGAAGTTCCGAGTCATGCGAAGGAACCTGCTAGACCGCAAGAAAGAAAGCCGCCATTCCGCCACCTCGGTCATATTCCAGATAAATGAATCACCGGCTATTCAGACTCACAAAGGATTCAACAAAGATGCTCCCAGAGCATATCAATAGCGCCAATAGCCGTTCAGAAAGAAGGTTGTATCCGAACATCAAAGGCCCGCACGGCAGTACTTTCAGTACAGCACGCCTAGGTATTGGATACAGGAGCCCCGTCATTTCTCGCGATAGAAAGTTTCCGCACAGTATCAACAACAGCGTTGGGAATCCAACTGGAGACCCAGAAGGCAAGCTGTTAGGCCAAAGAAAATGGCTCCACCTCCAAGACGACATTCGTACTGGACTAATAATAACCCTGAATTTTTTATGCATAATAATTATCATGGTTATAGCAACTACGTATATGGCCCACGTAGAAATCGCAATTATGGACCTGAACCATCCAACAATAAACCTATTGCTGTCAGGAAAATCTGGGTACCTAAAGGCACTAACATCCATGGACCCAACAATCAAACGGGACCTAAATCTACTTAATTTGTTTGCATACAGGACATCTTGGAAAAATACATATGGTACTTCGACAGCGGATGTTCCCGGCACATGATAGGAGATAAAAGCAAGTTATCAGATTTCTTAGAAGGTCTCGGTCCAAAAGTGCGCTTCAGTGATAAATCTAAAGGAAGAACAAGAGGGAAGGGAACCCTACTTGTAGGAAAATTCAATGTTACCGATGTAGCTTATGTTGAAGGCTTACAGTACAATCTACTTAGTATTAGCCAGTTTTGTGACAAATGGTTCTCGGTGAAGTTCTATATAGATCACTGTAGAGTCAAGAACATCCTGACCAAAGAATTTGTGCTCACAGGAAGCAGATCAGGTAATATGTATATTGTTGACTGGATGCCTACGAGCTCCACAATTCCTTGTTTTGTTGCCAAAGGCACTGCAGATCTAAGCTGGCTATGGCACAAGAGGATGTCTCACGTCAACTTCAAGACTATCAACAAATTCTCCAGACCTGGAATGGTTAGAAGATTGCTAAATGTTTCATTCCAGAAAGACAGTGTATGTGGACCCTGTCAGAAACGCAAGCAAATCAAGACCACTCTGAAAAGCAAATCCTACCTTTCAACCCACATAGTGTTAGAAATACTACATATGGATATCTATGGTCCTGTAGACCCATTGGGAGGTAAGAAATACTGTCTCGTTATTGTTGATGATTATTCCAGGTACGCTTGGACAATTTTCCTAAGCAAGAAAAAGGAAACAACAACAAAGCTGCCCGAGCACCTGAGAAAGCTTCAAAATGAAAAAGGGTCGAGTATCGTGTCCATTTATTCCGACAGAGGTACGGAATTCACTAACCACTTTATAGAGCAATACTATTCAGAAATGGGATACAGCACGAATACTCAGCCGCCCGTACACCTCAACAAAATAGTGTTGCCGAGCGAAAGAACAGGAGGCTGAAGGAAGCAACAAGGACAATGATTGCCGCAAGCAAGTTGCCACAGCGTTTCTAGGGCGAAGTCATCAATACATCGTGCTATACACAAAACCGATGTATCATCAACAAGCATCACAACAAAATACAATACGAGGTATGGAACAACAAAACTCCACTAGTTTCGTACTTTCACATATTTGGATGCAGATCTTACGTTTTGAACAACGGTAAGGATCAACTTAGAACCTTCGATGAGAAATCAGATGAAGGGATATTTGTTGGATATTCCTCTGTTAGCAAGGCTTACGGGATCTTCAACAAAAGGAAGATAACAATTGAGGAATCAGTTCATGTAGTGTTCGATGAACCTCACCATGATCCTACAGGAGTAGAAGACATTTCTCAGAACATCCAACAGCTTTCCATCGATGATCCACCAACTCCTATCGAACCTGTCGTTGAACTAGAAATCAACCCCGCAGCTGTAAAAACTGACGTAGATGAATCTGATGCTGTACAAGATGAAGCCGAAACTACAGCAACTAAAGATACAGTACGGGACCCCGAATTAGAACCCGACAGAAGATGGTTGAAAGATCACCCACAAGAGCTGATCATTGGAAACATTGATGCTGATGTTTCTACTCATAGGAGAATACAGAGTACACAAGGAAATGTACTGTATGCGTAAGAAGAACCCGAGTCTGAGATATCACCATTTCCTGAATGGAAATCTCAATCCAAGCTTAGAAGACTTAATATGTGCACCATCGCTGTATTCGTAGCCCAATCCGAACCTGTTTCTACCAAAGAAGCTCTCAACAACTCTCATTGGATCTCGTCTATGGAAGAGAGCTTAACAGTTTCGAAAGAAAAAACGTATGGTATCTCATACCTAGACCTACTCATCAATCCGTAATTGGAACCAAATGGGTATTTAGAAACAAGAAGGATCGAAATGGACTCATTATCAGGAATAAATCCCGACTAGTCGTTCAAGACTACAGACAGGAAGAAGGCATAGACTACGATGAGACATTTGCCCTTGTAGCCAGACTAGAAGCCATTAGGATATTTTTAGCCTTTGCCGCCCATAAGAGCTTCATTGTATACCAAATGGACGTCAAAAGTGCATTCCTGAATGGAGACCTTGCTGAAGAGGTATATCTTGAACAACCACCAGGGTTTGTCAATCTAGAAAGCGAAGACCTAGTATACAGGCTAAGGAAAGCACTGTATGGACTTAAGCAAGCCCCTAGATCATGGTATGAGACCCTGTCCCGGTATCTAACCAACAATGGATTTGAGAAAGGTGCTGTGGACAAGACCTTGTTCAAAATACAGGAAGGTGATGACCTTCTAATGGTTCAAATCTATGTAGATGATATAATATTTGGTTCAACTAACCTTACTTTATGTCAAAGGTTCTCTCATCTCATGCAAAGTAAATTTGAAATGAGTATGATGGGAGAACTTAGTTATTTCCTAGGTTTGCAGGTAAAGCGATTTGCTCACAGGATTTTCATCAACCAGGAAAAATACAGCAAGGAGCTTCTCAACAAATTTGGAATGAATACTTCCAAATCATCGTCAACCCCCATGAACACTTCCGCGCAAATTAGTGCTGATGAAGCTGGAAAGTCGATTGATCAATCACTCTACAGGAAGATTATTGGCTCACTCCTGTACCTAACGGCTAGCAGGCCCGATATCCAGTTTGCTATGGGAGTGTGTGCCCGATATCAAGTATCACCTAAAGAATTACACTTCGCAACAGCTAAACGAATCCTAAAATACATCAAAGGAATAGTCGATGTAGGACTGTGGTATCCTAAAGAAGGCGGATTTGATTTAGTTAGCTACAGCGACTCAGATCTCGGAGGTTGCAAGCTAGATAGGAAGAGTACAAGTGGAACTTGTCACTTTATTGGACCTAGACTTGTGTATTGGTTTAGCAAGAAACAATTGGCAAACTCGCTTTCAAGAGCTGAATCAGAATACTATGCTGCTGGTAGTTGCTGTATGCAGATCCTTTGGATGCAACAACAGCTGTCAGATTATGGAATTGAAGCCAAAGAGACACCGATTATGTGCGATAGCACGAGTGCAATTGCTATCACTCACAATCCTGTATTACACTCGCGCACCAAGCATATCAACATGAAGCATCACTTCATTAGGAATCATGTTGAGAACAAGGATGTCCGGCTTGAAAAGGTCCATACAGATATCCAGTTAGCCGACATCTTCACCAAGCCTCTCGACACAACAAGATTCTGCATGCTTCGACATGAATTGGGATTGCTACAGCCTGACTCTCTGTAAGTTTTTAATGCTTTTACTCAGCAAATTGAGGGGGAATGCTGTAAGACCTAAGAATACAGTATCCACCGTTAATTATCTGTACACTCAGACTATCGAAACAGCACTGTAGGAATAAAGCGATATGAATTATCCTACAGCTGATGTGTGCAATAATAGAGGGGGAATACAATATGACCCATGAATACAGCATTAATCCGAAAGCTGCTGTATCGAATTGAAACCAGTATGTACCTTTAAAGGGGGAATGCTGTATTTTCACGGATACAGCACATGCAATGGGAAATCAATTATCATGTTATTTATTTTAAACAATATTTTATGTCCACGTGCCCTGTTATCATCACAAGTTGTTTGCATTAAATGCTTTACACGACATCTAGACATTGATATCCTCAAAACCGCGATGTTTCAAATTTTCTTTATTAATTGTATACCGCCGTTTCAGGCAATAAGGGTAATTTAATAAGTTAGAATTGGGACCCGCTCCTATTTTAAATTAGATGGATAAGTTGTACTGGTTACACTCAGCCCATCGTGATCATCCATTTTAAACAAACGGTTCCCATCACTTAAATCTGGCTATTCAGTCTCTGAAAACCCTTCTTCGCCGCCCACTATAAAAGGACTGTAAATGCCATTTGAGACTCTTTACGCTTTCTACGTATTGTAAGAGTTCTCGAGCATACAGCCTACAAACCTTTCTGTGTTTACTGCATTCTCTTTGAATCCTTTTTAACTTTTCTTCGAGAATCAACAATGGCATCTTCTCAGACCTCTTCCATCTCTCTCAAGAAAACATCCAACATCATCGACGGACGAATCTTCTCCAGATCTGCCTTACTTGAATATGTTCATGCCGAAGTGGATTACGTCGAATCGATGGAGTACGTCATCACTAGGATTCGTCAACAAGGCCTCTATCGCCTTGGCAGCCACACCGCAGAACGATTTGATGTTCATCTGGTTGAGGAGTTCTACCTCAATGCTGCTGTTTGTTTCCTTTCACTGGCCCAGGGAGGACATGTTGTTGACATCACAGCCGTCGTTCTCGGAGTCGAAATCCGTGTTGACCAAGAGCTACTCCAAAACATCTACAAGCTTTCTGCTGATGGCCTATCCCTGGAAGATCTTGAGACCTTTGGGTCCTAGGAACTGTTAACCGCTTATTGTGGCTTGTTCACTGGCTCAGCATCGGTGGAAGCGGTGCATACCTCTTTCCATAAGAAGAACTTTTGTTTACCTTTTGTCTATTTACATGATTTCTGTTGTCGTATTATTGAGAACAGAACAGTTGCTTTTGAGATGTGCACCAATCTTAGGTTTAGGATGATGGTTGCAATTATGACCTGTGAGAAGGTCAACTGGTGTCAAATCATCCTCAAATGATTGCAGGAAGAAGTTTCTAAGCCTGCCTCGCAGAAGAAATCCTATGGTCTGCTTTTGAACTACATCTTGATAAAATGTGGTGTTCCACAAGACGATAAAGCAAAGAAGATCACTTCTCGCATTTATATGGGAAGCATCAGACCCACCATCTTCAGGAAAGGACCTCTTATTGCAAATAGGACCTACGTTCGCAAACTGCCCCTTTCTGCCGACCCAAGGGATGTATTTTCAAAGTCTCCGAGCGAGAAGACTTCAAGGAAGAGAAAAAGATCTCACAGCAAAACTCCAGTTGCTGTTGAGAATCCGAAAAGGAAGCTAAGGAGGCTTTCAAAAGTTAAGGCTACAGAAACCTCCAAGGATGCTTCTTCTGTGGCTCAACCCACTGAACAACTTTACCATGGCCCAACCCCTATGGAAGAGATGCCTGCTACTGTCGATACAATAGATCCTGAGCCTTTGGCGGCTATGACGGATGTTCAGACATCTGCCAATATACAAGACTCTGGCGAGTTGGCTTCTAATTTGGAGCCAAAAGCTACTTCTCCAATACGGGATTCCACACCCGTTAAGGATCCATCTCCCATCAAGGTACCAACCCCTGTAAGGGATCTCTCTCCGATACAGGATTCCACACCTGTAGAGGAACCCATGCCTACAGCGGACTCAGATGCTGTACGCAGCCCCTCCCCGGACACAATTATTACCAAAACCCTACTTTCTGTGCAAATCGAACAGGCTTATGAACGGTTTGTCCAATGGAAGAATTACAGACTTACTCTATACGATGGCCTGTACAACTGGAGCGAATGGAGCAATGAAGAAAGATTTGTTCTAGAAGTGACGGACGCTCAAGATGTAGCTGTCCTGATCCAATGGGACAACCTATGTGTTAAAGAGCTAATTGAGAGCCATCTTTTGGATAAATACGAAGCCCGAAAGAAAGGAAAAACGAAGTCCGTGGAATCTCCCGAAAGTCCAAAATCAGATCCCGACTCGGATGATGATGACGACGCCCTACAGGTTGGTCTAAGAAAGAGTCGCGAAGAATCTAAATTTCAGATGGGTGCAGGAACTTCCAGTCAACACCAATCACCTCCCCATAAACAAGTTATTGTTCCCGACAACAAGGATTCAGTCTCTCATGTCACGGAGGAACAATCTGTTTCGCAACAGGCACCCAAGAAGAAAAAGAATCCGACGCCATCCCACATGAGGAATCAGTCCCTCTGCCGGAGCAGGCGGAAGCTGAGAGACAGTAGGAGGAATCAGTCCCCCTCTGTACCTTTGTCTTCAGAACCAATTTCCGAAAAAGAGAAATCATCAACCCCTACCGCCGAGCCACCCTCCGATGCTACCAAAACCTCAACCGCCTTGGAATCCGACGATGGTATAATACCTGAGGATGTCCAACTCAATTCACGTCCCAATGTGAATTTGAGACGGTTGAACAGAGTTGAGGATTTCACCCAGCCAGACTCTCCTAGGACTGCCACAAGAAAAGAGCGATTACATACTCTTGGCCTCCAAACTGTTTTCATCCAGGACGCCATCAATGCCCTGTATTCTGTGGAAAAAGCTCTTGATTGGCTACACACATCTGCCGTTGAAGAAATGACAGGACTAAAGCACGAAGTCTCCCGAGTGGTACAAGCCTTCACTATCCTGCCACACGTCTTCAACCAGGCCCTGAGCCAATTGCAAGAAAAACAGGAGCAGATCCTGTGAGATGAACAATCAAAGCTACGCGTGTCCGAGGCCAAGACAGCATCAGCTATGATCGAAACCGGTTCCCAGTTTCGAGCCCACGACAAGAAAATTCAAGATATATTGCAGGTGCTCTCCTCCCTTGTTGAGAAAATGACAAGTATTGAGACGAAACAGGATGCTGCTTTGCAAATCCTGGAACGCCTTGATGAGAAGGTGTCATACCTTGATGATGCCAAAAAGGGGGAAGAATCGAGGGAAGCTGCTAGGAGAACAAGGTTGGAGCAAGAGAAAGAAATGCTATCTCCTTTTGAAGACTCCATCACTACTGATATAGCCCGTATCACATCTCCAAATGTTAGGATACAGGAAGATCGACTAGAATTCCAGGATTTTAAATATCCTTGGAAGAGCTTAGTTCAAAAGCCGCAAGCTATGAACCTCCCCGCCAACCGACAACCTACTGCTGAAGAGATCAAGAACTGGAGGAGAAATGAACTGCTAAGACACTTTGTTTTTCTTATCAGGGAATCCTCATTATTCAACAGATGCAGGATGGAAAAGGAAGCCGCGGAGGAGTTTAAGAAAAAGCTAGAAGAAGGAACACTCCCACTGCAGCATCAGATGAAGTCAAAGCATAGAAAAGGTGACTTGGTTACCCATCCAGAAGATTGGATCCTAGTCTTCGATAAATCATATGAAGGACGAGCCTTATATATGAATCGGGACAGGGACGCTCATCAAAACTGGTGGAAGGGTACCAAGAATGACCCTAAAAGGCCATGGAGGCACTCAGACTACAGGAGTTAAATTTTCCTTGTATTATTTTTATAATCTTATTTTCAGAACAGTAAAATTTTGTACTCTTCGTTTCAATATTAATAAAATATTTGCCTGTCTTGAAAGATTACAACTCGTAATCTACTGTGTTATTGTATGTTTACAAACACTTAACTTATTCTTGCTGTATATAAGTATGAAACTTATCTTAATACATAAGCTGTAAGAACTTGTCTGCGAACATTTCATAGTTTAAGTTGTATGTATCTAGAATTCTATGTAAGATTGTGCATACACGCCAATCATAAGTTTAAATTTTGTACCACCCTTTTGATAAAAGCTGAACTTGCCTGCGAGCAGTTCTTAGTATTAAGCTAATTGCTGAAGGCCAGAACATTCGAATAGAAGACCAAGAAGTCCGCCCTCCTTCAAGACGCTAAGTGTCAAAGTTTTGGCATCATCAATGATGTTTGGATAACATCATAAAGTTTTAAAAGGAAGACTTGGCAAATTATCAAAAAGGGAGAAATTGTTGGGATAACAATCCCTGTATCGAGATTTTCAGGATAAATAATCCCTGTATCAAAAAGATCATGACAGAATGTTTTGAAAATATGCCAATCCAGCATACAGCAAACAGCTGTATCGAAAAGCTGATCAAAAGATATCAACCTGTATCAAAGACTTCTCGTAGTCCCAGCATACAGTGATTCTATCATACAACAAAGGAATCTCATAAGACTAAGTATGGAAGCTATCTCGAATCGACAATACAGCTATCATTCCATACAGTATTCAAACAGGACAAGAAGAAATCTTTGCTATTCGCTAAAGTCAAAGTCCCGTTTAAGAAGATATATTTAAATACTAAATGATAAACTATTTAAATATTAAAGTCGTCATAGATATTCAATCTAGCGCAAAATCCGGATCGTGTTTTATTCAAACACATCATCTCGTTGGAACGGAATCTTGCTCAACGGATTTATATCAACGGATATATTCAAGAAAGCTATATATATCCCCAGCCTTTGAAGATCTGGTTACGAACGAATCTCACAACGCACGAAGAGCTACAACGAAGTTATTATCATATACATCTGAGCAAACATATCTCCCAAAGCATTCTGCTATTCTGAAAGAAGAGATATACAAGTGCTCAATACTGTGAACAACACATCATCAGCTAAAAGCTCAGAAAGTCAAAGTTGTTGTTCAATCATTGTTCTACCCTTGAACAAAACCCATCAGCCCTGTGTGGACTGAGAAACCTTTCTATTCCCGAACTGTGTGTGACGGACTTGCATTGAAGAGACAAAGCTTCGGAACTGTGTGTGAAGAAGCCAGTCAAGTGAAAGCTTAAACCAATCTGTGTGAACGGTTTGAGGCTAAGATCATTATATCAATCTGTGTGAACGATATATTGATTAGGTTTGATTATAAATACATAGTTGTGTACGTAGTATTTATAATAAACATTTTCACTCATGTGTGGAGGACCAATGGATGTAGAGGGATTTACCTCGAACCACATTAATTACCGTGTCTTTTACCTTCTGCACTTACTGTTTCAATATTTGTGATTATCTTTAAGTATACACTTCATTTCTACTTGCTGTATTTACAGAAACTTACTTTAACAAGACTTCCGCTACACACTAAGATTTGAAAACCGTACAGCTTGTTGTTTAAAATACTTTCCAAGTTGTATCCTGTATACTTAGTGGCCAACAAAGGTGATGGGGGGTATGCATACAAGTAGATCCAAACAGACGATTATTTGGATATATCCCAAAGTAAGTAATACATGCAATCACACACACACACACACATATATATATATATATATATATATATATCGCATCAGAATTCTTCATGATCTGTATAGTAATATGGCTTGGCCCGTATACAACCCTATTTTTCCACTACCATACTAGCATCTATCAGAATGTAAGGATTTCAGTAATGTATTTTGTATTTGAAGTTTGCAATCATGCTCTTTTACTGTGTGCAGTATGTGTGTATGTGTGTGTGCAGTTTGTGTGTGCAGTGTGTGCAGTGTGTGTGTGTGTGTGTGTGTGTGTGTGTGTGTGTGTGTGTGTGTGTGTGTGTGTGTGTGTGTGTGCAGTATGTGTGTGTGTTTGTGTTTTTATTGTGTGGCAGATAGATATATTAGCTATATATGTATATATATATTATACATTATATAATTGAGCAACATATTCTTTTTAGTGTAATAAACAAAACAGAGGTTGGGAGTGTGGGTATTACGTCATGCACTGGATGTCGACTATTATCCGAGCTCGTATTACCGATGGATGGATGGAGGTGATAAACTTTTATTTCAGTTTTTTAAATTATTTAAATTAATTTCACTTTCTTAAATTATTTCAGTTTAAAAGTGATTCATTTAAGTTAATGAGTTTGTTAATTTATATAAATATATATATATATATATATATATGTTTATATGTACAGATGTTTGATGATGTTGCAGCACTTCCTATAGATAGAATTCGTGAAATCCGAACCGAATGGGCAAAACAATTTTTGGAGGTTAGGAACCATTTATATGCGTAGACATTTGACATTTAATTTTGTAAGAATTACCGTTGTTTTGTTTAGTTAGTTCTTGAATTGTGTTGTATTTATTTTGAATTGGATGGAACGTTATTGTATTTGATGGTCGGATAAAAGTTGTCTAGTTGGATTGGTGAATGGATAAAAGTTGTGTTGTTGACGGTTTATTTGATGTTTTGTGTTTGGATGCTGTTTTCTGTGTATGTGTAGCAGGTTGGGAAATTAAAAAAAAAACGAAACTGGAATAAAAAAAATAGCATTAACAACGGTTCTTATAAGAAACCGCTGTTAAAATCCCTTTTAGTTTAACATCGGTTGTTAAACGAACCGCTGTTAACTGTTGTTGTGTCGAGAATTATACTCTCCGACCGGCGATCGCCTCGGAGATCGGGCGACCTAGCCATTGCCGAGCAGTCGAGGCAGAACTACCGACCAGAGATCGGGCGGCCTAGTCTCAGCCCCACAGACAAGATGTATCGGCCGACCGAAGGTCCCAGGACAAGTCCCGGTGCCGAGCGATCGACATCTAAGACGATCGTCTCTCGGCACTTGGTGATCGACTCCTGGTGGCCGACGACCAGACGATCATCTCTCGGCACCTGACGACCGACCCTTGATGACCAACCGATGCCGACCCCTGGTGACCGACCATTGACGGCCGCCTCATGTCAATCTCAGCCGATGATCATCCAGTCGGCAAAGGCCGAAGCCCAGAGCAGATCCCACGTGCAGTGCCGAGACAAGATCCGCATATCACGGATCATTGACCACAGCCTGTCAGTATCCGTCCACCAGCCGACAGGCCCGCCGAAAGTTGTCAGTAGGACCGCATGTGACAGTGACTCCGGACGCGTGCTGGCTCCTCATTGGACCGCACAGCTGGCTGCCAGCAGCTGCCTTGGACTTTAGGACGACAACCCGTGTGACTTAAGGACGATCGCCCCATTATTATATTGGCCGGCAGACGATCGCCCCATTATTATATTGGCCGAAAGGCGATCGCCCGCCAGAAGACAAGGCTCCTCAGCCTCTATAAATACAAGGCAGCCTGCACTTGTCAAAGGACCGAAGTTTTACTCCCCGAAAGGCTTAAGAACTTCAACTCCCACGAGATTTCATACAGCACTTGGCTTTCTCCTACTCTTGGCAACAGCTATCTTTTGGTTCTCTATTCTCTCGGCCTCTCTCATACAGAAGACGATCGGCAGGGACGAAGAACACCGAGCTTCGCTCAAGAGCTGGATTAACAGAGTCTTTTTACACTCATTGTACTTAGATTCTCACATTAATACTTGTATCCACGAATATTTGTATTAATAACATCTCACGAGAGCATTCAAGCCCGGGCCTAACAAACCCGGCAAATCTTGTGTTTATTCATATTCTCTCGGAAGTGCTCCCGCAAATTTTGTTTGTTGTCCGTACATTCCAGCAGTACTTAATCTTCGGATAAATATTTTGGGCAACAACAATTGGCGCTAGAAGGAGGGCATCTAACCCTCAAATTTTTATTCCTACCGTCCCGAAGAACACTCACTGTTCTCGGGGCATATACTTGAAGTGACACTCACTGCGCTTCAAAGAAATCTTTCGGAAATCATGTCTTCCGCCTCCGCGTCGAAGAAAGCCACCGGCCAACCCGCCAGATGCCTCGTTCCGTCTCAGTCCGAGCCTCAGACGATGGCGGAGGGTAGCCGCCGCGGTCCGAGACGCTCGATCCCGCCCCTGAGGTCCGGCCCAAGCCTCTCGCTCGATCAGCTCCGAACCAAGGAACAGATCGACGAGGCCATGGCCGTCCTACAGGAGCGACGGAGTGCTCTCGACGCGCCTCCCGCTATCACACCCTCGGCCGTCCGCCGGAAGACCAAGCGGAAGCTCAAGGCGTTACTGGCCGAGCGATCGCCAGGAGGCTCTCACCCACAAGGAGAGACGCTCGCCACCGGGCACTCTGCTGATCGCTGGCGGTGACCCGTCTTGGCGGCCGGGCGGCCCGGCCCGGCCTACGAGGCGACGGAGTTTGAGTCCGTCACCAGAGCTCGGCCTACCCGACTCCCGCAAGGCAGCCTCACCTGCCCGCTCCTCGCCAAATAGCCGAGATCGGCAGCAGCGGAGTCCGGAGATCGGTACACGATCGCCTCGGCTCCCGCTCCCAAAGCCGATACGCAAGCGACCGAGCCACGACGATGGCCGCGATGAAACGTCAGCTCGACGACATGAAGGCGCTCCTGGAATCCTGGGCAGGCGCCAAGAACAAGATCGCCGATCCGAGCGAGCCGCTCGCGGTCGGCACCGAGCTCGCCCCCGTGCAGCACAAGATCGCTCCTCCGCAAACACCTTTGTACGAGGGGAGATCAGACCCCGAAACACACCTGAGCAAGTTCAACATCTATATGACCGGGTGTGGGGCATCAGACGCGACCAGGTGCCGAATGTTCCCTATGACGCTGGACGACCTCGCCTACAGGTGGTACGCCTCATTGCCGCCTCGGTCCATCGGCTCCTTTAACCAGCTGGCGAACGTCTTCACAGCGTACTTCGCCACCAGGGTCGCCCGGCCGGAAGGTCCCCTTCGCATGATCCAAATCAGGCATGGAGAAGAAGAGTCCGACTCGGACTACATCGACCGAGTAGACGAGATCATCCTCAACGACGAGCCCGTAAGCGATGAGATCGCCCTCTACGCGGTCCTGGGAGGATTTCATGGTCTTTCGCCTATGTTCAGGCATCTCACGAAGGACCAACCCGCAACCTACGCAATCTTCCGAGCTAAGGCCGCAGACTTCCTGGCCAGGCAAAGGTTTCTCCTCAGCCTTTGAGCAGCGCGATCGGCGCCCGAACGACGATCTCCCGCCCGATCGCCGATATCAACTTACGAATAATGCGATCGGCAGCTGAGCGACGATCACAGTCTTCCAGCCCGATCGCCATCATCAGGCTACATCAACAAACCGGAGGACTCGCTCGCCATCTACAGTCCACCATTTAACATGATGGACTAAGGCTCGCGATCGCCTCCACCGCACAACTTACAGCCATGGTCCTGGTAGTCGATGGAACCGGCTGCTTCGGCCATGCAAGGTCCCTTTCGACCAAGATCGCCCGCCCTTCGTTTAAATACGAGGCCGGCGTAGTCTGAGGGCTCTCCAAAATTAATCAGTGGACACAATCGCCCGCCCTCAAGGTCCACCATCTAACATGATAGACCCGGACAATGCGACACGTGCCACTACCCCCGTCTCAACGTACACCGTCGAGGTTCGCCATCTCCATGGCGGGCCGAGGTAGAAGCAGAGCTAACAAGCCGCGGGCGTGGAGTTGAATCATCCGACGCTGCCCCGCGCAAGGACTCCTCTAGACCGAGACCGCACACCCTTCGTTTAAATACGAGGCGAGGCGCAGCCTAACAGAGGACCCTCACAATAAAATGAGTCACAAGACACTCAATGTCTTCACGCACAAGACACGGTCATGGAGTCGGTCCATCGAACTCCGCGACTGTGCACGGTTCCTCAGCGACGAAACCATCAAGTTTCTGAGGGGGATCGGCCAATGTTGTTTTTTGCAGGTACAAGACCGAAAGATAGCTAGCCAATCGACCATGATCGCCCAAGTCCGAATCCAAAGTCAGCTCAGCGGATCGCCCGTCCTCATCCTACACGATCGCCAGCAAGAACCACCTCGCCCCATGTCTTCAACATCGGAGCAAGCTGGGGTGCAATTGTTGTGTCGAGAATTATACTCTCCGACCGGCGATCGCCTCGGAGATCAGGCGACCTAGCCATTGCCGAGCAGTCGAGGCAGAACTGCCGACCAAAGATCGGTCGACCTAGTCTCAGCCCCGCAGACAAGATGTATCGGCCGACCGAAGGTCCCAGGACAAGTCCCGGTGCCGAGCGATCGACATCTAAGACGATCGTCTCTCGGCACTTGGCGATCGACTCCTGGTGGCCGACGACCAGACGATCATCTCTCGGCACCTGACGACCGACCCTTGGTGACCAACCGATGCCGACCCCTGGTGACCGACCATTGACGGCCGCCTCATGTCAATCTCAGCCGATAATCATCCAGTCGGCAAAGGCCGAAGCCCAGAGAAGATCCCACGTGCAGTGCCGAGACAAGATCCGCATATCACGGAACATTGACCACAGCCTGTCAGTATCCGTCCACCAGCCGACAGGCCCGCCGAAAGTTGTCAGTAGGACCGCATGTGACAGTGACTCCGGACGCGTGCTGGCTCCTCATTGGACCGCACTGCTGGCTCCCAGCAGCTGCCTTGGGCTTTAGGCCGACAACCCGTGTGACTTAAGGACGATCGCCCCATTATTATATTGGCCGGCAGACGATCGCCCCATTATTATATTGGCCGAAAGGCGATCGCCCGCCAGAAGACAAGGCTCCTCATCCTCTATAAATACTAGGCAGCCTGCACTTGTCAAAGGACCGAAGTTTTACTCCCCGAAAGGCTTAAGAACTTCAACTCCCACGAGATTACATACAGCACTTGGCTTTCTCCTACTCTTGGCAACGGCTATCTTTTGGTTCTCTCTTCTCTCGGCCTCTCTCATACAGAAGACGATCGGTAGGGACGAAGAACACCGAGTTTCGCTCAAGAGCTGGATTAACAGAGTCTTTTTACACTCATTGTACTTAGATTCTCACATTAATACTTGTATCCACGAATATTTGTATTAATAACATCTCGCGAGAGCATTCAAGCCCGGGCCTAACAAACCCGGCAAATCTTGTGTTTATTCATATTCTCTCGGAAGTGCTCCCGCAAATTTTGTTTGTTGTTCGTCCATTCCAGCAGTATTTAATCTTCGGATAAATATTTTGGGCAACAACAACTGTCCAGTTACAGCGGTTTTTTGTTGGAACCGCTGTTAAATAACAGCGGTTCCTTTACGGCAACCGCTGTTAAATGTACAGTTAAGAGCGGTTCCTTCTAGAAACCGCTGTTAAATCAACAGCGATTTTTTTGGAGAACCACTGTTAAATTTAACAGCGATTTTTTAAGGAACTCACAAGATCATTTTAACCGGTTCCGTAATCACAAAGGCTCCAAAACATTATTAAAGGCCCAATTTTGTAGTAGTGAGATTACTAAGGCCCTGTTCTCGTCCGCTTAAAATAATAATATTTAGTAAAAATCCTATTTAATCAGTACAAATCAGTGTTAGTCGGTAAAAATAACTTATGTTCAGTAAAAATAAGTTCGGTAAAAATCAGTTCTAATCAATAAAAATAAGCTTGAACCCGTAAAAACACTTTGAATCAACAAAATCAGTTTAACAAATATTAATAATTATAAAAGTATGCTTTAATAATAATAATAATATGTTAAATGATTCTCGATTTTAGTTGCATCTCATCACAAGGTAAACTCTTCTACTGCCCTATTTCTTAATTATTTTTCTTACAAGAATTTCTGCCATTTTTCCTGCTAAGAATGGCCGAGTATGTTCAAGAGAGATTTAGAGTTACCGCCCCAGCAGACCAGTGAATGGATTTGAGTTCACCACGTTCAAGTATGCTTCTGTGCACATTGTTAAAGAATAACAAGTCTTGCAACAAGGTATGCTTGATCGTCAGCTTAAAGGAAATTGCGTAAGAAAAGGATACAATTGGCAAGCGCTGATAATGGCACCAAATATTCCCAAGAATGCCATAAGCTCCACTTTTAACAAAGAACTCCTACATTGAACCACAACACCATGATTACCCTTCCAACTTGAGAAATAACAAAACAACAACAACATTACCCCAATGCCTCAACGGCTCCCGCAAAAAGCTGGGTAAGGGGGGATCGAATGTACGCAGACTTACTCCTGTCTTAACACAGAGAGGTTGTTTCCGGATGATCCAAAATCAAAATTGCAACGAGAATTGCATGGAGTGACTAGTACTTCATGAGAAAAAGAAGTGCAGTCAGTTTAGGGAATCATTTTGTTTTATTCCATTATAATCCAGAACCAAAAAATAAGGAGTTTTTGGTTCTATTGGAAACAATGGAAAAATTCAGAAATAACAAATGAAATAACAAAAGAAAAGAAGAAAAAGATAACACACAATTTATTCAACGGTATTTATACTAATGCATGTTCAGTGAGCAACATAACTTACCGCTAGCTGGCTAAAAAACTGACGTTACTATTCGAACCGTATTATGGTGTTTCATTGTCGTTATATATAAGAGACGATAGGAAACTTTTTACGGAAAAAATATGTCAAATGCGTATGTTGAGTCGCTTAAGTAAACAAAGATGTTAGGCATAGCTCGGGCACTCGACTGCCTAACCACTCGGGAATTTGCAGCGAAGACTAAAGATAGAGAAAGTTAGAATATGAAGTAGCAGCAGCGCAAAATATACTCTCTTATGTTGATTCTTCTACGTCATAATGTAACACTATTCCCTACTCCAATCTGTACAGTATGATCTTAGAGAACGAAAGTAAAGATTTTACTAACCTTAATAAAGAGTTAAGGAAGGAACGAAATAAACTAAGGTTAAAAAAGAGAGAAAATAAAGACAGTAATATTCATCAACTTCAGAGGCATCGGTGTTATGGAAATATGTTTTAGGAAAGTGACGGTATGAACAGTTTCAAAATCTAGGAAATATGGGAAAAGAAATGAAGGATAGAAGTAGCCAACTAAAGTTACGACTAACATTAATTGACCTTGCCTGAAGGTTTCTGAATGCACAAATACCTTAATTAAGAATTGTAAAAATGAGAAACAACTCAAAGAATCTTTACAGCCATTCTAAACCGATGATTTCTTAGGTTTAAACTGAAGGATGCACAGAACACCTACCTTACTGACATTACTAATACCATAAAGTGTGGCCCCAGCAATTGCAAGCAGATCACCTTTAATAGGGTGGCTACCACCTTCAAAAACAAAAACTACCATTCAGAAACAAAACAACTAGATACATATATATATATATATCACAAATAGAAACCAGAATGATAGCACTTACTTGATCTATCCGTCGAATGCACTGTAACACCCCCAAGACGTTCAGGACATATTACAGCGCCGTGGACCCCACACTTTGAAATCCACCAGGCTAACAAACCGACCCGACAAACAACAAAGACATACATCATTAATACGCGGACAATTTCTCAATCCACGACATTCAAAATAAAAGACTGAAATCCGACAATACAATCTGACATCAAATCCACTCCCAAAACGGATACACAAAATTAATAAATTCAATAAGGAAGCACTCGAGTACTTAAATCCATGACATAGCACATAAATTCAAAACAGGACACCAACAGACAACCGCTGAACAGTATTATGCTTGCCCATCATCCGCATACGGCTCGTATGCTCGCTTGTCTCCAAGATCTGTACCTGAAATACAAAAATATTTCTCCTATTTAAGGGTTAGCGACAACTGCTAGTGCAAGTACAATCCATTTGAACTACATTCTAATCAGATGAATAAATGCGCCAAAAATCATTTTAGAAATCAATTATATTCCGGAATATTTGCGGTGCACAAGCACAAAACACATTTCTCCAACAAAACAATTCAAAGTTAACGGTTGGTACGAGACTCACGTCCACCGTACCCCGCAGAGCCCCCTCGGACATCTCTAGGTGGTCAACCACAGTTCGTGATACGCACACACACAGCAATACGTATCCCTAGAGGCCCCGTAGGACCGTCCCTAGGTGAACGTACACATATCCATCCACAACAACCACGAATAGCCATAATTCAAATACTAGAACATGTAAACAAATGTAAAGTACTTGCCTTTGAGACATCTTTGAAGAATCGGGAATGAAAAACGACTACGAACGGTCCGGGTGGAAAACGACGGTTCCAAAATGAAGGATCAACATAACTCAGTCCTAACGGACAACAATAATCGAATGGAATACACCCATAACCCCAATTACATGTTATGACAATAAACGTTCAATCGATACGGGCGACGGTTTACGCAAAATCTCCCCGAATCGATAATTCACGGATTTAACTTGATGAAAACAGATGGAAATCACCCAACAACAACAATTGATGAAGAATAATACAACACATATGGACAATTCGGAATTATTCAAGAAAAACCCCAAAACCCCCAAATTTGACAAGCTAGGGTTCATGAAGAAAATACTTCGGATTCGGACGATGGAGAATGATTAATCGGACGAAACTATGTTAGCACAACTCTACGGTGGTGGAAAGTGAAGAGAACTCCGAGCAATACTGGTGGAAATTGTTGGTCACAAGTCGTCCAGGAATAAGTCTAGAGGGGGGGTGAATAGACTTATTGAAACTCTTAAACTCTTTTTCTCAAAGAGTAAGTTTCTTCAGCTGATAGATAAACAAATGACTTGGAGTCGTTTGTTCTTAATACGTGCGGAAGTCAGCTGATGACGAATACAGAACAACTAACGAAACACTTAGTAATGAATGCAGCAGTTAAAGTATGATGCTATAAAACAGTAAAGTACGCAGGCAATTATAGTGGTCTCAGAGGTGGGGTAATCCTCTACTAATCCACTTTTCTCCAAACCAGTTGGAGATGAATTCACTATAATTTTCAACCAGTGATAAATATTACAGTGATTCAACCAAACTACAACAGCTTCCAACCAGTAGAAATCCGTGCCGTTGTAACACACTTGACTGTCTTGCACCTCTTGATCCTCGATCCTTGGACGCCTTTAGAGTCTCGAACTTCAACCAGTGAAGTACCCCGAACTCAGGATTTAAGACACGAGTTTTTGTCTTCTCCAACTAAGAGCTTCTTCAAGTATGAACTTTTTAGAACCGCTCTTTTCACGATGCTGTATTTCGCATTTAGATTTCTTAAATGCTTTGATCGCTTGAAAGTATGTTCGCACCGGTAGTTTTCTCAACTTCAAATCTTTGGATATATAGAGGTGTTGATCCATGAGCATTTCTTCATAGCCGTTGCAAATCTGTAACAAATCAGTCCATTGGAGGGAGACTTCTTTGTTTATTCTTTTCTGAACGTTGCAAGGCTGGATTCCCATATTTTAATCTATCTTCCGACCGTTGTGAAGACTCTGCATGTGATGCGCCGAATCTTTTGAATATAATACGATTAAAGTCTTCAAGGTGGGTCTGGATGAATTATTTAATTCATATCTTTTGCGGGAATCTCTCCAATTTGTCTCTTCACGTTGCATGTGACTTTCCGTAATATTTGACTTTTCAACGCATCTTGACGTGGACTTGGAGTACTTGGTGATCTCGACTAAGGTGATGTGCGCTAACTTCATGCGATCTGGACCTTTCGATGTTCACTGTTTAGGACTTGTCGATCGGATGACTTGTCTCGAGGTATATTATCGCGATCTGGTCAAATATCCCTGATGATTTTTGTTGACCGGAACTACTCTGACTTGACTCGGCTGTACCTCTCTGATGAACTCAGCTGATCTTTAGTATTTAGCCGGTTTTCAGCCTAACTTATTTTTGGCCTATAGAAGATACTCATTTGGTTCTTCTTTATATTTTGCCAAGTTTTACACTTAACATTATTTGGCCTATGGAAGATACTCATTTGGTTCTTCCTTACATTTTTGCCAAGTACTAAACATTTGAAATTATATTAATGACATCATCAAAATCTAACAAGTATTCCTAACAAATTCCCCCTATTTTGATGATGGCAAAACTTAAGGAAATATTCAAATGAACAAGTCTGCACTTGAGTGCAAGACACAAACTAAAATTAGTCTAATTTTTGAGACAACTGGAAATTGTCATTCAAAAGACTGTTATAAAATTTTCTGACTTGATTATGTTTGAAATTTACAAGAAAATTTTACAAGTACATAAATAAAATCATTATAAGTACAAAATAAGAGAAAGTCATCTGCCTCTGCCTCTGCCTCTTCGAATAGGCTGTTTGGCAGGCCTGAAAGGTTTAGCTCCGATTGGTCTTGTCTTGACAGGTGCAAGACCACACTTCCTCTTTACAACCAGACCTGCAAAGTCTTGCTCTTCTTGGGATGAAAACTTATTCTCAAGACACAGCTTCTTGATTTTTCTCTGGAGAGCAAGTTCATTTAAAGCACTACCTTTCTCCAAGGTGGGAGGTTCTTTGGCTCTGAACTGAGGGATCATGGGATAAGCGTTGTATGTCTCAGCATGTTTCTTCAGAATAGTCCAGATATGTGGATGAGCTTCTTCCATGAAGTTGATGAAGATCTGTTGTGGGGAGAGATTATCATCCTGGAGTATTTCCCAGATGTAGTAGTCTCTGATGAATTTCTTTTTCGCAGATCCCCACATGGGTATAGCTTCGTATGGTATAAATTCTTCAACATACCACAACTCCTTGCCTTCCCACTCTAGAGTAGGCTCAAATCCTCCTCTAGTTCTCCTTTTCTTGCCTGCAGGCTGATCAGCCTGTTCTTATGGTTCTGCTCCTCCCTTCCTTTTAGCTAAGGATGTCCCAGCAGTGATCATCTGGACATCCTGCCTCTTCTTCATTCTAAGCTCCTCCCTTATCTCTCCTTGTATGCTGCCTTCCCCCTGTATTCTATCTTCCCTTTTTTTGCCAGCATCAACTAACGTGGTCAACTGCTGCTCTATTCTGTGCATCCAGTCAGACATGCCAAATGGCATTCTGTTGTTTGTAGGGGGAGGAGGTTGAGGTACTTCCCTCTGCAGCAAAGAATCAATCTTGGCATTGATGGATTGGAGGTCAGGAGTGACCTGAGATGCAAGCAGCTCTCCAATGGTATCCTTCACTATTTGTCGAATCAGCTCAGTCATCACATGTGAGATCTGCGATGGTGGAGAGTGCTCGCCTGAGCC
Organism: Orobanche coerulescens; assembly: GCA_033398695.1. Classification (NCBI taxonomy): domain Eukaryota; kingdom Viridiplantae; phylum Streptophyta; class Magnoliopsida; order Lamiales; family Orobanchaceae; genus Orobanche; species Orobanche coerulescens. The sequence goes on along the minus strand of CM065805.1, from coordinate 27,373,789 downwards.
TTCTGCAAATGAACCACTAGACTGCAGGCTCCTATCTGCAGGAATCGCCTCAGAAGTCGCCCGACGAATAAAACGAAGAGAAAGAATGAAAATGCTGTTTTGACTCTGCCCGTTGTTCTTAAAACAACAGGCCATTAGGGCCGTAACAAGGGGTGTATTACGGCCGTAACAATGGCCATATTACGGCCATAACAGATGGGGTGTTACGGCCGTAACACCTGTGGGCAGACCGATTCAGTACCTTGCATCCCAAACGATTAGGACGACTCGAAACCGGACACCTGCTATCGAACCAGAAATATGGTTACGAAGTACATTCGATGACGAACCTAAGCGTTATAAGAAAATACAATTCCGACTACCCGGGAATCTGAAGTACGACAACGAGGATGAAATTCCCTAACTTATAGGAAATTACAGAAATGGCCAAAGTGTTCGAAAAATACAATACGACGTCGGATTGACAAACCGAAAGTCACCACACGACCAAATCAACCATACGAACTTATGTAAACCAAGAAAAAATGAAAACGAACGATTTTTATGAGAATCGAATGTACATACGACAACACATGATATAAAATGGAATCACGTAAAAACATCACCAAAACTCGTCCAAATGGAAACACTCCAAGAATAAAGTAGATTCAAAATGTCGAAACGGTTACAAGCGCGTCGATGAAAATAGACATACACCAAAAATGGAAACTGCTAAAAACGGAAAGGTACGAATATTACATTCTCCCCCTTTATAAAGAAGTTTCGTCCCGAAACTTAAGAATCAAAAAGCTCGGGGTGCCTCGAACGCACATCCTCCTCTAATTCCCACGTTGCTTCTTCTACTCCGTGCCTCAACCATTGCACTTTAACCAAAAGAATGATTTTGTGCCTTAATTGTTTGTCTCGATGCTCCAAAATTCTGATGGGCCTCTCCTCAAACGTAACTTCCTTCTCGATCTCCACGTCCCCGAAATCAATAATGTGGGACGAGCCCGGAACATACTTTTTCAACTGGGAGACGTGAAACACACAATGCACATGACTCAACGACGGAGGTAATGCCAAACGGTATGCTAACTCGCCAACTCTCTCCAATATCTCGATAGGTCCGATATACCTCGGACTGAGCTTCCCTTTTTTCCCAAAACGGAAAACTCCTTTCGACGGAGACACTCTCAATAGAACATGATCTCCTACCTCAAACCCCAAAGGTCGACGCCTAACATCCGCATACGACTTTTGTCAACTCTGAGCTGCCAACATTCTCTTTCTAATCAATTCAACTTTCTCCCTCGTCTCTAACACAAGGTTCGGCTCGGTGCCAACTAAATCGGACGGTTGATCCCAATATGTCGGCGATCGGCATCGTTGGCCATAACGTGCCTCATACGGTGCCTTCTTAATCGACGTGTGCCAGCTATTATTATACGTAAACTCAATCAAGGCCAGATGCTCCTCCCAGTCACTACTCCAGTCTAGCGCACACGCGCGCAACAAATCCTCGAACGTCTGAATGGTACGCTCGGACTGTCCGTCGGTCTGAGGGTGAAAAGATGTACTCAAACGCAAATGTGTCTCCAATGCCTTATATACCGCCTGCCATAAATGTGATACAAACCGGCCATCTCTGTCTGAAATAATAGTCTTCGGCGTACCATGGAGTCTCACTATCTGCGCGATAAAAATACAAACTAATTTTTTTGGACCCCAAGTATCCTTGATGCCCAGAAAATGTGCTGACTTAGTCAGTCGGTCTACTATCACCCACACCATATTCATTCCGGTCTTCGTCCTCGGCAAGTTTGTGATAAAATCCGTAGAGATATCTTCCCACTTTCATTCCGGGACGCGAAGTGGTTTCAACAATCCGGCTGGTCGCTGATGCTCGATTTTGACTTGTTGACAAGTCAAACACTTAGCCACAACCTCGACTACCTCATTCTTCATGTCATTCCACCAGAAATTCTTCCTCAAATCTTTATACATTTTACTCGAGCCCGGGTGGACTGAGTAAGGCGACGCGTAAGCCTCTCGCATAATAGTCTGCCTCAACTCTAAGTAGTTCGAAACACAAAGCCGACCTTGGAATCTCAACACACCATCCTCATGTATCACGAATCCCGGGGCTTTCCCCTTCCCTATATTTTCTCGAAGCTGAATAAACATCGGGTCTTCCAACTATCCCGATTTAATGTCATCGACTAGTAACGAAGAAATCTCAAGAGCACGCAACTGCCCGGAACTCTCTGGTAGTACAACCCCAATTCTCAAACTCATCAACTCTCGCTGGAGTCCTGGCTGAGCCGTAAGTAACTCAAGCACCCGAAGCGATACCGATTTCCGGCTCAAGGCATCTGCCACCACATTTGCCTTTCCCGGGTGATAAAGGATCTCGAGGTCGTAATCCTTAATCAACTCCAACCATCTCCTATGTCTCATATTTAGCTCTTTTTGCGTGAATATGTACTAGAGGCTCTTGTGATCGGTGAAAATCTGACACGACGAGCCATACAAGTAATGACGCCAGATCTTCAACGCAAATACAACCGCAGCCAACTCAAGATCGTGGGTAGGGTAATTCAACTCGTACGGTTTCAACTGACGGGAAGCATAGGCAATCGTCCTCCCGTGCTGCATGAGTACACATCCGAGCCCTTGGCCCGAAGCATCACTAAAAACTCATAAACCCTCATTACCACTCGGTAAGGCCAAAATAGGAGCGGTCGTCAACTGCTTCTTCAACTCCTCAAAACTCTTCTGCCTCTCATCGGTCCACACGAACTTCTCTGACCTTTGTAACAACTGAGTAAGTGGTCGAGCGAGCTTAGAAAACCCCTCGACAAATCTACGATAATACCCGCACAAACCCAGAAAACTACGGATCTCCTTCACGTTCTTAGGCGGCGCCCAATCCAACACTGCCTCTATCTTATGTGGGTCTACACGAACACCCTCGGCCGAGATCACGTGGCCGAGAAACATAACCTCCCGTAACCAAAACTCACACTTTGAGAACTTCGCGAAAAGATGCTGAGTTCTCAAAATACCTAGCACGATATGCAAATGGCAGGCATGCTCCTCCTTGCTCCTCGAGTAAATCAGGATATCGTCGATAAAAACGACTACACACTTATCGAGGTACTCGATAAAGACTTTGTTCATAAGCTGCATGAACATGGATGGGGCGTTGGTTAGCCCAAAAGGCATAACCACAAACTCGCCGTATCTCGTCCGAAAGGCTGTCTTCGGAATGTAAGAATCCTTCACTCGGAGCTGATAATACCCCGATCTCAAATCAATTTTTGAAAACACGGTTGCCCCTTGCAATTGGTCAAACAAGTCATCAATCCTCGGAAGCGGATACTTGTTTTTGATAGTCACTTTGTTCAACTCTCCATAGTCGATACACAGATGAAGTGACCCATCGTTCTTCTTTACAAATAAGACCGGTGTGCCCCAAGGCGAAGCGCTCGGTCGAATATACCCCATGTCTAGCAACTCTCCCAACTATTTCTTCAACTCAAGCATCTCAGCAGGCGCCATACAGTATGGCGTCTTAGAAATCGGTGCTGCACCCGACTCTAAATCCATGGTAAACTCAACCTCTCTGTCCGGCGGCAAACCCGGCAACTCGTCTGGAAAGACGTCTGGATACTCACACACTACCGGAATAGACGAGAGCTCGACTCTCCCTTCCTCTGATCTCAAGGCATAACACCAATTACCTGTGCAACCTCCCCGAAGAAGTCTCACCGCCCTCAAGGCGCTGGTCAGGAATCTCTGGCTACTCCACTTACGCCCCACAAAAGAATGCTCGGTACCATCAGAGGCTAACATCAAAATGGTTCTCGTTCTATAATTAATGATCGCCCCATGACGGTCCAGCCAATCCTCACCAAGAATCAAATCCTCATCTTTAATATCTACCGCGATCAGATTAGAAGGCCAAGCCCTCCCCGCGATACTCACTGGAAAATCTCTAACATCACGATCCCCCACGATGCTATCCCCACTAGGCAGTTTAATGACAAATGGTTCACATGCAACTAGACAATCAACATGCAGACGACGCGCATAATCCAGAGATATGAAAGAGTGCGTAGCCCCAGAATTAAATAACACTGAAACAAGATGGTCAAGGATGTGAACGGTACCTGTAGACACCGTCGCTTCGGGATCTCCGTCTCGTCTCATCTCATACACACAGGGCGGAACAGACCCCGCACTGGAAGCTCCCTCTCTAGAAAGCTGCCCACGTCCTCGACCCCTACCAAAACTCTGCTGTGGCTGAGGAACTGTCGGCGCTTGATTCACACTCGGCTCTCCCGCAGCTGGGACTGATATCTGAGTAACTGGCGCCCGAACTGCATCCGTACAAAACTTAGCACGATGTCCCATCTGACCGCACGCAAGACACTGAATCGGGGGCCTATCACACTCACTCATCATGTGGCCAGGACGACCATAGTTAAAGCACCTAGGACCACGAACAGAACCAGTAGGAGCAGACTTAGAACCGTTTCCTCGCCCAAATGATGGGGACTGACTCCCAAAGACTCGCGAACCAGACTGAGCCTTCTGATACCCTCCAGACTTGCCTCCCGAAAACTGGCCAGAGGTCTTCTGCTTCTTTCCCTCGGTCGTCATCTCTGTCGCAGAAAACGACATCTCATAAGTCATTGCTTTATTCTAATAATATTTCAAAGTTATGCACCCCAGCCCAGACATGTAGTGACGCACCCTCGGTTTCATCCACATATCAAAATGGCGGATTTTATCAAGCTCATCTCGGACTTGGTTTCTCACCTAATGAAGTTGTTGGTTATAGTCCTTGATCGCTTGAGAAATAGGAACATCCTGGGGCTTAGCCTCAAAGAAGGCTCGGATCCTCCCCTCTTTCACTGGCCACGGACAAAACTCGTCTTCCATCAACTCTCGGAACTACGCCCATGTGGCTGCCCGGTTAAGCAGTTTCACCGCTTGCCACCACGTGGCCGCCTCTTTGGCGAGGAAGTACTGAGCGATGGATACTTTCCTCTCCTCAGAGCAGTTAGCAACCTCGAATACCTTCTCCATCTCAAATAGCCAACTCTCCCAACTGGAAGGGTCGGAAGTACCATCAAACTACGGAGGACGCATACGAATCACGTCCTGAAGTAGCTTGTCATTACCGGATCCAGTAGGCGGAACCGCGTTGGCATTAGCCTGGCCGACCAAGACGGCCTGAGTCAGTAGCGTCATCTGGTTCGCTACTTGCTGTAAAATATTTGCCACTCCAACATTCTCATGAGCATTTCTGGAGCTAGCAGACTGATTCTGCTGACCCCCGGAACTAGGCGGAAAACTGTTCGACAAAGAAGGCATAGCCGAATCAGTTACTGAGTTACCGGACATGGCCGCCCCACCGGCTGCGCCACGTCCCCTGCCGCATCCGCGACCGCATCCGCGTCCTCTACCAGCTGGAATTCTGAAGAAGTAACGGGTGAGTACAATTCAAACGGAAAACGCAACAAGATACCAAGAAAGGAATAGAACAGAACAACGTAACGAGTTAAGTTAGGGAAAACTTACGAGCACCGGCGTACTGAGATGATGGCATGGCAGTGACACTGTTCAAAAACGACACTCGACTAGACCCAAATAACCAACAGCCTAGGTATCCATAAACCTAAGCTCTGATACCATATTCTGTAACACCACCAAGACGTTCAGGGCATATTACAGCACCGTGGACCCCACACTTTGGAATCCACCAGGCTAACAAACCGACCCGACAAACAACAAAGACATACATCATTAATACGCGGACAATTTCTCAATCCACGACATTCAAAATAAAAGACTGAAATCTGACAATACAATCTGACATCAAATCCACTCCCAAAATGGGTACACAAAATTAATAAATTCAATAAGGAAGCACTCGAGTACTTAAAGCCATGACATAGTACATAAATTCAAAACAGGACACCAACAGACAACCGCTGAACAGTATCATGCTTGCCCATCATCCTCATACGGCTCGTATGCTCGCTTGTCTCCAAGACCTATACCTGAAATACAAAAAGTATTTCCCCCATTTAAGGGGTTAGCGACAACTATTAGTGCAAGTACAATCCATTTGAACTACATTCTAATCAGATGAATAAATACGCCAGAAATCATTTTAGGAATCATTTATATTCCGTAATATTTGCAGTGCACAAGCACAAAACACATTTCTCCAACAAAACAATTCAAAGTTAACCGTTGGTACGAGACTCACGGCCACCATACCCCGCAGAGCCCCGTCGGACATCCCTGGGTGGTCAACCACAGTTCGTGATACGCACACACACGGTAATACGTATCCTTAGAGGCCCCGTCGGACCGTCCCTAGGTGAACATACACATATCCATCCACAACAACCATGAATAGCCATAATTCAAATACTAGAACATGTAAACAAATGTAAAGTACTTGCCTTTGAGACATCTTTGAAGAATCGGGAATGGAAAACGACTACGAATGGTCCGGTTGGAAAAGGACAGTTCCTAAATGAAGGATAAACATAACTCAGTCCTAACGGACAACAATAATCGAATGGAAAACACCCATAACCCCAATTACAAGCTATGACAATAAATGTTCAATCGATACGGGCGAGGGTTTACGCAAAATCTCTCCGAATCGATAATTCACGGATTTAACTTGATGAAAACATATGGGAATCACCTAACAACAACAATCGGTGAGGAATAATACAACACATATGGACAATTCGGAATTATTCAAGAAAAACCCAAAAAAAACCCAAATTTGACAAGTTAGGGTTCCTGGAGAAAATACCTCGGATTCGGACAATGGAGCATGATTAATCGGATTAAACTATGTTAGCACAACTCTATGGTGGTGGAAAGTGAAGATAACTCCGAGCAATGCTGGTGGGAATCGCCTCAGAAGTCGCCCGACGAAGAAAACAAAGAGAAAGAATGAAAATGCTGTTTTGACTCGGCCCGCTGTTCTTAAAACAGCAGGCCATTACGGCCGTAACAAGGGGTGTATTATGGCCGTAACTGTTAGGAATATGCCCTCGAATGCCACTCAGGGGATGAGAGAGTAGGGGCATTGTACTTGTAATTATGGAATAATAATTAAAAAGGCAATACGATTCATTCATTGTTTATTGTATTTCAATTGCATTCTTGACTTGGTAAACATTGAAGTGAAGTCCATGTAAATAAATCGAACATTCCATTCTCGTTATGGGATAAGAGAAAATGCACTGGAAGTGTTTAAAGTTTATTTACATAAATCGTTCGCAAGTCAATAAACTTAAAATGGGCATTAAGTTTTAATACGACTTGTATAACTGATGCTAGGACGTGTGCACGTCTTGATAGCATAGTTATAAGTATATTGGTGGGGCCAGTATACTCGAACACGACTCATACTCGATTCAGTCACACGGTATTCACTCTCGGAGAGTCGATGACAAATCGAAAGGTTGTGATAGTATATGTGGACCTTTGACTTGAGGGTTGATAGAAGATGTGCTGTGACGTTTAGTTTGTCATTAGAGCGATTAGACTCATTTGCTTAATTCTTTGAGTCGACCTCGAAGTGCGGACTATACGGACAGTAGCGATCTTTCTTGTATGCCAAGAAAAGATTCTATCTCTGTTAGTGAGCGGTGAATGTCTACGGTTAATGGCAAATAAGATCATAAGTCTTTGGCCAAAGCATTACGATATAGTCGTATTAGATACACTATTAATCCGTCGGTCTTGATTTGCATTAACACATGTAAAGAGTTTAGTCAACGATAGGTTTGACTTTACCGTGACCGAAGACTTGACCGGACATCGATGAAGTCTATACATATATGGTATTCACGACATAATGGTTACGGAATGATCCCTTCATTCGTTCTCGATCGGGGTTTCTGATGCGGCCCGCTAAGTGGCTAAGTCTTTGGCACTCATTAGCTCCTCCCAATGCCGGCTGAGACGGACCTACGGAGTCGCGCATCAGGAACGTTGACGGATTAATGTGAATTTATTATCTCTCTATTAATATTAGATATTGGATATCTAATTAGATTTATTGGATAAATCAAATAGCGGCCTTATGAATTAAAATTAAGTTACCGGGTAATTAATTTAATTCATAAATTATATTTCTTAGAGAATTTATATATGTATTTGATATAATTAATTAATTGGATTAATTAATTAATATAAATACATTGGTGATTAAACGGAATGTATTTAACGGAGTCGTTTGACGAACGCCCGGTACACGAGCCAAGTGGCTCGGCTCGTTTCTAGGAAATTTCCAATGGGCCGCCCCCTCTCTCACATGGCTTGGTTATACTTGCATGTTATGTTGGTTGGTATATGATTATAATGATGAGATTCCACTCATTTTATAATGTAGGTTGATGAGTTGTTATGTGTAAAATATTGTATCATTCTCATGATGACAATATATAAAACATTTTTCAACTCTCCATATACATATGAAACCAGCCCACTGCCGTGAAGAAAGATTGAGGGTGAGAGAATTTTTCATCTTCATTTTTTGTTCATCTTTGAGGTGAAAAGGAGTAAGAAAAATAAGAGAGAAAAAATTCCTACAACACTTCCTAGCCGTGTTCTACATAGAACGGAGTTTTGTAGATTTTTCCGGGCAACTTCCGACGCGTGTGAAGTAGAGGCATCGTATTTTCGGTGTTTGGGACGAAGGATTTTTCGTGCTCGAGCTCGGGTTCGTGATCATCTATTTTTACGAAGATTTATTTCAAAGGCTTCAAGGGTATGATCTTTATCTTCGTATTTATATTTTCGTATATACGTTACTTGATCGATCCTGTTTGGGATTCGTATTTATTTCCGCTGCGTATTTCGTTTTATTTTCGAATCCCAACGGTGGTATCGGAGGCGAGTCAATGTTTAGTATATACGATTATTTGTGCATTTTGAATGCTTTTGGATGATGATTATGATTTAGGATCATGTTTGGAATAATCGTAGATTTTAAATTGTTCGTTGTAGCATCACGTTTTTGGAAAGCAGAGAAAAAGCGAAGAAACGGGTGCCGGCGGTGGTCTTGGCGGCCTTGCCTGGCCGCCGCCAGATGCCGAGCATGCTCGGCCATGCTCGGCCGCAGATGCCGAGAGGCGGCCGATACTGCCGATCGGGACTCGGCAGTGCTGAGCATGGCTCGGCCAGCGACCCTCGGGTTTTGGCCCGATTTTGAATCGGGCCATGGGCCGGGCCTAAAACCGGATTGTCCGGGACTCCGTTTTAAGTTTATATTTCATTGTAATTATTTCCCAAAATTTAAATTGGATTTTAATTTGACTAAATTAATATTTGGAATATTTTTTTTAGTTAAGGGAAATAAATTAAACGAAAATATTATTTTGGCCGGATTACTTCGAATGAATTTAAATGACGATTATTAGTATTAATTGGATTAATACCATTAAAATTGAATAGATTAATTTTATATTGATTGGATTAATATATTAATTGATTATTTAATTTTAATGCCACTTTATATTAATTGGATTAATATAGTAGAAATTGAATTAATCTATAGATTAATTAGATTAATTTATATTAAAATTAATTGTTTAATTTCGTTGCCATTACATGTTGTATGAAATCCTTATGTGATGGTGATATAGCTCGTGGACTTAGTTTTTGATTTGTTCGATTCGATTGGGTTGTAAAGGCCGTTTTAAGCCTATTTATATTTACTAGAAAAATTTGTATAGGATGCAATTTTTCAATGATGTAATTATTATTTTGGGTATGACGAAGACCGAAGACAACCGACCGAGAAGACGAAGATTCGAAGACTGTGTTTTTTATTTATTGGGTCATTCGCTTGGCCCGATTTAGGAATTAGGTCCATGAGCTATATGTTGGTAGTAACTAGGTTACTGTTTTTTGTTTTCATTTTGAATGATTGACAAACCAACAAACGCGCGTATAAATGAATTAATGTGCAAAGTGTAACATTAATCGCGACATTCTCCCGACTACAAACACACAAAGTTATAAAGGTTACGAGGTTTCCTACCCTCCGTCAAACTCATGGAAAATTGAAATCTAAACCGGAATGTTATTCTTCTGAGTATGTCGGGGTAATATTTTTGGGGAAAGTTGATAAATTCCTAGAGTGCATTAGATGCCTTTGGTTGTGACAAATCAAACCCTTATAAACCGTATGGGTTGCCGGGTAAGATTCAATTGTGAGACTAATAGGAGTTGACGGTTTAAACTTAGATAGTTCAGCGAGCCATAGAAACCGAATGGGTTGAGGGCAAGTGAACTAGGGGTAAAAGAAGATCGAATCATCCATTAGATGGGTTGGTATTAGACACCACTTTATAAAGAATAATAGAATAGAAACCGTATGGGTTGCCCTCTATTAAACTTTGTAAAGAAATCGATCACCACTATGAAGTCACCCAAGACTTCCGGATTTAACATGGGAGTGTATAAATGCCGATAAAATAGTGGGAGCCGAGTTATGAATAAAGAATGCCCTTAAATTCTTTACTCGGATCATAATTAAATAATCACTAACGAATCTTAAATTATTCTGCGATTAACAAAACTCTCAATATGACAATGAACCCACTCGCTATACTACTTGAAAAGAACGTCTGGTAGTCCGAACTATGTGGGTGGCCGGAACTTGAGGATTGTCCTAACTATGGAAATCTTTGGGATACGTCTTGGAGGCGGACATCCCAGCGGCTCCTGCAAGAACCCGAGCCAATCAGGAAGATGTCGATGCCCATGAGAAATGGGTAAAAGATGACATAAGAGTGCGAGGGTACATGTTAGGCTCAATGACCAATGAGCTTCAATGTGCCCATGAAAAGATGACGTCTTCGAGAGCCATCTTATCGCACCTGGCTGAGCTCTATGGAGAGCATAGCCGAACTGCTAGATATGAGATATCGAAGCAATTATTCGGCGCCAGGATGAAAGAAGAAGAGAGGGTTGGGGACCATGTCCTCAAGATGATCTCGATGATTGAGAGATTGGAAGCTCTTGATTTTCAGATGCATGCATCTCTCCAAACTGACCTTATCCTGCAGTCACTTCCTGACTCCTTTTCACAATTTGTCATGAACTTCAACTGCAATGAAATTGCATCTAACTTAGGCTAATGAACAAGCGACGCCCGATCTCGGATGAAGACAAAGGAAAGGAAGTCGCACTTGTGATTTCTTAGGACTTGGAAGTCCAAGAATAAGAAGAAAAAGAACAAGAAGCAGTTAGGTCCAATAGCCAAGATCGACAAGGGAAAGGGCAAGGCCCCAATGGTTCAAAAGAGCAAGGGGGCCAAGAAAACGGATGTATGCCTCACCTGCGGTGAGCTAGGCCACTGGAAGAGGTACTGTCCAAAGCTTGACCGTAATGCGCCTTCAGGTACGGAACTACTGGTTTTAGAAACTAATTGTTCTGTAACTGTATATTCTACTTCTTGGATACTTGATTCCGGTGCGAGTTCTCACATTTGTACAATGAATCAGGATCTGGAACGAAGTAGGAAGCTGGATTCAGGGGAGGTGATGGTCACCGTCGGAAGTGGGCATAGTGTCGAGGCTTCTGATATCGGATCCCTTATGTTGGATTTAGAATCTGGTTTTATTCTTACTTTAGATGATGTACTTGTTTTGCCCAAGGGGCACAAAAATATTGTATCAATTCCGGTCATGGACCGAAAGGGATTTCACTTCTTTATTGGAGATGGGTCCTGTCGTATTTATTTTAGAAATAAATTGGTTGGTACTGCTACATTATTAAATGGTTTATACCATTTAAATCTAAAGAATAAAACAACTGTGAACACTATAACTAGGAAGCGTGGTAGGGATGAAACAAACCAAGCACTTAAGTGGCATCTTAGACTTGGTCAAATCGGTCAGACCAAGGTTCATAAAATGGAGAAAGATGGGCTTACGGGTCCATTGGGATCAGATCCCTATCTAACTTGTGAATTTTGCCTTCAAGGAAAAATGACTAAGTTACCCTTCGCAGGGACTTTTGAAAGAGCTGCTGAAAAACATGGATTGATCCATACCGACGTCTGTGGCCCTTTTGAAGTGGCACGAGACGGCTTTTAGTATTTCATTACATTCACTGATGACCATACCAGGTATGGATTCGTGTACTTAATGAAACATAAGTCTGAAGCTTTTGATAAATTCAAGGAATTTAAAGCCCTAGTTGAAAATCAAACAGTAAGTGTTAAGACTCTTGATCGGAATAGGGGTGATGAGTACATGAGTACCGAATTTGATGAGTTCTTATAAGAACTAGGAATAGTGTCACAATTCACTCCTCCAGCTACTCCACAATTAAATGGTGTATCAGATAGAAGGAACCGAACCTTGTTGGACATGGTTCGCTCCATGCTTAACTATACTGATCTACCGATTTATCTGTGGGGTTACGCGCTCCTTACTGCTGTGCATATCTTGAACAGATGTCCTTCCAAATCCGTTCCTAAGACTCCCCATGAGATGTGGAGAGGTAGGAAACCAAGTCTTAATCACATTAGGATTTGGGGATGCCCTGCTTATGTCAAGAAGACTAAAGTAGAGAAATTGGAAACTAGGTCTGTGAAAGGTCGTTTCATAGGATATCCAGGGGATTCCATGGGATATCTATTCTACATGCACGAAGATCATAGGATCATCGTTGCTATACAAGCACACTTCCTGGAAGATCAGTTTATTCAGGAAGGAGGGGCAGGTAGAAATTTTTCTTTGGAAGGAATAAAAGAAACACCAAATGAGACACCTATGCAAGATATTAGAACCCAACCTTCTGAAATACAAACACAACCTCGCAAGTCTAGTAGAATTTCTCAAATACCTGAGAGGTATGGCTATCTGCATCAATAAGAAATGGGTGTCCATGAGATGACAGAAAGTAGTCAAGAGAATGATCCTTCTACATACGACCAAGCGATGGTAGACGTTGACTCCACAAAGTAGCAAGAAGCTATGGAAGCTAAGATAGACTCAATGCATGCTAATCAGGTCTGGACATTAGTAGATCGTCCTAAAGGCATAGTGCCTATTGGAAACAAATGGATCTATAAGAGAAAGACTGATGGAGATGGCAAGGTTGATACCTATAAGGCCAGGCTTGTGGCAAAGGGTTATTCCCAAAGAGAAGGAATCGATTACTTCGAGACCTTCTACTTTGTAGCTATGATTAAGTCTATTCGCATGATGCTTGCTATAGCAGCCCACTTAGATTATGAAATATGGCAAATGGATGTGAAAACGGCATTCCTAAATGGATTCCTCGAGGAGGAGATTTACATGGAACAGCCTAAGGGATTCATATCTCAAACCAATATTCATAAAGCATGCAAACTTCAACGTGCCATTTATGGACTGAAGCAAGCTTCACGGAGTTGGAATTTTCGTTTTAACATGACAGTCAAAGAGTTTGATTTTGTCCAAAACGAAGAAGAGCCCTGTATTTACAAGAAGGTTAGTGGGAGCAAAATTGCGTTCTTAATACTATATGTAGATGACATTCTACTTATATGAAACTACGTAGGAATGCTCAGTTCTGTGAAAGCTTGGCTTTCTAAAGAGTTCTTAATGAAAGACTTGGGAGAAGCTACCTATATTCTGGGTATTCGTCTCTACCGGGATAGAGCGAAAAGAATGTTAGGTCTTTCCCAAGCCCTCTATATAGAAAAGATCCTGAAGCGATTTGGGATGAGAATGTTTTACTGCAGAGAGTAGACACAGCAAATAACATTGCTGATCCGCTTACCAAGCCACTATCTCAGAAGGTCTTAGAAAGACATCTGGAGATTATGGGTATTAGATATCATAGTTTGTGGCATTGAGTGCAAGTGGGAGATTGTTAGGAATATGCCCTCGAATGCCACTCAGGGGATGAGAGAGTAGGGGCATTGTACTTGTAATTATGGAATAATTATTAAAAAGGCAATACGATTCATTCACTGTTTATTGTATTTCAATTGCATTCTTGACTTGGTAAACATTGAAGTGAAGTCCATGTAAATAAATCGAACATTCCATTCTCGTTATGGGATAAGAGAAAATGCACTGGAAGTGTTTAAAGTTTATTTACGTAAATCGTTCGCAAGTCAATAAACTTAAAATGGGCATTAAGTTTTAATACGACTTGTATAACTGATGCTAGGACGTGTGCACGTCTTGATAGCATAGTTATAAGTATATTGGTGGGGCCAGTATACTCGAACACGACTCATACTCGATTCAGTCACACGGTATTCACTCTCGGAGAGTCGATGACAAATCGAAAGGTTGTGATAGTATATGTGGACCTTTGACTTGAGGGTTCAGTAGAAGATGTGCCTGTGACGTTTAGTTTGTCATTAGAGCAGTTAGACTCATTTGCTTAATTGCTGAGTCGACCTCGAAGTGCGGACTATACGGACAGGTAGCAGTCTTTACTGTATGCCAAGAAAAGATTCTATCTCTTGTTAGTGAGCAGGTGAATGTCCTATACGGTTAATGGCAAATAAGATCATAAGTCTTTGGCCAAAGCATTCTGATATAGTCGTATTGGATACACTATTAATCCGTCGGTCTTGATTTGCATTAACACATGTAAAGAGTTTAGTCAACAGTAGGGTTTGACTTTACCGTGACCCGAAGACTTGACCGGGACATCTGATGAAGGGTCTATACGTATATGGTATTCACGACATAATGGTTCTGGAATGATCCCTTCATTCGTTCTTAGTCGGGGTTTCTGATGCGGCCGCTAAGTGGCTAAGTCTTTGCCGGCACTCATTAGCTCCTCCCAATGCCGGCTGAGACGGACCTACGGAGTCGCGCATCAGGAACGTTGACGGATTAATGTGAATTTATTATCTCTCTATTAATATTAGATATTGGATATCTAATTAGATTTATTGGATAAATCAAATAGCGGTCTTATGAATTAAAATTAAGTTACCGGGTAATTAATTTAATTCATAAATTATATTTCTTAGAGAAATATATATGTATTTGATATAATTAATTAATTAGATTAATTAATTAATATAAATACATTGGTGATTAAACGGAATGTATTTAACGGAGTCGTTTGACGAACGCCCGGTACACGAGCCAAGTGGCTCGGCTCGTTTCTAGGAAATTTCCAATGGGCCGCCCCCTCTCTCACATGGCTTGGTTATACTTGCATGTTATGTTGGTTGGTATATGATTATAATGATGAGATTCCACTCATTTTATAATGTAGGTTGATGAGTTGTTATGTGTAAAATATTGTATCATTCTCATGATGACAATATATAAAACATTTTTCAACTCTCCATATACATATGAAACCAGCCCACTGCCGTGAAGAAAGATTGAGGGTGAGAGAATTTTTCATCTTCATTTTTTGTTCATCTTTGAGGTGAAAAGGAGTAAGAAAAATAAGAGAGAAAAAATTCCTACAACACTTCCTAGCCGTGTTCTACATAGAACGGAGTTTTGTAGATTTTTCCGGGCAACTTCCGACGCGTGTGAAGTAGAGGCATCGTATTTTCGGTGTTTGGGACGAAGGATTTTTCGTGCTCGAGCTCGGGTTCGTGATCATCCATTTTTACGAAGATTTATTTCAAAGGCTTCAAGGGTATGATCTTTATCTTCGTATTTATATTTTCGTATATACGTTACTTGATCGATCCTGTTTGGGATTCGTATTTATTTCCGCTGCGTATTTCGTTTTATTTTCGGAATCCCAATAGTAACAATGGCCATATTACGGCCGTAACAGATGGGGTGCTACGGCCGTAACACCCTGATGGACAACAGTTATGGGCTGCTGCTGTCCAAACGATTCCGGACGACTCCGAAACCCGGACCTGCTATCGAACCAAAAATATGGTTACGAAGTACATTCGATGATGAACCTAAGTGTTACAAGAAAATACAATTCCGACTACCCGGGAATCTGAAATACGACAACGAGGATGAAATTCCCTAACTTATAGGAAATTACAAAAATGGCCCAAGTGTCCGAAAAACACAATACGACGTCGTATTGACAAACCGAAAGTCACCACATGACCAAATCAACCATACAAACTTATGTAAACCAAGAAACAACGAAAACAAACGAGTTTTATGAGAATCGAACGTACATACGACAACACATGATATAAAATGGAATCACGTAAAAACATCACCAAAACTCGTCCAAATGGAAACACTCCAAGAATAAAGTAGATTCAAAATGTCGAAATGGTTACAAGCCACTCGATGAAAATAGACATACACCAAAAATAGAAACTGCTAAAAATGGAAAGGTACGGATATTACATGCACGTCCTAGAAAACAACAAGCACAAGACCAGCAGTGTAAATTACAACTCCAGTCAAATTTTTTAATATATACTTTGTTTTCAAAAAGAACCTGGTGACACTAAAACGCAATCAGAAAATACTAATCAGACAACAGTCAGCCGAAAAAAGTGTTGGCTGAAATTAACAGACAACGATTTATTTTCATCCTCGAAAAAGTATTTGTAATCCAAGTACATTACAACGGTTTAAGCACCATTGTCTAGAAAAATCAATCACACAAGACTTTTTGTCGGTGGTGTCGTGCAAACTTGGAGGATCAGACAACCGTTTCAAAAACATATTGTGAGAATTAGCTTAAGACAATGCCACGTTAAACCGTTGTTGAAATAAGACAAGCGTTTTTAACTATGCTTGTTTTTTTAATATTTTATATTTAATCATGCTTCAAACAACAGAACATCACGTACTTTATCATACCGGAAAGACACATGTTACTTCATTAATGTGCCATGTGGCACAAAAGATATTATTTTTCTATAACATTATTATACCCGAAAAGGCTGTTTTGTTAAAAAAAACATATTAAATAAATATAAAAAAATTTAATTTTTTTATGCATGACTAAATTTGATAGATCTTTCCGTACGGTTGGATCGTCAAGAAGTATTTTAAAAAAAAATAGAAACAAAAATTCGAGACAAAACACTAGTTACGAGTACTAGTCAATTTAGTAGTGTCCTACTAAGATCTCAAACCAAATTAATTTTTTATTTTTTGAAAATTTGAGAAAATCACTCAATTAGATATATGTTGGCATCCGTAAGGTTGGACCGTCAAGAAAAATAGAAATAAAAATCCGGGACAAAGCACTAATTACGAGTACAGGTCAATTTAGTAGTGCCCTACTAAGAAGTCACACCAAATTAATTTTTTATTTTTTTTAAAATTTGAAAACATCACTCAATTTTATATATCTTGAAATCCGTACGGTTGGATCATCAATAAGTATTTATAAAAAAATATATACAAAAATCTGGGACAAATTACTAGTTACAAGTACTAGTCAATTTAGTAGTGCCCTAATAAGATCTGAAACCAAAATATTTTTTTATTTTTTGAAAATTTCGGAACATCACTCAACTAGATATATCTTGACATCTGTATGGTTGGATCATCGATAAATATTTTAAAAAAAAAATAGAAACAATAATTCGGGACAAGCACTAGTTACTAGTACTAGTCAATTTAGTAGTGGTTTGCCTTGATCTCTAATCAAATTAAGTTTTTATTTTTTGAAATTTTGGGAACATCACTCAGTTAGATATATCCTGACATCGGTATTGTTGGATCGTCGATAAGTATTTTCTTAAAAAATAGAAACAATAATCCAGGACAAAGCACTAGTTACTAGTACCAGTCAATTTAATAGTGGTTTGCTAAGATCTCAAACCAAATTAATTTTTTATTTTTTGAAAACTTTGGAACATCACTCAATTAAATATATCTTGACATCAGTATGGTTGTATCGTCAATAATTTTTTTAAAAAATAGAAAAAATAATCCAGGACAAAGTACTAGTTACTAGTACTAGTCAATTTAGTAGTGGTTTGCTAAGATCTCAAACCAAATTAATTTTTTATTTTTGAAAATTTGGGAACATCAGTCAATTAGATATATCTTGACATCCCTACAATTGGATCGTCGATAGAAACAACAACTGACTCTAGTATATAGTATATAATCTAATACAAATTTTAAAATATATTACACATATAATATATATATATAATGTCTTATTTAATTTTATTTCATAATAAATTTAGTCGACAAATTAAAAAATTATTATAATATTTTTATTATTTTCTCATATTAGCATACAAAAATTATTACAATATTTTATAATATTTTGTTTCACATAAACATTTACTATAATTTAGAGACAACCAATAAATTTATGTGGGAATCAATTTTTTAATACCAAAGCATAAAATTGATAAGTTCTATATCCTCATTCATAAAACTATAAGTTTTTGGTACCATTTTGATTGAAAAGACTAAAATGTCCTCTCTTTTTGTGTTCAAAGTTGACTTCTCTTTTTTTTTTATATATTTAATTTAAACTACTTTTCTTGTCTTTTTTCCTTTTTACTTTCCTCCTCCGATCGATATTAATGTCCAGGAACCAAAATTTAACTACAAACATATACATCAAAACAACACAGCCATTTTATTTTTGACAAAGGGTCTCTCAAAAATCTTATAGAAATCACAAGATTGTTCGAAAATAAAAGTTGACGTTGAAATAGGACTTCATTTGTCGTGCTTCTGAGTTCATAAAGAAGGTATGTATCATTATTTGAACGATTAAAAAAAAATTCCAGATCTGTTCTTACGGACACGATCGCTGCACACGATGGGAAGCCACCGTGTGCAACGATCGTGTGCAACGATCGTGCGCAACGACCTTAACATCGTGCGCAACACTAACGTGTACACGATCGTTTAACACGATCGTATAAAATCATGTGCGGCGATCGTGTTCATGGGCGAAACTTGCACACGATCACGCTGCACGGTAGTATACGACCGTGTGCAGAGGTCGTGTCCAAGGCAGACCGTAATATTGTTCGCTCATTTTTCTGAATAGTTATTCATCTTTTTGTAATCAGATGTCGTGGCAGCGTATTTTGATACATCACGGTGGTCATTGGGAGCGATCGACATATGTAGACGGGGACTCCTTTTTTGTCTATATCGACACGAGCAAAGTTAGTCGTGCAAACCTCGTGGGGGTTATCAGAGAGGGTTTGGGTGGTCCAAATGAGTCCGATTACAAATTATGGTACTTGACACACATGGCCAAAGGAAACAAAGTAAAAGTCCTATTTGTAACACCCCCAATCCACTCAGGGATATTACACGCCGTAGACCCTCTCCTCGAGGATCTACCAGGCTGATAACTAAAATCAAACATCTAAACATCGCCTTTAAGGCTAAAATGACTCAGTAGACCGACTTGGTCTTTCAATAATAACATACAACTCATTCCCAAACACATACCCACGCAGGGGTCAAAATAAAATAAACTCCCGTACAACGGGAAAAGATACCGCAATGAAAAGAAAATACAACAACCAATACGACATCAACGGAACCTCGTGTGATTAGTATCGTTCATCTTTCATCATCCTTCGTGCCGACCACGTGCTATGCTCCAAAACCCGAATGCAAAATAGACATCCACCCCCGAATACTGGGGTTAGCAAACTCCACTGTTTTGTTAGTGCAAGTACAAGTGCAAAAATACGAGCCATACAATACAAGTTCCAAGAACAATAATAATCAGAATCCTCAAAGATCCAAACGTAAAGAAAAGTACTTCCCGAGGCAAGAGTTTGGGTAAACATTTCCAAAACCGAAAGATCGCAAATAAGGGAAACAATTTACAAAAGCAATTTAAAATGCCATCGAGAGTTTTAATAGAAAACAATTTAGGATTATAAAATCCTTCTCTTTCCACAAGATCAATAGGGTCACACCCAAATGTTTTGTTTTTCGCGAATAGGAAATCACCAACAATTTACGTGGTCGAGCCAACATCACGTGTCCTCAACGGACGTAAAATCAATGAAACATAATCATGCACGCGCATCGCCTAGGACCGGGACGATACCACCGACGTCCCACTCGAGGCCTCGAAGGACCCTCCCGAGCTGGCTAGCGAAACAAATCACACACATCTCACGGTTGGATCAATCGCTTGTTGCATCCTGGCCACATGATCACATGCCATGTGCCACCGTAGATTATCTCAGGCTCTCACGGTTGGATCAATCACTTGTTGCATCCTGGCCACATGATCACATGCCATGTGCCACCGTAGACCTTCAACCATATCCACACATTCACACAAATAACATATCATATCAAGGATATTCAAACAATTCGCCCAGAGGCATCAAACACTTAGCAAAATACCACGTCAATCCATAACGCACCGAAATGAAATAATATACGTCCAGACATAATACCAAGTGCAACATGAACACCAAGCATGTACATAGAATTCACATAGTTATCCACGAACCACACCAATCACAAAACACACACGGTTTTGAAAGAGGGCCTTTAACGAGGCTAACCAAATCTTTTGAAAACTCATTTCAAGCAAACAAACAAATCAAGACGATCACCAATCATCATATCCACGAAACAAGAAAAGTATGGACAAGGTACTTGCCTCGAATAAGAGCAATGCGGAGAATCGACCAAAGTAGGTTGACACGAACCGATTACGAACTCGCGGACTCCACCGAACGACAATCCACAACAAGGAACTATGAACGAAAACAATAACAACGAAAATGAATTCCAAAGTACGACCCAAAGCCGCTAAATTCAAAGAACAAATGACGAAGGTTCAAGGTTTTCCCCCAAAATGGCCAAGAACACGAATTGACCAGACAAAAATATGAAAACGGAATTTCAATCCGTGGGATATGATCAAAGCGAATAGATAACGACAATAGAACTAACAATCTCGGATTGAAATCACGAAATCGAAACAAACCCCGAAAATATCTCAACTAGGGTTCTAACCTTACCTTGATTCGAAGAAGAATGAAGGCTAGATGTTGATGAACACGAAGAAGACCCACCGGAGTGATTACTTCCGTCAAAGATCGACGAAGGCTCGTCCAAAATCTACCCCAAATCGCCCAAGACGCAGCAGGGAGGAGGAGAGGAAGAAATGACCCGAAATCGGTCAACCCTCAGATATATAAACCTGCGCGAAGCTAACGTACGTAAGCCATAAGCTTTAACGTACGCTAGTGATGTTACGTACGTAATGGACAAGTTATTACGTACGTAAGAGTTAATCCAAACTCAACTGTCCGAAGACCTGAACAACGTAACGTACGTAACAAGTGCTGTGTTACGTACGTAAGGAAGGCACGGATAGCGTACGCTACTGAGGAGGAATAGCGTGCGCTAACGGGGTACTCCAGTACCTACTGGACTGAATCTTGAACTAGGTAACGTACGTAACCATTGTTGTGTTACGTACGTAAAGTGCATCGATAGCGTCGCTATCTATGAAGAATAGCGTGCGCTAATCATCCGGGCAAGAGCAGTGCCGGAGATCGAATCAAAGGATCGCGGGCAGCAGAACCTGAATCACTACCGTCGAACAAGACAAGTAGTACAATAATAAAAACACGAGCTCAAGTTTAAAACAAGTACATGATCCTGACACTCCTGAGTAGGGTAAAGCGAATACGAACACAAGTACCCAAATCTTTGGGAAATTACAAAACGGCCCAAACGCCCGGAAATCACGATACGTGATCGAATACACAAACCGACGTTCACAACACGTCTAACAAAGTTAAACGGACTTACGGGAAACTCGAACAATTTGAGCGAGATTCGCAAGAATCGAACTCAAGTGCGGAAAAGTCGCTAAAAGCACGGAACTCAACAAAACGACACCGGAACGAACTCGGATGTCAAAAGTGTAGAATTAATCATTCTCGGAATGACGAAGCAGTCACGAGCGAGTCGTCAAAGCGGACTTCGGCCGAAAAGAAATTTACGAAAATCAAAATTGCGGATATTACATTACGCCTCCTTAAAAGAAGTTTCGTCCGAAACTTAAAACAAGTAGGGGAAGAAATATTCCAGAAAACTCAACGAGATACGCAAGAAATGCGTAACTAACGCCCAACGGCGAAATGTTACACACAACTCAACGGAATATACGGTGTGAAAACACGCTCCACGACGACCAACACAACGTCGCTGGTAGAGACATAATAAAACCAACAAATGACAAGCGTCATCAAATGGATAATACAATCAAGTCAATTGTCCAAACAATCACAAAACACAAAGTACTTGTTACAAGAAAACACGCACAGTCGAGAAAACAGAGAATAAACACAAAACGATCCCCAAGGGTAATTATAAATAATTCGGACTACGCCGAAATCCTCAAAACCACCCTAGGCATCTCCGTGTCCTTTCGGAGCAGAGACGCAACCTCGATCCCCAAATCTCTCAGCTACCGTCTCGCAATGCACGGATTGGTGACCCACCTGGCCACACTCAAACGGTGACTAACGGTGAACGACAATTCTTCGCAGTATGGCCCGCTCGACTACGATTATAACATATCTTCGAAGTGCTCACATTACTCACTGCAGGGTACTACTCCTCCGATCACGCGATCTAGGAACCATTTTGGGATGACGAGACGAAGTCCCAACCTCAAGGGCCCACTCCCCGATTTCTGAAAAGTTCCCAACGGTTTTCTGTTTCTTGAGTCGGACATACTCTCGGTCGATAACTGGATAGCTCATAGGCTAACGCCTATTCGATAATCTCTCAAGGAAGTACAAGCGAGACACGCCATGTCTTGGCGAATCTCCGCTTCATCCGCCTACTAAAATGACAAATCTTGTCCTCCTCTGTCCTTACTTGGTTACGCACATAGCCGAAATTTGTTTGCTAAAATCAATAATAGCTTGAGGCATGGTACATCCTGCGGTTTCGCGAAAAGAATTCATTAATCCTCGATTTTGATCGGTTCGGAAAAACTCATCTCTCATGAATTTACGGAACTCGCCACGTGACAACGCGATCTCGAGGCTTAATAGCCTCCCACCTAAGCGGCATCTTTGTCGAAAGATCTTGAGCTCACGGACCTTACGCTCTTCTTCGACAATCAACTATCTCGAAAATCTTTTCCAACGGAAAAGCCAACCATCCTGCCTTAAAGCATCTGCGGCACCCGGTAAAGCGAGGGGATTCATACGAACCACTTCTCGAAGCCACCGATTTGCACCGGTGTCTTTGGTCACATCTGTAACACGCCGAATCGCCTGAGTCAACCGAGTCATCTGAGTGGCTACTGCGCAAAATAGTAGCAACACCAATACCAATACCATCACCGCGGCATGCTCTCGACCACGCGTCCGATCGCCACGACCACGACCTCGGCCCCTCGGCATACTAAATAAGTAACCACTCGGACAACAAGGAATCATAATACATATCATATACAACAATTTCCATCGTAAAGCAACATGCATACTAAAATCATAGCAACGTCGGTATCGTTCGGCAATCTCAACGGCCCGACGATAACCAAAGACATAATCACAAAACATCATGGAATAATCACACATATACGAACATACCAACCCAAGCTTCAACGGCTCACACTCGCGTGTCAACACGCAAATCACCACGAGGCGATAAACAAGAAACACCGATTCACACCTCTCACGAGAGGGCTAACAAAACATATGCGTGGCGAGCGACTCAACGCTCACACCACCAATTCAATCACAATTCCAAGTTAACACCGTAACGAAAGTTCGAAAACCATACACGCATTTCCGGTCCATAAGCAGAATGATAGGTTTTAAAAATGAAAACCACCTTTTGAAAACAGTTTGGAAACAACAGCTGATCTTGAGTATCATTTTACAAAAAGTAGTACAAACACCATTATCGAGACTTTGAAAATCATCTTGCGTTTGAACAAAAATGAGGACACCTTTCTTTTAGTGAAAAACTTTCAAAAATATTCGACCCTTGGGTCTAAGCAATCGCATTTGAAAATATCTCAAAATATTTTTGGTCCTCAACCGAAAATTTTTGAAATGTATTGCGGCATTAGAAAACACCTTGAAAACACCGCAAGAAAATAATTCGTTTTAAAAGTACGTCTCGAATTTTAATTTTCTAAGATACTCAAGGTTTTCAAAATAATTCAATGGGCTAGAATGCCCAAAATTTGAGTAATTATACGGAACAATATGACGCCGTGTGTCCTGCTACGAACCCACCAGGCTAAAAACCATTTACAAAAACGCCAAAAAGGCCGATGACGGTAATATTTCAAAAACTCACAAAATCCATTTACAAAATACTAGATTCCGTCATAAGAATTTCGCCAAAATGATCAAGGCCATAATGCCAAAAACTCGGTTAAGGGAATTGATTTTCGAAATAAAACTCAGTCGGTAAAATACCGAAAGCCATTACAGAAGAACTCACGCAGCGGATAAAAGAAATAAAGTCAAACATGCACAAGACAGCAACACTACTCCTCATATGAACGAAAAATGGGAGTCAAACAATCACATATCACGAAATCAAAATCCATAAGAGGATTCCGTCAATTAACTCATAATAAAAAAAATAGCTCGTGTCACACGAGGCACAACACAAAGAAGGGAGACTTACATCCACAGGTCGCACGAAGATGATGATCGCCCCACGATACTAATCACAACAAACCAACTCAGACGACGCGTCGCGACACGACTCAGTCAGATAAAATCCGACGAGACAAAAACTCAATAGACACCATCGACCCAATGGCTAGGTTTCCACAACATAATCTCTGATAACATTTATGTAACAAACACAATCCACTAATGGATATTACACGAAGTATACACTCTCCTCGATGATATACCAGGCTTATTACTAAAATCAAACATCTAAAAATCGCAATTAAGGCTAAATTGACTCAATGGACCGACTTGGTCTTTCAATAATAACATACAACTCATTCCCAAACACATACCCACGCAGGGGTCAAAATAAAATAAACTCCCGTACAACGGGAAAAGATACCGCATGGAAAAGAAAATACAACTGGACCAATACGACATCAACGGAACCTCGTGTGATTAGTATCGTTCATCTTTCATCATCCTTCGTGCCGACCCCGTGCTATGCTCCAAAACCCGAATGCAAAAATAGACATCCACCCCCCGAATACTCGGGGGTTAGCAAAACTCCACTGTTTTGTTAGTGCAAGTACAAGTGCAAAAATACGAGCCATACAATACAAGTTCCAAGAACAATAATAATCAGGAATCCTCAAAGATCCAAACGTAAAGAAAAGTACTTCCCGAGGCAAGAGTTTGGGTAAACATTTCCAAAACCGAAAGATCGCAAATAAGGGAAACAATTTACAAAACAGTTTAAAATGCCATCGAGAGTTTTAATAGAAAACAATTTAGGATTATAAAATCCTTCTCTTTCCACAAGATCAATAGGGTCACAGCCCAAATGTTTTGTTTTCGCGAATAGGAAATCACCAACAATTTACAGGGTCAGAGCCCAACATCACGTGTCCTCAACGGACGTAAAATCAATGAAACATAATCATGTACGCGCATCGCCTAGGACCGGGACGATACCACCGACGTCCCACTCGAGGCCTCGAAGGACCCTCCCGAGCTGGCTAGCGAAACAAATCACACACATCTCACGGTTGGATCAATCGCTTGTTGCATCCTGGCCACATGATCACATGCCATGTGCCACCGTAGATTATCTCAGGCTCTCACGGTTGGATCAATCACTTGTTGCATCCTGGCCACATGATCACATGCCATGTGCCACCGTAGACCTTCAACCATATCCACACATTCACACAAATAACATATCATATCAAGGATATTCAAACAATTCGCCCAGAGGCATCAAACACTTAGCAAAACACCACGTCAATCCATAACGCACCGAAATGAAATAATATACGTCCAGACATAATACCAAGTGCAACATGAACACCAAGCATGTACATAGAATTCACATAGTTATCCACGAACCACACCAATCACAAAACACACACGGTTTTGAAAGAGGGCCTTTAACGAGGCTAACCAAATCTTTTGAAAACTCATTTCAAGCAAACAAACAAATCAAGACGATCACCAATCATCATATCCACGAAACAAGAAAAGTATGGACAAGGTACTTGCCTCGAATAAGAGCAATGCGGAGAATCGACCAAAGTAGGTTGACACGAACCGATTACGAACTCGCGGACTCCACCGAACGACAATCCACAACAAGGAACTATGAACGAAAACAATAACAACGAAAATGAATTCCAAAGTACGACCCAAAGCCGCTAAATTCAAAGAACAAATGACGAAGGTTCAAGGTTTTTCCCCCAAAATGGCCAAGAACACGAATTGACCGGACAAAAATATGAAAACGGAATTTCAATCCGTGGGATATGATCAAAGCGAATAGATAACGACAATAGAACTAACAATCTCGGATTGAAATCACGAAATCGAAACAAACCCCGAAAATATCTCA
The DNA here is from genome assembly GCA_033398695.1 of Orobanche coerulescens. Classification (NCBI taxonomy): domain Eukaryota; kingdom Viridiplantae; phylum Streptophyta; class Magnoliopsida; order Lamiales; family Orobanchaceae; genus Orobanche; species Orobanche coerulescens. Next base: position 27,347,324 of record CM065805.1, on the reverse strand, counting down.
ACTAGGGTTCTAACCTTACCTTGATTCGAAGAAGAATGAAGGCTAGATGTTGATGAACACGAAGAAGACCCACCGGAGTGATTACTTCCGTCAAAGATCGACGAAGGCTCGTCCAAAATCTACCCCAAATCGCCCAAGACGCAGCAGGGAGGAGGAGAGGAAGAAATGACCCGAAATCGGTCAACCCTCAGATATATAAACCTGCGAAGCTAACGTACGTAAGCCATAAGCTTTAACGTACGCTAGTGATGTTACGTACGTAATGGACAAGTTATTACGCACGTAAGAGTTAATCCAAACTCAACTGTCCGAAGACCTGAACAACGTAACGTACGTAACAAGTGCTGTGTTACGTACGTAAGGAAGGCACGGATAGCGTACGCCATCGAGGAGGAATAGCGTGCGCTAACGGGTACTCGGTACCTCTTGGATCAATCTGAACTAGGTAACGACGTAACCATTGTTGTGTTACGACGTAAGGCGGCATCGATCGATAGCGTCGCTATCTATGAAGAATAGCGTGCGCTAATCATCCGGGCTGAGCAGTACCGCCGGAGATCGAATCAAAGGATCGCGGGCAACGGCAGACACGAATCACTACCGTCGAACAAGACAAGTAGTACAATAATAAAAACACGAGCTCAAGTTTAAAACAAGTACATGATCCGACACTCCTGAGTAGGGTAAAGCGAATACGAACACAAGTACCCAAATCTTTGGGAAATTACAAAACGCCCAACGCCTTGGAAATCACGATACGTGATCGAATACACAAACCGACGTTCACAACACGCCTAACAAAGTTAAACGGACTTACGGAAACTCAAACAATGATTTGAGCGAGATTCGCAAGAATCGAACTCAAGTGCGGAAAAAGTCGCTAAAAGCACGGAACTCAACAAAAGCGACCGAACGAACTCGGATGTCAAAAAGTGTAGAATTAATCATTCTCAGAATGACGAAACGGTCACGAGCGAGTCGTCAAAACGGACTTCGGCCGAAAAAAGAAATTTACCGAAAATCGAAAATTGCGGATATTACACTATTAAGGGGCGATACCGAGATACTTCGATTACTAGTAGAATACAAGGAGGATCCTGAGGTCTATGTTGAGAACAGCAGCTCCTCCACTCCCGAGGTTAATATGGGATGTAGCAGCTCGAGAGTAGAGCCCGGCAACATAAATTATGACATGCCTTCCAAAGAGTATCAATACGAGGAAGATGAGGAAGACGAGGAAGATGAGGAAAATGAAGAGGTGCATACATCCGAAGATGAAGATTGTTGTAAAGACTTGCTTGAGTCACTATCTGCGGAATTTCTTGCTTGGGTTCGCCAACCGGCCCAAATGGATAGGATTATGAGTCGTCGGAACTTCTCATCCGACCATCAATCTGCGAGCGAGCATGAGCATCTACAATCAATGCGTAATCGATCATTCCATTTCGGACCCGGTAGTGCCGGGACTTTGGGTTGGGTCGAGCGGCCTCCACCGGTTCTGGTCGGCTAGAGGTGGGGTCCACCTTTCGTTCAAGACGAGTTGAGGATAATCGTAGGAATGTATCATTTGGAAAACATGCTACAGTGTATCACTGATCGTTCGCCGATAAACGTATAGTGTTTGTCCGTAAGAGTGGGCGAAGAAATTGTCGGCTTAGGTTGTGTGCTATTGAGGTGCAACTATTTGGAGAATTACTAAGTTGACATTGGAGCACAGTGTTACCACGATTTGAGCCGTCTTTGCCGCACGATCGGTCACTCGAGGTTGCCGCCCATTATTTTGCTAAAAGATTGACCGGTGAGGGTCACTTTGAGGCCAAAGGAGATGATTGCAGAGATGTGTAGGGAGTATGGCATTGACATGCTATACGCTTTGCTCTCCTGACGAGGAATATAGCGATAGAGAATACATATGGCGGCTTGATGAGTCGTATCGAGGCTCCCATCTTATCTCGTATTTGTTAAAACAAGCGTAATCCGAGGACAATTTATGATTTGCATCGACTCGTGAGGGAGTGTTTCGCCACATGTTCGTTGCACTCGGACAGAGTATTAGGGCATTTGATACGTGCCTTCGACCGGTGATTATAGTTGATGGGACCCACCTAAAGGGAAGGAATAAAGGAACTCTATTTGCGGCCGTCACATTTGATGGGAACGAGCAAGTTTTCCTCTCTTCTTTGTTGGTCTCGGTCCGATAGAGAACGACGAGTCATGGACTTATTTTACGTATAACTGCGCAGATGCTACAATCCGCGGAAGATTTCGATTGTGAGTGACCAACATAAGAGCATTCGAATCTTTGTTCGACGATCTATCCGAATGCATTCCACGGGTTTTGCTATCACCATCTTGCAAAAATCTGACCTCCTATGGTGCGCATGCTATAGGACTCTTTAGAATCTGCGCTACACGCATCGAGAAGAAGTTTTGAAAACTACTTTTGAAACTACATATCGAAAGCCCTAATGGGCGCACAGCGCCTTTACGAAATTGGGCCGAGAGAGGTGGGCTAGGTCGAAGTGTCCTGCAGACGCTATAACTTCTTGACATCCAATCTTGTTGAATGCTTTAATAATCGTATGTTGTGGGCTAGACGTTTACTGTTTGCTCGTTACTTGAGATATTTCGCCTAATTTTAGAGAATTGGTTTGATGAGAAGCGGGAGAAGCTACGTCAAGAGACCATGAGTTGACAATGCACACTTTTGAAAAGCTTTCTAACTCTGTGCAAGCCAGTCTGACTCTTAAAGTTCGAGCTACCACCCCACTTGTTTATAAAGTCGAAGAAAACAAAGTTTCTTATGAGGTCGACCTTCGAACATGGACATGTTGTTGTCGTGAGTTTGATTTGGATCGATTCCATGTCGCCATGCCGCCGCTATAAGGTACATGTCTTTCTTTGTAGTGTGCACGATCGTTACCCACGATGGGCACGATCGTTACCCACGATGGGCACGATCGTAACCCACGATGGGCACGATCGTAGCCCACGATGGGCACGATCGTAACCCACGATGGGCACGATCGTTACCCACGATGGGCACGATCGTTACCCACGATGGGCACGATCGTAACCCACGATGGGCACGATCGTAGCCCACGATGGGCACGATCGTAACCCACGATGGGCACGATCGTAACCCACGATGGGCACGATCGTAACCACGATCGCCCTTATCGTAACCACGATCGCCCTTATCGTAGACCACGATGGGACACACGATGTGCACGATCGTAACACAATGGGCTCGATCGTAACACACGATCCCCGTGATCGTAACACGATCGTAACCCCACGATCCCGTGATCGTAACACACGATCGTGACCCACGATCCCCGTGATCGTAACACACGATCGACGCGATCGTGTTTTCCCATCGTTTGCAAAACAGGGATGGTCTGGATTTATCACCTCATCAATATAAAAAATTCATTATCCTATACAACATCCTTGACATAATTGCTTATTGTAAGAGGCGTGCCGGCAATGGTTTGTCCGTGTATGATTTTGTTAGTCGTTATTTCAAGCAACAAGGCCTTAGAGAGACTTATAAGGAGCATATTAGTCCCATCCCACATCCTGATGAGTGGAATGTCCCACCGGAGATCTCATCCATCGTTTGCGTACCTCCACAGGAGGTACGACAAGCCGGCCGACCAAGGATGAGTCCCGCACCCTCCGCTGTTGAAAATTTGCACGCAGATGGACGGCCTCAGTGTGCGGTAGGTGTAAAGGAACCGCCACAATAGAAAATCTTGCAAAGCATTCATTCCCATAGGGTGTGGATTTGAATATCCTCAAGAAACTCAAGAAATCGATGCACAACCGAGGCAAAGGCGCCAGAAGAAGAGGTGTAGCATTTGCCGTAATGATGACCATGACATAAGGGGATGTCCATACCGTGAAACTTAAATTCCTTATGTATTTTTATATTTTGTGACTTACTAGCAACAATAATGTGTTGATATTTTGATCGACCATGTATTGATTCAAGATTCGATTATTAGTTGAAATGCATAATTTTGTGTATATTTTCTTTACCTTTGAATTGAAATTTAAGTGTTCGGAATGTAAAGCAAATAAAGGTGACTATCTAGCCAAACATTAACCATAACAAAGTAGCTCACTTCAAAGAGCAATAGTTTACAGTTCCAAAGCATATAACTTTACAAAACAAAATTTAATCACCATCACACAAAATATCTAATAATAACATAACAAAAACAATCAATTGGATCCCTTTTCCCCAATCTAACTTTGTATCTTTAGTCTTGTATCACCGTCTTCATGAACTTCCTCTTCCAAAATAAATTTTTGCTTTTATTCTCGAAATCTCCAAATCATTATCATCATCACCATCTAGTATGGTGGAGTGCTCATGATGTTTTTAAATAGACCCTGTTTCATGGAACACATTAATTTGCAATGATAGTCACTACACATACAACAAAATCAAAAAACTTACTCTGAGCATTGAGTATCTTCCTCTCGGCCTAGTTCTGTATGGTGGGTTGGGAGTAGGTATCCTCCTTCTTCTTTTTGGTGGTGGTGCTTCGCTTCCTCCTAAATCGGTTTCTCGTAATCGGTCGATCCAAGTTCCTTGATTTGGTGCCTTGCTCCTGGGTTTGCAGAGACGAGTCGATCCAAGTACATGCACGCGAAGGGGCCACAACTGTGATTGTCGTTCTGTATGAACTGTAGCTCTCGTGGCATAATTTTGAAACTCATCTCCGTGTCATACTTCGTTTTCGATTGGTTGTTCATCCAATACCCGGATTGAGCTAGCACACGAGGCATCAGACGCATAATCGGTCGCAGTTGGTTGAAGCGGTAACGACCATCTTCGTGGTGGTGTGACAAGGAATCGTACAACTCCACGGTCCATGATATGATGTCAATCTTGATAGTCACCCAGTGGCTTTGGTCGAGGCAACAAATGGCAATGATCTGCATTCGATACAATATGTAATCATATAAGATCATCACATCAAACATAGCGAATCATTTATAAATATAAATTTCAAATGGCAACAAATCGTCAATTATTTATAAATATAAATTTCAAACTTACTTCGTTGCAATTTAACCATGGAACCGCATGTGGTGTATCAAGACCTGTCATGTAGTCCTCGATGCATTTAGGAATTTTCCACTCCTTGTAAACCGGCTTCCCCGTCACCTTGATGCCAAGTGGATCATCCGGATGGAGTCTTGCAAACTCGTTGGCCAAAACTAACTACAAAAAGCCAAACCACAAAATTAAAAAATATCGATATCAAACCAATGATATACAAGTGAGTAGGTTATAGAACTTACGTAAAATAGGGAGCCGGCAAGTACAGTGCCAACTCTACCGACACCAACACTACGGACTCCCCACCGAAGCCTCGCTCGAGTCGCAAGCACATAACAGTCTATCACCTCGGCATCAAAGTCTTCACGGCTAGACTCTATCCGGTCAAATAACGCCTGAGTGAGAGCATGCCCAGTCTCCAAACACCGGACAATAGCATCACGTGGTTGCTCCCTCCTGAACTGTAGGTACAACTTCTTCAGAGCCTCGCTATCTCTGGGAGGCGCAACCACAAAAGGCTCTCGAAGAGCAGCAGATGGTCGAATCACTCTCGGTGGAAGACTACACTCACCCAAATGCCGCGTTCGGCACTCTCACCATCTTCGTCACCCTCGGCATCCCTCTCACAACTATAACGATCAGAGAGTCATGCATCGTGCTCGATCTCAAAAGCCGCTCGATCCGAAATGGAGGTTGCCGCTCAGACCACCACCCTCACTACGAAACATCGCCGTAATGATGCTCGTCCCGAAACTACGAACATCGTCCCATATCACAAACGGCGCCTCAAATGGCTCATACCGATGCTCGTAATCAAGGGGCCGCCGAGTCCGCTCAACGTAATGATGAATCGAGAATGGTGACCGTGGCCGGACCTCGAATGGTGGGTAGGCGGATGCCGAGAATGGTGACTCGGTGACGCCGAGAATGGTGACTCGAATGATGACTAGCCGACGATGAGAATGGTGACCGTGTGCCGCGCCCGAGACCGAGTGACGTGGAGGGTCGGGAATCCTCCGCCGGCGCCGCTATCGTGAGGCGTAATGACGAGGCCTATCATGGCTCCCAGTGAGTAGTGTCTGGGCTCCTAGAACGCCTATGCATAGGTCCGAAGAAATCCACGATCCCGAAAGCACCGGCGAGAAACTCGAGCAATAAATCCGGACTCGAGAATCGTCGTACAAGATCGCCTTCAAACGGCGATCGAAGTACTCATCCTGCTCGTGTCTGGTGTGGTCCGACAAGGAAGTCCGTGGACACAACACACCCTCTCTGTTGCCTCTCCCGGTCCGATGTCTGCACCATGTCTTGGTGGGGTACTCTGCGGCGTCGCTTCGACACTTTATGTGCCGACTCATATGTAATCAATTTTCCTGACCTTCTTCAACCTATCCATAACTTTCTTCCTCGGGATCGGCGCAGCTCATCCTCCTTATTCCTCACAGCTATTCTTACAGCTTAATGAACTTAACGTCATAAGGCGAGCCATTCTCAAAGCTCGAGTAGTAATACTCCGCCTCATCCTCCTCCCGGATGCGGTAAAGAGGGAAGTACTTTGTCCGCAACAATAGTCATTAAAGCATACCATTAGATGGGCAATCACATAATGTTGAAGAGATGAGTGAAGTTAGGAGAAAATACGTTTACAAATTTATGTACCTTATCGTCGAAGAAATGAGTGAAATCACAAAACATCTTCCTCGTAGTCCACATCAAACACCGAGGACTTGGGCAGCTTTATCTCGACTACCACACAATGCTCCCAATGCAGAATCATCTCATACGACCATATTTGTAAAGCCCAAACAGACCAGAGAAGTGATAGTCCTTGTGCTCTTATCCCTCCTTCATGGCAACGTTGCCTATGTAGTAAGATAAAACCCCAAAGGCATAAGAACCCCAAGGAAACATATCCCACTGCTCGAAATCCTCCACTAATGCCCATGCCCATGTCTCACCATCATGTCGTCACGGCATAGGATAAAGTAGTAGTAGATAAGCAAATTGGCAACCTTGAGATAATCTCTTATGTCTCTACCAAAATCTCGAGCATTGAACCTCTTCCGCGAACACTAACCTTAATGTTTTTGCCATGGAGTATTCTGTGGAAAATACCGTCGGACGGAAGGAGATGGTCGTCCGGGATGGAAGGTAGAGTTTCCAAAATGGAGTCCCGTGATCAAGGCGAAATCACGGGCGGTAAAACAAATGGTCCTCCCGCAAACCTGGAACCACGACTCATCCGGGGGGATTTGATCACCCTCCAATTGACGAGCAATCAAGTGATGTAGGGCAGTATTTGAACTCCCATTCCTCCTAACTTTAATCAAGCGCCCCAGACCCCTCGGTCAAGCTCTCGATAGCTCGATCAGCAACAGCGGAATTGCGGCCCATACTCCTTAATGTCTCAATGATCTCTTTAAATACCGCCTCCCGTATGTAAAGATTCACTTGACGTGTAACAAAACGCAATGTAGGTCTCTTCCATACGCAACCAGTCTGCAATATGGACATACAACTCATAAGAATATGATAAAATGCTTAAGAGAACGAAAAAAAAAAAATCTGCCTTGCACACGATCGCATGCACACGATCGATGCCCGTCGTGTGAAGACCATCGTGTGCCACACGACGGTTCACACGACGGGAAACGATCGTGTGCCTGCGATCGTGTGCAAGGCAGAGCTTGCACTTCTAGCACACGACGGCACACACGATCGACGACCGTCGTGTGTAGCCATCGTGCCCACGAAAGACCATCGTGTACACGATGGTCTCATCTTCTTCAAGACGATCGTGGGAAGATGAAAAACCATCGTGGCACGATCGTGTGTGAATGAAATACACTAACCGCGGCTCATTGTGACGAATTGCTCTTCGGATGGAGTGCCACTAGCGGAACTTCCGCGTCTTGATTCATTGTGGTAGTCGGAGGTCGACATTTTCCGGCCGCGAAGGGTTTCACGACGGGAGACTTTTTTGCGAGAGAGGAGGAGAGTTTTTGCAATATTGAGTTGTGGGACCTTTTTTTATTGTTGTTTAGTTTTAATAATCTTCCTTTTTCTTTTTTAGTTTTTTTTTCTCTTATTGGTAGACTTTAAGGGTAATAAAGTCTTTTAACACATTTTGGTATCAAAAACTTATAGTTTTATGAATGGAGATATATAACTTGTTACTTTTATGGTTTGGTACTAAAAAAGAGAGATCCCATTGAAAAATACACATTGAATTTTAAGTATTTATTTTAAGTTCTTGATTGATGAAGTTCTATTTTAAATCGATGTGGGATTCAAGATAACGAATTCTATTTATTTAGATCGTCTATCGGTTAAGTAACATTTTAAATAGATGTGGAGTTCAAGATTTTAGATAAATACGAATACAAAATTCACATAATGCCACAAATGAGAGAGAGTCAATGTGGTGCTTCAAATCCGTAACACTATTATATAGATTTTTAATTATTATAACTACTAAATAAAATAGACATGAGATTCAATTTTAGACAAATAAAATTAATATAAATTTAATAAATTGGTCCAATTAAATTTTCACTAAAAATTTTAACTTTTATTTGTCCAACTTAATAACTGGCCAAATTAAACACAATAAAAATAATATTCGTAAGTTTGTGTGTAAAATAACTAAATGGTTGAGAAATACGCATTGATTCTAACTATTTATTTAGGTTCTCCATTGGTGGAGTCCTATTTTAAATCGATGTGAGATTCAAGATATCAAATTCTATTTATTTGGATTGTTCATTGATTAAGTATCATTTTAAATTGATGTGGGATTCAAGATTTTAGATAAATATGAATCCAAAATTAAGAGAATGCCACGTAGGAGAGAGAATTAATCTAATATATCGAATCCGTAATGCTATTATATATATTGAAAAGAGGAGAAATTGCAGAACTAAAAGTACAGGAAATTAAAAAATCAAAATTCACATAATAATTCATTCAAGTGAAAGAGATTCACAAATTGAGGAGGGAGAAATCTTATCTAGAAGTCTAGAACAGCAGACCTCGGATAGAGGATGGAGATGATAATTTACACAATAAACTAGGGTTTATGGATATACGGAAGTTGGGACGTAATACAAATACGTATGGCGGCTGCGGCATGGGAAAAGAGGATATATATATATATACATATGCATATATCCTCAAAACTACGTAGTTTTATTTATCGATTCGGTTCGGGATATTGATTCGGTTCTTTAACACTGAACCAAAACCAAAACCAAACCTTCGGTTCTTTAATAATTAAGTACCGCACACTAACAAGATCCCCAATTTTGGTTTTTATCGGTTCAGTTTTTTCGGTTTTGGTTCGGTTTTTAGTTTTTTCGGTTCTTTCTGCAAACCCCTATTCTTTGCCGCTTTGGTTGATCCATCAAATAGCATATATATATATATATATATATATATATATGTGTGTGTGTGTGTGTGTGTGTGTGTGTGAGTGGGGATTGGTTCAGGTAGGAAAGATAAATTTCGGAGGAAATAGGAATGAATGTGGGCCTTTGATTCAGTTAGATCAATGATTGAGATTTATACTTAGTTATGCTACGTGTTTGTGCTACGATGCGATGGAAGATGTGCTAGACTTATCCTATTTAAAATATTTGCTACGAAATAATGAAATATTTGCTAAACTCACATATGTAAAATCTTGCAGCATAATAATTCTGATTGTGCTACACACATGAAATATGTGCTAGACGGACGCATATTTTCCTATATTCCTACACTAAGGAATTTCTCAGCATAACCCACCATTATATATATATATATATAGAGAGAGAGAGAGAGAGAGAGAGAAGTGAATATGAGGCTGTCTCACATGTAAGCTTACATGTGAAATCACTCTAAATCACCTAAAATTATGTCACTTGGATTGATTTTTTTTTTCAAAATATGAGTAGTGGATCCAATACATGAGTAGTGCAATATTTTTTTAATCGTGAATATAATCAAACAATTGTTTAAACTAAAGTGAATTGGTTAGGTAACATAAAACACCCAACAATATGATGTAAAAGAAGCATATATTATAAGAAACCATACTTTAAAGATGTTATGATGCAATTAAGGGAAAACACTAATATAGTGAAGGGACATAATACAAATGAAATTGTGTTAATATTTTCTTGTTAAACGACGTTATTTTAGAAGGTTTCGCATGTAAGCTTACATGTGTGACAGCCTCATATCACTAGGTGGATCAATGAGAATGACTTTTCAGTAAGAAATAAGAATAAATTTGAGTCATTGATATTTGTATGATGTACGGTCTAGATTGGCTTATGCATGTAATATATGTATTTCGTGCATCAAAATTGCAATACATTAAAACTATGGATTATATGTATCAAAACATCGATGCACTTAAAATATTGCATTATATGCATACATTTTTGTGAGAATAATATAGACCATCCATTTAATCAAGATCTATGAATTAAATCCATTCTTATTTGTTAACTTAAATCTCATTCTCATCGGAACCAACCCCCTATATATATGTGGCAAAATTATCAATTAGGTGTATGAGTTTTTCCAAATTTTGTACTTATAATAACAATTTTTTTTGTATCATTTAGGGTTATGAACTTATTTTCGTCCAATCAAGTTAGGGTATCCATGAATTTTTGTCAATTAAATTTAACAGATTTGCTGATTTGTTCGTTAAGTGACACGTGTCACATTTTCATTGTTCCACATGAGAAAAATGAACCGTAAAAAATGGGTGAAAAAAATGATCGGAAAAAGCTCGCTGTTGATGTAGAAGACAGCGGGAGAACGAGAACTCAATTAACCAATTAGAAAGTGGCACACGCCAGTAAGTCCGATAGATTTAACTGATGAATTTTTACGAATATTCTAATTTGATTGGACGTAAATAAATTAATAACCCTAAATATATAAATAAAAAATTGTTACTATAAATATAATTGGTAGTATTGCCTATATATAGATAAAAGAAATTTTTCACCCATCCTCATCCCGCGCCTCCACAATTCTGTAAATTTGCTCAGTAGAGGCCAAACAAATCTCAACGTTTTTGGAAATTCTCGTAAGTTATTTCAACCAATTTTTATTTCTATTCACTGCTATTTCACATCTGCCAGTTGGGAAATATGGAGATATCTCTATCACATATATATTGTGTATCGGCGCGCGATTATTGTGTTCATATGTAAGATTGGTTTCTGATTTCTGATTGTTGATTTCTTTGAAGTTGATTCTGTAATACTGAGATTATTGTCTTCGAGCTTGGAAAATATGTACATACTTTTTGCATTTTAGACTTTAATGAAAACTATGAATAAGACTTAGACTATGAAGAAGAAGAAGAAGCACACTGCAAGGGCATGATGAATAGTGATAAAATTACTAAAATCATGGAGTTATTGTATGAACTATGAAAATTGAAAAATATGGCTGAAACCGTGCTTAAGCATTATGCGTCTCAGACTCTCAGGGGCAATTGGCAGGGCCGGATCCACTACAGGACAAGAGGGTAATATATAAAAAAACTAGTGTATAGCCCGTCGAAACTCGACGGGTAATCACTATATATTGTAATTTATAAGTAAAATCCTAAAAATAATTTAATACTTTGTTATGGTTCAGCCACTTACAATCGTACCGCAACGGAACATACCAATAAATAGAAATAATGAGGATGAAATTCAGCCACCCGAACTCATTTAGAATTTATGTACTTATACTCGTCCTAAACCCGATTGAAAAATAATTTTACTACTTGTTTCAGTTCAGAACTCATATAGTAACACATGAAACAACGAATGTATGCTACAAATATTCAGACCTGTTAAAATCTTTATACTCATATTCATCAAACTCGACTAAAAGATAACTTTATTATTCGTTTATATCCCATACTGTAATATCCGGAATTTCTACTACTATTGTTTAATGTTATTTTATCCGAGTTATGTTGCACAGCGTGGAATCTGTACAGTATGGATAAAATAAATGAAGGACTGAGATGTCAGTATTGGTATAATTGTCGTATTGGTCGACAATTGTATTTGAGGATATAATGTGTTGAGTAATGTATTCAATATACCGTATGTTCATATTTGGTATGTCGAGATGTTAGACGAGGATAGCTGAAAATGGCTAAGTGTTCATTAGCGCACGCTACTGGGTACAGGTAGCGCACGCTACGAAGTATTGATAGCGTACGCTAAGAGGTTTGGTTACGTACACTAAGAAGGACCCCTAACGTACGTAACGACTTGCTGGGTTAGTTTCGGAAGGTGGCCGACAGGTAGGCCCAGGTTGATTTTTATATTCAGTTAGCGCACGCTAACGTATGTTGGTTAGCGCACGCTAACATCAGATCACCAATAATGGAATCTTAGCTTTCGGCGGGTGGACCCGGCCACTTACGACGCGTGTCCAGATAAGGTCAGCGGGTGTTTGTCATGTAGGGCTAGCGCACGCTAAACCGGATGGTTAGCGCACGCTAATTCCAGATCGGTCAAAGGAATCCCGATAATCGCGGATGCTTTCGGCATGTGGGGGCACGAGTGGTAGGTGTGTACTGTAGCAAGTCAACTTCGGATAGCGCACGCTAAGGTAAATGACTTGCGTATGCTAAGGTAAATGACTTGCGTACACTAAGCAGGATGTTTTACGTACGTTAATGCATGGCATTACCCACTAAGCCTGCCCAAAGGCCCAAATATAATCAATTGTGGAAAGAAAAAACCACGGGATTGGGACTGGGAGAAAAAAAAAAAAAAAGGCACGGGGTGGGACTGTTTCAAGCAGACAAGAAGAGGAAGAAAAAAAAGCACGGGAGAAAAAAAAATGCCCCTGCTCCGCGGCTCCGCCTTTGGCCGCTGACCCGCTGCTGTCTGCTGGGACTGGGAAAAAGAGGTCGCCCGACTCGCTCCGCCTCTCCGACTCCGACCGCTGCTGCAGCAGGTGCCCTTTTTTTTGTTGCTTTTTAATTCGGGATGGGTTTTTTTATATTTAATTGGAGGTGGAATTTTTTGTTTATGTTATAGATTTAGTTGCTGCTGCCTGCTGTCATCAGTGTCGTGTGTTTTAGATTTTTTGGAGGTGGAATTTTTTATATTTGCTGCTGTGTGTTTTAGATTTAGTTTTTTTTGTTTATCTTGTGTTTGTTTTGTGGTTTTATGAATTTTCTAAGGACTAAGGTATATTATGATCAGATTTATGAATTTTTTTAGGTCAGGACCGTCAAGTTCTAAATCGATTTTGTGCAATTTTGAAGTAATTTGCATCAGTTTTGATAAAAATAATAAATTGATTTGCAGATCTATCAATTATGGAACGATTCTTTAAAAGATATTTTTGCTTGTGTTGACAACGAGACTATAATGCAACGTTTTCAGAATATGGGAGAACGTCGTGGACATTTATAACATGTATTATTCCTTTTGTTATGAATTACGGATGAAACGATAATGTTTATCTTTTGAGTATTATCTCTTTTGTTGGAATTTTTTTATTTTTTTTAGGATCCGCCACTGGCAATTGGGTCTTGCAATCGGGTTTTTGTGGATAAAAATAGCCATGGAATTCTAGTTTGAATTTTAGTTGGGGTGTTGTGGAGATGACCCAATAAAATCTCGCCTAATTCTTTCTGAATACTGTCTAGAATGGTTCACTCACCAGTTTTTGCATCTTTACTCGAGATGATATTTTTTAGGGCAATTGTGTCATTTCGGTGTATGATGTTGGACGTCGTTGATCTCTAAATTAAGAAGACTTGACGAAGTTTGATGTTTTGGAAGGAACAAAGTTTGTGTTGCCTTTTGCAAGTAATGGTTCCAATCCAGTAGAACCTCGTTAAATTAATAACGTAGGGACCGGAGAGAAGTATTATTCAATTGAGGTAAATTTAACACTAAGTCATTTATGTCGGGACCGACAGAAAATATTACCTAATTGAAATTATTAATTTATTGGGTTAGTTACGAAAAATACAATTTGGGGTTTAGTCTATCTTCCAAAATTATTAATGCACCCGACATTTGTTTATGTTATACATTTTGCACCCTCAATAGACGGCATTTGTAGTCTGAAAGTAAATTGGGTTTTATTTTGATAATAACTTGTAATGAGGCCAAACCTCAGGGGTTTTGATATTTATGGTCATCACTTTTTGAAACACTGAATCTTTCTCTAGCTTTGCATATCCTTACTAAGAGCATCTTTATCCATACTTCTCCCCAAACCTCCTTTTTCGATTCCCAATGCGCCACATCACCAAAATATAAACCTTACTCCTACTCCCCAAACCTCTTCTGATGGCTAAAGAAGTTAGTGAAGCCTTTCTGTATTAGGGATAAACATGTGCAACATAAGTTGGTATTTAAGTCTTAAATTCAAAGATGCATTTGTAATATGACCAAGTGATATACCATTCAAGACTCAAATGAACAAATTGGTATCTAGGAGAGGTTGTTATTGAGGGGCTTATATTGTACATCACTTGTTCATGCTTCGAATTGTGAGGTTAGCACGTTTCTTCTAAATTCCTTCATGTAATATTTATTGATTTTAGCTGATATTATTGAGTCTTTTGTTCAGGTCGAATAGCCACTATGGTCGCAGGATTAATAAATGCTAACCCCATTGTTTATGACAAAAAGGAACGCCGGACGCGCACTGCACCCGGTGATGTGGATGAATATGCAGTTGCACCGATTGACCAACTCAAAATTTTTGATATTCTTTTATATATTTTTCATGTACACAGAGACATGTTGTTTCATGAGATATATCTACCTTATTGAAATCATATGCAACAAAAATACTTGCTAAAAGAAGATTGCTAACGATACAGTAGAAATCCTTGGGTTTTTTTATATTGAATCTTGATTATGTGAAAGCTATTGGATGCTATTGAGATGTCTGTTTTATGATCTTATGATCCCATCTCCCCCACCCCCAATTGATGGAGAGAGAGGGAGAGTGTATGTATGTATGAGAGAGAAGAGAACATATCTTTATAGTTTTGCCACTTGGAGTAGAACAACTTTATGGACTAGAGGTTTTGTACTCCTTAATATTCACACAACAGATTAGAGACATAAAAGATCCAGAACACCCTTCATCGTTGGAAGAGCTGAAAGTCGTATCAGAAGATGCAATTGAGGTAGATGACAAGAAGAGTCATCTAAGGTAGAAAACTCTCCGTTCCATGTATTAGCTTTCGTTCACTTTTGGATGTTTCCGTTATGTCATCTTATTAGAAATTGATTTGCTCCAGCGTTACATTTACTCCGACCCTTGAGCATTGCAGCAAGACAGCGGTGATTGGCTTATGCCTAAGGGTCAAACTCATGTGCTCTTTGCCTCCTTGGTACAAAGTATGCTCTGTACTGAACTAATATTAGCGGCTTGACGTATTTATTTATCCAGCCATTGAGCTTAATGTTTTATTTTAGTCTGTCTTAAATAAAAATGACTGAAAGGCCAATAACCTTACGAACTTAAAGGTATTCATAATTTCAGCTTCTAGAATTTTGATGCTTGGCTATGCTTGTTGACAGTATGTAGTGATCTAATATGGGTACCCTTCTTTATGTAACTCAACAATGTCACTATGTATTTTGTTCCCAGGTGGATATTAGAGTTGCACCGGGTACTCATGTCAGTGAAGCTGCAGGTCTCTCTCTCTCTCTCTCTCTCTCTCTCTCTCTCTCTCTCTCTCTCTCTCTCTCTCTCCCTCTCTCTCTCTCTCTCTCTCCCACTTGTTTTGGCCCATGCATTGTTATTGAACTATCTTGCTATGTGTAATAGTACGAACGCATCTTTTGTCGGGACATCATTTCCTGCTCAAGACTATTATGACTCACTTTTGTCCTTAATCAGATTATGTCATGTTATATCTTTACATTCATAGCCACAAAGGAAAAGTAGAATTATGATAAGCTGCAATTGCCTTTTATCGACTATTATTAGATGCTTCTGCCTTTGTGCCAGATAAATCAATCTCATTAGTCTTTTCAAAATAGTTTTGTGCTTCTGCAATACATTTTCTTACTTGTTCGATCCCCCCCCCCCCCCCCCCAATGAAATTATCTTACTTGTTTGCAGTAAACAAACAGCTGAACGATAAGGAACGTGTGGCCGCAGCTTTAGAAAATCCTTACCTTGTTGTTAAGGTTGAAGAATGCCTCGCCCCATCTTTTGGATGAAAATGAGAGCTCACTTGTGTCGTCTGAGCTGATGATCATACTGCGTTCTGTCGTCTCCACTTCATGGTTTGTTGATGCTCCTTTGACCTTTATTTATTTATTTATTTATTTATTCTTGTGGTTAGAAATTAAATTTGGATGTTGAGACTTCTGTTTTGCTAAGACAGGAATCTGTAATAAGCCAACATTTCTTAGGAGTGGCAATTTTTCAGATTTTGTTAAAATCCCAATTTTAATGTTCAATTGTGTGTCAATTCCTCGATATGATTTACCTCATGTGAATATTTCAAATTTTGGAAACACTTATTACTCTCATAAAATAATTTTCTCCGCTGAGCGCATGATTCATAACTACTTCACTATTTAATGTTTCTTGAAATTTTGTGATTTTGGTAAGATATAAAGATGGTTTGTGAAATTTAAGTTTACCAAGTGAAGCATTTTACTTGCCCCCCCCTCCCCCTAGTAAACGGACCGTCGATTGCGGTTCAGTCTAGAACCATAAACATGAACTAATTCAGGCTGGTACTAGTCCGGTTGGTGGCTGCACCTTCGGGTTTAATTTCTTTTTCTTGAAATAAATTTGAATTTTCAAATTTGAAATAGGGGGAAGCTGACTGATTGCCGGTTGAACCGGTTGGACCGACAGTTCTCAGTTTCCCCCATTTTCAATTTTTAATATTTGAATCAACCGTCCATGTCCAAAGCATGGACCCGGCGAAGAGGCTTGAAGATTGAGGAATGAATAAGATTGTAAAAAGTAGATAAAGACTCAAGAAAACACGGATAAATGTGATCAAAACGATATGAGGTTTCTTCGGTTTGAAGAAAATATGGCATTAAATAGGACAGTGTGAAGGGATAATATACGGGTGGATGATGGAGTTTGATTCAATTTATCATAATAATAATTATTATTATTATAATATAATAATAATCATTATTATTATAATTCTATTATGTGAATTTTCTACTTTTGTTCTTGTAATATGTATCAGTACATGAGTATTAATATACTCGATCAAATGAGCACACAAATACTCATGTATTAGGACAAATGAGTACACGAGTATTTTACGTTGCTCGGCTAAAATCAAACAAAATATGAAGTATATTATATGAGAACTATTGTACTCATATATTCAGTCAAATGAGTATAGTAGTATTTATAATGCTATATGAGTACAGCAGTACTCTTTGACCGAGTAATATGAGTACTATAGTATATTTAAACATAAGATAAAGGGTTTGTGAGACAGTTTTTTTTTTTTTTTGATAACTAGGTGATCCTAGCTTAGTCGGATTAATCGTAGTCCCTCAATGAATCCACTCCTAACACATTGAGAGAAGTAAATCGCGAGTCGCTCGAGCACAAGGAGAAGCCCTTAACTGATTAATAAAGACATCGTGTTAAAGACGCTTCTGAGAATATCGATTGGTCAAGACTCGGGAGAAACGATCGATTGGTCGACAAGACTCGGTTCCCAGCAAGGAAATACTCTCACACTGCCGCTTGACGCGAGATTAAACATTGATTAGCGGTCGCTCGAGCTAGCCCCGGGGAGCTAGATGATCATAAAGAGAAAAACCTCCTCTTTCACCTCCTTGGTGGGGTTAGAACTCAAGACCTCTCCTAAATGTCTTGGGTGTAGGCGTCCTACCACTGGACCACCAACCCTTTCCCCCTTGTGAGACAATTCTTGAACTTGATTTTGTTCCATCTCAGACAAAATCGATGTTTCAACTGATTGGGTTGGAAAAGTGAACTTCCTAACAACGAAGTGCATACACTCTTTCGAAGCCATGTATCTCGCCGGACACGACCATGACACGCCAACACATTCCGACATGCTTCGGGACACGCATGTTGGATAGTATTTGATTTTTTTGGACACGCCGGGCACGCAAAACGGACGCGGGAAACTCGATTTGAAACCGAAAGTGGAAAATAATTAGTGAAGGAAGTCCCAACGTGTGAAGAACGGAAAAAATATATTCATCTTCATTTCCACGTGTATGAAGAAACGGAAAATCTAATAATAACGGAAAAGCTAGGGTTTTGTATATGAGGAGAAGAGCACGGCGGGTGAGAAGACGGAGAAAGAGTAAAGAATGAACAGAAGAAGAGGAGAAAAGAATGAACAAGGCGGATGAGAGGCTTGAGTTTCGTAGGTGGGTTTGGTTAATGATGGGCTGGGCTTCTTCTTAAAGAAACAAAATCTACCAAGTCCCTCTTAAGTTGACTGGGCTTCTTTTTCAAGCAAATAAATTTATAGGACTATGTTAAATTGGGCTAAAGTATTTGTAGTTTTTTTGTTTTGAATTATTAAATATCTATAATATTTATTACGCAAATATATATATATATATAATTAACTAGAAAAACATGTCATTTAGGTGTCGTGTCCTGCATTTTAAAAAAAGAAATTACAAATTCCATGCCTGTGTTCAGTTGTGTCGCATGTCGAGTCCATGCTTCATAGCTTCCTAAACAAACAAGTTCAAACAATGTCACTCCAGATAAAGATTCTTCCTAAATATCAATGTCGAGTCCATGTTTCATAGCTTCAATGCCCGATACTGTTTCAGGGAGGAATATAAAGAAAATAAAAAACATTCACCCAATATAAACCAGTAAAAAAAACAGTGCATAAATTAGGGGGTTTTAGCCGAATTACCCTAAGGTTTTTCGGCATGTCACGTACCCACAACCGGGGTTACTTGCAGACCATCACAATGTTCTTCCTGCAACCGCCAATCACAAACCCGTTCCATTTGATCTTCAAAAAAAAAAAAAAAATGAAATCTAGAACTTGGGATCTCCAACGGATGATTCGAGGAAGAAAGGAAGACGCGTCCCTTCTTATGCGAACAGGTAGATGGGGTACATATCAATAATATCTTTCAAGTTTGCATCTATTTGTCAGTGCTATTGGAATCATGAAGGAACTTTTGAATATATAATTTTAGAGTTGCAACAGATGTTCAATATATTATTATTATTATTATTATTTTTTATTATTATTATTATAGATGAAAAACAGTTTACAAGAAATTAGTAGGCAACCGAAATACTATCTGGGTCCTCACTCCTTTTGCAATAACAAAACCAACTCGAGTAAAGATATGAGCAGCAGCGCGTCTCCCAGCATCATGCGATACCGAAACCTTCTGAATCCGTTTGAGTAAGGCAACCGCACCCGCCTCCAACTCCCCCAGCGATTAGAAAGAGAAGGGTAAGAAACCATATCCCCGCGCCTCACACAAGTCCCGGTACTTGGCACATTTGCGTCGAGCATCATCAACCACAGCTCGTCCAGGTGCGAAGTCAGCCATAGCAGACTGGGTTAAGGGGGAGGAACTACACACACATCCCGTCCCTTGTCCCAAGAGTATATCAACAAATCCGCAGGACGAAGGGGCTTGTCCTGCCCGTCGACCAAACCAACATCAACTTCCTTAGCCGCTGAAATCCCAGACCGAAAGCAGACATCCAAGAGGGTGTAACGAACCAGGTTGTGGCGATGCTTAACCCCAACAGTACCAGAGCAGGACACAACATGATCGCCAAAGCCCGGACCGGTCGCGGTAACAATACGTTCCAAGTTAGAACGAAGTGCCGCATCAAAAGACAATTGGGCCATCCTAAAAACCAGAGGACGGCAAGTACGCAGGGCAAAGTAGAGCTTAGAAATACTAGTACAAGCACGGAGAAGTTGCAACTCGCACTGAGGGTCACCAATCCTCGCAACGGAGTCCATGAGCTCAACGGTCCGGGTCACTCTCTTCAACACAAGCGTGCTGCCGAAAGCGGGACACATACTGACCGGGCCACCCAGGACCTTGACACCTCAGACGGGCCGAGCTATAGTAAGGGGAAGATACCAGGAAGCCGACTCTGGGGATCTTCCGTGGACCAAAAAACTTCAGTTTTATCAACATTAAGGTGAAGACCCGATTGAGGTCCGACTTCCATAATCAACTGCAGAACCTTCCCCACAACCAAAGTATCGCCAATAATAGTGCCATCATCCAGGTACCAAGCCTGTAAACACAAATCGAAGGAGTCTCGGATCGAACACACCAAGGGATGCAAAACTAAGAAAAACAGCAAAGGGCCCAAGGCCCCCCTGCTGAACCCCCTGAGAAGACAAAAGACTATGCTCTTTATAATACAATCGGGCATGAGCGGAATAACAAAACTCAACCCAGCGGGAGAGAACAGTGCAATGACGACGAAATTTAGGTAACATAACCCCGCGGTCGACCATGTTAATGGCGTTCTGGAAATCAACCAACAACATGGAAAGGCCCACATCATTACCGCGCTCCTCAACAAACCGGTTCAAGGCATGCAGAATGGCCTCTCCTCCACCAGACACCTCGACACCAAATTGAAGACCCTCAAAATAACCACACAACGACGGGCCAACTAAAGCAGCTCCAACCTTAGAGACAAGACGCCTCCAAACAGTGCCCACATCAATAGGACGGATGCCACCTCCTGGTTTAACAAGCGGGGTGAAAGGAGCACTAGCAATGTACTCACCCAGTACCTGCGGACACCGACCCTCAAGGAAAATATTAACCACCTGAGATATAGAGGCAATCAAACCATCAAAAATAGCAACAGCAGCCCCACTGAAGCAATCTAAGAGATGTTGAGCACGAAGACCATCCCACCCACAAGAGGTGCCGCGCGGAAAACTCCTAATCATGTCCAAAACAACAGTCGCAGAAACAACAAGAGGAGGATGATCAGGGGGCAAAGACGGCGAAACGGGGGATGGATCAAGTGGGTGCTTATCCCGCAAGACCTCCAACGTATCGCCACAGTAAGGAGCAACACCCGACGAAGAAAGCACCCTAACCGCAGCGGTACAATATATTATAAGACAAAACAACTGTTTTTCATCACCAAATTCTCCTTGACTTGTTATTTTTATCATCTTTACCAAAACCTTCATTTGGAATAGTGTCACAGTCACACTAGCAATGCTATCTTCCTGTCTAGCCTTTGCTTGTTTGGTTCTTTAACTCTCAACCTCACCACTCTTCATTTGACAAACAACCGCCCACTCTTATGGAAGTACATTCACCGGTGTCGAATAACTTCCCGACATTATCGAACCTGAAAACCACTCTCACTTGCTCTTTTTTTAGGTTGGCATGATATAAAAAAGAAAGTACTGACAAAACTATTTTGTAACCCTTACTCAACATTGGGTCGAAAAAACCTAAACCCATTTTTTAGACCGTATAAACGGAAAAGAGATCTTGCATCTTTAGCCGTTTCTCAGTATTTCCCACCTGAGTTGTTCACTGTCACCTACCTGACCTGACATGGGAGGGAATGATTTTAAAATCAGCGGAATCTCGAGCCGAGGCGCTGAAAGCTAGCCAAGAAGCACTTCTTGTAGCCAACACCCCATGCATCAGCCAATACTTGTTCTAGACCAAGTCAAGTCCTCGATACTGCCAGCTTATTTCGGGATGACAGACGCCTGCCTATCGTTGTAAGGAATGAATATCGGACCCATCTGACGTTCAACTGCCACGCTTGCGGCTAGGGCTGAGCACAAATGGTCGGACCGGTTTTACCGGACCGGACGGACCGACCGGACACATTAGGTCCGGTCCCGGTCTGCATTTTGTCTAAAACCGGGTTCGGGCGGACGGTCAAGACCGAAAAATCCGGTGCGGCGGAACGACCCGGTAAAAATAAAAATAAAAAAAAATATTTTTTATTATAATTTACTCTCGGTGGTGATGAAATAATGATGATTAATGGCTCGATTATGATTGCACTTTATTCTAATTAAGTTTATTTATACTAAAATATTGTTGAACTTGGGAGTTTGATGACTAAATAAAGATATTAAGATTGATAATTGTATTTTATGGGAGTATGTAAAGAAGAAAGTATTTTATATGTAATAAAAGGACACTTAATATGCAAAAAAAAAAAAAAAATTACAAAATCGGGCTAGAACCGGGCTAGCCCGGACCGACCCGGTTTTTCCGGGTCCGGACCGGGTTGGCCCGGTTCTGAACAGGTCCGGGCTTCGGGTCGATAAAGTCCGACCATTTATAATCCGGGTCATTCCGGGCCGGGTCGGTCCGGGCCGGGTCAGACCCGGTGCTCAGCCCTACTTGCGGCTTCTCCTATTTCGGCTTGGATTGCAAATACTGCACAGGAAAGGAACACTGTCCAGCCTCGAATTCTCATTCAATAAACAGACAAAATCTATTTGAAGAAGCACCATCCGCCCAGGTCAGGTGCCCAAAAGAACCAAACATAAACACTCGCTACGGAAAACATTTGTGGTCTATCGATCAAAACCACTCGAATAGTATGCTTAATATTTAGGACGTGTTATAGTGCACCACAATTTCTAAATTGTAATTATTTAAACCATATGATTCTAAACACAATATATATATATAAAGAGAATCGATGGTCAAAATAGTAGTAGAAAATTTTCCCACCAAAATAGTAGTTACTATTTTTGGAGTATATATTAATTTCGACATTATTTTTTATAGATATATAATTAATGGTTTTAAAACCATATATATGGTATGTTAGTTAACTATCAAATTATTTGATAATATATGTATGAAATTAAATTGATATATATATATATAATATTAAATAATTATTTTTCTGAATATATACATATATGTTCCACATTTATTTTAATATATATTTAATGGTAATAAAATTATATTTATGGTATGAAATTACTTTGATGGACAGATTTCATGGTAATAAAATTGTTTATGGTATCTCTATTAAATACTATTCCTTTATAAATACTAATTTAAATATGAAGTCCTAATTTAAAGATTCATGAAATAAAATATTATTTATGAATTACATACAAAAACTACTTTATATATATAGATATAGATAAACATATATAAATTCCAGATTTATTTTGATAAATAGATTTTATGATAATAAAATCATGTTCATGGTAAATTAGTTAAGCATTAAAAAAGCTTTATTATATATACACGTATTTTAATTTAAAATCTTTTGAAAAATAGTATCTAAGGTAACAAACAAAAATTACAGTATATTATGTTGTTGCCCAAAATATTTATCCGAAGATTAATACTGCTGGAAGACGGACAACAAACAACAATTGCGGGAGCACTTCCGAGAGAAGATAAATAATACAAGATTTGCCGGGTTTGTTAGGCCCGGGCTTGAATGCTCTCGCGAGATGTTATTAATACGAATATTCGTGGATACAAGTATTAATGAGAGAAACCTAAATACAATGAGTGTAAAAAGACTCTGTTAATCCGGCTCTTGAGCGAAGCTCGGTGTTCTTCGTCCCCGCCGATAATCTGCTGGATGAGATAGGCCGGGAGAAGTAAGACCGAAAGATAACTGTTGCCAAGAGTTGGATGTTTGCCAAGTGTAAGTGTTTGCTTCTGTATGGTGTGAAATGCGAGAATGCAGAGCGAGCAGAAACAGTGTCCAAGTGCAGGCTGTCCTCTTTATATAGGGGTTGAGGTGGCTTGTCCCCTAGTGGGCGATCGCCTTTCGGCATTTAATGTAATGGGGCGATCGTCCCTAAAGGTCACATGGGTCGCTGCCAAAAGTCTACATACACTGGTGGCTACCGTGCGGTCCAATGAGGATCCAAAGACGCGTCCTAAGTATCACACAGAGGTCCCACTTTGTTACTTTCATGACTTTGTCGGGGTAGGTGACAGTGTGGTCACCGCCTTGTCCGTCGCCTCCTTTTCGCAGTCCGGGCCCTGTTGGTAGGTGAGGTAGGTGCAGTTTGTCGGGCCTTTTGTGGATCTGCACGTGGGTGCTGTCCTGTGGCTCGGCCTTGGCCGACTGGATGGCCATCGGCCCAGATCGTCATGATGCGGCCGTCTCCAGCTGATCATCCGAGGTCGCCACCGGCCAGTGGATGGAGGTCGCCAATGGTCGGTCTCCAAGGGTCGATCGGCAGATGCCGAGAGAAGGTCGCCCGATTGCCTGCCGGTTGGCGTAGGTCGCCGAGTACCGAGAGGATCGCCCATTAGTAGATTGCCGGGGGTCGGCCGCCGAGTATCGAGAGGCGATCGTATCCGAGTTTGATCGCTCGATACCGGACTTGTCCTGGGCCTTTGGCCGGTCGATGCGGCTCGCCAATCGGGCTAAGGCTCGGTCGCTGTGTCGCTGACGGCAGATTCGCCTTGGCCGCTCTAAGAAGCCTGTCGCTCGGCCTCGGAGGCGATCGCCGGTCGGAAGGTGTTAAATCTTGACACAACAATTGCCCCCCAGCTTGCTCCTATGTTGAAGACATGGGGCGAGGTGGTTCTTGCTGGTGATCGTGTAAGATGAGGACGGGCGATCTTGCTGAGCTGACTTATGATTTCGGACTTGGGCTATCATGGTCGATTGGCTTAGCTATCTTTCGGTCTTGTACCTGCAAAAACAACATTGGCCGATCCCCCATGGAAACTTGGTGGTTTCGCTTTGTTTGAGGAATCGTGCACAACATGAGATCGATGGACCGACTCCATGACCGTGTCTTAGTGCGCGCGAAGACATTGAGTGTCCCGTGACTCACTTTATTATGAGGGTCCTCTGTTAGGCCGCGCCGCCTCGTATTTAAACGAAGGGCGTGCGGTCTCGGCCTAGAGGAGTCCTTGCGCGGGCGGCACGGATGAATCAACTCCACGCCCGCGGCTTGTTAGCTCTGCTTCCACCTCGGCCAGCCATGGAGATGGCCGACCTCGACGGTGTACGTTGAGACGGGGTTGTGGTATGTGTCCACTGATTAATGTTGGAGAGCCCTCAGACTACGCCGGCCTCGTATTTAAACGAAGGGCGGGCGATCTCGGCCGAAAGGGACCTTGCATGGCCGAAGCAGCCGGTTCCATCGACTGCCAGGACCATGGCTTTATGAAGTGCGGTGGAGGCGATCTTATGCCTTAGTCCGTCATGTTATATGCTGGACTGTAGATGGCGATCGTGTCCACCGGGTTGCTGATGATGTAGCGTGATGATCGGCGATCGGGCTGGAAGAGTGGCGATCGTCGCTCGGCTGCCGATCGCTTTATTCGTAGGTTGATGTCGGCGATCGGGCGGGAGATCGTCGTCCGGGCGCCGATCGCGCTGCTCACAGGCTAAGAAGGAACCTTTGCCTGGCCAGAAAATCTGCGGCTCTAGCCCGGAAGGCTGCGTAGGTTGTAGGTTGGGTCTTCGTGAGATGCCTGAACATAGGCGAAAAACCCTGAAATCCTCCTAGGACCGCGTAGAGGGCGGTCTCATCGCTTATGGGCTCGCCATTGAGGATGATTACGTCTACCCGGTCGATGTAGTCCGAGTCGGACTCTTCTTCTCCCTGCTTGATTTGCATCATGCGAAGGGGACCTTCGGCCGACGACCACAGTGGCGAAGTACTCCGTGAAGACGTGCGCCACTCGTTAAAGGAGCCAATGGACCGAGGTGGCAATGAAGTGTACCACCGGTGGGCGAGGTCGCCCAACGCCGAGGGAACATTCGGCACTGGTCGCGTCGGATGCCCCGCACCCGGCCATGTAGATGTTGAACTTCCTCGGGTGCACTTGGGGGTCCGATCGCCCCTCGTACATGGGTGTTTGTGGGGAGCGATCTTATGCCGCACGGGGCGAGCTCGATGTCGATCGTGAGCGGCTCGCTTGGCCCGGCGATCGTCTTCTTGGCGCCCGCCCTGATTCCAGGAGCGCCTTCATGTCGTTGAGTTGGCGTTGCATCGCAGCCATCGCCGTGGCTTGGTCGCTGCAGATCGGCTTTGGGAGCAGGAGCCGAGGCGATCGTGTACCGATCTCCGGCTCACGCCGCCGGCCTGCAATTCGGCGAGGGGAGCGACGGCCAGCCGCCTCGGGAGTCGGGTAGGTCGAGCTCGGTGACGGACTCAAACTCCGTCGTCTCGTAGATGGGGCCGGATCGCCCGTGAGCTGTCGGGTCACCGCCTGTGCGATCGAAGACAGAGGTGCCCCGCCGCGAGCGCCTCTTCTTGCGACGGAGCCTCCCGGCGATCGCTCGGCTGATGCCTTGAGCTTCCGCTGACTTCCGGCGACGACCGAGGGGCGAGAAGCGGAGGCGCGTCGAGAGCACTCCGTCGCTCGTAGACGGCCAGGGCCCTTCGATCTGTTCCTTGGTTCGAACCGATCGAGCGAGAGGCTTGGGCCGCCGCCCGTGGACGGATCGAGCGTCTCCGATCACGGCGGCTACCTTCCACCATCGGCCGTGGCTCTGACCGGGACGAACAGGGGTTTGGTCGGCCGGTCACGGCTTTCTTCGACGCGGAGGCTAAGACATGATTTCTGAAGGATTCCTTTGAAGTGCGAAGTGTCACTTCAAGTATCTCGCCCAGAACAATGAGTGTTCTTCGGGACGGAGGTGTAAAAATTCGAGGTTGGATACCCCCTTCTTCTAGCGCCAATTGTTGTTGCCCAAAATATTTATACGTAGATTAATACATCTGGAAGACGAACAAAAAACAACAATTTAGTGAGCACATACGAGAGAAGATAAAAAATAAAAAAATTGCCTGTTTTTTTAGGCCCGGGATAGAATGCTCTCGCGAGATGTTATTAATACGAATATTCGTGGATACAAGTATTAATGAGAGAAATCTAAATACAATGAGTGTAAAAAGACTCTGTTAATCCGGCTCTTGAGCGAAGCTCGGTGTTCTTCGTCCCCGCCGATAATCTGCTGGATGAGATAGGCCGGGAGAAGTAAGACCGAAAGATAACTGTTGCCAAGAGTTGGATGTTTGCCAAGTGTAAGTGTTTGCTTCTGTATGGTGTGAAATGCGAGAATGCAGAGCGAGCAGAAACAGTGTCCAAGTGCAGGCTGTCCTCTTTATATAGGGGTTGAGGTGGCTTGTCCCCTAGTGGGCGATCGCCTTTCGGCATTTAATGTAATGGGGCGATCGTCCTAAAGGTCACATGGGCTGCCTGCCAAAAGTCTAAGGCTACAGCTGGTGGCCAGCCGTGCGGTCCAATGAGGATCCAAAGACGCGTCCAAATCTTACACAGAGGTCCCACTTTGTTACTTTCGGCGGACTTTGTCGGGTAGGTGACAGCCGTGGTCACAGCCTTGTCCGTCAGCTCCTTTCGCAGTCCGGCCTGTTGGTAGGTGACAGTTTGTGCCGCTTTGTGGATCTCGCACGTGGTGTGCCTCTGTGGCTCGGCCTTGGCCGACTGGATGGCCATCGGCCCAGATCGTCATGATGCGGCCGTCTCCAGCTGATCATCCGAGGTCGCCACCGGCCAGTGGATGGAGGTCGCCAATGGTCGGTCTCCAAGGGTCGATCGGCAGATGCCGAGAGAAGGTCGCCCGATTGTCGGTTGCCAGAAGTAGGTCGCCGAGTACCGAGAGGGGATCGTCCATTAGTAGATTGCCAGGGGTCGGTCGCCGAGTATCGAGAGGCGATCGTATCTGAGTTTGATCGCTCGATACCGGGACTTGTCCTGGGGCCTTCGGTCGGTCGATGCAGCTCGTCAACTGGGCTAAGGCTCGATCGCCAGGTCGCTGATCGGCAGATCTGCCTTGGCCGCTCGGCAGTAAGTCGGTCGCTCGGCCTCGGAGGCGATCGCCGGTCGGAAGGTGTTAAATCTTGACACAACATATTAGTTAAACATAATTCTATATATATATATATATATATAAATATAAATTCCAAAATCATTCTGATTTTATTGTAATAAAATCATATTTATTGTATATTAGTTATACGAATTTTTTCAATGTAATTTTTATCCAATGTGAATTTACTTTATCCAATGTAATTTCTTTGATAATAATTTTATCCAATGTGAATATATTTCAATGTAATTTTTAAGACATGAGATGGATATAAAATTAACAGGCGGTGCGATTTTGCCTAAATTTGTTAGGTCGGATTATTGATGTTTATTTTTGCATAAATTTTTATTTAGTAAGTCATCTCACTGATGAGATTATGTAACGGGACGAGACCCGTGATTACGAATATATGGCACACACGTATCCGAATGTAAAAGTTCCACAAGTAGAGAAGGTATTAATTTCCCGGGTCATTAATGTCATTCTGATTCGGTCTTCAAATACCGTTTAACAGTCAGCGAAAACAGTTATTTCTTATGATCTCATATTCTATGGTTATAAATAAGAGTCGAATAAAGTCTCCCTCTCTCTGGATGGACTATACCTTATGAATTCGGTCTTCAGTCAATGATAACTATATGTAACTGTTTCTCGAGTGACTAACCTTAAAGAATTGAAGATTTTGATTTACCGCGATGATAACTCAAAAACTAACCCCAACAAAAGTATTGTATACACTTTATTTTTTGTAGTATAAAATTATACTGGTATCTTAAATCTCACTTTATATTACACCTCCTGCATCGCACGGACCAAACACTAGTACTTATAAAAGTAACGAAGTAACTGAAAAGCCCATGTCTCACCTTTCCCCCAACTCCACTCATTCTTAACTCATTACAGTTAAACCTCGATAAATGAATGTTCGATAAACGAATAATCTCGCCAATGAATAATTTTCTCGGTCCCAATTCTTTATAACATGTTCAAATTTTCTTTCGATAAATGAATAATTCCGCTAAATGAATATTTTTCTCCGGTCCCGATTCATTTATCGAGGTTTTACTGTATTAGCCTTATTCCTTCGCCATTTACCGATTTTTCCACTCTATTCGACTTCAAATGCTGCAGCAAAACATTATCCCTCACCATTTTCATCTCCGACATCTCTACTACCCTAGCAACACTACTAATTTCCGTCTTCGCCCCCAATCCACATTTCTCCACAATCCCAAACTTCCAACATTTACAATTCGCTCCCTATTATTGGAACTTACCCGA
The DNA here is from genome assembly GCA_033398695.1 of Orobanche coerulescens. Classification (NCBI taxonomy): domain Eukaryota; kingdom Viridiplantae; phylum Streptophyta; class Magnoliopsida; order Lamiales; family Orobanchaceae; genus Orobanche; species Orobanche coerulescens. The sequence continues at coordinate 27,318,154 of CM065805.1, read as the reverse complement.
ATCGGACTCTTTCATCTACACCATTATTTGAATCAACTAATCATACCCTGATGTGAGAACGGCCTTAACACATAACATGAACACAAGTGCAATGTTGGAAAACGAGAAAAAACATATTACCATATTTCATGAAACATTAGATTAAAGAGAGTAAATATGAAGAGCAAGGCAATTTTGGGTATGTGGATATTATAAATTAGGATCTCAACGTCCATCTCTTCTTCCTCCTTCGACCATATCACTATCATCGCCTATATCAGCACTATCAGACCAAGTTCACTATAAAATTCTAAAATCAAGCAAAAGTAAAGAACAGGCAATACTTGGTCCTCTTTTTTCTTATCAATATTTAGTCCCCTTCTTCTTATAGTCTTCCTTTTCCCATGACGAAAAGAAGCCTTTCGATTCTTGTAACCACTGATACATCCAAAAGATTGTATTGCCTAATGTCTTCCGGGCCATTGTTCACATTTCATTTTGTTTTCAAATTCTTTTGGAAGCCCAATTGATCCCACCACCACGTTTTCATCATTACTGCCTAGAATGTCGGGCACGTGTACTAATGTTGCTCCACTTACTATACCAAACTCGTGCCCATTTACCTAATACCCGACCATTCATCCCATAATCTCAAAAGACATGATAATCAATAGCCATGAAACATGTGACCTCTACAAACATAACTATAGTTGTTGTCAAGCTTCTTTTCAGAGTATCTACGTCGATGGAAATGTTCTCGTCCCCGTACATTCCATATTTTATGCATCATACTGATCGGACAAGCATGGATGACATACGTAAACATAAAAGTGTCTTCTCCCAATGCACTTATATCAACTCATCCTTAATCGGATCTCAAGTCTCATAACCGCTAGTCTGCTACTAAAATGCAAAAGTTCCATCCATTAAAACACGGTTATGGGACTTTATATCATATTAAGGTTGAGGTTAATAGAAACTCGTTGAAGAGAGAATTTCTATATTTGCATGTCAGTCGTGAAACGTAGGACACAGAGAGAATGAAATGTACGAGGACAAGAACAATCACGTCACACCTAAAAAAAAGCTTGATAACAATCATAGTTATGTTTGTAGAGGATACAGGTTTATGAATATTGATTATCATGTCTTTCAAGGTTATGGAATCAATGTCTTGGTATTAGCTATACAGGCAAAGACCGGTATGGTAATTGGAGTAGCTAAGTAAATGATATTTGTCAATAGTGTCGGTATTAATGATGAAATTGTGGTGGTGAATCAGTTATTTTTGGATTTCCAAAAGAAGTTAAAAAAAATGAAATATGAACAATGGTTGAAGGATACAACTAGACAATACAAGCTCTCATGTATGAGCTGGTTTGAATCAGTTGGTTAATTCTCAAGTTACAAATCTGGAATCGAGAGCTTCATTTCCCCAATGGGAAAGGAAGAAAATAACCGTCTGAGAAGAAGAATAAAAATAAATGATAGCGAACACGAAGAATTTAAATGGCAACTTGAATAATAAGAACAAGATTTGAAGCAGAAAAGCAATTATTATGAAAGAAAAAATAATAGAATAAAACAAAATTCGGAGAAAATACTTATAATTCAATAATGATAATTATTGGAAGATGTCCCAAATATAATGCTTAACCTTCAATTTATAGGCTAAAATATCAAGACATAAGATCAACAAAATCTGCAAAGTCCAAAACTACCAGTTGGAAAGCTGAGAATAAGCTGTCTTTACAGCCATAGGTGGAAAAGGAAAAGCCCTAGCTGTAAAGAAAGTCACATTCTTGACTAGAATTATGTATGGTTTCCTTCCAGATTACACCTTTATATATTTATTATTCCTAGCAATAAGTAATGAAGATGACTAATTACTGAGAAGAAAATGAAGACTACTACTGACTGTTCTTTAGTTTTGCTCAGTCTGTTTCGTTTATTAGAATTTTAACGAGGGTTGCAATGATCTGAATTTTTAATTTGTGTATTGAAAAAGTTAAATGTGTAAAAGATACTGAACAAAAAGTTTTGGTTCAAGATAAAGAGATAAAAGAGAGATGGAGGTCATACTTTGATACCCTATTCAATGGCCATCAAGAACAAGATAATGGGAATTTAAACATCCCCTCAAGTATGGTTAACCGAGAGTTTAAGAGGAGAATTCAAAAGGGTGAAGTGACAATTGCATTGAAGAAGATGGGGTTAAAGAAAGCAGAAGGACCAGATGGTATACCTATTGAAGTTTGGAGGTGTTTGGGGGAGAGAGGGATCGAATGAGTAACTATGTTTTTCAATAAGATTTGGAGAAGCAATAACATGCCATCAGCATGGAGGAAAAGTATTCTCGTCCCTTTGTATAAGAACAAAGGTGATGTTCAAGATTGTTCTAATTATCGCGGAATTAAACTAATGAGTCATACCATGAAGTTGTGGGAACGAGTGATTGAACAAATGATCGAGAAATGTGTGAAGATAACAGAAAATCAGTTTGAATTTATGCCTGGAAGATCGGCCATGGAAGCAATTTATCTTATCCGGCAGTTGATGGAACATTATCGAGATAAAAAGAAAGATCTACATATGATTTTTATTGATTTAGAGAAGGCATATGATAAAGTACCAAGAGAAGTACTTTGGTCGGCCTTAGCAAAGAAGGGTGTGTCGCGGAAATATATTGACATTATAAAGGACATGTATGAGGGAGCTAGTACAAGTACGTACTAATGTTGGGAGGACAGAAGAATTCCCTATTACGATTAGGGTGCATCAAGTATCTGCTCTTAGTCCTTTTCTCTTTGCCATAGTCATGGACGAATTGACAAGAGAAATTCAAAATGACGTTCCGTGGTGTATGATGTTTGCAGATGATATTGTGTTGATTGATGAAACGAAGGTTGGAGTGCAACAGAAATTGGAACTTTGGAGGGATACTTTGGAAGCTCGAGGCTTTAGGCTGAGCAGAAGTAAGACTGAATATATAGAGTGTAGGTTTAGCGAAAACAGTGATAGAGAGGCGGGGATGATCACATTTGATGGGAAAGTTGTTCATGGACCCACTTTCTTTCGGTATCTTGGATCTATTATTCAAAAGGATTGAGAGCTAGATGGTGATGTGGCTCACAGAATAAAGGCCGGGTGGTTGCAGTGGAAGAGTGCCACACGGGTTTTATGTGATCCTGACATGCCTCATAGATTAAAGGGTAAATTTTACCACACAGCAATTAGGCCTGCGCTGTTATACGGCTCCGAGTATTGGGCTGTAAAACAGTGTCACGTTCAAAAGATGAATGTGGCGGAGATGCGTATGCTACGATGGATGTGTGGTCATACAAAAAAGGATCGGCTCAGAAATGAGGTGATTAGAGAGAAGGTAAGAGTTGCGGCTATAGAAGACAAGATGATGGAGAATCGATTACGATGGTTTGGTCATATGAGAAGAATACCTGTTGATGCCCCAGTGAGAAGGCTAGAAAGTTGGGGAACAAGTAATGTTGTGAAAGGTAGAGGAAGACCCAAGAAAACTTGGATAAAGATGATTGAAAATGATATGCAGTTTCGTGGAATTGGAGAAAGTATGGCGATAGAGAGGCAAATGTGGCGGGGAAAAATACGGATGGTGGATGGAATCTGATTCCCCTTTTTTTTCTGTATTTTTATTCCTATTTTCTTTTATTCCATGTTATCTGTTAATAGTGTCAATTACGGGTTAAAAATAGGTTGAGGCTACAAAAACATGCAAAGTGCAAAGTAGCAAAATTTTACACCGGATGCGCTTCCTGTCACAACTGTCATATGAAGGAGAAGTGAGATTATATTTCAATCACGGTCGTAATCATAAGTTTTTCCACTTGCATGGAAAAAAATCATGAGTGGGTGATGCGTTGAGATAATGATATAGTCATGTCCAATTACAAGATAGATATTTTCTAATATATAGTACTACAAAATATTACTTTTCCACATCTGAAAATTAGTTAAAAATAAATATTATTACTAGTGAATAATATTATGGGAAAAATATTATTAAAAAATGAATAGAATGTTCAAATCTGAAAATTAATTAAAAATAAAAATTATTATTACTGAATATTGTTATGGAATATTATTATTATTTTTTTATATTTTTTATTATAAAAAATAATAAAATTATTATGACCAGAATTGGTGTTAATTTGGCCGAAAGGTTGCAAACCGTAAAAAATTGAGGAATTAAGGTTAGCATCGGTAAAAGAAAAAGGAAAGAACCCAAAAAAGGAATTTAGACAAAGGGATATATACAAGTTGCAGAATAATGGAATTTCAATAAAAAAAAAAATTGGAAGCAAAACCATGTAGCCTAAGCAATTTCAGCTACTATCTAAATTTCATGTTCAGTGTTTTAAGAAGAAGAAATAACGGTCGAGCCATACGCCTCAAGGCGCGCCTTGAGTCGAGGCAGCGGAAAACCGCTTCAAGGCGCGCCTGTTTAAATAAAACCATCAACCAAGAGATAGTGAGAGTCTAACTTCAACAACACCTTCAACAGTCCCATCTGAGGCATATGGTGAGAGTCTAACTTCAACAACACCTTCAACAGTTCCATCTATATATGCTAAAACCAGAATATGCATAAACCAATGGACAAATTACAAAACTAATGCAGCAAATCATCGGTATTGCTCTAGATTCAACTTTGTCGACACCCTTCTATAATCAACAACATTTTCCATATATTCAACACTAATTTTTTTAATTCGTAATTGCAAATGCAAGAATAAAGCAACTCCATTAAATTTGTACTAGAAAAAAATGAAAAACATTACACTTGCAAGCCATAACTTACCAAGAGATTTCCAAGAAATAGCCACAATGGTACACGGCTATGTCCCAATAAGCAGCTGCGGAGTAAGAGAAGCAGGATCGAGTTCCCAACAATCCTTATGAAGCCTCAAAGCTTCTTCATCCGAAAGTTTCTTTGCCGGAATTTGATGTGAAAATAACTTGACATCATTTGTTCCTAGATTAAAAACAGCATTAACCCCGATTTCCTTTCTCTTGAAAACTGTCCTAAAACCAGGTAACTTCTCAAGATAACCTACACTTAACCCATGTATATCGCTATAACTGCTTAAGCATAAAACAATGTCATAACATCTGTTAGTGCCAACACTTTTATCCCCTTTTTCAGCCTCGAGAGCGTTATTCCCGTATATTGCCCAAACTGAGCCTTTCATGGGATAAATTTTGTACACCTCTCTTGATGCTCTTTCACAATTCACAACATGAGAAAATAAATTCAGATATTTGATCGAGGTATTCCAAGAAACCCTAAAGCTCCCACATGAAACATAAAATCCCATTTTACGCAGACTTATTGCATCCTCATCTCCATTAGTTTGAAATAGTAGCCAGCTCAATGTCACTTCAAAAGGATTTACTGAAACAATTTGGTCGATCAATGCATAGTGCCTTGGCATTCCATCATCGTCGTCATAGACTGCCCACACTTGTCCTTTCTTAAAGCTCCTCCCTTTTCTATCCTTGTCGAAATCGTGAAAATCCGAATCCTCCACTGGCATTATCTCCAAAATACCCTTCTTTTTAGCGATAAGCCTCTCAATATCCGATTTCTCACGATTCTTCGATTTCTCTCTTTTCACTTCTTCCCAATTCCCATACTTCGAAACTCGTCGCCTTTCCCTTTTCTCTCTCTTGTCAGTCATTTCCTTTTCCTTTTCATTTCCATCCCTATTCTCCTTCTCTGTCCCTAAATTATCTTTTCTTGACGATCTATCATGTTCTATCTCCGAATGCAGAGGACTCTTTGATGTTATATTTATAATTGCCATATCCCGATCCTTCCGAACTCTCCGTTTATACGTCTTCAACATCAAATCCACCATTTCCGCCTTCTCCTCTTCTTTCTCATTCTTTCTCCCCTTTTTATTTGCCTTCGAATTCTCACCATTATCTTCCTTCTCTTTCATCATCAAATTCCCCTCGATTTGCTTTTTCTCCTTCTTTACCAATATCTTCATTTGAGATAGTGTCATAGTATCTTCTTCCCAAGACTTTTCTCGGTTTCCGCCATCTCTTCTCATTCTTAACTCATTATTATCCATATTTTCTTCGCCATTTACCAATTTTTTTACTCTCTTCGACTTCAAGTCCTTCAGCAAAACATCATTCGCACCAATATTCATCGACATTCTCATGTCCGACCTCTCGAATAACTCACCAACGCTACTAATTTTCCTCTTTACCCTCAATCCACATTTCTCCACAATCCCCAGACTTCCACATTTTGCAATTCGCTCCCTAATCCTGGAACTTACCCTAATCGGGCTCTTCTCCACATCTACACCATTAGTGGTATGCTCTTTGACCTCCACAGCCTTGAAGCTTTTTTTACACCTAGGACAAACCAAATTATGCCCCATATATTTTTTCTCGAACTGATGCAACAATCGGCAAGCCGAGCACGCGGTCCAGAATGTCTCCACCGCCATCTCCGCACCCAACCCTACCTCCTCGGCGGCTTTCGACTGCATAGAAATCCTAAGGCGCGTGTCATACTCTTTCCGCCTGATCTTGTCGGACAGCACACGAGAAGCCTCTCCGACCAACTTGAACGCCTCCTCGGACGCCGCAAACGTATTTTTGTCCGGGTGCAGCGCCAGAGCCAGCTTCTTGTACTGTTTTTTTATTGTGCTGTGGTGCGAGAATCTCTCCACCTGCAGAATCTTGTAGTAATCCGGAGTGGGGTTCTGGATTCCGGAGGTGCTTTCCAAAAAAGGCGGCGCGTCGTCGGCGGCGTCTCGGAGGATTTTGAAGGCGGTGATCATTTCCGGCAGGCCCTCGAGCGACGGGTGGAGCTTGTGCGCGCGCTTGGCGTATTTCAAGGCAGAAATGAGGTTTCCTGAAGTGTATTTCCTCTCTGCTGAGGTCTTGAGGCGGGCAGATTCTTCTTGTTCGGGCCGGGATATGGCATTCGAGCCCGCTTTTTCCTCTTCGTCGGACATTTTTGCAGAGTGATGGAAGGGTTTTTGCGGTTGAAATGATGAAATAAGGTTCTACTATGAACCCCTCTGCTTTTGCCATTATTGCAAATTGGCCCTAATTGTTTAATACTACTATAACGGAATGTAAAAAAATATCCTACCAAAAAAGAAAAAAGGAATGTAAAAAAATAAATAAATAATGTGTCCAAATATATAAAATAAATGTGCAGTTTTTTGTGTATTTGCTGGTTAAACACTATTTCTATCATTGGTCTTGTTACTATTCAAATTTCTTTAGCTTCTATTGGTTCCTTGGTATTGTATACTCCAATGGTTAGTTAGAGTTACGTCATAGTATTTTATGCTGTTGTGTATTTAATGAACAAAGTATCGTGATTGAAAGTGGTCGACAGTAAAAGTAAATGTAATTCAAGTGTAAGTTTGTGGGACCTTTTAAAAATGAGATAAGATGATAAATAAAATATATTTATTTATGGGATGTAACATATAAATATGGAGGTGATGCGATATTGACATACCCAAACGAAGAAACGGGCAGTTAATTGACGTAAGTAACGATACAACATCAGATGCACACGCACCTACGATTTCGGTGAGAAACGGACACAAAACGAGGAGGACCAAGGTGCCAAGTCTCGCCGTCATATGACATGGCCCGTGTCATGTCAGTCTTGGAAGATCGAAAGGCTGCCACGACCAACTCTACGTGTCATCCGACACGGCCCGTGCCACACTTGTCCCTGCACAGCAAGAGTCATCTGTCGGCCGAACCCGATCAGACAAAGCGACACGGCCGAGTCCTACTCGCCCGTAATCGCCAAACGTCGCTGCCCAACCCGACTGCGTTGATGACACGGCCGAGTCCTACTGGCCCGTAATCGCCAAACGTCGCTTCGCCCAACCCGACTGCGTAAAGCGACACGGTCGAGTCCTACTCGCCCAGAAATGCCGGAACACCTGTCCGTCCCACCCGACCGTGCTCCAGGACACGGTCGAGTCCTACCGACCAGCCTTGTCGCGCCGCGGCCGTGTCAAGCGACACGGCCCGTGTCCAGCAGCCAGCTTTCTTTGTTTATGGTCTTTGTGTGTTGTTTTTGTCTCCCTCACATGGCATGATGACTTGCATGTTATGTAGGGTGACTTATAATCATTTTAATGTGTGATTCCCCCTATCATTTGATTCTTTTGTATTTTATCATGATATTTTGTTTTTCATTTCAAGATCATGTGATCTTGTTTTTATTCCTTAGTTGTTTAGAAGATTATATCTCTATAAGTAGTCTTGTTCATGCTTGTGTTAGCCATTGTATGTTGAAGAAAAAGAATACACTTTGTGTTTTCACCATTATTGAATGTTTTTCATCAAACCTTTGATTTTTATTCGACGCGTTTTCGAGTATTAATCCGATCGATTCTCAATAGGTCTTGAGAAGAAATCATCTTATCGAATTATAGGTCTAATTCGATAAACCTTTGTCCTTGTTCGACTTTTCATTGTTATATCCGATATTACTTCCATAAAATACATCCAAAAACACCCTACTCGTAAAAAGCCTTCCGCTATCATACACTTACATATACTCCGACCGATACATATTCACTTTTTCGGGCGAATTCGTATCATTAGTGGTACCGGAGATAAGGTTATTTCCTTATCGAAATTTTCTTGCAATCTCGAGACTCTCTTATCATGGATTTTTCCGACGTTGATTTCATGGAGAAACTCCGTGAGGCACTACACAGCTTACAAGAGCCACGTTTTCAAGCTAGAAGAGGAGGATATGACGCACATTCACCGCGTCATACAGATGAATTTAAATTAAATGAACTTTCGAAATTTGTCGGAGGTACCGATCCCGAAGTCTACTTGGAGTGGGAGAGAAAGATTGAATGCATGTTCGAGTTCAAAACCCTTAACAACGAGAAACGTTGCAAATATGTGATTCTCAAGTTAGGGAAAGGTGCTTCCCAGTGGTTCGAGGGTGTGAAAACACAACGAGCTCGTACGGGAAAGGAAAAGATCCGTTCTTGGGATTCTTTAAAGAAGAAACTACGTAAAAGGTATGTCCCGACATCACATCGGTTAACCTTGTACCGAAGGATTGCCGAATTCACGCAAGGGAAACTAAATGTGGGAGAATATATTGAAGAATATGAAGGCTTGGCCTTAATGGGCGAACTCGAAGAAAATGAAGAACAAAGAATGTTACGTTTCTTATGTGGCCTAAACCGAAACATTACAAATACAGTGGAATTATACCCTTACGGGGATTTTGACACTTTATGCGGACTATGCATTGTTAGGAATACTTGTTAGATTTTGATGATGTCATTAATATAAAATCAAATGTTTATTACTTGACAAAAATATAAGGAAGAACCAAATGAGTATCTTCCATAGGCCAAATATGTTAAGTATAAAAATTGGCAAAATGTAAAGAAGAACCAAATGAGTATCTTCTGTAGGCCAAAAATTAGTTAGGCTAAAATCGGCTAAGTACTGAGTACAGCTAAGTCCATCAGAGAGGATCAGTCGAGTCGAGTCAGAGTAGTTCTGGTCAACACAATTTATCAGAGAAGTTTGACCAGACTGCAGCAAAGGTACCTCAGACAAGTCACCTAATCAGATAAGTCACAAACAGTGAACAACAGAGAGGTCCAGACTGCAGAGATGTTAGCTGCTCAGCAGCCTAGTCGAAGTCAGCCAAGTACTCCAAGTCCACGTCAGCATGCGTTGAAAATTCAAGTATTACGGAAAGTCACATGCAACGTGAAGAGACAAATTGGAGTGATTCCCGCAAAGAGATATGAATTAAATAAGCTATCCAGACCCACCTTGAAGATTTTAAACGTTTTATAATCAAAAGATTCGGCGCATCACATGCAGAGTCTTCACAACGGTCGGAAGATAGAATAAAATAATGGGAATCCAGCCTTGCAACGTTCATAAAGATTAAACAAAGAAGTCTCCCTCCAACGGACGGATTTGTTCAAAAGATTTGCAACGGCTACAAGGAAAAAGCTCAGAGATCGTGACCTATATATATCCGAAGATTTGAAACTGAGCAATCATCGGTGTGAACATACTTTCAAGCGATCAAAGCATTCAAGCAATCAAAAAGCAATCTATAGCATCGTGAAAAGAGCGGTTCTAAAAGTTCATACTTAAAGAAGCTCTTAGTTGGAGAAGACAAAAACTCTTGTCTATAATCCTGAGTTCGGGGTACTTCACTGGTTGAAGTTAGAGACTGTAAAGGCATCCGAGGATTGAGGATCAAGAGGTGCAAGGCAGTCAAGTATGGTACAACGGTACGGATTTCCACTGGTTGGAAGCTGTTGTAGTTTTGTTTGAATCACTGTAATATTTATCACTGATTGAGAATTATAGTGAATTCATCTCCAACTGGTCTGGAGAAAAGTGGATTAGTAGAGGATTACCCCACCTCTGAGACCACTATAATCGCCTGCGTTCTTTACTGTTTTATTGCATCATACTTTAACTGCTGCATTCATTGTTAAGTGTTTCATTAGTTGCTTTCTATTCGTCATCAGCTGACTTCCGCATATATTAAAGAACAAACGACTCCAAGTCATTTGTTTACCTATCAGCTGAAGAAACTCACTCTTCGTGAAAAAGAGTTTAAGAGTTTCTACAAGTCTATTCACCCCCCCTCTAGACTTGTACCTGGACGACTTGTGACCTACAAGTGGTATCAGAGCGGTTGGTTCATTTACTTCAAGAACCAGATCTATATCAGATATATATCTTCACTCTCATTTTATAATGGAACACATGCATTCTAGACTCCCTGTGTTTTCAGTTGACGAGTATGATCTGTGGAAGATAAGGATGCAGGCACACTTATCTTCGATTCATGACGACATGTGGTGCATCATAGAGGATGGTCCATTCATCTTCGAGAAGGACAACACAGCAGAGGAGATCGCAGCAGGGAAGCCAGAGAAGATTCCTAAGAAGAGGACGGAGCTGACTCCCGAAGAAAGAAAACTGGCCAATCTTGATAACCGGGCCAGAGATGTATTATATCAGACTCTTGACAAATCCACCATGGTTAAGATCAAGAACTGCAAAAATGCCAAGGAAATATGGGACACATTAGCTTTAATGTGTGAGGGAACGGAGCTAATCAAAGAAAATAAATTGTCAATCGCTATTCAAAAGTTTGACAATTTCAAAATGAAGAACGGCGAATCCATAGATCAAGTGGACACAAGGTTCACTGAGATTATTAATGAGATCAACTCCCTGGGCAAAACCTATGGCAACAGGGAAATGGCACTGAAGGTTCTCAGATCTCTCAACCCTGAATGGAGCATGAAGGCCGTAGCCATGAGAGAGTCCAAGGACCTGAATAAAATAAAAATTCAAGAGTTGTTCTCTGATCTGAAGGCTTACGAATTCGAGCTTCCAAGTTCATCCTCAACTGAGCCTGCAGAGAAGGGAATAGCATTTGCAGCCGAGTCCCCTGCCAAGAGCCTATCTGATGTAAAACCTCCAAATCCATTAGATTTTGAGGAAGAAATGGCGTTTATAATGCAAAGGTTCAGCAACTTTAGAAAGAACTACTCCAAATACAAGAAGAATTATAAGGAGAATCCAAGAAGGAACCAGAAGGCTGGAAGCTGGAAAGTAGAATGCTACAACTGTCACAAGACCGGACACATCCAAATGGACTGTCCTGAGCTCAAGAAGGACGAAACTAAGAAGGAGGTGGACAGAAAAGAAGATAGAAGAAAGGCCCTCATCGGAGAAGACCAGGAGCATGTCGAATCAAGCAGCGGATTCTTTTCTGATGAAGATGAAGAGTATGACTGCCTGATGGCAAACCTAGCTGATGAAGAGGTAACTTCTAAACCCACCGGTTCAAATAATAGCTCAGCCATATCACAAGATATGGATCTGCACGAATCAGTAAATCAGTTATTTAAAGATTTTGAAACACTCAAATCTGCACACCAAACTGTATCAGCAGAGAAGACTCAGCTGCAAGATGAAAATAGGCAGCTGAAAAATGATTTCAAAACTCACCTAGATCTGAATAAGGTTGAGATAATCAGAAATGACTTTAAAACCAGTGATATTAATACAATTGAGATAAACAGACTAACCATTTTACTTAAAGAAAATCACCGCACTTGCTCATGCCAAAGCCGAGTTTACTAAGGTCACAGTAAATAAGACTCAGCGCAGAAATAACCTCCCTTAAGGCGTCTTCAACCCTGGAAGAATTGTGTACCAATAAAAGGCCACTATATTCCAAATCAGGCCTTGGATATGATCCTCACACTCCCTCTAGTTCTAAAAGAAAGTTTATCAAGAGAGAAACAATTGTCTCGACTGTTGAGCCTACATATAAACCGATATTTAAAAACAGTAACAACCAAGTCACATGTCTAGCCGCAGTCAAGTTACACAAGGCGGCCACCTAGACAGCGATTAGGCAATGGCCCGTGCAAAAGCAAAGAAATCAGCATAACATGCCCACTATTACCAACAACTCCCTAAAAATAGATTTCAAAATGGGAGGGGCAGATGGAAACCTCAAGGTTATCCCAATTTCCAAAATGAACAAGTGTGGAGACCTCAAAGATTCAATAAATGGTCTCAGCCAAGATTTAGACATGGCCCACACTATCAAAACTTTGAGGAATATCCAGTATACAATCCCAACAGGAGATTCAGACCTCGAACTTACACACCTTATGAGGGTTATAATAATAATGACAACTTTTACAATCTAAGGAGAAATCAATTCTCCAGGAAACCAGCTAACCCCAAAGGACCCACACAGATTTGGGTACCTAAATCTCTGTTTGTCTGATTGCAGAAAAGGTGGAAGGACTATAATCACATCTCCACAAGCTCAACTTTTGGAGGTGAAGAATGGTTTGTAGACTCTGGATGCTCGAGGCATATGACCGGGAACAAGAAGATGCTATCCAAATACACCAAAGAAAGAGGTCCCGATGTAACCTTTGGAGATAGCTCTAGAGGATGCATAAAGGCTTTGGAGAGCTGCACCGAGGAAATATTGTGATATCCAAAGTTCATTATGTCAAAGGGCTCAAGTACAACCTCCTGAGCATAAGCCAGTTCTGTGACGAGAAGAACCTAGTAGTCTTCACCATCTGGAAATGCATGGTGATAGACATCTTATCTGGAGAAGTAAAGCTACAAGGTTTCAGAAGGAGAGATGTATATATGATTGATTGGAACACAGGAACACCTAACTCCTGTTTTCTATCCAAGACAGTAGCTGAGAACGGATGGCTGTGGCACAAAAGACTATGTCACCTGAACTTCAAAGCCATCAATAAGATCAGTTCTCAGAAGCTAGTCAGAGGACTTCCAAATGAAGCATTCAAGAAGGAAGCGCTTTGTGATGCATGTCAGAAAGGAAAGCAGACCAGAGCATCGTTCAAGCCAGTCCAGCCTACAACTCTCACAACAAGGATCTTAGATCTACTCCATATGGATCTATTTGGTCCTATCAAGCCAAGGACTCTGAGCGGCCGAAAGCATGCACTTGTAATAGTAGATGATTATTCAAGGTACACTTGGATTATCTTCCTATATAAGAAAAGTGAAACCTTGACCAAGCTACCTGAGCTGCTGAGAAGGATCCAGAATGAGAAATCCCTATCCATCATCAAGATCGATCGATAGAGGAGGAGAGTTTCTCAACAAGGCGATAAGCATTACGCCGATCGAATGGGATCCAAAGATGAGCTCTTCAGAGCCGGGACGCCCAACAGAATGGTGTTGCTGAAAGAAGAAACAGAACCCTGAAAGAAGCGGCAAGGTCCATGATTGCGAGCGGACTGCCCCAAAAGGTTCTGGGTCAAGTCATCAACACACTGTCACACCTGCACAGAGTATGATAGTAGGGAGACATGGCAAAACTCCCTATGAGGTTTGGAATAATAGAACTCCCACTGTTGCTTACTTTCATGTTTTTGGTTGTAAGTGTTTCATCCACAACAACGGTAAAACACAACTAAATGCCTTTGATGCTAAAACTGATGACGGTCTCTTTATGGGATATTCACAAAGAAGCAAGGCATATAGAGTTTTTAATAAAAGAACCTTAGTTGTGGAGGAAACACCCCATGTTATTTTTGATGAATCTACCGTTGAGTACAGGAAGCAAGTTGAGCTAATTGAGAACAAGCTCAAGTCAGCGACCCTTGAAGAAGTCATTGTACATGACACTGGAATGGTGGACTCACCTGCAGACCAGCCTGATGACCCAACTGTAGCTGCCAAAGACCCAACTGCAGATCAGACAGGATCACCAAACCTATCTGATCCAGTTGCTGCTGAAGAAGACCCAGCTGTAGCTGACAAAGACTCACCTGCAGATCAGATCCAACCTGCAGATGACAAGACGGTAGCTGATCCAGTTGCAGATCAGAACCCAGCTGATGCAGAAATCCACCAAGGCAATCCAACAGGGGGAACAAACCCAGAAGAGGACGACATCCCCAAGTGGCTCAAAGATCACCCAATTCAGCAAATCATCGGAAAGTTGACTGATGGAGTTAAGACAAGATAGTCAACCCTACCAGCAAGAATTCCTATGAGCACAAGTACTCACCTGGATGCAGACGAGGCAGGCATATCAGTGGACTCAACTCACTACAGAGGACTCATTGGATCTCTTCTGTACCTCACTGCAAGCAGGCCAGACATATCCTATGCCGTAGGAGTTTGTGCGCGATTCCAGTCCAAGCCGAAGCAATCACACCTAGATGCAGCCAAGAGGATAATAAAATACCTTAAGTCTACAATCAATGTTGGACTATGGTATCCCAAGGATGATAATTTCGAGCTGTCAGGATACTCAGATGCAGATTTCGCAGGATGCAAAATCAACAGGAAGAGCACTAGTGGAACGTGTCAATTCCTTGGAACCAGATTGATATCCTGGTTTAGCAAGAAGCAGGTTTCTAACTCTATATCCACTACAGAGTCAGAATACCTAGCTGCAGGTAGCTGTTGTGCACAGATTTTATGGATTAGACAGCAGCTAAGGGACTATAATATTATTGCCAATGAAGTTCCTATCTGGTGTGACAACAATAGTGCTATTGCAATAACCAACAATCCGGTTTTGCACTCAAGGACGAAGCACATTGATGTTAAGCATCAGAGACCATGTGCTTAACAAAAGGGTTAGAGTTGAAAGAGTCAGCATAGACTACCAGATAGCTGACATCTTTACCAAACCCTTGCCAGAAGAAAGATTTTTGGAGCTGAGCAGAGATCTTGGATTACTAGATTGGGAATCTAGTACTGAAGCAAGCTGAAACATTTCAGAGGAAGGACGGACCCAACTGGAGAATCAGATCCAAGCTGATGCAGGCAAGAAGACGAAGGACGGACAAAGCAACCTAGCTGATCAGAATATCAGGCGAGAAGTCAACTCACCTGATACAGAGCGGTCAACAGTCAACAAATCAGACCAGCTAAGTTTTCTAAACTGACCTCTAAATATTTAATTATTATCTGCCATATTTATAATATTATTATATTAATTTTGGTTAACAAATGGCATTTAAATATATATTTTTCTAAGCCAAGTGGCAATTTTAATACACGCGTCAATCGCTTATTAAATCGACCTCCACAGTGGCCAATCAAAATCAACCGTCAAATTTTAAAATGGACCACCAATTCAAATTTGAAATTCAAAAGAATATCAAAAGGCGTACCACCGTTTCAAATATATTATAAATTAATCCATACGTCTTTTCATCTTCTTTATAAGGAAAGAAAACCCTTACTTTACTTTTTACGCTTACCAGAAACCCTAGATTTTTCAGAGCAAAAATTCCTTGAACACCAAATACACTAAAATCTTTTGTTTGCAGAAATGGCATCCTACCTCGAAGGCGTCAACCTGAAGGCGGTCAAGGACCAGATTATTTTCTCGCTGGTCGTCGATTTTGAAGGTTTATTGGAAGCTAATCTGGAGGATTACGATGTGTATAACCTAATCCGCGCGATGAAGCTCAATGGGATCTACCCATTCCTAGACATCAACCCTCAACATCTGTACAAGGAGGATGTTATTGCGTTCTATCGCGAAGCCTGTATAATTCAAGACGGAATTCGGAGCACAGTCGGAGGGAATCAGGTCGACATATCTCGAGAGTCGATCCGTACTGTTTTCGGTATGAAGCACCGCGGCATAGCCGTCGAAGCTCTCAAGCAGTCTTCTGCCGAAATCTGGAAGACGATTAAGGACAAGAATATGCCCGAAAAGCTGAAACTAACTGCCAAGAGGAGTGAGCTTAAGAAAGTTTATCATTTTGCGTTGGACATAACCAACAAAATAATCATGGGGATGGCCGGCAGTTATGATCAACTGTCGTCGGCAAAATTTATGGTGTTGGGAGCACTAATTCAGGAAGAAGAAATTGACTGGGCAGATTACATATTCAGGCAACTCGTGCGAGAGGTCAACAAAGCCGAATGGCTTGTTAATGAGAAGAGATTTAAAACAAAGCTGGCGTTTGGAACGCAGCTGAGTTGGATGCTGGAGAAGACAGGCATGACGAAGGGAAGCACTGACCCCTTCCATCCCAACAAAAGACTTGGTCATCTGGACCAAGAGAAGCTGAAAAAATTGGGAGGCACAAAGAGAGCAGATCAGATGCTGAAGGACCTACCTGACACAAGGCCATATCCGAGATATTTTTCGTCAGGAGAGTCGGACCGACCTGCAACCGACATCCCAACTGCAGTCGAGTCAGACACCGAGTCCAACGACACTCCCATAGCAGTCAGATTTAAGAAAAGGGGACCAGCCCCTGAAGGACCTTCTATCATGCAGTCATCACCAGAACCCTCTCCCAAGAGGCCAAGGAAACTGCAGTTTAGTGAGAAAGAGCAGTCTGATCACCTTGCCAGCCCCTCAGCCAGGTCACCAACTCATCTGAAAGACCAGCCTGCCCCAGGCACCCACGAGACTCGGATTGTGGCTGTACTCACCCCCCCAGCCTACATCTCTGAGGAAGAAGAAGCAGGTCTAATAATTTCTATCCCTGAAGCCAACTATATCTTTAACCTCTTAGAAAATAATACTTTCAATCTATCCATCGAACAACTACAACTTGTTAAACCTCTAGCTTTAAAACAATCGTTCTTTGAAATTTTTGAAGAATGGAAATTTTTGAAATCCCTATCTTTTGTCAAACTTCAATCTTTTATTGACACTTGTGGTTGGGACTATCCCCAAGCCACGGAGGATGTGTTGATAGACTTTTGTAAAACATCAGACACAATTTTGATCCTTCAGGAGGACTGGTTCATGTCCAATTTTAAAACCAACATGGACTAGTTCATCCACTGCATTATGCTTAGTATCTTTGACGGATCTTATGAGAAAGTTGTTGAGGAGGTAGTTGAAAAGGAAATTAGGATTGAGGAGGTAGATGGAGAAGAAAATAAAGAAGTTGTTGTTTTGGATGAAGAAGAAGAAGAGCAGGAGGAGAGCAGAGAAGAAGAAAAGATTTTAGTTGAAAATCAACCTGATGAGGTAGAAAAGACAGAAGAGTTGAATGAAGAAGAAGAAGAAGAAGGAGAAGAAGTAAAACAAGATGAAGGAGAGAAGGATGATGATGATGAAAAGCAGAATGATGATGAAGGAGAAAAGGATGATAAGGATGATGATGATGATGGAGGAGATGAAGGAGCTGAAAAAGAAAAAGAAAAGGATGAGGAAAAAGAAAAGGAAAATATTGAAGAAGAAAAGGAGAAAGAAGAAGAAGAACAGGAGGAGGAACAGGAGAAAGAGGAAGAGAAGGCAGAAGAAGAAAAGGAGCCAGAGCGAGCAGGCGAGCCGACACAAGAAGGCTGCAGATAGATCGTGGTACCCGCCTGCAGACACCAGCCTAGACGCGGAGTTAGCTGAAGACTCCAGATCAGGGACCCCAGAGAAGACCCCATCTGGAGTACCAACTGCAGACAGAAGCTTGCAGTCCAGTGGTTCGATTGCAGAAGGCTCAGGAGAGCACTCTCCATCAGCTCAGATATCACCTGCCGTGACTGAGCTGATCAGGCAGATAGTCAAAGATACAATTAGAGAGCTGCTGGCAACTCAGGTCACTCCTGACCTTCAAACAATCAATGCAAAGATCGACACTTTGCTGCAGAGAGAAGTTCCTCAGCCTCCTCCCCCTACCAACAACAGAATGCCATTTGGCATGTCTGATTGGATGAGCAGAATGGAGCAACAATTAACTACCCTAGTTGATGCTGGCAAAAAGGGGGAAGAGAGAATGCAGGGGGAAGGAAGTAATCAAGGAGAGATAAGGGCAGAGCTAAGAACCAAAAAGAAGCAAGATATCCTTCAAATTGAAGGACCATCAAGCCTGAAAAGAAAGGAGATATCTGCCCCCAGTCTACCTGAAGAGCAGCCCATGGAGAAGAAGAGAAGAAAGCAAGAAGAACTTCAAAGATTCGAATGGGAAGGCAAACAATTGTGGTTTGTTGAAGAATTCTTGCCAACAGAATTCATGACTCGTTGGGCGGATGCCAAGAAACAATTCATAGAGCAGTTCTATCTCTGGGAGATACTTGATGATAAAGAATGCTCGCCCCAACAGTCATTCATCAACTACATGGATACCAGATGGCCTACTCCGTGGAAGTTAATGCTTAAGTATGCAGCCAAATGGGAAGCTTACCCTATGATTCCCACATTCAGAGCAGAGGAAGCGCCGACCCGTTTGGACAATGAGCTTAATGAGCTAGAGCTTCAAAGAGAAATCAGGAAGCTATGTGAAGAGCACAAGTTCTCTTCAAAAGAAGACCAAGACTTTGCTGCTCTAGTCATAAGAAGGAAGTATGGTCTTGCACCAGTCAAAACAAGACCAATTGGAGCTAAACACTTCAGGCCTGCCAAACAGCCTATTCGAAGAGGCAGAGGAAGAGGCAGATGACTCTTATCTATCTTTTACTTGTAATGATTTATGTACTTAAAATTTTCTTGTAAAATTCAGACATATACTTGTAAAATTAAATTTATAACAGTCTTTTTGAATGACAATTCCCAGTTGTCTCAAAAACTAGACTGACTTTAGTTTGTGTCTTGCACTTAAGTGCAGACTTGATCATTTGATTACTTGCTTAAAGTTTTGCCATCATCAAAATAGGGGGAATTTGTTAGGAATACTTGTTAGATTTTGATGATGTCAGTAATATAACATCAAATGTTTATTACTTGGCAAAAAATGTAAGGAAGAACCAAATGAGTATCTTCCATAGGCCAAATATGTTAAGTATAAAAATTGGCAAAATGTAAAGAAGAACCAAATGAGTATCTTCTGTAGCCAAAAATTAGTTAGGCTAAAATCGGCTAAGTACTGAGTACAGCTAAGTCCATCAGAGAGGATCAGTCGAGTCGAGTCAGAGTAGTTCTGGTCAACACAATTTATCAGAGAAGTTTGACCAGACTGCAACCAAGGTACCTCAGACAAGTCACCTAATCAGATAAGTCACAAACAGTGAACAGCAGAGAGGTCCAGACTGCAGAGATGTTAGCTGCTCAGCAGCCTAGTCGAAGTCAGCCAAGTACTCAAAGTCCACGTCAGCATGCGTTGAAAAGTCAAGTATTACGGAAAGTCACATGTAACGTGAAGAGACAAATTGGAGTGATTCCCGCAAAAAGATAAGAATTAAATAAGCTATCCAGACCCACCTTGAAGACTTTAAACGTTTTATAATCAAAAGATTCGGCGCATCACATGCAGAGTCTTCACAACGGTCGGAAGATAGAATAAAATAATGGGAATCCAGCCTTGCAACGTTCATAAAGATTAAACAAAGAAGTCTCCCTCCAACGGACGGATTTGTTCAAAAGATTTGCAACGGCTACAAGGAAAAAGCTCAGAGATCGTGACCTATATATATCCGAAGATTTGAAACTGAGCAATCATCGGTGCGAACATACTTTCAAGCGATCAAAGCATTCAAGCAATCAAAAAGCAATCTATAGCATCGTGAAAAGAGCGGTTCTAAAAGTTCATACTTAAAAAGCTCTTAGTTGAGAAGACAAAAACTCTTGTCTATAATCCCGAGTTCGGGTACTTCACCTGGTTGAAGTTAGAGATCGTAAAGGCATCCGAGGATTGAGGATCAAGAGGTGCAAAGCGATCAAGTGTGGTACAACGGCACGGATTTCCACCGGTTGGAAGTCATGTAGTTTTGTTTGAATCACTGTAATATTTATCACTGATTGAGAATTATAGTGAATTCATCTCCAACTGGTCTGGAGAAAAGTGGATTAGTAGAGGATTACCCCACCTCTGAGACCACTATAATCGCCTGCGTTCTTTACTGTTTTATTGCATCATACTTTAACTGCTGCATTCATTGTTAAGTGTTTCATTAGTTGCTTTCTATTCGTCATCAGCTGACTTCCGCATATATTAAAGAACAAACGACTCCAAGTCATTTGTTTACCTATCAGCTGAAGAAACTCACTCTTCGTGAAAAAGAGTTTAAGAGTTTCTACAAGTCTATTCACCCCCCCTCTAGACTTGTACCTGGACGACTTGTGACCTAGATGCATAAAGATAGAAGCTCAAAACAAAGTGAAGTTTGCCAAACCCGAATTCCCATACAAATTCGAAAATTCAAGTACCGGCTCAAGTTCGACTGCAAAACTTACCGCGCCTATTTAAGTCCCTACCCCAGCCCCGAAGATTCCTCAAGGGTCCAAAGAGATGATCTTGAGTAAAGTACGATGCTTTAAATGTCAAGGTTTTGGTCACTATCAAAATGCATGTCCAAACAAATGGGTGGTCACGTTGAGAGAAGCTCTTGCGGTCTGATACGAACTTTTAGTCGAGGACGAGAAGGAAGGATTTGGTGACGTATTTAACATGGAGGTCGAGGAAGAAAACGAGGAATGCGAGGCTTATGACGCTCCGAAATATGATACTGCTTTAGTACTTCGAGCTCTACATACCAACATCATTCCAAATGATACGGAGCAAAGGGACCAAATCTTTCATTCCAAATGCCGAGTTGGAGAAAAATGGTGTAGTTTGATAATTGACGGAGGAAGTTGCACGAATGTAGCTTCCAATGAGATGGTTATGAAACTCAGTATAACTACTACGGCTCACCCAAGACCATATGCTTTACATTGGCTCGATGATGGAAGTAAAGTGAAGGTGTCGAGACAAGTTCGGGTCAACCTAACTATGGGACCATACGGAGACGATGTGTTATGTGACGTACTCCCGATGGACACATGCCACGTACTTTTGGGACGACCATAGATGTTCGACTGAGATGTTTTACATTGAGGTCAAAGTAACGAATATGAATTACGAGACAAAGGAAAGAAGATTGTACTCAAGCCGATGTCCCCGCAAGCTATCCGTTCGATGAGTTCTAGTCGAGTGGAGAAAGCGAAACTTACTGTGCTTGCTAGCGAGAGGGAAATGGAACATGCCATTAATGACGGGGAGCAAGTATATTTGGTGATGTTTAAAGAAACACGGGACCAGAACATGGGAGTACAAAATGGAGGAGAGATAGATATGTTATTGCACGAATTTGAGGATGTCTTTCCCAAAGAATTACCGTCAGGTTTACCACCTATTCGTGGTATTGAACACCAAATCGATCTTATACCGGGAGCACCACTTCTTAATAAAGCCGCATATAGATGTAATCCCGAGGAGACAAAGGAGTTACAAAAACAAGTCGAAGAACTTACGTTCGGGAGAGCTTGAGTCCGTGTGCGGTTCCAGTCTTACTTGTCCCTAAGAAAGATGGTTCTTGGCGAATGTGTGTGGATAATCGGGCCGTGAACAATATCACCATCAAGTATCTCGAGACTTGATGATATGTTAGACGAACTACATGGTTCGGTTGTCTTTTCAAAGGTTGATTTACGAAGCGGATATCATCAAATTCGAATGCGAGAAGGTGATGAGTGGAAGACGGCCTTCAAAATGAAAAATGGATTATATGAATGGACCGTTATGCCATTCGGTCTTACAAATGCACCAAGTACTTTCATGAGGTTTATGAACGAATTGCTTAAACCATTTATGGGGAAATTCGTGGTTGTATATCTGGATGACATTCTGATCTATAGTCGGTCATTACAAGAACATTTCGGACACTTAAGACAAGTCTTCGAAACTTTAAGGGACCGAAAACTATATGGAAAAAAGGAGAAGTGTTCATTCTTAGTCGAGAGTATAGTCTTTCTTGGCTATGTCGTTTCGAAGGACGGAGTGGCGGTTGATCAAACAAAAATCGAAGCAATTAAGTCTTGGCTGACCCCTACGACCATAACGAAAGTAAGGTCATTTCACGGACTTGCTTCTTTTTATCGGAGGTTTATTCGGGACTTTAGCACCATTTCAAGTCCTATAAAGGAGTGCTTAAAAAAGGGGACATTTGTATGGAACGGGGTTGCCCAAAGATCATTCGAAAGGTTAAAGGCCAAATTATGCGAAGCACCGATCCTAACACTACCCGATTTTTCTCAACCATTCGAAGTAGAGTGTGATGCTAGTGGAGTTGGAATTGGAGTGGTTCTTATTCAAGGTAAACGACCTATCGCTTACTTTTCGGAGAAATTAAATGGTGTTCGGTCGAATTATTGCACTTACGATAAAGAATTCTATGCTATCGTAAGGGCCCTTGATCATTGGAGTCATTATCTTCGACCGAAATATTTTATTCTACATTCGGACCACGAGTCATTGAAATACATTAACGAACAACACAAACTGAGTCCGAGGCATGCTAAGTGGGTGGAATCCCTACGATCATTTCACTTTTCATCCAAGTACAAAGACGGTAAAAGCAATGTCGTTGCAGATGCGTTATCTAGAAGGTATGCTTTACTTTCTACTCTGAAGGTTCGGTTACTTGGTTTCAAAATGTTGAAAGAGTATTATGCAAATGATACGGATTTTGGGGAAGTTTTTACTCGTTACAATTCTGGTCCGTTCGGGGATTTCATGATACAAGATGATTTTCTCTTTAAAGGGAATAGACTTTGTGTTCCAAAATATGCGGTTCAAGAATTGTTGGTTCGGGAGGCTTACGGAGAAGGTTTAGCGGGGCACTTTGGCACGGCTAAGACAATGGAGGTACTTAAAGAACATTTATTTTGGCCAAAAATGCTAAGAGACGTTTACAATGTTTTAAGTAAATGTGTAACATGTCACATCGCGAAGAGTTCGTTCAAACCAGGATCGTATATGCCTATACCGATTCCAGAAAGACCGTGAGAGGATGTATCAATGGATTTTATCGTCGCTTTGCCCCGTACTCAACGAGGTAAAGATGTTATTATGGTGGTCGTTGATCGTTTCTCGAAGATGGCTCATTTCGTGGCTTGCCACAAAACCGACGATGCAAGTAACGTGGCCGATTTATACTTCCGAGAGGTGGTTCGTTTACATGGAGTTCTGAAAACTATTGTTTCGGATCGGGATTCAAAATTTCTTAGTTATTTTTGGAATACATTATGGAGGAAAGTGGGGACAAAACTCTTATTTAGCACCTCACACCATCCTCAAACAGATGGCCATACCGAGGTCACAAATCAAACGCTAGGAACGTTGTTGCGAGGACTTGTGAATAAAACGCAAAAAGATTGGGACGTGAAACTTGCTCATGCGGAATTTGCCTATAATCGATTCCCTACACATGCCACGGCACACTCTCCCTTTGAAATCGTCTACGGGTTAAACCCTTATATACCCTTAGACTTGATTCCATTGCCGAAAGATGAGTTGGTACACAAAGATGCGGAATCAAAACTTAAATCAATGATAAAGTTATACGGACAAATACATGATCGAATCAAAGAGGTGAATGATGCGTACAAACGGAAATCCAACAATCAAAGAAAATCGAGACTGTTCGAGGTAGGCGACTTGGTTTGGGTACACTTAAGAAAGGAGAGATTTCCTAGTAAACGCAAGAACAAACTTATGCCGAGGGCCGAGGGTCCTTACAAAACCGTGGGTAAGGTGAACGACAATGCATATAAAGTAGAACTTCCGGGCGATTATGGAGTACACGCCACTTTCAACGTGGGCGATCTATCTTCTTACCTTGACGACGAGGGAATTACTAAATTGAGGTCAATTCCTTTTAAAGGGGGAGGAGATGATGCGATATTGATATACCCAAATGAAGAAAACGAAGTAAGAATTGATGTAAGTAACGATACAACATTGTATGCACATGCACCTACGTACTTCGGTGAGAAAACGGACACAAAACGAGGAGGACCAAGGTGCCAAGTCTCGGCCGTGTCATATGACATGGCCCGTGTCATGCTGTGCCGGAAGATCGAAAGGCGCTGCCGACCGAACTCGGCTGTGTCATCCGACACGGCCCGTGCCACACTGTCCCAGACAGGCAAGAGTCACTGTCGGCCGAACCCGACCGTATCAGGCGACACGGTCGAGTCCTACTCGTCCAGAACTGCCGAAACGTCTGCCCGTCCAACCCGACCGTGCCAGATGACACGGTCGAGTCCTACTCGTCCAGAACTGCCGAAATGTCTGCCCGTCCAACCCGACCGTGCCAGACGACACGGTCGAGTCCTACTCGTCTAGAACTGCCGAAACGTCTGCCCGTCCAACCGGACCATGCCAAGCAACACGGTCGAGTCCTACTCGCCCAGAAATGCCGGAACACCTGTCCGTCCCACCCGACCATGCTCCAGGACATGGTCGAGTCCTGCCGACCAGCCTTGTCGCGTCGTGGCCGTGTCAAGCGACACGGCCCGTGTCCAGCAGCCAACTTCCTTTGTTTATGATCTTTGTGTGTTGTTTTTGTCTCCCTCACATGGCATGATGACTTGCATGTTATGTAGGGTGACTT
This sequence comes from Orobanche coerulescens, assembly GCA_033398695.1. Lineage (NCBI taxonomy): Eukaryota > Viridiplantae > Streptophyta > Magnoliopsida > Lamiales > Orobanchaceae > Orobanche > Orobanche coerulescens. Next base: position 27,293,260 of record CM065805.1, on the reverse strand, counting down.
ATAATCATTTTAATATATCATTCCCCCTATCATTTGATTCTTTTGTATTTTATCATGATGTTTTGTTTTTCATTTCAAGATCATGTGATCTTGTTTTTATTCCTTAGTTGTTTAGAAGACTACATCTCTATAAGTAGTCTTGTTCATGCTTGTGTTAACCATTGTATGTTGAAGTAAAAGAATACACTTTGTGTTTTCACCATTGTTGAATGCTTTTCATCAAACCTTTGATTTTTATTCGACGCATTTTCGAGTATTAATCCGATCGATTCTCAATAGGTCTTGAGAAGCAATCATCTTATCGAATTATAGGTCTAATTCGATAAACCTTTGTCCTTGTTCGACTTTTCATTGTTATATCCGATATTGCTTCCATAAAATACATCCAAAAATACCCTAGTAAAAAGCCTTCCGCTATCATACACTTACATATACTCCGACCGATACATATTCACTTCTCCGGGCGAATTCGTATGAGGAGGGATGTTAATTGTAAACTTTTTTTTGGTAAATAGAAGATTTTATTTACCATGTAGGAAATTCAAAACAAATCACACAACCTTCACAATCACAGCCTCTACACCTAGCAGCTCAGTTACAGACTAGATTTACAAGAAATCTATGCAATTTTGCATTTTTCCTGCAACTAGTAGCTATAATCTCCTTGCTTCCATGCACTAAAGCTTCCACGCTCCTTCTCTTTCCTTGAAATTTCCTCAAGTTTCTATCTTGCCACAGCAGATAAAGCACACAGGATAAGGCACATCTATATAAGCTTCGTTTTCCATTCTTGTTCTTGCACTGAGTAATCAGATAGGCTTCTTTCTCTCGACTCCACCCACATCTATTTCTCTTCATTCCACACCATTCAGCAACTTTACTCCAGACATTAGTAGGGAACTCACATTTGAAGAATAAGTGCTCCATGTCTTCATTCTCCACTTCACACAAACTGCACACATAATCAACCTGCATTCCAATTTTCAACAAATAATCACTGGTTACCATGCTCTCCTGTAAAGCAAGCCAAGTAATGAAGATGCATTTATGTGGTGCTTGATTCTGGTAAAGCATCTTGCACCACTCTACTCTTTGGATATCACCTCACATAGCTCTATAAATTTTCCGTATAAAGTACGGTCTCTGATGCAACCAATCTTCCCCATCAACATTAAGTAAATAGTCCCTAGCCTCAATGATCTTCCTTATAACCCATGCACTTTGAGCTAGAACCGGCATACACTTCACATCCTGTCCCTTCACATAATACCCATGAACCCATCTCACCCAGATTTTATCCTTTTTTTGAGCTAAGTTCCATAAAAGTTTGCCAATTGCAGCTCTGTTCCAAAGTTTCATATTCACAATATCGAGTCCACCAGCATTTCTAGGAAGACAAATTCTATCCCAAGACACCAATGCTCTTCTTGAGATAACAGCTTTTCATGTCCAAAGGAAAGTTCTACATGCGGTTTGCAGAAGCTTGAGGACTTTCTGAGGTAAAATGAACACCTAACACCAATACACTTGCACCCCCAAATAACAGTGACTTTATCAGTTGAAATCTTCCTGCACAAGATAGAAATTTAGAAGCCCAGCAATCCACCCTACTCAGAATCTTCTTTATTAAAGGCTGGCATTGTTGAACTGTCAACTTTGTAGATGATAGGGGTACACCAAGATATCTAAATGGTAATGCACCTTGAGTCATCCCTGTTTCCCTTAAATTTCATCTCTTACATCATCACTTACACCTCCAAAATAGATGTAGCTCTTTAGCTGATTAATTTGAAGATCAGAAGCCTTAGAAAACTTGTCAAAAGCCAAGAAAAGTTGTCTTGCTGATGACACATCCCCTCTTGAAAATAACAATAGATCATCAGCAAAGCACATATGTAAAAGCTCCATTTTCTTGCATCTAGGGTGAAAATAGAACAACTTATTTGACTTCAATTCCACCAGGCACCTATTAAGATATTCCATGCTCAGTACAAACAAGTAAGGTGAAATGGGATCTCCTTGTCTAAGCATTTTTCTAGCTTCAAAAGACATAGTCAGCTCCCCATTCACATTTACCGTATAAGAGACTGTTGTTAAACAGGTCATGATCCAATCCACATACTGAGTAGGAAATTCCAAATCCAATAACAAATACATAATGAATTGGTATTCTACCGAGTCATAAGCTTTTTGAAGATCCACCTTCACCATATAACGAGGTGATATCTATTTTCTAGCATACCCTTTCACTAACTCATGACTCCGAATTATATTATCAAAGATGACTCTTCCTCTAACAAATGCTGACTGGCTTTCATTAACAATAGAATCGAGCACCCCCTGCAGTCTATTAGCAAGCACCTTGGATATGATCTTGTATATTATAGTGCAGCATGCTATAAGCCTAATTCTTTTACTGAGCTAGCTTTCTCAGTCTTAGGTAAAAGTGTAAGCAGAGCTCTATTGATCTCCCTAAGCATAAAACCAGTAATAAAGAACCGCTGCACAGCCTTCACAAAATCTTTACCAATGATTTTCCAAGCTTTTTTTTATAAAAATACACATTAAAGCCATCAATACCTGGTGCTTTGTGAGGATTCATACTGGAGAGAGCAACTTTGATTTCTTCTTCAGTACAATCATCACACATTAGATCTTGCTGCATTCTACTCAATTTAGGCCCTCTTTCCACAATCGTCTTATCCACCATTGGGATCTCTTATACAACACTCCCCATCAGAGCCATGTAGAAATTTCGAATCTCTTCTTTAGTTTGATGTTGAGTAGTGCATCGAGTTCCATCAGCTTTTATAAGCAACTTGATAGTATTAAATCTATGCCTAGCTTTCACATATGCATGAAAAAACTTCGTATTAGAATCTCCCATATTGATCCAGTATACTCTAGACTTTGTTGCCATATTTGCTCTTCTATCTTGATCCACTTTTCCAGCTCAGCTAATAGCATTCTTTCCTCAGCAATTAACTGCTCATTATCCAGATCCTCATTTAATTGTTGCTGAGTATTATTGAGCTTATGCCTATATTCCTCAACTCTTTCAGTAGTTCCGGCAAAATATCTTGTGTTGAGTTGTTTAAAAGGTTGCTTCAGTTTCTTGCATTTAAACCACACATTTAGCAGTTGACTAGTGTGATATTGATTCTGCCATCCCCTTCTCACAATCTACTCAAACTCACAGTGATCTGCTATCACATTCATGAATTTAAAAGGTGCTTTTCTGATCACCATTTCTTCTTCAAATCTCAATAATTAAGGGCAATGATCTGTAACATTCTTCTCCAGTCTTTCCACCACCATAGTGGGGTATCTATTGATCCATTACACATTTGCTAAGCATCTGTATATAACTGAGTATATCATATCCTCGTCATCTTGATTGTTGCACCAGGCATACTCACTCCCCACAACTCTAACAATCTGCAACTCATTGTCTATAATACATTGAGAGAAATCCTGAGTCTCAGTAGTAGTAACAGGACAACCTTGTAATCTATAAGCTGCATAAAACACATTATTAAAATCACCTCCAATCATTAAAGGCTCAGTATTAGATTGACAAGCTTGATTCAAGAATCTCCATAACTCCTTTCTTTACTCCAGAGTATTAAGAGCGTTGACAGCTATAATGTGTTGTTTTTCTCCTGTCTTCAAACTCACCACTTCACAATGTATAGCTTGGTCATGGCTGTCTATCTTAGATATAGCTACAATTATCGGGTTCCATGCCACCCGTACTCTTCCATTTACAGCGTGCTCATAATTGTACCCATACTCCCAACCTTGACGAATTTTACCAAATATTTTTTAGAACTTCCTCTGCTTCGCTCTAGTTTCTAATAACATAGCAACATATATCTTCTGTAATTTCAGAAAGAGTTTTATCTATTTCTATTTGAAGGGCTTATTACTGCCCCTCACGTTCCAAATTAAGAGCCTCATTTCTTCACAGAGGGGATATGGTCCCCGTCCATCATTTCATTCTCCATTCTATCTTCTAGCTCATATATCACGTGGTAGACATTCTCTGTAGGTATCTGTACTCCACCATTTCTTATCTGGGACTTTGTAGTAGTTTTCTTGGGGATAGACCATTCTTCAATTACTACATCTCTCTTTTGATTAGTATTATGCTGTGGCACCATTTCTTTCCCTGCATGTGTTAAGATTGCATACTGCAAAGCATACTTTATGCTTGTATTACCTAATTTCCCCGTAACTGCCTATGAGAATATTAATTACATTTAATCACATTTTTGCACATTTATTCACGTTATGGTTATGCAAATGAAATATCTAATTATTTTATATTGTAGATAATGTGGTGTGTTGGTGTCACACGGAAGATCACATTATCGGTACCTCATAAAATAATATAATAGTTCACAACCTGTATAATTATTAGACAAATTATATAAAAGGTTGTAGTGTGTGCTAGAGATTAGTTGGTCTTGACTATTAGCATACATTAGCGTATTTGCATACGTTGAACTGGATCGAGGTGAGATAGTGTCTTCTGTACTGACTGTAAGAAGAGCGTAAATCTCGGATAATTATTATTTCTTAATTCTAAGTATATAATATTTAATTGTGTATTTATAATACTTATTACTTTGATTTACTATGGGTGAGAGTCAAATGATCGACTCAATAAGACTCGTATCTTGAGCAATAATATTATTTATACGACATGTATTATTATTACTAGAAATCGTGACCCGACTCGTGCGGGTTGATGATGTCCCCTTGAGGAGATCGATAATGATTATTATATTAAACCCTGCAGGTGGATTTAATTCTGATATAATAATAAGGTTCGAGTGGTACTACTCTTGGATAAGATATTAATTAATTTGAAGCTGTCAGTAGCTTATAATTAATTAATGGACATTCGATATCTTAAATACGGGAAATAATATATTTAATAAGGACTCCAATTTCGTAATTTGGGATTTTGGTAGGAAGTGCAATATCAACTTTTTAGTGGACTAAGTTGATATTAATAGATTCATTATATTAGGAAGAGTCCTAATAAGGTAAGATGAAACTTATTGGGAGTCCTTCCATAATCCTCCTTAAGATCCCTAGTAGTAGTCCAAGAGCCTATATACAGTAAAACCTCATAAATGAATTTTATCAGGACCGGTGAAAAATATTCATTTAGCGAAATTATTCATTTATCGAATGAAAATTTGAACATGTTATAAAGAGTTGGGACCGAAAAAAATTGTTCATTTGGCAGGGTTATTCGTTTATCGAGCATTCATTTATCGAGGTTTAACTGTATAGGACTTATGGGGGAGGCTGATTTTTGTACTCTTTTGTAAGGTTGTGGGATCAAATTTTTCCTCTTGTGTTTAATTGTAGATCTAGACTTGTGTCTTTGATTCTACAATTTAGATAACACATTAATTTGCTAAGAGTGTTCATAAAATACTAGAAAGCATAGAAAATTGAGTGACCACATACAAGAGAAATTTCGGCCGATCCCATTAGTGTTCAAGCAATATCCGCTAGCTCGTTGCCCACACAACGTCCGGGTTAAGGCGGATCATACTCCAGAAGGTCTAAAGGTAGAAATACAAGGTGATCAAGACGAAAGCAACCAATTCGCTTCAAAGGTAATATCCTGTGATCTTTTAGATCTAGATTAGGATATTTCTATAACCAACATATTTAATTAATAAATAATAAATAATATTTAAATTGTTTATTAGTCTTAATAATTAATTAATTAGCATGCCTAAATAGATCTTATGCTCGTGGATCGTAAAATGCAATTATCAAACTTTCCCAAACTTCGCTTCCGCTGCGTTTTTGCTTCCAACAAGTGGTATTAGAGCTGGATTTTTAGGCTTTTTGCTATTTTAATTAATTTTGGTGATTAATTGATAGCAATTTAAATATTCATGTATTTTGATGTTGGAATATTTTGCTAGATGTGTTCTTGCAGGTGATATGATCCAATTATTATGGTTTATGTGAATGGTTTATTTATTTATTTTTATTATTTATGCAATTGTTGGTTTGGCCCGATTTTGAGTCATGTAATGGTTTTCCCGTGAGAAAATCCGCGGGTAGTTCTAGGTATTTTATTTTTCGTGTAATCTTGCTGTAATTTCGATGTATTTTATCCTGTATAAAATTGTAATTGAATTCGGAAAATACGAGATCACGAAGAAATAGATCGAATCGGATTGCCGGATCACGGGCGGCCGTGACTGACCGAAGCCGAAAGCGACACTACCGAGCAAAGACACGGCCGCTGACGAGCAAAGCACAGTACCGAGCCGCGGGCACTGTCCGGCCGGTTATTGGTTCGGGCAGTTCGTCGATTTTAGTCTGGCCCCTTTCGCCGCCGTTCGTTGCGTCCGCTGGAGAGTCGGGATTTAAAATTAATTTTTTTTATGTAATTAATTTTGCATAAAAGTGAAATTTTAATTTTGAAAATCCACGGCCCGGTCGGGGAGGAGCGACGAGATTCTTGATTCAGTGGGAGAGATTGAGTCGAAGATTTTCTCGGATTCAACTCAAGAAGAAGACCATAATAACTGGATAATTTAATTATCCATGCTTTATTTTTTGGTTTTTATTATTTTGATATATAGCATGTATGAATGTATGCGTGATATATTTTCTGCATGTTAGGAAGAGAAAATTAAAAACCTTAAGGCTAAAATAACTAAGTAATTAAATTAATTTATTTTTTTAAATAAAATCAAATTGGCCTCCATAATTAATTTAAATTTTGAAGTAATAGCATGCGCGTTGACATTAGGGTCTTCCTCCATATCGGATGTGCTAATTATAGGTTCACTAGTTTTAAATTTCAAAATAATAACATAAGATAAATATTATTTTTTTATGATATGACCTCTCCATCTGTAGAACTATTATTTAAAAGATAATATTTTAAGGATGTTAAATTACGGTGTTCACTTAGTTGTATTTATTAATAAGCTCCCCATCGGAATCTATGTTAATTAATACATGGCCAAGAGGAACCAACTGTAATATCCGAAATTTCTACTACTATTGTTTAATGTTATTTTATCCGAGTTATGTTGTACAGCGTGGAATCTGTACAGTATGAATAAAATAAATGAAGGACTGAGACATCTGTATTGGTATAATTGTCGTACTTGGTCGACAATTGCAATTGAGGATATTGTGTATCATATGAGATTATTATTGGATTGAGTATATGTATTCAGTATGTGAGTGTACGTATCCAGTATGTCGAGACGGACGAGAAGAGTTGGAAATGGCTAAGTATAGCCTGATTAGCGCATGCTAAACGCAAGGACTTGCGTACGCTAGGGAGTGTAAGTTACATACGCTAATGCATGGGCGTTACGTACGTAAGCACATGTACGAAGCCATACTGTAGCCTCTGGACTGCGATAGCGCACGCTAACAAAGTCAGTTAGCGCACGCTAAGGCCGTAGCGCACGCTAAACATAAGGTTTAGCGTACGCTAGTAATATACTTTATAAAAAGGGGCAGACGGGTGTTATGAAGCATTTCGTCCATTTCTTTCCTTTTACTCGATAGAGAGAGCTCTGGGAGGTACTTGAGGTCCAGGAACACTCCGAGATGATGATCTTTATCAAGATTAAGATAGAGAGCATCAATTAAAGCCTTGTTCTTCAAGTTATTCATGGTTCTTGGAATGAAGTTCAAGTGTTCTTCTTCTTGGTTCGTCTAATCCAGGTAATTTTCATATCCCTTTGATAGTAGTTCGTTTTTAAGGATGAGTACATGTGAGGGACATGTTGGATAATCATGTGATGATATTATATGAGGATTAATGAAGTTATGATAAGAGTTTTCGGATGATAACTAAGATTTCTCCATACTTTAAGAATTGTGTTTCGTTTAACCCGATGAAAGATGGATTTCCAAATTATGTTGATCATGATATGAGGTTGTATTCCAGATTAAGAACGATATGATAGGATGATTATGTATATGAGGTCTTGGTGTATTCGTATCTAAAGCTAAGATATGTGTTTTGATATAATATTCGTATAAGAACACGAGTATGATTTCGAGTATGGTGATGAGATTGAATTTGGAAAAGTTATTGTTAATTTGGAGCATGATTTCCTTTTCTTTCGTATTCGTAGTCGCAAAGTGTTAGTCGATGCTTGGAATGTATGCCTCTGTATAGCATTAGCGCACGCTAAGCCTATTGGCTAGTGCACGATAACGAGAGTAACTTAGCGCACGCTATGTTAAGGTATTAACGTGTGCTAAGTCAACAGGCAGGGTAGTATATTCTGTTTCGGTTATGAATTCGTGATCGTTTAAGTTGGTTTGATCAGACTTGTGGTTAATCGAGATATTGTTGAGCCGTTGGGTTTGTGAATTGGTTTTTGTTGATTGTTGTCGAACTTGTTGTTTATCGATTATTGTAATAGGTTGAGATTATTGATCGGTGATTAGAACTATGCGTTGCGGTCATGTTCGAGAATATTCGTAAATTACACTGATTGGGGCCGAGGGACTTGTAGATGACGGCAATGGAGTTGGTAACGGCTTCATCGGTATCGAGGTAAGTTATTACTTGCTCAGTTTATAGTATTTAATAAATGGTTTCCGTTTCATTCGTGTATAATTCGTATAATAATGTTTATAATCATAATCACAGGAGATTTGGTGATTATAAATCGTATTCGAGTTTTGGGAATCCAAATCATAATATATATGATTTACTTTTGTTATTGGTATACTTGTATATCGAGGATATATTGTGATAAAGATGAAGATATGAATTATCTGCAATCCGTGATACTTTGGACCGTCGAATATTGAGGATAATGGTTCGTGATGGTTTAGACATTGAGATCGCTCTCGAAGGACTCGGGGCAAGTACTCTAATCATTTTTTATCATTTGTGTCGATCATGTCGTGATACATTCGTGTATCGTTGTTGTCATGCATTTGTGCATTGTTGTTGTCGTGTATTGTGTACTGTTTTTTTGTGCAGTTGTGCATTGTTGTCATATGTCCACCTCGTGTTGGTCCGACGGGATCATCGGGGGATCTATGCTAGCGTGTGCTGGATCATCGGACGGGTTTTCCACCTCGGGTTGGTCTGACGGGATCATCGGGGGATCTAGGCAGTGAATGCTGGATCATCGGATTGCCATGTATTGTTGTTGTGCATATGTATATTATGGGTTTGCCATAAGTATACATTGTCGTTATTGTTGTGATCATATTGACGTTGTCATATGAGTATGCATTTGTAGGTCTTGTGTTAGGACCATGTCCGTATGTTGTGTTGATCTGATCTCGGATTAGACTGACGTGATGGTAATGGTATTTCGTATCTTGAGGTATGTTCCGTATTTCCTTGGTACTTGTCTTTGATGGACAATCGATTATCGTATTGGAATTGTCGACGTTATCCGATGGATCGAATTGGCCAGAGTTGGTATAATTTCCGTATCACGAGTTATGATAACCTTGGGTATTGTTGAGATACCGTACAGATATTTCGGTATTATCTTATTGTGTTGTTAAGGATACGAATCGTGGATTTTCGTAAAGTTATGATGGTAAGATTACACTGGTCGTATTCTTAGTTAGTATTTCCATTGATATGTAATTATTGACGTGATGTGATGGTTATCATTGTTGGATATTATGGCTGACCCCGTCGTGGGCTTTCTTTTTAGGTTCTTGAGATATCGAGCTTGTACCGGTCGTGGAGAGATGAGCTTCTCGGAGGATACTAGCTAGGGCATGTATTTGTGTATTGAGTTTCCTGATCTGTTTTTATATTCCGCTGCTAGAATATTTCGATTGTTTGTCTTTTTCCGCTGCGTGAGTATTTTTAAAATGACCTATTGGTATCTGGTAACTTAGGTTACTTTGGAAATCGTTTTCTAAATTTGTTCTATCGGTACGTGTAAGCGATAGCTTAACGTATGTTTTTTAAACTATTGAGTTTTGGCACTTTGGGCCTTGTGGTTTCAAATGAGATTCTACGACGCTCTTGATAAACGAGTTTTATAAAGTCTTCGAATGTTTTTAAAAGATAGTACCGTTGTTGGCCTCTTGGGCGTTTGTAAATATTTGCGAAAATATCCTTCAGCCTTGTAGGTTCCATCTCGGGACCCACGGCGTTGTAATATTCCCGGTCGGCTCTGGGGGTGTTACACCAACTATTAATTTTACTTGTCATAATGTAAGTTGACTACATAGTAAAATTAAAGACGTAAAAATCTACTTGAAAAATATGTGTGTAAACGTCCACACGATCGTGGCTTGCATATGCGGATTTTTCGAGGTGTTGGTTGCTAGCATATATATTGTGTTTTGAGGTTTTTCGATATATTTTGCTATGCATTATGTGATGGGTGTTTTTAATTTTACCTCAGATGTCTTTCAATCCACTAGCTGTTATTCTCAAAGAAAATAAACTTAATGGCACTAACTTTGCCAATTGGAAAAGAAATCTTGACATTGTCCTGATTGCTGAGGGGCATAAATTTGTCTTAACTGGGGAGAGCCCTCTGGATCCAGAACCGGATGCCACTCCTGGAGAGTTGGATGAATTCCGAAAATGGAATAAGTCTGATGAGATGGCTCGCTGTTATATTTTGTCTTCACAGACAAATGTATTGCAGTATCAACATCTGACGATGGGCTCAGCCGCGAAAATGATGAAAAAGTATCACCGAGATGTTTGGTCATCGAAACCGGGCGGCTAGACAAAATGCAATGAGGGTGTGGATGACAAACCAAATGTCTGAAGGGACCCTAGTAAGGGATCATGTTCTGAAAATGATGTCTCATTTGAACGAACTGAGCATACTGGGGGCTACTATCGATGCGGAAATGCAGGTCGATATTATCTTGGGCAGCTTATCAAGAAACTTTGAGCAGTTCCTCCTTAACTACAATATGAACCGTAGGACATATACTTTGGCGGAACTTCTGACAGAGCTTCAATCTGCTGAAGGTCTCTTCAAACAAGGTTATCATCAGATTCTTGCGGCAACTGGTGCTACTTCTTCCAAACCCAAATGGGGAAAGAAGAAAAAGCAGGTTGGCCAGAAGCAAGTGGCAACTCTCAAGGTGAAAAGCAAGGCTCCTCATTCCTAGGCGAACAAAAAGCTAAAGTGAAAGTGCTACAAGTGCGGTCAGAAAGGATATTTAAAGCAGACTGCCATGCTCTTAAGAAAGGTATGTCTCGTGCACTAGTAGTCAAAACATGTTTGGCAGCTTGTTCTTCCACTTCGTGGATAGTTGATTCAGGCTCCACTGATCATGTTTGCTTTGACTCGCATGGTTTTCAGGTAACCAAGCATCTTAGTGCAGGCGATATTACCATCAACTGGGGTGATTATTCTAGGCTTATGGCTATTGCAGTGGAGTCATGCAGTTGAAGATTAATGATAAATTATTAGTCCTCAATAATGTATTATTTGTAATACCCGAGATTTCTGATGTGTATTTGAACCTTGTGATATGTATTTGTTGCATTTTGATCTGAGTATTATTCTACGTATTTCATGATCCTGTGTTGTTGGGCGTATGACTTCATGAATGTGTTCAAATTGTGATTTTTGCACTTGTAGCGCACGCTATCGACTAGGCGTAGCGTACGCTAATTTGTATTCGTAGCGCACGCTATACGTAGTCAACATGATTAAGACAGGGTGGTAGGTGAGATCAGCCGCGGATCTTGGTCGGAACATGTCGGGATGAACCTGGACAGCTTTTGGAAAAAGCAGATTCAACGCTGTTAGCGCACGCTACTGGTATGAGGATAGCGCACGCTAAATATTGAGTACAGTGAGGTCAGTAAGCTTTGTATGGCCGTTAACGCACGCTATGGATATGGACTAGCGCGCGCTAATAACCATTTCCTTTATATAGGACAACACCCTTTTTCATTTTTCAGACTTCATCACTTCTCAAACTCGATTTATGAACTTAGAGAGTTACTTCCTCCATCCTAAACCTCTCATATCATCATCCTAGCACGAGTTTAAAGATTTTGGATCATTGGAGATTGGTGATCAAGCTCTCGGTATTGGATTTTCTTCAAGTTCCTCCTTGTTCTTCACTATTTTGAGGTAGGTGATTCTTCACCAATTGAAGAAGTATTCTTAAGGGTGTTTTGATCATGATTTGAGATTATCTAGTCAGTTACATTCGTATGTGGTCGAACATCATGTTGTTAGAAGGATATTTTCGATGTTTTGGTACTTCTTCATCGTTTAGACCATTGAACCTTTTAGTTTTTGAACTCTGAAGCACATTCATGTAACTACAAAACCGGTTATGGCCAGCTTATGGAGATTATCAAGTTCTTATGTATTTACATAATGGAATTATACGTTTTGGACATAAAATGGATTGAACCTGGGATATTTTCTTGAAGATCAAGATGAATTATGGTGTTGTGATGATTTTACGTATCCTTGTATCTCGAAGTCGTTTAATCCGTAAGATCATTCATAAACCATATGAGCATGATACGCATGGGGATGAATTGTATTAACACTGAAGATTTCATGAGTTTCATTACCATTAGATCAAGTCTGCTGCCCAGTAGTGAGCTGCCATGCACGGTTAGCGCACGCTAAGATATGTATATTAACGTGCGCTATCGGGCATAAGTTAACATACGCTATGTTTGGTACGTAACGTACGTTATGTCGTCAGGCGAGTCATTCGGCTAATCAGAGAGGACTGTCAGTACATAGTTAGCGTACGCTAGACTTCGTCGTTTACATACGCTAACGAGCAGGCTTAACGCATGTTATGTATAATACGTAGCGTACGCTAAGTAGCTCAGGCAGATTACATTTTAAGAGCTTTCGGCCGTAGATCGGATTGTTAGACATTCGTACGACATGAGATGAATTCTTTATTATTTATTTTGAACAAGGTCCGAGCCTTGCATAGGGGTCGATCGAGGGCCGGTGGCTTACGGACGCGTGACATTTGTTGGAGTATTTCATTCTTGCCATTTTCGAGGCAAGTATCATATGTTGAGTTTGGTTTATGTTGGAACTTTGATCATGCATATAGTTTTGTTCATGTTGTCGAGTATGAGATTAATTTCTTTGATTTCTCGTGGTATTCGTTATTAATTGTTCGTGTTGATGAACATATTGAAATGCATATATGTATGCATGATTGCATGGTTTATATTGTAAATGATCCGGGGGGTCATGAGGATCTATGCTGAGGGCGCTGGATCAAATGTCCACCATGTGTTGGTCCGACGGGATCATCATGGGGATCTATGCTGAGGGCGATGGATCATTGGACGGGTTTTCCACCATGCGTTGGTCCGACGGGATCATCATGGGGATCTATACCGAGGGCGCTGGATCGTTGGATTACCCTGTATTGTGTTGATGGAATCATGAGGATTCGCATCGTTGGACTCCGATGACGGAAGTCCGTTTTGTATGTTTTATGATGCATTGATGAAATTTGTATTGTGATACTTGTACTAGCATCATTTTGCTAACCTCTTCGGGGGTGGACATTTGTTTTGATGTTCAGGTAGCCGAGGAGCGGGGAAGCAGCCACAGTACCGACATAACGATGAAGTGGCTCAGTGATGTGGAGGATGTTTATTGTTATTGTGATTTGTCTTCTTGGTTCACTTTCAGTACTCTAGTACGTGTGTTTTAATAATGTCTTTTCGATATGGTTGTATTAATTAACTCAATGGATCAGTTGAACCGGTTCTGTATTTTGAACTTCAATGGTACTGTTGGATTATATTTACATTTCTTTTAATTAGCCTTGTAAATCCTTACTTAAGGGTTTACGGCGCTGTAATTATTCCGAATATCTCGGGGTGTTACAGAATATGGTATCGGAGCTAAGATTCATGGATATCTTGGCAGTCGGGTTTTAGTTGGGTCTGTTTACGTTATTTGATTTACGAGTCGTTCGTAATATCACTGTTCAGCCAGCGTCGTCATGTGGACCGTGGTTGTAAGTCTCCTAATCTCTTATACTACCGTTTTACTTAATTTTTGTTTTGTGAATTTGAAAATTTTGCCCTGGATATTGAGTAATTGTGTTTACAGTATGTTGAGGGGAGGACGTGGACGCGGACGCGGTCGTGGATGCGGACATGGTAATGTGAGGCAGGAGGATTCAGCAACTACCCCAGAATTATCGGCTAGTCGAACCGATTCCCATTCTAGAGGACAACAGGGATCAGCGAATGACAATGCGAATCTTAACATGCCGGGAGTGCTTCAACAGGTGGTGACTCAGATAAACCAGTTTGCTCAGGTTGTTGATCGCATGCAGACAGCGATGGGACAGCAGCACAACGAGGATAATCGGGGGGACAGATGGCTTACTGAGGTGGTCAAATTGCACCCTCCAAAATTTGATGGTTCTGCTGAGACAATTACTTGGGATCACTGGCTGAAGGAGTTAGAAAAGATCTTTGCAGGGATTAACTGCCCTGACGACCGAAAGGTTCCGATAGCCCAGTATCTCCTGACTGGGGAGGCTTTCGACTGGTGGGAGGCCATTCGACCTGAGAATCATAATGCTGACTGGACGGAGTTCAAATTAATGATGGAAACGCAATATTGCCCTCGCCCAGTTAGAGAGGCCCGAGTCCGGGAGTTTTTATCACCACAAAATTTAGAGGCATCTGTGACAGACTTGATTAAGACTTTTAATCACCAGCTGACCTATGTGCGCCACTTGGTCAGGACCGAGGCGGAGATGATTTTCCATTTCAACATGCGGATGAAGCCGGAAATTCAGCAGTATATGTCCGGATTTGAATGTACCACCTTGCGGCAAGATCAGACAAAGCAACGGCTATGATATGAAAGAGCGTGATAGAAAAGTCAACGGAAGCAAAGAAGCAGAAAGTGTCTGGCAACTTCACGGAGAATAAGAGTAGTGGGCCCCGCAAGGGCCAGTCCTCATTTCATTCGTCCAGGAGGCCTTCACATCCTTCTCGAGGTGGAAAGAAGTTCCGGGCAGCACCAACCGTTTCAGACGCAGGAAAGAAATGTTATAACTGTGGCAAAACGGGGCATGTTCAACGTGATTGTTTCGCACCTGCTGTGACCTGTTTTGAGTGTGGACAGGAAGGACATCGCGCAAAATTTTATGGAAATACGACTCGGTCTTTTGGTACTCGCACTATTGCACCAGTTCCGAAGGACACTAGTGTAAACCAGACGCAGCAAAGTGGTTTCCAGCAGCAGAATGTTGGGAAAAGAGAGGCATCCAGCGCTGGGTCAGTTCCTCCGCGTATTTACGAGATGAAGAAGTCAGACGATCAGAACATGGCTATTGCATCAGGTACGATTCATATCCTTTGGCAACCAGTTAGTGTCTTATTCGATTAAGGAGCTATGCATTCTTTCATATCTTTGAACTGTGTTAATCGTTTGAAAATCTCGTGCTTGTATGATTGTGAACCTTATGTTGTGGGGTTACCGAGCGGAGAGAAACTTGTGGGAACCCTAGAAACTAGAGATTTTCCAGTATCTATAGGAGGGAGACGATTGGCTCAACCGTTATGGAACTATTTTGAATTACCGAAAGAGAGTCATTTCTATCATTGCCGATGATGGATCTGAACATTTATTCAAAGGGTGGAGACCGGGAAGCTCGGGAAAATTGATCAAGGTTATGAAAGCGGTGAAATTACTGAAGCGGGGTTGTCACGAATTTTGGTGCTACGCCATGAAGAAAGAAGAAGGAGTAGAGCTCTCATCTATTCCAATTGTGAATGAATTCTCAGATGTATTCCCTGACGAACTACCTGGATCCCTATTCCACTTAGATATCTTGAAGATACCACACCCGGTTTCCTAGCTTGCACAACAGCTGTTGTAGTGCCAAAAGTTGATCACCAAAGAGGACACATGACTGTATTTGTAAATAGCGATCCAGTTTCTCCCTACATAATGTAAGCTAATTTATTCTCTATCAAATTCTGCATGTGTATATCTTGTTTTAGGTGTCAAACATGTGTGGTGACTTGAATTTGTTTGTTTACCTCTATAAACAATCTACAGTGAACACAAAGCTGCCTTGAAGTTGATGTACCCAAGGAAAAAGAAGAACGAGAAGTAGATACAAGATGAGCACAACAAGACATTTATCGAGTGGTTTCGTGACATGGTGGTTGTTGAAATCAATAGTGGCCTTGGGAGAACGACGTCAACATTGACATGGTTGGCATATGGTCCACGTGAACGAGTCGTGAAGTACAGTAGTTATGTGATTAATGGAAGGTTGTACCAAATGAAGACTCGAGATGATGAGAGAGTTTGTCAGAATAGTGGGGTTTCTCTTGTTGCCAACACAATGCTTGTATGTAGTGCGAAGGATAAGAAGCCTTTGCTGGCAGACGTGTGTTACTACAGTGTGATTGAATAGATTTGGGAATTAAACTACCATTTATTCCAGGTTCCACTTTTCAAGTGTTCGTGGGTCTCAAGTGACAAAGGTGTAGTTACTAATGACGAGTGTGGATTCACCTTGGTCAATTTAAACAAACAAGGACACAGGAATGATGACTTTGTGCTTGCGAGTCAAGTCAGTCAAGTCTTTTATGTTGATGACCCATTGAAGAAGGGATGGCCAGTTGTCCTACCTGTTCCAAATAAATCGACAGAGGGGGATGTTGAGGATATGACTATGATTCCAGATTCTCCGCCACTTGATAATCTTGATACTCATTATATTCCCTCCAAGGAAAAATATGTTAGGCCAGAGAGTGAGGGTGACAAAAGTGATTTGTGTTTTTTTTTTCAGTTTGTTCTGGACCAAGAGTGTATCGTGTATCTTCAAAGAAATATACTTGTGTTGGTGTTAAGTATCTACTAGATTTATAGTTGAGTAGTAGTTGTTATCTTATGTTGTTTAATTGGTTTTTAGCTGTTATGTATATTGTATATGGTTTTTCGTATATAGTCTGTCTTCCTGTAATGTTTATTGAAATTAAGCTATGTAATTTTCATTATTTTCACATTATATTACAGATGTTCTAAATGTGGTTTCTCTTATTTTTTAGGATAAGGAAGATGGCCCGTAAAAGCACTAGGAAGACAGAGCAGAAGGAAACTGGACCCGTGATGCTGGATAAACTTGTTGATTGTGGGGATAATGCACCTGGTCAGATAGAGATTGAAGAGTTGTCAAATGATGTTGTCAAGCCAGAGGTTGGGACTGTGAAGCCGAACCGAGGTCCTACATCAATCTGGAAATTGGTTGCTTCGAGAAGCCGAGGAGAGAAAGTGAAGGTGTGGTATGATGGCTTGGGGCGGGCTTTGTATGAGGGCAATAAATAGCTGCAGTCCTACACTGGTCACGTTGCTCGATCAATGGTTTATATCAGCATAAATAACTGGAGGCTGGTTCCGAAGGACATCAGGACAAATTATGGGAAGAGATCTGGGTACGTATCAATATTATATTTTAATGCAGATTACTTAGATCAAAACTTTGGGTTGAATTAGTTTACCACTTCATATGAATGTACTGATAATTATTATAATATGTATAATATGAGTTTACCATGTCATTTGTTACATTATTGATATTAAACTGATCTCATACTTCTTACAAATGAGTGGTGTAGAATACATTTGAGGTAGCTGAGCAAACTCGGAAGACGGTCTTGATGTGTGCTTCTCAGAAATGGCGTGATTGGAAGGTTAAAATGACCAAAAAATTTGTGTGGCCATTTATCGATACTCCTGAGAAGATAAGATCTTCTCCACCTGAGGAATACAAGATTTCAGCCACACAATGGAAAAAATTTGTGGAAACGAGGCTTGATCCAAAGTGGAGGGTAATTCACTTTCCTATCTCATTTATATCTCATTTCTGGTTACATGAAGTATATATAATTACTGACTTAGTAGAATTTGACAGGTGACATACTTGCTGCAGATGAACCGAACAAAAAAGATGAAATACCGGCACAAGGCATCTCGCAAGGGTTATATCGGTGTATAGGCTGACATCGTAAGTGAATATAATTATGTATGTCTATGTACATTTCAACTCCATCATTCAATAGTTTGATCCAATCATTTGTTCCTGTTCTTTGTAGAGGAAGAAAGAGGAGCTGGCAGATGATGAGGAAATCGATTGATCAAAGCTTTGGGTTGTAGCCCATCAAGATGACAAGGGTAACATACCCAACAAGGAGGCAGCATAGGTTGCTAAGAAGATTGTAAGTCCATTTATTGTTTTAAATCTACTTCCAATTTATTTTCTGAACATAAATGTATTTTTGCTAAATACACGGATTTTCTCAGGATGAAGCTATGGAGGATAAGGCAAATGGAAAATTCATACCCGAGGAATCTCATGACGTGTTGACCGAGGCTTTAGGGACGGATGAGAAATATGGCCAAGTCAGGGGTATTGGTGGATTTGTTAAACCCCAAGTCTTTTTCGGCACATCCCGGAAGACAAGATCACCTGTCGCAAAGGCCTTGGCCGACAGCCTCAAACAAAAGATAGAGAAAGTTGATAGCTTGAAGTCTGAAGTGGAAAAGTTGAAAGCGGAACTCGCTGCGGAAAGAGAAGCAAATAGCAGGTCTATGTCATCGAAGAAATCATCCAACTAGGCGGAGGATGCTGATGGGTTTGAGATTGAAGCTCCAAATCTGACGGTCAGCCCACATACTCTAAATCTTCGCGTCGACAAATCCCCTTTTCTTATGGCCTTATTTGATTTCAATATTTATAACTTTAAATTGATATGGAAAGAAGTGCAAGCAGGCTGATAGTGTTGGATTTGATGATATTTGTGCTGCCACAACGGTATGTTAGGTTCCAAGTTTGATGTTTGTTGAAGTATTCTTTCACTGTGAATATGTCTTACTATGTTTCATATTTATGTTAAGAGTAAAAAACGCAAAGTATCTGATGCAGATGAGGAGGTTGGGGTTGAGGCTGGAGATAATATGAAGGTATATATAAGTTTTTAATATAATATCTTACCATTCTATGTTTGCTACCCTCGAGATTGATGAGACTGCATATGCCGAGGCTCTCAAGGTTTCTAACCCTCCAGTCATGTTATTTACCTATTTCATTTTACATCACTTCATTCATACTCTGTATTTGGCTTAAATCAATGTCTTTTTTTATATTCATTTTAGGGGAAAGCATGCAAGCTATCCATAGGCAATATTGAGAACGTGGTGGCATTTGGAACTATAATATCTGCTGGTGGTGCAAATGTTGTGATTCATCATCGTCCACTTGGTAAAGGGAACTGGAAGGTAGCTATTGATGGGTTGACTGAGGATGGAGATGTTGATCTCGATCTGCCAATTCTGGATGAGAATGGTCCATCATGTGTGGCTGATGCAGTCGGATGCATCGTTGCTTGTCCAAAAGACTTAGTGGTTCTTTAAAGCACACAGGTATATAACTCCTATGATCTGTACATATGTTTTTTATTGCAAAAAATTAACGGGTAATGCTCTAATACAACTACATGCGTCTATGCGCATTAAATACGTGTAGGAAAAAAAGAAGATGTCCAAGATACTATTGCACTTGAGAGTGGAGACAACTTGGAGAACATAGGGCAATCTGTTGGTGTTCGGTCTGCTGCTCCTGTCGGTCAATCTAAGGTGAACGAAGTGGAGAAGAGACTGCCCATGTCGTGCAAATTTGTCTATAATCATGCTGATAAAATTATGAATGACACCAAACATGTGCGGATTCAACTTGATGAAGCCTTGTTTGGAGCAAAAAGGCACACCTCGTTGTTAAAAGGAAGCATATTTGACTTTATGGAGATGAAAGCAATTGGGCAAGCACACATAACAATTCACATGGGGTAAGATAACATATATGATGCATTGAGTAATGCATCTTTTTTTCTTACAATTTTACATGTTCTGTGTTGCATGTTGTGATCATGTATTCTCATTTGAGTAACTGCAACCACCTCTTCAAATACTTAAAGGAGCATGATAGCGCAGTACCTTTCATTTGTGGATCCCACATCTGTACCAGGCGATGGCGATACAAGTGGTAATGGAAGTCTTCTTATTGAACGTTTGACTGACTCTCCAGTGGACATCATCTTCCTCATTCCATTCAACACCGGGTAATGATGAATGTCCATCTTGTTGGATTATAGTTACACCATATTATATTTGATTGTTAACTCATATCAATTCTGCAGCGGGCATTGGATCCCGACTGTTATCAATGACACTAAATACAAGGTGTATTTTCTGGATTCCATGGGCAATAGGACTCGGTACGATAATTGGAAAAGTATCGTAGCAGGTAACTATTTAGTTGCCTTTTAAGTTGCTTAGCTTGTTTGGAAGTTGGCAGAATTAATTAACATTCTAAAATAATTTATATCTTCTTTTTGCAATGTAGTGCTCTGCGAGTGTTTAATGCATCCAAGGGAAAAAAGATGGTGCCCACCTTTAAACAACTCACGGTATGTGAAAGCATATTACTGTTATACATGTAATATACAGTTAAATGGTTTCTAGCTATTTATTATTTTCTGAAACTAAATTAGGGCAATCTCAAACAACGACCTGACACACTTGAGTGTGGGTTTGTGTCTGTCGATACATGAACGAGATTATTGAGAGTGCTGACCTAGATTTGGAGAAGATGATGAGTTTCTTATCTCATGGATGCTCTTATTGTCATTCACCTTGCACTCATTTAGTCCTACTTGATTGCCTTATATTTATTGTGCTTGGTCTCTTATTGCAGTATGGTGGTGGACCAGTGAGGGATAAATATTACACTCAAGCACAATATGATGAATTTCTAGATGAGTGGAGTCAGTTCGTCTGCTCTCACTTAATTTGAAGTGTTATTGCCAGATTCTCTAGAGGTTTTTGTCAGTGAAAGTTCACAAACATTTTCATTTTAGTTTACGTACTGTTGTGGTTTAAACAAACAGGTTATTTTTTTGTGGTGACTGATGTGCATGGTAGATTTGGGTGGAAGTCTAACCTAACAAACATTTTAGAAGGTCGGTATATATGGGGCGAATATGTTTATAAAAGTACGGTTATTATTATTGTACGGTTATTACATGTTTGACAGGGAATTGGCTTCAAAACCGATATATTAAACGAAGTAATAGTTTGCTTTTTACTTCGGTATACGTAACAAATATGAAGAAAAATTTACTTCGACATTGATTCAAGAAACGAAGTAATAGAAGCATTTTTTACTTCAGTATATATTACACTAACAAAGAATAAAGTACCTTTTTAACTTCGAATATCTTAAAAGAGAACGAAGTAAAAGAACTCCTTTTACTTCAGTAAATTTTACAAAAACAAAGAATAAAGTATCTGTTTTACTTCGAAAATAAACAAATAACCGAAGTAGTAAAGACGTTTTTACTTCAGTGATTTAAAAAGCCCGGACCGGTTCATCAAAAAAGTTGTGATAGACTTCGGTACATATAAGCAATACACTTCGGTTTTTCAGCGAAGTAAAAAAGTACACCTATTACTTCACGCGCCTAGACTTCGGTAAATAGAAAAATAGACTTCACATATTCAAACGAAGTGTATGCACTCTATTACTTCACTACTGCCAAACGTAAAGTTAGTGCGGTATTATGACTTCAATTTCTATAATTAATGAAGTGCTAATGAAGTCTATTAACAAGATTCTACTAAGTAACTTTATTGAATAAATGTGTTCATTAATATTGATTTTCCTCTTGTCTTCAAATACACATTAAACGAACCTAGGGGGATCAAAATACAGAACCAAGTCCGTTTATTCTTAGCTACCCCATGAATAGTAGTGCATCACGATGCATCAATGTACTGTACATTTGCTTTATATAAGACATTTTTGTATTGTACATTTAATCTATGTAAAACATTGGAAACGAATGTGTAATACATTTGCACCAGGTAGGTAAGACATTTTTGGCCGGGTCAACTACAAGTAGAGCTGTTAAAATGCAAGACCTGGCCGATTTTCTTCGCGGGTTTTTCTCTTGTAGGCTTACTCGTCCAAGTCTGTCAGCATTTCTGATCTTTCAGGCCTCAAGTCCAAATTTTTTGTTAGGCGTAGAGATTATACGGCTCGGTCCATCTCGAAAACTTAAGAAGAAAAACGGCTAACCCAATAGCAGACTTAATGACTTGAATGAAGTCATTTTAGTCAACAAAAAAAACATATTTGCTAATTATTGACCAAATCTTTAATCCAAATTTAGCATCCACAATTCAGTGGTAAAAGGTACTAAAAAATGTATATTCTCTAATAGCATTGGATAAAAATTGAATAATTAAGCAATCAATCAAAACATGGTGCTCAAGTATGAAGAATAAGCACATCAACGGAACAAGTGTACTTTGTAGCCAGTTACGTAACAACCCGATTGAATAACAAAATGCGATTTTCATCAAATTGTAGATTTGCCTTAATCCTCTGTCTTGGGTAGTAAGACAAAACAACGAACGGAATGAAAAAGATTGGAAAACGAGGGAGGGGATTGAATATTATGTGAAGGCAGATTAGATTCGTCACACAATGCGTTCCAACTCCCTTGCATAACTGAGTGTCTGGTTGATCAGCTGCAAAGAAGGAATCTCCTTGCAAGGTACGGATTCTTTAGCCCTTTGGAGAAACACAAACCCGTTTTTGATCTCCCACTCGGGATGCTCCTGCAATTTCCAAAAAGTACAAAATGCTCGTAAATATTTATGTTCCCCTCATTCAAACAACAAAAAGATCAATAGTCGAAGGGGCACATTCCTCAGACCATGTGGCGGATCTTGACCATCAGAAAGTCCCCTTAAACTAAATTCTAGAAGCAAAAACACCAAATAAAACTCCCAAAAATTAAATAACTACTAAAATAAAATAAACTGAAAAAAGAAACAAGTGAAAAAAATTAAAACAAACTAATAAAAACTGGAGAAAAAACCATAAAAACTCCAAAAAAAAAAAAAAAAAAAAACTAAAAGTTGGGTTCTCCTACATTCGGTCAGACGGTCTGGCAAAAGTTTTGTATAGTTCAAAGTTTGAGCCAATATGAAGAGAACTACTGTACTCAGTTTCATATAATTACCAGTAAAAGCAGATACAAATTGAAGTGGAAACGGGGTTAGTCTGGTTCCGTAGAAAACAAACAAAACAAGGTGCGCAAAGAAATTCTACCTTCTCTATATATTCAAGTAGTTCTTTGTCAGAAGAAAACAACAGCATTTGCCGCGCATCGTTTAACGATAGAGAGTCATAAGCCTTCTCACTGCATCCAGCTATCTCATCCCTACATGTCACAACCAGTCATAAGACACTTTATCAATGTCAAACATGAGAGAAAGCAGAAAGTCCAAAAGCAAGAGTTTAAGGAAGAGGCCACCTTACATTTCAGGTGAAGTATTATTCTTAGATACATGATCACCTTGGGCCAACTAACAACACTAGTTTTCAAATTTTCTTGACCAAGTAAAACAAGAAAGGGCATAATATTGTCACAGTAAATTAAGTGCCTGCCGCCAAAAAAACTACTCCCTCCGTTCCATATATATGGTCCACTTTAGATTTTAATCCACTTTATATTTTAAAAGGATTAAAAAATTATATTCAAAAAGTAAACTACAACCAAACTCCAGATAATGCCCATATTTAAGTGAGTAAAAGTCGGAGAAATTTCATATATTCAAGAATAATGGTGGGTATAATTGCAGATGAATACAATAAATGCTACTAGATATAGAAGATGGAACAAAAATGTGGGACACCACAAAAAGGAATAATGGACCATATATACGGAGCATATGGAGTAGATTTTTTATAAGTTGCAATATAGCACCTATGTATTGTGGCTTCACCTGACAGTCTTTGCAAGTAAGTCCATGAAATAGACATATGTCTCATGAGGTACTGTCTGTCTAGCAGTCAGCACACGGTTATAAGCTCCTTCCATGAAGGATTGCTCCAGCTCAACAGCATGTTTGATACAAGGATTCTCCAACGCACGGGGAGAAAGTAACTCCAACTCAGTGTGGAACTCAGCAATTCTGTTTTGCACGAGGAGTCTCAGAAGGTTGAGACCCAATATTAGATACTCCTGAGGGGAAGGTGGAAGACGACCTCTGCTCGATCACATGAAAGAAGGGTCACAAACATAGCCTTGAACCGAAATATGCAACTAAGAGCAAATGCAACTGAAAGGATCTCTATTAAATGAAACCAGAAATGTGCAAGGCAAATTACAGTTCGAAAAACTTCTGGCGCCTATAAGGTTGAACAGTGTCCATAACCGTCTTTCTTTTTTCAGGTGAAAAAACTACTCCAGTAGAATTTGTTCTCAGGGTGCACTTATTGAAAAATACTTGACAATAATTGCATAATCACAGAATTGTCAGAGTTCTGAAAATATGAAGGCTACAGATAGAACAAATTTAAGCGTTAGATATACTCAAAGTCATAGTTCAGTTATCTGTTCTATGCAACATATTCGAATTCATATATATGTATGTGTGTCTATGCGTCTGTACAATAATACATCTATTAGATGTTCTTAAGGAACATAAAATGAAATTCGTAAATAGTTAACTTAACTAATGTAACAAGATCTTGAAAAAACAAAAAACAAAAAAGAGAATGAAACCCAGTTTCCAAGATTTTATGGTAACCCTACTTCTTACAACATATATATACATATATAGAGCTGTTATTCGAGCCGAGCCGAGCTCGAGTACTTGATGCTCGAGCTCGGCTCGAGCTCTTAACGAGCCGAGCCGAGCTCGGCTCGATAACACTAACGAGTAAAGAGATGAGCTTGACTCGACTCGTAAACGAGTCTAACGAGCCTAACGAGCCTATCGAGCCGAGCCGAGCCCAACGAGCCTAATGTAATTATAAGAAAAATCTTAGTTATCGAGCCTAACAAGTCGAGTTCGAGCCGGCTCGTTAATAAATCGAGCAACAAGTCGAGCTCGAGCTCGGCTCATTTAATATTCGAGTCGAGCTTTAACGAGCCTTAACGAGCCGAGCCGAGCCGAGCCGAGCTTTCGAGCAGCTCGTTTCGCATAACAGCTCTATACACACATATATATATATATATATAGGAAATAGATCATATGAAAACTAATTACCTTGTGAAATCTAGAAACTTTTGTAGACCATTGATATTAGTGATCTAACGGTTGTAGATTAGTAGAATTATATGCATTTATGTATTTTTTTATTGCATTATTTGTTGCATATACTAGCGACCAACTTGATGCAACAAATAATAACAAATATGCAATGAAATTACTTAATAATGCACTTGGTTTCTAGATTTCACCATTAAGAGTGTTTCCACCATAGTCAATCCCTATATATATATATATATATTAATATGCATATATGTACATATAAGAACGGTTAAACATGGATGATTACCGAGTATCTGTATAGTAGGGCTTCAGCTGGAGAAAGTCTCTCTCAAAAGCACCCTGATCCTCAATCTTCACACTTAAAACAACAGCATGCTCATATATCTCCCCTAAAAAAAGAGCAGAGTTAGAAGAACCCAAGGACAGGAAAGAAAACCAACAAATGGAAAAATCAAAAACTATCAGGGAAAGAAAATCAACACAGAGGTGGAAATTAATATTACTTGCTAGTGTCAGTTCATGGATGGCATTTGGAGTTTCTTCAAACAATGGAGGTATACTCTTGAATCCCGTCAATAAAACCTGTCACATCCAATATATAATCACTAGCACCAGATATCAACAAACATCAAACCTCAAATAATATTCCAAGCATTTATAGTTTTTCGGTAAAATTTCTGACAGGATTTAAGTTGACTTAGGCATCCACCAAGACGAGACTAGTAAAATCCTCTCACTCATGTTACATTTGATTTTTATGTTACCCGGACTCTTCAGTTCCCCTTCCGTACCCCTTGTCGAACACTCAGCACTCCGACATGGGTATGATACGGCACTTGCAGACTTCATTTTAGGCCAAATGTTGATTTTTTTCATGAATTAGCAGAGTCCAACACTTAGATATGCACCCGTACCCAACATCCGTGCCTGAGTCCAAGTAACATAGGATTACACTTCTAAAATAATTTCACTAAAACATTAACCATTACTAACCTAGGTCAATTTCTATGAATCATGTTCCTCATCTTTTTACTAAAGGCAGAATCCCGTAACAAAAATATGAAAATGATATACTCCCTCCGTCCCACTTGAAGAGTGTATTTTCAAAAACATGATTTGTGTTACTTTAAGAGGGTACTTTCAAAATAAAATCTTAATACTAATTAAAGTTTATATTATATTCCTTAAAGTTGAAGTTCTTCGTCATATAAATTATAATATAGTTGACTGAAAAAAAAAAGAATGAAAATAGATGGTTTAAAAGGAGTTGTACCTTCATTAAAATGATCAAATTAAAAAGTTGTATCTTAATCAAATTATCCTCAAGCAGGACGGAGGGAGTATATAATTAGACCATTTCCTGGTTTCCAAAGTTATTTTCCTCAACTTGTAACTGGTAGTACTTTCTTTCCTTCCCATTAACTAAATTAGGAAAAAAGATCAGTAAGCATCATGTTCTAGAGTAGATCTCTTGTGGGACGGTCTCACCGGGAGACAGATCCCCTAAAACTAAATTCCTAAAAAAAACAAATTAACTCAAATATTAAAAATTGATCCCTAAAAAACTAAGAGAAAACACTAAAAACTGAAAATACTTGAAACTCTAAGAAAAAATAAAAGAACTAAAAACATTGAAATAAAAACAACTAAAACACTAAAATTTAGGGTCCGTCTCACAGGATGCGTTTCTCGGGATGATCTCACTAGTTTTTGCCTATTTTTTATCCCCCCATTTTATAAGTAGAGCCTGGAACAGACAAGTCCGAAAACAAGAACTTCCTGCACCTAAAGGTAACATATAACAATGTTCCTTAAACTAAAACTCTAACTAAGAGCATGAATTTCGTCACAAGTTTTCATCGACTCCAAAATTCCCTCCATTTCGAATACCAATATGACAATATTACAAACGCAAAAAGAGGCGAAAATTCACGGATCTAAGTTCATATACTCATTTCATAAGCAGTTCAAATAAAATTTGATTTTCTAAAAAATCATTTTAACCCACTATTAAACATACAGAGAACTTAGGGCTTGCAATAAGTTAACATCAGCACATCATAATGAATAAAAACAAGCATAAAAAAACCAAGAAATTGTCGATTTAGTTTGAAAAGACCAAGAAAAACGAAGAGAAAATTGAAGCTGTACCTTGAGCTGAGACAATAGGTTGGTACAAGTATCAAAATCTTTCCTTACAATTGCCGCTTTAGATCGCTCGAAGATTTGAGACACCTCTGTCAATTTTGGATCCATCTCTGTTTGCCTCTCCTTTGTCACGTTACTTTCGCTCTCTAGTAATTTCTCTTTCCCCCCCAGATTCAGTGTTCTTTGTCGAAGACGCTCGGGTTCCTGCACACAAGAAAAGGAAGCTGAATGACAGAAGGAGAGTTTTAAATCAGGTTAGGGGGCCGAATCATTTGTGATCCATGTTTTAATTGACCCAAGCTAGTTGGGCAACAATCTTGCCTGTTTCGGATATCGAGTTTTGGACCCAATTCTTTTCTATAGGACTGGTTAGGCCCAAATTTCGAGCTTGGGAGCCCTTGCTCTTGCTCCCTTGTTTGAATGATCAATTTAGAGCAAATTACATTTTATAAAAATATTATAAAATATCATAATACTAAAATAATTACAAGAATTACGAATCAAATTGGTATTCAAAAGCAATATACTTCGCTGGAATTTGATGCGTTAAAACGGAATAATTGATATCCTATGTATTATTTTAGGTAACCAAAGTATTAATTACAATTTACAAGTATCTAGTGCGTCTGTTTTATAATTATTTTCTCCATGTTAGATTTATATAGTTAATTTATAAATATTGTATAGATATGTAAAGAACCATGAGTTTATTATATTTCTGTTTATGCCCGGGTCAATAAATTTACGTAAATGATTATGAATGACGCAGATGAATAATCCGTACATGTAGGTTTGGGCAACTAATTCTGAAGGCCCGGGCCCATCTCGTCCCGTATCATGATGATCGGAGACCAAATTATTAAAATCTAAAGCATGTCCTGTCCCGTACCATTTTAACTTGGGATGGGCTGTGAGCCCAAATGTCAAATCCTGATGTGGTCCGCCAGTCTCGTCCCGTAGAAATATTTAGTTACTAAATTTATATAATCATATAATATACAGGCTCGGCTACCAAGCTCATAGCAATCTTAATATCTAACGTTTCCAACTCATCTCGTTTACCTCGTTCGTCCACTTTCTAGCCATAATTCCCAAAACATCAAGCCTCTTCTCCTAAGTGGCAGCATTCAGTTTCCTTCACTCCTTCAACAGCCCACACCCCACCTAAGTCACTCCCATCTTTGAATTTATGCATTTGGAAATTTGAATATGCTACATGCTCAGGACTAGGTACATGTAAGCATGAATACTCCACGTAGAGTGTCTAAATGCAATAAAATACCTAATTGCAAGAAAAAGATGGAAGTGACGACTAGAAAGAGTGTATTGTTGAACGAGCGATTTGTAAGTTAGTTCAGTGGTTAGATTTTTTGCTTTTACAGGACTTAGTTCGGGTATAAAAATCTCGATCCTCATTAATAACTCGAGCTTAGAATATTTATAGGAAATCATGTTCGGACACATGTCATTCACTGGTTAACTGTTGGATATGCAGGTGTGTTAGTGGCACTGATTAGACATTTATCTCTTTGTTGTGGGAACAGCTAGTATGGTTTGCATGAATGGAATTCCCGTATTTCTGAAGATCAAACACGTAGTGTCCTGTCTGTATTCATCGGCCGGACTTGCTAACATAGGCTTTAGAATTTTGAATTCTATCTTGTTACCTATTTTAAACAAGTTAAAAGTAGTAATTTAAATAAAATTCCATAAGCATAATTATAGATAAATTTAATAATAACTAATTTATTTTAATACTTAAACACCTAAACTACTGACCATTAAATACAATACGAGTTATTCAGACCCGTGCGATGCACACGGGTTGTATTTAATTGTTCATTACGTAATGTCACACAAACCCGTGGTAAAATCCGCTCTGATACCACTATGTAACGCTCCGACTTTCTAGGGGCAATTATAGGGGGAAATAAATAAAAGATAAATTTTGACAAAAGTAATGTCTTTTGAGAATTTTAAAATTCTCGCCTACAAAGTCGAGTCGCTACATTGACATAAAATAAATACCTTTAATTAAGGCAACAACACGTCATAAATAAGAGATAATAATTGCGGCAGAAGAATAAATTATAAATTGTTAATTTCTAACAAAAGTTTCTCCAAAAGAATTTCGAAACATTAGACATAACGAAAAACATCATTCAATAAATTTCATTCATATGCCATCTCGGTTCGCTCCTTTGTCCATTTGGCTCGGTTTAACTTGCGGGATCAATAAAAGTGGGGTTGAGCTTCCTTCAGCTCGTGAAAATCACATTTATCACAGAAATATACAATCTCATGGAAAACATAACATGAATAATCTATCATATCTTTTCCACAATGTGAATACATGCACACAATATTATGTATTGCATGAATCGAGCACGCATAACACGAATATTGAGGTTGCGCAGGTGTCCCCACAACAACTTGAAACATACACACAATACCACATATAATATGAATCGAGCACGCACGTGAATATTAAGGTTGTTCATGTGTTCCCACAACAACATATATCTTAAAATAACCTATTTACACGCATACATGTGAGCTTGATTTACAACATGTATCGTCAGTTTTAAACATGAATTGAATACCACATATACAATCCAATTAAAGCAATTAAAGTGATAGTGAAAATTACCACCTGAATAAAATGATGCTTCTTGAACTTTAATATGAGGATGACCGACTTACAGTCCTAAGCCCGTAAATCTTCGATAAAGTCTACATATAATAATAATTTAATCATTATAAAATATTATGATATAATGACTGAAATTAAAAATATATATGCATAAAATTGGACTAATTATTAATATTAGTTGAAAAATCAACATTTTAATGTCTCGGTCAAAATAGGACTGAATTGAAGATTTTAAAATTGATTGGGGTTAAAATCGAAAAAATTAAAACTGTGTGGAGTTAAAATGAAAGTCTCTGGAAAAGTGAGGACTAAATTGCAAAACCCTAATTTTTTGTGGGTATAAATACCCTTAAACCTATCCCCCGCCGACCCCAACTCATTTACTCGCTTCACTCTTCTGCTCCCGTCTCTCTCTAAACTCTCTCTCTCTCTAAACCTCTCCAAAAATGAGTTCCACTCCCTCATAATCACAGACATAAAATCATCTCTTCCTCTCAATCTTGCATAAAGATACACACGAAGACCGCATTGGGGAAACGTGGTGGTGGTCATCACTGAGGCGGAGTGGCAAAAGATTAGGGTTCCACCTCTGTAAATTACATCTACTAAAGCCGAATTATTTCACGGCTGGAGCCCACCTCCGGCGAGTGAAGCTTTCTTTCATGATTCTGAGGTCGATCCATGTTGCTTTGTCGAAAAACCACCGGCCGCCGTCGGCCATCACTGGGATACGCCACCTGTGACCAATTTTTTTCCCGATAGTAGTTTAGCTTTCTTTTCTTGATGAGTAATATTCAATTGATGACTTTTCTTGATGAGTTCTAAAAAATAAGTCTTGAAAAAAAATGAGTATCCATTTTGCTATTTATTGAATGGTTTATTATTTGAACTAATTTTAGGAGTTATTTATAAAGTTGACATTTTTTTATTTATTCTCAAGATTGTAGGTTCCACCTCTGTAAATTACATCTACTAAAGCCGAATTATTTCACAGCGTTCTGGAGCCCACCTCCGGCGAGTGAAGCTTTCTTTCATGATTTTGAGGTCGATCCATGTTGCTTTGTAGAAAAACCGCTGGCCGCCGTTGTCCGTCACCGGGATACGCCACCTGTGACCAATTTTTTTCCCGACAGTAGTTTAGCTTTCTTTTCTTGATGAGTAATATTCAATTGATGACTTTTCTTGATGAGTTCTAAAAAATGAGTCTTGAAAAAAAAATGAGTATCCATTTTGCTATTTATTGAATTATTTATTATTTGAACTAATTTTAGGAGTTATTTATAAAGTTGACATTTTTTTATTTATTCTCAAGATTGTAACATCCCTAAATTTTGTTATAAATCTAAGGTTAAGTTATAATTTTTTTAATGATGTTTAGGATGGTAATGGTATGCATTGTGTAGGTGCTGGGGTTTTTTTATGTATAAGGTAAAATTTGAGGGTTTCTTTTGTTATATTTTCAAATGTAGCTTAACGCGCGCTATCGGCTACAACTAGCGTACGCTACGAATGTAGGATTTGTGTGCGCTAGGCAGTCAATTATTGAGCTAGGCGGCTAGCACATGCGCCAGCCGGGACATGGGTCCGGATAAGGTTCCCGCGGATGAACCTGGACAGATTTTGAGTCAACGCTTATTAGTGTGCGCTAAGAATTGTATGGTAGCGTGCGCTAATCAGCTATTGTGCATAAACTTTATTTAAAGGACATCGCTCCATTTCTACTTATTTCCCTTCATTTGTTCTTCGTTCCTTGGAAGTCCAGAGAGCTTTTCCTACTCCTTAAACACATACAAATCCGCCTTACTTGATCATTAAATATTAAAGAGTGCTTATACTTGATCATTGAAGAAGAATTCACTTTGAAGTGACACTCAAGCAACCGGAGCTGGATTCTACCTTTTTGGATCAGTGATTTCTTCATTAAAGGTATGTTAATTCTATCTCCAACTTTAGATTCGTGTTATGAAGAATAAGATGATCATGCTAGCAAGATATTGAGTTCCATTGGTGAATTATTCAACAAACATCATGTTTAGAAGATTGGAATGTTTATGCTTATGATATTGTCGTTGGAACCTCGTAGTTGGAATCTTAGTACGTCAAATGATGAGAGGAACATTCTGAAGTTGATTATCCGTATGATTTATGTTGTCATATTGATCATAAAATTGGAGGTGATATCACTTTTGGTTATAAGGACTTAAGGAAAGAAATCATCTTAGGAAGTATCCTTTCGTATAAGTTGGAATTGTTAGTTCACCTTCAAGATGAAATCTGAATGTGAATAATGATAATAGAATCTAGTGCACCAACCGGAGATCACCGAACTTCGCATGAGAATGATAATCGAGGTTGAATATAAGAGTTGTGATGATATTCTTTTCCTTGAAACTCAAAGATGATTGAATCCATAAGATCATTCATAAGTTTATGAATATGACATGTAGACGGATATCACACGTCGATCACTGAGGAGTTCGTAAATTTCATCACCGTTAGAACTAGTCTGCTGCCCAACAGTGAACTGACATGCACGCTTAGCATGCGCTAAGCTATGTGAATTAACGTACACTAATGCGCATATTTAGCGTACGCTACGATTGTAACTTAGCGTGCGTTAAGTCATCAGGTGAGTCAGTCGGCTGATCAGTGAGGTACTGACCGTGCATGGTTAGCGTACGCTAAGATGTGTGTAATTGCCTGCGCTAACGAGTAGCCTTAACGTACGCTACATAGGATGCGTAGCGTGCGTTAAGCAAACCAGACAGATTTCTTTTAAGAACTTCCGACCATATTTTAGATTGTTAGATGTTCGTTCGACGTGAGATGAATTCTATATTATTTCTTTTGTTAAGGTTCGAGCTTGCTACGTGATTGATCGAAGGGACGACCTTCGAGTATTTTGTTTTTCGTGGAAGTATTGTTCTTGTCTTCGAATCGAGGCAAGTACTCTAATTAGAATTGTTTATATTATGACAGCTACATTGTGATTATATTATGTATTATGTGTTGTGATTAAATGTCCACCATGCGTTGATCCGACGGGAATCATCATGGGAATCTATAGCTGTGTGCGCTGGATCGTTGGACAGGTAGTTCCACCATGCGTTGGTCCGACGGGATCATCATGGGAATCTATAGATGTGTGCGCTGGATCATTGGAATACCATCAGTATGTTGAGACTGTTATGATGTGATATGTGTTGTTGTTATTTCTCGCTGGAGAAACTTGTTAGGATATAATTGTTGATTATATCACTGTTGTATGATTATTGTACTTGCACTAGCATCGTTGTGCTAACCCCTTCGGGGGTGAACATTTGTTTATGTTCAGGATCCATGAGAGCGGGGAAACAACCACTGGAGTTGCATGACGACGAGGGTGCAGAGTGATGTTCCGGTCGGGTTTAATTGTCTGTTGTTTGTATCATTTTAATAAGTACTCGAGTACGTAGTCGTTTATGATGATTTGGATTTGGTGATGTATTAATACTTTTCCGTTGAACATTCGTACTTTCAGTATTGGTCAGAACTGTTGTATCTTATTTCCGTTATTTTCATACGTTGGTATCTGTTAATGTCTTTTCAGTTCTTCAGCCTTGTAAATCCTTATGTAAAGGATTTATGGCGCTGTAATATTCCTGAATATATCGGGGGTGTTACAGTATTAATACTTCAGTTGTGTTTTGCAGTCATTCCTTCTCATTACCTATTTGTTTCATTTACTTTTTAAAGCATCTAATAATTATTATCAAACCTAAAATGAAAAAGTTGTTGATGCTCTTTGTTGTTTGATTGAGGCACATGAAAGGGAACGCGACAGGCTCTTGGGGTTGACTGCTTTACTTGATGAGGTCCGTTATGGTCTTGTGGAGAAGGGCCGTCATGTGAAGCTTATGGAGTTTGATGAAACATTATGTGATGATGAATAGATCATGATGATGATGGTTGTCTTTTGGCAGTTCTTATGGTTGTGTAGGTTGATGATCAGATGTTAATTCTGTAACTGTAATAACTGATGAATCTATTAATAATAATAATAAATTTTATGTTTTTGTTTATTAATATGTATTTTTCTTTTGCATTTTACATTTTATCAAAAAGTGATGGGGCTTTTCTCTCACACACAAATGAGGCAAACACACATACTTATGAGATCTGTCGAAAATAAATTAGTGTTTTCTTCTCAAATTAGGGTTTTTCAATTACTCACCATTTTAATCAAATTAAAACACATAATCAGTTTAATTATGGAGTGTGGTGTAATACCCGTTATTTCGATTTCCGGTAATTTCTTTTTTTCGGCGGAAGTCCGTTTTGATGACTCACTCATGACCGTTTCGTCATTCTGAGAATGATGAATTCTACACTTTTTGTCATCCGAGTTCGTTTCGGTGTCGTTCTGTTGAATTCCGTGTTCTTTAGCGACTTTTCCACGTATGAGTTCGACTTTGTTAGATCGCCATTAATTTTTGAAAACTCCAAAAATTCTGAATCTTTGCAATATTATAAATCATCAAGTTAGCTTTCCAATGGTTCAAACGGTGAGTCAATCGGAGTCCGGACGAGGGAGTTATGGTCAAAATAGCTAAGTCACTCTCATTTCCAGTTTTTGGCCGAGCACTCTGTACCTTGTGCCGCGGCACATACCGGCAGGGCCGCGGCACACTGCCGATCACTGTGGGCAGATTCGGCCCTGTGCCACGGCATACTTCCAGTGGCGGCGGCACACCTGTGCGATCGGCTATTTAAGGCCCTATGATCGGGTTTTGGCCATTTTTCTCCTTCTTCTCCTTCTCTTCCGCGGCTGAGGGTGTGCTTATCATGGAGCTATGTTGTTGAACAACAAATCCTCGAAGTTATTGAGGTTATATCATCAATCAATCATCCGTTATCATCCTTTGATCCAGCGAATCAAGGTAATCTTCCTTAGAACCCTAATTTCGTGAATTTGGGTTTTTTTGCATTTTTGTCCGATTCGTTCCGTGTTGTTGATTAATTCATGATGGGTATGATTAATCTTGGTAGTATTATTGTGTTTAACATCATTTAATCCATTGTTCTTCGTCGAATCGAAGTATATTTCTTGATTTCCTTCGAGTCGACTTTTTGGGGGATTTATTCTCGATCTCGTTTTCCATCCGTTTTTGTTGGATAGATTGTGGTTAAATGATGTTGTTAAACATATTATATGGATTTTATATCCATATTTCAACTTGGAATTCCGTTTTCATGTTTTGTCGGGACGAATCGTGTTCTTGGCCGTTTTGGGGAAAACACTTGAATATTCGTCGTTCGTTCTTTGAATTCAGCGGCTTTGAGTCATGTTATGGAATTCATTTTCATTATTGTTATTGTCCTCCATAGTTTATTATCGCGAGTTGGCGTTCGGTGGAGTCGGCGGGTTCGTAGTCGGTTCGTGCCAACCTACTTCGGTCGATTCTCCGCGTTGTGGTTGTTCAAGGCAAGTACCTTGTCCATACTATTCTTGTTTTGTGGATATGATAATTGGTGATCATCTTGGTGTGTTTGTTTATTTGTTTGAAATGAGTTTTCAAAAGATTCGGCTAGCCTCGTTAAAGGCTCACTTTCAAAACGTGTGTGTTTTTGTAAATTGTGTGGGTTGTAAGTGACTACATGAATCCTTTGGATATATTTGGTGTTGATGTTGCGCTTGATAATGCGTGTGTACGTATATTGCTTATTTCCGTTGTGTTATGGTTGACGTGCGTGTTGTTATTTATTCGTGTGGTCGTGGACTGACGGATGAATTATGTGAATTGGTGTATTGATTTGATAATTGTTACGACGATGACTGTGTATTTAATGTTTGTGACAATATGAATACTTGTTGTCAGAGACGTCATATCCGGGAGACTCTGAGGGCGGGGCGTGCGATCTCCGGCCTGGTGTACGCTGCAATGTGCGGCTCCATATGGTTGGTGAACGCCGGTGTTTACCTGATGCGCGTGCAAGGGGCGGCTCTTATGGGAGTGACGCCGGCGCGGTGACACGGATAATGTGCGGCTGACATGTGGAGTGAACGCCGGTGCACAGGCGTTTCAGTGGAGGCGCCTGGCAGGCTTATTGGTAACGGATATTTGAGTGTTTAGCTAAGACCCCGTTACCGAACGATTACCGTATTTCAAATTCTTTCACCTCTTTTCAAATGCAGGTCTTGATATAGACCGTGATTCATGTTTTCTGAAAGTGTGTTTCAACTTGTTTTAAAATGTTGGTATCAGGGTTAATTAACCAAGGACATTTGACGAGATCTCCGAGGGTTAACTAATCAGGGGTCTTGAGCAATTTTTGGGCGGACGGAAGGCTGTGTCCTTGATTATACTATGTTGACATTTTGTGTTTTGGGTCGAGGACCCCGTGTGATGTTGAGATGTTTGATCTCGTGTTGATATTCTTTGGATTGAGTCGAGAACCCCGTGGGAAATATTTGTGAAGACTCGCTTGTGTTGATTGAATGGTTTTCTTGCGAATTGCTTTCCGCCTATTGGTCGAGGACTCTGTTGATTTTGGAATGAGGAGGATTTGATAATCCTAAATTGTTTTCTATTAAAACTCTCGATGGCACTTTAAACGGTTTTATAAATTGTTTTCTCTTGATTTGTGATCTTTCGATTCTGAAGTGTTTTACCCAAACTCATGCCTCGGGAAGTACTTTTCGTTACGTTTGAATCTTTGAGGATTTCCTGGTTATCGTTATTCGTGGAATGTGAATTGTATGGCTCGTATTTGCACTTTGTTCTTGCACTAGCAAAACAGTGGAGTTTTGCTAACCCCCGAGTATTCGGGGGGTGGATGTCTATTTTTGCATTCAGGTTTTGGAGCATAACACAGGGTCGGCATGAAGGATGATGAAAGATGATCGATACTAATCACATGAGGAACCGTACATTGTTTATTGGTTCAGTCGTACTTTATTTTCCGCTGCTATATTTTTCCCGTTGTACTGGTGTGGTTGTATTTTGACCCCTGCGTGGGCATGAGTTGTATGTATTTATTCAAAGAGCAAATCGGTCTACGGAGTCATTTTAGCCTTAAAGGCATTGTTGAGTTGTTCGATGTTGTTACCAGCCTGGTAGATCCTTGAGGAAAGGATCTACGGCGTGTAATATCCCTGAGCGGATTGGGGGTGTTACATGTGGTGATTGAGTATTCAAGTTTCAAAATCAATTGTAATGAAATGATCATGTATGGCTGATAATTGTATGGCGGATTTTATGAAAAGGTTTGCATCATAATTTGATTAGTATAGTTGTCAGTTAAGTTAGGTATATATGATTAATCTTGATTTTTGTTTAGTAGATATTAATCTTGCTTTTTTCGATTAATGTTGCTAGTTGTTTTAGTGCTATTCGTGTTTGCAGAGAAGCAAATTGCAAATAAGCTGACACACATGCATTGAAACATACATAATTGCTTACCTGCTTATAAAAAAACTGATACACATTCACGAAAAGACACAAAACTACTTATCTGCTTATAAATTGGAAACATTAATATTTTAGATTTCAACATTTTCTTAAAACTGTAAGATATCATGATCAATTTTGACCTAATCTTGCTAATCTATTTTGTAATATGGATAGCTGATATGTGGATGTGAAGAAACAACTGGATTAGTGGGCTTTTAAAAGGATTACCAAGTCTTTCATTTTTCCAGCAGTTACAAAAAGGTATTATAACTTCTGCTCACTTATAAAGTCTAGTTTATTAGAAATTAATAATAAGTTTTGTTATTACTATTGCTATTTACTGTCATATAATATCTTCTCATTTTCTCATGTAAAACAGTTTTCAGGTTGTTTCTAAAGCTACAGTTTCTAGTTGATAGACTCATGTTCAAATGTGACATTTTAAATCCAAAATGAACGTGACTTTCTTTATGATGTTAACTGCAAAACCATTCTCAAATATGCTAAGTTTGTAAATCCTAAACACGCAATAGCAATAGAAATGTTTATGAGCTGAATATTTTGGTTTTTAGGAATAGCTGTAATTTCATTGTTAGTTTTATGGGTGGCTTTAGAGCTGTACATGTACTTTAAATTGAAATTAAATTATTTCAGACACTTAGAATCCTGTAAAACAAAAACTATTTATAACTTTAGACATTCTGTCTTTTCAGCAGGAATCGTTGAGAAGGATATTATTTAGTTAAGTTAGGTATATATGATTAATCTTGCTTTCTGTTTAGTAGATTCAATGATGGTATTAGGTTGTTCTGTTGTGGGTTTGATTTGTTGGTGTTGATAATGTTAAAAATATGAAATTTTATATATGGTATAGATGTAGCAATTGGTTTTGTGTTTCAGGTAGTCGATTTGTTTAGGCTGTAGGTTATTATTTGGTCATGATTGTGTTTCGCTGAATTATGTTAGAAGGTTAGTCATGTGTTTGTGAGTTTAGATAACAGAAATGATTGTTGATGTTAGTGTGTATGTATGTTTAGTTTTAGACAATATGAGAACCTATGTTGTTAGAATAAAATGCTTTTGAAAGACCTTTGTCTCAACTTTTTGATGCTTTTGGGAAGTTGGTAATCAGGGTTTTCTTCTACCTGATTCTTTTCTTCCAGCAGCCTTGTATTGGGTGTTGCCTTCCGGTTTTGCACCTCCATTTTCAGCCTAGAATGTAAAGAAACTTTGTGAGTAGTATAGACAGTCAATAAATATACAATTCGTAAAACATACCGATTCATAATTTAGTTTAGTTTGACAGTTGTAACAGACAAATATTAACATAGTCAGGAACTCCGATCTCCATGACAATTTCCTTTTGCTATTTAAATAGGCTTTGCGCAAAGGTCTGTAAAAGACTTATTGCTAGACTCTTTAGATAACAAAAGGAATCTGAGCAAGATCAGAGTGCACAACTATGTTGAACATCGTTTATCATATTAAGAAACGAAAAAATGCTGTGGACTTTCGGTTGGACTCTTTCGAGTATAAAGTTCATAACATTATTTGTTTGTCAATATTGACATCCGATGTGCCTTGTCTATGACAAAAAACACGCTCTGCCCTATATATTTGCGAATAAAAGGTTTACATAATGCAACTACATCCAGTGGCGTATGTCAATATTAACAAATGAGAAATGAGGTGGATAAAGTTCACAACATTCTTAAATTGTGAATATTGACATCCGATGCTGAATTTATGTCACATAAAATAGGTGCTGCCCTATGAATTTGAGAATAAAATGCTTGCATCAATTGATTTTTAACCTTAAATTGGTTAATTAGTTCCTGTAAACTGATAAGTTTACGACTGGGTCAACGGTTGAATCCGACATCCATACAGTGTCTTTTGAAAAGAGTTAAACCAATATTAAAATTTTTTACAGCTTGCGCTATGGAGATGTGATAGTACTGGGCAATCTCTTCCCTGCTTAATGCCATTGTTTTGTAATATGGATAGCTGATATGTGGATGTGAAGAAACAACTGGATTAGTGGGCTTTTAAAAGGCTTACCAAGCCTTTCATTTTCCCAGCAGTTACAAAAAGGTATTGTAACTTCTGCTCACTTATAAAGTCTATTTATTAGAAATTAATATTACTATTGCTATTTACTGTCATATAATATATTTTCATTTTCTAAAGTAAAATAGTTTTCAGGTTGTTTCTAAAGCTACAGTTTATAGTTGATACTTGATAGGCTTATGTTCAAAAGTGACATTTTAAATCCAAAATGAACGTGACTTTCTGTATGATATTAACTGCAAAACTATTATCAAATATGCTCAAGTTTGTAAATCCTAAACACACAATAGCAATAAAAATGTTTATGAGCTGAACATGTAGTTTTTATATTATTTAGAATAGTATTAATGTTTCACTATTAGAAGAGTACCTGTGGGTGTTAACGTAGGTTGCTGAAAGTCTCTTTGAAGACAATATTTCTTGTATGGCCCTGTAGTTCAATGTTTGTATCTTCATTCATGAGAATTTTTAGGCCATCAGGACTTGTGACCTTAGATTGTCCATGACTGAATACGGGGTTTGGCAAATATATACCTACATATTTAAGTGACTGCCCTTGGCTTTTGTTGATGGTCATTGCATAGCATGGTTTTATAGGGAACTGCCTCCATTTCATTATGAATGGCCAGTTTGATGTGGAAGTCAGTGTGATCCTAGGTATTAGCACAATGTTTCCTATATGTGAACCTGTGAGTATTTTGGCACGAATAACAAACTGACCTAGATCAGTAATGAGTAGTTGAGTACCATTGCACAACCCCTGTGTTGGATTTACGTTTCGTAAAAGCATCATTGGGAGTTCTGTTTTTAAGGACAGAGCATGCGGCGGCATCCCTTGAAAATTTAATGAATTTAAGAACTCAGTGGGGAATAGGTTTTCCTGCCCATCCGAATCAGTCGAAGCCTTGCATATATCATCTGCACTATTGTAGATCACAGGGCTGCCTTGCAACTTTTCAAACATGTAGGCGTTGATTATATCAGTATCTTCATTTTTGGGAGTCAAAATGGCTCTTTCTTTTAGATAGTCATTCCCATTCTGCCTTGTTGTACAATCGGGGAAAGTTTGGTTGACTATTTCCTCAACAGGGGAATTCCCTGAGTTAATAGTGAATTCATCGGGTATGCTTATCCAAGTAGGCTCGTCTTCACCTTCTTTACTCTTGGCTGGCAGATTCCCATCCCCGACATCTAAAACCCATTTATTGAAATCCTGTTTTCGAGTATCAATGCGACCGTCCGCAGTGTATTCATTGACTCTCATGCTTCGAGTAAGTGTGAAAACTTTACAGGATTTCCATAATTTTGATCGGTTAATGCAAGCTTCAAGCACCTCCACCCTCTTGCCTTTCAGAATGACTGGTAGAATTTGCCTAAAGTCTCCACCCAGCAGCATAGTAATTCCCCCAAAGATGCGACCCCTATTTTCCGGACTATGGTATCCCAATATATCCCTCAATGTCTTGTCTAATGCCTCAAAAGCAAATCTTTGAGTCATAGGTGCCTCATCCCAAATTATCAGCTTGACCTCTTGCATTAACTCTGCTAAGTGCGTGTGTGTTTGATACCACATGTGCTATTTTCCATTAAATCCAGTGGAATAACAAATCTACTATGAGCAGTCCGTCCGCCAGGTAGGAGCAACGAAGCAATTCCTAGGTCAATTAGAAATATATGTCATCGAATCTTTAAGTAAAATATAGTATACTCGGGTAATAATCATGTATAAATTAAAATACCTGAAGATGCCACTGCAAGCACTATTCCCCGCTCTGATCTTATCTTTGCAATTATAGTCTTTTATAAAAATGTCTTTCCTGTCCCTCCAGGCCCATAAACAAAGTAGAACTGTCATTTCTGGTTGTGAACGGACTCGAGAACCTCATCATAGATTAAGCGTTGTTCCGGGTTTAGTAATGAACGAAGTTGTTCATGTTCGATCTTGCTGTGTTTCATATCATAGTCAAGCGCCTCTCTAATCACTAGTACAAATCTGGGATTTCGTCATACTTGCTGTTTTTTGAACGGCCACACAGTCAGATATTTATGTGACTAAATGTACCAGAATAAAATAAACAGTCACACTTGATATGACTTGTGTGACTATTTCGGAATTTCAATGTCACACATTCGAATATTTATGTGACTAGAGGTAACTCGTAATTTTTTTTTGATTATTTAGTCACTTATAATTTGGGACGCGTGACAGATACAAATAAGTTTGAAACATTAGTCACACTATATATATACGTATGTGACAAATATATGTCACAAAATTGAATAGTTTGACTAAAATCCATATATGGTCACATGAAGTAATTGTGTATGTGGCTAAATCATATAGTCAAGTTTGTCACACATTATTTAAAAGTGACTGCTATTTTTTGCTGAATATTTAGCCACATATGAATTTGAAATATGTGACAACTGAAAAGTAAGTTTGAAGCATTAGTCACGATATGCATTTAAAAGTAACAAATATATGTCACACACTTGAACAGTGTGACCAACTGTCATATATGTCACACTAAACCATAAGCATACATTACAAAACAAATATTTTCGTGAAAATTTTGTTTACTCATTTACCCCGCCAAATATTTTCGTGGAAAATTTATTTGCCCCACCAAAGGTGAAACCCAAACTTAAAACACTTCAACAAAAACTGGATCTAACCTTTTCTAACTCATTCTCATCTCCATCTGCTCCCAAACACACACACACACACACACACACACATATACACACACAAAACTCATCTCATTCTCATATCATCTTCATCCTCCCAGCCGAAACCACCACACACGCGAAACCACCACACACGCACCACTGTGCATGTTTTTTTCGATCCATCCTTCGCCGACCACAAATCAACACACACGCACCACTGTTTTTTTTATAATTATATTAAAGGTATGTTTTTTTTATTTTAGTTTTTATAGTTTTTGTTCAATTATAATTTTAATTTTGTTACATTTGTGTTTGTTTATGTTTGTGTAAAAGACACCACTGCCTTGTTGCCAGGACCACTGCTCGCCGCCGCTGCTACCACCGACCACCACAGCCATCCCCACCACAACACAAATTAAAGGTTTGTTCATCTTTTAATTTTTTAGTTTTAGTTTGTTTATAGAGTTATATATGTGTTTAATTTGTGTATTTGTAAGGATGTGGTTATTTGGTTATATTGATGTTTATTGAACTGTAAAGTAGATGATATGCATAAATGTTGATTATATGAGGTTGTGATATGATACAGATTACTGAAATCATTGATTGGTTGTCTTTGCTGGCTACTTGTATTTGTTACACATTTGCAAATTGTGAATGCCAAGTGTTCGCTGAAATGTCTGGATGGAGTTTTAGCAATAAATTCTATTATGTGTGTACATTTATGTCTGCGTTTTTATACATATATTGAGCAAGTTACATGAGATGAAAGTAGTAAACTGTTCGGAGTTACTTTGCATATATGTTCTGTTTATGTGTTAAGTTCTAACATTCAGTTTTTTTATTAATAGGTTATGCGTGATCAAAGTGGAATCAGTAGAGGTTCTAAATTTGTTGCTTTTTCATCTTCTGAAGAGGCTCCACGATCTATAAGATTCATAATGTACTATGATATTGGTGGTTCGGGTAA
Source organism: Orobanche coerulescens (assembly GCA_033398695.1). Classification (NCBI taxonomy): domain Eukaryota; kingdom Viridiplantae; phylum Streptophyta; class Magnoliopsida; order Lamiales; family Orobanchaceae; genus Orobanche; species Orobanche coerulescens. The sequence continues at coordinate 27,250,174 of CM065805.1, read as the reverse complement.
CTGGTTAAAATCGGTGGGCCGGATAATGAGTAAAAACTAGTTCTTATGGTTTGCGGGTGGTTCGGATTTGAGAAAAGAAATTCATAATTTAAGAAGAAAAGTGTTGTAGCAATATTCGGTATACGCGCTATTTTGCAGAAGCGTATTTAAGTGTGGTAAATAAATCGACACAGGATTTATAGAGGTTCGGCCAAACGTGCATACGTCCTCTCTTCGGTATCATTTTCTATAGGATGAAGATCAACCTCTGCACCTCTCTTCTATCGGTCGAGGGATAACCGTTACAAACTAGTTTTCTATCGGTCCGAGTAAACCATTCAATCACTTGTCTTTTTGTCGGTCCAAATTAAACTGTTTTCCTTTTCTATTGGGCAAGAAATCAACCAATCTAGCTTTCTATTGGTACTAGACAAACCTCCATCGGATATGGATTGCGATTCTAACAATGTCGGATCATTGATCCTAATAACACCGAATCGAATCTTATCCTTTCTTTTACCTCTCGTGTATGAGTTTTTGTGTATCACACTAAAACTCTTGACAATATAAGCTCAAGTACAACAACTAAAATTATTACAATGATATCTCAAGTATGAATGATTTGTTCAAGGTTATTGTGTGGGATACCAAGTGGTTTGGTATTTATAGCCAATTTCCTCCAACTAGCCGTTAGCTCCTCTTGACTCTTTAGCGTGCGCTAGCCTTCCTGCATAGTGTACGTTATCCTTGTTACGTACGTTAAGGCTTCTCGCTTACGTACGTTAACTGCTTGCAACTTTAATCCAGTAGATTCTGTCCATACTATTACGTACGTTGTGCTTTCCCGATTGCGTACATTAAGTTTCTTATTTAGCGTACGTTAATTATACGCTGTAGCGTGCGTTAATCAGTCAATATATTCGTTGCCTGCTTTTGTCAAAGTATCCGTTGAGCGCTTGACTTTGACCCGAAATCTTCCAATGGGTGTCTTGTTTGAATTCTTATTACATACGTTAGACATATCCCTTTACGTACGTTAAAACACCTTCGATAGCGTGCGCTATACAATGCATGTAGCGTGCGTTAAGCATGTTATCTGCAGTCGACTAGTCTGACTCGTCTTGATCAGGTGACTTTTCTCATCTTGGCTGATCAAATGACTTTTCTCATCTTAGCTGATCAGATGACTTTTGCCCAGCTTAATTGTCTTTGTTGTTTTATTTTGCTTCCTTGTTGTTTTTTTTTGTTTAACAAATAATCATCAAAACTCGATAGTGAATATTTGGAATAAAATATTTCAATAATCTCCCCCCTTTTGATAGTTACAAAACAACACTCTTTGAATGGGATAAAACCTGCAAAATAAAATATATGTATATTCTACAGATCAAAGTTTTCGACTTTGTCTGTTTCGTTAGTTTCTTCTCCCATCCTTTCTTCATCTCCTTTCAAATTTTTCTTTTCATTTTTCAACTTCGTCATTTCTCCTCCTTTTATGATCCGTATATATGTAATACCCGTAATTTCGATTTCCGGTAATTTCTTTTTTTCGGCGGAAGTCCGTTTTGATGACTCACTCATGACCGTTTCGTCATTCTGAGAATGATTAATTCTACACTTTTTGACATTCGAGTTCGTTTCGGTGTCGTTTTGTTGAGTTCCGTGCTTTTTAGCGACTTTTCCGCACTTGAGTTCGATTCTTGCGAATATCGTTCGAAACTGCTGTTTCGAGTTTCCCGTAAGTCCGTTTAACTTTGTTAGACGTGTTGTGAACTTTGGTTTGGTTATTCGATCACGTATCGTGATTTTCGGGCGTTTTGGGTCATTTTGTAATTTACCCAAAGTTATGGGTATCCGTATCTCTAATTATTGTCTCGACCCTTTTCTTGGTCGCGTATGATTAATTATTGCATTATGTGTTCATTTCTGGTCGATGATGTTGTCCGCGAGCTTTTCGACGTGTTCGTTCCGTACGTTTTCGGAAATCGAGTCGTCGGATCATGGCGTGAGCTTTGGCCAGGACAGTCTGGCCGGCGGTCGGAAGTCTTGAGCCTTGCCGGCAAGCAGCGAGGAACCGGCGTGGCGCGCACCTTCGGCCGTAAGCTGCGCGCGCTAACCGGCAGTGTAGCGCCTTCTCAGGCGGCCCAGACGTCTGTTGTCGAGGCAGGCGAGAGGGTTCTTGGAGTCTTGGACTCGGGAAGATCGGCGGGTAGCGCACGCTCTTGTCGGGCATTGCGCGCCTTCTGACCGACGGTAGCGCGCGCTTCTGGCCGGAAAAGCTGCGCACGCTACTGGCCGAGTCGGTAGGGCGATGGGGGCTCGGGCTGCGGCACAGGCGATAGCGCACGCTAGCTCGGCAGCCTAGCGCACGCTAGTCCGGCCCAGTATAAATGTGGCAGAGCAGCCTCATTTTCACTCGTTTTTTCATTTCCTTTCTTTTCGATCCGCGGCTAGAGCTTCGGAGGTGGCGAAGCCATGTTGTTTAACAACAAATCCATGAAGTTTTTGAGGTTATATCATTGATCAATCATCCTATAACATCCTTCGATCCAGCGAATCAAGGTGAGATTTCCTAGAACCCTATTTTGAGAAATTTTGGGGTTTTTGCGTTTTTGTCCGATTCGTTCCGTATTGTTGATTAATTCATGTTGGGTATGATTAATCTTGGTAGTATTCTTGTGTTTAACATCATTTAATCCATTATTCTTCGTCGAATCGAAGTATAATTCTTGATTTCCTTCGAATCGACTTTTTAGGGGATTTGTTCTCGATCTCGTTTTCCATCCATTTTTGTTGGATAGATTGTGGTTAAATGATGTTGTTAAACATATTCTATGGATTGTATATCCATATTTCGACTTGGAATTCCATTTTCGTGTTTTGTCGGGACAAATCGTGTTCTTGGCCGTTTGGGGGAAACACTTGAACTTTCGTCATTCGTTATTTGAATTCAACGGCTTTGAGTCGTGATATGGAATTCATTTCATTGTTGTTATTGTCCTTCGTAGTTTATTATCGCGAGTTGGCGATCGGTGGAGTCGGCGGGTTCGTAGTCGGTTCGTGTCAACCTACTTCGGTCGATTCTCCGCGTTGTTCTTATTCGAGGCAAGTACCTTGCCCATACTATTCTTGTTTTGTGGATATGATAATTGGTGTTCGTCTAAATGTGTTTGTTTGGTCGTTCGAAAATTACTTTCAAAAGATTCGATTAGCCTTGTTAAAGGCTCTCTTTCAAAACGCGTGTGTTTTGTAAGTGTGGGTTGTAAGTGACTACGTGTATCCTTTGGATATGTTTGGAGTTGATGTGGTGTTTGATAATGCATTGTACGTATATGGCTTCATTGCAGTGTATTGCGGTTTTGACATGATGTGATGTTAGTTGTTACTCATTTGAATGGAGGTTGCGATGCTTAATGTTGTTTCGTTTCATAATCGATTATTGTTGTGTGCTTGTTATACGTGATGTGCCTCCGGGTAGGATTGTTGAATCTCCGGGATCCATACTTGCTAGTATGGGTCGGGCGAGACCGTAGGGTTATCCAATCCGGGTATGTCTTGCGGGGACTCCGAGGTTCGTGGCTTGTTAGCCCGATGCCGGGATAACCAGTGGGGTTATCATCGGGTATGTCTTGCGGGGACTCCGAGGTTCGTGGCTTGTTAGCCCGATGCCGGGATTACTTATGGTTGTGATTTGTGTGTGACTTGTTTCGCTAGCCAGCTCGGGAGGGTCCTTCGAGGCCTCGAGTGGGATTTGTGGCTTCGTCCCGGTCCTAGGTGATGCGTGAGTGTGATTTGTTTCGCTAGCCAGCTCGGGAGGGTCCTTCGAGGCCTCGAGTGGGATTTGTGGCTTCGTCCCGGTCCTAGGCGATGCGCGTGCGCGATTATGTTTTGTTGATTTTTATGTCCGTCGAGGACACGTGATGTTGGGCTCTGGCCCTGTGAATTGTTGTCGGTTTTTTATTTGCGAAAACAAAACCTTTGGGCTGTGACCCCTATTGATTTTTGGAAAGAGAATGATTCGGAAATCCTAAATTGTTTTCTATTAAAACTCTCGATGGCATTTTAAAGTGTTTTATAAATTGTTTCCCTTGATTTGTGATCTTTCGGTTTTGGAATGTTTTACCAAACTCATGCCTCGGGAAGTGCTTTTCGTTACGTTTGGAACTTTGAGGATTCCTGGTTATTGTTATTCGTGGAATATGAATTGTATGGCTCGTATTTGCACTTTGTTCTTGCACTAGCAAAACAGTGGAGTTTTGCTAACCCCCGAGTATTCGGGGGGTGGATGTCTGTTTTTGCATTAAGGTTTGGGAGCATAACACAGGTTCGGCACGAATGATTATGAATGATGAACGATACTTATCACACGAGGATCCGTATGATGTCTTTGGTTTAGTTATAGTTTATTTTCCGCTGCAGTATTTTTTTCCCCGTTGTACGGGAGTTTTTGTATTCGGCCCCTGCGTGGGCATGTAATGTGTTTGAGTTGTATGTATTTATTGAAAGACGAAGTCGGTCTACTGAGTTATTGTAGCCTTAAAGGCATCGTCGAGTTGTTCGCTAGTTGTTACCAGCCTGGTAGACCCTTGAGGAAAGGTTCTACGGCGTGTAATATCCCTGAGCGGATTGGGGGTGTTACATAAATGGTATCAGATCTTAGGTTGTGGAAACCTAGGATGTCGAGTCAGTGGTGTCTGTTGAGTTTTGTCTCGTCGGATTTTGTCTGACTAAGTCGTATCGCGATGTGTCGTCTGAGTTTGTTGGTCGTGATTAGTATCGTGGGGCGATCATCATCTTCGTGCGACCTGTGGATGTAAGTCTCCCTTCGTTGTGTTGTGCCTCGTGTGACACAAGCTATTTGTTTGATTTTGTATTAAGTGATGGAATCTTTATGTAGATTCTCGGTTTCGTTATGCGTTGTGACTCATGTTTCATTTATTTGAGGAGTGTTGTCATTATTTACGTCTTTTTTACTGTGATATTCGACTGTTGTTTCCGGTAAAAGACAGGTGTTGTCTTGATTATTTGTTAAGTGACGGAATCCTCTTATGGATTTTGATTTCTTGATATGTGGTTATTTGACCCTCATATTTCGTTCATATGAGGAGTAGTGTTGCTGGATTGTGCATGCTTGACTTTATTTCTTTTACCCGCTGCGTGAGTTCTTTTGTAATGGCTTTCGGTATTTTACCAACTGAGTTTTGTTTCGAAAACTGATTCCTTTAACCGAGTTTATGGCATTATGGCCTTGATCGTTTTGGCAAAATTCTGACGGTATTTAGTATTTTGTAAATGGCTTTTGTAAGTTTTTGAAATATTACCGTCATCGGCCTTTTTGACGTTGTAAATAATTTTTAGCCTGGTGAGTTCCGGCGCGGGACCCACGGCGCTATAATGTTTCGTGTAATTACCTGAAATTTTTGGGCATTCTAGCCCATTGAATTATGTTTGAAAACCTTGAGTATCTTAGAAAATAAATTTCGAGACGTACTTTTAAAATGAATTATTTTCTCGTGGTACATCCAAGGTGCCACAATACGTTTCCAAATTCTTCTACCTCGAGGACCAAAATGTTTTGAGATATTTTCAATTTTTTAGAAACACTTTTATTTAGACCCGAGGGTCGAATATTCTGAAAGTTTTCACTAAGAGAAAGTGTCCTCATTTTTTTGTCAAATGCGAAATGGTTCTCCAAAGTCTCGATAACGATGTTTCACGTTTGTACTTTTTTTTTAGAAAGGAGATACTCAAGATCAACCGATGTTCTTCTAAAATTATTTTCAAAATGAGGTTTTCGTTTTTAAAACCTATCCATTCCCGTTTGAGGACTGGGTATGTATGTATGATGTTCGCATTGTCATTATGATGTTTGCTCCCGAGTATGATCGAATTGGCAGTGTGAGCGTTGAGTCGTTTTCCACACATTTGTTGTGTTAGCCCCCTGTGAGAGACGGGATGTTGGTGTTGAATGTTGTCGCCTCGTAGTGATTTCTGCGTTGTCGCGCATGTGCGAGCTATTAGAGCTTGGTTTGGTATGACCGTGTGCATCGGTGATTGTTCCATTATGTGTCGGTTGTTTAATGACATGTTACCTTGCTCCCGTTTTTGTGAATTTCGTGGACGAGGTCGAAGGTAATACCCGTACTATTTTGACTTCGGTATTTTCTCTTTCTCCAGTCTATCGATTCGCTCATGTTCGTTGATACTTTATGAACTTGTTCTGTATTTCGGTTTCATCGTCCGAACGAACTGTGATCTTGTTGTGGGTCGATCTGGTTATCGCTGTGACTTTTTCGAGTTCGGTTCGATTCTTGTGAACCTTGTTCGGAAGTGACATCATTTGGTTCTATTAGTTCTTTTATTCGAAGCGGATCGGATTTGGAACTCCTGTGTTTTCGACTCTGTCGACTCGTTTATGCTCGTTAACATTTTCTGAACTTTCCCTATCCCTTGCTTTTGTTGATCGAACGATGGTGGTATTGTTTCGAAATAACTCGTTTGTCGTTGTGACTTTTCAATCGCTATTTCCTTTCCTGTGGATCTTATGTGAATGCACATCTTGTTGCTTTCACCGGATCATATATTGTCTCGAGTCGAGACGTGAACCTGGGAGTTGTTGTTGGAATTTTATTGTTCTTCGTGATTCGAACATGATTGTTCAAATTTTATTGTCTCGATCGTTTGATTGTTCGGTTTTTGTTGATCTCGTTTCATGATTGTTGAACGTTCAGGCACCTTCGTAATTCCCTTAAGTTCGGGAAATTAGTCTCGTTTTCGATCTTCCAACCCTTGGGCGGTGGAATTCCGTATTTGTTCAGCGTTTGGCTCGCGTTTTGATTAATGAACCGTTGGGTTGGTCAATCGTATTGATTTTCGTTCGTTGTGTTTTGTGATTGTTCGGATAATGGACTCGATTGTATTGTCTGTTTGATGACGCTTGTCACTTGTTGATTTTATTATGTCTCTATCGGTGGCGTGTGTTAGTTGCCGTGGAGCGTATTTTCACGCCGTATGCCTCTTTGCGTTTCTTGCAACGTTTTGCCGCCAGGCGCGAGTTTTCGGTTTTTGTGTATCTCGTCGATTTTTCCGGGTGGGGATATTGCGTCTCCCTACTTGTTTTAAGTTTTGGGACGAAACTTCTTTTAAGGAGGGTAGAATGTAATACCCGTAATTTCGATTTCTGGTAATTTCTTTTTTTCGGCGGAAGTCCGTTTTGACAACTCGCTCATGACCGTTTCGTCATTCTAAGAATGATTAAGTCTACAATTTTTGACATCCGAGTTCGTTTCGGTATCGTTTTTTTGAGTTCCGTGCTTTTTAACGACTTTTCCGCACTTGAGTTCGATTCTTGCGAATATCGTTCGAAACTGCTGTTTCGAGTTTCCCGTAAGTCCGTTTAACTTTGTTAGACGTGTTGTGAACTTCGGTTTGGTTATTCGATCACGTATCGTGATTTTCAGGCGTTTTGGGCCATTTTGTAATTTACCCAAAGTTATGGGTATCCGTATCTGTAATTGTTGTCTCGACCCTTTTCTTGGTCGCGTATGATTAATTATTGCATTATGTTTTTATTTCGGGTTGATGATGTTGTCCGTGAGCTTTTCGACGTGTTCGTTCCGTATGTTTTCGGAAATCGAGTCGACGGATCATGACGGCTGAGCAACGGACAGTGCGGCCAAACGGTCGGAAGTCTTGAGCCTTTGGGGCAAGCACGGCAGGAACCGGCGTAGCGCACGCTACGGCCAGAAGGCTGCGCGCGCTAACCGGCAGGTGTAGCGCACGCTATCGGGCGGCCCAGCGTCTGTTGTCGGGCCGGGCGGAGGGGTTCTTGAGTCTTGGACTCGGGGAAGATCGGCAGGTAGCGCACGCTACTGTCGGGCATTGCGCACGCTACGACCGACAGGTAGCGCGCGCTACGGCCGGAAGGCTACGCACGCTACCTGGCCGAGTCCGTAGGGCAGTGGGGGCTCTGGACTGCGGCCTGGGCCGATAGCGCACGCTAGCTCGGCAGCCTAGCGCACGCTAGTCCGGCCCAGTATAAATGTGGCAGAGCAGCCTCATTTTCACTCGTTTTTCATTTCCTTTCTTTTCGATCTGCGGCTAGAGATTCGGAGGTGGCGAAGCCATGTTGTTTAACAACAAATCCATGAAGTTCTTGAGGTTATATCATTGATCAATCATCCTATAACATCCTTCGATCCAGCTAATCAAGGTGAGATTTCCTAGAACCCTATTTTGAGAAATTTTGGGGTTTTTGCGCTTTTGTCCGATTCGTTCCGTATTGTTGATTAATTCATGTTGGGTATGATTAATCTTGGTAGTATTCTTGTGTTTAACATCATTTAATCCATTGTTCTTCGTCGAATCGAAGTATAATTCTTGATTTCCTTCGAATCGACTTTTTGGGGGATTTGTTCTCGATCTCGTTTTCCATCCATTTTTGTTGGATAGATTGTGGTTAAATGATGTTGTTAAACATATTCTATGGATTCTATATCCATATTTCGACTTGGAATTCCGTTTTCATGTTTTGTCGGGACAAATCGTGTTCTTGGCCGTTTTGGGGGAAACACTTGAACTTTCGTCATTCGTTCTTTGAATTCAACGGCTTTGAGTCGTGATATGGAATTCATTTCATTGTTGTTATTGTCCTTCGTAGTTTATTATCGCGAGGTGGCGATTGGTGGAGTCGGCGGGTTCGTAGTCGGTTCGTGTCAACCTACTTCGGTCGATTCTCCGCGTTGTTCTTATTCGAGGCAAGTACCTTGCCCATACTATTCTTGTTTTGTGGATATGATAATTGGTGATCGTCTAAATGTGTTTGTTTGGTCGTTCGAAAATTACTTTCAAAATATTCGATTAGCCTTGTTAAAGGCTCTCATTCAAAACGCGTGTGTTTTGTAAGTGTGTGGATTGTAAGTGACTACGTGTATCCTTTGGATATGTTTGGAGTTGATGTGGTGTTTGATAATGCATGTGTACGTATATGGCTTCATTGCAGTGTATTGCGGTTTTGACATGATGTGATGTTAGTTGTTACTCCTTTGAAAGGAGGTTGCGGTGCTTAATGTTGTTTCGTTTCATAATCGATTATTGTTGTGTGCTTGTTATACGTGATGTGCCTCCGGGTAGGATTGTTGAATTTCCGGGATCCATACTTGCTAGTATGGGTCGGGCGAGACCGTAGGGTTATCCAATCCGGGTATGTCTTGCGGGGACTCCGAGGTTCGTGGCTTGTTAGCCCGATGCCGGGATAACCAGTGGGGTTATCATCGGGTATGTCTTGCGGGGAATCCGAGGTTCGTGGCGTGTTAGCCCGATGCCGGGATAACTTATGGTTGTGATTTGTGTGTGACTTGTTTCGCTAGCCAGCTCGGGAGGGTCCTTCGAGGCCTCGAGTGGGATTTGTGGCTTCGTCCCGGTCCTAGGCGATGCGTGTGTGTGATTTGTTTCGCTAGCCAGCTCGGGAGGGTCCTTCGAGTCCTCGAGTGGGATTTGTGGCTTCATCCCGGTCCTAGGCGATGCGCGTGCGCAATTATGTTTTGTTGATTTTTATTTCCGTCGAGGACACGTGATGTTGGGCTCTGGCCCTGTGAATTGTTGTCGGTTTTCTATTTGCGAAAACAAAACCTTTGGGCTGTGACCCTGTTGGCCACTTAAGTATACTGGATACAGTTTGGAAAAGTAGTTTAAACAACAAACTGTATGGAATCTAAATCTGAGTGCGTAGCGGAAGTCTTGGATACAGTTAGTTGCCGTGGATACAGCAACAGAGTATTTGGTGTATACTTAATATATCACAGTAATTTCAAACAGTAAAAGCTGAAGGTAAATGACACAGTAATTTAAGTGGTTCGAGGTAAACCCCTCTACGTCCACTGGTCCTCCACACAGGAGTAAAATGTTTATTATATAATTACTGCGTACACAACTACGTAATTATAAACAAACCTATCCTTGTATCGTTCACAGATTGATACAAAGAATATCACTTTCAACCGTTCACAGTTGGTTAAAGCTTCCTTCTTGACTAGCTTCTTCACACACGGTTCAAAGCTTCGTCCTTATTCGTCCCACACGGGTCGAATAACTTGTTGAGTTCACACAGAGCTCGGTTTTACACAGAGGTAAAAGGTTAGGTAACCGAGTAAGAACAAGACTTTGAATATCAAGATCCGATGATAAATTGTTCTTGATGTTTGAGCTTTGTATATCTCTTTCGTTCTTAATAGCGGTATGCTTTGGAGATATGTTTGCTCGGATGATAACTTGATAGCTTTGAGAGTTATGTTACTTGGGGTAACTGATCTTCAATGTCTTCAAGGATATATATAGCCTCCGAAGAAAGTATCCGTTGAGATGTCCGTTTGAATAAGATTTCCTTCAACGGAATATGACATGATCCGGATTTCGGGATTACGAAGATTCGAAGACCGATATTTAAATACTTTATCCTTGAGTATTTAAATACTTCTTTGTTCAACGGAACTTGACTTGTGTTCTTTCTTGTCCTTTTGTGAACTGTATGGAAGGTGACTGTATTTAGGGCATCGAGACAGTTTTCCATACTTGATCTATTACAAGTCTTCTTGCTGTACTGACGAGCTTCACTTATGCTGATTCGAGGCTGGTCTTCGATACAAGATAAATCCTTAAGCCTCGATACAGTTTCCTTTTACTGTATTTGGCATATATGTCAAAACCTTCTCAATAACAAATAACAATCGATACAGGGATCGGGTATCCCGGCTGATTCGATACAGGGTATTTGTTTTTCCTAACAATTTCCCCCTTTTTGACAATTTGCCAAGACTTAACTTACTTCAACTCTTCGAGTCTTCTTGATGATGCCAAAACCTTCTTCATGAAGCATTCTTCTTCGATGACTTCTGGCAGATTTCTTGGTCTCTTGTCAATAGGTCTGACTTAGTGACTTAGTCTACAATAATGAACTGCTCGCAGGCATGTTCGATACAGTTTGAGATTTATTACAACTTAAGCCTATGATTGGCGCAGCACAATCTTACAATGTATTCTAAGTTTACAATGAAACTATGAACTGTTCGTAGACTAGTTTAAATGCCTTAATTTTTCAATCAAGTTTATCTAACTTGAGTTTCTTATCATACAATTTTAAATAATCATACATTAACACAAAGATTACGAGTTGTTATCTTTCTATACTAACTAACTTTTTTATTGATATTCAATATGATTGTGTTAAAAGTTTGTGTTGATTAGAAATTACAAAAACAAAAATAATATACATAAATTTCACTCTTTATCTTTGATCCGCATGCCTCCAAGGTCTCTTTCTGGCTCATACTCGGTGCCGCGCCACCAGTTTTGAAGTGAATCATTGCCTCGTTCTGGTAAATCGCTCTTCCTTCATATGAGCGATCAAAGGCAAGTATCGATCCTCTGGATGGGTGACCCGATCTCCTCTTCTATGTTTCGATTTCATTTCAATTTGGAGAGGGAGTTTACCTTCTTCGAGCATCTTTGAAAACCTATCCACGCTTCCGCCAACGTTTTATAATTTTTGAAGATGGCGGATTCCCGATGAGTCGACAAAATATCTCATCGATTCATTCTTCCTCCAGTGCTTCACTTCTTCGGCGGTTGGGTTGCGGTTGGTTGTGACGTATTTAGAAGGTCTTTGAACAAGATTTTGCCAAGGGACATTTGGGTCATGGAATTCAGTCCGAGCCCGAAATTCTAAAGCTTTGGGGTTGAGGTGCTAGCTTGTTCAATTCGGCGCAATCTTGCTCTGAGCAGCCTCAAATTCCCTTTCCTGTTGAAGTCTTATTCTCCTTGCAGCTTCTCGTGCTTCTTCCCCCTTTTTGGCTTCATCAAGACTTTGCAGGATTTCAAGAGCGGCGTCCTGTTTGGTCTCGATGCTGTTTATTCTTTCAACGAGGGAGGAAAGAGTCTGCGACATCTCTTGAATGGATTTGTCGTGCGCACGCAACTGAGAGCTGTTCTCTATCATTGCACAGGCTGTCTTGGCTTCAGCAATTCTTGTCTTTGAAGCTTCCTCCTTCAGCAGTTGTGCTTGTTTATCCTCCATAATCTTCAAGGCTTGCTTGAACACTTCTGGCAGAAGAATGAATGCATCAACAACTCGAGATACTTCGTGTTGAAGAGTTGTCATTTCTTCAACTGCAGAGGTGTGCATCCAGTTCAGTGCCTTTTCTACGGAAGAGAGAGCGTTAACTGCATCTTGGATAAATACAGTCTGAAGGCCAAGAGCTTGCAGGCGCTCTTTGCGTGCAGCAGAGATAGGAGAGTCAGGCTGGGCGAAGTCTTCAGCACCGTTTAACCTCCTTACGTTCACGGATGGACGTGAAGTAGGTTGGATATCCTCAGGTTCGTTACCGTCCTCGGATTCCAAGGTTGCAGGGGCGGGAGTAGCTTCTTGTGGAATGGCGACAGTTGGTTCAGAAGCGTCCTGTGGCGAAGGTTCTTCGGCAGACATGGATGCAGGAGGGACTGAATCCTCCTGTTGCCTTGCAGGAATGGCTTCTTCGGTCGCTACAGGCTCGGGTGCCTGTTCCAAAATTTCTTGATTTTCCTCGACTGGAGGGACTGATTCCTCCTGGTCTGGAATGTTCTCTGGCTGTGGCGAAGGTGGATTGGCTTGATTAGATGGCCCTTCGTCTTTTCTGGGTGGAGAGAAGGCTTGGGCTTCAGCCTCTTCACGGCTCATTCTCAGACCTGCTTGAAGAGCATTGTCGTCGTCGTCTGAGTCGTGGTCGTCGTCGTCTTTTGGATTTATGGGAGAGTCCTCCGACTTCTTCTTTCCTTTTATTCTGGCGTCGGATTTGTGCAGCAGGTGGCTTTCAATGAGATCTTTGCAAGAAGCGTTGTCCCATCGAAGCAGGGCCTCAATTTCAGTTGAGTCTGTAACTTCGGAGACAAATCGCTCTTCGTGGCTCCATTCGCTCCGGTTATGCAAAGGTGTCGTCTGAGCTAGCCTAAAGCTTTTCCATTGCGTAAATCTTTGTACGCTGTTCAATTTGTACCGAAAGAAGTGTTTGATTTATAATTGAGTGCAGGGAGGGACTTGAATCACGTGCAGACGCTGCTTCGAGGATTCCAGTGCAGTATGGGATCTGCACGGAAGATGGACTCCTTGCAGGGATGGTGCCTCAAGGAAATTGGATCTGCACGGGTGTGGAATCCCGTAGAGGAGAAGTAGCTTTTGGCTCGAATGGGCGTGACGTGCTAACGTCTTAAATGTTGGCAGATGTCTCTACATCCGTCGTAGCCGCCAAAGGCTCGGGATCTACTGTCGAAGCAGTAGGAGACACCTCTTCCGCAGGGGTTGGGCCCTGGGGTGCTATATCAGTGGGTTGCGCCACGGGCGAGACATCCTCGGAGTGTTTGGCTTTGATTTTTGAGAGCCTCCGGAGTCTCTTCTTCGACTTCTCATCAGCGGAGTGCTTCTTGCTGTGAGAACGCTTGCGCTTCTTCTTTGAAGATTCCAATTCAGGGATCTTCACGGTTTCGTCTCTGGGGTTGTCAGAAATAGGCATGTGCCTGGTTCTCGGGTGATTGGCATGCAATGTGCTCTGGTTATAGGCAGAGGGTTTGACGCCTCCTAAATATATCTGTGAGCTGTTTTTATTGGCATTGGCGGATTGCTGGACTCCGCACCTCGTCAGAATGTAGTTTAGCATTAAACCAAATGATTTCTTTTGGGTGGCCGGTTTGCACACCTCTTCCTGAAGTCATTTCAAAATGATTTGGCACCAATTGACCTTTTCACAGGTCAAGATAGCGACCATCATTCTGAACCTTAGATTCGTGCACATCTCGAACGCACCGGTTCGATTTTCAATGATCCTGGAACAGAAATCGTGGAGATAAACGAAATGAAGAAGAAAATTTTTCTTGTGTCACGTGGTTGTCACCATATCAACCACTTTGGACCCGGTAAATAGTCCATAAAACTTGGTAATCAGGTCTTGAGACCCAAACGTCTCAAGCTGGTCCATGGTCAGGCCGTCGGCGGGCAGCCTGTAGATTTTCTGAAGTAAGTCGCTATTGATGCAGACTTGCACTCCTTGGACTGTTGCGGTGATGTCAGCAACATGTCCTCCCTGGGCTAGTGAGAGAAAACGAACGGCAGCGTTGAGGTAGAATTCCTCAATTAGATGAGCGTCGTATTTGTCGGCGATTTTGCTTCCGAAGCGATAAAGACCTTGTTGCTCAAGACGAGTAATAATATACTCCATAGGTTCGGTGTCGTTGATTTCCGAGATTATACGCTCGATGATGACTGGTTTCGAGAAGATCCGGCCATCAATGATCTTTGGAAGTTTTCTTGAGCGGGGATGAAGATTGAGTAGCCATGGATGTTTTCTTAAAACGAAGGTGGAAGAAAACAGAGAAATTCGCAGTGAATATGCGAGAAAATATGTAGGTTGTTTGCTTGAGATCTCTTGTAATTTGCGAAAGCGTAAAGAGTCTCTAATGGCAGATCTGATCCTTTTATACTGGGCGTGAAATAGGGTTTTGCAGAGTACGAATGGTCGATTTTAAGGGATGGGAACCGGTTTTGAAATCGACGGTCGATGGATTTAGTGTAATCGTACGCTAATCCATTAAAAGGTTTTAAAATACAATGGTCCCACTTCTGACATAGGTTGATTACCCTAAATGCCTAAAACGGCGGTTTAAAAATAATAAACAATTTAAAAACATCGCGGCTTTTGAGATTCAATTGTCCAGATGTCGTGTAAGCATTTAATGAACATGACGTTTGACATAAAACAGGGCACGTTGACAAAAAAATTATTTTAAAAAGGAAATAATATTATATTATATACTGAATCGAAATCCCATAGTATGTCTTTCTCCGTCGATACGTTCCCCTTAAAAAGGTACTAATAGGTTTTAAATTCCATACAAAGCAATATTTGGATTAATCTTTGTATTCATGGGTCCTACGAGATTCCCCCTTAATTATTGCACACATCACCGTAGGATTCATATGCCTTCGTTCGCTCTGATCTTGTATTGATGATTCGAGTGTACGGATAATTAATGTTGAATCTGTATTCACGGGTCTTACTGACATTCCCCTCAATTGTTGAGTAAAGCGAAATTACTTACAGGAGTCCGGCCGCAGTATTCCCAGTCTGTTCTTAGCATGTTGAATCTTGCTTTGTGTCGAGAGGCTTGGTGAAAATGTCACCACTGGATGTCTCAGTATGGACTTTTTCGTGCGAACATCCTTGTTCTCGACATGATTCCCGATGAAATGATGCTTCATGTTGATATGTTTTGTGCGCGAGTGCAAACAGATTGTGCGTGATTGCAATTGCACTCGTGCTATCACACATGATTGAGTCTCTCTAGCATCGATTCCATAATCGGCAGCTTGTTGCCGCATCCAAAGGATCTCGCATACGCAGCCTACCAAAGAAGATAGTATTCTGATTCAGCCGTGGAAAGGGAGTTAGCCAATTGCTTCTTACTGAACCAAGATACGAGTCTAGGTCCGAGAAAGTGACAAGTTCCACTTGTACTCTTCCTATCTAGCTTGCAGCCTCCGAGATCCGAGTCGCTGTATCCAACTAAATCGAATCCGCCTTCCTTAGGATACCACAGTCCTGCATCGACTGTTCCTTTGACGTATTTCAGGATTCGTTTAGCTGTATTGAAGTGTGATTCCTTAGGTGCAACTTGGTATCTCGCACACACTCCAACAGCATACTGGATATCGGGCCTGCTAGCCGTTAGGTACAGGAGCGAACCAATGAGCTTCCTGTAGAGTGATTGGTCAAACGGCTTTCCGGCTTCATCAGCACTAATTTGCACGGAAGTGCTCATGGGGGTTGGCGAAGATTTGGAAGTGTTCATTCCAAATTTGTTGAGAAGCTCCTTGCTGTATTTCTCCTGGTTGATGAATATACCTGTAGGCATCTGCTTTATCTGCAAACCTAGGAAATAACTGAGTTCCCCCATCATACTCATTTCAAATTTGCTTTGCATGAGATGTGAGAACCTTTGACATAGAGCAAGGTTAGTTGAACCAAAAATAATATCATCAACATAGATTTGTACCATTAGAAGGTCATCACCTTCCTGTATTTTGAACAAGGTTTTGTCGACATCACCTTTCTCAAATCCGTTGTTGGTTAGATACTGGGACAGGGTTTCGTACCAGGATCTAGGGGCTTGTTTAAGTCCGTACAGCGCTTTCCTTAGCCTGTAAACTAGATCGATACCGTCCGTGTTGGCAAACCCTGGTGGTTGTTCAACATAAACTTCTTCTGTAAGCTCTCTATTCAGGAAAGCACTCTTGACGTCCATTTGGTATACGATAAAACTCTTATGGGCGGCAAAGGCTAAAAATATCCTGATGGCTTCTAGTCTCGCTACAGGGGCGAAGGTTTCATCATAGTCGATTCCTTCTTCCTGACAATAGCCTTGTGCTACTAGTCTGGATTTGTTTCTTATGATAAGTCCATTTCCATCCTTTTTGTTTCGAAATACCCATTTGGTTCCTATAACCGATTGGTGTGTCGGTCTGGTACAAGATACCATACATTGTTTCTTTGAAACCGTTAAGCTCTTCTTCCATAGATGTTATCCAATGAGAGTTGTTAAGAGCGTCTATGGTCGAAACAGTTGATTGGGCTAAGAATACGGCGATAGTGCACATATTGAGTCTCCTAAGTTCGGATTGAGATTTCCATTCAGAAACTGTGAGACTTGACATTAGATTCTTCTTGTGCACAAAGTACATTTCCTTGTGTACTGTATTCTCCTACGAGTAGAAACACCTGCATTAATGTTTCCAATGATCAGCTCTTGCGGGTGATCTCTCAACCATCTTGGTCGGGTTCTAGTTCGGGGTCCCGTCTCAGTATCGAAAGTTTCGTGGGTACACGGCTTGTACATACGGCTTCATCCACATCGATTCTTACAGCTGCGGGGTTGATTTCTAAATCAACTACAGGTTCTATTGGTGTAGGTGGATCCAAGATAGATAGATGGTGAATGTCCTGAGTGATATCATCTACTCCTGTAGGGTCATGGTGTGGTTCGTCGAACACTACATGAACTGATTCCTCGATCGTCAGCCTCCTTTTATTAAAGATTCTGAAAGCTTTGCTGACGGAGGAGTATCCTACGAATATTCCTTCATCTGATTTTTCATCAAATGTTCTAAGTTGGTCCTTCCCATTGTTCAATACGTAACACCTGCATCCGAAAATGTGAAAATACGAAACTAATGGAGTTTTGTTATTCCATACCTCGTAAGCTGTTTTGTTGTGGTGCTTGTTGATGATACAGCGGTTTTGAGTGTAGCACGCTGTATTGGTTGCTTCACCCCAGAAACGCTGCGGCAATTTGCTTTCGGCAATCATTGTCCTTGTTGCATCTTTCAACGTCCTATTCTTTCGCTCGGCAACACCATTTTGTTGAGGTGTTCGGGCAGCTGAGTATTCGTGCTGTATTCCATTCTCCGAACAGTATTGCTCTATAAAGCGGTTAGTAAATTCAGTACCTCTGTCGGAACGAATGCACACGATACTCGATGCTTTTTCATTCTGCAACTTTCTCAGGAGCTCGGCACCTTGATGTTGTTTCCTTCTTCTTGCTAAGAAAGATCGTCCAAGCATACGGAATAATCATCAACAACAACCATGCAATATTTCTTACCTCCCAAACTTATCGGGTCTACAGACCGTAAAGATCCATGTGTAGCATTTCCAACACTCTTTGGGTTGAAAGGTAGGATTTGCTCTTCAGGTTGACTTGATTTGCTTGCCTTTCGGCATGGTCCGCATGACCCGTCCTTCTTGAATGACACATCGGCAAACCTCTAACCATACACTGTCTTGAAAGCTTGTTGATCGTCTTGAAGTTGACGTGAGACATCCTCTTGTGCCATAGCCACTAAGATCTGCAGTGCCTTTGGCAACAAAACATGGAATTGAGGAGCTCATAGGCTTCCAGTCGGAATGTACATATTACGATCTGCTTCCTGTAAGCACAACTTCCTTGGTTTGGGTGTTCTTGACTCTACAATGATCTATATAGAACTTCACCGAGAACTGTTTATCACAGAACGGCTAATACTAAGTAGATTATACTGTAAGCCTTCAACATATGCAACATCGGTGACCTTGAATTTTCCGACAAGTAGGTTTTCTTTCCCTCTTGTTCTTCCTTTAGATTTATCACCAAGCGAACTTTCGGACCGCGACCTTCTACAAAATCGGATAGCTTGCTCCTGTCTCCGGTCATGTGACGAGAGCATCCACTATCGAAGTACCGGGTATCCTCCTCTAGAATGTCCTGTAACAAAGAAATTAGGTAGATTTAGGTCCCCTTTGATTTTGGGTCCATATATGTTAGTTCCTTTAGGTACCAGATTTTCTGACAGCAATTGGTTTCTTGTAGGATGTACTCAGACAAGATTGCGGTATCTACGGGGCATATCCGTAGTTGTTATAATCATGATAATTATTATGCATGTAAAATTCGGGATTATTATTATTATTCCAAGATGAGTGCCGTCAGGAGGTGGAGCCATTTTCTTAGGCTAACGACTTGTCTTACGGGTCTCAGTTAGATTCCCAATCCGTTGTTGATACCGAATCGGCATCTGTGTCTTGAGGGATAACGGGGCTCTGTATCCAATACCTAGGTGCATCTTGAGAATCTTGTTGTGCGGGCCTTTGGTGGTTGGATATCGTCTTCTTTCTGAATGACTTTCGGCTTTGATGATATGCTTGTGGAGCATGCTGTAGATTACGCCTTCTGAGTGGTTGTTGGTTCCACTGTTTCGAATAGTAGAGTTGTGGAGGCAGAATGGCAGCCTTCGGTTTTCTCGGTACAGCAGGTTCCTTTATGGGACTAGGAACATCTTCCGATTCTGGAATGTGTTCCACACTCTTGACGAACACAGTACTAGTTTTACCTTTATTCGAACATGAGCTGTATCCTAAGCCACTTTTATCATGAGCATGTTGCCCAGTGCTCAGAATTTCTTCCATTCTTTTGGACGATTTTTCAAAAGACTTTAGAATGGTCTCAAGTTCAGTTTCTCGCTTCTCGAGAGTTGTAATTTTGGTTTGTAGTAGAACCAAATCATTTGTCTTGCTCTCATTATGGGTTTTAACTGCATTTAGTTCATGAGCAAGTTGATGATTGCTCTCCATGAGTTTTTCAAAATCGACCTTGCTGGTTTCACAATCAAGAGACATATTTTCATAGTTTATTTTCAGCAAGTCATTTTCATCTTTCAGCTCTAGATTTGTTAATTGAAGCTGTATATTCTCAGTTTTTAGAGTCTCATGGGCTTTTTGAATGTTTTTGAATTCATTCATCATATTTTCGAAAGTATGAGATGCACTAGGTGGAATAACTGAGGTTGAACTTACCTCATCGTCGCTGTCTTCACCTTCTGGAACATCTTTGGCCATAAAGCACATGTATGCTTTATCATCGAACTCATCGTCAGATGAATCACTCTCAGTGACCACCTGAAGACATTCTGATTTGGATGGTGTGGGGAGGCTTCGATTCTCCAATCGGGGCCTTGAGCTTGTCTTTCCAAGCACGTCTTCTTTCCTCTCGCTCCTGTTGCTCGGCCTCAGGCAATCTTTGGACTTTGGGATGAGGCCATTTGTTTGCATAATGGCACGGTTTCCTGCAGTTATAGCACGAGTTAGCATCACCGGATGAGGTTTCGGTACTTACCTTGTTGACAGTTTGGTCTGTAGGAGTCTTTCCAGATCGTTTAATGAACTTTTGAACTTATGCATTAGAAGCGCCATTTCATCTTGTGACGGTATGTCGTCACATCTTTGTCAGCGTTCTTGTGGCCAAGCTTGACGAGCTAGGCATCTTGTGTCGATACAAAGCTGAGAGTGTGACCTTTGAAGGAGATTCTTGACTTTCTCTCTCACAATGTCATACTCAAAAGCTTTAAGGTCGAGAAGAGATCAAAAGTGGATATTTCATTAAGATTACATGATACACGCATAGTGGTCTTAATGTCCCATCAGTGGGAGAGATCGAAAATTTTTAAGTTCTTCTCCTTTTGGGTGTAAATCTTGCCCAACGCTTCAAGTTCACCAACAATACCGGTAAATCGAGGTCAAGTTCCTCAAGTGTTTCCGTTGGTTTCATTTCAAAAGATTCAAATTCTTGAGTAAGTTTTGAAATCTTGTTTTCTTTTGAGAGCTCGGTTCCTCACAAATTAACTTGAGTTTATCCCGATTTCTTTGGGTGTTTTGCGGCTCTTTACCTTTGAGAACGTGCCTTTGTCAAGAGTGACAAATAACGCGTTCTTAGCCACGTTGTCGAGATTGGCTCGCTTCCTTTCATCGGTTGTCCATTGCTCGCGTTCCTTCTCGAGCATTTCAAAGATGGGCTTGGCCCTCAATCCTTGCGGTGGATTGACCTTCATGATCTTGATCGGACCATCTGTATAACAAAGATCATCTCTTCGTGCATTGCCGCAAGATGAGCTTCCATTCTAATTCTCCATCGTCAAATTCGTTAATAGAGAACATAGGGACTTTGTTAATCATAGAAGTATCCATCCGATAATATAGGAATGAAAGAAACTGTTTTGAAAATAAGTGATTTGAATCGATTCGGTTAAAAAGAAATACGATGATTCTTTTTAGAATCAACCGCTCCGATACCACTTGTTGGCCACTTAAGTATCTTGGATACGGTTTGGAAAAGTAGTTTAAACAACAAAGCGTATGGAATCTAAATCGAGTGCGTAGCGGAAGTCTTGGATACGATTAGTTGCCGTGGATACGAACAGAGTATTTGGTGTATACTTAATATATCACGGTAATTTCAAACAGTAAAAGTGAAGGTAAATGACAGTAATTTAAGTGGTTCGAGGTAAACCCCTCTACGTCCACTGGTCCTCCACACAGAGTAAAATGTTTATTATATAATTCTGCGTACACAACTACGTAATTATAAACAAACCTATCCTTGTATCGTTCACAGATTGATACAAAGAATATCACTTTCAACCGTTCACACAGATTGGTTAAAGCTTCCTTCTTGACTAGCTTCTTCACACACAGTTCCAAAGCTTCGTCCTTATTCGTCCCACACAGTCGAATAACTTGTTGAGTTCACACAGAGCTCGGTTTTTACACAGAGGTAAAAGGTTAGGTAACCAGGTAAGAACAGTGACTTTGAATATCAAGATCGATGATAGCTGTTCTTGATGTTTGAGCACCGTATATCTCTTTCGTTCTTAATAGCGGTATGCTTTGGAGATATGTTTGCTCGGATGATAACTTGATAGCTTTGAGAGTTATGTTACTTGGGGTAACCGATCTTCAATGTCTTCAAGGATATATATAGCCTCTGAAGAAAGTATCCGTTGAGATGTCCGTTTGAATAAGATTTCCTTCAACGGGAATATGACATGATCCGGATTTCGCGGGATTCTGAAGATCTGAAGACTGACAGTATTTAAATACTTTATCCTTGAGTATTTAAATACTTCTTTGTTCAACGGAACTTGACTTGTGTTCTTTCTTGTCCTTTTGTGAACTGTATGGAAGGTGACTGTATTTAGGGCATCGAGACAGTTTTCCATACTTGATCTATTACAAGTCTTCTTGCTGTACTGACGAGCTTCACTTATGCTGATTCGAGGCTGGTCTTCGATACAAGATAAATCCTTAAGCCTCGATACAGTTTCCTTTTACTGTATTTGGCATATATGTCAAAACCTTCTCAATAACAAATAACAATCGATACAGGGATCGGGTATCCCGGCTGATTCGATACAGGGTGTTTGTTTTTCCTAACAGACCCCTATTGATTTTTGGAAAGAGAATGATTTGGAAATCCTAAATTGTTTTCTATTAAAACTCTCGATGGCATTTTAAACTGTTTTATAAATTGTTTCCCTTGATTTGTGATCTTTCGGTTTTGGAATGTTTTACCAAACTCATGTCTCGGGAAGTGCTTTTCGTTACGTTTGGAACTTTGAGGATTCCTGGTTATTATTATTCGTGGAATGTGAATTGTATGGCTCGTATTTGCACTTTGTTCTTGCACTAGCAAAACAGTGGAGTTTTGCTAACCCCCGAGTATTCGGGGGGTGGATGTCTGTTTTTGCATTCAGGTTTGGGAGCATAACACAGGGTCAGCACGAAGGATGATGAAAGATGAACGATACTAATCACACGAGGATCCGTATGATGTCTTTGATTTAGTTATAGTTTATTTTCCGCTGCAGTATTTTTTTCCCCGTTGTACGGGAGTTTTTGTATTCGACCCCTGCGTGGGCATGTAATGTGTTTGAGTTGTATGTATTTATTGAAAGACCAAGTCGGTCTACTGAGTTATTGTAGCCTTAAAGGCATCGTCGAGTTGTTCGCTAGTTGTTACCAGCCTGGTAGACCCTTGAGGAAAGGTTCTACGGCGTGTAATATCCCTGAGCGGATTGGGGGTGTTACAATATATTTTTATTTTTCTCGTCATTCTTCCATGACGTTTTTCTTTAATTTCTCCCCTTATACCATTCATCTTTTATTCCATTCTTCTTCTCCTTTTTTGTTATCAGCAAAAAGTGTATATAAATGATAATAGAATAACAACATGATAACTATGCATAAAGGGTAAACTCCCCCTGACAAATATCTCCAGTTAAAATATAAATTTCCCCTGAGTAAAATATTTATTGATGAAAATTAATTTTTGGGGATCCAACCGAAAGTCGGTCGTTTTTCATTTAAGTAGATGATATTCGGAATAGTGGTTCCTTTAGGAATCCAAATCTTTTTTAATTTTAATTGTCCGAAGTGGGCTTTTACAATTTGAAATATGATGCCCAAATTAAACCGTTTTCCTTTTCTATTAGGCAAGAAATCAACCAATCTAGCTTTCTATTGGTACTAGATAAAACTCCATCGGATATAGATTGCGATTCTAACAATGCCGGATCCTTGATTCTAATAACACCGAATCGAATCTTATCCTTTTTTTACCTCTCATGTATGAGTTTCCGTGTATCACACTCAAACTCTTGACAATATAAGCTCGAGTACAACAATTAGAATTATTACAAAGATATCTCAAGTATGAATGATTTGCTCAAGATTGTATGGTTTGATACCAAGTGGTCTGGTATTTATAGCCAATTTCCTCCAACTAGCCGTTAGCTCCTCTTGACTCTTTAGCGTTCGCTAGCCTTCCTGCATATCATACGTTATCCTTGTTATGTACGTTAAGGCTTCTCGCTGACGTACGTTAACTGCTTGCAACTTTAGTTCAGTAGCTTTTGTCCATACTATTACGTACGTTGTGCTTTCCCGATTGCGTACGTTAAGTACCTTATCTAGCGTACGTTAACTATATGATGTAGCGTGCGTTAATCAGTCAATATATCTGTTGCCTGCTTTTTTCAAAGAATCCAATGAGCGCTTGACTTTGACCTGGAATCTTCCAACGGGTGTCTTGTCTGAATTCTCATTACGTACGTTAAACATATCCCTTTACGTACGTTAAACATATCCCTTTACGTACGTTAAAACACCTTCAATAGCGTGCGCTATACATTGCATGTAGCGTGCGTTAAGCATGTTATCTGTAGTCGACTTTTCTGACTCGTCTTGATCAGGTGACTTTTCTCATCTTGGCTGATCAGATGACTTTTCTCATCTTGGCTGATCAGATTACTTTTGCCCAGCTTAATTGTCTTTGTTGTTTTGTTTTGCTTCCTTGTTGTTTTTCTTTGTTTAACAAATAATCATCAAAATTCGATAGTGAATATTTGGAATAAAATATTCCAACAAAAATAATTAGAAATACGTGCTAACGTGGGCTTTGGAATTTTGAATTCTATTTTCGGTTATTTATTTTAAACCAAGTTTTCTTGACATAATTTTAAACCAAGTTAAAAGTGGTATTGTAAATAAAATTCCATAAGCATAATTTTAGATAGATTTAAGATTAATTAATTTATTTTTTTGAAAATAAATATTTTGATTTTAATATTTAGACTTTTAAACCTATTGACCATTAATATAGAAGATAAATATTAACTTCATTGGTCACTTTTTAAGAATAATAATAAATTTAGTATATGGATAGCAATTCTATAAGACTTTCATAATTATAAATTATTTAATTAGGATTAAGTTGAGAATGAATGTGGTGCAAGTTAAAATTTTTATTTTTATTTCAATTGGGGGCGACAAAAATAAATTTAAAAAATGAATTATGATGATGTTGATTATCAAATTAGGACCAAGAAAAGAATAAATAAATTAAAAAGGAATGATGATGCGGACATCCTCAAATATTTCGGTGAATAGGGTAAGAGCTGAATATATATATATATATATATATATATATATATAATTTAAGATAATTGGAGGACCAAACTTTTTTTACATACCAAGGGACTAATCTTCACCCTCCATCTTCCCTCCATCTTTATTTGATCTAATGGATGAGATTAATCCCAACAATTTAAAAAATAATTTAAGATAATTTGAGGACCAAACTTTTTTTACATACCAAGGGACTAATCTTCACCCTCCATCTTCCCTCCATCTTTATTTGATCTAATGGATGAGATTAATCCCAACAATTTAAAAAACCCACTTTCATCATTTTTTTTCAAATATCAATATCTTTCAAACCGTTAATCGTTAAGTCAAAAAAAATATACCGTTACGACGAGCATTTAATTATCTTTCTATAGATTGACACTTTGATATATTTTCGACAAAAAAATTTTCGTATTTTTCACGTTTTTTTCGTGGCCGAAAAAATCACATATGAT
Source organism: Orobanche coerulescens (assembly GCA_033398695.1). Lineage (NCBI taxonomy): Eukaryota > Viridiplantae > Streptophyta > Magnoliopsida > Lamiales > Orobanchaceae > Orobanche > Orobanche coerulescens. Next base: position 27,225,390 of record CM065805.1, on the reverse strand, counting down.
ATATCATATATGATATTACATATCATATATGATATGTAATATCATATATGATATGTACTATCATATACAGGGGCGGATGCCCTTAGGGGCCTTTAGGGGCCAAGGCCCCTGAGCTTTTTTTGCAAACAATTAATAGATATATCTTATATATAAAGATTGAGTCCTTAAATTTATTGTGGAGTCTTAATGATATTAATTAATGGATATTTTTATATTTAATATTAGTTCATATTAAATTATTTCCTCTAATTTAATATATTAAATAATATTAAGTATTAAATTCATGTCTTAAATGTTTCATGTCTTAAAGTATTAATTAAAATTCTATAATTCAATTAGCTACCATTTATTTAAAAAATGAGTTTCATGTTAAATTTTTACGATTTAAATTCCTTTACTTGAATGAACTTGAATGCCCATCACTTCATTTTTATAAAAATCGTTACAGATCTTTTTGACTTCATCTCATTTTACTGTCCAACTAATTGAATTAAGTTGAGTATTCATGATTTAAATCTTTATGAATTTTGTAATAACATTTGCCATAACTATAGCAATAAGTTAATTTTCTGAACTTTTACAAACATCTTTATTAAAGCTTTATTAGTATTTATACTAAAACCCAAACAAGACCCAAACGGTGGCAAAATTCTTTGGACTCATTTATTAACTCTCTTTCATAAATAGCTTCATTTTGAAAGTAATTAAAATAGACCGTTCATATTATTATGGAAGGTTACATACTACATATTGTATGTATAAATAGTTTACTTTGCATATCAAACAATATTAATACAAACGAAAATAATACAAATCCAAAAGAAAACAATATTAGTTCACTGATATTAATGGATATTTTACAGGGAGTGTTGTACAATGAACAACAAAATAAAATAATTAGACAAGAGGCTTTATCTATTACAAGAAGGTTTTTACAAACAAAGATGAATACAAATCATAAAAAATATTTAGATAAAAATTGCCAACACATGCGGACATTATTTACGTCAATGCTGATGGTTTAATAAGTACGGTCGCTTCTACCATTTTATGGGTTTTCAAAAAATTTGGCCTTGGAAGAAAATTTAGTTCATTAGTATTACTTTGTCATTTTCTATTTTTTACTAATAACCCATAAAATTTTTTTAGTGAGAAACCAATATTTACGCTCTTTTGTATGACCTTGCATAATGGAATAAAAGGAAAAAGTACATACTTTTAGCTCAAAGCCGTTTGTTAATTATAATAACAGATACAAAAGGTTGAGTTATAGACATAAAAAAAAGTTAAAAAATTTTATCGAAAAACAAAACCCGTGCATCGCACGGGTCGTAATGCCTCGTTACCCTAAAGAGTAAAGCCCACAACACTAATATTACCCTAAAGATGAATTTCTAAATGAGTCGTTGGTTTTGTATATCAAAAGAGAACTTGCTGAAAAAATTACTTTGGATGAAATTATAGAAGATTTCAAGGCCGCGAAGGATCGACGGGTTCCACTTTGATGAGCGATGTTTGGTATTTTTATATTTAACGTCTAGTTTCAATATTTTTTTATAACTTTGAATGATGTATCTTTTGTATGTTTAAAAATATATAAGATATTAGCTTCGGCCCCCGCGGTTGAAAGGCTTGTGATCCGCCCCTGATCATATATGATATATCATATGTGATATGTAATATCATATATGATATATCACATATGATTTTTTCGGCCACGAAAAAAAACGTGAAAAAAACGAAAAATTTTTTTTGTCGAAAGTATATCAAAGTGCCCGTCTATAGAAAGATAATTAAATGCTCATCGCGATGGTGTAATTATTTTCGCTTAACTGATTAACGGTTTAAGAGATATTTAAATTATAAAAAATATGTAAAATATTAAATGCTTTTAATCTCAACCATTAATTTCTTTTTGGATGGATGGTGAGAATGAGTTCCTTGGTATGTAAGAAAAGTTTAGTATTTAATATAACTTTACTCTATATATATTCATTCTCTTCATTGAATTTCAATTAAATTTGGCTCAATTCTTTTATTAAAAGGATTGAGCCGAATACAAAATACAAAGATTTTATTGCATGTATTTTGGATAAATATATTTAGATATAAAAGATTTTAAATAGAAATTTAAGACTAAAATCTTTATATTATTTTGGATCTAAAATATAAAAATATTTAATTTAAAATCAAAGGGGATTTCATCATATTAAAGTAGTTAAATTTCTCAATAAAAATAGAACTATTTATTGGTCTACTTAATAATTGGCTAAATTATATTTTCCAGTAAAAATAAAATAATTTATTTAGCCAACTAAATAAATGGCCAAATTAAGGTTGGCGATACAAAATAATTTTGGAGTGACAAACTGATTCTAATAATTTATTTACTTTTTCGATCGGTGGATTGTCATTAAAATCCAATGTGGCAAAGAAGATTTAGATAAATAAGATCCAAAAATTAGAAAATCCAACATAGGTGAGAGAATTAACATGGTGCCCCGAATACCTAACGGTCTTATATATATGTATTGAAATTGTGTTATTCAATCAATCGCATTTCTCGTATAATAATTTATAAAATTTATTCAGTTGATAATTAGTAACTGAAATGTTTAGCTGCGAAGCACTTTCAACCTAAAAAGTTTAATTGACTCACAGCTAATTATAAATGAATTTTCGTAGTGACTGAGCCACATATGCAACACTCTCCAAAATTGGTTTTGAATATCCTGAACTACGTTGTACATTAAGAGGAGTTTCCATCTTTGCTGTATGGTACATAGCGGCTAGACCCGGCAAAATAGGCCTGGCCATGCGGCCAGTCCGCCTGCTGGCGGCGGGCGTATTATTACCCAAAAACCCTACTTTTTTGGCCCAGATTGGCCGCCATAGAGGCCCGGCCCATATGGCCCGCCTGCCCAATTTTTTTTTTTTTTTTTAAATTTATGTTATGTGTAATTATAATATTTAATTTTTTTTGTTTGTTAGATTATAATACATCTATATGTTAATTATTGATGTAATTTTATTTTTTTTTGGGACTTTGTGATTATTTGTAGTATCTCATATCAATAATAATATTATTTTATGATTTTATAAGAAATTAGTAGTGATAAATGATATGATGATCAAATAAAAATATTTGTATATTTATCTTTTGATTATGGTAGTGTAGTAAATAATGTAATTATCAAATAAAAATAATTGTATATTTATTTATCTGATTGTGATAGTATAGTGAATAATATAATAATTAAGGATCGAAAAATATTTGTATATTTATTTGAAATTAATATTTCAAAAAAAAAAGTCGAGGCTCATGCGGGCCGAGCTCCCTTGGGGCGGGCCACGGCCTAATAATTTTGGCCCCGGGAAAAGCAGGGCCTTTTGGCCCGACCAAAAAGGCTCGCCGTTTGGGTAAGGCCCGCCGTTGCTGTGTCTAATAGCGGCGCTTGGAGTTCGGAATTACGATCCACAAGAAAGGCAGGATCTAAACAAGCATCAAATGTACATAGACTCTGTTATATTGGACTGAATGAATTTGAATTGAATTGAATTGAATCAATCGACGAAATTGAATCGAATCGAATCAGATCGAATCGAATCGAAATATATATTAAGGGTAAATAATAATAATAATAATAATAATAGTAAATCATAATAATAATAGTAATCAACAACAACAACGATAATAGTAATATTATTAGTAATAATAACAATAATAATAATTAAGATTATGTTAAAGGAATAATACTCATTGTGTGCCAAAGTCTGTTAGTTTATGGGCTTTCCTAGTTAGGATTTAGCTGAGGCCTGTTTGTATGTACTTCACCCTATTTAAGGGATCTCATTGATGGAATAATACAACACTTTTGCCCTACTTTCTGTCTCAAGTTATTTTCCCTTCAACACGTTATCAGCACGTAGTTCCCGGCTGAGCACGAAATTTTTCCTCCCGATTTTCTGAAAAAAAAAAACGAAATATCGAATCCCGCGGCCGAAACCCTAGCCGCCACCACCGAAACCCAACTCCGCAGCCGCGACCCACCCACTTGCATCTTCTTCCCCGACGTCCGACCTCCGCCGTCTGCAAACCTAGGCTGGACCTCTTCAGCAAATTCTGCAACCCTTCGACTCGTCGTCGTCGTCTTCTGCAATCGAAGCCGTCATCCCCCAAATCTCCAGCCCTAATCCTCGATCGCGAACCACCGCGCAAAACCAGAGCACAGTATCTCGACCGGTCTTCAGCCCATCGTCGCCCAGAATCGCGACCTCCCTCCATCTCCTGCGCCGACTTGATCGGCCGACCCATCGCGACTGCCTCCGGCCTCGCTGCCTCCGGCCTGCTTTCGTCTCCATTGCTCAATTCCAGCCTTCGTCCACTCCGTGATGTTTTCGCCCCAGATCGCACGGTTGCCCAAAGACTCGCCCGCGACCTGCACTCCGCCCAAAGACTCGGCCCGCGATCCAGACCCGATTCAGTCCAGATTTTCTGCTCCTATTCACAAAACAAAGTACACAAATACGAACCCTACTATCTGCAATATGCGAATTTATATGTTTTTAATTACTATTGATTGCATATTTATATTCTGCAATTTATTTATGCTTAATTAAACTAAAAGCATGATGCATTCATAATTTTAACTAAATTAAAATAAATTGCTTAAGCAACTTGAATTAAAATAAATTCACGTTGAATTAAAAATTATTGCGGCATAAGATACCTCTTTGACTGCATTTATACGTGTATAGATATATTCATAGGGCTATGTGATTATATCTATAATTATATATATATTTTGCATGCATTGTTAGTTATGGCATGTATATTAAGTTCATCATTAGTAGAACCTAGAGGACTTATTTCTACTATCTATATCAACTCGAACCGTGATAAAGTAATTTCATCGGTATAAACCCCAATAGCATCGAAAGTAATTTTGACCATATCTTGGTTCTGAAAAATAATAACCCTCCACATTATTGAAAATTTTATCATGGAAAGTACTCATGGTATACTGTGAAAATTCATTTTCCTTTTTTTCTTGTCTCAAGATAGCTGATCCAACTCGTCCTGAATTTGACATCTTGGACTCAGAAGAGCTTGAGTACCATAGATGGGTTTCTGACGTAGAGACCACTTTTATCGCTAAGGACTATAATGCCACTATCTTTGAAAAAGCAGGCGAAGTACCGTCTGATAAAACCAAAGCTAGTGCATTAATGTTCCTTAGGCGACATATCGACCCGAGCCTAAGATGGGAATATCTGCAGTTGAAATCCCCGAAAGAAATGTGGGATGCCCTTAAGGTCCGTTTTGGGAACATCCACAATACCTTGCTCCCAGAGTTGACTGTGCAGTGGAATGAAATCCGCTTGCTTGATTATAAACGGATCAACGATTTCAACAAAGATATGCTCCGTCTGAAAGCACGCCTTAATTTCTGTGGAAAGGACCTCACAGAAGATGATATGATTCAGAAAACTCTTTCCACTTTCCCTACTTCCGCCCTTATACTAGCGAACCAGTATAGGCTGGAGTATGACAATAAACGCATCACTACCTTCAATAAGCTTATCAACCTACTGCAAGTGGCTGAGAGGCACAATGAAGTATTAGTGAGCAACAATGCCAGGCCGGCTGGGACAAAGAAAGTTCCCGAGGCCAACTATGGCAAAGTGAAAGGTGGAAAGAACCCCAATGCACAGGGGACTGGTCATGGCAACCCCAAACCACAACGTGGAAGAGGGCACAGTGGTCGAGGACGTGGGGGTTCTTCCAATGTAATGAGAAGACTTGGTGCTCCCGGCCCTTCTGGCCAAGGAAACAAAGCACCTACCCCCCATGTCGCTCCTAAAGTCAGAGTTGGCGATGAACCGTGCTATCGATGTGGAGATGCTGGACATTGGTACAAGAACTGCCATGCAAGTAAACAAGTCGCAGCACATTACAAGAAATATAGAGAGTCCAAAGAACGGGAGGCTCACTATATGGAGGAAGATGCTCTCGACGAGTCCCCCGACGTCAATTTCACAGTCACCGATAATCACAATGAGCCATACGTGTCACAGTCATTAGAGGCACCCCTTTATGACTGAATGTTTCATTATGTTTACTTTCTCGTTTACATTTGGCATTGTTAGCTCGGAACGATTTTATCGATTTTTTATTTTCAATAATGGTGTGATGAAACTTTGTTTTTCTAGAACAAGATATTATTATTGCTTACGTTATATCCTTAGCTTTATTTCGAAGAAATGAATATTGCTTGCATGTTTATGGTTCGAATTTTTTTCTCTCCTTTTCGTAGGAATGAATCGGTGAGAACTTGAATGTTTGGTTGACAGTGGGACCACCCACACCATTCTGAGGAATAGGCTTCTATTCACGGAATTAATTGCATGTCAAACCTCGGTAACCACGATGACTGGGTCCTCCCAACTCATCTAAGTGCGAGGCAATGCCCGATTTTTATTGCCTAACAGCACTCTTATCCGAGTTACCGATGCTCTATACGCACCTAGGGCCCCTCGAACCTTACTAAGTTTTAAAGATATACGTAGCAATGGTTTCCACGTCGAAACCCACTGTGAGAATGGAATCTAGTTCCTTTATATTACCTCTAATAAATGTGGACATAAACGCATATTAGAAAAACTTAAGAGTCAAAATAGTGGACTGTACACCACAACCATTAGGGTATTCGAATCCTATGCTGTCACCATAAATGAAATTTAGGACAAAGACTCATATAGGCTTTGGCATGATAGACTAGGTCATCCTGGTCGAGATATGATGATTCATATCCTAAAGAACTCGCACGGACATCCTTTCTTTCGAGCGAAAAAGGGGCAACAACTCAACACGAAGAACAGTATTGATGTTAATCATGCTATGTCATCTAAAGAAATAGAGACATATGCCCCTTCTAAGCAATTGACTATGTCAAAAGCACATCGCTCATTCTGCAAAGCCTGCTCTTTAGCTAAAGTAGGGGCGAGACCTTCCTACACTAAAGATACTAAAGCGAACATCCCATTCTTACAACGTATACAAGGAGATATTTGTGGACCCATCCACCCAGAATGCGGACCATTTAAGTACTTTATGGTATTGGTGGATGCTTCGACACGCTGGTCACATGTCGCACTCCTTTCCACTTGAAATGCTGCATTTGCAAAACTCCTAGCTCAGATCATTCGTCTAAGGACTCACCATCCTGATCACCCTATCAAGTCTATTCGACTCGATAATGCATGAGAATTTACATCTAAAGTATTTGATGACTACTGCATGTCAATCGGAATCGATGTAGAGCATCCCGTTCCCCATGTGCATACACAAAATGGTCTCGCAGAGGCAACCATTAAAAGAATCCAAATGGTAGCACGAGCATTGGTTTTGCGCACCAATCTGCCCATCTTTGCTTGGGGATATGCAGTCCTACATGCAGCCGTACTTATTCGTCTCAGACCCACCGTTGGCCAACCATTTTCTGTGTACAAGTTGGTAACTGGATATGAACCGGATATTTCACATCTACGCATATTTGGTTGTGCAACATATGTGCCGATTGCGCCCCCACAACGCAATAAAATGGTTCCTCAGAGATGTTTAGGTATTTACGTTGGATACGAATCCCCAACAATTATCCGCTACTTAGAACCCTTGACAGGTGATCTCTTTACCGCGTGTTTTGCGGATTGTCACTTCAATGAGTTAGAATTCCCGTCGTTAGGGGGAGAGGAGAAAAAGAAGTTTCTCAAGGAACGACAGGAATTGTCCTGGTACGTCCCGAGTCTGTCTCATTATGATCCCCGTACCTCACTATGTGATCGTGAAGTACAACGAATCCTCGATCTTCAGAACGTAGCAGATTCGATGCCTGATGCGTTTACTGATATCGCCAAAGTGACAAGATCACACATTCCAGCTGCAAATGTGCCTTCAAGGTTAGAAGTCTCGAATAAAGGGCACATCACCAACGTACCGAGTGATGCGATCGCACCCAGTGGAAGCGCGATCGAGGCCGTGGCTCCCAAAAGGAAAAGGGGAAGGCCACCCGGTTCGACAGACACCCGCCCAAGGAAGAAAAGGGCAGGTGAGGCACAAACCAACCCATTAATCATCAATACTGGGAATCCTTCCCACGAGATCATCTCTGACTATAGCTATGTCCACGAATCATTAATGGGGGATGCCCCGGAGATCGATTCAGCATTAGAAAACAAAGAGATCTCGATCAATTATGAAAGTGCGTCTGATTTGATGGAACGATCGACCACTCATATTGATGATGTGTTTGCATACACAGTTGCTCAAGAAATCATAGAGCACGATGATGTCGAACCACGCTCTATTGAAGAATGTCAACAAAGAGCTGATTGGCCTAAATGGAAAGAAGCTATCCAGGAAGAGCTTGACTCTCTGACAAAACGCAAGGTACTTGGCCCAGTAGTGCTAACTCCGCCAAGTGTAAAGCCTGTTGGACACAAATGGGTTCTTGTCAGAAAGCGGAATGAGAATCACGAAGTCCTGAGGTACAAGGCTCGCCTTGTTGCACAAGGTTTCTCACAACGCCCTGGTATAGATTACGGGGAAACGTACTCCCTCGTAATGGACGTTATTACGTTCCGCTATCTAATCAGACTAGTTATTTCCGAAGGATTGGAAATGCAGCTAATGGACGTGGTCACTGCGTATCTCTATGGGGATCTAGATACGGAGATTTACATGAAAGTGCCCGAAGGCATTTCATTGCCCAAATCAAGTAACTCCAGACCACGGAGTGCGTATTCAGTTCATTTGAAATGCTCACTTTACGGTTTGAAACAATTCGGAAGGATGTGGTATAACCGTCTGAGTGAATACTTGATTGAAAAGGGATACAAGAACGATGAACTGTGTCCTTGCGTCTTTATAAAGAAAACAAGTTCCGGATTTGCGATCATCACAGTATATGTCGACGATATGAATATAATCGGCACTCTTGATGAAATAAGAGAAACCACCGGATACTTGAAAACTGAGTTTGAGATGAAAGATCTTGGGAAGACTCGTTTCTGTCTTGGTATTCAAATAGAACATAGAGTCTGTGGGATTCTCATCCACCAGTTTGCTTATGTCCAGAAGATGCTTAGATGCTTTAACATGGACAAAGCACACCCGGTTAGCACTCCCATGATCGGTCGTAGCTTGGATGCGAAGAAAGATCCATTTCGTCCAAAGGAAGATGACGAAGAGCTTTTGGGAGCTGAAATTCCCTACTTAAGTGCAATAGGCGCTCTATTGTACTTAGCTCAATGTACGCGACCGGACATCGCCTTCTCAGTAAACTTACTAGCTCGATTTAGTTCAGCACCGACGCAATGTCATTGGAATGGTATCAAGAATATATTCCGATACCTAAAAGGAACCATTGACTTGGGACTATTCTTTCCCTACAAGCAGGCAAAGGAAACTGCTTCCGTAAAGGCAAATGCTAATGCCATAGAACCTACCCCGACGAACGTGTTGGTAGGATTTGCCGACCCACACAAAGGTCGTTCCCAAACTGGCTATGTATTTGCTATTGGGAACACCGCTATATCTTGGAGATCCACAAAGCAAACCCTTGTAGCTACCTCATCTAATCACGCCGAAATTATCGCTTTGCATGAGGCGGTACGTGAGTGTATTTGGTTAAGAGCTATCATTACACATATCCGAGGTAACAGTGGACTAAGTAATGTCACTGGAGCACCCACATGCATATATGAAGATAATGCAGCTTGCATCGAACAGATGAAGCTTGGGTATATCAAGGGGGATAACACAAAACACATATCTCCAAAATTCTTCTATAATCAGCAACAACAGGCTCTCCTCAATATTCAAGTAAAGCAAGTCAGATCAGAGGAGAATGTGGCCGATTTGTTCACCAAATCTCTGCCAAGGCCGTGTTTGAAAAACATGTGAGAAGTATCGGAATGCGGAGAATTTCCGAACTCCCGAAATCGCTGTAAAGGTAGAGGGAGAAGGGTGAGTCATAAAGAAACTTACTCACCGACGTTGTACTCTTTCCTTTGACCAAGGTTTATTTTCTCCCATTGGGTTTTGTTACTTGGCAAAGTTTTTAATGAGGCAAACGACACATGCACAAGTTTTTCAAAGTATCCTTGATTGATGTACAAATCAGGGGGAGATGTAGACTTGAGGGGGAGTCTTACATCCACACCGTACGTTATACTCTTTTCCTTCCAAGGATCATTTTTCCCACAGGGTTTTTATCACTTGGAAAGGTTTTTAACGAGGTAACAAGATGTACGATTTTAGGGATCGATGGAATGGTCACCTTAGTAGCGCTATGATCAAATGTAACGATCATATGAGAGGATAGATTCAAAGGACGAAGTCTAAACTTGATGTGTCTAGATGTTGTACTCTTTTCCCTACGATCAAGACATTTTTCCCACTGGGTTTTTGCTTGACGAGGTTTTAACGAGGCAACATGACATGCGTTTGTAGACTAGGCACAAGGGGGAGTGTTAAAGGAATAATACCCATTGTGTGCCTAAGTCTGTTAGTTTATGGGCTTTCCTAGTTAGGATTTGGCTGAGGCCTGTTTGTATGTACTTCACCCTATTTAAGGGATCTCATTGATAGAATAATACAACACTTTTGCCCTACTTTCTGTCTCAAGTTATTTTCCCTTCAACAGATTATTAATAATAATAAGAAGAAGAAGAATTGAGCCAATCAATCGAATCGAATCGAATCGAACTAAATCAATCGAATGGATCGACTGAATCGAATCAATCGAAAAACTTAAAAATAAGTCCAAAAGAACAGGGTCATACTCAATTATACATATTAAACTAGATTGGATTCACTTTATACTATATAATACTTATCCCCCTTAATTTAATGTGGAAGAGGGATTTAATTGTAACTTTTAATTGTAAATATATGAAGAGACTATTTGAATTGTAACTTTTAATGTAAATAAACTAATTTAAATACAAAAGTTATGATAAACATCACAATGCAAATGCACCTTCTAATACACAAGGTGATTAAAATGAACTTTTAAATGATAGTATAAATTACAAGATGGTTAAATTTTAGCTATGAAATCTTAGATACAATCGGTGCATCGCACGGGTTGAATAAACCAAAAACAACCCCGGAGCAACATACGGGTTAGTAAAGCCTCATTTCATATAACTAATTACATAGACTAAAATAAAAGGACAATAACAATAAAAAAACATATAAACTTCTCTAAAAGACATTTAAATTTTGCCATCTGCTCATTCAACCGTCTGCCCCAACATTACGTACAAAATACGTGCACCTTCTAATACACAAGGTGATTAAAATGAACTTTTAAATGATAGTATAAATTACAAGATAGTTAAATTTTAGCTATGAAATCTTAGATACAATTGTTAGGCGTATTTTTATACGCTTATTTATCATTATTTTGTATTATTTTGGAGAGTGAATTTGCTTTTATGAGCCTTTAATGCCTTAATTTTGTATGATTGTCAGGAGATTGGAGCCCGGAAGCTAAAACGAGGCGAAACGGGCGAAAACGGCAAATTTTGGCTGTGAGCCGCGGCACAAGGAAGCAGGGCCGCGCCACACGCAGAAGATCAGCAAGCACAGAGTAAACTGTACTCTGTGCCGCGGCAACCAGTGAGCCGCGGCACAGAGGAATTAAATGACGCCCAGGCATCCAGCTGAAGGCAATGTGCCGCGGCACAGATTTAGTACGCCGCGGCACACTTGGCGGTTTTTGTATGTTCCGCGCGGATTTGGGCCGTTTCGAAGCCAGTTTTCGACCTACTCATACGGACGCGATTTAGAGACTGTGAAAAGCTATAAATAAGGGTTTAAGACCCTAATTAATGAGGGCTTGATCTTTTTATCTAGGGGATCTTGAGCTTGGAATCAGAGAGGAGAGACGGCAGAAGAGGAGGGAAGCAGAAGACTTCAAGAGCAGAGGGCGGAAGCCAAAGAACGGAGGAATTCGAGCTTCATCTGCGTTTGATTTTAATGCTTTCATTCATTTATTCTGTATTTTCAATTATTAGTATGTCAAGTGTTGTGTCAAGAATTAACACTTTCCGACCGGCGATCGCCTCGGAGGTCGGGCGACCGAGTCACTGCCGAGCGGCCAAGGCAGAACTGCCGACCAGCGACCAGGCGACCGAGCCTTTACCCAGCGGACAAGCTAGATCAGCAATCAAGGTCCCAGGACGAATCCCGGTGCCGAGCGATCGACATCAATACGATCGCCTCTCGGTACTCGGCGACCGACTCCTGGCGACCGACTGGAGACGATCGGCTCTCGGTACTCGGCGACCAACCCTTGGTGACCGACCGGAGACGATCATCTCTCGGCACTTGCCGACCGACCCTTGGTGACCGACTGGAGACGATCATCTCTCGGCACTTGCCGACCGACCCTTGGTGACCGACCAATGCCGACCCTCAGCAACTGGCCGATGGCGACCTCTGATGACCAGCTAGGGACGACCGCCTCATGACGATCAGGGACGATGGCCATCCAGTCGGAAAAGGCCGAGCTTCAAGACTGGCACCACGTGCAAGGGCCGAGACAAGATCCGCGAATCACGGGTCATTGACCACAGCCTGGCAGAATCTTTCCACCAGCCGACAAGCCGCCGAAAGCTGTCAGTAGGGCCGCATGTGACTGACTCCGGACGCGTGCTGGCCCCTCATTGGACCGCCCAGCTGGCTGCCTGCTGGAGCTTTGGACTTTAGGCAGACTGCCAGCCTCTTCCTTGGACTTTAGCCCGACAGCCGGGTGATCGTCCCATTATAATATTGGCCGGCAGACGATCGCCACATTATTATAATGGCCGGAAGGCGATCGCCCGCCATAGGACAGGACCCGGCTGCCACTATAAATACAAGGCATCCTGCACTTGTCCAGGGGACCGAACTTTTACCGCACAAAAAGGCTCCAGAACTTCAACTCCCTTCGGATTTCACGCAAGACAGAAGCAAAACATCAAGCACTTGGCTATCTCCAACTCTTGGCAACAGCTTTCATTGGGTCTTACTTCTCCCGGCCTCTCTCATCAGGCAGACGATCGGCGGGGATGAAGAACACCGAGCTTCGCTCAAGAGCCGGATTAATAGAGTCTTTTTACACTCATTGTATTTAGATTTCTCTCATTAATACTTGTATCCACGAATATTTGTATTAATATCATCTCGCGAGAGCATTCAAGTCCGGGCCTAACAAACCCGGCAAATCTTGTATTATTTATCTTCTCTCGGAAGTGCTCCCGCAATTGTTGTTTGTTGTCCGTCTTCCAGCAGTATTAATCTTCGGATAAATATTTTGGGCAACAACAATTGGCGCTAGAGGAAGGGGATCTAACCCTCAAATTTTTACACCTACCGTCCCGAAGAACACTCACTGTTCTCGGGGCAGATACTTGAAGTGACACTCACTGCACTTCAAAGAAATCCTTCAGAAATCATGTCTTCCGCCTCCGCGTCGAAGAAAGCCGCTGACGGCCGGCGGACCCCGTTCCGTCCCAGTCCGAGCCGCAGCCGATGGTGGAAGGTAGCCGCCGCGGTCAGAGACGCTCGACCCCATCCCGGGACGGCGGCCCGAGCCTCTCGCTCGATCAGTTCCGAACCAATGAACAGATCGAAGAGGCCATAGCCGTCCTTCAGGAGCGACAGAGCGCTCTCGACGCGCCTCCTGCTATCACCCCCTCGGTCTCCCGCCGGAAGTCCAAGCGGAAGCTCAAGGCATTACTGGCCGAGCGAGCGCCAGGAGGCTCTCACCCGCAAGAAGAGGCGCTCGGCAGCCGGGGCACCTCTGTCTTCGATCGCCTGGGCAGTGACCCGACTGCGGCCGGGCGTCGGCCCCAGCTACGAGACGACGGAGTTTGAGTCCGTCACCAGGAGCTCGGCCTACCCGGCTCCCAGAAGGCAACCCAGCCGCCTGGCTCCCGCTCGCCAAATTGCCGAGGTCGGCAGCAGCGGAGTCCGGAGATCGGTACACGATCGCCTCGGCTCCCGCTCCCAAAGCCGATCCGCAAGCAACCGAGCCGCGGCGATTGCCGCTTTGCAACGTCAGCTCGACGACGTGAAAGCGCTCCTGCAATCCGGGGCAGGCGCCATGAAGACGATCGCCGAGCCGAGCGAGCCGCTCGCGATCGACATCGAGCTCGCCCCCGTGCAGCACAGGATCGCTCCCCCGCAAACACCCGTGTACGAGGGGCGATCGGACCCCCAGACGCACCTGAGGAAGTTCAACATCTACATGACCGGGTGTGGGGCATCGGACGCGACCCGGTGACGAATGTTCCCTCTGACGCTGGACGACCTCGCCCACCGGTGGTACACCTCATTGCCACCTCGGTCCATTGGCTCCTTTAACGAGCTGGCGCACGTCTTCACGGAACACTTCGCCACCAGGGTCGTCCGGCCAGAAGGTCGCCTTCGCATGATGCGAATCAAGCAGGGAGAAGAAGAGTCCGACTCGGACTACATCGACCGGGTAGACGGGATCATCCTCAATGGCGAGCCCGTAAGCGATGAGACCGTTCTCTACGCGGTCCTAGGGGGATTTCAGGGTTTTTCGCCTATGTTCAGGCATCTCACGAAGAACCAACCTACAACCTACGCAGCCTTCCGGGCTAGAGCCGCAGATTTTCTGGCCAGGCAAAGGTTCCTTCTTAGCCTGTGAGCAGCGCGATCGGCGCCCGGACGACGATCTCCTGCCCGATCGCCGATATCGACCTACGAATAAAGCGATCGGCAGCCGAGCGACGATCGACAATCTTCTGGCCCGATCGCCGATCATCACGCTACATCATCAGCAATCCGGCGGACACGATCGCCATTTACAGTCCAGCATCTAACATGACGGACTAAGGCATAAGATCGCCTCCACCGCACATCATAAAAGCCATGGTCCTGGCAGTCGATGGAACCGGCTGCTTCGGCCATGCAAGGTCCCTTTCGGCCGAGATCGCCCGCCCTTCGTTTAAATACGAGGCCGGCGTAGTCTGAGGGCTCTCCAACATTAATCAGTGGACCCATGCCACAACCCCCGTCTCAACGTACACCGTCGAGGTCGGCCATCTCCATGGCTGGCCGAGGTGGAAGCAGAGCTAACAAGCCGCGGAGGTGGAGTTGATTCATCCGACGCTTCCCCGCGCAAGGACTCCTCTAGACCGAGACCGCACGCCCTTCGTTTAAATAAGAGGCGAGGCGCAGCCTAACAGAGGACCCTCATAATAAAGTGAGTCACGAGACACTCAATGTCTTCGCGCACCAAGACACGGTCATGGAGTCGGTCCATCGATCTCCGCGACTGTGCACGATTCCTCAAACAAGCGAAACCACCAAGTTTCCGTGGGGGATCGGCCAATATTGTTTTTGCAGGTAAAAGACCGAAAGATATCTAGCCAATCGACCATGATAGCCCAAGTCCGAATCCTAAGTCAGCTCAGGAAGATCGCCCGTCCTCATCTTACACGATCGCCAGCAAGAACCACCTCGCCCCATGTCTTCAACATAGGAGCAAGCTGGGGGGCAATTGTTGTGTCAAGAATTAACACTTTCCGACCGGCGATCGCCTCGGAGGTCGGGCGACCGAGTCACTGCCGAGCGGCCAAGGCAGAACTGCCGACCGACGGGCGACCGAGCCTTTACCCAGCGGACAAGCTAGACTGGCCAACCGAAGGTCCCAGGACGAATCCCGGTGCCGAGCGATCGACATCAATACGATCGCCTCTCGGTACTCGGCGACCGACTCCTGGCGACCGACTGGAGACGATCGGCTCTCGGTACTCGGCGACCAACCCTTGGTGACCGACTGGAGACGATCATCTCTCAGCACTTGCCGACCGACCCTTGGTGACCGACTGGAGACGATCATCTCTCGGCACTTGCCGACCGACCCTTGGTGACCGACCAATGCCGACCCTCAGCAACTGGCCGATGGCGACCTCTGATGACCAGCCAGGGACGACCGTCTCATGACGATCAGGGCCGATGGCCATCCAGTCGGCAAAGGCCGAGCCTCAAGACTGGCACCACGTGCAAGGGCCGAGACAAGATCCGCGAATCACGGGTCATTGACCACAGCCTGGCAGAATCTTTCCACCAGCCGACAAGCCGAAAGCATCGGTAGGGCCGCATGTGGCCCGACTCCGACGCGTCTTTGGCCCCTCATTGACCGCCACCGTCGCCTGGAGCTTTGGACTTTAGGCATCGCCACCTCTTCCTTGGACTTTAGCCCGACATCCGGTGATCGCCCCATTATAATATTGGCCGTGACGATCGCCACATTATTATAATGGCCAAGGCGATCACCCGCAGAGGACAGACCTGCCGCCACTATAAATACAAGGCATCTGCACTTGTCCGGGGACCGAACTTTTACCGCACAAAAAGGCTCCGAACTTCAACTCCTTCGGATTTCACGCAAGACAAGCAAAACATCAAGCACTTGGCTATCTCCAACTCTTGGCAATTTTCATTCGGTCTTACTTCTCGGCCTCTCTCATCGGGCACGATCGGGGACGAAGAACACCGAGCTTCGCTCAAGAGCCGGATTAACAGAGTCTTTTTACACTCATTGTATTTAGATTTCTCTCATTAATACTTGTATCCACGAATATTTGTATTAATATCATCTTGCGAGAGCATTCAAGCCCGGGCCTAACAAACCCGGCAAATCTTGTATTATTTATCTTCTCTCGGAAGTGCTCCCTCAATTGTTGTTTGTTGTCCGTCTTCCAGCAGTATTAATCTTCGGATAAATATTTTGGGCAACAACATCAGGCTAAAACCCTAATCTATGATTTTGATGAAACCTACGTTTTGATGGATTTGCTTGAGATTATCTAATTAATTACCTTTTTGTTGGGTTTTCCCAATCGTGTTTAATGCTTGAAATTATCTGGCCAATAGTTGTATTGATTTAATCATTCAATTCGAATCGGGAGAGGAGAATTGGTGAGGAACTATTGATGAGGACTGTTTTATTCTGTGAGATAGGAATATACTCATAGGAACTACGTGGCCTTTTGGAGATTTTATGCTTTTTGCCTATTGACGAATTAATTCACCTAGGGATAGAGTGCGTTATTCGCCTTTAGACAAATCTATTGACCTCGGGAGAGGCGGTAGAATACATTAGCAATCTCCGCCTTCAATAAATTGGGAAAATTATTTACTACGGATAATCGAGAGAAAATTCGGATAAACCGAGGTGGATTTAGAATCCTAGACTTATTCATCATTTTATTTCCTTTCTTCAAGCTATCGTTTTATACTGTTAGTCTTTTAATAATTCTTTTAGTAATTAATTGCAAAACCCAAATTCGATTGTTCGAATAAAACTGTAATACATAAAAATCGGTAGTTAGTGATTCAGTCCTCGTGGGAACGATACTCACTCATCACTTTATTACTTGTAAACGATAACGTGCACTTGCGTGTAAGAAATATCGCAACAAGTTTTTGGCGCCATTGCCGGGGACTGAAATTTTCTAATATCGATTTCAGTATTTCTAGTCTTAGTTTGAACGTTTTTATTTTATTATTTTGTGTATTTAATTTCGTCTATTTGTTTTTCTTTTCAGGATCTTTCGTGTAGTGCATGAGAAAACTCGGTAACGAAGGCCTACTACCTTTAGATACCGAGCTCGAGCGCACTCTGAGAAGGAACAATAAGGAGAAACGAGAGTTAAAGACGACGGTGACCATGGCCGAGAATATCGAAATTCAAGAAGGACATAATATTGTGCAGCAAGCTCAACCGGAAATGGCACTTCGAGACTATGCCATGCCGCAAATTAATGCTAATTTTTCGGGAATTCGGCGTCCCACTATCCAAGCCAATAATTTTGAGATCAAGCCTGCTATTATTCAGATGGTGCAGGCGAGCCAATTTTGTGGATTGCCGAATGACGACCCAAACGCTCATATTGCTTCTTTTCTTGAAATATGTGACACGTTCAAGAATAATGGTGTCACCGACGATGCTATCCGATTACGGCTTTTCCCATTCTCTTTGAGGGATAAAGCGAAATTTTGGCTAAATTCCTTACCGCCGGGGTCGATCACAACATGGGCAGAGTTAGCGCAAGCCTTCCTTGCCAAATTCTTCCCACCTTCTAAGACGGCGAGATTAAGAAATGAGATCACCACCTTTGGTCAGTATGACATGGAATCGCTCCACGAGGCGTGGGAGCGATACAAAGATTTGTTATGGAGATGCCCACATCACGGCCTTCCACATTGGCTTCAGATTCAGACGTTCTACAATGGTTTGAGTGCCTCTACACGCACTCTCGTGGATGCAGCCGCCGGTGGGGCTTTGATGGGAAAGACTATGGCTGAGGCACACTCGTTGTTGGAAGCTATGGCCGCAAATGCATATCAATGGCCATCTGAAAGATTGACGCCGAAGCGAGTTATGGAAGTTTCTAGTAATGATCCGATTTCCACATTGTCAGCTCAAGTCGCCGCCTTAACCTAACAGCTTCAAGCATTTTCGCATTCACCTTCCCCCGTTACCATTGAGACATGCAATTGGTGTAATGGATCCCACCCGAGCGCGGAGTGTCAAGTCGGAAACCCGTTCGAGCAACATCCGATGGAGCAAGCTCAATTCGTGGGAAATGGAAATCGACAAAATAATCCGTACTCCAACACGTATAATCCGGGGTGGCGTAATCATCCCAATTTTTCGTGGAGAAACGGACAGAACTCAAACCAGCCCCCGTTCGCTCAGAACCAGCCCCTCCGCTCCAAAAGTTTCTCTCGAGGAAGCACTTGCGAAATTGGCAGCGAATACGAGTCAATTCATGACCCGTACTGAAGCGACATTGCAGAATCATTCCGCTTCCATTCGAAACTTGGAAGTCCAGCTGGGCCAAATTGCTAATGTGTTGACTGCCCGCCCGGAGGGAGCATTGCCAAGTACAACAGAGACAAATCCTAGAGAGAGTCTAAACGCAATCAGCTTGAGAAGCGGGAAAGAGGTGTTGGACCAGCCCGAGAGGTGTGAAAAGAGGAATGAAATTGAGGAAAAGAATAATTTAGCGACAGAGGAGTCACAAGATTGGAGACCTTCGATAACGTTTCCGGATAACCCAAAGGCATATGTGCCACCTGTCCTGTTTCCGCAGAGATTACAGCAGAAAAAGGCGGACAAACAATTCTCTAAGTTCCTTGACGTGTTCAAAAAGCTTCACATTAACATTCCATTCGCCGACGCGTTGGAACAAATGCCGAGCTACGTTAAATTCATGAAAGAGATAATGTTGAAGAAAAGAAAACTCGAGGAGTTTGAGACTGTCGCCTTGACAGAGGAATGCAGCGCGATTCTTCAAAAGAAGCTTCCACCAACATTGAAAGATCCGGGAAGTTTCAACATACCGTGCACCATGGGGAATCTTTCTTTTAATAAGGCATTGTGCGATCTCGGTGCTAGTATTAACCTCATGCCTCTGTCGATTTTTAAGAAGCTGGGAATTGGGGAAGCAAAGCCGACAACGGTCTCCTTGCAATTAGCGGATCGATCGATTAAGTATCCGAGGGGAGTGATTGAGGATGTTTTAGTAAAGGTGGATAAATTTATCTTTCCAGCGGACTTTATTGTTCTCGACATGGAGGAAGATGAAGATATCCTGATTATCTTGGGACGACCATTTTTAGCGACCGACAGAACTCTTATAGATGTGGAAAAAGGAGAGTTAACTCTGCGGGTCCAAGACGAGCATGTTAAATTCCAAGTATTCAAATCTTTTCCATGTCCGGGAGGTGTTGATAAAAGTTCTCTAAGTGAAAGTGTGGAGGCTGTTGCAAAAGAAAAACACCGAAAACATCGTCGGTCGGAAAATTCAGATTTTGTGTCAGATGGCCCAAATTTTAAGAAAGACGTAGAACGAGTAGCATTTCTCGAGCACTCGGACAAGTCCGCTGGGGTCATAAAGTCATTTTTGAAAGAAGGAAATAAGACGGAAATCAAACGGACATCTAGTCATGAGAAAAACGGGTGTCTCGGAAAGTTATTCTCGTCAAAACCTTTCCGCAAACAACACTCGATGTCCGAACCGAAAGTCGAATCATTAACGACTGATGGTCATAATTTTGAAAACCATATTAACGGTTCGATGAACGGGGCGGAGATCAAATGGAGTTTGCGAAAAGCGAACTGATTTTTAAATAGGTCCGGCTGAAGACTATAAACTTAGCGCTCCTCGGGAGGCAACCCGAGTATTAGTTGTAGATTCTTTATTGTTTTCTTGCATTTTTAGAGTCTTTATTTGTCGTCATTCTTCTTTGATCTGTCCTTCCCTCTCGTCTTGATGTTATCGTTTAAAAATTTTGTGCAGGAATCAGCCAAGGGGAGAAAATTCAATGATGGGCCGCGGCACAATAAAAGTGAGCCGCGGCACGCACCAGTGGATGAAACATGGCCAAACAAAATGTATTCTGTGCCGCGGCACAATCTTACTGAGCCGCAGCACACCAGGTCACTGAGCCGCGGTACACATACCCTGAGCCGCGGCACACCAAATGTCCAAGAAACGCCCAGGAGACTGTACTTTGTGCCGCGGTACGGGGCAAATGAGCCGCGGCACACTAACACGTTGAGCCGCGGCACGCCTAAACTGAGCTGCGGCACCGGCGATGTACAAATACGTCCCGTGCCGGCGTACTGCAGTCGCGGCTCACTTATGTTGTGCCGCGGCCCCCGTCGCATTATAAGAATGGCCAGGTATGCTTCATACAGTTGATCGGCCAGCACAAGGGGCCCTTTCCCTCGGATATTTGACGGCACAATAAGGTCATTCGATAACCTTCTCTTTGTCTCCTTCTCAAATTCTTCTGGTAATTCTTGATTTCTTAATCATAAGTGATACTTGATTTGAAAAGAATTGAAGTTATATATTGCTAGTTGTTCTTCAATGTTATTTCTAAAATGGAGTTGGAATATGGGGAATTTGATATTGTGATGGAATTGATATTCATGAACGAATTGGTGATGATAGTTGTCGTTATTCAGGGTTATTATCTGTGTTATTATTTTTGGGATTTGGAGTTAACCATCAAAATTCTTGTTCTTTATTTTAACTTGTGCACACAAAGTGTTTGATAAATTGCAGCAATGAAAAATTGGTAAGCCAGGCATTTTCAAATTATATGCAATGAATCATGTTATCGAATTACACCATCCCCAACCCTTACATCATGTTAAACTTGAGAGCTCGTACTTAACTTCCTTTTTGATGATGCAAGCTCATTTATTCACACTCCGCATGATGTAGTCAAGAAGCGTGCAAGCTCACCGGATGATGCCGGCACCAGCTCGTGAGAGGACCTGAGGGGAGTACTTGACCTTCTTATTCTATTGCATATCATATTTTGTCCATTGAGGTCAATGTACGTCCTAAGTTGGGGGGGGGGGTTACTTTCAGTTGCTACATTCATTCTTTGTCTTGATTTTGTTGCATTTTTCATTACTTTGCGTTATTTTTTTTCGATAGCCTTGCTTGTCTTGATTTTACTTTTATTCGTGAATTTTTCGTGCTTCTATTTGTGTAATACTGATGTTACGACACTGTTTTTCTCTCTGAAGAAACGGTCGAGTTTTAGTCGAATTGTAGTCATGATTTTACATTTTACGCTTAGTATTCATTTAGGTCCGAAATTTTTTCGTGATTGTAGAGGTCTTGGCGGATAAGAGAGGATACATACTTGTTTTAAAATCACCGTCGATACGTTTGGTTACATTTTTCGGTTAGTTAGTCGTCCAGTTACATTAGTCGTGTTGGCACTTAGAGTGAGTTTAGAGTCGGTCAGTTTTTCCCAAAAGTTGAGATAATTTTGTTCTATGAGGGGAAGTCTAGTAACCGGGGGTATTCACGTGATCCGTTGTTTACTCTCGCGTAAAACGACGACCCTGGTTAGACTAGTGATTTAGAGACTTCACATGTGCCGATGATAGGGAGCCTAGTAACCGGGGGTATTCACGTAACCCGTTGTTTACTCTCGCGTAAAATAGTGACCTTGATTCGGACATGCAGGAAGTATATATTCGAGTTGTTTCTCCGCTGTAGAAGGGAACTTAGTAACTAGAAGCATCCATGTGCCCCATGAGTGTCTTTTACGTCAAACGGTTTCCCAATACATGAGAATGGAAGTTCCACCCTAGGATTATCCCGATGAAACATCCCGAGATCCGAACCTAGTGGTCAACTCGAATCAATTTCTTGAGCATATATATATAAGGGAATACTGTCCGAGGATTATTTTTATGAAACTCGTGAAAATTTTGCCATTAGACTGTGGAACGGGACGAACTAGCTTGTTTATTTTAACCTTTCATATTGACGGTCGATTTGATTCACGTTTTGTTAATCTTTGAGCTGGATTTTCTTCATGAACGAGTAATTAGGACTGCACTTGGTTACTTTGTAGAATCAGTGTTCTGAGTGTATCTCGCTATTACGATACTCGTACTATTCAGAGAAAATTTCAGGATAGTATTGATTAGGTAGAGCATGATGAGTTGCACGATTATTCACGACATTCTTTTGTTGAAATTAATTATTTTTGCTTGAGGACAAGCAAAGGCTTAAGTTTGGGGGTATTTGTTAGGCGTATTTTTATATGCTTATTTATCATTATTTTGTATTATTTTGGAGAGTGAATTTGCTTTTATGAGCCTTTAATGCCGTAATTTTGTATGATTGTCAGGAGATTGGAGTCCGGAAGCTAAAATGAGGCAAAGCGGTAGCAGCAAATTTTGGGCATGAGCAGCGGCACAAGGAAGCGGGGCGCGGCACACGCAGAAGATCGGCAAGCACGAGTGAACTGTACTCTGTGCCGCGCACGGCCAGATGAGCCGCGGCACGGAGGAATTAAATGACGCCCGGGCATCCAGTGAAGGCAATGTGCCGCGGCACACAGTTTAGTGCGCGCGCTTTGCTTGGCGGTTTTTGTATGTTCCGCGCGGATTTGGGCCGTTTCGAAGCCAGTTTTCGACC
The DNA here is from genome assembly GCA_033398695.1 of Orobanche coerulescens. Taxonomy (NCBI): domain Eukaryota; kingdom Viridiplantae; phylum Streptophyta; class Magnoliopsida; order Lamiales; family Orobanchaceae; genus Orobanche; species Orobanche coerulescens. The sequence goes on along the minus strand of CM065805.1, from coordinate 27,202,338 downwards.
TACTCATACGGACGCGATTTGGAGACTGTGAAAAGCTATAAATAAGGGTTTAAGACCCTAATTAATGAGGGCTTGATCTTTTTATCTGGGGGATCTTGAGCTTGGAATCAGAGAGGAGAGACGGCAGAAGAGGAGGGAAGCAGAAGACTTCAAGAGCAGAGGGCGGAAGCCGAAGAGCGGAGGAATCCGAGCTTCATCTGTGTTTGATTTTAATGCTTTCATTCATTTATTCTGTATTTTCAATTATTAGTATGTCAGGCTAAAACCCTAATCTAGGATTTTGATGAAACCTACGTTTTGATGGATTTGCTTGAGATTATCTAATTAATTACCTTTTTGTTGAGTTTTCCCAATCGTGTTTAATGCTTGCAATTATCTGGCCAATAGTTGTATTGATTTAATCATTCAATTCGAATCGGGAGAGGAGAATTGGTGAGGAACTATTGGTGAGGACCGTTTTATTCTGTGAGATAGGAATATACTCATAGGAACTACGTGGCCTTTTGGAGATTTTATGCTTTTTGCCTATTGACGAATTAATTCACATAGGGATAGAGTGCGTTATTCGCCTTTAGAAAAATCTATTGACCTCGGGAGAGGCGGTAGAATACATTAGCAATCTCCGCCTTCAATAAATTGGGAAAATTATTTACTACGGATAATCGAGAGAAAATTCGGATAAACCGAGGTGGATTCAGAATCCTAGACTTATTCATCATTTGATTTCCTTTCTTCAAGCTATCGTTTTCTACTGTTTAGTCTTTTAATAATTCTTTTAGTAATTAATTGCAAAACCCAAATTCGATTGTTCGAATAAAACTGGAATACATAAAAATCGATAGTTAGTGATTCAGTCCTCGTGGGAACGATACTCACTCATCACTTTATTACTTGTAAACGATAACGTGCACTTGCGTGTAAGAAATATCGCAACAACAATCGGTGCATCGCACGGGTTGAATAAATCAAAAATAACCCCGGAGCAACAAACGGGTTAGTAAAGCCTCATTTCATATAACTAATTACATACACTAAAATAAAAGGACAATAACAATAAAAAACATATAAACTTCTCTAAAAGGCATTTAAATTCTGTCATCTGCTCATTCAACTGTCTGCCCCAACATTACGTACAAAACACGTAGATAGTCAACCAAAGACCGTGCATCACACGGGTTGGATAATGCCTCGTATTATATGTATATTATTCTGGTTTTCTATGCTTCCGCCAAATTAAATTTGATTAAACCCCGCAATATATATGTATTAGTGCTTAATTATTGGGAGAATGGCCAAAAACTATAATTTATATTGAAAATTGACAACTAACTCAGGTAGGGGTGAGCTCGGTTCGGTTTGGTACGGTTTCTAGCTAAAACCGATACCGAACCGTATCTTATCGGTATCTAGCATTTGAGTACCGAAATGATTCGGTTTTAAATCGGCTCGGTGTGATCGGTTTCGGTGTCGGTTCGGTAGCGGTTCGGTGTCAATGGGCTGATTAAATGGGCCACTTAAGTTGGGCTTGCACCAGGCCCAACTTGAACTATTTGGGCTAAATCAGACAATTGTAAGTTCAAATAGAAGGATTTATACATAATTAATCCACTTCAAAGCTTGAATAAAAATAAAATCTATTTCAATAACATGATAATAACTAAGGATTCAAAAAGTTCAATATCAGATTAAACAAAAGTCTGGAATTTCCTCCTCAGCACAGGTCCTGCACAAAGAAAAAACAAAGTCTGCAGAATAGTCATCTGTTTTATCGGTTCGGTTCGGTTTTTAAAGTCGGGATCCATATCTAAAACCGAAACCGAACCGCATAATTCGGTTTTCAAAATTTTAAGAACCGTACCATACCAATATCTTATTGATTCGGTTTTTCGGTTTCGGTTTTTTCGGTATTTTCGGTATTATCGGTTTTTGTCGGTTTTTCTGCTCACCCCTAAACTCAGGTAACCTTGTTTTCTGAACACTAACTCATATTTTACCTACTAAGACCAAATTACTCTTTAACATGTCATCCCAAGTAACATTCAATTTGTTACTCTTCATCTCTCTATCCACTTTATCACTCTAGAATTACCACACCAATTAATCAGCACCAACACTCAACCCTTTTCCCCTCATTTCTCTGCGTATTTTCAAACTCTAGAATTAATCGGCGTCAACATACTTTTCTCTTTCATCTCTAGTCCCTATCCACTTTCAAACTCTAGAATTACAACTCCAAGTAATCTTCATTTTTGTACTTTCACATCTCTCCACACACCCTCTATCTAGAATTATCACCCAAGTAATTCATACTAACATTCAAATTTTTACTTCCACTATCTCTATTCATTTTTTCTCTCTATAATTATCATTCAAGTAATCGGTACCACATTCAACTTTCCATTCTTTCATCTCTCTATGCACTCTTTCTATGTAAAATTATCACCTCAAGTAAGCAGTACCAACACTCAACATTTTACTCCCCAATTTGTCTATCCACTTTCTCACTCTCGATTTAACACCCAACTAACTGATCTCTACACAACTCCACAATAACTTAAAAAATTACTTATTTAGATAGTATCATTGCTTGTATCGATAATACAAATATTTGCCTCGATAATATTATTATTTGTATAAAACAAAATCACAGTAAAGCAGGATCACACATCCATTCAATTAAGAGAAATGATAGGGCAACATCCTGAACCACACCCCCAAACACACTCGTGCTTTATGGGTGTTGTACCGCGTGCTTTACTATTAATTTTATTATAATATTATTATGAATATTTTATCTGTAAAACATGAGGTACAACACCCATACAGCATGGGGTGTGTATGGGAGTGTGGTTCAATGTGTTGCTCTATCACCCCTCTTCAATTAAATTTGTAAAACTTAAACTTTCAACCAAAAACAGTAGATTGAGGATTCCTATGTATCTAAGAGCACCCCAGCCAAGTCCATTTGCTGCCTGGGAAACGTGAAACGACCTGCCCTTTCAATTACACCGTTGGAGCGAACAAAAAATATGGGCAGGTCTACGTTGGTGGCCAAGCCTGGTTCTGCATGAGTAAAAAAAATCAGCTTTTATATCATAATAAGATATTTATAATTAATATTATAAATATAAACAAGTATTATAAAAAAAAAAATAAGATTCAATGTGACCCATTTACAAGTGGAAGTGGGCTTGTGCATTGGAGTGGAATAACCACATTTTTTAAAGCTCACTTGATGCTTATGTTGCATTAAAAAGGACCCACATGTAAGTGGACTTGGGCTCCCATTGGGGATGCTCAAGTCTGCCCAAGAAGAACGAGAAGGATTACGAGTAGCCGCCAGCAGAGCAATAGAAACGGTTAGGGGTGTCGAGTGGTTCGATTCCGGTTAATCGAACTACAATTTCCAGTTAACCGAAACCATAAACGCCACAAAATAGAAACCACTAAACACACCACTTTAAATTTCGGTTAACCGGAACCATACCGATTATATATGGTTCCGGTTCGGTTAACCTTAAAAACCATTTTTCTTTTTTTTTTATCCGAAAGAAACTAAAATAATCAATTCTAAAATGCTAAAATTAATCTTTTAAAATAAAAATAGTAGACAACAACACAATTAATCCATAAATCCAACAACTATAAGTTAAAATTAATCCATAAATCCAACAATTGAAAATGCAACACAATCACAAACGGAGAATTGATGTGGGGATAATTAATTTACATATTATTAATTCAATTGAATTTCATTTTAGGATAAAAATATAGAATTATAATTTATTAATTTATCATAATTTCGGTTTGTGGTTCTGTGTTTCTAGAACAATTCGGTTCCGGTTAACCACTAATCATATTTTTTTTTTAAGTAGGAACCACAAACCGCACCCTAACCACAAATAGTAGTTCTCGGTTAGCCGGAACCACGTCGGTTCGGTTTGGTTCCGGTTAAAACCACTAACCACGAATCTTTTAGACAGCTCTAGAAACGGTAGGAAAGTTGGAGCGAGATCTGTTTTTCTGCTTCTACTTCACGATTAAAATCAATAAGGTTAAAATTGTAATAAAAAATTTTAAAGTTAAAAAGATGTGTGTTGATGGTAAAAACATTATAGTCTCGTCCACCAATCAACTATCTATTTGGTGCTCGGCACAAAAATTAAGAAAGCTGAAAAAGGTGGTGTAAAAGACTAATGGACTATTTGGCATTTGCTGAATGATTTAGTGCAGAATGATTGAGAGGCCAGAATGGTTGAGAGGCTCTGTATGATTGAGTGCAGAATGAAATTTGGTTGGTTGGCAATTGTTTTGAATGGTAGTTCTGAATGGTAACAAATTACCATTTTACCCTTCTGTATAAAAGTAGCGATTAAAAGTCCCATTTTTTTCTCCCTTTGCGTACCAAAACCTCTCCTTTTTATAGATAAAAACCCTAATTTTCTCCCTCACGCAAGCATTAATTATATGTATAATATTTTTAAATTTAATTCATTTAAAATAATAATAATAATAATTACGTATAATATTTTTAAATTTAATTCATTTAAAATAATAATGATAATAATAATAATAATAGTATAATTATGTATAATATTTTTAAATTTAATTTATTTAAAATAACAATAACAATAATAATAATAATTATTATTATGTATAATATTTTTAAATTTAATTTAGTTAAAATAATAATTATTATTATTATGTATAATATTTTTTTAAATTTAATTCATTTAAAATAATAATACTAATTATTATGTATAATATTATTTAATTTAATTCATTCAGTAAATTATAATAATAATTATGTATAATATTTTTAAATTAAATTCATTTAAAAATAATAATAATAACAATTATGAATAATAATTCTTAATTTAAAAAATAATAATAAGAATGCCATGTTCGTCGTGCGACAAAGTATTGCATTTCAAATTTAGGGATCTATCGCCGGAATTTGTCACGCCGCCGGAATCACTCACACTGGAATTTCTCAGATGGAGAGGGAGGAGGCATCGCAGCAGGGTGTGGAGGGGAGGGGTAAATCTGGAAATTGTTTGCCTCTGAATGATTGAGAGTGGTCTAACATGCAAAATGGTTAAGAGGCTATTGTCACCCTTAAGAGGTGTTTTTTTTTCTGCCAAACAACCCCAACTTCTGAATCGGTCAGAGGTGACCTCTTAATGTCACCATTCAGAGGTAAACAAACAGCCCATAAGGCTCTGTTCTTTCGGGCTTAATTTCAGCACTTTTCAGTTCAGTTCAGTTCAGCAAAATTCAGTTCAATTCAGTTCAGTTCAGCAAATAATTTTTATTGTTGATATTAATTACCAAGAATAATATATATATATATATATATAATTTTTTTATCATGAATAATTATTGTTTTATATATTGTTATATAATATTAATTATTATTAATATTAATATTATCAACAATACTATATACAAATTTTTATTATTAATCTCAATATTTCAATTTATCGGTAGTATTATTATTGTTTGTATTGTTTTTGGTTGTTGTTGTAATATAATAATTATTTAATAGTAATCTAATAATTTATCGGTCGTAGTATTATTATTGATAATTGAAGCTATAACTTTTATTATTATCATTGTTGTATATATTATTATCTAATATTATTAACAATATAATGAGAAGAGAGTCAACCATTATAAATATAAGATGTAGCATGGAATAAAATATTTATACAAGTACATTACGAACTTTTTTAAAAATAATTATTTATTACTACTACAATTTATTTTTCTTGTATTTCATCGTTGACGCTATTAGATCCCAAATTTGTAATGCAATACTTTGTCGCACGACCAACATGGCATTCTTTCGATCTGCATCAAACATTTGAGAATCTATTGTTCCACGAACATTCGCCTCATGTTGTATAATTGGTATCCCAAGCTCGTACACTCGTATGATGTTATGAAGTTTGAAACAGGAAACAATGACAAATATTAGATACTTTTCGGACATTTGAGGCATACATTTTAACACCTTCCATCTTTTCTTCAACTGACCAAAAGCCATTTCCACTTTCATTCTCAATGATGAGTGTCGATGATTGAAACATTCTGAAATACCCACAGATGGTGCATGCTTATATTCTGGCAAGTGGCATCTGACTCCTACATCGCTAATAGGAGACATATATCCAAGAGTGTTTGGATATTTCGAGTCCACCAAATAATATTTTCCTACAAATAGTCATTACTATATACATTAAAGTGTATATGTAAATATATATGGAAATTGAAGAATAAAATTGTCCCTTGAGGTGGGTGTGAAAAAACATATTTCGAATTTGTTATAATTCTGCCATACTGTAATATCATGCGCACTTCCTTGCCATCCCACGTTAATAAATGTAAAAATTCTGTCAAATGAACAACAAGTCAAGACATTCCAACTTTTAGCACCCTGCGATTTCGAAATGGCACACCACTCTTATCATTTATAACTGCTTGTATATGAGTTCCATCTATAGCACCAATAGCATCCTGCTCAAAAAATTAAGAATAATAATAACTATTAATGGCGTGCAGAATATAGAAAGCACTTAACATGATGTACATAAAGAAATTATAGCTTCGGAAATTTACCTTGAAATAAGACCAATATTGTGAGTTATTTGCAACCTCCGGAGGCACCTCTAGTAAATCACGGTGTGGTCTAATGATATCATGCGATAATATTACGAAAGCATCCGACACTTTTCGATTATACGTGCTTATTGCTGATACAGAATGTTTAAATATGTCAGATGCATCATGATAGGAAGCTCCTTTGTCCAATAAGAATAAGCAAATTCCTACTTGCTCGGAAACTTTTATATATTTACTATCCACTAACAGATTTCTTTCCACCATCAAGTTCACTAGTTGTACAAATATAGGCCCATCAAGTCGTAGTTGCACTTTACACGACGTGGGACTTTCATTTAATAATTTGTATATGTATTCAACACCACTTTCCCCTCCCTCTCTTCTACGTTGCCTAATTGACATTTTAGGTTGTTGAATGGATCTCCTCAACTCCTCCAAAGCAATAATTATTGATGCAGATCGAACTTTATCATCCATTCTATATTATCAAAAATTCCAATATAATATCATTGAAGAAAAATAAAATTAGCAGATTTTATGTAAATCAATCTAACATTCAACATAAAAACAAATATCCGACATCGAACATCAAAACTACGCCATTCAAATTGAAATACAAAAAAATAAACTTTTAACAACCAATAACATATTAATTAAAATGGAATCCACCTCTATTTCTCTCAAATAAAGCCACTTCTGATTATCATTATGAAGTGCCAGGAAAATCTCTCCATGTTTCTCTTCACTCAAGTATTTTATAGCCGTAACAATAAATTGATCACCCTTCTCCTCGGCCACTTCCATCCTTCTCAATTCGTCACTAACCATTTGAACATTTATACAGTGATTACAAGAACCAACACCAGCTTTGGCAGTAATTGAATAACACTATCGAAGCTTGTTTGTCTTCCTTTATGTTCATCCGAGTCAATGACTTGAATTTTTTGCTTCCAGTTAGTAGTTTTTCGCACAACAGACCTTGGAGAAGATTTACTTTATTCATCTGACAAGCTAGGGCATATATCATTATCATTGTTTTCATCTTCATTATCTGGAGACCCTTTCTTAGTGGTAAAATCCTCCATATTCAAATCCAAATCTAGCTCCACATCTTTACCTTTACTTAGATATGAGTTTCTTTTTCCCATCCCTCTAGAACAACAACCATCCACACCATGGGCAGTCTTACCTTGAAATAAGACAGTCAGCAGGTCACAATTTGGTAAGCCCTTCTTAGACAAAACTGAACCATACTTGGGATACTTCTGTAAAAAAACCGATTCAAATTCAATCATACAACAAAACTAAATTACATATTCAAAGTAGTTATCTTGTAATTAATTTTACCGGTAGAAAACCATTATATCTCTCCAGACTCCTCTTTTGCACATCCATTTCTCTAATAATAGGATTGAATGCTACGTCGGACAAACTTTGCAAATCCTCCCAACATTTATATTTCTCCTTCAACTCAATATAGTAATTTGGCACTTGTGTTGCAATTGCACTTAATTGTGTTTGAGTATTAAAATTCTTTGCAATATTTGTCCAAGTTCTCTTACTAACTCCTCTATTATTCTCGTTCACTAAAATTTCAATCAACTTCTTAGAAGTCTCATTTGTCCAAGTTATTCTCGCCGCCATTATCTTTAACCAAATAAATAATAGTTAAAAGACATTCTAAACAACACACACACACACACACACAACGTCTTATATATATATATATATATATATATATATATATTGTAACACCCTGAGATATTCGAAGTATATTACAGCGCCGTGGACCCCTACGTGGGACCCACCAGGCTAAAACAAGAAAACACTCCTCGACTAACCGTCTCGGTTAGCGAGGAAACACACATTAACAATACAAAAAATAACAACACGCCCGGAATAACCGGCAAAATAAACATCAACCGATAAATATAGTAGCTCCAACAAATAACAATCACAATTCGAAGAGAAAAGCCCAAGTACTCGCGAGTACAATCTATTAGTTTAGAAAATAGATAACAACCACAGCGAATGAAACAACGGGAATAAAAGGACTCAAGTGCACATGTCAACGACCTTGGCCAGCATCCTCGTACTGTCCCAGCGCTCGCTCGTCCAACCGATCATAACCTGAAATCCATAACAAGAATTTCCCCAAAACGGGTCCCCAAAGGGGTTGGCAATTACGCTAGTACAAGTAATCAAGGCAAACCATTCGCTTACACATTTCATAGTACAATGCACCAAATCATTTCGAAACCAAAACCACACATGTCTTTTCCGAAAACAAATAGTCAATCACATTTGTCTAGGACCGGGACGAAGCCACAAATCCCACTCGAGGCCCCTAAGGACCCTCCTAAGCTGACCACAATCATAAAATAAATCACGCACAGGCATCGCCTAGGACCGGGATGAAGTCACAAATCCCACTCGAGGTCTCTAAGGACCCTCCCGAGCTGGCTAGCGAAACAAACTCGTGAATCCAGAGTGAAGTCATAAATTCCCTCGAGGCCCCGTCGGACCCTCCCGAGGTGAGTGATCGCTGAAATTCGCGTAGTATGGTTTTCAAATCCGATCAATTTTAAAATTTGTAAAACCTCGAAGTATTTCCAAGGTGTCGAACCCAAGGGAATTGATATGTCGAAAATAAAGGAAGTAACTCTACTCAAAATTTGACTGCTATTTAGGAATCCGAAAATTTGGTTTGTTTCTAATTATCTAACTTCAAAAATCGAAAAATAAAAATTAAATAACAATTAATCCTAAAAATAAAAAAATCTAGAACAATAAGATAAGAATTCCAAGTATTATGCAAAGAGAGCAAAATAAAGTGAATTATCTAAATCAACAAATAAAGCAAATTAACAAGATAAAATCACAAGTTGAAAGCTAATTGATCCTAGGGTAGTATCGTCTAATTGAGTTCACACAATCCATTCACTTGATTCCTTTTCCCCAAATTTTAATTCAATCCTAGAAATAATCACTCAGCCGATCTAGAATTCCGATCAAGGCAACCTAGAAAGATAGTTAATTTAAACCCTTTTCCCGCAAGGCTCAAAGAATTTAAATCACTTAAAAAGCGTCAACTTATTTATCTATGATTTATCTTACTCCACTCAAGTCTTAAGATCAAATCATATTGTGCATCAAGTATTTCCACTAATTAATTAATCCTTCCGGGCAAAATTAATTAGCTAACATGCATCGATTAAGGGCCCTTTAATCTAGCATGAGATTTAACACATCTTGATCACAAGCCTAGGATGAAAGGTAAAAAGGTAATCAAAGGGACATCATGTGAACATCAATTAAAATTACTAACCCTAGAATCAATCAATGGATTTAGCTAGACATAATTGAAATTAAACAAGAAATAGATGGAGAATACATATTATTAATATGAAAAGAGAGATTACAACCCTTCCGGATGAACTCTGAGTCTTCAATCTCCGAAAAAGTAGAAAAACAATAATAATTGCTGCTTTGCAAAAAGTTCTAGTATCAAAGGAATTAAAATTGCAAAAAAACGTAAAAGTGTGCTAAAGATGATAAAAGATCATAAACTAGGTCTAGAAGGAGGTCTATATAGCCTCTGGGAGTTAAACTCCCGATTAGAACTAATCTAGGAAACAAAATCTATCCAAAAGAGTCATAATCTGTCAAAACTCGAGAACCCGCGGAGCAGCCTATCGGCCTGGCCTATCGGCCGATAGGCTGGGCCGATAGATGGTCTGCCTTTTGCAAAAATCCATTTCTTCCGTTCGTTTGACTCGACTCTCGGTCCTTTGTCTCGTTTTGGGTCCTTTTGGCTCTAAAAACCTGCAAACACACTAAAACCAACCCAAACGCGTAATACGGCTCGACTAATCATAAATAAGCCAAATACGAGCACATTAATCACGAAACGAGATAAAAACCTAGTATAAAATCCTAGAAAAATGTGGTAAAATTACCACCTATCAAACCCCCCCAAACTTGAGCATTGTTCGTCCCGAACAACAAAAAGAAAAGAAAAAGAAAGAAAGAAAGAAAAGAACCAATAAAATGAAAACAAGGACACGGCACATAGACACAAACGAGATCACGTCAAATTATTCGGCCTCAAAGTTTTTCGCAATCACAATGAACAATATTATACAAACGACTCTTAGTACAAATCAGACAAAGATAAATAAAATCAAGCAAGCTCTAGCAAACCGGGAAACCCTCACAAAACCTAAGGTAAGATGATTTTTAAGTGATCGCTCATTCTCTCCAAATAAATAGACAAGTATGTCTAGGCAAATTATGCCAAGGGGTCACTCAAATCCAATGCAAATGCAATGTCTTACCATAGGCTTGCCTCTTATCTATCGTCTCCACCACTAATTTGTATGCATAGACTAAAATCAAATAGGACTTTCAAAGGTTGTAATGTAGGCTTTTGGTTAAGGTAGGAAAATTTGGCTACGTGACTCAAACGTGTATTCAATGTAACACCCTCAAGATATTCGAGGTATATTACAGCGCCGTGAATCCCTATATGGGACCCACCAGGCTGAACAGCATCATACTCATCGACTCACATGAACGACAAACCAACACCATGTCATAAAGACGCAAAACAGAATAATCCACCCGGTTTACCGGTCAAACATAACATCATCAATCACACAAACATATAGGCAACAATACAATCCGGACGGACAAGAACTCTTAAGTACTCGAGTACAACCATTAGTTCAAAAGCCACAAAAGATGAAAAGACAAAAAGACATTAAGACGTCACTTAGGCACAATCATCACGCTCGGCCATCATCCGCATACTGGTCCAGCGCCCGCTCGTCTCGATGAACCTGACCTGAAATTCATAAAACGAATTTCCCCAAAACGGGTCCCCAGAGGGGTTAGCAATTACGCTAGTACAAGTAACCCGATGAACAACTTACATCTTACACATATAGTACTGCATGCAATAAAGAAAACCGTTTGAAAGACTCATTTCTAAATGCCAATATCAAATCACATTTGTAAAATTCACCACAATTAACCGTCGATCCACACCTCCGTGGACCCCTACCGAGACCCCGTCGGATCTAACCCGTAGTGGTTAAAAGCAAAGCTCGTCGATCCACACCTCCGTGGACCCCTACCGAGACCCCGTCGAGTCTAACCCGTAGTGAGCATACACACACACAATTTCTCATACAAAACTACTATGCCAAGATTGTAAGTTCATAAGGATACTTGCCTCGATTAATTAGACGATGACACGAACGGAACGAAAGAGTTGAACACGACCGCAAGGAACCGGCGGAAATGAACCTAACGATTTGAATAGCACAGTCACAACCACTTCTAAACGATTATGGAAATGGAATACTCCCGGAAACCCGCCTACGATTCATGTATATTCGTATATAAACAACAACGAGGGCGGACCACAACCGAACCTCTCGATTCCATAAAAATCACGAAATATACCATGAATCCGTAGGGAAACTAAGAATACCAACAAGATTAATCATATTCATCATGAATCCATCAACGAAACGGAACGGATCGGAAGAAAATCCCAAAACCCCCAAATTATCCAAAAGTAGGGTTCTAAGAGATTACCTTGGATTTAGGATGAGAAACACAAGTGGATGATGTTAGTCTTACACCAAGAACTCAAGCACAAGAATCTCAAGTGATTGGAGGAAGAAAATCGCCTCAAATCGTCTCTGGAGTCGTCACGGAAAGAGGAAGAAATGAGATTTTGTGATTATCTCGGTCAACTCCCTGGTTTATATAGCCGGGAGTGTTAGCGCACGCTAAGACCTCAAGGTTAGCGTGCGCTAACGGGATAGGGTTACAAACCCTCCTGTTAGCGTCGATCCGAAGCCGGGTTTTTGGCCGTTAGCGTGCGCTACCATACATGAGTAGCGTGCGCTAATGGCCTCTCGGTAGCGCGCGCTATCGACCAATAGCGTGCGCTACCTGAACATCAGCCGAGTCCAGAGCTAACCGCCCAAACCTCACGACCCGTTAGCGTGCCCTACCTATACCGGCGTAGCGTGCGCTAACTAGCATCCGATTGAGTTCGTAGTAAACCGCCCAAGATCTTGGACAGTCACACTAGCGCGCGCCATGAACAATTTAACGTGCGCTAGTCTCCCGACATTAGCGTGCGCTAGACGATATAGCGTGCGCTACTCCGATAGTCCAGAGGGCTGGGAGCTGAACTGCCACTCCCAGGGCTAAATCGTTAGCGTGCGCTACGAATTAAGCGTAGGGTGCGCTACCAATGGATTTCTAGCGTGCGCTACACAGGAAATTTAGCGTGCGCTAGATACAGGATATAAACGACCCAAAATACCGGAATATGAACGAAACGTCAAACGGAACACCTCAAAACGCATCATAGCATAGAATGGATCCACGGCAACCCCGAAATGGCGGTTCCGCACAACAATTACGAGAATCAGATCAAAAGATAACGGAAAAGTTACACTGAAGGATACATGAGGGTCACTACAATCGAGAATTACACCAGAAATACCATTACAAGGGAAAGAAAAATGCGGATATTACATTCTACCCCTCTAAAAATAAGTTTCGTCCCGAAACTTAAGAAACAAACAACTCGGGGTACCTAGCACGCATGCTATCCTCGGTTTCCCAAGTTGCCTCCTCGACACCGTGTCTCGACCACTGCACCTTGACCAAAGGTATGGTCTTATGCCTCAATCGTTTCTCACGATGCTCCAAAATCTTCAAAGGGCGCTCTTCGAAAGTAACATCTTCGGCGACATCAATCTCTCCATAATCGATGATGTGACTAGGATCTGGGACATATTTCCTCAACTGGGAAACATGGAAAACGCTATGAACATGACTCAAGGTCGGAGGTAACGCCAAACGGTATGCCAATCCACCTACTCGCTCGAGGATCTCGAAGGGGCCGATAAATCTCGGACTCAACTTCCCTTTCTTCCCGAAACGAAAACTCCCTTCGTCGGCGACACCTTTAGCAAAACATGGTCTCCCACCTCGAATTCCAAAGGTCGACGACGGATGTCGCATACGACTTCGCCGACTCCAGGCGCCAACATCCGTTCCCGAATTAACTCTATCTTCCGCCTCGTCTCTAAAACGACATCCGGCTCGGTCCCGACCAAATCGGACGCCTCATTCCAACAAATCGGTGATCGACATCGCCGCCCGTAAAGTGCCTCATACGGTGCCATCCGAATCGACGCGTGCCAACCGTTGTTGTACGTGAATTCGATCGGCAAATGTTCCTCCCACTACTACTCCAATCGAGAGCACAGCACGTAACAAGTCCTCGAACGTCTGGATAGTGCGTTCGATTGTCCATCCGATCGGGATGAAAAGAGGTACTCAAGTGTAAACGGGTACCCAACGCCTTATGCACCGCCTGCCAGAAGTGCGATACAAAACGGCCGTCACGATCCGAAACAATAGACTTCGGAGTACCGTGAAGTCTCACAATCTGCGCGATAAACACACGAGCTAACTTCTCCGGGCCCCAAGTGTCCTTGATGCCCAGAAAATGTGCCGACTTGGTCAGACGATCAACAATCACCCATACCATATTCATGCCCGACCTCGATCTCGGCAAACTCGTAACGAAATCCATCGATATATCCTCCCATTTCCATTCCGGAATGGGAAGTGACTGCAATAACCCAGCCGGTCTCTGATGCTCAATTTTGACTCACGACAAGTCAAACATCTCGCTACAAACTGTGCGACCTCATCCTTCATGTCATTCCACCGGTTCCTTCTCAAGTCCTTGTACATCTTACTCGAACCGGGATGAACGGAGTAAGGTGTAGCATGGGCCTCCCGTAAAATACTCGCCTCAACTCGAGTCGTTCGGCACAAAGCCGACTGAATCTCAAAATACCATCCTCGTGAATCACAAACCCGTGAGAATTTCCCTTAAGAACGTTCTCTCGGATTTGAGTAATCATCGGGTCCTCGATTGCTTGACTTAATTTCGTCGATCAAGGATGACGAAATCTCTAAAGCACAAAGTTGCCCGACGACTCCGGCAACGAGACCTCAACATCTAACTCGATCAAGGCCCTCCGAAGCTCGGGTGAGACGTAAGGATCTCAAGCGTTCGCAACGCAAGCTGGTTTCCGACTCAAGGCGTCGGCCACGACGTTCGCCTTGCCGGATGATAAAGGATTTCGAGGTCATAATCCTTAATCAACTCTAACCACCTCCTCTGCCTCATATTTAACTCTCACGAGTAAATATGTATTTGAACTTTTATGATCGGTAAAAATCGCATGCAGAGCCGAAAAGATAGTGACGCCAAATCTTGAGCGCAAAAGCATTGCCGCTAACTCCAAATCATGGGTAGGGTAGTTAAGCTCATACGGCCTCAAGCTGTCTCGGCAAAGGCAATGGTCTTACCGTCGCATTAATACACACCCAAGACCACGACCGAAGCATCGCTATAAACGGCAAAACCCTCGTTGCCACATGGCAATGCCAAATCAGCTGAAGTCAAACGCTTCTTGATTCCTCAAAACTCGATCGCCTCTTGTCATTCCGCACGAACTTCTCAGTTTACGGAGCAAGCTGTGTAAGTGGTCGAGCCGGTTTGAAACCTCGGCGAACCTACGGTAGTAGCCACTAAACCCAAGAAGCTACGGAGCTCCTTCACATTCTTGGCGGTGCCCAATCCAATACGGCCTCAATCTTTTGCGGATCCACACGAACCCCTACCGAAATCACGTGACCTAAAAACATCACTTCCTTCACCTTAACTCACATTTCGAGAACTTTGCATAGATTTACTCGGTCCTTAAAATGTCTAATACTATCCGCAAATGATGGGCATGCTCTTCCTCATTCCTCGAATAAATAAGAATATCGTCAATAAAGACGACGACGCACTTATCCAAATACTCGATAAAAACTTTGTTCATCAACTGCATGAACACCGCCGGCGCATTAGTTAACCCGAAAGGCATGACTACGAACTCATAATGTCCGTACCTCGTCCGAAAATTGTTTTGGCACATCGGACTCTCTCACCCGGAGCTGATAGTACCCCGATTTCAAATCAATTTTCGAGAATACCGCAGCTCCCTGCAACTGATCGAACAAGTCATCAATTCTCGGCAAAGGATACTTGTTCTTGATGGTCACCTTGTTTAGTTCGCGATAATCGATACACAAACGTAGTGAACCATCCTTCTTCCGCACAAACAGACCGGTGCGCCCCAAGGCGAGGCGCTCGGTCGAACATACCCCGACTCAAGAAGCTCACTCAACCGCTTCTTCAACTCGGACATCTCTGAAGGTGCCATGCGATAGGCGCCTTGAAATAGAGGCCGCGCCGGCTCTAACTCTATGGCAAACTCAACCTCACGATCCGGTGGCAATCCCGTAACTCGTCAGAAATACATCAGAAACTCATTAACGACTGGAATCGACGAAAGCTCGACTCCACCATCCTCCGCCTTCAAGGCATAGCACCAATAACGAGTACACCCCTTTCGCAGAGACTCATCGCCTTCAAGGCATTAATAACGAATTTGGTTTCCTCTCTTTCGCCCATGAAAAGAGTGCTCGATGCCGTCCTCGGCTAACATAGTGATGATTCTCGTGCGGTAGTTCATGATCGCACCATGCCGCTCGAGCCAATCATCACCAAGAATTAAATCCTCACCCTCGATACTCACAACAATAAGATTAGAGGGCCAAGTCCTCTCACAAATAAGTACAGAGGCGTCTCGAACCTCCCGATCACCAACGATCCTATCGCCGCTAGGAAGCTTAACGATGAAGGGCTCACAAGGCGTCAAACGGTCGAGACTCAAACGACGCACACAATCCGTAGATATGAACGAGTGCGTAGCACCGAATCGAAAGCACACCGACAGATGAGAAAGAATATAAACGGTACTGCCGCCACGGTAGCGCCGGATCATCGGCTCTCCGCATCTCATAGACACGCGGATGGGCGGAGCCGACACCGAAGCTCCCCCTTAGAGGCTGACCCGACCTCTCCCGACTAGCACTCGGCGGAGGCGAGGAGCAAACGATCCACGATTCACACTTGGTTCCTAGGCGCTGGAATGGAAGCCGGGCACCAAGAATTTTCTCCCTCTCGGCCAGACGACAGCACTTTGTGGCCGGTGGCCACACTGATTACACGTCGACAAAGGGCTCAAACAAGTACGGTGATGTGGCCGTCGACCACAATTGAAACACTTCACATCACGGAAAGGAGCACGGTAGTTCCACGAGGACCCCGGTGAGCAATTTGGACCACCGGCGGGGAAGTTAGCAGATTGGGATCTCTGCTGACCCCCACTCTTGTGGCCCGAAAAGTTCCCAGCGGACTTCTGCTTCTTACTCTCGCGGGCCGCCTCACTCGCCGTCACAGACATATCATAAGCAAGGGCCCTACTCTGATAATCCTTCAATGTAGTGCATACGAGCCCCGACATATAGTCCCGAATCGGCAACTTCATCCGTCTGGAGAAATGGAAAATCTTGTCACTCTCCTCGACAACTTGGGTCTTCACATAACCCAACTCTTTGTTAAAATCAGCAATAGCTTGAGCTACGGGATATCCCGTGGTTGAGCATCATAAAAGCATGTACCCGAGCCTGTCTGATCGCCACGGCAATATTCGATCTCCATCAACTCTTGAAACTCATTACGTGCGGCATGGTCTTTGGGCCCAACGGCCTCCCACCACCCGTAGCGTCCCCTGTGAGAAAGTATTGGGCAATAGGGACTCTACGTTCCTCAGGACAGTTAGTGGCAACGAAGACCTTAGACATCTCCTTGATCCACCCTTCCCAGCCAATCAGGTCTGAAGCTCCCGAAAACTGAGGAGGATGCATCTTGATAACATCTTGGAGCCATCGGTCCGCTCCGCCCCGATTAGCATGGGCCTGCTCCGGGTTATGAACCGCCTGAGCTATTGCCGCCATTTGGTTCACCATCTGTTGCATAACGGCCGCAATACCAAGATCGGCACGCTCCTGAGAAGAAGCATGGCTATGACGGTCGCCGGTACTGCCGGCTCCCGAAGACTGTGACGTGGCCGCCCCACCGGCTGCCCCACATCCCCGGCCGCGTCCTCGACCACGACCGCGACCACGACCTCTTCCAGCATCCATACTGGAGTTAAATAAGTAGCAAAAGCCATACGGGGATCAGTACAAGAAAAGAACAATCACAAGTCGAGAATCAAGGGTACGATACAAGGAATTAATGAACAGAGGAAAGAAAACTTACGGACACTGGTAGTACCGGAATCATGGCAGCGTGACGATGATGTGCAAAACCAAACACCACAAGACCCAATAAACCAACAAGCCTAGGTATCCATAAACCTAGAGCTCTGATACCATTTTCTGTAACACCCTCAAGATATTCGAGGTATATTACAGCGCCGTGAATCCCTATATGGGACCCACCAGCCGAACAAAGATCATACTCATCGACTCACATGAACGACAAAACAACACCATGTCATAAAGACGCAAAACAGAATAATCCACCCGGTTTACCGGTCAAACATAACATCATCAATCACACAAACATATAGGCAACAATACAATCCGGACGGACAAGAACTCTTAAGTACTCGAGTACAACCATTAGTTCAAAAGCCACAAAAGATGAAAAGACAAAAAGACATTAAGACGTCACTTAGGCACAATCATCACGCTCGGCCATCATCCGCATACTGGTCCAGCGCCCGCTCGTCTCGATGAACCTGACCTGAAATTCATAAAACGAATTTCCCCAAAACGGGTCCCCAGAGGGGTTAGCAATTACGCTAGTACAAGTAACCAGATGAACAACTTACATCTTACACATATAGTAATGCATGCAATAAAGAAAACCGTTTGAAAGACTCATTTCCGGAAATGCCAATATCAAATCACATTTGTAAAATTCACCACAATTAACCGTCGATCCACACCTCCGTGGACCCCTACCGAGACCCCGTCGGATCTAACCCGTAGTGGTTAAAAGCAAAGCTCGTCGATCCACACCTCCGTGGACCCCTACCGAGACCCCGTCGAGTCTAACCCGTAGTGAGCATACACACACACAATTTCTCATACAAAACTACTATGCCAAGATTGTAAGTTCATAAGGATACTTGCCTCGATTAATTAGACGATGACACGAACGGAACGGAAGAGTTGAACACGACCGCAAGGAACCGGCGGAAATGAACCTAACGATTTGAATAGCACAATCACAACCACTTCTAAACGATTATGGAAATGGAATACTCCCGGAAACCCGCCTACGATTCATGTATATTCGTATATAAACAACAACGAGGGCGGACCACAACCGAACCTCTCGATTCCGTAAAAATCACGAAATATACCATGAATCCGTAGGGAAACTAAGAATACCAACAAGATTAATCATATTCATCATGAATCCATCAACGAAACGGAACGGAAGAAAATCCCAAAAAACCCAAATTATCCAAAAGTAGGGTTCTAAGAGATTACCTTGGATTTAGGATGAGAAACACAAGTGGATGATGTTAGTCTTACACCAAGAACTCAAGCACAAGAATCTCTGAAGTGATTGGAGGAAGAAAATCGCCTCAAATCGTCTCTGGAGTCGTCGGCCGCGGAAAGAGGAAGAAATGAGATTTTGTGATTATCTCGGCCAACTCCTGGTTTATATAGCCGGGAGTGTTAGCGCACGCTAAGACCTCAAGGTTAGCGTGCGCTAACGGATAGGTTACAAACCCTCTGTTAGCGTCGATCCGAAGCCGGTGTTTTGGCCGTTAGCGTGCGCTACCATACATGCGTAGCGTGCGCTAATAGCCTCTCGGTAGCGCGCTATCGACCAATAGCGTGCGCTACCCGAACATCAGCCGAGTCCGGAGCCCGCCCAAACCTCACGACCGTTAGCGTGCGCTACCTATACCGGCGTAGCGTGCGCTAACTAGCATCGATTGAGTTCGAGTAAAGCGCCCGATCTTGGACAGTCACACTAGCGCACGCCATCGAACAATTTAACGTGCGCTAGTCTCCGACATTAGCGTGCGCTAGACGATATAGCGTGCGCTACTCCGATAGTCGCAGGTGGGAGCCGAATCGCCACTCCTGTGGCTAAATCGTTAGCGTGCGCTACGAATTAAGCGTAGCGTGCGCTACCAATGGATTTCTAGCGTGCGCTACACAGGAAATTTAGCGTGCGCTAGATACAGGATATAAACGACCCAAAATACCGGAATATGAACGAAACGTCAAACGGAACACCTCAAAACGCATCATAGCATAGAATGGATCCACGGCAACCCCGAAACGGCGGTTCCGCACAACAATTACGAGAATCAGATCAAAAGATAACGGAAAAGTTACACTGAAGGATACATGAGGGTCACTACAATCGAGAATTACACCAGAAATACCATTACAAGGGAAAGAAAAATACGGATATTACATTCAAACCACCCAACTCTTTGCAATCATACACGGCTACCTAACTCAATCACCAATCCATCATGCAATCAAATCCCAACCTTTTATTTTTCTCGACCCCAAATACTTTTTAATGTATGCCCGAGCGATCCCCTTATACTCTATTAGGATAAGTGACTCACTTTGCCATTTTATCATTTTCTTCTTCATATTATTTTTTTTTTTTTCAGTCGACAACATGATTTGATAATGTTTCGCTTTTTCTACTATCGACTTCTCACACATCATAGAGTCTATAGGGATACTCGGTTCATAAAATGGGGTCTAAAACATCTCTATAAATATCAAACGACAAACCACCAATTTCACCTACACCAACTTCAACTAAGGATTCCCATAAATACTCTCCATTTCCCCCTATCACCGGCTATGAATAAAAGGCTAATAAAAGCTCAAATGGGGTAGCAAAGGATAAATATGTAAAGGTTAGTGTTTGGGAAAATCGGCTAAAATAAGAGACGGCCTAAGATCATCTCCTAATCTACGCATACATGTGTGGCATCAACTAAGAACCAAGGCAAGTTCTAGAAGTACAATGCACTACATGATCTCTCAACAATAAATAGGCATTAGCATGCACCAAAGGCTCAAAGATCCTCACGGCTAAACAAAACGATTTCCCGAATTGCTAAAACTAGACTTAGAATTACCCACAATGCAAGACTCGGCCAAAGTCCCAAGCATAATACCGAAAAAAGTTTTCACGAAAAACAAGTTTTAATATCATCGGCCAATTTTTTCACGAACAAATTTATGTCTATGGCCTAGGGACATGGTCAGTCTAGACCAAAATCTAAAAAAAAAAAACTATTTACCCAAGCAAGGCATCAAAGCAAACAACGAACAACAAATAAAAGCAAACACGAAAGCAAAAACTACTACGACCTAAAAATAGAAACTAGCAAACACACCAAACGAAAATGAACATAAAAATCTAAAAACTAAGCAACAAAAGCCAAATCCACGCAACACCAATATGAGAAGCACAAATAAAAACAACGGGCACCAACACAAGCAAATAGTGATACAAGGCATACAAGGTACTCACACGTGCCGAAATTAACAAAGCCGCACTTCTCCCCCCCCAAACTTATTTCGCATCCCAAAGGAGGAATAAGTTTGAAAAGAGAAAGGAGTGGCTTTGTTAACGGAGTACCTGATCACTGTGGCGGAAATGGCGGGTTTGTCGGCGAGCTCGGATCATAGCGGGCATGTGAATCGGGGAAAGGAGCAAAGTGGTACATCTCGTGTACCATTCGGTTGTAGTGGTCCTCTTGGGCCCACCTATCTTCCTGCCTCTTCCTCTCTTGCTCCCTCCAAGCAATCTCCTCTTGTCGCCACACTCTGTCCTCTTCGGCTCGTTTCTCCACAAGCTCGTACAACTGATTGACCCGAGTGGCAACAACACCCACCCGAGTCTCAACCTCGCCCAGCCGAGTTCCCAAAGAACCAAACTCGGTTGTCAAAGAACGCATACTCGCCAAATGATAATTGTCTTGCGCCTGCATACTCTCTTCGTGCATCTCTCTCTCTCTCTCTCTCAAAAAATCTCGACTCAAAAGCCTCAAAATCCGGAGCTCTCATCTGAAAACTACTACCCCCACCGGTGGGAATCTCGTCACGGCTACCCCCCTCGGGTATATCATCCAGCTCCTCCTCGGCTCCCTCCAAGAACGGCTCATCAATGGTCACCTCCCGGCGTTGCCTCTTACGAGACGCATCCAACGGTCGGATAAGTGCCAAATGAGCCTCGGAGCTCATACTCCACCTCTCATATACATCGGACGCATCGCCCATCACAGAGGTCAAGGTCGGAGAGGGGAGTCGGAAGAGGGACACGGTTTTGTTCCGACCGTGCAATTTCCAAATAACCCTTGGTGAAGGCAAGCATCTCTTGCCTCTGCGCCGGTTTATCCAAATAGATGTCTCGGACACCGGCTCTCCTCTAATGCGCACCCGAGATGCTCCGCGATAGGGTCACGAATGCCCCAATCCCAATCCTCTCGCTCCTTGGCCACCGGCTTGTTTCTCCATGTGCTCAATCAGAAAACATCCAGCGTGCTTCCGCCTACCGTTCAAGGCCGACCGTAAAAGGTGAAGATCAGTGGACAAGCACATCCCCGAGTCGGTACGGCTCAAAATCGTCGAGGTGAACAGACGGTGGACATAACGGAGAACTAGGTTCCTGATCGAGGAGGCCTTGGCATACGTCGGATTATAAATGAGAAGCGTCTCCTCCCTGGGGTAAATCATCGTGGACCACGGCTCTATGTTTTCTTTGGCATGATCGCCCTGATGGAATGACCCGTCCTCGGCCCCGTTGATAATGGCGTTAACTTCGTCGTCCGAGAACTCCCTTTCTGTGTTGTCGAGGTTGAAGCGAATAGATGCCGGAGTCCCGTGCTCCCTAAAAACCTCAAGCGTGGACAGAAACTCCACGGTGAGCACGTGGTAAGCGAGATAGTTTGCCCGAAAAATGTGCTCAAACCCGCATTGTCTCGCTAGTAACATAATATCATCGTATATCCCCATACCCCGAGCCGTCTCCTCATGCAAAAATCGGCAATGCTTGTGTGGCATTCTGATAAGGTGCGACCACCTTCTTTTAGACTCGGATCCAGTCAATCTTAGCTTGAACTTCTTCGGGTCAAGCGCAGCCGGGATCTTAATAGCCGGCACTACCTTCGTCGGAGCCCTTTCCTTCTCTGTGGTTGCCTTAGACTTTCCGGCCTTACACGGCTTCGACTTCTTGCTTTGATTTCCAGCCATTTCAAAGTTCCTACAAAACAACCATCCAATCAATATCCAATAAGCAACTCATAATGCAAACATTCAACGAGTGTCGACATAATCCAATAATCCCACAATATCAACTAAGAGCCCTATAATGTCCAATAAACATCAAAATCATAGACCCGACAGCCATATACTACGATCAACAAATCACACAACCTCCCCCAAATTTCGACTCCCCCATTTCATATTCAAAGGATCAAAATCACAACCCACAATAACAAAACTACACACTACGATCATATTAGGACAAATTCTCTCCAATCCAATCTAATTCATTCAAAATTCGAATCATCATCAACAATTCAACTCATATCAATCCCAATTAACAATTCAATTCAACAAATTTACCCAATTTCAACAAATTCGAAATTAGGGTTCTTCCAATTTGGGGGTTTCTTCCAACAAAGGAAATAAGTCCTTTCCTTGGGATCTTGTGATCATGCACCGCCTACAAGGAAGAGAAAACAAGATGTGAGGAAACAAGATCGAATATTAATAATAATAGTATACAACCTAAAGTAACAATCTCTTCTTTTTCGAATTATCTCTTTAAGTTTTCTATCAATTCAAGAACGGCGCCAAATATTGATCGCTGAAATTCGCGTAGTATGGTTTTCAAATCCGATCAATTTTAAAATTTGTAAAACCTCGAAGTATTTCCAAGGTGTCGAACCCAAGGGAATTGATATGTCGAAAATAAAGGAAGTAACTCTACTCAAAATTTGACTGCTATTTAGGAATCCGAAAATTTGGTTTGTTTCTAATTATCTAACTTCAAAAATCGAAAAATAAAAATTAAATAACAATTAATCCTAAAAATAAAAAAATCTAGAACAATAAGATAAGAATTCCAAGTATTATGCAAAGAGAGCAAAATAAAGTGAATTATCTAAATCAAGCAAATAAAGCAAATTAACAAGATAAAATCACAAGTTGAAAGCTAATTGATCCTAGGGTAGTATCGTCTAATTGAGTTCACACAATCCATTCACTTGATTCCTTTTCCCCAAATTTTAATTTAATCCTAGAAATAATCACTCAGCCGATCTAGAATTCCGATCAAGGCAACCTAGAAAGATAGTTAATTTAAACCCTTTTCCCGCAAGGCTCAAAGAATTTAAATCACTTAAAAAGCGTCAACTTATTTATCTATGATTTATCTTACTCCACTCAAGTCTTAAGATCAAATCATATTGTGCATCAAGTATTTCCACTAATTAATTAATCCTTCCGGGCAAAATTAATTAGCTAACATGCATCGATTAAGGGCCCTTTAATCTAGCATGAGATTTAACACATCTTGATCATAAGCCTAGGATGAAAGGTAAAAAGGTAATCAAAGGGACATCATGTGAACATCAATTAAAATTACTAACCCTAGAATCAATCAATGGATTTAGCTAGACATAATTGAAATTAAACAAGAAATAGATGGAGAATACATATTATTAATATGAAAAGAGAGATTACAACCCTTCCGGATGAACTCGAGTCTTCAATCTCCGAAAAGTAGAAAAACAATAATAATTGCTTTGCAAAAAGTTCTAGTATCAAAGGAATTAAAATTGCAAAAAACGTAAAAGTGTGCTAAAGATGATAAAAGATCATAAACTAGGTCTAGAAGGAGGTCTATATAGCCTCTCGGGAGTTAAACTCCCGATTAGAACTAATCTAGGAAACAAAATCTATCCAAAAGAGTCATAATCTGTCAAAACTCGAGAACTCATGAGCACTTATCGGCTGCCTATCGGCCGATAGCCGGGCCGATAGTTGGTCTCGACTTTTGCAAAAACTGCTTTCTTCCGTCCGTTTGACTCGACTCTCGGTCCTTTGTCTCGTTTTGGGTCCTTTTGGCTCTAAAAACCTGCAAACACACTAAAACCAACCCAAACGCGTAATACGGCTCGACTAATCATAAATAAGCCAAATACGAGCACATTAATCACGAAACGAGATAAAAACCTAGTATAAAATCTTAGAAAAATGTGGTAAAATTACCACCTATCAGTGAGCAAAGCACACACAATATACATTATCATTTCATGTTAAGCATAAAGGTTTCCAAAAATACTTACCTTGAATAATTGA
Organism: Orobanche coerulescens; assembly: GCA_033398695.1. NCBI lineage: Eukaryota > Viridiplantae > Streptophyta > Magnoliopsida > Lamiales > Orobanchaceae > Orobanche > Orobanche coerulescens. Next base: position 27,177,336 of record CM065805.1, on the reverse strand, counting down.
CGACGCAACAAACGGAAAGGAAAATCACCGACGAACGCTAGGAACCAACGAAACCAAACCTAACAATTTGAAGAATACGATCACAACCAATTCCAAACGAATACGGAATTGAAATACTCCCAAAAACTCGCCTACGATTCATGTATATTCGTTTAACAACAACAACGATGACGGACCACAACCAAACCCTCTCGAATACGCAACAACTACGAAATATACCATGAATCCGTAGGGAAACCAAGAATACCAATAAGATTAATCATATTCATCATGAATTAATCAACAATACGGAACAAATCGGACAAAAACCCAAAAACCCCCCAAATTACCCAAAAGTAGGATTCTAAGAGATTTACCTCGATTCAGGAGATAGATGATGATTTGAATGATGATAATATGGTGTTAAAGACTCAAGATCTTAAATAAATGATGAAAATCGCCCCACTCCAATTGCCCAAGTCACCCGAATCGCCCAGCTCGCGGTGGAAGAAAGAAAGAAGAAAAAGTGAGTTGTTCCGGGTCAACTCCCTGGTTTTTATAGCCAGGGGGCGTTAGCGTGCGCTAACCTTTTAAAGTTAGCGTGCGCTAACGGGCGAAACTCCAGTCCAGAAAGTTAACACCCCAGTCCAGGACCTAAAGTTCTGGACCGTTAGCGTACGCTACCAAAAATGTAGCGTGCGCTAATAGCCTCTCGGTAGCGCGCGCTATCGGACATAGCGTGCACCACCTGGACATAAGCCGAGTCCAGAAGCGAACTGCCCAGTACTCACCTGACCCCGTTAGCGTGCGCTGCCGGCCAATATGCATGCGCTAACAGCGTCTTGGTAACGCGTGCTATCGGCCATAGCGTGCGCTACCTGGGCACCTGACCGAGTCTGTGAGTAAATCGTCCGTCTTCGATCACTCGCTAGCGCTACCAATCAAGCGTAGCGTGCGCTACTGAAGGATGCTTAGCGTGCGCTATACAATAATATTAGCGCGCATTAGGCACAGGGTAACAACGGTCCGAAACACGGAAACACGACCGAAGCATCAAATAGAACAACACAATACGCATGATAACATACAATTGATTCACGGCAACCCCGAAACGGCGGTTCCGAACAACAATTACGAGAATCGGATCAATAAGCGATAGAGAAGTTATAAATTGCGGAATTGAGTAAAACAAATCCGAAAATAAGTATTCTCGAGATACACAGGCACCAAGACAAGAAAAGCACCAAGTCAAGAAAGTACTGGGAAAAGAAAAATGCGGATATTACATTCTACCCCTCTAAAAATAAGTTTCATCCCGAAACTTAAGAAACAAACAACTCGGAGTACCTAGCACGCATGCTATCCTCGATTTCCCAAGTCGCCTCCTCGACACCATGTCTTGACCATTGCACTTTGACTAAGGGGATGATCTTATGCCTCAGTCGCTTCACACGGTGCTCCAGAATTTTCAGGGGGCGCTCCTCGAAGGTAATATCCTCGGCGATATCGATCTCACCATAGTCGATGATGTGACTAGGATCCGGAACATGTTTCCTCAGTTGGGAAACGTGGAAAACGCTATGAACGTGACTCAAGGCCGGAGGTAGTATCAAACGGTAAGCCAACTCACCGACTCGCTCGAGAATCTTAAAGGGTCCAACAAATCTCGGACTCAACTTTCCCTTCTTCTCGAAGCGGAAAACTCCCCTCGTCGGCGGTACCTTTAGTAAAACGTGGTCTCCCACCTCGAAATCCAAAGGTCGACGACGGACGTCGGCATACGACTTCTATCGACTCTGAGCAGTCAACATCTGTTCTCGAATTAATTCTACCTTCCGCCTCGTCTCTAAAGCGATATCCGGTTCGGTCCCGACCAAATCAGATGCTTCATTCCAACAAATCAGCGATCGATAACGCCGCCCATAAAGCGCCTCATACGGTGCCATCCAAATTGACGTGTGCCAACTATTGTTGTACGTGAATTCGATCAATGGCAAATGCTCCTCCCAATCACTACTCCAGTCGAGAGCACAAGCACGTAACATATCCTCAAACATGTGGATAGTGCGCTCCGACTGTCCATCTGACTGAGGATGAAAAGAGGTACTCAAACGCAAACGAGTACCCAACGCCCTATGCACCGCCTACCAAAAGTGCGATACAAAATGACCATCCCGATCCGAAATAATAGACTTTGGAGTACCGTGAAGCCTCACAATCTGCGCAATAAACACATGAGCCAACTTCTCCGGGCCCCAAGTATCCTTGATGCACAGAAAATGTGCCGACTTGGTCAGGCGATCAACAATCACCTAAACCATATTCATGCCCGATCTCGATCTCGGCAAACTCGTGATGCAATCCATTGATATATCTTCCCATTTCCATTCTGGAATGGGAAGTGACTGCAACAACCCATCCGGTCACTGATGCTCGATTTTGACTTGCTGACAAGTCAAACATCTAGCTACAAATTGTGCGACCTCCTCCTTCATGTCATTCCACCAGAAATTCCTTCTCAGGTCCTTGTACATCTTACTCGAACCAGGATGAATGGAGAAAGGAGTAGCATGGGCCTCACATAAAATACTCTGCCTCAATTCCGAGTCGTTCGGCACACACAGAGGACTCTGGAATCTCAATACACCAGCTTCATGAATCACAAACCCAGGAGACTTTCCCTTAATAAATTCTCTCGGATTTGGATAATCATCAAATCCTCCAACTGCTTCAGTTTAATTTCATCGATCAGAGATGACGAAATCTCTAAAGCACAGAGTTGTCCAACAGCTCCCGGTAACAAAATCTCAACACTCAACCTAATCAAATCCCGCTGGATCTCCGATTGAGATGTAAGGATCTCAAGTGTCCGCAACGAGACCAGTTTCCGACTCAAGGCATCGGCCACGACATTCGCCTTACCCGGATGATAAAGGATTTCGAGATCATAATCCTTAATCAACTTTAACCACCTCCTCTGCCTCATATTCAACTCCCGCTGAGTAAATATGTATTTTGGACTTTTATGATCGGTAAAAATCTGACATGCAGAGCCAAAAAGATAGTGACGCCAAATCTTGAGCGCAAAAACGACTGCCACTAGCTCCAAGTCGTGAGTGTAACACCCCCAATCCACTCAGGGATATTACATGCCGTAGACCCCTTTACACAAGGAGCTACCAGGCGGGAGACTACAAATCAAAACCCACATGCGGTCAACTTGACCAAAACATAATACCGTAGACTGATTAGGTCTCTCAAAACACCGCATAACCGTACATCCGATGAAACTAAAATACAACTCGATCACATAGTGCATAAAATGTCCATCCCCTAAAGGATGACAAGAACTCAAACTGACATATCACTGACAAACGACAGACTACAACTGTGACTAGTATCGCTGCATTGCATCATCCTCCGGGCCAATCCTGTGGTTGCTCACTCTCCAGTCAGAACACCTGGAATAAAAAAAACAAAATCCCCAACAAGGGGTTAGCGATGGAATCGCAAGCAAGTAACCAAGCTATACAATTATACATCAAGAATACAACCGTTATGAAAATAACATTTCGACAAGGTAGCAACACGATCCCCGAGTCTAAAGTCTTTTGAAAGTTTATTCCTTTAAAACAAACCATGGGGATTACTCCAGAAATCACTGTAAGAGATTATTTAGAGACTTCGGGGGTCTCAGTGTAAAATTCTGAAGTATGAATGTTTTTCCTTTTCAAAAGGTTTTCTTTCAAAATCATACAAATGATTCTATTCTCAACTCAAAACTCAAGACCAAAACCATATTCACCAATATAACCGAGAATCAAGAATCAAACATTCACGTTGAAGAGATATTAAATCAATAAATAATCGCTCGTGGCCCCGAAGGTCCCACTCGGACTAGCTCATCGAAACGACTTAAATACACCCATAAGTTATCTTGACATCGTACTCACAAGTAACGATTCTCGGAGCCCTCTTCAGACTTACCAGATTAGATAACTTTATGGTCAATTCATACATATGGCCGTACTCGCAAGCACGCGCCTCCGGAGGCCTCGACGGACCCTACCCGAATAACATAACGTATGGCCGTACTCGCAAGCACGCGCCTCCAGAGGCCTCGACGGACCCTACCCGAATAACATAACGTCTGGCCATACTCACAAGCACGCGCCTCCGGAGGTCTCGACGGAACCCTACCTGGATGACATCTCAATTCACAAAGATACACAACAACAAAGGTACAATGTTCATCACTACTCGCAAACACATAACACATAAGTTAACGCATCATAATTTCAACAAGGGCACAATATTCACAGCACACCATCATTCAGGGAAAAGGTTAACGAGCGAATAATACAAGTATTACGCCATTCCACAATCCCACGACCAACTACTCTTTTCTAACATCCATTTTAACCGCAAAATAACATGAAAGGGTTGTTATTATTCTCCACGAGACACAAGTTTATGCTCGACTTTACTTTCATAGAATTCACCTATTCGTTTAAAGTAAGTTATGGTTAAATATACAATCACTAACAAGTCCACGTTAGATTCACGACAAATCACATTCTCAAAGTATAAAGAATATAGACGAGATACTCGCCTCAAGTCCAAAGCACGCAAAACAACGGGGAAGCTCGACCGGAATCCTCGAACACCTACAATCCTCCGGCAAAAACAACGAAGATACGATCACAATGAGAATCAAGGCCAATAACGATGGAAATCCCAACAAACTATCGAAGGGAAACTCATTGGGACATTTAATCGAACATTCAATGTTCGATAATTCCCAAGAACACTCGAATCATCAATCGAGTTGAACAAATCCGAAATATGGATATACAATCCATATAACACGATTAATAAGGTTCAATAACATCATACTATACCAACCGATGCATCAAAATCGGGCTAGAATCGAAATCAAGAACAAATCTCCAAGAAAGTCAACTCGAAGAAAAATCAAGAATTACCTCAATCCAACAAAGAACAAGGGATTAGATGATGTTACAATCACCTAGAGATCTCCAAAACACCTTGGAATTGAGTAGAACCGACTAAGAACTCGAACCCTAGCCTCACCCGTCTGACAACCGCGAAGAGAAGAGAAGAAGGGGAGGAAATGGGGTGAGAAACCCATCTGTCCCCCTTATATACACCAGCGACGCACGACCACCACGCACGACCAAGTGCTCATGTGTTTGGTCGTGCGCTAGGCCACTGCCCAGCCACTGACACCATGCACGAGCACCGCGCATGAGCAGTTGCTCGTGTGTCCTGCTCGTGCGTCCCTGGAGCTTACTGCCGACGCTTGATTGCGCACGAGCTCCACGCACGACCACGTGCTCGTGTGGCCTGCTCGTGTGTTACAATAGGAGGCCAATATCGAGCCCGACATAGCCCTGAATCCCGAACTTGAATATGAATTGAAGATACGGTTACGAAGTACTCGCAAATACAAAACCAAGCGCTAAGAGAACACACGATTCCGAGAACCGGAAGACTCGAAATTCGACAACGGAAAGTAATTACCCCAAACTTTGGAAAATTATGAAAATGGCCCAAAACGTCCGAAAATCACGATACGTGTTCGAATAACCAAACCAAAGCTCGCAACATGAAAAATAACATCAAATGAACTTATGAGAAACTCGAAACAATAGTTTCGGACGAGATTCGTAAGAATCGTACTCAAGTGCGGAAAAACCGCTTAAGAACACGGAACTCAACAAAACAATACCGAAACGAACTTGGCTGACCAAACATGAAGAACAAAACATTATCAAAATGTCAAAACAGTCGCAAGCGAGTTCTAGAAACTAGAAAAATGCCAAAAACGAAAAATTACTGAAAAAGAAAATCACCGGTATTACATTCTACCCCTCTAAAAAACGTTTCGTCCCGAAACTTAAAAAAAGTGAAGTCACAAACAACAAAGCACGGCCAACAAAATCTCAACGGTCTCGACGAACCGATCCCGATACCAATGTCGAAACACGATTCTGGGAAAGCTCATGGAGCACACCAAGGCGCCGGATGCTGCCGAGAGCAAGGAGGTCTCCACAGAGGCAGTACAGAAGATTGAATCTGCCATTCGGAACACAAAGGTCGCAAACAATGTGCGACGGGGCCTAGGCGCAGGGCAGGCACCAGTACACTTCAAGGCAACGACAATGGACAACCGTGGCAGCACGGAGAAAACGAACGATTCGCCACGTCGACGGGGACGTCGACGAAATGGGCGGGGGAGAGTGTCACGGCAGAAAGCTGACGACGGGACAGACGTGCACGTCCGGTCGCACGAGGTGCTGAAGATCAAGCACGAGCAGGACGCCCTGAAAGGCATCGGGCTGGAAATGGAGGTTCAGCCTTATAAGCAGCATGGTCGGACGGACAACCATGTGAAGAAGCCGTGGGAGGAACACAGGCGCCGCTATGGGAGGCGGTTCGCCCAAGGGCCAACGTGCCTTAGTGTTCAGGACACTTGGGCATTCCGGTCGGGACATGTGCGGGACCGTCCGGCAGTGCATGGAGCATGGGCAAGGCCGGCCGAGCAAGCAGTGCTCGGAATAAGGAAAGATGACGAGGCGAGGCCGAGTCACGAGGCAAGACTCAAGCAAGGATGTCGGGCGCGGGCGTAGGCTTCCGGACGCGGCCGACAGGCGCGGGCGCGCGCGCAGGTGCGAGAGAGACCCTCCCCTATAATAGGCTTAGCGGGATATACCCTTGTGGGGCAGTGGATACTGAAAAACTGAGGAACCACTCTGCGGGAAAGACTCGACCAGGAGCAGCCAGGTGCGGACCAGAATGGGCCAGAAGGTTCAGGAAGACTCCAGAAGGTTGCGGAAACGAGAGGACTGTGTCGGGCCGATGCGGGCCGGGACGGGCCGAAGCGGGCCGAGACGGACTGGAACAAGTATAACAATTATACTGAACTCTGTGGCCCTCGAGTCCACAATTATAACAAGTAATCCGTTGCGAAGGACAATTAACTTGCACATGACCCACAACGTTACAATTGAAACACCTCTCAGTCTGACTAGGAGTCAAAGAAGACGACTTGGAACTCTTGGTTCCACCGAACGAAGAAAATGAAGGTTTCACCGAAGGACTACGCGAAACTCGACGAGAAGAAGTTCCGACTCCCACACTATCCGAAAAATCTCTAGACATCCTCTGCCTCTTCGTCTCATGCAAAGGCCCCGTAGAAAACGATGCCATCTCGTACGCCATAGCTCGATTCTGATACTTTCTCAAAGTAGCACAAGTGAAACCCGACATGTGCTGTCGAATCTGTGGTTTCATCCGCATATCAAAATGACAGATTTTATCTTCCTCGGTCCTCACCTGCCCCTTCACGTAAGCGAGCTGTCGACTATAATCGATAATAGCCTGCAAAACTGGTACATCCTGCGGATCGGCTAGATAAAAATCTCACATCCTCTGCTCTCGGATCGGCTCCGGACAGAACTCTGCTTCCATCGACTTTTTGAACTCATCCCAAGTAACGGCACGATCCTGAGGCTCAACGGCCTCCCACCAATTAGCAGCGTCACTATCGAGAAGAAACTGAGCGATAGGAATCCTCCGTTCCTCTGGACAACCAACCGCCTTGAAAATCTTTTCCAATTGGAAAAGCCAACCATCCCAGCCCAAAGTATCACTTACGCCTGCAAAACGGGGAGGACGCATACGAACCACTTCTCTAAACCACTGAGTCGATCCGACGTTCTCGGTCACTGTAGTGTTACGCTGAACCACCTGGGTCAAATGAGTCATCTGGTCTGCCACTTGCTGAAGTATAGTAGCAACAACAATACTAACGCCATCACCGGCAGCATGATCCTGATCGCGTGACTGATTGCCACGGCCCCGTCCTCTGGCCCTCGACATACTAAACTGAACAACCGTAAGTTAAAAACGAGGCATAACAACACATAACATCAATCACAAAAGAGGGTCCATACAAGACACACTGTGAAGCACAAAATTATTCTTGCTAGTAAGAGTTACCATAGAGTGTTCACACAATAAACTCATATCTGATAATTCTCGTAGATTCTAAAAAGAATATTTCCGACAACAACATTTATCAAGTCATCACACACTAGAATCAAGCATATGAGTAAACCACTCGAAACATTCAACACATGCCCGAGGTATCAAGCGCAACTATCACCGCATACACGACAATATCATCAAATTTCGAACCATTCTCAGCTGTTATCACTATTTTTGAAACAAAACCAAACTCTCATAAAATAGTCTTAAAACTTCACACTAAAGTTGATCAAGCTCATCGATTTACCAATAACCAAGAACATCCCAATTCAGTTGAACTTTTGAAATTCTCAAGTCAAAATTTTTGAATTAAAGCACTGAATTTCCCGAAGTTTATCAAAGTTCAAACCTTTTAACAAGAGTCACGAAAAATGGTTTAATGACCACAAATTCGAATACCATCAACATGAGAAATGATATTAGTCAACACATGTATCTCTCAAACATAAGTGCCGAACGTACATAAAAAAATGAAATTTCCTTCTCAAACAACAAAATGTTTGCAATTGTCGCTTCTTCGTGAAACGGATCAAGGATTTCTTATTTTGAAATTTTTGAAAATGTGTGAAAAATATTTTAGAAGACTTGTCGTTCCTCATAGAGTGGAAAGTGTAGGTCACAAGTCGTCCAGGAACAAGTCTAGAGGGGGGGTGAATAGACTTGTTGAAACTCTTTAACTCTTTTTCCGAAGAATGAGTTTCTTCAGCTGATAGTCAAACAAATGACTTGGAGTCGTTTGTTCTTGGATAAGTGCGGAAGTCAGCTGATGACGAATATAAATTAATCTTAATGAAACACTTAACAATGTATGCAGCAGTTAGAGTATGATGCAAGAAACAAGAATAACACAGCGATTATAGTGGTCTCAGAGGTGGGGTAATCCTCTACTAATCCACTTTTCTCCAAACCATTGGAGATGAATTCACTATAATTCTCAACCAAAGGATAAAGATTACAAAGATTCACAACACACTACAACAGACTTCCAACCAAGTGGAATTTCGTGTCAGACACACACTGATCGCCTTGCACCTCTTGATCATCGATCCTCGGATGCCTTTACGCCTCTTACTTCAACCAAAGAAGTACCCCGTACTCAAGATTTAAAGACAAGAGTGTTTGTCTTCTCCAACTTAAGAGCTTCCTTGAATATGAACTTTTGATCTCGCTCTTTTCACGATGCTATTTGATTGCTTGAGATTGCTTTGTTTGCTTTGATCGCTAGAGTATATGTTCGCACCGTGATTGCTCGATTCAAATCTCTGGATATATATAGATCACGATCTCGAGCTTCTTCCTTGTAGCCGCAAATCAACAAATCCGTCGTTGGAGGGAGACTTCATTGTTTAATCTTTTCGAACGTTGCAAGGCCGATTCCCATTATTTAATTTTATCTTCCGACCGTTGTGATGACTTCGCATGTGAGCGCCGAATCTTTTGAATATAAAAGGATTAAAGTCTTCACGGTGGGTCGATGATTTAAATAAATCATATCTCTTCCGAATCACTCCAATTTGTCTCTTCACGTTGCATGTGAGCTTTCCGTAATATTTGACTTTTCAAAGCATGCCGACGTGGACTTGGAGTACTAGGTCAGTAGTTGAGTAGACGATGTGCGGCTTACTTCTCTGCAGTAGGTCGTCTCCTACTGCTCACCGTTTGAGACTTGTCCGATCGTGTGACTTCCCGAGGTTCCTACCGCACCTGGTCAAACTTCGTGATAAATTTTAGTTGACCAGAGCTACTCGATCGAGTCGGCCAGATTTCTCTGATGGACTAGACTGCACTAAGTACTTAGCCGTTTTTCAGCCTAACTAACTTTGGCCTATAGAAGATACTCATTTGGTTCTTCTTTACATTTTGCCAATTTTATACTTAACATATTTTGGCCTATGGAAGATACTCATTTGGTTCTTCCTTACATTTTGCCAATAAATAAACATTTGATTCTAAATTAATGACATCATCAAAATCTAACAAGTATTCCTAACAAATTCCCCCTATTTTGATGATGGCAAAACTAAGTAAGAAATCAAATGGCCAAGTCTGCACTTAAGTGCGAGACAAAACTGAAAGCAGTCTAATATTGAGACAACTGGAAAATTGTCATTCAACAGACTGTTCATAAAGTTTTCTGACTTATCATTGAAATTACAAGAATGTTTTAAGTACAGAAAATAAAATTACAAGTAAGAAAAATAATTGAAAGATCATCTGCCTCTTCCTCTGCCTCTTCTAATAGGCTGTTTGGCAGGCCTGAATGGTTTGGCTCCGATAGGTCTTACCTTGACTGAGCAAGGCCATATTTTCTTTTACCACGAGTGCCGCGAAATCCTGCTCCCGCCGAGATCTGAATTTGTTCTCCAGCGGACTAGCTTGATTTCCTCCTGAAGTTGTAGCTCATCAAGTTCACCATCCATGCGGATTGGTGCTTCTTCAGCTCTAAATAAGGGGATCATAGGAAAGGCATTTTGCTCCTTAGCATACTTCTTCAGAACGGCCCAAAGTTTCGGATAGATCTCTTCCATGAAGTTTATGAAAGTTTCCTGTGGGGAGAGTTTGTCATCATGAATTAGTTCCCAGATGTAATAGTCTCTGATAAATCTCTTCCTAGCTGCTCCCCACATCTCAAAAGCTTCAATTGGACAGAAATCCTCAACAAACCATAGCTCCAGCCCTTCCCATTCAAGAGTAGGTTCAAAGCTGCCTCTGGTCCTTCTTCTTTTTCCTACAGGCTGGTCAGCCTGGTCTTCTTGATCTACAGCTTCCTTCCTCTTTAGGCTAGAGGGTCCTTCAATCTGAGGGACATCCTGCTTTTTCTTACTTCTGATTTCTCTCTCTTCCCCCTGAATCCACTCTTCCCCCTTTTTGCCAAAGATCAATGAGGGTTGTCAACTGTTGCTCCATGCGGCACATCCAATCAGACATGCCAAAAGGCATTCTGTTGTTTGTAGGAGGAGGAGGCTGAGAGATCTCTCTCTGAAGCAGGGTGTCAATTTTGGCATTAATGGTCTGAAGGTCAGGAGTGACCTGAGTTGATAGCAGCTCCCCAATGGTGTCTCTGACAATTTGCTTGATCACCTCCATGGTAGGGATAATCGAGCCGATGGGGAGTGTTCTCCGATCCTTCAAAGAATGGAGCCACTAGATCGCAGCTCCCGGCCGCAGCAGTAGGTCGATTGGTCTTCTCCGGTCCCCGACTGAGTCTTCTCGCTAGCTCGCATCTAGCCGGTGTACCCGGCAGTACAACAATCTTATCTACAGCCTTCGTTGGTAGGCTCGCCTCGCCTCTGGCTCCCTTTCTCTTTCTTCCTCTTTCCCTTCTTCTCCTTCAGATTTCTCTTTTTCTTCTTCTGCAGATTTTTCTTTCTCTTTTTCCTCATCTTTTTCTTTTTCTTCTTCCTTTTCTTGTTCTGCGCCTCCTTCACCTCCATCATCATTATCATCATTATCATCATTATCATCCTCATCCTTAGCATCATCCTTCTCCTTCTCTTCTCCTTCATCATTCTCATCATCCTTATCTTCTTCATCTTTTTCCTGCTCCACTTCTTATCCTTCTTCTTCACCTTCTTCATCATCCACTTCTTCTGTCTTCTCAATCTCCTCTGTTTGTTTTTCAACTGGTATTTTTTCTTCAGATTCTTTTTCTTCTTCATCCTCTTCAACCAAATTGATAATTTCATTATCTCCATTAATTTCCTCAATCCTAATCTCCTTTTCTTCTTCCTCTTCCTCCTCTCCAAAATCACCATTAAAAATACTTAGCATTATAGAATGGATAAAATGGTCCATGTTTGTCTCAAAATGTGACATGAACCAGTTATCCTGGAGGAGTAAAGTTAAATCTGACTCTTTGCAAAAATTAGTCAACATCCTCGGGCTTGGGGATAATCCCAACCACTAGTTTCAACAAAGATTTGAAAATTTGTAAAAGACATGGTTTTGAGATTTTTCCACTCTTTAAAAATATTTACAAAGGAATATTTTTCTGCTTGTGGCTTGACAAGCTGAAGTTGTTCAAGGGAGAGATTAAAAGTATTATTTTCTAAGAGATTGAAAGTGTAATCTGCTTCAGGAATAGATATAACAAGACCTGCTTCCTCTTCTTCGGTTATGTACACAGGAGGTGTAATAACGGGTACAATCCGAGTTTCGGTATCTGGTGCAGGCTGGTCCGGATGAGCTGGTGATTGGACTGATGGGCTTGTATGGTGCTCAGGCTGCTCTCCTTCGCTGAACTGCAGCTTCCTTGGCCTCTTTGGAGAGGGTTCAGGTGATGACTGCAAGTTGGAAGGTCCTTCTGGGGCTGGTCCCCGTCTCTTGAATCGGATGGCGATTGGTTGATCCGAATATGATGTCATCCACATAAATCTGAACTATTAATATGTGGCCTTCGTGCTCCACTCTGAATAGGGTTTTGTCCACTTTTCCCTTGCAAAATCCATTTTTCTCAAGAAACACAGACAGTGTTTCATACCATGCTCTCGGTGCTTGCTTGAGTCCGTATAGAGCCTTCAACAGCTTATAGACTTTGTCTCCTTTGACAAAACCTGGGGGTTGCTCTACATAGACTTCTTCCTCTAGGACTCCATTTAGAAACGCACTTTTCACATCCATCTGGTAGACTTCAAAATCCTTGAATGCAGCATATGCGAGGAATAGTCTGATGGCTTCTAATCTTGCAACAGGTGCATAAGTTTCATCAAAATCTATTCCCTCACACTGTGCATATCCTTTTGCTACGAGTCTGGCTTTATTCCTAACAACAGCTCCGTCTTCATCACTCTTGTTTTTATACACCCATTTGGTGCCAATAACTTTCTTGTGATCAGGTCTGTCTGTTAGTTCCCAAACTTTGTTTCTCTCCATCTGCTCCAATTCCTCTTGCATGGCATTAATCCATGAATAATCTTCCAAGGCTTGTTCTGTAGTCTTGGGTTCAATTTGTGACATGAAACATTAGAACATCGCCATTCCTGATGGTAGAGTTGATTGTCTTGTCTTGACTCCATCAGTCAACTTTCCGATGATTTGCTGAATTGGATGATCTTTAAGCCATTTGGGGATCTCGTCCTCTTCTGGGTTTGTTCCCCCTGTTGGATTGCTCTGGTGGTTATCTCAGACTGTGGATTCTCGTCTCCGAATCGATCGGGCCTACGCTTGTCATCTGCAGCTTTGCTCGATCGCAGATGAGTCTTTGTCTGCTCCATTGGTCTTTCAACAAGAATCGGATCGATAGGTTTGGTGATCTGTCGATCTGCGCATTGGGTCTTCATCACCGCATTGGGTCATCAGCCGACCGCAGTGAGTCCACCATTCCAGTTGTCATGAATAATGACTTCTTCAAGGGTTGCCGACTTGAGCTTGTTCTCAATTTGCTCAAGTTGTTTCCTGTACTCAACAAGAGATTCATCAAAAACAACATGGGGTGTTTCTTCCACAACTAAGGTTCTTTTGTTAAAAACTCTATATGCCTTGCTTCTTGGGAATATCCCATAAATAGACCATCATCAGCTTTAGCATCAAAGGCATTTAGCCGTGTTTTACCGTTGTTGTGGATGAAACACTTACAACCAAAAACATGAAAGTAAGCAACAGAGGAGTTCTATTATTCCAAACCTCATAGGAGTTTTGCCATGTCTCCCTACTATCATACTCCTGCTCGGGTGTGGCAGTCAGTGATGCCTTCAGCCTGTAACCTCTTGGGTAGGTCCGCTTCGCAATCATGGACCTTGCCGCTTCCTTCAGTGGTTCTGCTCTTCTTTCAAGAACACCATTCTCACAAGGCGTCCCGGCCGCAGAGAGCTCATGCCGGATCCCATTCTCGATCACGAAATCGCTTATCGCCTTGTTGAGAAACTCTCCTCCTCTATCCGATCCGATCTTGATTATGGAGAGGGATTTCTCATTCGATCCTTCTCGGCACTCTGTAACTTGGTCAAGGTTTCACTTTTCTTGAATAGAAAAATGATCCAAGTGTACCTTGAATAATCATCTACAATCACAAGAGCATGTTTTCTGCCGCTCAAAGTCCTTGGCTTGATAGGACCAAATAGATCCATGTGGAGTAGATCTAAGATCCTTGTTGTGAGCGTTGTAGGCTGAACTGGCTTGAACGATGCCTTGGTCTGCTTTCCCTTCTGACATGCATCACAGAGTGCTTCCTTTTTGAATACTTCATTTGGAAGTCCTCTGACCAGCTTCTGAGAGCTAATCTTGTTGATGGCTTTGAAGTTCAGGTGACATAGTCTTTTGTGCCACACCCATCCATTCTCGGCCATCTTGGATAGAAAGCAGGAGTTGGGTGTTCCCGTGTTCCAATCAATCATGTATACATCTCTTCTTCTAATCCTTGTAGCTTTATTTCTCCAGATAAGATGTCTATCACCATACTCTTCAAGATGGTGTAGACTACTAGATTCTTTTCGCCGCAGAATCGCTTATGCTCGGGAGGTTGTACTTGAGCCCTTTGACATAATGAACTTGGATATTACAATGTTTCCTCTGCAGCTCTCCAAAGCCTTTTGTCTGTCCTCTAGAGCTATCTCCAAAGGTTACATCGGGACCTCTTTCTTTGATATATTTGGTCAGCATCTTCTTGTTCCCGGTCATATGCCTCGAGCATCCAGAGTCTACAAACTATTCTTCTCCTCCAAAATTTGAGCTTGAGGAGATGTGGTTGTAGTCCTTCCATCTTTTCTGCAATTAAACAAGCAGAGATTTAGGTACCCAAATTTGTGTGGGTCCTTTGGGGTTAGTTGGTTTCCTGGAGAATTGATTTCTCCTTGGATTATAGGAATTATTATTATAACCCTTAAAAGGTGCCTGTGGTCGAGGTCTAAATCTCCTGGTTGGATTGTATACCGGATATTCCTCAAAATAGTGTGGGCCATTTCTAAATCTAGGCTGAGACCATTTGTTAAACCTTTGTGGTCTCCACACTTGTTCATTTTGATAATTTGGATAACCTTGAGGTTTCCATCTGCCCCTCCCATTATGAAATCTATTTTTAGGGAGTTGTTGGTAATAATGGGCATGTTGTCTGGGCTGCTGCTTTTGCCTGGGCCACTGCCTAGTCGCCTGTCTAGGTGGCTGTCTGGTGTAACTCGATCGCTCAGACGCTTGACTTGGCTGCTGCTTTTGAAAATCGGTTTATACATGTGCTCAAGAATGAGACCATTGTTTCTCCCTTGATAAACTTGGTTTCGTAACTAGAGGGAGTGTGAATCATATCCAAGGCCCGATTTGGTATATAATGACTTTTATAGGTACACAATTTGTCCAGAGTTGAAGACGCCTTCAGGGAGGTTATTTCCTGCGCCTGAGTTTTATTTATCTGTGCCAGCTTAGTAAACTCAGCTTTGGCATGAGCAAGTGCAGCTGACTTTTCTTTAAGTAAAATATTTAGCCGGTCTATCTCAGCTGTATTGACACTTGCCTGGCTTTTAAAGTCAGCTGTAGTTGTCTCAACCTTATTTAAATCTAGCCGAAGTTTTTCGAAATCATTTTTCAGCTGCCTATTCTCATCTTGCAGCTGAGTCTTCTCTGCTGATACAGCTTGGTGTGCAGATTTAAGTGTTTCAAAATCTTTGAATAATTGATTTACCGATTCATGTAAATCCATATCTTGCGACATGGCTGAGCTATTATTTGAACCGGTAGGTTTAGAGGTTACCTCTTCATCAGCCAAGTTTGCCATCAGGCAATCATATTCCTCGTCGTCATCAGAAAAGAAACCGCCGCTTGATTCGACATGCTCCTGGTCTTCTCCGATGAGAGCTTTTCTTCTGTCTTCCTTTCTGCCCACCTCCTTCTTGGTTTCATCCTTCTTGATCTCGGGACAATCCATTTGGATGTGTCCTATTTTGTGACAGTTGTAGCATTCAACTTTCCAGCCTCCCACCTTTTCCGTTCCTTCGGGTTCTCCTTGTAGTTTTTATTATACTTGGAGTAGTTCTTTCAAGTTATCGAACCTTTGCATAATGAAAGCCATTTCCTCCTCAAAATCTAGTGGGTTTGGAGGTTTCACATCGATAAGCTCTTAGCAGGGACTCGGCCGCAAATGCGATTCCCTTCTCTGCAGCTCGATTGAGGATGAGCTTGGAAGCTCGAACTCATAAGCCTTTAGATCAGAGAAAAGCTCCTGAATCTTTATCTTATTCAGGTCTTTGGACTCTCTCATAGCTACAGCCTTCATGCTCCATTCGGGATTGAGCGATCTGAGGACTTTGAGTGCCATTTCCCTGTTGCCATAAGTTTTGCCCAGGGAGTTGATTTCATTGATAATTTCAGTGAACCTTGTGTCCACTTGGTCTATTGATTCTCCATTCTTCATTTTAAAGTTGTCAAACTTTTGGATAGCTATTGACAACTTATTCTCCTTGATCAGCTCCGTTCCTTCACACATTAGAGCTAATGTGTCCCAAATCTCTTTGGCATTCTTACAATTTTTGATCTTGACCATCGTGGATTTGTCAAGAGTTTGGTATAGCACATCTCCGCCCCGTTGTCAAGATTGGCCGCCTTTCTCTCTTCGGGGTCACTCCGTTCTCTTCTTGGGAATCTTTTCTCGCCTCCCACCGCTATCTCCTACCGTGTTGTCCTTCTCAAAAATGAATGGACCGTCTTCAATGATGCACCACATGTCGTCATGGATTGAAGATAAGTGTGCCTGCATTCTTATCTTCCAGAGATCATACTCGTCAACTGAAAAGACAGGTAGTCTAGAGTGCATGTGTTCCATTATAAAGTGAGAGATAAGATATATATCTAGTATAGATCTGGTTCGTGAGAAAAAAAATGAACCAACCTCTCCGATACCACTTGTAGGTCACAAGTCGTCCAGGAACAAGTCTAGAGGGGGGGTGAATAGACTTGTTGAAACTCTTTAACTCTTTTTCCGAAGAATGAGTTTCTTCAGCTGATAGTCAAACAAATGACTTGGAGTCGTTTGTTCTTGGATAAGTGCGGAAGTCAGCTGATGACGAATATAAATTAATCTTAATGAAACACTTAACAATGTATGCGTAGCTTAGAGTATGATGCAAGAAACAAGAATAACACAGCGATTATAGTGGTCTCAGAGGTGGGGTAATCCTCTACTAATCCACTTTTCTCCAAACCAGTTGGAGATGAATTCACTATAATTTTCAACCAGTGATAAAGATTACAGTGATTCACAACACACTACAACAGCTTCCAACCAGTGGAATTCCGTGCCGTTGTACACACACTTGACTGCCTTGCACCTCTTGATCCTCGATCCTCGGATGCCTTTACAGTCTCTTACTTCAACCAGTGAAGTACCTCTTACTCAAGATTTAAAGACAAGAGTGTTTGTCTTCTCCAACTTAAGAGCTTCCTTGAATATGAACTTTTTGGATCTGCTCTTTTTCACGATGCTATTTGATTGCTTGAGATTGCTTTGTTTGCTTTGATCGCTAGAGTATATGTTCGCACCGGTGATTGCTCAGATTCAAATCTCTGGATATATATAGATCACGATCTCTGAGCTTCTTCCTTGTAGCCGTTGCAAATCTGAACAAATCCGTCCGTTGGAGGGAGACTTCATTGTTTAATCTTTTCTGAACGTTGCAAGGCTGGATTCCCATTATTTAATTTTATCTTCCGACCGTTGTGATGACTTATGCATGTGAGCGCCGAATCTTTTGAATATAAAAGGATTAAAGTCTTCACGGTGGGTCAGGATGATTTAAATAAATCATATCTCTTGCGGGAATCACTCCAATTTGTCTCTTCACGTTGCATGTGAGCTTTCCGTAATATTTGACTTTTCAAAGCATGCCGACGTGGACTTGGAGTACTAGGTCAGTAGTTGAGTAGACCGATGTGCGCCTTACTTCTACGGTAGGTCGTCTCACTGCTCACCGTTTGAGACTTGTCTCGATCGTGTGACTTCCCGAGGTTCCTCAGCACCTGGTCAAACTTACGTGATAAATTTTAGTTGACCAGAGCTACTCGACCGAGTCAGATTTCTCTGATGGACTAGACTGCACTAAGTACTTAGCCGTTTTTCAGCCTAACTAACTTTGGCCTATAGAAGATACTCATTTGGTTCTTCTTTACATTTTGCCAATTTTATACTTAACATATTTTGGCCTATGGAAGATACTCATTTGGTTCTTCCTTACATTTTGCCAATAAATAAACATTTGATTCTAAATTAATGACATCATCAAAATCTAACAAGTATTCCTAACAGAAAGAACTCAGTCTGAATTTTTTTTTTTGAAATCATCAGCATCCCATTCCGTTTCGAAGCGAAACTTTCGAATCTTAGCAAAAATTTCCCAAAATCCTTTCAATCATAAACAAAATGACGGTAATAATTTACAATGTCCAAATCACTTTAAAACGCTTATTTCAGATACTGTCTGAAGGTGTCAACTGAAAATACAAGACTAACTTGTCAAAGTTTAGCTGTTTTCAAAATCCATGCAAAACTATTGATTGACCGCACCATCGAAATATTTTCAAAAATCGGTTCTTTACAAGCATACTCAGGCTCATAAATACAATCAAGAAAATCGTTTTCAAACCTACACGCAGCGGATATAATTACAACTATTTAAAAGCAATCGAACCTGAAACTACCTGCCCAATCGGCAAACGAGATTATAAATCCAACCAAATATAATTCGCGAACACCAAGTTCAAACATACGTCAAAACTCCCCATTTGAATTCCTCATGAACTCTACCGACAATACATTATATGGAACACGTCAAAATTCACAGTTTTCATATTTTATTGCACCAACCGATGTCTAACCATCAATACATTCAGTTCAATATACATACGATATAACACAAGTATTAAACACGGATTTCACCTTACAGCATTACACAAACAAAATTACGAACCACAATCACCGCACATACAGGAAATCATGAAATACCAATACCTCACATAAAGGAGGAGACTTACGTCCACAGGCCGCACGTAGATGATGGCTGCACTACGATACTAATCACAGGGAATCACAATTGATCACAACGGATCACAATGATCACGCTTGTTCACAATTGCTCACCCGGGTGACACGACAAGACACGACTCCACAAGACCCAACTAGACCCAACTGCCTAGGTTTTCGCAAACCTAAGCTCCAATACCATTTATGTAACACCCCCAATCCACTCACGAATATTACACGCCGTAGACCCCTTTCCACAAGGAACTACCAGGCGGGAGACTACAAATCAAAACCCACATGCGGTCAACTTGACCAAAACATAATACCGTAGACCAATTAGGTCTCTCAAAACGCCACATAACCGTACATCCGATGAAACTAAAATACAACTCGATCACATAGTACATAAAATGTCCATCCCCTCAAGGATGACAAGAACTCAAACTGACATATCACTGACAGATGACAGACAACAACTGTGACTAGTATCGCTGCATTGCATCATCCTCCGGGCCAATCCTGTGGTTGCTCACTCTCCAGTCAGAACACCTGGAATAAAAAAACAAAATCCCCAACGAGGGGCTAGCGATGGAATCGCTAGCAAGTAACCAAGCTATACAATTATACATCAAGAATACAACCGTTATGAAAATAACATTTCAACAAGGTAGCAACACGATCCCCGAGTCTAAAGTCTTTTGAAAGTTTATTCCTTTAAAACAAACCATGGGGATTACTCCAGAAATCACTGTAAGAGATTATTTAGAGACTTCGGGGGTCTCAGTGTAAAATCCCGAAATATGAATGTTATTCCTTTTCAAAAGGTTTTCTTTCAAAATCATACAAATGATTTTATTCTCAACTCAAAACTCAAGACCAAAACCATATTCACCAATATAACCGAGAATCAAGAATCAAACATTCACGTTGAAGAGATATTAAATCAACAGTCAAATCGTCTTCGTGGCCCCGAAGGTCCCACTCGGACTAGCTCATCGAAACGACTCAAATATACCCATAAGTTATCTTGACATCGTACTCGCAAGTAACGATTCTCGGAGCCCTCTTCAGACTTACCCGATTAGATAACTTTATGGTCAATTCATACATATGGCCGTACTCGCAAGCACGCGCCTCCGGAGGCCTCGACGGACCCTACCCGAATAACATAACGTATGGCCGTACTCGCAAGCACGCGCCTCCAGAGGCCTCGACGGACCCTACCCGAATAACATAACGTCTGGCCGTACTCGCAAGTACGCGCCTCCGGAGGTCTCGACGGAACTCTACCCGGATGACATCTCAATTCACAAAGATACATAACAACAAAGGTACAGTGTTCATCACTACTCGCAAACACATAACACATAAGTTAACGCATCATAATTTCAACAAGGGCACGATATTCACAGCACACCATCATTCAGGGAAAAGGTTAACGAGCGAATAATACAAGTATCACGCCATTCCACAATCCCACGACCAACTACTCTTTTCTAACATCCGTTTTAACCGCAAAATAACATGAAAGGGTTGTTATTATTCTCCACGAGACACAAGTTTATGCTCGACTTTACTTTCATAGAATTCACCTATTCGTTTGAAAGTAAGTTACGGTTAAATATACAATCACTAACAAGTCCACGTTAGATTCACGACAAATCACATTCTCAAAGTATAAAGAATATAGACGAGATACTCGCCTCAAGTCCAAAGCATGCAAAACAACGGGGAAGCTCGACCGGAATCCTCGAACACCTACAATCCTCTGGCAAAAACAACAAAGATACGATCATAATGAGAATCAAGGCCAATAACGACGGAAATCCCAACAAACTATCGAAGGGAAACTCATTGGGACATCTAATCGAACATTCAATGTTCGATAATTCCCAAGAACACTCGAATCATCAATCGAGTTGAACAAATCCGAAATATGGATATACAATCCATATAACACGATTAATAAGGTTCAATAACATCATACTATACCAACCGATGCATCAAAATCGGGCTAGAATCGAAATCAAGAACAAATATCTCCAAGAAAGTCAACTCGAAGAAAAATCAAGAATTACCTCAATCCAACGAAGAACAATGGATTAGATGATGTTACAATCACCTAGAGATCTCCAAAACACCTTGGAATTGAGTAGAGCCGACTAAGAACTCGAACCCTAGCCTCACCCGTCCGACAGCCGCGAAGAGAAGAGAAGAAGGGGAGGAAATGGGGTGAGAAACCCATCTATCCCCCTTATATACACTAGCGACGCACGACCACCACGCACGACCAAGTGCTCGTGTGTTTGGTCGTGCGCTAGGCCACTGCCCAGCCACTGACACCACGCACGAGCACCGCGCATGAGCAGTTGCTCGTGTGTCCTGCTCGTGCGTCCCTGGAGCTTACTACCGACCGCTGGATTGCGCACGAGCTCCACGCACGACCACGTGCTCGTGTGGCCTGCTCGTGTTTTACAATAGGAGGCCAATATCGAGCCCGACACGGCCCCGAATCCCGAACTTGAATATAAATCGAAGATACGGTTACGAAATACTCGTAAAGACAAAACCAGCGCTAAGAGAACACACGATTCCGAGCACCCGAAGGCTCGAAATTCGACAACGGAAAGTAATTACCCCAAACTTTGGGAAATTACGAAAATGGCCCAAAACGTCCGAAAATCATGATACGTGATCGAATAACCAAACCAAAGCTCGCAACATGAAAAATAACATCAAATGAACTTACGAGAAACTCGAAACAACAGTTTCGGACGAGATTCGTAAGAATCGTACTCAAGTGCGGAAAAACCGCTTAAGAATACGGAACTCAACAAAACAATACCGAAACGAACTCGGCTGACCAAACATGAAGAACAAAACATTATCAAAATGTCAAAACGGTCGCAAGCGAGTTCTGGAAACTAGAAAAATGCCAAAAACAAAAAATTACCGAAAAAGAAAATCACGGGTATTACAGTGAGTAGGGTAGTTAAGCTCATACGGCCTCAATTGTCTCTACGCAAACGTGATAGTCTTGCCGTGCTGCATCAACACACACCCAAGACCCTGGACCGAAGCATTGCTATAAATGGCGAAATCCTCGTTGCCACATGGCAACGCCAAAATCGGGGCTGAAGTCAAACGCCTCTTCAGCTCCTCAAAACTCGACTGCCTCTCGTCATTCCAGACGAACTTCTCGGATTTCTGGAGCAACTGTGTAATTGGCCGAGCTAGTTTTGAAAAACCCTCGACGAACCTACAGTAGTAGCCAGCTAAACCCAAGAAACTATGAACCTCCTTCACATTCTTAGGCGGTGCCCAATCCAACGCTGCCTCAACCTTCTGTGGGTCCACACCAACACCCTCGGCTGAAATCACGTGACCTAGAAACATCACTTCCTTCATCCATAACTCATATTTAGAGAACTTTACATAGAGTTGCTCGATCCTCAAAATGTCCAACCCTACTCGCAAATGATACGCGTGTTCCTCCTCGTTCCTCGAATAGATAAGGATATCGTCAATGAAGACGACGACACACTTATCCAAATACTCAATAAAGACTTTGTTCATCAACTGCATGAACACCGCCGGCACATTAGTTAACCCGAAAGGCATAACTACAAACTCATAGTGTCCGTATCTCGTCCGAAAACCTGTTCTCGGAATGTCGGACTCCTTCACCCGAAGCTGGTAGTACCCCGACCTCAAGTCGATCTTCGAGAATACTGCAGCTACCTGCAACTGATCGAACAAATCATCAATCCTCGGCAGAGGATACTTGTTCTTGTTGGTCACCTTGTTTAGCTCGCGGTAGTCGATACACAAACGCAGTGAACCATCCTTTTTCCGAACAAATAGAACCGGTGCACCCCAAGGCGAAGCACTCAGTCGAATATATCCCGATTCAAGAAGCTCACTCAACTGCTTCTTCAACTCGGCCATCTCTGAAGGTGCCATGCGATACGGCGCCTTCGAAATTGGAGCCGCACCCGACTCTAACTCGATAGCAAACTCTACCTCACAGTCCGGCGGGCTGACCCCGACCTCTCCCCCGGATGGCACTCGGTGGAGGCTGCAGAGCAAACGAGCCCTGGTTCACACTCGGCTCTCTAGGTGCTAGAAAAGAAGTCTGAGCGCCAAGAATTTGTCCTACCCGCTCACAAAAGAAAGCCTTGTGGCCCGACTTACCACAAGTATGACAAGTCAAAGGCGGACGTGGACACTCCCGATTCCGATCGCCCGACTTGCCGCAGTTAAAGCATTTAAGTTCATGAACAGAGGTACTAGCAGCACCTAGAGGATTCCCAGAAAAATGAGTCGAACCGCCCGCAGGGACACTCGCAGATTAAAATTTCTGTTGGCCTCCACCCTTGTGACCCGAGAAATTTCCAGCGGATTTCTGTTTCTTACTCTCCCGAACCGCCGTACTGGCCGTCACAGACATATCATAGGCAAGAGATCGACTCTAGTAATCCTTCAAAGTAGTATAGACGAGCCCAGACATATAGTCCCGAATTGACAGTTTCATCCGTCTGGAAAAATGAAAAATTTTGTTGCTCTCCTCGACAACTTGGGTCTTCACATAACCCAACTCTTTGTTGAAATCGGCAATAGCTTGGGAGACAGGAATATCCCGCGGTTGAGCATCATAGAAGGCATGGACTCGAGCCTGTCTAACTGTCCACGGGCAATACTCAGTCTCCATCAGATCCTTAAACTCTGCGCACGAAGCAACGTGATCCTTAGGCCCAATGGCTTCCCACCAATTAGTAACATCCCCAGTGAGAAAATACTGGGCAATTGGGACCATGCGGTCCTCGGGACAGTTGGTGGCAACGAAGACTTTGGATATCTCCTTGATCCACCCTTCCCAGCTAATCGGGTCAGAGGCTCCCGTGAACTGAGGAGGATGCATCTTGATGACATTCTGAAGCCAATGGTCAGCCCCGTCCCGAGCAGCATGGGTCAGATTCTGAACCGACTGGGCTATCGCCGCCATTTGGTTCACCATTTGTTGCATAACAGCCGCAACACCTAGGTCAGCGTCATCTTGGGAAGAAGCATGGCTATGTTGGTCACCGGTGCTGCCGGCTCCCGAAGAATGCGACGTGGCCGCCCTACCGGCTGCCCCACGTCCCCAGCCACGTCCACGACCACGACCACGACCACGACCTCTTCCAGCATCCATACTGGTGTTAAGAGGTAGCAAAAGCAACTCGATGATAAGTAAGAGAGGAAAACATCCACAATTCAGGAAACGGAACTACATTACAAGAGAACAAAGAATCGAGTAAGGAAAACTTACGAGCACTAGAAGTATCGAGATGCTGGCAGCAGTGTGACAATGTGCAACACAAAACACAACTAGACCCAAATAACCGACAAGCCTAGGTATCCATAAACCTAGTGCTCTGATACCATTTTCTGTAACACTCCGAGATATTCGAAGTATATTACAGCGCCGTGGACCCCTACGTGGGACCCACCGGGCTAAAACAAGAAAACACTCCTCGACCAACCGTCTCGGTTAGCGAGGAAACACACATTAATAATACAACAAATAACAACACGCCCGGAACAACCGGCGAAATAAACATCAACCGACAAATATAGTAGCTCCAACAAATAACAATCACAATTCGAAGAGAAAAGCCTAAGTACTCGCGAGTACAATCTATTAGTTTATAAAATAGATAATAACCACATCGAATGAAACAACGGGAATAAAAGGACTCAAGTGCACATGTCAACGAACTTGACCAGCATCCTCGTACTGTCCCAGCGCTCGCTCGTCCAACTGATCATAACCTGAAATCCATAACAAGAATTCCCCGAAATGGGTCCCCAAAAGGGTTAGCAATTACGCTAGTACAAGTAATCAAGGCAAACCATTCACTTACATATTTCATAGTACAGTGCACCAAATCATTTCAAAACCAAAACCAGACATGTCTTTTCCGGAAACAAACAGTCAATCACATTTGCCTAGGACCGGGATGAAGCCACAAATCCCACTCGAGACCTCTAAGGACCCTCCTGAGCTGGCCACAATCATAAAACAAATCACACACAAGCATCGCCTAGGACCGGGATGAAGCCACAAATCCCACTTGAGGTCTCTAAGGACCCTCCCGAGCTGGCTAGCGAAACAAACTCGTGAATCCAGAGTGAAGTCATAGATTCCCTCGAGGCCCCGTCGGACCCTCCCGAGTTGAGCAAAGCACACACAATATACATTACCATTTCATATTAAGCATAAAGGTTTCCATAAATACTTGTCTTGAATAATTGACGATGCAACGAACGGAAAGGAAAATCACCGACGAACGCTAGGAACCAACGAAACCGAACCTAACGATTCGAAGAATACGATCACAACCAATTCCAAACGAATACGGAATTGAAATACTCCCGAAAACCCACCTACGATTCATGTATATTCGTTTAACAACAACAACGAGGGCGGACCACAACCAAACCCTCTCGAATATGCAACAACTACGAAATATACCATGAATCCGTAGGGAGTCAAGAATACCAATAAGATTAATCATATTCATCATGAATTAATCAACAATACGGAACAAATTGGATAAAAACCCAAAACCCCCAAATTACCCAAAAGTAGGGTTCTAAGAGATTTACCTCGATTCAGGAGGTAGATGATGATTTGAATGATGATAATCTGGTGTTAGAGACTCAAGATCTTTAATAAATGATGAAAATCGCCCCACTCCAATCACCCAAGTCGCCCGAATCTCCCAGCTCGCGGTGGAAGAAAGAAAGAAGAAAAAGTGAGTTGTTCCGGGTCAACTCCCTACTTTTTATAGCTAGGGGGTGTTAGCGTGCGCTAACCTTTAAAAGTTAGCGTGCGCTAACGGGCGAAACTCCAGTCCAGAAAGTTAACACCCCAGTCCAGGACCTAAAGTTCTGGACCGTTAGCGTACGCTACCAAAAATGTAGCGTGCGCTAATAGCCTCTCGGTAGCACGCGCTATCGGCCATAGCGTGCGCTACCTGGACATCAGCCGAGTCCAGAAGCGAACTGCCCAGTACTCACCTGACCCTGTTAGCGTGCGCTGCCGGCCAATCTGCGTGCGCTAATAGCGTCTTGGTAGCGCGCGCTATCGTCCATAGCATACGCTACCTGGGCACCTGATCGAGTCCAGGAGTAAACTGTCCAGTACTGGACTGACTCGCTAGCGCGCGCTACCAATCAAGCGTAGCGTGCGCTACTGAAGGATGCTTAGCGTGCGCTATACAATAATATTAGCGTGCGTTAGGCACATGGTAACAACGGTCCGAAACACGGAAACACGACCGAAGCATCAAACGGAACAACACAATACGCATGATAACATACAATGGATTCACGACAACCCCGAAACGGCGGTTCCGAACAACAATTACGAGAATCGGATCAATAAGCGACGGAGAAGTTATAAATTGCGGAATTGAGTAAAATAAATCCAAAAATAAGTATTCTCGAGATACACATACGGTCACACACGAGCCACCAAGACAAGAAAAGCACCAAGTCAAGAAAATATTGGGAAAAGAAAAATGCGGATATTACATATATATATATATATATACACACAACAGTCAACAAACATATATGATATATTACATTTTATACATAAACGAATTGAACAGCAGAGCAAACGAATTGAAGAGATCAATCGAACAAGCACACAACAAAACATGGGAATCAAACAGATTGGATGAATAAATCCGACCTGCTTCGTTTGTAGAGGTGAATAGCCGAGCGGATCTGGCCTGCTCCGTTTGGCGGAGGTGAGTAGCCGAGCGAAGGGAAGACAACAGAATTACAGTGCCGCGATGAGGTGAAGCCCTAAGCTGAGAGTCAAGCTAGTTATAATAAGGGGAGAGAGGGAAGAAAAGAGCAACCTACTCTTTTATTTTATCAATTGGGGGTTGTGGGCTTTTTATCATTATTTTATCAATTGTTTCCTTGTTTTAATTAAGAATTATTATTCATAATTATTATTATTATTATTTACATGAAGTTAAAATAAAAAAATACGATACATAATTATTATTATTATAATATTTCTAAATGTATTAAATTAAAAAATATTATACATTATTATTATATTTTTTTAAATGAATTAAATTTAAAAATATTATCCATAATTATTATAAGTATTTTAAATGAATTAAATTTAAAAATATCATACATTAATTTTATTATTGTTATTTTAATTGAATTAAATTTAAAAACATTATAAATATAATTAATTTTTTTCGTGATATAAAAATTTGATTCAATTGATTCGATTCGATTCGATTCAACACAGTCGATTCGATTCGATTCGGCAAAGTTGATTCGATTCACTAAATTTCAGCTCAAAAGAAGAGAGCCTAAAAGAATAGGTAAAGTGTAGTAATTTTAAAAATAATGGAGGTAAGATATGATGGGTCACGAAGATAAAGTGTAGTAATTTTAAAAATAAGAGAGGGTATATATGTTCAAAAAGCAGAGTATGTAGTTAATTGGTGGATAAAAATTTAGAGACAAATAGATAGTTGATTGGTGGACAGAAGGACAAGACTGTAGTTAGTTAGGAAAATAAGAGGAGGGATGAATATTAGTAGGCAAGTAAGTAAGTCGTTGATGTGTATCTATTGGTCATTTTTTCTTTATTATATAATAAAAAATTTGGTTGTGGTCTAAATGAAAGAATATTCATTTAGTCACTACTGCAAGAATATTCAGCTCGAAGACAAATATAAAAAAAGTCTTCATAAATAATACTTTCTCCGTCCCGTCTAAAGTGCAATATTTGATCCGAAAAAGTGTCCCTTTGAAAATACAATATTTCATTAAATACCTCATATCAAATCAGATAACCATCTTTTACTTTTTAATCTCCACCACATACTTACCCTCAACACCTTTTATCTTTTAATCCACACTACACACTCACCATCAATAGTTACAAAACTTACACATCTATCAAATCTAATCATTCACCTAAAATATACTGAATATCTAAACGTAGCATTTGGGCCGGAACAGAAGGAGTGTCTTTCTTGTTTGATTATACTTCAATCCTAAATTTATGATTAAAATATTATTCATATTCACATTGTGGTCTATTTTATTTTATTTTGGTTATATAATGTCCAATTAATCATGTAAGGATAATTTTAACTTTTATTCATTATATGGAGTAAATGACAATAAAAACAGACTCTACTAAAAAAATTAGACTATTTACTAAGACACGTTAATTCAGTTAGTGTTAGATTGTGGCCCAATCTCTTAGAGCACTAGGTATGGCACCAGAAATCCTTTGGCACAACATTTTGTGTCGTTACCCTTGGCACCAGAAAATGTGGTGCCGTTGGACAATTTTTTTTTCCATTTACATAATTTAGAGATATATAAAATTAAAATGAAAAAACATTATATTAATTAAAAAAAAGACATTACATAGAAATAAAAAATACGAAAAAGACATTAAAATTAAAAATACATAAAGTTAACTAATTTTATGTTGGATATGACACCCGGATTCGTGCATTTTGGGCATTGACGATAGCCGCGTCGATCGGATCCATCCTGCTTGTGTCGATTTGTTGCACTCGCAAGTCCTCGGCTATCTTTTGAGAATTATATAAATCAACTCTCGCATCTGACTCTCGTTCGATAACCTCCATCCTTGTATTGCGGTCTAACTCGTATTGTTGTTGCATCATTTCTTGAAACATTGCCGGGTTTGAACCGAAACTGGCGGTCGAGTTTGACGAACATTGTGTAATACCCGAGAATTCTATTCTGGTTAATTCGAATTTTTTGTCGGTTGTGCCGGTCATTTTGTTTCCTTGATTATTATTCGGGATTTTCCCTATGTTGTGTACCACGTTGTGGCGTTCGTCGGGTATGACTTGTTGTTGTGTAAATCGTGCAGGTATGCATGTGTAACTTGGCATATTGTTTTCCGTTGTCGTTTTGTCTCTTGGAGGGTGTTGCGAGCCCTTGTTTTTGTTCCCTTTCGAGTTGGTTATGTCCTGGGTACCTTTGGGGCCGTGTTGGGCTCGATATTGGCTTCCTATTGTAGCACACTAGCAGGCCACATGAGCACGTGGTCGTGCGTGGCGCTCGTGCGCAATCCAATGCTCGGCAGTGAGCTCCAGAGACATACGAGCAGGACACACGAGCAGCTGCTCGTACGCGGTGCTCGTGCGTGGTGTCAGTAGCCTAGCGCACAAGCACTTGGTCGTGCGTGATGGTCATGCGTCGCTAATGTATATAAGGGGACAGACGAGCTTTTCACCCCATTTCCTCCCATTCTTCTCTTCTCCTAGGTGCTCGAGGATTTTCGAGTTGATCTCCATTTTGTCTTGGTAATTCGTGCGGTGTTATCCTCGTAGTGTTCGCGGTGCTATTGTATTCTTGATTATGTTCAGGAGTTCGGGGCTGCCCGACCGCATCCCGTTCATCGTCTCGTTTTGATCGTGGTTTCGAGGCAAGTATTTTTCTTATACAATTTGTGTCGTGCAAATAGAGTTTACATGTTGGATTTATGATGGTTGGTCTACCCTCGTGAATATGATTCGTGTGAATTGATTTTGATTTGATTATTTTGAATGTTGAGGGCTTTAATGATACCCCTGCTTATTTAATGTTGTGGAATCGTGTATTCTGTGTTAATTATGTTATTCTGTTGTGATTGATTGTTCATGATGGAGGTATTGTGATGAGTATGATAATGGTGTCGGGTAAGTGGCCATCTCCAGTAAGTATTCTTAATGAATTTACATTCTTAGCATATTAGTATTGCATGAGTGACGTGTGTGTGTGTGTGTGTATACTTACTACGGATTAGATCCGACGGGGTCTCGGTAGGGGTCCACGGAGGGGTGGATCGATGAGCTTTGCTTTTAACCACTACGGGTTAGATCCGACGGGGTCTCGGTAGGGGTCCATGGAGGGGTGGATCAACGGTTAATTGTGGTGCATTTTATAAATGTGTTTTGTAATTTTGGCGTTTCTTGAAACGAGTGTTTTTGAATGGTGATTTCATGATTGCATGTATTGGCTAAATGTGTAAGAGGCAAGTTGTTCATTTGGCCTACTTGTCTAGGATGGCACTAGAATATTTGTCGTATGTGTTTAGTCCTTTAGTTGTGGGGTTTTGATGTTGGAAAATGGACCTTGCTATTGATCTCGTGTACTGTGATTTGATGAGCTTTGGGATGGGATCCCAATGGTTTTGTAAAGGTCGTTTTACGAAAAGTGATTTTGGGCCGAGACCCATTCATTTTGAAATGATTATTTTTCAACTAAAGACTTGAGGTCCAACAAGGTTTCTACTTTTAAAATCCCCGAGATGAGGAATTTATTTTCAAACACTTCATTGATCGTTTTCTAATTAGTAAAACCTCTCCGGTCGGCTTTGGTAGTTAATTGTCTTACCCGATTCATGATTTCTATTTGTTTGTTACATTTCGTATGATTACGTACTTGCACTAGCAAAATAGCGGGATTTTGCTAACCCCCGAGTATTCAGGGGGTGGATGTATGTATTGCATTCACGTTTTGGGGAAAATAACACAAGGTCGGCATGAAGGATGATGAAAGATGATCGATACTAATCACATGAGGATCCATACGATGTCGTACTGGTTTGGTTGTACTTTATTTCCGCTGCAGTATTTTCCTCGTTGTACGGGAGTGTGTTGTATTTTGACCCCTGCGTGGGTATGTGTTGAGATTGAGTTGTATGTATTGATTGAAAGACCAAATCGGTCTACTGAGTCATTTTTAGCCTTAAAGGCGATGTTGAGATGTTTAATTGTGTCACCAGCCTGGTAGATCCTTGAGAGAAGGGTTAACAGCGTGTAATATCCCTGAGTGGATTGGGGGTGTTACATAAATGGTATCGTAGCTTAGGTTGTGGTAACCTAGGAAGTCGGGTCAAATCGTGTTTGTTGAGTCTTGTTTCGCCGGATTTTGCCTGACTGAGTCGTGTCGCGATGAATCGTTTGAGTTTGTTGGTCGTAATTAGTATCGTGGGGCGATCATCATCTTCGTGCGACCTGTGGATGTAAGTCTCCCTTCTTGGTGTTGTGGCTCGTGTGACACGAGCTACTTGTATGATTATTTGCTAAGTGATGGAATCCTTATGTAAATTCTGATTTCGTGATATGTGGTTATTCGACTCTCATATTTTGTTTATATGAGGAGTGGTGTCGCTGCTAATGTATTCTTGACTATTGGTTTCGTTCGCTCCGTGTGTATTTCAAAATGATTTGCTCGTTTTGCGAGTATTTTTGTGAAACTTTTGTGCTTAATATGGAATGGGAATGTATATGTATGTGATTTGATCACTCCGGGAGGGTCCAACGAGTCCTCGGGGGAATCCGTGACTTCATTCCGGATTCACGAATTTGTCCGCTAGCCGGTTCGGTAGGGTCCTTAGAGGCCTCAAATGGGATCAGTGATTTCGCCCCGATCCTAGGCGGGTTTCGACTGTGATATTTGACTGCTTGTTTTCTCAGAAATGACAAGACTTGTTTTGAATTTGAGCAATTTGATGTGTGTACTATGAGATGTATAAGCGAATATCGATACATGTGAGTTTTGGGCATTCTGGCCTAATGTATTATTTTCTCGTGGTATTTTCAAGGTGCCTACTAGTGCCACTGTAGGTTTGAAAATTATTCCACTCTGAGGACCAAAATATTTTGAGATATTCTCAGTAATTTAGAAATGCATTTGCTTAGACCCGAAGGTCGAATATTTCTGAAAGTTCTTAACCAAAGAAAGGTGTCCTCATTTCTATCAAACGCAAGATGTTTTTTCAAAGTCTCGATAGCGATGGTCGTGTTATTTTTCTCGAAAATGTGATACTCAAGATCAACTGGTGTTCCCAAAATTGTTTTTCAAAAGGTGGTTTTCGTTTTTAAAGCCTATCATTCCTATGTACGGTCCAGGAATGTATGTACGATGTTCGTATTGTCGTTAGGGTGTTAGCCCCCGAGTTGCGATTGAATTGGTGGTGTGAGTGTTGAGTCGTTCGCCACGAATTTGTTGTGTTAGCCCTCTATGAGAGGTGTGATGTTGGTCTTTAATGTTGTCGTTTCGTGGTGATTTGCATGTATCGCACCTGTGCAAGTTGTTAGAGCTTGGGTTTGTATGATTGTGTACAACTGTGATTATTTCATGATGTTTTGTAATTGTGTGATGGTTATCGTTCGGGACGTTGAAATCGCCGAATGAATGACTTCGTTGCTGTGATTTTGTGTATGTGGGTTGCCTTATGTTGATATGTCATGCTGAGTCGGCATATCCGGTATGTTGTTTTGCGATGTTATATTCCATTGTACCTAGCAGTTGCATTTTCGGTATGCCGATGTGCTTCATCTGTAATGTGTCGGGGCATGTACGTGCAAATTGTCCTTCCCCGCCAGTAGCGTGTTACAAGTGTGGACTCTAGGGACACAGAATCCAGTTTTGCGAGTTGGTTACTGAGTCTTCCAGGGTACAAACTTCAGCACAGATATCAGGATCAGCTCTGAGAGGCCCTTGAAAGATGTTTCTGTCGGTTGCTTGTTGTGTTGTTACCTTGCTTTCGTTGTTGTGAGTTTCGGGGACGACACTTCGTTTAAAAGAGGTCGAATGTAATACCCGTATTATTTTTGACTTCTGCATTTTCTTTTTCTCAATTCTATCGACTCGCTCGTGTTCGTTGATATTTTCTAAACTTGTTTGGTATCTCGGTTGTCATCGTTCGAATGGTTTCTGACCTTGTTTCGGATCAATCTGTTTATCGTTGTGACCCATCCGAGTTCGGTTCGATTCTTATGAACCTTGTTCGAAATTGACGTCTTTTCAGTTTCTACAAGTTCTTTTAATATCTTGAGTTGAAGTGTGAACTTCGGGGTTGTTGTTCGATCGTTGGTGTTCGATCGTTATTGTTCGATCGTTGTTATTCGACTGTTTTTGTTCGATTATTGTGTTCGATCATTGTTGTTCAATCGTGGTTGTCCGATTGTTAATTACCTGATCTCGTACAGTGAAGAATTGTCGTTCACCGTTAGTCAGCTGTTTCGATTACGGTCAATTAGGACACCGAGCTGTGCATTGCGAGATGGTAGCTGAAAGGTTTAGGTATCGAGTTTGCGTCTCTGCTCCGAAGGGACACATAGATGCCTAGTGTGGTTTTCGAGAATTTCGGCGTGGTCGGAGTTTTCCGTGGTTACCTTTGCGGATCGTTGTACATTTCATTTCTATTTTTCGACTGTGCGTGTTTTCTTGTAATAGGTGCCTTTTGTCTCTTGATGGTTCGCACAGTTGACTTGATTGCGTTATCGGTTTGGTGATGCTTGGAACTTGTTGATTGTGTTATGCCCCTGCTTGTGGCATTGTGATGGTTGTCATTGAGCGTGTTTCCACGCCGCATGTTCCTTTACATTCTTGTAACGTCTCGCCGATGGGCATAAACTATGCGTTCTTGTGTATCTCGTTGAGATGTTCCTGGTGGGATATTGTTCCTCCCTACTTATTTTTAGGTTTTGGGACGAAACTTCTTTTAAGGAGGGTAGTATGTAATATCCGCAATTTCGATCTCTTAATTTTTCTTTTTGGGCAGGAGTCCGTTTTAACGACTCGCTTGTGACTGTTTTGTCTTCTGAGAATTTTTAATTCTGCCCTTTTCCCATCCGAGTTCATTTCCGTGTCATTTTGTTGAGTTCCATGCTTCTTGGCGACTTTTCCGTGCTCGAGTTCGGTTCTGGCGAATCTTACTCGAAAGTGATGTTTCATGACTTCCTGTAAGTCCGTTTTACCTTGTTAGACATGTTGTGAACTTCGGTTTGGTTATTCGTTGTCGTATCATGATATTTCGGTCGTTCAGGCCATTTTGTAATTTTTCAAAGTTTCGGGGTGTTTGCCTACATATCGCCTTTCCTAATCTTCAAGTTATAGGAATCATGTGTCATCTAGAGTTGCTCTGCCTTGATTGTTTCATGTTTTAAGTTTCGGGACGAAACTTCTTTTAAGGAGGGTAGAATGTAATACTCGAGATTTCTGTTCTGGTTACTTCGAATTATTTGTCGGTTGTACCAGTCACTTTGTTTCCTTGATGATTATTCGTTATTTTCCCTATGTTGTGTATCACGTTGTGGCATTCGTCGGGTATTACTTGTTGTTGTGTAAATCATGCAGATTGTGTGTATCCATTTGTGACTTGACATATTGTTTTCCGTTGTCGTTTTGTCTCTTGGAGGGCGTTGCGAGCTCTTGTTTTTGTTCCCTTTCGAGTTGGTTATGTCTTGGGTACCTTCGGGGCCGTGTCGGGCTCAACATTGGCCTCCTATTGTAGCACACGAGCAGGACACACGAGCACGTGGTCGTGCGTGGCGCTTGTGCGCAATCCAGCGCTCGGCAGTGAGCTCCAGGGATGCACGAGCAGGACACACGAGTAGCTGCTCGTGCGTGGTGCTCGTATGTGGTGTCAGTGGCTGGGCAGTGGCCTAGCGCACGACCAAACGCACGAGCACTTGGTTGTGCGTGATGGTCGTGCGTCGCTGATGTATATAAGGGGACAGACGGGCTTTTCACCCCATTTTCTCCCCCTCTCCTCTTCTCCTCGCGGCTGTTGGACGGGTGAGACTAGGGTTCGAATTATTGGTCGATTCTACTCAATTCCAAGGTGTGTTGGAGATCTCTAAGTGATTGTCACATCATCTAATCTATTGTTTTTTGTCGGATCGAGGTAAATTCTTGATTTCCTAGAATTGACATTTTTGAGGGTTTTGTTCTTGATTTCCGAATCCAATCCGATTTAGATGCATCGATCGGTGTTAGATGTTGTTGTTATCATGTTTTATGGATTATATATCCATATCTTCCGTTCGTTTCAACCTGAAGGGTGATTTCGGTGTTCTTGATGTGTAGTGAACATTTAATGTTCGATTAAATGTTCGAATGAGTTTTCCTTTGATAGTTTGATGTGATCTCCGTTGTTTTTGGTCTTGATCCTCGTCGTAATCATGTT
Organism: Orobanche coerulescens; assembly: GCA_033398695.1. Lineage (NCBI taxonomy): Eukaryota > Viridiplantae > Streptophyta > Magnoliopsida > Lamiales > Orobanchaceae > Orobanche > Orobanche coerulescens. Next base: position 27,142,309 of record CM065805.1, on the reverse strand, counting down.
TTTGTTGTTATTCCGGAGGATTATAGGTGCTCGAGGATTTTCGAGTTGATCTCCATTTTGTCTTGGTAATTCGTGCGGTGTTATCCTCGTAGTGTTCGCGGTGCTATTGTATTCTTGATTATGTTCAGGAGTTCGGGGCTGCCCGACCGCATCCCGTTCATCGTCTCGTTTCGATCGTAGTTTCGTGGCAAGTATTTTTCTTATACGAGTGTCTAACAAATAGAGTTTAAATATTGGATTTACGATGGTTGGTCTACCCTCGTGAATATGATTCGTGTGAATTAATTTTGATTTGATTATTTTGAATGTTGAGGGCTTTAATGATACCCCTGCTTATTTAATGTTGTGGAATCGTGTATTCTGTGTTAATTATGTTATTCTGTTGTGATTGATTGTTCATGATGGAGGTATTGTGATGAGTATGATAATGGTGTCGGGTAAGTGGCCATCTCCAGTAAGTATTCTTAATAAATTTACATTCTTAGCATATTAGTATTGCATGAGTGACGTGTGTGTGTGTATACTCACTACGGATTAGATCCGACGGGGTCTCGATAGGGGTCCACGGAGGGGTGGATCGATGAGCTTTGCTTTTAACCACTACGGGTTAGATCCGACGGGGTCTCGGTAGGGGTCCATGGAGGGGTGCGCTACTGAAGGATGTTTAGCGTGCGCTATACAATAATATTAGCGCGCGTTAGGTACATGGTAACAACGGTCCGAAACACAGAAACACGACCGAAGCATCAAACGGAACAACACAATACGCATGATAACATACAATGGATTCACGACAACCCCGAAATGGCGGTTCCGAACAACAATTACGAGAATCGAATCAGTAAGCGACGGAGAAGTTATAAATTGCGGAATTGAGTAAAACAAATCCAAAAATAAGTATTCTCGAGATACACATACGGTCACACACGAGCCACCAAGACAAGAAAAGCACCAAGTCAAGAAAGTATTGGGAAAAGAAAAATGCGGATATTACATATATATATATATATTATATATTATATACACACACAACAGTCAACAAACATATATGATATATTACATTTCATACATAAACGAATTGAACAGCAGAGCAAACGAATTGAAGAGATCAATCGAGCAAGCACACAACAAAACATGAGAATCAAACAGATTGGATGAATAAATCCGACCTGCTTCGTTTGTAGAGGTGAATAGCCGAGCGGATCTGGCCTGCTCCGTTTGGCGGAGGTGAGTAGCCGAGCGAAGGGAAGACAACAGAATTACAGTGCCGCGATGAGGTGAAGCCCTAAGCTGAGAGTCAAGCTTGTTATAATAAGGGGAGAGAGGGAAGAAAAGAGCAACCTACTCTTTTATTTTATCAATTGGGGGTTGTGGGCTTTTTATCATTATTTTATCAATTGTTTCCTTGTTTTAATTAAGAATTATTATTCATAATTATTATTATTATTTTTTACATGAAGTTAAAATAAAAAAATATGATACATAATTATTATTATTATTATAATATTTATAAATGTATTAAATTAAAAAATATTATAAATTATTATATATTTTTTAAATGAATTAAATTTAAAAATATTATCCATAATTCTTATAATTATTTTAAATGAATTAAATTTAAAAATATCATACATTATTTTTATTATTGTTATTTTAATTGAATTAAATTTAAAAACATTATAAATATAATTAATTTTTTTCGTGATATAAAAAATTTCAGTTCAGTTCAGTTCAATTCAACACAGTTCAGTTCAGTTCAGTTCACTAAATTTCAGCTCAAAAGAAGAGAGCCTAAAAGAATAGGTAAAGTGTAGTAATTTTAAAAATAATGGAGGTAAGATATGATGGGTCACGAAGATAAAGTGTAGTAATTTTAAAAATAAGAGAGGGTATATATGTTCAAAAAGGAGAGTATGTAGTTAATTGGTGGATAAAAATTTAGAGACAAATAGATAGTTGATTGGTGGAGAGAAGGACAAGACTGTAGTTAGTTAGGAAAATAAGAGGAGGGATGAATATTAGTAGGCAAGTAAGTAAGTCGTTGATGTGTATCTATTGGTCATTTTTCTTTATTATATAATAAAAATTTTGGTTCTGGTCTAAATGAAAGAATATTCATTTAGTCACTACTGCAAGAATATTCAGCTCGAAGACAAATATAAAAAAGTCTTCATAAATAAAACTTTCTCCGTCCCGTCTAAAGTGCAATATTTGATCCGAAAAAGTGTCCATTTGAAAATACAATATTTCATTAAATTCCTCATATCAAATCAGATAACCATCTTTTACTTTTTAATCTCCACCACATACTTACCCTCAACACCTTTTATCTTTTAATCCACACTACACATTCACCATAAATACTTACAAAACTTACACATCTATCAAATCTAATCATTCACCTAAAATATACTGAATATCTAAACGTAGCATTTGGGCCGGAACAGAAGGAGTGTCTTTCTTGTTTGATTATACTTCAATCCTAAATTTATGATTAAAATATTATTCATATTCACATTGTGGTCTATTTTTTTTTTTTTTTTGGTTATATAATGTCCAATTAATCATGTAAGGATAATTTTAACTTTTATTCATTATATGGAGTAAATGATAATAAAAACAGACTCTACTAAAAAAAATTAGACTATTTACTAGGACACGTTAATTCAGTTAGTGTTAGATTGTGGCCCAATCTCTTAGAGCACTAGGTATGGCACCAGAAATCCTTTGGCACCACATTTTGTGTCGTTACCCTTGGCACCAGAAAATGTGGTGCCGTTGGATAATTTTTTTTTTCCATTTACATAATTTAGAGATATATAAAATTAAAATTAAAACACATTATATTAATTAAAAAAAAGACATTACATAGAAATAAAAAATACGAAAAAGACATTAAAATTAAAAATACATAAAGTTAACTAATTTTATGTTGGATATGATGCCCGGATTCGTGCATTTTGGGCATTGACGATAGCCGCGTCGATCGGATCCATCCTGCTTGTGTCGATTTGTAGCACTCGCAAGTCCTCGGCTATCTTTGAGAATTGTATAAATCAACTCTCGCATCTGACTCTCATTCGATAACCTCCATCCTTGTCTTGCGGTCTAACTCGTATTGTTGTTGCATCATTTCTTAAAACATTGCCGGGTTTGAACCGAAACTAGCGGTCGAGTTTGACGAACATTGTGTAATACCCGAGAATTCTGTTCTGGTTACTTCGAATTTTTTGTCGGTTGTGCCGGTCATTTTGTTTCCTTGATTATTATTCGGGATTTTTCCTATGTTGTGTACCATGTTGTGGCGTTCGTCGGGTATGACTTGTTGTTGTGTAAATCGTGCAGGTATGCATGTGTAACTTGACATATTGTTTTCTGTTGTCGTTTTGTCTCTTGGAGGGTGTTGTGAGCCCTTGTTTTTGTTCCCTTTCGAGTTGGTTCTGTCCTGGGTACCTTTGGGGCCGTTTCAGGCTCGATATTGGCTTCCTATTGTAGCACACTAGCAGGCCACATGAGCACGTGGTCGTGCGTGGCGCTCGTGCGCAATCCAATGCTTGGCAGTGAGCTCCAGGGACATACGAGCAGGACACACGAGCAGCTGCTCATGCGCGGTGCTCGTGCGTGGTGTCAGTGGCCTAGCGCACAAGCACTTGGTCATGCATGATGGTCATGCGTCGCTAATGTATATAAGGGGACAGACGGGCTTTTCACCCCATTTCCTCCCATTCTTCTCTTCTCCTAGGTGCTCGAGGATTTTCGAGTTGATCTCCATTTTGTCTTGGTAATTCGTGCGGTGTTATCCTCGTAGTGTTCGCGGTGCTATTGTATTCTTGATTATGTTCAGGAGTTCGGGGCTGCCCGACCGCATCCCGTTCATCGTCTCGTTTTGATCGTGGTTTCGAGGCAAGTATTTTTCTTATACAATTTGTGTCGTGCAAATAGAGTTTACATGTTGGATTTACGATGGTTGGTCTACCCTCGTGAATATGATTCGTGTGAATTGATTTTGATTTGATTATTTTGAATGTTGAGGGCTTTAATGATACCCCTGCTTATTTAATGTTGTGGAATCGTGTATTCTGTGTTAATTATGTTATTCTGTTGTGATTGATTGTTCATGATGGAGGTATTGTGATGAGTATGATAATGGTGTCGGGTAAGTGGCCATCTCCAGTAAGTATTCTTAATGAATTTAAATTCTTAGCATATTAGTATTGCATGAGTGACGTGTGTGTGTGTATACTCACTACGGATTAGATCCGACGGGGTCTCGGTAGGGGGCCACGGAGGGGTGGATCGACGAGCTTTGCTTTTAACCACTTAATTGTGGTGCATTTTATAAATGTGTTTTGGTATTTTGGCGTTTCTAGAGACGAGTGTTTTTGAACGGTGATTTCATGACTGCATGCATTGACTAAATGTGTAAGAGGTAAGTTGTTCATTTGGCCTACTTGGCTAGGATGGCACTAGAATATTTGTCGTATGTGTTTAGTCATTTAGTTGTGGGGTTTTGATGTTGGAAAACGGACCTTGCTATTGATCTCGTCTACTGTGATTTGATGAGATTTGGGATGGGATCCCAATGGTTTTGTAAAGGTCATTTTACGGAAAGTGATTTTGGGCCGAGACCCATTCATCTTGAAATTATTATTTTTCAACTAAGGACTTGAGGTCCAACAAGCTTTCTACTTTTAAAATTCCCGAGATGAGGAATTTATTTTCAAACACTTCATTGATCGTTTTCTAATTTGTAAAACCTCTCGGGTAGGCTTTGGTAGTTAATTGTCGTACCCGATTCGTGATTTCTATTTGTTTGTTACATTTCGTATGATTACGTACTTGCACAAGCAAAATAGTGGGATTTTGCTAACCCCGAGTATTCTGGGGGTGGATGTCTGTATTGCATTCAGGTTTTGGGGAGCATAACACAGGATCGGCATGAAGGATGATGAAAGATGATTGATACTAATCACATGAGGATCCATACGATGTCGTATTGGTTTGGTTGTACTTTACTTCCGCTGCAGTATTTTCCCCGTTGTACGGGAGTGTGTTGAATTTTGATCCCGGCGTGGGTATGTGTTGAGATTGAGTTGTATGTATTGATTGAAAGACCAAATCGGTCTATTGAGTCATTTTTTTAGCCTTAAAGGCGATGTTGAGATGTTTAATTGTCTCACCAGCCTGTTAGATCCTTGAGAGAAGTGTTTACGGCGTGTAATTTCCCTGGGTGGATTGGGGGTGTTACACGTTGACTCTTAGCAATTCGGTATGACCCGTCTGGTCGTGGCAACGCGTCTGATCCAAAATGCTCGGGTTTCTCGTCCATAACCCGAAGACGATTTCGCCTTGCCAATGTCGATTCGAGATTTTTCCACTTGTGCTTGTCTTTCAAAAAGCCCCAAGCGCTCATGTGTTTAAAGTCCAAACATGTTGCTGTTTTAAACATTATGTGCACCCTCGCCATAAAATCTTTATCGTTCTCCCCACTCATAACAAGCGATTCATTCACTAAGGAATTAAACTTGGTAACCTCTCGATGCATTGGAGTCTACTTTCCCGTCAACATGTTCTTGGTACGAATAGTGTAGTTGCGTTTCTTGGCTTCCGTGTTGTATACGTCGAGAATTTATACCAAAACGTATCCTTTTATTAATCCGCACCCGTTTTTGGATCCTCGGATATTGAAACACTCCGCCAAAAGCAACTCCTCGTCTTGGCTCCACAAATTTCGAGCTCGGGTTCCACGTTCGGCTTGCGGTTCTTTGGTTTTCTTCCCCTTATTTTTCGTCTTTGTTTTTTTCGACATCGGTATCGGGTCCGCCTCTTCTTCGTCTTCGTCTCGTAGGTGGAAGGATTGTTGGTCGGAATTTGGTTGGCAAGCGGTGGCTTGGTTTGGTTGTTGTTGTTGAGAAAATTGAGCATATTGCATTTGTTGTTGCATTTTCCATTGACTAAATAGCATTTGTTCCTCGAGATTGGCATATGGGTTTGGGAGGTTGGGATAGTAAGGCATTTGGGGGTATGGATTCGAAGACGAGCCCGGATTGTTGGCCGCATTTGAAAACGAGTCCGGAATTTGGTTTTGTGAGTCGTTTAGCATACCGGTAATCCATTGTTGGTTGGGATTCATTTTGTTTGGAAAAAAATTAGAGATGTAGAAAATAGTTTGTTATAAAATATCTTGAAAGTGTGTGTGTGAATTATGAAATAATAAGGAAGTACAGTTGGGATTGTTGGGATCCATTGTTGAAAGAAAATTGAGTATTATTGAAGTAGAAATTAAATTGGAAGAGTGTGTGAAAAATGGTAGAATAAGGAGGCATTTATAGGATTTTTAAGGGGTAAAAATTTGAAAAATGGGTTTTTTTTGGCAATATAGCCGTTGCCCAACGTTCATAATTAAAAAAAATAAAAAAAAATGCTATGGTGTTGGCTGGTCACCACGGCGCGAGGACCTGCGGCGCGAGCCATGGTACGGTGCGCGGTGGGTTTTTTTGGGCTGGTAGGACGGCGCAAGCTCACCAACCGTCCGTACCTCCTGCTCTTAGGAGGGTGTATTCAACTCGTATTTTAAAAGAGTTTAACGGATTACTAATAATCTATGGACTTTAAAATATTGTAACTGATTTTAATTTTACGCGAATTCTCGCATAGTTGACGTAAAATTCTATAGAGTCTAACATATTTGACTCCTCTTAGGTAGAGTTTTTGACAAATCCTTGAAAATCCCATATATTTTAGTCGGATTACAAAAAATACTAAAAACACTAGCAAATCCACCAAAAAAATCCATGAGTATTTGAATACCATCAGATTTTAAAGGATAATTTAAAATTGTAATTGAATACCCCCAGATTTTTAAGGATAATTTAATATCTTGATTGAATACACCTAGATTTTAAAAAACTTTTTAAAATTCTTATTGAATACCACCAGATTTTAATAGATTTTTTTGAAATCCAAATCGAATACACATAAATTTTTAAAATCTAAAAAAATCTTTAAAATCCAGATTAAATACACCCCCTTTATTGACATTTTGAAAGAATATTTACAAGACGGTCAACTCAAACGAGACAACTATAAATTAAACTAGATAAAATAAATTTCCAATTTAGTCTATATGGTCCATATATAATTTTAATTTAATCACATATATTAGATGCTTGGACAAATTTATTTAGACTTATCTATAATTTTTTAAAAATCAAAATTAATATTTATAAATCTAAAAAAATATTTTAAAACCTATTAAAATATATTTAAAAATCTACCATAGTCAATATTTCTAAAGAACACAACACAATCAATGTTTAGAAAATATAAAAATACAATATAAAACAATAAAAAAAAGCTCCATATTCATGACAACTTCTAAAATAAATCATGAAATCCTATAAAATTAGCCATAAATATAAAAAATGAACACAGGAAATAAATAAAAACAAAACATATAAAAGAAATATAAGCCCTATAACACGAGGCATAAAATATTAAATAATAAACAAGCCATAAAATATAAAAATAAAGGGAACATCAACCCTAAAATATAAAAATAGAGACACAAGCCACAAAATTTAAAAATAAATGGAACAACAACCTTAAAACATAAAATAGCAGAAACACAAATCATAAGATATCAAATAATTTAGAAAGTAACTCATATAATAAAAATAAAATCTTAAAAAGAAAATATAACCCCTAAAAAACGAGTTTTGGAACATTATTCTTTGCTTTCCTAAGTTTTGCATACATATTTTGAATAAAATTGAAAAAATATCTATTCAATAGTCAATAAAATATAAGTTTAGAAGGCAAATTATGTAACACTCCAAATCACGTAAGAGACGTTACACACCGTAGAACACTCATGAGGTCTACCAGGCTAACACATGACACATCATTCACAATGGAATGTGGAAGTACATGAAGAATAAGTCAAATACAAATTCATTGCCCACGTAGGGGACTTTAACCGAGTTTAAAAGTGATCAGTCTAACTCCAATACCCAAACAGATACGATGACAAAGCATAAAACATAGACTCGAGCCTCATCATCATTCCGGACCATCCTTTGCGTGCATATCATGTGCCCGCTCCTCATCTCTTCCGATACCTGAAATGCATAAGACACATTTCCCCCATTTCAGGGGTTAGCATTCGAATAGCTAGTGCAAGTACACAATTACACTACATTATATACAGATACGATTTACACAATCATCTCATTCAGAAAACATTTGAAAAAGCCATATTCCAGAATATCAAATTGGCATCCAAAACAGTTTATTAACTCATCACGATATCACAGACATCCACAACTGGTAATCCGTGGTCGTACCCCTTAGTATCGACCCCCAGACGCCCCGTCGAACGCTATGGGTGGAAGTTCAACCACACACGCACCCAAGTCTACTTCTGTGACCGTACCCCTTAGTATCGAACCCCATACGTCCCGTCGAACGCTCCGTGTGGAAGGACAAATAACTCACACACCCAAAAGATCAAAATTCATCATTCATATCGAAACCGTAACACACATAACGGAATGTAATACATGTACTTGCCTTGAATACACGACGAGACGGAAACGGTGAAAGGAAAGGTTTCGGTACGAATAATCTTCACAAATACGTTCCTAATACAATAATGATATACAAACAATCTCAATATTGCGTAAACGTAGGAATTCATCCTAATTCCACCCGTTGGGACAATTCGTCGGTAACTATGAAGTCATAAACGATTCCAATCTATTAACGGTGAAAACCTAGAAGTTTAATCTGATAAACTATATTGAAAGTAAGGGACTACGATTATATAATCACAATCTAACAACTTATCGAAGTTAAATCGGGTTCAAAGGGTAAAATCATGACAAAATCCCGAAATCCCCAAAAACTAGGGTTCTAACGAAATATATATCGATTCGGATGGAGAAGGATGATTACGATGATAATAAACCTCACTTGGAACACAATAATAGATCTATGGAGAAACTCTACAGACGGCTCTGCATGAGTCGCTCCAAATCGCCTAAAGAACTCCCGTCACGAGCAAGGGAAAGAGAAAGAAGGAAAATAATGCGTATGAGGTCAAGTCAGGATTTAAAGACATGACAATACATTACGTACGTTAACACAAATGGTTAACGTACGTTACGATTTTTACATACGCAACTCCTAAGAGTTAACGTACGTAAGAGCCCGAAAGATCAAACTGCCCGATTAGATGAGGTCGTTAGCGCACGCTACGTTTAAACCGTTAACGTACGCTATTAAAAGCTTTACGTGCGTAACACACACCCGCTAACGTACGTAAGGGATAGGCAGAAACTGGACAAAACCCATGCTGAAGGCCATAACGTACGTTACCGTTATGGCATAACGTACGTTATGCAGGTATCGATAGCGCACGCTAAAAAGCATGCATAACGTGCGTTATACATACAGCAGTTCAACACTGTTGAACACCGTTTTCTGCACAGGACGATACAAAGACAGAACGCAACATAAGGACAGGACCCAGAAGCGTAAACACGAGGTATCCACAACGACGAAGCTCAATGCCGAAAGAAAATGCACTTCCGACTACTAGGAAATCCGAAATACAACAAGGAAGATGAAATTCCCTAAACTTCTAGGAAATTACAAAACGGCCCAAACGTCCGAAAAATCACGATACAACGTCGGATTACCAATCCAAAACTCACAACATGAGTAACTCAACCATACAAACTCATGGAAAAAGGGAAATAATGAAATCAAATGAGTTTTACGAGAATCGAACGTACATGCGATAAAACATAACTGAAGATGAAAATACATAAAAAAATCTCCAAAATTCGTCCAAATGCAAAAATTCCAAGAACAAAATAGATTCAGAATTCCAAAACAGTAACAAGCAAGTCGTCCGAAATGAACATACACCAAAAATAGAAAATACGGATATTACATTCTCTCCCCCTAAAAATAAGTTTCGTCCCGAAACTTACAACGCGAATAACTCGGGGTATCTCGACTTCATATCCTCTTCTGTATCCCACGTGGCTTCCTCGTATCCATGTCTTGACCACTGTACCTTAACCAAAGGAATGGTTTTGTGCCTAAGTTGCTTCACCCGACACTCTAAAATCTGAATCGGTCTCTCCTTGATGGTAATGTCGGGCCCCAGCTAAATCTCTCCAAAATCAATAATATGGCTAGGGTCCGACCTCCTAAGCTGGGAAACATGAAACACGTTATGCACGTGACTCAAGGACAGCGGTAAGCCTAACCGATATGCAAGCTCTCCAACTCTCTCTACAATCTCGAACGGTCCAATATATCTCGGACTAAGTTTACCCTTTTGGCCGAAGCAGTAAACTCCCTGTGTCGGTGACACCTTAAGCAATACATGGTCCCCCACCTCAAACTCCAACGACCGGAGGCGCGTGTCGGCATAAGACTTCTGTCGACTCTGGGCCGTCAACAACCTATCGCGAATCAAAGCAATCTTCTCTCTCGTCTCAACTACCATATCTGGTTCGATACCAACCAACTCGGATGCATCATCCCAACAAAACGGTGATCTGCACCTCCTCCCATACAATGCCTCAAATGATGCCATTTTGATCGAGGCGTGCCAACTATTGCTGTACGTGAACTCGATCAATGGCAAGTGTGACTCCCAATCATCCTTCCAGTCTAAAGCACATGCTCTCAACATATCCTCCATCGTCTGAATCGTCCGCTCTGACTGCCCGTCTGTCTGAGGGTGTTAGGATGTACCAAGTCTCAACTCAGACCCCAAATCTCGATGAACAGCCTGCCAAAAATACGATACAAACCGGCCATCTCGATCCAAAACAATACTCCTAGGAGTCCCATATAACCTCATGATTTCTGCAATAACCACTCGTGCTAGCCTCTCTGGTCCCCAAGTGTCCTTAATACCCATAAATGAGCTGATTTGGTTAGTCGATCGACAATAACCCAAATCATATTCATTCTAGTCTGAGTCCTAGGCATACCGGTAATGAAATCCATAAAAATGTCCTCCCACTTCCACTCCGAAATGGGAAGTGGTCATAATAACCCCGCGGGCCGCTGATGCTCAATTTTAACCTCCTGACAAGTCAAACACTTCGCCACAAACTCGCCAACGTCCGTCTTCAAATTGCTCCACCAGTAGTTACTCCTTACATCCTTGTACATTTTGCTCGTACCATGATGTATGGAGTAAGGTGTAGTATGAACTTCACTTAAGATCTTCTGTCTCAACTCAATATCACTTGGTACACATAACCTGCCGCAAAATCTTAAAACTCCATCATCCTGAACCACAAATCCAGGGGCTTTCCCCTTCTTCACGTCCTCTCTCAACTGGACTAAAAATGGATCATTATATTGCCTTGCCTTGATATCATCAACCAAGTACGAAGTGATTTCTAACGCGCATAACTGGCCATGAACCCTCTGAACCCAAACCTCTATGTCCTGACAAATCAAATCCCGTTGGATCCTGCTCTGAGGTGTGAGCACCTCTAACATCTGTAGAGCTATTGGCTGACGACTTAACGCATCTGCCACTACGTTAGCCTTACCCGGATGGTAAATAATCTCGAGGTCATAATCTTTAATTAACTCCAACCACCTACGCTATCTCATGTTCAACTCCTTTTGACTGAAGATGTACTTGAGACTCTTGTGATCCTTAAAAATCTTACATGATGACCCATAGAGATAATGTCTCCAAATATTTAAAGTGAATACGACCGTAGCTAACTCCAAATCATGTGTGGGGTAATTTACCTCATAAGGTTTCAACTGGCGGAACGCATAAGCAATGACTCTATCTCTCTGCATCAAGACACATCCAAGTCCGAGGCCTGAAGTATCACTATAAACCACAAAATTCTCATTCCCTTGAGGCAATGCTAAAACGGGTGCGGTAGTCAACCGTCTCTTCAACTCATCAAAACTGTCCTGACTGTCTGCGGTCCACTTGAACTTCTAAGTCTTTTGGAGTAAATGGGTGAGTGGTCTAGCGATCTTAGAAAATCTTTCAACGAATCTGCGGTAATAGCCTGCAAGTCCCAGAAAACTCCTCATTTCCTTCACATTTCTCAGCGGTTCCCAAGCCATCACTGCCTCTATCTTCTGCGGATCTACCCGAACTCCCTCCGCTGAAATCACATGCCCAAGGAATATCATTTCCTTGAGCCAAAACTCACACTTATAGAACTTCGCGTATAGCTGCTCAGCTCTCAAAATATTTAACACAGTCCGGAGATGTAGAGCATGCTCCTCCTGACTCCGGGAATAGATGAGAATGTCGTCGATAAAGACGACTACGAATTTATATAGATACTCAATAAAAACTTTGTTCATCAACTGCATGAACACTGCTGGGGCATTGGTTATCCCGAAAGGCATAACCACAAACTCGTAATGGCCATATCTCGTCCGAAAAGTAGCTTTCGGTATATCACTGTCCCGAATCCTCAACTGGTAGTAGCCCGATCATAAATCAATCTTCGAGAAGACTGTCGCTCCCTGAAGCTGATCAAACAAATCGTCGATTCTAGGCAAAGGGTACTTGTTTTTTATGGTCAACTTTTTTAATTCTCGATAGTCGATGCATAAACGAAGCGATCCATCCTTCTTCTTAACAAAAAATACAGGCGCACCCCAAGGCGATGCGCTCGATCGAATATACCCTTTTATCTAACAACTCCCCCAACTGTTTCTTCAACTCTAGCATCTCCGACGGTGCCATATGGTACGGCGCTCAAGAAACAGGAGCCGCATTCGGTTCTAGATCGATAGGGAACTCAACTTCCCGCTGTGGTGGTAATCCCAGCAAGTCATCCGGAAATACGTCCGGATACTCATTCACAACTGGAATCGACGACATGTCAATTCCACTATCCTCCATCTTCAAAGTGTAACACCAGTAGCCTACACATCCCTGGTTCAGAAGTTTTATCGCCTTCAAGGCACTAATCACATTACCCGATCTACCCGGCTTACAATCAACAAGTATATGCTATGTGCGATCCTCAGCCACTATCGACATAGTACGAGTCTGATAGTTCATGATGGCACCATGACGATCCAACCAATCATCCTCGAGGATCAAATCCTCGTCCTTAAGGTCTACAACAATGAGATTCGAGGGCCAATCCCAGATCCCGATCCTCACTGGGCAATCCCTAACCTCCCGGTTCCCAACCATACGATCCCCACTAGACATACCCACTACAAATGGTTCACACTCGAACAAGCAGTTAATACCAATACGACACACACAATCCGAAGCAATAAAAGAGTGGGTAACACCCGGATCAAAAAGCACCGAAACTGGATGAGAAAGGATCTGAGTGGTACCTGACGCCACCGGAACATCTGCCTCCTCCGTGCGTCTCATATGATACAATCGAGGGTGGACTGAGCCCGAACTAGATGCAGCTCGACGGTCCGGCTGATCCCGACCCCTACCACGACCCGTACTCTGAGGAACCTGAGTGACTGGAGTTTTCTGATCGACGCTAAGCTTCTTCTGAACGGCAGTGGTATTCGGAGCTATGGCGGCTCTGGTAGCCCTCTCGCAATGAGTTGCCTGGTGCCCGGTATGTCCGCAAGTAAAGCAAGTAACTAAAGGAAATGGACAATCCTTCATCAAATGCTCATATTGGTTGCAGTTAAAACAAACGCTGCCGCCGGATGCAATGGACTGGACTGAACGGTTACCCTGAGATCCTCTAGACTGATGAAATGGCCTCTTCCCAGATGTAGGAGCAGACTGAGATTTCGAAAATCGACCACTCTTGCCGGCTGAAAAATTTCCAGCTCTCTTCTATTTCTTGGCCTCGGAACCCAACTCTGACTCCGGGACAGCTATCTCAATCACTAGGGCGCGATCCTGGTATTCCTTCAAGGTGGCACACATGAGCGGTGCCATACTCTGCCTGATATGAGGCTTCATGCGTATATTGAAATAACGGATTTTATCGGCCTCGGTCCTCACCTGATCTTTCACGAATCCCAACTGCTGATTATAACAGATGATGGCCTGAGAAATCGGCACATCCTGAGGTGTAGGAGTGAAGAATTCCACAATCCTACGTTCCTTGACTGGCGGTGGACAATATTCTGCTTCCATAGCAGTCTTAAATTCCTCCCAAGTGGCTAGGCGGTCTCTGGGCGCCACAGCCTCCCACCATTCCACAGCTTCCTTATCCAGGAGGTACTGAGCAATATGTACCCTCTTATCATCGGGACAAGCTAAGGCGTCCAAAGTTCTGCCCAACTGAAAAAGCTAATTCTCCTAACCAAAGGAGTCAGAAGTGTTAGGAATATGCCCTCGAATGCCACTCAGAGGATGAGAGAGTGAGAGCAATTGTATTGTAATTATGAATATTATACTTAATAAGGCAATCATTATTTCTATATTATTGTATATCATTGGCATTGTGATTTGGTATATAGAATAATAGTCCTTGCATTTGAGAGTGAACATTCTACTCCTTATGGAGATAAGGAGATAGGCACTAGAAGTGTTTAGAGCTCGAATGCTTAACTAGTTCGCAAGTCGATAAAACTTAACAGGACATTAAGTTTTAATAAGACTTGTATAACTGATGCTAGGATGTGTGCACGTCTTGATAGCATAGTTATAAGTATATTGGTGGGACCAGTATACTCGAACATGACTCATACTCGATTCAGTCACACGGTATTCACTCTCGGAGAGTCGATGACGAATCGAAAGGTTGTGATAGAATACGTGGACCTTTGACTTGAGGCTTCAGTAGAAGATGTGTCTGTGACGTTTAGTTTGTCATTAGAGTAGTTAGACTCATTTGCTTAATTGCTGAGTCGACCTCGAAGTGCGGACTATACGGGCAGGTAGCAGTCTTTACTGAACGCCAAGAAAGGATTCTATCTCCTGTTAGTGAGCAGGCGAATGTCCTATACGGTTAATGGCAAATAAGATCATAAGTATTTGGCCAAAGCATTCGATATAGTCGTATTAGATACACTATTAATCGATCGGTTTTGATTTGCATTAACACATGTATAGAGTTTAGTCAACAGTAGGGTTTGACTTTACCGTGACCCGAAGACTTGACCGGGACATATGATGAAGGGTCTATACGTATATAGTATTCACGACATAATGGTTCTGGAATGATTCGTTCATTCGTTCTCAGTCGGGGTTTACAGTGCGGCCTGCTAGGCTGGCTAAGTGCTGCCCGCACTCATTGGTTCCTCCCAATGCCGGCTGAGACGAACCTACGGAGTCGCGCAATAGGATCATTGATGGATAAATGTGAATTAATAATCTCTCTTATAATATTAGATATTAGATATCTAAGTTTGATTTATCGGATAAATCAAATAGCGGTCTTATGAATTGTAAGTAGGTTACTCGGTGATTACTTTAATTCATAAATATATTTCTTAGAGAAATATATATTTGTGTTTGATATAATTAATTAATTGGATTAATTAATTAGTCCAAACACATTGGAAATAAAACGGATTCGTTTGACGAACATCCGATACACGAGGGATTCGTTTTGACGAACATCCAGTACACGAGCCGAGTAAATTCGACCCGTCTTCTTGGAAATTTCCCTTAAGGACGCCCCCCACCCTCTCTTGTCTCTTTTATACTTATTTTATGTCACTAGGTGACATATGTGAGGTGTATTTGATACCCTCAATCATGTGTTAAAGGAAGACTTTCATTTTTTTATAAATAAAAGTCTTTAAAAAGGAGAGAGGACAACTTATTCTTGTAAGAACTCAAAATCACGAATTTGAGAGAGAGAGTAAGGTTGAAAACTTCATCTTGATCTTAGAGACAAGATATAAGAAGAATACATTGAGAGAGAAAATTCACACAAGCTTCCCTAGCCGCATTCTTGAAGAAATGAAGCTTGTCGATTTTTCCATCAAGTTCCGGCGTGTGAAGTAGAGGCATCTTGATTTAGGTGCTTGGAACGAAGGGCTCTTAATCATAATCATCATCATACGAAGGTTTTTCAGAGACATCATAGGTATGGGACTTTGATTCCTTGATCTTCGTATTTTTCTTTTCGTATATACGTTACTTGATCGATCCTCTTAGGGATTCCGTTATTCTTCCGCTGCATTTATTTTCTGTGGAATCCCAACAGTGGTATCGGAGCGAGGTCAAATATATCGTATATACGATCATATTTGCATTTGGAATGTTATTTGATGATGTTTATGATTTAGAATCATAATAGATATAATCGAAGAAATTTAATCGTTCGTAGTAAGTCAAGTTTCGACTATTTTATGTGAATTATAAATCTGAAAAATTTGATTTTTGTTGATTTATAAGTTCTTCATGAAGTTAAGAAACTTTTTCATTTTGGAAGAGAGTCGAAAAAATGAGAAAAACGGGGGTTAAACACGAATACCGCACGAAGACGCAGCTGCCGGCAAAGAACTTATCGGATCTGCTCGCCGGCCGAGAGTGACTCGGTAGGCTCTCGTAGCTGGTCGGCCACCGCTGGCAAAGGGGCCGAGAGTGACTCGGTCCGGCGATTCTCGGGTTTTCAGCCCGATTTTGAATCGGGCCGTAATGGTGGGCCTCGACATCGATTTTCCGGACTCCATTTTTGTGTTTATATTTCGTTGTAATAATTTTGAAATTTAAATTGGATTTAATTGGATTTAATAAAATATTTGGAATATCTTTTTATTAAGGGAAATTATTAGACGAGAATATTGTTTTGGCGGATTACTTTGAACGGATTAAAATGACGATTATAAATATTAATTTGATTAATATTGTAGAAATTAAATAGATTAATTTTTATATTAATTGGATTAATATATTAATTGATTATTTAATTTCATTTACCGTTACATGTTGTATGGAATGCCTTATGTGATGGTGATATAGCTCGTGGACTTAGTTATTGATTTGTTCGATTCGATATGGTTGTAAAGGCCATTTTGAGCCTATTTATTTTTACTAGAAAATATGTATTATAGGACGTATTGTTCAATGATGTAATTATTCATATGGCTATGACGAAGACCGAAGACGACCGACTAGAAGACGAAGAATCAATATTGTATTTTTCCTTTCTTTATTTGGCTTGGCCCAATACTTAAGAAAAAGTCCATGAGCTATATGTTGGTAGTAACTAGGTTGCTATTTATTGTTATTCATTTTGAATGATTGACAAACCACAAACCGCGCTTATAAACGGATTAATGTGCAAAGTGTAACATATAATCGCGTTAATACTCCCACTTACAAACACTAAGTTATAAAGGTTACGAGGTTTCCTACCCTCCGTCAAACTCATGGAAAATTGAAATCTAAACAGGAATATTATTCTTCCGAGTATGTCGGGGTAATATTTTTGGGGAAAGTTGATAAATTCCTAGAGTGCATTAGATGCCTTTGGTTGTGACAAATCAAACCCCTATAAACCGTATGGGTTGCCGAGTAAGATTCAATTGTCAGACTAATAGGAGTTGACGGTTTAAACTTAGACAGTTCAGCGAGCCATAGAAACCGAATGGGTTGAGGGCAAGTGAACTAGGGGTAAAAGAAGATCGAATCATCCATTAGATGGGTTGGTATTAGACACCACTTTATAAAGAATAATAGAATATAAACCGTATGGGTTGCCCTCTATTAACCTTTGTAATGAAATCGATCACCACTATGAAGTCACCCAAGACTTCCGGATTTAACATGGGGGTGTGTAAATGCCGATAAAATAGTGGGAGCCGAGTTATGAATAAAGAAAGTCCTTAAATGCTTTACTCGGATCATAATTAATCAATCACTAACGAATCTCATATTATTCTCTGCAGTTAACAAAACTCTCAATATGACAATGAACCCACTCGCTATACTACTTGAAAAGAACGTCCTGACTGGTCCGAACTATGTGGACTGGCTTCGGAACTTGAGGATTGTCCTAACTATGGAAATGCTGGGATACGTCTTGGAGGCGGACATCCCAGCGGCTCCTGCAAGAACCCGAACCAATCAGGAAGATGTCGATGCCCATGAGAAATGGGTAAAAGACGACATAAGAGTGCGAGGGTACATGTTAGGCTCAATGACCAATGAGCTTCAACGTGCCCATGAAAAGATGACGTCTTCACGAGCCATCTTAGCGCACCTGGCTGAGCTCTATGGAGAGCATAGCCGAACTGCTAGATATGAGATATCAAAGCAATTATTTGGCGCCAGGATGAAGGAAGGAGAGAAGGTTGGGGACCATGTCCTCAAGATGATCTCGATGATTGAGAGATTGGAAGCTCTTGATTTTCAGATGCATGCATCTCTCCAAACTGACCTTATCCTCAGTCACTTCGACTCCTTTTCCCAATTTGTCATGAACTTCAACCGCAATGAGATTGCATGTAATTTAGTCAAGTTAATGAACAACCGACGACCGCCTGATCTCGATGAAGACAAAGGGAAAGGAAGCTGCACTTGTGATTTCTTCTAAGACTTGGAAGTCCAAGAATAAGAAGAAAAAGAACAAGAAGCAGTTAGGTTCGATAGCCAAGATCGACAAGGAAAGGGGCAAGGCCCCAATGGTTCAAAAGAGCAAAGGGGCCAAGAAAATGGATGTATGCCTCAACTGCGGTGAGCTAGGCCACTGGAAGAGGTATTGTCCAAAGCTTGACCGTAATGCGCCTTCAGGTACGGAACTACTAGTTTTAGAAACAAATTGTTCTGTAACTGTATATTCTACTTCTTGGATACTTGATTCCGGTGCGAGTTCTCACATTTGTACAATGAATAAAGATCTGGAACGAAGTAGGAAGCTGGATTCAGGGGAGGTGATGGTCACCGTCGGAAGTGGGCATAGTGTCGAGGCTTCTGATATCGGATCCCTTATGTTGGATTTAGAATCTGGTTTTATTCTCACTTTAGAAGATGTACTTGTTTTGCCCAAGGGGCACAAGAATATTGTATCAATTCCGGTCATGGACCGAAAGGGATTTCACTTCTTTATTGGAGATGGGTCCTGTCGTATTTATTTCAGAAATAAATTGGTTGGTACTGCTACATTATTAAATGGTTTATACCATTTAAATTTAAAGAATAAGACAAGTGTGAACACTATAACTAGGAAGCGTGGTAGGGATGAAACGAACCAAGCACTTAAGTGGCATCTTAGACTTGGTCATATCGTACCAAGGTTCATAAAATGGAGAAAGATGGGCTTACGGGTCCATTGGGATCGATCCTATCCAACTTGTGAATCTTGCCTTCAAGGCAAAATGACTAAGTTACCCTTCGCAGGACTTTTGAAAGAGCCGAAAAACTTGGATTGATCCATACCGACGCCTGTGGCCCTTTTGAAGTGGCACGAGACGGCTTTCGATTTCATTACATTCACCGATGACCATACTGTATGGATTCGTACTTAATGAAACATAAGTCGAAGCTTTTGATAAATTCAAGGAATTTCAAGCCCTAGTTGAAAATCAAACAGTAACCGTGTTAAGACTCTTCGGTCGACAGGGTGGTGAGTACATGAGTACCGAATTTGATGAGTTCTTAAAAGAACTAGGAATAGTGTCACAATTCACTCCTCCATCTACTCCACAATTAAATGGTGTATCAGAAAGAAGGAACCGAACCTTGTTGGACATGGTTCGCTCCATGCTTAACTATACCGATCTACCGATTTATCTGTGGGGTTACGCGCTCCTCATCACTGTGCATATCTTGAACAGATGTCCTTTCAAACTGTTCCTAAGACTCCCATGAGATGTGGAGAGGTAGGAAACCAAGTCTTAATCACATTAGGATTTGGGGATGCCCCGCTTATGTCAAGAAGACTAAAGTAGAGAAATTGGAAACTAGGTCTGTGAAAGGTCGTTTCATAGGATATCCAGGGATT
Organism: Orobanche coerulescens; assembly: GCA_033398695.1. Taxonomy (NCBI): domain Eukaryota; kingdom Viridiplantae; phylum Streptophyta; class Magnoliopsida; order Lamiales; family Orobanchaceae; genus Orobanche; species Orobanche coerulescens. The sequence continues at coordinate 27,122,396 of CM065805.1, read as the reverse complement.
CCATGGGATATCTATTCTACATGCACGAAGATCATAGGATCATCGTTGCTATACAAGCACACTTCTGGAAGATCGGTTTATTCAGAAGGAGGGGCAGGTAGAAATATTTCTTTGGAAGAAATAAAAGAAACACCAAATGAGACACCTATGCAAGATATAAGAACCGAACCTTCTGAAATACAAATACAACCTCGCAAGTTTAGTAGAATTTCTAAATTACCTGAGAGGTATGGCTATCTGCATCAAGAGGAACTGGGTGTCCATGAGATGACAGAAAGTAGTCAAGAGAATGATCCTTCTACATACGACCAAGCGATGGTAGACGTTGACTCCACCAAGTGGCAAGAAGCTATGGAGGCTGAGATAGACTCAATGCATGCTAATCAGGTCTGGACTTTAGTAGATCGTCCTAAAGGCATAGTGCCTATTGGAAACAAATGGATCTATAAGAGAAAAACTGATGGAGATGGCAAGATTGATACCTATAAGGCCAGGCTTGTGGCAAAGGGTTATTCCCAAAGAGAAGGAATCGATTACTTCGAGACCTTCTCGCCTGTAGCTATGATTAAGTCTATTCGCATGATGCTTGCTATAGCAGCCCACTTAGATTATGAAATATGGCAAATGGATGTTAAAACGGCATTCCTAAATGGATTCCTCGAGGAGGAGATTTATATGGAATGCTAAGGGATTCATATCTCAAACCAATATTCATAAAGTATGCAAACTTCAGCGTGCCATTTATGGACTGAAGCAAGCTTCACGGAGTTGGAATCTTCATTTTAACGAGACAGTCAAAGAGTTTGATTTTGTCCAAAACGAAGAAGAGCCCTGTATTTACAAGAAGGTTAGTGGGAGCAAAATTGCATTCTTAATACTATATGTAGATGACATTCTACTTATAGGAAACGACGTAGGAATGCTCAGTTCTGTGAAAGTTTGGCTTTCTAAAGAGTTCTCAATGAAAGACTTGGGAGAAGCTACCTATATTCTGGGTATTCGTCTCTACCGGGATAGAACGAAAAGAATGTTAGGTCTTTCCCAAGCCCTATACATAGAAAAGATCCTGAAGCAATTTAGGATAGAAGATTCTAAAAGAGGGTTTCTACCTATGCAACATGGTGCAAAACTTTCCTTAGAGATGTGTCCTCAAAGTGAGGAAGATAGAAAGGAAATGAGCAAGGTACCTTATGCTTCGGCAGTAGGTAGCCTTATGTATGCAATGATTTGCACTAGACCGGACATTGCCTATGCCGTGAGCGTAGTAAGTCGGTTTCAGTCAAATCCAGGGCAGGAACATTGGACTGCTGTAAAGAACATTCTTAAGTACCTAAGGAGGACTAAAGACTTGGTCCTTACATACGGCGGTGGAGAACTAAGAGTGATGGGTTATACAGACTCAGATTTTTCGCGGGACATGGATGCTCAGATGTCCACATCAGGGTATATCTTTACTCTGAATGGTGGGGCGCTTGGAGAAGTGCCAAGCAAAGTTCGATCGCTATCTCTACATGTCAAGCCGAATATCGTGCAACACGGAGGTCGCTAAAGAAGCTTTTGGATAAAGAAGTTCAATGAGGAACTTGTGGTTCCTAACGCAGAGAAGCCCGTGACATCGCTTTTGTGACAACGACGAGTCACATTGCCAAGGCTAAGGAGCCTAGGGCTCACCACAACACCAAACATATTGCGAGAAAATATCATTTTGTTAGAGAAATGGTTCGGGATGGGAATGTTACACTGCAGAGAGTAGACACAGCAAATAACGTTGCTGATCCGCTTACCAAGACACTATCTCAGAAGGTCTTAGAGAGACATCTGGAGAGTATGGGTATTAGATACCATAGTCTGTGGCATTGAGTGCAAGTGGGAGATTGTTAGGAATATGCCCTCGAATGCCACTCAGAGGATGAGAGAGTGAGAGCAATTGTATTGTAATTATGAATATTATATTTAATAAGGCAATCATTATTTCTATATTATTGTATATCACTGGCATTGTGATTTGGTATATAGAATAATAGTCCTTGTATTTGAGAGTGAACATTCTACTCCTTATGGAGATAAGGAGATAGGCACTAGAAATGTTTAGAGCTCGAATGCTTAACTAGTTCGCAAGTCGATAAAACTTAACAGGACATTAAGTTTTAATAAGACTTGTATAACTGATGCTAGGATGTGTGCACGTCTTGATAGCATAGTTATAAGTATATTGGTGGGACCAGTATACTCGAACATGACTCATACTCGATTCACCACAGTATTCACTCTCGGAGAGTCGATGACGAATCGAAAGGTTGTGATAGTATACGTGGACCTTTGACTTGAGGCTTCAGAGAAGATGTATCTCGTGACGTTTAGTTTGTCATTAGAGTAGTTAGACTCATTTGCTTAATTGCCGAGTCGACCTCAAGTGCGGACTATACGGGCAGTAGCGATCTTACCGAACGCCAAGAAAGGATTCTATCTCCCGTTAGTGAGCAAAGCGAATGTCTTATACGGTTAATGGCAAATAAGATCATAAGTCTTTGGCCAAAGCATTACGATATAGTCGTATTAGATACACTATTAATCGATCGGTTTTGATTTGCATTAACACATGTATAGAGTTTAGTCAACAGTAGGGTTTGACTTTACCGTGACCCGAAGACTTGACCGACATCGATGAAGGGTCTATACGTATATAGTATTCACGACATAATGGTTACGGAATGATTCGTTCATTCGTTCTCGCCGGGGTTTACATGCGGCCCGCCAGCCGGCTAAGTCCGCCCGCACTCATTAGTTCCTCCCAATGCCTACCGAGACGAACCTACGAGTCGCGCAATAGGATCATTGATGGATAAATGTGAATTAATAATCTCTCTTATAATATTAGATATTAGATATCTAAGTTTGATTTATCGGATAAATCAAATAGCGGTCTTATGAATTGTAAGTAGGTTACTGGGTGATTACTTTAATTCATAAATTATATTTCTTAGAGAAATATATATTTGTGTTTGATATAATTAATTAATTGGATTAATTAATTAGTCCAAACACATTGGAAATAAAACGGATTCGTTTGACGAACATCCGATACACGAGGGATTCGTTTTGACGAACATCCAGTACACGAGCCTAGTAAATTCGACCCGTCTTCTTGGAAATTTCCCTTAAGGCCGCCCCCCACCCTCTCTTGTCTCTTTTATACTTATTTTATGTCACTAGGTGACATATGTGAGGTGTATTTGATACCCTCAATCATGTGTTAAAGGAAGACTTTCATTTTTTTATAAATAAAAGTCTTTAAAAAGGAGAGAGGACAACTTATTCTTGTAAGAACTCAAAATCACGAATTTGAGAGAGAGAGAGTAAGGTTGAAAACTTCATCTTGATCTTAGAGACAAGATATAAGAAGAATACATTGAGAGAGAAAATTCATACAAGCTTCCCTAGCCGCATTCTTGAAGAAAGGAAGCTTGTCGATTTTTCCATCAAGTTCCGGCGTGTGAAGTAGAGGCATCTTGCTTTAGGTGCTTGGAATGAAGGGCTCTTCATCATCATCATCATCATCATACGAAGGTTTTTCAGAGACATCATAGGTATGGGACTTTGATTCCTTGATCTTCGTATTTTTCTTTTCGTATATACGTTACTTGATCGATCCTCTTAGGGATTCCGTTATTCTTCCGCTGCATTTATTTTATGTGGAATCCCAACAAGAAGAACCAGTGAAACGAGGGGGTGCATCTTAGTCACCTTCTGAAGCCATTTACTAGCTTCATCCTCAGGAGTCGGGGGCGGATTCTGGAGCTATCTGGGCAAGTTGAGCTACCAACTGCTGAAGCACAGCAGTGGCTCCCATGTCGGCATTACCAGCCCGACGGCTGATCCTCACTAATTGACAAAGTCTGCTGCCCGTCAGAACTCAAAGGTAGAGTGTTTGGCACTGAATGAGAGGCTGAATCTGCAGAGGATTGAGAAAGCGGAGCTTTCTCACTATCTGCACCACGACGACGGCCTCAGTCGCGCCCCCTATCGGGTCTACCGCGACCTCTCAACATACTGAAGATAAGAATTGAAGAGAACAAGATCAGAGAAATTCACAGTTTACAAAGTTGGTACTACTACTCAATTCCAAATTACACAAGGGAAATGAATTACGGAAACATAAGAGTTCGAGGAGACTTACAGTCACGGGTCGCACGAAGAGATGGTAGCACGATGATATTTGGCTCAACAACTGACTCTAACGACATGACTGACAGACCCAAAATTAACCAACAGCCTAGGCATTCATAACCTAAGCTCCGATACCATAAATGTAACACCCCAAATCACATAAGGGACGTTACACGCCGTAGAACCCTCATGAGGTCTACCAGGATAAGACATGATACATAATCCACAATGGAATCCCAAAAGACACATTCATCATAGTAAAATAGGGACGTGACCTCGGCCAAAACATTTTAGTAGAAGTTCATGAAGAATAAGTCAAATACAAATTCATTGCCCACGTATGGGACTTTAACCGAGTTTAAAAGTAATAAATCTAACTCCAATACCCAAACAGATACGATGACAAAGCATAAAACATATATTCGAGCCTCATCATCATTCTGGACCATCCTTTGCGTGCGTATCCCGTGCCCGCTCCTCATCTCTTCCGATACCTGAAATGCATAAGACGCATTTCCCCCATTTAAGGGGTTAGCATTCGAATAGCTAGTGCTAGTACACAATTACACCACATTATATACAGATACGATTTACACAGTCATCTCATTCAGAAAACATTTGAAAAAGCCATATTCCGGAATATCACATTGGCATCCAAAACAGTTTATTAACTCATCACGATATCACAAACATCCACAACTGGTAACCCGTGGCTGTACCTCTTAGTATCGACCCCCAGACGCCCCGTCGAACGCTCCGGGTGGGAAACCACTTCCGCGGACGTACCCCTTAGTATCGGCCCCCAGACGCCCCGTCGAATGCTCCGGGTGGAAGTTCAACCACACACGCACCCAAGTCCACTTCCGTGACCGTACCCCTTAGTATCGACCACCAGACGTCCTGTTGAACGCTCCGGGTGGAAGGACAAATAAATCACACACCCAAAAGATCATAATTCATCATTCATATCGAAATCGTAATACACATAACGGAATATAATACATGTACTTGCCTTGAATACACGACGAGACGGAAATGGTGAAAGGAAAGGTTTCGGTCCGAATAATCTTCAAAAATCCGATCCTAATACAATAATGATATACAAACAATCTCAATATTGCGGAAACGTAGGAATTCATCCTAATTCTACCCGTTGGGACAATTCGTCGGTCACTATAAAGTCATAAACGATTCCAATATATTAACGGTGAAAACCTAGAAGTTTAATCCGATAAACTATATTGAAAGTAAGGGACTACGACTATGTAATCAAAATATAACAACTTATCGAAGTTAAATCGGGTTCAAAGGGTAAAATCATGACAAAATCCCGAAATCCCCAAAAACTAGGGTTCTAATGAAATATACCTCGATTCGGACGGAGAAGGATGATTACGATGATGATAAACCTCACTTGGAACACAATAATAGATCTATGGAGAAACTCTACGGACGGCTCTACACGAATCTCTCCAAATCGCCTGAAGAACTTCCGTCGCGAGCAAGGGAAAGAGAAAGAAGGAAAATAACGCGTCTGAGGAAAACTCAAGATTTAAAGACCTGACAATGCATTACGTACGTTAACACGAATGGTTAACGTACGTTACGATTTTTACGTACGCAACTCCTACAAGTAAACGTACGTAAGAGCCCGACAGATCAAACTGCCCGATTAGATGAGGTCGTTAGCGCACGCTACGATTAAACCGTTAACGTACGCTATTAAAAGCTTTACGTGTGTAACACACACCCGCTAACGTACGTAAGGGATAGGCAGAAACTGGACAGAACCCACGATGAAGGCCATAACGTACATTACCGTTAAGGCATAACGTACGTTATGCAGATATCGATAGCGCAAGCTAAAAAGCATGCATAACGTGCGTTATGCATGCAGCAGTTCAACACTGTTGAACACCGTTTTCTGCACAGGACGATACAAAGACGGAACACAACATAAGGACAGGACCCAGAAGCGTAAACACTAGGTATCCACAACGACAAAGCTCAGTGCCGAAAGAAAATGCACTTCCGACTACTGGGAAATCCGAAATACAACAAGGAAGATAAAATTCCCTAAACTTCTAGGAAATTACAAAACGGCCCAAACGTCCAAAAAATCACGATACAACGTCGGATTAACAATCCGAAACTCACAACATGAGCAACTCAACCATACAAACGCATGGAAAAAGGGTAATAACGAAATCAAACGAATTTTACAAGAATCGAACGTACATGCGATAAAACATAACTCAAGACGAAAATACGAAAAAACATCTCCGAAACTCGTCCAAATGGAAAAATTCCAAGAACAAAATAGATTCAGAATTCCAAAACAGTAACAAGCGAGTCGTCCGAAATGAACATACACCAAAAATAGAAATTATCAAAAATAGAAAATACGGATATTACAAGTTAGAGTTTTGGTTAAATAAGTTAGGTATCTGGACGCAACAAGTTAGGATTTCGGCTTCCAAATATTTCACGTAATTTTAGTTTATATGTCTCCAGATCTAACATTTTATTTGAACATATATGATATATTATATTTCATACATAAATGATATATTATATTTCATACATAAACGAATTGAAGAGATCAATCGAACAAGCACACAACAAAATATGGGAATCGAACAAATCGGATGAATAAATCTGACCTGCTTCGTTTGCGGAGGTGAGTAGCCGAGCGGATCTGACCTTCTCCGTTTGGTGGAGGTGAGTAGCCAAGCGAAGGGAAGACAGCAGAACTACAGTGCCGCGATGAGGGGAAGCCCTAAGCTGTGAGTCAAGCTTGCTATAATAAGGGGGAGAGAGGGAAGAAAAGAGGAACCTACTCTTTTATTTTATCAATTGTGGGTTGTGGGCTTTTTAGCATTATTTTATCAATTATTTTTAATATTTTATTATTTTTTTTGCCTGATCGATTGAGATCCAGAATGAACAACTGTAGATGCGAGATCTAGGACTCCTTCTATAACAAAGACTTTGGCGGGAGATTTTTAGCTCCATCGCGGTCTTTAATGTTTGATGACCACTCGAGCCAAGTTTGATGACTTGTGCAGAGGAGCAACAAATGGCTAGTGATGGCGCGCAACTACACACGCAATTATTTTGTTATTATTATTACTTTTTACATGAAGTTAAAATAAAAATATTATACATAATTATTATTAGAATATTTCTAAATGAATTAAATTAAAAATATTATACATAATAATTATTATTATTATTTTAAATGAATTAAATTTAAAAATATTATACATAATTATTATTATTATTATTATTATTATTATTTTAATTGAATTAAATTTAAAAATATTATACATAATTATTATTATTATTTTACATGAATTAAATTTAAAAATATTATACATATATTTATTTTTTTGTGATATAAATAATTTGATTCAATTGATTCGATTCAACACAATTCACCCAATTCACTTCAAAGAAAATTCGCTAAGTTAACTTCATTAATTCAGAAATTTCAAAAAAAGAAATTCCTAAAAGGGTAGGTAAAGTGTAGTAGTTTTAAAAATAAGGGAAGATATGGGGGGGCAAGGTAGGTAAAGTGTAGTAATATTAAAAAGAGAAATGATAGGGACACACCTAGACTGCAAAAATAGGCCTGAGCCATGGCCACCAAGACGTTTTTGTGCGGGCATTGGGCTTCATATTTTTGGCCCAAAAAATATCGGGCCTTTTTGGCCCGGCCCAGATTTGGCCCGCCCGTTGAGGCCCGGACCAGTTTTTTTTTTATATATATTTATGTTATATGTAATTATAATATTTAAAAATTTTCCTTATTTGTTAGATTAGATTACATCTATATGTTAATTAATGATGTAGTTTTATTTTTTATGGGACTTTGTGATTACTTTGTAGTATCTCATATGAATAATAATATTATTTTATGATTTTTATAAGAAAGTAGTAGTGATAAATGAAATGATGATCAAATAAACATATTTATATATTTGTCTTTTGATTGTGGTAGTGCAGTAAATAATATAATTATCAAATAAAAATAATTGTACATTTATTTAATTGATTGTGATAGTATAGTGAATAATATAATAATTACGGATCGAAAAATATTTCTATATTTATTCAGAAATAATATTTCAAAACAAAAAAAAAAAAAAAAAAGTTGAGGCCCGCGGGCCGGGCCGGGCCCGTCCGGGGCGGGCCACGGGCCTAATATTTTTGGCCCAAAAAAACCGGGCCTTTTTGGCCCGGCCTAGATTTGGCCCGCCCGTTTGCCAGGTCTAGACACACCTCCCCAACCACACCCCATACACACCCATGCTTTATGGGGTTGTACCGTATGCTTTACAGATAAAATTTATTATAATATTATTATTGATTATTTTATCTGTAAAATATACGGTACAACTCCATAAAGTACGGGTGTGCATGGGGTGTGGTTGGGGAGGTGTGTCCCGATCATTCCTCTTTTAAAAATAATATATGTCCAAAAAGCAAAGTATGTAGTTAATTGGTGGATAAAAATTTAGAGAGAAATAGGTAGTTGATTGATGGACGGATGGAGTACAACACTGTAGTTAGTTAGCAAAATAAGAGGAGGGATGAATATTACTAGTAGACAGGTAAGCAAGTCGTTGATGTGTATCTATTGGTCATTTTTTCTTTATTATATAATAAAAATTTTGGTTGTGGTCTAAAATAAAGAATATTCATTTAGTCACTACTACAAGAATATTCGGCTCAAAGACAAATATAAAAAAAGTCTTCATAAATAATACTTTCTCCGTCCCGTGTAAAGTGCAATATTTGATCCGAAAAAGTGTCCATTTGAAAATATAATATTTCATTAAATATCTCATGTCAAATCAGATAATCATCTTTTACTTTTTAATCTCCACCACACACTTATCATCAACACCTTTTATCTTTTAATCCACACCACACACTCACCATCAATCAAATGGTTGCCACTAAAAATAAAAAACAAACCCATCTCATATAAAAAACAAATAAATATCTAAAGGTGGAATGAGGGAGGTATGAAAAAAACATGGTTGCCCCTAAAAATGGGTTGGGATGTATGAAAAAAGTATGAATGAGGTGGAATGATATTATTGGTGGATTTGAGAGGTATGGATGATTTCGGAAGCATGACTGCCACCATCCTTACAAAACTTACCCATCTATCAAATCTAATCATTCACCTAAAATACACTGAATATCTAAACGTAGCATTTGGGCCGGAACAGAAGGAGTGTCTTTCTTGTTTGATTATACTTCAATCCTAAATTTATGATTAAAGTATTATTCATATTCACATTGTGGTCTGTTTTTTTTTTTTTTTTTTGGTTATATAATTTCCAATTAATCATGTAAGGATAATTTTAGCTTTTATTCAATATATGGAGTAAATGACAATAAAAACAGGCTCTACTAAAAAATTAGACTATTTACTAGGACCGTTAATTCAGTGCCCAATCTCTTAGGAAGGTGTATTCAATTCGTATTTTAAAAGAGTTTATAATCTATGGACTTTAAAATATTGTAATTGATTTTAATTTTACGCGAATTCTCGCATAGTTGACGTAAAATCCTATAGAGTCTAACATATTTGACTCCCTTTAGGTAGAATTTTTGATAAATCCTTCAAAATCTCATATATTTTAATCGGATTACAAAAAGTACAAAAAACACTAGCAAATTACCAAAAAAAATCCATGAGTATTTGGATACCATCAGATTTTAAAGAATAATTTAAAAAATTAACCGAATACCCCAAAAAATTTTAAGGACAATTTAAAATCTTGATGGAATACACCCTCTTTAGTGACATTTTGAAAAAATATTTACAAGATGGTCAACTCAAACCAGACAATTATAAATTAGACTAGATAAAATAAATTTCCATTTTTGTCTATATGGTCCATATATAATTTTAATTTAATCACATAGACTAGATGTTTGGACAAATTTATTTAGACTTACCTGAAAATTTTTAAAAATCAAAAGTAATATTTTAGAAATCTAAAAAATATTTTAAAACCTAATAAAATATATTTAAAATCTACCATAATCAATATTTCTAAAGAACACAATACAATCAATATTTAGAAAATATAAAAATACAATATAAAACAATAAAAAAGCTCCATACTCATGACATAACATCTAAAATAAATCATGAAATCCTAAAAATTAGCGATAAATATAAAAAATGAACATAGGAAATAAATAAAAACAAAACATATAAAAGAAATAGAAGCCCTAAAAACAAGAGGCATAAAATATTAAATCATAAGCAAACCATAAAATATAAAAATAGAGACACCAGCCACAAAATATAAAAATAAATGGAACAACAACCTTAAAACATAAAATAGTACAAACACAAATCCTAAGATATCAAATAATTTAGAAAGTCACTCATATAATAAAAATAAAATCTTAAAAAGAAAGTATAAACCGAATACATCATATTCCATCAGATCCGGTGTGTGATATACTTATTTGGTCGAATACATGAATACTCGTTTACTCATTTGGCCGGCAACATCAGTACTAGTGTACTCATTTAACCGAATACATGAGTACTAGTGTACTCATTTGATCGAGTACATGAGTACTAGTATACTCATACATCTTATAAGGGTAATATATTACTCATATTATATAAATACAACTCATGTGGCCGAGCACACAAGTACTCGTCTATTCATATGACCGAGTACATAAGTACTCGTGTACTTATTTGACCGAGTACTTGGATACTGGAGTACCCATAATCTTTAAGCACGGAGCGATGATTCTTTTAGTATAAAAGTGACGATAGGTTTTTATAAAAAAAATTCCTATGCTGAAGTCCCCTATGTATCCCGTGGTTCCGTCCCTGTCAAAAACTAAGGTACTTCATTGTGATCATATTAACCTGATAAAATCCAAGCCATCAGCCAGCATTTTTTATGATGAATGAAACAATATGAAACCAATCTATCAACTAAAATAATATCCCACACATTGTTCAGCAGAACAAAAATGGCTCCACTTTTTTTTTATAAAAAAATAAATATAATTATTTTTTTTTTTAAAACAAGAGAATAAAGAAGAAAAGGCGAATTCTTAAATCTTAACCAGTTCCTTCCATTTTCTTCACATTCTGGCTAGAACATATGAAAATCCTCCGAACCATGTTGCAAAATTCTCTGCAAGGAAATTTTTATCTAGAAACATGAGAACTCATAAACGAGTCAAACAGTGAGTCCGAATTGATCATTTCGTAGTGGATGATGGAAAGAGAAAAAGAACACTTACGGCCACGGATCATCACCCATAAGCATCATGTCCCCTTCGTTATCGGTGAAAACGATATCCCATTTATTTCGGGGCCTTAACTCCCCCTTAATCTCGAACATCTCTTCGAGTTCGGTTATAAGCTCATCATACCCCTTCAGTATTGTCAAGTCCACTCCACGGCCAACTGCAACCCCTTGCATTTGTACCTTCTCGGGGGATTTTGGTGCCAAACATATATCAGTTAGAGTTCAATTTCTCTTTCAAGACTGATATCAATTCAAAAATGATAATATGATACTCGCTTCCGTACTATTAAAAGAGTCCACTTCGGAAAACCATTTTTCTCCCAAAAAAGAGTTCACTTCCAACTTTATGATCTTATAAACCCTTCCTAATATAGATAGTATATGATATTTTTCATGTGAAAAAAGAAGGATAATTTAAAACAATGCACAATCAATAAATAATGATGTCAATGAAAAAATTGCGATAAAAAGTTTATTTTAGTTTAGTGTTGTACCTTACAATAAATAGAAAGTTGTACCGTAAAAAAGTGACTCTTTTTTATGGGACAGAGGGGGCATTATCAAAGTTAAGTATCTTACGGTTTAGTAGAGAGATAGTATTTGCTGTAATCCCTAATAATATTATCAAAAAAGTGGATTCACATTCAACCCCACCATTCATCAAATACCTTGGTGCGGCTTCTGGACGTATGACTCTTTCGGCTCTGAACCTCCTTCACTTGTACTTGCATTTGGTCCCTCTTGAATTCCATGGTATCATTCAAAGAACAAGATTTCTGCTCCGAATCAAGTGAGGCCATTGTACTTGGAAAGCATAATTCACCACCATCCTGTGATATATTATTCTTATCGTGAAGAGGCATCGACGAAGGACTTTTCAAGTCGAAACCGAATAATCTGCACGTTACAACGTTATCTGATTTTCTCTCACTCCGGCAAGATAAAGGGCTGCTACTCTGTTGTTTTCCAGAGCTTGGAGCCGATTGGCTTGAAAGAACAGACCAAGCTGATGCACTTCTACTCTCTTCTGATTCTTCAGCATCCACTCGTTTCGAGTGTGAATTTATAGTTATGTAGTTGACCCTTTGTCCTTCTAGACCAAGATTCGACTGACGCGACTCGTGAGGAAGATTCCAGGCAGCTGAGGTAGTTGAATTGTGGAGTTAGTTTTTACAGTTATTGACAATATCGAACAAACTAAATGAAGTTACAGAACATATAAGAGAAATTAAATTGTGTACTCGCTCTTGGCCTTATTGTAAGTTTCATCCTTATTATAAGTCCCATTTTAAGAGGTTGAAGGGATCCAAAATATAAATCTATTTGCCTAGTTTTCTGCAACTTTTTGTGGCATTCACAAAAACACCCTTCATATTAGCTCCCAAAAAAAAAAAAAGAAAAAGAATGATAGTTCAAATTTCAACATATACCTTAACTCTTTTCTCTCTCGATAAATACTCGCTCTCTGTATATATATATATATTTATATTTAGGGGCAAAGTAGAAAACCATTTTTTTAAACACCTTTTTATACCTTTAACTAACTTATGTTGGTATTGATGATCTAGTTAAAATGCACTTATAATAAGGAGCTGAGGGAGTAAATCAGAAGATAAATTACAGGGAAAATACCAGAAGTCTTGCCTAATTACAAATACCCCCCTTGGATTTGTATCTATTTACAATATACACCCGACAGGGTGCAGTTTGTATAATATACACAAATATCAAGGGGTATTTTTTGTAAGTAACCCTAAAATATTTGGAAAGCCAATAACTAACAAGGAGCTGTTGCCTAATTACAAATATCCCCTGATATTTGTATTTGTTTACAAGAATACACCCAAGGGTGCAGTTTATATAAACAATATAAACAAAATCATGGGGGTATTTTTGTAATGAACCCTAAAATATATGGAAAGCCAATAACTAACCAGGAACTGGGATCTGAACATGAGAACGAGGCCTCTTCTGCTTTGTTGTCAGTGGCTGAACGAGGCCAGCGGGCACTGATGGCACAAACTGTTCTATTTCCCAAGGTGAAACCCTTTCTGGTCTTGGAATGGATGCAGGCTCATCCCATTGAACCTAGAAGATGTTCGGAAAAAACAAATCAAAATTTTCAATAATAATCGTTGATTGCGGGCTAAGAGTTTAAGCGCGCGCGCACACACAAACACACACATACTGACCTTCAATGACCTCCATTTAGAATCCTCCCAGTAAGGAGAAATATCTTCCATCCTAACGATTGTACCTGAGAACCTGATTTGCTCATGCAATGGAAAGAAAAAAGGAAGAAACTTTAGCAACTCAGACGAACCATTTTTTAGATTAAAATAAGCATGCAACATATACTGACAAACCTCCTCTCGGGAGAATCCTCCCCCTCGAAACGCATCTTGAATCTCATACCGACTCCAAATTTGAGGTTTACGGCTTCTAGATACTTGTCCAGTCCTACGATGAACTGACTTGTCCTAGAAACGTACGATCATACCAAAAATTATAAAAGAATAAATAACAATATGAATATAGATGATTATAATCCAGAAAGGCTTCCTCATTGAGAAACCTCATCAGTTGCCAAATAAAAGGAGAAAATAATTTTTCGATTCGTTATGGGCGCCATGGAGTGGAAGGGAGGGGATAATAAGAACCAAATAAACCGTAAGGTACAGGATTCGAACCCTGGTGAACACACTCAGTGGTCGTACCAATTGAGCTATATGCTCACATAACAAACCTAGGCTTGTAATAAACAACAAAAAGAGTTTGAGTTGAAACGGCATGAGAGGCTGTTGCAAGCACTCCAACGTGCATGCTCTGACTTGAAATAACGGACGACGACATGGAACTCTGCTGACGAGCATGGCGCCTCACCCCAACTCGTAACTCTGAATTCTCTCCCCTGAAGAGAGGAAAAAAGATTTCAATATGGGAACGGGATTTTCTTGAAATGGTCTTACATCATCAGGAGTCATGTTCCATGATGTATGTGTTGATTTTACAATATCAATCACGTATTGTGACATGACAATAGCAATTATCTCAAACTCATCGCCGTCTCATGATATTTTCCATATAAATGGAAAAACCTATGATGTTGACGGTTTTGGAATTTCGTTCTATTTCTCCTTCATATGAAGGTTGCGACAGGAAGGGCATCCGGCGTAAAACTTTGCCACTTTGTTATTTGCATGAGTTATGGTGTTAAGTAATTTTAGACAATTAAACGACACTATAATCTTCATGCCACCGACCCCAACATAGTTGGGATTAAGGTGCTGTTGATGATGATGATGGTCTTACATCATCAGACTGCACGAGCGGCATTTTTCGTATCGTACCTCAGAAATACAAAAGTATCCCCAGCAACTAATCTCTTGGACGTAACGAATGTACTCCATCCTGTTGTAAGTAAATGCCTCCGAGGCTGACCTGTTCGGTGTACATTGAATACATATCAATGGCCGGTCAAGAAACTTGGGTATGCTCTCGACTACGTGATAACTCACATGTTTATTTGAAGGAAAACGGGGTTCTTTTTGTAGTTATACTAAACCTTAGGGATAGTTTTTGCAGTTAACCCTTTTTGTCTATTGGTGAAAAGGAAAAATCTACATCAATTGACATCTAAAAAAAATTGATTCTTCATATTAATATATATTTATATACATATATTATATAATACCAACGACGTCTAGAGCGAACGATCACTTATGAGGTGAGATTAAAAAAAAATACCTCTAAATATGTGCTTAAAATGCCAGTCGATCCCATGTAGATCCTTGGCTATCAGTTCTTGAGTTGGTGTCGGCTGAGTCATATCCTGATCAGTAAAACAAACATAACAGGTCAAAATCGGGACGAAAATCATACCAAAGGAGATAACAAAGTAGATAAAAAAAAACAGGTCAAAATCGGGACGAAAAAAAAAATCATACCAAAGGAGGAAGGCATTCATTAGCGTGTTTCCGAAGGACCGAGAATCCGCCATGAGTACTTGTATCAGAGGCGGTCAAAACCTTGCAGAATGAGTGAACTATAGTTGTAGTGGGCTCATTGGGACAGTTATCAGGACTTGTTGGCTCAGTTTGCTACAAATATTGTCAAACATGAAACTTCATGTTGTTGAATATTATGTATAAAGAAGAAGGAAAAACTATTGGGAATTGCTCTTTAAATCATAGTTATCAGTGGCGAATAACATCCCGCAGCGACACTATAAACCACTTAGCGATGATGGACCGCTACGCGTCGCTAAACAACGACGCTGTGACAACTATGCTTTAAATAAAAGTTCCTTACATCTGCTTCTGGCATCAAAGTGATTTGTGTGTATACTTCATCTGTGTCAAGTTCAGTCTACAAAATGAAAAAAAAAAAAAAATAGCAATTAAATGTTTAATTACTTTAAAAAAATACCAAAAATAATAATTAAAACTCTAAAAAACGAAAATAATATACTAAAAAAACTTAAGAGATTCAAAAAAAAAAAAAAATCAAAGAATACATTCCGAGAGAATCTCACAGGAGTTTTTGACTTCTCTAAATGCATTCATTAAATTTCCAGAAATACGAAATACTGAATTGAGGAGAGGGAGAGGGAGAGAGAGAGAGAGAGAGAACATACTAATAGCTGAAAATTAAGAACACGACAGAGGATCTTCGAAGGCAGATTGAACAATGGTATCCTCTCATTCAGTTCTTGATTCGTCGAAGCCTCCAACTACCAAACCACCATCACAAAATATATATATATATATATAAACATCAAATAATACCCAAAATAAAATCTCAAACAAATAAAAAAAATAAAGAAAGATGATAAAAAAAATCAAATTAAATAAAAATTACTTGTTCCATATGCCCTTGTGGAAAATAATAAACTCTCTCTCCAACTTTTGGAACATCCACCAAAGGGCCTGCACATGCCTTCCATAGTTCCCCATACAATACATCTTTCCCTATAATTTCACCATTAAAAAGAAAT
The DNA here is from genome assembly GCA_033398695.1 of Orobanche coerulescens. Classification (NCBI taxonomy): domain Eukaryota; kingdom Viridiplantae; phylum Streptophyta; class Magnoliopsida; order Lamiales; family Orobanchaceae; genus Orobanche; species Orobanche coerulescens. The sequence goes on along the minus strand of CM065805.1, from coordinate 27,105,923 downwards.
ATCAAAAATTATTTTCCACAATTTAGCCAGAAAAAAAAAAAAAAAAAACTGTATATGAACAGGTTGTTGCAGAATTTTACCTTCAGCTTGTAAACTGCTATGCTGCTGAGGAAAGTACCCTCTATTTGCCATGAACTGCTCCCCTTCAACAATGATGAATCAACTAAATTTACTTCGTCTGCATGAACTAATTTAGCATTAGTAGTAAAATTAATTACTGCAGCAAGAAAATAATGGGAAATTTAGCTGAATTGTCCCCTCTCTCTCTCTCTCTCTCTCTCTCTCTCTCTCTCTCTGGTAAGAAATGAATATTCACAGGATGGATAGTGAGAGAAATGAAACGGGATGCAGAATCCCAATGAGACAGTTAATCATACCTGCTTTTTTTCTTTAATAATGATTTTCCAAGCTTATACAATTATATCTGACGACCACGCGGAACTGCTACTAGTTAAATTATCGAGAGTTGTACTTGATTCCACGTTCTTAAATATCCTCGACTACCACGCACAATGAGTCGTTTCTCAAGTGATTGCTTCGTGCTGGACCCCCTCAAATCCAACCAAGATATGATCTCCGCCGTTTGAATCCCTCAATATTTAATTGTTCCACGTGTCTATTCTTTAATTATAAATTAAATAATCATAAACTCTTGAAAATTCTTGTTCTACTCGAGTCTCCGGAAGCTCCATGGCAAGTGAACTAAGGACACTGATTTAATTATATCGGCTTTAATTTGTTGGTTTCTCTCTGAATAATAATTGCGGAGTAAATTTTTGTATCGGTTTTAATGGGAACGTGGTTGGGCTGTCTCCATTTCTCACTGCACACCCGTAGTGCGTGTGATGTGTGTGTGGATAGCAACGGCACGGCAGTTTGACTAACCACGGTTTGGTACAGTTAACTAGAGTTGGAGGTTAGTCGTGAGGGACGGAAGAGCGACGGACGGTGGGGGTAAGTGAGGTTTATTTAAAACTAATAATATGCACGAAACGCGCGGACGGAACGGATATTAGTATTTTATGTCAGAAAACCTTCTTTCATGTGCTACAGGCCGCACCATATGCTGTTTTCGTGCCCGTTTCGATCTCTGTTCTCAATTCTCAAACTACATGTAAAATGGGGCATTGACTATATATATATATATAATTATTATATGAGATCGGTTTTTATGTCGTAAATTGAGATTGAGAATAAATCTGAATCGGTCCAAATTGATTTGTGTATGTAATATATGCATTCCGTGCATCAAACTTGCGATTCATAAATATTCCGCATTATATACATCAAAATATCGATGCACTAGAATATTACATTATATGCATACGTTTTTGTGAAATAAATCTAGGTCGTCCATTTCTTAATCAAGATCTATAGATCAAATTCATTCTTATTTCTTAACTTAAGTATATTCTTACCAGAACCCACCCAATATATAAATTAGATTATGTCCCTCTAATAAACTCTCTAATAACAAAAAAATCATAAATATCTGAGTAATACTCCCTCCGTCCGGGAATCAAATTTCCGAAGTGACATTGGCACGTTGATTAAGAAAAGTGAAAAAATAGAATAATGTAGGGTAAAAGTTTCAGGGTAGAGATAGTGATAAAGTGGAATAAATTTATTTTAGTGGGATAAAGATATTTTGAGTGAGCACAGCAAACAATGGTATTTGGTGGTAAATTTGTGTAAAGTGAGATGGTATGATGATACAAAAAGTGAACGAAAAATTTGATTCACGAACAAAAATTAAAAGAAAATCGGAAATTTAATTCGCGCGTACGGAGGGAATAACATACTGGTCCATTTTTTGGGTCATTCTGCAATTGAGTTGTTTGCATTTTTTGTACCCTTTTGTTATTATTGAAATGATATTCATCATTTTGAGAAGGGGTGTCTTGGAGGGGTAACTAATGTAATTTTATATATATAGGGTTGTTTTGGTGAGAAAGAGATTTAAATTAAGAATAAGACTGAATTTGCTCCATAGATTTTGATTAAAATGAATGGTCTAAATTTATTCTCATAAAAAAAATATGCATGAAATATAATATTTTCAGTGCATCGATATTTTGATGCATATAATGCATAGTTTTAATGCATTGCAATTTCGATGCATTAAATGTATATATATATATATATATATATATATATATATATATATATATATATATATATAGCCAAATCTGGATAGTACATCACACAAAGATCAATGATTAGATTTATTCTTATTCTTACTCAAAAAAACATTCTTATTTGATATAATTCGGAGGCCCATTTACCTTTCTGATATATTTTGCTTTTTATCTTTTTTGTTTTAATCATAAACCAAGATAAATCGACTAATGTAGGTTTTTCTATGGGTGACAAAGTTTCAAATAGCTCGACTTGATTCGTCGAGTAACTTGATTCACTATACAACTCGAGCCCAATCAAACCGAGCTTGAGCTCGAGTAACCTCGATTATGTACTTAAGTCGAGCCCGAACATGTATTTTATTAGCTCGACAGCTTGTCGAGCTTCTCTGACTCTTTTGACTAAAGTAAATATTTATATATATTGTACTATCTCTCGCTTGATGATGCTCGAATTGCAACAAAAAAGGATTGTGTTTTAAGTGATAAAAACCAAAGCTCACAATTTATTTTGCAATTAACCCATAATTTGAATATAAGCATAATGATTATATGCTCTACGTGTTTTTAAGCATGACTAAATGAGAAATGAAGTTTTCCCATATACTAATACTATAGGTATATCAATATAAAATCAACACAATAAGAGGGCGATTCATATCATTCGTCAAGGTCCATGATCAATTATGAACCCAAATAAAAATAAAAATAATAGATGATAAGTAGAAAAATCAACTTCTCATATTAATCAGACATTATTTTCATATTCATCATACATATAAATATAAAAGTGACTGATAACAAATATTAATTAATAAACATCTATACTATATAATACTTATCCCTCTTAATTTAATGTGGAAGGGTGATTTAATTGTAACTTTTAATTGTAAATATATGAAGAGACTATTTTAATATACTATATAATACTTATCCCCCTTAATTTAATGTGGAAGGGGGATTTAATTGTAACTTTTAATTGTAAATATATGAAGAGACTATTTTAATTGTAACTTTTAATGTAAATAAACTAATTTAAATACAAAAGTTATGATAAACATCACAATGCAAATACACCTTCTAATTCACAAGGTGATTAAAATGAACTTTTAAATGATAGTATAAATTACAAGATGGTTAAATTTTAGCTATGAAATCTTAGATACAATCGGTGCATCGCACGGGTTGAATAAACCAAAAACAACTCCGGAACAACATACGGGTTAGTAAAGCCTCATTTCATATAACTAATTTCATAGACTAAAATAAAAGAACAATAACAATAAAAAAACATATAAACTTCTGTAAAAGGCATTTAAATTCTGTCATCTGCTCATTCAACCGTCTGCCCCAACATTACGTACAAAACACGTAGATATTCAACCAAAGACCGTGCATCGCACGAGTTGGATAATGCCTCGTAAAAATAATAAGTATTATCTCATATTTATCACTCACCCCCAATATGTATATTAGGGGTGGCATTTCAGAACCAAAAATTCAAAACCAAACCGAAAAAATCCGAAAAAAGAATCGAAGAACCGAAACCAAAGAAGGCCGAACCGAAAAATAGAAAAACAGAACTGAACCGAATTGGTTTGGTTTGGTTCTCGGTTCGGGGTCGGATAGAGCCGAACCGAACCGAAATGGACCGAAGTCAAAGTCACGTACTAAAATGACATCTTTTTGTGAGTTTTATGTGTTTGAGATTTTAATGTAATTTGTTTTTCTTTTTTAAGACCCTCATGGATCCAAGGAGGACCGATAATATGCTCGTGTAATTCGTGATTCAACTAATTTAGGTTTAGAGAATGATCTATTGTGATTTGTGATTGTTATATCTTTTGAGATATTTGTAAATTGCTGTGCAAGTCTACCTCTTATCTTGAGCATATATATATATAACTTTTGTTGGCTTGTTATATATAACTTATTCTATTGAATATAATATTTGAATTTATATTTTTAAGAACCGAAAAAACATCAAACCAAACCAAAACCGAACCGAATATTTATAAAACTGAATTTAATCGAACCGAACTTCAAAAAGAACCGAACCGAAACCGAAACCGAATATTTAGTTCGATTATTGGTTTCGGTAAAAAACTGAACCGAATGGAACCGAATCCACCCCTAATGTATATTACCAATTGCAATAAGAGGGAGCTCCAACCAGTTTGACTATTCTATGTGATCCCCAAAAAAAAAAAAAAAAAAAAAAACATTTGAAAATAAATATCCCCCACCTCCCAAAAATATGCAAGTTTAATTTTAGTTATTTATTTTTGGCAGTCATCCCATCCACCTTTTTTGTTTCTTTTTCTATTGAGGGAGAGACGAGAAACTCCCCCACCTGTATCAGAGGTCTCTTGATCAGACGAGTGTTAAATCGAGGGATGTGCACTAATGGCAGCCCTGCAAGGGAGCGGATCAATGAGACACGAACCCAGTAACAAACATTGCAATATTTCAGTAAAGTATTGTCACCACATTTTTTATTTCTTTTTCATTCCATTTCTGGTGGTGATTAAGGTTACCATTTATAAAAGCAATCAAATTATTTTTTTTAAAGGTCAAAGTTAACAGTTAGTTGTTAGTATAATTAATTACTCCAAGCCACCTTATAACTCCGTAAAATCCAATTTGTTCTCAACGTGAACCGAACTTGGATCTCCTACTTAAATGAGGAGCCCAGTGGCCAGGTGGCCTAGTCAACTGGTTTCAAATTGTTTGTTTATTTGCCATTATTTCACTTCAGAAATTATTACTTCCTTGCATTTGAAGTGTAATGTTTTATCTAAAAAGCATTCATTTAAAAGAGTAATTTATTTTAAATATAATTAAAACTCAAACAGTTACAATCATATTATTTAATATTCTCCACATATTTATTATTAATAAATTATATTTTTTAATTTATCACACACTAATCGTCGATACTTATACTACTTAATCATCAACCACATTTAATCGTTCTCTTAAAAAATATAATTTTATACTAGATATAATACGTAGATTGGGACAAAAGAGTAATTATAAAAAATAGTTATAAGAAAAATATTTGGTTAGTTTATTCCTCATTTTAAGTTAAACGAATCTTAATAAGTAATATAACTCGTGCTTCATTTTAGAACAAAGCATATCGATGTCAAGCAACATTTTTTAGAATCATGTGATTAACAAAAGAGTACGAATATAAAGAGTCAGCACTGAATATCAAATATCTTCGGATGCATATGATATATTTTGGTGCTTTGGATGTTTAAACTATAATTAATTAAAATAGTATATAAAAGAAATAATGATTGTTGGATTCGGACTCCCGCTTGTATGAGATATTCATTTAAGATCAACAAAGTCTTGTTCGGCAAAACAACTAAATGGTTGTTCAATTTAATAATATACCTATTTAAATCGTACTTAAATCAAAATAAAAAGCTTACACATAAATTAATTGACCTAGATATCGTACCATGTCGGTTAAATTATAGAGTGTAAGGAAAAATTCAGTTTTTTTTCATTAAATTAGTTTGATTTTAATTTCTTTTTCGTTTTTTATTTATTTTAATTTATCGAGAAATAAACTGGTTAATTATGAACAATCATAACTGTTAACTTATTTTGTAGTTATTTCAATGTTAATAGATAAAGAAAAGTAGTAAAATATAGATATTATATTTTCCGATAACATTATTCCAATGAGATTAATACTACCATAATATCTAACAATTCAAAAATATTAGACAAAGTATGAAACAACAAAATAAAATTCATAGAAATATAAAATGTTAGTCTAAACGATATAAAATGCTAGTCTTAGACTTTTTCAACAAAAAATAAAATAAAATTGCTACGACTCGTATTTTATATATTTATGAATTTTTATATTGTTGCTTCGTAGTTTATCTGATAGTTTTGTATTGTTAGATATTATGGTACTGTTAATCCCATTGGAATAATGTTGTTGGAAGAGATAATTTTTATATTTGACTTCTTTTTTGTATTTATTAAAAATCGAAATAATTATGAAACAAGTTAAGAGTTATGATGGTTCATAACTAACTAGTTTATTTATCGATAAAATAAAATTCCAAAATAACCGAAAAAGAAATAGAACTCAAACCGATTAAATGAAAGAAAAAACAAAACAAAACTGAAAAACCGAAAATTAAAAAAAAAAAAGATAAAAAGAATTAAAAAATAATATAAAAAGTAATAGAAAAACAAAAAATAAATAAAATAAAGAGTTAATTACAAAATACTTAAGTAATAATAATAAAATAAAGAGTTATAATAATAATAATAATTTGAAATTTTTAATAACGTGGACGAAATATGCAATTTGACCAAACCACAGTGTAACACCCCCAAAACCAAACGGGAATATTACAGCGCCGTGGGCCCCACATTGGAACCCACAAGGCTAAAATCATTTTCGCAAACGTTTAAAAATGCTAGAAGGCCCTTTGAAAGTACACACACACACGCAGCGGATAAAAATACAGTTCAAAGAATACCGAAAGCCATTTTAAATATACACACGCAGCGGATAAAAACACAATTAATTACATTTGCAGCGGAATTAGAAAATCAGAAAAGAATACACAATCCCAACAATCACGCCATAGCCAGTATCACCGGAAAGCTCATCCCTTCACGACCGCTACTAGCTCGAACTCCGAGTACCTAAAAATAATGCCCACGACGGGGTCAGCCATAATACTCAACAATGATAACGATCACATCACAAAAACAATACATATCAATGTGTTTACAAGGTAAGAATAATTCCAATGTAATCTCACCGAAGTAACCTTACCAACCCGTCACAACCATAACAATCAATTCTTACCATATCCCACTCGTGTCCTTAAGTAATGAACGAATTCAAATGTAATCACCCATCAGTATCCAAACACTACCGAATTCCAAACATAAACATATCTCGAGTATAGAATAATCGGCCAAGTTCAATTCTTTGTTGGTGCATAATCGGATCCCAATCCTCATAAAACAAATATCACATGGCACACCAAGAATCCAACTTAGAGACAATAGCAAGTCCCGAATATCAATGCAAAGCATGAATGTTGACACAATCAATAATGATAAACAATTAATGCATCACAACGAAAATATCAATGACATGATATTTCCACACAAGATCGACAAAGGATCAACCACGAACGAGAATACCATGATGTGGTAACTCCAACAAGATCAATGAAGAATCAATAACTGAGAATACCGACAATACGGCAAATCCCAACAAGATCAATAAAAGTTCGACGATCGAGAATACCGAAGACACAGTAAGGATCAACGAAGAATCAATAACCGAGAATACCGATGACACGGTAAGGATTAATGTAGAATCAATAGCAAGATCAAAAGAGTCGACAACCAGAAATACCAACAGTACGATAAACTCCAATAAGATCAATAAAGGGTCAACAACTGAGAATACTGACGACACAGTAAACTCTAGCAAGATCGATAAGGACCAACAATCGGGAATACCAACGATACGGTAAATTTCAACAGAGCAATGAGGAATCGACAATCGAGAATACCGACGACACGGTAAACTCCAATAACATCAATCAAGGACTAATAACCAAGAATACCAACGGTGAGACAACTCCCAAACGGAATCAATAAGGATCAATAACGAACGAGATTACCAATGACAGGGGAAACTCCAAACGAGATTAATAAAGGATCGGTAACAAACAAGTTAACCATCGATAAGGTAACTCCAAACGAGATCATAAAAGGATCAACGGGGACAGATACACGAGAGAATAAAATCGTCAACCATATACAAATCATATATATGGGATTTCAAAGACAACCCGAATATCGAACAGATCCAATTATTCATGGACTGTGAACGACCAAGCAATAAGACTCAAGATGGACATCACAATACGCTCGATCCGGACATGTGTCCGTGTACAAGCCAACCACGGTATTGATCAGATACTCGTATGGTCTCGTACCTAATCAGCCTCATGAAGTACGTCTCGAGTGCACGGTTCAATATGAGGTCGAAACCAATACATGCTACACGTGCCCGTCCCGAAAATCCTACACATGAACGATCAGAACGTATCTGACTCCAGATATGCCACGATACAACATGACAACAAATCTCAAAGAATCGCATATCCATCGAGGATCAGAAGAGTTCCCAAAAGAGCAACAGTAACTCGATCATGAAAGACCGACACGACCACAATGTCGTATTTCCATCAGACAACAGTCCACATCATGTCTTATCCCCTAACACAGTTCATGCAATTACAAAATACCCCAAGGTCGCAACCAAGGGTCACGAAAGTATCCACACAGGAATACCCCGGAACATAGGTGCCATATAGGTCTTATCCCCTAACACATCGGCCCAACAGATCACTGCTCACAGTAAGAGCACATTACAAAACGTAACAAACAATGGTGCACACTCACCCCATGAAATATCAACACACACGTGCAATAATGCAACATGATGATTATCATAATCTAACAATATTAATTTACCTCAAGCTGAAGACGCCAACCTTTCCACGACCAACTGCCCTGAACGAATACACGGTTTATCCGACAATCTAAAATGAAGTACAGTCCATAACTAATACCAAACCACCATCCCGAATTCAACATCGACACGATAACTAACCTTGATATCCAACTTCTCATGCAATAGACCAAATTATAATTCACGTTCCCATTTCCACTAGACATCCTTAAAATCATATACATTATGATTTATCTTAGTCCAAAAATACCATACATACCACCATTCCGACAATTCATATATTCCATAATACCATTGCTATATGAATCATAAATGAAATGAAAATGAAATCATTTATTAACATTATGAATCGAGCAAGCATAACTTGCCTCGATACCCACCCGAAGCGCTATCAATCCCGCGGTCTCTCCGTCTACAAGCTCCGACTCAGACTCACCGCAGATAACGGTTAATATCAACGATCACCTAATGCAACCTAATACAATAATCAATCAACGATACATTCGATAACAATCAACAACCGATATAATCAACCAATTAAACTCAACGGTATCTCGATCGTACGAAATCAAACCATATCAACTCTTATCAATACGAATACAAGCCAAACTTGATAATCAATAGTTCTATCAACGTCCACAACATTCTTGGTTCCAACTTCAATCCTAAACTCGGATTTATACGGCTCATTCGTGCAAATTCATAGGAATACAATTACGGCTATCATCATGAATAATCATATACCAAAATTAATCGTAATCCTTCCAATTTACGGACATATATCATTCAAGAATTCTTCAAGAACATGAATTAATCCATAATCACGTTTGAAGCCAACAAAACGACGTAACTCAATGTGTTCTAACATCTAACCATCATCTAGTCCATACTCCAAGGCATGTATCATCATATTCTCCAACATACGATCCTCCTAACATCAAGAATCAAAGCAATACTACCAAGATCACCAAGAACATGGTTCTATAATCATAGTCAACATTTTCAAGACAAAAACCAACATATCATCATCTTCCTTTCAACATATAGTTCATATATCCTCAAGAATCGTAACAACAATACCATAATCATCTTCATACGAAGAAGAACATCAACACTAACATCAAAATCCGAATTCAAGGAGTAGAGTTCATCAACATACCTTTTGAAGATGAATAACACAATCAAACACTTCCAAAACTCCAAGAACTCCAAGTTTCAAGCTTCTGATCATCCTTATCAAAGTCTTAACAAGGGTATGAGGGTCTGAAATGGGTTTGAGAGTAGAGAGGGACGAGCTGGGGAGGAGGAAATGTGTTTCCCTTCGTGAGGAAATGAAAGTCCCGTTCTTATTTTATAAACTGTGCATCTCGTTACGTACGTTAAGTCCCAAAGTTAACGTACGTAAGGCCTTTAATGTACGCTATATGTCCTATATAGCGTACGTAATCGTCATCCAGGGTAATATGTACTATTTTGCACCTTGCGTTACGTACGTAATACCATCACTGTAGCGTACGTAATGTAGCAGTTGACTTGCTACAGTGTCAACCCATATTACGTACGTAATATGCCATGCATAGCGTACGTAATGCCAGGGTTGACTCGCCTGTCCACATCCTGCGCCGAAGCGGCCGACACCGGCCCACTGCCGACCACAATCGGACCACCGATTCCATTCTTAACGTACGTAATGTACGCAGCTTAACGTACGTTAAGATTACTTAGCTACGTACGTAATCTCCAACATATAACGTACGTAATGGCTTTCATACTTAGCCATTTTGCTCCTGTCTGTCATCTCAATATACTGAATACGTACACGCGACATACTGAATACATATGCTCATTCCGATATTATTTCATACGATACTTCTGATGCACGATACCTCGAATACAACTGTCGACCAGGTACGGCAATTGTACAAATACTCATACAGTATATCCGACATAGAAAAACACACCAATCATGTAATATCCTAGAATCAAAATAACCTCGATAGACATACTGGCACGGCTGTCACGGTTTCTAAAATTATCCACTCATATCGTGTCGGTCCCACTCTGTACAGTACATCCCAGATAAAATAATGCGAAAAAATCATAGTGAAATTCTAGGATATTACATATACACCCACTTAAATAAGTTTCGTCCTCGAAACTCAACACCCGTCATAATCAGTATCTCAATCCCGAAATATCTCAAAATCACGACACCATACTCAATAATCATCATCAAAACTGAAATACTGAAAGAACATACTTACAGGTCCGTGAAGTCGATGATCTTCCGTGATACCAGCATACGACTCCCATACAAAGTCTCAATACACCGGCATCGCAAATACAATAATTTAAAAATATTTCAAAAATTTTGAAACCTCCAAAATTGGTTTGACTCAAAAGTCAGAAAATTATTTTCAAAAGTCACGCTACTACCGCACCGGTAGAGCCACATAACACACACGCCCGGGTTTTACGAAACCCAAGCTCCGATACCATTTTCTGTAACACCCCCAAAACCAAACGGGAATATTACAGCGCCGTGGGCCCCACATTGGAACCCACAAGGCTAAAATCATTTTCGCAAACGTTTAAAAATGCCAGAAGGCCCTTTGAAAGTACACACACACACGCAGCGGATAAAAATACAGTTCAAAGAATACCGAAAGCCATTTTAAATATACACACGCAGCGGATAAAAACACAATTAATTACATTTGCAGCGGAATTAGAAAATCAGAAAAGAATACACAATCCCAACAATCACGCCATAGCCAGTATCACCGGAAAGCTCATCCCTTCACGACCGCTACTAGCTCGAACTCCGAGTACCTAAAAATAATGCCACGACGGGGTCAGCCATAATACTCAACAATGATAACGATCACATCACAAAAACAATACATATCAATGTGTTTACAAGGTAAGAATAATTCCAATGTAATCTCACCGAAGTAACCTTACCAACCCGTCACAACCATAACAATCAATTCTTACCATATCCCACGCCTCGTGTCCTTAAGTAATGAACGAATTCAAATGTAATCACCTGTACTGTATCCGAAACACTACCAGAATTCCAAACATAAACATATCTCGAGTATAGAATAATCTGGCCAAGTTCAATTCTGCTGGCTGGGTCGCACAATCGGATCCCAATCCTCATAAAACAAATATCACATGGCACACCAGTAATCCAACTGTTCCGAGACAATAGCAAGTCCCGAATATCAATGCAAAGCATGAATGTTGACACAATCAATAATGATAAACAATTAATGCATCACAACGAAAATATCAATGACATGATATTTCCACACAAGATCGACAAAGGATCAACCACGAACGAGAATACCATGATGTGGTAACTCCAACAAGATCAATGAAGAATCAATAACTGAGAATACCGACAATACGGCAAATCCCAACAAGATCAATAAAAGTTCGACGATCGAGAATACCGACGACACAGTAAGGATCAACGAAGAATCAATAACCGAGAATACCGATGACACGGTAAGGATTAATGTAGAATCAATAGCAAGATCAAAAGAGTCGACAACCAGAAATACCAACGGTACGATAAACTCCAATAAGATCAATAAAGGGTCAACAACTGAGAATACTGACGACACAGTAAACTCTAGCAAGATCAATAAGGACCAACAACCGGGAATACCAATGATACGGTAAATTTCAACAGAGCAATGAGGAATCGACAACCGAGAATACCGACGACACGGTAAACTCCAATAACATCAATCAAGGACTAATAACCAAGAATACCAACGGTGAGACAACTCCCAAACGGAATCAATAAGGATCAATAACGAACGAGATTACCAATGACAGGGGAAACTCCAAACGAGATTAATAAAGGATCGGTAACAAACAAGTTAACCATCGATAAGGTAACTCCAAACGAGATCATAAAAGGATCAACGGGGACAGATACACGAGAGAATAAAATCGTCAACCATATACAAATCATATATATGGGATTTCAAAGACAACCCGAATATCGAACAGATCCAATTATTCATGGACTGTGAACGACCAAGCAATAAGACTCAAGATGGACGTCCCAATACGCTCGATCCGGGCATGTGTCCGTGTACAAGCCAACCACGGTATTGATCAGATACTCGTATGGTCTCGTACCTAATCAGCCTCATGAAGTACGTCTCGTGTGCACGGTTCAATATGAGGTCGAAACCAACACATGCTACACGTGCCCGTCCCGAAAATCCTACACATGAACGATCAGAACGTATCTGACTCCAGATATGCCACGATACAACATGACAACAAATCTCAAAGAATCGCATATCCATCGAGGATCAGAAGGCTTCCCAAAAGAGCAACAGTAACTCGATCATGAAAGACCGACACGACCACAATGTCGTATTTCCATCAGACAATAGTCCACATCATGCTCAACAATGCATATAATATTAACACATAAACCCCAAGGCAGCAGTCAAGGGTCACGGAAGCATCTCACAGGAATACCCCGGAACATAGGTGCCATATAGGTCTTATCCCCTAACACAGTTCATGCAATTACAAAATACCCCAAGGTCGCAACCAAGGGTCACGAAAGTATCCACACAGGAATACCCCGGAACATAGGTGCCATATAGGTCTTATCCCCTAACATATCGGCCCAACAGATCACTGCTCACAGTAAGAGCACATTACAAAACGTAACAAACAATGGTGCACACTCACCCCATGAAATATCAACACACACGTGCAATAATGCAACATGATGATTATCATAATCTAACAATATTAATTTACCTCAAGCTGAAGACGCCAACCTTTCCACGACCAACTGCCCTGAACGAATACACGGTTTATCCGACAATCTAAAATGAAGTACAGTCCATAACTAATACCAAACCACCATCCCGAATTCAACATCGACACGATAACTAACCTTGATATCCAACTTCTCATGCAATAGACCAAATTATAATTCACGTTCCCATTTCCACTAGACATCCTTAAAATCATATACATTATGATTTATCTTAGTCCAAAAATACCATACATACCACCATTCCGACAATTCATATATTCCATAATACCATTGCTATATGAATCATAAATGAAATGAAAATGAAATCATTTATTAACATTATGAACTGAGCAAGCATAACTTGCCTCGATACCAATTCGACGAAGCCGCTATCAATCCCGCGGTCTCCGTCTACAAGCTCCGCAGCTCCGACTCACCGCAGCATAACGGTTAATATCAACGATCACCTAATGCAACCTAATACAATAATCAATCAACGATACATTCGATAACAATCAACAACCGATATAATCAACCAATTAAACTCAACGGTATCTCGATCGTACGAAATCAAACCATATCAACTCTTATCAATACGAATACAAGCCAAACTTCGATAATCAATAGTTCTATCAACGTCCACAACATTCTTGGTTCCAACTTCAATCCTAAACTCGGATTTATACGGCTCATTCGTGCAAATTCATAGGAATACAATTACGGCTATCATCATGAATAATCATATACCAAAATTAATCGTAATCCTTCCAATTTACGGACATATATCATTCAAGAATTCTTCAAGAACATGAATTAATCCATAATCACGTTTGAAGCCAACAAAACGACGTAACTCAATGTGTTCTAACATCTAACCATCATCTAGTCCATACTCCAAGGCATGTATCATCATATTCTCCAACATACGATCCTCCTAACATCAAGAATCAAAGCAATACTACCAAGATCACCAAGAACATGGTTCTATAATCATAGTCAACATTTTCAAGACAAAAACCAACATATCATCATCTTCCTTTCAACATATAGTTCATATATCCTCAAGAATCGTAACAACAATACCATAATCATCTTCATACGAAGAAGAACATCAACACTAACATCAAAATCCGAATTCAAGGAGTAGAGTTCATCAACATACCTTTTGAAGATGAATAACACAATCAAACACTTCCAAAACTCCAAGAACTCCAAGTTTCAAGCTTCTGATCATCCTTATCAAAGTCTTAACAAGGGTATGAGGGTCGAAATGGGTTTGAGAGTAGAGAGGGACGAGCCGGGAGGAGGAAATGTGTTTCCTTCGTGAGGAAATGAAAGTCCCGTTCTTATTTTATAAATCAGTGCATCTCGTTACGTGCGTTAAGTCCCAAAGTTAACGTCGTAGTGCTTTAACGTCGCTATATGTCCTATATAGCGTACATAATCGTCATCCAGGTAATCAGTACTATTTTGCACCTTGCGTTACGTCGTAATACCATCACCGTAGCGTACGTAATGTAGCGATTGACTTGCTACAAGATCAACCCATATTACGACGTAATATGCCATGCATAGCGTACGTAATGCCGGTTGACTCGCTTTGTCCACATCCTGTGCCGAAGCAATGACACCGCCCACTGCCACCACACTGGACCCGATTCCATTCTTAACGTCGTAATGTACGCACTTAACGTGCGTTAAGATTACTTAGCTACGTCGTAATCTCCAACATATAACGTACGTAATGGCTTTCATACTTAGCCATTTTGCTCCTGTCTGTCATCTCAATATACTGAATACGTACACGCGACATACTGAATACATATGCTCGTTCCGATATTATTTCATACGATACTTCTGATGCACGATACCTCGAATACAAGCCGACTGTGCACGGCAATTGTACAAATACTCATACAAGATATCCGACATAGAAAAACACACCAAGCATGTAATATCCTAGAATCAAAATAACCTCGATAGACATCTTGCACTACCATCACGGTTTCCAAAATTATCCACTCATATCGTGTCGGTCCCACTCTGTACAGTACATCCCAGATAAAATAATGCGAAAAAATCATAGTGAAATTCTAGGATATTACACACAGGGACGATTTTTGCAACATACTCAAATAATAATAATAAAATATACGTCCCCAGGGGCATAGACTGATGGTAAGTTGCAAGGTGATTGGGGTGAAAACACTCCGACATCGCGGGTTTGAATCCGTGTGGTGACAATACTTTGCAGAAATATTGCAAGGTTTGTTGCTGGGTTCGTATCTCGTTGGTCCTCTCCCTTGCAGGGCTGTCATTAGTGCACATCCCTCGATTTAACACCCGCCTGGTCAAGGGACCTCTGATACAGGTGGGGGGAGTTTCTCGTCTCTCCCTCAACCAAAATAATAATAATAATAATAAAATATATAAAAAGACAAAAATACCCTTCAAGTAACGATCAATTAACAGAATTATTGGTCGAAGGACCAAACCCGTAACGGGTCAAAAATCACAAAGACATGACCTGCTAAAAAAAACACAAGGACTAAACCCATGAAATCCGACAAATCACCGGAACTATTTATGTAATCGGCAGGGATCCTCTGCAGTGGCTGCAGAGGGCTGTGCAATCCCAATCGTCCGATCACACACACCCGCACGAGTATGTGTGTGTGCGTGTTCCATCTGACGCACAGCAGTGCACATCGTGTCCCATCCCTTATGTAATTAACTCTCAACTATATCTTACCAAACTCTCGAGGTGCCAATTCCCCATCTCTCTGACACTAGGCATTTTTTTTCTTGCCAAATGGCTTTTTTTTCTTCACTCTGACACTCAAGACATGTTTTTTTTTTTCTTTTTTTTTCCTGACCTAAAAAAGTTTAGACACTTTTTTATATTAGTTTCATACTTTCCTTTTTTGGAATTGAACCATTATATGCTTTACAATTTTTCCTCAAACATATTACTCATTATCTCTCTTTTCCCTTAAAATAATACTTCTCATTTATCCAATCAGTGGCTATAGCCCGTTTCTCATGGATCCTCCACTTCATGTAAGAGAAATGAGCTCGAATCCCTTTAAGATAAGAATCTTCAGATCTTCAGGGATTTATGATACCTTAGTTTTCAACCTATGTTGCACTGGTGCGAGGGGCGGGTGTGGGTGCGGGCAGATACGGGTGCGGGAATACGGTTTTTTGAAAATGTTAGGGTGCGATACGGCAAGGATACGTCTGTTTATTTTATATTTTATTATATATAACACTTGTTAAATATAAAAAACAACAATTCAAATATCACCATAAAATCAATTCAAATACATAAAACAAGTCATACAAAAAACAATTCAAAATGGCTTTGAGCGTGGAGCTTTAATGTTGTCAGTGAATCGCTAAAGGTAAAAGTAATTACTTATTAAATGATTTACTTTTTTGTATTTTAATTTATTTGATTTACTTTTAAAAATTATAAAAAAAAAAAAAATTCGGACTCGCAAGGATACGCGAGTCCGAATTTTTTTTTTGCACGGATTCGCCACGTGGCGAATCCCGTGCGAATCCCACGCGAATCGCACCCGCACCCGCACCCATGCAGTATCCGATACTGCATACTGCCCAATTTTGAAGAATCTGTGCATTATAGTTTTCAACTAAAGGTGAAATCCTGACCTTCAAGGGTACGCTGATGGAACAGACAAAAATTGAAAGGTTTCAAATTACTGTGTGAGATCCTGACCAGTCGTTGTGTGTGCTAGTTGAAAAATTTTAATATGAAAGTCAAATACACATCTCGAAATTTAACTCACAATATTTCTAAAAGTATAAACTGTTGTATCAAGAACTAGTGAGATTTGAGTTTGAAATCACGATATAAAAAAGAAATTCTTCTCTCTCTACTGAGAATATTACTCTCGTCCTTCTCTTAAAATAATAATATTCATTGTTTCTTCTCCTCTACTATTACATCTACAATTTAATAATCATTGTATGTTTTATATAAATATTGTTTAAAGAAAATAATCTGACAAATTTTAAAATAAATAAAAAATGAGTAACTGCTGATCCTCGGTATCCCCATTTTCCCACCCTCCAAATTAAATTTTTGACCGCCAGATTTCAAGTTTTTGCGAAATTGCCACTCGTGCCACACAAACCCCGTGGGCCACACGTCGGGAGTTTATCACTTGGTAAGAAGAAGCTGGTAATATAATTCGGCCACACAGTTTATTTTTTACTTAATCAGCTTAATACTCAATCAATTTAGGGGCTGTTTATTTTTTTTCCATTAATATCTGAATGGATTAAGCTGTCTGAGTGGATTAATCTGTCTGATTTGAAAAAATATCCTGTTGTTTCTTTATTTTCTGAATGAACTATCTGAATGACAGAAATGACCATTTTACCCTCAATATGAATTAAGTCCTTTTTGATAAAGGACGGATTGAGCATTTTAGTTTATATAATCAATTTAAATTATATGACATAATATTTATTTTAATTTATATTATAATATATATTCATAAATTATATTATAATTTTTAGGTATATTTAAATAATCAGACAATATTTTATAAATATATTAAGTTATATTTTAATATATATATATATAGTTATATTAATTTTTTAATAGTCAATATAAAAAAATCAATTTAAATAATATAACATAATATATATATATTTTAATTTAGATTATAATATATATTCATAAATCATATTATAATTTTTAGATATATTTAAATAATCAGACAATATTTTTATAAATACATTAAGTTATAATATATATAGTTAAATTAATTTTTTAATAGTCAATATAAAAAATCAATTTAAATAATATAACATAATATATATTTTAATTTATATTATAATATATATTCATAAATTATATTATAATTTTCAGATATATTTAAATAATTAGACAATAGTTTTATAAATATATTAAGTTATATTTTAATATATAGTTATATTATTTTTTAATAGTCAATATAAAAAAATCAATTTATATAATATAACATAATATATATTTTAATTTATATTATAATATATATTCATAAATCATATTATAATTTTTAGGTATATGTAAATAATCAGACAATATTTTTATAAATATATTAAGTTATATTTTATTATATATAGTTATATTAATTTTTTTAATAGTCACTATAAAAAAAATCAATTTATATAATATAAAATAATATATATTTTAGTTTATATTATAATATATTTATATTCATAAATCATATTATAATTTTCAGATATATTTAAATAATCATACAATATTTTTATAAATATATTAAGTTATATTTTAATATATATAGTTATATTAATTTTTTTATCAATAAATAGCTTATATTTTATGAATTTTAAATGTATAATATTAATATATATTTTAAATTTATATTATTTATACTCAATTATAATTAAGATTATATGATAATTTATACTATATATACTCAATTCTTTTATTATTAAAGAGGTAATTTTGGTATATTGGGAAAGTATTGCCTTAAATTAAAGGACACCCCAAAAGTCTTAATGAAAAGACATTATTAAGATGATTAAGTAGAAAGTAAACAACAAAATATACCGATCGATTAAGTTCGACAAGATTAAGTTCGATTAAGTAAAAAGTAAATGCGGCCTTAATCGATCACCATATCTTCATTGCTTACTTTCAACTTAATGATTTTAATAATGTCTTTTTTATTAAACAACTTTTGGGGTGTCCTTACCATTAAGACAGAAATACTTCCCCAATATACCAAAATTACCCTCTCTAATAATAAAAAAATTGAGTATATATAATATAAATTATCATATAATCTTAATTATAATTAAATATATATAGTATAAATTTAAAATATGTATTAATATTATATATAAAAATCATAAAATATAAACTATTTATTGATAAGAAATTAATATATATATATATATATATATTAAAATATAACTTAATATATTTATAAAATATGTTTGATTATTTAAATATAACTGAAAATTATAATATGATTTATGAATATATATTATAATATAAATTAAAATATATATTATGTTATATTATATATTAAGTTATATATACTCAATTTGGTATTAGAATAAAACTGAAAATCGAAGATTTTTTTAAAATTAAATATTGTCTAATTATGTTATATTATATAATAAAACTAAAAATCGAAGATTTTTTTAACATCGATTTTTATTAGAATCATGTTAAATAATTTTTTTTATTTTTAACATCGGTTTTTAGCATCATCGATGTTAATTTGCTTTAAAATTTTCAATTATGTCACCGCGTCTTTTTTAACATCGATTTTTCCAGAACCGATTTTAAATGGGCGATGTTAAATGTCTTTTCTGTAGTATTGAATACCATTTAACTTAAAAAATAAAGAACATTTTATCAAAAATGACTTAATTCATATTGAAGAGTAAAATGGTCATTTATGTCATTCAGATAGTTCATTCAAAAAAAAAAGAATATTTTTTTAAATCAGAAAGATTAATCCAATCAGACAGCTTAATCCATTCAGAACTTAACAGAAAAAAAGTAAACATGCCTAAGTGATCTTAAAGACATACGTGTCCCCGGTCAGTCCACGTGGCACTGGGCCCACCGTCAGATGGACTTTTGCTTGTCTTTTTTGAGGACTTTTGCTTGTCTAGTTCTGTCTTTTTTTTTTTTTTTTTTTAAGGAAATGCTTATTTATTTCTTATCCAGCGCAAGTCTGTATCTAGGACAAAGGGAACGGCTGAACCTTTAATGCAATGTCTGAGGATGAAACTATTAATTTAGAATTGGACTCAATAAGTACGGGTCTGTAACTCAAGCGGGGGACAATGAGGCGAACAGGTCATGCTGGAAAACTTACCTCTAGATCAGAGGTGAGATTGAGCCTCTTGGGGGTACTCAGGCCAGTGGACGATCCCCTCGTGTGCATGAATGAAAAAAAAAAAATCTGTATCTAGGACCACTCTCACGAGAATTGTATATCTCATAATACAATGTAAGATATCAGATGCATGTTAATTTTAACTATTGACATAATTATAATTAATATCACATAATCACAATAGATGCATAAATTAGAACAAACATATGTCCCGTCAACTGATTCTTAATCAATTTTTCATTTGGTACTGATATTTTTTATTATCATGCAATATACTTACCATTAGTGTATAACATCGCCATGAAGATTCATAACTAATTTACCATGTCGGCATGGTTTCAAAGAAAGCCAAAGGTTGTAGGAGTCTTTGTATTCCTTCATATTATCATTAGATTAGTTTTTAACGGGGCTTTGTACAACTCGTGTGATGCACGAATTGTATCTTATTGTTAACTATAGACTGTTTTAATTGCGTAATATAAATATGAATGATATGAAAATATACATGATTCATCTAGCTACACTCTCACTTTTGGTTTCTTAATTTTTAAAATGATAAACTTGCACACACAAAAATAATAGATACAATCAGTCTTACATAACTACAATAATATTACACTTGTCCATAGCGGGTTTCACAACCATTTATTTATCTCCATATGAAAATTACACAAATACTGTTAGATAAAGACCATGAACTTGTTAGCTTTTTTTATTCAAATAAAATTATTAGAGATAAATTCTTATATTAGATATCAATTATTAGTAACAAAAAGAAAAAGGAAACGGTTGAGCTCTCAAATCTGGCCCATAACCACTTTTAATACTCTCGCCTCTCACCAGTTGATCACTCACGACACCCTAAAATAATATGAAAGAACATAAAGGAGGGAGTAATAAATATGGAATTAACATAAAGAAAAGAGGAAACAGTTAGAGATTTTAATGGGGTGATAACCATGACCCGTATTAATCTCTTCATCATCAAGTTAAAGGCGGCCATTTTTTTTGCCGCATCGAAAGAGCGGCTTTTGCATCCGAACGCCGTATAATGTCTTATATAAGAAAGATGAATGAATGACAAACATCCTATAAGTTTTAAATGGAATAATATTATCAACTTTGCCAAATATTTTTTTCAGAACGTAATTGTATTCATTAACATTTTTTTTTAGTTTGTTTAGAAAAAAGTTAGGAAGCTAGGCTTCAATTCCATAAAACTTCTATGAAAGAAGGCAACTTAACAATACTAACCAAAAAAAATACGGAATAATACTACCAAAAAGTGATAACATAACAATCATAGTAACGTCTCTTTTTTCTAAAATAATAGTAAAGTAACGTCTCATTTTTCTATGACATAACCAAATAGTTAAATATATATTAACTGATTTCTCATTTTTCTATACATAAATTTCACATTTTACTTTATATAAACCCACGTGAGTACGTGACCATTCAACGAATCACAAAAGAGGAGTCTTTGTCTTCATCTTCATCTTCATAGTAACATCTCCTTCTCCTTTTTTTCCTTTCAATCCACTGTAATTTTTTCCGGCAAAATTCTTTTATCGCATGTACTGTCTCTTTATTTGCTATTCTTCTTCCAAATTTAGGCATCGTTTCTTTATTCCCCCTCGCCCGCTTCGACCGATACCAGGGCTGGATCTGACGGTTGGATCAGTTGGGGGAGGCCCAAGACCACTTTGCCACCCCATTGGCTCCGCCTCTGCTCTTGACCCTTTTGATCTCTTTGATCATTCACGAAATAAAACAACAAACCAAAACTTATTTGAAAGCATAGTGAGCCAAGAAGAGATAAATGCGCCACAAATGCGCCACAAACTGAGATCTTTAAATATTTCATTTCGGATCAAATGTAAGTAAAGATCTATGATAGCGTTTTGTTGAACCGAATTCTGAGATCGCTTTCCTTGTTTTCATTTCTTATTTGTTTGTGAGTTGGGTAGAGATTGAGAGGGTTTTGGTATGGTTTGATTTGTTGGATGTGGTTCGAGTACTTCAATTGTATTTATACTTGTAAACTCGACCTTTGGACAGCTTCATCATCAATGCGGAATGGTTTTAATTGGTGTGTTTAATTTCTGCATTCATAGTCTCTTTGGTTCGTATTCTTTGAGGTTTAAATTTTGCAACCTTTGTGTCTTCCGTAACCCCTCTTTGAAAGTATAGAGATGGCTTGAAACATATGTAATTGATATACTTTTGGTGTTGCTTAAACTACCTTGTACCATACTACCATTTGTGCACAATATTCCTGCGCATTAAATTAACGGGTTTAACTTTTATATAGTATTATTGTTAGATGTTCCGATTATATTTGGTACCCATTAGTTCAAGAATTATATATAATTTTTTTTCATTTTTACGTTGATCAAATGGTGAAATCAAATTCCTCCTAAATATGACTTTATTTTCTCATATCCCCACATATTTCTTAATTCAAATTAGGTCATTTATCTTCCAATATTGTTTATTATTTAAAAGATTTTAATAAAATTATTTTCAATACTAAAAAAAATAGCCTAATTTTTTTTATTAAGTCTCCTGGCCGGAGTTCGGGCCTCCGATCAACATATCCGATGAAAACTTAATCTTTTTTTTTTCCTGCTTTTAATTTTCTTTTAAAATACTATATTTTTTTTATATATATTTTTTTTTGTTTGGTCTCTCTGTTTCTCCACCAAAAACATAATAAGCGATATATTTTCATATGTATAAAGCTATTTTCTTGCATAATTGGTATGATAAATCACGTAAGATAAGGGTATGGCATGAAAATAAAGTTGATACATCCCATAATATAATGCACAGTACAAGATACGTATCAATTGCGATTGCTAGTATAGTCTAGAGGTGCCCAACCACGGTCGGTCGGTCCGGTCGGACCCGCCGGTCGCTGGCCGACAGACAGACCGGACCCCACCCGTACATATGAAATGTACGGGTTGGCGGGTCGACGGGTTGGCGGGTCGACGGGTCGGCCACGGGTCCGGGTCCGGGTCCGACCCGCCGGGTCACGGGTCGACCCGTCTATATATATATATTTTTTTTAAATGTATATAAAACTTTTATTTGTTATCATTTTATACACGAAAAATAACTATAAGTGAAAAAGGAAATCATTTGAAAAAATTAGCTTGTATTTAATTTTAAGTTTTTACTTAAAATTAAATTACCTACGTATCCCCGTGAGGAATCAAAGCTCCACGTAGTTCTTTTACTTGAGAAGAGTTGAAAAAAAAATGGGCTTGTATTTAATTTTAAGTTTTCACTTAAAATTAAATTGCATACGTATCCTCGTGAGGAATCAAAGCCCTACGTAGTTCTTTACTTACCTGACTTACCTTACTTACCTTTAGTCGAAGTCGATGTCGTCGTCGTCTTGATCATCGGTTTGACTCATTTGACTAGACTCTCCTTCGGTAGTGCCTTCTTGATAGGCATCTTGGTCCGCTAATAGGTCATCCCATTTATTTTCTTGATCTCGTAACTCGGCTTTTGTTGCGTCTTTAAGTATCATTTGAGCCTCGAGATTTTTTGGCGTCATTCGGGATCTCCGCTCGTCCAACATATAGCCTCCTTCACTAAAAGCACTCTCAACGGATCATGGATGCGGCCTGCAAGAATTTCTTGTGCCATAATGGAAAGTATGGGAAATTCGGTTCCTTCTTTTCCACCAATCCAACAGATCAAAGGTACTGCATTGTCATCCTCCTGACAAAACTAGTTGCATAATATCTACTAAGGTCATTTCTTTGACCGACGTTACTACCACCCCTATTTCTTGCTATATTATAGAGTTGTTGTTGAAATGGGTTAGTGGGAGTTAATTAATTCCATGTTAAATGTATTTGTAGTCTTAGTTCTTGTTTTTTGAGTTTGAATCTTATCGCCATATTTAGAAGAATATTCAGAAAAAACAGTTTCGAAACTATTTTTCAAATCAATTTTTACTTGTTCAACGTCAGGAATATTTTCAAATAAAGTTTGACTTTCAACACTATTCTCAATATTAGGAAAACCCAAATTTTTAAGAATATTATAATATATTTCAAGTAATTGTTCTACTTGAGCTAAATTCAAATCGGGAGATAAAACAGCACTAATCAAGAAAACATCATGAATACGATTAAAGTATTTTAGCCATTTTAAACACATATTGTAAATAGCATTCGATAATCTTTCGGATTTACTACAAGCATCCATTTCAGATACAATAAAACAACAATGAAATAAAACTTTAGGAGACGTGGGATAATAACAACCACTTAAATCTTTAGTTGCATTTTCAAAAACCCTTAATAGTTTTATTAAATCTTTAGTTTCATCCCAATACGTTGGCAATAAATAAAATTCTTCTACGTGAAAATACGTATCAAAAAATTCACACAATAATTCTTTATATTCATTAGTTGAATTTAACATCTCATAAGTTGAGTTCCATCTATGTTTGATGTCACGAGTAAAAATTTGGGTTGAATTTGTTTTGACTTTAAAAATTTTACCCATTGTCTAGCTAACTTAGTGCGATTATGTAAAAACAAGACACATTTTCTAATTGGTTCTATTGCCCCATCTACAAATTTTAATGCATCTTGTACACATAAATTTAGAATATGACATATACATCTAGTATGAAATAATCGACCCGCTAAAACAGGATTGCAAGCTTGTATTAATCTTTGGTACACTTGCATTATTAGAACTAGCATTATCAAAACCAATTGTGAAAATTTTATCTTTTAAGCAATAAAAAGTTAAAATTTTAATAATTGCTCTAGCTATATTATCTGCACTATGTGTACAATTAAATTTTTTAAACGCAAGTAATCTTTTGTTTAAGTTCCAATTTTCATCAATCCAGTGTATAGTTATTCCCATATAATCATTTTTTGTTTAAAATCGCCAAGTATCTGCTGACTAAAGAAACTCTATGATTTATAGATCTAAAATAAGCTCGTAGTGCAAGTTTATGTTGTTTGGCTAAGTATACTACTTGTCTAGTCATTGTGGTACGTGGAATTCTTTTAATAGCAGGATTATAGGCATTTTGCATCCTGTATTCCCAACTCGTACTATCCGCAAAATTAAAAGGTAAAGATTCTTGTGCACATAATTTTGCCATTTGTTCTCTAGCAATTTTTTCATTATATTTATAAAGTTGAGATTCAGACATACCTTGATTGCCGTCTGACCCGGCTCCAGTAGAAGGTTGGAAGTTGAGTTGACTTTGTGACTTTTGTTCTCCGTGGACCGAGGCATGGTTATTCTCAAAATGCCTTTTAAAATTTTCATATCCATCCCCGGCTTTATACGGATACTCTTTCGAGCAGTAGTTGCAAGATACCTTAATCGAACCATCCGACATTTTGTCCTTCTTAAAGTGTTTTGAAAAAAGTACGGATACCGGTCTCCTTTCGCAACAAAGTGAGCTTGTTTCTTGCTTTAGTTTTCTTGCTTCCTCTGCCTTTCACATTTTCTTCCTCCACGGACGATAACTCCACAACATAAGGAGGTTCTTCTTGACTTGGCTTAGCGGGGCAGACGCTTCGACTTTTATTTTTGCGTCGGAGTTGGTACGCCATGAAGAGTGCGCTCGAATGTTGCATATGTTTGATTTAACATAGCTTCATCGATTTCATGGTCCATTTCTTCGTCGATGTTTTGCAGTTGTTGACGATTCGGGACACGTCGAAATCCCCGGAGATCAACTTCTTCTTCACTGGTAGTTGTTGTACTACCGTAATAGATATTTTCATGTGTAACATCATATTGAGGTTCTTGACTTTCATTTTCAAAACCGGGTGGAGTTTGGTTTTGGGGCTCCCGAATAATTATTCCAGATGGTTTCTTCGATTTGCCCCAAAGACCCATTCGCTCGAACTTGGACATTTTGGATTTTTTGGGAGATGTAGCAATACCCTTTCCCTTGTCAGAACTCGACATAATGATAAAATGCGAAAAAAAAGAGAGAGATTAAGTAATATAGCAATTAACAATGAGAATTTGAGAGATAAATAGTATTGAAGGTGTGGAAAAATTGTGTTGGGGAGGGGGGTATTTATAGATAGGAATTTTTTTTTTTAAAAATCGGACTAGCCGTTAGACCCGGTCGGTCCATTCCCATCCAACGGCCATTTTTGAATTTTTTTGTTTTTTTATTTCCGGGTCGGTCGGACCGTGGTCGACGGGTTGGGAGAAGCTCGACCCGGACCCCACCCGTGTATACCATGGGTCCGGGTTGGCGGGTCGCACGGGTCGGCCGGGTCCGGGTCTTGCACGGGTCAGCCGGGTCCGGGTCGGCGGGTCGACCCGGCGGGTTGGGTCGTTTTGGGCACCTCTAGTATAGTCACAATAAATTTATAATATAATTACAATAAAAATATGATGTATCAGCCCGTTTTTAAATACTTTTTTATTTGTTTCTGTATTTTTTATTATTCTGCAACATACCCACAACTTGCAGTATATCATAATCACAATTAATATACCATGTCCGAGATATCATGTTGCATGATATAATTTTTCAATAACGGTCATGTTTGGTTGCATGGGCGGAGGGAGGGGGGTCCAAGGGGGTCCACGGACCACCTGGTGGATGGAAATTACCTTATAAAATAGGGGAATATATATATATATATATATATATATATATTTGTCCGACCTCCGTAATATATATAGTTCCGGATCCTCTTAAGTAAATATTCTGCTTCCATCCTTGTTTGGTGTTTGTAACGCTTACTAATGATGAATAGTGATTTCTTTTGAATGCCATGCATTTCTGATCGGTCTGAATAGGATATTTAATGGTTTAAGATGTTTTTAGTTATGTGAATTGGGTTTTTATTTTAGATATTAATTCTTCTGTAACCTTGTTGAGGAGTATGACTTTTTTTGTAAATACTAAATATAAATTTAAAGTAAATAACATCAATTTGTAAAATAAAATATAATTTTGAGGTAAATATAAAATTTGTTATGAGTTACAATCATGTAATTTGCAATAAAGTACCTAACATGACTGTATTTGGTCAGTTCAAAATTTGACTTTTGAACTTATATATAATTAGAAGGGTGAATTACATAAACATTCTTATTGTTTAATTCAATTACATATTAATACTCACAATTTCAACAATTACACATACATTCAAATTTCACTTTTAGCAACGATTTTTAGACGAATTTATAATTGTTCAAACGACTTTCTAACATAAATGCTTGTTTGAAAAATTATATTCACACCTCAATCTCTTCTACGTATGACTTTTGAACGAATTTATAATTATTCAAACTTTAAGTACTAATTTGATTTGGAGCTATTTAGAAGACTGAAATAAATAATTATTTCTCATTAGAAATATTCTAATTATTGTTATTTTATTATTATTTAATAAATAATGATTCATCTCAAGAGGCGCCATTTGACAAAAATGACAGATGTGATGGATTTTTATATGCATGTAAGAGGATAATACTCATAGAAAATCACAGTTGACTTTCTTAGAAAATAAATTAAGGGGTTATTAAGAACCCCGACATTACTAAATAAACCCTCCCTAAGGAGGGTGTTCTTTTTTTTTTTTGGTGTTTTTGTTCTTTTGTTATTTTTTGGTGTGTTATATTTTTTTAGTGTTTATTTATTATGTGTTTTTTGTGTAATGTTTTTTTTTTAGTGTTTATTTGTTATGTATTTTTTGTGTAATGTTTTTTTAGTATATATTTGTTATGTTTGTGTTATGTTTTTTGTATTCGTCTAATGTATTTCTATTTAATTAAACAACAACAACAATAACACGTTAAATATTAACACATTAAAAAAATACAACAACTGTTATTATTCAATTAAACAACAACAATATTAACACATTATTTAAAAGCAACACCACCAAATGTAGTGCATTTACTATGTTTGTGCTCTTATATTTACAACATAAATCAGTAATCATTTACTATGTTTGTGCTCTTAAGCTCTAATTTTTTTTTTCTTTTCATGAATCATAATTTTTATAATTTAAATCTCATTAACTATTTTAAATTATGACATCAAAATTACAAAACTGAGTATGTATTAATATAATATAGTAGTTTAAAGTGAATAGATTAAATGTTTCATATAATGTCTTAATATATTAGAACCAATGATAATAAAATGAATGTTATAATTATTGTAAATAATTTATTACTTTTATTTTTTTTGTAGAAGTCAATCGAGCAAATAAATTAAATTAAAGTTAAATTTTCTTAATATTTGATTTAATCATAACGCATGACTTCAAAATTGGAATCAATTCTTGCTAATTTAAAAGTAAAATATTTCTGTTGAACTAAAAGTTGAAAAAAATATAGCAAAAAAATCATATATATATATGTATAATTATTATAATAATAATAATTAATATATGAAAAAAACTTCGGTACCCGGGCGACCCGACCCGGAAAGTCGGGTACCCAAAAAAGCGGGTACCCAGATTTTATGGGCCGAGCCATGGGCCGCCTAAATAGGTACCCGAAGTTCCGAGTACCCGAAAAAGCGGGTACCCGAAAAGCCGGGCACCCGCTTATGAATACCCCTAGTCTGTACGCCCCCCATTGTGGGTGAGTATTGGGGAGTGCTGAATTTTCATCCAGCGTCACATAAATATAGTGAGCACAGTCGTCGTCCCCCACACGGGCAATCACAAGAGGGCCACTAATAACAAACCGATCCATCGAGCTATATTTTGCAGCCAATCAGTTAGTTGCTCGGGAGAACTAAACACCTGAAAATACATTACAACTTTTACAAAAAATTAATCGAACCAAACCGTGACCACTCGTACTATATATAACAAAAAATTAATCAAACCAAACAAAAAAATATTTTTATTTGTTACAATTTTTTTAAAATAATTTTTCGTTACAACTTTTTAAAAAAAATACTTTTTTGTTACAACTTTTTTTTTTCAACTTTTTTGTTGTCTTTGAAATTAAAATATATATATTGTAGGGGGTTTTTGTAGGGGGGTTTTGTGGGGAGGGTTTCGTAGGGGGTATGTATAACAGAGAAGAATTTTACTTTTTGACCTTCTACTCCATATGAATAAGTATTGTCCCAAGTGATAAATTTCAATTAAAAGTGTCCTTTTAAAATTAATACATTTCATTAAATATTTTCAATCATATTAGATATTATATTTTTTAATTTCCATCATATACTTACCATTAATATCATTTATCTTTTAACCTATATATATAATACACTTATTATTAATATTTACAAAACTTATATATATATATATATATATATATATATATATATATATATATATATAAGGGTTGGTTACCGTGAGAAGACATTTTTTCGTGAGATTGTGCAAAATGTTACGAAAGTTGCACAAAATATATAATTATTTGGCATAAGATCAATAATATTGTTGTACAATATTGTGCAATAACTTTATACATTATGTGCAACATTGTCATAGTGTAACAACTGAATACATTTTGTGCAATAATTGGATATATTTTGTGCAACAACTGAATACACTTTTTGCAATAATATTCATGTATAAATAAATTATTGCACAAATGGTTAAAATTTTTTGCACAATCGAAAATATACATGGACCATTGGTCTACAAAAATTAGGAGCCCAAATTCATTCTAATTTCTCACGAAATATGGACGTCTCACATAACTTACCCTTATATATATATAATTTTTTTTTTTAAAAAATATACTAATTCTACACCAAATTATTGTAATTTTACTAGGCTGGAGGGATTACTTTTCTTTTTAGTTTCTAGAGTTTATTGTCTTGTTCTAACGTGTTTTTCCTTCTAATTTTTATGAGCCTTTTTCTTCTTCATATTTTTAGTTTTTTTTAGTTTTTTCTTTTTTTTTTCTTTTTCAGAAATTTTCATCTTGTCAAAGATTTTTGGTTGTTTTTTCTTCTTTGGTTCTTCCCACATGTTAAGACAACCTGAAGTGACTAATAAGACATTCATCATTTCTTTTAAAATTTGATTACAACAATGCTACATGCACAACCAATTTATACAACCAAACTTTACAACACATCATCTCACCATACATTTATTACTAAATTCATTATTTATTCCATCACCTACCCCACCACCCACATCATCAATGGTTCAAAATAAACACAACCGTTACAACGGTTGTGATTGTATCTTTTAAAATTTGATTATTTGATTTAGGAAAAATATTTAATAGAGTGATTTCTATTTAATTTATTATCTGCAAATGTACGGAATTGTTGTAGGTAAGGGACGAGTAGCATCATATTTTCACAGAGATTAGCTGAAGTAATATATTAAATATTAAATCGTAGTTTTCTCGATTTATCTATATGATCAAAATATGGGTTAGAATTCTAGAATTAAAGTACTTCTAAAATTGGCAAGAAAATAAAATAACCAATAAAGATTGTAAGATAATAAACCAAGTGTATTGTAGAGAGTCTAAGATGATGGCTTCAAGTAATTTTCGTATTATTATTTATTCCATAGATAAAAAATAGCATAATTTTAATCTTTAATTTTATTCTCAGATTGTTTTATTTTTGAATTTATTTATTTTCTTTATTTTTAAAATTAGTGACGAATTAGCGACACAATATTTAAGAGGAATTTTCCATCACTAAATTAATAATTTTTATTTATTTTCGAAACCAGTGAGAGATTATTGACAAACAACTTAGTGGTGAAAATTTTCGCTAGGTCAGGTTATTTGGACCCCATTTTTATGAAAGTACACCCACATGATCAGTATACCCAATATACTAAAATGTTCGAAAAATATTTCCGAACGTTGTACAATTGTTCAACAAAAATTTCGAACATCGCTCATTTTTTCGAAAATAAACCCATACAATAGCAAAATCGTCAAAAATATGACCAAGTAAAAATGTTTGAAAAACAAAGATGAAAAAATATGAAATGTTCGAAAATTTAAGTTGAAGATTTACCAAATGTTCGAAAAAAATTTATAAACAAATTTTCTCTCATAATTATGGTGGGTGTACGTTCATAAAATGTGGTCCAAATAACCTGGCTCATTTTCGATCCTTAAATTATTATTTTTTATTTCATTCCAAAACCAGTGACAGATTGGTGATGAAATTTTTCCTCGTTATATCTATTTACTCTATTTCTTAAAATCAATAATGAATTAACGACGAAATATATAGTGACGAAAAATTCCAACAATACATTTTTTTCCGCAATATTTTGGTGCAAAATTAGTGACAAAAATTTAGTGGCGTAAAATCTCCGACTTTAATCCGTTCGTTAATCTATCTCTTTGCGAATTTATCGTAGTGCTTGTATTTTTTATTTATTGTTGAGCATGTGAATTTTTAATATATCTATATATTTTTTTCACCATGTCCGGTTAGATTTGTAGATTTGGAGATGTGAGAGTAGACTAAATATGATGGTCTTAGAAGATTTATTCCAGTTGAATGTTGCTTAGATCCTATTCAAATATTTTGTTTTGATTCATGTTTAGATAATTGATCATTATTTTTACATAATAAACCTTTTTTTTTTTTTTTCATAATTTGAAAAATGAGTTCAATAACATGTCTTTACTAGTTGACATGATTTAATCATTTATTTATGAGATTGAGAAAAATGTGATTAATTAAGAAGACTTCTGGTCGTTTGATTTTAAGGGATTGGAGTTCATATATTAGATGGAAATGACATTATGTGTTATTTAGTCTTCATATTTATGTGATCGAGAGAGCCAACAAACAACTTTTGTGATCGTCTTATGGGGAAGACTCAAGTAAAAACGCAGTTGTAATCTATTCGATTAAACCTAGTAATTAAATTGAAATCATTTCATTATCTTGGAATCTCTTCATTGAGACCTTGTCTATCTTTTCTTACTCTCGTGGCTATTTTAGTTATATTAGTTAGTTTATAGTTAATTAAATTAAAACTCCATCCAACTCTAGGGATGTCAATAGATCGAGTATACGGGCATGCTTACCACATATTCTACCCTATTTGAGTCATCGTGAACTCCTCATCGAGTAATTGGGTACTCAACGTGTATTCGAACACCCGTATATCCTATATTTAAAAATATAAATATTTTTTAATATATATCATATGTACATATTATATAATTAATAGATTCAATTAGTATATTAAATATTTAAAATATTACATTTTATGTAATATTATATATAATATATAATATAATACAATATATAGGTACAATATATAATAATAATGTATTTATATAATTCAAACGGTATGCGGATTGGGTAATCGGGTCGGGTAACGGGGTAATATACTATAATCATACCCTACCCATACCCAATTATAGAATTTCGGGTTCGACCGATACCCGACGCAATTACAAATTTATCCGGTGAGTAGAATTAAGTACGGATAAAATTGACATCTCCATCCAACTCAAAATTATCTAAATAAAATTGAATTGCTATAATATAGTACTCAATGGAATACGACCCTGCTTACTTGCAACTGCTCCTTACGGATAGTAAAATATTTTTTAATCAACCATTATAAGTTCCTTTAAAATGTCACTTTAAAAAAACCCCATTTTTATCTTCTATTATAATTTGGCCTTTTGAAGAACGCACTAATAAATTTTAACTATACGTGAAAGCTAGTTAGATAAAATAAAGAAGCTGTCAAACACGCGATGTTATGTTGTGATCTAATAATCGTTCATACTTTTGTTTAATTATTGACAGCAACTATGCAGCTTTCACTCATCAAGCAACTCTTTGTCCCCTTTTAAGGATTAAATAACTTTAAGGGTTCTCTATTTTTTGCAACGTCTGAATTTGGAAAACTTGCATTTTAACCCCGAAATTTATATTATACCGCGAATTGACCCCCCATGACTCTCTCAACCGCATTTCAACCCCCACAATTTTTAAATATGGGTATTACTAAACACCGCCCAAAATTACTAGCCACCGCCCTATAAGATTACCTTTTTATCCATTTGAAGTCTTTCATTATTTCTAAACACCACACCACACCAAAATCTTTCAAGCTCAAGTTTTTCGAATATAACACACAATCAAATATATATCGTCAATATTATCGACAACTACGAAAATGGACGAGAATTCGCATCTGGAGGTAATTTTTCGGAGAAAATGACGCAGGTGTCTGATTATTCCGCCTGTTCCATGGTACAGGCGTCCCCAGATTCCGCCTGGACCATGGTACAGGCGTCTGGTGAGGACGCTCGATCCTAGGTCTAGGCGTCTAAACCAGACGCCTGAACCATGGGCGGGACGTCCGATTCAGACGCCTGTGCCATGGCCTGGCGTCCAGGTCAGCGCTGTCTGGTGGCGAGCGTCAAGCGACGCCTCGGCCATGGTCCAGCGCAATTTTTGGACGTCTGGACCCTTTTTTTTGCACGATTTTAAATATTAATAATAATATTATTGGTATTATTATTAACATTGTGTCAATTAAAAATTTCAGGTTATATTGCAAGAATTTGAAGGCGACGACGTTGATTATAGTGGTTATTTCGTTAATGACGAAATATTCGCTAGTGATTGTGATGCGATTGCTTGGGCGAAAAAATTGCTCTTCAAATTGGTTTCGAGTTGATCATTTCATCGTACAAGAATAAAGGAAAGACAAAGCTATTGAGATGTAACCGTGGTGAGCAGTGCAGGAGTATTACGAGATTTGGATGTCATTGTTCGAAAGGACACAAAGACGAAAGCATGCAAGTGTACATTTCGGATAAAGACCGAACAATTGCATGACTTGAGTGGTTGGATAATCAGACCCATCTATGGGAGTAAGGGTATGCACAATCACTCATTTATTGTTTATCCGAGGGCATCGTCAAATGAGTGGGTGAGTAAATCGGCCAAACAAGTTGTTCGTGAGATGAGTCTTTGCTCAAGCCGTGTGCCATCTTGACGGCCATTCGAATAAATTTCCGAGGACAAACCGACTAGACGACATATCTATAATTATAGAGACCACTTGAGGAAGCATGATTTTGAAGAAAGAGATGTCGTCGGTTTCACCATTTAGGCGTATGACGAATAACTACGTACATTGGGCCGCAGCCGACCAGTATAAATCTTTGTTACCCACGTGTTCATGGCACATCCAACATCAATCAACTTAATCCGGACCTACAGATGGTTCATTGGCATGGATTCCACCTACAAAACGAATAAGTACAAGATGCCATTTCTCGAGATAGTGGGGATGACTCCATGTAACAAGAACTTCCTAATCGCCTATGCAATTATGAAAGATGAGACCGAATCGAGCTACGCGTGGGTGTTACAGAAGTTGAAAATTTTGCTTGGGTTTGATGTTCATCCGACGGCTATTGTTACGGATCGCGAGTTGGGATTGATGTGTCCTTAATTGAAGAGATATTTCCAGAGAGTGCCCACTTACTTTGCACATGGCATATTAATAAGGATGTTGAAGACAAGGTCTACAGAATTTGTGGAAAAGATAAAGAAATGGGCCAAAGGTTTAAAAATGGGAAATGGAAGAAAATCATGGAAGCGGCGACCGAAGAGAAATATGATCAAGCGGTGCAACTCATGAAGGATACATGGAGATGGAATCCTAAGGTGATATCATACGTTGAGGGTACATGGCTAAAATACAAGGAGATGTTCGTTGTTGCGTGGACGAATAAAGTGCTTCATTTTGGAAACACAACCACTTGTAGAGTTGAGAGTGCACATGCAGAGTTAAAGAAATGGCTTAATTCTTCCACCGGAGCCCTCGATACCGTCTGGACTAAAGTGAACCAGGAGATTGAATCACAACTTACGCAGATCAGATACACACTTGAACAGTCTAGGTGTCGTACAGGCATGGTGTATTCTGGTTTTCCGTTCAACTACTTGCGCTGTCATGTTTCCCATCATTGTCTGCGATTACTGTCGAATGAATTGACACGTATGAGAGAATTAAGTGATCAAGTGTACGATCGTTGCGGTTGTTCACTCCAAACCACCCATCAGATTCCTTGTGCGTGTGAGCTCAAGAGACATATGGAATCGCGGACCCCATGCAGTGTTAGTCGTCTTCACATATTTTGGCAAACACTTATTATTAGTGATGGTGGGGACACGACCGAATTTGTCGATCCTTCTACCGGTGCTGAATCGGAGGACCAGCGGTACTTTCAGGCCCTTGTCGATGAGGTCAGACAGAGCGATCCTGCAGTTGTCCGTAACGTATCACTTATGATCCACGATCATCTTCACCCTGATCAAACGCGTTACGTTGAACCACAAGTGAATACGGCAGTTAAGGGTCGACCAAGAGGAAGTTCATCGACTAGACGCGATCCTAGTGGTTGGGAGTATAGCCAAAGGGGTCGTGGTCGTTCCCGCTCATCCAGTGGTCGTGGCCGCAGCTCTTCTGCATCAGTCCACAATGCCTCTTCATCAGGTATGAATAAATTTATTAATACTGTGTCTTTTTTTATATTGGACTAGGATACTTATGTATTACATGTTAAATAAAAAGATAATTTTTATTAGAAACAAAAATAAAAATACTCTTCTTGACTAATTTTTTATATTTATATGTTACAAGTTAAATAAAAAACGTTAGGAATAAAAATAAAAATAGTCTTCTTGACTAATTTTTTTATATTTATATGTTACAAGTTAAATAAAAAACGTTAGGAATAAAAATAAAAATAGTCTTCTTGACTAATTTTTTATATTTATATGTTACAAGTTAAATAAAAAATGTTAGGAATAAAAATAAAAATAGTCTTCTTGACTAATTTTTTTTATATTTATATTGTTTTGAGAAATTTTTTTGTAGATGTATTATTTTTTGAAGTTTTTCAATGAGTTGTATCTTTTTAAGTTCGAAAATATGTCATATATTGAATATGTATGTGTTTGCAGATGGACACCACCGAGTGGAGATTGGTAACTATCACCATATCGATAAGATATCGAGAATTATTTTGCCGTTTGTTGAAGGTTATCTCGATGTCCCCGGAGACGGTAATTGTGGATTTCGTGTTATCGCCGACTACATATTTGGCGACCAAGATAAATGGCGTATTGTACGTGTATGCATTGCAAATGAAATTATGGCTAACTGTACACTCTACCGATCGATCTACTATGATGGGATTGAACCTGAGGTTCGACGTATTACATGGGATGGTGTTGCGTGTGGATCGGATCATTGGATGGCTATTGCTGAAGATTTATTCCCTATTGCTACTATTTTCAATGCCGCTGTCATACTATTCGGATTCAGAAATGGTAGATCTTTATTTGCATGTCTCACTGTGCTGCCGTTGAAAGCACCCTCAACGGCAACACGGCCTCGCCAAGAGATTGTCATTTGTCATTTAGGAGATACGTACAAATATTTTATTCGTCTAGATTTAATGCCAAATTTTCCTGTACCGCCCATAGCGAGTAACTGGTTTAGAATCCATGATAGTAGTGTTGGTGGCTGGGAGAATTTGTATACGAGCAGGAGAGAAAAATGGAATAGATTAGTCGGTATGATGTAAAACTTTATTTGTTGTATGTTCCTTAATTAATAAAATTTTCGTTTTTGTTGATCTTTATAGTTGATAGTTGATTTTCTTTTATGTTGATCTTGCACTACTACAAAAAGGGCTATTCTTGACGCGCAATGCGCGTCAAGAAGAGGAGTTATGACGCGCAAATGCGCGTCAAGGATGGACCCGTCATAAATTTTAATGACTCGCATATGTGCGTCATCGATCTATGACGCGCATTTATGACCCGCATTTTATGACGCTCCTTTTTGACCTTCGTAGTAGCGCGTCATAACTTTTATGACCCACTTTTCTGCCATATGTTTTTGCGTGTCATTACCTTAAAAAATCATTTTTTTTTATTTTTCTGTTTTTTAAAACCTGATTATATACAATAAACCTGATTATATACAATAAACCTGATAATTGTACAAAATTAAGTACATTATTCATTACATAACAATTCAACATACAATCAAATTCGACACATAAGTTTACGATTATTGTTTATCTCCAAATGAAATTCGACACATAAATTGCCCATTCTTCTCGAATATCTTCGAAATCCGCCTCCGTGTACTCGTTGCTATCACCACCAATCTAGTCAAATAAAACAACATTTTAGAAACAATTAATTACTACTTAAACTACTTAAAACAGTTAAGTACTTACATTGTCATTTTCGAGAACCCGAACTCCATGTTTAACTACTTCCTTCATAAACTTCAACGTGAAGTACACACATTCGGTGCATCCGAGCTGACGTGGACACTACACAAGAAACACAAATTGTATATGAAACAGTCTATACAAGAAGTCATTTCAAGAACATTTCAAGAACAGTCTACTACTAATTCAGTATACTAATTCATCTATCAAACACAAACTACTTAAAACATCTTTTAACAAGAATCAGTCTACTATTGGAACTCATTGTATACATCTAAGACTAATTCAGTCTACTAATTCATCTACTAAGTCATTTCAAGAACATTTGCAACTATAGCAGTGTTACTTAACAAACAGCAACTAACTACACACTGTTACTTAACAAACATCAGCAACACAAGATAATAGTCAACAAATAACTAACCTTAGAATTAACCCAGTTAAGTTTAGTCCTCTTATTGATTCCAGCTTCTACATCATACAATGCAAGTGCCCTACAAAGAATTAACCCAGTTAAGTATTACATCATACATCATAAAGATTCTATAATTTGTATTACTTACACATCCACTATTTGCTTGAAGTGATTACTGACGTCGCTAATCGATAGGGAATCAAGATAATAGCAGGTACTTGTCTTCATGTTAAGCACGCCTAACACCCAATGTTTTCTACAAAAAACAAAAATCAAATTCTGTTAATTACTGTTAATTTTTATTAATTAATTTAAATGTTGTCGAAAATCTAACCCGGGATTGTATGGCAATAAGACGAGGTCATTTTGCTTCCTTGTAGATAACCTTTTTGCAATAACTCGACTTGCATCCTCGATATTCTTGGCCCTCGCTTTACGTTCATGATGCATGATCGCAATGGTCATGAAACAAACTCCATGATCTCTTTGTGACCCATTCTTGATTTGCTCATACAGGTACCTGTTAACAATTAAACATACAAAGTTTACATTCAATTAGTCCTGTTAACATACAAGTACCAATTTTTTATAAACTATATTTATCACTTACATGATATAAGAAGTAATGACAGCCCCCCTTAACTCATCCATTGCAAATAGACTGTCAAAATCATTCCAATTTAAGTATGTGTAACTGTGGTGCCCAAACAAATCGTCCTCGCATTGCACTTTTATGCAATCGACCTTTGCAACTTGTCCATCAACCATCATTGCAGTCATTTTCAATCCCATCCTTTCTTCAATTCTTTTCCTTCCTCTCTTCTGACCTCTCGTCATCATTTTTTTCAACGGATAACTTTTCTTAGTCACTTTTGCAGCGGAGGCGCGATTTTCTGGGCTCAAACCTTCTTCAACTGCAACTGTAAACAAACACAAATGATATTCACACATACTAACTGTCTTACGTTTACATGCACCCATATACACTTACATAACCGTTGACATCAATGGTTGTAACCGTCCAAACCAAGTGATGCAACGCTTCATCAATTCAAACTAATCATCAATCTAAAATACGACTTTGGATCCATTTGATCTGTTGGCCTTCGGCCCAGATCAAATGACCAATTGGGTGGGCTTTATTGTTATTATTTACAGGCCCTGAGAGTTCTAACTTATTATATATATATATAGCATAAACTATCGAATTATGTTAAGTAACATATGATCTTAAAAAAACTCCAACAGTTTTTGGCATCGTACCTGTTTTTGGCATCTTCGCTTCTTCTTCGTTGTCGGGTTCTCTTTGTCGCTTCTTCTTTTCTTCTTCTTCTTTTCTTTCTTCTTCTTTTCTTTTTCCTTCTTCTTCTTCTTTTCTTTGTTCTTCTTCTTCTTCTTCTCTTCTTTGTTCTGGTTCTGGTTCTGTTCTTTTTCCTTCTTCTTCTCTTCTTTGTTCTGGTTCTGTTCTTTTCTCCTTGTCATCAGCAGCCTTTTTCTCCTTCTTTTTGGCCACTATCTTGTTCTGCAAAAATATAAAAAAGTCTTACCAAACTATTATGTTCTAATGATTAAACTGATTTATATAAAAAAGTCTTACCAAACCAGAGCATGGAATGCGCTTTCAAAATCAGCCACCTTAATATTCGTTGCGTTTGAAGTCCATTAAACTTGTTCGAGAAGGAGGGGAATGCGGAAAAGATCAAGTAGACTATACACCTCCAGCATTAACAAAAAGAGATCGAATTCAATATTGCCAATTTGATGATAACTGACCAATGTAAGGCAGTTAAAAACTTGAATGAATTGAGACTTTACCGATCCATCAGCTATATCAATACCGACATAGTAACCGATCCTCGCTTTATCCCATTTAATGAGGTCACCACCCTGATACCAGAAAAAAAAGGGATAAAACTAAAAGTCCAAGTTGACAACACAAGCACATATAAAAGACTACCAATCTCAAAATATCCAGCTCGTAAACTACCTTTCCACAAGCCAGATCAAGAACTGCATCTCCCCTCTTTGCGTATAACTGAATCAAGACACTTTTTATCTGCCAAATGGGATAACGGTAAAAAACAATTACAAATGCTACCGTCTTACGTAGGACTTCATGAACAGTTACTATGCCAACCGACAAAAATAGTAATGTGGTTATGGATTTAATCTCGGATGATTTGTTAGACGTAGCAACATTGTTCCAACTGCTCAAACACATTTCAGTAAGTACCCAGTTATTAAGTTTCTTCAGGTGAATAATAGGGCTTGCTTCTCGTTCTTCGAGAGTCTGATTTGTTCTTGCACTGTAATGATCAGCTACTTTCTTTGCATATATCTTCGTACTCTCATCCTCCAAAACGTGGGCGTCACCTAACCACAAAGAGAAGCACTTAATTCTTCTGGGAAAAAAAAATCAAATTTTTATCCCCCCCCCCCCCCCCAGCCAGAAAAAAAAAATTGCAGCTAATGATTCTAACACTTGTCTCCCAAACTCGATAACAAAATCCAGAAACAAAAGAGAAACAAATATGCCAAACATATTACAACTCAATTTAGCTTCTGTCTGAACTCCAATAAAAAACCCTACCAAGATTCAAAACCTTAATTGAAGGTACTGCCTAATAATCCACACAGCCAAATTAATTCCTTTTAAAACGAACAGAAAATCGAGCGAGGTGCTTTGAATTTCCGTAATTGAATGAAGAAAGATCAAAACTACCTTCAGGATTGTACTTGAATTTGGATTGAGGGGGTCCATGAGAACTAGAGGATGGAGATTCTTGATAGCCTCGCTTCATGTGTGTATATTGTTGCTTACGTATGTATGTAAGAGAGTATGATCTGGAGAACCTTGTATTTGTACCTATAAATCGCCAAAGGGTTTTGCAGAATGTGATGAGCATGTTTTATGGTACATAAAGGTAAGTACTTCCAAAATTCTTGGTATCTTATTTTTCTTCTTTCTCTAATCCTTCAACAAAAAATCCACAATCACCGGAATACTCGATTTTCTCACACCAAACCGCATAACCAGACCGACAACCCAAACCTCAGACGATACCCGACAATCCACAATGTATGTAAGTTTTACCTGGTGGGTGGCGACGGTGACGGTGACGGAGTGGCGTCGGTGGATGGTTGCAATCGGTGAAGATGAATAGATTAGGGCAAGGTGAGTGTTTTATGTGTGTGTGTGAAGATGAATAATTGAATATAGGCGCTTGTATTTTTCACTTCCCCGCCTAAATAATGAAATAGGCGGAATTTTAACTGATTATGACTCATATGTTATGACGCTTCTGAAAACGAGTCATCCCCAATAGAAAAATGACTCTTATTTTATGACGCTCATTTTTGAGCGTCATCTTGTAGCGAGCGTCATAAAATGCGCGTCAAGGATAGCCCTCTTTCTAGTAGTGTTGATAGTTGACAGAAAATTTTTCGTTTTTGTAAGCAGAACAGAAAAAAACAAACAAAAGTAAAGTGCCAAATGCAAAACGAAAGTGTCAATCAATATACAAAATACAAAAAAAAAAAACGAAAACGACAAACAAAATACCGTCACAAACAGAATATAAAATACAAAATCAGTTGGCCAAATGCCAATCCCTCATGAACTCCTCGAGCATCGTCGTCGCGTCTTACGCACAGTGCAGGGAAGGTGTACGTCTGATCTTTGGGTAATACTGACGGATCGACTCACCCACTGTAAAAATAGAGACAATATAATACTGATAGGTAATGTATGATGAAATCAAACAAAGTACAAAGTTAAAGAACATACGTAATCGGTCTTTGGAACGAGAAGGGATCATCGATCCAGTCTTTGCCAACCGTCGTTCGATGGCGAGGTGCGAATACCGATAATACCACTCAATGTAATCATCGGTGCAAACGGCTGATCATGAGTAGCGCCTCATAGTCGGCGAGAGGAAGCTGTATGCACCGGAAACATCATCAAGCATCGATGACATCCGAATGGGATAGTCAACTCGGTGCAATCTGCTCGACCACGCCCGAACCGCTTTCTCGGTCGGTGATCGGGAAAGGGATGGTACGCACATAAGCAGTGCCGTAATGCCCGACCAGGCATGTATGGCTCGATAATATCCCGATATCGTAGCCATCCAATGAATGTGGTCCTCGGGACATCCCTCACCGGATCAGGGCCATAAGGCAACCACTGTATCTGCGTACATGTAATCAACAAGTTATACAAGTTATTTTTAAATGAATTGTGAGATTGTTAGAAGGAATCGTTATACCTCTGCGGCTGTCAACTGATCAATGCGGCGACGTAAAGACTGGAGGCGGTGCTCGTCCCTACCCTCGGGCTGGACACTCCATGTAGAAGCTCGAGGCTGCGTGGAGTCAACAATCATACGCTCTCGATGAGGTCGAAAGCAGGGAAAATACTCATAAATCCAAGCCTGAACGAGGGTAAGGCATCCACAAATCCCCATGGAGTCGCCGCGACTAGCGATACCGAGCTGACGGTACATGAAAGCCAATGCGGCCGAACCCCATGAATACTGACCGGTAGTATCCATACCGTCCCTCACCTCCAATATGCAAGAAGGCCTAATCCGGTTACGAATCTCGTTCGAAACTGCTGTTTCGAGTTTCCCGTAAGTCAGTTTAACTTTGTTAGACGTGTTGTGAACTTCGGTTTGGTTATTCGATCACGTATCGTGATTTTCGGGCGTTTTGGGTCATTTTGTAATTTACCCAAAGTTACGGGTATCCGTATCTGTAATTGTTGTCTCAACCCGTTTCTTGGTCGCATATGATTAATTATTGTATTATGTTTTTATTTCGGGTCGATGATGTTGTCCGCGAACTTTTCGTCGTGTTCGTTCCGTACGTTTTCGGAAATCGAGTCGTCGGATCTTGACGCCTGAGCACTGGCCGGACAGGTGCGTCCGGAACGGTCGGAATTGCTGGGCACTGGCCGGGCAAGCACGGCAGGAACCGGCGTAGCGCACGCTACGGCCGGAAGGCTGTGCATAAGCCGGCAGTGTAGCTTCTGTGCTCAGGCGGCCCAACGTCGCTATCGGAGTGCAGGCGGAGGGTTACGAGTTACGGACTCGGGTAGGATCGGCGAGTAGCGCATGCTCTTGTCGGCAGACAAGCGTCTGGCCGGCGAGTAGCGCTGCCTTCTGGCCGGAAAAAGCGCACGCTTCTGGCCGGCGATCTAGTCGAGAGGTCATCGATTGCGGCACAGGCCGATAGCGCCGCTAGCTCGGCGACTGGCGCGCTAGTCCGGCCCAGTATAAATGTGACAGAGCAGCCTCATTCTCATTCATTTTTCACTTCCTTCCTTTTCGGTCCGCGGCTGGCGA
The DNA here is from genome assembly GCA_033398695.1 of Orobanche coerulescens. Taxonomy (NCBI): domain Eukaryota; kingdom Viridiplantae; phylum Streptophyta; class Magnoliopsida; order Lamiales; family Orobanchaceae; genus Orobanche; species Orobanche coerulescens. The sequence goes on along the minus strand of CM065805.1, from coordinate 27,062,555 downwards.
TTCGGAGGTGGCGAAGCCATGTTGTTGAAAAACAAATCCACGAAGTTCTTGAGTTTCTAACATCAATCAATCATCCTATATCGTCCTTTGATCCAGCGAATCAAGGTAATCTCACCTTAGAACCCTAAATTCGTGAATTTAGAGATTTTTGCAATTTTGTCCGATTCGTTCCGTGTTGTTGACTAATTCATGATGGGTATGATTAATCTTGGTAGTATTCTTGTGTTTAGCATCATTTAATCCATTGTTCTTCGTCGAATCGAAGTATATTTCTTGATTTCCTTCGAATCGACTTTTTGGGGGATTTGTTCTCGATCTCGTTTTTCATCCATTTTTGATGGATCGATTGTGGTTAAATGATATTGTTAAACACATTCTATGGATTGTATATCCATATTTCAACTTCGAATTCCGTTTTCGTGTTTTGACGGGACGAATCGTGTTCTTGGCCGTTTTGGGGGAAATCCTTGAACCTTCGTCTTTTGTTCTTTGAATTCAGCGGCTTTGGGTCGTACTTTTGAATTCATTTTCATTGTTATTGTTTTCGTTCTCATTGTTGTGGATTGTCGTTCGGTGGAGCCGGCGAGTTCGTAGTTGGTTCGTGCCAACCTACTTCGGCTGATTCTCCGCGTTGTGGTTATTCGAGGCAAGTACCCTGTCCATACATTTCTTGTTTTGTGGATATGATGATTGGTGATCGTCTTGGTATGTTTGTTTGTTTGTTTGAAATGAGTTTTCAAAAGATTCGGCTAGCCTCGTTAAAGGCTCACTTTCAAACGCGTGTGTTTTGTAAATTGTGTGGGTTGTAAGTGACTATGTGAATCCTATGGATATGTTTGGTGTTAATGATGCACTTGGTATTTGCGTGTGGACGTATATTGTTTCATTTCGGTGCATTGTGGTTTGACGTGGTGTTTTGCTAAGTGTTTGATGGTCTGGGTGAATTGTTTGGATATCCTTGGTGTGATATGTTATTTGTGCATGATTTCTTCGCTCACCGTGGGTTGGTTCGACGGGGCCACGATGGGAATTCCAATGGGTTGCGCCCTGGATTCACGAGTGGTGAATGTATTTTACTCACCTCGGGGGGTCCGACGGGATCACGGAGGGAATTCCAATGGGTTGAGCCCGGGATTCACGAGTAAAAAAACTTCACATGTTGGTGTATGTTTAGTGAATGTACTTTACTCACCTCGGGGGGTCCGACGGGATCACAGAGGGAATTCCAATGGGTTGAGTCCGGGATTCACGAGTAAAAACTTCACAGGTTGGTGTATATTTAGTGAATGTATTTTACTCACCGTGGGTTGGTTCGACGGGGCCACGACGGGATTTCCAATGGGTTGAGTCCGGGAATCACGAGTAAAAACTTCACGAGTTGGTATTGATTTTATGTCCATCGAGGACATGTGACTTGGGTTTTGGCCCTGCGAATTGTTGTCGGTTTTCTATTTGCGAAAACAAAACCTTTGGGCTGTGACCCCTTTTGATTTTGGAAAGATAAGGATTTGATAATCCTAAATTGTTTTCTATTAAAACTCTCGATGGCATTTTAAACTGTTTCATAAATTGTTTCCCTTTTATTGTGGTCTTTCGGTTTTGGAATGTCTTACCCAAACTCTTGCCTCGGGAAGTACTTTTCGTTACTTTTGGATTTTTGAGGATTCCTGGTTATTGTTATTCGTGGAGTGTGAATTGTATGGATCGTATTTGCACTTTGTTCTTGCACTAGCAAAATAGTGGAGTTTTGCTAACCCCCGAGAATTCGGGGGGTGGATGTCTGTTTTTGCATTCAGGTTTGGGAGCATAACACAGGGTCGGCACGAAGGATGATGAAAGATGAACGATACTAATAACACGAGGATCCGGTGATGTCGTATTGGTCTATTTGTATTTTCTTTTCCGCTGCAGTATCTTTTTCCCGTTGTACGGGAGTTTATTGTATTTTGACCCCTGCGTGGGTATGTGTTGGAATTGAGTTGAATGTTATTATTGAAAGACCAAATCGGTCTACTGAGTCGTTTTAGCCTTAAAGGCGATGTTTAGATGTTGGATTTTAGTTAACAGCCTAGTAGATCCTCGAGGAGAGGGTCTACGGCGTGTAATATCCCTAAGTGGATTGGCGGTGTTACATAAATGGTATCGGAGCTTAGGTTGAGGAAACCTAGGTTGTCGGGTCAAATCGTGTTGTTTGAGTCTTGTTTCGTCGGATTTTATCTGACTGAGTCGTGTTGCGAGCGTCGTCTGAGTTTGTTGGTCGTGATTAGTATCGTGGGGCGATCATCATCTTCGTGCGACCCGTGGATGTAAGTCTTCCTTCTTTGTGTTTGTGCCTCGTCTGATGTGAGCTATTTTTATGATTATTTGTTAAGTGACGGAATCCTCTTATGGATTTCGATTTCTTGATATGCGGTTATTGACCCTCATATTTCGTTCATATGAGGAGTAGTGTTGCTGGATTGTGCATGTCTGACTTTATTTCTTTTATCCGATGCGTGAGTTCTTTTGTAATGGCTTTCGGTATTTTACCGACTGAGTTTTATTTCAAAAACCAATTCCCTTAATCGAGTTTTTGGTATTATGGCCTTGATCATTTTGGCGAAATTCTTATGACGGTATTTAGTATTTTGTAAATGGCTTTTGTGAGTTTTTGAAATATTACCGTCATCGGCCTTTTTGGCGTTTTTGTAAATGGTTTTATCCTGGTGGGTTCTGGTGCGGGACCCACGGCGCTATAATGTTCCGTGTAATTACCTGAAATTTTTTTGGCATTCTAGCCCATTGAATTATTTTTGAAAACCTTGAGTATCTTAGGAAATTAAATTTCGAGATGTACTTTTAAAATGAATTATTTTCTCGTGGTATATCCAAGGTGCCACAATATGTTTCAAATTCTTCTATCTCGAGGACCAAAACGTTTGAGATATTTTCAATATTTTAGAAACATTTTTTATTTAGACCCGAGGGTCGAATATTCTGAAAGTTTTTCACTAAGAGAAAGTGTCCTCATTTTTTTGTTCAAACGCAAGATGAATTTCAAAGTCTCGATAATGGTGTTTGTACCTATTTTTGTAAAATGATACTCAAGATCAACTGGTGTTTCCAAACTGTTTTCAAAAGGTCGTTTTTGTTTTTAAAACCTATCATTCCTGTTTGCGGACCGGAAAGGCATGTATGGTTTTCGAACTTTCGTTACGGTGTTAACCCCGATTTGTTATTGAATTGGTGGTGTGAACGTTGAGTCGTTCGCCACGCATATGTTTTGTTAGCCCTTTGTGGGAGGTGTGATGACGATCTTTAATGTTGTCATTTCGTGGTGACTTGCGTGTTATCGCACCTATGTGAGCTGTTAAAGCTTGGGTTTGTACGTTTGTGTACATGTGTGATTGTTACATGATGTTTGTAATTATGTGCTGGTTATTGTTCGGGTCGTTAAGGTCGCCGAACGATACCGTCGTTGCTGTATCGTTTGTGTGTGTATTACTTTACGATGGTAATCGTTGTATATGATATGTGTTATGATTCTTTGTTGTGCTGAGTTGGCATCTCTGCTATGTTGTTTTGCGACGTTATGCCCCATTGTATCTAGCATTTGTATTTTCGGTATGCCGAGCCGAGGCGTTTTCAACCGTGATGTGCCGGGGGCATGCACGTGTAAATTGTCCTTCTCGTCGGTAACACATTTCAAGTGTGGACTCGAGGGACACCGAATTCAGTTTTGCGAATTGGCTACCGAGACTTTCGAAGTTCGCGCTTCAACACAGATACTAGGATCGGCTTTGAGAGGCCTTTGAAGGATGTTTCTGTCGGTTGCTTGCTGTGTTGTCACCTTGATTTCGTGTTGTGAGTTTCGGGAACGACACTTCTTTTAGAAGGGGTCGAATATAATACCCGTATTATTTTTGGCTCCTGCATTTTCTCTTTCTCAAGTCTATCGGCTCGCTCGTGTTCGTTGATACTTTCTGAACTTGTTCTGTATTTCGGTTTCATCGTTCGAACGAGCTGTGATCTTGTTTTGGGTCGATCTGGTTATCACTGTAACTTTTTCGAGTTCGGTTCGATTCTTGTGAACCTTGTTCGGAAGTAACATCCTTTGGTTCTACTAGTTCTTTTATTCGAAGTGGATCGGATTTTGAACTTCTGTATTTACGACTCTGTCGACTCGTTTATGTTCGTTGACATTTTCTGAGCTTGTCCTGCCCCTTGCTTTTGTTGATCGAACGAGTGTGGTATTGTTTCGGAATAACTCGTTTGTCGTTGTGATTTTTCAATTGCTATTCCCTTTCCTGTGGATCTTATGTGAATGCACATCTTGTTGTTTTCACCGGATCATATATTATCTCGAGTCGAGATGCGAACCTTGGAATTGTTGTTTGTATTTTATTGTTCTTCGTGATTCGAACATGAGTGTGCGATTTTTGTTGTCTCGATCGTTGTGGTTCCATCGTTTGATTGTTCGGTTTTTGTTGATCTCGTTTCGTGATTGTTGAACGTTCAAGACTCCTTGCTAATTTCCTTATGTTCGGTAAATTAGTCTCGTTTTCGATCTTCCAACCCTTGGGCGGTGGAATTCCGTATTTGTTCAGCGATCGGCTCGCGTGTTGATTGATGTACCGTTAGGTTGGTCAATCGTGTTGATTTTTGTTCGTTGTGTTTTGCGATTGTTCGGATAATCGACTTGATTGTATTATCTGTTTGATGACGCTTGTCACTTGTTTGTTTTATTGTGTCTCTATCGGTGGCGTTGTGTTGGTCGTGGTGAAGCGTGTTTTCACGTCGTATGTCTCTTTGCGTTTCTTGCAACGTTTCGCCGTCGGGCGCGAGTTTTCGGTTTTTGTGTATCTCATCGAGTTTTCCTGGCAGAGATATTGCTTCTCCCTACTTGTTTTAAGTTTCGGGACGAAACTTCTTTTAAGGTGGGTAGAATGTAATATCCGTAATTTTGATTTCCGGTAATTTCTTTTTTTCGGAGAAAGTCCGTTTTGACGATTCGCTCATGACCTTTTCGTCATTCCGAGAATGATTAATTCTGCACTTTTTGGCATCCGAGCTCGTTTCGGTGTCGTTTTGTTGAGTTCCGTGCTTTTTAGCGACTTTTCCGCACTTGAGTTCGATTCTTGCGATTCTCGTTCGGCTCATTTGAGTTTCCCGTAAGTCCGTTTAACTTTGTTAGACGTGTTGTGAACTTCGGTTTGGTTATTCGATCACGTATCGTGATTTTCGGCGTTTGGGCCATTTTGTAATTTACCCAAAGTTACGGGTATCCGTATACGTAATTGTTGTCCCGACCCGTTTCTTGGTCGCGTATGATTAATTATTGTATTATGTTTTCATTTCGGTCGATGATGTTGTCCGCGAACTTTTAAATCGTGTTCGTTAAAATGCGTTTTAAATCGAGTCGTCGGATCTTGGCCTTTGAGCCTTTGGCCGGACAGTGCGGCCGGCACGGTCGGAAGTCTTTGAGGCAGCCGGGCAAGCACGGCAGAACCGGCGTAGCGCACGCTCTGGCCGGAAAGGCTGCGCGCTAACCGGCAGTGTAGCGCACGCCGCTATCAGGCGGCCCAACGTCGCCATCGGGTCCAGCGAGAGGGTTACGAAGTTCGGACTCGGGTAGGATCGGCGAGTAGCGCACGCTCTTGTCGCCGACGCGTCGCTACGGCCGGCAGTAGCGCCTTCTGGCCGGAAAAGGCACTCACGCTACTGGCCGAGCGATCTAGTCCGAGAGGTCACTGGATTGCGGCACGGGCCGATAAGCGCCGCTAGCTCGGCGACTAGCGCGCTAGTCCGTGATATAAATGTGGCAGAGCAGCCTCATTCTCATTCATTTTTCACTTCTTTCCTTTTCGGTCCGCAGCTAGCGATTCGGAGGTGGCGAAGCCATGTTGTTGAACAACAAATCCATGAAGTTCTTGAGTTTCTAACATCAATCAATCATCCTATATCGTCCTTTGATCCAGCGAATCAAGGTAATCTCACCTTAGAACCCTAAACTCGTGAATTTGGGGGATTTTGAAATTTTGTCCGATTCGTTCCGTGTTGTTGATTAATTCATGATGGGTATGATTAATCTTGGTAGTATTCTTGTGTTTAACATCATTTAACCCATTGTTCTTCGTCGAATCGAAGTATATTTCTTGATTTCCTTCGAATCGACTTTTTGGGGGATTTGTTTTCGATCTCGTTTTTCATCCGTTTTTGATGGATCGATTGTGGTTAAATGATGTTGTTAAACACATTCTATGGATTGTATATCCATATTTCAACTTGGAATTCCGTTTTCGTGTTTTGACGGGACGAATCGTGTTCTTGGCCATTTTGGGGGAAATCCTTGAACCTTCATCATTTGTTCTTTGAATTCAGCGGCTTTGGGTCGTACTTTAGAATTAATTTTCGTTGTTATTGTTTTCGTTCGTAGTTCATTGTTGTGGATTGTCATTCGATGGAGCCGGCGAGTTCGTAGTCGGTTCGTGCCAACCTACTTCGGCCGATTCTCCACGTTGTGGTTATTCAAGGCAAGTACCTTGTCCATACATTTCTTGTTTTGTGGATATGATGATTGGTGATCGTCTTGGTATGTTTGTTTGTTTGTTTGAAATGAGTTTTCAAAAGATTCAGCTAGCCTCGTTAAAGGCTCACTTTCAAACGCGTGTGTTTTGTAAATTGTGTGGGTTGTAAGTGACTATGAGAAGCCTATGGATATGTTTGGTGTTAATGATGCGCTTGGTATTTGCGTGTGGACGTATATTGTTTCATTTCGGTGCATTGTGGTTTGACGTGGTATTTTGCTAAGTGTTTGATGCTCTGGGTGAATTGTTTGGATATCCTTGGTGTGATATGTTATTTGTGCATGATTTCTTCGCTCACCGTGGGTTGGTTCGACGGGGCCACGACGGGAATTCCAATGGGTTGCGCCCTGGATTCACGAGTGGTGAATGTATTTTACTCACCTCGGGGGGTCCGACGGGATCACAGAGGGAATTCCAATGGGTTGAGTCCGGGATTCACGTGTAAAAAAACTTCACATGTTGGTGTATGTTTAGTGAATGTATTTTACTCACCTCGGTGTAACACCCCCGATATATTCAGGAATATTACAGTGCCGTAAATCCTTTACATAAGGATTTACAAGGCTGAAGAATTGATCAGACATTACAAAGTACTAACAATTGGAAATAACAGAATTAAGATACAACAGTTCTGACCAAGTACTGAAAATACAATTGTTCAACAGAAACTTAATAATACATCACCAAATTCAAATTCCTCATAAATGACTTCGTACTCGAGTACTTATTGAAATAACCAATAAACAACAGATAAATAAACCCGGTCGGAACATCACTCTGCACCCTCGTCGTCATGCAGCTCCAGTGGTTGTTTTCCCGCTCTCCTGGATCCTGAACATAAACAAAATGTTCACCCCCGAAGGGGTTAGCACAACGATGCTAGTACAAGTACCACAACATATTATTCCTATCTCACGAAGAATAATAACGTAAACAACAAAAATACCAACGAGTCTTCTCCTACGAGAAACTCAGAAATGACATACACAACTGATAATCACAACATGATATCATACCATACACATGGTAATTCCGTCGATCCAGCGTTCACTGCCTAGAACCCACAATGATCCCGTCAGACCAACCCGTAGTGGAAAAACCCGTCCGATGATCCAGCGCACGCTAGCATAGATCCCCCGATGATCCCGTCGGACCAACGCGAGGTGGACATACAGCAATGACATACATGCACGACAATATGTATAACATCAATACATAAAACAATTAAGGTACTTGCCTCGATTTGAAGACAAGAACAATACTTCCACGAAAACGAACACTCGAAGGTCGTCCTCCTCAATCAATCACGTAACAAGATCAAACCTTAACAAAATAAATGATATAGGATTTATCTCACGTCGTACGAATGTTTAACAATTCGATTTACGGCCAAAAGTTCATAAAATGTAATCTGCCTGAACTGCTTAGCGCACGCTAAGTACTCTGTGTAGCGTGCGTTAAGTCTGCTCAATAGCGCACGCAAACAACAAAGCCTAGCGTACGCTAACTATGCATGGTCAGTACTTCACTGATCAGTCGACTGACTCGTCTGATGGCCTAGCGTACGTTACGTACCAAACGTAGCATACGCTAACTCGTGCTCGATAGCGCACGTTAATCTTCATAGCTTAGCGTGCGCTATCTGTGCATGGCAGTTTACTGCTGGGCAGTAAACTGTTCTCATCATGATCAAAACAATGAAATCTTCCGTGATAATTCATGTTACCTCCATGAATATCATGTACATACGATTATGAATGATCTTACGGATAACAACAACTTCGGATTCAAGGATATGCATACCATTATAAAACCATATTCCATTTCGACTACAAATCTTCATACGACGATTCGAAAGGCTTAACGGTTGATATCAACACCTTTATATCCATCGAAATTATCATGCTGTAGTTGTTTAACATTCCATCTATACTAGATAAATCCTTCCATGATCAATCCCTTAGATTCATCTAACAACAATGATGTTAAAGTCAAGTCCATGATTGTTATGAAGTCATCTACTAGATTCGGATTACCAAATGATAGAAGCTTCCTCTACTTGTTCAATGTAATAAGATTCGAATCAATATGTTCATAATCAAGGTACTTAAGGCTTATTCATCTCAATATTCCAAACATGATGTACTTAGGATAATTCACTAATGAAAATCAATATCTCGTTAACATGATCATCCAATTCTTTAGAATCCAACTCTAAGTCTGGAGATAGGTTGAACATACCTTAATATGACGAAAATCACTGAACCGTAAGGTAGAGTCCGACTCCGGTTGGTTGTATGCCACTCCAAGGTGCTATTCCACTTCAATGATCACTCACAAGTGATAACCAATATACAAAGACCAATAAGAAGTGATCTAAGTGTGTAGGAGGATTATTATAGCTCTCTGGCCTCTCAAGAATGAAGAATGGACGAATGAAATGTAAGCCAAAACGGGTTGTTGTCCCATTTATAATATTCTGCATTTTAACTGATTAGCGCACGCTACTAAGCTTTCCTTAGCGTGCGCTAATAAGATTTGACTTCAAAACTGTCCAGGTTCGTCCGCGGGAATCTTATCCGGACCCATGTCCCGGCTGGCGCATGTGCTAGCCGTCCAGTTCAATAATTGAGTTCTTAGCGCACGCAACTCCTACATGCATAGCGTGCGCTAGTAGTAGCCCGATAGCGCGCGTTAAGCTACATTCTTAGCATGCGCTATCACTAGTTTGCATGAGAAATTTTGCATGATGTTATACTTATGTACAAAGATATCAATGCAAGAAATATCATACTCCAATAATCAAAACCACAAATCCGAATAATACAGGGTTTGAATACAGATGAAATACACCGTAATAAATCCGGATATTACATACTCTCCTACTAAAAAGGAGTTTCGTCCCGAAACTCAAGACGAAAATAACTCGGGATATCTGGACTTCATATCAGCTTCCGTTTCCCAGGTAGCTTCTTCCATTCCGTGACGTGACCATTGAACTTTGACCAAAACGATTGGTTTGTTCCTCAGCTGCTTAACTCGACTCTCGAGTATCTTGACCAGTATTTCTTCAAACGTCCCATCCTACGCGACTTAGATCTCACCGAAATCAATGATATGACTGGGATCTAGTATATACCTCCGTAACTGGGATACGTGGAACACATTATGAACATGGCACAATGACGACGACAATGCCAATCTGTATGCCAACTCCCCAACTCTCTCAAGGATCTCAAATGGTCCGATATATCTCGGACTCAGCTTTCCTTTCCTTCCGAAATGAAAGATTCCCCAAGTAGGAGAAACCTTCAAAAGTACGTGGTCTCCAGTACTGAACTCCAATGGGCGACGACGTACATCTGCGTAAGATTTCTGGTGACTCTGGGCGGTCAACAACCTTTCACGAATCAGGGCTGTCTTTTCTCGAGTCTGCACGATCAACTCTGGTTCTGTTCCGATCAAGTCTGACGAATCATCCCAACATAAGGGCGATCTACATCTCCTCCCGTATAATGCCTCAAACGGTGCCATCTTAATGGAAGCATGCCAACTATTATTGTAGGTAAATTCAATCAATGGTAGATGAACTTCCCAATCGTTTGACCAATCTAAGGCACAAGCCCTTAGCATGTCTTGCACCGTTTGAATAGTCCTTTCGGATTGCCCGTCAGTCTGCGGGTGATAAGCTGTGCTGAAGTTCAATTCGGTCCCCAAGGCCTTATGAACTGCTTTCCAGAAGTGAGACACAAAACGGTCGTCTCGATCAGAAACAATGGTCTTCGGCGTACCATGCAATCGAACTATTTCCGAAATAAATACTCGTGCCAACCTCTCTGGTCCCCACGTATCCTTAATGCCTAGAAAATGAGCTGATTTGGTTAAACGATCAACTATCACCCAAATCATGTTCATTCCTGTCCAGGTTCTCGGCATATTAGTGATAAAGTCCATCGACATGTCCTCCCAATTCCATTCAGGAATTGGGAGCGGCTTCAACATTCCGGGAGGCCGTTGATGCTCGATCTTAACCTACTGACAAGTCAAGCATTTCGAAACATAGTCCGCTACATCTTTCTTCATGTTGCCCCACCAGAAATTCTGCTTCAAGTCCTTATACATTTTACTGGTGCCCGGGTGGATAGAATAGGGCGAACTGTGAGCTTCCTTCATAATCGTCTGTTTCAGAACATCATCATCGGGAACGCAGAGTCGGTTCTGAAATCTCAAAACTCCATCATCATGAATTATGAATCCGGGGGCCTTTCCTTTGATCACTTCATCACGTAACCGAATCATCAGAGGATCATCTGCCTGTCTAGATTTGATTCCTTCGGTTAATGATGAAGTTATTTCCATCACGCACAGTTGTCCTTGGACTCTTTGTAACCACACTTCAATTCCTTCTCGAATCATCTCTCGTTGAAGGCTAAGTTGGGAGGTCAGCGTCTCCAGCATCTGAATAGAAACAGGCTTGCGGCTGAGTGCATCGGCCACTACATTCGCTTTGCCTGGATGATACAAAATCTCCAAGTCATAGTCCTTAATCAGTTCTAACCATCTTCTTTGCCGCATGTTCAATTCTTTCTGACTGAAGATGTATTTGAGACTCTTGTGATCCGTAAAGATCTGACAGTGAGTCCCGTACAGATAATGCCTCCAGATCTTCAAAGCAAAAACTACTGCTGCTAGCTCCAAATCATGTGTTGGGTAATTCACTTCATAAGGTTTCAGCTGTCGCGACGCATAAGCGATCACCTTATCATTCTGCATCAATACGCACCCAAGTCCTTGGTTCGAAGCATCACTGTAAACTATAAATCCTCCAGTTCCCTGTGGAAGTGATAGAATCGGTGCCGTCGTCAATCTCTTCTTTAACTCATCAAAACTAGTCTGACACGACTCGTTCCACTCAAACTTTTGAGTTTTCTGCAGGAGTCGAGTAAGTGGGCGAGAAATTTTAGAAAACCCTTCCACGAATCGACGATAATACCCAGCAAGTCCTAAGAAGCTTCGGACTTCTTTCACGTTCTTTGGAGGCTTCCAATCCATAATTGCTTCAATCTTCTGAGGATCTACTCGGACTCCTTTAGCTGACACCACATGGCCGAGGAACATTACTTCCTTTAGCCAGAATTCACACTTAGAAAGTTTGGCGTACAATTGCTCGCTTCTCAAAAGTTCCAATCTGATCCAAATCTGCGCATGTTCTTCCGGGCTCTTAGAATACACCAGAATGTCATCAATGAACACGACCACAAATTTATCCAGAAATTCGATGAACACTCAGTTCATCAATTGCATAAATACAGCAGGTGCGTTAGTGAGACCAAACGGCATCACTACAAACTCATAATGTCCGTAGCGAGTTCTGAACGCTGATTTCGGAACATCAGATTCCTTAATCCTCAGCTGATGATACCCTGATCTCAGATCGATTTTAGAAAATACTGTTGCCCCTTGCAACTGGTCAAACAGATCATCAATCCGTGGCAACGGATACTTGTTCTTAATCGTCATCTTGTTCAGCTCTCGATAGTCAATACACAGTCGAAGCGATCCATCCTTCTTTCGGACAAAAAGAACGGGCGCTCCCCAGGGCAAAACACTTGGCTGAATATAGCCTTTGTCCAGTAACTCCTCCAGCTGATTCTTCAGTTCGTACATCTCAGTAGGTGCCATACGATACGGCGCCTTAGAAATTGGTGTAGCTCCGGGTTCCAGCTCAATGGTAAATTCTACATCTCTTCGTGGAGGTAGTCCAGGTAATTCGTCAGGAAATACATTTGGAAATTCGTTCACAACAAGAATGGATGAAAGTTCCATAATTTCGTCTTCTTTCTTCATTGCATAGCACCGATTGCGTCTGACACTGTTTCAACAATTTGACAGCTTTCATCGCCTTGATCAATTTTCCTGAGCTTCCCGGTTTCCACCCCTCGAACAATACTTCGGAACCATCGTCAGCGATCAGCGAGATATTCCTCCTTCGGTGATTTACAATTGCTCCATATCGATTAAGCCAATCGTCTCCGAGTATCAGGTCGTCTCCTTGCATTTCTATCACGATCAGATTTGAGAGCCACTCTCTGCTTCCAAATGATACAGGGAAATTTCTAGTTTCTAAGTTTCCGACAATCCTCTCTCCACTCGGTAAACCAACAACATAAGGTTCACAAGTATGAAAACCGGAAATATTCAAACGATTTACACAAGACAAAGATATAAAAGAATGCGTAGCTCCTGTATCGAATAAAACGCTAACTGGCTGGGAAAGGATATGGACAGTACCTGATGCGACAGCAGCATCCTGATCATCTGTCCTCCTCATCTCGTACAAACGTGGGGGAACAGATCCGGCACGCGATGTCCCTTTTCGGTCCCATTGTTCTCTGCCTCGTCCGCGGCCAAAATTCTGAGGCATCTGAACACTTTGCTGCGTCTGTTGGATACTGGCTTCCTTCTGGACTGGTTGTGGTGTACGGGCTCTAAAAGACTTTGCAGCCTCTTCACAAAACATTGCCCGATGTCCCTCTCGTCCACAATCAAAACAAGTCACGGCAGGAAGGGGGCAGTTCCGTCGATAGTGCCCCGTCTGGGCGTAGTTAAAGCATTTCCTGGTAACATCAGTAATAGTTGATGTCGCTCCGAAGTTCTTTCCACTCCTAACTGGGTGCGGAGGTTTCTTGAAAGAGTGAAAGGATGACTAGGCCTTACGGGGCCCGCTGTTCTTGTGCTCTGTAAAAGTACCAGAGACTTTCTGTTTCCTAGATTCCGAAAATTTCCCCATAGCTGCTTCCTTAATTTCATACGCCAACGCCTTATCCTGGTATTGACGGAGTGTGGTACATTCAAATCCGGACATGTACCTCTGGATTTCTGGTTTCATCCTCATATCGAAATGGATCATCATTTCTGCATCTGTTCTGACCAGATGTCGAACAAATGCCAGCTGCTGGTTAAACGTCTTAATTGCCTGGGATACTGGCACATCAGAAGGCTGAGCGGAGAAAAACTCCCGAACTTTGGCTTCCCTCACAGGACGAGGGCAATACTGAGCTTCCATCATCAATCTAAACTCTGTCCAATCAGCATCATGGTCTACAGGTCGGATGGCTTCCCACCATTCGGACGCTTCCCCTATCGAGAAAATATTGAGCGATAGAGGCTCTCGGTCATCTGGCGATTAATTAGGCAAAGATTTTCTCCAGTTCCTTCAACCAATGGTCCCAGTGGGAGTCTCGGGAATACGTCGAATTTGGGTGGTTGCATCTTCGCCACCTCTTGCGACCACGGTCACCTCGATTTCCCATGTCCGGGATCCCTTGCATCTCTCTCCCTGCCGTAGTCCCACCGCCACTTGCATTCGGTCCACGATTTGGGCGGGTGAGTCATCTGGTTCACCACTTGACGAAGGATTTACAGTACAAGGAGTTCTGTTCGTTATTAATAGATTGTTGCGGCTCGCCTGAGCTATGACTGGCCTGATTAGAAGGCGACGCTTCCCTTTCAGCATTTCTTCGTCTGTGTCCACGACCACGACCACATCCACGTCCGCCTCTCAACATACTGTAAGCATAAATATTCAATATACAGGAAACAACATCGTTCTAATATTCGAGTAAAAAGGGACATAACATGTAAAGAACGAGATAGAGTTTAGGAACTTACAACCACCGTTCGCATGAAGACGTAGGCAGTGCAGTGATGTCATTCACGGCCGGTTACCTCAAAAGACATAAATGACCCCTATTTTAACCCAACGGCCAAGATATCCATAATTTTAGTTCCGATACCATATTCTATAACACCCCCGATATATTCAGGAATATTACAGCGCCGTAAATCCTTTACATAAGGATTTACAAGGCTGAAGAATTGAACAGACATTACAAAGTACTAACAATTGGAAATAACGGAATTAAGATACAACAGTTCTGACCAAGTACTGAAAATACAATTGTTCAACAGAAACTTAATAATACATCACCAAATTCAAATTCCTCATAAATGACTTCGTACTCGAGTACTTATTGAAATAACTAATAAACAACAGACAAATAAACCCGGTCGGAACATCACTCTGCACCCTCGTCGTCATGCAGCTCCAGTGGTTATTTTCCCGCTCTCCTGGATCCTGAACATAAACAAAATGTTCACCCCCGAAGGGGTTAGCACAACGATGCTAGTACAAGTACCACAACATATTATTCATATCTCATGAAGAATAATAATGTAAACAACAAAAATACCAACGAGTCTTCTCCTACGAGAAACTCAGAAATGACATACACAACTGATAATCACAACATGATATCATAACATACACATGGTAATTCCGTCGATCCAGCGTTCACTGCCTAGAACCCACGATGATCCCGTCAGACCAACCCGTGGTGGAAAAACCCATCCGATGATCCAGCGCACGCTAGCATAGATCCCCCGATGATCCCGTCGGACCAACGCGAGGTGGACATACAACAATGACATACATGCACGACAATATGTATAACATCAATACATAAAACAATTAAGGTACTTGCCTCGATTTGAAGACAAGAACAATACTTCCACGAAAACGAACACTCGAAGGTCGTCCTCCTCAATCAATCACGTAACAAGATCAAACCTTAACAAAATAAATGATATAGGATTTATCTCACGTCGTACGAATGTTTAACAATTCGATTTATGGCCAAAAGTTCATAAAATGTAATCTGCCTGAACTGCTTAGCGCACGCTAAGTACTCTGTGTAGCGTGCGTTAAGTCTGCTCAATAGCACACGCAAACAACAAAGCCTAGCGTACGCTAACTATGCATGGTCAGTACTTCACTGATCAGTCGACTGACTCGTCTGATGGCCTAGCGTACGTTACGTACCAAACGTAGCTTACGCTAACTCGTGCTCGATAGCGCACGTTAATCTTCATAGCTTAGCGTGCGCTATCTGTGCATGGCAGTTTACTGCTGGGCAGTAAACTGTTCTCATCATGATCAAAACAATGAAATCTTCCGTGATAATTCATGTTACCTCCATGAATATCATGTACGTACGATTATGAATGATCTTAAGGATAACAACAACTTCGGATTCAAGGATATGCATACCATTATAAAACCATATTCCATTTCGACTACAAATCTTCATACGACGATTCGAAAGGCTTAACGGTTGATATCAACACCTTTATATCCATCGAAATTATCATGCTGTAGTTGTTTAACATTCCATCTATACTAGATAAATCCTTCCATGATCAATCCCTTAGATTCATCTAACAACAATGATGTTAAAGTCAAGTCCATGATTGTTATGAAGTCATCTACTAGATTCGGATTACCAAATGATAGAAGCTTCCTCTACTTGTTCAATGTAATAAGATTCGAATCAAGATGTTCATAATCAAGGTACTTAAGGCTTATTCATCTCAATATTCCAAACATGATGTACTTAGGATAATTCACTAATGAAAATCAATATCTCGTTAACATGATCATCCAATTCTTTAGAATCCAACTCTAAGTCTGGAGATAGGTTGAACATACCTTAATATGACGAAAATCACTGAACCGTAAGGTAGAGTCCGACTCCGGTTGGTTGTATGCCACTCCAAGGTGCTATTCCACTTCAATGATCACTCACAAGTGATAACCAATATACAAAGACCAATAAGAAGTGATTTAAGTGTGTAGGAGGATTATTATAGCTCTCTGGCCTCTCAAGAATGAAGAATGGACGAATGAAATGTAAGCCAAAACGGGTTGTTGTCCCATTTATAATATTCTGCATTTTAACTGATTAGCGCACGATACTAAGCTTTCCTTAGCGTGCGCTAATAAGAGTTGACTTCAAAACTGTCCAGGTTCGTCCACGGGAATCTTATCCGGACCCATGTCCCGGCTGGCGCATGTGCTAGCCGTCCAGTTCAATAATTGAGTTCTTAGCGCACGCAACTCCTACATGCATAGCGTGCGCTAGTAGTAGCCCGATAGCGTGCGTTAAGCTACATTCTTAGCGTGCGCTATCACGAGTTTGCATGAGAAATTTTGCATGATGTTATACTTATGTACAAAGATATCAATGCAAGAAATATCATACTCCAATAATCAAAACCACAAATCCGAATAATACAGGGATTGAATACAGTTGAAATACACCGTAATAAATCCGGATATTACACTCGGGGGGTCCGACGGGATAACGGAGAGAATTCGAATGGGTTGTCCGGGATTCACGAGTAAAAACTTCACAGGTTGGTGTATATTTAGTAAATGTATTTTACTCACCGTGGGTTGGTTCGACGGGGCCACGACGGGATTTCCAATGAGTTGAGTCCGGGAATCACGAGTAAAAACTTCACGAGTTGGTATTGATTTTATGTCCGTCGAGGACACGTGACTTGGGTTTTGGCCCTGTGAATTGTTGTCGGTTTTCTATTTGCGAAAACAAAACCTTTGGGCTGTGACCCCTTTTGATTTTGGAAAGATAAGGATTTGATAATCCTAAATTGTTTTCTATTAAAACTCTCGATGGAATTTTAAACTGTTTCATAAATTGTTTTCCTTTTATTGTGGTCTTTCGGTTTTGGAATGTTTTACCCAAACTCTTGCTCGGGAAGTACTTTTCGTTACTTTTGGATATTTGAGGATTCCTGGTTATTGTTATTCGTGGAATGTGAATTGTATGGCTCGTATTTGCACTTTGTTCTTGCACTAGCAAAATAGTGGAGTTTTGCTAACCCTCGAGAATTCAGGGGGTGGATGTCTGTTTTTGCATTCAGGTTTGGGAGCATAACACAGAGTCGGCACGAAGGATGATGAAAGATGAACGATACTAATCACACGAGGATCCGTTGATGTCGTATTGGTCTAGTTGTATTTTGTTTTCCGCTGCAGTATCTTTTCCCTGTTGTATGGGAGTTTATTGTATTTTGACCCCTGCGTGGGTATGTGTTGGAATTGAGTTGAATGTTATTATTGAAAGACCAAATCGGTCTACTGAGTCGTTTTAGCCTTAAAGGCGATGTTTATATGTTGGATTTTAGTTAACAGCCTGGTAGATCCTCGAGGAGAGGGTCTACGGCGTGTAATATCCCTGAGTGGATTGGGGGTGTTACACCGGTAAACCATGCGGACAAACCAGAGAAATTCAACGGGCAGAATTTCAAGAGATGGCAGCAGAAGATGATGTTCTATCTGACCACTCTAGGCTTCTCTCGATTCCTCAAGGAGGATGCGCCAAAATATGACGAGGACAGTGACCAACAAACTCTGATGGCCATTGACGCTTGGAAAACTTCCGACTATCTGTGTCGGAACTATGTGATGAATGGCCTTGCCAATTCACTGTACAACGTGTACAGTAGTCCTAAATTAGCTAAGGCGTTATGGGACTCGCTAGACCATAAATACAAAATCGAGGACACCGGTGCCAAGAAGTGGATTGTTGGATGGTTTCTCGATTACAAGATGATGGACTCCAAGACTGTAGTGATTCAGGTACAAGAGCTGCAAGTGATCATTCACGAAATCCATGCTGAAGGAATGGTCATTAGCGAATCCTTCCAAGTGGCTGCTGTGATCAAAAAATTACCCCCGAATTGGAAAGATTTCAAGAATTATCTAAAGCACAAGCGCAATGAAATGAGCATGGAAGATCTGATCGTTAGACTTCGCATAGAGGAAGACAATCGAGGATCAGAGAAGAAAGTAAATATTGCTGTGGCAAAGGCCAATGTTGTGGAAACTGGACAGACATCCAAAAAAGGCAACAATGGAAAGGGAACCAAGCTGGGACCTAAAGGAGGAATTGGGAAAAAGAAAGAAAAATTCCTTGGAAAATGCTACAACTGTGAAAAGATGGGTCATAGGGCGGCCGACTGCAGGCTGCCAAAGAAACCAAAGAAAAAGGAGGGTAATGCAGCACATCTGATTACCGAACAAGTGGAACATCTTGACTTATGTGCTATGATCTCCGAAGTTAACCTAGTTGGCTCAAACACCAAAGAGTGGTGGATTGACACTGGAGCAACTAGGCATATATGTGCCAACAAGACTATGTTCTCCTCCTTGGAAGAAACGGATGCCGGTGATATACTGTATATGGGAAATTCTGCAACCTCAACTATCTTGGGCGAAGGCACGGTGATCTTAAAGATGACGTCTGGAAAGGAAGTGACTCTTAAACGTGTGTTATATGTGCCTGATATTCGAAGGAACCTTATTTTGGGTACCTTGTTGATGAAGCATGACTTTAGAATAGTTTTCGAGTTCGATAAAGTTATTTTGTCGAAAAATGGTGTGTTTATAGGAAAGGGATATGAATGTGATGGGCTAGTTAAGCTCAATGTAATGACTATCAAAAATAATGAAATGAAGAATTCTTGTGCTTACTTGCTTGAGTCTCCTAATTTATGGCATGCTAGATTAGGACATGTTAATTTTAATGCAATGCATAGACTAATTGCATTAGAACACATACCAAAGTTTAAAATTGATTTAAACCACAAGTGTGAAACTTGTGTAGAGGCAAAATTAACTCGATCTCCATTCCGACAAGTGTAAAGAAACACCTAACCTTTAGAATTAATACATAGCGACCTATGTGATTTGAAGTTTGTTCAAACTAGAGGTGGAAACAAATATTTTATTACTTTCGTGAATGATTGTACTAAATATTACTATGTATACTTGCTTAAAAGCAAAGATGAAGCCATAGAGAAATTCGTTCTCTATAAAACGGAAGTTGAGAATCAATTGAATGCTAAGATAAAAATCTTGAGAAGTGACCGCGGAGGTGAATATGTGGAACTATTTGGCGAATTTTGCTCGCAACATGGGATTATTCATGAAGTCACTGCCCCATATGCACCACAATCAAATGGCGTGGCGGAACGTAAGAATCGCACTCTGAAAGAGATGATGAACGCGATATTACTAAATTCAGGTCTGCCGCAAAATATGTGGGGAGAAGCCATCTTAACGGCGAATTATCTCTTAAACAAGATATGCCGTAAGAACGGAGACAAAACTCCTTATGAATTGTGGAAAGGAGTCAAGCCTTCCTACAATTACATGAAAGTGTGGGGGTGTCTAGCAAAGGTGCTGATACCTACTCCTAAGAAAGTTAAAATAGGCCCAAAACGGTTGTTGCATTTTCATTGGATATGCACACAACAGCAATGCTTACCGATTTCTTGTGCATGAATCCAAAGTGCCTGAGATTCACAAGAATACGATTATGGAATCAAGGAATGCGTCATTCTTTGAGAATATCTTTCCTTGCAAGACTGCAAGTGAACCCCTTACCTCATCCGAACTGACTTCTGAACTAATGGATGAAGATAATGAAGACCAAATAATGGATAATGAGGACGAACCTAGAAGGAGCAAGCGACAAAGGACGGAGAAATCTTACGGACCAGATTTCATCACCTACTTGCTCGAAAAGGCTCCCCAGACTTACAAAGAAGCTGCAAGCTCGACGGATGGACCTCTATGGAAGGAGGCTATCAAAGAAGAGATTGATTCTATATTAAAGAATCATACTTGAGAACTAGTGGAATTACCTCCTAAGTGTAAACCATTAGGAAATAAGTGGATTTTCAAGAAGAAATTGAAAGATGGAGCAGTTGATAAATATAAGGCTAGGCTCGTAGCGAAGGGATATAACCAACGTAAAGGCCTAGACTATTTTGATACTTACTCTCCTGTGACAAGAATAACCTCCATCAGGATGATACTTGCCATCGCAGCATTACGAGGCTTAGAAGTTCATCAAATGGATGTTAAGACTGCCTTTCTTAATGGAGACTTAGAAGAGGAAATCTACATGGAACAACCCGAGGGGTTCTCTGCTCCTGGACAAGAAAGGAAAGTCTGCAAGCTGGTAAAATCTTTATGCAGTTGAAGCAGGCACCAAAACAGTGGCATGAAAAATTTGATCATGTCATGATAAGCGGTGGCTTCAAAATTAATGAATCCGACAAATGTGTATATGTGAAAGACACAGAAGATGGCTATGTCATTTTGTGTCTATATGTAGATGACTTACTCATTACCGGCAGTAATGAAAGAATAATCAAATCGACCAAAGACATACTGAGGTCGAGATTTGATATGAAGGATATGAGACTCGCAGATGTAATTTTAGGGATTAAAATCACACGAACGTCGGAAGGTCTCATGCTGAGTCAAGCCCACTATGTGGACAAAATCCTTGAAAGATTTAATAAAGATGACTCGGGCACAGCCAAAACCCCGGTGGATATGACGTTGAGACTATCCAAGAATAAGGGTGAAGGAGTATCTCAACTCGAATACTCACGCATAATAGGAAGTCTGATGTACTTGATGAGCTGTACAAGACCAGACATAGCCTACTCAGTTAGTAAACTAAGTAGATACACGAGCAACCCCGGAAAGGATCACTGGAAGGCGATCACAAGGGTACTAAAATACTTAAGGGGCACTCGAGAGTATGGGCTGCACTATACCAAATATCCAGCAGTACTTGAAGAATATAGTGATGCAAATTGGATATCTGATATAAAAGACTCCAAGTCTACAAGTGGATATGTATTCACACCAGCCGGTGCAGCAGTGGCATGGAAATCTTCGAAACAGACACTTATATCTCGGTCAACGATGGAATTCGAGTTTATAACCTTAGATAAATGTGTAGAAGAGGGAGAATGGCTACACCATTTTCTAGAAGATATTCCAAGATGGGAAAAGCCCGTGAACGCAATATGTATTCATTGCGATAGTCAATCTGCGATTAGCAAGGCACAGAGCATAATGTACAATGGTAAGTCTCGTCACATAAGGAGGAGACATAATACCATTAGACAATTGATATCAACAGGAGTTATCACTATTGACTATGTGTCATCAAAGGATAACATTGTGGATCCGCTAACCAAAGGGTTATCAAGAGACCTTGTTGATAAATCATCAAGAGGAATGGGTCTATTGCCTTGAGCTAATGGTTTTATGGAGGATACCCAACCTAAGCTGACTGGAGATCCCAAGATCTAGGTTCAATGGGACAACCAATCCATAAAACTGGGCACGATCACTGTGGGGGTTACCCCGAACCGACCATTCCTAGGATGAAAAATAGTGATACCCGTAGGGAGAGGTTAAGCTTATGCTTTAATGATTCTTAAGTCGACAACATTAGTCGGGTGGAGTAAAATACAGGTTTACTCAAAACACTTAAAGAGAATCATCTATGTTGGAGTGAAGAGTGGCGGCTTCAAAGGAGAATTGCAAGGCACCATTCTTTAGAAACTCTCGCACAACCAGGATGGTGTCCACGGCCAAAACGGGCACAATAATGAGAACAAAACAAATCAGAAAGGGCACTTGTGAAGGATATACGATCACTTACACTAGCGGTCGGACAGTTCAAAGGCATCTAGTCACACTGTCTAGCCAGTAAGGAGAATATATCTTTTCGAGGGAAGGTTCAAGGAGCATACTCTACCTATCCTATTCAATGCCTAACCATAGTAACTATCACCAAGTCAACTCCGTGTCTGACGTGTGCTGCTGGACCATCAATCTCATTCATGTAGGGGATTGTTGGAAATATAAGATAAAATGGAGGAAATGGGGTGTTTTGAGCAGCCCATTTTAGAGGAAATTTTGAGTGGGCTCGACTATGAGTTAAAGTCGATACTTAGTTGGAATACGTAGTACTCCGTACGAGGTTTCCAATGTAATATCCGTAATTTTCCATTTTTTAGCAGTTTCCATTTTTGGTGTATGTCTATTTTTATCGACTCGCTTGTAACCGTTTCGACATTTTGAATCTACTTTGTTCTTGGAGTTTTTCCATTTGGACGAGTTTTGATGATGTTTTCACGTAATTTCATTTTATGACATATTTTGCCGTATGAACGTTCGATTCTTGTAAAATTCGTTCGTTTTCGTTGTTTCTTGGTTTGCACAAGTTCGTGTGACTGATTTGGTCGTGTTGAGACTTTCTGTTCGTAAATCCGACGTCGTTTCGTGATTTTCGGGCACTTGGGCCATTTTTGTAATTTCCTAATAGTTTAGGGAATCTCTTTTTCGTTGTCGCATTACGGACCCTCCAGTGGTCGGAATTATATTTTCTTTTAGCGCTTAGCTACGTAGTCTGGTACGCTTCGTGTTTATGTTTCCGGATTCTGACCTCGTCGTGCGTTTCGTGTTTTGTACCTTCGACAAGCAGTGTACTGCTGATATGAGCAGCAGTACTGAACTGCTGCGTAGGTAGCGCACGCTACCCCTGTTGCCTTGCGTGCGCTACCGATGTGCAGTTAGCGTGTGCTAACTCGTTATTGTTAGCGTGCGCTAGCGAGTGGCAGCAGTAGCTACTGGACCGGTTTCAGCCCCGTTAGCGCGCGCTATACATGATAGTTAGCGTGCGCTAACTTCACATTTATTAAGATCAGCGGCAGTTTAGATTCAGCATTATTTTTCATTCTTTTCCTTTCCTTCCCTTCCTACGGGCGATTTTGGCGATTCAGAGTAGATTGTGGAGAGTAATCGGTGGAGTTCCCTTCCAGTCCGATTCTTGTGTCTCGAGCATAACACACCACCATCTAAACCCATCTCCATCGTCCGAATTCAAGGTAATTCCTCAGGAACCCTAACTTTGACGAATTTGGGGGTTTTTTGGGATTCTAGGGGTTTAGTTCCGAATTGTTCAACTATGTTACGATATTCTTTACCGATTGTGATTATTGAGTGATTCTAAATCCAATTTCCTTGATTTTAATCCGCAAATTATCAATACAGGGAGATTTTGCGTAAACCCTCACCCGTATCGATTGATCGTTCATTGTCGTATCGTGTAATCGGGGTTATGGGTGTATTCCAATAGAGTATTTTTGTCCGTTGGGACTGAACTATGTTGATCCTTCGTTTAGGAACCGCCGTTTTCCACCCGGACCGTTCATAGTCGTGTTTCACTTCCGTTTCTTCAAGAATGTCTCAAAGGCAAGTACTTTACATTTGTTTACATGTTCTAGTATTTGAATTATGGCTTTATCGTGGTTGTTGTGGATGGATATGTGTATGTTCACCTAGGGACAGTCCGAAGGGACCTCTAGGGATACGTAGTGCCGTGAGTGTGCGTATCGCGAACTGTGGTTAGCCACCCAGGGATGTCCGATGGGGCTCTGCGGGGTACGGTGGTCATGAGTCTCGTACCGACGGTTAACTTTGAATTGTGATTTGTGGAGATAATGTGTTTTGTGATTGTACATTGTAAATATTCCGGAAATATAAAATGTTTTCTAAAATGATTTTTGGTGCATATATTCATCTGATTAGAATGTAGTTCAAATGGATTGTACTTGCACTAGCAGTTGTCGCTAACCCCTTAAATGGGGGAAATACTTTTTGTATTTCAGGTATCAATCGTGGGGACAAACGAGCACTCGATCCGTATGAGGATGATGGGCAAGCATGATACTGATCAGTAGTCATTTATTGGTGTTCATTTCAGTCTGTTACTTTTGATGTCTTGTGTTGGGACTTTTGTATTATAAAATTAGTTTAAGTACTCGAGTACTTCTTGTTTCAAAATTATTAATGTTGTGTTCCTGTTTTGGGAAGTGGATTAGTGTTGGATTTTATTGTCGGATTGTAATCTTATTTGAATTGTCGTATTATTGATGATTGTTTGTCGTTGTCAAATGCCTTGTTGGTACGTTAGCCTGGTGGATTCCATAGTGTGGAGTCCACGGCGCTGTAATATGCCCTGAACGTCTTGGGGGTGTTACAGAATATGGTATCAGAGCTTAGGTTATGGATACCTAGGCTATCGGTTATTTGGGTCTAGTTAATTATCGTTTTTGGGACAGTATCGTTGCTATGCCATCATCTCAGTACGTCGGTGCTCGTAAGTTTTTCCTAACTTGACTCGTTTCATCGTTCTGTTCTATTCCTGTCTTAGTATCTTGTTGCATTTTGCGTTTGAATTGTACTTACCCGTTACTTCTTCAGAATTCCTGCTGGTAGAGGACGCGGACGCGGTAGGGGACGTGGCGCAGCCGGTGGGGCGGCCATGTCTGATCACTCGGGAACTGATTCGGCGATGCCCTCTTTGTCGAACAGTGTTCCCCCTAGTTCCGGAGGTCAGCAGGACCAGTCTGCTAGCTCCGGTAATGCACATGAGAATGTTGGAGTGGCCAACATTTTGCAGCAAGTAGCGAACCAGATGACGCTACTAACTCAGGCCGTTCTAGTCGGCCAAGCTAATGCCAACCCATTTCGGCCTACTGGATCCGGCAATGATAAGTTGCTTCAGGACGTGATTCGTATGCGTCCTCCACCGTTTGATGGTGCTTCCGACCCTTCCGGTTGGGAGAATTGGCTATTCGAGATGGAGAAAGTATTTGAGGCTGCTAATTTTTCCGAGGAGAGGAAAGTACCCATTGCCCAGTACTTCCTCGCCAAGGAGGCAGCAATGTGGTGGCAAGCGGTGAAACCGCGTGACCGGGCAGCTACGTGGGCAGAGTTTCGGGATCTGATGGAAGACGAATTTTGTCCATGGCCAGTGAAAGAGGGGAGGATCCGAGCCTTCTTTGAGGCTAAGCCCCAAGATGTCCCTATATCTCAAGCTATCAAAGACTACAATCAACAGCTGCATTATGTGAGAAACCAAGTCCGAGATGAGCTTGATAATATCCGCCACTTTGATATGCGGATGAAACCGAGGGTGCGCCACTACATGGCTGGTCTGGGGTGCACGAAAAGAGTACCAGAATAAAGCGATGGCTTACGAGATGTCGTTTTCTGCGACAGAGACGGCAACTGAAGGAAAGAAGCAGAAGACCTACGGTCAGTTTTCGGGAGGCAAGTCAGGAGGGTATCCGAAGGCTCAGTCTGGTTCGCGAGTCTTCGGGAGTCAGTCGCCATCAGTTGGTTGAGGAAACGGTTCTAGGTCTGCTCCTGCTAGTTCCGTTCGTGGTCCTACGTACTTCAACTGTAGTCGTCCGGGCCACATGATGAGTGAGTGTGATAGGCCTCCGATTCAGTGTCTTGCTTGTGGTCAGATGGGCCATCGTGCTAAGTTTTGTACGGATGCAGCTCGAGCTCCAGTTACTCAGATATCAGCCCCAGCTGCGGGAGAGCCGAGTGTGAATCAGGCACCGACAGTTCCTCAGCCGCAGCAGAGTTTTGGTAGAGGTCGAGGACGTGGACAGCCTTCTAGAGGGGCAGCTTCTAGTGCGGGGTCTGTTCCGCCCCGTGTGTATGAGATGAGGCGAGCCGGAGATCCCGACGCGACTGTGGCTACAGGTACCGTCCACATCCTTGATCATCCTGTTTCCGTATTATTCGATTATGGTGCTATGCATTCTTTTATATCTATGGATTGTGTGCGTCGTCTGCATGTTTATTGCCTTGTTTCTTGTGAGCCTTTTGTTGTTAAACTTCCTAGCGGGGATAGCATCGTAGGGAACCGTGAGATTAGAGATTTTTCTGTGAGTATCGCAGGGAGGGATTGGCCTTCTAATCTGATCGCGGTAGATATTAGAGATGAGGATTTGATTCTGGGTGAGGATTGGCTGGACCGTCATGGGGCGATCATGAATTATAGAACGAGGACGGTTTCGATGTTAGCCTCTGACGGTACCGAGCATTCTTTTGTGGGGCGTAAGCGGAGTAGCCAGAGACTTCTGATCAGCGCCTTGAAGGCGGTGAGACTTCTTCGAGGAGGTTGCACGGGCTATTGGTGTTACGCTTTGAGATCAGAAGAAGGGGGAGTCGAGCTCTCGTCTATTCCGGTAGTGTGTGAGTACCCTAATGTTTTCCCAGATGAGTTGTCGGGTTTGCCGCCGGACCGAGAAGTTGAATTTACCGTCGATTTAGAGCCGGGTGCAGCACCGATCTCTAAGACGCCATACCGTATGGCGCTTGCCGAGATGCTGGAGTTGAAGAAACAGTTGGGAGAGTTGCTATACATGGGGTATATTCGACCAAGCGCTTCACCTTGGGGAGCACCGGTCTTGTTTGTGAAGAAAAAGGATGGGTCACTTCGTTTGTGTATCGACTACCGAGAGTTGAACAAAGTGACCATCAAAAACAAGTATCCGCTCCCGAGGATCGATGATTTGTTTGATCAGTTGCAAGGGGCAACTGTGTTTTCGAAGATTGATTCGAGATCGGGGTATTATCAGCTCCGAGTGAAGGATACCGATATTCCGAAGACGGCCTTTCGGGCGAGATACGAACACTATGAGTTTGTGGTTATGCCTTTTGGGCTAACCAACGCACCAGCCGTGTTCATGCAGCTTATGAACAAAGTCTTTATCGAGTACCTCGATAAGTGTGTAGTCGTTTTTATTGACGACATCCTGATTTACTCGAGGAGCGAGGAAGAGCACGCCCGTCATTTGCATATCGTATTAGATATTTTGAGAACTCAGCATCTTTTTGCGAAATTCTCAAAGTGCGAGTTTTGGTTACGGGAGGTTATGTTTCTCGGTCATGTGATCTCGGCCGAGGGTGTTCGTGTGGACCCATATAAGGTACAAGCAGTGTTGGATTAGGCGCCGCCCAAGAACGTGAAGGAGGTCCGCAGTTTTCTGGGATTAGCCGGGTATTACCGTAGATTCGTCGAGGGGTTCTCTAAGCTCGCTCGACCGCTGACTCAGTTGTTACAGAAGTCGGAGAAGTTTGCGTGGACCGATGAGAGGCAGAATAGTTTTGAGGAGTTGAAGAAGCGGTTGACGACCGCTCCCGTTTTGGCTTTACCGAGTGGTAATGATGGTTTCTCAGTTTATAGTGATGCTTCGGGCCAAGGGCTCGAACGCGTACTTATGCAGCACGGGAGGACGATTGCCTATGCTTCCCGTCAGTTGAAACCGTACGAATTGAATTACCCTATGCACGATCTTGAGTTGGCCGCAGTCGTATTTACATTGAAGATCTGGCGTCATTACTTGTATGGCTCGTCGTGTCAGATTTTCACCGATCACAAGAGCCTGAAGTACATTTTCACCCAGAAAGAGCTTAATATGAGACAGAGGAGGTGGTTGGAATTAATTAAGGATTACGATCTCGAGATCCTCTATCATCCGGGCAAGGCTAATGTGGTAGCAGATGCCTTGAGCTGGAAATCGGTATCGCTTCGGGCACTTGAGCTACTTACGGCCCAGTCGGGACTTCAGCGAGAGTTTACGAGGTTGAGCATTGAGGTTGTACTGCCAAAGAGTTCCGGGCAGTTGCGTACTCTTGAGATTTCTTCATCTCTGGTCGATGACATTAAATCGGGACAGTTGGAGGACCTGATGTTTACTCAGCTTCGAGAGAGTGTAGGGAAGGGGAAAGCCCCGGGATTCGTTATTCACGAGGACGGAGTGTTGAGATTCCGAGGTCGGTTGTGTGTTCCGAACGACTCGGAATTGAGACAGAGTATTATGCGAGAGGCTCATGGGTCACCTTACTCAGTCCATCCGTGCTCGAGTAAAATGTATAAAGATCTGAGGAAAAATTTCTGGTGGAACGATATGAAGAAAGAGGTAGTTCAGTTTGTGGCTAAGTGTTTGACTTGTCAGCAAGTCAAGATTGAGCATCAGCGGCCAGCCGGGTTGTTGAAACCACTTCCCATCCCGGAGTGGAAGTGGGAGGATATCTCTATGGATTTTGTCACGAGTTTGCCGAGGACGAAGACTGGTATGAATATAGTGTGGGTGATTGTAGACCGACTGACTAAGTCGACACATTTTCTGGGCATCAAGGATATTTGGGGTTCAGAAAAGTTGGCTCGTATTTTTATCGCACAGATAGTGAGGCTTCATGGTACGCCGAGGACCATTATTTCAGATAGAGATGGCCGGTTTGTATCGCACTTTTGGCAGGCGGTACATAAGGCATTGGGGACACGGTTGCGTTTGAGTACATCTTTCCACCCTCGCATCGACGGATCGAACGTACCATTCAGACGTTCGAGGATTTGTTGCGCGCGTGCGCGTTAGATTGG
Source organism: Orobanche coerulescens (assembly GCA_033398695.1). Taxonomy (NCBI): domain Eukaryota; kingdom Viridiplantae; phylum Streptophyta; class Magnoliopsida; order Lamiales; family Orobanchaceae; genus Orobanche; species Orobanche coerulescens. The sequence continues at coordinate 27,034,006 of CM065805.1, read as the reverse complement.
AGTAGTGACTGGGAGGAGCATTTGGCCTTAATTGAGTTCACTTATAATAATAGCTGGCACGCGTCGATTAAGATGGCACCGTATGAGGCACTTTATGGCCGACGTTTCCGATCACCGATATGTTGGAATGAGCCGTCCGATTTGGTTGGCACCGAGCCGGACCTTGTGTTGGAGACGAGGGAGAAAGTTGAATTGATTAGGAAGAGGATGTTGCCTGCTCAGAGTCGACAAAAGTCTTATGCGGATGTTAGGCGTAGACCTCTGGAGTTTGAGGTGGGAGATCATGTTCTGTTGAGAGTGTCTCCGACGAAAGGAGTTTTCCGTTTTGGGAAGAAGGGGAAACTCAGCCCGAGATATATTGGACCTTTCGAGGTATTGGAGAGAGTCGGAGAGTTGGCATACCGTTTGGCTTTACCTCCGTCGCTGAGTCATGTGCATAGCATATTTCACGTTTCCCAGTTGAGGAAGTATGTTCCGGAACCGTCCCACATTATTGACTTTGGGGAAGTAGAGATCGAGAAGGATGTTACGTTTGAAGAGAGGCCCGTCAGAATTTTGGAGCGTCGTGACAAGCACTTAAGGCACAAAACCATTCCTTTAGTTAAGGTGCAATGGTCGAGGCACGGAGTAGAAGAATCGACGTGGGAGTTAGAGGAGGATATGCGTTCGAGGCATCCCGAACTTTTTGATTCTTAAGTTTCGGGACGAAACTTTATTTTAGAGGGGGAGAATGTAATATCCGTAATTTTCCATTTTTAGCAGTTTCCATTTTTAGTGTATGTCTATTTTTATCGACTCGCTTGTAAGCATTTCGACATTTTGAATCTACTTTGTTCTTGGAGTTTTTCCATTTGGACGAGTTTTGATGATGTTTTCACGTAATTTCATTTTATGACATATTTTGCCGTATGAACGTTCGATTCTTGTAAAACTCGTTCGTTTTCGTTGTTTCTTGGTTTGCACAAGTTCGTGTGACTGATTTGGTCGTGTTGAGACTTTCGGTTCGTAAATCCGACGTCGTTTCGTGATTTTCGGGCACTTGGGCCATTTTTGTAATTTCCTAATAGTTTAGGGAATCTCTTTTTCGTTGTCGCATTACGGACCCTCCGGTGGTCGGAATTATATTTTCTTTTAGCGCTTAGCTACGTAGTCTGGTATGCTTCGTGTTTATGTTTCCGGATTCTGACCTCGTCGTGCGTTTCGTGTTTTGTACCTTCGACAAGCAACAGTCTGGCGATATGAGCAAAGCGATCTTGGCGTGCGTAGGTAGCGCACGCTACCCTGTTGCCTTGCGTGCGCTACCGATGTGCGATTAGCGTCGCTAACTCGTTATTGTTAGCGTGCGCTAGCGAGTGGCGGCAGAGCTCTTGGACGGTTTCGGCCCGTTAGCGCGCGCTATACATGATAGTTAGCGTGCGCTAACTTCACATTTATTAAGATCAGCGGCAGTTTAGATTCAACATTATTTTTCATTCTTTTCCTTTCCTTCCCTTACTACGGGCGATTTTGGCGATTCAGAGCAGATTGTGGAGAGTAATCGGTGGAGTTCCCTTCCAGTCCGATTCTTGTGTCTCGAGCATAACACACCACCATCTAAACCCATCTCCATCGTCCGAATTCAAGGTAATTCCCCAGGAACCCTAACTTTGACGAATTTGGGGGTTTTTCGGGATTCTAGGGGTTTAGTTCCGAATTGTTCAACTATGTTACGATATTCTTTACCGATTGTGATTATTGAGTGATTCTAAATCCAATTTCCTTGATTTTAATCCGCGAATTATCAATACGGGGAGATTTTGCGTAAACCCTCGCCCGTATCGATTGATCGTTCATTGTCGTATCATGTAATCGGGGATATGGGTGTATTCCAATAGAGTATTGTTGTCCGTTGGGACTGAACTATGTTTATCCTTCGTTTAGGAACCGTCGTTTTCCACCCGGACCGTTCGTAGTCGTGTTTCACTTCCGTTTCTTCAAGAATGTCTCAAAGGCAAGTACTTTACATTTGTTTACATGTTCTAGTATTTGAATTATGGCTTTATCGTGGTTGTTGTGGATGGATATGTGTATGTTCACCTAGGGACGGTCCGACGGGACCTCTAGGGATACGTAGTGCCGTGAGTGTGCGTATCGCGAACTGTGGTTAGCCACCCAGGGATGTCCGACGGGGCTCTGCGGGGTACGGTGGCCGTGAGTCTCGTACCGACGGTTAACTTTGAATTGTGATTTGTTGGAGATAATGTGTTTTGTGATTGTACATTGTAAATATTCCGGAAATATAAAATGTTTTCTAAAATGATTTTTGGTGCATATATTCATCTGATTAGAATGTAGTTCAAATGGATTGTACTTGCACTAGCAGTTGTCGCTAACCCCTTAAATGGGGGAAATACTTTTTGTATTTCAGGTATCGATCGTGGGGACAAACGAGCACTCGAGCCGTATGAGGATGATGGGCAAGCATGATACTGATCAGTAGTCATTTATTGGTGTTTATTTCAGTCTATTACTTTTGATGTCTTGTGTTGGGACTTTTGTATTATAAAATTGGTTTAAGTACTCGAGTACTTCTTGTTTCAAAATTATTAATGTTGTGTTCCTGTTTTGGGAAGTGGATTAGTGTTGGATTTTATTGTCGGATTGTAATCTTATTTGAATTGTCGTATTATTGATGATTGTTTGTCGTTGTCAAATGCCTTGTTGGTACGTTAGCCTGGTGGATTCCATAGTGTGGAGTCCACGGCGCTGTAATATGCCCTGAACGTCTTGGGGGTGTTACATCCAAAACATGTAAGAACACTCAAAATGATTGAGGTATGAATGAGATATAATGTTCCAAAGTGAACCCTTTAAAAATGATGCTATCCCACATTGGAAAAAGAAGGGAGAAATTGTGAGTATATAAGGAGATGTGGACAAAGGCATGTTCAAAATGAGACATGTGTGGATGTGTGACTAGGCGCCCCTCGCGCACACACACACACACGCGCGCGCCGCCGCCGCTGCCGTTCGTCCGGCTGGCCGGCCGGCCGGCTCGGGTCGGGTCGGGTCGGTCTTGGTCTCGGTCGAAGGGCGATTTGGGCGAAATGTCTCGGCGTCTCGAAGTTATCTTTTTACTGCAATTTTATTCGGTAAAATTTTATTTTACCGAAAATACCTCAATTAATAAATTCCGAATTTTTCGGATCCGGATAAAATCGAATTAAACGGATAAGTATTGAGATACTAATCCTGATCGGTTTAGAGTTCCTCCAGATACCAATTTCGGTCGGTTTAGAGTTCCTCCAGATACCAACTCTGATCGGTATAGAGTTCTTCCAGCACACAACCTCCTTCAGCCTTCACCTATAAATACCCGGTTTGAGGGGCTCGTTTTTACACACCTTTTTGCGGACGAATTTTGAGAGCCTTTACAGCCAGATATTTTTTTTCTTCGTTTTTCTTCTTCGGTCGGTGATAGTAGATAGATTTTGTTCTAGTTCGTTGAGGGTGCAGCGGATCACAAATTCGTTACATCGAGGTGTTGTTTTATCCTGGGAGGCAGACGTCAGACACCGTGGTGATGACGAATTTGCTTTAAGGAGACAGATTATCTGGACTCAACAGCGAAACTTTCATTTTATATTCGGGATCGACGGATTTCGTTTTGCTAACAAATTTTCTGCAGGGCTTATATATCATATATATATATATATATATTTCTATTCTGTTCTTTTCAAGTAATTGTTTTCAAAATTATTCAACAGGAAGAACTATTCGTATGTAGACATTAATATTGTACTGAGAAAATAATATAACACAATTTCTGAAATTATTAAATTACAGGATAGCTTCAATTTCAAACAAAAAAAGAATTCTGCAATAAAGAGTAATGAAGATCATTCCTTATTTACCATGTAATCGATTGAGATTTAAATGAATGATTGTTCAGATGGTTATATTTAGAAAGATATATATTCGGAAATATTGTTAAAAGCATTAATCAATCTCTTCTGCTTGTATGACATGAAGGTGAACTCAGAATTAACTATGTTAAAATCATTCTTCAACATAGGTAAAAAACTAATCCCATGTATCACTAGTTTCACTACCTACCACAACCCAAGCAATAGAATGGGGCTTTTTATTGGGCACTTCTCCCATAGCAGCCAAAAGAACCCTAATGAATGTCCCAGCAAGGTGTGCTTCATCCACGCCAATAATTTTTATCAAACCTACCAAGAACCCTTCCTTTAGGCAAGCAAAGCACACATAGAATCCCATAAACCTCACTTCCCCAATGATATCATATGTGTCTAATGTTGGAAATGTTGGAAATAAAGAGGAAATGGGGTGTTTTGAGCAGTCCACTTGAGAGACAATTTTGAGTGGGCTCGACTACGAGTTAAAGTTAGGACTTAGTTGGAATACGTCGTACCCCGTACGAGGTTTTCAAAACATGTAAGAACACTCAAAATCATTGAGGAGAGAATGAGATATAATGTTCCAAACTGAACCCTTTAGAAATGGGTCTTGAGATGTTATCCCACATTGGAAAAAGAAGGGAAAAATTGTGAGTATATAAGGAGATGTGGACAAACTCTTGTTCAAAAGTGAGACATGAGTGGATGTGTGACTAGGCGCCCCTCGCGCACACACACACGCGCGCCGCCGACCGGTCGGCCCAGCTCGGGTTGATTTGGGCGAAATTTCTCGATGTCTCGAAGTTATCTTTTTACTGCAATTTTATTTGGCAAAAATTTATTTTGCTAAACCGCCTCAATCATAAAATCCGAATTTTCGGATTAAGATAAATATCAATTTAATTGATAATTATCGAATTAATATGTTAGGATAACTATCAAGTCATTTGATAATTATAGAACTAATATATTAATAGATTAGGATAAGTTGTGAAGAGGCAAATCCTAATTAGAGTTCCTTCAGCACATGTCTCTTTCTCATCTTCACCTATAAATACAAATGTGAGGGGGTCTGAAATTTTCATAAAAAAATTTCGTTCGTTTTTCCAGCCGAAATTCCGAGTTCGTTTTTTTTTCAAAAAATATTTTTCTTCATATTTTCAGTCGTGTCGGTGATAGTTCAGATTTTATTCTAGTTCGCTGAGGGTGCGATGATCGATTTATCAACGCATCGAGATGTTGTTTTATCCTGGGAGGCAGAGGCTATACACTGTGGTGGGGGCGAATTTGCTTTAAGGAGACAGATTTCCTGGACTCAACATCGCCCATCTTCGGATTTATATATGTATATATATATATATATATATTATTCGCTGATTGCTTCACTAACGAATCTGTCTCCAACTTTGTTCTTTTCAGATTTGCAGCTCATGCAGTAGATTCAAAGCATGGTAAATATTCCAACAATCTTAAAGCAAATTGAATATTTTGTAGCATAAATTTCGAAATCATTAATATCGGATCTCTGCAAAATTTTCCATCTATGGGAAAAATGGTTTATTACTTTCGAAATTCATTTTTAAAGATGTTTGGATCTGCCACGAGGAACATTCTATAATTCGATTTGCCCTATGGTTACTTTATGACTGCGCAATTTGGTTTGTTTCACTTCATTCGTTCCTTTTCCCTTCGAGGAATTTCTTTGATCCAATAACAACAAATTGGAGAAAGTCATTTCTTTGCAGATTTATCATACTAGTTGTATCATTCAACACATTAGTCCGTAAGTTAATATTAGAGAAACAGATGCGGATACATGCACTATTTTCTAGTACCTTTTGTTTGTCGCTACGATTGAAACAATCGTGTATTTGTCTATTCATACATGCTGATTTCTGATTTTCAAAAGACATGGTACGTGGTCTTAAGTTTGAGTTATTGGCGATACTCGGATATCATATCGTTTTATTCCAATAGAAACATCATGTAAAGACATGGTTTAATCAGTCTACACGCAAGACCAGGAGAAGAAATGCACGACAGGAGAAGGCCGTCAAATTTTTTCCCAGAACCACTGCTAGACAACTTCGTCCAGTTTTCCTTGGTCAGACTCTAAAATACAACATGAAGGAATAGTTTATAGTATTATCATCAGCTCATTGTTGGGGAAAACAGAGTTACATGTTTTGTTAATTATTTGATTAAAATATTAAGATTATTTAGATTAATTAAGATATTAACTAAATAGGATTTGTTGATTGATTTTAATCTTTTATGTGATGGAATATCAATCTTGGTCAGATGCTCGGACGTTAAAGACCCTAACGGACCTGGTACCTAGTGAGTACATGTTATGGGTCGGCATGAGAATTACAATATTTTTGGTTGGATTTGTTTCTCCAGTTAATTTGTCGGTCTGCTGCGGCAGTGCCAAACGAGCCTATTATGGCGATCCATGTGATACCTAATATGGCAAATATTGATATTAGCTCCATACGCGGAAAATTCGGAGATATTCGAGGAGTTGTTAACCCCAACGCATCGGTTGGCCGAGGATCACTGAATGTGGGTTTATTGGAAGCTTATGTTTTTCCATGGGCACTAGATCATTCTATATGGCTTGATGAAGATGTTGTATCAGTGTTTGCGCTAAAAATTTTGGTTCTCCTTGGAACCATGCTGAAATTTCGGAGATATACAATAATTGAATTTTAGTGCTAAGAACATAAAAGTTCTTTAATCGAATATTAAAACCAGAGAGGTTTTAAATGATGATGAAACCTACTCTTATGAGAGGTTGTAACAAGAAATGTGATTACTCTATAAAGATAGTGATACATTTGTTATGCGTACTCGATAATGAGTAAACCTAAGAAGAGAAATTTACGCTCTAAAAGCTCGAGATAGAAAACCAACTTAATCCGGAAATTAAGATGGTTGAATTGCACTCTAAAGGAGACGCAAAAACGATATTAATCAGTTCAAACTATCACTGAATATGAGGATATTAGTCATGTGAAGACTACTTAATTTAAAACAAGACACCATGCAAGGAAATAATTGAAATTTCCTATTAGTTCTGAAATGTAGTAAAACAATTTTAGAAATACTAAAAATGTGGGGGTGCCTGGCTAAGGCTAAAGTTCCTAAGCCAAAGCAAGTGAATGTATGACCTAAGACGGTCGACTGCATCTTCACTGGATACGCACATGATGCATGATACGTATAAATCCATAGTGTAGAAATCTTATAGTCTGACATATTAGTATGTACTAATCGAGTTAAGGAAAAGAGTGTATCAAACGCATAACTGATTTAAAAACTAAATCAATTATGAGACACTGTGGATTTGTCAATCTGAAATGAATCACCAAGTGATTTTAAAAGTTGAAGCAAAAGGCTTGAACTTGGAAAATCACTACGTGCTAGAAGATAATTTACAATGATGTGTGCAAAATATACACTCTTCATATGGTCATATAAGAGAGAAAAAATAATTCTGTTGTGCAGAATTTTGTTTAATGTTCGGTAGATCTTCCTTTGGAAAATATACACTCTTCATATGGAATAGATACCGCTATGATCTAATGTAAATTCAGTTCGAAAATAAAATTAAATGGATCCATGGATAAATAAGAGGCGAAACTACTAGCTGAGGTTGTAGTAACATGAGAGCCTAAAGTACTTTGACATATATTCTCTAATAACGAGAATAAAGTTCATTATTATGATATATATGTGGAAGTATATGAAATGAACATACATGCAGTCTTTCTAAATGGCGTTTTTGAGAAAAGCCAACTTGGAAGAACCAAAGGCATATGTGCCTAGCGCAACGACTGAAAGTCCGCAACTTAGTGAAAGTATTATGAATATAAATTGACACTAAAATAGTGGCATAAAATCTTTGACATCGTGATGTCAAGCAATGACTTCAAAGGATGTGATAATTAAATGACCGAAAAGTACCAATTTGTGGACGCTCAAATTTGGTAATGCAGTTAATCAAAAACTGCTAATTTTGGGGACGCTTAAAATTAGTAATTTGATCTATGAGAAATTGAAGTCTCGGTTAAAAGTTGGTAACGTAATTTCAAAGCGTTAAAATTCCAATTTATAATGTCAAAAAGATTCAAGACAATGAATATGTCAAGTGTATATGTTAAATACACATGACGACTATGTCATTTTAAGAATAAACTTGAATGATCGAGTTATTGCTGACAATATTGACAAGGAGATCAATTCAACAAAATCTAAAAAGATAAATATATGAGACTAAAGAAATAATTTTAAGATGTAAAATCTCAAGTCGTTCACAATGTCTCATATGAGGTCAGTCATACTATGATGACATCAATCTTGGAAAGATCAACGGAATCAATTCTAGTATAGTTGGAATGGCAATGGATATGGTGCATCTATCTAAGCACAAAGGTAACTGATCTTTCAAGAGTAACTAAAAGTCTAATGCACTAAGTGAATTGTACAAGACTAAACAGTCTATATCGTGAGTAGACTATGTGGATACACGAGTAATCAAGAAACTAATCATCAATTGGTGATTACATTGATATAAATTATTTTATATATGCTGCATGATATGAGATATTCAAAAACTATTAAAATGATATACTAATGCAAATTGGATATCTGACATTATGAATTTAATGTCTAAATAGTGAATATGTTTCACACTTGCTAGTGCAGCAGTGAAATGGAAATCTTTAAAATAGACGGTTATAGCTCGGTTTACAAAGGAATCTAAGTTCATAACCTTAGACAAATATGCATAAGAGGCATAATGCATTACCAATTTCTAGAAGATATTCCAAAATGGGCAAAGCTGTGACCGCAATATGTATTTATTGTGATAGTCAATCTACTATTGACAGGGCACAGAGCAAAAGTATAATGGTAAGTCTCGTCATATGAGGCAAAGACATAATACATTTTGCTATCAACATTGGTTATCACTACTAACTACGATTCGTCAGGAGATAACATCGCGGATCCGTAACCAAAGGGTTATCAAAAGACCTTGTTGATAAATCATCAAGAGAAATGGGTCTATTGACATAAGCTAATGGTTTTATGGAGGATACCCAACCTAAGCTGACTGGAGATCCCAAGATCTAGGTTCAATAGGACATCCAATTCATAAAACTGGTCACGATCACTGTGGGGGTTACCCCAAACCGACCATTCCTATGATGAAAATAGTGATACCCATAGAGAGAGGTTCATCTATGCTTTTAATGATTCTTAAGTCGACAACGTATAGTTGGGTGGAGTAAAATACGGGTTTACTTAGAACACTTAAAAAGAATTACCTATGTTGGAGTGAAGAGGGGCCACTTCAAAGGAGAATTGCAAGGCACAATTCTTTAGAAACTCTCGCAAAACCAGGACAGTGTCCACGACCAAAATGGGCATAATAATGAGAACAGAATAAGTCAGGGAGGGCACTTGTGAAGGATATACGATCACTTACACAAGCAGTCGGACAGTTCAAAGGCATCTAGTCATACTGTCTAGCCAGTAAGTAGAATGTATCTTTTCGATGGAAGGTTCAAGGAGCATTCTCTACCTATCTTATCCAATGTCTAATCGCAGTAACTATCACCAAGTCAAACTCCATGTCTGACGTGTGCTGTTGGACCATCAATCACATTCATGTGGGGGATTGTTGGAAATAAAGATGAAATGGGCTGTTTTGAGCCGTCCACTTGAGAGGCAATTTTGAGTGGGCTCGACTACGAGTTAAAGTCGGAACCTAGTTGGAATACGTAATACCCCGTACGAGGTTTCCAAAACATGAAAGTGTTGAGATATCAAAGGATCATTATAGTGAATTACCGATGATTTGAGAGAAAAATATTTATTCTATTATCACTCAAGAATAGAATTACAAACTCACAAAATAAAAACTCTCAAACTCACTCAATCTCAACTTGGATTGTTATTCACTCTTTGAACTCACTCTTGGAGATGAGATACAAATCAACAAAATGCCTTGCTATTTATAGGAGTAAATGTGGTATGAAATCATGGTGTGAAAGGATGGTGTGAATGGATGAAGCTTCCAACTTCAAAGTTGATGGCTTCAACAATTGTTGGTGGAGAAATCTTAGAAGATGGTGGCTTCTAGATGACTTTACATTTGAGAAGGTGGGTTGGTGATGATTTTTAACACTCCCCTTCATTACCAATACTCCTCATACGTAATACCATTCCAAGTAGGTCTCGAAATTCGAAAATCTTTGTTGCAGATAAGCTCTTCGTAAATATGTCCGCAACCTGGTTTTTGGCCCTGACTGGCTTCATGTCAATGTCTCCTTTAAGTACTTTCTCACTAAGAAATGATAGCGTACTTCCACATGTTTGGTCCGAGCATGAAATACTTGGTTCTCAGCCAAACGAACTGCTGACAGATTGTCTCAGTGTAATGCAACTCCATCTTCTATTGGTTGGTTCAAATCCTTCATGAGTTGAGTCAACCAAGCACATTCTTATGCCATCGCCCCTGCTCTATATTCCACTTCAGTAGTTGAAAGAGAAACAGTAGGTTATCTCTTACTGCACCATGATATAGCTCCTGAACCAAGATTGAATATATATCTTGTAGTCGATCTCCGGGTGTCATGGTCTCCGGCATAGTCTGCATCACAATAGCCGCTAACCTTGCTTTGTACCCCCTTGTTGTAGAAAAGTCCCAAATCAATTGTGCCTTTAACATATCTGAGGATTCTTTTAACTGTTTCAAGATATGACTTCTTCGGTTTCTGCATGAACCTGCTAACAACACCTACATCAAATGTTATGTCAGGTCTGGAAAGAGTTAGATAGATAAGACTACCTACTATCTGTCGGTACATTCTTGTGTCCTCCAAGTCTTTCCCATCGTAGGCACATAGCTTCAAGTTTAGCTCCATTGGGGTAGATATTAGCTTGCAGTCAGTTAGCCCAAACTTCTCGATTAAATCCCTTGCATATTTCTGCTGACCAAGAAATATACCATCATCTGTTCTTTCGACTTCCAATCCTAGGAAGTGTTTCAGTTCACCAAGTTCCTTCATTTGAAATCAGACTGACAAGTTTGCCCTTGTTCGTTGAATCTCGTCTTCGTCATCGCCAGTGATGATTAGATCATCCACATATACAAGGACTACTGCTAGCTTGCCTCCTTGAGTTTTCACGAACAAGCTTGAATCTGCTGGGGCAACATGATAATCACTTTGGACTAGTAACTCAGCAATTTTCCCATACCATGCTCGGGGTGCCTGCTTCAAGCCATACAACGCCTTCTTCAAATTGCACACGTACTCAGGCTTTTCATGATTCACAAATCCTTTGGGTTGATCAATATAGATATCACGATCAAGTTCCCCATGTAAAAACGCATTCTTCACATCCATTTGCCATAATTTCCAAGACTTACTTGCTACTAAGGCTAGTAAGACACGAACTGTAGTAATCTTTGCAACTGGACTAAACATCTCGTCATAGTCTATGCCATACTCTTGAGAGAATCCATGAACAACTAATCGAGCCTTGTACCGCTCAATTGTACCATTTGGACGAATCTTCAACTTGTAAACCCATTTGCAGGATATGGGTCTAACACCTTCAGGTTTTGGCACTAAATTCCAAGTTTGATTTTGTTTTAATGCCGAAATCTCTTCTTCCATGGCCTCTATCCACTATGGACTATTTGATGCTTCTTCAAATGTACTTGGCTCTTTGACTTCAGCATAAGCAACATCTACATACTTTGGATTTGGCCGTCTTTCTCTGGTGGACCTTCGCACTTGAGGTTGTGAAGGTTCCTGCTCTTCCGGTTCACTAGTCTGTACTTCATCTGGTGTTTCATGTATACCTGTTCTCCAATGGCTTCTTGATTTGGACCGTACCTCAACTTGATCTGACGGGGATTTTGGTTCTTCTATGTCATTGTTGTCTTGAGAGGAATGTAGCTGCAACTTGGTTTGTAGCTTTTCTTGCAGCTCATGTGTATCTAGTAATGCCACCTTGTTTGCCCACCATGAAGATGCCTCATCGAATACAACATTTCGTGAGATATAGATCTTGTTTGTATTTGGATCGCAGCATCTCCAGCCTTTCTTTTGTTCATCATATCCAACGAATATGCAGCGGACAACTTTCTTGTCGAACTTGCTGCGATCTTCATCTGCAATAAACACGTAACATACACAACCAAACACTCGAAAATAATTCACTGTCGGTTTTACATTATACAATTTTTGAAATGGTGAAATAAATTCCAGCCTCGGTTGTGGTAGCCTGTTGGTGATATAGACTACTGTCTTCATGCATTCTGCCCAAAATCTTGTATCAACATTCTTTGCATGTAGAAGACTTCTACATGTCTCTGCTAGGTGGCGGTTCTTACTCTCCGCTACTCCATTTTGCTGTGGAGTTTTTGCACAAGTCAGTTGCCTTCGGATGTTGCACTCCTTGAGGTAGTTGTTGAATTCATTTGAAGTATATTCTCCTCCATTATCAGTACGGACGCACTTGATCTTCCTCCCAAACTCACATTATACCGTATCCTTAAATTTCCTGAATATTTCAAAAGCTTCATCTTTATGCTTCAAGAAATATACCCATACATACCTTGAGAAATCATCAATAAAGGTTATCAAATATTGATAACCGCTTGTTGACTTTTGTTTGATCTTCCCAAGCACATCTGAGTGGACCAATTCCAACGGCTCTCTTACTTTGAACTTTGACACTTTGTAAGGCAGTTGATGTGCCTTACCATATTGACATCCAGCACACACAGTGTCATATTGGATCTCGAGTTGAGGAAGTCCCCTTAGCATGGACTTCTGCATCATAATCTTTAGTTTGCCGTAATTGACATGTCCAAGTCGTGCATTCCATAGGTCTCCAGTGTCACTTCTCTTAGCCTTCTCAACGTAGGATTCTTCAGCTGACATCACATAGATAGCCTTCATTTTTGGTCCTTCCACGAACGGTGTACCTATGACTTTCAATTCACGATACACTTTCACATCGTTCGGGCCAAACAACACATAATTACCTGAAGCAGTTAATTGTGGTACTGACAACAGGTTCTTCTTCATCCCTGGGACATGATAGACATTGTCAAGTTGTACTTCTTTATGTCCGTACCTTTGTGGCAGTTGTGTCTTGCCAACATGGGCTATTGGTAATTGTGTGTTATCAGCTGTCACAATAACTCGATCTCCATTGTACTTGGTCATACTTACAAGTTTCAACTCATCTCCGGTCATATGATTGGAAAAACCAGAGTCAACGATCCAATCATTCTTGTAATCGACTAACTGCTCACATACCGCAGTAAGTGCGAATTCCTCTCTTGGGCCTTTCCCTTATGTATCAGCAGTATCTACATCCTCGGTCATAGAAGGAAGTCTCGAAATCCCAATCTTCTTGTCCTAGAGCCTCGTCCTTAGATGTTGTTGCTGTATTTCCTTCAACTCTCTTGGACCAGCAATTTTTTGCATAATGTCCTTTCTTGCCGCAATTGAAACATTCGTCACTTTGACGATCGTTTTGTTGCCACCGGTTCTGACCATTTCGATTATGTTGAGCTCCTCGAGCTCCCCCTGGCTGGAAACCTCTATCTTGGTTTCCTCGAACATCTCTTTCTTGACTATTGAATCTCCCGAAACCACGTCCTCGTCCTCGACCACGACCGCATCCTCGTCCGCGTCCTTGATTGTCTCTTCTATTAGTGAAAAGGGCTGTCTCTTCACCATTGGTTGGTCGACTAGACATGGGTTTGTCTAGATCCTCTTCATTAATTAGCAAATTTTCCAGATCTGCTAAAGTTGGCTCGGTGGCCCAGTCCCGAGTTGCCGTGATAATACTCTTATACTCTGGCTTCAATCCGTGGATGATAATTCTTTTCATCCTCATTTGTGTAATGCCATTTTCAGGATCTAGTTTAGAAATCTCATCACAAAGAGATTTCACCTTTGAGAAATATTGACTCACACACATATTTCTCTGGGAGATCGACAAAAGCTCATTTTCAAGCCTTTGTAATTTTCATCATTTTTCTTCGCGAAAATAGCCGCCAATGTATCCCAAGCTTCCTTCGGTGTTCGGACATCTTTGATCCACTGGAGAAATTCATCTTCTAAAACTACAGTAAAGGCATACATAGCTTTGCCTGCCTTAACCTTCCATTTCTTTAAAGCATCAGGGTCGGCAGCTGGCCTTTGATGTGCATCATCTGGTCGTACCGGTGTTGAGGTTGAGATGTCGGAGGTTGTGTCTGTGCTTTTGGCCTCCCTTGGTGGTGGTGTCTCTGCTCCGTTCACGATATCCCATAAGTCCTGCCCGAGCAGGTAAAACTTCATACGGGTACTCCATGACCCATATTTGTTGTTATTGAGCTTCTCAATAGAGGTAGTAAAATCAGCCATGATTTTAACAAAGCTTCTGGGGCCGAAAGTACAATTTTTCAAACTTTTGGGGTCAAAATAAAAAATTTCAGAGGTTTAGGGACTGAATTAAAATCTTCCAAAAAGTTCAGGGACCAGTATTTAATTTTTGGAAAATTTATTTGCTGTTCATCGTCTTCAACCTCGAGACAATTCTTTCGACAGCCCGTACGGTTTCGTCTGACGTCGGTTTTGTATTCTGAAAATACCACCGAACTCTTCTCGACGCGAGGAATCTAACGGTATCCTCAAAATTGAGTTTCGACCACCTTTATAAAACTCAAAATTTTCAGCTCCTCTACCACTTCCGGCTAACACTCCAAAACCTTTCTCCGATACCACTTGTTGAGATATCAAAGGATCATTATAGTGAATTACCGATAATTTGAGAGAAAAATATTTATTCTATTATCACTCAAGAATAGAATTACAAACTCACAAAATAAAAACTCTCAAACTCACTCAATCTCAACATGGATTGTTATTCACTCTTTGAACTCACTCTTGGAGATGAGATACAAATCAACAAAATGACTTGCTATTTATAGGAGTAAATGTGGTGTGAAATCATGGTGTGAATGGATGAAGCTTCCAACTTCAAAGTTGATGGCTTCAACAATTGTTGGTGGAGAAATCTTCAAAGATGGTGGCTTCTAGATGACTTGACATTTGAGAAGGTGGGTTGGTGATGATTTTTAACAGAAAGAATACTCAAAATGATTGAGGTATGAATGATATATAATGTTATAAGTGAATCCTTTAGAAATGGGTCTTGGGATGTTATCCCACATTGTAAAAAGAAGGGAAAATTGTGATATATAAGGAGATGTGGACAAACTCTTGTTCAAAAGTGAGATATGAGTGGATGTGTGACTAGGCGCCCCTCGCGCATGTTGGAATTGTAATACCCGGATTTTCAGTATAAATTTTTTGCGTTATTTTATCTGAGGTATACTGTATAGTTTGGTATCTATACAGTATGGATAAAATAAATTGAGGACCGAGACAGTTATACTTGTGTAATTGACGTTTTGATTGACAGTTATATTGAGGATTTGCTGTATCAGGTTGAACTGATTTGGATATCAGGTATATCGTATGAGAATATTTTTGGATTGAGTATATGTATTGATTTTTGCCGTATGCTCGTGTTTTGGTATGCCGTGACATTGGACAGGAATCGTTGAAATTGGCTAAGTATGGAATTGTTACATACGTTAACAAGGTGAGATAACGTACGTAAGATTGGCACGGTTACGTACGTTAAGGCTAAGGTATTACGTACGTAACGAGGGCATCGGACAAGACCGAGTCATGGTCGGCAGGTGGGACCCGGTGTTGGCAACTTTCGGCGGAGGATGTTGACAGGTGAGTCAACGTACGTGTTACGTACGTTATATAGGACGTGTTACGTACGTAACACGACCATTGTACTGTAGCAAGTCAACTGGTATATTACGTACATTATATGGCATGGGTTACGTACGTAAGGAAGTTCACGTTTTGAGGCAGTAGGGTCTGGGATGGCATTACGTACGCTAACCAGGACAAGATAGCATACGTAAGAGGTGTTACATACGTTAACTTGGGAATGTTACGTACGTAACGAGCGGGGAGTTTATATAAGGAATGGCCGTCATTTCATTTCACTTCAGCATTTCTCTTCGTTTTTCATCTCTAAACATTGAGAGAGGGATATATTGGCTCTCCTAATTCGATTTTGAGCTTGAGGGCTTCGATTTGGAGCTTGGATATGGAGTTACTGATGATTCTTGAAGTGATTTCTTGTGTATTCCATCTTCTAAGAGGTATGTTGGATATGTAACACCCCCAATCCACTCAGGGATATTACACGCCGTAGACCCTCTCCTCGAGGATCTACCAGGCTGATAACTAAAATCAAACATCTAAACATCGCCTTTAAGGCTAAAATGACTCAGTAGACCGACTTGGTCTTTCAATAATAACATACAACTCAATTCCATACACATACCCACGCAGGGGTCAAAATACAATAAACTCCCGTACAACGGGGAAAAGATACCGCAGTGGAAAAGAAAATACAGTTGGACCAATACGACATCAACGGAACCTCGTGTGATTAGTATCGTTCATCTTTCATCATCCTTCGCGCCGACCCTGTGCTATGCTCCAAAACCTGAATGCAAAAATAGACATCCACCCCCCGAATACTCGGGGGTTAGCAAAACTCCACTGTTTTGCTAGTGCAAGTATAAATACGAAAACAAGCCATACATATCATACTCCACAAAAACAGAATAATCGCGAATATACTTCCCGAGAAAATTCACTTGATCAAACCATTCAAAACGTGAAAGGTAGGAAATAACCCAATGTCCATATTACAAAACATTTGACGATCTCGGGAGTTTAGAAAACATTTGGGACATAAGAATTCTAAAACCTTTCGAAAACATTTAGGGACACAGCCCAAAAGTCATTTTCCAAAATTCAAGTTCCGGTAACAATACGCAGGGTCCACAACCCATTTCACAAAACACGGGGTCCGTGACCCAAATCACAAATCACATGTTCCTAAGGATTATTGGTGTCCCGTGCTAACAAGCCACGAACCTCAGATGCTCCCGAAGAACAAACCCGAGTGAATAACCCAATAGGAAAAACATATCAAATCACATGTTTCCACGACACGAATATCACAACCAAACCACAACCATAAGTTATCCCGGCATCGCGCTAACAAGCCACGAACCTCGGAGTCCCCGCAAGACATACCCGATGATAACCCCACAAGTTATCCCGGCATCGGGCTAGCAAGCCCCGAACCTCGGAGTCCCCGCAAGACATACCCGTATTGGATAACCCTACGGTTTCGCCCGACCCATACTAGCAAGTATGGATCCCGGAGATTCAACAATCATACCCGGAGGCACATCACATACAACAAGCACACAACAATAGTCGATTGTCAATACAAGCAACATTAAGCATCACAACCTCCTTTCAAAGGAGTAACGACTAACATCACATCATGTCGAATACCCACCGAACAAACATACAATTCAATACACAATCCTCGGCAAACAATTATGGTCTATTATATTCAATCAATGCGATTATAACGTCTCTCAACGTACGAAACTAACACACATATTCCGAGAACATATCCATTCACGAAGTATTCGAATTATCATTGAAAGACAATATTTATCGAGGACATACCGATCCTTTTTAACGTTCATTAAACATTGGATTTCGCATAAAATAATTTATCAATAATTATGCCGATGAAATATGAAATGTATGGGCAAGATACTTGCCTCGATATCACGAGCAATGGAAAAATGAACGGATACGGCCGGGTAGCCCTCAAATTCCCGAACACTATCTAGAACGCGATAGCACCGAAATTACTACGGGAAAACACCACATGAATCATCAATCACCAAAGGAATTCAACATCGGAATCATCGAGCACCTATAATCCTCCGTAAGGAATAATAAAACACGATTACGACGAGAATCAAGGCCAAAAACAATGGAAATCCCAACAAACTATCAAAGGGAACTCATTCGAACATTTAATCGAACATTAAATGTTCAAGACCCTTCAAGAACAAAGAAATCACCCCTCGGGTCGAACGAACCAAAGATACGAGTATCCAATCCGTAGAACAAGTTCAAAACTACGTTTATACATCAATTAATTGATTAAAAGCAGTTGGAATCGAAATCAAAAAGGAAAATCCCCAAATCTACAAAAACAAGGGTTCAAGCCAAAATACCTTGATTTGGATGAATGATTCAAGTAGAGGTCGAAAATCTACAACAAGACTTGAGGTGGATGATCTCTACAAGTTTGGGAGCACTCAAATCGCCCAAAAATCGCCCACAAATCGCCCTAGATGGAAGGAGGAAGAAGAGAGGAGAAAATGAAGTTTTCTCCTCGAAAATCTGCTAAAAAGCGAGAAAAAGCCCGTGTGCCGCGGCACAGACAAGTGTGCCGTGGCCGGGGCCAAGAAAACGCCCAGAATCAGCTTAGTGCCGCGGCACAGCTGAAGTGTGCCGCGGCACACGGTACAGCCCACTCCAACACGAAAAAGGCACATCGTGTAGTCTTAGATATTTCGACCATAACTCCCTCGTCTGGACTCCGATTGACTCACCGTTTGAACCATTGGAAAGCTAACTTGATTCTCTATAATATTGCAAAGATTCATAATTTTTGGAGTTTCCAAGAATTAATGGTGACTTTACAAAGTCGAACTCCCACGTGAAAAAGTCGATTAAGGACACGGAACTCAACAAAACGACACCGAAACGAACTCGGATGACAAAAAGTGCAGAATTAATCATTCTTGGAATGACGAAACGGTCATGATAGAGTTGTCAAAACGAACTTCCTCCGAAAAAAGAAAATTACCGAAATTCGAAATTGCGGATATTACATTCTACCCTCCTTAAAAGAAGTTTCGTCCCGAAACTTAAAACAAGTAGGGGGGAGCAATATACCCGCCAGGAAAACTCGACGAGATACACAAAAATAGAAAACTCGCGCCCAACGGCGAAACGCTGCAAGAAACGCAAAGAGACATACGACGTGAAAACACGCTCCACGACGACCAACACAACGTCGCCGTTAGGGATACAATAAAACCAACAAATGACAAGCGTCATCAAATGGATGATATAGCCAAGTCAATTATCCGACAATCACAAAACACAACGAACGAAAGTCAGTATGATTGACCAACCCAACGGTACATCAATCGAAACGCGAGCCAATCGCTGAACTAATACGGAATTCCACCGCCCAAGGGTTGGAAGATCGAAAACGAGACTAATTTCCCGAACTTAAGGGAATTACGAAGGAGTCTGAACGCTCAACAATCGCGAAACGAGATCAACAAAAACCGAACAATCAAACGATCGAACCACAAAGATCGAGACAATAAGAATCGAACGATCATGTTCGAATCACGAAGAACAATAAAAATTCAAACAACAACTCCAAGGTTTACATCTCGACTCGAGACAATATATGATCCGGTGAAAACAACAACATATGCATTCACATAAGATCCACACGAGAGGGAATAGAAATTGAAAAGTCACAACGACAAACGAGTTATTCCGAAACAATACCACGCTCGTTCGATCAACAAAAGCAAGGGGCAGGACAAGCTCAGAAAATGTCAACGAACATAAACGAGTCGACAGAGTCGAAAATACAGAAATTCTAAATCCGATCCACTTCGATTAAAAGAACTAGTAGAACCAAAAGATGTTACTTCCGAAAAAGGTTCACAAGAATCGAACCGAACTCGGAAAAGTCACAGCGATAACCAGAGCGACCCAAAACAAGATCACAACTCGTTCGAACGATGAAACCGAAATACAGAACAAGTTCAGACAGTATCAACGAACACGAGCGAATCGATAGACTTGAGAAAGAGGAAATGAAGAAGTCCAAAAACAATACGGGTATTACATTCGACCTCTTATAAAAGAAGGTCGTCCCCGCTACTCACAATAACGAAATCAAGGAGACGACACAACAGGCAATCGACAGAAACATCCTTCAAAGGCCTCTCAAAGCCGATTCTGATATCTGTGCTGAAGCGCGAACTCCAAAAGTCTCGGTAGCCAATTCGCAAAACTGAATTCGGTGTCCCTCGAGTCCACACTCGAAATGTGTTACTGACGAGAAGGACAATTTGCACACGGTTGAAATGCCTCGGCTCGGCATACCGAAAATACAAATGCTAGATACAATGGAACATAACACCGCAAAACAACATACCGGAGATGCCAACTCAGCACAACGAGGAATCATAACACATATCATATATAACGATTACCATCGTAAAGTAATACACACACAAACACTACAACAACGACGGTATCGTTCGGCGACCTCAACGGCCCGAACGATAACCAGCACATAATTACAAACATCATGAAACAATCACACATGTGCATAAACGCACAAAAATCCAAGCTTTAACAACCCACACTCGTGCGACAACACGCAAATCACCACGAGGTGATAAACAGTAAACACCAGTTCACACCTCTCACAGAGGGCTAGTACAACAAATGCGTGGCAACGCCTAGACATTCATGCCACCAATTCGATCATACTCGGGAGTAACATCATAACGACAAAGCAAACATCATACATACATATCCAGCCCTCAAACGGGAATGGATAGGTTTTTAAAATGAAAACATCCTTTTGAAAATAATTTAGAAAAATGCCGGTTGATCTTGAGTATCACCTTTCAAGAAAAAGTACAAACGTGAAACATCGTTATCGAGACTTTGGAGAACCATCTCGCATTTGATAAAAATGAGGACACTTTCTCTTAGTGAAAACTTTCAGAATATTCGACCCTCGGGTCTAAATAAAAGTGTTTCTAAAACATTGAAAATATCTCAAAACATTTTGGTCCTCGAGGCAGAAAATTTTTGAAATATATTGTGGCACCTGGATGTTCCACAAGAAAATAACTCATTTGAAAAAAATATGTCTCGAAATTTATTTCTAAGATACTCAAGTTTTCGAAAATAATTCAATGCCAAAAAGGACGATGCCAAAAAGGCTAGAATGCCCAAAAATTTCGAGTAATCACACGGAACATCATAGCGCTGTGGGTCCCGCGTCGGAACCCCAGGCTAAAAACCATTTACAAAAATGCCAAAAAGGCTGATGACGGTAATATTTCAAAAACTCACAGAAGCCATTTACAAAATGCTAAATAACGTCATAAGAATTTCGCCAAAATGATCAAGGCCATAATGCCAAAAACTCGGTTAAGGGAATCGGTTTTCGAAATAAAACTCGGTCGGTAAAATACCGAAAGTCATTACAAAAGAACTCACGCAGCGGATAAAAGAAATACAATTCAACATGCACAATCCAACAACACTACTCCTCATATGAACGAAATATGAGAGTCAAATAACCACATATCACGAAATCAAAATCCATAAGAGGATTCCGTCACTTAACAAATAATCATAAAAATAGCTCGTGTCACACGAGGCACAACACAAAGAAGGGAGACTTACATTCACAGGTCGCACGAAGATGATGATCGCCCACGATACTAATCACGACCAACAAACTCAGACGACGCGTCGCGACACGACTTAGTCAGACATAATCCGACAAGACAAAACTCACAGACACCATCGACGACACGGCTAGGTTTCCACAACCTAAGCTCCGATACCATTTATGTAACACCCCAATCCACTCGGGGATATTACATGCCGTAGACCCTCTCCTCGAGGATCTACCAGGTGATAACTAAAATCAAACATCTAAACATCGCCTTTAAGGCTAAAATGACTCGATGGACCGACTTGGTCTTTCAATAATAACATACAACTCAATTCCATACACATACCCACGCAGGGGTCAAAATACAATAAACTCCCGTACAACGGGGAAAAGATACCGCAGTGGAAAAGAAAATACAGCTGGACCAATACGACATCAACGGAACCTCGTGTGATTAGTATCGTTCATCTTTCATCATCCTTCGCGCCGACCCTGTGCTATGCTCCAAAACCTGAATGCAAAAATAGACATCCACCCCCCGAATACTCGGGGGTTAGCAAAAATCCACTGTTTTGCTAGTGCAAGTATAAATACGAAAACAAGCCATACATATCATACTCCACAAAAACAGAATAATCGCGAATATACTTCCCGAGAAAATTCACTTGATCAAACCATTCAAAATGTGAAAGGTAGGAAATAACCCAATGTCCATATTACAAAACATTTGACGATCTCGGGAGTTTAGAAAACATTTGGGATATAAGAATTCTAAAACCTTTCGAAAACATTTAGGGACACAGCCCAAAAGTCATTTTCCAAAATTCAAGTTCCGGTAACAATACGCAGGGTCCACAACCCATTTCACAAAACACGGGGTCCGTGACCCAAATCACAAATCACATGTTCCTAAGGATTATTCGTGTCCCGTGCTAACAAGCCACGAACCTCAGATGCTCCCGAAGAACAAACCCGAGTGAATAACCCAATAGGAAAAACATATCAAATCACATGTTTCCACGACACGAATATCACAACCAAACCACAACCATAAGTTATCCCGGCATCGCGCTAACAAGCCACGAACCTCGGAGTCCCCGCAAGACATACCCGATGATAACCCCACAAGTTATCCCGGCATCGGGCTAGCAAGCCCCGAACCTCGGAGTCCCCGCAAGACATACCCGTATTGGATAACCCTACGGTTTTGCCCAACCCATACTAGCAAGTATGGATCCCGGAGATTCAACAATCCTACCCGGAGGCACATCACATACAACAAGCACACAACAATAGTCGATTGTCAATACAAGCAACATTAAGCATCACAACCTCCTTTCAAAGGAGTAACGACTAACATCACATCATGTCGAATACCCACCGAACAAACATACAATTCAATACACAATCCTCGGCAAACAATTATGGTCTATTATATTCACTCAATGCGATTATAACGTCTCTCAACGTACGAAACTAACACACATATTCCGAGAACATATCCATTCACGAAGTATTCGAATTATCGTTGAAAGACAATATTTATCGAGGACATACCGATCCTTTTTAACGTTCATTAAACATTGGATTTCGCATAAAATAATTTATCAATAATTATGCCGATGAAATATATGGGCAAGATACTTGCCTCGATATCACGAGCAATGGAAAAATGAACGGATACGGCCGGGTAGCCCTCAAATTCCCGAACACTATCTAGAACGCGATAGCACCGAAATTACTACGGGAAAACACCACATAAATCATCAATCACCAACGGAATTCAACATCGGAATCATCGAGCACCTATAATCCTCCGTAAGGAATAATAAAACACGATTACGACGAGAATCAAGGCCAAAAACAATGGAAATCCCAACAAACTATCAAAGGGAACTCATTCGAACATTTAATCGAACATTAAATGTTCAAGACCCTTCAAGAACAAAGAAATCACCCCTCGGGTCGAACGAACCAAAGATACGAGTATACAATCCGTAGAACAAGTTCAAAACAACGTTTATACAACAATTAATTGATTAAAAAGCAGTTGGAATCGAAATCAAAAGGAAAATCCCCAAATCTACAAAAACAAGGGTTCAAGCCAAAATACCTTGATTTGGATGAATGATTCAAGTAGAGGTCGAAAATCTACAACAAGACTTGAGATGGATGATCTCTACAAGTTTGGGAGCACTCAAATCGCCCAAAAATCGCCCACAAATCGCCCTAGATGGAAGGAGGAAGAAGAGAGGAGAAAAATGAAGTTTTCTCCTCGAAAATCTGCTAAAAACGCAGAAAAAGCCCGTGTGCCGCGGCACAGACAAGTGTGCCGCGGCCCGGGGCCAAGAAAACGCCAGAATCATCTTAGTGCCGCGGCACAGCTGAAGTGTGCCGCGGCACACGGTACAGCCCACTCCAACACGAAAAAGGCACATCGTGTAGTCTTAGATATTTCGACCATAACTCCCTCGTCTGGTCTTCGATTGACTCACCGTTTAAACCATTGGAAAGATAACTTGATTCTCTATAATATTGCAAAGATTAAGAATTTTTGGATTTTCCAAGAATTAATGGTGACTTTACAAAGTCGAACTCCCACGTGAAAAAGTCGATTAAGGACACGGAATTCAACAAAACGACACCGAAACGAACTCAGATGACAAAAAGTGCAGAATTAATCATTCTTGGAATGACGAAACGGTCATGATAGAGTTGTCAAAACAAACTTCCTCCGAAAAAAGAAAATTACCGAAATTCGAAATTGCGGATATTACAGGATAATCCTCCTTTTCATTTCAGATTTTTGATGTTGTTATTGATAAATGATTCGTATGAAGATGATTAATATGTTGTTGTTTTGATTCTTGAGGTTATATGAGGTGTATGTTGAAGGAAGATGATGATATGTTGGATTATGTCTTGATTATGTTGTTATGATTATGGAATCATAATATTCTTGATGTTCTTGGCAGTATTACTTCGATTTTTGATGCTAAGAAGATCGTATGTTGAAGAACATGATGATATACAACTTTAATTATGATTAAGGATTGTTTAGATGTTAGAAAACATCGGATTATGTTGTTTTATGGATTATGAACGTGAATTCGGATAATTCGTGTTCTTGAAGAACCCTTGAGTTATACATATCATGATTTTGGAAGGATTTCGGATAATTGGAATGTGATTATTCACGGTAATAATTGGTAAATTGTTTCTTATGAATTTACTAGTATAACAAGGAGTCTTGTTGATTCTAATTTAGAATTAAAGTCGGAATCGAATATGTTATGAAATCCTTAATGTCGAGATGAATTGATCATTGATTTGAGGAATGTGTTGGTGTTTTGAGTATGAATATGGAATATTCATATCTATAATTAAGTTATGTATTTTGGTACAATATTCGTATAGGAATACGAATATGATTCCGGATTTGATAAGATTATGACTCACTTTTGAGTTTGAGAATTCATAGGTATTTAACAAGTGTTCAATTCGGATAATGGAATTATTTGAAACCTTTGGAATATGGTTATCTATAATGTTGAATTGATCGGATTGTCCGGATTGATGATGATAACTGGTAATTGGTTTATATTATGAATTTACAAGGAGGAAACTTGTATCCGTATTTAAGATTGAATATGGAATCGGTAATGCTTAGACTTGGTTAAATTGATTATTGATATGATCTTCGGATTGTGGAATCGTATTGTGGTTTTGAATTCGTGTTTGATTGGTTCGGGTTGTTTGGATATGTGTTTAATCGGGATATTGTAGAACCATTGTGTTTGTTGATCGGTTATTGATTGTTATTTGTGACCATCGAGTTGCGACTTGTATCGTGGATATGGGTTCGTATTTGTTGAGTTGGATTATTTGGTATTATGTATATGATCGAGGTTTCGTTGAACCGTTGAGTTTGTTGGTTGAGTATGTCGGTTATTGATTTTTATCGAATGTGTGTTAATTGGTTATTGCAATAGGTTGATATGTTTTGATCGTGGATTATGACCGTTGAGTTGCGGTTGAGGCTAAAGAGTTCGTAGATTGGTTTTGGGCGGGGCTGAGGAGCTCGTAGACTAAGGCAGTGGATTTTGGTAACGGCTTCGTGGTATCGGTATCGAGGCAAGTTTATACTTGTTCAGTTTATAATATTTGATGAATGGTTTCGTTTTCATTTCATTTATAATTCGTATAGCAATGTTGTTAGAAATGTAAGTTGTCGGGATAATGGTTCGTATATCGTACTCTGGTTGTAATAAATCATAAGGTATATGATTTAATTGTGTTCAGGGAAGACGTGAGTTATCTTTGGTCAAGGATATAGAATATCGGATATCGAGGATAGTTATCGTGATGACATAAGTATCGGGATAAAGGTTTATTGGTATTGAATGGATGGTACCTTATTTGAGATTATTTGTATAACTGTGTATTCGTTCAGGGATGTTGTCCGTGAAAAGGATGTTGTCTTCGGCTTTGAGGTAATTTATGATTTGCTCAGTTATGAGATAATTATTATGTTGAGTTGTTGTATATGTTGTATGTTGAGGCTTCGTATATTGAGATTCATACTGGTTGTTCGTTGAGGGATGTTGATCCCAGGACTATTGTTGATATTAATGGTTGTGTTGATCGTCTCATTGGGGGATGTCGATGGACATGGTCCTAGGCTTTGAGGTAATCTAAGTATTTGTTCAGTCATGTGGATAATTAGTATGTTGAGTTGTTGTATATGTTGAGGTTTCGTGTAATGAGTTTCGTATCGGTTATTCGTTGAGGGATGTTGATCCCAAGACTGTTGTATTAAGATCGTAGATCATGTTGGTCATTCATTTAGGGATGATGATCCCAGGATTAATGTTTTGGATATTGATTAGTCGTGTCGACTTCTCATTGTCAGTCTGTTGTTGTTCACTTCGGTGAGTCTTTTGATCCTGATTGGATATGTGTTTCTTTGAGTTTCGTTGTCATGTTGCATCGTGACATATCTGGAGTCATATCTGCGTGCCGATTGGTTATTGTGTAGGATTTTTAGCCGGGCACATGATGGTTATGTGTTGATATTTCCACATTGAACCGTGCACACGAGACGTAGTTCGTGAGGCTAATTAGGTACAAGACCACACGTGTATGTGATCAATACCCGGGGTGGCTTGTGCACGGACATATTTCCGGATCGGGCGTACTATGATTTCCATCTTTGAGCCATATTGTTTGGTCGTTCATCCTCCATTCATGGTTGGGTATGTTCGACTGTTTGCGACTGGTTGTTCATACGCCCGAGGGGTATGTTTCGATAGTCGAGGTTATTTTCTTGAGATCCATTATTGTTGTTCATTTGGAGTTTACCTTGTTGATGGTATTCTCGGTTATTGTTGGTCCTTTGTTGATCATTTGGAGTTTACCTTGTTGATGGTATTCTCGGTTATTGTTGATATTTCATTGATTGCGTTCGAGATTTACCTTGTTGATGGTATTCTCAACTATCGTGATCCTTTATTGGTCGTATTGGAGTTATCATGTCGATGATATTCTCAGTTGATTTATCGGTTGATCTGGTTATTGATCGTATAAGCATTCGGACTGTACGTCGATGTTTCAGGATTTGTTATCATTATCATTTGGTAGTTGATCTACAGAAATGTTGTGTATTATTGGTTTATCCAGGTTGAGATTTGATTGTGTAATCCGACGGACAGGAGTTGGCACAGATTGGATTATTTCCACACTTATGAGTTATGATGATGTTTTGAGGATTATCGGTATTTTTGGAATACAGTACAGATGATTGTTGTTGAATTCATTTCGTCATTTGAGAATACGAAATGTGGAATATGTCAAGGATTGATTTAGTATGGATTGCTATGAATTGGTAAGGTTATAACGGTAAGATTACGTTGGTAGTATTCTTACAGTATTATTACATTGGTATGTAATTATTTATGATGATGTGATCGGTATCATTATTGAGTATTGTGGCTGACCCCGTCGTGGGCTTTATTTTTAGGTACTCGGAGATCGAGCTAGTAGCGGTCGTGAAGGGATGAGCTTCCCTATGTGATACTGGCGGTGGCATGTTTGGAGTATCGAGTATTTCTTTTCTGGTTATTCATTTCCGCTGCAAATGTGTATTTTGAACTACATTTATCCGCTGCATGTGTATATTTCAAAATGGCTTTTCGGTATCTTTATCCGCTGCGTGTGTGTATTTTAAAAGGGCTTTTTGGAACTTTGCGAACTTGGATTATTTCGTTAAACCTTTTCCTAAACTATTTTATCGGTACGTTTAAGTGGTGGCTTAACGTACATTTTAAACTGTTGAGATTTGGCACCTCGCCTTGTATTTTCGAATGGTATTCCATGATGGTATTTCAGAATTATGTTTTTGAAAATATTTGAGTATTTGCAAAATATTACCGTCATCAGCCTTTTGGCGTTTTTAAACGTTTTTGAAATGGTTTTGTAAATGGTTATTAGCCTGGTGGGTTCCGGCGCGGGACCCACGGCGCTGTAATATCCCGGATGGTTTTGGGGGTGTTACAGGAATATAAAACGCATCGGAAGCAAGTTGGTGGAAATAATTTAATAAAAGGTTTTATAAACTAACCAATAGAAAAACCGGATCTATTTAGGCTTGTCAACTAATTAACTAAACAGATTAATAAATAGTTAAATAAACATATTTACGCATGGGAGTCGGTAATTTTTACCTTTGCGCGAAGTGGTAGAAAAATCCCTTTTTGGTCGATTTATGTCCTCTTCGCGTTCCTCTCCGATCTTCTTGTATTTCTAACTCAAGATCTTCTAGAGTATATCCCACCTACGTCCGGATGTCGTGTGGGCAATAATCTACCGGACTAAATATGGACAGCTGGAGTTTGGCCAAAATCTCTTCTCAAGAAAATTACGATTTTTGTTCTCTCTATTTTTCTTGAATATTTTGAGTATTTTAGAAAAATATTGTGTTAACCAAATTGTGGAATCCAAGACACAAGTCAAGATCCAAAATTAAATACACAAGGGAAAAATCGATTTTCTTGGGCAATTGGAAGTAGAAAAATCGGCCAACACCAATGTCTTATTTATAGGTGTTTTGGGCTACTCTAGGGACCTTAAGGAGGAATGGTAAGGACTCCCAATAGATGTCTTCTTTCCAATATTAGGACTCTTCCTAATATTAAGACTCTATTAATATCAACTTAGTCCACTAATAAGTTAATATTGCACTTCCTACCAAAATCCCAAATTATGAAATTGTGCTCCTTTTTGAATTAATTATTTCCTGTGTTTAAGACATTCCATGTCCATTAATTAATTTAAGCTACTGACAGCTTTTAATTAATTAATATATTATACATAAGTATACCACTCGACTTTTATTATTATATCAGAAAATTAATTCCACCTGCAGGGTTTAATATAATAATCCTTTCGAATGCCTCAAGGGACATGATCAACCCGACTGGTCGGGACACGATTTCTAGCTATAATATTAATGATCATATAAATAATAATATTGCCAAAATATAAAGCATATTGAGTCAATCATTGTGGCTCTCACCCTTGATAAATCAAAGCAATAAATATTAAATATATATAATTAAATATTAATCACTAGAATTAAGAAATAATAATTGTCCGAGATGTACGTTCTTCTTATAGTCAGTACAGAAGAATCTATCTCACCTCGATCCTGTTACGAATACGCTAATATATGC
Organism: Orobanche coerulescens; assembly: GCA_033398695.1. Classification (NCBI taxonomy): domain Eukaryota; kingdom Viridiplantae; phylum Streptophyta; class Magnoliopsida; order Lamiales; family Orobanchaceae; genus Orobanche; species Orobanche coerulescens. The sequence continues at coordinate 27,004,860 of CM065805.1, read as the reverse complement.
TAATGGTCAAGACCAACCAATCTCAAGCATATACTGCAACATCTCACATAATGGTCTAATGTTATATAGGTTGTGAACTAAATATTACTATATAAGGAATCGATAATGTGATCTTCTGTGTGACACGACACACCACATTATCTACAATATAAAGTAATGTACACTACATTTGCATAACCATAGCGTGAATAAATATGCAAAACATGTGATAAATGAATTAAATATTCTCATAGATAAAGACCGGGAAATTAGGTAATACAAGCATAAAGTATGCTTTGACGTATACAACCCTAACAGCGCGCGCACACACACGTGCGTGCCGCCACCGTCGTCCGTACGGCCAGCTCGGCTCGGCTCGGATCGGGTCGATGGGCAATTTGCGCGAAATGTCTCGGCGTCTCGAAGTTATCTTTTTACTGCAATTTTATTTGGCAAAAATTCATTTTGCTAAACCGCCTCAATCATAAAGTCCGAATTTTTGGATTAGGATAAATATCAATTTATTATAATTATCGAATTAATATATTAGGATAACTGTCAAGTTATTTGATAATTATCGAACTAATATATTAATAGATTAGGATAAGTGGTGAAGAGACCAATCCTAATTAGAGTTCCTCCAGCACATGTCTCTCTCTCATCTTCACCTACAAATACAGATGTGAGGGGTCTGAATTTTTCTTAAAAAAATTTCATTCGTTTTTACAGCCGAAATTCCGAGTTCGTTTTTTTTTTCGAAAAAAAAAATTCTCTTCATATTTTCGGTCGCGTCGGTGATAGTTCAGATTTTATTTTAGTTCGCTGAGGGTGCGATGATCGATTTATTAACGCATCGAAATGTTGATTTATCCTGGGAGGCAGACGCTATACAATGTGGTGGGGGCGAATTTACTTTAAGGAGACAGATTTCCTGGACTCAACATAGCCCATCTTCGGATTTATATATATATATATATATATATTATTTGCTGATTGCTTCACTAACTAATCTGTCTCCTACTTTGTTCTTTTCAGATTTGTAGCTCATACAGTAAATTCAAAGCATGGTAAATATTCCAACAATCTTAAAGCAAATTGAATATTTTGTAGCATAAATTTTGAAATCATTAATATCAGATCTCTACAAAATTTTCCATCTATGGGGAAAATGGTTTATTGTTTTCGAAATTCATTTTTAAAGATCTTTGGATCTGCCACGAGGAACATTCTATAATTCGATTTGTCCTATAGTTGCTTTATGACTGCGCAATTTGGTTTATTTAACTTCATTCGTTCATTTTCCCTTTGAGGAATTTCTTTTGATCCAATAACACCAAATGAGAGAAGATCATTTCTTTGCAGATTTATCATACTAGTTATATCATTGAACACGGTAGTCCGTAAGTTAATATTAGAGAAACAAATGCGGATACATGCACTATTTTCTAGTACCTTTTGTTTGTCGCTACAATTGAAACAATCGTGTATTTGTCTATTCATACATGCTGATTTCTGATTTTCAAAAGACATGGTACGTGGTCTTAAGTTTGAGTTATTGACGATACTCGGATATCATATCGTTTTATTCCAATAGAAACATCATGTAAAGACATGGTGTTTAATCAGTCTGCACGCAAGACCAGAAGAAGAAATGGACGACAGGAGAAGGCCGTCAATTTTTTTCCCAAGCCCACTGCTGGACAACTTCGTCCAGTTTTCCGTGGTCAGACTCTAAAATACAACATGAAGGAATAGTTTATAGTATTATCATCAGCTCATTGTTGGGGAAAACAGAGTTAGATGTTTTGTTAATTATTCGATTAAGATGTTAAGATTATTTAGTTTAATTAAGATATTAACTAAATAGAACTTGTTGATTGATTTTAATCTTTTATGTGATGGAATATCAATCTTGGTCGGATGCTCGGACGTTAAAGACCCTAATGGGCCTGGTACCTAGTGAGTACATGTTATGGGTCGGCATGAGAATTATAATATTTCTGGTTGGATTTGTTTCTCCAGTTAATTTATTATTTCTCGTGTTGGTGTCGATCTGCTGCGGCAGTGACAGGTGAGCCTATTATGGCGATCCATGTGATACCTAATACGGAAAATATTGATATTAGCTCCATATGCGGAAAATTCAGAGATATTTGAGGAGTTATTAACCCCAACGCATCGGTTGGCCGAGGATCACTGAATGTGGGTTTATTGGAAGATTATGTTTTTCCATGGGCATTAGATCATTCTATATGTCTTGATGAAGATGGTGTATCAGCGTTTGCGCTAGAAATTTTGGTTCTCCTTGGAACCATGCTGAAATTTCGGAGAATTCAATTATTGAATTTTAGTGCTAAGAACATAAAAGTACTTTAATCGAATATTAAAATCAGAGAGGCTTTAAATGATGATGAAACATGCTCTTATGAGAGGTTGTAACAAGAAATGTGATTACTCTGTAAAGATAGTGATACATTTGTTACATGTACTCAATAATGAGTAAAGCTAAAAAGAGAAATTTACGCTCTAAAAGCTCGAGATAGAAAACCAACTTAATCCGGAAATTAAGATGGTTGAATTGCACTCTAAAGGAGACGCAAAAACGATATTAATCAGTTCAAACTATCACTGAATATGAGGATATTAGTCATGTGAAGACTACTTAATTTAAAACAAGACACCATGCAAGGAAATAATTGAAATTTCCTATTAGTTCTGAAATGTAGTAAAACAATTTTAGAAATACTAAAAATGTGGGGGTGCCTGGCTAAGGCTAAAGTTCCTAATCCAAAGCAAGTGAAGGTATGACCTAAGACGGTCGACTGCATCTTCACTAGATACGCACATGATGCATGATACGCATAAATCCATAGTGTAGAAATTTTATAGTCTGACATATCAGTATGTACTAATCGAGTTAAGGAAAAGAGTGTATCAAACGCATAACTGATTTAAAAACTAAATCAATTATGAGACACTGTGGATTTGTCAATCTGAAATGAATCACCAAGTGATTTTAAAAGTTGAAGCAAAAGGCTTGAACTTGGAAAATCACTACGTGCTAGAAGATAATTTACAATGATGTGTGCAAAATATACACTCTTCATATATGCTGCATGATATAAGATATTCAAAAACTACTAAAATAATATAGTAATGCAAATTGGATCTGACATTGTGAATTTAATGTCAAAATAGTGAATATGTTTCACACTAGCTAGTGCAGTAGTGGAATGGAAATCTTTAAAATAGACGGTTATAGCTCGGTTTCCAAAGGAATCTAAGTTCATAACCTTAGAAAAATATGCATAAGAGGCATAATGCATTACCAATTTCTAGAAGATATTTCAAAATGGGCAAAGTTGTGACCGCAATATGTATTTATTGTGATAGTCAATCTACTATTGACATGGCACAGAGCAAGAGTATAATGGTAAGTCTCGTCATATGAGGTAAAGACATATACTATTTTGCTATCAACATTGGTTATCACTATTTACTACGATCGTTAAGAGATAACATCGTGGATCCGTAACCAAAGGGTTATCAAAAGACCTTGTTGATAAATCATCAAGAGGAATGGGTCTATTGCCATGAGGTAATGGTTTTATGGAGGATACGCAACATAAGCTGACTGGAGATCCCAAGATCTAGGTTCAATGGGACAACCAATTCATAAAACTGGGCACGATCACTTTGGGGTTTACCCCGAACCGACCATTCCTATGATGAAAATAGTGATACCCGTAGGGAGAGGTTAAGCTTATGCTTTAATGATTCTTAAGTCGACAACATTATTCGGGTGGAGTAAAATACAGGTTTACTCAAAACACTTAAAGAGAATCATCTATGTTGGAGTGAAGAGTGGCGGCTTCAAAGGAGAATTGCAAGGCACCATTCTTTAGAAACTCTCGCACAACCAGGACGGTGTCCACGGCCAAAACGGGCACAATAATGAGAACAGAATAAATCAGGGAGGGCACTTGTGAAGGATATACGATCACTTACACAAGCGGTCGGACAGTTCAAAGGCATCTAGTCATACTGTCTAGCCAGTAAGGAGAATATATCTTTTCAAGGGAAGGTTCAAGGAGCATACTCTACCTATCCTATGCAATGTCTAACCGCAATAACTGTCACCAAGTCAAACTCCGTATCTGACGTGTGCTGTTGGACCATCAATCTCATTCGTGTGGGGGATTGTTGGAAATAAAGAGGAAATGAGCTATTTTGAGCAGTCCACTTGAGAGGCAATTTTTAGTGGAAATGGGTTTGGGATGCTATCCCACATTGGAAAAAAAAGGGAAAAATTGTGAGTATATAGGGAGATGTGGACAAACTCTTGTTCAAAAGTGAGACATGAGTGGATGTGTGACTAGGCGCCCCTCGCGCACACACATGCGCGCGCGCACGCCGCCGCCGTCGTCCGGCCGGTTCGGCTCGGCTCGGGTCGAAGTGCGATTTGGGCGAAATGTCTCGGCGTCTCGAAGTTATCTTTTTACTGCAAGTTTATTTGGCAAAAATTCATTTTGCTAAACCGCCTCAATCATAAAATCTGAACTTTCGGATTAGGGTGAATATCGATTTAATTGATAGTTATAGAATTAATATATTAGGATAACTATCAAGTTATTTGATAATTATCGAACTAATATATTAATAGATTAGGATAAGTGGTGAAGAGACCAATCCTAATTAGAGTTCCTCCAGCACATGTCTCTTTCACCTATAAATACATATGTGAGGGGTCTGAATTTTTCATGAAAAAATTTCGTTCGTTTTTCCAGCCGAAATTCCGAGTTCATTTTTTTTTTCGAAAAAAAATTCTCTTCATATTTTAGGTCGCGTCAGTGATAGTTCAGATTTTATTCTAGTTCGCTGAGGGTGCGATGACCGATTTATCAACGCATCGATATGTTGTTTTATCGTGGGAGGTAGACGCTATACACTGTGGTGGGGGCGAATTTGCTTTAAGGAGACAGATTTCCTGGACTCAACATCGCCCATCTTCGGATTTATATTTATATATATATATAAATATATATATATATATATATATATATATATATATATATATATATATGTAACACCCCAAAAGGCAGCTATTACAGTGCCGTGGACCCCACACTGGGACCCACCAGGCGATATCCAAAACAGATTAAATAAACATTATTTGTGATACCGAACCACAATAAATAGTCATTACTCCGATTAGGAGTTTATCAAAAATATGGCCAACGGCCTTATAATACACAGGATCCAAAAAAACAAGTATAAACCATATGGGGATGGAAAATACTTCAAATGTCAATACAACCAAATAGCAATTTAATGAAGCAGGAAATAAAATAACATAACACGGTTTAACATAACCGGACAACAAAAGATGTGGGGCCCCCGAACTAGTATCCTTCGAACCCTTCGCCGTCGACATGCTCTTCCCGTGCCTTGCCTTTGCCTCGACCTAAAATACAATACAAGTATTTCGCCCATAACACAGGGTCAGATATACATGATAATCAATTCTTCCGACATTATACAATTCACATATATAGATCTCAAGAAAATCATTCCGACTATTAATCATACCCCCCGGGCGTATGAAATAATCAGTCACAAATCGTCAAACACATCCAATACTATGGACGCTTAATAATATGGCTCAAGATGGACATCACAGTACGCCCGATCCGGAAATGTGTCCGTGTACATGTCCGTCCTGTATACGGAATCCAGAATATACGTGGTACAATGTACCTAATTAGCCTCACGAAACTACGTCTCGTGTGCACAGTCCAATGCGGAATAATATCCACGCATGACTATATATGTGCCTGGCTAAAAATCCTACACAATGACCAATCAGAACGCAGATATGATTCTGGATATGTCACGATACAACATGACAACGAATTCAATAAATCACATATCCGATTAAGGATCAAGAAAAACTCACCGAAGTGAAAATAAGACCAGCGAGATCAACGATTCAAACGACGTGCCAGGAATTCAACCCCATGAAGACAACGGAATAACGTCAAGGACAATGTCAAATCACGACAACCATTACATGAACAATTCATACACATGAAATATATAACCATCACGAGAATCTAATCATCATTATAACCAATCAAGATAACTTGCCTCAATACGGAGATGAGAATAGTCCTCTTCTTGTCGGAACGAACGACCGATCCTCGACTAATATTGTTTACTCGAACAATCAACCTTAAACGAAATACATTTTTATCAATAACATATTCGTATAATTATCAATATAGTATTAGTAAGACGTCATCCTACAATCTTTTAGAATAGATTGTTGTTTCCAATTATCGAAGCCTTATGTCAGGAGTTCTTTTAACATCATTACAACCATAAAAATCAGTTTACAATACTTTTACCGAATGTTCACATGGTTCATCATAAACAAGAATTCTATCGAGGGTGTGTTGAATAACCAATTATGATGTTAAGATCATCTTATGATGATTGAACTTTCCAAAACATTAAAATGTTGAAGGAACAAAATCTGCACATTTATGATTATTTCTCCTCTCATCTAAATTGAATATAATGCTTACAACATGGTTATTAGTTATGAGGTTACACCATATTCATGAAGGTTATCAAAATCTTTCTTTACAAGGCTGGAAAATCCATTAACATCATGATGAATTCACCATTTATCTAGTATGATGATCAAAACATTCTAAGTTCTCAACACATTAGATTAATAAAGAGTTGTTATTGTTGGTTTCACCAATATCCTTAACCATTCAAAATCTTGCTGAGCTAAAACATAAGGAGGATATGATTCTTAAGAAATCTGAACAAGAAGACATCCTTCTACTTCTAATCATGGCCAAGTTCTTCCCAAGGTAAGTGAAAACTTAAAATGGTGTTTAATCACTTTATGATAACAATTCTATTAGTTAAATCCAACTATGGTGAAGTTAACTGATTCAAAGGTGTTCTACTGAGCTAAATTCGTCCAGTAAGATGAGCATGATAGTTACAACATGGTTAAAATCACTATATCATCAAGAACACATCCATCTCAAACCCTTATTTATCATATTCATCACAAGTGTTAAAAAGATTGGATTAAAGCTATGTTTTACTTGCTTAATCTAACTCTAGGTGAAGTATAATTCGTCATTAACATCAACATATGAAAATAATACAGAGAGGAAAGTACACCTACCTCCAGAAATGAAGAACAATCTCAATGCTATGAGAAAATATACTCCAAGCTTAAGAACACCTCTTAATCTCCAAGGAAATGAGCTCCACTCCCAGATTTAAGGCTTAGAAACAAGTTAGGGGAGGTTGATATTGGTTTGGTAGTGCAGAGGGACGATATAAGGAGAGAGAAATTCGGTTTGGGGTTGTGAAGAAATGAAAAACAGGCTGGTCCTATAAATAGACTGTGCATACTTAGCGCACGCTATCGGAACAGTTTAGCGTACGCTAATACACTTACGTACGCTAACCGGTCGATTTTACGTACGTAAGCGGCTTACAGTGGCTACTGTCTTGAATTTCGCAGGTCGTTAGCGCACGCTAATGAGAAATGGGTTACGCACGCTAATAAAAGTTGACTCTAGCCGACATGACAGCTTAGACCTTACTCACATGCATGCCAACGACTAAGGAGTTCACGTGCTGAAGTCAACTGATGCCAGATTCCCTCTTAGCGTACGCAACATAGGAAACATTACGCACGCTAAGACACAGGATTAGCGTACGTTAATCGTACTATGTAGCGTACGCTACATCAACAGAAAAATTCGAAAATGCAACTCTCTAATTAACGTGGAATCATCACATATGAAATGAATTAACAACGATATGAAATTCAAATCTATAATACCTCAACATAATACTAAATGCAACGATTCATGATAATCAGATTATCCGTATAATACAATGACAGGTAAAAATGAAAAGTTACAGTCGGATATTACATACTCTCCCCCTTAAAAAGAGTTTCGTCCTCGAAACTAAGGGGTAAATAACTCGGGGTATCTCGCTCGCATACTATCCTCGGTCTCCCACATAGCCTCCTCGACTCCGTTTCGTGATCACTGAACCTTCAGTAGGGGAATCGTCTTGTTCCGTAACTGCTTGATCCTCCTCTCGAGTATCCGCACAGGGCGCTCCTCTTACGAATGATCCTCTACTAATTCAATCTCTTCGAACTGAAGTACATGGCTCGGATCAGCAACATATTTTCTCAACTGGGAGACATGAAACACGTTGTGAATCTTACTCAAAGTCGGCGGTAAAGCTAGTCGATAGGCCAGATCACCTACACGCTCCAAAACCTCAAATGGCCCAATGTACCTCGGGCTCAGCTTGCCCCTCTTCCCGAAACGAAAAACACCTCGGGTAGGAGACACCTTCATTAACACATGGTCACAAACCTCGAACTCAAGTGGTCGTCGACGGTGGTCAGCATAAGACTTCTGTCGACTTTGAGCCGTTAGCAACTGACTCCTAATCAAAGTGATCTTCTCCCGAGCTGCTAATAACATATCGGGTTCCGTACCCAGAGATTCTGATAGTTCGTCCCAACACAAAGGGGACCTACAGCGACGGCCATACAATGCCTCATACGGTGCCATCTGAATCGAAGCGTGCCAACTATTATTATAAGTGAATTCCACCAAAGGCAGTTGGGCTTCCCAATCGTCCTTCCAATCAAGAGCACATGCTCTCAACATGTCCTCTAGAGTCTGGATGGTTCTCTCAGACTGACCATCGGTCTGTGGATGAAAAGCCGTACTGAAATTCAACTGTGTGCCCATTGCACGATGAACTGCCTTCCAGAAGTGTGACACGAATCGCCCGTCACGGTCTGATACAATACTCTTGGGGGTACCGTGTAATCTCACAATTTCCTTAATAAACAGCTGGGCCAATCTCTCGGGACCCCACGTGTCCTTAATCTCCAAGAAGTGGGCTGATTTGGTTAGACGGTCCACAATCACCCAAATCGTATTCATTCCTCGATGACTCGTCGGCAAGCTAGTAATAAAATCCATAGATATGTCCTCCCATTTCCACTCAGGAATCGGGAGCGGTTTCAGCATTCCTGCGGGTCGCTGGTGCTCAATCTTAACCTGCTGACAGGTTAAACATCTCGAAACAAATTCGGAAACCTCACGTTTCATATTCCCCCACCAATAATTCTGCTTCAAATCCTTATACATCTTGCTAGATCCCGGGTGAATAGAGTACGGAGTAGCATGGGCTTCTCTCATGATAGAGTTTCTCAACTCTTCGTCAGCGGGTACACAAACTCGATTTCTAAAACGTATCAATCCATCCTCGTGGATCACGAATCCAGGGGCTTTCCCTTGGGTTACTTCATCCCGAACTCGAGATAAGAATGGGTCCGTAATTTGCTTCGATTTGATCATATCATCAAGAGACGAAGAAATCTCAAGGGTGCAAAGTTGTCCCTGAACACGCTGTAACCAAACTTCAATTTCTGACCTCGTAAGGTCCAACTGCAACTCTCTCTGTGCTGTCAAACGGCTCAGCATCTGCTCCTGCACTGTTTTACGGCTCAAAGCGTCGGCGACCACGTTTGCTTTACCCGGATGGTAAAGGATCTCGATATCATAGTCCTTGATTAACTCAAGACACCTTCTCTGTCTCATGTTCAACTCCTTCTGAGTAAAAATGTACTTTAGGCTCTTGTGGTCTGTAAAGATCTGGCAGGTAACTCCATAAAGATAGTGACGCCATATTTTCAAAGCAAACACCACGACTACTAACTCCAAGTCATGGGTCGGATAGTTAACTTCAAAGGGTCGAAATTGTCTCGATGCATAGGGAATCACTTTCCCTTCCTGCATTAGTACACATCCCAGACCCTGTCTCGACGCGTCACTATACACCACAAATCCTTCCGTTCCTTTTGGTAAGACCAAAACAGGCGCCGAAATCAATCGACTCTTGAGCTCATCAAAACTTTGCTGACATGTTTCTGACCATAAATACTTCTTGTCCTTTCGCAGTAAGTTAGTCATCGGTTGCGCAATTTTAGAAAATCCTTCTACGAACCGTCGGTAGTAACCTGCTAGGCCGAGGAAACTACGAACTTCCTTCACGTTCTTCGGTGGTAGCCAATCTCGAATGGCTTCCGTCTTTTGTGGGTCCACCCTCACCCCTTCGGCTGATATCACATGCCCGAGAAAGATAACCTCAGGCATCCAAAATTCACACTTAGAAAATTTCCCATAAAGCTGTTCCCGCCTTAATGTATCGAGAACTTGGTGGAGGTGACGCTCGTGCTCTTCGTGGTCACGAGAGTAAATGAGAATGTTGTCAATAAAAATGACTACAAAGCGATCCAGATAGTTAATAAAAACTCGATTCATCAACTCCATGAATACCACCGGTGCATTAGTCAGTCCAAATGGCATCACCACAAACTCATAATGCCCATAGCGAGTACGGAATGCTGTCTTCGAAATGTCAGACTCTCGAATCCTCAACTGATGATAACCAGATCTCAAGTCGATCTTAGAAAACACGGCAGCTCCCTGAAGTTGGTCCAATAAATCATCAATACGAGGCAAGGGATACTTGTTTTTGATGGTTACCCTGTTCAGCTCACGTTAATCAATACATAAGCGCAGAGATCCATCTTTCTTTCGTACAAATATCACTGGTGATCCCCAAGGGGACGCACTAGGTCGAATATAGCCCTTGTTAGTTAACTCCTCAAGCTGGTTCTTTAATTCTTGCATCTCAGTCGGAGCCATATGGTATGGTGCTTTTGAGAGTGGGGACGTACCTGGTTCTAACTCAATAATAAATTCCACGTCACGATGAGGAGGTAAGCCTGGAAACTCGTCTGGAAATACATCTGGGTAGTCTCGGACTACCAGAATGTTGGCCAATTCAACTGGTCGATCTGCTGTTTTGGTCATGTAGCACCAATAACCAATACACCCTTGATTAAGCAGTTTCACTGCTTTCATAGCGCTGATGACTCTCCCAGAACGACTGGGATTATCACCTCGAAAAATACACTTGAAACCATCATCGGAAGTGACGGTTACCATTCGCCTGCGGACACTGAGTATTGCATCATGACGATCCATCCAATCGATACCCAAGATTATATCATCCTTAGGTAAATCGACTACAATCAGATTTGACAACCACTCACGGTCGTTTAAACGAATCGGACAGTCCTGGACTTCACGATTTCTAATAATTCTTCTACCATCAGGTAGACCAATCACGTAGGGCTCACAATTGATAACATGGTCTAGAGGCAAACGACTTAAACAAGAAGAAGATATAAAGGAGTGTGAAACACCGGTATAAAAAAGAACACACACAGGCTGGGAGTGGATCTCAAGTATACCTGAAATCATGCTGGCCTCGGGATCGTCAGCTTTCTTCATCTCGTAAATCCTGGGTTTCAGCCTTCGTGCAGTGTACCACTTTGATTCCCACGGCCCATTCCCCTATTCGCCCCGGTGGTCTGATAGGAAGCGGACGGAGGCGTTCGGTTCTGGACAGAGGATTGAACTGGAGCATGAGACACTACTGGTTCATGTCCGGGCCCACTCCTGCAAAAACGAGCACGGTGACCATTCTTACCACAAGTATGGCATGTGATGGCAGGCTTTGGGCATTTGAAGTTGATATGCCTCTGGGCCCCACAGTTATGACACACCACGGAAGAGGGAACCGCTCAAGAGTTTGATCCGGCGGGCTTTGACGCCATGGGTGGTTGGTCAGAAGGCTTTTTGGCAATGACTGGGGCTTCCTGAATGTCCCCCGATTACTCTCAGTCTGGTTCTGGTTCCTGGATCTTTTATTGTTGGACTGTGGTTGTTTCTTGGAAATCTCCTTCGCGGTGAGTTCGTACTCCAGAGCTTTCTCGATGAACTCTGGTAAGGTAGTACAGTGGTGATTCAACAGCTGAATTCTCATTCGGGGTTTAAGCCTCTTGAGAAAGTATTTGATCTTATCGGCCTCTGTTCGGATAATTGTCGTGGCAAAAAGAAGGAGTGCCTGGAATTTCTCAGCAACAGATAATACATCATCGTCTTCAGACAGGTCGGGGTTCAGCAGTTCCGACAGTTTGGCCTCACGGAGTGTGGCCCAGATAATGGATCTAGCATGAGGTTTTTAAATTCCTCCCAAGTATAAACACCATTAGCTGGCCTTACTGAAAGCCACCAGGTATGAGCGCCTTTGCTAAGATAATAAGCGGCTACCGAGACGCGGTTTTCTTTCGGGTAGTCCACCATCTGGAAAAGTTTCTCAAAATGCTCGATCCAATGCACAATGTCAGCAGGCTCGGAGGAGCCTTCAAAATTCGGTGGTCGCTGGAGAGAGATGTCGCTGATAATCCGACTCACGGGTCTGCCAATCACGGGAGGAGGATGAGCCCCCTGCTGCTGGCCAGTAGCGTCCCTCTGCATAGCTTCCATTAGTTGACCCATCTGGCTCATCTGTGTCATCATGCCCTGCATTACGACGTAAGGATCGACACGCGCATCCCCGCGTCCACTGTGGTGCGATTGTTCCCTAGAAGTTGAACCACTGTCTGCGGAACTCTGATCCGCATTCGCGCGTCTGTTGGCTCGAGGTATCGGGATTCGGCCCCTTCCGCGGTCTCGTCCCCCTCTGCCACGACCTCTCAGGTTTCTTTCCATACTAAAAGAATCAATCATAGTGATAACCATAAGTACAGTTCAAGATACTAAAATTCATGCTAAGTTAATAGCAACAAGGAATCACATATTCAAGGAAACGGTTATCGATACCACGAATGTCGCACCGAATATTATATCGGCGTCAAGTCGAACAATTTCAATCATATAATCAATTCAGCATTTACCTCGGATTATCAATCAGAAAAAAATCCTGTCACAATTCCTCGAAATAACATGATCAACAATGAGACCCATGCTGATATCAATATTATGCCAGTAATTAAATCATGGCTCATAAAGTACATACCGTATTTGGCTCGTAGGGTCAGGCGCTTTCACAGGTCACACGTGACACGAAGGTCTCTTGATACTAGTTCAATTCACAATGACTCATAAAAAGGAAACAACTCTCCGATACCATCTTCTGTAACACCCCAAAAGGCGGCTATTACAGTGCCGTGGACCCCACACTGGGACCCACCAGGCGATATCCAAAACAGATTAAATAAACATTATTTGTGATACCGAACCACAATAAATAGTCATTACTCCGATTAGGAGTTTATCAAAAATATGGCCAACGGCCTTATAATACACAGGATCAAAAAAAAACAAGTATAAACTATATGGAGATGGAAAATACTTCAAATGTCAATACAACCAAATAGCAATCTAATGAAGCAGGAAATAAAATAACATAACACGGTTTAACATAACCGGACAACAAAAGATGTGGGGCCCCCGAACTAGTATCCTTCGAACCCTTCGCCGTCGACATGCTCTTCCCGTGCCTTGCCTTTGCCTCGACCTAAAATACAATACAAGTATTTCGCCCATAACACAGGGTCAGATATACATGATAATCAATTCTTCCGACATTATACAATTCACATATATAGATCTCAAGAAAATCATTCCGACTATTAATCATACCCCTCGGGCGTATGAAATAATCAGTCACAAATCGTCGAACACATCCAATACTATGGACGATTAATAATATGGCTCAAGATGGACATCACAGTACGCCCGATCCGGAAATGTGTCCGTGTACATGTCCGCCCCGTATACGGAATCCAGAATATACGTGGGACAATGTACCTAATTAGCCTCACGAAACTACGTCTCGTGTGCACACCCAATGCGGAATAATATCCACGCATGACTATATATGTGCCTGGCTAAAAATCCTACACAATGACCAATCGGAACGCAGATATGATTCCGGATATGTCACGATACAACATGACAACGAATTCAATAAATCACATATCCGATTAAGGATCAAGAAAAACTCACCGAAGTGAAAATAAGACCAGCGAGATCAACGATTCAAAACGACGTACTTGGGAATGCAACCCCATGAAGACAACGGAATAACGTCAAGGACAATGTCAAATCACGACAACCATTACATGAACAATTCATACATATGAAATATATAACCATCACGAGAATCTAATCATCATTATAACCAAGCAAGATAACTTGCCTCAATACGGAGACGAGAATAGTCCTCTTCTTGTCGGAACGAACGAACGGTCCTCGACTAATATTGTTTACTCGAACAATCAACCTTAAACGAAATACATTTTTATCAATAACATATTCGTATAATTATCAATATAGGATTAGTAAGACATCATCCTACAATCTTTTAGAATAGATTGTTGTTTCCAATTATCGAAGCCTTATGTCAGGAGTTCTTTTAACATCATTACAACCATAAAAATCAGTTTACAATACTTTTACCGAATGTTCACATGGTTCATCATAAACAAGAATTCTATCGAGGGTATGTTGAATAACCAATTATGATGTTAAGATCATCTTATGATGATTAAACTTTCCAAAATATTAAAATGTTGAAGGAACAAAATCTGCACATTTATGATTATTTCTCCTCTCATCTAAATTGAATATAATGCTTACAACATGGTTATTAGTTATGAGGTTACACCATATTCATGAAGGTTATCAAAATCTTTCTTTACAAGGCTGGAAAATCCATTAACATCATGATGAATTTACCATTTATCTAGTATGATGATCAAAACATTCTAAGTTCTCAACACATTAGATTAATGAAGAGTTGTTATTGTTGGTTTCACCAATATCCTTAACCATTCAAAATCTTGCTGAGCTAAAACATAAGGAGGATATGATTCTTAAGAAATCTAAACAAGAAGACATCCTTCTACTTCTAATCATGGCCAAGTTCTTCCCAAGGTAAGTGAAAACTTAAAATGGTGTTTAATCACATTATGATAACAATTCTATTAGTTAAATCCAACTATGGTGAAGTTAACTGATTCAAAGGTGTTCTACTGAGCTAAATTCGTCCAGTAAGATGAGCATGATAGTTACAACATGGTTAAAATCACTATATCATCAAGAACACATCCATCTCAAACCCTTATTTATCATATTCATCACAAGTGTTAAAAAGGTTGGATTAAAGCTATGTTTTACTTGATTAATCTAACTCTAGGTGAAGTATAATTCGTCATTAACATCAACATATGAAAATAATACAGAGAGGAAAGTACACCTACCTCCAGAAATGAAGAACAATCTCAATGCTATGAGAAAATATACTCCAAGCTTAAGAACACCTCTTAATCTCCAAGGAAATGAGCTCCACTCCCAGATTTAAGGCTTAGAAACAAGTTAGGGGAGGTTGATATTGGTTTGGTAGTGCAGAGGGACGATATAAGGAGAGAGAAATTTGGTTTGGGGTTGTGAAGAAATGAAAAACAGGCTGGTCCTATAAATAGACTGTGCAGACTTAGCGCACGCTATCGGAACAGTTTAGCATACGCTAATACACTTACGTACGCTAACCGGTCGATTTTACGTACGTAAGCGGCTTACAGTGGCTACTGTCTTGAATTTCGCAGGTCGTTAGCGCATGCTAATGAGAAATGGGTTACGCACGCTAATAAAAGTTGACTCTAGCCGACATGACAGCTCAGACCTTACTCACATGTATGCCAACGGCTAAGGAGTTCACGTGCTGAAGTCAACTGATGCCAGATTCCCTCTTAGCGTACGCAACAGAGGAAACATTACGCACGCTAAGACACAGGATTAGCGTACGTTAATCGTACTATGTAGCGTACGCTACATCAACAGAAAAATTCGAAAATGCAACTCTCTAATTAACCTCGAATCATCACATATGAAATGAATTAACAATGATATGAAATTCAAATCTATAATACCTCAACATAATACTAAATGCAACGATTCATGATAATCAGATTATCCGAATAATACAATGACAGGTAAAAATGAAAAGTTACGGTCGGATATTACAATATATTATTTGCTGATTGCTTCACTAATGAATCTGTCTCCTACTTTGTTCTTTTCAGATTTGCAGTTCATGTAGTAGATTTAAAGCATGGTAAATATTCCAACATCTAACACAATATTTGAACCTAGATTACTTCTTAACAGTTCCTCCCTATAATCCCAGATCTTGGTGTAATGTTCGACTGGATCACCATCATTGAGAATTGCAAGAGCTTTTTTTCTTGCTCTGTATGCCTGGTCCTATGAGAATGAGACCCCAAGTTCAGCAATAATATCCTGCCTCGAGGTTTCTATTAGGATCAGTTTTGAAGTATGACAAATAGTGCTCAACCAACCACGATGACTTCAAACTTCTAATTTTGATGTTTTGCAGCAAGTGTGAATATGATTGTACTTTTTAATGATATTGTAAATTCACCTGGGGTTGGTCGTGCATGAACTTTCCAACCACAACCTTCCATGTCACTGTAACACCCCCGATATATTCAGGAATAATATAGCGCCGTAAATCCTTTACATAAGAATTTACAAGGCTGAAGAAATGAAAAGACAATAACAGCTACCAACGTGTGAAAGTAACTGAAATAGAATACAAACAGTTCTGGACAATACTAGGAATACAAATATCCAAAGGAAGAGTATTAATACATCACCAAATCCAAATCATCACAAACGACGACGTACTCAAGTACTTATTAAAAACAATACAAACAACAGACAATTAAAACCGGCCGGAACACCATTCTGCACCCTCGTCGTCATGCAGCTCCAGTGGTTGTTTCCATGCTCTCCTGGACCCTGAACATAAACAAATGTTCACCCCCTAAGGGGTTAGCACAAAGATGTTAGAACAAGTACCACAACATATTATTCAACATCTCACGAAGAATAATAATAACATGAATGACAAAATACTAACGAGTCTCCTCCTACGAGAAACTCACAAATAACATACACAAATGATAATCACAACATGATATCATAACATACACATGGTAATTCCGATGATCCGGCGTTTACTGCTAGATCTCCCTATGATTCCGTCAAACCAAACCGAGGTGGAAAAACCCGCCTGATGATCCAGCGCATGCTAGCATAGATCCCCCGATGATCCCGTCGGACCAACACGAGGTGGACATACAACAACGACATATATGTACAACAATATGTATAACATCAATACATAAAACAATTAAAGTACTTGCCTCGATTCGATGACAAGAATAACACTTCCATGAATATCAAAATACTTGAAGGTCGCCTTCGATTAATCACATTGCAAAACTCGAACCTTAAACAAACGAAATAATATAGAGTTCATCTCATGTCGTACGAACATCTAACAATCCAAATTACGGTCGAAAGTTTATAAAACGTAACATGTCGGACCTGCTTAACGTACGTTACGTACCCTTTGTAGCGTACGTTAATCCTACCCGTTAGCGTACGTAAGCTATGAAGTCTAGCGTATGCTAACCATGTATCGCCAGTTCCTCTCTGATCAGTCGACTGACTCGTCTGATGATGTAACGTACTTTACGTACCAAACATAGCATATGTTAACCTTGCCCGTTAGCGTACGTAAGATGCAGAGCATATCGTATGCTAAACAAGCATCTGACAGTCTCTCACTGATCAGTTGATTGTTCTGATTTATGATGAAGCGTACGAAATCCTCAGTGATTAACGTATGTTACCCTTCTACGTATCATGCTCATACAATTATGAATGATCTTACGGATTCAAACATCTTCGAATTCAAGGAAATGTATATCATCACGACACTTATATTCAATCTCGATTACCATTCTCATGTGAAGTTCGGGTGATCTAAGGTTGATGCGCTTGTTTCCAATATCATCATTATATTCAAACTTTATCTTAAAGATGAACTAATAATCCAACTTATAAGAAAGGATACAACTTTTGATGATTCTATCATAAGTCCATTTAGAAAAGGTGGCATCAACACTAAGTCTACGATCAATATGACGATAACATTCGATACGGATTATCAATCTCAGAACACTATTTTTATCATTTGACATAACAAGATTCTCACTATAATGTTTCCAACAATGATAACTCAATCATAATCATCCCAACTTCTAAACATGATACTTGGTTGCATAAGTCGTCTATGTGATCTACTATTCTCGGTAGTATGATCATAACATCCTTAAGAACATGAATCCGAGGTTGGAGATAGCATTAACATACCTTAAGATGAAGAAACCACTGAGACAATAGGTAGAAACTAACTTCGGTTGCTTGTGTGTCAATCCAAAATGATTCTCCATTTCAATGATCAATATAAGTAATATCTAATCTTCAAAGATCGAGTATGGATGGCCTATGGATGTTTATGAAGGAGGAGAGGCTCTCTGGATTGAAGGATAAGTGAAATAAACGAGCTGAAATGAAATGGGGTGATGTCTTGTTTATAATTTTCTGACCTTAACGTACGTTAGCCTTCATGCATAACGTACGTTAGTCTCTTAGCATACGTTATCCAATATTTTTAGCATACGCTATCGTCATCGATAGTTAATTGTTCTCATTCTGTACTCGATTACGTACGCTACACCATCAGATTACGTACGTAATTAAGACCAATTAGCATACGCTAGACACATTCCTTAGCGTACGTTAACAATTGTTGACTTCAAAAGTATCCAGGTTCATCCGAGGGAATATCCGGACCCATGTCCGGCTGGCGCATGTGTTAGCCGTCCAGTTCAATTATTGACTATCTAACATATGATACGGTTCAATTACAGAGGAAATACGCAATAATTAATCCAGATATTACATACTCTCCTTCTAAAAAGGAGTTTCGTCCCGAAACTCAAGACGAAAATAACTCTGGATATCTGGACCTCATGCTATCTTCCGTTTCCCAAGTGGCTTCTTCCACTCCGTGACGCGACCACTGAACCTTAACCAAAGTGATTGGTTTGTTTCTCAATTGCTTAACTCGACTCTCGAGTATCCTGATCGGTCTCTCTTCAAACGTGCCATCCTGAGCGACTTCGATCTCGCCGAAATCAATGATATGACTAGGATCTAGTATATACTTCCGTAACTGGGATACGTGGAATGCGTTATGAACATGGCTCAATGACGGCGGTAATGCCAACCTATATGCCAACTCTCCAACTCTCTCAAGAATCTCGAATGGTCCGATATATCTCGGACTCATCTTTCCTTTTCTTCCGAAACGAAAGATTCCCCGAGTAGGAGAAACCTTTAAAAGTACATGATCTCCAGTATTGAACTCTAACGGGCGACGGCGTACATCTGCATAAGATTTCTGTCGACTATGGGCGGTCAATAGCCTTTCGCGAATCAAGGCTATCTTCTTTCGTGTCTGAACAATTAATTCTGGTTCCGTTCCTATCAAGTCTGATGAATCGTCCCAACATAGGGGCGATCTGCACCTCCTCCCGTATAATTCCCCAAACAGTGTCATCTTAATGGAAGCATGCCAACTATTGTTGTAAGTGAATTCAATCAACGGCAGATGAACTTCCCAATCAGTTGACCAGTCTAAGGCACAAGCCCTCAGCATGTCTTTCACCGTTTGAATAGTCCTCTCGGATTGTCCGTCTGTCTGCGGATGATAAGTTGTGCTGAAATTCAATTCGGTTCCCAAGGCTTTATGAACTGCTTTCCAAAAATGAGACACAAATCGACCATCTCGGTCAGAAATAATGGTCTTCGGCGTACCATGCAATCAGACTATCTCTGAAATAAATACTCGTGCCAACCACTCTGGTCCCCACATGTCCTTAATGCCTAGAAAATGAGCTGGTTTGGTTAAACGGTCAACTATCACCCAAATCTTGTTCATCCTTGTTCTAGTCTTTGCATATTAGTGATAAAATCCATCGATATGTGCTCCCACTTCCATTCAGGAATCGGGAGCGGCTTCAGCATCTCAGCAGGTCATTGATGCTCGATCTTAACCTGATGACAAGTCAAACATTTCGAGACATAGTCCACTATATCTTTCTTCATTTTGCCCCACAAGAAATTCTGCTTCAGATCCTTATACATCTTACTGGTGCCCGGGCGGATAGAATAGGCCGTGATGTGAGCTTCATTCATAATTGTTTGCTCCAGAACATCGACATCGGGAACACAAAGTCGTCTCTGATATCTCAAGACTCCATCATCATGAATTAAAAATACTGGGGCTTTTCCCTTGCTCACTTCATCGCATTACGGAATCATCAAAGGATCATCCAATTGCTTAGATTTGATTTCTTCGGTTAACGATGAAGTTATTTCCATCACACACAGTTGTCCTTGGACTCTTTGCAGCCATACTTCAATTTCTTTGCGAATCAATTCTCGTTGAATGCTGGGCTGGGAGGTCAGAGTCTCCAGCATCTGAATAGAAACAGACTTGCGGCTAAGTGCATCGGCCACTACATTTGCTTTGTCTGGATGATAAAGAATTTGACAGTGAGTCCCGTACAGGTAGTGTCTCCAGATTTTCAAAGCAAAAACTACTGCTGCCAGTTCCAAATCATGCGTTGGGTAATTCACTTCATAAGGTATCAGTTGTTGTGATGCATAAGCGATCACCTTCTCATTTTGCATCAATACACATCCGAGTCCTTGGTTTGAAGCATCACTGTAAACTATGAATCCTCCAGTTCCCTGTGGGAGTGCTAAAATCGGTGCCATCGTCAATCTCTTCTTCAATTCATCAAAGCTAGTCTGGCACATCTCGTTCCACTCAAACTTTTGAGTTTTCTGTAGTAGTCGAGTAAGTGGGCGGGTAATTTTGGAAAACCCTTCCACAAACCGACAACAATACCCAGCCAGTCCTAAGAAACTCCAGACTTCCTTCACGTTCTCAGGAGGCTTCCAATCCATAACTACTTCGATTTTCTGGGGATCTACTCGGACTCCTTCTGCTGACACCACATGATCAAGGAACATTACTTCTTTTAGCCCATGCTTAGAAAGCTTGGCGTACAGTTGCTCGTTTCTCAAAAGGTCTAAAATGATCCGCAAATGTTGTGCATGCTCTTCCGGGCTTGGAATAAACTAGAATGTCATCAATAAATACGACTATAAACTTGTCCAAATACTCTATGAACACTCGGTTCATCAATTGCATGAATACAGCAGGTGCGTTAGTGAGACCAAACGGCATCACTACAAACTCATAGTGTCCGTAGCGAGTTCTGAACGCTGATTTTGGAACATTGGATTCCTTAATCCTCAACTGATGATATCTCGAACTCAGATCGATCTTAGAAAACATGGTTGCTCCATGTAACTGGTCAAACAAATCATCAATCCGTGGCAACTGATACTTGTTCTTAATCGTCATCTTGTTCAGCTCTCGATTGTCAATACACAATCGAAGCGATCCATCCTTCTTCCGGACAAAAAGAACTGGTGCACCCTAGGGCGAAATGCTTGGCTGGATATAGCCTTTGTCCAGTAAATCTTCTAGTTGCTTCTTCAATTCGTACATCTCAGTAGGTGCCATACAATACGGCCATTTAGAAATTGGTGTAGGTCCTGGTTCCAGATCAATGGTGAATTCTACATCCCGTCATGGAGGTAGTCCAGGTAATTCGTCAGGGAACACATCCGGAAATTCCTTCACAACAGGAATGGATGAGAGTTCTACTTTTCCGTCTTCTTTCTTCATTGCGTAGCACCAATATCCGGTACAGCCCTGTTTCAACAATTTGACAGCTTTCATCGCCTTGATCATCTTTACGGAGCTTCCTGGTTTCCATCCTTCAAACAATATTTCGGAACCATCATCAGCTATTAGCGAGATATTCCTCTTTCGGTAATTTACAATAGCTCCATATCGATTAAGCCGATCATTTCCGAGTATCTGGTCGTCTCCTTGCATTTCTATCACAATCAGATTTGAGGGCCACTCGCTGCCTCCAAATGATACAGGAAAATCTCTAGTTTCTAAGTTTCCCACAATCCTCTCTCCACTCGGTAAACCCACAACATAAGGCTCACAATTATGAAAACCAGAAATATTCAAACGATTTACACAAGTCAAGGATATAAATGAATGCGTAGCTCCTGTATCGAATAAAACGCTAACTGGCTGTGAAAGGATCTGACAGTACCTGATGCGATAGCAGCATCCTGGTCGTCTGCTCTACTCATCTCGTACATACGTGGGGGAATGTATCCGGCACTCAATGTCCCCTTTCGGTCCCACTGTCCTCTGCCTCGTCTGCGACCAAAATTTTGGGACAGCTGAACACTCTGCTGCGTCTGCTGAATACTGGCTTCCTTCTGAGCTGGCTGTGATGTACGGGTTTTAAGAGACTTGGCAACCTCTTCACAGAACGCCACATGATGTCCCTCTCGACCATAATCAAAACAAGTCACAGCAGGTAGGGGACAATTTCGTCGATAGTGTCCCGTCTGGGCACAGTTAAAGCACTTCCTGGTTACATTCGTCGTGGCTGATACTGATCCGAAGTTCTTTCCGCTCTTGGATGGGTGCGGAGGTTTCTTGAACGAATGAAAGGATGACTGGGCCTTGCGGGGACCGCTGCTCTTGTGCTCTGTGAAACTACCAGAAACTTTCTGTTTCTTGGATTCTGCAAACTTCTCCATTGCTGCTTCCTTGATTTCATACGACAATGTTTTATCCTGATATTGATGGAGAGTGATACATTCAAAACCGGACATGTACCTATGGATTTATGGTTTCATTCTCATATCAAAACGGATCATCATTTCTGCATCTGTTCTGACCAGATGTCGAACAAAAGCCAGTTGCTGGTTAAACGTCTTAATTGTCTGAGATACTAGCAAATCTGAAGGTTGTGCAGAGAAAAATTCTCGGACTTTGGCTTCCCTCACAGGACGAGGGTAGTACTGAGCTTCCATCATCAATTTAAATTCTGCCCAGTCAGCATCATGATCTACAGGCCGTATGGCTTCCCACCACTTGGACGCTTCCCCTATCAGAAAGTACTGAGCAATAAAGGCTCTCCGGTCGTCTGGGCAATTGATCCTGGCAAAAAATTTCTCTAGTTCTTTTAACCAATGATCCCACATTGGTGTCTCAGAAAAGCCGTCGAATTTGGGTGGTTGCATCTTCGCCACCTCTTGCAGCCATCTGTCGCTTCGATTTCCCATGTCTGTGATACCTTGCTGTTTATCTCCCTGTTGTAATCCTACTGCCACCTGCATTCGGTCCACGAACTGGGCAAACTGAGTCATATGGTTAACCACTGTTGGAAAATTTTGTTCCATACATAAATCAAAAGTGTTTTTATGATTAAAGTCAATAAACAAAACAAAACAACGAAGAGGCGAAGCAAATAATCGAAGAAAACGGAGTTGCAAAAAGGCATTCTGGACATAGCTAACGTACGTAAACAGGAGTGCATAACGTACGTAAATGATTGAATATTAAGTACGTAACAGTGTGTTATTAGCGTACGTAACATATGTTCAAACCAAATGAACGTTGGATGAGTCAAAGTCAGAAAAGCATGCAACGGATATATGACGGCCGCAATGACATAAGCCTTAACGTACGTAACCCAAATGACGAAACTTTCTGGACTGATTTGTGAAGAGGCTTACGTACGTAACCTGTCAAGGTTAACGTACGTAATCAAGCTTACGTACGTAATGTGGAAGAGAAATCATACGTAATGATGATTCTGGCAGCTAACGGCTAGTTTGATGATGGAGCCTATAAATACCATTTTATGGTATTATTTCAAGTACAACAACTTCAAGCATACTACACATTCCTCTGAGATTGATATTCATTGTATTGTTGTTGTAATATTGAGCTTACATTGAGTGATTGAGTGTTATACACAAAATCATACACGAGTGGTAAAAGAAAAGATACGATTGGATTCGGTGTTATTAGGATCAAGGATCCGGCATTATTATAATCACAATCGCTATCTAAATAAGGTTTATCTAGTACCCATAGAAAGCTAGAGAGGTTGATTCCTTGTCCTACGAAAAGGAAAACGGTTTAACTTGGACCGACACAAAGACAAGTACGAGTGGTTTATCACGGACCAATAGAAGACGTGATTATAACGGTTATCCCTCGACCGATAGAAGAGAGGTGCAGAGGTTTTTATCTTGAACCTATAGAAAAAGATATCGAGAGAGGACGTAGGCTCGTTTATAGCCGAACCTCTATAAATCTGTGCGTCATTTAATTTCCGTATTTTATTTTACGCTTCCGCAACACGGCGCAATATCCGATCTTGTACCCAACAATTAGTATCGGAGCGGTACTCCAATACACGGCTTAACATCCGAGGAGAAAAAAGATCCAATGGCGTTTCAATTTGCTCCTGTCGAAGGCCTTGCTCTCAACCGACCACCATTCTTTGATGGCTCAAATTATTTGACATGGAAGAAAAAGATGCCGATCTTTATTCGTGCCTACGATATAGAGATTTGGAAGATTATTTGCCTCGGCCCGAAAATTCCTCTCAAATCCGACGGTACACTCAAATCTTTCGAAGAATACGACGATGACGATTGGAAAAATGACCATCTAAATTCTAAGGCTACTCAACTCTTATTTTGTGCCTTAAATCCGGAAGAGGTCAATCGAATCTCATCGTGTGAGAGTGCGAAAGAAATATGAAAAATTCTTGAGATCACATACAAAGGGACAACTCAAGTCAAAGAGACGAAAATCAATATGCTTCTCCATGACTACGAGTTATTTATGATGAAAGGTGACGAGTCCATCACCAATATGCTCGACCGATTCTCGATTATCACTAATGGACTTGCTTCGTTCGGAAAACCATTGTCTAGTAGTGAAAAAGCCAAGAAAATATTATGATCACTACCTAGCGAATGGGACGGCACCGTGACCGCGATTATGGAATCTAAAGATATCAACACGCTTGATTTTAGCGCCCTCGTTGGTTCGCTAATTAATTATGAGATCGTATTAAAGTCATGAAGTGTCAAGGCAAAGCCGAAGGAACGATCGTTAGCCATGAAGGCTAAGATGTTGAAAGAGAAAGAAGAAATCCCGGTGGAAGAAAGCGACGAAGAAACGGCATATTATGACAAGAATATTAATAAATTCCAAACCATATTAAACCGGAGGAAGAAGGATATCTCGAGCAAAACGAAGAAATTCGACAACTCTTATCGACAATGTGGAAAACCAGGCCACTTCTCTAAATATTGCCGTGCTAAACCCAAAAAGGAGGTCCTCGTGGCAACATGGAGCGATGAAGATGAAGACGACGAATTTATCGATCAAAATAATCTCGCTCTCATGGCCCGAAGTTCGTTCGACGACAGCGATGTCGAAAACCAAGTAAGTACATCCTCCCGTGATGAACTTTTTGATGCATTTGAATTATTGCATACGGATTTTCAAAACGCTTTATCCGAAATCAAATCCCTTAAGTCTAAAATTAAATCTTTCGGAATTGAAAATTCCAAAATTATCGAGAAGGGAAAATTTGTTGAAATCGATCATTCAAAGTGTATTAAAAATGAAAATATTTTGAAGGATGATCTCGCTAAAATTCAAACCGAGCTTAAATCTTTGACCAAGAAATTCTCGTGCGGAAACGAGAAATTTGAACAAATGCTTGGTGTTCAAAAGTTTACTTTGAATAAAGAGGGATTAGGATTCAAAACACGTTCGAAAAACGAATCCGTTAATTTCAAAATACCCTATTGCGAAAAATGTTTAAAAACCGGGCATCATATTTCAAATTGTAAAAGCCCTAGACGAACGATTAAAATTAAGAAAATTTGGGTTCCTAAAGGAACAATTATTTCAAATATCGTTTACGTCTCGAAACAAAAACCAACTATCGGTTGGATCCCCAAAAATTAATTTTGATATTTTACAAAGGGGGAGATAATACTTTCAGGGGGAGTATATTTTTTTTGAAAAACGGGTATAAACTCCATCATACTCATGCATTTATTTATCATAAATTAGTATCATGCATATTTTTGCGTATTTTTATTCAATTGGTATTTTATTGCATTTTTTGATGAATACAAAAAGGGAGAGAGATAGGAGAATGGAGAAATAAGTCGAAAATGGGATTAACCTTGAAAGGGGGAGAAAAATCGAAGAAAATCGAAAGCATACAAAAAGAATTGGAAAAACGAAGGAGTTGAAAAATAAAAAAAAAGGGGAGGTCGAAAATAACAGGAAAAAAAAAATGAGGAGACTTCGAAAAAGACGATGACAAATTTGAAAATGTGAAAAGAAAAGGAGAAAAGAAAGAAGGAGTCGAAAAATAAATGGGAGAAGAACTAACGAAATGGACAAAGTCGAAAACTTTGGTCTGTACACACACACACACACACACACACACACACACACACATATATATATATATATATATATATATATATATATATATATTTGTATTTTTGCATGTAAATCCCATTGACGAAGTTTTGTTTTGTAATCATCAAAAAGGGGGAGATTGTTGGAACATTTTATTCCATGCATAAATTAAAAGTGTTTTGATGATTAAAGTCAATAAACAAAACAAAACAACGAAGAGGCGAAGCAAAGAATCGAAGAAAACGGAGCTGCAAAAAGGCATTCTGGACATAGCTAACGTACGTAAACTGGAGTGCATAACGTACGTAAATGATTGAATATTACGTATGTAACAGTATGTTATTAACGTACATAACATATGTTCAAACCAAATGAACGTTGGACGACTCAAAATCAGAAAAGCATGCAACGGATATATGACGTCAGCAATGACATAAGCCTTAACGTACGTAATAGATGGTATGTTAACGTACGTAACGAAAATGACGAAACTCCCTGGACTGATTTGTGAAGAGGCTTACGTACGTAACTTGTCAAGGTTAACGTACGTAATCAAGCTTACGTACGTAATGTGGAAGAGATAGCGTACGTAATGATGATTCTGGCAGCTAACGGCTAGTTTGATGATGGAGCCTATAAATACCATTCTATGGTATTGTTTCAAGTACAACAACTTCAAGCATACTACACATTCATCTGAGATTGATATTCATTGTATTGTTGTTGTAATATTGAGCTTACATTGAGTGATTGAGTATTATACACAAAATCATACACGAGTGGTAAAAGAAAACATACGATTGGATTCGGTGTTATTAGGATCAAGGATCCGGCATTATTAGAATCACAATCGCTATCTAAGTGAGGTTTATCTAGTACCCATATAAAGCTAGAGAGATTGATTCCTTGTCCTACGAAAAGGAAAACGGTTTAACTTGGATCGACACAAACACAAGTACGAGTGGTTTATCACGGACCAATAGAAGACGTGATTGTAACGGTTATCCCTCGACCGATAGAAGAGAGGTGCAGAGGTTTTTATCTTGAACCTATAGAAAAATATACCGAGAGAGGACGTAGGCTCGTTTATAGCTGAACCTCTATAAATCCGTGCGTCATTTAATTTCCGCATTTTATTTTACGCTTCCGCAACACGGCGCAATATCTGATCTTGTACCCAACAACCACCTGACGAAGGATTTCAGGCACAGCAAGTTCCGGTTCATTATTAATAGATCTTTGTGGCTCGCCTGAGCTGTGGCTGGCCTGATTAGAAGGCGAAACTTCTCTTTCAGCATTCCTTCTTCCGCGTCCACGACCGCGACCACGTCCAAGTCCACCTCTCAACATACTGTAAGCATAAATACTCAATATACAGGTAACAATATCGTTCTAATGTTCAAGTATAAAGAAGTATAACATGTAAAGGACGAGATAAAATTTAGGAACTTACAACCACCGTTCGCACGAAGACGTAGGCAGTACACTGATGTTATTCACGGTCAGTTACCTCGAAAGACATATATGACCCCTATTTTAACCCAATAGCCAAGATATCTATAATCTTATCTATGATACCATATTCTATAGCACCCCCGATATATTCAGGAATATTACAGCGCCGTAAATCATTTACATAAGAATTTACAAGGCTGAAGAAATGAAAAGACAATAACAGCTACCAATGTATGAAAGTAACTGAAATAAAATACAAACAGTTCTGGCCAATACCGAGAATACAAATATCCAAAGGAAGAGTATTAATACATCACCAAATCCAAATCATCACAAACGACGACGTACTCGAGTACTTATTAAAAACAACACAAACAACAGACAATTAAACCCGACCGGAACATCATTCTGCACCCTCGTTGTCATGCAGCTCCAGTGGTTGTTTCCCTGCTCTCCTGGACCCTGAACATAAACAAATGTTCACCCCCGAAGGAGTTAGCACAACGATGCTAGTACAAGTACCACAATATATTATTCAACATCTCACGAAGAATAATAATAACATGAATGACAAAATACTAATGAGTCTCCTCCTACGAGAAACTCACAAATAACATACACAAATGATAATCACAACATGATATCACAACATACACATGGTAATTCCGATAATCCAGCGTTCACTGTCTAGATCCCCCGATGATTCCGTCAAACCAACCCGAGGTGAAAAAACCTACCCGTTGATCCAGCACACGCTAGCATAGATCCCCCGATGATCCCGTTGGACCAACACGAGGTGAACATACAACAACGACATATATGTACAACAATATGTATAACATCAATACATAAAACAATTAAAGTACTTGCCTCGATTCGATGACAAGAATAACACTTCCACGAATATCAAAATACTTGAAGGTCGCCCCTTCGATTAATCACGTTGCAAAACTCGAACCTTAAACAAAAGAAATAATATAGAGTTTATCTCACGTCATACAAACATCTAATAATCCAAATTACGGTCGAAAGTTCATAAAAAGTAACCTGTCTGACCTGCTTAACGTACGTTACGTACCCTTTGTAGCGTACGTTAAGCCTACTCATTAGCATACGTAAGCTATGAAGTCTAGCGTACGCTAACCATGTATCGCCAGTTCCTCTCTGATTAGTCGACTGACTCGTCTGATGATGTAACGTACATTACGTACCAAACGTAGCATATGTTAACCTTGCCCGTTAGCGTACGTAAGCTACAGAGCATAGCGTACGCTAAACAAGCATCCGACAGTCTCTCACTGAACAGTCGACTGTTCTGATTTATGATGAAGCGTACGAAATCCTCAGTGATTAACGTACGCTACCCTTCTACATATCATGCTCATACAATTACAAATGATCTTACGGATTCAAACATCTTCGAATTCAAGAAAATGTATATCATTACAACACTTATATTCAATATCGATTACCATTCTCATGTGAAGTTCGGGTGATCTAAGGTTGATGCGCTTGTTTCCAATATCATCATTATATTCAATCTTTATCTTAAAGATGAACTAATCAATCCAACTTATAAGAAAGGATACAACTTTTGATGATTCTATCATAAGTTCATTTAGCAAATGTGGCATCAACACTAAGTCTATGATCAATATGACGATAACATTCGATACGGATTAACAATCTCAGAACACTATTCTTATCATTTGACATAACAAGATTCTCACTATAATGTTTCCAACAATGATAACTCAATCATAATCATCCCAACTTCTAAACATGATATTTGGTTGCATAAGTCGTCTATGTGATCTACTATTCTCGGTAGTATGATCATAACATCCTTAAGAACATGAATCCGAGGTTGGAGATAGCATTAACATACCTTAAGATGAAAAAAACACCGAGGCAATAGGTAGAATCCAACTCTGGTTGCTTGTGTGTCAATCCAAAATGATTCTCCACTTCAATGATCAATATAAGTGGTATCTAATCTTTAAATATCGAGTATGGATGGCCTATGGATGTTTATGAAGGAGGGGAGGCTCTCTGGACTGAAGGATAAGTGAAATAAACGAGCTGAAATGAAATGGGGTGATGTCTTATTTATAATTCTCTGACCTTAACGTACGTTAGCCTTCATGCATAACGTACGTTAGTCTCTTAGCGTACGCTATCCAATATTCTTAGCGTACACTATCGTCACCGATAGTTAACTGTTCTCATTCTGTACTCGATTACATATGCTACACCATCAGGTTACGTACGTAATTAACACCAATTAGCGTACGCTAGACACATTCCTCAGCGTACGTTAACAATCGTTGACTTCAAAAGTGTCCAGGTTCATCCGAGGGAATCTTATCCGGACCCATGTCCGGCTGGTGCATGTGTTAGTTGTCCAGCTCAATTATTGACTGCCTAACGTATGCTACGCTTCATTCGTAGCATACGCTAACTCTGGCCGATAACGTACGTTAAGCTACATTCTTAGCGTACGTTGTCACGTATTTGCATGAGAAAATTTACATGTTGCTATAATCATACACAAGTAGGGCTGAGCACCGGGTCTGACCCGGCTCGGACCGACCCGGTCCGAAATGGCCCGGATTATAAATGGTCGGACTTTATCGACCGGCCGGACTGTTGAAGCCAGCCAACCGGTCCGGACCGGAAAACCGGTCGGGGTCTAGCCAGTTCTAGCCCGATTTTGTAAAAAAAAATTGCATATTAAGTGTCCTTTTATTACATATAAAATGCTTTCTTCTTTACATACTCCCATAAAATACAATTATCAATCTTAATATCTTCATTTAGTCATCAAACTCCCAAGTTCAACAATATTTTAGTATAAATAAACTTAATTAGAATAATGTACAATCATAATCGAGCCATTAATCATCATTATTTCATCACCACTGAGGGTAAATTACAATAAAAAATATTTTTTTTGTATTTTTATTTTTAAGGTCGTTCGGTTAGACCGGATTTTCCGGGTTTTGACCGGTCCGCCCGAAACCCGGTTTTAGAAAAATGCGGACCGGGACCCGGACCTAATTAGTGTCCACCGGTCCGTCCGGTCCGTAAAAGCTGGTCTGACCATTTGTGCTCAGCCCTATACACAAGGATACAAATACTAGAAATATCATACTTCGATTATCGATCACCAATCCGAATAATACAGGGTTCAATTACAGAGGAAATACTCAATAATTAATCCG
The DNA here is from genome assembly GCA_033398695.1 of Orobanche coerulescens. NCBI lineage: Eukaryota > Viridiplantae > Streptophyta > Magnoliopsida > Lamiales > Orobanchaceae > Orobanche > Orobanche coerulescens. The sequence goes on along the minus strand of CM065805.1, from coordinate 26,973,853 downwards.
GATATTACAGTCACACTTTCCAGAAACTCTTGTCCTTTAACCTTATATGTCACACTTTCCGAAAACTCTTGTCCCTTCACATTTGTTCAGATTAATGCTTCTCATTATCTTAATAGCATGGGAATGTAAAGCCTTCCTCAAATATTCCCTAGTATGAAAAGTCATGTCTACTTCAAACTGGGGATCATAATTCTCGCCCTTGTTGTGTTTTCTTTCCACAGTGACTCTATCTTGCGGAACTTTATGAGACTCAATATCACTAACACACTCACTAAGTAAATCATCACCACTATTGCAATTATAATCACTTTCACTATCACTACACTCAGCACTGTCTGACTACTATAATCATCATGTCCAACTGCATCATACATAATATTATTATCCACTAAACTATGTGGGTCTATGCTAGATAATATATGGTCCATTTTCATGAGCTTCTTCAGGCTCTCATTCAATGTAAATGCAAGGATTTCTTCCCAAGGGTTTTATATGTTTCTTAACATACTTTATGAGAGATTTCTCATCATTCACGTACAAAAAGTCTTTCTTGACCATTGCAAAAAAACTTCTAACCTTATTTATCCTACATTGATCCGCTAGAGGGTTCAATAAAGTGATATGAATTCATCAAGTTCAATCCCTTCAAAAAGTTCCTTTGAAACATTTCCGTAACCAGGCTTTGACACTAGTTTAAACTTCCCCAATAGTTAATTTCATTGTACAATACTTTCTTTACTTTTCTGAAACTACATAAATTATAAAACCTTATTACAAAACTCACTTAACATAATAACAGATTTATATACTCTAACAACAAGAACAAAGCTTAAAAATTGAATCTTTTACAATGCAAATAATAGAGGTGCTAAAAATTACTTTGTGTAAACATCTCATTAACCCCTATGTAGCTTTGCATCTCAAAGAATTTTTTTTCAAGCTTTTTTAGTTTTTCAATCCTTGTATTGTCTTCCTATGTATTCTTCTTGTTTCAGCAACATTTTTCCTGCCTTCTTGCACACTTGGCCACAACCCTACATGCGGGAGCCATCTCATCATCCACATGGACCCTATATAGGCAGGAGGATGGAGTTACAGGGTTTAAAACGCAGGTTCACGTGGCGGGGGTTAACTCGCATGAATATTTAACTGGATTACTAAACACCGCCCAAAATTACTAGCCACCGCCCTATAAGATTACCGTTTTGCCCTTAATTCATATTAATTAGATTTTGGATCCTAATTTAACAATACTTTTCTCTCTAAACAACCCACCCGACGCAGCCGAACCGCCGCCACACTACCGCCGCCATCTTACCGCCGCGTAGCCGCCGTCTGCCGTCGCACCGCCGCCATGTCCGGAAAAGGAAAAGCGCCGGTAATTTTATTTTTTCGTTCTACTGTTTCATTGGCCGCGGCCGCCGTGCCGGAGTGCACGGCAGAGGCCGCGGCCGTTATTTTGTTACAGGCGTCCGACGATGACGCCTGGCCATGGCACAAGCGTCCGTCGATTCCGCCTGTCCATGGCTCAGGCGTCCACGGTGTAATATCCGCAATTTTCGACTTTCGGTAAATTTCTTTTTTCGGGCGGAGTCCGTTTTGACGACTCGGTCATGACCGTTTCATCATTCTGAGAATGATTAATTCTACACATTTTGTCATCCGAGTTCGTTTCGGAGATGTTTTGTTGAGTTCCGTGCTTTTTAACGACTTTTCCGCACTTGAGTTCGGCTCTTGCGAATCTCGTTCGAAACTGCTGTTTCGAGTTTCCCGTAAGTCCGTTTAACTTTGTTAGACGTGTTGTGAACTTCGGATTGGTTATTCGATCACGTATCGTGATTTCCGGGCGTTTTGGGCCATTTTGTAATTTCTTGAAAGTTACGGGTATCCGTATCTGTAATTGTTGTCTCGACCCGTTTCTTGGTCGCGTATGACTAATTATGGTATTACGTTTTAATTTCGAGTCGTTTATGTCGTCCGCGAACTTTTCGTCGTGTTCGTTCCGTGCGTTTTCGGAAATCGGGCCGTCGAGCCACACAGCGGTTGCGGATCGCCGGACAGTGGCGGGGATCGCCGGACGATTGCAGGCACCGGCCGGACAGTCTGGCGAGAACCGGCGTAGCGCACGCCTTCTGCCGGAAAGGCTGCGCTAACCGGCAGTGTAGCGCCTTTATCACGCCAGAGAAAGCGACCAAGCGAGTGCTCGGGCACCCGCACAGAGGAGTGCGAGGTTCACCGATCAACGTGCACGGGGCACGTTCGGGACTGCTAGGCCGTGTGGATCTGCTCAACCGACTGAGGGTGTTAGCCGTGTTGCTCGTCATGAGTGGATGTTTGGCCGAGCAAGCAGCCAACCGGCAACAGAGTGCCGGCCAGGGACAAGGCCATCAGCCCGATGCGGAACTCACAGGCGGCGAGACAAGGCACGCGGGAACCGACGGACGAGTGCGGCAGACAGCACGCCGCCGGGACAACGTGGGACAAGATGACGAGACGAGGCACATCGAGAGCCGAGACTCGGACACGGCGACGGACACCGCGAGTGCGCGCGGCCCAGGCGTGCGCGCGGGCGCGCGCGAGGATGCACGGAGCACCCTCCCCTATAATAGGCTTAACGGGAAAAAGCCTTGTGATGGCGATGGACATTGGAAAGCCGAGGAGTCCATGCGGAAATTATACTCGGAACATTCCAGAAACGGACCGGGATGGTCCAGAACATCAAAGATTAATCCGGAGGCATGTGTGGAAGGCCGGGCCGGATCGGGTCGGGTTACATGGAAACGGGCCGAGTCGGGCCGAGCGGGCCGGTTCGGGTCGAACAAGCCGGAAGGGCCCGGAAATATGTGGAAGGTGCTAGAGACTCTTGGATGAGTCAAGACTTGTAATCTAGTAGATGATTCTAGACATTTGTAAAGGCTTTTGTACTTAGAACACTCTAGATTTTGTAATAGTGTAGGAGGGTCTAGAAGCCTCCAAATGAGGAGGTGGAGGAAGGTTCTAGTGATAGGAGGTAGTATAAATAGGGATGTTGGGGCTCATTTGCAGCCATCCTTGGGAACTCATTTGTAAGAGACACTTTGTAATCTCTTTGTAACTTAGTGGAAGAAAACTTTCCATCAACCTATTGCCTCTCTTTCGTTGTGCCAACTTTCATACTTTGCCAAATTCGGAGTGTTTAAGGCTGACTAGCAAGAGGGTTGCTAGGCCGCACGACGCTTAGGAGCATAGCAAACTCTAAGCCCGTGACAAGTGGTATCAGAGCCATCGTTAGCCACACAAGGAGGTGTGCAAGACTGCGGGAGTCGACGCTAACGATCAGCAGGCGTCATGGCCAACGGACAAATCGAGGCAGGCATCAATGTGGAGGACGGACGAGTCACAGAGGCTGAAAAGGTCCGGGGACGTGGAGAAGTCCCAGCTGAAGGGAAAGCCAAGCGTGGCAAGAGCAAGGCGCGCGGTGTGGTGCCGCCGCAACACGAGGAGAACCCGGCACGAAGCCGACTTCTTGAGGATGAAGACATCCGAAAGATCATACTCACCTTAGCAAACCGCCTACCCGACATCGAGGACGACATCGAAGCTCTTGGGCAGCGCATCACTAACACCCAATTGAACACGGAGGAACGCGTGGGTACTCTCGAGAAAGCTGTTGGCCAAGTGGAAGGACACACGTTGGGCCAGCTCGAGACCTTCAAGAGGGAACAACTCTCGTTGCGCAAGGAGCTAGCAACGATCGAGGATCATGTGGCAGCGAGCATCACGGAGATACGCAAGCAGTATGCCGAGTTTTGTGAGGTAAGTGCCAAACGTTTTGAAGATTTTTGTGATAAAATCTGTCGGGCAAGCAACTCGGGCACCAACTCGAATGGTGGGCCGAGCTGGAACAACACATTTGGCGGGGCGAGGTTCGAGGGACCAAGGGTTGAGGTCTCCAAACCCAAGGAATTCATTGGCAAGAGAGATGCCAAGTCAATCGAGGAGTTCCTGTGGCGAATGGAACTTTACTTTGATGGTCTGGGACTGACGGACGAGAAGGCCAAAGTACGGCAGGCTGCACTATATCTTGCCGACGATGCACATTGTGGTGGCGTCATCGACAGGCCGGTGTTACGAAAGGAACTTGCCAACCGATCGGGACTTGGGACGAGTTCGTGTCGGAACTCAAGGCACAATTCTATCCCGAGAACACATGCTTTGAGGCAAGGAAGAAACTCCGCGAGCTCAAGCATAAGACTACCATTCGGGACTATGTTCGGGACTTTACATCGATCATGCTCCAGATTCCGGACATGACCGAGGATGATCGACTATTTTTCTTCCTGGATGGACTACCGAGTTGGGTCAGGGACAGAGTACAAATCCGCGAGGTGAAATCTGTCAATGAAGCAATCAAAGCGGCCGAGTCCCTAGCCGAATTCGAGAAGAGGAAGGAGCCGCGAGCTGAGGGTCAAGCCAAAGGCGGGGGAGACACCCGCACGTCAGTACAGCAACCAGCCCAACCATCACGTGGACGATTCGGGACGAGACCGCAACATGACGCGGACAAACCATACAACTCGGGTGAACGCAGGGGCGCTCCCGACCAACGAGGATGCTTTATGTGTGGCGGAGCTCATCGGATGAAGGACTGTCCGAAAATGGGGAAGCTCAACGCCATGGCCGAATGTGAGGGGCCAACAATTGATCACACGGACGTGCACCAGGTAAGCACGATCCCACAACTTAATTCTGTCGTCAGTGCAGGCAGCGAGGGACCACGAGGAAGCAAGTTGATGTTCGTGGAAGGAACCATCAACCACCAACCCATCAAGGCTTGGTCGACACGGGAGCCGACTACAACTATATCACTGAGGCCGAAGCCAAAAGATTGGGACTACTTGTGGAGCCATGCAAGGGCTGGATGAAGTCCAACAACGGACCAGCAGTACCAGTCACAGGGGCAGCAAATGGAGTGCGAATCGTGCTCGGAAACTGGGAAGGCCGAGTGCACTTCAAGGTCACCACGATGGACGATCGAGACCTCATTTTGGGAATGGACTTCCTGGAGAAGAACGATTTTGCCTTTTTCCCACAAGCAAAGGTACTATGGGTGAAGGGTCCGAACAAACCCATCACTATCCCCTTGACGGTTGAGCAACTTCCCTACGCAGCGATGACGACACTTCGATTTCGCATTTAAGCTGACCGAAGAGGAAATGCCGATGTACTGTCTGGGATCAATGCGGTACATCGAGGCACCGAGTGGCAGCACGCGTCGACGGGGACGTCGACGGAACAGGCGGGGGAGAGTGTCACGCCACGAGAGAAACGACCGACAGAGTGCTCGGACAGACCCGCACAGAGGAGTGCGAGGTTCAGCCGATCAACGTGCACGGGGCACGTTCGGGACTGCTAGGCCGTGTGGAGCGGCACAACCGACTGAGGGACTTAGCCGTGTGGCGCGGCATGCGTGGATGTATGGCCGAGCAAGCAGGCCAACCGGGCAACAGAGTGCCCGACCGAGGGACAAGGCCATCAGGCCTGATGCGGAACTACCTGGGCGGCGAGACAAGGCACGCCGGGAACCGAACGGACGAGTGCGGCAGACAGGCACGCCGCTTCGGGACAACATGGGACAAGATGACGAGACGAGGCACATCCGAGAGCCGAGACTCGGACACGGGCGACGGACACCCGCGAGGGGTGCGCGCGAGGCGCTGGGCGTGCGCGCGGGCGGCGCGCGAGGGATGCACGGAGCACCCTCCCCCTATAATAGGCTTAACGGGAAAAAGCCTTGTGATGGCAGTGGACATTGGAAAGCTGAGGAGTCCACTGTACGGAAATTATACTCGGAACATTCCAGAAACGGACCGGGATGGTCCAGAACATCAAAGATTAATCCGGAGGCATGTGTGGAAGGCCGGGCCGGATCGGGTCGGGTTACATGGAAACGGGCCGAGTCGGGCCGAGCGGGCCGGGTCGGGTCGAACAAGCCGGAAGGGCCCGGAAATATGTGGAAGGTGCTAGAGACTCTTGGATGAGTCAAGACTTGTAATCTAGTACATGATTCTAGACATTTGTAAAGGCTTTTGTACTTAGAACACTCTAGATTTTGTAATAGTGTAGGAGGGTCTAGAAGCCTCCAAATGAGGAGGTGGAGGAAGGTTCTAGTGATAGGAGGTAGTATAAATAGGGATGTTGGGGCTCATTTGCAGCCATCCTTGGGAACTCATTTGTAAGAGACACTTTGTAATCTCTTTGTAACTTAGTGGAAGAAAACTTTCCATCAACCCATTGCCTCTCTTTCGTTGTGCCAACTTTCATACTTTGCCAAATTCGGAGTGTTTAAGGCTGACTAGCAAGAGGGTTGCTAGGCCGCACGAAGCTTAGGAGCATAGCAAACTCTAAGCCCGTGACAAGTGGTATCAGAGCCATCGTTAGCCACACAAGGAGGTATGCAAGACTGCGGGAGTCGACGCTAACGATCAGCAGGCGTCATGGCCAACGGACAAATCGAGGCAGGCATCAATGTGGAGGACGGACGAGTCACAGAGGCTGACAAGGTCCGGGGACGTGGAGAAGTCCCAGCTGAAGGGAAAGCCAAGCGTGGCAAGAGCAAGGCGCACGGTGTGGTGCCGCCGCAACACGAGGAGAACCCGGCACGAAGCCGACTTCTTGAGGATGAAGACATCCGAAAGATCATACTCACCTTAGCAAACCGCCTACCCGACATCGAGGACGACATCGAAGCTCTTGGGCAGCGCATCACTAACACCCAATTGAGCACGGAGGAACGCGTGGGTACTCTCGAGAAAGCCGGCCAACCGGAAGGACACACGTTGGGCCACCGAGACCTTCAAGAGGGAACAACTCTCGTTGCGCAAGGAGCTAGCAACGATCGAGGATCATGTGGCAGCGAGCATCACGGAGATACGCAAGCAGTATGCCGAGTTTTGTGAGGTAAGTGCCAAACGTTTTGAAGATTTTTGTGATAAAATCTGTCGGGCAAGCAACTCGGGCACCAACTCGAATGGTGGGCCGAGCTGGAACAACACATTTGGCGGGGCGAGGTTCGAGGGACCAAGGGTTGAGGTCTCCAAACCCAAGGAATTCATTGGCAAGAGAGATGCCAAGTCAATCGAGGAGTTCCTGTGGCGAATGGAACTTTACTTTGATGGTCTGGGACTGACGGACGAGAAGGCCAAAGTACGGTAGGCTGCACTATATCTTGCCGACGATGCAGCACTGTGGTGGCGTCATCGACAGGCCGGTGTTACGAAAGGAACTTGCCAACCGATCGGGACTTGGGACGAGTTCGTGTCGGAACTCAAGGCACAATTCTATCCCGAGAACACATGCTATGAGGCAAGGAAGAAACTCCGCGAGCTCAAGCATAAGACTACCATTCGGGACTATGTTCGGGACTTTACATCGATCATGCTCCAGTTAGGACATGACCGAGGATGATCGACTATTTTTCTTCCTGGATGGACTACCGAGTTGGGTCAGGGACAGAGTACAAATCCGCGAGGTGAAATCTGTCAATGAAGCAATCAAAGCGGCCGAGTCCCTAGCCGAATTCGAGAAGAGGAAGGAGCCGCGAGCTGAGGGTCAAGCCAAAGGCGGGGGAGACACCCGCACGTCAGTACAGCAACCAGCCCAACCATCACGTGGACGATTCGGGACGAGACCGCAACATGACGCGGACAAACCATACAACTCGGGTGAACGCAGCGGCACTCCCGACCAACGAGGATGCTTTATGTATGGCGGAGCTCATCAGATGAAGGACTGTCCGAAAATGGGGAAGCTCAACGCCATGGCCGAATGTGAGGGGCCAACAATTGATCACACGGACGTGCACCAGGTAAGCACGATCCCACAACTTAATTCTGTCGTCAGTGCAGGCAGCGAGGGACCACGAGGAAGCAAGTTGATGTTCGTGGAAGGAACCATCAACCACCAACCCATCAAGGCCTTGGTCGACACGGGAGCCGACTACAACTATATCACTGAGGCCGAAGCCAAAAGATTGGGACTACTTGTGGAGCCATGCAAGGGCTGGATGAAGTCCAACAACGGACCAGCAGTACCAGTCACAGGGGCAGCAAATGGAGTGCGAATCGTGCTCGGAAACTGGGAAGGCCGAGTGCACTTCAAGGTCACCACGATGGACGATCGGGACATCATTTTGGGAATGGACTTCCTGGAGAAGAACGATTTTGCCTTTTTCCCACAAGCAAAGGTACTATGGGTGAAGGGTCCGAACAAACCCATCACTATCCCCTTGACGGTGGAGCAACTTCCCTACGCAGCGATGACGACACTTCGATTTCAGACGAAGCTGACCGAAGAGGAAATGCCGATGTACTGTCTGGGATCAATGCGGTACATCGAGGCACCGAGTGGCAGCACGCGTCGACGGGGACGTCGACGGAATAGGCGGGGGAGAGTGTCACGCCCCGAGAGAAACGACCGACAGAGTGCTCGGACAGACCCGCACAGAGGAGTGCGAGGTTCAGCCGATCAACGTGCACGGGGCACGTTCGGGACTGCTAGGCCGTGTGGAGCGGCACAACCGACTGAGGGACTTAGCCGTGTGGCGCGGCATGCGTGGATGTATGGCCGAGCAAGCAGGCCAACCGGGCAACAGAGTGCCCGACCGAGGGACAAGGCCATCAGGCCTGATGCGGAACTACCTGGGCGGCGAGACAAGGCACGCCGGGAACCGAACGGACGAGTGCGGCAGACAGGCACGCCGCTTCGGGACAACGTGGGACAAGATGACGAGACGAGGCACATCCGAGAGCCGAGACTCGGACACAGGCGACGGACATCCGCGAGGGGTGCGCGCGAGGCACTGGGCGTGCGCGCGGGCGGCGCGCGAGGGATGCACGGAGCACCCTCCCCCTATAATAGGCTTAACGGGAAAAAGCCTTGTGAGGGCAGTGGACATTGGAAAGCTGAGGAGTCCACTGTACGGAAATTATACTCGAAACATTCCAGAAACGGACCGGGATGGTCCAGAACATCAAAGATTAATCCGGAGGCATGTGTGGAAGGCCGGGCCGGATCGGGTCGGGTTACATGGAAACGGGCCGAGTCGGGCCGAGCGGGCCGGGTCGGGTCGAACAAGCCGGAAGGGCCCGGAAATATGTGGAAGGTGCTAGAGACTCTTGGATGAGTCAAGACTTGTAATCTAGTACATGATTCTAGACATTTGTAAAGGCTTTTGTACTTAGAACACTCTAGATTTTGTAATAGTGTAGGAGGGTCTAGAAGCCTCCAAATGAGGAGGTGGAGGAAGGTTCTAGTGATAGGAGGTAGTATAAATAGGGATGTTGGGGCTCATTTGCAGCCATCCTTGGGAACTCATTTGTAAGAGACACTTTGTAATCTCTTTGTAACTTAGTGGAAGAAAACTTTCCATCAACCCATTGCCTCTCTTTCGTTGTGCCAACTTTCATACTTTGCCAAATTCGGAGTGTTTAAGGCTGACTAGCAAGAGGGTTGCTAGGCCGCACGACGCTTAGGAGCATAGCAAACTCTAAGCCCGTGACAGCACGCTAGCCTGGTCGACCAACGCACGCTATCGGGCCGGACAATGGGGTTTCTGAGGTTCTGGACTCGGTCAGGATCGGCAGGTAGCGCACGCTACGCCGAGCGTAGCGCGCGCTAGTCGGCAGGCGTAGCGCACGCTGTCGGTCGGCTAGCGTCGTTACTGCCGGGCACTTACCGATCCGGTGGCTCTTGGGCCAGCCGCAAGCAGGCTTCCGGCCGTAGCGCACGCTAGCGGGAGTCGGGTCGACAGGTTTGGTCGGCAGGGTTGGTCGGTGATGCCGGGTCGTGTGGGCCCTGGCCGAGGGTAATCGGCCGATACCGGCCGATAGCGCACGCTAGTCCGGGAAGGCTAGCGCACGCTAGTCTGGCCCAGTATAAATGTGGCTGAGCAGTCACATTTCACTTCGTTTTTCACTTCTTTCCTTCTCCGTCCGCGGGTGGCGATTCATGGGTGACGAAGCCATGTTGTTTAACAACAAATCCATGAAGTCCTTGAGTTCATAACATCAATCAATCGTCCGTTATCAACCTTTGATCCAGCGAATCAAGGTAATCTTCCTTAGAAGCCTAATTTCGTGAATTTGGGGATTTTTGCATTTTCGTCCGATTCGTTCCGTGTTGTTGATTAATTCATGATGGGTATGATTAATCTTGGTAGTATTCTTGTGTTTAACATCATTTAATCCATTGTTCTTCGTCGAATCGAAGTATATTTCTTGATTTCCTTCGAATTGACTTTTTGGGGGATTTGTCCCCGATCTCGTTTTTCATCCGTTTTCGATGGATCGATTATGTTTAAATGATGTTGTTAAACATATTCTATGGATTGTATATCCATATTTCAACTTGGAATTCTGTTTTCGTGATTTGACGGAACGAATCGTGTTCTTGGCCGTTTTGGGGGAAATCCGTGAACTTTCGTCATTCGTTCTTTGAATTCAACGGCTTTGAGTCGTGTTATGGAATTCATTTCATTGTTATTATTTGTCCTTCATAGTTTATGAACGTGAGTTGGCGTTCGGTGGAGTCGGCGGGTTCGTAGTCGGTTCGGGCCAACCTACTTCGGTCGATTCTCCGCGTTGTTCTTATTCGAGGCAAGTACCTTGCCCATACTTTTCTCGTTTTATGGATATGATGATCGGTGGTCGTCTTGATGTGTTTGTTTGGTTATTTGAAATGAATTTTCAAAGGATTTCGGTTTGGCCTCGTTAAAGGCTCTCTTTCAAAACACGTGTGTGTTTTGTGAACGTTGTGTTTTGGGAATTGATTATGATTTGATTATTTTGAACGTTGAAGGCTTTGATGATATCCCTATTGTTTAAAGTTATGGAATTGTGTATTCCGGGTTTAATCCTGTTATTGTGTTTTGGGGAGTTGATAATGTTGTCGGATAAATGGCCATCTCTAGTAAGTATTCTTAATAAACTTACGTTCTTAGCATGTTAGTATTGCATGAGTAACGTGTGTGTGTGTATGCTCACTACGGGTTAGATTCGACGGGGTCTCGGTAGGGCTCCACGAAGCTGTGGAACCGCGAGCTTGCTTTTAACCACTGTGGGTTAGATCCGACGGGGTCTCGGCAGGGATCCACGAAGCTGTGGGTCCGCGGTTAATTGTGGTGCATTTTACAAATGTGATTCGATATTGGCATTTCCGGAAATGAGTGCTTTTGAACGGTTTTCATGATTGCATGCATTGACTAAGTGTGTAAGAGGTAAGTGTTCGTTTGGCTTACTTGGCTAGGATGGCACTAGAGTATTTTGTTGTTTGTTTTAAATCCTTTATTTGTGGATTTTGATGTTGGAAGACGAACCTTGTTGTCGTTCTCGTGTACTGTGAGTTGATGAGATTTGGGGCTAAAATCCCAATGGTTTTATAAAAGTCGTTTTACGGATTTGGGGCTAAAATCCCAACGGTTTGGTAAATGTCATTTTTCGGAAAGTAAGCCTTTGGGGCGGTGACCCCTTTTGTCTTTTGGATTTTGAAAATTAGGATTTGATAATCCTAAATTGTTTTCTATTAAAACTCTCGATGGCATTCTAAACCGTTTTATAAATTACTTCCATTGATTTATGATATTTCGATTTTGAAATGTTTTCTCAAATTCTTGCCTCGAGAAGTGCTTTTCGTTTCGTTTGGAACCTTGAGGATTCCTGGTTATTGTTATTCGTGGAATGTGAACTGTATGGCTCGTATTTGCACTTTGTTCTTGCACTAGCAAAACAGTGGAGTTTTGCTAACCCCCGAGTATTCGGGGGGTGGATGTCTGTTTTTGCATTCAGGTTTTGGAGCATAACACAGGGTCGGCACGAAGGATGATGAAAGATGATCGATACTAATCACATGAGGAACCGTATATTGTTTATTGGTTCAGTTGTACTTTATTTTCCGCTGCTATACTTTTCCCGTTGTACGGGGGTGGTTGTATTTTGTCCCCTGCGTGGGCATGAGTTGTATTTGAGTTGTATGTATTTGTGGAAAGACCAAATCGGTCTACTGAGTCATTGTAGCCTGGAAGGCATTGTCGAGATGTTAAATGTTGTTACCAGCCTGGTAGATCCTCGAGGAGAGGGTCTACGGCGTGTAATATCCCTGAGTGGATTGGGGGTGTTACATAAATGGTATCAGAGCTTAGGTTGAGGAAACCTAGGCTGTCGGGTCAAGTCGTGTTGTTTGAGTCTTGTTTTGTCGGATTTTATCTGACTGAGTCATGTCGCGACGCGTCGTTTGAGTTTGTTGGTCGTGATTAGTATCGTGGGGCGATCATCATCTTCGTGCGACCTGTGGAAGTAAGTCTCCCTTCTTTGTGTTGTGCCTCGTGTGACACGAGCTATTTTTATGATTATTTGTTAAGTGGTGGAATTCTTATGTGAATTTTGATTTCACGATATGTATTTAGTCGACTTTCGTATTTGATTTATACGAGGAGTGTCGTCGCTTTTGATGTCTTTTTATTGTTGTTTTTGTCCGTGGCTGATGAATTTCGAATCGATCTGCACGTTTTACAAGTTCTATTGTGGAAGCTTTGTGCTTATACGCGTTCGACTTGTTCACTAGCCAGTGCGGGAGAGTATTTTATCAGTGGTTTTGTTCTGAATGTGGTATTTTATCGTTTATTTCCGTTTAAAGACATGTATTGTCTTGATTTTAAATGTTTTGATGCGTGTGCTAGGAGTTGTTTTAGTGAACATCGATATGTGTGAGTTTTGGGCATTCTGGCCTATTGAATTTTTGAAAACCTTGAGTATCTTAGAAAAATAAATTTCGAGACATACTTTTCAAATGACTTATTTTCTTGTGGTACATCCTAGGTGCCACAATATAATTCAAAAATTTTCTACTTCGAGGACCAAAATGCTTTGAGATATTTTCAATGTTTTAGAAACACTTTTATTTAGACCCGAAGGTCGAATATTCTGAAAGTTTTCACTAAGAGAAAGTGTCCTCATTTTTTTTATCAAATGCGAAATGGTTCTCCAATGTCTCGATAACGATGTTTCACGTTTATACTTTTTGAAAGGTGATACTCAAGATCAACCAGTATTCTTCAAATTATTTTCAAAATGAGGTTTTTGTTTTTAAAACCTATCCATTCCCGTTTGAGGGCTGGGTATGAATGTATGATGTTCGCGTTGTCATTTTGATACTTTCTCCCGAGTATGATCGAATTGGCGGTGTGAGCGTTGAGTCGCTTTCCACACATGGGTTGTGCTAGCCCCCTGTGAGAGGCAGGATGTTGGTGTTGAATGTTGTCGCCTCGTGATGATTTCTGCGTTGTCGCGCATGTGCGAGCTGTTAGAGCTTGGTTTGGTATGACCGTGTGTATCGGTGATGGTTCCGTTATGTGTCGGTTGTTTAATGTCTTGTTACCTTACTCCCGTTTTTGTGAATTTCGTGGACGAGGTCGGAGGTAATGCCCGTACTATTTTGACTTCTGTATTTTCTCTTTCTCCAGTCTATCGATTCGCTCATGTTCGTTGGTACTTTATGAACTTGTTCTGTATTTCGGTTTCATCATCCGAACGAGCTGTGATCTTGTTGTGGGTCGATCTGGTTATCGATGTGACTTTTTCGGGTTCAGTTCGATTCTTGTGAACCTTGTTCGGGAGTGACATCATCTGGTTCTATTAGTTCTTTTATTCGAAGTGGATCGGATTTGGAACTCTTATGTTTTCAACTCTGTCGACTCATTTATGTTCGTTGACATTTCTGAGCTTGTCCTACCCCTTGTCTTTGTTTATCGAACGAGTGTGGTATCGTTTCGGAATAACTCGTTTGTCGTTGTGACTTTTCAATCGCTATTCCCTTTCCTGTGGATCTTATGGGAATGCATGTCTTGTAGTTCTCACCAGATCATCCTGGGAGTTGTTGTTTGAATTTTATTATCCTTCGTGTTTCGGACATGATTGTTCGATTTTTGTTGTCTCGATCGTTTGTTTGTTCGGTTTTTGTTCTCGTTTCATGATTCTTGAGCATTCAGGCTCCTTTGTAATTCCCTTCAGTTCGGGAAATTAGTTTCGTTTTCGATCTTCCAGCCCTTAGGCGATGGGATTCCGTGTGTGTTCAGCGGTTGGCTCGCGTTTTATTGATGTACCGTTGGGTTGGTCAATCATATTGATTTTCATTCGTTGTGTTTTGTGATTGTCGGATAATTGACTTGGCTATATTATCCGTTTGATGACGCTTGTCATTTGTTGGTTTTATTATATCCCTAACGGCGACGTTGTGTTGGTCGCCGTGGAGCGTGTTTTCACGCCGTATATTCCTTTGCGTTGTTTGTAACATTTTGCCGGTGGGCGTTAGTTACGCATTCTTGTGTATCTCGGTGAGTTTTACCTGGCGGAATATTTCTTCTCCCTACTTGTTTTAAGTTTCGGGACGAAACTTCTTTTAAGGAGGGTAGAATGTAATATCCGCAATTTTCGACTTTCGGTAAATTTCTTTTTTCGGGCGGAGTCCGTTTTGACGACTCGCTCATGACCGTTTCGTCATTCTGAGAATGATTAATTCTACACCTTTTGTCATCCGAGTTCGTTTCGGAGACGTTTTGTTGAGTTCCGTGCTTTTTAACGACTTTTCCGCACTTGAGTTCGGCTCTTGCGAATCTCGTTCGAAACTGCTGTTTCGAGTTTCCCGTAAGTCCGTTTAACTTTGTTAGACGTGTTGTGAACTTCGGATTGGTTATTCGATCACGTATCGTGATTTCCGGGCGTTTTGGGCCATTTTGTAATTTCTTGAAAGTTACGGGTATCCGTATCTGTAATTGTTGTCCCGACCCGTTTCTTGGTCGCGTATGACTAATTATGGTATTACGTTTTCATTTCGAGTCGTTTATGTCGTCCGCGAACTTTTCGTCGTGTTCGTTCCGTGCGTTTTCGGAAATCGGGTCGTCGAGCCACGCGGTTGCGGGATCGCCGGACGGTGGCGGATCGCCGGACGATTGCGGCACCGGCCGGACAGATGCGGCAGAACCGCGTAGCGCATGCTATCGCCGGAAGGCTGCGCGCGCTAACCGGCAGTGTAGCGACGCTAGCTGGTCGACCAACGCACGCCATCGGGCAGACAGTGGGGTTTCGAGGTTACGGACTCGGTCCAGATCGGGCAGTAGCGCACGCTACGCCGAGCGTAGCGCGCGCTAGTCGGCGGCGAGCGCACGCCGCTGTCGGCTAGCGTCGTTACTCGCCGGGCAGTCGATCCATCGGTGGCTCTTGGCCACAAGAAGCTTCCGGCCAGAAGCGCACGCTAAGCGGGAGTCGGTCGACAGGTTTGGTCGGCAGGTTGCTCGGTGATGCCGGGTCGTGTGGGCCTGGCCGAGGGTAATCGGCCGATCTGGCCGATAGCGCACGCTAGTCCGGGAAGGCTAGCGACGCTAATCTGCCCGATATAAATGTGGCTGAGCAGTCACATTTCACTTCGTTTTTCACTTATTTCCTTCTCCGTCCGCGGGTGGCGATTCATGGGTGACGAAGCCATGTTGTTTAACAACAAATCCATGAAGTCCTTGAGTTCATAACATGAATCAATCGTCCGTTATCAACCTTTGATCCAGCGAATCAAGGTAATCTTCCTTAGAACCCTAATTTCGTGAATTTGGGGATTTTTGCATTTTCGTCCGATTCGTTCCGTGTTGTTGATTAATTCATGATGGGTATGATTAATCTTGGTAGTATTCTTGTGTTTAACATCATTTAATCCATTGTTCTTCGTCGAATCAAAGTATATTTCTTGATTTCCTTCGAATTGACTTTTTGGGGGATTTGTCCCCGATCTCCTTTTTCATCCGTTTTCGATGGATCGATTATGGTTAAATGATGTTGTTAAACATATTCTATGGATTGTATATCCATATTTCAACTTGGAATTCCGTTTTCGTGATTTGACGGAACGAATCGTGTTCTTGGCCGTTTTGGGGGAAATCCGTGAACTTTCGTCATTCGTTCTTTGAATTCAACGGCTTTGAGTCGTGTTATGGAATTCATTTCATTGTTATTATTTGTCCTTCGTAGTTTATGAACGTGAGTTGGCGTTCGGTGGAGTCGGCGGGTTCGTAGTCGGTTCGGGCCAACCTACTTCGGTCGATTCTCCGCGTTGTTCTTATTCGAGGCAAGTACCTTGCCCATACTTTTCTCGTTTTATGGATATGATGATCGGTGGTCGTCTTGATGTGTTTGTTTGGTTCTTTGAAATGAATTTTCAAAGGATTTCGGTTTGGCCTCGTTAAAGGCTCTCTTTCAAAACGCGTGTGTGTTTTGTGAACGTTGTGTTTTGGGAATTGATTATGATTTGATTATTTTGAACGTTGAAGGCTTTGATGATATCCCTATTGTTTAAAGTTATGGAATTGTGTATTCCGGGTTTAATCCTGTTATTGTGTTTTGGGGAGTTGATAATGTTGTCGGATAAATGGCCATCTCTAGTAAGTATTCTTAATGAACTTACGTTCTTAGCATGTTAGTATTGCATGAGTAACGTGTGTGTGTGTATGCTCACTACGGGTTAGATCCGACGGGGTCTCGGTAGGGCTCCACGAAGCTGTGGAACCGCGAGCTTGCTTTTAACCATTGTGGGTTAGATCCGACGGGGTCTCGGCAGGGATCCACGAAGCTGTGGGTCCGCAGTTAATTGTGGTGCATTTTACAAATGTGATTCGATATTGGCATTTCCGGAAATGAGTGCTTTTGAACGGTTTTCATGATTGCATGCATTGACTAAGTGTGTAAGAGGTAAGTGTTCGTTTGGCTTACTTGGCTAGGATGGCACTAGAGTATTTTGTTGTTTGTTTTAAATCCTTTATTTGTGGATTTTGATGTTGGAAGACGAACCTTGTTGTCGTTCTCGTGTACTGTGAGTTGATGAGATTTGGGGCTAAAATCCCAATGGTTTTATAAAAGTCGTTTTACGGATTTGGGGCTAAAATCCCAACGGTTTGGTAAATGTCATTTTTCTAAAGTAAGCCTTTGGGGCGGTGACCCTTTGTCTTTTGGATTTTGAAAATTAGGATTTGATAATCCTAAATTGTTTTCTATTAAAACTCTCGATGGCATTCTAAACCGTTTTATAAATTACTTCCATTGATTTATGATATTTCGATTTTGAAATGTTTTCTCAAATTCTTGCCTCGAGAAGTGCTTTTCGCTTCGTTTGGAACCTTGAGGATTCCCAGTTATTGTTATTCGTGGAATGTGAACTGTATGGCTCGTATTTGCACTTTGTTCTTGCACTAGCAAAACAGTGGAGTTTTGCTAACCCCCGAGTATTCGGGGGGTGGATGTCTGTTTTTGCATTCAGGTTTTGGAGCATAACACAGGGTCGGCACGAAGGATGATGAAAGATGATCGATACTAATCACATGAGGAACCGTATATTGTTTATTGGTTCAGTTGTACTTTATTTTCCGCTGCTATACTTTTCCCGTTGTACGGGGGTGGTTGTATATTGTCCCCTGCGTGGGCATGAGTTGTATTTGAGTTGTATGTATTTGTGGAAAGACCAAATCGGTCTACTGAGTCATTGTAGCCTGGAAGGCATTGTCGAGATGTTAAATGTTGTTACCAGCCTGGTAGATCCTCGAGGAGAGGGTCTACGGCGTGTAATATCCCTGAGTGGATTGGGGGTGTTACACACGGCGGACGCCCAGCCTATGGTACAAACGTCCACGGCGGACGTCCAAACCATGGCACAGGCGTCCAGATCGGACGCCTAGCCGCTGGATAAGCGTCTGCCTCGGACGTTTGGACCATGGAAGTGGCGTCCAGACCAGACGCCTGTCCCATGGTTCAAGCGTCCGTTCCGGATGCCCCAGCAATATTTTTGGAAAAAAATAAAATTTTCAATTAATAATTAATAATGTGTATTCTTTGTATGATTATTACTTATTAGTTGTATTGTTTGCTAAATGCAGATGAGAGGAGGAGCGGGCAAATCTATGCCGCTAGTCACAGGGTTGATGGGTTCTGGAGCGCGTCACACCAGAGCTCGTGGTGTTGATGCTTCCATTCGTAGATTGCGGGAGGCAGAGCGTAGGGGATTCGAGGACGTACCTTATACTGATTTTGCTACTGAGGATTCGAGCGAGTATTATTCGCACGATGAGGCCGACGATCAGGAGGGCGGTGATGATTCTTCTTCATTTTCGTGCCGGGTTCGGAAGGGGAGAGGGGGGAGGTTTGTGACTTCTGGGTCTACCAGTAGTAAACGGCGTAGGGGGGAGGATGAGACATCTTGGATGGTTTCTGAGGAGATGCCTGGTGGCCCTATCGACGACATCGTTATCCCGAGTTTTGGTGGGCATGTCGCCGCGCGTATCTGGACTGGAGATATGAGAGGTTTGCTGAAGTGTCACACCAGGACTACTGCTTGTCAAAGCTTGAGTCAGTGGCGCTCAGTTATGTCACCCTCTTTAGTGAGTCGGATCATTGGGACTGGGTTATCCCACCTGACGGACGCCATGTTCAGACATATTGACTCCCCGTTGATTTTTGCGTTCGTTGAGCGGTGGCAGCCCGATACGAACTCTTTTCACATGCCGTTCGGAGAGATGACCATCATTACATGATGTGTGGCAGATCCTTCGCATTCCTGTCGAGGGGCGATTGGTTGATGCCGATAGCACATCTACACAGTTGCAGGTGGATGTGATGGAGGTTCTTGGAGTATCGCGGTTGGAGCTACTGAGTACTCACTGGGGGGGGGGGGGGGGGCGTACTTATGGACTCGATTTTCAGGTCATGTCGCGATGGGGGTCGAGTGGAGGGCACCCAGGTCGTAGCTTGGATGTGGTTGTTATTTGGATCCACCTTGTTTGCGAACTCAAGTGCGGAAAAGTCACTAAAAAGCACGGAACTCAACAAAACGATACCGAAACGAGCTCGGATGCCAAAAAGTGCAGAATTAATCATTCTCGGAATGACGAAACGGTCATGAGCGAATCGTCAAAACGGACTTTCTCCAAAAAAAAGAAATTACCGGAAATCGAAATTACGGGTATTACAACCGGAACTGAAACCGAAGTAGTTATCGGAATCGAAGTTGTACCCGATCCAGTTATTAGAGGCGCACCTCCAGTCGCTGAACCCGAGCCGATTTTCTGAGGCGCACCTCCATAAACGTCCGTAGACACTGTTTGGTTTTGAGAATCCATATTGACGAATTTTTCGAAAATAGATCTGTTTTAATCAAGTAAAAAAAAAATTGCTTTAAGATTGTTGAATAATTTTGAAAACAATTACTTGAAAAGAACAGAATAGAAATAGAAATATATATATATATATATATATATATATATATATCGAATACATATGATATATAAGCCCTGCAGAAAATTTGTTAGCAAAACGAAATCCGCCGATCCCGAATATAAAACGAAAGTTTCGCTGTTGAGTCAAGATAATCTGTCTCCTTAAAGTAAATCCGTCTTCACCACGGTGTCTAAAGTCTGCCTCCCAAGATAAAACAACAGTTCGATGTAACGAATCTGTGATCCGCTGCACCCTCAACGAACTAGAACAAAATATGTCTACTATCACCGACCGAAGAAGAAAAATGAAGAAGAAAAAATATCTGGCTGTAAAGGCTCTCAAAATTCGTCCGCAAAAAGGTGTGTAAAAACGATCCCCTCAAGCCGGGTATTTATAGGTGAAGGTTGGAGGAGGTTGTGTGCTGGAAGAACTCTAAACCGATCAGGATTAGTATCTCAGTACTTATCCGTTTAATTCGATTTTATCCGGATCCGAAAAATTCGGAATTTATTAATTGAGGTATTTTCGATAAAATAAAATTTTACCGAATAAAATTGCAGTAAAAAGATAACTTCGAGACGCCGAGACAAATCGCCCAAATCGCCCTTCGACCGAGACCGACCCGAGCCGGTCGGACGGCGACGGCGGCGCGCGTGTGTGTGTGTGTGCGCGAGGGGCGCCTAGTCACATATCCACACATGTCTCATTTTGAACATGCCTTTGTCCACATCTCCTTATATACTCACAATTTCTCCCTTCTTTTTCCAATGTGGGATAGCATCCCAAATTCATTTTTAAAGGGTTCACTTTGGAACATTATATCTCATTCATACCTCAATCATTTTGAGTGTTCTTACATGTTTTGAAAACCTCGTACGGAGTACTACATATTCTAACTAAGTCCCGACTTTAACTCGTAGTCGAGCCCACTCAAAATTTCCTCTCAAATGGGCTGCTCAAAACACCCCATTTCCTTCATTTATCTTATATTTCCAACACTTCCAATGCCTACATAATCCTACTCTTTATATGTTTACTAGAGATAACCCGTATCACAGTGCCACGCTGGTGGTGCCATAATTAAATTAAAATAATTAAATTAGAAGATTATCTTGCTAAAAAAATTATGTTGGTTCCTAAAAATCTATCGACGGAGAACGGACGTACCCCACACTCAGTTCATCCGGAGTCTAGCAAAATGTATAAGCACTTGAAACAATATTACTGGTGAGGTAATATGAACTTAGAAGTCGCAGAGTTTTTTTCAAAGTGTTTGATCTGCCAACAAGTTAAGATTGAGTATCAGCGACCAGCAGATATACTGAGACCACTCCCTATCCCAAAGTGAAAATGGAAAGACATCGATTTTTTATCATAAGTTTGTCGACGAGTCATCGGGTATGAATACGACTTGGGTGATTGTGGATCGTCTGACCAAATCAGCTCACATCTTCGAGATTAAGGACACATGGGGTCCCGAGAGATTGACCCAATTGTTCATTCGAGAGATTGTAAGGTTGCATGATACTCCCAAGAGTATTGTATTGGATTATGACGGACAATTCGTATCATATTTTTGGAAGGCATTTCATTGTGCGGTGCTACACAATTGAACTTCAGTATAACATTTCGTCCTCAAACCGATGGCCAGTTTGAGAAGACTATCCAGACTCAGTTGTCTAAATAAAATTGAATTGCTATAATATAGTACTCAATGGAGTAACATCTTAGTCCAGTAGAATACGACCCAACTTACTAGTAAAATATTTTTTGATCAACCATTATAAGTTGCTTTAAAATGTCACTTTAAAAAATCCATTTTATCTACTATTATAATTTAAAATTTTGTAGAACGCACTAAATTTTAACTATACGTGGAATCTAAGCATGCAGAGCACCATTATGTAAAAGCTAGTTAGATAAAATAAAGAAGCCTTCGCTGTCCAACACCGATGTTATGATCTAATAATCGTTCATACTTCTGTTTAATTATTGATAGCAACTTTGCAGCTTTCACTCATCAAGCAACTCTTTGTCCCCTTTTAAGGATTAAATAACTTTAAGGGTTCCCCATCCACATTGCATCTCCGTTCTCTATTTTTGTAACGTCTGAATTTGGGGAAATTGCATTTTAACCCCGAAATTTATATTATACCGCGAATTGACCCCCCATGACTCTCTCAACCGCGTTTCAAGCCCCATAATTTTTAAATATTCACGCGAGTTAACCCCCGCCACGTGAACCTGCGGTTTAAACCCTGTAACTCCATCCTCCTACCTATATAGGGTCCATGTGGATGATGAGATGGCTCCCACATGTAGGGTTGTGGCCAAGTGTGCAAGAAGGCGTGAAAAATATTGCTGAAACAGGAAGGATAAGTAGGAAGGCAATACACGGATTGAAAAACTGAAAAAGCTTGAAAAAAAATCTTGAGAAGCAAGGCTACATAGGGATGAATGAGATGTTTACTCAAAGTAAGTTTTAGCACCTCTATTATTTGCATCGTAAAAGATTCAATTTTTAACCTTTGTTCTTGTTGGAGTTGTTGAAATGTGCACTTCTCGAAGCACATAATAAGATAATATATTAAAATATTGAATGACGATTATGCCCCTGATGAAATTATGTAATTATATTTGTGTCATCTGAAGTTTTCCTATAAATAGGGCTTCATTTCTTAATGAAAATTGATTCCAGGAGAGAAATACCTTCTCCATATTCTCTTTATTCTCTTTGTATCCTTTTTAGTTTCTTGCAGTTTTTTAACATTATCAGCACGAATGCTCTAATTCTTACTAAAGAGTTCCAAAGGTAGGAACTTCTTTATGGGTTTATTCTGTATATACATATCGTTATACTTGTGTGGATTACCCAAGCTCTATATATCCATATTGTTATGCTTGTGTGGATTACCCAAGCTATATATTATATATTATTATTATTATACTTGAATGGTATGTCCCAAGCTATATATATATATATATATACTATTATTATGCTTGAGTGGTATGACACCAAGCTATGTACCGTATATATTATTATTATACTTGAGTAGTATGACCCCAAGTTATGTACTGTATATATTATTATTAATGCTTGAAGCGGTATAACCCCAAGCTATAAACTGTGTATATTGTACCGTGTGAAATGTTTAATGAGCACCAAAAATGGTACGTTATTTGTGGTTGATTATTTTTAATAAATTATTATTTCAAATCTTGCATATAAAATAAAAATAATATTTTACTAAGTCATTCATAATTATCACATTTGATTTTCTCCCCCTCCCCAACGGCTAGTTAACGGCTATTTTACACTCTACAAATACATCACATTTCATCTAATAATCCACTCACTTTCTCTCATCTCTTACAAAATTTCAATATATATATTTTCTCAAAAAAATATTCGATCGGTTGATGTTGGCATTCGCTATTATGCTAGTCATTGCATAAAATGTATTAGTTGTCACTACTAGAAAAAACGGCTTTAGTGACGCTCAAAAGTGTCACAATAGGTGGTGTATTGTGACGCTTTTGCTATAGTGACGCTTTTCGAAAGCGTCACCTGATTTGGCGTTTCAATAGACCGTTGTTGTGACACTTAAAAGGCGTTGCAACAGATATCTAATGTGACGCTTTCTTGCATATTGTGACGCTTTTCATGCATCACATGAGTAAGCTTTAGTGACGCTTTTTGTCATTTTTTGTGACACTTTTTGGCGTCATAAAAGTGAATTGTAGTGACACTTTTTAACATCACTAGAGTTAATAACTAACTTAACTACTTTTATTAGTGACATATTTTGGCGTCACAATAGCGTGTTATAGTGACACTTTTTAGCATCACGTAAAAAAACATAACTACCTTAACTAACTCTTTTAGTAACTCATTTTTGCTGTAACACCCCCAATCCGCTCAGGGATATTACACGCCGTAGAACCTTTTCTCAAGGTTCTACCAGGCTGGTAACAAAACCGAACAACTCAACAACGCCTTTAAGGCTAAAATAACTCAGTAGACCGATTTGGTCTTTCAATAAAAACATACAACTCGATTACAATACTTGCCCACGCAGAGGTCGAATACAACACACTCCCGTATAACGGGGAAAGAATACTGCAGCGGAAATAAAATACAACTAAACCAATACGACATCAGCGGATCCTCGTGTGATTAGTATCGTTCATCTTTCATCATCCTTCATGCCGACCCTGTGTTATGCTCCCAAACCTAGATGCAAAAACAGACATCCACCCCCCGAATACTCGGGGGTTAGCAAAACTCCACTGTTTTGCTAGTGCAAATACAAAGTGCAAATACGAGCCATAAAATTCAAGTTCCAAGAATAACAATAACCGGGAATCCTCAAAGATTCAAATACAATGAAACGAATACTTCCCGAGGCAAGAGTTTGAGTAAAACTTTCCAAATCCGAAATATTACAAATAACGAGAACGGTTTGCAAAATGGTTTAAAATACCCTCGGGAGTTTTAATATAAAACAACTTAGGATTATTAAATCCTTATCTTTCCAAAAATCAACAGGGGTCACAGCCCAACAGTTTTATTTTCGCAAATAGAAAACCATTAATAATTCACAACGACAAGGGTTTCACATTTGCCACAATCACAAATACATCAAATCATGAGTTAATGCAAACAACACTTAGCAAAACACCACGTCAAACCATAACGCACCGAAAAGAAACCATATACGTCCACACGCAATACCAAGTGCAACATCAACACCAAACATATCCATATAATTCACATAGTTCACAAACCACACCATTCACAAAACACACGCATTTTGAAAGAGGGCCTTTAACAAGGCTAACCAAATCTTTTGAAAGTTCAATTCAAACGACCAAACAAACACATTTAGACGATCACCAATTATCATATCCACAAAACAAGAATTATATGGACAAGGTACTTGCCTCGAAATCGGCACGCAAGTAGTCCGACGAACACGGCTCAACCGGGAAGCTACGAAACGCCCGATGCTATCGAAAAGGAAGACGACGACGAACGGAAGGGTTCAACACGGTTTCTTCGCAAGAAACACGACCCTAACATCATACAATTAATAAATCAACGATCATACGATGAAGAATAATTGTAGAATGCCCGAAAACCCCTCTATGACATTCTACCGGACACCTTCAAGGCGTCGATCAAGAACTCGACCAAAATAACGAATCGATACGATCCAACCATGGAATAACAAGGGAAATGATATAATACATCTAAATAATCATCAATCCATCACAATACTAAGTTAAATCGGATTAAACGGACGAAATAGAACAAAATACCCAAAATCCCCAAAAATAGATTTCTAGAAAATCTGACCTGATTCGCTCGATCAAAGGATGTTATAGGACGGATGATTGATGATATGAACCTCAAAACTTCATGGATTTATTGTATAACAACATGCATCCATGATTAACCAAGCTCCAGCCGCATAAGGGAAGAAAACGAGTGAGAAAATGGCTGAAGAAAACGTCTGCTGGCCTTAAATAGGCCGATTTGCCCGTTACATGCACGTAATCGCGGGCTTACGTGACGAATCGCCATGGCCGAAATCTCGCCGAAATGCCGGCATCCTTACGACGTAATCGGCCAAGGGTTACGTCGTAATCGCCTTACGACGTAACTTCCGAGCACTACCGCCTGAACTCGGCCGGCCTACTGGGCCTGATCGCCGGCCATGACTCGGCCGGGGCCAACTCCGACGGCCCGAACGACCCCGAAACTCGAACCTGAATACGAATAGAAAATACGGTTACCAAGTACTCGCAAAGACGAATTCGAGCATTAAGAGAACACACGATTCCGACCACCCAAAGGCTCGAAATTCGACAACGGAAAGTAATTACCCCAAACTTTGGGAAATTACGAAAATGGCCCAAAATGTTCGAAAATCACGATACGTGATCGAATAACCAAACCGAAGTTCACAACACGTCTAACAAAGTTAAACGGACTTACGTGAAACTCGAAACAGCAGTTTCGAATGAGATTCGCAAGAATCGAACTCAAGTGCGGAAAAGTCGCCAAAAAGCACGGAACTCAACAAAACAATACCAAAACGAAGTCGGATGACAAAAAGTGCAGAATTAATCATTCTCGGAATGACGAAACGGTTATGAACGAGTCGTCAAAATGGACTTTTGCCGAAAAAGAGAAATTACCGGATATCGAAATTACGGGTATTACATTCTACCCTCCTTAAAAGAAGTTTCGTCCCGAAACTTAAAACAAGTAGGGAGAAGCAATATCCCACCAGGAAAACTCAACGAGGTACACAAGAAACGCGTAACTTACGCCCATCGGCGAAACATTACAAGCAACGCAAAGGAATATACGGCGTGAAAACACGCTCCACGACGACCAACACAACGTTGCCGTTAGGGATATAATAAAACCAACAAATGACAAGCGTCATCAAACGGATAATATAGTCAAGTCAATTATCCGAACAATCACAAAACATAACGAACGAAAATCAATATGATTGACCAACCCAATGGTACATCAATCAAAATGCGAGCCAATCGTTGAACAAATACAGAATTCCACCACCCAAGGGTTGGAAGATCGAAAACGAGACTAATTTCCCAAACTTAAGGGAATTACGAAGGAGTCTGAATGTTCAACAATCATGAGACGAGATCAACAAAAACCGGACAATCAAACGACCGAACCACAACGATCGAGACAACAAAAATCGAACAATCATGTTCGGATCACGAAAAACAATAAGGCTCAACCGACAACTCCGAGGTTCACATCTCGACTCGAGACAAAACATGATCCGGTGAAAACAACAAGATGTGCATTCACATAAGATCCACAGGAAAGGGAATAGCAATTGAAAAATCACAACGACAAACGAGTTATTCCGAAACAACACCACACTCGTTCGATCAACAAAAGCAAGGGGCAGGACAAGCTCAGAAAATATCAACGAACACGAGCGAGTCGGTAGACTTGAGAAAGAGAAAATGCAGAAGCTAAAAATAATACGGGTATTATATTTGACCTCTTCTAAAAGAAGTGTCGTCCCCGAAACTCACAACAACGAAATCAAGGTGACGACACAACAAGCAACCGACAGAAACATCCTTCAAAGGCCCCTCAAAGCCGATTCTGATAACTGCGCTGAAGCGCGAACTCCGAAAGTCTCAGTAGCCAATTTGCAAAATTCAATTCGGTGTCCCTCGAGTCCACACTTGAAATGTGTTACCGACGAGAAGGACGATTTACACGTGCATGCCCCGGCATATCACGGTTGAAACACCTCGGCTCGGCATACCGAAAATACAAATGCTAAATACAATGGGGCATAACGTCGCAAAACAACATAGAGGAGATGCCAACTCAGCACAACAACGAATCATAACACATATCATATACAACAATTACCATCGTAAAGTAATACACACAAACACTACAGTAACGACGGTATCGTTCGGCGACCTCAACGGCCCGAACAATAACCAGTACATAATTACAAACATCATGAAACAATCACACAAGTACACAAACGTACAAACCCAAGCTTTAACAGCTCACACATGAGCGACAACACGCAAGCCACCACGAAATGACAACGTTAAAGATCGTCATCACACCTCCCACAAAGGGCGAACAAAACATATGCGTGGCGAACGACTCAACGTTCACACCATCAATTCAATCACAATTCGGAGGGCTAACACCCTAACAACAATACCAACATCATACACACTTTTTCTGGCCACAAGCATGAAATGATGGGTTTTAAAAACGAAAACCACCTTTTGTAAACAGTTTGGAAATACCAGTTGATCTTGAGTATCATTTTACAAAAAATAGTACAAACACCATTATCGAGACTTTGAAAATCATCTTGCGTTTGAACAAAAATGAGGACACCTTTCTTTTAGTGAAAAACTTTCAAAAATATTCGACCCTCAGGTCTAAGCAAAGCATTTCCAATATATTTTGGTCCTCAAAGTAGAAGAATTTTGAAACAGATAGTTGCGCTAGTAGGCGCCTTGAAAATACAATCCATTTAAAAGTACGTCTCGAATTTTATTTTCTAAGATACTCAAGGTTTTCAAAGATAATTCAATGGGCTAGAATGCCCAAAAATTTCACGTAATTACACGGAACATTATCGCGCCGTGGGTCCCGCGCCGGAACCCACCAGGATAAAACTATTTACCAAAACGCCAAAAAGGCTGATGACGGTAATATTTCAAAAACTTACAAAGGCCATTTACAAAGTACTAAATACCGTCGTAAGAATTTCGTCAAAACGATCAAGGCCATAATGCCAAAAACTCGGTTAATGGAATCGATTTTTGAAATAAAACTCAGTCGGTAAAATACCGAAAGCCATTACAAAAGAACTCACACAGTGGATAAAAGAAATACAGTCCAACATGCACAATCCAGCGACACTACTCCTCACATGAACGAAATATGAGAGTCAAATAATCACGTATCAAGAAATCAAAATCCATAAGAGGATTCCGTCACCTAACAAATAATCATAAAATAGCTCATGTCACACGAGGCACAACACAAAGAAGGGAGACTTACATCCACAGGTCGCACGAAGATGATGATCGCCCCACGATACTAATCACGACCAACAAACTCAGACGACGTGTCGCGACACGACTCAGTCAGACAAAATCCGACGAGACAAAACTCAATAGACACCACTGACCCGACAGCCTAGGTTTCCACAACCTAAGCTCCGATACCATTTATGTAACACCCCCAATCCGCTCAGGGATATTACACGCCGTAGAACCTTTCCTCAAGGTTCTACCAGGCTGGTAACAAAACCGAACAACTCAACAACGCCTTTAAGGCTAAAATGACTCAGTAGACCGATTTGGTCTTTCAATAAAAACATACAACTCGATTACAATACTTGCCCACGCAGGGGTCGAATACAACACACTCCCGTACAACGGGGAAAGAATACTGCAGTGGAAATAAAATACAACTAAACCAATACGACATCAGCGGATCCTCGTGTGATTAGTATCGTTCATCTTTCATCATCCTTCGTGCCGACCCTGTGTTATGCTCCCAAACCTAGATGCAAAAACAGATATCCACCCCCCGAATACTCGGGGGTTAGCAAAACTCCACTGTTTTGCTAGTGCAAATACAAAGTGCAAATACGAGCCATATAATTCAAGTACCAAGAATAACAATAATCGGGAATCCTCAAAGATTCAAATACAATGAAACGAATACTTCCCGAGGCAAGAGTTTGAGTAAAACTTTCCAAATCCGAAATATTACAAATAACGAGAACGGTTTGCAAAATGGTTTAAAATACCCTCGGGAGTTTTAATAGAAAACAACTTAGGATTATTAAATCCTTATCTTTCCAAAAATCAACAGGGGTCACACCCCAACAGTTTTGTTTTCGCAAATAGAAAACCATTAATAATTCACAGGGTCAGAACCCACATCACATGTCCTCAACGGATATAAAATCAACACAACGTAATCACGCACAAGCATCGCCTAGGACCGGGACGAAGCCACAAATCCCACTCGAGGCCTCAAAGGACCCTCCCGAGCTGGCTAGCGAAACAAATCACACATAGGCATCGCCTAGGACCGGGACGCCACCACAGACATCCCACCCGAGGCCTCGAAGGACCCTCCCGAGCTGGCTAGCAAAATAAACTCAAACCACCCATAAGTTATCTTGACATCATACTCGCAAGTACCGATTCTCGGAGCCCTCTCCAGACCTACCCGATTAGATAACCTTATGGTCAAATCATTTCAAATGGCCGTACTCGCAAGTAACGCGCCGCCGGAGGCCTCACGGGTCCCTACCCGGTAAACATCAATCGAATATACCCACAAGTTATTGTGACATCGCACTCGCAAGTGACGATTCTCGGATCCCTCTCCAGACCTACCCGAATTGATAACCTTGTGGTCAAATCATCAATGCATCGAGTTCACAACGACAAGGGTTTCACATTTGCCACAATCACAAATACATCAAATCATGAGTTAATGCAAACAACACTTATCAAAACACCACGTCAAACCATAACGCACCGAAAAGAAACCATATATGTCCACACGCAATACCAAGTGCAACATCAACACCAAACATATCCATAGAATTCACATAGTTCACAAACCACACCATTCACAAAACACACGCGTTTTGAAAGAGGGCCTTTAACAAGGCTAACCAAATCTTTTGAAAGTTCAATTCAAACGACCAAACAAACACATTTAGACGATCACCAATTATCATATCCACAAAACAAGAATTATATGGACAAGGTACTTGCCTCGAAATCGGCACGCAAGTAGTCCGACGAACACGGCTCAACCGGGAAGCTACGAAACGCCGATGCTATCGAAAAGGAAGACGACGACGAACGGAAGGGTTCAACACGGTTTCTTCGCAAGAAACACGACCCTAACATCATACAATTAATAAATCAACGATCATACGATGAAGAATAATCGTAGAACGCCCGAAAACCCCTCTATGACATTCTACCGGATACCTTCAAGGCGTCGATCAAGAACTCGGCCAAAATAACGAATCGATACGATCCAACCATGGAATAACAAGGGAAATGATATAATACATCTAAATAATCATCAATCCATCATAATACTAAGTTAAATCGGATTAAACGGACGAAATAGAACAAAATACCCAAAATCCCCAAAAATAGATTTCTAGAAAATCTGACCTGATTTGCTCGATCAAAGGATGTTATAGGACGGATGATTGATGATATGAACCTCAAAACTTCATGGATTTATTGTATAACAACATGCCTCCATGATTAACCAAGATCCAGCCGCAGAAGGGAAGAAAACGAGTGAGAAAATGGCTGAAGAAAACGTCTGCTGGCCTTAAATAGGCTGATTGCCGACAGCGTTACGTACGTAACCGGCCAAGGGCTTACGTACGTAATTGGCCATGGCCGAAATCTCTGCCCAGAAATTCCGGCATCCTTACGTACGTAACCGGCCTTACGTACGTAACTGCCGAGCACTACCGGCCGTAACTCGGCCAGTGCCGGCCTGGGCCCAGACTACCCGGCCATGACTCGGCCGGGGCCAACTCCGACGGCCCGAATGACCCCGAAACCCGAACCTGAATATGAATCGAATATACGGTTACGAAGTACTCGCAAAGATGAATTCGAGCATTAAGAGAACACACGATTCCGACCACCCGAAGGCTCGAAATTCGACAACGGAAAGTAATTATCCCAAACTTTGGGAAATTACGAAAATGGCCCAAAATGCTCGAAAATCACGATACGCGATCGAATAACCA
This sequence comes from Orobanche coerulescens, assembly GCA_033398695.1. Lineage (NCBI taxonomy): Eukaryota > Viridiplantae > Streptophyta > Magnoliopsida > Lamiales > Orobanchaceae > Orobanche > Orobanche coerulescens. The sequence goes on along the minus strand of CM065805.1, from coordinate 26,943,222 downwards.
AACCGAAGTTCACAACACGTCTAACAAAGTTAAGCGGATTTACGTGAAACCTGAAACAGCAGTTTCGAATGAGATTCGCAAGAATCGAACTCAAGTGCGGAAAAGTCGCCAAAAAGCACGGAACTCAACAAAACAATACCGAAACGAAGTCAGATGACAAAAAGTGCAGAATTAATCATTCTCGGAATGACGAAACGGTCATGAGCGAGTCGTCAAAATGGACTTTCGCCAAAAAAAAGAAATTACCGGATATCGAAATTACGGGTATTACATTTGCATCACAATAGTGTGCTATAGTGACACTTTTTAACATCACATAAAAGTTTATAACTACATTGACTACCTATTTTTCTGACGCCTACAAGTATCACTAAATAATTTCAAGTAACATATTTTGCTATAATGACAATTGTCAAGTAAAACGTAACATTTTCTTTGAACATAAAATGTTGCTAATTATAATAGTATGAATAGTTGTTTTGTAATAACAATAGCAACATAAAATTTTAATGTCCAACTCAAATACCAAGATCTCTAACAGTAAACATAAGATCCCAAACAGTAAACATAAGAGAAAATCTCAAACAACATTGCGGTCCAAACTACAAAAAAAGTAAGTTTTCATCTTAATGTCAATTAATTCCAAAATAAACCGAAAGTCTTTCATGTCACTTTTATTATCTCGTATCTTCCACTTCAATCTATAATAATAAACGAAAGAAAAAATTAATGATACTAAAATACTGAAAGAACAAGCAAACGATAATAATGAAAGATTTTTAGAAAAGACTTACCAAACACTATGGCCAAGCAATGCTACCTCCTGTAGCTTGTCCAATAAATTTGACACTTCCAATTGTCCTTATTAATGCATGATCATATTTAATTGGCACGGTAACTTTCACTTCACACCAATCAACACCCAATTCTTCATTCCCGACTAGCTTTGATGGATTTAAGCTTTGAACGGAACCTTTCGCAATATAATTTTGAGTAATCATGTCTTTCAAAAGAACCTTTGCTCCAACATGCATCATACATTGGAAACAATGGAAAAACCCATTATAAATAACGAAAAAAAAGTAATAATAGTGCTGAAAGCATAGTGCACCAAGAAAGCACTTTATTGCCTCAACATAGCACACACTGACCATATCAAAAAGGACAGATATTCCTTCAATCATGTAGAGTAAATCTAGAAACAAGGGGATTACAATACAGAACTCGAATGAAGCAAGATGTACAGCTACTGCCACGTTCAAAACATGAATGGAAATGTTGTAACTCTACATGAAATCGCAGGCATACTGTACTCACTGCAAGAGAGAACAACATTTCCATTCTTGAAATTACAGCCATACTTGAAATCGCCTGATTCTATTCGGGCAGGAAAGTGTACTGGACTCGGTTAAATTACAGCCATACTTGAAATTACAGCCATACTTGTAAAGTACAGCCATACTTGAAATCGCCTGAATTATCGAGTCCAGTACAGTATGCCTGCGACAGGAGCATATGTTTGACAGAAACGACAGTATGCCTGCGAACAGGAGCATATGTTAAATTAAAGCCATACTGTTTTTCAGAATAGAAGAACAAAGTACCAAACATACACAGAAACGACAATCTTTGACTGGAGCATTGTATTATGAACAGGAGCATATGTATTATGAACAGGAGCATATGTATTATGAACAGAGCATATGTATTATGAACAGGAGCATTGTTTTAATACGCTCCGAGTGAAACACAGAGCATATGTATTATGAACAGGAGCATTGTTTTAAAATACGAGAGGCATCCTGTTTTAAAATACGAGAGGCATCCTGTTTCAAATTAGTCCAAAAGGACCTATTACATATTAATATATTCATGGTATTCTATATAACTTCCCGAGAATACATCTAAATATATTCATGGTATTCCATATAACATGACATCACATAACAGCTACTCTAAGTACTATGTACGTACCTGCAAGGGAATAGAACGGGTACTTGAGGGTTGAGCAGGCTGGGCAATTACAGAATTGCGCAAGGTTGATGGGGAGGATCCCTTTGTCAATCTTGAATGATCATTTCCACTCGAGTCCACATTGCTCAACAACATTTGAATTAACTTGTCCTTCTCTTCTAGTTGTATCATCAATGCTTCTTTTTCCATGACAATGCGATGGATATCATTCTGGTCAAGTGAATGATCACCATATACCTGCTTCGCAGTTGTTCCGTAACCATACATGCGCACTCGTCCACCTTTATCTTCTCCAAGGACTTGGGCATATATGTCATTTGGACCTTTGTCCCGTGCACCAGGTGGTAGTTGACTCTTTAATTGTCGCATTTTTTCCTATATACAAATTTAACAGAAAAAAAAAATCATTCGGGGTCATATATTATGAAATGTTGTAGTAAGAAAAAAATATTACAGAAGTAATAGAACAGATTCACCAATGCATTTGTAACTTCCGGATTAGATGTATTCCCATCTCGAGAATAACATTTTGCAAAAATATCTGCTCTGCTCAGCTCCTTTATTCTTGCTTCCTTAACAGTTTCATCATCATCCTCATATATCCCAACATTAAGTGCAGCTTCTTCCTATAGCCAAAAACTTCTCTATATTAATCATTACCCTATAAGTTGTAATTAGTTTTGAAAATGAAAAGTAGTTACCTTAGCAGATTCATAAACTTGAGCAAAATTCTTTTTTCCAGTAATATGTTGCATTTTCTTCATTGATCTATTTTTTTTATTCTGCTCGCTAGTGTACTATCGAGTTCAATCATACCAAAAGTTAGAGACAATAATAAAATGACTCTTTAACAAAAAAATTATGAATCGCACCTTTGCGTCTTCACTGCACCAATGTTCAACAAGAAATTTCCAATGTTCTTCCGTCACCCTCTCATCACGTGTATCAGGCCTCTTACGTAAGTTTTGTTCCAAACTTAAGTTTGGATTAAAATATAATTTTTTAATTCTACATTTGAAAATCCTCCAACTTCTAGCTAATGCTTTCAAAACAATCTTTTCATATCCATAAATAACAAAGCTCCCCTATAAAAATGTAATAACCATGTAACATTGGTAAATCACAACAATAATATAAAGATATATCAATTCTATAAATTTATACCTTGATCATGCTCAACATTATTTTTTTGTTGGGGTCTGGTACCCTATGCCAATCTGGGTAATTAAGTGGAGCTACTTTCCCATTTCTTGCAATAGACCCCACAAATTCAACAAATTTGCTTTTATTAGGACCAATGGGTTTTCCATACCGATTGAATGAAACCTTCAGAGGCTGACTTTTGTTGTTAGAGCTTATGGCATAAATGTGAGGCATATAAGTAAATCCTCTAGTTTTATGTTGTTTACAAGTGGCATCTACACATACAAGAAAAATAAGTTTTACAACAATATTGAAAGGGACAAATTATATCATGTGTATATGATGTAGTATCATGTGTAATATGATGTAGTATACCTTGGGACTCAACATGATCTGCATTTGCTAACTTGTTAATATTTTCATCCACCGGTTATCTACACCAAGAATGGACTGTTCGCTTCTTTTACTATTATTCACATTCCTAACACTCCGCCTTCTTGTTATTGCTCCAAGGTTCTCTAAATCAAGGTATGAAAACACAATTCAAGTAACAACAAACAACATATACTAACTTAAAAAATGGAAAACCAATACCTTCAGATTTTACATTCTGTGCATCATTTAAATCATTAACTTCATTTGTACTTTGCTTTCCCCTTTTGAGTGCTCCAAGGTTATCTGAATTACGAAATCCAAACTTTATATAACTAATAACAGTCAGTAAATATACATTAAGTTGGACAAGATGACACATCAATATCGCTACATTTTCTAATCTATTTCATACCTTGAGAATGTAAATTTTGCTCATCCATTGAACCATTAATCGCTTTTGTACTTTGCCTTCCCCTTTTTATTGCTCCAAGATTCTCTACATTATGAAATTCAAACACTATATAACTCAGAATAGTCAAGTAAATATATAATAAGTTGAATAAGATGACAGATCAATACCGCTATGCTACATTTATAATCTATTTCATACCTTGCGAATGTATATTCTGGTCATCACTTAAATCATTAATCGCTTTCGTACTTTGCTTTCCCATTGTCATTGCTCGAAGGGTCTCGAAATCGATTAAATCATCAATATTTGGCGCACTTTGTTGGCCACTACCTAATGTGTATTTTCCGCGACTATGGACAAAATTTGCACTTTTCTGTCCTTGCTTTATTTCTACAATTAAACAACTCGATTAATGGGACAACTTATTTTTTCAGCCAATATAATAAATGTAAAGTTACTGAAAATACATGGACACACAATATGTATACAGATATGTACCTGGAGGGTCGAGATACTGCTCATTGGCATTCTGATCTTTACTATTTAGAAGATAATCTGGAATACTAGTAACTCTTGGTCCCCGTTTCAGACACACAACATTATCTATTAAGAATGTAAAAGACCGACCAAAGAATTACAGTTAAGATTAAGAAATATAATCAAGACATATATGTATATGTACTGTAACGAACCTCGATGACCATCATGTTGCACTACAAAAAAAACAGTTTTTACCGACGCCATTTACCGACGCCAGCACCGCCGTTGTTAAACTTATAATTTACCGACGCCATTTACCGACGCCCGTACCGCCGTTGTTAAACTTATAATTTACCGACGCCATTTACCGACGCCCGATTTACCGACGTCATTGCCGACGACCGGTTCGCAGACTTATTTTTTTACAATTACCGACGCCATTTTGGCGTTGCTAAATTTTTTTTTTTTTTAAAATTTACCGACGCCGTTTACGCCATTACCGACGCCATTTACCGACGCCATTACCGACGCCATTTTGGCGTTGGTAAATTTTTTTTTTTTTTTAATTTACCGACGCCGTTTACGCCATTACCGACGCCATTTCGGCGTCGGTAATTTTTTAACACAATCCCACATCGAAAAAACATCAATGTTTTTGGTGGTTTACAAACCAAAATCCTTCTCAACCATTTGAAATTGAATGGAGCCGAACTCCGATCCGTCAGGACCCGACCCGCCCGGACCCCGACACGGACTGACCGAACCCACACTTTGAGCCGGACCTAACCCGCCCGAGCCACTTTGAGTCCCGACTGACTTTTTAATTTTTTTTTAATTTAACGACGCCAAAAATGGCGTCGGTAAATGGCGTAAACGGCGTCGGTAAATTAAAAAAAAAAAAAAATTACCAACGCCAAAATAGCGTCGGTAATGGCGTCGGTAAATGGCGTCGGTAATGGCGTAAATGGCGTCGGTAAAAAATTACCGTCGAGCGTTTTTCCAACGGCGGGTTGCCGTCGGTAATGGCGTCGGTAAATTTTTTACCAACGCCATTTTCTGTTTTACCAACGCCATTTTGGCGTCGGTAAAAACTGTTTTTTTTTGTAGTGTTCCTTAATGAGATCTCCATCTGTATTTGTATCACTCCAGCTGTTACCATCGTCTAAGGGTAAATGCAACCTTCTCTGGCCACTATTAGCAAAATTACTTCTTTGTCCTCCCGCCATTGCTATAAGATCATTCCTAATAATAACGTGGCCCTTAACCATTTTTCTGCAATTAAGAATCTTTGAAAAAAATATAATGAGGAGCAATATAAGTAAAAGTATATTTTCAATAAGGTAAATTTCACTAAAATGAAAAATCCAGAACTAGAACAATTAATTTCTCAAAAAACATAAGAAACTGATCAACTATCTCAAATAGAAAATAAGAAATCGTAATAGGACTCTATTCTTCTTCTGCTAGAGTAGGAGGCACCCCTTCGCGAACCCAAGAAATGTTTGAAATCCCATCATTGGGTGGTTCGTTACATGGTGTGCTTTGAGCTATGATGTCGATATCACTTATTATTAAGTCATTTCCATCCTCAAATTTCTCTCTCGGTTTAGTTTTTACAACAACATGCCATCCTCTATCAGAAGGATCCTCCACATAGAAAACTTGTTGTACTTGAGATGCAAGAACAAACGGCTCACTCTGACGCTTTATGTTTGTAAAATTCGCTAATGTGAACCCATCACTATCTTGCTTTAATCTTCTACCCTTTGTGACCCAATCACACTCAAATAGTACAACTCTCTTTCCTTGGAGATAGTTTAACTCAATTATGTCTTTCACAATCCCATAATAGGTCAAATCAGAAGAGATAGGTCTTTTGTCTTTTTTGCTTGCAAAGCTGGTCGTTGCTGCACTAACCATCACTCCACAATTTTGAGTTTTTCTTTTTTGCTCAACTTCCCTGGTGTGAAATCTGAAACCATTAGCAACAAACCCTTTAAATCTTTGACCCACTGGTAGCGGCCCTCTCGCAAGGCATGCGATATCACTTTGAATCATGTCATCAGCATCATAATGATCAAGTCCTGACACCTGGTGAAAAAATCATGTCAACAATATCGACAACACATAACCAAAGAAAATAAAATACTTACTAGGCTAGAGAACCATTTGGGAAAACTTTCACTGTGAATTCGTCTGATCTCATGTTCTGGGGAACGACGCTTTTTTCGTCTGATCATTGACTCATGATCACTGCACAACATAAATATAAGAATCATGTGATGATTTAATGGATAAGGATTTTGTAGGTGAAAATTAGTCGCTTACTCTATTCTAAACTTAATTTCTTCACAATTAAAAAGCACGTATCTATGTGCTTTTTCTAAGGTTTTATTGTCTAGAACCATTGGTTGTCCTGTGGACAGAGGCCGACCAGCCATTGAGAAGATTTCCAGGCCATCATTATTTGTGTGATCTCTTTCCTCATTTCGACTAAGTCGATTACGCCTTGTTTCTACGTGATCATCAAAGTACAGGGAACAAAATGATAAGCACTCCTCTGCTAAATAACCTTCTGCAATTGACCCTTCAGGTCGGCCTTTTTTGCGGACATAAGATTTAAGCGTGCTCAAGTACCTTTGACGATATAGAAAACAAAATATATTATAAAGTATTATGTTCAAATCATAAAAGAGTTTGACAAAAAAATGAAAAGTTACCTCTCAGGCGAATACATCCATCGATAGTGAACTGGACCTCCTAATTTTGCCTCAGTAACCAAATGCACAGTTACATGAACAGTAATATCGAAAAATGCAGGAGGAAATATTTTTTCAAGCTCGCATAGTATTACTGATATATCATTTTCCATTCTAACCAAATCACTGTGATGGAGTGTCTTAGAACACAATTCTTGAAAGTACTTGCACAAACGAATAATAGGTGAACGAACATAACTTGGTAACAGATTGCATAGTGCTATAGGTAATAATTGTTGCATTAGTATATGACTGTCATGGCTCTTATTAATGGAAATCTTTTGAGGCTTTAGCTGCACACATTTTGATATATTTGAGGCATAGCCATCAAGCACTTTTATGTTTTTCAACACCATGCAAAATATTAATCCAGTACGAGTGCTGTCTTGGAGGTGGAGCCATTTTCTTTGGCCTAACAGCTTGCCTTCTGGGTCTCCAGTTGGATTCCAAATGCTGTTGTCGATAATGAGCGGGCACTTGCTGTCTCGAGGGATAACGGGGCTCCTGTATCCAATACCTAGGCGTGCTGTACTGATAGTACTGCCGTGCGGGCCTTTGGTAGTTGGATACAGCTTTCCTTCGAGCGGTCATTGGCGCCATGATATGCTCGGGAGCATGTTGTTGAGTGCGCCTCACAGGTTGGATCGTCTTATGATTCCGCTGTCTGAATAGGATTGCGGGGGCGGAATGGCAGCCTTCGGTTTTTGCGGTGCAGCAGGTTCCTTCACGGGACTAGGGGTATCTTTCGATACTGGAATGTGTTCCACACTCTTGACAAACACTGTACTAGTTTTCCCTTTGTTTGAACATGAGCTGTATCCTAAGCCACTTTTGTCATGAGCATGTTGCCCAGTGCTCATAATTTCTTCCATTCTTTTGGACGATTTCTCGAACGATTTCAGAGTGGTCTCAAGTTCAATTTCTCATTTTTCGAGAGTTGTGACTTTGGCTTGAAGTAGAACCAAATCATGTTTTAGGTAACCATTCTCTACCATTGACATCTACGAAAGGATGAAGTTCGGGTCTTACACCTTTATCTTTCAAGTCTAGGCGTGCATTTTTGTTGTCCTTGGACTTATCAGAGCTCAACAACGTGTATAAAATCTTATCACACACATTCTTCTCAATATGCATAACATCGAGATTGTGGCGTAATAAATTACTCTTCCAATATGGCAACTCAAAGAAATACTCTTTTTCTTCCAGCCATAAGGCAAGCCTTGGGCACCTATTAGTTTCCCAAATTTATTTTCAATGTGTTTTACTTCATCAAACACCTCTGAACCTGTAGGATAAGGAGGGGCTTCTCTATGCTCCTCTTTCCCGATAAATGAGCATGTATCATTACGATAAGGATGGTTACTAGGTAACAATATTCGATGGCACATGTAGCATTGCTTATGGGAGTTTTTCAAATACTCTGAGTTCGTGTTTTGAAGACACACTGGGCATGCATATTTTCCTTTTGTACTCCAACCTGACAAATTTGCAAGACCAGGAAGATCACTTATAGTCCACAATAATGCCGCATACATTTGAAAATTTTGCTTTCTTGAAGCATCGTATGTCTTAACACCTACATCCCACAATTCCTTTAGTTCAGCAATTAAAGGTTACAAGTAGACATCGATGTTATTTCCTGGTTCACTGGGACCAGGTATAAGTGTAGTCAACATAAAATATGACTTCTTCATGCACTCTCCAGGTGGTAAGTTATAAGGCATTAAAACAATTGGCCAAGTACTATGGTTAATCATCATGCTTCTGAATGGACTAAATCCATCAGCGAACAAGCCTAATCTTACATTTCGAGCATCCTTAGCGAAATTTGGATGATTGTAATCAAATGTCTGCCAAGCTGGAGAGTCAGCTGGGTGTCTCATGATACCATCATCTATGCGCTCATATGCATGCCATGCCATATGGGATGCAATTTTAGTTGTCATGAACAATCTTTGAAGCCTTGGCTTCAAAGGAAAATGCCAAAATGACTTGTTTGCCACTTTATTTTTCTTTTTGGTCTTCTTAGAGTTTTCAACGCTTGAAATATCACCTTCCAGAAATTTCCACCGAGACTCACCGCAAGTATCACAAAGTGTTTTGCTTTCATTTACACCCCAATATATCATGCAATCATTTATGCACGAGTCTATCTTTTGGTAATGAAGTCCTAAATCTCTCAATATTTTTCTTGTTTCATAATAATTTTTTGGAAGTTGGACTCCATCTGGAAAAAATTCTCTAAGTAAATCTAGCATCATACAAAATGACCTATCACTCCAGTGCCCAAGGCACTTTATTTGATGCATGCGAACAAGGAAAGAGAGTTTCGAGAACTTTTTGAATCCAAGATACAGTTCCTGTTCAGCGTCATTAAGAAGCCTACAGAACTTTTCAGCTTCTTCATTTGGTCTCTCGCCCACGATATTAGAATTAAATTGCATATCGTTATCATCACCAAACATAGGAAATTGATCATAAATCAACTCACGCATATTATCAGACGTACCTGCACCACTGCTATATGCGTCAACTAAGGGCACCGTGTTCGAAATTGACTCACCATGGAACACCCATTTAGTATAGCCTTTCAGAAAACCTCTTGTAATTAGATGTGCTTTGACAATTTTTAGTTCTCTACATATGCCATTTTTACACTCTTTACAAGGACACAATATCAATCCATCATTTGAATTCGAAAATGCAAAGTTGAAAAAGTATTGCACCCCTAGCTTGTAGGCATCCATTAACCTTGGTAATTCCATCCAACTCCTATCTGTATCCATACTCTGGGACTGACAATAACATATTAATTTAAAAATATAAACATTAAAGAATGCAAATCAAGAGAGTTAGAAGGAGAAAAAAGCAGAGATGACAATCATAGACATTAAAAAATCTAGATAAGAAATCCTTTTGTTTTATCTGACAAAGATCAGACCAACATGACAATCATAACAATTTAACCTCATAACTCGTTACAAGTATATAACCTAGCCACTAACTTACTGCCCATAATTTTATTCCACATAATTGCAAGATATTGCACATTAAACTCATAAAATCTTATAAAACTGAACTAAAAACCAAAATGCAAAAAACTTGGCTATATGTAACAAAGATCACATCAACATGACAATCATAACGCTTTAACCTTAGAACTCCATACAAGTATATAAACCTAGCCAATAACTTACTGCAAATTCGTAACATACTTGCAACCTTATTATTCTTTTCTTTAATTAAAGTAAATAAAAATGTAGCAATAAAAGAAAGAATTCGATAAGAAAACGCCATTTTCCTGACTGAAAATCACAAAGATCAAGAAAGGGAGCACACAGCTGATGAGACTCAAATTCGGGGACTCGATTTGAATTTTGAGATTAAAACCCGTTTAAATTAAAACAGGGATCCTCAAGCTCTTGACAAAGATCCGAGGGACACTTCCTGTAACACCCCCAAGATATTCGAGGTATATTACAGCGCCGTGAATCCCTATATGGGACCCACCAGGCTGAACAGCATCATACTCATCGACTCACATAAACGACAGGACAATACCATGTCATAAAGACGCAAAACAGAACAATCCACCCGGTTCAACCGGTCAATATAACATCATCATCCAACACAACATAATAAGCAACAATACAATCCAAACGAACAAGAACCCCTTAGGTACTCGAGTACAAACTATTAGTTCAAAACCACAAAAGACAAAAAGGTAAAAGCCACCAAAACGTCACTCGTGCACAATCATCACGCACGGTCATCATCCGTAATCTTGGTCCAGCCTGTTCGTCTCGATGAACCTGACCTGAAATTCATAAAACGAATTTCCCCGAAACGGGTCCCCAGAGGGGTTAGCAATTACGCTAGTACAAGTAACCAGATGAACAACTTACATCTTACACATATAGTAATGCATGCAATAAAGAAAAACCGTTCGAAAGCACTCATTTCCGGAAATGCCAATATCAAAATCACATTTGTAAAATGCACCACAATTAACCGTCGATCCACACCTCCGTGGACCCCTACCGAGACCCCGTCGGATCTAACCCGTAGTGGTTAAAAGCAAAGCTCGTCGATCCACACCTCCGTGGACCCCTACCGAGACCCCGTCGAGTCTAACCCATAGTGAGCATACACACACACACACAATTTCTCATACAAAACCATTATGCTAAGATTGTAAGTTCATAAGGATACTTGCCTCGATTAATAGACGGTGACGCGAACGGAACGGAAGAATCAAGCACGACCGAGAGGAACCGACGGATGAACCTAACGATTCGAACAACACAATCACAACCAACTCTAGACGATTACGGAAAAGGAATACACCCGGAAACCCGCCTACGATTCATGTATATTCATACCAAAATAACAACGATGGCGGACCACACCCAAACCCTTTCGATTCCGTAAAAATCCACAAAATATCCATGAATCCGTAGGAAAACTAACGATACTAACAATATTAATCGTATACATCATGAATCCACCAACAAAACGGAACTAATCGGAAGAAAATCCCAAAACCCCCAAATTAATCGAAATAGGGTTTTAGAACATTACCTTTGGAGATTCAAGAACTAAGATCCGTAGAACACGCGTTAGATTGATTGCCCGAGCTTCACTACCGAAGAGAAATGATGAAAATCGGCCCCCCAAGTTAAGAAATCTGAGCAGTTCTCCCCTTCCCTCTCACTACTCTCGCGATGCAGATGAAAAATGGGGAAAAGTCGGCCGATTTCGTCTAATAAAGACGAATCTGCACACCGATCGCTTGTGCCGCGGCACACCAAAGTGTGCCGCGGCACGAGCCAAGAAAATACTCCTGTGTTTCCGCGTTGTGCCGCGCAAGATACTGCGTGTGCCAGCACACGGTCGATTTGGTTTTGGTCGCAGAAGACACACGAGTGTGCCGCGGCACCGGATAGGTGTGCCGCGGCACTGGCCTGGCACTGTGCCGCGGCACCGGATGGGTGTGCCGCGGCACACAGTACAGTTTGCGCGACAATCAATTGAAGGAATTTGTGTGCCGCGGCGCACACACCAAGTGCCGCGGCCCCTGCCCCCTGTTGGGTTCCAAAATGATAAAAATGATCCGGAAAAGGGAATAAAACGATAGAAATCAATATTTGGGGACCAACAACACGCAATGGATCCACGGCAACCCCGAAACGGCGGTTCCGCACAACAACAACGAGGATACAGTTCAACAGTTTGACAGGAAGGACACACTGAAAGATACACGAGGGTCACTACGACCGAGAAATACACCAAAAACGAAAATACAAGGAAAAGAAAAATACGGATATTACATTCTACCCCTCTAAAAATAAGTTTCGTCCCGAAACTTAAGAAACAAACAACTCCGGGTACCTAGCGCGCATGCTATCCTCGGTTTCCCAAGTTGCTTCCTCGACACCGTGTCTCGACCACTGCACCTTGACCAAAGGTATGGTCTTATGCCTCAATCGTTTCTCACGATGCTCCAAAATCTTCAAAGGACGCTCCTCAAAAGTAATATCTTCAGCAATATCAATCTCGCCATAATCGATGACGTGACTAGGATCCGGGACATATTTCCTCAACTGGGAAACATGAAAAATGCTATGAACATGACTCAAGGCTGGAGGTAACGCCAAACGGTATGCTAATTCACCGACTCGCTCGAGAATTCCAAAGGGTCCAATAAATCTCGGACTCAGCTTTCCTTTCTTCCCAAAACGAAAAACTCCCTTCGTCGGCGACTCCTTTAGCAAAACGTGGTCTCCCACCTCAAATTCCAAAGGTCGACGACGGACGTCGGCATACGACTTTTGTCGACTCTGGGCAGTCAACATCCGTTCCCGAATTAATTCTATCTTCCGCCTCGTCTCTAAAACGACATCCGGCTCGGCCCCGACCAAATCGGACGCCTCATTCCAACAAATCGGTGATCGACATCGTCGCCCATAAAGTGCCTCATACGGTGCCATCCGAATCGACGCGTGCCAACTGTTGTTGTACGTGAATTCGATCAGCGGCAAATGTTCCTCCCAGTCACTACTCCAATCGAGAGCACAGGCACGCAACAAGTCTTCGAACGTCTGGATAGTGCGTTCCGACTGTCCATCTGTCTGGGGATGAAAAGAGGTACTCAAACGCAACCGGGTACCTAACGCCTTATGCACCGCCTGCCAGAAGTGCGATACAAAACGGCCGTCACGATCCGAAACAATAGACTTCGGAGTACCGTGAAGTCTCACGATCTGCGCAATAAACACACGAGCTAACTTCTCCGGGCCCCAAGTGTCCTTGATGCCCAGAAAATGTGCCGACTTGGTCAGACGATCGACAATCACCCACACCATGTTCATGCCCGACCTCGATCTCGGCAAACTCATAACGAAATCCATCGATATATCTTCCCATTTCCATTCCGGAACGGGAAGTGACTGCAATAACCCAGCCGGTCGCTGATGCTCGATTTTGACCTGCTGACAATTCAAACATCTCGCTACAAACTGTGCGACCTCATCCTTCATATCATTCCACCAGAAATTCCTTCTCAAGTCCTTGTACATCTTACTCGAACCAGGATGAACGGAGTAAGGGGTAGCATGGGCCTCCCGCAAAATACTCTGTCTCAACTCTGAGTCGTTCGGCACACAAAGACGACTCTGAAATCTCAAAATACCATCCTCGTGAATCACAAATCCAGGAGACTTTCCTTTAAGAACGTTCTCTCGGATTTGAGTAATCATCGGATCCTCCGATTGCTTCAGCTTAATTTCATCGACCAGAGACGACGAAATCTCTAAAGCACGAAGTTGCCCAACGGCTCCAGGCAACAAAACTTCAACATCTAACTCGATCAAAGCCCGACGAAGCTCAGACTGCGACGTAAGGATCTCGAGCATTCGCAACGTAACCGATTTCCGACTCAAGGCGTCGGCCACGACGTTTGCCTTGCCCGGATGATAAAGGATTTCGAGGTCATAATCCTTAATCAGCTCTAACCACCTCCTCTGCCTCATATTCAATTCTAGCTGGGTAAATATGTATTTCAGACTTTTATGGTCGGTAAAAATCTGACATGTAGAGCCGAAAAGATAGTGACGCCAAATCTTGAGCGCAAATACGACTGCCGCTAACTCCAAATCATGAGTAGGGTAGTTAAGCTCATACGGCCTCAACTGTCTCGATGCAAAGGCGATGGTCTTGCCGTGCTGCGTTAATACGCACCCAAGACCCTGACCCGAAGCGTCGCTATAAACGGCGAATCCCTCGTTGCCACATGGTAACGCCAAAACCGGAGCTGAAGTCAAACGCTTCTTCAGTTCCTCAAAACTGAACTGCCTCTCGTCATTCCGCGAACTTCTCGATTTCTCGGAGCAACTGTGTAAGTGGCCGAGTTTCGAGAAACCCTCGAACCTACGATAGTAGCCACTAAACCCAAGAAACTACGGAGCTCCTTCACATTCTTGGGCGGTGCCCAATCCAACACGGCCTCAATCTTCGCGGATCCACACGAACCCCTACTGAAATCACGTGACCTAAAAACATCACTTCCTTCAGCCAGAACTCACATTTCTAGAACTTTGCATAGAGTTGCTCGGTCCTCAAAATGTTTAATACTACCCGCAAATGATGGGCATGCTCTTACTCATTCTTCGAATAAATAAGAATATCACGATAAAGACGACGACGCACTTATCCAAATACTCGATAAAAACTTTGTTCATCAATCGCATGAACACCGCGGCGCATTAGTTAACCCGAAAGGCATAACTACAAACTCATAATGTCCGTATCTCGACCGAAAAGCTGTCTTCGGCACATCGGACTCTCTCACCCGGAGCTGATAGTACCCCGATTTCAAATCAATTTTCGAGAATACCGTAGCTCCCTGCAACTGATCGAACAAGTCATCAATTCTTGGCAAAGGATACTTGTTCTTGATGGTCACCTTGTTTAGTTCGCGATAGTCGATACACAAACGTAGTGAACCATCCTTCTTCCGCACAAACAGGACCGGTGCGCCCCAAGGCGAGGCGCTCGGTCGAACATACCCCGACTCAAGAAGCTCGCTCAACTGCTTCTTCAACTCTGCCATCTCTGAAGGTGCCATGCGATACGGCGCCTTCGAAATAGGAGCCGCGCCCGGCTCTAACTCTATAGCAAACTCAACCTCACGATCCGGTGGCAATCCCGGTAACTCGTCGAAATACATCAGGAAACTCATTAACGACTGGAATCGACGAAAGCTCGACTCCACCATCCCCCGCCTTCAAGGCATAGCACCAATAACCAGTACATCCCTTTCGCATGAGACTCATCGCCTTCAAGGCGTTAATAACGAATTTCTGGTTTCCCCTCTTTCGCCCCGCGAAAGAGTGCTCGGTGCCGTCCTCGGCTAACATAGTGATGATTCTCGTGCGGTAGTTCATGATCGCACCATGCCGCTCGAGCCAGTCATCACCAAGAATCAAATCCTCACCCTCAATATTCACAACAATAAGATTAGAGGGCCAAGTCCTCTCACAAATAAGTACAGAACAGTCTCGAACCTCCTGATCACCAACGATCCTATCACCGCTAGGAAGCTTAACGATGAAGGGCTCACAAGGTGTCAAACGGTCGAGACTCAAACGGCGCACACAATCCAGAGATATGAAGGAATGCGTAGCACCGGAATCGAAAAGCACACTGACAGGATGAGAAAGAATATAAACGGTACCTGTTGCCACGGTAGCCGCTGGATCATCGGCTCTCCGCATCTCATAGACACGCGGGTGGGCTGAGCCGACACTGGAAGCTCCCCCCTTAGAGGGCTGACCCCGACCCCTTCCCCGACTAGCACTCGGCGGGGATTGAGGAGCAAACGATCCCTGATTCACACTTGGTTCCCTAGGCGCTGGAATGGAAGCCCGGGCACCAAGAATTTTCTCCCTCCGCCTGAGAAGCGCCTTGTGGCCCGGTGCCACACCGATTACACGTCGCAAAGGGCTCAAACAAGTACGATGTGGCACGTACGACCACAATTGAAACACTTCACATCACGAAAAGGAGCACCGGCTCCACGAGGACCCCAGCGGAACAGTGGACCACCGCCGGCGGGGAAGTTAGCAGATTGGGATCTCTGCTGACCCCCACTCTTGTGGCCCGAAAAGTTCCCAGCGGACTTCTGCTTCTTACTCTCGCGGGCCGCCTCACTCGCCGTCACAGACATATCATAAGCAAGGGCCCTGCTCTGATAATCTTTCAAGGTAGTGCATACAAGCCCCGACATATAATCCCGAATCGGCAACTTCATCCGTCTGGAGAAATGGAAAATCTTGTCACTCTCCTCGACAACTTGGGTCTTCACATAACCCAACTCCTTATTAAAATCGGCAATAGCTTGAGATATGGGGATATCCCGCGGTTGAGCATCATAAAAAGCATGCACCCGAGCCTGTCTGACTGGCCACGGGCAATATTCAGCCTCCATCAACTCTTGAAACTCAGCCCACGAAGCAGCATGGTCTTTGGGCCCAACGGCCTCCCACCAATCCGTAGCGTCCCCTGTGAGAAAATATTGAGCAATAGGGACTCTACGTTCCTCGGGACAGTTAGTTGCAACGAAGACCTTTGATATCTCCTTAATCCACCCTTCCCAGCCCATCGGGTCCGAAGCTCCCGAAAATTGAGGAGGATGCATCTTGATGACATCTTGGAGCCAACGGTCCGCTCCGCCCCGATTAGCATGGGCCTGATCCGGGTTCTGAACCGCCTGAGCTATTGCCGCCATTTGGTTCACCATTTGTTGCATTACGGCCGCAATACCAAGATCGGCACGCTCCTGAGAAGAAGCATGGCTATGACGGTCGCCCGATCGCTGCCTCGAAGATCGTGACGTGGCCGCCCCACCGGCCGCCCACGTCCCTGGCCGCGTCACGACCACGACGCGACCACGACCTCTTCCAAAGATCCATACTGGAGTTAAATAAGTAGCAAAAGCCATACGAGGGTAAGTACGAGAGAAGAACAATCACAAGTCGAGAATCAAAGGTACGATATAAGGAAATAATGAACAGAGGAAAGAAAACTTACGGACACTGGTAGTACCGGAATCATGGCAGCGTGACGATGATGTGCAAAACAAAACACCACAAGACCCAATAAACCGACAAGCCTAGGTATCCATAAACCTAGAGCTCCGATACCATTTTCTGTAACACCCCCAAGATATTCGAGGTATATTACAGCGCCGTGAATCCCTATATGGGACCCACCAGGCTGAACAGCATCATACTCATCGACTCACATAAACGACAGGACAATACCATGTCATAAAGACGCAAAACAGAACAATCCACCCGGTTCAACCGGTCAATATAACATCATCATCCAACACAACATAATAAGCAACAATACAATCCAAACGAACAAGAACCCCTTAGGTACTCGAGTACAAACTATTAGTTCAAAACCACAAAAGACAAAAAGGTAAAAGCCACCAAAACGTCACTCGTGCACAATCATCACGCACGGCCATCATCCGTGTACTGGTCCAGCGCCCGTTCGTCTCGATGAACGTGACCTGAAATTCATAAAACGAATTTCCCCGAAACGGGTCCCCAGAGGGGTTAGCAATTACGCTAGTACAAGTAACCAGATGAACAACTTACATCTTACACATATAGTAATGCATGCAATAAAGAAAAACCGTTCGAAAGCACTCATTTCCGGAAATGCCAATATCAAAATCACATTTGTAAAATGCACCACAATTAACCGTCGATCCACACCTCCGTGGACCCCTACCGAGACCCCGTCGGATCTAACCCGTAGTGGTTAAAAGCAAAGCTCGTCGATCCACACCTCCGTGGACCCCTACCGAGACCCCGTCGAGTCTAACCCATAGTGAGCATACACACACACCATTTCTCATACAAAACCATTATGCTAAGATTGTAAGTTCATAAGGATACTTGCCTCGATTAATAGACGGTGACGCGAACGGAACGGAAGAATCAAGCACGACCGAGAGGAACCGACGGATGAACCTAACGATTCGAACAACACAATCACAACCAACTCTAGACGATTACGGAAAAGGAATACACCCGGAAACCCGCCTACGATTCATGTATATTCATACCAAAATAACAACGAGGGCGGACCACACCCAAACCCTTTCGATTCCGTAAAAATCCACAAAATATCCATGAATCCGTAGGAAAACTAACGATACTAACAATATTAATCGTATACATCATGAATCCACCAACAAAACGGAACTAATCGGAAGAAAATCCCAAAACCCCCAAATTAATCGAAATAGGGTTTTAGAACATTACCTTTGGAGATTCAAGAACTAAGATCCGTAGAACACGCGTTAGATTGATTGCCCGAGCTTCACTACCGAAGAGAAATGATGAAAATCGGCCCCCAAGTTAAGAAATCGAAAGGCTTCTCCCTTCCTCTCACTACTCTCGCGATGCAGATGAAAAATGGGGAAAAGTCGGCCGATTTCGTCTAATAAAGACGAATCTGCACAATTGACCGCTTCGTGTGCCGCGGCACAGCCAAAGTGTGCCGCGGCACAGGCCAAGAAAATACTCCCAGGTTTCCGCGTGTGCCGCGGCACACGGTACAGTTTGGTTTTGGTCGCAGGAAGACACACGAGTGTGCCGCGGCACCGGATAGGTGTGCCGCGGCACTGGCCTGGCACTGTGCCGCGGCACCGGATGGGTGTGCCGCGGCACACAGTACAGTTTGCTCGACTATCAATTGAAGGAATTTGTGTGCCGCGGCGCACACACCTTGTGCCGCGGCCCATACCCCCTTTTGGGTTCCAAAATGATAAAAATGATCCGGAAAAGAAAATAAAACGATAGAAATCAATATTTGGGGACCAACAACACGCAATGGATCCACGGCAACCCCGAAACGGCGGTTCCGCACAACAACAACGAGGATACAGTTCAACAGTTTGACAGGAAGGACACACTGAAAGATACACGAGGGTCACTACGACCGAGAAATACACCAAAAACGAAAATACAAGGAAAAGAAAAATACGGATATTACACTTCCGGTCCTGGCAGCGCAAGATTAGTGCTGTTTTGGATTTTAAGGTTTTAATTTGTCTGAGTTTTAATTAATAAGAAAACAAGAGTCACCCTGAAAAATGAATCCAACAGCAAAAATAGGCCGCGGCGAACGAAACAGCAAGTAACATTAAACAATTCAAGGACAGCTACTACGACAATAGAACCGAGGTAGCAGCAATAATTAAAGACGAGGTTCAAGTCAACGGAGCCGTAATCGCCCTCCGAGGAGTCCTTTAATCAATTAACTTATCTTATGTGTAATCCTAGTTCAGTTAAACAGTAAAGAAAATCCAAATTTTACAGGTAATATTTTTTTATTGAGAAATTACTGAATCAGCTAAAAATTACTGGAACTATACTCACCCAGAAGGCGATAAGATTTTTCACTACCTGCCTTCATCAAAAACCATAAGGAAACATATTAAAAATAACATATCAATCTTCAATAAAGAGTTGAGGCAGCATTCGAGATTTTGTTTCTAATAAAACAAAATCTACATTGATAGTTATTGGTACAAAATTAAACAAATAAAAAGGTTATACAAGCACTAAACACAGAGACAAAAAACGGGGCTGTAATATTGACATGTTCTCTGTGGAGACAAGAGAAAATATTTCTCTCAAAGCTCTGCTCCTTATCTCCGATTACAAAAGAACACATAATAAATCCTTTTGTTTTATCTGACAAAGATCAGACCAACATGACAATCATAACAATTTAACCTCATAACTCGTTATAAGTATATAACCTAGCCACTAACTTACTGCCCATAATTTTATTCCACATAATTGCAAGATATTGCACATTAAACTCATAAAATCTTATAAAACTGAACTAAAAACCAAAATGCAAAAAACTTGGCTATATGTAACAAAGATCACATCAACATGACAATCATAACACTTTAACCTTAGAACTCCATACAAGTATATAAACCTAGCCAATAACTTACTGCAAATTCATAACATACTTGCAACCTTATTATTCTTTTTTTTAATTAAAGTAAACAAAAATGTAGCAATAAAAGAAAGAATTCGATAAGAAATCGCCATTTCCCTGACTGAAAATCACAAAGATCAAGAAAGGGAGCACACAGCTGATGAGACTCAAATTCAGGGACTCGATTTGAATTTTGAGATTAAAACCCATTTAAATTAAAACCGGGATCCTCAAGCTCTTTACAAAGATCCGAGGGACACTTCCGGTCCTGGCAGCGCAAGATTAGTGCTGTTTTGGATTTTAAGGTTTTAATTTGTTTGAGTTTTAATTAATAAGAAAACAAGAGGCACCCTGAAAAATGAATCCAACAGCAAAAATAGGCTGCGGCAAGCGAAACAGCAAGTAACATTAAACAATTCAAGGACAGCTACTGCGACAATGAAACCGAGCTAGCAGCAATAATTAAAGACGAGGTTCAAGTCAACGGAGCTGTAATCGCCCTCCGAGGAGTCCTTTAATCAATTAACTTATCTTATGTGTAATCCTAGTTCAGTTAAACAGTAAAGAAAATCCAAATTTTACAGGTAATATTTTTTTATTGAGAAATTACTGAATCAACTAAAAATTACTGGAACTATACTTACCCAGAAGGCGATAAGATTTTTCACTACCTGCCTTCATCAAAAACTATAAGGAAACATATTAAAAATAACGTATCAATCTTCAATAAAGAGTTGAGGCAGCATTCGAGATTTTGTTTCTAATAAAACAAAATCTACATTGATCAGTTATTGGTACAAAATTAAACAAATAAAAAGGTTATACAAGCACTAAACACAGAGATAAAAAACGGGGCTGTAATATTGACATGTTCTCTGTGGAGACAAGAGAAAATATTTCTCTCAAAGTTCTGCTCCTTATCTCCGATTACAAAAGAACACATAATAAATCTAATACAAAAACTTACCTTAGAAGATTCAGTCATCCAGTGATGGCGCGAGCTCGAATCCGTAAGCGTCAGCAACGACTAAGGGACCGAGTTCAAAGATGAATGAACATACGCGCAAAATCAGAGGCCAACCGAAGAAGAAATGATTATTGAGATGGAAAGATTTTCAGAGGTAAGGGGAGAGATGAAGAGATTCGAGTGGTAATGGAGGCGGATGAGCAGATTAGATTAAGCGGTGAAGCAAAGCAAATTAGGTTAAGACACAAAATGAAAGCGGTGAAATAGAAAGGAAAAATATTAAAAGCGTCACAAAATAAAATTATAAAATTAATAAGACATTAAAATGTCATTACATGTACATATAGCAACACTTGTTTAAAAGTGTCATAAAAAAAGTGTCACTATAAGGGTATTTTTCTAGTAGTGTGTTTATATAGAGCACTTCTGATAAATATCAACATGCATTAATCATTGTATGCTTACTGCATTTATATTCCGAATAAAATCTTTGATTAATCTTGATTACTGGTCTTATGAGAAGTTTTAATAAAATATATATTCTTAATCTTTTAACACTACTATGTGATATTAAACGACTATGTGATCAATATGATAATTAATAGTTTTTTACTAATAGGATTGGACTATTATGAATACCTTAATTGAATTTGGAGATATGACTTACTTGCTTATGAAAGATAATTATTCATTATATTTACATATACATGGTCGGTCTATCGACTAAATATATGTAATATTTTACATATATTTATATTATATATTATTTATAAAGCACCTCAATTGTTGGTTAATTCTAACATATTGAAGATGTTGTCAACATATATACTTGGTGATATAACCCCAGTATCATTATTGTTACCATATATATAATATTATTGTTATTTGATATTTCATTAAATGGTGTCAGAAGTTACTATTACTAAAGTGATAATATGATACTAGAAATTATCATTACCAAGAAAATTTTGGATGTTGATAAAAATAGTTTATCAAACGGTACCAGAAGTTACCATTATTTGTATTAAAATGATAGATGAAAATAAATTATTCAACAAGAAAAATATTGATGTATGATGAGATAATATCACATGATAGCACTGATATGGCTAACATGAAAATAATGTCATCAGTATTATGAGATGAATATTAAATAATTGAAACATATTTGATAAATATCTGGAAATGTTCTTGCACAAACAGTTATGTAATCTAGAAGAAGTGCATATTTATTCCAGAAAAAGTAGTTGATCGATTATCTAAATCCCGCTTTGAAGAAGCAGTTGAAAGAAAGATATCCTACTCTAAAGAAGCAGTTGATCAATGATTCAAATCTTGCTCTCGAAAGAAGAAGCAGTTGATAGAAATAATATCCGATCTCCATGATTATTAAATACGAATGGGGAAAATTGAGGATCATTGAAATCATATTGATATGACAATATTTATGGAGAAGCATATGTCACATATTCGTGAGAATAATGTATTTGCATAAAGGCAAAAAATGATCTTATTATTGCTGGAAGAAACACACAACAATCGAAGTGAAAAATATTGAAACTAGCCGAAAAGGTAATAAACACTCGACAATATGCGAAAAAGAAAATACATATGAAACCCATAGAAAAAGAGGGTGCGTCTCGAGAGTATAAAACTCCATAACTCTACCACCCCCTGGCATCAGGGTTTATAATGAAAGATCTAGGGGATCTAAACTTCTTTTTCGTTTGGCGTCAATACTCTGTGGTTGATGAGCTTTGACTTCCAAATTCTTAACTGAAATATATGCTTGAAACTTTATAAGTAGCAACTGTATCAACACATATAAGAATATATCTTGATGGCTGAGAGATAAACTTGTGATACTCCTTGATCCAGAAAGGCAAGCAAATCGTTGAAGAAATTATTAATATTCAACAAACCTATAGGTTTGGTATAAAAGTCCCGCTCAGCCCATGACGTGAAATTGAATATTTCATCAAGTGTGTCATAGTCACTTGGAAGAACAATAAAGGCATCACTAGTATTCACTATATACATCAAATTATCATGCACAGACTGTGCTTGCAGCATTAACCCAGTTGAACCTCCTATATTACTGGTACTAACTGTGGGAAAGTGTAAGACACTTGTTACTCTTATTCTCCCATTTTGTGCAGCCTCTAAAAGATAACCCAAAAATCTATGATTACTACCACCATACAATATATTGATTTTGTGCTTTCCTAATTCTTTTACGAATTAATATGCCGTATCCATATACTGGATATGACCTATCATTTTGGATCCTCCTAAAATACATACAGTTTTAATTGGATGAGATCCATATGGGGATTCTAAGAACTCCATGTTTCTACACTAGACTTTCAAAATACTTTTATGAGATATACATTTTCTGATTTGTGTATCCCAATTTTAAAGAACAAATTTCTTACTAGAAGATAAATGGCTTCGCTATTTTCATTGAAAAAGGGAGAGACCGATAAGTCACTATTTTTACTATTTTCTTTTTGATAAAATTGCGAAAAGAAAACGAAAGATATGATATTATATTTTTCAATGAAAATAATGTTATCGATTGGCAGCTGAGAAATTTGAATATTGAAAAACAACATTTATTAAAATAAAAAAAAAAACATCAACTTACATTATTTTGCTATTTACCTTATACCAACTTTAATAGAACAGACTTACAAACTGGATCTTTTGATACTAATTTTTCATGAGTATAGCGTTCCCATTCATCCTTAAATTGTGTCCACAGAGCCAATAGTTCATGATGAACGTATCCAATGGATGTGTATCAAGAATCTGTTGGATATCATGATCTATAGATTCATTACTCAATCCATTCTTGATAAATGCTATTTTATCTTCTCGATTTTTAGATACAAACCCCCCATATTTGCAGCCTGTGTCACATGTCCATCGAGCACATTTATAGCATCCACCTAATCTATTTGCTCTATGTTTCTTTGCAAAACTACTCTTACCTGTACCTGGCATGTACTTAAATGAATTTGAAAATTCGCCAGATAATCGAATTTGTGCTTCGATCAACCATCGAATATCTTCTGGGATGCCATATCTCATTAGCACCCTTAATCTTTCGACTCGAGCTCAATAAATTCTTTTTATGATATTCATTTAAAGAGACGGGTAATATTTACAAAGACTCGAAAGTATTGAATCCAATATGATATTCAGACCCTCGATATGGGTGAATTTTGTGAATACAATGATAATCTATTTATAGATTGGAATTATACGTATGAGATTTGACTCCGCGTTTGAATAGTTCATATCCTAAATCGTATGAACTACGGTTCTATATTTGAATAATGAACATAATATGACATGTGAGAGCTGTAACACCCCCAGATTTAACCGGAAATATTACAGCGCCGTGGGCCCCGAGATGGAACCCACAAGGCTAAAAGAAATTTTCGCAAACATTTACAAATGCCCAAGAGACCAACGACAGTACTATCTTTAAAAATTCACAAAGACTTACAAAATCCATTTATCAAAACCGTCGTAAAAACTCATTTGAAGTCGCAAGGCCAAACAGCAGACACTCAAAAGTTTAGAAAACGATTTCCAAAGTAACCTCAGTTACTAGATACCAAAAGAGCATTTCAAAATACTCACGCAGCGGAAAAAGACCAACCATAAAGATACTCTAGCAGCGGAATACAAGAACCAATCAAGAAACTCAAAGCACACAACATGTCCTAGCCAGTATCCTCCGGGAATCTCATCTCTTCACGACCGCTACAAGCTCGATATTCCGAGAACCTAAAAAGAAATCCCACGACGGGGTCAGCCATAATATCCAACAATGATAACTGTCACATCACATTAATAATAACATACCAATGAGAATACAACATAAGAATACGACCAGCGTAATCTTACCGCCATAACTTTGCTTACTCAAGTAATTCCCATCAGAATAACCATTATCACATTTCACATCCTGTACTCGATTAACCAATAAACTCGAACATAATATATGTATTGTACCTCAAACAATACTCAAGATCCCCAAACTATCATAACCAACTCACGATACGGAAATCTACCATTTCTGACCAATACGATCCATCGAATAATATCATCAAATCCCAAGACGATAACCGATTGTCCACCAAAGACAAGACCAAAGAGAATATGGAACATACCTCGAGATATGATGTGCCACGATAATCATATCAGTCTAATCCGAGATCAGAACAATGTAATACGGACAAGGTCCTAACACAAGACCTACAAATGCATACTCATATGACAACGTCAATATGCTCAAAAACAATAACAACTATGTATACTCAATGGAAATCCCATGATCCAGCGCCCTCAGCATAGATCCCAAGATGATCCTACAAGATCAACACGAGGTGGATAACCAACAATATACATATGCACAACAATAACACAATACTGGGTAATCCAACGATCCAGCGCCCTCAGCATAGATCCCATGATGATCCCGTCGGACCAACGCATGGTGGAAAACCTGTCCAGCGATCCAGCGCCCTCAGCATAGATCCCATGATGATCCCGTCGAACCAACGCATGGTGGACATTCGATCCAGCGCCCTCAGCATAGATCCTCATAATCCCATCGGATTATTTACACAACATGAACAACACAATATGCATACACATATGCAAATCAACACGTTCATCAACATGAACAACATAACATGCACGACAACATGACAATTTACTAGGACGACTCCATGTTCAACAACATGAAAGAAAATGTACGAGACCAAAATAAATAACACTAAACCATAATCAATATGGAATGCCTGCCCCGAGTCCTTCGGGAGCAACCTCGATATCCAATCATCACCGACGATTATCCGCAACGCTCGACGATCCAAACGTATCATGAACCATAAATATTCGAATCCTTGTCTTTATCACGATGTAACCTCGATACTCGAACATACCAATAACTGAGATAAATCATATACATTATGATTTACCTCCCAGAATCGAAAGAACGATATGCGATCCGAATACCCAGAGTTCACAATAATAATCATCGCTATATGCATTATAAACGAAATGAAACTGAAACCATTCATTAAATATTATAACTGAGCAAGTAATAACTTGCCTCGATACCAATACCACGAAGCTGCTGCCGAACACATTGCCTTTATCTACGAGTTCCTCAGCCTCGATCAAAAGCAATACAATGGACATACTCGAACACGACCGCAATATCCGGTTATAATCACCGATCAATAATCTCAACCTATCGAAGAAATCAAATAACACATATCCGATAACGGTCAACAACTGAGAAAACTAACCAATCGAATTCAACGGTTCAACACAACCTCGAATAAACACAATGAACCAACCAAGTCAAACCATCACGAATTCATAATCAAAACACAAAAATATCGCCTGTCGCCTACTTAGCGCACGTTAATCACCTAACGTAGCGTGCGCTAAGTTTCTCCGTTAGCGCGCTAGGCGATGGCGTAGCGTGCGCTAATCTTGTGCGGTGGCATGCATTTCAAGCATCGTCTAACACTTCCATCATGACTGATCAACTCATCTCGAGATCTGATTTCATAACAATCATGACATATAATTTAATAGCTCTTCAAGAACACGAATTATCCAAATTCACGTTCATGATCCATAAAATGATAAAATCCGATGTGTTCTAACATCTAAAAATCCTTATTCATCATGTTCTTCGACATACAATTTATATAACTTCAAGAATCACAGTAGCATCACCATAATCGTTTCCATACGAAGTAACCAACGACAAAACATCAAAAATCCGAATTGAAGAAGGGAATTACATCAACATATATCTTGCATTCCATCCAAAACCATACGAAACATATCAATACTCATATATTGATAACAGCACTAACTTAGTACGGTAATCCAACTCGTTGTCATGCTCATCAACTTGTTTATATGATAATCCTTAACTCAAGAACATCATATACAATCCAAAACGAAATCTCAAAGTGAAGAGTAATTACCTTTTTTGAAGGAAAGGATTGATTTCCAAGAATCACCAATGATTTCAAGAACAAAGCTTTACTCCATGATATCCATCTTTAATCTTGTTAAAGAGGATCATCCCTCAGTGTTTAGGAACTCCAAATGTTCTCACAAGGTTGTCTCTATCGGGTGAAAGGAAAGAAATGGACGAAATGTTTCATGACACCCGTTTGTCCCTTTATATAGAATGCACCACTAGCGTGCGCTAAACCCTTATGTTTAGCGTGCGCTAGCCTTAGCGTGCGCTAACTGACTTTGTTAGCGTGCGCTATCGCAGTCCAGAGGCTACTGTCTTGCTTCGTAAACTACCTTACGTACGTAATGCCCATGCATTAACGTACGTAAATCATCATGTCTAGCGCACGCAAGTCCTTACTCTTAGCGTGCGCTATCCGAAGTTGACTTACTACAGTGTTCACCTACCACTCGCCCCCACATTCCGACAGCATCTGGCAAGGATAAGATTCCTTGTTGACTGATATATAGTTAGCGTGCGCTAAGCCTAATCTTTAGCGTGCGCTAATACTTCAGGACAACAACCGTTGACTTACCAGAACGTGCGCCAAAAGCAGCCGGGTCCACACTAGCGTACGCTAACCTATAAACGTAGCGTGCGCTAATCCTGCACAATAGCGTGCGTTATGCATGAATATCAGCGTGCGTTAATAAGGCTATACTTAGCCATTTTCCAATTCTCCTCGTCCGCCTCGACATACCAATTACGGACATACGGCATACTGAATACATGTGCTGAATCCAATAACATCATTATATGATATACCCAATATCAAAAGTATGACAACCTGATACACAATATCCTCAAATGTAACTGTCGACCAAATACGACAATTATACCAATACTGACATCTCAGTCCTTCATTTATTTTATCCTTACTGTACAGATTCCATGCTGTACAATATAACTCGGATAAAATAATATCAAACAACAGTAGTAGAAATTCCGGATATTACATTCTACACCCCTTAAAATAAGTTTCGTCCTCGAAACTTGCCATCCGTCATAGAAAACAAACAAACATACTGTTCAACCCAAAATATCCCAAAACCATCACGACAACGATCAATCATCATCATTACCGAATATCCAAAAGAGCATACTTACAAATACGCAGGTCGACGATCTCCGGAGATACTAGCCAGCGATCTCGCTGTACAGTCTCAATACGCTTACGATCACAATTCCCTGATTCTCAACAAAATATATCATCTTCGGATGAAACAATCTGCCCGAATCAAATCCCGTCTGCCTGATTACATAATCAAGTCCCAATTCTGATAAGACTAATAATACACAATACATCTGCAAAACAACTGCCCAAAACAATGACACGAATTCCGAAACATCAACACAAAATCCGAACGCTCAGATGATCACCAAAATGATCAACTAATAAATCAACCGAATTTATCATCAACATGATAAATTCCCATATGACCAACCAGAGGTCAAAACACAATCGAGAATACCTTCACACGGTAAACTCCAACACGATCAACACAGAACTACAGAAACAGACATACGAAAAAGCAAAATTCTCAAAACGACACACCGATCACATACAGTGGATCTCAATAAGCATATCCGACTGGCGAACATACCCCTCGGCATATGAACAACCAATCACAAACTGACGAACATGCCCAATCATACACGGAGTGGAAACGACCACTCAATATCCAAAACAACCAGTATGGGGTCACCATCCCCAAATCTATGCTTACAAGGAAATCATTCCAGAATCACTAAGGTAAAATCGCGCTACTACCATACCTATGGAATCACATAGCACATATGTTCCGGTTTCACAAAATCCCAAGTTTCCAAAATAATATTATGTGCATGAATCTACAACACGCAACATATTTCTCTTATCCGATAACTCAACCGATCATCGCCGGATAATCAAACTAACATACCGAAGTTCGAATTCCTTTTCCATCGTACCATTAATATGATATGCACTATGCACTAAATGCGTATGTATATCAATCACATTTTCAAAACCAGTTTGAAATCACAAAGTCTCGTCAAGAATACAAATTTTCGAAAGTTCTTTCAAAAATTTCAAAACTAAAAACATAAATTTTGGTAAGACCACAAAATCAATTTTCGAAAAATTAACTTGGCTCGATGGTGCCAAGTATTCGATAACAGTTTCCTTCGAATCCACGCGATTTCGAAGTTTTAAAATGAAAAGTATGCAAATGCTCGACTATATCCATACTCCTGTATCCCAATTCGGTTCGTCGCCAATATCCACTGATATTCCAACGGAAACCACACGATCGAGTTCCAAAACCTCAATATATAGACTCCGATAAAAACTCCTTTTCCACACATGATTCGTATCGTCAACCATTTACCCATTCTGGATCACCTCAAATATGATATGACAAAACGTTGAAACAAATCAAGCAAATCAAACACGGCGAAAGACTTCCCGAGAGGTTCCATTTGAACAAGTAAACCAAAGCCTCGAAAGGCGGAAATAACATAAGTAAACGATTGGTAACGTGTTTTACAGATCTCGGGAGTTTTAGAAAACAGGAAAGTCTTTTGAAACATTAGGGTCTCAGCCCGTAACTCGTTCCGCATTACAAGAAGTTTAAAAAGTAGAAAACCCTTTTTCGAACCCAAGTCCTGAGTTATAAAACCATTTCAAAATCGATTGGGTCTCGACCCAAAAAATCATTTTCCGTAAAAACATCCGTAAGACATTCATTTTGAAAAGTATCATTTTCAAATGATCAAAAGCAATTCATATATCTCAAAATGAATTAACATGTTATATGTTCTTCTCAACCATGCACAATATTTCTCCCAAATGCACAATTTTGTTCCAAAATCTAACCAACATACTGATTTCCAAAATCATAGTTTCTCAAGATCATCAACCCTGTCCCAATTCTGTCATCTCATTCTGTGACGCATAATATCTGTAACGCATATTGTCTTTCCGAATCTCAAAACGTATCAACTTAGAATGGCAATAAATCTCAATGCAATTCAAAAATCCAAATACTTACAGATCGTGAAGCCGACGATTCCCCGTGATACTGGCACATGTCTCGACTCAAGAAAATACTCGACACAGATATTTTCAAAACACACGTTTGCAAACTCAGTTCGACTTAAGAACACAATACATCTCATTCCAGAGAATCTCGTTAACACTATTTGGAAAAGTTATAACAAGCCCGATGCGATCTTGCAAATCCGATAACGCACAAGCTGAGTGAACAACAAAGACTCACGGCTCTAGTATTTGTCAATCGACAACTCGAATGACGCGACAAAACACGACCCAACTCGACCCAAATGCCTAGGTTTTCTCAACCTAAGCTCCGATACCATATTCGTAACACCCCGCATTTAACCTAAATATTACAGCGTCGTGGGCCCCGAGATGGAACCCACAAGGCTAAAAGAAATTTTCGCAAACATTTACAAATGCCCAAGAGGCCAACGACAGTACTATCTTTAAAAATTCACAAAGACTTACAAAATCCATTTATCAAAACCGTCGTAAAAACTCATTTGAAATCGCAAGGCCAAATAGCCGACACTCAAAAGTTTAGAAAACGATTTCCAAAGTAACCTCAGTTACTAGATACCAAAAGAGCATTTCAAAATACTCACGCAGCGGAAAAAGACCAACCATAAAGATACTCTAGCAGCGGAATACAAGAACCAATCAAGAAACTCAAAGCACACAACATGTCCTAGCCAGTATCCTCCGGGAAGCTCATCTCTTCACGACCGCTACAAGCTCGATATTCCGAGAACCTAAAAAGAAATCCCACGACGGGGTCAGCCATAATATCCAACAATGATAACCGTCACATCACATTAATAATAACATACCAATGAGAATACAACATAAGAATACGACCAGCGTAATCTTACCGCCATAACTTTGCTTACTCAAGTAATTCCCATCAGAATAACCATTATCACATTTCACATCCTGTACTCGATTAACCAATAAACTCGAACATAATATATGTATTGTACCTCAAACAATACTCAAGATCCTCAAACTATCATAACCAACTCACGATACGGAAATCTACCATTTCTGACCAATACGATCCATCGAATAATATCATCAAATCCCAAGACGATAACCGATTGTCCACCAAAGACAAGACCAAAGAAAATATGGAACATACCTCGAGATATGATGTGCCACGATAATCATATCACTAATCCGAGATCGTAACAATGTAATACGGACAAGGTCCTAACAATAGACCTACAAATCCATACTCATATGACTACTACACTATGCTCTAACAGAATAACAACTCTGTATACTCAATTGAAATCCCATGATCCATCGCACTCAGAATAGATCCCAAGATGATCCTACAAGATCAACACGAGGTGGATAACCAACAATATACATATGCACAAAGAATAACACAATCTTGGGTAATCCAACGATCCAGCGCCCTCGGATAGATCCCCATGATGATCCCGTCGGACCAACGCATGGTGGAAAACCTCGTCCGGCCGATCCAGCGCCCTCAAAGATAGATCCCATGATGATCCCGTCGAACCAACGCATGGTGGACATTCGATCCAGCGCCCTCGGATAGATCCTCATAATCCCATCGGATTATTTACACAACATGAACAACACAATATGCATACACATATGCAAATCAACACGTTCATCAACATGAACAACATAACATGCACGACAACATGACAATTTACTAGGACGACTCCATGTTCAACAACATGAAAGAAAATGTACGAGACCAAAATAAATAACACTAAACCATAATCAATATGGAATGCCTGCCCCGAGTCCTTCGGGAGCAACCTCGATATCCAATCATCACCGATGATTATCCGCAACGCTCGACGATCCAAACGTATCATGAACCATAAATATTCGAATCCTTGTCTTTATCACGATGTAACCTCGATACTCGAACATACCAATAACTGAGATAAATCATATACATTATGATTTACCTCCCAGAATCGAAAGAACGATATGCGATCCGAATACCCAGAGTTCACAATAATAATCATCGTTATATGCATTATAAACGAAATGAAACTGAAACCATTCATTAAATATTATAACTGAGCAAGTAATAACTTGCCTCGATACCAATACCACGAAGCTGCTGCCGAACACATTGCCTTTATCTACGAGTTCCTCAGCCTCGATCAAAAGCAATACAATGGACATACTCGAACACGACCGCAATATCCGGTTATAATCACCGATCAATAATCTCAACCTATCGAAGAAATCAAATAACATATATCCGATAACGGTCAACAACTGAGAAAACTAACCAATCGAATTCAACGGTTCAACACAACCTCGAATAAACACAGTCAGAACCAACCAAGTCAAACCATCACGAATTCATAATCAAAACACAAAAAATACTGCACTGTCTGCCTACTTAGCGCACGTTAATCACCTAACGTAGCGTGCGCTAAGTTTCTCCCGTTAGCGCGCGCTAGGCAGTAAACGTAGCGTGCGCTAATGCTGTGCAGTGGCATGCATTTCAAGCATCGTCTAACACTTCCATCATGACAGTGATCAACTCATCTCGAGATTCAGGATTTCATAACAATCATGACATATAATTTAATAGCTCTTCAAGAACACGAATTATCCAAATTCACGTTCATGATCCATAAAATGATAAAATCCGATGTGTTCTAACATCTAAAAATCCTTATTCATCATGTTCTTCGACATACAATTTATATAACTTCAAGAATCACAGTAGCATCACCATAATCGTTTCCATACGAAGTAACCAACGACAAAACATCAAAAATCCGAATTGAAGAAGGGAATTACATCAACATATATCTTGCATTCCATCCAAAACCATACGAAACATATCAATACTCATATATTGATAACAGCACTAACTTAGTACGGTAATCCAACTCGTTGTCATGCTCATCAACTTGTTTATATGATAATCCTCAACTCAAGAACATCATATACAATCCAAAACGAAATCTCAAAGTGAAGAGTAATTACCTTTTTTGAAGGAAAGGATTGATTTCCAAGAATCACCAATGATTTCAAGAACAAAGCTTTACTCCATGATATCCATCTTTAATCTTGTTAAAGAGGATCATCCCTCAGTGTTTAGGAACTCCAAATGTTCTCACAAGGTTGTCTCTATCGGGTGAAAGGAAAGAAATGGACGAAATGTTTCATGACACCCGTTTGTCCCTTTATATAGAATGCACCACTAGCGTGTGCTAAACCCTTATGTTTAGCGTGCGCTAGCCTTAGCGTGCGCTAACTGACTTTGTTAGCGTGCGCTATCGCGATCCTGCAGGCTCGTCTTGCTTCAGAACTACCTTACGTACGTAATGCCCATGCATTAACGTACGTAAATCATCATGTCTAGCGCACGCAAGTCCTTACTCTTAGCGTGCGCTATCCGAAGTTGACTTACTACAGTGTTCACCTACCACTCGCCCCCACATTCCGACAGCATCTGGCAAGGATAAGATTCCTTGTTGACTGATATATAGTTAGCGTGCGCTAAGCCTAATCTTTAGCGT
This sequence comes from Orobanche coerulescens, assembly GCA_033398695.1. Lineage (NCBI taxonomy): Eukaryota > Viridiplantae > Streptophyta > Magnoliopsida > Lamiales > Orobanchaceae > Orobanche > Orobanche coerulescens. The sequence goes on along the minus strand of CM065805.1, from coordinate 26,909,443 downwards.
GCGCTAATACTTCAGGACAACAACCGTTGACTTACCAGAACGTGCGCCAAAAGCAGCCGGGTCCACACTAGCGTACGCTAACCTATAAACGTAGCGTGCGCTAATCCTGCACAATAGCGTGCGTTATGCATGAATATCAGCGTGCGCTAATAAGGCTATACTTAGCCATTTTCCAATTCTCCTCGTCCGCCTCGACATACCAATTACGGACATACGGCATACTGAATACATGTGCTGAATCCAATAACATCATTATACGATATACCCAATATCAAAAGTATGACAACCTGATACACAATATCCTCAAATGTAAATGTCGACCAAATACGACAATTATACCAATACTGACATCTCAGTCCTTCATTTATTTTATCCTTACTGTACAGATTCCATGTTGTACAATATAACTCGGATAAAATAATATCAAACAACAGTAGTAGAAATTCCGGATATTACAAGAGCGGCGACTATGGGCCCACTTCCTCTACATGTGAAATATTAGATATTATAAATCTACCGGATAGTCACATGTGTATATGACTCATAATCAGAAATTTATGACATGATTTGCTCACGATTTGAGCATATATTCGAGATCATATAAAGCTAGTAATATATCCCAAATAAACTTGAATCGATCCTAAAAAGGATCAAGATTTGCGCATATAAGCGGGATATCAATTGACATACTATTTGAAGTCCTAAAACTAATATCGGGAACATAATATATAAAATCCCATGAGTGAAGATGAACACTAAGATACCGACCTACGGGTTTGGTGCTCAAGAAATCTCTTAGCATGATGGGGAGTATTGGTAGTTGAAAATATGTGAAATGCATCACATTATATCCTCACAATTGAAATATGAACTTGAAGTTCAAAGATGCATGATAGATTATTAATCTTTGGTACCAACTACAACTACTTTGATAAATACATAATAGTTTTCCCGAATATAAATTAAAGCAAATGATAAAATAGGGCATATACTTTTGAGAAGTACATAACTGTAATGTGTAATTCTAATGGATGATTGATAACGAGATATCTCGACAAGTTATGCGCTACGGGAAATAAATGTTGAAATGTGTCGACATAATATAGCACCACGAATGAAATGAGGATATCAATGATTGGAAAGGGTACATCAATAAATGATATGAGGATATCCATTAAATGAGGATAACCATAAAATGAAGATATCCATGAATGAAATAAGGATATTCATGAAAAAAATGAGGATGTTGAAATCCATGATTGTGAAATATAAATATTGGAAATGAAGATATTGAAATCCACCAAAATTGAAATATGTCCTTATTGTAAAATTATAACAAATGGGCTTACTGAAAGTGACTTCTGGGGAGATTTTAAATATATTATAAGTGCATGCAGTCACCCAAAATAAGGTGTTTTGAAAGAAAATTACATGTTGTACTCTTTTCCTTGATTGAGGTTTTATCCCACTGGGTTTTCCTAGCAAGGTTTTTAACGAGACAACTTAATCCCAACTAATATGGAATCTCCAAAAGAGATTAGAATATATTGCAAAGAATATGAGTTCGATATTACAAACTGTAATATCCGTACCTTTCCATTTTTAGCAGTTTCCATTTTTGGTGTATGTCTATTTTTATCGACTCGCTTGTAACCGTTTCGACATTTTGAATCTACTTTATTCTTGGAGTTTTTTCATTTGGACGAGTTTTGAAGATGTTTTTACGTAATTCCATTCTATGTTATGTTTTGCCGTATGAACGTTCGATTCTCGTAAAACTCGTTCGTTTTCGTTGTTTCCTTGTTTACATAAGTTCGTATGGTCGAGTTGTTCGTTTTGTGAGTTTCGGTTTGTCAATCCGACGTCGTATCGTGATTTTCGGACACTTGGGCCATTTTTTGTAATTTCCTATAAGTTTAGGGAATTTCATATTCCTTGTCGTATTTCGGATTCCCCAGTAGTCGGATTGTATTTTCTTTCAGCGCTTAGCTCCGTCGTCTGGTATATTTCATGTTTATGTTTCTGAATTCGGGTCTTGGCTTGCGTTTCGAGTTTCGTACCTTCTGCAGTTAGCCAGATCAATCGAAAGCAAGATCAATCGTCTGCGTGTGTAGCGCACGCTACTCCCTATTTCTTGCGTGCGCTATCGGTGTGCATTTAGCGTACGCTATCTCGTAACTATAGCGTGCGCTAACAACTTCAGCGTACTGGGCAGTGGGGGTTTTGAATCCAGAATCCTGTACACTGACCATCCGATAGCGTGCGCTAGGCTTCCGTAGCGTACGCTATCGAGTAGCATTTAGCACGCGCTAAACGTGTCTAGCGCACGCTAGCGACGCTGGGCAGCAGCTACTGGACTGCTAGCAACCCCGTTAGCACGCGCTATCTTTTGATGGTTAGCGTGCGCTAACTAAACCTGATATAAATAGGACAGCAACCCCCCATTTCTCGTCATTTTTCCTCATCTTCTCTTTCATTGGGCGATTTCGGCAATTTTAGGGCGAATTGTGGAGACTAATCCGTGGAGTCTCATTGCAGACCGATTCTTGTGTTCCAAGCTTAGAACATCATCATCTTAATCCATCTTCTCCACTCCAATTCAAGGTATTTTGACTTAGAACCCTACTTTGACAATTTTGGGGGGTTTTCGGGTTTTGTTCATTTAAAGTCGAATTGTTCAGTTATGTGTATCATTCCTTAACGAATATTGGTATTGAGTGTTTCCAAATCCGATTATGTCGTGTTCATTTCGCGGATTGTCGATTCGGGGAGGTTTTGTGGAAACCCTCGCCCGTATCGATCGTACGTATGTTGTCATAACTTGTAATCGGGTTTATGGGCGTATTCCATTCGATTTTTGTTGTCCGTTAGGACTGAGTTATGTTAATCCTTCGTTTAGGAACCGTCGTTTTCCATCCGGATCGTTCGTATTCGTTATTCATTCCCAATTCTTCGAAGATGTCTCAAAGGCAAGTACTTTATATTTGTTTACGCGTTCTAGTATTTGATTTATGGCTTTTGTGGTTGTATGGATGAATATGTGTATGTTCACCTAGGGATGGTCCGACGGGGCCTCTAGGGGTACGTTGTCGTGAGTTGCGTATCGCGAACTATGGTTAACCACCCAAGGATGTCCAACGGGGCTCTGCGGGGTACGGTGGCCGTGAGTCTCGTACCAATGTTAACTTTGAAATGTTTTGTCGGAGAAATGTGTTTTGTGCCTGTGCACCGTAAATATTCCGAAATGTAAATGATTTCTAAAATTGATTTTAGCGCATAACTCATCTGATTAGAATGGTAGTTCAAATGAATTGTACTTGCACTAGCAGTTGTCACTAACTCCTTAAATGTGGGAAATACTTTTGTATTTCAGGTACGGGTCAAGGAAGCAAACGAGCATGCGAGCAGTACGAGGATGATGGGTAGGCGTGATTCTGTTCAGTGGTTATTTATTGATGTCTTGTTTTGGGACTTCTTTATTATATAATTGGTTTAAGTACTCGAGTACTTCTTTCTTTAATTTGTTAATGCTGTGTACCCGTTTTGGGGAGTGGATTTGACATTGATGTATGTCGTTGTCGAATGTTTCGACGACATTAAATCGGGACAGTTGGAAGACCCGATGTTTATTCAACTTCGAGAAAATGTAGGGAAGGGGAAAGCCCCGGGATTCGTGATACATGAGGATGGTGTGTTGAAATTCCGAGGTCGTCTTTGTGTTCCGAACGGCTTGAAATTGAGACAGAGTATTATGAGAGAGGCTCATGCGTCACCTTACTCAGTCCATCCGTGCTCGAGTAAAATGTATAAAGATTTGAGGAAAAAATTCTGGTGGAATGACATGAAGAATGAGGTAGTCGAGTTTGTGGCTAAGTGTTTGACTTGTCAACAAGTCAAAATCAAGCATCAGCGGCCAGCCGGGTTGTTGAAACCACTTTCCGTCCCAGAATGGAAGTGGGAAGATATCTCCATGGATTTTGTCACGAACTTGCCGAGGACGAAGACCGGAATGAATATGGTATGGTGATCGTAGACCGACTGACTAAGTCGGCACATTTTCTGGGCATCAAGGATACTTGGTGTCCAGAAAATTGGCTCGTATTTTTATCGCGCAGATAGTGAGACCTCATGGTACGCCGAAGACTATTATTCGGACAAAGATGGCCGGTTTGTATCGCATTTCTGGCAGGCGGTACAGTCCGAGCGTACCATTCAGACGTTCGAGGATTTGTTGCGCACGTGTGCGTTAGACTGGAGTAATGACTGGGAGGAGCATCTGGCCTTGATTGAGTTTACATATAATAATAGCTGGCACGCGTCGATTAAGGTGGCACCGTACGAGGCGCTTTATGGCCGACGTTGTCAATCACCGATATGTTGGGATGAGCCATCCGATTTAGTTAGCACCGAGCCGGATCTTGTATTAGAGACAAGGGAGAAAGTTGAGTTGATTAGAAGGAGAATGTTGGCAGCTCAAAGTCGACAAGTCTTACGCGGACGTTAGGCGTCGACCTTTGGAGTTTGAGGTGGGAGATCATGTTCTGTTGAGAGTGTCTCCGACGAAGGGAGATTTCCGTTTTGGTAAAAAGGGGAAGCTCAGCCCGAGATATATTGGACCTTTCGAGATATTGGAGAGAGTTGGCGAATTGGCGTATCGTTTCGCTTTACCTTCGTCGTTGAGTTATGTGCATAGTGTATTCCAGGTCTCTCAGCTGAGGAAGTATGTTCCGGACCCGTCCCATGTTATTGATTTCGGGGACGTTGAGATAGAGAAGGACGTCACGTTCGAGGAGAGGCCCATTAAAATTTTGGAGCGCCGAGACAAACAATTAAGACACAAAACCATCCCTTTGGTTAAACTGCAATGGTCGAGGCACGGAATAGAAGAGGCAACGTGGGAGTTGGAGGAGGATATGCGTTCAAGGCACCCCGAGCTTTTTGATTCTTAAGTTTCGGGACGAAACTTCTTTTTAGGGGGGAGAATGTAATATCCGTACCTTTTCATTTTTAGCAGTTTCCATTTTTGGTGTATGTCTATTTTTATCGACTCGCTTGTAACCGTTTCGACATTTTGAATCTACTTTATTCTTGGAGTTTTTTTATTTGGACGAGTTTTGGAGATGTTTTTACGTAATTCCATACTATGTTATGTATTGCCGTATGAACGTTCGATTCTCGTAAAACTCGTTCGTTTTGGTTGTTTCCTTATTTACATAAGTTCGTATGGTCGAGTTGTTCGTGTTGTGAGTTTCGGTTTGTCAATTCGGCGTCGTATCGTGATTTTCGGACACTTGGGCCATTTTTTGTAATTTCCTATAAGTTTAGGGAATTTCATCTTCCTTGTCGTATTTCGGATTCCCCAGTAGTCGGAATTGTATTTTCTTTCAGCGCTTAGCTCCGTCGTCTGGTATATTTCATGTTTATGTTTCTGGATTCTGGTCTTGGCTTGCGTTTCGAAGTTTCAGATTTTCGCAGCAGCTGCATCGAATCGAGCAAGATCAATCGATGCGTGTGTAGCGCACGCTACTCCCTATTTCTTGCGTGCGCTATCGGTGTGCATTTAGCGTACGCTATCTCGTAACTATAGCGTGCGCTAACAACTTCAGTATACTAGGCAGTAGGGGTTCTGAATCCAGAATCCTGTACACTGACCATCCGATAGCGTGCGCTAGGCTTCCGTAGTGTACGCTATCGAGTAGCATTCAGCGCGCGTTAAACGTGTCTAACGCACGTTAGCGACGCCGGGCAGCAGCTACTGGACTGCTAGCAACCCCGTTAGCGCGCACTATATTTTGATGGTTAGCGTGCGCTAACTAAACCTGATATAAATAGGACAGCAACCCCCCATTTCTCGTCATTTTTCCTCCTCTTCTCTTCCATTGGGCGATTCTGGCGATTTTAGGGCGAATTGTGGAGACTAATCCGTGGAGTCTCATTGCAGACCGATTCTTGTGTTCTAAGCTTAGAACATCATCATCTTAATCCATTTTCTCCACTCCAATTCAAGGTATTTTGACTTAGAACCCTACTTTGTCAATTTTGGGGGTTTTTCGGGCTTTGTTCATTTAAACTCGAATTGTTCAGTTATGTGTATCATTCCTTAACGAATATTGGTATTGAGTGTTTCCAAATCCGATTATGTCGTGTTCATTTCACGGATTGTCGATTCGGGGAGGTTTTGTGGAAACCCTCGCCCGTATCGGTCGTACGTATGTTGTCATAACTTGTAATCGGGGTTATGGGCGTATTCCATTCGATTTTTGTTGTCCGTTAGGACTGAGTTATGTTAATCCTTCGTTTAGGAACCGTCGTTTTCCATCCGGATCGTTCGTAGTCGTTATTCATTCCCGATTCTTCGAAGATGTCTCAAAGGCAAGTACTTTATATTTGTTTACGCGTTCTAGTATTTGATTTATGGCTTTTGTGATTGTATGGGTGAATATGTGTATGTTCACCTAGGGATGGTCCGACGGGGCCTCTAGGGGTACGTTGTCGTGAGTTGCGTATCACGAACTATGGTTAACCACCCAGGGATGTCCGACGGGGCTCTGCGGGGTACGGTGGCCGTGAGTCTCGTACCAATGTTAACATTGAAATGTTTTGTCGAAGAAATGTGTTAAATATTCCAGAATGTAAATAATTTCTAAAATTGATTTTAGCGCATAACTCATCTGATTAGAATGGTAGTTTAAATGGATTGTACTTGCACTAGCAGTTGTCGCTAACCCCTTAAATGGGGGAAATACTTTGTATTTCAGGTACGGGTCAAGGAAGCAAACGAGCATGCGAACAGTACGAGGATGATGAGCAGGCATGATTATGTTCAGTGGTTATTTATTGATGTCTTGTTTTGGGACTTCTTTATTATATAATTGGTTTAAGTACTCGAGTACTTTTTTCTTTAATTTGTTAATATTGTGTACCCGTTTTGGGGAGTGGATTTGATGTCAATTTGTATTGTCGTATTTCAGTCCTTGGTTTTGAATGTCGTGGATTGTGAAATTATCGTTTTATTGTTGATGTATGTCGTTGTCGAATGTCTTGTTGGTACGTTAGCCTGGTGGATTCCACAGTGTGGGGTCCACGGCGCTGTAATATGCCCTGATCGTCTTGGGGGTGTTACACAAACTGCATTGAGTATGATACTCGTACTAATCCTTGGAGGACTATTAAAATATTTGGGGCATATTTGTGTATACGCGTTGCACTCTTTTTCCCTGGACTGATGTTTTGTCCCATTGAGTTTTCTTAGCAAGGTTTTTAATGAGGCAACAAGAATGGCGTATTTGTATGAATAATGTACCCTTTTCCCTTCATTAGGATTTTTCCCATTGGGTTGTTCCTAATAAGATTTTAACGAGGCATATTCATGGCATAATGAGGAACACTACAAAGATCAATGTTATTCCTCAAAGATTTAAGAAACTGAAGGAGTAGTTGTATTCTTTTTCCTTCAATCAAGTTTTTTCCCACTGGGTTTTCTTGACAAGGTTTTAATGAGGCAACACATGGATACTCCAACAACGTATGGTATACATGACAGATTCACTCAGTTTTTGTCCTACGAGGTTTTACTGAGACGGCACAAGAATACTCATACAAAAACTATCAAGATAAGGAGAAGCAAATTTATGAGATTACAGATTGCTGAGGTTTTATCCCACATGATTTCCCCAGCAACATTATGACGCAACATGATATGCCACAAGCTCCAATACAAACAGTTTTAAAAATTTTCCCCATTGGGTTTTTCTTCAAACTAGTTCAACAGATATTTATGTAAATAGTCACTCAAGGGAGAGTGTTGAAATGCGCACTTTTCGAAACGCGTGATAAGATAATGTACTATTGGGGGAAGTTCAAACTAGTGTCAAAGCTTGGTTACGAAAATGGTTCAAAGGAACTTTTTGAAGGGATTGAACTTGATGAAAATAGACCCACATCGTTTAGTGGATAACAATATTATGTATGATGTAGTTGGGCGTGATGATTATAGTAGTCAGACAGTGCTGAGTAGTAGTGATAGTGAAAGTGATTATAATTGCAATAGTGGTGATGATTTACTTAGTGAGTGTGTTAGTGATATTGAGTCTCACAACGTTCCGCAAGAGAGTCACTATCGAAAGGAAACACAACAAGGGAGAGAATTATGATCTCCAGTTTTAAGTATACATGACTTTTCATAATCTGGAATATTTGAGGAAGGCTTTACATTCCCATGCTATTAAGACAATGAGAAGCATCAATCTGAAAAGATGTGAAAGGACAAGAGTTTTGAAAAGTGTGACATGAAAGGTTGTGGTTGGAAAGTTCATGCGCGACCAATTCAAGGTGAACTTACAATATCATTAAAAAGTACAATCATGTTCACACTTGATGCAAAACTATCAAAATTAAAAGTTTTATTATATTATTATTGTTTTTATTCTTGTAATATAAATAATAAACTATTATTATGTATATTATTTTTTAATAAGATTAATTACTAGGAGTATCATTATTGATATTAAGGCGCTAGCTCTACCTCACGGGGACAACAGGAAGAGGAACTAGATGGCAGACATTTTGTTGATAATCAAAACTCCCTACTAATATTATCAATAATATTATATAAAGTTATTATTAATAATTAATCTTATAATTATTATTATTTATATTGTTGTAATATAAATAATAATTATTATATATTAATGTTATCTAATTTTATTATTAATTATTATTTTTATTATTCTTAATGTCATTATTATCAATAATATTATATATTATTTATAGTATTATTAAGAATTTTATTATTATTGATATCAATATCATCAATAGTATTACATATTTGTAGTATTATTAATATTATTATTATTTATTATTGTTTTTCTTGTTGTGACAACTATTTTATTATTATTGTATATATATTGTGTGGTATTATTATTATTATTATTATTATTTATTCAGTAACTTCAATTCAGTTCAGTTCAGTTCATCAAAATTCAGCTCAAAAGAACAAAGCCTAAGTTTATCTGGTGGGCCACATACCCAACCTGGGTGGCTAACTGGGTCCTGGTAAAGAAGCCTACCGGGCTGTAGCGGCACTGCACCGACTTTTCCGATATGAATAAGGCTTGCCCGGAGGATAGCTATCCCTACCCCACATCGATTATATGGTCGACGCAACGGTCGTCGACGAACTAATGAGCTTTATGAATGTATATTCAAGATACATCCAAATCAGGAAGCATCCCACTAATGTGAAGAACACTTCATTCTACTCAGCTCGAGGTCTATACTGCTATATGATGTCGTTCAGACTCAAGAATGTCGGGGATACCTATCAACGCCTTGTAAATAAGATGTTTTATAATTTGATAGGCCATGTGATGGAAGTGTACGCAACTGATATGCTTGTGAAATCCTTGTATTCGGCCAACCGTGTAATTGACCTTAATAAAACGTTTGTTGCTTTGCGCGAGTATAAGATGATGTTGAACCCAAAGAAATATTCATTTGGGTTCGGATCAGAAAAATTCCTCAACCATATGATCAGCCAAAGAAAAATTGAAGTCAAGCCCAATAAGATCAAAGCAGTGACCGAACTTGTTCCACCAAATTCGGTCAAAAAGGTTCAGAGCCTCGCAGACCGATTAGCTGCGCTAAATCGTTTCATCTCTCGATCTACGGACAAATGCAAACCTTTCTTCGAGGCGATAAAAAAGAACAAGAATTTCCAGTGGACCGACCAGTATCAGAAAGCCTTTGAAGCAATCATGGAATTCTTGGCTGAAACACCGATCTTACAGCAGCCGGCCCGCAAAGAGCCCATCTACTTGTACCTTGTTGTATCCAACTCTGCTATCAACACCGCCCTTATTCGGGTGGAAAAATCGACACAGCATCCGATTTACTATGTCAGCCAGGCCTCATTCGCTTGGCTCGCCAAAGCCGCAACCTCCTCTTTTAGGATTGAAAATCCATCCTCTAAAGACCAAACCAAGGAGGGGCAGACATGGTGCTCCTCCCGAAGGGCTTGAAGCTCGGTCGCCATTTGCTTATGTTTCTCAATAAGGGCTTGAAATTCGCGAGGGCCTTGCAAGAAACCAAACCGCCCTTGACTTTGGTATTGACCATAACTCATTGGCTAACGATGGTTTTTTTCGAGTCCATGGTATTCATTTTCTTTCTACAAAAAGGGATCGTACAAACCCTGCAACCTTGATATCTGTTCGACTAGATCGTCATTTGTCACAAATTCCATCTTTAGTGTCCAACCCCGAATAGAAACATGGCTGGATTCAGCTAGGGATGGCGGGACCCTATCAAGCATCTCGAATGTAGGAGTAGCAGCCTTGACATAATTGAAGAACCAGCGCGGCCTCCGTCCTTTCATGTCAGCACAGGGGTCCTCCCGATCCTGTTAACCCGTAGGTAATGCCCCTGTAGATTGATGACAACCTCTTTTCCTGTCGTTCGGCCAGTCTGGATGCGGATCAGCATCGGAGGGAGCTCAAGAGCTGGCGGGGCCTCCACCTTATTAAAGCTAGCCCCCAGATCTGTATCCCCTCTCTTCTGCTTTCCCGTACCGCGCCTCCTCTTCCCGGCTGTGTAACACCCCAAACTAAGCGGATATTACGGTGCTGTGGACCCCCGACTGGGACCCACTAGGCAAATGAAAATGAATGAATTACACAGGGTAAATGTAGTACCGAACCACATTACAACAATAATTACTCCGATGAGGAGTTTCATACAACATACCCAGGATAATACAGAATACATGTATATTTTATATGAAGATAAAATATACAACACTGAGTGAAACGAGTATTCAATCGGAATGTCTGCAGCGGAATAAATGAAGAAAACATAAATGACTGAAAAAACTGGGGGGCCCTTCTAGTATCATTGGGACTCCTCGCCGTCAACGTGCTCTCCCCGTGCTTTCGCCTTGCCATGACCTGAAAAACAATATCCCCCAATGGGGTCAGTTACACAGAACAATAATCCTCAAGAGTTAAATAAACACAATCATATATATGGTATAAACCACAAGTTCGATCAAAATGAATCAGTTAGATTATAACCCAATCTTGTTGAAAACATACGCAATCAAACATGCTGTATGAATCAACTAACAGTACGGCTCAAAGGGTGGCGCCACACTACGCCCGGGATGGAAATGTGTCCGTGCACAAGCCACCAACGAGTATCGATCGAATACACGTGTGGTCTTGTACCTAATCAGTCTCACGAAGCAATCGACTCGTGTGCACAGCCCAATGTGAGGCCAACAACCAACACACGACTTAAATGTGCCCGACATGAAAATCCTACACATACCAACCGGCACGCCAGTATGACCCGGTAGGCCACGCTATCACAAAAGTGTCATCGAACAGGAATAATGACTCACCGAGATGAAATGATAGTGAAATGAATGATACCAATGAAATGATTGGAACCGCTGCTCCTTGTAGTGAAGTGATTAATTGACAATGACAAGTTTTGATACGGTTAATACAATGATGAATGAGTTATGATTATGAATGAACAACAACAAAAGGAATGGATATCCTTTTAACCGAGTAAGAATTAACTTACACAACACCGGTGACAATTATCCTTCCACGAACAACGTCCTAATTGAGATATCTGTCGCTCGAACCACCTTGAATAATACAATTACCAACAATTTCAATATACGAATCAAACACGAATATAACGAACTCAAAACGTCGATACTATTAAACCAAGTTCATTGGGGCATTATATCGAACACTTTGTGGCTAAACTTCGATTGTTTATAACCAAACCTCAAAAATACCAACATCAAATCCCCAAGAAGTGTTTCAAACCAACAAAACATCTTCAATACGATCAATAATCCAATATGAATATCCAAATTCATGATTACAACAACGATTCATCGAAAACCCCCAAATCCAATACAATATTCAAAGTGTTCTTGAATAATCCTTCAATAATCCAATGAATAATCAAACATGTCCATAATCATGCGTATATCACTTCATACAACATGATCCTAACATCCAAAACATCATATCTCAATACAAAATCGAAACCCAAGGGGTTTGATGAATATTACCTTTGAAGATCCAAGCACTTTGATCCGAAGAACACGCGTTAAATCGACTATTCGGGCTTCACGATCGAAAAGAAATGAAGAAAATCCAACCCTCAAGTGATGGATGATGAAAAGTTTCTCCCTCGAGCCTTCTCTCTCGGACCAAGGTGAAGAAGTGATGAAAAAATGAGTTGAATCGCACAAAAATCGCAATTATAGTCTTGTTGCCGCGTGTGACTATAGAAGTGTGCCGCGGCACAAGGCCAAATCTGCCCAGTGATCGCGGCGTGCCGCGGACGAATGTGCCGCGCGATGACTCAGCAAGGTGCCGCAGCCTGTCGGCATGAGCCGCGCCCATGGTACGAGGCAGTTGGCCGATAATTGAAACATGAGTGTGCCGCGGCCGGACGGTGTGCGCAGATGACTTCCAGAAGGTGTGCCGCAGCCTGCGGCATGAGCCGCGGCCCCCGATGCAGCCGCCGGCCAAAACGGAAAATGAGTGTCTGAGCTATTTCGACCATAACTCTCTCGTCCGGACTCCGATTGACTCACCGTTTGAACCATTGGAAAGCTAACTTGATGCTCTATAATATTGAAAAGATTCAAAATCTTTGGAGTTTCCAAAAATTAATGGTGATTTTACAAAGTCGAACTCATACGTGGAAAGTTGAAACAATGAACAATATCGATACACAACTCGAAGTTATTCCGAACGGTGAACATGGATGAATGAACATGATTGATGAATGATTATTAATGAGTGAAAATCCACTGAGTGACAATTACCGAATGAAATTACTGAATGATAGTGACTGAATTACAACCGGGTATTACAGGCTGCTAGCCTTTCGACACGTTGAGTAGGGGTTTTCCTTCTTCGGGGGGCGGCCCTAGCCCCAGAACCTGGATAAAAAACTGTGAAAAATCAGATAGAGGACTAGCCGAAAAGGAGAAAGTGTAAATAGAGTAAACACTTACCAATGACAAACTCAGACATAATTCCGGATCGGTGGATCGAAGACCAGATGCCCAAAGATTCTCCTCGATGGCCAAAAGATATTACTTCCTCTGCTCGAGCGAAAGTTCCAACAGCTTATCAACTCGGTCGTCGAACTCAAAAGACGTCTCCACCAATATGGTCTGCATAAAAAACAAATGATGAGTGTTAGCCAAAAAAACAAACAGAACAATGAAAGATGAATACTTATGGATCTTGGAAATAAAATGCTCCGGGACCCTCATCCGCTCGTCCATGACACTGGGCTCACCCTCCTCGTCCGGGCTCATCCAATCCCCCAATATAGAACCATTGCTCCTTCCAAATGTGGATGGTTTCCAGCACATCCACCACCTCCTTATGCATTACGTGCCGGGCAGTCAAGTAAAACCAACTCGAGCCGGATCTACTGACCGACCTCCACAGAAAAAGACTGTTGAACTCCTTGAAAGTTGGCTGGGACCACCCATTCAAATCTAAAAGGATAAAAGAGCCCACAAGCCGAGCCCAAGCATTGGCGTGGACCTGGGTGATCGGGAGGCTCCACCTCCTCAAAAAACGAGACAGGACCAAAAGGAGCGGGAACCTCATCCCCATAAGAAACGAGCAGTAGTACACGACCGTACAACCAATTGGTAGCTGGTGTAGCCTCTCATCGGGATACGATACGAACATATGCATCGCCGCAGGAATCTTGAACCTTTGCCGCTATCCGTCAATTGATCGTCCGTGACGACGCTGCGGATCGAGGCTGAATCCCACGCCGCCTCCACAAAAGGGAGCGGCTGCCACCGAGTCTAAAACCCCTCGGGAGCGACCTGCTCGCCTCCCATGCCCATCAGCACGTGATGTATAAGGAGGTGATGGATGTTCTAGAAACCATCCATAGTTGGAAGGAATAGTGCTTCTATACTGGGGGATTGGATGATTCCGTACGAGGAGGGTGAGCCTGGTTTAATGGATAAGCGGCTGCAGAGCATTCTATTTCCAAGATCCATAAATATTCATCTTTTGTTGTTCTGTTCGATTTTTTGGCTAACACTCATTATTTGTTTCTTGTGTAGACCATATTCCTGTGATGGAAACGTCTTTCAAGTTTGAAGATCGAGTTGATAAGCTGTTGGAACTTCTGTCGAGCAGAGGAAGTCATATCTTTTGGCCACCGAGGAGAATCTCTGGGCAGCCGATTTTCGATCCACCGATCTGGGAATTATGTGTGGCCCCAATAGCCTCGCTTGTACAATGTGCCATCGAGGATGGTAAACCGAACTTGAGCCCGATCCTCGGGCAAGATGACATTCTGGAGATATTGAATTATGGGCTGCATTCATCCCTACGGCCCCAAATGGATGGCTGTTTAATTTTGACCATCTCTAGGGCCGACGAGGCATGATAACCAATATTGACCTCATCTATGTGTTCGGCTTCGGTGTTGGACGCTAGTTTTGCTACGGAGTCGACTTGGGCATTTTCCGATTGGGGAATATGATGAATGATGCTTGAAAGTCTTGCATCGAGCTCGGTCCAAATGGAGGTACTTGACCAGCTTGGGTTCCTTGGCCTCGTACTCACCATTAGTTTGGTTGACGACCAACTGAGAGTCGCTTAAGATGGCGAGACGAGTAAGGTCCAAGGTAGGCGAGACGAGTAAGGCCCAAGGAAGTTGCCATTTCTAGTCCGATCAGGAGGGCTTCATATTCAGACTCATTATTGGTGGCCACGAGCCTAGACGGACGACAGAGCAGAACAACTATTGATCCGGACTGACTAGCACTTCCCATGTGCCTGCTTGCTCGGCGGTTGTCGACCTGTCTAAATAGAGCGACCATGTTTCGGACCGATCGTCCTTTCTGTTGATTGTCGGGGTAACTCCGCAATGAAGTTTAGGAGGACTTGGCATTTTGTGGCTATTCGTAATTCAAAAACTATGTCGAACTGCCCGAGCTCAACGACCCATTTTTTAATATCCAAGGGCAATTATTTTTGTTATTTATATTGTTGTATTGAACGTATTCATTCAGAATTGTACAAGTGATGTTGCTTGGACTGATACAATGTAAATTGTATTGGGATATTTCGGAATCGAAATATATATATATTTGTCGTTGGTATTGTTTTTACCTATTAGACGTTGCTTGGTAAGATTGCGATTTTGGCTAACTGTACTACCCATAACGTACGCTACATGCATAGCTAACGTATGCCACAGATGGAGAGCTACGTACGTTAAACCATGTTGGTTAAGACCGAGGTATGAGGGATTAAGATCGATTTTATACATCATGATGAAGTTTAAGTTCAAACTATGTATGAGGGATTAAGACCGATTTTATCCCTCTTCCAAGTGAGTTAAGTCGATTTAGAGTATGAAATGTCAAAAGTACCCCGATAGCTTCTAGAAATCATGTTTGAAAAAAGAGTGGTTCGGGCGGTTATGATCCCGTTCTTAGATGATTTTAACCAATTCCTTGTATAAATGAACCATATTTAGGGTATGGATGGCCGCTCTATGGGTTTTGTATAAATTTAGGGTGTGGTTTTATTGTTTAAAATGCTAGTGAATGAGTTTATTGTCAAAGTTTATAAAACTTTATATATATATATATATATATATATACTCATTTACCAAAACGATATAACTAGATAAACTAAAAGATAAGTTCGATCCGACCGCAACTGGAACGAATCAGGTATGGACAGATCATAATATTTAGCTATCGTTATCAGGTGCAACCACATATTGGATTCTATAGAGTATGGGAAAAGAGTAAAGGTGTTTGACACGTGTTATTATATTAAATACGAGTTACTCACTTAAACCATCAATCCGAATTGAATCCGAGCACGTGTCGACTAAAATCCAAGGGTATAATGGTCAGCTTCTGACGGACACGTCACTGACATGTACAGTACTTCTAAACTTACCACATGTATTTAGTGTAATATCTTGACACATGGTTTCATCTTTATACAAATACAATTGTCCATAATAAATTAATGTATCCGGAGTTAAATTTAAATGTTCAGTATTAATGAATGTATTTGAAACGTATCATAAGATGAAATAGCAATGCTTCAGTAAACATAACTAGCACATAGTTAACAAGTAATGGAGGAGTCACATTAGCTACTGAGTAATGTGAGGCTCGGGTCTCACACAAGGCAATCCAGGTATTGAATTGGAACTGTCGATGATGATTCCCATCCGTTGTCATTATTATTGTTTTGGTCGATCAAAGGCAACCGAAGTATTTGAATTGGGACCACCGAGAACGGTGCCCATCCATGAGTTATTGTTGTCGTGTTGGCTGACTCAAGGCAGCACGCTAGCATTCTTGTGAAATCGGTAATTTTGTGAGCATTACCGTTTGTGATTATTTATGCTTTGGAGGCTAGTCTCGACTAGTGCTCGATGGGACAGTTTGGGACTTGAAACTTCGCGGTTGGTTTCCCGACACCTACACGTAGTTACTCTTGTTTGTAGCAATGTTGGTCTTCTTGTGGCTAGCACAAGGCGGTTCAGTAGGTCACGGTCATTTTGATGATCTCATTAGGGTAAGTTTGGAGCTTGAATCTTCGCGGTTGGTTTCGCAACACTTACAGTTCAGTAGTTCACGGTCACTAGGTGGTCTCACTATGGGTAAGTTTGGGACTTGAAACTTCGCGGTTGGTTTCCCAACACCTACAGTTCAGTAGGTCACAGTCACTGAGTGATCTCATTATGGGTATGTCTGGGGCTTGAACTTATCGCAATTGATTTCCAGCACCTGCAATTCAACAGGTCACAATCATTGGATGACATCAATGATTTGCAGCTTCGACTGAGGGCTTTTATGCCATTGTGATGATTTGCAGCTTCGACTGAGGGGTTTATGCCATTGTGATGATATGCAGCTTCGGCTGAGAGGCTTCCAGGCCATTGTGATGATTTGCAGCTTTGGTTGGGGACTTTTATGCCATTGTGATGATATGCAACTTCAGCTGAGGGCCTTTCAGGCCATTGTGATGATTTGCAGCTTCAGCTGAGGGCTTTCAGGCCATCTGTGATGTATTGGTGTTTCAGTTGGAGCCTTCGGGCATCGTTGTTGTTATCTGTTTCAGCTTTGGTCTGGTTTGCCTTCGGGTCATTCGTGTTTGTTCTATATTGATTATCCGCCGTTAAGCACTTGTATCCTAACCTATTGAGCAAATCTTGATCGTATGCCGCGGGCATAACTTTTTGCGAATGCTCGATTTTTACCATTATTTGTGAGCACCTCGTATTATTGTTGTACCATTTGTTTTCCTTTGGATGCATATCATGTTGTACATGTATTTGATATTCATTATCTAGATGACTGACCCCGTGGGGGTGGAACATGTTTACATGTTTTTGGTGTTTGTGAGGAGGGAGTTAAGACAGAAGGGCATAACGATGGCAATGAGGCACTCGAACGATACTAGTCTCGAGTTATTTTGGGGTCCATGTTGGTTGGTGCTTCAGCCAAGAATTCCTTGATTGCTTCGAAGGCTTCCTGACACTGGTCAGTCCACTGGAAATCCTTGTTCTTTTTTATCGCCTCGAAAAAAAGTTTGAATTTGTCCGTCAATCTAGAGACAAAATGATTTAGCGCGGCTAATCGGCCTGTGAGGCTCTGAACCTTTTTGACCGGATTTGGTGGAACAAGTTCGGTCACTTCTTTGATTTTATCGGGGTTGGCTTCAATTCCTCTTTGGCTGACCATATGGCCGAGGAATTTTCCTGATCCGATCACAAATGAACATTTCTTTGGGTTCAATATCATCTTATACTCGCGCGAAACAACAAACATTTTATTAAGGTCATTTACATGGTCGGCAGAATACAAGGATTTCACAAGCATATCATATACGTAAACTTCCATCGTATGACCTATCAAATTACACAGCATCTTATTTACAATGCATTGATAGGCAGCCCCGGCATTCCATAGTCTGAACGGCATCAGTAACAGTATAGACCTCGGACTGAGTAGAATGAAGCTCCTCCTCAGCGGGATACGTCCTGATTTGGTTGTATCCGCAATTATCCATAAAGCTCATCAGTTCGTGGCTGGCCATTGTGTCGACCATATGATCAATGTTGTGTAGAGGGTAGCTATCCTTTGGGCAAATCTTATTTAGATCGGAAAAGTCGATACAGAGCCGCCACAACCTGGTAAGCTTCTTTACGAGGACTGAGTTAGCCACCTAGGTCGGGTATCTGGCCTCCTAGATAAACTTAATGTCGATTAGCTTTTTCACTTCTTCCTCCAACCCCATTTGCCTCCCGAGTCCCAGCTTTCTTCATTTCTCAATGATCGACTTGAATTTTGGGTCAATATTCAGCGGTGACAGGCATGTTCCCGGTCAATTCCCTGCATATCTGAATGAGTCCACGCAAAGACGTCCAGATTCTGCTTCAGGTGAGAGATCAGCTCAGATCGGAATGGTTCTTGTAGATTTGTCTCTTTAGCTTCTGAAACCGAGGGTCGACAGGATCTTCCTCGATAATCATCTCTTTCTCGGGCCTTCGGCACCAGTCTCTATCCAAGTGGACCCCTGTGTCGGTGGTCCGATCAGTCCCTGAACTTTTCGCTTCGAGTTCCTTTCTGGGACGGTGCTCTGATTCAAGTGTCTCCAGTTTCCCAGGCTAATTCCCCAGAGGAACTCTCGAAGGCATTTATTTCCAAGCCCGAATGCTGAGAGTGCATTCCCGGGTTGCACGCTGATCTCCCGGATGGACCCTAACGCCCTCTGGCGTAGGGAATTTCATGCACATATGGTATGTGGATTGAGTGGCCCTCAACCTCGACACCACATGTCGACCTATGATGGCATTGTAATCACTATGCACGTCAATGATCTCGAAAGTTGTGATCATTGTCCTCTTGATCGACCCCTGGCTAAACTCCGACGCAAGGTCAATCTCCCCCAGTGGAGTCGTACGGCAGTTAGCAAAGCCACAGACATCTTCTTTGCACGACCAGACATAAGACTGATCTACCTTCATCCTTCGTAACATGTGTGAAGGTAGATGACGCTGGTGAAGGCCTCCGAATCGGTGAATACTCAGTGCACAAGGATCCTAGGCAAAGTGATGAGGAGAGCATCTAAATGAGGATAGACTAAGCCACCAGCTTCAGACTCATCGAAAGTGACGACGAGTTGGGGTTATCGAAGGTCCCCTCCGCCACAGATAGAAAACCTTCTGACTGGTGCCCAGCTCGCTGATAGGAGGTGGTGGCCTCTCGGATCGAAGCTTTCCTCTGTTGCTTCGACCGATGATCTTCTCCCTTGGCGGTTCCCATCAAAGTGAGTATCTTTTGGGGGCTTAAGCGGTGGTGGTACTCGATCACTGTTTCTTTTGGCCGCCTCGGCCCGGTTAGGCGATCCCGGGTAAACCGCCTTAATCCACTATCATCGCACACCACAATCAAAGCAGCAATAAGGTCTCAGCACTGCTCGGTGTTATGAGGCGCAGACTCGTGATATTTGCCGACACGGGTCTGGTCCATTTCCTTCGGATCCTTGTAGATTGACCCAGAGACGGGGAGCAAGCCTAGGCTCTTGATCTGGTCGAATATAACTATAGCACCAACCGAGTAGAACTCGATCTCACTCAAGTTATCGCATTGAGCTTGTGGAGATGTTTGGGCCAGTACGTGGGACCGACAGCAAGTCTCAGCTTCAGCTCGGTCCCGACTCTGGATAGTCCGACCCGGTGCCGTTTTCTCAACTTTCGTTCCGCCTCCTAATCGCTCAAAAATAGATATGGGAGGGGAGGTAGAGTATTTCTGGGATGGATGGGGACTTTTCCCGTGACTCTGGGCCTCTTCTTCGACGACCCGTGAAACGGCTCTCTTCTTGTCACGCCAGGGGCGGCCGAAAGCGTCGTCTGAGACTGGACCCCAGTTTGGTCCTCGTTGCCTTTCCCTCAGGAATTTCCACTTTAGGTGGCCCGCGCGATGAGGGTGTTCATTCCATGAATGAACACGGAATGTTTGAAGCTTTCTGCCATCTTGATCAAATTTTCTTCCTCCGTGGCGCGTTGGGGATCCACCTCCACTAGTCGTTGGTGCCTGGAACTTCCTTGCGGCCTGATAATGTTGAAGGGATAAAGTTCCTAAACCTCCGACGAAAATATTAATTTATGTAGTTGTGGACTACAAGGACCCTACTTCTAGCGCCACTTTGTTGATACCGCATTTGGTCAACAAAACATGTGGTGATTTGGAGCAGATAAATCAAAGCCACGTAGTAAATATGGCTGAGAAATAAAAAGCCAAATGAGTATGGAAATATGAGATCTTATTGATTATCTTGTTTTTAAATGAAGAGTCGAGTTTGTCAGTCAGGTCGGTCTATAGTACCTGGCGTATTACAGTGTAGAAATAATTTTTAGGGTAGCTTTTCAAAAGTCCTCTATCGTACAATCATTCTATTTATAGAGGACCCTGACCAATCAAGAGGATGACATTTGGGGAATGTTTGAGATACATCCAGAACACCTGTTAGAAGGGGACTTTGGGAAGAGGCGAGACAGTGCCATAACTGTCCTGTGCGCCTGTTCCGTATGCCTTTGGCGACGGTTATCCATTGCCGGGTCGGCTCGGGTCAATCACCGGGTCAGCCTACCGCCTCCTGTTGTTCCGCCCATTCATGGTTTACTTGAGTTCTGGAACCTGGTCGGCCCGCCTCCTAATTAGACCTCCACGTGGCATCCTTGTTCGGACGGTCGAATCGGACTCCTGTGATTGTCCCTCGTGTCGAGTGACCGAGCTGTAAGGGGATGGGTAAATGGATGCCAGAACGGATCGGCTATCATCACATTAGGTAGTGCATAAAATTTTATTTGTTAATCACAAGGTTACTTTTTATTATAAATTATAAATAAACAAATGTTACAAAAAGGTAAAATAAACCAATGGAGGAGCCAAATAAGAAATCGGCCTTCGAGCCCAATCCTCCTGCAAGGTCTAACCTACGAGGAGGAAATTGTTTACATGAAAGAAAATTGAAAAGTGGCGCTGCAAACACAACACGAGATCAAAAATTATGAAGGGGTAAAGCTGTGAAATCACAGTAATATGTATGAGAATTGATTTTAGCCTTTTAGGTAACGCAGCCAAAAGCTAGGAAAGGTCACTTCAACTAAAATCAATACTCACAGGAGGAACTGCTTTTCCCGTCAACATCCAAACCCTCACAACTCGATAGAATCGCGGTGGACCATTATAAACGCACGTTCGTAGTTGCTCAACTTATAAACGCACTTTAGGAGTTGTGTCCACTATTTGTCAAACAAACCTCCTACCTCCTCTCTCCCACACTCTGAACCACGCTATAATAACCGCCAACTAAGTAACTAACTCACCCATTCATAGTCTCTTCCCATTCTCATTCTTGACGGGATAAAAATGAGCAGCTCCAGCTTAAATCTGTTGAGTCACGCAGAAGAAGAATTTGAGAAATTTATTTCCATATATGAAAAAGAAGTCGACGGTTTGTATAATTTGAGAGACGAATTTCTCCCTTCACCAACTGGCATTCTTCGAGAAGTTACGCCAACATTGAAACCTGCGTTCAACCAGCTTAAAAAAATACTCCAAGGCGTTCGACCAGGTTTTATTGCTTGTATCTCTTGCAAGCTGCAAGCACGATTTTATTGTCTTAAGGGGGGTTTTAATTTTTTGAGGGTTTTAGTGAAGAAGCTGAGGATAATATCAAGAAAGCAGTAAAAATTCTTTTGGTACTTCTTTTCATTTGGTGAATGAATTAGTTTTCATTTCTTTCAAAGGATGCAAGCACAGAAGTATGGTTCTATTTTGGAGATAACATAAAAGTTGTGTCAACTTTATTCATACATGTTTAGCCACCATTTAACCATGTAATCATAAATTTTAAGATCATTCTAACATGCATCCAAGCAATTTCATAGATATTACCTTAAATGGATTATGGTAGTAATACTAATGTGTGTCCTTTGAATCGTGACTCATGGTGACTCATGTTCTAGTAATTGGCCCTAGTTCATGGTGATATCTAATTTGGGCTACTAACATAAACAAGGTTTTTGATTTATTTCTATTCCAACAAAATTCACATGCTAACACATACACATCAAACATACACTTGACAAATAATTATCATCATAATTCAATTAATTATGCATCAATTAACTTTAATTACATATAACCTTATTTATAATATGAGTCCAAAAATACTTTAAAATTTGGGGATGTTACACTCCCCCACCTTTTAAAATTTGTCCCAAACAATGGGCCATCGCAAATAGGTTCCTCGAGTGACAATCCTTTAGATTTTCTCTTATTCATTTTGTTAGAGAAAAGGTCAAGGAAAATTTGGAATAGAGAATGTTTGAAAATACTAAAGAAGGAATCAATGGGACAAGGTTAAATAAGAAGAATTCAAGTCAAACATAGTATAGTCAGAAGAAAAGAACAGTAGCTAGTTTTCCAAGCCTGTCTCTTTATCTTAATGCCACTCTATCCTTGAATTCAAATATCTATTTAATGAAGCTCATACTCATCTGATGTTTATTTCACCAAGTCAAAGACTAAAGTGTACTTGCTTAGTTCAAAAACACTTTGATCACCCAAGTGGTAACATGGGATTAATACCAACAAGAAGCAGAGGTCCCCTAGCTAAACAATAAGCATCAACAACCATCCATAAAGACTTTTTTTTTTTTTTTGCTTTTAGAGACTTTCGCTTAAGCATGAACAATCACTGCAGAGCATGGACAAAGGTAGCAACTGAAAATTATCCAATATCCATCGTCTAAGGAGCAAAAAAAGAAAAAAGTATATTCCAGTTAAATATTTAAAAAAAATTAGTGTAGAATTTTCAAAACTAATTCATGTGCAAGCTCCTACCTAAAAAAATACACATTCAGCAATTACCAAAGTGCAGAATTTTTTAACAGTTTTGTGTAAACATATGTGATTTTATTAAAATAGCAAATAATGTCGGATTGAAGTAAATGACCACTCTCAGGAAGGCTTATGGTGTCTAGTTCCAAAACCAAATTTTTATTTTGCAGAATGTTCGCTCGGTGAAGTTTTAGCAAATGAGAGATGATTACAGAAAACATGACAGCAACTATGCTTCAACTTGTGACAGATTTTTCTTTGTCAAAACTGAATGAAAATTATATAAACAAGTGTCCAATCCATAGAAAATCAAGACTACTTTCTAACAAATTAAAGTTTACTTCAAACTTGGTTCTATGGAGTTAGTTATAAGCAAATTACTGCACATATATGGATGAACAACAACTCACCTATTTGCTCATAATGAGCTATTTCCTTACAAGTTCACAAACTTCATCAAATTATTAATTATGGCCAATACTAAGTGATATAAAATCCTAAATAAACTTTCAGTTTAAATACGAGGTCAAATCAGAGAAACCAACCATTCAAGAATCGTGATTTTCCACTATCCCCTAACATCAATTCAAAAAGCATAGCTCACTTATTTCACACTCTAATAAACTTATAATATGCCACAGTACTATTTGAATCAAACACAAATTTCATAAACAAACTCAATTCAAACATGTTTAACCACCATTTAACCATGTAATCATAAATTTTAAGATCATTCTAACAAGCAACCAAGCAATTTTATAAAAATCACCTTAAACAGGTTATAGTAATACTAATGTGTGTCCTTTGAATCATGACTCATGGTGAGTCATGTTCTAGTAATTGGGCCTAGTTCATGGTGATATCTAATATGGGCTACTAATATAAACAAGGTTTTTGATTTATTTCTATTCCAAGTAAATTCACATGCTAACATGTACAAATCAAACATACACTTAGACAAATAATTATCATCTTCATTCAAATTAATTATGCATCAATTAACTTTAATTAGATGCATAGCTTATTCATAATTTGAGTCCAAAAATACTTCAAAATTTGGGGATGTTATAGGAATTTGACGGTAGGGACTAAAAGTGAATAAATCTTTATATATAGGGACCAAATTTAAAAAACTATTTTGGGATAGACTAAAATCAAAATTCCGTCAAATTACATAGACAAAAAGCATATTTATCCTTAAACTTTTTATATTAAATAGTCCAACCCTTTTGTCAAGAGTCGTAGATAGTGACAGAAGTTTATGAGTTCCTTAGAGCCATTTTCTCAACAGAGTTCTTAAAAATGCTATTGTTTTAGGACAAACAAACCAAAAGTATCAAAATTGACATACACCTACGTCAACCAATTTATTATACACTCTCCTCTCTAATCGTGATAGAGAGGCGGGGATGATCACATTTGATGGGAAAGTTGTTCATGAATCCACTTTCTTTCGGTATCTTGGATCTATTATCCAAAAGGATGGAGAGCTAGATGGCGATGTGGCTCATAGAATAAAGGCAGGGTGGTTGAAGTGGAAGAGTGCCACAGGGGTTTTATGTGATCCTGGCATGCCTCATAGTTTAAAGGGTAAATTTTACCGCACGGCAATTAGGCTGCTTTGTTATATGTGGCGAGTGTTGGGTGTAAAAGCGATGTCACGTTCAAAAGATGAATGTGGCAGAGATGCGTATGCTACGATGGATGTGTGGGCATACAAAAAAGGATCGACTCAGAAATGAGGTGATCAGAGAGAAGGTAAGAGTTGCGTCTATAGAAGACAAGATGATGGAGAATCGATTACGATGGTTTGGTCATGTGAGAAGAAGACCTATTGATGCCCCAGTGAGGAGGCTACAGAGTTGGGGAACAAGTAATGTTGTGAAAGGTAGAGGAAGACCCAAGAAAACTTGGATAAAGATGATCGAAAATGATATGCGGTTTCTTGGAATTGGAGAAAGTATGGCGATGGAGAGGCAAATGTGGCGGGAAAGAATACGGATGGTGGATGGAGTTTGATTTCTTTTTTTTTTTAATTCCTTTTTTCTTTTATTTCATGTTATCTTTTAATTTATTTTTCAGGATTTTTTTTTCTTTTTTCTTTTTTCTTTTTTCTTTTTTTTTTACATTCATTCTCTTTTTTTATTTGCTTTTTTCTCTACTTTTTCCCTCTTTTTTCCTTTTATGTTATTTATGTAACGATTATTGACGGTTTCAAAGTTTGATTCATGTTAGCCGACCCCAAATCATTTTGGGACTAAGGCTTAGATGTTGTTGTTGTTGTTGTCTCCTCTCTAATCAGTTAGATCCTTAGTTTTGAATTGCTAATAATGTTTTGAGAAAAGCTTCGGAATAATTAGCATTTCTCTTATATTGTTATACTCACAACTTTGTTATATGCTTTCATGGAGAGTGAAAGTTTGATGAAATCCTGACATCCCGTAGCAAACCTATTGATTAGATGTCCACTTCCAAGGCAGTCTGCGTTAAAAAACACATTTAGTATAATTAAAAAATGAGCATACTTATATAAGAAAAATTAAACCAATTAACTTACACCATCCTTTCCCAATATTGTCACCAGCCCTCAACTCCAAAATTACAGCTTCTTTGGCATGTTTAATACATTCGTTAAGAAGTTGGTCAATGCTCTCTGAAACAAATTTCATTTGTGAGAAATTAAGAGCTTGAAATAGATAAGAAATAAAGATTAGATGAAAAAGAGTTCACCATTTTCAATACCAGCAAAATCATTTCCTTTGAGCATCGCCAATACGAGTTTTGCCTTGACTACGGATTGCTCACACAAAATGTTATGGTCTGGAATTCCCCTTTCGACATAAAGGACCATCATCATCATCATCATCATCATCATCAATTTGTATAAAAAAACAAGATCAAACAACAAGAAAATGGCATAGGTGTTTACCAATCTCGATGCTTCTTTCAACTTTTCTTTGGCATCAACCAAATGTCCTTTCTTGGAAATGCACATGCTCAAGCATAACCAAGCTTCCGAGAGATTTGGGTTTAACTAAATCTAGACCAGCATTGGTTCATTCATAAGTAGAAAGAAATGAAAACTAATTCATTCACCAAATGAAAAGAAGTACCAAAAGAAATTTTTACCGCTTTCTTGATATTATCCTCTGCTTCTTCGCTAAAACACTCAAAAATATTAAAAAATTTCCCCCTAAGACAATAAAATCATTCTTGCAGCTTGCAAGAGATACCAGCAATAAAACTTGGTTGAACGACCTGGAGTATTTCTTTAAACTGGTTGAACGCATGCTTCAATGTTGGCGTAACTTCTCGAAGAATGTCAGTTGGTTAAGGGAGAAATTCGTCTCTCAAATTATCCAGACCGTCACCTCCTTTTTCATATTTGGAAATAAATTTCTCAAGTTCTTCTGTGTGAATCAACACATTCAAGCTGGAGCTGCTCATTTTTATCCCGTCAAGAATGAGAATGGAAAGAGACTATGAATGGGTGAGTTAGTTGCTTAGTTGGCGGTTATTATAGCGTGGCTCAGAGTGTGAGGGAGAGAGGAGGGAGGAGGTAGGAGGTTTGTTTGACAAAAATAGTGGACACAACTCCTAAAGTGCGTTTAAAGTTGAGCAGCTACGAACGTGCGTTTATATGGAAGGGTCCACAGCGATTCTCTATTGAATTGGGAGGGTGTTTGGATGATGACGAGAAAAGCAACTCCTCTTGTGAGAATTAATTTTGGTTGAAGCTACCTTTCCTAGCTTTTGGCTACATTGCCTAAAAGGCTAAAATCAATTCTCATACATATTACTGTGATTTCACAGCTTTACTCCATGATTTTTGATCTCGGGTTGTTTTTGCAGCGCCTCTTTTCAATTTTCTTTCATGTGAACAATCTCCTCCCGGTGGGTTAGAGATTACAGGAGGATGGGGATCCAAGGCCCATTTGTTATTTGGCTCCTCCATGGTTTTATTTTGTTATCTTTTTGTAACATTTGTTCATTTATAATTTATATTAAAAAGTAACCCCGTGGCTAACAAATACTATAATTTTATACACTACCTAATGTGATGATAGCAGATCCGCTCTGGCATCCACTTATCCATCCCCTTATAGCTCGGCCCACTCGGTCCACTCGACCCGAGGGACAATCACAGGAGTCCGATTCGACCGGCCTAACAAGGATGCCACGTGGAGGTCCGGCCAGGAGGCGGGCCGGTCAGGTTCTAGACCTCAAGTAAACCATTAATGGGCGGAACCACAGGAGATGGAAGGCCGACCCCGGTGATTGACCCGAGCCGACCCGACAATGGATAACCGTCGCCAAAGGCGTACGGAATAGGCACACTGGACAGTTATGGCACTGTCTCGCCTCTTCCCAAAGTCCCCTCAGATGCTGCCACGCGTCCCTGAAATATTCCTTCCTTCTGACGGGTGTTTTGGATGCATCTCAAACATTATATCTACAATGTAATACGCCAAGTACTATAGACCGACCTGACTGTCCAACTCAACTCTTCATGTAAAAAACAAGATGATCAATAAAATCTCATATTTTCATATCCATTTGGCTTTTTATTTCTGAGCAATATTTACTACGTTGCTTCGATTTATCTACTCCAAAATCACCACACGTTTTGTTGACCAAATGCGGTATCAACAAATTGGCGCTAGAAAGAGGGTCCTTGTAGTCCACAACTACAGAAATCAATATTTTCGCCGGAAGTTTAGGAACTTTATCCCTTTAACATTATCAGGTCGCAAGGATGTTCCAGGCACCAACGACCAGGGGAGGCGGATCCACAGCGCGCCACGGAGGAAGAAAATTTGATCAAGGTGGCAGAATACTTCAAACACCCCGCGTTCATTCATGGAATGAACGCCCTGGCTGCGGGCCACCTAAAGTGGAAATCCCCGGGGGAAAGGCCCCGAGGACCAAACTAAGGCCCAGTCTCAGACAACGCTTCCGGCCGCCCCCCGACGTG
Organism: Orobanche coerulescens; assembly: GCA_033398695.1. NCBI lineage: Eukaryota > Viridiplantae > Streptophyta > Magnoliopsida > Lamiales > Orobanchaceae > Orobanche > Orobanche coerulescens. The sequence goes on along the minus strand of CM065805.1, from coordinate 26,881,508 downwards.
AAAAGAAGAAAGTCGTTTCACGGGTCGTCGAAGAAGAGGAGGTCACGGGAAAAGTCCCCATCCATCCCGGAAACACCCTATCTCCCCTCCCATATCGATTTTTGAGCGATTAGGAGGCAGAACGAAAGTTGAGAAAACGGAACCGGGTTGTACTATCCAGAGCCGGGACCGAGCTGAAGCCGAGTTGGCCATCAGTCCCACGTCCAGACCCAAACATCTCCACAAGCTCCATGCGACAACTCGAGTGAGATTGAGTTCCATAAGAGCTTTAAAACAAACAATACGAGTCGTCCCCAAGTTCAGGATGGCTTGATAGCAGGAGAGCCCCCTTGCCTCTACCGTTTTGGCGGAACCTCTCCCGAAAACACGAAAGGACCCCCAAACCGCACTGTATGATGGGGAGACCGATCCCAATGCCCACCTAGGGCATTACAACTTGTGGATGGATCTGCATGGGTCCCAAGACGCTTTCAGGTGCCGAATGTTCTCCTTAACTTAGGATAATGAGCTCAAAGGTGGTACCGCTCACTTCCCCATCATTCTATTAAAACATGGGCTCAGCGCGGCGTTCCGATCCCACTTCGTGGGCTCTCAGGTATGCGTCGCCCCGCGCTCCTCTATTACTTCCATTGTGCAGGGACCAAATGAATCCCTAAAAAACTATATCTCTCACTTCAACAAGCAAATCTTGAAAACAGAACCCATGTCTGATGACGCGCTCAAGCCAACCTTTTGAAAAATTCGTTCTTTCGTTGGACTATGTGCCAGAACACCCCGTGCACTTACCAGGAGTTCCTGGAATACGTCAGCTCTCACATCGCCGCTGAGGCGGCCATGATGGCCCGGTCTTAGTCATGTCCTATGACCAGAAAGGATCGAGCAAGAAGAAAGAAGAAAGGCGTGATACCCCAGGCGAGAACCGCCAAGAACCGCGTCAGAAAGGGGGCAGGCCCCTTCGAAACTAGTCAGGCTACCCGAAATTTTAGGGAATGACGAACTGAACTTATGGCCAGCTACGCTGATCTACTCGGTGGGGGGCTGCAGCCATATTCCATCACATCAAGAGCCTAGACTTGCTCCCAGTCTATGGGCCAATCTACAAGGATCCAAAAGAAATAGATCACACCTTCATGTACATATCACAGTACTTGTTTGCCTATTTTCCTCGACGCATGTCATGGTACATGTGTTTGCCAATCTCCTTTGAACATGTCATGGTATATGTGCTTGTGAATTTTCTTGGATTCACTGTACTTGCTTACAAGCATCACCCCACCTATGTTCTTTGGATATCTTGTCAAGGAGATTACATCCTTGCACCTATTATGTCCAAAACATGGTCGCCCAAAACCAAGTAAGCCTTCTAAAGCCACTAGTTAACTTTTTGAAACTAGCCACTTCTGTTCGAAGCCATCTAATCAAATTTTATGTATAAAAAATGCACCCCAAAATGGAAATCAAATTAAAAGTCGTGAAGAATGATGCCACCTTCATTCCCGAGACAAATCATCCACAATATATAACAATGCTGTATTACTAGTGGTGATAAACAAATTCAAATGAGAATAAACAAATTAAACCAAGGGTCAATCATTTGGTTTATTTTCCTTCACTCATCAATTCTCTTAAAACCTTGCATTCTCTAACAGCATCAGAGTATGGACATGATGCAACCATATTCTCAAATTCTCTTAGGACATAACTTTGTTAATGTGGTTGCATTCAATAACATCGTCAAGGAAAGACCATAATATAATCATATGGTCCGATAATTTAAGACAAGTTCATGTGGATAAAATTTGTGGAATAACGAAATCTACTTAAAATATGTATAGAACAATACCAAAATCTAAAAGTTCAGTCAAGAGAGGTTGCACTAAATCACAGAATAAAGTTGACACCTTTTATGTTATCCCCGAAATAGAACCATGTTTGTGTGCTTGCATCTTCTAACACCATCAAAGTAAGACCAACAACCAAGTTCGCACGAAGTCACCAGAATAACTTTTCCATGTCCCCTAGAGTTGAGAGCACACTACAATAAAAGAAAAATAGATCAATATTCAAATATCACAACTTTATTTTGACAAATGTATAACACGTTTGCGTTGATAGTTTGTTGAATTGTTTAATTTCTCGCAATGGATTCGAGTAAAGCACATGCACACTTGGAATTGCACTCATTACTAATTTACCTATATTTTTTAGTTTTTGCATATGCCTAAGCTTAGCCAACTGCCATCTATACAAACCAAAGAAACACAACTAATGATCAACATAAATTGCTACAATAAGGAAGTCAAAACATTTGATATGACAAAATAAACGGAAGAAGAAAAAATGTGATATGACAACCAAAACAAAGACAAAAAAATGAACATGAGAAATCTGATTCAAGAGGAAAAGTTCATGTCTCACTAATTAATGCAAGGAACATAATAATAACTTATCGACATTAGAGTTATTTTAATTTAAGAAATTTCACCAAGGCACACTGTAACAGCCCAAACAAATAATGAGAAGTTACACATCGCATTTGTCCTTAACAAAAAAAGAGGATGAACCAATTATTTCAGTTCAACCTATATCATCCATATTTCAACAGAAAATTACCATGTATGTATAACTAATAAAAGAGCATGAAAGACTGCTCAATAATGTAACCTTAGTTATTGAAGTCAGTTAGAATTAGAATTATGACGTCAGAGCTCTAGAAGCTTCTGAATATGTGAGTTAGATCAACAGTTTACAGCCAGTGCGGAAGATAAGCACTGAGCTGTTAGGATTCAGCTAGCTATCTATAAATAAGAGCAAAGCTCTTTCCTGTCTGTTAACTCAAGAATTTAGTTCTAAAATTCAATGAAAATAGAATTTGCTGTTCAAACTACCTATCTCTAGTTTTCTAATTATATTAACACAAAGTTAATCCAAACAAAATGGGGAAAAAAATATGATAACAACAATAAAGTAAAACACACGTGACTTATACATGTTTAAATGTTAGTGCTCCATCAATCAAATTTTCATCACATTCTTCATCCTACCTACCTATTGCTGATAACATGAAGGGATTGTGAATGGTGCTACCAAATACATTTCATATAAGATATAAGATGGTTAATCGAAATTTATAAACAAGTAAATGACCAAAATTTGAAGGAAGGAGAAATCATTATGCTATGCTTAAATGATAATGCTAAGTTTTCATCACTTTAATAATTAACCCACTTCATTTCAGATCCGAAAATTCATTCTCAATTGGGGTTTTCTGTTGTTGCTCATCCCCAAAAATTAGGGGAAATGAAGGGGGAAAAAAAAGAGTTCTAGGTTAACGGAGGAAGAGAGCGAAACTCACTTTTCAGTGCTTATCAGCTTTTTCACGAAGTTCAGCACGGACGGATTCAAGTAGAGTCATGCACGATTCGGACTCGGCTATTAAACGGGCCAGATCTGTGAAAAATAGATGAAAAGGAAAATTAGGGTTTCAGAGAGTGATAAAAGGAAGATCGAGGGTGCTTACCAAAAACTTTGTCGGCCGCGAACACAAGCTGCGGCTGCTGCTGAGATCCTTCTTCTTCTCCTTCCATGTATTTCATTCGCTTTACCACTTCTTCTTTTTATTCTCCTTCCATGATTTTCCTACGCTTCACCACCACTTCTTCTTTTTCTTCTCCTTCCATGTTTTTCCCTCGCTTCACAAGCTGTGGCTGCTGAGATCCTCCTTCTCCTTCCATGTTTTCCAACTCTGCTTTGCCTTCCTTCGAGAGAGACGCTTTGTGTGTCAAAGTTCCTGAATGCCTGCGTAAAGCGGTCCGTGTCATGTAATATGGACTCTTGCTTATATCATTTAGAAAAGAAAACAACCATCTGCTTTGGCGTAGTCGAGTCTAGAGTTCAATTGGCAATATTTTGAAATTGAATTTTTAAAGGCCTAATGATCCCTTAGTTTTTAACTAAGGGTTAGGTCCTACCCTTTCGAGGTACGTTGGTGGAATAATTAAATATTGAGGACTTCAAGCGGTAGGGTGTGAGGCCAAATCTCGGTGGGACCCTACGGTTGGATTTGAGAGAGTCCAGCATGGAGCAATAACTTGGGGACGACTCCTCGTGCGCGACAGGGTTGGATTTGAGGGGGTCCAGCACATCTCGCGATTTAACTCGCGATATTGTGGGGTAGAAATTTACATTATCTCGAGGGTAGTCGGGTGTAGAAATAGAATCTTTATAAAAAAAATCAGAAAAGAAAACAATAAAAAAAGAAAATTCTATGGACTAAAATGATTTACCTAAGAGATACTTCAGGATGTATTTGTAATTTTAATACATTTAGGGACTACAATGACCACGCTTCACATATGTAGAGGCCAAAATTGTTGTTTGCCCCTCTTGAAATTGGTTTAAATATGAAGTGTTCGTAATATTTTTTTCCTCCTACTAAATATATGTTTTGTTTTTGTCCCTATAAAGATACGTCTTTATTTTTTGTTTCAGCAAAAGAACTTTTTTGTCCAAATAATCGATATCAATTATCTTAATTAGTCGTCATTTAATCTACACTTTTAAAGGCTAAAATCAAATTTTCTTTAATTTTAGGGACTAAAACCAAATATAAACAATATTACCTAGACTAAAAGCAAAATAACAAGGACTAAAACTAAAGAAGCATATCTAAACGTGGCACACTCACTCGTAAACCAAGTTAAAATGTCCCATTTTGATAATACAAATCTTGACAAACAATGTTCGAAGAATAGGAATCTCGCCACAGGCAAGACAATGATAAATTGAAGAAGATTTTACGAAGAAGAAGAGAGCAGGAAATTATACGTGAGCAATTGACCAAAAGCATTATAAAGATATTGGAAATCAAATTGGTTCAGCAAACGAGGCGTCTAAAGAACAATTACGTTTGAGAAAAACGATCATTGCATTTTCAAAGGGGGGGAGTTATTAAGACCCCCTATATTACTAACCAAACCCTCCTTTTTTTTTTTTTTTTTTTTTGGTTTTTTTGTTTTTTTCTATTCTTTTGTTTTTTTTGTGTCTGTTATGTTTTTTTAGTGTTTATTTGTTATGTGTTTTTTGTGTAATGTTTTTTTAGTGTTTATTTGTTATGTTTTTTGTGTTATGTTTTTTATATTCGTCTAATGTATTTCTATTTAATTAAACAACAATAACAATAACACGTTAAACATTAACACATTAAACAACTACAACAACTGTTATTATTCAACTAAACAACAACAACATTAACACATTATTTAAAAATAACACCATCAAATATATTGCATTTATTATATTTGTGCTCTTATATTTAGAAACCTTGGGTGCGATCGTCTTATTCGTTACAGTGCCGTGGGAAAAAAGTGTTCTTGCGTCGTGGCAAAAAATGGCAAAGCCATGTGCACATTTGGCGTATCAGTTGGCACTGAAATTTTGGTGTCGTCGGCCATTTTTGTTTTCTTTTACATAAAATAAAATATACACATTATAAACTAAAATAAACTTCATTAATTAAAAAAACACACATTACATAAAAAAAAACATTACATTAAAAAAAATACCAACTAATTATTCAAGTTCCATAAATGCTCCACAAGGTCTTGTCGAAGGTCGTCGTGAACTTTTCTATCTCGTAGTTCCTTATTTTTTCTAATATGTAAATCACATCTTTCGATCCAAGTATCTGGCATGTTCGGGTGTGGATCGACGAATGTATCTCTTAAACTCACGTGCGGATGTATAATCCCCCAACGACCTTGTAGGATTCCGAAAGCTCCTTCAATATCTTTTCTAGCACTTTCTTGAACCCTTTTGAAGTTCAAATATTTTTCCGACCTTGCAACACTAAACGTTTTCACAAACACGGACCATGTTGGATAAATGCCGTCGGCTAAATAGTAATCTTTTTTATATGTATGTCCGTTTACTTCAAACGGACATTCCGGAGCTGTACCGGCAAGATCATCATCAAATATCGGGAAACCATATAACACATTAAGATCATTATTTGCCCCTGGAACCCCAAAATATGCATGCCAAATCCATAATTTTTTATCCGCAACCGCTTCCAACATAAGAGTTGAGTATTTATGATCACGCCTTTTGAATTGAGCATAAGGCCTTTGGACAATTTTTTTCAATCCCAATGCATACAATCAATACTCCGAGCATTCGGGTGTTTATGTTTTTCTTCATGCAATGCATATATTTTTCAATGTCATTGGGAAGTACATTCATTTCGTTGTGGGTGAGTATTGGGAGTGGTGAATTTTCATCGCGTCACATAAATGTAGTGAGCGATCGTCGCCCACACGGCAATCACAAGGGGGCCACTAATAACAAAACCAATCACTCGAGTATATTTTTTGCGTCAGGTTAGTTCTTAACCGAATCAACACCAAAATACATTACAACTTTTATAAAAATTAATCGAACCATACCGTGACCATGCGTCTTAAATATAACAAAAAAGTAATCGAACCAAATAAAAAAATATTTTTATTTGTTACAACTTTTTGCTACAACTTTTTTAAAAAAAAATGCTTTTTTGTTACAACTTTTTTTCTCTTTTTGAAACTAAAAAAGAAAATATATATATATATAGGGGCCTAGGGGGGTTTGGTAGGGAGGGTTTTTATAGGGGGGGGTCTGTTCAAAAGCATGAGTGCGGTTGTGAAGTGACACGTTGGCAGCGAAACGACAGGAGTTCTGGCGCGCGTACATCAACTCAACATACGGTCCCAATTGAGCCGATGTAGTGGGCAACTGTTGACACCTAAAAATCACAAGTGCTTAGCCAATGCCAGTGAGCAGCCGATGCGAAACGACTAGTAGATCCGGCCCAGACAAGGAGCCGAATTGACCTATCATGGGGTTTATGGATTCAGGCAAGAATGAGGGGGTCACCGCGGTTCAATATAACTTTAGGCGAATCCAAGCTTAATCGAAAGCAGAGCACTCACGTGAGGCCGATTGTAACAGCCTAATTTTGACAATCGAGAATGTATGGTTTATTACTATTTAATAATTTGTTTATTTTTTATTAAATATTATTCTTGAATTTATTATTGATACTTTGGAATAATAAGTTATCTTGGAATAACACTGTCTTGCTGTACTTGCAAATTTTAATGCTTAGAACTATCTAATTTTGTGCCTACAGAAGTAATTTTGTGTTAATTTTATTATATTCTATTCCTAAATTACTAGTAAATATTATGTTAAGAAGAGTTGGGTTTATTTTTGCACCCCTTCTTCTTTCTACAACCTTGCCTTACTTTTAAAAAAGCAAACATGTAAACTAGTGTTATGTATAGAAGACCTTGTTTCGACGTCTCCTCCTCCTTCTTCTTCTTTCGACTAAGCACATACAGTTAGGGGTGTTCATAACCGGGTACCCAGATTTTCGAGTACCCGATTATGCGGGTGATGGAAAATTCGGCCAGTGACCTGACTCGAAAAAGTCGGGTACCCGTTTTTCGGGTACCCTATTTTTCCGGGTTGGGTCCTAGGATACCCCGCTCAAAATTTAATACCACTAATTTTAAATTTTATAGAAATAATTTATAATTTTAATATAGATTTATTTTAAAATTTATTACATAAATTAATTTCAAAAATACTTAGATACATTGTAATTATTTTCTGTACAATAAGTAAATTTTAAAACTAACTACAAATTTTTATGCATATCATTTCTTTTTTATTATATAATCATGCTTAGTTCAATATTCAATTATATATATATATATATATATATGAGAGAATATATTATTTCTTATTTAATAATTTTATCTTCTTGTAAATTTTCAAACTAGTGAGAATAAATATCATTACTGAAAATACATTAATATGAATTCTCATATTAAATATAATTCATATTATTTGAAAGATAAAGTTTCATACACTTACAAATTAAATAGTGTTCCGGGAATTATTATTCCTGTGATGTGTCTTACCTAATACTGTTGTAGATACATAGATGGAAGGTTCTAGATCCTTCTAGAGGTAGTGGGATCCTATTAGATGTCTTATCTTATCTAGGAATCCTATGTATGGAAGGACTCTCATTGTAATGCCTATATAAATGCCCCTCTATCAGTGTTATGAATGCAATTGATTGACTCTATTTACAGTCTTTTACTTTCTCCTGAAACACGTTATCAGCACGTAGTTCCCAGCTGAGCAAAAAAAAAAATTCCCGATTTTCTGAAAAATACCGACCGAAAAAAAAATCGAATTTCTCCTGGAAAACCTAGCCCGCCGCCGCCGCACGTCGCACCAGGTCACCGCTGCCCGATCGGTCATCTTCTTCCCCGATCCAGAACCACCGCGACCTCCCTCCTCATCACAGCAAACCCGCGGCCTTAGCCAGCCTCGCCCAGATCCGCGAACCACCGTCTCCTGCCCGACCCACTGGGACTCATCCCCTCAATCTCCTTTCCTCCAAATCGGCCATCTTTGTCTTTTCTATTTCCATCTGTTTCACCACCACCACTCGTATTCAATTTCTGGGAAGATTCGTTGGTGGTGGAGCCCCAGAGAAGAATTCGCAGAGGTGGACGATGTCAGAGTGCTGGAGAAAGAGACAATAAGGCTCTGTTCTTTTGGACTAAATGAATCTGAACTAAACTGAACTGAACTGAATGGATCTGAACTGAACTGAACTGAACTGAACTATATATTAAGGGTAAATAATAATAATAATGGTAAATAATAATAATAATAATAATCAACAACAACAACGATAATAGTAATATTATTAGTAATAATAACAATAATAATAATTAAGATTAATAATAATAATAATAATAAGAAGAAGAAGAAGAAGAAGAAGAAGAAGAAGAAGAAGTGAATCCCAGGCTCGAATCAATCGAATGGACCTAAGCCCAATCGGCCCAGGCGAATGGACTGGGCGAATCAATCGAAAAATCAAAATAAGTCCAAATGAAAAACCTAGTGCAGTCAAGACAAACCTATCAAATTCGAAAAAAAAAAACTAGAGACGAGAATTTCCGCGTGTAAATTTTCTCCACAGCGCAGTCGTATCAAAATTATGTTTTCCGATTCGTTAACCGTCGGATCGGTGTGAAATTTTCACAGCAACTTCCCAACACAAATATTTGTATATTCAACGGTGGAGATCGGATTCTAGTTATAGTGCTTACTGAATCTATCACCGAACAGAAGCAGATTTTTACGAGGAAATTTGGAGATCCGACCTCACCCAATACCGAGCGGCTGCACCGCCGCGCTTGAGTCCTTTTTCGGACGATTATCGAGCCCAGTAGCCCTTTCCGGACGTTTCTCAACTCCCTCTTTTCCTAAATGTTGTGTCGAGATTTATTCACCTCGACAGGCGATTGGCTATAAGGCCGAGCGACCGAGTCCACAACCAATCAAGCTATGGCGGACTCGCCTAACCGGAGAGACCACACTGCCATCGAGTATCCAGCGATCGACTCCCAAGGCGATCGCCTTTCGGCACTTAGCGATCGACCCTGGTGCCCGACCAAGGAGGACCGACCTATGCCACGAACAGAGACCTTCGTCCATCAAAGACCACAAAGACTGGATCTCAAAGCAGCTCCCATGTGTAGATCCGCGACAGGCGCCGCATTTCATGAATCGTTGACCACAGCCTGTCACCACCTTCTCACCTACCGACAGACCCGCCGAAAGGTACAAGGTGGGACCGCCCGTGACAGCGACTCAGATGCGTGCAGGCTTCTCATTGGACCACGCAGCTGGCTGCCAGCAACTCCTGCGGACTTTAAGGGGACCAACCCATGTGCTAAAGACGATCGCCCACTTATTATATTACAGCAGGGGCGATCGCTCGGCATCTCCCAGTCCTATAAATAGAGAACTTGCAGCAACTGGAAAAGGGTTCTCTGGAATTCAGTTCTCTCCACTCAGTTTCCAACTTCATTCACGGAAATACATAAAAACATACATACTTTCATGCTCTTGGCTTCCTCTCCCGAATCTACCTTAGGATTTCTCTTTCAGCACCTCTCAACCAGAAGACGGTCGGCAGAGGTAAGAAGTCTCCACAGTGCAGATTCGAAGAAACTCACAAGCCCCGAAGCTCAAACATACAACAGCTACAGACCGTGAGAGACTGTCGATTTCTCACTCGACCAGTTCCAAACCGAGAAACAGATCGAGGAGGCTATGGCCATCCTAAAAGAGCGATGGAGAGTATGCGCGGCGCCCGCAATAACTCCCTCGACCATCCGCCGCGTGGGCAAATGGAAATTCAAAGGGTTACTGGGCGAGCGATCGCCAGAAAGCCCCGATTCACGAGAAAAGGCTCTCGCACGGCCGGACGGTTCCGTATTCAGTCGCTTGGCATTCTGGCCCCAACCATGAGACGACAGAATCCGAGTCCGTCACTGTAACACCCCCGAGATATTCAAGGTATATTACAGTGCCGTGGACCCCTACATGGGACCCACCAGGCTAGACACAATTTACCACAGTAAAAATACACATCATCCAATTGGAAATCAAATCACACGCCCGTTACAACCGGCGGAATAATCAACAATGGCAAACATAAATAACTTGACGAATACAAATCTTAATCCGAAGAGAAAAGCCTAAGTACTCGCGAGTACAGTCTATAAGTTTCAAAAGTGGACAACAACCATATCGAATGAAATAACGAAAATAAAAGGACTCAAATGCATATGTCAAAGACCCTGGACAACATCCTCGTACTATCCCAGCGCTCGCTCGTCCGGATGATCATAACCTGAAATCCATAACAAGAATTTCCCCACAACGGATCCCCAGAAGGGTTAGCAATTACGCTAGTACAAGTAATCAAGGCAAACCAATCGCTTACACATTTCATAGTACATGCACCAATATCATTTCAAAAACCAAAACCAGACATGTCTTTTCCAGAAACAAACAGTCAAATAATCAATTTGCCTAGGACCAGGATGCCACCATGAATCCCACCCGAGGCCTCTAAGGACCCTCCCGAGCTGGTCACTTTATAAAACAAGTCATGCACAGGCATCGCCTAGGACCAGGACGCCACGATGAATCCCACCCGAGGCCTCTAAGGACCCTCCCGAGCTGGCTAGCGAAACAAACTCGTGAATCCAGAGTGAAGTCATAGATTCCCCCGAGGCCCCGTCGGACCCTCCCGAGGTGAGTAAAGCACACACAATATACATTATCATTTCATGTTAAGCATAAAGGTTTCCAAAAATACTTGCCTTCAATAATAGACGACGCAACGAACGGAAGGAAAGACGCCGACGAATGCTAGGGACCGACAATTACGAACCTAACAATTCGAAGAACACAATCACCACCAATCTTAACGAATACGGAATTGGAATACACCCGAAAACCCGCCTACGATTCATGTATATTCGTATAAAAACAACAACGAGGGCGGACCACAACCAAACCCTCTCGATTACAAAAATACCATGAAATATACCATGAATCCGTAGGAAAACCAACAATACCAACAAGATTAATCATATTCATCATGAATTAATCTATCATACGGAACGAATCGGACGAAAACGTGAAAACCCCCAATTTACCTAAAAGAAGGTTTTAGGAGTTTACCTCGAATTAAAGACGAAGAACACGATTAGATATTGATAAAATACTCCAAAAACTCGAAGAAGATGATGGCTCGGAGTCGCTAAGCTTCAAATCGCCGAAAAACACCAAGAAAATCGCCTAGGAGTCGGATGGGGTGGAAGAGAAATGATAATGGCTGAAATCGGTCAACTCCTGGGTTTATAAACCCAGGCCGCGTTACGTACGTTAGCCACCACTTGCTAACGTACGTAAGCTGTGTTACGTACGTAAGCCATAAGGTCCTTACGTACGTAACCAAAAAGGCAGAAATGCATGTACCATTCTGCACAGGCCATTACGTACGTAACCAAAGGTGTGTTACGTACGTAACATCCCTTCCTGGGGAGTACAGGCCAGAATTAGACAAGAGGCGGGGTGCAGAAAGAGTCGAAATACAACGGTGAACAATTTATGATGGTACGAACGTAAAGGATTCGAGGCGACGAAAGAAAGTGTTAAAAGAAAACATATTCCCGACTACCCAAAGGTTCGGAAAACAACAACCATCGTAATTATCCCAAAACTTTGGGAAATTACGAACCCAAAACATCCGAAATGAATGATACATGGTCGAAACACCAAACAAAAGCTCACAACACGCATAATAACATGAGATGGATCCTTGGCAACCCGAACGGCGGTTCCGAGCGACGATTCACGAGAATACCCGAAATAGCGGCGAAAACAACATAAAACACCGAATTGAGTAAAGCGAGTCGAAACAAGCTCGAGCGACAAAAGTCCAATATTAAATATCCTCGAAATGTCAATACGGTTACGAGCGAGTTGCCAAAAATGAAAATACACCAAAACGAGAATATCAAGAGAAAAGAAAAATGCGGATATTACATTCTACCCCTCTAAAAACAAGTTTCGTCCCGAAACTTAAGAAATAAACAACTCGGGGTACTTAGCACGCATGCTATCCTAGGTTTCCCAAGTTGGCTCCTCAACACCATGTCTCGACCACTGCACTTTGACCAAAGGGATGGTCTTATGCCTCAGTTGCTTCTCACGGTGCTCCAAAATCTTTAAGGGACGCTCCTCGAAGGTAATGTCCTCGGCAATATCGATCTCGCCAAAGTCGATGATGTGACTAGGATCCGGAACATATTTCCTCAGCTGTGAAACATGGAAAACGCTATGAACGTGACTCAAGGCCGGAGGTAGCGCCAAACGGTATGCCAGCTCACTGACTCGCTCGAGAATCTCAAAGGGTCCAATAAATCTCGGACTCAACTTTCCCTTCTTCCCGAAGCGAAAAACTCCCTTCGTCGGTGACACCTTTAGCAAAACGTGGTCCCCCACCTCGAATTTCAAAGGTCAACGACGGATGTCGGCATACGACTTCTATCGACTCTGAGCGGTCAACATCCATTCTCGAATCAGATCCACCTTCCGCCTCGTCGCTAGGACAATATCCGGTTCGGTCCCGACCAAATCGGACGCTTCGTTCCAACAAATCGGCGATCGACAACGCCGCCTATAAAGCGCCTCATACGGTGCCATCCGAACCGACGTATGCCAACTATTGTTGTACGTGAATTCGGTCAATGGAAAATGCTCCTCCCAGTCGCTACTCCAGTCGAGAGCACAAGCACGCAACATATCCTCAAACGTCTGGATAGTGCGTTCCGACTGTCCATCTGACTGAGGATGAAAAGAGGTACTCAAACGCAAACGAGTACCCAATGCCTTATGCACCGCCTGCCAGAAATGCGATACAAAATGGCCATCACGATCCGAAACAATAGACTTCGGAGTACCGTGAAGCCTCACAATCTGCGCAATAAACACACGAGCCAACTTCTTCGAGCCCCAAGTATCCTTGATGCCCAGAAAATGTGCCGACTTGGTCAGGAGATCAACAATCACCCAAACCATATTCATGCCCGACCTCGATCTCGGCAAACTCATCATGAAATCCATCGATATATCTTCCCATTTCTATTCCGAAACAGGAAGTGACTGCAATAACCTGGTTGGTCGCTGATGCTCGATTTTGACCTGCTGGCAAGTCAAACATCTCGCTACAAACTGTGCGACCTCCTCCTTCATATCATTCCACCAGAAATTTCTCCTCAGGTCCTTGTACATCTTACTCGAACCAGGATAAACGGAGTAAGGCGTAGCATGGGCCTCACGTAAAATACTCTGCCTCAAATTCAAGTCGTTCGGTACACAAAGCCGACTCTGGAATCTCAACACACCATCTTCATGAATCACAAACCCAGGAGACTTTCCCTTAAGAACATTCTCTCGGATTTGCACAATCATTGGATCCTCCAGCTGTTTCAGTTTAATTTCATCGACCAGAGACGATGAAATCTCTAAAGCACAGAGTCGCCCTATGGCTCCAGGCAACGAAATCTCAACACTCCACTCAATCAAATCCCGCTGAAGCTCGGCTTGAGACGTAAGGATCTCAAGTGTTCGCAACGAGACTCGTTTCCAACTCAAGGTGTCGGCCACGACGTTTGCCTTGCCCGGATGATAAAGGATTTCGAGGTCATAATCCTTAATCAACTCTAACCACCTCCTCTGCCTCATATTCAACTCCCGCTGAGTAAATATGTACTTCAGACTTTTATGGTCGGTAAAAATCTGACATGCAGAGCCAAAAAGATAGTGACGCCAAATCTTGAGCGCAAAAACAACTGCCGCTAACTCCAAATCGTGAGTAGGGTAGTTGAGCTCATACGGCCTCAACTGCCTTGACGCAAAAGCAATAGTCTTGCCATGCTGCATCAACACGCACCCAAGACCCTGACCCGAAGCATCGCTATAAACGACAAAACCCTCGTTGCCACATGGCAATGCTAAAATCGGGGCTGAAGTCAAACGCCTCTTCAGCTCCTCGAAACTCGACTATCTCTCGTCATTCCAGACGAACTTCTCGGATTTCTGGAGTAACTGTGTAAGCGGTCGAGCCAGTTTCGAGAAACCCTCGACGAACCTACGGTAGTAGCCAGCTAAACCCAAGAAACTACGGACCTCCTTCACGTTTTTAGGCGGTGCCCAATCCAACACTGCCTCAATCTTCTGTGGGTCCACACGAACACCCTCGGCTGAAATCATGTGACCTAGAAACATCACTTCCTTCAGCCAGAACTCACATTTCGAGAACTTTGCATAGAGTTGCTCGGTCCTCAAAATGTCTAACACCACTCGTAAATAATACGCGTGTTCCTCCTCGTTCCTCGAATAGATAAGGATATCGTCAATGAAGATGACAACACACTTATCCAAAAACTCGATAAAGACCTTGTTCATCAACTGCATGAACACTGTCGGCGCATTAGTTAACCCGAAAGGCATAACTACAAACTCATAGTGTCCGTATCTCGTCCGAAAAGCTGTTCTCGGAACGTCTGACTCCTTCACCCGAAGCTGATAGTACCCCGATCTCAAGTCGATCTTCGAGAATACCGCATCTCCCTGCAACTGATCAAACAAGTCATCAATACTCGGCAGAGGATACTTGTTCTTGATGGTCACCTTGTTTAGCTCGCGGTAGTCGATACACAAACGCAGTGAACCATCCTTCTTCCGTACAAATAGGACCGATGCGCCCCAAGGCGAGGTGCTCGGTCGAACATACCCCGACTCAAGAAGCTCACTCAACTGCTTCTTCAACTCTGACATCTCTGAAGGTGCCATGCGATACGGCGCCTTGAGTGGAGCGCGCCGGCTCTAACTCTATAGCAAACTCGACCTCACGATCCGGTGGCAATCCCGGTGACTCGTCAGGAAATACATCAGGAAACTCACTAACGACTGGAATCGATGAAAGCTCGACTCCACCATCCTCTGACTTCAAGGCATAGCACCAATAACCAGTACACCCCTTCTGCAGGAGTCTCGTCGCCTTCAAGACGTTAATAACGAACTTCTGGTTTCCCCTCTTTTGTCCCGTGAAAGAGTGCTCGGTGCCGTCCTCGGCTAACATAGTGATGATTCTCGTGCGGTAGTTCATGATTGCGCCATGCCGCTTGAGCCAATCATCCCCGAGAATCAAGTCCTCACCCTCAATATTAACAACAACAAGATTAGAGAGCCAAGCCCTCTCACAAATAAACACAGAACAGTCTCGGAGCTCTCGATCGCCAACGATCCTATCAATGCTAGGAAGTTTAAGGATGAAAGGCTCGCAAGGCGACAAACAATCGAGACCCAAACGACGCACACACTCCAGCGATATGAATGAATGCATAGCACTAGAATCAAAAAGCACACTGACAGGATGAGAATGGATATGAACGGTACATGTCGCCACGGTAGCTGCTGGATCATCGGCCCTCCTCATCTCATAGATACGCAACTGGGCGGAGCCGACACTGGAAGCTCCTCCCCTAGTGGGCTGACCCCGACCCATACCTCGGCCGGCACTCGACGGAGACTACGGAGCGAACGAGCCCTGATTCACACTCGGCTCCCTAGGTGCTGGAAAAGAAGTCTGAGCACCAAGAAGCCGTCTTGCCCGCTCACAAAAGGAAGCCTTGTGGCCCGACTGACCACAAGTATGACAAGTCAAAGGCGGACGAGGACACTCCCGGTTCCGATGGCCCGGCTCGCCACAGTTAAAGCATTTGACATCCCGAACGGAGGCACTGGCAGTATCTCGATAGCCTCCAGATAAACGAGCCGAATTACCTCCAAGAATATTCGCAGACTGAGACTTCTGCTGACCTCCACCCTTGTGACCCGAAAAATTTCCGGTGGATTTCTGTTTCTTACTCTCCCGAACCGCCGCACTGACTGTCACCGATCATAAGCAAGAGCTTGACTCTGATAATCCTTCAAAGTAGTACAGACGAGCCCAGACATGTAGTCCCGAATTGACAGTTTCATCCTCCTGGAAAAATGGAAAATTTTGTCGCTCTCCTCGACAACTTGGGTCTTCACATAGCCCAACTCCTTGTTAAAATCGGCAATAGCTTGGGATACGGGAATATCTCGTGGTTGAGCATCATAGAAGGCATGGACTCGAGCCTGTGTAATCGGCCACGGGCAGTATTCAGTCTCTATCAATTCCTGAAATTCGGCCCATGAAGCAACATGGTCTTTGGGCCCAACGGCCTCCCACTAATCCATAGCGTCCCCAGTGAGAAAGTACTGGCAATAGGGACCTTACGGTCCTCGGGACAGTTGGTAGCAGTGAAGACTTTAGATATCTCCTTGATCCACCCCTCCCAGCCGATCGGGTCTGATGCTCCCGAAAACTGAGGAGGATGCATCTTGATGACATCTTGGAGCCAACGGTCTGCTCCGCCCCGATTAGCATGGACCGAATCCGGGTTCTGAACCACCTGAGCTATCGCTGCCATTTGGTTTACCATTTGCTGCATAACGGCCGCGATACCAAGGTCGGCGCGCTCCTGAGAAGAAGCATGACTATGACGGTCACTGGTACTGCCGGCTCCCGAAGAATGCGATGTGGCCGCCCCACCAGCTGCCCTACGTCCTCGGCCGCATCCACGACCACGACCACGGTTTCCTCGGGCATCCATACTGGTGTTAAGAGATAACCGAAGTATATTGATGATGAGTAAGGGGGAAAAAGCAACTAGGATTCAAGAAGCGGAAATACAAGGCAAAAAAACAAAGGACCGAATAAGAAAACTTACGAGCACTGGAAGTACCGAGATGCTGGCAGCGGTGTGACAATATGAAAAACAAAACACAACTAGACCCAAATAACCGACAAGCCTAGGTATCCATAAACCTAGTTTGCTCCGATACCATTTTTTGTAACACCCCCGAGATATTCAAGGTATATTACAGTGTCGTGGAGCCCTACATGGTACCCACCAGGCTAGACACAATTCACCACAGTAAAAATACACATCATCCAATTGGAAATCAAATCACACGCCCGGTACAACCGGTGGAATAATCAACAATGGCAAACATAAATAACTTGACGAATACAAATCTTAATCCGAAGAGAAAAGCCTAAGTACTCGCGAGTACAGTCTATAAGTTTCAAAAGTGGACAACAACCATATCGAATGAAATAACGAAAATAAAAGGACTCAAACGCATATGTCAATGACCCTGGCCAACATCCTCGTACTGTCCCAGCGCTTGCTCATCCGGATGATCATAACCTGAAATCCATAACAAGAATTTCCCCACAACGGGTCCCCAGAGGGGTTAGCAATTACGCTAGTACAAGTAATCAAGGAAAACCAATCGCTTACACATTTCATAGTACATGCACCAATATCATTTCAAAAACCAAAACCAGACATGTCTTTTCCAGAAACAAGCAGTCAAATAATCAATTTGCCTAGGACCAGGATGCCACCATGAATCCCACCCGAGGCCTCTAAGGACCCTCCCGAGCTGGCCACTTTATAAAACAAGTCACGCACAGGCATCGCCTAGGACCAGGACGCCACCATGAATCCCACCTGAGGCCTCTAAGGACCCTCCCGAGCTGGCTAGCGAAACAAACTCGTGAATCCAGAGTGAAGTCATAGATTCCCCCGAGGCCTCGTCGGACCCTCCCGAGGTGAGTAAAGCACACACAATATACATTACCATTTCATGTTAAGCATAAAGGTTTCCAAAAATACTTGCCTTGAATAATAGACGACGCAACGAACGGAAGGAAAGACGCCTACGAATGCTAGGGACCGACAATTACGAACCTAACAATTCGAAGAACACAATCACCATCAATCCTAACGAATACGGAATTGGAATACACCCGAAAACCCGCCTACGATTCATGTATATTCGTATAAAAACAACAACGAGGGCGGACCACAACCAAACCCTCTCGATTACAAAAATACCATGAAATATACCATGAATCCGTAGGAAAACCAACAATACCAACAAGATTAATCATATTCATCATGAATTAATCTATCATACGGAACGAATCGGACGAAAACGTGAAAACCCCCAATTTACCTAAAAGAAGGTTTTAGGAGTTTACCTCGAATTAAAGACGAAGAACACGATTAGATATTGATAAAATACTCCAAAAACTCGAAGAAGATGATGGCTCGGAGTCGCTAAGCTTCAAATCGCCGGAAAACACCAAGAAAATCGCCTAGGAGTCGGATGGGGAGGAGGAGAAATGATAATGGCCGAAATTGGTCAACTCCTGGGTTTATAAACCCAGGCCACGTTACGTACGTTAGCCACCACTTGCTAACGTACGTAAGCTGTGTTACGTACGTAAGCCATAAGGTCCTTACGTACGTAACCAAAAAGGCAGAAATGTCTGTACCATTCTGCACAGGCCGTTACGTACGTAACCAAAGGTGTGTTACGTACGTAACACCCCTTCTTGGGGAGTACAGGCCAGAATTAGACAAGAGGGGAGGGAGTACCGAAAAGAGTCGAAATACAAACAATTTATGATGGTACGAACGTAAAGGATTCGAGGCGATGAATGAAAGTGTTAAAAGAAAACATATTCCCGACTACCCAAAGGTTCGGAAAACAACAACCATCGTAATTATCCCAAAACTTTGGGAAATTACGTAACGGCCCAAAACATCTGAAATGAACGATACATGGTCGAAACACCAAACAAAAGCTCACAACACGCATAATAACATGAGATGGATCCTCGGCAACCCCGAAACAGCGTTTCCGAACGACGATTTACGAGAATACCTGAAATAGCGACGAAAACAATATAAAACACCGAATTGAGTAAAACGAGTCCGAAACAAGCTCGAACGACAAAAAGTCCAATATTAAATATCCTCGAAATGTCATTACGGTTACGAACGAGTTGCCAAAAATGAAAATACACCAAAACGAGAATATCAAGAGAAAGGAAAAATGCGGATATTACAGTCACCAAGAGTTCGGCCTACCCGACTCGCAGCCGAACTCAGATCAGCCGTCTGACTCCCGCTCCGATCACCAGAGGATCAGTACTTGATCGCCTCGGCTCCCACTCCGACCGCCTAGCCGCGAGCAGCCAGGCCACGGCGATGGTCGCTATGCAACGCCAGCTCGACGAGATGAAAGCACTCTTGGATACTGGGGCAAGCACCAGCAGAAAGATCATCGGACCAACCGAGCCACTCGCGGTCCACATCGAGCTCTCCCCCGTGCAACCAATGATCGCTCCTCTCAAAACGCCTCTATACGAAGGGAGATCGGACCCCAAAACCCACCTAAGTAAGTTCCGAATTTACATGACCGGGTGTGGGGCATCAGATGCAACCAAATGCCGAATCTTCCCGTTAACATTGGGCGAGCTGGCCCATATGTTGTATGTCTCACTACCACCACGATCGATCATCTCCTTTGAGAAATTGGCGAATGACTTCACGTCATACTTCGCTGCCAAGGTTGCTAGACCAGAAGGCCCCCACCGCATGATGAAAATCAGGCAGGGGGAGACGAATCCGACGCAGATTACATCGACCGGGTGGATGAAATCGTCCTAGCCGGCGATCCCATCAGTGACGAGCTCGCTCTCTGTGGTCATTCACTCATGTTTAGACATCTCACGAAGGACATCCCCCCAACCTACGCGATCTTCCGCGCTAAGGCCGCCGACTTTCTAGCCAGGCAAAGGCTACTCACCCTCCGTCTAGGCGAGGAAACGCCGCCTCCTGTCCGAAAGTCGGCGATCGCCAAAACCAAAAAGGCGGTCGCCAAGCCATCCGGAGACCACAAGGCCTACGAGGACGTGGAAGCTCATCTCCACCACACGTTCAACCGAACTCCGACCCACATTTTCTACGCCATCAAGGGGCGCGAACCGCTAAACAAGCCAAAGGCGATAAGGGACCACAGTCATCTGGACCACAATCAATATTGTGCTTACCACAAGAGTCCCGGCCACAACAACAACCAATGCCGCGACCTCCTCAAACAGCTCTGGAGATTGTTCGAGGAAGGCAAGTTGGACAGTTTATTGGCTTAGCTGGAGCCCCACCAATCTCCCAACACGGTCGCCCGAGTCGAACGCGAACAGGCCGGAAAGATCATACAAGCCGACCCCTCGATCAACCTCGACGACCGTATCTACATACTTCAATCAAGAGAAGGGAACTTCGGAAGTCTCTCCCCGATTTCCCCCCTCGTCAAATCAAAGGCTACTGCCTGAGCAAACGCTTCAGAAAAGAGGATGACTCGCTCGCCCTCTAAAGTTCGTCATCGACATGATGGACCTAGGCAGCGATCGCCTCCCCTAGCACAACGTATACCGTCGAGGATCGTCATCTGACATGATGATCTGAGGTAGAAGAGTGCCGCCATGGTCGCGAAATCGATTAAACCGACGATCCGTCCATGCAAGGTTCCTTTGGGCTCCGATCGCTCGCCCTTCGTTTAAATACGAGGCGGGCATAGCCGAAGGTCTCTCCAAAGCAACTCAGAGGATTACTCGCTTTCCTTCTAAAGTTCGTCATCTACATGAAGAACCTAGGCTGGCGATCTCCTCCCCTTACACAACGTATACAATCGAGGATCATCATCTGACTTGATGGTCCGAGGTAGAACACTGTCGCCATGGTCGTGGAGGGCGATGGAACCGTTCTTTACGCCCATGCAAGGTCTCTTTGGGCCACGATCGCCCGCCCTTCGTTTAAACACGAGGTCGGCGTAGTCTGAGGGCCCTCCAAAACAAATCTGTGGATACGATCGCCCACCCTCGAAGGTTCATCACTTAACATGGTGGGTCCTTCACGAACAATGAAACGCGTCCCTCCCCCCGTCTCAACGTATACCGTCGAGGGTCGCCATCTTAATAGCGGCCCGATGTAGAAAAAAGCTAACAAGCCGCGGACGTGGAGTCGATTAATCCGACAACGCCCCGCGCAAGGAATTCTCCAGACCAAGACCGCACGCCCTTCGTTTAAATACGAGGCGAGGCGCATCCTACGGAGAACCCTACCAATTAAGTGAGTCGCGAGAACTTAGCCATCAGACGGAATGTCGCTCGCGCATAAGACATGATCGTAGAGATCGGTCCATCGAACTCCGTAATCGTGCACGACTCCTCAAGACCGAGATGGATGGCCTTCCTCGAGGATTCAACAAAATTGAAGATCGCTCACTCAACGATTTATTTTCGTCCCCTTACTTTCACTAAGCGAACAAAACCAAGGGGGAAGAGTGCAGAGATATATACACGACGATCGCCCCTATTCAATTACATACGGAGATCGTCATTTTTCAGATGTTTGTGCAGCGATCGAATTTGTTGTAAAAGTTATCTATTTGAGTTTATCAATTCACTTAGACCTACACACACAACGATCTCTCCTCACATATTTGTACAAAGTCAAGCAAAAGACTCAGAAAAGCAATCATTCAAGTAATAGATCGAAAAAGCAAACATTCATTTCATTACTTGAAGTCTCAAAAGTACATACACGGTCGCCCAAAGGCCTAAGTACTACAAGAGAAAGCTACAAAATTACAAGGCAAAGAGCTAAAACAAATAGAGAACGAAGAGCCTCAGGCCCCTGCCTGGCCTTCGCCTTCAGACTCCGGATCGGCCCGCGACCCTTCGCCAGCTTTCGGAGCGGCCTCTCCGTCCTCCGGAGCGTCAGGATGAACAAGGTTAGCCGGAGTCGGATACCAGCTCAAGTCCACGCCGATGTCTGAGAGATCCAAGATCGGCAAGGAGAAAGCAGGATGGAGAGGATGCTCCAACGCATACGCCTTGAAGTTCTCAGCAAGAGGGCCGACCTCCAACCCTCCCTTCTTATCAGCTCGGAGCGAGTCAGCGAATGCCATATAATAGGCAAACTCACTGACGAACTCTAGGTTAAGAAAGGGATCAGCCTCGGTTGCCTCTAGCTTCCCTTTCAGCTCCGCCATCCCCTGTTGCGCACCTTGGAGCTCGGCCGCCCTTGCAGCCCTCTCTCCCCTCGACGCCGCCAGCTCGCTATTCAGACGAGCGATAGTCACCTTCAGTTGGTCGGCCTCCTTCTCAGCGGACGCCTGCAACCGTCGGGCATCTGTCATCCGGTCCCGAAATCGGTCGGCCGTCGCTCAGGCTTGCTCGGCATCCTGTCTCACCAGCTCAAGTTCATGACTCGCCCGTTTAGCTGCATCTAAGGAGTCCTTATCCATAGCCACGATCCTGTCGGCGAACTCGACGTTCTCTTTCCGAGCGGCCTCGAGGTCCGCCTGCAGACGTGTAGTAGAAGGACGCCCCTCGAACTCCTGCGCATCCTGGGCAGCCATCGTCGCCGCCTGGAGAGAAAGAGCGAAAGCAGCTTGCATTGCATTCCCGGATCGCTGGCGAGCGATCGCATCCAAATCCGTTGTCCAGGCCTTCGGCAAAGCAGAAACGGACCGGTTGACACATAGCGGGATATCACAGGCCTGGCGAGGAGATCGGCTCGCTAAGAAATCCAGCACCATCGGCGGGCAGGATGGGTTAGTGCTACGGATCCTGCATCAAAACAACAAGACTTAGCACATCTCCTACGCAGGTGACGAAACTCTTCAAACAGACAAAGCTTACCTCTCGGCTCTCTCAGGATCACGACCAAAGTATGGCTTTCCGCGAGGGGTCTCAGCCTCGGCGATTGCCATCTCTCGCAAGAAAGCCACAGAGGGCGTAGGCTCAGTCTCCGGGGGGACAACGGTGACCGTAGGAGCGGCGATCGGCACCCCACCGGCAGGGGCAGAAACTGGAGTTTCTTCCAACCTCTGCCGCTTACGGTTCACCCGAAGCCCCTCCTCCCGAGGTTCCTCCTCCAATATGATCAGCTCCACGACAGGCCTCACCTCCGGAATGATAGGTAACGCCACATGAGGAGCTCGAGATGACTTCTTCTGGCGAAGACGGCCCAAAACTCCAGGGTTCAACATAGCTATCTCCTGTGGGGGCTCCAAGAAGCGAGGAGAGCGAACCTCTGCAATAAAGAACAATCAAACAAACGGTCAGACACTCTCCAAGCAGGACGATCGCCAAGCGATTGGAGATCGCAGAGAATCATACCTGAGACCGAGAGATGTCTCGGAAAACGGAATAGCCGAGCAGACAGCCAACGACTCTCCTTGTTAATCCGGTGAGCGTCTAGGTCGTCGTCCGGCAAACTTCGAATCCGCTCCCAGACGACCAGGAAATCGAAGGGTAGATCGTCGATCGCCGGAATGTGGAAACCTGCAAAAAGAAGACCAAATTAGATCAGTTCAGAACATATCCGAACAAAGCGAGAGTCAAAACCCTTACTCGGAGTTCTCTCCCGAAAGCCAGTGGGAATGTTCAGCTCGCCAGTGGGGTTGTCGCTCGCTGAAGCTTTCCAGGCACTGGCGACCCAGAACCACTTCGCCGGATCGCCCCGCACCTTGTTCGGGACTCCGAGGATCACCCGACCGGATCGGCCCGGAATATGATAGCCTCCGACCGACCCTTTCTGAGCCGTCAGCTTGAACAGGTGGTTCATCTCCAACGGCGAAGGGAGGCGGTACAATCGGTGACCGCCAAACAAGGTGAGAGTGCAAATAATCTGGAGCCAGGCGTTCGGCGTCAACTGAAGCGGCGCCACGTTCCAAGCAGCCAGCAGATGGGAAATGGAGAACGACAAAGGAAACCGCAGTCCAGCCTCCATGATTGCTTCGTTCACTACAACCATGCCCTCCGGAGGCTGATCGGCTCGTTCATTCTCGGCCGACACAAAAAGATCCACATCTGAAGGGATATGAAACCTCGTCCTCCAGACGGCCAAGTCCTTTCTGGTCGCCGAGCTCCTTATTTGACCAGCGGACCATAGAGATCGCTGCGCAGCCCGAAAAAGCGACTGCTTAGGAGGTTGATGTTGCGATATTTCTTACACGCAAGTGCACGTCATCGTTTACAAGTAATAAAGTGATAAGTAGAGTATCGTTCCCACGAGGACTGAATCTCTAACTACCGATTTTTGTGTATTCCAATTTTATTTGAACAATCGAATTTGGGTTTTGCGATTAATAACTAAAAGAATTACTAAAAGACTAAGCAGTAGAAAATGATAGCTTGAATAAAAGAAATCAAATGATGAATAAGTCTAGGGTTCTGAATCCACTTTCGGTTTATCGAATTTACTCTCGATTATCCGTAATAAATAATTTTCCCAATTTATTGAAGGCGGAGATTGCTAAAATATTCTACCGCCTCTCCCAGGTCAATAGATTTATCTAAAGGCGAATAACGCACTCTATCCCTAGGTGAATTAATTCGTCAATAGGCGAAAAGCATGAAATCTCCCAAAGGCCACGTAGTTCCTATGAGTATATTCCTATCTCACAGAATAAAACGGTCCTCACCAATAGTTCCTCACCAAATCTCCTCTCCCGATTCGAAGTGAATGATTATATCAATACAACTATTGGCCAGATAATTGCAAGCATTAAACACAATTGGGGAAAACTCAACAAAAAGGTAATTAATTGGATAATCTCAAGAAATTCGTCAAAACATAGGTTTCATCAAAACCCTAGATTAGGGCTTTAGCCTGACATACTAATAATTGAAAATACAGAATAGATAAATGAAAGCATAAAAATTAAACGCAGATGAAGCTTGGATTCCTCCGTTCTTCAGCTTCCGCCCTCTGCCCGTGAAGTCTTCTGCTTCCCTCTTATTCTGCCGTCTCCAAGCTTAAGCTCCAAAAGATTACAAGATCCAAAGATAAATTAATTAGGGTCTTAAACCCTATTTATAGCTCAGCATATCCTCCAAATCGCGTCCATATTTGTGGGTCGAAAGCGGCTTGAAATGGCCTAATTGCGCGGACAACCAAAAACCGCCAAGTGTGCCGCGGCGCACTAAACTGTCTTGCGGCACGAGCCTTGTTGGATGCACAGGCGTCTTCAATTTCTTACGTACGCGGCTCACCGGGTGCCGCGGCCTGAGTCTGATTACTCTGCCTTGGTGGGTGTCTTCTGTCCGCGGCCCTGCTTCCTTGTGCCGCGGCTCATAGTCTAGATTTGCCGTTTTCGCCCGTTTTGCTTCGTTTTAGCTCCCGGACTTCAATTTCCTGTCAATCATACAAAATTAAGGCATTAAAGGCTCATTTAGACAATTTCACTCTCCAAAATACTACAAAATAATGATAAATAAGCGTATAAAAATACGCCTAACAAATACCCCCAAACTTAAGCCTTTGCTTGTCCTCAAGCAAAAAGAATTAAATTCAATAAAAGAATGTCGTGAATCATCGTGCAACTCATAGTGTTCAACCTAATCAATACTATCCTGTAATTCTCTCTAAATAATACAAGTGTCATAATAGCAAGCTGCACTCAGAATAATGATTCCGCAAAGTAATCAAGTTCAGTCCTGATCACTCGTTCATGAAGAAAATCCAGCTCAAAGATTAACAAAACGTGAGTCAAATTGACCGTCAATATGAAAGACTAAAATAAACAAGCTAGTTCGTCCCGTTCCACAGTCTAGTGGCACAATTTTCACGAGTTTCATAACAAATAAACCTCGGACAGTATTCCCTTATATATATGTTCAAGAATTTGATTCGAGTTGACCACTAGGTTAGGATCTCGGGATGTTTCATCGGGATAATCTTAGGGTGGAACTTCCATTCTCATGTATTAGGAAACGGTTTGACGTAAAAGACACTCATGGGGCACATGGATGCTTCTAGTTACTAAGTTTCAGTCTACAGCGGAGAAACAACTCGAATATATAATTTCCGCATGTCCGAATCAAGGTTGCCGTTTTACGCGAGAGTAAACAGCGGGTCACGCGAATACCCCCGGTTACTAGGCTCCCTATCGTTGGCACATGTGAAATAACTATATCACTAGTCTAATCAGGGTCGTCGTTTTACGCGAGAGTAAACAGCGGGTCACGCGAATGCCCCCGGTTACTAGACTTTCCTTCATAGAACAACATTATCTCGACTTTTTGGGAAAAACTGACCGACTCTAAACTCAATCTAAGTGCCAACACGACTAATATAACTGGACGACTAACTAACCGAAAAATGTGACCAAACGTATTGACGGTGATTTTAAAACAATTATGTATCGTCTCTTATCTGCCAAGACCTCTACAATCACGAAAAATTTTGGACCTAAATGAATATTAAGCAGAACAGAAATAACTGACTACAACTCGACTAAAACTCGACCGTTTCTTCAGAGAGAAAAACAGTGTCGTAACATCGGTATCACACAAATAGAAGCACGAAAAATTCACGAATAAAGAAAAACTAAGACAAGCAAGGCTATCTAAAAAAAATTTACGCAAAGTAATGAAAAGTGCAACGAAATAAAGTACAGCAATAAAATAAAGTACAGCAATGAATGTAGCAACTGAAAGTAAATCCCCCCCCAAACTTAGGACGTACATTAACCTCAATGGACAAAAAATGATATGCAATAAAAGTAAAAGTTCAAGTACTCCCCTCTAGTCCGCTCAGGAGCTGGTGCCGGCATCATCCGGTGAGGAGGGTGGTGTGGCTGGCCGGGCGGGTGCAATAAATGGCCCGTCGGGATGCATGATATGGGCCGTCCATGCAGCGAGGTGCTCTTGATGATAAGCATCCCTCGCAGCAAGGCGCCTCGCCTCTCGTCGGCTGGCCCGGCGGGCCTGCTCTCGCATCTCGGCTCTGACGGCAGCAATAACGCTCTCCCGCTCCGTCCGCTGCTCCTCCCGCATGGCAGCCATCAAGCTCTCCCTCTCTCTCCTCATCTCATCTCTCTCTCTCCTCGTCTCCTCTCTCAGCTCCTCTCTCTCTCTCCTCAGCTCCTCCCTAAGCCCATCAAATAACTCCTGCAACCTCGCTCTGTCGGGTGGCGTGCCGGCATCTCCATGTGTCAACAAAAGCGGCTCGGGGGACCCCTCGTGGGCCTCCTCTAGCAGAAATCCTCTCCCCCGAGCGTGCGCCGGCGCTCCTCCCCACTGGTCAAAGTGTGATATGATGCGGTGGTCGATCGGGGCACAGGGGCAAGCATCGGCTCGTCGTCGACCACGTCGGCCATTTGCCGGCCTGAGCGCGAGATGAGAGAGGGTGCTTCAACCCGTCTTGCCCCCCTGGATACACTGGAAGATAGATCGGACCGGGATGGGGGCCACATCAACGGCCGGAAGTGATAGCATAAAGTGTCCGGGCGCGGGAGAGAAAACGTGCGGATCTGGGAGGTGGGGTCGATGCGTGCGCGAGATAAAATAAAGCCGAGCACGTCAGAAGCCGGCGGCGCGAGCTGAAGTGGAAAGTGGAAGAACCACGTGCTCATTGCTCCCAATCGGTATCGGTCTGCAATGGTCTCGGCGGGGCCTCCTTCGTGAGGTGGTCATCACTCGGTCATAGGCCGACTCATCAACCACCGAAGCCCAAACTGACCTCCGAATAGCAGCCATGGAGAAATCAAGCTGTAACCCCTAGGACATCGACTGAGTCAGAGACTCTAATGACGGCAACGTATGCCTGCCCGAATGTGCTTGGCGGTGCGGCCGCGTAGAACTCTGCCTGATCGAGATAACCGGCTCGGGGTGCGGCAAATCGCCCACCCCATCTCATCAATCATAGTGAGCAATTCCCGT
Source organism: Orobanche coerulescens (assembly GCA_033398695.1). Taxonomy (NCBI): domain Eukaryota; kingdom Viridiplantae; phylum Streptophyta; class Magnoliopsida; order Lamiales; family Orobanchaceae; genus Orobanche; species Orobanche coerulescens. The sequence goes on along the minus strand of CM065805.1, from coordinate 26,853,397 downwards.
CTGAGGAGGCCGTAGTAAAACCCCTCTCTGGAATAGCGGTCGTGGCCGGATCTTTTCATTGAATATCTTGTGAATTTCGTGGTCCAGCTGGTGCCCCTACGATTCGGCCCGACTACGAGAGGTCTCCCCTCGAGTAGGGGATGACTGGGTCCTAGCTCTCTTGCTCAGTTTCTTTGTTCTCGCCATAATCAGTCCTGAAAAGTACAACACGAGGGTTTATTTACGCAACAATAATAACAATGATCTACGCTCGGCTAAGGATGTCCAGCCAGAAATCCCGAATTTAACAAAATAGCGCATACGTGAGAGAAGGATGAAATTGGACTTAAACGTTTAACCTGGATGTAAGGGTTGGGCTTGTTGTAAATTCAAAACGTATACGTTGCACGAAAATTCAAAAGATTGCTTTTCCAAAGAAAATTTTTCACTTAGGCAATTTATCAAACACCTTGAGGGCACAAGTTTACTTGAAGAATAAACATGGCTATAGCTCGATTCAACCCCCAAGAACATCAACACAATTCAATCATCATCAACACAACACACTCAACTCATTCATATTCCAAACTAACCATGAAAATTCGATTAAAACTATCATGTTATTCTCTAAACAATCCTAAAACTTTTCGAAGGAAAGTAACATGTTCAATCCATCCAAAGCATAAACAACTTCAAATCTAAACCATAAACAAGTGGAGATTAAGGATTTGAACATACCTTTTGGTTTTGTGAAGAATGCAAGAAGAAATCGCAAGAACAAATTGGAAGACAACTTCGGCCGAATCGCGCGCTGGGGAGGGAAAGAGAAGGGAAGAAGAAATACCTGGGTGTTCGGCCGATTGAGAATTATAAGCTACCAGGGCCTTTCAGATTCCGCATAGTGTGCCGCGGCACAGCTAAAGTGAGCCGCGGCGAGTCTGATCCCTTTTACCTGTGTTCTCGTGTTGTCGTATGCCGCGGCACAGATTTCGTGTGCCGCGGCTCAGTGCTCAAGTGTGCCGCGGCTCATTTAAACCGTGCCGCGGCACAGGGTACAGTTGGTTTAGCCTCCCCTTACGATTTATGTGTTCCGCGGCTCACAATACCTATGCCGCGGCTCAGACTTCAGTTTCTTCCCTGGGACTTTTCTGCACAGAATTTTGAGCAGAACTCGTTAAAAGTGAGAGGCAAAAGCAAATTGAAGCACAAAAATGAAGAAAAAATAGAAATCAAAGATGCAAGAAAAATAAAGGAATACAAAAATCTACAGCTACGAACTCGGGTTGCCTCCCGAGAAGCGCTAAGTTTATAGTCTTCAGCCGGACCTATTGGAAAACATTAGTTCGCTTTTCGCTTTCTCCATTTGGTTTCCGCCCCGTTCATCGAACCGTTCATATATTTGTTAAAATTATGACCATTGGTCGTTAGCGATTCGACTTTCGGTTCGGTCATCAAATGTTTCTTGCGAAAAGGTTTCGACGTGAACAACTTCCCGAAACACCCGGTTTTTCCATGACTAATTGTCCGCTGGGCTTTCGGCTTACTCTCCTCCTTCACAAACGCACTCAAGACTGCAGCAGATTTGTCCTCATGCTCGAGGAACGCCACTCGTTCTACATCCTTCTTAAGACTTGGACCATCTAACACAAAATCTGAATTTTCCCACCGACGATGTTTTCGGTGCTTTCCTCTTTCAACGGCATTTACACTTTCACTATGTGACCTTTTATCAATACTTCCGGGACATGGAAACGATTGGAATACTTGAAAAGTAACTTGCTCGTCTTGGACCCTCAGAGTTAACTCCCCTTTTTCCACGTCTATAAGGGTTCGGCCAATCGCTAAAAATGGTCGTCCCAAGATGATTGGAATATCTTCATCTTCCTCCATGTCGAGTACGATGAAATCGGCCGGAAAGATGAACTTATCAACCTTGACTAATACATCCTCAATCACTCCCCTCGGGTATTTGATGGATCGATCCGCCAATTGTAAGGAGACTGTTGTTGGCTTGGCTTCCCCAATATCCAGCTTTTTGAAAATCGACAGAGGCATGAGGTTGATACTAGCACCAAGATCGCATAGTGCCTTATTAAAAGAAAGATTCCCCATGGTGCACGGTATGTTGAAGCTTCCCGGATCTTTCAATTTAGGTGGGAGCTTCTTTTGAAGAATTGCACTGCACTCCTCTGTCAAGGCGACCGTTTCAAACTCCTCAAGCTTTCTTTTCTTCGATAATATTTTTTTCATGAACTTAACGTAACTCGGAATCTGTTCCAACGCGTCGGCGAACGTAATGTTTATGTGAAGCTTTTTAAACACATCAAGGAACTTAGAAAATTGTTTGTCCGCCCTTCTTTGCTGTAATCTCTGCGGAAACGGGACGGGGGGCACACATGTCTTCGAGTTATCCGGCAACTTTATTGAAGGTTTCAAAACCTTCGACTCCTCTGGCTTTAAATCCTTCTCTTCCTCAATTTCCTTCTTCTTTTCACCCCACTCGGGCTGATCCAGCACCTCTTTCCCATTTCTTAAACTGATTGCGTTTAGACTCTCTCTAGGATTTGTCTCTGTTGTACTCGGCAATGCTCCCTCCGGGCGAGCTGTCAACACATTAGCAATTTAGCCCAGCTGGACCTCCAAGTTCTGAATGGAAGCGGAATGATTTTGCAATGTTGCTTCAGTACGGGTCATAAATTGACTCGTATTTGCCGCCAATTTTGCAAGTGCTTCCTCGAGAGACACTTTGGGAGCGGGAGGGGGCTGCTGTTGATTCTGCGTGAACGGGGGCTGGTTTGAGTTCTGTCCGTTTCTCCATGAAAAGTTGGGATGATTACGCCACCCCGGATTATAAGTGTTGGAGCACGGGTTATTCTGCCGATTTCCATTTCCCACGAATTGAGCCTGCTCCATCTGATGTTGCTCGAACGGGTTTCCAACTTGACACTCCGCGCTCGGGTGTGATCTATTACACCAATTGCATGTCTCAATGGTAACGGGGGAAGGTGCGTGCAAAAATGCCTGGAGCTGTTGGGTCAAAGCGGCGACTTGAGCTGACAAAGTGGAAATCGGATCATTACTTGAAACTTCCATAACTCTCTTCGGTGTCAATCTTTCCGATGGCCATTGGTATGCGTTTGCGGCCATAGCTTCCAAAAGCGAGTGTGCATCGGCCATACTCTTTCCCATCAAGGCCCCACCAGAGGCCGCATCCACAAGAGTGCGTGTAGAAGCACTCAAACCAAGATAGAACGTCTGAATCTGAAGCCAATCAGGAATGCCGTGATGAGGGCATCTTCGTAGCAAATCTTTATATCGCTCCCACGCCTCGTGGAGCGATTCCATATCATACTGACCAAAGGTGGTTATTTCATTTCTCAACCTCGCCGTCTTAGGAGGTGGGAAGAATTTGGCAAGGAAGGCTTGCGCTAACCCCCCCCCCATGTTGTAATCGATCCCGGCGGTAAGGAATTTAACCAAAATTTCGCTTTATCCCTCAAAGAGAAAGGGAAAAGCCTCAATCGGATGGCATCGTCGGTGACACCATTTGTCTTGAACGTGTCGCATATCTCAAGGAAAGAAGCAATATGGGCATTCGGGTCGTCATTCGGCAGTCTGCAGAATTGGCTCGCCTGCACCATCTGAATAATAGCAGGCTTGATCTCAAAATTATTGGCTTGGATAGTGGGACGCCGAATTCCCGAAAAATTAGCATTGATCTGCGGCATGGCATAATCTCGAAGAGCTAGTTCCGGTTGAACTTGCCGCACTTGGTTATCTCCTCCTTGGACTTCGATAGTCTCGGCCATGTTGACCGTCGTCTGCAACTCTCTTTTCTCCTTTTTGTTCCTTTTTAGAGTGTGCTCGAGCTCGGTATCCAAAGGTAGTAGGCCTTCGTTACCGAGTTTTCTCATGCACTACACGAAAGGTCCTGAAAGGAAAAACAAATAAACGAAATTAAATACACACAAATAAAAATAAAACGTTCAAATTAAGACTGGAAATACTTAAATCGATATTAGAAAATTTCAGTCCCCGGCAACGGCGCCAAAAACTTGTTGCGATATTTCTTACACGCAAGTGCACGTCATCGTTTACAAGTAATAAAGTGATAAGTAGAGTATCGTTCCCACGAGGACTGAATCTCTAACTACCGATTTTTGTGTATTCCAATTTTATTTGAACAATCGAATTTGGGTTTTGCGATTAATAACTAAAAGAATTACTAAAAGACTAAGCAGTAGAAAATGATAGCTTGAATAAAAGAAATCAAATGATGAATAAGTCTAGGGTTCTGAATCCACCTCAGTTTATCCGAATTTACTCTCGATTATCCGTAATAAATAATTTTCCCAATTTATTGAAGGCGGAGATTGCTAAAATATTCTACCGCCTCTCCCGAGGTCAATAGATTTATCTAAAGGCGAATAACGCACTCTATCCCTAGGTGAATTAATTCGTCAATAGGCGAAAAGCATGAAATCTCCCAAAGGCCACGTAGTTCCTATGAGTATATTCCTATCTCACAGAATAAAACGGTCCTCACCAATAGTTCCTCACCAAATCTCCTCTCCCGATTCGAAGTGAATGATTATATCAATACAACTATTGGCCAGATAATTGCAAGCATTAAACACAATTGGGGAAAACTCAACAAAAAGGTAATTAATTGGATAATCTCAAGAAATTCGTCAAAACATAGGTTTCATCAAAACCCTAGATTAGGGCTTTAGCCTGACATACTAATAATTGAAAATACAGAATAGATAAATGAAAGCATAAAAATCAAACGCAGATGAAGCTTGGATTCCTCCGTTCTTCAGCTTCCGCCCTCTGCCCGTGAAGTCTTCTGCTTCCCTCTTATTCTGCCGTCTCCAAGCTTAAGCTCCAAAAGATTACAAGATCCAAAGATAAATTAATTAGGGTCTTAAACCCTATTTATAGCTCAGCATATCCTCCAAATCGCGTCCATATTTGTGGGTCGAAAACTGGCTTTGAAATGGCCCTAATTCGCGCGGACAACCAAAAACCGCCAAGTGTGCCGCGGCGCACTAAACCTGTGCCGCGGCACAGAGCCTTCAGCTGGATGCCTGGGCGTCTTCAATTTCTTACGTGCGCGGCTCACCTGACCGGATGTGCCGCGGCCTGAGTCTGATTTACTCGCCTTGGTGGGTGTCTTCCTGTGCCGCGGCCCTGCTTTCTTGTGCCGCGGCTCATAGTCTAGATTTTCCGTTTTCGCCCGTTTTGCTTCGTTTTAGCTCCCGGACTTCAATTTCCTGTCAATCATACAAAATTAAGGCATTAAAGGCTCATTTAGACAATTTTACTCTCCAAAATACTACAAAATAATGATAAATAAGCGTATAAAAATACGCCTAACAGTTGATAAGGATGAGCGTTCGAGTACTCCCGGTAATCGAATCTAGGAGACGGACCGGCCAACCTCTCCATAATCTCAGCAAAGGCCACATAGGCCTGGCCGAAGGCACTGTGCTGCTCCCAGTAGGCCCTCACTGCCAGATCTCTCTCCATCTGCGAGCGTCGGTGCTCAACTGCCGACTCCCTAGCGACGTCGGCCTCATTAAATAGTGCCTCGACTACCACGGGGTCAATACCGGCCCGGATAGCCTAGGCGTCCGTCTCCATATGGAAATCTGCGGAAGATCCTCCCCGGGCAGTCGACGCCCCGGCGGCGGAACTAGTGCCCACTCCATGTGAAGAAGATATTCCAGACATTCTCGAATTTAGAAGAGGAGAAAAGGAGTGTTTTCTTACCAAGGATCGAATCGACCGATGATCGGCAGTCAGATCTCCAGAAAAATTCTTCAGCGATATTATCCTTCTTTCTCCGATGAAAACGCGTAAGGGTCTTAACCCTGCAACCCAGCGCCTTTTTATAGGATATGGCAGAGACTTCTGTGCAAATAAGAAGGACCTCAGGGGTTGGAGTGCAACCGTCGCAATTAATGCTCCCTTGAAACCCGCGTATGCGTCTTTTCAAGGACGCGCCAGACGAGGAGTCGTTCATGACCGTCGGTATCCCCCAACAGGAACCCGACACATGCCCCAGAGACTTTTCCGCATCCGCTGCCATTTCCCGCTCTTTTCAGCGACCTACTAGGTCGCCCAAATTCAGAATCAATCAGATCAAAGACGATCGCCAGTTCAGTAAAATACAGAGTCACTCGTCAAAGTTCAGCGATCGCCAGCAGAACCACCTCACCCACGTTTCCAACATCGGAGCGAGCTGGGGGGTAATTGTTGTGTCGAGCTTTATTCACCTCGACAGGCGATCGGCTATAAGGCCGAGCGACCGAGTCCACAACCGATCAAGCTATGGCGGACTCGCCTAACCGGAGAGACCAGACCGCCGTCGAGTATCCAGCGATCGACTCCCAAGGCGATCGCCTTTCGGCACTTAGCGATCGACCCTGGTGCACGACCAAGGACGACCGACCTATGCCACAAATAGAGCCTTCGTCCGTCAAAGACCACAAAGACTGGATCTCAAAGCAGCTCCCATGTGCAGATCCGCGACAGGCGCCGCATTTCATGGATCGTTGACCACAGCCTGTCACCATCTTCTCACCTACCGACAGACCCGCCGAAAGGTACAAGGTGGGACCGCCCGTGACAGCGACTCAGACGCGTGCAGACTTCTCATTGGACCGCACAGCTGGCTGCCAGCAACTCCTGCGGACTTTAAGGGGACCAACCCATGTGCTAAAGACGATCGCCCGTTTATTATATTATAGCAAGGGCGATCGCTCGGCATCTCCCAGTCCTATAAATAGAGAACTTCCAGCAACTGGAAAAGGGTTCTCTGGAATTCAGTTCTCTCCAATTCAGTTCTCTCCACTCAGTTTCCAACTTCATTCACGAAAATAAATACAAACATAAATACTTTCATGCTCTTGGCTTCCTCTACCGAATCTACCTCAGGATTTCTCTTTCAGCACCTCTCAACCAGAAGACGGTCGGCAGAGGTAAGAAGTCTCCACAGTGCAGATTCGAAGAAACTCACAAGCCTAGGAGCTCAAACATACAGCAGCTACAGACCGTGAGAGACTGTCGATTTCTCACGGTCATCACAGCTCATCAACGTTGTTACAAGAACTCACAGAGCATCATATCTGGTTCTTCCGGCAATCTACACGCTCACTAGCTAATATAACTAGGGTCTTTATACTCATTGTAATTGTACTCTAACATTAATACTTGTATCCCCGAATATTCGTATTAATAATATCTCGCGAGAGCATTCAAGCCCGGGACTAACAACCCCGGCAAATCTTGTGTTATTTACTTTTTCCACGGAAGTATTCTGGCATTTGTTTGCTATCCATTCCAGCAATATCTATCTCCGGATAATATTTTGGGTAGCAACACTAAATAATGATTCATTTATCATCAACTCGTATGTTTATGAATCTAATTGTGTTTATGCTTTACGTGGCATATAGAAAAACATGTTGCTCGTGATAATGTGTACGCTATGGAGAGAAGCCATATTTTTTATCCCGTTCAAGGATCAAAGTAAATATGGAACCGCGTACCACGAAAATATGTTGCTCATATGGAGAGAAGCTCCCGTTCAAGGACCAAAACAAATATGGAACCAAGTACCCGTAAGACTTTATTAAAGTTCCCGTTTTTCAATTCCTCTCTTTTGGGAATTTTTTTTTTGGGAATTAGGTATTTGGGTTCTTTATCTCCCACGCTACTTTGCGGTGGATGAGACTATGAGAGGTGGTATCACTCTCGTATGTCGAAGTAAACTGTGTGACGGTCCTGGGGGAGTCACGGATAATTGTTGAAAGTCGATATTTGTGGTTGTTGCATACACCACGTTTTGGGTGCGATTTGTTGTTTGTTGATTCTTTAGTCTAATACTCGCAAGCACACGATTTGTTCGATGTAGATATGCGGTGCAAGGTCGATTCCACAGGGAGGACTATGATAATGAAGTAAATATAGTCCTATCGTTTTGAACCAAATTATATTAAATTCTAACCTAGTCCCAAATAATTTGTTTTTTTATTGGTTATAATAATTGCAACAAATAACAGTAATTTTTAAGTAGATTTTAGGTAAATTGATTTTCAATAATTTACTAGGGTTTAGAATCCACCAATGGCTATTTATTATATAATTTATATTCTAATTCCAAGAAATTCAGGGAATAGATTCTGAAATCAATCTCACTATTTCCCTATAGATTTAACAATAAGTACGAAATTATAATTCAAATATAGATTTTCCTTCGCTTAAAAAATGTAATTTCTAAGCATTATATGTATCCAATTTAATGGAAAACAAATAATCAAAGAAATTAACTAAAATCAATAATCACAAAGCAATGGGGAATTTATAACTATCAAAAATACGTGATATAATTGATGAAATAATATTCCCCTATTGAAGCGAAAATCATAATCTTTAAAAACATTTATTTGGAATTATTATATAAATATTAATAATAGTACAGACATGGTTTCATCATAACCTCAATAAAAGAAAATTACTCACTCATAATAACAACACAAATGAATAAATATTCCATAATATTATTACTCAAATATAATTTTATTACACAATATTTTTATTTTTCTCCCTTACAATAATATCTCTCTATTTTTCTCTTTTTTTCTCCTCCCAAAACACTACATATTCATCCCATATTTATACTACTACAAAATTAATAAAATAATAATTTTTAACATATTAAAATCCCACCCCCAATAGCCAATAATACACGGCTGTCAATTATTGCTGATGTCATGGATGACATCAGCAGAGAGTCGAATTTTCGTTCCAATCGGGTGTTGACACGTGGCACAATATGGTCCGTCTATTTAACTGTCCTTCGAACAGTCATAACTTCTTCATACGAACTCGGATTCGGATGAATTTTTTTAAAACGATCGTCTCGAAGAGACGAATAAAATGAGACCAGCCGTGACTATTTTTTAATTTTGTAAAAATATCGCCCTTGAACCAATTGATCTGTCTTGTACCGGTTGGTTAACCTGCAGATATAATTTAATTCCAATTAATTATCCAAAAATGACACAAAATTATAGAAAATTCTAACAAAATGAAATAATATAAATATATGGTAAAACGAATAAATTATCATATAACACACAATTATATATATATATATATAATACTAATAAAAATATTACTCAAAATATACTAAACAAATTCCCCCACACTTATCTTTTGCACGTCCTCGGGAAAATCTTATACCCGAGTTATAATACTCATATGCTGAAAAATTCATGACAAAACCAATATCAAGAGAGAACAAGTGATCATGACCCAAGTGAGATCAGAGAAAAATAGGATGCCGCACCAAATTCTAACAACTTCATTGAGAATTGAATGCCAAAAGATTCAATACCCTCACGGTGGATATCACTCTTCACTCAAGTGTATATACGGGATATTCGAGAAGAGTTCACTCATATCAAAGCACAATGTGTCATTACCATATGCTTGGTCAAAAATCAAATATCCACTACTTAAAAATAAACTCATGCATAAATCAAAAGGTCTTTCTTTTGGTTGTAACGTGGCTTTGGGTATGAGTAGGATAAAGGGAAAATTATGAGGTTTGCTAGCCAAGATCAATTGTAAATTTAGATGCATAACAAATCCTACAAACAACAATCAACACCCCTTTTCTGTAATGAAAACTCTCAAACCATCATCCCCAAGTTATTTTGTACATGGTAATTGAATATTCATCTGGTAAGGTCATACTCTTGTGTAAGAAAAAGTATGCAATGGATCTTCTGGAAGGAATTATGTATCACTCAAGGGATAGTTCAAGTGCTATTTTATGTATATATAGTGATGATTTTCGCACTTGACCTCCCGCTTTTTTTAGGCCGTTTTTTTTTGTTTTTTTGGCCTTTATTTATATTTTTTTTCTCAGTTCAATGCTCCAATGTACTTCACACCCTTTCACTTTCAACAAAATCTCTTAATCTCCACAATACTCTTATGAACATCGGCCCCTATTTGTCTCACATCTAGTTCACAATTAAATTTTTGACTAGAGGGTGCAAATGGATGAGTCATCAACAAGAATGGATAATGGCTAAAGTAATGTGCTTGATCAAAGAAATAGGCTCAGGCTCAATGGGGCTTCTAAGGATAAAATGTAATGGGTGGGAAAATATAAGCCAACAAGGGTTAATCCTAATTGCCTTTATCATCTTAATGCAAGAGTTTATGAATGTAGTCTCGAAATGTATAAATGAACAAGTTCTAGAATGAACACAATATGTTTGACCACACAACAAAAATATAGAGCGTATGTGATGCCCAAAGACTCTCACACACAAGGTCTAGTCAATAATAACATATTAATCTTAAAACATGCAAGACTTCATGCTTAATCGTATAAAAATGTGATAGTGTGACATGAAACTGCTATTATTTGAATAATATGATTCATGCATTACTTGTTATCAAGTATTATTCTGACATTTCATGATTCACATTATTTGATAGTTAATTTAACGGCATTGAAGTGTCTAAGCATTTGAACCTAACCTCAAGTACAAGTGGTAAGCCTATAAGCAGTAAATAATATCAGTGACGTGTCTATCGGTTGGTCTCGGGGTTTTAGTCGGCGGGTATGCTGAGTCAATTTGGATTGATTATTCTAGTAAATAACCCTTTCTTATTCCGATAACACGTGTCAAGCATCTTGATACTTGTGAATACCATCAATGATGAAATTCAAGGTCTTAGTGATAACATTTGTTAAGTCATTCGATTTGTAAGTATCTTATTCATCCCAAATGCGGTCGGGTAGAATGGAATTTGTCCTTTAGTTCATTGTCCAATAATGTCATATTCATAAAGATAACAACAAACTCATTTTCTACCACTTTCGAAGGTATTCGCAAAAGTAGCTGAGTTTAAACAATAAAAATACATATTAAACTTTATCAAAAACCTTGGACCATACATCCATACCCTAAATATGATCAATACCTACTAATAACCGATTTAAAACATCCAAGAACCGGATTATAACAACTTCAACCGGTCCATTCTTCTAAACCTGACTTCTGGAGGCCATTGAGGGGCATTTTAGAACTTTCACCCTTATAAACCGACTCTTTCACTTAGATAAGGGAGAAAACGGATTCTAAACTCTTATAGACACTTTTAACTCGATCCATAAGCTCCACACTTCGAAAATCCATCAAAAAATTCAGGAGAAATCACAAAAAACATCAACACCTCAATTCAGTTCACAATCAAGGTGAGTTATCTTCGTTTTACTCTTGTTCTTGCTATATTTCTTGTATGATATAAAGTTGTGAGAGCTGGTTTAGGTGTTTATATACGTTCTAATGGTGTTTAGAACTCATACATGTCCTAAACTTGTGTTTAAGGTGGATTTGTAGGGCTTAAAACTCACTAAGACAACAAAAGAATCAATTCTGCCACCTTTTGAAAATATGTGTGGATAGTATTGAATTCGTGTGATTCAGGGGCAGAGGTTGCTATATACATGTTCTTAAGTATATTAGGTATACTATATCAAAAATTCATGCAAATCCGACTTATACTTAAGTGCATATACGCGGGACAAATTCACTGATTTCAAGATCTTGATAAATTCCCCTAAACCATTGTCTTGTTGTAGAATCCTAGAATTGTGGCCTATAAGAGTTTATCTAACAATATGAACAGAAAGTAATAGGCTTCATAATGAGTTAGGAGTGCAAAAAGGATAGAGTATTATGCTCGTATATAACAAAATGCGCACATAAAATTTGTAGAATACTAATTATGTGAAATTGGTAAAACCCTTCGGATACGCAGTGAGTTAAACCTTGTGTACACCATATAGATTCTTTAAAGGCAGTCCTTGAAACAGGATTTGAAGACATATCATCACAACCAACTCTTATTGGTATAAAAGCAAAGGTATCACCTGAACAAGGTAAGTAGTAACTGATTGCAAAACTGTATCACAAGAGCATTTGTCTGAAATATGTGTTAATGATTGATGTTTTGGATATTGCTTATACCTTGTGTATATGTGGATAACATATTGCTCTATTCTTATTGTGTGACATGTCCCATAGAGCATTTATACATGTGGTATTATCACGATGCATATGATCATAGCATAGCATTGGAGGTTGTCGCATGCATTGATCATAGTACAGGCGTTCTAAAGGTGATCAGAACAAACTGTTTTGGTTATGTGCATCGCGGACTCTTTGGTAAGGGGCTATTTTTGGCGGAGTGCAGGGCACGTCATAGTGATCCATGTGTTATGATTGGACACTTTGTGTGATGTTTTGCGGTGGAGTCTGGGACACATCGTGGTGACTCATGTGTATGATTGGGCACCTTATAGCCATGATCTGGTGGAGTGCAGGACACGCCAGCCGAACCATGTGTTATGATTGGGCGCTTTGTTACGGCTATGGTTGGACATGCACACTTTTGGCCGGTCCAGAACTCGAGGTGTACATAGCGGTAGCGCTATAAAAGAGTTTTTGAAAGTTAAAGGAAAGTGAAACCGCATTTCACAAACTCATTCATAAATGCATTCATGCATTGTGTGTCACTACTTACCGAGCTTTCACTCATTTAGTTGAATTCTTGTGATACTGAGTAATAATTCGGGGTATCGTGCATAGGTTGACATATGGGATGCTTCTCTACACCAACGAGCCGTTGTATATGAACATCGGACACATGGAGTGTTCTCTCAGTGTGTTAAGTCTAAGTTTGCTTATAAACCTATACAAGATGTTTTCTTTTGATTGTAATATAATAGTCGGCTGATGTGTAAAAGTGACTTTTGGTGTGTAAAAAGAGTTTCCTCTTAAAGGTTTTAAGTGTTCCGCTGTGTTGTAATATATAATAAGGATATTTTTAATATCCGGTATCTGATAGACAAATCTAGGGGGTGTGACAGATTTGGTATCGGAGCAAAGATTTAAAGCATTTCTGAAGACCGTTCATATACAACAATCGCTTGGCGGAGGGGAGCAACCCATCAGTCAATGGTTTTATTTATTTTTTTACTTGCTATTTGCATGTTTATGTTAATATTGGCTAATAAAAGACCCTTGTGTGAGAAGTGAAGGCTATTAAGAGATCATGGAAGAGAATAGAACGCAAAGTAGTGCTGAAGGAGCGAGGGATAACCGTATCGACCGACTGACAGATCTTGTGGAAAGGCTTATAGAACGGGATGTTAGACGTGAAGCCGAGGCTCGTCGTTCTCCACCTCCTCGAAATGATGCCATTGATCTGGTTAGTGAGAGGTTCCAGAAACTAAAACCTCCCACATTTGAAGGTGGGCTCGATATGAGTGTCTCTGAGAATTGGCTCCGAACTATGGAAAGGATGTTCAGCTACAGCAGAATCCCTGATGAGGCCAAGGTTTCATGTGCGGTATTTTACCTCCGTAATGATGCTAGTTACTGGTGGGACGCCATGATGGGTATATATGATGTTCGTAGACTGACATGGGAGGAATTTAAAGAGCTTTTCGAGGCGAAATACCTTACAAAAGCTGCACAAGCTGCAAAACGGAAGGAATTTTCAAACTTGAAGCAAGGTGACATGTCAGTTGATGAATATGTCAGAAAATTTGAGGAGCTTTCAAGGTATGCGCCACATATGGTAAGCACGGATGAGCTAAAGGTCGAGCAATTCATCGAGGGTCTGAAACCAGAGATATATAGAGATGTGCAAGTCGGGGAAACTAGAGGCTCAAAATATGTGGCAGTGGTTCAGCGAGCTCTAAATGCAGAAATGGCTCAAAGGAAAATCATGGGGGAACGAAAGGAAAAAGAGGCTAAGGAAAAGCAGAATCAGCCGAATTATCAGCAAGGCCAAGGCAAGTGGCAGCACTCAAACAAGGGTAAAAAGAGGCAAGGCCAGTTCTACAAAGGTAATGGCCAGAAACGGTTTAAGGACAACAATGGAGGACAACCATCCACTGGAGGTAAACAAAAACCAAAATGTGCAAAATGTGGAAGATATCACTTTGTCATCTGCATGGAAGGACCCAGAGCCTGCTACAAATGTGGAAAGATGGGTCATTTTGCGAAGGACTGTACCTCTACTGACTCCGAGCAGAAGAAAGTACAAGGAAGAGTATTTGCAATCACGCAGGCAGAGGCTGATGCCAACCCTGCAGTCTTCTCAGGTAACATACTAATTTGTGGTATTCCTGCATATGCATTGTTAGATCCAAGAGCAACACATTCATTTGCATCGACCAAGTATGTGAGAAGGTTGGGCAAACCACTGGAAGAGTTTGGTGGGCAGTTTAATGTGTCTACCCCTTCAGGAGAACTCTTGACCTCGGACAAAGTTCTCCGATCCTGTAGTGTAGTAATCAATAACCGGGAATTAGATGCTGATCTCATTGTGCTCAACATGTCGGATTATGAAGTAATCCTAGGGATGGATTGGTTATCCAAGCATCATGCTACCATGGATTGTAAAAAGAAGATTGTTACATTCCAACCACCAAATGAAGAGGAGTTTGTGTTTGTTGGGAGTAGCAGCAAATTGGGAACAAGAATAATTTCAGCAATGATGGCACAAAAATTACTTAGAAATGGATGTGTCGGTTATTTAGCCAGTGTGGTGGACAAACAGAAGGAGCAGATGCACAAACCGGAAGATGTACCCATGGTACAGGAATTTCTAGAAGTATTCCCAAAGGATTTACGAGGGCTACCTCCAGACAGAGAAATTGAATTCAACATTGAGCTGATTCCAGGAGTGGCCCCAATATCGAAAACACCGTACAGAATGGCTCCTACAGAGTTGAAAGAATTAAAAATTCAGTTGCAAGAATTGCTTGATAAAGGATTCATACGACCCAGTTTTTCACCATGGGGAGCCCCAGTACTCTTCGTCAAGAAGAAGGATGGTACCATGAGACTCTGTATCGATTATAGAGAATTGAATAGGGTGACCATTAAGAACAAATATCCTTTACCAAGGATTGACGATTTATTCGACCAGCTTCAGGGAGCTACAATGTTTTCAAAGATCGATTTAAGGTCGGGTTACCATCAATTGAAGATCAAAGAAGATGACATACCAAAGACGGCATTTCGAACCAGGTATGGACACTATGAATTTCTGGTGATGCCTTTTGGTCTAACCAATGCCCCTGCTGATTTCATGGATTTAATGAATCGAGTCTTTAGAGAGTACTTGGATAAGTTTGTCATTGTCTTTATTGATGACATCCTTATCTACTCTCGATCATTGCATCAGAACAAAGAACATTTAAGAATAGTGTTGGGTATCCTAAAGGATAAATGGCTATATGCTAAGTTTAAGAAATGCGAATTCTGGAGGGAACAAGTGGCATTCCTTGGGCATGTAGTGTCGAAGGAAGGAATTTCAGTTGACCCAGGGAAAGTGGAAGCCGTGAGTAAGTGGCCCAGACCGAAGAATGTTCATGAGGTACGCAGTTTCTTGGGGTTAGCAGGTTATTATAGACGATTCGTTGAAGGATTCTCCAAGATAGCCTCACCGCTTACTCAATTGACGAGAAAGAACGTTAAGTTTCAGTGGTCTGACGCATGTGAAAAGAGCTTTGAAGAACTGAAACAGAGGTTAACATCTGCACCGATCCTTTCGATTCCAACAACTGCGGGAAGATTTGTTATTTATAGTGATGCGTCAAGGTCAGGATTGGGAGCTGTGCTTATGCAAGATGGAAGAGTAATTGCTTATGCTTCACGGCAACTGAAGGATTATGAGAAAAACTATCCAACTCATGATCTTGAATTGGCAGCCGTAGTATTTACCTTGAAAATGTGGCGACATGACCTTTATGGAGAAAGATGTGAAATCTACACGGATCATAAGAGCTTAAAGTGTTATTTCACACAGAAGGAACTCAATATGCGGCAAAGGCGATGGCTGGAATTGGTTAAGGATTATGATTGCACAATAAATTATCATCCAGGTAAGGCAAATGTTGTTGCAGATGCTTTAAGTAGAAGGTCTAATGCTAGCGTATCGGCAATAATAGTGACCCAGAAACCATTATTACAAGAGTTGGAGAAGTGGGGATTGCAGATTGTGCAAGAAGGGCATGTCAGAAAACTATTTTCAATGACACTGCAACCTACCATACTTGAGACCATTAAACAGGATCAACTTACGGATCCCTATATGTCTCATTTGAAGGAAGAAGTTGAGACAGGCAAATCCAAGGATTTCGGAATTACACCAGACGGAGTTATCAACTTCAAGGGGCGGCTATGTGTACCGGATAATAGTAGTCTGAAGAAGGAGATACTCTCAGAAGCTCACAACGCTCCATATACAGTACATCCTGGAACCACCAAGATGTACAAGGACCTAAAGATGCACTATTGGTGGCCTGGGATGAAGAATGATGTGGTTAAATTTGTGGCTCAGTGCCTAACTTGTCAACAAGTAAAGGCAGAACATCAAAGAACCGCAGGGACATTACAATCACTTGATGTTCCTAAATGGAAATGGGAAGACATCACTATGGACTTTGTAGTTGGACTTCCAAGAACCAGAGAAGGTCACGATGCCATATGGGTTATAGTTGATCGCCTAACAAAATCATCTCACTTTCTTCCAGTACATACTACGTATTCCATGGATAAGTTGGTGGATTTATACGTTAGAGAAATTGTAAGATTTCATGGTGTACCTTTATCAATTGTATCAGACAGAGATCCCCGTTTTACTTCATCATTCTAGAAGAGCTTACATAAAGCCCTAGGAATAAAGTTGGCGTTCAGTATAGTGTTTCACCCACAAACTGATGGTCAGTCGGAGAGAACTATCCAAACTCTGGAGGACATGTTAAGAGCGTGCGTACTGGATTTCCAAGGGTTGTGGAATACCTACCTGCCTTTGATAGAGTTTGCGTATAACAATAGCTTCCACTCTACTATTGGCATGGCGCCTTACGAAGCTCTTTATGGCAGAAAGTGCAGATCACCGATTCATTGGGATGAGCTGGGTGAGAGGAAGTTTCTTGGACCAGAATTGGTGCAGAAAACCAAAGAAGCCATTGAGAAAATTAGAAAAATAATGCTAACAGCTTAGAGTCGGCATAAGAGCTATGCGGACAACCGACGACGAATGCTTGAGTTTGATGTCGGGGACAAAGTATTTCTCAAGGTGGCATCAATGAAGGGCGTCATGAGATTCAGAAAGAAAGGGAAATTAAATCCAAGACACATAGGCCCATTTGAGGTACTGGAAAGAATTGGAGAAGTGGCATACAGGTTAGCACTTCCGCCATCACTAACAAATGTTCACGACGTCTTTCACGTTTTAATGTTGAAGAGGTATGTCTCGGATCCATCACATATATTGAGCTATGAGCAATTACCGATAAGTGAGGACTTGAATTATGAAGAGACACCGGTCAAGATCTTGGATAGTAACCAAACAGAATTGAGGAACAAAAGATATCATTTGTTAAGGTCTTGTGGAAGAATCACTCAGTTGAAGAAGCCACGTGGGAAAAGGAAGATGAAATGAGGCATAAATATCCGGCTCTATTCGGTAAGTAAATTTCGAGGACGAAATTTCTATAAGGAGGAAAGATTGTGATGCCCAAAGACTCTCACACACAAGGTCTAGTCAATAATAACATATTAATCTTAAAACATGCAAGACTTCATGCTTAATCGTATAAAAATGTGACAGTGTGACATGAAACTGCTATTATTTGAATAATATGATTCATGCATTACTTGTTATCAAGTATTATTATGAAATTTCATGATTCACATTATTTGATAGTTAATTTAACGGCATTGAAGTGGCTAAGCATTTGAACCTAACCTCAAGTACAAGTGGTAAGCCTATAAGCAGTAAATAATATCAGTGACGTGTCTATCGGTTGGTCTCGGGGTTTTAGTCGGCGGGTATGCTGAGTCAATTTGGATTGATAATTCTAGTAAATAACCCTTTCTTATTCCGATAACACGTGTCAAGCATCTTGATACTTGTGAATACCATCAATGATGAAATTCAAGGTCTTAGTGATAACATTTGTTAAGTCATTCGATTTGTAAGTATCTTATTCGTCCCAAATGCGATCGGGTAGAATGGAATTTGTCCTTTAGTTCATTTTCCAATAATGTCATATTTCTAAGTGAGTACTCGGACTCTTATTTCTATAGTTAATTATATAAAATTTCATAAAGATAACAACAAACTCATTTTCTACCACTTTCGAAGGTATTCGCAAAAGTAGCTGAGTTTAAACAATAAAAATACATATTAAACTTTATCAAAAACCTTGGACAATACATCCATACCCTAAACATGATCAATACCTACTAAGAACCGGTTTAAATCATCCAAGAACCGGATTATAACAACTTCAACCGGTCCATTATTCTAAACCTGACTTCTGGAGGCCATTGAGGGGCATTTTAGAACTTTCACCCTTATAAACCGACTCTTTCACTTAGATAAGGGAGGAAACGGATTCTAAACTCTTCTAGACACTCTGAACTCGATCCATAAGCTCCACACTTAGAAAATCCATCAAAAAATTGAGGAGAAATCACAAAAAACATCAACACCTCAATTCAGTTCACAATCAAGGTGAGTTATCTTCGTTTTACTCTTGTTCTTGCTATATTTCTTGTATGATATGAAGTTGTGAGAGCTGGTTTAGGTGCTTATATACGTTCTAATGGTTGTTAGAACTCATACATGGCCTAAACTTGTGTTTAAGGTGGATTTGTAGGGCTTAAAACTCACTAAGACAACAAAAGAATCAATTCTGCCACCTTTTGAAAATATGTGTGGATAGTATTGAATTCGTGTGATTCAGGGGCATAGGTTGCTATATACATGTTCTTAAGCATATTAGGTATACTATATCAAAAATTCATACAAATCCGACTTATAATTAAGTGGATATACACGGGACAAATTCAGTGATTTCAAGATCTTGATAAATTCCCCTAAACCATTGTCTTGTTGTAGAATCCTAGAATTGTGGCCTATAAGAGTTTATCTAACAATATGAACAGAAAGTAATAGGCTTCATAATTAGTTAGGAGTGCAAAAAGGATAGAGTATTATACTCGTATATAACGAAATGCGCACATAAAATTTGTAGAATACTAATTATGTGAAATTGGTAAAACCCTTCGGATACGCAGTGAGTTAAACCTTATGTATACCATATAGATTCTTTAAAGGCACTCCTTGAAACAGGATTTGAATACATATCATCACAACCAACTCTTATTGGTATAAAAGCAAAGGTATCACCTGAACAAGGTAAGTAGTAACTGATTGCAAAACTGTATCACAAGAGCATTTGTCTGAAATATGTGTTAATGATTGATGTTTTGGATATTGCTTATACCTTGTGTATATGTGGATAACATATTGCTCTATTCTTATTGTGTGACATGTCCCATAGAGAATTTATACATGTGGTATTATCACGATGCATATGATCATAGCATAACATTGGAGGTTGTCGCATGCATTGATCATAGTACAGGCGTTCTAAAGGTGATCAGAACAAACTGTTTTGGTTATGTGCATCGCGGGCTACTGGTAAGGGGCTATTTTTTGGCGGAGTCTGGGGCACGTCATAGTGATCCATGTGTTATGATTGGACACTTTGTGTGATGTTTTGCGGTGGAGTCTGGGACACATCGTGGTGACTCATGTGTATGATTGGGCACCTTATAGCCATGATCCTGGTGGAGTCTGGGACACGCCAGGCTGAACCATGTGTTATGATTGGGCAGTTTGTTCTGGCTATGGTTGGACATGCACACTTTTGGCCCGGTCCAGGAACTCGAGGTGTACATAGCAGCGCGCTATAAAAGAGTTTTTGAAAGTTAAAGGAAAGTGAAACTGCATTTCACAAACTCATTCATAAATGCATTCATGCATTGTGTGTCACTACTTACTGAGCTTTCGCTCATTTAGTTGAATTCTTGTGATACAGGTAATAATTCAGGGTATCAGGCATAGGTTGACATATGGGATGCTTCTCTACACCAACGAGCCGTTGTATATGAACATCAGACCTGTGGAGTGTTCTCTGTGTGTGTTAAGTCTAAGTTTGCTTATAAACCTATACAGCCGATGTTTTCTTTTGATTGTAATATAATAGTCGGCTGATGTGTAAAAGTGACTTTTGGTGTGTAAAAAGAGTTTCCTCTTAAAGGTTTTAAGTGTTCCGCTGTGTTGTAATATATAATAAGGATATTTTTAATATCCGGTATCTGATAGACAAATCTAGGGGGTGTGACAGATTTGGTATCGGAGCAAAGGTTTAAAGCGTTTCTGAAGACCGTTCATATACAACAATCGCTTGGCGGAGGGGAGCAACCCATCAGTCAATGGTTTTATTTATTTTTTTTACTTGCTATTTGCATGTTTATGTTAATATTGGCTAATAAAATACCCTTGTGTGAGAAGTGAAGGCTATTAAGAGATCATGGAAGAGAATAGAACGCAAAGTAGTGCTGAAGGAGCGAGGGATAACCGTATCGACCGACTGGCGGATCTTGTGGAAAGGCTTATAGAACGGGGTGTTAGACGTGAAGCCGAGGCTCATCGTTCTCCACCTCCTCAAAATGATGCCATTGATCTGGTTAGTGAGAGGTTCCAGAAACTAAAACCTCCCACATTTGAAGGTGGGCTCGATACTAGCGTCTCTGAGAATTGGCTCCGAACTATGGAAAGGATGTTCAGCTACAGCAGAATCCCTGATGAGGCCAAGGTTTCATGTACGGTATTTTACCTCCGTAATGATGCTAGTTACTGGTGGGACACCATGATGGGTATATATGATGTTCGTAGACTGACATGGGAGGAATTTAAAGAGCTTTTCGAGGCGAAATACCTTACAAAAGCTGCACAAGCTGCAAAACGGAAGGAATTTTCAAACTTGAAGCAAGGTGACATGTCAGTTGATGAATATGTCACAAAATTTGAGGAGCTTTCAAGGTATGCGCCACACATGGTAAGCACGGATGAGCTAAAGGTCGAGCAATTCATCGAGGGTCTGAAACCAGAGATATATAGAGATGTGCAAGTCGGGGAAACCAGAGGCTCAAAATATGTGGCAGTGGTTCAGCGAGCTCTAAATGCAGAAATGGCTCAAAGGAAAATCATGGAGGAATGAAAGGAAAAAGAGGCTAAAGAAAAGCAGAATCAGCCGAATTATCAGCAGGGCCAAGGCAAGTGGCAGCACTCAAACAAGGGTAACAAGAGGCAAGGCCAGTTCTACAAAGGTAATGGCCAGAAACGGTTTAAGGACAACAACGGAGGACAACCATCCACTGGAGGTAAACAAAAACCAAAATGTGCAAAATGTGGAAGATATCACTTTGGCGTCTGCATGGAAGGACCCGGAGCCTGCTACAAATGTGGAAAGATGGGTCATTTTGCGAAGGAGTGTACCTCTAATGACTCCGAGCAGAAGAAAGTACAAGGAAGAGTATTTGCAATCACGCAGGCAGAGGCTGATGCCAACCCTGCAGTCGTCTCAGGTAACATACTAATTTGTGGTATTCCTGCATATGCATTGTTAGATCCAGGAGCAACACATTCATTTGCATCGACCAAGTATGTGAGAAGGTTGGGCAAACCACTAGAAGAGTTTGGTGGGCAGTTTAATATGTCTACCCCTTCAGGAGAACTCTTGACCTCGGACAAAGTTCCCCGATCCTGTAGTGTAGTAATCAATAACCGGGAATGGGATGCTGATCTCATTGTGCTCAACATGTCGGATTATGAAGTAATCCTAGGGATGGATTGGTTATCCAAGCATCATGCTACCATGGATTGTAAAAAGAAGATTGTTACATTCCAACCACCAAATGAAGAGGAGTTTGTGTTTGTTGGGAGTAGCAGCAAATTGAGAACAAGAATAATTTCAGCAATGATGGCACAAAAATTACTTAGAAATGGATGTGTCGGTTATTTAGCTTGATGTGGTGGACAAACAGAAGGAGCAGATCCACAAACCCGAAGATGTACCTGTGGTACAGGAATTTCTAGAAGTATTCCCAGAGGATTTACCAGGGCTACCTCCAGACAGAGAAATTGAATTCAACATTGAGCTGATTCCAGGAGTGGCCCCAATATCGAAAACACCGTACAGAATGGCTCCTACAGAGTTGAGAGAATTAAAAATTCAGTTGTAAGAATTGCTTGATAAAGGATTCATACGACCCAGTTTTTCACCATGGGGAGCCCCAGTACTCTTCATCAAGAATAATGATGGTACCATGAGACTCTGTATCGATTATAGAGAATTGAATAGGGTGACCATCAAGAACAAATATCCTTTACCAAGGATTGACGATTTATTCGACCAGCTTCAGGGAGATGCAACGTTTTCAAAGATCGATTTAAGGTCGGGTTACCATCAATTGAAGATCAAAGAAGATGACATACCAAAGACGGCATTTCGAACCCGGTATGGACACTATGAATTTCTGGTGATACCTTTTGGTCAGGATTGGGAGTTGTGCTTATGCAAGATGGAAGAGTAATTGCTTATGCTTCACGGCAACTGAAGGATTACGAGAAAAACTATCCAACTCATGATCTTGAATTGGCAGCCGTAGTATTTACCTTGAAAATGTGGCGACATTACCTTTATAAAGAAAGATGTGAAATCTACACGGATCATAAGAGCTTAAAGTGTTATTTCACACAGAAGGAACTCAATATGCGGCAAAGGCGATGGCTGGAATTGGTTAAGGATTATGATTGCACAATAAATTATCATCCAGGTAAGGCAAATGTTGTTGCAGATGCTTTAAGTAGAAGGTCTAATGCTAGCGTATCGGCAATAATAGTGACCCAGAAACCATTATTACAAGATTTGGAGAAGTGGGGATTGCAGATTGTGCAAGAAGGGCATGTCAGAAAACTATTTTCAATGACACTGCAACCTACCATACTTGAGACCATTAAACAGGATCAACTTACGGATCCCTATATGTCTCATTTGAAGAAAGAAGTTGAGACAGGCAAATCCAAGGATTTCGGAATTACACCAGACGGAGTTATCAACTTCAAGGGGCGGCTATGTGTACCGGATAATAGTAGTCTGAAGAAGGAGATACTCTCAGAATCTCACAACGCTCCATATACAGTACATCCTGGAACCACCAAGATGTACAAGGACCTAAAGATGCACTATTGGTGGCCTGGGATGAAGAACGATGTGGTTAAATTTGTGGCTCAGTGCCTAACTTGTCAACAAGTAAAGGCAGAATATCAAAGACCCGCAGGGACATTACAATCACTTGATGTTTCTAAATGGAAATGGGAAGACATCACTATGGACTTTGTAGTTGGACTTCCAAGAACCAGAGAAGGTCACGATTCCATATGGGTTATAGTTGATCGCCTAACAAAATCATCTCACTTTCTTCCGGTACATACTACATATTCCATGGATAAGTTGGCGGATTTATACGTTAGAGAAATTGTAATATTGCATGGTGTACCTTTATCAATTGTATCAGACAGAGATCCCCGTTTTACTTCATCATTCTAGAAGAGCTTACATAAAGCCCTGGGAACAAAGTTGGCGTTCAGTACAGCGTTTCACCCACAAACTGATGGTCAGTCGGAGAGAACTATCCAGACTCTGGAGGACATGTTAAGAGCGTGCGTACTGGATTTCCAAGGGTCGTGGAATACCTACCTGCCTTTGATAGAGTTTGCGTATAACAATAGCTTCCACTCTACTATTGGCATGGTGCCTTACGAAGCTCTTTATGGCAGAAAGTTCAAATCACCGATTCATTGGGATGAGCTGGGTGAGAGGAAGTTTCTTGGACCAGAATTGGTGCAGAAAACTAAAGAAGCCATTGAGAAAATTAGAAAAAGAATGCTAACAGCTCAGAGTCGGCAAAAGAGCTACGCGGACAACCGACGACGAATGCTTGAGTTTGATGTCGGGGACAAAGTATTTCTCTAGGTGGCACCAATGAAGGGCGTCATGAGATTCAGAAAGAAAGGGAAATTAAATCCAAGATACATAGGCCCATTTGAGGTACTGGAAAGAATTGGAGAAGTGGCATACAGGTTAGCACTTCCGCCATCACTAACAAATGTTCACGACGTCTTTCACGTTTTAATGTTGAAGAGGTATATCTCGGATCCATCACATATATTGAGCTATGAGCAATTGCCGTTAAGTGAGGACTTGAATTATAAAGAGACACCGATCAAGATCTTGGATAGTAAGCAAACAAAATTGAGGAACAAAAAGATATCATTTGTTAAGGTGTTGTGGAAGAATCACTCAGTTGAAGAAGCCACGTGGGAAAAGGAAGATGAAATGAGGCATAAAAATCCGGCTCTATTTGGTAAGTAAATTTTGAGGACGAAATTTCTATAAGGGGGGAATATTGTGATGCCCAAAGACTCTCACACACAAGGTCTAGTCAATAATAACATATTAATCTTAAAACATGCAAGACTTCATGCTTAATCGTATAAAAATGTGACAGTGTGACATGAAACTGCTATTATTTGAATAATATGATTCATGCATTACTTGTTATCAAGTATTATTCTGACATTTCATGATTCACATTATTTGATAGTTAATTTAACGGCATTGAAGTGGCTAAGCATTTGAACCTAACCTCAAGTACAAGTGGTAAGCCTATAAGCAGTAAATAATATCAGTGACGTGTCTATCGGTTGGTCTCGGGGTTTTAGTCGGCGGGTATGCTGAGTCAATTGGATTGATAATTCTAGTAAATAACCCTTTCTTATTCTGATAACATGTGTCAAGCATCTTGATACTTGTGAATACCATCAATGATGAAATTCAAGGTCTCAGTGATAACATTTGTTAAGTCATTCGATTTGTAAGTATCTTATTCGTCCCAAATGCGATCGGGTAGAATGGAATTTGTCCTTTAGTTCGTTGTCCAATAATGTCATATTTCTAAGTGAGTACTCGGACTCTTATTTCTAGGGTTAATTATATAAAATTTCATAAAGATAACAACAAACTCATTTTCTACCACTTTTGAAGGTATTCGCAAAAGTAGTCGGGTTTAAACAATAAAAATACATATTAAACTTTATCAAAAACCTTGGACAATACATCCATACCCTAAACATGATCAATACCTACTAAGAACCGGTTTAAAACATCCAAGAACCGGATTATAACAACTCCAACTGGTCCATTCTTCTAAACCTGACTTCTGGAGGCCATTGAGGGGCATTTTAGAACTTTCACCCTTATAAACCGACTCTTTCACTTAGATAAGGGAGGAAACGGATTCTAAACTCTTATAGACACTCTGAACTAGATCTATAAGCTCCACACTTCGAAAATCCATCAAATAATTGAGGAGAAATCACCAAAAACATCAACACCTCAATTCAGTTCACAATCAAGGTGAGTTATCTTCGTTTTACTCTTGTTCTTGCTATATTTCTTGTATGATATGAACTTGTGAGAGCTGTTTTAGGTGCTTATATACGTTATAATGGTGTTTAGAACTCATACATGGCCTAAACTTGTGTTTAAGATGGATTTGTAGGGCTTAAAACTCACTAAGACAATAAAAGAATCAATTCTGCCACCTTTTGAAAATATGTGTGGATAGTATTGAATTCGTGTGATTCAGTGCATAGGTTGATATATACATGTTCTTAAGTATATTAGGTATACTATATCAAAAATTCATGCAAATCCGACTTATAATTAAGTGGATATACGCGGGACAAATTCAGTGATTTCAAGATCTTGATAAATTCCCCTAAACCATTGTCTTGTTGTAGAATCCTAGAATTGTGGCCTATAAGAGTTTATTTAACAATATGAACAGAAAGTAATAGGCTTAATAATGAGTTAGGAGTGCAAAAAGAATAGAGTATTGTGCTCGTATATAACGAAATGCGCACATAAAATTTGTAGAATACTAATTATGTGAAATTGGTAAAACCCTTCGGATACGCAGTGAGTTAAACCTTGTGTACACCATATAGATTCTTTAAAGGCAGTCCTTGAAACAGGATTTGAAGACATATCATCACAACCAACTCTTATTGGTATAAAAGCAAAGGTATCACCTGAACAAGGTAAGTAGTAACTGATTGCAAAACTGTATCACAAGAGCATTTGTCTGAAATATGTGTTAATGATTGATGTTTTGGATATTGCTTATACCTTGTGTATATGTGGATAACATATTGCTCTATTCTTATTGTGTGACATGTCCCATAGAGCATTTATACATGTGGTATTATCACGATGCATATGATCATAGCATAGCATTGGAGGTTGCCGCATGCATTGATCATAGTACAGGCGTTCTAAAGGTGATCAGAACAAACTGTTTTGGTTATGTGCATCGCGGGCTACTGGTAAGGGGCTATTTTGTGGCGGAGTCTGGGCACGTCATAGTGATCCATGTGTTATGATTGGACACTTTGTGTGATGTTTTGCGATGGAGTCTGGGACACACCGTGGTGACTCATGTGTATGATTGGGCACCTTATAGCCATGATCCTGGTGGAGTCTGGGACACGCCAGGATGACCCATGTGTTATGATTGGGCAGTTTGTTCTGGCTATGGTTGGACATGCACACTTTTGGCCCGGTCCAGGAACTCGAGGTGTACATAGCAGTGCGCTATAAAAGAGTTTTTGAAAGTTAAAGGAAAGTGAAACTGCATTTCACAAACTCATTCATAAATGCATTCATGCATTGTGTGTCACTACTTACTGAGCTTTCGCTCATTTAGTTGATTTCTTGTGATACAGGTAATAATTCGGGGTATCAGGCATAGGTTGACATATGGGATGCTTCTCTACACCAACGAGCCGTTGTATATGAACATCAGACCTGTGGAGTGTTCTCTGTGTGTGTTAAGTCTAAGTTTGCTTATAAACCTATACAGCCGATGTTTTCTTTTGATTGTAATATAATAGTCGGCTGATGTGTAAAAGTGACTTTTGATGTGTAAAAAGAGTTTCCTCTTAAAGGTTTTAAGTTTTCCGCTGTGCTGTAATATATAATAAGGATATTTTTAATATCCGGTATGTGATAGACAAATCTAGGGGGTGTGACATATTATCTACAGATAATAATAGTTTATTATTAATATAATACTATAATTGAAAATAATCTACAAGACATAACTTGAATTGAATATTACTATTATTAGGAAATCTACGTATTTAATGGCTCGGATAAATAAGGCCGAATTTTAATTATTGAAAAGCTGATTGAAGTAAATTGAAGAAATTAAATATTTAAGGACTCAAATAGTGTAAGGACAGATCGGGCTGTTACTAAATAGGACTGGATTAATGGACCCAAGAGTGAGATTTGAAATTGGGCTAAAAATTAATTGACATTGGTGAAAGAGAAGTTTGGGCCGGATTAGGGATTTGGCACAATTGAATGAAGTGTATAATCGGCCTAATTTTTCAGGGTGTGAGAAATCCCTTTTTCACTATTCGTCTCTCCCTCACTTGCAGGCTCTGAGAAACTGTTTCGGGACATGAAGACCGGCTCACACTGCAACGATTGTGAGATGGCTGGATCGGAGTATCGGCCGTCTGTTCACCCTGGTTCCTTCGGTTTGGACTCCAACAACTCTGTTCGAACTCCCATCGGAAGTAATCGCAGAACCGCGGTCCTTGAATCCGACCAAGCAGCGACAACGACAGTCCAGATATGTATAATCGGGTAATTGAGGCTCACATCCTTTCTATTTGCCTGATTATCCTTGATGTTTGCCCGAAATTTCGGGTTACCGGGTCCGACTATGAGATGGCTGGCTAGGGATTTGATTCGGGCGAAAGAATTGAATGAGTGACGGAGGGTTGCGACGGCGACGGTTGCAAAGACCGGAGGTTTGAGCCGACATCTAAGGTGTCGTGGTTGGGGATTTTCGGTTGCGGCCGAAATAAAAGGTTTGTTCTCCTTCAATTCTTAATTTGATTATAAAAATGGTTTGGGTTTTGATTTCAATTTTTGATTTCAGATTTGGGTTATCTGAATCTCATGATGTGTGTGTTGTTGGGAAATTATTGAAGGTGGATGATGCTTGTTACGTGAAGATTGTGAAGGACCGAAAAAGATGGGAATAACATTTTGTGTGTTTGCTGTGAAATCGAGGGAATTGAACAGAAAGAAGATTACCTGCGGATTGCTCTAGTGGTGTAGAATGTTTTTCGGATGACGGGCTGAGAATGTATGCTGTTCGATTTATATGATGATTTGATATGGAAATATTTGCTGTAAAATGATATGAAATCCCCTTTTGATCTGCTGAGAGGGTGGTATTTAAGCAGAAATAATCTCAACCAACTCTTCCCCATGATGCCCACTCCTCCCACTAATGTGGTTGTGAGAATGTGCAGAAAATTTCTCCCTTGTTCTGATCGTGTGTGTGTGGGAGAGGATGTTGGGCTCTTAATTAATTAGGATTTGGGCTTGACAATGAATTGTGCCCAAAATAAATGGGTTAAAATTTATTTAAAATGGATTGGTGAAATCTTATGGGTAACGATTAATATCGCTTAAAATTTGACTCGGGCCTAGAAATGACGACATCAAACACGATAAAATAAAACGAGAAATGACACGACATGAATCACATGATTGGACATGAATTATAATGACATAAATGAATTTGCATGACCATGAAATAAAATAAATTAAATGATAAATTATTCGGGCATTAATTTAGTAAAATTGAACATATTTTTCTATAATTTCACAATAAATATATATGCGAAATCGGGACGTTACATCATACGCTCTAACAAGCCTAGAATAACTATTTAACGCCACTACTGTGTATCATCTAAATAGATTCTTAACGTAAAACCAATTAAAATATATTCAATTCATTCCCAGTACACTACGCCATCACAAATCCACTATCAGCTAAAGTAACAAATTTTGCCATATGAATCAACAATACAGCAAGAATAATATATTCAATTTCAAGCATATTCGACGTGATGGAACATCAAATTGATCATCTTCCCATTGCTCCAATAATGGTACTAGAAGTTGGCCAACTGACCTTCAATTTAGTTGGAGGTCAGGGGTTCAATTCCTAGTGGCAACACTTTGCAATTGAATTTCTCGCGCGATGATCCTTGGTCTTTGGTAAGGGTTAGACTAACCTCCAGACGCGGTGGAACAATTAAATATTGAGCAGCGCGGTGTGGGAGGCCAGATCTCGGTGGGAACTGCGGTTGGATTTGGGGTCAGGCGTGAGAATCACTGGCGACGACTCGCGGTAGTTGAGGATATTTAAGAACTTGGGAGCGATACACATCTCGCGATTTAACCTGGTAGCGATCTTGTGGGTAGAATTGTTATTAGACTTAGTCAGTGTAAACTTGGAGCCCTGTATATAAATAAATGGTACTAGAAATTTAAATTGTAACAAGTATAAAAGTTTAAATTTGACCCACACAACGAATAAAGTAATAAATATATTATTTACCATCAATTGATGGTTGTATTTTTTTATGAATTTAATTTATAGGCACCGACATTTAGAAAAGTTCTAAACCATCATCCAGTCGCATTGTACCATTATGCCATTATTCCAAAAAAATCTCAACCACACCCCCGTGATGCTTATGATCGTTAAAACGGACCCGATCGCTCAGACAAAGGTCAAATTCGTGTTTAGGGGCTGATTTTGTGTGGGGTTAAGGAGTTTGAAGGTTTGTCGTGGTCTAACGTGAGAGCACAGAATGAGAGGAAAAGGGGGGAAAGGTTTTTTTGCAAACGTATGTAGAGGTGTTTAAGAATACTCGATCCAACTATTTAATGATCCGAACTAATTTTTGGGTTGGATACCCGACTCGAAAAAAAATCATATAATCGGGCTGGGTCATGGACCGACTTGTTGCGTAAATTCGGGTAGCCGAAAACCCGATTATTCTGTTAATATTTTTTTTTATAAATTTAACTATTTGTTTCAGGAGAAAGTAAAAGACTGTAAATAGAGTCAATCAATTGCATTCATAACACTGATAGATGGGCATTTATATAGGCATTACAATGAGAGTCCTTCCATACATAGGATTCCTAGATAAGGTAAGACATCTAATAGGATCCTACTACCTCTAGAAGGATCTAGAACCTTCCATCTATGTATCTACAACAGTATTAGGTAAGACACATCACGAGAATAATAATTTCCGGAACACTCCCCCTATGTCGAGCACTAATACAACAATGGTGCAGAAGATGTTGCCTTCGTAAAAACCTATTCCAAGCCAAAATAAAACCCCATGGGAAAAATAAAGGCTTGATGAGGAAAAGATTGCAACGCACCAAGATAACATGTCATGTATACTCCCCCTGATGTATACATAATGACTCACCTTGATGCGTACCTCAAATCATAGGAGTCAGATGCCAAGTTGCCCTCACAACTACACCAAGAAAAAACTCAGTGAGAAAAATACCTCTTGGTCTAAGTTGAACAGAAGTACAACGCATCATTGTATGGATGTTCTCATAGGTCGCCTCGTTAAAAACCTTACCAAGTGAAAACCCAATGGAAAAAAACAAACCTTGGTCTAAGGACAAAAAGAGCGCGACACATCCAAAGTGCAGAGTCGCTAAAGACTTATCAAATTTTCTAAAGTCTTGACCTCCATGCACTAAATCAGTCATAACTTCTTCGATTCAATAGGTATCAACGAAACTGTAAGAGCTTATGAAAACTAGACACCCATAACTTTTCATTCACATACAGTACGTAACCTAGATCGACCTGAGCAGATTACAAAGCTCTATCGAAGTTGACTCAGTAAATTACCGGACATATCTTGTCCTACTTTGCAATAATAGTCATATGTCACTCAACATGA
This sequence comes from Orobanche coerulescens, assembly GCA_033398695.1. Taxonomy (NCBI): domain Eukaryota; kingdom Viridiplantae; phylum Streptophyta; class Magnoliopsida; order Lamiales; family Orobanchaceae; genus Orobanche; species Orobanche coerulescens. The sequence continues at coordinate 26,822,503 of CM065805.1, read as the reverse complement.
TGGATGTGATCAAATGGTTGGTTTCCTTGGAAAGTAGACACAAACCTTTCCAATGGCACCAATTTCACCATTTTCCATCAAGTGAGCTGCCCTGTAAGTCATATGGGAGATAGACCAACACATTCTGGGCAGATTCGGGTATCAGTTTTCAAGTGTCCTTTTTATCGAGATAGAGTACATCGAGTCAAACATGAGTACATAATACCGTACTTTTCTCTTAAGACTGCATCATCACTTAAGTGAGCCAAGTCTCATAATGACTTCGACTAATCATTGGGAATCATATAGGCATTACTTTATCGTCTCTTAGGGAAATCGTCCCTTAGATTGCCTTAAACCGATTTATGAATACGCATCATCAAGTGTCCCCAAGATCCTTTTATTCTTAACTTTGGATTTAGTGGAATCTCTTAGTCTCACAAGAGTACATCATTATAAATCCTTAGTTTTACACGCAAAAGCTTCATATCTCTTCCAAATCAAGTATATACTTAGTATGCGTTCCCGACAATCACTTGTCGACGCACTCCGTGGTCAGGAGCCACTTGATTTGAGTCTGATCCATCACGAGATCCTTTTTATCACTTAACTTAGTTCCCCACTAAGATAAGATTTAACCACAAGCTGCATGTCAGTTCTTTTGGGAAACTATCTAACTGAAAAGATAGTGGATGCTATAACATCCATTACGATAGCACAACTATGTTTCGTGTCATCGTAGTCGATTCCAGTGCGTTCATGAGAAACCTCGCGCCATGAGGTGAGTTTAACTCCTTCTCTCACTCGCTTTGACAAAGTATACAGATAGAGCTTATCTTTGGAGTGTCGGCACCACTTCAACAAAGGGCTATCACTTTGTTTATACTGGAGTCGCATATGTTTCCATTTTAGGCCAAGGCTACAACGTTGTAGATTTTCAACGAAGTATGGTTCGATTAAACTCACATTCCACGTCCTCATGAACCGGCTTTATTCATAGAGTACTCTTTATGGATTGGCATTCATTGAGGCGTCCCCCAATGATGACTATAATCTAGAATCACATGAGACGGATGAGTTCATTTGATCAAATGATCAAGTTTCATGTACCAAACTCGCATTTATTCTTAGCGAGAGTATTTATCGAACCAAGTGGCATCCCAATACTCTATGAGATCCACGGCCTAGTAACACCATCTACCACAATTTGTGGTGTTACCATATCACCATTTATAGGTGACGAATGTCCATGACCGGACACAATCCTTGCAGACATGTTTGCAGCATGTATTTAATCTCGTCACTTTAGGGAACTTGGTGAGGCACAGTAGGGACAAACTACGACAATTCCAAATCGTTCTACTCGAACATGATCATTCGCATCTCCCCCTAACGACGGGAAGACTGGCTCATCAAAGTGACTTACGAGATCGTCTGCCAAGGTATATTTTAAGCGGACTATGAGTGAAAGCGCATATCATATTCATCATTTATAACCCGTCATAATGCGTTGTGGTGACGCACTTTGGCACATGAACATGTGGACGATAAAGGTTTTCAGTGTTAACGCAATCCAGTTAACAAAATGCATACTGTTACACTCGTAACTAAATATTTGAATGATGATAGGTATAGGTGAATATGACATGTTGACCGATGTTACATAACCGTAGCTACTGGTCTTGAGAATCCAACAAAACCGCCACCATGCACCACCGGGATCGAACATGAAGAAACGATTGAACCGATGATAGGCTGTTGGTTTTATCGAACCTCTAGTGCTTTCTTGAAGAGTTCACTCCCTTCACCAGCCCAAAACACCTCAAAATTTCGTGAGCATGTATAAACGGGTGTTTAGGATTCCAAAACCATCAACCTTGTGGTCAAAAACCGATCGAAATGACATTGAACTGGTTGTTGGGACGGCTGGTGGTATGTGAAAACTTCATTTAAGTGGTTCACCTCTTTCCAAGTCTCCAAATGGCATCAAAATTTGTGAGAAGGTAGCCTTGGATGTTATGAAGTACTTGTTAAAATTTCACTTTAAGACTTGGTCTAAAAAGTGGGTGAACCGACCTTTACAATGACTGGTCCGCAAGTTGGACAACCATAACTCAGGTTTCATCAACTTATCAATCATTGTCAAAGGAACAACATAACATATAAATGTTATCACTTGAGTACGACCATTTGTGAACATCATCATAGCATCATAAGCCACCCAGGCTAATACTTATGATCATGTATATATAAGGACTCGGTGAAAAGGGAGAACTCAGCACCATGCTTATGCGAGTCGCTACATTATTCTCTTTAGCATAGGAGGGTGTCATCTCCTAATCGTGCCAAAGAATAGGCTTAAATCAATGAACATGGCTAAGAAGGATCATTGGGGGGGTCTTTGGCGTCACACATGTTTATGAAAACAAGATGCGGATGGCATAAATATCATCATCGGTCATGAGCCCTGCTCATGACTCCACCAACGTACTTTGGTGTCTTTGATCCAACTAGTTTCTTTATTCAAAGAAAATGATGTCCATGACAATACCGTGGTATATGGATCATCAAATTGTCCAAACTCCGGACTATTAAAGCCTAAATGTGTCAATGTCCCAATACATCTTCTGGTTACAAAAACCGATGCAAGCTGGACCATATTGACTCATGAATATTTTCCTTTCACATATTCAATACAAGTGATGCATAAGATTTTATTTCTCACAAATCACAATGAGATGCTATGAGTGATACACTTTGGCATATGTATCATCGAGTCATAACATGGTTCAATTGTTACGGAACATATGTGACTAGAAAATGCCATTCGACATTCAACAACTTGAGCATTATTCCACTCATTGATTGTGATGACCTAGTCCACTACAAAAAAAACAGTGTTTACCGACGCCAAATTCCGTCGGCAAAATAAGCAGGGGGCGTCGGTAAAATTAATACCGACGCCATTACCGACGCCAGAAGGGCGTTGGAAAACCGATCGACGGTAAAAAATTACCGACGCCATTTCGTGGCGTTGTTAAATTACCGACGGCTTACCGACGCCGTTGGCGTCGGGCAATCCCCGGGTGACCTGAAACTGGGACGGTTTTGCCGACGGATACCGACGCCACTACTGACGCCACGGCCGACGGAATTTACGACGCCGTTTTGCCGTCGTTAATTTTAAAATAACGACGCCGGTCCAGGCGTTGTTAAACCGAACAATGGCGACGCCATTGCCGACGGAATTTAGCCGTCGCTAATGTACCATTGCCGACGGTCTTGCAGCCGTTGGTAAAACTGTAAATCACGACGCGTTTTACCGACGGTAAAAGGGCGTCGGTAATTTTTAATCTTGATTTTGGTCGGGAATGCCGTCGGTATTTTTGTTTTTCTTGAATATTCTGAATTTTTAATTATTTTAATTACCTGCTTTCAATTTCTGAATAATCAAACAAACTAGTCATAAACATCAAAAACGTCTCAATGTTACACAATCGTCATAGTTATATCGTCGTACACAATCAAGAGTTGTCATCATTTCATCATACAATAAAAAAAGAAATAAGTAGTCTAAATCAAGGTGAAGTAGAAGAGCGACTCGGAGGTGGAAAATTTTGTTGTGTTAGCATTTCTTGAATAGCTTGCAAGCTGTTCCTCAAGGCGCTGTCTCTTCACGCGCTCTTCTTCAATCACCTTTGCCTGGTCTTCTCTCGGTCTGCGCTCTTCTTCAATCATCTTTGCCTGCTCTTCTCTCGATCTGCGCTCCTCTATCATTTGCTCCTCTAAGGATGTGAATCGAGTGTGGATCTCTTCGGATGCGTGAAACCGTGAGGTCGTTGATCCACCGCCGCTAGAGCACGTGCTTATGATGCCGGGAGCTAGGCGCGATGCCATACATCCTGTTTTTCTTGACATATTCTTTGGCGGCCTCCTTCTCCTGCAGCACAGTCTTATAGATCATATTTAAATCTGCTCCCGCTCCTTGCTCTGCAGCAAGCTGCTTAACTCTAGCCTGAGAAGAAAAACATGCTCAATGAGAAAAACATTCCAAATGAATACAACTTTACAGAAATAAATATTCTAATTACATTTAAGCATCAACAAGGAAAAAAATGGAATAATTTTAGGAATGCAGGAGCAAGATTATATCTACGTATTTAGGCACAAGTTCGGACGGACAATGTCATGTTTTTCTATTTAAAAAGTGGGGTAGAAAAATATAAAATACAACGTAAATATAGTTGAAGTGAAAACCCGGACCGGGACTTGCCAGAGGTTTTGGCTCCGCATCTATATTTTAAAGCCAATCGCCGTAACCATTAGCATCATAGCAGGGCGATATCGTCGTCCCGGCAAGAGTATATAATACTCGACTCAAATTTAAAATTCTACCCCCGTATTGTTATCCTACCAATTTCTAACAAAACCAAACCGAATTTTCAAACATTTGGTTCATGTTCGGCTCAATATGATTCTAGATGAAAAATTTCAAGAAACTCGAATAAAATTCAGTTAATGTATAAATTTCAAGAAACTCAATATCAAGTACCTTACAACTACATCATCGACTTCTCTATATATTACAAAAAGATTGGGGCTACTTGTAATACATTTAAAGAAGTTGGGGATGTAAATGTATAATATTCTTGGCGTCGGCAACTATAACCACATGGATAGAATGTAAAATGTAAGACCAAACCAAACATCAATGTTTTTTTTTCCTGAAATTTTAGAACTTCTCTAGGTCTTTCCGTAACTACCCCAAACCTTAGGGGTTCTTTTGTAATTAACCATAAAATTAATAGGTTACTGGACATTCAATAAATAGTTTCCTGATTTGAACAAAGAACATGAACATCCAACTTCTGCCTCTTATTCCAATCAAGCAAATTGACTCATTTACATGTCACATTCATAGGCAAACTCCCCTGGACATGCAAGTGTCTATTAAGACATGCATTTTATGTACAAAAGTACTGTTATTTTGCTAATAGGGTAGGTAAACATCTCACAATCAACACCATAGGTCTAAGTGAAATACAATGAAATACACAACCAAGGGAATCACCAACTAATGAAACTAAAGCACCGCTCAGAAGTAAATTAAAAAGACAAGCAAATGCTAATAGAAGTGAAGAAATGAAGCAATGAGATCAGTTCATTTTAAATAAAGGACCTTGCACTGATGGCCAGGTCAGATGTGAGTGATTCTGATGTGAGTGATTCTGATGATGAAACCGAGTACGTGAACCTTGCACTGATGTCCAGGTCAGATGAGCAGGAAGCTAGTTCAGCAAGTAATCTGGTAAGAACTACTAACATTTCTGATCTTTCTAAGTTTGATTGCAAGAACACCATTGATGAAATGTCTAATGAAATTTATAACTTTCGTGTCACTCTAAAATCATTAACCAAAGAAAATGCTAGAATAAAAGGGGCTAATGATTTATAACATTTTTCTACAATACTAAAGTTGATTATTGGACAAATAGACACACTGTTTCCATGACAATCAAAACAACAAGTGTGAATCGAATGTATTCCAAAATACCGTAGATGAATCGAATGTATATATACTTACATCAATATCCGCATCCTTCTGTGTCGTAAAAGTTCCATCTTTTTTCATGTGGATAGCTCGAAAAGAGGCATAAACACACTGCTCTAATGGAAGATTGTTCGTCGTTGCCTATTTATTAAAAAAAACTTCGAAATTATTATGATGCACACTTACATATACAAGCAAAAATAATTAGATAATTACTAACCAACTCTCGAGCAAGTACGCTAACGGACTTAGAGCCTCCACTGTGCTTGCTTATCCCGGTACCAGGGCCATCCACTTCAGCCATTCGGTTGCCTCTTGCCCTCATAGATACATCTCTCACCTCGGGAGTATCCCAGTAAGCACACAAACCTTCCCACCAATCAGTAGGGATGTGTTTCGTCCTCCCTTGATCCCTTTTCTTTTTGCATCACTTAGGAAATTGCTGAACCTAATCCGTACACGAGACTCCCAAAATCATAGACTTCTTGTTCCCACTCAACGAGCCACGTGAAAAATTTCTATGAAATATTGGATATCAAGTTAATAAAACTAACTTTGCAATTGAATATAATTTGTTTAGATAATTATTTAAAATTTCCTTAAATTAGGTATATTATTGGTCCTTTAAGCTATTTGGAGTATCTTTCCGGTTGAAGCACTGTCGGATTGGGAACTCTTTTAAAACTCCTCGTGCACACCACAGAAACTGGGATGAATCACTATATCTCTGTAACCAAAACCAAATTAATCATTTAGATCATCACAATACTTAGTTATAGCATTTAATCAACATTTGTTTTCTATTTTTTAGTACTTGTTTTCTTCTTTAAATATAAGTTAAAGGGAACGTATGAAAGTCTTACACAAGTTGGGGAAGCAATTTTTGAAATAGAAGCAACTGTGAATGTGGTATTTGCAAATTTGTAAGATTACTTTTCTTTTTGTAATTATTCGGAAATACTTTTATACCAATTAAACAAGAAATAACTAACCCGGTTTTAGTATCTCTTTCAAGAGCAATCTTTCTACAGGAAACAACACTTGAGGCTGCCTCAGAAGCTATTATCTCTCGATCCTCATCTTCAGAAATGTGTGCACTAGTCTCCTCGTCTGCCCTGTCTCGGAGTAGAACAATCGGCGGAGTCTCGGGTAGAGCAGACGAAGACCTAACAGGACCTTCTCGTGGGGAGTCCGTAGCTTGTGAAGAGTGTCCGGGAGCTGCTCGTGAGGAGCCCGTGCTACTGCGGCGCCCGCCACCACCTCTCCTCATCGAGAACATCTAAAATTGCTTGTGTAGAAAATAAAATAAAATCAAATAAACACATAATTGGTTGTATACAACCTAGGGGGTATTTTTTGTTATGTTTTATTTTTAACTTACCATTCTATTTGTTTTATTTTTAACTTACACCATTATATTCATGTTCAACAGGTTTGTTCGGCAGAAGTTAGGGATCATGGTTAATGGGAACGAAGCTTTGTGGTTTTAGTACGATGTCTGTATGTGAAGGAAGCATGGAGTGGTTAGCTTTTTCTGCGTACTTGCTGAATTTTGTAAATCAAGTGGTTATATATTATGTAACCATTAAACTCATAATTATGTAGTAATCGTAATATGTAGTAGGTTGTCTGTATGAAACGTTGTATGTCAACGTATTTACTATTTCCTATGTTCTTTAATCCCATTATTATACATCTTTGTTTAATCTGGAGTTGTTTCCAATAAACAATGTGGCAACTTGAAACTAAGATTTCCAACCAGGCAACATTATGCAACAATTTCTAGTGAACTTCAGTGTTCATATATGGATTCACTTTGCTAAGTGAGATATCCTAATAGGGCCTGGTGCTCTTTCCTCTATAAATAACCAAAAAGAAAGTGGATCCACATTTTCAGCATATAATGATGAAAAAGCAAAACATTAGTACTTAATAAAACTGCCATCAATGAAGATACTAGATAGAACTGTTTTTTTTTATAAATTATAACCAAAGCAAAAATTACATACTTCACCAAACAACAGTCACTAGCTACTTCATCTGACCAAAGCAAAAATTACATACTTCACCAAAAATTGACATGATCGTAAAGACTATAACATATGATCAGAATCATCATCATCATTACTATCTTCCTCATCTGACGTTATTATATATCCATCATCCGATGCCTCATCCACATCATCAATATCAATAAGTCCACCTCGTGGATGCGATATTGATATCTCATCATCTACAGTAGCTTGACTACCTCTAGTCCTCATGACCACGGCATCCTCTTGAAACGGTTGATGTAATGACGAGGCGGATGGTTCACAAGCTACTTCAACTCTAGATCTAGGTGTGACCTTGCACACTCCCCACCAATCCTTCTTAGCTTGATTCATACTAGGATAGGAAGCATAATACACTCGAGTAGCTTGATTGGCTAACACAAAAGGTTCGTACTTCTTGTATTGACGGGTGTGGTTTCAAACCAAATTGAAATCAGTATTCACCGAAGTCCCTAGAGGTGATAAGTCAAACCACTCACACTTGAATAACACAATTGTTTTAGTAGGTTCACCATTATACTCTACCACACACACCTCCATTAATCGCCCGCAAAAATCTTGCTCATCACTATTATAAACCTCGCCCTTTATGCAGACACCACTATTCATAGTACTTTTATCTGACCCATGGTCAACCGTGTGGAACACAGTATCCATTAACTAAACACCCAGAATAAATTTGAACCCCGTACAATGGCCCTTCTGCAAGGTCCTTAATGCATTGGCTTGCATTACTTGAAGGATCATTAATCTATGACAATTATTAAGTATGTTAGTTATGTAACTTTCTACATATGAAATTAGTCTATAAATAATTTGATATGAGACCCCACACTTACATATGTTTTGAACCAACTTGCAAACTCCTTTTCAACTCTTGTTTGTAAGTCATTTTCCGTTATCCCCAGATTAGTTGCTCGAATTTGATCTTCAAACAATCTTCAAAAAACACACGAGTTATTATATATTTAATGAATGAATATATTCTTCATTAAAATAAAATATCACGAGGGTACTCACGTCAAGTATGTCTCTGAAACCTCGGCACAATTGGATAAAATATATATATGTGCTGCATTATACTCTTTGGCATCAAAATATCGTGAAGGCATTTTGCCAAAAGGACGGCCATCCAATTTAAAAATTGAGAGCATATTTGGATCATCATTTTCATCGGCTCCCCCCTCATCATTTCGAGGCACACTTCTAATCTTCGTAGTCACCCAATCTTCAAAGTAGTATGAGCTAAATGTTGATACCTCTTTCATTAAGTAGGCATTGGTGATGGATCCTTCAACTTTGGCTTTGTTCTTTACAAAATCTTTCAATGTCTTCATATACCTCTCAAATGGATACATCCATCGATATTATCTTGGACCCGACAATTCGGGCTTCGTCGGCCGGATGGATAACAAGATGCTCAATTGAATCAAAGAAGCTAGGCGGAAAGATACGCTCAAGTTTGCACAAAGTAACTGGAATTGTTTCATGAAGTCTACACATGTCCTCTATTTTTATTGTCCGAGATGTCAAGTCTTTAAAGAAGATACTCAACTCTGTAATTGCCTTCCAAACACTTGAGGAAGAAGTTCACGAACGCAATAGGTAACAAGCGTTGCATGAACACATGGCGATCATGACTTTTCATCCCTCTCATCTTTAGTTGTTTATTATCCACGCATCTACTAATATTGGACATGTAGCCATCATGAAATTTAAGACGAGATATCCATTCACATATTACTCTCTTTTCATCTCTGTCAAGTGAGTAACAAGATTTCGGATACTTTCCTGTAATCTCATTTTTCATCAATTCAGTCCGATGCGGAAGCAATTGCAACTCGTCTCTAGACTTGGTGGTATCCTTGGTCTTTCCCGGCACATTAAGCACGATGTTGAACACATTGTCAAACACATTTTTTCAATGTGCATGACATCCAAATTGTGACGAATCAAGTTCTTTCCAATATGGGAGATCCCAAAGATGCTTCTTTTCTTCCACCCGCTCCTAGAATTCTTGGATATCTCTTTGTTTGTCTCATTGTAGTCCTCTGTCACTTTCACAAGACCCAGTGCCTCTATTTGATTCAATATCTCGGTGCCCGACCTTTTCTCGGGTGTAGGTACTTCACATGTCATATTCTTTCTAAATGCTCGGTTCCTCCTAAACATGTGATCGGCTCCAAGAATTTCCGACTACAATCAAACCATGTTTGTTTACCACTCTTAGGAAGAGTAAACGCTTGATCTCATCCATGCAATGAGGGCATGCCAATCTTCCAAAGTACTCCATCCGCACAACATTGAATACGTTTGGAAAATCACTAATAGTCCACAACAACGGTGCTCGCATTTGAAAATTTTGCTTCAATGAGATGTTAAATGTTGGAACACCCTCTTCCCACAAATTCGTCAACTCCTTTATGAGCGGTGAAGAAACACATCCATTGCATCTTAGGATTGCGTGGCCACAGTATTAAGATTGTTAGGAACATGAATTGTTCCTTCATACAGAGCCAAGGTGGTAAGTTATAGGGTGTGACTATAATCGCCACGATGAATATTGTCGCCCTGATTGTGCAAAAGGTGCAAAACCATCAGTCGAAAGACCTAATCTCACATTTCTAGCCTCATGACAAAATCTGGATAAATAGTGTCCAGTGCTTCCATCTTTGGAGAGTCTGCAGGATGACGCATAATTCCATCATTTGAACCCGGAACATGAAGCATGCCACCTCATATCCGCGGTAGCATTTGACATGTATAGCCTTTGCAATCGGGAATAAGAGGAAAGTAGTACATCTTCATGGCCGCCACTTTTTTCCTCCTACGGCTTCCTGAGGCACGACACATATCTTTGTAGCGTGATGTACCACAGAATATACAACTCTCACTGTCTTTGTAATGGTCCCAATAAAGCATGCAGCTGTTTGGACAACAATCAATCTTCTCTACAAGTAATCCCAACCCACGCAATAATTTCTTTGTACTATAGAAGTTATCGGGACATAGATTCCCTTTTGGATGACTGTCTTTCATGAACTCTGCAAACTGATTAAAACACTTTTCTGATAAGTGGTTCTCTGCTTTCAAACTCATGAAACGAGTCATATAAGACAATTGGGAGTAATTAGCACAACCAGGCCACAACTCTTTGTCTCCGGATTCAACATGTCATATATTCGTTTTGCTTCAGGATTTGGTGGTTCTTCCACATTCTCAACATTAAATTGTGGCCCGACATGCTCCATGACCATCGTACGGTACGAATTGGATCCCAACTCGTTGGTATCTATATTCACATCTTCATCCATATCTTCACATCCCTCATCCATTTCAATTTCGCCGTGAAAAATCCAAGTTTTATACTCCCTAATGAACCCAAATTTCCCAATGTGATACTTAACTTTTTCTGTATCATGAAACTGTATATTATCACATTTTTTACATGGACATCTTATTTGGTCACCCGACATGCAGTATGGCTGACTACTTGCATACTCAATAAAGTTGTTAAGTCCAGAGAGGAATGCAGGATTCCAAGAGCCATCAAGTTTCCGGCGATACATCCACTCACGGTTGTCACCCATTCTAAAAATTGTAACAAAATGATCAAAAAAAACTCAAGGTTTTTTTCATCTTATGAAGAACATTATGAAAACAAACTATATTCGAAAAGGATCGGGCAACTGGAGAACATGCTGAAGACATTATTGAGGCAGTTAACAATGCTACTGTTCAAGATCATACGAGAAGTAAGAGTAGTTTCTACTGTCGTGACGCCTTATCATTTTACCCAATCAATTTATGTGAAGTAAGAGTAGTTTATTTTTCATGAAATTCACATTCCGCTACTGCTCGTTTTATGAAGTTCATGAAGTTCAGTTAATGGATCCTCCATGTTGATTTTTTTTCAGTTTTAATGTATGTTATGTTTCTAGTTTTTAATCAATACAAAACATTAAAGGTAAAGTGATCGAAATCTTCAAACAAATAGGTAAAGTGACTTATTCTTGTACAGAAGCTACAAGAAAACTAATCCATAGGATCAGAATACTCAGAATTGAAATAAATTGGGCAATTCTAGGTAATATTGAGAGAAATATAGTACAAGGATTCAACAGCCAGAAACTCAAGAAATTACATCGACAATCCTAAATAGGTCGACCTTTCGGAACAATTTGATCCTTGAGCCACATGTTAAATCAAAAATATAAATTTCTGAATTCCTCAAGAAGATCAAGAATAGAGAGATGTTACCTGAATTGGGGATTTTAGGTCGCCGATTGGGGGTGTTTTGCGGAGGTGCGCCGGAGGCAGAAATCTCAGATATCTCCGTCGGGGAAATCTTTCACGGGAGAGAGGCGTTTTACACGGGAGAAGGCGTTTTGCGAGAGGTGCGGGAGAGAGGGGTTTTGGGTGCGGGAGGTGAATGGTGATTTTAGGTCGAACCGAGAATAGGCGGAGGGTGAGAATGTATTAAAATTTACCGACGCCAACGGGCCGTCAGTAATGGCGTTGTTAAATATAACAAATACCGACGCCGGAGTGGCATCGTTAATTCATGTAAGTCATGCCATTTAACGACGGCAAAAGTGCCGTCGGTATCTCTCGACGACTTAGACGCGTCGATCAAGGCGTCGGCAAATTTCGCGGGAAGACACCCGCGCTATGGCGTCGTTAAAGCCGTCGGTAATTGTCCAAATTCACGGGTGTCGGTAACGGCGTCGTTAAATGCCAAAAAATACCAACGCCTTTACTGGCGTCGGTAAATGGCGTCGGTAAATACTGTTTTTTTTGTAGTGGTCATCATAGTCACAATAGATTTATAAACCGAAATCCAAAAATATCGTGTTCCTTGAAAATAGCTTAATACGCACTCAATTTCGCTTGCAAAATTTTACAAATATGAGCATAGCGAACACTCTAACAACATAGAGATTTTATACCAAATACGATCAAAATGATCTATCATATTGAGTGCATAACATGGCAAGGTTATATACCTAAGGGGCAAAATTACGACACAAGCATGGTATAACACTACCATGCACACGCTCGACCTTCTTATAAGGGTGCGTATTTTGGGCTTCCCCAGGGAAACTGTTTTTCAACATTTGAAAGATGATATTTTAGCGTACAATGCATACCAAAAATTGCATCATCTATGGAAAATTCGGCCAAAAAGAGGTTGAAAAATATGTGTCATAAGACCACTTGCAAATTTAATATGGGAACCAAGTTGGTTGGGATAAAAGTTAGCACAATCGCTGGAAATAAGATTCCGTGCAGCTTGACCTTTGTTCACTAAAACAGTGATAACTCCCTTGTTAGGAAGGCTATGGATGAACGGTCAGATGTTCTGAAAACTAGATTTCCGTATCATTCTATCCATATATTGTGCACCACACAGATCATTAAACTCAAATCACAGTGCATAGTTTAATTGGCTGCTTAAGTATTTCCCAAGTTTAGTGAGAAAACAAGGTTTAGACCATATCCAATGGCATAAGTGTTGATGCAAAAACATGGCAATGACAGCCATAGGTGCGCTTAAACGCAGCAGGGTGTTCGATTTCTTATCTCGACTAATGATCCTTTCGGTAACTCCAACTTGGTAGACTTGCAGAGAAAGTAGGAATGTCGGTACAGCTAAGGCTGTTTAAAAACCACTAATTCCGTTTGAACTTTCAAAGCATAAACAAATACCAAGGAGGATGCGCCTAGTCATGATCAAAGTGTAGACAAAATCCACCAAAGTGCATCAAATCAACCAAGTATTTTTATTCTCAATTTGCAAGTATACGTCATAATATTCATGTTATATAGATACAACGCGGTGCATCATAATTAAGCATTTTGAACCATGAGACATAATGAATATACCATAACCAACTTGTCTTGACCATCCAATAAGATCGACTAAACATAGTCAAATGTATAAGGCACATGCCTTTACAAATACTCGGAAAAGTATTCGGACCTATAGTCATACAAACTATAATCGAGGTCAACGAATTCATGTACTTAACGCAATATGCCATTGCTTTACATGTTAAAATTCATGAGAATTACTCGTACATTCTTTCATATATCTTATTGCAAGGAGACGGTGCATGACTACACCCACATGTAATATTTTATTTTAATAGGATGAAAGATGGAGTTTTCCAAGTATGGAATTGGGTCAAGACCAACGTGGTGGTCACTCAATTCAACGTGACAAATCCGTCACAAATCGATTTTAACTACGACAAATCCGTCGCAATCGATATTTGTCCCATTTGTACGTCATAATTCCGTGACTAATCATGAACAAGTCATAACTTTACCGTTACCGACAATATTCATTTTATTCAATTATTGGTTTAAAATCGAAAAAACGGCGACGTCAAATCGTAATATTTTTATTAGTATTATATATATATAATTGTGTGTTATATGATAATTTATTCGTTTTACCATATATTAATATTATTTCATTTTGTTAGAATTTTCTATAATTTTGTGTCATATTTGTGTCAAGGGCGATATTTTTACAAAATTCAAAAATAGTCACGACTGATTTCATTTTATTCGTATCGTCGATACGATCGTTTTAAAAAAAAATTCATCCGAATCCGAGTTCGTATGAAGAAGTTATGACCGTTCGAAGGACAATTAAATAGACGGACCATATTGTGCCACGTGTCAACACCCGATTGGACCGGAAATTCAACTCTCTGCTGATGTCATCCATGACATCAGCAATAATTGACAGCCGTGTATTATTGGCTATTGGGGGTGGGATTTTAATATGTTAAAAATTATTATTTTATTAATTTTGTAGTAGTATAAATATGGGATGAATATGTAGTGTTTTGGGAGGAGAAAAAAAGAGAAAAATAGAGAGATATTATTGTAAGGGAGAAAAATAAAAATATTGTGTAATAAAATTATATTTGAGTAATAATATTATGGAATATTTATTCATTTGTGTTGTTATTATGAGTGAGTAATTTTCTTTTACTGGGGTTATGATTAAACCATGTCTATATTATTATTAATATTTATATAATAATTCCAAATAAATATTTTTAAAGATTATGATTTTCGCTTCAATAGGGAAATATTATTTCATCAATTATATCACGTATTTTTGATAGTTATAAATTCCCCATTTCTTTGTGATTATTGATTTTAGTTAATTTCTTTGATTATTTGTTTTCCATTAAATTGGATACAATATAATGCTTAGAAATTACATTTTTTAAGTGAAGAAAAATCTATATTTGAATTATAATTTCGTACTTATTGTTAAATCTATAGGAAAATAGTGAGATTGATTTTAGAATCTATTCCGTGAATTTCTTGGAATTAGAATATAAATTATATAATAAATAGACATTGGTGGATTCTAAACCCTAGTAAATTATTTAAAATCAATTTACCTAAAATCTACTTAAAAATTACTATTATTTGTTGCAATTACTATAACCAATAAAAAATCAAATTATTTGGGACTAGGTTAGAATTTAATATAATTTGGTTCAAAACGATAGGACTATATTTACTTCACTATCATAGTCCTCCCTGTGAAATCGACCTTGCACCGCATATCTACATCGAACAAATCGTGCGCTTGCGAGTATTAGACTAAAGAATCAACAAACAACAAGTTTTTGGCGCCGTTGTCGGGGAGGCGCAAACGAAGTACAAGAAGACTGTCGTCACCAAGTTAGTTAAATTCTTCTACTAGTTATTTATTTTACTGCTTTTCTTTAATATTATCTGTCTTTTTAATATCCGTTTTAGAATGTGTTAGTATAAATAATAGTTAGTAGTAGAATTTATTTTCTTTTTACGTTCATAAAAAAATTCTGAAAAATAATAAAAACTTATAATAATAAATATAAAATATAATTAATAATAATAAAAAAACTACTGTTCATTTTCGTAAAAATAATAATAAAATAATAAAAAAATAAAAAAGTCCAAAAATATATAAAAATATAAAAAAATCTGAAAAAAGTTTAAAAAAATCGAAAAACTTATTTATTTTTATTTAAAAAAAAATCTGGAAAATAAAATAAAAAGTTTCAGACTTTAAGGTAATATTTTTGTAATTTTGGAATATTAATATTAAAAAATAAAAATTTTTAATTTAAATTCAAAAAAATAAAAAATAATAAAAATAAATTTAAATAATCTGGAATATTATTTTCCATAATAAATAAAAATCTGAATTATTTTATTTTATTTTTAAAAGAAAACCCCTCCTATTTTTATTAAAAAAAATTAATTTTCATTAAAACTCTAAAAAAAAAATCAGATTAAAAATTAATAATTTAAATAATCTGGAATATATATAATAAAAAAATTCTGAACTTTGAATTTTTTTAATAAAAACAGAACTGTTTTTTTGAAAAAAAATAAATTACAATACTTTAATAAAAAAGGGAAAATACTAAAAAAAATTAAAAACCTGAAAATTTATAAATAAAAAAAAAACAGAAACGAAAATTTGTAAAAAAAAACTATTTTTATTTTTGCATAAATAAAAGTTTGTAATTTTATTTTTTCCAAAAAAATCTGAATCTTTTTTTGTGAAAGAAATAAATAATATATATGGATATATATATATATATATATATATATATATTAGCTCAATATTATTAGTCTAAAAATATAATAAAATTATAATAAATATAAAAATATAAAAACTAAATATAAAATATAAAAACCAAAAAAAAATCAGATTTTTTTTTAATTTCTATGTCTTGTCTTTAGTTTGTGGGAATCAATTTTTTAATACCAAAGCATAAAATTGATAAGTTTTATATCCTCATTCATAAAACTATAAGTTTTTGGTACCATTTTGATTAAAAAGACTAAAATGTCCTCTCTTTTGTTGTATTGTTGACTTCTCACTTTTTTTTTATTTATTTAATTTAAACTACTTTTCTTCTCTTTTTTCTTTTTTACTTTCCTCCTCCGATCGATATTAATGTCCAACAACCAAAATTTAACTACAAACATATACATCAAAACAACACAACCATTTTATTTTTGACAAAGGGTCTCTCAAAAAATCTTATAGAAATCACAAGATTGTTCGAAAATAAAAGTTGACGTTGAAATAGGACTTCATTTGTCGTGCTTTTGAGTTCATAAAGAAGGTATGCATCAGTATTTGAACGATGAAAAAAAAATTCCAGATCTGTTCTTACGGACACGATCGTTGCACACGATGGGAAGCCACCGTGTGCAACGACCGTGTGCAACGATCGTGTGCAACGACCTTAACATCGTGCGCAACACTAACGTGTATACGATCGTTTAACACGATCGTCTACAATCGTGTGCAGCGATCGTGTTCATGGATAGAAACTTACACACGATCACTGCACACGGTATTATACGACCGTGTGCATCGGTCGTGTCCAAGGCAGACCGTTTTATAATATTGTTCGCTCATTTTTCTGAATAGTTATTCTTCTTTTTGTAATCAGATGTCGTGGCAGCATATTTTGATAGATCACGGTGGTCATTGGGAGCGATCGACATATGTAGACGGGGACTCCTTTTTTGTCTATATCGACACGAGCAAAGTTAGTCGTGCAAACCTCGTGGGGGTTATCAGAGAGGGTTTGGGTGGTCCAAATGAGTTCGATTACAAATTATGGTACTTGACACACATGGCCAAGGGAAACAAAGTAAAAGTCCTATTATGGGGCGATACCGAGATACTTCGATTACTAGTAGAATACAAGAAGGATCCTGAGATCTATGTTCCCGAGGTTAATATGGGATGTAGCAGCTCGAGAGTAGAGCCCGGCAACATAAATTATGACATGCCTTCCAAAGAGTATCAATACGAGGAAGATGATGAAGACGAGGAAGATGAGGAGGTGCATACATCCGAAGATGAAGATTGTTGTAAAGACTTGCTTGAGTCACTATCTGCGGAATTTCTTGCTTGGGTTCGCCAACCGGCCCAAATGGATAGGATTATGAGTCGTCGGAACTTCTCATCCGACCATCGATCTGCGAGCGAGCATGAGCATCTACAATCAATGCGTAACTGGATCATTCCATTTTCGAACCCCGGTAGTGCCGGGACTTTGGGTTGGGTCGAGCAGCCTCCACCGGTTACCGGTCAACTAGAGGTGGGGTCCACCTTTCGTTCGAAGACAGAGTTGAGGATAACTGTAGGAATGTATGATTTGGAAAACATGCTACAGTGTATCACTGATCGTTCCGCCGATAAACGTATAGTGTTTGTCTGTAAGAGTGGGCGAAAAAATTGTCAGTTTAGGTCGTGTGCTATTGATGGTGCAACTATTTGGAGAATTACTAAGTTGACATTGGAGCACAGCTGTCACCCTGATTTGAACCGTGCTCCCGCACAATCGGTCACTTCTGAGATTGCCGCCCATTATTTTGCTAAAAAATTGACCGGTGAGGGGGTCACTTTGAGGCCAAAGGAGATGATTGCAGAGATGTGTATGGAGTACGGCATTGACATGCTATACAGTTTTGCTCTCCGGACGAGGAATATAGCGATAGAGAATACATATGGCGGCTTTGATGACTCGTATCAGAGGCTCCCATCTTATCTGTATTTGTTAAAACAGCGTAATCCAGGGACAATTTATGATTTGCAGACGACTCGTGAGGGAGTGTTTTGCCACATGTTCGTTGCACTCGGACAGAGTATTAGGGCATTTGATACGTGCCTTCGACCGGTGATTATAGTTGATGGGACCCACCTGAAGGGAAGGAATAAAGGAACTCTATTTGCGGCCGTCACATTTGACGGGAACGAGCAAGTATTTCCTCTTCTTTGTTGGTCTCGGTCCGATAGAGAACGACGAGTCATGGACTTATTTTACGTATAACTGCGCAGATGCTACAATCCGATGGAAGATTTACGATTGTGAGTGACCAACATAAGAGCATTCGAATCTTTGTTCGAGCCGTCTATCCGAATGCATTCCACGGGTTTTGCTATCACCATCTTGCAAAAATCGACCTCCTACGGTGCGCATGCTATAGGACTCTTTAGAACTGCTGCCTACACGCATCGAGAAGAAGTTTTTGAAAACTACTTTTCGAAACTACATATCGAAAGCCCTAATGGGGCTCACAGGCGCCTTTCTGAAATTGGGCCAGAGAGGTGGGCTAGGTCGAAGTGTCCGGTACGACGCTATAACTTCTTGACATCCAATGTTGTTGAATGCTTTAATAATCGTATGTTGTGGGCGAGGCGTTTACCTGTTTGCTCGTTACTTGAGATATTTCGCCTAATTTTAGAGAATTAGTTTGATGAGAAGCGGGGAGAAGCTACGTCAAGAGGCCATGAGTTTACAATACACACTTTTGAAAAGCTTTCTAACTCTGTGCAAGCCAGTCTGACTCTTACCGTTCGAGCTACCACCCCACTTGTTTATAAAGTCGAAGAAAACAAAGTTTCTTATGAGGTCGACCTTCGAACATGGACATGTTGTTGTCGTGAGTTTGATTTGGATCAGATTCCATGTCGTCATGCCGTTGCCGCTATAAGGTAATTGTCTATGCTGTTGTGTGCACATGGTCATGGCCATTCAATGTTTTTGTCTATGCTGTCGTGTACACGGTCATGGCAGAATGCTTACGATCGTAACCCACGATGGGCACGATCGTAACCCAATGGGCACGATCGTAACCCACGATGGGCACGATCGTAACCCAATGGGCACGATCGTAACCCACGATGGGCATGATCATAACCCACGATGGGCACGATCGTAACCCAATGGGCACGATCGTAACCCACGATGGGCACGATCGTAACCCAATGGGCACGATCGTAACCCACGATGAGCATGATCGTAACCCCACGATCGCCGTGATCGTAACCTACGATGGGACACGATCGACACGATCGTAACACACGATCGGCACGATCGTGTTTTGCCATCGTGTGGAAAATAGGGCAGGTCTGGATTTATCCTGCACCTCATCAATATAAAAAATACATTATCCTATACAACATCCTTGACATAATTGCTTATTGTAACAGGCGCGCCGGCAATGGTTTGTCTGTATATGATTTTGTTAGTCGTTATTTCAAGCAACAAGGCCTTAGAGAGACTTATAAGGAGCATATTAGTCCCATCCCACATCCTGATGAGTGGAATGTCCCACCGGAGATCTCATCCATCGTTTGCATACCTCCAGAGGGGGTACGACAAGCCGGCCGACCAAGGATGAGTCGCGCACGGTCCGCTGTTGAAAATTTGCCCGCAGGTGGACGGCCTCAGGTGTGCGGTAGGTGTAAAGAAACTGGCCACAATAGAAAATCTTGCAAAGCATTCATTCCCATAGGTGGTGTGGATTTGAATATCCCTGAAGAAACTCAAGGAATCGATGAACAAACGAGGCAAATGCGCCGGCAGAAGAAGAGGTGTAGCATTTGCCGTAATGATGACCATGACATAAGGGGATGTCCATACCGTGAAACTTAAATCGCTTATGTATTTTTATATATTGTGACTTACTAGCAACAATCATGTGCTGATATTTTGATCCTCGATGGACCATGTATTGATTCAGTATTATGATTATTAGTTTAAATGCATAATTTTGTGTCTATTTTCTTTACCTTTGAATTGAAATTTAAGTGTTCAGTTATGTAAAGCAAATAAAGGTGATTATGGAGCCAAACATTAACCATAACAAAGTAGCTCACTTAAAAGAGCAATAGTTTACAGCAAAGGGATATCCAAAGCATATAACTTTACAAAACAAAATTTAATCACCATCACACAAAAATATCTAATAATAACATAAAAAAAAACAATCACTTGGATCCCTTTTCCCCCATCTGCTGCTGTATCTTTAGTCTTGTATCACCATCTTCATGAACTTCCTCTTCTAAAATAACTTCTTTGCTTTTCTTCTCAGAAATCTCCAAATCATTATCATCATCATCATCTAGATAACACAATAAATCAAATTTGCAAAAATACCAAAAGTTTATATGCACACGATCGTGTACACGGTCGTGTCCACGATGGAACACACGATCGTGTGCACAATAACATCAAAACATTTCACCAATTTCTCAAATTACTCGTCAATTTAGGTGTTGTTACTTATATATTAACAATTATTTGTTAACGATACACTTATTTAAAAAGTTATTGATTGAATATGGCTAATATATTGCATATCATGTGTCGTCTATCTGTTCTCAGTGTATTAGTTCGTACAGATAAGTTCAATCATCTGGATGAAATATCTCATATACTAATTTAGGTGTTGTTACTTATATATTAACAATTATTTGTTAACGATACACTTATTTAAAAAGTTATTGATTGAATATGGCTAATATATTGCATATCATGTGTCGTCTATCTGTTCTCAGTGTATTAATTCGTACGGATAAGTTCAATCATCTGGATGAAATATCTCATATACTAATTTAGGTGTTGTTACTTATATATTAACAATTATTTATTAACGATACACTTATTTAAAAAGTTATTGATTGAATATGGCTAATATATTGCATATCATGTGTCGTCTATCTGTTCTCAGTGTATTAGTTAAATGCGGATAAGTTCAATCATCTGGATGAAATATCTCATATACTAATTTAGGTGTTGTTACTTATATATTAACAATTATTTGTTAACGATACACTTATTTAAAAAGTTATTGATTGAATATGGCTAATATATTGCATATCATGTGTCGTCTATCTGTTCTCAGTGTATTAGTTCGTACGGATAAGTTCAATCATCTGGATGAAATATCTCATATACTAATGAATTACAACGAAATGACAAATAAGAGTTTGTATAAGAAGCTATATAGTAATTAATGTTTGAACAAGCGATATTTGAATCACAAAACATCATTCTAGATAACACAATAAATAAATTTGGCAAAAATACCAAAAGTTCGTATGCACACGATCGTGTACAAGGTCGTGCCCACGATTAGTCACACGACCGTGTGCACGGCCGTGCCCACGATGGTACTCACTGTCGTGTGCACACGGTCATGCCAGCCATCGTGCGCACACGACAGCATCAACCCATGACCATGGGTAGGTTGCACACGATCGTAACACACGATGGCCACGATCGTGTGCATCCATCATGTGTAACACAGAGCCAAAACATAAAGATTTAACAACACAACACGATCGTGACCCACGATGGTCACGATCGTGTTCATCCATCGTGTGTAACACAGAGCCAAAACATAAAGATTTAACAACACAACACGATCGTGACCCACGATGGTCACGATCGTGTTCATCCATCGTGTGTAACACAGAGCCAAAACATAAAGATTCAACAACACTGACACATTCATATTGCCAAAACTGTCTAAATACAACATAAATATTTAACAGCACACCATAAACCATTCTACATGTCTAAAGACAACATAAAGATTTTAGCAGCTAAACCATATCGATATTTCTTAATATATTTTTCATTAAGTTCCTTGATTTGGTGCCTTGCTCCTGGGTTTGCAGAGACGAGTCGATCCAAGTACATGCACGCGAAGGGGCCACAACTGTGATTGTCGTTTTGTATGAACTGTAGCTCTCGTGGCATAATTTTGAAACTCATCTCCATGTCCTACTTCTTCTTCGATTGGTTGTTCAGCCAATACCCGGATTGAGCTAGCACACGAGGCATCAGACGCATAATCGGTCGCAGTTGGTTGAATCGGTATCGACCATCTTCGTGGTGGTGTGACAAGGAATCGTACAACTCCACGGTCTAGGTTATGATGTCAATCTTGATAGTCACCCAGTGGCTCTGGTCGAGGCAACAAATGGCAATGATCTGTTGAAACAAAATATGTAATCATATAAGATCATCACATCAAACATAGCGAATCATTTATAAATAGCGAATCATTTATAAATATAAATTTCAATGGCAACAAATCGTCAATTATTTATAAATATAAATTTCAAACTTACTTCGTTGCAATTTAACCATGGAACCACATGTGGTGTATCAAGACCTGTCATGTAATCCTCGATGCATTTAGGAATTTTCCAATCCTTGTAAACCAGCTTCCCCGTCACCTTGATACCAAGTGGATCATCCGGATGGAGTCTTGCAAACTCGTTGGCCAAAACTAACTACAAAAAGCCAAACCATAAAATTAAAAAAAATCCATATCACACCAATGATATACAAGCGAGTAGGTTATAGAACTTACGTAAAATAGGGAGCCGGCAAGTACGGTGCTAACTCTACCGACACCAACACTACGGACTCCCCTTCGAAGCCTCGCTCGAGTCGCAGCACATAATAGTCTATCACCTCGGCATCAAAGTCTTCACGGCTAGACTCTATCCGGTCAAATAACGCCTGGGTGAGAGCATGCCCAGTCTCCAAACACTGGACAATAGCATCACGTGGCTGCTCCCTCCTAAACTGTAGGTACAACTTCTTCAGAGCCTCGCTATCTCTTGGAGACGCAACCACAAAAGGCTCCCGAAGAGCAGCAGATGGTCGACTCACTCGCGGTGGAAGACTACGCTCACCCAAATGCTGCGTTTCGGCACTCTCACCATCTTCGTCACCCTCAGCATCCCTCTCACAACTATAACGATCAGAGAGCTGTACAGCCGGCTGCTCGATCTCAAAAACTGGCTGCTCGATCTGAAATGGAGGTTGCTGCTAAGGACCACCACCCTCACTTCGAAATATTGCACTGTAATGATGCTCGTCCTGAAACCAATCGAACATCGTCCCATAATGCTGAAACGGTGCCTCAAATGGCTCATACTGATGCTCGTAATCAAGGGGCTGTTGAGTCTGCTCAACAGAATGATGAATCTGAGAATGGTGATTGTGTTGGACCTCAGAATGGTGGGTAGGCGGACGCTGAGAATGGTGACTCGGCTGACGCTGAGAATGATGACTAGGCTGACGCTGAGAATGGTGACTGTGGGCTGCGCCAGAGACTGAGTGATGTGGAGGGTCAGGAATCCTCCACTGGGCACTGCTAACAGATGCAGAATGACGAGGCCTATCATGGCTCCCAGCTGAGTAGTGTACCGGGCTCCTAGAACGTCTATGCATAGGTCCGAAGAAATACACGATCCCAGAAAGCACCCGACGAGAAACTCGAGCAATAAATCCGGACTCAGAATCGTCGTACAAGATCGCCTTCAAACGGCGATCGAAGTACTCATCCCTGCTCGTGTCCTGGGTGTGGTCCGAATGCATTCCCTCTCTGGCTGCCTCTCCCGGTCCGATGTCTCTGCACCATCTACTGGTGGGGTACTCTGCCGGCGTCGCTTCGACACTTTATGTGCCGACTCATATGTAATCAATTTTCCAGCAGCCTTCTTCAACCTATCCATAACTTTCTTCCTCGGGATCGGCGCAGGCTCATCCTCCTTATTCTGCACAGCTATTCTTACAGGCTTAATGAACTTAACGTCATATGGCGAGCCATTCTCAAAGCTCAGGTAGTAGTACTCAGCCTCATCCTCCTCCAAATGCGGTAAAGAGGGAAGTACTCTGTGCTGCAAAATTAGTCATTAAATAATACCATTAGATGGGCAATCACATAACGTTTAAGAGATGAAGTCAGGAGAAAATACGCTTACAAATTTATGTACCTTATCGTCGAAGAAATGAGTGAAATCACAAAATATCTTCCTCGTAGTCCACATCAAACACCGGGGGACTTGAATAGTTTTATCTCGAATACCACACAATGCTCCCAATGAAGGAATCATCTCATACGACCATATTTGTAAAGCCCAAACAGGACCATAGAAGTGATAGTCCTTGTGCTCTTGTCCCTCCTTCATGGCAACGTTGCCTATGTAGTAAGATAAAACCCCAAAGGCATAAGAACCCCAAAGAAACATATCCCACTGCTCGAAATCCTCCACTAATGCCCATGCCCATGTCTCGACCATCATGTCGTCACGGCATAGGATAAAGTAGTAGTATATAAGTAAATTGGCAACCTTCACATAATCTCTTATGTCTCTACCAAAATCTCGAGCATTGAACCTCTTCCGCAGAACACTAACCTTAATATTTTTGCCATGGAGTATTCTGTGGAAAATACCGTCAGACGGAAGGAGATGGTCGTCCTGGGGATAGAAGGTAGAGTTTCCAAAATGGAGTCCAGTGATCATGGCAAAATCACGGGCCGTAAAACGAATGGTCCTCCCACAAACCTGGAACCACGACTCATCCGGGGGGATTTGATCACCCTCCAATTGACGGGCAATCAAGTGATGTAGGGTAGTATTTGAACTCCCATTCCTCCTAACTTTAATCAAGCACCCCAGGACCCCCTCGGTCAAGCTCTCGATAGCTCGATCAGTAACTGCGGAATTGCGGCCCATACTTCTTAGTGTCTCAATGATCTCTTTAAATACCGCCTCCCGTATGTAAAGATTCACTTGACGTGTAACAAAACGCAATGTAGGTCTCTTCCATACGCAACCAGTCTGCAATATGGACATACAACTCATAAGAATATAATAGAATGCTTAAGAGAACGAAAAAAAAATTCTGCCTTGCACACGATCGCAGACACACGATCGATGCCCGCCGTGTGAAGACCATCGTGTGCCACACGACGGTTCACACGACGGGCAACGATCGTGTGCCTGCGATCGTGTGCAAGGCAGGAGCTTTTGGTCTTCTAGCACACGACGGCACACACGATCGACGACCGTCGTGTGTAACCTGTAATATCCGCAATTTTCGATTTTCAGTAAATTTCTTTTTTCGGTGTAAGTCCGTTTTGATGACTCGCTCATGACCGTTTCGTCATTCCGAGAATGATTAATTCTGCACTTTTTGTCATCCGAGCTCGTTTCGGTGTCGTTTTGTTGAGTTCCGTGCTTTTTAGCGGTTTTTCCGCACTTGAGTTCGATTCTTGCGAATCTCGTCCGAAACTGTTGTTTCGACTTTCTCGTAAGTTCATTTAATGTTATTATTCATGTTGCGAGCTTTGGCTTGGTGTTTCGATCACGTATCGTGATTTTCGGGCGTTTTGGGCCATTTTCGTAATTTCCCAAAGTTTGGGGTAATTACTTTCCGTTGTCGAATTTCGAGCCTTCGGGTGGTCGGAATCATGTGTTCTCTTAGTGCTCGGATTCGTCTTTGCGAGTACTTCGTAACCGTATCTTCGATTAAACCGAGGTTCGAGTTTCGGGTCGTTCGGTGTCGGAGTTGGTCCCGACCGAGTCATGGCCGGGCATGTCGGGCAGCCACTGGCCGAGTAACGTGCGGTAGTGATCGGCGATTCGTCGTAAGGCCGATTACGTCGTAAGGCCATGGCCGGTAACGTCACGCAACGCCCGGCATTTCGAGCGGTGTGTTCGGCCATGGCGATTCGTCGTAAGCCATGGCCGATTACGTCACGTAACCGTGATCGGCTATTTAAGGCTGGCGGCGTTTTCTTGACCATTTCACTCGGTTTTTCCTTCTCTTCCGCTGGAGGTGTTGGAATCATGGAAGGATGTTGTTATACAATTAATCCACGAAGTTTTGAGTTTCATATCATCAATCATCCATCCTATAACATCCTCCGATCTACCGACCAGTCGATTTCCTAGAAATCTAGTTTTGGGGAATTTGGGTATTTTGGTTGTTTTCGTCCGATTAATCCGATTTAACTTAGGATTATGATGGATTGATGATTATTTAGATGTTTTATATCATTTCCCTTGTTATTCCATGGTTGGATCGTATCGATTCGTTGTTTTGGTCGAGTTCTTGATCGACGCCTTGAAGGTGTCCGATAAAATGTCATAGAGGGGTTTTCGGGCGTTCTACGATTATTCTTCCTCGTATGATCGATGATTTATTGATTATATGTTGTTAGGGTCGAATTCTTGTGAAGAACTCGAGTCGGAACCTTTCCGTTCGTTGTCTTCTTCGGGGTCCGAGCTTCCCGGTCGAACCGTGTTCTTCGGAGCGTTTGGTAGCGGTTATTAAGGCAAGTATCTTATTATACGACTTGTATCTTGTGACTAGTAATTACGTATGATATGATATGTATGACGATTTTGCTTGCCTCCGTAAATATGTTCCGTTTGAGTTGGTTGTGTTTTCCGAAATTTGAAGGCTTTGTGATAATAGTGATATATTGGTATCCGTGTTAGGCGTTGTGCCATTTGTGCAGGATTGCGATGTACATATGAGATGGTTGTACACGTGGTTGTTCAATTTATTGTGTACCGAATGTGTGTTATGTTGGTTAAGAGTCGTTGTGATGATCATGATATTTGTGTTGTTTTGGTTTACATACTTAATTGTACATTTCATTGTAATGTGGAATGGCTTGACATTTAATGATTATGAATTGTGTCGTGTCGATGTGTGAGTGTTCCAGGTAGGGTCTGACGAGGCCTCTGGAGTTCGGTACATGATGTGTACGAACAAAGTGTGTGATCCAGGTAGGGTCTGACGAGGCCTCTGGAGTCCGGTACATGACGTGTACGGACAAGGTGTGTGATCCAGGTAGGGTCTGACGAGGCCTCTGGAGTTCGGTACATGATGTGTACGAACGATGTTGTGGCCGGGTAGGGTCCGTTGAGGCCTCCGTAGTTCGGTACATGATGTGTACGAACAGTGTGTGTGGCCGGGTAGGGTCCGTTGAGGCCTCCGGAGTTCGGTACATGATGTGTACGAACAGTGTGTGTGGTCCGGGTAAGGTCCGTCGAGGCCTCCGGAGTTCGGTACATGATGTGTACGAACATTGATCGTGTAGCAGTGATTGTTCGGGTAACATTCTAAATATGGATCTCGGACTCATAATGATATATTATTTAGTATGCTTTGAAACGAGAATCGGGCTAAGGCCCTAATGTTTACGAAAAGGTTTTGTAAATTGGGACTTGAGGTCCAAAAGAATTTCTACTTTAAGAATCCCCGAGATAATGTGTTCCTTTTCAAATATCTCTTATTTGAGTTCGAAATTCTAAAACTTCTCGGGAACATTTTGATAATTGATTTTCGTATTAAATTCGTAGTTGCTATTTGCTTGTTACATTTCGTATGGTTTGATACTTGCACTAGTAAAACAGTGGAGTTTTACTAACCCCCAAGTATTCGGGGGGGTGGATGTCTGTTTTGCGTCCAGGTACCTGCAGATTCAGGGGAGCAGTCACAGGATTGGCACAAGAGGATGACGAGCTGCGATACTAATCAAGAGTCGAGAGTTGGTAGAGTTTGGTTGTATTGTTAGAGTTCATTCAGTCTTCCGGTGTATTGTGTTTCGACCCCTGTGTGGGTAATGTTGTTAGTCAGTTCTGTTGATAGAGTTGTATGACCTCATCGGTCTGTGTGTTTATGTGTAAGTGACCTTAACGGTCTGTATTATTATATTGTTTGACCCTGGCCGGGCAAGCATTTAGTCGTTTATGGATGTTTAGCCTAGTAGATCCTTGTGGAAGGGGTCTACGGCGTGTAATATTCCCATACGGTTTTGGGGATGTTACAATTATGGTATCAGAGCTTAGGTTGCGGAAACCTAGGCTGTCGGGTCGAGTCGAGTCGTGGTTTGTCGAGTAATGTGTTGTCTTGTCGTTCGAGTCGTCAGGTGACAAGTTGAGTTGTGCGTAGTCACAACGTGTCGGATATGTTGTCGGATGAGATTAGTATCGTGGGCGACCGTCATCTCCGTGCGGCCTGTGGACGTAAGTCTCCTCTTTTATGCGAAATACCTGTGTATCATGATTGTATCTAAATGAGTTAATTGTGGTGCATAATTTTATTTGCACGGTGTTGTGAATATAGTTGTATTTAATACGTGTGACATATAGTATATGTATAAAACTGGGCCTATTGTTGTTTTACCTTTGAACCACTGTGAGGGGTGGTATGGTGTGAAAATTGAGAAACTTGTTGGGTTTCGAATAAGGTATCGACGATTGAGTTCGCGAGAAACTCCGAGGAATGATTTTGTTATATGCTTAAACTAGATGCTGTGAGACGTATTCAATTGGATTGTGCATGTTGGACTGTATTTTTTTTTATCCACTGCGTGAGTTATTTTGTAATGGCTTTCGGTATTTTACCGACTGAGTTTTATTTTGAAAAACGATTCCCTTAACCGAGTTTTTCGCATTATGGCCTTGATCGTTTTGGCAAAATTCTTATGACGGTATTTATTATTTTCTAAATGGCTTCTGTGAGTTTTTGAAATATTACCGTCATCGGCCTTTTTGGCATTTTTGTAAATGGTTTTTAGCACAGTGGGTTCTCGCGGGACACACACGACGCTATAATGTTCCGTAAGTACCTAAACTTTTGGGCATTCTAGCCCATTGAATTATTTTTGAAAACCTTGAGTATCTTAGAAAATTAAAATTCGAGACGTACTTTTAAAACGAATTATTTTCTTGCGGTGTTTTCAAGGTGTTTTCTAATGCCGCAATACATTTCAAAAATTTTCCGATTGAGGACCAAAATATTTTGAGATATTTTCAAATGCAGTTGCTTAGACCCAAGGGTCGAATATTTTTGAAAGTTTTTCACTAAAAGAAAGGTGTCCTCATTTTTGTTCAAACGCAAGATGACTTTCAAAGTCTCGATAATGGTGTTTGTACTACTTTTTGTAAAATGATACTCAAGATCAACTGTTGTTTCCAAACTGTTTTCAAAAGGTGGTTTTTGTTTTTAAAACCTATCATTCCTGTTTGCGGACCGGAAATGCGTGTATGGTTTTCGAACTTTCGTTACGGTGTTAACCCCGAATTGTGATCGAATTGGTGGCATGAACGTCGAGGCGTTGCCACGCATTTGTTGTACTAGCCCTCTGTGAGAGGTGTGAACTGGTATTTACTGTTTGTCGCCTCGTGGTGATTTGCGTGTTGTCGCACGGGTGTGAGTTGTTGAAGCTTGAGTTTGTACGTTTGTGTACATGTGTGATTGTTTCATGATGGTTGTAATTATGTGCTGGTTATCGTTCGGGCCGTTGAGATCGCCGAACGATACCGTCGTTGCTGTAGTGTTTGTGTGTGTATTATTTTACGATGGTAATCATTGTATATGGTATGTGTTATGATTCTTTGTTGTGCTGAGTTGGCATCTCCGCTATGTTGTTTTGCGACGATATGCCCCATTGTATCTAGCATTTGTATTTTTGGTATGCCGAGCCGAGGCGTTTCAATCGTGATGTGCCGAGGCATGCACGTGTAAATTTGTCCTTCTCGTCGGTAACACATTTCAAGTGTGGACTCGAGGGACACCGAATTCAGTTTTGCGAATTGGCTACCGAGACTTTCGGAGTTCGCGCTTCAGCACGAGTATCAGAATCGGCTTTGAGAGGCCTTCGAAGGATGTTTCTGTCGGTTGCTTGTTGTGTTGTCGCCTTGATTTCGTTGTTGTGAGTTTCGGGGACGACACTTCTCTTAGAAGAGTTCGAATATAATACCCGTATTATATTTGGCTCCTGCATTTTCTCTTTCTCAATTCTATCGGCTCGCTCGTGTTCGTTGATACTTTCTGAACTTGTCCTGTATTTTGGTTTCATCGTTCGAACGAGCTGTGATCTTGTTTTGGGTCGATCTGGTTATCGCTGTAACTTTTCCGAGTTCGGTTCGATTCTTGTGAACCTTGTTCGGAAGTAACATCCTTTGGTTCTACTAATTCTTTTATTGGAAGTGGATCGGATTTGGAACACTTGTGTTTTCGACTCTGTCGACTCGTTTATGTTCGTTAACATTTTCTGAGCTTGCCCTATCCCTTGCTTTTATTGATCGAACGAGTGTGGTGTTTCGAAATTACTCGTTTGTCGTTGTAACTTTTCAATTGCTATCCCCTTTCCTATGGATCTTATGTGAATCACGTCTTGTTGCTTTTACCGGATCATATATTGTCTCGAGCCGAGACGTGAACCTGAGAGTTGTTGTTTGAATTTTATTGTTCTTCGTGATTCGAACATGATTGTTCGATTTTTGTTGTCTCGACCATTGTGGTTCGATCGTTTGATTGTTCGGTTTTTGTTGATCTCGTTTTGTGATTGTTGAGCGTTCAAACTCCTTCCTAATTTCCTTATATTCGGGAAATTTGTCTCGTTTTCGATCTTCCAACCCTTGGGCGGTGGAATTCCGTATTTCTTCAGCGATTGGCTCGCGTTTTGATTGATGTACCGTTGAGGTGGTCAATCATATTGATTTTCGTTCGTTGTGTTTTGTGATTGTTCGTATAATCAACTTGGTTGTATTATCTGTTTGATGACGCTTGTCACTTTTTGGTTTTATTATGTCTCTATCGGTGGTGTTGTGTTGGTCGTCGTGGAGCGTGTTTTCACGCCGTATGTTCCTTTGCGTTTCTTGCAGCGTTTCGCCGTCGGGCGCGAGTTTTCGGTTTTTGGGTATCTCGTCGAGTTTTCCTGACAGTTGATATTGCTTCTCCCTACTTATTTTAAGTTTCGGGACGAAACTTCTTTTAAGGAGGGTAGAATGTAATATCCGCAATTTTCGATTTTCGGTAAATTGTTTTTTTCGGTGGAAGTCCGTTTTGACGACTCGCTCATGACCGTTTCGTCATTCCGAGAATGATTAATTCTGCACTTTTTGTCATCCGAGCTCGTTTCGGTGTCGTTTTGTTGAGTTCCGTGCTTTTTAGCGGTTTTTCCGCACTTGAGTTCGATTCTTGCGAATCTCGTCCGAAACTGTTGTTTCGACTTTCTCGTAAGTTCATTTAATGTTATTATTCATGTTGCGAGCTTTGGCTTGGTGTTTCGATCACGTATCGTGATTTTCGGGCGTTTTGGGCCATTTTCGTAATTTCCCAAAGTTTGGGGTAATTACTTTCCGTTGTCGAATTCGAGCCTTCGTGGTCGGAATCATGTGTTCTCTTAGTGCTCGGATTCGTCTTTGCGAGTACTTCGTAACCGTATCTTCGATTCGTACTCGTTCGGTTTCGGGTCGTTCGGCCGTCGAGTTGGTCCCGCCGAGTCATGGCCGGCATCTTTGGCCGGGCCAGCCACCGCCGAGTAACGTGCGGTAGTGATCGGCGATACGTCGTAAGGCCGATTACGTCGTAAGGCCATGGCCGATAACGCACGCAACGCCCGCATTTCCAGCATGTGTTCGCCATGGCCGATTCGTCGTAAGCCATGGCCGTTACGTCGTAACCCGGCCGGCAATGGCCTATTTAAGGCCTGGCACGTTTTTCTTGACCATTTCACTCGGTTTTTCCTTCTCTTCCGCGGGCCGGAGGTGTTGGAATCATGGAAGGATGTTGTTATACAATTAATCCACGAAGTTTTGAGTTTCATATCATCAATAATCCATAATAAAACATCCTCCGATCTACTGACCGTCAGATTTCCTAGAAATCTAGTTTTGGGGAATTTGGGTATTTTGGTTGTTTTCGTCCGATTAATCCGATTTAACTTAGGATTATGATGGATTGATGATTATTTAGATGTTTTATATCATTTCCCTTGTTATTCCATGGTTGGATCGTATCGATTCGTTGTTTTGGTCGAGTTCTTGATCGACGCCTTGAAGGTGTCCGATAAAATGTCATAGAGGGGTTTTCGGGCGTTCTACGATTATTCTTCCTCGTATGATCGATGATTTATTGATTATATGTTGTTAGGGTCGAATTCTTGTGAAGAACTCAAGTCGGAACCTTTCCGTTCGTTGTCTTCTTCGGGGTCCGAGCTTCCCGGTCGAACCGTGTTCTTCGGAGCGTTTGGTAGCGGTTATTAAGGCAAGTATCTTATTATACGACTTGTATCTTGTGACTAGTAATTACGTATGATATGATATGTATGACGATTTTGCTTGCCTCCGTAAATATGTTCCGTTTGAGTTGGTTGTGTTTTCCGAAATTTGAAGGCTTTGTGATAATAGTGATATATTGGTATCCGTGTTAGGCGTTGTGCCATTTGTGCAGGATTGCGATGTACATATGAGATGGTTGTACACGTGGTTGTTCAATTTATTGTGTACCGAATGTGTGTTATGTTGGTTAAGAGTCGTTGTGATGATCATGATATTTGTGTTGTTTTGGTTTACATACTTAATTGTACATTTCATTGTAATGTGGAATGGCTTGACATTTAATGATTATGAATTGTGTCGTGTCGATGTGTGAGTGTTCCAGGTAGGGTCTGACGAGGCCTCTGGAGTTCGGTACATGATGTGTACGAACAAAGTGTGTGATCCAGGTAGGGTCGACGAGGCCTCTGGAGTCCGGTACATGACGTGTACGGACAAGGTGTGTGATCCAGGTAGGGTCTGACGAGGCCTCTGGAGTTCGGTACATGATGTGTACGAACGATGTTGTGGCCGGGTAGGGTCCGTTGAGGCCTCCGGAGTTCGGTACATGATGTGTACGAACAGTGTGTGTGGCCGGGTAGGGTCCGTTGAGGCCTCCGGAGTTCGGTACATGATGTGTACGAACAAAGTGTGTGGTCCGGGTAAGTTCCGTCGAGGCATACGGAGTGCGGTACATGATGTGTACGAACATTGATCGTAGCGATGATTGTTCGTGTAACATTCTAAATATGGATCTCGGACTCATAATGATATATTATTTAGTATGCTTTGAAACGAGAATCGGGCTAAGGCCCTAATGTTTACGAAAAGGTTTTGTAAATTGGGACTCGAGGTCCAAAAGAATTTCTACTTTAAGAATCCCCGAGATGATGTGTTCCTTTTCAAATATCTCTTATTTGAGTTCGAAATTCTAAAACTTCTCGGGAACATTTTGATAATTGATTTTCGTATTAAATTCGTAGTTGCTATTTGCTTGTTACATTTCGTATGGTTTGATACTTGCACTAGTAAAACAGTGGAGTTTTACTAACCCCCAAGTATTCGGGGGGTGGATGTCTGTTTTGCGTCCAGGTACCTGCAGATTCAGGGGAGCAGTCACAGGATTGGCACAAGAGGATGACGAGCTGCGATACTAATCAAGAGTCGAGAGTTGGTAGAGTTTGGTTGTATTGTTAGAGTTCATTCAGTCTTCCGCTGTATTGTGTTTCGACCCCTGTGTGGGTAATGTTGTTAGTCAGTTCTGTTGATAGAGTTGTATGACCTCATCGGTCTGTGTGTTTATGTGTAAGTGACCTTAACGGTCTGTATTATTATATTGTTTGACCCTGGCCGGGCAAGCATTTAGTCGTTTATGGATGTTTAGCCTGGTAGATCCTTGTGGAAGGGGTCTACGGCGTGTAATATTCCCATACGGTTTTGGGGATGTTACATAACCATCGTGCCCACGAAAGACCATCGTGTACACGATGGTCTCATCTTCTTCAGCACGATCGTGGGAAGATGAACAACCATCGTGGCACGATCGTGTGTGAATGAAAATACACTAACCGGCGGCTCATTGACGAATTGCTCTTCAGATGGAGTGTCACTAGCGGAACTTCTGGCGTCTTCAGATTCTCTGTGGTAGTCGGAGGTCGATATTTTCTGGCCGGCGAAGGGTTCACGACGGGAGAGTTTTTTTGCAGAGAGGAGGAGAGTTTTCTTGCAGAGAGGAAGAGAGTTTTTTTGCAGAGGAAAATACTGAGTTGTGGGACCGTTTTTTTATTGTTGTTTCGTTTTAATAATCTTCTTTTTTTATGTTTTTTTTCTTTTAGTGGTAGACTTTAAGGGTAATAAAGTCTTTTAACACATTTTGGTATCAAAAACTTATAGTTTTATGAATGGGGATATATAACTTGTTACTTTTATGATTTGGTACTAAAAAAGAGAGGACCCCTTTAGTTTTAATAGAATCTTGTAGTGGTAAATTTATATTGTGTTTTTAGTTGTTATTTTCTATTTACAGTATTCTTAGACATTTAGTTTAGTTGCAATATTTCTCGTCGTACAATTTATTGCTTCCGTAGATCAATTAGTAAATTTATTCCTTTGCAATCTATTACATCCTATAATTTTAGTAATAATTATAATAATTATCATTATTATTAATAATAATAAAAATATAAAAAGTCAACAAAAAATAATAATTAAACAATAAAATCCTTTAAAAGATTCAACAAGGGATTGATATTTTTCACTCACTACTTTGTTCGATTTGAATAGAGAAAAGCTAAATATCAATCTTGTACAAACTGATTTTGAAAATCGATTGAATTTTGGCAAAAAGTCCTCTGTTGTACATGCCGAAGAAAGTTGGATTTTAAGTGCGACCATTGTGACGCCTCCAACGATCTGGAAGTTCGATCGACTATCATAATTTGGTTTGTATGCAAAGTTAAAAAAAATTGAAATATTGGTGAATGCAAGTTTGGCAACGAAATAATAAAGGTCGATTAACGAGAAGAAGGTTGTCCTTAACTAAAATTGAAGTTCAACAAACAAAACCGATACAAAAAATGGACGAAATCGAAAATCGGAATAATCAAGTCGCAAAAGAGAAAACTTTAATAGAATATTTTTCTCCAGTGAGTGCTAATTCTCCTTCTTGCATAGTGTTGCCTACAACTAATGCAACTCATTTCGAACTTAAACCATCAATAATTCAACTTCTTCCATCTTTTCATGGTTTGGAAAGAGAAGATCCCTATATGCATGTCAAGGAATTTCTCGACATTTGTTCTACTTTCCGATTCCAAAATTTCTCTGATGAATCTATCAAACTTAGATTATTTCCATTTTCTCTCAAAGATAAAGCAAAATTCTGGCTAAATTCTCTTCAAGCAAGAACAATTACTACTTGGGACCAACTAGTGAATAAATTTCTCGCAAAAATTTTTCCAATGTCCAAAACTGATAGTCTTAGAAGAGAAATATCAGAATTTTTCCAAAAAGAAAATAAAGAATTTTATGAGTGTTGGGAAAGATTTAATGATTTAATCCTTAAGTGTCCCCATCATGGTTTTGAAATATGGCATTTGGTAAAATATTTTTATGACGGTTTAACTCCAAACAATCGCCAATTAATCCAATCAATGCATGGTGGAAAATTTCTTCACCTTATTGGAGATGAAGCTTGGAATGCACTAGAAAATATGTCAATTAATTCACAACAATGGAATTCACTCGACTCTAGAGCCAAATCGATTCATACGGTCCAAAAAAAAGGTGGAATTTACGAGGTTAAACAAGATGTTGAAATAAAATCTACTATAGATGATTTAGTACGAAAAGTAGATGCGTTAGTCTTGAAGCAATCCATCCCCTCGTCAAACTCAAAACATGAATTTTACATTTCATGTGCGGAATCATTTCATTCATCTCAATCTTGTCCCTATGGTCCACAAAATCAAGAAATTTTTAATGAAGAAGTCAATGTGTTACATTCATATGGAAAATCTTCGGACAGCCCATTTGCTCCAACTTATAATCCAAATTGGAGGAATCATCCAAATTTTTCCTGGAAGCAAAACATGCCTCCAATGAATCAAGGAGGGCATCAAATGAATATGTCAAATCAACAAAATGTCCGTCCTAATCAATAACCTCCAAATACTTATCAGTATCCTTCTACAGTGCCAAAGAAACCATCTTTGGAAGATACGTTGCAACAATTCATGCAATCTACTCAACAAATGTTCCAATAAACTTAGCAAGCTGTACAATCAAACTCACAGGCTATTTCTAAGCTTGAAACACAAATTGGTCAACTTGCAACAACTTTAGCTGAAAGAGAAAAGGGAAAATTTCCGAGTCAATCCATCCCTAATCCTAAAGGACAATATGAAGTAAACTCTTCTAACGCAGAAGTTCAGTCCATAACTACCCTTAGAAGTGGAAAAGAAATACAAAAGCCTGACTATGATCCGGAAGAAAAATCAAATGAACCACAAGTTTCAAAATCAAAAGATTCTAAAGAAAAGAACAAATTTTACGTTCCAAAAGCTCCATTTCCTGAAAGACTTATTCCAAAAGATAAAAGTGCACAATACAAAGACATAATGGAAATATTTAAACAAGTTCGAATAAATATTCCATTCCTTGATGCTATTAAACAAGTGCCTGCTTATTCTAAGTTCTTGAAAGATCTTTGCACTGTAAAAAGAAGAACAAATGTTCCAAGAAAGGCATTTTTAGCTGAACATGTTAGCTCAATAATCCAAAATAAAACTCCCGTTAAGTATAAAGATCCTGGTAGTCCTACAATATCTTGTGTCATCAGAGATCACATCATTAAACGAGACTTGCTTGATTTAGAAGCCAGTGTGAATTTATTATCATATTCTGTTTATACACAACTTGGATTAGGGGAGCTAAAATCAACATCTGTGATACTTCAACTAGCTGATAGATCTATAAAAATACCTCGAGGAATCGTAGAGGATGTTCTGATTCAAGTAGATAAATTCTACTTTCCTGTTGATTTTATAGTCATAGACACTGAACCTATCGAGAATACCAAAGATCAAATCCCTGTCATTTTAGGAAGGCCATTTTTAGCTATTTCAAATGCATTAATTAACTGTAGAAATGGCATCATAAAATTGTCTTTTGGAAATATGACTGTTGAACTAAATATGTTCAACATTTCTCAACAACATGATGATTATGATGATGTCTGTGAGGTAAATATGATAGAGAGTATGAGTCCTTATTTCTTTCCAAAAATGGATGATGATGATCTTTTTTAAAGTTGTCTTGCTCATTTTGGCTCAGATTTTGACATCGACAGTTCAATTAATGAAGTAAATTCTTTACTAGAGTCTACACCATTATTGGATAATGATAAATGGAAAGCTAAAACCGAACCACTTGAGAGTCAAATGAATAAAGAAGTACCTATTGAGGATTCAAAGATAGAGCTCAATCCATTACCTAAATCTCTAAAATATGCATTTTTAGGGCCATCAGAAACCCTGCCTGTCATCATAGTATATGATTTAGATGAAGAACAAGAAGATAAATTAATCAATGTCCTTAAAGAACATAAAGAAGCAATAGGCTGGACCATCTCCGATATTAAAGGTATTAGTCCTTCTATATGCATACATCGAATTCACCTTGAAGAAAATGCGAAAACTTCCCGGGAATTTCAAAGAAGACTAAATCCTAATTTGAAAGAAGTTGTAAGAGCTGAAATAATCAAACTCTTAGATGTAGGGATCATCTACCCTATTTATGACAACTCTTGGGTTAGTCCTGTTCATATAGTTCCAAAGAAATCTGGCATAACTGTAATCACGAATAAAGAAAATGAACTTGTTCCAACCAGAATTCAAACTAGGTGGAGAGTCTGTATTGATTACAGAAAATTGAACTCTACTGTTACAAGAAAAGATCACTTTCCACTTCCTTTTATTGATCAAATGCTAGAAAGGTTAGCCGGTCATGCTTATTATTGTTTTCTTGATGGATATTCCGTCTATAACCAAATTCCCATTGCTCCTAAAGATCAAGAAAAAACCACTTTTACCTGTCCTTTCGGCACTTTTGCTTACCGACGAATGCCATTTGGTCTGTGTAATGCACCTGCTACTTTTCAGCGGTGTATGATGAGCATTTTCTCTGACATGGTTGAGCGGTTTTTGGAAATTTTTATGGATGATTTTTATGTATTCGGGTCTAGCTTTGATGAATGTTTACACCACTTAACCCAAGTGTTGGTTAGGTGTAAGAAGAAGAATCTTGTCCTAAACTGGGAAAAAATGTCATTTTATGGTTAAGAAAGGAATTATCTTAGGACATGTAATTTCTGAAAAAGGAATTGAGGTGGACAAATCTAAAGTTGATTTAATATCCAGTCTTCCAGCCCCACGAACGATTAAAGAAATTCGGTCATTCTTAGGCCATGCTGGTTTTTACCGTCGATTCATCAAAGATTTTAGCAAAATCTCAAGGCCATTATGTAATTTACTTTCAAAAGACACACCTTTCGAATTTGATGATCATTGTCTAAAAGCTTTTAAGACACTCAAATCTATGTTGAGCTCTGCACCGATCATCAAATCTCCAAACTGGAATCTTCCTTTTGAAATAATGTGCGATGCATCCGACTATGCCGTCGGTGTAGTATTGGGTCAAAGAGAAGATAAATTGCCAACTGTAATATATTATGCAAGTAGAACTCTAAATGATGCCCAATTAAATTATTCTACAACTGAAAAAGAATTGCTTGCAGTCGTTTTTGCCTTAGACAAATTTTGACCTTACTTGATTGGTTCGAAAGTTATAATTTACTCCGATCATGCTGCATTAAAATATCTTCTTTCAAAGAAAGATGCTAAACCTCGCTTGATCCATTGGATTCTATTGTTACAAGAGTTTGACTTAGAAATTCGAGATAAAAAAAGGTGCTGAAAATATTGTTGCTGATCATTTGTCTAGGCTAATCATGAATTTTACTGATAAAGAACCTCCCATTAATGAGACATTCCGTGATGAACAACTCATGTCTGTTTCTCAAATACCATGGTATGCAGACATTGCCAATTATCTTGTCACTGGTAACATGCCATCTCATTGGAATAACCAAGATAAAACAAAATTTTTAAACGAAGTAAAAAAATTCTTTTGGGATGATCCATATTTGTTCAAATATTGTCCTGATCAAATCATTAGGAGATGTGTGCCAGAACATGAACAACAAAATATCATTTCCTTTTGTCATGATCATGCATGTGGAGGTCATTTTAGTTCAAAGAAAACAACTGCGAAAATTCTGCAATGTGGTTTTTATTGGCCAACACTTTTCAAAGATACACATTCATATTGTAGCACATGTGATAGATGTCTAAGATTAGGTCGAATTTCTAAACGAAATATGATGCCTTTAAACCCAATTTTAATTATTGAAATATTTGATGTTTGGGGCGTAGATTTTATGGGACCTTTTCTAATTTCTTTTGGCAATCATTACATCCTTGTGGCCGTCGATTATGTTTCAAAATGGGTAGAAGCAATTGCTTGCAAAACAAATGACCACAAAGTCATGGTAAAATTTTTGAAAGAAAATATTTTTTCCAGATTTGGAACACCACGAGCAATTATAAGTGATGGAGGAAAATATTTTTGTAACAAATTTTTGAATCATTTATTTAAAAAATATGGTGTTACACATAAAGTTGTTACTCCTTATCACCCTCAAACAAGTGGACAAGTTGAAATTTCAAACAGAGAAATCAAACATATTCTTGAAAAAACTGTTAACCCTACAAGGAAAGATTGGTCTTTGCGATTGAATGATGCATTGTGGGCTTACCATACTGCTTTTAAAACTCCCATCGGAATGTCTCCATTTAGGCTTGTCTTTGGAAAACCATGTCATTTGCCTATTGAATTGGAACATAGAGCATACTGGGCCATAAAACGATTAAATTTTTCATTGGACATGGCTGGAATTCATAGGAAACTTCAACTAAATGAATTAGAAGAAATCAGAAATGATGCTTACGATTGTGCAAGGAAATATAAGGACAAAATGAAATTTTTTCATGATAAACACATTTTGAGAAAAACTTTTTCTCCTGGTCAAAAAGTCCTTCTTTTTAACTCTCGTTTGTTATTATTTCCAGGCAAGTTGAGTTCACGATGGTCTGGTCCATTTATTATTCGTACGGTCTATCCTCACGGAGCTGTAGAAATTGAAAATCTAAAAAATGGTAATATTTTCAAAGTAAATGGTCAACGGTTAAAACCATATTTGGAATTAAAATCTTTTGAGGTAGAAGAAATTCTTATTAAAGACCCCGATATTGTGTTTGTCCGGTCAAGTGCGGATAACGGTACTCCGTGGCTAGTAAAGTCGGATTTTTCAGTTTCCCACAACAGCTGATTTGTAGATTTTTTTTTATTTTTAATTATGGAACAAACTTTGAAAACAATTGAAAAAAGATTTCCCTTTCTTAGTAAAAAAGTCATTTTGAAACTTTACCAAGTCAGACTTGAAAGGATGAGGTTGTTTATGAATAACGGCATACCTTTTGATATTCGATTCATTATTGAAGCCAAAGTGAGAATAGAGGGTGAATTCACGGAAACACCAACTAGATTTTTACCAGGGCTTGGAAAAAGTTCATATGCCAAGAAACGACGAGCAAAGAAAATCGCCGTTTGCTACAAATATGCTAGGTGGAACTGTGATTCAAGATGTCGATCTTTAGGAATTCCTTCCACAAACAGAGAAGATAAAATTTATTTCATCAAGGATGGTCTGAATAAGGAGAATTTAGATGATATCGAAATTTCTCTTGACACGCATCCTAGTAGACTTGTACATTATGGGATTCGATGTTTGTGGAATAAATTCAAACCAGAATATGAACAACGTCTTGGGAATCTGACATTAAAAGACCATGTTTGCCAATTTGTAAGAAAATTGGATAGGAAGCTTCTCCCCGACTCATAGAAGGCGTTTAAGCCGTTTCTGAACGTAAAATCAGAGGAAGATCTGAGCCACAATCACAACTACTGTACATACACGTGAGTATCTTTACTTTTTGTCGTTTTTTCAGATTTTCTGAATAAAAAATGTGATACGCAATAAATGCATTCATTATTCTATTGAGTAGTTGAAGCGCAATTAACGCGGTCACAGATTGATAAATCTTTTTTCTTTATTTTGCATCTATAAATAAACATTGCAGTTGTTTCTTTTATGCATCCCTCAAACTTGTATTCTTTTCATCATCTCTCTAAGTAATTTTCTTTTCAAAAAATGGAATCATCATTTTCCACAAAAAGATTTAACTCCATCTGCATTTTTGGTGGAGCTAGTCATGGGAAATAGGCTTTGCTTTACTGAAGCAGCCCACAACTTCGGTCGTACCTTAGGAGAAAATTACATTCATGTAGTTTATGGAGGAGGAAGTCTAGGATTAATGGGACGTGCTGCTGCTTCTGCCTATATGGAAGGAGTAAAAGTGTTGGGAATCATTCCAAAACCTCTGGCTGAAAGTAAAATCATCGGAGCAACCATTGGATATGAGTTCAGAGCTGTAAATATGCAAGACCGCATAACTCACATGATAAATAATGCTGATGCCTTTATCACCCTTCCCGGTGGTTTTGGCACTCTTGAGTAACTTTTTCATGTGGTTACCAGAGCCCAGCTAAATGTTCATACGAAACTAATAGGTCTGCTAAATGTCAATGGTTTCTTCGATGATTTACTATCTTTTATCAACTACTCTTCTGAAAAAGGTTTTATTTCTGAGCGTGCTAAACGAATCATAGTTGTTGCAACAACACTAGAAGAGCTGATCAAAAAACTTATTGCATTTGTTCCTGAACCATACCCAACTCTAGCTAATATTGTTTGGATGGAAGATTTCACTTTGCGGAAATGCAAAATTGATACATTCCTTTCCCTCTGATATCCCACTTCATTCCTCTTGTTGTTTTTACTTTTTAGCGAGTGTAAAAATTGTGAAAATGATGGCAGCTTAAGGAGTTTCTTTTCGACCTCTTGACGCGCATCTATCCACGATTTATATATTGTTATTTCTATTAGTGTACTTTTTCTCATTTGTTTTTAATAAAAGCATTGATGGCAGCATAAGGCGACTCTTCGGACTCTCTTGAAGCGCATCTAGCTTGTTTGTGTTATACTTCCGGGTATATATTTTCTTTTATTCTTTTGCCACACTTATTTCTTGCAGGTCCAATAAAGGCTTGAGCGAAGCGTCATCTTTCATAAACAGGGAAGCCTTATTTAAACCCTTACTCCATTGTTCTTTTTACACAATAAGGATATTGTTTATCATTAAGTGTGGGGGAAGGTGTATATCTATATATATATATATATGCAATATTAAATAAAAAAATATTTAAAATCACGGCACCATTTTCTTGAGAAAACGTTAGTGAAAAAATCATTTTTGGGATGTTTCAATGGTTTTGA
Source organism: Orobanche coerulescens (assembly GCA_033398695.1). Taxonomy (NCBI): domain Eukaryota; kingdom Viridiplantae; phylum Streptophyta; class Magnoliopsida; order Lamiales; family Orobanchaceae; genus Orobanche; species Orobanche coerulescens. The sequence continues at coordinate 26,780,141 of CM065805.1, read as the reverse complement.
TAATGGATTTGGATGAAGATGTATGGGATTCAGTATACAACACCCTTTTTATGAGTTTTGAGCCTTAGAGCAATCCTTATATATACGCTGTCACACCCCCCTAGATTTGTCTATCAGATACCGGATATTAAAAATATCCTTATTATATCACACACCCTTTAATAATATTGCATTATAAAAATGACGGGTATTGCAAAATCCTTGAAGAAGCTCATAATGCACCATACTCCGCTCACCCGGGAGGTACAAAGATGTAGCACGACCTGAAGAAGTTCTTTTGGTGGAGAGGAATGAAACGGGACATTGGTGTATTTGTGGAGAGGTGTATGATATGTCAGCAGGTAAAGGCAGAACACCAACGGCCAGGAGGTTTACTTCAACCGTTGGAAATCCCAGAATGGAAATGGGAGCATATCACAATAGATTTCGTGGTTGGTCTGCCACGAACCGTGAGGAAGAACGACGCTATCTGGGTGATAGTAGATCGTTTGACGAAGTCATCTCATTTTCTACCTGTGAGGATGACTTACAGTATGGAACAATATGCGAAGATTTATATTCGGGAGATCGTGAGGTTACATGGCGTTCCAGTTTCGATCGTCTCGGATAGAGATCCACGATTTACATCGAAATTTTGGAAGAGTCTTCAGAGAGCGTTGGGCACTAAATTGAATTTCAGTATTGCATATCATCCGCAGACCGATGGTCAATCTGAACGGACTATCAAGACACTTGAAGATTTGTTGATGGCGTGTGTTCTTGATACTGGTGAGAATTAGGAGAATATTTTGCCGTTAGTAGAGTTTGCCTATAACAATAGTTACCAAGCTACTATACAAATGGCCCCTTATGAAGCTCTGTATGGAAGGAAATGTCGATCGCCCCTTTATTGGAGTGAGGTTGGAGAAGTAAAAATTTTGGGTCCAGAATTTATCGGGCAGACTGTAGAGAAGATAGCCGAAATCAGAAGTAGAATTAAGACTGTCCAGGATCGGCAGAAGTCTTATGCAGACAGACGAAGGAAAGATATCCAATTTGAGATTGGAGAGAAGGTGTTTCTGAAGGTAGCGCTGATGAAAGGAGTAATACGATTCAGTAAAAAGGGAAAGCTACAGCCTCGTTATATCGGATCTTTTGAGATTTTGGGTCGTGTTGGTGATCTTGCTTACAGTTTGGCATTGCCGATGGAATTATCAGGAGTGCACAATGTCTTTCACGTCTCCATGCTAAGAAAATACGTACATGATCCTGGTCATGTATGCAATTTCAAAGAGTTGCATGTAGCCAAGAATCTGACTTATGAGGAGGTACCTATAGCTATTTTGGAGCGTAAGGTACACGAGTTACGAAATAAAGAGGTTAAATTGGTAAAAGTTCAGTGGAGTCGTCATGGGCCAAATGAGGCAACTTGGGAACGTGAAGAGGAGATCCATTCTAAGTATCCAACATTCATTTTTCAAAGTATGTAACTTAATTTCCGAGGACGAAAATTTGTTAAAGAGGGGTAGGTTGTAACACCCCGATTTCGCATATATATTTATTGTGAAATTATAGAAAAACATGTTCAATTTTATTAAATTAACGCCCGAATAATTTATCATTTAATTTATTTTTATTTCATGGTCATGCAAATTCATTTATGTCATTATAATTCATGTCCAGTCATGTGATTCATGTCGTGTCATTTCTCATTTTATTTCATCCTGTTTCATGTCGTCATTTCTAGGCCCGAGTCAAATTTTAAGCGATATTAATCGTTACCCATAAGATTTCACTAGTCCATTTTAAATAAATTTTAACCCATTTATTTTGGGCCCAATTCATTGTCAAGCCCAAATCCTAATTAATTAAGAGCCCAACATCCTCTCACCCACACACACGATGAGAACAATGGAGAAGTTTTCTGCACATTCTCACAACCACATTAGTGGGAGTAGTGGGCATCATGGGGAAGAGTTGGTTGAGATTATTTTTGCTTAAATACCACACTCTCAGCAGATCAAAAGGGGATTTCATATCATTTTACAGCAAATATTTCCATATCAAATCATCATATAAATCGAACAACATACATTCTCATCTCGTCATCCGAAAAACATTATACACCACTAGAGCAATCCGCAGGTAATCTTCTTTCTGTTCAATTCCCTCGATTTCACAGCAAACACACAAAATGTTATTCCCATCTTTTTTTGGTCCTTCACAATCTTCACGTAACAAGCATCATCCACCTTCAATAATTTCCCAACAACATACACATCATGAGATTCAGAAAACCTAAATCTGAAATCGAAAATTGAAATCAAAACCCAAACCATTTTTAAAATCAAATTCAGAGTTGAAGGAGAACAAACCTTTTATTTCGGCCGCAACCGGAAATCCCCAACCACGACACCTTAGATGTCGGCTCAAACCTCCAGTCGTTGCAACTGTTGCCGTCGCGACCCTCCGTCACTCATTCAATTCTTTCGCCCGAATCAAATCCCTAGCCAACCATCTCACAGTCGGACCCGGTAACCCAAAATTTCAGGCAAACATAAAGGATAATCAGGCAAATAGAAAGGATGTGAGCCTCAATTACCCGATTATGCATATCTGGATCGTCGTTGTCGCTGCTTGGTCGGATTCAAGGATCGCGGTTCCGCGATTACTTCCGATGGGAGTTCGAACAGAGTTGTTGGAGTCCGAACCGAAGGAACCAGGGTGAACAGACAGCCGATACTCCGATCCAGCCATCTCACAATCTTTGCAGTGTGAGCCGGTCTTCATGTCCCGAAACAGTTTCTCAGAGCCTGCAAGTGAGGGAGAGACGAATAGTGAAAAAGGGATTTCTCACACCCTGAAAGATTAGGCTGATTATACACTTCATTCAATTGGGCCAAATCCCTAATCCGGCCCAAACTTCTCTTTCACCAATGTCAATTAATTTTTAGCCCAATTTCAAATCTCACTCTTGGGTCCATTAATCTAGTCCTATTTAGTAATGGCCCGATCTGTCCTTACACCATTTCAGTCCTTAAATATTTAATTTCTTCAATTTTACTTCAATCAATTTTTCAATAATTAAAATTCAGTCTTATTTATCCGAGCCATTAAATACGTAGATTTCCTAATAATATTAATATTCAATTCAAGTTTGAACATGTGACCAGGTGACGTTTTTCTGATTCAAAAATTTATTTGTAAATCCTCTTCTTTTTTTGCAAATAATGATTATTTTTGCAATAATAACTCAAATATATTTTCGGAAAAATGGGTGTCACATTAGCGCTACCAGAGCGGTTCGGTCCTATTCGGACTGTGTTTTCTCTGTCTTATTATACTTCGGTGTCTCATTATGTTTTTCTGTATTAACTCTTTTCTGTTGATTTATGAATTGTGTATGCTCTCTCTTTGAGTGTGTCATACAATCCTTTGTGGTTTGTCTTTTACATTACAATGTGTTAAGACTTTTGTGGATTAGTGATAGCCCAAATTTTTAGGCTAAAATGCTCTTGGGTTCTCTTAACTTAATTTCAGATAACGATTTAGTTATTTATCTTTTTTTTTGTCCCAACTAAGTCCTTATCTTTCACATTTTAAGCAAAGTTAGCATTTTCCGTTGGTCTCCGTTATAATAATTAATTAGACGCTGATTTTATACCTACGTGGCTTTAAACATTCCTACGTGTCAAATCTCTAACCTATGTGTCCTTTTCCTAACCTACGTGGATTATAGAATGAAGAAGCGTGTATTTCCTAACCTCCATTTCCTAAACTCGTCGGAGAATCACAAATCCCCCCTTCTATCTCTCTCTCGAACCCTGAACCCTAAATCAGACACGATGGAGTTAGTCCAAACCCCGGAGATTCACCGTACCAAATCCCGCCGTGGATTTCGCCGACATCCTGAACACGCAATCTCCCCTCTTAGTTTGAAGGCGTGGACAAAGTATTGCTCATGTAAGTTTGAGACTGGGCATGAGGACGGTCTCTACGATGCCCTCTTGTGTTGCAGTATGTGCGGTTGCCGCGGTGTTCCACACGCCACAAAAGATTGCCCCAGACTTAAGGCCCGTGGTGTTGACTGGACCAAAGACATCACTTTGTGAAGATGGAGGCCGGAAGTATGTTTTATTTGGTGGGCCAATTTCTAATGGATGTTTAGTTATTTTTGATGTTAGTACTTTTATTTTAAAAAAATTGTATGTAAAGAGAGGATTATGTTATTGTGATCCATATTTATTGTGCTTGTTCAGTGATGTTGGTGCTTCTCATCAAAAAAAAAAAACTCGCCGGAGATCCAGTTTTTTTTTTTTTTTTCAATTTCTTTTTTGCTACAAAAAATGTAACTGGTTCGTCTGGACATATTAGATCGAAGTGAATTGGAACTGATTCTAGCTCTCATTTTGCGTGGAGTGTTTTTTTTATCTTCTTTCTTTTCAATCGTTTTAAATGGTGAAAGATGTGATCGGGGGTATAAATGAAGAAGATGATAGTCGATCGATTTGGCGATCAATGCGACTAACTTAATGTAAATGATCCTGACAAGCTAATAACGGCGTACTAAAAAAGATAAAGCGCTAACTTTGCTTAAAATTTGAAAGATAAAGGACTTAAGTGGGACAAAAAAATATAAATGACTAAATCGTTATTTGAAATTAAGTTAAATGACCCAGAAGTATTTTAGCCAAATCTTTATGTTAATTGATTTTTTTTTTTTAAAAGCCGAAAAAGTTTTATTGGGTAACATCAGACATATTTCCCTTATCATATGGTATGTATTCTACTGTCTTAAGCAATATGCATATTTATATTCATCAAATCTTCAAACTCATTCCTTAAGTCATGCTCCACCTCCTTGGCAATATTCCACTCAGTCCCACTACTTTAATTCTTTGGCGGTCCAATTGTTCTTATGACAGTCAATTTGTTGCTATATTACCTTCACCAAATCTGTCTCTCGTGTTGCAATCAGGACAAAAACTCATCTCTTAGGGGGAGGGAGTGGGGCTCGGGTAGTGAATCGGGTTGAGGTACCCGATCGGCAACACCGTCCCGTGGGGCTCGGGTAGTGAAAATCGGGTATGATTTCGGCTTCCAAGCCCGATCGGTGTGTGTGTTTTTTTTTTTCTTTTTTTTCTTTTTGAAAAAAACGACCGTTAAATAAAAAAAAAAATTCAAGAACCCAACGGCTTCCAAGCCCAACGGCTATCTTGCATTAAATAATAAAAAAAAAAATTCCCTTTAAAACCAAATAACATACACTCATTATTTTCAAATAAAACACACACTAATCTCTCAAAAACAAAAAATAATTACTAAAATGTCTTCCGATTCTTCCGAATTCGAATGCATTATTCCGCCTTCGTCCGACGAGATATCCACGGGTAGCTCGTTGCAACTTATGCTTCAAGCGGCTCAGTATCTTGAAGACACGGCAAGCTCTAGCCGAACTAGCGTAAATCGTCTACGGGAAATAGGTCTTCAAACGTTAGAGAATGATTGGTTCGTTGAAACACCAAAGTACAACGAAGAGTACTTCAAAAAAAATTTCGAATGGAGAAAAGCATGTTTTTGCAAATAGTGGGCGACATTGAAGCGAGATACCCATATTTTCAAGAAGGCTACGACGCGCGTTCGAAAAAAGTTTCACGGCGAAACAAAAAATCACTTCGGCCGTTAGGCAACTCGCAACCGGCAATCCCCCCGATGAGTATGATGAATATTTATGCATGGCTGCAAGAACGTCACGTGAAAGTCTTGATTATTTTTGTGAGGCCATTATTGAGTTGTGGGTTTTTTATTTTAATCTAGTTATTTTTAAGTATTATGTTATGTTTCTTTTTTTTAAGTATTATGTAATGTTTTTCTTTAATGAAATGTTATGTTTTTATTTTAAATATTGTATGTGATTTTATGTATGAAAAAAAAATCGGGTATTAGGTGACCACTCCCTCCACTTAGGGTAGTGTTAGGGTAAAATTGGGTAGTTTTGAATTGAAAAATTTTTATTGGATAGAGATGATGTGGCACCTAGAGTATTAGGTGACCACTCCCTCCTCCCTTACGTCACACGAAATCTAAATTTCACAAATTCAATGATGCCATAGAGACAACATCAATTCGTGTTGATGGGATTCACCAACAATCATTTAACTAACACTATTAAATTGATGGGATTCACGAAGCTAACCAATCACACCATATCATTTAATGTTGTGACCTAGTGTCATCGCAATTAACACCATATCACAACATGATGTGCCATAATATGATTAATTTGACCAGTGGAGCCCATCAAACGATCACCAAGCTAACCACGTAAAGGACCTACTATATTGGTCGATCACACCATACCACATCATGTTGTGGCGTGATGTCCTTATTTTAGCTTTCTAATTTTATTTTTAATTTCTAGTTCTTTTGCCTTCAATTTTCAGGGTTTTTAGTTTTCCTACTTTTTTGGTCATTTCCTCCTTTTTCTTGTTTTTTAAAATATTACAGAGTTTTCTATTTTTTCATATGTACCTTTTTTTTTTAAAATTAAGATTTAACTATAAGGACCGTTTAACAAAAATGTCTCTAGCATCATATATTACCCTTATTACCCTCATAGATGACTGACATATCCATATAACTTGCAACTTGACCAAGGGCCTATTCGGTAGAAGTAAGGTTTCAATTGGTCAAACTTTCTGAAAGCTACTTGAAAACTTTTAACGCATACATTCCAATTCGGACCAAAAAGTGACGAACCAAGAAACTAAAATTGGAAAGGCCAGAAATTGTATCCCGCACCCCAAGAGCACCTAGCAAGGTGCTCACATTGCTATATACATATACATTTGCTATACTTATACTACACTTGTCATATTTATACTACATCCAAAATCTCATATATACTACATCACTCTAAATATGTGGTGCGGGGCAAAATTTACCGGAAGGGCCAAAGGTGGGAGAAACTGTTGGACCATTTAAAGAAACGTATTTTACATCAACCAATATATTAAATAAATAATTACTCTGCTAAGATAAATATTATACAGCGAAGTAGCTTATAATTGCACCCAAACAAAAAATCTGCAATATAATGCGCATAACTGCATTTTATTGTGTGATACTGCATTCGCACAATAGGTGATCATAGTCCATAAATTTCTGCCAATAGTTCCGAAACTTAGGTATGCGTATGCCTATCTCGAGCCAAGGTTTCAAGTTGCCGTTGTATGACGACTGCTCGTTCAATGTCCTTTTGAGGTACATTCGGGTTGTAATCAAGTCCCAACACGTGCCAAGATTTGTCGAGAGCATGGGTGCGATTTTAGAACGTTATCATACCTAGAGGCAACGTCCAAGCTTCAACAACAGTCGATCATGATCTGAGCACCGTTTCCTCATTACTAGGTGAGCTTAATCAAGTCGACATGAAAATTAAAAGGCACATGGAAGGAAAACTCGAAGCATGACCAGATATACGTACAAGAATGCTCTGGATATTGCTTCTGGTTACGTTATTGAAGATGGAGAAGCTTACAATATTAATTTAACTAACCAAGATCCTAAGACTTAAATACAGTACCAGACATTAGTCCAGATGCAGGCACCTAAGACAAACATCAGGGATAATTACAAAAAGTACCCCTGAGGTCTGACCTAATTACAGAAAAAACCCAACTCTGCACAAAAGATCGAGAGAAAGAGTAATGATATGAGACCGGTCGATCCCTCGTGTGATGTCTTATTTACAGACATCTTGGGCTACTCTAAGAATCCTAAGGAGAATTAAGGCAAGGGCTCCTAATAGAGCCCAAGTTTCAGTTGAATTTATTAATATCAATTCACTCCAGTAAATAATTAATATTTTACTTTGTTTGATAAATATTTTTTCGTTAACCGCAAGTGCACTGTGTAGCTATAGTAGCGTGGCGATCTAAGATCGTATTTCTCAAGAATTAATATTTCGACGATTTGTGACTATTATGGTCGTGATACTCACTTTATTTAAACGATGATGAATTGAGATTATATTTGAATTATACTAATAAACTAAAAAAATAATTATAAGTAAAAGAAAGATGATAGTGTAAGGAAAACTCAAGTAGATAAGATAGATTCTAGGATATATTTTTCCTTCAATTAATGTTCACGCTTTCAAAATATATACTTAAACCCCCCTATTTAATCATAATACTTGTAAAAGAATAACAAAAGTATTTTAACATTTCTTTTGAAACAAGTTAAAACATGATTAATTCTCAACCTTAATACTCTAAACTCTAAAATAATACAATATTTATAAGAGACAATTTGAGAGAGGGTGTATCTTCGAAGTACCTGAATTGGAGGTGGGTCGCGAATGATCTAAGGTGTCCGGTAAATCAACTTGATAATTTTTCAAATATTTGGGCTGAGTTCTCTATCTTGTACTTTGTCGTGGTTGAATTGTAAGCTCAGGTATTACTCGTACGATTTTGAATTTGCTTGCTCGTCCCCCGTGGATCACAATTGGAGGTTGTTCCAATCTTCATTGTCGCCTGACATCAATTCCTTCCATGTCATGTCTAAGAACAGTTACACTTGTCCCGACATCATAGCCAATCTTCCATTCCCAGTCCCGTCGGACTGCACATCTTATAATTTTAGCACTTTTTGAAAAAAAAAAGAAAAATAAAGGAACGTCACATAATGGGATGTGTAAAGCTCTGTTCTTTTAGACTGAATGAATCTGAACTGAACTGAACTGAACTGAACTGAATTGAAATATATATTAAGAGTAAATGATAATAAAATAATAATAATAATATAAATATTAAAATATAAATATAATAAAATGATAAGAAAAATAATAAAATAATAATAAATATAATGTAATAATAATACAATTAATTATACTTCTAATAACAAAAATAATAATAATAATACTAATAAATATGCCCCAAATATCCCAAATGTCACAAAAGTATCAAATGTCACAAATAATAATAATAACAATGATAATAATAATAATAGTAATCAACAATCAACAACAACAATAAATATTATTACTAATAATAGTAAATATTATTAGTAATAACAATAGTAATCAACAACAACAATAATAATAATAATAATAATAATAATCAAGATTAATAGTTATTATAATAATTTATAATAATAATATTAATAATAATAATATCTTAAAGCGAATAGCCTGAAATGACCAACGAACTTGGCCTGGCGCAGGCTGATCGAAGGGCTGAATCGGCCCAATCGAATCGAAAATCGAAAAATAATGGGTTGGGCTCGACTTGTTCTTTAAAATAATGGGGCATTATTGCAAGCTGTTCATTTGGAAGTCCTCGAATTGGGTAGGCCCAAAATTAATATTAGCCGCTTTTGGGCTCTGTTTATTTCCTCCCAATCTTATCTCGGGAACTTTACATTTCTATACAGTTTATACAAATTAATTATAAAATTAAAAATAAAAGAAAAATATTTACATATATAACAATAACATGTTACACATCCCTTCTTATCATAATAAAAAAAACATTTAATGCATCCCCCCACCCTCTCCCCTCTTTTTTCTTTTCATTTCTTTCTTCCCTAAATATGTTTCCACCCTTAATATCTAGTTTCTTTCCCAGCAAATACATCCTCTCTTAATTTTCTCTGCAAATACATATGTCCAATATTTGCAAAAATACGTTCTTGCCGTTCACACACTTGGGTGTTCAAGATTTTTTAAACGCCAGTACGTAGTGGTTGGTTTATCGAGAGAGATAGTAGTCGGCTGTGGCTTTGGTTGGATTGATTCAGTAAAATATGAAAACATCTCAATTGAATATTTGCAAATAGTAATCTGGTTACTTGAATACTGTATTTGGATACCAATTCTTGCATGTTAAATTTTTTGTGTGTAACAATAAAAAATAGATTTACAAAATTATGTATACTATCAGGTTAATGACTTAATGTGGATACTAAATTTCATTTGGATATTAGTTTGCCCGTTATTTTTTTATGTTCAATAATATAAATAGATGTAGCTAATGTGTATACTATCAATATTTTGGTTACTGAATATTTCGTTTGGATACTATTTTCGTGTCCATAATATTTTGTATATTTACAATAAAATTGGATATAAAAAATTATGAATCGTTCAAGTGTTATTTCGTTACATAAATTTTGTATTTTGATATCAGTTACTCTTGCCCAATTTATTAATTTAATAATGACAAATAGAGGCACAAAATATGGACATTATTTATTAATAAATGTTAAATGTATGTAGTAGTTTTTTTTTTTTTTTAAAAAGAAAAAAACGTTCATTGTAGACGGGGGGTTGAGGCGGGACCCACCAACCTGTGAGATAAAGAAAATATCGAGAGTACAAGCAATCAGTCCCGAATTATGACCAAAAATGGGCCATAATCCGGATCTTAAATCTAAAAAAACGAAGTGCCTACAACCCACTAAAGAAATACAAGGTGCACCACTAAATTCGTGGGCTAATGTGCGGACCGATAGATATTACATCCGAATTATGACCAAAAGTGGGCCATAAACCGGATCCTAGAAACTAAAATGCCAGCAGCCCGCTAGAGAAATACAAGGTGCACCACTAAGAAAAAGTGGGCTAATGTGCGAGCTCATTGCAATAAATCAAGTGATAAAATACTACCTAAATCTAAAAGAAGGGTAGCCAAGCTGGTCCATCCGTATAAGAGAGAGGAGAAACGGAGGAGCAGTATCATATGTATAAATCTGAATATCGAGGGACGACATGCCGAGCTCAGAGAGATAATCAGCCGCCCTGTTGCCCTCCCGGAAAGTGTGAGTGACTCTATACTGAATATCATGGAGAATGTGTCGGATACGCTTAAGGGTGTGACGAACCTGCCAAGAGCCCCGACGACCAGATGAAAGCAGGGTCACCACAACAGCAGCATCAAGATCAATCCAAACATGTCTCGATCTTTGGGAAGCCAAAATCAGTCCAACAGCAAGTGCCTGGATCTCTGCATCAAAGCTCGAAGAGGCCTTAAAAGAGGAGTGAAAAGCAAGGAGTAGCTCTCCGTGATGATCTCTAATCAGACCCCCACCACCAGCAATCTGAGTATCTCTGTCAAAGGAGCCATCCGTATTCAGCTTGATCCAAGGGGTCTCAGGTCGAAGCCAAACCACCGGAACGGAACAAAGAGTCTGAGCAGGAGAGGGAGTAGCTCGCTGGAAACGGTCAGGAGGCGAGCATCTCGCCCAAAACCTTGAAGAAATAAGCCCCGCAACAGCTAGTAATGAAACATGGCGCTCCACCTGCACAATAACATGCGAAAAGTACCGCCCTATGCTTTACACTATTCCTCTCCGCCCATATGAACCAAATGATCAGACAAGGAATAATGAAAGCTGCGTGCCTAAAGTGTGTGCCATGTGAGAAAAAACTCAGGAGCTCAAAGATATTATCTGTATGGGGTAAGGATAAATGAGTCCATGCGCCAAAATACTCCCACATGTCATGAGCCACGTGACTCTCCAAGAAAAGGTGGGCAAAGGTCTCGGTATGGTAGGTATGGGTAGGGGTAAGGGTACAACATGAGCATCTGGAGGCCAAGAAAACGCCCCTCCTCTGTAAGACATCATCAGTCGGGATCCATCGCAATAGAAGTCGCCAAATGAACACCAATATCGTAGGTGTGAGTAAGGTAGTCCAAGTGGCCCCGAAAACGATATTAGCCTGATCTCTCACCCTGATGTGAGACCAAGATGACGACAATGAGAAGGCACCCGAAGATGTAAGATTCCAGCATATGCTATCCGAATCCTCCTCGGTAATGGGAGTAACAAGAATATCCTGTATGAACTGAGGAGTAAATTCTAGCTCCTCACCCAAAATGGACTCGAGTATACCCATGTCCCAACTCCCATCAACCCGGTGATCATTAATCTTAAGATGGGGTCTACCAGTAGTCTGACAATAAGACGAAATAGGCCTATCCCCAATCCAAGTATCGTCCCAAAAACTGACCTCCCCGCTGCCACTACCGAGAGTCCAAGAAATGAACTTCTGAGCCTCGATACCCACGCAGAGGAGACGGCTCCAAGGGCGGCTGGCATGAGCTTTAAAAGTAGTACGCATAGGCATAGAAGGGCCAGCGAAGCAGTATTTGCAGAGCATAAACTGCGCCCACAAAGACGTGCCCGCGCGAAGACGCCATCAGAGCTTATAACTAAAATCTCTCGCCATATCTAAGAGGCTCCGAATCCCGAGGCCTCCCTCGGAGACCGGGCGATAGATCTGCCGCCAACGGACCCAATGCGTCTTCCTCTTAGAACCGACAGCACCTCAGAAGTATCTCGCCATAATCTGTTCGAGCTTCTGGATAACATATTGGGGCGGGTCCAACACCTAAAGAAGGTGCAGAGGAATCGTGTAGAGAGTGATCTTAATAAGAGCCAAGCGACCCCCAAAAGCAAGGTGACGATGGGACCAACTAGAGATCCTATCCAACAGCCGTTGCGTCACCCCAGCAGAGAGCTCTCGTCCCATAAAACCTTTGTAAAGGGGTGCACCAATATAGGTGATGTGGAGATCACCCTAGCAGAAACCAGTAAGATCATGAACTCTCTGATGCCAACGAGGCGCGTGCTTCGGAGCGAGGATAAAAGTGCTCTTCTGGATGCTAACCTTCTGCCCAGAGGCCATGGAATAGTGATCCAGAAGTCGCATAAGGTCAACGAGGCCATCATCCACAACCCATGTGAATATAATGATGTCATCAACATAGGAGAGGTGCGAGACGGGGAAAGGCCGTCCGACATTCCTGTACCTCATCAAAGGATGGTCACGAATGAATCGATCCAAGCAGCGTGATAAATAATCGGTGGCAAGCATGAAGAGCGACGGATAAATGGGGTCGCCCTGACGCAAACCCCGACTAGAGACAAAATAGCCGACCGAGCTTCCATTCACCAGAATGGAGAACGTGCTACTCTCGACACAGTGACGGATGAGCAGAATCCATCTAGCCGGGAATCCCATCCTCACCAGGACCTCACATACAAAATGCCAGTGAACCCTATCATACGCCTTAGCCATATCAATCTTCAGCGCAAGGTTCGGGACACAATGTGTAATACTCGAGATTCTCGGTTCCGATTATTTTTGAATTTTGCCGGTTGTGCCGGTCATTTTGTTCCGTTGGCGATTTCTTAAGATTTTCCCTATGTTGAGTACGGCATGATGTACCGTGTTGTGGTGTTTGTCGGATACGACTTATCATTGCGTAAGTCGAGCTAATCCTATGTCCTATTTTATTATTATTTGTCTTCTTCCGGATCGTTGTTGTGGTTCTATCATAATTTTCGGATTGTGCCGGAATCGTTTTGCAATCGGAGGTTTTGCTGGCCGGACCTGTACGAAACGACGGAGAAAACAGCGCTGCCGAGCGCCGTGTCCTGCACCATTTGCCGAACGGCGTTGCCGAGCACTGGGTCTTGCGCCGGGTCGGCCAGGCTAGGAATCTGCCGAGACACGGCTGAGACACCCATGCAAGTTTTACGCTGGGTGATGCGCCGTGTCAGACACGGCCGAGACACATGCGCAGGTGTCTTGTACCGGGTGCTATGCCGTTTCGGTCAGGTCGCACACTGACCCGCGACATGGCGGTAAATACGGCACCAGTTGGGCCGTTTGTTGTGCTGTGTTCCGCACAGGTATAAATATGACTAAGCAGTCGGGTTTCTCTCACTTTTCCCATTTCATCTTCGATCCTTCCGCATCCAAGTCTTGGGGAAACCAAAGACATGTTGTTAAACTATAAATCCATGAAGTCCCTGAGTCCATATCATCGACTGATCATTCCGTAACCTCCTCCGATCGACCGAATCAGGGTAAGGTTTTCAAAAATCCTAGTTTTGGGAAAATTGTGGATTTTGCTCGATTCCGTCCGTTTAATCCAAATTAACTTAGATTAGTGATGGATTATTGATTATTATGTTGTATTCTACCAACTCTCTCGTTGTTTCATGGTTTGAATTGTCGTTTTGTTGAGTTCCTAATCGACACCTTGAAGATGTCCGGTAAAATGTCACACAGGGGATTCGGGTGTTCTACGATTATTCTGCCTCGTTCGATTGCTAATTTACTGATGGTATGATGTTAAGGTCAGGTTCCTTGCGAAAAACTCGAGTCGGAACTCTTCTGTTCGTCGTTTTCTTCAAGCTTCCCGATCGATCGTGTTATTATTGCTCCGCCCGGAGAAATGTAGGTGTTCGAGGGTTCCCGATTGAGCCGTGCTCATAGGCGTGTCCGATATCAATTATCGAGGCAAGTATCTTGCCCATACATTATGTGTTTTGTGGATATAATGGTTGGTAATCGACGATATGTGCTAAATGAATGTTTATAACCATTTTTTCAAAAGAATCGGTATATTTATCATCATGGTTTTCTTGAAAGACGACTCGTGTGTTCCATGAATTAATGTTGTTAATTGGATATGTGTATTAGTGTTGAGTATAGGATCGCATTACTTTCGGGTGATGCTATTATGTTTGATTTCGTCATCGGTAAGTTTTGAAGTTTAAATCCTTTATTTTAAGTTGTACATGGAGACATGTGGCTATCGATGAATGTGTAAATTTATATGATATTGGTCGTGCCGTTCGGTGCTGTTGATATAATGTGCTTCCTTGTTTATAGTATTAGCTATGGGTCGTGATCATGTGTTGGACATTTTGGCCATTCTAGCAAAGTACCTCGACTATATATAGTGTGATTGACCCTCGGGGATTATGGTTTGGAAATGTGAACTGATGAGAGTTGTAAGGATGTTCTCGGGGTACCCTCACTTGGGGTTGCTCGACGGGTTACACAGGGACTTGGCCGTGTGGTCTTGCGCAAGGGTTACTTTCGAGTGGGGTATTCTCACATGGGGTTGCTCGACGGGGCACACGGGGACTTGGTGGCTTGACGGCCGGACCGGGTCGCGAGAATTGCCAGAGTGTTTTTACTGATTGGTTGTGATATGTCCGGAGTATCACAATGCTTTGTGCTCGGGGTCGAGAGACATTATATATCGAGTCCTGGTGTTTGGCTATAATGGCATAAGAGTGATGTGTTATGTGTAATGTGTCCTTAGAAGTGAATTGGAACGAATAGTTGGGTCGTGGACCTCGTGTTTCCTGAACGGATTTGTCTTTCGAAAAATAAAACTTTGGGCTGTGACCCTAAGTGGTTTTCGATCAACTAAGGATTATTCAACCCCAAATATTTTCAAAACTCCCGAGATTTAAATTGATTCCCTAAATGACCACTTGTTTCATTTATACCTTTTTGATTTGAACTATTTTATTCGAGTAAGAAATATCGGGAAAGCTTTTGTTGTGACTGAGCTGTAGATGATTCTAATTATTGTATTCTCGGAATGTGTTGTGTTTGGCTCGTATTTGCATTTTATACTTGTACTATCAAAACAGTGGAGTTTTGCTAACCCCCGAGTATTCGTGGGGTGGATGTCTGTTCTGCGTCCAGGTACATGCAGGTTTCGGGAGCAATACACAGGATCGGTGCGAAGGATGATGGAAGACGAATGATACTAATCACATGAACGCCAATTTTGAGTGCAGTCAGTCTGAGTTCGTTGTATGGTCTTCTCCATTGTCGTACTTTTGTTTTGAGAGTGTATTTTACCCTTGCAGGGGTATGAGTCCAGACAGAGTTGTATGATAATGATGTAAGACCAAATCGGTCTATTGGTTAGTTATTTTATTACGTCGGCATGTAATGTATTGTGTTGTTTCGGTGTCTAGCCTGGTAGATCATCATGGAGAGGGTCTACGGCGTGTAATATTCCCGGTTAGATTCTGAGGGTGTTACATTTATGGTATCGGAGCTTAGGATGCGGAAACCTAGGCCGTCGGGTCCAATCATGTATTGTCGAGTCTTATCTTGCCGGATCGTGCTAACTGAGTCGTATTGTGACGCATCGTCTGTGATGTCGGTCGTGATTAGTATCATGGTACAGCCATCATCTTCGTGCGATTTGTGGATGTAAGTCTCCCTACTACATGTTGTACCATGAGCTACACGAGCCTGTGTGATTCTGTGTTATGAAGTGGTATTTATAGGTGCATCAGTGAGTAAGTGACATATATTTGTTGATTCCCGTCTTGTGCTAGAATGAAGAATGATATTGCTGAATGTATCTTCGTATAAACTGTTTTTCTTGCAATAGTAACAACCTTGGAATTTTAAGTTTTCGAATGCTTTCGGGGAGTCACGTAATCTTTTTTTTAATGTCCTCCAAGGGAGGAAAAAGTTTGATTTTCGTATGTTGACCTCAAGGCTGAAAGTTCTGGAAACTCGAATTATTAATAATTCTTTCCCATTGTATACTATAAGTTTTCAAAATACGAGTTTTAAACTCAAATGAGGTCTACAAAATATACTCAAGACGTGACTCTCGTTTGTAACTTTTCAGTTTCATGAATGTTAGTCAGAAGATTTGTATTGATGATGTTATCGCTGTTTGGGCAATGGTGCCCAATTTTATGATTAAGATAGTAGTGTGAACGCCGAGTCATTCATTATGTGCACGTTGAGATAACCCTCCATGCTGAGAGCAGAAATTTCGGTTTTGAATGATGATTGTTGATGAACAAATTAAAACTTGCAAGTGTACGAATCGCTTTTGTAGGTAGCGACAAGTAACTCCGAGGTCAATCTCACAAGAAGTTGGAAACAGTTTGAAATTCAATAATATTTGGCAAATAGTCGAATTAACAAAAGTAAAGTAAAGTAAAATACACCAATGGTTTGATAGGTTTACAATCACAAACGCAGAAAATTAAAATAAACGAAACGTTAACAACACCGAATTAATAGTTGGATAATTAAGAGATTACAATTATGAGAATGATATGGGAGTTTAGAATCACCGACACACATGTAATCACTTATTAGTTTCGATACTCAAAGAAGTAAGGTTTGGAATTATCGATTGCTTACGATTAAAAGAAATCTGTTTGATGGCGGTAATTCTAAAAATCACGATTGTTCTTTTCGAAAATAAGAGACACTCCTTTAATGGGGATGAATCCCTAACTAAAAATCGATTAACCGACTACTTTTGATGAGGTAAATCGCTAAAAGATCGCGTAAAAAAGTTTAGAACATTAACAATCGCTTCTATCGGGTCGTTTGATGGCGAACTCCGACAAAAACCCTCATTTTGACAATAATAACAACTATGAAATAGGTTTGATGATTTAAATCAAAAGTTCTTATGCGAAGAACAAACAAAGAGGAACAATCCCAAACTCTACCCGAAAAGTCAATTGAAACTAACAATCGACAACATGTGTGTGGCTCAATCTAAAAACCCATATGAAAAGATTAGCTACACATGATTATTTCAACAATAATAGTGAAAATCATAAAATAAAACATGGTAGAAACTTCCCTTGTAAAAGTCGAAATCGAATTCCCGATGAAGGTTTAATGTTCTTCCTTCAAGAACTCATAACAAATGATACAAGAAATTATAATCACTCACAAATGTATTTTTCAAAATGATGAACATACAAGGAAGATGATGAAAAAAAATCTCTCTTTTCCTCCCTTTTTGGTGTTTCTTCCACAAATCTTGTGTTTTCCACACAATCTCTCTCACGAGATCAGAATATATCCTCTTTAGGTCCCCAAGACCTTTTTATAAAGCGAAAAAGCCAAGAAATGTTTTTGCTCCCAACTTGCTATTGATCGTCATAAACTCCAATATTGACAATAAAAGCACGTATTTCACCACAACTTCGCTCGGCTACCTATAACATAAAAAACACAACATACCAAGCATAAAATAGAACAAAAACACTAAAAAGCAAACAAAAACACGACTCAATAGAATAGAATGAGTCGATCAAGAATCGACTCATCAAATCTCCCCAAACTCTAACTTTGATCGTCCCGAGCAATGCACATTAAAATAACCACTCTCAAGGGGAACTCATCTCTCAACATACCTCAAAGGACCACTTCGAAAATTTCACCAATACGCTTCAAGTAAAATAAGTTGAGTTCTTTAAAGTTTTCAAATCTTTGGGGTGCTTCCTTAACATCATAATCAATACTTGGCAAATATAAACCTCACCGGTCAAATGTATTCACTCACTCTCAAAGTGATATAGGGATGAGTATACGCTCGGAACTCATTCAATGAAATAAGGAACCCCATAGGCTTGCCTATCGTCTACATCTCTACCACTGTTTTGTGTATGCAAAATTGTGAATCAAAAAGGACTTTACTCGGCTGTAATATAGGCTGGGTCGGGGTGGGATAAATATGGCTAAAGTAACTTGACTTGAGCAATTTAGAATTAAATCACCATAATTACTTAGAAGCTCAAGATTTTTGAAGTTTGCTTCTTTCAACCCCTTAACTATGTAACACTTGCAACAAATGCTTTTGAAAATGAGAAACGCGGCCTTGTGTCGTCCTTATTGCTCCGATTTTTTTTTGGTATTTTGGTTGTTTTATTATCTGTTTTAAGCGAATGTAAATTATGGGTCTCATGAATACACCCGATTACTAGGATAAAAACATACACAAACTGCTTCCAAGCATACTCATATCTAAGGTAACTGTTTTACGCGAATGTAAACATGAGTCACATGAATACACCCTGTTACTAAGTTCCCAAAAATAGCGGAGTAATTATTTTCTCCATTTCAACACTACCAACAATATATATCACCCAACGTCACCACAATAATTGTATCCTCGTCAAAAATAATTTCTAATCGTTCAAGTATAGGTCAAAGGATTATAGCAATGGAAAGCTCAATATGTGGTTTGACAATGAAATAGACAATGAGCTCAACTGGGTTTAACTAAGAAATAATCAATTGTTGGAAAATCGAAGGGTTAAGATCAAAGACGCCTAAAATCATTTTCACTCAATTGTACACACACTAGTAGTTTCGAATAAGATACCAAGGCAAGTTCTATAGTCTTAAATCACGAATGAAACACTCGACGATGAAACTTGCATATTTGAAAATGCACGAAGGCTCAAAAACTCACAAGTAGATTTGTTCATACCTCCAAAATATTAAACTATTTATTCAATTTCACACCCGTTTCGATTATCAACAATTTTTCCTCTTCAAATTATCCTCGATTTGTATATCAAAATAACGAAATAAATCCCGAGGCATCCAAGAAAAGAGTTCATTCTTCCAAGTATTTATCAAAAATGCAAGATACTCAAAACACAACAAAAGTTTATAAAAACACACCAAAAAATAGTCCACCGACAAAAACAAGTAAAAATAACCAAACAAGCAAAATAATATCCAAAAACAAAAAAAACAAAGGTAACAAAGTATTTCTTGACCCAATATCCCCCAAACTTGAATTAAAGAATATACGCACAAAGGGGGTATAGTATTTAAATAAAAGAATTTCATGGGTCAAGAAATACTTACGACCAGTTCTACTGGTGGGGCGGAGGGAATGGCCTTGCTGGACATGCCACTCGTGCATTTGTCTCAAAAGAGACAACATCTCGTCCTGCTCCTGTCTAGTCTCCTCTCGCTTCTGTCTAGTCTCCTCTCGGAAGGCTACGAACTCCTCTCGGAAGGCTACAAACTCCTCTTTTAGTGTTGGACGTGATGGGGCATGTCTATTTTCGGCCTGCCTCGACGTCTCGGGCCGATCTTTGGGGATTTCTTCTTCTTCTTCTTCTTCTTCGTCTTCTTCTTCTTCTTCTTCTTCTTCTTCTTCATCCGGGCTTCTTTCATATGCCTTTTCCTCTTCCATTCTCTCGACTCTGTCTTCATCCACCATGTGCCGAGGTCGAATATTTCGGTTAAGAGGGTTGTGACCCGGGGGGCTAATCCAGCTTCCATTCGTGCACGTCTGTGCGCTTCCGTAGCCATCTGCAAATTTCCTATGTCCCAAATATTATTTATGGTCATCAAAGGCATATTCGGGAGAAGGAAATGGTCATTGTCATTCTGGAGGAATACTGTGCGCGATTCATAATCCAGGATATTCATAACTTTCAGCACAGAGAGAGAGAGCAGCTTGTTTCCTGGTAGGGGAGTCCTCTGATCTAAGGAAATCTCATAATGAAGTGCGATAGGGGTAATCAAACCCCCTATCCAAATCTCCCCTTTCGACTTCATCGCAATATCCTCAAAATGTTCGGCTATGATTGCCTCGGTGGCTGGAGTTGTATTATGGAGCATGTGGGTCAGGACATATAATTCTCGCAGTGTAATTGGCCCGATCTCCTTTCGTCCATAAACAGTGTTTGCAATCACTTTTTGTAGGTATCGGAGTATTGGATTGCAAAGACTCGATCCTTTGGCCGACTTTGCAATGTAGTACCGTGCCGGGCTCCCCGTATATTCCACCATAGCCTGCCAATATGTTTCACACTCGAACTGGTTTATTTGGTAATTTCCGTCGTTTGTCGCATGATAAATGTCTTCCAGCTAGTTCATGGTTAGCCTCTCGTCGTTATTGTTAAGCCGGAATATTATTGCGGCTAGTTCTCTAGTGACTGGATCTCGTCTGACCGTAAGAGTGCTAAGGAACTCCATTGTAAGGCATCTGTATGTGTCCCATTTTTGTGTCATCATCCAGCCCCAACTAACCCTCTCTAGAAATTTCATCACGTCATCCTTTATACCCATTACGGTCATGCATTCATCATCGGGCCATCGAGTAAGAAGCATTTTTTTCTGGCCTAGCATCTCCAACCTAGCTTGTTGTATTTCGGGGAGATCAATTCCATACGATTCGGGGGTTTCCACAGCCCTTTGGATCGGTACTCGTACCAGTTGCTCTTGTTCTACCGCGTCCCTACGCCTTCTCCGTTGAGAGTTTCCACGTCCACGTTATCTAGCCATTTTCTGCAAAAATTTTCAATTTATTATTTGTTCAAGAATTAATAACTCATTCCTCCCCCAAACTTATAACAAACTACGAAATAACCCCAATATAACCATTTATCGATCAAAACAACTCCCCAAGTAAAATTTATCATCCGAATCCTCTAGAATTCATCATTTTCATCATGTAAAACACCCCCGAACTACAAGAATTTCCAATCAAGTAATTTAATCATCAAAAATCAAGAACAATCAAAAATCCCCAAATTATCATCTTCAATTTAATTCATGAACCATAGATAATCAAAAACTTGTAATTCAAACATCATAGCATGTTCATAACCAAGAAGAATCATCAAAAACATGAAAAACATACCTTGGATTCGGAGAATTTGAAGAAAAAAAATTAAAGACGAACGCCCGATTCGTCCGATTCGGCTGCTTGGATTAATGAAATCGGTTGAATAATGATGATATTGTAAATGATTCTTGTTTTTTTCCTTGATTTTGTACAAATTCCTTTTGAAAATGAAGAAAAATGG
This sequence comes from Orobanche coerulescens, assembly GCA_033398695.1. Taxonomy (NCBI): domain Eukaryota; kingdom Viridiplantae; phylum Streptophyta; class Magnoliopsida; order Lamiales; family Orobanchaceae; genus Orobanche; species Orobanche coerulescens. The sequence continues at coordinate 26,758,730 of CM065805.1, read as the reverse complement.
GGAAATCGGCGCTAGGGTTTGGGAGGGGAAAAAATTGTTGGGGAAGATGAATAATGAAGGGACACGGCTGGGTGTCCCTTATATACCCCCGACTGACACGACCCGTGTCGTACCTGTTCGAAAATTGAAAAAAAACATTCCGCCTTGCCAACCCGGCCGTGTCATATGATACGGCCCGTGTCCAACTCCTCCAGAAAATGAATTCTCACTGCCTTGATGACCCGGTCGTGTCATATGACACGACCCATGTCCAACTCCTCCAGAAAATGAATTCTCACTACCTTGATGACCCGTCCGTGTCCTGTGACACGGCCCGTGTCCAACTCCTCCAGAATTGCAAAAACTCACTGTATCGCTCACCCGACCGTGTCCTGTGACACGGCCCGTGTCCAACCTGCCCAGGATGTAAATTTTTGATAACGCTCTCGTTTCTATGCATTTTTAACACGTAAAGTCAAACCGGCTAGTCTCGAACCAAGCAAAAATGGATAAGGAATATAAATTCGAAAATCAAAAAGATGAAAATATAACTAAACCGTTGGGTTGCCTCCCAAGTAGCGCTTTTTATAGTCATTAGCTCGACTTCTTCCTGTCTTACTCAATTTTCGACATCATGCATCTCTATGCATTCAAACACATTGATTTCTTCACTTCAGTCGAAGTATGGCTTCACTCTATGTCCGTTCACCTTAAAATACTCATTCTTCCGTGGATCAAGGAGTTCTACTGCTCCGTATGGCCATACTTGAATGACTTTGAATGGTCCACCACATCGCGACACTAATTTTCCCAGCATGAGCTTAAGACGAGAGTTATGTAGTAGAACGTCCATCCCAGGCTCGAGAGATTTGCGAATGATACGCTTGTCGTGATGCCGTTTCGTCCATTCCTTGTAGAGCTTAGCATTTTCGTATGCCTCGTATCGCATCTCTTCCAACTCATTCAAATGTAGAAGTCGTTCTTCCCCCGCCTTTTCTTGATCTAAATATAGCGCTTTGATAGCCCAATACGCCTTATGTTCTAACTCAACAGGTAGGTGGCATGCCTTCCCAAAAACGAGGCGATACGGGCTCATTCCAATCGGAGTTTTGTAAGCCGTGCGATATGCCCATAAGGCGTCGTTTAACTTCAATGCCCAATCTTTCCTTGTCGGCTTCACTGTCTTCTCAAGTATTGCCTTTATCTGTCGATTACTCACTTCAACTTGCCCGGAGGTTTGTGGATGGTAAGCCATCGCGACCTTAAGCGTCACACTATAATTCTTGAGCAACCCTGCAAGTTGTCTGTTGCAAAAGTGTGTGCCTCTATCGCTAATCACAGCTCTAGACACCCCAAACCTGCAAAAAATCACATCTTTAAAGAAATCGCAAACCATGTTAGCATCGTTAGTTCGGGTTGGAATTGCTTCCACCCACTTAGAAACGTAATCCACAACAACTAAAATATATTTAAAGCCAAAGGAAGGTATAAAGGGACCCATGAAATCAACTCCCCAAACATCAAAAAGTTCTACTACAAGATTGTTCGTTAACGGCATCTCATTTCTTTTGCTTATGTTCCCTGTTCATTGACAACGATCGCAACTCTTGCAATAGGAATAAGCGTCCTTAAATAATGTCGGCCAATAAAATCCAGATTGAAGAACTTTGTGTGCCGTTTTCTTCATGGTAAAATGTCCCCCACAGTGCAAGTCATGACAAAATGACAAGATGCTATCGTACTCTTCTTCCGGGATACAACATCGGAATACTTGATCGGGCCCCAACTTGAATAAACAGGGGTCATACCAGTAGTAATGCCTGTACATGGAAATAAATCTCTTCTTCTCCTGAAAGATCATGTCAGGATGTAAGACACCACTAACAATATAATTAACAATATCGGCATACCAAGGTGTCTTAGTCACATCAAACAATTGTTCGTCAGGGAAAGTCTCCACAATTGGCAAGGAGCTATCGAGCTTAAAATTATCACCTTCCGTTAATCTATATAGATGGTCGGCAACCACATTTTTTGAACCCTTTTTATCCTTAAACTCTAAGTCAAATTCTTGCAACAAAAGAACCCACCGAATCAATCTTGGCTTTACATCGGATTTTTTTAACAAATATTTCAATGCAGCATGATCCGTATGCACAATTACTTTCGAACCGACAAAATAGGATCAAAACTTGTCTAAAGAAAACACAATAGGTAAAAACTCTTTTTCGGTGGTGGTATAATTGGCTTGAGCTTCATCGAGTGTTTTGCTAGCATAATAAATTACATGGAAAAATTTATTCACTCTCTGCCCCAAAACGGCACCAATAGAAAAGTCAGACGCATCGCACATAATTTCAAATGGTAAAGACCAATCGGGTGCAACAACAATAGGCGCGGAAGTCAACTTCTCTTTCAAAGCATCAAAACAAACCAAACATTCATCGGTGAAATCGAACTTAGTATCCTTACACAAAAGGTTACTTATGGGGCGGGCAATTACTGAAAAATCTTTAATGAAATGCCTATAAAACACGGCATGCCCTAAGAAGATTCAAACTTCTTTTACACACGAAGGCGGAGGAATTTAACAATTAAATCAACTTTAGACTTATCAACCTCCATTCCCTTATTAGAAACCACATGACCCAAAACAAGCCCTTGTTTAATCATGAAATGACTCTTTTCCCAAATAAGTGTAAGATTACACTCAATACATCGTTCGAGCACAACAGTCAAATTATGTAAACAATCATCAAAAGTAGTTCCAAACACATAAAAATCATCCATGAATACTTCAATGGACTTTTCCAACAAGTCATAGAATATGGAAAGCATGCACCTTTGGAAAGTGGCGGGAGTATTGCAAAGACCAGACGGCATCTTCCTAAAGGCAAAAGTGCCAAAAGGGCAAGTAAAAGTGGTCTTCTCTTGATCCTCTAGAGAAATGGGAATATGATAGAAACCTAAAAGATCATCTAGAAAACAGTAATAATCATGCCCAGCTAAAAGTTCCAACATTTGATCAATGAAAGGGAGGGGAAAATGATCTTTTTCGTTACGGCATTTAATTTCCAATAATCAATGCACATTCTCCAACCGATCACTGTTCTGGTGGGCACTAATTCATTTTTATCATTACGAACCATCGTTATTCCATATTTCTTAGGCACTATATGCACATGACTAACCCACTTATTATCGGATATCGGGTAGATGACTATGACATCTAACAATTTCAAAACTTCCTTTTTTACTACATCCTGCATGTTCGGATTCAAATGCCTTTGAGCTTGCCTAACATGTTTAACATTATCCTCAAGAATTATTTTATGCATGCACCTAATAGGACTTATCCCCTTGATATCATAAATACTCCACCCAATCGCTTCTTTTAATTTAGTCAGAACTTCTACTAATTTGTTTTCTTGCAAAGAAGTTAATTCGAAAGAGACAATTATAGGGTAAGTGTCAATTTTGCCTAAGAAAACATATTTAAGATGAGTCGAAAGTTCTTTCAATTCAAGTTGAGGCGGGGTGATTTCAACGGGCTCCTCAAAATTTAATTCCAAAGGCATATTAAGATCGTCAACTTCATCAATGGGTTCAGATTTATCTAACAATGCAAGATATTCTTCAATTTCTAAATTATTCAGCCCCATATCATGCTCAACGGTTAGAGCAACATGCAACGTGCCCCCTACATCATCATGCAAATATGTATCATAAATCAAAGAATCAATGCAATCAATAAAATTACAATCATGGGCAACACAAATATGAAAGGGATAGAGAACCGTACACGTCGATTTCCACAGTTTCGCCCAAGACGGTCATGGTGACCTTTTCTTCATCAACATCGACGATTGTTTTTGTTGTACGCATGAATGGCCGTCCTAAAAGTATTGTCCCTTCATTTTTGCTTGTTGCGAAATTGCTCATCTCCAAGATAACAAAATCGGTCCGAATCACCAACTTGTCCACTTGCACTAATAGGTCTTCAGTATTTCACCGACCTATCCGCCATTTGAAGAGTCATTCTCGTTGGTTTGATTCCTCCGAGTCCAAGCCTTAAATAAGTAGAGTATGGCATGAGATTCACACTTGCTCCCAAATCGAGCATGCCACGAGCAACCTTCTTATCTCCCATAGTGATGTCGATCATAAAACTTCCGGGGTCCCCCCTTTTTTTGACTCCTCACTTCTACCTCATAGAGCACCACTTTCTCGTTCCCAAAATATCGTCTTTTGTTGGAGGTCAATTCTTTGAAAATTTTTGTATAAGCGGGAATGTTCTTCACAACATCCAAGAGAGGTAAGTTGACATGAACCTTCGAAATCATGTCGTAGATTTCGGAAAATTGCTCATCTTGCTTTGCTTTCTAAGTCGGCTCGGAAAAAAATCGGTGGCTTATATGGTTGAGCAGATTTGTGAAGCTTGGAAGTCGAAGTTTCTTCGTCTACTCTTTTCTTCTTGATTTCCCGACCCATCTTCTTTCTCACCGCCCATCTCTTTTGCTTCCGGAATTGTCTCTTTATTTATCACTTTACCACTTCGGAGGGTGGTAATAGCTTGAGCTTGCTCGGGTTGACTTGGTAGTTTACCCCTTTCTTGTCTACGTGCCTCGGTAGCAAGTTGCCCAATTTGAATCTCCATTTTCTTCACCAAAGCTTCTAAAGATTTGAACCTTTTATTGCTTTCCTTAATGAATGCCGCAATACTCTCCTCAAGAGAGTTCCTTTGTTGTGGAGGTGGTTCACTTTGTGTTGTTTGTTGGGCTCAATTTCCTCCGTTGTATTGAGCTTGGGCGATTGTGTTGTACGGCATGGGGTTGTTGTTTCTCCATGAGAAATTCGGATGGTTTCTTAGCCCATGATGATAAGTGTTTGGGAGAGGTGCGTTTCTTGTAGTTCCGCCATAATAATTTCTCCTCTCCTCCTATTCGGGCCTTCCCGTGCTTTGTCCCATAGCCCAATTCGCTTGTTCGGTATGTTCTTCTGGAAAAGTATGTGGGCAAGAATTATCATCATGTCCGGGTCCCCCGCAAATTTCGCAAACTCGTGAACTCGAAGATTTATTTTGAGTCTTTAGTTGTCTTAGTTCCCTTGTTAACTCATCGATTTTAGATTGCATCTCGTCCTTCTCGCTTACTTGGTTCACGGCTCCCCTATGAACACGTACACTTTTTTGTTGTGAATTAGATCCCAACGTTTCATACACATCATAAGCTTGTCTCTCCTTTAATTCCCAAAATGAACCACCGGCTGCATTATCCACCACACCTTGGCAATATTGAGTCAATCCATCGTAGAAGGATTGATTAAGTAGTTGAAGCGGATAGTGATGGTGTGGGCATTGAATGAGGAGCATCTTGAATCGGTCCCATGCTTCGTGAAATGCCTCTCCCTCTTGTTGTCCAAATGTTGAGATTTGAGTTCTCAATTGTGTAGTCTTCGAATGAGAGAAGTACTTGGTAATGAATTTGTCGTAAACTTCATCCCATGTTCTTAGTGAGCCCGGTGCCAAAGTCATCAACCATTGTTTCGCCCCATCATTGAGTGTATAAGGGAAGCACTTCATTCTTAGTTGATCCTCACTCAACCCATTTAATGGGAAGTTGTCAATCGCCACATAGAAGTCCCGTATAAACGATAATGGGTCCTCACGTGCTAATCCGTGAAATGAGGGCAATTGCTCGATGTGAAATCCGTTGATATGGTAGTTCCTTGCTGCCGGTGCTAATTGGATGCACGAGATGGCGGTATTTACCATGGGCTTTGCATAGTCCCACATTAGATGCTCAACCAAAGGTTGTTGCGGCATATTGTAGTTTGCTTCCATCCCATATTGAGGCCTGGGATAATAGTTCGCTCCATATTGCACTCCAACGGGTGGTTGTCTTGGATAAAAGTATCTCCCTTATTGAGCTTCGGGTATCCCTTTATTGCGCCCAACATTCTCATATCTCGGAAACCTCGGTTGACGAGGGTTTTCTTCCTGGAGCAAAAGTCGCTCTTCATGATCCGGATTCTCCTCGTCGTTTGCCATTAATGATGTGGCTATTATTTTTGGTGCTCTAATCCTTTGAATTTCGTCTATTGGTGGAAGAATTGGGTTTTCCAACGATCTCCTACCAAGCATAAACAAAAGAAGTTAGAGTAATTTTTAGACTTTATCGAAAATAATGAAAACGAAAAAATGATCAAGAAAAACAATTCAACTACTATTAAAACAAGATCAAAAATTAAACGCCAGCTCCCCGGCAACGGCGCCAAAAACTTGATGAACAAATTAAAACTCACAAGTGTACGAATCACTTTTGTAGGTAGCGACAAGTAACTCCGAGGTCGATCTCACAAGGAGTTGGAAACGGTTTGAAATTCAATAATGTTCGGCAAATAGTCGAATTAACAAAAGTAAAGTAAAGTAAAATACACCAATGATTTGATAGGTTTACAATCACAAACGCATAAAACTAAAATAAACGAAACGTTAACAACACCGAATTAATGGTTGGATAATTAAGAGATTACAATTATGAGAATGATATGGGAGTTTAAAATCACCGACATACATGTAATCAATTATAGGTTTCGATACTCAAAGAAATAAGGTTTGGAATTATCGATTGCTCACGATTAAAAGAAATCCATTTGATGGCGGTAATTCTAAAAACCACGATTGTTCTTTTCGAAAATAAGAGACACTCCTTTGATGGTGTTGAATCCCTAACTAACAATTGATTAACCGACTACTTTTGATGAGGTAAATCGCTAAAGATCACGTAAAAAAGTTTAGAACATTAACAATCGCTTCTATCGGGTCATTTGATGGCGGAATCTGAAAAAAACCCTCATTTTGACAATAATAACAACTATGAAATAGGTTTGATGATCTAAATCAAAAGTTCTTATGCGAAGAACAACAAAGAGGAACAATCCCAAACTCTACCCAAAAAATCAATTGAAACTAACAATCGACAACATGTGTGTGGCTCAATATCAAAACTATATGAAAAGATTAGCTACACATGATTATTTCAACAATAATAGTGAAAATCATAAAACAAAACATGGTAGAAACTTCCCTTGTAAAAGCCGAAATCGAATTTCCGATGAAGGTTTTATTGGGATTCCGAAAATAAAACGAAATACGCAGCGGAAATAAATACGAATCCCAAACAGGATCGATCAAGTAACGTATATACGAGAAAAAAAATACAAAGATAAAGATTCATACCCTTGAAGCCTTTGAAATAAATCTTCGTAAAATGTAGACGATGATCCCGATCCCGTCCCGAACACGAAATCCCTTCGTTCCAAGCACCGAAAATTCGAAGCCTCTACTTCACACGCGTCGGAAGTTGCCCGGAAAATTCGACGTAACTTCGTTCTCCTAGAACACGGCTAGGAAGTTACCGTAGGAATTTTCTCTCTATTTTTTCTTGAATTTCTTTCACCTCTAAGATGAAAATTGAAAAAAAAATTCTCTCCCTTCCTCACAAAGAAAGCTCTCGGCTAGGAGCAGCAAGAAAGTATGTGTATGTGTGTGTTTTTAGTTGTTATCTTGTGTGTTTAATATATATCTCTCAAACATATAATTAATATGTCTAATAATGAGATAAAATGTCAACACATAATAACAAAAATACAACTAACACATACACATGCATGGAAATGATTTCATGTGATGTGGGGAGAGGGAGGGTGGCCCATGGTGGAAGTTTCCTAGAAAACGAGCCGAGTCACTCGGCTCGTGTACCGGACGTTCGTCAAACGACTCCGTTAAATATACTCCGTTTAATCACCAATGTATTTATATTAATTAATTAATCTAATTAATTAATAATATCAAATACAAATATATTTCTCTAAGAAATATAATTTATGAATTAAATTAATTACCCGGTAACTTAATTTTAATTCATAAGACCGCTATTTGATTTATCTAATAAATCATAATTAGATATCCAATATCTAATATTAATAGAGAGATAATAAATTCACATTTATCCGTCAATGCTCCTAATGCGCGACTTCGTAGGTCCGTCTCAGCCGGCATTGGGAGGAACCAATGAGTGCGGGCGGCACTTAGCCGGCTAGCGGGCCGCCTTTGTAAACCCGAGAACGAATGAAGGGATCATTCTAGAACCATTATGTCGTGAATACTATATACGTATAGACCCTTCATCAGATGTCCCGGTCAAGTCTTTGGGTCACGGTAAAGTCAAACCCTACTGTTGACTAAACTCTATACATGTGTTAATGCAAATCAAGACCAACTGATCAATAGTGTATCTAATACTACTATATCAGAATGCTTTGGCCAAAGACTTATGATCTTATTTGCCATTAACTGTATAGGACATTCGCCTGCTCACTAACAGAGATAGAATCCTTTCTTGGCGTACGGTAAAGCGCTACACTGCCGTATAGTCCGCACTTCGAGGTCGACTCGGCAATTAAGCAAATGAGTCTAACTACTCTAATGACAAACTAAACGTCACGGGCACATCTTCTCTTGAACCCTCAAGTCAAAGGTCCACGTATACTATCACAACCTTTCGATTCGTCATCGACTCTCAGAGTGAATACCGTGTGGTGAATCGAGTATGAGTCGTGTTCGAGTATACTGGTCCCACCAATATACTTATAACTATGCTATCAAGACATGCACATGTCCTAGCATTAGTTATACAAATCTTATTAAAAACTTAATGCCCATTTATGTTTATTGACTTGCGAACGATTTACGTAAATAAACTTTAAACACTTCCAGTGCATTTTCTCTTATCCCATAACGAGAATGGAATATTCAGTTTATTTACATGGACTTCACTTCAATGTTTACCAAGTCAAGAATGCAATTGAAATACAATAAACAGTGAATGAATCGAATTGCCTTTTTTATTATTTATTCCATAATTACAAGTACAATGCCCCTACTCTCTCATCCCCTGAGTGGCATTCGAGGGCATATTCCTAACAATCTCCCACTTGCACTCAATGCCACACATCATGATATCCAATACCCATGTTCTTCAGATGTCTTTCCCAGACGGCCTGAGATAATGGCTTAGTCAGCGGGTCAGAGACATTGTCTTCTGAGTCTACTCTTTCCAATGAAACATATCCTTTTTCCACCATCTCTCGAATGATGTGGTACTTTCTCTCTATATGCTTGGTGTTGTGGTGAGCCCTCGGCTCCTTGGCTTGGGCGACAGCTCCATCATTATCATAGAATAGTGATAAAGGCAACTCCGCGTTAGGCACCACTTGAAGTTCTTGTATAAACACGCATCAAAATGCTTCTTTGCTAGCCTCTGAGGCGGCTTGATACTCTGCTTGGCGGTGGAATCTGCGGAGCGGTTTGCTTGGAGCTTCTCCAAGATACTGCTCCTCCATTGAGAGTAAACAAATACCCGGATGTCGACTTAGAGTCGTCATTGTCTCCTTGAAAATCGAATCGGTGAATCCAATCACCTTGGTTCTCCACCACCATAAGTAAGAACTAAATCTCTAGTTCTTCTTAAGTACTTAAGAATGTTCTTTACGGCGGTCAATGTTCCCTTCCGGGTTTTCTTGAAATCGACTTACCATACTCACAGCGTAGGCTAAGTCTGGTCTCGTACACAACATAGCGTACATGAGGCTACCCACTGCCGAGGCATAGGGTACCTTACTCATCTCTCTCTTGTCTTCCTCACTTTGAGGACACATTTTCGTGGTGAGATGAATTCCATATCGCATGGGAAGGAACCCTCTTTTAGATTCATCCATCTTGAATCTTCTCAGGATTTTATCGATATAAAGGGCTTGGGAAAGTCCTATCATTCTTCGCGGTCTATCTCTGTAAAGAAGGATCCCTAGAATATAGGAAGCTTCTCCCAAGTCTTTCATGGAGAACGTTTTAGAAAGCCAAGCTTTCACAGTGCTGAGCATTGCTATGTTATTTCCTATAAGTAGAATATCATCTACATATAGTACTAAGAACACAATGTTGCTCCCACTGACCTTTTTGTAAACACAAGGTTCCTCCTCATTTCGTACGAAGTCAAAGTCCTTGACTGCTTCGTCAAATCGAAGGTTCCAACTCCGAGAAGATTGCTTCAGACCATAAATGGCTCGTTGCAGCTTACACACTTTATGAATATTATCTTTGGACACAAAACCCTTAGGCTGTTCCATATAGATTTCCTCCTCGAGGTATCCATTTAGAAAAGCCGTTTTGACGTCCATTTGCCATATTTCATAATCATAATAGGCAGCAATGGCAAGCATCATGCGAATCGACTTTATCATAGCTACGGGCGAGAAGGTATCATGATAATCGATTCCTTCCCTTTGAGTATAACCCTTTGCCACAAGCCTGGCCTTATAGGCATCAACCTTGCCATCCCCATCAGTCTTTCTCTTATAGATCCATTTATTTCCAATAGTCCTCATGCCAGTTGGAAGATCTACTAGAGTCCAGGACTGATTGGTATGCATCGAGTCTATCTCGGCTTTCATTGCTTCTTGCCATTTATCGGAGTCTACATCCACTATCGCTTGGTCATAGGTGACAGTGGTCGTTTTCATTGCTATCGGGTGTGTCGTGGAGACCCGGTTCCTCGACATGTGTATAGCCATACCTCTCGAGTAAGTGAGATACCCTATCGACCTTCGAAGTGGAGGCCGTGTTACAATAGGTTCGGTTCTTGATCCCCGATCGATGTCTCCTTAGGACTTTCATTATGCTCTTCCAAAGAGATATTTCTACCCGAGCCACCTTCCCGAATGAATTCATCCTCAAGGAAGTGCGCTTGTAATGCCACAACGACCTATGGTCTTCGGCATGTAGAATAGATAACCCATCGAGTCCTCTGGGTATCCTATGAAACGTCCTTTTATGGACCTCGCTTCCAATTTGTCCACCTTAGCCTTTTTGACATAAATGGACATCCTGGATCCTTATGTGATTAAGGCTTGGTTTCTTACCCTTCCACATCTCATGCAGAGTGATAGGAACAGATTTGGAAGGACATCTATTTAGGATATAGGCGGTTAGTAAGGTATACCCCGGGTAAATAGGTAAATCGGTGTAATTTAACATGGAGCGAACCATGTCCAACAAAGTCCGATTTCTCCTTTCAAACACCATTTAACCTGTGGGGTTCTGGAGGCGTGAATTGTGAAACTATTCCATGTTCCTTAAGGAACTCATCAAACTCGGTGCTCATATATTCGCCACCTCGGTCCGACCAAGTGCTTTGATATGACATCCAGTTTGTTTTTCAACTAGGGCCTTAAATTCTTTGAATTTAGCAAAGGCTTCAGATTTATGTTTCATTAAGTACACAATCCCATACCTAGTATGATCATCTGTGAACGTTATGAAATATTGATATCCATCTCGGGCTACTTCTAAAGCACCACAAACATCGGTATGCACCAATCCAAGTTTATCGGCAGCCCTTTCAAAAGTCCCTGTGAAGGGGAACTTAGTCATTTTGCCTCTAAGGCAAGATTCACAAGTTGGATAGGGTTCTACACCCAATGGACTTAAAAGTCCATCTTTATCTATTTTCTGAACCTTGGTCTGACCAACATGACCAAGTCTAAGGTGCCATTTAAGAGCTTGATTAGTATCTTGCCTACCACGTTTCCTAGTTATAGTGTTCACTGCTGTTTTATTTTCCATGTTCAGATGATATAAACCATTCAACAATGTAGATGTTCCAACCAATTTATTTCGAAAATAAATTTTACAACTGCCATTGCCAATGAAGAAACAAAATCCTTTCCGGTCCAAGACTGGAATGGATACAATGTTTTTATGCCCCTTGGGCAAAACAAGTACTTCATCTAATGTCAAAATAAAACCAGATTCTAAACCCAGAAGGATTGATCCAATATCGGTTGCCTCGACACTTTGTCCGCTTCCAACAGTGATTATTATTTCCCCAACTTCAAGTTTTCTACTTCGTTCCAGATCCTGATTCATAGTACAAATGTGAGAAGTGGCACCTGAATCCAGAATCCATGAAGCAGAATATACAGTAGCGGAACAATTAGTTTCAAAAACAAAAAGTTCCGTACCTGATGCGCCATTAATCTTGGGACAAGTCCTTCGCCGATGGCCCACTCACCGCATTCAAGGCATTTGTCCGTAGGTTTTGGACCGCCTACCTTTTGAACCTTCGGGCCTTGCCCTTTCCTTTTGCACCCCTTTCTTGGGTTTGTCTTGCTCGTAGGTCTTTTCTTCTTGTTCTTGGACCTCTTAGGCCCGGAAGAAATCACAAGAGCAAATTTCTCTCTCGTTTAGTCTTCATGTTAGATCGTGCCGTCACCGTTTATTCATTAGCCCGGCTAATGTGCATGTAATTTCATTACGGTTGAAATTCATTACAAACTGCGTGAAAGAGTCGTAGAGATTGAAGGATGAGATCAATTTGAAGGGATAAATCCCTATTAATGTTGAGCACCTCGAGCCTCACAATCATAGATATCATCTTGAGGACGTGGTCTCCCACTATCTCCCCTTCTTTCATCCTAGCACTGAACAACCGCTTTGATATCTCATATCTAGCAGTCTCTTGTGCTCTCCATAAAGTTCGATCAAGTGTGCGAGAATCGCCAGCGTAAGTCATTTTCTCGTGCGCTCTCTGCAGCTCATTAGTCATTGAGCCCATCATAAAACCACGGACTAGCACATCATCCTTGACCCATTTTTCATGGACGTCAATGTCTTCCTGATTACCCTAGTCCGGATTGGAGTCGGTGGAATGTCCGCCTCCAAGACGTATCCCAGAGACTCCATACTGAGTACAATCATCAGATTCCGCAACCAGTCAACAAAGTTAGGGCCAATTAGGAGATTCTTTTCAAGTAGTATTGCAAGTGGGTTTTTAGCCATTTTAGAGAGATTCAATTTCGTTTTCTGCAAAGATTTAGACAAGATTAAATTAGTGACTTGTTTAATTATGACCGAGTATAGAACTTAAGGGCTTGTATAATTCTTGTCTCGGCTCCCACTAATTTTATCGGAATTATACACTCCCATGTTATAATCCGGAAATCATGGTTAGATCGACTTCTTAGTGGTGATCAAGTTCTTTACAAATTTTAACAGACGCAACCTATCAGGTTTCTTGCCAATTAATTTCTGTAAAGTGGTGTCTAACACCAACCCGTCTAACGGATGATTTGATCTTCTTTTACCCCTAGTCTTCATGCCCTCAACCTATCAGGTTTCTTGCCAATCCAGACTATCTAAGTTGTTGACCATCAACGTCTATCAGTTTGACTATTGAATCTCACCCGGCAACCTATCAGGTTTCTAGGGGCGAAATTTATCACCAACCGAAGGCATCTAATGCACTCAAGAATTTTTCAACCTCTACCAAATGTACTACCCCGATAACTTGGAAGCATAGCACACCAGCTCGGGTATCAATTTCCTACGAGTTTGATGGAGGGTAGGAAATCTCGTAACCTTTTTCAAACTTAGTCTGTTTGTAATTGGGAGAATTTCGCGATTAATGTTACACTTTGCACATTAATTCAATTATACGCGCGTTTGTTGGTTTGTCAATCATTCAAAATGAAAAACAGAAAACAGTAACCTAGTTACTACCAACATATAGCTCATGGACCTAATTCCTAAGTACTGGGCCAAGCGAATGACCCAATAAAAAAAATCTTCGATTCTTCGTCTTCTCGGTCGGTTGTCTTCGGTCTTCTTCATACCCAAAATAATAATTACATCATTGAAAAATTGCATCCTATACAAGTTTTTCTAGTAAATATAAATAGGCTCAAAACGGCCTTTACAACCCAATCGAATCGAACAAATCAAAAACTAAGTCCACGAGCTATATCACCATCACATAAGGATTCCATACAACATGTAATGGCAACGAAATTAAACAATTAATCTTTAATATAAATTAATCTAATTAATCTATAAATTAATCTATTCAATTTCTACTATATTAATCCAATTAATATAAAGTGGCATTAAAATTAAATAATCAATTAATATATTAATCCAATCAATATAAAATTAATCTATTCAATTTTAATGGTATTAATCCAATTAATACTAATAATTGTCATTTTAATTCGTTCAAGTAATCAAATTAAAATAATATTCTCGTTTAATTTATTTCCCTTAACTCAAAAAAATATTCCAAATATTAATTTAGTCAAATTAAAATCTAATTTAAATTTTGGGAAATAATTAAAACGAAATATAAACTTAAAATGGAGTCCTGACAATCCGATTTTAGGCCCATCATGGCCCGATTCAAAATCGGGCCAAAAACTCGAGGGCCTGGCCGAGCCACCGCTCGGCAGTGCCGATCATTCTCGGCCGTGGCCGAGACATGGCCGATCATGACCGATCATGCTCGGCGATGCAGTAGCAGTGCAGGCCGCCAAGACCTGCCGATGACCCGTTTCTTTGTTTTTCGGCCCGTTTCAAAAAACGTGATGCTACAACGAACAATTTAAAATCTACGATTATTCCAAACATGATTCTAAATCATAATCATCATCCAAAAGCATTCAAAATGCACAAATAATCGTATATACGGTATCATTGACCTCTCTCCGATACCACTGTTGGGATTCCGAAAATAAAACGAAATACGCAGCAGAAATAAATACGAATCCCAAACAGGATCGATCAAGTAACGTATATACGAGAAAAAAAAAATACAAAGATAAAGATTCATACCCTTGAAGCCTTTAAAATAAATCTTCGTAAAATGTAGACGATGATCACGATCCCGTCCCGAACACGAAATCCCTTCGTTCCAAGCACCGAAAATTCGAAGCCTCTACTTCACACGCGTCGGAAGTTGCCCGGAAAATTCGACGTAACTTCGTTCTCCAAGAACACGGCTAGGAAGTTACCGTAGGAATTTTCTCTCTATTTTTTCTTGAATTTCTTTCACCTCTAAGATGAAAATTGAAAAAAAATTTCTCTCCCTTCCTCACAAAGAAACCTCTCGGCTAGGAGCAACAAGAAAGTATGTGTATGTGTGTGTTTTTAGTTGTTATCTTGTGTGTTTAATATATATCTCTCAAACATATAATTAATATGTCTAATAATGAGATAAAATGTCAACACATAATAACAAAAATACAACTAACACATACACATGCATGGAAATGATTCCATGTGATGTGGGGAGAGGGAGGGTGGCCCATGGTGGAAGTTTCCTAGAAAACGAGCCGAGTCACTCGGCTCGTGTACCGGACGTTCGTCAAACGACTCCGTTAAATACACTCCGTTTAATCACCAATGTATTTATATTAATTAATTAATCTAATTAATTAATAATATCAAATACAAATATATTTCTCTAAGAAATATAATTTATGAATTAAATCAATTACCCGGTAACTTAATTTTAATTCATAAGACCGCTATTTGATTTATCCAATAAATAATAATTAGATATCCAATATCTAATATTAATAGAGAGATAATAAATTCACATTTATCCGTCAATGCTCCTAATGCGCGACTCCGTAGGTCCGTCTCAGCCGGCATTGGGAGGAACCAATGAGTGCGGGCAGCACTTAGCCAGCCTAGCGGGCCGCACTGTAAACCCCGACTGAGAACGAATGAAGGGATTATTCTAGAACCATTATGTCGTGAATACTATATACGTATAGACCCTTCATCAGATGTCCCGGTCAAGTCTTCGGGTCACGGTAAAGTCAAACCCTCATCGTTGACTAAACTCTATACATGTGTTAATGCAAATCAAGACCAACTGATCAATAGTGTATCTAATACTACTATATCAGAATGCTTTGGCCAAAGACTTATGATCTTATTTGCCATTAACCGTATAGGACATTCGCCTGCTCACTAACAGGAGATAGAATCTTTTCTTGGCGTACAGTAAAGACTGCTACCTGCCCGTATAGTCCGCACTTCGAGGTCGACTCAGCAATTAAGAAAATGAGTCTAACTACTCTAATGACAAACTAAACGTCACAGGCACATCTTCTACTGAACCCTAAAGTCAAAGGTCCACGTATACTATCACAACCTTTCGATTCGTCATCGACTCTCCGAGAGTGAATACCGTGTGACTGAATCGAGTATGAGTCGTGTTCGAGTATACTGGTCCCACCAATATACTTATAACTATGCTATCAAGACATGCACATGTCATAGCATTAGTTATACAAATCTTATTAAAAACTTAATGCCCATTTAAGTTTATTGACTTGCGAACGATTTACGTAAATAAACTTTAAACACTTCCAGTGCATTTTCTCTTATCCCATAACGAGAATGGAATGTTCAGTTTATTTACATGGACTTCACTTCAATGTTTACCAAGTCAAGAATGCAATTGAAATACAATAAACAGTGAATGAATCGAATTGCCTTTTTTATTATTTATTCCATAATTATAAGTACAATGCCCCTACTCTCTCATCCCCTGAGTGGCATTCAAGGGCATATTCCTAACAGGTTTGATGTTCTTCCTTCAAGAACTCATAACAAATGATACAAGTAATTATAATCACTCACAAATGTATTTTTCAAAATGATGAACATACAAGGAAGATGATGAAAAAAAATTTCTCTTTTCCTCCCTTTTTGGTGTTTCTTCCACAAATCTTGTGTTTTTTCACACAATCTCTCTCACAAGATCAGAATATATCCTCTTTAGGTCCCCAAGACCTTTTTATAAAGCCAAAAAGCCAAGAAAATCCCTCCAAATCATGTAAAATTGTCAATGAAAAAGTCATGCACTGAAAAGTGACACGACCCGTGTTAGATGACACGGCCCGTGTCGAACTGTCCTGGAAATGCCATTTTTCAATGTCCAGTGGACCCGGCCATGTCCTGTGACACAGCCCGTGTCGAACTGCTCTTGAAATGAAAATCTCGCTGGATGCGTGACCCATCCGTGTCCTGTGACACGGTCGAGTTGCCTGACGCGGCCCGGGTCGTTTCTTCTTGTTTTGACTCCAATTTTTAGTCTTCTTTGGCTTGATCTTTCGTTTTTGCATCAATACACCTCTGTATTTAGCGTATGATATACCGTTTCGAAGCTAATTTCATGAGGAATCTATATCAATAGATAAAACATCCAAATTCAGAGTGATGATTCTGGAATTTAGAAAATACGACCGATGTTGCTTCGTTTTTCATCGCCCGAGTTATGTTTTTGCTCCCGACTTGCTATTGATCGTTATAGACTCCAATATTGGCAATAAAAGCACGTATTTCACCACAATCTTCCTTTAATCCCCAAAATGAACCACCGGCTGCGTTATCCACCACACCTTGGCAATATTGAGTCAATCCATCGTAGAAGAATTGATTAAGTAGTTGAAGCGGATAATGATGGTGTGGGCATTGAATGAGGAGCATCTTGAATCGGTCCCATGCTTCGTGAAATGCCTCTCCCTCTTGTTGTCCAAATGTTGAGATTTGAGTTCTCAATTGTGTAGTCTTCGAATGAGAGAAGTACTTGGTAATGAATTTGTCGTAAACTTCATCCCATGTCCTTAGTGAGCCCGGTGCCAAAGTCATCAACCATTGTTTTGCCCCATCCTTGAGTGTATAAGGGAAGCACTTCATTCTTAGTTGATCCTCACTCAACCCATTTAATGGGAAGTTGTCAATCGCCACATAGAAGTCCCGGATGAACGACAATGGGTCCTCACGTGCTAATCCGTGAAATGAGGGCAATTGCTCGATGTGAAATCCGTTGATGTGGTAGTTCCTTGCTGCCGGTGCTAATTGGATGCACGAGATGGCGGTATTATCCATGGGCTTTGCATAGTCCCACATTAGATGCTCAACCAAAGGTTGTTGCGGCATATTGTAGTTTGCTTCCATCCCATATTGAGGCCTGGGATAATAGTTCGCTCCATATTGCACTCCAACGGGTGGTTGTCTTGGATAAAAGTATCTCCCTTATTGAGCTTTGGGTATCCCTTGATTGCGCCCAACATTCTCATATCTCGGAAACCTCGGTTGACGAGGGTTTTCTTCCTGGAGCAAAAGTCGCTCTTCATGATCCGGATTCTCCTCGTCGTTTGCCATTGATGATGTGGCTATTATTTTTGATGCTCTAATCCTTTGAATTTCGTCTATTGGTGGAAGAATTGGGTTTCCCAACGATCTCCTACCAAGCATAAACAAAAGAAGTTAGAGTGATTTTTAGACTTTATCGAAAATAATGAAAACGAAAAAATGATCAAGAAAAACAATTCAACTACTATTAAAACAAGATCAAAAATTAAACGCCAGCTCCCCGGCAACGGCGCCAAAAACTTGATAAACAAATTAAAACTCGCAAGTGTACGAATCACTTTTGTAGGTAGCGACAAGTAACTCCGAGGTCGATCTCACAAGGAGTTGGAAACGGTTTGAAATTCAATAATGTTCGGCAAATAGTCGAATTAACAAAAGTAAAGTAAAGTAAAATACACCAATGATTTGATAGGTTTACAATCACAAACGCATAAAACTAAAATAAACGAAACGTTAACAACACCGAAT
This sequence comes from Orobanche coerulescens, assembly GCA_033398695.1. Classification (NCBI taxonomy): domain Eukaryota; kingdom Viridiplantae; phylum Streptophyta; class Magnoliopsida; order Lamiales; family Orobanchaceae; genus Orobanche; species Orobanche coerulescens. Next base: position 26,740,222 of record CM065805.1, on the reverse strand, counting down.
TAATGGTTGGATAATTAAGAGATTACAATTATGAGAATGATATGGGAGTTTAAAATCACTGACATACATGTAATCAATTATAGGTTTCGATACTCAAAGAAATAAGGTTTGGAATTATCGATTGCTCACGATTAAAAGAAATCCGTTTGATGGCGGTAATTCTAAAAACCACGATTGTTCTTTTCGAAAATAAGAGACACTCCTTTGATGGTGTTGAATCCCTAACTAACAATTGATTAACCGACTACTTTTGATGAGGTAAATCGCTAAAGATCACGTAAAAAAGTTTAGAACATTAACAATCGCTTCTATCGGGTCATTTGATGGCGGACTCTGAAAAAAACCCTCGTTTTGACAATAATAACAACTATGAAATATGTTTGATGATCTAAATCAAAAGTTCTTATGCGAAGAACAACAAAGAGGAACAATCCCAAACTCTACCCAAAAAATAAATTGAAACTAACAATCGACAACATGTGTGTGGCTCAATATAAAAATTATATGAAAAGATTAGCTACACATGATTATTTCAACAATAATAGTGAAAATCGTAACACAAAACATGGTAGAAAATTCCCTTGTAAAAGCCGAAATCGAATTTCCGATGAAGGTTTGATGTTCTTCCTTCAAGAACTCATAACAAATGATACAAATAATTATAATCACTCACAAATGTATTTTTCAAAATGATGAACATACAAGGAAGATGATGAAAAAAAAAATCTCTCTTTTCCTCCCTTTTTGGTGTTTCTTCCACAAATCTTGTGTTTTTTCACACAATCTCTCTCACAAGATCAGAATATATCCTCTTTAGGTCCCCAAGACCTTTTTATAAAGCCAAAAAGCCAAGAAAATCCCTCCAAATCATGTAAAATTGTCAATGAAAAAGTCATGCACTGAAAAGTGACACGACCCGTGTTAGATGACACGGCCCGTGTCGAATCTGCCCCGAAATGCCATTTTCATCGTCGATGGACCCGGCCGTGTCCTGTGACACAGCCCGTGTCGAACTGCTCTTGAAATAAAAATCTCGCTGGATGCGTGACCCAGCCGTGTCCTGTGACACGGTCGAGTTGCCTGACGCGGCCCGGGTCGTTTCTTCTTGTTTTGACTCCAATTTTTAGTCTTTTTTGGCTTGATCTTTCGTTTTTGCATCAATACACCTCTGAATTTAGCGTATGATATACCGTTTCGAAGCTAATTTCATGAGGAATCTATATCAATAGATAAAACATACAAATTCAGAGTGATGATTCTGAAATTTAGAAAATACGACCGATGTTGCTTCGTTTTTCATCGCCCGAGCTATGTTTTTGCTCCCGACTTGCTATTGATCGTTATAGACTCCAATATTGGCAATAAAAGCACGTATTTCACCACAATCTTCGCTCGGCTACCTATAAAACAAAAACACAATATACCAAGCATAAAAGAGAACAAAAACACTAAAAAGCAAACAAAAACACGACTCAATAGAATAGAATGAGTCGATCAAGAATTGACTCATCAATTGTCTTTTGATGAGTTGATAAATTATGTCTGCGGTGTGTGTCCGAAAACATTTTCCTGAAAATTGCATAAACTTGAGCAAGTTGTGGAAAGTCAATCCGAAATTAATTTGACGGTGTGATTAATTGGCGGCTTCGTACGAACTTTGAAAATTGTTCGAAATTAGCGAGCCGGCCTAGAATTATCAAATAAAACCTCGATGGTATTTGAAAGAAAGAGTTGTTTTAAAGTGCCTTTGGACATTTTGTAAAATGTTACCGTCGTTGCTTTTTGTGTAGTGTTGAGAGGATTTTCGAAGACTATTTTTAAAAGTACTGTTGTATTTTCATACAATTTGAGTACTTGATTTTCAAAATCTTTCACACCATAATTGTTTTTATTTTAAAATCCAATACGATTTTATTTTTCAAAATATATAGTGAAAGACGAAAAATCTTACTCGATTTAAACTTCAAATTCAGATTTGGAGAAGTTTGGATAACTCCAAAATGATTGTTGATTGGTGGAAATATTTAGTGCATGTGCGAATGGTTGGATGGTATTGCGAGGTTACCCTGTTTGTTATTAATGATAATGATGACGCTGATTTCAAGGAAAATTGATATTCTGAAATATTGTTTTGCAAATGATGTCAAATGATACGGTTAAGGTCTTTTGTTTACAAATCGTGGTAAAACAGACCGAGGTACCAAAAGTACTTTCAAAAATTCTATTTCGAGTAAACATACATATTCAAAGATTTTTTTTTATGATATCATTTAAAAGGATACCTCGTGGATCTTCTTATCATGTTGCCATTAGATACCTTATGTCGATATGTTCTGCTGCGTTGGCATTTTAATGTATCGTTTTGAGATGTTGGGTTTCTTCGTGCTGAGTGGTTACTTACTCAGTATGCCGAGGGGGCAGAGTTCGTGATCGTGACCATGGTACAGATGGTCATGTAGATCAGATGCGGGACCCATAGAATATTGCCGGGGAGGTTGCTATGCTATCACTTCGTTCTCGTCGTTTTGATTTCGGGGACGAAACCTCTTTTAATAGTGATAGAGTGTAATAACCATTTTTTTCGCTTCCGTATTGTTCGACTCTATCGAATCATTTGTGTTCACTGATACTTCTAACCATGTGTTGTTGTCGGCTTTGTCATTCGAGCGAGTTCTGATGTTGTTCCGAATTAATTAGGTTACTGTTATGACCTTTCCGAGTTCGGTGCGACTCCTGTGAACCCTATGCAAATGAAAATCTTGTAGTAAACTTTGGCGTTGTGGGCCAATCGTTGTTGTTTTGATCGTTGTTGTTCAATCAACGTTGTTCGATTGTTATTGTTTGATCTCGTATCAAAATTATTGAACGTTTGAAATACTTCGTAATTTCCTTAAGTTTGGGGAAATTGTCCTCGTATTTGATCTTCCAGATCTCGGAGTTATTGGAATTCCATATTTGTTCAGTGTCAGACTTGTGTTTTGATTGTTGTACTTCTCGGATTTATCAACCGTTGTGATTCATGTTCGTGGCTTTTCGTAAACACTCTTGCGTATTAAATCGGACCGCAGTAGCTATGTACTACATGGAGCTCTTGTGTGTCAATATCAGATAACGTGTGTTATCTAGAGTCGCCTTGCTCTTGTTTTAAGTTTCGGGACGAAACTTATTTTAGTAGGGTAGAATGTAATACCCGAGATTCTCGGTTCTGGTTATTTTTGAATTTTGCTGGTTGTGCCGGTCATTTTGTTCTGTTGGTGATTTCTTGAGATTTTTCTCTACGTTGGGTACGGCATGATGTACTGTGTTGTGGTGTTCGTCGGATACGACCTATCGTTGCGTAAGTCGAGCTAATTGTATGTCCTGTTTTATTATTATTCGTCTTCTTCCAGATCGTTGTTGTGGTTCTATCGTAATTTTCGGATTATGCCGGAATTGTTTTGCAACTAGAGGTTTTGCTGGCCGGACCTGTACGAAACAGCGATGAAAACGGCGCTGTCGAGTGCCGTGTCCTGCGCCATTTGCCGAACGACGTTACCGAGCGCCGGGTATTGCGCCGGGTGGTGCGATGGGTCGTCCAAGCAAGGAATCTGCCGAGACACGGCCGAGATACCCGCGCAAGTTTTGCGCCGGGTGATGCGCCGTGTCGGACACGGCCGAGACACACGCGCAGGTGTCTTGCACCGAGTGCTGCGCCGTGTCGGTCAGGTCGCGCACTGACCTACAACACGATGGTAAACACGACGCCAGTTGGGTCGTTTGTTGCGCCGTGTTCCGCACAGGTATAAATATGACTGAGCAGTCGGGTTTCTCTCACTTTTCCCATTTCATCCTCGATCCTTCCGCATCCAAGTCTTGGGGAAACCAAAGACATGTTGTTAAACTATAAATCCACGAAGTCCCTGAGTCCATATCATCAACTGATCATTCCGTAACCTCCTCCGATCGACGGAATCAGGGTAAGTTTTCCTAAAATCCTAGTTTTGGGAAAATTGTGTATTTTGCTCGATTTCGTCCGTTTAATACGAATTAACTTAGATTAGTGATGTATTATTGATTATTAAGTTGTATTCTTCCAATTCTATCGTTGTTTCATGGTTTGAATTGTCATTTTGTTGAGTTCCTAATCGACGCTTGAAGGTGTCCGGTAAAATGTCACAAAGGGGATTCGGGTGTTCTACGATTATTCTTCCTCATTCGATCGCTAATTTACTGATGGTATGATGTTAGGGTCAGGTTCCTTGAGAAGAACTTGAGTTGGAACTCTTTCGTTCGTCGTTTTCTTCAAGCTTCCCGATCGATCGCGTTATTATTGCTCCGCCCGTAGAATTGTAGGTGTTCGAGGGTTCCAGATTGATCCGTGTTCATAGGAGTGTCCGGTATCGATTATCGAGGCAAGTATATTGCCCATACATTACCTGTTTTGCAGATATAATGGTTTGTAATCGACAATATATGCTAAATGAATGTTTATAACCATTTTTTCAAAAGAATCGGTATATTTACCATCATGGTTTTCTTGAAAGACGACTCGTGTGTTCCATGAATTAATGTGCTTAATTGGATATGTGTATTAGTGTTGAGTATATGATCGCATTACTTTCAGGTGATGTTATTATGTTTGATTTCGTCGTCGGTAAGTTTTGAAGTTTAAATTCTTTATTTTAAGTTGTACGTGGAGACGTGGCTATCGATGAACATATGAATTTATGTGATATTGGTCGTGCCGTTCGGTGCTGTTGAGATAATGTGCTTCCTTGTTGATAGTATTATCTACGGGTCATGAGCATGTGTTGGACATTTTGCTTATTCTAGCAAAGTACCTCGACTATATTTAGTGTGATTGACCCTTGGGAATTATGGTTTGGAAATGTGAACTGATGAGAGTTGTAGGATGTTCTCGGGGTACCCTCACCTGGGGTTGCTCGACGGGGCACACAGGGAATTGGCCGTGTGGTCTTGCGCGAGGGTTACTTTCGAGTGGGGTATTCTCACACGGGGTTGCTCGACGGGGCACACGGGAACTTGGTGGCTTGACGGCCGGACCGGGTCCCGAGAATTGCCAGAGCTTTTTACTGATTGGTTGTGATATGTTCGGAGTATCACAATGCTTTGTGCTCGGGGTCGAGAGACATTATATATCGAGTCCTGGTGTTTGGCTAGAAAGGTATAAGAGTGATGTGTTATGTGTAATGTGTCCTTAGAAGTGAATTGGAACGGATAGTTGGGTCGTGGACCTCGTGTTTCCTGAACGGATTTGTCTTTCGAAAAATAAAACTTTGGGCTGTGACCCTAAGTGGTTTTCGATCAACTAAGGATTATGTAACACCCCAATCCACTCAGGGATATTACACGCCGTAGAACCCTTCCTCAAGGATCTACCAGGATGGTAAATACATCGAACAACTCAAAAATGCCTTTAAGGCTAAAATGACTCAGTAGACCGATTTGGTCTCTCAATAAATACATACAACTCAAACACAATACATGCCCACGCAGGGGTCTAATACAACACACTCCCGTACCACGGGGAAAGAATACCGCAGTGGAACTAAAATACAACTAGACCAATACGACATTGATAAGTGGTAATTTTACCACATTTTTCTAGGATTTTATACTAGGTTTTTATCTCGTTTCATGATTTATGTGCTCGTATTTGGCTTATTTATGATTAGTCGAGCCGTATTACGCGTTTGGGTTGGTTTTAGTGTGTTTGCAGGTTTTTAGAGCCAAAAGGACCCAAAACGAGACAAAGGACCGAGAGTCGAGTCAAACGGACGGAAGAAACGGATTTTTGCAAAAGTCAGACCACCTATCGGGCCAGCCTATCGGCCGATAGGTGCATCCGACAGGTGTCCAAGCCCTATCGAGTGAAGTCGACCGACGAACCAACTATCGGGCCAGCCTATCGGCCGATAGGTGCGTCCGATAGGCTGCTCCGTGGGTTCTCGAATTTTGACGGATTGTGACTCTTTTGGATAGATTTTGTTTCCTAGATTAGTTCCAATCGGGAATTTAACTCCCATAGGCTATATAGACCTCCTTCTAGACCTAGTTTATGATCCTTTATCAGCTTTTATCATCCTTTATCATTTTTAGGACACTTTTACATTTTTTTGGAAGATTTATTCCTTGGAGACGAGAACTTTTTGGGAAGGCAGCAATTATTATTGTTTTTCTACTTTTTCGGAGATTGAAGACTCAGAGTTCATCCGGAAGGGTTGTAATCTCTCTTTTCATATTAATAATATGCATTCTCCATCTATTTCTTGTTTAATTTCAATTATGTCTGTCTAAATCCATTGATTGATTCTAGGGTTAGTAATTTTAATTGATGTTCACATGATGTTCCTTTGATTACCTTTTTACCTTTCATCCTAGGCTTGTGTTCAAGATGTGTTAAATCTCATGCTAGATTAAAGGGCCCTTAATCGATGCATGTTAGCTAATTAATTTTGCCCGGAAGGATTAATTAATTAGTGGAAATACTTGATGCACAATATGATTTGTTCTTAAGACCTAAGTGGAGTAAGATAAATCATAGATAAATAAGTTGACGCTTTTTAAGTGATTTAAATTCTTTGAGCCTGGCGGGAAAAGGGTTTAAATTAACTATCTTTCTAGGTTGCCTTGATCGAAATTCTAGATCGGCTGAGTGATTATTTCTAGGATTGAATTAAAATTTGGGGAAAAGGAATCAAGTGAATGGATTGTGTGAACTCAATTAGAAGATACTACCCTAGGATCAATTAGTTTTCAACTTGTGATTTTATCTTGCTAATTTGCTTTATTTGCTTGATTTAGATAATTCATCTTTTATTTAATTTTTATTTTTCGATTTTTAAAGTTAGATAATTAGAAACAAACCAAATTTTCGGATTCCTAAATAGCAGTCAAATTTTGAGTAGAGTTACTTCCTTTATTTTCGACACATCAATTCCCTTGGGTTCGACACCTTGGAAATACTTCGAGGTTTTACAAATTTTAAAATTGATCGGATTTGAAAACCATACTACGCGAATTTATAGCGATCAATTTTTGGCGCCATTGCCGGGGAATTGATAGAAAACTTAAAGGGATAATTCGAAAAAGAAGAGATTGTTACTTTAGGTTGTATACTATTATTATTAATATTCGATCTCGTTTCCTCACATCTTGTTTTCTCTTCCTTGTAGGCGGTGCATGATCACAAGATCCCAAGGAAAGGACTTATTTCCTTTGGATCTGGAAATCGAGAAGTCTTTGAGGAGGAAGAAGCAAGAAGCGAGAACCGAAACTATGTCTATACCTATCGTTGATACCATGGCCGGCATTGTGGACCCACCACGAGAACTCGCTCGTCCCGAGAAAATCCCTTTGAATGCCCGCTTTCGACCTAAGCTGGACGATTATCAAGAAGGAGGTTGGGGAAAGATTGATGCCAACAACTTCGAGCTTAAGCCGTCCCTCATCGCTACGGTGAAGTCTCAAACATACGGAGGAGGAGCGCTCATCTTGAGTCGTTTTTGGACATATGTGCCACCATCAAGCAAAACGGAGTGCCTCCGGATGTCATTAAGCTCCGCCTATTCCGGTTCTCCTTAGAAGACGATGCGCTAGATTGGTACAAGAGTCTAGATCGGAAGGAAATTGGTACTTGGAGAGAGATGACTCGGTTGTTCTTAGCACAGTTCTATCCTCCCTCGAAGGTGCAAAAACAAATCAACGATATCTTGCAATTCGAGCAATATGAGGATGAATACTTATACGAGGCATGGATCCGATTTAAGAAGCTACTTCGCAAATGCCCACAGCATGGAATTGACAAGGAGGAAATCTACATTCGGTTTTATCGGGGTTTGACGAGGAAGGCTAGAAGAGAGTTGGACTATTCCTCGAAAGGGGGATTTCTTGCTAACGATTATGAAGAGGCCAAGAATCTCATCGAGCTAGCGGTCAACAATGATTACGAGGAGGTGACCGATAGGAAGATGACGAGAAGAAAGGTCCCATCCGGTGACGAGGACGCCTACGGTGATTTGAAGGCGAAATTTGAAAGACAACAAAAAGAGCTTGAGATGCTAAGAAAGAAGACTTTGGGAGTCAATGCGCTTTTGAAGAGCTAAACGAGCCTATTGCAATTGAGGAGGATGTAAATTACGTGCAAGGAGGAAACTTGGCAAGGGGGAAATAGGGGAACTATTATCCGAACAATCGAAACCACCCTAATTTCTCCTATGCCAACCCGAACAATGCTCTTCACCACCACCAGGATTTAACATGAAAACGGGTTATTCAAGAGCCGATTGCTAAGACACCGATGGAAGAGATGTTGGAACGGTTAGAGGCGAGTCAAAAAGATTTTATTTATAAAGGCATAAGAGGTTCGGGCTCTCGAGCATAGTGTGACATCTATTGGAAACTCGGTGATAGCCTTGACAAAGCGGATGTCGATGGTGGAGACCCAAATGGGTCAAATGGCGAACGCCTGCCGGAATTCATAAGCCGGGCCATTTTCCGAGCAAGATCGAGACCAACCCGAAGACGCAACAATGCAACGCAATCGAGCTTCGGAGTGGGACAAGGTACAGTAATCATGGGGCTGAAGTTGAGAAATCTGGAAACGAGGATGTACTAGAAACGGGAGCCAAGAACGAGAAGGAAGATGAAACGCAGCAGGCCTCTCTGCCAAGACTATCGGCCAATAGGCCCACCCGATACCCAGACAGAATTCCAGCAATTGAGCCTATCGACCCCCCTATCGGTCGAAAGGCTCCTTTAGGTTCGAATGTGAAGGATTTTGAGGTAAAAGCTCCATTTCCACAGCGATTGGCCAAGTCGAGATATGATGAAAAGTTTCAACGGTTTATTGACATGTTTCAAAAGGTGAATATCAACATTCCACTTCTAGACGCTTTGAGAGACATGCCGGGGTACGTTAAATTCTTGAAAGACGCTGTGGCAAGAAAGAGGAAGTTGGCGAAGTTTGAAACAATAAATATGACAGAGGAGTGTAGCGCTATCATTCAAAACAAGCTCCCGCTCAAGCAGAAGGATCCGGGACGTTTTACTTTGACATGCATGATTGGCGACCAAACGTTCCGTAATGTGTTGTGTGATCTCGGGGCAAGCATCAATCTTATGCCTCTATCCATCTTTAAGAGGTTGAAGATTGGGGAGATGAAGCCAACTACCATTTCTCTACTCATGGCGGACCGGTCGATCTCTTATCCGAGGGGAGTTGTGGAGGATGTGTTCGTTAGAGTCCAACACTTAGTCTTCCCGGCCGATTTCGTAGTTCTTGATATGCCCGAGGACGAGAATCAACCATTGATCTTTGGGAGACCGTTTCTAGCGACGGGGAGAGCACTTATCGACGTCCAAGAGGGTGATCTTACCTTCCGGGTTAATGATCAAAATCTGAAAATTTCCATCTATGACGCGATGAAGAAGCCCGAGGATGCGCCCGAGGAATGTTATGCAATTGAGTCTATTATGCCGCCCCCGACCGACTTGTTGGAGCATTGCATTTCACAATCCATTTACTCACATTCCGATGTTAAATAAATTTACGAGGATTTGCCAAAGTATGTTCGAATGTTGGAGGCGAACGAGTTTCGATCTAATGAGAGGGACGTATGCTATCTTGATGTCAACAAACCCGTTCAAGGGGGAGTTGTCGCTGAAGACCCGGAATGAATGAGGTATCGTCTAGCTAAAGACGTTAAACATAGTACTTGTTGGGAGGTAACCCAACGTATGTATATTAGTTCGTTTTATTCGTTTGTTTTCGATTGTTCGTTTGCGTGATTTTTTTGTAGTTTCTAGTTTCGTAGTAGCTTTGTTAGTTTTGTTAAGTTCTAATCCATGCACGCCGAGTTTTGGATACTTGCAGGTCTTTAATCGCCATATCCAAGCGAAAACGGGACCAAGTTTGCGAAATAGAAAAAGTTGAAAATTTTTTTTGAGACAGGCGAGCCTATCGGGCGAGCCTATCGGCCGATAGGCCCGGCCGATAGGCTGAGGAAAATTGAAAAAAGTAAATGTTACAAGCAGTGATCGATAGGCAGACCCTATCGACCGATAGGTCCCGCCCGATAATCAGCTACGTAAGTTTCTGGAGTGCCTATCGGCCCAGCCTATCGGCCGATAGGCCAGCCCGATAGGACATACCCGGTCCAGTATCCGCTCCGACCCGGTTGAGTAATAACCCCTTTTAAACACCTTAACCACCCGTTTTTCTCACACACACACATATCGGCCGATAAAAACACAAAGGGGCGATTTTCGCATCTGTTCTTCCTTCAAACTTCGATCAAGGAACTTTGAAATGGCTGGAAATCAAAGCAAGAAGTCGAAGCCGTATAAGGCCAGAAAGTCTAAGGCAACCACAGAGAAGGAAAGGGAGCTCTCGGCCGACAAACCCGCCATTTCCGCCGCAGTGATCAGGTACTCCGTTAACAAAGCCACTCCTTTCTCTTTTCAAACTTATTCCTCCTTTGGGATGCGAAATAAGTGTGGGGGGGGGGGAAGTGCGGCTTTGTTAATTTCGGCACGTGTGAGTACCTTGTATGCCTTGTATCACTATTTGCTTGTGTTGGTGCCCGTTGTTTTTATTTGTGCTTCTCATATTGGTGTTGCGTGGATTTGGCTTTTGTTGCTTAGTTTTTAGATTTTTATGTTCATTTTCGTTTGGTGTGTTTGCTAGTTTCTATTTTTTAGGTCGTAGTAGTTTTTTTTGCTTTCGTGTTTGCTTTTATTTGCTTTTCGTTGTTTGCTTTGATGCCTTGCTTGGGTAAATAGTTTTTTTTAGATTTTGGTCTACTTTGCGTAAAATTTTTTTTAGATAGCCTTGCTTGTCTTAGTTTTTCTTTATTCGTGAATGTTTCGTGCTTCTATTTGTGTGATACCGATGTTACGACACTGTTTTTCTCTCTGAAGAAACGGTCGAGTTTTAGTCGAGTTGTAGTCAGTTATTTCTGTTTTGCATAGTATTCATTTAGGTCCAAAATTTTTCGTGATTGTAGAGGTCTTGGCAGATAAGAGACGATACATACTTGTTTTAAAATCACCGTCAATACGTTTGGTTACATCTTCCGGATAGTGAGTCGTACTGTTTCTTTAGTCGTGTTGGCACTTAGATTGAGTTTAGAGTCGGTCAGTTTTTCCCAAAAGTCGAGATAATGTTGTTCTGTGAAGGGAAGTCTAGTAACCGGGGGCATTCGCGTGACCCGTTGTTTACCCTCGCGCAAAACGACGACCCTGATTAGACTAGTGATTTAGATATTTCACATGTGCCAATGATAGGGAACCTAGTAACCGGGGGTATTCGCGTGACCCGCTGTTTACTCTCGCGCAAAACGGCGACCTTGATTCGGACATGCGGAAATTATATATTCGAGTTGTTTCTCCGCTGTAGACGGGAACTTAGTAACTAGAAGTATCCATGTGCCCCATGAGTGTCTTTTACGTCAAACGGTTTCCTAATACATGAGAATGGAAGTTCCACCCTAGGATTACTCCGATGAAACATTCCGAGATCCTAACCTAGTGGTCAACTCGAATCAAATTCTTGAACATATATATAAGGGAATACTGTCCGAGGTTTATTTGTTATGAAACTCGTGAAAATTATGCCACTAGACTGTGTAACGGGACGAACTAGCTTGTTTATTTTAGCCTTTCATATTGACGGTCGATTTGACTCACGTTTTGTTAATCTTTGAGCTGGATTTTCTTCATGAACGAATGATTAGGACTGAACTTGACTACTTTGCGGAATCATTATTCTGAGTGCAGCTCGCTTTTACGACACTCGGATTATTTAGAGAGAATTACACGATAGTATTGATTAGGTTGAACACTATGAGTTGCACGATGATTCACGACATTCTTTTTCTTTTCTTTTTGTTGTTCGGGACGAACAATGCTTAAGTTTGGGGGGGTTTGATAAGTGGTAATTTTACCACATTTTTCTAGGATTTTATACTAGGTTTTTATCTCGTTTCGTGATTTATGTGCTCGTATTTGGCTTATTTATGATTAGTCGAGCCGTATTACGCGTTTGGGTTGGTTTTAGTGTGTTTGCAGGTTTTTAGAGCCAAAAGGACCCAAAACGAGACAAAGGACCGAGAGTCGAGTCAAACGGACGGAAGAAACGGATTTTTGCAAAAGTCAGACCACCTATCGGGCCAGCCTATCGGCCGATAGGTGCATCCGACAGGTGTCCAAGCCCTATCGAGTGAAGTCGACCGACGAACCAACTATCGGGCCAGCCTATCGGCCGATAGGTGCGTCCGATAGGCTGCTCCGCGGGTTCTCGAATTTTGACGGATTGTGACTCTTTTGGATAGATTTTTTTCCCTAGATTAGTTCCAATCGGGAATTTAACTCCCATAGGCTATATAGACCTCCTTCTACACCTAGTTTATGATCCTTTATCAGCTTTTATCATCCTTTATCATTTTTAGGACACTTTTACATTTTTTTGGAAGATTTATTTCTTGGAGACGAGAACTTTTTGGGAAGGCAGCAATTATTATTGTTTTTCTACTTTTCGAGATTGAAGACTCGAGTTCATCCTAAGGGTTGTAATCTCTCTTTTCATATTAATAATATGCATTCTCCATCTATTTCTTGTTTAATTTCAATTATGTCTGGCTAAATCCATTGATTGATTCTAGGGTTAGTAATTTTAATTGATGTTCACATGATGTTCCTTTGATTACATTTTTACCTTTCATCCTAGGCTTGTGTTCAAGATGTGTTAAATCTCATGCTAGATTAAAGGGCCCTTAATCGATGCATGTTAGCTAATTAATTTTGCCCGGAAGGATTAATTAATTAGTGGAAATACTTGATGCACAATATGATTTGTTCTTAAGACCTAAGTGGAGTAAGATAAATCATAGATAAATAAGTTGACGCTTTTTAAGTGATTTAAATTCTTTGAGCCTGGCGGGAAAATGGTTTAAATTAACTATCTTTCTAGGTTGCCTTGATCGGAATTCTAGATCGGCTGAGTGATTATTTCTAGGATTGAATGAAAATTTGGGGAAAAGGAATCAAGTGAATGGATTGTGTGAACTTAATTAGAAGATACTACCCTAGGATCAATTAGTTTTCAACTTGTGATTTTATCTTGCTAATTTGCTTTATTTGCTTGATTTAGATAATTCATCTTTTATTTAATTTTTATTTTTCGATTTTTAAAGTTAGATAATTAGAAACAAACCAAATTTTCGGATTCCTAAATAGCAGTCAAATTTTGAGTAGAGTTACTTCCTTTATTTTCGACACATCAATTCCCTTGGGTTCGACACCTTGGAAATACTTCGAGGTTTTACAAATTTTAAAATTGATCGGATTTGAAAACCATACTACGAGAATTTCTAGCGATCAGACATCATACGGGTCCTCGTGTGATTAGTATCGTTCATGTTTCATCATCCTTCATGCCGACCCTGTGCTATGCTCCAAAACCTGAATGCAATACAGACATCCACCCCCGATTTCTCGGGGGTTAGCAAAATTCCACTATTTTGCTAGTGCAAGTACAAAGTGCAAAAATACGAGTCATACCATTCAAGTTCCAAGAATAACAATAACCAGAAATCCTCAAAGATTTTATCATAACGAAAATACTTCCCGAGGCAAGAGTTTAGGTAAAGCTTTCCAAAATCGAAAGATCCCAAGTTAAGGGAAACAATTTAGAAAATGATTTAAAAATGCCATCGAGAGTTTTAATAGAAAAACAATTTAGGATTATCAAATCCTTCTCTTTCCAAAATCAAAAGGGTCACAGCCCAAAGGTTTTGTTTTCGCAAATAGAAAACCAACAACAATTCACAGGGTTAAAAACCCACGTCACGTGTCCTCGACGTACAGAAAATCAACACCAACTCGTGAAGTTTTACTCGTGAATCCAGGGATATACCATTGGATTCCCTTTGTGGCCCCGTAGAACCCTCCCCAGGTGAGCAAAATACATTCACAAAACATACACACCAACTCGTGAAGTTTTTACTCGTGAATCCAGGGCTATACCATTGGATTCCCTCCGTGGCCTCGTCGAACCCTCCCGAGGTGAGCAAAATACATTCACAAAACATACACAACACTCGTGAATCCAGGGCTATACCATTGGATTCCCTCCGTGGCCCCGTCGGACCCTCCCGAGGTGAGCGAAATACATTCACAGATCACACAATCAACATGTCACACCAAGGATATCCAGGCAATTCACCCAAAGGCAAAAAACACAAAGCACGACACAATTGCCGAATCACAACGTACCAAATGAGATAACATAAGTGTATATTTTATCGAAGCACCACAACACCGAGCGTATTCATAGGGTTCAATTAACCATTTACGAAACACAACATTCACAAAACACATATGTTTTGAATGTGAGCCTTCGACGAGGCTAAACCGAATCTTTTGAAAGTTCATCTCAAACAATCAAACTAACATACCAAGACAATCACCAATAATCATATCCATAAAACAAGAATTGTATGGACAAGGTACTTGACTCCAATCCAAAGCACACGAAGCAACGGGAAAGTTCGACTGGAAACCCTCGAACTTCCAAGATCGACCAACACCCCAACAATTCCATGAGAACTATGAAAATAATATCATCACGAATAAATAACACTAAACGGAATCCGAATCAACTGGAAAAACAACAAGAATCCGAGGGTTCCTTCGAAGAAATCGGAAATCAAATCCCGGGTGGTAAAAATCGATAAACGAGTTACAAAATTCGAAGATTATGGCCAAGACAACAAGAATACCATAACCAATTCATAAACCACGGATTAAATCGAAGAATCACGAAGAAACCCCCAAAAATCATACAAGTAGGGTTATAAGCAAGGAAATACCTTGATTCGACGAAAAGCGCAGATTAAATGATGATTTAATCACCTAGAGATCTCCAAAACACCTTGGAATTGAGTAGAATCGACCAAGAACTCTATTTCCCGTCGCACCCGTCCGATAGCCGCAAGAAAAGTTAAGAAAAGGGAAGAAATGAGCAAAAACACGTTGCCCAGGCCTTATATAGCCGGACCCTGCAGGGCGCTTACGGCCGTAACCGGCCATGGCCTTACGGCCGTAACCGGCCATGCCGACCAAACTGCCAAAATCTGCCGGCAGTGTTACGTACATGACCGGCTATGGCTTACGTACGTAACAGGCCTTACGGCCGTAACTGCCGGACCCTTGCGGCCGTAACCGGCCAGGTGTGCCAATGCCCCAGCACGTGCGGCCATGACTCGGCCGTGGCCAACTCCGACGGTCCGAACGACCCCGAAACCCGAACCTGAATATAAACCGAAGATACGGTTATGAAGTACTCGCAAAGACGAATCCAAGCGCTAAGAGAACACACGATTCCGACCACCCGAAGGCTCGAAATTCGACAACGGAAGTAATTACCCCAAACTTTGGGAAATTACGAAAATGGCCCAAAACGTCCGAAATACACGATACACGATCGAAACACCAAGCCAAAGCTCGCAACATGAATAATAACATTAAATGAACTTACGAGAAACTCGAAACAACAATTTCGGACGAGATTCACAAGAATCGAACTCAAGTGCGGAAAAGCCGTTTAAGAACACGGAACTCAACAAAACGACACCGAAACAAACTCGGACGTCAAAAAGTGCAGAATCAAATACTCTCAGAATGACGAAACGGTCATGAGCAGGTCTTCAAAATAGACTCCCGCCGAAAAAAAAAGAAATTACTGGAAATCGAAATTGCGGATATTACATACTACCCTCCTTAAAAGAAGTTTCGTCCCGAAACTTAAAACAAGTAGGGAGAAGCAATATCCCGCCAGGAAAACTCAACGAGATCCACAAGAAAGACGTAACTTACGCCCAACGGTGAAACGTTACAAGCAACGCAAGGAATATACGACGTGAAAACACGCTCCACGACGACCAACACAACGCCACCGGTAGAGACATCATAAAACCAAACAGTAACAAGCATCATTAAACAGATAATACAATCAAGTCATTTATCCGAACAATCACAAAACAGGAGGTACCAATATAGAACACGCACAGTCAAGAAAACAGAGAATAAACACAAAACGATCCACAAGGATAATCATAAACAATTCGGACTACGACAAAATCCTCAAAAACCACACTAGGCATCTCCGTGTCCTTTCGGAGCAGAGGCGCAACCTCGATTTCCAAATCTCTCAGTTACTGACTCGCAATGCACAGCTCGGTGACCCACCTAGCCACACTCGAAACAGCTGACTAACGGTGAACGACAATTCTTTGCGGTACGAGATCAAGCAGCAACAGTCAGACAACCATGATCGAACAATAATGATCGAAAAACAATGATCAAACAACAACGATCGAAAAACAATGATCGAACAACAACGATCGAAAAATAATGATCCAACAACAACGATCAAATATAATGATCGAACAACAACGATCGAAAAATAATGATCGAGTAACAACGATCGAATGACAACAGTCGAACAATGACTCTGAAGTTCACACTTCAACTCAAGACATCAAAAGAACTAGTAGAAACTAAAAGATGTTACTTCCGAACAAGGTTCACAAGAACGATAAACAGATTGATCCGAAACAAGGTCACAACCCATTCGAACGATGACAACCGAGATACCAAACAAGTTCAAAAAGTATCAACGAACACGAGCAAGCCGATAGAATTGAAAAGGAGAAAATGCAGAAGTCCAAAAACAATACGGGTATTACGTTCGACCTCTTAAAAAAGAAGGTCGTCCCCGCAACTCACAATAACGGAAACAAGGCAACAACACAAAAGCATCTGATGGAAACATTTCCATGGGCCTCTTAGAGACGATCCTAATATCTTTGCTGAAGTTCGTGCCCCGAAAGACTCGAAACCCAACTCGCAAAACTGGATCCTGTGTCTCTCGAGTCCACACTTGAAATGCGTTACTGACGATAAGGGCAATTTGCACGTACATGCCCCAGCATATTACAGTCGAAGCGCCTCGGCATACCGAAATTATAACTGCTAGGTACAATGGAATATAACATCGCAGAACAACATACCAGAGATGTTAATTCAACATAACATATCAACACATGCAAAAATCACAACAACAACTGCATCGTTCGACGATTACAACAGCCCGAACGATAACCATCATACAATCACAAAACATCATGAAACAATCACATATGTACACACTCATACAAACTCAAGTTCTAACCGCTCACACGGGTGCGATAGCACGCAAATCACCACGAAACGACAACATTAAAGATCAACATCACACCTCTCACAGAGGGCTAACACAACAATGCGTGGCGAACGACTCAACATTCACACCACCAATTCAACCACAACCTGGGGTTAACACCCTAACGAAAGTTCGAGCATCGTACATACATTCCCGGACAGCAAACAGGAATGATAGGTTTTAAAAAAAAAATGAAAACCACCTTTTTGAAAATAATTTGGAAACACCTGTAGATCTTGAGTATCACTTTACAAAAAGTAGTACAAACACCATTATCGATACTTTGAAAACCATCTTGCGTTTGAACAAAAATGGGGACACTTTCCTTTAGTGAAAAGCTTTCAAAAATATTCGACCCTTGGGTCTAAGCAAATGCATTTCCAAAATTACTGGAATATCAAAAAAATATTTTGGTCCTCAAAGTAGAAGAATTTTGAAATAGATAGTTGCGCTAGTAGGCGCCTCGAAAATACAATCCATTTAAAAGTACGTCTCGAATTTTTTTTTTAAGATACTCAAGATTTTCAAAAATCCAATAGGCCAGAATGCCCAAAACTCACACGCATCGACATTCACTTACATACCTCACAATACACGCATCAACTCGCTCAAAACCAAGACAACACATATCTCTTACCTCAAAACAAACAGTCAAATATCACAATTCAAACTTGTCTAGGACCGGGGATAAACCACTGGTCCCTCCGAAGCCTCTACGGACTGAGCAAATCACACCCATATACCTTTCCATACCATATTGAGCACAAGGTTTCACGAAAACACTTGCAAACGAACAAATCTTTTTAAAATACATACGCAGCGGACGAAACCAACCGTCAAGAGTACATAAACAGTGACACCACTCCTCATATAAACAAAATATGAGAGTCACATAAATGCATCACGAAACCAAGAATCTGCATAAAGATTCCATCACTTAACACATAATCATACCAGTAACTCGCATCAGACGAGGCACAATCACAATAAGGGAGACTTACATCCGCAGGTCGCACGAAGATGATGATCGCCCCACGATACTAATCATGACCAACCAACTCAGACGACGCGTCACGATACGACTCAATCAGACAAAATCCGACGAGACAAAACTCAACAGACACCACTCAACCCGACAACCTAGGTTTCCACAACCTAAAGCTCCGATACCATTTATGTAACACCCCCAATCCACTCAGGGATATTACACGTTGTAGAACCCTTCCTCAAGGATCTACTAGGCTGGTAAATACATCGAACAACTCAAAAATGCCTTTAAGGCTAAAATGACTCAGTAGACCGATTTGGTCTCTCAATAAATACAAACAACTCAAACACAATACATGCCCACGCAGGGGTCGAATACAACACAATCCCATACCACGAGGAAAGAATACTGCAGCGGAACTAAAATATAACTAGACCAATACGACATCATACGGGTCCTCGTGTGATTAGTATCGTTCATCTTTCATCATCCTTCATGCCGACCCTGTGCTATGCTCCAAAACCTGAATGCAATACAGACATCCACTCTCGATTTCCCGGGGGTTAGCAAAATTCCACTATTTTGCTAGTGCAAGTACAAAGTGCAAAAATACGAGTCATACAATTCAAGTTCCAAGAATAACAATAACCAGAAATCCTCAAAGATTTAATCATAACGAAAATACTTCCCGAGACAAGAGTTTAGGTAAAGCTATCCAAAATCGAAAGATCCCAAGTCAAGGGAAACAATATATAAAATGATTTAAAAATGCCATCGAGAGTTTTAATAGGAAAATAATTTAGGATTATCAAATCCTTCTCTTTCCAAAATCAACAAGGTCACAGCCCAAAGGTTTTGTTTTCGCAAATAGAAAACCAACAACAATTCACAGGGTTAAAAACCCACGTCACGTGTCCTCGACGTACATAAAATCAACACAAACTCATGAAGTATTACTCGTGAATCCAGGGATATACCATTGGATTCCCTCCGTGGCCCCGTCCAACCCTCCCGAGGTGAGCAAAATACATTCACAAAACATACACACCAACTCGTGAAGTTTTTACTCGTGAATCCAGGGCTATACCATTGGATTCCCTCTGTGGCCTCGTCGAACCCTCCCGAGATGAGCAAAATACATTCACAAAACATACACAACACTCGTGAATACAGGGCTATACCATTGGATACCCTCCGTGGCCCCGTCGGACCCTCCCGAGGTGAGCGAAATACATTCACAGATCACACAATCAACATGTAACACCAAGGATATCCTGGCAATTCACCCAAAGACAACAAACACAAAGCATGACACAATTGTCGAATCACAACTTACCAAATGAGATAACATAAGTATATATTTTATCGAAGCACCACAACACCGAGCGTATTCATAGGGTTCAATTAACCATTTACGAAACACAACATTCACAAAACACACGCGTTTTGAAAGTGAGCCTTCGACGAGGCTAAACCGAATCTTTTGAAAGTTCATCTCAAACAATCAAACTAACATACCAAGACAATCACCAATAATCATATCCATAAAAAAATAATTGTATGGACAAGGTACTTGCCTCAAATCCAAAGCACACAAGGCAACGGGAAAGTTCGATCGGAAACCCTCGAACTTCCAAGATTGACCAACACCCCGACAATTCCACGAGAACTATGAAAATAATATCACCACGAATAAATAACCCTATACGGAATCCGAATCAACCGGAAAAACAACAAGAATCCGAGGGTTCCTTCAAAGAAATCGGAAATCAAATCCCGGGTGGTAAAAATCGATAAACGAGTTATAAAATCTGAAGATTATGGCCAAGACAACAAGAATACCATAACCAATTCATAAACCACGGATTAAATCGAAGAATCACGAAGAAACCCCCCAAAATTATACAAGTAGGGTTGTAAGCAAGGAAATACCTTGATTCGACGAAGAATGCGGATTAAATGATGATTTAATCACCTAGAGATCTCCATAACACCTTGGAATTGAGTAGAATCGACCAAGAACTTTATTTCCCGTCGCACCCGTCCGATAGCCACAAGAAAAGTGAAGAAAAGGGAAGAAATGAGCAAAAACCCGCTGCCCAGGCCTTATATAGCCGGACCCTGCCGGGCGCTTACGGCTGTAACCAGCCATGGCCCTACGGCTGTAACCGGCCATCTCGACCAAACTGCCAAAATCTGTCGGTAGTGTTACGTACGTGACCGGCCAGGGCTTACGTACGTAACAGGCCTTAGGGCCGTAACTGCCGGACCCTTGCGGCCGTAACCGGCCAGGTGTGCTAATGCCCCAGCACGTGCGGCCATGACTCGGCCGTGGCCAACTCCGACCGTCCGAACGACCCCGAAACCTGAACCTGAATATAAATCGAAGATACGGTTATGAAGTACTCGCAAAGGCGAATCCAAGCGCTAAGAGAACACACGATTCCGACCACCCGAAGGCTCGAAATTCGACAACGGAAGTAATTACCCCAAACTTTGGGAAATTACGAAAATGGCTCAAAACGTCCGAAACACACGATACACGATCGAAACACCAAGCCAAAGCTCTCAATATGAATAATAGCATTAAATGAACTTACGATAAACTCGAAATAACAGTTTCGGACGAGATTCGCAAGAATCGAACTCAAGTGTGGAAAAGCCGTTTAAGAACATGGAACTCAACAAAACGACACCGAAACGAACTCGGACGTCAAAAAGTGCAGAATCGAATACTCTCAGAATGACGAAAAGGTCATGAGCGAGTCGTCAAAACGGACTCCCACCGAAAAAAAAAGAAATTACCGGAAATCGAAATTGCGGATATTACAGATTATTCAATCCCAAATAGTTTCAAAACTCCCGAGATTTAAATTGATTTTCTATATGACCACTTGTTTCATTTAGACCTTTTTTATTTGAACTATTTTATTCGAGTAAGAAATCTCGGGAAAGCTTTTGTTATGATTGAGTTGTAAATGATTCTAATTATTGTATTCTCGGAATGTGTTGTGTATGGCTCGTATTTTCATTTTATACTTGTACAAGCAAAATAGTGGAGTTTTGCTAACCCCCGAGTATTCGGGGGTTGGATGTTTGTTCTGCATCCAGGTACATGCAGGTTTTGGGAGCAATACACAGGATCGGTGCGAAGTATGGTCTTCTCCATTGTCATACTTCTGTTTTGCGAGTATATTTTACCCTTGCAGGGGTAGGAGTCCATACAGAGTTGTATGATAATGATGTAAGACCAAATCAGTCTACTGGTTCGTTATTTTATTACGTCGGCATGTAATATATTGTGTTGTTTCGGTGTCTAGCCTGGTAGATCCTCACGGAGAGGGTTTGCGGCATGCAATATTTCCTGTTAGATTCTGGGGGTGTTACATTACATAATATGGTATTCCTTCAGAATGGAATATGGGGTAGCATGAGCCTCCTTCAGAATGGTATTCCTCAACTCTTCATCTGCTGGTAAACATACTCGGTTTTGGAAGCGTATCAGTCCGTCCTCGTGAACCACAAATCCAGGGGCCTTTCCCTGATCGATTTCTTCTCGAATTCTAGATAAGAACGGGTCCGTCATCTGTTTCGTCCTGACCATCCCATCCAGGGATGATGAAATCTCAAGCGTGCAAAGTTGTCCCTGAATGCGCTGTAACCAGACCTCAATTTATGGTCTCATGAACTCTAACTGTAATTCTCTCTGGGCGGTCAAACGGGCCAGTATCTGCTCCTGCACTGTCTTACAGCTCAAGGCATCGGCAACCACGTTTGCCTTGCCCGGATGATAAAGGATCTCGATATCATAGTCTTTGATTAGCTCCAACCACGTCATCTGTCTCATACTCAACTCCTTCTGAGTAAAGATATACTTCAGGCTCTTGTGATCCGTAAAAATCTGACAGGTAACTCCATACAGATAGTGGCGCCAGATTTTTAAAGCAAACACTACAGCTGCTAACTCCAAATCATGAGTCGGGTAATTGACCTCGTAAGGTCGTAACTGTCTAGATGCATAGGCGATCACTTTCCCATTCTGTATTAACATGCAGCCAAGGCCCTGTCTCGACGCATCGCTATATACCACGAATCCTTCCGTTCCCTTAGGTAGAACCAAAACAGGTGCTGAAATTAATCGACTCTTGAGTTCATCAAAACTTTGCTGACATGCTTCCGACCACAAGTATTTCTTATCTTTCCTCAACATATTAGTCATCGGTTGAGCAATTTTGGAAAAACCTTCCAAGAATCGTCTGTAATAGCCTGCTAGACCCAGAAAACTACGAACTTCCTTCACGTTCTTCGGAGGTAGCCAGTCTCGGATGGCTTCTATCTTCTGTGGGTCTACTCTCACTCCATCTGCCGATATTACATGTCCCAGAAAAATAACTTCAGGCATCCAGAATTCACATTTAGAGAATTTTCCATAAAGTTGTTCTCGCCTGAATGCATCGAGAACCTGGCGGAGGTGAC
This sequence comes from Orobanche coerulescens, assembly GCA_033398695.1. Classification (NCBI taxonomy): domain Eukaryota; kingdom Viridiplantae; phylum Streptophyta; class Magnoliopsida; order Lamiales; family Orobanchaceae; genus Orobanche; species Orobanche coerulescens. The sequence continues at coordinate 26,717,495 of CM065805.1, read as the reverse complement.
ACTCATGCTCTTCATGGTCACGAGAGTAGATCAGAATGTCGTCAATAAAAATGACTACAAAACGATCCAGATAATTAATAAAAACCCAATTCATCAATTCCATGAATACGGACGGTGCATTAGTCAGTCCGAATGGCATGACAACAAACTCACAATGCCAATAGCGAGTGCGAAAAGCTGTCTTCAGAATGTCAGACTCTCGAATCCGCAATTGGTGGTACCCGGATCTCAAGTCGATCTTGGAAAATACAGCGGCTCTCTGGAGATGATCCAACAAATCATCGATACGAGGTAAAGGATATTTGTTCTTGATTGTTACTTTGTTCAGCTCACGGTAATCAAAACACAAATGCAGCGATCCATCTTTCTTCCGTACGAATAACACTGGTGCTTACCAAGGGGACGCACTGGGTCGGACATAGCCTTTCTCAGTTAACTCCCCAAGCTGTCTCTTCAACTCCTGCATCTCAGTTGGGGCCATATGATATGGTGCTTTTGAAAGCGGGGACGTCCCTGGCTCCAACTCGATGGTAAACTCTACCTCTCGTTGTGGGGGTAGTCCTGGAAGCTCTTCTGGAAATACATATGGATAGTCTCGAATTCCCGGAATATCAACTAATTCGATTGGTCGCTCAGTTGTCTTGGTCATGTAACACCAATAACCAACACATCCCTGGTTCAGTAATTTCACCGCCTTCGTAGCGCTGATGACTTTCCCAGAATGACTAGGATTATCACCCTGAAAAATACACTCAACGCCATCATCAGATGTGACGGTCACTATCCGTTTACGGACGCTAAGCACGGCATCATGATGATCCATCCAGTCGATACCCAAGATTACATCATCTTTAGGTAAATCAACCACAATCAAGTCGGACAACCACTCACGATCGTTCATGCGAATCAGACAGTTTTGTACTTCACGATTCCCAATAATTCTTCTACCATCGGGTAGATCAATTACATAAGGCTCACAATCGGTAACATGATCTAATTGCAAACGACTCAAATAGGAGACAGACAAAAAGGAGTGTGAAGCACCAGTATCGAAAAGAACACAAACGGGCTGAGAGTGGATCCCGAGAATACCTGTGATCATGCTGGCTTCGGGATCGTTGGCTTTCTTCATCTCGTAGACTCTGGGTTTTGCAACTACGGTACCAGGTGTACCAGCTTTATTTCCACGACTTATCCCTTTGTTTTCCCCTGTGGTCTGGTAAGAAGCGGACGGAGGAGCACGGTCCTGGACAGAAGACTGTACTGGAGCAAGAGATGCTACTGGAGCACGCCCGGGTCCACTCCTGCAATAGCGAGCACGATGTCCATTCTTTCCACAAGTGTGATAGGCAACGGCCGGCTTCGGACACTTGGAGCTGATATGTCCCTGGTCCCCACATTTATAACACACGACAGATGAGCTGATTGCCCGAGAGTGCGTTCCGGTCGGCTTCGGCGCCATAGGTGGCCGTTCAGAAGGATTTGGTACTGACTGGGGCTTCTTGAACATCCCACGGTTACTGTCTGCCTGGGCCTGGCTCCTGGATCTCTTGTTGGAAAACTGAGGTTGCTTCTTAGAAATCTCCTTCACAGTAAGTTCATACTCCAAAGCCTTCTCAATAAACTCTAGTAGGGTCGTACAGTGGTGATTAAGCAATTACATCCTCATTCGGGGTTTAAGCCTATTGAGGAAGTATTTGATCTTATCAGCTTCCGAACGGACAACTGACGTAGCAAAAGGGAGAAGTGCTTGGAATTTCTCGGCAATAGTTAACACATCCTCGTCTTCAGATGGATCGAGGTTCAGTAATTCGGATAGTTTGGTCTCACGGAGGGGTGCAGGATAGTAACGATCTAGCATAAGATTCTTGAATTCCTCCCAAGTAGTCGCGCCATCAGCAGGCCTCACAGAAAGCCACCAAGTATGGGCACTCTTACTAAGGTAGTAGACTGCCACAGCAACTCGATTCTCCTCTGGCCACTCCACCATCTCGAACAGTTTCTCGAAATGCTCTATCCAGTGTACAATGTAAGTAGGCTCATATGAGCCTTCAAAAGTTGGAGGTCGCTATCATGAGATGTCGCTAATAATCCAGCTCACGATCCCGCCATGCACCGAAAGCGGAGGCTGTTGCCCCTGCTGTTGACCAGTAATATTCCTCTACATAGCTTCCATCAGCTAACCCATTTGGGTCATCTGGGTCATCATGCCCTGCATCACAGTGTAAGGATCGACACGTGCATTCTCTCCAGTGTGGTGCGATTGGTCCCTAGAAGGCGAATCACTGCCTGCGGAACTCTGTTCCACATTCGCGCACCTGTTGGTTCATGGTATCGGGATTCGGCCCCTTCCGCGGCCTCGTCCCCCTCTGCCATGACCTCTCAGATTTCTTTCAATACTGAAAGAACCAAATCATAAGTACAATTCAAGTTATCAATCATAATTTATGCTAAGTTAATAGCAACAAGGAATTACATATCCTATAAAAATAGTTCGTAATGAATCACTGGCACCACGGGTGCTATACACTCAATATCATATCAACATCAAATCGAACCAGTTCCAATCACATAATCAATTTAGGCTTTCCTCAAAAAATCAAACAGATGAATCTTACCACACGTTATCAAAATGCCAAGATCAATAAAGAGATTAATACGTCATTAATATTATGCCAGCAATTAAATCATGTCCCATGAGAAACATACCGTATTCGATGGGTCAGGCGCTTGCACAGGTTACACGTGGCACGAAGGTTTCTTGATGCTAATTCAATTCTACAATGACTCAAAAGAAAACACACTCTCCGATACCATCTTCTGTAACAGCCCGAAAACGGCGGCTATTACAGTGCCGTGGACCCCTATCGGGACCCACCAGGTGATATCACGATATGCACATATAACCCGACAACATGGCACCGTACCACAAAATTAATCAAAACCCCGATGTGGAGTATAAATTATACATGTCTTTAATTTGGACAATCGTACACAGGATCCAAGTTCGATACAGACCATATGACGATGGGCAATACCTTACAAATTATAATACATTCATCCGACACAAAATACAAATGAAAATTTCAATAAGACATAACCGAACATCAAAAGATTCGCCCCCCCCCCCCCGAATTAGCATCCTTCAAAACCCTCCTTCACCACTGTGCTCTTCCTGTGACTTGCCCTTTCCGCGCCCTGAAATACAAGTATTTCGCCCAAACCATAGGGTAAGCTATACATGATAATAATTCTCATGACATTATACAATTCATATACATACGGATCTCAAAGAAACAACCGATTACTGAATATACCCCGTAGGCGTATAAACATTCAGTCCTAACTGTCGAACATATACAAATATACGAACGACCAGATAATATGGCTCAAGACGGACGTCACAGTACGCCCGATCCGGAAATGTGTCTGTGCACATGTACACCCCATATACGGAATCCAGAATATACGTGGGACGATGTACCTAATTAGCCTCACGAACTACGTCTCGTGTGCACGATCTAAATGTGGAAACTTCCACGCATGACCATCAAGTGCCCGGCTAAAAATCCTACACATAACCAATCGGCACACAGATATGACTCTAGAGATGTCACGATGCAACATGACAACGAAACTCAATGAATTACACCTTTATCAAGGAATCGAACAACTCACCGAAGTGTCAACAAAGCTCAACAGAACCAACGGTAACAATAACGGTAAACTCGGGCATACCATCCCACCACAAATAATAACACGATCAAGGACATCACCATATCATGAATCATAGATTCTCAGAACATTTCATATACACGAAACGCATAATAATCACAAGAATTCAACCATCATTATAACCAAGCAAGATAACTTGCCTCAATTCCGTAGATGAATAATCCTTCTTTGAATGATCAAACGAATGGTATCCTCGTCTAACAATACTCACGTGAACAAGCAACCTTGAATGAAATGTAATTCATTCAACAACTCATTCGTACGATAATGGTATTATTACATAGAAACAATATTCGTAAATTTACTTGAATAGTTCAATTATCCTATTGATCATTCTAATGTTCCAATTACGAATCATCATATAACATGTTTATTATGTTCATTCACATATTCTAGCATGAATGTCAAGCATTTGAAGTCAAAGAATATTACCAATGTAACATTGTGAAAACATCTTTTCAAATCATCGGCACTTCCGATTATGATATAAGTTTGTGTTTAATTACATTCCTCATTATCTTACCAATGATTACATTAAAAACCGATTCAGATATGAAATCGTAAGTTTAAGTTTTTAGTAAACTATGAACATCATCCTAATTTACGTCTCTTAATACACACGGATTAATGTAATTGAATTCGGCTACTCACTCTACCGCATTAGTATCACCATAATCATTACAATCATCCTAAGAACATTATCAACATATTAATGTAGTGATTAACACCTCTTTAAGTTATCAACGAAATCGATTAACTTGAACATATGAATATTACGACTGTATTCTATCGAAATCCATTGTTTTACTTTTGAAGAAGTTATTAATAACCTAGTTATATATTGGATGTCTGGAACTCTAAACTTCATCCAATCTTGTAATAATTATCTTCAGGGGGTTAACATAATCCTTTAAATAGTTCATTACATCGATTTATTGATTCATCACAAAGGTATCGGTTTTATAGGGCCAAAATATGGTTTCATGTTACTTTTCAAGGATCAATAGAATGTCCAAGACAAGATTAGTATTTCACACCTCTAGTCATCAAGGATTCCATTACTTACATGTTCTTAGTGTCAAGACTATAATCAACTTCCGATTATCATGTTATTAATCAGGTTTTATCTATTATTACCAACACAACCATATTATGAAGTTATCATACATCAAGAAGTGATACTAACATTATGTGAAGTGTTTATATACTAGCATCATCTCAAGCATAGATTTAATATGAGTTAAAGAAAAACCAACCTCAAAATGAAGAACAACACCAACACTTCCAAGAACACACTTAAATCTCCAAATCTCAAAGTCACAATCCAAGTGCTGAAGCTCCAACACAAGATAGAAAGGATAGAAATCGATTTGGCAAGGTGGGGAATCGTTTTCTCAGAGGGAAGGTTGAATGGGTCGAGCAGAAAAATGAAAGGCCAGCCATACTTTTATAACCTGAATTCAACATTACGTACGTTAAAGAGAGGGGTTAACGTACATTAAAACCCTTACGTACGTAATCTCATGAACATTACGTACGTAGCCGATTTATCAAATGTTTCTGACTTGAAATACACAAGTCGTTATGTACGTAAATTTATAGCCATTACGTACGTAATAGCCGTTGACTTGACTGTCGCGATCGACTACCGACCACCACCTACGCACTCGGCCCCACCCACCGAAAGGTGATCTGCTGAATGATCCCCCGCATTACGTACGTTAACAAGAAAAGGTTACGTACGTAATTCAGCTTATGTAGCGTACGTAAAGAAGATAGGCTAACGTACGCTAAGTTCTATAACAAGTAAAAATGGGATTCTCCCCATAACACCCAACAATCAATATAGTATGAATGACTAGGATTCCAACTTAACATAATTCATCAATATACTCGCTACAATAAATACAGATATGGTGCGACAATACTCGATTCAAATCAGAAAATACAATAATAAAGGCGAGGGTATTACAATAGCCTATTGTTTCAAACACTTTCCGAGCTATATCCTGTATACTTAGTGGCCAACATACTGCCACCTTACTCTCTTCCGGACATTGAACCATGTCAAAGAGTTTATCAAAATGTTCAAGCCAATGAACAATGTCTGCTGGTTCCAACGAACCCTCAAAAATAGGCGGCCTCTAACGAGAGATATTGCCAACAATCTAACTCACTCCCCCACTCTGCCCATGAAACGGATCCTAGAATCCATGCTACAGTGCACCACGAACCATTGAGGCCTGCATGGTCTCCTACTATCTGCGTCATCTGAGTCATCTGGGCCATCATGCCCCTCATAAGCAAGAAAGGGTCGACGTGTCCACTCTCAGTCTGATCGACCTCTCGAGTACGACGTCCCGAAGGGATATCGGTCGCGTAAGTAACACCTCCAGCCGAACTCTGATCCATCTCGGCATCCACATGTGTATAAACATGAGGTTATGGGTTCTGGCTCATTATACAGCCCTTACCCCCTCTGTCACGTCCTCGGATTCCTCTTTCCATACTGAAAGAATAACGCTCAATCATGATCATAGCTCAAATACGCCTCAACGGCCAATCCGGAATGCTAAGTCAATAGCCAAACACAAGTATACATACTCAAAACAATCACATCAATCATGCTAATCATAGCAAATACAAAGCCCACACGCTCCAAAACAAATAATCATGAATGAATCGTAACACAAATGTTACATACATGTTTCAAATGTATAATCAATGACATAATGAATGTATGAACATAAAAGAGAATCGAGTCCTTACATAGGTCATAGGAAGCTTCGAGGTCTTGCGATACTAGTCTTCACTGACGATGACTCGATGAAAGAATGACTCATACAATCTTCCAACTACCACGACTCACAAAACCCGACTGTCCAGATTGTCATAATCTGACAGCCCCACTACTACCGCATCGGTAGAGCCACATAACTCACATGTCAGGGTATCTCACAACCCATTTCTCTGATATCATCTTCTGTAATGCCCCCAAATCCCATTGGGTTATTACAGTGGCGTGGACCCCACACCAGGAGATCCACCAGGCGAACACGACTAAAACACAACAAACTGACCAAAGGGGAAATCACTGTACCTACTAAGATATCCGACATATTATTCCGATGTGAAATTTCAACGACAAGAATGGGCCTACATGGTCAAAATAAAAATAAAAAAACATCCACGAGCCTTGCTCAGATAATACCAAATGATAACAATTGACGAAATTGGAGTACTCCAAACTATCTGACCAACATGAACATCGAAATAACTTAGACTAGTATCGCTCGAATGCCTCGTCGCCATCATCATGCCCTTGTGTCTCAACTCTCTCCTCGCAAGCACCTAAAACATGAAAACATGTTACGACCCTACGGGGTCAGCCAGATAATGAATATCAAATACATGTACAACATGATGTGCATCCAAAAGCAGAATGGATGGTACAACAATGGTAATATGAGACACTCACAAACCAATGTAAGAATCGAGCATTCATGAAACACTATGTCCACGGCATACGATCAGTACCTGTTCAACAGGTTAGAACACAAGTGCCCAACGGTGAATCATCAATATAGAACACAATAATAAATTGCCCAAAGGTAAACCCAAACCAGAACTAAAATAATCACGTATCACAATGCCCCAAGGCTCCGACAGAAATACCAAAACATCACAATGGCCTGAAAGCCCTCAGCCGAAGCTGTCAATCATCAAAATGGCCCGAAGCTAAATAGCCCGAAGCTGTATCACATGAGGGACGAAGCCGCGGCACGAATCCGTATCACAATGAGGGCCGAAGCCACGGCACGAAGCAGTATGACAATGAGGGTGGAAGCCACGGCACGAAGCCATATCACAATGAGGGCCAAAGCCATGACACGAAGCCATATCACAATGAGGGCCGGAGCCACGGCACGAAGCCGTATCACAATGAGGGCCGAAGCCACGGCACGAAGCCGTATCACAATGAGGGCCGAAGCCACGGCATAAAGCTGAATCACAGTGAGGCCATCCAATGACCGTGACCTACTGAACTGTAGGTGTTGGGAAACCAACGGCGAAGGTTCAAGCCCCAAGCTTACCCATAATGAGATCACCCAGTGACCGTGACCTACTGAACTACAGGTGTTGGGAAACCAACCGTGAAAATTCAAACGCCAAACTTACCCATCGAGCACTAGCCGATACTAGCCTCCAAAATAACAACTAATCACAAATGGCAACGATCCCAAGATTACCGAATTCACAAGAATAATAGGGTGATGCCTTGAGTCGGCCAACACGACAACAATAACTCACGGATGTGCACCGTCCTCGGCGGTCCCAATTCAAGTACCTCGACTGCCTTGGAACAGCCAATCGATCACAATGACTCAACAGATGGGAACTATCTTCTACAGTCACGATTCAATTCCTCGATTGTCTTAGAACGACCAATCGATAACAATGATACCACTGATGGAAAATGTCTTCGACAGTCCCAATTCAATACATCGATTACCTTAAAATGGCCAATCGATAACAATGATACAATGGATGGAAAATGTCTTCGACAGTCCCAATTCAATACATCGATTACCTTAGAACGGCCAATCGATAACAACGATACAATGGATGGGAAATGTCTTCGACAGTCCCAATTCAATACACCGATTACCTGAGAACGTTCAATCATAACGACTCAACGGATGGGAAATGTCCTTGACAGTCCCAATTCAATACATCAATTACCTTAGAACGGAACCGATTAACAGCGATATAATTAGAATAGATGTCCCAGTGCCTTTAGTCGACCACCAGAAAGAGGGATGATAATCAAGTCCGTCAATGCCTTCAATCGGCCAATACAACATCAACAGAAAAACACCGATATCAATAACAACGATCTCAACGATATCTCAATGGAACATCAGTCAATAATAACCATCGATACATCGATACCGCGAACCGGCCATCGACAACAACATAATCCAACAAGTACAACCTTGAAAGAAATACAATTCATTCAATAACACAAAATTAATAGAAAACAACACCAAGGACAATTCCAATTCAATCACGAATCGGTTAAACTCCACAAACAAATATCATAGTTCTCGACTATGAATTCTAACATCCTCCAACACCTCAATGATCGATATGATCAAAGGTTCTTAACACTTGTGAAAACAATTCAACAAGAATCACTTAAGAATAACATTATACTAATCACCCTATAATAATAATATTACCAATATCACCACTATCACCTCAAGAACATCATCAACTCTACTAACATGATGTATAAACAATAATCAACTACCAATTCATCAAGAATTTTAGATTAATCAACAAGATTAACTTAACCATTTCAAAATTATGATAATCACCTTCTAATTCATCATAAATCCTTACTAAAATGGTTATAATCTCTCAAGAACACAACCAACAACAATCATCTCAAGACTATGTTAATCATCTAAAAATCTTAACATAACTCTTCCTAGACATGATTATAACCTCCAAGTATTCTAAAACATCAAGAACAACTCCTCCTCAAGATATAATCATCATGTTCTTAGTCATAAGTTATAAAACTCATCAAGAATCATGCTATCCTCCATCCATCCATCAAAACACGAAGTGATCAACAATAACAACATCATAATCTCTAGTTCAACACCGGATTAATGACATACCTCTTGAAGAAGTGAAGAACAACCTCAAACCATCAAGAACACTCCAAACTTCAAGCTCCCAAGATCCAATCCAAGTTATGAAGCTCCAAATCACATTGGAAGAGGCTGTATAGACTAAGGGAGGCAAAAGGATGATTTATAGGGAGAGAAATCGAAAATGGATCGTGAGAAAATGAAAGATGAAGCATGTATTTATAATCTGCACATCGCATTACGGCCGCTATCCTCCCTCCTTAATGTACCTAAGAGCTATTACATTCGTTATCACCTTAACGTAGCGTACGTTAAGTTCTGCCAGAACTCACTGCCTCAAGACGAACCATGCATTACGTGCGTTATACGCATAAGCATTGCATACGTAATGTTCGCTGACTTGGCTGCCTCGAAAGGCCAACATGATCTAATCCCGTTCGACCCCACACGCCGAAATTCAGATGCGATCTGATACCCATCGTTACATACGTAACCTTCCAGGTTTAACGTACGTAAAACTCAGCTCATAGCATACGGAATGTTAAACATATAGCGTACATTATGGCTAGTATACTTAGCCAAAATCAAATTCCCAACTCACCAAGAAACATCCGAACGGCAACACAATACCGACGACAAGTAAAAATTTTTCGATTATGAAATATCCCAATACAATATACATTGTATCAGTCAAATACAACAACACTTGTACAATTCTAAATGAATACGTACAACATAATAGTGTAATGAAAAAAATTACCCCCGGATATTACAGATGGCTCGTATGAAATCCCTTTCGATAATTTTAAACTACCCTGATCTACTCAAATTACCATCATGTGAACAAACCCGAGAGCCGTTTTATCAAAATTCGTGGACTATTGTGACTTTTCCGCATTTGCGGTGGTCCTTGCAAATTTTGGTTCAAAACTATCGTTTAAATTGTCCCTACCAGTTCAATGAATATTCCATACATATTATGAACTCGGATGTTGTTACTCGAGCTCGAAACATGGTTTCAAGACGTTTGAGCCATTTTGTAATTTTTTCTTAAACCTTGAAGCGTTTATTTTTAAACTCATACCCCTCCGCTTCGACTCCTCGTGTTCATATGTGTGTTTATCGCCTCGACTCACATACCAGATACTTGCTTAGTTAACTAATTGCATTTCGAGGATTCTCGCATTCACGCAACGTTCGTGACGTCTTGGGGCTGAGCGAAGTGGTTATTTTTCCTTGTTTGTTCTCCCACTCTCTATTTTAAGTTTCGGGACGAAACTTATCTTAAGAGGGGTAGAATGTAATACCCTAGATTTTTACCCCTAAATAACTTCGAATCTTTGACCTGTTTTTATGGATTCTTTTGTCCGTTTGTTGAACTTACGTAATCGTTCGTACTGTTCTATTATCCTTGTTGTTCTGTTTTACCACAACTCTATTATCGCTACATGATAGCATTTGCAATATCGTTATATGTTACTATTGTTACCGTATGCTGATAACATTTCGGTATAATGCTATGACTGTGACTGGATCATTTGATCAATCTAGATATCTACAACTCTTATTTAGATGTAATTACACCATAAAAACATTCAAATATGGATGGAGTACCAAAAGGGTGTTAATAGAAAGAAGAGTAGATATTTCTGGATAGTGCCGTGCGCAAGTACCGAGTTTGATCAATCACCATATATTCTAGAAAAATTCAAAAATTTAAAAATTTCACATTATTGTAGATAATTGAGTTAGAATTTCATTGGTTGAAATGGTGAGTCAATTAGAGTCTGGATGAAGGCGTTATGGTCGAAATAGCAGACTACACTTTCAGCCTGGTGCAGTGACACGGCCGTGTCATTTGACGCGGGCACTGTCGAACTATTTTAGTTATGAATAGCTCTCTAAATGGTTGACATGACCCGTGACTCGACCGTGTCATTTGACATGGCCAGGAAATGCTGAAATCTATAAAATCCGACCGGATGAGTATAAATAGCCATCTCACTCATTTCTGATGTGTTCTAGGGCATTCTTTCGACCCAATCTCATTTTCCACGAATATTTTTAGTTTTATGCTACAAAGTCAAGCCATAAACTTGTTCCTAACATCTAGAATCTGGATATCAAGGTTGTTCTCGAAGAATCATCCATTTTTCTAGGTTAAATCAAGATATGTGATGAAGTTCTTCAAGTTCCTCCAATAGATTCTCATTAGTTCTTGTTTCTAGGATGGTTCTTAGATGTTCTTGGATTCTTAGATGTTCTTGTGTGGTTTTCATCGATTCTAGTGGGGTAGATATCGAACTCTTCAACTATACCAATTCTTGTACACGAAATGCCCGCTAGGTGTTCGATAAAAATCCCCTTAGAATATGGTTTTGAATTCCACATGTTATTGTGATTAGAATCGGTAGTAGTGATACGAGTCTTGCTATATTTATTTTCTTAGGTTCGTATATTGGGGATCGATAACTTCTTGTCTAAGTTTTGCCGAACTCGTAACCACCGAAATAATCAAGGCAAGTATCTTGATATACGAATTATACCTATGCAAAATCATAGTTGCCAAAGTGTACTTGTTGTTTTATGTTAATCTCTCTCTCTCTCTCTCTCTATATATATATATATATATATGCATTTTTGTGGGTTCTTGTGAGTTTTGAATGATTGATGTTAGTATTAGTTAGGCGTACGTAAACGGGATGAAGGTATAACCTATATTTATAGTGATAATATAGTCGGCTATGTGTATTTGGTTGAATTACGATTTAGAGATATATGTGTGGTGTTGGATTGTTTATGCCTGAAGGCATATTGTGCCGAGTTTTGATTGATAATGTATGTGGTGTTGTTTGTCAGTGTAGTTGTTAATTGATAGACAATTTGTGTGAATTTGTGTACTGATTTTGATTATTGTTGCAATAATTGACCGTGTGCTTGATGTTTGAAACAATGTGAATATTTGTTTGTGAGAGACGTTTTATCCGGAGCATCTGAGGGCGGGGCGTGTACTCCATCCTGTGTACGCTGCAATGAGCGGCTCTTATGGGTGGTGAACGCCGGTGTTACTGTTACATGCTATTTTTGTATGCTTCATTATCATTATTTTATCCCTATTTTAGTTTAATTCTGCGTAAATGTGCTCCTAACACATTGTGTTTACATCTTTTAAAGGAAATTAGAGTACTGAAGCTTGAACGAAGAAAAACAGGCCAAAAACGACATTTTTATGTAGAGGGACGCGTCACATCGAAGCTGAGCCACATTGCAGACACAACACATAGCAACCAGCACAATCTGTACCGGGGGACGTGACGCACTTGCTACGGGCCGCGGCCTGTACTGAAATTTTGCCCAGACCTGGGCAGCAGTGTGACTAGGGCCGCGGCACACTTACTCCAGGCCGCGACGAGAACCCTGATGTTACTTCGTGATTTTGGCCATTTTGGAGTGAAACAGAACCTGATCTTTTGGATGCGAATTGGAGGCATAAGAAGATTATAAAATTCGAGACAAGGACATAAAGAAGACATCGAAGGAGAACAGAATACCTAGCGGCAGAGAACAGAGCAGAGAAGGGGAACGAAGACAAGAAGATGGAAGGGGATGAGTTCTTCAATCGTGTTTGAAATTCTTGAACCTTATGTTTAATTCTTGTATTTTTGTGTTGCTTTATAGCATGTCGGCCTAGACGCCTTTATTTTAGGATTGACATGAAACCGATATTATGATGAATTATTTCTTGATTTTACATTATTGATAGTTTTCCCTTTTCTATTGAGTTTTCCCCGATTGTTCTTAATGCTTTCAATTGTATGGCTGATGATTGAATTGGTCTAGCTGCTTAACTTGAATCGGAAGAGTATAGTGAGTAGTGATAATTGGGAGAAAACCATTTTATCTTGTGAGATAGGAATATACTCATAAGAATTATGAAGCATTGATATTTTGAAGATTATAGGTATTTTTGGCTAATGTCGAATTAACTCACCTAGGAATAGGGTGAATTGTTCGTGTTGGAAAATTCTACTGACCTCGGAAGGGGCATTAGATTAAATTAGATAATCTTCACTTTCAATTAATTGGGAAATTACATAACTTACTTAAATCAAGATTAATTTGGATTAATCGAGGTGAATTCTTGATCCTATATTCTTCTCCTATTTGAAACTCCTTTTATCGGATTATTGGTTTTCTTGTTTATTTTATTGCAATCTCTATTTATTAATAAATTGTTCAACCCCAAAATTTTCGGTCGTTCAAATAAAATTAGAAATACCAATAAATTGGTAATTAGCACATTAGTCCTCGAGGGAACGATACTCTATTCACTACTTTATTACTTGTATACGACAATGTGCACTTGCGTTCACGGAAAATACGTAACAAGTTTTTGGCGCCGTTGCCGGGGACTGATTGTTTTTGCTAATATCAATCTCAGTGTTTCTAGTCTTAATTTGAATATTATTTTATTTTTATTTTTTGTGTAAATTTTGTTTCATTTATTTTCCCCTTAGGAATTCGTTTAGTGCATGAGAAATTTGGTAACGAAGGTTTATTTCCTTTGGATACCGAACTCGAACGTACTCTTCGGAAAAGCAGGAAGGAGAGACGTGAGTTATTGATTCCGGATACCATGGAAGGCAATACTGGAAATCAAGGGATCGATAACCCAATTCAGCAGGTTCAACCAGCATTGGCTCTCCGTGATTATGCACTTCCGCAGATCACTGCAAAATTTTTGGGGATTCGGCGCCCGACTATTCAAGCAAACAATTTCGAAATCAAGCCAGCTATCATTCAAATGGTGCAAGCAAGCCAATTTTGTGGATTGGCTAATGATGACCCCAATGCTCATATTGCTTCATTTCTCGAGATTTGTAACACATTCAAGAATAACGGTGTTACTGATGATGCCATTCGTCTACGGCTTTTCCCATTTTCTCTAAGGGACAAGGACAAGTTCTGGTTAAATTCAATCCCACCAGGCTCTATCACAACTTGGGTAGAGTTAGCACAAGATTTTCTGGCTAAGTTCTTTCCACCGGCAAAGACAGCAAGACTGAGAAATGAGATAACTACCCTCGGACAGTATGATATGGAGTCAATACATGAGGCATAAGAGTGATATAAAGAGTTTCTAAGGAGATGCCCCCATCATGGTCTACCGGATTGGCTGCAAATTCAAACATTCTATAACGGATTGAGTGCCTCTACACGCACTCTAGTGGATGCAGCAGCTGGGGGTGCTTTAATGGGAAAAACTATGGCTGAAGCTTATTCCTTGCTAGAAGCTATGGCTGCAAATGATTATCAGTGGCCTTCTGAGCATGTGAATCCAAAACGAGTTATGGAAATCTCCGACAATGATGCAATATCTATGCTATCGGCCCAAGTTGCAGCTTTAACTCAACAACTACAAGTTTTATCACACACTCCTTCTACCGGCACCACGGAAACTTGTAATTGGTGAAACGAATCTCATCCTAGTGCTGAATGTCAAGTCGGGAATCCATTTGAGCAATCTCAGATGGAACAAGCTCAATTTGTGGGGAATGCAAATCGTCAAAATAACCCATATTCTAACACTTACAACCAAGGGTGGCGAAATCATCCAAATCTTTCATGGAGGAACGGGCAAGCATTGAACAAACCTCCACAAGCTCAATTCACTCAGCCACAACAGCAGCCCCCTCAACTACCGATGGTCTCTTTAGAAGATGCACTTGCTCAAATGGCGGCTAACACGAGTCGATTCATGACTCGCACGGAAACTACTCTACAGAATCGTTCCGCTTGTATTCGGAACTTGGAGGTTCAAATGGGGTAGATTGCAAATCTATTATCAACTAGACCCCAAGGTGTCTTACCAAGTACTACCGAGATGAATCCCAAAGAAAATGTGCAAGCTATTGAATTACGAAGTGGAAGGGAACTACACGACCAATCCAAGATTAGCAAAGAAAAGAGTAGCCCCATTGAGAAAGTGAATGATGAGGAGTCCACTCAACCAGAGACCACTATGTCCTCAAAGCCCAAGTCAAAAGTAGTATCAACCACTCATCCTACTTATGTACCACCAGTTCCTTTTCCACAGCGTCTGCAAAAGCAAAAGTTAGACAAGCAGTTTTCCAAGTTTCTTGATGTCTTCAAGAAATTGCATATTAATATCCCATTTGCCGACGCTTTGGAACAAATGCCGAGCTTTGTGAAATTTATGAAGGAGATTTTATCTAACAAAAGGAAGCTCGAAGAATATGAAACGGTGGCACTGACTGAAGAGTGCAGCGCTATTTTGCAGAAAAAGCTCCCACCTAAATTGAAGGATCCAGGAAGCTTCACTATACCGTGCACTATTGGAAACTCATCCTTTGATAGAGCTTTATGTGATCTCGGTGCCAGTATTAATCTTATGCCTCTTTCTATTTTCAAGAAACTAGGCATTAGGGAGGCCAAGCCTACCACAATCTCTTTACAATTAGCAGATAGATCCATGAAGTATCCGAGAGGTGTAATAGAAGACGTCCTGGTCAAGGTCGATAAATTCATTTTTCCTGCTGATTTTATTGTGCTCGATATGGAAGATGATCATGACATCCCAATTATATTGGGAAGACCATTTTTAGCAACTCGCAGAACTCTAGTTGATGTGGAAAAAGGGGAGCTGACCTTACGAGTTCAAGAGGAGCAGGTCACTTTTAATATATTTCGAGCTATGCAACATCCTAGTGATGTCAAAAAATTGCTTTCAAATAAATGTTATTGACTTGTGTGTAAGAAGCGCTTTGCGGGAGAGCTATCCATCAGATCCACAGGAGTCCGTTTTAGTCGGATCCTCTACCGAGTTGAATCCAGAGCACGTAGCTTATTTACGACACATGGATGTTTCACCACCATTTTTCACTCGTAGACCATGTGAGGAGCTTGGAAGTTCACCAACGCGAATCGTCCCATCGATTGAGTAGCCCCCGAAGCTAGAACTTAAGCAGCTGCCTAATCATTTGAAGTAATACATTTTTGGGGCCAAATTATTCCCTAACTGTCATTCTTTCTGCCACTTTGGCGGTTGATCAAGAGGATAAGTTATTAAGAGTATTGAGGGAATACAAATCTGCCTTGGAATGGTCTATTGCGGATATCAAGGGAATTAGTCCTTCCATTTGTATGCACAAGATTCTGATGGAAGAGGACTACAAGCCTTCCATGGAGCATCAACATCGGTTAAATCCGAGGTGGTAAAAGTTGAGGTTTTAGAACTCCACGATGCAGGTATGATCTTTCCTATTTCCGACAGTAAGTGGGTAAGTCCTGTTCAAGTTGTGTCAAAGAAAGATGGGATAACAGTTATTCAAAATGATAATAATGAATTAATTCCTACTAGAATTTTTACAGGGTGGCGTATGTGCATAGATTATAGAAAATTAAATAAAGCCACTAGAAAAGACCATTTTCCTTTACCGTTTATTGATCAAATGTTGGATAGATTGGTCGGACACGATTTTACTGTTTTCTTGATAGTTATTCTAGGTATAATCAGATTTATATAGCCCAGAAGACCAAGAAAAGACGACGTTTACATGTCCTTATGACATTTTTGCTTATAGGCGCATGCCTTTTGGTTTATGTAATGCGTCGGCCACTTTTCAAAGGTGTATGATGGCTATTTTTCTAACATGGTAGAGCATTGTATTGATATCTTTATGGATGACTTTTCTGTTTTCGGTGATTCGTTTGATTTATGTTTGCAGAATTTACAAAAGGTCCTGAAAAGATGCGAATTTGTTGGGGACAAAAGTGGTCGTGTGGACTGACCATTCGGCTATCAAGTACCTTCTAGAAAAGAAAGATGCTAAACCGAGGTTGATTAAATGGGTGCTTCTCCTGCAAGAGTTCAATTTGCAGATACGAGATAAGAAAGGAATTGAAAATGTCATTGCAGATCATCTCTCACGTTTAGAAAATCCCTTGGAGAAAGCAGAGAATCATACTCCAATTGTGGAAAACTTCCCGGATGAGCAGCTATACAAGCTGGGGTCACAACAAGCACCTTGGTACGCTGATCTAGTGAACTATCTTGCAAGCATCATAATTCCTAATGACTTCTCTCGTCATCAAAAGAAGAAGCTGATTTCAGACGCAAAATACTACTTATGGGATGACCCTTTTATTTTTAAAATATGTCCCGGCCAGCTCATTCGTATATGTATTCCGGACGAGGAAATTCACAGTGTGTTGAGTCATTGCCATGCATCACCCTAGGGCGGGCATTTAAGTGGCATTAGGACAACGGCAAAAGTCTTGCAGTCGGGTTTCTACTGGCCATCATTATTCAAGGATGCTCATTCCTTTGTGTCCACATGTGACCGGTGTCAACGGATGGGAAACATCTCCAGACGACATGAAATGTCTTTGAACACTATTCTTGAGGTTGAGTTGTTCGACGTGTGGGGCATCGACTTTATGGGCCCATTCCTTCCATCAAATAAGAACTTACATATTCTTGTAGCAGTGGATTACGTCTCGAAGTGGGTCGAAGCGGTAGCACTGCCAACTAATGGGTCTAACATCGTGATCAAGTTAATAAAAAAATACATTTTCACGTGCTTTGGGATTCCACGTGCAATTATCAGTGATGGTGGTTCATATTTTGACAACAAGTTCCTAGATGCGGCCTTAAAGAAATACGGAGTCACTCATCGTGTTGCTACAACCTATCATCCCCAAACGAGTGGTCAAGTCGAAATATAGCTCAAGTGGATCTTAGTAAAAACAGTCAACTCGTCTCGAAAAGATTGGTCCCTTAAACTCGATGATGCACTTTGGGCATACCGTATAGCATATAAGACATCTATTGGCATGTCACCGTATAGGTTGGTTTATGGGAAAGGTTGTCATTTGACGATAGAGATAGAGCATCGTGCATATTGGGCAATCAAGAAACTCAACTTTGGTCTTAAATCGGCCGGTGAAAAGTGCTTCTAGCAGTTGAATGAGTTGGAGGAGATACGTCATGATGCCTACGAGAATGCTAAACTCTCTAAGGAGCAAACCAAGGAGTGGCATGATAAGAACATTATACATCGAGAGTTCGTTCTGGGTAAAAAGGTTTTATTCAATTCTCGATTACAGTTGTTGCCTGGGAAATTATGTTCATGATGGTCAGGGCCTTTCACTGTGGTTCAAGTGTTTCCTCACGGCGCAGTGGAAGTATAATGTGAGAATCGAAAATTTAAAGTCAATGGCCAGCGGTTGAAAATCTACACTGGTGATCCAATGACGCGCAGAAGTCAACAGTCGTCCTATCCGCCGCGAAGTGAATTCTAGCAGGGTCCGGCTAAAGACTATAAACTTAGCGCTTCTCGGGAGGCAACCCGAGTTTTGCTAGTAGATTTTAGTTTTTGTTGTTTTCCATTTTGGGAGTCTATTTTTCCGGCATTTTCGCTTTACTGTGCTTTTCTCACGTGTGTTATTTGATTACAGTTGAAGACCCTTCGTAGGAATCCCTCCAAGGCCAAATTCCAGTTAGGGCCGCGGCACACTAAGTAAGGGCCGCGGCACATATAGACAAAAAACTAGGCTGAAGTTGTTGTACTGCGGCCCATGGCCCGCGTACGCTGAGCCGCGGCACACTTGCCCAGGATCCGCGGCTCACTAAAAATAGGCCGCGGCATGCATAGGCCCAATACACTCCCAACTTGCTGTACTACGAGCCGCGGCATGCCCATGCTGAGCTGCGGCACACTTACTCTGGAGCCGCGACATCCTTACTTCGAGCCGCAACACGTGGCTAGAGGCCTTGAGCGCAAATTCTTCCTGTACCGAGGGCCGCAGCCCACTTACTACGCGCCGCGACCGCTGCTGAAAGTTTTTAAACAAACATAAGGTAAAGGATGTTATTCGGCCGAGACACAGGTATCCCTCTCTAATCCCTTATTCCGCGGCGCAGGTGCTTATCTTCAAATCAATCCTTCTTCTTATCATCATCTTTGATCCAACACCAGGTAATCCATATTCTTTACGTTTATTTGCTAAAATAATTTCAAGGATCGAGAATTGGGTATTTTTCTTCGTTCTTTGATGAATTCGCTTATCCTCCGAGTTCTATCGAGATTTTGATCGAAATGTATTAAGACTATCGATTGATGTTGATTATATTTCGTGTATTGTCATGGATTAGTGCGAAATTATTTGTTGTTGGTGAATGAACTCACAAATAATTATTTTTCTCTTGATTTGAGTTTACGCACGACAAGTGTTTGAAGTAATGCCCAAGTGAAACTTGTTTGAACTAAACTTCATCGATCTTATGCAACGAATATGATTATTTGAATAGTATATTCCCCCAGCCCTAACGCTTATATTTTAGTCAAATTTTTGCATCATGTCTTACACTTTATAAGTTTGTGGTTGGTGTCTTGTTATACCATTTCATCGTTTGATATCATGCTTTTATTTTCCAGGAACTCGTAATGGCTCGAAAGAGGAAGCTAAGCTCCAACCGGGCTACGACTCGATCATCTCCCCCGAGAGGGGAACCCTCTCAAAACCTGACAGATGGGCAATCCCAGCATCTCTCTGAACCTGAGGTTTATCGACTCTTCAATGAAAGGATTCGCCCGCGGCCCATCATTCCTGAGAGGGGATTCACTCCCGCCCCTCAAGACGGTGAATTATTATCGATGATCACTGAGATGGGCTGGACACGATTCGGCCCACAGCCCGAACCAGCCGTCATTTGTATAGTGCACAAATTCTACACTTGTGCTTTGCTTCGTCATGTTCGTGGAGGACCTATGTTGGGGAGACCGAACATCCGTACAGAGGTCATTGTCCGTGATCAGACGGTTGACTTTTTTGAGGCGGCGATTCGACGTTTATATGAGTTACCCGAGGTTAATGAATCAGCGTTCATGACGATGATGGGTAGCCTCACGAAGGAAGCATTGTTAGAAGCGCTAACTCAGCCGGAATCTGTTTGGGAGACGCGTGTTCCAGGGTCCGAAGCCTTCTTCTTTAAGATCTCACGCCTCAGTCGGCTAGGACGATCCTGGTTATACTTCATATGCTCGCGGGTAGACCCTACTTCATAGATCCGCTCAGTCCTAATGCCTCGCGCTCGACTGCTCTATGCCATCACTTCCGGTCTTAGATTCGATGTGTC
The DNA here is from genome assembly GCA_033398695.1 of Orobanche coerulescens. Taxonomy (NCBI): domain Eukaryota; kingdom Viridiplantae; phylum Streptophyta; class Magnoliopsida; order Lamiales; family Orobanchaceae; genus Orobanche; species Orobanche coerulescens. The sequence goes on along the minus strand of CM065805.1, from coordinate 26,696,936 downwards.
CCAACATCTGGCCCGGTCTATTCTATAATGCATCAAGGGAGGCGCCAACATGGGACTAAAGCATCCCTCGCTGATCTGCGCTTTATGCCGCCAGTCAGGTGTGATCTGGTCAGATGCCGAACCTACCATCGCACCCCAAGGTCCGATTGACCATCGCATAAGCTCTCATTTCGACCAGTGGGGTGGTGCGCGAGCACACCCGCGAGGACGAGGTTTTATGTTGGATGAGCCACGTGAGCACTCGCCTCATATTCAGACTACCTCAGAGCCTCTTCTTTTTACTCATGACCTGACGACGGATACAGAGGATAAGACTGAGTTTGCTCCACCCCCAGCGAGAGATCACACTTTACAGGAGATTTTTGACAGTCTGAGGGAGGAGATTCGAGCAGAGCAGGACAGTGTGATCGCAACTGTGCGATGTGAGATGTATCAGCAGGTCCGCCGGGCCAATCAGCGTGCTGAGAGGTGTTTAGCTGTGAGGGACGCATACCATCAGGAGTATTTAGCAGTGTGGACAGACCATATCCTCTGCCCAGACGGACCATTCATACCTCCGACCATGCCACCTACACCACCTACTTCACCTGACGAGGCTGATAATAGTGCCTGAGCTTTCTTTTATTCAGGGGAGTACTTGACCTGTCTTTTACTGCTTATTCTTATTTGTCATCCATTGGGAACAATGTACTTCTCGAGTTTGGGGAGGGGGGGGGGAGTTAACTTTTAGTTTTAATTTATTTAGATTGTCTTGCTTGTCTTCTTTGGTATTTTCGTGAGTATGTCATGCAGCCATGTGTAAAAACTGAATCTATAATACTGATTTCTATTCGAAGAACTGGATGAGTCTAGTCGAGTACACATTATGCTATTTTATACTTGAGTACTCATTTTCGGTCTGGTTTTTGCATCATTGTGGTAGCCTTGGCATTCAGGAAATGAGACATACGTGTTTGTTGTGTCCGCATTACACGAGCCGCCGTATATATGTTTGGTTGACTATTCACTTAGCTAGTCGCCTAGTAACATTGGCCTTGTAAGCATTCAACTAAGTACCTATGATTAGGCATTGGTTCGGACAGTTTTAATTCCCAAAAATATGAGCAACCTTGCATGTTCTAGGATGGGGAGTCTAGTAACCAGGTGTATTCACGTAACCCGTAGTTTACATTCGCGTAAAACGACAACCTTGAATAGACATGTGTAAGAGGTAGAATAATTGTTCGGAAAAATCGCATCTCTTATGAGAGGAAGCCAAGTAACCGGATGTATTCACGTGACCCGTTGTTTACATTCGCGTAAAACAGTAACCTTGAATCGGACATGCCACTCGAGTTTTTTCTCCGCTATAGAGGGAGACTTAGTAAGTAGGAGCATTCATGAGCCCCATGAGTGTCTTTTACGTCAAATGGTTCCCTAATACATGAGAATGGAAATCCACCCTAGGACTCTTCCAATGAAACAATCCGGGAGTCGAAACCTAGTGGTTAACTCGTTGTTCCTATAATCATAATAGTTATTAAATAAGAGGGATTGCTGTCCGGGGAATGTCATTTATGCTGCATTTCTTATGTTTATGTCACGAGGCTTTGGGACTGGGCGAATTAGCTTGTTATAATCTCAACATTCATATTGTCGGTCGGCTCATTTCACGTTTGTGATCTTTGAGCCTTGACTTTCTTCATGGGCTAAGATTAGCAATAAAAATGGTTACCTTGAGGAATCATTGTCCGTAATGTGACGCACTAGTACGTTATTCGTATTATTCTTTGAGATTTTCAGGGTAGTATTAATAAGTTGAGCGCTATGGATTTGCACGATTGTCCACGATACTTGTAGTTTGTTTGAAATTGATTTTTGCTTGAGGACAAGCAAAGGCTTAAGTTCGGGGGTATTTGTTACGTGCTATTTTTGTACGCTTTATTATCATTATTTTATCCCTATTTTGGTTTAATTCTGCATAAATGAGCTCCTAATGCATTGTGTTTACATGTCTTGAAGGAAATTAGAGTTCTGAAGCCTGAACGAAGAAAAACAGGCCAGAAACGACATTTTTATGTAGAGGGACGCGTCACACCGAAGCTGAGCCGCGTTGCAGACACAACACATAGCAACAAGCACAATCTGTACCGGGGGCCGTGGCACACTTGCTACGGGCCGCGGCCCGTACTGAAATTTAGCCCAGGCCTGGGCAGTAGTGTGACTAGGGCCGCCGCACACTTACTCCAGGCCGCGGCCCGCAGCGGCGGGAACCCTGATGTTACTTCGTGATTTTGGCCGTTTTGGAGTGAAACAAAACCCAATCTTTTGGATGCGAATTGGAGGCATGAGAAGGTTATAAAATCCGAGACAAGGACATAAAGAAGGCATCGAAGGAGAACAGAATACCTAGCGGCAGAGAACAGAGCAGAGAAGGGGAACGAAGACAAGAAGACGGAAGGGGATGAGTTCTTCAATGGTGTTTGAAATTCTTGAACCTTATGTTTAATTCTTGTATTTTTGTGTTGATTTCTAGCATGTCGGCCTAGACGCCTTTATTCTAGGATTGACATGAAACCGGTATGTTCAAGGGGCGGCCAACATAGTGTACTGAACGCCGGTGCACAGGTGTGCAAGGGAGGCGCATGGCAGGCTTATTGGTGGCGGATATTCGAGTGACAGCTAAGACCCCGATACCGAACAATTTTCGTACTTCAAAATTCCTTTACAACCCGTTTGCGAATTTTGGTATCGTTAAGATTGGGATTTGTACTTTGAAAAGAATCCTTTTTAAATCGTTTTAGATGTTGGCATCAGGATTAATTATCAAGGATATCTGACGAGATTTTCGAGGGTTAATTAATCAAGGGTCTTGAGCAGGATTTGTCAAAATGAGAGGTTGTGACATTGATTGTGCTGCGAAGTAGATGATTGTTCTTGTGATAATGTTTTGTGGATTGAGTCGAGGACCCGTGAGATGTTGAGATGATTGTTCTTGTGATAGTGTTCTGTAAATTGGGTCGAGGACCCCGAATAATGTTGAAATGATTTTCCTGTGAAATTGTTTTCCGCATACTGGGCCAAAGACCTGAGAAATTTTGAAATTATTTTCTAAAGTATTTCCATTTGATTTTTTCAAAATCCCTAAATCATTCAAAACGGCCCGAGTCAACAATAGCGTTTTAAAATAATCTTATCAAAATGTTTTTCAAAATTTTTATTTTAAAAGGGATTTTCGAACTAGTTCTTTTTGACTCATTGGGGCTCTCCCAAAGTTTCTTCGATTTTTATTTTTCGTGGAAGAAATGTGACTCTGTGATTGTCTTTCACCTTGTGTAAGTGAAGGCTCTTCTGTGCTGGTTGTGAGAATTGGTGATTCGTGTTAAGGATTCGCGGCTGTTGAGTTTTATGTTGATATTTTTCGTATATCTTGCATATTATGTACTTGCACTAGCAAAATTCCAGTTTGCTAACCCTCCGAGTATTCGGGCGGTGGGTGCCTTTTATGCGCTCAGGTTTTGCAGCTTGGGAGCAGTGACGGGATTGGCTTGGAAGGAGAAGGGGGAAAATGATGCTAATCACACAAGAGTCGGAGTTTTTCTTTTGTTTTATTTTGGTTAGTATTTCTCTTTTGATCGAGTATTCACTCTTGCACGGGTGTGGTTTTCATTTATTAAATTGAGTTGTCATTCTTTTCTGTATTCAAGTTTATTATTGTCGTTGAGTTGTGGACTATGTTGGTTTTTTAATTGTTTAATGACCTTGTCGGTCTGTTTTGTAATTAATTTGACCTCGGTTGGTCAATCATTGAGTAGTCTTTTGGAGTTTAGCCTGGTAGATTCTTGTGAGAAGGGTCTACGGCATGTGACATTTCCAGTCGAGTTCTGGGGGTGTTACAGGGAGGAATCCTTAGTCCTAGATATGTCGAACCTTTCAAGATCCTAGATAGGATTAGAAAGATGGCTTACCCCCTCGAGCTATCGACCAATCTTGTTAGAATTCACGATGTATTTCGTGTCTCAAGATTGAAGAAATATCATCTTGATCCCGAACATGTCATCACGCATGACATACCACCGATCAAAGAGAATTTAAATTATGTCGAGAAGATGATCAAGATCATGGATCAACAAGTACGCGAGCTAAGAGACAAGAAGATATCTTAAGTTAAAGTTGTATGACATAAATATGACCGAGAAGAAGACGCAACGTGGGAACCAGAGGAAGAGATGAAAGAATTTCCCAGAACTATTCGAATAGGAATTTGGGGACCAAATTCTCCCAAGGTGGGGAGGATGTGAGGCCCCATCCTTTTGTAAAAAGATTAGGTTATTAATTTCCAATCATAAAATAAAGTTTTATATTATTTTATTAATGAATAATTTAAGTTTTTACCTTTAGTCTCGTTAGCTAAATAATATCTTATAAGTTTTAATAACATAATTATTTAATAATTTTGAATTGATTAAAATATATAAACAAACATATTAGCTAAATGGACTATTTGATTTGATGATACTACTTAATTATTAGGCTTATTATTTAAATTTAGACTTGTAGACATTATCAGCTTATGACCACTTAGTAATAACACAAATACACACACAAAAAAAAAAGAAATATAATAATTAATAAAAAAGGCCAAGGATGGCCACCAAGGGGCCAAAGGAGGGAGTCATCATCTTGTGCCTTGTGCATCACACATGCATGTCCGCCTAAACTTAGACTACTCTTCCCCATGCCTTTTTTGACCAACTTTGTACAAATACATAAGAAGACATCTTGTCTTCTTATTTTACATGCAAAAAAATCTCCACTCCTAGAAGAAGAGAGAGAGAGGTCTGAAGTGAAAAAAAGAGAAGAATAAAAAAAAAAGAGAGAAAGAAAAAGAAGAGGAGAAAGAAGAAAAAAGGAGAAAGGTAAGAATTACACTTCATACCTTAGTTTCAGGTTCTTATCTTATTTCTTCTTCTCATTCTAATTTAAGAACTTAACATGCAATCAAAAAAATGATCATCTATGGTGTGATGATGCATGGGCCGAACTGTAGAGAAAGAGGAAGAGAGGATTCTTTTTTCAACCTACAAGACACATTCAACTCGGTAAAATATCCTTTCTTTGCTTTATTAAAAATTAGTGCAAATTTATTATATATATGATGGTGCACGCAAGGATTAAAACTTTTGATTGCTCATAAAAAATGAGTATTTCTCATCATGCATGTGATGATCTTGGTATTTGCCGAATTTTGATTTTGACTTACTTTGATAATTTGAGCAAATTATTTCATTGAGGAAATTTATTGCTAAATATGGCAAATCTCATCATTTGGATTTAAAATCTCAAAAATATATGAATGTTATACTGGACTAGGGTAAAATACTAATTAATCACAGGGAAATTTTACTAATCGAACCTAAACTCGAAGAGTAACGAAAATGGCCAAAAAAGGGGAGATTTATGGATAAATTCGATGGAATACTTAATTCCAGACTTTCACCTAAAAAAATTAGCCTCAACATATCATAAATATGTTTTCTATAAAATTTCACCTAAATCAAAAATTTTTCTTAAAATAGAAATTCGGGGGGTCAAGTGTGCCGCGGCACACACAAGAAAAAGCTGCCCAGGACATCGCGAGGGGGCCGCGACCTGGCAGGAGGGTGCGGCGGCCAAGAGTACAGGCGGCCGAGCCTTTGTAAAAAAAATCCGGGGGCCGCGGCCCGGCTGCTGTGTGCCGCGGCCCTAAGTGAAAAATTGGGCAACTCCCTTTTTAAATGTAGTGCCGCGGCCCGGAGTCCAATCGACTCTGAAAATGCCTATATTTAGGAAATAACTCCTACATTTTGTAGTTGCTGTAATAATAGATCCTTGTTAATCTCTAATTGGGCAATCAACGGGCCAAGCAATCTTCACATCTACAAAGGCTATACGGATGCGGTCCATGATGCCGTGGACCGGCTCGCGCCATCGCGGAGCGCGTATTCTAGAAGTACCTTGTTGCTTGGCGAGCGAAGCGTCCTGACTTCATGCCTTAGCCAATTTTCCAACTGCCTTGTCGTTTATTGCTCACGTGCACATGAATTCGCCGACTTTTGCTTCAAAAGAGCTTCCAAACACCACCATTTCACATGTTCTTGGGAGTTCAACTCAAAATCTGAAACTAAACAAAAAACACGTAAAATGACATTAAAACTTAACTGCAAGCTCGGAGAATGGTGTAAAATACCACTCGTCAGGAACTTTCTTGGCTTGTCGAATATATCAATATGTATAATTAGACCCCTCAGATTCGTCAGACCCGGCCATCTTTGAATCATGCCCCTGTGAGTCATCTTCATGAGAAGAAGAGTATACAGAACCAGACATATGGAAATACCAAAGCGAATGAGTGGGTTAGTGTTGCCCGAGCATATATAAAGGTACAAATATGCAAGTATGAAACGTAATTTTTATTTTCCAAAATATTAAATTTTATGTATATATGCTCGAGGCAACCCCACTGATGATCACTGGGAGGCAAGCAAAGAGTTGTTGGTTTATGGATACCCAATGGTATTTTATTTATTCTAGAAAATATTAAGATGAAAGTCCAAATAACAATTTGGTCTACGTGGCTATGGATTTTTTCTTATTATTTCAACGGAGCAACCTAAGGTTTAAACGTGGAGATTAATCGAGAACAATCAAAATCAATGACCCCATGTTAACCGGTCGAAAATACAATAATGGATTACTCGAAACTTGAATCAACATCAAGGCAAATAAAGCTGGGTGACTACATGATTATATGGAATGATTATATTGAACTATACAATCATCAATAAACACAGATATTATTGGGATAAACAATCTTGTTTTGATAATTGCCAACATACAACAAGTTGTCTCAAAAGAAGCCTGAATTTTGCCAAGTATGGAAGCTGTTGGAACTCGTCATACAACCCCAGCATACAGCAATGAGACCGTCCGACACTCCATCTTTCAAAGCCTACAGCTACAGCAGATGACTAAATAGGTCGGATACAGCAGTCGGGCTGTAAGATGTTTTACTTAGGAAAAGTAAAACACATCCGACGGGTTCGATTAAAGAATATACTTTAAACCATTGTGAAATACACTTTGTTTATTCATAAAGTATTCACGGTTAAAGTATCATTTATTGCTGATAGGACAGTATATAATGCAGCTGGAGAGAGACAAGTCTGAACGCGCTTATTGTGCGGTGATTGGTACGCCTCGACGGCGATCGGATCAAGGGCCGAGCGACCGAGTCCACAACCAATCATGCTATGGCAAACGCGCCTAAGCAGAGATAACAGTCCACCTTCGAGTATCTAGCGATCGACTCTCAAGGCGATCGCCTTTGGCATCTAGCGACCGTCTCTGGTGCCCGACCTAAGACGATCGTCCTATGCCACGAACAAGACCTTCGCTCGTCGAAGTCTACAAAGACTGAATCTCAAAGCAGCTCCCATGTGCAGATCCGCGACAGGCGCCGCATTTCATGGATCGTTGACCACAGCCTGTCACCACCTTATCACCTACCGACAAACCCGCCGAAAGGTACAAGGTGGGACCGCCCGTGACAGCGACTCAGACACGTGCAGACTTCTCATTGGACCGCACAGCTGGCTGCCAGCAACTCCTGTGGACTTTAAGGGGACCAGCCCATGTGCTAAAAGACGATCGCCCGATTATTACAATACTGCAGAGGCGATCGCTCGGCGTGTCCCAGTCCTATAAATAGAGAACATCGAGCAACTGGAGAAAGGTTTGGAATGAGTTCCTCTTAGTACCACTCATAGCAGAAATTGGTTCCAACCCCATCTACGAAAATACATACAAACAAATACATTCCTTCAGTCTCACAGTTTCCTCTCTCGGATATACCTCGGGATTTCTCTCTCAGCATCTCTCATCCAGAAGACAATCGGCAGAGGCAAGAACTCCCTGCAGTACAGATTCAATGAGACTCACAAGCCTAGGAACTCAAACATACAGCTAATACACGCCGTGAGAGACTGTCGATCACTCACCGCCGTCACAACTCATCAACGTTGTTACAAGAACTCACAGAGCATCACATCTGGTTCTTCCGGCAATCTACACGCTCACTAGCTAAGATAACTAGAATCGTTACACTCATTGTAATAGTATTCTAACATTAATACTTGTATCCCCGAATATTCGTATTAATAACATGTCGCGAGAGCATTCAAGCCCGGGACTAACAACCCCGGTAAATCTTGTGTTATTTACTTTCTCTACGGAAGTGCTCTCGCACTTTGTTTGCTATCCATCCATTCCAGCAATATCTATCTCCGGATAATATTTTGGGTAGCAACAATTGGCGCTAGAAGAAGGGCAGCATCTAAACCTTCATTTTTATTCCTACCGTCCCGAAGAACACTCACTGTTCTCGGGGCATATACTTGAAGTGACACTCACTGCGCTTCAAAAAAAGCCTTCAGAATCATGACGTCCGCCACTTCATCGAAGAGAGCCGCTCTCCGAACCACCGGACACCAAATCCCAGCTCGATCTGAGCCCCATCCGACGGCAGAGGGAAGTCACATGAACGCGAGACTCTCGATCCCGCACCTGATGGGTGGCCCCAGCCTCTCACTCGATCAGTTCCAAACCGCGGAACAGATCGAGGAGGCTATGGCCATCCTAAAGGAGCGACGGAGAGCATGCGCGGCGCCCGCTATAACTCCCTCAGCCGTCCATCGCGTGGGCAAATGGAAGTTCAAGGGGCTACTGGGCGAGCGATCGTCAGAAATCCCCAAGTCGCGAGAAAAGGCTCTCGCAAGGTCGGACGGTTCCGTATTCAGTCGCCTGGGGAACGAACCATCGTGGCGACCGGGGCATTCTGGCCGCAATCACAAGACGACGGGATCCGAGTCCGTCACCAGGAGTTCGGCCTACCCAACTCCCAGCCGAATGCAGATCAGCCGCCTGGCTCCCGTTCCGAACGCCACAGGGTCAATACTAAATCGCGTCGGCTCCCGCTCCGAGCAGCCAGGCCACGGCGATAGCCGCTATGCAATGCCAACTCGACGAGATGAAAGCACTCTTGGACACTGGGGCAAGCACCAGCAGAAAGATCATTGGACCAACCGAGCCACTCGCGGTCCACATCGAGCTCGCCCCCGTGCAACCAAGGATCTCTCCTCCCAAAACACCTCTATATGAAGGGAGATCGGACCCCGAGACCCACTTAAGCAAGTTCCAGATATACATGACCGGGTGTGGGGCATCAGACGCGACCAAGTGCCGAATCTTCCCGTTAACACTGGGCGAGCTGGCCCATAGGTGGTACGTCTCACTACCAACTGGATCGATCATCTCCTTTGAGAAACTGGCGAATGACTTCTCATCATACTTCGCTGCCAAGGTCAACAGACCCGAAGGCCCCCACCGCATGATGAAAATTAGACAGGGGGAGACGAATCCGATGCAGACTAGATCGACAGCGTGGACGAAATCGTCCTCACCGGCGAGCCCATCAGCGACAATCTCGCTCTGTATTCGGTCCCTGGGGGGATTCTATGGTCACTCACCCATGTTCAGACATCTCACGAAAGACATCCCCCCAACCTACGCTATTTTCCGTGCTAAGGCTGCCGACTTTCAAGCCAGGCAGAAGCTGCTCACCCTCCACCTAGGCGAGGAAACGCCACCTCCTGCCCGAAAGACGGCGATCGCCAAAACCAAGAAGGCGGTCGCCAAGCCACCCAGAGATCTCAAGGCCTACAAGGATATGGAAGCCCATCTCCTCCACACGTTCAACCGAACTCCGGCCCATATTTTCTACGCCATCAAGGGGCGCGAACCGCTAAACAAGCCAAAGGCGATAAGGGACCACGGTCACCTGGACCACAATCAATATTGTGCCTACAATTAGAGTCCCGGCCACAGCACCAACCAATGCCGAGACCTCCTCAAACAACTCTGGAGATTGTTCGAGAAGGGCAAGTTGGACAGCTTATTGGCTTAGCCGGAGCCCCTCCAATCTCCCAACATGGTCGTCCGAGTCGAACGTGAACAGGCTGAAAAGCTCATACGAGCCAACCCCTCGATCAACCTTGGCGACCGTATCTACATGCTTCAATCAAGAGAAGGGAACTTCGGACGCCTCTCCCCGATTTCCCACCTCATTGAACAAAAGAGGATGACTTGCTCGCCCCTAAAAGTTCGTCATCTGACATGATGGACCTAGGCAGCGATCACCTCCCCAAGCACAACGTATACCATCGAGGATCGTTATCTGACATTATGGTCCGAGGTAGAAGAGTGCCGCCATGGTTGCGAAAATTGATGAAACCGACGATCCGTCCATGCAAGGTTCCTTTAGGCTTCAATCTCTCGCCCTTCGTTTAAATACGAGGCGGGCGTAGCCGAAGGTCTCTCCAAATCAAATCAGAGGATTACTCGCTCGCTCTCAAAAGTTCGCCATCTACATGAAGAACCTAGGTAGGCGATCTCCTCCCCTTACACAACGTATACCGTCAAGGATCGTCATCTGACTTGATGGTCCGAGGTACAAGAGTGTCGCCATGGTCATGGAGGACGATGGAACCGTTCTTTGCGCCCATGCAAGGTCCCTTTGGGCCACGATCGCCCGCCATTCGTTTAAATACGAGGCCGGCGTAGTCTGAGGGCCCTCCAAAACTAATCTGTGGATGCGTTCGCCCACCCTCGGAGGCCCATCACTTAACGTAGTGGGTCCTTTCCGGGCAATGCGATGCGACCCTCCCCCCGTCTCAACGTACACCGTCGAGGGTCGCCATCTTCATGGCGGACCGAGGTGGAAGCAAAGCTAACAAGCCGCGGAAGTGGAGTTGATTAATCTGACGACGCCCCGCACAAGGAATCTTCCAGACCAAGACCGCATGCCCTTCGTTTAAATACGAGGCGAGGCGCAGCCTTCGGAGGACCCTACCAATTAAGTGAGTCAAGAAAACTTAGCCATCAGACGGAATGTTGCTCGTGCATAAGATACGGTCATGGAGGTCGGTCCATCGATCTCCGCGATCGTGCACGGCGCCTCAAGACCGAGATGGATGGCCTTTCGAGGATTCGACAAATTTGAAGACCGCTCACTCAACGATTTATTTTCGTCCCCTTACTTTCACTGGGTGAACAAAAACAAGGGGGAAAAGAGTGCGGGGATGACGATCGTCCCTATTCAATTACATACGGAGATCGGCATTATTCAGATGTTTGTGCAGCGATCGAATTTGTTGTAAAAGTTATCTATATGAGTTTATCAATTCACTTAGACCTACACACACAACAATCTCTCCTCACACATTTGTACAAAGTCAAGCAATAGACTAAAAAAAAAAGGCAATCATTCAAGTGATAACTCGGAGAATCAAACAGTCATTTCATTACTTGAAGTTTCAGAAATACATACACGGTCGCCCGAAGGCCTAAGTATTACAAGAGAAAGCTACAAACTACAAGGCAAAAGAGCTAAAACAGTAAAAGAACGAAGAGCCTCAAGCCCCCGCCTGGCCTTCGCCTTCAACTACTGGATCGGCCTGCGACCCTTCGCCACCTTCCGGAGCAGCCTCCCCGTCCTCCGGAACACCGGGATGAACAAGGTTCACCGGAGTCAGATACCAGCTCAAGTCCACACCAATTTCTGGGAGATCCAATATCGGCACGGAGAAGTCGGGATGAAGAGGTTGCTCCAACGCATACGCCTTGAAATTTTCGGCTAAAGGGCCGACCTCCAGTCCTCATTTCTTAGCGACTCGGAGCGAGTCAGCGAACGCCATATAATAGGCGAACTCACTGACAAACTCCACATTAAGGAAAGGATTGGCCTCGGTCGCCTCTTGTTTTCCCTTCAGCTCCGCCATTGCCAGTTGTACACCCTGGAGCTCGGCCTCCCTTGCAGCCGTCTTTTCCCTCGAATCCGCCAGCTCGCTAGTCAGCCGAGCGATAGTCACCTTCAGTCGATCGGCCTCCTTCTCAGCGGCCTTCTGCGACCGTACGACATCTATCATCCAGTCCCAAAATCGGTCGACCATCACCCGGGCTTGCTCGGCATCCTTTCTCGCCAGCTCAAGTTCATGGCTCGCCCGCTTAGCTGCATCCAGAGAGTCCTTATCCATTGCCACAATCTTGTCAGCGAACTCGGCGTTCTCTTTCTGAGCTGCCTCGAGATCCGCCTGCAGGCGAGTAGTGGAAGGACGCCCTTCAAACTCCTGCACAGCTTGGGCAGCCATCTTCGCCGCCTGGAGAGAGAGAGCAAAAGCAGCCTGCATCGAACTCCCAGATCGCTGACGAGCGATCGCATCTAAGTCCATCGTCCAGGCCTTCGGCAAAGCAGAAACGGCCCGGTTGACGTATAACGGGATATCACAGGATTGGCGAGGAGATTGGCTCGCTAAGAAATCCAGCACCATCGGCGGGCAAGTCGGTTCAGTGCTACGGATCCTGCATCAAAACAACAAAAGTGAGCACATCTCCTACGCGAATGACAAGTTTCAAACTCAACAAGAAAAGTCTACCTCTCAGCCCTCTCGGGGTCGCGACCAAAGTATGGTTTCCCACGAGGGGTCTCAGCATCGGCGATCACCATCTCCCGTAGGAAAGTCACAGAGGGCGCATGCTCAGTCGCCGGAGGAACAACGGTGATCGGAGGCGCGGCGATCGGCACCTCACTGGCAGGGGCAGAAACTGGAGTTTCTCCCAACCTCTGCCGTTTGCGATTCGTCCAGAGCCCCTCCTCCCGAACTTCCTCCTCAGCTACGATCGGCTCTACGCGAGGCTCCACCTCCAGAATGAGAGGTAACGCCACCGGAGGAGCTCTAGATGACTTCTTCTGGCGAAGATGGCCCAAAACTCCAGGGTTAAACATAGCTATCTCCGGTGGGGCCTCCAAGAAGCGAGGAAAGCGGACCTCTACAATAAAGAACAATCAAACCACGGTCAGACACACTCTCCAAGCAGGACGATCGCCAAGCAAATGGAGACCGCAGAAAATCATACCTGAGACCGAGAGATGTCATGGAAAACGGAATAGCCGAGCAGACAGTCTACGACTCTCCTTGTTGATCCGGCTAGCTTCTAAGTCGTCGTCCGGTAAACTTCGTATCCGCTCCCAGACAACCAAAAAGTCAAAAGGAAGCTCATCGATCGTCGGAATATGGAAACCTGCAAAAGCAAAACCAAATTAGATCAGTTCAGATCATATCCGAACAAAGGGAGAGTCTAAACCCTTACCGGGATTCCTCTCCCAAAAGCTAGTGGGGATTTCTAGCTCGCCCGTAGGATTATCACTCGCAGAGGCCTTCCATGCACCAGCAACCCAGAACCACTTAGCCGGATCGCCCCGCACCTTGTTCGGTACTCCGAGAATCACCCGACCAGATCGGCCTTGAATATGATAGCCGCCGACAGACCCCTTCTGAACTGTCAGCTTGAACAAATGGTTCATCTCCGATAGCGAAGGATGGTGGTACAGTCGGTGATCGCCGAACAAAGTAAGGGCACAGATGATCTGGAGCCAGGCGTTCGGCGTAAGCTGGAGCGGCGCCATGTTCCAGACGACCAGCAAATGGGAGACAGTAAAAGATAGAGGGAAACGCAACCCGGCCTCCATAATCGCCTCGTTCACGGCGACCATACCCGTCGGGGGTTGGTCGGCTCGCTCATTCTCCGCCGGCGCAAATAGATCCACATCTGAAGGAACATGGTATCTCATCCTCCAGACGGCCAGGTCCTACCTGGTCGCCGAACTCCTGATTTGGCCAAGAGACCGTAGAGATCGCTGCGCAGCCCGAAACAACGATCGTTTAGCAAACTGGTAGGGATGATCGATCGAGTACTCCTGGTAATTGAACTTTGGAGACGGACCGACCAACCTCACCATAATTTCAGCAAAGGCCAGATAGGCCCAGCCAAAAGCACTGTGCTGCTCCCAGTAGGCTCTAACCGCCGAATCCCTCTCCATCTACGAGCGTCTCCGCTCAACCGCCGCCTCCTCGGCGACGGCGGCTTCATTAAACAATGACTCGAATTCTGCAGGGTCAATTCCGGCCCGGATAGCCTCGGCGGCCGTCTCCAGATGGAAATCTGCGGAGGATTCTCCCCGAGCAGTCGATGCCCCGACGGCGGAGTTGGTGCCCACTCCGTGCGAGATGTTCCAGTCTTCTCGAAGAAAAGAAGAGAAAATGAGTGTTTTTCTTACCCAAGATTGGATCGATCGATGATCGGTAGCTAGATCTCCAGAAAAATCTTCAGCAAAAGTCTTCTTCTCTGATAAAGTGCATAAGGGTTTTAACGCTGCAACCCTGCGCCTTTTTATAGGAGGCGACAGGGACTTCCATGCAAATATGGAGAATCTCAGGGGTAGAAGTGCAACCGTCGCTATTAATGACTCCCTTGAAACCAGCGACGCATCTTTTCAAAGACACGCCAGACGAGGAGTCACAGCTAACCGTCGGTATCCTCCAACAGGAACCCGACACGTGCCCCGGAGACTTTTCCACGTCCATTACCATTTCTCGCTCATTTCAGCGACCAACCAGGTCGTCCAAATTCAGAATCAAACCGCTCAAAGACGATCGCCAATTCGGTAAAATGCAGAGTCGCTCGCCAAAATTAAGCGATCGCCAACAGAACCACCTCACCCCACGTTTCCAACATCGGAGCGAGCTGGGGGCAATTGTTGTGCGGTGATTGGTACGCCTCGATGGCGATTGGATCAAGGGCCGAGCGACCGAGTCCACAACCAATCATGCTATGGCAAACGCGCATAAGCAGAGATAACAGTCCACCTTCGAGTATCTAGCGATCGACTCTCAAGGCGATCGCTTTTGGCATCTAGCGACCGTCTCTGGTGCCCGACCTAAGACCACCGTCCGATGCCACGAACAAGACCTTCGCCCGTCGAAGTCTATGAAGAATGAATCTCAAAGCAGCTCCCATGTGAAGATCCGCGACATGCGCCGCGTTTCATGGATCATTGACCACAGCCTGTCACCACCTTATCACCTACCGACAAACCCGCCGAAAGGTACAAGGTGGGACCGCCCGTGACAGTGACTCAGACACGTGCAGACTTCTCATTGGACTGCACAGCTGGCTGCCAGCAACTCCTGCGTACTTTAAGGGGACCAGCCCATGTGCTAAAAGACGATCGCCCGATTATTATAATACTGCAGAGGCGATCGCTCGGCGTGTCCCAGTCCTATAAATAGAGAACATCCAGCAACTGGAGAAAGGTTCGGAATGAGTTCCTCTCAGTACCACTCATAGCAGATATTGGTTCCATCCCCATCCACGGAAATACATACAAACAAATACATTCCTTCAGGCTCACAGTTTCCTCTCTCGGATCTACCTCGGGATTTCTCTCTCAGCATCTCTCATCCAGAAGACGATCGGTAGAGGCAAGAACTCCCTGCAGTAGAGATTCAACAAGACTCACAAGCCTAGGAACTCAAACATACAGCTAATACACGCCGTGAGAGACTCTCGATCACTCACCGCCGTCACAGCTCATCAACGTTGTTACAAGAAATCACAGAGCATCGCATCTGATTCTTCCAGCAATCTACACGCTCACTAGCTAAGATAACTAGAATTGTTACACTCATTGTAATAGTATTCTAACATTAATACTTGTATCCCCGAATATTCGTATTAATAACATCTCGCGAGAGCATTCAAGCCCGGGACTAACAACCCCGGCAAATCTTGTGTTATTTACTCTCTCTACGTAAGTGCTCTCGCACTTTGTTTTATATCCATCCATTCCATCAATATCTATCTCCGGATAATATTTTGGGTAGCAACAGCGCTGAAGAGCATTTAATTCGAAGACAGAAAGGGTGTCAAGCATTGAAAGCGATCTGCTTTAATTTAAATTCTGAGCTAGCCGCCAATCAAGTGTCAGACGTCAACATATCACCAACCAGCAACGACTACATTTCTAACGGACGCATTTTTCAAATGTTGTAAATAGCCCCAAGCTATAGGACTTCAGAACTCTTGAAACACACTCGAAACTCATGAATCTCTTGATATTTATATACTCACGTAAGCTCTAACAAGTTTCTGACTATCTACGCAAGATCAAGAGCAAGTATATTTCTAAAGCATACAGCGTATCATTGAGCAAAGAAATATACTGTCCTCAACAAGAACAGCACAAATACAGCTATTGTGAATCAAAGGATCAAGCTGATGTTCAGAAATTGTTCTACATTTAATAGTTGAGAATCCGTCAGCCCTGTGTGGACTGCAGAAGCCTTGCTCATTCGAAACTGTGTGTGAAGAATAAGCATTGTAGACGAAGCTTCCAACTGTATGTGAAGAAGCAAATAAAAAACGAGCTCTAGCCAAACTGTGTGAACCGCAAATAGCTTCAGCCCTTGTATCAATATGTGGTTTAGTTATAGTCACGTAGTTATAGTCATGTAGTTTAGTTATCAATCTGTGTGAACGATATAGTGTGTGAACGATACAGTGGGTGGTTTAGTATCTACCAGGTGACACAGCATGCCCAGCACATACAAGTCTGCCCACAAGACTGCTGACAGTGATGATGATATCCTGTCACAGGATGAAATGTCCTTTCTTATGCATAAATTCAAGAAGTTCATTAAACAGTCTGGAAAGACTCCCTTTAAGCCTAAGTCATTTCACAAGGTAAGTACTGAATCTCCTTCTTCTCTTGATTCTAACTTGTGCTACAACTATAGGAAACCCGAACATTATGCTAATAAATGTCCACACCTAAAAGTCCAAAAGTTTTCGGAATCCGAGCAACAAGAAAAGGATGAAAGAAGACGCACTTGGAAAAACAAGCTCAAGGCCCTGATTAGCGAATCAGAAGCCTCGCCCGCATCAACCAAGACCGAGGAGTGTCTGCCGGCTCGAAGACGCTCGAACCGGACTGAAAAACAAAGAAGTGAAGAAATAGCAAGCATAACGTACGCTGTGAAGCATGCATATCGTACATAATATAAATCTACCTGAAGGCAGACGAGAGTTCAACGAGAAGCTAACGTACGCAATGGAGTTATGATAACATACGTAATCAGACGAGCTTAACGTACATAACACAGTGTGTTTAACGTACGTAATGAAGAGTTTGAATATGAATTTAAACAAGGATCCGTTGAAGATGACGTCATGGCATAGGTCAACATGCAATGGATATGAAGACTAAGATAATGTACGTAAAGGGAGATATGATAACGTACGTAATGGAAGAAATGAAAGCTACTTGACTAAACTGCACACAGCATAACGTACGTAACAAAATGTCATTAACGTACGTAATGCATCTAACATACATAATGGATGGCGAATAATGTACATAACAAGTCAGAAAGAGCTAACATCTAGTTGAGGCTTTGGAGCCTATAAATATCACTTCCTATGGTATTGAACCAACAACAACTCAAATCAATTGATTCATTTGATCAAATATTGATATCCATATTCTTGTTGTTGTAATTGTGCTTATATTGATAAGTATTTGAGTGTTATACACGAAAACATACACGAGAGGAAAAAGAGAGGATAAGATTGGATTCAGTGTTATTAGGATCAATGATCCGGCATTATTAGAATCACAATATATATCAACGTGAGGTTTGTCTAGTATCCATAGAAAGTTAGGTAGGTTGATTCTTTGTCCGACAGAAAAGGAAAACGGTTTAACTTGGACCGACAAAAAGACAAGTGTGTTACAGTTTATCTCGGACCAATAGAAGACAATATTGTAAAGGTAATCCCTCGACCGATAGAAGAGAGGTGCAGAGGTTGATCTTTAGCCTATAGAAAAAGATACGGAGAGAGGACGCATGCACGTTTGGCCGAACCTCTATAAATCTTGTGTCGTTTACATTCTGCACTTTAAATTGCTTCCACAATGCGAAAGAGTTTCACAACTCTATTTAAAAACGGCGATACCGAACAATCTTGCTCCAACAGTTGGATCTTGAGTTCCTGCAGTTCCGTCGGTGCCATCCTATATGGTGCTTTCGACAATAGGGCTGACCCTGGCTCCAGGTAGATGTGGAAATCCACTTGTCTATCTGGTGGTAAACTCGGTAATACTTTTGGGAATACACCCTCGAATTCCCGCACAATTGGCACATCTCCTATCGTATTCTCTTCTCCGACTTCCCCATCGAGGTAAACAAGGAAAGCCTGATAATCCTTCTTTATCATCATATTCTTTGCTTGAAAGGCAGAGATAACGGGTGCTCCTCTACCCATTCTACTGCCGTGAAAGTATATAGGCTCCTTTCCTAGTGGTTGGAAGGAAATCTTCCTCTCACGACAAAAAATTATGGCATACCTAGGATTATATTGACATCCCACATCATCATAACATTCAGATTATTAGTTACCACTTTAAGGTTTCCGAGCACTAATTTTAAATTAGAACAAACATGCGAGGTAGTTGAAATTCTTCCTGGTGGTGTAGAGTCATGTTCATGCACTCCTCTCCTTCTTTCCCTTCTAGGTGGCATTTTGTGGTTCACATAATCATCATTACTTCATTCTCATTTGTCCAAGTTATCTTCATACCTGATCATAGAAAGGAGTTTGCGACTACATAATCATAACGCATCAATACATATACTCATAGATAACTCTCGTGGCAAGGTCGAGAAAGAGATCAGAAAATAACAACATCATACTCATTAGAAGGGTCAAAATATATATCAATATATAATATGCATCATAATATAATGATTGCCTTTAACGAGATTTTACTAACTATCAAGCTAATAAGATGATCTAAGCTACTAACTATCAATATATATCAAATAACATTGTTGTCTGTAAAATAATAAAGTGTTAGACATCAGAACAACACATATAAGCAATAGAAGTGACGTTCCGCATACAAAATACAAAATAAATAGCTAGCACTATCCTAAACTTTCACAAGTCACCCTCAACTCGGCGGTCGAGCTGTCTCCCTCAGAAAACTCCTCCGGATCCTCTTTCAGATCTTCTTCTAACTCCTCATTTAAAACTAGAGGGACAACAATAGTGTCTTCAAAGACTCTACGCTTATTTGGGAGAAGCAGATCTGTGATTGGTCATGGGTGGACTGGATCGGTTATTCGGGAGAAGCAGATGAGCATCGTCTGTGATCGGTCGTGGATGGATTGGATTGATGACTGGCTTAGGTCTAAGTGGTGGAGACATCCTCCTGAGAATAAAAGGCTCGGCCCTCATGTCGCTGCGGTGAGGTGCTAAGGTCCCTGCCTCTAGGTCTAACCTACCCTGAGTATGAGGCGGTGTACCAAGAACCGCATGGCTGGGTATAGGTGTAGGTGGCCTCTTTGGAAAAGCCCCGATACGCGCAAGCTCCAGGGGCAGGTGCACGGTGCTGTAGGTACTGAGTGGTGATCCGGATAGCAAAGGACCGGAAATCTCCAGACGATACCAAAGTGGGCTCACGCGAAAAGATAAAGTACCATGAGACTCCAGCAACCCACTCCCTCCATTCGATCGAAAAGAGGTCGATAAAGTGCTGAATGCCCTTGTAGTGTGAGACACCATGAGGAGAAGCTAGGCGCCAGGTCGCCTCAAGGTCTGCCACGCCCTGGGCTAGGGTGGCATCCATGCCTCATTACGTGCTGTGGAAAGCCTCCACAAGGTCGCATGGTGTTCGCCTTTTCCTCGCTAACTTTTGTGGTGTCCTCTTTGTGGTCGCCATCCTATAAAGAAGGTATAGGTATAATACATCAACATCTCAACATGTTATTCGACTAGAACTCTGGACTCTGAGAAACAGCTAAAACATAAAAAAGTATACTCTCTAATGGGGTAAGTTATGAAAGTTATTCGTGTTTCGCCATAAACGGACATCCAGATAGAAAATAAACATACTCGCATTACTCACATTACTCGTACATAAGTGGTATTCGTTCGAGACGTCACTGCATCTGTAATATCCACATGAATTCTCGTCTTTACTGTTGTATTATTCGGATGATTTATGTATTGTCGTATCATATCCGTATTTAGTGCAATGAGTATATTGTTGAGACATACTAAATTGAATTGATTATCTTTGTCATCCACTCTATAGTTGATTGTTAGATGTTGTATGGAGAATTTAATTTTTTTTACTATGTGTTTTGACTTTAACGTGCGTTACGATTTTGGCTTAATGCACGCTATGTGTGTGACAATACGTACGTAATGATTTACTGTTAATGTACGCAATGTGGTGTATCATACATCATCTTGCCTTTCGGCGTGTAGGTCCATGCACGCCCGGGATTCTTGGTTCAATTGTGACAGCCTAAGTCAACGGCTATTACGCACGTAATGGCTAAGTGTTAGCATACGTAATGTACATGAGCCTCAAGTACATTATTTCGGGAAACGTACGTAATGGTGCTTGTGTTGTGAGGCAGTAGCCTCTGGGGGCTCGTTACGTATGTAACACGCTAGGATTAACGTACGTAATACATGTAACGTACTTTATGTGTCAGCGATAGCGTACGTAATGAAAAGCATAGATTATAAAGGCATGACTTGTCTTTTATTTCTGCACGAACCAAACTCAATTTTTCTCTCTAAGAATCGATCCCCTACCTTGCTAAATCGATTTTATCCCCTCCCATCTTGTGTTGGAGCTTCGTGACTTGGATTGAAGCTTAGTGATTGGTGTATTGGAGAGTGTTCTTGAGGTCTTTGGAGTTTTTCTTCATTTCTCAAGTGGTTGGTTGTCTAATTTATGTTAAATTCGTATTAATGATGATGATTACTTGCATTTGATGTTATGTTAATCCCATATGACATGTTGATTATTTAGAGTATAAAATTAGTGAAGACCATGATGATGTTAATATCCATTACTTCTTGA
The DNA here is from genome assembly GCA_033398695.1 of Orobanche coerulescens. Taxonomy (NCBI): domain Eukaryota; kingdom Viridiplantae; phylum Streptophyta; class Magnoliopsida; order Lamiales; family Orobanchaceae; genus Orobanche; species Orobanche coerulescens. The sequence continues at coordinate 26,676,082 of CM065805.1, read as the reverse complement.
ATTGATGAAATGTTGAGAGATAACTTGGTTGATAATCGATTCTTAGGACATATGGTAAGAATACGATGATTAGAAGCTGTAGATAAGCATGTTCGCAAATGTTTAGATGTTTTAGCATTATAATAATATTTTGGGGAAGGGTTTGTCTAATTCAATGCAAGAAACTAGTGAGTTATGGGATAACCCTCATAATTTTGTCATATAGGAGGTGAACTCGATGAATTAATGTTAGTAGATCACCTAGAACATCATGTTTGGATATTGGGTAATATTGACAAAAGAATTACATTGATATCCGATAATATTAACGTAATGGATGATTAAATGGAGTTGTCCTTGATGAATTTTGTTCAATGTGATAATAAAAGTATTAAAGATCATCTTAGGTATGATGAATCGATCATAGGAAAATTGAAGGCATCATAGTGTATAAGATTGGATTTTAATACATATGGGATAGTTTAGACTATTCGAAATGAATGAGGGTTATCGTTTTTCCATGAATTCGATATCCATATTGTGTGAATATGTTGTTGAATGAGTTACATTTCATTCAAGGTTGCTTGTTCGAGTGAGGATTGTTAATCGAGGACACCGTCCGTCCGTTTATTTGAGGAAGGATGATTTTCGTCTATGGAATTGTCACTTCGGTGGGTTCTCTAGATTCTTGGATGAATGTGTAATTTATTGATTTTCGTTGTCATGTTGCATAGTGACATCTCTAGAGTCATATCTACGTGCCGATTGGTTATGTGTCGGATTTTCAGCTGGGCACATTATGGTCATGCGTGGATGTTTCTGCATTGGACCGTGCACACGAGACATAGTTCGTGAGGCTAATTAGGTACATTGTCCCACGTATATTCTGGATTCCGTATACGGGGTAGACTTGTGCACGGACACATTTCAGGATCAGACGTACTGTGACGTCCGTCTTGAGCCATGTTGATTGGTCGTTCATATGCCATGTACGATTGGATATGTTCGACAGTTTGGGACTGATTGTTCATACGCCCGAGGGGTATGTTCAGTGGTTGGTTGTTTCTTTGAGATCCTGTATATATATGAATTGTATAATGTCATGAGAATTATTATCATGTCTAGCTGACCCTGTGGTTTGGGAGAAATATTTGTGTTGTATTTCAGGGCGAGGCAAGGGCAAGGCACGGGAAGCGCACGATGATGGCGAAGGGTATTGAAGGATGCTAGTTCAGGGGCCCCGAGTCTTTTGTTGGTCGGTTATGTCTAAACTGTGTAATTTCACTTTTCCATTGATATAAATCCTGATGATTGAATTATTATATTGGGTATATTCCATCTCCATATGGTTTATACAGAATTTGGGTCCTGTGTACTGTTATTGAAGTTTTTGTATACTGTATAAACTCCTAATCGGGGTTGAGATTATTATATTATGGTTCGGTATCACATCTATGGGATGATTAAATTATATTATGATATCGTCTGGGGGGTCCCCTTTGTGGGGTCCACGGCATTGTAGTAGTTGCCAGATTTGGGGTGTTACAGCATCATTGATCCTCATTATTACAGTTGGAAATAAAACGCAGCGGAAGCGAAGTTGGTTAAAATTTGATAATCGCGTTTTACGCATCCACTAGCACAAGATCTATTTAGGCATGTTAATTAATTAAATACTAAAATTAATAATTAATTTAAATATTATTTATTATTTATTAAATAAATATGTTGGTAATAAAATATCATAATCTAGTTCTAAAAGATCATAGGTTATTACATTCGAAGCGTAGTGGTTGCTTTCGTCTTGATCTCCTTATATTTCTACCTTTATACCCTCTAGAGTATGATCCGCCTTAACTCGGACGTTGTGTGGGCAACGAGTTACCGGATCTTGCTTGGACTTCTATGGGATCGGCCGAAATTCTTTGTTTTGTGGTCACTCGAATTTTCTTTTCTAGTATTGCATGAACACTCTTAGAAAATTGATGTGTTATCTAAATTATAGAATCAAAAATCCAAGTCCAGATCTACAATTAAACACAAGAAAAAAAGTTGATCTCACAACCCTGCAAAGAGTAGTAAAATCAGCCAACCCATGTTCTATTTATAGGCTCTTGGACTACTACTAGGAATCTTAAGGAGGATTGGAGAAGGACTCCTAATAGACCTCAAATTTCCTTATTAGGACCTTTCCTAATATAATGAGTCAATTAATATCAATTCAATCCACTAAAGAATTAATATTACACTTCCAACCCAACACCTAATTTACGAAATCGGGCTCCTTATTTAAATATATTGTTTCTTGTGTTTAAGATATCGAATGTCCATTAATTAAATTATAATCTACTGACATCTTTAATTAATTAATATCTTATCCAGGAGTAGTATCACTCGAACCTTATTATTATATTTAAATTAAATCCACCTGCAGGGTTTAATATAATAATCATTATCGAGCTCCTGAAGGGGACATCATCAAGCCGCACGAGTTGGGACATGTTTTCTAGTAATAATAATAAATGTCATATAAATAATATTATTGCCCAAGATACAAAGCTTATTGAGTCGATCATTTTGACTCTCACCCATGGTAAATCAAAGCAATAAATATTATAAATACATAATTAAATATTATATATTTAGAATTAAGAAATAATAATTTACCGAGATTTAGGTTCTTCTTACAGTCAGTACAGAAGAGACCATCTCACCTCGATCTAGTTCAACGTATGCAAATACGCTAATGTATGTTAATAGTCAATACCAACTAATCTCAAGCATATACTACAACCTTTCACATAATTTGTCTAATAATTATATAGGTTGTGAACTATTATATAATTTTATAAGGCACCGATAATGTGATCTTCCGTATGACATCAGCACACCACATTATCTACAATATAAAATAATTAGATATTTCATTTGCATAACCATAAAGTGAATAAATATGCAAAACATGTGATTAAATGTAATTAATAATCTCATAGGTAGCTACAGGGAAATAAGGTAATAAGCATAAAGTATGTTTTGCAGTATACAATCCTAACAATCTCCCACTTATACTCAAAGCATGCTTTTAAGTCTACTACTCTATTACACAGTCTCTCAATTCTCCAACTTATACTCAAAGTAATGCTGCCATACACCGTAATCCCATTCCTTCCACATGCCTTTCAAAAACTTTTGAAGGTAGGCCTTTTGTGAAAGGATCAGTAAGATTGTCTTCCGATACAACCCTGGCTACAACTACATCTCCTTCCTTTGTGAAGTGTCGTGTGATGTGGTACTTGGGGTTGATATGTTTACTTGCCTTGTGGGCTCGTGGTTCCCTCGAATTTGCGACTGCACTGGTATTGTCACAATAAAGTGTAATAACCTTTGGCAAATCGGGAATGACATCTTAGTCCTGCAGGAAGTACTTGAGCCATACCACCTTCTTGGCTTCCTCAGAGGCTACCACGCACTCGGCTTCCATGGTAGAGTCCGAGATGTATTTCTTCTTCACACTCCTCCAACTAATGGCTCCACCTCCCAGGCTAAACACATAGCCCGAAGTAGACTTGGACTTTTCTTTGTCTGATGAGAAATCCGAGTCAGTATAACCCACCGGACACAGGTCGTCTGATTGATATACTAGCATATACTCCCTCGTCCTTCTCAGGTACTTGAGTATCTGCTTGACAGCAATCCAGTGTCCTGGTCCTGGGTTCGGCTGATATCTAGCATCCATGCCCACTGCATGATATATATCTGGTTTAGTGCAAAATATAGCATATATGAGGCTTCCCACAGCTGAAGCATAAGGGATCAACTTCATGTCATCTATCTCCTTTTGTGTCTTGGTACACATATGCTCAGATAGTTGAATTCCATGTCTGTAAGGTATAAAACCTTTCTTGGAATTCTCCATGCTAAACTGCTTTTGCACTGTATCGATATAGGATGCCTGAGATAAGCACAACATCCTTTTCTTCCGATCACGGAAGATCCTGATTCCAAGGATGTGTCCTACTTCTCCCAAATCCTTCATATCGAACTGCTCAGATAGCCATACCCATATGCCCTATAATTCCTTCATGTTGTTTCCAATCATAAGGATATCATCTACATACAGTACAAGAAACACCAACACGTTTCCATCACAGTTCTTATACACAAAACTCTCACTCGGACATTAGACGAATCCATATGACTGGACAACCTCGTCAAATCAAGTGTTCCAAGATCTAGATGCTTGCTTAAGTCCATAAATGGACCTCTTAAGCTTGCACGCTAAGTGCTCATCTCCTTTAGCAATGAATCCCTCTGGTTGTCGCATGTAGATTTATTTGTCTAGACTCCCATTCAAGAATGCAGTCTTGATATCCATTTGCCAAATCTCCAGATCCAAATGCGCAGCTATAGCTCAAAGAATCCATATTGACTTAGGCATGGCTATCGGCGAAAATGTTTCATCATAATCGTTACCCTCTTTCTGAATGTAACCTTTCACAACAAGCCTCATTTTGAAGGTTTCAACCTTCCCATCACCTACTTTCTTTCGCTTGTAGACCCACTTACTTCCAATGGCTTGTACACCAGCAGGTAGTTCTACTAGCTCCCACACTTGATTGGAATCCAAAGCTCCCATTTCTGATTGCATTGCTACTTGCCTAGAGTAAGCATCTTTATCTTGGATTGCCTCCCTGTAAGTCCATGGATATGATTCATCTTCGCCTGGGATTGAGTTTGAAGACTGTCCCATGCCTATGAATCATTCCGGTTGACGAACAACCCTCCCACTATAACGAGGCAAATCCTGAGTTGGTGTAAAAGTTTCAAAGTCGATATGTGGTGCAGTGTTAGTTGGCACTTGTACGATTGGTATAGATGGAGTCTCGCCCCTCAACTCTTCCAGAATTATCTCACTCATGGGCTTGTGACTAATCATATAATCCTCTTCCAGGAATCAGGCATTGGTGCTAACAATGACCTTCTGATCCTGGGGACTATACAACAAGCCACCCTTCGTTCCCTTACGGTATCCTACAAACACTCATAATTCTGTACGGGATGCCAACTTATCAGCTTCATTGTTCAGCACATGTGCCGGAGTACCCCAAATCTGAACATGTCCTAGAATGGGCTTTCGCCCACTCCATAGTTCTGTGGGTATTTTTTGAACTGATTTCGAAGGCACCAAGTTCAGAACGTACGCCGATGTTTCCAAGACATATCCCTAAAACTAGATATGTAAATCCGAATAACTCATCATTGACCTAACCATTTCTAAAAGAGTTCTGTTCCTTCTTTCAGCAACACCGTTTTGTTGTCGAGTTCCCGGTGCAGTGAGCTGGGACAAAATCCTCTCATTTGCCAAGAAATCCAAAAACTCTCCACTAAGGTATTCGCCACCACGATCAGATCGTAGTGACTTGATACTCTTCCCATGACGCTTCTCCGTTTCAGCCTTGAAGTCTCTGAACTTGTCAAAGGCTTCCGACTTACATCGCATAAAATAGATGTATCCATATCTCGGATAATTATCTATAAACGTGATGAAGTATTCGAAACCACCCCTAGCCTGGATATTTATTGGACCACATACATTCGTATGAACCAATTCTAATACATTTTGAGCACTATTTTCCTTGGTTTTAAAAACCCTTTTGGTCATCTTACCTCCAGACAGGATTCACAAATTGGAAATAACTCAACTTGGAGGTCATCCAATGGACCATCATTTACCAACCTTTGAATCCTCTAAGGGTTACATGACCTAACTGTAAATACCACATATATGCTTGATTTATGCTCGAAGGTTCTTTTCTCTTTGTAGGTTTAGACAAAGAGTTAAGTGATTTATGCATGAGAGTTTGTGCAGTATTAACGACATACAATCTATCATTAAAAATGCATTTTCAAATATATTCACTGTTTCTTTTCTAATAATAGCATCATCATCAAAAGAAACTGAATAACCATCGCAATTTAATTTAGAAACCGAAATTAAATTCATTCTAAAATCCGGTACTAATAATACATTATTTAGGACTAGTATTCTATCATTAATCTTCAACTGCACGACTCCCGCTGCAACAGCCATAAGCCTGGAATAGTCACCCCAGTTGATATTGATCTCGCTCGCACTAAGCTGCTTGGTTACCAGAAAACCATGTGAGTCAAAGCAAATATGATCAATGGAGCCTGAATCAACTATCCACGAAGTGGAAGAACAAGCTGTCAAACATGTTTTGACTACTAGTGCACGAGACATTCCTTTCATAAGAGCAAAGCAGTCCATTTTAAAATGTCGTTCCTAACCACACTTGTAGCACTTTACCTTTGGATTTTTGTTCACCTCGGGCTGAGGAGCCTTGCTTTTCACCTTGAGAGTTGCCACTTGCTTCTGGACCACTTGTTTCTTCGTCTTCCCCCACTTGGGTTTAGAAGTCGAAACACTAGTAGCCGCATGAACTTGATACCCTTGCCTAAAGAGTCCTTCTGTAGCTTGAAGCTCTGTCAGCAATTCCGCCAAGGTATATTCCCTACAATTCATATTGTAGTTCATGCGGAACTACTCAAAGCTCCTAGGTAAGCTGCCTAGGATGATATCGAACTGCGTTTCCGCATCGATAGTAGCCCCTAAGATATCAAGTTCATTTAGATGAGGAATCATCTTTAGGACATGATCCCTTACCGGGGTTCCTTCAGGTATTTGGATCGTCATCAAGACCCTCATGGAATTTTGCGTAGCCGCCCGGTTCTGATGACGAAATATCTAGCCGAGATTTTTCATCATTTCCGCAATGATGCTGATGCTGCAATACATTTGCTAAGAAGCCAAGATGTAACAACGAGACATCTCATCAGATTCCTTCATTTACGGAATTCTTTCACCTCATCAGGTGTCGAATCTGCATCCGGCTTCAACGGGCATTCCTCAATCAGAACAAATTTATTTTCTTCAGCAGTCAGGACAATATTTAAATTACGTTTCCAATCAGCGAAGTTAGTGCCATCTAGTTTGTTTTCTTTGAGAATAACAGCAAGTGGATTGAAAGTGTAATGCCCCGATTTCGCATATACATTTATTGAGAATTATAGAAAACATGTACAATTTTATTAAATTAATGCCCGAATAATTTATCGTTTAATTCATTGAATTTCATGATCATGCAAATTCATTTATGTCATTATAATTCATGTCCAGCCATGTGATTCATGTCATGTCATTTCTAGTTTTATTTCATCGTGTTTCATGTCGTCATTTCTAGGCCCGAGTAAAATTTTAAGCGATATTAATCGTTACCCATAAGATTTCACAAGTCCATTTTAAACAATACATTCATTTTTGAGCCAACCAACCACTATAATGTTCAGCCCTATAAATATTAGTTCCCAAACCCAATTGAAATTAATAATCAACTACTAATTCCCAAAAATGCAATAATTAATTAAGAACCCAAGTATCATTATAATATCCAGCCCCTATTTCTCTCTCCTATACTCACACATGATGATGAAGGAAGTTTTCTGCACATTCTCACAACCACATTAGTGGGAGTAGTGGGCATCATGGGGAAGAGTTGGTTGAGATTTTTCTGCTTAAATACCACACTCTCAGGAGATCAAAAGGGGATTTCATATCATTTTACAGCAAATGTTTCCATATCAAATCATCATATAAATCGAACAGCATACATTCTTAGCCCATCATCCGAAAATATTCTACACCACCAGAGCAACCCGCAGGTAATCTTCCTTCTGTTCAATTCCCCCGATTTCACAGCAAACACACAAAATGTTATTCCCATCTTTTTCGATCCTTCACAATCTTCATGTAACAAGCATCATCCATCTTCAATAATTTCCTAACAACAGACACACATCATGAGATTCAGAAAACCCAAATATGAAATCAAAAATTGAAATCAAAACCCAAACCATTTTTATAATCAAATTCAGAGTTGAAGGAGAACAAACCTTTTATTTCGGCTGCAACCGGAAATCCCCAACCACGACCACCTTAGATGTCGGCTCAAACCTTCGGTCGTTGCAACCGTCGCCGTCGCGACCCTCCGTCACTCATTCAATTCTTTCGCCCGAATCAAATCCCTAGCCATCCATCTCACAGTTGGACCCGGTAACCCGAAATTTCGGGCAAACATCAAGGATAATCAGGCAAATAGAAAGGATGTGAGCCTCAATTACCCGATTATACATATCTGTACCGTCGTTGTCGTTGCTTGGTCAGATTCAAGGACCGCGGTTATGCGCTTACTTATGATGGGAGTTCGAAAGAGTTGTTGGAGTTCGAACCGAAGGAAACAGGGTGAATAGACGGTCGTCCGATCCAGCCATCTCACAATCGTTGCAGTGTGAGCCGGTCTTCATGTCCCGAAAAAGTTTCTCAGAGCCTGCAAGTGAGGTAGAGACGAATAGTGAAAAAGGGATTTCTCATACACTGAGAGATTAGGCCGATTATACACTTCATTCAATTGGGCCAAATCCCTAATCCGGCCCAAACTTCTCTTTCACCAATGTCAATTAATTTTTAGCCCAACTTTAAATTTCACTCTTGGGTCCATTAATCCAGTTCTATTTAGTAACGGGCTGATTTGTCCTTACACCATTTCAGTCCTTAAATATTTAATTCCTTCAATTTTACTTCAATCATCTTTTCAATAATTAAAATTTAACCTTATTTATCCGAGCCATTAAATACGTAGATTTCTCTAATAATATTAATATTCAATTCAAGTTATGTATTGTAGATTATTTTCAATTATAGTATTATATTAATAATAAACTATTATTATCTGTAGATAATAACAAGAATTTACGGGCCTAGAATTGTCGAGTCAAGCATCTTCATCACATTCAAGTTCAAGAACTGCATTTTATCCAGGTGTGGGGATTTATTATGATTTTGTTTATTTTAATTGCTTTATATATTGTCTCGTATGTGCACGTGAAATCAGTCAAAAGCACTTAAATGTGCAATCAGTCAGAAGCACTTAAATGTGCAAATCAGTCAGAAGCACTTAATTGTGCATAAAGCCTTCGGGCTAGCCGACGGGCTTCAGAATCTATCAGTCATGTTGTTTATACTTGCTAATATATTTAGTAATTAACGTAGACATATTGCGTATCCTCCACACTGAGCGAGTTGGAAGCTCACCCCACTATTTAACCCCTTTCAGATTGAGGAGCTCGATGTGGCATGCGATTGAGAGTGGGATGATCAAGCCTATAATTAGATGTTTATTTATTTAATGTTATTTCTCTCAAATTATGTTTATGAACAAGTGTTCAATTTGTTTTATGTTTTTTACGTCAAGGTATGTTTTGTTTTAACAATGACTCGAGAAGATTACTCGCAATGATTAAGTTTGTCTTTTTGAAATGTATTTCCGCTGCAAAATTTTTATTTATTCTTCTTAAAATTTGAAGAATTATATTTTAGAAAAGTGGTCGCTACATAAGTGGTATCAGAGCACGGGTCTACAGTTCTGTAGACTCGTTAAAATGGTTTCTTTTTCTAAACTGAAAATTTCATTTTCGCAAGTAGTCAATATTTTTAGCAATTATGATCATCCACCTCTGCCGCTTCACGTCGATTCCAAGGTATATTAAGTTATTATTATTCATTATGTGATAAATTCAGTTGACCAGATCAACCATGATTCATGCAGTATAGATGCATCTTCAGTCTATTTTGTACATAAGAATTATATGATAAAGTATTTGGGCATGAAATTGTTTTCTAATAAATTCATAAGTATATGTGTGACATGCGAAAGTCATCATTGCTAGACATCTCTGTTTCTCAACCTATAGATGTAGTGTAACTCTCCATTTTATTTCTCCCGCTCGTTGGGTAAGTACTGAAAGATCGTTGCGTGTGGTATGCCTTAGGATAATGGCAACTCATGGACGTGGACGCCCAGCTAACCGAGGTGCAGATAATCTCAGTGGTCAGAATGCTAACCTTGGTGGTGGTGACGGAGGTCAGGATAACCACAACAATAACGTGCCTGCTCCTACTCAGGCACAATTTGTGCAACAATTCCGGCGTTTCACTCCACCAACATTCAACGGTCGAGAAGGACCAGCTTTTGTTGACGAATGGTTCATGTCGCTCGAGCGCACCTTTGAGCTCATTGGGTGCACCGATGCGCAAAGAATTCTTTGTGGCCAATATCAAATGGTGGAGGATGCTGGATGCTGGTGGATAAGCTATTGGCATTTGAGGCCGGTGGCCGAGCGTGCTGCATTAACTTGGGATTGATTCAAGGAAATAGTAATGGAACAGTACTACCCATAGCATTACCGAGAGAAGATGGAGAGAGAGTTTTGGAATCTTGAACAAGGAGGAATGACGGCTGAAGAATATGAGAGAAAATTCAACCAAATCAGCTTCTTTGTGGAGCACATGGTGGATACAGATTGAAAGAGGGCCTTTAAGTTCCAAAGTGGTTTATGCCCGAGTATTCATCACATCGTGTCTGGTCATGGGGTGCTACCCTATACCAAGACATTTTTTCGAGCCCAAGAGGTTGAGGCTAGCCATAATCTGGATCAACAACAGTCTACGAAGCCTAGTATTGGTAAGAGGCATTGGAATGGAAACCAAAATAAGGTCGTGGTTTCTAATAAGCAAGCAAAGGTTGATCAAAGGCCGAGATCTAAGCCTCAAACCAGTAAGCCAGAGTGCTCGAACTGTGGTAAGAATCATGGAGGGGAGTGCCTGTATGGTAAACGTGTCTGCTACAGATGCAAAGAGTAAGGGCATTCAACTTCGAACTGTCATCTCCAAAGGGCCAAAGGTCAAGGTTCTGGAGGAAAAGCTCGCATCTATACTTTGACCCAAAAAGACGCATATGAGAATTCCGGCACGGTGTCAGGTATGCTTATGATCTCTAATGTGCCTTCTTTCGCTTTATTTGACACTGGTACCACACATACTTTTATGTCTGCAAAATTTTATCATGCCATTGGTCATAGAAGCGTTAGAACTGTTGAGTCTCTCGAGGTTAGCTTACCGTCAGAAAATACGATCCTCACTAATAGAATGATTGACGAGAATATTGAGATAGGAGGAAGAGAATTTGACGCTAGCCTGTATTTAATTCACTCGATGGATTTTGATGTGATCCTTGGTATGGACTGGCTCGATAGACATGATGCCGATATAAGATGCCGTGAGAAGAAGGTAACATTGAGGTGTTCTGAAGGCGAGTCGATCACCTTTTATGGTACTAAGAGTAGGACAGTACCAAGAGTAATCACATCTATGGAAGCATTGAGAGGTCTAAGGAAGGAGAAATGTCAGGGTTACTTGGTGAGTTTGGTCGACACTCGTACTAATGAGGTGTCCCCTACAGACGTACCTATAGTACGAGAGTTTCTGGATGTGTTTCCAGAAGATTTTCCGAGAGTCCCACCCGACCGACAAGTGGAGTTTAGCATTGATTTGGTCCCTGGGGCGGCCCTTACATCCAAGGCGCCATATAGAATGGCTCCGAAGGAACTTCAAGAATTGAAGGTCCAGATTCAAGAGCTACTGGAGCTCGGATTTGTTCGTCCTAGCGTGTCACCCTGGGGTGCACCAGTACTGTTTGTAAGAAAGAAGGATGGGTCACTTCGGATGTGTATAGATTACAGAGAGCTGAATCAAATCACGGTAAAGAACAAGTACCCACTACCGAGAATCGAGGATCTATTCGATCAGTTGAGAGGATCCGAAACCTTTTCAAAGATCGATTTGCGGTTGGGGTACCACCAACTGAAGATTAGGGAGTGTGACATTCCCAAGACGGCTTTCAGAACCCGGTATGGACATTTTGAATTTGTAGTGATGCCATTTGGTCTGAGTAATGCACCAGCAGTATTTATGGATTTGATGAATAGGGTGTTCCAACCTTACTTGGATAAGTTCATGATCGTCTTTATAGATGACATCTTGGTGTATTCTAAGGACAAGGAACAACACCAAGAGCATTTGAGGATTACATTGGAGACACTTCGCAAGGACAAGTTGTATGCCAAGTTCAAGAAATGTGAGTTTTGGTTAAACAGAGTTGGATTCCTTGGACATGTAGTGACTTCAAAAGGAATTGAGGTAGATCCCGATAAGGTTGTAGCAGTGAGTAGTTGGGGAGTACCCAAGAATGCGAGCGAAGTTCGCAGCTTTCTGGGCCTAGCTGGCTATTATAGGAGATTTATCGAGGGATTTTCGAAAATCGCCACTCCTATGACACAGTTAACAAAGAAAGGCGTGAGGTTTGAATGCAACGACTGGTGCGAGGAAAGTTTTCAAGAGTTGAAAAGGAGGCTCAACCACGTGATAGGTTATTGTGCAAGATGAAGAATCGAGCACAAGCTGGGAGTATTGAGAAATTTGCGTTGCCGCAGACGACGTTTCACTTATGATGGGAGGTTATGTGTTCCTAAAGATCCACCCCTTAGGAAGCAAATCATTGAAGAAGCTCATAATGCACCATACACCGCCCACCCGGGAGGTACAAAGATGTACCACGACCTGAAGAAGTTCTTTTGGTGGAGAGGAATGAAACGGGACATTGGTGTATTTGTAGAGAGGTGTATGATATGTCAGCAGGTGAAGGCAGAACACCAACGGCCAGGAGGTTTGCTCCAACTGTTGGAAATCCCAGAATGGAAATGGGAGCATATCACAATGAATTTCGTGGTTAGTCTGCCATGAACAATGAGGAAGAATGATGCTATCTGGGTAATAGTAGATCGGTTGACGAAGTCATCTCATTTTCTACCTATGAGAATGACTTACAGTATGGAACAATATGCGAAGATTTATATTCAGGAGATTGTGAGGTTACATGGCATTCCAGTGTCGATCGTCTCGGATAGAGATCCACGATTTACGTCGAAATTTTGGAAAAGTCTGCAAAGTGCATTGGGCACTAAATTGAATTTCAGTACTGCATATCATCCGCAAACCGATGGTCAATCTGAACGGACGATCAAGACACTTGAAGATTTGTTGAGGGCGTGTGTTTTTAATACTGGTGAGAATTGGGAAAATATTTTGCCGTTAGTAGAGTTTGCTTATAACAATAGTTACCAAGCTACTATACAAATGGCCCCGTATGAAGCTCTGTATGGAAGGAAATGTCGATCGCCCCTTTATTGGAGTGAGGTTGGAGAAGGAATAATTTTGGGTCCAGAATTGATCGGGCAGACTGTAGAGAAGATAGCCGAAATCAGAAGTAGAATTAAGACTGCCCAGGATCGGCAGAAGTCTTATGCGGATAAACGGAGGAAAGATATCCAATTTGAGATTGGAGAGAAGGTGTTCCTGAAGGTAGCACCGATGAAAGGAGTAATACGATTCGGTAAAAAGGGAAAGCTATAGCCTCGTTATATCGGACCTTTTGAGATTTTGGGTCGTGTTGGTGATCTTGCTTATAGTTTGGCATTGCCGATGGAATTATCAGGAGTGCACAATGTCTTTCACGTCTCCATGCTGAGAAAATACATACGTGATCCTGGTTATGTATGCAATTTCAAAGAGTTGCATGTAGCGAAGAATTTGACTTATGAGGAGGTACCTATAGCTATTTTGGAGCGTAAGGTACACCAGTTATAAAATAAAGAGGTTAAATTGGTGAAAGTTCAATGGAGTCGTCATGGACCAAATGAGGCAACTTGGGAACGTGAAGAGGAGATCCATTCTAAGTATCCAACATTCTTTTTCCATGGTACATAACTTAATTTTCGAGGACGAAAATTTGTTAAAGGGGAGTAGGTTGTAATGCCCCGATTTCGCATATACATTTATTGTGAATTATAGAAAACATGTTCAATTTTATTAAATTAATGCCCGAATAATTTATCGTTTAATTCATTTTATTTAATGATCACGCAAATTCATTTATGTCATTATAATTCATGTCCAGCCATGTGATTCATGTCGTGTCATTTCTCATTTTATTTCATCGTGTTTCATGTCATCATTTCTAGGCCCGAGTCAAATTTTAAGCGATATTAATCGTTACCCATAAGATTTCACAAGTCCATTTTAAATAATACATTCATTTTTGAGCTAACCAACCACTATAATGTTCAGTCCAATAAATATTAGTTCCCAAACCCAATTGAAATTAATAATCAACTACTAATTCCCAAGCCCAAATCCAATAATTAATTAAGAACCCAATTATCATTATAATATCCAGCCCCTATTTCTCTCTCCTATACTCACACATGATGATGAAGGAAGTTTTCTGCACATTCTCACAACCACATTAGTGGGAGTAGTGGGCATCATGGGGAAGAGTTGGTTGAGATTTTTCTGCTTAAATACCACACTCTCAGCAGATCAAAAGGGAATTTCATATCATTTTACAGCAAATGTTTCCATATCAAATCATCATATAAATCGAACAGCATACATTTATAGCCCGTCATCCGAAAACATTCTACACCACCAGAGCAATCCGTAGGTAATCTTCCTTCTGTTCAATTCCCCTGATTTCACAGCAAACACACAAAATGTTATTCCCATCTTTTTCGATCCTTCACAATCTTCATGTAACAAGCATCATCTATCTTCAATAATTTCCCAACAACACACACACATCATGAGATTCGGAAAACCCAAATCTGAAATCAAAAATTGAAATCAAAACCCAAACCATTTTTATAATCAAATTCAAAGTTGAAGGAGAACAAACCTTTTATTTCGGCTGCAACTGGAAATCCCCAACCACGACCACCTTAGATGTTGGCTCGAACCTCTGGCCATTGCAACCGTCGCCTTCGTGACCCTACGTCACTCATTCAGTTCTTTCGCCCGAATCAAATCCCTAGCCAGCCATCTCACAGTCGGACCCGGTAACCCGAAATTTCGGGCAAACATCAAGGATAATCAGGCAAATAGAAAAGATGTGATCCTCAATTACCCGATTATATATACCTGGACCGTCGTTGTCGTTGCTTGGTCGGATTCAAGGACCGCGGTTCCGCGATTACTTCCGATGGGAGTTCGAACAGAGTTGTTGGAGTCCGAACCGAAGGAAACAGGGTGAATAGACAGTCGATACTCCGATCCAGCCATCTCACAATCGTTGCAGTGTGAGACGGTCTTCATGTCCCGAAAAAGTTTCTCAGAACCTGCAAGTGAGGGAGAGGCGAATAGTGAAAAAGGGATTTCTCACACCCTAGAGATTAGGCCGATTATACACTTCATTCAATTGGGCCAAATCCCTAATCCGGCCCAAACTTCTCTTTCACCAATGTCAATTAATTTTTAGCCCAACTTCAAATTTCACTCTTGGGTCCATTAATCCAGTTCTATTTAGTAATGACCCGATTTGTCCTTACACCATTTCAGTCCTTAAATATTTAATTCCTTCAATTTTACTTCAATCAGCTTTTCAATAATTAAAATTCAGCCTTATTTATCCGAGCCATTAAATATGTAGATTTCTCTAATAATATTAATATTCAATTCAAGTTATGTCTTGTAGATTATTTTCAATTATAGTATTATATTAATAATAAATTATTATTATCTGTAGATAATAACAAGAATTTACAGGCCTAGAATTGTCGAGTCAAGCATCTTCATCACATTCAAGTTCAAGAACTGTATTTTATCCAGGTGTGGGGATTTATTATGCTTTCGTTTATTTTAATTGCTTTATATATTGTCTCGTATGTGCACGTGAAATCAGTCAGAAGCACTTAAATGTGCAATCAGTCAGAAGCACTTAAATTTGCAATCAGTCAGAAGCACTTAAATGTGCAAATCAGTCAGAAGCACTTAATTGTGCATAAAGCCTTCGGGCTAGCCGGCGGGCTTCAGAATTTATCAGTCATGTTGTTTATACTTGCTAATATATTTAGTAATTAACGTAGACATATTGCGTATCCTCCACACTGAGCGAGTTGGAAGCTCACCCCACTATTTAACCCCTTTCAGGTTGAGGAGCTCGATGTGGCATGCGATTGAGAGTGGGATGATCAAGCCTATAATTAGATGTTTATTTATTTAATGTTATTTCTCTCAAATTATGTTTATGAACAAGTGTTCAATTTGTTTTATGTTTTTTTACGTCAAGGCATGTTTTGTTTTAACAATGACTCGAGAAGATTACTTGCAATTATTAAGTTTGTCTTTTTGAAATGTATTTCCGCTGCAAAATTTTTATTTATTCTTCTTAAAATTTGAAGAATTATATTTTAGAAAAGTGGTCGCTACAGAAAGACATCTGACATAAAAAAAATTAAAACATCCATCACATAATGCATAGCAAAATATATGGAAAAATCTCAAAACACAATGTATATGCTAGAAACCAACACCTCGAAAAACCTGCATATGCAAGCCACGATCATATGGACGTTTACCCACACATTTTTCCTGTAGAGTTTTACGTATTTAATTTCACTATCTAGTCAACTTACGTTATGAGAAGTAAAACTAATAGTTGTTTCCTCTTGGCCATGTATTAATTAACATAGATTTCGAGGGGGAACTTATTAATTAATACACCTAAGTGAACACCATAATTTAACATCCTTAAAATATTATCTTTTAAATAATAGTCCTACAGATGGAGAGGTCCTATCATAAAAAATAATATTTACGTTATTTATGATTTGAAATTTAAAACTAGTGAACCTATAATTAGTACATCCGATATGGCGGAAAACCCTAATGTCAACGTGCATGCTAATTACTTCACAATTTAAATTAATCATGGAGGCCAATTTGATTTTATTTTAAAAAAATCAATTTAACCACTTAGTTATTTTATCCTTAAGGTTTAAATTTTCTCGTCCTAACATGCAAGAAACATCTCACGCATACATTCATACATGCCATACATTAAAACAATAAAAACCAAAAATAAAGCATGAATAATTAAATTATCCAATTATCATGGTCTTCTTCCTTGATTTAAATCCGAGAAAATCTTCGACTCGATTTCTCCCATTAGATCAAGCATCTCGTCACTCCTCCCTGGTCTGGTCGCGGATTTCCAAAATTAAAATTTCACTTTATACAAAATCAATTACATAAAAAATTAATTTTAAATCCTGACTCTCCAGTGGACGCAACGAACGGCGGTGAAATGGATCGACCAAAATCGACAACTCGACCCAAACCGCGAACTGCTCGGACAGTCGTCATGACCCTCGGCGAGCTCGGCGCTGCTCCGAAGATAGCCGTGTGCTTCTCGGCAGCGCCCGCTTGCTATTGTCGGCCACGGCTGTCCAGCAGTCCCGGCAGTCCCGGTTCTGCTCTATTTATTCGTGATTCCATCTTTTCCGAATCCAATTAAAATTTTACACAAAATAAAATACATCGATTTTACAGAAAGATTACATGAAAAATGAAATCCTAGATCTTGCTGATGATTTTCTCACGGGAAAAACCATTACATGCCTCAAATCGGGCCAAACCAACAATTGTATAAATAATAAAAATAAATAAATAAACCATTATATAAACCATGATAATTGGATCATATTCCTGCAAGAACACATCTAGCAACATATACCAACATCAAATTACATGAATATTTAAATTACTACCAATTAATCACCAAAAATAATTAAAATAGCAAAAGCCTAAAATTCCGTCTCCGATACCAATTGTTGGAAATAAAACGCAGCGGAAGCGAAGTTGGTTAAAATTTGATACTCGCGTTTTACGCATCTACAAGCACAAGATCTATTTAGGCATGCTAATTAATTAACTACTAAGATTAATAAGCAATTTAAATATTATTTATTATTTATTAAATAAATATGTTGGTAATTAAATATCCTAATCTAGATCTAAAAGATCATAGGATATTACCTTTTAAGCGTAGTGGTTGCTTTCGTCTTGATCTCCTTGTATTTCTACTTTCAGACCTTCTAGAGTATGATCCGCCTTAACCCGGACGTTGTATGGGCAATGAGCTGCCGGATCTTGCTTGGACTTCTATGGGATCGGCCGAAATTCTTTGTTTTGTGGTCACTCGATTTTTCTTTTCTAGTATTGCATGAACACTCTTAGAAACTTGATGTATTATCTAAATTATAGAATCAAAGACACAAGTCTAGATCTACAATTAAACATAAGAGGAAAATTTGATCTAACAACCTTGCAAAGAGTAGTAAAACCGGCCAACCCATGTCCTATTTATGGGCTCTTAGACTACTAATAGGGATCTTAAGGAG
This sequence comes from Orobanche coerulescens, assembly GCA_033398695.1. Lineage (NCBI taxonomy): Eukaryota > Viridiplantae > Streptophyta > Magnoliopsida > Lamiales > Orobanchaceae > Orobanche > Orobanche coerulescens. The sequence goes on along the minus strand of CM065805.1, from coordinate 26,657,896 downwards.
GATTAGGGAATGACTCCTAATAGACCTCAAATTTTCTTATTAGGACCTTTACTAATATATTGAGTCTATTAATATCAATTCAATCCACTAAAGCATTAATATTGCACTTCCAACTCAAATCCCAATTTATGAAATCGGGCTCCTTATTTAAATATATTATTTCTCGTGTTTAAGATATCGAATGTCCATTAATTAATTATAAGCTACTGTCATCTTTAATTAATTAATATCTTATTCAAGAGTAGTACCACTCAAACCTTATTATTATATCAAAATTAAATCCACCTGCAGGGTTTAATATAATAATCATTATCGAGCTCCTCAAGGGGTCATCATCAACCCGCACGAGTCGGGACATATTTTCTAGTAATAATAATAACTGTCATATAAATAATATTATTGCCCAAGATACGAAGCTTATAGAGTCGATCATTTTGACTCTCACCCAAGGTAAATCAAAGCAATAAATATTATAAATACACAATTAAATATTATATACTTAGAATTAAGAAATAATAATTTTCTGAGATTTACTTTCTTCTTATAGTCGGTACATAAGACACTATCTCACCTCGAGCCAGTTCAACGTATGCAAATACGCTAATGTATGCTAATAGTTAAGACCAACTAATCTCATGTAATACCCTGAATTTTAGAATAATATTTTATCGTTGACTTTGTTAGAAGATTGATGATGTGATTTTTTCGGTAATAGATGTGATATTGGGTAGACGAGAGTAAGGTGTCGGGTAGTATTTTCTAATATCGTCGAATAATTATTAGTTAGAATGTGATGGTGGCGAACGTTGTATTTTCTGATAAATTATTCAACGAAAATTAGAAAAAATTATCCGGACCATATATAAGCTTGTTAATTTACTTGAATGTATTTAAGATGAATTTGTGGTCCTCGACCATTTAAAATAAGAGATAAGCACCAAGAGTGTAAATAATAATAAAATTGGACATTTTCTTGGAAGTATCGCGGACAAGTACAAACTTTGAAAACTCACCACGAATTTTTGGACTATTCAAAAATTCTCAAAATTAATGGTATTATAAATAATTGAGCTTGCTTTCCAACGATTTAAACGGAGAGCCAATCGGAGTCCGAACGATGAAGTTATGATCGAATGATGAGTCAAAAGAACTAGTTCGAAAACCCCTTTTTTAAAAGAAATATTTTGGAAAAACATTTCTATAAGATGATTTGAAAATGTTATTGTCGACTCGGTACATTTTGGGGTTCTGAAAAATCGAATGGAAAAACTTTTAGAAAATAACTTCAAAATTTCTCGGGTCCTTGACCCAGTATGTAGAAAACAATTTTATAGGAAAATCATTTCAATGTTATTCGGGGTCCTCGACCAAATTTGCACAACACCATCACAAGAACAATCATCTCAACATCTCACGGGGTCCTCGACCCAATCTACTGAACATCATCACAAGAACAATCATCTCAACATTCCACAGAACACTTCACAGCACAATCAATGTCACAACCTCTCATTTCAACAAATCCTACTCAAGACCCTTGATTAATTAACCCTCGGAAATCTCGTCAGATATCCTTGGTTAATTAATCGTGATACCAACATTTAAACGAGTTGAAACAAACTTTCAGAAGCACAAATCTCAGCCTTTGTCGAGACCAACATTTAAAACGAGTTCAAAAGAACTTTTGAAGTCGGAGAAAGTTTTGCGATTTATGGAACACGAATTATCCAAGAAAACGACTTGACATATAATATAACCGGAAACTCAAAAAGTAAACTTTCCAAAATCATGCTCGCAATGTAAAAATAGTGTATGTAGATGGCGACGGAATCCTGATTTTATCTATTGAAACAAAATCAAACTCGAAATAGAATCCCAACCAGATAGTCAAATATCTAATTTCTAAATTAAAAACGTGTAAATAGATCTAAGCTTATCCAATTAGTCAAAATTTCATTATTTAGGAATGCAAAATCCCTAATATCGCATGTGATGTTATAATAAATCATGCATATAAAAGACCGGGGCATTACAATACCCGAAAACTTAAAACGTAAACTTTTACAAATCATGCTCGCAACGTAAAAATAGTGTATGTAGAAGGCGGTGGATTCACGATTCTGTCTATAGAAATAAAAATAAAAATAGGACAAGAATCCTAACCAGATAACCAAGTATCCAATTTCTGAATAAAAAACATTCAAATAGATCTAATCTTATCCAATTAGTTAAAATTATTATTCTTATGTATGCAAAAGCCCTAATATCACACTTGAGGTTATAATAAATCATACATTAAAAGGCTGGGTCATTACATCCTACCACTCTAACAAGAAATTTCATCCCAAAATTTACATACCTCATCAAAGAGTTCTGGGTGTTTCTCCCATATCTTGATTTTGGGTTCCCACGTATCTTCTTCCGAACCACGGTGACTCCATAATACTTTTACCAAAGGAATCGACTTATTCCTCAATTCATGAACCTTCTGATCTAAAATAGCTTCAGTCCTCTCTTCATAACTCATGTTGTGACTAAGGACTATGTCACTCTGATGAATCTCCATCCATTGACAAGCCCAATAGCCCGAGCCACCACTCCTGTAATATCCGGGATTTTCATTTCTGTTTGCCTTGAATTATTTGTCGTTTTATGCCTGTTATTTTGTTTCGTTTATAAACTGTCTCGCTGTTGTATAGGTATGATATACCGTGTGGTGTTGTATCATTCGTCATGTACAACTTGCTATTATGTAAGTCGTACATATCGTATGAATGTATGTGTGACATGGTGTGTTGTATTATGTTACCGTATTGTCTCTTAGAGAGCGTCGTGAGCTCTTGATATCTCCCCCTTTTGAGTTGGTTATGTTCTGGGTACTTTCGGGGCCATGTCGGGCTCGATGTTAACCTTCGATTGTAGCACACGAGCAGGCCACACGAGTGTGTGCTCTTGCGTGGTGCTCATGTGCATTTAATGTTCGACAGTGAACTCCCAGGGATGCACGAGCAGGACACACGAGCAGTTGCTCATGCGCGGTGCTCGTGCATGATGACAGAAGTCGGGCAGTAGCCTAGCTGTAATATCCGCATTTTTTTCCTTTCTATTGATATTCTCGTTTTAGTGTATTTTCATTTTTGGCAAATCGCTCGTAACTGTATTGACATTTCGAGGATATTTAATATTGGACTTTTTTTCGTTCGATCTTGTTTCGGACTCGTTTTACTCGATTCGACGGGGCCTCGAGCGAATCTATGGCTTCGTCCTGGATTCACGAGTTTGTTTCGCGGCCAGCTCGGGAGGGTCCTTAGAGGCCTCGAGTGGGATTCTTGGCTTCGTCCCGGTCCTAGGTGACGTGTGTGCTTGATTTGGTTTATGAATATGGCCAGCTCGGGAGGGTCCTTAGAGGCCTCGAGTGGGATTCATGGCTTCGTCCTGGTCCTATGCAAATTGATTGACTGTTTGTTTCCGGAAAAGACATGTCTGGTTTTGGTTTTGAAATGATTTGGTGCATTGTACTATGAAATGTGTAAGCGATTGGTTTGCCTTGAATACTTGTACTAGCATAATTGCTAACCCCTTTGGGGACCCGTTGTGGAGAAATTCTTGTTATGGATTTCAGGTTATGATCATCCGGACGAGCGAGCACTGGTACAGTACGAGGATGTTGGCCAGGGTCGTTGACGTATGCATTTGAGTCCTTTTATTTCAATTATTTCATTCGATATGGTTGTTGTCCACTCTTGAAACTTATAGATTGTACTCACGAGTACTTAGGCTTTTCTCTTCGGATTATGGTTTGTATTCGTCAAGTTATTTATGTTTGTCACTGTTGATTATTCCGCCGGTTGTACCGGGCGTGTTAATTGATTTTCAACTGGATGATATGTGTTTATACTGTGGTAAGTTGTGTCTAGCCTGGTGGGTCCCATGTAGGGGTCCACGACACTGTAATATACCTTGAATATCTTGGGGGTGTTACAGAAAATGGTATCAGAGCACTAGGTTTATGGATACCTAGGCTTGTCGGTTATTTGGGTCTAGTTGTGTTTTGTTTTGCATAGTGTCACACCCTGCCAGTGTAACACCCCCAAGTTATTCAGAGATATTACAGCGCCGTAAGCCCCGCCGTGGGACCCACAAGGCTAAACATACGCGGAACCATAAATTTTGACCGATAAGGTCTACGCACAATGGAATGAAAAACGATACAAAGGTATTCGAAATATAACCAATGTATTCACAAACATCACAACTCAATTCAATACTTCGGCAAACACAGGCCGGAACATCAAGGAAAAAGGAAAACAATACTCGAGTATTCAATAGCCAATCCAGTACAACAACACTGAACGGGAAACTCCAAAGAAATAAAACTGGAAGAAAGACACAGTATCACACTTGCCCACCATCTTTATGCCGACCCGATACCTGCCCGTCCGCTCTCCTGGAACCTGAAATACATGAAACGTATTCCCCCCATAAAGGGGTTAGCCGTCGAATAGCTAGTGCAAGTATAACAATATGAAACATAATACTTCTCGACAATAAAGTAAATGTAATCCGTCAATTCATCAATATAAGACTAGTATTCCGGAATAACTAAAATCTCAAGACGTATGTGAATGCCGTCAAAACGGTTCGTTCATATCATACGCCGTTACATGTAGGAATGCCGTCAAAACGGTTCGTTCATTACATGCCAACATTATTTCATATGAATGCCGTAGAAACGGTTCGTTCATATCAACCATGGAATCGCACCAGAGGCTACGAAACCCTCAGAGGACCATAGGCCCGTCCCGGAGTGGCTAGAAATAATCATACCATCAATATTTCATACTTTCAAAGTCGAGAACGTACAATCATAAATGTATACTTGCCTTTGAGACATCGAGGAACGAACGGAAAAAGGGGTATGAGATTGGTAGGTCCAAGAACGCGCTTCCGGCACCTAAACGATTCGCAAGGAATATGATAATTAATTATCCATATTCAAATTACACGAAGAAACCCCCGAAACCCGTCTACGATTCATAAAGACATACGGATAATCAACTAGAGGTTGGAAAATCGTCCAAACCTCACAAGTCCGAAAACGACATAATTCAACCCGAAAAATCGGAAGAAAACACTCATACGGTATAGATATATCAAAATCTCAAGGTTCTCAAGCTTCAATCGGATAAAACGGACGAATCTACGAAAATCCCCATTAACCAACACAAAATCAAAGTGTTCTTGAATAATCTTTCAATAATCCGATGAATACCCAATCATGTCCATAATCACGCATATATCACATCATACACCATGATTTCATCATCCAAAACGTCAATACCCACACAAAATCGAGAAGTCAAGATGTCGAAGAAATTACCTTTTGAATATCCAAGCTCTATGATCCAAGGAATACGCGTTAGATCGACTATCCGGGCTTCCCAACCGATTGGAAGTGGTAAATCTTCAACACCCAAGTGATAGCTATGAAAAGAGCTCCTCCCTCAACTCTCTCTCTCGCGATAGAAGATGGAAATGGAGGAAGAAGGCTGAAATCACGCTTAAAAGGCCGAATTATGCAGTTGACCGCATTGTGTGCCGCGGCTCAGCATAGGTGTGCCGCGGCACAGGCCTAAAAATTGTTCCTGTGTTTCGCAGCGGTGCTCGGCTCACTCGTGTGCCGCGGCACCGGTACAAAGTGGTTTGGCCGGGATGCAACACCGGTGTGCCGCGGCTCGAGTAGGTGTGCCGCGGCAATGACTCGGCAATGTGCCGCGGCTCACTCATGTGTGCCGCGGCACCGGGTACACCGCTCGGCCAAATATAGGAAATGTGTGTGCCGCGGCGCACACTCCTTGTGCCGCGGCTCACACCCCCTTCAGGTCCTAAAATGATGAAAATTGACCCGGAAAGAGAATAAACGCAATATGATTCAATGTCTGGACAACAATAACACGAAATAGAAATACGGGAACCCCAAAACGGTGGTTCCAAGCAATGATTACAAGGGTTCGCTCAACAAATCACGATCCGAAGAATATGAAAGGTTTGAAATGACATGACTTTCGACCGGATATTACATTCTCCTCTAAAAGAAGTTTCGTCCCGAAACTTAAGAAATAAATAGTTCGGGGTATTCCACCCGTATCTTCTCTTCCGTCTCCCAAGTCGCCTCTTCGACTCCATGCCTCGACCATTGTACTTTAACCAGTGGAATGGTCTTATGCCGAAGTTGTTTCTCGCGACGCTCAAGGATCTTCACGGGTCTCTCCGGAAAGGTAATATCCTCGGCTACATTAATCTCACTGTAGTCGATAATGTGGCTCGGATCCGCACGTACTTCCTCAATCGGGACACATGAAAAACACTATGGACGTGACTCAAAGCCGGAGGTAATGCCAAGCGATAAGCTAAGTCTCCAACTCGTCCAAAATCTCAAAAGGCCCGATATACCTTGGGCCGAGTTTTCCCTTTACCGAAGCGGAAAACTCCTCCGGTCGGTGATACTTTGAGCAAGACATGATCCCCACTTCAAACTCCAAGGGTCGACGACGAGTATCGCGTAAGATTTCGACGACTGCGCACAGAATCGGTCTCGGATGATAGAAATCTTTTCCTTGGTCTCCAACAACATATCTGGTTCCGTCCCAACTAGCTCAAGCCTCGTCCCAACATAATGGCGACCTACATCGCCTACCATAGAGAGCCTCGAAGGGTGCCATTTTGATCGACGCATGCCAACTATTATTGTAAGCAAACTCGATCAACGGCAAGTGAAGCTCCCAATCATTACTCCAGTCTAAGGCACAAGACCGTAACATATCCTCCAACGCTCAATCGTCCTCTCTGTCTGACCGTCCGACTGAGGATGAAAGGAAGTGCTCAATCTCAACTCAGTACCCAGAGCCTGATGAACGGCCTGCCAAAAATGCGATATGAAACGGCCGTCTCGATCAGAAACAATGGTCTTGGGGGCACCGTGTAACCTCACGATCTCAGCGATAAAGGTTCGAGCCAATCTATCCGGTCCCCAAGTATCCTTAATACCCAAGAAGTGTGCAGACTTGGTCAATCGATCGACAATTACCCAAATCATATTCATTCCGGCCCGAGTTCTCGGCATGCCAGTGATAAAATCCATTGAGATATCTTCCCACTTCCACTCGGCAATGGGGAGTGGTTTCAACAACCCCGCTGGTCGTTGATGTTCGATCTTGACTTGTTGACACGTCAAGCACCGTAATACGAACTCCGTAACATCCTTCTTCATGTTATTCCACCAAAAATTTCGCTTCAAATCTTTGTACATCTTACTCGTCCCGGGGTCGATTGAGTAAGGCATAGCATGAGCTTCTCGGAGAATCCTCTGTCTCAATTCCAAATCATTCGGAACGCAAAGCCCGCTCAAATCTCAAAATACTATCCTCGTGTACCATAAAGCCGAGCTTTTCCTTTAATCACATCTTCCTTCGCTTGAGAAATCATCGGGTCACTCCACTGTTTCCCTTTGATATCATCAACCAAGGACGAAGTAATTTCGAGAGTACACAACTGCCCCTGTACTCGCTGAAGCCAAACTTCGATCCCTTGTTCAATTAAATCCTGACGAATCTTCGTCTGAGACGTAAGAACCTCAAGCATTTGAAGAGATGCCGATTTGCGGCTCAAAGCATCCGCAACGACGCTGCTTTTCCGGTGGTAAAGAATCTCCAAATCATAATCCTTTATCAATTCTAACCAACGCCTCGCCTCATATTTAGCTCCTTCTCGATCAAAATATATTTCGTGCTCTTGTGATCGGTATAAATCCGACACGGTGACCCGCATAAATAATGCCGCCAAATCTTGAGTGCGAAGACAATTGCGGCCAACTCTAAATCGTGAGTAGGATAATTCATCTCATAAGGTTTTAATTGTCGAGACGCAAAAGCTATCGTCTTATCATGCCGCATAAGCACACACCCAGTGCCTTGACTCGAAGCGTCACTATAAACCGCAAAGCCCTCGCTACCATGTGGTAAAGTTAAAATCGGCGCTGAAGTCAATCGTCTCTTCATTCATCGAAGCTCGTTGTCTCTCATCCGTCCGTATAAACTTTTCGGTCTTCTCGAGTAATTTTGTAAGCGGTCGAGCGAGTTTCGAGAACCCTCGACGAACCGACGGTAATACCCAGCAAGGCCCAAAAAGCTACGAACCCCTTTAACATTTTTAGGCGGTGCCCAACTTAGCACCGCTCGATCTTCTCGCGGGTCTACACGAACCCCTTCGGCCGAAATCACATGGCCGAGAAACATAACTTCTTCCAACCAAAACTCACATTTCGAGAACTTTGCATAGAGGTGCTCGGTTCTCAAAATGTCTAAGACCAAACGCAAGTGTCGGGCATGTTCCTCCTTATCCCGAGAATAGATCAAGATGTCGCCAATAAAGACGACTACACACTGTCGAGGTACTCGATGAATATTTTATTCATTAATCGCATGAATACCGCCGCGCATTCACAACCCAAAAGGCATAACTACAAATTCATAATGCCCATATCTCGTCCGAACCCCGTCTTTGGAACGCTTCGGACTCCCTCACTCGAGTTGATAATACCCGGATCTTAAATCAATCTTCGAGAAAACCGCAGCCTCCTTGCAATTGATCAAATAGATCGCCTATACGAGGCAAAGGATATTTATTCTTGATGGTTACTTTATTCAGCTCACGGTAGTCAATGCACAAACGTAGTGAACCATCCTTCTTCCCGACGAAAAGAACGGCGCGCCCAAGGCGAAGCGCTCGGTCCGATGTACCCTTTTTCCAAAAGTTCTCCCAACCGAGTCTTCAATTCCGCATCTCTAAGGTGCCATCCGATAAGGTGCTTTAGAAATCGGGGCCGCATCCGGCTCTAAATCCACGGAAAAATCTATCTCTCGATCTCGCGGTAATCCCTAAGATCGTCCTAAAAACATCGGATACTTCATTAACAACCTAATTGAAGAGAAATCGACTTCAATTCCTTCCGCTAACGCATAACACCAATAGCCCGTACAACCTTTATTCAAAAGTTTTACGGCCTTCATGGAACTGATAAGTAACTTGGATTGGCCCAACTTACGTCCCAAAAATGAGTACTCAGATCCGTCCTTAGTCATCATAGTGATAACTTTGGTACGGTAATTCATAATCGCCTGGTGATTATTAAGCCAATCCTCGCCTTCCATATCAACTACAATTAAATTTGATAACCATTCCATACCGGATATAACCACCGGGAATTCTCTAACCTCCTGATTCCCCACAATCCTATCCCCGCTAGGCAGTCTCACGATAAAGGGATCGCAAGCAGTTAAACAAGTTATATTCAAACGGCGTACACACTCCAAAGAAATAAAGGAATGTGTAGCACCCGAATCAAAAAGTACACGGACTGGATAGGATAGAATATGGATGGTACCTGTAGCCACCGCCGCATCGGGTTCGTCTGTTCGACGCATCTCATAAACCCGTGGTTGCACCGAACCGACGCTAGAGTTCCCCCCTCCAGCGTTCTGACCCCGTACCCGGCCCCTGCCAAAATTATGCTGAGGTTGACCACCGGGCGTGGCCCAAGTGTCCAAAGTCTGATTCGGCTCGGAACAAAAAGTCGCTCTATGTCCCATCTGTCCGCACGTGTGACACTTCAACGGTGGAAAGTGGCATTCCAAATTAATGTGGCCTGAACGGCCACAATTATAGCAAGTCACCGCGCGATTTGAGGTACCCGAAGTGGGACAGTAACTCCTCTTCCCTTTATTAGAACGTGACGACTGTCCGGCAAAACGGTTAGTCGTCTGTGACTTCTGAAAGTTGCCACCCTAAGAGCCAGAAAAATTTCCTCCGACTTTCTGCTTCTTCGGTTCTTCAACGGTATCATTGTCGGGGCTCAACATATCATGGGCTAAAGCTCTGTCCTGATACTCTTTCAGTGTGGTACAAGCAAATCCGGCCATGTACCGCCGCAAGTCCAAATTCATCCGCATATCAAAATAACGGATCTTATCACGCTCTCTACGTACTTGATCCTTCACATGGATTAATTGTTGGTTATACTCCACGATTGCCTGCGAAACGGGAATATCTTGTGGTTTAGCCTAGAAGAAGGCTCGGATTCGGCTCTCTCGTACCGGCCAAGGACAAAACTCGGCCTCCAAGAGCTCCTTAAATTCATCCCATGAGGCAATACGATCCTGTGGCTTGATGACCTTCCACCAAGTAGCGGCCTCCTTAGTGAGGAAATACTGAGCAATCGGTACTTTCCTCACCTCGGGGCAATCAACTGCCTCGAAAATCTTCTCCAACTCTGCTAGCCAATCCTCCCACCTAACGGGTCTGTGGCACCGCCAAACCGTGGAGGGTGCATACGGATTACGCTCAAGGTGGCATCCGTGTTTGGGTTCGGGTTATTCACCAACACGGGGCCAAAATAGTCATCTCGAGTAGCCAATTGTTGAAGTGCATTCGCCACTCCAACGTCTGCGTTGTTCCTCGACCATTTGATCGTCGTGGCCGACTCTCGGTATCGGGTGCACCGAGTTCGACAACCGGGGTTGGTCGACCCCGCAACCGAATCGATGGAAACGGCCGCGCCACGACCTCTTCTCGCCCACGGCCACGACCACGGCCACGGCCCCTACCACCGACATATCAAGAACACACAAGTCACGTAAGCACAATTCAATCACGCATCAACAAAGTGTCCGATTCTCAAGAATACCGATAAAAGGAAGCAAAACGAATAAGGAAACACCGGAAGAGTGAGAGGTCTTACAAGTACCGGCCGTGACCGTGATGATGGCAGAGTAGTGATACTGTGGACATTTAACGACTCAATCGACCCAAAGACCGGCTGCCTAGGTATCCATATACCTAAGCTCGATACCATTCTCGTAACACCCCAAGTTATTCGTAGATATTACAACAGTAAGCCCCGCCGTGGGACCCACAAGGCTAAACATACGCGGAACCATAAATTTTGACCGATAAGGTCTACGCACAATGGAATGAAAAACGATACAAATGTATTAGAAATATAACCAATGTATTCACAAACATCACAAATCAATTCAATACTTCTTCAAACAAAGTCATGAACATCAAGGAAAAAGTAAAACAATAATAGATTATTCAATTGACAATCCAAGACAACAACACCGAACGGAAACTCCAAAGAAATAAAATCGAAGAAAGACACAAGATCACACTTGCCCACCATCTTTATGCCGACCCGATACACCGCCCGTCCGCTCTCCCGGAACTCGAAATACATGAAACGTATTCCCCCATAAAGGGGTTAGTCGAATAGCTAGTGCAAGTATAACAATATGAAACATAATACTTCGACAATAAAGTAAATGTAATCCGTCAATTCATCAATATAAGACTAGTATTCCTAATAACTAAAATCTCAAGACGTATGTGAATGCCGTCAAACGGTTCGCTCATATCATACGCCGTTACATGTAGGAATGCCACAAACGGTTCGTTCATTACATGCCAACATTATTTCATATGAATGCCGTAGAAACGGTTCGTTCATATCAATCATGGAATCGCACTGCAGGCTACGAAACCCTCGAGGACCATAGGCCCCGGAGTGGCTAGAAATAATCATACCATCAATATTTCATACTTTCAAAGTCGAGAACGCATAATCATAAATGTATACTTGCCTTTGAGACATCGAGGAACGAACGGAAAAGGGGTATGAGATTGGTAGGTCCAAGAACGCGCTCCGCACCTAAACGATTCGCAAGGAATATGATAATTAATTATCCATATTCAAATTACATGAAGAAACCCCCGAAACCCGTCTACGATTCATAAAGACATACGGATAATCAACTAGAGGTTGGAAAATCGTCCAAACCTCACAAGTCCGAAAACGACATAATTCAACCCGAAAAATCGGAAGAAAACACTCATACGGTATAGATATATCAAAATCTCAAGGTTCTCAAGCTTCAATCGGATAAAACGGACGAATCTACGAAAATCCCCAAAAACCAACACAAAATCAAAGTGTTCTTGAATAATCTTTCAATAATCCGATGAATACCCAATCATGTCCATAATCACGCATATATCACATCATACACCATGATTTCATCATCCAAAACGTCAATACCCACACAAAATCGAGAAGTCAAGATGTCGAAGAAATTACCTTTTGAATATCCAAGCTCTATGATCCAAGGAATACGCGTTAGATCGACTATCCGGGCTTCCCAACCGATCGAAGTGGTAAATCTTCAACACCCAAGTGATAGCTATGAAAAGAGCTCCTCCCTCAACTCTCTCTCGCGATAGAAGATGGAAATGGAGGAAGAAGGCTGAAATCACGCTTAAAAGGCCGAATTATGCATGACCGCATTGTGTGCCGCGGCTCAAGATAGGTGTGCCGCGACAAAGCCTAAAATTGTTCCGAGGTTTCGGCGGTGTGCCGCGGCTCACCAGTGTGCCGTGGCACCGGCACAAAGTTTTGGCCGGGATGCAACACCGGTGTGCCGCGGCTCGAGTAGGTGTGCCGCGGCAATGACTCGGCAATGTGCCGCGGCTCACCATGTGTGCCGCGGCACGCATGCACCGCCGCTCGCCAAATATAGGAAATGTGTGTGCCGCGGCGCACACTCCTTGTGCCGTGGCTCACACCCCCTTCGGGTCCTAAAATGATGAAAATTGACCCGGAAAGAGAATAAACGCAATATGATTCAATGTCTGGACAACAATAACACGAAATAGAAATACGGGAACCCCAAAACGGTGGTTCCAAGCAATGATTACAAGGGTTCGCTCAACAAATCACGATCCGAAGAATGATATGAAAGGTTTGAAATGACATGACTTTCGACCGGATATTACAGCCAGCATCTCGGTACTTCCAGTGATCGTAAGTTTTCTTATTCGGCCCTTTGTTTCTTGCATTGTATTTCCGCTTCTTTAATCGTAGTTGCTTTTTCCTCCCTTTGTCATCATCAATATACTTCTGTTATCTCTTAACACCAGTATGGATGCCGGAGGAAACCGTGGTCGTGGTCGTGGTCGTGGACGCGACCGAGGACGTGGAGCAGCCGTTGGGGCGACCACGTCGCATTCTTCGGGAGTCGGCAGTACCGGCGACCGTCACAGTCATGCTTCTTCTCAGGAGCGTGCCGACCTTGGTATTGCGGCCGTTATGCAGCAGATGGTAAACTAAATGGCGGCGATAGCTCAGGTGGTCCAGAACCCGGATCCGGCCCACGCTAATCGGGGCGGAACGGATCGTTGGCTTCAGGATATCATCAAGATGCATCCTCCTCAGTTTTCGGGAGCTTCGGACCCAATCGGCTGGGAGGGGTGGATCAAGGAGATATCTAAAGTCTTCACTGCTACCAACTATCCCGAGGACTGTAAGGTCCCTATGGCCTAATACTTTCTTACTGGGGACGCTACGGATTGGTGGGAAGCCATTGGGCCCAAATACCATGTTGCTTCGTGGGCCGAATTTCAGGAATTGATGGAGGCTAAATATTGCCCGTGGCCGGTTAGACAGGCTCGAGTCCATGCTTTCTTTGATGCTAAACCACGGGATATTCCCGTATCCCAAGCTATTGCCGATTTTAACAAGGAGTTGGGCTATGTGAAGACCCAAGTTGCCGAGGAGAGCGACAAAATTTTCAATTTTTCCAGGCGGATGAAATTGTCGATTCGGGACTACATGTCTGGGCTCGTCTGTACTACTTTGAAAGATTATTAGAGTCGAGCTCTTGCCTACGATATGTCTGTAACGGACAGTGCTGTGGTTCGGGAGAGTAAGAAACAGAAATCCGCCGGAAATTTCTCGGGCCACAGGGGTGGAGGTCAGCAGAGATCTCAGTCTGCAAATATTCCTGGGGGTGGTTCGACCCGTTTTTCTGGAGGCTATCGGGGTACCGCTAGTGCCTCCGTTCGGGAACCCAGATGCTTTAACTGTGGCAAGCCAGGCCATGGGAACTGGGAGTGTCCTCGTCCGACTTTGACTTGTCATACTTGTGGTTAGTCGGGCGACAAAGCTTCTTTTTGTGAGCAGATCAGACTGATTCGCGGCGCCCGTTCTTTTCATCCAGCGCCTATGGAGCCGAGTGTAAATCAGGGCTCGTTCGCTCCGCAGTCTCCGCCGAGTGCTAGTCGAGGGAGAGGTCGGGGTCAGCCCCCTAGAGGGGGAGCTTCCAGTGTCGGCTCTGCCCCTCCACGTATCTATGAGATGAGAAGGGCCGATGATCCAGCGGCCACTGTGGCGACATGTATCGTTCATATCTATTCCCATCCTGTCAGTGTGCTTTTTGATTTGGGTGCTACGCATTCATTCATTTCGCGGGAGTGTGTGCACCGTTTGAGTCTTGACTTTTTATCGCCTTGCGAGCCTTTCATCGTTAAACTTCCTAGTGGTGATAGAATCGTCGGTGATCGAGAGGTCCGGGACTGTTCTGTGTTTATATGTGAGAGGGCTTGGCTCTCTAATCTTATTGTTGTGGGTATTGAGGGTGAGGATTTGATTCTCGGGGATGATTGGCTCGAGCAGCATGGTGCAATCATGAACTACCGCATGAGGATCATCACCATGCTAGCCGAGGACGGCACCGAACACTCTTTCGCGGGGCGAAAGAGAAACCAGAAACTTGTTATTAACGCCTTGAAGGCGCTGAGACTCCTGCGAAAAGGGTATACTGGTTATTGGTGCTATGCCTTGAAAGCGGAGAGTGGTGGAGTCGAGCTTTCATCGATAACAGTCGTTAATGAATTTCCTGATGTTTTTACTGATGAGTTACCGGAGTTGCCACCAGACCGTGAGGTCGAGTTCGCTATAGAGTTAAAGTCGGGTGCGTCTCCGATCTCGAAGGCGCCGTATCGCATGGCACCTTCAGAGATGGCCGAGCTGAAGAAGCAGTTGAGTGAGCTTCTTGAGCCGGGTTATATTCGACCGAGCGCTTCGCCTTGGGGCGCACCGGTTTTTTATTTGTTTGGAAAAAGGATGGTTCACTGCGTTTGTGTATCGACTACCGCGAGCTAAACAAGGTGACCATCACGAACAAGTATCCTCTGCCGAGGATTGATGACTTGTTCGATCAGTTGCAGGGGGTTGCGGTATTCTAGAAGATCGACTTGAGATCGGGGTACTATCAGCTTCGGGTGAAGGAGTCCGACATTCTGACAACAGCTTTTCGGAAGAGATACGGACACTATGAGTTTGTAGTTATGCCTTTCGGGTTAACTAATGCGCCGGCAGTGTTCATGCAGTTGATGAACAAGGTCTTTATCGAGTTTTTGGATAAGTGTGTCGTCGTCTTCATTGATGATATCTTTATATATTCGAGGAACGAGGAGGAACACGCGTATCATTTACGAGTAGTGTTAGACATTTTGAGGACCGAGCAACTCTATGCAAAGTTCTCGAAATGTGAGTTCTGGCTGAAAGAAGTGATGTTTCTAGGTCACGTGATTTCAGCCGAGAGTGTTCGTGTGGACCCGCAGAAGATTAAGGCAGTGTTGGGTTGGGCACCACCTAAAAACGTGAAGGAGGTCCGTAGTTTCTTGGGTTTGGCTGGCTACTACCGTAGGTTCGTCGAGGGTTTCTCGAAACTTGCTCGACCACTTACACAGTTGCTCCAGAAGTCCGAGAAGTTTGTATGGAATGACGAGAGGCAGTCGAGTTTTGAGGAGCTGAAGAGGCGTTTGACTTCAGCCCCGATTTTGGCGTTGCCATGTGGCAATGAGGATTTTGTCGTTTATAGCGATGCTTCGGGTCAGGGTCTTGGGTGCGTGTTGATGCAGCACGGGAAGACTATTGCATTTGCATCGAGGCAGTTGAGGCCGTATGAGCTTAACTACCCTACTCACGATTTGGAATTAGCGGCAATTGTTTTTGCGCTCAAGATTTGGAGTCACTATCTTTTTGGCTCTGCATGTCATATTTTTACCGATCATAAAATTCTGAAGTACATATTTACTCAGCGGGAGTTGAATATGAGACAGATGAGATGACTAGAGTTGATTAAGGATTATGACCTCGAAATCCTTTATCATCCAGGCAAGGCGAACGTCGTGGCCGATGCCTTGAGTCAGAAACCAGTCTCGTTACGGACACTTGAGATCCTTACATCTCAAGCCGTGCTCCAGAGGGATTTGATTGAGTTGAGTGTTGAGATTTCGTTGCCTGGACCCGTAGGGCGACTCTGTGCTTTAGAGATTTCGTCGTCTCTAATCGATGAAATTAAAGTGAAGCAGTTGGAGGATCCGATGATTATGCAAATCCGAGAGAATGTTCTTAAGGGAAAGTCTCCTGGGTTTGTGATTCATGAGGATGGGGTACTGAGATTCTAGAGTCGTCTATGTGTGCCGAATGACTCGGAATTGAGGCAGAGTATTTTACGTGAGGCCCATGCTACGCCTTACTCCGTTCATCCCAGTTCGAGTAAGATGTACAAGGACCTGAGGAGAAATTTCTGGTGGAATGATATGAAGGAGGAGGTCGCACAGTTTGTAGTGAGTTGTTTGACTTTCCAGTAGGTCAAAATCGAGCATCAGCGACCAGCCGGGTTATTGCAGTCACTTCCCATTCCGGAATGGAAATGGGAAGACATATCGATGGATTTCATTATGAGTTTGCCGAGATCGAGATAGGGCATGAATATGGTTTGGGTGATTTTTGATTGCCTGACCAAGTCGGCACATTTTCTGGGCATTAAGGATACTTGGGGCCCGGAGAAGTTGGCTCATGTGTTTATTGCGCAGATTGTGAGGCTTCACGGTACTCCGGAGTCTATTGTTTCGGATCGTGATGGCTGTTTTGTATCGCATTTCTGGCAAGCGGTGCATAAGGCGTTGGGTACTCGTCTGCATTTGAGTACCTCTTTTCATCCTCAGTCAGATGGATAGTCGGAACGCACTATCCAGACGTTCGAGGATATGTTGCGTGCTTGTGCTCTCGATTGGAGTAGCGACTGGGAGGAACATTTACCATTGATCAAATTCACGTACAACAATAGTTGGCACGCGTCTATTCGGATGGCACCGTATGAGGCGCTTTATGGGCGGCGTTGTCGATCGCCGATTTGTTGGAACGAAGCATCTGATTTGGTCAGGACCGAACCGGATCTTGTAGTAGAGACGAGGCGAAAGGTGGATTTGATTCGAGAACGGATGTTGACCGCTCAGAGTCGACAGAAGTCGTATGCCGACGTCCGTCGTCGACCTTTGGAATTCGAGGTGGGAGACCACGTTTTTCTAAAGGTGTTGTCGACGAAGGGAGTTTTCCGCTTCGGGAAGAAGGGAAAGTTGAGTCCGAGATTTATTGGACCCTTTGAGATTCTCGAGCGAGTCGGCGACTTGGCATACCGTTTGGCGCTACCTCCGGCCTTGAGTCACGTCCATAGCATTTTCCATGTTTCCCAGCTGAGGAAATATGTTCCAGATCCTAGTCACATCATCGATTATGGTGAGATCGATATTGCCGAGGACATTACCTTCGAGGAGCGTCCCTTGAAGAGTTTGGAGCACCGTGAGAAGCGACTGAGGCATAAGACCATTCCCTTGGTCAAAGTACAGTGGTCGAGACATGGTGTCGAGGAGGCAACTTGGGAAACCGAGGATAGAATGCGTGCTAAGTACCCCGAGTTGATTATTTCTTAAGTTTCGTGACGAAACTTGTTTTTAGAGGGGTAGAATGTAATATCCGCATTTTTTTCCTTTCTCTTGATATTCTCGTTTTGGTGTATTTTCGTTTTTGGCAACTCGCCTGTAACCGTATTGACATTTTGAGGATATTTAATATTGGACTTTTTGTCGTTCGAGCTTGTTTCGAACTCATTTTACTCGATTCGGTGTTTTATGTTGTTTTCGTCGCTATTTCGGGTATTCTCGTAACTCGTAGTTCGGAACCACCGTTTAGGGGTTGCCGAGGATCCATCTCATGTTATTATGCGTGTTGTGAGCTTTTGTTTGGTGTTTCGACCATGTATCGTACATTTCGGATGTTTTGGGCCATTTCGTAATTTCCCAAAGTTTTGGGATAATTACGTTTGTTGTTGTTTTTTCGAACCTTTGGGTAGTCGGGAACATGTTTTCTTTTAACACCTTCATTCATCGCCTCGAATCCTTTACGTTCGTACCATCATGAATTGTTCACCATTGTATTTCGACTCTTTTCGGTACGCCCTCTTGTCTAATTCTGGCTTGTACTCCCCAGGAAAGGATGTTACGTACGTAACAGATCTTGTGGTTACGTATGTAACGGCCTGTGCAAAATGGTACAGGCATTTCTGCCTTTTTGGTTATGTACGTAAGGACCTTATGGCTTACGTACGTAACACATCTTACGTACGTTAGCGAGTGGTGGCTAACGTACGTAACGCGGCCTGGGTTTATAAACCCAGGAGTTGACCGATTTCGGCCATTATAATTTCTCCTCCTCCCCATCCGACGCCTAGGCGATTTTCTTGGCATTTCCAGCGATTTGAAGCTTTGTAACTCCGAGCCATCATCTTCTTCGAGTTTTTGGAGTGTATTATCAACATCTAATCGTGTTCTTCGTCATTAATTCGAGGTAAACTCCTAAAATCTTGTTTTGGGTAAGTTGGGGGGTTTTCACGTTTTCATCCGATTCGTTCCGTATGATAGGTTAATTCATGATGAGTATGATTAATCGTGTTGGTATTGTTGGTTTTCCTACGGATTCATGGTATATTTCGTGGTATTTTTGTAATCGGGAGGGTTTGGTTGTGGTCCGCCCTCGTTGTTGTTTTTATACGAATATACATGAATCGTAGGCGGGTTTTCGGGTGCATTCCAATTCCGTATTCGTTTAGGATTGGTTGTGATTATGTTCTTCGAATCGTTAGGTTCGTGATTGTCAGTTCCTAGTGTTCGTCGGTGTTTTTCCTTCCGTTCGTTGCGTCGTCAATTATTCAAGGCAAGTATTTTTGGAAACCTTTATGCTTAACGTGAAATGGTAATGTATATTATGTGTGCTTTACTCACCTCGGGAGGGTCCGACGGGGCCTCGAGGGAATCTATGGCTTCGTCCTGGATTCACGAGTTTGTTTCGCGGCCAGCTCGGGAGGGTCCTTAGAGGCCTCGAGTGGGATTCGTGGCTTCGTCTCGGTCCTAGGTGACGTGTGTGCTTGATTTGGTTTATGAATGTGGCCAGCTCGAGAGAGTCCTTAGAGGCCTTGAGTGGGATTCGTGGCTTCGTCCCGGTCCTAGGCAAATTGATTGACTGTTTGTTTCCGGAAAACACATGTCTGGTTTTGGTTTTGAAATGATTTGGTGCATTGTACTATGAAATGTGTAAGTGATTGGTTTGCCTTGAATACTTGTACTAGCGTAATTGCTAACCCCTTTGGGGACCCGTTGTGGGGAAATTCTTGTTATGGATTTCAGGTTATGATCATCCGGACGAGCGAGCGCTGGGACAGTACGAGGATGTTGGCCAGGGTCGTTGACGTATGCATTTGAGTCCTTTTATTTCCGTTATTTCATTTGATATGGTTGTTGTCCACTTTTGAAACTTATAGATTGTACTCGCGAGTACTTAGGCTTTTCTCTTCTGATTATGGTTTGTATTCGTCAAGTTATTTATGTTTGTCACTGTTGATTATTCCGCCGGTTGTACCGAGCGTGTTAATTGATTTTCAACCGGATGATATGTGTTTTTACTGTGGTAAGTTGTGTCTAGCCTGGTGGGTCCCATGTAGGGGTCCACGATATTGTAATATACCTTGAATATCTTGGGGGTGTTACACTAGCGCACGACCAAACACACGATCCTGTGGTCGTGCGTGTTGGTCGTGCGTCGCTGATGTATAAAAGGGGACAAACGGGTTTTCTCACTTCATTTCACCATTTCTTCTCCTTCTTCTCGCGGTGGACGATCGGGTGAGCTAGGTTTCGAGGTCTTGGTCTTATACTCCATACAAACATATTTTGGGAAGGCTCTAGGTGATCATGTCAACATCTAATCCTTCCTCTTCGTCGAATCGAGGTAATTCTCTTGGTTTTCCTAGAATTGTCTATTTTGGGGTTTTGGTTTCGATTCCGTTTTCCGTCTGATTTTGAGGGATCAATTGAGGTTTTTAGGTGTTGTTAGACATGTTCTATGGATTTTATATCCATATCTTCGATTCATTTAACCCGGTTGATGATCCTAGGGTTCTTGAGAATATATGAACATTTAATGTTCGATTAAATGTTCGAATGAGTTGTCCTTCGATAGTTTGGTGTGATTTTCGTCGTTTTTAGTCTTGAACCTCCTTGTGATCATGTTTTCGTTGGTTCTTGCATAAGTTGTAGGTTTCGAAGCAGTTCTGTCGAGTCGTGTTCATCGGAGGATTTGTGTGCCGGTTTCGAGGCAAGTATTTTGCTTATACGTTGTGTACGTTGTGAATATGACTTACGTGTTGGAATGAATGATTGTGGTTAGTTGTGATAATATTGAATGCGTAACATTGGTATATACATGTTTGTTGATTGTACACTTGGATGTGTATCGTGTTATATGTATTGATCATGAGATATGTGTTTGTGCATTAATCGCTTTGGTGAATTGGATGACGATATTGTGTTGGGTAACATATGCAGGATGCGATAATCCTGTTGATCGGTCGTACACGTGGTTGTGCAAGGTGTTGTGTTTCGATCATGAGTTATGCTTGATTACGTGTTATTGATGACGATGGTTAGACTGTTGATATTGTGTTATGTGCGCGTGATATGTGATTTCGTGGTGATAAATGTGTTTGTTTGGCCGTGCTCATTGTTGAAGAAATGTGAACGTGAATGTTATGTGTGGTGATGCTAAGTTCACTCATGTGGGTTCGACGGGACCTACGAGGATTCATGGAAGACGACCATGGGATCGTAACTTAGTATGTGGTGCTGCGGTCCAATCATGCGGGTCGGACAAAGCCTACGATGACACATGATGGAGGATCATGGCGTAAGGACACAGTACATCCAACCGTGTGGGCTCGACGGGGCCTACGGTGACTCGTGGCGGTAGATCACGGAGTCGAGGATTGATATTTGTCATTGTTGTATTTTGTAAAGACCGTGTGGGTTGTTGAACCTACGGTGACTCGTGGCGGTAGATCACGGAGTCGAGGATTGATATTTGTGATTGTTGTATTTGGCTAAGACCATGCGGGTTGTTGAACCTACAGTGACTCGTGATGGTGGAATACGGAGTCGGAAAGTATGTTTTGATAAACAAGGTGCTTGTAAGAAAGTTTTTATGAAAACTAAAAGACTGGGCCGAGACCAAAGCGATTTGTGTAAACGTTTTCATGTTGTGAAACCCTTCAGTGTTGTAATAAGATTTTGGACTAAGACCCTACGGTTTGATAAAGGTTTTCCAAAACTTAGGACATGAGTTCCTAATGACTTTTCGGGTTTTAAAACTTCCGAGATGATTGTTTTTTTAAAGACTACACTTTGTGTTGTTTTCTAGAGTTCTAAAACTTCTCGGGAGTACTTGGTAAATGGTTATCCTTATATGATCGCGGGAGTACTTGGTAAATGTTTATACTTATCTGATATGTGGTTGTTATTTGCTTGTTACATTTCGTATAGAGATACTTGTACTAGCCATTCGAATGCTAACCCATTAAATGGGGGAAATGCGTTTCATGCATTTCAGGTATGCTTGGTTCATGGGAGCAGTCACAGGGTCGGCATGGGAGATGATGGGCCGCGATACTAATCAAGAGTTATGGAGTTCAGTTGTTGTTGCATCATTGTATGGTTCTCAGTCTTCCGTTGTGGGTTGTATTGTTTTTTATTTTGTACCCCTGCATGGGCACGAGTTGTGGGATTGTATTTTGATTATTTTAAGTTGTGTGACCTTATCGGTCCGTATCATTATTCTATTTCACCCCGGCCGGTCAAACATTTGGTCTTCTGGTTGTATTCATCTGGGTGGATCCTTAAGTGTAGGGTCCACGGCGTGTAATATTCCCGGTTAAATTCTGGGGGTGTTACATTTATGGTATCGGAGCTTAGGTTGTGGAAACCTAGGCTGTCGGGTCAAGTCGAGTATTGATTTGTCGAGTAATGTGTTGTCATGTCATTCGAGTTGTCGGGTGACACGTTGAGTTGTGCGTAGTCACAACGTGTCGTTTGTGTTGTCAGATGAGATTAGTATTGTGGGCGACCGTCGTCTTCGTGCGATCTATGGATGTAAGTCTTCTCTCCTAGGTGATATATCTGTGTATCGTGATTTCGTTTATGTGTATTTTGTGTGATGAAGTCTGTGTTCGGTACTTGTAGTGTACTACATGTGTATTGAGCTAGATGTATTGATGGTCTGGACACCGTGTGGTTCGGTATGATGTGTATGTTAGGAGTATGCCCTCAAATGTCACTCAGCGGATGTTGAGTGAGGGCATTGTACTTGTTATTATGTAAATCATTATCAAAAGGCAAATGTATGTTTCTTTATTTACTGGTAGTTACTGGTATTCCTGACTCATAAATATATATATATATATATATATATAATAGTCCGTGTATTCGAGAGCAAAACATTCCACTCCTTATTGGATAAGGGGATCAGCACTGGAAAAGTTTATAGCTCAAATTCTTAATCGTTCACGAGTCGATGAAACTTGACTGGACGTCAAATTTATGTGAAGACTTGTATGACGTGTTCTTTGACGTGGAGAGTGTCTGTTGAACACTAATAGTTAGTGAGAGCACACGTTATAGGTATGCTAATTAGATTAGTATACTCGAACCTACTCACCCTCGATTCGTCACACAAATTCACTCCGGGACAGTCAATGACAGAATCAAAAGGTTGTGATAGGTATTCGTGAACCTTCGACTTGAAGATTTAGTAGGGATGTGCTTGTGATGTTAAGATTTTCATTAGAGTAGTTCGACCCAGAAAACCGAAAGGTGGGGGTCAACCTCGACGTGCGTCTTGACGGGCAAGTAGCAGATCCTACTGAATACCAAGATAGAATTCTTTCTCCTGTTAGTGAACGGGTTATATGTCCTATGCGGTTATTGGCAGATGAGATCATAAGTCTTTGGCCAAAGCATTGGAGCTAGTTGTATTGGATACACGAGAGCTCAATGATCTCGATTTGCATTAACTCATGCATAACGTCAAGTAAAGATAGGGTTTGACTGACCGTGACCCTATAAATTGATCGGGACATTTGAAAGAAGGGTTTATCGTATACTGGTATTCACAACAGAATGGTTCTTGAATGATCCCAATCATTCGTTCTCAGTTGGGGTACAGTATAGGACGCCAGGCTGGCTAGGTGGTGCTACTACTCTTTGGTTTCTCCCATTGCTAACTGACACGGACCTACCGAGTCACGCAATAGGATTGACGACGGAATGAATCGAGCTTATTCTCTCTTTATTAGATATTGGATATCTAATTTATTGGACATTGGATGTCAAATTAATTTAGGGACATTGGATATCTAAATTGATTTTTTTGATAAATTAATTTACTCCTAATGAATTAAAGAAATTACTAGGTGATTAATTTAATTCATAGATATAATTATTTCTTGGAGAAATTAATTATATTATTTTGTATATGATATGATTAATTAATTGGATTAATTAATTGATATAAATACATCGGAATGAATTGGAGTTTATCTGTTTGGACTCACGGGAGTCCGAAACGGACCGAACTTATCCTATCCTTCTAGATGGCCGCCCCATATTGCATACCATCTCCCTTAGTCTTTGTCTCCACCTTAATTGGTGGAAGATATAAGTCTTAGAGTGGACAAGATCAAAGTGGAATCATAAGGTAGGTGATTTAGTCGTATGGAAAGTAGAATAAAGGGAAGACTAACTCTCCCTCCCTCATACTTGCTTCAGCGGTGAGTTGAGTGATACAGAGAGGAAAAATTGTTTTTCCAAGTCTTCCTTTTCTTCTCCATTCCGTCTTGTTTTTCTTTTGGAAAAAATCAAGAGATATAGATTAAACACTTAGAGTATTGTAATCTTAATTAGATAACTTCCATCACTTGATTCTAGCCGTAACCTTGGAGGTTAATCGGGTGATCGTCATTCCTTTCGTTTCTCCAGCGCGTGGCAAGTAGAGACGCAGTGCTTTTGGCGTTGGATCATCCAAGAGCTTGGAGCGGATTGGATTTGCAAGGAAATCACTTAAAGCTTGGGGAATTGCTTTCTCGGAGATAACCACTTAATCAACGGACTACGAGGGTATGATTTCTAATCTTCCTTGTTTTTCGTTTCATATTTGTATATACGTAGGTTGATCGATCTTCGTAGGGAGTTGGATCGAACTAGATTCGTATTATTGCTCCCGTTGCGCCTTCATTTTAGGCAACAATTCCTAACAGTGGTATTGGAGTGTAGGTCTTGCGATCGTATATAAGATATTTGTATTCGCAATGTTTGATTAGATAGTGAATGGTTTGGAATCATTTATAGTCATAATCGTGGTGTATGTTTTTTGTTCGTTGTAGTTATATTTTTTGTATATTTATGTCTAAATATAAATATTTAATTTCTGGGAAATGTGATTTATATTGAAGATATGAAAGTCGGAAAATATTGATATTGGATATCCAGTCGAAAATCTAGCCCCGAATCGTCGTTGGACGACTTTTCAGACGGGGATGGGAAACTGCCACGGTGACCCGGCCGTACCAGGCAGGCCAGTCTCAGAGACTGCCGGGGTGACCCGACCGTGCCAATCGACACGGGCCGTGCCAGGCAGGCCAATCTCGGAGACTGCCGGGGTGACCCGACCGTGCCAATCGGCACGGGCCGTGTCCTGCCGGCAGTTTCTACCTGGTTCGATTTTTTCCTGTATTCCAGAAAATTAATCTCCCGCATTTTATATCGGATTTAATGGATTAAAATGATTTATGGTATTTCATTTTATAAGGGAAAACTGATTGATTGGAATACTTATGGAAGACCGAATTATTTTGAACGTTTTCATATTACCGATTGTGTGAATTGATTGGATCAATTATATTTATTGATTGGATCAATATATATTTATACGCTGTATCCGTTTATTTAAGTATTTATTGGATGAATGCTTTTGAATGGGGATGTGGTTCGTGGACTTAGTTTTGAATCGTTCGGTTTTATTCGATTGGGTTGTAAAGGCCATTTTAAGCCTATTTATTTTACTAGAAATATTTGTATCTAGGATGTAATTTTTCAATGTAAAATTTATATGTAATGACGAAGACCGGAGGGAGATCCGTTTCGAGAAGACGAAGATTCAAAACCAAAACTTGTAATTAATCGTGAAAATTAATCGTGAAAATTCTCCCACGACAAATTATTAAGTATAAAAGGTTTCAAGGTTTTCCTTCCCTCCATCGAGCTTTCGGAAAATTGAAATCCAAACCGGATGTGCTATGCTTCCGAGTTATCGGGGTAGTCATTCGGGGAGGATGGATAAATTGCCGAGAGCGCATTGGATGCCTTCGGTTGGAGCAAATTTTATCCCTAGAAACCTGATAGGTTGCCGGATAAGATTCAATTGTGAAACTGATTTGCGTCGATGGTATAAACTTAACTTGTTCACGAACCATAGAAATCGTATAGGTTGAGGGGAGTGAACAAAGGGCAAAATAAGATCGAATCATCCATTAGATGGGTTCGTGTTGGACACCACTTTATAAAAATTAATAGACTAGAAACCTGTACGGTTGCCCTCTATTAATATTTATAAGGAACTCAGTCACCACTATGAAGTAGAGCGAACGATAATTCCGGATTTCACATGGGAGTGTGTTATTCCGATAAAAATAGTGGGAACTAGGTTAAAGAATAGAAAAGACTTTAATTCTATACTCAGTTCATAATTGAACGAGTCAGTAATTAATCAGTCGTACTTAATACAGACATAACTCTCAATATGACAATGAACCCACTCGCAATTCTACTCGAAAAGAACACCTTAATCGGGCCTAACTTTGTGGATTGGCTCCACAATATGATGATAGTCCTCAGTATAGAGGCACTCGGAAATGTCTTGGAGATGGACATTCCGGCACCTCCGGTGCGGACAAGACCCAATCAGGAAGAGATTGAAAACGACGAAAAGTGGGTTAAGGATGACGTAAAAGTCTGTGCTTACATGATGGCTTCTATGTCTAATGAGCTTCAGAGAGCTCATGAGAAAATGACTTCTGCTAGGCAGATTTTATCTCACTTAACCGAGCTTTATGGTGAGCACAGTCGAACTGCTAGATATGAGATATCCAATCAACTCTTCAGTGCTAGGATGAAGGAAGGTGAGAAGGTTGGGGACCACATCCTCAAAATGATATCTATGATCGAGATATTGGAGGCTCTTGATTTTAAGATAGATATTTCTCTTCAAACCGACCTTATCCTACAGTCTCTTCCCGATTCCTTCTCATAGTTTGTAATGAATTTCAACTATAATGATATTGCGTGCAACTTAGCAGGGTTGATGAACAAACTGGTGACCGCTCAGTCTCAGATGAAGACTCCGCGGATGAAGGAGTCTGCCCTTGTGATTTCTTCTGGAACTTGGAGGTCTAAGAATAAGAAGAAAAAGACCAAGAAGCAGACAGGACCACAAGTCAAGGACATTAAGGGTAAGGGAAAGGCCCCAATGGTTCCGAAAAACAAGAAGAAGAAGGACTCTTGTCTCAAGTGCGGTGAGCTGGGCCACTGGGCTAGAGACTGTCCCATTCTTCATGGCACTTCAGGTACATAACTTTTAGTTTTTGAAACAATATTTATCTACTTCTTGGATACTGGATTCAGGTGCTAGTTCTCATATTTGTACCGTGAATCAGGATCTGGAACAAAGTAGGAATCTTGGAGCTGGGAAAGTGATGATTACTGTCGGAAGCGGGCATAGTGTTGAGGCAACTGACATAGGATCACTTCTTTTGGATTTAGAATCCGGCTTTGTTTTAACTTTAGAAGATGTACTTGTTTTGCCCAAGGGGCATAAAAAAATTGTATCCATTCCGGCCATGGATCGGAAAGGCTTTTCATTTTTCATTGGTGATGGTTCCTGCAAAATTTCTTTTAGAAATAAACTAGTGGACACTGCTACATTGTTAAATGGATTGTATCATCTAAACCTTAGTAACAAAGTTGTTGTGAATACTATGACTAGGAAGCGTGGTAGGGATGAAACTAATCAAGTTTTGAAATGGCATCTTAGACTTGGTCATGTTGGTCAGACCAAGGTTTACAAAATGTAAAAAGATGGACTTATGGGTCCATTGGGATCGGTTCCCTTTTCTACTTGTGAATCTTGCGTTAAAGGCAAAATGACTAAGTCCCTCTTCACAGGGACTTTTGAAAGAGCCGCTGATAAACTAGGATTAATCCATACCGACGTATGTGGTTCTTTGGAAGCAACACGTGACGGATATCAGTATTTTATTACGTTTACAGATGATCATACTAGGTATGGTTATGCATACTTAATGAAACATAAATCCGAGGCCTTTGAGAAATTCCAGGAATTTAAGGCCCTAGTTGAAAAACAAACTGGTAATCATATCAAAGCACTTCGGTCGGACCGAGGTGGCAAGTATACGAGTGCGGAGTTTGATGAGTTCCTAAAGGAACATGAAATAGTATCACAACTAACACCTCCAGGTACTCCTCAGTTAAATGGTGTGCCATAAAGAAGGAACCAGAACTTGTTGAACATGGTCCGTTCCATGCTGGGCTATACTGACTTATCGATTTACCTGTGGGGGTATGCACCCCTGACTGCTGCTTATATCTTGACAGATGTCCTTCCAAATCCATTCTTAAAAATTCACATGAGATGTAGGAGGGCAGGAAACCAAGTCTTAATCACATTAGGATTTGGGGATGTCCCGCTATGTCAAGAAGACTAAGGTGGACAAGTTGGAAGCGAGGTCCGTGAAGGGACGTTTCATTGGATTCCCACCTTGGATGATGGGTTATCTATTTTACATGCCCGAAGATCGAAAGATCGTTGTTGCTTTGAGAGCACACTTCCTGGAAGATGAGTTCATTTAGGAAGGCGGAACAGGTAGAAGTATTTCTTTGGAAGAATACAATGAAACTGTAATATCCGCATTTTCTTTTCCCGGTATTTTCATTTTCAGTGTATTTCTCGTTTTTAGTGACCCTCCGTATTGATTTTCGAGAATAATTATTTCGAGACTTTTTGTCATCTAGTCCTACGCTTATTGGTTCTTCCGTCGCTTATTGATCTGGTTCTCATAATTGTTGGTCGGAACTGCCATTTCAGGGTTGCCGTAAATCCATTGTATGTTATTATGCGTATTGTGATGTTCCATTTGATGTTTTGTTTATGTTTCAGTGTTTGGGACCGTTGTTATCCTATACCTAGCGCGCACTAATATTGTTGTATAGAGCACGCTAATATTGTTGTATAGCGCACGCTAAGCATCCTTCAGTAGCGCATGCTACATTTACTTGGTAGCGCGCGCTAGCGAGTCGAGCCCGACAGTGGGAGTGAGCTTGTTTCTGGTCCCTGCTCTCTGGATGAGCAGATTAGCACACGCTAAGAATTTGTCTTAGCGCGCAATATTGTTGAGGCCTAGCGCGCGTTGGGAGTCCGGTAGCGCGCGCTAATTCGACAGTCCAGTACTGGACAATTTCTTTTTGGACTCGGTCAGGTGCCCAGGTAGCGCACGCTATTGCCCGATAGCGCGTGCTACCGGGACGCTGTTAGCACACGCTAAATTGTTGTAGCGCATGCTAACGGTCCAGAACCATAGGTTCTGGACTGTAATATAATGGGGTAGCGCACGCTAACTGTTAGCCGTTAGCGCGCGTTAAGCCGTATGGCTATATATACCCGAGAGTTGACCTTTAACGTGTCTATTCTTCATTTCACCTCCTTCCCCGCGGGCTTTGGCGATCTTGGGCGATTTCTTGGTGATCTCTTCTCCCAATCATCTCAACCATCATCTTTTTTGAGTTCTTGGTGTATATTAACAACACCAACACGAATCCTTCATCCTAATCCAAGGTAATCTCTTAGAACCCTACTATTGGGGTAATTTGGGGGTTTTCGATTTAGTGTCCAATTAGTTCCGTGTTGTTGATTAATTCATGATATATATGATTAATCTTGTTGATATTCTTGGTTTTCCTATGGATTTATGGTGTATTTCGTGATATTTGTGAAATTGAGAGGGTTTGGTTGCGATCCGCCCTCGTCGTTGTTTTGTACGAATACACATGAATCGTAGGTGGGTTTTCAGGTGTATTCCATTTCTTGTTCGTATAGACTTGGTTGTGATTATGTTCTTTGAATCGTTAGGTTCGTGACTGTTGGTTCCTAGCGTTCGTCGGTGATTTTCCTTTCCGTTCGTTACGTCGTCAATTATACAAGGCTAGTATTTTTGGAAACCTTTATGCTTAACATGAAATGGTAATGTATATTGTGTGTGCTTTGCTCACCTCGGGAGGGTCCGATGGGGCCTCGAGGGAATACAATGGTATAGCCCTGGATTCACAAGTTTGATTCGCTAGCCAACTCGGGAGGGTCCTTAGAGGCCTCGAGTGGGATCAATGGTATAGCCCGGTTCCCAAGGTGATGCTTGTGCGTGATTTTTTTTTTTTTTTTTTTTAAAAAAGTGATATATTATAACACAAAGATGATAGGGGGGCCTATTCCCTTACATAGCCGATATTTTTCTGGGGGGCCAAATCCCAAACATAGCCCGAACGAAATTTAAACAAGCTAACTAAGAACTAGAAAGCAAGTAAATTAAAGAGAGGCCAAATCCCTAACATAGCCACACGACAAACGGCACAAACAAATATCTTCAGCTGAGTGTCTGGTTCGAGCTTGAATATTTGTTGAACTGCACCATGAGCCGTGTTAGAATCAGGTACTTTAACGACATACCTAGGTCAAGTTTGAGCGCCAACTGAGTATCAGGCCTTGGTTCAGAGCCAAAACTGAATTCGGCAAATCACCAGTAGCCATCATCAACGAGTCTGAAGCGCCAGCTATAGCATCTTGGAATATGCAGATACAGACGGACCATATCAAAAGCCGAATAAAGGTCTAACAAAATCCCCCATCAAGACCTACTTCCTCATTACTGCAATGCGTATAGGCAAACCGACTCCACGCCCCCATACGTAGAGTATAACTAATGACCGCATTTCTTCATGATTCTTCGATTTCTCAGGGTTCAATCAAAATTCCCAATCCAACTATTGAATAGGAGCCATCCGTCACGATCCTTAGCGAGATTTTGAGCATCTTGGAATATGCAGATAACAAAGGACAATATCAAAAGCCAAATAAGGTCTAATAAAGTCCGCCCCAAATACCTACTTCCTCATTACTGCAATGCATATATACAAACCAACTCAACGCTCCCCAACGTAGAGTATAACCAATCACCGCATTTCTTCATGATTCTTCGATATTCAAGGTTTCATTCAAAATTCCCAATCCAGCAATTTAACATGACCCATCCGTCTTTGATCCGGAGCGAAAGCATGTGCATCTAGAATGCAGGTACGACAGGACTCCTTCAAGAGCCAGATACAGGTCACACGAAATCGGCCATAAACACCTACTTCCTCACTACTACAATGAGCAAATGTGAACCACCCTAGCACCCCTCATACGCATGGTAGAACAAATATGCACCACATCTTCGTGATTCTTCGATATTCAAGGTTTCTTTCGAGGAACCCAATCCAACCATTTACAGAAAGCCAACCATCGCATAATGGTATAGCCCTCGCATAATGTTTTATGATATGGCTAGCTCGGGAGGGTCCTTAGAGGCCTCGAGTGGGATCAATGGTATAGCCCTCTTCCTAAGGCAAATTGATTGCCTGTTTGTTTCTGGAAAAGACATCTCTGGTTTTGGTTTCGAAATGAATTGGTGCATGTACTGTGAAATGTGTAAGTGGATGGTTTACCTTGATTACTTGTACTAGCATAATTGCTAACCCCTTTGGGGACCTGTTTCGGGGAAATTCTTGTTATGGATTTCAGGTTTTGTTCAGCCGGACGAGCGGGCGCTGGGACAGTACGAGGATGCTGGCCAGGGTCGTTGATGTGTGCATTGGGGTCTCTTTGTTTACGTTGTCTCTTTCGATATGGTTGTTTCCAAGTTGTAAACTTATAGAATGTACTCGCGGGTACTTAGGCTTTTCACTCCGAATTGTGGTTTGTATTTGTTGAAGTTGCTATATTTGTCGGTTGATGTTGATTACGCCAGTTGCACCGGGCGTGTTATTATATGTTCATATTGTTAATATATGTCTCATTACTAACCGAGATGGTTAGTCGTGTGGTGTTTTTCTTGTCTAGCCTGGTGGGTCCCATGTAGGGGTCCACGGCACTGTAATACACCTCGAATATCCCGGGGGTGTTACAGAAAATAGTATCGGAGCAACTAGGTTTATGGATACCTAGGCTTGTCGGTTATTTAGGTCTAGTCGTGTTTTGTTTTGCACATCATCACACCACTGCCAGCATCTCGGTACATCCAGTGCTCGTAAGTTTTGCTTACTTGATTCCTTGTTTTCTCATACCGTATTTAGATTTCTTGAACTGCGGGTGTTTTTCCTCTCTTACCTATCATCGAGTTGCTTTTGCTACCTTTTAACACCAGTATGGATGATGGAAGAGGCCGTGGTCGTGGTCGAGGTGGTGGTCGTGGATGCGGCCGAGGACGTGGGGCAGCTGGTTGGTTTTAATGCTTTGAAAGAAAAGTTGACTTCCACACCTATTGTTGTTGCCCTACTGGTCTTTACCATTTGAAATTATGTGTGATGCGTCTGACTTTGCTATTGGTACCATTTTGGTGGCAGAGAGTGAATAAATTTTTCCATGTAATTTATTATGCTAGAAAAACACTCGATGATGGTCAGGCCAATTATACCACCACTGAAAAAGTGTTTCTAGCTTTTGTATTTTCTTTGGACAAGTTTTGATCCTATTTGATTAGTTCGAAAGTAATTGTGCATATGGATCATGCTGCACTGAAATAGTGGTTAAAAAAATCCGATGCCAATCCAAGATTGATTCGGTGGGCTCTTTTGTTGCAAGAATTTGATTTGGAGTTTAAAGATAAAAAGGGTTCTGAAAACGTAGTTGCCGACCATTTATCTAGATTAACCGAGGGAGATAATTTTAAGCTCGATAGCTCTTTGTCTATTGTTGAGGCTTTCCCTGACAAACAATTATTCGATGTGACTAAGACACCTTGGTATGTCGATATGGTTAATTATATTGTTAGTGGTGTTTTGTAGCCAGACTTGACCTTTCAACGGAAGAAGAGGTTTATTTCCATGTGCAGGCATTACTCAAGAAGACGGTGAAACCGATAAGGAAAGATTGGGCATTGAAGTTGAACGATACTTTATGGGCATATCGCATGACCTACAAAACTCCAATTGGAATGAGCCTGTATCGCCTCGTTTTTAGAAGGCATGGCACTTACCTGTTGAGTTAGAACACAAGGAGTATTGGGTGATCAAAGCGCTAAATTTAGATCAAGAAAAAGCAGGTGAAGAATGACTTCTACATTTAAATGACCTAGATGAGATGCGATATGAGGCATACGAAATTGCTAAGCTCTACAAAGAACGGTCAATATGGTATCACGACAACCGTATCATTCGCAAAACTCTCGAACCTGGGATGGATGTTTTATTACATAACTCTTGTCTTAAGCTCTTGTCGGGAAAATTGGTGTCGCGATGGGGCGGACCTTTCAAAGTCGTTCAAGTATAGCCACACGGAGCGGTAGAACTCCTTGATCCATGGAAGAATGAGCATTTAAAGGTTAACGGGCATAGAGTAAATCCGTACTTCGGACGAAGTGAAGAGACCAATGCATTTGAATGCAGATAAGTGCATGATGTCGAAGATTGAGCAAGACGGGAAGAAGTTGAGCTAATGACTATAAACAAGCGCTACTTGGGAGGCAACCCAAGAGGAGATGAATTTATCATTTTATTTTTATTATTGGAATTTCAAAAAAAATCAAAAAAAAAAAGAAAAATAAAAAAAATAGGCCAGACCGCGACCGGGCCGCGGTCCGACATTTCGGACCGCACGGCAGATTTTCTGCCAAACAGGTGGACCGCGGTCTGCACATTATGGACCGCGGTCCAATGCCCAGCGAAAATGTCCGGACCGTGGTCCGAAGAGTTGAGACCGCGATCCACCAATCATGTTACAAAAATAGACCCGCGGCCCTTTCCCCCTTCGTTTCCCATTCCCACTTTCCCCATTCCCTCATTCCCTCTTCAACCCCTACACCCCTAATCCGATCCAAATCAACATTTCATCATTTATTCTTTTTAATTTAGGTTAGAAACTCATACATTAACATCTATTTCATCATTTAATCGGAGAAACTCACCGGTATGAATTCAAACTCTAGTTTTTCTTCAATTTGGGGAATTTCAATGATATTGAAATTTTGTGCTTACATCTTCAGATTCATGCTTGATAATGGTTTAGAAGTGCTTGAATATGTTAGGATTATGAGTTGTGATTCGTTTTTGAGAGGTTTTGTAGTCCTAATTGTCTCTTTTCAAGCTTAAAACTTTTGTGCACGTAAGATGTTCGATGAAATGTTTCTATGAACTAGTCTTTCAAATCTCTTGCTTGGAGCTACTTTTGCTAGTTCTTAGAATACATTAGTGCTACATTGTCAATCGTTGCGCTGAACTAACGAGTTTTACTACTTTATTGGATCTCTTCATTTACGACAAACCTTTGATTTTGAGGGGGGTTGAACTTCACGAATTTGTGGCTTAACAATCGTAATTTTACATGAAACATGACTAAAAAAAGGGAACCACGAAACGTCCTTGGACTGGAGGCAATGCCGAAAAAGGCCGAGGGCCGAGCCATGGATCGGAGCAACAAGAACACAACATTCTTGCTCGATGGAGTGCGGTGGACAGAAAATATTTCCTTGAGTTGAGCAAGCTAAGAGCCTTCCCGGAAAAGGGTGTGAGGAGTGTTCTTGCGGAGAATTTTCCCGATGTCCAACACTTGTTAAAATGCACAAATTGGGAGGAATTTTTCAAAGGCGATCGGGAATGTGACTTATCAGTGGTTCGTGAATTTTACGCAACTGTGGCTCCGACATCCGACGGGAGTCTCGAGGGGAAGGCGCAGTAGAAACAAGTGCTTATCTCGCCGGAGACGCTTAATGAGAAGTTAGGATTCCGAGCACCACCTCGCCATAGCAAGAACTTTGTTAATGAATACTTAGAATTTGCCTCCCGCCCCGATATCTTGCAAACTTTACAAACCCATTTTGTCCAGCTAGAAGTTACGCTACATCGAGCGGGCCAGCACACTCAAATCCTCTCTACCGGAGCCAAAATGCTATACTATATTATCTGCAACAGCCTTCTGCCGACTTAGGCCCCATGCCGAATAGTTATCAACTTCCTTGCTTTAGCTTACTCGATCATGGAAGACCACACGGTCAATGTTGGTGCTTTAATTTAGAAGGAGCTGGAAGAAATGACCAAAACAAAGACCTTGCAAACCATCTTCTTTCCCACGATGATAACGTATATGTGTTGTCATGCTGGGGCCAGTATCGAGGACCCCGATCCTTCAAAATTGAATGTCTACAAGATCAGCGATCTAACCAGATCCACAGCTATGATCGTCCAGGCAGGGGGCAGAATGAGGACGAAGATCAACACGAGGATGAGCATAAGCATGAAGTTGGTGGCTCAAATCCTCAAAATGAGCCGGAAATGCGTTCCGAGACACCACCTGCAGATCTCCATGCATTCATGAATGAGATGCGCATCTCCATGACCGACATGCAAGCCTACCAAGAGGAGAGAAGAACGTTGCAAATGGCATCTTTGACGGAAATGCGTGCTGAGCAACGAGCGTACTTTCAGAGCCTATGCGACTAGCAGCAACTCTTCTTTGATGAATTCCGAGGCGAATGGCGAAATCGACAAGAGCAATTGTCCCGCATCGAGCAACAACTGAAAAATTGGCATGGATCTCACCCCCCCCTGCCGCAAGGGGATTGATCACTTTCTTCAAACGATACTTTCTTTCCATTTTATTTTTTATTTTATTTTTAGTTTTTGTTATTTTTTCCCCCAACTTACTTCTTTTTTGCTTGGGGACAAGCAAAGGTTTAGGTTTGGGGGGGTGCAACTCCTTTGGTTTTTATTTGTTTTTAGTTTGTGTGATGTTCATTTCTTTTCTTTATTTTTGTAGTAGTTGGATTGTAATAACCTTGTTAAATGTTGGGTATATGGATGATTAGTCGTGTTTGTACTTGACTCGTGGAATTTTAAAAATCTAATTTATTGTTTGTCTTACGTGTGAATGTATAGTTTTGGATACTTCTTCCTTCAGGGTATGGATCATAAGCAAGGATCCAGTCTTCTGGATGGGTGAGCCGTTCACCTTTCTGGTGCCTGGATTTCAACATCAGCTGTAGGGGGCCCTTCCTTTTGCCAATAGCCTCGAGACTTCAATGGCGGAATCCTCCAGGGTCTTGAATCTGTTGAACACTGCAGACTCCCTGATGAACATATAGAAGTATCTCATCAGTTCATTCTTCTTCCGATTCTTTAGTTCATCAGTTGAAGGTTGTCGGTCAGTGGGCAGCAAAATCTCGGCGGGCTTATGCATATTGTTTCCCATGGGATGTTGGGATCCTGGACTCAGGTCGAGATCCATTCACCTTGTATTCTTTTGTAGCTTGACTAGACCTGGTGAGGCCAGTGGTCCAATGGCAGTCGCAATACTCTCTTCCAGTGCTGCATCTCTCTCTCTCTATCCAATCTCCATCTCCGGGTAGTCTCTCTGGACTCTTCCCCCATTTTGGCATCATCAAGCTATGTCACCTTGTCTTGAATGCCCCAAAGGATCTTCATAAATTCGGCCTGTTGGGTCTTCAAATCATTGACGCTTGAAATTAGTGTACCGAGCACCAAAAACATATTATCGATCTTGTGGTCGTGCTCAGTTAGCCTGGTGCTGGTATGGTGGAGGGCGGCAACTGTTTTGGCCTCGGCAACTCTGAGATTTTGTTGTTCTTGACTTAGGATTTTCTCCTGATGCTGCTTTAGTTGGTTGAGAGCTTGCCATAATGTTGTAGGCATCAGGTGGAACACTTCTTCCACATCATTGATCGCAGATTTCAGTTTGGGTAGCTCATCCTGTGCAGTCTCGCGCATCTAGTCGAGTTCTTTTCTGACATCATACAGGGACTTTATGGTGTCCTATAATAATACTGTCTGTTGACCGATGGCATGGAGTTGCTCGATGCGGGCTTCGGTGTACGGGGAGCCAGGATGCGGAATTTTTGAATCCTCAGGTTCTCCAAGTTGACAAAGAACCACATGATGACGGGGTCGCCATTGTCCGTCTTCAAGTATGAACCATCTTAAGAATATTATTTTGAGCTAACAGAGATGGGAGATGCAGGAGCATCTGGAGCAGGAGCTTCAGAAGCAGGGGATTCGGAAGGTAGTGTTGTAGGTTTAGTCTCAGAGACAGAAGGGACTGATTCCTCCTGTCCGGGTTGCTCATCTGTAGTAGGAAGTACAGGAGGGACTGAATCCTCCTGTCGAATCTCAGCTTCTGCCTGATCCGAAAGAGGGACTGAATCCTCTTGGCGGATGGCGCGGGCGGCGTTTTCAAATTGGGAAACAGGTTGGGCATCCTGTTCGGGAGCAGCTTGCTCTTAAGAGATGACAGGAGCGACTGATTCCTCCTGTTGCTGTTCTTGAGCAGCTTCCTATTGCGGGGGAATGGACTGTTGTTTGTCAGATGTCCCCTGACCCTATTATTTTTGGAGTTTGGCCATCTCACCTTCCCTGGCCTCTCCATGACTGATCCTTAGACTAGCCTGTAGGGCATCGTCGTCGTCGTCTGAGTCAGGGTCAGAGTGGTGGATGATCGATGGAGCTTTGTCACTGGACTGTGACTTCCCTTTGAGTCTAGCGTTCTCTTTTGCCGTGTAATAGTCGGAGATTAGCTCGTGGCAAAAGTGATCCTCCCAGCGGATCATGACTACGACATTCTAGGTGTTCGTGACCTCCAGAGCAAATAATTACTCATCCTTCAAGTCGGCCCAGTGGTACAAGGTGTCATACGGGGCGAAGGACTTCCAAATTTTGAAGCATTCGTAAGCTTCCTAGATTTGAACCTGGAGAAGAGTATTATTTATAATGTCAGTTGGGGAGGGACTCCGTATAGTAGTTGGGTCTACCATCCAGATGGGATCATCAATAGGTACGGAAGCCTATTGTGGATAGGGATCCCGAATAGGGGATGGTACCATATGGGGAGAGGGACTCTGTACAAGGGTGGATACTCTGTTAGGAGTAACGGATTTCGGCTCCAAATGGGCAGCCGACTCACCGGTACCTTCCAACTTGGATTTGCTGTTTTAGCAGCAACTGCTTCTTCCAAAGGGGTTGCGCCCTGTGGGATTGGTTCAGCTACTGGAACAGAGTGGGGCTCTACGTTGACCGCTGCAGTCAATGTAGGCTCGGCCTTAGAAGACTTTTTGGTCTTCTTCTTTTTCTCGACAGCATGAGGTGAACGGTTGTGGGAAACACTTCTCTTCCTCTTCTTCTCCTTACTTGAGAAAAATGATATTTCTCGGGTCACTTGAGATAGGCATTCTTCGAGGGTGCGTCTCTTGGCAACCAAGGGAGACTTGTTGAATGCGGTGGCTTTTATCCAACCAATAAACTTTCTGGGGCCAATCTTCTTTGCATCGGCAGACTGTTTCACTCTGCAATGAGTGAGGATGTAATTCAGGATGAGGCCGAAGGATTTCTTGGAGGTTTCAGGTTTGGTAGCCTCTTCCTGAATCCTTTTCAGCAGAATTTGACACCAGTTTACCTTTTCTCCAAACATGATGGCCACCATCATTCTGAAGCGGAGGTTGGTGCATATTTCAAAGGCTCATGTCCGGTTCTCAACCACTCGGCTACAGAAGTCGTGCAGATAGACGTACAACAGTATGAAGTTTTTATTGTGGCAAGAGGGATGAACATTATTAGCCCTCTCATCACCAGTGAACAACCCCCAGTAGGCTGTCAGTAGGCTTTCCGACCCGAAGGTCTCCAACTCTTCCATTTTCAGTCCATCGTATGGTATCCTGTACAACTTTTCCAACAGATCTCTGTTCACAGAGATATCAATCCCTTGAACAGTCATAAAGATATCAGAAATCCCACCTCCTCTCCTCTAAGATGAGTACTTGAACGAGGCGTCCAAGTAGAATTCTCCCACTATTTGTTAATCATACAACTCAGCATGGTGACTAGCAAGGTGGTACAGCCCTTGCTGTTTCACCCTTGTGTAACACCCCCAAACCAATTGGGAATATTGCAGTGCCGCAGACCCTCGCCGTGAGGATCTACCGGGCTAAATACAGAAAACACAATAACACAACATGTGCCAACACGGCTAATAACGAACCATTAGACCGATTTGGTCTTTTGCCACAACACACAGATCAAACATACTTAACTTTTTCTCTCAACTCATACCCACTCAGGGGTCGGAATATATCAACACTCCTATAAGACGGGAAAACACCACAACCGAAAGACAAAACAACAAGACTTCACTAAATACTCAACACTGGTCTTCATGTGATTAGTATCGTCGTCTTCCATCGTTATTTGTCCCGATCCTGTGATTCGCTCCCCAGCAACCTGCAAGTACCTGGACGCAATACAGACATCTAGCAAAACTCCACTGTTTTGCTCGTGCAAGTATAAAATACAAATAAAAGCCATACATATCACACATCGAGATCAGAATAATCATGAACATACTTCCCGAGGTAAATCACTTGATCAAAACAGTTCAATCATTAAAGGTAGGGATAAACCCGATATACGTCTTACAAAATATTTTTCGATCTCGGGAGTTTTGAACACATTTGGGATTTCCATTTATCGAAAACACCTAGGACACAACCCAACGGTTATTTTACCAAAATACAACTATTATCACAATGCTCGGGGTCCACAACCCAATCATACCATTCTGGTCACAAAGCACGGGGTCCACAACCCAATCATACATATCAACATATTCCTAAGGATTATTCGCGTCCCGTGCTAACAAGCTGTTAGGCGTATTTTTATACGCTTATTCATCATTATATTGTATTATTTTGGAGAGTAAATTTGCTTAAATGAACTCTTAATGCCTTAATCTTATATGATTGTCAGGAGATTGGAGTCCGGAAGCTAAAACGAGGCGAAACGGGCGAAAACGGCTAATTTTGGCCGTGGGCCGCGGCACAAGGCAAGTGGGCCGCGGCACACGCAGAGGACCAGCGGGCACAAAGTAGACTGTACTCTGTGCCGCGGCACAATCCAGGTGAGCCGCGGCACAGATGAATTAAAAGGCGCCCAGGTTCCAGCTAAAGACCATGTGCCGCGGCACAGATTTAGTGAGCCACGGCACACTAGGCGGTTTTTGTATGCTCCGCGCGGATTTGGGCCGTTTTGAAGCCAGTTCTCGACCTACTCACACGGACGCGAATTGGAAACTGTGCAGAGCTATAAATAAGGGTTTAAGACCCTAATTAACAATCTTTGGATCTTGGAAAATCGGGGAATTAGAGAATCTTGGGGAGACGGCAGAAGAGGAAGATAAGCAGAAGACTTCAAGGGCAGAGGGCGGAAGCCAGAAGAACGGAGGAATCCGAGCTCTTCATCTGCGTTTGATTTTAATGCTTTTATTCATTTATTCTGTATTTTCATTTATTAGCATGTCAGGCTAAAACCCTAATCTAGGATTTTGATGAAACCTACGTTTTAACGAATTTGCTTGAGATTATCTAATTAATTACCTTTTTGTTGAGTTTTCCCAATCGTGTTTAATGCTTTCAATTATCTGGCCAATAGTTGTATTGTTTTAATCATTCAATTCGAATCGGGAGAGGAGAGTTGGTGAGGAACTATTGGTGAGGACCGTTTTATTCTGTGAGATAGGAATATACTCATAGGAACTACGTGGCCTTTTGGAGATTTTATGCTTTTTGCCTATTGACGAATTAATTCACCTAGGGATAGAGTGCGTTATTCGCCCTTAGAAAAATCTATTGACCTCGGGAGAGGCGGTAGAGTATATTAGCAATCTTCGCCCTCAATAAATGGGGAAAATCATTAACTTCAGATAATCGAGAGTAAATTCGGATAAACTGAGGTGGATTCAGAATCCTAGACTTATTCATCATTTGATTTTCTTTCTTCAAGCGATCATTCTTTACTGTCTAGTCTTTTATTAATTCTTTTAGTAATTAATTGCAAACCCAAAGTTCGATTGTTCGAATAAAACTGGAATACATAAAAATCGGTAGTTAGTGATTCAGTCCTCGTGGGAACGATACTCACTCATCACTTTATTACTTGTATACGATAACGTACACTTGCGTTCAAGAAATATCGCAACAAGTTTTTGGCGCCGTTGCCGGGGACTGAAATTTTTGCTAATATCGATTTCAGTATTTCTAGTCTTAGTTTGAACGTTTTTATTTTATTATTTTTGTGTATTTAATTTTATTTATTTATTTGTTTTTCCTTTCAGGATCTTTCGCGTAGTGCATGAGAAAACTCGGTAACGAAGGCCTACTACCTTTGGATACCGAACTCGAGCGCACTCTTCGAAGGAACAAGAAGGAGAAACGAGAGTTACAGACGACAGTGACCATGGCCGAAAATATCGAAATTCAAGGAGGAAATAATATTGTGCAGCAAGCTCAACCGGAAATGGCACTTCGAGATTATGCTATGTCGCAGATCAACGCAAACTTTTCGGGGATTCGGCGCCCCACTATCCACGCGAATAATTTCGAAATCAAGCCTGCTATTATTTAGATGGTGCAGGCAGCCAATTCTGTGGATTGCCGAATGATGATCCCAACGCACATATTGCTTCTTTTCTTGAGATTTGTGACACGTTGAAGAACAATGGTGTCACCGACGATGCTATCCGATTAAGGCTTTTCCCTTTCTCTTTGAGGGATAAAGCAAAATTTTGGCTGAATTCCTTACCGCCGGGGTCGATCACAATATGGGCAGAGTTAGCGCAAGTCTTCCTTGCTAAATTCTTCCCACCTTCTAAGACGGCGAGTTTGAGAAACGAGATCACCACCTTTGGTCAGTATGATATGGAATCGCTCCACGAGGAATGGGAGCGATACAAAGATTTGTTACGGAGATGCCCACATCACGGCCTTCCAGACTGGCTTCAAATTCAGACGTTTTACAATGGATTGAGTGCCTCTACACGCACTCTCGTGGATGCAGCCGCCGGTGGAGCTTTGATGGGAAAGACTATGGCCGAGGCACACTCGTTGTTGGAAGCTATGGCTGCAAATGCATATCAATGGCCATCTGAAGAATAACGCCGAAGCGAGTTATGGAAATTTCTAGTAATGACCCGATATCTACATTGTCAGCCCAAGTCGCCGCCTTGACTCAGCAGCTTCAAGCATTTTCGCATTCTCCTTCCCCCGTTACCATTGAGACTTGCAATTGGTGTAACGGATCCCACCCTAGCGCGGAGTGTCAAGTCGGAAATCCGTTCGAGCAGCCCCAAATTGAACAAGCTCAGTTTGTAGGAAACGGAAACCGACAAAACAATCCGTACTCCAACACGTATAATCCGGGGTGGCGTAATCATCCCAACTTTTCGTGGAGAAACGGACAGAACTCAAACCAGCCTCCGTTCGCTCAGAACCAACAGCATCCCCCTCCCGCTCCAAAAGTTTCTCTCGAGGAAGCAATGGCGAAATTGGCAGCGAATACGAGTCAATTCATGACCCGTACTGAAGCGACATTGCAAAATCATTCCGCTTCCATTCGCAACTTGGAAGTCCAGCTGGGCCAAATTGCTAATGTGTTGACAGCCCGCCCGGAGGGAGCATTGCCATGTACAACCGAGACAAATCCTAGAGAGAGTCTAAATGCAATCAGTTTGAGAAGCGGGATGGAGGTATGTGACCAGCCCGAGAGGTGTGAAAAGAGGAGTGAAATTGAGGAGAGTAAAAATTTAGCGACGGAGGAATCTCAAGA
This sequence comes from Orobanche coerulescens, assembly GCA_033398695.1. NCBI lineage: Eukaryota > Viridiplantae > Streptophyta > Magnoliopsida > Lamiales > Orobanchaceae > Orobanche > Orobanche coerulescens. The sequence continues at coordinate 26,615,803 of CM065805.1, read as the reverse complement.
TTGGAGACCCTCGATAATATTTCCGGATAACCCGAAGGCATATGTGCCACCCGTTCCGTTTCCGCAGAGATTACAGCAGAAAAAGGCAGACAAACAATTCTCTAAGTTTCTCGACGTGTTCAAAAAGCTTCATATTAACATTCCATTTGCCGACGCGTTGGAACAAATGCCAAGCTACGTTAAATTCATGAAAGAGATATTGTCAAAGAAAAGAAAACTCGAGGAGTTTGAAACAGTCACCTTGATGGAAGAATGCAGCGCGATTCTTCAAAAGAAGCTTCCACCAAAATTGAAAGATCCGGGAAGTTTCAACATACCGTGCACCATGGGGAATCTTTCTTTTAATAAGACATTGTGCGATCTCGGTGCTAGTATTAACCTCATGCCTCTGTCGATTTTCAAGAAGCTGGGAATTGGAGAAGCAAGGCCGACGACGGTCTCCTTGCAATTAGCGGATCGATCTATTAAGTATCCGAGAGGAGTGATTGAGGACGTGCTAGTAAAAGTGGATAAATTTATCTTTCCAGCGGATTTTATTGTTCTCGATATGGAGGAAGATGAAGATATCCCGATTATCTTGGGACGACCATTTTTAGCGACCGGCAGAACTCTTATAGACATGGAAAAAGGAGAATTAACTCTGCGGGTTCAAGACGAGCATGTTACGTTCCAAGTATTCAAATCCTTTTCATGGCCCGGAGGTGTTGATAAGAGCTCACAAAGTGAAAGTGTGGAGGCCGTTGCAAAAGAAAAACACCGAAAACATCGTCGGCCGAAAGACTCATTTTCAGATGGTCCGACTTCTGAGAAAGATGTAGAAAGAATCGCATTTCTCAAGCATGTGAACATGAAATCATCGCCATCTGACCAGCTACACTCGAAAAAGTCTGCTGCAGTCTTAAGTGCGTTCGTGAAAGAGGGGAATAAGCCGGAAGCCAAACGGACGTCTAGTCATGAGAAAAACGGGTGTTTCGGGAAGTTGTTCTCGTCAAAACCTTTCCACAACCAATATTGGGTGTCCGAACCGAAAATTGAATCGTTAATGACCGATGGTAAAAATTTTAAAAATCATATTAACGGTTCGATGAACGGGGCGGAGATCGAATGGAGTTTGCGAAAAGCGAACTGAATTTTTTTAATAGGTCCGGCTGAAGACTATAAACTTAGAGCTTCTCGGGAGGCAACCCGAGTTCGTAGTTGTAGATTTTTGTGTTTCTATATTTTTCTTGCATTCTTGCATTTTTATTTTTCATCATTTTGTGCTTTGATTTGCTTTTACCTCTCGCTCTTGACGTGTTCTTCTTAAAATTCTGTGCAGGAAAAGTCCCAGGGGTCAAATTTATGCCTGAGCCGCGGCACAAGTATTGTGAGCCGCGGCACACACAAATCGAAAGGCAGAGCTAAACAATCTGTACTCTGTGCCGCGGCACAACAATACTGAGCCGCGGCACACCTGAGCCCTGCGCCGCGACACACGAAAGCTGAGCTGCGGCCCACGACAAAACATGCGAACAGGTAAAAAGGGACTGTACGCGGTGCCGCGGCTCACTTGAGCTGTGCCGCGGCACACCATGCGGAATTTGAACAGCCAGGTACCTTATAACCCGCATTCGGCCGGCCACGCCAGGTACGTTTCCTTTCTTCCCTTTCCCTCTCCCTTGCGCGCGCGATCGACCGAGAAGCTCTCTTCTTCTTCGCGTTTTCTTCTTGCGATTTTTCTTGCACTTTTCACAAACCAAGCAAGGTATGTTCAAATCTCTACTCTCAAATTGTTCTATGAATTTAAATTTGAAGTTGTGTTATGCATTTGAGGATTGAATATGTTTATTTCCTTCAAAAATTCTATAATGGTTTAGTGGATAACATGATGGTTTTGATCGAATTTTCATGGTTATTTTGGAATATGAATGAATTGAGTATGTAGTTTTAATGGTGAATGATTCGTGTTTTTGTTCTTGAGGATTGAATCGAGCTATTGCCATGTTTATTCTTCAAGTAAACTCTTGCCCTTTAGGTGTTCGATGAAATGTCTTAATGAAAATTTTTCTTTGTTAAGGCAATATTTTGAATCTTTGTGCAACGTATTCGTTCTGGAATTACAGCAACCCCAACCCGTACGTCTAGTTTAAACGTTATGGTTCAATTTCATTTTTCTCTCACGGTTGTGCTATCTCGTAAAAATTTCTGATTTACGGCCGGATATCCTTAGCCGAGTGATGATTATTCTCGTTATTATTTTGAGTAAGTAACCTTCGATGTTTAAATTTTTTTCAGGAATCACTATGGCTAGGACTAAGAAGCTGAACAAGAGGGCCAGGACTCAGTCATCCCCCACTCGAGGGGAAACCTCTCGTAGTCGCGCCGAGTCGGAGGGGCACCAGTTTTCTAACCCTGAGATCCACAAAATCTTCAATGAGAAGATTCGGCCGCGACCTCTTATCCCGGAGAGGGGATTTACTCCAGCCCCCCAAGACGGGGAACTGCTTATGATGATAGATGAGATGGGGTGGGCCCGATTTGCTGCACCCCCCGAGCCAGCGGTGATATCGATAGTGCAGGAGTTCTATGCCAGTGCGCTATTGAAGCCAATTCGAGCAGGCCAGATGTTGCAGCAGTCAGACACTCGGACTCAGGTCGATGTCCGAGGTATTACGGTTGATTTTTCCACAGCTGCTATTCGGAGGTTGTTTGGGCTGCCGGTGGTAGATGAGACAGCCTATGACCGAGTTATGACAAGCCTCACAAAGGAGGCGCTGCTCGAGACTATCACGCAGCCCGACCCCGACTGGGAGCAGCGCGCACCGGGTTCTTCCACTTTCCATTTCAAGAGCTCGCGCCTCAGTCGGCTCGGGCGTGCCTGGCTATATTTTATTTGCGCTCGTATAGACCCCACATCTCAGATCCGCACTGTTTTTCTCTCCCGCGCCCAGACACTATATGCTATCACATCCGGGCTGCGGTTCGATGTGGCCCCTCTTTTGGTCCGATCTATATTTCAAAGGTATCTGTGGAGGGGCCAAGACGGGGTTGAAGCACCCCTCTCTTATCTGCGCTCTGTGCCGGCAGTCGGGGCTGACGTGGTCGGACGATGAGCCGATGCTTGCTCCCCAGGCCCCGATCGACCACCGCATCATCTCACATTTTGACCAGTGGGGAGGAGCGCCGGCGCACGCTCGGGGGAGAGGATTTATACTGGATGAGGCCCACGAGGGGTCCCCCGAGCCTCTTTTGCTGACACAGGGGCAGGCAGATGCCGGACCGCCGCCCGACAGAGAGAGATTTCAGGCGATGTTCGACGGGCTGAGGGAGGATATGAGGAGAGAGAGAGGAGACGAGGAGAGAGAGAGAGGATATGAGAGAGGATATGAGGAGAGAGAGAGAGATGAGATGAGGAGAGAGAGGGAGAGTATGCTGGCTGCCATGTGAGAGGAGCAGCGGACGGAGCGAGAGAGCATTATTGCTGCCGTCAGAGCTGAGATGCGAGAGCAGGCCCGCCGGGCCAACCGACGAGAGGCGAGGCATCTGGCAGCGAGGGACGCCTACCATCAGGAGCACCTTGCCGCATGGACGGCCCATATCATGCATCCAGACGGGCCATTTATTGCACCCGCCCGGCCAGCCACACCACCCTCCTCACCGGATGATGCCGGCACCAGCTCGTGAGAGGACTGGAGGGGAGTACTTGACCTTCTTATTCTATTGCATATTATATTTTGTCCATTGAGGTCAATGTACGTCCTAAGTTTGGGGGGGTTTACTTTCTGTCGCTATATTTATTGCTGTACTGTTTTTGTTGCACTTTTCATTACTTTGCATTATTTTTTTTCGATAGCCTTGCTTGTCTTGATTTTTACTCTATTCGTGAATTTTTCGTGCTTCTATTTGTGTAATACTGATGTTACGACACTGTTTTTCTCTCTGAAGAAACGGTCGAGTTTTAGTCGCGTTGTAGTCAGTGATTTCTGTTTCTGCTTAGTATTCATTTAGGTCCGAAATTTTTCTCGTGATTGTAGAGGTCTTGGCGGATAAGAGAGGATACATACGTGTTTTAAAATCACCGTCGATATGTTTGGTTACATTTTTCGGTTAGCTAGTCGTCCAGTTACATAAGTCTTGTGGTCACTTAGATTGAGTTTAGAGTCGGCCAGTTTTTTCCTAAAGGTCGAGATATTTTTGTTCTATGATGGGAAGTCTAGTAACCGGGGGTATTCACGTGACCCGTTGTTTACTCTCGCGTAAAACGACGACCCTGATTAGACTAGTGATTTCGAAATTTCACATGTGCCGATGATATGGAGCCTAGTAACCAGGGGTACTCGCGTGACCCGTTGTTTACTCTCGCGTAAAACAGCGACCTTGATTCGGACATGCGGGAATTAGCTATTCGAGTTGTTTCTCCGCTGTAGAGGGGAACTTAGTAACTAGAAGAATCCATGTGCCCCATGAATGTCTTTTACGTCAAATGGTTTCCCAATACATGAGAATGGAAGTTCCACCCTAGGATTATCCCGATGAAACATCCCGAGATCCGAACCTGGTGGTCAACTCGAATCAATTTCTTGAGCATATATATATATAAGGGAATACTGTCCGAGGATTATTTTTATGAAACTCGTGAAAATTTTGCCATTAGACTGTGGAACGGGGCGAACTAGCTTGTTTATTTTAACCTTTCATATTGACGGTCGATTTGATTCACGTTTGTTAATCTTTGAGCTGGATTTTCTTCATGAACGAGTAATTAGGACTGAACTTGGTTACTTTGTAGAATCAGTGTTCTGAGTGTAGCTCGCTATTACGATACTCGTATTTTTCAGAGAGAATTTCAGGATAGTATTGATTAGGTTGAGCACTATGAGTCGCACGATTATTCACGACATTCTTTTGATTGAAATTAATTCTTTTTGCTTGAGGACAAGCAAAGGCTTAAGTTTGGGGGTATTTGTTAGGCGTATTTTTATACGCTTATTCATCATTATATTGTATTATTTTGGAGAGTAAATTTGCTTAAATGAACTCTTAATGCCTTAATCTTGTATGTTTGTCAGGAGATTGGAGTCCGGAAGCTAAAACGAGGCGAAACGGGCGAAAACGGCGAATTTTGACCGTGGGCCGCGGCACAAGGCAAGTGGGCCGCGGCACACGCAGAGGACCAGCGGGCACAAAGTAGACTGTACTCTGTGCCGCGGCACAGTCCAAGTGAGCCGCGGCACAGATGAATTAAAAGGCGCCCAGGTTCCAGCTAAAGACCATGTGCCGCGTCACAGATTTAGTGAGCCGCGGCACACTAGGCGGTTTTTGTATGCTCTGCGTGGATTTGGGCCGTTTTGAAGCCAGTTCTCGACCTACTCACACGGACGCGAATTGGAAACTGTGCAGAGCTATAAATAAGGGTTTAAGACCCTAATTAACAATCTTTGGATCTTGGAAAATCGGGGAATTAGAGAATCTTGGGGAGACGGCACAAGAGGAAGATAAGCAGAAGACTTCAAGGGCAGAGGGCGGAAGCCAGAAGAACGGAGGAATCCGAGCTCTTCATATGCGTTTGATTTTAATGATTTTATTCATTTATTCTGTATTTTCATTTATTAGCATGTCAGGCTAAAACCCTAATCTAGGATTTTGATGAAACCTACGTTTTGACGGATTTGCTTGAGATTATCTAATTAATTACCTTTTTGTTGAGTTTTCCCAATCGTGTTTAATGCTTTCAATTATCTGGCCAATAGTTGTATTGTTTTAATCATTCAATTCCAATCGGGAGAGGAGAGTTGGTGAGGAACTATTGGTGAGGACCGTTTTATTCTGTGAGATAGGAATATACTCATAGGAACTATGTGGCCTTTTGGAGATTTTATGCTTTTTGCCTATTGACGAATTAATTCACCGAGGGATAGAGTGCGTTATTCGCCCTTAGAAAAATCTATTGACCTCGGGAGAGGCGGTAGAGTATATTAGCAATCTTCGCCTTCAATAAATGGGGAAAATCATTAACTTCAGATAATCAAGAGTAAATTCGGATAAACCGAGGTGGATTCAGAATCCTAGACTTATTCATCATTTGATTTTCTTTCTTCAAGCGATCATTCTTTACTGTCTAGTCTTTTATTAATTCTTTTAATAATTAATTGCAAACCCAAAGTTCGATTGTTCGAATAAAACTGGAATACATAAAAATCGGTAGTTAGTGATTCAGTCCTCGTGGGAACGATACTCACTCATCACTTTATTACTTGTATACGATAATGTACACTTGCATTCAGGAAATATCGCAACACAAGCCACGAACCTCAGATGCTCCCACAAGACATACCCGAGTGAATAAACCCGATGGGAAATAATAACAAATCACATGTCACCATGATGACAGTCACGTGACCATAACCATACATACGTTCATAGTTATCCTGGCATCGCACTAGCAAGCTACGAACCTCGGAGCCTCCACGAGACATACCCAACTGGACAACCCATGACACGTACATCAAGAAAAGTTTGCTTGAATTAAGTATCAAGATGTTAGCCTTGATTGTCACGAGTGGAACGGAGGTATCATCTCTGTGGAGAAGTTTGCCTGAATGAAGTCTTCTGAAAAGTTTGTGAATGGATACTTCCTGGTCTCCATCCCTCGAATAATAATTCGGAACTATCTTCAGCTATCATCGAGATATTCCTCTTCTGGTAGTTCACAATAGCTCCATATCGATTAAGCCAAATGGATGATAAGTCAAACAAATCGATATGTTTGGACTAAAACAGATCGCATTTAATGCATACCCCTATAAGTTTGACTTCATATTAAAGGACTATAATATATACCCTGAAACAAATTTGTTGCAGCTATGATGCAACAAATGGTGAACCAAATGTCTACGATAGCCCATGCAATTTAGAACCCGGCTCTGGCTCGTACTGCTCAGGCCGGAACAGATCGTTGGCTTCAGGACATCATCAAGATGCATCATTCTCAGTTCTCCAGGGCTTCAGACCCGATTAACTGGGAGAGGTGGATCAAGGAGATGTCTAAGATCTTTGTGGCCACTAATTGTCCTGAGGATCGCAAGGTCCCTATCGCCCAGTATTTTCTCACTGGGGAGTCTGCTGATTGGTGGGAGGCTGTTGAGCCTAGGGATCATGTTGCTTCATGGGCCGAGTTCAGAGACCTTATGGAAGCTGAATACTGTCCGTGGCCGATTCGTCAGGCCCGAGTCCATGCTTTTTATGATGCTCAGCCTCGAGATATTCCAGTTTCTCAGGCTATTGTGGATTTCAACCGGGAATTGGGCTATGTGAAGGCCCAGGTCAAGGAGAAGTATGACAAGATTTGCCAATTTTCTATACGGATGAAACGGAAGATTCGTGATTACATGCCTGGGTTCGGCTACACCACCCTAAAGGACTATAAGAGTAGAGATCTTGCTTATAAGAGAAGTATGACAAGATTTGCCAGAGAGGTGGCTCGAGAAAGTAAGAAGCAGAAGTCTGTCGGTAACTTTTCGGGTCACAAGGGCGGAGTTCAGCAGAAATTTCAGTCTTCCAATATTCCTGCTAGTGGTTCGGCTCATTTTTTTGGGGACTTTCGAGGTACTGCCAGTGCCTCCACTCGTGATGTCAGATGTTTCAACTGTGGCAAGTCGGGCCATAAGAACCGGGAGTGTCCTCGTCTGCCGTTGACTTGTCACACATGTGGTCAGTCGGGCCACAAGGCTTTTTTGTAAGCGGGTAGGGCAGATTCTTGGTGCCTAGGCTACTTTTCCAGCGCCTAAGGAGCCGAGTGTGAACCAAGGGTCGTTTGCTCCGTAGTCTCCATCGAGTGACAGTCGAGGGAGAGATCGGGGTCAGCCCACTAGAGGGGGAGCTTCCAGTGTTGGCTACGCTCATCCGCGTGTTTATGAGATGAGAAGGGCCGATGATCAGGCGGCTACTGTGGATACAGGTACTTTTCATATTCATTCTCATCCTGTCAGTGTGCTCTTCAATTCTGGTGCTACGCATTCGTTTATCTCTCTGGAATATGTGCGCCGTTTGGGTCTTGACTGTTTGTCGCCTTCTGAGCCTTTCATCGTTAAACTTCCTAGCGGTGATAGGATCGTTGGTGATCGAGAGATCCGAGATTGTTCTGTGATTATTTGTGAGAGGGCTTGGCTCTCTAATCTTATTGTTGTGAATATTGAGGGTAAGGATTTGATTCTCGGGGATGATTGGCTCGAGCGGCATGGTGCAATCATGAACTACCGCACGAGAATCATCCCTATGTTAGCCGAGGACGGCACTGAGCACTCTTTTGTGGGGCTAAAGAGAGGAAACCATAAGTTTGTAATCAACGACTTGAAGGCAATGAGACTCCTGCGGCAGGGGTGTACTGGTTATTGGTGTTACACCTTGAAAGCGGAGGATGGTGGGGTCGAGTTTTCATCGATTCCAGTCATTAATGAGTTCCCTGATGTCTTTCCTGACGAGTTACCAGAGTTTCCACCAGACCATGAGGTTGAGTTCGCTATCGAGTTAGAGCCGGGTGCGGCTCTGATTTCGAAAGCGTCGTATCGCATGGAACCTTTAGAGATGGCTGAGTTGAAGAAGCAATTGAGTGAGCTTCTTGAGTCAGGGTATATTCGACCGAGCACTTCGCCTTGGGGCGCACCAGTTCTGTTTGTGTGGAAGAAGGATGGTTCACTGCATTTATGTATCAACTATCGCGAACTAAACAAAGTAACCATCAAGAGTAAGTATCCTTGCCGAGGATTGATGACTTATTTGATCAGTTGCAGGGAGTTGTGGTATTCTCGAAAATTGACTTGAGATCGGGGTACTATCAGCTTCGGGTGAAGGAGTCTGATGTTCCGAAAACAGCTTTTCGGATGAGATACAGACATTATGAGTTTGTGGTTATGCCCTTCGGGTTAACTAACGTGCCGGTAGTGTTCATGCAGTTGATGAACAAGGTTTTCATTGAGTATCTGGATAAGTGTGTCGTCGTTTTAATCGACGATATCCTTATCTATTCGAGGAATGAGGAGAAGCATGCACATCATCTGCGTGTGGTGCTAGACATTTTGAGGACCGAACTACTCTATGCGAAGTTCTCGAAATGTGAGTTATGGCTGAAAGAAGTGATATTTTTGGGTCACGTGATTTCAGCCGGGGGGTCCGTGTGGATCCACAGAAGATTGAGGTAGTGTTGGATTGGGCACCGCCTAAGAATGTGAAGGAGGTCCATAGTTTCTTGAGTTTGGCTGGCAACTATCATAGGTTTGTCGAGGGGTTCTCGAAACTGGCTCAGCCACTTACACAGTTGCTCCATAAATCCGATAAGTTTGTTTGGAATGACGAGAGGCAGTCGAGTTTTGAGGAGTTGAAGAGGTGTTTGACTTCAGCCCCGATTTTAGTGCTGCCATGTGGCAATGAGGGTTTTGCCATTTATAGTGATGCTTCGGGTCAGGGTCTTGGGTGTGTATTGATGCAGCACGATAAGACTATTGCGTATGCGTCCAGGCAGTTGAGGCCGTATGAGCTCAACTACCCTACTCACGATTTGGAGTTAGCGGCAGTTGTTTTTGCGCTCAAGATTTGGCATCATTATCTATTTGGCTCTGCATGTTAGATTTTTACCGATCATAAAAGTCTGAAGTACATATTTATCCAGCGGGAGTTGAATATGAGGCAGAGGAGGTGGTTGGAGTTGATTAAGGATTATGACCTCAAGATCCTTTATCATCAGGGCAAGGCGAACGTCGTGACAGATGCCTTGAGTCGGAAACTGGTTACCTTGTGGATGCTTGAGATACTTACGTCTCAATCTGAGCTTCAGCATGATCTGATCGAGTTGGGTGTTGAGATTTTATTGCCGGGAGCTGTCGGGCAACTTTGTGCTTTGGAGATTTCGTCATCGCTGGTTGATGAAATTAAATTGAAGCAGTTGGAAGATCCGATGATTACTCAAATCCGAGAGAATGTTCTTAAGGGGAAGTCTCCTGGATTTGTGATTCACGAGGATAGTGTTTTGAGATTCTAGAGTCGGCTTTGTGTACCGAATGACTCGGAATTGAGGAAGAGTATTTTGCGTGTGGCCCATGCTACGTCTTACTCGATTCATCCTGGTTCGAGTAAGATGTACGAGGACCTAAGGAGGAACTTTTGGTGGAACTACATGAAGGAGGGGGTCGCATAATTTGCGGCGAGATGTTTGACTTGTCAGCAGGTCAAATCGAGCATCAGCGACAAGCTGGGTTGTTACTGTAATACCCGTGATTTTCTCTTTCGGTACTTTTTCGTTTCTGGCATCTTTCTGGTTTCCAGAAGCTCACTTGCGAGCGTTTTGACATTTTGATAATGTTTCGTTCTGCGTGTTTGGTCATCCGAGTTGTTCCGTTTTTTTACCCGAATCCGTGTCTTGAGCGACTTTTCCCGCTATTTGATTCATTTCATGTGATAATGGTTCGAAAGTACGGTTTCATGTTTTCTATAAGTCCGTTGAGCTTTGTTATACGTGTTGTGAGTTTCGGTTCGGTTGCTTGATGTCATATTGTGATTTACGGACGTTTTGGGCCGTTTCGTAATTTCCCAAAGTTTGGGGGTGATCACTCATATCGTATTCGAACCTTCCGTAGTCGGGAATAGGTTTTCCTTCAACACTTAAGTTCGTCGCCTCGAATCCTTTACGTTCGTACCATCGGGAGTTGTTCACCATTGCATATTGATTTTTTTTCGGTTCCTTTCTTGCCTTCTTGTGCTAGCTGCCTGTACGCCCCAAATAGGCACCTTACGTACGTAATGCATGTCTCAGTTACGTACGTAACGGCCTTTGTAAAATAGTACAGAGAATTCTCATGATTCGTTACGCACGTAAGCATGGGAGTCTTACGACGTTAACAAGCCAACGACGTTAGTCGCCATGGCTAACGACGTAACACGGCTTGGGTTTATATACCCGTGAGTTGACCGAATTGTCATTTCTTCACCTACACTTCGTCTTTCCGTGGTGGCGACTCGTAGGTGATTGGAAGGTGATTTGGGGGTCTTGTAACTCCAAGTTTACATCTTGCTTGAGTTCTTGGTGTTGTTTAACATCCTTAATCCGTGTTCTTCACCTTCGATTCGAGGTAAACATCTTGTAAACCCTTCCTCTATATTTCGGAATCTTCGAGTTTCGGGTTGTTCTTCTTGATTCTTGTTGTTGTATATCATCAATCGATTATATCGATTCTCTTCCTATGATTTGATTCGTATTTCTTACCGTATTCGGGTCCGGATTATGTTCTTGTTGTTCTTGGGGAAATATTGAACCCCAAGTGTTCGATCTTTTGTTTCTACGAATTCTTGTTGGGAATTTCGTATGTTTTCCATCCCTCTTGTGATTGACTTCGTAGTAATTATATTGTTCTTGTGATTTCGACCTAGTTGAAAGATTCGAGGGTTGCCGGTCAAGCTTTTTCAAGCGCTTCGCGTGCTTTGGATTTGAGGCAAGTACCTTGATATACGAATCAGAATCGCGTGAAATCATTGTTGTCGAAGTGTATTAATTTATAAGTATGTATAAATGTGTCTATATATATATATATGTGTGTATGTATATATATGTCTAGTTTTATATATGTATATATATTTATATGTTAAATATATGTATGTGTATACATATATTGATATAAGCGCCTATATTGGTGAATGACGAGTGATGAATACTAACACTAGATGACGTACTCGACTTGGATTGATGGGTAAACTATATTTACTCTTATAATATAGTAAGGTTATATATATATATATATATATATATATATATATATATATATATTCGGTTGAGTCGCAATATAGGGATATATGTGCGGTGTTGGTTGGTTATGCTTGAAGTCTTATTGTGATTGAGTTTGATTGATAACGTACGTGTTATTGTTTATTTGTGTGGTTATGGATCAAGGAGAAAATTGTGTAACTTGATGTACCGAGTTGAAAATTGTTGTGACGTTTGTCCATGTGCTTGATGTTTGTGATAATGTGGATACTTGTTGTGAGAAACGCCGTATCCGGGAACCTCCGAGGGCGGGCGTGCACTCCGGCCTGGTGTATGCCGCAATGTGCGGCTCCATATGTTTGGTGAACACCGGTGTTACCTAATGCGCGTGCAAGGGGCGGCCTGTCAGAGTGATCGCGGCGCGGTGACATGTTCAAGGGGCGGCCAACATAGTGGAGTGAACGCCGGTGCAGTGTGTGTAAGGGAGGCGCCCGGCAGCTTATTGGTAACGGATATTCGAGTGATAGCTAAGACCCCGTTACGAACAATCCTCGTATTTCAAAGTTCTTTCAACTCTTTTAAAATAATCGGTCTCGATATAGATCGTGATTCGTGTTTTGAAAGCTTGTTTCAAATTGTTTTTAAGACGTTGGTATCGGGTTAATTAACCAAGGATGTTTGACGAAATCTCCGAGGGTTAATTAATCAAGGGTCTTGAGCAGGAATTGTCGAATGAGAGGCTGTGCCTTTGATTGTACTGTGATGATTATTCTGTGCATTGGGTCGAGGACCCGAATAACGTTGTAATGGTTTTCTTGTAAATTGTTTTCCACATGTTGGGTCGAGGATCCGAGAGTTTTTGAAGTATTTTCTAAAAGTATTCCCGTTTGATTTTCAAAACCCCATGATGGCCTGAGTCAATAATGATGTTTTCAAACTTTCTTATCAAAATACTTTTTCCTTGTATAAAAAGGGATTTTTCTGACTCCTTGGGCTCGGTTAAAGTTTCATTGGTGTTATGTTCGGTACAGAGAATATGACTATGTGATTATCTTTCACTTTGTGTATGTGATACTATTCTGTGTGGACTATGGGAATGTGTGGTTTATGTTAAGGCTTCACGACTGTTGAGATTTGTGTTGTTATTATTCGTATATCTTGTATATTATGTACTTGCACTAGCAAAATTCCGGTTGCTAACCCCGAGTTTTCGGGGGTGGGTGCCTGTTATGCGCTGAGTTTTGGCAAATGGGAGCAATCACAGGAATGGCTTGGAAGGAGATGGAGGACAATGATACTAATCACGCCGAGTCGAGTCTTTTCCTTTGTTTCATTGGTCGGTATTTTTCCTGTGCTCGAGTATTCACCCTTGCATGGGTGCAGAAATCATTTATTAAATTGAGTTCTCATACTTATCGGAGTTCAAGTTAATTATAATCATTGTCATGTGAATGACGTTAATTTCTCAATTGGTTAAAGACCTTGTCGATCGCTTTGCATTTAATTTTGACCCCGGTCGGTCAATCATTGAGTAGTCTTTTGGAGCTTAGCCTGGTAGATCCTTGTGATAAGGGTCTACGGCGTGTGACATTCCCGGTCGTATTCTGGGGGTGTTACATTTATGGTATCGGAGCTTAGGTTTGCGAAAAACCTAGGCCGTTGGGTCAAGTCCATGTCTTGTGTAAGTCGCGCGCATCAGAGTTGTGATTAGTATCGTGGTTCCGACATCATCTTCCGGCAATCTGTGATGGTAAGCCTCCCGATCGTAAGTCCCCTTATATACGTATTTGATTATATTGTGCTAATATGTTTAATGTGAACTAGGAATTTGAAACTTGTCGGTGATATTATTGTTTTAAGATATAACATGCGTATGCGGTCCGAGTAAAAATGGTTATGTAATATGCTTCGGAAGTCGAGCATATTTATTTGTTCTTGCACTTTATTAGAATAAATTTATGAATGTTAAATTTATCCGCTGCGTGAATATTTTGAGATGGCTCTTGGTGTCTTGCAAACCGAGTTTTGATATTTTGATTTTGCACGTTTTGATTGTATTCTTATGATGGTATTTGATATTTTATAAATGACTTTTGTGAGTATTTGAGAATATTACCGACATCGGCCTTTTTGGCATTTTGAATATTTTCTTAAATGATTTTTAGCCTGGTGGGTTCCAGTGACGGCCCACGGCTACAGTAGTATCACGAATATTTTAAAGTAGTGCTTTGAAATTTTCTAACGTTGTGGAAAGCCATGATTTAATGTCGTCATGTCAATTCATCACGTATCTCGGTGGTAAATTCTTTCAAAATAAACGTTTTGGTAGGAGAGGGTAGATTTTCAAAATTGTGGTATTTGGGACTCAACACTTTTGAAATACTTCAAATTAGTTACAATTCATTTCCAATTTTCTTTTATACATCACTCGAAAATAAATTTTAGAGTCGTTGTATAAACTTCCTCTTCAAATAAAGGACAAGATTTACAAGCTTTGGGCGTAACGTGACTCGCTCTCTTTTTCAAAAATTTGTTTTCATTAAGTGCATACATATAATGATCGTCCCTCGTCAAGGACTCAAATTCACTTCATAAAACTTTACGCTTTACGTTATTCTATAGATGTTAACTAAACCTTGTGTTGATAATGGTGGTATATTGTGCAACCGATTATTTGATAACGGTGAACGGTACCATCTGTATTAGCATGTCGAGCCTTGGCGGACGTAAGTGTGATGACGGAAGTGGAAGCGACAAGGTGGTTCGTGACGACAACTATTCATGCTACGGTGAAGGAGTATCAAGATCAAACGATATCCTATGAAATATCCTCAATGATCGAGCCCACGAGCGAAACGAAGAGACCGAGGACATCCGGGAAATTTTGGGCGATGAAGAGTCTAAGGCTCCCAAACCCCCGCTGCTCGGACGCGCTGCCTTTGCGGTCGGGAGTGAGCGCTGGGATCCCAAGCCAACATCGGTGATTCTCGGTAAGAAGAGAAGGTGCTTCAACCGCAATCGCTGGGACATGATCGTGCAAATTGTCCCTTTCCACTCTTGACTTGTTACCGGTGTGGGTGTGAAGGTCATCGGGAGAAACATTGTGAGACAGCTTCCGAATTGGCAAAGAATGCCGCCTAAGAGAGAGCAGAACTAGGGACCGAAGTGTCCCGAAATCCTATGCTTCCTTCTCAAGATCCTAGCATGGGAGAATGAAGATTTTGTACTATGTCTTAATCGTTCTTTGTTTCAAACAATCGTGACTTCGATCGTATTTCGTTTCATTGCTTTACGTTTCCAACTCTTATTGTTCTAAGTTTCGGGTCGTAATATCTTTTAGTATGTGGGAATGTATTACCCGTACTTTTCTTGATATTTTCAGTATTGTGTGACCTTTCATTGTTGGTAATTCAATTGTGATCCTCGACGATTTTAAACCACCTTGTTTTACTTAGCCTACCGTCCTCCGAACGAATTTCGGGCCGTTTTGCTAAATCTCGTGGATTATCGTGGCCTTTTCTCATCCGAATTTGATTCTTGCAAATTTTGTTTGAAATCGTTGTTCCATCGCTCTCTATTTTAAGTTTCGGACGAAACTTCTTTTAAGGAGGGTAGAATGTAATACCCATGATTTTCTCTTCGTACTTTTCGCTTCTCGCATCTTTCTCGTTTCCAAAAGCTCACTTGCGAGCGTTTTGACATTTTGATAATGTTTCGTCTGCGTGTTTGGTCATCCGAGTTGTTCCGGTCAATTTTTACCCGAATCCGTGTCTTGAGCGACTTTTCCCGCTATTTGATTCATTTCATGTGATAATGGTTGAAACTACGGTTTCATGTTTTCTATAAGTCCGTTGAGCTTTGTTATACGTGTTGTGAGTTTCGGTTCGGTTGCTTGATGTAATATTGTGATTTACGGAAGTTTAGTGCCGTTACTTAATTTCCCAAAGTTTGGGGGTAATCACTTCTTTTATCGAAATCCGAACCTTCGGGTATTCTGGAATATGTATTCCTTAAACACTTAAGTTCGACGCCTCGAATCCGTTACGTTCATACCGTCGGGAGGTGTTCACCATTGCATATTGATTTTTTTCTTCCTTTCTTGCCTTCTTGTGCTAGCTGCCTGTACGCCCCAAATAGGCACCTTACGTACGTAATGCATGTCTCAGTTACGTACGTAACGGCCTTTGTAAAATAGTACAGAGAATTCTGCGATTTTCGTTACGTACGTAAGCATGGGAGTCTTACGTACGTTAACAAGCTAACGTACGTTAGCTGCCTATGGCTAACGTACGTAACACGGCTTGGGTTTATATACCCAGGAGTTGACCGAATTGCCATTTCTTCACCTACACTTCGTCTTTCCGTGGTCAGCGACTCGTAGGTGATTGGAAGGTGATTTGGGGGTCTTGTAACTCCAAGTTTACATCTTGCTTGAGTTCTTGGTGTTGTTTAACATCCTTAATCCGTGTTCTTCACCTTCGATTCGAGGTAAACATCTTGTAAACCCTTCCTCTATATTTCTGGAATCTTCGAGTTTCGGGTTGTTCTTCTTGATTCTTGTTGTTGTATATCATCAATCGATTATATCGATTCTCTTCCTATGATTTGATTCGTATTTCTTACCGTATTCGGGTCCGGATTATGTTCTTGTTGTTCTTGGGGAAATATTGAACCCCAAGTGTTCGATCTTTTGTTTCTACGAATTCTTGTTGGGAATTTCGTATGTTTTCCATCCCTCTTGTGATTGACTTCGTAGTAATTATATTGTTCTTGTGATTTCGACCTAGTGGAAAGATTCGAGGTTGCCATCAAGCTTTTTCGTCGCTTCGCGTGCTTTGGATTTGAGGCAAGTACCTTGATATACGAATTGTAACTGCGTGAAATCATTGTTGTCGAAGTGTATGAATTTATACGGATGTATAAATGTGTGTATATATATATGTGTGTATGTATATATATATGTCTAGTTTTATATATGTATATATATTTATATGTTAAATATATGTATGTATATACATATATTGATATAAGCGCCTATATTGGTGAATGACGAGTGATGAATACTAACACTAGATGACTTACTCGACTTGTTTTGTTGTGTAAACTATATTTACTCTTATAATATACTTTGTTTATATATATATATATATATATATATATATATATATATATATATATATATATTCGGTTGAGTCGCAATATAGGGATATATGTGCGGTGTTGGTTGGTTATGCTTGAAGTCTTATTGTGATTGAGTTTGATTGATAACGTACGTGTTATTGTTTATTTGTGTGGTTATGGATCAAGTGAGAAAATTGTGTAACTTGATGTACCGAGTTGAAAATTGTTGTGACGTTTGTCCATGTGCTTGATGTTTGTGATAATGTGGATACTTGTTGTGAGAAACGTCGTATCCGGAACCTCTGAGGGCGGGCGTGCACTCCGGCCTGGTGTATGCCGCAATGTGCGGCTCCATATGTTTGGTGAACACCGGTGTTACCTAATGCGCGTGCAAGGCGGCTCTGCGGGGAGTGATCGCGGCGCGGTGACATGTTCAAGGGGCGGCCAACATAGTGGAGTGAACGCCGGCACAGTGTGTAAGGAGGCGCCCGGTAGCTTATTGGTAACGGATATTCGAGTGATAGCTAAGACCTGCTATCAACAATCCTCGTATTTCAAAGTTCTTTCAACTCTTTTAAAATACCGGTCTCGATATAGATGTGATTCGTGTTTTTGAAAGCTTGTTTCAAATTGTTTTTAAGACGTTGGTATCGGGTTAATTAACCAAGGATGTTTGACGAAATCTCCGAGGGTTAATTAATCAAGGGTCTTGAGCAGAATTGTCGAATGAGAGGTCAGGCCTTTGATTGTCTTGTGATGATTATTCTGCATTGGGTCGAGGACCCGAATAACGTTGTAATGGTTTTCTTGTAAATTGTTTTCCACATGTTGGGTCGAGGATCCGAGAGTTTTGAAGTATTTTCTAAAAGTATTCCCGTTTGATTTTCAAAACCCCATGATGGCCTCGAGTCAATAATGATGTTTTCAAACTTTCTTATCAAAATACTTTTTCCTTGTATAAAAAGGGATTTTTCGACTCCTTGGGCTCGGTTAAAGTTTCATTGGTGTTATGTTGATACGGAGAATATGACTATGTGATTATCTTTCACTTTGTGTATGTGATACTATTCTGTGGACTATGGGAATGTGTGGTTTATGTTAAGGCTTCACGATCGTTGAGATTTGTGTTGTTATTATTCGTATATCTTGTATATTATGTACTTGCACTAGCAAAATTCCGGTTGCTAACCCCGAGTTTCTGGGGTGGGTGCCTGTTATGCGCTCGAGTTTTGGCGGCTCGGGAGCAATCACAGGAATGGCTTGGAAGGAGATGGAGGACAATGATACTAATCACGCCAGAGTCGAGTCTTTTCCTTTGTTTGATTGGTCGGTATTTCTGCTGCTCGAGTATTCACCTTGCATGGGTGCGCTTTTCATTTATTAAATTGAGTTGTCATTCTTTTCGGTGTTCAAGTTTATTATTGTCATTGTAATGTGAATGTCGTTATTTTCTGAATTGGTTAAAGACCTTGTCTCTGCCAGATTTAATTTTGACCCCGGTCGGTCAATCATTGAGTAGTCTTTTGGAGCTTAGCCTGGTAGATCCTTGTGATAAGGGTCTACGGCGTGTGACATTCCCGGTCGTATTCTGGGGGTGTTACAGTTACAGTCGCTTCCCATTCCGGAATGGAAATGGGAAGATATTTCGATAGACTTCATCACGAGCTTGCCGAGATCAAAGTCTGATATGAATATGGTTTGGGTGATTGTAGATCGTCTGACCAAGTCGGAATATTTTCTGGGCATCAAGGATACTTGGGGTCCGGAGAGGTTGACCCATGTGTTTATTTCGCAGATTGTGAGGCTTCACGGTACCCTGAAGTCTATTATTTCGGATCAGGATGGTCGTTTTGTATGGCATTTTTGGCAGGCGGTACATAAGGCGTTGGGTACTCGTTTGCGTCTGCGTACTTCTTTTCATCCTCAGACGGATGGGCAGTCGGAGCGCACTATCCAGACATTTGAGGATATGTTGCGTGCTTGTGCTCTCGATTGGAGCAGTGACTGGGAGGAGCATTTGCCGTTGATCGAGTTCACGTACAACAATAGTTGGCACGCATCGATCAAGATGGAACCGTATGAGGCGCTTTATGGGCGGCGATGTTGATCGTCGATTTTTTGGAACGAGGCGTCCGATTTGGTCGGAACCGAATCAGATATCACCTTAGAGATGAGGAAGAAGGTGGAATTAATTTGGGATAGGATGTTGACTGCTCAGAGTCGACAGAAATCCTATGCTGATGTTTGTCTTCGACCTTTGGAATTCGATGTGGGAGACCACATTTTGCTAAAGGTGTCGCCGACGAAGGGAGTTTTCCATTTCGGGAAGAAGGGAAAGTTGAGTTTGAGATTTATCGGGCCCTTTGAGATTCTAGAAAGGATTGGCGAGTTGGCATACCGTTTGGCGTTGCCTTCGGCTTTGAGTCACGTCCATAGCATTTTCCATGTTTCCCAGTTGAGGAAATATGTTCTGGATCCTAGTCACGTCATCGACTATGGTGAAATCGATATCACTGAGGATATTACCTTTGAGGAGCGTCCCTTGAAGATTTTGGAATACCGTGAGAAGCGACTGAGGCATAAGACCATTTCATTGGTCAAGGTGCAGTGGTCAAGACATGGTGTCGAAGAGGTAACTTGGGAAACCGAGGATAGCATGCATGCTAGGTACCTCGATAGTTACGGTCGTAAGCTTTTCTTCATACGCCGTAACCAGACTTCGTTTTTCCGGCATTTTGGTCCAGTGGACAACTACGGGCGTAACATGTATGAGTTACGGCCGTATTAATTGATACGGCCGTAATCGTGTATTGATACGGTCGTATGTAGACTTCGTTGTATTGTCCAGTTTCGTTCCAGGGGCCAGTTACGGCTGTAAAATGACTTACTTACGGCCGTAATGTTCTTGGGTTACGGCCGTATATGGATGATGTTACGGACGTAACACCTACCAATATATAAACTGGCAGCGACAGACTTTTCCTTATTTTTCACTTCTCTCTCTTCTCTTCACGACGGGAGCTACCTTCAGGCCTAGGGTTCCTCTAATTTTCACTCAAACTTCATTGGAGAAGTATATTCAAGTATTATAACATCAATCTATCACTAATCATCCGTTGTTCATCTTCAATTCAAGGTAAAATCTCTTAGAACCCTACTTTTGGAAAAATTGGGAATTTTCGAGTTATTGTCTGTTTCGTTCCGTGTTGTTGATTAATCCATGATGTATGTGATTAATTTAATGGTATTCATGTTTTCCCTACGATTTTATGTTAAATTTCGTGGTATTTGTGGAATCGGGAGGGTTCGGTTGCGATCCGCCCTCGTTGTGCTTTTTGTACGAATTTACATGAATCGTAGGTGGGTTTCTGGGTGTATTCCATTTCCGTACTTGTTTATAAATAGTTGTGATTATATTCTTCGATTCGTTAGGTTCGGGTTCGTCGATTTCTAGCGATCATGGTTGATTTTCCTTTCCGTTCGTGTCGTCGTCAATTACTCAAGGCAGGTATTCTTAGAATCCTTTATGCTTAACATGAAATGGTGATGTATGTATATGTGTGTGCTTTGCTCACTCCGGGAGGGTCTGACGAGGCCTCGGGGGAATCTATGACTTCATTCGAGATTCATGAGCTTGTTCGCTAGCCAGCTCGGGAGGGTCCTTAGAGGCTTCGAGTGGGACCAGTGGCTTCACCCCGGTCCTAGGCGATGCCTGTGCATGATTTGTCTTATGATTATGGCCAGTTCGGGAGGGTCCTTAGAGGCCTCGAATGGGACCAGTGGATTCACCCTGGTCCTAGGCAAATTGATTATTGACTGTTTGTTTCCGGAAAAGACAGGTCTGGTTTTGGTTTTTGAAATGAATTGATGCATGTACTATGAAATGTGTAAGCGAATAGTTTGCCTTGATTACTTGTACTAGCGTAATTGCTAACCCCTTGTGTAGACCCGTTTTGGGGAAATTCTTGTTATGAATTTTAGATTATGTTCAGCCGGACGAGCGGGCACCGGGACAGTACGAGGATGCTGGCCAGGGATGTTGACGTGTGCAATAGAGTCCCTTTATTTCTGTTGTCCATTTTGATATGTTGTTTTTCCAAAATTGTGAACTTATAGATAGTACTCGCGAGTACTTAGGCACTTTTGATTTGGGATATGTTTTGTATGTTAATTTGTATTTGTAAGTCGGGTGATGTACTGTTTACTGATTGTGCCGGGTGATTTCATTTAATCGTTGTCGTGGTGTTGCGTGTTTCTCGCTAACCGAGAGGGTTAGACGAGCGGTATTGTTTATTAAGCATGGTGGATCCCACGTCGGGGGCGCTGTAATATACCGTGAATATCTTGGGGTGTTACATCACCCATCCCATAGCTACTCCAAGCAAAATAGGTTTGACTTTAGAGTTTATCTGAGATAACTACCAGAAAATAAAATGCATCTTGCTGATATGAGTAGTCCAGATCAATTCATTTAAGCACTTCCTAGTACATATCTCACATGTCAAACTCGCATGCCGCGCCTCACGTTATTTTAAACTCTTGCAGAAAGGATCTTAGACCGAAGACCAATATCTCCTCAGAATGTAGGTTCAACTATAATCATTATGCTTTCATTTACAAATCCTTCAATTCATGTAAATCAAGAATTCATAATCGAAAATACTACTCTTGAAACATATTTGAAATATACATCATCAATACAACATAACTTGCAGATCAATCAAGGTTTTAGCCAATCTTTTCTTTTTTGATGAATTCATGCAAAGAATAGCACTTAACTCCTCCAATAACTCCATAAAGTTTGAGCAATCTAAGCACAACAACAATAAATGAACTAGGAGGGCCGAGAATTGCTTAGAGTTGAAAGAACGAAGATTTTTCGGAGGCAAATTCTGAATTTTGGACGTGAAATATGAATAAGGGAATCCTGTCTTTATAAATGCACAACACATTATATATGCTTCATGTTTCGATTAACGCAAGCAATAACACATAACATATATTATACACTCTCGACAGCGTATACAATCCTCAACATAAAATATAATGAAGCTACCCTCTTAACAAACACATGAGCAATACACAAATTGAGTACGCAAGTCACGGGCCACAAACTACGTTAACAAGGCACTAAATGCAAGCCTTATTGACTTACTTTAAGCACACGAGCTGCTCCCGGGCTCCACTTGTCTGGTCTTTATTCTTATGTATGATTCTAAAACGTACATAACAAGGAACTCAAGTATGCTAAGCTAACATGTGGCTTATGCTACATCTTCACATTTATGGCTGTAATGGCTTCCATACTTGGCCAAATTTCCACAATTCAACAAAGGACAAACAAAAAACAACCTACCAGTACAATATTCAAAAGTAACCATCAATGCCCAGTGCAAATTAGAATACAAGAACAATAAGATGATTCTATTACGATACATAATAACCAATTATGAAATATAGATCAAAAGATACTATAAATATTAGTGGTATTATATTAATGGTTAGATGTCTTTCACTAGGGGACAAGATCCTCTGCGGTCATGCGCAGTCTTTGACCGCTTGTGCGTAGGATCGGATGCGCACACACATGGCCACGTGCAGTGTGTATGTCTAATAGTTGCAGACAAGACTGGCCGTCTGTGACCGCATGTGATCCTGGCCCCTTTCACTAGACTAATGGGTAAATTTTGGCATAATTTTTTTCTATATTTACGTGCCCAAAACAAAACTGAAATCTATTTAAAATAGGATGATAATAAAAGGAATCGATTCAAAATTATTAACTTAATTAATTAAAACATTACTATTGTTTACATAATTCTAAATTTATTAGTTCACTTCCAAATTTTAATTAGTTGTATAGAAAAACAGCTAGTCGAGCCCTTTACGAAAATTACCGTGCAGTTTTTGAAGTAAATACATCCCATATATTAAATTTATCCTAACCTGACCATGAACTAACTTAGTTTTAAGTTTGATCTTGCACTACTATAAATAAGCCATTTAACATCGCTCATTTAACTTCGGTTTCGTAAAAATCAATCTTAAAAAAGACGCGGTCGCAAAATTATAATCTTTAGAGCAAATTAACATCGATTCTGCTAAAACCGATGTTAAATGAAATTAACATTGGTTCTGCTAAAACCGGTGTTAAATTTTCATTCAACATCGGTTCTGAAAAAACCGATGTTAAATTCTCCCATCTCACATCAAATCCGAAAGAACTGATCTAAAATTCTTCCGTTTAACATTGATTCTGATAGAACTAATGTTAAATGAAAATTTAACATCGACTTTTAGGATAACGGATGTTAGTTTCGGTTTTCCATAGAACTAATATTAAATTCTCTCATTTAACATCAGTTTTTCGGAATTGATGTTATAACACTTTTAAAATATATAATACAACTAAATTATATATTTAAATTTATATTATTATATACATTCATATATTATATTATAATCTTTCAGTTGCATTTAAATTATATGATAGTATTATATATATATATATATATTTTAATATGTATATATAGTTATATTAGTTTTTTAATCAATAAATAGTTTATATTTTTATGACTTCAATATATAATATTAATATATACTTAAAGTTATATTATGATATGTAGATATCTATAAAGTTATATTATAATATATATATATATTTAATGTTATATTATATTTATATCCGTATATATATATATATTAAAGTCATGTTAATATATAGTCATATTATATATATTCAATTATATTTGAAGTTAAAAAATAATATATATTTATATATTAAGTTATATTATTTTTTATCAATAAATAGTTTTATATTACAATCACTTTTATATACAATGTAACTTAATATATATTTGTAAGTTATATTATAATATGCATAAGAATATTTATATATTATATACATTCAGTTATATTTAAAGTTATATATATATATAATTGTGTTATATTTATATATATTATGAATGTATATAGTATATAAATATAACACACAGCAAGAAGTGTCCAAGAAATTCATCTGGCGGAGTTGTAAGATTACACTTCCACAAGCAAGAGGTCGTGGGTTCGAAACCGACCAACAGCGAAATTTAATGGTATTTGTTACGAGTTGGCGGGTGGCTGAACGCGTGGCTGGTCGAGGTTGGGGCTTGGTTGGGCTAGCTGGGCTACCCGCAGTCCAATAATATTTTAAGATCGGAAAATTTAACATCAGTTCTCGAAAATCGATGTTAAATGTTGCAATGTTAAAATTTAACATCGAGAAACCGATGTTAAATGTCAAAAAAAGCTGATCTTAAATATCTTTTTCGTAGTAGTGTTTCCACCAAATAGCAGACCGAACAATAGCCTGAAGCTACTGCCCAGCACAGACCCACAGCTGAGCCGTGATTGCTGCGTCGCACGACCTCCTTTCGACCGATGCCGCAATAGTTTTCTGCCGCTAGCAAGCAACACGCGGTATTGCTCCTACAGTTTGCTGCCCGATAGTAATTTTTATTTTGTGAAAATAGATTTAGTAAAAGGAAAATAAAGAATATCTTAAAATAAATCAATATTTGAAGCTTAATTATTTGAAATTTTTAAGACATAGATGTCTGAATGGACATTTAGGCAAAACAAGATCATAACCAATTAAAAAAGATGCAATTAAATTAAAAAAAACAACCAAATAATAATTCATGATTTATATTAAAACTAATATGTGTGTGAGTCTCTGATACCACTGTAAATTTTCATCAAAACTATTTTAATGGAAATATCAAACTAATCCAATGATCTCATGCATATGTTAATGATGAACTTAAAACACACACACACACACACATATATATATATATATATATATATATATATATATGTAACACCCCCAATCCACTCAGGGATATTACACGCCGTAGACCCTCTCCTCGAAGATCTACCAGGCTGGTAACAACATTTAACATCTCGACAATGCCTTCAAGGCTAAATGACTCAGTAGACCGATTTGGTCTTTCAATAAAATATACAACTCAATTACAACATATACCCACGCAGGGGTCAAAGTACAATAAACTCCCGCACAACGGGAAAAGATCTTGCGGCGGAAAAGAAAATACAACTAGACCAATACGACATCAACGGATCCTCGTGTGATTAGTATCGTTCATCTTTCATCATCCTTCGTGCCGACCCTGTGTTATGCTCCAAAACCTGAATGCAAAAATAGACATCCACCCCCCGAATACTCGGGGGTTAGCAAAACTCCACTGTTTTGCTAGTGCAAATACAAAGTGCAAATACGAGCCATACAATTCACATTCCACGAATAACAATAACCAGGAATACTCAAAGATCCAAACAAAACGAAAAGTACTTCTCGAGGCAAGGGTTTGAGAAAAACATTTCAAAATCGAAATACCATAAACCAATGGAAATAATTTATAAGACGGTTTAGAATGCCATCGAGAGTTTTAATAGAAACCATTTAGGATTATCAAATCCTACTTTTCAAAATCCACAAGACAAAAGGGGTCACCGCCCCAAAAGTTTACTTTCCGTAAAATCACCTTTACCAAACCATTGGGATTTTAGCCCCAAATCCGTAAAATGACTTTTACAAAAATGTTGGGATTTTAGCCCCAATCCATAAAATGACTTTTACAAAACCATTGGGATTTTTGCCCCAAATCTCATCAACTCACAGTACACAAGAACGACCACAAGGTTCGTCTCCCAACATCAAAATCCACAAATAAAGGATTTAAAACAAACAACAAAATACTCTAGAGCCATCCTAGCCAAGTAGGCCAAACGAACAACTTACCTCTTACACACTTAGTCAATGCATGCAATCATGAAAATCGTCAAAAGCACTCATTTCCGGAAATGCCAATGATCAAACCACATTTGTAAAATGCACCACAATTAACCGCGGACCCACAGCTTCGTGTATCCCTGCCGAGACCCCGTCGGATCTAACCCACAGTGGTTAAAAGCAAGCTCGCGGTTCCACAGCTTCGTGGAGCCCTACCGAGACCCCGTCGGATCTAACCCGCAGTGAGCATACACACACACACGTTACTCATGCAATACTAACATGCTAAGAATGTAAGTTCATTAAGAATACTCACTAGAGATGGCCATTAACTCGACACCATTATCAAACTCTTCAAAACACAATAACAAGATTAAATACGGAATACACGATTCCATAACTTTAAACAAGAGGAGTATCATCATCAAATCCTTCAACGTTCAAAATAATCAAATCATAATCAATTCCCAAAACACACCGTTCACAAAACACACACGCATTTGAAAGAAAGCCTTTAACGAGGCCAAACCGAAATCTTTGAAACTTCGCTTCAAACAACCAAACAAACACACTAATACGATCACCGATCATCATATCCACAAAATAAGAAAAGTATGGGCAAGGTACTTGCCTCAAATCACAATCGCAACGAGACGACGGATAGACGCGGTCGAATAGCCCCGAACCCCGAACAATATCAAGAACGCGATAGCACCACGAGTATTACGAGAATAACACCACACGAATCATCAATCACCAAACGGAATTCAACATCGGAATCCTTGGACACCTATAAACCTCCTAAGTAACAATAACACATGGTTACGACGAGAATCAAGGCCAAAATAACGGAAATCCCAACAAACTATCGAAGGGAAACTCATTGGGACATTTAATCGAACACTAAATGTTCAATAATTCCCAAGAACACTCGAATCGTCGATCGAGTTAAACAAACTTGATATATGGATATACAACCCATAGAACATGATTAATAACATCATACTACACCAATCGATGTATCAAAATCGGATTAGAAACGAAATCAAGAACAATTTCTCCAAAAAGTCAACTTGAAGGATAATCAAGAAATATACCTTGATTTGGATGAAGGATTCAAGTAGAGGTCGAAAATATACAACAAGACTTGAGGTAGATGATCTCTACAAGTTTTGGAGCACTCAAATCGCCCAAGAATCGCCCACAATCGCCTAAGATGAAGGAGGAAGAAGAGAGGAGAAAAAATGAAGTTTTTCTCCTCGCAACCGCTAAAAACGCAGAAAGCCCGTGTGCCGCGGCACAGACAAGTGTGTTTGCGCCCAGGCCACCAAAACGCCCAGAATCAGCTTAGTGCCGCGGCACAGCCTGAGTGTGCCGCGGCACACGGTACAGCCCCCTTCAACCCCAAAAAGGCACACCGTGCAGTTTTCGCTATTTCGACCATAACTCCTTCGTCTGGACTCCGATTGACTCACCGTTTGAACCATTGGAAAGCTAACTTGATTATCTATAATGTTGCAAAGATTCAGAATTTTTCGAGTTTCCAAGAATTAATGGTGACTTTACAAAGTCGAACTCCCACGTGGAAAAGTCGATTAAGGACACGGAACTCAACAAAATGACACCGAAACGAACTCGGATGACAAAAAGTGCAGAATTAATCATTCTCGGAATGACGAAACGGTCATGATAGAGTTGTCAAAACGAACTTCCTCCGAAAAAAAGAAAATTACCGAAATTCGAAATTGCGGATATTACAATATATATATATATATGGATGGATAGAGAGATAGAGAGAGAGAGAGGATCAAATGATAATGATTTTGCGAGTAAGAAATAAGAATAAATCAATGATTTATTTTTGCATGATGTACGGTCTAGATTGGCTTATGCATGCAATAGATATATTTCGTGCAATGTATGAAAACAATGAATTATATGCATGGAAAATATGCATTATATGCATCAAAATATCGATGCACTAAAATATTGCATTCCATGCATACATTATTCTGAGAATAAATCTAGGACATCATTTTAATCAAGATCTATGGATCAAATCATTCTTATTTCTTAACTGAAATCTCATTCTTACCAGAACCACCCCTATATACACTACTAATATCGGGGGTTTAGACGACGACTTAAGGTCGTCAGATAAAGGTCAATGTTGTCGGCTAATCCCCCCAGTCATCGGCTAAAAAACCTTCGGCCGATATTCGTCGGCCAAGGTTTAGCCGGCGACTTTTTCTATAGTCGTCGGCTAAACCCCAAAGTTTAGCCGACGACCGTCGGCCGTCGGCAAAAGTTTGGCCGACGATTGCTAAGTGTCGTCGGCTAAACATTTAATCTTTAGCCGACGACTTGGATAAATGTCGTCGGCTAAAGTTTTTTTTAAAAAAATAAACTAATATACTTTAGCCGACGACATTTAACAATAGTCGTCGGCGAAAACATTTTTTTTAAAAAATAATATACTTTAGCCGACGACTGTTGTAAATGTCGTCGGCTAAAACCTAATATAAAAAAAATTAAGATTTTGGAATCCCAAAACCTATTTTTTTGCACCTGCAATTTTTATATATCAGCTCCCATTATCAACAACATTCAACGCACAACACATTCAACTAATACCATCAATAATATGCCTAACTAGTAGCGTCAACAAAATCACTTACACAATTCTAACACAAATATAAAAATACAAGAGTACTACAACAACACAACTACAATCCACCACCAAAATCCTATCAGCATCAATATAATAAAAATATTTTACAATCTACTACCAAAATCATCTAAATGTCCAAACGTAGAAGTAGAAGGATTACCACCATCCCCAGATCCTCGTCATGAGGCTGTGAAGATGGGGTCTGACCGAAGATAGAAGGCGGTGGAGTAGGTGTCTGCAGTCCAGCCTGAGTAATGATCTGAGTCAGCATCATCATATAGTCCATCATGGCCTGCTGCTGCCTCTAGAAACTCTCTAACCGCGTCTCAGTCCTCTGCTCGCTCTCACATAACTGCATCTGAGTCCTCCTTTCAGTCTCAACTCGGAGCTCCCTCTCCGCCCTCAACTGCTCCTCGAGATAGGCAGTTCGTGCATCCCGTCCACGAGGGTGCCGGAAGTCGGGTGTATCTTTCAATAGGCTGTGACCCTCGTCTCCCATCATCTTAGTGCGGTACCGACTACCTCTAGAGGGTAGACGGTACCCCACACCCTAACGCGAACATAAGGATCGGCCTGATCGATCTGTCCAATAGCGCAATCGAGGTCAGTATCTGCTAAGTCCGGATACTGCTCCCGAGCAATCTCAGCAAGCATTCTCTGAGACTCCTCCCCACACGCTCCTAAGTTATATGAAAATAAATATTTCAATATCAATAAAAGTATGATACAAATACATTTAGTTTATTACCAATATAAAATAAAAAAATACTTACATGCTCTTCGGGACGGTTCGGATATGCCTTCTGAGTCACGTAGGCAAATGCGTACACCGAATCAGAAGAAATGGCCTCGTGCGAAACTCTCGCTAACGACCGCGAACCCAGACTGTGATGGTCAGTCAGACCAGCACGATTGGTCATGTTGGTCGAGCTAGTCGCCTTCAAAAAAATATTATAATATTTTACAGACAATTAAAAAATGACATATATTAAAAATAATTTCATACCATGAACTCCGGGTCGTGAAAATAGGCGCGTAGCCACTTTCACTCGTACTCCTGGAACTTGAATTCTTCCGGGGTAGCCTCTCGGGTATCACCCCAGGCTTTCCAGAACATGTGCATCTCATTTTTCCAAGATTTGTACCTACAACACATGTTGCACAACATATATTATTCGTAAGAAAAAATTACGCAAACAATGTAGATACAAAATAAATTAAAATGACTTACTTGATAGACTGCACCTCGTCATACCAAGTAAGTAGTAGAGAGTCGGGAATGACAAACCACACCTATGAACAACATAAATACGCAATAATTTAAAAACATCCATTATTGCATTTTGAATAACTACGTGTTGATTGAAAAACACTTATTAAATATTGTTGGCCACTACGTATACAAAATACAGTTTGGAGAATGTTTTAAACAACAAACTGTACGATATTCAAATCTGAGTGCGTAGCGGAAGTCTTGTTAAAGTAAGTTGCTGTAAATACAGCAACTAGATATGAAGTGTATACTTAAAGATAATCACAAATATTAAAACAGTAAATGCGGAAGGTAAATGAAACAGTAATTAAAGTAGTTCGAGGTAAACGACTCTACGTTCACTGGTCCTCCACACAGGAGTGAAAATGTTTATTATAAATACTAAGTACACAACTACGTATTTATAATCAAACCTAATCAATGTATCGTTCACACAGATTGATACAATGATCTTAGCCTTCAACCGTTCACACAGACTAGTTTAAGATTTCACTTGACTGGCTTCTTCACACACAGTTCCGAATCTTCGTATCTTCAATGCAAGTCCGTCACACACAGTTCAGGAATAGCAAGGATTCTCAGTCCACACAGGGCCACACAGGAATGAAAATTTTTATTATAAATACTAATTACACAACTACGTATTTATAGTCAAACCTAATCAATGTATCGTTCACATAGATTGATACAATGATCTTAGCCTTCAACCATTCACACAGACTAGTTTAAGATTTCACTTGACTGGCTTCTTCACACACAGTTCCGAAGCTTCGTATCTTCAATGCAAGTCCGTCACACACAGTTCAGGAATAGCAAGGATTCTCAGTCCACACAGGGCTGATGGGTTTTGTTCAAGGATAGAACAATGTTTGAACAACAGCTTTGACTTTCTGAGCTTTTAGCTGATGATGTGTTGTTCACGGTTTGAGCACTTGTATATCTCTTCTTTCAAAATAGCAGTATGCTTTGGGAGATATGTTTGCTCTGAATATTCGTGTAAGCACTTGTTTTGATTAGGTGTATGATCTTCAAACTCTGGAGATATATATATATATAGCCTTCTGAAATATATCCGTTGATATAGATCCGTTGAGCAAAAGTCCGTTCCAACGAGATGATATGTTTAAATAAAACGCGATCCGGATTTTGCGCTTGATTGAAGATCTCTGACGGCTTAATATTTAAATACTTTATCCTTTAGTAGTTAAATATATCTTCTTAAATGGGACTTTGACTTTAGCGAATAACAAAGATTCCTTCTTGTCCTGTTTGGATACTGTATGGAATGATAGTTATATTGTCGATTCCAGACAGCTTCCATACTTAGTCTTATGAGACTCCTTTACTGTATGATTGATTCACTGTATGCTGGGACTACGAGAAGTCTTCGATACATGTTGACATCTTTTGATCAGCTTTTAGATACAGCTACCTGTTGTATGCTGTATTGGCACATTGTCAAAACACTCTATCAAAACTTTCGATACAGGGATTGTTTATCCCAACAGTTTCGATACCGGGATTGTTATCCCAATAATTTCCCCCTTTTTAATAATTTGCCAAGTCTTGTCAAGTCTTCCTTTTAAAATCTTTTTTATGTTATCCAAACATCCTTGATGATGCCAAAACTTTGACACTTAGCATCTTTGGAGGAGGGCAGACTTCTTGGTCTTCTGTTCGAATGTTCTGGCCTTCAGTAATTAGCCTAACATTAAGAACTGCTCGCAGGCAAGTTCAGCTTTTGTCAAAAGAGAATTACATCTGTAAACTTATGATTGGCGCGCAGGCACAATCTTACATTGTTTATCTAGATACATACAACTTAAACTATGAACTGTAATATCCGCGATTTCGATTTCCGGTAACTTTCTTTTTTTGGCGGATGTCCATCTTAGCAACTCTATTGTGACCGTTTCGTCATTCCGAGAATGATTAATTCTAAACTTTTTGTCATCCGAGTTCGTTTCGGTGTCGTTTTCTTGAGTTCAGTGTTATTAAACTACTTTTCCAAGTATGAGTTCGACTTTGTAAAATCACCATAAATTCTTGGAAACTCCAAAGATTTTGAATCTTTTGAATATTACAGAGCATCAAGTTAGCTTTCCAATGGTTCAAATGGTTAGTCAATCGGAGTCCGGACGAGAGAGTTATGGTCGAAATAGCTCAGACACTCATTTTTCCAGTTTTGGCCGAGTAGCCTGTACCGTGAGCCGTGGCACATGCCGACAGGGCTGCGGCACACTGCCGAGTCACTTCCGCGGCACACCTGTCCGGGCTGCGGCACACTCATGTTTCAATTATCGGCCAACCCCTCTGTACCGTGAGCCGCGGCACATGCCGGCAAGGCCGCGGCACACTGCCGAGTCACTGCCGCGGCACACTCGTCCGGGCCGCAGCACGCTGCCGATCACTGGGGGCAGATTCTTCCCTATGCCGAGGCACACTTCGGCTGGGCCGCGGCACACAGTGCAGATCAGCCTATTTATGCGGATTTTGTGAGATGAATGCTCATTTCATCTCTTCCTTCATTCCTCCTCCTCTTGGGCGATCTTGTGGGCGATTTTTGGGCGTTTTTGCATCATCAATCCCAGAGAACTTCATATTCTTCAAGTTCTTGGTGTGGATTAATAACACCAACAATTGTTCTTCATCATTAATCCAAGGTAAATTCCTACTTTTGGGTGAATTGGGGGTTTTTGTTCGTTTTGTCCGATTTAACCGTAATAACTTAGATTTGTGATGCATTGATGATTATTTAGATGTATTCTATCATTTCCCTTGTTATTCCATGGTTGGATTGTTTCGATTCGTTGTTTTGGTCGAGTTCTTAGTCAACGCCTTGAAGGTGTCCGACAAAAGGTCTTAGAGGGGGATTGGGCGTTGTATGATTATTATCCATCGTACGATTGTTGATTTATCATTGGTATGACTTAGGGACGAAATTCTTGTGAAGAACTCGAGTCGGAACCCTTCCGTTCGTTGTCTTCTTTGGGTCCGAGCTTCCCGGTCGAACCGTGTTCTTCGGAGTATTCGGTAGCGGTTATTAAGGCAAGTATTTTACTATATGAATTGTGTCTCGTGAATAGGGACGTCGTATTATGGTTGTGATGCATTGGTTTACTTTCGTGTATATGCTTCGTATGAATTGATTATTACGAATAATTGATGGTAACGATAATACCTTCACTTAGTTAACATCGTGGGATCGTGTTGGATGTGCAAATCATCTAAGTTTGTGCCGGGTGTGGTTGGTCATTGTTGAGTCGTTGTGATGATCATGATATTTGTGTTGTTTTGGTTTACATACTTGATTGTATATTTCGGTGTAATGTGGAATGGCTTGACATTTGATGATTATGAGTTGTGTCGTGTCGATGTGTGTGCGTGTGTTCCAGGTAGGGTCTGACGAGGCCTCTGGAGTTCGGTACATGATGTGTACGAACAAGGTGTGTGATTCAGGTAGGGTCTGACGAGACCTCTGGGGTTCGGTACATGATGTGTACGAACGATGTTTGTGGCCGGGTAGGGTCGGTTGAGGCCTCCGGAGTTCGGTACATGATGTGTACGAACAATGATTGTGTAGCAGTAATTGTTTGGATAACATTTTAAATATGGGTCTCGGACTCATAATGATATATTATCTAGTGTGTTTTGAAACGAGAAACGGGCTAAGGCCCTAATGTTTACGAAAATGTTTTGTAAATTGGGACTCGAGGTCCAATAGGTTTTCTGCTTTAAAAATCCCCGAGATGATGTGTTCCTTTTCAAATATCTCTTACTTGAGTTCGAAATTCTAAAACTTCTCGGGAACATTTTGATAATTGATTTACGTATTAAATTCGTAGTTGCTATTAACTTGTTGCATTTCGTATCGTATTATACTTGCACTAGTAAAACAGTGGAGTTTTACTAACCCCCGAGTAATCGGGGGGTGGATGTCTGTTCTGCGTCCAGGTACATGCAGGTTCAGGGGAGCAGTCACAGGATTGGCACAAGGGGATGACGAGCTGCGATACTAATCAAGAGTCGAGAGTTGGTAGAGTTTGGTTGTATTGTTAGAGTTGATTCAGTCTTCCGCTGTATTGTGTTTCGACCCCTGTGTGGGTAATGTTGTTAGTCAGTTCTGTTGATAGAGTTGTGTGACCTCATCGGTCTGTGTGTTTATGTGTAAGTGACCTTAACGGTCTGTATTATTATATTGTTTGACCCTGGCCGGGCAAGCATTTGGTTGTTTATGGATGTTTAGCCTCGTAGATCCTTGTGGAAAGGGTCTACGGCGTATAATATTCCCATACGATTTTGGGGGTGTTACATTTATGGTATCAGAGCTTAGGTTGCGGAAACCTAGGCTGTCGGGTCAAGTCGAGTCGTGATTTGTCGAGTATTGTGTAGTTTTGTCATTCGAGATGTCGGGTGACAAGTTGAGTTGCGTAGTCACAACGTGTCGGTTATGTTGTCGGATGAGATTAGTATCGTGGGCGACCGTCATCTCCGTGCGGCCTGTAGAAGTAAGTCTCCTCTTTTATGCATAATATCTGTGTTCATGATATGTGTGATATTTGTGGTGCATGATGTTATTTGCACGGTGCTCTGTAAAGGGGTTTGTATTTGATACTTGTGATACACTGTATGTGTATTGAACTGGACGTATTGACGTTTTGACGTTGAACCACCGTGTGGGGTGGTATAATGTGAAAGTTGTAAACTTTGATCGTTCCGAAAAGAAGGTACCGACGGTAGAGTTTGTGAGAGAATCAGATAGATGGTTTCGTTGTATGTTTAACTTGATGCCCATGAGATGCATTTGATTGAATTGGTGACCCCATTTGCCGTTTGGGCACGTGGTTCTAAGTTCGACTACTTTGGATTGTTGTAAATATGCCCGTTGTGGGTAGGTTTGAAAATATTTTTCCTGAAAGACTCTACTGGTTTGAGCATTTTTGTGGAAATCAAATTTTTTTTTTTGAAAATATTTTGATGGTACGGTTAAACAACGATTTGTGTGGATTTTGAAATCGGTTGAATTGTGACAAGTTGGTCATGTATTTTCAAATAGCACCATCAATCAGTATTTGGAAAATGTGTTTTAAAATACTTCGGACATTGCAAAATACTACCGTCATTTTTATTACGATCGAAAGGATTTTTGGAAAATTTATGTTTTGCAAAACGACTCTAATTTTCGGAATTTAAATGTTATGTATTTGAGTGTTGTGACGGCATAGTATAATTTAATTGTATTATTCTATGACGTTATCCTGGACATGATAGCTAATCTATGGTAATGATTAGTGTGCTGGCAGATATTAATAAGCTCATTTTGCTGACATCGGTTATAGAGTGGACTTAATATTTCAACGTATTGTTGTGCAAGTGATTTCAAATCAGAGTAGTTTTGATAATGGGTCCATGGATTTGGTTAAATGGTCTAGGTATTAATCAAAGTGTTTTCAAAATTTCATTTCTGCAAAATCTTTCGAACTCACCAATTTTAAAATATTATCATTTGAACAAATACCTCGGGAAAATTTTATTTTTAAAGAATGTGACAAGTGCCTGATTTTAATGACATGTATGTGGTCTTGACTGTGTTTACTTTGGTAAAAGTCGTGCACCTCTGTTGGTGTAACCGTGCGAGTTACTTATGAATTTAAGTCTATTATTGCAGTGTTAGTCTGAGTACTCGTGTGATGATTTGGAGTGAATACTTTATTGTGTTCTTTGTTTCGCCTATGTTGATTATGTGATATTTATTTTGTTGTTACGATCGGTGTCCGTTTAGTATCTTTGAGAGGTAGAGGTCGAGAGCGTGGTCGTGGTAGAGGTCGGAATCGGGTGCATGAGAGGCGACTCGCTCGTTGTCAAGCGCCAATGAGCTCAAGATACGGTGGTCGAGATGACCAATCGCGTGAGCAGAGGCAATCAACTGGGGAAAATGCTGACATTGGCGCCGCCACCATCCTTCGTCAGGTGGTTGACCAGTTGGCACATATGAATCAGACCATGCACCGGGATAGGATTCCAGATGAGGATAATGGAGCTAGTATGTGGTTACGAGGTGTGATGAGAATGCACCCGCCCCGTTTTGTAGGTTCTTCGGACTCGTTAGGTTGGGAGAACTGGCTCTTCCAGTTGGACAGAACATTTGATGCCATAGCTTTTCCCGATGAGAGAAGAGTGCCTATTGCTCAATACCTGCTCGACAGGGAAGCTGCAGACTGCTGGGAGGCCGTAGCGCCTAGTGATCGTACCGCTACTTGGGCTGAATTCAAGACTGCTATGGAGGCCGAGTATTGTCCGCCGCCTGTTAAGGAACGTAGAATTGTCGAGTTTTTCTCGGCTACGCCCCAAGATGTGTCGATATCTCAAGCAATAGTCGATTACAATCGACAATTTTGTTACGTTCGAGATCAAGTGCGAAGTGAGACAGATAAGGTTCGTTACTTTGATATGCGTATGAAACCTCAGGTTCGGCAGTGTATGGCCCCTTTTATGTGTACAACGCTGAAGGACTATCAAGATCGAGCCTTAGCATTTGAAATGACTATGATGTCTACAGAGTGTGTATCGGTAGCGAAGAAGCAGAAGATTTCCGATGAAGCATCGGGAAGTGAGGGAATTGGGATTCCTAAACCTCGACCCTCGTATCAGTCGAGTATGGGACCTTCTCGGTCAGCTAGAGAATCTAAAAGACCCGAGCCGGTGTCTTTGAGTTCTGGTAATGCTCCTAGGTGTTTCAACTGTAACATTATGGGCCATGAACACGCGCATTGTAAGAAACCGCCGGTGACTTGTTATAATTGTGGACGCGAGGGGCATCGGGTTCAGTACTGCGAGATTGTTGCCAAGATGATAGGGACCGGAGTCCCGTTCCTACTTCTGGAGTACCCAGTGGTGTCCAGTGATGTAGTTGTGGGTCGTACTTTGTGTTGTTATTCGTGTAGAGATTGATATTTGTTGCGTGAACTTTTTGGTTTTGTTTGTATTCTACCATGATGTTTTAATTTAAGTTTAGGGACGAAACTTATTTTTAATAGGATAGAATGTAATTTCTGGTATTCTCGTTTTCTGTTATCTTGAATTGTTTGTGTCTTGACGTCGGACATTTTCTTGTTGACGAGAATCAGAGTGAATTCTATCGTAATACTATATTTGTTTCTACCGCATAGTCGTTGTTTTCGAGTGCAACTTGTTGTCGCGAGCGTTTATTTGATTAAATGTGTGCATGTGATGTGTTGTTAATTACTCGTTGTTGTTTTGAATCATAGCCGGTGGCATTGTGTTGGTCGTCGTGGAACGTGTTTTCATGCCGTATGTTCCTTTGCGTTGCTTGTAACATTTCGCTGTTGAGAGTAAGTTACGCGTTTCTTATGTATCTCGTTGAGTTTTCCTGGCGGGATATTGCTTCTCCCGACTTGTTTTAAGTTTCGGGACGAAACTTCCTTTAAGGAGTGTAGTATGTAATATCCGCGATTTCGATTTCAGGTAATTTTCTTTTTTTGGCGGATGTCCATCTTAGAAACTCTATTGTAACCGTTTCGTCATTCCGAGAATGATTAATTCTAAACTTTTTGTCATCCGAGTTCGTTTCGGTGTCGTTTTCTTGAGTTCAGTGTTATTAAACGACTTTTCCAAGTATGAGTTCGACTTTGTAAAATCACCATAAATTCTTGGAAACTCCAAAGACTTTGAATCTTTTCAATATTACAGAGAATCAAGTTATCTTTCCAATGGTTCAAACGGTGAGTCAATCGGAGTCAGGACGAGAGAGTTATGGTCGAAATAGCTCATACACTCATTTTTCCAATTTTGGCCGAGCAGCCTGTACCGTGAGCCGCGGCACATGCCGGCAGGGCCGCGGCACACTGCCGAGTCACTGCCGCAGCACACCCGTCTGGGACGCGGCACACTCATGTTTCAATTATCGGCCAACCCCTCTGTACCGTGAGCCGCGGCACATGCCGGCAGGGCCGCGGCACACTGCCGAGTCACTGCCGCGGCACACTCGTCCGGGCCGCGGCACGCTACCGATCGCTGGGGGCAGATTCGGCCCTGTTCCGTGGCACACTTCGGCTGGGCCGCGGCACACAGTGCAGATTAGCCTATTTATGCGGATTTTGTGAGATGAATGCTCATTTCATCTCTTCCTTCATTCCTCCTCCTCTTGGGCGATCTTGTAGGCGATTTTTGGGTGTTTTTGCATCATCAATCCCAGAGAACTTCATATTCTTCTAGTTATTGGTGTGGATTAATAACACTAACAATTGTTCTTCATCATTAATCCAAGGTAAATTCCTATTTTTGGGTGAATTGGGGGTTTTTGTTCGTTTTGTCCGATTTAACCGTAATAACTTAGATTTGTGATGCATTGATGATTATTTAGATGTATTCTATCATTTCCCTTGTTATTCCATGGTTGGATCATTTCGATTCGTTGTTTTGGTCGAGTTCTTAGTCAACGCCTTGAAGGTGTCCGACAAAAGGTCTTAGAGGGGGGATTGGGCGTTGTATGATTATTATCCATCGTACGATTGTTGATTTATCATTGGTATGACTTAGGGACGAAATTCTTGTGAAGAACTCGAGTCGGAACCCTTCCGTTCGTTGTCTTCTTCGGGGTCCGAGCTTCCCGGTCGATCCTTGTTCTTCGGAGTATTCATATTTGTGTACATCAAGAATAAATTAAGTGTTTGTAAACATACAAGAACACAGAAGATTACGAGTTGTAATCTTTCAATACAGGCAAATATTTTATTGATATTGAAACAAAGAGTACAATATTTTACTGTTCTGAAAATAAAATTACAACAAGGAATTTAACTCCTGTAATCTGAGTGTCTCCACGGCGTTTTGGGGTCGTTCTTGGTATTTTTCCACCAGTTCTGATGAGCGTCCCTGTCTCGATTCAGATATAAGGATCGTCCTTCATATGACTTATCGAAGACTAGGATCCAATCTTCTGGATGGGTAACCAAGTCACCTTGTCTATGCTTAGACTTCATCTGCAGCTGTAGCGGGAGCGTTCCTTCTTCTAACTTCTTCTTAAATTCCTCAGCGTCTTCCTGTACCATCCTGCATCTGTTGAAAATTGGGGATTCCCTGATAAGAACAACAAAGTATCTTAGCAGTTCATTTCTCCTCCAGTTCTTGATCTCTGCTGCAATAAGCTGTCGGGCGGCCGGGAGGTTCATAGCTTGCGTCTTTCGAACAAGGTTTTCCAAGGGAACTTAGGGTCCTGGAATTCTGGGCGATCTCCCTGTATTCTAACGTTGTGAGAAGGAGATGATAGATGGGCAATATCAGCAGTGATGATGTCTTCAAAAGAAGCTAGCATTTGCTTCTCTTGCTCAAGTCTTGATCTCCTAGCAGCTTCCTTCGCTTCTTCCGCCTTTTCACCTTCTCATCAAGGCGTTCCAGGATTTGCATAGCCGCATCCTGTTTCGTCTCAAAACTTGTCATTTTCTCAACTGGGGTGGTGAGCACCTGCGACATATCTTGAATTTTCTTGTCGTGGACTCGAAGCTGGGAACCGGATTCGATCAAAGCTGATGCTGTTTTGGCCTCGGACACGCGTAGCTTAGATTGTTCTTCTTTCAGGATCTGCTCCTGTCATTCTTGCAATTGGCTTAGGGCCTGCTTGAAGATGAATGGCAAGATACTGAAGGCTTCTTCCACTCGGGAAACTTCGTGCCTTAGACCTGTCATCTCTTCAACAACTGATGTGTGTAGCCAATTAAGAGCTTTTTCGAAAGAATATAGGGTGTTGACGGTGTCTCGGATGAAGACTGTTTGAAGGCCGAGAGCAGGTAATCGCTCTTTCCTTTTGGCCGTCCTTGGAGAATCTAGCTGGGCGAAATCTTCAACTCCATTCAACCGTCTCAAGTAGCTTTTAGATCCAAAGTGGCAGCCGACTCGCCAGAGTCTTGTAGGTTGGCAGATGACTGAGTATCTGTCCTAGCCGCCAATGGCTCGGGATCTACTTTCGAGACAGTAGCAGTCATCTCTTCCGCAGGGGTTGCGCCCTGGGGTGGCGATACAATGGGTTGGGCCGATGAAGTAGCATCCTTGGAAGTCTGTAGCTTTAACTTTTGAAAGCTTCCTTAGCTTCCTTTTCGGATTCTCAACAGCAACGGGAGTTTTGCTGTGAGATCTATTTCTATTCCTTGAAGAGTCTTCGCTTTGGGACTTCGAAGACATGTCCCTTGGGTCGGCAGATAGAGGCAGTTTGCAGATAGAAGGTTTGTTAGTGATCAGGGTTCTTTGGTTGAAAACATTAGGCCTCACGTTTCCTAAGTATATTCGTGAATTGATTTTCTTCGCCTCAGCGGATTGCGGAACTCCGCATTTTGTCAAAATGTAGTTTAAAAGCAGACCAAAGGATTTCTTCTATGATGCAGGTTTAGAGACTTCTTTCTGCAACCGTTTGAGGATGATTTGACACCAGTTGACCTTGTCACAGGTCATTATTGCAACCATCATCCTGAACCTAAGATTGGTGCACATTTCGAAAGCATCTATTCTGTTCTCAATAACACGACAACAGAAATCGTGTAAATAGACAAAAGGTAAACAAAATAGTTTCTTATTGCAAGAGGTATGAACTGTTTCCACCGTCCCTGAACCGGTGAATAAGCCATAGTATGCGGTCAAGAGTTCTTAGGACCCAAAGGTCTCAAGATCTTCCATGGTCAGGCCATCAGCAGGTAGCCTGTAGAGATTCTGGAAAAGCTCTTGGTCAACACGGATCTAAACTCCATGAATGACAGCTGTGATGTCAGCAATATGTCCTTCCTGAGCCAGTGAAAGGAAACGAACAGTAGCATTGAGGTAGAACTCCTCAACCAGGTGAACATAAAATCGTTCTGCGGTGTGGCTTCCAAGGCAATAGAGGCCTTGTTCACGTATCCTCGTAATGACATATTCCATCGATTCGACGTCATCACGTTCGGCATGAACACGTTCAAGCACAACAGATCTAGAGAAGATTTGTCCGTCGATGATGTTCGAGGATTTATTGAGAGAGATGGAAGAGGTCTGGGTAGACGCCATTGATGATTCTCGAAGAAAAATTAAGAGTATTCAAAGAGAAATGCAGTAAACACAGAAAACTTGTAGGCTCTATGCTCAAGAACTCTTAAAATATGCAGAAAGCGTAAAGAGTCTCAAATGGCATTTACAGTCCTTTTATAGTGGGCGACGAATAAGGGTTTTCAGAGAATGAACGGTTAGATTTAAGGGATGGGAACTGGTGTTTGAAATGAACGATTACGATGGACTGAGTGTAACCAGTACAACTTATCCATCAAATTTTTAAAATAAGAGCGGGTCCCACTTCTGACTTATCAAAATTACTCTCATTGCCCGAAACGGCGGTGTACAATTAATAAAAAATTTGAAAGATCGCGGCTTTGAAGATACCAATGTCCAGATGTCGTGTAAAGCATTTAATGAAAAAACTTTTAATTATGACAGGGCACGTGGACACAAAGATCATTTTAAAAATAAATAACATGATAATTGATTTCCCATAGTATGTGCTGTATCCGCGGAAATACAGCGTTCCCCCCTAAAAGGTACATACGGGTTTCAATTCGATACAACAACTTTTGGATTAATACTGTATTCATGGGTCATACTGTATTCCCCCTTAATTATTGCACACATCAGCTGTAGGATAATTCATATCGCTTTGTTCCTACAGTGCTGTTCTGATGGTCTGAGTGCACAGATAACTAACGGTGGATACTGTATTCTTGGGTCTTACAGAATTCCTCCTCAATTGCTGAGTAAAAGCATTAAAAACTTAGCAATCCCAATTCATGTCGAAGCATGCGGAATATTGTTGTGTCGAGAGTCTTGGTGAAGATGTCGGCTAACTGGATATCTGTATGAACTTTTTCGAGCCGGACATCCTTGTTCTCAACATGATTCCTAATGAAGTGATGCTTCATGTTGATATGCTTGGTGCGCGAGTGCAATACAGGATTGTGAGTGATAGCAATTGCACTCGTGCTATCGCACATAATCGGCGTTTCTTTGGCTTCAATTCCATAATCTGACAGCTGTTGTTGCATCCAAAGGATCTGCATACAGCAACTACCAGCAGCATAGTATTCTGATTCAGCCGTGGAAAGCGAGTTTGCCAATTGTTTCTTGCTAAACCAAGACTCAAGTCTAGGTCCAAGAAAGTGACAAGTACCGCTTGTACTCTTCTTATCTAGCTTTCAACCTCCGAGATCCGAGTCTTTATAGCCAACTAAATCGAATCCGCCTTCTTTAGGATACTACAGTCCTACATCGACTGTTCCTTTGACGTATTTCAGGATTCGTTTAGCTGCTGTGAAGTATGATTCTTTAGGTGATACTTGATATCGCGCACACACTCCCACAGCACACTGGATATCGGGCCTGCTAGCCGTTAGGTACAGGAGTGAGCCAATAAGCTTCCTGTAGAGTGATTGATCAACCAGCTTTCCAGCTTCATCAGAACTAATTTGCATAGAAGTTCTCATGGGGGTTGACGATGATTTGGAAGTATTCATTCCAAACTTGTTGAGAAGCTCCTTGTTGTATTTTTCCTGGTTGATGAAAATCCTTATAGCCAATTGCTTT
Source organism: Orobanche coerulescens (assembly GCA_033398695.1). NCBI lineage: Eukaryota > Viridiplantae > Streptophyta > Magnoliopsida > Lamiales > Orobanchaceae > Orobanche > Orobanche coerulescens. The sequence continues at coordinate 26,573,604 of CM065805.1, read as the reverse complement.
ACCTGCAATCCTAGGAAATAACTAAGTTCTCCCATCATACTCATTTCAAATTTACTTTGCATGAGATGAGAGGACTTTTGACACAAAGCAAGGTTAGTTGAACCAAATATTATATCATCTACATAGATTTGGTCCCTGAAATTGTGAAGACTATCCTCACTGTACCAACACGAGTCTTTTCTAGCGCGCTTTCTCCTCACTCACACGCACCTGGGAAACTTCCCAGGGGGTCACCCATCTCATAACTACTCCAGGCCAAGCACGCTTAACTTTGGAGTTTCTATGAGATGGATACCAGAAAAGAAGATGCATCTTGTTGGTATGAATAGTCCAAATCATTTCATTTAACCACTTTCTAGTGGCAGTACAGAGCCCCGTACTAAGCGACAGGCAGACATGAGGGGCTGCACCACTAGGATGTCGCGGGTCGGGTACGTTCTCCCGAGTCGAAGGTGAGGATGCTGGATGCAAGGCAATCCCAACAATCCCCGCGTACTCCAGAAGACTCGAACCCGCGCCTCGCTCCGATACAACTTGTTGGCCACTAAGTATACAAAATATAGTTTGGAGAATGTTTTAAACAACAAACTGTACGATATTCAAATCTGAGTGCGTAGCGGAAGTCTTGTTAAAGTAAGTTGCTGTAAATACAGCAACTAGATATGAAGTGTATACTTAAAGATAATCAAAAATATTAAAACAGTAAATGCGGAAGGTAAATGACACGATAATTAAAGTGGTTCGAGGTAAACCCCTCTACGTCCACTGGTCCTCCACACAGGAGTGAAAATGTTTATTATAAATACTACGTATACAACTACGTATTTATAATCAAACCTAATCAATGTATCGTTCACACAGATTGATACAATGATATTAGCCTTCAACTGTTCACACAGATTGGTTTAAGCTTTCACTTGACTGGCTTCTTCACACACAGTTCTAAAACTTCGTCTCTTAAATACAAGTCCGTCACACACAGTTCAGGAATAGAAAGGATTCTCAGTCCACACAGGGCTGATGGGTTTTGTTCAAGGAAAGAACAATGTTGGAACAACAGCTTTGACTTTCTGAGCTTTTAGCTGATGATGTGTTGTTCACGGTTTGAGCACTTGTATATCTCTTCTTTTAGAATAGCAGTATGCTTTGGGAGATATGTTTGCTTTGTATATTCGTGTAAGCACTTGTTTCGCTTGGGTGTATGATCTTCAAACTCTGGAGATATATATAGCCTTCTAAAATATATCCGTTGATATAGATCCGTTGAGCAAAAGTCCGTTCCAACGGGATGATATGTTTGAATAAAACACGCTCCAGATTTTGCGCTTGATTGAAGATCTCTGACGGCTTAATATTTAAATACTTTATCCTTTAGTATTTAAATATATCTTCTTAAACGGAACTTTGACTTTAGCGAATAACAAAGATTCCTTCTTGTCCTGTTTGGATATTGTATGGAATGATAGCTGTATTGTCGATTCGAGACAGCTTCCATACTTAGTCTTATGAGACTCCTTTGCTGTATAATTGATTCATTGTATGCTGGGACTACAATAAGTCTTCGATACAGGTTGACATCTTTTGATCAGCTTTTCGATATAGCTGCCTGTTGTATGCTGGATTGGCACATTGTTAAAACACTCTATCAAAACTTTCGATACAGGGATTGTTTATCCCAACAATTTCGATACCGGGATTGTTATCCCAACAAATATTTAATAACTTACCGACGTAGCATTGTTCAAAGCATCCTTCACGCACTGCGGCACGTCCCCCCACTCGAGCCACAAAACGGGGACTCTATCCCGAATGAAAAAGCCCACATTACGGCTATATGACACTGTAGCGTCAGAAGACATCACCGGCCGGCCGTGTCTGTCTAGAGGAATCTCGTAACGGCCATGCTTACTGACGTACTATTCGAGCGCCAGAGCCTTTGCCGGGCCATGAGTCTTCTTCTTTTTCTTCTCCTCCTCGACTATATTTTTCCCCTTCTCCTTCTCCCTCTCTATATCCTCGTGCAATTTCATCTTTGAAACCCGACAACTCCGCCAACACATGTTTTCTGGCCAAGACTCGTAGACGTACGCCTCCTCAGGGCTAATCAATCAAACGGGAACTTGGACTCCCGTCTCATCGACCTCCGGAATAGTCGGAACCATCGGAGGCATGAATAGACTCGGCGGGAGACCGTGGGGCACCGCCGATGAGGAACTCCGTACATCTCCTGATATATGAGGGCTAGACGTGGGTCGGTGGAAGGGAGGCATACGAGTCTCCATTTGCGAGGGAGTCGACCGTGGTGTCTGAAAGGATAAATGCCACGCTAGTGCAGTGGGCTCATCTGTCGCCCTCACAAAATCATCAGCGTTCATGTCGGTAGCTTTTAGTATATGGCGGGCACGAGCGCTACTCTGAGATATGTACTGAGTAGCGTGATCCACCCTACTAGAGGCTACCGAACTCCCCCGAATCGGGAGTGGTCGAGTTTGTAGACTTCTTCCCCAACGCTCTCTTTATTCTCTCCATCTTCAAATACAGGGAATACAACAAAATTAAAGAAACATACAAATATTCAAAAATTCGACAGAGTTTCCACAGTAATTAACAATCACACAACAGTAATTATCAATGCCATACCACGTTAATCTTTCGATTAACGCCGGCTATACAATCCCTTCCTCGTCAAACAAATTCAACAAATATTTCATCAATTCATAACTCATCAAACAATTTACCTAATTCATCACAAAATTCATCATATTTCATCCAATTCCCAAATTCATCAAATATTCCATCAATTCACAACTAACAATTGATGAAAACTAAATTACACACAAAATAGGAAAATACTAAATTCATCAAATAATCTAAAGAAATTCATCAAACAAATACAATAAATTCATCAAACAAAACAAAAAAAAATCGAAAAGGGTTACCTGTAGTACTGCGGCGGTCGGGCGGCGGGCGTCGGGCGGGCGGCGGGCGTCGGGCGGGCGGCGGGATGGGGGCTGTCGGTCGGGCGGGCGGGACGGGGGCTGTCGGGCGGGCGGATGGGGGCCGGGGTCTGGGGTCGGGGGCTGGGGTTGGGGGAAGAAAAAAGGAAGAAAAGAAAGAAGAAAGAATGTATAAATATTTAGAGATTTAGCCGACGACAAGATCTAAGTCGTCGGCTAAAACCCCAATTTTTTTCCCGGATCGCGATCCCAAATCCAGACCGCGTGATAGCGCCTCCCAAAATCATCCAGACCGCGGTCCAATATTTAAAGGTTTAGTCGACGACTTCCACCAAAGTCGTCGGCTAAACCCCAATTTTTTTTTCCGAAAGGGGTTTAGCCGACGACTTTGGTGGAAGTCGTCAGCTAAACCCCCCCGATTTTTTTTAATTATTATTATTAATATTATGTTAATGTTTTGATTATTATTACTATTTTTTGTTTCCAAAAAAGCAAAAACAATCATCATATATAACGTATGAAAATAAACATCTAATAAATTTATGGCTCATAGTCTGAGTCATCACTATAGTCTGTCTCATTATCTGAGTTGATATCCGGCAATATATGCCTCAAGTCGTCCACATTATCATCATCAGAATTTTCAAGTAATTCGTCTATATCAACATCAACGTACCCACGAGCATCACCACGGAGTCGGACGACTCGTCCTTCAAGAACATTATTAATCGTAATTGTCGTTGATGGTGGAATATTTGCTGCATTTGGCTCTTGATAAGCATCATTGTCATAGGTACCTGTTGTTTCTCCCAGTGTAGCAGCACTATAAATATTCCTCGTTGTCACAACGTTCACTATCTTCCATGTGCCTTTCTTCACTAAGTCGTCCAAATAATACACCGTCTTTGCTGATGTTGTAAATACAAAAGGATCACTTTCATACCATGTAGTGGAAGTGTCAATGGATAACAGCCCGTAGTCGTCTTGCATATTGGTTCCAAGACTGGTGTCGTACCATTGACACTTAAACAAGTAAATTGTCATGTCTTCCCCGTAAATTAGTTCTACCACTTCCATAAGAACACCGTAATATCCACCATCTATCATAACCACAGAATTTTGATATTTTCTTTTTTGGTCTCTCTCAAGGCATATGAATGTGCCACCGTTGACTTTGGCCATCGAATAAATTCTTAACATAACCGGCTTCATAAAAAGAAGCATAAGTTCACGCGACCAGTTAGGGTGTCCGTCATCTTGTATATGGGTCATCTGTCGTAAATAATCTTTTTATGTAAAAAAAATATCTCAAGTCCAAAATCAATAGCAACTGAATGTATATGTACCCATTCTCCAAAATAGTCGGCAAAAGTGTCATTGTGGAATCTAGTGTCTGTTGGGATTCAGTGCCTAAAACGAAGGCCCAGCGAAAGCGGTAAAACGAAAATTAATTCGATCTGAATCCCTACGAGGATCGATCGAGCTACGTATATACGAATATATAAACGAAAACACAAGAGATATAGAAACTCACCCTTGTAGTTCGTTGATTAAATGGATTCCTTCTCTTGAGCTATTCCCCAAGCTTTAAACGAATTTCCCTACGATCCAAAGCACTTCAAGCACTTGAATGATCCAACGTCGAAATTACAATGCCTCTACTTGCCACGCGCCGGAGAAATGAATGGGATGACGATCACCTTGCTCTCCTCCAAGAATATGGCTAGAGCTAAGTGATGAAGCTGTTGAATTTGATTAAGATACTCTAAGTATGTTTATCAAGTTTTCTCTCTTTGATTTCTTGATTTTTTTTCTCCAAGAATTATCAAGAACCAAAATGAAGAAAAGGAAGAATAAGACTTTGAGAAAAACAATTTTCTCTCTCTATGCTCTACACTCACGGATGAAATCAAAATGGATGTGTAAGAGTTGGTCTTCTTTCCCTTTTATTTTAACTCCCCCACATGTACAACTCATCTAATGAGAATCAAAACCCCACCAACTCAATGATCATGCATTAAAGAATGGAAGAAGAGTCCAAATGGAAAGTGGGTGAAAATGTGGGGGGGTGGCCCATGTAGAAATCGAACAAGTTTGGTTCGTTTCGGACTCCCGTGAGTCCAAACAGATAAACTCCGATTCCGTTCCGATGTATTTATATCATTTAATTAATCCAATTAATTAAACATATCAATGTTGTGAGGAAATCCCTCACACTATCCCGCAAGTGCACGGTGTCAACAAGTAATAAAGTGATAAGTAAGATATCATTCCCTCGAGGACTGATTTCACTAAGTGCCAAAATATAGTCAACTCGTAATTTTATTTGAAGAAAAATTATATCGAATTTATTTCTAAACTAATTGCAGAAAAATAAATAGAAAATAATAATAGTAATAATAAAAATAATAAATAATAATAAGGGTGTAGGATTATGATTTTCACCTCAAACAATCAGGAATGATATTTATTTAATTCCAATTCACTTTTATTCAATTGATTGTAAGCTAGGAATTCCTAAATTATTCTAAAGCATTTCCCAAGGTCGATAGAAAATACTAAGAATTATTAACTCGATATATCCCTATTCGAATTAGATAATTAATAGCTAAAACAGTTCAAGAATTCCCATAATAAACAGGCTTCACAATTCCCATGAGTATATCCCTATCTCACGAAAATCATGATTTTTCTCACAAGAACTATGCCTAAATTTCATCTCCCGAATCCATAAAGACATTCAAAACAATTCAACTGTTGGCCAGACAATTAAAAAGCATTAAGAACAATGAGAAAAATCCAACTCAATACGAATAACGAGTAAATTGAAATAAAAATAGATAAATCAAACCGTCATGTAATCGGCTACAATCACAACCCTACTCGAATAGATCTAGAAACTAAGATGCGGAAAAATTAAGAAAAATCGTAGGGATCCGTGGTCTTGTCGTCGCCCACAAATCTCCTCCTTGTGTTCTTCTCTCTATCTATCGATGCCCCCTCTTCCGGATCCCCCTCTCTTCTGACCTTCAATGCTTATTTATAGCTTTTCTCAGCCTCCAAAACGCGTCCGGGGGTTTGGGTCGAAAACTGCTCAAAAAACGGCAAAGAAACGCGGAAGGGTCAGCAAAACCGCCCTGTAGGCCGCGGCTCACTTAATCTGTGCCGCGGCCCCTAACCTTCAGCGGGTTGCCTGGGCGCTGCATTTTCCTCCTAGGCCGCGGCTCAGCATCCTTGTGCCGCGGCCCCCGGTACAGTCCGCACGGCGCTCTGCTAGCTACCTTCATGTGCCGCGGCCCGCTTTCCTTGTGCCGCGGCTCAGGACCAGAAATCACCGTTTTCGCCTGTTTTTCGTCATTCGAGCTTCCGGACTCCAATTTTCTACAAAACATATAAAGATAGTGCATTAAAAGCTCATTTATGCAGATTTAGGCTCAAAATAGATATAAAATAATGATAAATAAGCGCATAAAAATACGCCTAACCAATACCCCCAAACTTGAGCCTTTGCTTGTCCTCAAGCAAAAATCAATTTTAAACAAAATGTATCATGAATAATCATGCAAGTCCATAGTGCTCAACTTAATCAATACTACCCTGAAAATCTCAAAGAATAGTACAAGTATCGTAATAGTGAGTCACATCCAGGATACTGATTCCACTAAGTCACCAATTTCAGTCCTAATCAATCGTTCATGAAGAAAATCAAGCTCAAAGATTAACAAGCGTGAATTTAACCGACCGCCAATATGAAGGGTTAAAATAAACGAGCCAACTCGCCCAGTCCCACAGTCTAGTGGCAAAAATTTAAGAGTTTCATCGTCAAAATTAATCCTCGGACAGTATTCCCTTATGTATGATCAATAATATAGATTCAAGTTAACCACTAGGTTCGGATCTCGGGATATTTCATCGGGATAATCCTAGGGTGGATTTCCATTCTCATATATTGGGGAACCGTTTGACGTAAAAGACACTCATGGGGCACATGGATGCTTCTAGTTACTAAGTCCCCCTCTACAGCGGAGAAAAAACTCGAATAGCAATTCCCGTATGTCAAGGTTGCCGTTTTACGCGAGAGTAAACAACGGGTCACGTGAATACCCCCGTTACTAGGCTTCCCATCATCGGTAATGCGATATTTCTAAATTATTAATCTATTCAGGGTTGTCGTTTTACGCGAGAGTAAACAACGGGTCACGTGAATACCCCCGCTTACTAAACTTCCCATTATAGAATATGCATAATATCTCGCCTTTTTGGGAAAAACTGTCAGACTCAAAACTCAATCTAAGTGCCAATAAGACTCATGTTACTGGACGACTAGCTACGCGAAAAGTTTAACCAAACGTATAGACGGTGATTTGAAAACACGTATGTCTCCTTTCTTATCTTCTAAGATTTCTACAAAAACGAAAAAAATTCGGACCTAAATGAATACTCAACAGAAACAGATATCGCTGACTACAACTCGACTAAAACTCAACTGTTTCTTCAGAGAGAAATCAGTATTGTAACATCAGTTTTACACACGGAAGCACGAAAAATTCACGAAAAATTCATGTTTGCAAGAACCATCAACAACATGCAAGAAAAATAAAGCACTGATGAAATCGCAATTTATAACCAAGAAAAATTTAGAACATATCACATGCTTCAATTTATTCCACTACACATAAAATCATCAACAATAAAATTCATGTGAAAATAAAAGAGATAAGGAAAAGTGAAACTTATTTCAAATGTCTTCTTGAACGCCAGCACATGTCTGGGTGGAATCGTCTGTCAATCCATACTTCGAGTAATGCCCAACATCACCAGGGACCCTCAAACTTAGTCTCTAGTCATGAAATAACTGTAGACATTAAGTCAAGAAAGACTAGAATATGAAGAATAATAACTCATTGGGGTTATATAAAAAAAATATTAGAGAAATAAGGGCCAGCAAGAATACACGAATCCAAACGAAATAACTAAACAAAGAAAAAATTATTAACGAAAAATCAAATAAAAAACAACTAACTAGAAAGCAAGTAAAAATGATGGGTTGCCTCCAATCAAGCGCTCTATTTTACGTCTTGAGCACGACGTGGAAATAAAAATTTAACGTGACTTCTTTCTAGGGAGATTGCCAAATACCCCCTTCTTGCAATCTATAAGCCTCTTATTCCACAAGGGAGGCTTTGGTTCATGTCTGGTTGCCAAAAATAATGAGTAAGAATAATTATGCGGACAACCAGAAAATAGTGGAAGAATATAATAATAATAAGGCATGAAAAAATAAGCAGAGTTCGAATGGGTAGATTATAAAGACATATCATGAACAACCTCATTAGAACTCAAAGAATCAGCCTCAACAAAATCAAATATAATGGGGTCAATCTCTCCCATTATGGATTTAGGAAAAATTATGCGTGGCACCGTTAATAAAAATTTTGGCACAAAAGTGTTCACCTTATTAGTCGAAGTTTGATGACAATTTAATGAAATTTCTTTGGAAACATCATCAATGGTAACTTCTTCTACAAGTTCATCACACTTTATGTAATTATCAGGTGCTGGGGGATCGACCCTAAAACTCGGCATGTCATTCTTCTCAACCTCCCCCTCTACTTCACTACTAAATTGATGAGCTTGAAAATAACCATAGTGAATCTCAAGACCACGACTCGCACATTCTCGCTCTAGAGGTGTACTATCAGGATTTTTGAGAGTGTCGACAAGAGAAGCAGAAGAGATTAAGGGCAGAGGGCGGAAGCCAGAAGAACGGAGGAATCCGAGCTCTTCATCTGCGTTTGATCTTCATTCTTTTATTTATTAATTCTGTATTTTCATTATTCAGCATGTCAGGCTAAAACCCCTAATCTAGGATTTTGATGAAACCTATGTTTTGACGGATTTGCTTGAGATTATCTATTTAATTCCCTTTTTGTTGAGTTTTCCCAATCGTGTTTAATGCTTTCAATTATCTGGCCAATAGTTGTATTGTTTTAATCATTCAATTCGAATCGGGAGAGGAGAGTTGGTGAGGAACTATTGGCGAGGACCGTTTTATCTTGTGAGATAGGAATATACTCATAGGAACTACGTGGCCTTTTGGAGATTTTATGCTTTTTGCCTATTGACGAATTAATTCACCTAGGGATAGAGTGCGTTATTCGCCTTTAGAAAAATCTATTGACCTCGGGAGAGGCGGTAGAGTATATTAGCAATCTTTGCCTTCGATAAATTGGGAAAATTATTAACTTCAGATAATCGAGAGTAAATTCGGATAAACCGAGGTGGATTCAGAATCCTAGACCTATTCATCATTTGATTCTCTTTCTTCAAGCGATCGTTTTTACTGTTTAGTCTTTTATTCATTTTCTTTAGTAATTAATTGCTACCCAAAATTTGATTGTTCAAATAAAACTGGAATACATAAAAATCGGTAGTTAGTGATTCAGTCCTCGTGGGAACGATACTCACTCATCACTTTATTACTTGTATACGATAACGTGCACTTGCGTTCAACTAAAATCGCAACAAGTTTTTGGCGCCGTTGCCGGGGACTGAAATTTTTGCTAATATCGATTTCAGTATTTCTAGTCTTAGTTTGAACGTTTTATTTACTTATTTTCGTGTATTTAATTTTATTTATTTATTTGTTTTTCCTTTCAGGATTTTTTCGGGTAGTGCATGAGAAAACTCGGTAACAAAGGCCTACTACCTTTGAATTCCGAACTCGAGCGCACTCTTAGGAGAAAGAAGAAGGAGAAACGAGAGCTACCGACAAAAGTCAACATGGCCGAAAATATCGAAATTCATGGAGGAAATAATATTGTGCAGCAAGCTCAACCGGAAATGGCACTTCGAGATTATGCTATGCCGCAGATTAACGCAAACTTTTCGGGGATTCGGAATCCCACTATCCAGGCGAACAATTTCGAAATCAAGCCTGCTATTATTCAGATGGTGCAGGCGAGCCAATCCTGTGGATTGCCGAATGATGACCCAAACGCACATATTGCTTCTTTTCTCGAGATTTGTGATACGTTCAAGAACAATGGTGTCACCGACGATGCTATCCGATTACGGCTTTTCCCTTTCTCTTTGAGGGATAAAGCGAAATTTTGGCTGAATTCCTTACCGCCGGGCTCGATCACGACATGGGCAGAGTTAGCGCAAGCCTTCCTTGCTAAATTCTTCCCACCTTCTAATACGGCGAGACTGAGAAACGAGATCACTACTTTTGGTCAGTATGACATGGAATCGCTTCACGAGGCGTGGGAGCAATACAAATATTTGTTACGGAGATGCCCACATCACGGCCTTCCGGACTGGCTTCAAATTCAGACGTTCTACAATGGATTGAGTGCCTCTACACGCACTCTCGTGGATGGAGCCGCCGGTGGAGCTTTGATGGGAAAGACGATGGCTGAAGCACACTCGTTGTTGGAAGCTATGGCCGCTAATGCTTATCAATGGCCATCCGAACGAATAGCGCCGAAGCGAGTTATGGAAATTTCGAGTAATGACCCGATATATACATTGTCAGCTCAAGTCGCCGCCTTGACTCAGCAACTTCAGGCATTTTCACATGCTCCTTCCCCCGTTACCATTGAATCGTGTAATTGGTGTAACGGATCGCATCCTAGCGCGGAATGCCAAGTCGGGAACCCTTTCGAGCAACATCCGATGGAGCAAGCTCAATTCGTGGGAAACGGGAATCGACAAAATAATTCTTACCCCAGCACTTATAATCAAGGGTGGCGAAATCACTAAAATTTTTCGTGGAGGAACGGGCAAGCTTTAAAACCTCCACAAGCTCAATTCACGCAGCCCCCACAGCAGCTCCCTCAATCACCAAAGGTATCATTGGAAGATGCTCTTGCTCAATTCGCGGCTAACACGAGCCAATTCATGACCCGCACCGAAATAACCCTCCAAAATCATTCTACCTCCATCCGAAACCTAGAAACACAAATGGGGCAGATTGCTAATCTATTCTCCTCTCGGTCTCAAGGTGCATTGCCCAGCGCGATTGAAATGAAACCCAAGGAAAACATGCAAGCAATCGAATTACGAAGTGGAAAGGAGTTGAAAGGGCAGCCTATCAATAACAAAGAGCAGCCGAGCGAGCAAAGTGATAAGGAAAAGGATGAGGCGCCCAAGCCAAATGAAGTATCGACTACTCAGCCCACTCCTCAAATCCCATTCCCACAGCGTTTCCAAAAGCAAAAACTAGACAAGCAATTTTCAAAGTTCCTCGACGTCTTCAAGAAATTGCACATAAATATTCCATTTGCCGACGCGTTGGAACAAATGCCGAGTTATGTAAAATTCATGAAAGAAGTCTTGTCAAACAAAACAAATCTCGAGGAATATGAGACGGTCGCATTAACGGAGGAGTGCAGTGCTATTTTACAAAAGAAGCTCCCACCTAAATTGAGAGATCCGGGAAGTTTTACCATCCCTTGCATCATTGGAAATTCGTCTTTTGAAAGAGCCCTATGCGATCTCGGACCCAGCATAAACCTTATGCCCCTTTATATTTTTAAAAAGTTGGATATTGGGGAAGCCAAGCCGACGACGGTCTCCTTACAATTGGCCGATAGGTCCATCAAATATCCGAGGGGAGTAATAGAGGACGTGTTAGTAAAGGTTGACAAATTTATCTTTCCAGCCGATTTCATTGTGCTCGACATGGAGGAAGATCAAGATATCCCAATTATCTTGGGAAGACCATTTTTGGCAACCGGCCGAACTTTGATCGATGTGGAAAAGGGGAAGCTGACTCTACGTGTTCAAGAGGATCAAGTAACGTTCAATATCTTTCGAACCGTAAAATATCCGAGTGATGCTCAAAATTGTTCCCAAGTTGACGTCATTGACTCGTGCGTGAGTAGAACCTTTAGAGAGAATTATCCACCCGATCCATTGGAGTCCGTTTTGATTGGGGTTGTTTCCGAACTAAATGCAGAGCATGCAGCCTACGTACGCCACATGGATGCTTCCCCGCCAATTTTCATTCGTCAACCATTCGAGGAGCTAGGAAGTTCACTAACTCGACCAGTCCCATCGATCGAAAAACCTCCAAAGTTGGAACTCAAGAAGCTGCCGCCTCATTTAAAATATGCATTTTTGGGGCCCGACGACTCCCTTCCAGTTATTCTTTCGGCCACTTTAGCGGGGGATCAAGAGGCGAAATTATTGAGAGTTTTGAGGGAGTACAAATCTGCTCTTGGATGGTCTATTGCGGATATTAAGGGGATCAGCCCGTCAATTTGCATGCACAAGATTTTGATGGAGGAAGACTACAAACCATCGATGGAGCATCAACGCCGGTTGAATCCAAACATGAAAGAGGTGGTAAAAGTCGAGGTTTTAAAACTCCTCGACGCAGGTATGATCTTTCCAATTTCTGATAGCAAGTGGGTAGGTCCGGTCCAAGTTGTGTTGAAGAAGGGTGGGATAACGGTTGTTCAAAATGATAATAATGAATTAATTCCCACTAGGATTGTCACGGGGTGGCGTATGTGCATAGATTATAGGAAATTAAATAAGGCCACTAGAAAAGATCATTTCCCCTTACCTTTTATTGATCAGATGTTTGATAGATTAGCCGGACACGATTTCTATTGCTTTCTCGATGGTTACTCGGGGTATAATCAGATTTATATAGCCCCCGAAGACCAAGAGAAAACGACGTTTACATGTCCTTACGGCATTTTCGCTTATAGGCGCATGCCTTTTGGATTATGTAATGTGCCGGCTACTTTTCAACGGTGTATTACGGCTATTTTTTCTGACATGGTAGAGCAGTGTATTGAGATTTTTATGGATGATTTTTCTGTTTTTGGAGATTCATTTGACATTTGTTTGAAAAATTTGCAAAAAGTCTTCAAAAGATGCGAAGAGACAAATTTGGTCTTGAACTAGGAGAAGTGTCATTTTATGGTGCAAGAGGGCATAGTACTCGGCCATCGAATATCCTCACTTGGAATTGAAATCGACCAGGCGAAGATAGAAACAATTGAGAAGATGCATCCGCCTACTACGGTCAAAGGGATTAGAAGTTTTTTGGGACATGCCGGTTTCTATCGCCGATTTATTAAGGATTTTTCGAAGATCACGAAGCCGTTGTGCAATCTACTCATGAAGAATGTTCCATTTACTTTTGACAAGTCGTGTAAAGAAAGTTTCGATTTATTGAAGAAAGCTCTAAGCACGGCACCGGTGATAGTCGCTCCGGACTGGGACCTTCCGTTCGAGTTAATGTGTGATGCAAGCGACTTGGCCATTGGGGCTGTTTTGGGGCAGAGACGAGGGAAGGTATTCCATGTCGTATACTATGTGAGCCGAACACTCGATGATGCCCAAAGAAATTATGCCACAACGGAGAAGGAATTATTGGCGGTGATTTTTGCATTTGATAAATTCCGGGCTTATCTACTGGGAACGAAAGTGATAGTGTGGACCGACCATTCAGCAATAAAATACCTTTTGGAAAAGAAGGATGCTAAACCAAGGTTGATTCGGTGGGTGCTTCTCCTTCAAGAATTCAACTTGGAGATTCGGGACAAGAAAGGGACTGAAAATGTTATAGCCGATCACCTTTCACGATTAGAGAGTCCCCTTGAGAAGGGAGAAAGTCAGCCACAAATCATGGAAACCTTCCCCGACGAGCAGCTCTACAAGTTGGGTTCAAAACACACGCCTTGGTATGCTAATCTAGTGAACTACTTGGCAAGTAAAACAATTCCAAACGACCTCTCACGCCATCAAAAGAAGAAGCTAATCTCAGACGCTAAGTATTATTTGTGGGACGATCCTTTTCTATTCAAGAGATGCCTCGATCAAATCATTCGTAGATGTATTCCGGATGAGGAAATCCACAGTGTGCTAAACCATTGTCATGCATCACCCTACGGTGGAGATTTTAGTGGAAATAGAACAGCGGCGAAGGTCTTACAATCGGGGTTCTATTGGCCGTCATTATTCAAGGATGCTCACTCCTTTGTGTCCGTGTGTGATCGGTGTCAACAGACGGGAAACATCTCAAGACGACACGAAATGCCGCTGAACACCATACTTGAAGTTGAATTGTTCGATGTATGGGGGATCGACTTCATGGGTCCATTTCCTCCATCAAATAAGAATCTCTATATTTTGGTAGTCGTAGACTATGTCTCAAAATGGGTTGAAGCGGTGGCACTACCTACGAATGGGTCCAATGTCGTAATCAAGTTTATAAAACAATATATCTTCACACGTTTTGGGACTCCACGTGCTATTATCAGTGATGGTGGGTCACACTTCGACAACAAATTTCTTGATGCAGTTTTGAGAAAATACGGAGTCACTCATCATGTTGCTACAGCATACCATCCTCAGACGAGCGGTCAAGTCTAGATATCAAATCGAGAGCTGAAGTGGATCCTAGAAAAGACGGTCAGCTCGTCTCGAAAATATTGGTTGTTTAAACTCGATGATGCACTTTGGGCGTACCGGACTGCGTATAAAACACCTATCGGAATGTCGCCCTACAGATTGGTTTATGGGAAAGGTTGCCATTTACCCGTAGAGATGGAACATCGTGCTTACTGGGCGATAAAGAAACTAAACTTTGATCTGAAATCTGCTGGTGAAAAGCGTTGTTTGCAGCTGAACGAGTTGGAGGAAATTCGCCACGACGCATACGAAAATGCGAAACTTTATAAGGAGCGGACTAAGACTTGGCATCATAAGCACATCACGCAGAGAGAGTTTGTCCCGGGACAAGAGATGTTGCTATTTAATTCTCGCTTAAAGTTATTTCCCGGGAAATTGCATTCACGATGGTCGGGGACCGTTCACTGTAGTTCAAGTGTTCCCACATGGTGCGGTAGAAGTACAAAAAGAAGACCGAAAATTCAAAGTTAATGGACAACGGTTGAAGGCATACTTGGGAAATCCAATAGACACGCAGAAAACGAGTGTCGTCTTATCCACCGCTGGATGAATGCGAGAAAAGTCCGGCTGAAGACTATAAACTTAGCGCTTCTCGGGAGCCAACCCGAGTATTAGTTGTAGAATCTTTATTGTTTTCTTGCATTTTTAGAGTCTTTATTTGTCGTCATTTTTTTTTTTATCCGTCTATCCCTTGTCTTGACATTTTCGTTTAAAAATTCTATGCAGGAATCACCCCAGGGGAGGAAATTAATGATGGGCCGCGGCACAATAATAGTGAGCTGCGGCACGCACCAGTTGATGAAACATGGCCAAACAAACTGTACTATGTGCCGCGGCACGATCTTACTGAGCCGCGGCACACCAGGTCACTGAGCCGCGGTACACATTCGCTGAGCCACGGCACATAAAAGGTTCAAGAAACGCCCAGGAGACTGTACTCTGTGCCGCGGCACGAGTCAGATGAGCCGCGGCACACTAACCCGTTGAGCCCGGCACGCCTAAACTGAGCCGCGGCACGCGGCGATATACAAAAAAGTCCCAGGCCGACTGTACTCTGGGCTGCGGCTCACTTATGTTGTGCCGCGGCCCCCGTCGCAATATAAGAATACCCAGGTATACTTCATTCATTTGATCGGCCAGCACAAGGTCCCTTCCTTCCTTCCTTCCTTCCTTCGCACAATGAGGTCGGTCGATACCCTTCTCTTAGTCTTCTTCTCAAATTCTTCAGGTAAATCTCAATCTCTTACTCATAAGTGATACATGATTTGAAAACTGAATTGAAGTTATATGTTGCTAGTTGTTCTTCAATGTTTTCTCTAAAATGGAGTTGGAATATGGGGAATTTAGTATTTGATTGTGATGGAATTGATAATTATGAACGAATTGGTGATGTTAGTTGTCGTTATTCATGGCTATTATCTGTGTTATTATTTTTGGGATTGGGAGTTAACCATTAAAATTCTTGTTCTTCATTTTAACTTGTGCGTACCAAGTGTTTGATAAATTGCAGCAACGAAAAATTGTTAAGCCAAGCATTTTCAAATTATATGCAACGAATCATTTTATCGAGTTACATTGTCCCCAACCCTTACATCATGTTAAACTTGAGAGCTCGTACTTAACTTCCTCTTTGATGATGCAAGCTCATTTATTCACGCTCCGCATGATGTAGTCGAGAAGCGTGCAAGCTTGCCGGATGATGCCGGCACCAGTTCGTGAGCTGTTTGTAGGGGAGTACTTGACCTTTCACTTTTTATTGCATATTATATTGTGTCCATTGAGGTCAATGTACGTCCTAAGTTTGGGGGGGTCTATTTCTGTTGCTACATTTACTGCTGTACTTATTTCATTGCACTTTTTGTTATTTCTAGTTATCTTTTTGTCGATAGCCTTGCTTGTCATGATTTTACTATTATTCGTGAATTTTTCGTGCTTCTATTTGTGTAATACTGATGTTACGACACTGTTTTACTCTCTGAAGAAACGGTCGAGTTTTAGTCGAGTTGTAGTCAGTGAATTCTGTTTCTGCTAAGTCTTCATTTAGGTCCGAAATTTTTTCGTGATTGTAGAGGTCTTGGCGGATAAGAGAGGATGCATACGTGTTTTGAAATCACCGTCGATACGTTTGGTTACATTTTTCGGTTAGCTAGTCGTCCAGTTACATAAGTCGTGTTGGCGCTTAGATTGAGTTTAGAGTCGGTCAGTTTTTCCCAAAAGTCGAGTTATTTTTGTTCTATGATGGGAAGTCTAGTAACCGGGGGTATTCACGTGACCCGTTATTTACTCTCGTGTAAAACGACGACCCCGATTAGACTAGTGGTTTAGAAATTTTGCATGTACCGATGATAGGGAGCCTAGTAATCGGGGGTACTCGCGTGACCTGTTGTTTACTCTCGCGTAAAATAGCGACCTTGATTCGGACATGCGGGAATTAGCTATTCGAGTTATTTCTCCGTTGTGGAGGGGAACTTAGTAACTAGAAGCATCCATGTGCCCCATGAGTTTCTTTTACGTCAAACGGTTTCCCAATACATGAGAATGGAAGTTCCACCCTAGGATTATCCCGATGAAACATCCCAAGATCCGAAACCTAGTGGTCAACTCGAATCAATTTCTTGAGCATATATATATATATATAAGGGAATATTGTCCGAGGGTTAATTTTTATGAAACTCGTGAAAATTTTGCCATTAGACTATGGAACGGGGCCAATTTAGCTCGTTTATTTTAACCTTTCATATTGACGGTCGATTTGATTCACGTTTGTTAATCTTTGAGCTGGATTTTCTTCATGAACGAGTGATTAGGACTGAACTTGGTTACTTTGTGGAATTATAGTTCTGAGTGTAGCTTGCTATTACGATACTCGTATTATTAAGAGAAAATTTCAGGATAGTATTGATTAGGTTGAGCACTATGAGTTGCACGATTATTCACGATATTCTTTTGTTGAAATTAATTCTTTTTGCTTGAGGACAAGCAAAGGCTTAAGTTTGGGGATATTTGTTAGGCGTATTTTTATACGATTATTTAGCATTATTTAGTATTATTTTGGCGAGTAAAATTGCATAAATGAGCTTTTAATGTTTTATTCTCGCATATTTGTCAGGAGATTGGAGTCTGGAAGCTAAAACGAGGCGAAACGGGCGAAAACGGCGAATTTTGGCAGTGGGCCGCGGCACAAGGCAAGTGGGCCGGCACGATAAGGCAACCAATGGCATCGAGTAGATCGACTGTGCCGCGCATCCCAGGTGAGCCGCGGCCCAGACGTAACACCCAATGCCCAGGTTTTAAATTACACGCCATGTGCCACGGCACAGATTAAGTGAGCCGCGGCACACTTAGCGGTTTTGGTGTGCTCCGCGCGGATTTGGGCCGTTTTGAAGCCAGTTCTCGACCTACTCACACGGACGCGATTTGGAGACTGTTGAGAGCTATAAATAAGGGTTTAAGACCCTAATTAATTATCTTTGGAGGCTTGGGAAAAGGAGGAACACATAAGATTATCGCAGACAAGAGAAGCAGAAGAGATTAAGGGCAGAGGGCGGAAGCCAGAAGAACGGAGGAATCCGAGCTCTTCATCTGCGTTTGATCTTCATGCTTGTATTTATTAATTCTGTATTTTCATTATTCAGCATGTCAGGCTAAAACCCCTAATCTAGGATTTTGATGAAACCTATGTTTTGACGGATTTGCTTGAGATTATCTATTTAATTCCCTTTTTGTTGAGTTTTCCCAATCGTGTTTAATGCTTTCAATTATCTGGCCAATAGTTGTATTGTTTTAATCATTCAATTCGAATCGGGAGAGGAGAGTTGGTGAGGAACTATTGGCGAGGACCGTTTTATCTTGTGAGATAGGAATATACTCATAGGAACTACGTGGCCTTTTGGAGATTTTATGCTTTTTGCCTATTGACGAATTAATTCACCTAGGGATAGAGTGCGTTATTCGCCTTTAGAAAAATCTATTGACCTCGGGAGAGGCGGTAGAGTATATTAGCAATCTTCGCCTTCGATAAATTGGGAAAATCATTAACTTCAGATAATCGAGAGTAAATTCGGATAAACCGAGGTGGATTCAGAATCCTAGACCTATTCATCATTTGATTCTCTTTCTTCAAGCGATCGTTTTTACTGTTTAGTCTTTTATTCATTTTATTTAGTAATTAATTGCTACCCAAAATTCGATTGTTCAAATAAAATTGGAATACATAAAAATCGTTAGTTAGTGATTCAGTCCTCGTAGGAACGATACTCACTCATCACTTTATTACTTGTATACGATAACGTGCACTTGCGTTCAAGAAAAATCGCAACAATATATAGCCACACGGCTTAGCGCGCGCTAACGGCTAAGTGTTAGCGTGCGCTACCCAGTTATATTACAGTCAAGAACTCACTGTCCTGGACCGTTAGCATGCGCTACTACTATCTAGCGTGCACTAACAACGACTCGGTAGCGCGCACTATCGAGCTATAGCGTGCGCTACCTGGGCACCTGAACGAGTCCAGAACAAACTGTCCAGTACTGGACAGTCACGCTAGCGCACGCTACCGGACATCTAGCGTGCGCTAGTCCCCCGATATTAGCGTGCGCTAGACAATGTAGCGTACGCTAATCCGCTAGTCCAGAGGACTGGAATCAGAACTGCCACTCCCAGGGCTCAGCTCGCTAGCGCGCGCTACGAAGCAGACGTAACGTGCGCTACTAAGGGATCAATAGCGTGTGCTATGCATAAAGATTAGCGCGCGCTAGGCACGGAGTATGAACGGCCCAAAACACCGGAACATGAACGAAACATCAAACGAAAACATCTGAAAACGCATAATAACATAGAATGGATCCAACGGCAACCCCTAAACGGCGATTCCGAACCACAATTACGAGAATCAGATCAATAGATGATGGAAGAACTAATAAACGTAGAACTGGACGACAAAGAGTCTCGAAACAATTATTCCCAAAAATTAATACGGTTACACGAGGGTCGCTAAAAACGAGAATTACACCGAAAAATGAAAGTACCGGGAAAAGAAAAAATGCGGATATTACAGAAAGAATTCTATTTTGGTATTCAGTAGGACCTGCTACTTACCCGTCAAGATGCACATCGAGGTTGACCACCACCTCCCGGTATATAGGGTCGAACTACTCTAATGAAAATCTTGACTTCACAAGCACATCCCTACTAAATCCTCAAGTTGAAGGTTCACGAATACCTATCCCAACCTTTCACTTCCGTCATTGACTGTCCCGGAGTGAAATACGTGTGACGAATCGAGGGTGAGTTGGTTCGAGTATACAAATCCAATTAGCATACCTATAACGTGTGCTCCCACTAACCATTAGTGTTCGACAGGCACTCTCCATGTCAAAGAACACGTTATACAAGTTTTCACACAAACTTAACGCCCAGTCAAGTTTCATCGACTTGCGAACGATTAAGTATTTGAGCTATAAACTTTTTTCCAGTGCCGACCCCCTTATTCAATAAGGAGTGGAATATTTTGCTCTCAAAGATACGGACTAGTTTCTATATGTATATTTACGAGTTAGTAATGCTAGTAATTACGAGTAAATAAAGAAACATTCATTGTCTTATATTAATGATTTACATAATTACAAGTACAATACCCTCCCTCAACATCCTCTGAGTCGCATTCGAGGGCATACTCCTAACAGTGTCACCTCGCACCATATCGCATGATAAGTGGATGTCTTTCCAGTACCGAACTTCTGGACAATTGAGCAATATCCACCGATGTGTAATTCGTGACTCGTACGGGTCTAATTGTCTTCCTGGCAACCTCCCATAGACGTCAACCTCAGTGGAGATGATAGAAAGATTGAATTGTCTTTCATCTGCTAGAATAGAGCGGGAAGGGGGCTCGAAGGCGCCCAAATACAACTTGATATATGTAAGACACTCCGACACAAGATAAGATTCTGCAATGCATCCTTCTGGTGCAGACTTATTGGCCACGGAGTCTTTACCGAGTTGCCTGTAATATTGTCATTGTGGTAGAAATCATATTTAATTGGACAATATTATATATATATATAAATATATATATATATATAATACAAAATTATGTTACCTTTCAACCGGGTACATCTACGTGTAGTGCACTGGACCAGTGGATCATGAGGTGAGACATGAGGTCAAAAAAGTTTGGAGGAAATATTCGCTCAAACTTGCACAGGATATAGACACTACACCATAAGTGCTCATAGGCAATGCTTTTATCTAGTGTTGCCACCAAAGCATTTCAATAGATTGCTAATTTTTGGTCTTTTGAAACACTACTGAAATAGTATTGAACTAGATATACATTTGGTGTTGCAAGATAAAAATGTTGTTGCGCGACGTGCAACACCTGTGATGGTGTTGCATTATATCTAATTTTTTAATAATTTTTTCAAGTTATTGTCTAAAATAAGCACAATGAAATGAAATTTAAATTTTAATAATTTTTTACTCTTAAAGTTTGATATATAACATATGATTAATTTGATTTAAATTATTTATATTTAATATTAATACTTATTATATTTTTTAATATTGTAATTAAAATTAAAAATATTTTTTATAATTTTAAAGTTTAGTATATTATCAATATATATAAATGAAATTTAAATTACGATATATGTTTTATTTTCAATGTTTGATATATAATATAATATAAATTATAACTTATATATATATATATAAATTATTTAATATAAATACACATTATAAATTTTAATAATAAAATTTTAAATTATAAAAAATAATACAATCCTTTTTAAAAATACTTATATAGCGTTTAATTAGGAAGAGGTATGTAACAGTACTTACATAGCGTTTTTAGAAAACGCTGTGGTAGGTTTCGTATTTTAAGTAATATTTCTTTAATTCTCGGTCCGTCAATTAAAAAGGTATTTTGAACTTTTTATTTTGGATTTGATTTGAAGGATTAAATTCTTTTTTTGTTTAGATCTGAATGATTGCTCAAGTGCTTCCTAATTTTTTTCCATATTTGATTGATTGCTAAGTATATTTTGCTGGTGTGGTTATATTATGTTATCTGTTTTGTTATAATATTTTGGCCCAACCCGACCCCTTATAACATTTTTATTATCCCAGCCCAAACCCGACCCAAAGCCCATGGCAGCCCTTTTTAGTGGGAGCCGTCCGATTGAGATTATTAATCTCCCCTTCATCATGACCGTCCGATCCCCCCTTATAACCCCCTAACCCTACTCCCTCTTCTCAGCGCCTCCCTCATTCTCTCCTCTTCTGTCTTCTGGGTTCTTCTTCTCCTCTCTCCCCTCACTGTTCTGTCACTCACTCAGCCGCCGCGACGCCCTCCCCTTCCCTCCGCGAATCGACGCCCTCCCCTCCCCTCAGTTCAGCCGCCGCGACGCCTTCCCTTGGACAAGTAATTTTCTGAATATTAATCGCATTTTCTTTTAGGCTTAGTTTTGATGCTTTTTTCAGCCTGCGATCAGGCGTGTGTGTGTGTGTGTGTGTGTGTGTGCGCATGCGTGCGTGTGCGTGTGTGTGTATGAATAAAGATTTTTGAATTATTTTTGTCAAACTTTGAAGTACTGAAATCATTCATTTAGTACTGATATTGTGATATGATTAATGACTCAATACAACATCAGGTTTTTGTTCCCCGCTTTTGGAGGAATGTTGTATGGTTATGATATTGGAGCAACATCTTCTGCTACTATTTCCATTCAGGTATTACTTACATCATGTAATTGTTCTTGCCATATTTACTGAACCCCTCAACAACACCCCTCATTTATGCTGATTTGTCTAAGTCCTCTTTCTCTGCAGTCTGCGACATCAAGTGGGAATTCGTGGTATAGTTTGTCCTCAGTGGAAGTTGGTCTCATCGTAAGCAAGCTGTTTCTTCATTTTTTTAATACATTTCTTCTTCTTTTTTCGTGTTTTTTCGTCTCTCTTCTTGTCGATTATAGATTCCCACATGCGTTTTTTGGTCTTCAATTTATGGCAGACAAGTGGTTCATTGTCCGGTGTACTGATAGGCTCAATTCTGGCATTTAATGTTGCTGACTTTCTAGATTAGTTAAATTCTGATGTTAGGATGATGATTGCATCTAGTAATACTAACTATTTATTTTCTGTTTGATTTTTAAATATTGGATACTACAGGAAGAAGAAGGGAATTGGTTCTTTCATATGTCATGTACCGTGTTGGAGCTCTTGTAACAGCCTTGGCACCTACTTTTGCTGTCTTGGTCATTGGGCGCTTCATTTACGATATAGGAATTGGATTGGTAAGAAATGGTGCAATGACAATTTTTGTGCTAGTTATAATCAATTTTATTTTTATTCAAATACACACACACTGACACATATATATAAAACATTATATATATATATATATTGATTTTCTCTTTATTCATACACACAAAGATTTTTACTCATATATGTGAAATTCATCTATCATACTACCTCCGTTCCTTATTATCTGTCCGATTTATCTAAAATAGTATTCCTATTATTTGTCAATTTATTAATACGGTAATACCAACAAAAATCATCTTTTTTCCACCAATACCTTATAAATACTAAACACCTTCTTGCAAGTATAAGCTTATTAATTCATCCCTTAGTAACAAATAAGGGTAGAATAGTTTTTTGATAGTCTAACTTATGGGAAATTTTGGTTTGCTTGAATGGATAAGATTGGCTCATAATAAGGAATAAAGGTTGTAGTTATTTAATTTCAGGCCTGAATTGTTAGTTTATTCTATCATTTACGACCTTGATAAAAGTCCTACTAATTTCTTTCTGGACTTTCCACTACAACCAGATGCATATAACAAGAGATCTTCCAAATATGCACATTTCTTCCAATCAATCATCCTAATGTGCATTTTTTGAACAACATTTGGCAGAGTGAGAGAAGCCAATCCCAGCCTCAACTTGGATATTGGAGAATTTTGTGCAACGGATATCAACGTCGATCCACACCTCCGTGGACCCCTACCGAGACCCCGTCGGATCTAACCCGTAGTGGTTAAAAGCAAAGCTCGTCGATCCACACCTCCGTGGACCCCTACCGAGACCCCGTCGGATCTAACCCGTAGTGAGCATACACACACACACCATTTCTCATACAATACTACTATGTCAAGATTGTAAGTTCATAAGGATACTTGCCTCGATTAAATAGACGATGACACGAACGGAACGGAAGAATCAAGCACAACCGCGAGGAAGCGAAATGAACCTAACGATTCGAATAGCACAATCACAACCACTTCTAAACGATTATGGAAATGGAATACACCCGGAAACCCGCCTACGATTCATGTATATTCGTACCAAAAATAACAACGAGGGCGGACCACAACCAATCCCTCTCGATTCCGTAAAAATCCACAAAATATCCATGAATCCGTAGGAAAACTAAAGATACTAACAATATTAATCGTATTCATCATGAATCCACCAACAAAACGGAACGAATCGGAAGAAAAACCCAAAACCCCCAAATTAATCGAAAATAGGGTTCTAGAAATATTACCTTTGAAGATTCAAGTACTAAGATCCGTAGAACACGCGTTAGATTGATTATCCGAGCCTCACGACCGAAGGGAAATGATGAAAATCGACCCCCGGATGAAGATTGCTTGAGAAGTTCTCTCCCCCTTGGATCTCCCTCTCTCGCGCAGGTGAAATGAAGGTGGAAATGGCCGATTTCGTCTAATAAAGACGAGTTTGCACAGTTGACCGCTTTGTGTGCCGCGGCACAGCCGAAGTGTGCCGCGGCACAGGCCAAAAATTTACTCCCAGGTTTCGGCAGTGTGCCGCGGCTGCGTGTCTGTGCCGCGGCACCGTCTGATTAGGTTTTGGTCGCGGAAGACACACGAGTGTGCCGCGGCACCGGACAGTGTGCCGCGGCACTGCTTGGCATTGTGCCGCGGCACGGATAGGTGTGCCGCGGCACAGTCTGATTCGTTTGGCCAACAATCAAGGAATTTGTGTGCGGCGCACACACCTTGTGCCGCGGCCCACACCCCCTTTTGGGTCCCAAAATGATAAAAATGATCCGGAAAGAGAATAAAACGATAGGAATCAATATTTGGGGACTAATAACACGAAATGGATCCACGGCAAACCCGAAACGGCGGTTCCGCACAACAATAACGAGAATACAGTTCAACAGTTTGACATGAAGGACACGCTGAAAAGTACACGAGGGTCACTACGATCGAGAAATACACCAAAACGAAAATACAAGGGAAAGAAAAATACGGATATTACATTCTACCCCTCTAAAAATAAGTTTCGTCCCGAAACTTAAGAAACAAACAACTCAGGGTACCTAGCACGCATGCTATCCTCGATTTCCCAAGTTGCTTCCTCGACACCGTGTCTCGACCACTGCACTTTGACCAAAGGGATGGTTTTATGCCTCAGTCGTTTCTCACGATGCTCCAAAATCTTCAAAGGACGCTCCTCAAAAGTAATATCTTCAGCGATATCAATCTCGCCATAATCGATGACGTGACTAGGATCCGGGACATATTTCCTCAGCTGGGAAACATGAAAAACGCTATGAACATGACTCAGGGCCGGAGGTAACGCCAAACGGTATGCCAACCCACCGACTCGCTCGAGGATCTCAAAGGGGCCGATAAATCTCGCACTCAACTTTCCTTTCTTCCCGAAACGAAAAACTCCCTTCGTCGGCGACACCTTTAGCAAAACGTGGTCTCCCACCTCGAATTCCAAAGGTCGACGACGGACGTCGGCATACGACTTCTGTCGACTCTGGGCAGTCAACATCCGTTCCCGAATTACTTCTATCTTCCGCCTCGTCTCTAAAACGACATCCGGTTCGGTCCCGACCAACTCAGACGCCTCATTCCAACAAATAGGTGATCGACATCGCCGCCCATAAAGTGCCTCATACGGTGCCATCCGAATCGACGCGTGCCAACTGTTGTTGTACGTGAATTCGATCAGCGGCAAATGTTCCTCCCAGTCACTACTCCAATCGAGAGCACAGGCATGCAACAAGTCCTCGAACGTCTGGATAGTGCGTTCCGATTGTCCATCTGACTGGGGATGAAAAGAGGTACTCAAATGTAAACGGGTACCCAACGCCTTATGCACCGCCTGCCAGAAGTGCGATACAAAACGGCCGTCACGATCCGAAACAATAGACTTTGGAGTACCGTGAAGTCTCACAATCTGCGCGATAAACACACGAGCTAACTTCTCCGGGCCCCAAGTGTCCTTGATGCCCAGAAAATGTGCCGACTTGGTCAGGCGATCAATAATCACCCATACCATATTCATGCCCGACCTCGATCTCGGCAAACTCATAACGAAATCCATCGATATATCTTCCCATTTCCATTCGGAGCGAAGTGATCGCAATAACCAGTGGGTCGATGCTCGATTTTGACCTGCGACAAGTCAAACATCTCGCTACAAACCGTGCAACCTCATCCTTCATATCATTCCACCGTAAATTTCTTCTCGTGTCCTTGTACATCTTACTTGAACCAGATGAATGGAATAAGGTGTAGCATGGGCCTCCCGTAAAATACTCTGTCTCAACTCTGAGTCGTTCGGCACACAAAGCCGACTCTGGAATCTCAAAACACCATCCTCGTGAATCACAAATCCAGGAGACTTTCCTTTAAGAACGTTCTCTCGGATTTGAGTAATCATCGGATCCTCTAACTGCTTCAGCTTAATTTCATCGATCAAAGACGACGAAATCTCTAAAGCACGAAGTTGCCCGACGGCTCCAGGCAACAAAACTTCAACATCTAACTCGATCAAAGCCCGCCGAAGCTCAGACTGAGACGTAAGGATCTCAAGCATTCGTAACGCAACCGGTTTCCGACTCAAGGCGTCGGCCACGACGTTCGCCTTGCCCGGATGATAAAGGATTTCGAGGTCATAATCCTTAATCAACTCTAACCACCTCCTCTGCCTCATATTCAACTCCCGCTGAGTAAATATGTATTTCAGACTTTTATGATCGGTAAAAATCTGACATGCAGAGCCGAAAATATAGTGACGCCAAATCTTGAGCGCAAAAATGACTGCCGCTAACTCCAAATCATGAGTAGGGTAGTTCAACTCATACGGCCTCAACTGTCTCGACGCATAGGCAATGGTCTTGCCGTGCTGCATCAATACGCACCCAAGACCACGACCAAGCATCGCTATAAACGGCAAAACCCTCGTTGCCACATGGCAACGCCAAAACCGGGCTGAAGTCAAACGCTTCTTGATTCCTCAAAACTCGATCGCCTCTCGTCATTCCGCATTTAACTTCTCGGATTTCTGGAGCAACTGCGTAAGTGGCCGAGCCAGTTTCGAGAAGCCCTCGACGAACCTACGGTAGTAGCCAGCCAAACCCAAGAAACTACGGAGCTCCTTCACATTCTTGGGAGGTGCCCAATCCAACACGGCCTCAATCTTCTGCGGATCCACACGAACCCCCTCGGCTGAAATCACGTGACCTAAAAACATCACTTCCTTCATCCAGAACTCACATTTCGAGAACTTTTCATAGAGTTGCTCGGTCCTCAAAATGTCTAATACTACCCGCAAATGATGGGCATGCTCTTCCTCATTCCTCGAATAAATAAGAATATCGTCAATAAAGACGACGACGCACTTATCCAAATACTCGATAAAAACTTTGTTCATCAACTTCATGAACACCGCCGGCGCATTAGTTAACCCGAAAGGCATGACTACGAACTCATAGTGTCCGTACCTCGTCCGAAAGGCTGTTTTCGGCACATCGAACTCTCTCACCCAGAGCTGATAGTACCCCGATTTCAAATCAATTTTCGAGAATACCGCAGCTCCCTGCAACTGATTGAACAAGTCATCAATTCTCGGCAAAGGATACTTGTTCTTGATGGTCACTTTGTTTAGTTCGCGATAGTCGATACACAAACGTAGTGAACCATCCTTCTTCCGCACAAACAGGACCGGTGCGCCCCAAGGCGAGGCGCTCGGTCGAACATACCCCGACTCAAGAAGCTCACTCAACTGCTTCTTCAACTCGGACATCTCTGAAGGTGCCATGCGATAGGGCGCCTTTGAAATAGGAGCCGCACCCGGCTCTAACTCTATAGCGAACTCGACCTCGCGTTCCGGTGGCAATCCCGGTAACTCGATAGGAAAAACATCAGGAAACTCATTAACGATTGGAATCGACGAAAGCTCGACTCCACCACTCTCCGCCTTCAAGGCGTAGCACCAATAGCCGGTACACCCCTTTCGCAGGAGCCTCATCGCCTTCAAGGCGTTAATAACGAATTTCTGGTTCCCCCTCTTTCGCCCGGCGAAAGAGTGCTCGGTGCCATCATCAGCTAACATGGTGATGATTCTCGTGCGGTAGTTCATGATTGCACCATGCCGCTCGAGCCAATCATCCCCGAGAATCAAATCCTCACCCTCAATATCCACAACAATAAGATTAGAGGGCCAAGTCCTCTCACAAATAAGTACAGAACAGTCTCGAACCTCCTGATCACCAACGATCCTATCACCGCTAGGAAGCTTAACGATGAAGGGTTCACAAGGCATCAAACAGTCGAGACTCATACGGCGTACACAATCCAAAGATATGAACGAATGCGTAGCACCGGAATCGAAAAGCACACTGACAGGATGAGAAAGAATATAAACGGTACCTGTCGCCACGGTAGCCGCTGGATCATCGGCTTTCCGCATCTCATAGACACGCGGGTGGGCTGAGCCGACACTGGAAGCTCCCCCCTTAGAGGGCTGACCCCGACCTCTCCCCCGACTAGCACTCGGCGGGGATTGAGGAGCAAACGATCCCTGATTCACACTTGGTTCCCTAGGCGTTGGAATGGAAGCCCGGGCACCAAGAATTTTCTCCCTCTCAGCACAGAAAGCAGCCTTGTGGCCCGGCTGGCCACACTGATTACACGTCAGCAAAGGGCTCAAACAAGTACGACTGATGTGGCCTGTACGACCACAATTGAAACACTTCACATCACGAAAAGGAGCACTGGTAGTTCCACGAGGACCCCCAGCGGAACGAGCTGGACCACCGCCGGCGGGGAAGTTAGCAGATTGGGATCTCTGCTGACCCCCACTCTTGTGGCCCGAAAAGTTCCCAGCAGACTTCTGCTTCTTACTCTCGCGGGCCGCCTCACTCGCCGTCACAGACATATCATAAGCAAGGGCCCTGCTCTGGTAATCTTTCAATGTAGTGCATACAAGCCCCGACATATAGTCCCGAAATGGCAACTTCATCCGTCTGGAGAAATGGAAAATTTTGTCTCTCTCCTCGACAACTTGGGTCTTCACATAACCCAACTCCTTGTTAAAATCAGCAATGGCTTGAGATACGGGGATATCCCGCGGTTGAGCATCATAAAAAGCATGTACCCGAGCCTGTCTGACCGGCCACGGGCAATATTCAGTCTCCATCAATTCTTGAAACTCAGCCCACGAAGCAGCATGGTCTTTGGGCCCAACGGCCTCCCACCAGTCCGTAGCGTCCCCTGTGAGAAAGTATTGAGCAATAGGGACTTTACGGTCCTCGGGACAGTTAGTGGCAACGAAGACCTTAGATATCTCCTTGATCCACCCTTCCCAGCCAATCGGGTCTGAAGCTCCCGAAAACTGAGGAGGATGCATCTTGATAACATCTTGGAGCCAACGATCCGCTCCGCCCCGATTAGCGTGGGTCTGATATGGGTTCTGAACCGCCTGAGCTATCGCCGCCATTTGGTTCACCATTTGTTGCATAACGGCCGCAATACCAAGATCGGCACGCTCCTGAGAAGAAGCATGGCTATGACGGTCGCCAGACGCCAGCCTCAAGATCGTGACGTGGCCGCCCACCGGCCGCCCCACGCCCGGCCGCGTCCACGACCACGACCGCGACCACGACCTCTTCCAAGATCCATACCGGAGTTAAATAAGTAGCAAAAGCCATACGAGGATCGATAATAAAAGAACAATCACAAGTCGAGAATCAAGGGTACGATACAAGGAATTAATGAACAGAGGAAGGAAAACTTACGGACACTTTGGTAGTACCGGAATCATGGCAACGTGACGATGATGTGCAAAACAAAACACCACAAGACCCAATAAACCGACAAGCCTAGGTATCCATAAACCTAGTGCTCGATACCATTTTCGTAACACCCTCAAGATATTCGAGGTATATTACAGCCGTGAATCCCTATATGGGACCCACCAGCCGAGCAAGATCATACTCATCGACTCACATAAACGATGTAACAATACCATGTCATAAAGACGCAAAACAGAATAATCCACCCGGTTCAACCGGCCAATATAACATCATCATCCAACACAACATAATAAGCAACAATACAATCCGAACGAACAAGAACCCCTTAAGTACTCGAGTACAACTATTAGTTCAAAACCACAAAAGATGAAAAGGTAAAAGACACTAAAACGTCACTCGTGCACAATCATCACGCACGGCCATCATCCGT
This sequence comes from Orobanche coerulescens, assembly GCA_033398695.1. NCBI lineage: Eukaryota > Viridiplantae > Streptophyta > Magnoliopsida > Lamiales > Orobanchaceae > Orobanche > Orobanche coerulescens. The sequence continues at coordinate 26,543,698 of CM065805.1, read as the reverse complement.
ATCTTGGTCCAAATACCATTGCCTCGATGAACTCCGACCAAATTCATAAAACGAATTTCCCCAAAACGGGTCCCCAGAGGGGTTAGCAATTACGCTAGTACAAGTAACCAAATGAACAACTTACATCTTACACATATAGTAAATGCATGCAATAGAGAAAACCGTTCGAAAACACTCATTTCCGGAAATGCCAATATCAAGTCACATTTGTAAAATTTACCACAATTAACCGTCGATCCACACCTCCGTGGACCCCTACCGAGACCCCGTCGGATCTAACCCGTAGTGGTTAAAAGCAAAGCTTGTCGATCCACACCTCCGTGGACCCCTACCGAGACCCCGTCGGATCTAACCCGTAGTGAGCATACACACACACACCATTTCTCATACAATACTACTATGTCAAGATTGTAAGTTCATAAGGATACTTGCCTCGATTAAATAGACGATGACACGAACGAAACGGAAGAATCAAGCACAACCGCGAGGAACCGACAAAATGAACCTAACGATTCGAATAGCACAATCACAACCACTTCTAAACGATTATGGAAATGGAATACACCCGGAAACCCGCCTACGATTCATGTATATTCGTACCAAAAATAACAACGAGGGCGGACCACAACCAATCCCTCTCGATTCCGTAAAAATCCACAAAATATCCATGAATCCGTAGGAAAACTAAAGATACTAACAATATTAATTGTATTCATCATGAATCCACCAACAAAACGGGACGAATCGGAAGAAAAACCCAAAACCCCCAAATTAATCGAAAATAGGGTTCTAGAAATATTACCTTTGAAGATTCAAGTACTAAGATCCGTAGAACACGCGTTAGATTGATTATCCGAGCCTCACGACCGAAGGGAAATGATGAAAATCGACCCCCGGATGAAGATTGCTTGAGAAGTTCTCTCCCCCTTGGATCTCCCTCTCTCGCGCAGGTGAAATGAAGGTGGAAATGGCCGATTTCGTCTAATAAAGACGAGTTTGCACAGTTGACCGCTTTGTGTCAGCGGCGGCCCAAGTGTCGCACACAGCCAAAAATTTACTCCTGTGTTTCGCAAGGTGCCGCGGCACCCGATACTGTTAGGTTTTGGTCGCGGAAGACACACGAGTGTCTTTGCGGCACTGCTTGGCATTGTGCCGCAGCACCGGATAGGTGTGCCGCGGCACACAGTACAGTTCGTTTGGCCAACAACTGAAGGAATTTGTGTGCCGCGGCGCACACACCTTGTGCCGCGGCCCACACCCCCTTTTGGGTCCCAAAATGATAAAAATGATCCTGAAAGAGAATAAAACGATAGGAATCAATATTTGGGGACTAATAACACGAAATGGATCCACGGCAACCCCGAAACGGCGGTTCCGCACAACAATAACGAGAATACAGTTCAACAGTTTGACATGAAGGACACGCTGAAAAGTACACGAGGGTCACTACGATCGAGAAATACACCAAAACGAAAATACAAGGGAAAGAAAAATACGGATATTACAGCAGAGTGGTCTTGGGATGTGAGAATTTGGTATCGGAGCCACTGCCGTGTAGTGTGAGTGTGCCGACGAGGACGTCGGGCCCCTTGAGGGGGTGGATTGTGATATTCCACATCATCTAGCGGAGAGGGGGCGATGTGCCTTATATGTGCATGCCCGCCTCTAAATAGCATGAGGCCTTTTGGGAGCCCAGTGGCTTCGGGGAGATGGGAACTCCGAAGTTAAGCGTGCTTGGGCGAGAGTAGTACCAGGATGGGTGACCTCCTGGGAAGCTGCTCGTGGGCTCCCAAAAACAAAACCGTGAGGGCCAGCTCAGAGGAGAGTGCCCAGATCGAACAATATCATGCTACGGCGGAGCGGTCTTGGGATGTGATAATAGGATACCTAGCAGTTTTTATCCACCAAAATATCTCAGTTTTCTACTCGGAAGTGACGGTGTAAGCTGTCTTGGGCATTTTTTGTTTTCCCTTGACAGTCTTCAACCACAAATATTTTCTTATGCTCATTTCTTCCAAACTTTTGCGTGCTTATGGCCCGTCTTTGGTCTTTCCCTCCCAACCTAAGATTGTCCCAACCACACTTTCGCAAACATTCTTTTCAATGTGCATGACATCCAAGAAGTTCCTTATCAGTAACTTGCACCAGTAAGGCAATTCCCAAAATATATTTTTGTGCGACCAATACTTATACATGTCGGGCCTTTCAGGGGTTGCTGCAATCACATATGGATGGTTGCTAAGCTGACCAAAATCGTACTCATTAAGAATCGATTGTATTTCATCATCTGTCCACTGTCGTGGTGGCTCGCCCATTTCTACAGTGCCATCAAATGCTGCAGCATCCATACGCCACTCATGTTCCCTCTCAAGCTATATCCGATGACGCATTCGGATAACTTTCCTACAGTGGTACCTAGCACAATCTGCATTCAAACACACTGGACAACCTCTATATCCGCTAATAACATATCCATGACAACATTCCATATGTAGGAAAATCACTAATAGTGCCGATACACATGGCGTGCAAGTAGAACGTCTTGGACGAATAACTGTCGTACGTGGATGACCTTGCTCCCACAACAATTTCAACTCCTCTATCAAAGGTCTCATATACACATTGATACACTTTCCCGGATATCCCGGCCCGGGACTAACAAGGTCAACATATTATAATCCTTCCGCATACATATCCACGGAGAAAGATTGTAAGGAATAACTACAAAAAGGCCATATGGTATATGAAAGACTCATGTTACCAAAAGGGTTAAAACCATCAGATGCAATCCCGAGCCTCACATTTCGGATATCTAAAGAAAAATTCGGATACTCCCTATCTATATGCTTCCACGCCTCTCCATCTGAAGGGTGTATCATAGTATCCCTGTCATGAGTGTGCGGATCGGCGTGCCATCTCATTGCTTTTATCGTGTGAGGAGATATAAAAAGCCGTTCCAACCTGTCCTTCAGTGGAAAATACCAAATCCGCTCAGGGATATTACACGCCGTAGAACCTTTCCTCAAGGATCTACCAGGTTGGTAACAACATCGAACATCTCGACAATGCCTTTAAGGCTAAAATGACTCAGTAGACCGGTTTGGTCTTTCAATAAATAGATACAACTCGATCACAACACATGCCCACGCAGGGGTCGAATACAACACACTCCCGTACAATGGGGAAAGAATACTGCAGCGGAAATAAAATACAACTAAACCAACACGACATCAACGGGTCCTCGTGTGATTAGTACCGTTCATCTTTCATCATCCTTCATGCCGACCATGTTCTATGCTCCTCAAAACCTGAATGCAATATAGACATCCACCCCCCGATTTCTCGGGGGTTAGCAAAATTCCACTATTTTGCTAATGTAAGTACAAAGTGCAAAAATACGAGTCATACAATTCAAGTTCCAAGAATAACAATAACCAGAAATCCTCAAAGATTCAAACATAACGAAAATACTTCCCGAGGAAAGAGTTTAGGTAAAGCTTTCTAAAATCGAGAGATCCCAAGTCAAGGGAAACAATTTATAAAATGATTTAAAATGCCATCGAGAATTTTAATAGAAAATAATTTAGAATTATCAAATCTTTCTCTTTTCAAAATCAACAGGGTCATTGCCCAAAGGTTTTGTTTTCGCAAATAAAAAACCAACAACAATTCACGGGGTTAAAAACCCACGTCACGTGTCCTCGACATACATAAAATCAACACCAACTCCTGAAGTTTTACTCGTGAATTCAGGGCTATACAATTAGATTCCCTCTGTGGCCCCATCGGCCTCCCGAGGTGAGCAAAATACACTCACAAAACATACCAACTCGTGAAGTTTTACTCGTGAATCCATGGCTATACCATTGGATTCCCTCCGTGGCCCCGTCGAACCCTCCCGAGGTGAGCAAAATACATTCACAAAACATACACACCAACTCGAGAATTCAGGGCTATACCATTGGATTCCCTCCGTAGCCCCGTTGGACCCTCCCGAGGTGAGCAAAATGCGTCCACACAAATTTATATATATCATACCAAGGATATTCGAGAAATTCACCCAAAAGCAACAAACACGAAGTACGACACAATTGTCAAATCACAACGTACCGAAATGAGATAACATATGTATATATTTTATCGAAGCACAATAACACCGAGCGTATTCATAGGGTTCACTTAACCATTCACGAGACACAACATTCAACAAACACACGCGTTTTGAAAGAGGCCTTTAACAATTTTGAAAGTTCAATTCAAACGACCAAACAACCACATTTAGACGATCACTAATTATCATATCCATAAAACAATAAATGTATGGACAAGGTACTTGCCTCGAATCAACACACACGCGGAGAATCGACCGAAGTATGATGGCACGAACCGACAATGAAACCACCTACTCCGCCGAACGGTAACCCGCAATAATAAACTACGAACAACAATAACAACAATGAAAATGAATTCTATAGCACGACCTAAAGCCATTGAATTCAAGGAACAAACGACAAAAGTTCAAGGGTTTTCCCCAAAACGGCCAAGAACACGATCCATCCCGTCAAAACACGAAAATGGAAATCCAAACTGAAATATGGATATACAATCCATAGGATATGTTTAACAACATCATTTAACAATAATTGGTTTATCAAAAATCGGATGGAAAACGAAATCAAGAACAAATACCCCAAAAAGTCAACTTGAAGGAAAATCAAGAAATATACCTTGATTCGACGAAGAACATGGATTGGATGATGATATAATCAACAAGAATCTTCCAAAATGCCTTAGAAATGAATAGAACCGACCAAGAACTCGAGCTCCCGAGTCTCTCGTTGCCAGCCGCCACAAAAACGAGGAAAGAAGGGTAAAATGAAGTCTGGCCGAGCCCAGACCTATATATGGCCGGCAGAGTTACGGCCGTAACTGGCAGTGCCTTACGGTCGTAACTCGGTCAACTGCCGATAGCGCACGCAACGGCCGAAAGCCTTGCGTACGCAACTGTCGAGCCTTACGGTCGTAATCGGCACAGCCTTACGGCCGTAACCGAACTCCCAGGGGTCACTGCCTGAAATCTGTCGAGTCACTACGGCCGTAACCGACCAGCGCTTAGCGGCCGTAACTGAGACCTCCCAGGCCAAGGGGTGCCGACGCCTTACGGCCGTAATCGGCCTAGCCTGCCCTCCGACTGCCCGGCTCGATATTCGATGACGTCTCGATCATACGAACGCACCGGCTATGATCCAAAACAATAACGAACGGGCTACGAACTCAACGTACCACAGTACAAGCATGCGATTCCAAAGACGTGGACGACAACAATCCGTTCTACCGAAGAAAATTCAACGAAACCAGAATGCAGGTCTCGGGTAATACATTACCATAGCGTGCGCTAACCAATAAGCGTAGCGTACGCTAACGACTCAAAAGGATAGCAACACAACATCTCATAAATGGGTATGACGACGGACACCCACAACTTTGGGAAATTACCAAACGGTCCCAAATGTCCGAAAATCATGATACGACAACGAACATCCAAACCGAAGTTCACAACACATATAACAACGTTAAATGAACTTACGAGAAACCCGAAACTACAGTTTCGAACGAGGTTCGCAAGAATCGAACCCAAATGCGGAAAAGTCGTCAAAAAACACGAAACTCAGCAAAACGACACCGAAACGAACTCGGACATCAAAAAGTGCAGAATCGATTACTCTCAGAATGACGAAACGGTCATGAGAGAGTCGTCAAAACGGACTCGCGCCGAAAAAAATACCGAGAATCGAAATTGCGGATATTACAGTACCTTCACCGGTTTCTCTTTTCCAGAAGGAGTGATCCTATATCTCTCTGTATCACATACAGGACATCTCATGGGGTCTTCATTAGGATGCCCCCAGAATAGAACACAATCATACATACAGACGTGGATCTTAATGTAGGAAAGACCAAGATCTTTCAAAATTCGTCTCATTTTGGTATATGTGTTAGGAAGACGATGACCATATGGAAGCATATTACTCGTAAGCTCTAAGTAATCATCCACAGACTTGATGGATGATCTGTTTTCCACCTTTAATCTCATCGTTTCCATGAGACAATCAAGAACATTCATGTTACACCCTGGGTATAGAGGGGTCTGTTGGAGTTGAATAGCTTGTTATACCTGTCAAGCCCAGCAGTATTGCAAGGCATCGATCTACAGGGTCGTGGGATTGGCTCAGTTGGTACAGACGTCTCGGAATAACCAAACACATCATCAATCAACCTCCTCTTCGGATCGGTGAACCCGTCGTTACCACTGAATTGTCCGTGATCATACGGAATAACATAATTCGGTGCTTCACCGTGGTATATCCAACATGTATATTTATTCCAAAAACCATTCTTCTTTAGGTGCTCCCAGACCTCATCAAATGGAAAACGATACATATCACTGTGACATCAACATTTATTACACAGAGAGTAGTGCAACGTATTACCACTATCGTGCTCTTTTACAAATCTCATAAACTGCTTCATCCCATCCATTACTCTTGGATCCCATTTTCGTAACCTAATCCAACTCTTGTCCATCCTGAAAATGTATAAATTTTCCAATATTAATCCAACTAACTAATATTGTTCAAATTATAAATGGAATCACAACAAACAATTAATCATAATGATTATCATCACAAAAATTAATCGTTATACAGAAAAGCTTTCAAATCTACAACATGAATAATACAAAGTTTCGAAATTACAATAAAAAATACAATAAAATACCTTAATTAATCGAATTGGTGATTATAGCAACTGGCAGAAACCTTCGTCACTCCAGCTAGCACAACTCAAAGTAGCAACACAAACTCAAAAAATACACAAAGGGGTTACCAAGAACCGGGTTGATCGTTTTCGCAAGGTCGCAATACTCAAAGTATCAACTCACAAGCTTTTTTCGCCTGAAAATAACTGAGGACGATATATAATTTTAAATTGGAGGTTTAGCCGACGACTTGATCTGGGTCGTCGGCTAAATCGTTACAAAATTCGTCGGCTAAAGTGTTAAACTTTAACCGACGACTACGTTGTGGTTTAGCCGACGACACAGATCAAGTCGTCGGCTAAAAGGTTTTAGCCGACGACAATGTGGGTCGTCGGCTAAAGTCTAGAGTTTAGCCGACGACACTTAAAAGTCGTCGGCCGTTTTTTTAAGTGTCATCGGCTAAAGTCCTTATTTTGGTAGTGATATATGTATATATATTGTAGCATGTGTTGTAGGATTCCAAATGTAGTCTCTCTACCGATATCCACATAGCACTAGTCGATTTTCCTTGAGTTGTTAGTTTGGAACAACGGAGGAAGAAGATTAACACCAAGAACTATCTCTTTCTGCTCTCTCCCTCCTATCGGCAGATTGTAATAGCAGGGTAAGCAACAATTCTTGCGGCTCTGATTGTGTTATGTTCACCTTTTTTAGTTTAGATACTTATACCATATAAATAATATAATGTATTAAGGAAGGATTCACAATCCGACTACGACTATGAAAGCCTGACACATTGGCCAATTCCCCATATGGCCCGCTCAGCCCTTCTTGGGCCGTGCGGCTAAGCACTGTTCCGCCCAGTCGATTGAGCCCGTAAAGAAAGATAAACAGTCAATTTTGATCAACCGTCCCGTTTAACTTAGCCATTTTTTTTAAACTTCACTTTTCTTTATGAGCTTTATTTAGCTACCATTTATTTAAAAATTGAGTTTCATGTTAAATCTTTACGACTTAAATTCCTTTACTTGAATGAACTTAAATGCCCATCACTTCATTTTTATAAAAATTGTTACAAACCTTTTTGGCTTGATCTCATTTTATTATCCAGCTAATTAAATTAAGTTGAGTATTCATGATTTAAATCTTTATGAATTTTGTAATAACATATGTCATAACTATAGCAATAAGTTAATTTTTTGAACTTTTACAAACACCTTCATTAAAGCTTTATTAGTATTTATACTAAAACCCAAACGGTAGCAAAATTCTTTGGACCCATCAATTAACTCTCTTTCATAAATAGCTTCATTTTGCAAGTAATTAAAATAGACCTTTCATATCCTTATGAAAGGTTGCATACTACATATTATGTGTATAAATTGTTTACTTTGCATATCAAATAATATTTATCCCAACGAAAATAAAAGAAGACCTCTTACCACTTGAACATCGTTGCTTGGTAAATTACGAAGAAAAATTGTTCGTCAAATAAGCTACAAGATGACAGACAAGAAGACCATGATAACTACGTTATCTAGATGTATGGTCGTCTACATTGTATCATTGAAGTTTATGATAATATTATTGTGCCATTTGGCTTATTACTTCTGTGAGTCGCATATAAAGAGTTTGAGAAATTTTCGGGTTGTTATACTTATCGTCTGTTATTTTTGCATGACTATCAGTAATTTTTATTTTTTTTATTAAAGTGCCATGATGGGTGGTTTCTTACTAAGCTTATTTAATATATCAATGATTAGATAAATTGAGATTTTTGGTCAATCTCTTAATTACATTTTTGTGAATAAATAATAATCATTTTATGGAGTTTTAGTTACTCATATGTCTTAAATACTTGTCTGTCACTAGGAATGTAAAATTTTATGTAAAGTAAACTTATAGCACTCAACAAGGTTTTAAATATTGGTCTCTCTCACTGATATTAATGGATATTTTTACAGGAAGTGTTGTACATTGAACAACAAAAGAAAATAATTAGACAAGAGGGCTTCATATATTACAAGAAGGTTTTTACAAACAAAGATGAATACAAAACATGAAAAACATTTAGATAAAAAATGCCAACACATGCGGGCATTATTCACGTCAATGTTGATGGTTTAATAAGTAAGATCGCTTCTACCATTTTATGGGTTTTCAGAAATTTTGGCCTTGAAAGAAAATTTAGTTCATTATCATTACTTTGTCATTTTCTTTTTTTACTAATAATCCACAATTTTTTTTAGTGAGAAACCAATATTTACGCTCTTTTGTGTGACCTTGCTAATGGAATAAAAGAAAAAAGTACATACTTTTAGCTCAAAGCCGTTTGTTAATTATAATAACAGATACAAAAAAGTTGAGTTATAGACATAAGAAAAAATTAAAAAAAGTTATCGAAAAACAAAACTCGTGCATCGCACAAATCGTAATGCCTCGTCTAAGGAAATGTTGTGGTGGTGTCCTAGCGCCATCAATATGTTTCGGTCCATACGATATTAGGTAAAATTCGTAGAACAGTAGCTTTGGGTATATTTTGGGGGTTTCGATATGTCATATCTTATTCAATATAGCATTTTCATATATATATATATATATATATATATATATATATATTGTAATATTCGTACTTTCCATTTTTGGTAAATTCTATTTTTGGTGTATATTCGTTTCGGACGACTTGCTTATTACTGGTTTGGGATTCTGAATCTATTTTGTTCTTGGGGTTTTTCCATCCGGACGAGTTTCGTCGACATTCTTGCATATTTTCATCTTGAATTATATGTTGTTGTAACTATGTTCTATTCTCGTAAAACCCATTCGATTTCATTATTTCTCTATTTCAATGAGCTCGTTTGGATTAGTTGCTCATGTTGTGAGTTTCAGATTGTCAATCCGACGTCGTGTCTTGAATTTTCGGATGTTTGGGCCATTTTGTAATTTCTTAAGAGTTTAGGGTGCCTTTACCCTCCTTGTCGTATTTTGGATTCCTCGGTAGTTAGAAGTGCATTTTCTTTCAACACTCAGCTTCGTTGTTATGAACACCTCGTATTTACACTTTTGGTTCTATCCTTGTGTCGCGTTTCGTCGTTGTATCGACTGTGCAAAATGTAGTGTTCAGAACTGGGAAATGCTGCATGCATAACGTACGTTATGCATGATCCATACGTTATGGCCTTCGCATTTTAGTACAGGCTATTTGTTACGTACGTTAACAGTGTTGGGTTACGTACGTAACCATAATAATGTACGTTAACAGCTTGCGTTAACGTACGTATCGCGCTGTCAGGCCTTTTAATTCCTGACTTATCCTCAGTCACCTCATTTCATTCCTTTTCTTTCTTTCTCGCGACGTGAGTTTCCTTTGAGCGATTTGGAGCGATTCGTCCGGTGCAATCCGTAGAAACCCTCTGAAGGTTGATTATTGCGTTCCAAGGAAGGTTAATCATCATCATTCTTCGTCCGAATCAAGGTATACTTCGTTGAACCCTAGTTTTTGGGGATTTCAGGATTTTTGGCATAATTCTTCCTTTTAATCCGATTTAGCTTCCACGAATTGTTAGATTACGATTGTGTAGTCGTAAATCCCTTGGTTCCATTATAGTTTAACGAATTTAACCTCGTAGTTTCTCCATTGATAGATTATAACCGTCTTGGACTTCGTAATGACCGACAAATTGTTCCAACGGGTAGAATTAGGATTAATTCCTACCTTTCCGCATTATTGAGACTTGTTGTATACCGTTATTGTGTTAGGAACTTATTTGGGAGGATTGTTCGGACCGAAACCTATTCCTTCGTCGTTTTCTTCGTTTCGTCTTATTCAAGGCAAGTACATGTATTACATTTCATTATGTGTGTACGGTTTTGATGCGAATGATGTAAACTGTATTATTGAATGAATGTGATTATTACTCTTCCACCTGGGAATGGCATGTGGCCTCTGGGGGCCGATACTAATGGGTACGGCCACGGAAGTGGACTTGGGTGCGTGTGTTGATGATCTTCCACCTGGGGACGGTTCGACGGGACCTCTGGGGGCCGATACTAATGGGTACGGCCGCGGAAGTAGTTTCTCACCTGGGGACGGCTTTGGGAGCCGATACTAATAGGTACGGTCGCGAGTTACCAAGCGTGGATATATGTGATGTGGAAAACTTGATGATATACTGTTTTGATGTAAATGTGATATTCCAGAATATTGATTTTCAAATGATTTTCCTAATGGTTTGTTTGCATTGAATCGCGTATGTATATAATGTTGTGTAATTGTGTACTTGCACTAGCTATTCGAATGATAACCCCTCAAATGGGGGAAATGCGTCTTATGCATTTCAGGTACTGGTCGAGCTGAGGAGCTGGCACGGGATGCGCACGCAAAGGATGGACTGACATGATGATGAGGCTCGAGTCCATTTTATTTTTCTTTATTGGTTAAAGTCCCCTGTGTGGGCAATGGATTTACTGTAGTTACATTTTTCGTTACTGGATTAAAATGTTTTGGCCGAGGCCACAGCCCTATTTTACTTGATGATTGTGTCTTATGGGATTTCATATTCAGTTGGTGTGTTATGTGTTAGCCTGGTAGACCTCATGAAGGTTCTACTGCGTGTAATGTCCCATTTGTGATTTGGGGTGTTACATTTATGGTATCGGAGCCTTAGGTTATGAATACCTAGGCTGTCGGTAAATTTTGGGTCTCTCAGTCGTGTCGTTAGAGTCAGTCGTTGAGCCTAATATCATCGTGCTACCGTCTTTTCGTGCGACCCATGACTGCAAGTCTCCTCGAACTCTTATGTTCTGTAATTCGTTTCCTCGTGTTATTTGAGTTGTGATTATGGTACCAATCTTGCAAATTGTGAATCTTTCTGATCTTCTTCTTTCATATCTATCTTCATTATGTTGAGAGGTCGCAGTAGACCAGCTAGGGGTCGCGGCATAGGCCGTGGTCGGGGTGCTAATGATGAGGAAGGCTCACTTTCTCAGTCCTCTTCGGACTCAGCCTCTCACTCAGTGCCATCGGGTAATAATGCCGACGCCAGGGCTACTGCCGTACTTCAGCAGTTAGTAGCCCAGCTTGCTCAGATAGCTCAGGGTGGACGCAGAATCCGCCTCCGACCCCTGAAGAATAGGCTAGTAAGTGGCTTCAGACGGTGACTAAGATGCACCCACCCCGTTTCTCTGGATCTTCTGACTCCCTCGGTTGGAAGAATTGGCTCTTTCAGTTGAGCAAGACTTTTGATGCCGTAACTTGTCTTGAGGACAGGAGGGTACATATTGCTCAGTACCTCCTGGATAAGGAAGCCGCGGAATGGTGGGAGGCTGTGGCGCCCAGAGACCGCCTGTAACACCCCCAATCCACTCAGGGATATTACACGCCGTAGACCCTCTCCTCGAGGATCTACCAGGCTGATAACTAAAATCAAACATCTAAACATCGCCTTTAAGGCTAAAATGGCTCAGTAGACCGACTTGGTCTTTCAATAATAACATACAAATCAATTCCAAACACATACCCACGCAGGGGTCAAAATACAATAAACTCCCGTACAACGGGGAAAAGATACTGCAGCGGAAAAGAAAATACAACTAGACCAATACGACATCAACGGGTCCTCGTGTGATTAGTATCGTTCATCTTTCATCATCCTTCGTGCCGACCCTGTGCTATGCTCCAAAAACTGAATACAAAAATAGACATCCACCCCCCGAATACTCGGGGGTTAGCAAAACTCCACTGTTTTGCTAGTGCAAGTACAAGTGAAAAAATACGAGCCATACAATACAAGTTCCAAGAACAATAATAATCAGGAATCCTCAAAGTTCCAAACGTAATGAAAAGCACTTCCCGAGGCATGAGTTTGGTAACACATTCCAAAACTGAAAGATCACACATCAAGGGAAACAATTTATAAAACAGTTTAAAATGCCATCGAGAGTTTTAATAGAAAACAATTTAGGATTTCCGAATCCTTCTCTTTCCAAAAAATCAACAGGGGTCACAGCCCAAAAGGTTTTGTTTTCGCAAATAGAAAACCGACAAGAATTCACAGGGTTAAAACCCACGGCACGTGTCCTCGTGAAGTTTTACTCGTGAATCCAGGGCTCTACCATTGGACTCCCTCCGTGGCCCCGTCGAACCAACCCACGGTGAGTAAAATACATTCACTAAATATACACCAACCTGTGAAGTTTTTACTCGTGAATCCAGGGCTCTACCATTGGACTCCCGCCGTGGCCCCGTCGAACCAACCCACGGTGAGTAAAATACATTCACCACTCATGAATCCAGGGCTCTACCATTGGATTCCCGCCGTGGCCCCGTCGAACCAACCCACGGTGAGCGAAACAATCATGCACAAATAACATATCACACCAAGGATATCCAAACAATCCACCCAGATGCATCAAACACTTAGCAAAACACCACGTCAAACCACAATGTACCGAAATGAAACAATATACATCCACACGCAACACCAAGTGCATCATCAACACCAAACATATCCACAGGAGTCACATACTCGTTCATGAAACACACCAATCACAAAACATACGCGGTTTTGAAAGAGGGCCTTTAACAAGGCTAACCAAATCTTTTGAAAACTCATTTCAAACAAACAAACAAACACACCAAGACGATCTCAAATCATCATATCTATAAAACAAGAATTGTATGGACAAGGTACTTGCCTCGAAATCACGATCGCGAGACGACGGATAGGACGCGGTCGAATAGCCCCGAACGCCCGAACACCATCAAGAACGCGATAGCATCACGAGTATTACGAGAATAACACCACACGAATCATCAATCACCAACGAGATTCAACATCGGAATCCTCGAACACCTATAAACCTCCGGAAGGAACAATAACACATGGTTACGACGAGAATCAAGGCCAAAACAACGGAAATCCCAACAAACTATCGAAGGGAAACTCATTGGGACATTTAATCGAACACTAAATGTTCAATAATTCCCAAGAACACTCGAATCGCTAATCGAATTGAACAAACTCGAAATATGGATATACAACCCATAGAACACGATTAATAACATCATACTACACTAACCGATGTATCAAAATCGGGTTAGAAACGAAATCAAGAACAATTCTCTGAAAAGTCAACTTGAAGGAAAATCAAGAAGTATACCTTGATTGGACGAAACACACGGATTAGATGTTGATATAATCAACAAGGATATTCCAAAATATCTTGGAATTGAGTAGAATCGACCAAGAACCCAATTTCCCGTCGCACCCGTCCGATAGCCGCAAGAAAAGTGAAGAAATGAGTAAAAACGGGCTGCCCAGGCCTTATATAGCCGGTCACTGCCGGACACTTACGGCCGTAACCGGCGGGCCTTACGGCCGTAACTCGGCACTTACGGCCGTACCCGGCAGGCCCTTACGGCCGTAACCGGCATTCGTCCGTAAGTCGCCAGCACCGTCGGCCAGTAACTCTCGACTCTTACGGCCAGAATCGCATTCGTCCGGAGTCACTGCACCAGACGGCCGTAATCTCGACTCTTACGGCCGTAACCGCATTCGCCGAGCCATGCCTTCCGATCACTTACGGCCGTGAATCGCACCTTACGGCCGTAACTCGCCGGACCAAGACTGGCCGCGCCGTCTCGGTCGTGGCCACTCCGACGGTCCGAACGACCCCGAAACCCGAACCTGAGTAAAAATCGAAGATACGGTTACGAAGTACTCGCAAAGATGAATCCAAGCGCTAAGAGAACACACGATTCCGACCACCCGAAGTGTCGGAATTCGACAACGGAAGTAATTACCCCAAACTTTGGGAAATTACAAAAATGGCCCAAAATGTCCGAAAATCACGATACGTGATCGAAACACCGAACCAAAGCTCGCAACACGAATAATAACATTAAATGAACTTGCGAGAAACTCGAAACAACAGTTTCGGACGAGATTCGCAAGAATCGAGCTCAAGTGCGGAAAAGTCGCTAAAAAGCACGGAACTCAACAAAACGACACCGAAACGAACTCGGATGACAAAAAGTGCAGAATTAATCATTCCCGAAATGACGAAAAGGTCATGAGCGAGTCGTCAAAACGGACTTCCGCCGAAAAAAGAAAATTACCGGAAATCGAAAATTGCGGATATTACATTCTACCCTCCTTAAAAGAAGTTTCGTCCCGAAACTTAAAACAAGTAGGGGGAAGAAATATTCCGCCAGGAAAAACTCAATGAGACACACAAGAATGCGTAACTAACGCCCAACGGCGAAATGTTACAAACAACGCAAAGGAATATACGGCGTGAAAACACGCTCCACGGCGACCAACACAACGCCGCCGTTAGGAATGTAATAAAACCAACAGATGACAAGCGTCATCAAACGGATAATATAGTCAAGTCAATTATCCGAACAATCACAAAATACAACGAACGAAAATCAATAAGATTGACCGACCCAACGGTACATCAATCAAAACGCGAGTCAATCGCTGAACAAATACGGAATTCCACCGCCCAAGGGTTGGAAGATCGAAAGCGAGACAAATTTCCCGAACTTAAGGGAATTAGGAAGGAGTCTGAACGCTCAATAATCACGAAACGAGATCAACAAAAACCGAACAATCAAACGATCGAACCACAAAGATCGAGACAACAAAAATCGAACGATCATGTTCGAATCACGAAGAACAATAAAAATTCAAACAACAACTCCAAGGTTCACATATCGACTCGAGACAATATATGATCCGGTGAAAACAACAACATATGCATTCACATAAGATCCACATGAGAAGGAATAGAAATTGAAAAGTCACAATGACAAACGAGTTATTCCGAAACAATACCATGCTCGTTAGATCAACAAAAGCAAGGGGCAGGACAAGCTCAGAAAATGTCAACGAACATAAACAAGTCGACAGAGTCGAAAACACAGGAGTTCCAAATCCGATCCACTTCGAATAAAAGAACTAATAGAACCAAATGATGTCACTTCCGAACAAGGTTCAAAAGAATCGAACCGAACTTGAAAAAGTTACAGCGATAACCAGATCGACCCACAACAAGATCACAGCTCGTTCGGACGATGAAACCAAAATACAGAACAAGTTCAGACAGTATCAACGAACACGAGCGAATCGATAGACTGGAGAAAGAGAAAATGAAGAAGTCCAAAAACAATACGGGTATTACATTCGACCGCTTATAAAAGTAGGTCGTCCCCGCTACTCACAATAACGAAATCAAGGAGACGACACAACAGGCAATCGACAGAAACATCCTTCAAAGGCCTCTCAAAGCCGATTCTGATATCTGTGCTGAAGCGCGAACTCCGAAAGTCTCGGTAGCCAATTTGCAAAACTGAATTCGATGTCCCTCGAGTCTACACTCGAAATGTGTTACTGACGAGAAGGACAAATTGCACGCACATTCCCCCGGCACATCACGGTTGAAATGCCTCGGCTCGGCATACCGAAAATGCAAATGCTAGATACAATGGAACATAACACCGC
This sequence comes from Orobanche coerulescens, assembly GCA_033398695.1. Classification (NCBI taxonomy): domain Eukaryota; kingdom Viridiplantae; phylum Streptophyta; class Magnoliopsida; order Lamiales; family Orobanchaceae; genus Orobanche; species Orobanche coerulescens. The sequence goes on along the minus strand of CM065805.1, from coordinate 26,527,432 downwards.
AAAACAACATACCAGAGATGCCAACTCAGCACAACGAAGAATCATAATACATACCGTATACAACGATTACCATCGTAAAGTAATACACACACACAAACACTACAGCAACGACGGTATCGTTCGGCGACCTCAAAGGTCCGAACAATAACCAGCACATAATTACAAACATCATGAAACAATCACACATGTACACAAACGTACAAACCCAAGCTTTAACAGCTCACACAGGTGCGATAACACGCAAGCCACCACGAAATGTCAACATTAAAGATCGTCATCACACCTCCTATAAAGGGCTAACCAAACATACGCGCGGCGAACGACTCAACGTTCACACCACCAATTCAATCACAATTCGGAGGCTAACACCCTAACAACAATACAAACATCATACACACTTTCTCCGACCAAAAGCAGGAAATGATGGGTTTTAAAACGGAAACCTCCTTTTGAAGACAGTTTGGAAACACCAGTTGATCTTGAGTATCATTTTACAAAAAGTTGAACAAACATCATTTTCGAGACTTTGAAAATCATCTTGCGTTTGAACAAAAATGAGGACACCTTTCTTTTAGTGAAAACTTTCCAAATATTCGACCCTCGGGTCTAAGTAAAAGTGTTTCTAAAACAATGAAAATATCTCAAAACATTTTGGTCCTCGAGGTAGAAGAATTTTGAAACAGATTGTGGCACCTTAAAAGTACCACGAGAAACAATTCATTTGAAACGTACGTCTCGAAATTTATTTCTAAGATACTCAAGTTTTCGAAAATAATTCAATACCAAAAAGGACGATGCCAAAAAGGCTAGAATGCCCAAAATTTCGAGTAATCACACGGAACATCATAGCTATGTGGGTCCCGCGCCTAACCCACCAGGCTAAAAACCATTTACAAAAATGCCAAAAAGGCCGATGACGGTAATATTTCAAAAACTCACAGAAGCCATTTACAAAATGCTAAATACCGTCATAAGAATTTCGCCAAAATGATCAAGACCATAATGCCAAAAACTCGGTTAAGGGAATCGGTTTTCGAAATAAAACTCGGTCGGTAAAATACCGAAAGTCATTACAAAAGAACTCACGCAGTGGATAAAAGAAATACAGTTCAACATGCACAATCCATCAACACTACTCCTCATATGAACGAAATATGAGAGTCAAATAACCACATATCACGAAATCAAAACCCATAAGAGGATTCCGTCACTTAACAAATAATCATAAAAATAGCTCGTGTCAAACGAGGCACAACACAAACAAGGGAGACTTACATTCACATGTCGCACGAAGATGATGATCGCCCACGATACTAATCACGACCAACAAACTCAGACGACGCGTCGCGACACAACTTAGTCAGACAAAATCCGATAAGACAAAACTCAACAGACACCACTGACCCGACAGCCTAGGTTTCCACAACCTAAGCTCCGATACCATTTATGTAACACCCCCAATCCACTCAGGGATATTACACGCCGTAGACCCTCTCCTCGAGGATCTACCAGGCTGATAACTAAAATCAAACATCTAAACATCGCCTTTAAGGCTAAAATGGCTCAGTAGACCGACTTGGTCTTTCAATAATAACATACAACTCAATTCCAAATACATACCCACGCAGGGATCAAAATACAATAAACTCCCGTACAACGGGAAAAGATCTGCAATGAAAAGAAAATACAACTAGACCAATACGACATCAACGGGTCCTCGTGTGATTAGTATCGTTCATATTTCATCATCCTTCGTGCCGACCTTGTGCTATGCTCCAAAACCCGAATGCAAAATAGACATCCACCCCGAATACTGCAGGGTTAGCAAAACTCCACCGTTTTGCTAGTGCAAGTACAAGTGAAAAATACGAGCCATACAATACAAGTTCCAAGAACAATAATAATGTGAATCCTCAAAGTTCCAAACGTAACGAAAAGCACTTCCCGAGGCATGAGTTTGGTAAAACATTCCAAAACCGAAAGATCACAAATCAAGAGAAACAATTTATAAAAGCGATTTAAAATGCCATCGAGAGTTTTAATAGAAAACAATTTAGGATTTCCGAATCCTTCTCTTTCCAAAATCAACAGGTCACACCCAAAAGGTTTTGTTTTCGCAAATAGAAAACCGACAAGAATTCACAGGGTTAAAACCCACGTCACGTGTCCTCGACGGACATAAAAATCAATATCAACTCGTGAAGTTTTACTCGTGAATCCAGGGCTCTACCATTGGACTCCCGCCGTGGCCCCGTCGAACCAACCCACGGTGAGTAAAATACATTCACTAAATATACACCAACCTGTGAAGTTTTTACTCGTGAATCCAGGGCTCTACCATTGGACTCCCACCGTGGCCCCGTCGAACCAACCCACGGTGAGTAAAATACATTCACCACTCATGAATCCAGGGCTCTACCATTGGATTCCCGCCGTGGCCCCGTCGAACCAACCCACGGTGAGCGAAACAATCATGCACAAATAACATATCACACCAAGGATATCCAAACAATCCACCCAGATGCATCAAACACTTAGCAAAACACCACGTCAAACCACAATGCACCGAAATGAAACAATATACATCCACACGCAACACCAAGTGCATCATCAACACCAAACATATCCACAGGAGTCACTTACTCGTTCATGAAACACACCAATCACAAAACATACGCGGTTTTGAAAGAGGGCCTTTAACAAGGCTAACCAAATCTTTTGAAAACTCATTTCAAACAAACAAACAAACACACCAAGACGATCTCAAATCATCATATCCATAAAACAAGAATTGTATGGACAAGGTACTTGCCTCGAAATCACGATCGCAACGAGACGACGGATAGGATGCGATCGAATAGCCCCGAACGCCCGAACACCATCAAGAACGCGATAGCACCACGAGTATTACGAGAATAACACCACACGAATCATCAATCACCAACGAGATTCAACATCGGAATCCTTGAACACCTATAAACCTCCGGAAGGAACAATAACACATGGTTACGACGAGAATCAAGGCCAAAACAACGGAAATCCCAACAAACTATCGAAGGGAAACTCATTGGGACATTTAATCGAACACTAAATGTTCAATAATTCCTAAGAACACTCGAATCGCTAATCGAATTGAACAAACTCGAAATATGGATATACAACTCATAGAACACGATTAATAACATCATACTACACTAACCGATGTATCAAAATTGGGTTAGAAACGAAATCAAGAACAATTCTCTGAAAAGTCAACTTGAAGGAAAATCAAGAAATATACCTTGATTCGACGAAACACACGGATTAGATGTTGATATAATCAACAAGGATCTTCCAAAATGTCTTGGAATTGAGGAGAATCGACCAAGAACCCAATTTCCCGTCGCACCCGTCCGATAGCCGCAAGAAAAGTGAAGAAATGAGTAAAACGGCCGCCGGGCCTTATATAGCGGCCATCACGGACACTTACGGCCAGAATCGGCGGCCTTACGGCCGTAACTCGGCACTTACGGCCATACCGGCAGCCCTTACGGCCAGAATCGCATTCGTCCTAAGTCGCCACCCGACGGCCGTAACTCGACTCTTACGGCCAGAAGCATTCGTCCGGAAGTTGCACAGCACCAGACTGGCCGTAACTCTCGACTCTTACGGCCGTAACCGACATTCATCAGGCCATGCCTGCCGATCACTTACGGTCGTAACCGTCACCTTACGGCCGTAACTCGGCCAGACCAGTACCTGCTGCGGCTGTCTCGGTCGTGGCCACTCCGATGGTCCGAACGACCCCGAAACCCGAACCTGAGTAAAAATCGAAGATACGGTTACGAAGTACTCGCAAAGACGAATACAAGCGCTAAGAGAACACACGATTCCGACCACCCGAAGTGTCGGAATTCGACAACGGAAGTAATTACCCTAAACTTTGGGAAATTACAAAAATGGCCCAAAATGTCCGAAAATCACGATACGTGATCGAAACACCGAACCAAAGCTCGCAACACGAATAATAACATTAAATGAACTTGCGAGAAACTCGAAACAACAGTTTCGGACGAGATTCGCAAGAATCGAGCTCAAGTGCGGAAAAGTCGCTAAAAAGCACGGAACTCAACAAAACGACACCGAAACGAACTCGGATGACAAAAAGTGCAGAATTAATCATTCTCGAAATGACGAAACGGTCGTGAGCGAGTCATCAAAACGGACTTCCGCCAAAAAAAGAAAATTACCGGAAATCGAAAATTGCGGATATTACACCGCCGAGCCACTTGGGAGGAATTTAAGGCTGCTATGGAAGCAGAATATTGTCCGCCACCAGTCAAAGAACGCAGGATTGTGGAGTTCTTCACTGCCACACCCCAGGATGTGCCGATTTCTCAGGTCATTATCTCTTACAATCAGCAGCTGGGTTTCGTGAAAGATCAAGTGAGGACTGAGGCTGATAAAATCTGTTACTTCAATATGTGCATGAAGCCGCATATCAGGCAGAGTATGGCACCGCTCATGTGTGCCACCTTGAAGGAATACCAGGATCATGCTCTAGCGATCGAGATGGCTGCCCCGGAATCAGAGTCGGTTTCGGAAGCTAAGAAGCCGAAAACTACTGGCGGATTCTCGGCCGGTAAAGGGGGTCAGTTTTCGAGGTCTCGGTCTGCTCCTACACCTGGGAAGAGGCCGTTTCATCAGACCGGTGGATCTCAGGGTAACCGTTCGGTCCAGTCTGTTGCACCTGGCGGAAGAGTTTGTTTTAATTGCAGTTACACCGAGCAGGTTATGAAGGATTGCCCATTTTCGTTAGTTACTTGCTTTACTTGCGGACAGACCAGGCATCGGGAAGCTCATTGTGAGAGGGCCACTAGGGCCGCTAGAGTTCCGACTATCACCGCCGATCAGAGGGAACACAGCACCCCAGCTACTCATGTTCCGCAGAGTTCGGGTCGTGGTAGGGGTCGGGGTCAGCCGGATCGCCGTACAGCATCGAGTTCGGGTTCAGTTCACCCCCGATTGTATCAGATGAGGCGCACATAGGAGGCAGACGTTCCGGTGGCGTCAGGTACCACTCAGATCCTTTCTCATCCAGTTTCAGTGCTTTTTGATTCGGGTGCTACCCACTCCTTTATTGATTCGGATTGTGTGAGTCGTATTGGTTTTGACTGCTTGTTTAAGTGTGAACCGTTTGTAGTGGGTACGCCCAGCGGGGATCGTATGGTTGGGGACCGGGAAGTTAGGGATTGCCCAGTGAGGATCGGGAGCCGGGATTGGCCCTTGAATCTCATTATTATAGACCTTAAGGGTGAGGAATTAATCCTCGGGGACGATTGGTTGGATCGTCATGGTGCTATCATGAACTATCGGACTCGTACCATCTCGATAGTGGCCGAGGACGGCACCGAGCATACCCTCGTCGGTTGTAAGCCGGGTAGATCGGGGAGTGTGATTAGCACCTTGAAGGCGATAAAACTTCTGAACCAGGGTTGTGTCGGCTACTGGTGTTTTGCTCTGAAGACGGAAGAGGGTAGAGTTGATTTGTCGTCAATTCCAATTGTTAGTGAATATCCCGACGTATTTTCGGATGACTTGCCGGGATAACCACCACAGCGAGAGGTGGAGTTTCCTATTGATCTAGGGCCGAATGCGGCCCCTATTTCTCGTGCACCGTACCGTATGGCACCGTCGGAGATGTTAGAGTTGAAGAAACAGTTGGGATAGTTGTTAGATAAAGGGTATATTCGACCGAGCACATCGCCTTGGGGTGCGCCTATACTTTTTGTTAAGAAGAAGGATGGATCGCTTCGTTTATGCATCGATTATCAAGAATTAAACATGTTGACCATCAAAAACAAATACCATTTGCCCAGGATTGACGATTTATTTGATCAGCTTCAGGGAGCGACAGTCTTTTCGAAGATTGATTTAGGATCGGGCTACTACCAATTGAGGATTCGGGACGGTGATATATCGAAAGCTGCCTTTCGGACGAGATATGGCCATTACGAGTTTGTGGTTATGCCTTTCGGGCTAACCAATGCCCCAGCAGTGTTCATGCAGTTGATGAACAAAATTTTTATTGAGTATCTGGACAAATTCGTAGTCGTCTTTATCGATGACATTCTTATCTATTCACGGAGTCGAGGGAGCACGCCTTACATCTCCGGATTGTATTAGATATTTTGAGAGCTGAGCAGTTGTATGCGAAGTTCTCTAAGTGTGAGTTTTGGCTCGAGGAAGTGATCTTCCTGGGGCATGTGATTTCAGCAGAGGGGGTTCGGGTAGATCCGCAGAAGATAGAGGCAGTGATGGCTGGGGAGCCGCCTAAGAATGTGAAGGAGGTGAGGAGTTTTCTGGGTCTTGCCGGTTATTACCGTAGATTTGTTGAGGGATTCTCTAAGATTGCTAGACCACTCACTCAGTTACTCCCGAAGGCTCAGAAATTCGAGTGGACCGCAAACAGACAGGGTAGTTTTGATGAGTTGAAGAGACGACTAACTACCGCACCCGTGTTGGCATTGCCTCAGGGGAACGAAGATTTCGTGGTATATAGTGATGCTTCGGGCCTCGGGCTCGGATGTGTTTTGATGCAGAGAGATAGGGTTATTGCTTATGCGTCCCGCCAGTTGAAACCTTATGAGGTGAATTACCCCACGCATGATTTAGAGTTAGCTGCGGTCGTTTTTGCCTTAAAGATCTGGAGGCATTATCTCTATGGTTCGTCGTGTAAGATTTTTACGGATCACAAGATTTTGAGGTATATCTTCAGTCAGAAAGAGTGGAATATGAGACAGCGTAGGTGGTTGGAGCTAATTAAAGATTACGACCTCGAGATACTTTATCATCCGGGTAAGGCTAACGTAGTGGCTGATGCGTTGAGCCGAAAACCAATGGCTTTATAGATGTTAGAGGTACTTACACCACAGAGCAGGATCCAGCAGGATTTGATTGGTCAGAATATTGAGGTTTGGGTTCAGAGGGTACAGGGTCAGTTATGTGCGTTGGAGATCACTTCGTCCTTGACTAATGATATCAAGGCGAAGCAGTATGATGATCCGTTTCTGGTCCAGTTGAGGGAGGATGTGAGGAAGGGGAGAGCCCCTGGGTTTGAGATTCAGGATGATGGAGTTTTGAGATTTCGCGGCAGATTATGTGTACCGAATAGCATTGAGTTGAGACAGAAGATTTTGAGTAAGGCTCACACTACACCTTACTCCATACATCCTGGTACGAGCAAAATGTACAAGGATGTGAGGAGTAACTACTGGTGGAGCAATTTGAAGACGGACGTGAACGACTTTGTATCTAGGTGTTTAACCTGTCAGCAGGTTAAGATTGAGCACCAGCGACCCGCGGGATTATTACGATTACTTCCTATCCCGGAGTGGAAATGTGAGGATATTTCTATGGATTTCATTACCGGTATGCCTAAGACTCGGACTGGAATGAACATGATTTAGGTCGTTGTCGATCGACTAACCAAATCAGCTCATTTTCTGGGTATGAAGGATACTTGGGGGCCGGAGAGGCTAGCGCGGGTATTTATTGCGGAGATTATGAGGTTGCATGGGACTCCGAAGAGTATTGTTTCGGATCGTGATGGCCGATTTATCTCACATTTTTTGCAGGCCGTTCATCGAGCCTTGGGGACCGAGTTGAGGCTTAGTACATCCTATCACCCTCAGACAGACGGACAGTCTGAGCGGACGATTCAGACACTGGAAGACATGTTGAGAGCTTGTGCCTTGGATTGGAAAGATGATTGGGAGTCGCACTTGCCATTGTTCGAGTTCACGTACAACAATAGTTGGCAAGCCTCGATCAAAATGGCACCATTTGAGGCATTGTATGGCATGAGGTGTAGATCGCCGTTGTGTTTGGATGATGCATCCGAGCTAATTGGCATCGAGCCCGATATGGTAGTGGAGACGAGAGAAAAGATTTCCTTGATCCGTGATCGATTGTTAACGGCCCAGAGTCGACAGAAATATTATGCCGACACGCGTCGATGGCCGTTGGAGTTTGAGGTGGGTGACCATGTTTTGCTTAAGGTGTCGCCGACACGGGGAGTTTACCGTTTTGGTCGGAAGGGTAAACTTAGTTCGAGATTTATTGGACCATTTGAGATTCTAGAGAGAGTTGGGGAGCTCGCATATCGGTTAGGTTTGCCGCTGTCTTTGAATCACGTTCATAACGTATTTCATGTTTCCCAGCTTAGGAAGTATGTACCGGACCCTAGCTATGTTATTGATTTTGGAGAGATCGAATTGGGGCCCGACATTACCTTCGAGGAAAGGCCGATTCAGATCTTAGAGCGTCGGGTGAAGCAATTCAGGCACAAAATTATTCCTTTGGTTAAAGTGCAATGGTCGAGGCATGGATCCGAGGAAGACACGTGGGAGACGGAAGAGACTATGAGGTTGAGATACTCCGAGTTATTCGCGTTGTAAGTTTCGGGACGAAACTTATTTTTAGGGGGAGAGAATGTAATATCCGTACTTTCCATTTTTGGTAAATTCTATTTTTGGTGTATGTTCGTTTCGGATGACTCGCTTATTACTGGTTTGGGATTCTGAATCTATTTTGTTCTTGGGGTTTTTCCATCCGGACGAGTTTCGTCGACATTCTTGCATATTTTCATCTTGAATTATATGTTGTTGTAACTATGTTCTATTCTCATAAAACCCGTTCGGTTTCATTATTTCTCTGTTTCTATGAGCTCGTTTGGATGAGTTGCTCATGTTGTGAGTTTCGGATTGTTAATCCGACGTCGTGTCTTGAATTTTCGGATGTTTGGGCCATTTTGTAATTTCTTAAGAGTTTAGGGTGCCTTTACCCTCCTTGTCGTATCTTGAATTCCTCGGTAGTTAGAAGTGCATTTTCTTTCAACACTCAGCTTCGTTGTTATGAACACCTCGTATTTACACTTTTGGTTCTATCCTTGTGTCGCGTTTCGTCGTTGTATCGACTGTGCAGAATGTAGTGTTCAGAACTGGGAACTGCTGCATGCATAACGTACGTTATGCATGATCCATAACGTACGTTATGGCCTTCGCATTTTAGTACAGGCTGTTTGTTACGTACGTTAACCAGTGTTGGGTTACGTACGTAACCATCATAACGTACGTTAACAGCTTGCGTTAACGTACGTATCGCGCTGTCAGGCTTTTTAATTCCTGACTTATCCTCAGTCGCCTCATTTCATTCCTTTTCTTTCTTTCTCGCGACGTGAGTTTCCTTTTAGCGATTTGGAGCGATTCGTCCGGTGCAATCCGTAGAAACCCTCTGAAGGTTGATTATTGCGTTCCAAGGAAGGTTAATCATAATCATTCTTCGTCCGAATCGAGGTATACTTCGTTGAACCCTAGTTTTTGGGGATTTCGGGATTTTTGGCATAATTCTTCCTTTTAATCCGATTTAGCTTTGACGAATTGTTAGATTACAATTGTGTAGTCGTAAATCCCTTGTTTCCATTACAGTTTAACGAATTTAACCTCGTAGTTTCTCCATTGTTAGATTATAACCATCTTGGACTTCGTAATGACCGACAAATTGTTCCAATGGGTAGAATTAGGATTAATTCCTACCTTTCCGCATTATTGAGACTTGTTGTATACCGTTATTGTGTTAGGAACGGATTTGGGAGGATTGTTCGGACCAAAACCTATTCCTTCGTCGTTTCCTTCGTTTCGTCTTATTTAAGGCAAGTACATGTATTACATTTCATTATGTGTGTACGGTTTTGATGCGAATGATGTAAACTGTATTATTGAATGAATGTGATTGTTACTCTTCCACCTGGGGATGGCATGTGGCCTCTGGGGGCCGATACTAATGGGTACGGCCACGGAAGTGGACTTGGTGCGTGTGTTGATGATCTTCCACCTGGGAACGGTTCGACGGGACCTCTGGGGGCCGATACTAATGGGTATGGCCGCGGAAGTGGTTTCTCACCAGGGGACGGTTCGACGGGACCTCTGGGGGGCGATACTAATGGGTACGGTCGCGAGTTACCAAGCGTGGATATTTTTGATGTGGAAAACTTGATGATATACTGTTTTGATGTAAATGTGATATTCCAGAATATTAATTTTCAAATGATTTTCCTAGTGGTTTGTTTGCGTTGAATCGCATATGTATATAATGTTGTGTAATTATGTACTTGCACTAGCTATTCGAATGCTAACCCCTTAAATGGGGGAAATGCGTCATTTCAGGTACTGATCGAGCTGAGGAGCTGGCACGGGATGCGCACGCAAAAGATGGACTGGCATGATGATGAGGTTCGAGTCTATTTTATTTTTCTTTATTGGTTAAAGTCCCCTGCGTGGGCAATGGATTTACTGTAGTTACATTTTTCGTTACTGGATTAAAATGTTTTGGTCGAGGCCACGTTCCTATGTTACTTGATGATTGTGTCTTATGGGATTTCATATTCAGTTGGTGTGTTGTGTGTTAGCCTGGTAGACCTCATGAAGGTTTTACGGCGTGTAATGTCCCATTTGTGATTTGGGGTGTTACATGCCAGCTAGGACGTGCGTTAGGACGATCCAAGACATGTACTCCCAAGCTAGGAAGTGCATGTAATGTCCCATTTGTGATGAAGCTCCGTCCTATCTTCTGCTCGTTCGCTTAGTTCCTGTGAGAGCATCAGCAAGGAGGAAGTAAAGGGTGCCCTAATGAAAATGGGTAGAGCTAAGGCTGTAGGCCCGAATCAAATCCCTATTGAGGTGTGGCTTTGTCTGGGGGAAGTCGGAGTTCAGTGGCTAGCAGAGCTGTTCAGCATCCTCCTCAGAGGCTCTAAGATGCCGACAGAGTGGAGGCATAGTATTGTCGTGCCTTTTTTCAAGAACAAATGCGATGCTCAGAGTTGTAGTAACTATGGGGGTATTAAACTCATCAGTCATACTATGAAACTTTGGAAAAGAGTGGTAAAATGCAGGGTTAGAAGAGAAGTTGAGATCTCAAAGAACCAATTTGGCTTCATGCCGGGGAGGTCCACGACTGAGGCCATTCATCTCGTCAGACACCTTATGGAGAAGTTTAGAGAACGGCGTAAGGACCTCCATATGGTCCTTGAGTTTAATAATCGATTGATCCCTCAAACTCACGTTTAAATAAAGGGTCTGTAACTTACATTATGTTATTCTATAGACCCTTTTAGATGGATTTTCAACGAGTGAAAATCACCTTACGTGAGAGGAGAGTAGATGCTTGCATCCCACCAAATCAAACTCATCACCCTTCTATACCTAATAATTTCTTCTTTGCAAGTATTAATAATTAACATAACTTTTATTATTTTTCTTTGTAAATCATATTATATTTAAATGCATTCATACATCGAAATAGAAAATATAATATAACACACATATCACAAATATGAAATAATAATATAAATTCAAATCATTATATTAATTGTCTACAATTTTTGATATTTCAAATGATAATATTGAAGAAAAGTTTTACATAAGTTTGATCCAATTTTGAAATTTTATGCATGTAAATATACGGGTTTTATATCAAAGTGGCCACTCATTCCGTCAAAATATCTTACCTGACTCACCGTTCTCAATAGAGACTCGTTTAAACCACTTAAAATACTATATATATCACCCTATTAAGTCTGAAAGAAAAGTTAACGCCAACCACGTGGATAAAATAAAATTAAATAAATTCATAAATAAAATATATATATATATAATTGCCACAAATATACATACATGTATATATTACAATCTTAATCTTCTTGCAATTTATACATAAGTACCTACATATGTATTGTAATTAGCTACTCTCATCTTGTCTGTGCTGTGTTTGGCTCGATTGAACACCAAAATGAAATATTTGGTGGGTTTAGAAAAGATTGCTTAATTTAATATTAGTATTTATTATTACAAATTAAAAACAAGTGAAGGAAATATGATAATTGAAGGAAAGATACATCAGTGTAGATTGGCTGTAGAAAGCTATAAAGCAACATACAATCGCTAGGCATAAAGGATGCTGATAGATTCGAATACTCACCAAGTTTCAATCTGACAACTCGAGCATTTTTCCAGAGCTCGCAAAAGTAAATCATGTTTAACACTGTCAAATGGAAAGTTTTAACAAAATGGCAGCTAACAAACTCGGAAGTATTTCTTTTTCTTTTAAAAGTAAATGAATATTTAAATCAGAAACAAATAAAAGTTAAAGGCTTACCAAGAACTTTCATAGTCATACATTACATCATATAGAATGGTGTATAGAGTAGGAAAAACCGTTGCAATTAGCTTTGCAATATCAACACTGGTCATGTTCTGAAAAGAACATATAAAAAAGAATTAATGAGTACTCCAGCAATTGAGAATAAAAACATTTATTAGGAAAATAAAGAATTAATAGAAGACGGTATGGTGGTTACGGTGTGACCACGTGTAGTGGAATAGCATCTGTCATTAGCATGATTAATAATTGCATGTGCGAAGTTGACAGCTTGACTTTCAGATCCTAAGAGATAATGATGATCGCCTTTATAAAGGTACATTGCATTCAAAAGGATGTCATTGGAGGCCCTTGACTTCCAACCCGTGATTTCAGAGTAACAGGCAAAGTAAGAGCAAAAAATCGTCTCATCAATTAATGCCTCTGAAAACATCGACAAGAGTCCTGATAAATTGGCTCTGATGTTCAGATGGCCAGAAGAAGGGATGATCAATCAACCAAGTTGTTGGGATCTTATGAGATACTCTGTGTGCAAAAAAACAAACAATCATATATTTTATAGTAATTAATGAAAGAATTAAATCTTAGTCCAAAAATTTCAATAATCCACCTTGACTAAAGATATGAGATAACAAGATATAAATACTTCTATCAAAGGGCATTTGGCCCGATGGTTATTTGCAATGAAGACAAGAACCTTTAGACAAAGTCGTTGGGGTTCGAGTCTGAGCAAATGCGGGGTTTTAATCCAGCCGTTACTCCAGCAAGGTAACTTGTGTGGAGGCAGTATGGTTTTCTCGTGAATCCATAGCCTCACTTGTCGCCAGCGTGGGCCCGGTTAAGACAACATAGTCTGGGCAAGTGGTGGTTAGAGCCTGCGTCTTGTGGGTGGTTGAGTCTAAGTTGAAATTCTCCGTTAAAAAAAAAAGATATAAATACTTCTAAATATATTAGAGTAAGTGCAACATGGTTTGTCTTTAATTAGATTTCTAATTTAGAATAAAAGAAGGGAAATATGTGAAATAAATTAAGAAAATTATATACTTACACTGGCCTTGCGTTTAAAGAACCAAAAAAGTGACACAAATCATCTGGCAGTTTATAAAAATCTTCAAATTCTTGGAGCAGCAAAGCTTGATTTCGGGTTCTTGAACAGATTAAACTAATAACACTTTCCATGGCATACAGCAGATCATCCACATCCTTTTGGGCTTGAGATTTTGAAAACTTTTCACCACTACTATAAAATATTTTTCCTTGTCCGTCCTCGGTGACATACATCGAAGTAACCAGATCACCACATATCCTTTGTGCAGCATGAATAGCGTACAAACCACATATTATCCCACTGCAAAGATGCAACAATATATTACACTACATGCAAGAAACATAAATGAAATTAATAAACAAAGAAAAACTTAATTACCGAAAAATTTTGTGAAAGGATTCACCAATGAATTTCCACCACTCTTCTCTGTGATCACACGATAAAGCAGTGAATTTTTCATTGAAAACATCCAACTTTCGTTCGAAGAATACTTTAATGGAGTAAACTGGCTCAACAACGTATAAATGGCTCGATAAGGATGATGAATAGACTGAAAACTCCGATTTTAGTATGAATGGATTCCCCTTTGTCTCGATGAAAGCCTCACATGTAGATCCATCCAAATCTTTGAATTCCTTTTCCTTTGCTATGATCAGAGTCTTGCGAAAAGAATGAACTCCAATTTTCATCAAACCAATATATGATTGTTTATCGACCTTATCCATATCAAAAGACATATTTTCTGAAAACTGCAAATATTAAAAACTTATTTGTAAACAAGAGATAAAAAGGGGGTTAAAACAAAATTCAAATTTGCCCAAGGAGTGTGATATAAATAAGCTATATAAGCTCAAGAAAAAATTGCAACACCCCTTTCGCAAAATGAGATGGAGGTTAATTTTAATCTACTCATATCGAAAAGTAGCCATGGATACAAATAATTAAGAGTTTAATTTAGATTAGGAATAGTAGTTAGCACCAAAATGTGTTATATAATTATATAACTATTTTATATCCTTGATTTCTAAATTTTATTCTAATCAAATCACTTATTAATTAATAGTAGTAACAAATTATTATATTCAACATATTTGCACTTTAATGTGCCTTAACAATAATTTTTTTACATAAAAATGGTCTTTTTACAAATATTGACAAATTAGGTACCGAACAATTCTTTTTTAACTCATGATTGCATTCCGTCAATTTTTCTTAATGGACATTAATTTGTTGTGGGTATATTCATCTTTTACAGAGTATTTTGCTGTACTTATATATATATATATATATATATATATATATATATATATATATATACCCGGCACGAACCCACTGAACTCCTCCATCTCCCTCTGTCTCTCCTCTTTTCTCAATACCACTCCCCCTCATCAAATCACTAGCATGGATATATACATACACAAACAAAGAAATGCACACAACCCACACACACGCACCGAGACACTTGCATTATTTAACTCACTAGTACCCTTGGTCATTCTAATTTAGTGAGGCCAAGATGCTAATCTAGAGAAACAGAGAAGAGGCCGTTGGCAACACCACATCAACACGGAAAACTACAGCCTATTTTTAAGAGCGGGCACAAATTGCCTTTACAAACTGCCTATTTTTATTATTATTATTTTTATTATTATTGTTATATTATTATTATTAAATATTTACGGATATTACAAAAATCAACTAAGAAACTAATTGAAATTACCACGAGAAACTGAATGAAATTACCACTAATTCCGGAGTCTTCTGAAACAAGAAAGCCTCTGTGGTTGAGGAGCATGCTACCGATGAGGACTCGACAACTACCGGGCAGGACAAGGCAATTGCCGCGGGGGACCCGTCAACTACTCCGGTAAGATCTGTTGAAGTTGGTTTATCAGCTTCATCCTCTGGTAGTTCCTCCCCGTTTTGTTCGGACAGATCCACATTTGAATTTGGTTTATCTGCTGAAAAATCCTTCTCGAGTTTCTTGGCATTTTCTTTAACCTTCTCATCTAATTCTTCTCCAATTTCATCAAGTATTTTTTTCATATACTCGCTGCACTCTTTGATGGTATCCTTATCTTGACCCTTAAGATTAAGTTTTCTGAACATTGTATAAGCTACCTCGTAATTTGAACACTCGAAATTGCAGATAGTGCAAGACATTTCATAAATAATAATTCAGGTCAGTACTTCTATTCTAAACATATATATAAACATATTAAATTGAATAACATATATATTCTTACGCTTCACAAAGTGTGTAGCAAATCCAAGAGAAGCCTTCCCATGTCCATAGTCTCCTGCTATCAGTACTAATGCCTCTGTAATTAATCAAAACAAATGACACTAACATATTATTAATCAAAATTTGAAAACAGGAAACTCGTATTGCAGTTCGGAAGAAGAGTAAGAGTAACAACTCACAAAATAATGCAAGTGATAAACTCACCTTGAAATCTTTTAAGGTGTGTAAGGCAATAGAGTTTAGCTTCATAGATCCTGAGATTACGCAGGGCCCTATCACCTAAAAGGATAATAAACTTTAAACATTCTTGGTATTTATTATTGTCGTACAATTCTCTAACTTTATCCAATATTTTTTTTGTACATCTTTTTTTCCTTCGCTTGATTTGTTTGATGGGTAAAAATCCTTATTCTT
Organism: Orobanche coerulescens; assembly: GCA_033398695.1. Taxonomy (NCBI): domain Eukaryota; kingdom Viridiplantae; phylum Streptophyta; class Magnoliopsida; order Lamiales; family Orobanchaceae; genus Orobanche; species Orobanche coerulescens. The sequence goes on along the minus strand of CM065805.1, from coordinate 26,511,530 downwards.
TAGTTACGGATTATAATGGAATAAAAGCAAAATGACTCACTAAAGCTATGCATTTCTTTTCTCATGAAATCTTAGTCATTCCATGCGATTACTCGATCAATTTTCATTTTGGATCATTCGAAATGACCTCTCTGTGTTAAGACAGGGTAAAAGTGCGTCACATCCGATCCCGTTACTGCTTTTGTAGGAGCCGTTGAGGCATTGGGATAATGTTGTTATCTTTTTTTCCTTCGCCCATTTTTTCTTTGCAGCTTCATCCATTGTGGTCTATTCCGCTTCATCCATTCTAAACACAATCAAACACACAACTTAATAGCAAATCAGAAGGACAGTTTACATTAATATATTAATATGTAACTAATAATAAACTAACACTTCCCCGCAATTTTAAATGGAAAAATGCATATTCGTACCAAGTAAAAACTCACAATAGAACAATAGCACATAACTATAGTTGAGATTAAAACCCTAGAATAAAGTTGAGATCAAAGAACAATAGAACATAACTTTACCTTCTTAGTTCTCACCGAAACAAAGGCCTAAGTGTGTGCAATTGATTTTGTGGAATAAAGTGGCAACGAGAATTATATTGTGCTAGGCGGATCGGAAGCGAAGCAATTCACGGAAACCCTGGTTCTTTTGATAGCATCTAAAACCCTGTAACGAACGTAATTGAGATTAAGAACCCTAGTAAAAATAGAAAAGGACTGATGTGGCCTAACCCTGCGACTGCGAGTGGAGGGCTTAACCCTAGTATAATATTTTTCAGCTTCTTTATTCAATGTATATTAATATCGTACCTATGTGTCTGCATACATACATGATACGTGTTTATGTATGCATTGATGAATGTATGTATGTGTCAAATTTATCAACTGCTGGAGGTCCGACTAAGTATTCACATAAGCTTCCCATTATTACATGCATATATTCATTCATTAGCCTTCCATGAGTTGTACACTTTAAAACAATCATTTTATTTCAATCCATTTTGTTTCATTTCTTTTAGCAAACACCAACCGATTGATTATTGACATCAATTCATTGTGTTTTGAGATTGTTTTGCTATGGTTGGATCCAGTCCAACAGATTAAAACCCAAAACCAATGGGGTAAAAGAATTCGGGTAAGATGGGATCCAATCCATTCCAAGATATACATTTAATTTTTTATCACTATCCTAAAAACATCCGTTTCCCATCCATATTTTTCTATGGTTTTGCAGATCAACCACCAAACACGAACACAGCTTCACACACAAACTACCGTCGTTATAACTCCTTACCCGAAATAATCAAACACAACATCAAACCCTTTAATGTTTCTGCTCAAAATCATTCGATTTAGTTTCTGTGTTTTTTAACGAACAAAGAAAAGAAGTAACATCAAATCACAGATCTCCATATTCGAAAGAATACCACAGCAAGTCTTTAACTCCATACAAACTTCAAACCCTTTAATGTCAGAAGCACACACAAACATTTTTAAAGAATACCACAGCAAGTCTTTAACTCCATATTCAAAAAGGTAGGCCAAGATTAAAAAAATAGTGACAACCTCTTATCTACATATAAATAGAAAACGTAACACGAGGCTTATATGACAAACTGCAAAACTGGTGTGGTTTTTTGCTATGTTGTTTTCTCGTCTTTGGATGGTTTATATAGTGCTTCAAGCATTAATACTTCAGCAACACTTCATATTCATCAATTATGAGAGCATAGTTCCAGGAACCCTTTTGTGTTCACTCCATCATTACACGATTGTTTGTATTCCTTGTAGTTTAATATGTACATGTAAATTCGTGAGTTTATAAAAAATGAAATTATTTTTGGTGTGCAATGCATTAGTTGTACAGTACTAATTTTTGTGCACAACCCTCATTGCACATTAAATTAAGGGGATTAAGCTTTATATATAATAGAATTTTTGTGCACAACCCCCCTTGCACATTAAATTAAGGGGGATAAGTTGTATATATAATAGATATTGTATTATAATAATTTAGAAATTTAGATATGTAATTGATTATTTGATAGATGAAAATATTTCTTCTTTATTGTTGGGTACGAGATCGGATATCGCGCCGTGTTGCGGAAGCGTAAATATAAGGTGCGGAAAATAATGCACACAAGGATTTATAGAGGTTCGGCTATAATTGAGCCTACGTCCTCTCTCGGTATCTTTTTCAATAGGTTGAAGAAAAACCTCTGCACCTCTCTTCTATCGGTCGAGGGATAACCGTTACAACCACATATTCTATTGGTTCGTGATAAACCACTCGTACTTGAACTGTTTTTCTTTTCGTAGGACAAGGAATCAACCTCTCTAGCTTTCTATCGGTACTAGATAAACCTCACGAAGATAGCGATTGCGATTCTAATAATGCCGGATCCTTGATCCTAATAACATCGAATCCAATCGTATCTTTTCTTTTACCTCTCGTGTATAATGTGGAATGTATAAACACTCAAACTAACAATATAAGCTCAATATTACAACAACAATAATATCAATATGAATAAGTGATCAATGTATCTCTTGCTTGAAGTTGTTGTTATGAATCAATACCATAGGCATGGTATTTATAGGCACCAAAATTTTACTAGCCGTTAGCAAGATGTGACTTCATTACGTACGTTACAAGCACTGTAGTACGTACGCTAAAGTAGTTACGTACGTTACCATCCATTCTTTACGTACGTTATCGTGACCCAGTTGAAGTCCAGTAGCATTCGTTTCTTTTCCTTACGTACGTTATCATACTTCTCATTACGTACGTTAATAGTACGTCATTGCTGACGTCATATGTCCGTTGCCGCCTTCTTGACTTCGACTCGTCCAATGTCTTTCTGGTTTGAATTATCAAACCCTTGGTTACGTACGCTAAGCTCAAACACTCACGTACGTTATTTTCGCCAGTTTACGTATGTTAACCTGAGATTGTTACGTACGTTATGCAAGTTCAGAACACTTTTTGGCACTTCATTTTCTTTGATGCTTTGCTTCGCCTTTTTGTTGTTTTGCTTTGTTTAGCAACTTTAATCATCAAAACATTATTAATACATATATGGAACAAAATGGTCCAACAATCTCCCCCTTTTTGAAGATTACAAAACAACACTTCGTCGATGGGATTTACCTGCAAAAATACAAATATATGTATATGTGTATAGACCAAAGTTTTCGACTTTGTCCGTTTCGTTAGTTTCTTCTCCCATTTCTTTTTCGACTCCTTCTTTCCTTTTCTTTTTCTATTCATTCAATATTTTCATCATCTTTTCGACGTCTCCTCATTTTTCTTTTCAACTTTATCTTTTCGACCTTTTCTTCTGCTTTTCTCCTTTCAACTTCTATTTTTCTTTTCGATTTCATATTTTCGACTTCTTCGATTTTTCTCCCCCTTTCAAGGTTAATCCCATTCTCCTTTCTTTTCACCTTTCTCCCCCTTTTTATTTTGATCAAAAAATGTAATAAAATAAATGTAATGATACCAAATATAAAATATGCATGATACCAAATGATGAATATAGGGTATAAACTCCCCCTGAAAATATTACTTCCCCCTTAAAAAAAATTATACTCCCCCTGAGTAAAATATATTTTGATGAAAATTAATTTTTGGGGATCCAACCTATAGTTGGTTTTTGTTTAGAGACATAGACGATATTTGAAATAATTGTTCCTTTAGTAACCCAAATCTTTTTAACTTTTATCGTCCGACGTGGGCTTTTATAATTTGAAATATGATGCCCAAGTTTTAAAAATTTTTCACATCGGGGTATTTTTGAAATTTAAGGATTCGTTTTTCAAATGTGGTTTGAATCCCAACCCTGTTTATTCAACATATATTTTTGAACACAAAACATTTGTTCAAATTTATCATTTCCACACGAAAATTTCTTCGTCAAAATTTTAAGTTCATCTTGAACTTTTAAAAGATCATTTTTTAAAATATTTTCATTTTCAATGCATTGTGAATGATCGGTCTCAATAAATTTCCCTTTTTCAAGAATTTTGGAAATCTCTTTTTCCAAAGATTTATTTTTAGATTTAAGGGATTTGATTTCCGATAAAGAATTTTGAAAATCCGTATGTAATGATTCGAATGCTTCAAATAATTCATCGTGAGAATTACTTACTTGGCTTTCGACGTCGCTATCGTCGAATGAACTCCGGGCCATGAGAGTGAGATTATTTTGATTAATAAAATCATCATTTTCGTCGTCATCGCTCCATGTTGCAACAAGAACTTCCTTCTTGGGTTTAGCTCGACAGTACTTTGCAAAGTGGCCTGGTTTACCACATAATTAACAAGAATTGTCGAATTTCTTAGATTCGCCCGCTTGGATGTCCTTCTTTCTCCAGTTTAATAAGGTTTGAAACTTATTAATATTTTTGGCATAATATGCCGATTCTTCGTCGCTATCGACCGGGATTTCTTCCTTTTTGGACATTTTAGCCTTCATGTCTAATGATTTTCCTTCGGCTTCGGTTTGGCATTTCGGGATTTAAGCACTATCTCATAATTAATTAGCGATCCGACGAGAGCGCTAAAATCAAGATTATTGAGATCTTTTGATTCCATAATCGCCATAACCGTACCGTCCCATTCTCGAGGTAGTGATCGGAGAATTTTCTTTATTTTCCCACTACTCGAAAGTGGTTTACCGAAACATGCTAATCCATTTGTGATGACCGAAAAACGGTCGAGCATTATAGTGATGGATTCGTCGTCCTTCATTTGGAATAATTCATAATCAATGAAGGAGCATGTTTATCTTCGTCTCCTTGACTTGAGACGTACCTTCGTGTGTTACCTCAAGCATTTTCCAAATTTCTTTGGTACTATCACATGATGATATCCGGTTGTGTTCTTCCGGATTTAAGGCACAATAAAGAAGTTGAGTTGCCTTACAATTGTAGTGGTCATTTTTCCAGTCGGAATCATCATATTCTTCGAAAGTTTTGAGCGTACCGTTGGAATTTGTCGGAATTTTCGGACCAAGACAAATTATTTTCCATAGCTCGATGTCATATGCTCAGATGAATATTGACATCTTTTTCTTCCATGTCGTGAAGTTTGCGCCATCAAAAAATGGTTGTTGGGATATACAATCCCTGTATCGAGATTGTCAGGACAAAACACTCCCTGTATCGAAAAGATCAAGACAGAATGTTTTGACAATATGCCAATCCAGCATACAGCAAGCAGGTGTATCGAAAAGCTAATCAACCTGTATCGAAGACTTCTCATAGCCCCAGCATACAGAATCAATCATACGGCAAAGGAGTCTTATAGAGACTAAGTATGGAATCTGTCTCAAATCAACAATACAACTATCATTCCATACAGCATCCAAACAGGACAAGAAGGAGTCTTTGTTATTCACTAAGTCAATGTCCCGTTTGAGAAGATATAATTAAATACTAAAGGATAAAGTATTTAAATATCAAGCCGTCAGAGATCTTCAAATCTAGCGCAGAATCCGGATCGTGTTTCATTCAAACACATCATCCCGTTGGAACGGAATCTTGCTCAATGGATTTATATCAACGGATATATTTCAGAAAGCTATATATATATATATATATATATATCCAGCCTTTGAAGATCTAGACAGACACATACACACAAACAAACGAACGAATATTCAGAGCAAACATATCTCCCAAGGCATTCTGCTATTCTGAAAGAAGAGGTATACAGTACTCAAAACCGTGAACAACACATCATAAGCTAAAAGCTCAGAAAGTCAAAGCTGTTGTTCAAATATTGTTCTAACCCTTGAACAAACCCATCAGCCCTGTGTGGACTGAGAAACCTTGCTCTTCCCGAACGGTGTGTGACTGACTTGCATTGAAGTGACGAAGCTTCGGAACTGTGTGTGAAGAAGCCAGTCAAGTGAAAGCTTAAACCAATCTGTGTGAACGGTTGAAGGCTAAGATCATTATATCAATCTGTGTGAACGATATATTGATTAGGTTTGATTATAAATACACAATTGTGTACGTAGTATTTATAATAAACATTTTACTCTTGTGTGGAGGACCAGTGGACGTAGAAGGGTTTACCTCGAACCACTTTAAGTACTGTGTCTTTTACCTTCTGCATTTACTGTTTTATTATTTGTGATTATTCTCAAGTATACACTTCATATCTAGTTGCTGTATTTACAGCAACTCACTTTAACAAGACTTCCGCTACGCACTCAGATTTGAAAACCGTACAGCTTGTTGTTTAAAACTCTCTCCAAGCTGTATCCCGTATACTTAGTGGCCAATAAGTGGTATCGGAGAGGTTGATTCTAAAAAGAATCAGTCGTATTTTTGATTGAATTAGATCCTTAAATCACTTATTTTTGTAAAACAGTATTTTTTTTGCTTATTCCCATATGGATTCATCATTGATCAATAAAGTTCCTATGTTCTCTATTAACGAATTTGATGATTGGAGAATTAAAATGGAGGCTCATCTTGCAGCAATGCACGAAGAGATGATTTTTGTCATACAGGATGGCCCCATAAAGATCATGCAGTTAAATCCGGCCCCAAGAATTGAAGGCCAGGCTCATGCAGAGATGCTCGAGAAAGAGCGCGAACAATGGACTTCTGACGAAAGAAAGCGCGCCAACCTCGACAATATCACGAAGAATGTGCTATTTGTCACTCTTGACAAAGGCACATTCTCTAAGGTAAAGAGCTGTAAATCAGCCAAGGAAATCTGGGATAAACTCAAGTTAATTTGTGAGGGAACTGAGCTCTCAAAAGAAAATAAGATTTCAAAATTAACCCAGCAGTTTGAATCTTTTGAAATGAAACCAACTGAAAAACTTGAGGAACTTGACCTCAGATTCACTGGCATCGTTGGTGAACTTGAAGCTTTGGGAAAAATTTATACTCAAAGGGAGAAAAACCTAAAGATTTTCAGATCTCTCCCTGCCCGATGGGACATTAAGACCACAGCTATGCGTGTCGTGCAATCTTAGCGAAATATCTACTTTTGATCTCTTTTCTGACCTCAAAGCATTTGAGTACGATATAGACAGGAGAGAGAAAGTTGAAGAATCTCTCGCCAGGACTACAGCCTTAGCCGCTGTATCCAACCGAAGACACAACATGCCGAGCTCATCAAAGCCCATTCATAAGAATGCTGACAGCGACGACGACATCCTGTCTCAAGATGAAATGGCGCTCCTCATGCATAAGTTCAAGAAGTTTATCAAGCAATCGAAAAAGACTCCATACAGGCCCAAGCCTGTACACAAGGTAAGTACTGAAAATTCCTCTGGTGTCGCTAACCTGTGTTATAATTGCAGAAAACCAAGGCATTATGCAAATAAATGTCCTCATCCCAAAGTTCAAAGGTTGTCGGAAGCCAAGCAACAAGAAAAGGATGAAATAAGACGTGCTTGAAAAAACAAACTGAAGGCCCTGATTGGTGAATCAGAAGCCTCCCCGCACCATCAAAATCCGAAGAATGCCTTCAGGTAGTCACTGACTGTGATTCATCTAATGATGATTTCGAAGATAAAGCCTATATGTGCTTTATGGCCAAGGACATTCCGGAAGATGAAGATAACGATGATGAGGTAAGCTCAACCTCAACTATTCCTACCAATGTATCTCATACTTTTGAAAACATGATGAATGATTTTAAAAACATTCAAAAGGCCCATGAGACTTTGAAAAATGAAAACATACAGCTCCAAATTTCTAACCTAGAGGTGAAAGAAGAAAACGACTTGCTAAAAGTAAATTACGAAAATATGTCTGTTGATTGTGAAACAGCAAAGTCGAATATGAAAAACTCATGGAGAGCAATCATTAACTTTCTCATGAACTAAGTGAGAGTAAATCTCATAGTGAGAGCAATACAAATGATTTTGTTCAACTTCAAGCCAAAGTAAAAACTCTCGAAAAACGAGAAGGAGAACTTGAGACCATTCTGAAATCTTTCGAGAAATCCTCTAAAAGAATGGAAGAAATTCTAAGCACTGGGAAACATGCTCATGATAAAAGTGGCTTAGGATACAGCTCATATTTCAATAAAGGGAAAACTAGTAATGTGTTCGTCAGGGGTGTGGAACCTATTCCTGTATCAGAAGAAGTTCCGAGTCCTGTGAAGGAACCCGTTGCACCGCGAACAGCAAAAGCTGCCATTCCGCCTCCTCAGTCATATTCCAGACAGTGGAATCACCAGCCATTCAGACCTGTAAGGCGTACTCAACAGAATGCTCCCCGAGCATATCAACAGCACCAACAGCCGTTCAGAAGGAAGGATGTATCCAAATATCAAAGGCCCGCACGGCAGTACTTTCAGTACAGCACGCCTAGGTATTGGATACAGGAGCCCCGTCATTTCTCGCGACAGCAACTTTCCGCACAGTATCAACAACTGCGTTGGAAATCCAACTGGAGACCCAGAAGGCAAGCTGTTAGGCCTAAGAAAATGGCTCCACCTCCAAGACAACATTTGTACTGGACTGGTAATAACCCTGAATTTTACATGCATAATAATTATCATGGTTATAGCAACTACGTACATGCCCTACATAGAAATCGCAACTATGGACCTAAACCATCCTACAGTAAACATATTGCTGTCAGGAAAATCTGGATACCTAAAGGCACTAACATCCATGGACCCAACAACCTAAGGGGACCTAAATCTACATAATTTGTTTGCATACAGGACATTTTGGAGAAGGACATATGGTACTTCGACGGCGGATGTTCCCGGAAAATGACAGGAGATAGAAGCAAGCTATCAGATTACGTATAAGGTCGCGGTCCAAAAGTGCGCTTCAGTGATAAATCTAAAGGAAGAACAAGAGGAAATGGAACCCTACTTGTCGGAAAATTCAAAGTCACCGATGTAGCTTATGTTGAAGGCTTGCAGTATAATCTACTTAGTATTAGCCAGTTCTGTGACAAACAGTTCTCGGTGAAGTTCTATATAGATCAGTGTAGAGTCAAGAACATCCTAACCAAAGAAGTTGTGCTCACAGGAAGCAGATCAGGTAATATGTATATTGATGACTGGATGCCTACGAGCTCCACAATTTCGGGTTTTGTTGCCAAGGGCACTGCAGATCTAAGCTGGCTATGGCACAAGAGGATGTCACACATCAACTTCAAGACTATAAACAAACTCTCCAGACAGGGAATGGTTAGAGGATTGCCAAACGTTTCATTCCAGAAAGACAGTGTTTGTTGACCCTGTCAAAAAGTCAAGCAAATCAAGACCACCATGAAAAGCAAATCCTACCTTTCAACCCAGAGAGTGTTAGAAATGCTACATATGGATCTCTATGGTCCTGTAGACCCGGTGAGTTTGGGAGGTAAGAAATACTGTCTCGTTATTGTTGATGATTATTCCAGGTATGCTTGGACAATATTCCTCAGTAAGAAGAAGGAAACAACATCAAAGCTGCCCAAGCACCTCAGAAAGCTTCAAAATGAAAAAGGATCGAGTATCGTTTCCATTTGTTCCGATAGAGGTACAGAATTTACTAACCGCTTTATTGAGCAGTACTATTCGGAAAATGGGATACAACACGAATACTCAGCTGCCCGTACACCTCAACAAAATGGTGTTGCCTGTAACACCCCCAATCCACTCAGGGATATTACACGCCGTAGACCCTCTCCTCGAGGATCTACCAGGCTGGTAACAACATTTAACATCTCGACAATGCCTTCAAGGCAAAAATGACTCAGTAGACCGATTTGGTCTTTCAATAAATACATACAACTCGAATACAACTCATGCCCACGCAGGGGTCAAAAATACAACCACACCCGTACAACGGGAAAGATATAGCAATGAAATAAAAGTACAACTATACCAATACGAATACTTCGGGTCATAGTGTGATTATTATCGTTCATCTTTCATCATCCTTCATGCCGAACTCCGTGCTCTGCTCCAAAACACGAATGCAATACAGACATCCACCCCGAATACTCGGGAGTTAGCAAAACTCCACTGTTTTGCTAGTGCAAGTATAAAATACGAAAACGAGCCATACATATCATACTCCACGGAACATGTTAATCATAAACATACTTCCCGAGGTAAATCACTTAATCAAAACGGTTAAATCGAAAGATAGGGGTAAACCCGATATACATCTTGTGAAAACATTTTACGATCTCGGGAGTTTTGAAAACACTTGGGATTTTAAGAATTCTCAAACCTTTCAAAACATTTAGGGACACAGCCCAAAAGTCATTCTCCAAAATTCAAGTTCCGGTAACAATACGCAGGGTCCATAACCCATTTCACAAAACACGGGGTCCGTGACCCAAATCACAAATCACATGTTCCTAAGGATTATTCGTGTCCCGTGCTAATAAGCCACGAACCTCAGATACTCCCGAAGAACAAACCCGAGTGAATAACCCAATAGGAAAAACATATCAAATCACATGTCACCATAACCGCAGTCACGTGACTACAAGCACATATACGTACATAATCAAACCACAACCATAAGTTATCCCGGCATCGCGCTAACAAGCCACGAACCTCGGAGTCCCCGCAAGACATACCCGATGATAACCCTACAAGTTATCCCGGCATCGGGCTAGCAAGCCCCGAACCTCGGAGTCCCCGCAAGACATACCCGTATTGGATAACCTTACGGTTTCGCCCGACCCATACTAGCAAGTATGGATCCCGGAGATTCAACAAATCCTACCCGGAGGCACATCACAATACATCAAGCACACAACAATAATCACTTATCAATCCAAACAACATTAAGCATCACAAACTCCTTTCAAGGAGTGACAACTAATATCACACACATCACGTTCTTACCGAACAAGTACATAATAACAATACGTAATCCCCGACAAAGGATTACGGTCTATCAAACTCACTCGAATTGATCATATTATCTTTCAACATACAAAACCAACACACATATTCCGAGAATACATATTCACGAAGTATACGAATTATCGTTGAAAGACAACATTTATCGAGAACATACCAATCCCTTTTTACGTTCATTAAATATTGGATTTCGCATAAAATCATTTATCAAGAATTATATCAACGAAACATGAAATGTATGGGCAAGATACTTGCCTCAAAATCGGTACGCAAGTATTCCGACGAACACGGCTCAACCTAAAGCTTCAAACGCCCAATGCTATCGAAGCGGAAGACGATTTACGAGCGAAAGGGTTCAACACGGTTTCTTCGCAAGAAACACGACCCTAACATCATACAATCAATAAATCATCGACCATACGAGGAAGAATAATCATAGAACGCCCGAAAACCCCTCTAAGACATTTTAGGACACCTTCAAGGCGTCGGTCAAGAACTCGACTCAAACAACGAATCGATACGATCCAACCATGGAATAACAAGGAAATGATATAATACATCTAAATAATCATCAATCCATCAAAATCCTAAGTTAAATCGGATTAAACGAACGAAATCGAACAAAATACCCAAAATCCCCAAAATTAGATTTCTAGAAAATCGACCTGATTCGCTCGATCAAAGGATGTTATAGGACGGATGATTGACGATATGAACCTCCAAACTTCATGGATTCATTGTCCAACAACATCTCTAGAAGATTCACACACCCACAGACGCGGAAGAGAAGTGGAAGAAGGAGAAAATGGCCGAATAACGATCACTGGGCCTTAAATAGCCGACAGACTCGGCCGTGTCCGCCGACACGGTCGTGGCGCGCAGCTGACCGGCAGGACTCGACCGTGTCCCGCTAGACACGGTCGCGGCGCGGAGGGGCCTTCCGACATGATCGTCCGAAAGCGACTCGGCACGACTCGACCGTGTCCTGGAACACGGTCGGGCGTGTCAGCGATCATCTCGAGCTTATCCGAAGAGTTCGGCACGGCCGTGTCGGACGACACTGGCCCCCGAGACAGAAACTTCGGCATTTTCCGGACGAGTACGGCACGGGCCGTGTCGGACGACACGGCCGAGTTCGGCCGGCAGTGATCGGCCAATAACGAGCGGGTGAGCTAAAACGACCATAACTCTCTCGTCCGGACTCCGATTGACTCACCGTTTGAACCATTGGAAAGCTAACTCGATGCTCTATAATATTGCAAAGATTCAGAATTTTTGGGGTTACCAAAAATTAATGGTGACTTTACAAAGTCGAACTCATACTTAGAAAAGTCGATTAAGGACACGGAACTCAATAAAACGACACCGAAACGAACTCGGATGACAAAAAGTGCAGAATTAATCATTCTCGAAATGACGAAAGGTCATGAGCGAGTCGTCAAAACGAACTTCCGCCGAAAAAATAAAATTACCGAAATTCGAAATTGCGGATATTACATTCTACCCTCCTTAAAAGAAGTTTCGTCCCGAAACTTAAAACAAGTAGGGGGGAGCAATATACCCGCCAGGAAAACTCGACGAGATACACAAAAATGGAAAACTCGCGCCCAACGGCGAAACGCTGCAAGAAACGCAAAGAGACATACGGCGTGAAAACACGCTCCACGACGACCAACACAATGTCGCCGTTAGGGATACAATAAAACCAACAAATGACAAGCGTCATCAAACGGATAATATAGCCAAGTCAATTATCCGACAATCACAAAACACAACGAACGAAAGTCAGTATGATTGACCAACCCAACGGTACATCAATCGAAACGCGAGCCAATCGCTGAACTAATACTGAATTCCACCGCCCAAGGGTTGGAAGATCGAAAACGAGACTAATTTCCCAAACTTAAGGGAATTAGGAAGGAGCCTGAACGCTCAACAATCACGAAACGAGAACAAAACCGAACAAACAAACGATCGAGACAACAAAAATCGAACGGTCATGTTCGGATCACGAAGAACAATAAGGTTCAACCGACAACTCCGAGGTTCACATCTCGACTCAAGACAAAACAAGATCCGGTGAAAACAACAACGTATGCATTCACATAAGATCCACATGAAAGGGAATAGAAATTGAAAAGTCACAACGACAAACTAGTTATTCTGAAATGATGCCACACTCGTTCGATAAACAAAAACAAGGGGCAGGACAAGCTCAGAAATGTCAACGAACATAAACGAGTCGACAGAGTCGAAAATACAGAAGTTCCAAATCCGATCCACTTCGAATAAGAGAACTAGTAAAACCAGATGATGTCACTTCCGAACAAGGTTCACAAGAATCGAACCGAACTCGAAAAAGTCACAGCGATAACCAGATTGACCCAAAACAAGATCACACTGCTCGAGCGACGAAACCGAAATACGTAACAAGTCTGAAAGTATCAACGAACACGAGCGAGTCGATAGACTCGAGAAAGAGAAAATGCAGAGTCAAAAACAACACGGGTACTACATTCGACCTCTTATAAAAGAAGGTCGCCCGCAACTCACAACAAGAAAATCAAGGTGACGACACAACAAGCAACCGACGAAACATCCTTCAAGGCCTCTCAAAGCCGATTCGATACTTGTCTTTGAAGCGCGAACTCCAAAAGTCTCGGTAGCCAATTCGCAAAATGAATTCGGTGTCCTCGAGTCCACACTTGAAATGTGTTACCGACGAGAAGGACAATATACACGTGCATGCCCCGGCACATTACGGTTGAAACGTCTCGGCTCGGCATACCGAAAATACAAATGCTCGATACAATGGATCAAAACACCGCAAAACAACATACCGGAGATGCCAACTCAGCATAACATATCAACGCATACAAAAATCACAACAACAACGGCATCATTCGACGATTACAACATCCCGAACGACAGCCAGCACACAATCACAAACATCATGAAACAATCACCCATGTGTATAACGCACAAAAATCCAGGCTTTAACAACTCACACTAGTGCGACAACACGCAAATCACCACGAGGCGATAAACAGTAAACACCAGTTCACACCTCTCACAGAGGGCCAACAAAACATATGCGTGGCGAACGACTCGACGCTCACGCCACCAATTCAATCACAATTTGGGGTTGGCACCGTAACGAAAGTTCGAAAACCATACACGCATTTCCGGTCCGCAAACAGGAATGATAGGTTTTAAAAACGAAAACCACCTTTGAAGACAGTTTGGAAACACCAGTTGATCTTGAGTATCATTTTACAAAAAGTTGAACAAACATCATTTTCGAGACCTTGAAAATCATCTTGCGTTTGAACAAAAATGAGGACACCTTCTCGTAGTGAAAAACTTTCAGAATAATCGACACTTGGCTCTAAGCAACTGCATTTCTAAAAGTAATTGAAAATATCTCAAAATATTTTGGTCCTCAATTGGAATGATTTTGAAACATATTACGGTACTAGAAGGCACCTTGAAAGTACTGCGAGAAAATAATTCATTTTAAAAGTACGTCTCGAATTTTAATTTTCTAAGATACTCAAGGTTTTCAAAAATAATTCAATGGGCTAGAATGCCCAAAAATTTCAGGTAATTACACAGAACATTATAGCGCCGTGGTCCCACGCCGGAACCCACCAGACTAAAAACCATTTACAAAAATGCCAAAAAGGCCGATGACGGTAATGTTTCAAAAACTCACAAAAGCCATTTTACAACATGCTAAATACCATCATAAGAATTTTGCCAAAGCGATCAAGGCCATAATGCCAAAAACTCGGTTAAGGAATTGGTTTTCGAAATAAAACTCGGTCGGTAAAATACCGAAAGTCATTGCAAAAGAACTCACGCAGCGGATAAAAGAAATACGGTTCAACATACACAATCGAGCAACACTACTCCTCATATGAACGAAATATGAGAGTCAAATAACCCCATATCACAAAATCAAAATCCATAAGAGGATTCCGTCACTTAACAAATAATCATAAAAATAGCTCGTGTCACACGAGGCACAACACAAAGAAGGGAGACTTACATTCACAGGTCGCACGAAGATGATGATCGCCCACGATACTAATCACGACCAACAAACTCAGACGACGCGTCGCGACACGACTTAGTCAGACAAAATCCGACGAGACAAAAACTCAATAGACACCACTGACCCGACAGCCTAGGTTTCCACAACCTAAAGCTCTGATACCATTCTGTAACACCCCCAATCCACTCAGGGATATTACACGCCGTAGACCCTCTCCTCGAGGATCTACCAGGCTGGTAACAACATTTAACATCTCGACAATGCCTTCAAGGCAAAAATGACTCAGTAGACCGATTTGGTCTTTCAATAAATACATACAACTCGAATACAACTCATGCCCACGCAGGGGTCAAAAATACAACCACACCCGTACAACGGGAAAGATATAGCAGAGGAAAAAAAAGTACAACTATACCAATACGACAACAACGGGTCCTCTTGTGATTAGTATCGTTCATCTTTCATCATCCTTCATGCCGACCACCGTGCTCGCTCCAAAACACGAATGCAATCAGACATCCACCCCCGAATACTGGGGTTAGCAAAACTCCACTGTTTTGCTAGTGCAAGTATAAAATACGAAAACGAGCCATACATATCATACTCCACGGAACATGTTAATCATAAACATACTTCCCGAGGTAAATCACTTAATCAAAACGGTTAAATCGAAAGATAGGGGTAAACCCGATATACATCTTGTGAAAACATTTTACGATCTCGGAGTTTTGAAAACACTTGGGATTTTAAGAATTCTCAAACCTTTCAAAACATTTAGGACACAATGCAAAAGTCATTCTCCAAAATTCAAGTTCCTAGGTAACAATACGCAGGTCCATAACCCATTTCACAAAACACGGGTCCGTGACCCAAATCACAAATCACATGTTCCTAAGGATTATTCGTGTCCCGTGCTAACAAGCCACGAACCTCGGATGCTCCCGAAGAACAAACCCGAGTGAATAACCCAATAGGAAAAACATATCAAATCACATGTCACCGTAACCGCTTCACGTGACTACAAGCACATATACGTACATAATCAAACCACAACCATAAGTTATCCCAAGATCGCGCTAACAAGCCACGAACCTCGGAGTCCCCGCAAGACATACCCGATGATAACCCTACAAGTTATCCCGGCATCGGGCTAGCAAGCCCCGAACCTCGGAGTCCCCGAAGACATACCCAGATTGGATAACCTTACGGTTTCGCCCCGACCCATACTAGCAAGTATGGATCCCGGAGATTCAACAAATCCTACCCGGAGGCACATCACAATACATCAAGCACACAACAATAATCACTTATCAATCCAAACAACATTAAGCATCACAAACTCCTTTCAAGGAGTAACAACTAATATCACACACATCACGTTCTTACCGAACAAGTACATAATAACAATACGTAATCCCCGACAAAGGATTACGGTCTATCAAACTCACTCGAATTGATCATATTATCTTTCAACATACAAAACCAACACACATATTCCGAGAATACATATTCACGAAGTATACGAATTATCGTTGAAAGACAACATTTATCGAGAACATACCAATCCCTTTTTACGTTCATTAAATATTGGATTTCGCATAAAATCATTTATCAAGAATTATATCAATGAAACATGAAATGTATGGGCAAGATACTTGCCTCAAAATCGGTACGCAAGTATTCCGACGAACACGGCTCAACCGGAAAGCTTCGAAACGCCCAATGCTATCGAAACGGAAGACGACGACGAACGAAAGGGTTCAACACGGTTTCTTCGCAAGAAACACGACCCTAACATCATACAATCAATAAATCATCGACCATACGAGGAAGAATAATCATAGAACGCCCGAAAACCCCTCTAAGACATTTTACCGGACACCTTCAAGGCGTCGGTCTAGAACTCGACTCAAACAACGAATCGATACGATCCAACCATGGAATAACAAGGGAAATGATATAATACATCTAAATAATCATCAATCCATCAAAATCCTAAGTTAAATCGGATTAAACGGACGAAATCGAACAAAATACCCAAAATCCCCAAAATTAGATTTCTAGAAAATCTGACCTGATTCGCTCGATCAAAGGATGTTATAGGACGGATGATTGACGATATGAACCTCCAAACTTCATGGATTCATTGTCCAACAACATCTCTAGAAGATTCACACACCCACAGACGCGGAAGAGAAGTGGAAGAAGGAGAAAAATGGCGGAAAAGCAGCGCTGGGCCTTAAATAGCCGAGACTCGACCGTGTCCGCCTGACACGGTCGTGGCGCGCAGTTGACCGGCAGGGACTCGACCGTGTCCTGCTAGACACGGTCGCGGCGCGGAGGGGCCTTCCGACGATGGCCGTCAGCGACTCGGCACGACTCGGCCGTGTCCTGGAACACGGTCGGGCGTGTCAGCGATCATCTCGAGCTTATCCGGAAGAGTTCGGCACGGGCCGTGTCGGACGACACGGTCGGGCCCTAAGACGAAACTTCGGCATTTTCCGGACGAGTACGGCACGGGCCGTGTCGGACGACGCCGAAGTTCGGCCGGGCGATGATCGCCAATAACGAGCGGGTGAGCTAAAACGACCATAACTCTCTCGTCCGACTCGATTGACTCACCGTTTGAACCATTGGAAAGCTAACTCGATGCTCTATAATATTGCAAAGATTCAGAATTTTTGGGGTTACAAAAAATTAATGGTGACTTTACAAAGTCGAACTCATACTTAGAAAAGTCGATTAAGGACACGGAACTCAATAAAACGACACCGAAACGAACTCGGATGACAAAAAGTGCAGAATTAATCATTCTCGAAATGACGAAAGGTCATGAGCGAGTCGTCAAAACGAACTTCCGCCGAAAAAATAAAATTACCGAAATTCGAAATTGCGGATATTACATTGCCGAGCGAAAGAACAGGACACTGAAGGAAGCAACAAGGACAATGATTGCCGCAAGCAAGTTGCCACGGCATTTCTGGGGCGAAGCCACCAATACAGCATGCTATACACAAAACCGATGTATCATCAACAAGCATCACAACAAAACAATATACGAGGTATGGAACAACAAAACTCCATTAGTTTCGTACTTTCACATATTTGGATGCAGATGTTACGTGTTGAACAACGGTAAGGATCAACTTAGAACCTTCGATGAGAAATCGGATGAAGGGATACTTGTAGGATATTCCTCGTTTAGCAAAGCTTACCGTATCTTTAATAAAAGGAAGCTAACCATTGAGAAATCAGTTCATGTAGTGTTCGATGAACCTCACCATGACCCTACATGAGTAGAAGACATTTCTCAGAACATCCAACATCTCTCCATTGTTGATCCACCAACTCCTATAGAAGCTGTCATTGACCTTGAAATCAACCCCGCAGCTGCAAGAACTGACGTAGATAAAGCCGATGCTGTACAAGCTGAAGCTGAAACTACATCAACTCAAGATACAGTACGGGACCCCAAATTAGAACCCGACCAAAGATGGTTGAGAAATCACCCGCAAGAGCTTATCATTGGAAACATTGATGCTGGTGTTTCTACCCGCATGAGAATATAGAGTACACAAGGAAATGTATTATGTGCGCAAGAAGACCCCGAGTCAGAGATTTCACCATTTCCTGAATGGAAATATCTATCCGAGCTTAGAAGACTTAACATGTGCACTATTGCTGTATTCTTAGCCCAGTTCGAACCTGTTTCTACCAAAGAATCTCTCAACAACTCTCATTGGATTACCTCTATCGAAGAAGAGCTTAACGGTTTCGAAAGAAACAACGTATGGTATCTTGCACCTAGACCTACTCATCAATCCGTAATTAGAACCAAATGGGTATTTAAAAACAAGAAGGATCGAAATGGACTCATTATCAGGAATAAATCCAGACTAGTCGCCCAAGGCTATTGACAGGAAGAAGGCATAGACTACGATGAGACATTTGTCCCTGTAGCCAGACTAGAAGCCATTAGGATATTTTTAGCCTTTGTCGCCCATAAGAGCTTCATTGTATACCAAATGGACGTCAAAAGTTCATTCCTAAATGGAGACCTCGCGGAAGAAGTATATGTTGAACAACCACCAGGGTTTGTCAATCCAGAAGGCGAAGACCTGGTATACAGACAAAGGAAAGCACTGTATGGAGTTAAGCAAGCCCCTAAGTTATATGAAAATAAATATTTCAATATCAATAAAAGTATGATACAAAGACATTTAGTTTATTCCCAATATAAAATAAAAAAGACATACATGATCTTCGGGACGGTTCAGATATGCTTTCAGAGTCACGTAGGCAAATGCGTATACCGAATCAGAAGAAATGGCCTCGTGCGAAACTCTCGCTAACGACCGCAACCCGCATCGTGATGGTCGGACCGATCAAAGACGATTGGTCATGTTGGTCGAGCTAGTCGCCTTCAAAAAAATATTGCACGAATTACAAGATTTTATAGACAATTAAAAAATAACATATATTAAAAATAATTTCATACCATGAACTCCGGGTCGCGAAAATGGGCGCGTAGCCACTTCCACTCGTACTCCCAGAACTTGAATTCTTCCGGGGTAGCCTCTCGGGTATCACCCCAGGCTGTCCAGAACATGTGCATCTCATTTTTTTAAGATTTATACCTACAACACATGTTGCACAACATATATTATTCGTAAGAAAAAATTACGCAAACAATGTAGATACAAAATAAATTAAAATGACTTACTGGATAGACTGCACCTCGTCACACCAAGTAAGTAGTAGAGAGTCGGGAATGACAAACCACACCTATGAACAACATAAATACGCAATAATTTAAAAACATCACATATTGCATTTTGAATAACTACGTGTTGATTGAAAAACACTTATTAAATGTTGTTGGCCACTAAGTATACAAAATACAGTTTGGAGAATATTTTAAACAACAAACTGTACGATATTCAAATCTGAGTGCGTAGCGGAAGTCTTGTTAAAGTAAGTTGTTGTAAATACAGCAACTAGATATGAAGTGTATACTTAAAGATAATCACAAATATTAAAACAGTAAATGCGGAAGGTATATGAAACGGTAATTAAAGTGGTTCGAGGTAAACCCCTATACGTCCACTGGTCCTCCACACAGGAGTGAAAATATTTATTATAAATACTAAGTACACAACTACGTATTTATAATCAAACCTAATCAACGTATCGTTCACACAGATTGATACAATGATCTTAGCCTTCAACCGTTCACACAGATTGATTTAATCTTTTACTTGACTGGCTTCTTCACACACAGTTCCGAGGTTTCGTCTCTTCAATGTAAGCCCGTCACACACAGTTCAAAAAGACAACCTACCAGTACAATACTCAAAAGTAACCATCAATACCCAGTGCAAATTAGAATACAAGAACAATAAGATGATTCTATTACGATACATAATAACCAATCTCCCCTATAGACTAATGCAGAATACGCTGAGCCTAGGTGGCAGCTTCTCATGCTTCGGCTGCCACATGTCTTCTGCTGGTGCTTCGTGTGTTTATGTGTCAGCCTATCATGCTTCAACTGACACATAATCAATTAATGGCCTAATCATCATTGCATTAATTACATTATAATTATACCTCAAATAACTCTTACCTACCTTATTAATTTTTACAAATTAAGGAATATGAATTATGAATAAATAGAAATTGATTATATTTACAAAAATATTTTACGTTTTCATTAATTAACAAATATAAATCTCAAACAAAGAGAAATTTAATATAGTAATGTGCACTATATATTAAAAAATTAAACCTAAAATCTCGCGAAAATATTATATATATCCACTAACTAATTAGTTTATACTATTAGTTAGTCACTATAATTAGGTATATCTATAAATAAATCAACTGAAATAAAAGATGCCTGTGGTATTGCAAAAGAAATATTGAATATATAAAACTTTGGATTTGCTTTTGTATTTTAAATTATATCTAAATAATTTAGTTTTTTTTCAAATATAAGGATTAAATTATATCCTCTTTGGCCATTTAACAGAAATCGTTAAATACCTAATGATTTGGACCATTTTGGCAAAAAAAAGGACCAAAAAGAACATGGAACCAAACTTTCGTCAAATACAGTTTAACACAATCCGATATGAATTAAAGTTGTTTCTAATACGAGTTTCCAAAATTACTAAAAGTGCTCAACTATTTATGTGTTCTCTTGAATGTAACATGTGTCAGCTTTAATACTTCTATATGTTAAGTTAAATATTTGAAAATAATATCATATAAAATGATATAAAGTTTAACTGAACCAAATGTCACTTAGGGTTTTGTAATACAAGTTTCACAAATTACTAAAAATATTCTAATTATTTTTCTCTTCTTTTGAATGTAAAATTTCTTGAATTTAGTACTTTTAAATATGAAGTTTAATGCGTGAAAAGTACCCTATAATTTTTTGAGGCTCATCTTATATTACAAACAAAATTGGATTTTTTTTTTTACTTTTAAATGGGGATAATTTAATTAGGCTAGGATGTGGATGTAGTTTTCTTAATTAATCCCGCGATTAGTATATTTACAATAATTCATACAAGTAATTCACTTATATATATATATACACTACGATCATGCTGCTTTTTTTTTGGCAGATTGGGAAGTACTTAATTTTAGGTTATAAGTCATAATCTCCTTACTTTGTAATTTCAAAATCTATTTTAAAATAAATATACATATAGTTTTACTTCAACCAAATGCCATCGAGATTTTTTGCAATACAAGTTTCAGAAATTACTAAAAGTACTTCAACTATTTTTCTATTTTTTTAATGTAAAATGGGTAGACTTTAATATGTTTAAATATGAAGCTAAATGTTCGAAAAAATATCATACAAGCATAAATATGCCATTTCATTTCAATCAAATCAATTGAGCTTTTTCTTTTGTAATTTTCTAAATTTTTAAGGTTATTTGTAATTAGAATAAAATTATGATGTATATTTTTTAACTTATCCAAGCTATTTTTATATTACAATCTAAATTGTTAAATTTCTTGGTAATTTAAGGCTAGGACTTGGATGTAGTTTTCTAAATTAACAGGTATATTTACAATAGGTCATACAAGTAATTAAATTATATATACTACTATTATGTTTTTTTATTGCATTTGAAAAGTGCTTAATTTTAAGCTATAAGTCAAAATTTCTTATGTATTTCCAAAAGCTTTTTAAATTTCAAATATTACTAAAATTACCATTGTCACAATTATTTAGTATAATTCTACATTTGAAGTTGTACCAAAGGACAATGTATGTAATACCCTCGCCTTTAATATTGTATTTTATGATGTAAGCTAAGTATTTTCGCACCATATCTGTGATGTTGTAGCAAGTATCGACGAATTATGTTAAGTTGGAATCATGGTCATTCATACTATATTAGTTGTTGGGTGATATTGGGAGAATTCCATTTATGCTTGTTATAGTACTTAACGTACGTTAACCTATCTTCATAACGTACGCTATGTATATCGCCTTACGTACGTAACGTCGATACATTAACATACGTAATGCGGGAGATCGTCTAGCAGTCCGCCTTTCGGCGGGTGGGGCCGAGCGGGGGTAGGTGGTCGGGAGTCGATCGCGACAGCCAAGTCAACGGCTATTACATACGTAATAGCTATATAGTTACGTACGTAACGAATTGCGTGTTTTGAGGCAGAAAGATCTAATGAAATTGGTTACGTACGTAATGATCATAAGATTACGTACGTAAGGGCTATAACGTACATTAACCACTTTCGTTAACGTACGTAATGCCGAGTTCAGATTATAAAAGTATGACTTGCCATTCATTTCCTACTCGACCCTTTCAACCTCCCAACTGAGAAACGATTCCTTTCCCTTCCAACTTCGTTTCTAAGCGTTTCTAACTTGTGTTGGAGCTTCAGCACTTGATTGGTGACTTGGAGAGTTAGAGATTGAAGTGTATCCCTTGAAGTGTTGGTGTTGTTCTTCATTTTAAGGTTGGTCTTTCTTTAACTTATATCAATTCCATGCTTATGATGATGTTAGTAGATAAATACTTCACATAATGTTAGTTTAAACTAATGCAAACATGATAAGTTAATTGAATCATGCTCAAACTAAGTGAAGATTAACATCGAAGGTATTAGTGTTACTTCTTGATGTAAATAACTTCATAATGTGATTGTGTTGATAATGATATACATAAAACCTGATGTATAACATGATAATCGGAAGTTGATTATAGTCTCAACACTAGGAACATGTTAGGGATGATATCCTTAATGATTAAAGGTGAGAAATGTTAAATTTGTCTTGAACATTCAATTGATTCTTGAAGGTAATATGGAGCCATGATTTTTGGCCTCTAAAACCTTTGTAATAAAATTGTTGGAAAGATTATGTTAACCCTTTGAAGATGATCTTCGCTAGATGGGATGAAGTTACTTCAAAAATTTCAAGTATCCAATGATATAACTAGGCTTTTAATAAATTCTTCAAAGTAAAACAATGGATGTTGATAGAAGGAAGTTGTAATCTTCATATGTTCAAATTAATCGATTTCGTTAAAAGGTGTTAATCACTACATTAATAGGTTTATAATGTTCTTAAGAGGATTGTGTTGAATATGATGATACAAATGCGGTAGATGAGTAGCCGAATTCCATTTCATTAATCCGTGCGTGTTAAGAGACGTAAATTAAGATGATGTTCTTAGTTCACTAAAAACTTAAACTTATGTTTCATATAGTAATCAATTTTTGAATGTAATCGTTGGTAAAATAATGAAGAACGTAATTAAACACAAACTTATATCGTAATTGGAAGTGTCGATGATTTGAAAAGATATTTTCATGATATTACATTGATAATAAACTAGACATCAAGTATTTGACATTAAGGTTAGAATATGTGAATGAACATGATAAACATATGATGATTTGTAATAAGAACATTAAAATGATCAATAGGATAATTGATTTATTCAAGTAAATTTACGAATATTATTTATGTAATAATACCGTTATCGTACGAATGTGTTGTTGAATGAATTACATTTCATTCAAGGTTGCTTGTTCACGTGAGTATTGTTAGACGAGGATACCGTTCGTTTGACCATTCAAAGAAGGATTATTCATCTACGGAATTGAGGCAAGTTATCTTGCTTGGTTATAATGATGGTTGAATTCTTGTGATTATTATGCGTTTCGTGTGTATGAAATGTTCTGATAATCTATGATTCGTGATATGGTGATACCCTTGATCGTATTGTCATGGTGTTGGGGATGATATACCCGAAATTACCGTCCTTGTTACCGTTAGTCCTTTTGAGCTTTGTTGACACTTCGGTGAGTTGTTCGATTCCTTGGTAAAAGTGTAATTCATTGAGTTTCGTTGTCATGTTGTATCGTGACATCTCTGGAGTCATATCTGCGCGCCGATTGGTTATGTGTAGGATTTTTAGCCGGGCACTTGATGATCATGCGTGGATGTTTTCCGCATTTAGATCGTGCACACGAGACGTAGTTCGTGAGGCTAATTAGGTACATCGTCCCACGTATATTCTGGATTCCGTATACGGAGTGGACATGTGCACGGACACATTTCCGGATCGGGCGTACTGTGATGTCCGTCTTGAGCCATATTATATGGTCGTTCGTATATTTGGTTATGTTCGACAGTTGGGACTGATTGTTTATACGCCTTCGGGGTATATTCAGTAGTCGGTGGTTTTCTTTGAGATCAGTATATATGAATTGTATAATGTCATGAGAATTATTATCATGTATAGCTGACCCTGTGGTTTGGGGCGAAATACTTGTATTTCAGGGCGAGGAAAGGGCAAGGCACAGGAGGAGCACAATGGCGACGGAGGATTCTGAAGTATGCTATTTCGGGGGCCCCGAGTCTTTTGGTTGTTCGGTTATGTTTTACTGTGTCTTTCATTTTATTTTGTGTCGGATGAATACACTAAAATTTGTTAGGTACTGCCCATCGTCATATGGTCTGTACCGAATTTGGATCCTGTGTATGTTTGCTCGTATTTAAAGACATGAATAACTCATATTCCACACCGGGGTTTTGACAAATATTGTGGTACGGTGCCACGTTGTCAGATTATAAATGTATATTGTGATATCACCTGGTGGGTCCCGATAGGGGTCCACGGCACTGTAATAGCCACTGTTTTTGGGCTGTTACAGAAGATGGTATCGGAGCCTGTGTTTTTATTTTGAGTCATTGTAGAATCGAAATAGCATCAAGAAACCTTCGTGCCACGTGTAACCTGTGCAAGCGCCTGACCCGTCAAATACGGTATGTTCTCATGAACCATAATTTGATTACTGGCATGATATTGGCGATATATTGGTCTCCTTACTTATCTTGGCATCTTTCTAACATGAGGTAAAATTCATCTGTTTGAGGTGAACCTAAATTAATTATGTGATTGGAATTGTTTCGACTTGATGTTGATATGATATTGAGTATGTAACACCTGTAGTTCCAGTGATTCTTTACAAACTGCTTTGTTGGATAGGAAATTCCCTGTTGCTATTAACTTAGCATGAATTATGATTGATAAATCGAACTGTACTTGTGACTTGATTCTTTCAGTATGGAAAGGAATCCGAGAGGCCGTGGCAGAGGGGGACGAGGCGCGGAAGAGGCCGAATTCCGATACCACGAGCCAACAGACGCGAAAATATGGAACAGAGTTCCGCAGGCAGTGATTCGCCTTCTAGGGACCAATCACACCACACCGGAGAGAATGCACGTATCGATCCTTACACCGTGATGCAGGGCATGATGGCCCAGACGACCCAAATGGGTCAGCTGATGGAAGCTATGCAGAGGAATACTACTGGTCAACAGCAGGGGCAACAGCCTCCGCCTCTGGTGCCTGGCGGGATCGTGAGCCAGATTATTAGCGACATATCACGACAGCGACCTACGACTTTTGAAGGCTCATCTGAGCCTGCTGACATTGTACACTGGATAGAGCATTTCGAGAAACTGTTCGAGATGGTGGAGTGCCCAGAGGAAAATCGAGTTCTTTGTGGCACTACTACCTTAGTAAGAGTGCCCATACTTGGTGGCTTTCTCGTGAGGCTGCCGAAGGCGCGAGTACTTGGGAGGAATTCAAGAATCTTATGCTAGATCGTTACTATCCCGCACCCTCCGTGAAGCCAAACCGTCCGAATTACTAAACCCCGACCCATCTAAGACGAGGATGTGTTAGCGATTGCCAAAAATTCCAAGCACTTCTCCCTTTTGCTACGCTTGTCCGTTCGAAGCCGATAAGATCAAATATTTCCTCAAGAGGCTTAAACCCCGAATGAGGATGCAATTACTCAATCACCACTGCATTTACCTTACCGGAGTTTATTGAGAAGGCTTTGGAGTATGAACTTACTGCGAAGGAGATTTCTAAGAAGCACCTCGCTTTTCCAATAAGAGATCCAGAACTGCACCCAAGGAGACAAGAATCGGGGTATTCAAGAAACCCCAGCCTGTACCAAATCCTTTTGAGCGGCCACCTATGGCACAGAAACCGGCAGGAACGCACTCTCGGGCAATCAGCTCACCTGTTGTGTGTTATAACTGTGGGGACCAGGGGCATATCAGCTCCAAGTGTCCGAAGTCGGCCATTGCCTGTCACACTTGCGGGAAGAACGGTCATCGTGCTCGCTATTGCCGGGGTGGACTCGGGCGTGCTCCATTAGCATCTCTTGCTCCAGTACAGTCTTCTGTTCAGGAACGTGCTCCTCCATCCGCTTCTTACCAGACTACCGGGGCGAACAAAGGGATGGCCCGTGGAAATCAAGCTAGTACACCTGCTTCCGGGGTTGCAAAACCCAGAGTCTACGAGATGAAGAAAGCCGATGATCCCGAAGCCAGCATGATTGCAGGTACTCTCGAGATCCACTCTCAGCCCGTTTGTGTTCTTTTTGATACTGGTGCTTCACACTCCTTTTTGTCTAGTTCTTGTTTGAGTCGTTTGCATTTGAATCATGTTACCGATTGTGAACCTTATGTAATTGGTCTACCCGATGGTAGAAGAATTATTGTGGGTCGTGAAGTACAGAACTGTCCGATTAGCATGAACAACCGTGAGTGGTTGTCCGACTTGATTGTGGTTGATTTACCTAAAGATGATGTAATCTTGGGTATCGACTGGATGGATCGTCACGATGCCGTGCTTAGCGTCCGTAAGCAAATGGTGACCGTCACATCGGATGATGGCGTCGAGTGTATTTTTCGGGGTGATAATCCCAATCATTCTGGGAGAGTCATCAATGCTATGAAGGCTATGAGATTACTGAACCAGAGATGCATTGGTTATTGGTGTTACATGACCAAGAAAACTGACCGGCCAGTCAAATTGATTGATATTCCAGTAGTTCGAGATTATCCAGATGTATTTCCAGAAGAGCTTCCAGGAATACCCCCACAGCGAGAGGTAGAATTCACCATTGAGTTGGAGCCAGGGACGTCCCCGCTTTCGAAAGCCCCATATCGTATGGCCCCGACTGAGATGCAGGAGTTGAAAAGACAACTCGAAGAATTAACTGAGAAAGGATATGTTCCACCCAGTGCATCCCCTTGGGGAGCGCCGGTGTTATTCGTACGGAAGAAGGACGGATCGCTGCGTTTGTGTATTGATTACCGGGAGCTGAACAAAGTAACAATTAAGAACAAATATCCTTTACCTCGCATCGATGATCTATTGGATCAGCTCCAGGAGCCGCTGTATTTTCCAAGATCGACTTGAGGTTGGGTACCACCAATTGCGGATTCGAGAGTCTCGACGTCCCCAAGACAAACTTTTCGCACTCGCTATGGGCATTATGAGTTCGTTGTCATGCCATTCGGATCGACTAATGCACTGCAGTGTTCATGGAATTGATGAATTGGGTTTTATTAATTATCTGGATCGCTTTGTAGTCGCTTTTATTGACGACATCTTGGTCTACTCTCGTGATCATGAGGAGCATGAGTGTCACCTCCGCTGTGTTCTCGATGCATTAAGGCGAGAACAACTCTATGGAAAATTTTCTAAGTGTGAATTCGGATGTCAAGTTATTTTTCCGGGACATGTGATATCAGCAGAGGGAGTAAGAGTAGACCCACGTAAGACGAAGCTATCCGAGACTGCTACCCCAAGAACGTGAAGGAAGTTCGTAGTTTTCGGGTCTAGCAGGCTATTACGCATTTATTCGTGGAAGGATTTTCCAAAATTGCTCAACCGATGACTAATCTGTTGAGAAAAGATAAGAAGTACTTGTGGTCGGAAGCATGTCAGCAAAGTTTTGATGAACTCAAAGGTCGATTGATTTCAGCACCTATTTTGGTACTACCTAGAGGAACGGAAGGATTCGTGGTATATAGCGATGCATCGAGACAGGGCCTTGGCTGCGTATTAATGCAGGACGGGAAAGTGATAGTCTATGCGTCCAGACAGTTGCGTCCTTACGAGGTCAACTACCCGACTCATGACTTGGAGTTAGCAGCCGTAGTGTTTTCTTTAAAAATCTGGCGCCACTATCTGTATGGAGTTACCTGCCGGATTTTTACGGATAACAAGAGCCTGAAGTATATTTTTACCCAGAAGGAGTTGAATATGAGACAAAGGAGGTGGTTAGAGCTAATCAAAGACTATGATATCGAGATCCTTTATCATCCAGGCAAGGCAAACGTGGTTGCCGATGCCTTGAGCCGTAAGACGGTGATACTAGCTCGTTTGACCGCCCAGAGGGAGTTGCAATTAGAGTTCATGAGACCATAGATTGAGGTCTGGTTACAACGCATTCAGGGACAACTGTGCACGCTTGAGATTTCACCATCCCTTGATGAGACGATCAGGACGAAACAGATGACGGACCCATTCTTATCCAGAGTTCGAGGAGAAATCGATCAAGGGAAGGCCCCTGGATTTGTGGTTCACGAGGATGGACTGATACGCTTTAAAAATCGAGTATGTGTACCAGCAGATGAAGAGTTGAGGAATACTATTCTGAAGGAGGCTCATGCTACCCCGTATTCCATACACCCGGGATCGAACAAAATGTATAAGGATTTGAAGCCGTATTATTGGTGGGGTAACATGAAACGGGAGGTTGCCGAATTCGTTTCGAAATGTTTGACCTGTCAGCATGTCAAGATTGAGCATCAACGACCAGCTGGCATGATGAAACCGCTTCCGATTCCTGAGTGGAAGTGGGAAGACATATCGATGGATTTTATTACTAGCTTGCCGACGAGCCGTCGAGGCATGAATACGATTTGGGTGATTGTGGATCGATTGACTAAATCAGCCCACTTCTTGGAGATCAAGGATACTTGGGGCCCTGAGAGATTGGCCCAATTATTCATCAAAGAGATTGTGAGACTGCATGGCACCCCTAAAAGTATTGTATCAGATCGGGACGGACGGTTCGTGTCGCACTTCTGGAAGGCGGTTCATTGTGCTATGGGTACACAGTTGAACTTCAGTACGGCTTTTCATCCTCAGACCGACGGTCAGTCTGAGAGGACAATTCAAACTCTAGAGGATATGTTGAGGGCATGTGCTCTCGATTGGAAGCCTGACTGGGAAGCCCAACTGCCTTTGGTAGAATTCACATATAATAACAGCTGGCACGCCTCGATCATGATGGCACCTTATGAGGCATTGTATGGTCGTCGTTGTAGGTCCCCTTTGTGCTGGGACGAATTGTCTGAATCTATTGGTGCGGAACCTGATATGTTATTGGCAGCCCGCGAGAAGATTTCCCTGATCAAGAGTCGTCTATTAACGGCCCAAAGCCGCCAGAAATCATATGCAGATAATCGTCGACGACCACTAGAGTTTGAGGTTGGTGACCATGTACTAGTCAAAGTATCTCCTACTAGAGGTGTTTTCCGATTCGGGAAGAGAGGCAAATTGAGCCCAAGGTATATTGGTCCGTTTGAGATCCTGGAACGAGTAGGCGACCTAGCCTATCATTTAGCATTACCACCAGCTTTGAGCCGGATTCACAACGTATTCCATGTATCTCAGTTAAGGAAGTATGTTGCTGATCCAAGTCACGTTATTCAATTCGACGAGGTCGAAATAGTCGATGACCATTCGTATGAAGAACGGCCTGTGCAGATACTCGAGAGAAGAATTAAACAACTGAGGAACAAGACAATTCCCATATTAAAAATTCAGTGGTCGAGATATGGAGTCGAGGAAGCTACGTGGGAGACTGAAGATAGCATGCGAGAGAAATACCCCGAACTGTTTACCCCTTAGTTTCGGGGACGAAACTCCTTTTAAGGGGGGAGTATGTAATACCCTCGCCTTTAATATTGTATTTTATGATGCAAGCTAAGTATTTTCGCACCATATCCGTGATGTTGTAGCAAGTATCGACGAATTATGTTAAGTTGGAATCATGGTCATTCATACTATATTAGTTGTTGGGTGATATTGGGAGAATTCCATTTATGCTTGTTATAGTACTTAACGTACGTTAGCCTATCTTCATAATGTACGCTATGTATGTCGCCTTACGTACGTAACATCGATACGTTAACATGCGTAATGCGGGAGATCCTCTAGCAGTCCGCCTTTCGGCGGGTGGGGCCGAGCGGGGGTAGGTGGTCGGGAGTCGATCGCGACAGCCAAGTCAACGGCTATTACGTACGTAATAGCTATATAGTTACGTACGTAACGAATTGCGTGTTTTGAGGCAGAAAGATCTGATGAAATTGGTTACGTACGTAATGATCATAAGATTACGTACGTAAGGGCTATAACGTACGTTAACCACTTTCATTAACGTAAGTAATGCCGAGTTCAGATTATAAAAGTATGACTTGCCATTCATTTCCTACTCGACCCTTTCAACCTCCTAACTGAGAAACGATTCCTTTCCCTTCCAACTTCGTTTCTAAGCCTTTCTAACTTGTGTTGGAGCTTCAGCACTTGATTGGTGACTTGGAGAGTTAGAGATTGAAGTGTATCCCTTGAAGTGTTGGTGTTGTTCTTCATATTTTAAGGTTGGTCTTTCTTTAACTCATATCAATTCCATGCTTATGATGATGTTAGTAGATAAATACTTCACATAATGTTAGTTTAAACTAATGCAAACATGATAAGTTAATTGAATCATGCTCAAACTAAGTGAAGATTAACATTGAAGGTATTAGTGTTACTTCTTGATGTAAATAACTTCATAATGTGATTGTGTTGATAATGATATACATAAAACCTGATGTATAACATGATAATCGGAAGTTTATTATAGTCTCAACACTAGGAATATGTTAGGGATGATATCCTTAATGATTAAAGGTGAGAAATGTTAAATTTGTCTTGAACATTCAATTGATTCTTGAAGGTAATATGGAGCCATGATTTTTGGCCTCTAAAACCTTTGTAATAAAATTGTTGGAAAGATTATGTTAACCCTTTGAAGATGATCTTCGCTATATGGGATGAAGTTACTTCCAAGTATCCAATGATATAACTAGGCTTTTAATAAATTCTTCAAAGTAAAACAATGGATGTTGATAGAAGGAAGTTGTAATCTTCATATGTTCAAATTAATCGATTTCGTTAAAAGGTGTTAATCACTACATTAATAGGTTTATAATGTTCTTAAGAGGATTGTGTTGAATATGATGATACAAATGCGGTAGATGAGTAGCCAAATTCCATTTCATTAATCTGTGCGTGTTAAGAGACGTAAATTAAGATGATGTTCTTAGTTCACTAAAAACTTAAACTTATGTTTCATATAGTAATCAAGTTTTGAATGTAATCGTTGGTAAAATAATGAAGAACGTAATTAAACAAATACTTATATCGTAATTGGAAGTGTCGATGATTTGAAAAGATATTTTCACGATATTACATTGATAATAAACTAGACATCAAGTATTTGACATTAAGGTTAGAATATGTGAATGAACATGATAAACATACGATGATTTGTAATAAGAACATTAAAATGATCAATAGGATAATTGATTTATTCAAGTAAATTTACGAATATTATTTATGTAATAATACCGTTATCGCATTTAATGTGTTGTTGAATGAATTACATTTCATTCAAGGTTGCTTGTTCACGTGAGTATTGTTAGACGAGGATACCTTTCGTTTGACCATTCAAAGAAGGATTATTCATCTACGGAATTGAGGCAAGTTATCTTGCTTGGTTATAATGATGGTTGAATTCTTGTGATTATTATGCGTTTCGTGTGTATGAAATGTTCTGATAATCTATGATTCGTGATATGGTGATATCCTTGATCGTATTGTCATGGTGTTGGGGATGATATACCCGAAATTACCGTCCTTGTTACCGTTAGTCCTTTTGAGCTTTGTTGACACTTCGGTGAGTTGTTCGATTCCTTGGTAAAAGTGTAATTCGTTGAGTTTCGTTGTCATGTTGTATCGTGACATCACTGGAGTCATATCTGCGCGCTGATTGGTTATGTGTAGGATTTTTAGCCGGGCACTTGATGATCATGCGTGGATGTTTTCCGCATTTAGATCGTGCACACGAGACGTAGTTCGTGAGGCTAATTAGGTACATCGCCCCACGTATATTCTGGATTCCGTATACGGGGTGGACATGTGCACGGACACATTTCCGGATCGGGCGTACTGTGACGTCCATCTTGAGCCATATTATATGGTCGTTCGTATATTTGGTTATGTTCGACAGTTGGGACTGATTGTTTATACGCCTTCGGGGTATATTCAGTAGTCGGTGGTTTTCTTTGAGATCAATATATATGAATTGTATAATGTCATGAGAATTATAATCATGTATAGCTGACCCTGTGGTTTGGGTCGAAATACTTGTATTTCAGGGCGAGGAAAGGGCAAGGCACAGGAGGAGCACAATGGCGACGGAGGATTCTGAAGTATGCTATTTCGGGGCCCCCGAGTCTTTTGGTTGTTCGGTTATGTTTTATTGTGACTTTCATTTTATTTTGTGTCGGATGAATGTACTAATATTTGTTAGGTACTGCCCATCGTCATATGGTCTGTACTGAATTTGGATCCTGTGTATGTTTGCGCG
Source organism: Orobanche coerulescens (assembly GCA_033398695.1). Lineage (NCBI taxonomy): Eukaryota > Viridiplantae > Streptophyta > Magnoliopsida > Lamiales > Orobanchaceae > Orobanche > Orobanche coerulescens. Next base: position 26,478,556 of record CM065805.1, on the reverse strand, counting down.
TATTTAAAGACATGAATAACTCATACTCCACACCGGGGTTTTGACAAATATTGTGGTACGGTGCCACATTGTCAGATTATAAATGTATATTGTGATATCGCCTGGTGGGTCCCGGTAGGGGTCCACGGCACTGTAATAGCCACTGTTTTTGGGTTGTTACAATGTATATATATCGTTTCTTCAAGTATAAGCTCTTCTTCACTTTGGTATCATTGCAAACTCATAAGACTCACAAGAATATAAGATTAATTATTGGGCAAACAATATCATCTCACCACCTACAATAAATTAATAACTTCTCCGAATGAATCCTCAAAATTGTAGATGGTGAACTGTGTGAAAAAGTCGATAGAGAATCCTTGATTGATATTCTTGATATTCACTACTCTGGAATGCCGAAAATCATATTGCAGCCATTGTTGAAAGCACTATCATTCACTTATAAGTAACTTTCCTTAAAGTAATTTTTGAAGAAAGAGCAATCCTGACACCAACAAACGACGTTGTGTGGATAGTAAACGATTACGTGATGTCTATAATTTCAAAAGACAAGTGGATATATCTCACTTCTGATAGTATTTGCAAAATTTCTGCAACCTCTAAAAGTCAAAATCAAGTATATTCAGTGGATTTTTTTGAACAGCATCAAGTGTTGCATCATTAATTATTATCCAAATCCGTAACCATATTATTGAACAAAGAAATTCGGGGAATAATTTGAGAGTAAAGTATTTATTCCACAATTGGATATTAAGCCCGTCAGATAGCAGATTACCATTTAAATTTCAAATACGTCAGTTCCCACTTATTATGAGCTTTGCAATGACTTTATTTAAGAGTCAAGGTCAAATGCTCTCTCATGTCGGTATGTATCTTCCAAAACCCGTATTCGATCATGATTAGCTTTATGTAGCCATATAAATAGTGAAGATCAGTAAAGACTAGAAATCTTTTGTTGCGATGAGAATGGTGTAATAAACAGAACAAATAGTGTAGTTTATAAAGAAGTATTATGAAATTTATAATGAATGATTTACATATTATATATTTATATAAGAGTTCTTTTTTGTGTTCCCGTATAATTACACGGGTATTATACTAGTTATGAAATATAGATCAAAAGATACTATAAATATTAGCGGTATTATATTAATGGTTAGATGTCTTTCACTAGATCTAATGGGTAAATTTTGGCATAATTTTTTTCTATATTTACGTGCCCAAAACAAAAATGAAATCTATTTAAAATAGGATGATAATAAAAGGAATCGATTCAAAATTATTAACTTAAGGGGCTGTTTACCAAATTTGTCTGTCTGGGTAAATTGTGTTTGTCTGGGTAAATTAGTCTGTCTGGGTAAAATGATGTTGTTCTTTACTTTTTCATCTGAATAAACTGTCTTAATAACATAAATGACCATTTTACCCCTGAATGTGAATTATAAGCTGTTTTATAAATTATTGTTTATTTTCTAAGCCATATAAATGATGTAATCCAAAAATCAAAACATAATTCATAGAGTACATAAAAATCTAATTTCAAACACAAAGTACGGAAATTCAAACACAAAGTAGCCAAATTCAAACACAAAGTAGCCAAATTCAAACACAAAATAGACAAGTTTAAACATTATTAACCAAACTATTTGCAATTTCATCACGCAAAGAAGCCATATATTGAGTGCTATTAGCACCCCATTGGGATATATCCAATTCTTCTTCTCCACTTCCTTCGACTTCTTCTTCATTGTTAAATTCTGTGTCCTCATTGCACTCCATAAACAACTGATCTTGAATATTATATTTTCTGATAAAATTATGTATTGCAAAGCAAGCAATTACCACATTTCTTTGTGTTGTGAATGGAAAAGGAGCCATCTGCTTTAAGATCGGGAATCTCGTTTTCAAGACACCGTAAGCACGTTCAATAACATTCCTGAGTTGGGCATGTGCATGATTAAACTTTTCTTCTTTTGTCAAAGCATGTCGACGTCAAAAATTCGCTAACCAATATCTTGTGTTACGATATGGAGCCAAAAATCCCCGAGCATTGGCGTACGCGGCGTCACAGAGATAGTATTTATCTGAAAAAATGTCCACATTAAATGTATAATATACAAATAAAAAAGCAATATATACAAATTGAGAAAGTTATATACCTTGTGGTGGCAAGGGGAAACCAGTTCTTGAGTTATAAGCAACTTCCCTAAGTATTCTCGAATCATGCGCTATACCTTCCCATCCAGCCCAAACAAAAGTGAATATCATGTTGAAATCACAAATGCCTAGAACATTTTGATAACATCGACCGCCTCCTCTTCCCCTAAAAGCAGTTTGATGACTAGCCGGTACAATTGCATGTATAAGGGTACCATCTAGTGCACCTATTGCACCCTTCATTGATAGAAAAATATTAAATATAAACACACAGTCACATATATATATATAGATATATATATATATATAATATTTTAAAATGTCAATAATAAATTTACCAGAAATATTTCTCTCAAACGTCTTTGATTACTTGACATATTTGAAGTTGTATCAGAAGTTGTCGGCACCACAATTTCTCTTGCGAATTCCATCATTCCTAATAAAACTTCATGGAAACAAATATGAAGAGTTCTTGTAGAGCATTGAAATCTATGTTTAATCACTCTATAGCGCTCGTTATGCCCAATCATTGTCAAAAACATCGCCATCTTCTCTTCGACAGAAACTTGTCTACTATCATTTACCCAATTTCTTTGTCTAAAATGATTGCATAAAAGTATATATGCTTCACGTGATAGGCGCATCAACTCTTGACATTGCATACTAGGTCCGGTTAATAACTATTGGGTGTAAGCATATCCACTCAATGCCGAAGTATTATCAGGCATTCTTTCTATTCTTTCAGAAGCAATTCTTCTTCGCCTTACATATATGTATATAAGGACTACCATGAGCATTTCTTCCTTAAAAGTCAACATCTGTTCAAATAAAAATGCATATCTTTAATTAAAAAAAGAACATTATACATAGCATATCATAAATCCAAAGGCCACATATCATTCAAATATTCAAAATGTGTCACCAAAATAAATGATAAATCCAATGTCATACATCAAAAACATGCCACCAAAATATGTCATATATCCAAACCACAAGTTCCTAACAAAAATAAAAAATGTGGCACCACATGTTCAAAATAAACACCAAACAAAACAAGTCATAAAACAAGTCCTTAGTTATATCCTTGTTTCGCCCCAACGGTTTTCACCCAATCTTTGGCAATTTCTTTCGGTATCGTCATCCATGCTTCCCTATTACGAGTGTCCGTAAGAAGAGAAAAAGCAATATGGTACAAAGGATCATCTTTTTCCCACCCAAGTTCGTTCAACTTCTTTAGGCATGAGTCATATGAAACAAGCTCGAGGTTCCCATATCGTGATGACATACTATCTAAAAAGTGAATAAGCTTTTCATCAAGCTCCGAGGTGGGTTTTGTACTCTTTTTACCCTTTGCTTTCCCAATCGGAGCACGAGATGTACAAGGTGTTGATGACACGTGAGCTTGATCATTTGATGTATTGTTCTCTGTATCAATGACGACAAAAGGCTCGGTGGTTGGCAAAGAGTCTTTTGATGACGGACCATGTCCTTCAATACCCGTGGACATACCACCCTCAAACAAACGTGCACACAAGTCAGGAAATGGAAGATTTGTAGTCCTCAAAGATTCGACATACTTATTGGTCTGTGTTAAAAAAATATATCCATAAATATACAAATCAAATAAGCATGAATTGAAATAAAACAAAATCTGAAGTTTAAAAATAACCTCTATCTCCAACTCCCATTCTTCTGGCGTCAAGTTAAAGGTGTTGGTGGATGGATCATAGACACTGCCTGTTTTGTTTTTTAATTTCAACCAAGCACCATACTTTCCTTTCAGATAATCAAAATGGTTCCGCATTTGCTTCCAATCAACAACAAAATTGTGTGTGTTCTTTAAAGTCTCGGCGACTTTGTTCTAAGAAAGTGGCTTCAAACTACTACCCTCGTTTCCATTCATACCAACCTCTAGAATACAAGCCTCTAGGAAAGTTTTCACAACATTGTGATCTTTCCAACTTATCCTAATTCTCTTGTGTTGATGTGATTCACCGGATTGTTCCATACCTAAAACAAGAAATAAATCCCACCAAAGTTTTCCATCAAAATTTATTCATTTTTAGGAGGAAAAAAACACATAAAACCCACAAATATTTTCTACACAAATCTCCCCATTTTGAAGAAGAAAAAACAGCACCTAGTCCCACAAAAAATTCCTATCTAAATCTGTCATTTTTTGAGGAAAAATCTCCACAAAAAATTAGCCATGAAGAAGATTCCACAAAAAATTACGGAAGGAATTAATATTCCCTTTCTCAATCATGTCAAATTTCCGATTTCCAGAAGGAACTCCATGAAGAAAAGGTAAAATTGTAATATCCGCCATTTCGGATTTCAGTAATTTGCTTTTTTCTGGCAGAGGTCCGTTTCGACGACTCGCTTGGGACCGTTTCATCATTCCGAGAATGATTAATTCTGCACTTTTTGTCATCCGAGTTCGTTTCGGTATTTTTTTGTTGAGTTCCGTGTTTCTTAACGACTTTTCCGCACTCGAGTTCGATTCTCGTGAATCTCGTTCGAAATTACTATTTCGAGTTTCCCGTAAGTCCGTTTAACTTTGTTAGACGTGTTGTGAACTTCGGTTTGGTTATTCGATCACGTATCGTGATTTTCGGACGTTTTGGGCCATTTTCGTAATTTCCCAAAGTTTGGGGTAATTACTTCCGTTGTCGAATTACGACACTTCGGGTGGTCGGAATCGTGTGTTCTATTAGCTCTTAGATTCGTATTTGCGAGTACTTCGTAACCGTATCTTCGGTTCGTATTCAGGTTCGGGTTTCGGGGTCGTTCGGGTCGTCGTTGTGATTCTTCATTTTGTGCCTGGAGGCCTTGGCCCGATCTCGCGAAACGGCCTCGAAACGGCGCTGCCGAGCGCCGTGTCTCCGCGCTGGTCGGCCAGACTGGCACCGCCGAGACACGGCCGAGACACCCGGCGCTGGTGTGGGCCGTTTGCTGCACCGTGTCCGGCAACAGTATAAATATGGCAGAGCAGTCGGGTTTCACTCATTTTTTCTCACTCGTTTTCTTCCATTCCACGGCTGAAGCTTGATCAATCATCGAGGCATGTTGTTATACAATAAATCCATGAAGTTTTGCGGTTCATATCATCAATAATCCATCCTATAACATCCTTTGATAGAGCGAATCAGGTCAGATTTTCTAGAAATCTAATTTTGGGGATTTTGGGTATTTTGTTCGATTTCGTCCGTTTAATCCGATTTAACTTAGGATTGTGATGGATTGATGATTATTTATCATTTCCCTTGTTATTCCATAGTTGGATCGTATCGATTCGTTGTTTTGGTCGAGTTCTTGATCGACGCCTTGAAGGTGTCCGGTAAAATGTCATAGAGGGGTTTTCGGGCGTTCTACGATTATTCTTCCTCGTATGATCGATGATTTATTGATTATATGTTGTTACGGTCGAATTCTTGTGAAGAACTTTAGTCGGAACCCTTCCGTTCGTCGTTTTCTTCAAGCTTCTCGATCGTGGGTGTATTCATTGTCTTCGCCGGAGAATTGTAGGTGTTCGAGGTGTCCCGACTGAGACGTGATTGTAGGAGTGTCCGGTATCGATTATCGAGGCAAGTATCTTGCCCATACATTACGTGTTTTGTGGATATAATGGTTGCTAAGTGTCGATATGTGTGCTAAATAAATATTTATAACCATTTTTCAAAAGAATCGGTATATTTACCATCATGGTTTTCGTAAAGGTGACCCGTGTGGGTCGGGAATTAATATGCTTAGTTGATTATGTATGCTAGTGTTGAGTATAGGATCACCATACTTTCGTGTGATGTCATTATGTATGATTAAGGCGTCGGTAAATGTAAAGTGTAATTCTCTTGTCAAATTATGTGCTTGGAGTCCCGTGGTTATGGATTAATATATGAGTTTTTGTGATATTGGTTGTGTCGTTCGGTGCTATTGAGATCTTGTGCTCCCTTGTGAATTGATATAGTTCTGGGTCGTGAGTACGTGTTGGATAATTTGGCCATTCTAGCAAGGTACCTCGACTATATATATTTTGTGTGTTTGACCTTTGAGAGTCGTGGTTTTGTAATCTGTGAATTGTTACTCTTCCACCTGGGGATGGCATGTGGCCTTTGGGGGTCGATACTAATGGGTACGGCCAAGGAAGTTGACTTGGGTGCGTGAGTTGATGTTCTTCCACCTGGGGACGGTTCGACGGGACCTCTGGGGGCCGATACTAATGGGTACGACTGCGGAAGTGGTTTCCCACCTGGGGACGGTCCGACGGGGCCTCTGGGGGCCGATACTAATGGGTACAGCCACGGGTTACCAAGTGTGGTTTCTGTGATATTGATGTTGATTTTTTGATGATTAATTGTGATATTGTCCGGAGTATCACAATGCTTTGCGCTCGGGGTCGAGAGACATTATATATCGAGTCTTGGTGCTTGGCTAGAATGACATAAGATTAATGTGTTATGTGTAATGTGCACTTATAAGTGAATTGAAGTGGATGATCGGGTCGTGGACCCTGTGTTTTGTGACCGTAATGGTTGGGTCGTGGACCCCGCGTTTTGTTAACGGATTTGCATTTTGGAAAATGAACTTTGGGGTTGTGACCCTAAATGAGTTTCGAGGAATTAAGAACTTTTCAATTTCAAATGTTTTCAAAACTCCCGAGATTTGGAAGTGTTTTCATAGTGCTTACTTACTTCGTTTTTATTTTCAAGACTTGAACTATTTTTAATTAAATATACCTCGGGAAGTCTTTCGTTGTATTCTCGGAATGTGTTGTGTATGGCTCGTTTTTGCACTTTATACTTGCACTAGCGAAACAGTGGAGTTTTGCTAACCCCCGAGTAATCGGGGGGTGGATATCTGTATTGTGTCCAGGTACATGTAGGTTTTCGAGAGCAAGACACAGGATCGGTACGAGGGATGATGAAAGACGAATGATACTAATCACACGAAGGCCAGTTTTGGGTTAAGTTAGTCGAAGTCCATTGTAATGTCTTTTCCGCTGTCTTATTGTTCGTTGTTGCAAGTATTTTACCCTTGCGTGGGTATGAGTCTGGATGAGTCTTATGTATTTTGATTTGTAAGTCAGTGACGAAAGACCAAATCGGTCTATTGGCTCGTTATTTTGATTCATCGGTATGTAATGTAATGTGTTGTTTTGATGTCTAGCCTGGTGGATCCTCACGGAGAGGGTCTGCGGCGTGTAATATTCCCGGTTTGATCTGGGGGTGTTACATTTATGGTATCAGAGCTTAGGTTGTGGAAACCTAGGCTGTCGGGTCAAGTAGGGTCTGTTGAGTTTTGTCTCGTCTGATTTTATCTGACTGAGTCGTGTCGCGACGCGTCATCTGAGTTTGTTGGTCGTGATTAGTATCGTGGGGAGATCATCATCTTCGTGCGACCTGTGGAGGTAAGTCTCCCTTCCTTGTGTTGTGCCTCGTGTGACACGAGCTATTTTTATGTTTATTTGTTAAGTGATGGAATCCTTCTGTGGATTTTGATTTCACGATATGTATTTAGTTGACTCTCGTATTTGGTTTATTCGAGGAGTGTCGTCGCTGCTAATGTCTTTTTACTGTTGTTTTTGTCCGTTGCTTATGATTTTCGAATCGATTTGCTCGTTTTACAAGTTCTCTTGTGGAAGCTTTGTGCTTATACACGTTCAACTTGTTCACTAACCAGTGCGGGAGGGTCCTTAGAGACCTTGAATGGGATCAGTGGTTTTGTCCTGAATCCTAGGCGGTCTTCGACTGTGGTATTTTACCGTTTATTTTCCGTTAAAAGACATGTATTGTCTTGACTTTAAACGTTTTGATGCGTGTATGAGGAGGTGTTTTAGTGTACGTCAGTATGCGTGAGTTTTGGGAATTCTGGCCTATTGGATTTTTGAAAACCTTGAGTATCTTAGAAAATTAGATTTCGAGACGTACTTTTAAAACGAATTATTTTCTTGCAGTGTTTTCAAGGTGCTTTCTAGTGCCGCAATATATTTCAAAAATTTTCCAATTGAGGACCAAAAATACTTTGAGATATTTTCAATTATTTAGAAACACTTTTACTTAGACCCGGGGGTCGAACATTCTGAAAGTTTTTCACTAAGAGATAGTGTCCTCATTTTTATCAAATGCGAAATGGTTCTCCAAAGTTTCGATAACGATGTTTCACGTTTGTATTTTTTTTTGAAAGGTGATACTCAAGATCAACCGGTGTTTTTCTAAATTATTTTCAAAAGGTGGTTTTCGTTTTTAAAACCCATCATTTCCTGCTTGTGGTCGGAGAATCTGTATGATTGTGTACATACGTGGTTGTTTCGTGATGTTTAGTAATTATATGCTGTGTATCGTCCGGGACGTTGTAATCTTCGAACGTTGTCGTTGTTTTCGTGATTTTTGTATGTGTTGATATGTTGTGCTGAGTTGGCATCTTCGCTATGTTGTTTTGCGACGTTATGCCCCATTATATCTAGCGTTTGTATTTTCGATATGCCGAGCCGAGGTGTTTCAACCGCGATGTGCCGGGGTATGCACGTGTAAATTGTCCTTCCCGTCAGTAACGCGTTTCAAGTGAGGACTTGAGGGACACCGAATTCAGTTTTGCGAATTGGCTACCGAGACTTTCGGAGTTCGCGCTTCAGTACAGATATGAGGATCGGCTCTGAGAGGCCATGGGAGATGTTTATGTCGTTTGCTTTTTGTGTTGTCACCTTACTCCCGTTGTTGTGAATTGCGGGAACGACATTTCTTTTATAAGAGGTCGAATGTAATGCCCGAATCATTTTTGACTTCCGCATTTTCTCTCCCTCAAGTCTATCAATTCGCTCATGTTCGTTGATACTTTCCAAACTTGTTATATATTTTGGTTTCGTCGTTCGAACGAGCTGTGATCTTGTTTTGGGTCGATCTCGTTATCGCTGTGACTTTTCCGAGTTCGGTTCGATTCTTGTGAACCTTGTTCGGAAGTAACATCTTTTAGTTCTACTAGTTCTTTTATTCGAAGTGGATCAGATTTTGAACTTCTGTATTTTCGACTCTATCGACTCGTTTATGTTCGTTGACATTTTCTGTGCTTGTCCTGCCCCTTGCTTTTGTTGGTCGAACGAGTGTGGTATTATTTCGGAATAACTCGTTTGTCGTGGTGACTTTTCAATTGCTATTCCCTTCCCTGTGAATCTTATGTGAATGCACATCTTGTTGTTTTCACCGGATCATATATTGTCTCGAGTCGAGATGTGAACCTTGGAGTTGTTGTTTGAATTTTATTGTTCTTCGTGATTCGAACATGATTGTTCTAATTTTGTTGTCTCGATCGTTGTGGTTTGATCGTTTGATTGTTTGGTTTTGTTGATCTCGTTTCGTGAATATTGAACAATCAGACTCCTTCGTAATTCCCTTAAGTTCGGGAAATTAGTCTCGTTTTCGATCTTCCAACCCTTGGGTGGTGGAATTCCGTATTTGTTCAGCGATTGACTCGCGTTTTGATCGATGTACCGTTGGGTTGGTCAATCGTATTGATTTTCGTTCATTGTGTTTTGTGATTGTTCGGATAATCGACTTGATTGTATTATCTATTTGATGACAATTGTCACTTGTTGGTTTTATTATGTCTCTACCGGTGGCGTTGTGTTGGTCGTCGTGGAGCGTGTTTTTACACCGTATACCCTTTTGCGTTGCTTGTAATGTTTCGCCGTTGGGTGCAATTTTTTTCGGTTCTTGTGCATCTCGTTGAGTTTACCTGGCGGGATATTGCTTCTTCCTACTTGATTTAAGTTTCGGGACGAAACTTCTTTTAAGAAGGGTAGAATGTAATATTCGCCATTTCGGATTTCAGTAATTTTCTTTTTTCCGGCGGAGGTCCGTTTCGACGACTCCCTTGGGACCGTTTCATAATTCTGAGAATGATTAATTCTGCACTTTTTGTCATCCGAGTTCGTTTCGGTATTGTTTTGTTGACTTCCGTGTTTCTTAACGACTTTTCCGCACTCGAGTTCGATTCTCGTGAATCTCGTTCGAAATTACTATTTCGAGTTTCCCGTAAGTCCGTTTAACTTTGTTAGACGTGTTGTGAACTTCGGTTTGGTTATTTGATCACGTATCGTGATTTTCGGACATTTTGGGCCATTTTCGTAATTTCCCAAAGTTTGGGGTAATTACTTCCGTTGTCGAATTCCGACACTTCGGGTGGTCGGAATCGTGTGTTCTATTAGCTCTTAGATTCGTCTTTGCGAGTACTTCGTAACCGTATCTTCGGTTCGTATTCGTGTTCGGTCGGTCGTCGGCCGCCGTTGTGATTCTTCATTTTGTGCCTGGAGGCCGCCGGGCCCGATCCGGCGAAACGGCCTCAAAACGGCGCTGCCGAGCGCCGTGTCTCCGCGCTGGTCGGCCAGACTGCACTGCCGAGACACGGCCGAGACACCCGGCGCTGGTGTGGGCCGTTTGCTGCACCGTGTCCGGCAGCTGTATAAATATGGCAGAGCAGTCGGGTTTCACTCATTTTTTCTCACTCGTTTTCTTCCATTCCGCGGCTGAAGCTTGATCAATCATGGAGGCATGTTGTTATACAATACATCCATGAAGTTTTGCGGTTCATATCATCAATAATCCGTCCTATAACATCCTTTGATCGAGCGAATCAGGTCAGATTTTCTAGAAATCTAATTTTGGGGATTTTGGGTATTTTGTTCGATTTCGTCCGTTTAATCCGATTTAACTTAGGATTGTGATGGATTGATGATTATTTATCATTTCCCTTGTTATTCCATGGTTGGATCGTATCGATTCGTTGTTTTGGTCGAGTTCTTGATCGACGCCTTGAAGGTGTCCGGTAAAATGTCATAGAGGGGTTTTCGGGCGTTCTTGTAACACCCCCAATCCGCTCAGGGATATTACACGCCGTAGAATCTTTCCTCAAGGATCTACCAGGCTGGTAACGACATATAACAACTCAACCATGCCTTTAAGGCTAAAATGACTCAATAGACCGATTTGGTCTTTCAACAAATACATACATCAAATACAACTCATGCCCACGCAGGGGTCAAAATACAACCACACCCGTACAACGGGAAAATATAGCAGCGGAAAAATAGAGTACAACTGAACCAATAAACAAAGTACGGTTCCCCATGTGATTAGTATCGATCATCTTTCATCATCCTTCGTGCCGACTCGTGTTATGCTCCAAAACCCGAATGCAAAACAGACATCCACCCCGAATACTCGGGGTTAGCAAAACTCCACCGTTTTGCTAGTGCAAGAACAAAGTGCAAATACGAGCCATACAATTCACATTCCAAGAACGATAATAATTCGGAATCCTCAAAGATTCAAATACAACCCGATGAACACTTCCCGAGGCAAGAGTTTGAGTAAAGACTTCCCAAAATTTCAAGATCAAAATATCAAGGGAAACAGTTTATAAAAAGATTTGAAATACCATCGGGAGTTTTAATAGAAAACAATTTAGGATTATCAAATCCCACTTTTCAAAATCCAAAAGACAAAAGGGGTCACCGCCCCAAAGGTTTACTTTCCGAAAAATAACCTTTACCAAACCGTGGGGATTTTAGCCCCAAATCCGTAAAATGACTTTTACAAAACCATTGGGATTTTAGCCCCAAATCCCATCAACTCACAGTACATAAGAACGACCACAAGGTTCGTCTCCCAACATCAAAATCCACAAATAAAGGATTTAACATAAACGAAAAAATACTCTATAGCCATTCTAGCCAAGTAGGCCAAACGAACAACTTACCTCTTACACACTTAGTCAATGCATGCAATCATGAAAACCGTTCGAAAGCACTCATTTCCGGAAATGCCAATATCAAATCACATTTGCAAAATGCACCACAATTAACCGCGGACCCACAGCTTCGTGGATCCCTACCGAGACCCCGTCGGATCTAACCCGTAGTGGTTAAAAGCAAGCTCGCGGTCCCACAGCTTCGTGGAGCCCTACCGAGACCCCGTCGGATCTAACCCGTAGTGAGCATACACACACACACGTTACTCATGCAATACTAATATGCTAAGAATGTAAGTTCATCAAGAATACTTACTAGAGATGGCCATTTATCCGACAACATTATCAAACTCTCCAAAACACAATAACAAGATTAAACACGGAATACGCAATTCCATAACTTTAAACAATAGGAATATCATCAAAGCCTTCAACGTTCAAAATAATCAATTCCCAAAACACAATGTTCACAAAACACACACGCGTTTTGAAAGATAGCCTTTAACGAGGCCAAACCGAAATCTTTTGAAACTTCATTTCAAACAACCAAACAAACACACCAAGCCGATCACCGATCATCATATCCATAAAATAAGAAAAGTATGGGCAAGGTCCTTGCCTCGAATAACCACAACGCGGAGAATCGGCCGAAGTAGGTTGGCACGAACCGACTACGAACTCGCCGACTCCACCGAACGACAATCCACAACAATTAACTACGAACGAAAACAATAACAACGAAAATGAATTCCAAAGTACGACCCAAAGCCGCTGAATTCAAAGAACAAATGACGAAGGTTCAAGGATTTCCCCCAAAACGGCCAAGAACACGATTCGTCCCGTCAAAACCCGAAAACGGAATTCCAAGTTGAAATATGGATATAAAATCCATAGAATATGTTTAACAACATCATTTAACCATAATCGATCCATCGAAAACGGATGAAAAACGAGATCGGGGACAAATCCCCCAAAAAGTCAATTCGAAGGAAATCAAGAAATATACTTCGATTCGACGAAGAACAATGGATTAAATGATGTTAAACACAAGAATACTACCAAGATTAATCATACCCATCATGAATTAATCAACAACACGGAACGAATCGGACGAAAATGCAAAAACCCCCAAATTCACGAAATTAGGGTTCTAAGGAAGATTACCTTGATTCGCTGGATCAAAGGATGATAACGGATGATTGATTGATGTTATGAACTCAAGAACTTCATGGATTTGTTGTTAAACAACATGGCTTCACCCATGAATCGCCAAATGGACGGAGAAGGAAGGAAATGAAAACGAAATGAAATGTGATCTGCCACCACATTTAAATCGGGCCGGACTAGCGCGCGCTAGTCGCCGAGCTAGCGTGCGCTACCCGCCGAGCTCGACCGATTCCGTAACCCTGGACTCCACCGTCTGCACTCGATAGCGTGCGTTAGGCCAGCCGATAGCGTGCGCTACACCTGCCGGTTAGCGCGCGCAGCCTTCCGGCCGTAGCGTGCGCTACGCCGGTTCCTGCCGCACCCGTCCGGCCGGTGCCCGCAATCGTCCGGCCAGTCCCGCAACCGTCCGGCCAGTGCTCGAACAACAGGGCTCGACGAGTCGATTTCCGAAAACGTACGGAACGAACACGACGAAAAGTTCGCGGACAACATCAACAACCCGGAATGAAAACATAATACCATAATTAGTCATACGCGACCAACGAACGGGTCGAGACAACAATTACGGATACGGATACCCATATCTTTCAAGAAATTACAAAATGGCCCAAAACGCCCGGAAATCACGATACGTGATCGAATAACCAAACAGAAGTTCAAAACACGTCTAACAAAGTTAAACGGACTTACGGGAAACTCGAAACATCAGTTTCGAACGAGATTCGCAAGAATCGAACTCAAGCGCGGAAAAGTCGCTAAAAAGCACGGAACTCAACAAAACGACACCGAAACGAACTCGGATGTCAAAAAGTGCAGAATTAATCATTCTCATAATGACGAAACGGTCACGAGCGAATCGTCAAAACGGACTTCCGCTGAAAAAAAGAAATTACCGAAAATCGAAAATTGCGGATATTACATTCTACCCTCCTTAAAAGAAGTTTCGTCCCGAAACTTAGAACAAGTAGGGAGAAGCGATATCCCGCCAGGAAAACTCAACGAGATACGCAAGAAACGCGTAACTAACGCCAAGTGGCGAAACGTTACAAACAACGCAACGGAATATACGGTGTGAAAACACGCTCCACGACGGCCAACACAACGTCGCCGTTAGGGATATCATAAAACCAACAAGTGACAAGCGTCATCGAACGGATAATATAGCCAAGTCAATTATCCGACAATCACAAATCACAGCGAACGAAAATCAATACGATTGACCCACCCAACGGTTCATCAATCAAAACGCGAGCCAGACGCTGAACAAATACGGAATTCCACCGCCTAAGGGCTGGAAGATCGAAAACGAAACTAATTTCCCGAACTGAAGGGAATTACGAAGGAGCCTGAACGTTCACCAATCATGGAACGAGATCAATAAAAACCGAACAATCAAACGATCGAACCACAACGATCGAGACAACAAAAATCGAAGAATCATGTTCGAATCACGAAGAACAATAAAGTTTAAACAACAACTCCCAGGATGATCTGGTGAGAACTACAAGACATGCATTCCCATAAGATCCACAGGAAAGGGAATAGCGATTGAAAAGTCACAACGACAAACGAGTTATTCCGAAACGATACCACACTCGTTCGATAAACAAAAACAAGGGGCAGGACAAGCTCAGAAATGTCAACGAACATAAATGAGTCGACAGAGTCGAAAACACAAGAGTTCCAAATCCGATCCACTTCGAATAAAAGAACTAATAGAACCAGATGATGTCACTCCCGTACAAGGTTCACAAGAATCGAACTGAACCCGAAAAAGTTACATCGATAACCAGATCGACCCACAACAAGATCACAGCTCATTCGGATGATGAAACCGAAATACAGAACAAGTTCATAAAGTATCAACGAACATGAGCAAATCGATAGACTGGAGAAAGAGAAAATACAGAAGTCAAAATAGTACGGGCATTACCTCCGACCTCGTCCACGAAATTCAGAAAAACGGGAGCAAGGTAACAAGACATTAAACAACCGACACATAACGGAACGATCATCGATGCACACGGTCATACCAAACTAAGCTCTAACAGCTCGCACATACTCGACAACGCAGAAATCACCACGAGGCGACAACATTCAACACTAACATCCCGCCTCTCACAGGGGGCTAGCACAACCAATGTGTGGAAAGCGACTCAACGCTCACACCGCCAATTCGATCATACTCGGGAGCAAACATCAAAATGACAATGAAAACATCATACATACATACCCAGCCCTCAAACGGGAATGGATAGGTTTTAAAAATGAAAACCTCATTTTGAAAATAATTTTAAAAATACCGGTTGATCTTGAGTATCACCTTTCAAAAAAATACAAACGTGAAACATCGTTATCGAGACTTTGGAGAACCATTTCGCCTTTGATAAAAATGAGGAAACTTTCTCTTAGTGAAAACTTTCAAAATATTCGACCCTCGGGTCTAAATAAAAGTGTTTCTAAAACATTGAAAATATCTCAAAGCATTTTGGTCCTCGAAGTAGAAATTTTTGGAAATATATTGTGGCACCTAGGATGTACCACAAGAAAATAACTCATTTGAAAAGTATGTCTCGAAATTTATTTTTCTAAGATACTCAAGTTTTTCAAAAATCCAATAGGCCAGAATGCCCAAAACTCACACATATCGACGTTCACTAAAACAACTCTTAGTACACGCATCAAAACGTTTAAAATCAAGACAATACATGTCTTTAAATGGAAATAAACGAGAAAATACCACATCCAGAACAAAACCACCGACCCCATTCGAGGCCTCTAAGGACCCTCCTGCACTGGCTAGTGAACAAGTCGAACGCGTATAAGCACAAAGCTTCCACAATAGAACTTGTAAAACGTGCAAATCGATTCAAAAATCATCAGCCACGGACAAAAACAACAATAAAAAGACATCACAAGCGACGACACTCCCCGTATAAATCAAATGCGAGAGTCGACTAAATACATATCGTGAAATCAAAATCCACATAAGGATTCCACCACTTAACAAATAATCATAAAAATAGCTCGTGTCACACGAGGCACAACACAAAGAAGGGAGACTTACTTCCACAGGTCGCACGAAGATGATGATCGCCCCACGATACTAATCACGACCAACAAACTCAGACGACGCGTCGCGACACGACTCAGTTAGATAAAATCCGACGAAACAAGACTCAAACAACACGACTTGACCCGACAGCCTAGGTTTCCACAACCTAAGCTCCGATACCATTTATGTAACACCCCCAATCCGCTCAGGGATATTACACGCCGTAGAACCTTTCCTCAAGGATCTACCAGGCTGGTAACGACATATAACAACTCAACCATGGCTTTAAGGCTAAAATGACTCAGTAGACCGATTTGGTCTTTCAACAAATACATACAACTCAAATACAACTCATGCCCACGCAGGGGTCAAAATACAACCACACCCGTACAACGGGGAAATATAGCAGCGGAAAAATAGAGTACAACTGAACCAATAAACAAAGTACGGTTCCCCATGTGATTAGTATCGATCATCTTTCATCATCCTTCGTGCCGACCCTGTGTTATGCTCCAAAACCTGAATGCAAAAACAGACATCCACCCCCCGAATACTCGGGGGTTAGCAAAACTCCACTGTTTTGCTAGTGCAAGAACAAAGTGCAAATACGAGCCATACAATTCACATTCCACGAACGATAATAATTCGGAATCCTCAAAGATTCAAATACAACAGGATGAACACTTCCCGAGGCAAGAGTTTGAGTAAAGACTTCCCAAAATTTCAAGATCAAAATATCAAGGGAAACAGTTTATAAAAAGATTTGAAATACCATCGGGAGTTTTAATAGAAAACAATTTAGGATTATCAAATCCCACTTTTCAAAATTCAAAAGACACAAGGGGTCACCGCCCAAAGGTTTACTTTCCGAAAAATAACCTTTACCAAACCGTGGGGATTTTAGCCCCAAATCCGTAAAATGACTTTTACAAAACCATTAGGATTTTAGCCCCAAATCTCATCAACTCACAGTACACAAGAACGACCACAAGGTTCGTCTCCCAACATCAAAATCCACAAATAAAGGATTTAACATAAACGACAAAATACTCTAGAGCCATCCTAGCCAAGTAGGCCAAACGAACAACTTACCTCTTACACACTTAGTCAATGCATGCAATCATGAAAACCGTTCGAAAGCACTCATTTCCGGAAATGCCAATATCAAATCACATTTGCAAAATGCACCACAATTAACCGCGGACCCACAGCTTCGTGGATCCCTACCGAGACCCCGTTGGATCTAACCCGTAGTGGTTAAAAGCAAGCTCGCGGTCCCACAGCTTCGTGGAGCCCTACCGAGACCCCGTCGGATCTAACCCGTAGTGAGCATACACACACACACGTTACTCATGCAATACTAATATGCTAAGAATGTAAGTTCATCAAGAATACTTACTAGAGATGGCCATTTATCCGACAACATTATCAAACTCTCCAAAACACAATAACAAGATTAAACACGGAATACGCAATTCCATAACTTTAAACAATAGGAATATCATCAAAGCCTTCAACGTTCAAAATAATCAATTCCCAAAACACAATGTTCACAAAACACACACGCGTTTTGAAAGAGAGCCTTTAACGAGGCCAAACCGAAATCTTTTGAAACTTCATTTCAAACAACCAAACAAACACACCAAGACGATCACCGATCATCATATCCATAAAATAAGAAATGCATGGGCAATGTACTTGCCTCGAATAACCACAACGCGGAGAATCGGCCGAAGTAGGTTGGCACGAACTGACTACGAACTCGCCGACTCCACCGAACGACAATCCACAACAATGAACTACGAACGAAAACAATAACAACGAAAATGAATTCCAAAGTACGACCCAAAGCCGCTGAATTCAAAAAACAAATGACGAAGGTTCAAGGATTTCCCCCAAAACGGCCAAGAACACGATTCGTCCCGTCAAAACCCGAAAACGGAATTCCAAGTTGAAATATGGATATACAATCCATAGAATATGTTTAACAACATCATTTAAACATAATCGATCCATCGAAAATGGATGAAAAACGAGATCGGGGACAAATCCCCCAAAAAGTCAATTCGAAGGAAATCAAGAAATATACTTCGATTCGACGAAGAACAATGGATTAAATGATGTTAAACACAAGAATACTACCAAGATTAATCATACCCATCATGAATTAATCAACAACACGGAACGAATCGGACGAAAATGCAAAAAACCCCAAATTCACGAAATTAGGGTTCTAAGGAAGATTACCTTGATTCGCTGGATCAAAGGATGATAACGGATGATTGATTGATGTTATGAACTCAAGAACTTCATGGATTTGTTGTTAAACAACATGGCTTCGTCACCCATGAATCTCCAGCCGCGGACGGAGAAGGAAGGAAATCAAAAACGAAATGAAATGTGACTGCTCAGCCACATTTAAACTGGGCCGGACTAGCGCGCGCTAGGCTGCCGAGCTAGCGTGCGCTATCGGCCCAGGCCGCGATCCAGTGGCCTCACTGCCCTACTAACTCGGCCAGGTAGCGTGCGCAGCCGGCCGTAGCGTACGCAGCGTCCAACAGTAGCGTGCGCTACCTGCCGAGCCTGACCGATTCCAGAACCCCTGTGACTCCACCGTCTGCACTCCGATAGCGTCGTTAGGCCTGATAACAGACGCTACACCTGCCGGTTAGCGCGCGCAGCCTTCCGGCCGTAGCGTGCGCTACGCCGGTTCCTGCCACACCCGTCCGGCCGGTGCCCGCAATCATCCGTCCAGTCCCGCAACCGTCCGGCCAGTGCTCGAACAACAGGGCTCGACGACTCGATTTCCGAAAACGTACGGAACGAACACGACGAAAAGTTCGCGGACAACATCAACGACCCGGAATGAAAACATAATACCATAATTAGTCATACGCGACCAAGGAACGGGTCGAGACAACAATTACAGATACGGATACCCGTAACTTTCATGAAATTACAAAATGGCCCAAAACGCCCGGAAATCACGATACGTGATCGAATAACCAAACAGAATTTCACAACACGTCTAACAAAGTTAAACGGACTTACGGGAAACTCGAAACATCAGTTTCGAACGAGATTCGCAAGAATCGAACTCAAGCACGGAAAAGTCGCTAAAAAGCACGGAACTCAACAAAATGACACCGAAACGAACTCGGATGTCAAAAAGTGCAGAATTAATAATTCTCAGAATGACGAAACGGTCACGAGCGAGTCGTCAAAACGGACTTCCGCTGAAAAAAAGAAATTACCGAAAATCAAAAATTGCGGATATTACATTCTACCCTCCTTAAAAG
Source organism: Orobanche coerulescens (assembly GCA_033398695.1). Taxonomy (NCBI): domain Eukaryota; kingdom Viridiplantae; phylum Streptophyta; class Magnoliopsida; order Lamiales; family Orobanchaceae; genus Orobanche; species Orobanche coerulescens. The sequence goes on along the minus strand of CM065805.1, from coordinate 26,459,137 downwards.
AAGTTTCGTCCCGAAACTTAGAACAAGTAGGGAGAAGCGATATCTCGCCAGGAAAACTCAACGAGATACGCAAGAAACGCGTAACTAACGCCCAGTGGCGAAACGTTACAAACAACGCAACGGAATATACGGTGTGAAAACACGCTCCACGACGACCAACACAACGTCGCCGTTAGGGATATCATAAAACCAACAAGTGACAAGCATCATCGAACGGATAATATAGCCAAGTCAATTATCCGACAATCACAAATCACAGCGAACGAAAATCAATACGATTGACCAACCCAACGGTTCATCAATCAAAACGCGAGCCAAACGCTGAACAAATACGGAATTCCAGCGCCTAAGGGCTGGAAGATCGAAAACGAAACTAATTTCCCGAACTGAAGGGAATTACGAAGGAGCCTGAACGTTCACCAATCACGGAACGAGATCAATAAAAACCGAACAATCAAACGATCGAACCACAACGATAACAAAAATCGAAGAATCATGTTCGAATCACGAAGAACAATAAAGTTTAAACAACAACTCCCAGGATGATCTGGTGAGAACTACAAGACATGCATTCCCATAAGATCCACAGGAAAGGGAATAGCGATTGAAAAGTCACAACGACAAATGAGTTATTCCGAAACCATACCACACTCGTTCGATAAACAAAAACAAGGGGCAGGACAAGCTCAGAAATGTCAACGAACATAAATGAGTCGACAGAGTCGAAAACACAAGAGTTCCAAATCCGATCCACTTCGAATAAAAGAACTAATAGAACCAGATGATGTCACTCCCGTACCAGATTCACAAGAATCGAATTGAACCCGAAAAAGTTACATCGATAACCAGATCGACCCACAACAAGATCACAGCTCATTCAGACGATGAAACCGAAATACAGAACAAGTTCATAAAGTATCAAGGAACATGATCAAATCGATAGACTGGAGAAAGAGAAAATACAGAAGTCAAAATAGTACGGGCATTACCTCCGACCTCGTCCACGAAATTCACAAAAACGGGAGCAAGGTAACAAGACATTAAACAACCGACACATAACGGAACGATCATCGATGCACACGGTCATACCAAACTAAGCTCTAACAGCTCGCACATACGCGACAAAGCAGAAATCACCAAGAGGCGACAACATTCAACACTAACATCCCGCCTCTCACAGGGGGCTAGCACAACCAATGTGTGGAAAGCGACTCAACGCTCACACCGCCAATTCGATCATACTCGGGAGAAAACATCAAAATGACAATGAAAACATCATACATACATACCCAGCCCTCAAACGGGAATGTATAGGTTTTAAAAACGAAAATCTCATTTTGAAAATAATTTTAAGAATACCGGTTGATCTTGAGTATCACCTTTCAAAAAAATACAAACGTGAAACATCGTTATCGAGACTTTGGAGAACCATTTCGCATTTGATAAAAATGAGGACACTTTCTCTTAGTGAAAACTTTCAAAATATTCGACCCTCGGGTCTAAATAAAAGTGTTTCTAAAACATTGAAAATATCTCAAAGCATTTTGGTCCTCGAAGTAGATAATTTTTGAAATATATTGTGGCACCTAGGATGTACCACAAGAAAATAACTCATTTGAAAAGTATGTCTCGAAATTTATTTTTCTAAGATACTCAAGTTTTTCAAAAATCCAATAAGCCAGAATGCCCAAAACTCACACATATCGACGTTCACTAAAACAACTCCTAGTACACGCATCAAAACGTTTAAAATCAAGACAATACATGTCTTTAAATGGAAATAAACGAGAAAATACCACATCCAGAACAAAACCACCGACCCCATTCGAGGCCTCTAAGGACCCTCCCGCACTGGCTAGTGAACAAGTCGAACGCGTATAAGCACAAAGCTTCCACAATAGGTAAAACGTGCAAATCGATTCGAAAATCATCAGCCACGGACAAAAACAACAATAAAAAGACATCACAAGCGACGACACTCCCCGTATAAATCAAATACGAGAGTCGACTAAATACATATCGTGAAATCAAAATCCACATATAATCATAAAAATAGCTCGTGTCACACGAGGCACAACACAAAGAAGGGAGACTTACTTCCACAGGTCGCACGAAGATGATGATCGCCCCACGATACTAATCACGGCCAACAAACTCAGACGACGCATCGCGACACGACTCAGTCAGATAAAATCCGACGAAACAAGACTCAAACAACACGACTTGACCCGACAGCCTAGGTTTCCACAACCTAAGCTCCGATACCATTTATGTAACACCCCCAATCCGCTCAGGGATATTACACGCCGTAGAACCTTTCCTCAAGGATCTACCTGGCTGGTAACGACATATAACAACTCAACCATGCCTTTAAGGCTAAAATGACTCAGTAGACCGATTTGGTCTTTCAACAAATACATACAACTCAAATACAACTCATGCCCACGCAGGGGTCAAAATACAACCACACCGCATAACGGGAAATATAGCAAATGAAAAATAGAGTACAACTGAACCAATAAACAAAGTACGGTTCCCCATGTGATTAGTATCGATCATCTTTCATCATCCTTCGTGCCGACCCTGTGTTATGCTCCAAAACCTGAATGCAAAAACAGACATCCACCCCTCGAATACTCGGGGGTTAGCAAAACTCTACTGTTTTGCTAGTGCAAGAACAAAGTGCAAATACGAGCCATACAATTCACATTCCACGAACGATAATAATTCGGAATCCTCAAAGATTCAAATACAACAGGATGAACACTTCTCAAGGGAAGAGTTTGAGTAAAGACATCCCAAAATTTCAAGATCAAAATATCAAGGGAAACAGTTTATAAAAAGATTTGAAATACCATCGGGAGTTTTAATAGAAAACAATTTAGGATTATCAAATCCCACTTTTCAAAATCCAAAAGACAAAAGGGGTCACCGCCCCAAAGGTTTACTTTCCGAAAAATAACCTTTACCAAACCGTGGGGATTTTAGCCCCAAATCCGTAAAATGACTTTTACAAAACCATTAGGATTTTAGCCCCAAATCTCATCAACTCACAGTACACAAGAACGACCACAAGGTTCGTCTCCCAATATCAAAATCCACAAATAAAGGATTTAACATAAACGACAAAATACTCTAGAGCCATCCTAGCCAAGTAGGCCAAACGAACAACTTACCTCTTACACACTTAGTCAATGCATGCAATCATGAAAACCGTTCGAAAGCACTCATTTCCGGAAATGCCAATATCAAATCACATTTGCAAAATGCACCACAATTAACCGCGGACCCACAGCTTCGTGGATCCCTACCGAGACCCCGTCGGATCTAACCCGTAGTGGTTAAAAGCAAGCTCGCGGTCCCACAGCTTCGTGGAGCCCTACCGAGACCCCGTCGGATCTAACCCGTAGTGAGCATACACACACACGTTACTCATGCAATACTAATATGCTAAGAATGTAAGTTCATCAAGAATACTTACTAGAGATGGCCATTTATCCGACAACATTATCAAACTCTCCAAAACACAATAACAAGATTAAACACGGAATACGCAATTCCATAACTTTAAACAATAGGAATATCATCAAAGCCTTCAACGTTCAAAATAATCAATTCCCAAAACACAATGTTCACAAAACACACACGTGTTTTGAAAGATAGCCTTTAACGAGGCCAAACCGAAATATTTTGAAACTTCATTTCAAACAACCAAACAAACACACCAAGACGATCACCGATCATCATATCCATAAAATAAGAAAAGTATGGGCAAGGTACTTGCCTCGAATAACCACAACGCGGAGAATCGGCCGAAGTAGGTTGGCACGAACCGACTACGAACTCGCCGACTCCATCGAACGACAATCCACAACAATGAACTACGAACGAAAACAATAACAATGAAAATGAATTCCAAAGTACGACCCAAAACCGCTGAATTCAATGAACAAATGACGAAGGTTCAAGGATTTCCCCCAAAACGGCCAAGAACACGATTCGTCCCGTCAAAACCCGAAAACGGAATTCCAAGTTGAAATATGGATATAAAATCCATAGAATATGTTTAACAACATCATTTAACCATAATCGATCCATCGAAAACGGATGAAAAACGAGATCGGGGACAAATCCCCCAAAAAGTCAATTCGAAGGAAATCAAGAAATATACTTCGATTCGACAAAGAACAATGGATTAAATGATGTTAAACACAAGAATACTACCAAGATTAATCATACCCATCATGAATTAATCAACAACACGGAACGAATCGGACGAAAATACAAAAAACCCCAAATTCACGAAATTAGGGTTCTAAGGAAGATTACCTTGATTCGCTGGATCAAATGATGATAACGGATGATTGATTGATGTTATGAACTCAAGAACTTCATGGATTTGTTGTTAAACAACATGGCTTCGTCACCCATGAATCGCCAGCCGCGGACGGAGAAGGAAGGAAATGAAAAACGAAATGAAATGTGACTGCACCACATTTATATCTTGGCCGGACTAGCGCGCTAGTCGCCGAGCTAGCGTGCGCTTATCGGCCCGTGCCGCGATCCGATGGCCTCACCGCCCTCGACTCGGCCAGTAGCGTCGCGGCCTTCCCGGTCGTGGCGTGCGCTACTCGCCGCCGTAGCGTACGCGGCGTCAACAAGATGGCGTGCGCTACCCGCCGAGCTGGACCGATTCCGAAACCCCTGGACTCCACCTGCCGACCCGATAGCGTCGTTAGGCGGCCGATAAGCGTGCGCTACACTGCCGGTTAGCGCGCCTGACCTTCCGGCCGTAGCGTGCGCTACGCCGGTTCTTACCGCACTCCGTCCGGCCGGTGCCGCAATCGTCCGGCGATCCAACCGTCGGCCAAATTTCGAACAACAGGGCTCGACGACTCGATTTCCGAAAACGTACGGAACGAACACAACGAAAAGTTCGCGGATAACATCAACGACCCGGAATGAAAACATAATACCATAATTAGTCATACGCGACCAAGGAACGGGTCGAGACAACAATTACAGATACGGATACCCGTAACTTTCAAAAAATTACAAAATGGCCCAAAACGCCCGAAAATCACGATACGTGATCGAATAACCAAACAGAAGTTCACAACACGTCTAACAAAGTTAAACGGACTTACGGGAAACTCGAAACATCAGTTTCGTGTAACACCCCCAAACCACTCGGGAATATTACAGCGCCGCAGACCCTCTCCGCGAGGATCTACCAGGCTAAATACAAAACAATGCGTCACTTCACATGCCGACATGGCTACATAAAGGACTATTAGACCGATTAGGTCTTATATCACAACACACACAACAATACATACAAGACCCTTTCCCAGCACACATACCCACGCAGGGGCTAGAATACGATAACACTTCCATAATTCGAGAAAATAACACATCAGAGGAATAACCAACACGACTCTACCAAATACTCTATAAATGGTCTTCACGTGATTAGTATCTTCGTCTCCCATCATCCTTCGTATCGATCCTGTGGCTCGCTCCCCAGCTACCTGCAAGTACACGGGCCTTGTCTGAGACATCCACCCCCCGAATACTCGGGGGTTAGCAAAACTCCACTGTTTTGCTAGTACAAGTATAGAACAGAAGTACAAACCATACACAACGTGCTTCAAGAATATAATAATCTTGAATATATTTCCCGAGATAATTCACTTAATCGAAACAGTTTGATTTATAAAAGGTAGGAATAGAACCATGTATTTCATACAAAATATTTTATGATCTCGGGAGTTTGAAAACATTTGAAATAAAGGAATTCTCAAGCCCTTCGAAAACACTTAGGGACATTGCCCAAAATCATCTTTCCAAAATACGATTCCAATAATAAAACGCGGTTTCACAACCCAATTCACAACACACGGGGTCCAAGACCCGAATCATAAGCCACAGGGTCCACGACTCGAATAACATAACACATGTTCCTAAGGATTATTCGCGTCCCGTGCTAACAAGCCACGAACCTCAGATGCTCCCGTAGAACATACCCGAGTAAATAACCCAATAGGAAGCCATATCAAATCACATGTCCTCGTGGCAACAGCCACAGAACCATTCAAAACCACAACCATAAGTTATCCCGGCATCGGGCTAACAAGCCACGAACCTCAGAGTCCCCGCAAGACATACCCGATGATAACCCCACAAGTTATCTCGGCATCGGGCTAGCAAGCCCCGAACCTCGGAGTCCCCTCAAGACATACCCGGATTGGATAACCCTACGGTCACGCCCGACCCATACTAGCAAGTATGGATCCCGGAGATTCAACAATCCTACCCGGAGGCACATCACTATCAATGATCACATAACAATGAGCAAAATATCAAGCCAAGCAACACTTAAACATCACAACCTCCTTTCAAAGGAGTATCAACTAATATCACACCCAATACGTTCTTACCGAACAAGTACACATAACAATACGTAATCCCCGACAAAGGATTACGGTCTATTAAACTCACTCAAAGTGGTCATAGCATCTTTTCAACATACAAGACCAACACACATATCCCGAGAACACATATATTCACGTAGTACACGAATTATCGTTGAAAGACAACATTTATCGAGAACATACCGATCCCTTTTTACGTTCATTAAACATTGGGTTTCGTATATAATCATTTATCAATAATTACGCCTACGAAACATGAAATGTATGGACAAGATACTTGCCTCGATATTACGGCGGCGAAGCACGAAGCGGGCACGATCGGGCAACCTTCGAACCTCCAAAAACGATCAAGACTTCGACAGCCCACGAATACTACGAAAATAGCATCACCACGAATCAATAACACTAATCAAAATCAAAAACGATCCTAAAAAGGACAAGGATCTAAGTATTCTCACGGAAATCAAGAATCGTTGATCCGGGCGATAAAAATCGATGAACGGTTAACAAAATCTGAAGATTACGGTGAAGACAACCAAAAATACACAACCAATCGGATGAGATCGGTTAAGAATCACAAATCCAAGGAAAAACCCCAAATTCAAGAAACTAGGGTTCTAAGAAGAGATTACCTTGATCTGGACCAAGAAGACGATTAGATGTTGTTAAACATCTACAAATCCGCTCAGAGATGAAGCTAGAAGAAAAAGATCGGTCCTAATCGCCTCTGGATCTCACTCCCGTCGGAAGGGATGAAGAAAAGTGGAAAAATGACGACTTAATCTTTGTTGTCGGTATTTATCTTCGATGATTATTAGCGCGCGCTAAACACCCTGCATTAGCGTGCGCTAATGGGGTCATCGCTCCAGAGAAACCGCATATAACACAGTTAGCGTGTGCTAGCCAAAAGCCGTAGCGTGCGCTAACGGGTCACAAAACCAGTCCAGTAGCCCCTGGACAGAACCGCACCTGCCGGGTAGCGTGCGCTAGAAAGAAGAGAGAGCGTGCGCTAAGCAATCGATAGCGTGAGCTAGCTATCAGCCTTAGCGTGCGCTAACAAAGCTCCAGTCCCAGTCCAGTAGCTACTGGACTGCCTCTGGACTGCCAGTTAGCGTGCGCTACACATTCAGTAGCGTGCGCTAAACACCACGTAGTAGCGTGTGCTATGCCTCAAGCATTAGCATGCGCTACACCACAAAAACTCAAAAACTCACATAGTGATCCGAAACGCCTCCAAACACGTGTCCCAACAAGACACACCCAAACATGGCACGAAATTCCAACTATGAGGACAATGACAATCCGATAAAACCCAGAAAACTCAACGATTCCGGAACAAAAATCTCGGGTATTACATTTCGAACGAGATTCGCAAGAATCGAACGCAAGCGCGGAAAAGTCGCTAAAAAGCACGGAACTCAACAAAACGACACCGAAACGAACTCGGATGTCAAAAAGTGCAGAATTAATCATTCTCAGAATGACGAAACGGTCACGAGCGAGTCGTCAAAATGGACTTCCGCTGAAAAAAAGAAATTACCAAAAATCGAAAATTGCGGATATTACAGTTCTACGATTATTCTTCCTCGTATGATCGATGATTTATTGATTATATGTTGTTAGGGTAGAATTCTTGTGAAGAACTCGAGTCGGAACCCTTCCGTTCGTCGTTTTCTTCAAGCTTCTCGATCGTGGGTGTATTCATTGTCTTCGCCGGAGAATTGTAGGTGTTCGAGGTGTCCCGACTGAGCCGTGATTGTAGGAGTGTCCGGTATCGATTATCGAGGCAAGTATCTTGCCCATACATTACGTGTTTTGTGGATATAATGGTTGGTAAGTGTCGATATGTGCTAAATAAATATTTATAACCATTTTTCAAAAGAATCGGTATATTTACCATCATGGTTTTCGTAAAGGTGACCCGTGTGGGTCAGGAATTAATATGCTTAGTTGATTATGTATGCTAGTGTTGAGTATAGGATCACCTTACTTTCGTGTAATGTCATTATGTATGATTATGGCGTCGGTAAATGTAAAGTGTAATTCTCTTGTCAAATTATGTGCTTGGAGTCCCGTGGTTATGGATGAATATGTGAGTTTTTGTGATATTGGTTGTGTCGTTCGGTGCTATTGAGATCTTGTGATCCCTTGTGAATTGATATAGTTCTGGGTCGTGAGTACGTGTTGGATAATTTGGCCATTCTAGCAAGGTACCTAGACTATATATATTTTGTGTGTTTGACCTTTGAGAGTCGTGGTTTTGTAATCTGTGAATTGTTACTCTTCCACCTGGGGATGGCATGTGGCCTCTGGGGGCCGATACTAATGGGTACGGCCACGGAAGTGGACTTGGGTGCGTGAGTTGATGTTCTTCCACTTGGGGACGGTTCGACGGGACCTCTGGGGGCCGATACTAATGGGTACGGCCGTGGAAGTGGTTTCCCACCTGGGGACGGTCCGACGGGGCCTCTGGGGGCCGATACTAATGGGTACGGCCACGGGTTACCAAGTTTGGTTTCTGTGATATTGATGTTGATTTTTTGATGATTAATTGTGATATTGTCCAGAGTATCACAATGCTTTGCGCTCGGGGTCGAGAGACATTATATATCGAGTCTTGGTGCTTGGCTAGAATGGCATAAGATTAATGTGTTATGTGTAATGTGCACTTGTAAGTGAATTGAAGTGGATGATCGGGTCGTGGACCCTGTGTTTTGTGACCGTAATGGTTGGGTCGTGGACCTCACGTTTTGTTAACGGATTTGCATTTTGGAAAATGAACTTTGGGGTTGTGACCCTAAATGACTTTCGAGGAATTAAGAACTTTTCAATTTCAAATGTTTTCAAAACTCCCGAGATTTGGAAGTGTTTTCAAAGTGCTTACTTACTTCGTTTCTATTTTCAAGACTTGAACTATTTTTAACTAAATATACCTCGGGAAGTCTTTCGTTGTATTCTCTGAATGGGTTGTGTATGGCTCGTTTTTGCACTTTATACTTGCACTAGCGAAACAGTGGAGTTTTGCTAACCCCCGAGTAATCGGGGGGGTAGATATCTGTATTGTGCCCAGGTACATGTAGGTTTTCTGGAGCAAGACACAGGATCGGTACGAGGGATGATGAAAGACGAATGATACTAATCACACGAAGGCCAGTTTTGGGTTAAGTTAGTCGAAGTCCATTGTAATGTCTTTTCCGCTGTCTTATTGTTCGTTGTTGCAAGTATTTTACCCTTGCGTGGATATGAGTCTGGATGAGTCTTATGTATTTTGATTTGTAAGTCAGTGACGAAAGACCAAATCGGTCTATTGGCTCGTTATTTTGATTCATCGGTATGTAATGTAATGTGTTGTTTTGATGTCTAGCCTGGTGGATCCTCACGGAGAGGGTCTGCGGCGTGTAATATTCCCGGTTTGATCCGGGGGTGTTACAAAAATGAACTTCAATTTCCATCCTTTAATGAGACAAAACGTCAAACACCCATCACATACTCATACCAGATACAGAAACAGAATAGTAACTTGTACCAAGAAACTCATGTCATGTTCAGAATTTTACTTCATCGAACGTTTATCAAACTGAGAAACACAAAAACTCCTTTATTTTTATCATAAAAAGTATATTGATGACTTACAGTGTCAAAAGCTACATACCTAAAGGTTGAAGTACTGGGCTGAACCTTTTTTTTTCACAACTTAATTCTCAATACTTTAGCAAGATGGTCGCCAGATCTGGAATGAACGAAGGAGAAGAGGAAAGCAACGGGTAGGCCCAGTAGGGTTTCAAACCGGAAAGGTAGGGGCGGCCGGATCTGGGATGGTCGGAGGAGATGGTGGTCGGAGAATCAGGCGATGAGGAACAAGATGAAGGAAATGGGTTTTGTCAGGGAGGGTACTGCCATCAGGAGAGTTTTTTTGGCAGTAGTTGGAAATCTGAGAAAGTGCAGAGGGGTAGACTTCGACTTTTGGGCGTCTGTATGGGGACAACAGGGGGTCAAGAAACTGAGCGATTAAGACAGTAACTAAGGGAATAAGTCATTTGTAAACACTTCAAAACATCTGCGCGAAGAAGACATTTTACCCATTAAGCTGATTAAGTCACAAGTAAACAGCCCCTTAATTAATTAAAACATTACTATTGTTTACCTAATTCTAAATTTATTAGTTCACTTCCAAATTTTAATTAGTTTTATAAAAAAACAGCTAGTCGAGCCCTTTACGAAAATTCCCGTGCAGTTTTTGAAGTAAATACATCCCATATATTAAATTTATCCTAACCTGACCATGAACTAACTTAGTTTTAAGTTTGATCTTGCACTACTACAAATAAGACATTTAACATCGCTCATTTAACTTTGGTTTCGTAAAAATCAATCTTAAAAAAGACGCGGTCGCAAAATTATAATCTTTAGAGCAAATTAACATCGATTCTGCTAAAACCGATATTAAATGAAATTAACATCGGTTCTGCTAAAACCGGTGTTAAATTTTCATTCAACATCGGTTCTGAAAAAACCGATGTTAAATTCTCCCATCTCACATCAAATCCGAAAGAATTGATCTAAAATTCTTCCATTTGACATTGATTCTGATAGAACTAATGTTAAATGAAAGTTTAACATCGACTTTTAGGATAACGGATGTTAGTTTCGGTTTTCCATAGAACTAATGTTAAATTCTCTCATTTAACACCAGTTTTTCGGAATCGATGTTATAACACTTTTAAAATATATAATACAACTAAATTATATATTTAAATTTATATTATTATATACATTCATATATTATATTATAATCTTTCAGTTGCATTTAAATTATATGATAGTATTATATATATATATGTGGTTATATTTTAATATGTATATATAGTTGTATTAGTTTTTTAATCAATAAATAGTTTATATTTTTATGACTTCAATATATAATATTAATATATACTTAAAGTTATATTATGATATGTAGATATATATATATATAAAGTTATATTATAATGGTATTTGTTACGAGTTGGCGGGTGGCTGAACGCGTGGCTGGTCGAGGTTGGGGCTTGGTTGGGCTAGCTGAGCTAGCCGCAGTCCAATAATATTTTAAGATCGGAAAATTTAACATCAATTCTCGAAAATCGATGTTAAATGTTGCAATGTTAAAATTTAACATCGAGAAACCGATGTTAAATATCGAAAAAACCTGATCTTAAATATCTTTTTCGTAGTAGTGTTGCCACCAAATAGCAGATCGAACAATAGCCTGAAGCTAGTGTCCAGCACCAGACCCACAGCCTAGCCGTGATTGCTGCGTCGCACGACCTCCTTTCGACCGATGCCGCAATAGTTTTCTGCCGCTAGCAAGCAACACGCGGTATTGCTCCTGCAGTTTGCTGCCCGATAGTAATTTTTATTTTGTGAAAATAGATTTAGTAAAAGGAAAATAAAGAATATCTTAAAATAAATCAATATTTAAAGCTTAATTATTTGAAATTTCTAAGACATAGATGTCTAAATGGACATTTAGGCAAAACAAGAACATCATAACCAATTAAAAAAGTTACAATTAAATTAAAAAAAACAACCAAATAATAATTCATGATTTATATTAAAACTAATATGTGTGTGAGACTCTGATACCACTGTAAATTTTCATCAAAACTATTTTATTGGAAATATCAAACTAATCCAATGATCTCATGCATATGTTAATGATGAACTTAACACACACACACACACACACACACACACATATATATATATATATGGATGGATAGATAGATATATATAGAGAGAGAGAGGATCAAATAATAATGATTTTGCGAATAAGAAATAAGAATAAATCAATGATTTATTTTTGCATGATGTACGGTCTAGATTGGCTTATGCATGCAATATATACATTTCGTGCAATGCATGAAAACTATGAATTATATGCATGGAAAATATGCATTATATGCATCAAAATATCGATGCACTAAAATTTGCATTCCATGCATACATTATTCTGAGAATAAATCTAGGACATCATTTTAATCAAGATCTATGGATCAAATCATTCTTATTTCTTAACTGAAATCTCATTCTTACCATAACCACCCCTATATACACTACCAATATCAGGGGTTTAGCCGATGACTTAAGGTCGTCAGCTAAAGGTCAATGTTGTCGGCTAATCCCCCCAGTCGTCGGCTAAAAAACCGTCGGCCGATATTCGTCGGCCAAGGTTTAGCCGGCGACTTTTTCTATAGTCATTGGCTAAACCTCAAAGTTTAGCCGACGACCGTCGGCCGTCGGCAAAAGTTTAGCCGATGATTGCTAAGTGTCGTCGGATAAACCTCTAATCTTTAGCCGACGACTTGGATAAATGTCGTCGGCTAATGTTTTTTGAAAAAAAAAACTAATATACTTTAGCCGACGACATTTAACAATAGTCGTCGGCGAAAACATTTTTTTTTAAAAAATAATATACTTTAGCCGACGACTGTTGTAAAGGTCGTCGGCTAAAACCTAATATAAAATAAATTGAGATTTTGGGATCCCAAAACCTGTTTTTTTGAACCTGCAATTTTTATATACCAGCTCCCATTATCAACAACAATCAACGCACAACACATTCAACTAATACCATTAATAATATGCCAAACTAGTAGCGTCAACAAAATCACTTACACAATTCTAACACAAATATAAATATACAAGAGTACTACAACAACACAACTACAATCCACCACCAAAATCCTATCAGCATCAATATAATAAAAATATTTTACAATCTACTACCAAAATCATCTAAATGTCCAAACATAGAAGTAGAAGGATTACCACCATCCCCCAGATCCTTGTCATGAGGCTGTGAATATGGGGTCTGACCGAAGATAGAAGGCGGTGGAGCAGGTGTCTGCAGTCTAGCCTGAGTAATGATCTAAGTCAGCGTCATCATATAGTCCATCATGGTCTGCTGCTGCCTCTGGAAACTCTCTAACCGCGTCTCAGTCCTCTGCTCGCTCTCACATAACCGCATCTGAGTCCTCCTTTCAGTCTCAACTCGGAGCTCCCTCTCCGCCCTCAACTGCTCCTCGAGATAGGCAGTCCGTGCATCCCATCCATGAGGGAATCGGAAGTCGGGGGTATCTTTCAATAGGCTGTGACCCTCGTCTCCCATCATCTTAGTGCGGTACCGACTACCTCTAGAGGGTAGACGGTACCCCACACCCTAGCGCCACTACACCATAGATTGCATACAGCAACGTGTAAAATACGTTGCAATATGCCCTAAATTCATTGCAATAGGGCCTATTGCAACGATTATGCAAAAATCAAGCGTGCCTTTTGCTCTGGTTGCCATAGGGCCCTTATGGCAACAAATTTGGTACCATATTGCAACGGCATATTATCGTTGCAAATATAGTATATGGCAACGATTTAACAGCTATAGCAACATGTTTAACACCATTGCAATATCTTGGACTACCTATGGCAACATTGTTTTGCAACGATTTTTTTGTGTTAATTGTTGCAATACATGGATTCAGGCAACCCTAAGGCAACATATATATGCCCAATTGCAACGTATTTAGAATCAAATGCAATCTAATTTTATTAATGAATATGACATATATGGCAACATTTAAGCTTCTATTGCAATGCTAAATAAAAAGCGGCATGACCATTAAATTTATTTCAATTGGTATATCGTAACATCAATCCAACCGAGCAATATTACTGTTGTTCCAACATCAAGACTAAGTTTAGGAAAATGACCAAGTTGAAGCAAAATAACTAAGTTCAAGTGACACACAATCTAACTTAGTAATACATAGACCAATATCTTAATTAAACATTATATAAACATGAGTCATGGCTCTTCTTCCTCTTCCTATTCCTCTTCCTCTTCATCTTCATCTTCATATATCTTCATCTTCATCTTCATCCGTCTCATCTCCGTCCTCAATAGAAGTAGTAGCACATCTAAATCCTTCTCTGAATCATTATGGACTTCTCCCAATCTGAAATTAGAAAAAAAAAAAGTTTGCTCATCACAAAGTAGTTAGCTCACCCACCTCAAGATATAATAAGACACAACCTTGAAAAACACCCACCTCAAGATATAATAAGACACAACCTTGAAAAATTCCACCGCATCATCAAAGAAGCAACAAATACTCCTCTTTGCCAATAAGAAAATAAATTCGAGCCATTAAATCATTAACGAACATAAAAACCAAAAAAGGATTATTCATGCTCTTGAAGATGTGTTTCCTGATGCATCTCACAGGTTTTGTGTTAGGCATTTGCACTCTAATTTCAAGCTGGCAGGATTTAAAGGATTAGCCTACAAGAATGCATTATGGGCTGCTACAAGAGCATCCACTGTTAGTGAGTGGACATTGAGAATGGATGAAATGAAGTCTTTAGGAAGAGAAGCTTTTGCTTGGTTTGAGGATAAACTTCCTGAGCAGTGGAGCAAGAGTCATTTTACCTTTCATCCCAAGTGTGGTATGCTCTTAAACAATTGTTGTGAGAGCTTCAATGCAAAGATACATGATGCAAGAGACAAGCCTATAATCACCATGTGTGAGTGGATCAGAGAGTACCTACTGAGGAGGCTGCAGGAAAATAGAGATAAAGAAGAGAAGAGATGGAAGAAAAGATTGTGTCCAAGAATCAATAAAATTCTGAAGAAACATGTTGAGTTGGCTAGGGACTGCATTCCAATGAAGTGTGACAACACTCATTAACAGGTTGGAGTATGTGATGGTTATCAGTTCTGTGTTAACCTGGAGGAGTGGAGTTGTACATGCAGGAAATGGGAACTTAGTGGGATACCTTGCAAACATGTCATATCAGCTCTACATGATCTTGAACTGAATCCGTAAGACTCGTGGATGAAACTTATACACTGGATAGATACAAGTGTAGTATGAATAGTCTATTTAGTTCATCAGCATAGCATCACAACATATTGCAAATTGTGACACAATAAGATGGATCGTACCCCTTCGCTAGATTCGTCAAGTCTTCGTCGCCATACAAACCAAGCAAGTTATCTTAAAAAGGTCATGCTCCCTTTAAGATATGATAAGAACACAAAACCTGTGAAAATCAACTACAACATCAAACAAGCGATAATGAAATGTCTTCAACAAGTAATCTTCTCAACGAAATAATGATGGTTGATAACTCCATCCTCCCTAACCATTAGTGACATCAGAACTGTCACTAAAACATACGAACAGTAATCTCACATGACTAGTAGGAACCAAAACTGACCAAAAGAAAAAGTATACAACAAGCCAGCAGGAACCATAAAGACAATGTTATGTAGCTTATATAAACCCGGGAAGACAATGCTACGTAGCTTATATTTGGGTGTGTTTGGTATGCCGCCATCAATCACAATGGGAATGATTTTGATAGTAGTGATGGGCCCCTCGGTATGAAAGAACAGATGTGTTGTGCGTTCTAATGCGCCAACCGAGGTAATCCGTATGGGTTTTTATGTTCTTTTGCCTGTAAAACCACTGAAACATGTGACATTGCATAGTCCGTGTGATTCTCTTCCAACATTTGCCTCTTTATCTTTGTGATTAAAAAAGGAACATTAGCTTAAAACAAACCTAATTAGGAACATTAACACTTGAATGTTATGAAATCTGCTTGTCAATTCAGGTATTCGCTATCAGATTTCAGTAAAGGTGGAAAGCGTGTACTCGCTTGACCATAGCCTCGCTGCAGAAATAACGAATAGATAACACAAAATGGCCTTAGACTTTCTGTTGCTAAATCCGCTGCAAAAGTAACCGGATGTTGTTCGACAATACCAACATCAAACGAACCACCTAATTAACTGGTTTGCAATTAATATGCTTATGAGTCAAAAGTCGTTATCAAAGCTATTTCATTTGAAATCAAATTTTAAACCAAATAAGATATGGAATTATATATCAGCATTTTATACAACTCGTGAGCTATCAATCCACGACCTCAACTTGCTATAAGCATCGTGGTACTTTGAAGTGTTCCTTGAAGTGCCCCGATTTTCTCTGCTTCCATTGTAGAAAAATAAAATGAAATGTTAACACATCAAACTGTCTTTCAAGAAGATGTTCAAAAGTACTGTTAGCCATTGTAGTGTCACACTTGTTATTAAAACTAAAAATAGTAAGTTTGAATCGCATTTTTACCGTAAAACTTACAAGATATGTAATAGTCTAGAACCCGAAATTGACACCCACATTGCTTCTACTTGATTCATGGTGACATGAGGGATATGAAATAGCAAACACAAAATACATAGTGAATAAGCATTTTCACCTCGTAAAATTCACCTTTAACATTACATTAGTTTATGAAATCAAATTAGTTATACGAAAGTCGTGTTGGTAAAAACACAATTCAATAATTCTTGACCAATATATACCTTTTCTAACGTGGTGGTTTAACCCTTAACCTTTTCATAACGGTAAAAACAACATATGTTTTGCTAATTAGTTGATTTAGTCGAATTCACTGCTCGTGGCAGGGCAACATCAAAAATAAATTAAGTAAAGAGTTAAGATAACCTAACATGGTCTACTCAAATGGACTCTCCATCTTTCTATTTGGATTTACACCAACTAAAAGTAAAGAGTTAAGAAATTACTATAATCCTAATTGATTGGAAATTATGGTTCGTAGATATCATTGTACACGAGTGGTTGTATTAAGCTTCATCTTCAATCGATGCTTCTAACTTCGCGAGTCTCTGTCAAAAAATTATATGAACATGTTTAATGATTTGAAAACACAATTAAACAATTAAGCTCACATCAAACAATTAAACAATTAAACATCCGCGTGGATGAGACATTAGGAGACCCTAATACAGAGATATTGTTTTGCAGAAATCATGTGAAATTTGGAATAAACAAAAATTCCCTCAAATAATTATAAGAAATCCTTTGAAAATAGCGAATACGACATAGAAAGATCAAAGCGTCGGAGGATTAGGGTTTGGATGCGGATAAGAACGCCTAGGGCGGGCGAGACTTACAAAGTGTATCTGGTGGTGGTGATGCGGCCTGGTGGTGGAGGCGGATGCTTTTCCTGATGGTGGTCGCGGCGTATTGTTCTGGTGGTAGCGGCGGCGACACGGTTCGGAGAGAGACGGTTCTTGTGTTCGTGTGTTTGTTTTGGTGTCTGTGTGCCGTGTGGGTTGTGTTGTGTGTCGTGTGGGTTTTGTTTTTTCTTTTCTTTTTTCTTTTGTTATTTTTTGTACGCCCGCCAACATTTTCCCAGAAATCCCGCTCATATTTTACAAGCCCGCCACATTTTCCCCCCAAAATGAATAGATACCGCAACGATTTTAAAAAAGTATTGCAATAGAATGCATGTTTTAAACTTTCTTATATTTTTCCAATGGAATTGCAATGCTTTTCAAAAGCGTTGCAATTTATGTGATTTGGTTTCTCAATTGCAATGGTTTTTAACAATTTTTTAGAAATATGGTTGCAATAGGCAATCTATGGTGTAGTGCGCGAACATAAGGATCGGCCTGATCGATCTGTCCAATGGCGCAATCGAGGTCGGTATCCGCTAAGTCCGGATAATGCTCCCGAGCAATCTCAGCAAGTATTCTCTGAGACTCTTCCCGCACACGCTCCTAAGTTATATGAAAATAAATATTTTAATATCAATAAAAGTATGATACAAAGACATTTAGTTTATTACCAATATAAAATAAAAAAAGACTTACATGCTCTTCCGGATGGTTCGAATATGCTTTCTGAGTCACGTAGGCAAATGCGTACACCGAATCAGAAGAAATGGCCTCGTGCGAAACTCTCGCTAATGACCGCGAACCCAGACTGTGATGGTCAGTCAGACCAGCATGATTGGTCATGTTGGTCGAGCTAGTCGCCTTAAAAAAATATTGCAAGAATTACAAGATTTTACAGACAATTAAAAAATGACATATATTAAATAATTTCATACCATGAACTCCGGGTCGTGAAAATGGGAGCGTAGCCTCTTCCACTCGTACTCCCGGAACTTGAATTCTTCCGGGGTAGCTCTCGGGTATCACCCCAGGCTTTCCAGAACATGTGCATCTCATTTTTCCAAGATTTGTACCTACAACACATGTTGCACAACATATATTATTCGTAAGAAAAAATTACGCAAACAATGTAGATACAAAATAAATTAAACTGACTTACTTGATAGACTGCACCTCGTCACACCAAGTAAGTAGTAGAGAGTCGGGAATGACAAACCACACCTATTAACAACATAAATACGCAATAATTAAAAAACATCACATATTGCATTTTGAATAACTACGTGTTGATTGAAAACACTTATTAAATATTGTTGGCTACTAAGTATACAAAATACAGTTTGGAGAATGTTTTAAACAACAAACTGTACGATATTCAAATCTGAGTGCGTAGCGGAAGTCTTGTTAAAGTAAGTTGTTGTAAATACAGCAACTAGATATGAAGTGTATACTTAAAGATAATCACAAATATTAAAACAGTAAATGCGGAAGGTAAATGAAACGATAATTAAAGTGGTTCGAGGTAAACCCCTCTACATCCACTGGTCCTCCATACAGGAGTGAAAATATTTATTATAAATACTAAGAACACAACTACGTATTTATAATCAAACATAATCAATGTATCGTTCACACAGATTGATACAATGATCTTAGCCTTCAACCGTTTACACAGATTGGTTTAAGATTTCACTTGACTGGCTTCTTCACACACAGTTCCGAAGCTTCGTCTCTTCAACGCAAGTCCATCACACACAGTTCAGGAATAGCAACGATTCTCAGTCCACACAGGGCTGATGGGTTTTGTTCAAGGATAGAACAATGTTTGAACAACAACTTTGACTTTCTGAGCTTTTAGCTGATGATGTGTTGTTCACGGTTTGAGCATTTGTATATCTCTTCTTTCAGAATAGCAGTATGCTTTGGGAGATATGTTTGCTCTGAATATTCGTGTAAGCACTTGTTTTGATTGGGTGTATGATCTTCAAACTCTGGAGATATATATAGCCTTCTGAAATATATCCGTTGATATAGATCCGTTGAGCAAAAGTCCGTTCCAACGGGATGATATGTTTGAATAAAACACGATCCGGATTTTGCGCTTGATTGAAGATCTCTGACGGCTTAATATTTAAATACTTTATCTTTTAGTATTTAAATATGTCTTCTTAAATGGGACTTTGACTTTAGCGAATAACAAAGATTCCTTCTTGTCCTGTTTGGATACTGTATGGAATGATACCTGTATTGTTGATTCGAGACAGCTTCCATACTTAGTCTTATGAGACTCCTTTGCTATATGATTGATTCACTGTATGCTAGGACTACGAGAAGTCTTCGATACAGGTTGACATCTTTTGATCAGCTTTTAGATACAGCTGTCTGCTGTATGCTGGATTGGCACATTGTCAAAACACTCTATACCGGGATTGTTTATCCCTACAATTTTGATACCGGGATTGTTATCCCAACAATTTCCCCCTTTTTGATAATTTGCCAAGTCTTGCCAAGTCTTCCTTTTAAAATCTTTTTGATGTTATCCAAACATCCTTGATGATGCCAAAACTTTGACACTTAGCATCTTTGGAGGAGGGCAGACTTCTTGGTCTTCTGTTCGAATGTTCTGGCCTTCAGTAATTAGCCTAACATTAAGAACTGCTCGCAGGCAAGTTCATCTTTTGTCAAAAGAGTATTACATCTGTAAACTTATGATTGACGCACAGGCACAATCTTACATTGTTTATCGAGATACATACAACTTAAACTACGAACTATTCGCAGAGAAGTTCTTCAGCTTATGTATTGAAACAAGTTTCATATTTGTGTACATCAAGAATAAATTAAGTGTTTGTAAACATACAAGAACACAGTAGATTATGAGTTGTAATCTTTCAAGACAGGCAAATATTTTATTGATATTGAAACAAAGAGTACAATATTGTAAGACACCCAGATTTAACTGGAAATATTACAGTGTCGTGGGCCCCGAAATGGAACACACAAGGCTAAAAGAAATTTTCGCAAACATTTACAAATGCCCAAGAGGCCAACGGCGGTACTATCTTTAAAACATTAGAAGACTATATAAAATCTATTTAGCAAAACCGTCGTAAAATCTCGTTTTAAAAAGGGCGAGGCCAAACGGTCGAAACTCAATAGTTCAGAAAACGATTTCCAAAGTAACTCAAGTTACCAGAAACGAAAGATCGTTTCAAAATACTCACGCAGCGGAAAAGACAATAGTTAAAAGTACTCTAGCAGCAGAATACAACAACTGATCAGGAACTCAATACAAAAACATGCCCTAGCCAGTATCCTCCGGGAAGCTCATCTCTTCGCGACCGCTACAAGCTCGATATCCAAAGAACCTAAAAATAAAGCCCACGACGGGGTCAGCCATAATATCCAACGATGATAACCGTCACATCACATTAATAATTACATACCAATGAGAATACAAAATAAGAATACGACCAATGTAATCTTATCGTTATAACTCTACCAAAATTCACATCTCGTACTGTGTCTCACACAATACCTCAAAATCCTCAAAACGTCATCATAACTCACTGTTACGAAAATCCACTAACTCTATCCAACCCAAATCGATCGAGTGACATTATCAAGTCTCAACACAAAAACCGATTGTCCATCAAAGACAAATACCAAGGGAAATACGGAACATACCTCGGGATGCACAATACCACGACAATCATATCAGTCTAATCCCAGATCAGATCAATGCAACATACGGACACGGTCCTAACACAAGGCCTACACATGCATACTCATATGACAACGTCAATATGATCACAACAATAACAATGATGTATACTCAGTGGAAATCCGACGATCCAGCGCCCTCAGCATAGATCCCCTTGGTGATCCTATCAGATCATCACAAGGTGGATAACCAACAATACACATGAACAACAACACATGACAAAATCAATGATGCGAATTCACAAGATTCCATCAACACAATACTGGTAATCCAATGATCCAGCGCCCTCAGCATAGATCCCCATGATGATCCCGTCGAACCAACGCATGGTGGAAAACCTGTCCAACGATCCAGTGCCCTCAGCATAGATCCCCATGCTGATCCCGTCGAACCAACGCATGATGGACATCCGATCCAGCACCCTCAACATAGATCCTCATGATCCCTTCGGATCAGTTACAACATAAACAATGTAATTATGCATACACATATGCAAATCAATATGTTCATCAACATGAACAACATATGAATCAAAACATGAAACGACACTATGATAAACAACTAGGACGACCTCATGTTCGACAACATAAATGACAACCTGCATGATCAACATCATCCATACTAAACCGAATCAAACTAAGATACTGTTCCGAATCCTTCAGGAGAAATCTCAATGTCAAATCATCACCGGCGATTATCCTCGATACTCGGCGATCCAAACGTACCATGGACTATAGATACTCATATCCTCGTCTTTACCATAATATAACCTCGATACCCGAATATGCCAATAACCGAAATAAACCATATACAGTACGATTTAACTTCCAGAATCGGAAAGACAACATATAATCATTGCTATATGCTTTATAAACGAAATGAAACTGAAACCATTCATTAAAAATTATAACTGAGCAAGTAATAACTTGCCTCGATACCGATACGACGATGATGAAGCCGCTCATTGCCTTCGTCTACGAGCTCCTCGGCCCTGACCCTATGTAATTCACGAACATACCCGAACACGACCGCAACATACGGTTCTAATCACTGATCAATAATCTCGACCTATGGCAATAATTAATAAACAACAATCCGGTAACAATCAATAACCGACATAACCAATCCACAAACCCAACGGTTCTACGACATCTCGGTTAAACATAAGTCTGAACAATCCAACTCAAACCAGTACAAATTCACAACCACAATACGAAAATACTGCACTGTCTGCCTACTTAGCGCACGTTAAACGCACAACGTAGCGTGCGCTAAGTAGCTCCCGTTAGCGTGCGCTAGCCCGTAAGCTTAGCATGCGCTAATGCTGTACAGATGCATGTTTTTCAGATACCGAATCAACATATGGTGATTATCAAGAACACTAAGTAATTTGAAACCATGTTCAAAGCTATCAAAACAACGAAATCTGATATCCTTTAACATATAAACAATCATTCAACTTATAATCCAAGTCCTATATCCACATATCATCTTCCTCAATATCAACTTCATGAAACCATAAGAACGTAACAATACTTCCATGATCCATCATTACAGGGAGTAATTATCAATAATTACATCAACATTCGAAACTGAGGAGAAGATTTAACCAACTTATCTCAAGAAGACGGGCAACACGATTCAAACCATATGAATCACATCAATATCCATATATCAATAACAACATCATCATAATCCGGTAATCCATCTCATAATCATACTTATTAGCTTGTTTATATGATATTCATCAACTCAAGAACGTAAATCTCCAATCCAAAATGAAATCCAAAAGTGAAGAACTATTACCTTGTATAGACGAACCATGAAGGAGAGCAATCAACTTCATTCCAAGAATCATCAATAATTTCAAGAACAAGACTTTAATCTATGTTCCTCAGCTTAATCTTTGTTAAAGATCATCATATCTCAGTGTTTGGAAACTCAAACTTCTCTCTAAAAACTCTCTCTCGGTTGCAAGGAAGGAATTGATGAAATGAAGGATAATGCCCAACTACACATATATATACTGCATATTATTAACGTACGCTAACATCCTTATTTAACGTACGTTACATGCTTAGGGTGCGCTAACTCTCTTTGTTAGCGTGCGCTATCGCGGTCCATAGGCTACTGACTTGCTCCGCACATCAGCTTACGTACGTAATGCCCATGCAATAACGTACGTAGACTACACTGTCTAGCGCACGCAAAATCTTGTATCTTAGCATGCGCTAATTGTAGTTGACTTGCTACAGTCTGCACCTACCCCGAATAGGCTCGCGACCCCACATGTCGGAAGCAACCAATAAAGCCAAGATTCCCTGTTGACCGACTGATATTAGCGTGCGCTAACAACAGGCATTAGCGTGCGCTAATGCTTTACGACAAACATCAGTTTGACTACTCAGAACATGTGCCGAAAGTGGCCTGGTCCACACATAGATTCCTTCTGATCTGTTCTGCACTAGCGTGTGCTAAGTTATGTCCGTACCGTGCGCTAAACCTGCACGATAGCGTGCGCTACTCGTGATTATTAGCGTGCGCTATTAATGTTACACTTAGACATTTCCAACGTTTCTCGTCCGTCTCGACATACTGGATACGTATACATGACGCACTATATCCTCTAATACAATTGTCGACCAAGTACGACAATTATACCGATACTGACATCTCAGTCCTTCATTTATTTTATCTATACTGTACAGATTCCATGCTGTACAATATAACTCGGATAAAATAATATTAAACAACGGTAGTAGAAGTTCCGGATATTACATACAACACCACTTAAAATAAGTTTCGTCTTCAAAACTTGAAATCCGTCATAGAAAAACGAGCAAACCGTTTAACCAAAATATTCCGAAACCATCACGACAACGATCAAGCATCATTATTAGCGAATAACCAAAATAGCGCGAAGTCGACGATGTCTTGAGATACTAGCAAGTGACTTCACTGTAAAGCCTCAATACGCTTACAATAACAATTCCACGAGTCTCAGCAAAATATATCATCTTCGGATGAAATAATCTATTTGTTTCAAACCTTGTCTGCCTGATCGTACAATCAAGTCCCAATTCTGATAAAACCAATAATACACGATATATTT
The DNA here is from genome assembly GCA_033398695.1 of Orobanche coerulescens. Classification (NCBI taxonomy): domain Eukaryota; kingdom Viridiplantae; phylum Streptophyta; class Magnoliopsida; order Lamiales; family Orobanchaceae; genus Orobanche; species Orobanche coerulescens. Next base: position 26,434,844 of record CM065805.1, on the reverse strand, counting down.
GTGAAACAACTGTCCAAAACAATGACAACAGATCCCAAAACCTCGACACAACGTCCGAACGCTCAGATGATCACCAGCAATGATCAACCAATAAATCAACCGAGAATATCATCGACATGATAAACTCTAATACGAGCAATCCAAAGGTCAAAACACAACTGAGAATATCATCAACATGATAACTCAATATTACCAACGAATGACCAACAATATCCGAGAATACCCTCACATGGTAAGTTCCAACACGATGAACACATAACCACAGAGACAGATACACGAAAGAGCAAAATTCTCAAATCGACACACCAATCACATACGGTGGATCTCAATAAACATATCCTGTTGGTGAACATACCCCTCGGCATATGAATAACCAATCACAATCTGTCGACCATATCCAATCATACATGGACTGGGAACGACCAATCATTACTCAAAACAACCAGCATGGGGTTACCATCCTCAAACCTACACTTACAAAGAAATCCCTCAAAAATCATTATTATAAAAATCACACTACTACCATACCAATGGAATCGCATAGCACATATGTCCCGATTTCATGAAATCCAAAGTCCCAAAATTACATCCTGTGCATGGATCTACAACACGCAGCATATTTCTCTTATCTGATCGACCAACCGATCATCTCTGGATAACCAAACTAACATACTAAATTCGAGTCTCTATTCATCGCTCCATACTGATGTATTATCCAGTTCGCGAGTCACGTTCAAAACTCCACAATGTTATGCACTATGCACTAAATGCATATGTATATCGAGCATATTTTCAAAACCAGTTTGAAATCATATATCTCGTCAAGAAGACAAATATTCGAAAGTTCTTTCAAAAATTTCAAAACTCAAAAACATAAATTTTGGTAAGACCACAAAATCAATTTTCGAAAAATTAAATCGACTCGCTGGTGCCAAGTATTCGATAATAGTTTTCCTTCGAATCCATACGATTTCGAGGTTTTAAAATGAAAACTATGCAAATGATTGACCACATCCATATTCCTGTATACCAATCCGGCTCGTCACAAATTCCACTGACATTCCATCGGAAAACTACACGATATAATTCCAAAATTTCAATATATAGACTCTGATAAAAACTCCTCCTCCACATACTACTCGCAACGTCAATTCTTAATCCATCCTGGATCACCTCAAATATGATATGACAAAACATTGAAACAAATCAATAAATCAAACACAGCGAAAGACTTCCCGAGAAGTTCCATTTGAACAAGTAAACCAAAGCCTCGAAAGGCGGAAATAACATAGGTAAATGATTGGTAAAGTGTTTTACAAATCTCGGGAGTTTTAGACAACAAGAAAAAGCCTTTTGAAACATTAGGGTCTCAGCCCGTATCTCGTTCCGCATTACAAGAAGTTTAAAAAAGTAGAAAACCCTTCTGGACCTCAAGTCCTGAGTTATAAATCTATTTCAAAATCAATTGGGTCTCGGCCCAAAAATTATTTTCCGTAAAACATTCGTAAAACATTCATTTTGAAAAGTATCATTTTCAAATGCTCGAAAACAGTTCCATATGTCACAAAATGAACTAACATGACTACATATTCTTCTCAACCATGCACAACATTTCTCCCAAATGCACAATTCCATTCCGAAATCTAACTGATATACTGATTTCCAAAATCATAGTTTCTCAAATCATCAATCTGTCCCAATTCTGTCACCTCATACTGTAACGAATAATATCCTGCTGAATCTCAACGCATGTCAACTAGAATGGCAATAAATCTCAATGAAATTCAAAAATCCAAATACTTACAGATCGTAAAGTCGACGATTCCCCGTGATACTGGCACATGTCTCGACTCTAGAAAATACTCGACACCGATATTTTCAAAACACACATTTTGAAAACTCAGTTCAACTCGAGAACACAACACGACTCTATCCGAAGAAACACGTTAACACCATTTGGAAAAGTTTACAACAACCCCAATACTACACTGGTAAATCACATAACCCATAGGCCCGAGTGAACAACAAAAACTCACGGCTCTAGTATTAGTCAATCGACAACTCGAATGACGCGACTAAAACACAACCCAACTCGACCCAAATGCTTAGGTTTTCTCAACCTAAGCTCCGATACCATATTCTGTAACACCCCCAGATTTAACCGGAAATATTACAGCGCCGTGGGCCCCGAAATGGAACCCACAAGGCTAAAAGAAATTTTTGAAAACATTTACAAATGCCCAAGAGGCCAACGACGGTACTATCTTTAAAACATTAGAAGAATATATAAAATCTGTTTAGCGAAACTGTCGTAAAATCTAGTTTTAAAAAGGGCGAGGCCAAACGGCCGAAATTCAATAGTTCAGAAAACGATTTCCAAAGTAACTCAAGTTACCAGAAACGAAAGATCGTTTCAAAATACTCACGCAGCGGAAAAGACAATAGTTAAAAGTACTCTAGCAGCAGAATACAACAACTGATCAGGAACTCAATACAAAAACATGCCCCAGCCAGTATCCTCCGGGAAGCTCATCTCTTCACGACCGCTACAAGCTCGATATCCAAAGAACCTAAAAATAAAGCCCACGACGGGGTCAACAATAATATCCAACGATGATAACCGTCACATCACATTAATAATTACATACCAATGAGAATACAAAATAAGAATACGACCAATGTAATATTATCGTTATAACTCTACCAAAATTCACATCTCGTACTGTGTCTCACACAATACCTCAAAATCCTCAAAACGTCATCATAACTCACTGTTACGAAAATCCACTAACTCTATCCAACCCAAATCCGTCAGGTGACATTATCAAGTTTCAACACAAAAACGATTGTCCATCAAAGACAAATACCAAGGGAAATACGGAACATACCTCGGGATTTACAATACCACGACAATCATATCAGTCTAATCCCAGATCAGATCAATGCAACATACGGGCACGGTCCTAACACAAGACCTACACATACATACTCATATGACAACGTCAATATGATCACAACAATAACAATGATGTATACTCAGCGCCCTCAGCATAGATCCCCTTGATGATCCTATCAGATCATCATAAGGTGGATAACCAACAATACACATATGAACAACAACACATGATAAAATCAATGATGCGAATTCACAAGATTCCATCAACATAATACTGGTAATCCAACGATCCAGCGCCCTCAGCATAGATCCCCATGATGATCCCGTCGAACCAACGCATGGTGGAAAACCTGTCCAACGATCCAGCACCCTCAGCATAGATCCCCATGGTGATCCCGTCGAACCAACGCATGGTGGACATCCGATCCAGCGCCCTCAGCATAGATCCTCATGATCCCTTCGGATCATTTACATCATAAACAATGCAATTATGCATACACATATGCAAATCAATATGTTCATCAACATGAACAACATATGAATCAAAACATGAAACGACACTATGATAAACAACTAGGACGACCTCATGTTCGACAACATAAATGACAACCTGCATGATCAACATCATCCTTACTAAACCGAATCAAACTAAGATACTGTCTCGAATCCTTCAGGAGAAATCTCAATGTCAAATCATCACCGGCGATTATCATCGATACTCGGCGATCCAAACGTACCATGGACTATAGATACTCATATGCTCGTCTTTACCATAATGTAACCTCGATACCCGAATATGCCAATAACCGAAATAAACCATATACAGTATGATTTAACTTCCAGAATCGGAAAGAAAACATATAATCATTGCTATATGCTTTATAAACGAAATGAAACTGAAACCATTCATTAAAAATTATAACTGAGCAGGTAATAACTTGCCTCGATACCGATACGACGATGATGATGCCGCTCATTGCCTTCGTCTACGAGCTCCTTGGCCCTGACCCTAGGCAATTCACAAACATACCCGAACACGACCGCAACATACGGTTCTAATCACTGATCAATAATCTCGACCTATGGCAATAATCAATAAACAACAATCCGGTAACAATCAATAACCGACATAACCAATCCACAAACCCAACGGTTCTACGACATCCTGGTTAAACATAAGTCTGAACAATCCAACTCAAACCAGTATAAATTCACAACCACAACACGAAAATACTGCACTGTCTGCCTACTTAGCGCACGTTAAACGCACAACGTAGCGTGCGCTAAATAGCTCCCGTTAGCGTGCGCTAGCCCGTAAGCTTAGCGTGCGCTAATGCTGTACAGATGCATGTTTTTCAGATACCGAATCAACATATGGCGATTATCAAGAAGACTAAGTAATTTGAAACCATGTTCAAAGCTATCAAAACAACGAAATCCGATATCCTTTAACATATAAACAATCATTCAACTTATAATCCAAGTCCTATATCCATATATCATCTTCCTCAATATCAACATCATGAAACCTTAAGAACGTAACAATACTTCCATGATCCATCATTACAGGGAGTAATTATCAATAATTACATCAACATTCGAAACTGAGGAGAAGATTTAACCAACTTATCTCAAGAAGACGGACAACACGATTCAAACCATATGAATCACATCAATATCCATATATCAATAACAACATCATCATAATCCGGTAACCCATCTCCTAATCATACTTATTAGCTTGTTTATATGATATTCATCAACTCAAGAATGTAAATCTCCAATCCAAAATGAAATCCAAAAGTGAAGAACTATTACCTTGTATAGACGAACCATGAAGGAGAACAATCAACTTCATTCTAAGAATCATCAATAATTTCAAGAACAAGACTTTAATCCATGTTCCTCAGCTTAATCTTTGTTAAAGATCATCATCTCTTAGTGTTTGGAACCTCAAACTTCTCTCTAAAAACTCTCTCTCCGTTGCAAGGAAGGAATGGAGGAAATGAAGGATAATGGCCAACTACATATATATATACTGCATATTATTAACATACGCTAACATCCTCATTTAACGTACGTTACATGCTTAGCGTGTGCTAACTCTCTTTCGTTAGCGTGCGCTATCGCGGTCCATAGGCTACTGACTTGCTCCGCACATCAGCTTACGTATGTAATGCCCATGCAATAACGTACGTAGACTACACTGTCTAGCGCACGCAAAATCTTGTATCTTAGCGTGCGCTAATTGTAGTTGACTTGCTACAGTCTGCACCTACCCCGAATAGGCTCGTGACCCCACATGCCGGAAGCAACCAATAAAGCCAAGATTCCCTGTTGACCTACTGATATTAGCGTGCGCTAACAATAGGCATTAGCGTGCGCTAATGCTTTACGACAAACATCAGTTTGACTACTCAGAACATGCGCCGAAAGTGGCCTGGTCCACACATAGATTCCTTCTAATCTGTTCTGCACTAGCGTGCGCTAAGTTATGTCCGTACCGTGCGCTAAACCTGCACGATAGCCTGCGCTACTCGTGATTATTAGCGTGCACTAATAATGTTACACTTAGCCATTTCCAACTTTTCTCGTCTGTCTCGACATACTGGATACGTATACATGATGCATTATATCCTCTAATACAATTGTCGACCAAGTACGACAATTATACCGATACTGACATCTCAGTCCTTCATTTATTTTATCTATACTGTACAGATTCCACGCTGTACAATATAACTCGGATAAAATAATATTAAACAACGGTAGTAGAAGTTCCGGATATTACAAATATTTTGCTGTTCTGAAAATAAAATTACAACAAGGAATTTAACTCCTGTAATCTGAGTGTCTCCACGGCTTTTTGGGGTCATTCTTGGTATTTTTCCACCAGTTCTGATGAGCGTCCCTATCTTGATTCAGATATAAAGCTCGTCCTTCATATGACTTATCGAAGACTAGGATCCAATCTTCTGGATGGGTAACCAAGTCACCTTGTCTATGCTTAGACTTTATCTGCCGCTGTAGCGGGAGCGTTCCTTCTTCCAACTTTTTCTTAAATTCCTCAGCGGCTTCCTGTACGATCCTGCATCTGTTGAAAATTGGGGATTCCCTGATAAGAACAACAAAGTATCTTAGCAGTTCATTTCTCCTCCAGTTCTTGATCTCTACTGCAATAGGCTGTCGGTCGTCTGGGAGGTTCATAGCTTGCGTCTTTAGAACAAGGTTTTTCCAAGGAAACTTAGGGTCCTGGAATTCGAGGCGATCTCTCTGTATTCTAACGTTGGGAGAAGGAGATGATAGACGGGCAATATCAGCAGTGATGCTGTCTTCAAAAGCAGCTAGCATTTCCTTCTCTTGCTCAAGTCTTGATCTCCTAGCAGCTTCCTTCGCTTCTTCCGCCTTTTCACCTTCTCATCAAGGCATTCCAGGATTTGCATAGCAGCATCCTGTTTCGTCTCAAAACTTGTCATTTTCTCAACTGGGGTGGTGAGCACCTGCGACATATCTTAAATTTTCTTGTCGTTGACTCGAAGCTAGGAACCGGATTCGATCAAATCTGATGTGGTTTTGGCCTCGGACATGCGTAGCTTAGATTGTTCTTCTTTCAGGATCTGCTCCTGTCGTTCTTGCAATTGGATTAGGGCCTGCTTGAAGATGAATGGCAAGATACTGAAGGCTTCTTCCACTCGGGAAACTTCGTGCCTTAGACCTGTCATCTCTTCAACAACTGATGTGTGTAGCCAATTAAGAGCTTTTTCGACAGAACATAGGGCGTTGACGGTGTCCCGGATGAAAACTGTTTGAAGGCCGAGAGCAGGTAATCGCTCTTTCCTTTTGGCCGTCCTTGGAGAATCTGGCTGGGCGAAATCTTCAACTCCATTCAACCGTCTCAAGTCCACATTGGGACGTGAATTGAGTTGGACATCCTCAGGTATTATACCGTCGTCGGATTCCAAAACAGTTGATGTTTCTGGAGCATTAGAGGTAGGCTCGGCAACAGGAGGTGCTGTATCCTCCTGTGCTGGGATGGGTTCTGAAGACATGGATACAGGAGGGACTGATTCCTCCTGCTGTCTCTCAGCTTCCGCCTGCTCCGGCAGAGGGACTAATTCCTCGTGCGGGATGGTGCTGGTCTGGTCATCTATGGCGATAGGCTCGGGTGCCTGTTCCACGGTTGTTTGATCCTCGACGACAGGCTCGGGTGCCTATTGCGAAACTGATTGTTCCTCCACGACATGAGGGACTGAATCCTCGTTGTCGGGAACAATGTCTTGCTGTTGCGAAGGGGGCATATTTTGACTTGATGTCCCTTCACCATTTTGTTGTTGAAGTTGTGAGAATTCTTTTTCTCTAGCTTCCTCACGACTCATCCCCAGACCTGCCTGAAAGGCGTCGTCGTCGTCGTATGAGTCATGGTCTGATTTTGGACTTTTGGGAGATTCCACAGACTTAGCTTTTCCTTTCTTTCGTGCTTCGGATTTATCCAATTGATGGTGCTCAATTAGCTCTCTACAGCATAGGTTGTCCCATTGGATCAGGACTGCGACATATTGAGCATCCGTCACTTCGAGAACAAATCTTTCTTCATTGCTCCATTCGCTCCAGTTGTACAGGGTGTCGTACGGAGCAAGCCTATAATTCTTCCATTGGACGAACCTTTCAAAAGCCTGATCGATTTGCACAGAAAGTAGGGTTTTGTGAATAATGGTGTCCGGGGAGGGGTTGCGTACAGCGCCTGGGTCCGCTGTATGCATGGGTTCCTCTACAGGTGTGGAATTCTGTATCGGAGAGGGATCCCTTACAGGGGTTGGTACCCTGATGGGAGATGGATCCTTAACGGGTGTGGAATCCCGAATAGGAGAAGTAGCTTTTGGCTCCAAAGTGGCAGCCGACTCGCCAGAGTCTTGTAGGTTGGCAGATGGCTGAGTATCTGTCCTAGCCGCCAATGGCTCGGGATCTACTGTCGAGATAGTAACAATCATCTCTTCCGCAGGGGTTGCTCCCTGGGGTGGCGATACAATGGGTTGGGCTGATGAAGGAGCATCCTTGGAAGTCTCTGTAGCTTTAACTTTTGAAAGCTTCCTTAGCTTCCTTTTCGGCATCTCAACAGCAACGGGAGTTTTGCTGTGAGATCTTTTTCTCTTCCTTGAAGAGTCTTCGCTTTGGGACTTCAAAGATACGTCCCTTGGGTCGGGAGATAGAGGCAGTTTGCGGACAAAAGGTCTGTTAGTGATCAGGGTTCTTTGGTTGAAAACAGTAGGCCTTACGTTTCCTAAGTATATCTGTGAATTGATTTTCTTCGCCTCAGCGGATTGCGGAACTCTGCATTTTGTCAAAATGTAGTTTAAAAGCAGACCAAAGGATTTCTTCTGTGAGGTAGGTTTAGAGACTTCTTCCTGCAACCGTTTGAGGATGATTTGACACCAGTTGACCTTGTCACAGGTCATTATTGCAACCATCATCCTGAACCTAAGATTGGTGCACATTTCAAAAGCATCTGTTCTGTTCTCAATAACACGACAACAGAAATCGTGTAAATAGACAAAAGGTAAACAAAATAGTTTCTTATTGCAAGAGGTATGAACTGTTTCCACCGTCGCTAAACTGGTGAATAAGCCATAGTATGCGGTCAAGAGTTCTTAGGACCCAAAAGGTTTCAAGATCTTCCATGGTCAGGCCATCAGCAGGTCGCCTGTAGAGATTCTGGAAAAGCTCTTGGTCAACACGGATCTCAACTCCGCGAATGAAAGCTGTGATATCAGCAACATGTCCTCCTTGAGCCAGTGAAAGGAAACGAACAACAGCATTGAGGTAGAACTCCTCAACCAGGTGAACATCAAATCGTTCTGCGGTGTGGCTTCCAAGGCAATAGAGGCCTTGTTGACGTATCCTCATAATGACGTATTCCATCGATTCGACGTCATCACCTTCGGCATGAACACGTTCAATCACGACATATCTAGAGAAGATATGTCTGTCGATGATGTTCGAGGATTTCTTGAGAGAGATGGAAGAGGTCTGGGTAGACGCCATTGATGATTCTCGAAGAAAAATTAAAAGGATTCAAAGAGAAATGCAGTAAACACAGAAAACTTGTAGGCTCTATGCTCAAGAACTCTTACAATATGCAGAAAGCATAAAGAGTCTCAAATGGCATTTACAGTCCTTTTATAGTGGGCGGCGAAGAAGGGTTTTCAGAGAATGAACGGTTAGATTTAAGGGATGGGAACTGGTGTTTGAAATGAACGATTACGATGGACTGAGTGTAACCGGTACAACTTATCCATCAAATTTTTAAAATAAGAGCGTGTTGGTCCCTTTTACTTAAGTATACTCGATACAGCTTGGGAAATGTTTAAGCAACAGGCTGTATGGTTTTTCGAATCTGAGTGCGTAGCGGAAGTCTTTAATATAGTAAGTTGCCGTCGATACAGCAACTTGGTTTATTCTCCTGTTAGCTTGATGCGTACAGGGATTTTGCAGTGTATACTAGTATAAATCACAGTTATGAAAACAGTAACGGCGAAAGGTAAATAACACAGTATTTAAGTGGTTCGAGGTAAACCCCTCTACGTCCGCTGGTCCTCCACACAGGAGTAAAACGTTTATTATAAATACTGCGTACACAACTATGTATTTATAATCAAACCTATCCTTGTATCGTTCACACAGATTGATACAAATAATGTCGCTTTCAACCGTTCACACAGATTGGTTAAAGCTTCCTTCTCGACTAGCTTCTTCACACACAGTTCCAAAGCTTCGTCTTCTTATTCGTCCCACACAGGTCAGAATAACTTGTTGAGTTCACACAGAGCTCGGTTTTTACACAAAGGTAAAAAGGTAGGTAACCGGGTAAGAACATCAGCTTTGAAGTTCGTGAGCTGATGATGACTGTTCTTGATGACTGAGTATATTTCTTCTTTCTCAGATATGGATTGATGCTAGAAAGAAATATACTTGCTCTTATAAGCTTGATCTGATGTTAATGAATATTCAGTCTTTCGATCTTTTGAATATCGCTTGTAAGCTTGTAAATGTTCTTGATGATTCGGATGCTTGTGATGATCTTCAAACTCTGGGGATATATATAGTCTTCTGAATAATATATCCGTTGAGATAGATCCGTTGAGCAAGATTTGATAGTTGACTTGAATAGACCACGATCCGGATATTGCGGGATTTGAAGATCTCTGACAGCTTCAGTATTTAAATACTTTGTCCTTTCAGTATTTAAATATTTCTTTATCAAATGGTACTTGACTTTAGTGAATACTAAAGATTCCTTTTAAAAACAATCTTCAGTCCTGATCCGATGTGGATGCTGTATCCACTAGAGCTGCTGTATGGAAGGGCGCTGTATTGAGGTTTCGAGACAGCTTCCATACTTGGCGTTTAACTTAAACTATGTTGTTGTATCTTGGTGGCGCGAGAACTTGCTGTATGCTGGCGCTATCCGAAGGTCTTCGATACAGGATTGCAACTTCAACCGGCTTTCGATACAGGGCTTGCTGTATCAAGCTTTGTTGTTTGGCAATTATCAAAACAACATTACTTATCCCAACAATTTCCCCCTTTTTGATAATTTCCAAAACTTCTTGATGATTCCAAAACTTTGATGCCAAAACCTCTAAAAACAATTTCCCTTCTTTTTCGATAACCACTTGTTGGTACTATGAGAAGACTTCGATACAGGAGATATTTAATCCCGACAGTTTCTCTCTCTTTGATAGTTTCTTGAGCAGGCTTCTTGATCTTCTGTCAAATGATCTGGTCTTCAGTACTTAGTCTAAAAGAAATGTGAACTGCTCACAGGCAAGTTCTAAAATGATAGCATCTAATAGGGAAGTGTATTACATTTTAAACTTATGATTGGCGCGCAGGCACAATCTTACATTGTGATCTAGTTGAGTACAACTGAACCTATGAACTGTTCGTAGACGAGTTCTTGCAGTAATAATACGATAAAATTTGTTTTAAACAACAAACTGTATCCTCAGATAATATAGCGTTCCTTCTCTATATACATGATTCAATTAATGTTCGGATTAACGCTGTATTCATGGGTCGTACTGTATTCCCCTTTAATTATTGCACACGTCAGCTGTAGGATACATAGTTCTTTGTTCACTACATTGCTGTATTGACGGTTCTGAGTGTACAGATAATTAACGTTGGATACTGTATTCTTGGGTCTTACAGCATTCCCCCTCACTTAATGAGTAAAAGCATAAAAACGTACAGAGATTTCTGGCTGTAGTGTTTCCCGATAGTGCCTTTCGGTACCCAAATTTGCCGGGCAAAAATTGGTTTGTTGTAGGCTACTTTTGGTCCATTATATCGATATCTACGTGGGGCAGGTACGTAGTCGTTGTAATCATGATAATTATAATGCATGAAAAATCGAGAATTATAGTTATTATTCCAGTACGATTGTCGTCTCGGAGGTGGAATCATTTTCTTTGGCCTAACAGCTTGCCTTCTGGGTCTCCAGTTGGATTCCCAACGTGGTTGTTGATACTGCACGGGCACTTGCTGTCTCGAGGGATAACGGGGCTCTTGTATCCAATGTCTAGGCACTTTGTCTTTGAAATCTTGTTATGCGGGTTTTGGTGGTTGGATCTGACCTTCCTCTGAATGATCTTGGCGCTTATAATATGCTTGTGGAGCATCTTTGTTGAGTACGCCTTACAGTGCGAGTGGTCATTGGTTCCACTCTCGAATAGTAGAGTTGCGGGGTGGAATGGCGGCTTTTCTTTGTTCGCAACGGGTTCCTTCACAGGGCTCGGAATTTCTTTCGATACAGGAATGGATTCCTCACTCCTGACGAATACCGTACTAGATTTTTCTTTGTTGGAGAACGAGTTGTACCCTAAGCCACGTTTATCATGAGCATGTTGCCCAGTGCTTAGGATCTCTTCCATTCTTTTAGAGGATTTCTCGAAAGATTTCAAGATTGTCTCTAATTCTCCTTCACGTTTCTCGAGTGATTTTACTTTGGCTTCGAGTAGGGCCAAATCATTTGTCTTGCTTTCAAGATGAGACTTAGTCTCATTTAGATTGTGAGCAAGTTGATGATTGCTCTCCATGAGTTTTTCTAAATTGACTTTGCTGTTTTCGCAATCAACTGACATATTTTCGTAATTATTCTTTAGCAAGTCGTTTTCTTCCTTCAGCTCTAAGTTGGAAATTTCAAGCTGGGTGTTTTCTCTTTTCAATATCTCATGGGCCTTTTGAATGTTATTAAATTCATTCAACATATTTTCAAAAGTATGAGATGCATTTATAGGAATAGTTGAGGTAGAGCTTACCTCATCATCGTCTCCGTCTTCATTTTCTTCTTTATCTTCGTCCATAGAGCACACATAGGCTCTATCCTCTAGCTCATCATCCGACGAATCACTACCAGTGACCACCTGAAGACATTCTTCGGTCTTTGTTGATGCGGGCGGAGCTTTTGATTCTCCAATGAAGGCTTTGAGTTTGTTCTTCATCCTGTTTCTCCAGTCATCAAACTCGTTAATGTGAAACATAGATATCTTATTTGAGATAAAGGTATCCATATTAGAAGATGGGAATTGCAAAGACTGTTTTCGAAAATAAGTATTTTTAAGGATCTGATTCAGTTAAAAATGCGACTGATTCTTTTTAGAATCAACCGCTCCGATACCAGTTGTTGGTCCCTTTTACTTAAGTATACTCGATACAGCTTGGGAAATGTTTAAGCAACAGGCTGTATGGTTTTTCAAATCTGAGTGCGTAGCGGAAGTCTTTAATATAGTAAGTTGCCGTCGATACAGCAACTTGGTTTATTCTCCTGTTAGCTTGATGCGTAGAGGGATTTTGCAGTGTATACTAGTATAAATCACAGTTATGAAAACAGTAACGGCGAAAGGTAAATAACACAGTATTTAAGTGGTTCGAGGTAAACCCCTCTACGTCCACTGGTCCTCCACACAAGAGTAAAACGTTTATTATAAATACTGCGTACACAACTATGTATTTATAATCAAACCTATCCTTGTATCGTTCACACAGATTGAAAGAAAGAATGTCGCTTTCAACCGTTCACACAGATTGGTTAAAGCTTCCTTCTCGACTAGCTTCTTCACACACAGTTCCAAAGCTTCGTCTTCTTATTCGTCCCACACAGGTCAGAATAACTTGTTGAGTTCACACAGAGCTCGGTTTTTACACAAAGGTAAAAAGGTAGGTAATCGGGTAAGAACAGCAGCTTTGAAGTTCGTGAGCTGATGATGACTGTTCTTGATGACTGAGTATATTTCTTCTCTCAGATATGGATTGATGCTAGAAAGAAATATACTTGCTCTTATAAGCTTGATCTGATGTTAATGAATATTCAGTCTTTCGATCTTTTGAATATCGCTTGTAAGCTTGTAAATGTTCTTGATGATTCGGATGCTTGTGATGATCTTCAAACTCTGGGGATATATATAGTCTTCTGAATAATATATCCGTTGAGCAAGATTTGATAGTTGACTTGAATAGACCACGATCCGGATATTGCGGGATTTGAAGATCTCTGACAGCTTCAGTATTTAAATACTTTGTCCTTTCAGTATTTAAATATTTCTTTATCAAATGGTACTTGACTTTAGTGAATACTAAAGATTCCTTTTAAAAACAATCTTCAGTCCTGATCCGATGTGGATGCTGTATCCACTAGAGTTCTTTGTATGGAAGAAGCGTATTGAGGTATCGAGACAGCTTCCATACTTGGCGTTTAACTTAAACTATGTTGTTGTATCTTGGTGGCGCGAGAACTTGCTGTATGCTGGCGCTATCCGAAGGTCTTCGATACAGGATTGCAACTTCAACCGGCTTTCGATACAGGGCTTGCTGTATCAAGCTTTGTTGTTTGGCAATTATCAAAACAACATTACTTATCCCAACAGAGCGGGTCCCACTTCTGACTTATCAAAATTACTCTCATTGCCCGAAACGGTGGTGTACAATTAATAAAAAAATTTGAAACATCGCGGCTTTGAAGTTACCAATGTCCAGATGTCGTGTAAAGCATTTAATGAAAAAACTTTTAATTATGACAGGGCACGTGGACACAAAGATCGTTTTAAAAATAAATAACATGATAACTGATTTCCCATAGTATGTGCTGTATCCGCGGAAATACAGCGTCCCCCCTTAAAAGGTACATACGGGTTTCAATTCGATACAACAACTTGCGGATTAATACTGTATTCATGGGTCATATTGTATTCCCCCTTAATTATTGCACACTTCAGCTGTAGGATAATTCATATCGCTTTGTTCCTACAATGCATTACGATGGTGCAGTGTACGGATAACTAATGGTGGAATCTTGTATTCTTAGGTCTTCTGCAATTCTGCTCAATTCTTTGAGTAAAAGCATTAAAAACTTACAGGGAGTCGGGCTGTAGCAATCCCAATTCATGTCGAAGCATGCAGAATCTTGTTGTGTCGAGAGTCTTGGTGAAGATGTCGGCTAACTGGATATCTGTATGAACTTTTTCGAGCCGGACATCCTTGTTCTCAACATGATTCCTAATGAAGTGATGCTTCATGTTGATATGCTTGGTGCGCGAGTGCAATACAGGATTGTGAGTGATAACAATTGCACTCGTGCTATCACACATAATCGGCATTTCTTTGGCTTCAATTCCATAATCGGCGGTGTTGTTGCATCGAAGGATCTGCATCTGACAACTACCAGTAGCATAGTATCCTGATTCAGCCGTGGAAAGCGAGTTTGCCAATTGTTTCTTGCTAAACCAAGACACAAGTCTAGGTCCAAGAAAGTGACAAGTACCGCTTGTACTCTTCTTATCTAGCTTGCAACCTCCGAGATCCGAGTCTCTGTAGCCAACTAAATTGAATCTGCCTTCTTTAGGATACCATAGTCCTACATCGACTGTTCCTTTGACGTATTTGAGGATTCATTTAGCTGTTGCGAAGTGTGATTCTTTAGGTGATACTTGATATCGCGCACACACTCCCACAGCAAACTGGATATCGGGCCTGCTAGCCGTTAGGTACAGGAGTGAGCCAATAAGCTTCCTGTAGAGTGATTGATCAACCGGCTTCCCAGCTTCATCAGCACTAATTTGCACAGATGTGCTCATGGGGGTTGACGATGATTTGGAAGTATTCATTACAAACTTATTGAGAAGCTCCTTGGTGTATTTTTCCTGGTTGATAAAAATCCCTGTAGGCAATTGCTTTACCTGCAATCCTAGGAAATAACTAAGTTCTCCCATCATGCTCATTTCAAATTTACTTTGCATGAGATGAGAGAACTTTTGACATAAAGCAAGGTTAGTTGAACCAAATATTATATCATCTACATAGATTTGGTCCCTGAAATGATGAAGACTATCCACACTGTACCAACATGAGTCTTTTCTAGCGTATTTTGTCCTCACTCACACGCACCTGGGAAACTTCCCAGGGGGTCACCCATCCCATAACTACTCCAGACCAGCTGCATTGTATTCTGATTCAGCCGTGGAAAGCGAGTTTGCCAATTGTTTCCTACTAAACCAAGACACAAGTCTAGGTCCAAGAAAGTGACAAGTACCACTTGTACTCTTCTTATCTAGCTTGAAACCTCTGAGATCCGAGTCTCTGTAGCCAACTAAATCGAATCCGCCTTCTTTAGGATACCATAGTCCTACATCGACTGTTCCTTTGACATATTTCAGGATTCGTTTAGCTATTGCGAAGTGTGATTCTTTAGGTGATACTTGATATCGCGCACACACTCCCACAGCAAACTGGATACCGGGCCTGCTAGCCATTTGGTACTGGAGTGAGCCAATAAGCTTCCTGTAGAGTGATTGATCAACCGGCTTTCCAGCTTCATCAGCACTAATTTGCACAGAAGTGCTCATGGGGGTAGACGATGATTTGGAAGTATTCATTCCAAACTTGTTGAGAAGCTCCTTGCTGTATTTTTCCTGGTTGATGAAAATCCCTGTAGGCAATTGCTTTACCTGCAATCCTAGGAAATAACTAAGTTCTCCCATCATACTCATTTCAAATTTACTTTGCATGAGATGAGAGAACTTTTGACATAAAGCAAGGTTAGTTGAACCAAATATTATATCATCTACATAGATTTGGTCCCTAAAATGATGAAGATTATCCTCACTGTACCAACACGAGTCTTTTCTAGCGCATTTTGTCCTCACTCACACACACCTGGGAAACTTCTCAGGGGATCACCCATCCCATAACTACTCCAGGCCAAGCACGCTTAACTTTAGAGTTTCTATGAGATGGATACCAGAAAAGAAGATGCATCTTGTTGGTATGAATAGTCAAAATCATTTCATTTAACCACTTTCTAGTGGTAGTACAGAGCCTCGTACTAAACGACAGGCAGACATGAGGGGCTGCACCACTAGGATGCCGCGGGTCGGGTACGTTCTCCAGAGTCGAAGGTGAGGACGCTGGATGCAAAGCATTCCCAACAATCCCCCCCAGCATACGCCAGAAGACTCGAACCCGCGCCTCGCTCCGATACCACTTGTTGGCCACTAAGTATACAAAATACAGTTTGGAGAATGTTTTAAACAACAAACTGTACGATATTCAAATTTGAGTGCGTAGCGGAAGTCTTGTTAAAGTAAGTTGCTATAAATACAGCAACTAGATATGAAGTGTATACTTAAAGATAATCACAAATATTAAAACAGTAAATGCGGAAGGTAAATGACACGGTAATTAAAGTGGTTCGAGGTAAACCCCTCTACGTCCACTGGTCCTCCACACAGGAGTGAAAATGTTTATTATAAATACTACGTATACAACTACGTATTTATAATCAAACCTAATCAATGTATCGTTCACATAGATTGATACAATGATCTTAGCCTTCAACCGTTCACACAGATTGGTTTAAGCTTTCACTTGAATGGCTTCTTCACACACAGTTCCTAAGCTTCGTCTCTTCAATGCAAGTCCGTCACACACAGTTCAGGAACAGCAAGGATTCTCAGTCCACACAGGGCTGATGGGTTTTGTTCAAGGATAGAACAATGTTTGAACAACAGCTTTGACTTTCTGAGCTTTTAGCTGATGATGTGTTGTTCACGGTTTGAGCACTTGTATATATCTTCTTTCAGAATAGCAGTATTCTTTGGGATATATGTTTGCTTTGAATATTCGTGTAAGCACTTGTTTCGCTTGGGTGTATGATCTTCAAAATCTGGATATATATTATATATATATATATATATATATAGCCTTCTGAAATATATCCGTTGATATAGATCCGTTGAGCAAAAGTCCATTCCAACGGGATGATATGTTTGAATAAAGCACGATCCGGATTTTGCGCTTGATTGAAGATCTCTGATGGCTTAATATTTAATTACTTTATCCTTTAGTATTTAAATATGTCTTCTTAAATGGGACTTTGACTCTAGCGAATAACAAAGATTCCTTCTTGTCCTGTTTGGATACTGTATGGAATGATAGTTATATTGTCGATTCGAGACAGCTTCCATACTTAGTATTATGAGACTCATTTGCTGTATGATTGATTCATTGTATGCTGGGACTACGAGAAGTCTTCGATACAGGTTGACATCTTTTGATCAGCTTTTCGATACAGCTGCCTGTTGTATGCTGGATTGGCACATTGTCAAAACACTCTATCAAAACTTTCGATACAGGGATTGTTTATCCCAACAATTTTGATACCGGGATTGTTATCCCAACAAATATTTAATAACTTACCGACATAGCATTGTTCAAAGCATCCTTCACGCACTACGGCACGTCCCCCCACTCGAGCAACAAAACGGGGACTCTATCCCGAATGAAAAAGCCTACATTACGGCTATATGACGCCGTAGCGTCAGAAGACATCACCGGTCATCCGTGTCTGTCTAGAGGAATATCGTAACGGCCATGCTTACTGATGTAATAGTCGAGCGCCAGACCCTTTGCCGGGCCACGAGTCTTCTTCTTTTTCTTCTCCTCCTCGACTATATTTTTCCCCTTCTCCTTCTCCCTCTCTATCTCCTCGTGCAATTTCGTCTTCGAAACCCGACAACTCCGCCAACACATGTTGTCTGGACAAGACTCATACACGTACGCCTCCTCAGGGCTAATCAATCAAACGGGAACTTGGAATCCCGTCTCATCGACCTCCGGAATAGTCGGAACCATCGGAGGCATGAATAGACTCGGCGGCGGACCGTGGGGCACCGCCGATGAGGAACTCCGTACATCTCCTGATATATGAGGGCTAGACGTGGGCCGGTGGATGGGAGGCATACGAGTCTCCATTTGCGAGGGGGTCGACTGTGGTGTCTGAAAGGATAAATGCTGCGCTAGTGCAGCGGGCTAATCTGTCGCCCTCACAAAATCGTCAGCGTTCATGCCGGTAGCTTTTAGTATCTGGCGGGCACGAGCGCTACTCTGAGATATGTACTGAGTAGCGTGATCCGCCCCACTAGAGGCTGCCGAACTCCCCCTGAATCGGGAGTGGTCGAGTTTGTCGACTTCTTCCCCAACACTCTCTTTATTCTCTCCATCTTCAAATAAAGGGAATACAACAAAATTAAAGAAACATAGAGATATTCAAAAATTCGACAGAGTTTCCACAGTAAATTAACAATCACATAACAGTAATTATCAATGCCATACCACGTTAATCTTTCGATTAACACCGGCTATACAATCCCTTCCTACTCAAACAAATTCAACAAATATTTCATCAATTCATAACTCATCAAACAATTTACCTAATTCATAACAAAATTCATCATGTTTCATCCAATTCCCAAATTCATCAAATATTCCATCAATTCACAACTAACAATTGATGAAAACTAAATTAAACACAAAATAGGAAAATACTAAATTTAACAAATAATCTAAACAAATTCACCAAACAAATACAATAAATTCATCAAACAAAACAAAAAAAAATCGAAAAGGGTTACCTGTAGTACTGCGGCGGTCGGGCGGCGGGCATCGGGCGGGCGGCGGGACAGGGGCTATCGGTTGGGTGGGTGGGACGGGGGCTGTCGGGCAGGCGGATGGGGGCCGGGGTCGGGGGCTGGGGTTGGGGGAAGAAAAAAGGAAGTAAATAAAGAACAAAGAATGTATAAATATTTAGAGATTTAGCCGACGACAAGATCTAAGTCATCGGCTAAAACCCCAATTTTTTTCCCGGATCGCGATCCCAAATCCAGACCGCGTGATAGCGCCTCCCAAAATTTAAAGGTTTAGCCGACTACTTCCACCAAAGTCGTCGGCTAAACCCCAAATTTTTTTTCCGAAAGGGGTTTAGCCGACGACTTTGGTGGAAGACGTCATTAACCCCCGATTTTTAATTATTATTATTAATATTATGTTAATGTTTTGATTAGTATTACTATTTTTTTGTTTCTAAAAAAGCAAAAACAATCATTATATATATCGTATGAAAATAAACATCTAATAAATTTATGGCTCATAGTCTGAGTCATCACTACAGTCTGTCTCATTATCTGAGTTGATATCCGGCAACATATGCCTCAAGTCGTCCACATTATCATCATCAGAATTTTCAAGTAATTCGTCTATATCAACATCAACGTACCCGCGAGCATCACCACGGAGTCGGACGACTCGTCCTTCAGAAACATTATTAATCGTAATTGTCGGTGATGGTGGAATATTTGCTGCATTTGGCTCTTGATAAGCATCATCGTCATCGGTACCTATTGTTTGTCCCAGTGTAGCAGCACTATAAATATTCCTCGTTGTCACAACGTTCACTATCTTCCATGTGCCTTTCTTCACTAAGTCGTCCAAATAATACACCGTCTTTGCTGATGTTGTAAATACAAAAGGATCACTTTCATACCATGTAGTGGAAGTGTCAATGGATAACAGCCCGTAGTCGTCTTGCATATTGGTTCCAAGGCTGATGTCGGACCATTGACACTTAAACAAGTAAATTGTCATGGCTTCCCCGTAAATTAGTTCTACCACTTCCATAAGAACACCGTAATATCCACCATCTATCATAACCACAGAATTTTGATATTTTCATTTTTGGTCTCTCTCAAGGCATATGAATGTGACACCATTGACTTTGGCCATCGAATAAATTCTTGACATAACCGGCTTCATAAAAAGAAGCATAAGTTCACGCGACCAGTTAGGGTGTCCGTCATCTTGTATATGGGTCATCTGTCGTAAATAATCTTTTAATGTAAAAAAAATATCTCAAGTCCAAAATCAATAGCAACTGAATGTATACGTACCCATTCTCCAAAATAGTCGGCAAAAGTGTCATTGTGGAATCTAGTGTCTGTTGGGGTTCAGTGCCTAAAACGAAGGCCCAGCGGAAGCGGTAAAACGAAAATTAATTCGATCTGAATCCCTACGAGGATCGATCGAGCGAATATACAAACGAAAGCATAAGAGATATAGAAACTCACCCTTGTAGTCCGTTGATTAAATGGATTCCTTCTCTTGAGCTATTCCCCAAGCTTTAAACGAATTTCCCTACAATCCAAAGCACTCCAAGCACTTGAATGATCCAACGTCGAAATTACAATGCCTCTACTTGCCACGCGCCGGAGAAACGAATGGGATGACGATCTTGCTATCCTCCAAGAATACGGTTAGAGCTAAGTGATGAAGCTATTGAATTTGATTAATATACTCTAAGTATGTTTATTAAATTTTCTCTCTTTGATTTCTTGATTTTTTTTCTCCAAGAATTATCAAGTACCAAAATGAAGAAAAGGAAGAAGAAGACTTTGAGAAAAACAATTTTCTCTCTCTATGCTCTACACTCACGGATGGAATCAAAATGGCTGTGTAAGAGTTGGTCTTCTTTCCCTTTTATTTTAACTCCCCCACATGTACAACTCATCTAATGAGAATCAAAACCCCACCAACTCAATGATCATGCATTAAAGAATGGAAGAAGAGTCCAAATGGAAAGTGGGTGAAAATGTGGGGGGGGGGGGCATGTAGAAATCAAACAAGTTTGGTTCGTTTCGGACTCTCGTGAGTCCAAACAGATAAACTCTAATTCTGTTCCGATGTATTTATATCATTTAATTAATCCAATTAATTAAACATATCAAATACAAAATAACATAATTAATTTCTCCAAGAAATAATTATATTCATGAATTGAATTAATCACCCAGTGATATATTTAATTCATTAGGCCGTAAATCAATTTATCTAATAAATCGATTTAGACATCCAATGTCCCAATTTAGATATCCAATATCTAATATTCATAATGAGAGAATTAGCTTAATTCATTCCGTCGTCAATCCTATTGCGCGACTCGGTAGGTCCGTCTCAGTCAGCAATGGGAGGAACCAAAGAGTAGTAGCACCACCTAGCGAGCCTGGCGGCCTACACTGTACCCCAATTGGGAACGAATGATTGGGATCATTCAAAAACCATTCTGTCATGAATACCAGTATACGTATAAACCCTTCTTTCAAATGTCCCGATCAAGTTATAGGGTCACGGTCAGTCAAACCCTATCTGTACTTAACGCTATGCATGCGTTAATGCAAATCGAGATCATCGAGCTCTCGTGTATCTAATACAACTAGCTCCAATGCTTTGGCCAAAGACTTACGATCTCATCTGCCAATAACCGCATAGGACATATAACCCATTCACTAACAGGAGAAATAATTCTATCTTGGTATTCAGTAGGACCTTCTACTTGCCCATCAAGATGCATGTCGAGGTTGACCCCCGCCTTCCAGTTTACAGGGTCGAACTACTCTAATGAAAATCTTGACGTCACAAGCACATCCCTAGTAAATCCTCAAGTCGAAGGTTCGCTAATACCTATCACAACCTTTCGATACCATCATTGACTGTCCCGGAGTGAAATCTGTGTGACGAATCGAGGGTGAGTCGGTTCGAGTATACTAATCCAATTAGCATACCTATAACGTGTGCTCCCACTAACCATTAGTGTTCGACAGGCACTCTCCATGTCAAAGAACACGTTATACAAGTTTTCACATAAATTTAACGCCCAATCAAGTTTCATCGACTTGCGAACGATTAAGTATTTGAGCTATAAATTTTTTTCCAGTGCCGACCCCCTTATCCAATAAGGAGTGGAATGTTTTGCTCTCAAATACATGGACTAGTTTCTACATGTATATTTACGAGTTAGGAATGCCAGTAACTACCAGTAAATAAAGAAACATCCATTGCCTTATATTAATGATTTACATAATTACAAGTACAATGCCCTCACTCAACATCCTCTGAGTGGCATTCGAGTGCATACTTCTAACAATCTCCCACTTGCACTCAATGCCACACACTATGGTATCTAATTCCCATGTTCTCCAGATGACGCTCCAAGCTAGTCTGAGAAAGTGGCTTGGTCAGTGGATCAGCGACGTTGTCGGCCGAGTCTACTCTGTGCAGCATAATATATCCCTTGCGAACAAATTCTCTTACGAGATGATACTTCCTCTAAATATGTTTGGTGCTGTTGTGAAACCTCGGCTCCTTGGCCTGTGCTACAGCTCCATTATTGTTGCAATACAGCGGAACAGGAAGCTCAGAACATGGTATCACTTGAAGTTCTCCCAGAAACTTCTTAATCCAGAACCCTTCCTCGGAAGCGTCCGAGGCTGCTTGATACTCAGCCTGACAGGTGGAATCAGCAGTCGCGCTTTACTTGGCGCTACGCCAAGATACTGCTCCTCCATTAAGAGTAAATATGTAGCCAGAAGTAGACATCGAATCGTCCTTCAGTCCTTGGAAGTCCGAATCAGTGAATTCCACCACATCTAATTCTCCACTGCCATACATCAGAACCATATCTCTAGTCCTTCTTAAATACTTGAGAACATTTTTTACGGCAGTCCAATGTTCCCTACCTGGGTCTGCCTAAAACCTACTCACCACGCTTACAGCATGCGCAATGTCAGGTCTTGTACACAACATAGCATACCTAAGGCTACCCACGGTCGAAGCATATGGTATATTACACATTTCCTTTCGTTGTTCCTCACTTTGAGGACACATCTTCAAGGAGAGTTTTATTCCATGTCGCATCGGTAGGAACCCTCTTTTAGAATCATCCATCTTAAATCGCTTTAAGATTTTATCTATATAGAGGGTTTGGGAAAGACCTATTGTTCTCTTCTCTCTATCCTGGTAGAGCCGAATTTCAAGAATATAGATTGCTTCTCCCAAGTCTTTCATGGAGAAATTACTCGAAAGCCAAGCTTTCACATAACTGAGCATTCCGACATCATTTCCTATTAGTAGAATGTCATCCACATATAGTACTAAGAATGCGATCTTGCTCCCACTAACCCTCTTGTATACACAAGGTTCCTCTTCAT
The DNA here is from genome assembly GCA_033398695.1 of Orobanche coerulescens. Taxonomy (NCBI): domain Eukaryota; kingdom Viridiplantae; phylum Streptophyta; class Magnoliopsida; order Lamiales; family Orobanchaceae; genus Orobanche; species Orobanche coerulescens. The sequence continues at coordinate 26,411,582 of CM065805.1, read as the reverse complement.
TTTGCATGAAGTCAAACTCTTTGACCGCCTCATCAAAATGAAGGTTCCAACTACGCGACGCTTGCTTCAGTCCATAAATGGAACGCTGAAGCTTGCACACTTTCTGAATATCGACTTCGGACACAAAGCCTTTAGGCTGCTCCATATAGATTTACTCTTCGAGGAATCCATTAAGGAAAGCCGTCTTTACGTCTATTTTCCATATCTCATAATCGTGGTAGGCAGCTATAGCAAGTATCATGCGAATAGACTTGATCATAGCTACGGGTGAGAAGGTATCGTGGTAGTCGATCCCTTTTTTCTGGGTATAACCCTTTGCCGCAAGCCTGGCTTTATAGGCGTCAACCTTGCCATCACCATCAGTCTTTCTCTTATAGATCCACTTGTTCCCAATAGGCACTATGCCCTTGGGGTGGTCTACTAGAGTCCAGACCTGATTGACATGCATCGAGTCTATCTCAGCTTCCATAGCTTCACGCCATTTTGCGGAGTCTACATCTACCATCGCTTGGTCATAGGTCGTTGGGTCGGTCTCTTGGCTATCATTTGGAACCTCATGGAGACCCAGCTTCTCCAAGTGCACGAGCCCATACCTCTCAGGTAAATAAGACACCCTACTAGACCTACGAGGTGGTTGTACTTATGTTTCAGAAGGTTCGGTTCCAGTTTCTTGCACAGGTGTCTCCCGAAGAGTTTCATTGTATTCTTCTAAAGAAATACTTCTACTTGCTCCGCCTTCCTGAATGAACTCATCTTCCAGGAAGTGTGCTTGTAAAGCAACAACGATCTTTCGATCTTCGGGCATATAGAATAGATACCCCATCGTCCCAGATGGGAATCCAATGAAACGTCCCTTCGCAGACATCGCTTCCAACTTTTCCACCTTAGTCTTCTTGACATAGGCGGGATATCCCCAAATCCCAATATGATTAAGATTTGTTTCCTGCCCTCCCACATCTCATGTGGAGTTTTAGGAATGGATTTGGAAGGACATCTGTTCAATATGTAAGTGACAGTCAGGAGCGCATATCCCCACAGGTAAATTGGTAAGTCGGTATAAGCCAGCATGGAACGGACCATATTCAACAAGGTCCGGCTCCTTCTTTCTGACACACCATTTAACTGAGGAGTACCTGGAGGTGTTATTTGTGAAACTATTCCATGTTCCTTAAGGAACTCGTCAAACTCCGTACTCATATACTCACCACCTCGGTCCGACCGAAGTGCTTTGATATGATTACCAGTTTGTTTTTCGACTAGGGACTTGAATTCCTGGAATTTCTCAAAAGCCTCGGATTTATGTTTCATAACCATAACCATACCTAGTATGATCATCTGTAAATGTAATGAAATACTGATATCCGTCACATGCTGCTTCCAAAGCACCACATACGTCGGTATGGATTAATCCCAGTTTGTCAGCGGCTCTTTCAAAAGTCCATGTGAAGGGGGACTTAGTCAATTTGCCTTTAAGGCAAGATTCACAAGTAGGAGAGGGATCCGATCCCAATGGACCCATGAGTCCATCTTTTTCCATCTTGTAAATCTTGGTCTGACCAACATGACCAAGTCTAAGATGCCATGTCAAAACTTGATTGGTTTCATCCCTAACACGTTTTCTAGTCATAGTATTCACAACTACTTTATTGCTGAGATTTAGATGATACAATCCATTTAACAATGTAGCAGTACCCACTAGTTTATTTCTTAAATAATTTTTGCAGAAACCATCACCAATGAAAAATGAAAAGCATTTTCGGTCCATGACCGGAATGGATACAATGTTTTTATGCCCCTTGGGCAAAACAAGTACATCTTCTAAAGTCAAAACAAAGCCGGATTTTAAACCCAAAAGAAGTGATCCTATGTCAGTCGCCTCGACACTATGCCCGCTTCCGACTATGATTATAACTTCTATAGCTCCAAGCTTCCTACTTTGTTCCAGATCCTGATTCACGGTACAAATATGAGAACTAGCACCAGAATCCAGTATCCAGGAAGTAGAAAATACAGTAGCAGAACAATTTATTTCCAAAACTAAAAGTTATGTACCTGAAGTGCCATGAAGAATCGGACAGTCTCTAGCCCAGTGGCCCAGCTCACCGCACTTGAGACAAGCATCCTTCTTCTTCTTGTTCTTCGGAACCGTTGGGGCATTGCCCTTGCCCTTGAAGTCCTTGACATGTGGCCCAGTCTGTTTCTTAGTCTTTTTCTTTTTGTTCTTAGACCTCCGAGGTCCAGAAGAAATCACAAGAGCAGACTCCTTCATCTGCGGAGTCTTCATCTGAGACTGAGCGGTCACAAGTTTGTTCATTAGCCCAGCTAAATTACATGCAATCTCATTGCAGTTGAAGTTCATAACAAACTGTGAGAAGGAATCAGGGAGAGACTGAAGGATAAGGTCGGTTTGGAGAGAAGTATCCATTTTAAAATCAAGAGCCTCCAATCTCTCGATCATGGATATCATTTTGAGGACGTGTTCCCCAACCTTCTCACCTTCCTTCATCCTTGCACCGAATAGTTGCATGGATATCTCATATCTAGCAGTTCTGCTGTGCTCACCATAAAGTTCGGTTAAGTGAGATAGAATCTGCCTAGCAGAAGTCATTTTCTCATGAGCTCTCTGAAGCTCATTAGACATAGAAGCCATCATTGTAACACCCCCAATCCACTCAGGGATATTACACGCCGTAGACCCTCTCCTCGAGGATCTACCAGGCTGATAACTAAAATCAAACATCTAAACATCGCCTTTAAGGCTAAAATGACTCAGTAGACCGACTTGGTCTTTCAATAATAACATACAACTCAATTCCAAACACATACCCACGCAGGGGTCAAAATACAATAAACTCCCGTACAACGGGAAAAGATCTTGCGGCGGAAAAGAAAATACAACTAGACCAATACGACATCAACGGATCCTCGTGTGATTAGTATCGTTCATCTTTCATCATCCTTCGTGCCGACCATGCTATGCTCCAAAACACGAATGCAAAATAGACATCCACCCCGAATACTCGGGGGTTAGCAAAACTCCACTGTTTTGCTAGTGCAAGAACAAAGTGCAAATACGAGCCATACAATTCACATTCCACAAATAACAATAACCAGGAATCCTCAAAGATCCAAACGTAAAGAAAAGTACTTCCCGAGGCAAGAGTTTGGGTAAACATTTCCAAAACCGAAAGATCGCAAATAAAGGGAAACAATTTATAAAACAGTTTAAAATGCCATCGAGAGTTTTAATAGAAAACAATTTAGGATTATAAAATCCTTCTCTTTCCAAAAATCAATAGGGTTACAACCCAAATGTTTTGTTTTCGCAAATAGGAAACCACCAACAATTTACAGGGTCAGAGCCCAACATCACGTGTCCTCAACGGACGTAAAATCAACGAAACATAATCACGCACGCGCATCGCCTAGGACCGGGACGCTACCACAGACATCCCACCCGAGGCCTCGAAGGACCCTCCCGAGCTGTCTAGCGAAACAAATCACACACATCTCACGGTTGGATCAATCGCTTGTTGCATCCTGGCCACATGATCGCATGCCATGTGCCACCGTAGATTATCTCAGGCTCTCACGGTTGGATCAATCACTTGTTGCATCCTGACCACATGATCACGTGCCATGTGTCACCGTAGACCTTCAACCATATCCACACATTCACACAAATAACATATCACATCAAGGATATTCAAGCAATTCGCCCAGAGGCATCAAACACTTAGCAAAACACCACGTCAATCCACAACGCACCGAAATGAAATAATATACGTCCACACACAATACCAAGTGCAACATTAACACCAAGCATATACATAGAATTCACATAGTTATTCACAAACCACGCCATTCACAAAACACACGCGTTTTGAAAGCAAGCCTTTAACAAGGCTAAACCGAATCTTTTGAAAGTTCAATTCAAACGACCAAACAACCACATTTAGACGATCACTAATTATCATATCCATAAAACAAGAATAGTATGGGCAAGGTACTTGCCTCAAAATCGCACGCAAGTATCCCGACGAAGACGGCTCAACCGAAAGCTTGAAACGCCGATGCAATCGAAAAGAAAGACGACAACGAACGGAAGGGTTCAACTCGGTTTCTTCGCAAGAAACTCGACCCTAACAATATATAATCAATAAATCATCGATCATACGAGGAAGAATAATCGTAGAACGCCCGAAAACCCCTCTAAGACATTTTACCGGACACCTTTAAGGCGTCGGTCAAGAACTCGACCCAAATAACAAATCGATACGATCCAACCATGGAATAACAAGGGAAAAGATATAATACATCTAAATATTCATCAATACATTATAATCCTAAGTTAAATAGGATTAATCGGACGAAAACAACCAAAACACCCAAATTCCCCAAAACTAGATTTCTAGGAAATCTGACCTGATTCGGTAGATCGAAGGATGTTATAGGACGGATGATTGATGATATGAACCTCAAAACTTCATCTATTCATTGTCCAACAACATCTCTACATGATTACCCCAGCTCCAGCCGCGGAAGGGAAGAAAAGAAGTGAGAAATGGCTGAAGAAAAACGCTGTCAGGCCTTAAATAGGCCGACTGCCGACCGGGTTACGTACGTAACCGGCAATGGCCGAACTCACTGCCTGGAAATGCCGGAAGCGTTACGTACGTTACCGGCCAGGGCCTTACGTATGTAACCGGCCTTACGTACGTAACTTCCGATCACTACCGTACATTACTCGGCCAGGGCTGGCCTGGCCCCAGCATGCCCGGCCATGACTCGGCCGGGACCAACTCCGACGGCCCGAACGACCCCGAAACCCGAACCTGAGTACGAATCGAAGATACGGTTACGAAGTACTCGCAAAGTCGAATTCGAGCACTAAGAGAACACATGATTCCGACCACCCGAAGGCTCGAAATTCGACAACGGAAAGTAATTACCCCAAACTTTGGTAAATTACGAAAATGGCCCAAAACGCCCGAAAATCATGATACGTGATCGAAACACCAAGCCAAAGCTCGCAACATGAATATTAACATTAAATGAACTTACGAGAAAGTTGAAACAACAGTTTTGGAGGAGATTCGCAAGAATCGAACTCAAGTGCGGAAAAACCGCTAAAAAGCACGGAACTCAACAAAACGACACCGAAACGAACTCGGATGACAAAAAGTGCAGAATTAATCATTCTCAGAATGACGAAACGGTCATGAGCGAGTCGTCAAAACGGACTTCCGCCAAAAAAAAGAAATTACATGAAATCGAAATCACGGGTATTACATTCTACCCTCCTTAAAAGAAGTTTCGTCCCGAAACTTAAAATAAGTAGGGATAAGCAATATCCACTGTCAGGAAAACTCGACGAGATACCCAAAAACCGAAAACTCCCGCCCGACGGCGAAACTGTAATATCCGCAATTTCGAATTTCGGTAATTTTCTTTTTTTCGGCGGAAGTCCGTTTTGACGACTCGCTTATGACCGTTTCGTCATTTCGAGAATGATTAATTCTGCACTTTTTGTCATCCGAGTTCGTTTCGGTGTCGTTTTGTTGAGTTCCGTGCTTTTTAGCGACTTTTCCGCACTTGAGCTCGATTCTTGCGAATATCGTCCGAAACTGTTGTTTCGAGTTTCTCGCAAGTTCATTTAATGTTATTATTCATGTTGCGAGCTTTGGTTCGGTGTTTCGATCACGTATCGTGATTTTCGGACATTTTGGGCCATTTTTGTAATTTTTCAAAGTTTGGGGTAATTACTTCCGTTGTCGAATTCCGACACTTAGGGTGGTCGGAATCGTGTGTTCTCTTAGCGCTTGGATTCGTCTTTACGAGTACTTCGTAACCGTATCTTCGATTTTTACTCAGGTTCGGGTTTCGGGGTCGTCCGGGCCGTCGGAGTGGCCGAGTCACGCGGGCGAGCTGGCCTTTGGCGAGTTACGGCCGTAAGGTGCGATTCTGGCCGTAACGTGTGCGATTCGTCGTAAGGCGTGATCGGGTACGGCCGTATGGCGCTGGCGACTTCTAACGAAGGCGATTACGGCCGTAATGTGTGCGATTACGGTAGTAAGTGTCATTTGGTGCTAAGCGATTTTTGACGAATGCGATTACGGCCGTAAGGCTGCCGAGTACTGACGTAAGGGACCGAGTTAAGACCGTAAGTCATTTGCGATTACGGCCGTAACCTCGCGGCTATATATAGCACAGGCTCGGCCAGACTTCATTTCTTAGGCGTTTTTCTTCCTTTTTCGGCGTCTGGCGACGGGAGGCTCGTGAAATCGAGTTCTTGGCCGATTCTAATCATTTCCAAGGCATTTTGGAATATTCTTGTTGATTATATCATCATCCAATCCGTGTTCTTCGTCAAATCAAGGTATATTCTTGATTTTCCTTCAAGTTGACTTTTTGGAGAAATTGTTCTTGATTTCGTTTCTAATCCGATTTTGATAAATCGGTTGGTGTAGTATGATGTTATTAATCGTGTTCTATGGGTTGTATATCCATATAACGAGTTTGTTTAACTCGATTGACGATTCGAGTGTTCTTGGGAATTATTGAACATTTAGTGTTCGATTAAATGTCCCAATGAGTTTCCCTTCGATAGTTTGTTGGGATTTCCGTTGTTTTGGCCTTGATTCTCGTCGTAACCATGTGTTATTGTTCCTTCCGGAGGTTTATAGGTGTTCGAGGATTCCGATGTTGAATCCCGTTTGGTGATTGATGATTCGTGTGGTGTTATTCTCGTAATACTCGTGGTGCTATCACGTTCTTGATATTGTTCGGGGGTTCGGGGCTATTCGACCGTCTATCCGTCGTCTTATTGCGATCGTGATTTCGAGGCAAGTACCTTGCCCATACTATTCTTGTTTTATGGATATGATAATTAGTGATCGTCTAAATGTGGTTGTTTGGTCGTTTGAATTGAACTTTCAAAAGATTCGGTTTAGCCTTGTTAAAGGCTTGCTTTCAAAACGCGTGTGTTTTGTGAATGGCGTGGTTTGTGAATGACTATGTGAACTCTATGGATATGTTTGGTGTTGATGTTGCACTTTGTATTGCGTGTGGACGTATAATATTTCATTTTGGTGCGTTGTGGTTTGACGTGGTGTTTGGCTAAGTGTTGATGCCTCTGGATGAATTATTTGGATATCTTTGTTGCATTGCGATATGTTGTGATTTGTTTAGCTAGCCAGTGCGGGAGGGTCCTTCGAGGCCTCGTGCGGGAATCTATGATATGACTCTGTTCCTAAGGCGATGCATATGTTGTGATTTGTTTAGCTAGCCAGTGCGGGAGGGTCCTTCGAGGCCTCGTGCGGGAATCTATGATATGACTCTGTTCCCAAGGCGATGCATATGTTGTGATTTGTTTAGCTAGCCAGTGCGGGAGGGTCCTTCGAGGCCTCGTGCGGGAATCTATGATATGACTCTGTTCCCAAGGCGATGCATATGTTGTGATTTGTTTAGCTAGCCAGTGCGGGAGGGTCCTTCGAGGCCTCGTGCGGGAATCTATGATATGACTCTGTTCCCAAGGCGATGCTTGTGCATGATTACATTGTGTTGATTTTACGTCCGTTGAGGACACGTGATGTTGGGCTCTGACCCTGTAAATTGTTGGTGATTTCCTATTTGCGAAAACAAAACATTTGGGCTGTGACCCTATTGATTTTTGGAAAGAGAAGGATTTTATAATCCTAAATTGTTTTCTATTAAAACTCTCGATGGCATTTTAAACTGTTTTATAAATTGTTTCCCTTATTTGCGATCTTTCGGTCTTGGAAATGTTTACCCAAACTCTTGCCTTGGAAAGTACTTTTCTTTACGTTTGGATCTTTGAAAACTCCTGATTATTATTGTTCTTGGAACTTGTATTGTATGGCTCGTATTTTTGCACTTGTACTTGCACTAGCAAAACAGTGGAGTTTTGCTAACCCCCGAGTATTTGGGGGGTGGATGTCTATTTTTGCATTCAGGTTTTGGAGCATAGCACAAGGTCGGCACGAAGGATGATGAAAGATGAACGATACTAATCACACGAGGATCTGTTGATGTCGTTTTGGTCTAGTTGTATTTTCTTTTCCGCTGCAGTATCTTTTCCCCGTTGTACGGGAGTTTATTGTATTTTGACCCCTGCGTGGGTATGTGTTTGGAATTGAGTTGTATGTTATTATTGAAAGACCAAGTCGGTCTACTGAGTCATTTTAGCCTTAAAGGCGATGTTTAGATGTCTGATTTTAGTTATCAGCCTGGTAGATCCTCGAGGAGAGGGTCCACGGCGTGTAATATCCCTGAGTGGATTGGGGGTCTTACATAAATGGTATCGGAGCTTAGGTTGTGGAAACCTAGGCTGTCGGGTCAGTGGTGTCTGTTGAGTTTTGTCTTGTCGAATTATGTCTGACTAAGTCGTGTCGTGACGCGTCGTCTGAGTTTGTTGGTCGTGATTAGTATCGTGGGCGATCATCATCTTCGTGTGACTTGTGGCTGTAAGTCTCCCTTCTTTGTGTTGTGCCTCGTGTGTCACGAGCTATTTTATGATTATTTGATTAGTGACGGAATCCTCTTATGGATTTTGATTTCTTGATATGTGGTTATTTGACTCTCATATTTCGTTCATGAGGAGTAGTGTTGCTCGATTGTGTATGTTGAACCGTATTTCTTTTATCCGCTGCGTGAGTTCTTTTGTAATGACTTTTAGTATTTTACCAACTGGGTTTTATTTCGAAAACCGATTCCCTTAACCGAGTTTTTGGCATTATAGCCTTGATCGTTTTGGCAAAATTCTTATGACGGTATTTAGCATTTTGTAAATGGCTTCTGTGAGTTTTTGAAATATTACCGTCATCGGCCTTTTTGGCATCTTTGTAAATGGTTTTATCCTGGTGGGTTCCGGCACGGGACCCACGGCGCTATAAAGTTTTGTGTAATTACCTGAAATTTTTGGGCATTCTAGCCTTTTTGGCATCGTCCTTTTTCTTTGGCATTGAATTATTTTCGAAAACTTGAGTATCTTAGAAATAAATTTCGAGACGTACGTTTAAAATGAATTGTTTTCTCGCGGTACTTCCAGGGTGCCACAATATGTTTCAAAATTCTTCTACCTCGAGGACCAAAACGTTTTGAGATATTTTCAATGTTTTATAAACACTTTTACTTAGACCCGAGGGTCGAATATTCTGAAAGCTTTTCACTAAAAGAAATTGTCCTCATTTTTATCAAATGCGAAATGGTTTTCCAAAGTCTCGATAATGATATTTCACGTTTTTACTTTTTTTTGGAAATGTGATACTCAAGATCGACCGGTGTTTTTCTAAATTATTTTCCAAATGAGGTTTTCGTTTTTAAAACCTATCCATTCCCGTTTGAAAGGGTATGTATGTATGATGTTGGCTTTGTCGCTATGATGTTAACTCCCGAATATGATCGAGTTGGTGGCATGAACGTTGAGGCGTTGCCACGTATTTGTTGTACTAGCCCTCTGTGAGAGGTGTGAACTGGTACTTAATGGTTGTCGTCTCGTGGTGGATTGCGTGTCCCACACGAGTGTGAGATGTTGAAGCTTGGGTTTGTACGTTGGTGTACATATGTGATTGTTCCATGATGTTTGTATTACGTGCTGGTTATCGTTCGGGCCATTGAGGTCGCCAAACGATACCGTCGTTGTTGTAGTGTTTGTGTGTGTATTACCTTACGATGGTAATCGTTGTATATAATATGTGTTATGATTTCCTGTTGTGCTGAGTTGGCATCTCCGGTATGTTGTTTTGCGGTGTTATGTTCCATTGTATCTAGCATTTGTATTTTCGGTATGCCGAGCCGAGGCATTTCAACCGTGATGTGCCGGGGGAATGTACGTGCAATTTGTCCTTCTCGTTAGTAACACATTTCGAGTGTGGACTCGAGGGTCACCGAATTCAGTTTTGCGAATTGGCTACCGAGACTTTCGGAGTTCGCGCCCGGCCACGGATATCGAATCGGCTTTGAGAGGCCTTTGAAGGATATTTACGCCGATTGCACATTGTGTCGTCTCCTTGATTTCGTTATTGTGAGTAGCGGGGCGACCTTCTTTTATAAGAGGTCGAATGTAATGCCCGTATTGTTTGGACTTCTTCATTTTCTCTTTCTCCAGTCTATCGATTCGCTCGTGTTCGTTGATACTGTCTGAACTTGTTTTGTATTTCGGGTTCATCATTCGAACGAGCTGTGATCTTGTTTTGGGTCGACCTGGTATCGCTGTGACTTTTCCGAGTTCGGTTCGATTCGTGTGAACCTTGTTCGGAAGTAACATCTTTTGGTCCTACTAGTTCTTTTATTCAAAGTGGATCGGATTTGGAACTTCTGTATTTTCGACTCTGTCGACTCGTTTATGTTCGTTGACATTTTCTGAGCTTGTCCTGCCCCTTGCTTTTGTTGATCGAACGAGCGTGGTATTGTTTCGGAATAGCTCGTTTGTCGTTGTGACTTTTCAATTTCTATTCCCTCTCATGTGGATCTTATGTGAATGCATATGTTGTTTTTTTCACCGGATCATATATTGTCTCGAGTCGAGATGTGAACCTTGGAGTTGTTGTTTGAATTTTTATTGTTCTTCGTGATTCGAACATTATCGTTCGATTTTTGTTGTCTCGATCTTTGTGGTTCGATCGTTTGATTGTTCGGTTTTTGTTGATCTCGTTTCGTGATTGTTGAGCGTTCAGACTCCTTCCTAATTCCCTTAAGTTCGGGAAATTAGTCTCGTTTCGATCTTCCAACCCTTGGGCGGTGGAATTCCGTATTTGTTCAGCGTTTGACTCACGTTTGGATTGATGAACCGTTAGGTTGGTCAATCGTATTGATTTTCGTTCGTTGTGTTTTGTGATTGTTCGGATAATCGATCTGATTGTACTATCTATTTGATGACGTTTGTCACTTGTTGATTTTATCATGTCTCTACCGGTGACGTGTGTTAGTCGTCGTGGAGCGTGTTTTCACGCCGTATATTCCTTTGCGTTGCTTGTAACGTTTCGCTGATGGGCGTAAGTTACGTGTTTCTTGTGTATATCGTTGAGTTTTCCTGGCGGGATATTGCTTCTCCCTACTTATTTTAAGTTTCGGGACGAAACTTCTTTTAAGGAGGGTAGAATGTAATATCCGCAATTTCGAATTTCGGTAATTTTCTTTTTTTCGGCGGAAGTCCGTTTTGACGACTCTCTCATGACCGTTTCGTCATTTCGAGAATGTTTAATTCTGCACTTTTTGTCATCCGAGTTCGTTTCGGTGTCGTTTTGTTGAGTTCCGTGCTTTTTAGCGACTTTTCCGCACTTAAGCTCGATTCTTGCGAATCTCGTCCGAAATTGTTGTTTCGAGTTTCTCGCAAGTTCATTTAATGTTATTATTCATGTTGCGAGCTTTGGTTCGGTGTTTCGATCACGTATCGTGATTTTCGGACATTTTGGGCCATTTTTGTAATTTCCCAAAGTTTGGGGTAATTACTTCCGTTGTCGAATTCCGACACTTCGGGTAATCGGAATCGTGTGTTCTCTTAGCGCTTGGATTCGTCTTTACGAGTACTTCGTAACCGTATCTTCGATTTTTCTCAGGTTCGGGTTTCGGGGTCGTCCGGGCCGTCGGAGTGGCCACGACCGAGTCATGGCGGGCGAGGGCTGGCTTTGGCGAGTTACGGCCGTAAGGTGCGATTACGGCCGTAACGTGTGCGATTACGGCCGTAAGGCGTGATCGAATGCGGCCGTATGGCGCTGGCGGCTTCTGTGAAGGCGATTCTGGCCGTAATGTGTGTGCGAGTTACGGCTAGTAAGTGTCATTTAGTCTTTGGGCGATTTTTGACGAATGCGATTACGGCCGTAAGGCTGCCGAGTACGGCCGTAAGGGACGAGTTACGGCCATAAGGCATGCCGATTCTGGCCGTAACCTGGCTATATATAGCCTGGGCTCGGCCGACTTCATTTCTTAGGCGTTTTTCTTCCTTTTTCGGCGTCTGGCGACGGGAGGCTCGGGAAATCGAGTTCTTGGCCGATTCTAATCATTTCCAAGGCATTTTGGAAGATTCTTGTTGATTATATCATCATCCAATCCGTGTTCTTCGTCAAATCAAGGTATATTCTTGATTTTCCTTCAAGTTGACTTTTTGGAGAAATTGTTCTTGATTTCGTTTCTAATCCGATTTTGATACATCGGTTGGTGTAGTATGATGTTATTAATCATGTTCTATGGGTTGTATATCCATATAACGAGTTTGTTTAACGCGATTGACGATTCGAGTGTTCTTGGGAATTATTGAACATTTAGTGTTTGATTAAATGTCCCAATGAGTTTCCCTTCGATAGTTTGTTGGGATTTCCGTTGTTTTGGCCTTGATTCTCATCGTAACCATGTGTTATTGTTCCTTCTGGAGGTTTATAGGTGTTCGAGTATTCCGATGTTGAATCCCGTTTGGTGATTGATGATTCGTGTGGTGTTATTCTCGTAATACTCGTGGTGCTATCACGTTCTTGATATTGTTCGGGGGTTCGGGGCTATTCGACCGCGTCCTATCCGTCGTCTTATTGCGATCGTGATTTCGAGGCAAGTACCTTGCCCATACTATTCTTGTTTTATGGATATGATAATTAGTGATCGTCTAAATGTGGTTGTTTGGTCGTTTGAATTGAACTTTCAAAAGATTCGGTTTAGCCTTGTTAAAGGCTTGCTTTCAAAACGCGTGTGTTTTGTGAATGGCGTGGTTTGTGAATGACTATGTGAACTCTATGGATATGTTTGGTGTTGATGTTGCACTTTGTATTGCGTGTGGACGTATAATATTTCATTTTGGTGCGTTGTGGTTTGACGTGGTGTTTGGCTAAGTGTTGATGCCTCTGGATGAATTATTTGGATATCTTTGTTGCATTGCGATATGTTGTGATTTGTTTAGCTAGCTGCCATGGGAGGGTCCTTCGAGGCCTCGTGCGGGAATCTATGATATGACTCTATTCCCAAGGCGATGCATATGTTGTGATTTGTTTAGCTAGCCAGTGCGGGAGGGTCCTTCGAGGCCTCGTGCGGGAATCTATGATATGACTCTGTTCCCAAGGCGATGCATATGTTGTGATTTGTTTAGCTAGCCAGTGCGGGAGGGTCCTTCGAGACCTCGTGCGGGAATCTATGATATGACTCTGTTCCCAAGGCGATGCATATGTTGTGATTTGTTTAGCTAGCCAGTGCGGGAGGGTCCTTCGAGGCCTCGTGCGGGAATCTATGATATGACTCTGTTCCCAAGGCGATGCTTGTGCATGATTACATTGTGTTGATTTTACGTCCGTTGAGGACACGTGATGTTGGGCTCTGACCCTGTAAATTGTTGGTGATTTCCTATTTGCGAAAACAAAACATTTGGGCTGTGACCCTATTGATTTTTGGAAAGAGAAGGATTTTATAATCCTAAATTGTTTTCTATTAAAACTCTCGATGGCATTTTAAACTGTTTTATAAATTGTTTCCCTTATTTGCGATCTTTCGGTTTTGGAAATGTTTACCCAAACTCTTGCCTTGGGAAGTACTTTTCTTTAAGTTTGGATATTTGAGGACTCCTGATTATTATTGTTCTTGGAACTTGTATTGTATGGCTCGTATTTTTGCACTTGTACTTGCACTAGCAAAACAGTGGAGTTTTGCTAACCCCCGAGTATTTGGGGGGTGGATGTCTATTTTTGCATTCAGGTTTTGGAGCATAGCATAGGGTCGGCACGAAGGATGATGAAAGATGAACGATACTAATCACACGAGGATCTGTTGATGTCGTTTTGGTCTAGTTGTATTTTCTTTTCCGCTGCAGTATCTTTTCCCCGTTGTACGGGAGTTTATTGTATTTTGACCCCTGCGTGGGTATGTGTTTGGAATTGAGTTGTATGTTATTATTGAAAGACCAAGTCGGTCTACTGAGTCATTTTAGCCTTAAAGGCGATGTTTAGATGTCTGATTTTAGTTATCAGTCTGGTAGATCCTTGAGGAGAGGGTCTACGGCGTGTAATATCCGTGAGTGGATTGGGGGTGTTACAGAAACGCTGCAAGAAATGCAAAGGAACATACGGCGTGAAAACACGCTCCACGACGACCAACACAACGCCACCGATAAAGAAATAATAAAACCAGCAAGTGACAAGCGTCATCAAACAGGTAATACAACCAAGTCGATTATCCGAACAATCACAAAACACAACGAACGAAAATCAATATGATTGACCACCCCAACGGTACATCAATCAAAACGCGAGCCAATCGCTGAAGAAATACGGAATTCCACCGCTCAAGGGTTGGAAGATCGAAAACGAGACAAATTTCCCGAATATAAGGAAATTAGGAAGGAGTCTGAACGCTCAACAATCACGAAATGAGATCAACAAAAACCGAACAATCAAACGATCGAACCACAACGGTCGAGACAACAAAAATCGAACAATCATGTTCGAATCACGAAGAACAATAAAATTCAAACAACAACTCCCAGGTTCACGTCTCGGCTCGAGACAATATATGATCTGGTAAAAGCAACAAGATGTGATTCACATAAGATCCATAGGAAAGGAAATAGCAATTGAAAAGTCACAACGACAAACGAGTAATTTCGAAACACAACACTCGTTCGATCAGTAAAAGCAAGGGATAGGGCAAGCTCAGAAAATGTTAACGAACATAAACGAGTCGACAGAGTCGAAAATATAGAAGTTCAAAATCTGATCCACTTCGAATAAAAGAACTAGTAGAACCAAAAGATGTTACATCCGAACAAGGTTCACAAGTATCGAACCGGACTCGGAAAAGTCACAGCGATAACCAGATCGACCCAAAACAAGATCACACTGCTCGAACGATGAAACCGAAATACAGAACAAGTTCAGAAAGTGTCAACGAACACGAGCGAGTCGATAGACCTGAGAAAGAGGAAATGCAGGAGTCCAAAAATAATACGGGTATTATATTCGACCCCTTCTAAAAGAAGTGTCGTTCCCGAAACTCACAACACGAAATCAAGGTGACAACACAACAAGCAACTGACAGAAACATCTCCTATGGGCCTCTCAGAGCCGATCCTGATAACTGTGCTGAAGCGCAAACTCCGAAAGTCTCGGTAGCCAATTCGCAAAACTGAATTCGGTGACCCTCGAGTCCACACTCGAAATGTGTTACTGACGAGAAGGACAAATTGCACGTACATTCCCCCGGCACATCACGGTTGAAACACCTCGGCTCGGCATACCGAAAATACAAATGCTAGATACAATGGGGCATAACGTCGCAAAACAACATAGTGGAGATGCCAACTCAGCACAACAAAGAATCATAACACATATCATATACAACGATTACCATCGTAAAGTAATATATACACATACACCACAGCAACGACGGTATCGTTCGGCGACCTCAACGGCCCGAACGATAACCAGCACGTAATTATAAACATCATGAAACAATCACACATGTACACCAACGTACAAACCCAAGCTTCAACATCTCACACTCGTGTGACACACGCAATCCACCACGAGGCGACAACCATTAAATACCAGTTCACACCTCTCACAGAGGGCTAGTACAACAAACGCGTGGCAACACCTCAACGTTCATGCCACCAATTCGATCATACTCGGGAGCAAACACCATTACGACAACGCGAACATCATACATACATTCCCAAACGCAAATAGGAATTGATAGGTTTTAAAAAAATGAAAACCACCTTTTGAAAATAATTTAAGAAAACACCGGTTGATCTTGAGTATCACCTTTCAAAAAAAAGTAAAAACGTGAAACATCGTTATCGAGACTTTGAAAATCGTCTTGCGTTTGAACAAAAATGAGGACACCTTCTCTTAGTGAAAGACTTTCAGAATATTCGACCCTCGGGTCTAAGTAAAAGTGTTTATAAAACATTTGAAAATATCTCAAAACATTTTGGTCCTCGAGTTAGAAGAATTTTGAAATATATTGTAGCACCTTGGATGTACCACGAGAAAATAATTCATTTTAAAAGTACGTCTCGAAATTTATTTTCTAAGATACTCAAGTTTTTCAAGGATAATTCAATGGGCTAGAATGCCCAAAAATTTTAGGTAATTACACGGAACATTATAACGCTTTGGGCCCCACGCCAGAACCCACCAGGCTAAAAACCATTTACAAAAACGCCAAAAAGGCCGATGACGGTAATATTTCAAAAACTCACAAAATCCCTTTACGAAATACTAAATTCCATCATAAGAATTTCGCCAAAACGATCAAGGCCACAATGCCAAACACTCGGTTAAGGGAATCGGTTTTCGAAAGAAAACTCAGTCGGTAAAATACCGAAATCCATTACAAAAGAACTCACACAGCGGATAAAAGGAATACAGTTCGACATGCACAGTCCAGCAACAATACTCCTCATACGAACGAAATATGAGAGTCAAATAGTCAAATCCATAAGAGGATTCCGTCACTTAACAAATAATCATAAAAATAGCTCGTGTCACACGAGGCTCAACACAAATAAGGGAGACTTACATCCACAGGTCGCACGAAGATGATGATCGCCCACGATACTAATCACGACCAACAAACTCAGACGACGCGTCGCGACACGACTTAGTCAGACAAAATCCGACAAGACAAAACTCAACAGACACCACTGACCCGACAGCCTAAGTTTCCACAACCTAAGCTCCGATACCATTTATGTAACACCCCCAATCTACTGAGGGATATTACACGCCGTAGACCCTCTCCTCGAGGATCTACCAGGCTGATAACTAAAATCAAACATCTAAACATCGCCTTTAAGGCTAAAATGACTCAGTAGACCGACTTGGTCTTTCAATAATAACATACAAGTCAATTCCAAACACATACCCACGCAGGGGTCAAAATACAATAAACTCCCGTACAACGGGGAAAGATACTGCAGCGGAAAAGAAAATACAACTAGACCAATACGACATCAACGGATCCTCGTGTGATTAGTATCGTTCATCTTTCATCATCCTTCGTGCCGACCCTGTGCTATGCTCCAAAACCTGAATGCAAAAATAGACATCCACCCCCCGAATACTCGGGGGTTAGCAAAACTCCACTGTTTTACTAGTACAAGAACAAAGTGCAAATACGAGCCATACAATTCACATTCCACAAATAACAATAACCAGGAATCCTCAAAGATCCAAACGTAAAGAAAAGTACTTCCCGAGGCAAGAGTTTGGGTAAATATTTCCAAAACCGAAAGATCGCAAATAAAGGGAAACAATTTATAAAACAGTTTAAAATGCCATCGAGAGTTTTAATAGAAAACAATTTAGGATTATAAAATCCTTCTCTTTCCAAAAATCAATAGGGTCACAAAATTTCAAATGTTTTGTTTCCGCAAATAGGAAACCACCAACAATTTACAGGGTCAGAGCCCAACATCACGTGTCCTCAACGGACGTAAAATCAACGAAACATAATCACGCACGCGCATCGCCTAGGACCGGGACGCTACCACAGACATCCCACCCGAGGCCTCGAAGGACCCTACCGAGCTGGCTAGCGAAACAAATCACACACATCTCACGGTTGGATCAATCGCTTGTTGCATCCTGGCCACATGATCGCATGCCATGTGCCACCGTAGATTATCTCAGGCTCTCACGGTTGGATCAATCACTTGTTGCATCCTGACCACATGATCACGTGCCTTGTGTCACCGTAGACCTTCAACCATATCCACACATTCACACAAATAACATATCACATCAAGGATATTCAAGCAATTCGCCTAGAGGCATCAAACACTTAGCAAAACACCACGTCAATCCACAACGCACCGAAATGAAATAATATACGTCCACACACAATACCAAGTGCAACATTAACACCAAGAATATACATAGAATTCACATAGTTATTCACAAACCACGCCATTCACAAAACACACGCGTTTTGAAAGCAAGCCTTTAACAAGGCTAAACCGAATCTTTTGAAAGTTCAATTCAAACGACCAAACAACCACATTTAGACGATCACTAATTATCATATCCATAAAACAAGAATAGTATGGGCAAGGTACTTGCCTCAAAATCGGCACGCAAGTATCCCGACGAAGACGGCTCAACCGAAAAGCTTCGAAACGCCCGATGCAATCGAAAAGAAAGACGACAACGAACGGAAGGGTTCAACTCGGTTTCTTCGCAAGAAACTCGACCCTAACAATATATAATCAATAAATCATCGATCATACGAGGAAGAATAATCGTAGAACGCCCGAAAACCCCTCTAAGACATTTTACCGGACACCTTTAAGGCATCGGTCAAGAACTCGACCCAAATAACAAATCGATACGATCCAACCATGGAATAACAAGGGAAAAGATATAATACATCTAAATATTCATCAATACATCATAATCCTAAGTTAAATCGGATTAATCGGACGAAAACAACCAAAACACCCAAATTCCCCAAAACTAGATTTCTAGGAAATCTGACCTGATTCGGTAGATCGGAGGATGTTATAGGACGGATGATTGATGATATGAACCTCAAAACTTCATGTATTCATTGTCCAACAACATCTCTACATGATTACCCCAGCTCCAGCCGCGGAAGGGAAGAAAAGAAGTGAGAAATGGTCAAGAAAAACGCCGTCAGCCTTAAATAGGCCGATCACGGCCGTTACGACGTAATCGCCATGGCTTACGTACGAATCGCCATGGCCGAACTCACCGCTCGAAATGCCGGGCGTTACGCACGTTACCGCCAGGGCCTTACGACGTAATCGCCTTACGACGAATCGCCGATCACTACCGTGACGTTACTCGGCCAGGTGGCTCGCCTCAAGATGCCCGGCCATGACTCGGCCGACCAACTCCGACGGCCCGAACGACCCCGAAACCCGAACCTGAGTACGAATCGAAGATACGGTTACGTAGTACTCGCAAAGACGAATCCGAGCACTAAGAGAACACACGATTCCGACCGCCCGAAGGCTCGAAATTCGACAACGGAAAGTAATTACCCCAAACTTTGGGAAATTACGAAAATGGCCCAAAACACAAGAAAATCACGATACGTGATCGAAACACCAAGCCAAAGCTCGCAACATGAATATTAACAATAAATGAACTTACGAGAAAGTCGAAACAACAGTTTCGGACGAGATTCGCAAGAATCGAACTCAAGTGCGGAAAACCCGCTAAAAAGCACGGAACTCAACAAAACGACACCGAAACAACTCGGATGACAAAAAGTGCAGAATTAATCATTCTCAGAATGACAAAACGGTCATGAGAGAGTCATCAAAATGGACTTCCGCCGAAAAAAAAGAAATTACCAGAAATCGAAATCACGGGTATTACAATCATGTATGCACGGACTTTTATGTCATCTTTAACCCACTTTTCGTGGTTTTCAATCTCTTCCTGATTGGCTCTGGTCCGCATAGGAGGCGCCGGAATGTCCGTCTCCAAGACGTATCCCAGTGCCTCTATACTGAGGACAATCATCAGATTGCGGAGCCAATCCACAAAGTTAGGTCCAATCAGGGTGTTCTTTTCGAGTAGAATTGCGAGCGGATTCATTGTCATATTGAGAGTTATGTCTGCATTAAGTATAATAGATTAATTAGTGACGTGTTATATTATGTTCTGAGTATAGAATTAAGGTATTTTCTATTCTTGTTACCCAGCTCCCACTATTTTTATCGGAATAACACACTCCCATGTGAAATCCGGAAGTATCGTCGCTCTACTTCATAGTGGTGATTGAGTTCTTTATAAATCTTAATAGAGGGCAACCGAACAAGTTTCTAGTCTATTAATTTTCATAAAGTGGTGTCCAACATCAAGCCATCTAATGGATGATTCGATCTTCTTTTTCCCCTTGTTCACTCCCCTCAACCTATACGGTTTCTATGGTTCGTGAACAAGTTAAGTTTATACCATCGACGCAAATCAGTTTCACAATTGAATCTTATCCGGCAACGTATCAGGTGTCTAGGGATAAAATTTTGCTCCAACTGAAGGCATCCAATGCGCTCCCGGTAATTTATCTGTCCTCCCCGAACGACTACCCTGATAACTCAGAAGCATAGCACATCCGGCTTGGATTTCAATTTTCCGAAAGCTCGATGGAGGGAAGGAAAACCTTGAAACCTTATAAACTTAATAATTTGTTGTGGGAGAATTATCGCGACATTTTGCACATAAATTCATTTAAGCGCGTTTGTGGCATTCATACAATATGAAACAACCATTCACAACCAAGTTGCTACCAACATGTGGTTCATGGACCGTTCCTAGAAAACAAAAATTCTGTAATCTAATTACAAGTCTTCGTCTTGAATCTTCGTCTTCTCGAAATGGATCTTACTCCGGTCTTCGTCATTACATATAAATTTTACATTGAAAATTGCATCATAGATACAAATATTTCTAGTAAAATAAATAGGCTCAAAACGGCCTTTACAACCCAATCGAATAAAACGAACGATTCAAAAACTAAGTCTACGAACCACATACCCATTAAAAAGCATTCATCCAATAAATACTATATAAATGGAATGCGTAGAGATACATTGATCCAATCAACAATACGAACCGATCCAATCGATTCATCCAAACGAATTAATCCAATTAATTCAAACAACCATCAATTTTAACTTGTTCCGAACGATAAAATATTTCATTAAATTAATTCCCCTAAGATTAAAATTACCATAATAAAATCTTAGTCAAATTAAATCCAATTTAATTTGTGGGTAATTAATTATCGAAAAAAATATGAAAAACGGAATCGAAAAACACGGCCGGAGCACTGCCCAGCAGGCTGCCGAGTAGGGCCGGCAGTGACCGAGACCATTGCCAGGCAGCGGCCGGCACAGACTGCCGAGCCTGGCCGATCACGGGTCTAGATCGTGATCTGCCGCTCGACCATGAGGCGCCCGCCACCCAGCCGCCGGGTCCGATTATGTTTTCGGCTCGTTTTTCGCCCCGATTCCAAAAATAATATTTTTCTAATCTTTATATTATATTTTAAATCAGCTTCTCAAAAGAAAAATAGATTTATATTGTAACATAAAATCATGAAAAAATAATTTTTTGGATGAACAATAGAAAATCAACGATTAATACGAAAAGAAAATACAACTAGACCAATACGACATCAACGGATCCTCGTGTGATTAGTATCGTTCATCTTTCATCATCCTTCGTGCCGACCCTGTGCTATGCTCCAAAACCTGAATGCAAAAATAGACATCCACCCCCCGAATACTCGGGGGTTAGCAAAACTCCACTGTTTTACTAGTACAAGAACAAAGTGCAAATACGAGCCATACAATTCACATTCCACAAATAACAATAACCAGGAATCCTCAAAGATCCAAACGTAAAGAAAAGTACTTCCCGAGGCAAGAGTTTGGGTAAATATTTCCAAAACCGAAAGATCGCAAATAAAGGGAAACAATTTATAAAACAGTTTAAAATGCCATCGAGAGTTTTAATAGAAAACAATTTAGGATTATAAAATCCTTCTCTTTCCAAAAATCAATAGGGTCACAGCCCAAATGTTTTGTTTCCGCAAATAGGAAACCACCAACAATTTACAGGGTCAGAGCCCAACATCACGTGTCCTCAACGGACGTAAAATCAACGAAACATAATCACGCACGCGCATCGCCAGACCGGACGCTACCACGGACATCCCACCCGAGGCCTCGAAGGACCCTACCGAGCCAAGCTAGCGAAACAAATCACACACATCTCACGGTTGGATCAATCGCTTGTTGCATCCTCGCCACATGATCGCATGCCATGTGCCACCGTAGATTATCTCAGGCTCTCACGGTTGGATCAATCACTTGTTGCATCCTGACCACATGATCACGTGCCTTGTGTCACCGTAGACCTTCAACCATATCCACACATTCACACAAATAACATATCACATCAAGGATATTCAAGCAATTCGCCTAGAGGCATCAAACACTTAGCAAAACACCACGTCAATCCACAACGCACCGAAATGAAATAATATACGTCCACACACAATACCAAGTGCAACATTAACACCAAGAATATACATAGAATTCACATAGTTATTCACAAACCACGCCATTCACAAAACACACGCGTTTTGAAAGCAAGCCTTTAACAAGGCTAAACCGAATCTTTTGAAAGTTCAATTCAAACGACCAAACAACCACATTTAGACGATCACTAATTATCATATCCATAAAACAAGAATAGTATGGGCAAGGTACTTGCCTCAAAATCGCACGCAAGTATCCCGACGAAGACGGCTCAACCGAAAAGCTTCGAAACGCCCGATGCAATCGAAAAGAAAGACGACAACGAACGGAAGGGTTCAACTCGGTTTCTTCGCAAGAAACTCGACCCTAACAATATATAATCAATAAATCATCGATCATACGAGGAAGAATAATCGTAGAACGCCCGAAAACCCCTCTAAGACATTTTACCGGACACCTTTAAGGCATCGGTCAAGAACTCGACCCAAATAACAAATCGATACGATCCAACCATGGAATAACAAGGGAAAAGATATAATACATCTAAATATTCATCAATACATCATAATCCTAAGTTAAATCGGATTAATCGGACGAAAACAACCAAAACACCCAAATTCCCAAAACTAGATTTCTAGGAAATCGATTCGATCAGTAGATCGGAGGATGTTATAGACGGATGATTGATGATATGAACCTCAAAACTTCATGTATTCATTGTCCAACAACATCTCTACATGATTACCCCAGCTCCACCGGAAGGGAAGAAAAGAAGTGAGAAATGGTCAAGAAAACGCCGCCAGCCTTAAATAAAGCCGATCACGCCGGTTACGACGAATCGCCATGGCTTACGACGTAACCGCCATGGCCGAACTCACCGCTGGAAATGCCGGAAGCGTTACGTGCGTTATCGCCGTGGCCTTACGTACGAATCGCCTTACGTGCGTAATCGCCGATCACTACCGTGCGTTACTCGGCTGTGGTCGGGCCCGCCTCAAGATGCCCGGCCATGACTCGGTCGGGACCAACTCCGACGGCCCGAACGACCCCGAAACCCGAACCTGAGTACGAATCGAAGATACGGTTACGTAGTACTCGCAAAGACGAATCCGAGCACTAAGAGAACACACGATTCCGACCGCCCGAAGGCTCGAAATTCGACAACGGAAAGTAATTACCCCAAACTTTGGGAAATTACGAAAATGGCCCAAAACACAAGAAAATCACGATACGTGATCGAAACACCAAGCCAAAGCTCGCAACATGAATATTAACAATAAATGAACTTACGAGAAAGTCGAAACAACAGTTTCGGACGAGATTCGCAAGAATCGAACTCAAGTGCGGAAAACCCGCTAAAAAGCACGGAACTCAACAAAACGACACCGAAACAACTCGGATGACAAAAAGTGCAGAATTAATCATTCTCAGAATGACGAAACGGTCATGAGAGAGTCATCAAAATGGACTTCCGCCGAAAAAAAAGAAATTACCAGAAATCGAAATCACGGGTATTACAATCATGTATGCACGGACTTTTATGTCATCTTTAACCCACTTTTCGTGGTTTTCAATCTCTTCCTGATTGGCTCTGGTCCGCATAGGAGGCGCCGGAATGTCCGTCTCCAAGACGTATCCCAGTGCCTCTATACTGAGGACAATCATCAGATTGCGGAGCCAATCCACAAAGTTAGGTCCAATCAGGGTGTTCTTTTCGAGTAGAATTGCGAGCGGATTCATTGTCATATTGAGAGTTATGTCTGCATTAAGTATAATAGATTAATTAGTGACGTGTTATATTATGTTCTGAGTATAGAATTAAGGTATTTTCTATTCTTGTTACCCAGCTCCCACTATTTTTATCTAATAACACACTCCCATGTGAAATCCGGAAGTATCGTCGCTCTACTTCATAGTGGTGATTGAGTTCTTTATAAATCTTAATAGAGGGCAACCGAACAAGTTTCTAGTCTATTAATTTTCATAAAGTGGTGTCCAACATCAAGCCATCTAATGGATGATTCGATCTTCTTTTTCCCCTTGTTCACTCCCCTCAACCTATACGGTTTCTATGGTTCGTGAACAAGTTAAGTTTATACCATCGACGCAAATCCGGGCCACAATGAATCTTATCCGCAACGTATCAGGTGTCTAGGGATAAAATTTTGCTCCAACTGAAGGCATCCAATGCGCTCCCGGTAATTTATCTGTCCTCCCCGAACGACTACCCTGATAACTCAGAAGCATAGCACATCCGGCTTGGATTTCAATTTTCCGAAAGCTCGATGGAGGGAAGGAAAACCTTGAAACCTTATAAACTTAATAATTTGTTGTGGGAGAATTATCGCGACATTTTGCACATAAATTCATTTAAGCGCGTTTGTGGCATTCATACAATATGAAACAACCATTCACAACCAAGTTGCTACCAACATGTGGTTCATGGACCGTTCCTAGAAAACAAAAATTCTGTAATCTAATTACAAGTCTTCGTCTTGAATCTTCGTCTTCTCGAAATGGATCTTACTCCGGTCTTCGTCATTACATATAAATTTTACATTGAAAATTGCATCATAGATACAAATATTTCTAGTAAAATAAATAGGCTCAAAACGGCCTTTACAACCCAATCGAATAAAACGAACGATTCAAAAACTAAGTCTACGAACCACATACCCATTAAAAAGCATTCATCCAATAAATACTATATAAATGGAATGCGTAGAGATACATTGATCCAATCAACAATACGAACCGATCCAATCGATTCATCCAAACGAATTAATCCAATTAATTCAAACAACCATCAATTTTAACTTGTTCCGAACGATAAAATATTTCATTAAATTAATTCCCCTAAGATTAAAATTACCATAATAAAATCTTAGTCAAATTAAATCCAATTTAATTTGTGGGTAATTAATTATCGAAAAAAATATGAAAAACGGAATCGAAAAACACGGCGGAGCATCGCCAGAAGCCGCCGAGTAGGGCCGATGACCGAGACCATTGCCTGTGCAAATGCCGGCATGCATCGCGAGCCTGGCCGATCACGGGTCTAGATCGTGATCTGCTGCCTCGGACCGCGAGGCAGCGCCCGCCCAGCCCCAGGCTGTCGGGTCCGATTATGTTTTCGGCTCGTTTTTCGCCCCGATTCCAAAAATAATATTTTTCTAATCTTTATATTATATTTTAAATCAGCTTCTCAAAAGAAAAATAGATTTATATTGTAACATAAAATCATGAAAAAATAATTTTTTGGATGAACAATAGAAAATCAACGATTAATACGATTATGATTCCAAATCATATACCATCTAATCAAGCATTCCAAATGCCAATATCGTATATACTGCCGGCTCCCAAAGAATGCGACGTGGCTGCCCCACCGGCTGCCCCACGTCCCCGGCCGCGTCCACGGCCATGACCACGGCCACGACCACGGCCCCTTCCAGCATCCATGCTGGTGTTAAGAGGTGGCAAAAAGCAACTCGATGATAAGTAAAAGAGGGAGAATAACCACAGTTCAAGAAACGGAAATACGGTACGAGAAAGTAAAGATTCAAGTAAGGAAAACTTACGAACACTGGAACTACCGAGATGCTGCCAGCGGTGTGACAATGTGCAAAACAAACACAACTAGACCCAGATAACCGACAAGCCTAGGTATCCATAAACCTAGAGCTCCGATACCTTTTTCTGTAACACCCCCGAGATATTCGAAGTATATTACAGCGCCGTGGACCCTTACATTGGACCCACCAGGCTGAAACAAGAAAAACACCACTCGACTAACCCTCTCAGTTAGCAAGGACACACATTTAAATAATACAACATATAAAGATACGCCCGGAGCTACCGGCGTAATAAACATCAACCGACAATATAGCAATTTGAGTTAATACAAAATGAAGTTCGGAGTGAAAAGCCTAAGTACTCGCGAGTACAATCTATAAGTTTATAAATATGGAAAACAACCATATCGAAATAGACAAGAGAAATAAGAAGACTTGGATGCACATGTCAACGACCCTGGACAACATCCTCGTACTGTCCCAGCGCCCGCTCGTCCGGAAGAACATAACCTGAAATCCATAACAAGAATTTCCCCAAAATGGGTCCCCAAAGGGGTTAGCAATTACGCTAGTACAAGTAATCAAGGCAAACCATTCGCTTACACGTTTCATAGTACAATGCACCAAATCATTTCAAAAACCAAAACCAGACATGTCTTTTCCGGAAACAAACAGTCAATCACATTTGCCTAGGACCGGGACGAAGCCACAAATCCCACTCGAGGCCTCTAAGGACCCTCCCAAGCTGGCCATATCATAAAACAAATCACGCACGTTCATCGCCTAGGACCGGGACGAAGCCACAAATCCCACTCGAGGCCTCTAAGGACCCTCCCAAGCTGGCTAGCTAAACAAACTCATGAGTCCAGGGCTCAAACCATTGGACTCCCTCCGTGATCCCGTCGGACCCTCTCGAGGTGAGCAAATCACACACAATATACATTACCATTTCACGTTAGGCATAAAGGTTTCCAAAAATACTTGCCTTGAATAATTGATGACGCAATGAACGGAAAGGAAAATCACCAACGAACTCTAGGAACCAACGGAACCAAACCTAACGATTCGAAGAACATAATCACAACCAACTCTAAACGAATACAGAAATGGAATACACCCGAAAACCCTCCTATGATTCATGTATATTTGTATAAAAGTAACAACGAGGGCTGACCACAACCAAACCCTCTCGAATACGCAACAACTACAAAATATACTATGAATCCGTAGGGAAAACAAGAATACTAGCAAGATTAATCATATTCAACATGAATTAATCAACCGTATGGAACGAATCGAAGAAAAACCCGAAAACCCCCAATTTACTCAAAAGTAGGGTTCTAAGAAGATTTACCTTAGATTAGGATGAAAGACTCGTGTTAATGTTGTTATTATATAGCAAGAACTCAAGGAAGATGATGGTTGAGATGATTGGAGGAAGAAATCACCAAGAAATCGCCCAAAATCGCCAAAGCCGCGGAGGAAGGAGGTGAAATGATAATTAGATCCGTCCAAGGTCAACTCCTGGGTATATATAGCCACACGACTTAGCGCACGCTAACGGCTAAGTGTTAGCGTGCGCTACCTAGTTATATTATAGTCCAGAACTCATTGTCCTGGACCGTTAGCGTGCGCTACTACTATCTAGCGTGCACTAACAACGACTCAGTAGCGCGCCCTATCAAGCTATAGCATGTGCTACCTGGGCACCTGAACGAGTCCAGAACAAACTGTCCAGTACTGGACAGTCACGCTAGCGGACGCTACCGGACATCTAGCGTGCCCTAGTCCCCCGACATTAGCGTGCGCTAGACAACGTAGCGTATGCTAATCCGCTAGTCCAGAGGACTGGAATCAGAACTGCCACTCCCAGGGATCAGCTCGCTAGCGCGCGCTACGAAGCAGACATAGCGTGCGCTACTAAGTGATCTCTAGCGTGCGCTATGCAGAAAGATTAGCGCGCGCTAGGCACATAGTATGAACGACCCAAAACACCGGAACATGAACAAAACATCAAACGGAAACATCTCAAAACGCATAATAACATAGAATGGATCGAACGGCAACCCCGAAACGGCAATTCCGAACCACAATTACGAGAATCAGATCAATAGATGACGGAAGAACCAATAAACGTAGAACTGGATGACAAAGAGTCTCGAAACAATTATTCCCAAAAATTAATACGGTTACATGAGGGTCGCTAAAAACGAGAATTACACCGAAAAATGGAAGTACAGGGAAAAGAAAAAATGCGGATATTACATTCTACCCCTCTAAAAATAAGTTTCGTCCCGAAACTTAAGAAACAAACAACTCGGGGTACCTAGTATGCATGCTATCCTCGGATTCCCAAGTTGCCTCCTCGACACCATGTCTTGACCACTGCACCATGACCAAAGGGATGGTCTTATGCCTCGGTCGCTTCTCACGATGCTCCAAAATCTTCAAAGGATGCTCCTCAAAAGTAACATCCTCGGCGACATCAATCTCACCATAATCGATGACGTGACTAGGATCCGGGACATATTTCCTCAGCTGGGAAACATGAAAAACGCTATGAACATGACTCAGGGCCGGGGGTAATGCCAAATGGTATGCTAACCCACCGACTCGCTCGAGAATCTCGAAGGGTCTAATAAATCTCGGACTCAACTTCCCCTTTTTCCTGAAATGAAAAACTCCTCTTGTCGGCGACACCTTCAGCAAAACGTGGTCTCCCACCTCAAATTCCAAAGGTTGACGACGGACATCGGCATATGACTTCTGTCGACTGTGGGCAGTCAACATCCATTCCCAAAATTAATTCTATCTTCCGCCTCGTCTCTAGAACGATATACGGCTCGGTCCCGACTATATCGGACGCCTCATTCCAACAAATCAGTGATCGACAACGCCGCCCATAAAGTGCCTCATACGGTGCCATCCGAATCGACGCGTGCCAACTATTGTTGTACGTGAATTCGATCAATGGCAAGTGCTCCTCCCAGTCATTGCTCCAATCGAGGGAACAAGCACGCAACATATCCTCGAATGTCTGGATAGTGCGTTCCGACTGTCCATCTGACTGAGGATGAAAAGAGGTACTCAAACGCAAATGAGTACCCAACGCCTTATGCACCGCCTGCCATAAATGCGATACAAAACGGCCATCACGATCCAAAACAATGGACTTCAGAGTACCGTGAAGCCTCAAAATCTGCGCGATAAACACACGAGCCAACTTCTCCGGGCCCCAAGTGTCCTTGATGCCCATAAAATGTGCCAACTTGGTCATACGATCAACAATCACCCAGACCATATTCATGCTCGACCTCGATCTCGGCAAACTCGTAATGAAATCCATCGATATATCTTCCCACTTCCATTCCGGAAAAGGAAGTGACTGCAATAACCCGGCCGGTCGCTGATGCTCGATTTTGACCTGCTGAAAAGTCAAACATCTCGCTACAAACTGTGCGACCTCCTCCTTCATATCATTCCACCAGAAATTCCTTCTCAGGTCCTTGTACATCTTACTCGAACCAGGATGAACAGAGTAAGGTGTAGCATGGGCCTCACGCAAAATACTCTGTCTCAACTCTGAGTCGTTCGGTACACAAAACCGACTCTGGAATCCCAAAACACCATTCTTGTGAATCAAAAACCCAGGAGACTTTCCCTTAAGAACGTTCTCTCGGATTTGAGTAATCATCGGATCCTCCAACTGCTTCAGCTTAATTTCATCGATCAAAGACGACGAAATCTGTAAAGCACAAAGTTGCCCGACAGCTCCAGGCAACAAAACCTCAACATCTAACTCGATCAAAACCCGCCGAAGCTCAGACTGAGACGTAAGGATCTCAAGCATTCGCAACGCAATCGGTTTCCGACTCAAGGCATCGGCCACGACGTTCGCCTTACCTCTATGATAAAGTATTTCGAGGTCATAATCCTTAATCAACTCTAACCACCTCCTGTGCCTCATATTCAACTCCTGCTGAGTAAATATGTATTTCAGACTTTTATGATCGGTAAAAATCTGACATGCAGAGCCAAAAAGATAGTGACGCCAAATCTTGAGCGCAAAAACAACTGCCGCTAACTCCAAATTGTGAGTAGGGTAGTTAAGCTCATACGGCCTCAACTGTCTCGACGCATACGCAATGGTCTTGCCGTGCTGCATCAATACGCACCCAAGACCCTGACCCGAAGCATCACTGTAAACAGCAAAAGCCCCGTTGCCACACGGCAATGCTAAAATTGGGGCTGAAGTCAAATGCCTCTTCAACTCCTCGAAACTCGACTGTCTCTCGTCATTCCAGACGAACTTCTCGGATTTCTGGAGTAACTGTGTAAGCGGCCGAGCCAGTTTCGAGAAACCCTCGACGAACCTACGGTAGTAGCCGGACAAACCCAAGAAACTACGGATCTCCTTCACATTCTTGGGTGGTGCCCAATCCAACACTGCCTCAATCTTCTGCGAATCCACACGAACCCCCTCGGCTGAAATCACGTGACCTAAAAACATCACTTCCTTCAGCCAGAACTCACATTTCGAGAACTTCGCATAGAGTTGCTCGGTCCTCAAAATGTCTAACACTACCCGCAAATGATGGGCATGATCTTCCTCGTTCCTCGAATAGATAAGAATATCGTCAATGAAGATGACGACACACTTATCCAAATACTCGATAAAGACTTTGTTCATCAACTGCATGAACACTGCCGGCGCATTAGTTAACCCGAAAGGCATAACTACAAACTCGTAATGTCCGTATCTCGTCCGAAAAGCTGTTTTCGGCACATCGGACTCCCTCACCCGGAGCTGATAGTACCCAATCTCAAATCAATCTTCGAGAATAGCGCAGCCCCCTGCAATTGATCGAACAGATCATCAATCCTCGACAAAGGATACTCGTTCTTGATGGTTACTTTGTTTAGTTTGCGATAGTCGATACACAAACGCAGTGAACCATCCTTCTTCCGCACAAACAGGACCGGTGCGCCCCAAGGCGAGGCACTCGGTCAAACATACTCTGACTCAAGAAGCTCACTCAACTTCTTCTTCAACTCGGCCATCTCTGAAGGTGCCATGCGATATGGCACCTTCGAAATCGGAGCCGCGCTCGGCTCTAACTATATAGCAAACTCGACCTCACGATCCGGTGGAAATCCCGGTAACTCGTCAGGAAATACATTAGGAAACTCACTAATGACTGGAATCGATGAAAACTCGACTCCACCATCCTCCGCCTTCAAGGCATAGCACCAATAACCAGTACACCCCTTTCGCAGGAGTCTCATCGCCTTCAAGGCGTTAATAACGAACTTCTGGTTTCCCCTCTTTCGTCCCGCGAAAGAGTGCTCGGTTCCATCCTCGGCTAACATAGTGATGATTCTCGTGCGGTAGTTCATGATCGCACCATGCTGCTCGAGCCAATCATCCCCAAGAATCAAATCTTAACCCTCAATATTAACGACAATAAGATTAGAGAGCCAAGCTCTCTCACAAATAAACACAGAGCAGTCTCGGACCTCTCAATCGCAACGATCCTATCACCGCTAGGAATTTTAACGATGAAAGACTCACAAGGCGACAAACAGTCGAGATTCAAATGGCGCACACACCCCAGCGATATGAACGAATATGTAGCACTAGAATCGAAAAGCACACTGACAGGATGAGAATGGATATGAACGCACTGCCGCCACAAATGGCTGGATCATCGGCCCTCCTCATCTCGTAGATACGCGGCTGGGCAGAGCCGACACTGGAAGCTCCTCCTCTAGCGGGTTGACCCCGACCTCTACCTCGGCTGGCACTCGGCGGAGGCTGCGGAGCATACGAGCCCTAGTTCACACTCGGCTCTCTAAGTGCTGGAAAAGAATCACGGGACTCACGAATCTGTCTGACCTGTTCACAAAAGAGGGCCTTGTGGCCCGACTGACCACAAGTATGACAAGTCAACTTCTGACGAGGACACTGTCGGTTCCTATGGCCCGGCTGGCCACAGTTAAAGCATGTGGGATCACGAACGGAGGTTCCAGCGGCACCTCGAAAACTCCCAGAGAAACGAGCCGAACCGCCCGTAGAAATATTCACAGCCTGAAATTTCTGCTGGCCTCCACCCTTGGGACCAGAAAAGTTTCCGACTGACTTCTGCTTCTTGCTCTCACGAGCTACATCACTATCCGTCACTGACATATCGTAAGCAAGAGCCCTACTCTGATAATCCTTCAAAGTAGTGCACACGAGCCCAGACATATAGTCCCGAATTGACAGTTTCATCCTCCTGGAAAAATGGAAAATTTTGTCGCTTTCCTCGACAATTTAGGTCTTCACATAGCCCAACTCCTTGTTAAAATCGGCAATATCTTGGGATACGGGAATATCCCGTGGTTGAGCATCATAGAAAGCATGGACTCGAGCCTGTCTAACCGGCCATGGGCAATATTCAGTCTCCATCAATTCCTGAAATTCGGCCCACGAAGCAACATGGTCTTTGGGCCCAGCGGCCTTCCACCAATCCGTAGCGTCCCCAGTGAGAAAGTACTGGGCAATAGGAACCTTAGGGTCCTCGGGACAGTTGGTGGCAACGAAGACTTTAGATATCTCCTTGATCCACCCCTCCCAGCCGATCGGGTCTGATGCTCCTGAAAATTGAGGAGGATGCATCTTGATGACATCTTGGAGCCAACGGTCTGCTCCGCCCCGATTAGCATGGGCCGGATCCGGGTTCTGAACCACCTGAGCTATTGCCGCCATTTGGTTTACCATTTGCTGCATAACGGCCACAATACCAAGGTCGGCGTGCTCCTGAGAAGAAGCATGACTGT
The DNA here is from genome assembly GCA_033398695.1 of Orobanche coerulescens. Lineage (NCBI taxonomy): Eukaryota > Viridiplantae > Streptophyta > Magnoliopsida > Lamiales > Orobanchaceae > Orobanche > Orobanche coerulescens. The sequence goes on along the minus strand of CM065805.1, from coordinate 26,379,173 downwards.
GACGGTCACCGGTACTTCCGGCTCCCGAAGAATGCGACGTGGCCGCCCCATCGGCTGCCCCATGTCCCCGGCCGCGTCCACGGCCATGACCACGACCACGATCACGGCCCCTTCCAGCATCCATGCTGGTGTTAAGAGGTGGCAAAAAGCAACTCGATGATAAGTAAAAGAGAGAGAATAACCACAGTTCAAAAAACAAAAATACAGTACGAGAAAGTAAAGATTCAAGTAAGGAAAACTTACGAACACTGGAAGTACTGAGATGCTGGCAGCGGTGTGACAATGTGCAAAACAAACACAACTAGACCCACATAACCGACAAGCCTAAGTATCTGATAAGTGTCAGTTTTGTACACTTATCCATGGTTTCTATCGATAAAATTCACCCATAATTGAGCTAGTCTACTCGTTTTTTGCTTTTAATTTATTAATTTTAATAATTTTATTTTTATCGGATGATGATCGGATTAAATAACTGAATTACTCAAGAAATAACATGTTTAATAAATATTCTCTTTATTGAATTTTGATATATTCATGTTGTAGGGCTTTCCGAGATGAATTTGGCAGTCTTTACGGATTCAAAATCAGAGTTATATATCAAAAGTTATCATCTGAAGAAGATCTGGGGCAAAAACGCAAAGTCTGAGAAATTCTGGGCTGAAAACGTAACTATCAAAGCTTCAAGTGAGCAAATTTACGAAGCCACGTTACGGCCGTAACATTCAGGAGTTACGGCCGTAAGTCACCCTAGTTACGGCCGTAACTCCTGAATGTTACGGCCGTAACTCTTGACAGATTGCTATGATTTGTCTAATTTTTTATACTTTTTGTGTATTATTGAGGGGATGGCTGGCATTAATCCGATCTAATGTAATAATGCTGGAGTTTTGGAGTTATTAGATGACTTTAGGTATATAAATAGACCCCTTAGATCCTTCATCATTCATCATTCATCTTATAATTTTCCATTTTTTGTAAACTTTTCTTTTTGTGTGAAGAACACACTTGTGTTCTTGAGTGATCTTTGTTAGTGTGGTATAACATATGTTGTTCGGAGAGTTTATTGTTTCTATCTCCTTTATCTACTAAGGGAGTTAGGATCAATTCTTTCTCTTGATTCAACTAATAATAACCACACAAGCTTGTAACATGTGTAATAAACCCTTCATGGGTTAAGTAATTTTTAGTTGGGATTATAAACAAGGTTAGTCATGTTATTTATGTTTGTATAAAGATCTATTGTGAATTACTTATTATTGTGTGTGATTTTCATTGTTTTAACAATCTTTATTTATTTGGCCAATAAATGACGATATTTATGGTCTTCATATGTTTCGAAAGAAAATATGTTTGATTAGATCAAATGATCTTCACTCTAAGTTGTTCTAGGGGATAGAAATATACCCCTAGTCCTTAGATGATTCTTTGAGTTATTTTCATAAATCCTAATGTTATGTATTGAAGCCAATCAACATAGAAATATAGTGGATTGATTCAATATGTAAGGGGCGTTTTATAGTTCGAACGAGAAACCGTCTTTTTAAGGAAAATCGAATCTACACAACATAATAAGTAAATTCATTTTATGATCTCCTATACATCTTTTATAACTAATGACGAACTAAGTTTGTAATCCCAACTATTTCATTTTATCGATAATCAATCTATTATTATTGCTATTTTTTTATTTCCTTATAATATTAGAACTATTATTGCAATTTCTTTGCAATTATTAAACCAAACTTTTTAATTGTGTGTTTCACTCATCTTAAGTATCTATAAAAATAGACTAATAGTGTATCATTCAAATTATAACCAAACTTCCTTGTGGGATCGATAAACCGGACTCAAAAAGTCCACTTTACTACTTGATACGATATCGTGCACTTGCGATAGTTACACTAAAATCGTGTCAAGTTTTTGGCGCCGTTGCCGGGGAAGTATAAGTTATATTTGAAATCTTACATTGTAAACTATTTTTATAGGTATAAATTTCTCGACGTTGTAACTTAGTACTCAATTGTGTTTGTCCGGTCAAGTGGCGGATAACGGTACTCCGTGACTATTAAAGTCGGATTTTTCAGTTTCCCACAACAACTGATATTTGTAGATATTTTCTTCAATTATTTTCATTGTCATTTTATTTTTATTTTTATTTTTTATGGAAGAAACATTGTATAAAATCGAAAAAAGATTTCCCTTTCTAAGCAAAAATGCAATTTTAAAAATTTACAAGACAAGGCTTGAAAGGATGAGGTTGCTTATGAATAAAAGCATACCTTTTGACATAAGATTCATTATCGAAGTCAAAGTAAGAATAGAAGGTGAATTCACAGAAACACCGACTAGATTTTTACCAGGGCTTAGAAAAAGTTCATATGCCAAGAAACGACGAGCAAAGATGCTAGCCGTTTGCTATAAATGTGCTAGATGGAACTGTAATGTAAAATGTCGATCTTCAGGAATTCCATCTACAAATAGAGAAGATAAAATTCAGTTCATTAATGATGGTCTGAATAAGGAGAATTTAGATAATATCGAAATTTCTCTTGACACGCATCCTAGTGGACTTGTATATTACGGAATTCAATGTTTGTGGAATAAATTCAAACCAGAATATAAACAACGTCTTGGGAATCTGACGTTAAAAGACCCTGTTTGCCAATTTGTAAGAAAATTGGATGGGAAGCTTCTCCCCGACTCATAGAAGGCGTTTAGGCCGTTTCTGAACGTAAAATCAGAGGAAGATGTGAGCCACAATCACAACTACTGTACATACGCGTAAGTATCTTTTATTTTTGTCATGTGGTGAGATTTTCTGAATAAAAAATGTGATACGCGATAAATGCTTTCATTATTCTATTGAGTAGTTGAAGCACATTCAAACGCAATCACAAACTTGTTAAACAATTTTTACCTTCTTTTTCTTCTATAAATAAACTTTCTACTGGTTTCTTTCATTCATCCCTCAAACTTGCACTTTTCTCTGTTTCTCTCTAAAAATTTTTTTTTTTTCAAAAATTGAGTCATCATCTTCAACAAAAAAATTTAACACAGTATGCATTTTTGGTGGAGCTAGTTCTGGAAAAGAGGCATGCTTTACTGAAGCAGCCCACAACTTGGGTCGTACCTTAGGAGAAAAATGCATTCATGTAGTTTACGGAGGAGGAAGTCTAGGATTAATGGGACGAGTCATACGCCTATATGGAAGGAGTAAGAGTGTTGGGAATAATCCCAAAACCTCTGGCTGAAAGTAAAATCACCGGGTCAACTATTGGAGATGAGTTTAGATATGTGAATATGCAAGATCGCATAACTCACATGATAAATAATTCTGGCGCCTTTATCATCCTTCCCGGTGGTTTTGGCACCCTTGAGGAACTTTTTCATGTGGTTACCAGAGCCCAGCTAAATGTTCATCAAAAACTAATAGGTGTGCTTAATGTCAATGGTTTCTTTGATGGTTTACTGTCTTTCATCGACTACTCTGCTGAAAAGGGCTTTATTTCCGAGCGTGCAAAACGAATCATAGTCGTTGCAACAACACCAGAAGAACTAATCAAAAACTCAATGAATTTGTTCCTCAAACAGATCGAGCTCTAGCTAAAATTGTCTGGGTTGAAGTTTTTACCGTGAGAAAACGAAAAGTGGTTTCATTCCTCTCCCTTTGATTCCCCAGGTCGGACCTCTTGTATTTTTATTTTCTGTCGTGTGTAATAATCGTGCTAAATGATGGCAGCTTAAGGAGTTTCTTCTTGATCTCTTGACGCGCATCTATTCGCGATTTATGTATTGTTATTTTATTGCTGTAATTTTTATTGCGTGTTTTGCTTTTATAAAAACTTTGATGGCAGCGTAAGGCGACTCTTCGGACTTTCTTGATGCGCATCTTAAAAATTGTGTTATACTTACGAGTATATTTTATTTTCTTTTGTTGTGTGCCTCGTATATTTATTCTCTTGCAGATTATAAAAGGCGTTAGCTCAGACATCAACTTTCTTAACAGGGAGTATTCTGTTTTTCTGCATTGATTTTTATTTTATTTTATTTTTTATTTTTAAAAAACTGAGGACAGTTTTATTTTCAAGTTTGGGGGTGGTTTGTTTTATTATTTTGGTGTGTTGTAATTTTGGTGTGTTTTGATTTCTTTGGTTATTTGCCTTAATTTTTTATATATATATATATATATATTTATAGTATTTTGATTTATGAGATTTCTAGATCTGGCCATAACACCAATAAATTAGCTATATACAAGCTTCTAAAATCGTTTTAACAGGTAAAAAAATTGTATATTCCAAAATTTTTTTGAGCCTTAATCTCCTTTCAAGCCTTGTAATTATCATATAAAATCGAGTCATTCATTACCTTGAGAAAAGAAGAATCAATCGGTTGATGAAAAATAGAACTGAAATTTACTTAATTTGTGGAGTTTTTGATTTTTCATGCTTAAACTAAGAAATGATTTTCTGCAAAAATTCTATTCCCTAAAAAAAGGAGTCATTGGTGAAAAGAGCTACACGTTAGCAAATAACGGTGAAAGCTATCACCTAAAAAATAAATGATAAAAGGAGAAGTGTTGAGCGAAAGCAATGCTAATTTTGGAAGTCTTAAATTTTGCGAAAAATAAAGGACTAACCATTGTTGGTGCGTAGCTGCCGTCTCAGAAAAATTGGTGAAAAGAGCTACACGTTAGCAAATAACGGTGTGAAAGCTGTCACCTTTTTACGAAAAAAAAATAATGAGATAGAAATTGTGTTAGTGAAAAGAGCTACACGTTAGCAAATAACGGTGTGAATGCTATCACTAAAAGGGATGTAGTTTATGAGCAGATTTGAATTAATTAGCAGCTGAATTTCAATCCACTCAATTTCGAGAATAATCACAATATTTGATGACGCCAATAAAATTCTTCTTCATATTGAGTCGAAAAATAAACGAGTGATCGAGAGCAACCATTAAAGGGAGTCGTGTGTATCACGAGTGGGAAAGAAATAATCAACCTTTTGGGGGAAAACCTTACATTTTGGAATTACAATACTAAAACCATGTTTTAACTTCAAAAATATTTGTAGATTTATTTTGAATCTTGATTCATTTATATCTACTGTATAAGCTGGTTGTTGTGTATTAATGGCATTTTGATCTCCTTTTCTCTTTTTATATTTTAATTTATGTGTGTATTAATTTTCTTATTTTTATTTTTATTTTTTGAGTGTGATTAATAAAGAGCCTTGCTCGGGACTAGCAAGAATTCAAGTTTGGGGGTGTGATAAGTGTCAGTTTTGTACACTTATCAATGGTCGATAAAATTCACCCATAATTGAGCTAGTCTACTCGTTTTTTGCTTTTAATTTATTAGTTTTAATAATTTTATTTTTATCGGATGATGATCGGATTAAATAACTGAATTACTCAAGAAACAACATGTTTAATAAATATTCTCTTTATTTAATTTTGATATATTCATGTTGTAGGGCTTTCCGAGACGAATTCGGCAGTCTTTCCGGATTCAAAATCAGAGTTATATATCAAAAGTTATCATCCGAAGAAGATCTGGGGCAAAAACGCAAAGTCTGAGAAATTCTGGGCTGAAAATGTAACTATCAAAGCTTCAAGTGAGCAAATTTACGAAGCCACGTTACGGCCGTAACATTCAGGAGTTACGGCCGTAAGTCACTTAGTTACGGCCGTAACTCCCAATGTTACGACCGTAACTCTTGACAGATTGCTATGATTTGTCTAATTTTTTATACTTTTTGTGTATTATTGAGGGGATGGATGGCATTGATCCGATCTAATGTAATAATGCTGGAGTTTTGGAGCTATTAGATGACTTTAGGTGTATAAATAGACCCCTTAGATCCTTCATCATTCATCATTCATCTTATAATTTTCTATTTTTTGTAAACTTTTCTTTTTGTGTGAAGAACACACTTGTGTTCTTGAGTGATCTTTGTTAGTGTGGTATAACATATGTTGTTCGGAGAGTTTATTGTTTCTATCTCCTTTATCTACTAAGGGAGTTAGGATCAATTCGTTCTCTTGATTCAACTAATAATGACCACACAAGCTTGTAACATGTGTAATAAACCCTTCATGGGCTAAGTAATTTTTAGTTGGAATTATAAACAAGGTTAGTCATGTTATTTATGTTTGTATAAAGATCTATTGTGAATTACTTGTTATTGTGTGTGATTTTCATTATTTTAACAATCTTTATTTATTTGGCCAATAAATGACGATATTTATGGTCTTTATATGTTTCGAAAGAAAATATGTTTGATTAGATCAAATGATCTTCACTCTAAGTTGTTCTAGAGGATAGAAATATACCCCTAGTCCTGAGATGATTCTTTGAGTTATTTTCATAAATCCTAATGCTATGTATTGAAGCCAATCAACATAGAAATATAGTGGATTGATTCAATATGTAAGGGGCGTTTTATAGTTCGAAAGAGAAACCGTCTTTTTAAGGAAAATCGAATATACACAACATAATAAGTAAATTCATTTTATGATCTCCTATACATCTTTTATAACTAATGACGAACTAAGTTTGTAATCCCAACTATTTCATTTTATCCATAATCAATCTATTATTATTGCTATCTTTTTATTTCCTTATAATATTAGAACTATTATTGCAATTTCTTTGCAATTATTAAACCAAACTTTTTAATTGTGTGTTTCACTCATCTTAAGTATCTATAAAAATAGACTAATAGTGTATCATTCAAATTATAACCAAACTTCCTTGTGGGATCGATAAACCGGACTCAAAAAATCCACTTTACTACTTGATACGTGTTGGCCACTTAAGTATACTGGATACAGTTTGGAAAATAGTTTAAACAACAAACTGTACGGAATCCAAATCTGAGTGCGTAGCGGAAGTCTTGGATACAGTAGGTTGCTGTGGATACAGCAACGAAGTGTTTGGTGTATACTTAATATATCACAGTAATTTAAAACAAGAAAAGTCGAAGGTAAATAACACGTAATTTAAGTGGTTCGAGGTAAACCCCTCTACGTCCACCGGTCCTCCACACAGAGTAAAGTTTATTATAATTACTGCGTACACAACTACGTAATTATAAACAAACCTATCCTTGTATCGTTCACACAGATTGATACAAAGAATGTCACTTTCAACCGTTCACACAGATTGGTTAAGGCTTCCTTCTTGACTAGCTTCTTCACACACAGTTCCAAAGCTTCATCCTTATTCGTCCCACACAGGTCAGAATAACTTGTTGAGTTCACACAGAGCTCGGTTTTTACACAGAGGTAAAAGGTAGGTAACCAGGTAAGAACAGCAGCTTTAAAGTTCTTGAGCTGATGATGGCTGTTCTTGATGTTGAGCACTGTATATCTCTTTCGTTCTCAATTGCAGTATGCTTTGGAGATATGTTTGCTCAGATGATAACTTTGATAGCTTGAGTATTAGGTTACTTGGGTAACTGATCTTCAATGTCTTCATAGGATATATATAGTCTCTGAAGAAAGTATCCGTTGAGATGTATCCATTTGAATAAGATGTCGTTCCAACGGGATTAAGACATGATCCGGATTTCGCGGGATTCTGAAGATCTGAAGACTGGCAGTATTTAAATACTTTATCCTTGAGTATTTAAATACTTCTTTGTTCAACGGGAGTTGACTTGTGTTCCTTCTTGTCCTTTTGTGAACTGTATGGAAGATAACTGTATTTTGGGTGTCGAGACAGTTTCCATACTTGGTTTTTTTTTTACAAGACTTCTTGCTGTACTGACGAGCTTTACTTATGCTGATTCGAGGTAGGTCTTCGATACAGGATAAAGCCTTAAAGCCTCGATACAGTTTCCTTTACTGTATTTGGCAAATATGTCAAAACCTCTAAATAACATTCGATACAGGGATTCGAGTATCCCGACTGTTTCGATACAGGGTGTTTGTTTTCCCAACAATTTCCCCCTTTTTGACAATTTGCCAAGACTAACTTTCTTAACTCTTCGAGTCTTCTTGATGATGCCAAAACCTTCTTCATGAAGCATTCTTCTTTGATGACTTCTGGCAGATTTCTTGGTCTTTTGTCAAAAGGTCTGACTTAGTGACTTAGTCTACAATAATGAACCGCTCGCAGCACGTTCGATACTGATTTGAGATTTATTACAACTTAAGCCTATGATTGGCGCGCAGCACAATCTTACAATGTATTCTAAGTTTACAATCAAATTATGAACTGCTCGTAGACTAGTTCGTAAAGATATTTTTCAATCAAGTTTATCTAACTTGAGATTCTTATCAAACAATTTTAAGTAATCATACATTAACACAGTAGATTACGAGTTGTAATCTTTCAAGACAAACAAACTATTTTATTGATATTCAAAATGATTGAGTACAAAGTTTGCTGTTTCGAATAGAAATTACAAAAACAAAAATAATATACATAAATTTCATCTCCTTATCTATAATCCGCATGCCTCCATGGTCTTTTTCCGGGTTCGTTCTCGGTGCCGCGCCACCAGTTTTGAAGAGAATCATTGCCTCGATCCTGGTATATCGCTCTTCCTTCATATGAACGATCAAAGGCAAGTATCCAATCTTCTGGATGGGTGACCCGATCTCCTCTTCTATGTTTTGATTTCATTTCGATTTGGAGAGGGAGTTTACCTTCTTCTAGCATCTTCGTAAACTTATCTGCCGCTTCCGCTAACGTTTTATAATTTTTGAAGATGGCGGATTCCCTGATGAGTCTGACAAAATATCTCATCGATTCGTTCTTCCTCCAAAGGCTTCACTTCGTCGGCAGTTGGGTTGCGGTTGGTCGGCAGACGAATTTCCGAAGGTCTTTGAATAAGAGTTTGCCAAGGGACATTGGGATCATGGAATTCCGGTCTGGAGCCTGAAATTTTAAAACTTTGGGATTGAGGTGCTAGCTTGTTCAATTCGGCAGTGATACTGTTCTGAGCAGCCTCAAATTCCCTTTCTTGTTGCAGCCTTATTCTCCTTGCAGCTTCTCGTGCCTCTTCCCCCTTTTTGGCTTCATCAAGACTTTGCAGGATTTCAAGAGCGGCGTCTTGTTTGGTCTCGATGCTGGTTATTCTTTCAACAAGGGAGGAAAGAGTCTGCGACATTTCTTGAATGCATTTGTCGTGAGCACGCAGTTGAGAGCTGTTCTCAATCATTGCACAGGCGGTCTTGGCTTCATCTATCCTTGTCTTTGTAGCTTCCTCCTTCAGCAGTTGCTCCTGTTTATCTTCCATGATCTTCAAGGCTTGCTTGAAAACTTCTGGCAAAAGAATGAATGCGTCGACAACTCGAGATACTTCGTGTTGAAGAGTGGTCATTTCTTCGACTGCAGAGGTGTGCATCCAATTCAGTGCCTTTTCAACGGAAGATAGAGCGATTACTGCATCTTGGATAAATACAGTCTGAAGGCCAAGAGCTCGCAGGCGCTCTTTTCGTGCGGCGGAGATCGGAGAGTCTGGTTGGGCGAAGTCTGCAGCGCCGTTCAACCTTCTTACATTCACGGATGGACGTGAAGTAAGTTGGACATCCTCAGGTTCGGTACCGTCCTCGGATTCCATTGTTGAAGGGGCGGGAGCAGTGGTTCGGCGACAGTTGGTTCAGAAGCGTCCTATGGCGAAGGTTCTTCGGCAATCATGGATGCAGGAGGGACTGAATCCTCCTGTTGGCTTGCAGGAATAGCTTCTTCGGTCGCAGCAGGCTCGGGTGCCTGTTCCAAAATTTCTTGAACTTCCTCGACTGGAGGGACTGATTCCTCTTGGTCGGGAATGTTCTCCGGCTGTGGCGAAGGGGGATTGGCTTGGGTAGAAGGCCCTTCGTCTTTTCTGGGTGGAGAGGCGTCTCAGGCTTCAGCCTCTTCACGACTCATTCTCAGACCTGCTTGAAGAGCATCGTCGTCGTCGTCTGAGTCATGATCGTCGTCATCTTTTGGATTAATGGGAGAATCCTCTGACTTCTTCTTTCCTTTCCTCCTGGCGTCAGATTTGTGCAGCAGGTGGCTTTCTATTAGATCCTTGCAAGAGGCGTTGTCCCATCGAAGCAGGGCCTCAATTTCGGTTGAGTCTGTTACTTCGGAGACGAATCTCTCTTCGTGGCTCCAATCGCGCCAATTGTACAGTGTATCGTACGGAGCTAGCCTATAGCCTTTCCATTGCAGGAATCTTTCGAACGCGTGTTCAATTTGAACCGAAAGAAGTGTTTGATTTATGATCGAGTCAGGGGAGGGACTTCGAATAACGTCTGGAGACGCTGTTTCGAGGGATTCCTGTACAGGTATGGGATCCTGTACGGAAGATGGACTCCTTGCAGGGGATGGTGCCCCGAAGGAAATTGGATCCTGTACGGGTGTGGGATCCCGCAGAGGAGAAGTAGCTTTTGGCTCCGAATGGGCAGCCGACTCGCTAAAGTCTTGAGCGTTGGCAGATGTCTCTATATCCGTCGTAGCCGCCAAAGGCTCGGGATCTACTGTCGATGCAGTAGGAGACACCTCTTCCACATGGGTTGGGCCCTGGGGTTCTTTATCAGTGGGTTGCGCCACGGGCGAGACATCCTTGGAGTGCTTGGCTTTGATTTTTGAGAGCCTCCTGAGTCTCTTCTTGGACTTCTCACCAGCAGAGTGTTTCTTGCTGTGAGATCGCTTCCTTCTTCTTTGAAGATTCCATTTAGGACCTTCACGGTTTCATCTCTTGGGTTGCGATATTGGCATGTGCACGGTTCTCGGATGGTTGCAATGCATTGTGCTCGTTATACGCAGTGGGCTTGACGCCTCCTAAGTATATCCTCGAGCTATTTTTCTTGGCATCGGCGGATTGCGTCAGTCCGCACTTCGTCAGAATGTAGTTCAGCATTAAACCAAAGGATTTCTTTTGGGTGGCAGGTTTGCACACCTCTTCTTGAAGACGTTTCAGAATGATTTGGCACCAATTGACCTTTTCACAGGACAAAATAGCTACCATCATTCTGAACCTTAAGTTCGTGCACATCTCGAACGCACCGGTTCGGTTTTCAATGATCCTGGAGCAAAAGTCATGAAGATAGACAAAATGAAGAAGAAAATTTTTCTTTTGACAAGTGGTTGTCACCATATCAACCACTTTAGACCCTGTAAATAGTCCATAAAACTTGGTAATGAGCTCTTGAGACCCGAACGTCTCAAGTTGGTCCATGGTCAGGCCATCGGCGGGCAGCCTGTAGATTCTCTGGAGTAGATCGCGATTGATGCAGATTTCCACTCCCTGGACTGTTTCAGTGATGTCAGCAACATGACCTCCCTGGGCCAGTGATAGAAAACGGACGGCGGCGTTGAGGTAGAATTCCTCAACCAGATGGGCGTCGTATTTGTCGGCGGTCTTGCTCCCGAAGCGATAGAGACCTTGTTGTTCAAGACGAGTAATGATATACTCCATCGGTTCTGAGTCGTTGGTTTCCGAGAGAATACGCTCGATGATGACAGGTTTGGAGAAGATCCGGCCATCAATGATGTTGGAGGATTTCTTGAGCAGGGGAAGAAGATTGACTAGCCATTGATGTTTTCTTAAAACAAAGGTGGAAGAAAACAATAAATTCGCAGTGAATATGCGAGAAAATATGTAGAGTCGCTTGCTTGAGAACTCTTGTAATTGCGAAAGCGTAAAGAGTCTCCAATGGCGTATACAATCCTTTTATACTTGGGCGAAATAGGGTTTTGCAGAGTACGAATGGTCAGATTTTAAGGGATGGGAACCGGTTTTGAAATCAACGGTCAAGATGGATTGAGTGTAACTGGTACGCTAATCCAATAAAAGGTTTTAAAATACAGCGGGTCCCACTTCTGACATAGGTTGATACCCTAAATGCCTAAAACGGCGGTTTAAAAATAATAAACAATTTAAAAACATCGCGGCTTTTGAGATTCAGTTGTCTAGATGTCGTGTAAGGCATTTAATGAACATGACGTTTGACATAGAAACAGGGCACGTGGACAAAAATTATTTTAAAAGGAAATAATATTATATTATATACTGAATCGAAATCCTATAGCATGTCTTTGTTCTCCGTCGATACAGTTCCCCCTTAAAAAGGTACTAATAGGTTTTGAATTCCATACAGAATATTTGGATTAATCTTTGTATTCATAAGTCCTACAAGATTCCCCCTTAATTATTGCACACACACCGTAGGATTCATATGCCTTCGTTCGCTCTGATCGTATTGATGATTCCGAGTGTACGGATAATTAATGTTGATATCAGTATTCACGGGTCTTACAAAGATTCCCCTCAATTGTTGAGTAAAAGCAAGAAATTTACTTACAGGAGTCCGGGCCGTAGAATTCCCAGTCATTACGAGCATGTTGAATCTTGCTGTGTCGAGAGGCTTGGTGAAAATGTCGGCCAGCTGGATGTCTGTATGGACTTTTTCCAGGCGAACATCCTTGTTCTCGACATGACTCCTGATAAAATGATTCTTCATGTTGATATGCTTAGTGCGCGAGTGCAAAACAGGATTGTGCGTGATTGCAATTGCACTCGTGCTATCACACATGATTGGAGTCTCTCTAGCATCGATTCCATAATCTAACAGTTGTTGCTGCATCCAAAAGATCTGCATACGGCGCCTACCCGGCAGCATAGTACTCTGATTCAGCCGTGGAAAGAGAGTTAGCCAATTGCTTCTTACTGAACCAAGAAACGAGTCTAGGTCCGAGAAAGTGACAAGTTCCACTTGTACTCTTCCTATCTAGCTTGCAGCCTCCGAGGTCCGAGTCGCTGTATCCAACTAAATCAAATCCGCCTTCCTTAGGATACCACAGTCCTGCATCGACTGTTCCTTTAATGTACTTCAGGATTCGTTTAGCTGTATTGAAGTGTGATTCCTTAGGTGCAACTTGGTATCTCGCACACACTCCAACAGCAAACTGGATATCGGGCCTACTAGCCGTTAGGTACAGGAGCGAACCAATGAGCTTCCTGTAGAGTGATTGGTCAAACGGCTTTCCGGCTTCATCAACACTAATTTGCACGGAAGTGCTCATGGGGGTTGGCGAGGATTTGGAAGTGTTCATTCCAAATTTGTTGAGAAGTTCCTTGCTGTATTTCTCCTGGTTGATGAATATACCTGTAGGCAACTGCTTTACCTGCAAATCTAGGAAATAACTAAGTTCCCCCATCATACTCATTTCAAATTTACTTTGCATGAGATGTGAGAACCTTTGACATAGAGCAAGGTTATTTGAACCAAAAATAATATCATCGACATAGATTTGTACCATTAGAAGGTCATCACCTTCCTGTATCTTGAACAAGGTTTTGTCGACAGCACCTTTCTCAAATCCGTTGTTGGTTAGATACTGGGATAGGGTTTCGTACTGTGCTCTAGGGGCTTGTTTAAGTCCGTCTGGCGCTTTCCTTAGCCTCGTAAACTAGATTGATACCGTCTGTGTTGGCAAACCACGGTGGTTGTTCAACATAAACTTCTTCGCAAGTTCTCCATTCAGAAAGCACTCTTGACGTCCATTTGGTATACGATAAAACTCTTATGGGCGGCAAAGGCTAAAAATATCCTAATGGCTTCTAGTCTCGCTACAGGGCGAAGGTTTCATCATAGTCGATTCCTTCTTCCCGACAATAGCCTTGTGCTACTAGTCCGGATTTGTTCCTTATGATAAGTCCATTTCGATCCTTTTTGTTTCGAAATACCCATTTGGTTCCTATAACCGATTGGTGTGTCTGCAGGTACAAGATACCATACATTGTTTCTTTCAAACCGTTAAGCTCTTCTTCCATAGATGTTATCCAATGAGAGTTGTTAAGAGCGTCTATGGTCGAAACAGTTCGGATCGGGCTAAGAATACAGCGATAGTGCACATATTGAGTCTCCTATGTTCGGATTGAGATTTCCATTCAGGAAATTGTGAGACTTCAGCATTAGATTCTTCTTGTGCGCAAAGTACATTTCCTTGTGTACTCTGTATTCTCCTACGAGTAGAAACACCGGCATTAATGTTTCCAATGATCAGCTCTTGCGGGTGATCTCTCAACCATCTTCGGTCGGGTTCTAGTTCAGGATCCCGTCAGATCGAAAGTTTACGTGGGTACACGACTTGCAGTGTCGCCTTCATCCACATCGATTCTTACAGCTGCGGGGTTGATTTCTAAATCAACAACAGGTTCTATGGGTGTAGGTGGATCCAAGATAGATAGATGGTGAATGTCCTGAGTGATATCATCTACTCCTGTAGGGTCATGGTGTGGTTCGTCGAACACTACATGAACTGATTCCTCGATCGTCAGCCTCCTTTTATTAAAGATTCTAAAGCTTTCTTTGACGGAGGAGTATCCTACGAATATTCCTTCATCGATTTTTCATCAAAGGTTCTAAGTTGGTCCTTCCCATTGTTCTATACATAACACCGCATCCAAAATGTGAAAATACGAAACTAATGGAGTTTTGTTATTCCATACCTCATAAGTCGCTTTGTTGTGGTGCTTGTTGACGATACAATGGTTTTGAGTGTAGCACGCTGTATTGGTTGCTTCACCCGAAATCCGTGGCAATTTGCTTGCGGCAATCATTGTCCTTGTTGCTTCTTTCAACGTCCTATTCTTTCGCTCGGCAACACCATTTTGTTGAGGTGTACGGGCAGCTGAGTATTCGTGCTGTATTCCATTCTCCGAACAGTATTGCTCTATAAAGCGGTTAGTAAATTCAGTACCTCTGTCGGAACGAATGCATACGATACTCGATGCTTTTTCATTTTGCAACTTCCTCAGGAGCTCGGGCAGCCTTGATGTTGTTTCCTTCTTCTTGCTAAGAAAGATTGTCCAAGCATACCTGGAATAATCATCAACAACAACCATGCAATATTTCTTACCTCCCAAACTTACTGGGTCTACAGGACCGTAGAGATCCATGTGTAGCATTTACAACACTCTTTGGGTTGAAAGGTAGGATTTGCTTTTCAGGGTTGACTTGATTTGCTTGCCTTTCTGGCATGGTCCGCAGACGCTGTCCTTCTTGAATGACACATCTGGCAAACCTCTAACCATACCCTGTCTTGAGAGCTTGTTGATCGTCTTGAAGTTGATGTGAGACATCCTCTTGTGCCATAGCCAGCTAAGATCTGCAGTGCCTTTGGCAACAAAACATGGAATTGAGGAGCTCATTGGCTTCCAGTCAGCAATGTACATATTACCTGATCTGCTTCCTGTAAGCACAAATTCCTTGGTTTGGGTGTTCTTGACTCTACAGCGATCTATATAGAACTTCACCGAGAACTGTTTATCACGTAATCGGCTAATACTAAGTAGATTATACTGTAAGCCTTCAACATATGCAACATCGGTGACCTTGAATTTCCCGACAAGTAGGTTTCCTTTCCCTCTTGTTCTTCCTTTAGACTTATCACCGAAGCGAACTTTTGGACCACGACCTTCTACAAAATCAGATAGCTTGCTCCTATCTCCGGTCATGTGACGAGAGCATCCACTATCGAAGTACCAGGTATCCTCCTCTAGAATGTCCTGTAACAAAGAAATTAGGTAGATTTAGGTCCCCTTTGATTTTTGGGTCCATATATGTTAGTTCCTTTAGGTACCCAGATTTTCCTGACAGCAATTGGTTTACTGTAGGATGTACTCGGTACAGTATTGCGATATCTACGGGGGGCATATCCGTACTTGTTATAATCATGATAATTACTATGCATGTAAAATTCAGGGTTATTATTATTATTCCAGTACGAGTGCCGTCTAGGAGGTGGAGCCATTTTCCTAGGCCTAACAGCTTGTCTTCTGGGTCTCCAGTTGGATTCCCAATGCTGTTGTTGATACTGAACTGGCATCTGCTGTCTTGAGGGATAACGGGGCTCCTGTATCCAATACCTAGTCGCACTGTACTGAGGGTACTGCTGTGCGGGCCTTTGGTGGTTGGATACTGCCTTCTTTCTGAATGACTGTCGGCTTTGATGATATGCTTGTGGAGCATGCTGTAGATTACGCCTTCTGAGTGGTTGTTGGTTCCACTGTCTCGAATAGTAGAGTTGAGGGGGCGGAATTGCAGCCTTCGGTATTCTCGGTACAGCAGGTTCCTTTATGGGACTAGGAGTATCTTCCGATTCTGGAATGTGTTCCACACTCTTGACGAACACAGTACTAGTTTTACCTTTATTCGAACATGAGCTGTATCCTAAGCCACTTTTATCATGAGCATGTTGCCCAGTGCTCAGAATTTCTTCCATTCTTTTGGACGATTTTTCAAAAGACTTCAGAATGGTCTCAAGTTCAGTTTCTCGCTTTTCAAGAGTTGTAATTTTGGTTTGTAGTAGAACCAAATCATTTGTCTTGCTCTCATTATGGGTTTTAACCTCATTTAGTTCATGAGCAAGTTGATGATTGCTCTCCATGAGTTTTTCAAAATCGACTTTGCTGGTTTCACAATCAAGAGACATATTTTCATAATTTATTTTCAGCAAGTCATTTTCATCTTTCAGCTCTAGATTTGTTAATTGAAGCTGTATATTCGCAGTTTTTAGAGTCTCATGGGCCTTTTGAATGTTTTTAAACTCATTCATCATATTTTCGAAAGTATGAGATGCATTAGGTGGAATAACTGAGGTTGAACTTACCTCATCGTCGCTGTCTTCACCTTCTGGAACATCTTTGGCCATAAAGCACATGTATGCTTTATCATCGAACTCATCGTCAGATGAATCACTTTCAGTGACCACCTGAAGACATTCTGCTGATTTGGATGGTGTGGGGGAGGCTTCTGATTCTCCAATCAGGGCCTTGAGCTTGTCTTTCCAAGCACGTCTTCTTTCATCTCTCTCTTGTTGCTCGGCCTCAGGCAATCTTTGGACTTTGGGATGAGGACATTTGTTTGCATAATGGCACGGTTTCCTAGCTTATAACACGAGTTAGCATCACCGAGATGATGTTTCGGTACTTACCTTGTTGATGTGTTTGGGCACAGTAGGAGTCTTTCCAGACTGTTTGATGAACTTTTTGAATTTATGCATTAGAAGCGCCATTTCATCCTGTGACAGGATGTCGTCGTCACTGTCAGCGTTCTTGTGACCGGGCTTCGACGAGCTAGGCATGCTGTGTCGATGGTTCGATATAGCAGCAAGAGCTGTGACCTTTGAAGGAGATTCTTCAGCTTTCTCTCTTCTGTCAATGTCATACTCAAAAGCTTTAAGGTCAGAGAAGAGATCAAAAGTGGATATTTCATTAAGATTACAGGATACACGCATAGCTGTGGTCTTAATGTCCCATCGGGCTGGGAGAGATCTGAAAATTTTTAAGTTCTTCTCCTTTTGGGTGTAAATCTTGCCCAACGCTTCAAGTTCACCAACAATACCAGTAAATCTGAGGTCAAGTTCCTCAAGTGTTTCCGTTGGAACACAACAGAGAGGTTGATTCTAAAAAGAATCAGTTGTATTTCTTTTTAACAGAATCAGATTCAAATCACTTATTTTCAAAACAGTCTCTTTCATTCCTATATTATCAGTATGGATACTTCTATGATTAACAAAGTCCCTATGTTCTCTATTAACGAATTTGACGACTGGAGAATTAGAATGGAAGCTCATCTTGCAGCAATGCACGAAGAGATGATTTTTGTTATACAGGATGGTCCGATCAAGATCATGAAGGTCAATCCAGCCGCAAGGATTGAGGGCCAAGCCCATGCTGAAATGCTCGAGAAAGAACGCGAGCAATGGACAACAGATGAAAGGAAGCGAGCCAATCTCGACAACGTGGCTAAGAACGCGTTATTTGTCACTCTTGACAAAGGCACGTTCTCAAAGGTAAAGAGCTGCAAAACAGCCAAAGAAATCTGGGATAAACTCAAGTTAATTTGTGAGGGAACTGAGCTCTCAAAAGAAAACAAGATTTCAAAACTTACTCAGCAATTTGAATCTTTTGAAATGAAACCAACGGGATTAAGACATGATCCGGATTTCGCGGGATTCTGAAGATCTGAAGACTGGCAGTATTTAAATACTTTATCCTTGAGTATTTAAATACTTCTTTGTTCAACGGGACTTGACTTGTGTTCCTTCTTGTCCTTTTGTGAACTGTATGGAAGATAACTGTATTTTGGGTGTCGAGACAGTTTCCATACTTGGTTTTTTTTACAAGACTTCTTGCTGTACTGACGAGCTTTACTTATGCTGATTCGAGGTAGGTCTTCGATACAGGATAAAGCCTTAAAGCCTCGATACAGTTTCCTTTACTGTATTTGGCATATATGTCAAAACCTCTAAATAACATTCGATACAGGGATTCGAGTATCCCGGCTGTTTCGATACAGGGTGTTTGTTTTCCCAACAATACGATATCATGCACTTGCGATAGTTACACTAAAATCGTGTCAGTATCCATAAACCTTGAGCTCCGATACCATTTTCTGTAACACCCCCGAGATATTCGAAGTATATTACAGCGCCGTGGACCCCTACATGGGACCCACCAGGCTGAAACAAGAAAAACAACACTCGACTAACCCTCTCAGTTAGCAAGGAAAGATACGCCCGGAGCAACCGGCGTAATAAACATCAACCGACAATATAACAATTTGAGTTAATACAAAACGAAGTTTGGAGTGAAAAGCCTAAGTACTCGCGAGTACAATCTATAAGTTTATAAATGTGGGAAACAACCATATCGAAATAGACAAGAGAAATAAGAAGACTTGGATGCACATGTCAACGACCCTGGCCAACATCCTCGTACTGTCCCAGCGCCCGCTCGTCCGGCAGAACATAACCTAAAATCCATAACAAGAATTTCCCCAAAATGGGTCCCCAAAGGGGTTAGCAATTACGCTAGTACAATGCACCAAATCATTTCAAAAACCACAACTAGACATGTCGTTTCCGGAAATAAACAGTCAATCACATTTGCCTAGGATCGGGACGAAGCCACAAATCCCATTCGAGGCCTCTAAGGACCCTCCCGAGCTGGCCATATCATAAAACAAATCACGCACGTGCATCGCCTAGGACCGGGACGAAGCCACAAATCCCACTCGAGGCCTCTAAGGACCCTCCCGAGCTGGCTAGCTAAACAAACTCGTGAATCCATGGCTCAAACCATTGGACTCCCTCCGTGATCCCATCGGACCCTCCCGAGGTGAGCAAATCACACACAATATACATTACCATTTCACGTTAAGCATAAAGGTTTCCAAAAATACTTGCCTTGAATAATTGATGACGCAACGAACGAAAAGGAAAATCACCGACGAAGGCTAGGAACCAACGGAACCGAACCTAAAGATTCGAAGAACATAATCACAACCAACTCTAAACGAATACAAAAATGGAATACACCTGAAAACCCGCCTACGATTCATGTATATTTGTATAAAAATAACAACGAGGGCGGACCACAACCAAACCCTCTCGAATACACAACAACCACGAAATATACCATGAATCCTTAGGGAAAACAAGAATACTAGAAAGATTAATCATATTCAACATGAATTAATCAACCGTATGGAACGAATCGAAGAAAAACCCGAAAACCCCCAATTTTCTCAAAAGTAGGGTTCTAAGAAGATTTACCTTGGATTAGGATGAAAGATTCGTGTTAATGTTGTTATTATACACCAAGAACTCAAGGAAGATGATGGTTGATGTGATTGGAGGAAGAAATGCCAAGAAATCGCCCAAAACTGCCAAAGCCGCGGAGGAAGGAGGTAAAATGAGAATTAGATCCGTCCAAGGTCACTCCTGGGTATATATAGCCACACGGCTTAGCGCGTGCTAACGGCTAAGTGTTAGCGTGCGCTACCCAGTTATATTACAGTCCATAACTCACTGTCCTGGACCGTTAGCGTACGCTACTACTATCTAGCGTGCACTAACAACGACTCGGTAACGCGCAATATCGAGATATAGCATGCGCTACCTGGGCACCTGAACGAGTCCAGAACAAACTGTCCAGTACTGGACAGTCACGCTAGCGCACGCTACCGGACATCTAGCGTGCGCTAGTCCCCCGACATTAGCGTGCGCTAGACAACGTAGCGTACGCTAATCCGCTAGTCCAGATGACTGGAATCAGAACTGCCACTCCCAGGGCTTAGCTCGCTAGCGCGCGCTACGAAGCAGACGTAGCGTGCGCTACTGAGGGATCTATAGCGTACGCTATGCAGAAAGATTAGCGCACGCTAGGCACGGAGTATGAACGGCCCAAAACACCGGAACATGAACGAAACATCAAACGGAAACATCTCAAAACGCATAATAACATAGAATGGATCCAATGGCAACCCCGAAACGGCGATTTCGTACCACAATTACGAGAATCAGATCAATAGATGATGGAAGCACCAATAAACGCAGAACTGGATGACAAAGAGTCTCGAAACAATTATTCCCAAAAATTAATACGGTTACACAAGGGTCGCTAAAAATGAGAATTACACTGAAAAATGAAAGTACCGGGAAAAGAAAAAATGCGGATATTACAGAAAGAATTCTATCTTGGTATTCAGTAGGACCTGCTACTTGCCCGTCAAGATGCACGTCGAGGTTGACCACCACCTCCCGGTTTATAGGGTCGAACTACTCTAATGAAAACCTTGACGTCACAATCACATCCCTACTAAATCCTTAAGTCGAAGGTTCACGAATACCTATCACAACCTTTCAATTCCGTCATTGACTGTCCCGGAGTGAAATCCGTGTGATGAATCGAGGGTGAGTCGGTTCGAGTATACTAATCCAATAAGCATACCTATAACGTGTGCTCCCACTAACCATTAGTGTTCGATAGGCACTATCCATGACAAAGAACACGTTATACAAGTTTTCACACAAACTTAACGCCCAGTCAAGTTTCATCGACTTGCGAACGATTAAGTATTTGAGCTATAAACCTTTTTCCAGTGCCGACCCCCTTATCCAATAAGGAGTGGAATGTTTTGCTCTCAAATATACGGACTAGTTTCTATATGTATATTTACGAGTTAGGAATGCTAGTAACTACGAGTAAATAAGGAAACATACATTGCCTTATATTAATGATTTACATAATTACAAGTACAATACCCTCACTCAACATCCTCTGAGTGGCATTCGAGGGCATACTCCTAACAGTGTCACCTCGCACCATATCGCATGAGAAGTGGATGTCTTTCCAGTACTGAACTTCTGGACAATTGAGCAATATCCACCGATGTGTAATTCGTGACTCGTACGGGTCTAATTGTCTTCCTAGCAACCTCCCATAGATGTCAACCTCAGTGGAGATGATAGAAAGATTGAATTGTCTTTCATCTGCTGGAATAGAGCGGGAAGGGGGCTCGAAGGTGACCAAATACAACTTGATATACGTAAGACACTCCGACGCAAGATAAGATTCTACAATGCATCCTTCCGGTGCAGACTTATTGTAATATCCGCAATTTCGATTTCCGGTAATTTCTTTTTTTTTCGGCAGAAGTCCATTTTGACGACTCACACATGACCGTATCGTCATTCTGAGAATGATTAATTCTGCACTTTTTGTCATTCGAGTTTGTTTCAGTGTCGTTTTGTTGAGTTCCGCGTTCTTAAGCGGCTTTTATGCACTTGAGTTCGATTCTTGCGAATCTCGTCCAAAACTGTTGTTTCGAGTTTCTCGTAAGTTCATTTAATGTTATTATTCATGTTGCGAGCTTTTGTTTGGTGTTTCGATCGTGTATCGTGTATTTCGGACGTTTTGGGCCATTTTCGTAATTTCCCAAAGTTTGGGGTAATTACTTCCGTTGTCGAATTCCGACACTTCGGGTGGTCGGAATCATGTGTTCTCTTAGCTCTTAGATTCGTCTTTGCGAGTACTTCGTAACCGTATCTTCGATTCGTATTTAGGTTCGGGTTTCGGGGTCGTTCGGATCGTCGTTGTGGTTCTGTCATAATTTTCGGTTTGTGTCGGAATCATTTTGTAGCTAGAGGTTGATGGCCGGACCTGTGCGAAACGGCGCTAAAAACGGCGCTTCCAAGCGCCGTGTCTTGCGCCGGGTCGGCCAGGACCAGCAAGTCTGTCGAGACACGGCCGAGAACCCGCGCAAGATTTGTGCCGGGTGATGCGCCGTGTCGGATACGGCCGAGTCATACGCGCGGGCACCTTGCGCCGTGTGTTGCGCCGTGTCGGTCAGGTCGTGCACTGACCCGCAACCCGGCGGTAGACACGGCGCTGGTGTGGGCCGTTTGCTGCGCCGTGTTCGGTAGGAGTATATATATGGCAGGACAGTCGGGTTTACACCCATTTTTCCCATTTCTTCACTTCCTTTCCGCGGCTGGGACTTGGGGGGCACGAGGAGATGTTGTTCCACTGTAAATCCATGAAGTTACTGAGTCCATAACATCGATTAATCATTCCATAACTTGCTCTGATCGGCCGAATCAGGGTAAGTTTTCTTAAAATCTAGTTTTGGGGATTTTGTTCGATTTGTCCGTTTAATCCGTTTTAACTCAGAATAGTGATGGATTGATGATTTTTAAACTATATTATATCGAATTCCTTGTTATTCCACGGTTGGATTGTATTGATTCGTCGTTTTGGTTGAGTTCTTAGTAGACGCCTTGAAAGTGTCCGACAAAAGGTCTTAGAGGGGGGATTGGGCGTTGTGCGATTATTATTCATCATACGATTGTTGATTTATCATTGATATGACTTAGGGACTAAATCCTTGTGAAGAACTCGAGTCGGAACCCTTCCGTTCGTTGTCTTCTTCGTCGTACAAGCTTCCCGGTCGAACCGTGTTCTTCGGGGTATTCGGTAACGGTTATCGAGGTAAGTATCTTATTATACGACTTGTATCTTGAGACTTGAAATCACGTATTAGGTTATGATGATTTTGCTTGCCTTCGTAAATATGTTCCGTTTGAATTGGTTGTGTATTCCGAAATTTTAAGGCTTTGTGATAATAGTGTTATATTGGTATGCGTGTTAGGTGTTGTGCCATTTGTGCAGGATTGCGACGTACATATGGATGGTTGTACACTTGGTTGTGCAATATATTATGTACCGATCGTGTGTTATTTTGGTTGTGTGTCGTTGATTGATGATAGTTGTTGCGAGTGTTGAGATTGTGTTATGTGCGTGTGATGTACGATTTTGTGGTGATCAACGTGATTGATTAACTATGCTCATTGTCGTATGTAATGTGAATGTGAACGTGAATATATGTGTGACCGCTAAGTTCACTCGTGTGGGTTCGACGGGACCTACGAGGATTCGTGGCAGTGGACTACGGGGTCAGAACTTAGTGAGGTACTGAGGTCCAATCGTGCTAGTCTGACGAGGCCTACGATAACGCATGGCAGTGGACCATGAGTTTCGGACACAATACGTCCAACCGAGTGAGCTCGACGGGGCTTACGGTGACACGTGGCAGTGGGCTATGGTGTCAGGACTGTGTGTGTGATTGTTGTGATTGATATAGTCCGTGTGGGTTGTTGAGCCTACGGAGACACGTGACAGTGGATCACGGTGTCGGAATTGGTTATGTCTGGTTAATAGTCCGTGTGGGTTGTTGAACCTACGGCGACACGTGACAGTGGATCACGGTGTCGGAATTGATTATGTTTGTTTAATTGTGCGTGGTGTAGTCCGTGCGGGTTGTTGAACCTACGGAGACACGTGACAGTGGATCATGGTGTCATGAGCATGATTATTCTCAAATCAAAGCTTTGAAAGGAAAAGTTTTATGAAAATGAATGTTGGACCGAGTCCTAAGCTTGAGTAAATGTTTTCCGTATTGTGAACTGTTGATTTATGAAACAAGATTTGGGTTAAAGCCCTCAACCCTTCTTTTGAAAGGCATGGTAAACCAGGACTCAGAGTTTTAAAGGTTTTGAAATTCCAAAATTCCCGAGGTGATGAACTTATTTTCGAAATGCTTCATAGCTTAAATTCCCTTATTAAAACCCCCGGGAATAATTTGATACTTGAATATTGTGTTTGATTCTTGATTAATGTTTGCTCATTATTTTTCGTATGATTTGATACTTGCACTAGTAAAACAGTGGAGTTTTATTAACCCCCGAGTAATCGGGGGGTGGATGTCTGTTTTGCGTCCAGGTACATGCAGGTTCAGGGGAGCAGTCACAGGATTGGCACAAGAGGATGACGAGCTGCGATACTAATCAAGAGTCGAGAGTTGTTTAGATTTTTGTTGTGTTGTCAAAGTTGATTTCAGTCTTCCGCTGTATTGTACTTCGACCCCTATGTGGGTAATGTTATTTTAGTCGGTTCTGTTGATGGAGTTATGTGACCTCATCGGTCTGTGTATTCATGTGTAAGTGACCTTAACGGTCTGTATTATTATATTGTTTGACCCTGGCCGGGCAAGAATTTGGTTGTTTAGGAATGTTTAGCCTGGTAGATCCTTGTGGAAAGGGTCTACGACGTATAATATTCCCATACGGTTTTGGGGGTGTTACATTTATGGTATCGGAGATTAGGTTGCGGAAACCTAGGTTGTCGGGTCGAGTCAAGTCGTGATTTTTCGAGTAATGTGTTGTCTTGTCGTTCGAGTCATCAGGTGACAAGTTGAGTTGTGCGTAGTCACAACGTGTCGGCTATGTTGTCGGACGAGATTAGTATCATGGGCGACCGTCACCTTCGTGCGACCTGTGGATATAAGTCTCCCTTCTTTGTGTTTGTGCCTCGTCTGATGCGAGTTACATGTATGATTATGAGTTAATTGACAGAATCCTCTTATGGATTTTGATTTCGTGATATGTGATTATTTGACTCTCATATTTCGTTCATATGAGGAGTACTGTTGCTGGATTGTGCATGTTGGATTGTATTTCTTTTATCCACCGCGTGAGTTCTTTTGTAATGGCTTTCGGTATTTTACCGACTGATTTTTATTTCGAAAACTGATTCCCTTAACCGAGTTTTTGGCATTGTGGCCTAGATCGTTTTGGCGAAATTCTTATGATGGAATTTAGTATTTCGTAAAGGGCTTTTGTGAGTTTTTGAAATATTACCGTCATCGGCCTTTTTGGCGTTTTTGTAAATGGTTTTTAGCCTGGTGGGTTCCGGCGCGGGACCCACGGCGCTATAATGTTCCGTGTAATTACCTGAAATTTTTGGGTATTCTAGCCCATTGAATTATCTTTGAAAACCTTGAGTATCTTAGAAAATAAATTTCGAGACGTACTTTTAAAATGAATTATTTTCTCGTGGTACATCCAAGGTGCCACAATATGTTTCAAAATTCTTCTACCTCGAGGATCAAAATGTTTTGAGATATTTTTAATGTTTTAAAAACACTTTTACTTAGACCCGAGGGTCGAATATTTCTGAAAGTTTTTCACCAAAAGAAAAGTGTCCTCATTTTTGTTCCAACGCAAGGTGGTTTTCAAAGTCTCGACAATGATGTTTGCTCAACTTTTTGTAAAGTGATACTCAAGATCAACTGGCGTTTCCAAACTGTTTTCAAAAGGTGGTTTTCGTTTTTAAAACCCATCATTTCCTGCTTGTGGTCGGAGAAGGTGTGTATGATGTTGGTATTGTCGTTAGAGTGTTAGCCATCCGAATTGTGATTGAATTGGTGGCGTGAGCGTTGAGTCATTGCCACGCATTTGTTACGTTAGCCCTCTGTGAGATGTGTGATGTTGATCTTTAATTTTGTCCATTCGTGGCGATTTGCGTGCTATCACACCTGTGCGAGCTGTTAGAGCTTGGGTTTATATGATTGTGTACATCTGTGATTGTTTCATGATGTTTTGTGTTTATGTGCTGGTTATCATTCGGGCCGTTGTAATCGTCGAACGATGTCGCGGTTGTTATGATTTTAGTATGTGTTGATATGTTATGCCAAATTTGCATCTCTGGTTTGTTGCTTTGTGATGTTACATCCCATTGTATCTAGCATTTGTATATTCGGTATGCCGAGCCGAGGTGTTTCAACTATGGTGTGCCGGGGGCATGCACGTACCAATTGTCCTTCTCGTCAGTAACGCATGTCAAGTGTGGACCCGAGAGACACAGGATCCAGTTTTGCGAGTTGGGTTCCGAGTCTTTTGGGGCACGAACTGTAATATCCGGATTTATTACTGTGTATTTTACCTATATTCGAACCCTGTATTATTCGGATTTGTGGTTTTGATTATTGGAGTATGATATTTCTTGCATTGGCATCCTTGTAGTTAAGTATAACATCATGCAAATTTTCTCATGCAAACTCGTGATAGCGCACGCTAAGAATGTAGCTTAACGCGCGCTATCGGCTATTACTAGCGCACGCTACGTATGTAGGAGTTGCGTGCGCTAGACACTGAATTATTGAGGTAGGTGGCTAGCACATGCGCCAGCCGGGACATGGGTCCCGGTAAGATTCCCGCGGACGAACCTGGACAATTTTGGAGTCAACTCTTATTAGCGCACGCTAAGGAAAGCTTAGTAGCGTGCGCTAATCAGTTAAAATGCAGAATATTATAAATGGGACAACAACCCGTTTTGGCTTACATTTCCTTCGTCCATTCTTCATTCTTGAGAGGCCAGAGAGCTA
This sequence comes from Orobanche coerulescens, assembly GCA_033398695.1. Lineage (NCBI taxonomy): Eukaryota > Viridiplantae > Streptophyta > Magnoliopsida > Lamiales > Orobanchaceae > Orobanche > Orobanche coerulescens. Next base: position 26,352,653 of record CM065805.1, on the reverse strand, counting down.
TAATCATCCTTCTAGCACACTTAGAACACATCCTAGTGATCCTTGAATATTGGTTATCACTTGTGAGTGATCATTGAAGAGAAGTAACACCTTGGAGTGGCACATAACCAACCGGAGTCGGATTCCACCTCGTGGTTCAGTGATTTCGTCATATTAAGGTATGTTGATTCTATCTTCAACTCTAGCTTCGTGTTATGGAGAATAAGGTGATCATGTTAATGAGATATTGAATGTCATTAGTGAATTATTCAACAACATCATGTTTAGAACATTGGAATGTCTACGATTACGATATTATTGTTGGAACCTTGAAGTCGGAATCCTAATACTTCAAATGATGAAAGAAACATTCTGAAGTTAACAATCCGTATGATTTATGTTATCTTTGTGATCATGAATTGGAGGTGATATTATTTCGGTTATAAGAACTTAAAGGAAGAATCATCTTAAGAAATATTCTTTCGTATAAGTTGGAATTGTTAGTTCACCTCAAGATGAAGTCTGAATATGTATAATGATAGTAGAATCAAATACATTAACCGGAGATCACCAACTTCGCATGAGAATTGTAATCAAGACGGATTATGGTGTTATGATGATTATACGTATACTTGCACCTTGAAGTTGTTATTATCCATGAGATCATTCATAAAGGTTATGATCATAACATGAAGCCGGATAACAAACATTAATTACGGAGGAATTCGCTTACTTCATCACCATTTGTATAATTTGCTGCCCTCCAGTGAACTGCCATGCACTCTTAGCGTACGCTAAGCTACGCGAATTAACGTGCGCTATCGAGTACGTTTAGCGTACGCCACGATTGGGACTTAGCGTGCGTTAAGTCATCAGCTGAGTCAGTCGGCTGATCACTGAGGCACTGACCACGCCTGGTCAGCGTACGCTAGGCTGTGTGTACTGCATGCGCTAATGAGTAGCATTAACGTACGCTACATAGGATTCGTAGCATGCGTTAAGCTATCCAGACAGATTGCATATTAAGGACTTTCTACCGTAATTGTTGAATTGTTAGACGTTCATTCGACATGAAATGAATTCTATGCTATTTCTTTTGTTAAGGTTCGAGCTTAACACGTGATTGATCGAAGGGGACGACCTTCGAGTATTTTGATATTCGTGGAAGTTTATTCTTGTCAACGAACCGAGGCAAGTACTCTAAATTAGAATTGTTTATATTATGACAATTATGATGTGATTGTATCGTGTAAATATGTTGTGATTATATGTCCACCATGCATTGATCCGACGGGAATCATCATGGGAATCTATAGCTGTGTGCGCTGGATCGTTAGACAGGTAGTTCCACCATGTGTTGGTCCGACAGGATCATCATGGGAATCTATAGCTGTGTGCGCTGGATCGTTGGAATACCATCAGTATGTTGAAACTGTTATGATATGATATGTGTTGTGGATATTTCTCGTTGGACAAGCTTGTTATGATATAATTGTTGATTATATAACTGTTGTATGATTATTGTACTTGTACTAGCATCGTTGTGCTAACCCCTTCGGGGGTGAACATTTATGTATGTTCAGGATCTAGGAGAGCAGGGAAACAACCACTGGAGATGCATGACAACGAGGGTGCAGAGTGATGTTCCGGCCGGGTTTACTGTCTGTTGTTTGTTGGTTATTTCAATAAGTACTCGAGTACGTCGTCGATCTATAATGTTTGGATTTTAGTGATGTAATAATAACTCTTCATGGGATATTTGTAATTTCGGTTTTGAACCAGTCGGTTGAATTTTATTTCAGAAATTTCATAAATTGGTATCTGTTATTGTCATTTCCTTTATTCAGCCTTGTAAATTCTTATGTAAAGGATTTACGGCGCTGTAGTATTCCTGAATATATCGGGGGTGTTACAGAATATGGTATCGGAGCTAAGATTATGGATATCTTGGCCATTGGGTTAAAAATAGGGGTCATTTACTTCTTTTGAGATAACCGGCCGTGAATAACATCACTGTACTGCCTACGTCTTCATGCAAACGGTGGTTGTAAGTTCCTAAACTCTATCTCGTTCTTTACATGTTGTACTTTTTATACTTGAACATTAGAACAATGTTGTTTCCTGTATATTAAGTACCTGTGCTTACAGTATGTTGAGAGGCGGACGTGCACGTGGTCGCGGTCGTGGATGCGGACGAAGGAATGCTCAAATGGAGGTGTCGCCTTCTAATCAGGCTAGTCATAGCTCAGGCGAGCCGCAACAATCCATCAATAACGAACCGTAACTCCATTGCACTGCAAATCCTTCGCCAAGTGGTGAATCAGATGACTCAGTTCGCTCATGTCGTGGACCGAATGCAGATGGCGGTGGGACTTCAGCAGGGAGATGGACAGCAAAGGATCCTAGAAATGGGAAATCGAGGTGACCGATGGTTGCAAGAGGTAGCGAAAATGCAACCGCCCAAATGTGACGGCTTTTCCGAGACTCCCACTTGGGATCATTGGTTGAAGGAATTGGAGAAAATTTTTGCTGGAATTAATTGCCCAGACGACAGGAGAGCTCCTATTGCCCAGTACTTTCTGATTAGGGAGGCATCCGAGTGGTGGGAAGCTATCCGACCTGCAGATCATGATGCTGATTGGACAGAATTTAAAATGATGATGGAAGCTCAGTACTTCCCTCGTCCTGTGAGGGAAGCCAAAATTCGGGAGTTTTTCTCTGCTCAGCCATCAGACGAAGTTAGCATTTGTTCGACATCTGGTCAGAACAGATGCGGAGATGATGATTCATTTTGAAATGAGAATGAAACCAGAAATCCAGAGGTACATGTCCGGTTTTGAATGTACCACTCTCCGCCAATACCAGGATAAGGCGTTGGCATACGAAATAAAAGAAGCGGCAATGGAGAAGTTTATGGAGTCGAAGAAACAAAAAGTCTCTGGTACGTTTATAGAGCACAAGAACAGTGGGCCCAGTCTTCTTTTTCTTTCAAGAAACCTCCGCACCCATCTAAGAGCGGAAAGAATTACGGAACAATGTCAGCCACGACGGATACAGCTAGGAAGTGCTTTAACTGTGGTCGCCCAGGCCACCTTTGGCGTGATTGTTTGCGCACTCCAGTTACATGTTTTGACTGCGGACAGGAAGGGCACCATGCGACGTTTTGCAAGGACGCCACCAAATACAATGGAACCCGTTCATCACAGCCAATTCAGAAGGAAGCTAGTATCCAACAGACGCAGCAAAGTGTTCAGATGCCTCAAAATTTTGGCCGCGGACGAGGCAGAGGACAATGGGACCGAAAAGGGACTTCGAGTGCCGGATCTGTTCCCCCACGTCTGTATGAGATGAGGCGGACAGACGATCAGGATGCTGCTATCGCATCGTGCATCGGCCCGATCCTTTCCCACCCGGGCTAGCGTTTTATTCGATACAGGAGCTACGCATTCTTTTATATCTTTGTCTTGTGTAAATCGTTTGAATATTTCTGGTTTTCATACTTGTGAACCTTATGTTGTTGGTTTACCGAGTGGAGAGAGGATTGTTGGGAATTTAGAGACTAGAGATTTTCCTGTATTATTTGGGGGTAGGGAGTGGCTCTCAAATCTAATTGTGATAGAAATGCAAGGAGATGACCTAATACTCGGAGACGATTGGCTTAATCGATATGGAGCAATTGTAAACTACCGAAGGAGGAATATTATATTGATCGCTGATGATGGCTCCGAAGTACTATTTGAAGGATGGAAACCAGGAAGCTCAGGAAAGTTGATCAAAGCAATGAAAGCTGTCAAATTGTTGAAACAGGGCTGTACAGGATATTGGTGCTATGCAATGAAGAAAGAAGACGAAATTATGGAACTTTCATCCATTCCTGTTGTGAATGAATTTCCAGATGTATTCCCTGACGAGTTACCTGGACTACCTCCGCGAAGGGATGTAGAATTTACCATTGAGCTGGAACCCGGAGCTACACCAATTTCTAAGGCACCGTATCGTATGGCACCTACTGAAATGTATGAACTGAAGAAGCAGCTGGAGGAGTTAGTGGACAAAGGCTATATTCAGCCAAGCGTTTCACCCTGGGGAGCGCCAGTCCTTTTTGTTCGAAAGAAGGATGGATCGCTTCGACTGTGCATCGACTATCGAGAGCTGAACAAGATGATGATTAAGAACAAGTATCTGTTGCCACGGATTAATGACCTGTTGGACCAGTTGCAAGGAGCAACAGTATTTTCTAAAATAGATCTTAGATCAGGGTATCATCAGCTGAGGATTAAAGAATCTGATGTTCCGAAGTCAGCATTCAGAACTCGCTACGGACACTATGAGTTTGTAGTGATGCCATTTGGTCTCACTAATGCACCTGCTGTATTCATGCAGTTGATGAACCGAGTGTTCATCGAATATTTGGATAAATTTGTGGTCGTGTTCATTGATGACATTTTGGTGTATTCTAAGAACCCGGAAGAGCATGCACAACATTTGCGGATTGTATTAGGACTCTTGAGAAGCGAGCAACTGTACGCCAAACTCTCTAAGTGTAAATTCTGGCTAAAGGAAGTAATGCTCCTTGGTCATGTGGTATCAGCGGAAGGAGTCCGAGTATATCCGCAGAAGATCGAAGCGGTTTTGGATTGGAAGCCTCCAAAGAATGTGAAAGAAGTCCAAAGTTTCTTAGGACTTGCTGGGTATTATCGTCGGTTCGTGGAAGGATTTTCCAAAATTTCCCGCCCACTTACTCGACTCCTGCTGAAAACTCAAAAGTTTGAGTGGAACGAGTCGTGTCAGACTAGTTTTGATGAATTGAAGAAGAGATTGACGACGGCACCGATTCTATCACTTCCACAGGGAACTGGAGGATTTATAGTTTACAGTGATGCTTCGAACCAAGGACTCGGGCGCGTATTGATGCAGAATGATAAGGTGATTGCTTATGCTTCACGACAACTGAAACCTTATGACGTGAATTGCCCAACACATGATTTGGAGCTAGCGGCAGTAGTTTTTGCTTTGAAGATATGGAGGCATTATCTGTACGGGACTCACTGTCAGATCTTTACGGATCACAAGAGTCTCAAATACATCTTCAGTCAGAAAGAATTGAACATGCGGCAAAGAAGATGGTTAGAACTGATTAAGGACTATGACTTGGAGATTTTGTATCACCCAGGCAAAGCGAATGTAGTGGCCGATGCACTCAGTCGCAAGCCTGTTTCTATTCAGATGCTGGAGACTCTAACCTCCAAACTTAGCCTTCAACGAGAGATGATTCGAGAAGGAATTGAAGTGTGGTTACAAAGATTCCAAGGACAACTCTGCGTGATGGAAATAACTTCATCATTAACCGAAGAAATCAAATCTAGACAGGCAAATGATCCCCTGATGATTCGGTTACATGATGAAGTGATCAACGGGAAGGCCCCCGGATTCGTAATCCATGATGATGGAGTTTTGAGATTTCAGAACCGACTCTGCGTATCCGATGTCGATGTTCTGAAACAGACAATTATGAAGGAAGCTCACAGTTCGCCCTATTCTATCCACCCGGGCACCAGTAAGATGTATAAGGACTTGAAGCAGAATTTCTGGTGGGGCAACATGAAGAAAGATGTAGCGGAATATGTTTCGAAATGCTTGACTTGTCAGCAGGTTAAAATCGAGCATCAACGGCCTGCCGGGATGTTGAAGCCGCTCCCGATTCCTGAGTGGAAGTGGGAGGACATATCGATGGACTTTATCACTAGTATGCCGAGAACCAAGACCGGAATAAACATGATTTGGGTGATAGTTGATCGTCTAACCAAATCAGCTCATTTTCTAGGCATTAAGGACACGTGGGGACCAGAGAGGTTGGCACGAGTATTTATATCGGAGATAGTTCGATTGCATGGTACGCCGAAGACCATAATTTCTGATCGAGACGGCCGTTTTGTGTCTCACTTTTGGAAAGCAGTTCATAAGGCCTTGGGGACCGAATTGAACTTCAGTACAGCTTATCACCCGCAGACTGACGGACAATCCGAGAGGACTATTCAAATGGTGGAAGATATGCTGAGGGATTGTGCTTTAGATTGGTCAACTGATGGGGAAGTTCATCTACCGTTGATTGAATTTACCTACAACAATAGTTGGCATGCTTCCATTAAGATGGCACCATTTGAGGCATTATACGGGAGAAGATGCAAATCGCCCCTATGCTGGGACGATTCATCAGACTTAATCGGGACAGAACCAGAGTTGATCGTGCAGACTCGAGAGAAGATAGCTTTAATTCGTGATAGATTGTTGACCGCCCAGTGTCGCCAGAAATCTTACGCAGACGTACGCCGTCGCCCTTTAGAGTTCAGTACGGGAGACCACGTACTTTTAAAGGTTTCTCCTACTCGGGGAATACTTCGTTTCGGAAGGAAAGGAAAGCTGAGTCCGAGATATATAGAACCATTTGAGATCCTTGAGAGAGTTGGAGAGTTGGCATACAGATTAGCATTGCCGCCGTCATTGAGCCATGTTCAAAACGCGTTCCACGTATCCCAGTTACGGAGATATATACCAGATCCTAGTCATATCATTGATTTCGGCGAGATCGAAGTTGCTCAAGATGGGACGTTTGAAGAAAGACCGGTCAAGATACTCGAGAGTCGAGTTAAGCAGTTGAGGAACAAACCAATCGTGTTGGTCAAAGTTCAATGGTCACGCCACGGAGTGGAAGAAGCCACATGGGAAACGGAAGATGGCATGAAGTCCAGATATCCCGAATTAGTTTTGTCTTGAGTTTCTGGACGAAACTCCTTTTTAGTAGGAGAGTATGTAATATCCGGATTTATTACTGTGTATTTTACCTGTATTCGAACCCTGTATTATTCGGATTTGTGGTTTTGATTATTGGAGTATGATATTTCTTGCATTGGCATCCTTGTAGTTAAGTATAACATCATGCAAATTTTCTCATGCAAACTCGTGATAGCGCACGCTAAGAATGTAGCTTAACGCGCGCTATCGGCTATTACTAGCGCACACTACGTATGTAGGAGTTGCGTGCGCTAGACACTGAATTATTGAGGTAGGTGGCTAGCACATGCGCCAGCCGGGACATGGGTCCCGGTAAGATTCCCGCGGACGAACCTGGACAATTTTGGAGTCAACTCTTATTAGCGCACGCTAAGGAAAGCTTAGTAGCGTGCGCTAATCAGTTAAAATGCAGAATATTATAAATGGGACAACAACCCGTTTTGGCTTATATTTCCTTCATCCATTCTTCATTCTTGAGAGGCCAGAGAGCTATAATCATCCTTCTAGCACACTTAGAACACATCCTAGTGATCCTTGAATATTGGTTATCACTTGTGAGTGATCATTGAAGAGAAGTAACACCTTGGAGTGGCACATAACCAACCGGAGTCGGATTCTACCTCGTGGTTCAGTGATTTCATCATATTAAGGTATGTTGATTCTATCTTCAACTCTAGCTTCGTGTTATGGAGAATAAGGTGATCATGTTAATGAGATATTGAATTTCATTAGTGAATTATTCAACAACATCATGTTTAGAACATTGGAATGTCTACGATTACGATATTATTGTTGGAACCTTGAAGTCGGAATCCTAATACTTCAAATGATGAAAGAAACATTCTGAAGTTAACAATCCGTATGATTTATGTTATCTTTGTGATCATGAATTGGAGGTGATATTATTTCGGTTATAAGAACTTAAAGGAAGAATCATCTTAAGAAATATTCTTTCGTATAAGTTGGAATTGTTAGTTCACCTCAAGATGAAGCCTGAATATGTATAATGATAGTAGAATCAAATACATCAACCGGAGATCACCAACTTCGCATGAGAATTGTAATCAAGACGGATTATGGTGTTATGATGATTATACGTATACTTGCACCTCGAAGTTGTTATTATCCATGAGATCATTCATAAAGGTTATGATAATAACATGAAGCCGGATAACAAACATTAATTATGGAGGAATTCGATTACTTCATCACCATTTGTATAATTTGCTGCCCTCCAGTGAACTGCCATGCACTCTTAACGTGCGCTAAGCTACGCGAATAACGTGCGCTATCGAGTACATTTAGCGTACGCCACGATTGGGACTTAGCGTGCGTTAAGTCATCAGCTGAGTCAGTCGGCTGATCACTGAGGCGCTGACCACGCCTGGTCAGCGTACGCTAGGCTGTGTGTACTGCGTGCGCTAACGAGTAGCATTAACGTACGCTACATAGGATTCGTAGCGTGCGTTAAGCTATCCAGACAGATTGCATATTAAGGACTTCTACCGTAATTGTTTAATTGTTAGACGTTCATTCGACATGAAATGAATTCTATGCTATTTCTTTTGTTAAGGTTCGAACTTAACACGTGATTGATCGAAGGGGACGACCTTCGAGTATTTTGATATTCGTGGAAGTTTATTCTTGTCAACGAACCGAGGCAAGTACTCTAAATTAGAATTGTTTATATTATGACAATTATGATGTGATTGTATCGTGTAAATATGTTGTGATTATATGTCCACCATGCGTTGATCCGACGGGAATCATCATGGGAATCTATAGCCGTGTGCGCTGGATCGTTGGACAGGTAGTTCCACCATGTGTTGGTCCGACGGGATCATCATGGGAATCTATAGCTGTGTGCGCTGGATCGTTGGAATACCATCAGTATGTTGAAACTCTTATGATATGATATGTGTTGTGGATATTTCTCGCTGGACAAACTTGTTATGATATAATTGTTGATTATATAATTGTTGTATGATTATTGTACTTGTACTAGCATCGTTGTGCTAACCCCTTCGGGGGTGAACATTTATGTATGTTCAGGATCCAGGAGAGCAGGGAAACAACCACTGGAGATGCATGACGACGAGGGTGCAGAGTGATGTTCCGACCGGGTTTACTGTCTGTTGTTTGTTGGTTATTTCAATAAGTACTCGAGTACGTCGTCGATCTATAATGTTTGGATTTTAGTGATGTAATAATAACTCTTCATGGGATATTTGTAATTTCGGTTTTGAACCATTCGGTTGAATTTTATTTCAGAAATTTCATAAATTGGTATCTGTTATTGTCATTTCCTTTATTCAGCCTTGTAAATTCTTATGTAAAGGATTTACGGCGCTGTAATATTCCTGAATATATAGGGGGTGTTACACGAACTTCAGTACAGATATCAGGATCGGCTCTAAGAGGCCCATGGGAAATGTTTCCGTCGACTGCTTTTGTGTTGTTGCCTTGTTTCCGTTATTGTGAGTTGCGGGGATGACCTTTTTTATAAGAGGTCGAATGTAATACCCGTATTGTTTTTGGACTTCTGCATTTCCTCTTTCTCAGGTCTATCGACTCGCTCGTGTTCGTTGATACTTTCTGAACTTGTTCTGTATTTCAGTTTCATCGTTCGAACGAGCTGTGATCTTGTTTTGGGTCGATCTGGTTATCCCTGTGACTTTTTCGAGTTCGGTTCGATTCTTATGAACCTTATTCAGAAGTAACATCTTTTGGTTCTACTAGTTCTTTTATTCGAAGTGGATCAGATTTTGAACTTCTGTATTTTCGACTCTATCGACTCGTTTATGTTCGTTGACATTTTCTGAGCTGGTCCTGCCCCTTGCTTTTGTTGATCGAACGAGTGTGGTATTGTTTCGGAATAACACGTTTGTCGTTGTGACTTTTCAATTGCCATTCCCTTCCCTGTGGATCTTATGTGAATGCACATCTTGTTGTTTTCACCGGATCATATATTGTCTCGAGTCGAGATGTGAACCTTGGAGTTTTTGTTTGAATTTTATTGTCCTTCGTGATTCGAACATGACTGTTCGATTTTTGTTGTCTCGATCATTGTGGTTCGATCATTTGATTGTTCGATTTTTGTTGATCTCGTTTCGTGATTGTTGAACATTCAGACTCCTTCGTAATTCCCTTAAGTTCAGGAAATTAGTCTCGTTTTCGATCTTCCAACCCTTGGGTGGTGGAATTCCGTATTTGTTCAGCGATTGGCTCGCGTTTTGATTGATGTACCGTTGGTTTGGTCAATCGTATTGATTTTCGTTCGTGGTGTTTTGTGATTGTTCTGATAATCGACTTGATTGTATTATCTGTTTGATGACACATGTCACTTGTTGGTTTTATTATGTCTCTACCGGTGGCGTTATGTTGGTCGTCGTGGAGCGTGTTTTCACACCGTATATCCCTTTGTGTTGCTTGTAACGTTTCGCCGTTGGGCGTAAGTTGCATGTTTCTTGTGTATCTCGTTGAGTTTTTCTAGTGGGATATTGTACCTCCCTACTTATTTTAAGTTTCAGGACGAAACTTCTTTTAAGGAGGGTAGTATGTAATATCCGCAATTTCGATTTCCGGTAATTTCTTTTTTTGGGCGGAAGTCTGTTTTGACGACTCACTCATGACCGTATCGTCATTCTGAGAATGATTAATTCTGCACTTTTCGTCATTCGAGTTCGTTTCGGTGTCGTTTTGTTGAGTTCCGCGTTCTTAAGCGGCTTTTCCGCACTTGAGTTCGATTCTTGCGAATCTCGTCCGAAATTGTTGTTTCGAGTTTCTCGTAAGTTCATTTAATGTTATTATTCATGTTTCGATCTTTGGTTTGGTGTTTCGATCATGTATCGTGTCTTTCGGACGTTTTGGGCCGTTTTCGTAATTTCCCAAAGTTTGGGGTAATTACTTCCGTTGTCGAATTCCGACACTTCGGGTGGTCGGAATCTGTGTTCTCTTATCTCTTAGATTCGTCTTTGCGAGTACTTCGTAACCGTATCTTCAATTCGTATTCAGGTTCGGGTTTCGGGGTCGTTCGGATCGTCGTTGTGGTTCTCTCGTAATTTTCGGTTTGTGTCGGAATCATTTTGCAGCTGGAGGTTGCTGGCCGGACCTGTGCGAAATGGCGCTGAAAACGGCGCTGCCGAGCGCCGTGTCTTGCGCCGGGTCGGCCAGGACCAACAAGTCTGCCGAGACACGGCCGAGAACCCGTGCAAGATTTGCGCCGGGTGATGCGCTGTGTCGGATACGGCCGAGTCATACGCGCGGGCACCTTGTGCCGGGTGTTTCGCCATGTCGGTCAGGTCACGCATTGACCCGAAACCCGGCGGTAGACACGGCGCTGGTGTGGGCCGTTTGCTGCGCCGTGTTCGGCAAGAGTATATATATGGCAGGACAGTCGGGTTTACACCCATTTTTCCCATTTCTTCACTTCCTTTCCGCGGCTGGGACTTGGGGGGCACAAGGAGATGTTGTTCCACTGTGAATCCATGAAGTTCCTAAGTCTATAACATCGATTAATCATTCCATAACTTGCTCCGATCGGCCGAATCAGGGTAAGTTTTCTTAAAATCTAGTTTTGGGGATTTTGTTCGATTTGTCCGTTTAATCCGTTTTAACTCAGAATAGTGATGGATTGATGATTTTTAAGCTATATTATATCGAATTCCTTGCTATTCCACAGTTGGATTGTATTGATTCGTCGGTTTGCTTGAGTTCTTAGTAGACACCTTGAAAGTGTCCGACAAAAGGTCTTAGAGGGGGGATTGGGCGTTGTGCGATTATTATTCATCGTACGATTGTTGATTTATCATTGATATGACTTAGGGACGAAATCCTTGTGAAGAACTCGAGTCGGAACCCTTCCGTTCGTTGTCTTCTTCGTGGTGCAAGCTTCCCGGTCGAACCGTGTTCTTCGGGGTATTCGGTAACGGTTATCGAGGTAAGTATCTTATTATACGACTTGTATCTTGCGACTTGAAATCACGTATTAGGTTATGATGATTTTGCTTGCCTTCGTAAATATGTTCCATTTGAATTGGTTGTGTATTCCGAAATTTGAAGGCTTTGTGATAATAGTGTTATATTGTTATGCGTGTTAGGTGTTGTGCCATTTGTGCAGGATTGCGACGTACATATGGATGGTTGTACACTTGGTTGTGCAATGTATTGTGTACCGATCGTGTGTTATTTTGGTTGTGTGTCGTTGATTGATGATAGTTGTTGCGAGTGTTGAGATTGTGTTATGTGCGTGTGATGTACGATTTTGTGGTGATCAACGTGATTGATTAACTGTGCTCATTGTCGTATGTAATGTGAATGTGAACGTGAATATGTGTGTGACCGCTAAGTTCACTCGTGTGGGTTCGACGGGACCTACGAGGATTCGTGGCAGTGGACTACGGGGTCAGAACTTAGTGAGGTACTGAGGTCCAATTGTGCTACTCTGATGAGGCCTACGATAACGCATGGCAGTGGACCATGAGTTTCGGACACAATACGTCCAACCGGGTGAGCTCGACGGGGCTTACGGTGACACGTGGCAGTGGACTACGGTGTCAGGACTGTGTGTGTGATTGTTGTGATTGATATAGTCCGTGTGGGTTGTTGAGCCTACGGATACACGTGACATTGGATCACGGTGTCGGAATTGGTTATGTCTGGTTAATAGTTCGTGTGGGTTGTTGAACCTACGGACACACGTGACAGTGGATCACGGTGTCGAAATTGATTATGTTTGTTTAATTATGCGTGGTGTAGCCCGTGCAGGTTGTTGAACCTACGGAAACACGTGACAGTGGATCACGGTGTCATGAGCATGATTATTCTCAAATCAAAGCTTTGAAAGGAAAAGTTTTATGAAAATGAATGTTGGACCGAGTCCTAAGCTTGAGTAAATGTTTTCTGTATTGTGAACTGTTGATTTATGAAACAAGATTTGGGTTAAAGCCCTCAACCCTTCTTTTGAAAGGCATGGTAAACCAGGACTCAGAGTTTTAAAGGTTTTGAAATTCTAAAATTCCCGAGGTGATGAACTTATTTTCGAAATGCTTCATAGCTTAAATTCCCTTATTAAAACCCCCGGGAATAATTTGATACTTGAATACTGTGTTTGATTCTTGATTAATGTTTGCTCGTTATTTTTCGTATGATTTGATACTTGCACTAGTAAAACAGTGGAGTTTTATTAACCCCCGAGTAATCGGGGGGTGGATGTCTGTTTTGCGTCCAGGTACATGCAGGTTCAGGGGAGCAGTCACAGGATTGGCACAAGAGGATGACGAGCTGCGATACTAATCAAGAGTCGAGAGTTGTTTAGATTTTTTTTGTGTTGTCAAAGTTGATTTCAGTCTTCCGCTGTATTGTACTTTGACCCCTATGTGGGTAATATTGTTTTAGTCGGTTCTGTTGATGGAGTTGTGTGACCTCATCGGTCTGTGTATTAATGTGTAAGTGACCTTAACGGCCTGTATTATTATATTGTTTGACCCTGGCCGGGCAAGAATTTGGTTGTTTAGGGATGTTTAGCCTAGTAGATCCTTGTGGAAATGGTCTATGGCGTGTAATATTCCCATACGGTTTTGGGGGTGTTACACTTATTAGCCACGGAGTCTTTACCGAGTTGCCTGTAATATTGTCATTGTGTTAGAAATCATATTTAATTTGACAATATTATATATATATATATAATACAAAATTATGTTATCTTTTAACCGGGTACATCCATGTGTAGTGCACTGGACCAGTGATCAATAACTGCCGGGAAAGGTGGATCATGAGGTGAGGCATGAGGTCAAAAAAGTTTGGAGGAAATATTCGCTCAAACTTGCACAAGATATAGACACTACGCCATAAGTGCTCATAGGCAATGCTTTTAGCTAGTGTTGCCACCAAAGCGTTTCAATAGATTGCTGATTTTTGGTCTTTTGAAACACTACTGAAATAGTATTGCACTAGATATACATTTGGTGTTGCAAGATAAAAATGGTATTGCGCGACGTGCAACACCTGTGATGGTGTTGCATTATATCTAATTTTTTAATAATTTTTTCAAGTTATTGTCAAAACAAGCACAATGAAATGAAATTTAAATTTTGATAATTTTTTACTCTTAAAGTTTGATATATAACATATGATAAATTTGATTTAAATTATTTATATTTAATATAAATACTTATTATATTTTTTAATATTATAATTAAAAATTAAAAATATTTTTTATAATTTTAAAGTTTAGTATATTATCAATATATATAATGAAATTTAAATTACGATATATGTTTTATTTTAAAAGTTTGATATATAATATAATATAAATTATAACTTATATATATATATATATCTAAATTATTTAATATAAATACACATTATAAATTTTAATAATAAAATTTTAAATTATAAAAAATAATACAATCCTTTTTAAAAATACTTATATAGCGTTTAATTAGGAAGAGCTATGTAACAGTACTTACATAGCGTTTTTAGAAAACGCTGTGGTAGGTTTCATATTTTAAGTAATATTTCTTTAATTCTCGATCCGTCAATTAAAAAGGTATTTTGAACTTTTTATTTTGGATTTGATTTGAAGGATTAAATTCTTTTTTTGTTTAGATCTGAATGATTGCTCAAGGGTTTCCTAATTTTTTTTTCATATTTGATTGATTGCTAAGTGTATTTTGCAGGTGTGGTTATATTATGTTATCTGTTTTGTTATAATATTTTGGCCCAACCCGACCCCTTATAAAATTTTATTATCCCAGCCCGAACCCGACCCAAAGCCCATGGCAGCCCTTTTTAGTGGGAGCTGTCCGATTGAGATTATTAATCTCCCCTTCATCATGACCGTCCGATCCCCCCCTTATAACCCCCTAACCCTACTCCCTCTTCTCAGCGCCTCCCTCATTCTCTCCTCTTTTGTCTTCTGGGTTCTTCTTCTCCTCTCTCCCCTCACTATTCTGTCACTCACTCAGCCGCCACGACGCCCTCCCCTTCCCTCCGCGAATCGACGCCCTCCCATCCCCTCAGTTTAGCCGCCGCGACGCCTTCCCTTGGACAAGTAATTTTTTCTGAATATTAATCGCATTTTCTTTTAGGCTTAATTTTGATGCTTTTCTCAGCCTGCGATCAGGCGTTTGTGTGTGTGTGTGTGTATATGTGTGTGCGTGCGTGTGCGTGTGTGTGTATGAATAAAGATTTTTGAATTATTTTTGTCAAACTTTGAAGTACTGAAATCATGCATTTAGTACTGATATTGTGATATGATTAATGACTCAATACAACATCAGGTTTCTGTTCCCCGTTTTTGGAGGACTGTTGTATGGTTATGATATTAGAGCAACATCTTCTGCTACTATTTCCATTCAGGTATTACTTTTAATTGTTCTTGCCATATTTACTGAACCCCTCAACAACACCCCTCATTTATGCTGATTGGTCTAAGTCCTATTTCTCTGCAGTCTGCGACATCAAGTGGGAATTCGTGGTACAGTTTGTCCTCAGTGGAAGTTGGTCTCATCGTAAGCAAGTTGTTCCTTCATTTTTTAATACATTTCTTCTTCTTTTTTGTGTTTTTTCGTCTCTCTTCTTGTCGATTATAGCTTCCCACATGCGTTTTTTGGTCTTCAATTTATGGCAGACAAGTGGTTCATTGTCCGGTGCACTGATAGGCTCAATTCTGGCATTTAATGTTGCTGACTTTCTAGATTAGTTAAATTCTGATGTTAGGATGACGATTGCATCTAGTAATACTAACTATTTATTTTCTGGTTGATTTTTAAATATTGGATACTGCAGGAAGAAGAAGGGAATTGGTTCTTTCATATGTCATGTACCGTGTTGGAGCTCTTGTAACAGCCTTGGCACCTACTTTTGCTGTCTTGGTGATTGGGCGCTTCATTTACGATATAGGAATTGGATTGGTAAGAAATGGTGCAATGACAATTTTTGTACTGGTTATAATCAATTTTATTTTTATTCAAATACACACACACTGACACATATATATAAAACATTATATATATATATATATACACACATATATATATATATATTGATTTTCTCTTTATTCATATACACAAAGATTTTTACTCATATATGTGAAATTCATCTATCATACTACCTCCGTTCCTTATTATCTGTTCGATTTATCTAAAATAGTGTTCCTATTATTTGTCAATTTATTAATACGGTAATACCAACAAAAATCATCTTTTTTCCACCAATACTTTATAAATACTAAACACCTTCTTGCAAGTATAAGCTTATTAATTCATCCCTTAGTAACAAATAAGGGTAGAATAGTTTTTTGATAGTCTAACTTATGGAAAATTTTGGTTTGCTTGAATGGATAGAATTGGCTCATAATAAGGAATAAAGGTTGTAGTTATTTAATTTCAGGCCCGATTTGTTAGTTTATTCTATCATTTACGACCTTGATAAAAATACTACTAATTTCTTTCTGGACTTTCCACTACAACCAGATGCATATAACAAGAGATCTTCCAAATATGCACATTTCTTCCAATCAATCATCCTAATGTGCATTTTTTGAACAGCATTTGGCAGAGTGGGAGAAGCCAATCCCAGCCTCAACTTGGATATTGGAGAATTTTGTGCAACAGATATCAAGTGATCAAGATGATAATGGTACTCCTATGACTCAGGGGGCACCACCTATCAGTTATTTCAATATGTAATTTTCTATCACTTGTATTTAGACTTCGTAATTTTGTGCTTTTAAGTTAGATTGGTGGTGTTACTTGGTTTTGGTACTTTTGAAGTTAAATTGGTGGTTTGTTGCTTTGTATGAATTTAGGATTTTGTAGTTTGTATTGGCATCCTTGTTGGTTTTTGGCTGCCTTGTTTATTTTGGATGGGTCGATGTAAGAATAAAATGGTTATTTCAAAATATTTGTATGAAGTGTTGCCTTATATTTTAGCTGCTGTTATATTTTATAAAAGTAGTATTACAAAAAAAAAAAAAAATGATGACGTGGCATAAATGTGGGCCCATTGCTGACGTGGCGCAAATGTAGAGCCCCACTGCTGACGTGGTATAAATGTGGGCTCCACTGCTGATGTGGCATCAAGATGGGATCCACTGATGACATGGCACAAATGTGGGACCCGCTGATGACGTGGCACATGTGGACCCTGTTTTTTTTTTTAAATCTTAGGCAACATCGTTTGTTGTTGCCTTACTTGGTTATGTTGTTGCATTAGAGGCGTAATGCAATACTTTTCCGTTTGTTGTAGTAGAGACTAAAAGTGTTGCCTTAGGTGTCAAAGACAACGACCGTATTGGCAACAAGAGTTTGGTGTTGCCTTTGGCCTAAGGCAACACTTTTTGTGTCTTCTGCAACAATAAATAGGTATTGCCTATGAACACTTATGGCGTAGTGAGATGATCCCATCTTGCATTTGACGCAAATCAGATCTCTTCACTTCTTTCGTACATAATTTATATAAAAATCTTGACAATGCAACACAGGGCTCGACCACCTGTTTCGGTAAGTACGGTCGAATAAATACCAGAAATAGGCGTTGGAGTAGGATATGACAATCATGACTCTTCAAACCAGTTAACTTGTTCTCCCTGAAATTAACGCATCTTCCTATATTTCCAGCATACCCGATAGGTGTGATATCCCACATCGACTAGCGGAGAGGGGGCGATGTGTCTTATATGTGCATGCCCGCCTCCAAATAGCATGAGGCCTTTTGGGAGCCCAGTGGCTTCGGTGAGATGGGAAATCCGAAGTTAAGCGTGCTTGGGCGAGAGTAGTACCAGGATGGGTAACCTCCTGGGAAGCTGCTCGCGGGCTCCCAGAAACAAAACTGTGAGGGCCAGCTTAGAGGAGAGTGCCCAGAGCAGATAATATCATTCTACGACGGAGTGGTCTTGGGATGTGAGAATTTGGTATTAGAGCCACCCTGCCGTGTAGTGTGAGTGTGCCGACGAGGACGTCGGGCCCCTTAAGGGGGGTGGATTGTGATATTCCACATCAACTAGCGGAGAGGGGCGATGTGCCTTATATGTGCATGCCCGCCTTTAAATAGCATGAGGCCTTTTGGGAGCCCAGTGGCTTCGGGGAGATGGGAACTCTGAAGTTAAGCGTGCTTGGGCGAGAGTAGTACCAGGATGGTTGACCTCGTGGAAAGCTGCTCGTGGGCTCCCAGAAACAAAACCGTGAGGGCCAGCTCAGAGGAGAGTGCCTAGATCGGACAATAACATGCTACGGCTGAGCGTTCTTAGGATGTGACAATAGGATACCTAGCAGTTTTTATCCACCAAAATATCTCAGTTTTCTGCTCGGTAGTGACGGTGTAAGCTGCCTTAGGCATTTTTTGTTTTCCCTTGACAGTCTTCAACCACAAATATTTTCTTATGCTCATTTCTTCCAAATCTTTGCGTGCTTTTGGCCTGTCTTTGGTCTTTCCCTCCCAACCTAAGATTGTCCCAACCACACTTTCGCAAACATTCTTTTCAATGTGCATGACATCCAAGAAGTTCCTTATCAGTAACTTGCACCAGTAAGGCAATTCCCAAAATATATTTTTGTGCGACCAATACTTATACCTGTCGGGCCTTTCAGGGGTTGCTGCAATCACATCTGGATTGTTGATAAGCTGACCAAAATCGTACTCATTAAGAATCGATTGTATTTCATCATCTGTCCACTGTCGTGGTGTCTCGCCCATTTCTACAGTGCCATCAAATACTGCAGCATCCATACGCCACTCATGTTCCCTCTCAAGCTATATCCGATGATGCATTCGGATAACTTTCCTGCAGTGGTACCTAGCACAATCTGCATTCAAACACACTGGACAACCTCTATTGTAACACCCCCAATCCGCTCAGGGATATTACACGCCGTAGAACCTTTCCTCAAGGATCTACCAGGCTGGTAACGACATATAACAACTCAACCATGCCTTTAAGGCTAAAATGACTCAGTAGACCGATTTGGTCTTCCAACAAATACATACAACTCAAATACAACTCATGCCCACGCAGGGGTCAAAATACAACCACACCCGTACAACGGGAAAATATAGCAGCGGAAAAATAGAGTACAATTGAACCAATAAACAAAGTACGGTTCCTCATGTGATGAGTATCGATCATCTTTCATCATCCTTCGTGCCGACTCTGTGTTATGCTCCAAAATCTGAATGCAAAAACAGACATCCACCCCCCGAATACTCGGGGGTTAGCAAAACTCCACTGTTTTGCTTGTATAAGAACAAAGTGCAAATACGAGCCATACAATTCACATTCCACGAATAACAATAACCAGGAATCCTCAAAGATCCAAACGGAACGAAAAGTACTTCCCGAGGCAAGAGTTTGAGAAAACCTTTCAAAATCGAAATATCATAAATCAATGGAAATAATTTATAAAACGGTTTAGAATGCCATCGAGAGTTTTAATAGAAAATAATTTAGGATTATCAAATCCTACTTTTCAAAATCAACTGGGTCACTGCCCCAAAAGTTTACTTTCCGAAAAATGACCTTTACCAAACCGTTGGGATTTTAGCCCCAAATCCGTCAAATGACCTTTATAAAACCATTGGGATTTTAGCCCCAAATCTCATCAACTCACAGTACACAAGAATGACCATAAGGTTCGTCTCCCAACATCAAAATCCACAAATAAGGGATTTAACACAAACAACAAAATACTCTAGTGCCATCCTAGCCAAGTAAGCCAAACGAACACTTACCTCTTACACACTTAGTCGATGCATGCAATCATGAAAACACAGTTCCAAAGCACTCATTTCCGGAAATGCCAATATCAAATCACATTTGCAAAATGCACCACAATTAACCATCGATCCACGTCTCTGTGGACCCCTACCGAGACCCCGTCGGACCTAACCCGTAGTGGTTAAAAGCAAGCTCGTCGATCCACGTCTCTTGTGGACCCCTACCGAGACCCCGTCGGATCTAACCCGTAGTGAGCATACACACACACACGTTATTCATGCAATACTAACATGCTAAGAATGTAAGTTCATTAAGAATACTCACTAGAGATGGCCATTAACTCGACACCATTATCAAACTCTTCAAAAACACCACAACAATGATTAAATATGGAATACACGATCCCATAACTTTAAACACAGGAGTATCATCATCAAAGACTTCAACGTTCAAAATAATCAAATCATAATCAATTCCCAAACACAACGTTCACAAAACACACACGCGTTTTGAAAGAGAGCCTTTAACGAGGCCAAACCGAAATCTTTTGAAACTTCATTTCAAATAACCAAACAAACACACCAAGAAGATCACCGATCATCATATCCATAAAATAAGAAAAGTATGGGCAAGGTACTTGCCTCAAAATCGGCACGCAAGTATCCCGACGAACAAGGCTCAACCGGAAAGCTTCGAAACGCCCGATGCAATCGAAAAGAAAGACGACAACGAACGGAAGGGTTCAACTCGGTTTATTCGCAAGAAACTCGACCCTAACAACATATAATCCATAAATCAACAATCATACGAGGAAGGATAATCCTAGAACGCCCGAAAACCCCTCTATGACATTCTACCGGACACCTTCAAGGCGTCGATCAAGAACTCGACCAAAACAACGAATCGATACGATCCAACCATGGAATAACAAGGGAAAAGATATAAAAAATCTAAATATTCATCAATACATCATAATCCTAAGTTAAATCGGATTAATCGGACGAAAACGACCAAAACACCCAAATTCCCCAAAACTAGATTCCTAGGAAATCTGACCTAATTCGGTAGATCGGAGGATGTTATTGGATGGATGATTGATGATATGAACCTCAAAACTTCATGGATTAATTGTATAACAACACTCCTCCATGATTCCAACACCTCCAGCCGCGGAAGAGAAGGAAAACCGAGTGAAAATGGCTGAAGAAAAACGCTGCCAGGCCTTAAATAGGCCCACTGCCGGCCGGGTTACGTACGTAACCGGCCATGGCTTACGTACGTAACCGGCCAGGGCCGAACTCACTGCCTGGAAATATCGGAAGCGTTACGTACGTTACCGGCCAGGGCCTTACGTACGTAACCGGCCTTACGTACGTAACTGCCGATCACTACCGTACGTTACTCGGCGGTGGCCTGCCCCGGCATGCCGGCCATGACTCGGCGGGACCAACTCCGACGTCCCGAACGACCCCGAAACCCGAACCTGAGTACGAATCGAAGATACGGTTACGAAGTACTCGCAAAGACGAATCCCAGCACTAAGAGAACATACGATTCCGACCACCCGAAGGCTCGAAATTCGACAGCGGAAAGTAATTACCCCAAACTTTGGGAAATTACGAAAATGGCCCAAAACGTCCGAAATACACGATACATGATCGAAACACCAAACCGAAGTTCACAACACGTATAACAAAGTTAAACGGACGTACGAGAAACTCGAAACAGCAGTTTCGAACAAGATTCGCAAGAACCGAACTCAAGTGCGGAAAAGTCGTTAAAAAGCACGGAACTCAACAAAACGACACCGAAACGAACTCGGATGTCAAAAAGTGTAGAATTAATCATTCTCAGAATGACGAAACGGTCATGAGCGAGTCGTCAAAACGGACTTCGGACGAAAAAAGAAATTTACCGAAAATCGAAAATTGCGGATATTACATTCTACCCTCCTTAAAAGAAGTTTCATCCCGAAACTTAAAAAAAGTAGGGAGAAGCAATATCCCGCCAGGAAAACTCAACGAGATACGCAAGAAACGCGTAACTAACGCCCAACGGCAAAACGTTACGAACAACGCAATGGAAAATACGGTGTGAAAACACGCTCCACGACGACCAACACAACGTCGCCGTTAGGGATATAATAGAACCAACAAGTGACAAGCGTCATCAAATGGATAATACAATCAAGTCAATTATCCGAACAATCACAAAACACAACGAGCGAAAATCAATACGATTGACCAACCCAACGGTACATCAATCAAAACGCGAGCCAATCGCTCAAGGGTTGGAAGATCGAAAACGAGACAAATTTCCCAAACTTAAGGGAATTAGGAAGGAGCCTGAACGCTCAACAATCACGAAACGAGAACAAAAACCGAACAAACAAACGATCGAGACAACAAAAATCGAACAATCATGTCCGAAATACGAAGGATAATAAAATTCAAACAACAACTCCAAGGTTCACATCTCGACTCGAGACAATATATAATTCGGTGAAAACAACAGGATGTGCATTCATATAAGATCCACAGGAAAGGGAATGACAATAGAAAAGTCACAACGACAAACGAGTTATTCCGAAACAATACCACCCTCGTTCGATCAATAAAGGCAAGGGACAGGGAAAGCTCAGAAAATGTCAACGAACATAAATGAGTCGACAAAATCGAAAATACAGAAGTTCAAATCCGATCCGCCTCGAATAAAACAAACTAGTAGAACCACAATATGTTACTTCCGAACAAGGTTCACAAGAATCGAACCGGACTCGGAAAAGTCACTGCGATAACCAGATCGACCCAAAACAAGATCACAGCTCGATTGAACGATGAAACCGGAATACAGAACAAGCTCAGAAAGTATCAACGAACACGAGCGAATCGATAGAATTGAGAAAGAGAAAATGCAGAAGCC
Organism: Orobanche coerulescens; assembly: GCA_033398695.1. Classification (NCBI taxonomy): domain Eukaryota; kingdom Viridiplantae; phylum Streptophyta; class Magnoliopsida; order Lamiales; family Orobanchaceae; genus Orobanche; species Orobanche coerulescens. The sequence continues at coordinate 26,330,245 of CM065805.1, read as the reverse complement.
AAAAATAATACGGGTATTATATTCGACCTCTTCTAAAAGAAGTGTCGTCCCCGAAACTCACAACAACGAAATCAAGGCGACAACACAACAAGCAACCGACAGAAACATCCTTCAAAGGCCTCTCTAAGCCGATTCTGATAACTGCGCTGAAGCGCGAACTCCGAAAGTCTAGGTAGTCAATTCGCAAAACTGAATTCGGTGTCCCTCGAGTCCACACTTGAAATGTGTTACCGACGAGAAGGACAATATACACGTGCATGCCCCGGCACATCACGGTTGAAACGTCTTGGCTCGGCATACCGAAAATACAAATGCTCGATACAATGGAACAAAACACCGCAAAACAACATACCGAAGATGCCAACTCAGCATAACATATCAATGCATACAAAAATCACAACAACAACGGCATCGTTCGACGATTACAACATCCCGAACGATAGCCAGCACACAATCACAAACATCATGAAATAATCACCCATGTGTATAACGCACAAAAATCCAAGCTTTAACAACTCACACTAGTGCGACAACACGCAAATCACCACGAGGCGATAAACAGTAAACACCAGTTCACACCTCTCACAGAGGGCTAACAAAACATATGCGTGGCGAACGACTCAACGTTCACACCACCAATTCAATCACAATTCAGAGGCTAACACCCTAACAATAATACAAACATCATACACACTTTCTCCGACCAAAAGCAGGAAATGATGGGTTTTAAAACGAAAACCACCTTTTGAAAATAGTTTGGAAACACCAGTTGATCTTGAGTATCACTTTACAAAAAGTAGTGCAAACATTGTTATCGAGACTTTGAAAATCGTCTTGCGTTTGAACAAAAATGAGGACCCCTTCTCTTAGTGAAAGACTTTCAGAATATTTGACCCTCGGGTCTAAATAAAAGTGTTTCTAAAACATTGAAAATATCTCAAAGCATTTTGGTCCTCGAAGTAGAACATTTTTGAAATATGTTGTGGCACCTAGGATGTACCACAAGAAAATAACTCATTTGAAAAGTATGTCTCGAAATTTATTTTTCCAAGATACTCAAAGTTTTCAAAAAAAAATCCAATAGGCCAGAGTGCCCAAAACTCACACATATCGACGTTCACTAAAACAACTCCTAGTACACGCATCAAAACGTTTAAAATCAAGACAACACATGTCTTTAAACGGAAATAAACGATAAAATACCACAGTCGAAGACCGCTTAGGATTCAGAACAAAACCACTGACCCCATTCGAGGTCTCTAAGGACCCTCCCGTACTGACTAGTGAACAAGTCGTACGCGTATAAGCACAAAGCCTCCACAAGAGAACTTGTAAAACGTGCAAATCGATTCGAAAATCATCAGCAACGGACAAAAACAACAATAAAAATACATCACAAGCGACGACACTCCTCGTATAAATCAAATACGAGAGTCGACTAAATACATATCGTGATCAAAATCCTCATAAGGATTCCACCACTTAACAAATAATCATAAAAATAGCTCGTGTCACACGAGGCACAACACAAAGAAGGGAGACTTACTTCCACAGGTCGAACGAAGATGATGATCGCCCCACGATACTAATCACGACCAACAAACTCAAACGACGCATCGCGACACGACTCAGTCAGATAAAATCCGACGAAACAAGACTCAAACAACACGACTTGACCCGACAGCCTAGGTTTCCACAACCTAAGCTCTGATACCATTTATGTAACACCCCCAATCCGCTCAGGGATATTACACGCCGTAGAACCTTTCCTCAAGGATCTACCAGGCTGGTAACGACATATAACAACTCAACCATGCCTTTAAGGCTAAAATGACTCAGTAGACCGATTTGGTCTTCCAACAAATACATACAACTCAAATACAACTCATGCCCACGCAGGGGTCAAAATACAACCACACCCGTACAACGGGAAAATATAGCAGCGGAAAAATAGAGTACAATTGAACCAATAAACAAAGTACGGTTCCTCATGTGATTAGTATCGATCATCTTTCATCATCCTTCGTGCCGACCCTGTGTTATGCTCCAAAATCTGAATGCAAAAACAGACATCCACCCCCCGAATACTCGGGGGTTAGCAAAACTCCACTGTTTTGCTAGTACAAGAACAAAGTGCAAATACGAGCCATACAATTCACATTCCACGAATAACAATAACCAGGAATCCTCAAAGATCCAAACGGAACGAAAAGTACTTCCCGAGGCAAGAGTTTGAGAAAACCTTTCAAAATAAAAATATCATAAATCAATGGAAATAATTTATAAAACGGTTTAGAATGCCATCGAGAGTTTTAATAGAAAATAATTTAGGATTATCAAATCCTACTTTTCAAAATCAACTGGGTCACTGCCCCAAAAGTTTACTTTCCGAAAAATGACCTTTACCAAACCGTTGGGATTTTAGCCCCAAATCCGTCAAATGACCTTTATAAAACCATTGGGATTTTAGCCCCAAATCTCATCAACTCACAGTACACAAGAATGACCATAAGGTTCGTCTCCCAACATCAAAATCCACAAATAAGGGATTTAACACAAACAACAAAATACTCTAGTGCCATCCTAGCCAAGTAAGCCAAACGAACACTTACCTCTTACACACTTAGTCGATGCATGCAATCATGAAAACACGGTTCCAAAGCACTCATTTCCGGAAATGCCAATATCAAATGACATTTGCAAAATGCACCACAATTAACCGTCGATCCACGTCTCTGTGGACCCCTACCGAGACCCCGTCGGATCTAACCCGTAGTGGTTAAAAGCAAGCTCATCGATCCACGTCTCTTGTGGACCCCTACCGAGACCCCGTCGGATCTAACCCGTAGTGAGCATACACACACACACACGTTACTCATGCAATACTAACATGCTAAGAATGTAAGTTCATTAAGAATACTCACTAGAGATGGCCATTAACTCGACACCATTATCAAACTCTTCAAAAACACCACAACAATGATTAAATACGGAATACACGATCCCATAACTTTAAACACAGGAGTATCATCATCAAAGACTTCAACGTTCAAAATAATCAAATCATAATCAATTCCCAAACACAACGTTCACACAACACACACGCGTTTTGAAAGAGAGCCTTTAACGAGGCCAAACCGAAATCTTTTGAAACTTCATTTCAAATAACCAAACAAACACACCAAGACGATCACCGATCATCATATCCATAAAATAAGAAAAGTATGGGCAAGGTACTTGCCTCAAAATCGGCACGCAAGTATCCCGACGAACACGGCTCAACCGGAAAGCTTCGAAACGCCCGATGCAATCGAAAAGAAAGACGACAACGAACGGAAGGGTTCAACTCGGTTTCTTCGCAAGAAACTCGACCCTAACAACATATAATCCATAAATCAACAATCATACGAGGAAGGACAATCGTAAAATGCCCGAAAACCCCTCTATGACATTCTACCGGACACCTTCAAGGCGTCGATCAAGAACTCGACCAAAACAACGAATCGATACGATCCAACCATGGAATAACAAGGGAAAAGATATAAAACATCTAAATATTCATCAATACATCATAATCCTAAGTTAAATCGGATTAATCGGACGAAAACGACCAAAACACCCAAATTCCCCAAAACTAGATTTCTAGGAAACCTGACCTGATTCGGTAGATCGGAGGATGTTATTGGATGGATGATTGATGATATGAACCTCAAAACTTCATGGATTAATTATATAACAACACTCCTCCATGATTCCAACACCTCCAGCCGCGGAAGAGAAGGAAAACCGAGTGAAAATGGCTGAAGAAAAGCCGCCAGCCTTAAATAGCCGATGCCGGCAGATTACGTCGTAATCGGCCATGGCTTCACGTGTCGGCCATGGCCGAACTCACTGCCTGGAAATGCCGGAAGCATTACGTACGTTACCGGCCAGGGCCTTACGTACGTAACCGGCCTTACGTACGTAACTGCCGATCACTACCGTACGTTACTCGGCCAGGGCTGGCCTGGCCCCAGCATGCCCGGCCATGACTCGGCCGGGACCAACTCCGACATCCCGAACGACCCCGAAACCCGAACCTGAGTACGAATCGAAGATACGGTTACGAAGTACTCGCAAATACGAATCCGAGCACTAAGAGAACACACGATTCCGACCACCCGAAGGCTCGAAATTCGACAGCGGAAAGTAATTACCCCAAACTTTGGGAAATTACGAAAATGGCCAAAAACGTCCGAAATACACGATACATGATCGAAACACCAAACCGAAGTTCACAACACGTATAACAAAGTTAAACGGACTTACGAGAAACTCGAAACAGCAGTTTCGAACAAGATTCGCAAGAACCGAACTCAAGTGCGGAAAAGTCGTTAAAAAGCACGGAACTCAACAAAACGACACCGAAACGAACTCGGATGTCAAAAAGTGTAGAATTAATCATTCTCATAATGAGGAAACGGTCATGAGCGAGTCGTCAAAACGGACTTCGGCTGAAAAAAGAAATTTACCGAAAATCGAAAATTGCGGATATTACATCTATATCCGCTAATAACATATCCATGACAACATTCCATATGTGGGAAAATCACTAATAGTGCCGATACACATGGCGTGCAAGTAGAACGTCTTGGACGAATAACTGTCGTACGTGGGATGACCTTGCTCCCACAACAATTTCAGCTCCTCTATCAAAGGTCTCATATACACATCGATACACTTTCCCGGATATCCCGGCCCGGGACTAACAAGGTCAACATATTATACTCCTTCCGCATACACATCCACGGAGAAAGATTGTAAGGAATAACTACAACAGGCCATATGGTATATGAAAGACTCATGTTACCAAAAGGGTTAAAACCATCAGATGCAATCCCGAGCCTCACATTTCGAATATCTAAAGAAAAATTCGGATACTCCCTATCTATACGTAATATCCGGATTAATTACCGAGTATTTCACCTGTATTTGAACCCTGTATTAGTTGGAATTGTGATATCAATAAGTGGAATATGGTATTTACCGTATTTGTATTTTCGTGCATGAGTATGGCAGCATATTACTTGTCCCATACAAATACTCAATAATACAAATTATTGAGTATGGCTGCATATTATAAGTAAAGTACTCAATTATGAAGTTGGGTGGAGGCCAGCACATGGTCCTGGACAGTTTTTAATTATTAAGCCTGGACAGCTTTGGAATCTAGCGTAGGAAATTATTGAGCACAGGGGTCCAGAAACATTTTATAAAGGACAGCACCTCATTTCATTTGGTTTTCATCTTCCTTCACCTGTTCTTAGTTCCCTGAAAGTCCAGAGGGTTTTCCCTAACTCTTAAACACATTTAGACCACCCCTTTTGTGAACTTTGAAGATTGGGTGTCACTGGTGATTGATCATTGAAGTGGAGAAACATCTTGATCTGGCAAGCAAGCAACCGGAGTTGGATTCTACTTATTGCCTCGGTGCTTTCTTCATCTTAAGGTATGTTAATACTAATTCCTACTTGGATTCGTGTTATCAAGGATATGATAGAAGTATGTTGTCAAGATATTGAGTTCCACTGATAAAATCATCCAAGCATCATCATGTTTTAGAAATTGGGATGTTTATACTTATGAATAAATCATCAGAGGTTATATCCTTCCATATAAGTTGGATTTGTTAGATGTTTTCTGGATATAGTGATGATATTGGAATCTAACACATCAATCTTGGATCACCCAACTTCACCTGAGAATTTCGTATGTTCAGTTTTCTACCCAGTACCCTACTGTCATCAACTAGGCGAGTCAAGTCGGCTGATCGACAAGGTTGACTTATGACTCGGCTGATCAGCTAGGTTGACTCGGCTGATCAGCTAGGTTGACTCGGCTGATCAGCGAGGTTGACTCGGCTGATCAACGAGGTTGAATTTCCAGTTCAATCGGGTGTTGACACGTGGCACAATATGATCCGTCTATTTAATTGTCCTTCGAACGGTCATAACTTCTTCATACGAACTCGGATTCGGATGAATTTTTTTTAAAACGATCGTCTCGAGGTTGACTTTTGACTCCGCTGATCAGCGAGGTTGACTCGGCTGATCAGCTAGGTTGACTCGGCTGATCAGCGAGGTTGCCTTTTGACCCGGCTGATCAGCGAGGTGACTTTTGGGTCATAACTTCTTCATACGAACTCGGATTCGGATGAATTTTTTTTTACAACGATCGTCTCGACGGGACTCGTCTGATCAGCGAGGTTGACTTTTGACTCGGCTGACCAGCGATGTTGACTTTTGACTCGGCTGATCAGCGAGGTGACTTTTGACTCGACTGATTAGGTTACATTTTATGAACTTCCGACCGTGATTTGGATTGTTATATGTTCGTACGACTATAAATGAAATCTATATTACTTATTTTGTTAAGGTTCAAGCTTAGCAACGTGATTGATTGAAGGGGCGAACTTCGAGTGTTTCGTTTTCGTGGAAGTTTTGTTCTTGTCTTCGAATCGAGGCAAGTACCTTATTTGTTTTATGTATTGATGTTATACATATTGTCGTGCATGTATGTCGTTGTTGTATGTACACCTCATGTTGGTCCGACGGGATCATCGGGGGATCTATGCTAGCGTGCGCTGGATCATCAGACGGGTTTTTCCACCACGGGTTGGTCTGACGGGATCATCGTGGGTTCTAGGCAGTGAACGCTGGATCGTCGGAATTACCATGTGTATGTTATGATATCATGTTGTGATTATCAGCTGTGTATGTTACTTATTGAGTTTCTCGTAGGAGAAGACTCGTTGGTATTTTTGTCAATTACGTATTATTATTCTACGTGAGATGTTGAATAATATGTTGTGGTACTTGTACTAGCATCGTTGTGCTAACCCCTTCAGGGGTGAACATTTTGTTTATGTTCAGGATCCAGAGAGCGGGAAACAACCACCGGAGCCGCATGACGATGGGGGTGCGAGTGATGTTCGGCCGGGTTTACTTGTCTGTTGTTTGTTAGTTATTTCAATAAGTACTCGAGTACGTAGTCGCTTTTGATGAATTTGAATTTGGTGATGTATTAATAATTTCGTTGAACATTTGTATTTTCGTATTTGGTCGAATGTTGTATCATAATTTCGTAATTTTCATTAGATGCTACCTGTTAATGACTTTTCAACACTTTAGCCTTGTAAATCGATGTAAAGGATTTACTGTAATATTCCTGAATATATCAGGGGTATTACAGAATATGGTATCAGAGCTAAGATTATGGATATCTTGGCCGTTGGGTTAAAATAGGGGTCGTTTATGTCTTTTGAGGTAACCGGCCGCGAATAACATCACTGTACTGCCTACGTCGTCGTGCGGGCGGTGGTTGTAAGTTCCTAAACTCTATCTCGTCCTTTGCATGTTACATTTCCTTATACTTGAGCATTTGAACGATATTGTTTCCTGTATATTGAGTAATTATGCTTACAGTATGTTGAGAGGCGGACGTGGACGTGGTCGCGGTCGCGGACGCAGACGAAGGAATGCTGAAAGAGAAGCGTCGCCTTCTAATCAGCGCAGTCATAGCTCCGGCGAGCCACAGATATCTATCAATAACGAACCAGAACCTGCTGTACCAGAAATTCTTCGTCAAGTGGTGAACCAGATGACTCAGTTCGCTCAGGTCGTGGATCGAATGCAGGTGGCAGTAGGATTACAGCAGGGAGATAGACAACAAGGGATCCCAGATATGGGAAATCGAGGTGACCGGTGGCTGCAAGAGGTGGCGAAGATGCAACCACCCAAATTCGACAGTATTTCCGAGACTCCCACCTGGGACCATTGGTTGAAGGAACTGGAGAAAATCTTTGCCTAATTAATCGCCCGGATGACCGGAGAGCCTCTATCGCTCAATACTTTACGATAGGGAAGCGTACGGATGGTGGGAAGCCATCCGCCCATAGACCATGATGCGATTGGGACGAGTTTAAATTGACGATGGAAGCTCGATCGCCTCGTCTGTGAAGGAAGCTAAGGTTCGGGAGTTTTTCTCCGCTCGGCCTTGAGATGTGCGGTATCTCGAGCAATTAAGACGTTTAACCAAGTGGCATTTGTTCGACATCTCGGTGTAACATATGCAGAAATGATGATCCATTTTGATATGAGGATGAAACCAGAAATCCAGAGGTACATGTCCGGTTTTGAATGTACCACACTCCGTCAATACCAGGATAAGGTATTGGCGTATGAGATCAAGGAAGCAGCTATGGAGAAATTTACGGAATCCAAGAAGCAGAAAGTCTCTGGTACTTTTACAGAGCACAAGAACAGCGGGCCCCGCAAGGCCCAGTCATCTTTTCATTCTTTAAAGAAACCTTCGCACCCAGTTAGGAGCGGAAAGAACTTCGGAGCGACATCAACTATGACTGATGTTATCAGGAAATGCTTTAACTGCGCCCAAACGGGGCACTATCGACGGAATTGCCCCTACCTGCCGTGACTTGTTTTGATTGTGGTCGAGAGGAACATCGTGCGGTGTTCTGTGAAGAGGCCGCAAAGTCTTTTAGAGCCCGTACACCACAGCCAGTCCAGAAGGAAGCCAGTATCCAACAAACGCAGCAAAGTGTTCAGATGCCTCAGAATTTTGGCCGCGGGCGAGGCAGAGGATAGTGGGACGGAAAGGGTACATCGAGTGCCGGATCTGTTCCCCCACGTTTGTACGAGATGAGGAGGACAGACGATCAGGATGCTGCTGTCGCATCAGGTACTGTCCAGATCCTTTCCCAGCCAGTTAGCGTTTTATTCGATATAGGAGCTACACATTCTTTTATATCCTTGTCTTGTGTAAATCGTTTGAATGTTTCTAGTTTTCATAATTTTGAACCTTATTTTGTTGGTTTACCGAGTGGAGAAAGGATTGTTGGAAACTTAGAAACTAGAGATTTCCCTGTATCATTTGGAGGCAGAGAGTGGCTCTCAAATCTAATTGTAATAGAAATGCAAGGGGACGATCTGATACTCGGAGACGATTGGCTTAATCGATATGGAGCTATTGTAAACTACCGAAGGAGGAATATCTCGCTGATCGCTGACGATGGTTCCGAAATACTGTTTGAGGGATGGAAACTAGGAAGCTCAGGAAAGTTGATCAAAGCGATGAAAGCTGTCAAATTGTTGAAACAGGGCTGTACCGGATACTGGTGTTATGCAATGAAGAAAGAAGACGAAATTGTGGAATTTTCATCCATTCCTGTTGTGAACGAATTTCCAGATGTATTTCCTGACGAGTTACCTGGACTACCTCCACGAAGGGATGTAGAATTTACCATTGAACTGGAACCCGGAGTTACACCAATTTCTAAGGCGCCATATCGTATGGCACCTACTGAGATGTATGAACTGAAAAAGCAACTGGAGGAGTTACTGGACAAAGGCTATATTCAGCCAAGCGTTTCGCCCTGGGGAGCGCCGGTTCTTTTTGTCCGAAAGAAGGATGGATCACTTCGACTATATATTGACTATCGAGAGCTGAACAAGATGACGATTAAGAACAAAAATCCGTTGTCACGGATTGATGATTTATTTGACCAGTTGCAATGAGCAGCAGTATTCTCTAAAATTGATCTGAGATCAGGATATCATCAGCTAAGGATTAAAGAATCAGATGTTCCGAAATCAGCGTTCAGAACTCGCTACGGACACTATGAGTTTGTAGTGATGCCGTTTGGTCTCACTAATGCACCTGCTGTATTCATGCAGTTGATGAACCGAGTGTTCATCAAATATTTGGATAAATTTGTGGTCGTGTTCATTGATGACATTCTAGTGTATTCTAAGAACCCGAAAGAGCATGCACAGCATTTGCGGATTGTATTAGAACTTTTAAGAAGCGAGCAACTGTACGCCAAACTCTCTAAGTGTGAATTCTGGCTAAAGGAAGTAATGTTCCTCGGTCATGTGGTATCAGCTAAAGGAGTCCGAGTAGATCCTCAGAAGATTGAAGCGGTTTTGGATTGGAAGCCTCCTAAGAACGTGAAAGAAGTCCGAAGTTTCTTAGGACTTGCTGGGTATTATCGTCGGTTCGTGGAAGGGTTTTCCAAAATTTCCCGCCCACTTACTCGACTCCTGCAGAAAACTCAAAAGTTTGAGTGGAACGAGTCGTGTCAGACTAGTTTTGATGAATTGAAGAGGAGATTAACGACGGCACCGATTCTATCACTTCCACAGGGAACTGGAGGATTTATAGTTTACAGTGATGCTTCGAACCAAGGACTCGGGTGCGTATTGATGCAGAATGATAAGGTGATCGCTTATGCGTCACGACAGCTGAAACCTTATGAAGTAAATTGCCCAACACATGATTTGGAGCTAGCAGCAGAGGTTTTTGCTTTGAAGATCTGGAGGCATTATCTGTACGGGACTCACTGTCAGATCTTTACGGATCACAAGAGTCTCAAATACATTTTCAGTCAGAAAGAGTTGAACATGCGGAAAAGGAGATGGTTAGAGCTGATTAAGGACTACGACTTGGAGATTTTGTATCATCCAGGCAAAGCGAATGTAGTGGTCGATGCCCTCAGCCGCAAGCCTGTTTCTATTCAGATGCTGGAGACTCTGACCTCCCAACTTAGCCTTCAACGAGAGATTATTCGAGAAGGAATTGAAGTATGGTTACAAAGAGTCCAAGGACAACTGGGCATGATGGAAATAACTTCATCATTAACCGAAGAAATCAAATCTAAACAGGCAGATGATCCTCTGATGATTCGGTTACGTGATGAAGTAATCAAGGGGAAGGCCCCCAGATTCGTAATCCATGATGATGGAGTTTTGAAATTTCAGAACCGACTCTGCGTACCCGATGTCGATGTTCTGAAACAGACAATTATGAAGGAAGCTCATAGTTCGCCCTATTCTATCTACCCGGGCACCAGTAAAATGTATAAGGACTTGAAACAGAATTTCTGGTGGGGCAACATGATACGTTTCGAAATGCTTGACTTGTCAGCAGGTTAAAATCGAGCATCAACGACCTGCCGGAATGTTGAAACCACTCCCGATTCCTGAATGGAAGTGGGAGGACATATCGATGGACTTTATCACTAGTATGCCGAGAACCAAGACAGGAATGAACATGATTTGGGTGATAGTTGATCGTTTAACTAAATCAGCTCATTTTCTAAGCATTAAGGACACGTGGGGACCAGAAAGGTTGGCACGAGTATTTATTTCGGAGATAGTTCGATTGCATGGAACGCCGAAGACCATTGTTTCTGATCGAGATGGCCGTTTTGTGTCTCATTTTTGGAAAGCAGTTCATAAGGCCTTGGGGACAGAATTGAACTTGATCTGACTTATCACCGCAGGTGACGGACAATCTGAGAGGACCATTCAAACGGTGGAAGACATGCTAAGGGCATGTGCCTTAGATTGGTCAAACGATTGGGAAATTCATCTACCGTTGATTGAATTTAGCTACAACAATAGTTGGCATGCTTCCATTAAGATGGCACCGTTTGAGGCATTATACGGGAGGAGATGTAGATCGCCCCTGTGTTGGGACGATTCATCAGACTTAATCGGGACAGAACCAGAGTTGATCGTACAGACTCGAGAGAAGATAGCCTTGATTCGTGAAAGGTTGTTGACCGCCCAGAGTCGCCAGAAATCTTACGCAGACATACGTCGTTTCCCTTTGGAGTTCAGTACTGGAGACCACGTACTTTTAAAGGTTTCTCCTACTCGGGGAATTTTCCGTTTTAGAAAAAGGGGAAAACTGAGTCCGAGATATATTGGACCGTTCGAAATCCTTGAGAGAGTTGGAGAGTTGGCATACAGATTGGCATTACCGCCGTCATTGAGCCATGTTCATAACGTGTTCCACGTATCCCAATTACGGAAGTATATACCAGATCCTAGTCATGTCATTGATTTCGGCGAGATCGAAGTCGCTCAAGATGGCACGTTTGAAGAGAAACCGATCAGGATACTTGAGAGTCGAGTTAAGCAGTTGAGAAACAAACCGATCGCATTGGTCAAGGTTCAGTGGTCGCGCCACGGAGTGGAAGAAGCCACTTGGGAAACAGAAGAAAGTATGAAGTCCATATATCCAGGATTATTTTCGTCTTGAGTTTCGGGACGAAACTCCTTTTTAGTAGGAGAGTATGTAATATCTGGATTAATTACCGAGTATTTCACCTGTATTTGAACCCTGTATTAGTTGGAATTGTGATATCAATAAGTGGAATATGGTATTTACCGTATTTGTATTTTCGTGCATGAGTATGGCAGCATATTACTTGTCCCATACAAATACTCAATAATACAAATTATTGAGTATGGCCGCATATTATAAGTAAAGTAATCAATTATGAAGTTGGGTGGAGGCCAAAGACATGGTCTGGGATGCTTTTAATTATTAAGCCCAGACACTTTGGAATTTAGCGTAGAAATTATTGAGCACGGGGGTCGTAAACATTTTATAAAGGACAAGACCTCATTTCATTTGGTTTTCATCTTCCTTCACTGTTCTTAGTTCCCCGAAAGTCAGAGGGTTTTCCCTAACTCTTAAACACATTTAGACCACCCCTTTTGTGAACTTTGAAGATTGGGTGTCACCGGTGATTGATCATTGAAGTGGAGAAACATCTTGATCGGCAAGCAAGCAACCTGAGTAGGATTCTACTTATTGCCTCGGTGTTTTCTTCATCTTAAGGTATGTTAATACTAATTCCTACTTGGATTCGTGTTATCAAGGATATGATAGAAGTATGCTGTCAAGATATTGAGTTCCACTGATAAAATCATCCAAGCATCATCATGTTTTAGAAATTGGGATGTTTATACTTATGAATAAATCATCAGAGGTTATATCCTTCCATATAAGTTGGATTTTTTAGATGTTTTCTGGATATAATGATGATATTGGAATCTAACACATCAATCTTGGATCACCCAACTTCACCTGAGAATTTCATATGTTCAGTTTTCTACCCAGTACCCTACTGTCATCAACTAGGCGAGTCAAGTCGGCTGATCGGCGAGGTTGACTTCTGACTCGGCTGATCAGCTAGGTTGACTTGGCTGATCAGCTAGGTTGACTCGGCTGATCAGCGAGGTTGACTCGGCTAATCAACGAGGTTGAATTTCCGGTTCAATCGGGTGTTGACACGTGGCACAATATGATCCGTCTATTTAATTGTCCTTCGAACGGTCATAACTTCTTCATACGAACTCGGATTCAGATGAATTTTTTGTTAAAACGATCTTCTCGAGGTTGACTTTTGACTCGGCTGATCAGCGAGGTTGACTCGGCTGATCAGCGAGGTTGCCTTTTGACCCGGCTGATCAGCGAGGTGACTTTTGGGTCATAACTTCTTCATACGAACTCGGATCGGATGAATTTTTTTTTAAAATGATCGTCTCGACGGGAATAGGCTGATCAGCGAGGTTGACTTTTGACTCGGCTGATCAGTGAGGTTGACTTTTGACTCGGCTGACCAGCGATGTTGACTTTTGACTCGGCTGATCAGCGAGGTGACTTTTGACTCGACTGATTAGGTTACATTTTATGAACTTCCGACCGTGATTTGGATTGTTAGATGTTCGTACGATTATAAATGAAATCTATATTACTTATTTTGTTAAGGTTCAAGCTTAGCAACGTGATTGATTGAAGGGGCGACCTTCGAGTGTTTCATTTTCGTGGAAGTTTTGTTCTTGTCTTTGAATCGAGGCAAGTACCTTATTTGTTTTATGTATTGATGTTATACATATTATCGTGCATGTATGTCGTTGTTGTATGTCCACCTCGTGTTGGTCCGACGGGATCATCGGGGGATCTATGCTAGCGTGCGCTGGATCATCGGACGGGTTTTTCCACCACGGGTTGGTCTGACGGGATCATCGTGGGTTCTAGGCGTGACAATGGATCGTCGGAATTACCATGTGTATGTTATGATATCATGTTGTGATTATCGGTGTGTATGTTACTTATTGAGTTTCGTAGGAGAAGACTCGTTGGTATTTTTGTCAATTACGTATTATTATTCTACGTGAGATGTTGAATAATATGTTGTGGTACTTGTACTAGCATCGTTGTGCTAACCCCTTCAGGGTGAACATTTTGTTTATGTTCGGGATCCAGAGAGCGGGAAACAACCACTTTGGCCGCATGACGATGGGGGTGCGAGTGATGTTCGCCGGGTTTACTTGTCTGTTGTTTGTTAGTTATTTCAATAAGTACTCGAGTACGTAGTCGCTTTTGATGAATTTGAATTTGGTGATGTATTAATAATTTCTGTTGAACATTTGTATTTTCAGTATTTGGTCAGAACTGTTGTATCTTAATTTCGTTATTTTCATTCGTTGGTACCTGTTAATGCCTTTTCAACTCTTTAGCCTTGTAAATCCTGATGTAAAGGATTTACGGCGCTGTAATATTCCTGAATATATCAGGGGTATTACACTATATGCTTCCACGCCTCTCCATCCGAAGGGTGTATCATAGTATCACTGTCATGAGTGTGCGGCTCGGCGTGCCATCTCATTGCTTTTGTCGTGTGAGGAGATATAAAAAGCCGTTCCAACCTGTCCTTTAGTGGAAAATACCAAATCCGCTCAGGGATATTACACGCCATAGAACCTTTCCTCAAGGATCTACCAGGCTGGTAACAACATCGAACATCTCGAAAATGCCTTTGAGGCTAAAATGACTCAGTAGACCGATTTGGTCTTTCAATAAATGGATACAACTCGATCACAACACATGCCCACACAGGAGTCGAATACAACACACTCCCGTACAATGGGGAAAGAATACTGCAGCGGAAATAAAATACAACTAAACCAACACGACATCAACGGGTCCTCGCGTGATTAGTACTGTTCATCTTTCATCATCCTTCATGCCGACCCTATTCTATGCTCCTCAAAACCCGAATGCAATACAGACATCCACCCCCCGATTTCTCGGGGGTTAGCAAAATTCCACTATTTTGCTAGTGTAAGTACAAAGTGCAAAAATACGAGTCATACAATTCAAGTTCCAAGAATAACAATAACCAGAAATCCTCAAAGATTCAAACATAACGAAAATACTTCCCGAGGCAAGAGTTTAGGTAAATCTTTCCAAAATCGAAAGATCCCAAGTCAAGGGAAATAATTTATAAAATGATTTAAAATGCCATCGAGAATTTTAATAGAAAACAATTTAGAATTATCAAATCCTTCTCTTTTCAAAATCAACAGGGTCATAGCCCAAAGATTTTGTTTTCGCAAATAGAAACCCAACAACAATTCATAGGGTTAAAAACCCACGTCACGTGTCCTCGACATACATAAAATCAACACCAACTCGTGAAGTTTTACTCGTGAATTCAGGGCTATACCATTGGATTCCCTCTGTGGCCCCGTCGGACCCTCCCAAGGTGAGCAAAATACACTCACAAAACATACACACCAACTCATGAAGTTTTACTCGTGAATCCATGGCTATACCATTGGATTCCCTCCGTGGCCCCGTCGGACCCTCCCGAGGTGAGCAAAATACATTCACAAAACATACACACCAACTCGTGAATTCAGGGCTATACCATTGGATTCCCTCCGTAGCCCCGTTGGACCCTCCCGAGGTGAGCAAAATGCGTCCACACAAATTTATATATATCATACCAAGGATATTTGAGCAATTCACCCAAAAGCAACAAACACGAAGTACGACACAATTGTCAAATCACAACGTACCGAAATGAGATAACATATGTATATATTTTATCGAAGCACAACAACATCGAGCGTATTCATAGGGTTCACTTAACCATTCACGAGACACAACATTCAACAAACACACGCGTTTTGAAGGAGAGCCTTTAACAAGGCTAACCGAATCATTGAAAGTTCAATTCAAACGACCAAACAACCACATTTAGACGATCACTAATTATCATATCCATAAAACAAGAAATGTATGGACAAGGTACTTGCCTCGAATCAACATACACGCGGAGAATCGACCGAAGTATGATAGCACGAACCGACAATGAACCCACCGACTCCGCCGAATGCTAACCCGTGATAATAAACTACGAACAACAATAACAACAATGAAAATGAATTCCATAGCACGACCTAAAGTCTTTGAATTCAAGGAACAAACGACGAAAGTTCAAGGGTTTTCCCCAAAATGTCCAAGAACACGATCCATCCCGTCAAAACACGAAAACGGAAATCCAAACTGAAATATGGATATACAATCCATAGGATATGTTTAACAACATCATTTAACAACAATCGGTTTATCAAAAATCAGATGGAAAACGAAATCAAGAACAAATACCCCAAAAAGTCAACTTGAAGGAAAATCAAGAAATATACCTTGATTCGACGAAGAACACGGATTGGATGATGATATAATCAACAAGAATCTTCCAAAACGCCTTAAAAATGATTAGAACCGACCAAGAACTCGAGCTCCCGAGTCTCTCATCGCCAGCCGCCACAAAAACAAGGAAAGAAGGGTAAAATGAAGTCTGGCTGAGCCCAGGCCTATATATGGCCGGCAGAGTTACCGTCGTAACCGGCAGTGCCTTACGGCCGTAACTCGGTCAACTGCCGATAGCGCACGCAACGGCCGAAAGCCTTGCGTACGCAACTGTCGAGCCTTACGGTCGTAATCGGCATAGCCTTACGGCCGTAACCGAACTCCCAAGGGTCACTGCCTGAAATCTGTCGAGCCACTACGGCCGTAACCGGCCAGCGCTTAGCGGCCGTAACAGGCCTTACGGCCGTAACTCGCAAGCGCTTACGGCCGTAACCGAGTCCTCCCAGGCCAAGGGGTGCCGACGCCTTACGGTCGTAATCGGCCTAGCCTGCCCTCCGACTGTCCGGCTCGATACTCGACGACGTCTCGATCATACGAACGCACCGGCTATGATCCAAAACAATAACGAACGGGCTACGAACTCAACGTACCACAGTACAAGCATGCGATTCCAAAGACTTGGACGACAATAGTCCGTTCTACCGAAGAAAATTCAACGAAACCGGAATGAAGGTCTCGGGTAATACATTACCATAGTGCGCGCTAACCAATAAGCGTAGCGTGCGCTAACGACTCAAAAGGATAGCAACAGAACATCTCATAAATGGGTATGACGATGGACACCCACAACTTTGGGAAATTACAAAACGGTCCCAAATGTCCGAAAATCATGATACGACAACGAACATCCAAACCGAAGTTCACAACACATATAACAACGTTAAATGAACTTACGAGAAACCGAAACTACAGTTTCGAACGAGGTTCGCAAGAATCGAACTCAAATGCGGAAAAGTCGCCAAAAAGCACGGAACTCGGCAAAACGACACCGAAACGTACTCGGACGTCAAAAAGTGCAGAATCGATTACTCTCAGAATGACGAAACGGTCATGAGCGAGTCGTCAAAATGGACTCCCGCCGAAAAAAAATACCGAGAATCGAAATTGCGGATATTACAGTACCTTCACCGGTTTCTCTTTTCCAGAAGGAGTGATCCTATATCTCTCTGTATCACATACAGGACATCTCATGAGGTCTTCATTAGGATGCCCCCAGAATAGAACACAATCATACATGCAGACGTGGATCTTAATGTAGGAAAGACCAAGATCTTTCAAAATTCGTCTCATTTTGGTATATGTGTTAGGAAGACGATGACCATATGGAAGCATATTACTCATGAGCTCCAAGTAATCATCCACAGACTTGATGGATGATCTGTTTTCCACCTTTATTCTCATCGTTTCCATGAGACAATCAAGAACAATCATGTTACACCCTGTGTATAGAGGGGTCTGTTGGAGTTGAATTAGCTTGTTGTACCTGTCAAGCCCAGCAGTATTGCAAGGCATCGATCTACAGGGTCGTGGGATTGGCTCAGTTGGTACAGACGTCTCGGAATAACCAAACACATCATCAATCAACCTCCTCTTCGGATCAGTGAACCCGTCGTTACCACTGAATTGTCCGTGATCATACGGAATAACAGAATTCGGTGCTTCACCGTGGTATATCCAACATGTATATTTATTCCAAAAACCATTCTTCTTTAGGTGCTCCCAGACCTCATCAAATGAAAAACGATACATATCACTGCGACATCTACATTTATTACACGGACAGTAGTGCAACGTATTACCACTGTCGTGCTCTTTTACAAATCTCATAAACTGCTTCATCCCATCCATTACTCTTGGATCCCATTTTCGTAACCCAATCCAACTCTTGTCCATCCTGAAAATGTATAAATTTTCCAATATTAATTCAACTAACTAATATTGTTCAAATTATAAATGGAATCACAACAAACAATTAATCATAATGATTATCATCACAAAAATTAATCGTTATATAGAAAAGCTTTCGAATCTACAACATGAATAATACAAAGTTTCAAAATTACAATAAAAAATACAATAAAATACCTTAATTAATCGACTTAGTGATTATAGCAACTGGTAGAAACCTTCGTCACTCCAGCTAGCACAATTCAAAGTAGCAACACAAACTTAAAAAATACACAAAGGGGTTACCAAGAACCGGGTTGATCTTTTTCGCAAGGTCGCAATACTCAAAGTATCAACTCACAAGCTTTTTTCACCTGAAAATAACTGAGGACGCTATATAATTTTAAATTGGAGGTTTAGCCGACGACTTGATATGGGTCGTCGGCTAAATCGTTACAAAAGTCGTCGGCTAAAGTGTTAAACTTTAGCCGACGACTACGTTTTGGTTTAGCCGACGACACAGATCAAGTCGTCGGATAAAAGGTTTTAGCTGACGACAATGTGGGTCGTCGGCTAAAGTCTAGAGTTTAGCCGACGACACTTAAAAGTCGTCGGCCATTTTTTTAAGTGTCGTCGGCTAAAGTCCTTATTTTGGTAGTGATATATGTATATATATTGTAGCATGTGGAGTTCAATTTTTTGTTGTAGGATTCCAAATGTAGTCTCTCTACCGATATCCACATAGCACTAGTCGAGTTGCCTTGAGTTGTTAGTTTGGAACAACAGAGGAAGAAGATTAACACCAAGAACTATCTCTTTCTTCTCTCTCCCTCCTATCGGCAGATTGTAATAGTAGGGTAAGCAACTATTCTTGCGGCTCTGATTGTGTTATGTTCACCTTTTTTAGTTTAGATACTTATACCATATAAATAATCTAATGTATTAAGGAAGGATTCACAACCCGACTACGACTATGAAAGCCCGACACATTGGCCAATTCCCCATATGGCCCACTCAGCCCTTCTTGGGCCGTGCGGCCAAGCACTGTTCCGCCCAGTCGATTGAGCCCGTAAAGAAAGATAAACAGTCAATTTTGATCAACCGTCTATAAGCTTTATTTAGCAACCATTTATTTAAAAATTGAGTTTCATGTTACATCTTTACGACTTAAATTCCTTTACTTGAATGAACTTGAATGCCCATCACTTCATTTTTATAAAAATCGTTACAAATATTTTTGGCTTCATCTCATTTTATTGTCCAGCTAATTGAATTAAGTTGAGTATTCATGATTTAAATCTTTATGAATTTTGTAATAACATATGCCATAACTATAGCAATAAGTTAATTTTCTGAACTTTTACAAACACCTTCATTAAAGCTTTATTAGTATTTATACTAAAACCCAAACAGTGGCAAAATTCTTTGGATCCATCTATTAACTCTCTTTCATAAATAGCTTCATTTTACAAGTAATTAAAATAGACCTTTCATATCCTTATGAAAGGTTACATACTACATATTGTGTGTATAAATTGTTTACTTTGCATATCAAACAATATTTATCCCAACGAAAACAAAAGAAGACCTCTTGCCACTTGAACATCGTTGCTTGGTAAATTACGAAGAAAAACCGTTCGTCAAATAAGCTACAAGATGACAGACAAGAAGATCATGATAACTACGTTATCTAGATGTATGGTCGTCTACATTGTATCATTGAAGTTTATGATAATATTATTATGCCATTTGGCTTATTACTTCTGTGAGTCGCATATAAAGAGTTTGAGAAATTTTCGGGTTGTTATACTTATCGTCTGTTATTTTTGCATGACTATCAGTAATTTTTATTTTTTATTAAAGTGCCATGATGGGTGGTTTATCACTAAGCTTATTTAATATATCAAAAATTAGATAAATTGAGATTTTTGGTCAATCTCTTAATTACATTCTTTTGAATAAATAATAATCATTTTATAGAGTTTTAGTTACTAATATGTCTTAAATATTTGCCTGTCACTAGGAATGTAAAATTTTATGCAAAGTAAACTTATAGCACTCAACAAGGTTTTAAATATTGGTCTCTCACTGATATTAATGAATATTTTTACAGGAAATGTTGTACATTGAACAACAAAAGAAAATAATTAGACAAGAGGGCTTCATATATTACAAGAAGGTTTTTACAAACAAAGATGAATGCAAATCATGAAAAACATTTAGATAAAAATTGCCAACACATGCGGGCATTATTCACGTCAATATTGATGGTTTAATAAGCAAGGTCGCTTCTACCATTTTATGGGTTTTCAGAAATTTTGGCCTTGAAAGAAAATTTAGTTCATTAGTATTACTTTGTCATTTTCTTTTTTTTTTTACTAATAATCCACAAGTTTGTTTTAGTGAGAAATCAATATTTACGCTCTTTTGTATGACCTTGCTAATGGAATAAAAGAAAAAAGTACATACTTTTAGCTCAAAGCCGTTTGTTAATTATAATAACAGATATAAAAAAGTTGAGTTATAGACATAAGAAAAAATTAAAATAAGTCATCGAAAAACAAAACTCATGCATCGCACGAATCGTAATGCCTCGTCTAAGGAAATGTTGTGGTGGTGGTGTCCTAGCGCCATCAATATGTTTCGGTCCATACGTAAAATTCGTAGAACAGTAGCTTTGGGTATATTTTGGGGGTTTCGATATGTCATATCTTATTCAATATAGCATTTGCATATATATATATATATATATATATATATATACATCAAATGCAGCTGACATTAGGATAAGATTGATATCAAAAAAATAGGAAATTAACTACCTAAACGATAGCATCTGAATAGTGAGTCATAAGTCATAACTCATTCAAACTGCATGGCATTATTCAAACTGTAGTTATCTAAAGAGAAAATAAATTTTTTTATCACTCAACTATTTAGCTCTTTTAGAAACCTACCACTCAATTAAAATTTTATTTATTATAGGCACTAACGTTACACATGTTTATCATTTTAGTCATTCCGTTACCATTCCGTCAATTCTTTCAGTTTTCCACTAAAAAAATAAACTTTAAGGAGAAATTTTACTTTTTACACGTTGACGTGGATCTATTATGCTGACGTGGATCTGCTATACAAACCAAAAATTTCAGAAAATAATACTTTCATGAGAAATTTTATTTTTTAATATATTTCAGAAAAAACAAAAAACTATATATAAAGAGAATTTGTATAATATATCATAAATTAATGGGTCAATTTTTAAATATTTTCCATTACAATAATATCATAATTATATGCGTTATTATCATATTTTAACTTAAAGGGACACCAATATAGCCTTGTTATATTAATTAAAAATATTTATAATTTTTAAATTTAATGGTTATAATTTTTAAATTTAACCATTAAAATATTTTTTTTCTTAAAACAGCCCCGCGAGGGGCAAATTTTTTAAATCTAACCATTGAAAATTATTTTTTTATTTTCAGAACATAAAACATAAAAATTATAATTTTCGCGAGTGAATACCCCACATTTCAAAAAAAAAATACTTTTGTTCTTAAAAAATTATAATTAATACAGAGAAGTTTGTATAAAAATTGAAACGAATTATGCAAGTCGAAAATAACTTTTCTTCTGTTAAATACAATTTAAAATATAATTAATCAATATAATATATAATATAATATAATGATAATATATATATATAATATTTTAAAACAATAAAACAAATAAACTTAACGAAATGACTAAAACGGTAAACGTGTGTAACGTTAATGCCTACAATAAATAAGTTTTTAGTTGAGTGGTAAGTTTCTAAGAGAGCTAATAGTTGAGTGACAAGAAAATTCATTTTCCCTTATCTAAAATAGCCATGTTTGCAACAAGTTTTGAGCAGTTACAGAGTACATCTCGACTCCATTGATGGGGTGGACTTCAAGCTACCACCACCTTCTGCGCCTTGGTAAGCCATTCTACGCCATTGATTATTGATCTGGATTCAACTTCGTCTGGTTTGCATGTAAAAGTAGAAATGCTATTTGAATTGAAGAAACTAGGTTATAGTAACACCACTCGCCTCCATATAGAGAATATTTGCATTCACTTCGTGACAAGATTACGATTAAAATTACTAACATATAAGTATCTCTGAGCAAAGTGGGTGCAAGTTTTAATATACGTGTGTTCCTTCACCAAACAGGCAATGGTACTTGTTTTTTAAAGTCTAGGTGCAAAGAAAATTGGCAACGAGACTTAAGGTACAAAGCACATACATCTTTCAAAAAAGTAACTGTCACAGACTCCAAGAGATACTATTCACCAAATACTAAATCAGTGAACCCCATTACATAGTCCAAGATGTAAGCTTTACCTGCCTTACGAATGCAAGCAACTAAAGTGTATATAGAAAGAAACTTATAGCAGAAATGATACAAGTTAGTAACTGAATCAAAATAATGAAAATTTTGCTGAACATAAAAAGGAACACATGAACAAATACTTAAACCAAAACATATTGGAATAGAACTAATATGACATATTCACATAATGTCTGAACGAATTTCGACTGAACTACAAGGCAGCAATGGAGCATCACATAATTAAAACATATGATAATTCGTACTCTGAATTGATGCTGATATAACTGTTAAATGTATCACAATCAGGACAAGAAGTAAACATTAAGTTCACGTAAGCAACAACTAACTTTAGCAAAATGGCACGTAGTGGACATATAGATACAAGTCACTAAATGAACTATATAAAGTGGTCAAAGATCATCCAAGCCTCAAGCAAATGCCCGTGGTACCCATACTGCCGCTCATGGCAACAAAAAAAATGTGATCACATCAATATCTGTCTGATGAAATAAGGCGAATGTCATAAACTAATTATAATGTCGATCTGTATCAAGTACCCTCCATCTATACCATCCCTGCTGAAGTGATAATTCACGTCATTTGTGTACCACTCCCATCCTCCCTTCGCAAAGACTGGTTTGTTTTCTGGTCAAATCTACAATTTTAGTGATAAACGTTAATTAAAATATTAATAAATATAAATAAAGAAAATGTTCATGCAAGAAACCGCATTGAATCCACTATAAGTTCCCATCACCAGAATTTTAAACATATACAAGTAGTTATTTCTTATTTGAAGTATTGTAAATTAACAAAAATTTCAATATAAGTTTGTTTAAAGTTGCAGGTTGGAGTATATTCTGTCTTGTTAATGTATCCAAGATGTGTATAATACAAATTCAAGTGTATTAGTCATAGTCTCTCATCGAGGTAATCCAAGATGTGCATGACAAGAACTTAATGTATTCATTGTAACACCCCCAATCCACCCAGGGATATTACACGCCGTAGACCCTCTCCTCGAAGATCTACCAGGCTGGTAACAACATTTAACATCTCGACAATGCCTTCAAGGCTAAATGACTCAGTAGACCGATTTGGTCTTTCAATAAAATATACAACTCAATTACAACATATACCCACGCAGGGGTCAAAGTACATTAAACTCCCGTACAACGGGGAAAAGATACTGCAGCGGAAAAGAAAATACAACTAGACCAATACGACATCAACGGATCCTCGTGTGATTAGTATCGTTCATCTTTCATCATCCTTCGTGCCGACCCTGTGTTATGCTCCAAAACCTGAATGCAAAAATAGACATCCACCCCCCGAATACACGGGGGTTAGCAAAACTCCACTGTTTTGCTAGTGCAAATACAAAGTGCAAATACGAGCCATACAATTCACATTCCACGAATAACAATAACCAGGAATCCTCAAAGATCCAAACAAAACGAAAAGTACTTCTCGAGGCAAGGGTTTGAGAAAACATTTCAAAATCGAAATACCATAAACCAATGGAAATAATTTATAAGACGGTTTAGAATGCCATCGAGAGTTTTAATAGAAAACCATTTAGGATTATCAAATCCTACTTTTCAAAATCCACAAGACAAAAGGGGTCACCGCCCCAAAAGTTTACTTTCCGTAAAATCACCTTTACCAAACCGTTGGGATTTTAGCCCCAATCCATAAAATGACTTTTACAAAACCATTGGGATTTTAGCCCCAAATCTCATCAACTCACAGTACACAAGAACGACCACAAGGTTCGTCTCCCAACATCAAAATCCACAAATAAAGGATTTAACACAACAACAAAATACTGTAGAGCCATCCTAGCCAAGTAGGCCAAACGAACAACTTACCTCTTACGCACTTAGTCAATGCATGCAAATGAAAACCGTTCAAAAGCGCTCATTTCCGGAAATGCCATAAATAAGTCACATTTGCAAAATGCACCACAATTAACCGCGGACCCACAGCTTCGTGGATCCCTGCCGAGACCCCGTCGGATCTAACCCACAGTGGTTAAAAGCAAGCTCGCGGTTCCACAGCTTCGTGGAGCCCTACCGAGACCCCGTCGGATCTAACCCGCAGTGAGCATACACACACACACGTTACTCATGCAATACTAACATGCTAAGAATGTAAGTTCATTAAGAATACTCACTAGAGATGGCCATTAACTCGACACCATTACCAAACTCTTCAAAAATACAATAACAAGATTAAATACGGAATGCACGATTCCATAAATTTAAACAATAGGAGTATCATCATAAAATCCTTCAACTTTCAAAATAATCAAATCATAATCAATTCTCAAAACACCGTTCACAAAACACACGCGTTTTGAAAGAAAGCCTTTAACGAGGCCAAATCGAAATCCTTTGAAACTTCATTTCAAATAACCAAACAAACACATCAAGACGACCACCGATCATCATATCCATAAAACGAGAAAAGTATGGGCAAGGTACTTGCCTCGATACCACGAGCACGGAACCACGAACGGATACGGCTCAACCGAAGCTTCGGGCGCCCGATGCTAGCGAAAAGGGAGACGACAACGAACGGAACGGAAGAATCAAACACGACCGCGAGGAACCGACGAAAATGAACCTAGCGATTCGAATAGCACAATCACAACCACTTCTAACGATTACGGAAATGGAATACATCCGAAAACCCGCCTACGATTCATGTATATTCGTACAAAAAATAACAACGAGGGCGGACCACAACCAAACCCTCTCGATTCCGTAAAAATCCACAAAATATCCATGAATCCGTAGGAAAACTAAAGATACTAACAATATTAATCGCATACACCATGAATCCACCAACAAAACGGAACGAATCGAAGAAAATCCCAAACCCCCAATTTAATCGAAAATAGGGTTCTAGAGATGTTACCTTTGGAGATTCAAGAACTAAGATCCGTAGAACACGCGTTAGATTGATTGCCCGAGCCTCACGACCGAAGGGAAATGATGAAAATCGACCCCCGGATGAAGATTGCTTGAGAAGTTCTCTCCCCTTGGATCTCCTTCTCTCGCGGTGAAAATGGAGGTGGAAATGGGTGATTTCGTCTAATAAAGACGAGTACACGATTGGACCGTGTGCAGCGGCACGCCTAAAGTATCTTTGCGGCACAGCCGAAAATTTACCCCGAGGTTTTGGCATTGTGCAGCACGGCCAGCGTGTGCCGCGGTACATGGTCTGATTGGGTTTTGGTCGCGAAGGCATACGAGTGTGCCGCGGCAGCCGGACAGCGGCAGCCTGCAGCGGCACTGCCGGATAGGTGTGCCGCACGCACAAGTGAATCGCTCGACCAACATTTGGAGAAATTTGTGTGCCGCGGCGCACGCACCTTGTGCCGCGGCCCACACCCCTTTTTGGGTCCCAAAATGCTAAAAATGATCCGGAAAGAGAATAAAATGATGGGAATCAATATTTGGGGACTAATAACACGAAATGGATCCGCGGCAACCCCGAAACGGCGGTTTCGCACAACAATAACAAGAATACAGTTCAACAGTTTGACAGGAAGGACACGCTGAAAAGTACACGAGGGTCACTACAATCGAGAAATACACCAAAAAAAGAAAATTACCGAAATTCGAAATTGCGGATATTACATTCATCATAATGTGTTATCATTAAGGCTTGAATATAACTCAAACGTGGGTTTATAGCCGATGTATAACTAAAATCTAATGTTCCATTTTTTATAATGATAATAGTACATTAATATAGTTGGTATAAATTATAAAATAAACCTTCCAATCATTTTCTTTATACAAAGTTCGGCACATGTGATGCACGTACAATAGGATAAACTAGTCGTATGTGCTTTATGTGACATCATATGGGCTCATACAGTACAATGTACATAGCATACATATACGATCAACAACAGTTGGCCCACTGTTCAAATCATTTAAAATCGATCTACGAATGGAATGGCAAAATTTTGTTTGGATTAGGTACAAATCACGTCAGCTAGGATAGAAGAAATGGGCTCCCAGGTTTATATATATATATATATATATATATAAACAAATAAGTTAGCCCTTTAACTTGAGTTTAATAATCGATTGATCCCTCAAACTCACGTTTAAATAAAAGGTCCGCAACTTACATTATGTTATTCTATAGACCCTTTTAGATGGATTTTCAACGAGTGAAAATCACCTTACGTGAGAGGAGAGTAGATGCTTGCATCCCACCAAATCAAACTCATCACCCTTCTATACCTAATAATTTCTTCTTTGCAAGTATTAATAATTAACATAACTTTTATTATTTTTCTTTGTAAATCATATTATATTTAAATGCATTCATACATCGAAATAGAAAATATAATATAACACACATATCACAAATATGAAATAATAATATAAATTCAAATCATTATATTAATTGTCTACAATTTTTAATATTTCAAATGATAATATTGAAGAAAAGTTTTACATAAGTTTGATCCAATTTTGAAATTTTATGCATGTAAATATACGGGTTTTATATCAAAGTGGCCACTCATTCCGTCAAAATATCTTACCTGACTCACCGTTCTTAATAGAGACTCGTTTAAACCACTTAAAATACTATATATATCACCCTATTAAGTCTGAAAGAAAAGTTAACGCCAACCACGTGGATAAAATAAAATTAAATAAATTCATAAATAATATATATATATATAATTGCCACAAATATACATACATGTATATTACAATCTTAATCTTCTTGCAATTTATACATAAGTACCTACATATGTATTGTAATTAGCTACTCTCATCTTGTCTGTGCTGTGTTTTGCTCGATTGGACACCAAAATGAAATATTTGGTGGGTTTTTAGAAAAGATTGCTTAATTTAATATTAGTATTTATTATTACAAATTAAAAACAAGTGAAGGAAATATGATAATTGAAGGAAAGATACATCAGTGTAGATTGGCTGTAGAAAGCTATAAAGCAACATACAATCGCTAGGCATAAAGGATGCTGATAGATTCGAATACTCACCAAGTTTCAATCTGACAACTCGAGCATTTTTCCAGAGCTCGCAAAAGTAAATCATGTTTAACACTGTCAAATGGAAAGTTTTAACAAAATGGCAGCTAACAAACTCGGAAGTATTTCTTTTTCTTTTAAAAGTAAATGAAGACTTAAATCAGAAACAAATAAAAGTTAAAGGCTTACCAAGAACTTTCATAGTCATACATTACATCATATAGAATGGTGTATAGAGTAGGAAAAACTGTTGCAATTAGCTTTGCAATATCAATACTGGTCAAGTTCTGAAAAGAACAGATAAAAAAGAATTAATGCGTACTCCAGCAATTGAGAATAAAAACATTTATTAGGAAAATAAAGAATTAATAGAAGACGATATGGTGGTTACGGTGTGACCACGTGTAGTGGAATAGCATTTGTCATTAGCATGATTAATAATTGCATGTGCGAAGTTGACAGCTTGACTTTCAGATCCTAAGAGATAATGATGATTGCCTTTATAAAGGTACATTGCATTCAAAAGGATGTCATTGGAGGCCCTTGACTTCCAACCCGTGATTTCAGAGTAACGGGCAAAGTAAGAACAAAAAATCATCTCATCAATTAATGCCTCTCTGAAAACATCGACAAGAGTCCTGATAAATTGGCTCTGATGTTCAGATGGCCAGAAGAAGGGATGATCAATCAACCAAGTTGTTGGGATCTTATGAGATACTCTGTGTGCAAAAAAACAAACAATCATATATTTTATAGTAGTTAATGAAAGAATTAAATCTTAGTCCAAAAATTTCAATATTCCACCTTGACTAAAGATATGAGATAACAAGATCTAAATACTTCTAAATATATTAGAGTAAGTGCAACATGGTTTGTCTTTAATTAGATTTCTAATTTAGAATAAAAGAAGGGAAATATGTGAAATAAATTAAGAAAATTATATACTTACACTGGCCTTGCGTTTAAAGAACCAAAAAAGTGACACAAATCATCTGGCAGTTTATAAAAATCTTCAAATTCTTGGAGCAGCAAAGCTTGATTTCGGGTTCTTGGACAGATTAAACTAATAACACTTTCCATGGCATACAGCAGATCATCCACATTCTTTTGGGCTTGAGATTTTGAAAACTTTTCACCACTACTATAAAATATTTTTCCTTGTCCGTCCTCGGTGACATACATCGAAGTAACCAGATCACCACATATCCTTTGTGCAGCATGAATAGCGTACAAACCACGTATTATCCCACTGCAAAGATACAACAATATATTACACTACATGCAAGAAACATAAATGAAATTAATAAACAAATAAAAACTTAATTAC
Source organism: Orobanche coerulescens (assembly GCA_033398695.1). Taxonomy (NCBI): domain Eukaryota; kingdom Viridiplantae; phylum Streptophyta; class Magnoliopsida; order Lamiales; family Orobanchaceae; genus Orobanche; species Orobanche coerulescens. The sequence continues at coordinate 26,301,288 of CM065805.1, read as the reverse complement.
CCAAAAATTTTGTGAAAGGATTCACCAATGAATTTCCACCACTCTTCTCTGTGATCACACGATAAAGCAGTGAATTTTTCATTGAAAACATCCAACTTTCGTTCGAAGAATACTTTAATGGAGTAAACTGGCTCAACAACGTATAAATGGCTCGATAAGGATGATGAATAGACTGAAAACTCCGATTTTAGTATGAATGGATTCCCCTTTGTCTCGATGAAAGCCTCACATGTAGATCCATTCAAATCTTTGAATTTCTTTTCCTTTGCTATGATCAGAGTCTTGCGAAAAGAATGAACTCCAATTTTCATCAAACCAATATATGATTGTTTATCGACCTTATCCATATCAAAAGACATATTTTCTGAAAACTGCAAATATTAAAAACTTATTTGTAAACAAGAGATAAAAAGGGGGTTAAAACAAAACTCAAATTTGCCCAAGGAGTGTGATATAAATAGGCTATATAAGCTCAAGAAAAATTGCAACACCCCTTTCGCAAAATGAGATGGAGGTTAATTTTAATCTACTCGTATCGAAAAGTAGCCATGGATACAAATAATTAAGAGTTTAATTTAGATTAGGAATAGTAGTTAGCACCAAAATGTTGTAATATCCGAGATTCTCGGTTCTGGTTATTTTTGAATTTCTGTCGATTGCGCCGTTCATTTTGTTCTGTTGGCGATTTCTTGAGATTTTCCCCTATGTTGGGTACGGCACGATGTACCGTGTTGTGGTGTTCCTCGGGTACGACTTATCGTTGCGCAAGTCGAGCTAATAGTATGTCTTGCTTTGTTATGTGTTCGTTTTCGATTTGGATCATTTGTTGAGAATTCGTCCCTTTGGCGTTGTACTCAAGACTTCGTGATAATTTGGAAAATCGTTCACTGTAATCCGAGACGTCAAGTCTTGGGGACTTGGGCGTGCGATTGATTTGGTCCCGAAAATTATTTGGACATTATTATTTTCAGATCTTGATGGATAGTTCATATCCCGAGTTGTTAACCCTTAGTTTCGAGGACGAAACTCTTTTTAAGGGGAAGGGTATGTAATACCCGGTTGTAATTCGATCATTATCATTCAGTAATTTTATTCGGTAATTTTTATTTTTGGCATAAGTCCATCTTAGCGACTCTATTGTTACCTTTTCTTCATTCCGAGAATGATTAATTCTACACTTTTTGTCAACCGAGTTTGTCTCGGTGTCGTTCTGTTGAATTCCGTGTTCTTTAGCGACTTTTCCACGTATGAGTTCAACTTTGTTAAATCACCATTAATTTTTGGAAACTCCAAAAATTCTTAATCTTTGCAATATTATAAAGCATCGAGTTAGCTTTCTAATGGTTCAAACGGTGAGTCAATCGAAGTCCGGACGAGGGAGTTATTGTCAAAATAGCTAAGTCACTTTCATTTTCCAGTGCTGGCCGAGCACTCTGTACCTGTTAGGCGTATTTTTATACGCTTATTTATCATTATTTTGTATTATTTTGGAGAGTGAAATTGTCTAAATGAGCCTTTAATACCTTAATTTTGTATGATTGACAGGAAATTGAAGTCCGGAAGCTAAAACGAGGCAAAACGGGCGAAAACGGCAAATTGGACTCGAGCCGCAGACAAGGAAGAAGGGCCGCGGCACAGAAGACACCCACCAAAGGCGAGTAAATCAGACTCTGTGCCGCGGCACAGCCCAGGTGAGCCGCGGCATAGAAGAAATTAAGGACGCCCAGGCATCCAGCTGAAGGCCCTGTGCCGCGGCACAGGTTTAGTGCGCCGCGGCACACTTGGCGGTTTTTGGTTGTCCGCGCGGATTAGGGCCGTTTCGAAGCCTGTTTTCGACCTACGAATATGGACGGGATTTGGAGGATATGCTGAGCTATAAATAGGGTTTAAGACCCTAATTAATTATCTTTGGATCTTTTATCTTTTGGAGCTTAAGCTTGGAGAGGGCAGAAGAAGAGGGAAGCAGAAGACCTCAAGGGCAGAGGGCGGAAGCTGAAGAACGGAGGAATCCGAGCTTCATCTGCGTTTGATTTTTATGCTTTCATTTATCTATTCTGTATTTTCAATTATTAGTATGTTAGGCTAAAGCCCTAATCTAGGGTTTTGATGAAACCTAAGTTTTGACGAATTGCTTGAGATTATCCAATTAATTACCTTTTTGTTGAGTTTTCCCAATTGTGTTTAATGCTTGCAATTATCTGGCCAATAGTTGTATTGATTTAATCATTTAATTCGAATCGGGAGAGGATAATTGGTGAGGAACTATTGGTGAGGACCGTTTTATTCTGTGAGATAGGAATATACTCATAGGAACTACGTGGCCTTTGGGAGATTTTATGCTTTTCGCCTATTGACGAATTAATTCACCTAGGGATAGAGTGCGTTATTCGCCTTTAGATAAATCTATTGACCTCGGGAGAGGCGGTAGAATATATTAGCAATCTCCGCCTTCAATAAATTGGGAAAATTATTTATTACGGATAATCAAGAGTAAATTCGGATAAACCGAGGTGGATTCAGAATCCTAGACTTATTCATCATTTGATTTCTTTTATTCAAGCTATCGTTTTCTACTGTTTAGTCGCTTAGTAATTCTTTTAGTTATTAATTGCAAAAACTCAAATTCGATTGTTCAAATAAAATTGGAATACACAAAAATCGGTAGTTAGAGATTCAGTCCTCGTGGGAATTGTAATACCCGAGATTTCTGTTATGTAATTGGAACTTGTGATATTGTAATAATTGTACTTTTGTCTGAGTACTATTCTCCGTATTTCATAATCCGTTGTTGTCGAGCGTATAATTTCGTATATATGATATAAAGATTGAAATTCTGTGCATGTAGCGCACGCTACAGGCTGCGTGTAGCGTACGCTAACAGGGATTCATAGCGCACGCTACAGGGGATCATTAGCGCACGCTATGCGTGGTCAAATTGATTGAGACGTGCGGTAGGTGAGATCTGGCCGGGGGACCCCTGTCGGATCGTGTCGGGATGAACCTGGACGGCTTTCGGGAAAAGCCAAGTCAACGCCTTAGCGCACGCTACAGGCATATGCGTAGCGCACGCTAAGTGCTGACTTGATTAAGTCGACAACCGTTAGCGCACGCTACGAAAGGTGACTAGCGCGCGCTAATAGCCATTTATTATAAATAGGGCAGCATCCTATTCGTGATTTCAGTTCTTTCTCCTCCCATAACCCAAACTCTTACACTTAGAACATAACTCCCTTCGTCCTAAACACTTCGTATCAACCTCCTAGTTCGAGATTGAAGATCGTATATCATTGGAGATTGGTGTTCAAGCCTTCGGTGTTGGATTGCTTCATTTTCCTCCGTGTTCTTCACTACTTTGAGGTAGGTGATTCTTCACCAATGTTAGTAATGTTCCTAAGGAAGTTTGAATCATGTTTGGATAGCAAGTATTTCGTTATAATCGGTCATCACATGTTAGAAGAATACTTTTGACGTATCGGCACTATATATCGTATGAACCTTTGAACCATCTTATTATAAGGACTCCTAAGCATGTTCAAATCGATTTATGATCGATGTCGGATATTACCCAGTTGCTACGTTGTACACGTTGGAATCATGTGTTTTGGAACGTAAGACGATCGGAACTTAGATTATTCCTTGAAGATCGTAGATGGATTATGATATTGAGATGACTATCCGTATATTTGTATTTCATAATCATAAAACTTCCACAAACCTTATTAGCATGACATGCCCGAGGATAACTTGTAGTATCACGGTAGAATTCATGAGTTTTTCACCATTCAACCCAGTTTTCGGTTGGCAGTATTCCGCCATGCAAGATTAGCGCACGCTAACATGTGTGAGTTAACGTGCGCTATCGGGGTTCAGTTAACGCACGAAACGTACGTAGCGTACATTATGAGACCAGCCGAGTCAGACTGCCAGTCCGTGGCTAGCGCACGCTAGTCTTATACGATAGCGTACGCTAACAGTCCGGCTTAGCGCACGTTACGTAGAGTACGTAGCGCGCTAAGCAATCCGCATGATTGTTTATTTTGAGCTTTTCGGCCGTAGGCCGAATTGTTAGGCCATTGTTCGACTTGAGATGATTTGTATATCATTCCTTTTGTTAAGGTTCAAGCTTGCTACGTTGATCGAAGGAGGCGACTTTCGAGAGTGTTGAGATCATTGAAGTATATCGTTCTTGCCATCTTCGAGGCAAGTATCGTGATATGTTAATATCGGTATTTTTTGGAGCATGCATATGATTATTCATGTTGTTGAACATGATATTCACTTCGTTGATTTGCCATGATATTCGTTATATTGTGTTTATATGTTCATGTTGATGAACATAATGATTTGGCATATGTGTATGCATGAGTTGTGTTTGTATACGTTGTACGATCTATGCTGAGGGCGCTGGATCGGATGTCCACCTCGTGTTGGTCCGACGGGATCATCTTGGGATCTAGGCTGAGGGCGCTGGATCATTGGACGGGTTATTTCCACCTCGTGTTGGTCCGACGGGATCATCTTGGGATCTATGCTGAGTGCGCTGGATCATTGGAATACCCATGCTGTGTAATGGAATCTTGTAGATTCGCATTGTCGGATTCCGGTAGCGGAAGTCCGTGTGGTGTATCTTGTTATGTATTGTTGACGCATATTCGAATTGTTTAATATGATACTTGTACTAGCATCGTTTTGCTAACCCCTTCGGGGGTGGACATTTGTTTTGATGTTCAGGTAGCCGAGGAGCAGGGAAACAACCACAGTACCGACGTGACGACGAAGGGGTTCAGTGATGTTTATTGTTATTGGAGATTTGTTTTCTTGGTTTAGTTTCTGTACTCGAGTACGCGTGTCTTTTTGATATTAATTCGATATGGTTGTATTAATTACTCGTTGAACCAGTTGTACGTTTTCACAAACTTGAATTTCCGCAGTATTGATGTCTTAGATTTACTTTCCTTTTTAATTAGCCTTGTAAATCCTTACTTAAAGGGTTTACGGCGCTGTAATTATTCCGAATATCTCGGGTGTTACGAATATGGTATCGTAACTAAGATTCATGGATATCTTGGCGATGGGTTTTAGTTGGAGTGCATTACGTTATTTGATTTACGGGTCGTTTGTAACATCACTGTTCAGCCGAAGTCGTCATGTGGACCGTGGTTGTAAGTCTCTTAATCTCTTATACTACCGTTTTACTTAATTACTGTTTTGTGAGTATTGACGGACTTTATTTCGAAAAATTTTGTTCGGGATATTGAGAAATTGCGTTTACAGTATGTTGAGAGGAGGACGTGGACGCGGACGCGGTCATGGACGCGGACGTGGTAACATGAGACATGAGGATTCCGCTACTACCCCCGAAATATCGGCTAGTCGAACCGATTCCCATTCTGGAGGGCAGCAAGGATCAGCGAATGATGACGCAAATCCTAACATGCCGGGAGTGCTTCAACAGGTGGTGGCGCAGATAAACCAGTTCGCTCAGGTCGTTGATCGCATGCAGACGGCGATGGGACAGCAGCACCACGAGGATAACCGGGGAGACAGATGGCTTGCTGAGGTGGTTAAATTGCACCCGCCAAAATTTGACGGATCTGCTGAGGCACTTACTTGGGATCACTGGCTCAAGGAGTTGGAGAAGATATTCGCGGGTCTTATCTTTACTGAGGACCGGAAGGTTCCCATTGCCCAGATTTTCCGACCGGGAGGCCTTTGATTGGTGGGAGGCTATTCGACCCGAGAATCATAATGCGGATTGGACGGAATTCAAACTAATGATGGAAGCACGATATTGTCCTCGTCCAGTTAGAGAGGCAAAGATCCGAGAGTTTTTCTCACCACAGAGTTCGAGGCATCTCGTGATGATGTAATTAAAATTTTTAATCATCGGTGACTTGTGTGCGACACTTGGTCGAACGGAGGCGTAAAAGATTTTCATTTTGATATGCGGATGAAGCGGAGATTCAGCAGACATGTCCGGATTCGAGTGTACTACGTTGCGCAGTATCAAGACAAAGCGCCGGCCTACGACATGAAAGAGGCGGTGGAGAAATCGGTAGAGGCAAAGAAGGTAAGGTGACCGAGCCTTTGCGTAAAACAAGAGTGGTGGGGCCCGCAAGGGCCGCCTTCCTTTATTCGGCTAGAAACCTCCACATCCTTCTAAAGGCGAAAGAAGTTAGGACAACATCGCAGCTTCGGACGCATCAAGGAAATGCTACAATTGTGGTCGAGCAGGGCATATTCGACGTGATTGCCCCGCATCTTCTGTGACTTGTTACGATTGTGGGCAAGAAGGGCACCGTGCGGCCTTCTGTGGAGCCGCTACTAGATCTTTTGGTACCCGCACTCCAGTACCAAATCCTAAGGAGATAAGTGTGAACCAGACACAGCAGAGTGGATTTCAGCAGCAGAACGTTGGGAAGAGAGAGACATCCAGTGCTGGGTCCGTTCCTCCGCGCCTGCATTTAAATGAGGAGATCTCGACGATCGAACACCTTTGTTGCATCGTGCGATTCAGATCCTTTTGCAACCAGTTAGTGTTTTATTCGATTCCGGAGCTACACATTCTTTTGTATCATTGAACTGTGTAAATCGTTTAAAAATCTCGTGCTTAATTGATTGTGAACCGTATGTTGTGGGATTTCCGAGTGGAGAGAGAATTGTGGGAAGCCTAGAGGCTAGAGATTTTCCAGTATCTATAGGAGGGAGAGATTGGCCGTCGAATCTCATTGTTGTTGACATCTACGGGGACGATTTAATTCTCGGAGACGATTGGCTCAACCGTTATGGAGCTATCCTGAATTACCGAGAGAGAGTCATTTCTATCATTGCTGATGACGGGTCTGAACACTTATTCCGAGGATGGAGACCGGGAAGCTCGGGAAAATTGATCAAAGCAATGAAAGCCGTAAAATTACTGAAACAGGGATGTCATGGACTTTGGTGTTATGCCATGAGGAAAGAGGAAGGAGTAGAGCTCTCGTCTATTTCAGTTGTGAATGAGTTCTCAGATGTATTTCCTGACGAACTACCAGGGTTACCTCCGCAAAGAGAAGTGGAATTCACCATCGAATTAGAGCCTGGAGCAGCCCCTATTTCCAGGGCACCATACCGCATGGCGCCAACCGAGATGTATGAACTCAAGAAGCAACTGGAGGAATTGTTACAGAAGGGCTATATTCAACCTAGCGTTTCTCCTTGGGGAGCGCCCGTTCTCTTTGTCCGGAAGAAAGACGGATCCCTCCGACTGTGTATTAATTACAGGGAGCTTAACAAAACGACGATCAAGAATAAGTATCCTATACCTCGGATCGACGACTTGTTTGATCAACTGCAAGGGGCAAGGGTATTCTCGAAGATTGACTTGCGATCAGGATACCATCAGTTGAGAATTAAGGAATCGGATATACCAAATCGCTGGATCCCGAAGACGGGCATTATGTATTTGTTGTGTTGCAATTTGGACTTACCATTGCTCCTGCGGTAATCATGCAATTGATGAATCGGGTATTCTTGGAGTACTTGGATAAATTTGTGGTCGTTTTCATTGGCGACATCTTGATATATTCGAGGACGCAGAGGAACATGCGAACATTTACGTGTGGTTTTGAGCATCTTGAGAAAGGAACAGTGTATGCTAAGCTTTCTAAATGCGACTCAGCTTAAGGAAGTAACCTTCCTTGGGTATGTGATATCATCCGACGGAGTTCGGGTGGACCCAAGAAAGTCGAAGCAATCTTGGAGTGGGAAGCTCTAAAACGTGAAAGAAGTCCGAGCTTCTTAGGACTTGCCGGATATTATCGCCGCTTTGTAGAGGGATTTTCCAAAATTGCTCGTCCGCTCACTCACCAATTACGTAAAACTCAAAAGTTCACGTGGAATGAGAAATGCCAGTGGTTTTGACGAACTTAAGAGGAGACCGACGACGCACCTATATTAGCACCGCCAGAGGAACCGATGGATTCATAGTATACCTGACGCTTCAAATCGGGGTTTGGGTTGTGTGTTGATGCGGAAGGATAAAGTGATTGCTTATGCTTCTCGGCAATTGAAACCGTCTGGGTTAATTATCCGACTCATGATCGGAGCTAGCAATGTGGTCTTTGCCTTGAAAATTTGGCGACATTATTTGTACGGCACTCATTGTCGATCTTTACAGATCATAAGAGCCTCAAATACATTTTCAATGTAAAGAATTAAACATGAGGCAGAGAAGGTGGCTGGAATTGATCAAGGATTACGACTTGGAGATTCTCTATCATCCGGGGAAAGCAAATGTAGTAGCCGATGCTTTGAGCCGTAAACCTGTTTCTCTTCGAGTGTTGGAAGCTCTCACGTCCCAAACCAGTATTCAACGAGAACTGATCCACGAGGGGATTGAAGTATGGGCACCAGGAATCCAAGGGCAACTGTATGTGATGGAACTGACTTCATCACTAGTCGAGGAGATCAAATCTAAGCAGTTGGACGATTCTTTAATCCTTCGATTATGTGATGAAGTAAAGAAGGGAAAAGCCCCAGGATTCGTGATACAAGATGACGGAGTTCTGAGATTTCAGAATCGACTTTGCGTTCCCGAGGATGATGATTTGAGGCGGACAATTTTGAAGGAAGCTCATAGCACGCCCTATTCTATTCACCCAGGCAGCAGTAAGATGTATAAGGATTTAAAGCAAAACTTTTGGTGGGGGAATATGAAGATGGACGTAGCGGAGTACGTTTCGAAGTGTTTGACTTGTTAGCAGGTTAAGATTGAACATCAGCGACCTGCCGGGATGTTAAAGCCGCTTCCGATCCCTGAATGGAAGTGGGAGGACATTTCGATGGATTTCATCACCAGTATGCCAAGGACTAGAACAGGAATGAACACGATTTGGGTTGTAGTTGATCGACTAACCAAGTCGGCTCATTTCCTAGGGATCAAAGATACATGGGGACCCGAGAGATTGGCGCGAGTATTTATTGCGGAGATAGTCAGATTGCATGGGACGCCGAAGACCATTATTTCGGATCGAGATGGTCGTTTTGTGTCGCACTTCTGGAAAGCAGTTCACAAGGCTTTGGCGACTGAGCTCAACTTTAGCACAGCTTATCATCCCCAAACAGACGGTCAGTCCGAAAGGACTATTCAAACTGTAGAAGACATGCTTAGAGCCTGTGCTTTGGATTGGTCAACTGATTGGGAAATTCATTTGCCATTAGTTGAATTCACCTACAATAATAGTTGGCATGCTTCAATTAAGATGGCACCATTTGAAGCTTTGTACGGGAGAAGATGCCGATCACCCCTGAGTTGGGATGATTCATCGGATTTGATCGGGACGGAACCGGAATTGATTATTCAGACTCAAGAGAAGATAGCTTTGATTCGAGAGAGACTGTTGACGCCGAGTCGGCGAAGTCTTATGCCGATGTACGTCGTCGCCCTCTAGAGTTCGGCCTGGGACCACGTACTATTGAAGGTGTCTCCTACACGAGGGATTTTCCGTTTTGGGAGAAGAGGCAAGCTTAGTCCGAGATATATCGGACCATTTGAGATCTAGAGAGAGTTGGGGATTTAGCATACGAGTTGGCCTTACCGCCATCGCCGAGTCATGTTCACAATGTGTTTCACGTATCCCAAGCTGGAAGTATGTACCGGACCCCAGTCACGTCATTGATTTCGACGAGATCGAGATAGCTAATGATGGCACCTTCGAAGAGAGACCAATCAAGATACTTGAGAGCCGGATCAAACAATTGAGGAATAAACCAATACATTTGGTTAAAGTACAATGGTCACGACATGGAGTCGAAGAGGCCACTTGGGAAACGGAGGACGGTATGAAGGCTAAATATCCGGAGTTGTTTTCATCCTAAGTTTCGGGACGAAACTTCTTTTTAGGGAGGAAGGATGTAATACCCGAGATTTCTGTTATGTAATTGGAACTTGTGATATTGTAATAATTGTACTTTTGTCTGAGTACTATTCTCTGTATTTCATAATCCGTTGTTGTCGAGCGTATAATTTCGTATATATGATATAAAGATTGAAATTCTGTGCATGTAGCGCACGCTACAGGCTGCGTGTAGCGTACGCTAACAGGGATTCATAGCGCACGCTACAGGGGATCATTAGTGCACGCTATGCGTGGTCAAATTGATTGAGACGTGCGGTAGGTGAGATCTGGCCGGGGGACCCCTGTCGGATCGTGTCGGGATGAACCTGGACGGCTTTCGGGAAAAGCCAAGTCAACGCCTTAGCGCACGCTACAGGCATATGCGTAGCGCACGCTAAGTGCTGACTTCAGTTAAGTCAGACAGCCGTTAGCGCACGCTACGAGCAGGGACTAGCGCGCGCTAATAGCCATTTATTATAAATAGGGCAGCATCCTATTCGTGATTTCAGTTCTTTCTCCTCCCATAACCCGAACTCTTACACTTAGAACATAACTCCCTTCGTCCTAAACACTTCGTATCAACCTCCTAGTTCGAGATTGAAGATCGTATATCATTGGAGATTGGTGTTCAAGCCTTCGGTGTTGGATTGCTTCATTTTCCTCCGTGTTCTTCACTACTTTGAGGTAGGTGATTCTTCACCGATGTTAGTAATGTTCCTAAGGAAGTTTGAATCATGTTTGGATAGCAAGTATTTCGTTATAATCGGTCATCACATGTTAGAAGAATACTTTTGACGTATCGGCACTATATATCGTATGAACCTTTGAACCATCTTATTATAAGGACTCCTAAGCATGTTCAAATCGATTTATGATCGATGTCGGATATTACCCAGTTGCTACGTTGTACACGTTGGAATCATGTGTTTTGGAACGTAAGACGATCGGAACTTAGATTATTCCTTGAAGATCGTAGATGGATTATGATATTGAGATGACTATCCGTATATTTGTATTTCATAATCATAAAACTTCCACAAACCTTATTAGCATGACATGCCCGAGGATAACTTGTAGTATCACGGTAGAATTCATGAGTTCTTCACCATTCAACCCAGTTTTCGGTTGGCAGTATTCTGCCATGCAAGATTAGTGCACGCTAACATGTGTGAGTTAACGTGCGCTATCGGGGTTCAGTTAACGCACGAAACGTACGTAGCGTACGTTATGAGACCAGCCGAGTCAGACTGCCAGTCCGTGGCTAGCGCACGCTAGTCTTATACGATAGCGTCGCTAACGATCCGGCTTTAGCGCACGTTACGTAGAGTACGTGGCGCGCGCTAAGCAATCCGCATGCATTGTTTATTTTGAGCTTTTCGGCCGTAGGCCGAATTGTTAGGCCATTGTTCGACTTGAGATGATTTGTATATCATTCCTTTTGTTAAGGTTCAAGCTTGCTACGTTGATCGAAGGAGGCGACTTTCGAGAGTGTTGAGATCATTGAAGTATATCATTCTTGCCATCTTCGAGGCAAGTATCGTGATATGTTAATATCGGTATTTTTTGGAGCATGCGTATGATTATTCATGTTGTTGAACATGATATTCACTTCGTTGATTTGCCATGATATTCATTATATTGTGTTTATATGTTCATGTTGATGAACATAATGATTTGGCATATGTGTATGCATGAGTTGTGTTTGTATACGTTGTACGATCTATGCTGAGGGCGCTGGATCGGATGTCCACCTCGTGTTGGTCCGACGGGATCATCTTGGGATCTAGGCTGAGGGCGCTGGATCATTGGACGGGTTATTTCCACCTCGTGTTGGTCCGACGGGATCATCTTGGGATCTATGCTGAGGGCGCTGGATCATTGGAATACCCATGCTGTGTAATGGAATCTTGTAGATTCGCATTGTCGGATTCCGGTAGCGGAAGTCCGTGTGGTGTATCTTGTTATGTATTGTTGATGCATATTCGAATTGTTTAATATGATACTTGTACTAGCATCGTTTTGCTAACCCCTTCGGGGTGGACATTTGTTTTGATGTTCAGGTAGCCGAGGAGCAGGGAAACAACACAAGATCTGACGTGACGACGAAGGGGTTCAGTGATGTTTATTGTTATTGGAGATTTGTTTTCTTGGTTTGGTTTCTGTACTCGAGTACGCGTGTCTTTTTGATATTAATTCGATATGGTTGTATTAATTACTCGTTGAACCAGTTGTACGTTTTCACAAACTTGAATTTCCGCAGTATTGATGTCTTAGATTTACTTTCCTTTTTAATTAGCCTTGTAAATCCTTACTTAAAGTGTTTATGGCGCTGTAATTATTCCGAATATCTCGGGGTGTTACAGGAATGATACTCTACTTATCACTTTATTACTTGTAAACGATGACGTGCACTTGCGTGTAAGAAATATCGCAACAAGTTTTTGGCGCCGTTGCCGGGGATTGAAATTTTCTAATATCGATTTAAGTATTTCTAGTCTTAATTTGAACGTTTTATTTTTATTTTTGTGTATTTAATTTCGTTTATTTGTTTTTCCTTTCAGGACCTTTCGTGTAGTGCATGAGAAAACTCGGTAACGAAGGCCTACTAACTTTGGATACTGAGCTCGAGCGCACTCTAACAAGGAACAAAAAGGAAAAAATAGAGTTGCAGACGACGGTCAACATGGCCGAGAATATCGAAGTCCAAGGAGGAGATAACCATGTGCGGCAAGTTCAACCGGAACTAGCTCTTCGAGATTATGCCATGCCGCAGATCAATGCTAATTTTTCGGGAATTCGGCGTCCCACTATCCAAGCAAATAATTTTGAGATCAAGCCCGCTGTTATTCAGATGGTGCAGGCGAGCTAATTCTGTGGACTGCCGAATGACGACCCGAATGCTCATATTGCTTTTTTCCTTGAGATATGCGACACGTTCAAGACTAATGGTGTCACCGACGATGCCATCCGATTGAGGCTTTTCCCTTTCTCTTTGAGGGATAAAGCGAAATTTTGGTTAAATTCCTTACCGCCGGGGTCGATTACAACATGGGGAGAGTTAGCGCAAGCTTTCCTTGCCAAATTCTTTCCACCTTCTAAGACGGCGAGGTTGAGAAACGAGATAACCACCTTTGGTCAATATGACATGGAATCGCTCCACGAGGCGTGGGAGCGATATAAAGAATTGCTACGAAGATGCCCTCATCACGGCCTTCCTGATTGGCTTCAGATTCAGATGTTCTATACTGGTTTGAGTGCTTCTACACGCACTCTCGTGGATGCGGCCGCTGGTGGGGCTTTGATGGGAAAAACTATGGCCGAGGCACACTCGCTTTTGGAAGCTATGGCCGCAAACGCATACCAATGGCCATCGGAAAAATTGACGTCGAAGAGAGTTATGGAAGTTTCAAGTAATGATCCGATTTCCACCTTGTCAGCTCAGGTCGCCACTTTGACCCAACAGCTCCAAGCATTTTCGCACGCACCTTCCCCCGTTACCATAGAGACATGCAATTGGTGTAACGGATCACACCCGAGCGCGGAGTGTCAAGTTGGAAACCCGTTCGAGCAACATTAGATGGAGCAGGCTCTATTCATGGGAAATGGAAATCGGCAGAATAACCCGTACTCCAACACTTATAATCCGGGGTGGCGCAATCATCCCAACTTTTCGTGGAGAAACGGACAGAACTCAAACCAGCCCCCGTTTGCTCAGAATCAACAGCAGCCCTCTCCTGCTCTCAAAGTTTCTCTCGAGGAAGCACTTGCAAAATTGGCGGCAAATACGAGTCAATTTATGACCCGTACTGAAGCGACATTGCAAAATCATTCCGCTTCCATTCGGAACTTGGAGGTCCAGCTGGGCCAAATTGCTAATGTGTTGACAGCTCGCCCGGAGGGAGCATTGCCGAGTACAACAGAGACAAACCCTAGAGAGAGTCTAAACGCAATCAGCTTGAGAAGCGGGAAAGAGGTGCTGGATCAGCCCGAGCGGTGTGAAAAGAAGAAGGAAATTGAGGAAAAGAATGATTTAGAGCCAGAGGAGTCGCAAGATTTGAAACCTTCAATAACGTTGCCGGATAACCCGAAGACATGTGTGCCCCCCGTCCCGTTTCCGCAGAGATTACAGCAGAAAAAGGCGGACAAACAATTTTCTAAGTTCCTTGACGTGTTCAAAAAGCTTCACATTAACATTCCGTTCGCCGACGCATTGGAGCAGATGCCGAGTTACGTTAAGTTCATGAAAGAGATATTGTCGAAGAAAAGAAAACTCGAGGAGTTTGAAACTGTAGCCTTGACGGAGGAATGCAGCGCAATTCTTCAAAAGAAGCTCCCACCAAAATTGAAAGATCCGGGAAGTTTCAACATACCGTGCACCATGGGGAATCGCTCTTTTAATAAGGCACTGTGCGATCTCGGCGCTAGTATTAACCTCATGCCTCTGTCGATTTTTAAGAAGCTGGAAATTGGAGAAGCAAAGCCGACGACGGTCTCCTTGCAGTTGGTGGATCGATCCATCAAATACCCAAGGGGAGTGATTGAGGACGTATTAGTCAAAGTTGATAAGTTCATCTTTCCAGCCTATTTCATCGTACTCGACATGGAGGAAGATGAAGATATCCCAATCATCTTGGGACGACCATTTTTAGCGACGGGCCGAACCCTTATAGACGTGGAAAAAGGGGAGTTAACTCTGAGGGTCCAAGACGAGCAAGTTACTTTTCAAGTATTCAAATCGTTTCCATGTCCCGGAAGTGTTGATAAAAGGTCACAAATTGAAAGTGTAGATGTCGTTGAAAGAGGAAAGCACCAAAAAAATCGTCGGTTGGAAAATTTAGATGTTGTGTTAAATGGTCCAATTTTTAAGAAGGATGTAGAACAAGTAGCATTTCTCGAGCATGCGGACAAATCTGCTGCAGTCTTGGGTGCGTTCGTGAAGGAGGAGAGTAAGCCGGAAGCCCAGCGGACATATAGTCATGGAAAAAACTGATGTTTCGGGAAGTTGTTCACGTCGAAACCTTTCCGCAAACAACATTTGATGACCGAACCGAAAGTCGAATCGCTAACGACCAATGGTCATAATTTTAACAAATATATGAACGGTTCGATGAACGGGGCGGAAACCAAATGGAGTTTGCGAAAAGCGAACTAATGTTTTCCAATAGGTCCGGCTGAAGACTATAAACTTAGCGCTTCTCGGGAGGCAACCCGAGTTTGTAGTTGTAGATTTTTGCGTTTCTTTATTTTTCTTGCATCCTTGATTTTTATTTTTCTTCATTTTTGTGCTTCAATTTGCTTCTGCCTCTCGCTTTTAACGTGTTCTTCTCAAAATTCTGTGCAGAAAAGTCCCAGGGAAGAAACTGAAGTGTGAGCCGCGGCACAAGTATTGTGAGCCGCGGCACACACAAATCGAAGGAGATGAGCTAAACCCACTGTACCTTGTTCCGCGGCACGGCATAAATGATTCGCGGCACACTTGAGCACTGAGCCGCGGCACACGAAATCTGTGCCGCGGCACACGACGAAACGAGCAAGCAGGTAAAAGCCATTGTACCCTATGCCGCGGCTCACTTTAGCTGTGCCGCGGCACACTATGCGGAATTTGAAAGGCCCAGGTAGCTTATAACACGCATTCGGCCGGCATTTCCAGGTACACCTTCGTTCCTTCTCTTTCCCTCCCAAGCGCGCGAATCGGCCGAAACAATCTTCCAATTTTTCTTGCGATTTCTTCTTGCACTCTTCACAAAACCAATCAAGGTATGTTCCAATCTTTAATCTCTACTTGTTTATGGATTTAAATTTGAAGTTGTTTATGCTTTGGATGGATTGAACATGTTTATTTTCCTTCAAAATTTCTAGGATGGTTTAGGGAATAACATAGTAGTTTTAATCGAATTTTCATGGTTAGTTTGGAATATGAATGAGTTGAGTGTGTTGTGTTGATGATGAATGAATTGTGTTTCTGTTCTTGGGGGTTGAATCGAGCTATAGCCATGTTTATTCTTCAAGTAAACTCGTGCCCTCAAGGTGTTTGATAAATTGCCTAAGTGAAAAATTTTCTTTGTTAAAGCAATCTTTTGAATCTTTGTGCAACACATACGTTCTAAATTTACAGCAAACCCAACCCTTACGTCCAGTTTAGACGTTTAAGTCCAATTTCATCCTTCTCTCACGAATGTGCTATTTTGTTAAATTCGGGATTCCTGGCTGGACTTCTTTAGCCGAGTGTAGATCATTGTTATTATCTTTGGCGTAAATAAACCCTGGTGTTTTTTATTTTTCAGGATTGACTATGGCAAGAACAAAGAAGCTAAGCAAGAGAGCTAGGACCCAGTCATCCCCTACTCGAGGGGAGACCTCTCGTAGTCGGGCCGAGTCGGAGGGGCATCAGTTTTCGGACCCTGAAATTCACAAGATCTTCAATGAGAAGATTCGGCCACGACCGCTTATTCCAGAGAGGGGATTTACTCCAGCTCCTCAGGACGGGGAATTGCTTACCATGATTGATGAGATGGGGTGGGCCAGATTTGCTGCACCTCCCGAGCCAGCGGTTATCTCGATTGTGTAGGAGTTCTACGCCATTGCACTACTGAAGCACATTCGGGCAGGGCATACGTTGCCGTCATTAGAGTCTCGGACTCAGGTCGATGTCCGAGGGGTTACAGTTGATTTCTCCACGGCTGCTATTCGGAGGCTGTTTGGGCTTCCGGTGGTTGATGAGTCGGCCTATGACCGAGTGATGACCAGCCTCACGAAGGAGGCCCTGCTCGAGACTATTGCACAGCCCAATTCCGACTGGGAGCAGCGCGCACAGGGTTCTTCAACTTTCCACTTCAAGAGATCGCGCCTCAGCCGGCTCGGGCGTGCCTGGCTTTATTTTATCTGCGCACGCATTGACCCCACCTCCCAGATCCGTACTGTCTTTCTCTCCCGCGCCCGGACACTTTATGCTATCACTTCCGGGCTGCGTTTCGATGTGGCCCCCATCCTGGTCCGATCTATCTTCCAGTGTATCCAGGGGGGGCCAAGACGGGGTTGAAGCACCCCTCTCTCATCTGCGCTTTGTGCCGGCAGTCGGGGCTGACGTGGTCAGACGACGAGCCGATGCTTGCCCCCCAGGCCCCGATCGACCACCACATCATATCACACTTTGACCAGTGGGGAGGAGCGCCGGCGCACGCTCGGGGGAGAGGATTTCTGCTAGAGGAGGCCCACGAGGGATCCCCCGAGCCTCTTTTGTTGACACATGGAGATGCCGGCCCGCCGCCCGACAGAGCGAGGTTGCAGGAGTTGTTTGATGGGCTGAGGGAGGATCTGAGGAGAGAGAGAGAGGAGCTGAGAGAGGAGACGAGGAGAGAGAGAGGATATGAGAGAGGAGGCGAGGAGAGAGAGAGATGAACTGAGGAGAGAGAGGGAGAGTTTGATGGCTGCCATGCGAGAGGAGCAGCGGACGGAGCGGGAGAGCGTTATTGCTGCCGTCAGAGCCGAGATGTGAGAGCAGGCCCGCCGGGCCAGCCGACGAGAGGCGAGGCGTCTGGCTGCGAGGGATGCTTATCATCAGGAGAACCTTGCCGCATGGACGGCCCATATCATGCATCCCGACGGGCCATTTATTGTACCCGCCCGGCCAGCCACACCACCCTCCTCACCGGATGATGCCGGCACCAGCTCGTGAGCGGACTGGAGGGGAGTACTTGACCTTTTACTTTTATTGCATATCATTTTTTTGTCCATTGAGGTCAATGTACGTCCTAAGTTTGGGGGGGGGGGGATTTACTTTTTGTCGCTACATTCATTGCTGTAGTTTATTTCGTTGCACTTTTCATTACTTTGCGTTATTTTTTTTTTCGATAGCCTTGCTTGTCTTAATTTTTCTCTATTCGTGAATTTTTCGTGCTTCTATTTGTGTGATACTGATGTTACGACACTGTTTTTCTCTCTGAAGAAACGGTCGAGTTCTAGTCGCATTATAGTCAGTAATTTCTGTTCTGCTTAGTATTCATTTAGGTCCGAAATTTTTTCGTGATTGTAGAGGTCTTGGCAGATAAGAGAGGATACATACTTGTTTTAAAATCACCGTCGATACGTTTGGTTACATTTTCCGGATAGTGAGTCGTACTATTTTATTAGTCGTGTTGGCACTTAGATTGAGTTTAGAGTCGGTCAGTTTTTCCCAAAAGTCGAGATAATGTTGTTCTATGAGGGGAAGTCTAGTAATCGGGGGTATTCGCGTGACCCGTTGTTTACTCGCGTAAAACGACGACCCTGATTAGTGATTTAGAGATTTCACATGTGCCAATGATAGGGAGCCTAGTAACCGAGGGTATTCGCGTGACCCGCTGTTTACTCTCGCGTAAAACGGCAACCTTGATTCGGACATGCGGAAATTATATATTCGAGTTGTTTCTCCGCTGTAGACGGGAACTTAGTAACTAGAAGTATCCATGTGCCCCATGAGTGTCTTTTACGTCAAACGGTTTCCCAATACATGAGAATGGAAGTTCCACCCTAGGATTATCCCGATGAAACATCCCGAGATCCTAACCTAGTGGTCAACTCGAATCAAATTCTTGAACATATATATAAGGGGGTACTGTCCGAGGTTTATTTGTTATGAAACTCGTGAAAATTGTGCCACTAGACTGTGGAACGGGACGAACTAGCTTGTTTATTTTAGCCTTTCATATTGACGGTCGATTTGACTCACGTTTTGTTAATCTTTGAGCTGGATTTTCTTCATGAACGAGTGATTAGGACTGAACTTGATTACTTTGCGGAATCATTATTCTGAGTGCAGCTCGCTATTATGACACTCGTATTATTTAGAGAGAATTATAGGATAGTATTGATTAGGTTGAACACTATGAGTTGCACGATGATTCACGACATTCTTTTATTGAAATTAATTCTTTTTGCTTGAGGACAAGCAAAGGCTTAAGTTTGGGGGTATTTGTTAGGCGTATTTTTATACGCTTATTTATCATTATTTTGTATTATTTTGGAGAGTGAAATTGTCTAAATGAGCCTTTAATGCCTTAATTTTGTATGATTGACAGGAAATTGAAGTCCGGAAGCTAAAACGAGGCAAAACGGGCGAAAACGGCAAATCTGGACTCTGAGCCGCGGCACAAGGAAGCAGAGCCGCAGACAGAAGACACCACCAAAGGCGAGTAAATCAGACTCGTGCCGCGGCACGCCAGTGAGCCGCGGCACAGAAGAAATTAAGGATGCCCAGGCATCCAGCTGAAGGCCCTGTGCCGCGGCACAGGTTTAGTGCGCCGCGGCACACTTTGCGGTTTTTGGTTATCCGCGTGGATTAGGGCCGTTTCGAAGCCAGTTTTCGACCTACGTATACGGACGCGATTTGGAGGATATGCTGAGCTATAAATAGGGTTTAAGACCCTAATTAATTATCTTTGGATCTTTTATCTTTTGGAGCTTAAGCTTGGAGAGGGCAGAAGAAGACTTCAAGGGCAGAGGGCGGAAGCTGAAGAACGGAGAAATCCGAGCTTCATCTGCGTTTGATTTTTATGCTTTCATTTATCTATTCTGTATTTTCAATTATTAGTATGTCAGGCTAAAGCCCTAATCTAGGGTTTTGATGAAACCTAAGTTTTGACGAATTGCTTGAGATTATCCAATTAATTACCTTTTTGTTGAGTTTTCCCAATTGTGTTTAATGCTTGCAATTATCTGGCCAATAGTTGTATTGATTTAATCATTTAATTCGAATCGGGAGAGGAGAATTGGTGAGGAACTATTGGTGAGGACCGTTTTATTCTGTGAGATAGGAATATACTCATAGGAACTACGTGGCCTTTGGGAGATTTTATGCTTTTCGCCTATTGACGAATTAATTCACCTAGGGATAGAGTGTGTTATTCGCCTTTAGATAAATCTATTGACCTCGGGAGAGGCGGTAGAATATATTAGCAATCTCCGCCTTCAATAAATTGGGAAAATTATTTATTACGGATAATCAAGAGTAAATTCGGATAAACCGAGGTGGATTCAGAATCCTAGACTTATTCATCATTTGATTTCTTTTATTCAAGCTATCGTTTTCTACTGTTTAGTCGCTTAGTAATTCTTTTAGTTATTAATTGCAAAAACTCAAATTCGATTGTTCAAATAAAATTGGAATACACAAAAATCGGTAGCTAGAGATTCAGTCCTCGTGGGAACGATACTCTACTTATCACTTTATTACTTGTAAACGATGACGTGCACTTGCGTGTAAGAAATATCGCAATAGTACCTTGTGCCGCGGCACATGCCGGCAGGGCCACGGCACACTGCCGAGTCACTGCCGGCAGATTTGGCCCTGTGCCGCGGCACACTTCGGCTGGGCCGCGGCACACTGTGCAGTCAGCCTATTTAAGGCCAACAAGCGTTTTTCTCCAGCCATTTCTCACTCGATTTCTTCCCTTCCGTGACTGGAGCTTGGTTAATCATGGAGAGATGTTGTTGGACAATAAATCCATGAAGTCTTGGAGTTCATATCATCAATCATCCATCCTATAAAATCCTCCGATCTACCGAATCAGGTCAGATTTTCTAGAAATCTAGTTTTGGGGAATTTGGGTGTTTTGGTTGTTTTTGTCCGTTTAATCCGATTTAACTTGGTATTATGATGGATTGATGATTATTTAGATGTATTACATTTTTTCCCTTGTTATTCAATGGTTGGATTGTATCGATTCGTTGTTTTGGTCGAGTTCTTGATAGACGCCTTGAAGGTGTCCGGTAAAATGTCATAGAGGGGTTTTCGGGCATTCTACGATTATTCTTCCTCGTATGATCGATGATTTATTGATTATATGTTGTTAAGGTCGAATTCTTGTGAAGAACTCGAGTCGGAACCCTTCCGTTCGTCGTTTTCTTCAAGCTTCTCGATCGTGGGTGTATTCATTGTCTTCGCTGGAGAATCGTAGGTGATCGAGGTGTCCCGACTGAGCCGTGATTGTAGGAGTGTCCGGTATCGATTATCGAGGCAAGTATCTTGCCCATACATTACGTATTTTGTGGATATAATGGTTGCTAAGTGTCGATATGTGCTAAATAAATATCTATAACCATTTTTTAAAAGAATCGGTATATTTACCATCATGGTTTTCGTAAAGATGAACCGTGTCTGTCGGGAATTAATATGCTTAGTTGGATATGTGTGCTAGTGACGAGTATAGGATCACCTTACTTTTATGTGATGTCATTATGTATGATTATGGTGTCGGTAAATGTAAAGTGTAATTCTCTTGTGAAATTATGTGCTTGGAGTCACGTGGTTATGGATGAATATGTGAGTTGTGTAATATTGGTTGTGTCATTCAGTGCTGTTGAAATCTTGTGCTCCCTTGTGAATTGATATAGTTCTGGGTCGTGAGTACGTGTTGGATAATATGGCCATTCTAGCAAGGTACCTGGACTATATATATATATTTTATGTGTTTGACCTTTGAGAGTTGTGGTTTTGAAATCTGTGAGTTGTTACTCTTCCACCTGGGGATGGCATGTGGCCTCTGGGGGCCGATACTAATGGGTACGGCCACGGAAGTGGACTTGGGAGCGTGTGTTGATGTTCTTCCACTTGGGGACGGTTCGACGGGACCTCTGGGGGCCGATACTAATGAGTACGGCCGCGGAAGTGGTTTCCCACCTGGGGACGGTCTGACGGGGCCTCTGGGGGCCGATACTAATGGGTACGGCCACGGGTTATCAAGTGTGGTTTCTGTGATATTGAGGTTGATGTTTTGATGATTAATTGTGATATGTCCGGAGTATCACAATACTTTACGCTCGGGGTCAAGATACATTATATATCGAGTCTTGGTGTTTGGCTAGAATGGCATAAGAATAATGTGTTATGTGTAATGTGTCCTTGTAAGTGAATTGAAGTGGATGATCGGGTCGTGGACCCTGTGTTTTGTGACCGGAATGGTTGAGTCGTGGACCCCGTGTTTTGTTAAACATATTTGTATTTTGGAAAATGAACTTTGGGGCTGTGACCCTAAATGGCTTTCGAGGAATTAAGAACTTTTCAATTTCTGATGTTTTCAAAACTCCCGAGATTTGGAAATGTTTTCAAAATGCTTACTTGCTTCGTTTCTGCTTTCAAGACTTGAACTATTTTTAACTAAATATATCTCAAGAAGTCTTTCGTTGTATTCTCGGAATGTGTTGTGTATGGCTCGTTTTTGCACTTTATACTTGCACTAGCAAAACAGTGGAGTTTTGCTAACCCCCGAGTAATCGGGGGGTGGATATCTGTATTGTGTCCAGGTACATGCAGGTTTTCGGGAGCAAGTCACAGGATCGGTACGAGGGATGATGGAAGACGAATGATACTAATCACACGAAGACCCGTTTTGGGTTAAGTTAGTCGAAGTCCATTGTATTGTCTTTTCCGCTGTCTCATTGTTCATTGTGGTAAGTATTTTACCCTTGCGTGGGTATGAGTTTAGTTACTTTTATTTGTAAGTCAGTGACGAAAGACCAAATCGGTCTATTGGTTCGTTATTTTGATTTGTCGGTAGGTAATGTAATGTGTTGTTTTGATGTCTAGCCGGGTGGATCCTCACGGAGAGGGTCTGCGGTGTGTAATATGTAACACCCCAAACTAGGCGGATATTACAGTGCCATGGACCCCCGACTGGGACCCACTAGGCGAATGAAAACTGATGAATTATACAGGGTAAATGTAGTACCAAACCACATTACAACAATAATTACTCCGATGAGGAGTTTCATACAACACATCCAGGATATTTCAGAATACATGTATATTTTATATGGAGATAAAATATACAACACTAAGTGAAATGAGTATTCAAACGGAATGTCTGCAGCGGAATAAATGAAAGAAACATAAATGACTGAAAAGAGTGGGGGGCCCTTCTAGTATCATTGGGACTCCTCGCCATCAACGTGCTCTCCCTGTGCCTTTGCCTTGCCATGACCTGAAAAACAATATCCCCAAACGGGGTCATTTATACAGAACAACAATCCTCAAGAGTTGAATAAACACAATCATATATATATATATGTAGTATAAACCACAAGTTCGATCAAAATGAATCGGTTAGATTATAACCCAATCTTGTTGAAAACATACGCAATCAAACATGCTGTATGAATCAACTAACAGTACGGCTCAAAGGGTGGCGCCACACTACGCCCGGGATGGAAATGTGTCCGTGCACAAGCCACCAACGAGTATCGATCGAATACACGTGTGGTCTTGTACCTAATCAGTCTCACAAAGCAATCGACTCGTGTGCACAGTCCAATGTGAGGCCAACAACCAACACATGACATAAATGTGCCCGGCATGAAAATCCTACACATACCAACCAGCACGCCAGTATGACCCGGAATGCCACGATATAACAAAAGTGACATCGGAAACGAATAATGACTCACCGAGATGAAATGATAGTGAAATGAATGATAGCTCAATGAAATGATTGGAACCGTCGTTCCTTGTGACTGAAGTGATTAATTAACAATGACAAGTTTTGATACGGTTAACACAATGATGAATGAGTTATGATTATGAATGAACAACAACAAAAGGAAATGAATATCCTTTTAACTGAGTAAGAATCAACTTACACAACACCGGTGACAATTATCCTTCCACGAACAACGTCCTAATTGAGATATCGGTCGCTCGAACAACCTTGAATTATACAATATCCAACAAACCGTTCAATATACGAATCAAACACGAATATAACGAACTCAAAACGTCGATACGATTAAACCAAGTTCATTGGGGCATTATATCGAATACGTTGTGGCCAAACTCCGATTGTTTACAATCAAATCTCAATATGCCATTATCAAATCCCCCAAGAAGTGTTTCAAACCAACAAACATCTTCCAAATGATCAATAATCCAAAATGAATATCCGAAAATGTGATTATAACGACAATTAATCGAAAACCCCCAATTTCAACTCGATATTCAAAGTGTTCTTGAATAATCCCTCAATAATACAATGAATCCTTATACAAACTCATAATCATATAGATATCCCTTCATATAACATGATTATAACGTCCAAAACATCATATCTCACCACTTCGATCCGATGAACACGAGTTAAAACGAGTATCCAAGCTTCCCAAATGAATGAAGATGATGAAAATTACACATTCAAATGATTGATGATGGCAAAATCTCTCCCTCAACCCTCTCTCTCGGATAAAAGTTGGAGAAATGAAGAAATGAGGAAAAATGTCCCGGCCAAATCCTTATATACTGTCGGAAGTTACGGCCGTAACTCGGCCCTCTTACGGCCGTAACATTCCAGGTCAACGGCCTTACGGCCGTAACCGGCCAACTCGTACGGTCGTAACTCGGCTTCGTCCAAAAGCCTGCCGACAGACTTACGGTCGTAACCGCTCCTGAGTTACGGGCGTAACTCGCCTTTGTCAAAAACATCTGCCGACATCCTTACGGCCGTACCCGCACACCTTACGGGCGTAACTTGGATGATACGGCCGTATCCGGCCAAATTTACGGGCGTAAGCCCCCTTCGTCGAAAATGACCAGGCACCTTGCCTGCAGCGTACGGCCGTATCCGGACAAGCCTTACGGCCGTACCTTCCTCGACTTACGGCCGTATGCCGCAACCCTTACGGCCGTAAGTCCCCCCTTGCCCGACAACACCTGAATTTACGAAGACCACTTACGGCCGTATCCAACCCTTCTTACGGCCGTAACTCGACTTCGGCCAAAATGCTCGGCGACTCTTTGGACCACGTACGGCCAGAATCGCCAAGCCTTACGGCCGCATTCTGCTCAACTTACACCGTATTCCAAAACCTTACGGTCGTAAGTCCCGTTAAATCAAAATGGCACGAAATCAACGAACCCTTGTTACGGCCGTAACCCAAAGTCCTTACGGCCGTAACTCATGCCGCCAAGGTGAAAAATCCGATAACTCCGATTCCTCGCTACGACTGATGAATGATCCGACATATCATACGAATGTGAAAGTGAACAAGTCTAACACAAGTCAAAGATGATACTCCCAGTACAAGGCTATCAAACACAATGAAAATGATAATACTCCCGTCTCGATCTATAAACGGAGATGAAATGACGATCGGTAACTGATATACGATTACAACATGCCAACAGTGAACGCAAATGAATGAATCATGAATGATGAGTGATTATTAATGAGTGAATATTACTGAGTGACAATTACAGACTGATAATTACTGAATGAAAATGAATGAATCACAACCGGGTATTACATACTCCCCCCTTAAAAAGAGTTTCGTCCCTGAAACTAAGGGTCAAACAACTCGGGATAACTCTCCCACATACTCTCCTCGGTTTCCCAAGTGGCCTCTTCGACTCCGTGTCTAGACCACTGAATCTTGACCAAAGGGATCGTCTTGTTCCTCAACTATTTGATTCGCCGCTCCAACACTCGTAAAGGACGCTCCTCGTACGAATGATCATCCGCGATTTCGATTTCGTCGAACTGAAGTATGTGACTCGGGTCGGCAACATACTTCCGCAACTGAGAGACGTGAAACACATTATGAATTCGGCTCAATGCCGGAGGTAAAGCCAATCGATAAGCTAACTCGCCTACTCGATCCAAAATTTCAAACGGTCCAATGAATCTCGGACTCAACTTCCCCCGTTTTCCGAAACGGAAAATACCTCGACTCGGGGATACCTTGACCAAAACGTGGTCACCCGTCTCGAACTCTAGTGGTCGACGACGATTATCTGCATATGATTTACGCCGAATCGAGTCGCCAACATACGACTCTTGATCAAAGCTACCTTCTCCCGGGCGGCTATAAGCATATCGGGATCGGTGCCGATTGATTCTGACAAGTCATCCCAACACAAAGGAGATCGACAACGACGACTGTACAAGGCCTCGTAAGGTGCCATCTTAATGGAAGCATGCCAACTATTATTATACGTGAACTCGATCAATGGTAGTTGGGCTTCCCAATCGTCCTTCCAATCGAGGACGCATGCCCTCAACATGTCCTCTAATGTCTGTATAATCCTCTCTGATTGTCCGTCGGACTGAGGATGAAAGACGGTACTGAGATTGAGCTGAGTTCCCATAGCACGATGAACTGATTTCCAAAAATGAGACACAAATCGTCCGTCACGATCGGAAACGATACTCTTAGGAGTACCGTGCAGTCTCACTATCTCCTTGATGAACAACTGGGCCAGTCTCTCGGGACCCCACGTATCCTTGATCTCAAGAAAATGAGTTGATTTAGTTAAGCGGTTCACAATCACCCAGATCGTATTCATGCCACGACGACTCGTCGGCAAACTCGTGATGAAATCCATAGAAATGTCTTCCCACTTCCACTATGGGATAAGGAGAGATTTCAGCATACCCGTCGGTCGCTGATGTTCAATCATGACTTGTTGACAGGTTAAGCATCTCGAAACAAATTCTGCGACTTCTCGCTTCATATTACTCCACCAGTAATTTTGTTTCAAGTCTTTGTACATCTTGCTAGACCCCGGATGAACAGAATAAGGGGTAGCATGAGCTTCTCTCAAAATCGAGTTTTTCAACTCGTCATTCGCCGGTACGCACAACCGATTCTTAAATCTCAAAAGTCCATCATCGTGGACCACGAATCCAGGGGCTTTTCCCTGAGCCACATCCTCACGGATGCGCGACAATGCTGGGTCTGAACCCTGATTCTCCCTGATTTTCTCCTCAAGTGACGATGAAATCTCTAACATACAAAGTTGTCCCTGAATTCGCTGAAGCCAGACCTCGATCTCGGGTCTAAGAAATTCCTGCTGAAGCTCCTTCTGAACTGTTAAACGAGCAAGCATCTGCTCCTGGACGGACTTACGACTCAAGGTGTCGGCGACAACGTTCGCCTTGCCCGGGTGGTAAAGGATCTCGATATCATAATCTTTGATTAGTTCTAACCACCGCTTCTATCGCATATTTAACTCCTTCTGAGTAAATATATACTTTAAACTCTTATGATCGGTGAATATCTGACAGGTAACGCCATAAAGATAATGACGCCAAATTTTCAAAGCGAACACCATGGCTGCTAGCTCCAGGTCGTGGGTCGGATAATTAACTTCGTAAGGTCTCAATTGCCGTGAGGCATAGGCAATAACCTTTCCATTCTGCATGAGTACACATCCGAGACCCTGTCCGGACGCATCACTATAAAACACAAATCCCTCCGTCCCCTGCGGCAAGGAAAGTACAGGTGCTGACATTAATCGGCTCTTGAGTTCCTCAAAACTCCGTTGACACGCGTCGGACCACGTGTATTTCTTATCCTTTCGCAAAAGGTTCGTCAAGGGTTGAGCGATTTTAGAAAATCCTTCCACAAACCGCCGATAATAACCCACTAATCCGAGAAAACTTCGGATTTCCTTAACATTCTTCAGAGGTAACCAATCTCGGATAGCCTCCGTCTTTTGAGGGTCGACACGAACTCCGTCTGATGAAATTACATGTCCGAGAAAAGTCACTTCGGACATCCAGAACTCACATTTGGAAAACTTTCCATAAAGTTGTTCTCGTCTCAACACGTCGAGAACCTGATGAAGGTGAACCTCGTGTTCCTCTCGGTTACGAGAGTAAATCAAAATGTCGTCGATGAAGACAACAACAAACTGATCCAAAAAGTCGATGAAAACCCGATTCATTAACTCCATGAATACCGCAGGTGCATTAGTCAATCCAAACGGCATAACCACAAACTCATAATGACCATAGCGTGTTCGAAACGCCGTCCTCGCGATATCCGACTCTCGAATCCGTAACTGATGATAGCCAGATCTTAAGTCGATCTTGGAAAATACTGAAGCTCCCTGAAGTTGATCTAAGAGATCATCAATACGGGGTAAAGGATACTTATTCTTGATCGTCACCCGGTTCAATTCCCGATAATCAATACACAAGCGGAACGAACCATCCTTCTTCTTGACAAACAACACTGGTGCTCCCCACGTGGACGCACTCATATGGATATAACCTTTCTCAAACAACTCCTCAAGTTGGTTCTTTAATTCCTGCATTTCGATCGGGTCCATCCGGTACGGTGCCTTCGATATCGGGGACGTACCGGGATCCAACTCAATCGTGAATTCCACATCTCTCTGTGGAGGCAAACCAGGTAACTCGTCTGGAAAAACGTCGGCATATTCCCTTACTACCGGAATATCCGACAACATTACTGATGATTCCTCGGTTTTGGTCATATAGCACCAATAACCAACACATCCCTGACTGAGTAATCTCACTGCTTTCATCAAATTAATAACTCTTCCCGAACAGCTGGGATTACCTCCCTGAAACACACATTCAACCCCACCGTCTGAAATGATAGTGATCATACGCTTACGGACACTAATGATGGCATCATGACGATCCATCCAATCAATACCCAAGATGACGTCGTCCCTTGGCAAATCTACTACGATTAGGTCCGCTGGCCATACACGACCATGAAACTGAATCGGACAATTCTGAATCTCACGATTACCGATAATTCGTCTACCATCAGGTAGGCCAATGACATAAGGCTCACAACTAGTAGCACTACCCAGACGTAGTCTACTCAAACATGACTCGGAAATGAATGAATGCAATGCACCAGTATCAAAAAGGGTACACACAGGATGGGATAGAATATCGAGTGTACCTGAGATCATTCGGGCCTCTGGATCATCGGTCTTCTTCATCTCGTAAATTCGGGGCTTGTCGGCCCCCGAACCAGACGCTCCCGTCTGATAGCTCTTGGCTCCGCCTTTGTTAGCTCCTATCGTCTTAAACGACGCTGACTGAGTGGCCTGATTCTGCATCTTTGAATGTCCTGGGGCCTGAGATGACGCCGGAGTGGGTTTAGAGTCCCTTCGACAAAAACGGGCCCTATGCCCAGCAATTCCACAATTATGGCACGTGACAGTCTGTTTCGGACATTTGGTGCTGAAATGACCCTGTTCTTCACAGTTGAAACAGGTGACGGCCGAACTGGCCGCTCGAGACTGAGATTCTGCGGGTTTAGGCGCCATAGGAGGTCGCTCAGAAAAGGTAGAGCCCGCCCGTGGTTTCTTGAAAGTGGCCTGACTGCCGTCAGACTGATTACGGTTCTTAGACTTCTTGCCAGCAGATGAAGGTTGTTTCTTAGCAATCTCTTTAGCAGTAAGCTCGTAAGTAAGAGCTTTCTCAATGAATTCGGCCAACGTGGTGCAATTATGATTAAGCAACTGTAGCCGCATACGAGGTTTCAGCCTCTTGCTGAAATACTTGATCTTGTCCGCCTCAGAGTGAATGATAGATGAGGCGAACGGAAGAAGTTCCTGAAATTTTTCGGCGATGACAAGAACATCGTCGTCCGCTGAGTGGTCGGGAGTAAGTAATTCCGACAATTTAGCCTCCCTGAGTGGGGCTGGATAATACCTCTCCATCATGAGAGTTTTGAACTGATCCCAAGTACATGATCCTTCGGTGGGCTTCAACGACAACCATCAAGAATGTGCACTTTTACCCAGATAGTAAGCCGCAACTGAAACTTTATGCCCCTCAGGGCAATCCACCATAGCAAATAACTTATCGAAATGTTCGAGCCAATGAACAATATCCGCCGGCTCAGATGAGCCCTCGAAGGTAGGTGGTCGCTGGCGAGAGATGTCGCCGATGATACTGCTCACATTCCTCTCTTGCCTCTGAGGTGGCGGCGGAGGAGCCTGTTGATTTTGAGTAGTGGAGTTATGCATCGTCTCCATTAGTTGTGCCATCTGCGTCATTTGGGCCATCATGCCCTGCATAAAAGTGAGTGGGTCAACCCGAACACCTTCTGACTGAGCCGTGTCCCGAGTACGACTCCCCGATAGTGAATGATCACGTCCAGGTGAATGAGTAGCAGCGTCGCTGCTCGATGAATTAGCATTATTTCTTGCATTCGCACGTGTATTCACACGAGCTCTCGGGATTCGGCCCGCGCCACGACCTCGTCCTCCGCGTCCTCTTCTTGCTCTCTCCATACTGAAGTAGGAAAGTCACATGATGATTATATTCCCCGTATGAATATCACGTTATGATTATGACATGAGGTGATGAAAATGAGCATACACGCTCTAACACAGTGATCACATGAATGATTAGTTGAGGTGACATGATTATCTGATGAAATTATTGAAATGATTATCTGATGAAATTATTGAAATGATTATCTTGAACATGCTAACAAGATTAATTATATGACCTTCCAGATCAACAACTGTGTAATGAAATGAATTGAGTGATTAATGAGTTAAAATGACCGTCCTGGTCAAAATGAAAATGATATTTGAGGATTGTTAACTGATGAATTATGAATGAATGATTATTACCAGAAATTATACCATGGCGTTACAAATCTTACAGTTCTTGGTCTGATTGGCTCGGCATTTGCACAGGTCACACGCGACGCGAAAGTCCAATGATACTAGTCCGATGACGATGATTTCAAATGAGACATGACTCGGAAGGTAGTATTCAAACCACTCTCTGATACCAACTCTGTAACACCCCAAACTAGGCGGATATTACAGTGCCATGGACCCCCGACTGGGACCCACTAGGCGAATGAAAACTGATGAATTATACAGGGTAAATGTAGTACCAAACCACATTACAACAATAATTACTCCGATGAGGAGTTTCATACAACACATCCAGGATATTTCAGAATACATCTATATTTTATATGGAGATAAAATATACAACACTAAGTGAAATGAGTATTCAAACGGAATGTCTGCAGCGGAATAACTGAAAGAAACATAAATGACTGAAAAGACTGGGGCCCCCTTCTAGTATCATTGGGACTCCTCGCCGTCAATGTGCTCTCCCTGTGCCTTTGCCTTGCCATGACCTGAAAAACAATATCCCCAAACGGGGTCAGTTATACAGAACAACAATCCTCAAGTGTTGAATAAACACAATCATATATATATGTAGTATAAACCACAAGTTCGATCAAAATGAATCGGTTAGATTATAACCCAATCTTGTTGAAAACATACGCAATCAAACATGCTGTATGAATCAACTAACAGTACGGCTCAAAGGGTGGCGCCACACTACGCCCGGGATGGAAATGTGTCCGTGCACAAGCCACCAACGAGTATCGATCGAATACACGTGTGGTCTTGTACCTAATCAGTCTCACGAAGCAATCGACTCGTGTGCACAGTCCAATGTGAGGCCAACAACCAACACACGACATAAATGTGCCCGACATGAAAATCCTACACATACCAACCGGCACGCCAGTATGACCCGGAATGCCACGATATAACAAAAGTGACATCGGAAACGAATAATGACTCACCGAGATGAAATGATAGTGAAATGAATGATATCTCAATGAAATGATTGGAACTGTCGTTCCTTGTGACTGAAGTGATTAATTGACAATGACATGTTTTGATACGGTTAACACAATGATGAATGAGTTATGATTATGAATGAACAACAACAAAAGGAAATGAATATCCTTTTAACTGAGTAAGAATCAACTTACACAACACCGGTGATAATTATCCTTCCACGAACAACGTACTAATTGAGATATCGGTCGCTCGAACAACCTTGAATTATACAATATCCAACAACCCGTTCAATATACGAATCAAAGACGAATATAACGAACTCAAAACGTCGACACGATTAAACCAAGTTCATTGGGGCATTATATCGAATACGTTGTGGCCAAACTCCGATTGTTTACAATCAAATCTCAATATGCCATTATCAAATCCCCCAAGAAGTGTTTCAAACCAACAAACATCTTCCAAATGATCAATAATCCAAAATGAATATCCGAAAACGTGATTATAACGACAATTAATCGAAAACCCCCAATTTCAACTCGATATTCAAAGTGTTCTTGAATAATCCCTCAATAATCCAATGAATCCTTATACAAACTCATAATCATATACATATCCCTTCATATAACATGATTATAACGTCCAAAACATCATATCTCAACACAAAATCGAAATCCAAGATGTTGAAGAAATTACCTCTTGAAGATCCAACCACTTCGATCCAATGAACACGAGTTAAAACGAGTATCCAAGCTTCCCAAATGAATGAAGATGATGAAAATTACACACTCAAATGATTGATGATGGCAAAATATCTCCGTCAACCCTCTCTCTCGGATAAAAGTTGGAGAAATGAAGAAATGAGGAAAAATGTCCCGGCCAAATCCTTATATACTGCCGGAAGTTACGACCGTAACTCGGCCCTCTTACGGCCGTAACATTCCAGGTCAACGGCCTTATGGCCGTAATCGGCCAACTCGTACGGCCGTAACTCGGCTTCGTCCAAAAGCCTGCCGACAGACTTACGACCGTAACCGCTCCTGAGTTACGGGCGTAACTCGCCTTCGTCAAAAACATCTGCCGACATCCTTACGGCCGTACCCGCACACCTTACGGGCATAACTCAGATGATACGGCCGTATCCGGCCAAATTTACGGGCGTAAGCCCCCTTCATCGAAAATGACCAGGCACCTTGCCTGCAGCGTACGACCGTATCCGGCCAAGCCTTACGGACGTACCTTCCTCGACTTACGACCGTATGCCGCAACCCTTACGGCCGTAAGTCCCCCCTTTCCCGACAACACCTGAATTTACGAAGACCACTTACGGCCGTATCCAACCCTTCTTACGGCCGTAACTCGCCTTTGGCCAAAATGCCTGGGCAGCCTGCTGGACCACGTAGGGCCATAACCGGCCAAGCCTTACGGCCGTACCTGCTCAACTTACGGCCGTATTCCGAAACCTTACGGCCGTAAGTCCCGTTCGTCCAAAATGGCCTGAAATCAACGAACCCTTGTTACGGCCGTAACCCAAAGTCCTTACGGCCGTAACTCAATGCTGGCCAAGGTGAAAAATCCGATAACTCCGATTCCTCGCTACGACTGATGAATGATCCGATATATCATACGAATGTGAAAGTGAACAAGTCTAACACAAGCCAAAGATGATACTCCCAGTACAAGGCTATCAAACACAATGAAAATGATAATACTCCCATCTCGATCTATAAACGGAGATGAAATGATGATCGGTAACTGATATACGATTACAACATGCCAACAGTGAACGCAAATGAATGAATCATGAATGATGAGTGATTATTAATGAGTGAAAATTACTGAGTGACAATTACAGACTGATAATTACTGAATGAAAATGAATGAATTACAACCGGGTATTACATAATATTCCCGGTTCGATCTGGGGGTGTTACATTTATGGTATGAGAGATTAGGTTGCGGAAACCTAGGCTGTCGGGTCCAGTCATGTATTGTTGGGTCTTGTCTTGTCAGATTGAGTCTGACTGATGTCGTGTCGCGACGTGTCGTCTGGAATGTTGGTCGTGATTAGTATCATGGTGCAGCCATCATCTTCGTGCGATCTGTGGATGTAAGTCTCCCTACTATATTGTGCCTTATGTTATACGAGCTTGTATGATTTTGTGTTATGATGTGGAGTTTAAATGTGATTTGTGATTATGTGGCCTATGTTTGTTTGATCTTCGTATAGTGCTTGAATGAAAGTGGTGCCAGCGTATATGTATATATACACACATCCTGGTATAAGTCGTTTTTACAAGAGTATTGGCCTTGGTGTGGTTACGCAAAGAAAAATTCATCAATGTGATATTTTAAAACTTTACATGTTTTTGGGGAGTCACGTAAATTCAGTTTTAAAACATCCTCCAAAGGGAGGAAAAAGTTTGATTTTCGTATGATGACCTCAAGGTCGAAATAGTTTTGGAGAATTCAAGCTACCAATATTTTATTTTCATCTTGTATTATGAGTTTTCAAAACACAATTTTTGAACTCAAATGAGGTCTACAAATTATACTCAAGACGTGACTCTCGCTATCAACCTTTCGATTTCATGGTTGCTAGTCAAGAAGTACATGATTATGTTCTTATTGTTTGGGCAGTGTTGCCAGTTTTAGATTAAAACAGTGATGTGAATGTTAAATCGTTCGGTATGAGTTAAGATAGTTCTCTTTATTAATAGATGAGATTTCGATTTTGGATGACAATTGTCTTTTGTTTGTTGCTCATGAAGTGTTGAATCGATGGCTTTGAGATTCGAATGTGTTGTTGTTTATTTGTGACCATTGATTCTAGTGATTTCGTATATATGTTCGCGAACATGTTGCTGAGTTGGAGCAGCTAGCGCACGCTGAGTGCGAGGCTAACGTGCGCTAACGTGGCATGTTTAGCGCACGCTAATCTTTGTTGTAACGCACGCTAATCAGCATGGGCAAAGGCTATGGAACCGCATTTTTAGCCGTCAGGTCTATGTTTTGCAGTCAATCATCTTCGACGGTATTCTATGTGTGTTGTCTAGCGATGCAACTATTGTGTGGGAATAAGTGTTAGGAATTTTTGTAGCGCTAGGTGATAATTGATTGTTTAAATTATGTCTGCTGTGTGTGTGTGTTCGAAAACGCCACCCTGAAAATTTCATAAAGTTTCGACGATTCGATTAATCGGCGGCTCTGTGCGTACTTTGAAAATTATTTAGAATTGGCGAGCCGGCCTCAGATTCTCAAATAAAACCTCGACGGTATTTGAAAGAGTTGTTTTAAAGTACATGTAGACATTTTGTAAAATATTACCGTCGTTGATTTTTGTGTAAGTGTTGAGAGGATTTTCGAAAATGATTTTTGACGTATTGTTGTATTTTCAAATAATCCAAGTACATGATTTCAGAAATCTTTCACATCATAAAATCTTTATTTTCAAAAATCAATACAATTTTTATTTTCAACAATATACTGTGGAAGATAAAGAATCTTACTCGATTTAAAACTTCAAACTCGGGTTTAGAAAAGTTTTCTATATTGAGCCAGTTATCGTGCGTGATCTTGAATCACTCTATAATGATGATGTTTAAAAAAAAAATATTGTTTTGCAAGTGATGTCAAATGACACGGTTAAAGTCCGTCGTTTACGGGTTTTGATGAAACAAACCGAGGTACCAAAAATACTTTCAAGGTTTTATTTTGAATAGCGCACGAATCCAAGGATTTCCAAATGAAATCATTTAAAAGGATACCTCGTGGATTTTCTTATTTAGTTGTTATCAATTGCCTTATGTGTTATGTCGTGCTGGGTTGGTACTTTAGCATATTATTTTCGCGAAGTTGTGCCATCGTATCGAGTGAGAATCCGCTTAGTATGTCTAGGGACAGAGGATACGGTCGTGACCGCGGTATAGTTAGTCGTGGAGATCAGATGCGGGACCAAGAGGATATGGCCGGGAAAGTTGCTACTCCAGCACTTCATTCTCGTTGTTTAGGTTTCGGGGACGAAACCTCTTTTAAAGATGATATGATGTAATATCCGCAATTTTCGATTTTCGGTAAATTTCTTTTTTTGGCAGGAGTCCATTTTAACGGATCTTCTGAGACCGTTTCGTCCTTCTGTGAATGTTTCATTTTACACTTGTTAACATCTGAGTTCGTTTCGGTGTCATTTTGCTGAGTTCCGTGCTTTTTGGCGACTTTTCCGCATTTGAGATCGATTCTTGCGAATCTCGTTCGAAATTGTTGTTCGTATTTCCCCGTAAGTCCGTTTAACCTTGTTAGACGTTTTGTGAAGTTCGGTTTGGTTATACGTTTTCTTATCGTGATGTTTCAGGCGTTTGGGCCATTTGTAATTTCCCAAAGTTTTGGGGTGGTTGCCTTCGTATCGTCTTTCCCGATCTTCAAGTTATCGGAATCATGTGTCATCTAGAGTTGCTCTTCCTGGATTGTTCCATGTTTTAAGTTTCGGGACGAAACTTCTTTTAAGGAGGGTAGAATGTAATACCCGAGATTCTCGGTTCCGGTTATTTTTGAATTTTTGTCGATTGTGCCGTTCATTTTGTTCTGTTGGCGATTTCTTGAGATTTTCCCCTATGTTGGGTACGGAATGATGTATCGTGTTGTGGTGTTCGTCGGGTACGACTTATCGTTGTGCAAGTCGAGCTAATAGTATGTCTTGCTTTGTTATGTGTTCGTTTTCGATTTGGATCATTTGTTGAGAATTCGTCCCTTTGGCGTTGTACTCAAGACTTCGTGATAATTTGGAAAATCATTCACTGTAATCCGAGACGTCAAGTCTTGGGGACTTGGGCGTGCGATTGATTTGGTCCCGAAAACTATTTGGACATTATTGTTTTCAGATCTTGATGAATAGTTCATATCCCGAGTTGTTTACCCTTAGTTTCGAGGACGAAACTCTTTTTAAGGGGAATGGTATGTAATACCCGGTTGTAATTCGATCATTATCATTCAGTAATTTCATTCGGTAATTTTTATTTTTGGCGTAAGTCCATCTTAGCGACTCTATTGTTACCTTTTCGTCATTCCGAGAATGATTAATTCTACACTTTTTGTCAACCGAGTTCGTCTCGGTATCGTTCTGTTGAATTCCGTGTTCTTTAGCGACTTTTCCACGTATGAGTTCGACTTTGTTAAATCACCATTAATTTTTGGAAAGTTCAAAAATTCTGAATCTTTGCAATATTATAAAGCATCGAGTTAGCTTTCCAATGGTTCAAACGGTGAGTCAATCGGAGTCCGGACGAGGGAGTTATGGCCGAAATAGCTAAGTCACTTTCATTTTCCAGTGCTGGCCGAGCACTCTGTACCTTGTGCCGCGGCACATGCCGGCAGGGCCGTGGCACACTGCCAAGTCACTGCCGGCATATTTGGCCCTGTGCCGCGGCACACTTCGGCTGGGCCGCGGCACACTGTGCAGTCAGCCTATTTAAGGCCAGCAGGCGTTTTTCTCCAGCCATTTTTCACTCGATTTCTTCCCTTCATGGTGGAGCTTGGTTAATCATGGAGAGATGTTGTTGGACAATAAATCCATGAAGTCTTGGAGTTCATATCATCAATCATTCATCCTATAACATCCTCAGATCTAGAATCGAATTGATTTTCTAGAAATCTAGTTTTGGGGAATTTGGGTGTTTTGGTTGTTTTCGTCCGTTTAATCCGATTTAACTTGGTATTATGATGGATTGATGATTATTTAGATGTATTACATCTTTTCCCTTGTTATTCCATGGTTGGATCGTATCGATTCGTTGTTTTGGTCGAGTTCTTGATAGACGCCTTGAAGGTGTCTGGTAAAATGTCATAGAGGGGTTTTCGGGCGTTCTACGATTATTCTTCCTCATATGATCGATGATTTATTGATTATATGTTGTTAGGGTCGAATTCTTGTGAAGAACTCGAGTCGGAACCCTTCCGTTCGTCGTTTTCTTCAAGCTTTTCGATCGTGGGTGTATTCATTGTCTTCGCCGGAGAATTGTAGGTGTTGGAGGTGTCCCGACTGAGCCGTGATTGTAGGAGTGTCCGGTATCGATTATCGAGGCAAGTATCTTGCCCATACATTACGTGTTTTGTGGATATAATGGTTGCTAAGTGTCGATATGTGCTAAATAAATATCTATAACTATTTTTTAAAAGAATCGGTATATTTACCATCATGGTATAAAGGTGAACCGTGTGTGTCGGGAATTAATATGCTTAGTTGGATATGTGTGCTAGTGACGAGTATAGGATCACCTTACTTTCGTGTGATGTCATTATGTATGATTATGGTGTCGGTAAATGTAAAGTGTAATTCTCTTGTGAAATTATGTGCTTGGAGTCACGTAGTTATGGATGAATATGTGAGTTGTGTGATATTGGTTGTGTCATTCAGTGTTGTTGAAATCTTATGCTCCCTTGTGAATTGATATAGTTCTGGATCGTGAGTATGTGTTGGATAATATGGCCATTCTAGCAAGGTACCTCGACTATTTATATATTTTATGTGTTTGACCTTTGAGAGTTGTGGTTTTGAAATCTGTGAGTTGTTACTCTTCCACCTGGGGATGGCATGTGGCCTCTGGGGGCCGATACTAATGGGCACGGCCACGGAAGTGGACTTGGGAGCGTGTGTTGATGTTCTTCCACCTGGGGACGGTTCGACGGGACCTCTGGGGGCCGATACTAATGGGTACAGCCGCGGAAGTAGTTTCCCACCTGGGGACGGTCCGACGGGGCCTCTGGGGGCCGATACTAATGGGTACGACCACGGGTTATAGAGTGTGGTTTCTATGATATTGAGGTTGATGTTTTGATGATTAATTGTGATATGTCCGGAGTATCACAATGCTTTACGCTCGGGGTCAAGATACGTTATATATCGAGTCTTGGTGTTTGGCTAGAATGGCATAAGAATAATGTGTTATGTGTAATGTTTTTTTGTAAGTGAATTGAAGTGGATGATCGGGTCGTGGACCCTGTGTTTTGTGACCGGAATGGTTGGGTCGTGGATCCCGTGTTTTGTTAAACGGATTTGTATTTTGGAAAATGAACTTTGGGGCTGTGACCTTAAATGGCTTTCGAGGAATTAAGAACTTTTCAATTTCTGATGTTTTCAAAACTCCCGAGATTTGGAAATGTTTTCAAAATGCTTACTTGCTTCGTTTCTGTTTTCAAGACTTGAACTATTTTTAACTAAATATATCTCGGGAAGTCTTTCGTTGTATTCTCGGAATGTGTTGTGTATGGCTCGTTTTTGCACTTTATACTTGCACTAGCGAAACAATGGAGTTTTGCTAACCCCCGAGTAATCGGGAGGTGGATATCTGTATTGTGTCCAGGTACATGCAGGTTTTCGGGAGCAAGTCACAGGATCGGTATGAGGGATGATGGAAGACGAATGATACTAATCACACGAAGACCAGTTTTGGGTTAAGTTAGTCGAAGTCCATTGTATTGTCTTTTCCGCTGTCTTATTGTTCGTTGTGGTAAGTATTTTACCCTTGCGTGGGTATGAGTTTGGATGAGTTTAGTTATTTTTATTTGTAAGTCAGTGACGAAAGACCAAATCGGTCTATTGGTTCGTTATTTTGATTTGTCGGTAGGTAATGTAATGTGTTGTTTTGATGTCTAGCCTGGTGGATCCTCACGGAGAGGGTTTGCGGCGTGTAATATTCCCGGTTCGATCTGGGGGTGTTACAAATGTGTTATATAATTATATAACTATTTTATATCCTTGATTTCTAAATTTTATTCTAATAGTAGTAACAAATTATTATATTCAACATATTTGCACTTTAATGTGCCTTAACAATAATTTTTTTTACATAAAAATGGTCTTTTTACAAATATTGACAAATTAGGTACCGAACAATTCTTTTTTAACTCATGATTGCATTCCGTCAATTTTTCTTAATGGACATTAATTTGCTGTGGGTATATTCATCTTTTACAGAGTATTCTGTTATACTTGCATATTTATTTTTCTTGCATATTACAAAAATCAACTAAGAAACTAATTGAAATTACCACGAGAAACTGAATGAAATTACCACTAATTCCGGAGTCTTCTGAAATAAGAAAGCCTCTGTGGTTGAGGAGCATGCTACCGATGAGGACTCGACAACTACCGGGCAGGACGAGGCAATTGCCGAGGGGGACCCGTCAACTACTCCGGTAAGATCTGTTGAAGTTGGTTTATCAGCTTCATCCTCTGGTAGTTCCTCCCCGTTTTGTTCGAACAGATCCACATTTGAATTTGGTTTATCTGCTGAAAAATCCTTCTCGAGTTTCTTGGCATTTTCTTTAGCATTCTCATCTAATTCTTTTCCAATTTCATCAATTATTTTTTTCATATACTCGTTGCACTCTTTGATGGTATCCTTATCTCGACCCTTAAGATTAAGTTTTCTGAACATTGTATAAGCGACCTCGTAATTTGAACACTCGAAATTGCAGATACTGCAAGACATTTCATAAATAATAATTCAGGTCAGTACTTCTATTCTAAACATATACATAAACATATTAAATTGAATAACATATATATTCTTACGCTTCACAAAGGTGTGTAGCAAATCCGAGAGAAGCCTTCCCATGTCCATAGTCTCGTGCTATCAGTACTAATGCCTCTGTAATTAATCAGAACAAATGACACTAACATATTATTAATCAAAATTTGAAACCAGGAAACTCGTATTGCAGTTCGGAAGAAGAGTAAGAGTAACAACTCACAAAATAATGCAAGTGATAAACTCACCTTGAAATCTTTTAAGGTGTGTAAGGCAATAGAGTTTAGCTTCATAGATCCTGAGATTACGCGGGCCCTATCACCTAAAAGGATAATAAACTCCAAACATTCTTGGTATTTATTATTGTCGTACAATTCTCTAACTTTATCCGATTTTTTTTTGTACATCTTTTTTTCCTTCGCTTCCATTTGTTTCCAATGGAATCAAAGACTTCTTATTCTTTAGTTCTGGATTATAATGGAATAAAATAAAATGACTCACTAAATTGGATGCACTTCTTTTTCTCATGAAGTACTAGTCATTCCATGCAATTCTCGATGCAATTTTCATTTTGGATCATTCGGAAACAGCCTCTCTGTGTTAAGATAGGGTAAGACTGCGTACATCCGATTCCCCCTACCCCGCTTTTTGCGGGAGCCGGTGAGGCATTGGGGTAATGTTGTTATCTTTCTTTCCTTCGCCCATCTTTTCTTTGCAGCTTCATCCATTGTGGTCTTTTCTGCTTCATCCATTCTAAACACAATCAAACACACAACTTAATAGCAAATCAGAAGGACAGATTACATTAATATATTAATATGTAACTAATAATAAACTAACACTTCCCCGTAATTTTAAATGGAAAAATGCATATTCGTACCAAGTAAAAACTCACAATAGAACAATAGCACATAACTATAGTTGAGATTAAAACCCTAGAATAAAGTTGAGATCAAAGAACAATAGAACATAACTTTACCTTCTTAGCTCTCACCGAAACAAAGGCCTAAATGTGTGCAATTGATTTTGTGGAATAAAGTGGCAACGAGAATTATATTGTGCTGGGCGGATCGGAAGCGAAGCAATTCACGGAAACCCTGGTTCTTTTGATAGCATCTAAAACCCTGTAACGAACGTAATTGAGATTAAGAACCCTAGTAAAAATAGAAAAGGACTCATGTGGCCTAACCCTGCGACTGCGAGTGGAGGGCTTAACCCGGCAGAGTAAAGTAATGCAAGGCGTGCATCTATAGTTCATTTAAAGTGTGGTGTGTAATATCCGCAAATTTTCGATTTTCGGTAAATTTCTTTTTTCGGCCGACGTCCGTTTTGACGACTCGCTTTTGACCGTTTCGTCATTCGGAGAATATTTAATTCTGCACTTTTTGTCATCCGAGTTCGTTTCGGTGCTGCTTTGTTGAGTTCCGTGCTTTTTAACGACTTTTCCGCGCTTGAGTTCGGTTCTTGCGAATCTCGTTCGAAACTGTCGTTTGGGGTTTTTCGTAAGTTCATTTAACGTTGTTATACGTGTTGTGAGCTTCGGTTTGATTATTCGTTGTCGTATGGTGATTTTCGGGCATTTGGACCATTTTCGTAATTTCCCAAAGTTTGGGGTAATTACCTTCCGTTGTCGAATTTCGAGCCTTCGGGTGGTCGGAATCGTGTGTTCTACTAGCTCTTAGATTCGTCTTTGTGAGTACTTCGTAACCGTATCTTCGGTTCGTATTCGAGTTCGGGTTTCGGTGTCGTTTTGTTGAATTCGGGATTACTAAACGACTTTTCTAAGTATGAGTTCGACTTTGTTAGATCACCATTAATTTTTGGTAACTCCAAAAATTCTGAATCTTGCAATATTATAGAGCATCGAGTTAGCTTTCCAATGGTTCAAGCGGTGAGTCAATCGGAGTCCGACGAGAGAGTTATGGTCGTTTTAGCTCACCCGCTCGTTATTGGCGATCATCGCGGCCGAACTTCGGGCGTGTCGTCGACACGGCCCGTGCCG
Source organism: Orobanche coerulescens (assembly GCA_033398695.1). Classification (NCBI taxonomy): domain Eukaryota; kingdom Viridiplantae; phylum Streptophyta; class Magnoliopsida; order Lamiales; family Orobanchaceae; genus Orobanche; species Orobanche coerulescens. Next base: position 26,259,522 of record CM065805.1, on the reverse strand, counting down.
TGCTCGTCCGGATAAGCGAAGTCTCGCCTCGGGACCCGACCGTGTCGTGCAGCACGGCCGAGCGAACTCTTCCGGATAAGCGGAAGAGGCCCGGCCGTGTTCGAGGACACGGTCGAGTCAATGCTTGGCCGCGACAGGTCGCTATCGGTAGGCCCCTTCGCGCCGCGACCGTGTCATGCAGGACACGGTCGAGTCTCTGCCGGCCAACTGCGCGCCACGACCGTGTAAGGCGGACATGGTCGAGTCTGTCAGGCTATTTAAGGCCCAGCAGTCGTTTTTTCGCCATTTTTTCTCCTTCTTCCACTTCTCTTCAGCGGCTGTGGGTGTGTGAATCATCTATAGATGTTGTTTATTAACATATCCATGGAGTTCCTTGGGTTATATCATCAATCATTCGTCCGATAACATCCTTTGATCGAGCGAATCAGGTAAGATTTTCCAGAAATCTAATTTTGGGGATTTTGGGTATTTTGTTCGATTTCGTCCGTTTAATCCGATTTAACTTAGGATTGTGAAGGATTGATGATTATTTAGATGTATTGTATCATTTCCCTTATTATTCCATGGTTGGATCGTATCGATTCGTTGTTTTGATCGAGTTCTTGACCGACGCCTTGAAGGTGTCCGGTAAAATGTCATAGAGGGGTTTTCGGGCGTTCTACGATTATTCTTCATCGTATGATCGATGATTTATTGAATTTATGTTGTTAGGGTCGAATTCTTGTGAAGAACTCGAGTCGAAACCCTTCCGTTCGTTGTCTTCTTCGTGGTTCAAGCTTCCCGGTCGAACCGTGTTCTTCGGGATCTTGATAACGTTTATTAAGGCAAGTATACATTTATGATTATGCGTTCTCGACTTTGAAAGTATGAAATATTGATGGTATGATTATTTCTAGCCACTCAGGGACGGGCCTATGGTCCTCTGAGGGTTTCGTAGCCTGCAGTGCGATTCCATGGTTGATATGAGCGAACCGTTTCTACGGCATTCATATGAAATAATGTTGGCATGCTTATTTATATCCACTCCGGACGGACCGACGGGTCCTCGAGGGTTTCGTAGCCTCTGTGCGATTCCATGGATAATATGAATTAACCACTCGGGACGGACCCGGGTCCTCCGAGGGTTCCGTAGCCTGCAGTGCGGTTCCACGGTATTCATATATGTATTGTTGCGATGCTATGAGATTTAGTTATTAGGAATACTAGTCTTAAATTGATGAATTGACGGATATTGATGAATTGACGGATTACATTTACTTTATTGTCGAGAAGTATTATGTTTCATATTGTTATACTTGCACTAGCTATTCGACGGCTAACCCCTTTATGGGGGAAATACGTTTCATGTATTTCAGGTTCTAGGAGAGCGGACGGGCGGAGTGCAGGTCGGCGTGAAGATGATGGGCAAGTGTGATACTGTATCTTGTCTCCGGTTATTTTCTTGGATTCCTCCATTCAGTGTTGTTGTACTGGAATGGATTTTTAAATACTCGAGTATTGTATTTCAGTTTCCTTGATGTTCCGGCCTGTGTTGCCGAGGTATTGATTTGTGAAGTGATGTATATGTTTTCGTTGGTTATGGTTTTGAATACCATTTGTATTGTCTTCCTTTCTTTTGTGTGTAGACCTTATCAGTCAAGTTTATAGTTCCGCGTATGTTTAGCCTTGTGGGTCCCACGGCGGGGCTCACGGCGCTGTAATATACCCTGAATAACTTGGGGGTGTTACAGAATATGGTATCGGAGCTTAGGTTTATGGATACCTAGGCTGTCGGTCTTTTGGGTCGATTGAGTCGGCATTTGCCCACAGTATCACTACTCTGCCATCATCACGGTCACGGCCGTACTTGTAAGTCCTCTCACTCTTCTCGTATTTTTCTTAATCGTTTCGTTTATAGCTTGGTATTCTTGAGAATTGGTCACTTCGAGAATGTGCGATTCGGATTATACTTACGCACGTATGTGCCCTTCAGAATGTTGGCTGAAAGTAGGAAGAATCGTGGCTGTGATCACGGACGTGAACTCTTCCTTGAGATTTTGTTAAGTTGCTAATGGTGATAATGGTGTGTATCGACATTATGTTGAGACTTTGTTTAGGAGTCGCATGCTAGTATCACGGAAATCTTCGACTTGAGACTTGTAAGTATGTTGATCGAATTATTCGATAATTCTTGGTGAAATTGAATTCCGTTGAAATGTTGTTTATGCAGTGATTGTAAGTTTCGAGGACGAAACTTATTTTTAAGGGGGTAGAGTGTAATACCCGATTTTTGGATATATTTTTTCGTTTATATATTGGATATCGTGGATGGTTAATTATGCTCGAAGGCGTTGTGAGCGTTTGATAATGTTATTGAATTGAGTATACGTATTGATTTTCTTTGTATGCTCGTATTTGGTATGTCATGACTTTGGACAGGAATTGTTGAAATTGGCTAAGTATGGAATTATTACGTACGTGAATAAGGTGAGATTACGTACGTAAGATTGGCATGGTTACGTACGTTAAGGCTAAGGTATTACGTACGTAACGAAGGCATCGGACAGAACCGAGTCATGTGAGGCAGGTGGGACCCTGTTTCGGCAACTTTCGGCGGAGGATGTTGACAGGTGAGTCAACGTACGTGTTACGTACGTTATACAAGACGTGTTACGTACGTGACACAACCATTGTACTGTAGCAAGTTAACTGGTATATTACGTACGTTGTATGGTATGGGTTACATACGTAATGGACTGCACGGAATGAGACAGTGAGTTAGTTATGTACGTTATGGATATTGGATTACGTACGTTAAAGTTGTTACGTACGTTAAGAAAGGACACTTACGTACGCAATGAGAGTGCAATTTATATATTGAAGTGTTGCCTTTCATTTCTCTCACGATCCTTTGAGATATTTCTCTCCAAAACTCGTCCCTCTTCACTTTTAAGAGTGTTCTAAACACTTTTAACATGATTGTGAGCTTGGAATCATGGAATTAGAGCTTGGTTATGGAACTATTGTTGATTCTTGAAGTGATTTCTTGTGTTATCCATATTCTATGAGGTTTATGTTGAAGGAAGATAATGATATGCTTTGAATATGTTGATTATGATTATGGAATCATAGAGATCTTGATGTTCTTGAGGCCATATGATGACTATGATGATTTAATGATTCTTGGAATGGAGTTCAAATTATTCTTTCTTCATAGTTCGTCCATGCAAGGTAATCCTCGTATCCCTTTGATAGTAGCTCATTTTTTTCTTTTTGGGTTACTACTTGGGAGGGAGTATGTTGGGAATCGTGTATTTTGATGTTCGTCTTATTTCAATAAAAATGCATAAATTGGACTGTACTTTTATCCGCTGCGTGAGTATTTTTGAAATGGATTTTTGGTATTTTGCCAACTGAAATTTTATTTTGTAAAACCGATTCCCTAAACTGAGTTTTTGGCATTTTAACCTTGTTCGTTTTGACGGTATTTGGAAAATGATTTTTTTTAGTATTTGAAAAATATTACCGTCATCGGTCTTTTGGCATTTTTGGAATGACGTGGAAATTGTGCTTAGCCTGGTAAATCCTTGTGAGAAGGGTTTACGGCGTGTAATATTCCCAGGAGGATCTAGGGTGTTACAATTATGGTATCATGTGATAATGTTATACGAGATTTATTGGAATTGTAATAAGAGATTTCGGATGTTGATATGATTATTGAGATCTTCTTCATATGACGATAAGGGTTTTGTTGTGATTCTTGAGGTTGTATGAATGACATGATGAAGAAAATGGTAACATGGAGATATATACCTCGGATATGTTGTTCTGAACGTGATTTCGGATATTTCATGTTCTTGCAGAACTCTTGAATTATCCGAGGTGATGAAAATTTTTTTTAGAAGTGTTGATGTTTTGGAAAATGAATATGGAATATTCATATCTAGAGCTAAACTAGGTGTTGGAAATAATATTCGTATAGGAATACGAATGTGATTATGAGTTTGATGAGACTATTATTCATCTCTGAATTTGGAAGCCCATACATATGGAGCAAATATTCAAATCGAATGATTGGATTGTTTGATAACCTTTTTAATATGATTATCTTTTGTTTTGAACCAGTCGGATGATTCGAATTGATGACGGTCATAAGTAAATTTTAACGATAGATTTACGAGAAGGGAACCTTGTCAATTCGTATTTAAGAATTGAGTTTGGAACATTTAGACCCTTATTATTGGTCCGAATTGGTTGCTGATATGATCATCATATTTCGATTCGTATTGTGGACAGGATTTGTAAGTGTCTGAGTTGGATTGTTCAGACTGTGATTAGTCGAGATATGGTAAAACGATTGAGTTCGTGGTTTGGTGGTGTTGATATTGGTCGTCATCGAACCGGTTGATTATCAATCCTTCGTTTTACAATAAGGTAAGATGTTTGATCGTGAATTATGACTGTTGTGTTGCGGTTAAGGTTGAAGGGTTCGTAGATTAACTTGGTCGAGACTGAAGGAATTCGTAAGACGAAATCAACTGAATTGGTAACAGTACGTTGTATTGATATCGAGACAAGTTTTATACTCGTACTAATCCATGAGACTAATGTTATCGTGTAGGCGTACGATTGTGTGTATCATTTTGGGACTTGGCCTCTTTATGATTGTATTGATGTCAAGGGATTGTTGGATACGACACCCGTCGACAAATTATGCCAAATGTTACTGTTGTTTGTAAATGGCCAGTTCGAGGCATTGCGATACTTGTTGGTTAAGTTGCTATCGATAGCCGGTTCGCGGTATCGATGTATCGATTATTATTGTTCGCGATTAATGTCGTTCTGAGACATCGTTGAATCTTTGTCATCGAATTGGATATGTTGCTATGATGATTGCGTTAACCGATTGGGGACGTTTGATATATCCTTTTGTCATCTCCGTTTCGGTGGTCGGTTTAAGACACCGGGACATCTATTCTATCGTATCATTGATTATCGATTGACCGTTCTAGGGTAATCGAGGTATTGAATTGGGATTATCAACGATAATTCCCATCCGTTGAATTATTATTGTCGTGTTGACCGATTCAAGGCGGACACTATTTTCTTGTGAACTCGGTAATTTTGTGATCTTTGAAGGTTGAGGATTTTCCCGAACTGTTGTGTTGTGATCGTTGCTCGTGTTAATCGGTCCTTAGGGAAATTCTGATCCCAGGATGGTTGTTTTGAATATCGTTGGTCGTGTCGATCTTTCATTATTCGTGTGTCATCGTTCACTTGGTGAGTCGTATGATCCGTATTGGATGTTTTATCCCTTGAGTTTCGTTGTCATGTTGTATCGTGGCATATATGGAATCATGTCTGCGTGCCGATTGGTTATGTGTAAGATTTTTAGCCGGGCACCCGATGGTCATGCGTGGATATTTCCGCATTGGACCGTGCACACGAGACGTAGTTCTTGAGGCTAATTAGGTACATTGTCACACGTATATTCTGGATTCCGTATACGGGGTGGACATGTGCACGGACACATTTCCGGATCGGGCGTACTGTGATATCCCTCTTGAGCTTTATTGATTGATCGTTCGTAGTCCATGTTGTATTGGATATGTCCGACGATTTGCGACTGGTTGTTCATACGCCGAGGGGTATGTCCGACAGTCAGGTTTGCTCCTTTGAGATCTGTATTATGATGATTTACAGCTTTGGGCTGTTCGGCTTTCAGGCCATTGTGATGTATCGGTATTTCCGTTGGAGCCTTCGGGCATTGTGAATTCGTATCTTTTTCGGCATTGGTTTGGTTTACCTTCGGGTAATGTATTGTTGTGTTCTATATTGATGATTCGCCGTTTGGGCGTATGTTTCGGTTCTTGTGCATCTTGTTGAGTTTTTCCTGGCGGAATATTTCTTCCCCCTACTTGTTTTAAGTTTCGGGACGAAACTTCTTTTAAGGAGGGTAGAATGTAATATCCGCAAATTTTCGATTTTCGGTAAATTTCTTTTTTCGGCCGACGTCCGTTTTGACGACTCTCTTTTGACCGTTTCGTCATTCGGAGAATATTTAATTCTGCACTTTTTGTCATCCGAGTTCGTTTCGGTGCTGCTTTGTTGAGTTCCGTGCTTTTTAACGACTTTTCCGCGCTTGAGTTCGGTTCTTGCGAATCTCGTTCAAACCTGCTGTTTGGGGTTTTTCGTAAGTTCATTTAACGTTGTTATACGTGTTGTGAGCTTCGGTTTGATTATTCGTTGTCGTATGGTGATTTTCGGGCATTTGGACCATTTTCGTAATTTCCCAAAGTTTGGGGTAATTACCTTCCGTTGTCGAATTTCGAGCCTTCGGGTGGTCGGAATCGTGTGTTCTACTAGCTCTTAGATTCGTCTTTGTGAGTACTTCGTAACCGTATCTTCGGTTCGTATTCAGGTTCGGGTTTCGGTGTCGTTTTGTTGAATTCAGGATTACTAAACGACTTTTCTAAGTATGAGTTCGACTTTGTTAGATCACCATTAATTTTTGGTAACTCCAAAAATTCTGAATCTTTGCAATATTATAGAGCATCGAGTTAGCTTTCCAATGGTTCAAACGGTGAGTCAATCGGAGTCCGGACGAGAGAGTTATGGTCGTTTTAGCTCACCCGCTCGTTATTGGCCGATCACTGCCGGCCGAACTCGGACGTGTCGTCCGACACGGCCCGTGCCGTACTCGTCTGGATAAGCCAGAAGTCTCTGCCTCAGGACCCGACCGTGTCGTCTGGCACGGCCGAGCCGAACTCTTCCGGATAAGCCGGAAGAGGCCCGACCGTGTTCCAGGACACGGTCGAGTCAATGCCAAGCGTCGCGGACAGGTCGCTATCGGTAGGCCCCTTCGCGCCGCGACCATGTCATGCAGGACACGGTCGAGTCTCTGCCGGCCAACTGCGCGCCACGACCGTGTCAGGCGGACACGGTCGAGTCTGTCAGGCTATTTAAGGCCCAGTGATCGTTTTTCGCCATTTTTTCTCCTTCTTCCACTTCTCTTCAGCGGCTGTGGGTGTGTGAATCATCTATAGATGTTGTTTATGAACATATCCATGGAGTTCCTTGGGTTATATCATCAATTATTCGTCCGATAACATCCTTTGATCGAGCGAATCAGGTAAGATTTTCCAGAAATCTAATTTTGGGGATTTTGGGTATTTTGTTCGATTTCGTCCGTTTAATCCGATTTAACTTAGGATTGTGAAGGATTGATGATTATTTAGATGTATTGTATCATTTCCCTTGTTATTCCATGGTTGGATCGTATCGATTCGTTGTTTTGATCGAGTTCTTGACCGACGCCTTGAAGGTGTCCTGTAAAATGTCATAGAGGGGTTTTCGGGCGTTCTACGATTATTCTTCCCCGTATGATCGATGATTTATTGAATTTATGTTGTTAGGGTCGAATTCTTGTGAAGAACTCGAGTCGAAACCCTTCCGTTCGTTGTCTTCTTCGTGGTTCAAGCTTCCCGGTCGAACCGTGTTCTTCGGGATCTTGAACGTTTATTAAGGCAAGTATACATTTATGATTATGCGTTCTCGACTTTGAAAGTATGAAATATTGATGGTATGATTATTTCTAGCCACTCCGGACGGGCCTATGGTCCTCTCGAGGGTTTCGTAGCCTCTCAGTGCGATTCCATGGTTGATATGAGCGAACCGTTTCTACGGCATTCATATGAAATAATGTTGGCATGCTTATTTATATCCACTCCGGGACGGACCGGGTCCTCGAGGGTTTCGTAGCCTGCAGTGCGATTCCATGGATAATATGAATTAACCACTCCGGACGGACCGACGGGTCCTCCGAGGGTTCCGTAGCCTGCAGTGCGGTTCCACGGTATTCATATATGTATTGTTGCGATGCTATGAGATTTAGTTATTAGGAATACTAGTCTTAAATTGATGAATTGACGGATATTGATGAATTGACGGATTACATTTACTTTATTGTCGAGAAGTATTATGTTTCATATTGTTATACTTGCACTAGCTATTCGACGCTAACCCCTTTATGGGGAAATACGTTTCATGTATTTCAGTTCTAGGAGAGCGGACAGACGTGCAGGTCGGCGTGAAGATGATGGGCAAGTGTGATACGTATCTTGTCTCGGTTATTTTCTTGGATTCCTCCATTCGGTGTTGTTATCTTGGAATGGATTTTTAAATACTCGAGTATTGTATTTCGCTTCTTGATGTTCCTACTGCTGTGTTGCCGAGGTATTGATTTGTGAAGTGATGTATATGTTTTCGTTGGTTATGGTTTTGAATACCATTTGTATTGTCTTCCTTTCTTTTGTGTGTAGACCTTATCGGTCAAGTTTATAGTTCCGCGTATGTTTAGCCTTGTGGGTCCCACGGCGGGGCTCACGGCGCTGTAATATACCCTGAATAACTTGGGGGTGTTACATGGTGTACGTATTTATGGTTTAAGTAAGGGAAAACTATCGTTATTGTCCCAACGTGTGGATATTTTTACGTCTGTGTCCTAATCTAAGCATAATTGCAAATTGCCATATAACGTATTCAAAATTTTAATGTCCGTGTCCTAATGACCGGAATCCGGCCAATTTGCCTATGTGGCACACCGGAAATGTGACGTGGCTTGATTATATCATTTTAATAAAATAAAATTGGCTACATCAGCTCCAAATCATCAATTATCACTTAAAAAAATTAAAAAATTAATATATTATAAAATAAAATTGAAAAAATAAAATTATAAAACACAATAGTAAAATAAAATTATAAAAATAAAAAATATTAAAAATTATAAACTTTTTAAATGTGGTCAATTAAAATTTTATAATTTTATAATTTTTTAAAATTAAAATTATAAAATAAAACTGTAAACTAAAATTATAAAATTAAAAAATTATAAATATTATAAATGTGGTCAATTTTATTTTATAATTTTTTAATATTTTAAAAAGTAAAAAATAATTAGAAAATTGTAAAAAAATAAAATAAAAATAAAAATATGTAAAATTATAAAATAAAATTGTAAAATTATAGTAAATAAAATTTTAAAATAAAATTAAAAAATTATAAAAAAATTATAATTTTATAAAAATTTCCACATGTGTGGAATTGATAACTGATGATTTGGAGCTGACGTGGTCAATTTTATTTTATTAAAATGATCTAACCAAGTTATAAAACATGTGTGGCATTATATATTAAAGTATCTTCATTATTGAAAAAACAGACAATGCCATACATGTTTTATAACTTGATTAGATCATTTTAATAAAATAAAATTGACCACATCAGCTCCAAATCATCAGTTATCAATTCAAAAAAATTAAAAAATTATAAAATTATAATTTTTTTAATTTTATTTTAAAATTTTATTTTCTATAATTTTACAATTTTATTTTATAATTTTACATTTTTTAATTGTTTTTTAATTTTTTACAATTTTATAATTATTTTTTACTTTTTAAATCATTAAAGAAATAAAAAAAATTATAAAATAAAATTGACCACATTTATAATATTTATAATTTTTTAATTTTATAATTTTAGTTTACAATTTTATTTTATAATTTTAATTTTAAAAAATTATAAAACTATAAAATTTTAATTGACCACATTTAAATTTTTTATAATTTTTAATATTTTTTTAATTTTATAATTTTATTTTACAATTGTATTTTATAATTTTACTTTTTCAATTTTATTTTATAATATTTTAATTTTTAATTTTTTTTAAGTGATAATTGATGATTTGGAGCTGATGTGGCCAATTTTATTTTATTAAAATGATGTAATCAAGCCACGTCACATTTTAGGTGTGCCACATGGGCAAATTGGCCGGATTACGGTCATTAGGACACGGACATTAAAACTTTGAATACGTTATATGATAATTTGCAATTATGCTTAGGTTAGGACACGGACGTAAAAAGGTCCATACGTTAGGACAATAACCGTAGTTTTCCCTTTAAGTAATGTATGTAAAATATGTATCTTAACTTTGTTATGTATATTGTATTATAATAATTTAGAAATTTAGATATGTAATTGATTATTTGATAGATAAAAATATTTCTTCTTTATTGTTGGGTACGAGATCGGATATTGCGCCGTGTTGCGGAAGCGTAAATATAAGGTGCGGAAAATAAAGCACACAAGAATTTATAGAGGTTCGGCTATAATCGAGCCTACGTCCTCTCTCGGTATCTTTTTCAATAGGTTGAAGAAAAACCTCTGCACCTCTCTTCTATCGGTCGAGGGATAACCGTTACAATCACGTCTTCTATTGGTCCGTGATAAACCACTCGTACTTGTCTTTGCGTCGGTCCAAGTTAAACCGTTTTCCTTTTCGTAGGACAAGGAATCAACCTCTCTAGCTTTCTATCGGTACTAGATAAACCTCACGAAGATAGCGATTGCGATTCTAATAATGCCGGATCCTTGATCCTAATAACACCGAATCCAATCGTATTTTTTCTTTTACCTCTCGTGTATAATGTTGAATGTATAAACACTCAAACTAACAATATAAGCTCAATATTACAACAACAATAATATCAATATGAATAAGTGATCAATGTATCTCTTGCTTGAAGTTGTTGTTATGAATCAATACCATAGGCATGGTATTTATAGGCTCCAAAGCTTTACTAGCCGTTAGCAAGCTGTGACTTCATTACGTACGTTACAAGCACTGTAGTACGTACGCTAAAGCAGTTACGTACGTTACCATCCATTCTTTACGTACGTTATCGTGACCCAGTTGAAGTCCAGTAGCATTCGTTTCTTTTCCTTACGTACGTTATCATACTTCTCATTACGTACGTTAATAGTACGTCATTGCTGACGTCATATGTCCGTTGCCGCCTTCTTGACTTCGACTCGTCCAACGTCTTTCTGGTTTGAATTCTCAAACCCTTGGTTACGTACGCTAAGCCCAAACACTTACGTACGTTATTTTCGCCAGTTTACATATGTTAACCTGAGATTGTTACGTACGTTATGCAAGTTCAGAACACTTTTTGGCACTTCATTTTCTTCGATGCTTTGCTTCGCCTTTTTGTTGTTTTCCTTTGTTTAGCAACTTTAATCATCAAAACATTATTAATTCATGTATGGAACAAAATGTTCCAACAATCTCCCCCTTTTTGATGATTACAAAACAACACTTCGTCAATGGGATTTACCTGCAAAAATACAAATATATGTATATGTGTACAGACCAAAGTTTTCGACTTTGTCCGTTTCGTTAGTTTCTTCTCCCATTTCTTTTTCGACTCCTTCTTTCCTTTTCTTTTTCTATTCATTCAATATTTTCATCATCTTTTCAGCGTCTCCTCATTTTTCTTTTCAACTTTATCTTTTCGACCTTTTCTTCTCCTTTTCTCCTTTCAACTTCTATTTTTCTTTTCGATTTTATCTTTTCGACTTCTTCGATTTTTCTCCCCCTTTCAGGGTTAATCCCATTCTCCTTTCTTTTCACCTTTCTCCCCTTTTTTGTTTTGATCAAAAAGTGTAATAAAATAAATATAATGATACCAAATATAAAATATGCATGATACCAAATGATGAATATAGGGTATAAACTCCCCCTGAAAATATTACTTCCCCCTTGAAAAAAATTATACTCCCCCTGAGTAAAATATATTTTGATAAAAATTAATTTTTTGGGATCCAACCTATAGTTGGTTTTTGTTTAGAAACATAGACGATATTTGAAATAATTGTTCCTTTAGTAACCCAAATCTTTTTAACTTTTATCGTCCGGCGTGGGCTTTTACAATTTGAAATATGATGCCCAAGTTTTAAACATTTTTCACATCGGGGTATTTTGAAATTTAGCGCTGATGAAGCTGGAAATCCGGTTGATCAATCACTCTACAGGAAGCTTATTGGCTCACTCCTGTACCTAACGGCTAGTAGGCCCGATATCCAGTTTGCTGTGGGAGTGTGTGTGCGATATCAAGTATCACCCAAAGAATCACACCTCGCAACAGCTAAACGAATCCTGAAATACGTCAAAGGAACAGTCGATATAGGACTGTGGTATCCTAAAGCAGGCGAATTCGATTTAGTTGGCTACAGCGACTCGGATCTCGGAGGTTGCAATCTAGATAGGAAGAGTACAAGTGGAATTTGTCACTTTCTTGGATCTAGACTTGTATCTTGGTTTAGCAAGAAACAATTGGCTAACTCGCTTTCAACAGCTAAATCAGAATACTATGCTGCTGGTAGTTGCTGTATGCAGATCCGTTGGATGCAACAACAGCTGTCAAATTATGGAATTGAAGCCAAAGAGACGCCGATTATGTGCGATAGCACGAGTGCAATTGCTATCACTCACAATCCTGTATTGCACTCTCGCACCAAGCATATCAACATGAAGAATCACTTCATTAGGAATCATGTTGAGAACAAGGATGTCCGGCTCGAAAAGGTCCATACAGATATCCAGTTAGCCAACATCTTTACCAAGCCTCTCGACACATCAAGATTCTGCATGCTTCGACATGAATTAGGATTGCTACAGCCTGACTCCCTGTAAGTTTTTAATGCTTTTAGTCAGCAATTGAGGGGGAATGCTGTAAGACCCAAGAATACAGTATCCATCGTTAGTTATCTGTACACTCAGTCCATCAGAACAGCACTGTAGCGACATGAATTATCCCACAGCTAGTGTGTGGAATAATTAAAGGGGAATGCCGTACGACCCAAGAATACAGCATTAATTCGAAAGATGCTGTATCGAATTGAAACCCGTATATACCTTTTAACGGGGAATGCTGTATTTTCTCGGATACAGCACATACAATGGGAAATCAATTATCATGTTATTTATTTTAAAATATTTTATGTCCATGTGCCCTATTATCATTACAAGCCGTTTGCATTAAATGCTTTACACGAAATCTGGACATCGGTATCTTCAAACCGTGATGCTTTCAAATTTTTTTATTAATTGTACACTGCCGTTTCAGGCAATAAGGGTAATTTGAAAAGTCAAAAGTGGGACCCACTCTTATTTTAAATTAATTGGATAAGTTGTACCAGTTACACTCAGTCCAATCGTGATCGTCTATTTTAAACAAATGGTTCCCATCCCTTAAATCTGACCGTTCATTCTCTGAAAACTCTTTTTCGCCGCCCACTATAAAAGGACTGAAAATGCCATTTGAGACTCTTTACGCTTTCTGCATATTGTAAGAGTTCTTGAGCATACATCCTACAAGTTTTCTGTGTTTACTGCATTTTTGCTTGAAACCTTTTAACTTTTCTTCGAGTATCTACAATGGCATCTTCTCAGACCTCTTTCATCTCTCTCAAGAAATCATCCAACATCATCGACGGATGGATCTTCTCTAGATCTGTCTTACTTGAACGTGTTCATGCCGAAGTGGATGACGTCGAATCGATGGAGTACGTCATCACCAGGATTCGTCAACAAGGCCTCTATCGCCTTGGCAGCCACTCTGCTGAACGATTTGATGTTCATCTGGTTGAGGAGTTCTACCTCAATGTTGCCATTCGTTTCCTTTCACAAGCCCAGGGAGGACATGTCGCTGACATCACAGCCGTCGTTCGTGGAGTTGAGATCCGCGTTGACCAAGAGCTACTCCAGAATATTTACAGGCTTCCTGCTGATGTCCTGTCAATGGAAGATCTTGAGACCTTTGGGTCCCAGGAACTGTTAACCACCTACTATGGCTTGTTCACCGGTTCATCCTCGGTTGAAATGGTTCACACCTCTTGCCATAAGAAAAATTTCTGTTTACCTTTTGTCTACTTACATGATTTCTGTTGTCGTATTATTGAGAACAGAACAGGTGCTTTTGAGATGTGCACCAATCTTAGGTTTAGGATGATGGTTGCAATAATGACCTGTGAAAAGGTCAACGGGTGTCAAATCATCCTGAAACGGTTGCAGGAAGAAGTTTCTAAGCCTGGCTCACAGAAGAAATCCTTTGGTCTGTTGTTGAACTATATTTTGACCAAATGCGGTGTTCCGCAAGAAAGCCAATAAGATCACTTCTCGCATTTATATGGGAAGCATCAGACCCACCGTCTTCAAGAAAGGACCCCTTATTGCAAATATGCATTTCGTTCGCAATCTGTCCCTTTCTGCCGACCCAAGGGACGTATCTTCGAAGTTTCAGAGCGAGGAGACTTCAAGGAAGAGAAAAAGATCTCACAGCAAAACTCCTGTTGCTGTTGAGAAGCCGAAAAGGAAGCTAAGGAGGCTTTCAAAATTTAAGGCTACAGAAACCTCCAAGGATGCTCCTTCCGTGGCTCAACCTACTGAACAACTCTCCCAGGGCCCAACCCCTGTGGAAGAGATGCCTGCTACTGTCGATACAGTAGATCCCGAGCCTTTGGCGGTTATGACGGATGCTCAGCCATCTGCCAACATACAAGACTCTGGCGAGTCGGCTGCCACTTTGGAGCCTATAGCTACTTCTCCTATACGGGATCCCACACCCGTTCAGGATCCATCTCCCATCAGGGTACCAACCCCTGTAAGGGATCCCTCTCCGATACAGGATCCCACACCTGTAGAGGAACCCATGCCTACAGCGAACCCAGGCGCTGTACGCAGCCCCTCCCCGGACACAATTATTAACAAAACCCTGCTTTGTGTGCAAATCTACTATGTATTTGAAAGGTTTGTCTAATGGAAGAACTAAAGACTTGCTCGGTACGACAACCTGTATAACTGGAGCGAATGGAGAAACGAAGAAAGATTTGTTTTGGAAGTGACGGACGCTCAAGATGTAGCTGTCCTGATCCAATGGGAAAACCTGTGTGTTAAAGAGCTTATTGAGAGCCATCTTGTCGACAAAGCCGAAGATCGTAAGAGAGGAAAGGCTAAGTCTGAGGAATCTCCTGAAAGTCCAAAGTCAGATCTCGACTCAGACGATTATGACGATGCTCTACAGGCTGGTCTAAGAAAGAGTTGCGAAGAATCTGAATTCCAGATGGGTGCAGGAACTTCATGTCAACATCAATCACCTACCCATCCACAAGACTCTGTTCTCGAAACGAGGATTCAGCCCCTCATGTCAAGGAGGAACAATCAGTTTCGCAATAGACACCCAAGCCTGTCGCTGCCTAAGCAGAAGAAGAATCCAGCGCCATCCAGCACGAGGAATCAGTCCCTCTGCCGGAGCAGGCGGAAGCTGAGAGACAGCAGGAGGAATCAGTCCCTCCTGTATCCATATCTTCAGAACCCACTTCAGCACAGGAGAATTCTGCAACCCCCATCACCGAGCCACCCTCTGAAGCTCCCGCACCCTCAACCGCCTTGGAATCCGACGACGGTATTATACCTGAGGATGTCCAACTCAATTCATGCCCAATTGTGAACTTGAGAAGGTTGAACGGAGTCGAGGATTTCGCCCAGCCTGGTTCTCCAAGGAAAGCAACAAGGAAAGAGCGATTGCATGCTCTTGGCCTCCAAACTATTTTCATCCAGGACGCCGTCAATCCCCTATACTCTGTGGAAAAAGCTCTTGATTGGCTACACACATCTGCCGTTGAAGAAATGACAGGACTGAAGTGTGAAGTCTCACGAGTGGTAGAATCCTTCACTGTCTTACCACACGTCTTCAAACAGGCCCTGAGCCAATTACAAGAAAAACAGGAGCAGATCCTGAGAGATGAGCAATCAAAGCTACGCGTGTCTGAGGCCAAGACAGCATCTGCTATGATCGAAACCGGTTCCCGGCTTCGAGCCCACGACAAGAAAATTCAGGAAATGTCACAGGTGCTCTCCTCCCTTGTTGAGAAAATGATAAATATCGAGACGAAACAGGATACTGCTTTGCAAATCCTGGAACGCCTTGATGAAAAGGTGTTATACCTTGATGACGCTAAAAAGGGGGAAAAATCGAGGAAAGCTGCTAGGAGAACGAGGCTGGAGCAAGAGAAAGAATTGTTAGCTCCTTATGAAGACTCCATCATTGCTGATATAGCCCGTATCACATCTCTAAATGTTAGGATACAAGGAGCTCGACCAGAATTCCAGGATCCTAAGTATCCTTGAAGAGCCTAGTCCAAAAGCCTCAAGCTATGAACCTCTCGGCAGACCGACAACCCACTACAACAGAGATAAAAAACTGGAGGAGAAATGAACTGCTAAGATACTTTGTTGTACTTATCAGGGATTCCTCAATTTTTAATAGATGCAGGACGGTACAGGAAGCCGCAGAGGAGTTCAAGAAGAAGTTGGAAGAAGGAACGCTCCCGCTACAGCTGCAGATGAAGTCAAAGCACAAGAATGGTGACTTGGTTACCCATCCATAGGATTGGATCCTAGTCTTCGAAAATCATATGAAGGTCGAGCCTTATACCTGAATCGAGACAGGGACGCACATCAAAACTGGTGGAAGGGTACCAAGAATGACCCTAAAAGGCCATGGAGACATTCAGACTACAGGAATTAAATTTTCTTATATTATTTTGACTGTAATCTTATTTTCGGAACAGCAAAATTTTGTACTTTTCATTTCAATATCAATAAAATTTTTGCATGTCTTGAAAGATTACAACTCATAATCTACTATGTTATTGTATGTTACAAACACTTAAATCTATCCTTGCTGTATTCAAATATGAAACCTATCTTAAATACATAAGCTGTAAAGAACTTGTCTGCAAACAGTTCATAGTTTAAGTTGAATGTATCTAGAATACAATGTAAGATTGTGCCTGCGCGCTAATCATAAGTTTAAATCATGTATCATTTTGATAAAAGCTGAACATGCCTGCGAGCAGTTCTCAGTATTAGGCTAAATGCTGAAGACCAGAACATTCGAACAGAAGACCAAGAAGTCTGCCTTCCCTCAAGATGCTAAATATCAAAGTTTTGGCATCATCAAGGATGTTTGGATAACATCATAAAGTTTTTTAAAGGAAGACTTGGAAGGACTTGGCAAATTATCAAAAAGGGGGAAATTGTTGGGATATACAATCCCTGTATCGAGATTGTCAGGACAAAACACTCCCTGTATCGAAAAGATCAAGACATAATGTTTTGACAATATGCCAATCCAGCATACAGCAAGCAGCTGTATCGAAAAGCTGATCAACCTATATCGAAGACTTCTCATAGCCCCAGCATACAGAATCAATCATACAGCAAAGGAGTCTTATAGAGACTAAGTATGGAAGCTGTCTCAAATCAACAATACAGCTATCATTCCATACAGCATCCAAACAGGATAAGAAGGAATCTTTGTAATTCACTAAGTCAACGTCCCGTTTGAGAAGATATATTTAAATACTAAAGGATAAAGTATTTCAATATCAAGCCGTCAGAGATCTTCAAATCCAGCGCAAAATCCGGATCGTGTTTTATTCAAAAACATCATCCCGTTGGAACGGAATTGTAATACCTCCGGTATTCCATGCTTGATTACTTTGTACTGTGTGAATGTTTGGTAATGTGACGTCATTTCTATTTATGTATTCCATTGAGTGCTATATAATTGTACGATGTGAATGAAACGGGGGTGACACCCCTTGACGCCGTGGGACGATCGTCGGTGCGAATATGATGGTGGCCAACGTCTTGTTCCCCGATAATTGTTGACGAGTGGAAGGGATGGTCACCCCGAGATGGTTAGAATGTGGTTTGAGGCTAAAAAGTTCTGTCTAACGCGCGCTATAACCCATGCCTAACGTACGCTATATTTCGATTGTTATGTACGTTAAGGCAGCTACATTACGTACGTAACGGGTGGGTCGGTCTCCCAACCAGAATCTTTCTTTTGACACGGACAGAGCTACTTTCGGCGGGCTAGAGGACAAACGAGTCAACTGTTCGTTACGTACGTTATGTCCCAAATTTAACGTACGTAACACTTGGGCTCATTTCGGGCAGTGAGTTCTTTACGTACGTTGTCATCACGCTGTTACGTACGTAATACACCTTACGTACGTAACACTCTTATCGTTAACGTACGTTATCAAAACCAAGTTTTATAAAATGATGATTCCCTTCTTCATTTGCACGACCCAACATCACAAACTACCACCCTTGGAGAAATTTCTAGCCCTATACCCGGTTCTTAAGCCTCTTAAACACTTGAATTAACATTGAGGAGGTGGATTCTTGAGCTTCGGTGAAGATTATCCAAGTCGTTCAAGTCACTTCTCGTTCTCCTCGTAGTTCTTGTGAATCTGTCAACTATCTTCATTATTCTTCTTCCAATAAGGTAAGCCACCAATCCTTGGAGTTATATCTTCGATGTTTTCTTATTTATACTTATTATATTGCGGGTATTGGGTAGATTTTGCTAAACTTCGTAGACAATCTTGTCGGATGAAATTGTAGTAACCGGGAATTCCGTTTCTCATATGTTTCGTTTCATGCAAACGAAATTTCACTTCAAATCATCGCTAGGAATGTAAAATTTGACGAATCAATTGTGGGGAAATTCGTAGTAATCCGTCACCGTATGTTCCATTGTTCGTAGCCACCCTTACCTTGTGATTTTTGACACTTAGCAAACTAAGGAAAAATAATTCGATAGTATAATCAATATTGGTTGTCAAACCACCGAAGTTATTGTGCAATAAAATCCGTCGATTGTAGTATTCGGAATATAGAATTGTATTAGAAAGCATAAGATTCGATTTCGCCATAATAATTCGTTGGCAACCGAAGAATGATAGGATTATCTTCTTGAGTAAATCGATATACCTAATGTTAATTATAAGATTGAACGAGATAATGGTACACAACACTTGAAAACTTAGAAACGATACTCATACCGACAATTAAAACTACACTAGGAATCCGGTTAGGAAAGGGAGACTAGTTTTATTCATTATAATCCGTACGAGGTGTTAATCGGATGTTTTGTGGCTAGGTTAAGCTCGAGCGGGCGTGGGGACTTCGTTATCATAAAGCACCTACTATAGGATCACAGGCAAGTGAAATCTTGCTCGTGAATTTTCTAATATCAATGTTATACCGTATGTGTGTACGTGCCATTTTGATAAAAGCCGACGTTTGTCTTTCTCTAAAGATGTTATAAATGGGCCGATGTGTTGGGGATAAAACCTGTATGGTACCCGTGTGGAAATGTGTTAGGGGGTAAGACCCGAATTGGGCGCCTATGTTCCGGGGTATTCCCGTGTGGATACTTCCGTGACCCTTGGTTGCGACCTTGGGGGCTTATGTGATAAAGAGAGAGACACGTCGGTTGAGTGATGAAATATTCCTTGTGATTACTAGGTACTGTGATTGTAAAAATGTCGTATATCGTTGTTAGTAGTTGTTATTTGGTATGCATTCTCTGACCCTGGTTACCTGGTATGACTCGTCGTACCAGGTAAAATTGTTCATCATGTGCAGGACATTCCCGAGGGGTCCGGTCAGACTTGAGCGATGTTGGAATTATCTCTAGCCGCTGCTTTAATTGGAATAAATTGTTTTCTTTGGAAAAACCTTTGTTGTGTAATAATTGGACTTCAAATTACATTTTCCCTTAAATCTTTCGATTCACGTTATGTAATCCTTGAATTTAAGGTTTTATCGCGATTTTCCTAAAATGCCTATTTTTCTAACTAGCCTTGTGGGTCCCACGTGGGATTCATGGCACTGTAATACCTCGGGATATTTTGGGGGTGTTACAGAAAATGGTATCAGAGAGAAACTCCTGGTTTGAATAAAACTTTCTCCTATTTTTTTTTCTCTCAAAATCCAACACCCCAAGCGATCGAAGCTCCTCGTGGGAATGCAAGTAAGTGATATGTGTGTGTTTCTATTTTTGTACAACATTTAATTGTAAACCATGCGTGGAACTGGCTTTAGATTGATACCGTTAGTGATGGCACGCCGAGGAGCTAGAAGGGTGGTGAATGACGCTCAGGGTTCCGCCGCGAACCACAATGAGGACGGGAACACCGCCGAGACCCATCTGTGAGGGCGGCCGCCACCGATTAATCAAAGCGATCGGGAGGCGGAACGCGGAATAACAACCACAGGCATGGATCCGGCTTTTGTTCGAGCCCTTGCCCGAGCTATCGCCATGGGAATTGCTCGTGTCAATCGGGCGAACGGATACGGTCATCAATGTGGAAGAAAACGCAGAAGAGATCGATGGTTGGGAGAGATCTTTGAAGGCTAGGCCTCCATTATTTGTGGGACAGAGAGAAACACGTGGGCGGTGGATTTGAAATGGAGAGCGCCTTCAAGTAATCGGATGCCCGAGAAAGCAGTTGCCGCTCGGAATTAATCAACTCCGTGACAACTGCTGCACGTTGATGGAGGACTTACGAGGCCGAGAGGACCGAGTGGTCGGGTGGACCGAATTTGCCCGGCGCTACGGGCGAGTACTCTCCCGAATCAGCCCGAACCGCTCGCGCACGAGACTTTTTCGGTCCGGCCCTCAAAACATGCGATTGCAGAGATCATTCGGGCCTACCAACCGAGCTAAGTTACATCTCCGAGATGGTTCCATCGAAGATCAACGAATATGCCATCTTGCACAGAGGTTACGGAGGATGTACAACGCTATGCCGCCGGATTTCACCGCACGACCACGAGAGCATATGAAGGCGTAGTCGAGCATATGCCGTACGATTGTTATCTGACATCGGGCATAACTCGAAGAAGCGAGAAGACATCGATTCAGCACAGGAGCAACAACAAAACGAATTCGGGCCCGCATCTTCTTTTAAGTCGGCGGTTTCGTACCAACGAAGGGTGTATCTGATCGGCCTTACCGTAGGGACTGTTTCAATTGTGGCATGACCGGACATACTAAGGATCGGTGTCAGAAGACACCTACCAAATGTTTCACTTGCGGAAAGAGTGGACACATGTCTCGTTACTGCTGGCGGGCCAATTCCACTCGAGCCCGGCTTCGCAACCAAGTCAACAAGGCTCTGTGCAATCCCCTAGGGCCTTTGCTGTTTCCAACTACCGAGCTCCATCCCACGGAACCAACCACCACCGCACGGTGCCGGACGAGGCCCTGGGCGCGGCGGAGGTACCTCGTCCTTTTAGTCGATGCGTCTCGTGTATTTGAGCTGAGGGCTATGGATGGTCAGCCTGCGCCAGCTATCTCAGGTACTCTTCTTGTTAACTCTCAGCCAGTGCATGTACTATTTGATACCGGAGCCACCCATTCGTTTATATCTGTGGAATGTGTTGAACGCTTAAATCTTGTTTGTGTACCTTGTGAGCCCTTTACTGTTAAACTACCCGAGGGTAGTAGATTAAGCGGCGAACAAAAGGTTCGAGACTGTCGGATCAGCATCAACGATCATAGTTGGACCGGTAAGCTTATGGTCTTCCCACTCCAGAATGAAGATATCATATTAGGAATGGACTGGATTCCATTGCACAGAACAATCTTGGATACCTACCACGTGACTATTTCTATTTCGGCTCATGACGGTACCACACATGTCATCAGCGGACGTGAACACTTTAGTACAAAAGGATCTCTCAGCATTATCGCATCGGAAGCCTCCTGCAGCTCTCGAAGTGAATACTACTGGTGTTATGTTCTTCGAGAGGACACTTCACAACTTGCAATCACAAACATTCCGGTGGTGAATGAGTTTCCAGACGATTTTCCTGATGAACTACCAGGGCTGCCACCGCACCGAGAAGTTGACCTTTCCATTGAACTCGAACCGGGGACGAGACCTATTTCCAAATCTCCTTACAGAATGGCACCGTCCGAGATGAAGGAATTAAAGATACAGCTCGAAAATCTGTTGGAGAAAGGGTTGATCCGCCCAAGCACCTTACCGTGGGGCGCGCCGGTACTTTTTGTTAAGAAGAAAGATAACTCTCTACGCTTGTGCATCGACTACAGGGAGCTGAATAAGGTTACTATCAAGAATCGTTATCCACTACCAAGGATTGATGACCTCTTGGATCAATTACAAGGGGCAGTCGTGTTTTCAAAGATCGATTTACGGTCCGGATATCACCAATTGAGGATTCGGGAGGAAGATATACCCAAGACTGCATTTCGGTCGAGGTATGGGCATTACGAATATATCGTGGTATCATTCGGGTTGACTAATGCCCACCGTTTTCATGGAACGATGAATATAGTTTTGATTGATTTCCTCGATAAATGCGTGGTGGTTTTTATCGACGACATCTGATATATTCTCGGCAGAACACGAGGAACATTTGAGGCAAGTCTTTGGGCGTGTTAAGACAACACCAACTTTATGCGAAAGCTGTCAGTGCGAATTGGATGCCGGAGGTAATTTTTCTCGGACATGTTGTCTCGGCAGAAGGTGTCAAGGTCGACCCACAAAAGATCGAGACAATAACGAGTTGGGAACCTCCGAAGAATGTCAAAGAGGTTAGGAGCTTCCTAGGACTGGCGGGTTACTATCGAAGATTCGTCGAGGCTTTTTCCTGTATCGCCCGACCGTTAACGAACCTACTGAGAAAGAGCACCATATTTGTATGGACTGCAGACTGCCAGAAGAGCTTCGACGAGCTCAAGAGTAGGCTAACTACCGCCCCAGTACTAGTGTTACCACAGGGTACAGAAGGATTCATTATATACACAGATGCATCCAAGCATGGACTAGGGTGTGTCTTCATGCAGAATGGCAGAGTCGTTGCATACGCATCCCGACAACTGAAGCCGTACGAAGTAAATTACCCGACACATGACTTGGAGCTAGCCGCGGTGGTGCATTCCCTCAAGATTTGGAGGCACTATCTTTACGGAGTTACTTGCAAAGTTTTCACGGATCATAAGAGTTTGAAATATATCTTCACGCAGAGAGAATTAAACATGAGACAGAGGCGTTGGTTGGAGCTAATCAAGGACTACGATGTGGAAATTTCCTATCATCCCGGAAAAGCCAACGTGGTAGCTGATGCTCTTAGTCGGAAAACTACACAAGAGGTGAAGGTATCGAGCATAACAGTTCAGCCCAAACTGCAGCAAGAGATCAGGAGAAGCAACACCGAAGTATGGGTACAACGTAGGCAAGGACGATTATGCTCAATCAATATACTTTCGTCCTTACTAGACGAGATACATCTAGCACAGATGGAAGATCCTGAATTACGTGCGATTGGTGAAAGAATCGAGAAAGGAGATGTTTCCGACTATAAGATTCAGGGTGATTTGGTGAGGTTCAAGAACAGGATATGTATTCCACCGAATGACGGACTGAAGCAAACTATACTGAAGGAGGCACACTCCACTCCCTATTCTATTCACCCCGGAGCAAGCAAGATGTACAAGGATTTGCGACAGAGTTTTTGGTGGAAGAAAATGAAGTGGGAAGTTGCTAGGTTCGTCGCCCGATGTATGACATGCCAACAAGTAAAAATCGAACACCACAGACCAGCCGGAATTATGCAACCCCTACCCATCCCGAAGTGGAAATGGGAGAGCATATCAATGGACTTTGTCACTAAGCTACCTACGGAGGTGGGAGGAAAGGATACGATTTGGGTCATTGTTGATCGATTGGAAAAGTCAGCACATTTCATTCCTATTCAAGAGACAACCGGGACAGAGCAGCTGGCCGTCATTTTCATCAGAGAGATGGTAAGGCTACATGGTGTTCCCTCATCCATCATTTCGGATAGGGACACCAGATATGTGTCTTGTTTTTGGAAAGCCGTCCATAAAGCTATGGGGACACAAATACACTTTAGCATGGCTTATCATCCTCAGACAAATGGACAGACCGAGCGTACGATTCAAACCTTAGAAGATATGTTGAGGGCGTGCGTGCTCGATTGGGGAAAGGATTGGGCTAGATATTTGGGATTAGTGGAGTTCTCCTACAACAACAGCTGGCATGCAAGCATAGGCATGGCACCGTTTGAGGCCCTGTATGGGCGAAGATGCAAGTCACCGTTATGCTGGGATGATGCCTCCGACACCGCGGTTACCGAGTTAGATCTTATCCAGGAGTCCATTAAGAAGATCTCTATAGTTCGGAAACACATACTGGCCGCACAGAGCCGGCAGAAATCTTATGCCGAAAACCAACAGCGACCATTAGAATTTACGGTCGGGGATCATGTTTGGGTCAAAGTATCACCTATGCGAGGTATTCGGCATTTCGGCCAGAAGGGCAAGTTAAGCCCGAGATTTATAGGTCCGTTTGAGATATTGGACCGGGCAGGGAAACTCGCGTATCGATTAGCTCTACCGCCGCATCTGGATGGAGTGCATAATGTTTTTCACGTCTCCCAGTTAAGGAAGTATGTCTATGACCCGAGTCACAAGCTCAATTTCGAAGAAGTGGAAATTTCCGATGACGCTACCTTTAGGGAGATACCGACCGCCATTCTGGATCGGCATGTGAAGATGTTAAGAAATAAAGCCATACCCCTCGTGAAGATTCAGTGGTCGCACCACGGCACGGAAGAGGCGACTTGGGAAACCGAGTCGAGCATGAAGGAGAGTCATCCCGAGTTATTTTCTTAAGTTTCGTGACGAAACTATTTTAAGAGGGGTGATATGTAATACCTCCGGTATTCCATGCTTGATTACTTTGTACTGTGTGAATGTTTGGTAATGTGACGTCATTTCTA
Source organism: Orobanche coerulescens (assembly GCA_033398695.1). NCBI lineage: Eukaryota > Viridiplantae > Streptophyta > Magnoliopsida > Lamiales > Orobanchaceae > Orobanche > Orobanche coerulescens. Next base: position 26,235,002 of record CM065805.1, on the reverse strand, counting down.
TTTATGTATTCCATTGAGTGCTATATAATTGTACGATGTGAATGAAACAGGGGTGACACACCTTGACGCCGTGGGACGATCGTCGGTGCGAATATGACGGTGGCCAACGTCTTGTTCCCCGATAATTGTTGACGAGTGGAAGGGATGGTCACCCCGAGATGGTTAGAATGTGGTTTGAGGCTAAAAAGTTCTGTCTAACGCGCTCTATAACCCATGCCTAACGTACGCTATATTTCGATTATTATGTACGTTAAGGCAGCTACATTACGTACGTAACGGGTGGGTCGGTCTCCCGACCAGAATCTTTCTTTTGACACGGACAGAGCTACTTTCGGCGGGCTAGAGGACAAACGAGTCAACTGTTCGTTACGTACGTTATGTCCCAAATTTAACCTACGTAACACTTGGGCACATTTCGGGCAGTGAGTTCTTTACGTACGTTGTCATCATGCTGTTACGTACGTAATACACCTTACGTACGTAACACTCTTATCGTTAACGTACGTTATCAAAACCAAGTTTTATAAAATGATGATTCCCTTCTTCATTTGCACGACCCAACATCACAAACTACCACCCTTGGAGAAATTCCTAGCCCTATACGCGGTTCTTAAGCCTCTTAAACACTTGAATTAACATTGAGGAAGTGGATTCTTGAGCTTCGGTGAAGGTTATCCAAGTCGTTCAAGTCACTTCTCGTTCTCCTCGTAGTTCTTGTTAATCCGTCAACTATCTTCATTATTCTTCTTCCAATAAGGTAAGCCACCAATCCCTGGAGTTATATCTTCGATGTTTTCTTATTTATACTTATTATATTGCGGGTATTGGGTAGATTTTGCTAAACTTCGTAGACAATCTTGTCGGATGAAATTGTAGTAACCGGGAATTCCGTTTCTCATATGTTTCGTTTCATGCAAACGAAATTTCACTTCAAATCATCGCTAGGAATGTAAAATTTGACGAATCAATTGTGGGGAAATTCGTAGTAATCCGTCACCGTATGTTCCATTGTTCGTAGCCACCCTTACCTTGTGATTTTTGACACTTAGCAAACTAAGGAAAAATAATTCGATAGTATAATCAATATTGGTTGTCAAACCACCGAAGTTATTGTGCAATAAAATCCGTCGATTGTAGTATTCGGAATATAGAATTGTATTAGAAAGCATAAGATTCGATTTCGCCATAATAATTCGTTGGCAACCGAAGAATGATAGGATTATCTTCTTGAGTAAATCGATATACCTAATGTTAGTTATAAGATTGAACGATATAATTGTACACAACACTTGAAAACTTAGAAACGATACTCATACCGACAATTAAAACTACACTAGGAATCCGGTTAGAAAAGGGAGACTAGTTTTATTCATTATAATCCGTACGAGGTGTTAATCGGATGTTTTGTGGCTAGGTTAAGCTCGAGCGGGCGTGGGGACTTCGTTATCCTAAAGCACCTACTATAGGATCACAGGCAAGTGAAATCTTGCTCGTGAATTTTCTAATATCAATGTTATACCGTATGTGTGTACGTGCCATTTTGATAAAAGCCGACGTTTGTCTTTCTCTAAAGATGTTATAAATGGGCCGATGTGTTGGGGATAAAACCTGTATGGTACCCGTGTGGAAATGTGTTAGGGGGTAAGACCCGAATTGGGCGCCTATGTTCCGGGGTATTCCACTGTGGATACTTCCGTGACCCTTGGTTGCGACCTTGGGGGCTTATGTGATAAAGAGAGAGACACGTCGGTTGAGTGATGAAATATTCCTTGTGATTACTAGGTACTGTGATTGTAAAAATGTCGTATATCGTTGTTAGTAGTTGTTATTTGGTATGCATTCTCTGACCAGTTACAGGTATGACTCGTCGTACTGTAAAATTGTTCATCATGTGCGTGACATTCCCGAGGGGTCCTACGGACTTGAGCGGTGTTGGAATTATCTCTAGCCGCTGCTTTAATTGGAATAAATTGTTTTCTTTGGAAAAACCTTTGTTTTGTAATAATTGGACTTCAAATTACATTTTCCCTTAAATCTTTCGATTCACGTTATGTAATCCTTGAATTTAAGGTTTTATCGCGATTTTCCTAAAATGCCTATTTTTCTAACTAGCCTTGTGGGTCCCACGTGGGATTCATGGCACTGTAATACCTCGGGATATTTTGGGGGTGTTACAGAAAATGGTATCAGAGAGAAACTCCTGGTTTGAATAAAACTTTCTCCTATTTTTATTTCTCTCAAAAACCAACACCCCAAGCGATCTAATCTCCTCGTGGGAATGCAAGTAAGTGATATGTGTGTGTTTCTATTTTTGTACAACATTTAATTGTAAACCATGCGTGGGCGGCTTTAGATTGATACCGTTAGTGATGGCACGCCGAGGAGCTAGAAGGCTGGTGAATGACGCTCAGGGTTCCGCCGCGAACCACAATGAGGACGGGAACACCGCCGAGACCCATCCTGCTGGGGGCCATCCGCCACCAGTTAATCAAAACGATCAGGAGGCGGAACGCCAGAATAACAACCACAGGCATGGATCCATCTTTTGTTCAGGCCCTTGCCCGTGCTATCGCCATGGGAATTGCTCGGGTCAATCGGGCGTAACGGATACCGGTCATCAATGTGGAAGAAAACGCAGAAGAGATCGATGGTTGGGAGAGATGTCAAGGCTAGGCCTCCATTATTTGACGGACAGAGAGAAACATGTGGACGACTGGATTTCGAAATGGAGACGCCTTGAAGTAATCGGATGCCCGTAAAACGAAAGGTGCCGCTCGTAATTAATCAACTCCGTGACACCGCTGCACGTTGATGGAGGACTTACAGGCCGAGGACCGAGTGGTCGGGTGGACCGAATTTGCCCGATCGCTACGGAGCGAGTACTCTCCCGCATCAGCCCGAACCGCTCGCGCACGAGACTTTTTCTGCCGGCCCTCAGAACATGCAAGTACCAGAGATCATTCGGGCCTACCGAACCGAGCTAAGTTACATCTCCCAGATGGTTCCATCAGAAGATCAACGAATATGCCATCTTGCACAGAGGTTACCGGAGGATGTACAACGCTATGCCGCCGGATTTCACTGCACGACCCTGAGAGCATACGAAGACGTAGTCACAGCATATGCCGGTACAGTTGTTAATACCGACATCGGGCATAACTCGAAGAAGCAGAAGACATCAGTTCAGCCTGGGAGCAACAACAAAACGAATTCGGGGCCCGCATCTTCTTTTAAGTCAGCGGTTTCGTACCAACAGAAGGGTGTATCTGATCGGCCTTACCCTAGGGACTGTTTCAATTGTGGCATGACCGGGCATACGAAGGATCGGTGTCAGAAGACGGCTACCAAATGTTTCACTTGCGGAAAGAGTGGACACATGTCTCGTTACTGCTGGCGGGCCAATTCCACTCAGAGCCCAGCTTCGCAACCAAGTCAACAAGGCTCTGTGCAATCCCCTAGGACACCTTCTGTTTCCAACTACCGAGCTCCATCCCACCAGAACCAACCACCACTGCACGGTGCCGGACGAGGCCGTGGGCGCGGCGGAGGTACCTCGTCCTTTTCGGATTCAGTACCGTCTCGTGTATTTGAGCTGAGGGCTACGGATGGCCAGCCTGCGCCAGCTATCTCAGGTACTCTTCTTGTTAACTCTCAGCCAGTGCATGTACTATTTGATACCGGAGCCACCCATTCGTTTATATCTGTGGAATGTGTTGAACGCTTAAATCTTGTTTGTGTACCTTGTGAGCCCTTTACTGTTAAACTACCCGAGGGTAGTAGATTGCGCGATCAAAAGGTTCGAGACTGTCGGATCGGCATCAACGATCATAGTTGGACCGCTAATCTTATGGTCTTCCCACCTGCATGAAGATATCATATTAGGAATGGACTGGATGCCATTGCACAGAACAATCTTGGATACCTACCACCTGACTATTTCTATTTCGGCTCATGACGGTACCACACATGTCATCAGCGGACGTGAACACTTTAGTACAAAAGGATCTCTCAGCATTATCGCATCGGAAGCCTCATGCAGCTCTCGAAGTGAATACTACTGGTGTTATGTTCTTCGAGAGGACACTTCACAACTTGCAATCACAAACATTCCGGTGGTGAATGAGTTTCCAGACGTTTTTCCTGATGAACTACCAGGGCTGCCACCGCACCGAGAAGTTAACCTTTCCATTGAACTCGAACCGGGGACGAGACCTATTTCCAAAGCTCCTTACAGAATGGCACCGTCCGAGATGAAGGAATTAAAGATACAGCTCGAAAATTTGTTGGAGAAAGGGTTGATCCGCCCAAGCACCTCACCGTGGGGCGCGCCGGTACTTTTCGTTAAGAAGAAAGATAACTCTCTACGCTTGTGCATCGACTACAGGGAGCTGAATAAGGTTACTATCAAGAATCGTTATCCACTACCAAGTATTGATGACCTCTTGGATCAGTTACAAGGGGCAGTCGTGTTTTCAAAGATCGATTTACGGTCCGGATATCACCAATTGAGGATTCGGGAGGAAGATATACCCATGACTGCATTTCGGTCGAGGTATGGGCATTACGAATATATCGTGGTATCATTCGGGTTGACTAATGCCCCAGCCGTTTTCATGGAACTGATGAATAGAGTTTTGATTGATTTCCTCGATAAATGCGTGGTGGTTTTTATCGACGACATCCTGATATATTCTCGAAGCCGACAGGAACACGAGGAACATTTGAGGCAAGTGCTGGGCGTGTTAAGACAACACCAACTTTATGCGAAACTGTCCAAGTGCGAATTCTGGATGCCGAAGGTAATTTTTCTCGGACATGTTGTCTCGGCAGAAGGTGTCAAGGTCAACCCATAAAAGATCGAGACAATAACGAGTTGGGAACCTCCGAAGAATGTCAAAGAGGTTGGGAGCTTCCTAGGACTGGCGGGTTACTATCGAAGATTCGTCGAGGCTTTTTCCTGTATCGCCCGACCGTTAACGAACCTACTGAGAAAGAGCACCAAATTTGTATGGACTGTAGACTGCCAGAAGAGCTTCGACGAGCTCAAGAGTAGGCTAACTACCGCCCCAGTACTAGTGTTACCACAGGGTACAAAAGGATTCATTATATACACGGATGCATCCAAGCATGGACTAGGGTGTGTCTTCATGCAGAATGGCAGAGTCGTTGCGTACACATCCCGACAACTGAAGCCGTACGAAGTAAATTACCCGACACATGACTTGGATCTATCCGCGGTGGTGCATGCCCTCAATATTTGGAGGCACTATCTTTACGGAGTTACTTGCAAAGTTTTCACGGATCATAAGAGTTTGAAATATATCTTCACGCAGAGAGAACTAAACATGAGATAGAGGCGTTGGTTGGAGCTAATCAAGGACTACGATGTGGAAATTTCCTATCATCCTGGAAAAGCCAACGTGGTAGCTGATGCTCTTAGTAGGAAAACTACACAAGAGGTGATGGTATCCAGCATAATAGTTCAGCCCAAACTGCAGCAAGAGATCAGGAGAAGCAACACCGAAGTATGGGTACAACGTAGGCAAGGACGATTATGCTCAATCAATATACTTTCGTCCTTACTAGACGAGATACATCTAGCACAGATGGAAGATCCTGAATTACGTGCGATTGGTGAAAGAATCGAGAAAGGAGATGTTTCCGACTATAAGATTCAGGGTGATTTGGTGAGGTTCAAGAACAGGATATGTATTCCACCGAATGACGGACTGAAGCAAACTATACTGAAGGAGGCACACTCCACTCCCTATTCTATTCACCCCGGAGCAAGCAAGATGTACAAGGATTTGCGACAGAGTTTTTGGTGGAAGAACATAAAGTGGGAAGTTGCTAGGTTCGTCGCCCGATGTATGACATGCCAACAAGTAAAATTCGAACACCGTAGAGCAGCCGGAATTATGCAACCCCTACCCATCCCGAAGTGGAAATGGGAGAGCATATCAATGGACTTTATCACTAAGCTACCTACGGCGGTGGGAGGAAAGGATACGATTTGGGTCATTGTTGATCGATTGACAAAGTCAGCACATTTCATTCCTATTCAAGAGACAACCGGGACAGAGCAGCTGGCCGTCATTTTCATCAGAGAGATCGTAAGGATACATGGTGTTCCCTCATCCATCATTTCGGATAGGGACACCAGATATGTGTCTCGTTTTTGGAAAGCCGTCCATAAAGCTATGGGGACACAAATACACTTTAGCACGGCTTATCGTCCTTAGACAGATGGACAGACCGAGCGTACGATTAAAACCTTGGAAGATATGTTGAGGGCGTGCGTGCTCGATTGGGGAAAGGATTGGGCTATACATTTGGGATTAGTGGAGTTCTCCTACAACAACAGCTGGCATGCAAGCATAGGCATGGCACCGTTTGAGGCCCTGTATGGGCGAAGATGCAAGTCACCGTTATGCTGGGATGATGCCTCCGACACCGCGGTTACCGAGTTGGATCTTATCCAGGAGTCCATTAAGAAGATCTCTATAGTTCGGAAGCAGAGATCTTTGGCCGCAGGCAGCGAAATCTTATGCCGAAACCGGCTGACCATTAGAATTTACGGTCGGGATCATGTTTGGGTCAAAGTATCACCTATGCGAGGTATTCGGCATTTCGGCCGAAGGGCAAGTTAAGCACGATATTTATAGGACCGTTTGAGATAATGGACCGGGTATGTAAACTCGCGTATCGATTAGCTCTACCGCCGCATCTGGATGGAGTGCATAATGTTTTTCACGTCTCCCGATTAAGGAAGTATGTCTATGACCCGAGTCACAAGCTCAATTTCAAGAAGTGGAAATTTCCGATGACGCTACCTTTAGGGAGATACCGACCGCCATTCTGGATCGGCATGTGAAGATGTTAAGAAATAAAGCCATACCCCTCGTGAAGATTCAGTGGTCGCACCACGGCACGGAAGAGGCGACTTGGGAAACCGAGTCGAGCATGAAGGAGAGTCATCCCGAGTTATTTTCTTAAGTTTCGTGACGAAACTATTTTAAGAGGGGTGATATGTAATACCTCCGGTATTCCATGCTTGATTACTTTGTACTGTGTGAATGTTTGGTAATGTGACGTCATTTCTATTTATGTATTCCATTGAGTGCTATATAATTGTACGATGTGAATGAAACAGGGGTGACACGCCTTGACGCCGTGGGACGATCGTCGGTGCGAATATGACGGTGGCCAACGTCTTGTTCCCCGATAATTGTTGACGAGTGGAAGGGATGGTCACCCCGAGATGGTTAGAATGTGGTTTGAGGCTAAAAAGTTCTGTCTAACGCGCGCTATAACCCATGACTAACGTACGCTATATTTCGATTGTTACGTACGTTAAGGCAGCTACATTACGTGCATAACGGGTGGGTCGGTCTCCCGACCAGAATCTTTCTTTTGACACGGACAGAGCTACTTTCGGCGGGCTAGAGGACAAACGAGTCAACTGTTCGTTACGTACGTTATGTCCCAAATTTAACGTACGTAACACTTGGGCACATTTCGGGCAGTGAGTTCTTTACGTATGTTGTCATCACGTTGTTACGTACGTAATACACCTTACGTACGTAACACTCTTATCGTTAACGTACGTTATCAAAACCAAGTTTTATAAAATGATGATTCCCTTCTTCATTTGCACGACCCAACATCACAAACTACCACCCTTGGAGAAATTCCTAGCCCTATACCCGGTTCTTAAGCCTCTTAAACACTTGAATTAACATTGAGGAGGTGGATTCTTGAGCTTCGGTGAAGATTATCCAAGTCGTTCAAGTCACTTCTCGTTCTCCTCGTAGTTCTTGTGAATCCGTCAACTATCTTCATTATTCTTCTTCCAATAAGGTAAGCCACCAATCCCTGGAGTTATATCTTCGATGTTTTCTTATTTATACTTATTATATTGCGGGTATTGGGTAGATTTTGCTAAACTTCGTAGACAATCTTGTCGGATGAAATTGTAGTAACCGGGAATTCCGTTTCTCATATGTTTCGTTTCATGCAAACGAAATTTCACTTCAAATCATCGCTAGGAATGTAAAATTTGACGAATCAATTGTGGGGAAATTCGTAGTAATCCGTCACCGTATGTTCCATTGTTCGTAGCCCTTACCTTGTGATTTTTGACACTTAGCAAACTAAGGAAAAATAATTCGATAGTATAATCAATATTGGTTGTCAAACCACCGAAGTTATTGTGCAATAAAATCCGTCGATTGTAGTATTCGGAATATAGAATTGTATTAGAAAGCATAAGATTCGATTTCACCATAATAATTCGTTGACAACCGAAGAATGATAGGATTATCTTCTTGAGTAAATCGATATACCTAATGTTAATTATAAGATTGAACGAGATAATGGTACACAACACTTGAAAACTTAGAAACGATACTCATACCGACAATTAAAACTACACTAGGAATACGGTTAGAAAAGGGAGACTAGTTTTATTCATTATAATCCGTACGAGGTGTTAATCGGATGTTTCGTGGCTAGGTTAAGCTCGAGCGGGCGTGGGGACTTCGTTATCATAAAGCACCTACTATCGGATCACAGGCAAGTGAAATCTTGCTCGTGAATTTTCTAATATCAATGTTATACCGTATGTGTGTACGTGCCATTTTGATAAAAGCCGACGTTTGTCTTTCTCTAAAGATGTTATAAATGGGCCGATGTGTTGGGGATAAAACCTGTATGGTACCCGTGTGGAAATGTGTTAGGGGGTAAGACCCGAATTGGGCGCCTATGTTCCGGGGTATTCCCGTGTGGATACTTCCGTGACCCTTGGTTGCGACCATGGGGGATTATGTGATAAAGAGAGAGACACGTCGGTTGAGTGATGAAATATTCCTTGTGATTACTAGGTACTGTGATTGTAAAAATGTCGTATATCGTTGTTAGTAGTTGTTATTTGGTATGCATTCTCACGACTGGTTACAGTATGACTCGTCGTACCAGGTAAAATTGTTCATCATGTGCAGGACATTCCCGAGGGGTCCGGTCAGACTTGAGCGGTGTTGGAATTATCTCTAGCCGCTGCTTTAATTGGAATAAATTGTTTTCTTTGGAAAAACCTTTGTTGTTTAATAATTGGACTTCAAATTACATTTTCCCTTAAATCTTTCGATTCACGTTATGTAATCCTTGAATTTAAGGTTTTATTGCGATTTTCCTAAAATGCCTATTTTTCTAACTAGCCTTGTGGGTCCCACGTGGGATTCATGGCACTGTAATACCTCGGGATATTTTGGGGGTGTTACAGGAATCTTGCTCAAAGGATTTATATCAATGGATATATTTCAGAAAGCTATATATATAGCCCCAGCCTTTGAAGATCTAGACAGACACATACACGCAAACAAACGAATGGATATTTAGAGCAAACATATCTCCCAAGGTATTCTGCTATTCTGAAAGAAGAGGTATACAGTGCTCAAAATCGTGAACAACACATCAACAGCTAAAAGCTCAGAAAGTCAAAGTTGTTGTTCAAATATTGTTCAAACCCTTGAACAAACCCATCAGCCCTGTGTGGACTGAAAAACCTTGCTCTTCCCGAACTGTGTGTGACGGACTTGCATTGAAGAGATGAAGCTTCGGAACTGTGTGTGAAGAAGCCAGTCAAGTTAAAGCTTAAACCAATCTGTGTGAACTGTTGAAGGCTAAGATCATTATATCAATCTGTGTGAACGATATATTGATTAGGTTTGATTATAAATATGCAGTTGTGTACGTAGTATTTATAATAAATGTTTTACTCTTGTGTGGAGGACCAGTGGACGTAGAGGGGTTTACCTCGAACCACTTTAATTACTGTGTCTTTTACCTTCTGCATTTACTGTTTTATTATTTGTGATTATTCTCAAGTATACACTTCATATCTAGTTGCTGTATTTACAGCAACCTACTTTAACAAGACTTCCGCTACACAATCAGATTTGAAAACCGTACAGCTTGTTGTTTAAAACTCTCTCCAAGCTGTATCCTGTATACTTAGTGGCCAACAATGGTGGTCGGTTAAGAGCAAGGCCTTCGACTGGAGCAAATTGGAACGCCATTTTGGATCTTTTCTCCTCGGATGTTAAGTCGCGTATTGGAGTACCGCTCCGATACCAATTGTTGGGTACGAGATCGGATATTGTGCCGTGTTGCGGAAGCGTAAATATAAGGTGCGGAAAATAAAGCACACAAGGACTTATAGAGGTTCGGCTATAATCGAGCCTGCGTCCTCTCTCGGTATCTTTTTCAATAGGTTGAAGAAAAAACTCTGCACCTCTCTTCTATCGGTTGAGGGATAACCATTACAATCACGTCTTCTATTGGTCCGTGATAAACCACTCGTACTTGTCTTTGCGTCGGTCCAAGTTAAACTGTTTTCCTTTTCGTAGGATAAGGAATCAACCTGTCTACCTTTCTATCGGTACTAGATAAACCTCACGAAGATAGCGATTGCGATTCGAATAATGCCGGATCCTTGATCCTAATAACACCGAATCCAATCATATATTTTCTTTTACCTCTCGTGTATAATGTTGAAGAACACTCAAACTAACAATATAAGCTCAATATTACAACAACAATAATATCAATATAAATAAGTGATCAATGTATCTCTTGCTTGAAGTTGTTGTTATGAATCAATACCATAAGCATGGTATTTATAGGCTCCAAAGCTTTACTAGCCATTAGCAATCTCTTACTTCATTACATACGTTACAAGCACTGTAGTACGTATGCTAAAGTAGTTACGTACATTACCATCCATTCTTTACGTACGTTATCGTGACCCAGTTGAAGTCCAGTAGCATTCGTTTCTTTTCCTTACGTACGTTATCATACTTCTCATTACATACGTTAATAGTACGTCATTGATGACGTCACATGTCTGTTGCCGCCTTCTTGACTTCGACTCGTCCAACGTCTTTCTGGTTTGAATTCTCAAACCCTTGGTTACGTACGCTAAGCCCAAACACTTACGTATGTTATTTTCGCCAGTTTACGTACGTTAACCTGAGATTGTTACGTACGTTATGCAAGTTCAGAACACCTTTTGGCACTTCGTTTTCTTCGATGCTTTGCTTCGCCTTTTTGTTGTTTTGCTTTGTTTAGCAACTCTAATCATCAAAACATTATTAATTCATGTATGGAACAAAATGTTCCAACATTTATTTCAATTTGATGTTTTTCTGATATATAAAATTTTTATTATAACAGTCCGATGTAGTTTCCGTCATTTAAAAATAAAATTTTCTGTTACGTGGCATCATGCGTAAAATGTATATTTAAATCAAAAATTATTTTTAACCACATCAAAGTTGTTATTTTAATTTTATTAAGATGAGAGTGGGCGTGAAGGTGGTAGGGGTTTCTTCGGGCAGGTCTAGTGGACCTAGGGAGGCTTGGTGGTGGAATGAGGAGGTCCAAAACAAGGTTAAGGCAAAACAAGTGCTATTTAAGGAGCTTTTGTCGGTTAGTGATGGGGAGGAGAGAATCTTGAAGATTGTAGCGTACAAGGTGGCGAAAAGAGAGGCTAAGAAGGCAGTGGCTAAGGCTAAATGTGAGGCTTACGAGGAGATGTACAAGCGCCTAGACACCAAACAAGGAGCGACTGCTATTTTTAAACTAGCGAAAGCTAGGGAAAGAGGGCGGCGCGACCTGGGTCCCGTTAAGTTTATTAAGGATGATTTGGGTCAAGTGTTAGTGAACGATGTGGCTATTAAGGAGCAGTGGAATAAGTATTTTTTCGAACTTTTCAATGAGGCTAGAGGTAGTGACTCAGTGGTGCACGCTACGGGTGCAGCAGGAACCGGAGTAGCGCACGCTACGGCCGGAACTCTGCGCGCGCTAACCGGCAGGTGTAGCGCACGCTATCGGCTGGCCTAACGCACGCTAGCGGGTCTGGACAGTGGAGTCCTGGGGGTTCTGGAATCGGTCAGGCTCGGCAGGTAGCGCACGCCATCGCCGAGCAGCGTACGCTTCTGGCCGGCGAGTAGCGCACGCCTTCTGGCCGGAAAGGCTGCGCACGCTTCTGGCCGAGTCGGTGAGGCGATGAGGCCACTGGATTGCGGCCTGGGCCGATAGCGCACGCTAGCTCGGCAGCCTAGCGCGCGCTAGTCCGGCCCAGTATAAATGTGACAGAGCAGTCACATTTCATCTCGTTTTTCATTTCCTTCCTTCTCCGTCCGCGGCTGGCGATTCATGGGTGACGAAGCAATATTGTTTAACAACAAATCCATGAAGTTCTTGAGTTCATAACATCAATCAATCATCCGTTATCATCCTTTGATCCAGCGAATCAAGGTAATCTTCCTTAGAACCCTAATTTCGTGAATTTAGGGGTTTTTGCATTTTTGTCCGATTCGTTCCGTGTTGTTGATTAATTCATGATGGGTATGATTAATATTGGTAGTATTCTTGTGTTTAACATCATTTAATCCATTGTTCTTTGTCGAATCGAAGTATATTTCTTGATTTCCTTCGAATTGACTTTTTGGGGGATTTGTCCCCGATCTCGTTTTTCATCCATTTTCGATGGATCGATTATGGTTAAATGATGTTGTTAAACATATTCTATGGATTGTATATCCATATTTCAACTTGGAATTCCATTTTCGGGTTTTGACGGGACGAATCGTGTTCTTGGCCGTTTTGGGGGAAATCCTTGAACCTTCGTCATTTGTTCTTTGAATTCAGCGGCTTTGGGTCGTACTTTGGAATTCATTTTCGTTATTGTTTTCATTCGTAGTTCATTGTTGTGGATTGTCGTTCGGTGGAGTCGGCGAGTTCGTAGTCGGTTCGTGCCAACCTACTTCGGCCGATTCTCCGCGTTGTGGTTATTCGAGGCAAGTACCTTGCCCATACTTTTCTCGTTTTATGGATATGATGATCAGTGTTCGTCTTAATGTGTTTGTTTGGTTATTTGAAATGAAGTTTCAAAAGATTTCGGTTTGGCCTCGTTAAAGGCTCTCTTTCAAAACACGTGTGTGTTTTGTGAACGTTGTGTTTTGGGAATTGATTATGATTTGATTATTTTGAACGTTGGAGGCTTTGATGATATTCCTATTGTTTAAAGTTATGGAATCGTGTATTCCGTGTTTAATCTTGTTATTGTGTTTTGAAGAGTTTGATAATGTTGTCGGATAAATGGCCATATCTAGTAAGTATTCTTGATGAACTTACATTCTTAGCATATTAGTATTGCATGAGTAACGTGTGTGTGTATGCTCACTATGGGTTAGATCTGACGGGGTCTCGGTAGGGTTCCACGAAGCTGTGGAACCGCGAGCTTGCTTTTAACCACTGTGGGTTAGATCCGACGGGGTCTCGGCAGGGGTCCACGAAGCTGTGGGTCTGCGGTTAATTGTGGTGCATTTTTACAAATGTGACTTGATTATGGCATTTCCGGAAATGAGTGCTTTTGAACGGTTTTCATGATTGCATGCATCGACTAAGTGTGTAAGAGGTAAGTGTTCGTTTGGCTTACTTGGCTAGGATGGCACTAGAGTATTCTGTTGTTTGTGTTAAATCCTTTACTTATGGATTTTGATGTTGGGAGACGAACCTTGTGGTCGTTCTTGTGTACTGTGAGTTGATGAGATTGGGGCTAAAATCCCAACGTTTTTGTAAAGGTCATTTGACGGATTAGGGGCTAAAATCCCAACGGTTTGGTAAAGGTTATTTTACAGAAAGTAAACTTTTGGGGCGGTGACCCCTTTTGTCTTTTGGATTTTGAAAAGTAGGATTTGATAATCCTAAATTGTTTTCTATTAAAACTCTCGATGGCATTCTAAACCGTTTTATAAATTATTTCCATTGATTTAATTATGATATTTCGATTTTGAAAGGTTTTCTCAAACCCTTGCCTCGGGAAGTACTTTTCGTTTCGTTTGGATCTTTGAGGATTCCTGGTTATTGTTATTCGTGGAATGTGAATTGTATGGCTCGTATTTGCACTTTGTTCTTGCACTAGCAAAACAGTGGAGTTTTGCTAACCCCCGAGTATTCGGGGGGTGGATGTCTGGTTTTGCATTCAGGTTTTGGAGCATAACACAGGGTCGGCACGAAGGATGATGAAAGATGATCGATACTAATCACATGGGGAACCGTACTTTGTTTATTGGTTCAGTTGTACTCTATTTTTCCGCTGCTATATTTTCCCGTTGTACGGGTGTGGTTGTATTTTGACCCCTGCATGGGCATGAGTTGTATTTGAGTTGTATGTATTTGTTGAAAGACCAAATCGGTCTACTGAGTCATTTTTAGCCTTAAAGGCATGGTCGAGTTGTTATATGTCGTTACCAGCCTGGTAGATCCTTGAGGAAAGGTTCTACGGCGTGTAATATCCCTGAGCGGATTGGGGGTGTTACATAAATGGTATCAGAGCTTAGGTTGAGGAAACCTAGGCTGTCGGGTCAAGTCGTGTTGTTTGAGTCTTGTTTCGTCGGATTTTATCTGACTGAGTCGTGTCGCGACGCGTCGTTTGAGTTTGTTGGTCGTGATTAGTATCGTGGGGCGATCATCATCTTCGTGCGACCTGTGGAAGTAAGTCTCCCTTCTTTGTATTGTGCCTCGTGTGACACGAGCTATTTTATGATTATTTGTTAAGTAATGGAATCCTTATGTGAATTTTGATTTCACGATATGTATTTAGTCGACTCTCGTATTTGATTTATACGAGGAGTGTCGTCGCTTGTGATGTCCTTTTATTGTTGTTTTTGTCCGTTGCTGATGATTTTCGAATCGATTTGCACGTTTTACAAGTTCTCTTGTGGAAGCTTTGTGCTTATACACGTTCGACTTGTTCACTAGCCAGTGCGGGAGGGTCTTTAGAGGCCTCGAATGGGGTCAGTTGTTTTGTTCTGAATGTGGTATTTTATCGTTTATTTCCGTTTAAAGACATGTATTGTCTTGATTTTAAACGTTTTGATGCGTGTACTAGGAGTTGTTTTAGTGAACGTCGATATGTGTGAGTTTTAGGCATTCTGGCCTATTGGATTTTTGAAAACCTTGAGTATCTTAGAAAAATAAATTTCGAGACATGCTTTTCAAATGAGTTATTTTCTTTTGGTACATCCAAGGTGCCACAATATATTTCAAAAAATTTCTACCTCGAGGACCAAAATGTTTTGAGATATTTTCAATGTTTTAGAAACACTTTTATTTAGACCCGAGGGTCGAATATTCTGAAAGTTTTCACTAAGATAAAGTGTCCTCATTTTTATCAAATGCGAAATGGTTCTCCAATGTCTCGATAACGATGTTTCACGTTTGTACTTTTTGAAAGGTGATACTCAAGATCAACCAGTGTTCTTCGAAATTATTTTCAAAATGAGGTTTTCGTTTTTAAAACCTATCCATTCCCGTTTGAGGGCTGGGTATGTATGTATGATGTTCGCATTGTCATTTTGATGTTTGCTCCCGAGTATGATCGAGTTGGCGGCGTGAGCGTTGAGTTGTTTTCCACACATTTGTTGTGTTAGCCCTCTGTGAGAGGTGGAATGTTGGTATTGAATGTTGCCATCTCGTGGTGATTTCTGCGTTATCGCGCATGTGCGAGCTGTTAGAGCTTGGTTTGGTATGACCGTGTGCATCGGTGATGGTTCCGTTATGTGTCGGTTGTTTAATGTCTTGTTACCTTGCTCCCGTTTTTGTGAATTTCGTGGATGAGGTCGGAGGTAATACCCGTACTATTTTGACCTCGGTATTTTCTCTTTCTCCATTCTATCGACTCGCTCGTGTTCGTTGTTACTTTCTGAACTTGTTCTGTATTTCGGTTTCATCGTCCAAACGAGCTGTGATCTTGTTGTGGGTCGATCTAGTTATCGCTGTGACTTTTTCGAGTTCAGTTCGATTCTTGTGAACCTTGTTCGGAAGTGACATCATTTGGTTCTATTAACTCTTCTATTCGATGTAGATCGGATTTTGAATTTCTGTATTTTCGACTCTGTCGACTCGTTTATGTTCGTTGACATTTTCTGAACTTTCCCTATCCCTTGCTGTTATTGATCGAACGAGGGTGGTATTGTTTCGGGATAACTCGTTTGTCGTTGTTACTTTTCAATTGCTATTCCCTTTCATGTGGATCTTATGGGAATGCATGTCTTGTTGTTCTCACCAGATCATTCTGGGAGTTGTTGTTTGAACTTTATTGTTCTTCGTGATTCGAACATGATTCTTCGATTTTTGTTGTCTCGATCGTTGTGGTTCGATCGTTTGATTGTTCAGTTTTTATTGATCTCATTCCGTGATTGGTGAACGTTCAGGCTCTTTCGTAATTCCCTTCGGTTCGGGAAATTAGTTTCGTTTTCGATCTTCCAGCCCTTAGGCGGTGGAATTCCGTATTTGTTCAGCGTTTGGCTCGCGTTTTGATTGATGAACTGTTGGGTTGGTCAATCGTATTGATTTTCGTTCGCTGTGTTTTGTGATTGTCGGATAATTGACTTGGCTATATTATCCGTTCGATGACGCTTGTCACTTGTTGGTTTTATGATATCCCTAACGGCGACGTTGTGTTGGTCGTCGTGGAGCGTGTTTTCACACTGTATATTCCGTTGTGTTGTTTGTAACCTTTCGCCATTGGGCGTTAGTTACGCATTTCTTGCGTATCTCGTTGAGTTTTCCTGGTGGGATATCGCTTCTCCCTACTTGTTCTAAGTTTCGGGACGAAACTTCTTTTAAGGAGGGTAGAATGTAATATCCGCAATTTTCGATTTTCGGTAATTTCTTTTTTTCAGCGGAAGTCCATTTTGACGACTCTCTCGTGACCGTTTCATCATTCTGAGAATGATTAATTCTGCACTTTTTGTCATCCGAGTTCGTTTCGGTGTCATTTTGTTGAGTTCCGTGCTTTTTGGCGACTTTTCCGCACTTGAGTTCGATTCTTGCGAATCTCGTTCGAAACTGATGTTTCGAGTTTCCCGTAAGTCCGTTTAACTTTGTTAGACGTGTTGGGAACTTCGGTTTGGTTATTCGATCACGTATCGTGATTTCCGGGCGTTTTGGGCCATTTTGTAATTTCTTGAAAGTTACAGGTATCCGTATTTGTAATTGTTGTCTCGACCCATTTCTTGGTCGCGTATGATTAATTATGGTATTATGTTTTCATTTCGGGTCGTTGATGTTGTCCGCGAACTTTTCGTCGTGTTCGCCCGCACGCTTTTGAAATCGGGTCGCCGAGCCCTCGTGGTCGCATCGCCGACGGTTGCGGATCGCCGGACGGTTGCGGATCGCCGGACGATTGCGGCACCGCCGGACGGTGCGGCAGAACCGGAGTAGCGACGCTACGGCCGAACGGGCCGCGCTAACCGGCAGTGTAGCGCACGCTATCGGCCGCCTAACGACGCTAGCGGGTCTCGACAGCTGAGTCTCGGGGTTCTCGAATCGGTCGCTCGGCAGTAGCGCACGCTATCGCCGGACGCCGCAGATGCTACGGCCGGCAGGTAGCGCACGCTACGGCCGGAAGGCTGCGCACGCTACCTGGCCGAGTCAGTAGGGCAGTGAGGCCACTGGATCGCGGCCTGGGCCGATAGCGCACGCTAGCTCGGCAGCCTAGCGCGCGCTAGTCCGGCCCAATATAAATGTGACAGAGTAGTCACATTTCATCTCGTTTTTCATTTCCTTCCTTCTCCGTCCGCGGCTGGCGATTCATGGGTGACGAAGCCATGTTGTTTAACAATAAATCCATGAAGTTCTTGAGTTCATAACATCAATCAATCATTCGTTATCATCCTTTGATCCAGCGAATCAAGGTAATCTTCCTTAGAACCTTAATTTCGTGAATTTGGGGGTTTTTGCATTTTTGTCCGATTCGTTCCGTGTTGTTGATTAATTCATGATGGGTATGATTAATCTTGGTACTATTCTTGTGTTTAACATCATTTAATCCATTGTTCTTCGTCGAATCGAAGTATATTTCTTGATTTCCTTCGAATTAACTTTTTGGGGGATTTGTCCCCGATCTCGTTTTTCATCCGTTTTCGATGGATCGATTATGGTTAAATGATGTTTTTAAACATATTCTATGGATTGTATATCCATATTTCAACTTGGAATTCCGTTTTCGGGTTTTGACGGAACGAATCGTGTTCTTGGCCGTTTTGGGGAAAATCCTTGAACCTTCGTCATTTGTTCTTTGAATTCAGCGGCTTTGGGTCGTACTTTGGAATTCATTTTCGTTGTGATTGTTTTCATTCATAGTTCATTGTTGTGGATTGTCGTTCGGTGGAGTCGGCGAGTTCGTAGTCGGTTCGTGCCAACCTACTTCGGCCGATTCTCCGCGTTGTGGTTATTCGAGGCAAGTACCTTGCCCATACTTTTCTCGTTTTATGGATATAATGATCGGTGTTCGTCTTAATGTGTTTGTTTGGTTATTTGAAATGAAGTTTCAAAAGATTTCGGTTTGGCCTCGTTAAAGGCTCTCTTTCAAAACGCGTGTGTGTTTTGTGAACGTTGTGTTTTGGGAATTGATTATGATTTGATTATTTTGAACGTTGAGGCTTTGATGATATTCCTATTGTTTAAAGTTATGGAATCGTGTATTCCGTGTTTAATCTTGTTATTGTGTTTTGAAGAGTTTGATAATGTTGTCGGATAAATGGCCATCTCTAGTAAGTATTCTTGATGAACTTACATTCTTAGCATATTAGTATTGCATGAGTAACGTGTGTGTGTGTATGCTCACTATGGGTTAGATCCGACGGGGTCTCGGTAGGGTTCCACGAAGCTGTGGAACCGCGAGCTTGCTTTTAACCACTGTGGGTTAGATCCGACGGGGTCTCGGCAGGGGTCCACGAAGCTGTGGGTCCGCGGTTAATTGTGGTGCATTTTTACAAATGTGACTTGATTATGGCATTTCCGGAAATGAGTGCTTTTGAACGGTTTTCATGATTGCATGCATCGACTAAGTGTGTAAGAGGTAAGTGTTCGTTTGGCTTACTTGGCTAGGATGGCACTAGAATATTTTGTTGTTTGTGTTAAATCCTTTATTTGTGGATTTTGATGTTGGGAGACGAACCTTGTGGTCGTTCTTGTGTACTGTGAGTTGATGAGATTGAGGCTAAAATCCCAACGGTTTGGTAAAGGTTATTTTACAGAAAGTAAACTTTTGGGGCGGTGACCCCTTTTGTCTTTTGGATTTTGAAAAGTAGGATTTGATAATCCTAAATTGTTTTCTATTAAAACTCTCGATGGCATTCTAAACCGTTTTATATATTATTTCCATTGATTTATGATATTTCGATTTTGAAAGGTTTTCTCAAACCCTTGCCTCGGGAAGTACTTTTCGTTTCGTTTGGATCTTTGAGGATTCCTGGTTATTGTTATTCGTGGAATGTGAATTGTATGGCTCGTATTTGCACTTTGTTCTTGCACTAGCAAAACAGTGGAGTTTTGCTAACCCCCGAGTATTCGGGGGGTGGATGTCTGTTTTTGCATTCAGGTTTTGGAGCATAACACAGGGTCGGCACGAAGGATGATGAAAGATGATCGATACTAATCACATGGGGAACCGTACTTTGTTTATTGGTTCAGTTGTACTCTATTTTTCCGCTGCTATATTTTCCCGTTGTACGGGTGTGGTTGTATTTTGACCCCTGCGTGGGCATGAGTTGTATTTGAGTTGTATGTATTTGTTGAAAGACCAAATCCGTCTACTGGGTCATTTTAGCCTTAAAGGCATGGTCGAGTTGTTATATGTCGTTACCAGCCTGGTAGATCCTTGAGGAAAGGTTCTACGGCGTGTAATATACCTGAGCGGATTGGGGGTGTTACAACATCTTCCCATATGGCATTAGGAATGGAAATGGGTTGCAGCAAACCTCTCGGAGCCGTCGAGCTGGCTTTGCACCGTTGACAAACATCACACGCCTTCACAAATTGCTGTACCATCATAATCATGCCTGGCCAATATAAATTGGCTGCCAATCGTCTGTAAGTTCGATAGTAACCCGAGTGACCTCCAGTTGCGGTCTGATGGAATTCTTTGAGTAACCCGGGTTGAACTTAGAAGTTTTGGGAATTACCAAACGGTCCCTGTAAAACAACACTCCATTTCGCACCTGAAACCCCGGGTATTTGGAAGGGTTTGACTCGCACTCCTGACATTGTTTTTGGAGAACAACATCATCTCTGATTTCATCCATAAGTTGAGCTCCCTGAACCCAGATTGGAGTGGATAGCAGCTCCGTCAATTCTCCCTCTATGGCCTTCCGAGATAGTGCATCAGCTGCCCGGTTTTCACGCCCGGGTTTGTAACATATCTCAAAATCGTACCCTAGTAACTTTGCCACCCAATTTTGTTGATCAGGGCTCGTGATTCGTTGTTGTAATAAGAACTTCAAGCTCTTCTGGTCTGTATAGATGATGAATTTTGCTCCCAATAAATAGGCCCTCCAATGTTGAACGGCCAATACTAATGCCATGATTTCCCGTTCATATGCCGACTTCGCAAGGTTCCGGACGCTAAGGGCTTTGCTAAAGTACGCTATAAATTCCGCCGTTGCATCAACACGCTCCTATGCCGCGCCCCGATGCGTCACACTCCACCATGAATGGAAACTGAAAATCCGGTAAAGCTAATAGAGGAGCAGTCACCATGGCATGTTTTAAAGTTTCAAAAGCTTGCTGGGCATCAGAATTCCACCTAAAAGCATCCTTTTTTGTTAAATACGTGAGAGGACGAGCGATACTCCCATAGTGGCGAATAAATTTCCGGTAATAGCTCATGAGTCCCAAAAAACCTCGTAAGCCCTTAATGTTTCGCGGAATTGGCCAATCTAACACCGCTTCGATTTTCTTTGGGTCCATGGCCACCCCGACACCATTTTTAATGTGTCCCAAATATTCGATGGCTGTCTGGCCAAAAGAGCATTTCTTCTGATTTACCACAAAATGATTTTGTTGTAAGATTGTCAAAGCTACCTCCAAATCTTTCATATGTTGATCCCAGGTTGGGCTATAGATCAATATGTCGTCAAAGAAAACCACGACAGTTTTGCGTAACAAAGGACGGAAAATATCGTTCATTATAGCTTGAAACGTTGCCGGCGCATTAGTAAGGCCGAAAGGCATTACCAAATACTCGTAGTGACCGTCGTGCGTTCGGAAAGCCGTCTTTTCTATACTGCCCATCTCCATACGAATCTGATTGTAACCAGATTTCAAATCCAACTTAGAAAAAAAATTGGCTCCTTTCAACTCATCTATCAACTCGTACACCACCGGAATTGGAAATTTTTCAGGAATGGTCGCCTTATTGAGAGCTCTGTAGTCGACACACATACGCCATGAGTTATCTTTCTTTCGCACGAGGATCACCGGACTCGAGAAAGAGCTTCGGCTTGGACGAATCATCCCCAAGCTTAACAATTCGTGAACTTGTCTCTCTATTTCCTCCTTCTGGACATGTGGGTAACAATATGGCCTCACGCAAATGGGAGTATTCGGATCAATAAGAGAAATGGAATGGTTGTATACTCGAGAAGGAGGCAGGCCGGTTGGCTCACAAAATACACCTTCAAACTGATCACAAAGCGTTTGTAATTGATGATGTTGGGCTGTGGAGATAACTGAAGTTGGGAGATAGAGACTTGAACAACAAGCCGCTCCCTGTGATAGTTGGGGAGCAGGCAAGGACAACCACGAATAAAGGGACGCGGGAGATGGACCTGATTTGGGTATGCCCTGTAAAAACACCGGTATTCCATTGTGAACAAACTTCATTGTTGATTTCTCCCAGTTGTGAACCACATCGCCAAGTGTCTCCAACCACTCCATACCAAGAATCATATCCAAGTGTCCCATGTCGAAAACTAGAGCATCCAGGGCAAATTCGCAGGATGCCACCTTCACCGGTAGTAAAACACAACGTTGATTGATGAACACTCTGTGACCATCACTAAGGCGAATATTGATACCCGGAAAAAATGTTGCAGTTAACCCCAAAGCTTGCATAAGTTTTCGGTCAATGAAATTATGGGTTGCCCACTATCCACCATCATCATAACTGGAATATCAGCGATTAGTCCCTCGAATTTGAGGGTTTTGCCTCCCGAAGCGGTTTCAGATGTGGCCCCAAAACATTCGAGAGTTGAACATATGCCCGACTCGATTTGGCTTATCGGAGGTACGTCGGCTTCTCCAGTCACCTCCAAATTAGAGATTAAGCCCTCAGTGTCGGAGTAGTTGTCTCCCTCGTCGTCGCCCAATAATAATACCCGGAGCTTCCCTTCGGGGCATTTATGACCCGGTCCAAATTGTTGACCGCAGCGATAGCACAACCCTTTCTTCCGCCGATCTTCCCACTCAGTGCGTGAGAGGTATTTTACCCCTCGATTCCGGTTGAACAGCTGTGCCAGATCCATAGAAGAGGAAGTTGGAGTGCGTGTAGTAATTTGGGAGCGTAGTGGTTCAGAGCGAAACCCTAAGGTTTTATCGCTATTATTATGCGGAGTGGGATGAGCCCCTTCCAGTCGGTTATTAAAATGGGCCCGATTATCCTAGTAAGGCCCACCACCTTGAAACCCTATGAATTTATGGTTATTAAAATTCTGAGTGGGCTTAACTCCAGGTCGGTTGTTGACATGGGCGTGGTTATCCCTGTATGGCCCACCTCCTTGAAACCCGCCGCCATACCCATTCTGGTAACGGAAGCGATTCAGTGATGATTGAGTCGGTGCCGAACGTAATAAAACCTCGATGTCTTTGGCCAAAAACATCGCATCTAGCCTCGTTTGGGGTCGGTGCAGTCGCACCCACTTCTTCACTTCGTCTTTTAGGCCGGCGATAAAATACCCCAATGATTGGGATTCCGGTAGCTTGGGGACCAACGAAAGAAGATATTCAAAGTCATCTATGTAGTCGAGTATGGAATCCCCCTGTTTCATGGTCGCTAGTTTCTCATAAGGATTCTGGATATCTAAACCGCTAAATTGTAATATCCGCAATTTTGAATTTCGGTAATTTTCTTTTTTTGCTGTATTTCTCGATCGTAGTGACTCTCGTATACCTTTCAGTGTGTCCTTCCTGTCAACTGTTGAACTGTATTTTCGTTATTGATGTGCGGAACCGCCGTTTCGGGGTTGCCGCGGATCCATTTCGTGTTATTAGTTCCCAAATATTGATTCCTATCGTTTTATTCTCTTTCCGGATCATTTTCATCATTTTGGGACCCAAAAGGGGGTGTGGGCCGCGGCACAAGACAAGTGTGCCGCGGCACACATATTTCTCCAGTCGATGGTCGAGCGAATCAGACTGTGCCGCGGCACACCCATCCGGTGCCGCGCACAGGCCGAGTCAAGCCGCGGCACATCCGTCCGTGCCGCGCACACCCGTGTGACATCTGCGACCAAAACTCGCACAGACTGCGGTGCCGCGCACACGCTGGCCGTGCCGCTGCACAATGCCAAAACCTCGAGTAAATTTTCGCTCAGGCCGCACACACTTCGGCCGTGCCGCACACGGCGGTCAACTATGCGATTCGTCTTTATTAGACGAAATCGGTCGCCTTCTCCTCATTTTCACCGCATCGCGAGAGAGTGAGAGAGAGGGGAAGGGTTCTTCATCTATATCCATTGGGGGGTTGATTTTCACCATTTTTCTTCGGTTGTGAGGCTCGGGCAATCAATCTAACGCGTGTTCTACGGATCTTGGTACTTGAATCTCGTAAGGTAATATTCTAAAACCCTATTTTCGATTAAATTGGGGGTTTTGGGTTTTTCTTCCGATTCGTTCCGTTTTGTTGGTGGATTCATGATGTATACGATTAATATTGTTAGTATCTTTAGTTTTCCTACGGATTCATGGATATTTTGTGAATTTTTACGGAATCGAGAGGGTTTGGTTGTGGTCCGCCCTCGTTGTTGTTTTCGGTATGAATATACATGAATCGTAGGCGGGTTTCCGGGTGTATTCCATTTCCATAATCGTTTAGAAGTGGTTGTGATTGTGCTATTCGAATCGTTAGGTTCATTTTCGTCGGTTCCTCGCGGTCGTGCTTGATTCTTCCGTTCCGTTCATTGTCGTCTTCCTTTTCGTTAGCATCGGGCGTTCCGAAGCTTCCCGGTTGAGCCGTATCCGTTCGTGGTTCAGTGCTCGTGGTATCGAGGCAAGTACCTTGCCCATACTTTCTCGTTTTATGGATATGATGATCGGTTGTCGTCTTGATGTGTTTATTTGGTTATTTGAAATGAAGTTTCAAAGGATTTCGGTTTGGCCTCGTTAAAGGCTTTCTTTCAAAACGCGTGTGTTTTGTGAACGGTACTTTGAGAATTGATTATGATTTGATTATTTTGAACGTTAAAGGATTTTATGATGATACTCCTATTGTTTAAAGTTATGGAATCGTGTATTCCGTATTTGATCTTGTTATTGTGTTTTGAAGAGTTTGATAATGGTGTCGAGTTAAGGGCCATCTCTAGTGAGTATTCTTAATGAACTTACATTCTTAGCATGTTAGTATTGCATGAGTAACGTGTGTGTGTGTATGCTCACTGCGGGTTAGATCCGAGGGGGTCTCGGTAGGGCTCCACGAAGCTGTGGAACCGCGAGCTTGCTTTTAACCACTGTGGGTTAGATCCGACGGGGTCTCGGCAGGGATCCACGAAGCTGTGGGTCCGCGGTTAATTGTGGTGTATTTTACAAATGTGGTTTGATCATTGGCATTTCCGGAAATGAGTGCTTTTGAACGGTTTTCATTTGCATGCATTGACTAAGTGTGTAAGAGGTAAGTTGTTCGTTTGGCCTACTTGGCTAGGATGGCTCTAGAGTATTTTGTTGTTTGTTTTAAATCCTTTATTTGTGGATTTTGATGTTGGGAGACGAACCTTGTGGTCGTTCTTGTGTACTGTGAGTTGATGAGAAATGGGGCTAAAATCCCAACATTTTTGTAAAAGTCCTTTTACGGATTTGGGGCTAAAATCCCAACGGTTTGGTAAAGGTGATTTTACGGAAAGTAAACTGGGGCGGTGACCCCTTTGTCTTGTGGATTTTGAAAAGTAGGATTTGATAATCCTAAATGGTTTTCTATTAAAACTCTCGATGGCATTCTAAACCGTCTTATAAATTATTTCCATTGGTTTATGGTATTTCGATTTTGAAATGTTTTCTCAAACCCTTGCCTCGAGAAGTACTTTTCGCTTTGTTTGGATCTTTGAGGATTCCCTGGTTATTGTTATTCGTGGAATGTGAATTGTATGGCTCGTATTTGCACTTTGTATTTGCACTAGCAAAACAAAGTGGAGTTTGCTAACCCCGAGTATTCGGGGTGGATGTCTATTTTTGCATTCGTGTTTTGGAGCATAACACGTGGTCGGCACGAAGGATGATGAAAGATGAACGATACTAATCACACGAGGATCCGTTGATGTCGTATTGGTCTAGTTGTATTTTCTTTTCCACGCAAGATCTTTTCCCGTTGTACGGGAGTTTATTGTACTTTGACCCCTGCGTGGGTATATGTTGTAATTGAGTTGTATATTTTATTGAAAGACCAAATCGGTCTACTGAGTCATTTAGCCTTGAAGGCATTGTCGAGATGTTAAATGTCGTTACCAGCCTGGTAGATCCTTGAGGAAAGGTTCTACGGCGTGTAATATCCCTGAGCGGATTGGGGGTGTTACATAAATGGTATCGGAGCTTAGGTTGTGAAAACCTAGCCGCCGGGTCAGTGGTGTCTATTGAGTTTTGTCTCGTCGGATTTAGTCTGACTGAGTCGTGTCGCGACGCGTCGTTTGAGTTTGTTGGTCGTGATTAGTATCGTGGGGCGATCATCATCTTCGTGCGACCTGTGAATGTAAGTCTCCCTTCTTTATGTTGTGCCTCGTGTGAAACGAGCTATTTTTATGGTTATTTGTTAAGTGATGGAATCCTTATGTGGATTTTGATTTCACGATATGTATTTAATCGACTCTCGTATTTGATTTATACGAGGAGTGTCGTCGCTTGTGATGTCTTTTTTTTTTATTGTTGTTTTTGTCCGTTGCTGATGATTTTCGAATCGATTTGCACGTTTTACAAGTTCTCTTGTGGAAGTTTTGTGCTTGTACACGTTCGACTTGCTCACTAGCCAGTGCGGTAGGGTCTTTAGAGGCCTCGAATGGGGCCAGTGGTTTTGTTCTGAATGTGGTTATTTGACTCTAATATTTTATTCTTATGAGGAGTAGTGTTGCTGGATTGTGCATGTTGAACTGTATTTCTTTTATCCGCTGCGTGAGTTCTTTTGTAATGACTTTCGGTATTTTACCGACCGAGTTTTATTTCGATAACCGCTTCCCTTAACCGAGTTTTGGCATTATGGCCTTGATCGCTTTGGAGAAATTCTGGTGACGGTATTTAGTATTTTGTAAATGGCTTTCGTGAGTTTTTGAAATATTACCGTCATCAGCCTTTTTGGCATTTTTGTAAATGGTTTTTAGCCTGGGGTTCCGACGCGGGACCCACAGCGCTATGATGTTCCGTGTGACTACCTGAAATTTTTGGGCATTCTAGCCTTTTTGGCATCGTCCTTTTTGGCATTGAATTATTTTCGAAAACTTGAGTATCTTAGAAATAAATTTCGAGACATATTTTTTCAAATGAGTTATTTTCTTGTGGTACGTCCAGTGCCACAATATATTTCAAAATTTTTCGCCTCGAGGACCAAAATGTTTTGAGATATTTTCAATGTTTTAGAAACACTTTTATCTAGACCCGAGGGTCGAATATTCTGAAAGTTTTCACTAAGAGAAAGTGTCCTCATTTTTATCAAATGCGAAACGGTTCTCCAAAGTCTCGATAACGATGTTTCACGTTTGTACTTTTTGAAAGGTGATACTCAAGATCAATCGGTGTTCTTCTAAATTATTTTCAAAATGAGGTTTTCGTTTTTAAAACTTATCCATTCCCGTTTGAGGGCTGGGTATATATGTATGATGTTCACGTTGTCATTTTGATGTTTGCTCCCAAGTATGACCGATTTGGCGGTGTGAGCGTTGAGTCGTTTTCCACACATTTGTTGTGTTAGCCCCTTGTGAGAGGTGGGATGTTGGTGTTGAATATTGTCGCCTCGTGGTGATTTCTGCGTTGTCGCGCATGTGCGAGCTGTTAGAGCTTGGGTTGGTGTGGCCGTGTGCATCGGTGATCGTTCCGTTATGTGTCGGTTGTTTAATGTCTTGTTACCTTGCTCCTGTTTTTGTGAATTTCGTGGACGAGGTCGGAGGTAATGCCC
The DNA here is from genome assembly GCA_033398695.1 of Orobanche coerulescens. Taxonomy (NCBI): domain Eukaryota; kingdom Viridiplantae; phylum Streptophyta; class Magnoliopsida; order Lamiales; family Orobanchaceae; genus Orobanche; species Orobanche coerulescens. Next base: position 26,207,785 of record CM065805.1, on the reverse strand, counting down.
GTACTATTTTGACTTCTGTATTTTCTCTTTCTCCAGTCTATCGATTCGCTCATGTTCGTTGACACTTTATGAACCTGTTCTGTATTTCGGTTTCATCGTTCGAACGAGCTGTGATCTTGTTGTGGGCCGATCTGGTTATCGATGTGACTTTTTTTCGAGTTCGGTTCGATTCTTGTGAACCTTGTTCGGGAGTAACATCATTTGGTTCTACTAGTCCTTTTATTCGAAGGGATCGGATTTTGAACTTCTGTATATTCTACTTTGTCGACTCATTTATGTTCGTTGACATTTCTGAGCTTGTCCCGCCCCTTGTTTTTGTTTATCGAACGAGTGTGGCATCATTTCGGAATAACTCGTTTGCCGTTGTGACTTTCCAATTTCTATTCCCTTTCATGTGAACCTTAAAGTTGTTGTTTGAATTTTTATTGTTCTTCGTGCTTCGAACATGATCGTTCGATTTTTGTTGTCTCGATCTTTGTGGTTCGATCGTTTGATTGTTCGGTTTTTGTTAATCTCGTTTCGTGATTCTTGAACGTCCAGACTGTTTCGTAATTCCCTTAAGTTCGGGAAATTAGTCTCGTTTTCGATCTTTCAATCCTTGGGCGGTGGAATTCCGTATTAGTTCAGCGATTGGCTCGCGTTTCGATTGATGTACCGTTGGGTTGGTCAATCATACTGACTTTCGTTCGTTGTGTTTTGTGATTGTCGGATAATTGACTTGGCTATATCATCCGTTTGATGACACTCGTCATTTGTTGGTTTTATTGTATCCCTAATGGCGATGTTGTGCTGGTCGTCGTGGAGCATGTTTTCACGCCGTTTATTTCTTTGCGTTGCTTGTAACGTTTCGCTGATGGGCGTAAGTTACGCATTTCTTGTGTATCTCGTTGAGTTTTCCCTGGCGGAGATATTGCTTCTCCCTACTTGTTTTAAGTTTCGGGACGAAACTTCTTTTAAGGAGGGTAGAATGTAATATCCGCAATTTCGAATTTCGGTAATTTTCTTTTTTTGGTGTATTTCTCGATCGTAGTGACTCTCGTATACCTTTCAGTGTGTCCTTCCTGTCAACTGTTGAACTGTATTTTCGTTATTGATGTGCGGAACCGCCGTTTCGGGGTTGCCGCGGATCCATTTCGTGTTATTGGTTCCCAAATATTGATTCCTATCGTTTTATTCTCTTTCCGGATCATTTTCATCATTTTGGGACCCAAAAGGGGGTGTGGGCCGCGGCAAGACAGTGTGCCGCGGCACACATATTTCTCGATCGATGGTCGAGCGACCAGATTGTGCCGCGGCACACCCATCCGTGCCGCGCACGATGCCGAAGTCAAGCCGCGGCACATCCGTCCGTGCCGCGGCACACCCGTGTGACATCTGCGACCAAAACTCGCTCGTACCGTGTGCCGCGGCACACGCTGGCCGTGCCGCGCACAATGCCAAAACCTCGAGTAAATTTTCGTGCCGCTGCACACGGCGGTCAATCGGCGATTCGTCTTTATTAGACGAAATCGGTCGTCTTCTCCCTCATTTTCACCGCATCGCGAGAGAGAGTGAGAGAGAGGGAAGGGTTCTTCATCTATATCCATTGGGGGTTGATTTTCACCATTTTTCTTCGGTTGTGAGGCTCGGGCAATGAATCTAACGCGTGTTCTACGGATCTTGGTACTTGAATCTCGTAAGGTAATATTCTAAAACCCTATTTTCGATTAAATTGGGGTTTTGGGTTTTTCTTCCGATTCGTTCCGTTTGTTGGTGGATTCATGATGTATACGATTAATATTGTTAGTATCTTTAGTTTTCCTACGGATTCATGGATATTTTGTGGATTTTTACGGAATCGAGAGGGTTTGGTTGTGGTCCGCCCTCGTGGTTGTTTTCGTATGAATATACATGAATCGTAGGCGGTTTCCGGGTGTATTCCATTTCCATAATCGTTTAGAAGTGGTTGTGATTGTGCTATTCGAATCGTTAGGTTCATTTTCGTTGGTTCCTCGCGGTCGTTCGTGATTATTCCGCTCCGCTCATTGTCGTCTTCCTTTTCGTTAGCATCGGGCGCCGAAGCTTCCCGGTTGAGCCGTATCCGTTCGTGGTTCAGTGCTCGTGGTATCGAGGCAAGTACCTTGCCCATACTTTCTCGTTTTATGGATATGATGATCGGTGGTCGTCTTGATGTGTTTATTTGGTTATTTGAAATGAAGTTTCAAAGGATTTCGGTTTGGCCTCGTTAAAGGCTTTCTTTCAAAACGCGTGTGTTTTGTGAACGGTACTTTGAGAATTGATTATGATTTGATTATTTTGAACGTTAAAGGATTTTATGATGATACTCCTATTGTTTAAAGTTATGGAATCGTGTATTCCGTATTTGATCTTGTTATTGTGTTTTGAAGAGTTTGATAATGGTGTCGAGTTAAGGGCCATCTCTAGTGAGTATTCTTAATGAACTTACATTCTTAGCATGTTAGTATTGCATGAGTAACATGTGTGTGTGTGTGCTCACTGCGGGTTAGATCCGACGGGGTCTCGGTAGGGCTCCACGAAGCTGTGGAACCGCGAGCTTGCTTTTAACCACTGTGGGTTAGATCCGACGGGGTCTCGGCAGGGATCCACGAAGCTGTGGGTCCGCGGTTAATTGTGGTGCATTTTACAAATGTGGTTTGATCATTGGCATTTCCGGAAATGAGTGCTTTTGAACGGTTTTCATTTGCATGCATTGACTAAGTGTGTAAGAGGTAAGTTGTTCGTTTGGCCTACATGGCTAGGATGGCTCTAGAGTATTTTGTTGTTTGTTTTAAATCCTTTATTTGTGGATTTTGATGTTGGGAGACGAACCTTGTGGTCGTTCTTGTGTACTGTGAGTTGATGAGATTTAGGGCTAAAATCCCAACATTTTTGTAAAAGTCCTTTTACGGATTTGGGGCTAAAATCCCAACGGTTTGGTAAAGGTGATTTTACGGAAAGTAAACTTTTGGGGCGGTGACCCCTTTTGTCTTGTGGATTTTGAAAAGTAGGATTTGATAATCCTAAATGGTTTTCTATTAAAACTCTCGATGACATTCTAAACCGTCTTATTAATTATTTCCATTGGTTTATGGTATTTCGATTTTGAAATGTTTTCTCAAACCCTTGCCTCGAGAAGTACTTTTCGTTTTGTTTGGATCTTTGAGGATTCCTGGTTATTGTTATTCGTGGAATGTGAATTGTATGGCTCGTATTTGCACTTTGTATTTGCACTAGCAAAACAGTGGAGTTTTGCTAACCCCCGAGTATTCGGGGGGTGGATGTCTATTTTTGCATTCAGGTTTTGGAGCATAACACAGGGTCGGCACGAAGGATGATGAAAGATGAACGATACTAAGCACACGAGGATCCGTTGATGTCGTATTGGTCTAGTTGTATTTTCTTTTCCGCTGCAGTATCTTTTCCCCATTGTACGGGAGTTTATTGTACTTTGACCCCTGCGTGGGTATATGTTGTAATTGAGTTGTATATTTTATTGAAAGACCAAATCGGTCTACTGAGTCATTTAGCCTTGAAGGCATTGTCGAGATGTTAAATGTCGTTACCAGCCTGGTAGATCCTTGAGGAAAGGTTCTACGGCGTGTAATATCCCTGAGCGGATTGGGGGTGTTACATAAATCGTTGCAACAATTCACTCTGAAATTGCTCCCATGTTAAAGGATCGTACAATTCTTTTACAATCGTGAACCAATGAGTGGCCACGCCGGTCATACTTAATTGGGCCAGACGGATGCGAAGGTGAGAGGGGGTTCCATTGATTTCGAAATAGAGGAGAGCTTTCTGCAACCAGCCTTGGGGATCAAAACCAAAGAATTCTGGAAGTTGGATCTTCTTTACAGCCCATGGAAGATTATCGGAAATACCTCCAGATAACTGAGGGCCACTGGTATCGTTGAGAGGAGGTGTTTGAGCTCTGTTACTCAACCCAGAACCACCGCTGGAGGCTCCATCCACTGATTCAGCCCGTTTCTCCTGTTGCTTGACCCACGCCATCATAAATTTCTGGAACTCCCCCAATGCTTCCCGTTCAGTAGCCAAGTTGAGTCGCAAATCCTCTAAATCTATCTGAATCTTTGCGATTTGTTCTTCATGCTGATCCAAGCGGTTCACCTGAGCTCGTGTTTCAACAGTGGGTATCACCATCTTCTCTTCTCGGTAGAGCGTGGCAGGTTGGACCAGTGATGAGGTTTGAATACAAGTAAAATATAAATGAATATAACAGTGAAAGGAAGAAGAAGGGATTTTATTTAAACGGAAATAACAAGTGAAATACAAAACTAGGGAATCTTCCCTCTCTCTAGACTATCTCCCTAGAGCCCAAAACTAATGAAATTCTCCTGCTCCTAACATAACCACATCCCCCCCTTTTATCCTAATTTTCTCTCTCTCTCTCTCCTCTAACAACTTTCTCAGCCACTTTTTTCCACTGCCTGTTTTGCCCTCCGAGAATATACCTGCAATATCCTTGGCCTAGCCTGTTGGGCCCACACGTCGCCACTCTCATCATTCTCATCACCAATCCTCACCAAGAATCAAATCCTCATCTCTAATATCTACCACAATCAGATTAGAAGGCCAATCCCTCCCCGCGATCCTCCTAGAAAAATCTCTAATCGCACGATCCCCCACGATGCTATCCCCACTAGGAAGTTTAACAACAAAAGGCTCACAGGCAACTAGGCAATCAACATGCAGACGACGCACACAATCCATAGATATAAAAGAATACGTAGCACCAGAATCGAACAGTACGGAAACAGGATGATCAAGGATATGGACGGTACCTGTAGCCACCGTCGCGTCAGGATCTCCTGCTCGTCTCATCTCGTACACTCGGGGCGGAACAGACTTCGCACTAGAAGCTCCCCCTCTAGAAGGCTGACCACGTCCTCGACATCTACCAAAACTCTGTTGCGGCTGAGGAACGGTCGGTGCCTGATTCACACTCGGCTCTCCCGCGGCTGGGGCTGATATATGAGTAACTGGAGCCCGAGCTGCATCCGTACAAAACTTAGCACGATGACCCATCCGACCACAAGCAAGACACTGAATCGGAGGCCTATCACACTCACTCATCATGTGGCCCGGACGACTACAGTTGAAGCACGTAGGACTACGAACGGAACCAGCAGGAGCAGACCTAGAACCGTTTCCTCGACCAACTGATGGAGACTGACTCCCGAAGACTCGCGAACCAGACTGAGCCTTCGGATACCCTCTAGACTTGCCTCCCGAAAACTGACCGGAGGTCTTCTGCTTCTTCCCTTCGGTTGCCGTCTCTGTCGCAGAAAACGACATCTCATAAGCCATCGCTTTATTCTGATAATCTTTCAAAGTCGTGCACCCCAGACCAGACATGTAGTGGCACACCCTCGGTTTCATCCGCATATCAAAGTGGCGGATCTTATCAAGCTCATCTCGGGCTTTGATAGTAGTCTTTGATAGCTTGAGATATAGGAACATCTTGGGGCTTAGCCTCAAAGAAGGCTCGGATCCTCCCCTCTTTCACTGGCCATGGACAGAATTCGTCTTCCATCAGATCCCGAAACTCTGCCCACGTAGCTGCCCGGTCACGCGGTTTCACTTCTTGACACCACGTTGCTGCCTCCTTGGCGAGGAAGTACTGAGCAATGGGTACTTTCCTCTCCTCAGAACAATTAGCGGCCTCAAATACTTTCTCCATCTCGAATAGCCAATTCTCCCAACCAGAAGGGTCGGAAGCACCATCAAACTGCGGAGGATGCATACGAATCACGTCCTGAAGTAGCTTATCATTGCCGGATCCAGTAGGCGGAACCGGGTTGGCATTAGCTTGGCCGACTAGAACGGCCTGAGTTAGTAGCGTCATCTTGTTGCAAAATGTTGGCCACTCCAACATTCTCATGTGCATTACCGGAGCTAGCAGACTGGTCCTGCTGACCTCCGGAACTAGGGGGAACACTGTTCGACAAAGAAGGCATCGCCGAATCAGTTCCCGAGTGATCGGACATGGCCGCCCCACCGGCTGCGCCACGTCCCCTACCGCGTCCGCGACCGCGTCCGCGTCCTCTACCAGCAGGAATTCTAAAGAAGCAACGGGTAAGTACAATTTAAACGCAAAACGCAACAAGATACTAAGATAGGAATAGAACATAAAGGTGAAACGAGTCAAGTTAGGAAAACTTACGAGCACCGGCGTACTGAGATGATGGCATAGCAGGGATACTGTCCCAAAAACGACACTTAACTAGACCCAAATAACCGACAACCTAGGTATCCATAAACCTAAGCTCTGATACCATATTCTGTAACACCCCCAAGACATTCAGGGCATATTACAGTGCTGTGGACTCCACACTATGGAATCCACCAGGCTAACGTACCAACAAGACATTTGACAACGACAAACAATCATCAATAATACGACAATTCAAATAAGATTACAATCCGACAATAAAATCCAACACCAATCCATTTCCCAAAATAGGAACACAACATTAATAATTTTGAAACAAGAAGTACTCGAGTACTTAAACCAATTTTATAATACAAAAGTCTCAAAACAAGACATCCAAAGTAATAGACTGAACTGAACACCAACAAATGACTACTGATCAGTATCATGCTTGCCCATCATCCTCATACGGCTCAAGTGCTCGTTTGTCCCCACGATCGATACCTGAAATACAAAAAGTAATTCCCCCATTTAAGGGGTTAGCGACAACTGCTAGTGCAAGTACAATCCATTTGAACTACATTCTAATCAGATGAATATATGCGCCAAAAAGTCGTTTTAGAAAACATTTTATATTCCGGAATATTTATGATCTATAATCACAAAACACATTATCTCCAACAAATCACAATTCAAAGTTAACCGTTGGTACGAGACTTACGGCCACCGTACCCCGCAGAGCCCCGTCGGACATCCCTGGGTGGCTAACCACAGTTCGCGATACGCACACTCACGGCAATACGTATCCCTAGAGTCCCCGTCGGACCGTCCCTAGGTGAACATACACATAACCATCCACAACAACCACGATACAGCCATAATTCAAATACTAGAACATGTAAACAAATGTAAAGTACTTGCCTTTGAGACATTCTTGAAGAAACGGAAGTGAAACAAGACTACGAACGGTCCGGGTGGAAAACGACGGTTCCTAAACGAAGGATCAACATAGTTCAGTCCCAACGGACAACAATAACCGATCGGAATACACCCATAATCCCCGATTACAATTCATGACAAAAACGTTCAATCGATACGGGCGAGGGTTTACGCAAAATCTCCCCGTATCAACAATTCGCGGATTAAAATAAAGAAAAACGGATTGGGAATCACCCAATAACAATAATCAGTGAGGAATATCACAACATACTAGAATAGTTCGAGTCCAATTAGCAAAACCCGGAAAACCCCCCAAATTTGACGAGTTAGGGTTCTAGACGAAAATACCTTGAATTCGGACGATGGATGATGATTATGCTGATGATAATATGTTAACACGACTATACGGTGATGGAATTTGAAGAGAACTCCGATCAGTACCGGTGGAAATCGCCTCTGAGGTCGCACGTCGAAGAAACGAAGAGAAAAGAATAAAACTAATGTTCTGAAACTGCCCGCTGACTTATATAATCTGTGAAGTTAGCGCACGCTAACTGCCATATATAGCGCGCGCTAATGGGGCCGTGACAGGTCCAGTGGCTACTACCACCATTCGTTAGCGTACGCTAACAATAGGGAGTTAGCGTACACTAAATGCATATCGGTAGCGCACGCAAGGTAACAGGAGTAGCGTGCGCTACCTACACAGCAGTTCAGTACTACTGATGTCACATCAGCAGTAAGCTACTGTCGAGGGTACAATACACGAAATGCACAATGAGATCAGAATCCAGGAACATGAATGCGAAGCATACAAGACGACGAAGCTAAGCGCTGAAAGAAAATACAATTCCGACCATCGGAGGGTCCGTAATGCGACAACGAAAATGAGATTCCCTAAACTATTAGGAAATTACAAAAATGGCCCAAGTGCCCGAAAATCACGAAACGACGTCGGATTTACAAACCGAAAGTCTCAACACGACCAACTCAATCATACGAACTTGTGCAAACGGAGAAACAACAAAAACAAACGAGTTTTACGAGAATCGAACGTTCATACGGCAAAACATGTCATAAAATGAAATTACGTGAAAACATCATCAAAGCTCGTCCAAATGGAAAAACTTCAAGAACAAAGTAGATTCAAAATGTCGAAACGGTTACAAGCGAGTCGATAAAAATAGACATACACCAAAATTGGAAACTGCTAAAAATGGAAAATTACGAATATTACATTGTCGTGCCTTTTTTCAAGAACAAAGGCGATGCTCAGAGTTGTAGTAACTATAGGGGTATTAAACTCCTCAGTCATACTATGAAACTTTGGGAAGAGTGGTGGAATGCAGGGTTAGAAGAGAAGTGGAGATCTTAGAGAACCAATTTGGCTTCATGCCTGGGAGGTCCTCGACTGAGGCCATTCATCTCGTCAGACACCTTATGGAGAAGTTTAGAGAGCGGCGTAAGGACCTCCATATGGTGTTCATAGATCTAGCGAAGGCTTATGATAGCATTCCGCGCGATGTTATTTGGAGGAGCCTAGTAGAGAGGAGGGTGTCGTTGCCGTTCGTTAGGGCGATCCAAGACATGTACTCCCAAGTTAGGTCGACGCTAAGTCCTCTTCTCTTCGCTCTAATCTTTGACGTCATTTCGCGAAGGATTCAAGATGGCATCCCGTGGTGCATGCTTTTTGCTGACGACATTGTGTTAGTGGCGGAGTCGAGAAGGGAGATGAACTCGAAGTTGGAGCTTTGGAGGGCTAAGTTAGAATCTCAGGGCTTGCGTGTGAGCCGGTCTAAGACCGAGTATCTCTGGTGTAACTTTAGTGGTGAGGTCAACGAGGAAGATGTTGAGGTAATGATTGCGGATCAGATCGTACCCCGTACGGATAAGTTCAAGTATTTGGGTTCGATCATTCAGAAGGAAGGTGAGTGTGAAGATGATGTCACGCATCGCATTAAGGTGGGGTGGCTAAGGTGGAGAGCAGCGACAGAGGTCCTGTGCGACAAGAAAGTCCCTCTAAAGTTGAAGGGTAAATTCTATAGAGCGGCAATCCGACCTGCAATGTTGTATGGCTCCGAATGTTGGGCGATGAAGAAGTCGCTTGAGAGCAAGTTGGAAGTGGCTAAAATGAGAATGTTACGTTGGTCGTGTGGTCGCACAATGTTAGATAGAATTGCGAACGGGTTTTCGTGAACGCTACTGAAGTGGCGCCCATTTCAGCGAAAGTTAGGGAAGGGAGATTGAGATGGTTTGGCCACATCCGTAGGAGGCAGGCATCTGCTCCGGTGAGGAGGGTCGAGAGTTTAATAGTTGTCGGGGAAAGGAGGAGAGGCAGACCGAGGAGGACGTGGGAGGAGCAACTGAGATTAGATTTGAAGGCCTTAAACCTTTTCGAGACCACGATCATTGATAGGTGCGCTTGGAGGCGCGATCGAGTTGTGGATTCTTTTGTAGGAGCGGTCTTTGTAGTTGAGCGCCTCGGGGTTGGGTTGTCTCGGTTAGCTTTGACCTAAAACATTGCATTTTTACTTTTATTGTATATTTTATCCTATTGTCTTTGCGTGTGGATATTTTTACAGTGAGGCATGCAGAGCCAACCTCTCTTTTGTTAGAGCAGCGTTCATCGGGAGTGAAGTAGCCAAATTCCGCTTAGGTAAGTCCCATGTGGATCAAGCCATGGGCTCAGGTATGGTCTCGAGCTTTCGAATCATATATTTTTCTTTGTATTTATCACACAAGATTCTACTGTGCACTAAGCTGGGGGTCTTCACGGAAACAGCCTCCCTACCGTAATAAGTAGGGGCATGGTCTGCGTACATCTTACCCTCCCAGACCCTGCTCTGAGCGGGATATACTGGGTATGTTTGGTTTGGTTTGGTTTTTTTCTGACCCTGCGAATTAATTTTATATTTTATTTGGAATAAAGTCCCTGATTAATTAAAATAAATAATTCCAAAAATAGGGGTATTTTACATTTTAAATTATGATGGATTATTTGAGATTTTTGGGTGAAATTAGTTTTCTAAATTAAAAATAAAAATTTTAAATTTTGTACCCACAATTATTTAATTGGCATTTTTGGGAGCTAATTAAATTAATTAGGGGTCAAAAATGATTTTTGGGGTATTAATTTTTGGAAAAATATAAATAGGTGAAATTATTAATTTTTAGAAAATCAAAAAAATCAAAAAAAGAAAAAAAAAATATTTTTATCAGATTTTTTTAAAAATATCTGTTCTTGAGTGTTCTTGGTATTCTTGAAGATCAAACTCAATTTTGATAGTGTTATTGGATTGCAAAATTGCGAGTGTTAGTAACCAAACTGATCCTCATCGAATTCTCTACAAGATTCCACCATCAGATTTCACAAACAAGCAACTTCAAATATGGTGAATTTTCGGATTTTAAATTTTCATTTCGATTTTTCATGTATGTTACTTGTTCATGATTTTGGTTTACACCATGTTATAGATCGGTTGATTGTGAGAAATTTGCATATTTTATGTTGAGTCTCATGTGCCAATTAGGCTGATCGGAAAATTGGGTTAGCGGCCGGAGTTTGAGTTGATCGATTCTGATGCAGATTTCGTTTTGTTATTAGTTGGTTAGAAAATGTTATGTGATAGAAAATGGTTTGATGTTGATTTGGTGTGATTCTGGAAGCAAGAAACGAGCTGTCGGAAGTTTTTGAGCTCGCCGGCGACCGTCCTTAGTTTTCGGGCCGAGTTCCTCTAAAGATAGCTGTTTGATCCACAAAACCCTAATTTCATTTTCAAAAAACTGTTTTTGACCTAAATTTTTTATAAAAATTCAAAAATTCTAAATTTCATTACTTTAATTAATTATTCAATTTTTTATTTCAAATAAATAATTGTTTAATTAATTTAGTGAATTATTTTGAAAAAAATTTAATAAATTCAAATTATCTTAATTTAATTACTTAATTATTTAATTAATTATTTATTTTGAATAAATAAATAATTAATTAATTTGGTAATTTATTTTGATTTAAAAACTTTAAATTTGATTATTTTTTATTTAACTTTAATAAGATATAGTTAATGATTTAATTGAGATAATTAGTCAATTAATTTTATATTAATTTATTAATTTCAATAATTAGGTATTAATTGTTAATAATTGATTTTAAATCAAATTTAAATGATTTAAATATTTCTTAATTTCAAATAAATGACTGATCGACTTGAATAACCAATTAAATTGAATTATTTCTGGTTAATTAATTATCGATTGATTGATTAGACGATTTTAAATAAAGACAATGTTTATTATGGAAAATGACCCGATTATTCAAACGAAATATTTTATATTCAAATTTTCTTTCAAACGAAGATTATGTGGTCTCTAAAATAATTTCTTTTAACTTAGTTACGTGCTATGTGAAATAAATGAATGGTTTATCGAATTTTAGTTGATTTATTTGATACGTGAACTGTATAGTTGTTTAAATTAGTCGGTATACAATACGAATGGTCGATTATTGTTTAGATCAGATTTGTTGATACAGCAGTGACTGAAGTTTCATACCTTATTATTTTAAAGAGTCCCAACGAGGCAAACAGACAATTATTGATTGACGAATAGCTAGTATCTACTGTTAGATCAAGCTTCTGTTTAAGGCAAGTGTCTATACCCTTCACTTATTGTTCAAGTGATATTTCCTTCAACTATTATGCGGTTGTTACCTTCCAAACATATTGCAAGCGTTCTATCCACCTTTTGTGTTTACACAGAGGTTACTTATTCAAAAAATCTGCAGTTGTCCTATCAAGGATACGAGATTTCACAAATATTCATTTTTCACCGTTTTATCCGTTTTATAAATGTTATTCCTTTATAAAAAAACATAGATTCCTTGTTCCATAACAGGCAAACTTACAAATACCCATTTTATACTATTCCATCTAGAGTAGTAAATTTTACAAGTAACCATTGTATACTGTTTCAACTATATTATAAATGTCGTTTTTTCTTTAAAAGCATATGAACCTCGTTATTTAAAATATCTCTTGATAATACCTATGCTATCCTGGTTGATAACCATTTGTCAATGTTGAGACTTTGGAATATCAAAATTTGGTAGAAATTGTTGCAGACTCTTGTAAACCCTGAGAGGTTGATAAATTTAAAAAATTGTCGAATTGATTAAGGATGTCAATTGCGTGACACTTTATGACAAGAAATTGGAATGTTTTATTTATAACGAGGCACCGGTTCAATGTTACTATTATTAGGCCAATGTGTGCCTAGGATCCAAAATATTTGTTGACATGCTTTTGCATTGTCTGGGATTATTTCGCGACTGATCATTGGCCATAATCCATAGCGTCTTATCAAAATTTCGAATTAATATTTAAAGGTTATTGCAAATGTGGCAAACTATTATTTAAAAATACAGGTTGATTTTACTGATTGGGTTGAAATGATGATTTATACTTATTCTGTTATGTTGCACTTGTTGAGCGTTTTTGCTCACTCTTGTGTTATTATTTCCCAATCCCCTTTAAGTTAAGATTGAGGATGACCCGTCTTCGTCTCATTGCACGTATAGAGAGTGCTGATCCCTTCTGAGCAGATTAGATTCAGGATGCCAAAGCAAGTAGAAGTTGTTGGATCTAGCTTAAGGCTGGATAATTTTCTTTTGTGAGCATGTAATGGTTAAAACTTGACTAGTAAAATAAAACTTATCTAGACATTTGGTTATCGGACTAACTTCTTTTCGAAGCTATCTCGGTAACATTAAGTTGTGTTGTAATAGCATTTCATATTTTTAGTATCTTGTTTCAATGCCATATCCTGTGATCGATCCTTAGTTGTTGAGGGGTCATGTTCTACCTACGTTTATTTTTCGAGTTATATAGTTTTAGATTGTTAGTGGCTCCCAGATTTGTGATCCCAGTGTTAGGAGTATGCTCTCGAATGCCACTCAAAAGTTGTTGAGTGAGGGCATTGTACTTGTAATTATGTAAATCATTATCATAAGGCAAATGAATGTTTCTTTATTTACTGGTAGTTACTGGCATTCCTAACTCGTAAATATACATATAGAAACTAGTTCGTGTATTTGAGAGCAAAACGTTCCACTCCTTATTGGACAAGGGGGTCGGCATTGGAAAGGTTATAGCTCAAATACTTACTCGTTCGCAAGTCGATGAAACTTGACTAGGCGTTAAGTTTATGTGAAGACTTGTATGACGTGTTCTTTGACATGGAGAGTTTCTGTCGAACGCTAATGGTTAGTGGGAGCACAGGTTATAGGTATGCTAATTTGATTAGTATAATCGAACCGACTCACCCTCGATTCGTCACACGGATTTCACTCCGGGACAGTCAATGATGGAATCGAAAGGTTGTGATAGGTATTCGTGAACCTTCGACTTGAGGATTTAGTAGGGATGTGCTTGTGACGTCAAGATTTTCATTAGAGTAGTTCGCCCCTGTAAACCGGGAGGTGGGGGTCAACCTCGACGTGCGTCTTGACGGGCAAGTAGCAGGTCCTACTGAATACCAAGATATAATTCTTTCTCTCGTTAGTGAGCAGGTTATATGTCCTATGCGGTTATTGGAAGATGAGATCATAAGTCTTTGGCCAAAGCATTGGAGCAAGCTGTATTAGATATAGGAGAGCTCGATGATCTCGATTTGCATTAACGCATGCATAGCGTCAAGTACAGATAGGGTTTAACTTACTGTGACCCTATATCTTGATCGGTACATTTGAAAGAAGGGTTTATACGTATACTGGTATTCACGACAGAATAGTTCTTGAATGATCCCAATCATTCGTTCTTAGTTGGGGTACAGTGTAGGCCGTCAGGCTGGCTAGGTGGTGCTACTACTCTTTGGTCCCTCCCATTGCTGACTGAGACAGACCTACCGAGTCGCGCAATAGGATTGACGAAGGAATGAATCGAGCTTATACTCTCATTATGAATATTATATATTGGATATCTAATTTGGGACATTGGATGTCTAAATCGATTTATTGGATAAATTGATTTACGGCCTAATGAATTAAATAAATTACTAGGTGATTAATTTAATTCATAAATATAATTATTTCTTGGAGAAATTAATTATGTTATTTTGTATTTGATATGATTAATTAATTGGATTAATTAATTGATATAAATACATCGGAACGAAATCGGAGTTTATATGTTTGAACTCACGGGAGTCCGAAACGAACCGAACTCGTCTGATTTCCTCATCATGGCACCCCCTTCCACCTAACTTCCCCTTGTCTTTTGTTTCTATTGTTTAATGGATGAGAAGGACTTGTGGGGTGACTTCTCATGTGGCATGAGTTGTAACATGTGAGGTGAAATGTCATGGTGGTTGGGAAATGTATAAAGAAAGGATGGAAGATAAATCATAAGAACTTAGAGTTCATTTAATGGTCTTCAACTTCATCTTCATCTTCTTCATTATTTTCTTCAATTTTCTTAGAGAAATATTGAGAGAAAAATAGAGAGAAAAATAGATTAATACTTAGAGTGTAATAATCTTTATATTCAAGCTCCTATAATCTTATTCTAGCCGTATCCTTGGAGGATAATGGTATTTAGTCGTTCCGATCATTTTTCCGGCGCGTGACAAGTAGAGACGTTGTCTTTTCGACGTTGGATCATCCAAGAGCTTGGAGCGGATTGGATTCGTAGAGATCAAGCAAAGCTCGGGGAATGGCTCAAGAGAAGGATACCATTTAATCAACGGACTACAAGGGTATGTTTTCTCGTATCTCTTATGTTTCGTATTATATTCGTATATACGTAGCTCGATCGATCCTCGTAGGGATTCGGATCGAATTAATTTTCGTTTTACCGCTTCCGCTGGGCCTTCGTTTTAGGCACCGAATCCCAACAGTGATATCGGAGCGTAGGTCTTGCGATCGTATATACGATATTAGCATTTGCAATGCTTGATTAGATGGTGTATGATTTGGAATCATAATGGTATTAATCGTTGATTTTCTATTGTTCATACAAAAGTTATTTTTTCATGATTTTATGTTACAATATAAATCTATTTTTCTTTTGAAAATGATTTAAAATGTAATATAAAGATTAAAAAAATGTTATTTTTGGAATCGAGGCGACGAGCAGGCAGCGTGGTGAACCCGGCACTGGGTCAGCCATTCTCATGGTCGAGGCGGCAGATCGCGATCTGGACCCGTGATCGGCCGAGCTCGGCGATGCAGTGCCGGCCACGCACAGCAATGGTCTCGGTCCCTGCCCGGCCATCTTGGCTGCTTCGGCGATGCTCGGCCGTGTTTTTCGACTCCGTTTTTTATATTTCGTTCGATAATTAATTTGCCATAAATTAAATTGGATTTAATTTGACTAAAATTTAATTATGATAATTTTAATCTTAGGGGAATTAATTTAATGAAATATTTTATCGTCCGGAACAAGTTAAAATTGATGGTTGTTTGAATTAATTGGATTAATTCGTTTTGAATGAATCGATTGGATCGGTTTGTATTGTTGATTGGATCAATGTATCTCTACGCTTTCCATTTATATAGTATTTATTGGATGAATGCTTTCGAATGAGGATGTGGTTCGTGGACTTAGTTTTTGAATCGTTCGTTTTATTCGATTGGGTTGTAAAGGCCGTTTTGAGCCGATTTATTTTACTAGAAATATTTGTATCTAGGATGCAATTTTCAATGTAAAATTTATATGTAATGACGAAGACCGGAGGAAGATCCGTTTCGAGAAGACGAAGATTCAAGACGAAGACTTGTAATTATATTACGGAGTTTTTGTTTTCTAGGAACGGTCCATGAACCATATGTTGGTAGCAACTAGGTTGTGAATGGTTGTTTCATATTGTATGAATGACACAAACGCGCTTAAATGAATTAATGTGCAAAGTGTAACATTAATCGCGATAATTCTCCGACAACAAATTATTAAGTTTATAAAGTTTCAAGGTTTTCCTTCCCTCCATCGAGCTTTCGGGAAATTGAAATCCAAACTGGATGTGCTATGCTTCCGAGTTATCGGGGTAGTCGTTTAGGGAGGACGGATAAATTACCGGGAGCGCATTGGATGCCTTCGGTTGGAGCAAATTTTATCCCTAGAATCCTGATAGGTTGCCGGATAAGATTCAATTGTGAAACTGATTTGCGTCGATGGTATAAACTTAACTTGTTCACGAGCCATAGAAACCGTATAGGTTGAGGGGAGTGAACAAGGGGAAAAAGATGATCGAATCATCCATTAGATGGGTTGGTGTTGGACACCACTTTATGAAAATTAATAGACTAGAAATATGTTTGGTTGCCCTCTGTTAAGATTTATAAAGAACTCGATCACCACTATGAAGTAGAGCGACGATACTTCCGGATTTCACATGGGAGTGTGTTATTCCGATAAAAATAGTGGGAGCTGGGTAACAAGAATAGAAAAGACCTTAATTCTATACTCAGATCACAATATAACAAGTCACTAATTAATCTGTCGTACTTAATGCAGACATAACTCTCAATATGACAATGAATCCACTCGCATTTCTACTCGAAAAGAACACCCTGATTGGACCTAACTTTGTGGACTGGCTCCGCAATCTGATGATTGTCCTCAGTATAGAGGCACTGGGATACGTCTTGGAGATGGACATTCCGGCACCTCCTGTGCGGACCAGAGCCAATCAGGAAGAGATTGAAAACCCCGAAACGTGGGTTAAGGATGACGTAAAAGTCCGTGCATACATGATGGCTTCTATGTCTAATGAGCTTCAGAGAGCTCATGAAAAAATGACTTCTGCTAGGCCGATTATATCTCACTTAACCAAACTTTACGGTGAGCACAGTAGAACTGCTAGATATGAGATATCCAAGCAACTGTTCGGTGCAAGGATGAAGGAAGGTGAGAAGGTTGGGGAATACGTCCTCAAAATGATATCCATGATCGAGAGATTGGAGGCTCTTGATTTTAAAATGGATACTTCTCTCCAAACCGACCTTATCCTACAGTCTCTCCCTGATTGCTTCTCACAGTTTGTTATGAACTTCAACTGCAATGAGATTGCATGCAATTTAGCAGGGCTAATGAACAAACTTGTGACTGCTCAGTCTCAGATGAAGACTCCGCGGATGAAGGAGTCTGCTCTTGTAATTTCTTCTGGACCTCGGAGGTCTAACAACAAGAAGAAAAAGACCAAGAAGCAGACGGGACCACAAGCCAAGGAGTTCAAGGGAAAGGGCAAGGCCCCGATGGTTCCGAAGAACAAGAAGAAGAAGAAGGATGCTTGTCTCAAGTGCGGTGATCTGGGCCACTAGTCTAGAGACTATCCGATTCTTCATGGCACTTCAGGTACAGAACTTTTAGTTTTGGAAACAAATTGTTCTGCTACTGTATTTTCTACTTCCTGGATACTGGATTCTGGTGCTAGTTCTCATATTTGTACCGTGAATCAGAATCTGGAACAAAGTAGGAAGCTTGGAGCTGGAGAAGTTATGATCACAGTCGGAAGCGGGCATAGTGTCGAGGCGACCGACACAGGATCACTTCTTTTGGGTTTAGAATCCGACTTTGTTTTGACTTTAGAAGATGTACTTATTTTGCCCAAGGGGCACAAAAACATTGTATTCATTCCGGTCATAGACCGAAAAGGCTTTTGATTTTTCATTGGTGATGGTTCCTGCAAAATTTATTTTAGAAATAAACTAGTGGGTACTGCTACATTGTTAAATGGATTGTATCAACTAAATCTCAGCAACAAAGTAGTTGTGAATACTATGACTAGAAAACGTGGTAGGGATGTAACCAATCAAGTTTTGAAATGACATCTTAGACTTGGTCATGTTGGTCAGACCAAGGTTTACAAGATGGAAAAAGATGGACTTATGGGTCCATTGGGATCGGATCCCTCTCCTACTTGTGAATCTTGCCTTAAAGGCAAAATGACTAAGTCCCCCTTCACAGGGACTTTTGAAAGAGCCGCTGATAAACTAGGATTAATCCATACCGACGTATGTGGTGCTTTGGAAGTAGCACGTGATGGATATCAGTATTTCATTACGTTTACAGATGATCATACTAGGTATGGTTATGTATACTTAATGAAACATAAATCCGAAGCCTTTGAGAAATTCCAGGAATTTAAGGCCCTAGTCGAGAAACAAAATGGAAATCATATCACAGCACTTCGGTTGGACCGAGGTGGCGAGGATATGAGTACGAAGTTTGACAAATTCCTGAAGGAACATGGAATAATATCACAACTAACACCTCCAGGCACTCCTCAGTTAAATAGTGTGTCAGAAAGAAGGAACCAGACCTTGTTGGACATGGTCCGTTCCATATTGGGCTATACTGACTTACCGATTTACCTGTGGGGTATACACTCCTGACTGCTGCATATATCTTGAACAGATGTCCTTCCAAATCCATTCTTAAAACTCCACATGAGATGTGGGAGGGCAGGAAACCAAGTCTTAATTACATTAGGATTTGGGGATGTCCCGCCTATGTCAAGAAGACTAAGGTGGACAAAATGGAAGCAAGGTCCGTGAGGAGACGTTTTCATTAGATTCCCATATGAGGCGATGGGTTATCTATTCTACATGCCCAAAGATCAAAAGATCGTTGTTGCTTTGCATGCACACTTCCTGGAAGATGAGTTCATTCAGGAAGACGGAGCAGGTAGAAATATTTCTTTGGAAGAATCCAATGAAACTCCTCAGGAGATACCTGTGCAAGAAATTGGAACTCAACCTTCTGTAACACAAGTACAACCACCTCGTAGGTCTAGTAGGGTGTCTCAATTACCCGAGAGGTATAGTTTTATGCACTTGGAGGAACTGGGTTTCCACGAGGTTCCAAGTGATAAACAAGAGACCGACCCGCGACCAATGACTGTAGCAGTTTTCATGTAGTTGGGACCTTCGTTTTAACGAGACAGTCAAATAGTTTGACTTCGTGCAAAATGAAGAGAAACCTTGTGTATACAAGAGGGTTAGTGGGAGCAAGATCACATTCTTAGTACTATATGTATATGACATTCTACTGATAGGAAATGATGTGGGAATGCTCAGTTCTATGAAAGCTTGGCTTTCGAGTAATTTCTCCATGAAAGAATTGGGAGAAGAAACCTATATTCTTGTGATTTGACTCTACTGGGATAGATCAAAGAGAATGATAAGTTTTTTCCAAGCCCTCTATATAGATAAAATCTTAAAGCGATTTAAGATGGATTACTCTAAAAGAGGGTTCTTACCGATGCGACATGGAATAAAACTCTCCTCGAAGATGTGTCCTCTGGGTGAGGAACAACAAAAGAAAATGAGTAATATACTATATGCTTTGGCCGTGGGTAGCCTTATGTCTGCTTTGTTGTGTACAAGACCTGGCATTACGCATGCTGGAAGGGTGGTAAGTAGGTTTCTGGCAAAGCCAGGTGGGAACATTGGACCGCAGTAAAGAACGTTATCAAGTACTTTGGAAGGACTAGAGATCTGGTTCTTTAATATGGAGATGGAGTACTGAATGTGATGGGATTCACCGATTTAGACTTCCAAGGACAGAAAGACAACTCAATGTCTATTTCTGGCTAAACTTTACTCTTAATGGAGGAGCAGTAACTTGGCATAGTGCCAAATATAGCGCGACTACTGATTCCACCAGTCAGGCTGAGTATCAAGTAGCCTCGGAGGCTTCTAAGGAAGGGTTTTTGGATTTAGAAGTTACTGGGTAAACTTCACGTGACACCATATGCTACGCTACCTGGTTTTGGTTTTATACGATAACAATAGAGCGGTAGCACAGGCCTGGGAGCCGAGATTTCATAATAATACAAAACATATTGAGAGAGAGTATCATCTCGTAAGAGAATTTGTTCGCAAAGAGATACATTATGCTGCATAGAGTAGAGTCAGCCGACTACGTCACTGGTCCACTGACCTAGCCACTTTCTCAGATTATCTTAGAGCGTCATCTGGAGAACATGGGTATTAGATACCATAGTGTGTGGGATTGAGTGCAAGTGGGACATTGTTAGGAGTATGCCCTCGAATGCCACTCAGAGGTTGTTGAGTGAGGGCATTGTACTTGTAATTATGTAAATCATTATCATAAGGCAAATGAATGTTTCTTTCTTTACTGGTAGTTACTGGCATTCCTAACTCGTAAATATACATATAGAAACTAGTCCGTGTATTTGAGAGCAAAACATTCCACTCCTTATTAGATAAGGGTGGCACTGGAAAGGTTATAGCTCAAATACTTAAACGTTCGCAAGTCAATGAAACTTGACTGGGCGTTGAGTTTATGTGAAGACTTGTATGATGTGTTCTTTGACATCGAGAGTGCCTGTCGAAGGCTAATGGTTAGTGGGAGCACACGTTATAGGTATGCTAATTGGATTAGTATACTTGAACCGACTCACCCTTGATTCGTCACACGGATTTCACTCTGGGACAGTGAATGATGGAATCGAAAGGTTGTGATAGGTATTCGTGAACCTTCGACTTGAGGATTTAGTAGGGATGTGCTTGTGATGTTAAGATTTTCATTAGAGTAGTTCGACCCTGTAAACCGGGAGGTGGGGGTCAACCTCTACGTACGTCTTGACGGGCAAGTAGCAGGTCCTACTGAATACCAAAATAGAATTCTTTCTCCCATTAGTGAGCGGGTTATATGTCCTATGCAGTTAGTGGCAGATGAGATCATAAGTCTTTGGCCAAAGTATTGGAGCTAGCTGTATCAGATACAGGAGAGCTCGATGATCTCGATTTGAATTAACGCATGCATAACGTCAAGTACAGATAGGGTTTTACTTACCGTGACCTTATATCTTGATCGGGACATTTAAAAGAAGGGTTTATACGTATACTGGTATTCACGATAGAATGGTTATTGAATGATCCCAATCAGTCGTTCTCAGTTGGGGTAGAGTGTAGGCCGCCAGGCTGGCTAGGTGGTGCTACTATATTTGGTCCCTCCCATTGCTGACTGAGACGGACCTACCGAGCCGCGCAATAGGATTGACGACGGAATGAATCGATCTTATACTCTCATTATGAATATTAGATATTGGATATCTAATTTGGGACATTGGATGTCTAAATCGATTTATGGGATAAATTGATTTACGGCCTAATGAATTAAATAAATTACTGGGTGATTAATTTAATTCATAAATATAATTATTTCTTGGAGAAATTAATTATTTGATATGATTAATTAATTGGATTAATTTATTGATATAAATACATCGAAACGGAATCGGAATTTATTTGTTTGAACTCACGGGAGTCCGAAACGAACCGAACTCGTCCGATTTCCTCATCATGGCCGCCCCCCTTCCACCTAACTTCCCCTTGTCTTTTGTTTCCATTGTTTAATGGATGATAAGGACTTGTGGGGTGATTTCTGATGTGGCATGAGTTGTAACATGTGAGGTGAAATGTCATGGTGGTTGGGAATGTATAAAGAAAGGATGGAAGACAAATCATACCTCTCACCTTTTGATTCTTGGAGATTCATACGTGAGTTTGAGGAAGGAGAGAGAGAAAAAAAAACTTATGAGTTCATTTAATGGTCTTCAACTTCATCTTCATCTTCTGCATTCTTTTCTTCAGTTTTCTTAGAGAAATATTGAGAGAAAAATAGAGAGAAAAATAGATTAATACTTAGAGTATAATAATCTTTATATTCAAGCTCCTATAATCTTGTTCTAGCCGTATCCTTGGAGGATAATGAGGTTTAGTTGTTCCGATCGTTTTTCCGGCGCGTGACAAGTAGAGACATTGTCTTTTCGACGTTGGATCATCCAAGAGCTTATAGCGGATTGTATTCGTAGAGATCAAGCAAAGCTCGGGGAATATCTCAAGAGAAGGATACCATTTAATCAACAGACTACAATGGTATGTTTTCTCGTATCTCTTGTGTTTCGTATTATATTCGTATATACGTAGCTCGATCGATCCTAGTAGGATTCGGATCGAATTAATTTTCGTTTTACCGCTTCTGCTGGGCCTTCGTTTTAGGCACCGAATCACAACACCCGGATCTGGGGGTGCCACAGGCTGGTATCAGAGCGACACGAGTTATTGGCAAATGAAACAAGATTAAGTATAGAGTCTAAGACTGATGAGATGTAGAATAAATTAAGATAAGATCACATTAATTAGCAAACTCACATAGAGTTTGAATTGAGATTATTGGATATAATCTTGACTATAAGATGAGAATTGACTTGGGATTTCAGATTCAATATGATATTGTGTTACTATTACAGTTCCCTGACTCTAGTTCTGATGAGTCCAAGGTTCGTTCTGGGTTGGGTAAACCACCACCTTCATCGTCTTCTTCTTTTTCTAAGTATGGACCCGATACGTTTGAGGAGTCCGATCCATCCGAGGATCCGATGAAGTTGGAGACTGATCCAGTTAGGCCAGTAGTAGACCATTTAGAGTAGAGGTAGAGCCTGAGCTGCTACCAGCAGATCCAGTACCCGTGGTACGTCCAGTGCCGTCAAGGATGTCGCCAACACTATCAGCTACTTTTAGGGCATCAGTGAGAGAGCCTCATACTGTAGCATACCAGGTATACACAGATCTACTTCGACATCGCGATATCATGTTTGGGCAGAATATGGAGCTCCGACGCTTAGTGGATACCATGGCAGGAGGATCTGCACCAGTACCCGCACCAGGATTGGAGGTGAGTATCCGAGTTAGAGCTTTGACAGAGATTGTTGCTCACCGCTTGAGGGTCTGGCATCATCCAGCAGGAGCGAGAGAGACCCGAAGGGGATGACCAAGCTGGTTAAGTGGTTATTATCAGAGTTCCGAACTATCAGAGGACCCGTGATCAGTAGCTGGAGGTTAGAGTTGGATAGACGCCTAGTATATGTATAGGCACCAAAGACAGAGATGGCCATATCGTAGAGCCATAATTTTGTTAGAGTTAGTTTTATTGTATAAACTCCACCCTTTCTGTCAGTAGTATCAGCTAGTTTCTTTTCTTGCATCATACGATTATGTTACCAAAGCGGTCATCCAGGTGTACTTGTTTACTATATATATAATGATCGTGATTTTAACTAGACCTATTTCTTGCTCTATCTTTTCCTCTCCACTGTCGATCATTATTTTGTTACTTTCCTCTACTCTGTGTTATTCTCCCCAACTTGATACCTCGTTATTCATCTGCGAGACAATGATCAACTTATATAGTGACAACAAATAAAACATTAAAAATTTTCATAAGCACATTTTAACATGTACCGGTACACAAAAAGGATTTCTGCACTAGATTTCTGCATTTATAGCTTTACAATGACATTTACTTATCTATTGGTTTTGAAATGTTTTAAAATGATGCTGTAGGTCACAAGTGTAACACCCCCAATATATTCAGGAATATTACAGCACCGTAAATCCTTTCCGTAAGAATTTACAAGGATGATGAAATGAAAAGACACTAACAAATACCCACAAATGACAAAAACTGAAATAAAAATACAATAGTTCTATACCAATACTGAAAATGTGAACGTCTCACGAAGAACATTAATACATAGCCAAATCCAACATCATAAAAGACAATGTACTCGAGTACTTATTAAAAACGACACAAACATCTGACAAATAAATCCGGCCGGAACATCACTCTGCACCCTCGTCATCATGCAACTCCAGTGGTTGTTTTCCTGCTCTCCTGAATCCTGAACATGAACAAATGTTCACCCCCGAAGGGGTTAGCACAACGATGCTAGTACAAGTACGATAATTATACAACAATGATTTAATCAACAATAATCATGACAAGTTTCTCCAACGAGAAATAATAACAACACATATCACATCATGACAGTCTCAACATACTCATGGTATTTCAACGATCCAGCGCACACAGCTATAGATTCCCATGATGATCCCGTCAGACCAACGCATGGTGCAACTACCTGTCCAACAATCTAGCGCACACAACTATAGATTTCCCATGATGAATCCCGTCGGATCAACGCATGGTGGACAATTAATCACAACACATGTACACAATACAATCATAACATAACCGACATAATACGAACAGTTCTAATTAAAGTACTTGCCTCAAATTGATGACAAGAATAAAACTTCGATGAATATCAATACACTCGAAGGTCACCCCTTCGATCAATCACATTTCAAAGCTCGAACCTTTAAACAGAAGAAATAATATAGAGTTCATCTCACGTCGAATAACTAATGTACGAACATCTAACAATCCAACTACGGCCGAAAGTTCAACAAAACATAACCTGTCTGATATGCATAATGTACGTTATGTACCAACCATAGCGTACGTTAAGTATGCTCTTTAGCGTCGTAAGATACGAAGCCTAGCGTACGCTAATCATGCACTAGACAGTTCCTCTATCACACGACTGACTCATCTGATAATATAATGTAGCGTACGTTAATTCTGCCCGTTAGCGTACGTAAGCTACAGAGCCTAGCACATGCTAAACATGCATCCGATGTATCCTCCTAATCGAACGGCAGGACTCGTAAATGCGAAATTCTCAGTGTTAACGTACGTTAACTCCATACATGTTACACTCATGTAAACTTGAATGATCTAATGATGTTCAATGTCTTCCACCTTCAAGGATAAGCATATCATCATGATGTCATACTCCAATCTTGATTTACAAATTCTCATACCTAATCCGGTTAATCTGAGGTTGATACACTAGTTACCAATATTAGCAACATATTATAACTTCATCATGAAGATTTATTTACTAACTCAACTTCAACCTTCGGTGATCCTTCATCTAATTCCGTTTAGCAAAACTGATACCGATACTTAATCTACGATCATTATGGCAACACCATTCAATATGGATTATCAATCTCAGAACACTACTCTCATCATTTGATGTAACAGGATTCCAACTATGATGTTCTCAACAATGATAACTTAAGCATAATCATCCCAACTTCTAAACCTGATGTTTGGTTGTATAAATCATCTATGGAATCTAATATTCTCAGTAGTTTGATCCTAACATCCTTAAGAACACGAATCTAAGGTTTGAGATAGTATAACATACATTAAGATGAAGAAAACACCGAGACAATAGGTAGAGTCCAACTCCGGTTGCTTGTGTGCCAAACAAGATGTTTCTCCACTTCAATGATCAAGCATAAGTGATATACAATCTCCAAAGATCAAGTATAAATGGTCTATGGGTGTATATGACGAAGGGGGAGGCTCTCTGGACTTCAATGAAGTGAAGGAGAAGAGAAGAAAATGTAGACAAATGAAATGGGGTGCTGTCCCATTTATAATATTAACTGACTTTACGTACGTTAGCCTTCACGTTTAACGTACATAATCCTTTTAGCGTATGCTATCTAGTCTCCTTAGCGCACGTTATCATCCAATGATAGCTTAGTGTCTCATTCTGTACTCGCTTACGTATGTTACAAGGTTACGTTACGTACGTAAGCGACACCCATTAGCGTATGCTAGTTACATACCTTAGCGTACGTTAACACCCGTTGACTTCAAAACTGTCCACGTTCATCCGCGGGAATCTTATCCGGATCCATCGACTAAATGGCGCATGTGCTAGCCGCACTGCTCAATTATTGGCTGCCTTACGTATGTTACATTTCATTCGTAGCGTACACTAACCTTGGCATATAACGTACGTTAAGCTCTCTTCTTAGCGTACGTTATCACGTAATTGCATGTGAAAATTTACATGTTGATATTATCATGCACATGGATACGAATACGAGAAAGGTCATACTTTGATTATTGATATTGCAAATTCGAATAACACAGGGTTCAATACAGATGAAATACTCAACAATATATCCGGATATTACATACTCTCCTTCTAAAAAGGAGTTTCGTCCCGAAACTCAAGACGCAAATAACTCTGGGTATCTGGATTTCATGCTATCCTTTGTCTCCCAAGTGGCTTCTTCCGCTCCATGGCGCGACCACTGAACCTTAACCAAAGCGATCGGTTTATTTCTCAATTGTTTGACTCGACTTTCGAGTATCATGATCGGTCTCTCTTCAAACATACCATCCTTAGCGACTTCGATCTTGCCGAAATCAATGACATGACTGGGATCCGGTATGTATTTCCATAACTGGGATACGTGGACTACGTTATGAACATGGCTCAGCGACGGCAGTAATGCCAACCTGTATGCCAACTCACCAACCCTCTCAAGAATCTCGAACAGCCGATATATCTCGGACTCAACTTTCCTTTTCTCCCAAAATGAAAGATTCCCCGAGTAGGAGAAATTTTTAAAAGCACGTGATCTCCAATACTGAATTCTAATGGGCGACGATGAACGTCTGCATAAGATTTCTGTCGACTCTAGGCGGTCAACAGTCTTTCGCAAATCAAGGCTATCTTCTCTCGTGTCTATACGATCAATTCCGGTTCCATCCCTATCAAGTCTGATGAATCGTCCCAACATAGGGGCGATCTGCATCTCCTCCCGTATAATGCCTCAAATCGTGCCATCTTAATGGAAGCATGCCAACTATTGTTGTAGGTGAATTCAATCAACGGTAGATGATCTTCCCAATCAGTCGACCAATCTAAGGCACAAGCCCTCAGCATGTCTTCCACTGTTTGAATAGTCCTCTCAGACTGTCCGTCTGTCTGCGGATGATAAGCTGTGCTAAAGTTCAACTCAGTTCCCAAGGACTTATGAACTGCTTTCCAAAAATGAGACACGAAGCGGCCGTCTCGGTCAGAAACAATGGTCTTCGGCGTACCATGCAATCGGACTATTTCTGCAATAAACACTCGTGCTAACTTCTATGGTCCCCAAGTATCCTTTATGCCCATAAAATGAGCCGATTTGGTTAGGCGGTCAACTATAACCCAAATCATGTTCATTCCTGTTCTGGAACTGTAATACCCGTAATTTCGATTTCCGGTAATTTTTTTTTTTTCAGCTAAAGTCCGTTTTGACGACTCGCTCATGACCGTTTCGTCATTTAGAGAATGATTAATTCTGCACTTTTTGTCATCCAAGTTCATTTCAGTGTCGTTTTGTTGAGTTCCGTGCTTTTTGGCGGCTTTTCCGCACTTGAGTTCGATTCTTGCGAATCTCATTGGAAACTGGTGTTTCGAGTTTCCCGTAAGTCCGTTTAACTTTGTTAGACGTGTTGTGAACTTCGGTTTGGTTATTCGATCACGTATCGTGATTTTCGGACGTTTTGGGGCATTTTCGTAATTTCCTAAAGTTTGGGGTAATTACTTCCCGTTGTCGAATTTCGAGCCTTCGGGTGGTCGGAATCATGTGTTCTCTTAGTGCTCGAATTCGTATTTGCGAGTACTTCATAACTGTATTTTCGATTCGTATTCAGGTTCGGGTTTCGGGGTCGTTCGGGCCGTCGGAGTTGGCCCCGGCCGAGTCATGGCCGGCGATGCAGGCCCAAGGATCCGGCCGAGTTACGGCCGGTAGTGCTCGGCAGTTACGTACGTAAGGCCCTGTCCAGTAACGTACGTAACGTTTCCGGCATTTCTAGGCAGTGAGTCGGCCATGGCCGGTTACGTACGTAAGCCATGGCCGGTTACGTACGTAAGGCGGCCGGCAGGCAGCCTATTTAAGGCCCTGCAGTCGGGTATTTCACCCATTTTCTCATTCTCTTCCTTCTTTTCCGCGGCTGGAGGTGTGGGAATCATGGAAGGATGTTGTTTGACAATCAATCCATGAAGTCTTGTAGTTCATATCATCAATCATCCATCCTATAACATCCTCCGATCTACCGAATCTAGTCAGATTTCCTAGAAATCTAGTTTTGGGGAATTTGGGTGTTTTGGTTGTTTTCATCCGTTTTAATCCGATTTAACTTAGGATTGTGATGGATTGATGATTATTTAGATGTATTATATCTTTTACCTTGTTATTCCATGGTTGGATCGTATCGATTCGTTGTTTTGGTCGAGTTCTTGATCGACGCCTTGAAGGTGTCCGATAGAATGTCATAGAGGGGTTTTCGGTCGTTCTACGATTATCATTCCTCGTATGATTGTTGATTTATGGATTATATGATGTTAGGGTTGAGTTTCTTGCAAAGAAACCGTGTGGAACCCTTCCGTTCGTTGTCGTCTTCCTTTTCGCTAGCATCGGGCATTCCGAAGCTTCCCGGTTGAGCCGTGTCCGTTCGCGGTTCCGAGCTCTTGGTATCGAGGCAAGTACCTTGTCCATATAATTCTTGTTTTGTGGATACGATAATTAGTGATTGTCTAAATGTAGTTGTTTGGTCGTTTGAATTAAACTTTCAAAAGATTCGGTTTAGCCTTGTTAAAGGCTTGCTTTCAAAATGCGTGTGTTTTGTGAATGGTGTAGTTTGTAAATGACTATGTGATTTCTATGGATATGTTTGGTGTTGATGTTGCACTTGGTATTGCGTGTGGACGTATATTATTTCATTTCGGTGCGTTGTGGTTTGACGTGGTGTTTTGCTAAGTGTTTGATGCCTCTGAGTGAATTGTTTGGATATCTTTGTTGCGTTGTGCTATGTGTGTGATTGTGTGAATATGGGCGGGGCCTACGGTGGCACATGGCATGTGATCCTGTGGACAGGATGCAACAAGCGATTGATCCAACCGTGAGAGCCTAAGAAAAACTACGGTGGCACATGGCATGCGATCATGTGGCCAGGATGCAACAAGTGATTGATCCAACCGTGAGCGCCAAAGATAATCTACGGTGGCACATGGCATGCGATCATGTGTCCAGGATGCAACAAGAGATTGATCCAACCGTGATATGTGTGTGATTTGTTTCGCTAGCCAGCTCGGGAGGGTCCTTCGAGGCCTCGAGTAGGATTTGTGGCTTCGTCCCGGTCTTAGGCGATGCGTGTGTGATTTGTTTCGCTAGCCAGCTTGGGAGGGTCCTTCGAGGCCTCGAGTGGGATTTGTGGCTTCGTCCCGGTCTTAGGCGATGCGTGTGTGTGATTTGTTTCGCTAGCCATCTTGGGAGGGTCCTTCGAGGCCTCGAGTGGGATTTGTGGCTTCGTCCCGGTCCTAGGCGATGCGCGTGCGCGATTATGTTTTGTTGATTTTTATGTCCGTCGAGGACACGTGATGATGGGCTCTGGCCGTGTGAATTGTTGTCGGTTTTCTTTGTATGAAAACAAAACCTTTGGGCTATGACCCTGTTGATTTTGGAAAGAGAAGGATTTGATAATCCTAAATTGTTTTCTATTAAAACTCCCGAGGGTATTTTAAACCATTTTGCAAACCATTCTCGTTATTTGTGATCTTTCGGATTTGGAAAGTTTTACTCAAACTCTTGCCTCGGGAAGTATTCGTTTCGTTGTATTTGAATCTTTGAGGATTCCTAGTTATTGTTATTCTTGGAACTTGAATTATATGGCTCGTATTTGCACTTTGTATTTGCACTAGCAAAACAGTGGAGTTTTGCTAACCCCCGAGTATTCGGGGGGTGGATGTCTGTATTGCATTCAGGTTTTGGAGCAGAGCACAGGGTCGGCATGAAGGATGATGAAAGATGAACGATATTAATCACACGAGGACCCGTTGATGTCGTATTGGTTTAGTTGTATTTTATTTCCGCTGCAGTATTTTTCCCCGTTGTACGGGAGCATTTTGTATTTGACCCCTGCGTGGGCATGTAATGTGTTAGAGTTGTATGTTTTTATTGAAAGGCCAAATCGGTCTGCTGAGTCTTTTTAGCCTTAAAGGCATTGTCGAGTTGTTCGATTGTTGTTATCAGCCTGGTAGATCCTTGAGGAAAGGTTCTACGGCGTGTAATATCCCTGAGCGGATTGGGGGTGTTACATAAATGGTATCATAGCTTAGGTTGTGGAAACCTAGGCTGTCGGGTCAAGTCGTGTTGTTTGAGTCTTGTTTCATCGGATTTTATCTGACTGAGTCGTGTCGCGACGCGTCGTCTGAGTTTGTTGGTCGTGATTAGTATCGTGGGCGATCATCTTCTTCGTGCGACCTGTGGATGTAAGTCTCCCTTCTTTGTGTTGTGCCTCGTGTGACACGAGCTATTTTTATGATTATTTGTTAAGTGACGGAATCCTCTTATGGATTTTGATTTCGTGATATGTGGTTATTTGACTCTCATATTTCGTTCATATGAGGAGTAGTGTTGCTGGATTGTGCATGTTGAACTGTATTTCTTCTATCCGCTGCGTGAGTTCTTTTGTAATGACTTTCGGTATTTTACCGACTGAGTTTTATTTCGAAAACCGATTCCCTTAACCGAGTTTTTGGCATTATGGCCTTGACCGTTTTGGTGAAATTCTTACGACGGTATTTAGTACTTTGTAAATGGCTTTTGTAAGTTTTTGAAATATTACCGTCATCAGCCTTTTTGGCGTTTTTGTAAATGGTTTTATCCTGGTGGGTTCCGGCGCGGGACCCACGGCGCTATAATGTTCCGTGTAATTACCTGAAATTTTTGGGCATTCTAGCCCATTGAATTATCTTTGAAAACCTTGAGTATCTTAGAAAATAAAATTCGAGACGTACTTTTAAATGGATTGTATTTTCAAGGCGCCTACTAGCGCAACTATCTGTTTCAAAATTCTTCTACCTTGAGGACCAAAATATATATATATATATATATATATATATATATATATATATTTTTCTTTCCAGTAATTTTGGAAATGCTTTGCTTAGACCTGAGGGTCGAATATTTTTGAAAGTTTTTCACTAAAATAAAGGTGTCCTCATTTTTGTTCAAACGCAAGATGGTTTTCCAAAGTCTCGATAACGATGTTTCACATTTGTATTTTTTTTTTGAAAGGTGATACTCAAGATCAACCGGTGTTTTTCTAAATTATTTTTAAAAGGTGGTTTTCGTTTTTAAAAACCTAGCAATTCCCGATTGCGTTTGAGAATGTATATATGATGTTTGCTTTGTCGTTATGATGTTGCTCCCGAGTATGGTCGAATTGGTGGCATGAACGTCGAGGCGTTGCCACGCATTTGTTGCACTAGCCCTCTGTGAGAGGTGTGAACTGGTGTTTACTGTTTATCGCCTCGTGGTGATTTGCGTGTTGTCTCACGAGTGTGAGTTGTTAAAGCTTGGATTTTTGTGCGTTTATGCACATGTGTGATTGTTTCATGATGTTTGTAATTATGTGCTGGTTATCATTTGGGCCGTTGAGGTCGCCGAACGATACCGTCGTTGCTGTAGTGTTTGTGTGTGTATTACTTTACGATGGTAATCGTTGTATATGATATGTGTTATGATTCTTTGTTATGCCAAGTTGGCATCTCCAGTTTGTTGTTTTGTGATGTTATGTTCCATTGTATCTAGCATCTGTATTTTCGATATGCCAAGCCGAGGCATTTCGAACGTATTGTGCCGGGGGCATGTACGTGCAAATTGTCCTTCTCATCAGTAACGCTTTTCAAGTATGGACCCGAGAGACACAGGATCCAGTTTTGCGAGTTGGGTTCCGAGTCTTTCGGGGCGCGAACTTTCAGTACAGATATTAGGATCGGCTCTGAGAGGCCCATGGGAGATTTTTCTGTCGGTTGCTTTTTGTGTTGTCACCTTGTTTCCGTTGTTGTGAGTTGCGGGGACGACATTTCTTTTATAAGAGGTCGGATGTAATACCCGTATTGTTTTTGGACTTCTGCATTTCCTCTTTCTCAAGTCTATCGACTCGCTCGTGTTTGTTGATACTTTCTGAACTTGTTCTGTATTTAGGTTTCATCGTTCGAACGAGCTGTGATCTTGTTTTGGGTCGACCTGGTATCGCTGTGACTTTTCCGAGTTCGGTTCGATTCTTGTGAGCCTTGTTCGGAAGTAACATCTTTTGGTTCTACTAGTTCTTTTATTCGAAGTGGATCGGATTTGGAACTTCTGTATTTTCGACTCTGTCGACTCGTTTATGTTCGTTGGCATTTTCTGAGCTTGTCCTGCCCCTTGCTTTTGTTGATCGAACGAGGGTGGTATTGTTTCATAATAACTCGTTTGACGTTGTGACTTTTCAATTGCTATTCCCTTTCCTGTAGATCTCATGTGGATGCACATCTTGTTGCTTTCACCGGATCATATATTGACTCGAGTCGAGGCGTGAACCTGGGAGTTGTTGTTTGAATTTTATTGTTCTTTGTGATTCGAACATGATTGTTCAAATTTTGTTGTCTCGATCGTTTAATTGTTCGGTTTTTGTTGATCTTGTTTCGTGATTGTTGAACGTTCAAGCTCCTTCGTAATTCCCTTAAGTTCGGGAAATTAGTCTCGTTTTCGATCTTCCAACCCTTGGGCGGTGGAATTCTGTATTTGTTCAGCGATTGGCTCGCGTTTTGATTGATGTACCGTTGGGGTGGTCAATCGTGTTGATTTTCGTTCGTTGTGTTTTGTGATTGCTCGGATAATCGACTCGATTGTATTATCTGTTTGATGACGCTTGTCACTTGTTGGTTTTATTATGTCTCTACCGGTGGCGTTGTGTTGGTCGTCGTGGAGCGTGTTTTCACACAGTATATTCCTTTGCGTTGTTTGTAACGTTTCGCCGTTGGGCGTTAGTTACGCATTTTTATGTATCTCGTTGAGTTTTCCTGGCGGGGATATTGCTTCTCCCTACTTGTTTTAAGTTTCGGGACGAAACTTCTTTTAAGGAGGGTAGAATGTATTACTCGTAATTTTGATTTCCGGTAATTTCTTTTTTTTGGCGAAAGTCCGTTTGGACGACTCGCTCATGACCGTTTCGTCATTTCGAGAATGATTAATTCTGCACTTTTTGTCATCCGAGTTCGTTTCAGTGTCATTTTGTTGAGTTCCGTGCTTTTTGGCGACTTTTCCGCACTTGAGTTCGATTCTTGCGAATCTCGTTGGAAACTGCTGTTTCGAGTTTCCCATAAGTCCGTTTAACTTTGTTAGACGTGTTGTGAACTTCGGTTTGGCTATTCGATCACGTATCGTGATTTTCGGACGTTTTGGGCCATTTTCGTAATTTCCCAAAGTTTGGGGTAATTACTTCCCGTTGTCGAATTTCGAGCCTTCGGGTGGTCAGAATCGTGTGTTCTCTTAGTGCTCGAATTCGTCTTTGAGAGTACTTAGTAACCGTATCTTCGATTCGTATTCAGGTTCGGATTTCGGGGTCGTTCGGGCCGTCGGAGTTGGCCCCGGCCGAGTCATGGCCGGGCAGTCAGCCTGAAGCCGCATGGCCGAGTTACGGCCGGTAGTGCTCGGCAGTTACGTACGTAAGGCTGGTTACGTACGTAAGGCCCTGACCGGTAACGTACGTAACGTTTCCGGCATTTCTAGGCAGTGAGTCGGCCATGGCCGGTTACGTACGTAAGGCGGCCGGAAGGCAGCCTATTTAAGGCCCTGCAGTCGGGTTTTTCACCCATTTTCTCATTCTCTTCCTTCTTTTCCGCGGCTGGAGGTCTAGGAATCATGGAAGGATGTTGTTTGACAATCAATCCATGAAGTCTTGGAGTTCATATCATCAATCATCCATCCTATAACATCCTCCGATCTACCGAATCAGGTCAGATTTCCTAGAAATCTAGTTTTGGGGAATTTGGGTGTTTTGGTTGTTTTCATCCGTTTTAATCCAATTTAACTTAGGATTGTGATGGATTGATGATTATTTAGATGTCTTATATCTTTTACCTTGTTATTCCATGGTTGGATCGTATCGATTCGTTGTTTTGGTCGAGTTCTTGATCGACGCCTTGAAGGTGTCCGATAGAATGTCATAGAGGGGTTTTCGGTCATTCTACGATTATCCTTCCTCGTATGATTGTTGATTTATGGATTATATGATGTTAGGGTTGAGTTTCTTGCGAATAAACCGTGTTGAACCCTTCCGTTCGTTGTCGTCTTCCTTTTCGTTAGCATCGGGCATTCCGAAGCTTCCCGGTTGAGCCGTGTCCGTTCGCGGTTCCGTGCTCGTGGTATCGAGGCAAGTACCTTGTTCATATAATTCTTGTTTTGTGGATACGATAATTAGTGATCGTCTAAATGTGGTTGTTTGGTCGTTTGAATTAAACTTTCAAAAGATTCGGTTTAGCCTTGTTAAAGGCTTGCTTTCAAAACGCGTGTGTTTTGTGAATGGTGTAGTTTGTAAATGACTATGTGATTTCTATGGATATGTTTGGTGTTGATGTTGCACTTGGTATTGCGTGTGGACGTATATTATTTCATTTCGGTGCGTTGTGGTTTGACGTGGTGTTTTGCTAAGTGTTTGATGCCTCTGAGTGAATTGTTTGGATATCTTTGTTGCATTGTGCTATGTGTGTGATTGTGTGAATGTGGGCGGGGCCTACGGTGGCACATGGCATGTGATCATGTGTCCAGGATGCAACAAGCGATTGATCCAACCGTGAGAGCCTAAGAAAAACTACGGTGGCACATGGCATGCGCACATGTGGCCAGGATGCAACAAGTGATTGATCCAACCATGAGCACCAAAGATAATCTACGGTGGCACATGGCATGCGATCATGTGGCCAGGATGCAACAAGCGATTGATCCAACCGTGAGATGTGTGTGATTTGTTTCGCTAGCCAGCTCGGGAGGGTCCTTCGAGGCCTCGAGTGGGATTTGTGGCTTCGTCCCGGTCCTAGGCGATGCGTGTGTGTGATTTGTTTCGCTAGCCAGCTCGGGAGGGTCCTTCGAGGCCTCGAGTGGGATTTGTGGCTTCGTCCCGGTCCTTGGCGATGCGTGTGTGTGATTTGTTTCGCTAGACAGCTCGGGAGGGTCCTTCGAGGCCTCGAGTGGGATTTGTGGCTTCGTCCCGATCCTAGGCGATGCGCGTGCGCGATTATGTTTTGTTGATTTTTATGTCCATCGAGGACACGTGATGTTGGGCTCTGGCCCTGTGAATTGTTGTCGGTTTTCTATGTGTGAAAAAAAAACCTTTGGGCTGTGACCCTGTTGATTTTGGAAAGAGAAGGATTTGATAATCCTAAATTGTTTTCTATTAAAACTCCCGAGGGTATTTTAAACCATTTTGCAAACCATTCTCGTTATTTGTGATCTTTCGGATTTGGAAAGTTTTACTCAAACTCTTGCCCCGGGAAGTATTCGTTTCGTTGTATTTGAATCTTTGAGGATTCCTAGTTATTGTTATTCTTGGAACTTGAATTATATGGCTCGTATTTGCACTTTGTATTTGCACTAGCAAAACAGTGGAGTTTTGCTAACCCCCGAGTATTCGGGGGGTGGATGTCTGTATTGAATTCAGGTTTTGGAGCAGAGCACAGGGTCGGCATGAAGGATGATGAAAGATGAACGATATTAATCACACGAGGAACCGTTGATGTCGTATTGGTTTAGTTGTATTTTATTTCCGCTGCAGTATTTTTCCCCATTGTACGGGAGCATTTTGTATTCGACCCCTGCGTGGGCATGTAATGTGTTAGAGTTGTATGTTTTTATTGAAAGGCCAAATCGGTCTACTGAGTCTTTTTAGCCTTAAAGGCATTGTCGAGTTGTTCGATTGTTGTTACCATCCTGGTAGATCCTTGAGGAAAGGTTCTACGGCGTGTAATATCCATGAGCGGATTGGGGGTGTTACAGGAACTTGGCATATTAGTGATAAAATCCATCGATATGTCCTCCCACTTCCATTCAAGAATCAGGAGCGGCTTCAGCATTCCGGCAGGTCGTTGATACTCGATCTTAACCTGCTGGCAATTCAAACATTTCGAGACATACTCGGCTACGTCTTTCTTCATGGTGCCCCACCAGAAATTCTGCTTCAGATCCTTATACATCTTACTGGTGCCTAGGTGGATAGAATAGGGCGTGCTATGAGCTTCCTTGATGATCGTCTGCTTCAACACATCAACATCGAGAACACAAAGTCGGCTCTGGAATCTCAATACTCCATCATCATGAATTACAAATCCTGGGGCTTTTCCCTTGCTTACTTCATCATGTAACCGAATCATCAGAGGATCATCTAATTGCTTAGATTTGATTTCTTTGGTTAATGATGAAGTTAATTCCATCACATACAGTTGTCCCTGGACTCTTTGCAATCATACTTCAATTCCTTCACGGATCAATTCCCGTTGAATGCTGGTCTGGGAGGTGAGAGTCTCCAGCATTCGAATAGAAACAGGCTTGCGGCTTAGTTCATCGGCCACTACATTTGCTTTTCCTGGATGATAAAGAATCTGCAAGTCATAGTCCTTAATCAATTCCAGCCATCTCCTCTGCCGCATATTTAACTCTTTCTGACTGAAGATGTATCTGAGACTCTTATGATCCGTGAAGATCTGACAGTGAGTCCCGTACAAATAATGTCTCCGAATTTTCAAGGCGAAAACTCCACCTGCCAGCTCGAAATCGTGTGTTGGATAATTTACTTCATAGGGCTTCAATTGTCACGAAATATCTGTTCTCTAATCGGTTTCGGACAGAACTCAGCTTCCATAAATGTCTGGAACTCCGCCCACGTGACATCACGATCACGAAGTTTAACAGCTTCCCACCAATTAGCAGCATCTTTGTCAAGAAGATACTGAGCGATAGGCACCTTCCGCTCCTCTGGACAATCGACGACCTCGAATATCTTTCCCAACTGGAAAAACCAACCATCCCAGACCAATGCATCCGCAGCATGACACGTCTTTTGTGTAATTATCGCAAGTGCACGATATCGTATCAAGTAGTAAGTGTACTTTTTGAGTCCGGTTTATCGATCCCACGAGGAAGTTAGGTTATATATTGAATTATACACTATTTAACAATTTGTTATAGAGATTTATATGATTGAAACCCAAAATTTAAGAGTTTGGTTTGACAATTACAAAGAAAATGCAATAATAGTTCTAAAATTCAAAGAAATGAAAGATTACACTAATAATAGATTAATAAAAGATAAAATGAAATAGTTGGGATTACAAACTTAGTTCATCATTAGTTATAGAAGATGTATAGGAGATCATAAGATGAATTTACTTATTATGTTGTGTATATTCGATTTTCCTAAAAAAGATGGTTCCTCTTTCGAATGTCAAAACGCCCTTATATATTGAATCAATCCACTATATTTCTATATTGATTGGCTTCAATACATAGCATTAGGTTTTATGAAAATAACTCAAAGAATCATCTAAGGTCTAAAGGTATATTTCTATCCCCTAGAACAACTTAGAGTGAAGATCATTTGATCTAATCAAACATATTTTCTTTCAAAACATATGAAGACCATAAATATCGTCATTTATTGGCCAAATAAATAAAGATTGGTAAAACAATGAAAATCACACAAAATAATAAGTAATTCATAATAGATATTTATAGAAACTTAAATAACATGACTAACCTTGTTTATAATCCCAACATAGGTAACTTAGCCCATTAAGGATTTATTCAACATATTACAAGCTTTAGTGGTCATTAATAGTTGAAAAAGGGAAAGAATTGATCCTAACTCCCTTAGTAGATAAAGGAGAAAGAAGCAATAAACTCCCTCAACAACATAAGCTAAACCACACTTACACAAATCACTCAAGAACACAAGTGTGTTCTTCACACCAAAAGAAAAATTATTACAAAGTGAGAAATTATAAGATGAATGATGAATAATGATGGATCTAAGGGGTCTATTTATACACCTAAAGTCATCTAATAGTTCCAAAACTCCAGCATTATTACAATAGATCGGATCAATGCCAGCCATCCCCTCAATAATAGACCAAAAATATAAAAAATTAGACAATGATCACAATCTGACAAGAGTTACGGCCGTAACATTGAGTTACGGCTGTAACTATGATGACTTACGGCCATAACATTGAGGAGTTACGGCCGTAACATGGCTTCATAAATTTGAATTTTTGTGAGTTACGCCCGTATGGAGTTTCAGACTTCATTTTTAGTCCAGAATTTCTTAGACTTTGCGTTTTTGCCCCAAATCTTCTTCAGATGATAACTTTTGATATGTAACTCTGATTTTGAATCCGGAAAGACTGTCGAAATCGTCTCGGAAAGCCCTACAACATGAATACATAAAAATTCAATAAAGAGAAAATTTTATACAGATGTTATTTCTTGAGTAAATCAGTAATTCAATCCGATAAGACTAAATTTACATCTTCATCTGATAAATAATAAAATTATTAAAAGATAATTAATTCAAAGTAAAAACGAGTAGACTAGCTCAATTATGGGTGAAATATATCGATACAAACCATGGATAAGTGTATAAAATTGAAACTTATCATACTCCCAAACTTGAATTCTTGCTAGTCCCGAGCAAGACTCTTTATTAATCACACTCCAAAAATAAAAATAAAAATAAGACAAAAAATAATACACACATAAATTAAGAAAAATAATCACATAAAAAGAGAAAAGGAGATCAAAATGCCATTAATACACAACAATCAGCTTTATACAGTAGATAGGAATGAATCAAGATTCAAAATAAATCTACTAATGATTTTGAAGTTAAAACACGGTTTTATTTTGTAATTCCAAATGTAAGGTTTTCCCCCAAAAGGTTGATTATTTCTTTCCCACTCGTGATACACATGACTCCCTTTAATGGTTGTTCTCGATCAGTCGTTTATTTTTCGACTCAATATGAAGAAGAATTTCATCGATGTCATCAAATATTGTGTTTGTTCACGAAATTGAGTGTATTGAAATTCAGCCGCTAATTAATTCAAATCTGTTCATAAACTACATCCCTTTTAGTGATAGCTTTCACACCGTTATTTGCTAACATGTAGCTCTTTTCACCAACACAATTTCCATTTTTTTTAGGTGATAGCTTTCACACCGTTATTTGCTATTGTGTAGCTCTTTTCACCAACACAATCTCCATTTTTTTTAGGTGATAGCTTTCACACCATTATTTGCCAACGTGTAGCTTTTTTCACCAACGCAATTTCCATTTTTTTAGGTGTAGCTTTCACACCGTTATTTGCTAACGTGTAGCTCTTTTCACCAACAACCTCTTTTTTTTGGAATAGAATTTTTGCCGAAAATCATTAATAGTTAAGCATGAAAAATCAAAAACTCTACAAATTAAGTAAATTTCAGTTCTATTTTTCAGCAACTGACTGATTCTTTTTTTTCTCAAGGAAACGAATGACTCGATTTTATATGATAACTACAAGGCTTGGAAAGAGAGATTAAGGCTCAAAAATTTTGGAATGTACAAATTTTTAACCGGTTAAAACGATTTTAGAAGTTTGTATATAGCTAACTTATTGGTGTTATGGCCATATATATATATATATATATATATATATACTAAAAATTTTTTTTAAGTCAAATAACCAAAATAATCAAAACACACCAAAATACCAACACACCAAAATAATTAAAACATACCACCCCAAACTTGAAATAAAACTGCCCTTAGTTTAAAAAAAATAAAATAATAAAAAAAATAAAATAAAAAGCAAGGGAGAAAAGCAGAATACTCCCTGTTATGAAATTTGATGCTTGAGCTATCGCCTTTTTGGATCTGCAAGAGAACAAAAATCTACGAGGCAAACAACAAAAGAAAACAAAATATACCCGGAAGTATAACATAATTTTTAAGATGTGCTTCAGGAAAGTCCGAAGAGACACCTTATGCTGCCATCAATGGTTTTATAAAAAAAACAATAAAAATTATAGCAATAAAATAACGATACATAAATCGCGAATAGATGCGCGTCAAGAGATCAAGAAGAAACTCCTTAAGCTGCCATCATTTAGCATGATTTTTTATACACGACAGAAAGTAAAAATACAAGAGGTCCGACATGGGTTATCAAAGGGAGATGAATGAATCCACTTTTCATTTTCTCATGGTAAAATCTTCAATCCAGACAATTTTAGCTCGAGTTGGATCTGGTTGAGGAACAAATTCAATGAGTTTTTTGATTAGTTCTTCTGGTGTTGTTGCAACGACTATGATTCGTTTAGCACGCTCGGAAATAAAACCCTTTTCAACAGAGTAGTTGATGAAAGATAGTAAACCATCAAAGAAACCATTGACATTAAGCAGACCTATTAGTTTTTGATGAACATTTAGCTAGGCTCTGGTAACCACATGAAAAAGTTCCTCAAGAGTGCCAAAACCACCGGGAAGGGTGATAAAGGCGCCAGAATTATTTATCATGTGAGTTATGCGATCTTGCATATTTACAGCTCTAAACTCATCTCCAATAGTTGCCCCGGTGATTTTACTTTCAGCTAGAGGTTTTGGAATTATTCCCAACACTCTTACTCCTTCCATATAGGCAGAAGCAGCAGCTCGTCCCATTAATCCTAAACTTCCTCCTCCGTAAACTACATGAATGCATTTTTCTACTAAGGTACGACCCAAGTTGTGGGCTGCTTCAGTAAAGCATGCCTCTTTTCCATAACTAGCTCCACCAAAAATGCAGAATGTGCTAATTTTTTTTTGTGGAATATGATGACTCCATTTTTGAAAAGAAATTTATTTGAGAGAAAAAAAGAAAAGTACAAGTTTGAGGGATGAATAAAAGAAACAATCACAATGTTTATTTATAGAAGAAAAATGAGGTAAAATTGTTTAACAAGTTTGTGATTGCGTTGATTGCGCTTCAACTACTCAATAGAATAATGAATGCATTTATTGCGTATCACCCCTTTTTTTATTCAGAAAATCTCACCTTACGACAAAAATACACGTGTATGTACAGTAGTTGTGATTGTGGCTCACATCTTCCTCTGATTTTACATTCAGAAACGGCCTAAACGCCTTCTATGAGTCGGGGAGAGGCTTCCCATCCAATTTTCTTACAAATTGGCAAACAGGGTCTTTTAACGTCAGATTCCGAAGACGTTGTTAATATTCTGGTTTGAATTTATTCCACAAACATCGAATTCCGTAATGTACGAGTCCACTAGGATGCGTGTCAAGAGAAATTTCGATATTATCTAAATTCTCTTTATTCAGACCATCCTTAATGAACTGAATTTTATCTTCTCTGTTTGTAGATGGAATTCCTAAAGATGGACATTTTAAATTACAGTTCCATCTAGCACATTTATAGCAAACAGCTATTATCTTTGCTCGTCGTTTCTTGGCATATGAACTTTTTCCTAGCCCTGGTAAAAATCTAGTAGGTATTTCTGTGAATTCACCTGCTATTCTCACTTTGGCTTCAATTATGAATCTAATGTCAAAAGGTATGCTTTTATTCATAAGCAACCTCATCCTTTCAAGTCTTGTCTTGTAAATTTTTAAAATGACATTTTTGCTAAGAAAGGGAAATCTTTTTTCAATTTTATTCAAAGTTTCTTCCATGATAGAAAAATAATAATAAAATAAAATAAAAATAAAAATAAAAATAAATAATATCTCAAAATATCAGTTGTTGTGGGAAACTGAAAAATCCGACTTTAATAGTCATGGAGTACCGTTATCCGCCACTTGACCGGACAAACACAATTGAGTACTAAGTTACAACGTCGAGAAATTTTATCCTATAACAATAGTTTACAATGTAAGATTTCAAATATAACACTTATACGTCCCCGGCAATGGCGCCAAAAACTTGATACGTCTTTTGTGTAACCATCGCAAGTGCACGATATCGTATCAAGTAGTAAGTGGACTTTTTGAGTCCGATTTATCGATCCCACGAGGAAGTTAGGTTATATATTGAATTATACACTATTTAACTATTTGTTATAGAGATTTATATGATTGAAACACACAATTTAAGAGTTTGGTTTGACAATTACAAAGAAAATGCAATAATAGTTCTAAAATTCAAAGAAATGAAAAATGTACTAATAATAGATTAATAAAAGATAAAATGAAATAGTTGGGATTACAAACTTAGTTCATCATTAGTTATAGAAGATGTATAGGAGATCATAAGATGAATTTACTTATTATGTTGTGTAGATT
Source organism: Orobanche coerulescens (assembly GCA_033398695.1). Classification (NCBI taxonomy): domain Eukaryota; kingdom Viridiplantae; phylum Streptophyta; class Magnoliopsida; order Lamiales; family Orobanchaceae; genus Orobanche; species Orobanche coerulescens. The sequence goes on along the minus strand of CM065805.1, from coordinate 26,165,815 downwards.
CGATTTTCCTAAAAAAGACGGTTCCTCTTTCGAATGTCAAAAAACGCCCATTATATATTGAATCAATCCACTATATGTCTATGTTGATTGGATTCAATACATAGCATTAAGTTTTATGAAAATAACTCAAAGAATCATCTAAGGTCTAGAGGTATATTTATATCCCCTAGAACAACTTAGAGTGAAGATCATTTGATCTAATCAAACATATTTTCTTTCGAAACATATGAAGACCATAAATATCGTCATTAATTGGCCAAATAAATAAAGATTGTTAAAACAATGAAAATCACACACAATAATAAGTAATTCATAATAGATCTTTATACAAACTTAAATAACATGACTAACCTTGTTTATAATCCCAACTTAGGTAACTTAGCCCATTAAGGGTTTATTCAACATATTACAAGCTTTAGTGGTCATTAATAGTTGAAAAAGGGAAAGAATTGATCCTAACTCCCTTAGTAGATAAAGGAGAAAGAAGCAATAAACTCCCTCAACAACATAAGCTAAACCACACTTACACAAATCACTCAAGAACACAAGTGTGTTCTTCACACCAAAAGAAAAAGTATTACAAAGTGAGAAATTATAAGATGAATGATGAATAATGATGGATCTAAGGGGTCTATTTATGTAATATCCGCAATTTCGGATTTCCGGTAATTTTCATTTTTCGGCGGAGGTCCGTTTCGAAAACTCGCTTTTGACCGTTTCGTCATTCGGAGAATATTTAATTCTGCACTTTTTGTCATCCGAGTTCGTTTCGGTGCTGCTTTGTTGAGTTCCGTGCTTTTTAGCGACTTTTCCGCGCTTGAGTTCGGTTCTTGCGAATCTCGTTCGAGACTGTCGTTTGGGGTTTTTCGTAAGTTCATTTAACGTTGTTATACGTGTTGTGAGCTTCGGTTTGATTATTCGTTGTCGTATGGTGATTTTCGGGCATTTGGGCCATTTTCGTAATTTCTCAAAGTTTGGGGTAATTACCTTCCGTTGTCGAATTTCGAGCCTTCGGGTGGTCGGAATCGTGTGTTCTACTAGCTCTTAGATTCGTCTTTGTGAGTACTTCGTAACCATATCTTCGGTTCGTATTCAGGTTCGGGTTTCGGTGTCGTTTTGTTGAGTTCAGGATTACTAAACGACTTTTCTAAGTATGAGTTCGGCTTTGTAAAAATCACCATAAATTCTTGGAAACTTCAAAAATTCTGAATCTTTGCAACATTATATAGCATCAAGTTAGCTTTCCAATGGTTCAAACGGTGAGTCAATCGGAGTCCAGACGAAGGAGTTATGGTCGAAATAGCCAAGACTGTACGGTGTGCCTTTTTGGTGTTGAAGGGGGTTGTACCGTGTGCCGCGGCACACTCCGGCTGTGCGGCGGCACTAAGCTGATTCCTGGGCATTTTTGGTGGCCCTGGGCCGCGGCACACTTGTCTGTGCCGCGGCACACAAAGCTGAATCGGCTATTTAATGGCACAGGTGAGTTATCCGCCATTTCTCATTTTTCCTTCGTTCCTTCGCGATTTCTTGAGATAAATGGATGGATTTGAGTAAGAGAATCATAGAACAACATGTTTTGGATGTTTTATTCATGGATTAACATCATCTCCACCGGATCGAAGGTAAGAACACCAAAACTTTTGGTTTTGGATGTACTTGAGGTTTCTTGATGTTTTGGCCGATTTGATTCGTTTTAGTTTAGATTATTGTTAGAACATGGTTGTATACTCGAAATCATTCATTACCCCTGAAGTTTTGTGAAACGAATTTGAGTATTACCTTGAATAATCGATTGATTTGGACTATGCCCTCAAGGTGTCCGATAAAATGCTTGATGAGTAGAACTTGGGAAGTTCCATACGTTTTCGTAGAATTGTGATTGAATTGACATCGTTGTGACTTAGGAGCGAATTCTTGTGAAGAACTCAAGTCGGAACCCTTCCGTTCGTTGCCTTCTTTGGGGTTCGAGCTTCCCGGTCGAACCGTGTTCTTCGGAGCGCTCGGTAGCGGTTATTAAGGCAAGTATCTTACTATACGACTTGTATCTTGCGACTAGTAATTACGTATGAGATGTATAATGACTTTGCTTGCCTTCGTAAATATGTTCCGTTTGAGTTGGTTGGGTTTTCCGCAATTTGAAGGCTTTGTGATAATAGTGTTATATCAGTATACGTGTTAGGCGTTGTGCCATTTGTGCAGGAATGCGACGTACATATGGGATGGTTGTACACTTGGTTGTACAATGTATTGTGTATCGAATGTGTGTTATGTTGGTTAAATGTCGTTGATTGATGATAGTTGTTGCGAGTGTCGAGGTTGTGTTATTTGCGTGCAATGTACGATTTTGTGGTGATCAAGGTGATTGATTAATTGTGCTCGTTGTTGTATGTAATGTGAATGTGAATATGTGTGTGACCACTAAGTTCACTCGTGTTGGTTCGACGGGACCTACGAGGATTCGTGGCAGTGGACTACGGGATCATAACTTAGTGAGGTACTGAGGTCCAATCGTCTTTGATGCAGCGAGGCCTACGATAACGCATGGCAGTGGACCATGAGTTTCGGACACAGTGCGTCCAACCAGGTGAGCTCGACGGGGCTTACGGTGACACGTGGAAGTGGACTACGGTGTCAGGATTGTGTGTGTGATTGTTGTGATTGATATAGTCCGTGCGGGTTGTTATGCCTACGGAGACACGTGACAGTGGATCACGGTGTCGGAATTGGTTATGTTTGGTTAATAGTCTGTGTGGGTTGTTGAACCTACGGAGACACGTGACAGTGGATCACGGTGTCGGAATTGATTGTGTTTGTTTAATTGTGCATGATGTAGTCCGTGCGGGTTGTTGAACCTACGGAGACACGTGACAGTGGATCACGGTGTCATGAGCATGATACTTTTCAAATCAAAGTTTTTACAGGAAAAGTTTTAAGAAAGGATGTTGGGCCGAGCCCCACGAGATTTATGGAAATGTTTCCAGTATTGTAAACTGTTGAATTATGAAACAAGTTTTGGGTTAAGGCCCTTAAGTTTTTCGAAAGGTTTTGTGAATAAGGACTTGAGGTCTTAAGGTTTTGAAATTCTAAAAATTCCCGAGATGATAATCTTATTTTCGAATGCTTCATAGCTTATCTTCTCTTGTGAAAACCTCCCGGGAATATTTGATACTTGATTATTATATTTGATCACGATTATTAATTGCTTGTTACATTTCGTATGATTTGATACTTGCACTAGTAAAACAGTGGAGTTTTACTAACCCCGTGTCGGGGTGGATGTCTGTTTGTGTCCGGTACATGCAGTTCGGGGAGCGATCAGATTGGCACAAGAGGATGACGAGCTGCGATACTAATCATGAGTCGAGAGTTATTTTGATTTTTGTTGTGTCGTCAGAGTTAATTTCAGTCTTCCGCTGTATTGTATTTCGACCCCTGTGTGGGTAATGTTATTTAAGTCAGTTTTATCGATTGGGTTGTGTGACCTCATCGGTCTGTGTATTCACGTGTAAGTGACCATATCGGTCTGTATCATTTTATTGTTTGACCCTGGTCGGGCAAGCACTTGGTTGTTTATGGATGTTTAGCCTGGTAGATCCTTGTGGAAAGGGTCTACGGCGTGTAATATTCCCATACGGTTTTGGGGATGTTACAATTATGGTATCAGAGCTTAGGTTTAGGGAAACCTAGGCTGTCGGGTCGTTTCAAGTCATGTTTTGTCGAGTAATGTGTTGTCTTGTCGTTCGAGTCGTTAGGTGACAAGTTGAGTTGTGCGTGGTCACAACGTGTCGGTTATGTTGTCGGACGAGATTAGTATCGTGGGCGACTGTCACCTCCGTGCGACCTGTGGATGTAAGTCTCCTCCTTTATGCATAATACCTATGTATCTCGATTTTATCTTAGTGAGTTGATTGCAGTGCATGATTTTCTTTACACAGCATTGTGTGATGTAGTCGTGTTTAATACTTGTGGCACATGGTATGAGTATAGCTGAGCATATTGTTGTTTTACTTTTGAACCACCGCGTGGGGTGGTATGGTGTGAAGGTTGTAAACCTTGATGGGTTCTGTGAAGGTACCAACGGTAGAGTTTGTGAGAAACTCCGATGAATGATTTTGCTGTGTGTTTAAACTTGATACCACGAGATGCATTTGATTGAATTGGCGACCCTGGTTGCCATTTGAGTATGTGGTTTTAAATTATTTTTTTGGAATGTTGTAATTTTTGTCCGCTATGGGTAAGTTTGTGAATGTTTCCTGAAGGACTTTACAGTTTGAGAATTTTGTAGAAATCGATTTTTGGAAAATATTTTGGTGGTGCGGTCAAACCATGGTTTATACGGATTTTTAAAATTTGTTAAATTTTGACAAATGGGCCGTGTATTTTCAAATGACACAATCAGACGGTATTTGAAAAATGTGTTTTAAAATACTTCGGACATTGTAAAATATTACCGTCATTTTGCTTATGAACTAAAGGATTTTGGAAAATTTCTGTTTTGCAAAACAACTTTGGCTTCCATAATTTAGAACGTTATGTGTTTATGTATTGAGGTTAAATCGTGCAGTGAGTTGCTATATTATTATTCTCGTCAGAAAATCTGGGTTGTATGCCCAAGTGGCGGGATACGTTGTTAGGTATCGTTCCCCACTTCAATGACCGAGGTATTAAACAAAGTACTTTCAAAATTTCACCCCAGCAAAATCTTTCGAACTCGCGAATTTTTTTTATATTATCATTCGAACAAATACCTCGATAAACTTGTTTTTTTAAAAATATTACCGGTGTTGAACCACAATGGTATGCTTAATGTTTTAACCGTGTATGCTGAGGTATAGGTCGTTCATCTTTGTCAATGTGAACGTGTGAATATTGCATTGTGTTGCTGATTTTGGGCTTATGTCGATTATGTGAGGTTTGTTTTATCTTGTTATTCTGATTGGATGTCCGTTCAGTATGCTAAGGGGTCGAGGTCGAGACCGTGGCCGTGGTCGTGGTCGTGGTCGTAATCGGGATCAGGAGAGGGCGACTCCCTCCTTGCCGAGTACCAATCAGCTCAAGATGCATCGGGGATATTCGACTAGCGTTAATGTTGACGTTGGAGCCGCCACCATCCTTCGTCGGTGGTTGATCGATTAGTGCGGATGAATCAGGCCGTACGTCGGGATGAGAACCCAAATAGAGATAACGGAACTAGTAAGTGGTTACGAGATGTGATGAAGATGCGGCCGCCTGTTTTGTGGGTTCGTCGACTTGTTAGGTTAGAAAAGCGGCTCTTCCGGTTGGACAGAATATTTGATCTTGTAGCTTGTCCGGATGATAGGAGGGTACCCATTGCTCAAGACCTACTCGATAAAGAAGGCTGCAGACCGGTGGCACGCTGTAGTGCTGCAGATCGTACACCTACATGGGCTGAGTTTAAGACCGCCATGGAGGCAGTATTGCCCGTTGCCTGTTCGTGAACGCAGAATCGTTGAATTTTTCTCGGCTACGCCCCAGGATGTGTCAATATCCCAGGCGATAGTCGATTATAATCGACAGTTGGCTTATGTTCGTGATCAAGTGAGAAGTGAAGCGGACAAGGTCCGATACTTCAATATGCGCATGAAACCCCATATCCGTGAGAGTATGGCTCCGCTCATGTGTACCACCCTGAAGGAATATCAGGACCGAGCTTTAGCCATTGAGATGGCCGTTTCTGTGACGGAATCTGGTTCAGAGAGTAAGAGACAGAAGACCTCGAGGAATTTTTTCAAGAGGCCAGAGGAGTGAGATCCGTGAGCCTGTTGCTTCGCAGTTTCCTTCTGGGAGCACTCCTCGTTCGGTTGACCAGTCTAAGAACCTTACCCCCAGAGGCGAGTAAGACGATCAGTGTGAAGACCTGCTTTAACTGCAGTCGTGTAGGCCATGCGAGACAGAATTGTCGTTCGCCACCGGTTAATTGTTTTAAGTGCGGCCAACTGGGGCACCAAGCGGTGCATTGTGAGTCCGTTGCCAGGATGTTCGGGAATCGGGTTTTCGTTCCTACTCGGGGAGGGCCCGGTGGTGTCCAGTGATGTAGTTGTGTATCGTACTTTGTGCTGTAATTCGTGTAGAGATTGATATTTGTTGCGTGAACTTTCTGGTTTTGTTTTCATTCTATCATGATGTTTTATTTTAAGTTTCGGGACGAAACTTAATTTTAATAGGATAGAATGTAATATCCGGTATTCTCGTTTTCCGTTATCTTGAATTGTTTGTGTTTTGACGTCAGACATTTTCTTGTTGATGAGAATCGGAATGATTTCTATCGTAATACTCTAATTGTTTCTGTCGCATAGCCGTTTTAGTCGGGTGCGACTTGTTGTCGCGTACGTTTCTTTTATTAAATGTGTGCATATGATGTGGTATGTGATGCGTCGTTAATTGATTGTTATTGTTTTGAATCATTGCCGGTGGCTTTGTTATGGTCGTCGTGGGGCGTGTTTCCACGCTGTATATTCTTTCGCATTGCTTGTAACGTTTCGCCAATGGGCGAAAGTTATGCGTTCTTGTGTATCTCGTTGAGGTTTCCTGTTGGGATATTGCTTCTCCCTACTTATTATAAGTTTCGGGACGAAACTTCTTTTAAGGAGGGTAGAATGTAATATCCGCAATTTCGGATTTCCGGTAATTTTCATTTTTCGGCGGAGGTCCGTTTCGAAAACTCGCTTTTGACCGTTTCGTCATTCGGAGAATATTTATTTCTGCACTTTTTGTCATCCGAGTTCGTTTCGGTGCTGCTTTGTTGAGTTCCGTGCTTTTTAGCGACTTTTCCGCGCTTGAGTTCGGTTCTTGCGAATCTCGTTCGAGACTGTCGTTTGGGGTTTTTCGTAAGTTCATTTAACGTTGTTATACGTGTTGTGAGCTTCGGTTTGATTATTCGTTGTCGTATGGTGATTTTCGGGCATTTGGGCCATTTTCGTAATTTCTCAAAGTTTGGGGTAATTACCTTCCGTTGTCGAATTTCGAGCCTTCGGGTGGTCGGAATCGTGTGTTCTACTAGCTCTTAGATTCGTCTTTGTGAGTACTTCGTAACCGTATCTTCGGTTCGTATTCAGGTTCGGGTTTCGGTGTCGTTTTGTTGAGTTCAGGATTACTAAACGACTTTTCTAAGTATGAGTTCGGCTTTGTAAAAATCACCATAAATTCTTGGAAACTTCAAAAATTCTGAATCTTTGCAACATTATAGAGCATCAAGTTAGATTTCCAATGGTTTAAACGGTGAGTCAGTCGGAGTCCAGACGAAGGAGTTATGGTCGAAATAGCCAAGACTGCACGGTGTGCCTTTTTGGTGTTGAAGGGGGTTGTACCGTGTGCCGCGGCACACTCAGGCTGTGCCGCGGCACTAAGCTGATTCCTGGGCGTTTTTGGTGGCCCTGGGCCGCGGCACACTTGTCCTGTGCCGCGGAACACGTCTGAATCGGCTATTTAATGGCACAGGTGAGTTATCCGGCCATTTCTCATTTTTTCCTTCGTTCCTTCGCGATTTCTTCAGCATAAATGGATGGATTTGAGTAAGAGAATCATAGAACAACATGTTTTGGATGTTTTATTCATGGATTAACATCATCTCCACCCGGATCGAAGGTAAGAACACCTAAACTTTTGGTTTTTGGATGTTCTTGAGGTTTCTTGATGTTTTGGCCGATTTGATTCATTTTAGTTTAGATTATTGTTAGAACATGGTTGTATACTCGAAATCATTCATTACCCCTGAAGTTTTGTGAAACGAATTTGAGTATTACCTTGAATAATCGATTGATTTGGACTATGCCCTCAAGGTGTCCGATAAAATGCTTCAATGAGTAGAACTTGGGAAGTTCCATACGTTTTCGTAGAATTGTGATTGAATTGACATCGTTGTGACTTAGGAGCGAATTCTTGTGAAGAACTCAAGTCGGAACCCTTCCGTTCGTTGCCTTCTTTGGGGTTCGAGCTTCCCGGTCGAACCGTGTTCTTCGGAGCGCTCGGTAGCGGTTATTAAGGCAAGTATCTTACTATACGACTTGTATCTTGCGACTAGTAATTACGTATGAGATGTATAATGACTTTGCTTGCCTTCGTAAATATGTTCCGTTTGAGTTGGTTGGGTTTTCCGCAATTTGAAGGCTTTGTGATAATAGTGTTATATCAGTATACGTGTTAGGCGTTGTGCCATTTGTGCAGGAATGCGACGTACATATGGGATGGTTGTACACTTGGTTGTACAATGTATTGTGTATCGAATGTGTGTTATGTTGGTTAAATGTCGTTGATTGATGATAGTTGTTGCGAGTGTCGAGGTTGTGTTATTTGCGTGCAATGTACGATTTTGTGGTGATCAAGGTGATTGATTAATTGTGCTCGTTGTTGTATGTAATGTGAATGTGAATATGTGTGTGACCACTAAGTTCACTCGTGTTGGTTCGACGGGACCTACGAGGATTCGTGGCAGTGGACTACGGGATCGGAACTTAGTGAGGTGCGAGGTCCAATCGTCTTTGATCAGACGAGGCCTACGATAACGCATGGCGATGGACCATGAGTTTCGGACACGGTCGTCCAACCAGGTGAGCTCGACGGGCTTACGGTGACACGTGGCGGTGGACTACGGTGTCGGGGCGTGTGTGTGATTGTTGTGATTGATATAGTCCGTGCGGGTTGTTATGCCTACGGAGACACGTGACAGTGGATCACGGTGTCGGAATTGGTTATGTTTGGTTAATAGTCCGTGTGGGTTGTTGAACCTACGGAGACACGTGACAGTGGATCACGGTGTCGGAATTGATTGTGTTTGTTTAATTGTGCATGATGTAGTCCGTGCGGGTTGTTGAACCTACGGAGACACGTGACAGTGGATCACGGTGTCATGAGCATGATACTTTTCAAATCAAAGTTTTTACAGGAAAAGTTTTAAGAAAGGATGTTGGGCCGAGCCCCACGAGATTTATGGAAATGTTTCCGGTATTGTAAACTGTTGAATTATGAAACAAGTTTTGGGTTAAGGCCCTTAAGTTTTTCGAAAGGTTTTGTGAATAAGGACTTGAGGTCTTAAGGTTTTGAAATTCTAAAAATTCCCGAGATGATAATCTTATTTTCGAATGCTTCATAGCTTATCTTCTCTTGTGAAAACCTCCCGGGAATATTTGATACTTGATTATTATATTTGATCACGATTATTAATTGCTTGTTACATTTCGTATGATTTGATACTTGCACTAGTAAAACAGTGGAGTTTTACTAACCCCCGAGTAATCGGGGGGTGGATGTCTGTTTTGTGTCCAGGTACATGCAGATTCAGGGGAGCAGTCACAGGATTGGCACAAGAGGATGACGAGCTGCGATACTAATCATGAGTCGAGAGTTATTTTGATTTTTGTTGTGTCGTCAGAGTTAATTTCAGTCTTCCGCTGTATTGTATTTCGACCCCTGTGTGGGTAATGTTATTTAAGTCAGTTTTATCGATTGGGTTGTGTGACCTCATCGGTCTGTGTATTCACGTGTAAGTGACCATATCGGTCTGTATCATTTTATTGTTTGACCCTGGTCGGGCAAGCACTTGGTTGTTTATGGATGTTTAGCCTGGTAGATCCTTGTGGAAAGGGTCTACGGCGTGTAATATTCCCATACGGTTTTGGGGATGTTACAATTTATACACCTAAAGTCATCTAATAGTTCCAAAACTCTTGCATTATTACAATAGATCGGATCAATGCCAGCCATCCCCTCAATAATAGACCAAAAGTATAAAAAAATAGACAATGATCACAATCTGACAAGAGTTACGGCCGTAACATTGAGGAGTTACGGCCGTAACTATGATGACTTACGGCCGTAACATTGAGGAGTTACGGCCGTAACATGACTTCGTAAATTTGCATTTTTGTGAGTTACGCCCGTACACACCCGTATGGAGTTTCAGACTTCATTTTCAGTCCAGAATTTCTTAGACTTTGCGTTTTTGCCCCAAATGTTCTTCGGATGATAACTTTTGATATATAACTCTGATTTTGAATCCGGAAAGACTGACGAACTCGTCTCGGAAAGACCTACAGCATGAATACATAAAAATTCAACAAATAAAATATTTTATACACATGTAATTTCTTCAGTAAATCAGTAATTCAATCCGATTAAGACTAAATTTACATCTTCATCGGATAAATAATAAAATTATTAAAAGCTAATTAATTCAAAGCAAAAACGAGTAGACTATCTCAATTATGGGTGAAATATATCGATACAAACCATGGATAAGTGTATAAAACTGACACTTATCACAGCACCACTGAATCGAGGGGGATTCATTCCCGACGTTCCAAGTTGCGTCAATGTTGCGTTGAACCACCTAGGTCAACTGAGTCATATGTGCTGCTACTTGTTGCAATATAGTAGCAATACCAATACCAATATCATTCCCGGCAATATTCTCTCGATCACGCATCTGATCCCCGTGGTCATCAGTACCATGGTTACGACCACGACCTCTGCCCCTCGGCATACTAACAAGCAACAACCTAACGCAACGAAAAATCACATAATCACACATAGAATCCATTCACAGATGATCGACTGCAAAAATTAAACCTGACGGCAAAAATACAGTCCCAAAACTTTTGCCCAGCTAGAAAGCGCACTCCGCAATGAAAGATGGCATGCGCTAACTGTGCAAGTTTGGCAACACAATCATACTTGTCTTCCAACAGTACTATACTGGAGGTTAAAGATAAACAACAGCGTACCAATCCAAACGTCAATGGTGTACATGATTATAACATTACACAAATAACCATCAAAAGTTAATTAACGTTCAAACTGAACTCCCACCTCTCGATCAAGAAAACTATTTCAATGACTGTGTACCGAACGACTCAGCGTTCACCACACCATTTTAATCACAACACGGAGCACTACAGCTGAAATAACGATAACATCATTACCACATACCTTTTTAACGAAATGCATGGAACCGAAAAGTTAAAAGCGAGAGTCACATTTCAAGTAAATTTTTGGTAAACCTCATTTGAGTTTTAAAAGTCAAATTTTTGGAAAACTTGCAATACAAGATGAAAATAAATATAAGTAGTTTGAATTCTCAAAAATTTTCGGCCTCGAGGTCATCACACGAAAATCAAACATTTCCTCTCTAGAAGGATGATTTAAAATAAAATTTACGTGACTTCCCAAAACATTTAATGCTTTTTAAAATATCATATTGAGAAACTTTCTTTACGTAGCCACAACAAAACATTGCTTCTGTAAAAACAATTTATACAAGGTTACATATATACATATATACATATACACCGGCACATTACAAAAATCAAACAAACATGGAGTACGTATTCACGATTCACATCTAACTCCACATCATAACGCAAATATCATACAAGCTCGTGTAACACGAGACACAACAATATAGTGGGGAGACTTACATCCACAGATCGCACGAAGATGATGGCTGCACCTTGATACTAATCACGACCGACATCTCAGACGATGCATCGCGACACTACTCAGCCAGACAAAATCTGACAAGACAAGACAAGACCCGACAACACACAACTCAACCCGACAACCTAGATTTCCACAACCTAAGCTCCGATACCATATTCTGTAACACCTCCAATGTAATACCACCAGTATTACATACTGTTTCACGTTGAGCGCTCGTTTCTCTTTCTAATATATAATATAATAAATGTACTACATCGTGATAAACGTATTTTTGTATGATATGTTGGTACTGTACTATCATGAATAATGCTTGTCCGTACCTGTTATTCTTGTAATGTGATTATACGATGATTGATGAATTGTCGGTGACATACCTTGATATCATTGGGCAATTATCGGTGCGGATATGACAGTGGCCAACGTATTATTCCCTGAGAAATTACTCGACGAGATTGAGAGGGAGTCGCGTTATAAGGGATTAATGTGATAATAACTTAGTGAAACTGAACCATACGCATGTTATCCGCTAAGTATTACATCGCTAAGTGTGTGACATTACGTACGCTAAAGGTTATACCTTACGTACGTAACGCGGTCTTCGATCTTCGGATAGGGAATCTTCGTCGGATGGTACGCATAATCAGACCAACTTTCGGCACAATAGCGACAGGCAAGTCAACGAGTGCTACGTACGTTAACTGATCCTCATTACGTACGTAACGATGAGTGTTATTTAGTCCAGTAAGTTCTGAGTTTTCCGTATGTACGTTAACCTTTCTATATAACGTACGTAACAGGGCTTACGTACGTAAAGCTTTAGGCCTAACGTACGTAAAGCCATTATGAATTTATAAAAGGACACCATCCCTTTCATTTCTTCCGACCTAAAAATCATCCCTTGCTCTTGTATACTCTCCTCCACCTTCCCTAAATCGATTTTAGCTCCCCTGAACAAGTGCTATCCCATTAGAGTGAGTTGATCAAGCTCCGGAGAAGGTTTTGAGGGTGTTATCCTCTCGTTCTTCTTCGTCCTTCGTCGTTCTTCATCGTCTCTTGTCAACTAAGGTAAGTTTATAGAATCTTGAACTTATTTCAGTGTTGTTATTCGAGTCATACTAAATTTCGGATGCCTTAGGTAGTTTAGAACTTTCTATAATGATCGGACCGGTGAAAAACTATCACAATTTTTAATCGATACCTATCAAGCTAGTAATTGGAATGGATGATAGTAGTACTCGTAGTTGGATGGAAAAAACTCATAATCGAATTTGTTAATCACCAACACCTTAGAATCATCTTGTTAAAGATTGCAATTATAACCCTATTATCACATTGTAAAACCCGTTTATAATTCCTTGATGAACTAACTAACGATTATCTAGTCGGGTAGGTATCGAACATGTTAAGATTTCGGAGATTAATGCTTAATCAATCTATTTAAGACTTTCGAATTGGAGTAAGTGATGAAATTACGGTGGCTATTAGTCATAATCAACTTAGAAATGTTGTATTAGAACATTGTGCGGAAGCTTAAATATAAAGTGCGGAATATAAACGACACACGGATTTATAGAGGTTCGGCTATTAACGAAGCCTACGTCCTCTCTCGGTATCTTTTTCTATAGGTTGAAGATATAAACATCTGCACATCTCTTCTATCGGTTGAGGGATTACCGTTACAATCATGTCTTCAATTGGTCCGTGATAAACCACTCGTACTTGTCTTTGTGTTGGTCCAAGTTAAATCGTTTTCCTTTTCTATTGGACAAGAAATCAACTACTCTAGCTTTCTATCGATACTAGATAAACCTCACTTAGATATCGATTGCAATTCTAACAATGCCGGATCCTTGATCCTAATAACACCGAATCCAATCGTATCTTTTCTTTTACCTCTCGTGTATGAGTTGAATGTATAAACACTCAAACTATCAATATAAGCTCAATATTACAACAACAATAGAATGTATATGAATATCAGATCAATGACTTGAATGCCTGAAGTTGCTGTTATGAAACAATACCATATGAATGGTATTTATAGCCTTCTTTATCAAACTAGCCGTTAGCCATCTGAGCCTCTCTTACATACGTTAATACCTTCTTTTTACGTACGTTAGCCCAAGTTACGTACATTAGCTCATCACCATTACGCACGTTAGCTTAGTCCAGTATCAGTCCAGTAGCATTCGTTTCTTTCTTTACGTACGTTAATCTTCATCCATTACATACGTTATATGTAGTCAATATGTCCGTTGCATGCTGAGCTATGCCATGACTATAACACCCCGAGATATTCGGAATAATTACAGCGCCTTAAACCCTTTTAGTAAGGATTTACAAGGCTAATTTAAAAGAAATGTAAATATAAGACATCAATACTACGGAAATTCAAGTTTACAAAACCATTCAACTGGTTCAACGAGTAATTAATACAACCATATCGAAATGATATTAATAAGACACGCGTACTCGAGTACTAAAATCAAACCAAGAAAGACAAATCACCAATAATAACAAACATCACTGAACCCCTTCGTCGTCACATCGGTACTGTGGCTGTTTCCCTGCTCCTCGGCTACCTGAACATCAAAACAAATGTCCACCCCCGAAGGGGTTAGCAAAACGATGCTAGTACAAGTATCATTTAAACGAATCAAATATGCATCAACAATACATAACAAGATACACCACACGGACTTCCGCTACCGGAATCCGATAATGCGAATCCACAAGATTCCACTAACACAGCATGGGTATTCCAATGATCCAGCGCCCTCAGCATAGATCCCAAGATGATCCCGTCGGACCAACACGAGGTGGAAATAACCCGTCCAATGATCCAGCGCCCTCAGCCTAGATCCCAAGATGATCCCGTCGGACCAACACGAGGTGGACATCCGATCCAGCGCCCTCAGCATAGATCGCACAACGAACACAAACATAACTCATGCATACATATATGCCAAATCGCCATGTCCATCAACATGAACATACAAACACTAGATAACGAATATCATGACAATTCAACGAAATAAATCTCATGTTCAACAACATGAATAATCACACGCATGCTCAAAATACCAATATTAACATATTACGATACTTGCCTCGAAGATGGAAAGAACGAAACACTTCAATGATCTCAACACACTCGAAGGCCGCCTCCTTCGATCAACGTAGCAAGCTCGAACCTTAACAAAAGAAATGCTATACAAATCATCTCAAGTCGAACGATTGCCTAGCAATTCGGTCTACGGCCAAAAGCTCAAAATATACAATCTGCCTGAACCACTTAGCGTACGCTACGTACTCTACGTAACGTGCGCTAAGCCTGCCTATTAGCTTACGCTATCATCAAAGCCTAGCGTACGCTAGCCATGGACTGACAGTTCTCTCTGATCAGCCGACTGACTCGGCTGATATCATAACGTACGTTACGTACCAAACGTAGCGTGCGTTAACTTATCCCCGATAGCGTACGTTAACTTACGTATGTTAGCGTGCGCTAACCGTGCATGACAGATTACTACTGGCCGAAAACTAGATCTAATGATGATGAACTCATGAATTCTATGGTGATAATACATCTCATCCCCGTGCATATCATGTTCATAAGGTTTATGAAAGACCTTTATGGATTAAATGACTACGAGACACAAGGATACGTATCATCATAACAACACCATAATTCATCTTGATCTTCAAGAAAATATTCTAAGTTCCGTTCATTCCAAGTCCCAAAACATATGATTCCTTACGTAAAACATACGAACTAGGTAATCTTCATTTACTGGTCATGATCGGTTTTGAAGATACATAAATATGCTTAGGAGTCCATATACTAAAAAGGTTCAAAGGATTATACGAAGAATAAGTGCCGAAACGTCATAAGTATCCTTCTAACACGTGATGTTCGATTATAAACGAAATAACTAACTAGCAAAACATGATCAAACGTCCGTTAGAACACTACTAATATTGGTGAAGAATCACCTACCTCAAAGTAGTGAAGAACAAGTAGGAAATCGAAGCAATCCAACGTCGAAGGCTTGAACACCAATCCTCAATGATCTACAATCTTCAACACGAGCTAGGATGCTGATATGAAGTGTTTAGGATGTAGAGAGTAATACTCTAAGTATAAGGATTCGGAAGTGGGAAGAGAAATGACTGAAAATACACAAAGTATGCTGTCCTATTTATAGAAAATGGTTATTAGTGCGCGCTAGTCCATACTCTTAGCGTGCGCTAACGGCTTATTGACTTCACTGTACTCAGCACTTAGCGTGCGCTATTCTCATATCAGTAGCGTGCGCTAAGGCGTTGACTTGGCTTTTCCCGAAAGCCGTCCAGGTTCATCCCGACACAATCCGACCAAGATCCCCGGCCTGATCTCACCTACCACACGTCTCAATCATATTGACCACGTATAGCGTGCGCTAATGATCCTTTTGTAGCGTGCGCTATGGATCCATGTTAGCGTACGCTACACATAGACGATAGCATGCGCTACATGCGCAGAATCACAAATCTTAAATCACATTCATGAAATTATACGCTCAACAACATCGGATTATGAAATACGGAGAATAATACTCAGATCAAAGTGCAACAATTACAATGTTACAAGTTCCAAATACATATCAGAAATCTCGGGTATTACATTCTTCCTCCCTAAAAAGAAGTTTCGTCCCGAAACTTAAGATGAAAACAACTCCGGATATCTAGTCCTCATACTGTCCTCCGTCTCCCAAGTGGCCTCTTCCACTCCGTGTCGTGACCATTGCACTCTAACCAAGTGTATTGGTTTATTCCTCAACTGTTTGATTCGACTCTCAAGTATCTTGATTGGTCTCTCCTCGAAGGTGCCGTCATTAGCTATTTCGATCTCATCGAACTCAATGATATGACTGGGATCTGGTACATACTTCCGCAATTGGGATACGTGAAACACATTGTGAACGTGACTCAGCAATGGCGGTAAGGCCAACCTGTATGCTAAATCTCCAACTCTCTCGAGGATCTCGAATGGTCTGATATATCTCGGACTTAGCTTACCCTTTTTCCCAAAATGGAAAATCCCTCGTGTAGGAGACACCTTCAATAGTACATGGTCCCCAACGTCGAACTCTAGAGGGCGACGACGTACATCTGCATAAGACTTCTGTCGACTCTGGGTAGTCAACAGTCTTTCCCGAATCAGAGCTATCTTCTCTTGAGTCTGAACTATCAATTCCGGTTCCGTCCCGATCAAGTCCGAAGAATCATCCCAGCATAAGGGTGATCGGCATCTTCTCCCGTACAAAGCTTCAAATGGTGCCATCTTAATTGAAGCATGCCAACTATTGTTGTTGGTGAATTCAATCAATGGCAAATGAACTTCCCAATCAGTTGACCAATCAAAAGCACATGCTCTAAGCATGTCTTCTACTATTTGTATAGTCCTTTCGGATTGACCGTCCGTTTGGGGATGATAAGCCGTGCTAAAGTTGAGCTCAGTCCCCAAAGCCCTGTGAACTGCCTTCCAGAAGTGCGACACGAAGCGACCATCTCGATCCGAAATAATGGTCTTCGGTGTCCCATGCAATCTGACTATCTCCGCAATAAATACTCGCGCCAATATCTCGGGTCCCCATGTATCTTTAATTCCTAGAAAATGAGCCGACTTGGTTAGTCGATCAACTATAACCCAAATCATGTTCATTCCCGTTCTTGTCCTTGGCATACTGGTGATGAAATCCATCGAGATATCCTCCCACTTCCACTCAGGGATCGGAAGCGGTTTTAACATTCCGGCAGGTCGCTGATGTTCAATCTTAACCTGATGACAAGTCAAACACTTCGAAACGTACTCTACTACGTCCTTCTTCATATTCCCCCACCAGAAGTTTTGTTTAAGATCTTTATACATTTTACTGCTGCCCGGGTGAATAGAATAGGGCGCGCTGTGAGCTTCCTTCAGAATTGTCCGTCTCAAATCATCATCATCGGGAACGCAAAATCGACTCTCAAATCTCAGAACCCCATCATCTTGTATCACGAATCCTGGGGCTTTTCCTTTCTTTACTTCGTCACATAACCGAAGGATCAGAGAATCGTCCAACTGCTTAGATTTGATCCCCTCGACTAGTGATGAAGTCAGTTCCATCACATATAGTTGTCCTTGGATTCCTGGTGCCCATACTTCAATCCCTTCGCGGATCAGTTCCCGTTGAATGCTGGTTTGGGACGTAAGTGCTTCCAACACTCGAAGAGAAATAGGTTTACGGCTCAAAGCATCAGCTACTACGTTTGCTTTCCCCGGATGATAGAGAATCTCCAAGTCATAATCCTTGATCAATTCTAGCCACCTTCTCTGCCTCATGTTTAATTCTTTCTGACTGAAAATGTACTTGAGGCTCTTATGATCTGTAAAGATCTGACAATGAGTGCCGTACAAATAATGTCTCCAAATTTTCAATGCAAAGATTACAGCTACTAGCTCCAGATCATGAGTCGGGTAATAAACCTTGTATGGTTTCAGCTGCCGAGAAGCATAGGCAATCACCTTATCTCTTTGCATCAACACACATCCTAGACCCTGATTTGAAGCGTCGCTGTACACCATGAATCGATCAGTTCCATCTGGTAACGCTAATATAGGTGCTGTCGTCAGTCTCTTCTTAAGTTCATCAAAACCAGCCTGGCATTTCTCATCCCACTTAAACTTTTGAGTTTTCTGTAACAGTTGAGTGAGCGGACGAGAAATTTTGGAAAATCCATCTACAAAGCGGCGATAATATCCAGCAAGTCCTAGGAAACTCCGGACTTCTTTCAAATTATTAGGAACCTCCCATTCCAAGATTGCTTCGACTTTCTTCGGGTCCACCTGAACTCCGTCAGCTGATATCACATGCCCAAGGAAAGTTACTTCCCTAAGCTTGAACTCGCATTTTGAAAGCTTTGCATACAGCTGTTCCTTCCTCAAGGTGCTCAAAACCACACGTAAATGTTCGGCATGCTCCTCTGCGTCCTTCGAATATATCAAGATGTCATCAATGAAGACGACCACAAATTTATCCAAGTATTCCAAGAATACCCGATTCATCAATTGCATGAATACCGCAGGAGCATTGGTAAGTCCAAATGGCATCACTACAAATTCATAATGCCCGTACCGGGACCTGAAAGCAGACTTGGGTATATCCGATTCCTTAATTTTCAACTGATGGTATCCTGATCGCAAGTCAATCTTCGAGAATACCCTTGCCCCTTGCAGTTGATCAAACAAGTCGTCGATATGGGGTATAGGATATTTATTCTTGATCGTCATCTTGTTGAGCTCCCTGTAATCAATACACAGTCGGAGGGATCCGTCTTTCTTCCGGACAAAGAGAACGGGCGCTCCCCAAGGAGAAACGCTAGGTTGAATATAACCCTTCTGTAACAATTCCTCCAGTTGCTTCTTGAGTTCATACATCTCGGTTGGCGCCATGCGGTATGGTGCTTTGGAAATAGGAGCTGCTCCAGGCTCTAATTCGATAGTGAACTCCACTTCTCTCTGCGGAGGTAACCCAGGTAGTTCGTCAGGAAATACATCTGAGAACTCATTCACAACTGAAATAGACGAGAGCTCTACTCCTTCCTCTTTCCTCATGGCATAGCACCAGAGTCCATGACATCCCTGCTTCAGTAATTTCACGGCTTTCATTGCATTGATCAATTTTCCCGAGCTTCCCGGTCTCCATCCTCGGAATAAGTGTTCAGATCCGTCATCAGCAATGATAGAATTGACTCTCTCTCGGTAATTCAGAATAGCTCCATAACGGTTGAGCCAATCGTCTCCGAGAATTAAATCGTCACCGTAGATGTCAACTACAATAAGATTCGATGGCCAATCTCTCCCTCCTATAGACACTGGAAAATCTCTAGCCTCTAGGGTTCCCACAATTCTCTCTGAATTCGGCAAACCCACAACATATGGTTCACAATCAAATAAGCACGATATTTTTAAACGATTAACACAGTTTAATGATATGAAAGAATGCGTAGCTCCGGAATCGAATAAGACACTGACTGGTTGCAAAAGGATCTGAATCATACCTGATGCAACAGCAGTGTTCTGATCGTCAGATTTCCTCATCTCGTACAGGCGCGGAGGAACGGACCCAGCACTGGATGTCTCTCTCTTCCCAACGTTCTGCTGCTGAAATCCACTCTGCTGCGTCTGGTTCACACTTGTCTCCTTCGGAACTGGCGCTGGAGTGCGAGTACCAAAAGATCTAGTAGCAGCTCCACAGAAGGCCGCACGTTGCCCTTCTTGTCCACAATCGTAACAAGTCACAGAAGATGCGGGGCAATCACATCGAATATGCCTGCTCGACCACAATTGTAGCATTTCTTTGATGCGTCCGAAACTGCTGATGTTGTCCGGAACTTCTTTCCACCTCTAGAAGGATGTGGAGGCTTCCTAGCCGAATAAAAGGAAGATTGGCCCTTGCGGGGCCCACCGTTCTTGTTTTCTGAGAAGCTGCCGGTCACTTTCTGCTTCTTTGCCTCCACTGATTTCTCCACCGCCGCTTCTTTCATGTCGTAGGCCAGCGCTTTGTCTTGATACTGTCGCAACGTAGTACACTCGAACCCGGACATGTACTGCTGAATCTCCGGCTTCATTCGCATATCGAAATGAAAAATCTTTTCTGCCTCCATTCTGACCAAGTGTCGGACACACGTCAGCTGATGATTAAAAGTTTTGATTACATCTGTCACAGATGCTTCCGAACTCTGTGGTGAGAAAAACTCTCGGATCTTTGCCTCTCTAACTGGACGAGGACAATCATGCTTCCATCATTAGTTTGAATTCGTCGATCCGCATTATGATTCTCGGGTCGAATAGCTTCCCACCGGTCAAAGGCCTCCCGGTCGGAAAATCTTGGGCAATAGGAACCTTAGGTCCTCGGGACGATTAAGACCCGCGAATATCTTCTCTAACTCCTTAAGCCAATGATCCCAAGTAAGTGCCTCGGCGGATCCAGTCAAATTTTGGCGGGTGCAATTTAACCACCTCGGCCAAGCCATCTGTCTCCCCGTTTATCCTCGTGGTCTTTCTTTGTCCCATCGCCGTCTGCATCTTTGTCGACTACAGGCGAACTGGTTTATCTGCGCCACCACCTGTTGAAGCACTCCCGGCATGTTAGGATTTGCGTCGTCATTCGCCGATCCTTGCGCCCTCCGAATGGGAATCGGTTCGACTAGCCGATAGTGCAGGGTAGTTGCGGAATCCTCCTGTCTCATGTTACCCCGTCCGCGTCCACGACCGCGTCCGCGTCCCCGTCCTCCTCACAACATACTGTAAACACAAATCCTCAATATCCAGGACAAAGTTTTCGAAATAAAACCCGTCAATACTCACAAAATAATAATTAAGTAAAACGGTAGTATACGAGATTAGGAGACTTACAACCACGGTCCACATGATGACTTTGGCTGAACAGTGATGTTACGAACGACCCATAAATCAAATAACGTAAACAGACCCAACTAAAACCCGACTGCCAAGATATCCATGAATCTTAGCTCCGATACCATATTCTGTAACACCCCGAGATATTCGGAATAATTACAGCACCGTAAACCCTTTTAGTAAGGATTTACAAGGCTAATTTAAAAGAAATGTAAATATAAGGCATCAATACTGCGGAAATTCAAGTTTACAAAACCATTCAACTGGTTCAACGAGTAATTAATACAACCATATCGAAATAATATTAATAAGACACGCGTACTCGAGTACTAAAATCAAACCAAGAAAGACAAATCACCAATAATAACAAACATCACTGAACCCCTTCGTCCTCACATTGGTACTGTGGCTGTTTCCCTGCTCCTCGGCTACCTGAACATCAAAACAAATGTCCACCCCCGAAGGGGTTAGCAAAACGATTCTAGTACAAGTATCATTTAAATGAATCAAATATGCATCAACAATACATAACAAGATACACCACACGGACTTCTGCTACCGGAATCCGATAATGCGAATCCACAAGATTCCATTAACACATCATGGGTATTCCAATGATCCAGCGCCCTCAGCATAGATCCCAAGATGATCCCGTCGGACCAACACGAGGTGGAAATAACCCGTCCAATGATCCAGTGCCCTCAGCCTAGATCCCAAGATGATCCCGTCGGACCAACACGAGGTGGACATCCGATCCAGCGCCCTCAGCATAGATCGCACAACGAACACAAACATAACTCATGCATACATATATGCCAAATTGCCATGTCCATCAACATGAACATGCAAACACTAGATAACGAATATCATGACAATTCAACGAAATAAATCTCATGTTCAACAACATGAATAATCACACGCATGCTCAAAATACCAATATTAACATATTACGATACTTGCCTCGAAGATGGCAAGAACGAAACACTTTAATGATCTCAACACACTCGAAGGCCGCCTCCTTCGATCAACGTAGCAAGCTCGAACCTTAACAAAAGAAATGCTATACAAATCATCTCAAGTCGAACGATTGCCTAGCAATTCGGTCTACGGCCAAAAGCTCAAAATATACAATCTGCCTGAACCACTTAGCGTACGCTACGTATTCTAGGTAACGTGCGCTAAGCCTGCCTGTTAGCGTACGCTATCATCAAAGCCTAGCGTACGCTAGCCATGGACTGATAGTTCTCTCTGATCAGCCAACTGACTCGGCTGATATCATAACGTACGTTACGTACCAAACGTAGCGTGCGTTAACTTATCCCCGATAGCGCACGTTTACTTACGTATGTTAGCATGCGCTAACCGTGCATGGCAGATTACTATTGGCCGAAAACTAGATCTAATGATGATGAACTCATGAATTCTATGGTGATAATACATGTCATCCCCGTGCATATCATGTTCATAAGGTTTATGAAAGACCATTATGGATTAAATGACTACGAGACACAAGGATACGTATCATCATAACTACACCATAATTCATCT
Source organism: Orobanche coerulescens (assembly GCA_033398695.1). Classification (NCBI taxonomy): domain Eukaryota; kingdom Viridiplantae; phylum Streptophyta; class Magnoliopsida; order Lamiales; family Orobanchaceae; genus Orobanche; species Orobanche coerulescens. The sequence continues at coordinate 26,143,368 of CM065805.1, read as the reverse complement.
TGATCTTCAAGAAAATATTCTAAGTTCCGTTCATTCCAAGTCCCAAAACATATGATTCCTTACGTAAAACATACTAACTAGGTAATCTTCATATACTGGTCATGATCGGTTTTGAAGATCCATAAATATGCTTAGGAGTCCATATACTAAAAAGGTTCAAAGGATTATACGAAGAATAAGTGCCGAAACGTCATAAGTATCCTTCTAACACGTGATGTTCGATTATAAACGAAATAACTGACTAGCAAAACATGATCAAATGTCCTTTAGAACACTACTAATATTGGTGAAGAATCACCTACCTCAAAGTAGTGAAAAACAAGGAGGAAATCGAAGCAATCCAACGTCGAAGGCTTGAACACCAATCCTCAATGATCTACAATCTTCAACACGAGCTAGGATGCTGATATGAAGTGTTTAGGATGTAGAGAGTAATACTCTAAGTATAAGGATTCGGAAGTGGGAAGAGAAATGACTGAAAATACGAAAAGGATGCTGTCCTATTTATAGAAAATGGTTATTAGCGCGCGCTAGTCCATACTCTTAGCGTGCGCTAACGGCTTACTGACTTCACTGTACTCAGCACTTAGCGTGCGCTATTCTCATATCAGTAGCGTGCACTAAGGCGTTGACTTGGCTTTTCCCGAAAGCCATCCAGGTTCATCCCAACACAATCCGACCAAGATCCCCGGCCTGATCTCACCTACCACACGTCTCAATCATATTGACCACGTATAGCGTGCGCTAATGATCCTTTGTAGCGTGCGCTATGGATCCATGTTAGCGTATGCTACACATAGACGATAGCGTGCGCTACATGCGCAGAATCACAAATCTTAAATCACATTCATGAAATTATACGCTCAACAACATCGGATTATGAAATACGGAGAATAATACTCAGATCAAAGTGCAACAATTACAATGTTACAAGTTCCAAATACATATCAGAAATCTCGGGTATTACAATGACATCATCTCCAACGTTCATCTCATTTGAACTCAGAACCTTCACATTACGTACGTTATCAACATATTGTTATGTACGTTATAGACACTCTGTTACGTACGTTATGCTATAAGAATACCGTACGTTAAAGTGTTCTGTCCAGCTTTTTGTGACTTCGATTTCTTCGATGCTTTGCTTCGCCTCTTTGTTGTTTTGTTTTGTTTAGCAACTTTAATCATCAAAACACTATGAATGAATGTATGGAACAAAATGTTCCAACAATCTCCCCCTTTTTGATGATTACAAAACAACACTTCGTCAATGGGATTTACCTACACAATAAAAATATATGTATATGTGTACAGACCAAAGTTTTCGACTTTGTCCGTTCGGTTAGTTTCTTCTCCCATTTCTTTTTCGACTCCTTCTTTCCTTTTTTTCCGAATTTTTATGTTCAATTTTTCATCTTTCGACGTCTCCTCATTTTTCTTATCAACTTCCTTTTCGAATTTTCTTCAATTTCTCCCCCTTTCAGGGTTAATCCCATTCTTCTCCTTTTCTCCTTTTCTCCCCCTTTTTTTTTGTCTTCATCAAAAAGTATAATAAATGAATAAAATCAATAAATCATGATAAACATAAAAATGGGTAAAACTCCCCCTGAAAAATATATTAATAAAACTCCCCCTTAGTAAAATAAATAAAATCAATGTTTGGGGATCCAACCGATACTCGGTTTTTCATTTGAAACATAGACGATATTTGAAATAATTGTTCCTTTAGGAACCCAAATCATTTTAACGTTAATCGTCCGGCGTGGGCATTTACAATTTGAAATATGATGTCCAAGTTTTAAACATTTGTCACAACGGGGTATTTTAAGATTTAAGGATTCGTTTTTACAACGTAGTTTGAATCCCAACCACTGTTTATTCATTGTAATTTTCTGAACCGAGAGCATTTGTTCAAATTTCTCGTTTCCACACGAGAATTTCTTTGTTAAATTTTTGAGCTCGGTTTGAACTTTCAAAAGATCATTCTTTAAAATATTTTCGTTTTGAACGCATTTTGAATGATCGGTCTCGATAAATTTTTCTTTTTCAAGAATTTTGGAATTTTTAATTTCCAATATTTTATATTTAGATTTAAGGGATTTTATCTCGGATAATACATTTTGATAATCCATATGGAGTAATTCAAATGTTTCAAAAAGTTCATCGTAGGAATTACTTACTTGACTTTCGACGTCACTATCGTCGAATGAACTTTGTGCCATGAGAGCGAGATTATTTTGATTGATAAAATCATCGTCTTCGTCGTCATCGCTCCATGTTGCAACGAGAACCTCCTTCTTGGGTTTTGCACGGAAATTCTTCATAAAATGGCCTGGTTTACCACATAATCGACAAAAATTGTCGAATTTCTTAGATTCGCCCGTTTGGATGTCCTTCTTTCTCCGGTTTAAGAAATATTGGAACTTATTAATATTTTTGGCATAATATGCCGATTATTCATCGCTATCATCCACCAGAATTTCGTCTCTCTTTGACATCTTAGCCTTCAAGGCTATTGATCTTTCCTTCGGTTTCGGATTTGCATTTCGAGATTTAAGGAAAATCTCGTAATATATTAGTGAACCAACGAGGGCACTAAAATCAAGATTATTGAGATCTTTCGATTCCATAATCATCGTCACCGTTCTGTCCCATTCAACATGTAGTGATCTTAAAATTTTCTTGACTTTGTCACTACTTGATAAGGGTTTACCGAACTATGCAAGTCCATTTGTGATGACCGAAAATCGGTCGAGCATGTTGGTGATGGCCTCATCACCCTTCATCATGAATAACTCGTAGTCATGGAGAAGCATATTGATCTTCGTCTCCTTGACTTGGGTTGTCCCTTCGTGTGTGATTTCAAGAATTTTCCATATCTCTTTAGCACTTTCACACGATGAGATACGATTGACCTCTTCCAGAATTAAGACACAAAATAGAAATTGAGTAGCCTTACAATTTAGATGGTCGTTCTTCCAATTCGCGTCATCATATTCTTCGAAAGATTTAAGCGTACCATCGAATTTGAGAGGAATTTTCGGACCAAGACATATTACTTTTCAAAGCTCGATATCATATGCTCGGATGAATATTGACATCTTTTTCTTCCACGTCGTGAAGTTTGAGCCATCAAAAAATGGTGGTCGGTGAAGAGCAAGGTCTTCGACTGGAGAAATTTGTAATGCCATTTGGATCTTCTCCTCGGATGTTAAGCTGCTTATTGGAGGTACGACTCCGATGCCAATTGTTGGAGCAAAATCGGTATATGCGCCGTTGTGCGGAAGCGTAAATATAAAGTGCGGAATATAAACGATACACGGATTTATAGAGGTTTGGCTATTAACGAAGCCTACGTCCTCTATCGGTATCTTTTTCTATATGTTGAAGATATAAACCTCTGCACCTCTCTTCTATCGGTTGAGGGATTACCGTTACAATCACGTCTTCAATTGGTCTGTGATAAACCACTCGTAATTGTCTTTGTGTCGGTCCAAGTTAAACCGTTTTCCTTTTCTATTGGACAAGGAATCAACCACTCTAGCTTTGTATCGTTACTAGATAAACCTCACTTAGATATCGATTGCGATTCTAACAATGCCGGATCCTTGATCCTAATAACATCGAATCCAATCGTATGTTTTCTTTTACCTCTTGTGTATGTGTTGAATGTATAAACACTCAAACTATCAATATAAGCTCAATATTACAACAACAATAGAATGTATATGAATATCAGATCAATGACTTGAATGCTTGAAGTTGTTGTTATGAAACAATACCATAGGAATGGTATTTATAGCCTTCTTCATCAAACTAGCCATTAGCCATCTCAACCTCTCTTACGTACGTTAATGCCTTCTTCTTACGTACGTTAGCCCGAGTTACGTACGTTAGCTCATCATCATTAAGCACGTTAGCTTAGTCCAGTATCAGTCCAGTAGCATTCGTTTCCTTCTTTATGTATGTTAATCTTCATCTACGTTAGCCCGAGTTACGTATGCTAGCTTATCATCATTACGCACGTTAGCTTAGTCCAGTATCAGTCCAGTAGCATTCATTTCCTTCTTTACATACGTTAATCTTCATCCATTACGTATGTTATATGTAGTCAATATGTCCATTGCATGCTGACCTATGCCATGACATTGTAATACCCCGAGATATTTGGAATAATTACAGCGTCGTAAACCCTTTATATAAGAATTTACAAGGCTAATTTTGAAAAATGTAGAAATAATATAACAGTACCATTAATGTTTAAAATACAAAACCAGTTAAAATGAGTCCATTATTACAACCATCTCAAAATGTCAACAAGAAACGCGTACTCGAGTACTGAAAATAAACCAGAAAGACGAGGCAACAAAAATTAACATCACTGAGCCCCTTTGTCATCATGTCGGTACTATCGCCGTTTCCCCGCTCCTCGGCTACCTGAACGTCAAAACAAATGTCCACCCCAGAAGGGGTTAGCAAAACGATGCTAGTACAAGTATCATAATACACAAAACGAATATGCAACAACAATGCATAATAAAATACAAAATACGGACTTCCGCTACCGGAATCCAACAATGCGAATCCACATGTTTCCATCAATCACAACATGGGTGTTCCAACGATCCAACGCCCTCAGCATAGATCCCAAGATGATCCCATCGGACCAACACGAGGTGGAAAACCTTTTCCAATGATCCAGCACCCTCAGCATAGATCCAAAGATGATCCTGTCGTACCAACACGAGGTGGACATCTGATCCAGCGCCCTCATCATAGATCGCACAACATAAACAAACACAACTTATGCATACATATATGCAAAATAGCTATGTCCATCAACATGAACATACAAGTAATCGATAACGAATATTATGAGAATTCAACGAAATTAATCTCATGTTCAACAACATGAATAAACTGTATGCATGATCAACATTTTAATATTAACAAGTTTCAAATACGATACTTGCCTCAAAGATGGCAAGAACTAAAATACTCCAACGAATGTCAACACGTCCGAAGTTCGCCGCTCCTCGACCGATCACCTTGTACAAGGGAACAACAAGGAATTCAATAACTTATCGAAACTAGCGCACGAGTACCGAATGCCCTAAGTTATGATCGAGTTATCAAAAATGAACAATCGGTTCTCGGTCCTACTTCCCGACGAACACCAAGTTTTGGAAAAAGACATGCGAATTCAAGAGATTGTAATGGAACACAAAGCTGGTGTATACAATTCCAAAGACATTTATCATATCATTAAATCCATACTATAGTTCCGATTATCAACTCAATTGCTTGGTTCGGTTGTTACAACGATACATACAAGATAGTCATGTTTAATCTAGTTCGAGGTTAATTCCTCCCTACCATACTTGTTCTTCTGCAAATAGTTCCTCTCATCGAATTCTTCATTCAAAATGATTGTTCCAAACATCCTATCCTAGTTCTAATCATCCAAGAAGATTATCAACGAGTTCATCTAAGGCAAGAGTTATAATTGAACAACCTTCATATTCAACTTCTTGAATTCATCTTACACAGGGGGGTAAGCCTTAATATTATTCCTCAAAATAGTGTTATGAAAGCATCATCATGATTTGTTCATCTCAGAAAAACCCATACGTAAAGTTGGTAAGGATTAAGGCTCAACTAATAGCAATGGAAATCTTTATTCATTCAAAAATAATCCTCCTAAACATGGTGTTGGACTCACTATAGCATAACAAGCTCAAAAACCTCTGGAAAGGATCATAATACAACTAAGAACATAATCTCCATCCAGGTGTAGAGTCAACATACCTCAAATAAGGGAAGAAAAGTGAAAATCTTGAAGAAACTCTTCACCGGAAGCTTGATCACCACTCTACAAGGTCTAAGCTCCCCAAAAATCGGATTAAGATGATAATATGCGTGATATAAGGTGAGGGATAATCTCCAGAACCCAAAAATCGGCCAAGGTGAGGGTGAGAAATGAAATGGGGTCGAAGTCTATAAATAGAAATCTAAAACATTACGTACGTTACACAACATCCCTTACGTACGTAATAGGGTTAGCGTATGCTATGCTCGAATATTAACATACGTTAACGTCTGGCCAGAGCTCACTGACCTGTTTCTGGCATTGGCCTACGTACGTTAGCTTAAAGGTTTTACGTACGTAATAACTATAACATTAGCGTACGTTAAAAATACCCCTTAGCGTACGTTAAGCCCGTTGACTTGCATAACTGGAAATCCGTCCAGGTTCACGCGGAGCATCTCACGAATCTCCCCTGGCTACCACACACCGACCCTTGTCGGATCTCGAGTTGACTGACCCTTACGTACGTAATTCACCAACTATAACGTATGTTACCTCGAACACGTAGCGTACATTAAGCTTATGTCTTAACGTGCGTAAGGACGTGCAGAGTTATGCATGCATGCATCGCAAAGAATACAAAAACATAGGGATACAAATACAGGAAACTGATCATCGATTAATACGTCACAAAGTCGAATCTTACAAGATCGAATACATGATAAATACACATTAATTATCCGGGCATTACATACCACCCCTCTAAAAAAAAGTTTCGGCCCGAAATTTAAAACGAAAACAATTTCGGGTATCTCGACTTCATACTATCCTCAGTCTCCCAAGTTGCGTCTTCGACTCCATGTCGAGACCACTGAACTTTAACCAAGGAGATCGGTTTATTCCTCAATTGCTTGACTCGACTCTCAAGTATCTTGATTGGCTTTTCTTCAAACGAGCCATCTTTAGCCACTTCAATCTCACCAAATTCAATGATATGACTGGATCCGGTACATATTTCTGCAATTGGGATACGTGAAATACATTATGAACGTGACTCAGTGATGGCGGTAAGGCCAACCTGTATGCCGACTCCCCAACTCTCTCGAGGATCTCAAATGGTCCGATATATCTCGGACTTAGCTTTCCTTTCCTCCCAAAATGGAAAATTCCCCGAGTAGGAGAAACCTTCAATAGTACATGCTCCCTAATCTCAAACTCCAATGGGCGACGGCACACATCTGCATAAGACTTCTTTCGACTCTGGGCAGTTAACAACCTTTCACAAATCAGGGCTACCTTCTCTTGAGTCTGAACTATCAATTCTGGTGTCGTCCCGATTAAGTCGGAAGAATCATCCCAACACAAGGCGATCGACATCTTCTCCCGTACAATGCTTCAAACGGTGCCATCTTAATGGAAGCATGCCAACTATTGTTATAGGTGAATTCAATCAATGGCAAATGAACCTCCCAATCGGTTGACCAATCTAAGGCACAAGCTCGTAGCATATCTTCTACTGTTTGTATAGTCCTTTCGGACTGACCGTCCGTCTGAGGATGATAGGCCGCGCTAAAGTTCACCTCGGTTCCCAAGGCCTTGTGAACTGCCTTCCAAAAATATGACACGAAGCGACCATCCCGATCCGAAATAATGGTTTTCGGTGTTCCATGCAATCGGACTATCTCTGAAATAAATACTCGTCCCAATTTCTCGGGTCCCCACGTGTATTTAATACCCAGAAAATGAGCCGACTTGGTTAGTCGATCAACTATAACCCAAATCATGTTCATTTCTGTCTTGGTCCTTGGCATATTGGTGATGAAGTCCATCGATATATCTTCCCACTTCCACTCGGGAATCGAAAGTGGCTTTAAAATCCCAGCAGGCCGCTGATGTTCAATCTTAACCTGCTGACAGGTTAAACATTTCGTAACTTATTCTGCTACGTCCTTCTTCATATTTCCCCACCAAAAATTTTGTTTTAGGTCCTTATACATCTTACTGGTGCCCGAGTGAATAGAATAGGGCGCGCTGTGAGCTTCCTTCAAGATTGTCTGTCTCAAAGCATCATCATTGGGGACGTAAAATCGACTCTGAAATCTCAGAACTCCATCATCTTGTATCATGAATCCTGGGGCCTTCCCTTTGTTTACTTCATCACATAATCGAAGAATCAGAGAATCATTCAACTGCTTAGATTTGATTTCTTCGACCAACGACGAAGTCAGTTCCATCACACACAATTGCCCTTGGACCCCTTGTGACCATACTTCGATTCCTTCACGAATCAGTTCTCGTTGAATGCTAGTTTGGGACGTAAGAGCTTCCAACACTTCGAAGAGAAACATGTTTGCGGCTCAGTGCATCAGCTACCACGTTCACTTTGCCTGGATGATAGAGGATTTCCAGGTCATAATCCTTGATCAATTCTAGCCACCTTCTCTGCCTCATGTTTAATTCCTTACTTGAGGCTCTTATGATCTGTGAAGATCTGATAATGAGTGTCGTATAAATAATGTCGCCAAATTTTCAATGCAAAGACTACAGCTGCTAACTCCAAATCATGAGTCGGGTAATTTACTTCGTATGGTTTCAACTGTCGAGAGGCATAGGCAATCACCCTATCCTTTTACATCAACACACACTGTATACCATGAATCCATCGGTTCCATCCGGTAACACTAGTATAGGCGCTGTCGTCAGTCTTCTTTTAAGTTCATCAAAACTAGCCTGGTATTTCTCATTCCACACGAATTTATGAGTCTTCTGCAACAGCTGAGTAAGCGGACGAGCAATTTTGGAAAATCCTTCTACAAAACAGTGATAATATCCAGCAAGTCCTAAGAAAATTCGGACTTCTTTAACGTTATTAGGAGATTCCCATTCCAAGATTGCTTCGACTTTCTTCGAGTCTACCTGAACTCCGTCAGCTGTTATCACATGCCCAAGGAAAGTTACTTCCATAAGACAGAATTCACATTTAGAAAGTTTCACATATAGATGTTCATTCCTCAAAGTACTCAAAACGATACACAAATGCTCTGCATGCTCCTCTGGGTCTTTCGAATAGATTAAGATGTCATCAATGAAATAACCATGAATTTATCCAAGTACTCTAGGAAAATCGGATTCATCAATTGCATAAACACTGCAGGAGCGTTAGTAAGTCTGAATGGCATCACCACAAATTAATAGTGTCCGTATGATCTGAAAGCAGATTTCGGTATATCCGATTCCTTAATTCTCAACTGATGGTATCCTGATCTCAAGTCGATCTTAGAGAATACCCTTGCCCCCTGTAGTTGATCAAATAAGTCGTCGATTTAAGGTAATGGGTACTTGTTCTTGATCGTCACCTTGTTTAGCTCCCTGTAATCAATACACAATCGGAGGGATCTATCTTTCTTTCGGACAAAGAGAACGGGTGCTCCCCAAGGAGAAACGCTAGGTTGAATGTAACCCTTCTGCAATAATTCCTCAAGCTGCTTCTTTAGTTCATACATTTCGGTTGGCGCCATAAGGTATGGTGCTGTGGAAATAGGTGCGGCTCCAGGCTCTAATTCGATATTGAACTCTACTTCTATCTGTGGAGGAAACCCAGGTAGTTCGTCAGGGAATACATCTGAGAACTCGTTCACAACTAGAATAGATGAGATTCCTACTCCTTCTTCTTTCTTCATGGCATAACACCACAATCCGTGACAACCCTGCTTCAGTAATTTCACTGCTTTCATGGCTTTGTTCAATTTTCCTGAGCTTCCCGGTCTCCATCCTTTGACTAAATGCTCAGATCCATCATCAGCAATGATAGAAATGACTCTCTTTTGGTAATTCAAAATAGCCCAATAACGATTGAGCTAATCGTCTCCGAGAATTAGATCGTCACCATGGATGTCAACCACAATAAGATTTGATGGCCAATATCTCCCTCCTATAGACACTGGAAAATCTCTAGTTTCTAGGGTTCCCACAATACTCTCTCCGCTCGATAATCCCACAACATAAGGCTCACAATCATACAAACACGAGATTTTCAAACGATTAACACAGTTCAATGATATGAAAGAATGCGTAGCTCCTGAATCGAATAAGACACTAACTGGTTGTAAAAGGATCTGAATCGTACCTGATGCAACAACAGTGTTCTGATCGTCTGACTTCCTCATCTCGTACAGGCGCGGAGGAACGGACCCAGCACTGGACGTCTCTCTTGTCCCAACATTCTGCTGCTGAAAACCACTTTGCTGTGTCTGGTTCACACTTGTCTCTTTCGGAACTAGTGCTGGAGCGCGAGTACCAAATGATCTAGTCACATTTCTGCAAAAATTCGCACGGTGCCTTTCTTGCCCACAATCAAAACAAGTCACAGAAGGAGCGGAGCAATCACGCCAAACATGCCCTGCTCGACCACAGTTATAACACTTCTTCGATGCGTCCGAAACTGTTGATGTTGTCCGGAACTTCTTTCTGCCTCGGGAAGGATATGGAGGTTTCCTGGATGAATGAAATAAAGACTGACCCTTGTGGGCCCCACCACTCTTGTTCTCCGTGAAGTTGCCAGACACTTTCTGCTTCTTTGCTTCCGCCGATTTCTCCACCGCTGCCTCTTTCATGTCATAGTCCAGTGCTTTGTCCTGGTACTATCGCAAGGTAGTACATTCAAATCCGGACATATATTGCTGAATCTAGGGTTTCATCCGCATGTCGAAATGGAAAATCTTCTCCGCCTCGGTCCTGACCAAGTGTCGCACACACGTCAGCTGGTGATTAAAAGTCTTGATTATGTCTGTCACAGATGCCTCCGAACTCTGTGGGGAGAAAAACTCTTGGACTCTAGCCTCTCTGACGGGACGAGGAAAATATTGTGCTTCCATCATTAATCTGAATTCCATCCAGTCAGCATTATGATCCTCAGGTCGAACAGCTTCCCACCAGTCAAAAGCCTCCCCAGTTAGAAAATACTGGGCAATAGGAACCTTTCGGTCATCGGGACATTTTATCCCGCAAATATCTTCTCCAACTCCTTCAGCCAGTGATCCCAAGTAGGAATCTCGGCTGAACCGTCAAATTTTGGTGGGTGTAATTTGACCACCTTCGTAAGCCACTTGTCTCCCGGATTATCCTCGTTGCGCTGCTGGCCCATCGCGGTCTGCATGCGGTCAACCACCTGAGCGAACGGGGTCATCTGAGCGACCACCTACTAAAGCACCCCCGGCATGTTAGGATTTGCGTTATCATTTGCTGATCCTTGTTGTCCTCCAGAATGGGAGTCGGTTCGACTAGCCGATAATTCTGGGGTAGTCGCTGAATCCTCATGTCTCGCATTACCACGTCCGTGTCCACGACCTCCCCTCAACATATTATAAACACGAATACTCAATATCCAGGGCAAAATTTTCTAAAATAAAGTCCGTCAATATTCACAAAATAGAAATTAAGTAAAACGGTAGTATAATAGATTAGGAGACTTACAACCACGATCCAGATGACGACGTTGGCTGAGCAGTGATGTTACAAACGACCCATAAATCAAATAACATAAATAGACCCAACTAAACCCGACTGCCAAGATATCCATGAATCTTAGCTCCAATACCATATTCTGTAACACCCCGAGATATTCGGAATAATTACAGCGCCGTAAACCCTTTATATAAGAATTTACAAGGCTAATTTTGAAAAATGTAGAAATAATACAACAGTACCATTAACGTTAAAAATACAAAACCAGTTCAAACAGTTCAAATGAGTCCATTATTACAATCGTCTCAAAACATCAAGAAGACACGCGTACCCGAGTACTGAAAATAAACCAGAAAGACGAGGCAACAACAATTAACATCACTGAGCCCCTTCGTCGTCATGTAGGTACTGTGGTTATTTCCCCGCTCCTCGGCTACCTGAACATCAAAACAAATCTCCACCCCCGAAGGGGTTAGCAAAACGATGCTAGTACAAGTATCATAATACACAAAACGAATATGCAACAACAATGCACAATAAACTACACAATACGGACTTCCGCTACCGGAATCCAACAATGTGAATCCATATGATTCCATCAATCACAACATGGGTGTTCCAACGATCCAGCGCCCTCAGCATAGATCCCAAGATGATCCTGTCGGACCAACATGAGGTGGAAAACCCGTCCAATGATCCAGCGCCCTCAGCATAGATCCCAAGATGATCCCGTCGGACCAACACGAGGTGGACATCCGATCTAGCGCCCTCAGCATAGATCGCACAGCATACACAAACACAACTTATGCATACATATATGCAAAATAGCTATGTCCATCAACATGAACATACAAGTAATCGATAACGAATATCATGACAATTCAACGAAATTAATCTCATGTTCAACAACATGAATAAACCGTATATATGATCAACATTCTAATATTAACAAGTTTCAAATACGATACTTGACTCAAAGATGGCAAGAACTAAAATACTCCAACGAATGTCAACACGTTCGAAGTTCGCCGCTCCTCGACCGATCACCTTGTACAAGAGATCATAATGGAACACAAAGTCGGCCTCTACAATTCCAAAGACATTTATCATATCATTAACTCCATACTATATTTCCGATTATCAACTCAAATGCTTGGTTCGGTTGTTACAACGATACATACGAGATAGTCATGTTTAATCTAGTTCGAGGGTAATTCCTTCCTACCATACTTGTTCTTCCGCAAATAGTTCCTCTCATCGAATTCTTCATTCAAAATGATTGTTCCAAACATCCTATCCTAGTTCTAACCATCCAAGAAGATTATCAACGAGTTCATCTAAGGCAAGAGTTATAATTGAACACCCTTCATATTCAACTTCTTGAATTCATCTTACACAGGGGGGTAAGCCTTAATATTATTCCTCAAAAGAGTGTTATGAAAGCATCATCATGGTGTGTTCATCTCAAAAAACCCCATACGTAAAGTTGTCAAGGATTAAGGCTCAACTAATCGCAATGGAAATATTTATTCATTCAAAAATAATCCTCCTAAACATGGTGTTGGACTCACTATAGCATAACAAGCTCAAAAACCTCTGGAAAGGCTCATAATACAACTAAGAACATAATCTCCATCTAGGTGTAGAGTCAACATACCTCAAAGAAGGGAAGAAAAGTGAAAATCTTGAAGAAACTCTTCACCGGAAGCTTGATCACCACTCCACAAGGTCTAAGCTCCCCAAAAATTGGATTAAGATGATGATATGTGTGATTAAGGTGAGGGATAATCTCTAGAACCCGAAAATCGGCCAAGGTGAGGGTGAGAAATGAAATGGGGTCGAAGTCTATAAATATAAATCTAAAACATTACGTACGTTAAACAACATCCCTTACGTACGTAATAGGGTTAGCGTACGCTATTCTCGAATATTAGCGTACGTTAACGTCTGGCCAGAGCTCACTGACCTATTTCTGGCATTGGCTTACGTACGTTAGCTTAAAGGTTTTACGTACGTAATAACTATAACCTTAGCGTACATTAAAAATACCCCTTAGCGTACGTTAAGTCCGTTGACTTGCATAGCTGGAAATTCGTCCAGGTTCACGCGGAGCATATCACGAATCTCCCCTGGTCCCACATGCCGACCCTTGTCGGATCTCGAGTTGACTGACCCTTACGTACGTAATTCACCAACTATAACGTACGTTACCTCGAACACGTAGCGTACGTTAAGCTTATGTCTTAGCATGCGTAAGGACGTACAGAGTTATGCATGCATGCATGGCAAAGAATACAAAAACATAGGGATACGAATACGGGAAACTGATCATCGATTAATACATCACAAAGTCGAATCTTACAAGATCGAATACAGGATAAATACACATTAATTATCCGGGCATTACAGACATCATCTCCAATGCTCATCTCCTTTGAACTCAGAACCTTCACATTACGTACGTTATCAACATACTGTTACGTACTTTATAGAAACTCTGTTACGTACGTTATGCTATAAGAATAGCGTATGTTAAAGTGTTATGTCCAACTTTTTGTGACTTCGATTTCTTCGATGCTTTGCTTCGCCTCTTTGTTGTTTTGTTTTGTTTAGCAACTTTAATCATCAAAACACTATGAATGAATGTATGGAACAAAATGTTCCAATAATAGAGGTTTGGTGTTGGAGCAAAATCGGTATATGTCTGGTTGTGCGGAAGCGTAAATATGAAGTGCGAAATATAAACGACACACGGCTTTACAGAGGTTCGGATATTAACGAAGCCTACGTCCTTTTTCGGTATCTTTTTCTATAGGTTGAAGATAAAGATGTTGCATCACTTGGAGGCAACAGACCCTGAATATCTTGACAGGATAAGAGATGGAATGTTTGTTCCAACAAAGGTTATCCCTCAAGCCACTATTGATGGTAAAGTCGTTGAGGAGCACCATGCTAAGAAGCCAAAGTCTAAATGGAGCAAAGAGGACAAAGAGAGTGTACTGAAAGATGCAAAGGTGAGAAACATACTGTTTAACAGTCTGGATTCTGTTCTCACCAACTATGTTCTCTCCTGCAAGACTACCAAAGAGATGTGGGACAAACTCAAGGTTCACTGTGATGGAACTAAGCCTGTCAGAAAGAATTTGATGGTACTTCTCATACAACAATATGAGTATTTTGAGTCCATGTCTGGTGAGTCCCTTACTGAAACATATGATAGGTTTACCAAACTCATCAATGATATGGCTATGCATGATAAGTACTATGACTTGGAAGATATGAATGAAAAATTCATGAAAGCTCTGCCTGATTTCTTTAATGAGAAGATTTATGCTATAGAAGAAGATAAGGATTTGGATGAAATATCATTAGAAGCAGTTTATGGAAAACTCAGAGCTTATGAACTAGACAGGCAGCAAAATAAGAGTAGGAGTGAAGGAAAGATTAAGACTATTGCTCTTACTGCTCAAACTGAACCTGAGAAGCTGTCAAAGGAACAATCTGTTGATTCAACTAGGAAAGACTCAAAGAAGAAAAGCAAAGTTGTTTCTGAGTCAGAGTCTACTGACTCAGACTATGAAAATAATGATTTTGAATCTGATATGCAGGAACTTTTTGCTATGTTTGCTAAATATTTCAAAAAAGGTATATTCAACCTACATCTGGTGAAGCTGAGGTTGAAGTACCGATTTCTGAACCTGATATTGTGAAAACTTCTACTTCAGTTCTTCTACTTGACTATCCACCTATATCTGGAATTTCTGTTGCTGTGGAAGCTGAAAATTCAAAATCTAAGGAACTTTCTTTTAGATATTTTTACCAACAATGGCCTACAACTAAGACAGAACCTTTTGCACTTGGGCTTGACTCTCTGAATTTTACTTTTTTTTGGTTGATGCAACAACTTGACTGCGAGCATGCTCTTGTAAAACAATCACCACTTCATCTGAATAATCAAAATCAGGTTACTACTTCTGAGGGTTCTGCTTGTTCTTCAAAAGATGATGTTCCTGCTCCAATAGCTTTTACTTACTCGGATCAGGTTTTTCTAATGGAAATTGCACACAGTGATTTTGTTGACTTTCCTGAAACGTTTGCACTTATTCGTGATATTGGCAAATGTAAAAGAGCTCGATCTAAGGACAAGCTAGCTTTCTCTACCCATTATGGTATTCATCTAGATGAAGTCACTGATCCTACGGCAATAGCTCATGCTCGACAAATTGTTTAATCTACTATTGAGTCTATGTTTCTTGCTAATACTCATCGAATTTCGGATCAAGATAATAATTCTCTCATAACTGCTTTTTCACGATTATTGAAAATCAGGTTGTCCTAATGAAACTTATTCGTTCGCTCTCTGCATCTCTCGATGTTGATGTTGCTGATGTCAAAAAGGGGGAGATTAAAACAATTAAGCAGAAGCAAATTGGAATAGTTATCAGAGATTCTTGTAAATCTTATACTATCAAAGACAGTACTGAAGAGAGAGATAAGGATGGTGATAGTGGAAGTAGAAATGAAAAGAGTTCTGGAGAACAAGGTGTTGGAATATTTATTCCACATATTAATAAATAGTGTTTTGATGATTAAGTTTCTAAACACATCAAAACAATATCGAGGCGAAGCAAAACATTAAGGCAGACGAAGACGCAAAAAGCTGAACAAAATACATGCTTAAGCGCACGCAAGAGCTGAAGGTTAGCGCACGCTAACGGGAGTTATCTGCAGATCAGACGAGTTTGAAGTTACCTGAAGTGAAGTCATCTGATGAGGATAGCGCACGCTAAACATTATAATTAACGCACGCTATCGAGCCCATATTACCATTGTGAAGAGATTCAAACATAGAATAATGTATGCAGTGAAGTAAGCTTACCGCACACAACTGATGATATTTAGCGCACGCTAAATATCAGTTTGAATCAAGTCAATCAATCTGTTGGGAAGATTCTGATGCAAAGTCAAAAAGTATAAATAGATATATGATGCATGCAATGATGTGTTGTTAGTGCACGCTACGAAGAGATCTTAACATATGCTAAATATGTGTACTTAACGTACGCAATGAAGAAGCTAATGCACGCTAAGTAAGAGAGACAATAGCCACTGGACTAAAGCTACAAGCGATAGCGCACGCTAAGGCATGAAGGCTAGCGCATGCTAATGAAAGCTGGCAGTAACGGCTAGTTGGTTGGAGAAGGCTATAAATACCACATCCTTGGTATTAATCCAACACAACAACATTAAGCAATTCATATACACTTGAGATATCATTGTAAACATTATAGTGGTTGTTCTTGATCTTAAATTGAGAGTGATTGGGTGTTATACACAAAATCATACATGATAGGTAAAAGAAAAGATACGATTGGATTCGGTGTTATTAGGATCAAGGATCCGGCATTGTTAGAATCGCAATCGCTATCTTAGTGAGGTTTATCTAGTACCGATAGAAAGCTAGAGTGGTTGATTCCTTGTCCAATAGAAAAGGAAAATGGTTTAACTTGGACCGACAAAAAGACAAGTAAGAGAATGGTTTTACTCGGACCGATAGAAGACAAGCTTGTAACGGTAATCCCTCGACCGATAGAAGAGAGGTGCAGAGGTTTTGATCTTCATCCTATAGAAAAAGATACATCGAGAGAGGACGTAGGCATGTTTGGCCGAACCTCTATAAATTCTTGTGTGATTTATTTTCCGCACTTTATATTTACGCTTCCGCACAAATGGCACAAATACCGATATTGCTCCAACACAAGGTGGAACAGATAGTGATGGTAGAACAGGTACTGATGGCTCTGATTCACAACAATCAAAACCTGAGAAGGAATCTCATTGTAGTTGAAATTTATAACAAATGGTGAGAAGGAATTAGGAGGAGATTGCAGGATAAGGTCGGTTTGAAGAGAAGTATCCATCTTAAAATCAAGAGCCTCCAATCTCCTGATCATAGAGATCATTTTGAGGACGTGGTCACCAACCTTCTCACATTCCTTCATCCTAGCACTGAACAGTTGCTTGGATATGTCATATCTAGCAGTTTGACTATGCTCACCATAAAGCTCGGTTAAGTGAGATAAAATTTGTTTAGCAGAAGTCATTTTCTCATGAGCTCTCTGAAGCTCATTAGACATAGAAGCCATCATATAGGACCGTACTTTTATGTCATCCTTAACCCATTTTTCGTGGTGTTCAACTTCTTCCTGATTGGCTCTAGTCCACACTGGAGGCGCCGGAATCTCCGTCTCCAAGACGTATCCCAGTGCCTCTATACTGAGTACTATCATGAGATTGCGGATCCAATCAACAAAGTTAGGGCCGATTAAGGTGTTCTTCTCGAGTAATATAGCGAGTGGGTTCATTGTCATATTGAGAGTTGATGTTAGTCTGCAATAAGTACGACAGATTTATTAGTGACTCGTTCAATTATGATCTGAGTATAGAATTAAGGTCTTTTCTACTCTTTTAACCCACCTCCCACTATTTTTATCCGAACAACACACTATGTGAAATCCGGAAGTATTGTTCGCATTCTTTCATAGTGGTGATCGAGTTCTTTATGAATTTTAATAGAGGGCAACCAAACATGTTCCTAGTTATTAATTTTCATCAAGTGTTGTCCAACACCAACCCATCAAATGGATGATTCGATCTTCTTTTTCCCCTTGTTCACTCCCTTCAACCTATATGGTTTCTATGGTTCGTGAAAAAGTTAAATTTATACCATCGACGCAAATCAGTTTCACAATTGAATCCTATCCGACAACCGAATAGGTTTGTAGGGATAAAATTTGCTCCAACCGAAGGCATCCAATGCGCTCTCGGTATTTTATCAATCCTACCCGAACGACTACCCCGATAACTCGGAAGCATAGCACATTCGGTTTGGATTTCAATTTTCTGAAAGCTCGATGGAGGGAAGGAAAATCTTGAAACCTTTTAAACTTAGTTTGTTGTCGGAGAATTTTCGCGAGTAATGTTACACTTTGCACATTAATTCATTTAAGCGCGTTTGGGCATTCATACCATATGAATAAACATTCACAACCAAGTTGCTACCAACATGGAGTTCATAGATCGTTCCTAGAACAAAAACGTCATAATCTAATTTACAAGTCTTCGGTCTTGAATCTTCGTCTTCTTGATCTTCCTGGGTCTTCGTCATTACATATAAATTTTACATTGAAAAATTGCATCATAGATACAAATATTTCTAGTAAAATAAATAGGCTCAAAATAAGCTTTACAACCCAATCGAATAAAACTGAACGATTCAAAACTAGCTCCATGAACCAGATCCCCATTCAAAAGCATTCATCTAATAAATATTAAATAAATGGATTGCGTAGAGATACATTGATCCAACCAATATATAAACAATAATTAATAGAATTGATCCAATCAATTCACACAATCGGTAATATGAAAACGTTCAATGTATTTCGGCCATCCACAAGTATTCTTATCAATCAATACTTCCTTATAAAATGAAATACCTTAATCATATTAAATCTAATTTAACATGTGGGAGATTAATTTTTTGGAATACACAGAAAAATCGAACCCGAGACGAAACTGGGAGCTGACACGGCCCGTGTCACCAGACACCGTCGGGTTACCCATCCAGAAACTCGGACACGGCCCGTGTCAAAAATGACACGGTTGGGTTACCCGTCCAGAACCCATTTTTCGTCCGAAAACCGTCCAACGGCGATCCAGGCTTGATATTCGACTGGATATCCAATATCTATATTTTTCGACTTTCATATCTTCAATATAAATCACATTTCCCATAAATTAAAGATTTATATTTAGACATAAATATATGAAAATATAAGTACAACGAACGAATAAACATATACCATGATTATGACTATAAATGATTCCAAATCATTCACCATCCAATCAAGCATTCCAAATGCTAAATATCGTATATACGATCACAAGACCTACGCTCCGATACCACTATTGGGATTCAGTGCCTAAACCGAAGGCGCAGCGGAAGCAATACACGAATCTAATTCGATCCGAATCCCTTAAGAGGGTCGATCAAGCTACGTATATACGAATAAAAATGAAACAAAGGAAGATATCAAATTATACCCTCGTAGTCCGTTGATTAAATGGTGCACTCCTCGAAAGCAATTCCCCAAGCTTTAGATGCTCTTCCCACGAATCCTATTCGTCAAGCTCTTAGATGATCCAATGTCGAAAACACCGCGTCTCTACTTGCCATGTGTCGGAGAAAACGATCGGACCGACAACCACCCAATTAACTTCCAAGGTTACAGCTAGAGTTGGAGATGAAGCTTATCAATTGTGATTATAACACTCCAAGTGTATAACTCACTATCTCTCAATTATCTCTCGATTTTTCCCCAAGAAAACTCAAGAACAAATGAATAAGAAGATGAAGACTTGGAAAACTATATTCCTCTATCTCTTTCCTTGCCAAAACCGTGAGATTCAAAGTGTGGGGAGAGAGATTGTAGTCTTCACATTTATTCTTATTCATAATACCCCAAATCACCTACTTTTTGATATCACAAGATATGGTCCCCTTAATGTCCCATGTCTTCCACCAATTAAGGTGAAGACAAATACCAAGAAAGGGGAAGTAGGTGTGGGGGCGGCCTTCTAGAAGAACCGGGCAGGTTTGGTTCGTTTCGGACTCCCGTTAGTCCAATCAGATAAACTGCAATCCGTTCCGATGCATTTACATAAATTAATTGATCCAATTAATTAATCATATCAAATAAAAAATAATATAATTAATTTCTCCAAGAAATAATTATATTCATGAATTAAATTAATCACCGAGTAGTTTATTTAATTCATTAGGCCATAAATTAATTTATCCAATAAATTAATTTAGACATCCAATGTCCCAAAATTAATTAGACATCCAATGTAAAATAAATTAGATATCCAATATCTAATATATATAAAGAGAGAATAAGCTCGATTCATTCTGTCGTTAATCGTATTGCATGACTTTGTAGGTCCATCTCAGTTAGCAATGGCATAAACCAAAGAGTAGTAGCACCACCTAGCCAGCCTGGCGGCCTACATTGTACCTTAACTGAGAACAAATGATGGGGCTTATTACAAAACCTTTCTGTCGTGAACACCAGTATAATTATAAACCCTTCCTTCTATAACACCGCCAAACCACTTGGGAACATTACAGCGCTATAGACCCTCTCCTTGAGGATCTACCAGGCTAATTACAAAAACAATACATCACATTACATGCCGACATTGCTAGATAATGAACCATTTGACCGAATTGATCTTTTACCACAACATACACATTAAACATACATAATTATTTCCCACAACTCAGACCCACGCAGGGGTTAGAATGTAATACCCAAGATCTTCGTTCCAGTTTCGTTGTGTTTTTTGCAGATTATCGGATTGGCGTTGTCCATGTCTTTGGTATGTTGTGCCACGTATGGTTGTGTCAGGAGTTGACACGCGTTTGATTTCCATTTCTAATCATTGCATGTGTTTTTGACTCATTTCAGTGTAGTGCACGCTACCACTTGTGGTGTAGCGCGCGCGACCGTGCCATTATTAGTGCACGCTACCTGGTGTGTAGCGCACGCTAACTGGTAGTCCAGAGGTAGTCCAGGAGCTACTGGACTGGGACTGGAGTCCCGTTAGCGCACGCTAAGGAATCGGGCTAACGCACGCTAGTTTGGGTGTGTAGCGCACTCTATTGCCTATCGGCAGCACACGCTAATTGACCGGTCAGTTAGGGCAGTAAAGTCTGGACTTCGGCCAGACTATCAGGTAGCGCCCACTAGTCGGACCTTGCGCGCGCTAACTCGGCGGGCTTAGCGCACGTTATTCGGACGCAGCGCACGCTACCCCGACCGGGCAGAAGTTTTTGGACTGCGGCCCAGGCCGATAGCGCATGCTAACCTGGACTCGCTAGCCCGCGCTAATACGTGCCTGTTTATATATTAGTATTGTGGTCAACTCTCGTCATTTTTCATCCCCATTTCTCTCCTCCGACCTTCTAGGCGATTTCAAGGGGTTGAAGACAATGATTTCGACTAGATACCCTTTGATATCAATCCTTTGCAACTTCTAGCTAGGATCTATCGATGATATACCATTTTCACCAAGGATTTGAGGTAGGATCACCTGAACCCTTGATATTGGGGATTTTGCGTTTGTGCGGTTTTGGCTGATTTAAGCCGATCTAGCCTAGATTGTTGTAAGATCTTCATTGTATACTCAAGATCCTTTGTTAATCTTGAGGCTTTGTGGAATGAACTTCGTAAATTCTTTTGTTCGTCGATTATGTTGGTTTGAGCCTTTGAGGTGTCCGACAAATGGTTCCTAAGGGTATAACTTAGGATGATTCTTGGTTTTCCGATGAGTATGTGGTTGATTTAGTCTTAATTCTTATTAGGAATGGGATTTGGAGGATAGTTCGGATCGAGGCTTTGTGGTTCGGCATATTTGTTCGCCCGTGGTTTTGAGGCAAGTATCTTGCCCATACGTTTCATATTTCGTAGGCGTAATTGTTGGTGAATGATTTTATGCAAAATCCGAATTTTTAATGAACGTTAAAAGGATCGGTATGTTCTCTATGAATGTGGTCTTTCAAAAGATAACTCGTATGCTTCGTGAATAAATGTATATTTGGAAGATGTTATAATCGCACTTCATAAATATAGTAGACCGTTATCACTTGTCGAGGATTGTGTATCGATTTGTAAACTTGTTCGGTGAGTATTTGACATGTTATGATATTAGTTGTTACTCCTTTGAAAGGAGTCTGTGATGCTTAATGTTGTTTGGCATGGTAATTGCTTATTGTTGTGTGATTGTCATAAGTGACGTGCCACCGGGTAACATTGTTGAATCTCCAGGATCCATACTTGCTAGTATAGGTCGGGCGGAACCGTAGAGTTATCCAACGGGAATGTCTTGCGTGGACTCTGAGGTTAGTGGCTTCTATCCCGATTCCGGGATAACTTCTGGGGTTATCCAATCCAGGTATGTCTTGTGGGGACTGTGAGGTTCGTAGCTTGTTAGTGCGATGCCGGGATACTTATGGTTGGGATTTGGTTATATGATGTAAGTGTCTTGGGTTGTCCAATCGGGTATGTTCTTTAGGAGCATTCGAGGTTCGTAGCTTGTTAGTGCGATGCCGGGATAACTATGAACGTAGCTATGATTATGGTCACATGATTGTTGTTACGGTGACATGTGATTTGGTATAGTTTCCTTATGGGTTATTCACTCGGGTATGTTCTGCAGGAGTATCTGAGGTCCGTGGCTTGCTAGCATGGGACACGAGTAATCTGTGGAAACATGCTGTTATGATATGATCGGGTCGTGGACCCCGTGCTTTGTGATCGGAATGGTATGATCGGGTTGTGGACCCCGTGTGTTGTTATCATAATTATATTTTGGGAAAATGACTTTTGGGCGGTGTCCCTAAATGGTTTCGAAAGGCTTGAGAATTCTTAAATCCGAAACGCTTTCAAAACTCCCGAGATCTTAAATGTTTTGTAAGATGTATACGGGTTTCATCCCCACCTTTCATGATTTGAACTGTTTTGATCAAGTGGTTTATCTCGGGGAGCATGTTTACGATTATTATGTTCTTGGAGTATGATATGTATGGCTTGTATTTGTATTTTATACTTGCACTGGCAAAACAGTGGAGTTTTGCCAACCCCCTGAATGTCTGTATTGCGTCCAGGTACTTGCAGGTTGCGGGGAGCGAATCATAGGATCAGTACGAAGGCTGATAGAGGACGACGATACTCATCACGTGATGACCATTCGTTGAGTATTTCTGGTAGAGTCTCAGTGTTTGGCTCTCCGTTATGTAGTCTTCCCATTTTATGGGTATATTGATGTATTCCAACCCCTGCGTGGGTATGAGTTATGAGTTCGAGTTATGTATGTTTAATGTGTTGTATTGTGGTGAAAGACCAAATCGGTCTAACGGTTCATTATGTAGCCATGTCGGCATGTAATGCAATGTATTGTTTTTTTTTCTAGCTTGGTAGATCCTCACGGAGAGGGTCTGCGGCGCTATAATATTTTTGAGTGGTTTGGGGATGTTACAGAATATGGTATCGGGGCTTAGGTTGCAGAAACCTAGGCTGTCGGGTCGAGTTGTGTGCAAGTCGAGTCTTGTTTTATCAGATTTTGTCTGATTGAGTCGTGTCGCGGCGCGTCGGCTGAGATGTCGGTCGTGATTAGTATCAAGGTGCAACCATCATATTCGTGCGATCTGTGGATGGAAGTCTCCCCACTATATTGTTGTGTCTCGTGTTACACGAGCTTGTGTGATATTTGCATTTTGATGTGGAGTTAAATGTAAATCATGAGTACGTACTCCATGTTTGTTTGATTTTTTGTAATGTGCCGGTGTATATGTATATATGTGCCCTCGTATAAATCAGTTTTACAGGAGTAATGTTTTGGTGTGGTTACACTAAGAAGGTTTACCAACATGATACTTTAAAGTTTTGAATGTTGGGGAAGTCACGTCAATTTTATTTTAAAACATTATTCAAGAAAGGAAAAGTTTGATTTCCGTATGATGATCTCGAGGCCGAAAATTTTGAGAATTCAAACTACTTATATCTCATTTCCATTTTTATATTACACGTTTTTCAAAATTTTGACTTTTAAAATTCAAATGAGGTCTACCAAAATAATTTACTTGAAACATGACTCTCGCTTTTAACTTTTTGGTTTCTTGCACTTCGTTAAAAAGGTACGTGGTAATGAGGTTATCGTTATCTCATTTGTAGTGCTCCGAGTTGTGAATAAAATGGTGTGATGAACGCTGAGTCATTGGGTACACACTCATTGAAATAGTTCTATTGACCGAGAGGTGGGAGTTCGGTTTGAATGTTAATTAATTCCTGATGGTTATTTGCGTAATGTTATAATTATGTGAACCGTTGGCGCTTGGATTTGTACGCTTTTGTTTATTTTTAACCTCCGGTCTAGTACCGTTGTAAAGTGAGTATGTCTGTGTTTCCAAACTTGCATAGTTAGCGCACGCCATGTGTAGTTGCAGAGCGCGCCTTCTGTAGGTCACAAGTCGTCCAGGAACAAGTCTAGAGGGGGGGGTGAATAGACTTGTTGAAACTCTTGAACTCTTTTTCAAGAAGAGTGAGTTTCTTCAGCTGATAGTTAAACAAATGACTTGGAGTCGTTTGTTCTTGGATATGTGCGGAAGACAGCTGATGACGAATAGAAATCAACTTAATGAAACACTTAACAATGTATGCAGCAGTTAAAGTATGATGCAGTAAAACAGTAAATAACGCAGGCAATTATAGTGATCTCAGAGGTGGGGTAATCCTCTACTAATCCACATTTCTCCAAACCAGTTGGAGATGAATTCACTATAATTTTCAACCAGTGATAAATATTACAGTGATTCAAACCACACTACAACAGCTTCCAACCAGTAGAAATCCGTGCCGTTGTACACACACTTGACTGCCTTGCACCTCTTGATCCTCGATCATTGGATGCCTTTACAGTCTCTTACTTCAACCAGTGAAGTACCCCGTACTCAAGATTATAGACAAGAGTTTTTGTCTTCTCCAACTTAAGAGCTTCCTTAAGTATGAACTTTTAGATCTGCTCTTCTCACGATGCTATTGAGTGCTTTAGATTGCTTGATTGCTTTGATCGCTTGAATGTATGTTCGCACCGGTTGTTGCTCAGTTTCAAATCTTCGGATATATATAGGTCACGATCTCTGAGCTTTTTCCTTGTAGCTGTTGCAATTCTTTTGAACAAATCCGTCCGTTGGAGGGAGACTTCATTGTTTAATCTTTCTGAACGTTGCAAGGCTGGATTCCCATTATTTAATTTTATCTTCCGACCGTTGTGAAGACTTCTGCATGTGAGCGCCGAATCTTTTGAATATAAAAGGATTAAAGTCTTCAAGGTGGGTCTGGATGATTTATTTAAATCATATCTCTTGCGGGAATCACTCCAATTTGTCTCTTCACGTTGCATGTGAGCTTTCCGTAATACTTGACTTTTCAACGCATGCTGACGTGGACTTGGAGTACTTGGCTGCCTTCGAGTAGGCTGATATGCAGCTAACATCTCTGCAGATAGGTCCTCTCGGTACATTCCTTGTTTGTGACTTATCCAGTCGGGTGACTTCCACTGAGGTACCTCATTGCGATCTGGTCAAACTTCTCTGATAAAATTTGTTGATCAGAGCTACTCTGACTGGACTCGGCTGTTCCTCTCTGATGGACTAAGCTGTACTTAGTACTTAGCCATTTTTCAGCCTAACTAATTTTGGCCTACAGAAGATACTCATTTGGTTCTTCTTTACATTTTGCCAAGTTTTTATACTTAACATATTTTGGCTTATGGAAGATACTCATTTGGTTCTTCCTTACATTTTGCCAAGTAATAAACATTTGACTTTATATTAATGACATCATCAAAATCTAACAAGTATTCCTAACAAATTCTCCCTATTTTGATGATGGCAAAACTTTAAGTAAGAAATCAAATGACCAAGTCTACACTTAAGTGCAAGACACAAACTAAAATCAGTCTAATATTGAGACAACTGGAAATTGTCATTCAACAGACTGTTATAAAATTTTCTGACTTATTATTGAAATTTTACAAGAAAGTTTTAAGTACAGAAAATAAAATTACAAGTAAAAGAAATAACTAAAAGTCATCTGCCTCTTCCTCTGCCTCTTCGAATAGGCTGCTTGGCAGGCTTGAATGGTTTAGCTCCAATTGGTCTTATCTTGACTGGAGCAAGACCATATTTTCTCTTCACAACAAGTGCTGCGAAGTCTTGTTCTTGCTGGGATCTGAATCTGTTCTCAAGACACAAATGCTTGATTTCTCTTTGAAGCGCTAACTCATCAAGTTCACCGTCCAGACGGGTTGGTGCTTCCTCTGCCCTGAATGAGGGAATCATAGGATAAGCATTTTGATCTTTAGCGTGCTTCTTCAGAACAGCCCAAAGCTTCGGATGGATTTCTTCCATGAAGTTTATGAAAATTTCTTATGGGGAGAGTTTATCATCCTGGAGTAGTTCCCAGATGTAATAGTCTTTGATGAACCTCTTCTTTGCAGATCCCCACATCTCAAGAGCTTCAAATGGAATAAAATCCTCAACAAACCACAGCTCCTTCCCTTCCCATTCTAGAGTAGGTCTAAAGCCACCTCTAGTTCTTCTTCTCTTTCCTTCAGGCTGGTCAGCCTGGTCATCTGGATCTACGGCTTCCTTTCTCTTCAGACTGGAGGGTCCTTCAATTTGAAGGACATCTTGCCTCTTCTTGCTTCTAATTTCTCTATCTTCCCCCTGAACTCTCTCTTCCCCCTTTTTGCCAGCATCAACAAGAATAGTTAATTGCTGCTCCATTCTGCTCATCCAATCAGACATGCCAAATGGCATTCTATTGTTGGTAGGGGGAGGGGGCTGAAGAATCTCTCTCTGTACAAGAGTATCTATCTTGGCATTTATTGACTGAAGGTCAGGAGTGACCTGAGATGATAGCAGCTCTCCAATAGTATCTTTGACGATTTGCCTGATCAGCTCAGTCATGGTAGGGGATATCTGAGCTGATGGAGAGTGCTCTCCTGAGCCTTCTGCAAAGGAACCACTGGACTGCAGGCTCCTGTCTGCAGCTGGTAGGTCAGAGGGGGTTTTCTCCGGGGTCCCTGACCTGGAGTCTTCAGCCAGCTCTGCGTCTAGGCTGGTGTACCTGGCAGGTACCACAGTCCTATATGCAGCTTCGTGAATAGGCTCTGGCTCTGGCTCCTTTTCTGCTTCTCTCTCTTCCTCTTTCTCTTCTTCTTTCTCCTGGTCCTCATCTTTCTCTTTTTCATTTTCTTTTTCTGCTCCTGCATCTCCTCCATCATCATTATCACCATCATTATCATCATCATCATTCTTATCATCATCCTTCTCCTTCTTTTCTCCTTCATCATCCTCATCCTCTTTTTCTTCTTCATCTTTTTCTTGATCTACCTCCTCTCCTTCTTCTTCATCTCCTTCATCAGCCACTTCCTCTGTCTTCTCGATTTCTTCTGGCTGTTTTTCAACTGGAATATTTTCTCTTGTTTTTCTCTCTTCTTCGTCTTCTTCACCCACCAAATCAATAATTTCATTATCTCCATCTACTTCTTCAATCCTAATCTCCTTTTCAACTACCTCCTCCTCCTCCTCTCCAAAAATGCCATCAAAAATGCTGAGCATGATAGAATGGATAAAGTGGTCCATGTTTGTTTTAAAATGGGACATGAACCATTTATCCTGGAGGATTAAGGCTAAATCTGATTCTTTGCAAAATTCAATCAGAACCTCCTCAGTGGCTTGGGGATATTCTCAACCACTAGTTGCAATGTAGGTTTGAAGATTTGTAAAAGGCATAGTTTTGAAAGATTTCCACTCTTCAAAAATATGTACAAAAGAGTGTTTTACTGCTTGTGGTTTAACAAGCTGGAGTTGGTCAATTGAAAGATTGAAGGTATTATTTTCTAACAAGTTAAAAGTATAATCAGCTTCAGGAATAGAGATTATTAGACCTGCTTCTTCTTCTTCGGATATGTAGACTGGGGGGTGAGAACAGGTACAATCCGAGTTTCAGTGGTGTCTGGTGCAGGCAGGTCTTCCGGATGAATTGGTGATCGAACTGAGGGGCTGGCGAGGTGTTCAGACTGCTCTCCCTCGCTAAACTGTAGTTTCCTTGGCCTCTTAGGAGAGGGTTCTGGTGATGACTGCAGAGTAGAGGGTCCTTCTGGGGCTGGTCCCCGTCTCTTGAATCTGATTGCAATGGGTGTATCGTCGGACTCGGCGTCGGACTCGACTGCAGTTGGGATATTAGCTGCAGGTCTGTCCGACTCTTCTGATGAGTAGTATCTTGTATATGACCTTGAGTCCGGGAGCTCCTTCAACAACTGAGCTGCTCTCCCAGTGCCTCCGACTTTCTTCTTCTCATGGTCCATATGACCAAGCCTTTTATTGGGGTGGAAGGGGTCAGTGTTTCCCTTAGCCACTCCGGTCTTCTCCAAAAACCAACTGAGATGCGTTCCGAACGCCAGCTTTGTCTTGAACTTCTTCTCATCATCAAGACACTCGACCTTGTTCACCTCGCGCACGAGTTGCCTGAAGATGTAGTCTGCCCAATCGACTTCTTCTTCCTGAATCAACGCACCCAACACCATAAACTTCGACGATGACAGTTGGTCATAACTGCCTGCCATCCCCATGACTATCTTGTTGGTAATGTCCAACGCAACACGGTAAATCCTTTTTATTTCATTCCTCTTGGCTGTAAATTTCAATTTTTCTGGGATATTTTCGACTTTAATGTTTTTCCAGGTTTCGGCGGCGGATTGCTTGAGAGCTTCGACCGCCAAACCACGGTGCTTCATCCCGAAGACAGAAAGAATCGTCTCTCGATCTATGCTGACAGGTACTCCGCCGACTTTGCTATGAATCCCGTCTTGAATCAGATAAGCATTGCGATAGAACTCAACGACATCCTCTTTGAACAGATGTTGCGGGTTGATGTCGAGAAATGGGTAGATCCCATTAAGCTTCATTGCCCGGATCAGATTGAACATGTCGTAGTCCTCCAGATTGGCTTCTAGTAAGCCTTCAAAGTCGACTACCATCGAGAATATGACCTGGTCTTTCACCGCCTTCAAATTCACTCCTTCGAAAGATGCCATTTCTGCAAATAGAGGTTTTTTAGTGTATATTTTTGCTCTGTAAAATCTAGGGTTTCTGTAAGCGTAAAAAGTAAAGTGAAAGGTCTTCTTTCCTTATAAAGAAGATGAAAAGACGTTTGTATTAGTTTATTATATATTTGAACGGTGGTACGCCTTTTGATATTCTTTTGAATTTCAAATTTGAATCGGTGGCTCAATTTAAAATTCGACGGTTGATTCTGATTGGCCATCGTAGAGGTTGATTTAATAGGCGTTTGACGCGTGTATTAAAATTGCCACTTGGCTTATAAAATGTATATTTAAATGCCATTTCGTTAGCCAAAATTAATATTATAAATGTGGCAGATAATAATTAAATATTTAGAGGTCAGTTTAGAAAACTTAGCTGGTCTGATTTGTTGACTGTTGACCACTCTGCAATAGGTGAGTTGACTTCTCGCCTGGTATTCTGAACAGCTAAGTTGCTTCGTCTGGCCTTCGTCTTCTCGCCTGCATCAGCTAGGCTGATTCTGGGGTCCGTCCTTCCTTTAATTTGCTTCAGTACTAGATTCCCAATCTAGTAATCCAAGGTCTCTGCTAAGCTCTAGGAATCTTTCTTCTGGCAAGGGTTTAGTGAAGATGTCAGCTATTTGGTAGTCTGTGCTGACTCTTTCAACTCTAACCCTTTTGTTAAGCACATGGTCTCTAATGAAATGGTGCTTAACGTCAATATGCTTCGTCCTTGAATGCAAAACAGGATTGTTGGTTATTGCAATAGCACTATTGTTGTCACACCAGATTGGGACTTCGTTGGCAATAATATTATAGTCCCTTAACTGTTGTCTGATCCATAGAATCTGTGCACAACAGCTACCTGCAGCCAGGTATTCTGACTCTGTAGTGGAGATAGAGTTAGAAACTTGCTTCTTGCTGAACCAGGATATCAGTCTGGTTCCTAGGAATTGACACGTTCCACTAGTGCTCTTCCTGTTGATTTTGCATCCTGCGAAATCCGCATCTGAGTATCCTGATAGCTCGAAGTTGTCATCATTGGGGTACCATAGTCCAACATTAATTGTAGACTTTAGGTACTTAATTATTCTCTTGGCTGCATCTAGGTGTGATTGCTTCGGCTTGGATTGGAATCTTGCACAAACTCCAACTGCATATGATATGTCTGGCCTGCTTGCAGTGAGGTACAGAAGAGATCCAATGAGTCCTCTGTAGTGGGTTGAGTCCACTGATATGCCTGCCTTGTCTGCATCCAGGTGAGTACTTGTGCTCATTGGAATTCTTGCG
The DNA here is from genome assembly GCA_033398695.1 of Orobanche coerulescens. Classification (NCBI taxonomy): domain Eukaryota; kingdom Viridiplantae; phylum Streptophyta; class Magnoliopsida; order Lamiales; family Orobanchaceae; genus Orobanche; species Orobanche coerulescens. The sequence goes on along the minus strand of CM065805.1, from coordinate 26,113,091 downwards.
GGCTTGGCTGATTCCATTCCATATCTCTTGATAAGATCTCTGGTATACTTTGCTTGGTTGATGAAAATTCCTTTTTCCATCTGTTTAACTTGTAATCCGAGAAAGAAGTTAAGCTTTCCCATCATACTCATCTCAAATTCTCCTTGCATGAGGTTGGAGAATTTCTCGCATAGCTCTGGATTGGTTGACCCGAATATGATGTCATCCTCATAAATCTGGACTATTAATATGTGGCCTCCGTGCTCCACTCTGAATAGGGTCTTGTCCACTTTCCCTTTGCAAAATCCATTTTTCTCAAGAAACACAGACAGTGTTTCATACCATGCTCTCGGTGCTTGCTTGAGTCCATACAGAGCCTTCAACAGCTTATAGACTTTGTTTCCTTTGACAAAACCTGGGGGTTGCTCTACATAGACTTCTTCTTCTAGGATTCCGTTCAGAAAAGCACTCTTTACATCCATCTGGTAGACTTCAAAGTCCTTGAATACAGCATATGCGAGGAATAGTCTGATGGCTTCTATTCTTGCAACAGGTGCATAAGTTTCATCAAAATCTATTCCCTCACACTGTGCATAACCTTTTGCTACGAGCCTGGCTTTATTCCTAACAACAGCTCCGTCTTCATCACTCTTGTTTTTATACACCCATTTGGTGCCAATAACTTTCTTGTGATCAGTGCATGCATTAGTTCCCAAACTTTGTTTCTTTCCATCTGCTCCAATTCCTCTTGCATGGCATTAATCCATGAATAATCTTCCAAGGCTTGTTCTGTAGTCTTGGGTTCAATTTGCGACATGAAACATGAGAACATCGCCATTCCTGCTGGTAGGGTTGACTGTCTCGTCTTAACTCCATCAGTCAACTTTCCAATTATTTGCTGAATTGGGTGATCCTTGAGCCATTTGGGAATATCGTCCTCTTCTGGGTTTGTTCCCCCTGTTGGGTTGCCCTGGTGGTTATCTCCATCAGCTGGGTTCTGGTCTGCAACTGGATCAGCTACCGCCTTGTCATCTGCAGCTTGGTTCTGATCTGCAGATGAGTCTTTGTCAGCTCCGGCTGGGTCTTCTTCCACAGCAACTGGATCAGATAGGTTTGGTGATCCTGTCTGATCTGCAGTTGGGTCTTCATCAGCTGCAGTTGGGTCATCATCAGCTGCAGGTGAGTCCACCATTCCAGTGTCCTGTATAATGACTTCTTCAAGGGTTGCTGACTTGAGCTTGTTCTCAATTAGCTCAAGTTGTTTCCTGTACTCAACGGTAGATTCATCAAAAATAACATGGGGTGTTTCCTCCACAACTAAGGTTCTTTTATTAAAAACTCTATATGCCTTTCTTCTTTGGGAATATCCCATAAAGAGACCGTCATCATTTTTAGCATCAAAGGCATTTAGCTGTGTTTTACCGTTGTTGTGGATGAAACACTTACAACTAAAGACATGAAAGTAAGCAAAAGTAGGAGTTCTATTATTCCAAACCTCATAGGGAGTTTTGCCATGTCTCCCTACTATCATACTCCTGTTCTGGGTGTGACAGGCTGTGTTAACAGCTTCAGCCCAGAACCTTTTGGGTAGGTCCGCTTCTGCAATCATGGACCTTGCTGCTTCCTTCAGGATTCTGTTCCTTCTTTCAGCAACACCATTCTGCTGGGCGTCACCCTGCCGCAGAGCTCATGCTGGATCCCATTCGATCGCCGTAATCACTTATCGCCTTGTTGAGAAACTCTCCTCCTCTATCCGATCCGATCTTGATTATGGAGAGGGATTTCTCATTCTGGATCCTTCTCGGCTCGGGTAACTTGGTGAGGGTTTCACTTTTCTTGTATAGGAAAATGATCCAAGTGTACCTTGAATAATCATCTACTATTACAAGGGCATGTTTTCGGCCGCTCAAAGTCCTTGGCTTGATAGGACCAAATAGATCCATGTGGAGTAGATCTAAGATCCTTGATGTGAGCGTTGTAGGCTGAACTGGCTTGAACGATGCCTTGGTCTGCTTTCCCTTCTGGCATGCATCACAGAGTGCTTCCTTTTTGAATGCTTCATTTGGAAGTCCTCTGACCAGCTTCTGAGAGCTAATCTTGTTGATGGCTTTGAAGTTTAGGTGACATAGTCTTTTGTGCCACAGCCATCCATTCTCAGCTACTGTCTTGGATAAAAAACAGGAGTTAGGTGTTCCTGTGTTCCAATCAATCATGTAGACATCTCTTCTTCTGAATCCTTGTAGCTTTATTTCTCCAGATAAGATGTCTATCACCATACACTTCAAGATGGTGAAGACTACTAGATTTTTCTCGTCACAGAACTGGCTTATGCTCAGGAGATTGTACTTGAGCCCTTTGACATAATGGACTTTGGATATCACAATGTTTCCTCGGTGCAGCTCTCCAAAGCCTTTTGTGTGTCCTCTAGAGCTATCTCCAAAGGTTACATCGGGACCTCTTTCTTTGATGTATTTGGTCAGCATCTTCTTGTTCCCGGTCATATGCCTCGAGCATCCAGAGTCTACAAACCATTCTTCACCTCCAAAATTTGAGCTTGAGGAGATGTGGTTGTAGTCCTTCCACCTTTTCTACAATTAAATAAGCAGAGATTTAGGTACCCAAATTTGTGTGGGTCCTTTGGGGTTAGTTGGTTTCCTGGAGAATTGATTTCTCCTTGGATTATGGAAATTGTTATTATTATTATTATAACCCTTATAAGGTGTCTGTGGTCGAGGTCTGAATCTCCTGGTTGGATTGTATACCGGATATTCCTCAAAATTTTGATAGTGTGGGCCATTTCTAAATCTAGGCTGAGACCATTTATTAAACCTTTGTGGTCTCCACACTTGTTTATTTTGGTAATTAGGATAACCTTGAGGTTTCCATCTGCCCCTCCCATTATAAAATCTATTTTTGGGGAGTTGTTGGTAATAGTGGGCATGTTGTGCAGGCTGCTTTTGCAGGCCACCGCCTAGTCGCTGTCTAGGTGGTCATGCAGTGTAACCCGATTGCGCAGCTAGACGTTTGACTTTCATTGTTTGTTTTTGAATATCGGTTTATATACGTGCTCGTGATCGAGACTATTGTTTCTCCCTTGATAAACTTGGTTTCGTAACTAGAGGGAGTGTGAGAATCATATCCAAGGCCCGATTCGGTATATAGTGACCTTTATAAGTACACAATTCTCCCAGAGTTGAAGACGCCTTCAGGAGGTTATTTCCTGCGCCTTAGTTTTATTTATCTGAGCCACTTAGTAAACTCGGCTTTGGCATGAGCAAGTGCGGTGATTTTTCTTTAAGTAAAATGGTTAGCCGATCTATCTCAAATTTGTATTGACATTTGCCTGGTTTTTAAAGTCAGTAGTTGTCTCAACCTTATTCAAATCTAGCCGAGTTTTTGAAATCATTTTTTCACCGCCTATTCTCATCTTGCAAATGAGTCTTCTCTCTTGTCTGACTTGGTGTGCGATTTGAGTGTTTCAAAATCTTTAAATAACTGATTTACCGATTCATGTAGATCCATATCTTGTGACATGGCTGAGCTATTATTTGAACCGGTGGGTTTAGAAGTTACCTCTTCATCGCCTAGGTTTGCCATCGTGCAATCATACTCCTCGTCTTCATCGTAAAAGAAACCGCCGCTTGATTCGACATGCTCCTGGTCTTCTCCGATGAGGGCCTTTCTTCTATCTTCCTTTCGCCCACCTCCTTCTTGGTTTCGTCCTTCTTGAGCTCGGGACAATCCATTTGGATGTGTCCTATTTTGTGACAATTGTAGCATTCTACTTTCCAGCTTCCAAACTTCTGGTTCCTTCTTGGATTCTCCTTGTAGTTTTTCTTATACTTGGAGTAGTTCTTTCAAATTGTTGAACCTTTGCATTATGAAAGCCATTTCTTCCTCAAAATCTAGTGGATTTGGAGGTTTCACATCGATAGGCTCTTGGCAGGGACTCGGCCGCAAATGTGATTCCCTTCTCTGCAGGCTCGTTGAGGATGAACTTGGAAGCTCGAACTCATAAGCCTTCGGATCGGAGAACAGCTCCTGAATCTTTATCTTATTCAGGTCCTTGGACTCTCTCATGGCTACGGCCTTCATGCTCCATTCGGGGTTGAGAGATCTGAGGACCTTTAGTGCCATTTCCCTGTTGCCATAGGTTTTGCCCAGGGAGTTGATCTCATTGATAATTTCAGTGAACCTTGTGTCCACTTGATCTATGGATTCACCATTCTTCATTTTAAAGTTGTCAAATTTTTGGATAGCAATTGACAGCTTGTTTTCCTTGATCAGCTCCGTTCCTTCACACATTAGAGCTAATGTGTCCCAAATTTCTTTGGCGTTCTTACAGTTCTTGATCTTGACCATGGTGGATTTGTCAAGAGTTTGATATAACACATCTCTGGCCCGGTTGTCAAGATTGGCCAGCTTTCTTTCTTCGGGAGTCAGCTCCGTCCTCTTCTTAGGAATCTTTTATGGCCTCCCTGCTGCAATCTCCTCTGCTGTGTTGTCCTTCTCAAAGATGAATGGACCGTCTTCAATGATGCACCACATGTCGTCATGAATTGAAGATAAATGTGCCTGCATCCTTATCTTCCACAGATCATACTCGTCAACTGAAAAGACAGGGAGTCTAGAGTGCATGTGTTCCATTATAAAGTGAGAGTAAAGATATATATATCTGATATAGATCTGGTTCGTGAAATAAATGAACCAACCGCTCTGATACCACTTGTAGGTCACAAGTCGTCCAGGAACAAGTCTAGAGGGGGGGGGGGTGAATAGACTTGTTGAAACTCTTGAACTCTTTTTCACGAAGAGTGAGTTTCTTCAGCTGATAGTTAAACAAATGACTTGGAGTCGTTTGTTATTGGATATGTGCGGAAGACAGCTGATGACGAATAGAAATCAACTTAATGAAACACTTAACAATGTATGCAGCAGTTAAAGTATGATGCAGTAAAACAGTAAATAACGCAGGCAATTATATGTAACACCCCCAGAATACGACCGGGAATGTCACACGCCGTAGACCCTTATCACAAGGATCCACCAGGCTAAACTCCAAAAGACTACTCAAAGATTGACCGACCGGGATCAAAATTTAATACGAAGCAGACCGACAAGGTCATAAACCAATTCATAAACTAACGACATTCATATTACAATGACAACAATAAACTTGAACACAGAAACGAATGACAACTCAATTTAATAATTGATAACTACACCCATGCAAGGGTGAATACTCGAACGACAAAGAAATACCGACCAAATGAAACAAAAGAAAAGACTCTGACTCTGGTGTGATTAGCATCGTCGTCTTCCATCTCCTTCCAAGCCAATCCCGTGACTGCTCCCGAGCTGCCAAAACCTGAGCGCATAACAGGCACCCACCCCCCGAAAACTCGGGGGTTAGCAAACTGGAATTTTGCTAGTGCAAGTACATAGTATACAAGATATACGAACAGTAACAACACAAAATTCAACCGCCGTGAAGCCTTAACACAAACCATACATTCCTATAGTCCACACAAAATAACACTCGCATACACAAGGTGAAAGATAATCACATAGTCATATTCTCTTTACGGAACATAACATCAATGAAACTTTAAACGAACCCAAGGAGTCAGGAAAATCCCTTTGAAAAAGGAAAAATGTTTTGATAAGATAGTTTGCAAATGTTATTATTGGCTCGGGCCGTCTGGGGTTTTTTAAAATCGAATGGAAATACTTTTGGAAATAATTTCAAAAGCTCTCGGGTCTTTGACCCGACATATAGAAGAAAATTACACGAAAACCAAGTCAACTTATTCGGGGTCCTCGACCCAATTTATAGAACACTGTCACAAACGAAATCATTCAACATCTCACAGGGTTCTCAACCCAATCCAAATAACATCATTATGAAATCAATCATCTCAACATTCCACAGGGTCCTCAACCCAATACACAGAATAGCACCACAATACAATCAAAGGCACAAACTCTCATTCGACAGATCCTGCTCAAGACCCCCGATTAATTAACCCTCGGAGATTTCATCAAACCTCCTTGGTTAATTAACCCTGATACCAACGCTTTAAAAACAATTTGAAACAAGCTTTCAAAAACACGAATTGCGGTCTGTATCAAGACAAACATAAAAAAATGAGTTGAAAGAATTTGAGATACGAACATCGTTCGGTAACGGGGTCTTAGCTATCACTCAAATACCCGTAACCAATAAGCCTGTCAGGCGCCTCCCTTGCGCACCTGTGTACCGGCGTTCACTTCCATCATGTTGGCCGCTCCTTGAGCATGTCACCGCACCGGCGTCACTCCCGCAAGATCCGCCCCTTGCACGCGCATTAGGTGACATCGGCGTTCACCACCCATATGGAGCCGCACATTGCAGCGTACACCAGGCCGGAGTGCACGCCCCGCCCTCAGAGGTTCCCGGATATGACGTTTCTCACAACAAGTATCCACATTGTTCAAACATCAAGCACACGGACAAACATCACAACAATTTTCAACTAGGTACATCAAGTCACACAATTTCTCCGCCAGTCCATAACCACACAAATAAACAATAACACGCACGTTATCAATCAAACTCAATCAACACCGCACATATATCTCTATATTGCGACTCAACCGAATATATATATATATATAGATATATAGATATATATATAACCTTACTATATTATATGAATAACTATAGTTCGCCCATCAATCCAAGTTGAGTACGTCAACTAATGTTAGAATTCAACACTCGTCGATCACCGACATAAACATATATATTAATATACGTATATACATACATATATTTAACATGTAACTATATATAAACACATATATATATATATATATATATATATATATATATATATAAATATATATACACATACATATATATACATCCATATAAACTCATCCACTTCGACAACAATGATTTCACGTAGTTACAATTCGTATATCGAGGTACTTGCCTTGGTAATACGGCGAAGGAGACGACGAAGGAATAGGTTCGGTCCGAACAATCCTCTCAAATCCGACCCTAACACAATAATGATATACAATCAATCCCACATCATGAATACGAAGAAATTCCTCCTAGTTCTACCCGTTGGGACAATTTATCGAACACCAAGAGTGCGTAGGGAATTGAAATCGGTTAACGGTGAACCAACGGGATTTCATCCCAACCAAAAACAAGAAAACCAAGGGTCACGAGAGTGCTATCAAAATCTAACAACAACAACGGTTAATTCGGATTAAAACACAAGATCACCACCAAACCCTCCCCAAAAATCATACTAGGGTTAAAGGGGTTCTTACCTCTTGAAGATTCGAACCCTATAATCCGAAGAACACGTGCTAGATCCACAATCCGAGCTACACGATCGAAGGAAGATGAAGAAAAACACACAATCAAAAGGGTGGATAGAGAAGGAATCCCCCTCTCAACCCTCTCTCTCTCGCGCACGGTGGAAGGGAGGAAAAAATGTGCGAATCTCGCTGAAAACACACAGTTATAGCGCAGACCGCATTGTGTGCCGCTGCTCAGCTAAACTGTGCCGCGGCACAGGGCCAAAACTACGCCCAGTGGTCGGCTGACCGCTCGTTGTGCCGCGGCTCATTCGGAGTGTGCCGCGGCTCAGACTCGGCATGTGCCGCGGCACTGCCGGACTGTGCCGGGGCACGCGGTACAGGAGGTTTTAGCCGGCAGGTGCCACACGGGTGTGCCGCGGCCCGGACAAGTGTGCCGCGGCACTGACTCTGCTGTGTGCCGCGGCGCACAATCCTTGTGCCGCGGCACACGGTACAGCCTGCTCGGCCAACAACTGGGTAATGTGTGTGCCGCGGCGCACAATCCTTGTGCCGCGGCCCACACCCCCCCTCGGGTCCCAAAATGACGAAAAATGATCCGGAAAGAGAATAAAAGCAATAGGAATCGATATTTGGGCAACAATAACACGAAATGGAAGTACGGAACCCCAAAACGATCTGAGGTACACAACCAAGGTCGAACAAGGAACAAATTCCCTAAATTTCTAGGAAATTACAAAAACAGCCCAAACATCCGAAAATCACGACACAACGTCGGATCAACAATCCGAAACTCACAACATGCTCTAATCAAGCATACGAACTCATGGAAGTAAGAAGGTGACGAAACCGAACGAGTTTAAGGAGAATCGAATACGCATGAGACAAAATATACCACAAGATGAAATTACGTAAAAGCATCATCGAGACCCGTCTAAGCGGAGAAACTCCAAGAACAAAATAGGTTCAAAATTCCAAAACAGTGCCAAGCGAGTTATCCGAAACGAATATACACTAAAAATAGAAATTACTAAAAATAGAAAACGCGGATATTACATTCTACCCTCCTTAAAATAAGTTTCGTCCCGAAACTTAAAATAGAGAGCGGTGGAAAAGTCAAGAAAATAACTACTTGCTCAGCCCCAAATCATCACGAGCAAAGCGCGAATGCAAGGTTCCAGAAATGCGATGAACTGACCTAGCAAGCATCTGGTACGTGGGTCGAGGCGATAAAATTGTATGGGGACACGATAAGTTGAGGTGGAGGAGTATGAATTTGGATACCAAAACTCCCAGAGTTAAGAAAATCACAAAATAGTTCAGACGTCCTGAAAATTATGTTTCGAGCTCAACCAACCGCATCCAAGTTCATAACACATCCGGAAGTGTCAATTGCACGCGTGGGAATAATAGTTCCGAACAAAATTTGCAAGAATTAAGTTCAGATAAGGGAAGACCACAATAATCCACGAGTTTTAACAAAACAGCTCCGAAATTCGTTCGGAGGACGGCAGGCTAGGTAGAACAAGATAGTTTAAAATCGTCGCGAGGATCATAATTGAATTACCAACAATGAAAAATCACACAATACCGAAAATACCAAGGAAAGTACGGGTAATACACTCCCCCACACTAAAAGATATTTCGATCCCAAACTTAGAACAACAAGAGTTGGAAACATAGAGCAATGAAGTGAAGAACGATCAAAGTCACGATTATTCAAAACAGCAACGATTAGGACATATTGCAAAATATTCATCCTCCCATGTTAGGCTCTTCAGAAGGAAACATAGGGTTTCGGGACATTCTCCAGTCACTTGCTCTGTCCGCCAATAGGGTAGCATTCCTTGCCAGTTCGGAAATTATCTCACAATGCTTCTCCCGATGACCTTCACACCCGCACCGGTAACAAGTCAAGAGTGGAAGGGGACAATTTACACGAACATGTCCCTGACGATTGCAGTTGAAGCACCCTCCCTTCTTACCGAGAGTCACCGATGCTGGCTTGGGATTCCAAGCGCTCACTCCCGATCGCGAAGACGACGCGTTCGAACGACGTGGGGGTTTGGGAGCCTTAGGCTCTTCGCCAACCAACAATTTCCCAGATGTCCTCCGTCCCTTGGCTTCGCTCGAGGGCTCGACCACTGAGGAGATTTCATAGGATATCGATTGATCTTGATACTCCTTCACCGTAGCATGAATCGTGGTCGTACGAACCACCTCGCCGCTTCCATTTCCATCATCACGTCTACGTCCGCTGAGGCTCGACATACTAATACGGATAACACCGATCAACAGTATTAGTTTATCAGTCGTACAATATACCATAATTATCAACCCGAGTTTCAGTTAGCATCCTTAGAATAACAATACTATCGTAAAGCACAAAATTTTATGAAGTCAATTTCGAGTTCCTCGACGAGGACGATCGTTATATGTATGCACTTAATGAAAACAAATTTTTGAAACAGAGGGCTAGTCACGTTGAGCCCAAGACTTGTAAACACTGTCTTTTATTTTGGAAGAGGAAGTTTATATAACGACTCTAAAAATTATTTTCGAGTGATGTATAAAAAAAAAAAAATCGAAAATTAATTCGTAACTAATTTGAAATATTTCAAAGGTGTTAAGTCTCAAATACCACAATTTTGAAAATCTTTCCTCTTCTTCCAAAATGTTTATTCGAAAGAATTTTCCACCGAGATACGTGACCATTTAACATGACGATGTTAAATCATGGCTTTACACAATGTTAGAAAATTTCAAAGCGTCACTTTAAAATATTCGTGATACTACAGCGCCGTGGGCCCCGTGCCGGAACCCACCAGGCTAAAAATCATTTAAAAAAAATGTTCAAAATGCCAAAAAGGCCGATGTCGGTAATGTTCTCAAATACTCACTAAAGTCATTTATAAAATATCAAGTACCGAAACAGATAAACATGCTCGACTTCCGAAGCATACTACATAACTATTTTTACTCGGACCGCATATGCATGTTATATCCTAAAACGATAAGATCACCAACAAGTCCCAATTCCTAGTTCACATTAAGCATATTAGCACAATGTAATCAAATACGTATATAAGGGGACTTACGATCGGGAGGCTTACCATCACGGATTGCCGGGAGATGATGTCGGAACCACGATACTAATCACAACTCTGATGCGCGCGACTTACACAAGACATGGACTTGACCCAACGGCCTAGGTTTTTCGCAAACCTAAGCTCTGATACCATAAATGTAACACCCCCAGAATACGACCGGGAATGTCACACGCCGTAGACCCTTATCACAAGGATCCACCAGGCTAAACTCCAAAAGACTACTCAAAGATTGACCGAACGGGATCAAAATTTAATACGAAGCAGACCGACAAGGTCATAAACCAATTCATAAACTAACGACATTCATATTACAATGACAACAATAAACTTGAACACAGAAAAGAATGACAACTCAATTTAATAATTGATAACTACACCCATGCAAGGGTGAATACTCGAACGACAAAGAAATACCGACCAAATGAAACAAAAGAAAAGACTCTGACTCTGGTGTGATTAGCATCGTCGTCTTCCATCTCCTTCCAAGCCAATCCCGTGACTGCTCCCGAGCTGCCAAAACCTGAGCGCATAACAGGCACCCACCCCCCGAAAACTCGGGGGTTAGCAAACTGGAATTTTGCTAGTGCAAGTACATAGTATACAAGATATACGAACAGTAACAACACAAAATTCAACCGCCGTGAAGCCTTAACACAAACCATACATTCCTATAGTCCACACAAAATAACACTCGCATACACAAGGTGAAAGATAATCACATAGTCATATTCTCTTTACGGAACATAACATCAATGAAACTTTAAACGAACCCAAGGAGTCAGGAAAATCCCTTTGAAAAAGGAAAAATGTTTTGATAAGATAGTTTGCAAATGTTATTATTGGCTCGGGCCGTCTGGGGGTTTTTAAAATCGAATGGAAATACTTTTGGAAATAATTTCAAAAGCTCTCGGGTCTTTGACCCGACATATAGAAGAAAATTACACGAAAACCAAGTCAACTTATTCGGGGTCCTCGACCCAATTTATAGAACACTGTCACAAACGAAATCATTCAACATCTCACAGGGTTCTCAACCCAATCCAAATAACATCATTGTGAAATCAATCATCTCAACATTCCACAGGGTCCTCGACCCAATACACAGAATAGCACCACAATACAATCAAAGGCACAAACTCTCATTCGACAGATCCTGCTCAAGACCCCCGATTAATTAACCCTCGGAGATTTCGTCAAACCTCCTTGGTTAATTAACCCTGATACCAACGCTTTAAAAACAATTTGAAACAAGCTTTCAAAAACACGAATTGCGGTCTGTATCAAGACAAACATAAAAAATATGAGTTGAAAGAATTTGAGATACGAACATCGTTCGGTAACGGGGTCTTAGCTATCACTCAAATACCCGTAACCAATAAGCCTGCCAGGCGCCTCCCTTGCGCACCTGTGTACCGGCGTTCACTTCCATCATGTTGGCCGCTCCTTGAGCATGTCACCGCACCGGCGTCACTCCCGCAAGAGCCGCCCCTTGCACGCGCATTAGGTGACATCGGCGTTCACCACCCATATGGAGCCGCACATTGCAGCGTACACCAGGCCGGAGTGCACGCCCCGCCCTCAGAGGTTCCCGGATATGACGTTTCTCACAACAGTATCCACATTGTTCAAACATCAAGCACACGGACAAACGTCACAACAATTTTCAACTAGGTACATCAAGTCACACAATTTCTCCGCCAGTCCATAACCACACAAATAAACAATAACACGCACGTTATCAATCAAACTCAATCAACACCGCACATATATCTCTATATTGCGACTCAACCGAATATATATATATATATATATATAGATATATAGATATATATATATATATATATAACCTTACTATATTATATGAATAACTATAGTTCGCCCATCAATCCAAGTTGAGTACGTCAACTAATGTTAGAATTCAACACTCGTCGATCACCGACATAAACATATATATTAATATACGTATATACATACATATATTTAACATGTAACTATATATAAACACATATATATATATATATAAATATATATACACATACATATATATACATCCATATAAACTCATCCACTTCGACAACAATGATTTCACGTAGTTACAATTCGTATATCGAGGTACTTGCCTTGGTAATACGACGCGAAGGAGACGACGAAGGAATAGGTTCGGTCCGAACAATCCTCTCAAATCCGACCCTAACACAATAATGATATACAATCAATCCCACATCATGAATACGAAGAAATTCCTCCTAGTTCTACCCGTTGGGACAATTTATCGAACACCAAGAGTGCGTAGGGAATTGAAATCGGTTAACGGTGAACCAACGGGATTTCATCCCAACCAAAAACAAGAAAACCAAGGGTCACGAGAGTGCTATCAAAATCTAACAACAACAACGGTTAATTCGGATTAAAACACAAGATCACCACCAAACCCTCCCCAAAAATCATACTAGGGTTAAAGGGGTTCTTACCTCTTGAAGATTCGAACCCTATAATCCGAAGAACACGTGCTAGATCCACAATCCGAGCTACACGATCGAAGGAAGATGAAGAAAAACACACAATCAAAAGGGTGGATGGAGAAGGAATCCCCCTCTCAACCCTCTCTCTCTCGCGCACGGTGGAAGGGAGGAAAAAATGTGCGAATCTCGCTGAAAACACACAGTTATAGCGCTGACCGCATTGTGTGTCGCGGCTCAGCTAAACTGTGCCACAGCACAGGGCCAAAATTACGCCCAGTGGTCGGCTGACCGCTCGTTGTGCCGTGGCTCATTCGGAGTGTGCCGCGGCTCAGACTCGGCATGTGCCGCGGCACTGCCGGATCTTGCGAGCACGCGATGCAGAGGTTTTAGCCGGCAGTGCCACACGGGTGTGCCGCGGCCCGGACAAGTGTGCCGCGGCACCGACTCTGCAGTGTGCCGCGGCGCACAATCCTTGTGCCGCGGCACAGTGCACCTGCTCGGCCAACAACTGGGTAATGTGTGTGCCGCAGCGCACAATCCTTGTGCCGCGGCCCACACCCCCCTCGGGTCCCAAAATGACGAAAAATGATCCGGAAAGAGAATAAAAGCAATAGGAATCGATATTTGGGCAACAATAACACGAAATGGAAGTACGGAACCCCAAAACGATCTGAGGTACACAACCAAGGTCGAACAAGGAACAAATTCCCTAAATTTCTAGGAAATTACAAAAACGGCCCAAACATCCGAAAATCACGACACAACGTCGGATCAACAATCCGAAACTCACAACATGCTCTAGTCAAGCATATGAACTCATGGAAGTAAGAAGGTGACGAAACCGAACGAGTTTAAGGAGAATCGAATACGCATGAGACAAAATATACCACAAGATGAAATTACGTAAAAGCATCATCGAGACCCGTCTAAGCGGAGAAACTCCAAGAACAAAATAGGTTCAAAATTCCAAAACAGTGCCAAGCGAGTTATCCGAAACGAATATACACTAAAAATAGAAATTACTAAAAATAGAAAACGCGGATATTACATTATAGTGGTCTCAGAGGTGGGGTAATCCTCTACTAATCCACTTTTCTCCAAACCAGTTGGAGATGAATTCACTATAATTTTCAACCAGTGATAAATATTACAGTGATTCAAACCACACTACAACAGCTTCCAACCAGTGGAAATGCATGCGTTGTACACACACTTGATTGCCTTGCACCTCTTGATCCTCGATCCTTGGATGCCTTCTGATCTCTTACTTCAACCGTGAAGTACCCGTACTCAGTTATAGACAAGAGTTTTTGTCTTCTCCAACTTAAGAGCTTACTTAAGTATGAACTTTTAGATCTGCTCTTCTCACGATGCTATTGATTGCTTTAGATTGCTTGATTGCTTTGATCGCTTGAATGTATGTTCGCACCGGTTGTTGCTCAGTTTCAAATCTTCGGATATATAGGTCACGATCTCTGAGCTTTTTCCTTGTAGTCGTTGCAAATCTTTTGAACAAATCCGTCCGTTGGAGGGAGACTTCATTGTTTAATCTTTCTGAACGTTGCAAGGCTGGATTCCCATTATTTAATTTTATCTTCCGACCGTTGTGAAGACTTCTGCATGTGAGCGCCGAATCTTTTGAATATAAAAGGATTAAAGTCTTCAAGGTGGGTCTGGATGATTTATTTAAATCATATCTCTTGCGGGAATCACTCCAATTTGTCTCTTCACGTTGCATGTGAGCTTTCCGTAATACTTGACTTTTCAACGCATGCTGACGTGGACTTGGAGTACTTGGCTGCCTTCGAGTAGGCTGATATGCAGCTAACATCTCTGCAGATAGGTCCTCTCGGCTGTTCACTGTTTGTGACTTATCTGGTCAGGTGACTTCCCTGAGGTACCTCGGCTGCAGTCTGGTCAAACTTCTCTGATAAAATTTGTTGACCAGAGCTACTCTGACTGGACTCGGCTGTTCCTCTCTGATGGACTAAGCTGTACTTAGTACTTAGCCGTTTTTCAGCCTAACTAATTTTGGCCTACAGAAGATACTCATTTGGTTCTTCTTTACATTTTGCCAAGTTTTTATACTTAACATATTTTGTCTTATGGAAGATACTCATTTGGTTCTTCCTTACATTTTGCCAAGTAATAAACATTTGACTTTATATTAATGACATCATCAAAATCTAACAAGTATTCCTAACACCTTCTAGCTGGGCAAAAGTCTTGGGACTGCATTTTGTCGTCAGGCCTAATTTTTGCAGTCGATCATCTGTGAATGGAATCTATATGTGATTATGTGATTTTCGTTGCGTTATGTTGTTGCTCATTAGTATGCCGAGGGGCAGAGGTCGTGGTCGTAACTGTGGTACTGGTGACCACGGGGATCAGATGCGGAATCGAGAGAATATTGCCGGGAATGATATTGGTATTGGTGTTGCTACTATATTGCAACAAGTAGCAGCAGAGATGACTCAGTTGACCCAGGATGTTCAACGCAACACTGATGCGACTCTGAACATCGGGGTAAATAAATGGCTTCGAGAGGTAGTTCATATGAATCCCCCTCATTTCGCTGGTGCTGCGGACGTGTTGGGCTGGGATGGTTGGATTTTCCAGTTGGGAAATATATTCGAGGCCGTCGATTGTCCAGAAGAATGGAAGGTACCCATCGCTCAATACCTTCTTGACAAAGATGCTGCAGATTGGTGGGAAGCTGTTAAACCTCGTGATCGTGACGTCACCTGGCCAGAGTTCCAGGCATTTATGGAAGTTGAGTTCTGTCCGAAACCGATTAGAGAACAGTGAATTCGTGAATTTTATTTGGCAGAACCGCAAGATATATCAGTATCACAGGCCATCGTCGACTATAGCAAACAACTCAGTTATGTGCGAGATCAGGTAAGGACCGAAGGTGAGAAGATCCTTCATTTCGACAGACGAATGAAGCTGGAGATTCGCCAGTATATGGCGGATTCACTTGCACTTTGCTGAGAGATTACCAGGATTGAGCCTTAGCCTACGAGCTAGCTTTGTTATCGTCGGAGCGAGTGCCCAATTCGAAGAAACAGAGGAAGTCCGATGACCTTATGGACAGTACTGGAGTTGGTGCTTCTAGATTACAACGCCGTAGTCTTTCTGTCGTGAAGCTCCATCACTCGATGCGTGGAACTGAGAGTTCCAAGTCTTCGGCTTTGACTCCTGGTAAAGCCAAGAGGTGTTTCAACTGTAATGTGTCGGGGCATGTTCGTGCACATTGTCCTTCCCCGCCAGTAACGTGTTACGAGTGCGGACTCGTGGGGCACCGAGTTCAGTTTTGCGAGTCAGTTCCAAGGCACGGACTTGAGCACTGACATCAGGATTGACTCTGAGAAGTCCCTGAAAGGTGTAGCCTACTAGTTGTGTGTTATGTTATTTTCCTTGCCATGTTGTTTCGAATTTCAGAGATAAACTTCTTGTATTAGAAGTGGATCGGATTTTTGAACTTCTGTATTTTCAACTCTATCAACTCGTTTGTGTTTGTTGATATTTTCTGAGCTTGTCCTATCATTTGTTTTTGTTGATCAAATGAGTTGTGGTATTGTTTCGGATTAATCCGTTTGTCATTGTGACTTTTCCGAATTTGGATCTATTCCGGTAGATCTTATGTAAACACATATCTTGTCATCTCTACCAGGCCACCTATTATCTCGATTCGAGGCGTGAACTTCAGGGTTGTTATCTAATTTTTATTGTTCGTCGTGACTCGAACATGATTATTCGACTGTTGTTACTCGATCATTATTGACTGATGGCTATCATTTGAGTTTATATCGAGATTTTCGAGTGTTCGGTCTCTCTGTAATTTCCTTAAGTTCTAGAAATTAACTTCGTTTCGACCTTCCAACCTTTGGGTTGTGTAATTTCGTGTTTGTTTTGCGATTAACTTGCGTATTGATTGGTGTGGTGTTCCGGTTGGTCAACTGCATTGATTTTTGTTCGTACGTTTTGTTATCATTCTGGCGTAGCGATATGGATGTTAGCAGCCACATGCTGCATGTGATTCGTTGCAGGTCATCGGCAACGGATAACGTGTGTTGTTGGAGATTGTTTGCACTGATCGTTTTATTGTTTTAAGTTTCGGGTCCGAAACTTCATTTAAAAGGGGTAGAATGTAATACCCAAGATCTTTGTTCCAGTTTCGTTGTGTTTTCTGCAGATTATCGGATTGGCGTTGTCCATGTCTTTGGTATGTGGTGCCACGTATGGTTGTTTCAGGAGTTGACACGCGTTTTATTTCCGTTTCAGATCATTGCATGTGTTTTTGACTCATTTCAGTGTAGCGCACGCTACCAATTGTGGTGTAGCCCGCGCGACCATGCCATTGTTAGCACACGCTACCTGTTGTGTAGCGCACGCTAACTAGCAGTCCAGAGGCACTCCAGGAGCTACTGGACTGGGACTGGAGTCCCGTTAATGCACGCTAAGGAATCGGGCTAATGCACGCTAGTTTGGGTGTGTAGCGCACGCTATTGCCTATCGGCAGCGCGCGCTAATTGACTGGTCAGTTAGGGCAGTAGAGTCTGGACTTCGGCCAGACTATCAGATAGCGCACGCTAGTCGGCCCTTACGCGCACTAATTCGGCGGGTTTGGCGCACGTTGTTCGGACGTAGCGCACGCTACCCCGGCCGGGCAGTAGTTTCTGGACTGCAGCCCATGCCGATAGCGCATGCTAACCTCGACTCGCTAGCACGCGCTAATACACTCCTATTTATATATTAGTGTTGTAGTCAACTCTCGTCATTTTTCATCCCCATTTCTCTCCTCCGACCTTCTAGGCAATTTCAAGGGGTTGAAGACAAGGATTTTGACTAGATACCCTTTGATATCAATCCTTTTCAACTTGTAGCTAGGATGTATCAAAGATCTACCATTTTCACCAAGGATTTGAGGTAAGATCACTTGAACCCTTGATATTGGGGATTTTGGGGGTTTGTGAGGTTTTGGCCGATTTAAGCCGATCTAGCCCAGATTGTTGTATGATCTTCGTTGTATACTCGAGATCCTTTGTTAATCTTGGGGCTTTGTAGAACGAACTTCGTAAATTATTTTGTTCGTCGATTATGTTCGTTTGAGCCTTTGAGGTGTCCGACAAATGGTTCCTAAGGGTAGAACTTAGGATGATTCTTGGTTTTCCGATGAGATTGTGGTTGATTTAGTCTTAATTCTTGTTAGGAATAGGATTTGGAGGATAGTTCGGATCGAGGCTTTGTGGTTCGGCGTATTTGTTCGCTCGTGGTTTCGAGGCAAGTATCTTGCCCATACGTTTCATGTTTCGTAGGCGTAATTGTTGGTGAATGATTTTATGCAAAATCCGAATGTTTAATGAACGTTAAAAGGATCGGTATGTTCTCTATGAATGTGGTCTTTCAAACGGTAACTCGTATGCTTCGTGAATAAATGTGTATTTGGAAGATGTTATAATTGCACTTCGTGAATATAGTAGACCGTGATCACTTGTTGACGATTGTGTATCGATTCGTATACTTGTTCGGTGAGTATTTGACATGTTGTGATATTAGTTGTTACTCCTTTGAAAGGAGGTTGTGATGCTTAATGTTGTTTGGCTTGGTAATTGCTTATTGTTGTGTGATTGTCGGAAGTGACGTGCCACCGGGTAAGATTGTTGAATCTCCGGGATCCGTACTTGCTAGTATGGGTCGGGCGGAACCGTAGGGTTATCCAACAGGAATGTCTTGTGGGGAATCCGAGGTTCGTGGCTTGCTAGCCCGATACCGGGATAACTTGTGGGGTTATCTGATCCAGGTATGTCTTGCGGGGACTCCGAGGTTCGTAGCTTGTTAGTTCGATGCCGGGATAACTTATGGTTGGGATTTGGTTATGTAATGTAGGTGTCATGGGTTGTCCAATCGAGTATGTTCTGTAGGAGCATCCGAGGTTCGTAGCTTGTTAGTGCGATGTCGGGATATGTATGAATGTAGATACGATTGTGGTCACGTGATTGTTGTTATGGTGACATGTGATTTGGTATGGTTTACCTGTGGGTTATTCACTCGGGTATGTTCTGCGGGAGCATCTGAGGTCCGTGGCTTGGTAGCACGGGATGCGAGTAATCTGTGGAAACATGTTGTTATGATATGATCGGGTCGTGTACCCCGTGCTTTGTGACCGGAATGGTATGATCGGGTCGTGGACCCCGTGTGTTGTTATCATAATTATATTTTGGGAAAATGACTTTTGGGCTCTCCCTAAATGGTTTCGAAAGGCTTGAGAATTCTTAAATCCCAAACGCTTTCAAAACTCCCGAGATCTTAAATGTTTTACAAGATGTATACGGGTTTCATCCTCACCTTTCATGATTTGAACTATTTTGATCAGGTGATTTATCTCGGGGAGCATGTTTACGATTATTATATTCTTGGAGTATGATATGTATGGATTGTATTTGTATTTTATAGTTGCACTGGCAAAACAGTGGAGTTTTGCTAACCCCCGAGTATTCAGGGGTGGATGTCTGTATTGCGTCCAGGTACTTGCAGGTTGCTGAGGAGTGAATCACAGGATCAGTACGGAGGCTGATGGAGGACGACGATACTAATCACGTGATGACCATTCGTTGAGTATTTTTGGTAGAGTCTCAGTGTTTGGCTCTCCGTTGTGTAGTCTTCCCGTTTTATGGGTATATTGATGTATTCCAACCCCTGCGTGGGTATGAGTTATGAGTTCGAGTTATGTATTTTAATGTGTTGTATTGTGGTGAAAGATCAAATCGGTCTAATGGTTCATTAGGTATCCATGTCGGCATGTAATGCGATATATTGTTTTTGTTTTTAGCCTGGTAGATCCTCATGGAGAGGGTCTGCGCTGCTGTAATATTCCCGAGTGGTTCGGGGGTGTTACATAGAATACTTCAACATTCCCATAAGATGGGAAAATACCACAACGGAAAGACAAGACAACAAGACTTTACTAAAATACTCAACACTAGTGTTCATGTGATTTGTATCGTTGTCTTCCATCATCCTTCGTACCGATCTTGTGATTTGCTCCCCAGCAACCTACAAGTACCTGGATGCAATACAGACATCCAACCTGCTAGTGCAAGTATAAAGTGCAAATACGAGTTATACATAACATACTCGAAGAATGTAATAATTTGATTAATTCCACAATTCAGCCCAACGAAGACTTCCCGAGATATTTCATTGGATAAAACAGTTCAAACCATAAAAGTTGAAATGAGACATGTAGACTCTTTGAAAAGCATTTAAAAATTCTCCGGAGTTTTAGAAAGACATTTCTGGACTAACGAATATTCAACTCGACAAACCACATAGGGACACGGGCCAAAGAATTGTTTTTGCTCAAAAATACCAATCCGGTCACAAACATTGGGTCCACGAGCCAACCATCCACATCACAAACTCGAGTGAATAACCCAATGGTCACACTCGATACACAACCAAATCACAATGTACGGAAATAATCACAGGGCCCGTATTCTTATGCCAAAAAATATCACAATCAAGAAACGACGCATATACGACACTTATACTGGTGCCATTCTAGCCGAGTACCAAGACCCTACATATGACGTAGCTCACATCGGGAATTACATTGATGTGATATTACGGACATATCACAATTATCGAAAACAACATCATGCCATAATCATCATCACAAAACAAACTCCCGAGCTATACTGGCTCTGTACCTCTCGAGCAAGATACACACCCCAGAGACACCTCGTCAGTCCCTCCCTAGTGTATAGCCCAACCGAGTGATCCGTAGAACTCGAAGTCTAACGAATCCCAGGGGACCCTCGTTGGTTTTACTCGGCTCGCAGACACTCAATAATCACATGGCACAAATCACATTTTCACAAAATCACATTCCCCCGAAGTACTTCAAATTTAAATCAAGGTACTTGTTAGGAATGGCCACTTTATCTGACACATACTCGCATCACACAACATCACATACTCACCAATAACACACATGTCCACACACACACCCCTCTTGCCAAAAGACATAACCTTAAGTCCACTATCGATATAATCACGCACAACGGTACCACACACAAAGAAGATATTCCAATGTACAACACTAATACACATTCTCAGAACAACACATTCGTTCACAAATGCACAAGTAGATCTTAAAGAGAACCTTTATCGATAATATACCGATTCTTTTATAAGTTCATTAAAAACATTCCAATTGCTCACATAGTCAATTACCAACTATTACAGTTATGAAACATGAATTGTATAGGCAAGATACTTGCCTAAATAATTGGTACAGGACACTCCGACGAACACAGCTCTACCAGGAACCTCGAACACCTACAATTCTTCGGGCGGAAAACAACGATAACTCGATCGATCGGGAAACAACGAACAGAAGAGTTCTGACTCGTGTTATTCACAAGGAACCTGACCCTAACATCATGACATCAAAATCAGCAATCGTACGAGGTAGAATAATCGTAGAACGCCCGAATCCCCTGTGACATTTAATCGGACATCCTCAAGGCGTCGATTAAAAACTCAACAAAACGATGGATGTTTAGCAATCGAACCATGGGATAACAAGGAAATGGGTAGAATACAACTTAATAATCAACAATCCATCACTAATCTAAGTTAACACGGATCAAATGGACGAAATTAAACAAAATCCCCAATTTTCCCGAAACTAGTATTTTAGGAAAACTAACCTTGATTCGCTGGATTAAAGGATGTTATGAGATGATCAATCGATGATATGGGCTCAGGAACTTCATGGATTAATTGTTAAACATCATGCCTTCAAGTTCCCCAAGGCTCCAGCCGTGGAAGGGAGAAAGAGAAATGGGAAAAATGACTGAAACTCGACTGCTCGATCATATATATACTGGTGCAGACTAGCGTGTGCTAAGATTCCGAGATAGCGCATGCTAACGGGCAGTCATGGTCGATAACGTTCGGCTGGGGCCCGCTATCATGTGCTAGACATGTGCATTGTCGGCCTGAGCACAATCCATAGACTTCTTGTCCGACCTCAGTAGCGCGCGCTGCGCGGGTGCTTGCGCGAGCTAGTCGACCCATCCAGAATCACCTGGACTAAACTGCTGGGCCAGGTAGCATGCGCTGGGTGGCCGATAGCATGCGCTACATCTGCCGATTAGCGTGCGCAACGACCATCTATAGCATGCGCTACCTGCCGATCCTTCCCGATCCCAGAACCTCAGAACCTCACTGCCCAGCCCGATAGCGTGCGTTGGTCGGCCGGTTAGCGTGTGCTATTCCTACCGAGTTAGTGCAGCCTTCCGATAGTAGCGTGCGCTATGCCGGCTATTGGGATAACGATCCCTGTATCAAAAGATCGTGATAAGAGTGTTTTGACAATATGCCAATCCAGCATACAGCAAACAGCTGTATTGAAAAGCTGATCAAAAGATATCAACCTATATCAAAGACTTCTCGTAGTCCCAGCATACAGTGAATCTATCATACAACAAAGGAGTCTTATAAAGACTAAGTATGGAAGCTGTCTCGAATCGACAATACAACTATCATTCCATACAGTATCCAAACAGGACAAGAAGGAATCTTTGTTATTCGCTAAAGTCAAAGTCCCGTTTAAGAAGATATATTTAAATACTAAAGGATAAATTATTTAAATATTAAGTCGTCAGAGATCTTCTTTATAGCGCAAAATCCGGATCGTGTTTTATTGAAACACATCATCCCATTGGAACGGAATCTTGCTCAACAGATTTATCTCAACGGCTATATCTTAGAAAGCTATATATATCCCCAGCCTTTGAAGATCTGGAAATAAACGAAAAACCGAGATACACTTGCTACAGCGAAGTTATCATTATATACATCTGAGCAAACATATCTCCCAAAGCATTCTGCTATTCTGAAAGAAGAGATATACAGTGTTCAAACCGTGAACAACACATCATTAGCTAAAAGCTCAGAAAGTCAAAGATGTTGTTCAAACATTGTTCTAATCCTTGAACAAAACCCATCAGCCCTGTGTGGACTGAGAAACCTTGCTATTCCTAAACTGTGTGTGACAGACTTGCATTGAAGAGACGAAGCTTCGGAACTGTGTCTGAAGAAGCGAGTCAAGTGAAAGCTTAAACCAATCTATGTGAACGGTTGAAGGCTAAGATCATTATATCAATCTGTGTGAACGATCTATTGATTAGGTTTGATTATAAATATGTAGTTGTGTATGTAGTATTTATAAAAAATATTTTCACTCCTGTGTGGAGGACCAGTGGATGTAGAGGGGTTTCCCTCGAACCACTTTAAATTACAGTGTCTTTTACCTTCTGCATTTACTGTTTTATTATTTGTGATTATCTTTAAGTATACACTTCATATCTAGTTGCTGTATTTACATCAACTCACTTTAACAAGACTTCCGCTACGCACTCAGATTTGAAAACCATACAGCTTGTTGTTTAAAACACATTCCAAGCTGTATCCTGTATACTTAGTGGCCAACAAGTGGTATCAGAGCAGTTGATTCTAAAACAAACAGTCGTATTTTTGATTGAATCAGATCCTTAAATCACTTATTTTTGTAAAACAGTATTTTTCTTACTTATTTCCATATGGATTCATCATTGATCAATAAAGTTCCTATGTTTGCTATTAACAAATTTGATGATTGGAGAATTAGAATGGAGGCTCATCTTGCAGCAATGCATGAAGAGATGATTTTTGTCATACAGGATGGCCCCATAAAAATCATGAAGGTAAATCCAGCCCCAAGGATTGAAGGCCAGGCTCATGCAGAGATGCTCTAGAAAGAGCGCGAACAATGGACTTCTGACGAAAGAAAATGCGCCAACCTCTACAATGACGTGAAGAATGCGCTATTTGTCACTCTTGACAAAGGCACGTTCTCTAAGGTAAAGAGCTGCAAATCTGCCAAGGATATCTGGGATAAACTCAAGTTAATTTGTGAGGGAACTGAGCTCTCAAAAGAAAACAAAATTTCAAAATTAACTCAACAATTTGAATCTTTTGAAATGAAACCAAATGAAACACTCGAGGAACTTGACCTCAGATTCACTCGCATTGTTGGTGAACTTGAAGCTTTGGGCAAAATTTATACTCAAAGGGAGAAAAACATAAAGATTTTCCGATATCTCCCTGCCCGATGGGACATTAAGACCACAGCTATGCGTGTGTCGTGCAATCTTTGTGAAATATCTACTTTTGATCTCTTTTCTGACCTCAAAGCATTTGAGTACGATATAGACAGGAGAAATAAAGCTGAAGAATCTCCCGCCAGGCCTACAGCCTTAACCGCTGTATCCAACCGAAGACACAGCATGCCGAGCTCATCAAAGCCCATTCATAAGAATGCTGACAGCGACGATGACATCCTGTCACAAGATAAAATGGCGCTCCTCATGCATAAGTTCAATAAGTTTATCAAGCAGTCGGGAAAGACTCCATACAGGCCCAAGCGTGTACACAAGGTAAGTACTGAAACTTCCTCTGGTGATGCTAACCTGTGTTATAATTTCAGAAAACTAGGACATTATGCAAATAAATGTCCTCATCCCAATGTTCAAAGGTTGCTGGAAGCCGAGCAACAAGAAAAGGATGAAAGAAGACGTGCTTGGAAAAATAAGCTCAAGGCCCTGATTGGTGAATCAGAAACCTTCCCCGCACCATCAAAATCCGAAGAATGTATTGAGGTAGTCACTAACAGTGATTCATCTGATGATGATTTCAAAGATAAAGCCTATATGTGCTTTATGGCCATGGACATTCCGGAAGATGAAGATAGCGATGATGAGGTAAGCTCAACCTCAGCTATTCCTACCAATGCATCTCATACTTTTGAAAACATGATGAATGAGTTTATAAACATTCAAAAGGCCCATGAGACTTTGAAAAATGAAAACATACAGCTCCAAATTTCTAACCTAGAGCTGAAAGAAGAAAACGACTTGCTAAAAGTAAATTATGAAAATATGTCTATTGATTGTG
This sequence comes from Orobanche coerulescens, assembly GCA_033398695.1. Classification (NCBI taxonomy): domain Eukaryota; kingdom Viridiplantae; phylum Streptophyta; class Magnoliopsida; order Lamiales; family Orobanchaceae; genus Orobanche; species Orobanche coerulescens. Next base: position 26,088,217 of record CM065805.1, on the reverse strand, counting down.
AAAACAGCAAAGTCGAGTATGAAAAACTCATGCAGAGCAATCATCAACTTGATCATGAACTAAGTGAGACTAAATCTCATAGTGAAAGCAATACAAATAATTTTGTTCTGCTTCAAGCCAAAGTAAAAACTCTCGAAAACGAGAAGGATAATTTGAGACCATTCTGAAATCTTTCGAGAGACTTCTTGTCCGACCTCGGTATCGCGCGCTAGTCGACCCGTCCAGATCCTCCTGGACTAAACTGCTCCGCCAGGTAGCGTGCGCTGGGCAGCCGATAGTGTGTGCTACCTCTGCCAATTAGCACGTGCAACGACCGTCGGTAGCATTCGCTACTTGCCGATCCTTCATGATCCCAGAACCTCAGAACTTCGCTGCCCAGCCCGATAACCTGCGTTGGTCGGCCGGTTAGCATGCGCTATTCCTGCCAAGTTAGCGCAGCCTTCCGATAGTAGCGTGCGCTATGCCGGCTCCTGTCGCACCTGTTCGGCCAGCGTCCGCACCCGTCCGGCAGTGCCCGCACGCCATGACTCGACGACTTGATTATCTAGAAATGCACGGAACGAACACAACAAAATGCCAGTGGACAACATTATCGATCCGAAATGAAAACGATGGATAACAAATCACCGGTCACAAACACAAAAATTAGTCATCGAGAAAATAATATCGGCGGTCGGCAACCGAGAAATCTCCTAAGAAAAATCCAGAATAACTAGAACGAGAATCACGGGCATTACACTTTCAAATGTCCTGATCAAGTTATAGGGTCACGGTCAGTCAAACCCTACATGTACTTGACGCTATGCATGAGTTAATGCAGATCGAGATCACTGAGCTCTCATGTATCCAATACAATTAGCTCCAATGCTTTGGACAAATACTTATGATCTCATTTGCCAATAACTGCATAGGACATATAACCCGTTCACTAACAGGATAAAGAATCCTATCTTGATATTTAGTAGGACCTGCTACTTGCCCGTTAATATGCACATCGAGGTTGACCCCCACCTTCTGGTTTTCTGGGTCGAACTACTCTAATGAAAATCTTAACATCACAAGCACATCCCAACTAAATCCTCAAGTTGAAGGTTCATGAATACCTATCACAACCTTTTAATTCCATCATTGACTATCCCGGAATGAAATTCGTGTGATGAATCGAGGGTGAGTTGGTTCGAGTATACTAATCTAATTCGCATACCTATAATGTGTGCTCCCACTAACCATTAGTGTTCGACATGCACTCTCCTAGTCAAAGAACATGTCATACAAGTCTTCACATAAACTTAACGCCCAGTGAAGTTTCATCGACTTGCGAACGATTAAGTACTTGAGCCATAAACCTTTCCAGTGCCCATCCCCTTATCTAATAAGGAGTGGGATGTTTTGCTCTCAAATACACGGACTAGTTTATATATATATATATATATATATATATATATATATATATATACGAGTCAGGAATACCAGTGACTACAAGTAAATAAAGAAACATACAATGCCTTATGATAATCAATTATATAATAACAAGTACAACGCCCTCATTCTAACATCTCTTGAGTGGCATTGGAGGGCATACTCCTAACAGTATTTTGTTACATGTTAGCATTGGTTGAATGTTTAAATACCATCATGAGCTTACTTTAAGTATCATTGTAATGGCAATTTGATTGAAGTACACTCTTGTTCCTGAATGTATGATTTAGGGAGAATTCTAGTTGGCAAAGGGAAATAACTTTAGGTTATGGTTTGTTTGTTCAAGGTTATATGCATCTCCTTTGGATTTATTTTTGTAATGATGAAGATTTTAGTTGCTGGAAATGAATGCTATATTTTTTATGTGGATTACATATTTTAATATGGATATTCTTCTTATCGGATAATAAAAAGTAAAATATAACACATGTAAAAGCACTTTGTACTCCGAGTAATTGCAATATGCTCATTTGGGAGCTGAACATTTCACTCTCCTTACACTTTGTCATTTGAACTACACGGGAGACCATTTCGAGTGCCTTGGTTATTTATTTCTAGTGATTTAGTCACATGAATGACACAACTTCTTATTTGTGCACTCTTTGATCAATTGATTTTATTTTATGAGGGAAAACAGTAATCTAACTATCATCATTAGGCTCAATAATGATATAACCTGGATTGATAGAATCTGCTCTTGCTTTCATTGTTGTCTTGTTATCAGAATTTTCCTTCCTTTTTCCTGTAGATTTTCCACTCTTCTTTCTATTCCCATAACTAGATAACTTATAGCTTTGGCTGAGAGAAACATTCTTCTGCTGATATATATGCTCTTCTTAATCGACTTATGCCATGTTTTTTTTCTTTTTATGTTCTGTCTAATAACGACAGCATTTTGATACTGGGTTTAAAAGAATCACATAACTGTTATGCCTTGGCCTAAAAAGTGTATACGGGGGTTTATAGGTAATCACAAAGCTCGTACGCCTTGGCCTAAAAAGCATTCAGAGAAGCTTCTTTAATAAAGCACATGATTTAGATAAAAAATGAACACCTTTCGAACAAAAAGAGATGAAGTATTACATATTTTCCACACTTAAGCATCTCAACTTCTGAAATTCCATATTTTTCACTTGAAACTCCTAATATATTTATTGATGTTGTGAAAATACTTCTATATTGTTGTATTAAGGCCGCATGTAAAATATTCTTTGCCACTATAGACGTATCATTTAGACCGTTAAACAAAATAACCCACTTTTAATCACATTGATCACTTGTTAAGATGACCTTCTTTAAGAACTGGGGTAAATTTCTGTGCCTTTCATGCTATTTCAGAAACTAACATTGCTCACTTAGCGTTGTATATCCAATATTATATGAGAAAATAACTTGGTTCCGCATAGTTTGATAATCATAATTTGGCTCTGATAAACTTTATTTTCTTTTATGTATTATATTTCTGCAAATACTTCGGCATTCTGATGATGATTTATTGATGCAGAAGTGGCACTAGTTTGATTATTAAAAATTGGTTCCGCATTGAATAGGACTCTAAAAAGGGAAAAGAAAAATAGACACATCTTTTAACTAATAAGAAAGAACTATGATAAAAGAAAAAAGACTTCATATTGTCTTATAATGGTCGATCACTGTTCACATTTCCCTATGCTACAATTCTAAATAAACTTTTAGAATTTTGTATAATAAATGTTAAGTTAAAAAAACTAAACTAGCATATCCGAAATTTTAAATGAATGTTAAGTTAACAAAAATAGATGAATTTGAAATTCAAGCCAGGTCAATGCATAAGTCATTTTGTTATTCTAAATTTTGTAGTTACTTTGTAAAATTTAACTTTGTGGTATTTTATTAATTTAGGTTTGTTTTGGTTATAGCATTAACCCCTGCCCCTCACTTTAAATATTAAGTAACAAATTATGATGTTTGACGATTCAGTGACTCTTTGTTGTTAGTTTCAGAAATTTAAACTCATGGGAGCAGATACAAGGTGGATGTATATGTCTAGATGGTTGCCTGAATTTGAAAATGGGTTGACCTACTTTCTTAACATCTCACTTGCTAAAGCATCTTGGGGAGGACAAATCAAATTGTTAGGAATATTTGTTAGATTTTGATGATGTCATCATTATATTCAAATATAAGTTTATTACTTGGCAAAATGTAAGGAAAAACCAAATGATTATCTTCCATAGGCCAAACTGTGATAAGTTAGATACTTGGCATAATGTAAAGAAGAACCAAGTGAGTATCTTCTATAGGCCACATAAGTTAGGCTTTAAAAAATCGGCTAAGTGCAAATCAGATAAGTATCGATCAGCCGAGTCTTGGTCAACTCAACTGTTCACATAAGGTTCACCACAGTCGAGTCAAATCAGGCAACCCTCATCAGAGAAGTTCTGGTCAAACAAATTAAACAGCGAAGTTCGACCAGACTGCAGTCAAGAAGAAAGTCAAGTCATCTGAAGTCTGACCATCACATCAGTCAAGTTCAATCAGGTCAGAAGACTATAGACAAGTCGGCACATCAGAGAAGTCGATAGCAGAGAAGGTTGACTGCACATCAGATAGGTTGACCACAGAGAGATCAGTTAAGTGATCAGCCAAGTACTCCAGTCCACGTCAGCATGCGTTGAATAGTCAATATTTACGGAAATTCACATGCAGGTGATTAGAGACAGATTGGAGAGATTCCCGGAAAGAAAATGAATTAAGTAATTCATCCAGACCTACCACTGGAGACTTTAATCTTATTATATTCAAAAGATTCGGCGCCTCCACATGGAAGTCTTCAAAATGGTCGGAATTGGATTATAATATGGGAATCCAGTCTTGCAACGTTCAAAAAGAAAAACAAAGAAGTCTATTTCTCCAACAGATTTGTTACAGATTTGCAACGGCTATGAAGAAATGCTCAAGGATCGACACCTATATATATCTGAAGATTTTAAGTTGAGCAGTACGATGCGAACAACACTTACAAGCAATCAAATTAAACCAAGCAATCAAAGCGAACAATAGCATCGTGAAAGAGAAAGAGTTCAAAAGTTCTTATTTGAAAAAGCTCTTAGTTGGAGAAGACAATCACTCGTGTCTTTAAAACCTGAGTTCGGGGTACTTCACTGGTTGAAGTTCGAGAGACTGTAAAGGCATCCAAGGATCGTAGATCAAGAGGTACAAGCCAATAAAAGGGAGTTGCAACAGCAAGGAATTCCACTGGTTGGAAGCTGTTGTAATTGGTTGAATCACTGTAATATTTATCACTGGTTGAGAATTATAGTGAATTCATCTCCAACTGATTTGGAGAAAAGTGGATTAGTAGAGGATTACCCCACCTATGAGACCACTATAACTGCCTGCGTACTTTACTATTTTCAGCATCATATTTAACTGCTGCATTCATACTTAAGTATTCCATTGATTAATTCTTTATTCGTCATCAGCTGACTTGCGCACTTACATTAACTATAGACGACTCTAAGTCATCTGTACCATCAACTTAGAAACTCATCCATTGTGGAAAAGAGTTTCAATAAGTCTATTCACCCCCCTAGACTTATTCCTGGACGACTTGTGACCTACAAGTGGTATCAGAGTGGTTGGTTCAATATTTCAAGAACCAGATCCATATATCGAGGATATATTTTAAGCTCATTTTAGAAATGTAACACATGCATTCTAGATTACCTATCTTTTTAGTTGACGAGTATGATCTTTGGAAGATAAGGATGTAGGCACACTTATCTTCAATCCATGACAACATGTGGTGCATCATAGAGGATGGTCCCTTCATCTTCGAGAAGGACAACACTCCTGAGGAGATTGCAGCCGGAAAGCCAGAAAAGATCCCCAAGAAGAAGACGGAGCTGACCATGGAAGAAAGGAAGCTGGCCAACCTTGACAACCGGTCCAGAGACGTGCTGTAACAAACTCTTGACAAATCAACAATGGTCAAGATCAAGAACTGCAAAAATGCCAAAGAAATCCGGGACACATTAGCCTTAATGTGTAAGGGAGCAAAGCTGATAAAAGAAAACAAGTTGTCAATTGCTACCCAAAAATTCGACAAATTCAAAATGAAGAATGGCGAATCCATAGACCAAGTGGACACAAGGTTCACTGAAATCATCAATGAGATTAACTCCCTGGGAAAATCATATGGGAACAGGGAGATAGCGCTGAAGGTCTTAAGATCTCTCAATCCTGAATGGAGTATGAAGGCAGTGTCCATGAGAGAATCCAAGGATCTTGACAAAATAAAGATCCAAGAGTTGTTCTCTGATCTAAAGCTTTATGAGTTTGAGCTTCCAAGTTCATCATCAACCGAGCCTGCAGAGAAGGGAATAACATTTGCAGCCGAGTCCCCCACCAAGAACCTACCTGATGTCAAACCTCCAAATCCACTCGATTTCGAGGAAGAAATGGCATTCATAATGCAAAGGTTCAGCAACTTCAGAAAGAACTACTCCAAATACAAGAAGAACTATAAGGAGAACCCCAGGAGAAATCAAAAGGTTGGAAGTTGGAAGGTGGAGTGTTATAATTGCCACAAGACAGGACACATCCAAATCGACTGTCCTGATCTCAAGAAGGACGAGAGCAAGAAGGAGCTGCGCATAAAAGAAGACCGAAGGAAGGCCCTCGTTGGAGAAGACCAAGAGCGAGTAGAATCAAGCAGCGGATTCTTCTCTGATGATGATGAAGAATATGATTGTCTGATGGCCAACCTAGCTGATGAAGAGGTAACATCTAAACCCTCAATTTCAAATAATAACAACTCACACATGTCACAAGACATGGACTTACACGAGTCTGTAAATCAGCTTCTGAAAGATTTTGAGAGATTAACATCTGCACACCAAATTGTATCAGCCGAGAGGACCCAGCTGCAAGATGAGAATGGGCAGCTGAAAAATGATTTTGAAAAACTCAGCCTAGAACTGATAAAACCAAAGTTGATCTTGAAAAACAGGCTGCAGTCAACTCTACAAACCAGGCTGATAATACCACAGCTGAGATAAAACGATTAACTGTTTTGAATAGTGAAAAATCAGCTGCACTTGCTCATGTCAAAACTGAGTTTACTAAACTGACTCAGCTAACTAAAAATCAGGCGAAGGAAATAACCTCCCTGAAGGCATCTCTAACCCTGGACAAATTATGTATGAATAAAAGGCCATTATATTCCAGATCAAGCCTTAGATATGACCCCCACACTCCCTCTAGTTCTAAAACCACTTTCATCAAGGGAGAAACAATTGTCTCATCTGCTGAGCCAATATACAAACCTGTATTTCAAAATAAGCAACAGCCAAGTCACAGGTCTAGGCTGCAGCCAAGGTATACAAGGCAGCCACCTAGACATGAGACTAGGCAATGGCCAAGGCAGAAGTAGCAGCCCAGACATCATGCACAATATTTTCAAAGACTCCCCAAAAACAGATTTCAAAATGGGAGGGGCAAATGGAAACCTCAAGGTTATCCTAATTTTCAAAACGAACAGGTATGGAGACCTCAAAGATTTAACAAATAGTCTCAGCCAAGATTTAGGCATGGCCCACACCATCAGTTTTATGAGGCATATCCGGTACACAATCCTAACAGAGGATATAGGCCCAGACCTTACACACCTTATATGGGTAATAACAACAACTTTCACAATCCCAGGAGAAACCAGTTCTCCAAGAAACCAACTAACCCTCGAGGACCCACACAGATTTGCGTACCTAAATATCTGCTTGTCTGATTGCAGAAAAGGTGGAAGGACTACTACCACATCTCCACAAATTCAAATATAGGAGGTGAATAATGGTTTGTAGATTCCGGATGCTCAAGGCACATGACCGAAAACAAGAAGGTACTGACAAAATATACCAAAGAAAAAGGTCCAGACGTAACCTTTAGAGATAGCTCTATAGGTCAAGGCTTTGGAGAGCTGCACGGAGGAAATATCACCATATCCAAAGTTAATTATGTCAAAGGACTCAAGTATAATCTTTTGAGCATAAGTCAGTTTTGTGATGAGAAGAATCTAGTAGTCTTCACCATTTGGAAATGCATGGTGATAGATATCCTATCTAGAGAAGTGAAGCTACAAGGATTCAGAAGAAGGGATGCCTATATGATAGATTGGAACACAGGAAATCCTAATACCTATTTTCTATCTCAGACAATAGCTGAGATTGGATGGCTGTGGCACAAAAGACTATGTCACCTAAATTTCAAAGCCATCAACAAGATTAGTTCTCACAAGCTGGTCAGAGGACTTCCAGAGGAAGTGTTCAAGAAGGAAGCTCTCTGTGATGCATGTCAGAAAGGGAAGCAGACCAGAGCATCATTCAAGACAGTTCAACCTACCACTCTTACAACAAGGATCTTAGATCTACTTCACATGGATCTATTTGGTCCCATCAAGCCAAGGACTTTAAGTGGCTTGAAAGAACGCTCTAGTAGTAGTAGATGACTACTCAAGATATACATGGGTTGTTTTTCTCTATAAAAAGAATGAAACTCTAACCAAGTTACCTGAGCTGCTAAGGAGGATCCAGAATGAGAAATCTCTTTCAATCATCAAGATCAGATCAGATAGAGGAGGAGAATTTCTCAACAAGGCAATCACTGATTACAGTGATCAGAATGGGATCCAGCATGAAGTCTCTGCAGCCAGGACCCCTCAGCAAAATGGTGTTGCTGAAAGAAGAAACAGAACCTTGAAGGAAGCTGCCAGGTCTATGATTGCAGAAGCTGACCTGCCCAAGAGGTTCTTGGCTGAAGCTGGCAAAACTCCCTATGAGGTTTGGAATGGCAGAACACCAACTGTTGCATATTTTCATATTTTTGGTTGCAAGTGTTTCATCCACAAACGGTAAAACCCAACTAAATGCCTTTGATGCTAAAACTGATGATGGTCTCTTTATGGGATACTCATAAAGAATCAAGGCATATAGAGTTGTTAACAAAAGAACCTTAGTTGTGGAGGAAACACCTCATGTTGTATTTGATGAAACTACTGCTGAGTGCAGGAAAAAAGTGGAGCTGATAGAGAATAAGCTCAATTCTACCACCCTAGAAGAAGTCATTGTCCATGACACAGGAATGGTGGACTCACCTGCAGACTAGCCTGAAGACCCATCTGTAGCTGATGAAGACCCAACTGCAGATCAGACATGACCACAAAACCTACCTGATCCAGTTGCGGCTGATAAAGACCAATCTATAGCTGATAAAGACCCATCTGCAGACCAAACAAGATCCCAACCTGCAGATGACAAGACGGTGGCTGATCCAGTTGTAGACCAAGGAGATCAGAACCAAGCTGATGTAGACAGAGAAGAAACCCACCAAGGCAAATCTACAGGGGGAACAGACCCTGAAGAAGAAGACATTCTTAAGTGGCTCAAAGATCATCCCATCCAACAAATCATTAGGAAGCTAACTGATGGAGTTAAGACAAGACAGTCTACTCTACCCGTAGGAATGGCAATGTTTTCATGCTTTATGTCTCAAATTGAACCCAAGACAATAGAGAAAGCCCTGGAAGACTATTCATGGATCAATGCAATGCAAGAAGAGATTAATCAGATGGAAAGAAATAATGTTTGGGAACTAACAGACAGACCAGATCATAAAAAGGTTATTGGCACCAAATGGGTGTACAAGAACAAATGCGATGAAGATGGAGTTGTTATTAGGAATAAAGCCAGACTTGTTGCTAAAGGCTATACACAATGCGAAGGGATAGATTTTGATGAAACTTATGCACCTGTTGCACGATTAGAAGCCATCAGACTATTCCTTGTATATGCAGCATTCAAAGATTTCATAGTCTACCAGATGGATGTGAAGAGTGCTTTTATGAATGGAATTCTAGAGGAAGAAGTCTATGTGGAGCAACCCACTGGTTTTGTCAAAGTAGACAAAGTCTACAAGCTTTTGAAGTCTCTATATGGACTCAATCAGGCATCAAGAGCATGGTATGAAATACTATCTGTGTTTCTTGAGAAGAATGGTTTCAGCAAAGGCAAGGTGGATAAGACCCTATTTAGAGTGGAGCATGAAGACCACATACTATTAGTTTAAATATATGTGAATGATATCATATTTGGCTCAACCAACCCAGAGCTATGTGAGAAGTTCTCAAATCTCATGCAAGGAGAGTTTGAGATGAGTATGATAGGCATGCTTAATTTCTTTCTAGGACTGCAAGTTAAGCAGATGGAAAATGGAATTTTCATCAACCAAGCCAAATACACCAGAGATCTAATCAAGAGATTTGGAATGGAATCAGCCAAGACAGCAAAAATTCCTATGAGCACAAGTACACACCTAGATGCAGATGAAGAAGGCATATCAGTGGATTCAACCCACTACAGAGGACTCATTGGATCACTTCTTTATGTGACTGCATGTAGGCCAGACATTTCGTAGGAGTATGTGCTCGATTTCAGTCCAAACCCAAGCAGTCACACCTGGAAGCAGCTAAGAGGATCATCAAATATCTTAAGACTACCATCAATGTTGGTTTATGGTATCCTAAAGATGACAACTTTGAGCTGTCAGGATATTCAGATGCTGATTTCACAGGATGCAAGATTAATAGGAAAAGCACCAGTGGAACGTGCTAATTCCTAGGAACCAGACTGATATCCTGGTTTAGCAAGAAGCAGATATCTAAATCTATCTCAACAACAGAGTCAGAATATCTAGCTGTAGGTAGCTGTTGTGTCCAGATCTTGTGGATCAGACAATAGCTAAGGGATTATAACATAATTGCAAATGAAGTCCCAATTTGGTGCGATAACAATAGTGCAATTTCAATCACCAACAATCTGGTATTGTACTCAAGGATGAAGCACATTGATGTTAAGCATCATTTCATAAGAGATCACGTGCTTAATAAGAGAGTCAGAGTTGAAACAGCCAGCACGGAATATCAGATTGTTGACATCTTCACCAAACTTTTACCCGAAGAAAGGTTTTTGGAGCTGAGCAGGGAACTTGGATTACTAGATTGGGAAAAGACCAGATCAGACAGAAGGAAGTTATCTGATCAGACGAGACGAAAAGACGAAGGACGGACTAAGCTGACCACAGGCATCAGAACCTACTTAAAGCAGACAAGGAGAGTTACCTGATGCTGAGCAGTCAAACAGTCAAACAGTCAACGGTCAACCAGCTAAGTTTTCTAATTTTAACCGACTCCTGAATATTTTTATTATTCATTTACACATGGCAATCTCACGTTTACACGATTACATGATGACAATCTCGCACGCTTACACGTTCATACGACCCCATTAATTCAAATTTGAACCGACTCAAAATAAAAATAATATTAAAATCCAAACGTCGCTTCAATTTCCTTTTAAATACAGAAAAGTCATTTCACTTTACCTTCCTCACGCTTTTAAACCCTAATCTTCACAGAGCAAAAACCCCTTTCGAATTTTCATACACTCAGAGAATTTTTCTTGTACAGAAATGGAATCATACTTCAACGGCGTTAACCTGAAGGCGGTGAAGGACCAGATCATTTTCTCACTGGTCGTCGATTTCGAGGGACTGCTCGAAACAAACCTGGACAACGACGTGCGACATATCATCAGATCGATGAAGGCAAATGGGATCTACCCATTTCTGGATATCAGCCCCAAATGTCTTTCCAAAGAGGTTGTTATCGCTTTTTACAGAAAAGCCCGAGTTCTCGAATCAGGCATAAGGAGCTCAATTTGTGGAGTCCAAGTGGATATCACTCCTCAATCGGTCGGGAAAATCTTTGGAATGAAGTCTCATGGAATGGCTGTTGAAGCCCTAAAGTAGAACGCAGCCAACACGTGGCTGAAAATCAAGACTGTTGACCAGCCGGCAAAGTTGAATCTAAACGCGAAGAGGAGTGAGCTTCGGAAGGAATATCGCTATGTGTTGGATATCACCAACAAGATAGTGATGGGTATGGCTGGCAGTTACGATCAACTGTCGTCAGCCAAATTCCTGGTTCTGGGGGCCCTTATCCAAGATCAACCGATTGATTGGTCTGACTATATCTTCAGACAATTGGTTCGAGAGGTCAACAAAGTCCAGTGTCTGGACGATGAGAAAAGATTCAAAAACAAGCTGGCGTTTGGAACGCAGCTCAGTTGGATGTTGGAGCAGCTAGGTATGGCGAAGGGAAACCCTGATCCCTTCCACATCAACAAGAGGCTTGGTCACTTAGACCAAGAGACCCTGAGGAGGCTAGGCGGAGAGGGGAAAGTAGCTCAGTTACTAAGGGAAATGACTGTAGAGCGAACTCCCTACAGATACCCTGTGAGCTCAGGCGAGTCAGGCGAAGACCAAGCTGCAACCAGGGACCAACCTGCATCCAGGTCTAACTCAGACTCAGACGATACCCCTATCGCCATCCATTTCAAGAGAAGGGGACCAGCCCCTGGAGAGCCATCATTAATATAATCCTCACCAGAACCATCCCCTAAGAGGCCCATGGGTCTTGAATTTGAAGAGGAGGAGCAGCCAGAATACTTGTCTACACCTGCACCAGATCGCATGGAGGATCAGCCTGCTCCTACCAGCCTGGAAACACAAATGGTTCCTGTCCTAACCCCTCAAGTCATATCAGAAGAAGAAGAAGCATGTTTGATCATTCACATTCCAGAAGCCAATTATTCGTTCAACCTGTTTGAAAACAATTCTTTCAACCTGTCTGTAGAGCAACTTCTTCTGGTAAAACAACACGCCCTTAAACATTCTTTTATTGATATCTTTGAGGAATGGAAAACTCTTAAATTAGTTCCATTCACTCAACTTCAAGCTTTTATTGAAGGGAGTAGCTGGGAGTATCCCCAGGCAACAGGGGATCTAGTCATACACTTTTGTAATGAGTCAGATCTAATTTTAATGCTCCAGGAAGACTGGTTCATGTCCAATTTTAAAACAAACATGGACCAGCTCATCCACATGATAATGGGAAGTGTTTTTTATGGTACCCTCAATGAGGATGGAGAAGTAGTTGAAAAAGAAATAAGAATTGAAGAGGTAGTGGAGGAAGAAGTAGAAGTTGAAGAATGAGAAAAAATATTAGTTGAGAAACAGGAAGAAGAAGAGAGGCAGGAGGAAGAAAAAGAAGAAAAAGAAGAAAATATCATAGTTGAAGAAAAACAAACTGAAGAATAAGTGTAAAAGACTAAAGAATTGCCAGAAGAAGATGAGGAAGAAGGACAAGAAGTTGAACAAGAAGATAATGGTGATGATGATGAAGATAAAAATGATGATGAGGATAAAAAGGATGATGAGGAAGAAGAGAAGGAGGAAGAAAAGGAGAAAGATGATAAGGGAGAAGAGAAGAAGGAAGAAAAGGAAGTACAGAAGGAAGAAGAAAAAGAGGATAATGATAAGAAAGGAGAAGAGAAGGGAGAAGAGAAGGAAGGAGAGAAGGAAGAAAAGGAGGCTGAACCAGAAAAAGAAGGCAAGGATGAAGCCGGAGCAGATAAGGCTGGGGCACCTACCCACTACACCAGCCTGGAGGAAGAAGAAGATGATAGGTCGGGGACCCCAGAGCAAACCCACCTGATCAGCCGCCTGCAGACAGGAGTCTGCAGACAGGTAGGTCGACTGCAAACCTACCTGCAGGCACAGAAAGCATTGGTGAGCACTCACCTCAGCCATCACCCATCTCCCCTGTGATGACTGAGCTGATCCGCAGCATAGTCAAAGAATCCTTAGAGGAGCTGCTTGACGCAAGAATCTGACCTGACCTACAGATCATAAAGGCAAAAATTGACACCCTACTGCAGAGGAATGCTCCTCAACCTCCTCCTCCCAACAATTCCAGAATGCCCTTTGGCATGTCTGACTAGATGCACCGCGTAGAGCAGCAATTGACCATACTGGTTGATGCTGGCAAAAAGAGGGAAGGAGAGCAGGGGGAAGTAAGAGAAGTTCAGGTACAGGAGCTTAGAACGAAGAAGAGGCAAGATGTTGTTAGGAATACTTGTTAGATTTTGATGATGTCATTAATATAAAATCAAATGTTTATTACTTGGCAAAAATGTAAGGAAGAACCAAATGAGTATCTTCCATAGGCCAAATATGTTAAGTATAAAACTTGGCAAAATGTAAAGAAGAACCAAATGAGTATCATCTGTAGGCCAAAAATTAGTTAGGCTAAAATCGGCTAAGTACTGAGTACAGCTAAGTTCATCAGAGAGGATCAGTCGAGTCGAGTCAGAGTAGTTCTGGTCAACATAATTTATCAGAGAAGTTTGACCAGACTGCAGCCAAGGTACCTCAGGGAAGTCACGATCGTATAAGTCACAAACAAGGAATGAGCAGAGAGGTCCAGACTGCAGAGATGTTAGCTGCTCATCAGCCTACTCGAAGTCAGCCAAGTACTCCAAGTCCACGTCAGCATGCGTTGAAAAGTCAAGTATTATGGAAAGTCACATGCAACGTAAAGAGACAAATTGGATTGATTCCCGCAAGAGATATGATTTAAAATAAATCATCCAGACCCACCTTGAAGACTTTAATCGTTTTATATTCAAAAGATTCGGCGCTCACATGCAGAAGTCTTCACAACGGTCGGAAGATAGAATAAAATAATGGGAATCCAGCCTTGCAACGTTCAGAAAGAAAACAATGAAGTCTCCCTCTCCAACGGACGGATTTGTTCAAAAGATTTGCAACGGCTACAAGGAAAAAGCTCAGAGATCGTGACCTATATATATCCGAAGATTTGAAGCTGAGCAATTACTGGTGCGAACATACTTTCAAGCGATCAAAGCAATAAAGCAATCTAAAGTAATCAATAGCATCGTGAAAAGAGCGGTTCTAAGAGTTCATACTTAAAGAAGCTCTTAGTTGGAGAAGACAAAAACTCTTGTCTATAATCCTGAGTACGGGGTACTTCACTGGTTGAAGTAAGAGACTGTAAAGGCATCCAAGGATCGAGGATCAAGAAGTGCAAGGCAGTCAAGTGTGTACAACGGCACGGATTTCCACTGGTTGGAAGCTGTTGTAGTGTGGTTTGAATCACTGTAATATTTATCACTGGTTGAGAATTATAGTGAATTCATCTCCAACTGGTTTGGAGAAAAGTGGATTAGTAGAGGATTACCCCACCTCTGAGACCACTATAATTATGTGCGTTATTTTCTATTTTACTGCATCATACTTTAACTGCTGCATTCATTGTTAAGTGTTTCATTAATTGCTTTATATTCGTCATCAGCTGACTTCCGCACATATATTAAAGAACAAACGACTCCAAGTCATTTGTCTACCTATCAGCTGAGGAAACTCACTCTTCGTGAAAAAGAGTTAAAGAGTTTCTACAAGTCTATTCACCCCCCCTCTAGACTTGTACCTGGACGACTTGTGATCTACAAGTGGTATCGGAGAGGTTGGTTCATTTATTTCACGAACCAGATCTATATCAGATATATATATATATCTTTACTCTCACTTTATAATGGAACACATGCACTCTAGACTCCCTGTGTTTTCAGTTGACGAATATGATCTGTGGAAGATAAGGATGCAGGCACACTTATCTTCGATTCATGACGACATGTGGTGCATCATCGAGGACGGTCCATTCATCTTTGAGAAGGACAACACAGCAGAGGCGATCGCAGCAGGGAAGCCAGAGAAGATTCCTAAGAAGAGGACAGAGCTGAATCCCGAAGAAAGAAAGTTGGCCAATCTTGATAACCGGGCCAGAGATGTGTTATATCAGACTCTTGACAAATCCACCATGGTCAAGATCAAGAACTATAAGAATGCCAAAGAAATCTGGGACACATTAGCCCTAATGTGTGAAGGAACGGAGCTGATCAAGGAAAACAAGCTGTCAATTGCTATCCAAAAATTTGACAACTTTAAAATGAAGAATGGTGAATCCATAGACCAAGTGGACACAAGGTTCACTGAGATTATCAATGAGATCAACTCCCTCGGCAAAACCTATGGCAACAGGGATATGGCACTAAAGGTTCTCAGATCTCTCAACCCTGAATGGAGCATGAAGGCTGTGGCCATGAGAGAGTCCAAGGACCTGAATAAAATAAAAATTCAAGAGCTGTTCTCTGATCTCAAGGCTTACGAGTTCGAGCTTCCAAGTTCATCCTCAACTGAGCCTGCAGAGAAGGGAATCACATTTGCAGCCGAGTCCCCTGCCAAGAGCCTATCTGATGTGAAACCTCCAAATCCATTAGATTTTGAGGAAGAAATGGCATTTATAATGCAAAGGTTCAACAACTTTAGAAAGAACTACTCCAAATACAAGAAAAATTATAAGGAGAATCCAAGAAGGAACCAGAAGGCTGGAAGCTGGAAAGTAGAATGCTACAACTGTCACAAAACAGGACACATCCAAATGGACTGTCCTGAGCTCAAGAAGGACGAAACCAAGAAGGAGGTGGGCAGAAAAGAAGATAGAAGAAAGGCCCTCATCGGAGAAGACCAGGAGCATGTCGAATCAAGCAGCGGATTCTTTTCTGATGAAGATGAGAAGTATGACTGCCTGATGGCAAACCTAGCTGATGAAGAGGTAACTTCTAAACCCACCGGTTCAAATAATAGCTCAGCCATGTTACAAGATATGGATCTACACGAATCGGTAAATCAGTTATTTAAAGATTTTGAAACACTCAAATCTGCACACCAAACTGTATCAGCAGAGAAGACTCAGCTGCAAGATGAGAATAGGCAGCTGAAAAATGATTTCAAAAAACTCAGCCTAGATTTAAATAAGGTTGAGATAACTGCAGCTTACTTTAAAAACCAGGCTGACGTTAATACAGATGAGATAAACAGACTAACCATTTTACTTAAAGAAAAATCAGCTGCACTTACTCATGCCAAAAACGAGTTTACTAAGCTGACACAGGTGAATAAGACTCAGGCACAGTAAATAACCTCCCTGAAGGCGTCTTCAACCCTGGAAGAATTGTGTACCAACAAAAGGCCACTATATTCCAAATCAGGCCTTGGATATGATCCTCACACTCCCTCTAGTTCTAAAAGAAAATTTATCAAGGGAGAAAAAATTGTCTCGACTGTTGAGCCTACGTATAAACCAATATTCAAAAACAGTGCAAATGAGTCAAATGTCTAGCCGTCAATGTTACACTGTGCACCACCTAGACAGTGACTAGGCAAAGGCCTGTGCAAAAGCAAAGAAAGCACAACATGCCCACTATTACCAACAACTCCCTAAAAACAGATTTCATAATGGGAGGGGCAGATGGAAACCTCAAGGTTATCCTAATTACCAAAATGAACAAGCGTGGAGACCACAATGATTTAATAAATGGTCTCAGCCTAGATTTGGAAATGGCCCACACTATCAACATTTTGAGGAATATCCGGTATAAAATCCCAACAGGAGATTTACACCTCAAACTTACACACCTTATGAGGGTTATAATAATAATAACAATTTCTATAATCCAAGGAGAAACCAATTCTCCAGGAAACCAGCTAACCCCAAAGGACCCACACAGATTTGGGTACCTAAATCTCTGCTTGTCTAATTGCAGAAAAGGTGGAAGGACTACAACCACATCTCCACAAGCTCAAATTTTGGAGGTGAAGAATGGTTTGTATATTCTGGATGCTCGAGGCATATGACCGGGAACAAGAAGATGCTGTCCAAATACACTAAAGAAAGAGGTCCCGATGTAACCTTTGGAGATAGCTCTAGAGGACAGACAAAAGGCTTTGGAGAGCTGCACCGAGGAAACATTGTGATATCCAAAGTTCATTATGTCAAAGGACTCAAGTACAACCTCCTGAGCATAAGCCAGTTCTGTGACGAGAAGAACCTAGTAGTATTCACCATCTTGAAGTTTATGGTAATAGATATCTTATCTGGAGAAGTAAAGCTCCAAGGTTTCAGAAGGAGAGATGTCTACATGATTGATTGGAACACAGGAACACCTAACTCCTGTTTTCTATCCAAGACAGTAGCTAAAAATAGATGGTTGTGGCACAAAAGACTATGTCACCTGAACTTCAAAGCCATCAACAAGATTAGTTCTCAGAAGCTGGTCAGAGGACTTCCAAATAAAGCATTCAAGAATGAAGCACTTTGTGATGCATGTCAGAAAGGAAGCGAGACTGGCATCGTTCAAGCCGATTCGGCTACAACGCTCACAACAAGGATCTTAGATCTACTCCACATGGATCTATTTGGTCCTATCAAGCCAAGGACTTTGAGCGGCCGAAAGCATGCACTTGTAATAGTAGATGATTATTCAAGGTACACTTGGATTATCTTCCTATACAAGAAAAGTGAAACGCTGACCAAGTTACCTGAGCTGCTGAGAAGGATCCAGAATGAGAAATCCCTTTCCATAATCAAGATCAGATCAGATAGAGGAGGAGAGTTTCTTAACAAGGCAATAACTGATTACCGCGATCAGAATGGGATCCAGCATGAGCTCTCTGCAGCCAGGACGCCCCAGCAGAATGGTGTTGCTGAAAGAAGAAACAGAACCCTGAAAGAAGCAGCAAGGTCCATGATTGCAGAAGCGGGCCTGCCCAAAAGGTTCTGGGGTGAAGCTGTCAACACAGCCTATCACACCCAGAACAAGAGTATGATAGTAGGGAGACATGGCAAAACTCCCTATGAGGTTTGGAATAATAGAACTCCTACTGTTGCTTACTTTCATGTTTTTGGTTGTAAGTGTTTCATCCACAACAATGGTAAAACACAGCTAAATGCCTTTAATGCTAAAACTGATGACGGTCTCTTTATGGGATATTCACAAAGAAGCAAGGCATATAGAGTTTTTAATAAAAAGAACTTTAGTTGTGGAGGAAACACCCCATGTTGTTTTTGATGAATCTACTGTTGAGTACAGGAAACAAGTTGAGCTAATTGAGAACAAGCTCAAGTCAGCAACCCTTGAAGAAGTCATTATACATGACACTGGAATGGTGGACTCACCTTCAGACCAGCCTGATGACCTAACTGCAGCTGCTGAAGACCCAACTGCAGATCAGACAGGATCACCAAACCTATCTGATCCAGTTGCTGCTGAAGAAGACCCAACCGAAGCTGATAAAGACTCATCTGCAGATCAGAACAAACCTGCAGATGACAAGATGGTAGCTGATCCAGTTGCAGACCAGAACCCAGCTGATGCAGAAATCCACCAAGGCAATCCAACAGGGGGAACAAACCCAGAAGAGGACGATATCCCCAAATGGCTCAAGGATCACCCAATTCAGCAAATTATCGGAAAGTTGACTGATGGAGTTAAGACGAGTCAGTCAACCCTACCAGCAGGAATGGCGATGTTCTGATGTTTTATGTCGCAAATTGAACCTAAAACTACAGAACAAGCCTTGGAAGATTATTCATGGATTAATGCCATGCAAGAGGAATTGGAGCAGATGGAAAGAAACAAAGTTTGGGAACTAACAGACAGACCTGATCACAAGAAGGTTATTGGCACCAAATGGGTGTACAAAAACAAGAGTGACGAAGACAGAGCTGTTGTTAGGAATAAGGCCAGACTTGTAGCAAAAGGTTATGCACAGTGTGAGGGAATAGATTTTGATGAAACCTATACACCTGTTGCAAGATTAGAGGCCATCAGACTATTCCTCGCATATGCTGCATTCAAGGACTTTGAAGTATATCAGATGGATGTAAAGAGTGCTTTTCTAAATGGAATCCTAGAAGAAGAAGTCTATGTAGAGCAACCCCCAGGTTTTGTCAAAGGAGACAAAGTCTATAAGTTGTTGAAAGCTCTTTATGGACTCAAGCAAGCACCAAGAGCATGGTATGAAACACTGTCTGTGTTTCCTGAGAAAAATGGATTTTGCAAAGGGAAGGTGGACAAGACCCTATTCAGAGTGGAGCACGAAGGCCACATATTAATAGTCCAGATATATGTGGATGACATCATATTCGGATCAACCAATCCAGAGCTATGCGAGAAATTCTCCAACCTCATGCAAGGAGAATTTGAGATGAGTATGATGGGAAAGCTTAACTTCTTTCTCGGACTACAAGTTAAGCAGATGGAAAAAGGAATTTTCATCAACCAAGCAAAGTATATCAGAGACCTTATCAAGAGATATGGAATGGAATCAGCCAAGCCCGCAAGAATTCCAATGAGCACAAGTACTCACCTAGATGCAGACGAGGCAGGCATATCAGTGGACTCAACCCACTACAGAGGACTCATTGGATCTCTTCTGTACCTCACTGCAAGCAGGCCAGACATATCCTATGATGTTGGAGTTTGTGCACGATTCCAGTCCAAGCCGAAGCAATCACACCTAGAGGCAGCCAAGAGGATAATAAAGTACCTTAAGTCTACAATTAATGTTGGACAATGGTATCCCAAGGATGATAATTTCGAGCTGTCAGGATACTCAGATGCGGATTTCGCAGGATGGAAAATCAACAGGAAGAGCACTAGTGAAACGTGTCAATTCCTAGGAACCAGACTGATATCCTGGTTTAGCAAGAAGCAGGTTTCTAACTCTATCTCCACCACAGAGTCAGAATACCTAGCAGTAGGCTGTTGTCACAGTGAGATTCTATGGATCAGACAACAGTTAAGGGATTATAATATTATTGCAAATGAAGTTCCGATCTGGTGTGACAATAATAGTGCTATTGCAATAACCAACAATCCAGTTTTGCACTCAAGGACGAAGCACATTGATGTTAAGCACCATTTCATTAGAGACCATGTGCTTAACAAAAGGGTCAGAGTTGAAAGAGTCAACACAGACTACCAGATAGCTGACATCTTTACCAAACCCTTGCCAGAAGAAAGATTTTTGGAGCTGAGCAGAGATCTTGGATTACTAGACTGGGAATCTAGTACTGAAGCAAGTTGAAGCATTTCAGAGGAGGGACGGACCCCAGCTAAAGAATCAGATCCTAGCTGATGCAGGCAAGAAGACGAAGGTCGGACAAAGCAACCTAGCTGATCAGAATATCAGGCGAGAAGTCAACTCAACTGATACAGAGCAGTCAACAGTCAACAAATCAGACCAGCTAAGTTTTCTAAACTGACCTCTGAATATTTAATTATTATCTGCCATAGTTATAATATTATTATATTAATTCTGGTTAACAAACGGCATTTAAATATACATTTTTCTAAGCCAAGTGGCAATTTTAATACACGCGTCAATCGCCTATTAAATCTACCTCCACGGTGGCCAATCAAAATCAACCGTCAAATTTTAAAATGGGCCTCCGATTCAAATTTGAAATTCAAAAGAATATCAAAAGGCGTACCACCATTTCAAATATATAATAAATTAATACATACGTCTTTTCATCTTCTTTATAAGGAAAGAAGACCTTTCACTTTACCCTTTACGCTTTCAAACCCTAGATTTCTCAGAGCAAAAATTTCTTGAACACTGAAATACACTAAATCTTTTGATTGCAGAAATGGCAACCTACTTCGAAGGCGTAAATCTGAAGGCGGTCAAGGACCAGATCATCTTCTCGCTGGTCGTTGACTTTGAAGGCTTATTGGAAGCGAATTTGGAAGATTATGATGTGTACAACCTAATCCGCGCAATGAAGCTCAATGGGATCTACCCATTCCTTGATGTCAACCCGCAACATCTGTTCAAGGAGGATGTCATCGAGTTCTATCGCGAAGCTTGTTTGATTCAAGACGGAATTCGAAGCACTGTTCGCGAAAGGCAAATCGACATAATGCGAGAATCGATTCGCAGAGTTTTCGGTATGAAGCATCGCGGCATAGCCGTCGAAGCGCTCAAGCAGTCTTCTGCCAAAATCTGGAAGAAGATTAAGGTGGAGAATATCCCGGAAAAGCTGAAATTAACTGCCAAGAGAAATGAGCTTAAGAAAGTGTATCGTCTTGCGTTGGACATAACCGGCAAGATAATCATGGAGATGGCCGGCAGTTATGATCAACTGTCGTCGGCAAAATCTATGGTGCTGGGAGCACTAATTCAGGAAGAAGAAATCGACTGGTTTGATTACATCTTCAGGCAACTCGTGCAAGAGGTCAACAAAGTCGAGTGGCTTGACGATGAGAAGAGATTCAAAACAAAGCTGGCGTTTGGAACGCAGCTACGTTGGTTTTTGGAAAAGACTGGTGTGGCAAAGGGAAGCACTGACCCCTTCCACCCCAACAAAAGACTTGGTCATATGGACCACGAGAAGGTGAGGAAATTCGGAGGCGCAAAGAGAGCAGCTCAGATGCTGAAGGACCTACCTGACTCAAGGCCATATCCGAGATACTATTCATCTGGAGAGTCGGACAGACCTGCAGCTGATATCGCAACTGCAGTCGAGTCCGACACCGAGTCCGACGACACTCCCATTGCAGTCACATTTAAGAGAAGGGGACCAGCCCCTGAAGGACCCTCTATCTTGCAGTCATCACCAGAACCCTCTCCCAAGAGGCCAAGGAAACTGCAATTTAGTGAGGAAGAGCAGTCTGAACACCTTGCCAGCCCCTCAGCCAGATCACCAATTCATCTGGAAGACCTACCTGCCCCAGGCACCCACGAGAATCGGATTGTGGCTGTACTCACCCCCTCAGCCTACATCTCCGAGGAAGAAGAAGCAGGTCTCATAATCTCTATCCCTGAAGCTAATTATACCTTTAACCTGCTAGAAAACAATACTTTCAACCTATCAATTGAGCAACTCCAGCTTGTTAAGCCACAAACATTAAAACACTCTTTTGTAAATATTTTTGAAGAGTGGAAGTTTTTCAAAACTCTGACATTTTCAAACCTTCAAACTTACATTGGAACTAGTGGTTGGGAATATCCCCAAGCCACAGAGGAGGTTCTGATTCACTTTTGCAAAGAATCAGACTTAGTATTAATCCTCCAGGATAATTGGTTCATGTCCCATTTTAAAACAAACATGGACCAATTTATCCATTCCATAATGCTTAGCATTTTTTATGGTTCTTTTGGAGAAGATGAGGAGGAGGAAGTTGAAAATGAAATTAGAATTGAGGAGGTAAATGGAGAAGGAAATAAAGAAGTTGTTGATTTGGTTGAAAAAGAAGAAGAAGAGAGAAGAACAGAAGAAAATACTCTAGTTGAAAAACAGTCAGGAGAAATTGAGAAAACAGAAGAGTTGGCTGATGAAGGAGAAGAAGAAGAAGGAGAAGAGGTAGAACAAGAAAAAGATGAAGGAGAAAAGGAGGATGATGATGATGAAGGAGAACAAGAGGAGAAGGATGATGATAACAATGATGATGATAATGATGATGATGATGGAGGAGATGCAGGAGCCGAAAAAGAAAATGAAAAAGGAAAGGATGAGGAGGAAGAAAAGGAAAATATTGAAGAAAAGGAAGAAGAAGAGAAGGAGGAGGATCAGGAGAAAGAGGAAGAGAAAGAAGAAGAAAAGGAGCCAGAGCCGGAGCCAGAGCCAATTCAAGAAGCCGCAGACACGACTGTGGTACCTGCCCGGTACACCAGCCTAGACGCGGAGTTAGCTGAAGACTCCAGGTCAGGGACCCCAGAGAAGACTCCCTCTGGACTACCAGCTGCAGACAGAAGCTTGCAGTCTAGTGGTTCTTTTCCAGAAGGCTCAGGAGAGCACTCTCCATCAGCTCAGATATCTCCTGCCATGACTGAGCTGATCAGGCAAATAGTCAAAGATACAATTGGAGAGCTGCTGGCGTCTCAGGTCACTCCTGACCTTCAATCAATCAATGCAAAGATCGACACTCTAGTGCAGAGAGATTCCTCAGCCCCCTCCCCCTACCAACAACAGAATGCCATTTGGCATGTCTGATTGGATGAGCAGAATGGAGCAGCAATTAACTACCCTTGTTGATGCTGGCAAAAAGGGGGAAGAGAGAGTTCAGGGGGAAGGAAGTAATCAAGGAGAGATAAGGGCAGAGATAAGAAGCAAGAAGAAGCAAGATATCCTTCAAATTGAAGCACCCTCAAGTCTGAAGAGGAAGGGAGGGGCGGATCCAGATGAACAGGCTGACCAGCCTGAAGGCAAGAGAAGGAGGACTAGAGGAGGTTTTGGGCCTACTCTAGAATGGGAAGGAAATGAGCTGTGGTATGGTGAGGATTTTATACCATATGAAGCCCTGCCCATATGGGGAACTGCAAAGAAGAAATTCATTAGAGACTATTACATCTGGGAAATACTCCAGGATGATAATCTCTCCCCACAGCAGATCTTCATCAATTTCATGGAGGAAGCCCATCCGAAGCTCTGTGCTATTCTGAAGAAGCATGCTAAGGATCAAAATGCTTATCCTATGATTCCCTCATTCAGAGCAGAGGAAGCGCCGACCCGTCTGGACAATGAGCTAAATGAGCTAGAGCTTCAAAGAGAAATCAAGCAGTTATGTCTTGAGAATAGATTTTTATCCCAACAAGAACAAGACTTTGCAGCTCTTGTTGTGAAGAGGAAATATGGTCTTGCTCCTGTCAAGATAAGACCAATTGGAGCTAAACCATTCAGGCCTGCCAAACAGCCTATTCGCAAAGGCAGAGGAAGAGGCAGATGACTTTATTTCTTTGTACTTGTAATTTTTTATTTGTGTACCTGTAAAAACTTTCTTGTAAATTTCAATCATAATCAAGTCAGAAAAGTTTTATAACAGTCTGTTGAATGACAATTTCCAGTTGTCTCAATATTAGACTGATTTTAGTTTGTGTCTTGCACTTAAGTGCAGACTTGGTCATTTGATTACTTGCTTAAAGTTTTGCCATCATCAAAATAGGGGGAATTTGTTAGGAATACTTGTTAGATTTTGATGATGTCATTAATATAAAATCAAATGTTTATTACTTGGCAAAAATGTAAGGAAGAACCAAATGAGTATCTTCCATAGGCCAAATATGTTAAGTATAAAACTTGGCAAAATGTAAAGAAGAACCAAATGAGTATCTTCTGTAGGCCAAAAATTAGTTAGGCTAAAATCGGCTAAGTACTGAGTACAGCTAAGTTCATCAGAGAGGATCAGTCGAGTCGAGTCAGAGTAGTTCTGGTCAACATAATTTATCAGAGAAGTTTGACCAGACTGCAGCCAAGGTACCTCAGGGAAGTCACCTGATCAGATAAGTCACAAACAGTGAACAGCAGAGAGGTCCAGACTGCAGAGATATTAGCTGCTCATCAGCCTACTCGAAGTCAGCCAAGTACTCCAAGTCCACGTCAGCATGCGTTGAAAAGTCAAGTATTACGGAAAGTCACATGCAACATGAAGAGACAAATTGGAGTGATTCCCGCAAGAGATATGATTTAAAATAAATAATCCAGACCCACCTTGAAGACTTTAATCATTTTATATTCAAAAGATTCGGCGCTCACATGCAGAAGTCTTCACAATGGTCGGAAGATAGAATAAAATAATGGGAATCCAGCCTTGCAATGTTCAGAAAGAAAACAATGAAGTCTCCCTCTCCAACGGACGGATTTGTTCAAAAGATTTGCAACGGCTACAAGAAAAAAGCTCAGAGATCGTGACCTATATATATCCGAAGATTTGAAGCTGAGCAATTACCGGTGCGAACATACTTTCAAGCGATCAAAGCAATCAAGCAATCTAAAGCAATCAATAGCATCGTGAAAAGAGCGGTTCTAAGAGTTCATACTTAAAGAAGCTCTTAGTTGGAGAAGACAAAAACTCTTGTCTATAATCCTGAGTACGGGGTACTTCACTGGTTGAAGTAAGAGACTGTAAATGCATCCAAGGATCAAGGATCAAGAGGTGCAAGGCAGTCAAGTGTGTACAACGGCACGGATTTTCACTGGTTGGAAGCTGTTGTAGTGTGTTTTGAATCACTGTAATATTTATCACTGGTTGAGAATTATAGTGAATTCATCTCCAACTGGTTTGGAGAAAAGTGGATTAGTAGAGGATTACCCTACCTCTGAGACCACTATAATTGCCTGCGTTGTTTACTGTTTTACTGCATCATACTTTAACTGCTGCATTCATTGTTAAGTGTTTCATTAATTGCTTTATATTCGTCATCAGCTGACTTCCGCACATATATTAAAGAACAAACGACTCCAAGTCATTTATCTACCTATCAGCTGAGGAAACTCACTCTTCGTGAAAAAGAGTTAAAGAGTTTCTACAAGTCTATTCACCCCCCTAGACTTGTACCTGGATGACTTGTGACCTACAGATGTCCAATTACTTGAAGCTGGGGCATCAAGTCAAAGGAGGAAGGAAAAAACTGACCAAGAGCAGACTGATGATTAGCCTGTAGCCAAGAGAAGGAGGACCAGACTTGGGGAAGAGCCTACATTAGAATGGGAAGGCAAAGAGTTGTGGTTTGTTGAGGATTTACTACCTTTCGAAGCCGGTCCAATATGGGGAACTGCAAAGAAGCAGTTCATTGACAAATTTTACATCTGGAAGTTACTCCAGGAGAAAAACTGCTCCCCAAAGCAGACATTTATCGATTTTATGGAATCAACATGGTCAACTCTCTGGGCCATCTTAGTAAAACATGCAAAGGCATGGAATGCATACCCCACAGTTCCTCCCTTCAGACCTGAAGATCCTCCCACTTTGCAAAACAATGTATTGGATATGCTAGAATTGCAAAGGGAGATAAGGAAGCTGTGTGAAGAGCATAAGTTCTCTTCCTAAGAAGATCAAGATTTTGCCGCGCATGTTATCAGGAGGAAATATGGCCTTGTACCTATCAAGAAGAGACTAATCGGTGCAAAGCCTTATTGGCCTCCCAAGCAAGCTATCCGCAGAGGCAGAGGCAGATAGGACTTATTTGAACTTGTATTTTTTTTTTGTAATTTTTGATTTTTAAAGACTTGTAATTTTTCTGTATTTGTTTGTTCATTCAAAGCTAATGTACTTGTAAACAATATAGAATTTAATATAAACAGTCATTTGAACGACAACCTCTAGTTGTCTCAAAACAAGACTGGTTTTAGTTTGTATCTTGCACTTATGTGCAAACCTGTGCATTTGATTAAATTTCTTAAGTTTTGCCATCATCAAAATTGGGGGAATTTGTTAGGAATAATTGTTAGATTTTGATGATGTCATCATTATATTCAAATGTAAGTTTATTACTTGGCAAAATGTTAGGAAGAACCAAATGAGTATCTTCCATGGGCCAAACTGTGATAAGTTAGATACTTGGCATAATGTAAAGAAGAACCAAATGAGTGTCTTCTATTGGCCATATAAGTTAGGCTTTAAAAAATCGGCTAAGTACAAATCAGATAAGTATCGATCAGCCGAGTCTTGGTCAACTCAACTGTTCAGATAAGGTTGACCACAGCCGAGTCAAATCAGGCAACCCTTATTAGAGAAGTTCTGGTCAAACAAATTAAACAGCGAAGTTGTACCAGACTGCAGTCAAGAAGAAAGTCAAGTCATCTGAAGTCTAACCATCAGATCATTCAAGTTCAATCAGGTCAGAAGACTACAGACAAGTCGGCACATCAGAGAAGTCGACAGTAGAGAAGCATGACTGCACATCAGATAGGTTGACCACAGAGAGATCAGTTAAGTGATCAGCCAAGTACTCCAGTCCACGTCAGCATGCGTTGAATAGTCAATATTTACGGAAAGTCACATGCGGGCGATTAGAGACAGATTGGAGAGATTCCCGGAAAGAAAATGAATTAAGAAATTCATCCAGACCCACCACTGGAGACTTTAATCTTATTATATTCAAAAGATTCGGCGCCTTCACATGGAAGTCTTCACAACGGTCGGAATTGGATTATAATATGGGAATCCAGCCTTGCAACGTTCAGAAAGAAAAACAAAGAAGTCTATTTCTCCAACAGATGGATTTGTTACAGATTTGCAACTGCTATGAAGAAATGCTCAAGGATCGACACCTATATATCTGAGGATTTGAAGTTGAGCAGTACGATGCGAACAACACTTACAAGCAATAAAAGCAAACCAAGCAATCAAAGCGAACAATAGCATCGTGAAAGAGCAAGAGTTCAAAAGTTCTTATTTGAAAAAGCTCTTAGTTGGAGAAGACAATCACTCGTGTCTTTAAAACCTGAGTTCGAGATACTTCACTGGTTGAAGTTCGAGAGACTGTAAAGGCATCCAAGGATCATAGATCAAGAGGTGCAAGGCAGTCAAAGGGAGTTGCAACGGCAAGGAATTCCACTGGTTGGAAGCTGTTGTAATTGTTTGAATCACTATAATATTTATCACTGGTTGAGAATTATAGTGAATTCATCTCCAACTGGTTTGGAGAACAGTGGATTAGTAGAGGATTACCCCACCTCTGAGACCACTATAACTGCCTGCGTACTTTACTTTTTGCAGCATCATATTTAACTGCTGCATTCATACTTAAGTGTTCCATTGATTAATTCTGTATTCGTCATCAGCTGACTTCCGCACTTACATTAACTACAGATGACTCTAAGTCATCTGTACCATCAGCTGAGAAACTCATCCTTTGTGGAAAATAGTTTCAGTAAGTCTATTCACCTCCCTAGACTTTTTCCTGGATGACTTGTGACCTACACAAATGTCCTTGCAAACATTGTAAAAATCGGCATTGGTATCATAGGGACAAGGTGTATAATCATGTGTTGAGTGGGGGTTTTGTGTAAAATTATGACGTGTGGATTTTTCATGGATAGGACCAATCATCATTGAATTTTACAATAGAGTTAGATAATGTTT
Organism: Orobanche coerulescens; assembly: GCA_033398695.1. NCBI lineage: Eukaryota > Viridiplantae > Streptophyta > Magnoliopsida > Lamiales > Orobanchaceae > Orobanche > Orobanche coerulescens. The sequence continues at coordinate 26,060,075 of CM065805.1, read as the reverse complement.
CACCAAAATTTCATGACAATATTGATGAATTATTGCATGATAGTTTTAGAGAGGTTCTAGAGGGCACAATTGGTGCACAACAAGGCCCAAATGAGGAAGCCAGAAAGTTCTATAGGTTGGTAGAAGAGGGTAAGCAGGAGCTATTTACTGGGTGTAAGAATCTTACCAAACTATCTTTCATCCTTAGGATGTTTCTATTTAAAATGCTTCATGGACTTAGTAATGTAGCGATTGATGATTTCATTCATTTATGAGGGAAGTTATTCCAGATGCAAGGCTTCCTACAAATCATAATGAAGCTAGAAACATCTTGAGGAATTTGGGTTTGGATTGTAAAAAGATTCATGCATGTCCTAATGATTGTATGTTATTTTGGAAAGAGTATGAGAATGCCGAGGAGTGTCATTTTTGTCATGCTTTTGAGTGGAAACAGCCGCAAGAAAAACAAAATATGAAGAAAAATCAACCCATTAAAAAATTTTCTCAAATTCCGGCTAAAGTGTTGTGGTACTTTCCCTTAAAATAAAGGCTGCAATGACTCTTTATGTGTGCTCGAATAGGTAAGTGCATGGTGTGGCATGAAAAAGAACGTCCTAAAGATGGTAATCTAAGACATCCTGCTGATGGGAAAACATGGAAGGAGTTTGATGCTTTGTATCCTAATTTTTCCAAGGAACCTAGAAATGTAAGGTTAGGTTTGATGGATTTAATCCATTTCAAACAATGAGTATTTCTCACAGCACATGTCCTGTGCTGTTAGTTAATTATAATTTACCACCTTGGATGTGTATGAAACCTTATTACCTTATTTTATCATTGTTGATTCTTGGTCCTGAATCTCCAGGTATTAACATTGACGTGTACTTGCAACCCTTGATATATGAGTTAAATGATCTCTGGAATGACGGATTAGAGACATATACGATAAGTTTAAAAATGAAACACTTCAAATGTATGCTGCATTGACTTGGACCATTAGTGACTTTCCAGCTTACTCGATGTTGTCTGGGTGGAAAACTAAAGGAAAGTTTGCATGTCCTTGTTGTAATTATAATACGAGTTCGTTATACTTGAATCAAATTAAGAAAACATGTTACATGTACCATCGAAGATTTTAAATTTGGCACACCCATGGCGTCGTAATAAGAGTTTATTTAATGGTTGTATTGAGGATAGGCCACCTCCAACCTCTTTATCAGGAGTTGACGCTTTCAGAATGTTGTCTAACTTTAAAAATCAATTTGGGAAGAGTAGAAAGAAAAAAATGATGCCACTTGCCCTTGGAAAAAAGGTCGATATTTTTTGCCATATTGGCAATTCAATGCATGTCGGCACCACCTTGACGTGATGCACATTGAAAAATAATATCTGTGATAGCTTTATAAGGACTTTGTTGGATGTTACTGGAAAGTCAAAAGACCATGGTAATGCTCGATTTGACCTTTTGGATTTGGGCATTATGGAAAAACTTTAACCTAAGCTATCTAATGATGGTGAACATGTTATTCTGAAAAACGCATGTTATACAATGTACCGGAATGAAAAAGACATTTTTTGTCGTGCCTTAAAGGGATCCAAGTTGCCTTATGGATGTGCATCAAATATTGCAAGGTATGTATGCATTTCTGAAAGAAACGTGGTCGGTTATAAAAGTCATGATGCTCACATTTTATTGCAATACCTATTTCAAGTTGCAGTAAGGAAATCACTTCCTAAGCATGTTCCTGTACCTTTGATTAGGTTGGGTATTTTTTTTCGATGTGTGTGTAATGAAGTTGTTAAGCCTGAAGAACTTGATCAGCTGGAAATAGATATTGTTGAGATTTTGTGCGAGTTCGAGAAAATATTCTTACCAGCATTTTTTGACATTATGGTGCACTTGCCCATTCACTTGGTAAATGTTGTTAGGATTGGTGGTCCTGTGCATTATTGGTGGATATTTTCTGTAGAAAGATATTTGGGTAATTTGAAGTCTTATGTTCGCAACCGAAGGTATGTAGAGGGGTCCATTGCTGAAGGTTATTTGATTGAAGAGTGCTCACCTTTTTGTTCGCGTTATTTGAATGAAGGTGTGAAGACAAAACTGAATAGGGGTGCTAAAAAGTCCAGTATGTCTGTTGTCAACTCAAATGGGTCTGGTGTAAATGTTTTTGCAAATGTGGGTTACCCTTTAGGAGGAAATAAAAGAAGGAAAGGAAAAATCTTCATTTTAGATCCATCCTCAATGGAACAGGCACATCTGTATGCTTTATTTAATTCTGATTGAAAGGAGGTTGACAATTATATCAAGTGAGTAAATCTCACTACCCTTTTGAAAATTAGTATCGTAATTATTTAATTTCTTTAAATATATATTATTTATTCTATTATTTTTTAATCTGGTGATGTTTCATTGATGCAGTGAACATCAAATTCATATTATAATAATCCAGGATCAAGTCGATGGTCACAAGCACAAAACCATAGCAACCAGTTTGCAAATTGGTTCAGGGACAAAGCAATAAACAATCCTATTCCAAATCACATTTTTTGGTTAGCAAAGGGTTCGAATCCTACTACTAGGAGGTACAGAGGATATTATAAATGGTTACAGGTTCTATACAAAAGGACATGATGAAAGATGTAAGACCCAAAATAGTGGAGTTTCGGTGATGGCTTTAACTCCTAGCTTTGCAAGCTCTAGGGATAAAAATCCTTTATTCGGTGATGTTGACTATTATGGTGCAATACTCGATATAGTAGAGCTTAGCTCTAGTCCCAATTCAATGCAGTTTTGTTCCTTTGTGATAGGTAACAAGTGGAGAAAGATAAATATGGTCTTCCTTGTGTTAATTAGAACAAGTTGTGCTCTTCGAATGACCCTTATGTAATGGCTTATCAAGTGCATCAAGTGTTTTATGTTCTCGTTCCTCTAGGAAAAGACTTGCAATATGTTATGACCCGAGTTCCTGGAGATTTGCATGAGGGTGATTATTGTATGAATGATGAGAACTCAGACTGGTCCGAACCTAATGATAAAGTGGTGAATTCTTTGGTTAAAGTCGGTGACGAAGACATTCAGTTATCATGAGATGATATGCCTCCAATTATTCTTGGTACAGATACATGCTTGGCTGACTTATATGGGGTTGATAATCAAGATGATGCTTCTAATGATGATGATACTTTATGGGATTGGATGAATGCGGAGGAAGAACAAGTAGCTGATGATGTTTAAAAATGATAGCTATTTTTCATCTTTGTTTTGAAGTGTTTTTCTCCGTTATGTGTAATTTTGAAAATTTGAGTTATATTGCTTGAACAAGTAGCTGATTTATATACAGAATTGGTTGATGATATGTTTTTTCATCTTTCTGTTAAATTTTAATTGAGAATGTGTAATGCTTTAATGCTTCTTATTCAAATGTTACAAAATGTTATAATTTTACAAAATGTTCTAATTTTTCTGACAAGCTTGTTATTTCAGTCCCAACAAGTTAGACTCCAATTATAAAGGCAAGCAATATGGATGATTGTGGGGAAGTTAGTTCAAATGCATATGAGAGAAGTCGACTACTCAGAATTAAAGAGAACAATACAAGATTGCCAGAACTTGGATTGAGGGATTTGGCAGCTTCTTTAACAAATCAAAAAGTGAAGAATAAGAACCAAAAATTGTTGGCTTCGAGTGATAACGCTGCAACATATGTGCATAATTTGGAGAATGTTGGTGATGAACTAATGATGGAGGAAGTTCTAGGGATGTTAGAGGCCAAAGGCCAGTAAATGTATACTTATTTTAACCCTATTAGTATGTTAGGAGTATGCCCTCGAATGCCACTCAGAGGATATTGAGTGAGGGCATTGTACTTGTAATTATGTAAATCATTAATATAAGGCAATGGATGTTTCTTTATTTACTGGTAGTTACTGGCATTCCTAACTCGTAAATATACCTATAGAAACTAGTCCGTGTATTTGAGAGCAAAACGTTCCACTCCTTATTGGATAAGGGGGTCGGCACTTGAAAGGTTTATAACTCAAATACTTAATCGTTCGCAAGTCGATGAAACTTTACTGGGCGTTAAGTTTATATGAAGACTTGTATGACGTGTTCTTTGACATGGAGAGTGCCTGTCGAACACTAATGGTTAGTGGGAGCACACATTATAGGTATGCTAATTGGATTAGTATACTCGAACTGACTCACTCTCGATTCGTCACACGGATTTCACTCCGGGACAGTCAATGACGGAATCGAAAGGTTGTGATAGGTATTTGTGAACCTTCGACTTAAGGATTTAGTAGGGATGTGCTTGTGACGTCAAGATTTTCATTATAGTAGTTCGGCCCTGTAAACCGGAAGGTCGGGGTCAACCTCGAAGTGCATCTTGACGGGAAAGTAGCAGGTCCGACTGAATACCAAGATAGAATTCTTTCTCCCTTTAGTGAGCGGGTTATATGTCTTATGCGGTTATTGGCAGATGAGATCATAAGTCTTTGGCCAAAGCATTGGAGCTAGTTGTATTGGATACACGAGAGCTCGATGATCTCGATTTGCATTAACGCATGCATAGCGTCAAGTACAGATAGGGTTTGACTGACCGTGAACCTATAACTTGATCGGGACCTTTGAAAGAAGCGTTTATACGTATACTGGTATTCACGACAGAATGGTTCTTGAATGATCCCAATCATTCGTTCTCATTTGGGGTACAGTGTAGGCCGCCAGGCTGGCTAGGTGGTGCTACTACTCTTTGGTTCCTCCCATTGCTGACTAGGACAAACCTACCAAGTCACACAATAGGATTGACGACGGAATAAATCGAGCTTAATCTCTCATTATGAATATTAGATATTGGATATCAAATTTTGGACATTGGATGTCTAAATTGATTTATTGGATAAATTAATTTATGGCCTAATTAATTAAATAATTTAGCGGGTGATTAATTTAATTCATGAATATAACTATTTCTTGGAGAAATTAATTATGTTATTATGTATTTAATATGAGTAATTAATTGGATTAATTAATCGATATAAATACATCGGAACGGAATCGGAGTTTATCTGTTTGGACTCTCGGGAGTCCGAAACGAACCGAACTCGTCGGATCCCTTCTAGAGGCCGGCCCCACCTTTTGATCTCTTACCTTTAGTCTTAGTCTTGCTTTGGTGGGTGAAGACTAATCACCTTAGAGATTTCATATCTCTTATAATAAGGATTAAAGGGATTGTGTGCGATTTAGAAGTAGAATAAAGGAAGACAACTCTCACTTATCCTCACAAATTCCATCGTGAGTTTTGAGAAGAGAGAGAAAATAGTTTTCTCAATTGTCTTCATCTTGTTCTTCATCTTGTTCTTGAGTTTTCTTGGATAAATTCAAGATAAAATGAGAGATATATATTATACACTTAGAGTGCAATAATAAAAGGCTTCATCACTTGATTCTAGCCGTAACCTTAGAGGTAAATCGAGTGTTGTCATTCCGGTCGTTTTTCCGGTGCGTGGCAAGTAGAGACGCAGTGTTTTCGGCGTTGGATTGTTCAAGAGCTTGGAGCGGATTGGATTCGTAGAGATCAAGCAAAGCTTGGGGAATAGCTCAAAATAAGGTTACCATTTAATCAACGGACTTCAAGGGTTAGTTTCTTACAACTCTTGCCTTTCGTTTATATATTTATATATACGTAGCTCGATCGGTCCTCTTAGGGATTCAGATCGAATTAATTTTCATTTTACCGCTTCCGCTAGGCCTTTTAGGCACCGAATCCCAACAGTGGTATCGGAGCGTAGGTCTTGTGTTCGTATATACGATATTGACATTTGGAATGCTCGATTAGATGGGAATGATTTGGAATCATTTTAGCCATAATCGTGGTATATATTTTTCGTTCGTTATAGTTGTATTTTTCGTAAGTTTATGTCTAAATATAAATCTTCTATTTCTTGGAAATATGATTTATATTGAAGATATGAATGTTGAAAAATATAGATATTGGATATCCGGTCAAAAAACTAGCCCCGAATTGCCGTTGGGCGATCTAGAGGTGGTCCGGAAGTAGGGGGCCGCGGCCCAGGGCTCGGGGGCCGCGGCCCAGGGCTCGGGGGCCGCGGCCCAGGGCTGTTGCAGCCCGCCTAGGAATGTACTGGACTGGGGGCCGCGGCCCAGGCTCAAGGGGCCATGGCCTGGGGCCGGGCTGGCACCCGCTTGCCGCCGCTCGTTTGGCGCATCCACCCTTTTCGGACCCGTTTCGGGCTTGTTTGCTTCGTGTATTCCTAAAAATGATTTCCCACATTTTATATTGGATTTAATATGATAAAATGATTTATGGTATTTCATTTTATAAGGGAAAATTGATTAATTGGAATACTTGTGATCGACGGAATTATTTTGAACGTTTTCATATTACCGATTGTGTGAATCGATTGGATCGGTTCGTATTGTTGATTAGATCAATGTATATCTACGCTTTCTATTTATTTAGTATTTATTGGATGAATGCTTTTGAATGGGTATGTGGTTTGTGGACTTAGTTTTTGAATCGTTCGTTTTATTCGATTGGGTTGCAAAGGCCGTTTTGAGCCTATTTATTTTACTAGAAATATTTGTATCTAGGATGCAATTTTCAATGTAAAATTTATATGTAATGAATAAGACCGGAGGAACATCCGTTTGGAGAAGATGAAGATTTAAGACGAAGACTTGTAATTAGATTACAGAGTTTTTGTTTTCTGGGAACAGTCCATGAACCACATGTTGGTAGCAACTAGGTTGTGAATGGTTATTTCATATTGTATGAATGCCACAAATGCGCTTAAATGATTAATGTGCAAAGTGTAACGTTAATCGCGAAAATTCTCCAACCACAAATTATTAAGTATATAAGGTTTCAAGGTTTTCCTTCCCTCCATCGAGCTTTCGGAAAATTGAAATCCAAACCGGATGTGCTATGCTTCAGAGTTATTGGGGTAGTCGTTTGGGGATGACGGATAAATTATCGGGAGCGCATTGGATGCCTTCGGTTGGAGCAAATTTTATCCTCAGAAACCTGATAGATTGCCGGATAAGATTCAATTGTGAAACTGATTTGCGTCGATGGTATAAACTTAACTTGTTCACGAACCATAGAAACCGTATAGGTTGAGGGGAGTGAACAAGGGGAAAAAGAAGATCGAATCACCCATTAGATGGGTTGGTGTTGGACACCACTTTATGAAAATTAATAGACTAGAAACCTGTTCGGTTGCCCTCTATTAAGATTTATAAAGAACTCGATCACCACTATGAAGTAGTGCGACGATACTTCCATATTTCACATGGGAGTGTGTTGTTCCGATAAAAATAGTGGGAGCTGGGTAACAAGAATAGAAAAAACCTTAATTCTATACTCAGAACATAATTAAATGAGTCACTAATTAATCTGTTATACTTAATGCAGACATAACTCTCAATATGACAATGAATCCACTCGCAATTCTACTCAAGAAGAACACCCTGATTGGACCTAACTTTGTGGACTGGCTCCGCAATCTGATGATTGTTCTCAGTATAGAGGCACTGGGATACGTCTTGGAGACAAACATTCCGGTACCTCCTATGCGGACCAGAGCCAATCAGGAAGAGATTAAAAACCACGAAAATTTGGTTAAGGATGACATAAAAGTCCGTGCTTACATGATGGCTTCTATGTCTAATGAGCTTCAGAGAGCTCATGAGAAAATGACTTCTGCTAGGCAGATTATATCTCACATAACTGAACTTTATGGTGAGCACAGCAGAACTGCTAGATATGAGATATTCAAGCAACTGTTCGATGCAAGGATGAAGGAAGGTGAGAAGGTTGGGGAACACGTCCTCAAAATGATATCCATGATCGAGAGATTGAAGGCTCTTGATTTAAAATGGATACTTCTGTCCAAACCAACCTCATCCTATAGCCTCTCCCTGATTCCTTCTCACAGTTTGTTATGAACTTCAACTACAATGAGATTGCATGTAATTTAACTGGGCTAATGAACAAACTTGTGACCGTTCAGTCTCAGATGAAGACCCCGCGGATGAAGGAGTCTGCTCTTGTGATTTCTTCTGGACCTCGGAGGTCTAAGAATAAGAAGAAAAAGACCAAGAAGCAGATTGGACCACAAGTTAAGGACCTTAAAGGAAAGGGCAAGGCCCCGATGGTTCCAAAAGGCAAGAAGAAGAAAGATGCTTGTCTCAAGTGCGGTGAGCTGGGCCACTGGGCTAGAGACTGTCCGATTCTTCATGGAACTTCAGGTACAGAACTTTTAGTTTTGGAAACAAATTGTTCTGCTACTGTATTTTCTACTTCTGATAATCTTGGATTCGGTGCTAGTTCTCATATTTGTACCGTGAATTAGGATCTGGAACAAAGTTGGAAGCTTGGAGCTGGAGAAGTGATGATCACAGTCGGAAGCGGGCATAGTGTCGAGGCGACCGACATAGGATCACTTCTTTTGGGTTTAGAATCCGGCTTTGTTTGGACTTTAAAAGATGTACTTGTTTTGCCCAAGGGGCACAAAAACATTGTATCTATTCCGGTCATGGACCGAAAAGGCTTTTCATTTTTCATTGGTGATGGTTCCTGCAAAATTTATTTCAGAAATAAATTAGTGGGTACTGCTACATTGTTAAATGGATTGTATCATCTAAATCTCAGCAACAAAGTAGTTGTGAATACTATGACTAGAAAACGTGGTAGGGATAAAACCAATCAAGTTTTGAAATGGCATCTTAGACTTGGTCATATTGGTCAGACCAAAGTTTATAAGATGGAAAAATATGGACTTATGGGTCCATTGGGATCAAATCCCTTTCCTACTTGTGAATCTTGCCTTAAAGGCAAAATGGCTAAGTCCCCCTTCACAGGGACTTTTGAAAGAGCCGCTGATAAACTGAGATTAATACATACCGACGTATGTGGTGCTTTGGAAGCAGCACGTGACGGATATCAATATTTCATTACGTTTATGGATGATCATACTAGGTATGGTTATGTATACTTAATGAAACATAAATCCGAGGCCTTTGAGAAATTCCAGGAATTCAAGGCCCTAGTCGAGAAACAAATTGGTAATCATATCAAAGCACTTCGGTCGGACTGAGGTGGCGAGTATATGAGTATGGAGTTTGACGAGTTCCTTAAGGAACATGGAATAGTTTCAAAACTATCACCTCCAGGTACTCCTCAGTTAAATGGTGTGTCAGAAAGAAGGAATCGGACCTTGTTGAACATGGTCCGTTCCATTCTGAGCTATACTGACTTACCGATTTACTTGTGGGGGGGTATGCACTCCTGACTGCCGCCTACATCTTGAACAGATGTCCTTCCAAATCCATTCCTAAAACTCCACATGAGATGTGGGAGGGTAGGAAACCAAGTCTTAATCATATTAGGATTTGGGGATGTCCCGCCTATGTCAAGAATACTAAGATGGAGAAGTTAGAAGCTAGGTCCGCGAAGGGACGTTTCATTGGATTCCCGTCTGGGACGATGGGATATCTATTCTACATGCCCGAAGATCGAAAGATCGTTGTTACTTTACAAGCACACTTCCTGGAAGATGAGTTCATTCAGGAAGGCAGAGCAGGTAGAAGTATTTCTTTAGAAGAATACAATGAAACTCCTCGGGAGACACCTGTTGTACGGTGATTAATACGCCTCGATGGCGATCGGCATAATGGTCTGAGAGCCAACCATGGAAGACATACGCTGGGCAAACACCCAGCAGTCGGCACCCACAACAATCATATTTTGGTATCTAGCGATCGTCTTTGATGTCCGACCATAGACGATCGTCTCGTGACACGTATGAATCCAACATCCGTCAAAGTCGTCAAAAACCGAATCTTGGACGGGGACCCACGTGCAGATCCACAAAAGGCGCCGCAAGATAAGGCCTTTGACCCCAGCCTGTCACCTACCACACCTACCGACAGGCCCGCCGAAAGGAACAAAGTGGGTCCTCCCCGGATAGCGACTCAGGACGCGTGCAGGCTTCCCATTGGCTCGCACAGCTGGCTGCCAGCAGCAGCCTCGGACTTTAAGGGAACAGCCCCACATGACGGGACGATCGCCCACCTTATTCTAATATAGAAAACGGCGGTCGCCTGCGATCGTGGGAGAGGTCCCAGCAACCTTGTCTCCTATAAATAGGAGGCTTACAACAGTGGCCTAGCATCATCACGAGTACAGTAAAAAACGCACAGAGAGAGAATAAAGACTCATCTGGTAATTACTTACACATTCATAGTGATATTCATACACACTTACAGAACATCTAAAGAAAGAACTCACAGAGCTTCATATCTGGTTCTTCCGGCAATCTACACGCTCTACATCTTAGATAACTAGAAGTCTTTACACTCATTGTAATAGATTCTAACATTAATATTTGTACTCCAAAGTATCTATATTAATAACATCTCGCGAGAGCATTCAAGCCCGGGATTAACAACCCCGGCAAACCTTGTGTTATTTATTTTCCCACGGAAGTGTTCTCGCATTTATTTGGTACTTGATCATTCCAGCAATATTATCTCCGGATAATATTTTGGGTAACAACAATTGGCGCTAGAAGAAGGGCAACCTTCATTTTTATTCCGACCGTCTCGAAGAACACTCACTGTTCTCCGGACATATACTTGAAGAAACACTCACTGTTCTTCAAATAAAAGCCTTCAGAAACATGACATCTGCCACAACCTCCAAGAGAGCCACCCTGCGATCTACCGGAAATCACATTCCGGCCCAGACCGAATCCAAGCCTACGGCGGAAGATGACCACGGCGACGCTAGGCTCTCACTCCCGCCCCCGAGGGACGGTTCTAGCCTCTCACTCGATCAGTTCCAGACCGCGGAACATATTGAGGAGGCTATAGCCATCCTTAGGGAGCGACGGAGGGCATGCGACTCGCCCACCATTATTCCGTCAACCATCCGACGAGCAGGCAAGCGGAAGCTCAAGGGGATATATGTTGAGAAATCAACAGAAAGCCCCGAGCCGCAAGAAAAGGCTCTCGTAAGGCGGGATGATTCCATCTTCAGCCGCCTAGGGAGCGATCCCTCATGGAGACCCGGGCACTCGGGTCCCAGCCGGGAGACATCGGAGTCCGAATCCGTTACCAGGAGTTCGGCATATCCAACTCCCAGAAGACAAACCGTCCATCGGGCCCCCGCTCGCCCGAAGACTGAGCCCGTTGGTGGAGAACTCATCATCCAACATGGGGCCAGGGGATCAGTGCATGATCGCCTTGGCTCGTGCTCCGGGAGCCAATCAGCGAGCAGTCAGGCTACGGCGATGGCCGCCATGCAGCGCCAGGTCGACGAAATGAAGGCGCTCCTGGAAACTGGGGCAGGCGCTAGGAGATCGATCGCTGGACCGAGTGAACCACTCGCGATCCAGATCGAGCTCGCCCCAGTTCAACCGAAGATCGCTCCCCCACAAACACCTCTATATGAGGGGAGATCAGATCCGGAGACCCATTTGAGCAAATTATGGATTTACATGACTGGATGCAGAGCATCAGATGCGACGAAATGTCGGATGTTCCCATTAATTCTGGGCGACCTCGCCCACAGGTGGTACATCTCACTACCACCTCGCTCAATCAATTGTTTTGAGAAGCTGGCGAACGACTTCACGTCGTACTTCGCCACCAAAGTTGCTTGGCCAGAAGGTCCCCACCGCATGATAAAAATCAGGCAGGGGAAGGACGAGCCCGATGAAGATTACATCGACCGGGTGGACGAAATAGTCCTCACCGGTGAGCCCATTAGTGACGAGCTCGCCCTCTACTCAGTCCTAGGGGGATTCTACGACCACTCGCCCATGTTCAGGCACCTCACAAAGGACATCCCCCCGACTTACTCGATCTTCCGCGTCAGGGCCACAGATTTCCTGGCCAGGCAGAGGATGCTCACCCTCCGCTTAGGCGAGGGATCTGCCGGAGAAGGGAAGGCGCCATCCCACGTCCATAAGAAGGCAGTCGCCAAGCCCAGAAAGGCGGTCGCAAAGCCGCCTGGTGAGTTCAAAGCCTTCGAGGATGTGGAGGTTCACCTCCTCCGCAACCTCAAATTATCTCCGGCCCACATCTTTAACGCCATCAAAGGGCGCGAGTGGCTCAACAAACCAAAGCCGGTAAGGGACCACGGTCATCTAGACCGCAGCAAATTTTGTGCCTACCACAAGAGTCCCGGCCACAACACCAGTCAGTGCCGCAACCGCCTCAGACAACTCTGGCGACTGTTTGAGGAAGGCAAATTGGACAACTTGGTCACCAAGCCAGAACCTCGGACAGAGAGGACCGGAGGGCGCGAGCGCTGACAAAATGATGGGATCCCTCCCAATCTGGTCGCTAGGATCGAGCAAAATGAGCCGGAGTATTCCGACGAATCAATTCCTCCGATCAACCCTGGCGGCCGGATCAATATGCTTCAGGCTGGATGTGGAAACCTCGGGGGCCTTTCCCCGGTTTCCACCATGTTGAACAGAAAGCGAAAGGCCGAACTGAGGGCGTTCGCCGGGGTCCATGTCGTGGTACCCCCCGAGCCGACCATCTCCAAAGACGCGCTCATCACTTTCTCCAACATGGATAGGGAGGGAGTGCAGTGCCCCAAAGAGGACGCATTGGTGATCTCTGCATGTATCCTTGGGAAAATGGTCGATCACCTGCTGGTTGACAATGGGAGCTTCTGCAATATCATATTTAAATCCGCTCTTGACCAGCTCGGCAACCTGACCAAGTTCATCAAGCCGTTCGACACCATGCTCCAAGGGTTCGGCGACAGCACAGTCCAAGCCTATGGAAGGATCAAGCTCTCTGTCGAGCTAATATGCTACTACGATCCCAAGGTTAGGATTACTAGGAACCTAAATTTTGTAATCATAGATAGGCCCAACATCTATAATGGGTTGCTATGTCGTCCATTTCTAGAAACCTTTAAGGCGGTCGCCTCTTCTTTCTTTTACTGTATCAAATTCCCCACTGTCGATGGGACGGTCGGTACTGTAAAAGGAGATCAGCTAATGACAAAGAAATGTTTGAATTACTCCTATGTCGTAACTTGTTTCAATACTTCCCATGCTGTGTGTAACATTGAAACGATCGACAATTAACCCATGGAGATCGACGAGCCAAGCACATCGTACCAACTCGACTCAGAGAACGCCATCTCACATCGATTAACGGACGACATCGAGCCAAGGATCGATTTTGAGCCAAGTCTCGACATCGATCCATGGATCGAGTCCGTAAATCATTCCAAACGAGAGGCGACCGTCCCCGTTGAAGAGTTGGAGAGTATAACGATAGACCCAGCTCATCCAGAACGGGAAGTACAGATCGGCGCAAGCATTGGTCTTGAGTTAAAATAGGATCTGATCAATTTGCTACGTAAGAACATCGGAGTCTTTGCGTGGTCGCATCAAGATATGGGTGGCATAAGTCCTGAACACGCTTGCCACTATCTAAAGATCGACCCGGCAAGGAAGCCTGTTCACCAGAAACATAGGAAATTCAGTCCTGAGAAGTACGCAACGCTCGACATAGAAGTCAAAGAGCTACTCAACAACAAACTAATCGGAGTAGCTACAAATGAACCACAATGGGTAGCCAATGCGGTGCTCGTCAAAAAGCCGAACAACGCCTGGAGGTTATGCATCGACTTCACCGACCTCAATGCGGCATGTCCAAAAGACCACTTTCCGATGCCTCATATTGATCACTTGGTCGATAGTACAGCAGGTTTCGAAATGATGTCGTTCATGGATGCCTTCGACGGATACCATGAAATCCCAATGGCAGAGAAAGACATAAAGCACATATCTTTCCACACGGAAAAAGACATATACTTTTGGGTTCGAATGTCATTCGGCTTGAAGAATGCGGGGGCAACCTACCAGCTTCTAGTCAATGGAATGTTCGCCAATCAGATCGGCAAGACCATGGAGGTCTATATTGACGACATCGTGGTCAAAAGCCTCAGGAAGGAAGACCACCTCAATGACCTTGCCGAGACGTTCGCCATCCTCGAGAAGTTCAACATGAAACTGAACCCCAAGAAATGCAACTTTGGGGTGAGCTCCGGAAAATTCCTGGGGCACATCGTGAGCCAAAGGGGGATCGAGGCGAACCCCACCAAGATTTAGGCGATCCTCGACATGCAGGAGCCACGGAATGTCAAGCAGGTGCAATGCCTCATAGGTTGTCTAGCCGCCCTCAACCGTTTCATATCTCGGCTCGGCGATAAAAGCAAGCCTTTCTTCGCGACCATAAAGAACAAGAAGTTCGCATGGACGAAAGAGAGTCAAATAGCGTTCGCCAAAATCAAGGAGTATCTATCTAACCCCCAGATCTTAGCAAAGCCGATCCCAGGCGAAAAGCTATTCCTTTACCTGGCGCCTCGGAAGTCGCGTTGAGCGCTGTATTAGTACGAGCATAGGGGCAGACCCACTTGCCGATCTACTTTGTTAGCCAAGTGCTCCATGATGCGGAAACGCGATACACGCCTCTGGAGAAGATCGCCTACACTCTAGTCATGAGCGTTCGCAAGCTAAGGGACTACTTCTTCGAACATCAAGTGGAGGTTCTGACGACTCTCCCTTTGAGGCAAGTTCTGCACCGACCAGATACCAACGGACGACTCCTCAAGTGGTCACTGGATATCGCCCAATACGGTATCACGTACGCTCCTCGCACAGCGATCAAAGGCGAAGCTCTGGCAGACTTCGTGGTGGAATTAACATTCCCGCACAGTCCGACCCAGATCGGCCGCCCTGCCTGGAAGCTATACGTGGATGGATCGGCAACCAACTCGCGAGCAGGGGCAGGGATTGCCCTCATCAGCCCCGATGGGCAAAGTTTCACAAATTCTGTGCGTTTCGGGTTTCGTGCGACCAACAATGAAGCCGAGTACGAAGATTTGGTAGGCGGGCTCGATCTAGCCCTCACCCTAGATGTTCGTCGCCTCCATATCTTCATGGACTCCCTCTTGGTCGTTAACCAAGTCAAGGGAGAATATGAGGCCCGCGGCGAACAAATGGTCAAATACCAAGAATTGGTCGCCGAAATGTGCACGAAATTTGAGAAAATACTAATCGAACAAGTCCCGAGAGAGCACAATTCCCAGGATGATGCCCTATCCAAGCTAGCATCGTCAGGTGGGGCAGCCGATTTCTCTAACATCCAAATCATAATGAGATTTTTCCATTCCATATATATGATTCACCTCGACAAAAACAAACAGCTGAAAATAGGACGGCTCGCTCGCCCTACAAGAGGTCATCGTCTAAACCGGACAGACCTATGCAAGCGATCGTCCCTCCAAGCACAACGTATACCGTCGAGGGTCGTCATTCAACTTGGCGATCCAAGATAGTAATAGTGCATCCGTGGGCCTGGAGGTCGATGGAACCGACAGCTGCGTCCATGCAAGGTTCCTTTGGGCTGCGATCGCTCGCCCTTCGTTTAAATACGAGGCGGGCGTAGCCGAAGGACCCTCCAAACTAATCTGTGGACACGTTCGCGTGCCCTCAAAGTACACTATCTAACATGATGTACCCGGACAAGGCGGCGCGTCTCTACCCCATCACAACGTATACCGTCGAGGGTCGCCATCTAACATGCCGACCCGAGGTAGAAAAGTGCTAACAAGCCACGGACGTGGAGTCGAATAAACTGACGACACCCCATGCAAGGACTCCTCCAGACCAAGACCGCTCGCCTTTCGTTTAAATACAAGGCGGGCGCAGCCTAACGGAGGACCCTAACAAAAAAGTGAGTCGCGGGACAGTCCCTCGTACATAAAGACACGGCTACGGAGGTCGAACCATCGAACTCGACGACTGTTCACGGTTCCTCAGAGTCGGCAAAACTGAAGATAGCCCACCAAACATACTATTTTTATTCCCTTACTTACAATAAGTAAACAAAAACAAGGGACAAAGAAGTGGAGCTAGTCCTAAATGCGATCGGAAGGAAGGGACCGTACCCGATCGGCTTCGCTCAAACACACGCAGGACGATCGGTTTTGTTCGACAAATATTTACTAGTAAGAATTTCCAAGCATGTCAATACATTCAACATTCAAGCAATCGATCTGGCGAACAAGGCATCAGAAGCAATTATATACACACTTGTATAAATTCGCATGCAAACATTCAAGGGCGATCGCACATGTAAAGAATCAGATGCGAAAAAGGAGTATTTTATTCAAATCAAGAAATTCGTACAAATACAAGCCTGAAGGCAGTAGAAGAAAAAGCAGAAAATTACAAAGCAAAGGAAGATAAAAATCACTCAGGCTCCCCCCGGCTGGTTTTCGCCCCCAGGTGGCGGATCGGCAGGCGCTCCCTCATCGGCCTCAGGATAAATGAGTTTATCCGGAAAAGGATACCTACTCAAGTCGATCCCCAAGTCGGTGAAGTCGAGGATCGGCAGGGAAAATTCCGGATGCAAAGGGTGCTCGAGCACATAGGCCTTGAATCTATCCATCATAGGACCGACCTCAATCCCTACCTTCTTGGCGGCTCGGACAGCATCGACGTAGGCCATATAGTAGGCGAACTCGCCGACGAGCGCCACATTAAGGTAGGGATCGGTCTCGGTCGCCTTGATCTGCCCTTTCAAATCCGAAGTCGTCTTCTCAGCATCCGCTAGCTCAACCACCTTGGTGGCCAGTTCTCCCTTTGCTTTCTCCAGTTCTCCCTTCGCCTTCTCCAGCTCGCCGTTGAGACGATCCACTATCGCCTTCAGCTCGGTCTCCTCCTCTTGCGAGGCCGAATGCATCCTGCGAGCTTCCGTCACCTGGTCGCGGAACCGATCGGCCACTTCCTTGGATCGGCTAAGCTCCTGCTTCATCCGATCGAGGTCCTGCTTGGCTAGTTTGGCCGTCTCTAAGTGTTGGCATAGTCGATGTTTTTGTTCCGAGCGGCCTCGAGGTCTTGATGGGGGCGAGCATTAGAGGGTCGCCCCTCATAATCCTTAACGTCTTGGGCGGCCATAGCCGCCGCCTGGAGAGTCAGGGCGAACGTCGCCTGCATGGCATCTCCAGACCGCCGACGAGCAATCGCGTCGAGATCGGTCGTCCAAGCCTGAGGCAGAGAGGTGATGTCCATGGAGATGTAAGAAGGGACGTCGAGGGACTGGCGTGGAGACTTGCTCGGCAGGAAATCCAGCACCATCGGCGAGACGTCCGGATCGGCAAGACGGACCCTGCAACACAAACAAAAAAAGAAACAAAGGAGTTAGTATATGCCTTACATAAATAACCTAACTCTGAAAGATCAAACCGGTTCTACATGTTGACCAACTCGGGGTCGCGACCAAAATAGGGCTTGCCCCGAGGAGTTTCAGCTTCGGCGATCGCCGCAGTCTTCAGGAAGCCGACCGAGGACCTGGAGCCGGATCCCTCCACCATCGGAACAGCAGAAATAGGCGGCGCAACAACCGACGGCTCCAGAATGGATACGTCCGCCTCAGCAGTCGTCAGGGACTCCTCCGGCCTCCGCCTCTTGCGGTTGCGCTGGAGTTGCTCTTCCTCCTGAACTTCCGGCTCGATGACCGGCACCATAGCAGGCCTCACTGTAGGGACGGGACGAGATGTCGTCGCGGGGGCACGACCCGTTTTCTTTTCCTGATGAAGACGACCCAAGAGTCCGTGGTTTGACATCGTGATCTCTCTCGGTGGCTCGGCGTAGCGGGGGAAATAGATCTCTGTCAAAGAAGAAATTCAGACAAGTAAGACATCTACTTCAATCAGACGATAGTCATGCTGGAAAGAGGAAGTAAAAATTCATACCCGGGGCCTTCAGGTGGCGAGGGTAGCGAAACAGTCAAGCTCCCAACCGATGAAGTTCATGGCTGACTGAGTGAACGTCGATGTATGAGTCCGGCAAGGCGCGAATTCGCTCCCAGACGATCAAGAAATCAAAGGGGAGATCGCCAATCGCTGGAACAAGGGATCCTGCAAAAAGAATTCCAAATTAGAGTGTATCCAAATAAAAGGAGAGTTGAAACCCTTACTCGGATTCCTCTCCCGAAAATTGGTGGGGATATCCAACTCTTCCTCCGGCTTATCTCTCGACGCCGACCTCCATGCTCCACCGACCCAGCACCACTTTGCCAGGTCACCGTGAACCTTGTTCAGCACCCCAAGGACCACCCTACCCATGCGACCCTGGATATGGTGGCCTCCGACCGATCCCTTCTGCACGGTCATCTTGAAAATATAGTTCATTTACAGCGCGGAAGGCAGGCGAAACAGCCGATGACCGCCGAACAATGTCAAGGTACTGATAATCTGCAGCCAGGCGTTCGACGTCAACTGGAGCGGCGCCACATTCCAGGTGATCAGCAAATTCGACACGGCAAACGGCAAAGGAAACCGCAATCCGGCCGCCAAGATCATTTCATTGACAGCGACCATACCCTTGGGAGGCTGGTCAGCACGTTCGTTCTCCGAGGGCACGTGCAATGAGACATCAGAAGGAATGTGGAATTTCTCCCTCCAACGAAGCAAATCTTTCCTGGTCGTCGAACTCCGAATATGTCCAAGGGTCCATAAGGAATGGTCCGCGGCCCGGAATGACGTCCGCTTCACGTGCTCATAGGGGTGAGCGGCGGAATACGCTTCGAAATCAAATTCAGGACATGGTCCGGCGATCCCCTCCATAAGTTTAGCAAAATCTAAATAGGCAGGGCCGAATACGCTATTCTTTTCCCAAGACAGCCGTACCATTTCATCTTCATCCACTGGCAAGCCCCCCTACTCCGCCGCTGCCGCTGATCTCGCCATTTCGGCCTCATTGAAGAGCTCTTCAAGTTCCGTGGGTGCAATCCCCGCACGAATGGACTCGACGGCTGTTTCCATATGAAGACCCACGGGAATTTCCTCCTGGTCAGGCGAAGCCGCGGCAGCGGAAGATCTACCGGCCTCGAATGTTTTAGATCCTCCAGACATATTCTTAAAAAGTAAAGGGGTAGAGAAGATTTGTGTTCTTACCTAAAGAGAAGGACGTTCGGCACAAGGATCTTCGAAAAAATTCTACAGAGTCTCGACTAAAAAGCAAGGGTGCGTGAAGAGTGGAAATGAAGTAGCCCTAGCCCCTTTTATAGGCGGGAGCAGGGGTCTCTATGCAAATAGGTGAAATCCCGAGGGCTGGAGTGCAACCGTCGGGGGGGACACATTAAATGCAGCCCTCGAAACCCACGTACGCGTTTTTTCGAGGGCACGCCAGACGACAAGTCTGACAAAACCGTCGGACTGCCCCAATGGTAGCGCGACGCGTGTCCTTGCAACGTTCCGAGAGCCCGCCTTCATTTCCCGCTGATTCCAGCGCAAAAGAAGATCGTCCAAATTTGAAATAAGGCGATCGCCAACAGTGCCACCTCACCCCGTGTTTTCAACATCGAAGCGAGCTGGGGGGGAAATTGTTGTGCAGCGATTAATACGCCTCGATGGCGATCGGCATAATGGTCTGAGAGCCAACCATGGAAGACATACGCTGGGCAAACACCCAGCAGTCGGCACCCACAGCGATCGACTTTTTGTATCTGGCGATCGTCTTTGATGTCCGACCATAGACGATCGTCTCGTGCCCCGTATGAATCCAACATCTGTCAAAGTCGTCAAAGACCGAATCTTGGACGGAGACCCACGTGCAGATCCACAAAAGGCGCCGCAAGATAAGGCCTTTGACCCCAGCCTGTCACCTACCTCACCTACCGACAGGCCCGCCGGAAGGTACAAAGTGGGTCCTCCCCGGATAGCGACTCAGGACGCGTGCAGGCTTCCCATTGGCTCGCACAGCTGGCTGCCAGCAGCAGCCTCAGACTTTAATGGAACAGCCCCACGTGACGGGACGATCGCCCACCTTATTCTAATATAGAAAACGGCGGTCGCCCGCAATCGCCGGAGAGGTCCCAGCAACCTTGTCTCCTATAAATAGGAGGCTTACAACAGTGGCCTAACATCATCACGAGTACAGTAAAAAATGCACAGAGAGAGAATAAAGACTCATCTGGCAATTACTTACATATTCATAGTGATATTTATACACACTTACAGAACATCTAAAGAAAGAACTCACAGAGCTTCATATCTTGTTCTTCCGGCAATCTACACGCTCTACAGCTTAGATAACTAGAAGTATTTACATTCATTGTAATAGATTCTAACATTAATATTTATACTCCAAAGTATCTATATTAATAACATCTCGCGAGAGCATTCAAGCTAGGGATTAACAACCCCGGCAAACCTTGTGCTATTTATTTTCCCACGGAAGTGTTCTCGCATTTGTTTGTTACTCGATCATTCCAGCAATATTATCTCCGGATAATATTTTGGGTAACAACAACACCTGTGCAAGAAACTGGAACCGAACCTTATGAAACACAAGTACAACCGCCTCGTAGGTCTAGTAGGGTGTCTCATTTACCTTAGAGGTATGGGCTTGTGCAATTAGAGGAGCTGGGTCTCCATGAGGTTCCAAGTGATAGCCAAGAGACCGACCCAACGACCTATGACCAAGCGGTGGTGGATGTAGACTCCGCGAAATGGCGTGAAGCTATGGAGGTTGAGATAGACTCGATGCATGTCAATCAGGTCTGGACTCTAGTAGACCACCCCAAGGGCATAGTGCCTATTGGGAACAAGTGGATTTAAAAGAGAACGACTGATGGTGATAGCAAGGTTGACACCTATAAGGCCATGCTTGTGGCAAAGGGTTATACCCAGAAAGAAGGGATCGATTACCACGATACCTTATCGCCCATAGCCATGATCAAGTCTATTCGCATGATGCTTGCTATAGCTGCCTACCACGATTATGAGATATGGCAAATGGACGTAAAGACGGCTTTGCTTTATGGTTTCCTCGAGGAGGAAATCTATATGGAGCAGCCTAATGGCTTTGTGTCCGAAGTAGATATTCAGAAAGTGTGCAAGCTTCAGTGTTCCATTTATAGAGTGAAGCAAGCGTCACATAGTTGGAACCTTCGTTTTGACGAGGCAGTCAAAGAGTTTGACTTCGTGCAAAATGAAGAGGAACCTTGTGTATACAAGATGGTTAGTGGGAGCAAGATCGCGTTCTTAGTACTATATGTAGATGACATTCTACTAATAGGAAATGATGTGGGAATGCTCAGTTCTATGAAAGCTTGGCTTTCGAGTAATTTCTCCATGAAAGACTTGGGAGAAGCAACCTATATTCTTGGTATTCGGCTCTACCGGGATAGAGCGAAGAGAACAATAGGTCTTTCCCAAGCCCTCTATATAGATAAGATCTTAAATCGATTTAAGATGGATGATTTTAAAAGAGGGTTCCTACCAATACGACATGGAATAAAACTCTCCTTGAAGATGTGTCCTCAAAGTGAGAAACAATGAAAGGAAATGAGTAATATACCTTATGCTTCAGCTGTGGGTAGCCTTATGTCTGCTATGTTGTGTACAAGACGTGACATCGCGCATGCTGTAAGCGTGGTGAGCAGGTTTCAGGCAAACCCAGGTAGGGAACATTGGACTGCCATAAAGAACGTTCTCAAGTACTTGAGAAGGACTAGAGATATGGTTCTGATGTATGGCGGTGGAGAATTGGATGTGGTGGGATTCACTGATTCGGACTTCCAAGGACTGAAGGACGACTTGATGTCTACTTCTGGCTACATATTTACTCTCAATGGAGGAGCAGTATCTTGGCGTAGTGCCAAGCAAAGCGCAACTGCTGATCCCACCTGTCAGACTGAGTATCAAGCAGCCTCGGAGGCTTCCAAAGAAGGGTTCTGGATTAAGAAGTTTCTGGGAGAACTTCAAGTGATACCATGTGCTGAGATGCATGTTCCGCTGTACTGCGATAACGACGGAGCTGTAGCGTAGGCCAAGGAGCCGAGGTTTCACAGCAGCACCAAACACATTGATAGGAAGTATCATCTCGTAAGAGAATTTGTTCGCAAGGGATATATTGTGCTGCACAGAGTAGACTCAGCCGACAACGTCGCCGATCCACTGACCAAGCCACTTTCTCAGACTAGCTTGGAGCATCATCTGGAGAACATGGGTATTAGATACCATAGTGTGTGGCATTGAGTGCAAGTGGGAGATTGTTAGGAGTATGCCATTGAATGCCACTCAGAGGATGTTGAGTGAGGGCATTGTACTTGTAATTATGTAAATCATTAATATAAGGCAATGGATGTTTCTTTATTTACTGGTAGTTACTGGCATTCCTAACTCGTAAATATACATATAGAAACTAGTTTGTGTATTTGAGAGCAAAACGTTCCACTCCTTATTGGATAAGGGGGTCGGCACTGGAAAGGTTTATAGCTTAAATACTTAACTGTTCGCAAGTTGATGAAACTTGACTGGGCGTTAAGTTTATATGAAGACTTGTATGACGTGTTCTATGACATGGAGAGTGCCTGTCGAATACTAATGGTTAGTGGGAGCACACGTTATAGGTATGCTAATTGGATTAGTATACTCGAACCGACTCACCCTCGATTGGTCACACAGATTTCACTCTGGGACAGTCAATGACGGAATCGAAAGGTTGTGATAGGTATTCGTGAACCTTCGACTTGAGGATTTAGTAGGGATGTGCTTGTGACGTCAAGATTTTCATTAGAGTAGTTCGACCCTCTAAACCGGAAGGTGGGGGTCAACCTCGACGTGCATCTTGACGGGCAAGTAGCAGGTCCTACTGAATACCAAGATAGAATTCTCTCTCCCGTTAGTGAGCGGGTTATATGTCCTATGCGGTTATTGGCAGATGATATCATAAGTCTTTGGCCAAAGCATTGGAGCTAGTTGTATTGGATACACGAGAGCTCAATGATCTCGATTTGCATTAACGCATGCATATCGTCAAGTACAGATAGGGTTTGACTGACTGTGACCCTATAACTTGATCGGGACATTTGAAAGAAGGGTTTATACGTACACTGGTATTCACGACAGAATGGTTCTTGAATGATCCCAATCATTCGTTTTCAGTTGGGGTACAGTGTAGGCCACCAGGTTGGCTAGGTGGTGCTACTACTCCTTGATTCCTCCCATTGCTGACTGAGACGAACCTACCGAGTCGCGCAATACGATTGACGACGGAATGAATCGAGCTTAATCTCTCATTATGAATATTAGATATTGGATATCCAATTTGGGACATTGGATGTCTAAATTGATTTATTGGATAAATTAATTTACGGCCTAATTAATTAAATAAATTACCGGGTGATTAATTTAATTCATGAATATAATTATTTCTTGGAGAAATTAATTATGTTATTATGTATTTAATATGATTAATTAATTGGATTAATTAATCGATATAAATACATCGGAACGGAATTGTAGTTTATCTGTTTGGACTCTCGGGAGTACGAAACGAACCGAACTCGTCGGATTCCTTCTAGAGGTCGGCCTCACCTTTTGGTCTCTTACCTTTAGTCTTAGTCTTGCTTTGGTGGGTGAAGACTAATCACCTTAGAGATTTTATATCTCTTATAATAAGGATTAAAGGGATTGTGTGGGATTTGGAAGTAGAATAAAGGAAGACAACTTTCACTTATCCTCACAAATTCCATCGTGAGTTTTGAAAGAGAGAGAGAGAGAGAGAGAGAGAGAGAAAATAGTTTTCTCAATTGTCTTCATCTTGTTCTTGAGTTTTCTTGGAGAAATTCAAGATACATTGAGAGATATATATTATACACTTAGAGTGCAATAATAAAAGGCTTCATCACTTGATTCTAGCCGTAACCTTAGAGGTTAATCGAGTGTTGTTATTCTGGTCGTTTTTCTGGTGCGTGTTAAATAGAGACGCGGTGTTTTCGACGTTGGATCGTTCAAGAGATTGGAGTGGATTGGATTCGTAGAGTTCAAGAAAAGTTTGGGGAACAGCTCAAGAGAAGGTTACCATTTAATCAACGGACTTTAAGGGTTAGTTTCTTACAAGTCTTGCCTTTCGTTTGTATATTCGTATATACGTAGCTCGATCGATCCTCGTAGGGATTCGGATCGAATTAATTTTCGTATTACCGCTTCTGCTGGGCCTTCGTTTTAGGCACCGAATCCCAACATATTATACTTAGTCACTGATGATTAATTTACATATTGTACTTTCAGATTTTTCTCTTCATGTGTGTTTTTTTTATCTTTAAATGTTGATTCTTAATTTTTGCTTGTTTTTAATTCATTTGGTTACCACAGGGATCTATTATACCTCATGTACCCCATGTAAGTACCTTAGTTTCCTCATTTCCAATACTAATTTTATAGATATTCTCTTGCAAATAGTATGTGTCTCACTGCACATGCTAATTCTTTTCTATGTAACTCAGAGTTGTCCTTTAAGTAATCTCAATGAAATATCTCAATGCTGGTTTTATGTTAAATATGATAAGTAACATGATTGAGCATGTCATTATTGCACAACCAATCTAGTATTCATTTCGTATTATGTTCTGATTTTTTTTTGAGATATTGGTTTATGATAATATAAAATTGTACAGGTTAAGAATGTCCAGCAAAAATACATTCCACAAATGTCGATACAAAAATATCCAGATTTAAGTAAAAAGCACCGAGTAACTGCTCCAAGAAGCGACAAATTTGGCTTTTATACTCAGGTAAAGAAAGGGTATGACCATACTCGTCAAATTGTCCCCGACAATATTGGAAGAAAGAAAATAGATAGGAATATGACAACCATTGGTGAATTATTGTCACAGAAGAGGCAATCTCAGCTGTAACACCCCCAAAACCACATGGGAATATTACACGCCGTAGATCCTTCCACGAGGACCTACCAGGATAAACATCATAGAACGACCCAACGTTTGCCCATTTGGGGCAAACAATACAATGATACAGACCGTTAAGGTCAATTATAAACAGCTACATGGACCGGTGAGGTCGTGTGACCGACACAAACAGAAAAATACAACTCTTTACAATGAATACCCATGCAGGGGTAAAGATACAAAATAGCGGAAGGCGGATTACGACTCTGATGATACAACACCACTCGACTTAACTGCTAACTCTTGATTAGTATCGTAACCCGTCACTTCCTGTGCCGATCCTGTGACTGCTCCCCGAACCAGCAAGCACCTGGACACAAAATAGACATCCACCCTCCTGATTACTCGGGGGTTAGCAAAATTCCACTATTTTTCTAGTGCAAGTATAATACGATACGAAATGCGACAAGTAAATAGCAACCACGAATTTGATACGGAAATCAACTATCAAAATGTTCACGAGAAGTTTTAGAATTTCGAACTCAAGAAAGGAAGTATTTGAAAAGAAACTTGTCATCTCGGATATTTTTAAAATAGAAATTCTTTTGGACCTCGAGTCCCAATTTACAAATCCTTTTAGAAAGCGTTAGGACCGCAGCTCAATTCTCGTTTCAAAACACACTAGTTGAGATATCATTATGGGTCTGTGACCAACTTTAAAATGTTACCCAATCAATCATTGTTACACGATCATTGTTTGTACACATCATGTACCGAACTCCAGAGGCCTCGACGGACCCTACCCGGACCACACGCATTATTTGTACACATCATGTACCAAACTCCAGAGGCCTCGACGGACCCTACCCGGACCACACACATCGTTCGTAAACATCATGTACCGAGCTCCAGAGGCCTCGTCAGACCTTACCTGGAACGCACACATTATCACGACACAACTCATATTGATCAACTCAACACATCACCACGAGAAACACACATTATTATCAATATGTCAAACCATTCAACAATACACCGTAATACATATTCAAGTATGTAAATCAAAACGACACAAATATCATAATCATCACGACAACTCAACCATGTCCAACCAAACCCGACACAAACCATACGATTAACACAACCAAAACAATTCCACGACGTTAACCAAGTGAGGATATCATCACTACCATCAATCATTCACAATAATAAAATCACACGAAGCATATTCACGGAAGTAAACCAATTCATCATAACCCTAAAACGAAGTCCCTATTTACAAGACACAAATCGTATAGTAAGATACTTACCTCGATAAACGATACCGAACACTCCGACGAACACGGCTCAACGGGGAAACCTCGAACACCTACAATCCTCCGGAAAAAACAATAAAGATACAATTACAACGTGAATCAAGATCAATAACAACGAAAATCCTACCAAACCATCGAAGGAAAACTCATTGGGACATTTAATCGAACATTAAATGTTCAATAACTCCCAAGAACACTCGAATCACCAATCGAGTTAAACAAACTCGAAATATAGATATACAACCTATAGAACACGATTAATAATGCTCAATAACATCAACCAATTCATCAAAATCGGACGAACAATGAAGATCAAGAAGGAATCCCGAAAGTCAACCCAATGAGATTTCAAGAATTTACCTCGATCCGACGAAGAACAAGGATTAGATGATGTTTGATACGAACTAAGCTTCCCAAAATGATGCACGATGATACCACCGATCACCACCTAGGAGTTCCAGCTGAGAATCACGGAAGAAGAGGGAGGAATGGTGAAGATGAACAAAAACCCATCGGCAGGCCTATATATAGCCGCGTAGGTTACGGCCATAACAGGTGGCACCTTACGGCCATAACTCGGCCCTTACGGCCGTAATCGTCATCATCTAACGCGTGTAATCGGCACCCCCAGGACACTGCCCAAGACGCTCGGCATATTACGGCCGTTACCAGGCAAGGCCTTGCGGCCGTAACCGGGCATTACGGTCGTACCCGGCCACACATTACGGCCGTTCGATCCTCCCTGGGCTAATGCCCAATCTGAGCGGGTGCCTTACGGCCATAACTATCAAGGCATTGCGGCCGTAACCGGCCATGCATTACGGCCGTAATAGGACCTGCATTGCGTCCGTAACTTGGCCAGGCCTTACGGTCGAAACTCGATCGTTCCGATAGTCCAGTTAGACGTTCGACAACGTCTCGGTCACACTAACGCACCGGCTACGATTCAAAACAATAACGAGCAAATTAAGAAACATAACATACCACATCACACGCACACATCTAATCAATGAAATGCACGCAACAACAAGTCTCACTCGACAGACACTACAACAGAGTATATCATACTGTTCATGACAGAAAAAGAATTCCACATAATCATAACGACAGGAAATAACCAACACCAACCGACAAATAGTTCAATGCAACCGGAATAAAAGTCTCGGGTATTACATGCTATCCCTTTAAAAATAAGTTTCGTCCCGAAATTTAAAACAAGGTCATCACAGTGATACAAAACAAAACACGACGAGAGATAATAAAATACCATATTCATGACCCCGTGGTCCACTGTCACGTCTCCATAGGTTCAACAACCCACACGAAACTCATTCAAAACAAAATATCAATCAAGTAGGTCCAACCATAAAAACATCACGTAATTGTAATATCCGCAATTTCGATTTCTGGTAAATTCTTTTTTTTTCGGCGGGAGTCTATTTTGATGACTCGATCATGACTGTTTCGTCATTCTGAGAGTATTTGATTCTGCACTTTTTGATGTCTGAGTTCGTTTCGGTGTCGTTTTGTTGAGTTCCGTGTTCTTAAACGGCTTTTCCGCACTTGAATTCGATTCTTGTGAATCTCATCCGAAACTGTTGTTTCAAGTTTCTCGTAAGTTCATTTAATGTTATTATTCATATTGCAAGCTTTGGCTTGGTGTTTCGATCGTGTATCGTGTATTTCGGACGTTTTGGGCCATTTTCATAATTTTTCAAAGTTTGGGGTAATTACTTCCGTTGTCGAATTTCGAGCCTTCGGGTGGTCAGAATCATGTGTTCTCTTAGCGCTTGGATTCGGCTTTGCGAGTACTTCATAACCGTATCTTCAGTTTATATTCAGGTCTGGGCTTTGGGGTCGTTCAGATCGTTGGAGTTGGCCACGACCGAGACATGTCCGCACATGCTGGGGCATTGGCACACCTGGCCGGTTACGGCCGCAAGGGTCCGACAGTTACGGCCGTAAGGCCTGTTACATACGTAAGCCTTGGCCGGTCACGTATGTAACACTGCCGGTAGATTTGGGCAGTTTGGTCGGCATGGCCGGTTACGGCCGTAAGCGCCCGACAGGGTTCAGCTATATAAGGCCTGGGCAGCGAGTTTTTGCTCATTTCTTCCCATTTCTTCACTTTTCATGCGGCTATCAGACGGGTGCGATGGGAAATAGAGTTCTTGGTCGATTCTACTCAATTTCAAGGTGTTTTGGAGATCTCTAGGTGATTAAATCATCATTTAATCCGCGTTCTTCGTCGAATCAAGATATTTCCTTGCTTAGAACCCTACTTGTATGATTTTTGGGGGTTTCTTCATGATTATTCGATTTAATCCGTGGTTTATGAATTGGTTATGGTATTCTTGTTGTCTTGGCCATAATCTTCGGATTTTTTAACTCGTTTATCGATGTTTACCACCCGTGATTTGATTTCTGATTTCTTCAAAGGAACCCTCGGATTCTTGTTGTTTTTCTGGTTGATTCGGATTCTGTTTAGCGTTATTTATTCGTGGTGATATTATTTTCGTAGTTCTCGTGGAATTATCGGGGTGTTGGTCGATCTTGGAATTTCGAGGGTTTCCGGTCGAGCTTTCCCGTTGCTTGGTGTGCTTTGGATTTGAGGCAAGTACCTTGTCCATACAATTCTTGTTTTATGGATACGATTATTGGTGATTGTCTTGGTATGTTAGTTTGATTATTTGAGATGAACTTTCAAAAGATTCGGTTTAGCCTCGTCGAAGGCTCACTTTCAAAACGCGTGTGTTTTGTGAATGTTATGTTTCGTAAATAGTTAATTGAACCCTATGAATACTCTCGATGTTGTGGTGCTTCGATAAAATATATAATTATGTTATCTCATTTGGTATGTTGTGATTCGACAATTGTGTCGTGCTTTGTGTTTGGTGCCTTTGGGTGAATTGCTTGAATATCCTTGGTGTGACATGTTGATTGTGTGATTTGTGAATGTATTTCGCTCACCTCGGGAGGGTCCGACGGGGCCATGGAGGGAATCCAATGGTATAGCCCTGGATTCACGAGTGTTGTGTATGTTTTGTGAAGGTATTTTGCTCACCTCGGGAGGGTTGGACGGGGCCACGGAGGGAATCCAATGGTATAGCCCTGGATTCACGAGTTTGTGTATGTTTTGTGAATGTATTTTGCTCACCAAGGGATGGTTCGACGGGGCCATGGAGGGAATCCAATGGTATAGCCCTGGATTCACGAGTAAAACTTCACGAGTTGGTGTTGATTTTATGTACGTCGAGGACACGTGACGTGGGTTTTTAACCCTGTGAATTGTTGTTGGTTTTCTATTTGCGAAAACAAAACCTTTGGGATGTGACTCTGTTGATTTTGGAAAGAGAAGGATTTGATAATCCTAAATTGTTTTTCTATTAAAACTCTCGATGGCATTTTAAATCATTTTATAAATTGTTTCCCTTGACTTGGAATCTTTCGATTTTGGAAAGCTTTACCTAAACTCTTGCCTCGGGAAGTATTCTCGTTATGATTAAATCTTTGAGGATTTTTTGTTATTGTTATTCTTGGAACTTGAATTGTATGACTCGTATTTTTGCACTTTGTACTTGCACTAGCAAAATAGTGGAATTTTGCTAACCCCCCGAGAAATCGGGGGGTGGATGTCTGTATTGCATTCAGGTTTTGGAGCATAGCACAGGGTCGACATGAAGAATGATGAAAGATGAACGATACTAATCACACGAGGACCCTTATGATGTCGTATTGGTCTAGTTGTATTTTATTTCCATCGCAGTATTCTTTCCCCGTGGTACGGGAGTGTGTTGTATTCGACCCCTGCGTGGGCATGTATTGTGTTTGAGTTGTATGTATTTATTGAAAGACCAAATCGGTCTACTGAGTCATTTTAGCCTTAAAGGCATTTTTGAGTTGTTCAATGTACTTACCAGCCTGGTAGATCCTTGAGGAAGGGTTCTACGGCGTGTAATATCCCTGAGTGGATTGAGGGTGTTACAGTAATACATCTCCACATGAGAAACAATCCGCGTAACGAGCACATAATACCATCACTGGACATCACTAGACCCTCCAGAAGTAGGAATGGAACTCCGGTTCCCTACCATCTTGGCAATTATCTCGTAGTACTGAACTCGATGCCCCTCGCGTCCACAATTATAACAAGTCACCGGCGGTTTCTTACAATGCGCACATTCATGGCGCAGAACGTTACAGTTGAAACACCTTGGAGCACTACCAAAACTCAAAGACACCGACTTGGGTCTTTTAGATTCTCCAATTGACCGAGAAGGTCCCATACTCAACTGCTACGAGAGTTGAGGTTTAAGAATCCCAATTCCCTCGCTTCCCGATGCGTCATTAGAATTCTTCCATTTCCTTGCCGCAGATGTAGACTCCGCAGACATTATAGCCATTTCAAATGCTAAGACTCGATCCTAATAGTCCTTCGATGTTGTACACATAAAAAGTCGAACCTGAGGTTTTATACGCATATCAAAATAACGAACTTTATCTGCCTCACTTCACACTTGATCTCGAACATAACACAGCTGTCGATTGTAATCGACTATTGCTATCGACACTTATTGGGGTGTAACCGAGAAAAACTCAACAATCATGCGTTCTTTAACAGGCGGCGGACAATACTCTGCCCCCATGAAAATCTTGAATTCAGTCGAAGTAGCTGTATGATCACTAGGCGCTACGGCCTCCAACCAATATGCAGCTTCTTTGTCGAGCATGTATTGAGCAATAGGTACTCTTCTTTCATCGGGACAAGCTACAACATCGAATATTATATCCAACTAGAAGAGCCATTTCTCCCAGCCTAATGAGTCCGAAGAACCTACAAAACGGGGCGGGTGCATTCTCATCACATCTCGTAACCACTTACTAGCTCCATTATCCTCATCTAGGATCCCATCCCGGTGTATGGTCTGATTCATATGCACCAACCGGTCAACCACCTGACAAAGAATGGTGGCGGTGCCAATGTCAACATTACCTCTGGTTGATTGCCCCCGATCACGCGATTGGTCATCTCGACCATCTGTACTGAGATGATTGGCGCTCGACAACGAGCGAGTCGCCCTCTCATGCTCCTAATTACGACCACTACCATGCCCACGACCTCGGCCTCGACCTCTCGGCATACTGAGCGAACAACCATCCTGAATAACATAACAAAACAACATCACATAATCAACATAGGACAACAAACAATAGCATGATAAAACATTAACTCCAAGTCATCACACGAATACACGAACTAACACCGCAATAATAGAACTTAAATTTAAAAGTAATTCACACGGTCACATCAACAGAGATGTACGACCTTTATCTCATCAAACACGGTTAAAATATTATATATACCATTGTGGTCCAACATGGGTAATATTCTTAAAAAATAAGTTTTTCGAGGTATTTGTTCGAATGATAATATTATAAAATTCATGAGTTTCAAAGATTTTGATGAAATGAGATTTTTGAAAACACATTTAATACCTCAGTCGTTTAATCAAAACCATGAACCCATTATCAAAACTTTTTTGTTTGAAATTATTTGCAAAACAACACGTTGAAACTTCAATCTTCTCGATAAACGATATCATCAAAATGACCTTATCAATATATATCATTATCACCGTTAACGACATACAGGGTAACCACATGTCTTCACGTAACTTTAAACTCGTCTGATCTGCAAGTAGCCTTGTTAGCGTGCGCTAAGTTTGAGTACTAGCATGCGCTAGCTTTGTAGTTTGTGTGACTTTTTGCGTCTTCGACTTCTTCGTTGTCTTATTTACTTCTTTGTTGTTTTACTTTATTTAACAACTTAATAATCAAAACTCTATAATGAATATTTGGAATAAAATATTCCAACAATCACTACCAATATCGGGGGTTTAGCCGACGACTTAAAGTCGTCGGCTAAAGGTCAATGTCGTCGGCTAAAAAACCGTCGGCTGATATTCGTCGGCCAAGGTTTAGCCGACGACTTTTTTGTTAGTCGTCGCCTAAAGTTTAAAGTTTAGCCGACCACTACGACAATGTCGTCGGCTAAAACCTGATTAGTAAAAAAAAAAGACACTTTAGCCGACGACTTTTTTAAATGTCGTCGGCTAAAACCTGTTTATAAAAAAAAGATCGTCGGCTAAAACCTGTTTTAAAAAAAAAAGACACTTTAGCCGACGACGGTTTTAAATGTCGTCGGCTAAAACTTTTTTAAAAAAAATAAAATAATTTACTTTAGCCGACGACCTTTGGAAAGTCATCGGCTCAAACCTAATATAAAAAAAAATTCAGATTTTGGGATCCCAAAACCTGTATTTTTTGCACCTGCAATTTTTATAAACCAACTCCCATTATCAATAACAATCAACGCGCAACACATTCAACTAATACCATCAATAATATGCCCAACATTATATGCAACACAACGCACAACACATTCAAGAACATTAATTTCATCAACATACTAGTAGCATCAACAAAATCACTTACACAATTCTAACACAAATATAAATATACAAGAGTACTACAACAACACAACTACAATCCACTACCAAAATCATCTAAATGTCGAAATGTAGTAGTAGAAGGATTACCACCATCCCCTAGATCCTCGTCACGAGGCTGTAAAGATGGGGTCTCTCCGAAGAGAGAAGGCGGTGGAGCAGGTGCCTGCAGTCCAGTCTGAGTAATGGTCTGAGTCAGCGTCATCATATAGTCCATCATGGCCTGCTGCTGTCTCTAGAAACTCTCTAACCGCAACTCAGTCCTCTGCTCGCTCTCATGTAACCGCGTCTGAGTCCTCCTTTCATTCTCAGCTTGGAGCTCCCACTCCACCCTCAACTGCTCCTCGAGATAGGCAATCCATGCATCCCGTCCGTGAGGGCGCTGGAAGCTGGGGTATCTTTCAATACACGGTTACCCTCGGCTCCCATCATCTTAGTGCGGTACCGACTACCTCTAGGAGGGTAGATGGTACCCCACACCCTAGCGCGAACATAAGGATCAGCCTGATCGATCTGTCCAATGGCAGAATCGAGGTCGGTCTCAGCTAAGTCCGGATACTGCTCCCGAGCAATCTCAGCAAGCATCCTCTGAGACTCCTCCCGCACACGCTCCCAAGTTAATATGAAAATAAATATTTTAATATCAATAAAAGTATGATACAAAGGCATTTATTTTATTAGCAAAATAAAATAAAAAAAGACTTACATATTCCTCGGGACGGTTCGGATATGCTTTATGAGTAACGTAGGCAAATGCGTCCAACGAATCAGAAGAAATGGCCTCGTGCGCAACTCTGGCTAACGATCGAACCTGCATCGTGATGGTCGATCAAAGACGATTGGTTGTGTTGGTTAAGCTAGTCGCCTTCAAAAAAAATATTATTTAGAATCGAGTTTATATTTAGAATTCAAAAAAAATAAAAACTTAAATATTATTAATTTTTATTAAATACTAGCAGTTTTTTTAATAAATAAAATACAATATTCAGATTTTTATTTTTTTTTTATGAAAAATAATATTCTAGTTTTTATTTTTATTAAAACAATTTATAAATAATATCCAGAGTTTATAAATTTTTTTATTTCCACTTTTGAATAAAAAATTCCGATTTTTTAATATTAATAATATTCCAGAATTTAAAAAAAAATACCTAGAGTTCCGATTTTTTCTAATTTAAAAAAATCGGAACTTCAAGTATTTTTTAAATTCTGAAACATTAATTTAAAAAAATCGAGTTTATATATAGAATTCAGAAAAAATAAAAAACTGAAAAAGAAAGAATGAAATGAGGGTATTTTAGTCATACCATGAACTCCGGGTCGCGAAAATGGGCGCGTAGCCACTTCCACTCGTACTCCCGGAACTTGAATTCTTCCGGAGTAACCTCTCGGGTATCACCCCAGGCTGTCCAGAACATGTGCATCTCATTTTTCCAAGATTTGTACCTACAACACACATTGCACAACATATATTATTCGTAAGAAAAAAAATTAGGCAAACAATGTAGATACAAAATAAATTAAAATGACTTACTTGGTAGACTGCACCTCGTCACACCAAATACGTAGTAGAGAGTCGGGAATGACAAACCACACCTATGAATAGCATAAATACGCAATAATTTAAAAACATCACATATTGTATTTTGAAGAACTACGTGTTGATTGAAAAACACTTATTAAATATTTATTAACTTACCGACATTGTAATATCCGGAATTTCCACTATTGTTGTTTAATATTATTTTATCCGAGTTATGTTGTACAGCGTGGAATCTGTATAGTATGGGTAAAATAAATGAAGGACTGAGACATCTGTATTGGTATAATTGTTGTACTTGGTCGACAATTGGATGTAAGAAGTATATGTATTCAGTATGTCGTATGTTCGTATTCTGTATGTTGAGACGTTGTACAAGAATAGCTAAAAATGGCTAAGTATAGCCCGATTAGCGCACTCTAATACTCATACACAACGCGCACTAACCTGTAGGAGTAGCGCATGCTAAAGGTAAAATCATAGCGCACGCTAGTGCAGAACAGATCAGAAGGAATCTACGTGTGGACCAGGCCACTTTCGGCGCACGTTCTGATAAGTCAACGGATGTTTTTAATGTAGTTCTAGCGCACGCTAAACCCTAAAGGTTAGCGCACGCTAATGATATATCGGACAAAAAGGAATCTTATCCTCGTCAGCACTTTCGGCGTGTGGACCAGTCTTCGGAGCATACAGACAAACGAGTCAACTAATATTAGCGCACGCTAAACGCAAGGACTTGCGTACGCTAGAGAGTGTAAGTTACGTACGCTAATGCATGGGCGTTACGTATGTAAGCGCATGTACGAAGCCAGACAGTAGCCCCTGGACTGCGATAGCGCACGCTAACAAAAGTCGGTTAGCGCACGCTAAACATAAGGTTTAGCGCACGCTAGTAATATACTTTATAAAAAGGGACAGAAGGGTGTTATGAAGCATTTCGTCCATTTCTTTCCTTTCACCCGATAGAGAGAACCTTGGGAGGACATTTGGAGTTCCTAAATACTGAGGGATGATCCTCTTTAACAAGATTAAAGATGGAAATCATGGATTAAAGCTTTGTTCTTGAAATCATTGGTGATTCTTGGAAATGGATTCAACCTTGGAAATCAATCCATTCCTTCATAAAGGTAATCACTCTTCATCTTTGGATTTCATTTTGGATTCAATGTTGATGTTCTTGAGTTGATGATTATTACAAAAACAAGTTGACAAGCATGATTATGAGATGGATTATCGGAGTATGATGATATTAATATGATTTGGGAGATTTGAATTGTGTAGTTCGTTTTCTTGAGATAAGTTGGTTAATCCTCCTTCTCCTTTGCGGATGTTGATGTTATTGTTGATGATTACTCCCTCTAATGATAAATTATGGAAGTGTTGTTACGTTCTTAATGTTTCATGATGTTGATATTGAAGAAGATGATATTTGAATATAAGAATTGGATTAAGGGTTGGATGATTACTTATATGTTAAAGGATATCGGATTTCGTTGTTTTGATATCTATGAGCATGATTTAGAATCACTTAGTGTTCTTGATAGTCGCCATATGTTGATCGGTATCTGAAAAACATGCATCAGTACAGCATTAGCGCACGCTAAGCTTACTGGCTAGCACGCGCTAACGAGAGCAACTTAGCGCACGCTACGTTAAGTGATTAACGTGCGCTAAGAAGGCAGAAAGTGCAGTATTTTCGTGTTGTGGTTCTGAAATCGTGCTGGTTTGAGTTGGATTGATCTGACTAGTGTTTAATCGAGATTTTGTCATGCCGTTGGATTTGTGATTTGGTTTTATCGATTGTTGATTGTTATCGAACTTGTTTTCTATCGATTATTGTAATAGGTTGAGATTATTGATTGGTGATTAGAACCACGCTTTGCGGTCGTGTTCGAGAATGTTCGTGAATTACATTGATCAGGGCCAAGGGACTTGTAGATGACGGCAATGGAATTGGTAACGGCTTCATCGGTATCGAGGTAAGTTATTACTTGCTCAGTTTATAGTATTTAATGAATGGTTTCCGTTTCATTCGGGTATAATTCGTATAGCAATGTTTATAATCATAATCACAGGAGATTTGGGATTATAAATCATATTCGAGTTTTGGGAATCTAAATCATAATGTATATGATTTACTTTTGTTATTGGTATACTTGTATATCAAGGATATATTGTGACAAAGACGAAGATATGAATTATCTACCGTCCGTGATATTTAGATCGTCGAATATTGAGGATAATGGTTGGTGATGGTTTAGACATCGAGATTGCTCTCGAAGGACTTTGGGCAAGTACTCTAATCATTTTTGTCATTTCGTGTCGATCATGTTGCGATACATTTGTGTATTGTTGTTGTCATGCATTTGTGTATTATTGTTAATATGCATTTGTGTATTGTTGTCGTATGTCCACCTCGTGTTGATCTGACGGGATCATCTTGGGATCTATGCTAGCGTGCGCTGGATCATTGGACAGGTTTTCCACCTCGTGTTGATCTGACGGGATTATCTTGGGATCTAGGCAGTGAACACTGGATCAACGGATTACCCATGTGTTGTTGTTGTTCATATGTATATTATGGGTTTGCCATAAGTATACATTGTCGTTATTGTTGTGATCATATTGATGTTGTCATATGAGTATGCATTTGTAGGTCTTGTGTTAGGACCATGTCCGTATGTTGTGTTGATCTGATCTCGGATTACACTGACGTGATTGTCATGGTAATTCCTATCTTGAGGTATGTTCCGTATTTCCTTGGTACTTGTCTTTGATGGACAATCGATTATCGTATTGTAATTGTCGACGTTATCCGATGGATTGAATTGGCCAGAGTTGGTATAATTTCCGTATCGCGAGTTATGATAATTTTTTGAGAATCTTGGGTATTGTTGAGATACCGTACAGATATTTCGGTATTATCTTATTGTGTTTTTAAGGATACGAATCATGGATTTTTGTAAAGTTACGATAGTAAGATTACATTGGTCGTATTCTTACTTAGTATTTCCATTGATATGTAATTATTGACGTGATGTGATGGTTATCATTGTTGGATATTATGGCTGACCCCGTCGTGGGCTTTCTTTTTAGGTTCTTGGATTATCAAGCTTGTAGCGGTCGTGGAGAGATGAGCTTCTCGGAGGATACTGGCTAGAGCATGTATTTGTGTATTGAGTTTCTTGATCAGTTCTTGTATTCTGCTATTAGAGTATTTTAATTGTTCGTCCTTACCCGCTGTGTGAGTATTTTTAAATTGTCTTTTGGTATCTGGTAACTTAGGTTACTTTGGAAATCGTTCTCTAAATCTATTCTGTCGGTACGTGTAAGCGATAGCTTAACGTATGTTCTTAAACAATTGAGTTTTGGCATTTCGGGCCTTGTGGTTTCAAATGAGTTTTCACGACGGTTTTGATAAACGAGTTTTATAAAGTCTTCGAATATTTTAAATAGATAGTACCGTCGTTAACCTCTTGGGTACTTGTAAATGTTTGCGAAAACTTTCCTTCAGCCTTGTGGGTTCCACCTGGGGGCCCACGGCGCTGTAATATTCTCGGTCTGCTCTGGCAGTGTTATAGACATAGCATTGTTCAAAGCATCCTTCATGCACTGCGGCACGTCCCCCCAATCGGGCCACAAAACGGGGACTCTGTCCCGAATGACAAAGCCAACATTACGGCTATATGATGCCGTAGCGTCAGAAGACATCACCGGCCGGCCGTGTCTGTCTAGAGGAATCTCGTAATGGCCATGCTTACTTACATACGAGTCGAGCGCCAGACCCTTTGCTGGGCCACGAGTCTTCTTCTTTTTCTTCTCCTCCTCGACTACATTTTTCCCCTTCTCTTTCTCCTTCTCCATCTCCTCATACAATTTCGTTTTCGAAACTCGACAACTCCGCCAACACATGTTGTCTGTACAAGACTCGTAGACGTACGCCTCGTCAGGGCTAATCAATTGAACGAGAAATCGAACTCCCGTCTCATCGACCTCTGGAATAGTCGGAACCATCGGAGGCATGAATAGAGTTGGCGGTGGACCGTGGGGCACCGCGGACGAGGAACTCCGTACATCTCCTGATGTGTGAGGGCTAGACATGGGTCGGTGGATGGGAGGCATACGAGTCTCCGTCTGCGAGGGGGTCGACCGTGGTGTCTGAAAGGATAAACGCCGCGCTAGTGTAGCGGGCTCATCTGTCGCCCTAAAAAAATCGTCAGTGTTCATGCCGGTAGCTTCTAGTATCTGGCGGGCACGAACGCTACTCTGAGATATGTATAGTGTAGTGTGATCCGGCTTACTAGAGGCTGCCTAACTCCCCCCCGAATCGGGAGTGGTCGACTTTATCGACTTCTTCCCCAACACTCAACACAACAGTAATTATCAATGCCATACCACATTAATCTTTCGATTAATGCCAGCTATACAATTCCTTCCTCAAACAAATTAATCAAATATTTCATCAAAACTCATTAAACAATTTATGTAATTCATCAAATAATCTAAACAAATTCATCAAATCCACAACTCAACACAACAGTAATTATCAATGCCATACCACGTTAATATTTCGATTAACGCCGGCTATACAATCCCTTCCTCCTCAAACAAATTCATCAAATTCACAACTCATTAAACACAAACATTAAAAATACTAAATTCATCAAATATTGCATCACAACTCAATAAACATTTTACCTAATTCATCACATAATCTAAACAAATTCATCAAACAAATATAATAAATTCATCAAACAAAATAAAAAAAAAGGAAAAGGGTTACCTGTCGGGAGGCGGTCGGACGGCAGGCGGAGGGCGTCGGGCGGGGGGACGGGGGTTGTCGTACAGGCGACGGGACGGTGGCCGGGCGGGCGGCGGGACTTGGGCTGTCGTACAGGCGGCGGGACGGCGGCCGGGCGGGCGACGGTTGGGTGATGGGGGCAGGGGGCGATCGGGCTGGATGAGGGAAGGAGAAAATAATACAAGAAAGAAGGAGAAAACGTATAAAATGTAGGGGGTTTAGCCGACGACAATATCTACGTCGTCGGCTAAAGTGTTTTAAAAAAAATATTATACTTTAGCCGACGACTTCCCAATAGTCGTCGGCTAAACCCCAAGTATGACACGTGCCGCCTAACACGCCGGAGTCAGATACATCGCTTTCACTTTCGGGCAAAGTGCGATACGGCCGTCATTTGACACGATCGGTGGTTTAGCCGACGACAATATCTATGTCGGCTAAAGTATACCATTTTTTTAAAAACTTTAGCCGACGACTTAGATATTGTCGTCGCTAAACCCCGACCGTGTGAAATGACACGGCCGTGTCGCACCCGCCGTAAAGTGAAAACAGATCAGATGCTCCGACTCCGACCGTTTTAGACTACACGGCCCGTGTCATACTTGGGGTTTAGCCGACGACTATTGGAAAGTCATCGGCTAAAGTATAATATATTTTTTAAAACACTTTAGCCGACGACGTAGATCTTGTCGTCGACTAAACCCCCCTATTTTTTTAATAATATTATTAATATTATATTAATGTTTTGATTATTATTATTACTATTTTTTTTAATTATATTTAACATATGAAAATATACATCTAATAAATTTATGGCTCATAGTTTGAGTCATCACTATAGTCTGTCTCATTATCTGAGTTGATATCCGGCAACATATGCCTCAAGTCGTCCACATTATCGTCATCAGAATTTTCAAGTAATTCGTTCTATCAACGTCAACGTACCCGCGAGCATCATCACAGAGTCGGACGACTCGTCCTTCAAGAACATTATTCATTGTAATTGTCGTTGATGGTGGAATATTTGCTGTATTTGGCTCTTCATAAGCATCATCGTCATCAGTACCTGTTGTTTCTCCCAGTGTAGCAGCACTATAAATATTCCTCGTTGTCACAACGTTCACTATCTTCCATGTGCCTTTCTTCACCAAGTCGTCCAAATTATACACCGACTTTGCTGATGTAGCAAATACAAAAGAATCACTTTCATACCATGAAGTGGAAGTTCAAGAGATAACAGCCCGTAGTCGTCTTGCATATCGGTTCCAAGACTGGTGTCGTACAATCGACACTTAAACAAGTAAATTGTCATGCCTTCCCCGTAAATTAGTTCTACCACTTCCAAAAGAACACCGTAATATCCACCATCTATCATAACCCCAGAATTTTGACATCTTCTTTTTTGGTCTCTCTCAAGGCATACAAATGTGACACTGTTGACTTTGGCCATCGAATAAATTCTTGACATAACCGGCTTCATAGAAAGAAGCATAAGTTCATGCGACCAGTTAGGGTGTCCGTCATCTTGTATGTGTGTCATCTGTCGTAAATAAACTTTTTATGTAAAAAAAATATCTTAAGTCCAAAATCAATAGCAACTGAATGTATACGTACCCATTCTCCAAAATAGTCGGCAAAAGTGTCATTGTGGAATCTAGTGTCACCTCACACCATATCGCATGACAAGTGGATGTCTTTCCAGTACTGAACTTCTGGACAATTGAACAACATCCACCAATGTGCAATTCGTGATTCGTACGGGTCTAATTGTCTTCCTGGCAACCTCCCATAGACGTCAACCTCAGTGGATATGATAGAAAGATTGAATTGTATTTTATCTGCTGGAATAGAGCGGGAAGGGGGGGTCTAAGATGCCCAAATACAACTTGATATGCGTAATACACTCCGACACAAGGTAAGATTCTGCAATGCATCCTTCCGGTGCAGACTTATTGGCCACGGAGTCTTTGTAATCACCGAGTTGCCTGTAATATTGTCATTGTGTTATAAATCATACTTAATTTGACAATATATATATATATATCATACAAAATTATGTTACCTTTCAACCGGGTACATCCACGCAGCAGTAATCGACCAGTGACCAATAACTGCCGGGGAAGGTGGATCATGAGGTGAGGCATGAGGTCAAAAAAGTTTGGAGGAAATATTCGCTCAAACTTGCACAAGATATATATGATCTCATCTTGCATTTTATGCAAATCAGATCTCTTCACTTATCTCGTACATAATTTCTGGAAAAATCTTGACAATGCAACACACGGCTCGACCACCTGTTTTGGTAAGTACGGTCAAATAAATACCGGAAATAGGCATTGGAGTAGGATATGACAATCATAACTCTTCAAA
The DNA here is from genome assembly GCA_033398695.1 of Orobanche coerulescens. Classification (NCBI taxonomy): domain Eukaryota; kingdom Viridiplantae; phylum Streptophyta; class Magnoliopsida; order Lamiales; family Orobanchaceae; genus Orobanche; species Orobanche coerulescens. The sequence goes on along the minus strand of CM065805.1, from coordinate 26,018,794 downwards.
CCAGTTAACTTGTTCTCCCTGAAATTAACGCATCTTTCTATATTTCCATCATACCCGGTAGGATACCTAGCAGTCTTTATCCACCAAAATATCTCAGTTCTCTACTCGGCAGTGATGGTGTAAGTTGCCTTAGGCATTTTTTGTTTCCCTTGACAGTTTTCAACCACAAATGTTTTCTTATGCTCATTTCTTCCAAACCTTTGCGTGCTTTTGGCCCGTCTGTGGTCTTTCCATCCCAGCCTAAGGTTGTCCCAACCACACTTTCACAAACATTCTTTTCAATGTGCATGACATCCAAGAAGTTCCTTATCAGTAACTTGGACCAGTAAGGCAATTCACAGAATATACTTTTGTGCGACCAATACTTATACCTGTCGGGCCTTTCAAGGGTTGCTGCAATCACATCAGGATGGTTTCTAAGCTGACCAAAATCGTAGTCATTAAGAATCCGTAGTATTTCATCACTTGTCCACTGTCGTGGTGGCTCGCCCATTTCTACAGTGCCATCAAATGATGCAGCATCCATACGCCACTCATGTTCCCTCTCAAGCTATATCCGATGACGCATTCGTATAACTTTCCTACAGTGGTACCTAGCACAATCTGCATTCAAACACACTGGACAACCTCTATATTCGCTAATAACATATCCAGGCAGCATTCCATATGCAGGAAAATCACTAATAGTGTCGATACACATGGCGTGCAAGTAGAACATCTCGGACGAATAACTGTCGTACGTGGGATAACCTTGCTCCCACAACAATTTCAGCTCCTCTATCCAAGGTCTCATATACACATCGATACACTTTCCCGGATATCCCGGCCCCGGGACTAACAAGGTCAACATATTATACTCCTTCCGCATACACATCCACGGAGGAATATTGTAAGGAATCACTACAACAGGCCATCTGGTATATGAAAGACTCATGTTACCAAAAGGGTTGAAACCATCACATGCAATCCCGAGCCTCACATTTCGGATATCTGAAGAAAAATTCGGATACTCCCTATCTATATGCTTCCACGCCTCTCCATCCGAAGAGTATATCATAGTATCCCTGCCATTAGTGCGCGGCTCGGCATGCCATCTCATTGCTTTTGCCGTGTGAGGAGATATAAAAGCCGTTCCAACCTGTCCTTCAGTGGAAAATACCAAAGTACCTTCACCGGTTTCTCTTTTCCAGAAGGAGTGATCATATATCTCTCTGTATCACATACAGGACATCTCGTGAGGTCTTCATTAGGATGCCCCCAGAATAGAACACAATCATACATGCAGACGTAGATCGTAATGTAGGAAAGACCAAGATCTTTCAAAATTCGTCTCATTTTCGTATATGTATTAGGAAGATGATGACCCTGTGGAATCATATTACTCGTAAGCTCCAAGTAATCATCCACAGACTTGATGGATGATCTGTTTTCCACCTTTAATCTCATCGTTTCCATAACACAATCAAGAACAGTCATGTTACACCCTGGGTATAGAGGGGTCTGTTGGAGTTGAATTAGCTTGTTGTACTTGTCAAGCCCAGCAGTATTGCAAGGCAATGGTCTACGGGGTCGTGGGATTGGCTCAGTTGGTACAAACGTCTCGTAAAAACCAAACACATCATCAATCAACCTCCTCTTCGGATCGGTGAACCCGTCATTACCACTAAATTGTCCGTGATCATACGGAATAACAGAATTCGGTGCTTCACCGTGGTATATGCAACATGTATATTTACTCCAAAAACCATTCTTCTTTAAGTGTTCCCAGACCTCATCAAATGGAAAACGATACATAACACTGCGACATCTACATTTATTACACGGACAGTAGTGCAACGTATTACCACTGTCGTGCTCTTTTACAAATCTCATAAATTGCTTCATCCCATCCATTACACTTGGATCCCATTTTCGTAACCTAATCCAACTCTTGTCCATCCTGAAAATGTATAAATTTTCCAATATTAATCTAACTAACTAATATTGTTCAAATTATAAATGAAATCACAACAAACAATTAATCATAATGATTATCATCATAAAACTTAATCGTTATACATAAAAGCTTTCGAATGTACAACATGAATAATACAAAGTTTCGAAATCACAATAAAAAATACAATAAAATACGTACCATAATCGAAATGGTGATTATAACAACCGGTAGAAACCTTCGTCACTCCAGCTATCAAAACTCAAAGTAGCAACACAAACTCAAAAAATACACAAAGAGATTTCCAAGAACCGGGTTGATCTTTTTCGCAAGGTCGCAATACTCAAAGTAGCAACTCACAAGCTTTTTCGGGAATAATCGATGTGGTCGGGAATAGAAAGGTGCTCTTTAGCGGGGAGAGGGGCAAGATTGGGTTGGTGTTCCATAAACTATATATAATTTTCACTTGGAGGTTTAGCCGACGACTTGATCTAGGTCGTCGGCTAAACCCCATTTTTTTTCGAAAGGGTTTAGACGACGACCTAGATCTTGCCGTCGGCTAAAACATTTTTTTTTGGAAATTTAGCCGACGACCCAGATCAAGTCGTCGGCTAAAACGTCTTTTTTTTTTCGTCGGCTAAACAATCTCAAGAGTCGTCGGCTAAACCTCTTTACTATAGCCGACGACTATGTTGCACTATAGCCGACGACCTAGATCAAGTCGTCGGCTAAAACTGTTTAGCCGACGGCAACACGAGTTGTTGACTAAAGTGCAAAGTTTAGCCGACGACACTTTAAATTCGTCGGCCGTTTTTTACGGGTCGTCGGCTAAAGTGTAAATTTTGGTAGTGAATCTCCCCCTTTTTGATGATTACAAAACAACGCCTTGAATGGGATAAACCTGCAAAATAAAATATATGTCTATTTGCATGAATCAAAGTTTTCGGCTTTGCTTGTTTCGTTAGTTCTCCCATCTTTTCTTTTTCTTCTTTCTGACTTCTTCTTTTCATTTCTCAAATTTTTCGATTTTTCGGGATTTCACTTTTTTCGACTTTTCTTCGTCTTTTCTTTTCTTTCTACTATTTTCTCCACGTATACTATTCTCTATTATTCCCATTCTTCTCCCCCTTTTGTTATCAGTAAAAAGTGTAAATAAAATAATAATTAAATCGATAATATGATAATTGTATGAAAAAAAATGGATAAACTCCCCCTGACAAAAAATCTCCCGTAAAAATATAAATACTCCCCCTGAGTAAAATACTAATTGATGAAAATTAATTTTTGGGGGCCCAACCGATAGTTGATTTTTCTTTCGAAACATAGACGATATTTGAAATAGTGGTTCCTTTAGGAATCCAAATCTTTTTAATTTTAATCGTCCGGCGTGAGCTTTTATAATTCGAAATATGATGCCAATGGGTATTTTCAGATTTAAGGATTCGGTTTTAAAATTTAGTTTGAATCCCAATCCCTATTTATTCAAAGTGATTTTTTGAACCGATAACATTTGTTCAAATTTTTCGTTTCCACACTAAAATTTCTTTGTCAAAGTTTTAAGTTCATATTGAACTTTCAAAAGATCATTCTTTAAAGTATTTTCGTTTTCAAGGCATTTTGAATGATCGAACTTAAAAACTTCCCCCTTTTCATTTAATTTCGAAATTTTATTTTCCAATAATTTATTTTTAGCTTGGAGGGATTTGATTTTAGATAAATCATTTTGATAATCCGTATGCAATAATTCAAATGCTTCAAAAAGTTCATCGTAAGAATTACTTACTTGGCTTTCGACGTTACTTTCGTCGAATGAACTTCGGGCCATAAGAGCGAGATTATTTTGATTGATAAAATCATCATCTTCGTCTTCATCGCTCCACGTGGCAATTAGAACTTCCTTTTTAGGATTTGCTCGGCAATTCTTCGCGAAGTGGCCTGGTTTACCAAAGACTCGATAGTTGTTGTCGAATTTCTTAGATTCGCCCATCTTGATGTCTTTCTTTCTCCGGTTTAATAAGTTTTGAAACTTATTTATATTCTTGGCATAGTATGCCGATTCTTCGTCGCTTTCATCGACTGGGATTTCTTCCTTTCTTGACATCTTCACTTTCATGGCTATCGTTCTTTCCTTCGGCTTCGGCTTGTTGTTCCGTGATTTTAGAACTATCTCATAATTTATTAGCGAACCAACGAGGGCGCTAAAATCGAGCGTGTTGAGATCTTTAGATTCCATGATCGCCGTCATGATGCCATCCCATTCAACAGGTAGTGATCTTAAGATTTTCTTGACTTTCTCACTACTTGATAATGGTTTCCCAAAACAAGCTAATCCATTTGATATGATCGAGAAACGGTCGAGCATGTTCGTGATGGATTCTTCACTTCTCATCATAAATAGCTCGTATTCATGTAGGAGCATATTTATTTTTGTCTCCTTGACTTGAGACGTTCCTTCATGTGTGACTTCAAGCATTTTCCATAATTCAATGGTCCTATCACACGAAGATATCCGGTTGTGTTCTTACGGATTTAGTGCACAATATAATAATTACGTGGCTTTGCAATTATAGTGGTCGTTTTTCTAATCGGAATCATCATATTCTTCAAAAGATTTAAGCGTACTATCGGATTTGATAGGAGTTTTTGGACCAAGGCATATGACTTTCCATAGCTCGATGTCGTAGGCTCGAATGAATATCGACATCTTCTTTTTCCATGTCATCAAATTGGATCCGTCAAAGAATGGTGGTCGATTTAGAGCAAGACCTTCGACTGGGGAAAATTGAAATGCCATTTGGATCGACTCCTCGGATGTTAAGCCGCTTCTAGGAGGAACCGCTCTGATACCAATTGTTGTAACGGGATCGGTTATACGCGTTATTGTACGGAAGGGTATTTAAAATGTGCAGAAAATAAATCGACACAGGATTTATAGAGGTTCGGCCAAACGTGCGTACGTCCTCTCTTCGGTATCTTATTCAATAGGCTAAAGATCAACCTCTGCACCTCTCTTCTATCGGTCGAGGGATAACCGTTACAAATTTGTCTTCTATCGGTCTAAGTTAAACCATTCACTCAGTTGTCTTTTTGTCGGTCTAAGTTAAACCGTTTTCCTTTTCTATAGGGCAAGGAATCAACCTATCTATCTTTTTATGGGTACTAGATAAACCTCACTCGGATATAGATTGTGATTCTAACAATGTTGGATCCTTGATCCTAATAACACCGAATCGAATCTTATCCTTTCTTTTTCCTCTCGTGTATGATTTCATGTATAACACTCAATCACTTATCAATATAAGCTCAAATACAACAAATAAAATGTTTACAATGATATCTCAAGTATGAATGATTTGCTCAATGTTGTTGTGTGGTTTGATACCAAGTGGTTTGGTATTTATAGCCAATTTCCTCCAACTAGCCGTTACTGCCAGCCTTCTCTAGCGTGCGCTAATATTCTTCCTTAGCGTGCGCTATCGCAGGTTGCGTATGTTAATATTTGTTGTTTACATACGTTAACTACTTGCAACATCAGTCCAGTGGCTACTGCCTCTATTCGTTAGCATGCGCTAATATCTCTTCTTAGCGTACGCTAATAACACGTCATTGCTTGCATCATATATCCGTTTGGATCATGTGACTTCTGACTTTTCCACCGAATCCCCCAACGGGTTGATTATCTTGAATTTAAACACTTTAGCTTGCGCTATTCCTCAATCGTAGCCTGCTCTATGATATAGTCACTGCATATGTCATTCCGTGTTTGAAAGTCTTCACAACAGTCATATTCCTTCCCTTGTAGCGTGCACTATCTTCATCAGTTAACTTTGCCTTCAGGTAACTTTGAACTCGTCTGATCTGCAGGTAGCCTCGTTAGCATGCATTAACTTTGAGTACTAGCATGCGCTAGCTTTGTAGTTTGTGTGACTTTTTGCCTCATTGACTTCTTTATTGTTTTGTTTGCTTCTTTGTTGTTTTACTTTGTTTAACAACTTAATCATCAAAACTCTATAATGAATATTTGGAATAAAATATTCCAACACTATCAAAGAAGCAGAAGATACTGTCATGACAAATGTTGAAGTCACTGTCAAAGAAGCTACTGCCAAAGTAGACATTGTCAAGGAAAGAGGAGCATCCGGAAGCAGAATATGTAACGCCCTGATTTTGCATATATATTTATTATGAATTATAGAAAACATGATCAATGTTATTAAATTAATGCCCGAATAATTTTTATCATTTAATTCATCTCATTCTCATGATCATACAAATTCATTTATGTCATTATAATCCATGTCCAGTCATGTGATTCATGTTGCGTCATTTCTCGTTTTAATTTATCGTGTTTCATGTCGTCATTTCCTGGCCCGAGTCAAATTTTAAGCGATATTAATCGTTACCCATAAGATTTCACAAGTCCATTTTAATTAATTTAATCCATTCACTTTGGGCCAGCCTAAGCCAAGCCCATTATAATATTCAGCCCAAATCCTATAATTAATTAAGTGGCCCAATTAATAAATATCTATTTTCAGCCCAATTATCATCTTAGTCCAAGGACTATTTGTTTCTCCAGATGAAACGTTTTGCTGCAGTTCCATTTTCATTCGTTCATTCCTAACCTCTCAAATCAACTCATTTAATTTAAATAAATTCTCAAACAATTATGTCATAATTAACACAAATAAATAAGAACCCTTTGAAATCGTTTCAATACAATATATAAACTAAAACTCAGAACTGATTATACACACATACACCCAAAATTTCATTTACAGCAAACGATCATTTCCAAAAATTTACACAAATCACACACACACACCAGGAAATTTCATTTACAGTAAACTCCAGTTCACAAATATTCTTCTGATCTTTTTTTCTGCAATCATTGAAGGCCGCCCCTGAACCCTACAACAATCAACTCTTCACCAGAAAAGGTAAACTCATAACCTCGACATCTTCTTCATACAATTTGATATTAATGCTTTGTTCCTTCCTAAAGCAAAAGTTTAAAACGTTGAAACCCAATATGAAACCCAAATCTGGAAACGAATTCCAAATCAAACTCAACCCATTTTGTTTTAGAATCAAAATTTGAAAACTGAACAAACCAACCTTTGATTTCGGCCGAAACGGGAAATCCCCAGCCACAGTCACATTTTTCTGTTGATTCCGGCCACTGCAACCTTTCCGCCGCCTTCAGCCCGAACCCACGACCAACCTAACCTGTTGTCGCCGCCCACTTACTTCCCCTTCCAAAACGCACACAGCTCCTAGCGAGCCTGGCCAGTTCACATCCCGTCACCTCCGTCAGTGCGAGTGGCGAGTTCCAGAGAGGTTTCCCCTTCTTATGTTTTGTCATGCCCTAATAATTTTTATCATTTAATTCATCTCATTCTCATGATCATACAAATTCATTTATGTCATTATAATCCATGTCCAGTCATGTGATTCATGTTGTGTCATTTCTCGTTTTATTTCATCGTGTTTCATGTCGTCATTTCCAGGCCCGAGTCAAATTTTAAGCGATATTAATCGTTACCCATAAGATTTCACAAGTCCATTTTAATTAATTTAATCCATTCACTTTGGGCCGGCCTAAGCCAAGCCCATTATAATATTCAGCCCAAATCCTATAATTAATTAAGTGGCCCAATTAATAAATATCTATTTTCAGCCCAATTATCATCTTAGTCCAAGGACTATTTGTTTCTCCAGATGAAACGTATTGCTGTAGTTCCATTTTCATTCATTCATTCCTAACCTCTCAAATCAACACATTTAATTTTAAATAAATTCTCAAACAATTATGTAACAAATAAATAAGAACCCTTTGAAATCATTTCAATACAATATATAAACTAAAATTCAGAACTGATTATACACACATACACCCAAAATGTCATTTATAGCAAACGAACATTTCCAAAAATTTACACAAATCACACACACACACCAGAAAATTTCATTTACAGTAAACTCCAGTTCACAAATATTCTTCGGATCTTTTTTTCTGCAATCATTGAAGGCCACCCCTGAACCCTACAACAATCAACTCTTCACCAGAAAAGGTAAACTCATAACCTCGCCATATTCTTCATACCATTTGATGTTAATGCTTTGTTCCTTCCTACTGCAAAAGTTTAAAACGTTGAAACCCAATATGAAACCCAAACCTGGAAACGAATTCCAAATCAAACTCAACCCATTTTGTTTTAGAATCAAAATTTGAAAACTGAACAAACCAACCTTTGATTTCGGCCGAAACGGGAAATCCCCAGCCACAGTCACATTTTTCCATTGATTTCGGCCACTGCAACCTTTCCGCCGCCTTCAGCCCGAACCCACGACCAACCCAACCTATTGTCGCCGCCCACTTACTTCCCCTTCCAAAACGCACACAGCTCCTAGCGAGCCTGGACAGTTCACATCCCGTCACCGCCGTCAGTGCGAGTGGCGAGTTCCAGAGAGGTTTACCCTTCTTATGTTAAGTCCCGCGATTTGATGTGTGTGTGCGCATGTGTATGTGTGTGTGTGTGTGTGTTTTGGCAGAGGAGTGGAGAGAGAGAGAGAGAGAGAGAGTAGATCGATCGGTTGAAGAAGAAGTGAGAATGAGGGTGAGTTGCGGCCGATTAATTAGGGATAGGGTTTTTATACCCAACACTTTTCCAATAATTCAATTCATCACCCCTAAGTTTTTTAAATACTCAATCTAGCCCCAGTCTGGTTATAATTATTTCAGTTAGCCCCAAATCAACTCTCCAGTTTATTCCATTTCAGCCCCAGCTAGTTAATTCTTACGGATTAACCCCAATTAGCTTTATAACTCCTTCAATTTCAGTCCTTAAATATTTATTCCCTACAATTTTACTTCAATCAACTTTTTAATAATTAAAATTCAGCCTTATTTATCCGAGCCATTAAAATATTGGTTGTATTCATTAATAGTAATAATTATTATTATTATTATTATTATTAAATATAGATAATAACAAGAATTTACGGGCCTAGAATTGTCGAGTCAAGCATCTCATCACATTCAAGTTAAAGAACTGCATTTTATCCAGGTGTGCGGATTTATTACGCTTTTGTTTATTTTAATTGCTTTAGATATTGTCTTATATGTGCACGTGAAATCAGTCAGAAGCACTTAAATGTGCAAATCAGTCAGAAGCACTTCGGATGTGTGTTCCGAACGACTTGGAATTGAGACAGGGTATTTGCGACATGCTCATGCGTCACCTTACTCAGTCCATCCGGGAATGTGCAATCAGTCAGAAGCACTTAAATGTGCAAACCAGTCAGAAGCACTTAATTGTGCATAAAGCCTTCGGGCTAGCCAACGGGCTTCAGAATTTATCAGTCATGTTGTTTATACTTGCTAATATATTTAGTAATTAACGTAGACATATTGCGTACTCTCCACACTAAGCGAGTTGGAAGCTCACCCCACTATTTAACCCCTTTCAGGTTGAGGAGCTCGAAGTTGCATGCGATTGAGAGTGGGATGATCAAGCCTATGATTATATGTTTATTTATTTAATGTTATTTCCCTCAAACTATGTTTTATGAACAAGTGTTCGATTTGTTTTAATTTCACGTCGAAGTTTGTTTTTATTTAATGGTGACTCGAAAATATTACTTGCGATTATTAAGTTTGTCTTTTTGAAATGTATTTACGCTGCAAAATTTTAATTTATTCTTCTTAAAATTAGAAGAATTATTATTTTAGAAAAGTGGTCGCTACATAAGTGGTATCGGAGCGGGTCTACGGTTCTGTAGACTCGCTAAAATAATTTCTTTTTTTTTTCAACTAAATTTTCCTATTTTTGCAAGTAGTCAAATATTTTTAGTAAATATGATCATCCACCTCTGTCGCTCGACGTCGACTCCAAGGTACATTAAGTTATTATTATTCAATATGTGATAAATGCAGTTTAGTAGATCAACCATGGTTCATGCATTAAAGATACATTTTCAGTCTATTTTGTGCATAAGAATTTTATGATAAAGTATTTGGGCATGAAATTGTTTTCTTATAAATTCATAAGTATATGTGTGACATGCGTAAATCATCATTGCTAGAAATCTCTGGTTCTCAACCTATAGATGCAATGTAACTCTCTATTTTATTTCTCCCTCTCGTTGTGTAAGTACTGAAGGATTGTTGCGTGTGGTATGACTTAGGATAATGGCAACTCGTGGATGTGGACGCCTAGCTAACCGAGGTGCAGATAATCTCGGTGGTCAGAATGCCAACCTTGATGCTGGTGGTGGTGGTGACGGAGGTCAGGATAACCACAATAATAACATTCCAGCTCCTACTCAGGCACAAGATGTGCAACAGTTCCGGCGTTTCACCCCACCCTCATTCCATGGTCGAGAAGGACCCGCTTTTGTTGATGAATGGTTCATGTCGCTCGAGCGCACCTTTGAGCTCATTGGGTGCACAGATGCGCAAAGAATTATTTGCTACCAATACCAAATGGTGGAGGATGTTGGACGCTGGTGATAAGCTATTGGCGTTTGAGGCCGGCGGCCGAGTGTGCTGCATTAACTTTAGATCGACTGAAGGAAATAGTGATGGAACAGTACTACCCACAACATTTAACGAGAGAAGATGGAGAGAGAGTTTTGGAATCTCGAGCAAGGAGGGATGATGGTTGAAGAATATGAGAGGAAATTCAACCAAATCAGTTTCTTTGTGGAGCACATGGTGGATACTGACCGAAAGAGGGCCCTTAAGTTCTGGAGTGGTTTACGCCCAAGTATTCATCACATCATGGCTGGTCGTGGGGTACTACCCTATACCGAGACAGTGTTTAGAGCCTAAGAGTGGAGTCTAGCCATAATATGGATTAACAACAGTCTACGAAGCCTAGTACCGGTAAGAGGCATTGGAATGGAAACCAAAATAAGGTTGTGGTTTCTAGTAAGCAAGCAAAGGTTGATCAAAGGTCAGGACCTAAGCCTCAAACTAGTAAGCCAGAGTACTCGAAGTGTGGTAAGAATCATGGCGGGGAGTGCCTGTACGGTAAAGGTGTCTGCTAATAAACAATCCTGTATCGAAGTTTTGATAAAACTGCCAACATACAGCAAACATCTGTATCGAAGACGATCAAACCTGTTGGACAAAACAGACCTGTATCGAAGACTTCTCATAATTCCATCATACAGTGAAAGTATAAAGCGTCAGCATACAACAAGCCTTCGCGTTGCCATCATACAGCAACAGAGTCTAAAAACTCTAAGTATGGAAGCTGTCCTACATACAGCATCTTTCCATACAACATCGACTACTCCAAATATTGCCTACAGCAATATGTTGGATACAACATCCAAGCTGTAAGTATTGAGATCTTCAATACTAATCGAAACAGGACTTAAAACCGTTGGAAAGGAATCTTCTCTATTCACTAAAGTCAAGTCCCATTTGAAAAGAAGTATTTAAATACTGAAGGGATAAAGTTTTTAAATACTAGCTGTCAGAGATCTTCAAAGAACGCAAAAACCGGATCCTGTCTTATTCAAGTCAACCATCCAGTTGCAATGGATCTTTCTCAATGGATCTATTCAGAAGCTATTTATACCTCAGAGTCTGAAGATCAGAAAATACAGAGATATATACAGATACATATAATATACTCACACAAGCTATACACGAGAAATCTAAGATCAAGCTTACAAGAGAAAAGTATATTTCTTCTAAGTACCATTCATATCTAAGAAGAAGAAATATACTCAGTCAATCAAGAACAGCCATCATCAGCTCAAGATCTTCATATTCAAGCTGTTGTTCTTACCCGGTTACTTTACTTTTAACTTTGTGCAAAAACCTAAGTTCTGTGTGAACTAAAGTCATTCCGACCTGTGTGGGACGAATTAGGACGAAGCTTTGGAACTGTGTGTGAAGAAGCCAGTCAAGTGTTAGTTTTAACCAATCTGTGTGAACGGTTGAAAGCTGCGATCTTTGTACCAATATGTGTGAACGATACATTGATAGGTTTGATTATAGACACGTTGTTGTGTACGTAGTGTTTATAATAAAACGTTTTACTCCTGTGTGGAGGACCAGTGGACGTAGAGGGGTTTACCTTGAACCACTTTAATTACCGTGTTAATTACCTTCCGCATTTACTGTTTTAATAACTCTGATTATTTTTAAGTATACACTACATACCGAGTTGCTGTATTCTCAGCAACTTACTATTTTAAGACTTCCGCTACGCACTCTAACTTGAAAAACGTACAACTTGTTGCTTAAACACTTTCCAAGTTGTATTCTGTATACTTAGTGGCCAACAAGTGGTATCGGAGAGGTTGATTCTATAAAGAATCAGTCCTATTTTTAACCGAATTAGATCCCAAAATCACTTATTTTTGAAAAACAGTCTTTTTCTTTCCTATATTCTCATATGGATACATCAATGATCAATAAAGTACCTATGTTCTCTATTAACGAGTTTGACGATTGGAGAATTAGGATGGAGGCTCATCTTGCAACAATGCACGAAGAGATGATTTTTGTCATACAGGATGGCCCCATAAAGATCATGAAGGTAAATCCGGCCCAAGGATTGAAGGCCAAGATCATGCCGATATGCTCGAGAAAGAGCGCGATCAATGGAATTCTGATGATCGAAAGCGTGCCAACCTCGACAATGTTGCCAAGAACGCGTTATTTGTCACTCTTGATAAAGGCACGTTCTCGAAGGTAAAAAGCTGTAAATCAGCCAAGGATATCTGAGATAAACTCAAGTAAATTTGTGAGGGAACTTTGCTCTCAAAAGAAAACAAAATTTCAAAATTGACTCAGCAATTTGAATCTTTTGAAATGAAACCAACTGAAACACTTGAGGAACTTGACCTCAGATTCACTGGCATTGTTGGTGAACTTGAAGCTTTGGGCAAAATTTATACCCAAAAGGAGACGAATCTAAAAATTTTTATATCTCTCCCTTCCCGATGGGACATTAAGACCACAGCTATGCGTGTGTCGTGCAATCTTAAAGAAATATCTACTTTTGATCTCTTCTCTGACCTCAAAGCTTTTGAGTATGATATTGACAGAAGAGAGAAAGCTGAAGAATCTCCTGCAAAGGTTACATTGCTATCCGGTGTATCCAATTGAAGACACGGCATGCCCAGCTCATCAAAGCCTATTCACAAGAATCCTGACAGCGATGACGATATCCTGTCACAAGATGAAATGGCGCTCCTCATGCATAAGTTCAAGAAGTTCATCAAGCAATTGGGATAGACTCCATACCGGCCTAAGCCTGTTCAAGGTAAGTACCGAAACTTCCTCTAGTGATGCTACCCTGTGCTATAATTGCAGGAAACCAGGACATTATGCAAATAAATGTCCTCATCCTAAAGTTCAAAGGTTGCCGGAAGTCAAGCAACAAGAAAAGAATGAAAGAAGGCGTGCTTGGAAAAACAAGCTCAAGGCCCTGATTGGTCAATCAAAAGCCTCCCCTGCATCATCAAAGTCCGAAGAATGTCTTCAGGTAGTCACTGACAATAATTCATCTGATGATGAATTCGAAGATAAAGCCTATATTTGCTTTATGGCCAAAGACATTCCGGAAGATGAAGATAGCGAGGATGAGGTAAGCTCAACCTCAGTTATTCCTACCAATGCATCTCATACTTTTGTAAATATGATGAATGAGTTTAAAAACATTCAAAAGGCCCATGAGATATTGAAAAATGAAAATATGCAGCTCCAACTTTCTAACCTAGAGATGAAAGAAGAAAACGACTTGCTAAAAGTAAATTATGAAAATATGTCCATTGATTGTGAAAACAGCAAAGTCGACCATGAAAAACTCATGGAGAGCAATCATCAACTTGCTCATGAACTAAGTGAGGCTAAATCTCACAGTGAAAGCAAGACGATTTTGTTCTGCTTCAAGCCAAAGTAAAAACTCTCAAAAAACGAGAAGGCGAACTTGAGACCATTCTGAAATCTTTCGAGAAATCATCTAAAAGAATAGAAGGAATTCTAAGCACCGGGAAACATGCTCATGATAAAATTGGCTTAGGATACAGCTCATTCTCACTACGCCATAGATGACCTACGGCAACGGATTTTGTTAGTGTTGCGCTCAAAAATGTTGTAGTAGCTCTAAAAATTTTACCTGCTGCAACATTGCTTTTTTGATGTTGCTGTATATGTTTACAAAGTGTTGCCTTAGTAGCAAAGTGTTACATGCTATAACATTTTATGACACAGTGTTGCCGTAGATATACTATTTTAAAAAAACTTCATTTTTTATGTAAAATTAAAATTAAATAATCTTTTATATATTTATATTAAAAATTATATTATATACATATTATTTTATGAATTATATTACATCAAATGTGGAATATATTGAATATTAATATATTTTGTTATATATTAATATTAAAAATTATATTACATTATATATTAAAAATTATAATATATACATATTATTTTATGAATTATATTATATCAAATGTGGAATATATTGAATATTAATATATTTTGTTATATATTAATATTAAAAATTATATTACATTATATATTAAAATACTTTGTTAAATATTAATATATTTTGAAAATAATTCTGAAAATATTAACAAACATATACATATAATATATATATATTTATATACATATATATATATATTATATATATATATACATATATATATATGGTTTATTGTACACTTATATAATATAAATCAATATTAGAACAACAAATGACTTTGGCTCACTGGTTTGATACCCACCTCCATCTCATTGAGGTCACAGGTTCAAATCCCGTGAGTAGCGGAAATGCACATTTATACATATTATGTGCGGGTCGCGTGGGGGCGGGTGGCAACGGGTTTGGGCGGGCGGGGCGGGTGCTGACTGAGCGGGAATATAATATATTTTTTTAAAAAAATAATATATTAAAAAAATAATTTTAATTTATTAAAAAAAAGTTATTTAAAAAAATAAATAAATTTAGTAGTGCCCCCTACTTTTACAGAAAATTGGCCTCTGCTGCAACACTTGTTTAATGTTGCTGTAGACTATAGGTAACGATGCCTTGCAATCTTATGGTAACAAAAGGAGTGGTGTTGCAGTAGGTGACATAAGTGCTGCTATAGGGACCTACGGCAGCGGTGAAAAGTGCAACACCAAAAAAGTGTTGCCGTTTTGATTTTCTTGTCTACAGCAACGATTTTTTTGGTTCTTGCAACATTTTGTAGGATTTGTTGTAGGCCATCTATGGCGTAGTGTTATCCAACAAAGGGAAAACTAGTACTGTGTTCATCAGGGGTGTGTAACCCATTCATGTATCGGAAGAAATTCTGAGTCCTGTGAAGGAACCTGTTGCACCGTGAACAGCAAAGGCTGCCATTCCGCCACCTTAGTCATATTCCAGACAGCGGAATCCTCATCCATTCAGACCTGTAAGGCGCACCCAATAGCATGCTCCCCGAGCATATCAACAGCGCCAACAGCCGTTCAGAAAGAAGGTTGTATCCAAATATCAAAGGCCCGCTAATGGATTCGAGAAAGTGTCCCAGTATCTAACCGATAATGGATTCGAGAAAGGTACTGTGGACAAGACCTTGTTCAAAATACAGGAATGTGATGACCTTCTGATGGTTCAAATCTATGTAGATGATATAATATTTGGTTCAACTAACCTTGCTTTGTGTCAGAGGTTCTCTCATCTCATGCAAAATAAATTTGAAATAAGTATGATGGGAGAACTTAGTTATTTCCTAAGATTGCAGGTAAAGCAGTTGCCTACAGGGATATTCATCAACCAGGAAAAATATAACAAGGAGTTTCTCAACAAGTTTGGAATGAATACTTCCAAATCATCCTCAACCCACATGAGCACTTCCGTGCAAATTAGTGCTGATGAAGCTGGAAAGCCAGTTGATCAATCACTATACAGGAAGCTTATTGGCTCACTCCTGTACCTAACGGCTAGCAGGCCCGATACCCAGTTTGCTGTAGGAGTGTGTGTGTGATATCAAGTAGAACCTAACGAATCACACTTCACAACAGCCAAATGAATCCTAAAGTACGTCAAAGGAACAGTCGATGTAGGATTGTGGTATCCTAAAGAAGGCGGATTCAATTTAGTTGGCTACAGAGACTCGGATCTCGGAGGTTGCAAGCTATATAGGAAGAGTACATACGGAACTTGTCACTTTCTTGGATCTAGACTTGTGTCTTGGTTTAGCAAGAAACAATTGGCACACTCGCTTTCAACAGCTGAATCAGAATACTATGCTACTGGTAGTTGTTGTATGCATATCCTTTGGATGCAACAAAAACTATCAGACTATGGAATTGAATTGAAAGAAATGCTGATAATGTGCGATAGCACGAGTGCAATGGCAATAACGCACAACCCTGTATTGCACTCGCCCACTAAGCATATCAACATGAAGCATCACTTCATCAGGAATTATGTTGAGAACAAGGATGTTCGGCTGGAAAAAGTTCATACAGATATCCAGTTAGCCGACAGCTTTACCAAACCTCTCTACACAGCAAGATTCCGCATGCTTCGACATGAATTGGGATTGCTACAGCTTGACTCCCTGTAAGTTTTTAATGTTTTTACTCAACAATTGAGGGGGGAATGCTGTAAGACCCAAGAATACAGTATCCGTCGTTAACTATCTATACACTCAGAGACATGAATGCAACACTGTAGGAACAAAGAGACATGAATTATCCTACAACTTATGTGTGCAATAATTAAGGGGGCATACAGTATGACCCATGAATACAGCAGTCATCCGAAAGTTGCTGTATGGAATTGAAATCCGTATGTACCTTTTAAGGGGGAACGCTGTATTTTCGCAGATACAGCACATACTGTGGGAAATCAATTAATAATATAATAATATGTTATTCTTTTAAAAACGATTTTTAGTCCACATGCCCTGTTTTAATTCAAACGCCTTTTTCATTAAATGCTTTACACGCATCTGGACATTAGTATCTCAAAATCCGTGATGTTTCAACTTATTTTATAATTTCACACTGCTAATTCGGGCAATAAGGGATGTTAATACGTCAGATGTGGGACCCGCTCTCATTTCAAAATCCGATGGATAAGCTGTACCCATTACACTCAGTCCACCCTGTTCGTTCATTTTAACCAAACGGTTCCCATCCCTTAAATCTGACCGTTCACTATCTAAAAACCCTCAATCACCGTCAACTATAAAAGGCCTGTTAATGCCCCTGTTGACTCTTTACGCTTTCTGCAAATTGAACGAGTCTTTGAGCATACAGCCTACAAATTTTATTGATTTTACTGCAATTTTCTGTGTATCTTACTCACTTTTCTTCAAGAAACATCAATGGCATCTTCACAAACTTCCTCTCTCTCTATGAAGAAAACCTCAAACATCATTGACGGATGGATCTTTGCTAGATCTGTTGTTGTTGAACGTGTTTGTTCTGAAGGAGATGACGTAGAATCCATGGAGATTGTCGTTTCGAGGATCCATCAACAAGGCCTCTATCGCCTTGGAAGTCACTCAACTGAGCGTTACGACGCTCAAATGGTTGAGGAATTTTACCTCAACGATGTTGTACGTTTCTTTTCTCTTGCTCATGGAGGAAACGTCACCGACATCACAGCTGTCATTCGCGGAGTGGAGATCCGTGTTGACCAAGAGTTGCTGAAGAACCTTTACAGGCTCCCTGCTGATGGCCTCTCCATGGAGGAACTTGAGACCGTTGGGTCCCAAGAAATCCTTACCAAATACTATGGTTTATTCACCAGTTCAACATCGGTTGAAACGGTTCATACTTCATGTCACAAGAAAAAAATTTATCTTTCTTTTGTTTATTTACACGATTTTTGTTGTCGTATCATTGAAAACCGAACAGGTGCGTTCGAAATGTGCACCAATTTGAGGTTCCGGATGATGGTAGCCATTATGACAAATGAGAAGATTAATTGGTGCCAAATTATTCTGAAGAGGCTGCAGGAAGAAGTGTCCAAACCCGCCTCTCAAAAGAAGTCCTTTGGTTTATTGCTTAATTATGTTTTGACCAAATGCGGTGTTCCGCAAGCTAAAGAAGTGAATAAAATAAACTCTCGGATATACATTGGTAGCATCAGGCCCTCTGTTTTCAACAAAGTCCCCCTGATTGCGAACAGACCTTTTATCCGAACTTTGCCCCTTTCTGCTGACCCAAGGGACATGTCTTCGAAGTCAAGGAGTGAAGAGACCTCGAAGAAAAGGAAGAGATCTCACAGCAAAACTCCCATTGCTGGAGAGAAGCCGAAAAGAAAGCTAAGGAAGCTTTCAAAATAAAAAATAGCGGCCCAACCCTCTGTATCGAACCCCCAGGGTGCAACCCCGATGGAAGAGATAGTTGCTACTGTCGAGACAGTAGATCCCGAGCCTTTGGCGGCAACGACGGAAATACAGCAATCTGCCAACTTAAAAGACTCTGGCGAGTCGGCTGCCTCTTTGGAGCCAATAGCCACATGTCCTATCTGGGAATCCACACCCGTTCAGGATCCATATCCCCATCAGGGTACCAACCCCTATTCGGGATCCAACTCCAATATAGGAACCCATGCCTATCGAGGAACCTATGCCAACTGCAAGCCCAAGTGTTGTTCGGAGTCCCTCCCCCCCCCCCCCCCTTATAAATGAAACCTTGTTTCAAAAACAGGTTGAGCAATCCTTTGAACGCTTTGTTCAGTGAAGTCATACAGAGTTGCACCGTACGACACCTTGTACCATTGGAATGAATGGAAGGACGAAGAAGCCTTCATCTTGGAAGTGACAGAGTGTCAAGACATCCATTTACTCATTCAATGGGACAACACGTTTTGTCACGAGCTTATTTATAGTTGCCTTATGACAAATGAGAAGGCCCGTCTCAAGGGAAAATCCAAATCCACTGACTCAGCTCCCCAAAGTCCTAAAACTGATCATGACTCAGACGACGACGCTGACGACGCCTTCCAGGCAGGTCTGAGACTGAGTCAAGAGGAAGCTCAAACCCAAGACTTCTCGAGGGCATCCAATCAACAAGGAGAAGGGACATCAAGTCATCATCAGTACCCTTCCCATCAGCAAGAAAATGTTCAAGACAAGGAGGATTCAGTCCCTCCTGTCGCGGAGGAACAACTAGCCACTCAACAGGCACCCAAGCCTATTGCCACTGACGATTAGACCCGTGCAATCCTGCATGAGGAATCAGTCCCTATGCCGGAGCAGGCGGAATCTGAGAGACAGCAGGAGGAATCAGTCCCTCTGCCGGAGAAACTACATGCTCTTGGCCATCAAACAGTGTTCATGCAGGACGCTGTCAATGCCCTGCATGCTGTTGAAAAAGCAATCGATTAGTTACATCAATCTGCTGTTGAAGAAATGACCGATCTGAGGCATGAAGTATCTAAAGTGGAAGAAGCCTTCCTTATTTTGCCCACCGTCTTCAAACAGGCACTTAACCAACTGCAACAGTACCAGGAGCAGATCCAGAAGGAAGAAAAGTCAAGCTTCGTGCTTCTTAGGCCAAGACAGCATCCGCTCTTATTGAATCCGATTCCCAGCTTCGAGCACACGACAAAAAGATTGAAGATATGTCGTTGGTTCTTAACTCCCTTGTTGTTAAATTCTCAAGCTTCGAGACAAAACAGGATGATGCTATGAGAATCATGGAATGTTTAGACGTGAAAGTCTCTTACCTTGATGAAGCCAAAAAGGGGGAAGAGGCTAGAGAAGCTGCAAGGAGAATAAGGCTGGATCAAGAAAAGGAATTTGAAGCTGTTCAAGACAGCATCACTGCTGAATTAAACCGATTGGCCAAGCCTGTACAAGGATACAGGGTTTCTGGTTCTCATCCAGAGTTCACGATCCCAACATCCCTTAGCAAAACAACATGCAGAGGTCCTCGAAAATCCGTTTGCCAACCAACCACCATCCCACAGCTGACGAACTGAAGCAATGGAGGAAGAACGAACTGATGAGATACTTTGTAAAACTCATCAGGGAGTCCACCATCTTCAAAGAGTATCGAACAATGGCGGAGGCTGCAGATAAATTCTCAAAAATGCTGGATGAAGGAAAGCTACCCATACAAATCCAAATGAAATCCAAACATCGAAGAGGATATCGGATCACCCACCCTGAGGACTGGATCCTTGCCTTTGATAAATCGAGCGAAGGTAGAGCAATCTATTTAGATTGAGGCAACGATTCCCTACAGCACTGGTGGAGAGGAACCGAGAATGATCCCAAAAGAAGACCTTGGAGGCATGCTAACTACAGGAGTTAGCTTGTAGAATTCCTTTCTTGTATCTTCATTTTTTTTACTTCATATATTGTAATCTTTTGCCATATATTAATAAAATATTTTTTTGTCTTGAAAGATTACAACTCGTAATCTACTGTGTTCTTGTATGATTACGAAATTTAGTAATTTGCTGTACTCAAACAAATATAAAAACTTGTTAAAATACTCAAAGCTGTAAGAAATTGTTTGTGAACAGTTCATAGATTAAGTTGTATTCAACTAGATTTACACTGTAAGATTGTGCCTGCGCACCAATCATAAGTTTAAGTTGTAATACTCTTTCATGTCAAAATTGAACTCGCCTGCGAGCAGTTCATAGCGTTAGATTAATTGCTGAAATCCAGAACATTCGATAAGAAGACCAAGAAGACTGCCCTCCTGTAAGATGTTTCAAAAAGTTTCAAACATCAAGGTTTTGGCATCATCAAGAAGTTTTGTCAAATATCAAAGAAGCTTTGAGAAGACTTGGCAATTATCAAAAAGGGGGAAATTGTTGGGATTAACAATCCTGTATCGAAGACGATAAAACCTATTGGACAAAACAAACATGTATCTAAGACTTCTCATAATGCCAGCATACAGCGAATGTATAAAGCGTCAGCATACAACGAGCCTTCGCATTGACATCATCCAGCAACAGAGTCTAAAAACGCTAAGTATGGAAGCTGTCCTGCATACATCATCTTTCCATACAGCGTCGACTACTCCAATACTTATCGAAACATGACTTAAAACCATTGGAACGGAATCTTCTTTATTCACTAAAGTCAAGTCCCGTTTGAAAAGAAGTATGTAAATACAAAGGGATAAAGTATTTAAATACTAGCTTTCAGGGATCTTCAAACAACGCAAAAACCGGATCGTATCTTATTCAAGTCAACCATCCAGTTGCAATGGATCTTTGTCAACGGATCTATTCAGAAGCTATTTATACCCTAGAGTTTGAAGATCAGAAAATACAGAGATATATACAGATACATATAATATACTCACGGAAGCTATACACGAGAAATCTAAGATCAAGCTTACAAGAGAAAAGTATATTTCTTCTAAGTACCATTCATATCTAAGAAGAAGAAATATACTCAGTCAATCAAGAACAGCCATCATCAGCTCAAGATCTTCATAGTCAAGCTGTTGTTCTTACCCGGTTACTTTACTTTTACCTTTATGCAAAAACCTAAGTTCTATGTGAACTAAAGTCATTCTGACCTGTGTGGGATGAATTAGGACGAAGCTTTGGAACTGTGTGTGAACAAGCCAGTCAAGTGTTAGTTTTAACCAATCTGTGTGAACGGTTGAAAGCTACGATCTTTGTATCAATCTGTGTGAACGATACATTGACAGGTTTGATTGTAGACACGTAGTTGTGTACGTAGTGTTTATAATAAAATGTTTTACTCCTGTGTGGAGGACCAATGGACATAGAGGGGTTTACCTCGAACCACTTTAATTACCATGTTAATTACCTTCTGCATTTACTGTTTTAATAACTGTGATTAATTTTAAGTATACACAGCATACCGAGTTGCTGTATTCTCAGCAACTTACTGTTTTAAGACTTCCGCTACGCACTCTAACTTGAAAAAAGTACACCTTGTTGCTTAAACACTTTCCAAGCTGTATTCGGTATACTTAGTGGCCAACAGCATTCATCTTCGAACTGTCATCTCCAAAGGGCCAAAGGTCAAGGTTCTGGTGGAAAAGCTCTCATTTATAGTTTTACCCAAAAAGATGCAGATGAGAATCCCGGCACGGTGTCAGGTATGCTTGACACTGATGCCACACATACTTTTATGTCTGCAAAGTTTTATCATGCAATTGGTCATAAAAGCGTTAGAACTATTGAGTCTCTTGAGGTTAGCTTACCGTCATGAAATACGATCCTTACTAAAAGAATGATTGACGAGAATATTGAGATAAGAGGAAGAGAATTTGACGCTAGCTTGTATTTGATTAACTCGATGGATTTTGATGTGATTCTTGGTATGGACTGGCTCGATAGACATGATGCCGATATAAGCTACCGTGAGAAGAAGGTAACATTGAGGTGTTCCGAAGACGAGTCAATCACCTTTTATGGTACTAAGAGCAGGACAGTACCAAGAGTAATCACAGCCATGAAAGCACTGAGAGGTCTAAGGAAGGAGAAATGTCAGGATTACTTGGTGAGTTTGGTCGACACTCGTACTAGACGTACCTATAGTACGAGAGTTTTTGGATGTGTTTCCAGAAGATCTGTCAGGAGTCCCACCGGACCGACAAGTGGAGTTTAGTAATGATTTGGTCCCTGGGGCGGCCCCTACATCCAAAGTGCCATGTAGAATGGCTCCAAAGTAACTTCAAGAATTGAAAGTCCAAATTCAAGAGCTGCTGGAACTCGGATTTATTCGTCCTAGTGTGTCACCATGGGGTGCACCAGTACTGTTTGTAAGAAAGAAGGATGGGTCACTTCGGATGTGTAAATATTACAGAGATCTGAATCGACTCGCGATGAAGAAAAAGTACCCACTACCGAGAATCGAGGATCTATTCGATTAGTTGAGGGGAGCCGAAACCTTTTCGAAGATCAATTTGCAGTCGGGGTACCACCAACTGAAGATTAGGGAGTGTGACATTCCGAAGACGGCTTTCAGGACCCGTTATGGGCATTTTGAATTTGTAGTGATGCCATTTGGTCTGAGTAATGCACCGGCAGTCTTTATGGATTTGATGAACAGGGTGTTCCAACCTTACTTGGATAAGTTCGTGATCATTTTCATAGATGACATCTTGGTGTATTGTAAGGACAAGGAACTACACCAAGAGCATTTGAGGATTACATTGGAGACACTTCGCAAGGAGAAGTTGTATGCCAAGTTCAAGAAATGTGAGTTTTGGTTGAACAGAGTTGGATTCCTTGGACATGTGGTGACTTCAAAAGGAATTGAGGTAGATCCCGATAAGGTTGTAGCAGTGAGTAGTTGGGGAGTACCCAAGAATGCGAGCGAAGTTCGAAGCTTTCTGGGCCTAGCTAGCTATTATAGGAGATTTATCGAAGGATTTTCGAAAATCGCCACTCCTATGACCCAGCTAACAAGGAAAGGCGTGAGGTTTGAATGGAGTGACAAGTGTGAGGAAATTTTTCAAGAGTTGAAAAGGATACTAACCTCGGCACCAGTATTAACGATTTCTGATCCGACGGAAAACTTTGTTATTTATAGTGATGCCTCATAGCATTGGTTGGGTTGTGATATGATGCAACATGGTAAAGTAGTAGACTATGCATCGAGACAGCTTAAACAACATGATTTGAACTATCCAACGCATGATTTGGAGTTGGCTGCTGTAGTACATGCGCTGAAGATTTGGCGTCACTGTCTCTACGGAGGGAAGTGTGAGATATACACGGACCATAAAAGTTTGAAGTATCTTTTCACACAGAACGATCTTAACATGAGACAAAAAAGATGGTTAGAATTGGTGAAGGACTATGATTGTACCATCCATTACCATCCGGGTAAGGCGAATGTGGTAGCTGATGCCTTGAGTCGAAAGACTAGAGGCGAGTTAGCTTGATAAAGGAGTTCTCCCAGTTGAGGATTGAGGTATTTGAGTCTTCAAAGAGTTCAAGAGCAATCCTATCATCTTTGGTCTTGCAACCAAATTTGAGGAATAAGATTAAGGAGGCTCAACCACGTGATAAGTCCTTGTGCAAGATGAAAGATCGAGCACAAGATAAGAGTATTGAGAATTTGTCGTTGCCGCAGACGATGTTTTGACTTATAATGGGAGGTTATGTGTTCCTAAGGACCCATCCCTTAGGAGGAAAATCCTTGAAGAATCTCATAATGCACCATACTCCGCTCACCCGGGAGGTACAAAGATGTATCACGATCTGAAGAAATTCTTTTGGTGGAGAGGAATGAAACGGGACGTTGGTGTATTTGTGGAGGTGTATGATATGTCAGCAGGTGAAGGAAGAACACCAACGATCAGGAGGTTTACTTCAACCGTTGGAAATTCCAGAATGGAAATAGGAGCATATCACAATGGATTTCGTAGTTGGTCTGCTACGAACCGTGAGGAAGAACGATGCTATCTGGGTGATAGTAGATCGTTTCATGAAGTCATCTCATTTTCTACCTGTGAGGATGACTTACAGTATGGAACAATATGCGAAGATTTATATTCGGGAGATTGTGAGGTTACATGGTGTTCCAGTGTCGATCATCTCAGATAGATATCCACGATTTATATCGAAATTTTGGAAGAGTCTGCAAAGTGCATTGAGCACTAAATTGAATTTCAGTACTGCATATTATCCGCATACCGATGGTCAATCTGAACGGACTATCAAGACACTTGAATATTTGTTGAGGGTGTGTGTTCTTGATACTGGTGAGAATTGGGAATATATTTTGCCGTTAGTAGAATTTGCTTATAACAATAATTACCAAGCGACTATACAAATGGACCTATATGAGGCTCTGTACGGAAGGAAATGTCGATCGCCCCTTTATTGGAGTGAGGTTGGAGAGGGAAAAATTTTAGGTCCAGAATTGATCGGACAGACTGTAGAGAAGATAGCCGAAATCAGAAGTAGAATTAAGACTGCCCAGGATCGGCAGAAGTCTTATGCGGATAAACGAAGGAAAGATATCCAATTTGAGATTGGAGAGAAGGTGTTCCTGAAGGTAGCACCGATGAAAGAGGTAATACGATTCGGTAAAAAGGGAAAGCTACAGCCTCGTTATATCGGACCTTTTGAGATTTTGGGTCGCGTTGGTGATCTTGCTTATAGTTTGGCATTTCCGTTAGAGTTATCGGGACTGCACAATGTCTTTCACGTCTCCATGCTAAGAAAGTACATACATGATCTTGGTCACATATGCAATTTCAAAGAGTTGTATGTAGCCAAGAACCTGACTTATGAGGAGGTACCTACAGCTATTTTGGAGCGTAGGGTACACCAGTTACGAAACAAAGAGGATAAATTGGTGAAAGTTCAATGGAGTCATCATGGACCAAATGAGGCAACTTGGGAACGTGGAGAGGAGATCCGTTCTAAGTACCCAACATTCATTTTTCAAGGTACGTAACTTAATTTTCGAGGACGAAAATTTGTTAAAGGTGGATAGGTTGTAACACCCCGATTTCGCATATACATTTATTATGAATTACAGAAAACATGATCAATGTTATTAAAGTATTGCCCAAATAATTTTTATCATTCAATTCATCTCATTCTCATGATCATACAAATTCATTTATGTCATTATAATCCATGTCCAGTCATGTGATTCATGTCGTGTCATTTCTCGTTTTATTTCATCGTGTTTCAGGTCGTCATTTCCAGGCCCGAGTCAAATTTTAATCGATATTAATTGTTACCCATAAGATTTCACAAGTCCATTTTAATTAATTTAATCCATTCACTTTGGGCCGGCCTAAGCCAAACCCATTATAATATTCAGCCCAAATGCTATAGTTAATTAAGTGGCCCAATTAATAAATATCTATTGTCAACCCAATTATCATCTTAGTCCAAGGACTATTTGTTACTTCAGATGAAACATTTTGCTGCAGTTCCATTTTCATTCATTCATTCCTAACCTCTCAAATCACACATTTAATAAGAAATAAATTCTGAAACAATTATGTCATAATTAACACAAATAAATAAGAACCCTTTGAAATCATTTCAATACACTATATAAACTAAAACTCAGAACTGATTATACAAACAGACACCAAAAAATTCATTTACAGCAAATGGTCATTTTCGAAAATTTACACAAATCACACACACACACACACCAGGAAATTTTATTTACTGCAAACCCCAGTTCACAAATATTCTTCGGATCTTTTTTTCTGCAATCGTTCAAGGCCGCCCCTCAACCCTACATCAATCAACTCTTCACCAGAAAAGGTAAACTCACAACCTCGGCCTCTTCTTCATACAATTTGATGTTAATGCTTTGTTCCTTCCTACTGCAGAAGTTTAAAACATTGAAACCCAAACCCGGAAATGAATTCCAAATCAAACTCAATCCATTTTGTTTTAGAATCAAAATTTGAAAACTGAACAAACCAACATTTGATTTCAGCCGAAACGGGAAATCCCCAGCCAGAGTCACCTTTTTCCGTTAATTCCGTCCGCTGCAACCTTTCCGCCGCCATCAGCCCGAACCCGAGACCAACCCAGCCTGTTGTCTCCGCCCACTTACTTCCCCTTCCAAAATGCATCTCCGCCACACAGCTCCCGGTGAGCCTGGCCACTTCGCGTCCCGTCACTGCCGTCAGTGCGAGTTGCAAGTTCCGGATAGGTTTCCCCTTCTTCTGTTTTGTCCCGCGATTTGATGTGTGTGTGTCTGTGTTTGGCAGAGGAGTGGAGAGAGAGAGTAGATCGATCGGTTGAGGAAGAAGAAGAAGTGAGAATGAGGGTGAGTTGCGGCCGATTAATTAGGGATAGGGTTTTAATACCCATCACTTTTCCAATAATTCAATTGATCACCCCCAGGTTTTTAGAATACTCAATCTAGCCCCAGTCTGGTTATAATTATTTCAGTTAGCCCCAAATCAACTCTTCATTTTATTCCATTTTAGTCCCCAGATAGTTAATTCTTACGGATTAACCCCAGCAAGCTTTATAACTCCTTCAATTTCAGTCCTTAAATATTTATTCCCTTCAATTTTACTTTAATCAGATTTTCAATAATTAAATTCAGCCGTATTTATTCGAGCCATTAAAATATTGGTTGTATTCATTAATAGTAATAATTCAATTTTAATCTATGGCTCATATTTTATTCCCAGCTATTATATATTTACAAATTATAATAATAGTTATTATTATTATTATTAAATGTAGATAATAAGAAGAATTTACGGGCCTAGAATTTTCGAGTCAAGCATCTCATCACATTCAAGTTCAAGATCTGCATTTTATCCAGGTGTGAGATTTATTACGTTTTTGTTTATTTTAATTGCTTTATATATTGTTTTGTATGTGCACGTGAAATCAGTCAGAAGCACTTAAATGTGCAAATCAGTCAAAAGCACTTAAATATGCAATCAGTCAGAAGCACTTAAATGTGCAAATCAGTCAGAAGCACTTAATTGTGCATAAAGCCTTCTGCCATGACGGCTTAATTTATCAGTCATGTTGTTTATACTTGCTAATATATTTAGTAATTAACGTAGACATATTGCGTACTCTCCACACTGAGCTAGTTAGAAGCTCACCCCACTATTTAACCCCTTTCAGGTTGAGGAGCTCGAAGTGGCATGCGATTGAGAATGAGATGATCAAGCCAATGATTAGATGTTTATTTATTTAATGTTATTTCTCTCAAACTATGTTTTATGAACAAGTGTTCTATTTGTTTTAGTTTCACGTCGAAGTTTGTTTTTATTTAATGGTGACTTGAAAATATTTCTTGCGATTATTAAGTTTGTATTTTTGAAATGTATTTCCGCTGTAAAATTTTTATTTATTCTTCTTAAAATTAGAAGAATTATTATTTTAGAAAAGTGGTGGCTACAGAATACACAGAAAATCTAAAGCTAAGGCTAAGGTATGGCTTTCCAGAATATCCTCTGACTGTGATGAATCTGATTCTGCAGAGGAGAAATTCAAGTATCCTAGAACCAAGTTAGTTGGACTTGGCCCTCTAAAGAGGAAGCTTTACAAAATAAAGCCTATGCAATCCAATGAGGAGTCAAGTATGGAACCTAAAGAGAAACCTTTTCAAGTAGAACCTGTGCAATCCAGAGTGCCAAACAGTCTGATCATGCTGTATGGCAAAGAACAGAAGATAACCAGTGTTGCAATCAAATTCAATTAAAAGAAGGAAGTTGAAGAATACATTCTCATTTATGATCATGTGACTCTACGCTTCGTGTGAAATGATCTCAAGATGAAGTATGTAAATGAAGGAAATAAAATTGAATTCTTGACCTTCAAAAGGATGGTGTATCTACTTGAAGGGGAAGACAATATACTAGACAGTGTTATTAATGATCTGAACGAGAAGGTAGCTGTGAGAGAAGCTTAGTTTGCTGCCAAATTCAAAGAATGCTGGTTAAAGTATGAAGATCTAGACTATGAAGCCATGGAATTGGAAAGGATCTATTAGTATCCTTTTGACACCTACTTTAGAGGTCCTTATACCTCTCTTGCTAGAGAACAATCAGTTGAAAATATTAAAACTCAACTTATTACATTCTGAAAAAGCATAACTTTTAGACACAGAGGTTTGCCTGTAAATATCTGATAACAAGCCTATGTAATGTTATGCATTACTTATATCACCCTTTAACCTGGGAACCATTTGTCTTTGTATGCTCTTAAAGTTGTACTTAGTTTTAGAACAAAATTTCTGCATTATAATTTGTATATAAGCCATGTAATAATGCATCATTTGATCATGCCTCACGAGTGAAGAAGAAGGTTGTGAAATAATAGAGTTGCAGACTGAAGGTGAAAAATATTCTAAGTCATAATTCGAGAAGTGAAGAATGCTTGTTAGAAAAGTCACCATTCGGGATGTCAAGAAAAGGCTATTCGAGAAGTCTGGGAACAACCAATTTGAAATGTCAATTCGATATGCCTCAATTCGATAAGTCAAATTTGCTTGTTCGATTAATCTGGTTCAACATGTCCAAAAGAGCTGATTCGAGATGTCAAAAAGTATCAATTCGAGAAGTCAGCTAGAGAAGTCATTTAAACTAATTCGAGATGTGTGGATTAGAGAAGTCATTTGAACCAATTCGAGATATCTGGATTAGAGAAGTCAAAATGACTTGTTAGAGAAGTCGAATTCGAGAAATCAAATGAACTGATTCGAGAAGTCTAGTTCTCTAATCAGTTATACCAGAGATATCGAATTGAGGACTTAGCCATATTTTGAATCGACAATAGACAAACTTCAAGAAGATTTTCAAAGACAGAATCTAAGAAACCTAAGCACCTGCAATTTGCAGTGTGCATATGTGAATCCTACAAAGAAGCTTGGGGAGATTTTCGAGAAAGAAACAGCTAAAGAAGTGGATCTGATCGGTGTACAAAGGAAAAAAAACAAGATGCCAACTTACACCATTTAGTATAGACAGAGTTAGTTTTCATTTGTCTATTACTATATTTATCAAGATGTGTAAAAGTGAGCTTTGCATAATTTACATAAGTGCACAAGCCTCTTCTTAGTTATAACAAGTTTTCACATTGTAATACTTAGAAATATCTTTCCGAGAAAACCTGATGCTGAGAATACAAGTTGTATTCATAGGTTGTAGCAAAATCTTTAATCTAATAAAATATTAGATTTAAAATAATATTTTGTGTTTTTTTTTCAGATATTTTACATTCAAACACATAATTTCATAAGCTACAAACATAAATAGATTCAAAGAGAAATTGAAGAAAAGTTAAATAATACATTCACCCCCTATGTATTGTACTTGTGTGGTACTCGTATCTGTAACACCCCCGATATATTCAGGAATATTACAGCGCCGTAAAT
Organism: Orobanche coerulescens; assembly: GCA_033398695.1. Taxonomy (NCBI): domain Eukaryota; kingdom Viridiplantae; phylum Streptophyta; class Magnoliopsida; order Lamiales; family Orobanchaceae; genus Orobanche; species Orobanche coerulescens. The sequence continues at coordinate 25,989,033 of CM065805.1, read as the reverse complement.
CCTTTACATAAGAATTTACAAGGCTGAAGAAATGAAAAGACAATAACAGATACCAATATATGAAAGTAACTGAAATAAAATACAACAGTTCTGGACAATACCGAGAATACAAATATCCAAAGGAAGAATATTAATACATCACCAAAATCGAAACATCACAAACGACAACGTACTTGAGTACTTATTAAAAACAACACAAACAACAGACAATTAAACCCAGCCGGAACATCACTCTGCACCCTCGTCTTCATGCAGCTCCAGTGGTTGTTTCCCTGCTCTCCTGAATCCTGAACATAAACAAATGATCACCCCCGAAGGGGTTAGCACAACAATGCTAGTACAAGTACCACAACATATTATTCAACATCTCACAAAGAATAATAACAACATAAATGAAAAATACCAACGAGTCTCCTCCTACGAGAAACTCATAAATAACATACACAAATGATAATCACAACATGATATCACAACATACACATGGTAATTCCAACGATCCAGCGTTCACTGCCTAGAACCCACGATGATCCCGTTAGGCCAACTCGCGGTGGAAAAATCCGTCCGAGGATCTAGCGCACGCTAGAATAGATCCCCCGATGATCCCGTCGGACCAACAAGAGGTGGACATACGACAACGACATATATGCACAACAATATGTATAACATCAATACATAGAACAATTAAAGTACTTACCTCGATTCGATGACAAGAATAATACATCCACGAATATCAAAACACTCGAAGGTCGCCCCTTCGATCAATCACGTAGCAACGCTCGAAACATAAACAAAAGAAATAATATAGAGTTCATCTCACATCGTACGAACATCTATAAATCCAAATTACAGTCGGAAGTTCATAAAACGTATCATGTCTAACATGCATAACGTACGTTACATATCCTTTGTAGCGTATGTTAAACCTACTCGTTAGCGTACGTAAGATACGAAGTCTAGCGTACGCTAACCATGTATCGCCAGTTCCTCTCTGATCAGTCGACTGACTCGTCTGATGATATAATGTGCGTTACGTACCAAACGTAGCGTACGTTTACCTTGACCGTTAGCATACGTAAGCTGCAGAGCCTAGCGTACGCTAAACAAGCATCCGATAGTCTCTCACTGAACAGTCGACTGTTCTGATTTATGATGAAGCGTACGAATTCCTCAGTGATTAACGTACGTTACCCTTCTACATATCATGTTCATATAATTATGAATGATCTTACGGATTCAAACATCTTCGAAGTTAAGGAAATGTATATCATCACAACACTTATATTCAATCTCGATTACCATACTCATGTGAAGTTCGGGTGATCTAAGGTTGATGCCCTTGTTTCCAATATCATCATTACATTCAAACTTTATCTTTAAAGATGAACTAACCAATCCAACTTATAAGGAAGGATACAACTTTTGATGATTCTTTCTTAAGTCCATTTAGCCAAAGTGGCATCAACACTAAGTCTACGATCAATATGACGATAACATTCGATACGGATTATCAATCTCAGAACACTATTCTCATCATTGACATAACAAGATTCCAACTATGATGTTCCCAACAATGCTAACTCAATCATAATCATCCCAACTTCTAAACATGATATTTGGTTCAATAAGTCGTCTATGTGATCTACTATTCTCGGTAGTATGATCATAACATCCTTAAGAACATGAAACCAAGGTTGGGGATAGCCTAACATACCTTAAGATGAAGAAAATACCGAAACAATAGGTAGAGTCCAACTCCGGTTGCTTGTGTGCCAAACCAAGATGTTTCTTCACTTCAATGATCAAGCATAAGTGATATCCAATCTTCAAAGATAGAGTATTGATGGCCTATGGATGTTTATGAAGGAGGGGAGACTCTCTGGACTTCAAAGAAATGAATGGCAAGTGAAGAAAACGTAGACATGATAAAATAGGGTGCTATCCCTTTTATAATGTTTCTGTCCTTACGTATGTTATCCTTCCATGCATAATGTACATTATTTGTTTAGCGTATGCTACCCTGATGTCCTTAGCATACGCTAATGAACGTTGACTCCAAAACTATCCAGGTTCACCCGCAGGAATGTTATCCGGACCCATTGATTGGCTGGCGCATGTGCCAGCCGCTCTGCTCCATTATTGGCTGCCTTGCATATGCTACGCTATCCTTCGTAGCGTACGCTATACTTGTCAACATAACATACATTAATCTTTCCTCTTAACGTACGTTAACATGTATTTGCATGAAAAATTTACGTGATGATATTATCATGAACATGGATACGTATGTGAGAAATATCATACTTCGATTATCGATATCACAATTCCGAATAATACAGGGTTCAATTACAGATGAAATACTCAATAATTAATCCGGATATTACATACTCTCCTACTGAAAAGGAGTTTCGTCCCGAAACTCAAGACGAAAATAACTTTGGATATCTGGACTTCATGCTATCTTCCATTTCCCAAGTAGCTTCTTCCACTCCGTGAAGCGACCACTGAACCTTAACCAAAGCGATCAGTTTGTTTCTCAATTGCTTAATTCGACTCTCGAGTATCCTGATCGGTCTCTCTTCAAACGTGCCATCCTGAGCGACTTCGATCTCTTCGAAATCAATGACATGACTAGGATCTGGTATATACTTTTGTAACTGGGATACGTGGAATACATTAGGAACATGGCTCAATGACGGCGGTAATGCCAACATGTATGTCAACTCTCCAACTCTCTCAAGAATTTCGAATGGTCCGAGATATCTCGGACTCAGTTTTCCTTTCCTCCTAAAACAAAAGATTCCCTGAGTAGGAGAAACTTTTAAAAGCACGTGATCTTCAATATTGAACTCCAATGGACGACGGCGTACGTCTGCGTAAGATTTCGGTCAACTCTGGGCAGTCAACATCCTTTCGTGAAGCAAGGCTATCTTCTCTCGTGTCTGTACGATCAATTCTGGTTCCATCCAGATCAAGTCTGATGAATCGTCCCAACATAGGGGCGATCTGCATTTCCTCTCGTATAATGCCTCACACGGTGCCATCTTAATGGAAGCGTGCCAACTATTGTTGTAGGTGAATTAAATCAACGGTAGATGAACTTCCCAATCAGTTGACCAATCTAAGGCACAAGCCCTCAGCATATCTTTCACCATTTGAATAATCCTCTCGGATTATCCATCTGTCTGCGGATGATAAGCTGTGCTGAAGTTCAGTTCGGTTCCCAAGGATTTATGAACTGCTTTCCAAAAATGAGACACAAAGCGACCGTCTCGGTCAGAAATAATGGTCTTCGCCGTACCATGCAATTGGACTATCTCTGAAATAAATACTCGTGAATGCCTAGAAGATGAGCCAATTTGGTTAGATGGTCAACTATAACCCAAATCATGTTCATTCCTATCTTGGTTCTCGACATATTAGTGATAAAGTCCATCAATATGTCCTCCCACTTCCATTCAGGAATCGGGAGCGACTTCAGCACTCCGGTAGGTCGTTGATGCTCGATCTTAACCTGCTGACAAGTCAAACATTTTGAGACATAATCCGCTACATCTTTCTTCATGTTGCCCCACCAGAAGTTCTGCTTTAGGTCCTTATACATCTTACTGGTGCCCGGGTGGATAGAATAAGGTGTGCTGTGAGCTTCCTTCATAATTATATGCTTCAGAACATCGACATCGGGAACGCAAAGTTGGTTCTCAAATCTCAAGAATCCATCATCATGAATTACAAATCCCGTGGCTTTTCCCTTTATCACTTCATCACGTAACCGAATCATCAGAGGATCATCCAATTGCTTAGATTTGATTTCTTCTGTTAACGGTGAAGTTAATTCCATCACACACAGTTGTCCTTGGACTCTTTGCAACCATACTTCAATTCCTTCGCGAATCAATTCTCGTTTAATGCTAGGCTGGGAGGTCAGTCTCCAGCATCTGAATAGAAACAGGCTTGCGGCTAAGTGCATCGGCCACTACATTTGCTTTGCCTGGATGATAAAGAATCTCCAAGTCGTAGTCCTTAATGCGTTCCAGCCATCTCCTTTGCTGCATGTTCAACTCTTTCTGACTGAAGATGTATTTTAGACTCTTGTGATCCGTAAAGATTTGACAGTGAGTCCCGTACAGGTAGGGTCTCCAGATTTTTAAAGCAAAAACTACTGCTGCTAGCTCCAAATCATATGTTGGGTAATTCACTTCATAAGTTTTCAGCTTTCGTGACGCATAGGCTTTCACCTTCTCATTCTGCATCAATACACATCCGAGTACTTGGTTCGAAGCATCACTATAAACTATGAATCCTCCAGTTCCCTGTGGGAGTGCTAAAATCGGTGCCATCGTCAATCTCTTCTTCAATTCATTAATGTTATTCTGGCATATCTCGTTCCACTCAAAATTTTGAGTTTTCTGCAGTAGTCGAGTAAGTGGGCGGGTAATTTTGGAAAACCCTTCCACGAACCGACGATAATACCCCGCAAGTCCTAAGAAACTCCGGACTTCTTTAACGTTCTTAGGAGACTTCCAATCCATAACTGCTTCGATTTTCTGGGGATCTACTCGGACTCCTTTTGCTGATACCACATGACCGAGGAACATTACTTCCTTTAGCCGGAATTCACACTTAGAAAGCTTAGCGTACAATTGCTCGTTTCTCAGAAGGTCTAAAATGATCCGCAGATGCTGTGTATGTTCTTCTAGGCTCTTGGAATAAACCAGAATGTCATCAATAAATACGACCACGAATTTGTCCAAATACTCTACGAACACTCGGTTCATCAATTGCATGAATACAGTAGGTGCGTTACTGAGACCGAATGGCATCACCACAAACTCATAGTGTCCGTAGCGAGTTCTAAACGCTGATTTTGGAACATCGGATTCCTTAATCCTCAACTGATGATATCCCGACCTCAGATTGATTTTAGAAAACACTGTTTGTCCTTGTAACTGGTCAAAAAAATCATCAATTCGTGGCAATGGATACTTGTTCTTGATCGTCATCTTGTTCAGCTCTTGATAGTCAATACACAATCAAAGCGATCCATCTTTCTTTCGAACGAAAAGAGCTGGTGCACCCCAGGGCGAAACGCTTGGCTGGATATAGCCTTTGTCCAGTAATTCTTCCAGTTGCTTCTTCAATTCATACATCTCAGTAGGTGCCATACGATACGACGCCTTAGAAATTGGTGTAGCTCCTGGTTCCAGCTCGATGGTGAATTCTGTATCCCGTCGTGGAGGTAGTCCAGGTAATTCGTCAGGAAATACATCCGGAAATTCGTTCACAACAGGAATGGATGAGAGTTCTACTAATCCGTCTTCTTTCTTCATTGTGTAGCACCAGTATCCGGTACAGCCCAATTTCAACAATTTGACAGCTTTCATCGCCTTGATCATCTTTCATGAGCTTCCTGGTTTCCATCCTTCAAACAGTATTCCGGAACCATCGTCATCTATCAGCGAGATATTCCTATTTCGGTAGTTTATAATAGCTCCATATCGATTAAGCCAATCATCTCCGAGTATCAGGTCATCTCCTTGCATTTCTATCATAATCAGATTTGAGGGTCACTCTCTGCCTCCAAATGATACAGGGAAATCTCTAGTTTCTAAGTTTTCCACAATCCTCTCTCCACTCGGTAAACCCACAATATAAGGCTCACAATTATGAAAACCAGAAATATTCAAATGATTTACACAAGACAATGATATAAATGAATGCGTAGCTCCTGTATCGAATAAAACGCTAACTGGCTGTGAAAGGATCTGAACAGTACCTGATGCGACAGCAGCGTCCTGATCGTCTGCCCTTCTCATCTCATACATAAGTGGGGGAACAGATCAGGCACTCGATGTCCCCTTTCAGTCGAACTGTCCTCTGCCTCGTCCACAACCAAAATTTTAGGGGAGCTGAACACTCTGTTGCGTCTGCTGAATACTTGATTTCTTCTGAGCTGGCTGTGATGTACGGGATCTAAAAGATTTTGCAACTTCTTCACAAAACACCTCATGATCTACCTCTCGACCACAATCAAAACAGGTCACGACAGGAAGGGGGCAATTTCACCGATAGTGACCTGTCTGACTACAGTTAAAGCACTTCCTTGTCACATCTGTCGTGGCTGATACTGTTCCGAAGTTCTTTCCGCTCTTTGATGGGTGCGGAGGTTTCTTGAACGAATGAAAGGATGAATGGGCCTTGTGGGGCCCGCTGCTCTTGTGCTCTGTGAAACTACCAGAGACTTTCTGCTTCTTGGATTCTGCAAACTTCTCCATTACTGCTTCCTTGATTTCATACGCCAATGCTTTATCCTGATATTGACGGAGAGTGGTACATTCAAAACCGGATATGTACTCATTCTCATATCAAAATGGATCATCATTTCTACATCTGTTCTGACCAGATGTCGAAAAAATGCCAGCTGCTGGTTAAACGTCTTAATCATCTGAGATACTGGCACATCCGACGGCTGAGCGGAGAAAAACTCCCGAACTTTGGCTTCCCTCACCGGACGAGGGCAGTACTGAGCTTCCATCATCAATCTAAATTCTCCCCAGTCGGCATCATGATCTACAGGCCGTATGGCTTCCCATCACTCGGATGCTTCCCCTATCAGAAAATACTGAGCAATAGAGGCTCTCTGATCGTATGGGTAATTAATCCCGGCAAAAATTTTCTCCAGTTCTTTTAACCAATTGTCCCACGTCGGTGTCTCAGAAAAGACATCGAATTTGGGTGGTTGCATCTTTGCCACCTCTTGCAGCCATCGGTCGCCTCGATTTCCCATGTCTGGTATACCTTGCTGTCTATCTCCCTGTTGTAATCCTACTACCACCTGCATTCGGTCCACGACCTGGGCAAACTGAGTCATCTGGTTAACCAACTGACGAAGGATTTCGGGTACAGCAGGTTCTGGTTCATTGTTAATAGATCTTTGTGGCTCGCTTGAGCTGTGGCTGGCCTAATTAGAAGGCGAAGCTTCTCTTTTAGCATTCCTTCGTCCGCGTCCGCGAACACGACCACATCCAAGTCCACCTCTCAACATACTGTAAGCATAAATACTCAATATACAGGAAACAATATCGTTCAAATGTTCAAGTATAAAGAGGTATAATAGGTAAAAGACGAAATAGAGTTTAGGAACTTACAACCACTGTTCGCACGAAGACGTAGGCAGTACAGTGATGTTAGTCATGGCCGGTTACCTCAAAAGACATATATAACCCCTATTTTAACCCAATGGACAAGATATCCATAATCTTAGCTCCGATACCATATTCTGTAACACCCCCGATTCCGATATATTCAGGAATATTACAGCGCCGTAAATCCTTTACATAAGAATTTACAAGGCTGAAGAAATGAAAAGACAATAACAGATACCAAATGAAAGTAACTGAAATAAAATACAACAGTTCTGGCCAATACCGAGAATACAAATATCCAAAGGAAGAATATTAATACATCACTAAAACCCAAACATCACAAACGACAACGTACTCGAGTACTTATTAAAAACAACACAAACAACAGACAATTAAACCCAGCCGGAACATCACTCTGCACCCTCGTCTTCATGCAGCTCCAGTGGTTGTTTCCCTGCTCTCCTGGATCCTGAACATAAACAAATGTTCACCCTCTAAGGGGTTAGCACAACAATGCTAGTCCAAGTACGAGAATATATTATTCAACATCTCATGAAGAATAATAACAACATAAATGACAAACTACCAACGAGTCTCCACCTACGAGAAACTCATAAATAACATACACAAATGATCATCACAACATGATATCACAACATAATATCACAACATACACATGGTAATTCCGACGATGTAGCGTTCACTGCCTAGAACCCACGATGATCCCGTCAGACCAACCCGTGGTGGAAAAACCCGTCCGATGATCCAGCGCACGCTAGCATAGATCCCCCGATGATCCCGTCGGACCAACATGAGGTGGACATACAACAACGACATATATGCACAACAATATGTATAACATCAATACATAGAACAATTAAAGTACTTGCCTCGATTCGATGACAAAAATAATACTTCCACGAATATCAAAACACTCGAAGGTCGCCCCTTCAATCAGTCATGTAGCAATGCTCGAACCTTAAACAAAAGAAATAATATAGAGTGCATTTCATGTCGTACGAACATATAATAATCCAAATTATGGTCGGAAGTTCATAAAACGTATCCTGTCTGACATGCATAACGTACGTTACATATCCTTTGTAGCGTACGTTAAACCTACTCGTTAGCGTACGTAAGATACGAAGTCTAGCGTACGCTAACCATGTATCGCCAATTCCTCTCTGATCAGTTGGCCGACTCGTATGATGATATAACGTACGTTACGTACCAAATGTATCGTACGTTAACCTTGCCCGTTAGCGTACGTAAGTTGCAGAGCCTAGCGTACGCTAAACAAGCATCCGACAGTCTCTCACTGAACAGTCGACTGTTCTAATTTATGATGAAGAGTACGAAATCCTCAGTGATTAACGTACGTTACCCTTCTACATATCATGCTCATACAATTATGAATGATCTTACGGATTCAAATATCTTCGAAGTCAAGGAAATGTATATCATCACAACACTTATATTCAATCTCGATTACCATACTCATGTGAAGTTCGGGTGATCTAAGGTTGATGCATTTGTTTCCAATATCATCATTACATTCAAACTTTATCTTTAAAGATGAACTAACCAATCCAACTTATAAGGAAGGATACAACTTTTGATGATTCTTTCTGAAGTCCATTTAGCAAAAGTGGCATCAAAACTAAGTCTACAATCAATATGACGATAACATTCGATACGGATTATCAATCTCAGAACACTATTCTCATCATTGACATAACAAGATTCCAACTATGATGTTCCCAACAATGATAACTCAATCATAATCATCCGAACTTCTAAACATGATATTTGGTTGCATAAGTCGTCTATGTGATCTACTATTCTCAGTAGTATGATCATAACATCCTTAAGAACATGAAACCAAGGTTGGGGATAGCCTAACATACCTTAAGATGAAGAAAATACCGAAACAATAGGTAGAGTCCAACTCCGGTTGCTTGTGTGCCAAACCAAGATGTTTCTTCACTTCAATGATCAAGCATAAGTGTGTTAGGAATACTTGTTAGATTTTGATGATGTCATTAATATAAATTCAAATACTTATTACTTGGCAAAAATGTAAGGAAGAACCAAATGAGTATCTTCCATAGGCCAAATTATGTTGTGTAAAACTTGGCAAAATGTAAAGAAGAACCAAATGAGTATCTTCTATAGGCCAAAAATAAGTAAGGCTAAAAATTGGCTAAGTACAGCTAAGTCCATCAGAGAGGTACAGCCGAATTAAGTCAGAGAAGTTCTGGTCAACTAATATCATCAGAGATGTTTGACCAAGACTGCAGTCAAGTGTGCTCAGACAAGCCATCTGATCAGGCGAGTCCCAAACAGTCACCATCAGAGGAGTCCAGACTTCAGAGAAGTTAAACTTACATCAGCCTACTTGAGATCAGCCAAGTACTCCAAGTCCACGTCAGCATGCGTTGAAAAGTCAAATATTACGGAAAGTCACATGCAACGTGAAGAGACAAATTGGAGAGATTCCTGCAAAAGATATGAATTAAATAATTCATCTAGACCCACCTTGAAGACTTTAATCTTACTATATTCAAAAGATTCGGCGCCTCACATGCAAAGTCTTCGCAACGGTCGATAGATGGATTAAAATATGGGAATCCAGCCTTGCAACATTCAGAAAAGAATAAACAAAGAAGTCTCTCTCCAACGGACTGATTTGTTACAGATTTGCAACGGCTATGAAGAAATGCTCAAGGATCAACACCTATATATATCCGAAGATTTGAAGTTGAGCAACTACCGGTGTGAACATATTCTCAAGCAATCAAAGCATTCAAGCAATCTAAAGCGAAATATAGCATCGTGAAAAGAGCGGTTCTCAAAAGTTCATACTTGAAGAAGCTCTTAGTTGGAGAAGACAAAAACTTGTGTCTTTAATCCTGAGTTCGGGGTACTTCACTGGTTGAAGTTCGAGACTGTAAAGACATCCAAAGATCGAGGGTCAAGAGGTGCAAGGCAGTCAAGTGTGTTACAATGGCAAGGATTTCCACTGGTTGGAAGCTGTTGTAATTTGGTTGAATCACTGTAATATTTATCACTGGTTGAGAATTATAGTGAATTCATCTCCAACTGGTTTGGAGAAAAGTGGATTAGTAGAGGATTACCCCACCTCTGAGACCACTATAATTGCTTGCGTACTTTACTGTTTTATCGCATCATACTTTAACTGCTGCATTCATTATTAAGGGTTTCATTAGTTACTTTGTATTCGTCATCAGCTGACTTCCGCACGTATTGAGAACAAACGACTAAGTCATTTGCATATCTATCAGCTGAAGAAACTTACTCATAGCTATCAAAACAACAAAATCCGATATCCTTTAACATATAAACAATCATCCAACTCATAATCCAAGTCATATATTCATAGATCATCTTCTTTCTCAATATCAACATATGAACACCAAGAATTCATAATCATTGCCATATTCACCATCATATGAAGAAACCAACAACAACAACATCAAAGACCCGAATTGAAGGAAGACATTAGCCAACATATCTCTTTGAAGATAAACAACACAATTCTAAACCATTCGAATCGTATTAATACCCGCATATCAACAATAACATCAACATAACTCGGTAACCAATTTCATAATCATACTTGTTAACTCATATACATGGCGATTATCAACTCAAGGACATCTTATACAATCCAAAACAAAATCCCAAAGTAATTACCTCTTTGAAGGAATTGATTGATTTCCAAGGTTGAATCCATTCTCAATCACTTCCATGCTTCAAATGTTTTTATGTATGAATAACTCCACCATATTCCAGTGTTTGGAACTTCAAACATATCTCCCTCTATCAGTTCCAAGGAAAGAATGGACGAAATGAAGAATAATGGCCAACTGCACATATATATACTGACTATTATTAGCGTGCGCTAACTGTCTTTGTTAGCGTGCGCTATCGAGGTCCAGAGGCTACTGACTTACTTTGTACCATGATTTACGTACGCAATGCCCATGCAATAGCGTATGTAATTGCCTCTCTTTAGTATATGCTAGTGTCCGATCATAGCGTGCGCTACTCATAGTTGACTCGTTTGTCTGTATGTTCCGAAGATGGGTCCACACGCCGAAAGCTCTGACAAGGATAAGATTCCCTTTGGACTAATCTGATGTTAGCATGCGCTAACAATATGCATTAGCGTGCGCTAATCCTTCATAACAAACATCCGTTGACCTCGTCGGCACATGCGCCGAAAGTGGTCGGGTCCACACGTAGATTCCTTCTGATCTGGTCTGCACTAGCATGCGCTATCCTTTGCCTTTAGCGTGCGCTAATCAGGCTATACTTAGCCATTTTCAGCTATTCTTGTCCAACGTCTCGACATACAGAATACGAACATACGGCATACTCGCTACGTATACTCAACACATTATATCCTCAAATGTAATTGTCGACCAAATATGATAATTATACCAATACTGACATCTCAGTCCTTCATTTATTTTATCCATGATGTACAGATTCCACGCTGTACAACATAACTCGGATAAAATAATATTAAACAATAATAGTATAAATTCCATATATTACATACTACACCACTTAAAATAAGTTTCGTCCTCGAAACTTGTATCTGTCATAGACAAAACAAACGAATCGTTCAACCAAAATATTCTGAAACCATCACGACAACGATCAATCATCATCATTAACGAATAACCAAAACAATACACTTATATATGCGTCAAGCCGACGATCTCATGAGATACTAGCAAGTTACTTCACTGTAAAGCCTCAACACGCTTACAATCACAATTCCATGAGTCTCAACAAAATATATCATCTTCGGATGAAATAATTTATTCGTGTCAAATCATGTCTGCCTAATCGCACAATCAAGTCCCAATCTGCTAAAAACCAATAATACACGATACATCTATGAAACAACTGCCCAAAACAACGACACAAATCCCGAAACATGGGCACAAAATCCGAATGCTCAGATGATCACCAGCAATGATCAACCAATAAATTAACCGAGAATATCATCGACATGATAAACTCTAATACAACCAATCCAAAGGTCAAAACACAGACGAGAATATCATCAACATGATAAATTCCAATATGACCATCCAGAGGTCAAAACACAATCGAGAATATCATCAACATGATAAACACTAATATTATCAATGAAGGAGCAACAACAATCTATAATACCCTCACATGGTAATCTCTAACACGATCAACACAGAACCACAGAAACCGATATACGAACGAATAAAGTTCTCAAAACGACACACCAATCACATACAGTGGATCTCAACGAAATACAACTGACTGATGAACATACCCCTCGGCATACGAACAACCAATCACAAATCGGCGAACATACCAAATACAAGGAGTGGGAATGACCACTCAATATCCAAAACAACCAGCATGGGGTCACCATCCTCAAATCTAAATTTACAAGGAAATCATTCAAAAATCACTATGGTGAAATCGCTCTACTATTATACCAATGGAATCACATAGCACATATGTCCCGGTTTCACAAAATCCAAAGTTCCAAAATCATATTATGTGCATGGATCTACAACACACCGCATATTTCTCTTATCCGATAAATCAACCGATCATCCCTGGATAACCAAACTACCATACTGAAGTTCGAATCTCTTTTCATCGTACCAAACTGATGTCTTACCCAGTTTGTGAGCCACATTCATAAGTTCACCATGATATGCACTATGCACTAAATGCGTATGTATATCAATCACATTTTCAAAACCAATTTGAAATCATATAATCTCGTCAAGAAGACAAATTTTCGAAAGTTCTTTCAAAAATTTCAAAACTCCAAAACATAAATTTTGGTAAGTCTACAAAATCAATTTTCGAAAAATTAAACTGGCTCGTTAATGCCAAGTATTCGATAATAGTTTCTTTCGAATCCACACGATTTCGAAGTTTTAAAATGAAAACTATACAAATGATTGACTACATCCATACTCCTGTATACCAGTTCAGCTCATCACAAATTCCACTGACATTCCATCTGAAAACCACACAATAGAGTTCCAAAATATCAATATATAGACTCCGATAAAAACTCCTCTTCTACCTATGGTTCGGAACGTCAACCATTAACCCCTCCTGTGTCACCTTAACCATGCTATGACAAAACATTGAATAATCAATAAATAAAATACAACGAAAGACTACACGAGAAATCTCATTTGAACAAGTAAATCAAAACCCATAAAGGTAGTAATAAAATAGGTAAACGATTGGTAAAGTGTTTTACAAATCTCGGGAGTTTTAGGAAACAAAAAAGCCTTTTGAAACATTAAGGTCTCAGCCCATATCCCGTTCCACATTACAAGAAGTTTAAAAAGTAGAAAACCCTTTTTGGACCCCAAGTCTTGAGTTATAAAACTATTTCAAAATCGATTGGGTCTCGGCCCAAAATCATTTTCCGTAAAACATTCATTTTGAAAAGTATCATTTTCAAATGCTCAAAACAGTTTCAGATATCTCAAAATGAACTAACATGACTACATGTTCTCCTCATCAATCTACAATATTTCTCCCAATTGCACAACTCCGTTCCAAAATTTAACCGACATATTGTAATACCCGGTTGTAATTCAGTAATTATCATTCAGTAATTGCCACTCAGTAATTATTCACTTATTAATGATCATTCATCGTTCATATCATTCATTGTATTCACCGATCAGAGTATTTGTATCGTATATCAGTTATTATTCGTCTTTCTACTTGGTTGGAGGATCGTGCCGTGGTTATCATCATTGTCTTCGTCGTAATGGGCTATGTGTGAGGAGTAGCGCAAGCTACGTACTCTCTTTAGCGCGTGCTAATTGAGTACGGGTAGCGCACGCTACCTCTCAGCATTAGCGCACGCTAGCGTGGTTCAGGCAGACAGTCCAGAAGGTATTGGACTGTAGTTGAGTTGTAGTAGCGCACGCTACGAATGGTAAGTAGCGCGCGCTAGTGAGTTCGGATAGCGCACACTATGCTAGCAGTATAGCGCGCGCTAAGGTCGATCAGGCAGAGTCCAGTGGGTACTGGACTGATTTCGAATAATTCATAGCGTACGCTATGAATGGATATTAGCGTACGCTAATGGTGTAGTAGCGCAGGCTGAATTTTGGGTGTAGCATACGCTATCGCGAGCAAATCAGAGAACAGGAGGTTCTGGACTTCAGTTACTGGGCATCAGATATTCTGTTAGCGTACGCTAACATTTTGGGGTTAGCGCACGCTAACGAGGCAGTCAGTAGGCACTGTACTGTCCGGATAACCCGTTAGCACATGCTACATATCAGGTCATAGCGTGCGCTAAGCTGGGACAGTATAAATAGGAAAGTCAGCCCAGGGTTCGTCATTTCTCACTTCTCACTTCGTTTTTGGGCGATTCCGGGCGTTTTCGGGCGATTTGGAAGAATCTCTTCGAGCTGAATTCATCTATCATCATCTTTAAGCTTATCATTCGGATTAATCATCATTTCATCCTCTCCAACACATCAAATCAAGGTAATTATTTCTTGGATCTAGAATTTCGGATTTTGAGTATTTTCCTTCCGATATCTTTGTGTAAGCTTGATATTATTTTGGAATATATTAGATATGAATTATCTACCTTGGATACATGTATTCCTATTGATTTATTGATGTGTTTTTCGGATTTGGTGGATATTTGGAGAATTAATCAAGAACACTTTAGGATTGACTTTGATAATTGGGGGTTTTCGATTAGATGTTATCGTTAACTCGATTTGTGGATTCCTATTGGATTATTGATATCATTGAATGTGTTTTGTTGGATTGAACTACTCCTTTTGGAGTTGGTTTCGATATATTTGGGATTTGGTTATAATCAAGGGTTGATGTTCGCTAAGTGTTTGTTTGAATGCCTCAATGAGTTGGGATATTGTTGTATCGACCTTTGAGTTAGTCATAATTCATGCTTGATACGTATATTAAGCGGATTATTGGAAATTATTTTATTCAAGGTTGTTCGAGCAACTGACATCTCATTTTAGGACGTTGTTCGAGGAAGGACATTCTTCACCGGTGTTGTGTAAGTTAATTCTTACTCGGTTAAAAGGATATTCATTCCTTTCGTTGTTGTTCATTCATAATCATAACTCATTCATAATGTATTAACCGTATTGAGACTTGTAATTGTCAAATAATCATTTCATTCACGAGGAACGACGGTTCCAATCATTACATTGAGCTACCATTCATTTCACTTTAATTTCATCTCGGTGAGTCATCTTGACTTTGTCGGATTATTATTCATTAATATTCTTCATGGTCATTCTTGTTCATATGACCTTATGGGTTCATATTGCGTGGACGGGTGGGGATGTGTGTAATTTTTAGTCGGGAACATGATAGTCATGTGAAGGGTTCACCGACACAATAGACTGTGCACACGGTAAAATAACTCCGTGAGACTAATTAGGTACAAGGGCAGGTGTGTCCGGACACTCGTCTTGTGCACTTGCACATACCATTACGGGCGTACTATGATGCCCCTCTTCAGCTTAATTTCATAATTAAGATATATCATGATTGTGTTTATTCAACTCTTGAGGATTGTTGTTACGTATGGCGATTCGTTGGGGGATGTTGTTTTCAGGTCATGGCAAGGCTAAGGCACGGGAAGAGAACGTTGATGGCGAGGAGTCCCAGTGATACTAGTAGGGGGGCCCAGTCCTTTCAGTCTTCATGTTTTCTTTATTTTAAATTCCGATGCAAACTTCCGTTTGAATACTCATTTCATTTAGTGTTGTATATTTTATCTCCATATAAAATATACATGTATTCGGTATTATCTTGGGTGTGTTGTACTTGAAACTCTTCATTGGATTAATTAATGATATAATGTGGTTTGGTACTACAATTATATTATTTAAGTCATTAAATTTCATTCGCCTGGTGGGTTCCAGTCGGGGGTCCACGGCACTGTAATAGTGGTCTAGTTTGGGGTGTTACAGAGTTGGTATCGGAGCGTGGTTTTGAATACTACCTTCCGAGTCATGTCTCATTTGAAATCAGCGTTTATCAGACTAGTGTCATTGGACTTTCGCATCACGTGTGACTTGTGCAAGAGCCGAGCCCCTCAGACCAAGGAACAGTAAGATTTCTGACGCCATGGTATAATTTATGGCAATAAGGATCACTTATTCATCATTCAACAGTCAACAATCCTCATTCATCATTTTCATTTTTGATCATGTCGATCATGTTAACTCATTAATCACTCAGTTCATTTCACTGTTCAGTTGTTGATCTTGAGGATCGTATCATTAATCTTGTTAACTTTTTCAAGATAATCATTTCAATAATTTCATCAGATAATCACGTCACTTCAGTTGATCATTCATGTAATCATTTTGTTTGAGCGCGTATGCTCATTTTCATCATTTCATAACGTAATCATAATGTGATATTCCTGCGAGATATATAATTATCATGTGACTTTCCCACTTCAGTATGGAAAGAGCTGGCAGAGGACGCGGAGGAAGAGGCCGCAGTGTGGGCCGAAACCCGAGAGCTCGTGTGAATACACGTGCAAACGTGAGGAATAATGCTAATTCATCGAGCAGCGATGCTGCCACTCATTCACCCAGAAATTATCATTCAATGTCAGGGAGTCGTACTCGGGACACAGCTCATTCATAAGGTGTTTGGGTTGATCCACTTGCTTTTATGCAGGGCATGATGGCCCAGATGACTCAAATGGCACGCCTCATAGAGATGATGCAAAACTCATCTACTCAGAATCAACAGGCTCCTCCGCCGCCACCTCAGGGGCAAGAGAGGGGTGTAAGCAGTATCATTGGCGACATCTCTCGCCAGAGGCCACCTACTTTTGAGGGCTTACCTGAGCCGGCGGATATTGTTCACTGGCTTGAGCATTTCGAGAAGTTGTTTGCTGTGGTGGAGTGTCCCGAAGGACATAAAGTTTTAATCTCGGCTTACTATCTGGGTAAGAGCTCTCATTCATGGTGGTTATCGTTGAAGCCCATCAACGGATCTTGTACTTGGGATAAATTCAAGACTCTCATGATGGAGAGGTATTATCCGGCCCCACTCAGAGAGGCCAAGTTATCAGAATTACTCACTCCCGATCTCTCAGCGGACGATAATGTTCTCGCCATCGCCGAGAAATTTCAGGAGCTTCTTCCTTTAGCCTCGTCTATTATTCACTCTGAGGTGGACAAGATCAAGTATTTCAGCAAGAGGTTGAAACCTCGTATGCGGATGCAACTGCTTAATCACAATTGCACCACTCTGGACGAATCCATCGAGAAAGCTCTTACTTTTGAGCTTACTGCTAAGGAGATTGCTAAGCAACAACCTTCATCTGCTAGCAAGAAGTCAAAGAATCGTAATCAGTACGAAGGCATCCAGGCCACTTTCAAGAAGCCTCGTGCGGGCTCTACTTTCTCTGAGCGACCACCTATGGCACCTAGACCTGCGGAATCTCAGTCCCGTCGGCCAGTTTGGCCATCACCTGTTTCAACTGTGAAGAATAGGGTCATTTCAGCACCAAGTGTCCAAGGCAGACTATCACGTGCCACAACTGTGGAATTGCTGGGCATAAGGCCCGTTTTTGCCAAAGAGACTCTAAACCTACTCCGACGTCATCTCAGGTCCCGATACAGTCAGCAGTGCAGAATCAGGCCACTAAGTCTGCATCGTTTAAGATGACAGGAGCAAGCAAAGGCGGAGCCAAAAGCTATAAGACGGGAGCGTCCGGTTTAGGGGCCGGCAAGCCCCGAATTTATGAGATGAAGAAGGCTGACGATCTGGAGGCCCGAATGATCTCAGGTACTCTCAAAATTCTATCTCAACCTGTGTGTACCCTGTTTGATACTGGTGCATCACATTCATTCATTTCCGAGTCATGTTTGAGTAGACTACGTCTGGGTAGTGCTACTAGTTGTGAGCCTTATGTCATTGGTCAACCTGATGGTAGAAGAATTATCAGGAATCGTGAGATTAAGGATTGTCCGATTCAGCTTCATGGCCGTGATTGGTTAGCAGACCTAATCGTGGTAGATTTACCGAGAGACGATGTCATCCTGGGTATTGATTGGATGGATCGTCACGATGCCGTCATTAGTGTCCGTAAGCGTATGGTCACTATCATTTCAGACGATGAGGTCGAATGTGTATTTCAGGGAGGTAATCCCAGTTGTTCTGGGAGAGTCATCAACTTGTGATGGCCAACCTCTTCAAAAGGATGATGATGATAATGGTGGTGTTAGTATAAATAACTAAAGTCCACACATGACATCAAAAAACCCTTTAAAATAAAATACACAAAGTAAATCATACCCAACCCCACAAATTAGAACCATTCGGAAACCAATGACATAAAAAACTACCATGAAGCTTCATGGTAGTGGGTGGGTGGGGGGTTGGGGGAAAGACATGTTAGAGGGGAGTTGGTTCGTTTCGGTCCGTGAAACGAAATGTCGTGTATTCAGTCCGACTGATACATCTTTGTTTGTCTCAAATAAAATTAATACAATTTATTAATCTAATTAATTAATTAATTATATTAAGATATTATTTCTCCAAGAAATAATAATTCATGAATTAAATTAATTACCTAGTAATTTATTTAATTCACCAGACCGATCTAATTTATCCAATAAATTAAATAAGACATCCAATGTCTAAAATTCACAATAAGAGATCCAATTCAAATTATTCCATCGTCTCCCTAATGCGCGACTCAGTAGGTCCGTCTCAGTAAGCAATGAGAGGAAGCAAACAGTTATAGCACCACCTAGCCAGTCCTGCGGCCTATATTGTAACCTTACTGAGAACGAATAATAGGGATCATTCAAGAACAATTATGTCGTGTATACTAGTAAACCTGTAAACCCTTCTTTCATATGTCCCGATCAAGTTATAGGGTCATGGTCAGTCAAACCCTATATGTACTTGACACAATGTCTGAGTTAATGCCAATCAAGATCACCGATCTCTCGTGTATCCAATACAACTGGCTCCAATGCTTTGGCCAAAGACTTATGATCTCATCTGCCAATAACCACGTATGACATGTACCTGTTCACTTACAGGAGAAAGAATCCTATCTTGATATTTAGTAGAACCTGCTACTTGTCCGTCAAGACGCACGTCGAGGTTCACCCCCACCTCTCTGTTTTCTGGGTTGACTACTTTAGTGAAAATCTTAACGTCACAAACACATTCCTACTAAATCCTCAAATAGAAGGTTCATGAATACTGTAACACCCCCAATACACTCAGGGATATTACACGGTGTAAACTCCTCTCTCAAGGATCTACCAGGCTGGTAACATAATTAAATAGCTCAACATCGCCTTTAAGGCTAAAATAACTCAGTAGACCGATTTGGTCTCTCAATTAATACATGCAACTCAATCTCAATACATGCCCATGCATGGGTCAAAATACAACACACTCCCGTGCAATGGAAAAAAAATACTGCAGTGGAAATAAAGTACAACCAAACCAATACGACATCGTATGGATCCTCATGTGATTAGTATCGTTCATCTTTCATTATCCTTCATGCCGATCCTGTGTTATGCTCTTAGAACCTGAATGCAATACAGACATCCACCCCCGATTACTCGGGGTTAGCAAGATCCCACTATTTTGCTAGTGCAAGTACATAATCATACGAAATGTAACAAACAAATAGAAATCACGAATTGGGTACGACAATTAACTATCAAAGCCTTCCTGAGGCGTTTTATTAATTAGAAAGCAATCAACTAAGTGTGTGAAAATAAATTCCTCATCTCGGGGATTTTATGAGTAGAAACCTTATTAGACCTCAAGTGATTAGTTAAAAGAAAACACATCAAGACGAATGGGTCTCGGCCCAAAATCACTTTCCGAAAAACAAACTTTACAAAATCGTTGGGATCTCATCCCAAATCTCATCAAATCACAGTACATGAGAACAATAGGAAGGTCCGTTTCCAACATCAAAAACCCACATCCAAATGACTAAACACAAAGACAAATATTCTAGTGCCATCCTAGTGAAGTAGGCCAAATGAACAACTTACCTCTTACACACTTAGTCAATACATGCAATCATGAAATCACCGTTCAAAAACACTCATTTCCAGAAACAATATAACCCAAAACACATTTGTAAAATGCACCACAATTAACCGCGGACCCACGCCTCTGTGGATGATCGCTAGAATTCGCGTAGTATGGTTTTCAAATCCGATCAATTTTAAAATTTGTAAAACCTCGAAGTATTTCCAAGGTATCGAACCCAAGGGAATTGATATGTCGAAAATAAAGGAAATAACTCTACTCAAAATTTGACTGTTATTTAGGAATTCGAAAATTTGGTTTGTTTCTAATTATCTAACTTTAAAAATCGAAAAATAAAAATTAAATAAAAGATGAATTATCTAAATCAAGCAAATAAAGCAAATTAGCAAGATAAAATCACAAGCGAAAGCTAATTGATCCTAGGGTATTATCATCTAATTGAGTTCACACAATCCATTCACTTGATTCCTTTTCCCCAAATTTTAATTCAATCCTAGAAATAATCACTCAGCCGATCTAGAATTCCGATCAAGGCAACCTAGAAAGATAGTTAATTTAAACCCTTTTCCCCGCCAGGGCTCAAAGAATTTAAATCACTTAAAAAGCGCCAACTTATTTATCTATGATTTATCTTACTCCACTTAGGTCTAAAGATCAAATCATATTGTGCATCAAGTATTTCCACTAATTAATTAATCCTTCCGGGAAAAATCAATTAGCTAACATGCATCGATTAAGGGCCCTTTAATCTAGCATGAGATTTAACACATCTTGATCACAAGCCTAGGATGAAAGGTAAAAAGGTAATCAAAGGAACATCATGTGAACATCAAATAAATTTACTAACCCTAGAATCAATCAATGAATTTAGCCAGACATAATTGAAATTAAACAAGAAATAGATGGAGAATGCATATTATTAATATGAAAAGAGAGATTACAACCCTTACGGATGAACTCTGAGTCTTCAATCTCCGAAAAAGTAGGAAAAACAATAATAATTGCTGCTTCCAAAAAGTTCTAGTCTCTAAGGAATTAATCTTGCGATAATATGTAAAAGAGTGCAAAAGATGATGAAAGATGATAAAAGCTTGATGAAAGATGGTAAAGGCTGATGAAAGATGAAAAAGGATCAAAAACTAGGTCTAGGAGGAGGTCTATATAGCCTATGGGGGTTAAATTCCCGATTGGGACTAATCTAGGAAACAAAATCTATCCAAAAGAGTCACAATCCATCAAAACACGAGATCCCGCGGAGCAGCCAATCGGACGCACCTATCGGCCGATAGGCTGGCCCGATAGTTGGTTCGTCGGTCGACTTCACTTGATAGGGCTTGGACACCTTTCGGACGCACCTATCGGCCGATAGGCTGGCCCGATAGGTGGTCTGACTTTTGCAAAAATCCGTTTCTTCCGTCCGTTTGACTCGAATCTCGGTCCTTTGTCTCGTTTTGGGTCCTTTTGGCTCTAAAAACCTGCAAACACACTAAAACCAACCCAAACGCGTAATACGGCTCGACTAATCATAAATAAGCCAAATACGAGCACATTAATCACGAAACGAGATAAAAACCTAGTATAAAATCCTAGAAAAATGTGGTAAAATTACCACTTATCAAACCCCCCCAAACTTAAGCCTTGTTCGTCCCGAACAACAAAAAGAAAAGAAAAAGAAAGTCGTGAATCATCGTGCAACTCATAGTGTTCAACCTAATCAATACTATCCTGTAATTCTCTCTAAATAATCCGAGTGTCGTAAAGCGAGCCGCACTCGAATAATGATTCCGCAAAGTAATCAAGTTCAGTCCTAATCATTCGTTCATGAAGAAAATCCAGCTCAAAGATTAACAAAACGTGAGTCAAATCGACCGTCAATATGAAAGGCTAAAATAAACAAGCTAGTTCGTCCCGTTACACAGTCTAGTGGCACAATTTTCACGAGTTTCATAACAAATAAACCTCGGACAGTATTCCCTTATATATATGCTCAAGAATTTGATTCGAGTTGACCACTAGGTTAGGATCTCGGGATGTTTCATCGGGGTAATCCTAGGGTGGAGCTTCCATTCTCATGTATTAGGAAACCGTTTGACGTAAAAGACACTCATGGGGCACATGGATGCTTCTAGTTACTAAGTTCCCGTCTACAGCGGAGAAACAACTCGAATATATAATTTCCGCATGTCCGAATCAAGGTTGCCGTTTTACGCGAGAGTAAACAATGGTCACGCGAATGCCCCGGTTACTAGGCTCCCTATCATTGGAACTTGTGAAATATCTAAATCACTAGTCTAATCGTGGTCGCTGCTTTACGCGAGGGTAAACAACGGGTCACGCGAATGCCCCCGGTTACTAGACTTCCCTTCATAGAACAACATTATCTCGACTTTTGGGAAAAACTGACCGACTCTAAACTCAATCTAAGTGCCAACATGACTAAAGAAACAGTACGACTCACTATCCGGAAGATGTAACCAAACGTATTGACGGTGATTTTAAAACAAGTATGTATCGTCTCTTATCTGCCAAGACCTCTACAATCACGAAAAATTTTGGACCTAAATGAATACTATGCAAAACAGAAATAACTAACTACAACTTGACTAAAACTCGACCGTTTCTTCAGAGAGAAAAATAGTGTCGTAACATCGGTATCACACAAATAGAAGCACGAAAAATTCACGAATAAAGAAAAACTAAGACAAGCAAGGCATCATAGCAAACAACGAAAAGCAAATAAAAGCAAACACGAAAGCAAAAAAACTACTACGACCTAAAAAATAGAAACTAGCAAACACACCAAACGAAAATGAACATAAAAATCTAAAAACTAAGCAACAAAAGCCAAATCCACGCAACACCAATATGAGAAGCACAAATAAAAACAACGGGCACCAACACAAGCAAATAATGATACAAGGCATACAAGGTACTCACACGTAAAGAAATTAACAAAGCCGCAGTTCTCCCCCCCCCCCCCCCCCCCCAAACTTATTTCGTATCCCAAATGAGGAATAAGTTTGAAAAGAGAAAGGAGTGGCTTTGTTAACGGAGTACCTGATCACTGTGGTTGCCTTGGACTTTCCGGCCTTACACGGCTTCGATTTCTTGCTTTGCTTTCCAGCCATGTCAAAGTTCCTACAAAACAACCATCCAATCAATATCCAATAAGCGACTCATAATGCAAACATTCAACGAGTGTCGACATAATCCAATAATCCCACAATATCAACTAAGAGCCCTATAATGTCCAATAAACATCAAAATCATAGACCCGACAGCCATATACTACGATCAACAAATCACACAACCTCCCCCATACTTCGACTCCCCCATTTCATATTCAAAGGATCAAAATCACATCCCACAACAACAAAACTACACACTACGATCATATTAGGACAAATTCTCTCCAATCCAATCTAATTCATCAACAATTCGAATCATCATCAACAATTCAACTCATATCAATCCCCATTAACTATTCAATTCAACAAATTTACCCAATTTCAACAAATTCGAAATTAGGGTTCTTCCAATTTGGGGTTTTTTTTTTCAAAATTCGTTCAATTTCATCAATTAATCCCCCAATTCGAAGTACCCATGAACAATCAAGCATAGATAACATGTTTCCATCAAGATTCTATCAACAATCGGGCATAAAATTCAAAGAACATCAAAGTTTAACAAAAGCCCCCAAAAAGAGGATCCCCAATTCGAAATTCAACAAAACTCCAAAAAGAATCCGTCAAAGTGCTTCAAAACATGTATAGAATTGAAAAACAAGAGGATTAAGTGTCGAAATTAAGTACCTTGATCGAAGTTTGTAAGGAAGAACAATAGAGAAAATCGCCCCTTATTTCTTATCGGCCGATATGTGTGTGTGTGTGAGAAAAACGGGTGGGAGAAGTGTATAAAAAGGGTTATTAATCAACCGGTCAAGCGGACATCGACCGGTATGTCCTATCGGCCAGCCTATCGGCCGATAAGTCGGGTCGACAGATGTATGAAAGTTATGTACCTCATATCGGGTCATGATATCGGTCGATAGTGGTCCGCCATCGACCACCGCTTGCAACATTAAATTTTTTACTTTTCCTCACTTATCGGTGGGCCTATCGGCCGATAGGCTGACCGATAGGCTCGTCTGTCTCAAAATTTTTTTTTCAACTTTTTCTATTTCGCAAACTTGGTCCCGTTTTCGCTTGGATATGGCGATTAAAGACCTGTAAGTATCCAAAACTCGGCATGCATGGATTAGAACTTAACAAAACTAACAAAGCTACTACGAAACTAGAAACTACAAAAATCACGCAAACGAAAAATCGAAAACAAACGAATAAAACGAACTAATATACATACGTTGGGTTACCTCCCAACAAGTGCTACGTTTAATGTCTTTAGCTAGATGATACCTCATTCAGTCCGGGTCTTCAGCGACAACTCCCCCTTGAACGGGTTTGTTGATATCAAGATAGCATACGTCCCTCTCATTAGATTGAAACTCGTTCGCCTCCAACATTCGAACATACTTTGGCAAATCCTCGTAAATTTCTTCAACATCGGAATGTGAGTAAATGGATTGTGAAATGCAATGCTCCAACAAGTCGGTCGGGGGCGGCATAATAGACTCAATTTCATAACATTCCTCGGGCGCATCCTCGGGCTTCTTCATCGCGTCATAGATGGAAATTTTCAGATTTTGATCATTAACCCGGAAGGTAAGATCACCCTCTTGGACGTCGATAAGTGCTCTCCCCGTCGCTAGAAACGGTCTCCCAAAGATCAATGGTTGATTCTCGTCCTCGGGCATATCAAGAACTACGAAATCGGCCGGGAAGACTAAGTGTTGGACTCTAATGAACACATCCTCCACAACTCCCCTCGGATAAGAGATCGACCGGTCCGCCATGAGTAGAGAAATGGTAGTTGGCTTCATCTCCCCAATCTTCAACCTCTTAAAGTTGGATAGAGGCATAAGATTGATGCTTGCCCCGAGATCACACAACACATTACTGAACGTTTGGTCGCCAATCATGCATGTCAAAGTAAACGTCCGGATCCTTCTCGCTGAGCGGGAGCTTGTTTTGAATGATAGCGCTACACTCCTCTGTCAAATTTATTGTTTCAAACTTCGCCAACTTCCCCTTGCTTGCCACAGCGTCTTTCAAGAATTTAACGTACCCCGGCATGTCTCTCAAAGCGTCTAGAAGTGGAATGTTGATATTCACCTTTTGAAACATGTCGATAAACCGTTGAAGCTTTTCATCATATCTCGACTTGGCCAATCGCTGTGGAAATGGAGCTTTTACCTCAAAATCCTTCACATTCGAACCTACAGGAGCCTTTCGACCGATAGGGGGGTCGATAGGCTCAACTGCTGGCATTCTGTCTGGGTATCGGTTGGGCCTATCGGCCGATAGTCTTGGCAGAGAGGCCTGCTGCGTTTCATCTTCCTTCTCGTTCTCGGCTCCCGTTTCTAGTACATCCTTGTTTCCAGATTCCTCAATTTCAGCCCCATGATTACTGTACCTTGTCCCACTCCGAAGCTCGATTGCGTTGCATTGTTGCGTCTTCGGGTTGGTCTCGGTACTGCTCGGAAAATGGCCCGGCTTATGAATTCCGGCTTGGGCGTTCGCCATTTGACTCATTTGGGTCTCCACCATCGACATCTGCTTTGTGAAGGCTATCACTGAGTTTCCAATAGATGTCACACTATGCTCGAGAGCCCCGAACCTCTTGTCTACTTTATAAATAAAATCTTTTTGACTCGCCTCTAATCGTTCCAACATCTCTTCCATCGGTGTCTTAGCAATCGGCTCTTGAATAACCCCGTTTTTCACGTTAAATCCCGGTGGTGGTTGAAGAGCATTGTTCGGGTTGGCATAGGAGAAATTAGGGTGGTTTCGATTGTTCGGATAATAGATCCCCCTATTTCCCCCTTGCCAGAAGTTTCCTCCTTGCATGTAATTTACATCCTCCTCAATTGCAATAGGTTCGTTTAGCTTTTCAAAAACTGCATTGGCTCCCAAAGTCTTCTTTCTTAGCATCTCAAGCTCTTTTTGTTGTCTTTCAAATTTCGCCTTCAAATCACCGTAGGCGTCCTCGTCACTGGATGGGACCTTTCTTCTCGTCATCTTCCTATCGGTCACCTCCTCGTAATCATTGTTGACTGCTAGCTCGATGAGATTCTTGGCCTCTTCATAATCGTTAGCAAGAAATCCCCCTTTCGAGGAATAGTCCAACTCTCTTCTAGCCTTCCTCGTCAAACCCCGATAAAACCGAATGTAGATTTCCTCCTTGTCAATTCCATGCTGTGGGCATTTGCGAAGTAGCTTCTTAAATCGGATCCATGCCTCGTATAAGTATTCATCCTCATATTGCTCGAATTGCAAGATATCGTTGATTTGTTTTTGCACCTTCGAGGGAGGATAGAACTGTGCTAAGAACAACCGAGTCATTTCTCTCCAAGTACCAATTTCCTTCCGATCTAGGCTCTTGTACCAATCTAGTGCATCGTCTTCTAAGGAGAACCGGAATAGGCGGAGCTTAATGACATCCGGAGGCACTCCGTTTTGCTTGATGGTGGCACATATGTCCAAAAACGACTCAAGATGAGCGTTTGGATCTTCATTAACTCCTCCTCCGTATGTTTGAGACTTCACCGTAGCGATGAGGGACGGCTTAAGCTCAAAGTTGTTGGCATCAATCTTTCCCCAACCTTCTTCTTGATAATCGTCCAGCTTAGGTCGAAAGCGGGCATTCAAAGGGATCTTCTCGGGACGAGCGAGTTCTCGTGGTGGGTCAACAATGCCGGCCATGGTATCAACGAAAGGTATAGAAATAGTCTCGATTCTCGCTTCTTGCTTCTTCCTCCTCAAAGACTTCTCGATTTCCGGATCCAAAGGAAATAAGTCCTTTCCTTGGGATCTTGTGATCATGCACCGCCTACAAGGAAGAGAAAACAAGATGTGAGGAAACGAGATCGAATATTAATAATAATAGTAAACAACCTAAAGTAACAATCTTTTCTTTTTCAAATTATCCCCTTAAGTTTTCTATCAATTCCCCGGAAACGGCGCCAAAAATTGATCGCTAGAATTCGCGTAGTATGGTTTTCAAATCCGATCAATTTTAAAATTTGTAAAACCTCGAAGTATTTCCAAGGTATCGAACCCAAGGGAATTGATATGTCGAAAATAAAGGAAATAACTCTACTCAAAATTTGACTGTTATTTAGGAATCCGAAAATTTGGTTTGTTTCTAATTATCTAACTTTAAAAATCGAAAAATAAAAATTAAATAATAGATGAATTATCTAAATCAAGCAAATAAAGCAAATTAGCAAGATAAAATCACAAGCGAAAGCTAATTGATCCTAGGGTAGTATCATCTAATTGAGTTCACACAATCCATTCACTTGATTCCTTTTCCCCAAATTTTAATTCAATCCTAGAAATAATCACTCAGCCGATCTAGAATTCCGATCAAGGCAACCTAGAAAGATAGTTAATTTAAACCCTTTTCCCCGCCAGGGCTCAAAGAATTTAAATCACTTAAAAAGCGCCAACTTATTTATCTATGATTTATCTTACTCCACTTAGGTCTAAAGATCAAATCATATTGTGCATCAAGTATTTCCACTAATTAATTAATCCTTCCGGGCAAAATCAATTAGCTAACATGCATCGATTAAGGGCCCTTTAATCTAGCATGAGATTTAACACATCTTGATCACAAGCCTAGGATGAAAGGTAAAAAGGTAATCAAAGGAACATCATGTGAACATCAATTAAATTTACTAACCCTAGAATCAATCAATGAATTTAGCTTACATAATTGAAATTAAACAAGAAATAGATGGAGAATGCATATTATTAATATGAAAAGAGAGATTACAACCCTTACGGATGAACTCTGAGTCTTCAATCTCCGAAAAAGTAGGAAAAACAATAATAATTGCTGCTTCCAAAAAGTTCTAGTCTCCAAGGAATTAATCTTGCGATAATATGTAAAAGAGTGCAAAAGATGATGAAAGATGATAAAAGCTTGATGAAAGATGGTAAAGGCTGATGAAAGATGAAAAAGGATCAAAAACTAGGTCTAGGAGGAGGTCTATATAGCCTATGGGGGTTAAATTCCCGATTGGGACTAATCTAGGAAACAAAATCTATCCAAAAGAGTCACAATCCGTCAAAACACGAGATCCCGCGGAGCAGCCTATCGGACGCACCTATCGGCCGATAGGCTGGCCCGATAGTTGGTTCGTCGGTCGACTTCACTTGATAGGGCTTGGACACCTTTCGGACGCACCTATCGGCCGATAGGCTGGCCCGATAGGTGGTCTGACTTTTGCAAAAATCCGTTTCTTCCGTCCGTTTGACTCGACTCTCGGTCCTTTGTCTCGTTTTGGGTCCTTTTGGCTCTAAAAACCTGCAAACACACTAAAACCAACCCAAACGCGTAATACGGCTCGACTAATCATAAATAAGCCAAATACGAGCACATTAATCACGAAACGAGATAAAAACCTAGTATAAAATCCTAGAAAAATGTGGTAAAATTACCACTTATCAGTGGACCCCTACCGAGACCCCGCCGGATCTAACCCGTAGTGGTTAAAAGCAAGCTCGCGGATCCACGCCTCTGTGGACCCCTACTGAGACCCCGTCGGATCTAACCCGGAGTGAGCATACACATACATACGCGTCACTAATGCAAATATAATATGCTAAGAATGTAAGTTCATTGAGAATACTCACTAGAGATGACCACTTACCCGACATCGTTATCATACTCATCACAATACCTCCATCATGAACGATCAATCACAGCACAACAACACTATTAACACGGAATACATGATTCCACAACATTAAACAAGTAGGGGTATCATTAAAGCCGTCAACGTTCAAGATAATCAAATCATAATCAACTCACACGAATCATATTCACGAGGGTAAACCAACCAACGTAAATCCAACATGTAAACTTTATTTGCAGGACACAAATCGTATAAGAAAATACTTGCCTCGAAACTACGATCAAAACGAGATGATGAACGGGATGCGGTCGGGCAGCCCCGAACTCCTGAACACAATCAAGAATACAATAGCATCGCGAACACTATGAGAATAACACCACACGAATTGCCAACACAAAAATGGAGATCAACTCGGAATCGTAGAGCACCTATAATCCTCCGGAAGATACATAAAAACATGATTACGGTGAAGATCAAGACCAAAAACAATGGAGATCACATCAAATTATCGAAGGAAGACTCATTCGGACATTTAATCGAACATTAAATGTTCACTACACCTCAAGAACACCGAAATCACCCTTCTGGTTGAAACGAACCGAAGGTATGGATCAACAATCCATAAAACATGTTTGACAACAACATGTAACACCAATCGATTCATCTAAACCGGATTGGATTCAGAATCAAGAACAAACTCCCAAAAAGTCAACTTGAAGAAAAATTAAGAAATTACCTTGATCTGGAGAAGAAGGAAGACTAGATGATGATGACCACGAAGAAGACCCACCGAGATGATCACTATCATCAAAGGCCGACGAAAGGTCGTCCAAATCCATCCCAAATCGCCAAGAATGCAGAAATGAGTAGGGAGGGAGGAAATGACCCAAAATTGGTCAACCCTAAATATATATACCTGCGGAAGGCTAATGGACATAAGCAATAAGCCTTAACGTACGTTAGTGATGTTACGTACATAAGGTACAATCCATTGCGTACGTAAGAGTCATCCAGACTCTACTGCCCAAAGTCCTGACCACTATAACGTACGTAACGAAGGATGCATTACGTATGTAAGAAGGGCATCGATAGCGTACGCTACACATGGAGAATAGTGTGCGCTATTCATATGCCACTACAGAACAGCTGCCAGATGTCAAATTTGAAAGGATCGCGGAACGCGACGAACACGAATTACTACGGCCGAACAAGACAAGTAGTACAACAATCAAAACACGAGCTTAAGCTTAAAACAAACACATGATCCCGACAAACCGGACGTAGGCAAAAGCGAGTACGAAAACAAGTACCCAAAACTTTGGGAAATTACAAAACGGCCCAAATGTCCGAAAAATCATGATACGACAACGAATAGCCAAACCGAAGCTCAGGACACGTATAACAACGTTAAATGAATTTGAGAAACCCAAACCAACAGTTTCCAACGAGATTCGCAAGAATCGAACTCAAGCGCGGTCGCCAAAAGCGCGGAACTCAGCAAAACGACACCGATACAAACTCGGATGTCAAAAAGTGCAGAACTAATCATTCTCAGAATGACGAAACGGTCACAAGTGAGCCGTTAAAACGGACTCCTGCCAAAAATAAATTTACCGAAAATCGAAATTGCGGATATTACATACTACCCGAAACTTAAAAATAAGTAGGGAGGAGCAATATCCCACCAGGAACATCTAAATGAGATACACAAGAACCGCATAGCTTACGCCCATCGGCGATATGCTACAAGTAACGCAAAGAAACATACGACGTGAAATCACGCTCAACGACAACCACCACAATGCCACAAGCAGGGGCATAACACAATCAACAAGTGCCAGGCATCACCAAACAGATAATGTAATAAAGTCAATTATCCGAACCATCAAGAGACAAAAGGCACATATTACAAGAAAACACGCACAGTCGAAAAAATAGAAATGGAGCGCACAACGATCCGCAAAGGTAACCACGGAGAACTCCGACCATGCCGAAATTCTCGAAAACCACACTAGGCATCGCTGTGTCCCTTCGGGGCAGAGACGCAAACTCGATCCACAAACCTCTCAGCTACCATCTCGCAATGCACATCTCGGTGTTCCAATTGACCGCAATCGAAACGGCTAACTAACGGTGAACGACAGGTCTTCATGGTACGAGATTAGGCAACAACAATCGATCAACCACGACTGAACAACAATGATTGAACAACAACGATCAAACAACAATGATCGAACAAAAATGATCGAATAATAATAATCGAACAACAACGATCGAACAACAATGATCGAATAACAATCATCGAACAACAACGATTGAAAAACGACTCCGAAGTTCACACTTCAACTCAAGACATTAAAAGAACTTGTAGAAACTAAAATGCATTAATTTCGAACAAGGTTCACAAAAATCGAACCAAATTCGGAAAACTCACAATGATAAACAGATTGATCCGCAACAAGGTCACAACCCGTTCGAACGATGACAACCGAGATACCGAACAAGTTCAGAAAGTATCAACGAACACGAACGAGTCGATAGAATTGAGAAGGGGAAAATGTAGAAGTAAAAAATAATATGGGTATTACGTTCAACCTCTTTCAATAGAAGTGTCATCCCCGAAACTCACAACAAAAAAAGCAAGGTAATAACACCATAAGTAACCGACAGAAACATCTTTCAAAGGCCTCTCAAAGCCGATCCTGATATCTGTGTTGAAGTTCGTACCCTGGAAGACTCGATAACCAACTCGCAAAACTAGATTCTGTGTCTCTAGAGTCCACACTTGTAATCTGCTACTGTCGGGGAACGACAATTTGCACATACATGCCCCGTCACATTACAGATGAAGCACCTCGGCATACCGAAAATATAATTGCTAGGTACAATAGAATATAACAATGCAAAACAACATACCGGAGATGCCGACTCAGCAAAACATATCAACGTAAGGCAACCCACATACACAAAATCACAGCAACGACGGTATACGTTCGGCGATTTCAATGGCCCGAACAATAACCAGCACACAATTACAAAAACATCGTGAAACAATCACAGATGTACACAATAATACAAACCCAAGCTCTAACATCTCGCACGGGTGCGATGACACGCAAACCACCATGGAACAACAACATTAATGACCAATATCACACCTCTCACTGAGGGCTAATAGAACAAATGCGTGGCGAACGACTCAACGCTCACACCACCAATTCAATCACAAGTCGGGGCTAACACCCTAACGACGGTGTGAACATCATACATACATTCCTAGACGGCACACAGGAACGATAGGTTTTAAAAACGAAAACCACCTTTTTGAAAATAATTTTGGGAACGCCAGTTGATCTTGAGTATCATATTTCGAAAAAGTAACACAACCATCGTTATCGAGACTTTGAAAAACTATCTTGTGTTTGATAAAAATGAGGACACCTTTCTTTAAGTTAAAACTTTCAGAAATGTACGACCTTCGGGTCTAAGCAAATGCGTTTCTAAATTACTGAGAATATCTCAAAATATTTTGGTCCTCAAAGTAGAAGAATTTTGAAGCATATAGTTGCGCTAGTAGGCGTCTTGAAAATGTAATCCATTAAAAAAATACGCCTCGAAGTGTATTCTTTAAGGTACACAATGTTTGAAAAAAAATCTATTAGGCTAGAATGCCCAAAAAATCATGCGTATCAACATTCGCTTACACATCTCATAGTACATGCACCAAATCATTCAAATTCAAAACAAGACTTGTCTTTTCCCGAAAAACAAACAGTCAAATAATCACAGTTGAAACCGCCTAGGATTGGGGTGAAACCACTGATCCCATTCAAGGCCTCTAAGGACCCTCCCGAACTGGTTAGCGAAAACAAGCTCGTGAATCCGGAGCGAGGTCTCGGATTTCCCCCAAGGCCTCTCCGTACCCTCCCGGAGTGAGCAAATCTCACACGTGTACATTCCCATTCCATAATAAGCACAAAAGTTTCATAAGAATACTCGCAAAACGAGCAAATCATTTTGAAATACACACGCAGAGGACGAAACCAATAGTTAAAAATATATTAGCAGCGACACCACTCCTCATATAAACAAAATATGAGAGTCGGATAACCACATATCACGAAATCAAAATCCACAGAAGGATTCCATCACTTAACAAATAATCATACGAGTAGCTCATGCCACATGAGGCACAACACCAAGAAGGGAGACTTACATCCACATGTTGCATGAAGATGATGATCGCCCCACGATACTAATCACGACCAACAAACTCAGATTACGTGTCGCAACACTATTCAATCAGACAAGACCTGACGAGACAAGACTCAACAGACACAACTTGACCCGATAGCCTAGGTTTCCATAACCTAAGCTCCGATACCATTTATGTAACACCCCCAATCTACTCAGGGATATTACACTCCGTAAACCCTTCTCTCAAGGATCTACCAGGTTGGTAACACAATTAAACAGCTCAACATCGCCTTTAAGGCTAAAATGACTCAGTAGACCGATTTGATCTCTCAATTAATACATGCAACTCAATCTCAATATATGCCCATGCATGGGTCAAAATACGACACACTCCCATGCAATGGGAAAAAAATACTGCAGCGGAAATAAAGTACAACAAAACCAATACGACATCGTATGGATCCTCATGTGATTAGTATCGATCATCTTTCATCATCCTTCATGCCGACCCTATGTTATGCTCCCCAGAACCTGAATGCAATACAGACTTCCACTCCCCGATTACTCGGGGGTTAGCAAAATCCCACTATATTGCTAGTGCAAGTACATAATCATATGAAATGTAACAAACAAATAAAAATCACGAATTGGGTACGACAATTAACTATCAAAGCCTTCCCGAGAGGTTTTATTAATTAGAAAGCAATCAACGAAGTGTTTGAAAATAAATTCCCCATCTCGGGGATTTTATGAGTAGAAACCTTATTGGACTTCAAGTCCTTAGTTCAAAGAAAACACTTCAAGACGAGTGGGTCTTGGCCCAAAATCACTTTCCGAAAAACAAACTTTACAAAATCATTGGGACCTCATCCCAAATCTCATCAAATCACAGTACACGAGAACAATAGCAAGCTCCCTTTTCCAACATCAAAAACCCACATCCAAAGGACTAAACATAACGACAAATATTCTAGTGCCATCATAGCCAAGTAGGCTAAATGAACAACTTACCTCTTACACACTTAGTCAATGCATGCAATCATGAAATCACCGTTCAAAAACACTCATTTCCGGAAATGCTATAACCCAAAACACATTTGTAAAATGCACCACAATTAACCGCAGACCCACGCCTCTATGGACCCATGCCGAGACCCTGTTGGATCTAACCCATAGTGGTTAAAAGCAAGCTCGCAGATCCACGCCTCTGTGAACCCCTACTGAGACCCCGTCGGATCAAACCCGTAGTGAGCATACACACACGCGTGACTCATGTAATACTAATATGCTAAGAATGTAAGTTCATTGAGAATACTCACTAGAGATGGACACTGACCCGACACCGTTATCATACTCATCATAATACATCAATCGTGAACGATCAATCACAACACAACAACACAATTAACACGGAATACACACTTCCACAACATTAAACAAGCAGGGGTATTATTAAAGCCATCAACGTTCAAGATAATCAAATCATAATCAACTCACATGAATCATATTCAAGAGGGTAAACCAACCATCATAAATCTAACATGTAAACTTTATTTACAGGACACAAATCGTATAAGAAAAACTTGCCTCGATACTACGATCGAAGCGAGACGATGAATGGGATGCAGTTGGGTAGCCCCGAACTCCTGAACACAATCAAGAATACAATAGCACCGCGAACACTACGAGAATAACACCACATGAATTGCCAACACAAAAACGGAGATCAACTCAGAACACTCGAGCATCTATAATCCTCCGGATGAACCACAAAAACATGATTACGGCGAGGATCAAGAGCAAAAACAACGGAGATCACATCAAACTATCGAAGGAAAACTCATTCGGACATTTAATCGAACATTAAATGTTCACTACACCTCAAGAGCACCGAAATCACCCTTCAGGTTGAAACGAACTGAAGGTATGGATATACAATCCATAAAACATGTTTGACAACGACATCTAACACCAATCGATTCATCTAAACCAGATTGGACTCGGAATCAAGAACAAACTCCCAAAAATTCAACTTGAAGAAAAATTAAGGAATTACCTTGATCCGGCGATGAAGGAAGACTAGATGATGATGACCACGAAGAAGACCCACCGAGATGATCACTCTCATCAAAGGCCGACGAAAGGTAGTCCAAATCCGTCCCAAATTGCCAAGAACGCAGCAAGGAATAGGGAGGGAGGAAATGACCCGAAATCAGTCAACCCTCAAATATATATACCTGCGGAAGGCTAACGTACGTAAGCAATAAACCTTAATGTACGTTAGTGATGTTACATACATAAGGTACAATCCATTACGTACGTAAGAGTCATCCAGACTCTACTGCCCCAAGTCTTGACCACTATAACGTACATAACGAAGGATGCATTACGTACGTAAGAAGGGCATCGATAGCGTACGCTACACATGAAGAATAGCGTGTTCATATAGCAATACAAAACAGCTGCCAGATGTCAAATTCGAAAGGATCACGGAACGCGACGAACACGAATTACTATGGTCGAACAAGACAAGTAATACAACAATCAAAATACGAGCTTAAGCTTAAAACAAATACATGAACCCGACAACCCGGAGGTAGGCAAAAGCGAGTACGAAAA
Organism: Orobanche coerulescens; assembly: GCA_033398695.1. NCBI lineage: Eukaryota > Viridiplantae > Streptophyta > Magnoliopsida > Lamiales > Orobanchaceae > Orobanche > Orobanche coerulescens. Next base: position 25,953,195 of record CM065805.1, on the reverse strand, counting down.
CAAGTACCCAAAACTTTGGGAAATTACAAAATGGCCCAAACGTCCGAAAAATCATGATACGACAACGGATAGCCAAACCGAAACTCACGACACGTATAACAACGATAAATGAATTTGAGAAACCCAAAACAATAGTTTCAAACGAGATTTGCAAGAATCGAAGTTAAGCGCGGAAAAGTCACCAAAAGCACGGAACTCAGCAAAATAACACCGAAACGATTTCGGATGTCAAAAAGTGCAGAATAAATCATTCTCAGAATGACGAAATGATCACAAGTGACCCAATAAAACGGACTCCTGCCAAAAAGAAATTTACCGAAAATCGAAATTGTGGATATTACAAATACCTATCACAACCTATCGATTCCGTCATTGATTGTCCCAGAGTGAAATCCGTGTGTGACGAATCGAGGGTGAGTCGGTTCGAGAATACTAATCCCATTAGCATACCTACAACGTGTGCTCCCACTCACCATTAGTGACGACTGACACTATCCAAGTCAAACAACACGTCATACAAGTCTTCACATAAACTTAATGCCCAGTCAAGTTTCATCGACTTTGCGAACGATTAAGTATTTGAGTTATAAATCTTTACAGTGCCAATCCCCTTATCCAATAAGAGTGAAATGTTTTGCTCTCTAATACACGGATTAGTTTATGTATATATATTTACAAGTCAGGAATGCCAGTGACTATCAGTAAATAAAAAACACACAATTGCCTTCTGATAATAGTTTACATAATAACAAGTATAGTGCCCTCTCTCATACATCCCCGGATTGGAATTCGAGGTCATATTGCTAACAATGAAAGCCTTGAACTAGTCCTCCATGGTGTATACCGAGACAATAATAATAACATAATATTATCTCAATTCCGTCCATTCTAACGTTTTGTGTACTTTTCGGTATTGGACCCCCTTTTAATTCATAAGTGTATCAATTGAAGCAGCCCTCACTTCACACTTATATAGGTGATTCCTATTCCCAACTATCATATTATACTTGACCTATCTGAGGTAACCAAGAATCATTAAGAGTTATAAGACTTAACCTTACCACATGTAGGTAAACAAACACTCACTGTTCTCAGAGAATAGGTATGTTTGAGTGTTTAACACAGAGATTATTATAACTTCGTTATCCCATTGAACCAAGCTCTTGGGATCCTCCAGTCTACATGGTTGTATTTTCGCTATAATCATCCTTAAGATGTGGATTTTGTTGGGTACGGGATCGAATATTCGGAAAATAAATGACGCAAGGATTTATAGAGGTACGGCTATAAACGAGCCTACGTCCTCTCTCGGTATCTTTTTCAATAGGCTAAAGAAAAACCTCTATGCCTCTCTTCTATCGGTCGAGGTATAACCATTACAATCACGTCTTCTATTGGTCCGTGATAAACCACTCGTACTTGTCTTTGCTTCGGTCCAAGTTAAACCGTTTTCCTTTTCGTAGGACAAGGAATCAACCTCTCTAGCTTTCTATGGGTACCAGATAAACCTCACGAAGATAGCAATTGCGATTCTAATAATGCCGGATCCTTGATCCTAATAACACCGAATCGTATCTTTTCTTTTTACCACTCGTGTATGTTTTCGTGAATTCTCACTCAAACACTTACAATTAAGCTCAATATCAACAACAAGAATGTGTATAGTAATATCACAAGTATAGACTATTTGCTCAAGGTTGTTGTTCTCAAACAATACCATACGGATGGTATTTATAGGCTCCATCATCAAACTAGCCGTTAGCTGCCAGACTGCTAATTAGCAACCAGATTAAAAAAATTTCATCAGAAAACGTTGCTATTGATAGACCATCTCGGATATATTGCAATGCATTTATAAAGTGTTACAATTGAAGCGAAAAAATTGGAAATAGTGTAAAATTTACATTCTATTGCAACAATTTAAGAATTCGTTGCTGTACATAGCAATTTGGGGCCCAAATTTAGGCGGGTACTAAAAAAATCGAGCGGGCTTTTGGAAGATTTGGCGGGCAAAATAAAACCAATATTAAAAAAGTTTAATAATCGCTGCTGCTGCTGGTGCGATTTACACACACTAGGGATTTCTTCCTCTCGGCCGGCCCAGATTTTAGTATCATCCTCCGATTCTGGATTTCCTCCATCGCGATCTCAGCCGCTCTTCCTCTTGTGTGTCGGTCGTCGGGCGACGACTTCGCCGTGAGTTTGCAGGTTAGCCGCCGAGTTCAACAGCCGCCGAGTTCAACAAACCCTAGGAATGGTGGTCAGAACAAGCACGGTCGTGGTCATGTCAATCCTATTCGCTGCTCTAAATGGGGCAAATGCTGCCCTAAGGTCTGTCTCTATACTCTATACTCTATACATACCCAATTGAAGATTATATTGATTATATCACTTATTTATTAAATTCGAGATCTGTTAACATAATCTTTAGTTATAGTACTTTGCATATTTAAGAGTTCTTGAAGTGTCTTTCATCTTGTCTTTGATTCCCTCTTGCATATTTAAGAGTTCTGTTTTCTTCAAAAAATGCTTGTCAAATCCTGTTATTCGGATATCTGCGCTGGAGTATGTTTTTGGCTGACCATAGCAAATTATAAAGCTTCTATACTTGACATTACTTTAATCACTACAAAAGTTATGGACACATTTTATCTCTACTAGTCAAAATCTGAATAAAATGGCTTCCAATTTATTCTTTTCAGGCCCCATCCATAACAAGAAATTATATGGATACTTGCATAAGGGCTTTATGCAATTCAGATGTCAAAAGAGAAGGATTCAAATTAGGAAAAGACGTTGCTTTACCGGAAACACTTATTAGTTCAGCTAAAAACCCTTCAAGACAATTTGGTGGGGAACCCTCTTCTCAACGCTCAACCCTTGCATTCTTTGCAGGTCGAATGCACGGTAACCTCCGTCCAGTTCTTTTACAACACTGGCTAAACAAAGACCCTGACATGAAAATATTCGGGAAGCTCCCAAAATCTAAGTGCAAAGGGTTATGAAGTCAATAGTCCTAGAGTGGTGGAGGCTATTTTTTATGAGTGTTCCAGTTATTATATCAGACAATTTTGTCCCACCTTTTTTTGAAGTTTTGAATTGGGAATCATTTGCGGTTTTTGTGAAGGAGAAAGATATACTAGATTTGAAGAACATTCTCCTTTTGATTTCAGACTCGAGGTACTTGGTGATGCAGAAGAGGGTACAACAGGTACAACGACATTTTCTTTGGCATGTTAAGCCTTAGAAGTATGACATCTTCCATATGATACTTCATTCAATATGGTACAACAGAGTATTTAGAGTAAATCCGAGGTAATAATGGTGGCCGGCCTGCTTATAATCATCTTTAGAAGTAATATTCGAGCGTGGAGTACACAACTTTTGAGCAACAATCATAGAAAAATTTGATTTACAATATGCATATAGAGAGCTGACTATTAAGAAATTGTTTGCCATCTATTTTTCACTTCATTATTATCTCATACATTTATACAGATGTGCATAGATGTACCTAGTTTTATTCACTCAGCACAAGAAATCATTATTGTAAAGCATTGTATAATTGTATAACTTTTGATAAGTAAGAAAGTCGTTTTTTAGATTTATAATTTACTATTTACGATATTTGTTGCATACTATCTTGTTAGCACTTAGCAGTAATGGAAATCACATGAATTCTTGATTGAAAATGACGTAAAGAGGAATAAATGTTTTAAATCATATACACATGGAATTCTGGATGGCCTACAAACATAATCAATATTGAAATTCCAATAGTCCGAGGTATGAAGTGCAGTCTTGCATTCACTGTTAAGTTATGCTGCTTGAAATGCATGCTGGATTATGCTTTCATGTTCCATTTACTGCATTGGCAGGAGATGAGGCTTATCCTTCATTATTAGGAGCAGCAAAGGCCAATTTATCTGATATGGAATATGGGTTTCCAACTCAGTTATCCTTTTACGCGTGAAGTCTCGATGGAACCTTTTTCGTAACTATAGCTGATTATGACCACGATAGTGAGAGAGTCCTGTACAGCTAGAAGAGTAAGTTGTGTCTTGCCACTAGTGCTATGGTTCTATGCTTTAATTTCCGGATGTTTCTTTAAGAAAAAGAGATTCTATTGCCACAGTGGTCGGCATGCAACTTGCATGCTACACATACATACTGATTGATTTACCTAGTAATTATGATCTTTTATGCTTTCCTTCTGCATCAAACTATGTTTGTTATGAAGATTAATTTCCAAATCTTTTAGAGAACTAACCTGATTTGCTTTAGATTTTTTATCTTATTTGACGCATATAGTAGATTTGATTTCTTTCTCATGCTGTGCTAGTTACGTGTGATGAGACGACTTTCACACAACAAAAAATTAATTCCAACTTCCTGCATAATTTTTTAACTGTGGAAGTCTATCTTAATTTCAGGTCATATCATGGTGATCTAAATCCTTTGACTCCGTGGGATAGACCACCTCTGAAGAACATCTTTTGCATATATGGAATAGAATCAAAAACTGAGGTATAATTACTGTTTCTTCGCAGCAATTGTAAAAATTTCTGCAGGTTGGTTAATGATGTGGGGTTTTGTTGATATGTTACCAAACAGGTTGGTTACTATTTTCCACCAAGTGGGAAGCCATATCCTGATAACTGGATAATAATCGACATAATATATGAGGTTGAGGGATCTTTATATTCCAGGTTACTCTTTCATCTGAATAGCATGCCGTAAATATCACAAAAACCTTTCCCCTGAATAGACATTTTATATTTAAATGTTAAAATGGTTAATGTGTCGATATAATGCTAGAACACAAATGAGATGATGAGGTATTTGGATACTGTGATATGTATTGGAGAAAATGTTTTGGTTCCTTATAATAAGAAACAAAGATTGGAAGTTAGGAACTCGGGGCATTTGGTTCTCTAATAAAACAGAGGACTGGATTGGCATAAGAGTGACCAAATTGAACGTCTTTGGTGAAGAGTTGACTATATTTATTAGTACAGTGAATTTGATTATTTATCATCTTCTAATTGCTCTTCGGAAGCCCATTCAATATTCATATGGTCAGTTTAAATTAGTGCAAGTTCAGGCTATTTGTAACATTTTGAAATGTTGAGGTGTATGTAGTTTTAAGTTCTAAAATACTTAATGACGTTGTCTCAGGTATATTATGGTTAGGGCAAATGTAAGACGAGATAAAGTTACAAGGGTGGTTTTTGTAATTTTGTAAGTTGCATGTTTTTTTTTTTGGTAAATACCCGAGAGCTCAGGGGTAATTTTTGTAATTATCCCCTACATGTTTAACAGATTCAAACAAATTCTTGCTAGTTTGTATAATTTTTGTGACAGGTGCTGACTACAGTCGATTGTGGATTTAGATTCTAAAAGCTTTGAAGGTTGAGAAGCTTGTTATATCTGCGATTCCGACTTTGGTGGATACCTGGACTGTTGGCTTTGGCTTCCAACCTTTGGAAGAGGATGAGATGCGAAGCCTTTGTAAACTTAACCTAATGGTGATCCCTGGTCCATGAAACCAGTGACATGACAAGAAACATCTGTAGTGAATCAGAAAATGTTGGATCCAATGAAGAGAAAGACTTGGATGTTTGGCCAAATTAACCGTCCAAACTTGATGAAGCTGCAAATATTGTTAGGGAGGCGAGATTTGAAGACCCGGAGAATGTGCAATTTGCGGAGAAGGAAAAACCTGTCTATTTTCTTGATGAATTATCGGAGAATTGTGCAATCTATGTATTACTAAGTTAGATTGTGTCACTTGAACTTAGTTATTTTGCTTCAACTTGGTCATTTTCCTAAACTTAGTCTGATTGAATTTATTGATGTTGGAACAGCAGTAATATTGCTCGGTTGGATTGATGTTACAATATACCAATTGAAATAAATCTAATGGTCATGCCGGTTTTTTTATTTAGCATTGCAGTAGAAGCTTAAATGTTACCATATATGTCATATTCATTAATAAAATTAGATTCCATTTGATTCTAAATTCGTTGCAATTGGGCATATATATGTTGCCTTAGGGTTGCCTGAGTCCATGTATTGCAACAATTAACACAAAAAAATCGTTGCAAAAAAATGTTGCCATAGGTAGTCCAAGATATTGCAATGGTGTTAAACATGTTGCTATAGCTGTTAAATCGTTGCCATATATTATATTTGCAACGATAATATGCCGTTGCAATATGGTACCAAATTTGTTGCCATAAGGGCCCTATGGCAACCAGAGCAAAGTGCACGCTTGATTTTTGCATAATCGTTGCAATAGGCCCTATTGCAATGAATTTAGGGCATATTGCAACGTATTTTACACGTTGCTGTATGCAATCTATGGTGTAGTAAGAGTCATCCAGACTCTACTGCCCCAAGTCTTGACCACTATAATGTACAAAACGAAGGATGCATTACGTACGTAAGAAGGGCATCGATAGCGTACGCTACACATGAAGAATAACGTGTTCATATGGCAATACAAAACAGCTGCCAGATGTCAAATTCGAAAAGGATCACGGAACGCGACGAACACGAATTACTACGGTCGAACAAGACAAGTAATACAACAATCAAAATACGAGCTTAAGCTTAAAACAAATACATGAACCCGACAACCCGGAGGTAGGAAAAAGCGAGTACGAAAACAAGTACCCAAAACTTTGGGAAATTACAAAATGGCCCAACCGTCCGAAAAATCATGATACGACAACGGATAGCCAAACCGAAACTCACGACACGTATAACAACGATAAATGAATTTGAGAAACCCAAAACAATAGTTTCAAACGAGATTTGCAAGAATCGAAGTTAAGCGCGGAAAAGTCACCAAAAGCATGGAACTCAGCAAAACAACACCGAAACGAATTCGGATGTCAAAAAGTGCAGAATTAATCATTCTCAGAATGACGAAATGATCACAAGTGACTGATAAGTGGTAATTTTACCACTTATTTCTAGGATTTTATACTAGGTTTTTATCTCGTTTCGTGATTAATGTGCTCGTATTTGGCTTATTTATGATTAGTCGAGCCGTATTACGCGTTTGGGTTGGTTTTAGTGTGTTTGCAGGTTTTTAGAGCCAAAAGGACCCAAAACGAGACAAAGGACCGAGAGTCGAGTCAAACGGACGAAGAAACGGATTTTTGCGCCAAACAGAAGACCCTATCGGCCCACTATCGGCCGATAGGGCCGTCCAAAGGAGCTCCCGCCTATCGAGTGAAGAAATTGACGAGCGACTATCGGCGGCCTATCGGCCGATAGGCGAAGGCTTCCCAGCGGGCTCTCGTTTTTGGACGGATTTTGACTCTTTTGGATATTATTTATTTCCTAGATTAGGGCTAATCGGGATTGTAACCCCCTTAGGCTATATAAACCTCATTCTAGACCTAGTATCTATCATCTTGGATCATATTCCATCAGCCTTTATCACCCTTTTATCATATTAAGCAGATTTTTACACTTTTTAGCAAGATTTATTCCTTTGTTTCAAGAACTTTTTGGAGGAGAATTATTATTGAAGACTCGGAGTTCATACGAACGGGTTGTAATCTCTCTTTTTATATTAATAATATGCATTCTTCAGCTAGTTCTTGTTTAATTTCAAGTATGTCTGGCTAATTCATAGATTGATTCTAGGGTTAGTAATTTTAATTGATGTTCACATGATGTTCCTTTGATTACCTTTTGACCTTTCATCCTAGGCTTGTGTTCAAGTTGTGTTAAATCTCATGCTAGATTAAAGGGCCCTTAATTGATGCATGTTAGCTAATTGATTTTGTCCGGAAGGAGTAATTGATTAGTGGAAATACTTGACACACAATATGATTTTATCTTGAGACCTAGCGGAGAAAGATAAATCATAGATAAATAAGTTGGTGCTTTTTAAGTGATTTTAATTCTTTGAGCCCTGACGGGGAAAAGGGTTTTAATTAACTATCTTTCTAGGTTGCCTTGACAGGAATTCTAGATCGGCCGAGTGATTATTTCTAGGATTGAATTAAATTTTGGGGAGAAGGAATCAAGTGAACGAATTGTGTGAACTCAATTAGATGATACTACCCTAGGATCAATTACCTTTCGACTTGTGATTTTATCTTGCTAATTTGCTTTATTTGCTTAATTTAGATATTTCATCTTTTATTTAATTTTTGTTCTTCGATTTTTAAAATTAGATAATTAGAATCAAAACAATTTGTCGGATTCCTAAATAGCAGTCAAATTTTGAGTAGAGTTAATTCCTTTATTTTCGACACATCAATTCCCTTGGGTTCGACACCTTGGAAATACTCCGAGGTTTTACAAATTTTAAAATTGATCGGATTTGAAAACCATACTACGCGAATCCTAGCGATCAATTTTTGGCGCCGTTGCCGGGGAATTGATAGAAAATTTAAGGGAATAATTCGAAAAAGAAGAGATTGTTACTTTAGGTAGTTTACTTTTATTATTAATATTCGATCTCGTTTCCTCACATCTTGTTTTCTTTTCCTTGTAGGCGGTGCATGATCACGAGATCCCAAGGAAAGAACTTATTTCCTTTGGACCCGGAAATCGAGAAGTCTTTGAGGAGGAAGAAGCAAGAAGCGAGAACCGAGACTATTACTATACCTTTCATTGATACCATGGCCGGCATTGTTGACCAACCACGAGAACTCGCTCGTCCCGAGAAGATCCCTTTGAATGCCCGCTTCCGACCTAAGCTGGACGATTATCAAGAAGGAGGTTGGGGAAAGATTGATGCCAACAACTTCGAGCTTAAGCCGTCCCTCATTGCTACAGTGAAGTCTCAAACATATGGAGGGGGGGTGAATGAAGATCCAAACGCTCACCTTGAGTCGTTTTTGGATATATGTGCCACCATTAAGCAAAACGGAGTGCCTCCGGATGTCATTAAGCTCCGCCTATTCCGGTTCTCCTTAGAAGACGATGCGCTAGATTGGTACAAGAGCTTAGATCGGAAGGAAATTGGTACTTGGAGAGAGATGACTCGGCTGTTCTTAGCACAGTTCTATCCTCCCTCGAAGGTGCAAAAACAAATCAACGATATCTTGCTATTCGATCAATATGATGATTAATATTTATACGAGTCATGGATCCGATTCAAGAAGCTACTTCGCAAATGCCCACAAAGATGGAATTGACAAAGAGGAGATCTATATTCGGTTTTATCGGGGTTTGACGAGGAAGGCTAGAAGAGAGTTGGACTACTCATCGAAAGGGGGATTTCTAGCTAACGATTATGAAGAGGCCAAAAATCTCATTGAGTTAGCGGTAAACAATGATTATGAGGAGGTGACCGATAGGAAGATGACGAGAAGAAAGGTTCCATCCGGTGACGAGGACGCCTACGGTGATTTAAAGGCAAAATTTGAAAAACAACAAAAAGAGCTCGAGATGCTAAGAAAGAATACTTTGGGAGTCAATTCAGTTTTGAAGAGTTAAACGAGCCGATTGCGATTAAGGAGGATGTGAACTACATGCAAGGAGGAAACTTAGGCAAGGGGGAAATTGGGGAACTCTTATCCGAACAATCGAAACCACCCTAATTTCTCCTATGCCAATCCGAACAATGCTCTCCAGCCACCACCGGGATTTAACGTGAAAAATGGGGTTATTCAAGAGCCGATTGCTAAGACACCTATGGAAGAGATGTTGGAACGGTTGGAGGCGAGTCAAAAAGAGTTTATTTATAAAGTAGACAAGAGGTTCGGGGCTCTCGAGCATAGTGTGACATCTATTGGAAACTCGGTGATAGCCTTGACAAAGCAGATGTCGATGGTGGAGACCCAAATGAGTCAAATGGCGAACGCCCAAGCCGGATTTCATAAGCCGGGCCATTTTCCGAGCAGCACCGAGACCAACCCGAAGACTCAACAATGCAACGCAATCGAGCTTCGGAGTGGGACAAAGTACAGTAATCATGGGGCTGGAGTTAAGGAATCTGGAAACGAGGAGGTATTAGAAACGGGAGCAGAAAACGAGAAAGAAGATGGAATACAGCAGAACCTATCGGCCAGCCTATCGGCCGATAGGCCTGGCCGATACCCATACAGCATGCCGGCAGTGAAGCCTATCGACCCACCTATCGGCCGAAAGGCTCCTGGAAGTTCGAATATGAAAGATTTTGAGGAAAAAGCTCCATTTCCACAGCGTTTGGCCAAGTCGAGATATGATGAAAAGCTTCAACAATTTATCGACATGTTTCAAAAGGTGAATATCAACATTCCACTTCTAGACGCTTTGAGAGACATGCCAGGCTACGTGAAATTCTTGAAAGACGCTGTGGCAAGCAAGAGGAAATTGAGGAAGTTTGAAACAATAAATATGACAGAGGAGTGTAGCGCTATCATTCAAAACAAGCTCCCACTCAAGCAGAAGGATCCGGACGTTTTACTTTGACATGCATGATTGGCGACCAAACGTTCCGTAATGGGTTGTGTGATCTCGGGGCAAGCATCAATCTTATGCCTCTATCCATCTTTAAGAGGTTGAAAAATTGGGAGATGAAGCCGACTACCATTTCTCTACTCATGGCGGACCGGTCGATCACTTATCCGAGGGGAATTGTGGAGGATGTGCTCGTTAGAGTCCAACACTTGGTCTTCCCGGCCGATTTCGTAGTTCTTGATATGCCCGAGGACGAAAATCAACCATTGATCTTTGGGAGACCGTTTCTAGCAACGGGGAGAGCACTTATAGACGTCCAGGAGGGTGATCTTACTTTCCGGGTTAACGATCAAAATCTGAAAATTTCCATCTATGACGCGATGAAGAAGCCCGACGATGCGCCCGAGGAATGTTTTGAAATTGAGTCTATTATGCCGCCCCCGACCGACTTGTTGGAGCATTGTATTTCACACTCCATTTACTCACATTCTGAGGTTGATGTAATTTCCGAGGATTTGAAGAAGTATGTTCGAATGTTGGAGGCGAACGAGTCTCGACCTAATGAGAGGAGCGTGTGCTATCTTGATATCAACAAACCCGTTCAAGGGGGAGTTGTCACTGAAGATCCGGGATGAATGAGGTATCGTCTAGCTAAAGACGTTAAACGTAGCACTTGTTGGGAGGTAACCCAACGTATGTATGTATATTAGTTCGTTTTATTCATTTATTTTCGATTTTTCGTTTGCGTGATTTTTGTAGTTTCTAATTTCGTAGTAGCTTTGTTAGTTTTTGTTAAGTTCTAATCCATGCATGCCGAGTTTTGAATACCTGCAGGTCTTTCATCGCCATATCCCAGCAAAAACGGGACCAAGTATGTGAAGAAGACGCAGTGAAAAAAATTTTTGAGGCAGAAAATCCTATCGGGCGAGCCTATCGGCCGATAGGCCCGGCCGATAGGCTGAGAAAAATAAATTTTTTTTTATTGATTACAAGCAGTGGTCGATAGGGTCTTCCTATCGACCGAAACCCCACCCGATATGAACATGGTAAGAGACAGAAGCTCCTATCGACCAAGCCTATCGGCCGATAGGCCTGGCCGATAGGAACTTACCCGGCCCAGTATCCACTTCGACCCGGTTATTTTATACCCCTTTTAAACACTTCACACCCGATTTTCTCACACACTTGCACTCTCTCGGCCGATAGAACATAAGAGAAAGGGGCGAATTTTTTTCTACTTTTCTTCCTTCAAACTCGATCAAGGTACGTAGTTTCGACTCTTAATCTTCTTGTTTTTCAATTCTATACATGTTTTGAAGTACTTTGACGGATTCTTTTTGGAGTTTTGATGTAAACCGAATTGGGGATCCACTTTTTGGGGCTTTTGCTAAACTTTGATGTTCTTTGAATTCTATGCCCGATTGTTGATAGAATCTTGAGGGAATCATGTTATCTATGCTTAATTGTTCATGGGTACTTCGAATTGGGGGATTAATTGATGAAATTGAACGAATTTTGAAAAAACCCCCAAATTGGAAGAACCCTAATTTTGAAATTGTTGAAATTGGGGTAAATTTGTTGAATTAAATTGTTAATTGGGATTGATGTGAGTTGAATTGTTGATGAATTAGATTGGAATGGAGAGAATTTGCCCTAATATGATCGTAGTGTGTTGTTTTGTTATTCTGGGTTGTGATTTTGATGTTTTGAATATGAAAAGGGGGAGACTAAGTTTGGGGAAGGTTGAGTGATTTATTGTTCGTAGTATATGGGATTATTGGATTATCTCGATGTTCGTAGAGTGTGTGTATTATGAGTGCTTATTGGATTTTGATTGGATGTTTGTTTTGTATGAACTTTGAAATGGGAAAGCAAAGCAAGAAGTCGAATCCGAGTACGGCCGGAAAATCTAAGGCAACCACAGAAAAGGAAAAGGCTCCAATGAAGGTAGTGCCGGCTATTCCGATCCCGGCTGCACTCGACCCGAAGAAGTTCAAGCTGAGATTGACCGGGCCAGAGTCTAAAAGAAGGTGGTCGCACCTTATCGGCATGTCACACAAGCATTGCCGATTTCTGCATGAGGAGACGGCCCGGGGTATGGGTGTTTACGATGATATTGTGCTACTAGCGAGGCAAAGGCGGGTTTGAGCAAATCTTTCGCGAACTACCTCGCTTACCACGTGCTCACTGTGGAGTTTCTGTCCACACTTGAGGTTTTTAGAGAGAACGGGACTCCGGCTTCTATTCGCTTCAATCTCGACAACATAGAAAGGGAGCTCTCGGCCGATGAAGTTAATGCCATTATCAACGGGGCCGAGGACGGATCATTCCAGCAGGCGATCATGCCAAAGAAAACTTAGAGCCGTGGTCCAAGATGATTTCCAGGAGGAGACGCTTCTTATTTATAATCCGACATATGCCAAAGCCTCCTCGATCAGGAACCCAGTTCTCCGATATGTCCACCGCCTGTTCACATCGACGATTTTGAGCCGTACCGACTCGGGGACGTGCTTGTCCACGGATCTTCATCTTTTATGGTCGGCCTTGAACGGTACACGGAAGCACGCCGGATGTTTTCTGATCGAGCACATGGAGAAACAAGCCCGGCTGACCGGGAAGCAGAGGATTGGTATTGGGGCGTTCGTGACCCCTATCGCGGAGCATCTTGGGGTGCACATTAGAGGAGAGCCGGTGTCCCGAGACATCTATTTGGATAAACCGACACTGCAGAGGCAGGAGATGCTTGCCTTCACCGAGGGGTTCGACTGGAAATTGCACGGTCGGAACAAAACCGTGTCCCTCTTCCGACTCCCCTCTCCGACCTTGACTTCGGTGATGGGCGACGCGCCCGATGTATATGCGAGGTGGAGTATGAGCTCCGCGGCTCATGTGGCACTTATCCGACCGTTAGATGCGCCTCGTAAGAGGCAACGCCGGGAGGTGACCATTGATGAGCCGTTCTTGGAGGGAGCCGAGGAGGAGATGGATGATATACCCGAGGGGGGTAGCCGTGACGAGATTCCCGCCGGTGGAGGTACTAGTTTCCAGATGAGGGCTCCGGAGTTTGATGCTTTTGAGACGAGATTTTTTGAGAGAGAGAGAGAGATGCACGACGAGAGTATGCAAGCGCAAGATAATTATCACTTGGCGAGTATGCGTTCTTTGACAGCCGAGTTTGGTTCTTTGGGAACTCGGTTGGGCGAGGTTGAGACTCGGGTGGGTGCTGTTGCCACTCGGGTCAATGAGTTGTACGAGCTCGTGGAGAGACGCGCCGAAGAGGACAGAGTGTGGCGACAAGAGGAGATTGCTTGGAGGGAGCAAGAGAGGAAGAGACAGGAAGATAGGTGGGCACAGGAGGACCACTACCACCGAATGCTACATGAGATGTACCACTTTGCTCCTTTCCCCGATTCACATGCCCGCTATGATCCGAGCTCGCCGACAAACCCGCCATTTCCGCCACAGTGATCAGGTACTCCATTAACAAAGCCACTACTTTCTCTTTTCAAACTTATTCCTCCTTTGGGATGCGAAATAAGTTTGGGGGGGGGAAGAAGTGCGGCTTTGTTAATTTCTTTACGTGTGAGTACCGTGTTTGCCTTGTATCTTTATTTGCTTGTGTTGGTGCCCGTTGTGTTTATTTGTGCTTATCATTTTGGTGTTGCATGGTTTTGGCTTTTGGTTGCTTAGTTTTTAGATTTTTTTTTTTTTTTTATTCATTTTCGTTTGGTGTGTTTGCTAGTTTCTATTTTTTATTTTTTTGGTCATAGTAGTTTTTTTTAGATTTCGTGTTTGCGTTTATTTGCTTTTCGTTGTTTGTTTCTAGATAGCCTTGCTTGTCTTTAGTTTTTCCTTATTAGTGAATTTTTCGTGCTTCTATTTGTGTGAAACCGATGTTACGACACTGTTTTTCTCTCTGAAGAAACGGTCGAGTTTTAGTCGAGTTGTAGTTAGTAATTTCTTTTGCATAGTATTCATTTAGGTCCAAAATTTTTCGTGATTGTAGAGGTCTTGCGGATAAGAGACGATACATACTTGTTTTAAAATCACCGTCAATACGTTTGGTTACATCTTCCTGATAGTGAGTCGTCTGCTTCGACCGTGTTGGCACTTAGATAGAGTTTAGAGTCGGCCGCTTTTCCCAAAAGTTGAGATAATGTTGTTCTATGAAGGGAAGTCTAGTAACCTGGGCATTCGCGTGACCCGTTGTTTACCCTCGCGTAAAACGACGACTCGATTAGACTAGTGATTTAGATATTTCACATGTGTCAATGATAGGGAACCTAGTAACCGGGGTATTCGCGTGACCATTGTTTACTCTCGCGTAAACGGCGACCTTGATTCGGACATGCGGAAATTATATATTCGAGTTGTTTCTCCGCTGTAGACGGGAACTTAGTAACTAGAAGCATCCATGTGCCCCATGAGTGTCTTTTACGTCAAACGGTTTCCTAATACATGAGAATGGAAGTTCCACCCTAGGATTACCCCGATGAAACATCCCGAGATCCTAACCTAGTGGTCAACTCGAATTAAATTCGTGAACATATATATAAGGGAATACTGACCGAGGTTTATTTGTTATGAAACTCGTGAAAAATGTGCCACTCGACTGTGTAACGGGCGAACTAGCTTGTTTATTTTGGCCTTTCATATTGACGGTCGATTTAACTCACGTTTTGTTAATCTTTGAGCTGGATTTTCTTCATGAACGAATGATTAGGACTGAACTTGACTACTTTGTGGAATCATTATTCTGAGTGCAGCTCGCTATTACGACACTCGGATTATTTAGAGAGAATTACAGGGTAGTATTGATTAGGTTGAACACTATGAGTTGCACGATGATTCACGATTTTCTTTTTCTTTTCTTTTTGTTGTTCGGGACGAACAAGGCTTAAGTTTGGGGGGGTTTGATAAGTGGTAATTTTACCACTTATTTCTAGGATTTTATACTAGGTTTTTATCTCGTTTCGTGATTAATGTGCTCGTATTTGGCTTATTTATGATTAGTCGAGCCGTATTACGCGTTTGGGTTGGTTTTAGTGTGTTTGCAGGTTTTTAGAGCCAAAAGGACCCAAAACGAGACAAAGGACCGAGAGTCGAGTCAAACGGACGAAGAAACGGATTTTTGCGCCAAGCAGAAGACCCTATCGGCCACTATCGGCCGATAGGGCCGTCCGAAAGGAGCTCCCGCCTATCGAGTGAAGAAATTGACGAACAGCCTATCGGCCACTTATCGGCCGATAGGCCGAAAGGCTTCAAATGGGCTCTCGTTTTGGACGGATTTTGACTCTTTTGGATATTATTTATTTCCTAGATTAGGGCTAATCGGGATTGTAACCCCCTTAGGCTATATAAACCTCATTCTAGACCTAGTATCTATCATCTTGGATCATATTCCATCAGCCTTTATCACCCTTTTATCATATTAAGCAGATTTTTACACTTTTTAGCAAGATTTATTCCTTTGTTTCAAGAACTTTTGGAGGAGAATTATTATTGAAGACTCGGAGTTCATACGAACGGGTTGTAATCTCTCTTTTTATATTAATAATATGCATTCTTCACTAGTTCTTGTTTAATTTCAAGTATGTCTGGCTAATTCATAGATTGATTCTAGGGTTAGTAATTTTAATTGATGTTCACATGATGTTCCTTTGATTACCTTTTGACCTTTCATCCTAGGCTTGTGTTCAAGTTGTGTTAAATCTCATGCTAGATTAAAGGGCCCTTAATTGATGCATGTTAGCTAATTGATTTTGTCCGGAAGGAGTAATTGATTAGTGGAAATACTTGACACACAATATGATTTTATCTTGAGACCTAGCGGAGAAAGATAAATCATAGATAAATAAGTTGGTGCTTTTTAAGTGATTTTAATTCTTTGAGCCCTGACGGGGAAAAGGGTTTTAATTAACTATCTTTCTAGGTTGCCTTGACAGGAATTCTAGATCGGCCGAGTGATTATTTCTAGGATTGAATTAAATTTTGGGGAGAAGGAATCAAGTGAACGAATTGTGTGAACTCAATTAGATGATACTACCCTAGGATCAATTACCTTTCGACTTGTGATTTTATCTTGCTAATTTGCTTTATTTGCTTAATTTAGATATTTCATCTTTTATTTAATTTTTGTTCTTCGATTTTTAAAATTAGATAATTAGAATCAAAACAATTTTTCGGATTCCTAAATAGCAGTCAAATTTTGAGTAGAGTTAATTCCTTTATTTTCGACACATCAATTCCCTTGGGTTCGACACCTTGGAAATACTCCGAGGTTTTACAAATTTTAAAATTGATCGGATTTGAAAACCATACTACGCGAATCCTAGCGATCAGTGACCCATTAAAATGGACTCCTGCCAAAAAGAAATTTACCGAAAATCGAAATTGTGGATATTACAAATACCTATCACAACCTATCGATTCCGTCATTGATTGTCCCAGAGTGAAATCCGTGTGTGACGAATCGAGGGTGAGTCGGTTCGAGAATACTAATCCCATTAGCATACCTACAACGTGTGCTCCCACTCACCATTAGTGACGACTGACACTATCCAAGTCAAACAACACGTCATACAAGTCTTCACATAAACTTAATGCCCAGTCAAGTTTCATCGACTTTGCGAACGATTAAGTATTTGAGTTATAAATCTTTACAGTGCCAATCCCCTTATCCAATAAGAGTGAAATGTTTTGCTCTCTAATACACGGATTAGTTTATGTATATATATATTTACAAGTCAGGAATGCCAGTGACTATCAGTAAATAAAAAACACACAATTGCCTTCTGATAATAGTTTACATAATAACAAGTATAGTGCCCTCTCTCATACATCCCCGGATTGGAATTCGAGGTCATATTGCTAACAATGAAAGCCTTGAACTAGTCCTCCATGGTGTATACCGAGACAATAATAATACATAATATTATCTCAATTCCGTCCATTCTAACGTTTTGTGTACTTTTTGGTATTGGATCCCCTTTTAATTCATAAGTGTATCAATTGAAGCAGCCCTCACTTCACACTTATATAGGTGATTCCTATTCCCAACTATCATATTATACTTGACCTATCTAAGGTAACCAAGAATCATTAAGAGTTATAAGACTTAACCTTACCACATGTAGGTAAACAAACACTCACTGTTCTCAGAGAATAGGTATGTTTGAGTGTTTAACACAGAGATTATTATAACTTCGTTATCCCATTGAACCAAGCTCTTGGGATCCTCCAGTCTACATGGTTGTATTTTCTCTATAATCATCCTTAAGATGTGGATTTTGTTGGGTACGGGATCGAATATTTGCGCCATTTGCGGAAGCGAAAATAAAATTGCGGAAAATAAATGACGCAAGGATTTATAGAGGTACGGCTATCAATGAGCCTACGTCCTCTCTCGGTATCTTTTTCAATAGGCTAAAGAAAAACCTCTATGCCTCTCTTCTATCGGTCGAGGTATAACCGTTACAATCACGTCTTCTATTGGTCCGTGATAAACCACTCGTACTTGTCTTTGCTTCGGTCCAAGTTAAACCGTTTTCCTTTTCGTAGGACAAGGAATCAACCTCTCTAGCTTTCTATGGGTACTAGATAAACCTCACGAAGATAGCAATTGTGATTCTAATAATGCCGGATCCTTGATCCTAATAACACCGAATCCAATCGTGTCTTTTCTTTTTACCACTCGTGTATGTTTTCGTGAATTCTCACTCAAACACTTACAATTAAGCTCAATATCAACAACAAGAATGTGTATAGTAATATCACAAGTATAGACTATTTGCTCAAGGTTGTTGTTCTCAAACAATACCATACGGATGGTATTTATAGGCTCCATCATCAAACTAGCCGTTAGCTGCCAGACTGCTAATTACGTACGCTATCATCTCCTTATTACGTACGCAAGCCTCTTTACGTACGTTAACCTTGAATGGTTACGTACGTTAGCCTCTTCACAAATTCAGTCCAGGGAGTTTCGTCATTTGAGTTACGTACGCTAGCATAGACTTCGTTACGTATGTTAACATTACATCACTGATGACGTCATATATTCGTTGCATGCTTTTCTGACTTTGACTCCTCTAATGTTCACTTGTTTGAACTGTGTTACGTACGTTATCTCTCTTGTATTACGTACGTTAGATTCATCACATTACGTACGTTAACATGTTCCTGTTACGTACGTTAGCTTTGTTTTACTTCAGCATTTTGCACTTCGATTTCCTTCGATGCTTGCTTCGTCTCTTCGTTATTTTGTTTTGCTTATCAACATTAACCATCAAAACACTTTTAATTTATGTATGGAACAAAATGTTCCAACAAGTGTCTGGTGTCGAATTAGTTAGAGGTGTTGCTACCCAAAATATTATCCGGAGATAGATATTGCTGGAATGGATGGATAGCAAACAAATGCGAGAACACTTCCGTGAGAAAGATAAATAACACAAGATTTGCCGGGGTTGTTAGTCCCGGGCTTGAATGCTCTCGCGAGATATTATTAATACTAATATTCGGGGATACAAGTACTAATGTAAAAATACAATTACAATGAGTGTAAAGATTCTTGTTATCTTAGCTAGTGAGCGTGTAGATTGCCGGAAGAACCAGATGTGATGCTCTATGAGTTCTTGTAACAAAGGAGATGAACAGTCGCGATGGTGAGAGATCGACAGTCTCTCACGGCAAATATTAGCTGGATGCTTGAGCTCTTGGGCTTATGAATCTCTTGGAATCTGTCTTGTGGAGACTTCCTGCCTCTGCCGATCGTCTTCTGGATGAGAGATTCGGAGAGAGAAATCCTGAGATGGATTCCGGCGAGAAAGCTGGGAGCTTGATGGTATGAATGTTCTTCTGTATTTCAGTGAATGAATTCAGAATGTAAGTGAATGAGTTGGGAACCTTTTTCCAGTAGGAGGAGGTTCTCTATTTATAGGACTTGGATATGCCGGGCGATCGCCTTTTCTGTATTATAATAATCGGGTGATCGTCTTTTAGCACATGGGCTTGTTCCCTTAAAGTCCGCGACTGCTGCTGGCAGCCAGCTGTACGGTCCAATGGGGAGCCTGCACGCGTCCTGAGTCGCTGTCACGGGCGGTCCCACTTTGTTACTTTCGGTGGACCTGTCAGTAGGTGAGGTAGGTGACAGGCTGGGGTCAAAGGTCCTGTCTGTCAGCGCCTTTTGTGGATCTGCACGTGGGTGCTATTCTGAGATCCAGTCTTCGATGACTTTACCGGGCGATCGTCTCTGTTCGGGGCGTAGGCCGATTGTCCTTAGCCGGACACTAGAGTCGATCGCCAGATGCCAAAGGGCGATCGCCTTGGGAGTCGATCGCTAGGTACCTGATGGTGGTCTGGTATCTTCGATTAGGCGAGCTAGACATAGTTTGACTGGTGTTGACTCGGTCGCTCGGCCTTATAGTCGATCGCCTGTCGGGATGAATAAATCTTGACACAATAATTGCCCCCCAGCTCGCTCCTATGTTGGAAACCTGGGGTGAGGTGGTTCTCTTGGCGATCGCTGAACTTTTGATGAGCGACTCTGCGTTTAACTGAACTGGCGATCGTCTTTGAGCTGATAGATTCTAAGTTTGGATGACCTGGTTGGCCGCTAAACTGCGCGGGAAATGGCAATGGGCGTGGAAAAGTCTCCGCGCACGTGTCGGGCTTCTGTTGGAGGATATCAACGGTCATTAATGACTCCTCGACTGACGCGTCCTTGAAAAGACGCGTACGCAGGTCTCGAGGGAGTCAATGAATGTGACGGCTGCACTTCCGACCCCTGAGATTCTTCTTATTTGCACAGGAGTCCTTTTTGCCTCCTATAAAAGGACGTGAGGATGCAGCGTCAATACTCTTACGCACTTCATCACTGGATAAAGAAGGACTTTGCTGAAGAACGCTTCTGAGAGATTCGACTGCCGATCGTCGATCAATTTCATCTTTGGGTAAGAAAAAATCCTTTTCTCCTTTCTTTCTTTGAGAATGGCTGGAACGTCATCATCACATAGAGTGGGTACCAGTTCCGCCGCCGGGACATCGACTGTCCGGGGAGGACCTTCTTCTGACTTCCACCTGGAGACGGCCGCTGAGGCTATTCGGGCCGGAATTGATCCTGCTGAAATTGAGGCTTTATTTAATGAAGCCGATGTCGCTAAGGAAGCGGCTGCTGAAGACAGACGATCGCAGATGGAGAGAGATCTGGCGATTAGGGCCTACTGGGAGAAGCATAGCGCTTTCGGCCGGGCCTATCTGGATTTTGCTGAGATTATGGAGAAGTTGGCCGGTCCGACTCTGAGATTCGATTTCCGGGGATACTCGGTTGCCTACCCTTATCAGCTTCCCAAACGGTCGCAGTGCCGGGCTGCGCAGCGATCTTTGTGGTCACTTGGCCAAATCCGGAGTTCGGCGACCAGGAAAGATCTGGCCGTCTGGAGGACGAGGTTCCATGTTCCTTCAGATGTGGATATATTCACGCCGGCGGAGAATGAGCGAGCCGATCAGCCTCCGATGGGTATGGTCGCCGTGAATGAGGCGATTACGGAGGCCGGGCTGTGCTTCCCTCTATCTTTTGCTGTCTCCCACCTACTGGCCGCTTGGAACGTGGCGCCACTTCAGCTGACGCGGAACGCTTGGCTCCAAATTATCTGCACTCTCACTCTTTTCGGCGGTCACCGCCTGTACCGCCTCCCATTGCCGTCGGAGATGAACCATTTGTTCAAACTGACGGCTCAGAAAGGGTCGGTCGGAGGTTACCATATTCAGGGCCGATCTGGTCGGGTAATCCTCGGAGTCCCGAATAAGGCGTGGGGCGATCCGACGAAGTGGTTCTGGGTCACCGGCGCGTGGAGGGCTTCTGCGAGCGACAATCCTTCGGGAGAGCTGGAGATCCCTACTGAGTTTCGGGAGAGGAATCCCGGTAAGGGTTTAGAATCTCCCTTCGTTCGGATGCGTTTTGAACTGATCGAATTTGATTTCGGTTTTGCAGGTTTTCACATTCCGGCGGTCGAGGAGCTGCCCTTTGATTTCCTGGTTGTCTGGGAGCGGATACGGAGCTTGTCGGACGACGACCTTGACGCTAGCCGGATCAATAAGGAAAGTCGCTGGTTGTCGGCTCGGCTATTCCGTTTCCCGAGACATCTCTTGGTACCAGGTATGAGTTTCTGCGACCTTCACTTTCTAGGCGATAGCCTTACTTGAGGAAAATATCTAACTGTTGATCGATCGTCTTAACTGTAGAGGTTCGCTTTCCTCGCTTTCTGGAGCCCCCACCGGAGATCGCCATGTCGAATCCTGGAGTTCTGGGCCGTCTCCGCCACAAGAAGTCGTCTCGGGCCCTACCTATTGCACTGCCAATTATTTCGGAGGTGGAGCCCCGCGTGGAGCCGATCGTGGCTGAGGAGGAAGCTCCGGAGGTGGGGCTTCGAACGAATTGCAAAAGGCCGAGGTTGGAAGAAACTCCGGTTCCTGCCCCCGGCAATGAGGTGCCGATCGCCGCGCCTCCGATCACCGTTATCCCTCCGAAGAATGAGCCGCCCTCTGCGGTTTTTATGCGAGAGATGGCGATCGCTGACGCTGAGACTCCTCGAGGGAAACCGTACTTCGGTCGCGACCCCGAGAGGGCTGAGAGGTAGATTGCAATTTTGGGTTGAAACTTGCAATTGCGTAGGAGTTGTGTTAACTTTGTTGTATTAATGTAGGATCCGTCACACAGATCCATCTTGCCCGCCGATGGTGTTGGATTTCTTAGCCAGCCGATCTCCTCGCCAGTCCTGTGACATCCCGCAATACGTCAGCAAGGCCGCCGCTCTATCAAGGCACGGACGACCGATCTAGATGCGATCGCTCGTCGGCGATCGGGAGTACGATGCAGCCGTTCTCGCCTTTCTCTCCGTGACGGCGACCATGGTCATCCCAGCCGCGCAGAGTTTGAGGGGCGACCTTCCACTATTCGCCTGCAGGCGGATCTCGAGGCGGTTCGGAAAGAGAACGCCGAGTTCGCCGATAAGATCGTGGCAATGGAGAAGGACTCTTTGGAGGCATCCAAGTGGGCGAGCCAAGAGCTTGAGCTGGCGAGGAAGGAAATCGAGTTGTCTCGTTTGGTGGTTGACCGATTTTGGGACAAGATGCTGAATGCCGTCCAGGCGCAGAAGGTTGCTGAGGAGGAGGCCACTCGTCGGAAGGTGACGATCGCTCGGTTGACTAGCGAGCTGGCGGAGTCGAAAGAGAAGGTGGCTGCGAGGGAGGCCGAGCTCCAAGGGTCGCAACAGGTGATGGCGGAGCTGAAAAGAGAGGTAGAGGCGACCAAGGCTGATCCCTTTCAAAACTTGGAGTTTGTCAGCGAGTTCGCCTATTATATGGCGTTCGCCGACTCGATCCGAGCAGCTAAGAAGGGAGGTTTGGAGGTAGGGCCTCTTGCTGAGAACTTCAAGGCGTATGCGTTGGAGCATCCTATCCATCCTGCTTTCTTCTTGCCGATCTTGGATCTCTCGGAGCTTGGCGTGGATCTGAGCTGGTATCCGACTCCAGCGAACATCGTTCATCCTGACGATCCGGAGGACAGGGAGGTCGCTCCGGAAACTGGGGAAGGACCACAGGTCGAGCCGACGGCTGAAGGCGAAGGCCAGGCGGAGGCCTGAGGCTCTTCACTCTTGCTTGCTTGTTTTAGCTTTTTGTCTTGTAGTTTTGTAGTTTTCTCTTTGTAGCATTTTGGTCTTCGGGCGACCATGTATTTTGATCCTTCAAGCAATGAAATGAATGTTTGATTTTCTGACTTATCACTTGAATGATTATTATTTTTGAGTCTTTGTTTGACTTTGTACAAATGTGTGAGGAGAGATCGTTGCGAGGGTAGTTCCAAATGAATTGATAAACTCATAAAAATAACTTTTACAACAAATTCGATCACTGCACAACATCTGAAAAATGACGACCTCCGTATGTGGTTGAATGGGGACAATTGTCGTATAGGTAGTCCGCACTCTTCCCCCTTGTTTTTATTCACTTAGTGAAAGTAAGGGGATGAAAATAATTCGTTGAGTGAGCGGTCGTCAACTTTGTCGAATCCTCGAGGACGGTCGTCCGTCTTGAGGAACCGTGCACGATCGCGGAGTTCGATGGACCGACTCCCTGATCATGTCTTGTGCGCGAACGACATTATCTGTCTCGTGACTCATTTTATTATGAGGGTCCTCTGTTAGGCTGCGCCTCGCCTCGTATTTAAACGAAGGGCGTGCGGTCTTGGTCTAGAGGAGTCCTTGCGCGGGGCAGCGTCGGATGATTCAACTCCACGCCCGCGGCTTGTTAGCTCTGCTTCCACCTCGGGTCGCCATGACGATGGCGACCCTCGACGGTGTACGTTGAGATGGGGGTAGTGACGCGTCGCATTGTTCGGGTTCACCACGTTAAATGATGAACCTTTGAGGGCGAGCGATCGTGTCCACTGATTAATTTTGGAGGGCCCTCAGAATACGCCGGCCTCGTATTTAAACAAAGGGCGGGCGATCTTGGCCCAAAGGGACTTTGCATGGCCTAAGTAGTCGGTTCCATCGACCACCAGGACCATGGCTGCACTCTTCTACCTTGGATCGTCATGTAGATGCTGACCTTCGACGGTGTACGTTGTGCGGGGGAGGCGATCTCGTGTATTAGTCCATCATGTTAGATGGTGAACTGTAGATGGCGAGCGAGTCCTCCAGTTTCTTAAATAAGGAGGGAGATCGGGGAGACTTCCAAGGTCCCCTTCTCTTGATTGAAGCATGTAGAGACGGTCACCGAGGTTGATCTAGGGGTCGGCTCGTATGAGCTTCCCAACCTGTTTTGTGTTCGACTCGGACGATCGTGTATAGAGATTGGTAGGGGCTTCGGCTAAGCCAATAAGCTGTCCAACTTGCCCTCCTCGAACAATCTCCAGAGCTGTTTGAGGAGGTCGCGGCATTGGTTGGTGCTGTGGTCGGGACTCTTATGGTAGGCACAATATTGATTGTTGTCCAGGTGACCGTGGTCCCTTATTGCCTTTGGCTTGTTTAGCGGTTCGTACCCCTTGATGGCATTAAAAATGTGGGCCGGAGTTCGGTTGAATGTATGGAGGAGATGGGCTTCCATGTCCTCGAAGGCCTTGAGATCTCCGGGTGGCTTGGCGATCGCCTTCTTTGATTTGGCGATCGCCTTCTTTCGGGCAGGAGGTGGCGCTTCTTCGCCTTGGTGGAAGGTGAGTAGCCTTTGCCTGGCCAGAAAGTCGGCAGCCTTAGCGCGGAAGATCGCGTAGGTTGGGGGAATATCCTTGGTGAGATGTCTAAACATGGGTGAATGACTGTAGAATCCCCCCAGGACCTAATAGAGAGCGAGCTCGTCACTGACGGGTTCGCTGATGAGGATGATTTCGTCTACTCGGTCAATGTAATCTACGTCTGTTTCATCTTTCCCCTGCCTGATTTTCATCACGCGGTGGGGGCCTTCTGGTCTGGCGACCTTGGTGGCGAAGTATGACGTGAAGTCATTCGCCAGTTTCTCAAAGGAGATGATCGATCGTGGTGGTAGTGAGGCTTACCACCTATGGGAAAATCCAGCACTTGGTTGCATCAGATGCCCCACACCCAGTCATGTAGATTCGGAATTTACTGGTGGGTTTCGGGGTCCGATCTCCCTTCATACAGAGGTGTTTTGGGAGGAGCGATCGTTGGTTGTACGGGGGCAAGCTCGATGTGGACCGCGAGTGGCTCGATCGGCCCGGTGATCTTTCTGCTGGCGCTTGCCCCAGTGTCCAAGAGTGCTTTCATCTCGTTGAGCTGGCGTTGTATAGCGGCCATCGTCGTGGCCTGGCTGCTTGTGGCTCGGCGCTCGGAGCGGGAGCTGAGGCGATCGAGTACTGATCTCAGCGATCGGGCGGGAGTCGATGGCCGACTCCGCATTCTATCAGAATTGTAGGCCGAACTCCTGGTGACGGATTGGGATTCCGTCTTTTCGTGGTTGGAAACAGAATGCCCTGGTCGCCAGGATGGGTCGCGCCCCAAGCGATTGAATACGGATCCGTCCGGTCGTGTGAGAGCCCTTTCTCGTGAATTGGGGCTTTCTGACGATCGCTCGCCCAATAGCCCATTGAATTTCCGTTTTCCCATGCGGCGGACGATCGAGGGAGTTATTGCGGGCGACGCGCGTGCTCTCCGTCGCTCCTCTCGGATGGCCATAGCCTCCTCGATCTGTTCCTCGGTTTGGAACTGGTCGAGTGAGAGGTTGGGACCATCTCTCAGGTGCGGGATCGAGAGTCTCGCGTTGCCGCGGCTTCCCCCGGTCATCGGCTAGGGTTCGAATTGAGCCGGGATATGGTGTCCAGCGGTTCGGAGAGTGGCTCTCTTTGATGTACCGGCGGATGTCATGATTCTGAAGGTTTTATTTGAAGCGCAGTGAGTGTCACTTCAAGTATATGCCCCGAGAACAGTGAGTGTTCTTCGGGACGGTAGGAATGAAATTTTGAGGGTTGGATCCCCTTCCTCTAGCGCCAATTGTTGCTACCCAAAATATTATCCGGAGATAGATATTGCTGGAATGGATGGATAGCAAACAAATGCGAGAACACTTCCGTGAGAAAGATAAATAACACAAGATTTGCCGGGGTTGTTAGTCCCGGGCTTGAATGCTCTCGCGAGATATTATTAATACTAATATTCGGGGATACAAGTACTAATTTAAGAATACAATTACAATGAGTGTAAAGATTCTTGTTATCTTAGCTAGTGAGCGTGTAGATTACCGGAAGAACCAGATGTGATGCTCTGTGAGTTCTTGTAACAAAGGAGATAAATAGTCGCGGCAGTGAGAGATCGACAGTCTCTCACGGCGAATATTAGCTGGATGCTTGAGCTCTTGGGCTTATGAATCTCTTGGAATCTGTCTTGTGGAGACTTCCTGCCTGTGCCGATCGTCTTCTGGATGAGAGATTCGGAGAGAGAAATCCTGAGATGGATTCCGGCGAGAAAGCTGGGAGGTTGATGGTATGTATGTTCTTCTGTATTTCCGTGAATGAATTCGGAATGTAAGTGAATAAGTTGGGAACCTTTTTCCAGTAGGAGGAGGTTCTCTATTTATAGGACTTGGATATGCCGTGTGATCGCCTTTTCTGTATTATAATAATCGGGCGATCGTCTTTTAGCACATGGGCTTGTTCTTTTAAAGTCTGCGGCTGCTGCTGGCAGCCAGCTGTACGGTCCAATGGGGAGCCTGCACGCGTCCTGATTCGCTGTCACGGGCGGTCCCACTTTGTTACTTTCGGCGGACCTGTCAGTAGGTGAGGTAGGTGACAGGCTGGGGTCAAAGGTCTTGTCTGTCAGCGCCTTTTGTGGATCTGCACGTGGGTGCTGTTCTGAGATCCAGTCTTCGATGACTTTACCGGGCGATCATCTCTGTTCGGGGCGTAGTCCGATTGTCCTTAGCCGGACACTAGAGTCGATCGCCAGATGCCAAAGGGCGATTGCCTTGGGATTCGATCGCTAGGTACCTGATGGGGGTCTGGTATCTTCGATTAGGCGAGCTAGACATAGTTTGACTGGTGTTGACTCGGTCGCTCGGCCTTATAGTCGATCGCCTGTCGGGATGAATAAATCTTGACACAACAAGAGGTAAATTTGATATAGACCATCGTAGCGATTTTATAATAATACGCAAGTTTGGAAAGACTCTCGAGAAAGGTCATATTGTCGTGAACATGTTCAAACTTAACGTTCGTACTTGTAAGCCTCCGAAGGTTGTTGCTAATAATAAAGCTACTACTTCTGCTTACTTGCTTGAGTGCTCAAATTTATAGCATTGTAGATTAGGTCATGTGAATCTAAATACTATAAAAAGATTAATAAACTTAGATTTACAAAAATTAAATGAAATCAATAATCAAAATAAATGTGAGATTTGTGTTGAGGCAAAAATGACGAAGCTACCATTTCATTCGGTAAAACGGAACACAAAACCCCTTGAATTAATTCACACAAACGTATGTGATTTAAAGTTTGTGCAAACTAGAGGTGGTAAGAAGTATTTTATCACGTTAATCGATGACCACGCAAAGGTAAGGATGTTACTCCTTATAAATTTTGGAAAGGTATAAAACCATCGTACAAATATCTCAAAGTGTGTGGGTGTTTGGCGAAGGTTGAGGTGCCTCTGCCTAAACAAGTTAAAATTGGTCCTAAGACGGTTGATTGTATCTTTATTGGTTATGCAATTAACAGTAGCACTTACAAATTTGTAGTACACAAATCGGAGATACCCGACATTCATGTAAATACAACGATTGAATCAAGGAATGTTGTGTTCTTTGAAAATATCTTTCCTTATAAGAATAAGGTTGAACCTAACTCTAGCAAGAGAGTTGATGCTGAAGCTATAAGTTTTAAACTTGTAGATGAGCCTATGTGTTCTGAAACCATAGATGAAAATGAAGCCTCGAGCTCGAATCCTGCATTATTTGAACGACCGAACAGAAAGCGACCTAGGTCTACACCAGTTGATGTAGAACCTAGACGAGGGTCTAGAGTATGGAAAGTAAAGATATATGGACCGGACTACATTGATTAGTTGTTAAATGGGGAACTGGTATCAGTAAAAGAAGCTTTATCTGCGGCTTTGTGGAAAGTGGCAATAGACATCGAGATTTAGTCTATTATGATGAATCACACTTGGGTGTTAGTTGAACGACCACCGAGTTGTAAGGCTTTAGGATGAAAATGTATCCTAAAGAATAAGTACAAGTCTGACGGTAGTATTGACAAATATAAGGCCCGACTTGTAGTTCAAGGCTTTAGGCAAAAAACTGGTTAAGATTTCTTTGATACCTACTCGCCCGTGACAAGACTTACATCTATTAGGGTTCTACTCGCTATTGCTGCTTTGCGAAATCTCGAGATTCATCAAATGGATGTTAAAACTGCATTCTTATATGGAAAGCTAGATGATGAAATCGATATGAAACAACCCGTAGGGTTTGTAATACCTGGGAAAGAGCACATGGTATGCAAACTACAATGGTCTTTATATGGTTTCAAACAAGCACCTCTGCGGTGTCATTTGAAATTTGACGAAGTGATGTTGTCAAATGGTTTTCAGATTAATGAAAGTGACAAATGTGTCTATGTTAAGAAAACGGGTGACAATTACGTTATTGTTTGTCTATATGTAGATGACATGTTGATAATGGGTAGCAACTCTCATGTGATTGGTGAAACGAAACGAATGCTAAGTAAGAATTTTAGCATGAAAGATATGGGTTTGGCTGATGTTATTCCTGGAATTAAGATTCTAAGAACGCCTAAAGGAATTGCTTTGACGCAATCTCATTATGTTGAGAAAGTGTTAAGGAAATTCAACGCTTTTGATAAACCCATTCCTAAGACTCCTTGGGAACCGAATGTTCATCTAAATGACCATAAGGGTGAACATGTGGGTCAAGATGAATATGCTAAAATTATTGGGAGTTTGATGTATCTGTCAAATTGTACCCGGCCTGATATAGCATACTCGGTTCACAAGTTGAGTAGCTACACAGCTAATCCAAGTAAAGAATATTGGAGGGCCTAGAGCGAGTACTGGTTATTTAAAATATACTCAAAACTTTGCGATTCATTATTCAAGAGAGCCTGCTATACTTGAAGGGTATAGTGATGCTAATTGGATATCCGAATCGAAAGACTTGTTTTTTACGAGTGGATATGTGTTCAATATTGGGGGTGGTTCTGTATCTTTGAAGTCCAAGAAACAAACATGTATTGCAAGGTCTACAGTGGAATCTGAATTCATAGCTTTAGATAAAGCTAGTGAAGAAGATGAATGGCTTAAAAATTTCTTGGAGGATATCCCATGTTGGACGAGACCTATGTCGTCTGTGTTGATACACTGTGATAGCCAATCTGATATTGGACGGGCACAAAATGTGTTTTATAACGGTAAGTCTCGACATATTCATCGACTACATAACACCGTGAGGCATTTGAACTTGAGTGGGATTATCTCAATTGACTATGTAAGGTCAGTAGATAATCCGGCGGATCCGCTGATGAAGAGTATTAATCGAGATCAAATGTATAAAATGTTAGAGGGAATGGGTGTTAAATCTGTTGGGTACGGGATCGGATATTTGCGCCGTTTGCGGAAGCGAAAATAAAATTGCGGAAAATAAATGACGCAAGGATTTATAGAGGTTCGGCTATAAACGAGCCTACGTCCTCTCTCGGTATCTTTTTCTATTGGCTCAAGAACAACCACAAACTTGACTCATCTTCGATCGGTCCGAGTTCACAACCGTTACAACCGCTTGTCTTCTATCGGTCCAAGCTCAACCTCTCTCACAATATAAACTTTTGTATATCTAGTATTCTATAGGAACTAGATAATCCTCACTATACGAATATGGGAGTATAATCCTAACAATGCCGGATCAAAGATCCTAATAACACCGGATTAGTGACTCTTGATTCGTTTCTCTTATGCTCAAGTGTAAGTGGTGCAACACTTACAATCAAATGAAGGAATACAAAGTATAATAAATATTACAAGGTATATCACTCTTTGTATTTCTCTTCTCACAACTTAAAATGCAATAAAAGATATGAAACTGAGCTCAAGTATGCTTTGATTGCTTGTATGCCTGTATGCTTTTATGCTTATAGTTGTGTGTATGATACCCAAGTCCTATGGGTATTTATGTAATATCCGCAATTTTCGATTTTTGGTAAATTTCTTTTTTCGGCCGGAGTCCGTTTTAATGAATCGCTCATGACCGTTTCGTCATTTTGGGAATGATTAATTCTGCACTTTTTGTCATCTGAGTTCGTTTCGGTGTCGTTTTGTTGAGTTCCGTGCTTTTTGGCGACTTTTCCGCACTTGAGTTCGATTCTTGCGAATCTCGATCGAAACTGCTGTTTCGAGTTTCTTGTAAGTCCGTTTAACTTTGTTAGACGTGTTGTGAACTTCGGTTTGGTTATTCGATCATGTATCGTGATTTCCGGGCGTTTTGGGCCATTTTGTAATTTCTTAAAAGTTATGGGTATCCGTATCTGTATTTGTTGTCTCGACCCTTTTCTTGGTCGCGTATGATTAATTATTGCATTATGTTTTCATTTCGGGTCGTTGATGTCGTCCGCGAACTTTTCGTCGTGTTCGTTCCGTGCGTTTTCGGAAATCGAGTCGTCGAGCCCTGGTGTTCGAGCACTGGCCGGACGGTTGCGGGACTGGCCGGACGATTGCGGGCACCGGCCGAACGGGTGCGGCAGGAACCAGCGTAGTGCACGCTACGGCCGGAAGGCTGCGCGCGCTAACCGGCAGGTGTAGCGCACGCTATCGGCTGGCCTAACGCACGCTATCGGGTCTGGACAGTGGAGTCCTCAGGTTCTGGAACCGGGTAGGCTCGGCAGGTAGCGCACGCTACTGCCGGACACTACGCACGTTACGGCCGGCAGGTAGCGCACGCTACGGCCGGAAGGCTGCGCACGCTACCTGGCCGAGCAGTCCAGTCCAGGAGGTCACTGGATTGCGGCCTGGGCCGATAGCGCGCGCTAGCTCGGCAGCCTAGCGCACTGTCACGGGGTTGGGTTTGAGCACTCGAAAGCTCCTCGGACCCGTGCGGCACTAGACTAGAATTACCTCGATCTAGCTAGTAAGCCTAACTCACTCGGTTGCTAAGTGTGTAAGAAGGGGTTTATACTTGGGAGTTGAGAGAAAACTTCACTATTTCACAAACACTTACAAGTACAAGAATGTTGAGTCTTTGAGGGTTGAGTGCAAATGAGCCAACCTCAAGCCTATTTATACTACTCCTAGGAACCTAGAAAGTTCTCTCCACCTCCTCATTTGGAGGACTCTAGAAAATCCTATACAATCCACACACTTCTATCATATTCTAGAACCTATCTCTAGAATCATCCACACTTATCTACACATACAAGGCTTACAAACATTCTAGAGTATTCTACAAGTATAATACTAAGTACAAATCTAGAATACTCTACAATCTTCAAGTAGTACATCCTTCTAGGAGGGTCCTAGAAGGTTCTCCCATCATCCGGGCGCCCCGGCCCGTCTCTGTCCGTCCCGGCCCGCATCGGCCCGTCCCGGCCCGACCATCTGGGCCCGTCTCTACAATGTTCCAGACTCTTCCCGAACCTCCTGGACCAAGCCGGTCCTCTTCTAGTTGCTTCCGGTCGAGTCTTTCCTGCTGAGTGGCTCCTCAGCTTTTCAATGTCTACTGCCCCCACAAGGCTTTTTCCGTCTAAGCCTATTATAGGGGGGGAGGGTCTCTCTTGCACTCGCGGCCGCTCACAAGACGCCGGCCGCGCCCGGCATCCCACGCCCGCGTCCGGCCGCCCAGCTCGAGTCCTGTTCCCAGACTCGGCCTTGTCCCGTCATGCCTTGTCCCACACGATCGCGCTGCCGTCTGCCTTGCTCGCGCCCCTGCCGGACAGCCCCAACATGTCGATCGGAATGCCCCTTTGGCGATCCGCTTACCACAGCGGCGTCCGTGCTCCTCCCACGGTTTCCACGCGTGACTCTCCGTCCGGTCACGCCGTCCTGAAGGCTGACTCTTCACTTGCAGCCCGATGCCATCCTTGGCGTCCTGCTCGTGCCGGTCCCTCGGCACCTGGCGACTGTCACGCACACTGCCTCGCTGCCGATCGTCGGCCGTGACATTCTCCCCCGCCCATTTCGTCGACGTCCTCGGCGACATGGCGGCCCCTCGATGAACCGAACTGCTCCAAGGTGGTAACTCGGCTCCTCCTCAAGCTTCCTCACGTACTTGAGTGCCGACATTGCTTGTCTCGAAGGCTCTGTGGTCAAGTGTATTTCCTGCAGCTTGGCTTGATCACACACGTACAGTGCCCTCTTATGCGGAACAACGCCAACATTATTCTTCCTCAGGAAGTCCATGCCCAGTATAATGTCCCGATCATCCATGCTCGTCACCTTGAAGTGCACGCGCGGTTCCCACATGCCTATCTGTAGTCGCACCCCATTGGCGACCCCTGTAACTCGAACGGGTGGTACATTATTCGACTTCATCCATCCCCGTCCCTCGATGACCTGAAGCCCCAACCTCTGTGCTTCAGCCTCGTCAATGTAGTTGTAATCGGCCCCTGTGTCGACCAACGCCTTGACGGGTTTCCCATTGATCAGCCCCGTCGCATACAACAAGTTTCCCTCAAGCGGTGCTCCATCCCGCGATGCCATCCCTATGGCTGAGTTCAACAGCTGAAGCGCCATCGATGTCCCATCACCCTCGTCATCGTCCCGTGCCTTGGTGTACTCCATGGCGGCTACCCTCGGAAACTTCGAGCATTGCCTCGTCGAATGCTCCGTGCTCCAGCAAATCTCACATTTCTTTTTCTTCGGACACGCTGCTACGAGATGGTCTGCACTCCCGCACCCATGGCAAGTCCGAGCCCATCCTGACTGCTTGCCGTCCCTGGGCCTGGCCATCCTCGCGCCCCTATCCGCATTACCCTGGTACGACTTGTCCTGCGTACCGATGCCGTCCTCGTCCCTCCTGGACTTTCGGCTCTCCCCGGCTGGTTTTAACTCGATCAGCCGTTCCGCTATCGCAATCGCCTCGGACACGTTCTGTGCCTTGGCCCTCTGCACTTCCAACTTTGCCCACGGTTTTAGTCCATCCACGAACGCGAACAAAGCTTCCTGCTCACTAAGGCTAGGCAACTCCAGCACGATCTCCTGGAACTCCTTCACATAGTCCTTGATCGTCTTGCTGTGTGTCAACTCCTTCAACCTAGCCCGGACCTCAAACTCAACATTCTCCGGGTAAAACTGCCGCTTGAACTCGGCCTTGAAATCCTCCCATGTCTCCATCCGACATGTACCACGCGCAATCTCTGTTTCGCGCCTTCTCAACCATAGCAGCGCCACATCTGCTAAGAAGAATGGAGCCGTCTGCAACTTGGTCGCATCATCTACTATCCCCGATGCACCAAAATAACGCTCCATGTTCCACAGGAAGTCGTCCACTTCCCTGCCATTCCTCGATCCTTGGAACGAACACGGCCGGGGGATGTCGATTCGATGGGGTGTCGCACCCCGCTGGTCCCTGCCGTGGGCCATCGCCCGCTCGTACAGTGCTGTCCTTCCTTCGATGGTCTCGATCCTCCCTACGATCTCCTCTCGAAAGGCTGCGATCGTCGACCGAACCTCCTTCCTGACAGCCTCAAGGATCTCTTCACACAAATCGCGTCGCAACGCGTTAAGGGTGCCCGTCACCCGGTTCTCAATCTCCTCCAATGACTCGCTCATCTCCGTCACCTGGTCGGCCACTCTGCTCCATGCCTCAAGAGCATCTTCGTGTTTGCCCATGGTTTCCTCCAGCCGAGCCACTCGTGCTTCCATGGCAACACCTCTTTCCACGGACTTGTCCCTAGACCCTTTCCTGGACTTGTCCTTCTCCTGGCCGGGTTGAACTTTGGTGACGCTGGACGTAGTCTCCATCGGTCCTCCTTGCACAAAACCTCTCAGCAACGTCTCAATGCGGAAGTTCCTTGAACCACTAGCGTGGCTCTGATACCACTTGTCACGGGGTTGGGTTTGAGCACTCGAAAGCTCCTCGGACCCGTGCGGCACTAGACTAGAATTACCTCGATCTAGCCAGTAAGCCTAACTCACTCGGTTGCTAAGTGTGTAAGAAGGGGTTTATACTTGGGAGTTGAGAGAAAACTTCACTATTTCACAAACACTTACAAGTACAAGAATGTTGAGTCTTTGAGGGTTGAGTGCAAATGAGCCAACCTCAAGCCTATTTATACTACTCCTAGGAACCTAGAAACTTCTCTCCACCTCCTCATTTGGAGGACTCTAGAACATCCTATACAATCCACACACTTCTATCATATTCTAGAACCTATCTCTAGAATCATTCTAGAGTATTCTACAAGTATAATACTAAGTACAAATCTAGAATACTCTACAATCTTCAAGTAGTACATCCTTCTAGGAGGGTCCTAGAAGGTTCTCCCATCATCCGGGCGCCCCGGCCCGTCTCTGTCCGTCCCGGCCCGCATCGGCCCGTCCCGGCCCGCACCGGCCCGTCTCGGCCCGACCATCTGGGCCCGTCTCTACAATGTTCCAGACTCTTCCCGAACCTCCTGGACCAAGCCGGTCCGCTTCTAGTTGCTTCCGGTCGAGTCTTTCCTGCTGAGTGGCTCCTCAGCTTTTCAATGTCTACTGCCCCCACAAGGCTTTTTCCGTCTAAGCCTATTATAGGGGGGGAGGGTCTCTCTCGCACCTCGCGCGCGCGCGCCCGCGCACGCCGGCCGCGCCCGGCATCCCACGCCCGCGTCCGGCCGCCCAGCTCGAGTCCTGTTCCCAGACTCGGCCTTGTCCCGTCGTGCCTTGTCCCACACGACTGCTGCTCGTCCGGCCTTGCCCGCGCCCCCTGCGCTGCCGGACAGTCCCGAACATGTCCAGTCCGGAATGCCCCTTGGGCGATCCGCTTCCCACAGCGGCGTCCGTGCTCCTCCCACGGTTTCCACGCGTGACTCTCCGTCCGGTCACGCCGTCCTGAAGGCTGACTCTTCACTTGCAGCCCGATGCCATCCTTGGCGTCCTGCTCGTGCCGGTCCCTCGGCACCCTATGCGACCGTCTACGCACACCTGTCTCGTCGTCGACTGTCGGCCGTGACAGCACGCTAGTCCGGCCCAGTATAAATGTGGCTGAGCAGCCTCATTTTCACTCATTTTTCATTTCCTTTCTTTTCAATCCGAGGCTGGAGCTTCGGAGGTGACGAAGCCATGTTTTTTAACAACAAATCCACGAAGTTCTTGATTTCATAACATCAATCAATCATCCGTTATCATCCTTTGATCCAGCGAATCAAGGTAATCTTCCTTAGAACCCTAAATTCGTGAATTTTGGGGTTTTTGCGTTTTTGTACTATTCGTTCTGTATTGTTGATTAATTCATGTTGGGTATGATTAATCTTGGTAGTATTGTTGTGTTTAACATCATTTAATCCATCGTTCTTCGTCGAATCGAAGTATAATTCTTGATTTCATTCGAATCGACTTTTTGGGGGATTTGTTCTCGATCTCTTTTTACATCCATTTTTGATGGATCGATTGCGGTTAAATGATGTTTTTAAACATATTCTATGGATTGTATATCCATATTTCAACTTGGAATTCCATTTTCGTGTTTTGTCGGGACAAATCGTGTTCTTGGCCGTTTTGGGGGAAACACTTGAACTTTCGTAATTCATTCTTTGAATTCAACGGCTTTGAGTCGTGCGATGGAATTCATTTTCATTGTTGTTCTTGTCCTCTGTAGTTTATTATCGCGAGTTGGCATTCGGTGGAGTCGGCGGGTTCGTAGTCGGTTCGTGCCAACCTACTTCGGTCGATTCTCTGCGTTGTGGTTGTTCAAGGCAAGTACCTTGTCCATACTTTTCTTGTTTCATGGATATGATGATTGGTGACCGTCTCAATGTGTTTCTTTGGTTATTTGAAACGAGTTTTCAAAACATTTGGCTGGCCTTGTTAAAGGCTCACTTTCAAAACGCGTGTGTTTTGTGAATGGTGTAGTTTGTAAATGACTATGTGATTTCTATGGATATGTTTGGTGTTGATGTTGCACTTGGTATTGCGTGTGGACATATATTATTTCATTTCGGTGCGTTGTGGTTTGACGAGGTGTTTTGCTAAGTGTTTGATACCTCTGAAGGAATTGTTTGGATATCTTTGTTGCATTGTGCTATGTGTGTGATTTGTTTAGCTAGCCAGCTCGGGAGGGTCCTTCGAGGCCTCGGGCGGGATCAATGGTATTACCCTGTTCCCAAGGCGATGCATGTGTTGTGATTTGTTTAGCTAGCCAGCTCGGGAGGGTCCTTCGAGGCCTCGGGCGGGATCAATGGTATTACCGTGTTCCCAAGGCGATGCTTGGTGTGATATGTTATTTAGTGAACGTATTTTACTCACCTCGGGGGGTCCGTCGGTATCATGGAGGGAATTCCAATAGGTTGAGTCCGGGATTCACGAGTAAAAACTTCACAGGTTGGTGTTTATTTAGTGAACGTATTTTACTCACCTCGGGGGGTCCGACGGGATCACGGAGGGAATTCCAATGGGTTGAGTCCGGGATTCACGAGCAAAAACTTCACGAGTTGGTATTGATTTGATGTCCGTCGAGGACACGTGATGTTGGGCTCTGGCCCTGTGAATTGTTGTCGGTTTTCTATTTGCGAAAACAAAACTTTGGGGCTGTGACCCTGTTGAGTTTTTCGAAAGATAAGGATTCAGTAATCCTAAATTGTTTTCTATTAAAACTCTCGATGGCATTTTAAACTGTTTTATAAATTGTTTCCCTTTATTTGTGATCTTTCGGTTTTGGAAATATTTACCCAAACTCTTGCCTCGGGAAGTACTTTTCTTTACGTTTGAATCCTTGAGGATTTCCTGGTTATTGTTATTCGTGGAATGTGAATTGTATGGCTCGTATTTGCACTTTGTTCTTGCACTAGCATAACAGTGGAGTTTTGCTAACCCCCGAGTATTCGGGGGGTGGATGTCTATTTTTGCATTCAGGTTTTGGACCATAGCACAGGGTCGGCACGAAGGATGATGAAAGATGAACGATACTAATCACACGAGGATCCGTTGATGTCATATTGGTCTAGTTGCATTTTCTTTTCCGCTGCAGTATCTTTTCCCCGTTGTACGGGAGTTTATTGTATTTTGACCCCTGTGTGGGTATGTGTTTGGAATTGAGTTGTATGTTATTATTGAAAGACCAAATCGGTCTACTGAGTCGTTTTAGCCTTAAAGGCGATGTTTAGATATTTGATTTTAGTTATCAGCCTGGTAGATCCTCGAGGAGAGGGTCTACGGCGTGTAATATCCCTGAGTGGATTGGGGGTGTTACATAAATGGTATCGGAGCTTAGGTTGTGGAAACCTTGGCTGTCGGGTCAGTGGTGTCTATTGAGTTTTGTCTCATCGGATTTGGTCTGACTAAGTCGTGTCGCGACGCGTCGTCTGAGTTTTGATGGTCGTGATTAGTATCGTGGGGCGATCATCGTCTTCGTGCGACCTGTGGCTGTAAGTCTCCATTCTTTGTGTTGTGCCTCGTGTGACACGAGCTATTTTTATGATTATTTGTTCAGTGATGGAATCCTCTTATGGATTTTGATTTCTTGATATGTGGTTATTTGACCCTCATATTTCGTTCATATGAGGAGTAGCGTTGCTGGATTGTGCATGTTTGACTTTATTTCTTTTATCCGCTGCGTGAGTTCTTTTGTAATGGCTTTCGGTATTATACCGACTGAGTTTTATTTCGAAAACCGATTCCTTTAACCGAGTTTTGGCATTATGGCCTTGATCGCTTTGGCGAAATTCTTATGATGGTATTTAGTATTTTGTAAATGGCTTTTGTAAGTTTTTGAAATATTACCGTCATCGGCCTTTTTGACGTTGTAAATGGTTTTTAGCCTAGTGAGTTCCAGCGCGGGACCCACGGCGCTATAATGTTTTGTGTAATTACCTGAAATTTTTGGGCATTCTAGCCCATTGAATTATCTTTGAAAACATTGAGTATCTTAGAAAATAAATTTCGAGACGTACTTTTAAAATGAATTATTTTCTCGTGGTACATCCAAGGTGCCAATATGTTTCCAAATTCTTCTACCTAGAGGACCAAAATGTTTTGAGATATTTTCAATGTTTTAGAAACACTTTTATTTAGACCCGAGGGTCAAATATTCTGAAAGTGTTTACTAAGAGAAAGTGTCCTCATTTTTATCTAATGTGAAATGGTTCTCCAAAGTCTCGATGACGATGTTTCACGTTTGTATTTTTTTTGAAAGATGATACTCAAGATCAACCGGTGTTCTTCTAAATTATTTTCAAAATGAGGTTTTCGTTTTTAAATCCTATCCATTCCCGTTTGAGGGCTGGGTATGTATGTATGATGTTCGCGTTGTCATTTTGATGTTTGCTCCCGAGTATGACCGAATTGGCGGTGTGAGCATTGAGTCGTTTTCCACACATTTGTTGTGTTAGCCCTCTGTGAGAGGTGGGATGTTAGTATTGAATATTGTGGCCTCGTGGTGATTTCTGCGTTGTCGCGCATGTGCGAGCTGTTAGAGCTTGGTTTGGTATGGCCGTGTGCATCGGTGATCGTTCTGTTATGTGTCGGTTGTTTAATGTCTTGTTACCTTGCTCCTGTTTTTGTGAATTTCGTGGATGAGGTCGGGGGTAATACCCGTACTATTTTGACTTCTGTATTTTCTCTTTCTCCAGTCCATCGATTCGCTCATGTTCGTTGATACTTTATAAACTTGTTCTGTATTTCGGTTTCATCGTCCGAACGAACTGTGATCTTGTTGTGGGTCGATCTGGTTATCGCTGTGACTTTTTTGAGTTCGGTTCGATTCTTGTGGACCTTGTTCGGGAGTGACATCATCTGGTTCTATTAGTTCTTTTATTCGAAGTGGATCGGATTTGGAACTCTTGTGTTTTCGACTCTGTCGACTCGTTTATGTTCGTTGACTTTTCTGAACTTTCCCTATCCCTTGCTTTTGTGGATCGAACGAGGGTGGTATTGTTTCGGAATAACTCGTTTGTCGTTGTGACTTTTCAATCGTTATTCCCTTTCCTGTGGATCTTATGGGAATGCATGTCTTGTTGTTCTCACCATATCATCTTGGGAGTTGTTGTTTGAATTTTATTATCCTTCGTGTTTCGGACATGATTGTTCGATTTTTGTTGTCTCGATCGCTTGTTTGTTCAGTTTTTTTTCTCGTTTCGTGATTGTTGAGCGTTCAGGCTCCTTCGTAGTTCCCTTAAGTTCCGGAAATTAGTCTCGTTTTCGATCTTCCAACCCTTAGGCGGTGGAATTCCGTATTTGTTCAGCGTTTGGCTCGTGTTTTGATTGATGAACCGTTGGGTTGGTCAATCGTATTGATTTTTGTTCGGGTGTCTTGTGACTGTTCGGATAATTGACTTGACTATATTATCCGTTTGATGACGCTTGTCATTTGTTGGT
Source organism: Orobanche coerulescens (assembly GCA_033398695.1). NCBI lineage: Eukaryota > Viridiplantae > Streptophyta > Magnoliopsida > Lamiales > Orobanchaceae > Orobanche > Orobanche coerulescens. The sequence goes on along the minus strand of CM065805.1, from coordinate 25,913,760 downwards.
TTTATTATATTCCTAACGGCGACGTTGTGTTGGTCGCCGTGGAGTGTGTTTTCACGTCGTATGTCTCTTTGCGTTTCTTGCAGCATTTCGCTGTCGGGCACGAGTTTTTGGTTTTTGTGTATCTCGTCGAGTTTTCCTGGCAGGGGATATTGCTCCTCCCTACTTGTTTTAAGTTTCGGGACGAAACTTCTTTTAAGGAGGGTAGAATGTAATATCCGCAATTTTCGATTTTCGGTAAATTTCTTTTTTCGGCCGGAGTCCATTTTGACGACTCTCTCATGACCGTTTCGTCATTCTGGGAATGATTAATTCTGCACTTTTTGTCATCCGAGTTCGTTTCGGTGTCGTTTTGTTGAGTTCCGTGCTTTTTGGCGACTTTTCCGCACTTGAGTTCGATTCTTGCGAATCTCGTTCGAAACTGCTGTTTCGAGTTTCCTGTAAGTCCGTTTAACTTTGTTGGACGTGTTGTGAACTTCGGTTTGGTTATTCGATCACGTATCGTGATTTCCGGGCGTTTTGGGCCATTTTGTAATTTCTTAAAAGTTATGGGTATCCGTATCTGTATTTGTTGTCTCGACCCTTTTCTTGGTCGCGTATGATTAATTATTACATTATGTTTTCATTTCAGGTCATTGATGTCGTCCGCGAACTTTTCGTCGTGTTCGTTCCGTGCGTTTTCGGAAATCGAGTCGTCGAGCCGTGGTATTCGAGCACTGGCCGGACGGTTGCGGGACTGGCCGGATGATTGCGGGCACCGTCCGGACAGGTGCGGCAGGAACCGGCGTAGCGCACGCTACGGCCGGAAGGCTGCACGCGCTAACCGGCAGGTGTAGCGCATGCTATCGGCTGGCCTAACGCACGCTGTCGGGTCTGGACAGTGGAGTCCTGAGGTTCTGGAATCGGGTAGGCTCGGCAGGTAGCGCACGCTACTGCCGGACACTACGCACGCTACGGCCGGCAGGTAGCGCATGCTACTGCCGGAAGGCTGCACACGCTACCTGGCCGAGCAGTCCAGTCCAGGAGGTCACTGGATTGCGGCCTGGGCCAATAGCGCGCGCTAGCTCGGTAGCCTAGCGAACGCTAGTGCGGCCCAGTATAAATGTGGCTAAGCAGCCTCATTTTCACTCATTTTTCATTTCCTTTCTTTTCGATCCGCGGCTGGAGCTTCGGAGGTGACGAAGCCATGTTGTTTAACAACAAATCCACGAAGTTCTTGAGTTCATAACATCAATCAATCATCCGTTATCATCCTTTGATCCAGCGAATCAAGGTAATCCTCCTTAGAACCCTAATTTCGTGAATTTTACGGGTTTTGCATTTTTGTCCGATTCGTTCCGTATTGTTGATTAATTCATGTTGGGTATGATTAATCTTGGTAGTATTCTTGTGTTTAACATCATTTAATCCATCGTTCTTCGTCGAATCGAATTATAATTCTTGATTTCATTCGAATCGACTTTTTGGGGGATTTGTTCTCGATCTCATTTCCCATCCATTTTTGATGGATAGATTGCGGTTAAATGATGTTGTTAAACATATTCTATGGATTGTATATCTATATTTCAACTTGGAATTCCATTTTCGTGTTTTGTCGGGACGAATCGTGTTCTTGGCCGTTTTGGGGGAAACACTTGAACTTTCGTCATTCATTCTTTGAATTCAACGGCTTTGAGTCGTGCTATGGAATTCATTTTCATTGTTGTTCTTGTCCTCCGTAGTTTATTATCGCGAGTTGGCATTCGGTGGAGTCGGCGGGTTCGTAGTCGGTTCGTGCCAACCTACTTCGGTCGATTCTCCGCGTTGTGGTTGTTCAAGGCAAGTACCTTGTCCATACTTTTCTTGTTTCGTGGATATGATGATTGGTAACCGTCTCAATGTGTTTGTTTGGTTATTTGAAACGAGTTTTCAAAACATTTGGCTGGCCTTGTTAAAGGCTCACTTTCAAAACGCGTGTGTTTTGTGAATGGTGTAGTTTGTAAATGACTATGTGATTTCTATGGATATGTTTGGTGTTGATGTTGCACTTGGTATTGCGTGTGGACGTATATTATTTCATTTCGGTGCATTGTGGTTTGACGAGGTGTTTTTCTAAGTGTTTGAAACCTCAGAAGGAATTGTTTGGATATCTTTGTTGCATTGTGCTATGTGTGTGATTTGTTTAGCTAGCCAGCTTGGGAGGGTCCTTCGAGGCCTCGGGCGGGATCAATGGTATTACCCTGTTCCCAAGGCGATGCATGTGTTGTGATTTGTTTAGCTAGCCAGCTCGGGAGGGTCCTTCGAGGCCTCGGGCGGGATCAATGGTATTACCCTGTTCCCAAGGCGATGCTTGGTGTGATATGTTATTTAGTGAACGTATTTTACTCACCTCGGGGGGTCCGACGGGATCACGGAGGGAATTCCAATGGGTTGAGTCTGGGATTCACGAGTAAAACCTTCACGAGTTGGTATTGATTTTATGTCCGTCGAGGACACGTGATGTTGGGCTCTGGCCCTGTGAATTGTTGTCGGTTTTCTATTTGCGAAAACAAAACTTTTGGGCTGTGACCCTGTTGACTTTTTGGAAAGATAAGGATTCAGTAATCCTAAATTGTTTTCTATTAAAACTCTCGATGGCATTTTAAACTATTTTATAAATTGTTTCCCTTTATTTGTGATCTTTCGGTTTTGGAAATATTTACCCAAACTCTTGCCTCGGGAAGTACTTTTCTTTACGTTTGAATCCTTGAGGATTTCCTGATTATTGTTATTCGTGGAATGTGAATTGTATGGCTCGTATTTGCACTTTGTTCTTGCACTAGCAAAACAGTGGAGTTTTGCTAACCCCCGAGTATTTGGGGGGTGGATATCTATTTTTGCATTCAGGTTTTGGAGCATAGCACAGGGTCGGCACGAAGGATGATGAAAGATGAACGATACTAATCACACGAGGATCCGTTGATGTCATATTGGTCTAGTTGCATTTTCTTTTCCGCTGCAGTATCTTTTCCCCGTTGTACGGGAGTTTATTGTATTTTGACCCCTGCGTGGGTATGTGTTTGGAATTGAGTTGTATGTTATTATTGAAAGACCAAATCGGTCTACTGAGTCGTTTTAGCCTTAAAGGCGATGTTTAGATATTTGATTTTAGTTATCAGCCTGGTAGATCCTCGAGGAGAGGGTCTACGGCGTGTAATATCCCTGAGTGGATTGGGGGTGTTACATAAATGGTATCGGAGCTTAGGTTGTGGAAACCTTGGCTGTCGGGTCAGTGGTGTCTATTGAGTTTTGTCTCATCGGATTTGGTCTGACTAAGTCGTGTCGCGACGCGTCGTCTGAGTTTTGATGGTCGTGATTAGTATCGTGGGGCGATCATCATCTTCGTGCGACCTGTGGCTGTAAGTCTCCCTTCTTTGTGTTGTGCCTCGTGTGACACGAGCTATTTTTATGATTATTTGTTCAGTGATGGAATCCTCTTATGGATTTTGATTTCTTGATATGTGGTTATTTGACCCTCATATTTCGTTCATATGAGGAGTAGCGTTGCTGGATTGTGCATGTTTGACTTTATTTCTTTTATCCGCTGCGTGAGTTCTTTTGTAATGGCTTTCGGTATTTTACCGACTGAGTTTTATTTCGAAAACCGATTCCTTTAACCGAGTTTTGGCATTATCGCCTTGATCGCTTTGGCGAAATTCTTATGACGGTATTTAGTATTTTGTAAATGGCTTTTGTAAGTTTTTGAAATATTACCGTCATCGGCCTTTTTGACGTTGTAAATGGTTTTTAGCCTAGTGAGTTCCAGCGCGGGACCCACGGCGCTATAATGTTTTGTGTAATTACCTGAAATTTTTGGGCATTCTAGCCCATTGAATTATCTTTGAAAACATTGAGTATCTTAGAAAATAAATTTCGAGACGTACTTTTAAAATGAATTATTTTCTCGTGGTACATCCAAGGTGCCACAATATGTTTCCAAATTCTTCTACCTCGAGGACCAAAATGTTTTGAGATATTTTCAATGTTTTAGAAACACTTTTATTTAGACCCGAGGGTCAAATATTCTGAAAGTGTTTACTAAGAGAAAGTGTCCTCATTTTTATCTAATGTGAAATGGTTCTCCAAAGTCTCGATGACGATGTTTCACGTTTGTATTTTTTTTGAAAGATGATACTCAAGATCAACCGGTGTTCTTCTAAATTATTTTCAAAATGAGGTTTTCGTTTTTAAATCCTATCCATTCCCGTTTGAGGGCTGGGTATGTATGTATGATGTTCGCGTTGTCATTTTGATGTTTGCTCCCGAGTATGACCGAATTGGCGGTGTGAGCGTTGAGTCGTTTTCCACACATTTGTTGTGTTAGCCCTCTGTGAGAGGTGGGATGTTGGTATTGAATATTGTGGCCTCGTGGTGATTTCTGCGTTGTCGCGCATGTGCGAGCTGTTAGAGCTTGGTTTGGTATGGCCGTGTGCATCGGTGATCGTTCCGTTATGTGTCGGTTGTTTAATGTCTTGTTACCTTGCTCCTGTTTTTGTGAATTTCGTGGATGAGGTCGGGGGTAATACCCGTACTATTTTGACTTCTGTATTTTCTATTTCTCCAGTCCATCGATTCGCTCATGTTCGTTGATACTTTATGAACTTGTTCTGTATTTCGGTTTCATCGTCCGAACGAACTGTGATCTTGTTGTGGGTCGATCTGGTTATCGCTGTGACTTTTTTGAGTTCGGTTCGATTCTTGTGAACCTTGTTCGGGAGTGACATCATCTGGTTCTATTAGTTCTTTTATTCGAAGTGGATCGGATTTGGAACTCTTGTGTTTTCGACTCTGTCGACTCGTTTATGTTCGTTGACTTTTCTGAACTTTCCCTATCCCTTGCTTTTGTGGATCGAACGAGGGTGGTATTGTTTCGGAATAACTCGTTTGTCGTTGTGACTTTTCAATCGCTATTCCCTTTCCTGTGGATCTTATGGGAATGCATGTCTTGTTGTTCTCACCAGATCATCCTGGGAGTTGTTGTTTGAATTTTATTATCCTTCGTGTTTCGGACATGATTGTTCGATTTTTGTTGTCTCGATCGTTTGTTTGTTCAGTTTTTTTTCTCGTTTCGTGATTGTTGAGCGTTCAGGCTCCTTCGTAATTCCTTTAAGTTCCGGAAATTAGTCTCGTTTTCGATCTTCCAACCCTTAGGCGGTGGAATTCCGTATTTTTTCAGCGTTTGGCTCGTGTTTTGATTGATGAACCGTTGGGTTGGTCAATCGTATTGATTTTTGTTCGGGTGTCTTGTGACTGTTCGGATAATTGACTTGACTATATTATCCGTTTGATGACGCTTGTCATTTGTTGGTTTTATTATATTCCTAACGGCGACGTTGTGTTGGTCGCCGTGGAGTGTGTTTTCACGTCGTATGTCTCTTTGCGTTTCTTGCAGCATTTCGCTGTCGGGCATGAGTTTTTGGTTTTTTTGTATCTCGTCGAGTTTTCCTGGCAGGGGATATTTCTCCTCCCTACTTGTTTTAAGTTTCGGGACGAAACTTCTTTTAAGGAGGGTAGAATGTAATATCCGCAATTTTCGATTTTCGGTAAATTTCTTTTTTCGGCCGGAGTCCATTTTGACGACTCTCTCATGACCGTTTCGTCATTCTGGGAATGATTAATTCTGCACTTTTTGTCATCCGAGTTCGTTTCGGTGTCGTTTTGTTGAGTTCCGTGCTTTTTGGCGACTTTTCCGCACTTGAGTTCGATTCTTGCGAATCTCGTTCGAAACTGTTGTTTCGAGTTTCCTGTAAGTCAGTTTAACTTTGTTGGACGTGTTGTGAACTTCGGTTTGGTTATTCGATGACGTATCGTGATTTCCGGGCGTTTTGGGCCATTTTGTAATTTCTTAAAAGTTATGGGTATCCGTATCTGTATTTGTTGTCTCGACCCTTTTCTTGGTCGCGTATGATTAATTATTACATTATGTTTTCATTTCAGGTCGTTGATGTCGTCCGCGAACTTTTCGTCGTGTTCGTTCCGTGCGTTTTCGGAAATCGAGTCGTCGAGCCGTGGTGTTCGAGCACTGGCCGGACGGTTGCGGGACTGGCCGGATGATTGCGGGCACCGTCCGGACGGGTGCGGCAGGAACCGGCGTAGCGCACGCTACGTCCGGAAGGCTGCACGCGCTAACCGGCAGGTGTAGCGCATGTTATCGGCTGGCCTAACGCACGCTGTCGGGTCTGGACAGTGGAGTCCTGAGGTTCTGGAATCGGGTAGGCTCGGCAGGTAGCGCACGCTACTGCCGGACACTACGCACGCTACGGCCGGCAGGTAGCGCATGCTACTGCCGGAAGGCTGCACACGCTACCTGGCCGAGCAATCCAGTCCAGGAGGTCACTGGATTGCGGCCTGGGCCGATAGCGCGCGCTAGCTCGGTAGCCTAGCGCACGCTAGTGCGGCCCAGTATAAATGTGGCTGAGCAGCCTCATTTTCACTTTCATTTCCTTTCTTTTCGATCCGCGGCTGGAGCTTCGGAGGTGACGAAGCCATGTTGTTTAACAACAAATCCACGAAGTTCTTGAGTTCATAACATCAATCAATCATCCGTTATCATCCTTTGATCCAGCGAATCAAGGTAATCCTCCTTAGAACCCTAATTTCGTGAATTTTACGGGTTTTGCATTTTTGTTCGATTCGTTCCGTATTGTTGATTAATTCATGTTGGGTATGATTAATCTTGGTAGTATTCTTGTGTTTAACATCATTTAATCCATCGTTCTTCGTCGAATCGAATTATAATTCTTGATTTCATTCGAATCGACTTTTTGGGGGATTTGTTCTCGATCTCATTTTCCATCCATTTTTGATGGATCGATTGCGGTTAAATGATGTTGTTAAACATATTCTATGGATTGTATATCCATATTTCAACTTGGAATTCCATTTTCGTGTTTTGTCGGGACGAATCGTGTTCTTGGCCGTTTTGGGGGAAACACTTGAACTTTCGTCATTCATTCTTTGAATTCAACGGCTTTGAGTCGTGCTATGGAATTCATTTTCATTGTTGTTCTTGTCCTCCGTAGTTTATTATCGCGAGTTGGCATTCGGTGGAGTCGGCGGGTTCGTAGTCGGTTCGTGCCAACCTACTTCGGTCGATTCTCCGCGTTGTGGTTGTTCAAGGCAAGTACCTTGTCCATACTTTTCTTGTTTCGTGGATATGATGATTGGTGACCGTCTCAATGTGTTTGTTTGGTTATTTGAAACGAGTTTTCAAAACATTTGACTGGCCTTGTTAAAGGCTCACTTTCAAAACGCGTGTGTTTTGTGAATGGTGTAGTTTGTAAATGACTATGTGATTTCTATGGATATGTTTGGTGTTGATGTTGCACTTGGTATTGCGTGTGGACGTATATTATTTCATTTCGGTGTGTTGTGGTTTGACGAGGTGTTTTGCTAAGTGTTTGAAACCTCTGAAGGAATTGTTTGGATATCTTTGTTGCATTGTGCTATGTGTGTGATTTGTTTAGCTAGACAGCTTGGGAGGGTCCTTGGAGGCCTCGGGCGGGATCAATGGTATTACCCTATTCCCAAGGCGATGCATGTGTTGTGATTTGTTTAGCTAGCCAGCTCGGGAGGGTCCTTCGAGGCCTCGGGCGGGATCAATGGTATTACCCTGTTCCCAAGGCGATGCTTGGTGTGATATGTTATTTAGTGAACGTATTTTACTCACCTCGGGGGGTCCGACGGGATCACGGAGGGAATTCGAATGGGTTGAGTCTGGGATTCACGAGTAAAAACTTCACGAGTTGGTATTGATTTTATGTCCGTCGAGGACACGTGATGTTGGGCTCTGGCCCTGTGAATTGTTGTCGGTTTTCTATTTGCGAAAACAAAACTTTTGGGTTGTGACCCTGTTGACTTTTTGGAAAGATAAGGATTCAGTAATCCTAAATTGTTTTCTATTAAAACTCTCGATGGCATTTTAAACTATTTTATAAATTGTTTCCCTTTATTTGTGATCTTTCGGTTTTGGAAATATTTACCCAAACTCTTGCCTCGGGAAGTACTTTTCTTTACGTTTGAATCCTTGAGGATTTCCTGATTATTGTTATTCGTGGAATGTGAATTATATGGCTCGTATTTGCACTTTGTTCTTGCACTAGCAAAACAGTGGAGTTTTGCTAACCCCCGAGTATTCGGGGGGTGGATATCTATTTTTGCATTCAGGTTTTGGAGCATAGCACAGGGTCGGCACGAAGGATGATGAAAGATGAACGATACTAATCACACGAGGATCCGTTGATGTCATATTGGTCTAGTTGCATTTTCTTTTCCGCTGCAGTATCTTTTCCCCATTGTACGGGAGTTTATTGTATTTTGACCCCTACGTGGGTATGTGTTTGGAATTGAGTTGTATGTTATTATTGAAAGACCAAATCGGTCTACTGAGTCATTTTAGCTTTAAAGGCAATGTTTAGATGTTTGATTTTAGTTATCAGCCTGGTAGATCCTCGAGGAGAGTGTCTACGGCGTGTAATATCCCTGAGTGGATTGGGGGTGTTACAATTTATAGGTGAGAGCCATTCTTCAAATACTGAAAAACGTATTATTAGCGTGCGCTAGGAATGCCTTCTAGCGTGCGCTATCGATTCTGACTTGGCTTTCCTGAACGGTCCCCCTTTTTGATGATTACAAAGCAACAATACGCCAATGGGATTTACCTGCAAAAATACAAATATATGTATATCTTTACAGACCAAAGTTTTCGACTTTGTCCGTTTCGTTAGAATCTGCTCCCATTTTTTTGACTCCTTTTATTTTCTCCTTTTATTTTTGTTCAACTCCTTCGTTTTTCCAATTCTCTTTATATGCTATCGATTTTCTTCGATTTTTCTCCCCCTTTCACGGTTAATCACATTTTCAACTTATTTCTCCATTCTCCTATCTCTCCCCCTTTTTTGTATTCATCAAAAAATGAAATAAAATACCAATAAAAAATAAATAATGAAATATGCAAAAATAAATATACGGGTATTAACTCCCCTTGAAAAAATTATCCATTCTAAAAATTACTCCCCCTGAGTAAAATACCAATAAAATCAATATTTAGGGATCCAACCTATAGTTGGTTTTTATTTCGAGACATAAACAATATTTGAAATATTTGTTCCGTTAGGAACCAAAATTTTCTTAATTTTTATCGTACGGCGAGGGCTTTTGCAATTTGAAACGTGATGCCCGATTTTCAAACACTTTTCGCAATGGGGTATTTTAAAATTAACGGATTCGTTTTTCGAACATGGTTTGAATCCTAACCCCTCTTTATTTAAAGTATATTTTTGAACAAATAACATTTGTTCAAATTTATCGTTGCCGCACGAGAATTTTCTTGTCAAAGATTTTAGTTCATCTTGCACTTTTAAAAGATCATTCTTCAAAATATTCTCATTTTCAAGGCATTTTGAATGATCGAATTCGACAAATCTTCCCTTCTCGATAATTTTGGAATTTTCAATTTCCAAAGATTTTATTTTAGACTTAAGGGATTTAATTTCCGATAAAGCATTTTGGAAATCAGTATGTAATAACTCAAATGCATTAAATAATTCATCACGGGAGGATGTAACTTACTTGGCCTTCGACGTCGCTGTCGTCGAACGAACTCCGTTCCATAAGAGAGAGATTATTTTGATTGATGAAATCATCGTCTTCATCTTCATCGCTCCAAGTAGCCACGAGAACCTCCTTCTTGGGTTTGGCACGGCAATGCTTAGCGAAGTGGCCTGGTTTTCCACATTGTCGACAAGAGTTGTCGAACTTCTTCGTTTTGCTCGAGATATCCTTCTTCCTCCGGTTTAATAAGGTTTGGAATTTATTAATATTCTTGGCATAATATGCCGCTTCTTCGTCGCTTTCTTCCACCGGAATTTCTTCTTTCTTTTTCGACATCTTAGCCTTCATGGCTAACGATTGTTCCTTTGGCTTCGGCTTGATACTTCGTGATTTTAATACAATCTCATAATTGATTAGTGAACCAACAAGGGCACTAAAATCGAGCGTGTTGAGATCTTTAGATTCCATAATCGCGGTCACGGTGCCGTCCCATTCGCTAGGTAGTGATCTTAAGATTTTCTTGACTTTTTCACTACTAGATAATGGTTTGCCAAACGAGGCTAGTCCATTGGTGATGACCGAAAATTGGTCGAGCATATTGGTGATGGACTCGTCACCCTTCATCATGAATAACTCGTAGTCATGGAGAAGCATATTTATCTTCGTCTCCTTGACTTGAGTCGTCCCTTCGTGTGTGATTTCTAGAATTTTCCATATTTCTTTCGCACTCTCACACGATGAGATTCGATTGAACTCTTCCGGATTTAAGGCACAAAATAAGAGTTGAGTAGCCTTACAATTTATATGGTCATTTTTCCAATCGGCATCGTCGTATTCTTCGAAAGATTTGAGCGTACCGTCGGATTTGATAGGAACTTTTGGGCCGAGACAAATAATCTTCCAAATCTCTATATCGTAGGCACGAATAAAGATTGACATCTTTTTCTTCCATGTCAAATAATTTGAGCTATCGAAGAAAGGTGGTCGGTTGAGAGCAAGGCCTTCGACTGAAGAGAATTGAAACACCATTGGATCTTTTTCTCCTCGGATGTTAAGCCGCTTATTGGAGTACCACTCCAATACCAACTGAAGAGATAAATTTACCACTAGAAGGGGGGTTGAATAGTGGTAATGCGGAATAAAAAAATTTCTTGCGAATAAATGAAAAATAGTGCGGAAAATAAAGACTCAAAGATTTATAGAGGTTCGGCAACTTGCCTACGTCCTCTCTCCGACTTTCTTTTTCTATTGGCTCAAGAACAACCACAAACTTGACTCGTCTTCGATCAGTCCGAGTTCACAACCGTTACAACCGCTTGTCTTCTATCAGTCCAAGCTCAACCTCTCTCACAATATAAACTTTTGTATATCTAGTATTCTATAGGAACTAGATAATCCTCACTATACGAATATGGGAGTATAATCCTAACAATGCCGGATCAAAGATCCTAATAACACTGGATTAGTGACTCTTGATTCGTTTCTCTTACGCTCAAGTGTAACTGGTGCAACACTTACAATCAAATGAAGGAATACAAAGTATAATAAATATTACAAGGTATATCACTCTTTGTATTTCTCTTCTCACAACTTAAAATGCAATAAAAGATATGAAAATGAGCTCAAGTATGCTTTGATTGCTTGTATGCTTGTATGCTTGTATGCTTTTATGCTTGTAGTTGTGTGTATGATACCCAAGTCCTATGGGTATTTATAGGTGAGAGCCATTCTTCAAATACTGAAAAACGTATTATTAGCGTGCGCTAGTAATGCCTTCTAGCGTGCGCTATCAATTCTGACTTGGCTTTCCTGAACGGTCACAAAACTGTTCCAATGGTAAAATTGTATGGTTAGCATGCGCTAGTCATGTACTCATAGCGTGCGTTATCAGTTGGTCAACATGTCTTCAATCTTGACTTTGAAAATGTTGGTTTGTCTCCCCAACGTCTCTTTATCTAACGGCTAAATTTGAACTTAGTGTGCGCTAGCAAGCATGCATAGCGTGCGTTAGTATTAATTAATTCTAACTTTTCCAGATTTCACGGATCTTCATTGACTCTTGCCTTCCAACGGTAGAAATTCCAACGGTAAGCTGTTTGACTGATTTAGCGTGCGCTAATGTTTATATCGTAGCATGCGCTAAATATTTTCTTCAGTAACGTACGTTACCCTGTGTAGCGTACGTAAAGTCCTTTTCAACTTGAGTCCAGTAGCTACTGGACTACTGACCATGATAGCCTGTAGCGTGTGCAAGTAATGAAGAATAGCGTGTGCTAAGTCCTTGTATTAGCGTACGTAAATAATTGATCGTAGAGTGCGCAAAACCGTTTCCTTTTTCTTTCCAGACCTTACTGTCCTCTGACTGAATGATGCGATAGCGTGCGTTAATAATGTTGTGTAGCGTGCGCTAACTGTAGTATTTTACCGTGCGCTAAATTTGAAAGCCTTGCGTGTGCTATCCATCAGGTAACTTCACTGGACTGCAGCTGACTGACTAGGCTGTAAATACATTCCTCGATAGCGTGCGCTACTGTGGTATATGTAGCGTGCGATAACATCATTTTGCTCCTTCAATATAACAATGTGCTGAAATTGATTTAATTAAATGTTTTGAATGAAATTATCATCAAAATACATTTTTGAGTCAACAACACTAAGTTATTGCGGATTGCCGGAGCGTGCAGCACATCCTTCAGAGTTATCTCCACACCTGAGGTGAATTAAATCACAACAGTCCCAATTTCAAGAACCGGAGAGGTACGATCACTTGCCTCAGTGATGAAGCGGTCTTGAACCTCCTTGTAAGTGTAAAACAAGTCTCGGTTCACACAGATGTGAACATTCGCACCTGTATCAAGAAACCAAGTAACTGGGTTAGGTTTTGAGACTTGATTTACCTTAGTGATCATGGCAGCAAGGTCATATTTGTCCCAAGTGTCAAAGTCCTTCTCGACATGGTTGAGTTTGCCCTTTCCCTTGTTCTTCTTCGGATTTCGGCAGTTTTTTGCCATATGGCCGGGCTTATCACAGTTGTAGAACATTCCGCTTAACTTCGTCGGAGGTGCCATATACTTTCCCTTGCCTTTGGTAGGACGTGGACGCTTTTTAGAAGGTCCGCCCCCACCTTCAGTCATATTAGCCTTAAACTCCATAGGAGCTTTGGTCCTCAAGTCTTGATCACGGACTTGAGCTTCAGTTTGGAGCTTAGCAACCAAAATTTCAAGAGTCATCTCCTTTCATTATGCTTAAGGTACATTTGAACTCCTTCCAACTAGGCGGCAACTGTAACACCTCCAAAATCATCCGGGAATATTACAGTGTCGTGGGCCCCGCACCGGAACCCACCAGGCTAAAACTCATTTTTGTAAACATTTCAAATACTCCAACAGGCGAAAGACGGTAATGTATTTTAAATCATTTTCAAAAATCTGTTTTCCAAATACCATCACAAAATCAAATCATTTAAAAGTTCAAGGCCAAAATGTCAAAACTCAACAGTTTCAAAATGTGCGCTAAGCCACCACTTACACGTACAAACGAAGAATAGTTTAGGGGAAAAGGTTTAATGAAATAACCCCAAGATTTACGAAATACCCAAAACGGAAATTTTAAAATTATACACGTGTTGGAAAAAAATACCGGAAAAGCCATTTAAAATACACACGCAGCGGATATAAACACAGTTCAAAATATACATTTGCAGCGGAATAAAACAACCAGTCAATTACTCAATTCCCAACAATAATGCCATAGCCAGTATCACCCGGGAAGCTCATCTCTCCACGACCGCTACTAGCTCGATCTACGAGTACCTAAAAATAAAGCCCATGACGGGGTCAGCCACAATACTCAATAATGATAACGATCACATCATCACAAATAATTACATATCAATGTAATAACATTAAGAATACTACCAACTTAATCTTGCCATCATAACCTCACCAACCCATCGCAATCCATATCAAATCAATCCTTACCATAATCCACATTTCGCATTCTCAAATGACGAAATGAACTCAACTACAATCGTCTGTATTGTATTCATACAATACCAAGAATCCTCAAAATATCATCATAACTCATAAGTGTGGAATGAACCGTCTGTGCCAAATCCTATCCGTCGGATTGCACCGTTAAATCTCAATCTGGATAAAAATGAATAACACACAATATATCTGTCGATCAACTACCACAAAATAATGACAACAAGTCTCGAAACATCGACGTATGACCCGAATGCTCATATGATCAATAATCATGATCAACCAATCAATCAACCGAGAATATCATCGACATGATAAACTCCAATATGACCAACCAAGGGCTAACCGCAACCAAGAATATCATCAACATGATAACTCCAAAATGATCAACAAAGGACCAACGATGATCGAAAATACCATCAACATGATAAACTCCAACACGATCAACAAAGGACCAACAATGACCGAGAGTACCATCAACATGATAACTCCAACACGATCAACAATAATGGATCTCAAAGAAATAACCCCGACTGTCGAACATACCTCGGGCATATGAACAACCAGTCGCAAACCATCGAGCATACCCAACCATAAATGGAGGATGAATGACCAATCAATATGGCTCAAGATGGACGTCACAGTACGCCCGATCTGGAAATGTGTTTATGCACATGTCTACCCCATATACGGAATACAGGATATAAGTGGGACATGTACCTAATTAGCCTCACGAAGTAACGTCTCGTGTGCATGGTCCAATGCGGAAACATCCACGCATAACCATAGTGTACCCGACTAAAAATTCTACACAATAACCAATCAGCACGCAGATATGACTCCAGATATGTCACGATGCAATATGACAATGAAATCCAAAAAATCACATATCCAATAAGGATCAGAAGACTCACCAAAGTTAACAACAACTGGCAATGAAAAGTCGACACGACCAATCAATATCCAAAACAACAATCCTGGGATCATCATCCCCAATGAATGATCAACACGATCAATAATCTCAATACAAACAGTCCTGGGATCAACATCCCTCAACGAAACAATCAATATGAATCCCATTATACGAAACATCAACATACAACATATACAACAATTCACCAGAACAATTATCCACATAACTGAACAATACTTAAATGACCTCAAAGCCAAAGACAATATCCTTTCCACGAACAAACATCCCTGAAAAAATACCCAGTTATTCGAATAAGCTCAGATGAGGTCCATTCCATTAATATCAACAAACTACCATCCCGACATCAATGTCGACACGATAAACTATCCTCGATAACCGACATTTCATATCACAGACCAAAGATAACTCACATCCACGTCTTCATCAAACACAATTGAATCATATACATTATGATTTAATCCAAACTAGAGCACAATATACATACCATCATCCCAACAATTTACATTTATAATATCATTGTTATATGAATTTTAAATGAAATGAAAGCGAAACCATTCATTAAATATTGTAAACTGGACAAGTATAAACTTGCCTCGATACTGATACAATGAAGATGTTACCAATTCCATTGCCTTTGTCTACGAGCTCCTCAGCCCCGATCAAAAGCAATCTACGAACTCTTCAACCTCAACCGCAACACAATGGTCATAATCAACGATTAATTATCACAACCTACTGCAATAATCGATTAACAGACATTCGATAATAATCAACAACCGATATAACCAACCAATCAAACTCAACGGCTCAACAATACCTCAATCATATACAAAATCGATCAATATAACTCAAACAATTACGAACTCGTATCCACAATACAAAACGCAACTCGATAATCATAATTAACAATCAATATAACCGATCAACAAATCCAACGGTTCTACAATATCACGATTAAACACAAATCCGAACAACCCAAATCAATCAATCACGAACCCATAACCATAATACGATTCCACAATCTGATAATCATATCAACAATCAATTCAAACCAATAACAAGAGTCAAAATATTATCAATTTCAAATTCAATCTTAAATACGAATTAACAAGGTTCCTCCTTATAAATTCATAGTTAAAAATTACTGATGATCATCATCAATTTGAACCATCCAATTAGTTCAATATTATAGATAATCATATTCCAAGGTTGATGTTCATCATATCATATAATCCAAGAGTTCTTCAAGAACATGAATTATCCAAAATCACGTTTATACTCAACAAAACGGCATAATCTGATGTCTTCTAACATCTAAATAATCACCTAATTCATATTCCAAGGCATATATCATCATAACATCAAGAATCGCAACAATACTACCAAGAACACAATGATTCCCTAACCATGTGTTAGGCGTATTTTTATGCGTTTATTTATCATTAGTTTGTATCCATTTTGAGCCTAAAAATGCATAAATGAGCTTTTAATGCACTATTCTTATATGTTTTGCAGGAAATTGGAGTCCGGAAGCTCGAACGATAAAAAAACAGGCGAAAACGGCAAATTTTGGCCTGGGGCCGCGGCACAAACCAAGTGAGCCGCGGCACACGAAGGCAACCAGCAAATGCCGAACCAACTGTACCGTGAGCCGCGGCCCAGGAAGGAAAAAAGGCGCCCAGGTATGCGCTGAAGACAGGGTGAGCCGCGGCACGGATTAAGTGAGCCGCGGCCCACGAGGCGGTTTTGATATGTTGGTCACGGTTCTGGGCCGTTTTTGGAGCCTGTTCCCAACCTAATTCCCGGACGCGTTTTGGAGGCTGATAGTTATAAATAGGAGTTTAAGAGCTGAAGAAAAAGGAGGAGGATCGATCAAGAAATCGGAGGAGGACATCACAGGATCGAAGAACACAAGGAGGAGATTTGTGGGCAACGACAAGACCACGGATCCCTACGGTTTTTCTTAATTTTTCCACATCTTAGTTTCTAGATCTATTCGAGTAGGGTTGTGATTGTAGCCGATTACATGACGGTTTGATTTATTTATTTTTATTTCAATTTACTCGTTATTCGTATTGAGGTGGATTTTTCTCATTGTTCTTAATGCTTTTTAATTGTGTGGCCAACAGTTGAATTGTTTTGAATGTCTTTATGGATTCGGGAGATGTAGTTTAGGCATAGTTCTTTAGAGAATAATCATGATTTTCGTGAGATAGGGATATACTCATGGGAATTGTGAAGCCTGTTTATTGTGGGAATTCTTGAACTGTTTTAGCTATTAATTATCTAATTCGAATAGGGATATGTCGAATTAATAATTCTTAGTATTTTCTATCGACCTTGGGAAAGGCTTTAGAATAATTTAGGAATTCCTGGCTTACAATCAATTGAATAAACGTGAATTGAATTGAATAAGAATCATTCCTGATTGTTTGAGGTGAAAATCATAATCCTACACCCTTATTACTATTATTATTTATTTTTTCTGCAATTAGTTTAGATATAAATTCCATATAATTGTTCTTCAAATAAAATTACGAGTCGACTATATTTTGGTACTTAGTGAAATCAGTCCTCGAGGGAACGATATCTTACTTATCACTTTATTACTTGTTGACACCGTGCACTTGCGGCATAGTGTGAGGGATTTCCTCACAACAAATTTTTGGCACCGTTGCCGGGGACTGATTTTTCACTAATATCAATACCAAGTAACTCTAATTTTAATTTGAAGTTTGTCTTTTTTAGTCTCTATATTTTTATTTCTTCATTATGTTTTCCTTTGATTATCGTGACCCTTGGCATTTCATAAATTTCGGTGATCTTAATAATTTGCACAATTGGGCCAGTCAGCCCCCTCCCCCAAAACAAAAGACCATACTTGAACTATGTGTAGACGCTCTCAAAAATCCTGATAGTACCCCTCTTGAGCGAGAATGTGCACGTCGTGGTCTTGAGATTCACCATGGTAATTTTCCAGTTCATAGCTTTAGTAGTGAAGTAGAGGGGGAGGTTGAGAAGAATGACATGCTGAGTTTTAGGGTCGATTCCCCAGCACCTGATAATTACCTAAAGTGTGATGAGCTTGTAGAAGAAGTTACCATTGATGATATTTCCAAAGAAATTTCATTAAATTGTCATCAAACTTCGACTAATAAGGTGAACACTTTTGTGCCAAAAATTTTATTAATGGTGCCACGCATAATTTTTCCTAAATCCATAATGGGAGAGATTGACCCCATTACTTTTGATTTTGTTGAGGCTGATTCTTTGAGTTCTAATGTGATTATTCATGATATGTCTTTATTATCTAACCATTTGAACTCAGCTTATTTTTTCGTACCTTACAATTATTATATTCTTCCATTATTTTTTGGATGTCTGCATAGTTATTCTTACTCGTTATTTTTGGCAACCGGGCATGAACCAAAGCCTCCCTTGTGGAATAAGAGGCTTATAGATTGCAAGAAGGGGGTATTAGGCAATCTCCCTAGAAAGAAGCCACATTAAAAAATTTTGCCACGTCGTGCTCAAGATGTAAAATAGAGCGCTTGATGGAGGCAACCCATCATTTTTACGTGCTTTCTAGTTAGTTGTTTTTATTTGATTCTTCATTAATAATTTTTTCCTTTGTTTGTTATTTCGTTTGGATTCGTGCACTCTTGTTGGCCCTTATTTCTCTAATATTTTGTTTATATAACCCCAATGAGTTATTATTCTTCATATTCTAGTCTTTCTTGGCTTAATGTCTACAGTTATTTCATGACTAGAGACTAAGTTTGGGAGTCCCTAGTGATGTTGGGCATTATTTGAACCATGGATTGACAGACGATTCCACTCAGACATGTGCTGGCATTCAAAAAGACATTTGGAATAAGTTTCACTTTTCCTTATCTCTTTTATTTTCACATGAGTTTTATTGTTGATGACTCTATGTCTAGTGGAATAAATTGAAGCATGCGATTTTTTTTTCTTAATTTTTCTTGGTTAAAAATTGCGATGTCATCATTGCTTTATTTTTCTTGCATGCTGTTGATGATTCTTGCAAACATGATTTTTTCGTGCTTTCTTGTGTAAAACTGATGTTACGATACTGATTTTCTTGGAAGAAATGGTTGAGTTTTAGTCGAGTTGTAGTCAGCGATATCTGTTTTCGTTGAGTATTTATTTAGGCCCGAAATTTTATCGTTTTTGTAGAAATCTTAGCAGATAAGAAAGAAGACATACGTATTTTCAAATCGCCGCCTATACGTTTGGTTATACTTTTCGGTTAGCTAGTCGTCCAGTAACATAAGTCGTGTGGGCACTTAAAGTGAATTTAGAGTCGGACATTTTTTCCCAAAAAGTCGAGATATTATGCATATTCTATGATGGGAAGTTTAGTAACCGGGGGTATTCGCGTGACCCGTTGTTTACTCTCGCGTAAAACGACGACCCTGAATAGATTAATAATTTAGAGATTTCGCATGTGCCGATGATGGGGAGCCTAGTAACCGGGGGAATTCGCGTGACCCGTTGTTTACTCTCGCGTAAAACAGCAACCTTGAATCGGACATGCAGGAATAGCTATTCGAGTTGTTTCTTCACTATGGAGGGGAACTTAGTAACTAGAAGCATCCATGTGCCCCATGAGTGTCTTTTACATCAAACGGTTCCCCAATACATGAGAATGGAATTCCACCGTAGGATTATCCCGATGAAACATCCCGAGATCCGAACCTAGTGGTCAACTCGAATAATCTTATTGAGCATATATAAGGGAATACTGTCCGAAGGTTATTTTTGATGACGAGACTCTTGTAATTCTTGCCACTAGACTATGGGACTGGGCGAGTTGGCTTGTTTATTTTAACCCTTCATATTGGCGGTCGGTTAAATTCACGCTTGTTAATCTTTGAGATTGATTTTCTTCATGAATGATTGATTAGGACTGAAATTGGTTACTTAGTGGAATCAGTGTCTTGGATGTGACTCACTATTGCGATACTTGTACTATTCTTTGAGATTTTCAGGGTAGTATTGATTAAGTTGAGCACTATGGACTTGCATGATTATTCACGATACATTTTGTTTAAAATTGATTTTTGCTTGAGGACAAGCAAAGGCTCAAGTTTGGGGTATTTGTTAGGCGTATTTTTATGCGCTTATTTATCATTAGTTTGTATCCATTTTGAGCCTAAAAATGCATAAATGAGCTTTTAATGCACTATTCTTATATGTTTTGCAGGAAATTGGAGTCCGGAAGCTCGAACGATGAAAAAACGGGCGAAAACAGCAAATTTTGGCCTGGGGCCGCGGCACGAACCAAGTGAGCCGCGGCACACGAAGGCAACCAGCAAATGCCGAACCAACTTTACCGTGAGCCGCGGCACAAGGCTGCTGAGCCGCGGCCCAGGAAGGAAAAAAGGCGCCCAGGTATGCACTGAAGACAGGGTGAGCCGCGGCCCACGAGGCGGTTTTGATATGTTGGCCGTGGTTCTGGGCCGTTTTTGGAGCCTGTTCCCAACCTAATTCCCGGACGCGTTTTGGAGGCTGATGATAGTTATAAATAGGAGTTTAAGAGCTGAAGAAAAAGGAGGAGGATCGATCAAGAAATCAGAGGAGGACATCGCGGGATCGAAGAACACAAGGAGGAGATTTGTGGGCGACGACAAGACCACGGATCCCTACCGTTTTTCTTAATTTTTCCACATCTTAGTTTCTAGATCTATTCGAGTAGGGTTGTGATTGTAGCCGATTACATGACGGTTTGATTTATTTATTTTTATTTCAATTTACTCGTTATTCGTATTGAGTTGGATTTTTCTCATTGTTCTTAATGCTTTTTAATTGTCTGGCCAACAGTTGAATTGTTTTGAATGTCTTTATGGATTCGGGAGATGAAATTTAGGCATAGTTCTTGTGAGAATAATCATGATTTTCGTGAGATAGGGATATACTCATGGGAATTGTGAAGCCTATTTATTGTGGGAATTCTTGAACTGTTTTAGCTATTAATTATCTAATTCGAATAGGGATATATCGAGTTAATAATTCTTAGTATTTTCTATCGATCTTGGGAAAGGCTTTAGAATAATTTAGGAATTCCTGGCTTACAATCAATTGAATAAAAGTGAATTGAATTGAATAAGAATCATTCCTGATTGTTTGAGGTGAAAATCATAATCCTACACCCTTATTACTATTATTATTTATTTTTTCTGCAATTAGTTTAGATATAAATTCCATAAAATTGTTCTTCAAATAAAATTACGGGTCGACTATATTTTGGTACTTAGTGAAATCAGTCCTCGAGGGAACGATATATTACTTATCACTTTATTACTTGTTGACACCGTACACTTGCGGCATAGTGTGAGGGATTTCTTCATAACACCATGCTCATGATAGAATAACATAATCCAACATATATATCATCATGTCATCATCTTCCTTAACAAACTTCCCGTGAAATACCAAGAATCATCATAACACCTCCATAAACTATTATCATAGGAACTAACCATCAACACCAACATCAAAATCCGAAATGAAGGGAGATATTAACCAACATATATCTTGAAGATAAACAACACCATTCAAAACCACACGAATTATATCAATATCCACATATCAACAACAACATCAACATAACTCGGTAATCCATCTCATAATCACACTTATCAACTCACATACATGACGATTATCAACTCAAGAACATCATATACAATCCAATAAAAAATCCCAAAGTGAAGAGTAATTACCTATTCAAAGAAATGGATTAAACCCCAAGGTTGAATCTGTTCTCAATCACTTCCAAGCTCTAATGTTGTTAAGGATGATCAACTCCACAATACTCAAGTGTTTGGAACCTCAAACCTCTCTTTAGAACCCTTACTGCCGGATGAGATGAAGAAATGGCCGGAATGAACAACATTACTCAACTGCATATATTTATACTGCACATTATTAGCGTGCGCTACTCTTACTAGATAGCCTGCGCTAACTGACTTTGTTAGCATGCGCTATCGTAGTCCAGAGGCTACTGCCTTACTTCACACAATGGTTTACGTACGTAACACCAAGGTCATAGCGCACGTTATAGAGATGTTGACTTGCTACAGTAATACACACCATTAGCGTGTAGTAATCTTCGTTGACTCGACAATCTGCACATGCTCCGAATATGCCTGGGTCCTGTAACACCCCCAGAATCTGACCGGGAATATTACATGTCGTAGACCCTCTCCATAAAGATCTGCCAGGCTAGACATCAAAACCACATAATACATTACATGACGACGTAACAAAATAACGAATCCAATAGACCGATTTGGTCTAACATCATTATCATACAAGTCAAAATACACATTTCTATCTCGACTCATACCTATGCAAGGGTAAAATACACTCATAATCAAAAAGTATGACAGTAGAGAAGACCAAACAAAGAACTCCGAATGACTGCACCCAAAACTAGCCTTCATGTGATTAGTATCATTCGTCTTTCATCATCCTTCGCACCGATCCCGTGTTTTGCTCCCAAAACCTGCATGTACCTGGACGCAGAACAAACATCCACCCCCCGAATACTCGGGGGTTAGCAAAACTCCACTATTTTGCTAGTACAAGTATAAAATGCAAATACGAGCCATACACAACACATTCCGAGAATACCGTGAAAGACTTCCCGAGATAATTCATTTAGTTAAAATAGTTCAAGTCGTGAAAGTAGAAACGAAACAAGTAAGCACTTTGAAAACACTACCAAATCTCGGGAGTTTTGAAAACGTTTGAAATTGAAAAGTTCTTAATTCCTCGAAAGCCACTTAGGGATTCAGCCCAAACTTTATTTTTTTCAAAATACAAAATCCATCCCGGAAACACGAGGTCCACGACCCAACCAACCACATCACATACTCAAGGGAATAACCCAATGGTCAAACTCGATACATAACCAATCCACAATGCACGGAAACAGTCAAGGGGCCCGCGTCCTTATGCCAAAAACATCACGACCAAGACACGAATCATATACTACACTTATGCTGGTGCCATTCCAGCCAAACACCAAGACTCGATATATAATGTCTCTCAACCCCGAGCAAAAAGCATTGTGATACTCCGAACGTATCACAACCAACCATCAGTAAAAACATTCTGGCAATTCTCGCGACCCGGCCCAGCCATCAAGCCACCAAGTCCATGTGCGCCCCGTCGAGCAACCCCAGGTGAGAATACCCACTCGAAGGTAAACCTCGCGACCCGGTCCAGTCGCTAAGCCACCAGGTCCCCGTGTGACCCCGTCGAGTCAACCCCGAGTGAGAGTACCCGAGAATAACCTTACAATTCTCATCCGTTCACATTTCAAACCACACTTCCCAAGAGTCAATCACAATATATATATATATATATATATATATATATATATATATATATAGTCGGGGTATTTTTCTAGAATGGCCCAATTACACATACTCACATCCCAGAACCAAAACCATCAAAAAGAAAGCACACTATCTCAACCGCACCGAACGGCACAACTAATATCACATAAACTCACATATTCATCGCTAATTACATGTCTCCACGCCCACATCCTAACCAAAGGATTAAACTTCGAAACTTACCGACGATGTAATCAAACGTAATAGCATCACACGAAAGTAATGCGATCCTATACTCAACACTAATACACATATTCAATTAAGCACATTAATTCACAAAACATACGAGTCACCTTTTAAGAAAACCATGATTGTAAATATACCAATTCTTTTGAAAAATGGTTATAAACATTCATTTAGCACATATCGTCGATTACCAACCATCATATCCACAAAACACATAATGTATGGGCAAGATAATTTCCTCGATAATCGATACCGTACACTCCGAAGAACACGGCTCAACCGAGAAACCTTGAACACCTCCTATCCTCTGGGCGAAAACAATGGAAATACGATCTATCGGGAAGCTTGAAGAAAACGATGAACGGAAGAGTTCCGACTCGATTTCTTCACAAGAAACCTGACCTAACATCATATCATCAATAAATCAACGATCGTATGAGGAAGAATAATCGTAGAATTTCCGAATCCCCTTTGTGATATTTTACCGGACACCTTCAAGGAGTCGGTTAGAAACTCAACAAAACGACGAATCAAACCATGGAACAACGAGAGAATTGGTAGAACACAACTTAATAATCAATAATCCATCATTAATCTAAGTTAACTCAGATCAAATGGACGAAATCAAGCAAAATCCCCAATTTTTCCCAAAACTAGGATTTTAGGAAAACTAACCTTGATTCGCTGGATCTAAGAATGTTATGGGATGCTCAATCGATGATATAGGCTCAGGAACTTCAT
Source organism: Orobanche coerulescens (assembly GCA_033398695.1). Classification (NCBI taxonomy): domain Eukaryota; kingdom Viridiplantae; phylum Streptophyta; class Magnoliopsida; order Lamiales; family Orobanchaceae; genus Orobanche; species Orobanche coerulescens. Next base: position 25,889,920 of record CM065805.1, on the reverse strand, counting down.
GGATTAATTGTTTAACATCATGCCTTCAAGTTCCCCAAGGCTCCAGCCGCGGAAGGGAAAAAGAGAAATGGGAAAAATGACTGAAACTGGACTACTCGATCATATATATACTGGTGCAGACTAGCGTGCACTAGGCTTCCGAGCTAGCGTGCGCTAACAGGCGGTCATGGTCGAGAATGTTCGGCCGGGGCCTGCCATCATGTGCTAGACATGTGCGCTGTCGGCCTGTGCCGTAATCCAGAGACTTCCTGGACTAATCTGCTCGGCCAGGTAGCGTGCGCTGGCCGGCCGGGTAGCGTGCGCTACGCCTGCCGATTAGTGCGCGCACTGATCGACAGTGGCATGCGCTACCTGATGTCCGCCTGAAGTCCAGAAACCTCTCTGTCCCTGCTGCCTCGGCCGACTAGCGTGTGTAGCCTTCCGTCCGTAGCGTGCGCAGCCTTCCGGCGGTAGTGTGCACTGCCTTCCGGCAGCAGCGTGCGCTGTGCCGATTCCTGCCGCACCTGTCCGGCCAGTGCCCGCCCCCGTCATGGCCCGACGACTCGATTTTCCGAAAACGCACGGAACGAACATGACAAAACGCTCGTGGACAACATTATCGATCCGGAATGAAAACAACATACAACAAATCATCATATACGACAATAAACACAGAATCAGTTGTCGAGAAAATAATATCAGCGCTCGGCAATCGGGAAATATCCGAAGAAAAATCCAAAATAACCGGAACCAAAATTGCGGGTAATACATTCTACCCCCTTTAAAATAAGTTTCGCCCCGAAACTTAAAACAAAAGCAACACAATTCTAGATAACACACGTTATCTGATACTGACAACACACAAGAGCTTCATGCAGCACAAAGCTACTGCGGTCCGATTCATCACGGAAGAACGCTTACGAAAAGCAACGAACATGAATCACTGTGGTTGATAAAATTGGACAGTACAAAAATCAATTCACGAGTCCAACGCTTGAAAAGTATGAAATTCCAATAACTCAAGGATTCGGAAGATCAAATACAAGACAATTTTCCCAACACTTAAGGAAATTACGAAGTGGCCCAGACGCTCAATAATCACGATTAAGAGATCGAACAATAATGATCGGATAATGATGAACGAATAACAATGATCGAGCAACGACGATCAAACAACAACTCTGAAGTTCACACATCAAATAAAGACATCAATAAGCCTGTAGGGACCACGAGGTGTTAATTTCGTACACGGTTCACAGGGAATCGATCCGAACTTGGAAAGGTGACAACGATATACAGATTAATTTAGAACAATATGAGAACTTGCTCGAACGACAAGGGCGATAGACAACACAAGGTCAGAAGCATCAACGAACACCATCGAGTCGGTAGACTCGAACTAAACGAAAGCGGAAAAAAATGTGGGTATTACACCATATCACCTTTAAAAGAGATTTCGTCCTCGAAACCTAAACAACGAGAACGAAGTGCTAGAATAGCAGCCTTCCCGTCAATATTCTCTTGGTTCCGTATCTGATCTCCATGACCATCTGTACCGCGGTCATGACTGCATCCTCTGCCCATCGGCATACTAAGCGGATACTCACTCAATACGATGGCACAACTTCGCAAAATAATATACTAAAGTGTCGACTCAGCACGACATATCATATAAAATACTAATAGCAACTCGATAAGAAGACCCACGAGGTATCATTTGAAAATCTTTGGATTCGTATGTTATTCAAAATAAAACTTTGAAAGTATTTTTAGTTCCTCGGGCTGTTTTATCAAAACTTGTAAACAAAAAACTTTAACCGTCTCATTTTAAGATCATTTGCAAAACAATAATTCCTTATAAGCGGCATCATCAAAATCACCATGCCACTACGCATTATCGTCAGTGTTGATAACAAACAAGATAACCATGCGAGATCATCAAACCATTCATACATGCACGGAATCCGAATTTGAAGTTTAAATTGAGTATGATTTTTCATCTTTCACTATATATTTTTGAAAATAAAAATCGTAGTGAAATTTGAAATAGAAAAATTTTATAGTGTGAAAGATTTTTGAAAATCATGTACTCGAATTATTTGAAAGTACAACAATAAGTTAAAAATCATTTTCGAAAATTCTCCCAACACTACACAAAAATCAACGATGGTAATATTTTACGAAATATCCAAAGGCACTTTAATACAACTCTTTCAAATACCGTGGATGTTTTATTTGAGAATTCTTGGCCGGCTCACCAATTCCAAATAATTTTCAAAGTATACATAAAGCCGACGATTAGTCGAACCGTCATAACTCACGAAATTTTCAGGAAAGCATTTTCGAACACACACCTAGCCTAACGGCTGGCATAATTTATCAATTCACTGAGCAAAATCAATTATCACTTAGCGCAACGAAAAGTCCTAACACACATTCATACAAGACAGTTGTCATTACTAGACAACACATATAGAATACAGTCACGGGTGATTGACTGCAAATGTTAGGGCTAATGGCTAAAAGAAATGCGGTTCTCTAGCCTCTGTCCGGCTAACTAACGTGCGCTACAACCAATATTTAGCATGCGCTACCCATGCTGTATTAGCGTGTGTTAGCCTCACACTTAGCGTGCGCTAACTATTCTATTTCAGCGACATGATTGCGAACATATATACGACATTACTAGAATCGATGGTCACAAATAAACAACAGCAATGTTCGAATGTCAAAGCCATCGATTTAACACCTCATGAGCAACCATCAAAAGACAATTATTATCCAAAAACCAAAATCTCACCTCTTATTAAACAAGGCTATATCAATGTACACAAACCGAACGACTTAGCATTCACATCACTGTTTTAATCATAAAACTGGGCACCATTGCCCAAACGGCGATAACATCATCAATACACATCTTCTGACTAACATTCATGAAACCAAAAAGTTACAAACGAGAGTCATGTCTTAAGTATGTTTTGTAGACCTCATTTGAGTTTAAAACTCATGTTTTGAAAACCTATAGTACACAATGGAAAAGAATTATCAATAATTCGAATTTCCAGAACTTTCAGCCTTGAGGTCAACATACGAAAATCAAACTTTTTCCTTCCTTGGAGGACATTTAAAAAAAACATTTTACGTGACTCCCCGAAAGCATTCGAAAACTTAAAATTCCAAGGTTGTTACACTACACCATATATGACTTTCAACAACATTTTTTTTGATGTTACAAGCAAAAGTGTAGCCTTAGGTGCCTTAAAATTGGTCAAATTTGATTTAAGGCTACTCATTTTTCTAACGTTATTATTGATATAAATTAGTGTTACCATAGACTAAATTGAATATCTACGCTAATACAAAATTTGGTGTAGCCATTGCTATTTAAAAAAAGTGTAACTAAACACTAAAGAGGAAGAAACTTCTGGTCCCCTTCAATTTCTTTATTTTTTTTAGGGCTGTCTAAATGGTTCCCGGTTCTCGGTTAGAACCGGAACCGCGCGGTTCCGGTTAACCGAGAACCATATTGACGGTTCTCGGTGCGGTTCCCGGTTAGCATTTTTGTGGATAAATTGATTTTTGGTTTAACCGATCGGTTCCGAACCTAGAACCGCGAATAATTAATAAATATTATTATATTAATTATCATTTATTAAATAATAATAATTATTTTTTTGCCTAACCCTAAATGAATCGTCCAAGCCCAGAAGACTCCCTCATTTCTTCTCCCTCGGTTCTTATCCCTCAGCTCGACGGGACCCGACCACAGGTCCCCTCACAGTCTTTCCCACGCCGCGCCTCCCGCAGTCTCTCCACGTTTCAACCGCTCCACATCGCGCCTCCATCAGTCCCTCTCGCTCTCAATTTCCTATGGCCGTCCGCTCGTAGCAGCACCCGTCTCTCGGCAGTCGGCTCTCCCCAATCACCTCTCCTCCCGTCGCTCGCCCCGACCTCCTCCCTCTCACTCTCAGGTTAGTTATTTGCAGTCAGCTCCCCTCTCCTCCCTTGGATTTGATTTTTTATTTTCTGTGAATGTAATAAAGTCCCAACTCTCAGATTCCTAAATTGATGTCGCCTCCGGCTTCATTGCATCTTCTAATTGATGCAGTGTGGTGATTGACATTTTTATATGATTCCTCTGTAATTTTGAATGATTTTTTTTCTAATTTTTTTTGCTGTATTGCTATTAGAAATGTGGTGATTTTCTTTGTCTTGACATTTTTATCGATTGATATTTTTTAATTTTCATCTTCAATTCGCAATGTGGTGATTTTGATTGTCATCCCAAATCTCGATTTTGTTTTCTAATTTTTACCTTTAACAAATCTCGGAATCACAAGGGTCTTTGGAGCTTTGAGAGTAGAAGTTGTTCACTATCTCCATTGTTCTCTACTTTTGAAACTTGATAATCCATACTTAAATGCCCGACTATCCAACTTTTCGAATACTAACATGTAGACTTTGTAATTCCCAATTACTTGTATCTCAATTCAAGCAAAATTCAGGTTCGATATCTCAATTCAAGCAAATCTCAGTTTTGATTTCTCAATTCAAGCACCGGTTCTCAATTTTCATTATCTTTCTCTGCATTATTAATTGAGTTTTGATTGATTTTCTGGTTCTGATTTCAGTTTCAATGGAGTGTCAACAAATTACTTTTCCTTCATCTATCGATTCTTCTATTCCTTCATATGTGAATCTGGCTCAACAAATTGTTCTTGCTTCATCTACCGATTCTTCTTCGCTTTCAAGTACAGGTTATAATCTTTCTTTTATTTTCTGTTTATGTAGTGCTTGTTTCATTTTTTTGCTATTTATGTGATAATGTGTATGAAATTAGTACTATTATCACGTGTGTTATGTATTTAAGTATAATGTTTATGTAATTTGTTCATTTTATTGTCTTTTCATGATGTACATGTATTTACACAATAATGTGTTATGAAGTTGGTATTATTACCATGTGGAATGTTATCTGGAACAATTATCTGTTTTTTCTTTCACTTAGTTTGTATTTCGCTTTACAATTGTTGTTATTGATCGATCCAATCGTGGAACTTGGAAGGATTTGGTTTTTAAGGATTATGATGTCGTATTTCAATTCTATAAGAGCCATGATCTTAAATTTGTATGTTACAAAGAAGGTGTTAAAAGAAAATCTAAGAACTCGGGAAAACCTGATTTTCATCATAGGGCTAATGTTAGAGTATGTTGTCCCGCCTTTTTGAAGGCTGATTGAATATATCTCTTCAAGTTTACAAGACAAAAGAGTGGCGTGAGGAGCATAACCATGACTTCATTGCTGCTGAACATGTTCACATGCTTGCTGCTAGGCACATTGATGCTGGTCAAGCAGTTCTTATTGAAAATAGTATTAAATGTGGTTTGTCACTTCGGAAGACTTTTGAAAATATGACTGTTGCTGTTGGTGGTAGCGAAAACCTTCATTTTATGAAGACTGATTTGAAAAACTGTATCAATACAAAAAAGGAATATTGAAATGCTTCCTGGAGAACGTACGATGTTGAGTAGTTAGCTTCGAGAACCACAAAGGTTGAATCCAGGGTTCTATTTTAACATGCAAGTCGATGCGGATGAAGTTATTGCTTCCATTTTCTGTGCTGATTCACGAATGATTGCTGATTACAAACTTTTTGGGGATTTTGTTAGTCTTGACACTACTTTCCAAATCTAACAATGCACATCGTCCGTTAGGTATGATTCATGTCTCTTAGTGATCATGTATCTCTTTTTTTGTCATGATTATTTGTACCTCTCCCCTTCTTGTACCAACTTAAGTTTTATATGTTTATTTCTATTTTGTTTCGGTTCTTTTATATATTCTTTATTATTGTATTTCAGGTACCTTTGTTGGTTTTAATCACTGTTGGAACAGTATGCAACCTTAGATTAGAGGGTGGGGGGGTGAATAAGGTATGCAACTATTATGGACTCTTTTTGACTTATATAAAATATGTATGCACAATCTAAAATGTAGCGGAATAATAATGCTCAATACATATAATCACTATAATATAAAGAGCAGTGCACACATATTTAAGCCTAGTACTATATGACAGATATTGATAGAATGATCATATTTAAGGCAGTATAATGTCTAATGCAGGTATGGATCATGATTTTAGCGAGGTTCAGGATAATGTCCCTAGTACCAGTTACGGATCCTCGGCCTTCAGTTGAAGGACTTGAGTGCTAAACTAGTGCGCATTTCTTTAATAGCAATATAGAGTCTTTACTACGTAGCAATCTTTATGTCTTACGGCCCTAGTCACACGACTAGTCCACCCAAGCTCCTCACTCAGAATTTCAAAAATCCATAGTCTCGACTAAGAACCCAAGCTCCTCACTCAGGATTTCAACGAAACTAGTTTCATCAACTAGGCCACCTAAGCTCATCACTTAGGATATCTCACACACAAGTGATGATAGATCCAACTATCTCACAATATCCCTCAACGGATTGATAAAAGATTACAAAAGACTGAACTATGAAAATCTCTCAAACAAAACAGTTTACACATTATGCAAGAGAATTTATATTTATATTTCCTTTAAAGCTTTGAATGTCTGAGATTTGTTAACACAAATTGAAAAAAAAAATGTCTGAGATTTATGTTAACAGTCTTGAGCCTCTGATCAACTAGGACATTTTTTGTTCAATTTGTGTTAGCAGTATTGAGCCTCTGATCATTTTAACAATGTTCATGATCACCTCATCTGCAACAGACCTTGTGTAACGTTTGTAGAATGGATTTATGATGTTACGTCATTGAAAGGCACTAATATCATGGATTCTGAACTAGATACCAGATAGGATGCAGTAAAATATAAATGTAGTAGATCAGGAATAGAGTAGGATATTGTTGCCCTATTTGTTGTAGATTTTAGATGGCCTTGGTTGATATTTAAGATGGCCATGGTTGATGAGTACAATTCTACTTATATATTGCTTTTATGTTTGGTGTTGGTATATATTGTTTTACAATTTTATTGAAATTCTAGATGTGCTGCATATTATTATTTTGTTAATGGGGCAGTTGACTTATGAAGCAGGAATTAAGATGATTTTTTATTATTGTTATTGTTTGTATTTTATGTTTCTGTTGATTATTTGAGGGAAATACTTGATACTTTTATTTACAGGTTGATGTTGAGAAAGCTCTTGAAATTGAAGGTGTTGAGGCTGCTAATAAATTGATTCATGATGGCAAAGAATACCGACCATCTTATCTAATTGGGAGACTTATTCAGAAAAAGGAAGCAAAGTCGAAGTCTTGAGCATCACCATCTGTTCAAGTTGGTGATCAGTACGTGGTGTACCTACAGGGCTCAACTTCAACAAGAGATGGATGAAAAACTTGACCAAAAAGTTCGAGAAATGATGAAAATGTTGGCTGAGAAGAATCCAGATTTGAACTTAAAGATTGATGACTCTCAAAAATCAGTCGAGGAGTCCTATGGGGATGACAATGTCACACCTTGACTGATCTCATTATTTTATATTTGTGCTAGCTAAGTGCCTCAAGTAGTTTTGTTATATTTATGGATTGAATATTTGGTAGTCATGTATTTTGGATATTGTTATGATTGGCAGTGGTTTAATGGTATTTACTGTTTCATGGTGATATCTATTTTTTAATATAATATGTTGTTTTTTACCATGAAAAATGTTGGCAAAAACCTGTAAAAATGTAGCCATAGACTCTAATTTATAATTCTTCCGGTTGGCAAAGATTAAAAGTCTGTTGGCAAAAGTTAGAACTGTTCAAATATAAGTGTAGCCATAGTGTTGAAGTTGTTGGTAAAGATGTCAAAGTGTTTCACAATTTAATGTTACATTAGACCTTATGAGTGTTAGCATAGGTCTACAGCTACACAAATATTTGTGTCAGTAAATATATAAAAGTGTGGTCTTAAGTCTACAGCCACACAAAATCTAGTGTAGGCGCAGACAAGAAAAGTGTTGGCATAGGGGTCTATTGTTACACTTTTTTCACATGTTACCAAAAACAAGAAAAGTGTTACCTTAGACCCCTATGGTTGCGGCCGTTTTTGTAACACCTTCAAATTTCGTCAAAGTGTAGCCGTAGCCTGTTTTTTGTCTTCAGCAACACTTTTTAGACTTTTGAACACGGTTTTTCAGGTGTTGCTGAAACCCATATATGGTGTAGTGTTACTCTTGCAAGAAAAACGGTTTATATGAAGATACATTCAGCAATATCATTCTTCATTCTAGCACAAGACGGGAATCAACAAATATATGCCACATAATCATAAATCACATTTAAACTGTACTCTGAAATACTGAATCACACAACTAGCTCGTACAGCTCGAGACACAACATGTAGTAGGGAGACTAACATCCATAGATCGCAGGAAGATGATGGCTGCACCATGATACTAATCACGACCGACATCCGAGACGACGCGTCATGACACGACTCAGGTAGACACGATCTGACAAGACAAGACACGACCATATACGACTGGACCCGACAGCCTAGGTTTCCGCAACCTAAGATCCGATACCATAAATGTAACACCCCCAGAATCTGACCGGGAATATTAAACACCGCAGACCCTCTCCGTGAAGATCTGCCAGGATAGACACCGAAACCACATAATACATTACATCCCGACATAACAAAATAGCGAATCCAATAGACCGATTTGGTCTTACATCATTCTCATACAAGTCAAAATACACATTTCTATCTTGACTCATACCTATGCAAGGGTAAAATACATTCATAATCAAAAAGTACGACAGTGGAAAAGACCAAACAATGAACTCCGAATGACTGCACCCAAAAATGGCCTTCATGTGATAAGTATCATTTGTCTTCCATCATCCTTCGCACCGATCCTCTGTTTTGCTCCCAAAACCTGCATATACCTGGACGCAGAACAAACATCCACCCCCCGAATACTCGAGGGTTAGCAAAACTCCACTGTTTTGCTAGTACAAGTATAAAATTCAAATACGAGCCATACACAACACATTCCGAGAATACAACGAAAGACCTCCCGAGGTAATTCATTTAGTTGAAATAGTTCAAGTCTTGAAAGTAGAAACGAAACAAGTAAGCACTTTGAAAACACTACCAAATCTCGGGAGTTTTGAAAACATTTGAAATTGAAAAGTTCTTAATTCCTTGAAAGCCACTTAGGGATTCAGCCCAAACTTTATTTTTTTCAAAATACAAGTCCATCCCGGAAACACGAGGTCCACAACCCAACCAACCACATCACATACTCGAGGGAATAACCCAATGGTCAAACTCGATACACAACCAATCCACAATGCATTGAAACAATCAAAGGGCCCACGTCCTTATGCCAATAACATCACGACCAAGAAATGAATCATATACGAAACTTATGCTGGTGCCATTCTAGCCAAACACCAAGACTCAAGATATAATGTCTCTCGACCCCGATCATAGAGCATTGTGATACTTCGGACGTATCACAACCAACCATCAGTAAAAACATTCCGGCAATTCTCGCGACCCAGTCCAGCCATCAAGCCACCAAGTCCCTGTGCACCCCGGTGGTAGCACTAACACTGGAGCAGTAGTCAGCCTCCTATTGAGCTCGTCAAAGCTCTTCTGACAGTCCGTAGTCCATACAAACTTGGTACTTTTCCTCAATAGGTTCGTTAGTGGTCTAGCAATATAGGAAAACGCCTCGACAAATTTTCGATAATAACCCACCAGTCCTAGAAAACTCCTTACCTCTTTGAAATTCTTCGGTGGTTCCCAACTCATTATCGTTTCGACCTTTTGTGGATCGACCTTAACGCCCTCTGCCAAGACAACATGTCCGAGGAGAATTACTTCCGGCATCCATAAATCACACTTGGAAAGTTTTTGCATAAAGTTTGTGTTGCCTCAACACGCTCAGTACCTGCCTCAAATGTTCTTTATGTTCCTCTCGGCTTCGAGAATAAATTAGGATGTAGTTAATAAAAACCACGATGCACTTATCGAGGAAATTGATTAAAACTCTGTTCATCAACTCCATGAAAATAACTGGGGCATTGGTCAGACCAAACGATACCATGATATACTCGTAATGTCCATACCTCGATCGAAATGCAGTCTTGGGTATATCTTCCTCCCGAATCCTCAATTGGTGATATTCGGACTGTAGATCGATCTTCGAAAACACAACCGCCCCTATAATTGATCTAGAGATCATCGATCCTAGGAAGCGGATAACGATTCTTGATAGTAACCTTGTTTAGTTCTCTGTAGTCAATGCACAAGCGTAGAGAGTTGTCCTTCTTTTTAACAAAGAGTACCGGCACGCCCCACGGCGAGGTGCTCGGGCAGATTAATCCCTTATCCAGCAGATCTTCGAGCTGTATCTTCAATTCTTTCATCTTGTCCGGTGCCATCCTGTAAGGATCTTTGGAAATAGGTCTCGTTCCCAGCTCAAGTTCAATGGAGATATCAACTTCTCGGTGCGGCGGCAGCCCTAGTAGTTCATCGGGAAAGACGTCTGGAAATTCATTCACCACTGGGATTTTCACGACCGAAAGTTGTGATGTATCCTCTTGGAGAACATAACACCAATAGTACATCTCCCGAGAGTCATAAGAGACTTCAGGTGCAAGAAGGCTGGGATATCTTTTCGTACTGAAGTGTTCTCGACCTTTGATAACATGCGTGGTGCCGTGGCAAGCCATGATGGAAATAGTCAAGTGGTAAGTGTCTAATATCGTCCTGTGCAAGGGCATCCATTTCATACCTAAAATGATATCTTCATTCTGAAGCGGGAAAACCATAATATTTACAGTCCAACTATGATCATTGAGGCGAATCTGACAATCTCGAACTTTTAGAATTCCGCCAACTCTACTACCCCCGGATAGCTTAACAGTAAATGATTCACAAGGCACACAAGAAAGATCTAAACACTCAACACATTCCACAGATATAAATGAATGTGTGGCTCCAGTATCAAATAGTACATGAACAGGCTGGGCGTTAACAAGAAGTGTACTAGAGATAGCTTGCGCGGACTGACCATCTGTAGCCCTCAGTTCAAATGCACGGGATGGTAATGACTCCGAAAAGGATGAATTGCCACCACCGCGCCCACGGCCTCGACCGGTACCGTGAAGTGGTGGTTGAGTCTGGTGGGGTGAAGCTCGGTAGTTGGAAATGGTAGGTGTCTTGGAGGATTGCAAAGAGCCTTGTTGACTCTGATGAGGAGCTGAGTTCGGTGTAGTGTTGGCCCGCCAGCAGTAATGAGACATGTGTCCACTCTTTCCACAAGAGAAGCATTTGGTAACCGACTTGTGACACTGGTCCTTGGTATGTCCAGGTACGCCATAATTGAAGCAGTCTTTACGGTAAGGCCGATCAGATGTACCCTTCTGTTGGTACGAAACTGCTGACTTAAAATACGGACCTCGAATTTGTCTTGTTTTTTTAAGGAAAAACGTCCATTGTGTACGGGGGCTTGAGGCGGGACCCACCAACATGTGAGATAAAGAAACTATCGAGAGTACAAGCAAACAGACCCGACTTATGACCAAAAATGGGCCATAATCCGGATCATTAAAAAAACAGTACCCCGAGTTCATCTTGTTGTTGCTCCCTGACTGAGTAGATGTCTTCTGCTTGTTCAAATTATGTCCGATGTCAGTGTTAACAACAGTACAGGCATATGCTGTGACTAAGTCATCGTACGCGCTCAGTGTCGTGCAGTGGAATCCGGCGGCATAGCGTTGTACATCTTCCGGCAACCTCTGCGCAAGGTGACAAATTCGTTGATCTTATGATGGAACCATATGTGAGACGTAATTTAGCTCGGTACGGTAGGTCCGAATGATCTCCGGTACTGGAAAATTCCATGGTCCGGCACTGAAATAGTCTCGTGCACGCGCGGTTTGGGCTGATCTAGGACAGTACTTGCTCCGTAGTAGCCGGGCAAATTCGGCCCACCCGACTACTCGGTTTTCCGGCTTGTAAGTTCCCCACCAGCGGGTAGTAGTGTCTCGGAGCTGATTAATCCCATGCGGCACCTTCCGGTTCTCTGGACATCCGATCACATCGAAAGCGGTCTCCATTTCAGAAATCCAGTCGTCCACATGTTTCTCCCCTGCTCCGTCAAACAATGGCGGCCTAGCCTTCAGCATCTCTCCCAACCATCGGTCTCTCCTTGCGTTCTCCTCCACATTGATGACCGATATCCATTCTGTCTTGTTGACTTGAGCGATTCCATGGCAATAGCTTGGGAGAGGGCCTGAATGAAGGCCGGGTCCATGCCTCCAGGGTTGTTATTCTGGCGTAATGCCTCCTGATCGTTTTGATTAATTGGCGGCGGCTGGTCCCAGCCGGAACAGTCTCGGAAGTGTTCCTATTCTGTTCTGGTTCACGGCGGAACCCTAAGCCTAGTTTACTATTCTCATAGATAAACGGCGTGCCATTACAGATAATATTAATCTAAGGCCAGTTCCACACACTATTATCTTTTGCAAATTAAATTGTAACCAAACAGAAAACACGCACATTACTTACTTTGCATTCCCATGAGGAGTTACGGTCGCTTGGGGTGTTGGACTTGGATAAACTTCAGAAATAAGGAGAAATTTTTCAAAATATTTTACAACAGAACCGACTGCTCTGATGCCATTTTCTCTAACACCCCCAAAATTTCCCGAGGTATTACAGTGTCGTGAATCCCGAGCGGGACCTAAAAGGCTAATTTGGGCAATATATATTTTAAAGAAATTATTATAAAACATTGAGTCCGTGGTTACATAACATAAGACAGAATGTTTTGAAAGAAAATAGTTCAAGACACGATTATTACATAAACGGAAGTTTCGAAAATTAAAATTAAATCATGCGGCGGCAAGTTTTTATCCCAACACCATTCAAGCTTGACCAGACCCCTCGGGAATGTCCTGCACATAATCAATAAATTTACCTGGCACGACGAATCATGCCAGACAAACCGGGGTCAAAGAATGAATATTAATAACAATAATTTGCAACGATATACATAATTCATCAACATCGTGCCACACAACAGATGGAAGAAAATTCGTAGTATGACCGACGTTATCTTTCTCTTTTTAACACATAAACCCCAAGATCGCAACCAAGGGTCACAGAAGTATCCACACAGGAATACCTCGGAACGTGGGTGCCCTTTTTAGGTCTTATCCCTTAACACATTTCCTCATGGGTACCATTCAGGTTTTATCCCCAATACATCGGCCCATTTATAACACATTTTCTAGAGAAAGACAATCGTCGGCATTAATCACACAATGTCACATTCATGTATTACGAACATTGCAATAAGATTAACAATTCTCGAGCAATACTTTACTTGCCTTAAATACGACGGTAAGTGCCTTACGGTATCTTGTGCTTCCACGACCAACCGAGTTTAACCTATTCACATAATCCCCGATTAACATCTTGTACGGATAATGGAGAATAAACTAGTTTCCCCTTCCCTTTCCTAACCGAACTCTTAGCTTCGTTCGATTCGCCAAATCTATTACCGTGTTTCTAAGTTCACAAGCAATACATATTATCATGTTGTTCAGTTTGTATGATTAACGATTGTTACAAGAATTTATTCAACATTATTATCCCTAATATTATTCCGGTTGACAACAATCGACTATAGCGTAATTGAATTCCATAAATACTAATTAAATTTGCTATTCTAAGTGCTCGATTCTTAATGATGGTAACATTATCGAGTTGATTCTTCCTAGTTAATTTAACGTTGATAATCATATGGAAAAAATGGGTTACAACTAGTTTAACATACGGTGACGGATTCCTATACAATTTTTCCTACGATTGATTCGTCAAGTTTTTACATTTCCAAGGTTGATTGAGATGGGGATTATCGCATATGATTAATATAACAAGATGAATGAAAACGAAATATAAGAGCAATGATAGTTTCGACTACTACAAGTTCGTCCGATTAGATTATCTACAAGAGTTATCAAACTACCTGAATACCCGTAATCTAATAGGCATAATGACAACATTGAAGAGATAGCCTCAAGGTTTGGTAGTCTTACCTTAATATAGGAATAACAATGAGGAATGATGAAAATCCGACAAAGAACCACCAGGAGAAACAAAGAGTGGATCGATTGACCTAGATAATCTTCTCCGGAGCTTGAGGAATCCCCTCCTCTATGTTAATTTAAGTGTTGTAGAGGTCAAGAATCGTGTAAAGGGATGGGAAAGGCTTCAAGGATGCTCCACTTCAGGTTTTTGGTTGAGGGAAAATGAGGGAGGAAGTGTTATTTCATAACACTCGATCGTGTTAACGTACATTATAGCTCCAGGCTTTACGTACGTAAAAAGCATTACGTACGTAATGTATTCCAGTTAACGTGCATAAAGTTCGTCCAGAGGCTACTGCCTAGAATGCCCCCATCTATTACGTACGTAAGGGGTCTTAACGTACGTAACGCACCTGACCATAGCGCACGCTAAGCTAGGAAATTAGCGTACATTACGAGCAGTTGACTCGTTTGTCTTCTAGCCCACCGAAAGTACCCCAATCTGCATCAAAAGAAAGATTCTGGTCGGAAGACCAACTCAAGACTTACGTACGTAACCAAGTGATGTTAACATACGTAATGCTACAAAACTAGCAAATGTTATGCATATCCTATAGCGTATGTTAGTCATTCAGCACCTTAGTCATATATCACATTTTAACCATCTCGGGGCGACCACCTTTTCACTTGTCAACAATTTATTGGGGAACAAGACATTGGCCACCGTCATATTCACACTGACGATTGTCCAACGGCGTCAAGGTACATCACCCCCGTTCTTTTCACACCACACAATTGTATCATAATAACATTTTAAATGAAATCACATAATATAAAAAGGCAACATCACACCATAAGAAATCACATAGTACAAGGTAATTAAGCGTGAAATACCGATAGTATTACACTTAGTCCACACAGGTCTAATGATTATCTCAATAGAAAGGTAGAACAAATCTCAAATAACAGCTATATCTTTGATGAACACTTGCTGTATGCTGTGCTGTTTGCATTGAGGACTTGTATATTTCTTTGCTTGAATGCTTGCAGTATGCTCACGAATATACTACTTTGTAATCGCTGGAATGTCAGAGTTTTGTCAGACTTTAGCGATAATGAATAACTTGTGTGTTTTAGTCCTCTGGCTTGGGGGTATTTATAACCTTGGAAATGTATCCATTATAAATAAAGTCGTTGCTGGCTGGTAGGCGCCTGACTCTTGATTGGCGGATGCTGAATGTTTGAATTAAAGCAGATCGCATTTAATGTTTCAGACGTCCTTGCTGTCTTCACATTAAATGCTGTTAAGAGCGTTCAGACTTGTCTCTCTCCAACTACATTAAATGATGTCCTATCAGTAATAAATGCTGCTTTAACCGTGAATACTTTATGAATAAACATTGTTTATCTCATAACGGTTTAAAGCTTTATTATATACAGTCTTGTTGGATGTGTTTTACTTTTCCAAAGTAAAACACCTTCAGCCTGTATGCTGTATCCAAAATATTATGTCTCTTGATGTATGAGGATGGCTTTGTAGGATGTACTGTGGAAGATCTCTTTGCTGTATGTTGGTGTTGTTTGACGAGTTCTAACCGCTTCCATACTTGACAGTATTCTGATTTCTTTGAGACTGCTTTGTTGTATGTTTGGCGATTATCAAAACAGGAATGTTTATCCCAACACAAATACTTAGTAATAATTTTATCTCTAGTATTCTATTGGAACTACATAATCCTCACTTACGATCGTCAAAATCTAATTGTAACAATGCCGGATCAATGGTAACACCGGATTAAAACTCTTGATTCATTTCTCTCAAGCTCGTGAAGGAGTGATGAAACACTCAAACACACCAATAAAAGAAGATACGAAGTATAAGGAATAATACAATATTTGAACAACACTCGTATCCTTCTTGTTGCTGCGATATTTTCGTTTAACGCAAGTGCACGTTATCGTAGACAAGTAATAAAATGATGAGTGAGATATCGTTCCCACGAGGACTGAATTACTAATTACCGAATTATATGTATTCCAATTTTATTTGAACAGTCGAAATTTGGAATGCAATTAATAACTAAAGAAAACCAATAAGAGAATAAACAGTAAATACGATCACTTGAAGAAAGAAAGTCAAATAATGAATAAGTCTAGGATTGTGAATCCACCTCGGTTTATCCGAATTTACTCTCGATTATCTGATGTTAATGATTTCCCCAATTTATTGAAGGCGAAGATTGCTAAAGTACTCTACTGCCTCTCCCGAGGTCAGTAGATTTTTCTAAGGCGAATAATACACTCTATCCCTAGGTGAACTAATTCGACAATAGGCAAAAGGCACATAATCTTCAAAAGGCCACGTAATTCCTATGAGTATATTCCTATCTCACAAGATAAAACGGTTCTCACCAATATTTCCTCACCAACTCTCCTCTCCCGATTCGAGTTGCGTAATTAAAACAGTTCAATTATAGGCCACACAATTGAAAGCATTAAGAACGATTGGGAAAACTCAACAGAAAAGGGAATTATATAGATAATCAAAGTAAATCCGTCAAAACCTTGGTTTCATCAAAATCCTAGAACAGGGTTTTAGCCTGACATGCTAAAGAATAAAAATACAGAAATAATTAATGAAAGCATAAAGATCAAACGGAGATGAAGAACTCGGATTCCTCCATTCTTCTGGCTTCCGCTCTCTGCTCCTTGATGTCTTCTGCTTCTTCTCTCGATGATGATCGATCCTCCGATGATAATCCTTCTTTTCTGACTTTAAACCCTTATTTATAACTATTATCAGCCTCCAAAATGCGTCCGTGTGATTAGGTCGAGAACAGGCTCCAAAACGGCCTAAAACCACGCAGAACACACCAAAACCGCCCCGTGGGCCGCGGCTCACTTAATCTGTGTCGCGGCTCACGGTGCTCAGCGCCTATGCCTGGGCGCGCGTTTTTCTTCCTGGGCCGCGGCTCAGCATCCTTGTGCCGCGGCTCAGGGTACAGTTGGTTCGGCACTTTCAGGTCGCCTTCGTGTGCCGCGGCTCGCTTTCCTTGTGCCGCGGCCCCAGGCCAAAATTTGCCGTTTTCGCTCGTTTTCATCGTTTTAGCTTCCGGACTCCAATTTCCTGCCAAACATAAAAGAATAGGGCATTAAAAGCTCATTTATGCAGATTTACTCACAAAAAGAATACAAAATAATGATAAATAAGCGTATAAAAATACGCCTAACAAATACCCCCAAACTTGAGCCTTTGCTTGTCCTCAAGCAAAAAGAATTGATTACAAATAAAAGAATAATCGTGAATAATCGTGCAAATTCATAGTGCTCAACCTAATCAATACTACCCTGAAAATCTCAAAGAATAGTACAAGTATCGTAATAGTGAGTCACATCCAGGACACTGATTCCACAAAGTGACCAATTTCAGTCCTAATCAATCGTTCATGGAGAAAATCAAGCTCAAAGATTAACAAGCGTGAATTTAACCGACCGCCAATATGAAGGGTTAAAATAAACGAGCCTACTCGCCCAGTCCCACAGTCTAGTGGCAAAAATTTCAAGAGTTTCGTCATCAAAAATAACCCTCGGACAGTATTCCCTTATATATGCTCAATAAGATGATTCGAGTTGACCACTAGGTTCGGATCTCGGGATGTTTCATCGGGATAATCCTAGGGTGGAATTCCATTCTCATGTATTGGGGAACCGTTTGACGTAAAAGACACTCATGGGGCACATGGATGCTTCTAGTTACTAAGTTCCCCTCCACAGCGGAGAAACAACTCAAATAGCTATTCTCGCATGTCCGATTCAAGGTCACTATTTTACGCGAGAGTAAACAATGGGTCACGCGAATACCCCCGGTTACTAGGCTCCCCATCATCGGTAATGCGAAATTTCTAAACTACTAGTCTAATCTGGGTTGTCGTTTTACGCGAGAGTAAACAACGGGTCACGTGAATACCCCCGGTTACTAGACTTCCGATCATAGAACAAATAATATCTCGACTATTTGGAAAAAAACTGTCCGACTCTAAACTCAAATGAAGTGTGAACACGACTTATGTTACTGGACGACTAACTACGCGAAAAGTGTAACCAAACGTATAGACGGTGATTTGAAAACACGTATGTCTCCTTTCTTATCTGCTAAGATTTCTACAAAAATGAAAAAATTTTGGACCTAAATGAATACTCAACAGAAACAGATATTGCTGACTAAAAGTCGACTAAAACTCAATCGTTTCTTCAGAGATAAATCAGTATCGTAACATCAGTTTTACACAAAAAGAAGCACGAAAAATTCACGAATGCCAATAATATCACGACAAGCAAGGCTAGCAACAAAAAGATTACGAAAAATAACAAAAGTGCAAACAAATAAGTATAGCAACATAAATAAGTAACCCCCCCCAAACTTAGGACCTACATTGACCTCAATGTACACAAAATATAATATGCAATAAAAGAAAAGGTCAAGTACTCCCCTACTATCTGCTCACGAACTGGCGCCGGTGTCGTCCGGCGAGGTGGGTGGTGTGGCTGGCCGAACAGGTGGAATGAATGGCCCATCCGGGTGCATAATGTGGGCCGTCCATGCAGCAAGGTGCTCCTGGTGGTAAGCATCTCTCGCTGCCAGGCGCCTCGTCTCACGTCGGTTGGCCCGACGGGCCTGCTCTCTCATCACATCTCGGACGGCTGCAATGATGCTCTCTCTCTCTCCGTCTGAAACTCCTCTCTCAGGCAAGCCAGATCTCTCTCTCTCTCTCTCTCTCTCTCTTCATCTCCTCTCTCCATGCAACCAAGTGACTCTCTCTCTCCTCATCTCCTCTCTCAGCCTGTCGAACATCGCCTGCAAGTGCTCTCTGTCGGGCGGCGGGCTGGACTCCGCCTGCCCCTGTGTCAGAAGAAGAGGCTCGGGGGACTGCTCGTGTGCCTCATCAAGTAAAAATCCTCGCCCCCGAGCGTGTGCCGGTGCTCCTCCCCACTGGTCGAAGTGCGAAATGATGCGATGATCAATCGGACCCTGGGGGGCTAGCATCGGCTCATCATCCGACCACGTCATCCCCAACTGCCGGCATAGAGCGCAGATGAGAGAGGGGTGCTACAGCCCTGTCTTGTCCCCTCCCTGAATACATAGAAGAATAGATCAGACCAGAAGAGGAGCCACATCGAATCTCAGCCCGGAAGTGATGGCATATAGTGTACGGGCATGAAAGAGTAAAACAGAGCGAATCTGCGAGGTAGGATCTACACGGGCGCAGATGAAATACAACCAGGCTCGCCCGAGCCGTCTGAGGCACGAGCTCTTAAAGTAGAAGGCCGAGGAACCCGGGGCGTGCATCTCCCAGACCGAGCTGGGCTGTGTGAGTCTCTCGAGCAGGGCCTCCCTCGTGAGGCCACTCATAGCTCGCGTATATGCTGTCTCATCCACCACAGGTATCTCGAATAATCTCCGTATGGCAGCCACCGAATAATCCACTGTAATGCCTCGGACGACGACCTGCGTCCGAGTATCTGACTGCGGTATCATCTGCCCCGCCCGAATGTGCTTCAACAGAGCGCTCACATAAAACTCGGATTCCTCCGTTCTTCTAGCTTCCGCTCTCTGCTCCTTGATGTCTTCTGCTTCTTCTCTCGATGATGATCGATCCTCCGATGATAATCCTTCTTTTCCTACTTTAAACCCTTATTTATAACTATTATCAGCCTCCAAAATGCGTCCGTGTGATTAGGTCGAGAACAGGCTCCAAAACGGCCCAAAACCGCGCAGAACACACCAAAACCGCCCCGTGGGCTGCGGCTCACTTAATCTGTGCTGCGGCTCACGGTGCTCAGCGCCTATGCCTGGGAGCGCGTTTTTCTTCCTGGGCCGCGGCTCAGCATCCTTGTGCCGCGGCTCAGGGTACAGTTGGTTCGACACTTTCAGGTCACCTTCGTGTGCTGCGGCCCGCTTTCCTTGTGCCGCGGCCCCAGGCCAAAATTTGCCGTTTTCACTCGTTTTCATCGTTTTAGCTTCCGGGCTCCAATTTCCTGCCAAACATAAAAGAATAGGGCATTAAAAGCTCATTTATGCATATTTACTCACAAAAAGAATACAAATTAATGATAAATAAGCGTATAAAAATACGTCTAACACTTGTCACAACTAGATAGCGATTAGATAGCAAATAATCAAAGCTCATATGTTTATGTTTGTCTGGAATTGTGGGTAGTTTCCATAACAAATTGTTTGGTATTTGTAGGCCTTGAAGCCTTATTAGCATTACTACATGGTGAACTTTAGCGTGCGTTAGTGTACTCTTTAGCATGCGGTAACGAGACCATATTAGAATTCCAGATCTTTGACAATACCCATTATTTACGTGTTCCAAAAGTAGTGCAACGGTCATCTCAACAACAGTAGTAATTTGACTTTAGCATGCGCTATGTATACCAGTTAGCGTGCGCTAACTGTTAATGAATCAACTTGACAATTCTTCATTTAGCGTGCACTATCTTCGTGCCGTAACGTGCATTACTTATTTGCCTGAAGTAGTCTGCCTTACAGATTAGCTAATGGATAGAGTAACGTGCGTTACTTGTTTCTTGGTAGGATTTCCAGAGCTCACTGTCTTGAACGAAGTATAGCGTGCGCTAGACAAGCCGTAGCTTGTGCTATTTCGATTTCCTTAAATTCTCCAGTCTACTATCTCCACATCTCATGTGGAGTCTTAGGAACTGATTTGGAAGGACATCTGGTCAATATATATGCAGCACTGAGGAGCGCGTGACCCCACAGATAAATCGGTGGATCAGTATAGTTAAGCATGGAGCGAACCATGTCCAACAAGGTCCGGTTCCTTCTGTCTAATACACCATGTCCAACACGAACACGAATCCAATCCGTTCAAACTTGATGAATGATTAAACACCGAAAATGTCGAGTGTCTCTATGTTATCAGGCATTGGATATTTAAAGGAAAAATTCTATATCAATTCGTTCTCTATGAACACGACTAGGAATT
Organism: Orobanche coerulescens; assembly: GCA_033398695.1. Taxonomy (NCBI): domain Eukaryota; kingdom Viridiplantae; phylum Streptophyta; class Magnoliopsida; order Lamiales; family Orobanchaceae; genus Orobanche; species Orobanche coerulescens. The sequence continues at coordinate 25,868,847 of CM065805.1, read as the reverse complement.
GATATTGTATTTTTCGTCACTTCTCTTCTTCCTTTTCTTTCTCTCAAAGATGAATAAAAAATGAAAAGAAAATCTTCTCCCTCTCCTCTCTTTGGTTCGTCCAGCAGCTCTTGTGTGGGTGTGTGTGTTTTTCAACTCATCGTGGTGTATAATGATGACTTCATATATAATACATGATGAGATCAAATAAAGAAATAATGATATTTCATTCATTTGTCCACAAATGAGATATCATCCACTCCACCACATATCACACCATATGGAGACAAGTGAGGAAGCTAAAAAGAATGAGATGGGGCAGCCCACTTGGTTATCAGTGATAAAAATGAGTCGAGTCACTCAGTTTGTGTACCAGACGTTCGCGTGTCTAGTCCGTTAAGTACACTTCGGTTTATCTCAAATGTATTTATACTAAATTAATTAACCAATTAATTGATTTTATCAAATACAAAATTATAATAATATATTTCCAAGAAACAGTTATTTATGAATTAAATTAATCACCCAGTAAATAATTTCAATTCACAAGACCGATACGATTTATCAAATAAATCAAATTAGATATTCAATATCCAATATTAATGAAGAGATAATAAATACATATTTTATCCATCAAATATACTTGTGCGCGACTCGATAGGTCCGTCTTAGTCGGTAATGGGAGGAACCAAGGAGTACGGGTAACACTTAACCAGTCTAGTGCTCTGTACCGTAAACCAACTAAGAACGAATGATTGGATCATTCTAAAGCCATTATGTCGTGAATACTATATACGTATAAACTCTTCAATCATATGTCCCGGTCAAGTATTAGGGTCACGGTAAAGTTAAACTCTATTGTAACTTGACTCTATACATTTGTTAATGCAAACCGAGATCACCGAGCTCTCATATATCAAATACAACTAGCTCTAACTGCTTTCGCCAAAGACTTATGATCTCATTTGCTATTAACCGCATATGACATTTACCTGCTCACTAACAGGAGAAAGAATTTTATCTTGGTATTCAGTAGAGACTGCTACTTGCCCTCTAAGTTGCATTTCGAGGTTGACCTCACCAATTTGTAATTGGATCGAACTACTCTAATGACTAACTTAATGTCACAAACACATCTCATACTGAAAAAACCTTAAGTCAAAGGTCCACTTATATCCATCACAACCTTTCGATTCAGTCATTGACAACCCCTGAGTGATATTCATGTGACCGAATCGAGATAAGTCGTGTTCGAGTACCCCAATCCCATTAGCATACCTATAACGTGCTCTCCCACTAACCCCTAGTGAAGACAGGCACTCTACATGTCAAAGTGCATGTTATACAAGCCTTATCTAAACTTACTGCCCAGTTAAGTTTCATCGACTTGCTAACCAGTTAAGCATTCGAGCCTTAAACACTTTCAGTGCCTATATCCTTATCTCCATAAGGAGTGAAATGTTTGCTCTCAAATGCAAGAACTATTATTCTATATACCAAATCACAATGCCCGTGATATACAATAATATAGAAATACAAAATGTCTTATTTAATTTAGGGTAAAAAAAATTTTACACTAAAAGCTTTTGGGCTAATTTGAAGTTACACCACAACCTTTTTTTTATCCGACACCAAAACCTTTCAAAAATTTTGAAATCACACAAATATTGTGGATTGCGTTAAGAATTCCATCAAAAAAATAAAAAGTAAAAAAAAATCTGAAAATTCTGGAAAATCTACAAAATCAGAAAAAAATAAAAATAAATTCTAAAAATTCTGGAAAAATCTGCAAAATTTTAAAAATCTGGAAAAAAAATCGGAACTTTTATTTTTTAAGAAAAAAATACCGGGAATAAATATTAAAAATCAGATCTTTAATCTAAAATTCAAAAATAAAAAGTAAAAAATAAAAAAAAACCAAAAAATTTCGAAAATTTAAAAAATCTGACAAAAAAATTGGAACTTTTATTTTTAAGAAAAAAATATATGGAATAATATTAAAAATCAGAATTTTTTAATTAAAATTCGAAAATAAAAAGTAAAAAATAAATAAATTCTGAAAATTCTGGAAAATTTAAAAAATCTGAAAAAAAACCCGAAACTTTTATTTTTTACGAAAAAATTATCTGGAATAATAATATTAAAAATTAGATATTTTATTTAAATTCAAAAATAAGAAGTACAAGTTCTGATTTTCAATATTATTATTTTCAGAATTTTTTTATTTTAAATTTTCCAGAATTTTCCAGATTTTTTTGTTCTTTACTTTTTATTTTTGAATTTAAAATAAAAGATATGATTTTTAATATTATTATTCCAGATAATTTTTTCTTAAAAAATAAAAGTTCTGATTTCGTTTAGATTTTTGTAAATTTTGCGGAATTTTCCAGAATTTTTTTTTTTTTCAGATTTTTTAGATTTTCTAGAATTTTCAGAATTTTATTTTACTTTTTATTTTTCTGACGGAAATTCTTAACTCCATCCACAACATTTGTGTGATTTCAAAATTTTGAAAGGTTTTGGTGTCAGATGCAAAAAAAAAAGATTGTGGTGTAACTTCAAATTAGCCCAAAAGCTTTTAGTGTAAAAAAAAAAATTCTCTTTAATTTAATATTCATAATTACAATGCAATGCTCTCATTCTCTCATCCTCTTAGTGGGATTCGAGGGCACATTCCTAACATTTTATATGAGATGTCGCTAAACGAATAATCAATCTTGAAAAAATACCATCTCAATTTAATCATTCTGATATGGGTACTAAGTGTGAGTGGAGGTAACTCCGGAGCTAGGCAATGATGAGATCTCTTCGAACTCAATAATGCAATTTGACTGGTTGGTCCAAAAAGGTTGAGAAATGTTATAATTTTTTGCCCAACTGGCCCAATATATATCTCCACTGTATAGGTCCATACATTTTGTGTGCTGGCCCAATACTCCTTGGAGGCCCTCAATGACATCATCCATCCGATCGGGATTATTATTATCCCTTATATCTGGACCGCCCGATGCACCCTTATTTCAACACCCTAACCCTAATCTATTTCGCGGTCTCCCTCATTTCTTCTCCTCCAGTTCTTTCTCGGTCTCTTCTCCCGTTCCATCCGGATGAAGCTTCACCCACCTCTCATTTTTCTCGTCTTTCCCAAAGGATCCTCACTGATTTCCATATAAATAGGTGCAACCAAGTGAGGAGAAAAAACACACTGAAAAAGCCCTTCTAAATCCGATAGAATCTTGTGAAAGAAATCTTCTTATTCTATGTGTGCCGTGAGTAAGAAAGGGAAAGTTCGAGCGATTCTGGGTTGTTTGAAGGTGCTTCCAGGTATTGTGGCAGGACGAAGATAGCTCGGTTCTTCTTTCTTCGTGGAGGTGTGATTTTGGTGCCAAATGTAACACCCTCAAGATATTCGAGGTATATTACAGTGCCGTGAATCCCTATATGGGACCCACCAGGCTGAACAGCATCATACTCATCAACTCACAGAAACGACAAAATAACACCTCGTCATAAAGACGCAAAACAGAATAATCCACCCAGTTCAATCGGTCAACATAACATCATCATCCAACACAAACATAAAAGGCAACAATACAATCCGGACGAACAAGAACTCTTAAGTACTCGAGTACAACTATTAGTTCAAAAACCACAAAAGATAAAAAAAAAAATAAAAGATACTAAGACGACACTCGTGCACAATCATCACGCACGGCCATCATCCGTGTACTGGTCCAGTGCCCGCTCGTCTCGATGAACCTGACCTGAAATTCATAAAACGAATTTCCCCAAAATGGGTCCCCAAAGGGGTTAGCAATTACGCTAGTACAAGTAACCAAATGAACTACTTACATCTTACACATATAGTAAATGCATGCAATCAAGAAAACATAGTTCCAAAACACTCATTTCCGGAAATGCCATAATCAAATCACATTTGTAAAAATGCACCACAATTAACCGTGGATCCACCCCTCCGTGGACCCCTACCGAGACCCCGTCGGATCTAACCCATAGTGGTTAAAAGCAAGCTCGCGGATCCACCCTCCGTGGACCCCTACCGAGACCCCGTCGGATCTAACCCATAGTGAGTATACACAAACACACAAGTCTCATGCAATACTACTACATTAAGATTGTAAGTTCATAAGTGCCTCGATTGATAGACGGTGACAAGAACGGAACGGAAGAATCAAGCACGACCGCGAGGAACCGACGAATGAACCTAACGATTCGAATAACACAATCACAACCACTCCTAAACAATTATGGAAATGGAATACACTCGAAACCCGCCTACGATTCATGTATATTCGTACAAAAATAACAACGAGGGCGGACCACAACCAAACGCTCTCGATTTCGGAAAACCATGAAAATATACCATGAATCCGTAGGAAAACTAATTATACCAACAAGATTAATCATATTCATCATGAATCCACCAACAAAACGGAACGGATTGGAAGAAAATCCCAAAACCCCCAAATCGCCCAAAAGTAGGGTTCTAAGAGATTTACCTTGGATTAGGATGAAAGATTCGTGTTGATGTTGATATAATGCACCAAGAACTTAAGGAAGATGTTGGTTGAGATGATTGGAGGAAGAAATCGCCAAGAATCGCCCGAAATCGCCACAGCCGCGGAAAGGGGGAGGAAGTGGAAATAATACGCTCATCTCGGTCAACTCCCTGGTTTATATACCCAGGGAGTGTTAGCGCGCGCTAATCCTCAAGGTTAGCGTGCGCTAACGAAACAGACTACAGTCCAGTAGCCAGATTTCTGGCCGTTAACGTGCGCTACTCCAAACGTAGCGTGCGCTAATAACCTCTCGGTTGCGCGCGCTATCGACCAATAGCGTGCGCTACCTGGACATCAGCCGAGTCCAGAAGCAACTGTCAGTACACACCTGATCCGGTTAGCGCGCGCTATCGACCAAACATAGCATGCGCTAAAGTGTATCGGTAGCGCGCGCTATCGACCAAACATAGCGTGCGCTAAAGTGTATCGGTAGCGCGCGCTATCGACCAATAGCGTGCGCTACCTGGGCATCAGTAGAGTCCAGTGGCAAACTGTCCAGCACTGGACATCCACACTAGCGCACGCTACCGGGCGTCTCAGCGTGCGCTAACTCCCAACATTAGCGTGCGCTAGGCTACGTAGCGTACGCTAATCCACCAGTCCAGATGATCGAATCGGCCTTCGCCACTCCTGTGGCTTGCCCTCTAGCGCGCTTCTGAAGCTTGATCATAGCGTGCGCTACCAAGTGACCCCTAGCGTGCGCTATGCAGAAAATATAGCGTGCACTAGGTACGAGATATAAACTGTTCACAACACCGGAATATGAACGAAACATCAAACGGAACACCTCAAAGCGCATCAAAACATAGAATAGATCCACGGAAACCCCGAAACAGCGGTTCTGCACAACAATAACGAGTCTCAGATCAATAGATGACGGGAAAGATACACTGAAAGATACACGAGGGTCACTTCGTTCGATAAATACACCGACAAAAATTGAAATACTAGGGATAGAAATATGCGGTTATTAAATTCTTCACCTCTAAATATAAGTTTCGTCCCGAAACTTAAGAAACAAACAACTCAGTAGTTAGCACGTATGCTATCTTCGCTTCCCAAGTCGCCTCCTCAACACCGTGTCTCGACCACCGCACCTTGACCGGAGGGATGGTCTTGTGCCTCGGTCGTTTCTCACGATGCTCCAAAATCTTCAAAGGACGCTCTTCGAAAGTAATATCCTCGGTGACATCAATCTCGCCATAATCGATGATGTGACTAGGATCCGGACATATTTCCTCACCGGGAAACATGAAAAACGCTATGAACATGACTCAAGGCCGGAGGTAACGCCAAATGGTATGCCAACCCACCGACTCGCTCGAGAATCTGAAAGGGTCCAATAAATCTTGGACTCAACTTCCCTTTCTTCCCGAAACGAAAAACTCCCTTCGTCGGCGACACCTTTAGCAAAACGTGGTCTCCCACCTCGAATTCCAAAGGTCGACGACGGACGTCGGCATACGACTTATGTCGACTCTGGGCAGTCAACATCCGTTCCCGAATTAATTCTATCTTCCGCCTCGTCTCTAAAATGACATCCGGCTCGGTCCCGACCAAATCGGATGCCTCATTCCAACAAATCGGTGATCGACATTGCCGCCCATAAAGTGCCTCATACGGTGCCATCCGAATCGACGCGTGCCAACTATTGTTGTACGTGAATTCGATCAATGGCAAATGCTCCTCCCAGTCACTGCTCCAATCGAGAGCACAAGCACGCAATATATCCTCGAATGTCTGGATAGTGCGTTCCGACTGTCCATCTGACTGGGGATGAAAAGAGGTACTCAATTGCAAACGAGTACCCAACGCCTTATGCACCGCCTGCCAAAAGTGCGATACGAAACGGCCATCACGATCCGAAACAATAGACTTTGGAGTACCGTGAAGCCTCACAATCTGCACAATAAACACACGAGCCAATTTCTCTGGACCCCAAGTGTCCGTGATGCCCAGAAAATGTGCCGACTTGGTCAGACGATCAACAATCACCCATACCATATTCATGCCCGACCTCGATCTCGGCAAACTCGTAATGAAATCCATTGATATATCTTCCCATTTCCATTCCGGAATGAGAAGTGACTGCAATAACCCAGCCGGTCGCTGATGCTCGATTTTGACCTGCTGACAAGTTAAACATTTCGCTACAAACTGTGCGACCTCCTCCTTCATATTATTCCACCAGAAATTCCTTCTCAAGTCCTTGTACATCTTACTCGAACCACGATGAACGGAGTAAGGTGTAGCATGGGCCTCCCGCAAAATACTCGGTCTCAACTCTGAGTCGTTCGGCACACAAAGCCGACTCTGGAATCTCAAAATACCATCCTCGTGAATCACAAACCCAGGAGACTTTCCCTTAAGGACGTTCTCTCGGATTTGAGTAATCAGCGGATCCTCTAATCAAGCTTGACTTAATTTCATCGATCAAAGATGACGAAATCTCTAAAGCACAAAGTTGCCCGACAGCTCCAGGCAACAAAACCTCAGCATCTAACTCGATCAAAGCCCTCCGAAGCTCAGACTGAGATGTAAGGATCTCAAGCATTTGCAACGCCACCGGTTTCCGACTAAAGGCGTCGTCCACGACGTTCGCCTTGCCCGGATGATAAAGGATTTCGAGGTCATAATACTTAATCAGTTCTAACCACCTCCTCTGCCTCATATTCAACTCCCGCTGAGTAAATATGTATTTCAGACTTTTATGATCGGTAAAAATCTGACATGCAGAGCCGAAAAGATAGTGACACCAAATCTTGAGCGCAAAAACAACTGCTGCTAACTCCAAATCATGAGTAGGGTAGTTAAGCTCATACGACCTCAACTATCTCGACGCATAAGCAATGGTCTTGCCGTGCTGCATCAATACGCACCCAAGACCCTGACCCGAAGCATCGCTATAAACGGCAAAACCCTCATTGCCACATGGCAACGCCAAAACCGAGGCTGAAGTCAAACGCTTCTTCAGTTCCTCAAAACTCGACTGCCTCTCGTCATTCCAGACGAACTTCTCGGATTTCTGGAGCAACTGCGTAAGTGGCCGAGCCAGTTTCGAGAAACCCTCGACGAACCTACAATAGTAGCCAGCCAAACCCAAGAAACTACGGAGCTCCTTCACATTCTTGGGCGGTGCCCAATTCAACACTGCCTCAATCTTCTGCGGATCCACACGAACCCCCTCGACTGAAATCACGTGACCTAAAAACATCACTTCCTTCAGCCAGAACTCACATTTCGAGAACTTTGCATAGAGTTGCTCGGTCCTCAAAATGTCTAATACTACCCACAAATGATGGGCATGCTCTTCCTCATTCCTCGAATAAATAAGAATATCGTCAATGAAGACGACGACACACTTATCCAAATACTCGATAAAGACTTTGTTCATCAACTGCATGAACACCGCCGGCGCATTAGTTAACCCGAAAGGCATAACTATGAACTCATAATGTCCGTATCTCGTCCGAAAAGCTATTTTCGGCACATCGGATTCTCTCACCCGGAGCTGATAGTACCCCGATTTCAAATCAATTTTCGAGAACACCGCAGCTCCCTGCAACTGATCGAACAAGTCATCAATTCTCGGCGAAGGATACTTGTTCTTGATGGTCACCTTGTTTAGTTCGCGATAGTCGATACACAAACGTAGTGAACCATCCTTCTTCTGCACAAACACGACCGGTGCGCCCCAAGGCGAGGCGCTCGGTCGAACATACCCCGACTCAAGAAGCTCACTCAACTGCTTCTTCAACTCGGACATCTCTGAAGGTGCCATACGATACGGCGCCTTCGAAATAGGAGCCGCGCCCGGCTCTAACTCTATAGCAAACTCGACCTCACGATCCGGTGGCAATCCCGGCAACTCGTCAGGAAATACATCAGGAAACTCACTAACGATTGGGATCGAAGACACCTCAACTCCACTACTCTCTGCCTTCAAGGCGTAGCACCAATAGCCAGTACACCCCTTACGCAGGAGTCTCATTGCCTTCAAGGCATTAATAACGAACTTCTGGTTTCCCCTCTTTCGCCCCGCGAAAGAGTGCTCGGTGCCGTCCTCGGCTAACATAGTGATGATTCTCGTGTGGTAGTTCATGATCGCACCATGCCGCTCGAGCCAATCATCCCCAAGAATCAAATCTTCACCCTCGATACCCACAACAATAAGATTAGAGGGCCAAGTCCTCTCACAAATAAACACAGAACAGTCTCGAACCTCCTGATCACCAACGATCCTATCACCGCTAGGAAGCTTAACGATGAAGGGTTCACAAGGCATCAAATAGTCGAGACTCAAACGGCGCACACACTCCAGAGATATGAACGAATGCGTAGCACCAGAATCGAAAAGCACACTGACAGGATGAGAAAGAATATGAACGGTACATGTCGCCACAGTAGCTGCTGGGTCATCGGCTCTCCGCATCTCATAGACACGCGGGTGGGCTGAGCCGACACTGGAAGCTCCCCCCTTAGCGGGCTGACCCCGACCTCTCCCTCGACTAGCACTCGGCGGAGATTGAGAAGCAAACGATCCCTGATTCACACTCGGTTCCCTAGGTGCAGGAATGGAAGTCCGGGCACCCACAATTCTCTCCCTCTCGGCACAGAAAGTCGCCTTGTGGCCCGGTTGGCCACACTGATTACATGTCAACAAAGGACTCGGACAATTACGACTGATGTGGCCTGGCTGGCCACAGTTAAAACACTTCACTTCCCGAGAAGGGGCACTGGCAGCCCTACGGGGAAACCCAGTAGATCGAGCTGGGCCACCACCAGCGGAAAAGTTAGCAGACTGGAATTTCTGCTGACCCCCACCTTTGTGGCCCGAAAAATTCCCGGCGGATTTCTGCTTCTTGTTCTCGCGGGCCGCCTCTCTCGCCGTCACAGACATATCGTAAGCAAGGGCCCTACTCTGATAATCCTTCAAGGTAGTACAGACGAGCCCCGACATATAGTCCCGAATCGGCAACTTCATCCGTCTGGAAAAATGGAAAATTTTGTCGCTCTCCTCGACAACTTGGGTCTTCACATAACCCAACTCCTTGTTAAAATCAGCAATAGCTTGAGATACGGGGATATCCCGTGGTTGAGCATCATAGAAAGCATGTACCCGAGCACATCGACCGGCCACGGGCAATATTCGATCTCCATCAACTCTTGAAACTCGGCCCATGAAGCGGCATGATCTTTGGGCCCAACGGCCTCCCACCGATCATAGCATCCCCAGTGAGAAAGTACTGGGCAATAGGGACCTTACGGTCCTCGGGACAGTTGGTAGCAATGAAGACTTTAGATATCTACTTGATCCACCCTTCCCAGCCAATCGGGTCTGAAGCTCCCGAAAACTGAGGAGGATGCATCTTGATGACATCTTGGAGCCAACGATCCGCTCCGCCCCGATTAACATGGGCCTTATCCGGGTTCTGAACTGCCTCAGCTATTGCCGCCATTTGGTTCACCAATTGCTGCATAACGGCCGCAATACCAAGGTCGGTGCGCTCCTGAGAAGAATCATGACTGTGGCGGTCGCCGGTACTGCCGGCTCCCGAAGACTACGACGTGGCCGCCCCGCCGGCTGCCCCACGTCCCCGGCCGCGTCCACGACCACGTCCACGACCACGGCCTCTTCCAGCATCCATACTGATGTTAAATAAGTAGCAAAAGCCATACGATGGTAAGTACAAGAAAAGAACAATCACAAATCGAGAATCAAAGGTGCGATAGAAGGGAATAAGGAACAGAGGAAGAAAAAACTTACGGACACTGGTTGTACCAGAATCATGGCAGCGTGACGATGATGTGCAAAACAAAACACAACAAGACCCAATAAACCGACAAGCCTAGGTATCCATAAACCTAGCGCTCTGATACCATTTTCTGTAACACCCTCAAGATATTCGAGGTATATTACATTGCCGTGAATCCCTATATGGGACCCACCAGGCTGAACAGCATCATACTCATCAACTCACAGAAACGACAAAATAACACCTCGTCATAAAGACGCAAAACAGAATAATCCACCCGGTTCAACCGGTCAACATAACATCATCATCCAACACAAACATAATAGGCAACAATACAATCCGGACGAACAAGAACTCTTAAGTACTTGAGTACAACTATTAGTTCAAAAACCACAAAAGATAAAAAAATAAAAGATACTAAGACGACACTCGTGCACAATCATCACGCACGGACATCATCCGTGTACTGGTCCAGTGCCCACTCGTCTCGATGAACCTGACCTGAAATTCATAAAACGAATTTCCCCAAAACAGGTCCCCAAAGGGGTTAGCAATTACGCTAGTACAAGTAACCAAATGAACTACTTACATCTTACACATATAGTAAATGCATGCAATCAAGAAAACATAGTTCCAAAACACTCATTTCCGGAAATGCCATAATCAAATCACATTTGTAAAAATGCACCACAATTAACTGTGGATCTACCCCTCCGTGGACCCCTACCGAGACCCCGTCGGATCTAACCCATAGTGGTTAAAATCAAGCTCGCGGATCCACCCCTCCGTGGACCCCTACCAAGACCCCGTCGGATCTAACCCATAGTGAGCATACACACACACACAAGTCTCATGCAATACTACTACGTTAAGATTGTAAGTTCATAAGGATACTTGCCTCGATTGATAGACGGTGACAAGAACGGAACGGAAGAATCAAGCACGACCGCGAGGAACCGATGAATGAACCTAACGATTCGAATAACACAATCACAACCACTCCTAAACGATTACGGAAATGGAATACACCCAAAAACCCGCCTACGATTCATGTATATTCGTACAAAAATAACAACGAGGGCGGACCACAACCAAACCCTCTCGATTTCGCAAAACCATGAAAATATACCATGAATCCGTAGGAAAACTAATTATACCAACAAGATTAATCATATTCATCATGAATCCACCAACAAAACGGAACGAATCGGAAGAAAATCCCAAAACCCCCAAATCGCCCAAAAGTAGGGTTCTAAGAGATTTACCTTGGATTAGGATGAAAGATTCGTGTTGATGTTGATATAATACACCAAGAACTTAAGGAAGATGTTGGATGAGATGATTGGAGGAAGAAATCGCCAAGAATCGCCCGAAATCGCCACAGCCGCGGAAAGGAGGAGGAAGTGGAAATAATACGCTCATCTCGGTCAACTCCCTGGTTTATATAGCCAGGGAGTGTTAGCGCGCGCTAATCCTCAAGGTTAGCGTGCGCTAACGAAACAGACTACAGTCCAGTAGCCAGATTTCTGGCCGTTAGCGTGCGCTACTCCAAACGTAGCGTGCGCTAATAACCTCTCGGTAGCGCGCACTATCGACCAATAGCGTGCGCTACCTGGACATCAGCCGAGTCCGTGGCAATCACAAGACACACTGATCCGGTTAGCGCGCGCTATCGACCAAACATAGCGTGCGCTAAAGTGTATCGGTAGCGCGCTATCGACCAATAGCGTGCGCTACAGGCATCGATAGAGTCGGTGACAAACCTCCCAAAGATCGACATCCACAATAGCGCACGATACCGGGCGTCTCAGCGTGCGCTAACTCCCAACATTAGCGTGCGCTAGGCTACGTAGCGTACGCTAATCCACCAGTCCAGAGGACTGCAATCAGCACTGCCACTCCCAGGGCTTGCCCTCTAGCGCGCACTACGAAACAGTCGTAGCGTGCGCTACCAAGTGACCCCTAGCGTGCGCTATGCAGAAAATATAGCGTGCGCTAGGTACGAGATATAAACTGTTCACAACAACGGAATATGAACGAAACATCAAACGGAACACCTCAAAGCGCATCAAAACATAGAATAGATCCACGGCAACCCCGAAACAGCGGTTCCGCACAACAATAACGATTCTCAGATCAATAGATGACGGGAAAGATACACTGAAAGATACACGAGGGTCACTACGATCGAGAAATACACCGAAAAAAATGGAAATACAAGGGAAAGAAAAATGCGGATATTACACCAAATTTGCTAGGGTTTCGGAGATATGAGCTGCTACATCCTTGTCCCAAAGGGGATTTCTTGATCTATTATTCTTAGATTATTTGTTAATCTGATTTCATTTATATATATATATATAGGGATTGACTATGGTGGAAACACCCTTAATGGTGAAATCTAGAACCCAATTGCATTATTAACTAATTTCATTGCATATTTGTTATTATTTGTTACATCAAGCTGGTCGCTAGTATATGCAACAAATAATGCAATAAAAAATATATAAATGCATATAATTCTACTCATCTACAGCCGTTAGATCACTAATATCAATGGTCTACAAATGTTTCTAGATTTCACAAGGTAATTAGTTTTCATATGATCTATTTCCTCCATATATATATATATATATATTCTGATATTAGTGGATTACGGTTCTTCAGCTCTGTTTATTTTTGCAATTGAAATTGATTGGTGTGTCTCATAATATTTCAGGACTGCTTGAAATTCTACATCTTTGAGTGTCGACTGAAATCTGTTCTCACACTGTACTGGTTGTCTGGTTAATCTTTCTGATCCACTTCCGATAATTGATAGCTATTTGTTAGACTGCCCTAAACCCTATCCCGTAGTACTCAATTTTGTAGTAGTTATATTCGTTAATTTGCATTGTATTATTGATTCTTATTTTGTTTAAAGTATTGGATCGGTACCCAATAAATCAACATGTGTAGCCAAATTATTTTAAAAAAATAAACTATAGATTTTTACAAATTTAATTCGGTGTAGAAAATATATATTATCTTATAATTTAAGAAGCTTAATCATAATTAATTAATTAATTAATTTATATAACATTCATATATGTTAAAGTTTACAATTTTATAACAAGATGTTAAACCATAAAATATAACAATTTTATATTACCTTCCTCAATTTATATATTTATAAGATAATAAAGAAAAAATCAACTTAAATTTACTTTGAAAAAATCTAAGAGTTCAATCCAATTTATTTGTTACATTTCATATTAAAAACTATTTTTTAATACTTCTTCTAATTCCCACGGTTGTATCGCCAATCGCTTTGATGCATTTTCTATTTCTTGAATGTAACAGTGTGAATGAATTGTGCATGATAATATTAGGCCCTATTTTTTTAGACTTATTTTTCAATTTTTCAATTCAGTTCAGTTCATTTCAGTTCAGTTCAGGTCCATTCAGTTCAGTTCAGCTCATCTCAGTTCTTCTTCTTCTTCTTCTTCTTATTAATTATTATTATTGTTATTATTACTAATAATATTACTATTATCGTTGTTGTTGTTAATTACTATTATTATTATTATTTAACATTATTATTATTTACCCTTAATATATATTTGATTCGATTCGATTCGATTCGATTCGATTCAATTGATTCAATTGATTCGATTCGATTCGATTCGATTCGAATCCATTCGATTCGATTCGATTCGATTGATTCGATTCATTCGATCAAAAAATGCACTTTAGTGTTATATTTAGATAATAATATAATCCTTTAAATGATTTATTTTGGGTTTAATTGTTATAGTTATATATCATTTCAAAAAAAATGAAAGAAGGTTATGAAATTGTACTATAAATAGTACAATACAAGCTCGCGTAATACACGGAATATTATAGAATACAATCTCTATATATATTTTTAGTAAAATATTAAGTTATAGAAGAGCAGATAAATATCGAATAATTATTTTTAAGACGGATATTTGTATAGTATATAACAAAGAAAAACTATGCATGATATAAAACACAATTAAGTAAAATAGACAATAAAATATATAATCACATATTATTATATCTTAAATAATTTTATATATATAATAACTATAAAGATGATGATGATGAGTAGATACCCGTCCATTCTTGATATACATATTTAGAAATAATAATACTCTTATATATCTGATACTCCTTTCAAAAAATTAACATAATTATACATACGCGGAAAATATGGGAAAAATGCACTGATGTACCCTGTGTTCTCATAAATCTACACGGATGTACCCTATGTTTTGTAAATTGCACAGGTGTACCTCGTGTTCTTTATAACCATGCACGGAAGTGCCAAACCGTCCAACATAATGGAGAGTGTCCTTCACTTGCCTGGTCTGCGACTATGGGAGTAAATTTAGGTATTTTTATGACTGAATTGATCAAAATACCCTTTAAGTAGTGAAATATATAACCTTTTTTAATCTCCTAAGTATCTCTTCAGGTTGTGCATATTCTTTTTAAATATTAAAAAACATGATAATTTTTTATCATTGTAATTTAATATTTCAACGAGCACAAACTGAAAATAATATCAATACCTTTCTTTACCATTTCGAGAAGTTTAAATTTTCACCATAATACATATAATAAATAGAAAAATTCATAAGAAGATAAAGTTTAATATAAAATAAAATATTAAATTAATGTATGGTGAAAAAAAAATTGTATTAAACTCAAAAAATAATTTAAGACAGAGGAACTTGCAAAGACAAAGTTTAAAAATCAAAAGATACTATTTTATAATTACAAATTTTATTTTATAGAATTTTATATTAAAATATAGGAAAATGAATAGGAACTATTTTATAATTTGTTTAATATAAGAAAAATTATGGTGAAAATCGGCTCAAAAGTTTATAAGAAATCGGCTCAAAATTTAAATTACACTAAAAATAAACAAATTTTATTTTATATTAAACTTTGTCTTCTTATGAATTTTTCTATTTATTATATGTATTATGGTGAAAATTTAAACTTCTCGAAATGGTAAAGAAAGTTATTGATATTGCTTTCAGTTCGTGCTCGTTGAAATATTAAATTCCAATGATAAAAAATTATCATGTTTTTGGACATTTAAAAAGAATATATTTAGATGCACAACCTGAAGAGATACTTAAGAGATTAAAAAAGGTTATATATTTCACTACATAGAGGGTACTTTGGTCAATTCAGTCTTAAAAATACCTAAATTTACTCTCATAGTCGCACACCAGGCGAGTGAAGAACACTCTCCGTTATGTTGGACGATTTGGCACTTCCGTGCATGATTATAAAGAACACGAGGTACATCTGTGCAATTTACAAAACACGTGGTACATCCGTATAGATTTATGAGAACACAGGGTACATCCGTGTATTTTTCCCGCGGAAAATATTCAATCACAAATACTCAGACAATATTGCCTCCAAAATTAAAAATATCTCATATATATATATATGGGTGGGTTCTCGTGAGAATGATACTTAAGTTAAGAAATAAGAATGAATTTGATTCATTTATCTTGACTAAATTGATGGCCTAGATTTATTCCCACAAAAACATACGCATACAATGTAATATCTAGTGCATCGATATTTTGACGCATATAATGCAGAGTTTTTATGCATTGCAAGTTTGATGCACGAAATACATATATTGCATGCATAAGCCAATCTGGACCGTACATCACACACGAATCAATGATTCAGATTTATTCTCAATTCACAACATAAAAACCATTCTCATACGATCCTAAATATATATATATATATATACATATATATATATATATGTGTGTGTGTGTGTGTGTGTGTGTGTGTGTGTGTGTATGTGTGTGTGTGTGTGTGTGTGTTGGGATTCGGTGCCTAAAACGAAGACGCAGCGGAAGTAATATACGAATCTAATTCGATCCGAATCCCTACGAGGATTGATCAAACTACGTATATACGAATATAAAACGAAACAAAGGAAGATTCGAAATCATACCCTCGTAGTCCGTTGATTAAATGGCCCACTCCTTGAAGACGATTCCCCAAGCTTTAGGTACTCTTCCCACGAATGAAATGGTAGCTTCGTCATTTTTGCCTTAACACAAATCTCACTTTTATTTTGATTATTGATTTCATTTAATTTTAGTAAACCTAAGTTTACTAATCTTTTTATACTATTTAGATTCACATGACCTAATCTACAATGCTATAAATTTGAGCACTCAAGTAAGTAAGCAGAAGTAGTAGCTTTATTATTAGCAACAACCTTTGGAGGCTTACTGTAACACCCCCAAGACGTTCAGGGCATATTACAGCGCCGTGGACCCCACATTGTGGAATCCACAAGGCTAACGTACCAAACAAGACATTCGACAACAACAAACAATCATTAATGAAACGACAATTCGCATAAAAGACTACAAACCGACAAATAAAATCTTACATCAAATCCATTTCCCAAAACGGGGACACAACAGTAACAAGTTCAAACAGGAAGTACTCGAGTACTTAAACCAATTTTATAATACAGAAATCCCAAAATCAGACATCAATAATAACCGACAGACATAACACCGAAAATCAATTACTGGACAATATCATGCTTGCCCATCATCCTCATACGGCTCGAGTGCTCGCTTGTCCCCACGATCAATACCGGAAATACAAAAAGTATTTCACCCATTTAAGGGGTTAGCGACAACTGCTAGTGCAAGTACAATCCATTTGAACTACATTCTAATCAGATGAATATATGCGCCAAAAATCATTTTAGAAAACATTTTATATTCCGGAATATTTAAGATGCACAAGCAGAAAACACATTTTCTCCAACCAAAACAATTCAAAGTTAACCTTGGTACGTGACTCACGGCCACCGTACCCCGCAGAGCCCCGTCGGACATCCCTGGGTGGTTAACCACAGTTCGCGATACGAAACTCACGGCAACGTATCCCTAGAGGCCCCGTCGGACCGTCCCTAGGTGAACATACACATATCCATCCACAACAACCACAATACAGCCATAATTCAAATACTAGAACATGTAAACAAATATAAAGTACTTGCCTTTGTGACATCTTCGAAGAATCGGAAGTGAAAAACGACTACGGATGATGCGAATGGAAGACGACGGTTCCTAACGAAGAATTAACATAACTCAGTCCTAACGGATATCAATAAACGAAAGGAATACTCCCATAACCCCGATTACAATTCACGACAATAGATGTTCAATCGATACGGGTGAGGGTTTATGCAAAATCTCCCCGTATTGATAATTCACGGATTAAATCGAAGAAAATGGATTGAGAATCATCCAATAACAACAATCGGTAAGAAGTTTCGCAACATACATGAACAATTCGGAATCAATCACGAAAAACTCGAAAAACCCCCAATTTATACGAGTTAGGGTTCCTGAAGAAAATACCTCGGATTCGGATGATAGAGGATGATTACGCTGATGGTGATATGCTACTACGATTCTACGGTGATGGAACACGACAAATTCTCCGATCAAAACTGAAGGAATCGCCTCTGGAGTCGCCCCGTGAAGAAAAACGAAAGGAAGGATAGAAAATGAGGTCTTGGACCTCTGCTTTATTTTAAAAATGGGCGTTACGGCCAGAATAGGGACACTTACGGCCGTAACATGGCCAACTTACGTCAGAACTTCGGGTGTTACGGCCGTAACACCCATCGATAAAGAAGATCGGGCACCGTTGTCCAAACGATTCCGGACGACCCCGAAACCCGGACCTGCTATCGAACCAAAAATACAGCTACGAAGAATATTCGATGACGAGTCTAACCATCAAAAGAAAACATCAATCCGACTACCCGGGAATCCGAAATACGACAACGAATATGAAATTCCCTAAACTTATAGGAAATTACGAAAATGACCCAAGCGTCCGAAAAACACGATACGACGTCGGATTTGCAAACCGAAAGTCTCAACACGACCAACTCAATCATACGAACTTGTACAAACCATGAAACCACGAAAATGAACGAGTTTTACAAGAATCGAACGTTCATACGGCAAAACATATCATAAAATGGAATCACGTGAAAACTTCATCAAAACTCATCCAAATGGAAAACTCCAAGAACAAAGTAGATTCGAAACGTCGAAACGGTTACAATCGAGTCGATAAAAATAGACATACACCAGAAATGGAAACTACTAAAAATGGAAAATTACAGATATTACATTCTCCCCCTCTAAAATAAAGTTTCATCCCGAAACATAAGAATCAAAAAGTTCGGGATGCCTCAAACGCATATCCTGCTCTAACTCCCACGTCGCTTCTTCTACTCCGTGCCTCGACCATTGCACCTTAACCAAAGGAATGGTTTTGTGCCTTAACCGCTTGTCTCGACGCTCCAAAATCTTAACGGACCTCTCCTCAAACGTAACATCCTTCTCGATCTCCACGTCTACAAAATCAATAATGTGGGACGGGTCCTAACATACTTCCTCACCGGGAGACGTGAAATACGCTATGAACATGACTCAACGACGGAGGCAAGGCCAACCGGTACGCTAACTCGCCCACTCTCTCCAATATCTCGAAAGGTCCAATATATCTCGGGCTGAGTTTCCCTTTCTTCCCAAAATGGAAAACTCCCTTCATCGGAGACACTCTCAACAGAACATGATCTCCCACCTCAAACTCCAAGGGTCGACGCCTAACATCCGTATAAGACTTTTGTCGACTCTGAGCAGCCAACATTCTCTTTCTAATCAATTCAACTTTCTCCCTCGTCTCTAACACAAGGTCTGGCTCGGTACCAACTAGATCGGACGGCTCATCCCAACATATCGGCGATCGGCAACGTCGTCCATAAAGTGCCTCATACGGTGCCATCTTAATCGACGCGTCCCAGCTATTATTATAAGTAAACTCAATTAAGGCCAAATGCTCCTCCCAGTCACTACTCCAATCTAACGCGCACGCGCGCAACAAATCCTCGAACGTTTGAATGGTACGTTCGGACTTCCCATCGGTCTGGGGATGGAATGAAGTGCTCAAACGTAACTGTGTCCCCAATTCCTTATGCACCGCCTGCCAAAAATGCGATACAAATCGGCTATCTCTGTCTGAAGTAATGGTCCTCGGCGTACCATGAAGCCTCACTATCTGTGCGATAAACATACGAGCCAACTTTTCTGGACCCCAAGTATCCTTGATGCCCAGAAAATGTGCCGACTTAGTCAGTCGGTCTACAATCACCCACACCATATTCATATCAGCCTTCGTCCTCGGCAAACCCGTGACAAAATCCATAGAGATATCCTCCCATTTCCACTCTGGGACGGGAAGTGGTTTCAATAACCCGGCTGGCCGCTGATGCTCAATCTTGACTTGCTGACAAGTCAAACACTTAGCCACAAACTGAACTACCTCCTTCTTCATATCGTTCCACCAGAAATTTTTCCTCAGATCTTTATACATTTTACTCGAGCCCGGATGGACTGAGTAAAGTGACGCATGAGCCTCTCGCATAATACTCTGTCTCAATTCCGAGTCGTTCGGAACACACAACCGACCTCGGAATCTCAACACTCCGTCCTCATGAATAACAAATCCCGGGGCTTTCCCCTTCCCTACACTCTCTCGAAGCTGAATAAACATCGGGTCCTCCAACCATCCCGATTTAATGTCATCGACTGAGAAGAAGAAATATCAAGAGTACGCAATCGCCGGAACTCTCGGGCAAGACAACCTCAATGCTCAACCTCGTAAACTCTCGCCAAGTCCCGATCGGGCCGTAAGTAGCTCAAGCGCCCAAGCGCTACCGATTTCCGACTCAAGGCATCTCGCCACCACATTTGCCTTACCCGGATGATATAGAATCTCGAGGTCGTAGTCCTTAATCGATCCAACCATCTCCTCTGTCTCATATTAAGCTCTTCTCGGGTGAAAATGTACTTTAGGCTCTTGTGATCGGTGAAAATCTGACACGACGAGCCATACAAGTAATGACGCCAAATCTTCAACGCAAATACAACTGTGGCCAACTCAAGATCGTGCGTAGGGTAATTCAACTCGTACGGTTTCAGATGACGGGAAGCATAGGCAATCGTCCTCCCGTGCTGCATAAGTACACATCCGAGCCCTTGGCCCGAAGCATCACTGAAAACCGAGAAACCCTCATTACCACTCGGTAAAGCCAAAACAGGAGCGGTCGTCAACCGCTTATTCAACTCCTCAAAACTATTCTGCCTCTCATCGGTCCACACAAACTTCTCTGACTTCTGTAACAACTGAGTAAGTGGTCGAGCGAGCTTAGAGAACCCCTCGACGAATCTACGGTAATACCCGGCTAATCCCAGAAAACTGCGGACCTCTTTCACGTTCTTGGGCGGCGCCCAATCCAACACTGCCTCTACCTTATGTGGGTCCACACGAACACCCTCGGCCGAGATCACATGACCGAGAAACATAACCTCCCGTAACCAAAACTCGCACTTTGAGAACTTCGCAAAAAGATGCTGAGTTCTCAAAATATCTAATATGATATGCAAATGACGGGCGTGGTCCTCCTTGCTCCTCGAGTAAATCAGGATGTCGTCGATAAAAACGACCACACACTTATCGAGGTACTCGATAAAGACTTTGTTCATAAGCTGCATGAACACGGCTGGTGCGTTGGTTAGCCCAAAAGGCATAACCACAAACTCGTAGTGACCGTATCTCGTCCAAAAGGCCGTCTTCTAATGTCGGTATCCTTCACTCGAGCCGATAATACCCCGATCTCAAATCAATCTTCAAAACACGGTTGGCCTTGCAATCGATCAAACAAATCATCAATCCTCGGGAGCGGATATTTGTTTTTGATGGTCACTTTGTTCAACTCTCGGTAGTCGATACACAAACGAAGTGACCTGGCCCTTCTTCTTCACAAACAAGACCGGTGCGCCCCAAGGTGAAGCGCTCGGTCGAATATACCCCATGTCTAGCAACTCTCCCAACTGTTTCTTCAGCTCAAGCATCTCGGCAGGCGCCATACGGTATGGCGTCTTAGAGATCGGTGCTGCACCTGGCTCTAAATTGACGGTAAACTCAACTTCTCGGTCCGGCGGCAAACCCGGCAACTCGTCTGGGAAAACATCAGGATACTCACACACTACAGAATAGACGAGAGCTCAACTCCCCCTTCTTCCGATCTCAAAGCGTAACACCAATAGCCCATGCAACCTCCTCGAAGAAGTCTCACCGCCCTCAAGGCGCTGATCAAGTCTCGGCTACTCGCTTACGCCCACAAAAGAATGCTCGCACTGCGTGAGGCTAACATCGAAACAGCCTCGTTCTATAATTCATGATCGACCCATGACGGTCCAAACAATCCTCACCTAATCAAATCCTCATCTCTAATATCTACCGCAATCGATTAGAAGGCCAAACCCTCCCCGCGATACTCACCGGAAAATGCCTAATCTCACGATCCCCACGATGCTATCCCCACTAGGCGGTTTAACAACAAAAGGCTCACAAGCAACAAGGCAATCAACATGCATTTACGCACACAATCCATAGATATAAAAGAATGCGTAGCACCAGAATCGAACAATACGGAAACAGGATGATCAAGGATGTGGACGGTACCTGTAGCCACCGTCACGTCAGTATCTCCTGCTCGTCTCATCTCATACACTCGGGGCGGAACAGACCCCGCACTAGAAGCTCCCCCTCTAGAAGGCTGCCCACGTCCTCAACCTCTACCAAAACTCTGCTGCGGCTGAGGAACTGTCGGTGCCTGATTCACACTCGACTCTCCCGCAGCTGGGGCTGATATCTGAGTAACTGGAGTTCAAGCCGCATCCGTACAAAACTTAGCACGATGACCCATCCGACCACAAGCAAGACACTGGATCGGAGGCCTATCACACTCACTCATTATGTGGCCCAGGCGACTACATTTGAAGCACGTAGGACCACGGACGGAACCAGCAGGAGCAGACCTAGAGCCGTTTCCTCGCCCAACGGATGGCGACTGACTCCCAAAGACTCGCGAACTAGACTGAACCTTCGGGCACCCTTCTTACTTGCCTCCCGAAAACTGACCGGAGGTCTTCTGCTTCTTTCCTTCGGTTGCCGTCTCCGTCGCAGAAAACGACATCTCATAAGCCATCGTTTTATTCTGATACTCTTTCAAAGTCGTGCACCCAGACCAGACATGTAGTGGCGCACCCTCGGTTTCATCCGCATATCAAAGTGGCGGATCTTATCAAGCTCATCTCGGACTTGGTTTCTCACGTAATGCAGCTGTTGATTGTAGTCTTTGATAGCTTGAGAAATAGGAACATCTTGGGGCTTAGCCTCAAAGAAGGCTCGGATCCTCCCCTTTTTCACTGGCCATGGACAGAATTCATCTTCCATCAAATCCCGAAACTCTGCCCACATAGCTGCCCGGTCACGCGGCTTCACCGCTTGCCACCACGTTGCTGCCTCCTTGGCGAGGAAGTACTGAGCAATGGGTACTTTCCTCTCCTTAGAACAATTAGCAGCCTCAAATACTTTCTCCATCTCGAATAGCCAATTCTCCCAACCGGAAGGGTCGGAAGCACCATCAAACTGTGGAGGACGCATAATCATTGCCGGATCCAGTAGGCGGAACCGGGTTGGCATTAGCTTGGCCGACTAGAACGTCCTGAGTCAGTAGCGTCATCTGATTCGCTACTTGCTGCAAAATGTTGGCCACTCCAACATTCTCATGTGCATTACCGGAGCTAGCAGACTGGTCCTGCTGACCTCCGGAACTAGGGGGAACACTGTTCGTAGCGTGCGCTACCAAGTGACCCCTAGCGTGCGCTATGCAGAAAATATAGCGTGCACTAGGTACGAGATATAAACTGTTCACAACACCGGAATATGAACGAAACATCAAACGGAACACCTCAAAGCGCATCAAAACATAGAATAGATCCACGGAAACCCCGAAACAGCGGTTCTGCACAACAATAACGAGTCTCAGATCAATAGATGACGGGAAAGATACACTGAAAGATACACGAGGGTCACTACGATCGAGAAATACACCGAAAAAAATGGAAATACAAGGGAAAGAAAAATGCGGATATTACATTCTACCCCTCTAAATATAAGTTTCGTCCCGAAACTTAAGAAACAAACAACTCAGGGTAGTTAGCACGTATGCTATCTTCAGTTTCCCAAGTCGCCTCCTCAACACCGTGTCTCGACCACTGCACCTTGACCAGAGGGATGGTCTTGTGCCTCAGTCGTTTCTCACGATGCTCCAAAATCTTCAAAGGACGCTCTTCGAAAGTAATATCCTCGGTGACATCAATCTCGCCATAATCGATGATGTGACTAGGATCCGGGACATATTTCCTCAGCTGGGAAACATGAAAAACGCTATGAACATGACTCAAGGCCGGAGGTAACGCCAAATGGTATGCCAACCCACCGACTCGCTCGAGAATCTGAAAGGGTCCAATAAATCTTGGACTCAACTTCCCTTTCTTCCCGAAACGAAAAACTCCCTTCGTCGGCGACACCTTTAGCAAAACGTGGTCTCCCACCTCGAATTCCAAAGGTCGACGACGGACGTCGGCATACGACTTCTGTCGACTCTGGGCAGTCAACATCCGTTCCCGAATTAATTCTATCTTCCGCCTCGTCTCTAAAATGACATCCGGCTCGGTCCCGACCAAATCGGATGCCTCATTCCAACAAATCGGTGATCGACATTGCCGCCCATAAAGTGCCTCATACGGTGCCATCCGAATCGACGCGTGCCAACTATTGTTGTACGTGAATTCGATCAATGGCAAATGCTCCTCCTGGGCCATCGCTCCAATCGAGAGCACAAGCACGCAATATATCCTCGAATGTCTGGATAGTGCGTTCCGACATCCATCCGATCGGGATGAAAAGAGGTACTCAATTGCAAACGAGTACCCAACGCCTTATGCACCGCCGCCAAAAGTGCGATACGAAACGGCCATCACGATCCGAAACAATAGACTTTGGAGTACCGTGAAGCCTCACAATCTGCACAATAAACACACGAGCCAATTTCTCTCGACCCCAAGTGTCCGTGATGCCCGTAAAATGTGCCGACTTGGTCGACGATCAACAATCACCCATACCATATTCATGCCCGACCTCGATCTCGGCAAACTCGTAATGAAATCCATTGATATATCTTCCCATTTCCATTCCTAATGAGAAGTGATCGCAATAACCCACCGGTCGCCGATGCTCGATTTTGACCTCCGACAAGTTAAACATTTCGCTACAAACTGTGCGACCTCCTCCTTCATATTATTCCACCGTAAATTCCTTCTCAAGTCCTTGTACATCTTACTCGAACCACGATGAACGGAGTAAGGTGTAGCATGGGCCTCCCGCAAAATACTCGGTCTCAACTCGAGTCGCTCGCACACAAAGCCGACTGAATCTCAAAATACCATCCTCGTGAATCACAAACCCGTGAGACTTTCCCTTAAGGACGTTCTCTCGGATTTGAGTAATCGCCGGATCCTCTAATCAAGCTTGACTTAATTTCATCGATCAAAGATGACGAAATCTCTAAAGCACAAAGTTGCCCGACACTCCAGTGCAACAAAACCTCAAAGATCTAACTCGATCAAAGCCCTCCGAAGCTCAGACTGAGATGTAAGGATCTCAAGCATTTGCAACGCCACCGGTTTCCGACTAAAGGCGTCGTCCACGACGTTCGCCTTGCCCGGATGATAAAGGATTTCGAGGTCATAATACTTAATCAGTTCTAACCACCTCCTCTGCCTCATATTCAACTCCCGCTGAGTAAATATGTATTTCGACTTTTATGATCGGTAAAAATCTGACATGCAGAGCCGAAAAGATAGTGACACCAAATCTTGAGCGCAAAAACAACTGCTGCTAACTCCAAATCATGAGTAGGGTAGTTAAGCTCATACGACCTCAACTATCTCGACGCATAAGCAATGGTCTTGCCGTGCTGCATCAATACGCACCCAAGACCCTGACCCGAAGCATCGCTATAAACGGCAAAACCCTCATTGCCACATGGCAACGCCAAAACCGAGGCTGAAGTCAAACGCTTCTTCATTCCTCAAAACTCGACCGCCTCTCGTCATTCCGCATTTAACTTCTCGGATTTCGGAGCAATCGCGTAAGTGGCCGAGCCGCCGAGAAACCCTCGACGAACCTACGATAGTAGCCACCAAACCCAAGAAACTACGGAGCTCCTTCACATTCTTGGCGGTGCCCAATTCAACACCGCCTCAATCTTCTCGCGGATCCACACGAACCCCCTCGATCAAATCACGTGACCTAAAAACATCACTTCCTTCAAATTAACTCACATTTCGAGAACTTTGCATAGAGTTGCTCGGTCCTCAAAATGTCTAATACTACCCACAAATGATGGGCATGCTCTTCCTCATTCCTCGAATAAATAAGAATATCGTCAATGAAGACGACGACACACTTATCCAAATACTCGATAAAGACTTTGTTCATCAACTGCATGAACACCGCCGGCGCATTAGTTAACCCGAAAGGCATAACTATGAACTCATAATGTCCGTATCTCGTCCGAAAAGCTATTTTCGGCACATCGGATTCTCTCACCCGGAGCTGATAGTACCCCGATTTCAAATCAATTTTCGAGAACACCGCAGCTCCCGCAATCGATCGAACAAGTCATCAATTCTCTGCGAAGGATAATTGTTCTTGATGGTCACCTTGTTTAGTTCGCGATAGTCGATACACAAACGTAGTGAACCATCCTTCTTCTGCACAAACACGACCGGTGCGCCCCAAGGCGAGGCGCTCGGTCGAACATACCCCGACTCAAGAAGCTCACTCAACTGCTTCTTCAACTCGGACATCTCTCAAGGTGCCATACGATACGGCGCCTTGATATAGGAGCCGCGCCCGGCTCTAACTCTATAGCAAACTCGACCTCACGATCCGGTGGCAATCCCGGCAACTCGTCAGGAAATACATCAGGAAACTCACTAACGATTGGGATCGAAGACACCTCAACTCCACTACTCTCTGCCTTCAAGGCGTAGCACCAATAGCCAGTACACCCCTTACGCAGGAGTCTCATTGCCTTCAAGGCATTAATAACGAACTTCTGGTTTCCCCTCTTTCGCCCCGCGAAAGAGTGCTCGGTGCCGTCCTCGGCTAACATAGTGATGATTCTCGTGTGGTAGTTCATGATCGCACCATGCCGCTCGAGCCAATCATCCCCAAGAATCAAATCTTCACCCTCGATACCCACAACAATAAGATTAGAGGGCCAAGTCCTCTCACAAATAAACATGCACGCCTCGAACCTCCTGATCACCAACGATCCTATCACCGCTAGGAAGCTTAACGATGAAGGGTTCACAAGGCATCAAATAGTCGAGACTCAAACGGCGCACACACTCCAGAGATATGAACGAATGCGTAGCACCAGAATCGAAAAGCACACTGACAGGATGAGAAAGAATATGAACGGTACATGTCGCCACAGTAGCTGCTGGGTCATCGGCTCTCCGCATCTCATAGACACGCGGGTGGGCTGAGCCGACACTGGAAGCTCCCCCCTTAGCGGGCTGACCCCGACCTCTCCCTCGACTAGCACTCGGCGGAGATTGAGAAGCAAACGATCCCTGATTCACACTCGGTTCCCTAGGTGCAGGAATGGAAGTCCGGGCACCCACAATTCTCTCCCTCTCGGCACAGAAAGTCGCCTTGTGGCCCGGTTGGCCACACTGATTACATGTCAACAAAGGACTCGGACAATTACGACTGATGTGGCTCGGCCGCCACGCTTAAAACACTTCACTTCCCGAGAAGGGGCACTGGCACTACGGGAAACCCGAGAGATCGAAATGGGCCACCACCAATGGAAAAGTTAGCAGATCGAATTTCGCCGACCCCCACCTTTGTGGCCCGAAAAATTCCGGATTTTCGCTTCTTGTTCTCGCGGGCCGCCTCTCGCCGTCACGGACATATCGTAAGCAAGGGCCCTACTCGATAATCCTTCAAGGTAGTACAGACGAGCCCCGACATATAGTCCCGAATCGCAACTTCATCCGTCTGGAAAATGGAAAATTTTGTCGCTCTCCTCGACAACTTGGGTCTTCACATAACCCAACTCCTTGTTAAAATCAGCAATAGCTTGAGATACGGGGATATCCCGTGGTTGAGCATCATAGAAAGCATGTACCCGAGCCTGTCTGACCGGCCACGGGCAATATTCAGTCTCCATCAACTCTTGAAACTCAGCCCATGAAGCAGCATGATCTTTGGGCCCAACGGCCTCCCACCAGTCCGTAGCATCCCCAGTGAGAAAGTACTGGGCAATAGGGACCTTACGGTCCTCGGGACAGTTGGTAGCAATGAAGACTTTAGATATCTACTTGATCCACCCTTCCCAGCCAATCGGGTCTGAAGCTCCCGAAAACTGAGGAGGATGCATCTTGATGACATCTTGGAGCCAACGATCCGCTCCGCCCCGATTAACATGGGCCTTATCCGGGTTCTGAACTGCCTCAGCTATTGCCGCCATTTGGTTCACCAATTGCTGCATAACGGCCGCAATACCAAGGTCGGTGCGCTCCTGAGAAGAATCATGACTGTGGCGGTCGCCGCATCGCGGCTCTCAAGACTACGACGTGGCCGCCCGCCGGCCGCCCCACGCCCCCGGCCAAGGCCCACGACCACGCCCACGACCACGGCCTCTTCCAGCATCCATACTGATGTTAAATAAGTAGCAAAAGCCATACGATGGTAAGTACAAGAAAAGAACAATCACAAATCGAGAATCAAAGGTGCGATAGAAGGGAATAAGGAACAGAGGAAGAAAAAACTTACGGACACTGGTTGTACCAGAATCATGGCAGCGTGACGATGATGTGCAAAACAAAACACAACAAGACCCAATAAACCGACAAGCCTAGGTATCCATAAACCTAGCGCTCTGATACCATTTTCTGTAACACCCTCAAGATATTCGAGGTATATTACATTGCCGTGAATCCCTATATGGGACCCACCAGGCTGAACAGCATCATACTCATCAACTCACAGAAACGACAAAATAACACCTCGTCATAAAGACGCAAAACAGAATAATCCACCCGGTTCAACCGGTCAACATAACATCATCATCCAACACAAACATAATAGGCAACAATACAATCCGGACGAACAAGAACTCTTAAGTACTTGAGTACAACTATTAGTTCAAAAACCACAAAAGATAAAAAAATAAAAGATACTAAGACGACACTCGTGCACAATCATCACGCACGGACATCATCCGTAATCGTCCAAAGGCCCACTGCCTCGATGAACTCCGACTCAAATTCATAAAACGAATTTCCCAAAACAGGTCCCCAAAGGGGTTAGCAATTACGCTAGTACAAGTAACCAAATGAACTACTTACATCTTACACATATAGTAAATGCATGCAATCAAGAAAACATAGTTCCAAAACACTCATTTCCGGAAATGCCATAATCAAATCACATTTGTAAAAATGCACCACAATTAACTGAGGATCAACCCTCCGTGGACCCCTACCGAGACCCCGTCGGATCTAACCCATAGTGGTTAAAATCAAGCTCGCGGATCCACCCCTCCGTGGACCCCTACCAAGACCCCGTCGGATCTAACCCATAGTGAGCATACACACACACACAAGTCTCATGCAATACTACTACGTTAAGATTGTAAGTTCATAAGGATACTTGCCTCGATTGATAGACGGTGACAAGAACGGAACGGAAGAATCAAGCACGACCGCGAGGAACCGATGAATGAACCTAACGATTCGAATAACACAATCACAACCACTCCTAAACGATTACGGAAATGGAATACACCCAAAAACCCGCCTACGATTCATGTATATTCGTACAAAAATAACAACGAGGGCGACCACAACCAAACCCTCTCGATTTCGCAAAACCATGAAAATATACCATGAATCCGTAGGAAAACTAATTATACCAACAAGATTAATCATATTCATCATGAATCCACCAACAAAACGGAACGACCTAAGAAAATCCCAAAACCCCCAAATCGCCCAAAAGTAGGGTTCTAAGAGATTTACCTTGGATTAGGATGAAAGATTCGTGTTGATGTTGATATAATACACCAAGAACTTAAGGAAGATGTTGGATGAGATGATTCGAGGAAGAAATCGCCAAGAATCGCCCGAAATCGCCACACCATGGAAAGGAGGAGGAAGTGGAAATAATACGCTCATCTCGGCCAACTCCCCGGTTTATATAGCTGGGAGTGTTAGCGCGCTAATCCTCAAGGTTAGCGTGCGCTAACGAAACAGATACCCCAAAGAGCGATTTCGCCGTTAGCGTGCGCTACTCCAAACGTAGCGTGCGCTAATAACCTCTCGTAGCGCGACTATCGACCAATAGCGTGCGCTACCCGACATCACCGAGTCCGTGGCAAATCACAAGACACACCTGATCCGTTAGCGCGCGCTTATCGACCAAACATAGCGTGCGCTAAAGTGTATCGGTAGCGCGCGCTATCGACCAATAGCGTGCGCTACTCGGCATCGAGAGTCGGGACAAACCGCCCAAAGATCGACATCCACAATAGCGCATTTATACGGGCGTCTCGGCGTGCGCTAACTCCCAACATTAGCGTGCGCTTAGGCTACGTAGCGACGCTAATCCACCACCTGCAGGATCGCAATCAAGATCGCCACTCCTGTGGCTTGCCTCTAGCGCGCACTATTTAAACAAATGTAGCGTGCGCTACCAAGTGACTCTCAGCGTGCGCTATGCGTAAAATATAGCGTGCGCTAGGTACGAGATATAAACTGCTCACAACAACGGAATATGAACGAAACATCAAACGGAACACCTCAAAGCGCATCAAAACATAGAATAGATCCACGGCAACCTCAAACAATGTTCCGCACAACAATAACGATTCTCGATCAATAGATGACGGAAAGATACACCGAAAGATACACGAGGGTCACTACGATCGAGAAATACACCGAAAAAATGGAAATACAAGGGAAAGAAAAATGCGGATATTACACCAAATTTGCTAGGGTTTCGAGATATGAGTCGCTACATCCTTGTCCCAAAGGGGATTTCTTGATCTATTATTCTTAGATTATTTGTTAATCGATTTCATTTATATATATATATATAGGGATTGACTATGGTGGAAACACCCTTAATGGTGAAATCTAGAACCCAATTGCATTATTAACTAATTTCATTGCATATTTGTTATTATTTGTTACATCAAGCTGGTCGCTAGTATATGCAACAAATAATGCAATAAAAAATATATAAATGCATATAATTCTACTCATCTACAAACTGCTAGATCACTAATATCAATGGTCTACAAATGTTTCTAGATTTCACAAGGTAATTAGTTTTCATATGATCTATTTCCTCCATATATATATATATATATATTCGATATTAGTGGATTACGGTTCTTCACTCTGCTTATTTTTGCAATTGAAATTGATTGGTGTGTCTCATAATATTTCAGATCGCTTGAAATTCTACATCTTTGAGTGTCGATCAAATCTGTTCTCACACTGCATCGGTTGTCTGGTTAATCTTTCCGATCCACTTCCGATAATTGATAGCTATTTGTTAGACCGCCCTAAACCCTATCCCGTAGTACTCAATTTTGTAGTAGTTATATTCGTTAATTTGCATTGTATTATTGATTCTTATTTTGTTTAAAGTATTGGATCGGTACCCAATAAATCAACATGTGTAGCCAAATTATTTTAAAAAAATAAACTATAGATTTTTACAAATTTAATTCGGTGTAGAAAATATATATTATCTTATAATTTAAGAAGCTTAATCATAATTAATTAATTAATTAATTTATATAACATTCATATATGTTAAAGTTTACAATTTTATAACAAGATGTTAAACCATAAAATATAACAATTTTATATTACCTTCCTCAATTTATATATTTATAAGATAATAAAGAAAAAATCAACTTAAATTTACTTTGAAAAAATCTAAGAGTTCAATCCAATTTATTTGTTACATTTCATATTAAAAACTATTTTTTAATACTTCTTCTAATTCCCACGGTTGTATCGCCAATCGCTTTGATGCATTTTCTATTTCTTGAATGTAACAGTGTGAATGAATTGTGCATGATAATATTAGGCCCTATTTTTTTAGACTTATTTTTCAATTTTTCAATTCATTCATTCATTTCAGCCCATTCGATTCAAATTTCATCTCGCTTCTTCTTCTTCTTCTTCTTCTTATTAATTATTATTATTGTTATTATTACTAATAATATTACAATTATCGTTGTTGTTAATTACAATTATTATTATTATTTAACATAATTATTATTTACCCTTAATATATATTTCATTCTGGATTGATTCAATTCGATTCAATTGATTCAATTCGATTCGATTCAGATTCGATTCGAATCCATTCGATTCGATTCGATTGATTCGATTCATTCATTCAAAAGAATGCACTTGTGTTATATTTAGATAATAATATAATCCTTTAAATGATTTATTTTGGGTTTAATTGTTATAGTTATATATCATTTCAAAAAAAATGAAAGAAGGTTATGAAATTGTACTATAAATAGTACAATACAAGCTCGCGTAATACACGGAATATTATAGAATACAATCTCTATATATATTTTTAGTAAAATATTAAGTTATAGAAGAGCAGATAAATATCGAATAATTATTTTTAAGACGGATATTTGTATAGTATATAACAAAGAAAAACTATGCATGATATAAAACACAATTAAGTAAAATAGACAATAAAATATATAATCACATATTATTATATCTTAAATAATTTTATATATATAATAACTATAAAGATGATGATGATGAGTAGATACCCGTCCATTCTTGATATACATATTTAGAAATAATAATACTCTTATATATCTGATACTCCTTTCAAAAAATTAACATAATTATACATACGCTGAAAATATGGGAAAAATGACCGATGCACTCTGCTCATAAATCTACACGGATTACTTATGTTTTGTAAATC
Source organism: Orobanche coerulescens (assembly GCA_033398695.1). NCBI lineage: Eukaryota > Viridiplantae > Streptophyta > Magnoliopsida > Lamiales > Orobanchaceae > Orobanche > Orobanche coerulescens. The sequence continues at coordinate 25,836,458 of CM065805.1, read as the reverse complement.
GCATGCACATTCTCGTGTTCTTTATAACCATGCACTAAGTGCCAAACCGTCCAACATAATGGAGAGTGTCCTTCACTTGCTGCCTCATGACATGGGAGTAAATTTAGGTATTTTTACGATCGAATTGATCAAAATACCCTTTAAGTAGTGAAATATATAACCTTTTTTAATCTCCTAAGATCTCTTCAGTTGTGCATATTCTTTTAAATATTAAAAACATGATAATTTTTTATCATTGTAATTTAATATTTCAACGAGCACAAACTGAAAATAATATCAATACCTTTCTTTACCATTTCGAGAAGTTTAAATTTTCACCATAATAAATATAATAAATAGAAAAATTAATAAGAAGTTAAATTTTTATAAAAAATAAAATGTTAAATTAATGGATGGTGAAAAAAATTGTATTAAACTCAAAAATAATTTAAGACAGAGGAACTTGCAAAGACAAAGTTTAAAAATCAAAAGATACTATTTTATAATTACAAATTTTATTTTATAGAATTTTATATTAAAATATAGGAAAATGAATAGGAACTATTTTATAATTTGTTTAATATAAGAAAAATTATGGTGAAAATCGGCTCAAAAGTTTATAAGAAATCGGCTCAAAATTTAAATTACACTAAAAATAAACAAATTTTATTTTATATTAAACTTTGTCTTCTTATGAATTTTTCTATTTATTATATGTATTATGGTGAAAATTTAAACTTCTCGAAATGGTAAAGAAAGTTATTGATATTGCTTTCAGTTCGTGCTCGTTGAAATATTAAATTCCAATGATAAAAAATTATCATGTTTTTGGACATTTAAAAAGAATATATTTAGATGCACAACCCAAGAGATACTTAAGAGATTAAAAAAGGTTATATATTTCACTACATAGAGGGTACTTTGGTCAATTCAGTCTTAAAAATACCTAAATTTACTCTCATAGTCGCACACCAAAGCAGTGAAGAACACTCTCCGTTATGTCGATTTATTTATACTTCCGCATGATTATAAAGAACACGAGGTACATCCGTGCAATTTACAAAACACGTGGTACATCCGTATAGATTTATGAGAACACAGTGGTACATCCGTGTATTTTTCCATGGAAAATATTCAATCACAAATACTGCATAATATTGCCTCCAAAATTAAAAATATCTCATATATATATATATGGGTGGGTTCTCGTGAGAATGATACTTAAGTTAAGAAATAAGAATGAATTTGATTCATTTATCTTGACTAAATTGATGGCCTAGATTTATTCCCACAAAAACATACGCATACAATGTAATATCTAGTGCATCGATATTTTGACGCATATAATGCGTAGTTTTTATGCATTGCAAGTTTGATGCACGAAATACATATATTGCATGCATAAGCCAACTGACCGTACATCACACACGAATCAATGATTCGATTTATTCTCAATTCACAACATAAAACCATTCTCATACGATCCTAAATATATATATATATATATACATATATATATATATATGTGTGTGTGTGTGTGTGTGTGTGTGTGTGTGTGTGTATGTGTGTGTGTGTGTGTGTGTGTTGGGATTCGGTGCCTAAAACGAAGACGCAGCGGAAGTAATATACGAATCTAATTCGATCCGAATCCCTACGAGGATTGATCAAACTACGTATATACGAATATAAAACGAAACAAAGGAAGATTCGAAATCATACCCTCGTAGTCCGTTGATTAAATGGCCCACTCCTTGAAGACGATTCCCCAAGCTTTAGGTACTCTTCCCACGAATGAAATGGTAGCTTCGTCATTTTTGCCTTAACACAAATCTCACTTTTATTTTGATTATTGATTTCATTTAATTTTAGTAAACCTAAGTTTACTAATCTTTTTATACTATTTAGATTCACATGACCTAATCTACAATGCTATAAATTTGAGCACTCAAGTAAGTAAGCGTAGTAGTAGCTTTATTATTAGCAACAACCTTTGGAGGCTTACCGTAACACCCCCAAGACGTTCAGGGCATATTACAGCGCCGTGGACCCCACACTGTGGAATCCACCAGGCTAACGTACCAAACAAGACATTCGACAACAACAAACAATCATTAATGAAACGACAATTCGCATAAAAGACTACAAACCGACAAATAAAATCTGACATCAAATCCATTTCCCAAAACGGGGACACAACAGTAACAAGTTCAAACAGGAAGTACTCGAGTACTTAAACCAATTTTATAATAAAGAAATCCCAAAAATCAGACATCAATAATAACCGACAGACATAACACCGAAAATCAATTACTGGACAATATCATGCTTGCCCATCATCCTCATACGGCTCGAGTGCTCGCTTGTCCCCACGATCAATACCTGAAATACAAAAAGTATTTCCCCCATTTAAGGGGTTAGCGACAACTGCTAGTGCAAGTACAATCCATTTGAACTACATTCTAATCAGATGAATATATGCGCCAAAAATCATTTTAGAAAACATTTTATATTCCGGAATATTTAAGATGCACAAGCAGAAAACACATTTTCTCCAACCAAAACAATTCAAAGTTAACCTTGGTACGTGACTCACGGCCACCGTACCCCGCAGAGCCCCGTCGGACATCCCTGGGTGGTTAACCACAGTTCGCGATACGAAACTCACGGCAACGTATCCCTAGAGGCCCCGTCGGACCGTCCCTAGGTGAACATACACATATCCATCCACAACAACCACAATACAGCCATAATTCAAATACTAGAACATGTAAACAAATATAAAGTACTTGCCTTTGTGACATCTTCGAAGAATCGGAAGTGAAAAACGACTACGGATGATGCGAATGGAAGACGACGGTTCCTAACGAAGAATTAACATAACTCAGTCCTAACGGATATCAATAAACGAAAGGAATACTCCCATAACCCCGATTACAATTCACGACAATAGATGTTCAATCGATACGGGTGAGGGTTTATGCAAAATCTCCCCGTATTGATAATTCACGGATTAAATCGAAGAAAATGGATTGAGAATCATCCAATAACAACAATCGGTAAGAAGTTTCGCAACATACATGAACAATTCGAATCAATCACGAAAAACTCAAAACCCCCAATTTATACGAGTTAGGGTTCCCAAGAAAATACCTCGGATTCGGATGATAGAGGATGATTACGCTGATGGTGATATGCTACTACGATTCTACGGTGATGGAACACGACAAATTCTCCGATCAAAATCAAGGAATCGCCTCGGAGTCGCCCGTGAAGAAAACGAAAGGAAGGATAGAAAAATGAGGTTGAGGTCTTGGACCGCCGCTTTAAAGCAATGGGCCGTTACGGCCGAATAGGGACACTTACGGCCGTAACATGGCCAACTTACGTCAGACTTCCGGGTGTTACGGCCGTAACACCATCTTGGACAAAGAAGATCGCACCGTTGTCCAAACGATTCCTGACGACCCAAACCCGACTGCTTATCGAACCAAAAATACAACATTGAAGAATATTCGATGACGAGTCTAACCATCAAAAGAAAACATCAATCCGACTACCCGAATCCAAATACGACAACGAATATGAAATTCCCTAAACTTATAGGAAATTACGAAAATGACCCAAGCGTCCGAAAAACACGATACGACGTCGGATTTGCAAACCGAAAGTCTCAACACGACCAACTCAATCATACGAACTTGTACAAACCATGAAACCACGAAAATGAACGAGTTTTACAAGAATCGAACGTTCATACGGCAAAACATATCATAAAATGGAATCACGTGAAAACTTCATCAAAACTCATCCAAATGGAAAACTCCAAGAACAAAGTAGATTCGAAACGTCGAAACGGTTACAATCGAGTCGATAAAAATAGACATACACCAGAAATGGAAACTACTAAAAATGGAAAATTACAGATATTACATTCTCCCCCTCTAAAATAAAGTTTCATCCCGAAACATAAGAATCAAAAAGTTCGGGATGCCTCAAACGCATATCCTGCTCTAACTCCCACGTCGCTTCTTCTACTCCGTGCCTCGACCATTGCACCTTAACCAAAGGAATGGTTTTGTGCCTTAACTGTTTGTCTCGACGCTCCAAAATCTTAACGGACCTCTCCTCAAACGTAACATCCTTCTCGATCTCCACGTCTACAAAATCAATAATGTGGGACGGGTCCGGAACATACTTCCTCAGCTGGGAGACGTGAAATACGCTATGAACATGACTCAACGACGGAGGCAAGGCCAACCGGTACGCTAACTCGCCCACTCTCTCCAATATCTCGAAAGGTCCAATATATCTCGGGCTGAGTTTCCCTTTCTTCCCAAAATGGAAAACTCCCTTCATCGGAGACACTCTCAACAGAACATGATCTCCCACCTCAAACTCCAAGGGTCGACGCCTAACATCCGTATAAGACTTTTGTCGACTCTGAGCAGCCAACATTCTCTTTCTAATCAATTCAACTTTCTCCCTCGTCTCTAACACAAGGTCTGGCTCGGTACCAACTAGATCGGACGGCTCATCCCAACATATCGGCGATCGGCAACGTCGTCCATAAAGTGCCTCATACGGTGCCATCTTAATCGACGCGTCCCAGCTATTATTATAAGTAAACTCAATTAAGGCCAAATGCTCCTCCCAGTCACTACTCCAATCTAACGCGCACGCGCGCAACAAATCCTCGAACGTTTGAATGGTACGTTCGGACTTCCCATCGGTCTGGGGATGGAATGAAGTGCTCAAACGTAACTGTGTCCCCAATTCCTTATGCACCGCCTGCCAAAAATGCGATACAAATCGGCTATCTCTGTCTGAAGTAATGGTCCTCGGCGTACCATGAAGCCTCACTATCTGTGCGATAAACATACGAGCCAACTTTTCTGGACCCCAAGTATCCTTGATGCCCAGAAAATGTGCCGACTTAGTCAGTCGGTCTACAATCACCCACACCATATTCATATCAGCCTTCGTCCTCGGCAAACCCGTGACAAAATCCATAGAGATATCCTCCCATTTCCACTCTGGGACGGGAAGTGGTTTCAATAACCCTACCGGCCACTGATGCTCAATCTTGACTTGCTGACAAGTCAAACACTTAGCCACAAACTGAACTACCTCCTTCTTCATATCGTTCCACCAGAAATTTTTCCTCAGATCTTTATACATTTTACTCGAGCCCGGATGGACTGAGTAAAGTGACGCATGAGCCTCTCGCATAATACTCTGTCTCAATTCCGAGTCGTTCGGAACACACAACCGACCTCGGAATCTCAACACTCCGTCCTCATGAATAACAAATCCCGGGGCTTTCCCCTTCCCTACACTCTCTCGAAGCTGAATAAACATCGGGTCCTCCAACTGTCCCGATTTAATGTCATCGACCAGAGAAGAAGAAATATCAAGAGTACGCAACTGCCCGGAACTCTCTGGCAGTACAACCTCAATGCTCAACCTCGTAAACTCTCGCTGAAGTCCCGACTGGGCCGTAAGTAGCTCAAGCGCCCGAAGCGCTACCGATTTCCGACTCAAGGCATCTGCCACCACATTTGCCTTACCCGGATGATATAGAATCTCGAGGTCGTAGTCCTTAATCAGATCCAACCATCTCCTCTGTCTCATATTAAGCTCTTTCTGGGTGAAAATGTACTTTAGGCTCTTGTGATCGGTGAAAATCTGACACGACGAGCCATACAAGTAATGACGCCAAATCTTCAACGCAAATACAACTGTGGCCAACTCAAGATCGTGCGTAGGGTAATTCAACTCGTACGGTTTCAGATGACGGGAAGCATAGGCAATCGTCCTCCCGTGCTGCATAAGTACACATCCGAGCCCTTGGCCCGAAGCATCACTGAAAACCGAGAAACCCTCATTACCACTCGGTAAAGCCAAAACAGGAGCGGTCGTCAACCGCTTATTCAACTCCTCAAAACTATTCTGCCTCTCATCGGTCCACACAAACTTCTCTGACTTCTGTAACAACTGAGTAAGTGGTCGAGCGAGCTTAGAGAACCCCTCGACGAATCTACGGTAATACCCGGCTAATCCTTAAAATCATGACCTCTTTCACGTTCTTGGGCGGCGCCCAATCCAACACTGCCTCTACCTTATGTGGGTCCACACGAACACCCTCGGCCGAGATCACATGACCGAGAAACATAACCTCCCGTAACCAAAACTCGCACTTTGAGAACTTCGCAAAAAGATGCTGAGTTCTCAAAATATCTAATATGATATGCAAATGACGGGCGTGGTCCTCCTTGCTCCTCGAGTAAATCAGGATGTCGTCGATAAAAACGACCACACACTTATCGAGGTACTCGATAAAGACTTTGTTCATAAGCTGCATGAACACGGCTGGTGCGTTGGTTAGCCCAAAAGGCATAACCACAAACTCGTAGTGACCGTATCTCGTCCAAAAGGCCGTCTTCGGAATGTCGGTATCCTTCACTCGGAGCTGATAATACCCCGATCTCAAATCAATCTTCGAAAACACGGTTGGCCCTTGCAACTGATCAAACAAATCATCAATCCTCGGGAGCGGATATTTGTTTTTGATGGTCACTTTGTTCAACTCTCGGTAGTCGATACACAAACGAAGTGACCCGTCCTTCTTCTTCACAAACAAGACCGGTGCGCCCCAAGGTGAAGCGCTCGGTCGAATATACCCCATGTCTAGCAACTCTCCCAACTGTTTCTTCAGCTCAAGCATCTCGGCAGGCGCCATACGGTATGGCGTCTTAGAGATCGGTGCTGCACCTGGCTCTAAATTGACGGTAAACTCAACTTCTCGGTCCGGCGGCAAACCCGGCAACTCGTCTGGGAAAACATCAGGATACTCACACACTACCAGAATAGACGAGAGCTCAACTCCCCCTTCTTCCGATCTCAAAGCGTAACACCAATAGCCCATGCAACCTCCTCGAAGAAGTCTCACCGCCCTCAAGGCGCTGATCAGAAGTCTCTGGCTACTCCGCTTACGCCCCACAAAAGAATGCCTTGCACTGCGAGGCTAACATCGAAACAGTCCTCGTTCTATAATTCATGATCGACCCATGACGGTCCAGCCAATCCTCACCCAGAATCAAATCCTCATCTCTAATATCTACCGCAATCAGATTAGAAGGCCAAACCCTCCCCGCGATACTCACTGGAAAATGCCTAATCTCACGATCCCCCACGATGCTATCCCCACTAGGCAGTTTAACAACAAAAGGCTCACAAGCAACAAGGCAATCAACATGCAGACGACGCACACAATCCATAGATATAAAAGAATGCGTAGCACCAGAATCGAACAATACGGAAACAGGATGATCAAGGATGTGGACGGTACCTGTAGCCACCGTCACGTCAGTATCTCCTGCTCGTCTCATCTCATACACTCGGGCGAATGCACTCCCGCACTAGAAGCTCCCCTCTAGAAGGCCGCCCACGTCCTCAACCTCTACCAAAACTCACAAGGGCCGAGGAACCTGGTGCCTGATTCACACTCGACTCTCCCGCAGCTGGGGCTGATATCTGAGTAACTGGAGTTCAAGCCGCATCCGTACAAAACTTAGCACGATGACCCATCCGACCACAAGCAAGACACTGGATCGGAGGCCTATCACACTCACTCATTATGTGGCCCAGGCGACTACATTTGAAGCACGTAGGACCACGGACGGAACCAGCAGGAGCAGACCTAGAGCCGTTTCCTCGCCCAACGGATGGCGATCGACTCCCAAAGACTCGCGAACTAGATCGAACCTTCGGCACCCTTCTTACTTGCCTCCCGAAACCGACCGAGGTCTTCGCTTCTTTCCTTCGGTTGCCGTCTCCGTCGCAGAAAACGACATCTCATAAGCCATCGTTTTATTCTGATACTCTTTCAAAGTCGTGCACCCAGACCAGACATGTAGTGGCGCACCCTCGGTTTCATCCGCATATCAAAGTGGCGGATCTTATCAAGCTCATCTCGGACTTGGTTTCTCACGTAATGCAGCTGTTGATTGTAGTCTTTGATAGCTTGAGAAATAGGAACATCTTGGGGCTTAGCCTCAAAGAAGGCTCGGATCCTCCCCTTTTTCACTGGCCATGGACAGAATTCATCTTCCATCAAATCCCGAAACTCTGCCCACATAGCTGCCCGGTCACGCGGCTTCACCGCTTGCCACCACGTTGCTGCCTCCTTGGCGAGGAAGTACTGAGCAATGGGTACTTTCCTCTCCTTAGAACAATTAGCAGCCTCAAATACTTTCTCCATCTCGAATAGCCAATTCTCCCAACCGGAAGGGTCGGAAGCACCATCAAACTGTGGAGGACGCATAATCATTGCCGGATCCAGTAGGCGGAACCGGGTTGGCATTAGCTTGGCCGACTAGAACGTCCTGAGTCAGTAGCGTCATCTGATTCGCTACTTGCTGCAAAATGTTGGCCACTCCAACATTCTCATGTGCATTACCGGAGCTAGCAGACTGGTCCTGCTGACCTCCGGAACTAGGGGGAACACTGTTCGACAAAGAGGGCATCGCCGAATCAGTTACTGAGTGATCGGACATGGCTGCCCCACTGGCTGCGCCACGTCCCCTACCGCGTCCGCGACCGCGTCCGCGACCACGTCCGCGTCCTCTACCAGCAGGAATTCTGGAGAAGTAACGGGTAAGTACAATTCAAACGCAAAACGCAACAAAATACTAAGACAGGAATAGAACAGAACGGTGAAACGAGTCAAGTTAGGAAAAACTTACGAGCACCGACGTACTGAGATGATGGCATAGCAGCAATACTGTCCCAAAAACGACACTTAACTAGACCCAAATAACCGACAGCCTAGGTATCCATAACCTAAGCTCCGATACCATATTCTGTAACACCCCCAAGACGTTCAGGGCATATTACAGTGCCGTGGACCCCACACTGTGGAATCCACCAGGCTAACGTACCAAACAAGACATTCGACAACAACAAACAATCATTAATGAAACGACAATTCGCATAAAAGACTACAAACCGACAAATAAAATCTGACATCAAATCCATTTCCCAAAACGGGGACACAACAGTAACAAGTTCAAACAGGAAGTACTCGAGTACTTAAACCAATTTTATAATACAGAAATCCCAAAATCAGACATCAATAATAACCGACAAACATAACACCGAAAATCAATTACTGGACAATATCATGCTTGCCCATCATCCTCATACGGCTCGAGTGCTCGCTTGTCCCCACGATCAATACCTGAAATACAAAAAGTATTTCCCCCATTTAAGGGGTTAGCGACAACTGCTAGTGCAAGTACAATCCATTTGAACTACATTCTAATCAGATGAATATATGCGCCAAAAATCATTTTAGAAAACATTTTATATTCCGGAATATTTAAGATGCACAAGCAGAAAACACATTTTCTCCAACCAAAACAATTCAAAGTTAACCTTGGTACGTGACTCACGGCCACCGTACCCCGCAGAGCCCCGTCGGACATCCCTAGGTGGTTAACCACCGTTCTCGATATGAAACTCACGACAATGTATCCCTAGAGGCCCCGTCGGACCGTCCCTAGGTGAACATACACATATCCATCCACAACAACCACAATACAGCCATAATTCAAATACTAGAACATGTAAACAAATGTAAAGTACTTGCCTTTGTGACATCTTCGAAGAATCGGAAGTGAAAAACGACTACGGATGATCCGAATGGAAGACGACGGTTCCTAACGAAGAATTAACATAACTCAGTCCCAACGGACATCAATAAACGAAAGGAATACTCCCATAACCCCGATTACAATTCACGATAATAGACGTTCAATCGATACGGGCGAGGGTTTACGCAAAATCTCTCCGTATTGATAATTCACTGATTAAATCGAAGAAAATAGATTGGGAATCATCCAATAACAACAATCGGTAAGAAGTTTCGCAACATACATGAACAATTCGGAATCAATCACGAAAAACCCGAAAAACCCCCAATTTATACGAGTTAGGGTTCCTGAAGAAAATACCTCGGATTCGGATGATGGAGGATGATTACGCTGATGGTGATATGCTACTACGATTCTACAGTGATGGAACATGACAAATTCTCCGATCAAAACTGAAGGAATCGCCTCTGGAGTCGCCCCGTGAAGAAAAACGAAAGGAAGGATAGAAAATGAGGTCTTGGACCTCTGCCCGCTGTTTTAAAATAGCGGGCTGTTACGGCCGTAACAGGGGACACTTACGGCCGTAACATGGCCAACTTACGGCCGTAACACCCAGAAGTTACGGCCGTAACACCCTACTGGACAGCAGTACTGGCAGCTGCTGTCCAAACGATTCCGGACGACCCCGAAACCCGGACCTGCTATCGAACCAAAAATACGACTACGAAGAATATTCGATGACGAGTCTAACCATCACAAGAAAACATCAATCCGACTACCCGGGAATCCGAAATACGACAACGAATATGAAATTCCCTAAACTTATAGGAAATTACAAAAATGACCCAAGTGTCCGAAAAACACGATACGACGTCGGATTTGCAAACCGAAAGTCTCAACACGACCAACTCAATCATACGAACTTGTACAAACCATGAAACCACGAAAATGAATGAGTTTTACGAGAATCGAACGTTCATACGGCAAAACATATCATAAAATGGAATCACGTAAAAACTTCATCAAAACTCGTCCAAATGAAAAAACTCCAAGAACAAAGTTGATTTGAAACGTCGAAATGGTTACAATCGAGTCGATAAAAATAGACATACACCAAAAATGGAAACTGCTAAAAATGGAAAATTACGGATATTACACTTACAAGTACGAACGTTAAGTTTGAACATGTCCACGACAATATGACCTTTCTCAAGAGTCTTTCCAAACTTGCGTATTATTATAAAATCGCTACGAAGGTCTATATCAAATTTAGCTCTAACTAATTCGACACCAGACACTAAGTTATTGTGGATTGCCGGAGCGTGCAGCACATCCTTCAGAGTTATCTCCATACCTGGGGTGAATTAAATCATAACAGTCCCAATTCCAAGAACCGGAGAGGTACGATCACTTGCCTCGGTGATGAAGCGGTCTTGAACCTCCTTGCAAGTGTAAAACAAGTCTCGGTTCATACAGATGTGAACATTCGCAGCTGTACCAAGAAACCAAGTAACTGGGTTAGGTTTTGAGACCTGACTTACCTCAGTGATCATGGCAGCAAGGTCATATTTGTCCCAAGTGTCAAAGTCCTTCTCGACATGGTTGAGTTTGCCCTTTCCCTTGTTCTTCTTCGGATTTCGGCAGTTTTTCGCCATATGGCCGAGCTTATCACAGTTGTAGAACATTTAGGTAAACTTCGTCGGAGGTGCCATATACTTTCCCTTGCCTTTGGTAGGACGTGGACGCTTTTTAGAAGGTCCGCCCCCACCTTCAGTCATATTAGCCTTAAACTCCATAGGAGCTTTGGTCCTCAAGTCTTGATCACGGACTTGAGCTTCAGTTTGGAGCTTAGCAACCAAAATTTCAAGAGTCATCTCCTTTCGTTTATGCTTAAGGTACCTTTGAACTCCTTCCAACTAGGCGGTAACTGTAACACCCCCAAAATCATCCGGGAATATTACAATGTCGTGGGCCCCACACTGGAACCCACCAGGCTAAAACTCATTTACGTAAACATTTCAAATACGCCAACAGGCGAAAGACGGTAATGTATTTTAAATAATTTTCAAAAATCCGTTTTCCAAATACCATCACAAAATAAAATCATTTAAAATTTCATGGGCAAAACGCCAAAACTCAACAGTTTCAAAATGTGCGCTAAGCCACCACTTACACGTACAAATGAAGAATAGTTTAGGGAAAAAGGTTTAATGAAATAACCCCAAGATTTACGAAATACCCAAAAAGGCCATTTTAAAATTATACACGCGTTGGAAAAAAATATCGGAAAAGCCATTTAAAATACACACGCAGCGGATATAAACACAGTTCAAAATATACATTTGCAGCGGAATAAAACAACTAGTCAAATACTCAATTCCCAACTATAATGATGTTGCTACCCAAATTATTATCCGGAGATAGATATTGCTAGAATGGATGGATAGCAAACAAAGTGCGAGAACACTTCCGTGGGAAAGTAAATATCACAAGATTTGCCGGGGTTGTTAGTCCCGGGCTTGAATGCTCTCACGAGATGTTATTAATACAAATACTTTGGAGTACAAATATTAATGTTAGAATACTATTACAATGAGTGTAAAGATTCTAGTTATCTTAGCTATAGATCATGAAGATTGCCGGAAGAACCAGATATGATGCTCTGCGAGTTCTTGTAACAACGTTGTTGAGCTGTGACGACGGTGAGAGATCGACAGTCTCTCGCGGTGTGTATTAGCTGTATGTTTGAGCCCCTGAGCTTGCGGGTCTCGTTGAATCTGTACTACAAGGAGTTTTTATCTCTACCGACCATCTTCTGGATGAGAGGTACTAAGAGAGAAATCCTGAGGTAGATCCAAGAGAGGAAGCCGAGAGCCTTGAAGAGTGTATGTATTCTGGATGTGGTTGTCAACTGAGTTCCAAACTGATTGGATTGAATTGCGAACCTTTCTCTGTTATGAGTGGTACTGAGAGGAACGTATTTCAAACCTTTTTTCAGTTGCTGGAAGTTCTCTATATATAGCACTGGGAGAGGCTGGGCGATCGTTTTTGCTGTATTATAATAAGCGGGCGATCGTCTTTTAGCACATGGGATGGTCTCCTTAAAGTCCGTAGGAGTTGCTGGCAGCCAGTTGTGTGGTCCAATGAAAAGTCTGCACGCGTCTTAGTCGCTGTCACGGGCAGTCCCACCTTATACCTTTCGACGGGTTTGTCGGTAGGTGAGAAGGTGGTGACAGGCTGTGGTCAATGATCCATGTTATGCGGCGCCTTTCTCGGATCAGCACATGGGCACTGTTTTGAGATCTAGTCTTCGTGGACTTTTACGGACGAAGGTCTTGTTCGGGGCACATGACGGTCGTCCTAGGCCGGGCACCAGAGTCGATCGCTAGGTGTCAAAGGCGATCGCCTTGAGAGTCGATCGCTAGATACTCGAAGGTGGACTATTATCTCCGTTTAGGCAAGTTTGCCGTAGCTTATTCGGTCGTGGACTCGGTCGCTCGGCCCTTATACCGATCGTCGTCGAGGCGTACAAATTGCTGCACAACAATTGCCCCCCAGCTCGCTCCGATGTTGGAAACGTGGGGTGAGGTGGTTCTGTTGGCGACCGCTAAATTATGACGAGTGACTCTGTATTTTAGGGAACTGGCGACCGTCTTTGAGTGGATTGGTTTGTACTTGGACGACCTGGTCGGTCGCTGAAATGAGCGGGAAATGATAATGGACGTGGAAAAGTCCCCGGGGCACGTGTCGGGTTCTTGTTGGGGGATACTGACGGTTAGATGCGACTCCTCGTCTGGCGTGCCCTCGAAACGATGCATCACGAGTTTCAAGGGAGTCATTAATTGCGACGGTTGCACTCTGACCCCTGAGATTCTCCTTAATTGCATGGAAGTCCCTGCCATCTCCTATAAAAGGGCGCTGGGTTGCAGTGTTAAGACCCTTATGCACTTTATCGGAGAAGAAGACTTTTGCTGAAGATTTTTTTATGGAGATCCGACTGCCGATCGTCGATCGATTCAATCCTTGGTACGAAAACACTCCTTTTCTCCTCTTCTTGTTTCGAGAAAGTCTGGGACATCTTCTTCGCACGGAATGGGCACCACCTCTGCCGCCGGGGCTTCGACTGTCCGGGGAGGACCCTCTGCAGAATTCCATTTGGAGAAGGCCGCCTAGGCTATCCGGGCCGGTATTGACCCCGCGGAAGTCTAGGCGCTGTTCAATGAAGCTGACGTTGCAGGGAGGCGGCGGTTGAGCAAAGACGCTCGCAGGTGGAGAGAGATTCGGCGGTGAGCGCCTACTAGGAACAGCATAGTGCCTTTGGCCAGGCCTATCTGGCCTTTGCTGAAATCATGGAGAGGTTGGCTGGTCCGTCTCCTAAATTCAATTACCGGGAGTACTCGATCGCTCATCCTTACCAACCTGCTAAGCGGTCGCTGTTTCGGGCTGCGCAGCGATCTCTATAGTCCCTTGGCCAGATAAGGAGCTCGGCGACCAGGAAGGATCAGGCCGTCTGGAGGACGAGGTTTCATATCCCTTCAGATGTGGATCTTTTTGTGCCGGCCGAGAATGAACGGGCCGATCAGCCTCCGGAGGGCATGGTCGCCGTGAACGAAGCAATCATGGAGGCTGGGCTGCGGTTTCCTTTGTCGTTCTCCGTCTACCATTTGATGGCTGCTTTCGCTCTCTCTCTTCAGGCGGCAACGATGGCTGCCAAGGCTGTGAAAGAATTCGAGGGACGTCCTTCTACTACTCGTCTGCAGGCGGACCTCGAGGGTGCTCGTAAAGAGAATGCCGAGTTTGCCGACAGAATAGTGGCTATGGAGAAGGACTCCTTGGATGCAGCTAAACAGGTGACTCATGAACTTGAGCTGGCGAGACAGGATGCCGAGCAAGCCCGGGCGACGGTCGACTGCTTTCGGGACCGGATGACAGATGCCCGACGGTTGCAGGCGGCCGCTGAGAAGGAGGCCGATCAACTAAAGGTGACTGTCGCTTGGCTGACTAGCGAGCTGGCGGCGTCGTGGGGAGAGACGGCTGTAAGGGAGGCCGAGCTCCACGGTGTGCAACATGCGGTTTCGGAGCTGAAAGGGAAGCTAGAGGCGACCCCGTCCGATCCCTTTCTTAACGTGGAGTTCGTCAGTGAGTTTGCATATTACATGGCGTTCGCTGACTCGCTCCGAGCTGCTAAGAAGGGAGGACTGGAGGTCGGCCCTCTAGCCGAAAACTTCCAGGCGTATGCGTTGGAGCACCATCTTCATCCTGACTTCTCCGTGCCAATCTTGGATGTCTCGGAAATCGGCGTAGACCTGAGCTGGTACCTGACTCCGGCGAACCTTGTTCATCCTGATGCTCCGGCGAATGGGGAGGCCGCTCTGAAAGCTAGCGAAGGATCGCGGGCCGATCCGGAGGTTGAAGGCGAAGGCCAGGCAGGGGCCTGAGGCTCTTCGTTCTTATTGCTTTAGCTATTTTGTTTTCTAATTTTGTAGCTTTCTCTTGTAATACTTAGGCCTTCGGGCGACCGTGTATGTACTTCTGAAATTTCAAGTAATGAAATGAATGTTTGCTTCTCCAATATTTTACTTGAATGATTGCTTTTCTGAGTCTTTGCATGACTTTGTACAAATGTGTGAGGAGAGATTGTTGCGAGTGTAGCTCCAAATGAATTGATAAACTCATATAGATAACTTTTACAACAAATTCGATCGCTGCACAAACACCTGAATAATGCCGATCTCTGTATGTAATTGAATAGGGACGATCGTCGTATATATATCTCCGCACTCTTCCCCCTTGTTTTTGTTCACTTAGTGAAAGTAAGGGGTTGAAAATCGTTGAGTGAGCGGTCTTCAATTTTGTCGAATCCTCGAAAGGCCGTCCATCTCGGTCTTGAGGAACCGTGCACGATCGCGGAGTTCGATGGACCAATCTCCACGATCATGTCTTGTGCGCGAGCGACATTCCGTCTGATGGCTAAGTTCTCGCGACTCACTTAATTGGTAGGGTCCTCCGAAGGCTGCGCCTCGCCTCGTATTTAAACGAAGGGCGTGCGGTCTTGGTCTGGAAGATTCCTTGCACGGGGCATCGTCGGATTAATCAACTGCACTTCCGCGGCTTGTTAGCTCTGCTTCTACCTCGGCCCGCCATTAAGATGGCGACCCTCGAAGGTATACGTTGAGACGGGGGGAGGGACGCGTCGCATTGTCCAGGAAGGACCCACCACGTTAATTGATGGACCTTTGAGGGCAGGTGAACGTGTCCACAGATTAGTTTTGGAGGGCCCTCAGACTACGCCGACCTCTTATTTAAACGAAGGGCGGGCGATCGTGGCCCAAAGAGACCTTGCATGGGCGCAAAGAACGGTTCCAACATCCTTCACGACCATGGCGACACTCTTCTACCTCGGACCATCAAGTCAGATGACGATCCTCGACGGTATATGCTGTGTAAGGGTAGGAGATCGCCTGCCAAGGTTCTTTATGTAGATGACGAACTTTAGAGAGCGAGCGAGTAATACTATGATTTGTTTTGGAGAGACATTCGGCTATTCCCTTCTCTTGATAGAAGCATGTAGATACGGTCGCCGAGGTTGATCGAGGGGTTGGATCGTGTGAGCTTTTCGGCCTGTTTGCGTTCGACTCGGGTGATCGTGTTGGGAGATTGGTGGGGCTCCGGCTAAGCCAATAAGTTGTCCAACTTGCCCTCCTCGAACAATCTCCAGAGTTGTCTGAGGAGGTCGCGACATTGGTTGATGTTGTGGCTGGGACTCTTGTGGTAGGCACAATATTGATTGTGGTCCGGATGACCGTGGTCCCTTATTGCCTTTGGTTTGTTCAGCGGTCCACGTCCCTTGATGGCGTAGAAAATTTGGGTCGGAGTTCGGTTGAATGTGTGGAGGAGATAGGTTTCCACATCCTCGGAGGCCTTGTGGTCGCCGGATGGCTTGGTGACCGTCTTTTTGGTTTTGGCGATCGCCGTCTTTCGGACAGGAGGTGGCGTTTCCTCGCCTAGGCGGAGGGTGAGTAGCCTTTTCCTGGCCAGAAAGTCGGTAGCTTTAGCGCGGAAGATCGTGTAGGTTGGGAGGATGTCCTTCGTCAGATGTCTAAACATGGGTGAGTGACCGTAGAATCCCCCTAGGACCGAATAGAGAGCGAGCTCGTCGCTGATGGGCTCGCCAGTGAGGATGATTTCATCCACCCGGTCGATGTAATCCGCATTGGATTCGTCTTCCCCCTGCCTGATTTTCATCATGCGGTGGGGGACTTCTGGTCTGGCGACCTTAGCGACGAAGTATGACGTGAAGTCACTTGCCAGTTTCTCAAAGGAGATGATCGATCGTGGTGGTAGTGAGATGTACCACCTATGGGTCAGCTCTCCCAATGTTAACGGGAAGATTTGCCACTTAGTCGCATCTGATGCCCCACACTCGGTCATGTAGATCCGGAACTTACTTAGGTAGGTTTCGGGGTCCAATCTCCCTTCGTACGGAGGTGTTTTGGGAGGAGTGATCCTTGGTTGCACGGGGGCAAGCTCGATGTGGATCGCGAGTGGCTCGGTCGGCTCGATGATCTTTTTACTGGTGCTTGCCCCAGTATCCAAGAGTGCTTTCATCTCGTCGAGCTGGCGTTGCATAGCGGCCATCGCCGCGGCCTGGCTGCTCGTGGCTAGGTGCTCGGAGCGAGAGCCGAGGCGATCATGTACTGACCCCGTGGCGTTCGGAATGGGAGCTAAGCGGCTGATCTGTATTCCCATTGAAACCCAAAATATTCAATGAATATCAACGAAATAGCAACGAATAGTAATATATAGCAATGAAAATCGTCAAGAACACATTCATTCAAGTAAAAAGAAGGTAGCAAGAGTTTATGAAAAAAAAACATCGAAAAATGCATGGAATGTTGGTCTTATCAAAACAGAATAATCATCATAGGAAAGAAAATCCGCTAGTCAAGGTCGGCTTCTGGAGGTGTAGGAGGGATCCCGAAATGAGTACATACTTTTAACCATAATTTTGATTTCGCTCATTTCTTTTTCCAGCTTATCCATATGAGCGATCATCTTGGATGAGGAACTCTCATGTCTCGGTCGAGAAGGCCCTGGCTGAGTAGTAAGACGAGGCCTATCATGAGCAAGGCCTCGAGATGTGATCCTCTCCTCCGGTCGCGGTAGGACACCACCCTCGACTAAATGATGGTCGTCCTTTAGGTAGGCGAAGTACACCCATCCACGGTTTTGTGTTCGAAAATATTTCATGGTCTGGATGGTACCTTCGTGTACTAGGCTCCCCCTCGGGATGGCGACCCCATGTAGCCCCGTAAGATCAACTCCAGCACTCTCAAAAATCTCCGTCAAAATGGAACTGAAAGGCATTCCGGACTTGCGCTGACGGTCGACCTTGGCATAGCTCTTCTTGTGGAAAATCATTCCTTTTTCCACGAACCATCTCAGCACAATCGAAGCAAAATTTACTTGGTGATCTTTCCAAACATGGTATATGATTTCCATGTCGATATTTACTAGACGTTGCTGAGCATTGACCTTAGGCATTAGCATCTAGTAATAGCATCATGAAGTAGACGAATATTGATTCCAAAGTCATTGTTTTCAAATCAACCCGTATTTACTTCTAGCACAGCTTTGTCCGTTAATAAATCACGAACTTTAGCTTCATGGACACCATAGCTTTCATCGTCAGAAAAATTATCAATCACTTCATCCGGAGCGCCTTTGCAACAAAATCCCTCATTAGGGAGACCAAATATCTCGGATAATTTTGCGGCATCAAACATGATAGGTTTACCACGAACAATGGAGTTGACAACGACTAATCCATCAGAATCATAAGCCACAAAAAAACTTGCGTAGAATTCCCGTACGCAATCAACGAAAATCAGGCGAGCAAGACTTACGAAACGATTAATACCAAGCATATCAAAAAATTCCTCTATTCCAATACCAACTGATTTCAAAGATTCAAAGTCAAAATGGTGACTCGGAGTTACCTCTTCGTTGATTAACACTTCTTTGAAGATCTTTGAGGCTTGAGCATTCCTGAAAATCAGCTCTCCAGGGGGTGAAGATGAGGATTGAGAAGATTCTCCTCTACGTTTCTTGCTATTCCTGGTGGCTATTCATGGAATCGACCAGAAGTTTGAGAAGACGGACGGATTTTGTGAAGATTTGAGAAGGGTTTGTCGGGAGGTGATTTGTAATTAGAGATAGAATGAGGGGATAAATTCCGATCGAGGTATTTAAGTAACAGGGTCAAAGGGCATTACGTACGTTATATGGTTTCCGTATCGTACGTAACTAAAAATCTAAAACTACCTATACTAAAACCTGGGTTCCGTTACGTACGTAGTCCAAAGCCGCGTTACGTACGTAATGTCTTCTTACGTACGTAATCTTCCTGTCTTAACGGCCGTAAGCCGGACTAAATGAACAGTGATTTCCTTTCGATGATATCCCATTTTTAATGACTTTTTAATGTAGATATGATGAATATGCAAAACTTAAAAATGATCAACATGTCCCATTCCTAAATATATGCGAATAAAATTGAAAGCTTCTTCGGGTAATGGTTTTGTAAAAATATACGCCAATTGTTCATTTATACCAACAAATTGGAGACGTACATTCCCGTTTTGGACATGGTCACGAATAAAGTGGTGACGAATTTCTATATGTTTTGTCCTACTATGCAATATGGGGTTTTTGCTTAGATTAATGGCAATTGTATTGTCACAAAAGATAGGTGTATTTTTAAGCTCGATGCCATAATCTAGTAGTTGATTTTTGATCCATAGGACTTGTGCACATGCACTTCCCACAACCACATATTCTGCTTCAGCTGTGGAAGTAGCGACACTAGTCTGTTTCTTACTCCCCCATGAAATTAAACATGAACTCATAAAATGACAAGTTCCGGTGGTGCTTTTTCTATCAATTTTGCATCTACCGAAATCGGCATCACTGTATGCAGAAAGTTGAAAATCAATGCTCGATGGATACACAGGCCTAATCCAGCAGTACTTTTTAAATAATGAAAAATCCTTTTGCATGCAATGAGATGGGATTCTTTGGGATTCGCTTGAAAACGAGCACATAAGCAAGTAGCAAACATTATATCGGGTCTAGATGCAATTAAATAAAGTAAAGAGCCAATCATACCTCGATAATGTTTTTGGTCAACAGACTTACCTTTTTCATCTTTGTCGAGCTTAAGAGTGGAAGACATATGAGTAGATATTTCTTTGCAATCTTCCATCTTAAATTTCTTTAGGAGCTCATTGACGTACTTGGATTGGTGAATAAATATTCCGTCATTGAGTTGCCTAATTTGGAGTCCGAGAAAGTTTTTCAACTCTCCCATCATGCTCATTTCGAATTCTCCCTTCATAAGATTTAAAAATTCTTGGGACAAAGATTCGTTAGTTGCACCAAAAACAATGTCGTCCACATAAATTTGGCAAATAAGCATATCACCACCTAAATTCTTAATAAATATGGTATTATCAACATTGCCTCTTTTATACCCATTTAAAATAAGAAAAGTGCTTAAACGATTATACCATGCTCTCGGAGCTTGTTTTAATCCATAGAGAGCTTTGTGGAGCTTGTACACATGATGTGGATGATCATAGTCTTCAAAACTCAGCGGTTGCTTGACATACACCTCCTCCTGGATGATTCCATTTAGGAACGCACTCTTTACATCCATTTGATGGAGTTTGATTTTCTTGTACGCGGCAAAGGCACAAAGAAGACGAATTGCCTCAAGACGAGCCACAGGAGAAAAGGTTTCCTCATAATCCAATCCTTCTTCTTGATTATAACCTTGGGCGATCAATCTCGATTTGTTCTTAATTGGGAGACCATCATTATCGGTTTTAATTTTATGCACCCATTTAGTACCAATGATTGATTTGTCTACCGGTGCCGAAACTAATTCCCAAACATTATTTCTTTCGAATTGGTTTAGCTCTTCTTGCATAGCAATAGCCCAATTCTTGTCATTGATGGCTTCATCGATATTCTTTGGTTCTATAAGAGAAATAAACGCAATATTGTTAATACAATCATTTATATTTCTCCTAGTTCGTACACCTTCATCGATTTTTCCGAGAATTTGTTCCATCAGATGGTCTTTCACATTTGCCCAATCTTTAGGAAGGTTGTAAGAATTCTCCTCCTGCTTGTCCGAGCTTAAGTCGAGCTTCTCCAACTCCTTTGACGCTTCTGACACTTCTTTAACCGGAACCATACCTGCATCATCATCAAAAACAACCTTTCTCGGGGGTCAAACTGTATCATCGAATTTTACATGAATTGACTCTTCTACCGAGCCTCTTCTACAATTAAATACACGATAAGCTTTACTATTAGTCGAATAACCAAGAAATATTTCAATATCCGATTTAGAGTCAAATTTTCTCAAATTATTCTTACCATTATTATGAATAAATACCTTACAACCAAATGGATGAAAATAAGATAAATTGGGCTTTTTACCTTTAAATATCTCATATGGAGTCATCATTTTGTTCCTCCAGAGATGGACTCGATTAATAACATAGCAAGCGGTGTTAACGGCTTCCGCCCAGAAATATTTAGGAAGCCCATATTCATTGAGCATTGTTCGGCTCATTTCTTCTAGAGAGCGATTCTTCCTCTCGACAACTCCATTTTGTCGAGGTGTCCGAGGTGCCGAAAAATTGTGCCCAACACCATAATTATCGCACAAATCTTCAAAAATATTTGAATCAAATTTTCCACCATGATCGGCTCGGATGGCGATAATTGGTAACTCTTTTTCCTTCTGGGTAATCTTACACCACTTAACAAACTCGTTAAATGCATCATTTTTATTTGTCAAGAATTAATTCAAGAATGTGACTAGTGGAAATTTCCATTTTTGTTTAAACGAGCCTCTAGCATGTTTACCTTTAATACATGCCTCACAAATGTGGTCTTTTCTGAAATTTAATTTTGGTAGACCACGGACAATATCGTTTTTGGCCAATTTTGAAAGAAGTGGCAAAGAGGCATGACCCAATTTTCGGTGCCAAATAACGGCATTTTCATCGTATGAAAGTAAACATTTTTCATTGAAAGAAGATTCATCTTGAAGATCAACAATATAAATATTTCCATATCGCAATCCAATAAAACCGACTTAGTCTTTTCTCATTGCAGTGCAATGTGTACTTTCAAAAATTAATTTAAGACCAGTGTCACAAAGTTGGGAAACACTTAGAAGATTATGGAAAAGACCATCAACAAATAGAACATTTTCAATAGTAGGTAAAGGTTTCTTACCTATTTTACCTGTCCCTTTTATTTGGCCCTTTTTATTATCGCCAAACGTTACACAACCACGATCCTTTTCAGCTCCGTGAAGAGATGTTCATTCCCACTCATGTTATTTGAACATCCACTATCAACATACCATTTATTTGATACTATTGTCTTCCTTGCTTGTACCTACAAAAATAATTTTCTTCCGTTTTATAGGTACCCAGGCTAATTTGGGTCCTGTGGAGTTAGATATAAAAACTTGGTTTTGAACAATGGTCCCTTTAGGTACCCAAATTTGTTTGACTTTTATAGTTCGTCTAGAACTTCTACAGTAAGTTTCGGTATGTCCTGGTTTTAAATATTTTGGACATGATGGAATTCCCGTTTTTAATGTGTCCGAATCTTTCGTGGTAATTTCTAAGGACTTTTTCATTGGAAATGAATTATATCCGAGTCCTTGTTTTGAAAGAGAACATTTTTGACCAAATAAGAGATGCTCAAATTTGTCATTACCACACGAGAATTTTCTAATGTAAAGTTTCAATTCTTTCTGAGTATTGTATAAATCATCTCTCATAATTTTCTCGTTAACCAGACAATTTGTATGATCAATCGAAACATCCTTGTTTTTCAATAATTTTGAATTTTCAGTTTCAATAGATTTTATTTTCTTTTTCAAATCTTTATTAATATTGCAAACTTTTTCGTATTCATTATTTAAAGATTCGAAAGCATCAAGAAGTTATTCATGAGAAGAATCACTAATCTCGACTTCTTCATCGCTATCTTCGGATGCGCGGGCCATTAGAACAAGATTGGTTTGAACTTGAGGTTCATCATCCTCATCATCATCGCTCCATGTAGCGACATAGACTTCCTTCTTTTTGAACTTTTCGTGAGGTAGTTTTGATGAACTCATTGGAGCAGCAGCACGACAATCTTTAGCAAAATGGCCTGGAACGCCGCACCTTCGACAAGTATTGTCGAACCTTTTATTTTGTGGGAAGTGACTCTTTTTG
Source organism: Orobanche coerulescens (assembly GCA_033398695.1). Classification (NCBI taxonomy): domain Eukaryota; kingdom Viridiplantae; phylum Streptophyta; class Magnoliopsida; order Lamiales; family Orobanchaceae; genus Orobanche; species Orobanche coerulescens. The sequence goes on along the minus strand of CM065805.1, from coordinate 25,813,513 downwards.
GATTCATCCCTCGGTTCATGTTTGATGTCTCTTCGACGCCTTTGTAAAATATTATTGAATTTCTTTATGTTTTTTGCATAAAAGGCGGTTTCTTCGTCCTCTTCTTCGATAGGTTCATCTTCTAGATCGCTATCTTCTTTGGATTTGAAGGTGATCGTCCTTTCTCTCTCCTTGGGCTTTGGTTTGGAGCTTCGAGATTTAATGACAATCTCGTAATTGATGAGAGATCCAATGAAAGCGCTGAATTCAATGTGTTGAGATCTTTCGACTCCATGATAGCCGTAACAGTAGCGTCCCATTATCTTGGTAGAGATCGAAGGATTTTCTTGGCTTTATCACTACTTGACATCGGTTTCCCGAAGGAAGCTAGCCCATTTGTGATAGCTGAGAGACAGTCAAGCATAGTAGTAATGCATTCATCTTCTTTCATAGTGAAGAGTTCATAATCGTGAAGAAGCATATTGATTTTTGTCTCTTTCACTTGACTCGTACCTTCGTGGGTAATCTCTAGCATTTTCCAGATCTCTTTGGCCATCTCACAAGAAGAGATTTTGTTGTGATCTTCTGGGTTGAGAGCACAGTAAAGCAATTGAGTAGCTTTACTATTGAAGTGATCGTTCTTCCAGTCAGTATCATCGTACTCTTCAAAGCTTTTGATCGAGTCATCTGTCTTCTTTGGAATGGTAGGTCCAAGAGAAATGACCTTCCAAATTTCAATATCGTGAGCTCGGATGAAGATAGACATTTTCTTCTTCCATGTCATAAAGTTTGAACCATCGAGAAAGGAGGGCGATTGAGAGCATTGCCTTCAAGAGAAGAGTGGATAAAGGCCATTTATGGATCTTTTCTCTAGCGGGTGTTAATCCGGTGAAAAAGAGACTGCTCCGATACCAATTGTTGGATTAGTACCGCCACTAGAAGGGGGGTTGAATAGTGCGGTTAAGGGTTTTGAACTCTTTTTGTGCGGAAGCTAAAATATCGGAGTAAATAAAATACGGAAAAGAAAGAACACAAGAAATTGTTCGAGAGGTTCGGCTATTAACGAAGCCTACGTCCCCTACCTAGTTTTATCGACTAGGACTTTTCTAGAAACCTTGAATGCACTTTCTAGTTTAGTGCCAACTCTTACAATTTCTTGATTTCCGGGCTCAAGAACAACCTCACCAAAACACTCTTGTTTTTCTGGGTACAAGACAACCTTACAATAAAACAATTGCGAGTAGGAACTCGACTTTACAAGATATATCGCTCTTTGATACAAGAATATAGATAAGAAATAATAGAACAATTCTTCTCGTATCACAATATGGAATGTGTATATCTCTCGAAATATTTGCTTGAAATAGCTTGAATATGCTTGTAAGCTCAGATAAGTTGTGTGTCTTCCAAATCCTTGAATGGTGTTATTTATAGCCTTCATGAGGTAAGTTTCCTGTTGGAGCAGTGGCACACCTTACGTATGTTATGTGAGACAGTTTACGTACGTTACCAATTTTACATACGTTACAGAACTTGAGTAACAGCCATAATGAACTCTTAAAAATAGTTCAGTGACTTATGATGAAACTCGTTACGTACGTTGTGCAAATGTTGATTACGTACGTAATACATTAGTCAAGGAGCCGTTGGATGTGTAGACTTGGTGTAACGGTTGATGAATTTTCGTGTTGACTTGCAACAGGCAGAATTTCGAACCATACGTACGTTATACATTATGTATTACGCACGTTACCTGTAGAAAAATGCTTGCCAAAATTGTGAGTGTTACGTACGTTAGGTAGGAGTGGTTTACGTACGTTAAGTGAAGGAAAAATATGTGAAGTGAATTTTGGTTAAATAACTCATCATCAAAATGTATAAAATGAATTATAAAAAATATTGTACCAACATAAATGAAATGAAAGCGAAACCATTCATTAAATATTGTAAACTGGACAAGTATAAACTTGCCTCGATACCGATACAACAAAGCTGTTACCAATTCCATTGCCTTTGTCTAGTAGCTCCTCAGCCCCGACCAAAAGCAATCTACGAACTCTTCAACCTCAACCGCAACACAATGGTCATAATCAACGATCAAATATCACGACCTACTGCAATAATCGATTAACACACATTCGATAATAATCAACAACCGATATAACCAACCAATCAAACTCAACGGCTCAACAATACCTCAATCATATACAAAAACGATCAATATAACTCAAACAATTACGAACTCGTATCCACAATACAAACCGCAACTCGATAATCATAATTAACAATCATTATAACCGATCAACAAACCCAACAGTTCTACAATATCCCGATTAAACACAAATCCGAACAACCCAAATCAATAAATCATGAATATATAACCATAATACGATTCCACAATTTGATAATCATATCAACAATCAATTAAAACCAATAACAAGAGTCTAAATATTATCAATTCCAAATTCAATCTTAAATACGAATTAACAAGGTTCCTCCTTGTAAATTCATAGTTAAAAATTACTGATGATCATCATAAATTCGAAACAACCAATTATTTCAATATTATAGATAATCATATTCCAAGGCTGATGTTCATCATATCATATAATCCAAGAGTTCTTCAAGAACACGAATTATCCGAAATCACGTTCATACTCAACAAAATGGTATAATCTGATGTCTTCTAACATCTAAACAATCATCTAATTCATAATCCAAGGCATATATCATCATAACATCAAGAATCGCAACAATACTACCAAGAACACTATGATTCCCTAACCATGCTCATGATAGAATAGCATAATCCAACATATATATCACCATGTCATCATCTTCCTTAACAAACTTCCCGTGAAATACCAAGAATCATCATAACACGTCCATAAACTATTATCATACGAACTAATCATCAACACCAACATCAAAATCCAAAATGAAGGGAGATATTAACCAACATATCTCTTGAAGATAAACAACACCATCCAAAACCACACGAATCATATCAATATCCGTATATCAACAACAACATCAACATAACTCTGTAATTCACCTCATAATCACACTTATCAACTCATATACATGACGATTATCAACTCAAGAACATCATATACAATCCAAGATGAAATCCCAAAGTGAAGAGTAATTACATATTCAAAGAAATGGATTAAATCCCAAGGTTGAATCCGTTCTCAATCACTTCCAAGCTCTAATGTTGTTAAGGATGATCAACTCCACAATACTCAAGTGTTTGGAACCACAAACCTCTTTCTAGAACTCTCTCTACCGGATGAGATGAAGAAATGGCCGAAATGAACAACATTACTCAACTGCACATATTTATACTGCACATTATTAGTGTGCGTTACTCTTACTAGATAGCGTGCGCTAACTGACTTTGTTAGCGTGCGCTATCGTAGTCCATAGGCTACTGCCTTACTTCGCACAATGGTTTACGTACGTAACACTAAGGTCATAGTGCACATTATAGAGATGTTGACTTGCTACAATAATACAAACCATTAGCGTGTAGTAATCTTTTTTGACTCGACATGTAGCGCACATTAGTTAGCCTGGACAGATGCTAGAGAACCGCATTTCTTTTAGCCATTAGTCCTAACCTTTGCAGTCAATCACCCATGACTATATTCTATATGTGTTGTCTAGTAGTGACAACTGTTTTGTATGAATGTGTATTATGACTTTTCGTTACACTAAGTGATAATTGATTTTGTTCATTGAATTGATAAATTATGCCAGTCGTTAGGCTGGGTGTGTGTTCGATAACGCTTTCCTGAAAATTTCATGAGTTATGACGGTTCGACTAATCGTCGGCTTCATGTAGACTTTGAAAATTATTTGAAATTGGTGAGCCGGCCTAGAATTCTCAAATAAAACATCGACAGTATTTGAAAGAGTTGTATTAAAGTGCCTTTGGATATTTCGTAAAATGTTACCGTCGTTGATTTTTGTGTAGTGTTGGGAGAATTTTCGAAAATGATTTTTAACATATTGTTGTACTTTCAAATAATTCGAGTATATGATTTTCAAAAATCTTTCACACCATAAAATTTTTCTATTTCAAATTTCACTACGATTTTTATTTTCAAAAATATATAGTGAAAGATGAAAAACTTCAAATTCGGATCCAGTGCATGTACGAATGGTTTGATGATCTCGCATGGTTATCTTGTTTGTTATCAACAGTGACGATGATGCATAGTGGCATGGTGATTTTGATGATGCCGGTTACAAGGAATTATTGTTTTGCAAATGATCTTAAAATGAGACGGTTAAAGTCTTTTGTTTACAAATTTTGATAAAACAGCGCGAGGTACCAAAAATACTTTCCAAGTTTTATTTTGAATAACATACAAATCCAAAGATTTTCAAATGATACCTTGTGGGTCTTCTTATTGAGTTGCTATTAGTATTTTATGTGATATGTCGTGCTGAGTCGACACTTTAGTATATTATTTTGCGAAGTTGTGCCATCGTATTGAGTGAGTATCCGTTTAGTATGCCGCTGGGCAGAGGATGCAGTCGTGACCGTGGTACAGATGGTCATGGAGATTGGATACGGAACCAAGAGAATATTGACGGGAAGGCTGTTATTCTAGCACTTTGTTCTCGTTGTTTAGTTTTCGAGGATGAAATCTCTTTTAAAGGTGATATGGTGTAATACCCACATTTTTTTTCGCTTCCGTTTAGTTCGAGTCTATCGACTCGATGGTGTTCGTTGATGCTTCTGACCTTGTGTTGTCTCTAGCCCTTATCGTTCGAGCAAGTTCTCATATTGTTCCAAATTAATCTATATATCGTTGTCACCTTTCCAAGTTCGGATCGATTCCCTGTGAACCGTGTACAAAATTAACACCTCGTGGTCCCTACAGGCTTATTGATGTCTTGATTTGAGGTGTGAACTTCAGAGTTGTTGTTTGATCGTCGTTGCTCGATCATTGTTATTCGTTCATCATTATCCGATCATTATTGTTCGATCTCTTAATCGTGATTATTGAGCGTCTGGGCCACTTCGTAATTTCCTTAAGTGTTGGGAAAATTGTCTTGTATTTGATCTTCTGAATCCTTGAGTTATTGGAATTTCATACTTTTCAAGTGTCGGACTCTTGAATTGATTTATGTACTATCCAATTTTATCAACCGCAGTGATATATGTTCGTTGCTTTTCGTAAGCGTTCTTGCGGGTTGAGTCGGACCGCAGTAGCTTTGTGCTGCATGAAGCTCTTGTGTGGTGTCAATATCAGATAACGTGTGTTATCTAGAATTGTCTTGCTTTTGTTTTAAGTTTCGGGACGAAACTTATTTTAAGGGGGGTAGAATGTAATACCCGCGATTTTCGTTCCGATTATTTTGGATTTTTCTTCGGATATTTCCCAATTGCCGAGCACTGATATTATTTTCTCGACAACTGATTCTGTGTTTATGGCTGTATATTGTGATTTGTTGTATGTTGTTTTCATTCCAGATCAATAATGTTGTCCACGAGCGTTTTGTTGTGTTCGTTCCGTGCATTTTCGGAAAATCGAGTCGTCGGGTCATGACGGGTGCGGGCACTGGCCGGACAGGTGCGGCAGGAATCGGCATAGCGCACACTACTGCCGGAAGGTAGCGCACGCTACGGCCGGAAGGCTGCGCACACTACGACCAGAAGGCTGCGCATGCTAGTCGGCCGAGGCAGCAGGGACAGAGAGGTTTATGGACATCGGGCGGACAGCAGGTAGCACATTCCACTGTCGATCACTGCGCGCACTAATCGGCAGGCGTAGCGCATGCTACTCGGCCGGCCAGCGCACGCTACCTGGCCGAGCAGATTAGTCCAGGAAGTCTCTGGATTGCGGCACAGGCCGACAGCGCACATGTCTAGCACATGATGGCGGGCCCCGACCGAACATTCTCGACCATGACCGCCCGTTAGCGCGCACTAGCTCGGAAGCCTAGTGCACACTAGTCTGCACCAGTATATATATGATCGAGTAGTCCAGTTTCTGTCATTTTTCCCATTTCTCTTTTTCCCTTCCGCGGCTGGAGCCTTGGGGAACTTGAAGGAATGAGGTTAAACAATTAATCCATGAAGTTCTTGAGCCTATATCATCGATTGATCATCCCATAACATTCTTAGATCCAGCGAATCAAGGTTTATTTTCCTAAAATCCTAGTTTTGGGAAAAACTGGGGATTTTGATTGATTTCGTCCGTTTGATCCGAATTAACTAAGATTAATGATTGATTTTTGATTATTAAGTTGTGTTCTACCAATTCTCTTGTTTTTCCATGGTTTGATTCGTCGTTTTGTTGAGTTTCTAACCGACTCCTTGAAGGTGTCCGGTAAAATGTCACAAAGGGGATTCGTGCGTTCTACAATTATTCTTCCTCATACGATCGTTGACTTATTGATGATATGATGTTAGGTCAGGTTTATTGTGAAGAACTCGAGTCGGAACTCTTCCGTTCGTCGTTTTCTTCAAGCTTCCCGAGAGATCGTATTTCCGTTGTTTTTGCCCGGAGGATGGGAGGTGTTCAAGGTTTCTCGGTTGAGCCGTGTTCTTCGGAGTGTCCGATATCGATTATCGAGGCAAGTATTTTGGCCATACATTACATGTTTTATGGATATGATGGTTGGTAATCGACGATATGTGCTAAATGAATGTTTATAACCATTTTTCAAAAGAATTGGTATATTTACAATCATGGTTTTCTTAAAAGGTGACTCGTGTGTTTTGTGAATTAATGTGCTTAATTGAATATGTGTATTAGTGTTGAGTATAGGATCGCATTACTTTCGTGTGATGCTATTATGTTTGATTACCTCATCGGTAAGTTTTGAATTTTAATCCTTTGGTTAGGATGTGGGCGTCGAGACATGTAATTAGCAATGAATATGTGAGTTTATGTGATATTGGTTGTGCCGTTCGGTTCGGTTGAGATAGTGTGCTTTCTGGTTGATGGTTTCGGTTCTGGGATGTGAGTATGTGTTGGATAATTGGGCCATTCTAGAAAAATACCCCGACTATATATATATATATATTGTGATTGACTCTTGGGAAGTGTGGTTTGAAATGTGAACGGATGAGAATTGTAAGGTTATTCTCGGGTACTCTCACTCGGGATTGACTCGACGGGGTCACACGGAGACCTGGTGGCTTAACGGCTGGACCGGTTCGCGAGGGTTACCTTCGAGTGGGTATTCTCACCTGGGGTTTCTCGACGGGGCGCACAGGGACTTGGTGGCATGATGGCTGGACCGGGTCGCGAGAATTTCCAGAATGTTTTTACTGGTGGTTGGTTGTGATACATTTTCACAATGCTTTTTGCTCTGGGTCGAGAGACATTATATATCGAGTCTTGGTGTTTGGCTAGAATGGCACCAGCATAAGTGTAGTATATGATTCGTGTCTTGGTCGTGATGTTTTTGGCATAAGGACGCGGGCCCTTTGATTGTTTCCGTGCATTGTGGATTGGTTATGTATCGAGTTTGACCATTGGGTTATTTCCTCGAGTATGTGATGTGGTTGGTTGGGTCGTGGACCTCGTGTTTCCGGGATGGATTTGTATTTTGAAAAAAATAAAGTTTGGGCTAAATCCCTAAGTGGCTTTCGAGGAATTAAGAACTTTTCAATTTCAAACGTTTTCAAAACTCCCGAGATTTGGTAGTGTTTTCAAAGTGCTTACTTGTTTCGTTTCTACTTTCAGGACTTGAACTATTTTAACTAAATGAATTATCTCGGGAAGTCTTTCATGGTATTCCCGAAATGTGTTGTGTATGGCTCGTATTTGCATTTTATACTTGTACTAGCAAAACAGTGGAGTTTTGCTAACCCCCAAGTATTCGGGGGGTGGATGTTTGTTCTGCGTCCAGGTACATGCAGGTTTTGGGAGCAAAACACGGGATCGGTGTGAAGGATAATGGAAGACGAATGATACTAATCACATGAAGGCTAGTTTTGGGTGCAGTCATTCGGAGTTCGTTGTTTGGTCTTCTCCACTCTCGTACTTTTTGATTATGAGTGTATTTTACCCTTGCATAGGTATGAGTCGAGATGGAAATGTGTATTTTGACTTGTATGATAATGATGTAAGACCAAATCGATCTATTGGATTCATTATTTTGTTACGTCGGCATGTAATGTATTATGTGGTTTTGGTGTCTAGCCTGGCAGATCTTTATGGAGAGGGTCTGCGGCGTGTAATATTCCCGGTCAGATTCTAGGGGTGTTACAGGACCCAGGCATATTCGGAGCATGTGTTTAGCATGCGCTACCCATGCTGTATTAGCGCGCGCTAGCCTCACACTTAGCGTGCGCTAACTGTTCTATTTCAGCGACATGATTGCGAACATATATACGACATTACTAGAATCGATGGTCACAAATAAACAACAGCAATGTTCGAATGTCAAAGCCATCGATTTAACACCTCACGAGCAACCATCAAAAGACAATTATTATCCAAAAACCAAAATCTCACATCTTATTAAACAGGGCTATATGAATGTACACAAACAGAATGACTTAGCATTCACATCACCGTTTTAATAATAAAACTAGGCACCATTGCCCAAATGGCGATAACATAATCAATACACATCTTCTTACTAACATTCATGAAACCGGAAAGTTACAAACGAGAGTCACGTCTTGAGTATGTTTTGTAGACCTCATTTGAGTTTAAAACTCGTGTTTTGAAAGCTTATAGTACACAATGGAAAAGAATTATCAATAATTCGATCTTTGAAAACACAACCGCCCCCTATAATTGATCTAGGAGATCATCGATCCTGGGAAGCGGATAACGATTCTTGATAGTAACCTTGTTTAGTTCTCTGTAGTCAATGCACAGGCATAGAGATTTGTCCTTCTTTTTAACAAAAAGTACTGGCACGCCCCACGGCGAGGTGCTCGGGCAGATTAATCCCTTCTCCAGTAGATCTTCGAGCTGTATCTTCAATTCTTTCATCTTGGCCGGTGCCATCCTGTAAGGAGCTTTGGAAATAGGTCTCATTCCCAGCTCAAGTTCAATGGAGACATCAACTTCTCGGTGCGGCGGCAGCCCTGGTAGTTCATCGGGAAAGACGTCTGGAAATTCATTCACCACTGGGATGTTCACGACCGAAAGTTGTGATGTATCCTCTTGGAGAACATAACACCAATAGTACATCTCCCGAGAGTTACAGGAGACTTCAGGTGCAAGAAGGTTGGGATACCCTTTCGTACTGAAGTGTTCTCGACCTTTGATAACATGCGTGGTACCGTCGCAAGCCAAGATGGAAATAGTCAAGTGGTAGGTGTCCAATATCGTCCTGTGCAAGGGCATCCAGTTCATACCTAAAATGATATCTTCATTCTGAAGCGGGAAAACCATAAGATTTGCAGTCCAACTATGATCATTTATGCGAATCTGACAATCTCGAACTTTTAGAATTCCGCCAACTCTACTACCCTCGGATAGCTTAACAGTAAAGGATTCACAAGGCACACAAGCAAGATCTAAATGCTCAACACATTCCACAGATATAAATGAATGCGTGGCTCCAGTATCAAATAGTACATGAACAGGCTGGGCGTTAACAAGAAGTGTACCAGAGATAGCTTGCGCGGACTGACCATCCGTAGCCCTCAGTTCAAATACACGGGATGGTAATGTAACACCCCCAGAGCCGACCGGGAATATTACAGTGCCGTGGGCCCCGAGATGGAACCCACAAGGCTGAAGGATATTTTCGCAAATATTTACAAACGCCCAAGAGGCTAACAACGGTAATATCTTTTAAAAACATTCGAAGACTTTATAAAACTCGTTTATCAAAACCATCGTAGAATCTCATTTGAAACCATAAGGCCCAAAATGCCAAAACTCAACCATTTAAAAACATATGTTAAGCTATCGCTTACACGTACCGACAGAACAAATTTAGAAAATGATTTCCAAAGTAACCTTAGTTACCAGATACCAATAGGTCATTTTAAAAATACTCACGCAGCAGAAAAAGACAAACGATTAAAATACTCTAGCAGCGGAATACAAGAACTGATCAGGAAACTCAATACACAAATACATGCCCTAGCCAGTATCCTCCGGGAAGTTCATCTCTCCACGACCGCTACAAGCTTGATAATTTAAGAACCTAAAAAGAAAACCCACGATGGGGTCAGCCATAATATCCAACAATGATAACTATCACATCTCGTTGATAATTACATACCAATGAAAATACTAAGTAAGAATACGACCAATGTAATATTACCACCATAACTTTACCAACTCGTGATAATAATTACCAAGGTTCGCACCTCGTAACCTTTCAACAACACAATAAGCTAATACCGAAAGATCTGTATTGTATCTCAATAATACCCAAGGTTCTCAAAACATTATCATAACTCACTACTACGAAATCTACTAACTCTGTCCAACCCAATCCATCGGGTAACATCATCACATCTCAACACGATAATCGATTGTCCATCAAAGACAAATACCAAAGGAAATACGGAACATAACTCAGAATACGCAATGCCACGACGAATCTCGTCAATCTAATTCAAGATCAGATCAATACAACATACGGACATGGTCCTAACACAAGACCTACAAATGCATACTCATATGACAACGTCAATATGCTCACATCAATAACAACACTGTATACTTATGGCAAACCCATAATATACATATGCACAATAACAACAACGCATAAGGTAATCCAACGATCCAGCGTACACAGCTATAGATCCCCATGATGATCCTGTCGGACCAACGCATGGTGACATTACCTGTCCAACGATCCAGCGCACACAACTATAGATATCCCATGTTGATCCCATCGGGCCAACGCGTGGTGGACATATGACAATAATGCACAACTGCACAAAACAACAATACACAATATACGACAACAACAATGCACAAATGCATGACAACAACGAAACGTGAATGTACCATAGCATGATCGACACAAAAGACGACAATGATTAAAGTACTTACTCCGAGTCCTTCGAGAGCAATCTTGATAACTAAACTATCGCCAACCATTATTCTGAATATTCGACGATCCAAAATGTCACGAACGGTAGATAATTCCTATCTTCGTCTATACCACTATGTACCCTCGATACCAAGCGTACGGACAACAAATGTAAATCATATATATTATGATTTAATTCCCAAAACTAGAATACAACTTATAATCCCAAATATCCTGTGATTACGATTATAAACATTGCTATACAAATTATGAACGAATGAAATGGAAATCATTCATTAAATATTATAAACTGAGCAAGTAATAACTTGCCTCGATACCGACACGATCATGATGATGAAGTCGTTACCAACTCCATTGCTGTGATCTACAAGTCCCTCGGCCCTGATCAATGTAATTCACGAACATTCTCGAACACGACCGCAAAGCATGGTTCTATTCACCGATCAATAATCTCAACCTATTACAATAATCGATAAACAACAAGTTCGATAACAATCAACAATCGATAAAACCAATTCACAAACCCAACAGCTCAACAATATCCCGATTAACCACTAGTGTAACACCCCAATCTAGGCGGATATTACAGTGCCGTAGATCCCCGACTGGGACCACCAGGCGAATGAAAATTAATGACTTAAATAATATAGTAGTACCGAAACATTATATCATTAAATTACTCTGATGAGGAGTTTCATTACAACACACCCAGGATAATACAGAATACATGTATATTTTATATGAAGATAAAATATACAACACGGAATAAATGAGTATTCAGATGGAAGTCTGCATCGGAAATAAAAATGAAGAAAACATGAAGACTGAAAAGGACTAGGGCCCCCTACTAGTATCACTGGGACTCCTCGTCGTCAACGTTCTCTTCCCGTGCCTTAGCCTTGCCATGACCTGAAAACAACATCCCCCAATGGGGTCATTTACACAAAACAACAATCCTCAAGAGTTGAACAATATACAACAATCACATAAATGAATTAATGAATTAAGTTGAATGATGAGCATCAATGTACGCCCGAATGAAAAGCGTGAGAGCACAAATAGCCGAGTGTCCGGAGCCCCGCATATACACCCTCTATTGGCCTAATTAGTCTCACGGTCCAATGTGTCCAGAGTCCCGCGTATACACATTACCGTATGCACAGTCCAATGTGTCTGGAGTCCCGCATATACACATGACCATAGTGTGCCCGACTAAAATTTCACACATGTGCCAAATGGCCATGAAATATAATTCCGGAAGATCACCAGAACAAAAATGACCAAGGTGAGGAGTAATGAATAGAATCCAATAAGGATCAAGAATGACTCACCGAGATGAAATAATGATACAACGAGTGATAGCTTCAATGAAATGATTTTGGCACTGTCGTTCCTCGTGAGTTACATGATGAGTTGCTAAAAACAAGTCTCGACATGAACGATATATTATGAGTGAATTACATGTATGAATGAACAACAACGTAAGGAATGAATATCCTCTTAACCGATTAAGAATTTACTTACACAATACCGGTGTTGAAATGTCCTTCCTCGAACAACGTCCTAAAAAGAGATGCCGGTCGCTCGAACAACCTTGAATAACACAATTACCAATAATCCGCTCAATAAATGTATCAAACACGATTATAACCAACTCAAGCACAACAATATACAAACTCATTGAGGCATCCTAACGAATACTTGGCAAACATACATCACTTGATAATATTCAATCCCGAATATATCGAAACCAAACTCCAAAATGAGTATTTCAAACCAAAAAACACCTTCAATGATATCAATAATCCCATAGGATTCCACAACTCGAGTTAACGACAATATTTAATCGAAAACCCCCAAAAATATCAAAGTCAACCAAAAAGTGTTCTTGAAATAACCCCAATATTCATGAAATCCGAAATATATGCCAAATAATCCGTAGGAATACATTCATCCAAGGTAGATAATCCATATCTAACATATTCCAACAACAATCCAAGCTTACACAAAGAAATCGGAAGGGAAATACCCAAAATCCGAAATTCTAGATCCAAGAAATTATTACCTTGATTTGATGTGATGGAGATGATGAAATGATGATTAATCAGAATGATAAGCTTGATGATGATAGGTGAGTGCAGCTCGAAAAGATCTCTCCAAATCGCCCGAAATCGCCCGAAATCGTCGAATGAGCGAAGAGAGAATGACAAATGACGAATCTGGACTGCACTGTCCAATATATACTGTTCCCAGATTAGCGCACGCTACGACCTGTTATTTAGCATGCGCTAACAGGTTAACCGGACAGTCCAGTGATAGCGTACGCTATGAACTTGATAACGTGTGCTAACGCCCTCCCGATAGCGTGTGTTAACTCCAAAAGTTAGCGTGCGCTAGCTAAATACCTGATGTCCAGTGACCGAAGTCCAGAACCTCCTGTCCTCTGACCTGCTTGCGATAGCGCGCGCTACGTCCAATAATCAGCGTGCGCTACTGCCCCAATAGCGTATGCTAAAATCCACTCATAGCGTGCGCTAGGAATTATTCCAAAATCAGTCCAGTACCCACTGGACTCTGCCTGATCGGCCTTAGCGCGCGCTACACTGATTGCATAGCAGGTGCTATCCAAACTTACTAGCGTGCGCTACTTACCATTCGTAGTGTGCGCTACTCCAACTCGGCTGCAGTCCAGTGCCTTCTGGACTGCAGGCCTGAACCACATTAGCATGCGCTAAAACGGAGAAATAGCATGCACTGCCCGTACTCAATTAGCGCGCGCTAAATAGAGTACGTAGCATGCTCTACTCCTCACACACAGCCTATTATGAAGATGACAATGATGATGACCACAGTTCAATCCTCCAACCAGGTAGGACAACGGATAATAACTGATGTATGATACAATAACTCTGATCGGTGAATACAATGAATGAATATGAACGATGAATGATCATTAATGAGTGAAAAATTACTGAATGATATTGACTAAATTACAACCGGGTATTACATACACCCCCCCTTAAAAGAGTTTCGTCCCAGAAACTAAGGGTCAAACAACTCGGGATAACTCTCCCGCATACTATCCTCGGTTTCCCAAGTAGCCTCTTCGACTCCGTGTCTAGACCACTGAATTTTAACCAAAGGAATCGTCTTGTTCCTCAACTGTTTGATTTGCCACTCTAAGACTCGTAAGGGACGCTCCTCATACGAATGATCGTCTGCGATTTCGATCTCGTCGAACTAAAGTATGTGACGCGGATCGGCAACATACTTCCGCAACTGAGAGACGTGAAACACATTATGAATTCGGATCAACGCCAGAGGCAAGGCCAATCGATAAGCTAGCTCGCCTACTTGATCCAAAATCTCAAACGGTCCAATGAATCTCGGACTCAACTTTCCCCTCTTCCCAAAACAAAAGATACCTCTACTCGGAGATACCTTGACCAAAACATGGTTACCCGCCTCGAACTCTAATGGCCGACGACGGTTATCTGCATATGATTTTTGTCGACTCTGAGCGGTCAACAAACGACTCCTGATCAAAGCTACCTTCTCACGGGCGGCTATAAGCATATCGGGCATGGTGCCGATTGATTCTGATATGTCATCCCAACAGAAAGGAGATCGACAATGACGACCATACAAGGCCTCGTAAGGTGCCATCTTGATCAAAGCATGCCAACTATTATTATACGTGAACTCAATCAACGGTAGTTGGGCTTCCCAATCATATTTTCAATCGAGGACACATGCTATCAACATGTACTCCAATGTCTGAATAGTCATCTCTGCTTGTCCGTCTGAGATTAAGCTGAGTTCCCATAGCACGATGAACTGATTTCCAAAAATATGACACGAATCGCCCGTCACGATCAGAAACGATACTCTTAGGAGTACCGTGCAGTCTCACTATCTCTTTGATGAACAACTGGGCAAGTCTCTCGTGACCCCATGTATCCTTAATCTCAAGGAAATGGGCTGACTTAGTTAGACGATCCATAATTACCCAAATTGTATTCATGCCACGACGACTCGTCGGCAAACTCGTGATGAAGTCCATTGAAATATCTTCCCACTTCCACTCTGGAATAGGGAGAGGTTTCAACATACCCACCGGTCGCTGATGTTCTATCTTGACTTGCTGACAGGTTAAACATCTCGAAACAAATTCCGCGACTTCTCGCTTCATATTACTCCACCAGTAATTTTGTTTCAAGTCTTTGTACATCTTGCTAGACCCCGGATGAATGGAATAAGGGGTAGCATGAAGTTCTCTCAAAATCGAGTTTTTCAACTCGTCGTTCGCCGGTACGCATAACCGATTCTTAAATCGCAAAAGCCCATCCTCGTGGACCACAAATCCGGGGGCTTTCCCCCGAGTCACATCATCTCGAATGCGTAACAAAAATGGGTCCGAGCCGTGATTCTCCCTGATCGCCTCCTCAAGTGGCGATGAAATCTCTAACGTACAAAGTTGTCCTTGTACTCGCTGTAACCAGACCTCGATCTTGGGTCTCAGAAATTCCTGCTGAAGTTCCCTCTGAACTGTTAATCGAGCAAGCATCTGCTCCTGAATGGACTTACGACTCAAGGCGTCGGCGACAACATTCGCCTTGCCCGGGTGGTATAGTATCTCAATATCATAATCTTTGATTAGTTCCAACCACAGCCTCTGTCGCATATTTAACTCCTTCTGAGTAAATATATACTTCAAACTCTTATGATTGGTGAATATCTGACAGGTAACGCCATAAAGATAATGGCGCCAAATCTTCAATGCGAACACCACGGCTGCTAGCTCCAGGTCGTGGGTCGGATAATTGACCTCGTAAGGTCTCAATTGCTGTTAAGCATAAGCAATAACTTTCCAGTTCTGCATTAGTACACATCCGAGACCCTGTCCGGACGCATCACTATAAACCACAAATCCTTCCGTCCCTTGCGGTAAAAAATGGACAGGTGCTGAAGTTAACCGGCACTTGAGTTCCTCAAAACTTTGTTGGCACGCTTCGGACCACGTGTATTTCTTATCCTTCTGTAAAAGGTTCGTCATGGGTTGAGCAATTTTAGAAAATCCTTCCACAAATCACCGATAATAACCAGCTAATCTGAGGAAACTCCGGATTTCCTTAACATTCTTCGGAGGTTGCCAATCTCGTATCGCCTCCATCTTCTGAGGGTCGACACGAACTCCGTCAGATGAAATTATATGACCGAGAAATGTCACTTCGTACATCCAGAACTCACATTTGGAAAACTTTCCATAAAGTTGCTCTTGTCTGAACACGTCGAGCACCTGATGAAGGTAAAACTTGTGTTCCTCACGGACACGAGAATAAATTAGAATGTCATCAATAAAGACAACCACGAACTGATCTAAATAGTCGATGAAAACCCGATTCATTAATTCCATGAATACTGTAGGTGCATTAGTTAACCCAAACGGCATTACCACAAACTCATAATGACCAAAGCGTGTTCGGAACGCCGTCCTTGCGATATCCGACTCTCGAATTCGTAACTGATGATATCCAGATCTTAAGTCGATCTTGGAAAATACTGAAGTTCCCTGAAGTTGATCCAAAAGATCATCGATACGGGGTAGAGGATATTTGTTCTTGATCGTCACTCGGTTCAATTCCCGGTAATCAATACACAAGCGAAACGAACCATCCTTCTTCTTGACAAACAATACATGTGCTCCCCACGGGTACGCACTTGGCCGGATATAACCCTTCTCGGTTAGATCCTCTAATTGATTCTTCATCTCCTGCATTTCGGTCAGGGCCATCCGGTACGGTACCTTCGATATTGGGGACGTACCAGGCTCCAACTCAATCGTGAATTCCACATCTCTCTGTGGAGGCAAACCAGGTAACTCGTTCGGAAATACATCGGCATATTCTCTCACTACAGGAATATCCGTCAACATTACTGATGGTTTCTCGGTCTTGGTCATATAGCACCAATAACCGACACACTCCTGATTGAGTAATTTCACTGCTTTCATGAAGTTGATGATTCTACCGGAACAGCTGGGATTACTGTAACACCCCGAGATATTCGGAATAATTACAGCACCATAAACCCTTTTTTTAAGAATTTACAAGGCTAATTTAGAAAAAAGGTAGAAATAATTAACAATACCACAAAGATTCAAAATACAAAACCAGTTCGAATAGTTCAAATAAGTCCATTATTACAACCATCTCAAAACATCAATAAGACACGCGTACTCAAGTACTGAAAGTGGACCACAAAGACAAGGTAACGACAATTAACATCACTGAGCCCCTTCGTCGTCATGTCGGTAATGTGGCTGTTTCCCCGCTCCTCGGCTACCTGAACATCAAAACAAATGTCCACCCCCGAAGGGGTTAGCAAAACGATGCTAGTACAAGTATCGTAATACATGAATCAATAATGCATCATAAAGCATACAAAACGGACTTCCATCACCGGAATCCAACGATGCAGCGCCCTCAGCATAGATCCCCGTGATGATCCCGTCGGACCAACGCATGGTGGAAAACCCGTCCAACGATCCAGCGCCCTCAGCATAGATCCCCGTGATGATCCCGTCGGACCAACGCATGGTGGACATCCGATCCAGCACCCTCAGCATAGATTCTCATGATCCCCTCGGATCATTTACAACATAAACAGTACAATTATGCATACACATATGCAAATCAACATGTTCATCGACGTGAACAATCAAAGAATCAATAACAAATACCATGCCAACTCAAAGAAATTAATCTCATGTACAACAACATGGATAAATCGTACACATGATCAAAAACCCAATATTAACAAGTTTAAAATACGATACTTGCCTTAAGGATGGCAAGAATTTAAATATTCCCACGAATGTCACACGTCCGAAGGTCACCGCCCCTTGATTGATCACCTTGTACAAAGGAATAACAAGGAATTCAATAAACCTCCCGAAACTAACGCACGAGTCCTGAACGTCTAAAATTATAAACGAATTATCAATAACGGATAATTGGTTCTCGGTCTTATTTTCCGACGAGTACTACGCTTGGAAAAAGACTTGCGAATTCAAGAGGTTGCAGTGGAACACAAGGTTGTTATCTACAATTCCAAGAACATTCATCATATCATTATATTCCATGATTCAAACTCTAATTCAGATTCTTAACTCGAATGCTCGGTTTGGTTGCTATACCGAAATATTATGAGATAATCACGTTCAATCTAATTCAAGGTTAATACGTCTCTATGAATATTGTTCTCCCTCGATAATTCTTCTTATCAAATTTCTCATTTCAAAAGATTGTCCCAAAAATCCTTTCATGGCTCTAATCATCTAAGAAGGTTAACAACAAGTTCATCCAAGGCAAGAATTATAATGGAACACACTTTACATTTAACTTCATAGATTCATCTTATCCTGGGGTAATCCTCAACATCATGTTCATCAAAAGAGTGTTACGGAAGCAATAACAAGGTGTGTTCATCTCAGAAGGTTCCACTATTAAGTTCGGTAATGATTATGGCTCAACTATAATAAAAGGAAACCTTAATTAAACCAAATACAATCCTTCCTAATCATGGGGTTGGATTCATCATGACGAAACAAGCTCCATAACCTCTGCGAAAAGCTCATAATCTAATAAAGAACAAAATCCTCATCTTGGTGAAGAGTTTACATACCTTAAAAATGGAAGAACAATGAAAGTCTTGAAGAAACTCTTCACCGGAAGTTGATCACGACTCCCCAACGTCTAAGCACTCCAAAAATTGGATTAATAAGATGGTATGAGTGATATGAGGTGAGGGAAAATCCCAGAATTTCGGAATTTGGCCAAGGTTGAAGGTGAAGAAATGAAAGGGGTTGAGGTGTATAAATCGACTTATGAACCATTACGTACGTTAACCAAAATCCATTACGTACGTTACACTGTTAGCATACGCTATACTTGCATATTAACGTGCGTTAACGCTCGGCCAGAGCTCGCTGGACTGTTTCTGGTTTAGGCTTACGTACGTTAGACTACAGGCGTTACGTACGTAACACATAAGACCTTGGCGTACGTTAAAAATATCTCCTAGCGTACGTTAAGCCGTTGACTTGCATAGCTGGAAAACTATCCAGTTTCATGCTGGCGATCTTCACGAATCTTCATCCGATCCCCACATGCCGACCCTTGTCGGATCCTGAGTTGACTAAGCTTACGTACGTTAAGCTCAACCGATAACGTACGTAATATTGCATTCTTAGCGTACGCTAAGATCATTGTCTAGCGTACGTTACCACGTGCAGAATCATGCATGCAAGCAAGGCAAAAATACAAAGATGTAGGGATACGAATACGGGAAGCCAATCATCGATTAATGTGTCACAAAGTCGAATCTTTACAAGATTGAATACACGATAAATACACCATTATTATCCAGGCATTACATACTACCCTTCTAAAAAGAAGTTTTGGCCCGAAACTTAAAGCGAAAACAAGTCAATCGATATATCCTCCCACTTCCACTCAGGGATCGGAAGTGGCTTTAACATTCCGGCAGGCCGCTGGTGTTCAACCTTTCTCCTGCTGACAGGTTAAACATTTCGAAACGTATTCCGCCACGTCTTTCATCATATTTCCCCACCAGAAATTTTGTTTTAGATCCTTATACATCTTACTGGTGCCCGGGTGAATAGAATAAGGCGCGCTATGAGCTTCCTTTAAGATTGTCTGTCTCAAAGCATCAGCATCGGGAACGCAAAGTCGATTCTGAAATCTCAGAACTCTATCGTCTTGTATCACGAATCCTGGGGCCTTTCCTTTCTTTGCTTCGTCACATAACCGAAGAATCAGAGAATCATTCAACTGCTTAGATTTGATTTCCTCGACTAATTACAAAGTTAGTTCCATCACGTATAGTTGCTCTTGGACTCCTTGTGACCATACTTCAATCCCTTCGTGGATCAGTTCTCGTTGAATGCTGGTTTGGGACGTGAGCGCTTCCAACATTCGAAGAGAAATAGGTTTGCGGCTCAGTGCATCAGCTACCACGTTCGCTTTGCCTGGGTGATAAAGAATCTCCAGGTCGTAATCCTTGATTAATTCCAGCCACCTTCTCTTCCTCATATTTAATTCCTTCTGACTGAAAATATACTTGAGGCTCTTATGATCTGTGAAGATCTGACAATGAGTGCCGTACAAGTAATGTCGCCAAATTTTTAGAGCAAAAATTACAGCTGCTAACTCCAGATCATGAGTCGGGTAATTAACTTCATATGGTTTCAACTGTCGAGAGGCATAGGCAATCACCCTATCCTTTTGCATCAATACACATTCCAGACCCTGATTTGAAGCGTCGTTGTATACCATGAATCCATCAATTCCATCTGGTAACGCTAGTATAGGCGCTGTCGTCAGTCTTCTCTTAAGTTCATCAAAACCCGCTTGCATTTCTCATCCCACACGAATATTTGAGTTTTCTGTAACAGCTGAGTAAGTGGACGAGCAATTTTGGTAAATCCTTCTGCAAAACGGCGATAATATCCAGCAAGTCCCAAGAAACTCTGGATTTCTTTCACATTATTAGGGGATTCCCACTCCAAGATTGCCTCGACTTTCTTCGGGTCTACCTGAACTCCGTCAGCTGATATCACATGCCCAAGGAAGGTTACTTCCTTAAGCCAGAACTTGCATTTAGAAAATTTCGCATAAAGCTGTTCATTCCTCAAAGTGCTCAATACGATACGCAAATGCTCTGCATGTTCCTCCGTGTCTTTAGAATAGATCAAGATGTCATTGATGAAAACGACTACAAATCTATCCAAGTATTCTAAGAATACTCGATTCATCAATTGCATAAATACCGTAAAAGCATTGGTAAGTCCGAATGGCATCACCACGAACTCATAGTGCCCGTACCGGGATCTGAAAGCAGATTTCGGTATATCCGATTC
Source organism: Orobanche coerulescens (assembly GCA_033398695.1). Lineage (NCBI taxonomy): Eukaryota > Viridiplantae > Streptophyta > Magnoliopsida > Lamiales > Orobanchaceae > Orobanche > Orobanche coerulescens. The sequence continues at coordinate 25,792,587 of CM065805.1, read as the reverse complement.
ATTAATTCTCAACTGGTGGTATCCTGATCACAAGTCAATCTTCGAGAATACCCTTGCCCATTGCAGTTGATCAAATAAGTCGTCCATTCGAGGTATAGGATACTTGTTCTTGATCGTCACCTTGTTTAGCTTCCTGTAATCGATACATAATCGAAGGGATCCATCTTTCTTCCGGACAAAGAGAACGGGTGCTCCCCAAGGAGAAACGCTAGGTTGAATGTAACCCTTCTGCAATAATTCCTCCAACTGCTTCTTTAATTCATACATCTCAGTTGGCGCCATACGGTATGGTGCCCTGGAAATAGGTGCGGCTCCGGGCTCTAATTCGATATTGAACTCTACTTCTCTTTGCGGAGGTAACCCAGGTAGTTCGTCAGGGAATACATCTGAGAATTCATTCACGACTGGAATAGATGAGAGCTCGACTCCTTCTTCTTTCTTCATGGCATAACACCAATTTTCCTGAGCTTCCTGGTCTCCATCCTTTGAATAAATGTTCATATCCGTCATCAGCAATGATAGAAATGACTCTCCTTCGGTAATTCAAAATAGCTCTATAACGGTTGAGACAATTGTCTCCAAGAATTAAATCGTCACCATGGATGTCGACTACAATAAGATTTGATGGCCAATCTCTCCCTCCTATAGACACTGGAAAGTCTCTTGTTTCTAGGGTTCCCATAATTTTCTCTCCGCTCGGTAAACCCACAACGTAAGGCTCACAATCATATAAGCACGAGATTTTCAAACGATTAACACAGTTCAAAGATATTAAAGAATGCGTAGCTCCTGAACCGAATAAGACACTAACTGGTAGCAAAATGATCTGAATCGTACCTGATGCAACAACAGTGTTCTGATCGTCTGACTTCCTCATCTCGTAAATGCACGGAGGAACGGACCCAGTGCTGGATGCCTCTCTTTTCCCAACACTCTGCTGCTGGAAACCACTTTGCTGCGTCTGGTTTACACTTGTATCCTTCGGAACCGGTGCAGGAGTGCGAGTACCAAAAGATCTAGTCTCATTTCCACAAAACGTTGCGCGGTGTCCTTCCTGTCCACACTCGAAGCAAGTCACAGCAGGTGGGTAACAATCACATCGAACATGACCTATTTTGCCACAGTTATAACATTTCGTTGTTGCGTCTGAAGCCATTGATGCTGCCCGGAACTTCTTTCCGCCTAGGGAAGGATGCGGAGGTCTCCTAGATGAATGAAATGAAGACTGGCCCTTGAGGGGCCCACCACTCTTGTTCTCCGAGAAGTGGCCAGACACTTTCTTCTTCTTGGCCTCCATCAATTTCTCCACCGCTGCCTCCTTCATGTCGTAGGCCAATGCCTTGTCCTGATACTGTCTCAAGGTGGTACATTCAAATCCGGACATATATTGCTAAATTTCCGGCTTCATCCGCATGTCAAAATGGAAAATCCTTTCCGCCTCGGTCCTGACCAAGTGGCGCACATAAGTCAGCTGGTGATTAAAAGTCTTAATCACGTCCGTCACAGATGCCTCTAGATTTTGGGGTGAGAAAAACTCCCGGACTCGGGCCTCTCTAACTGGGCGAGGACAATGTTGCGCTTCCATCATTAATTTGAACTCTGTCCAGTGAGCATTATGATCATCCCGAGTCAGGAGATACTGGGCGATCGGAACCTTTCGGTCGTCGGGACAGTTAATCCCTGCAAATATCTTCTCTAACTCCTTCAGCCAATGATCCCAAGTAAGTGTCTCAGCAGAACCGTCAAATTTTGGAGGGTGCAATTTTACCACCTCAGTAAGCCATTTATCTCCCCGATTATCCTCGTTATGCTGCTGTCCCATCGCCGTCTGCATGCGGTCAACTACCTGAGCAAACTGGTTTATCTGAGCAACCACCTGTTGAAGCACTCCTGGCATGTTAGGATTTGCGTTATAATTCACTGATCCTTGCTGTCCTCCAGAATGGGAATCAGTCCGACTAGCCGATAATTCTGGGGTAGACACCGAATCCTCCTGTCTCGCATTACCACGTCCGCATCCGCGTCCATGACCTCCCCTCAACATACTGTAAACACAAATACTCAATATCCAGGGCAAAATTTCTAAAGGAAAATCCGTCAATAATCACATAACCGAAATTAAATAAAGCGGTACTATTTGAGTTTAGGAGACTTACAACCATGGTCCACATGACGACGCTGGCTCAGCAGTGATGTTACAAATGACTCATAAATCAAATAACGTAAACAGACCCAACTAACCCGACTGCCAAGATATCTATGAATCTTAGCTCCGATACCATATTCTGTAACACCCCGAGATATTCGGAATAATTACAGCGCCGTAAACCCTTTTTTAAGAATTTACAAGGCTAATTTAGAAAAAAGGTAGAAATAATTAACAATACCACAAAGATTCAAAATACAAAACCAGTTCAAATGAGCCCATTATTACAACCATCTCAAAACATCAATCAGACACGCGTACTCGAGTACTGAAAGTGGACCACAAAGACAAGGTAACGACAATTAACATCACTGAGCCCGTTCGTCGTCATGTCGGTGTTGTGGCTGTTTCCCCGCTCCTCGGCTACCTGAACATCAAAACAAATGTCCACCCCCGAAGGGGTTAGCAAAACGATGCTAGTACAAGTATCATAATACATGAATCAGTAATGCATCATAAAGCATACAAAACGGACTTCCGTCACGGGAATCCAATGCGAATCCTCACGATTCCATCCATACGATACAGGGTAATCCAACGATCCATCGCCCTCAGTATAGATCCCCATGATGATCCCGTCGGACCAACGATGGTGGAAAACCCGTCCAACGATCCAACGCCCTCAGCATAGATCCCCATGATGATCCCGTTGGACCAACGCATGGTGCACATCCGATCCAGCGCCCTCAGCATAGATCTTCATGATCCCCTCGGATCATTTACAATATAAACAGTACAATTATGCATACACATATGCAAATCAACATGTTCATCGACGTGAACAATCAAAGAATCAATAACAAATACCATGCCAACTCAAAGAAATTAATCTCATGTACAACAACATGGATAAATCGTACACATGATCAACAACCCAATATTAACAAATTTAAAATACGATACTTGCCTTAAGGATGGCAAGAATTTAAATACTCCCACGAATGTCACACGTCCGAAGGTCACCGCCCCTCGATTGATCACCTTGTACAAAGGAATAACAAGGAATTCAATAAACCTCCCGAAACTAACGCACGAGTCCTGAACGTCTAAAATTATAAACGAATTATCAATAACGTACAATCGGTTCTCGGTCCTATTTTCCGACGAGTACTACGCTTGGAAAAAGACTTGCAAATTCAAGAGGTTGCAGTGGAACACAAGGTTGGTATCTACAATTCCAAGAACATTCATCATATCATTATATTCCATGATCCAAACTCTAATTCAGATTCTTAACTCGAATGCTCGGTTCGGTTGGTATACCGAAATATTATGAGATAATCACGTTCAATCTAGTTCAAGGTTAATACGTCTCTACGACTCTTGTTCTCCCTCGGTAATTCTTCTTATCAAATTCCTCATTTCAAAAGCTTGTCCCAAAAATCCTTTTATGGCTCTAATCATCTAAAAAGGTTAACAACAAGTTCATCCAAGACAAGAATTATAATGGAACACACTTTACATTTAACTTCATAGATTCATCTTATCCTGGGGTAATCCTCAACATCATGTTCATCAAAAGAGTGTTACGGAAGCAATAACAAGGTGTGTTCATCTCAGAAGGTTCCACTATTAAGTTCGGTAAAGATTATGGCTCAACTATAATAAAAGGAAACCTTAACTAAACCAAATACAATCCTTCCTAATCATGGGGTTGGATTCATCATGACGAAAAAAGCCCCATAACCTCTGTGAAAAGCTCATAATCTAATAAAGAACAAAATCCTCATCTTGGTGAAGAGTTTACATACCTTAAAAATGGAAGAACAATGAAAGTCTTGAAGAAACTCTTCACCGGAAGTTGATCACGACTCCCCAACATCTAAGATCTCCAAAAATTGGATTAATAAGATGGTATGAGTGATATGAGGTGAGGGAAAATCCCAGAATTTCGGAATTTGGCCAAGGTTGAAGGTGAAGAAATGAAAGGGGTTGAGGTGTATAAATAGACTTATGAACCATTACGTACGTTAACCAAAATCCATTATGTACGTTACACTGTTAGCGTACGCTATACTTGCATATTAACGTGCGTTAACGCTCGGCCAGAGCTCGCTGGACTGTTTCTGGTTTAGGCTTACGTACGTTAGACTACAGGCGTTACGTACGTAACACATAGGACCTTAGCGTACGTTAAAAATACCTCCTAGCGTATGTTAAGCCGTTGACTTGCATAGCTGGAAAACTCTCCAGGTTCATGCTGGCGATCTTCACGAATCTTCATCCGGTCCCCACATGCCGACCCTTGTCGGATCATGAGTTGACTGAGCTTACGTATGTTAAGCTCAACCGATAACGTACGTAATATTGCATTCTTAGCGTACTCTAATATCATTGTCTAGCGTACGTTACCACGTGCAGAATCATGCATGCAAGCAGGGCAAAAATACAAAGATGTAGGGATACGAATACGGGAAACCAATCATCGATTAATGCGTCACAAAGTCGAATCTTTACAAGATCTAATACACGATAAATACACCATTATTATCCGGGCATTACAATTACCTCCCTGAAAAACACATTCGACTCCATCATTTGAAATGATAGTGACCATACGCTTACGAACACTAATGGTGGCATCGTGACGATCCATCCAATCAATACCCAAGATGACGTCGTCTCTTGGTAAATCTACCACGATTAGGTTTGCTAACCAATCACGGTCATGAAACTAAATCGGACAATCCTTAATCTCACGATTCCCGATAATTCTTCTACCATCAGGTAGACCAATGACATAAGGCTCACAACTAGTAGCACTGCCCAGACGTAGTCTACTCAAACATGACTTGGAAATGAATGAATGCGATGCACCAGTATCAAAAAGGGTACACACAGGTTGAGATAGAATTTCGAGTGTACCTGAGATCATTCGGGCTTCCGGATCATCAGCTCTCTTCATCTCATAAATTCGGGGCTTGCCTGCCCCGGAACCAGATGCTCCCGTCTGATAGTTGTGGGATCCGCCTTTGTTAGCTCCCTTCGTCTTAAACGACGCGGACTGAGTATCCTGATTTGGGACGGCTGACTGTTTCGGGGCCTGAGATGGCGCCAGAGTAGGTTTGGAGTCCTTTCGGCAAAAACGGGCCCTATGCCCCGCCATTCCACAGTTATTGCACGTGACGGTTTGCCTCAAACACTTCGTGCTGTAATGACCCTGTTCTCCACAGTTGAAACAGGTAATGGATGAACTGGCCACTCGTGACTGAGATTCCGCGGGTCTGGGCGCCATAGGAGGTCGCTCAGTGAAAGTAGAGCCCACTCGAGGCTTCTAAAAATTGCCCGACAGCCTTCAGGCTGATTTCGATTCTTTGACTTCTTGCCAGATGATGGAGTTTGATTCTTAGAAATTTCCTTAGCAGTAAGCTCATAAGTAAGAGCTTTCTCGATGAATTCGGCTAGAGTGGTGCAATTGTGGTTAAGCAACTGCATCCGCATACGAGGTTTCAACCTTTTGCTGAAGTACTTGATCTTGTCCGCCTCAGAGTGAATAATAGACGAGGCGAAAGGAAGAAGCTCCTAAAATTTCTCGGCAATGGCGAGAACATCATCGTCCGCTGAGAGGTCGCAGTGAGTAATTCCGATAACTTGGCCTCTCTGAGTGGGGCCGGATAATACCTCTCCATCATGAGAGTCTTGAATTGATCCCAAGTACATGATCCGTCGGTGGGCTTCAACGATAACCACCATGAATGAGCATTCTTACCCAGATAGTAAGCCGCAACTGAAAGTTTATGCCCTTCGGGGCAATCCACCATAGCAAATAACTTCTAGAAATGCTCAAGCCAATGAACAATATCTGCCAGTTCAGAGGAGCCCTCAAAGGTAGGTGGTCTTTGGAGAGAGATGTCGTCAATAATACTGCTCACACCCCTCTCTTGCCCCTGAGGTGGCGGCGGAGGAGCCTGTTGATTCTGAGTAGCTGAGTTCTGCATCGTCTCTATGAGGCGTGCCATTTGAGTCATATAGGCCATCATGCCCTGCATAAAAGCGAGTGGGTCAACCCGAACACCCTCTGAATGAGCTGTGTCCCGGGTACGACTCCCTGACAGTGAATAATCATTTCCAGGAGAATGAGTGGCGGCGTCGCTGCTCGATGAATTAGCATTATTCCTCGCGTCCGCACATGTATTCACATGAGTTCTCGGGGTTCGGCCCGCGCCGCGGCCTCTTCCCCCGCGTCCTCTGCCAGCTCTTTCCATACTGAAGTGGGAAAGTCACAAGATGATTATATATCTCGCATGAATATCACATTATGATTACGTTATGAAATAATGAAAATGAGCACAGGCACTCAAACACAATGATTACATGAATGATCAACTGAAGTGACGAGATTATCTGATGAAATTCTTGAAATGATTATCTTGAACAAGTTAACAAGATTAATGATACGATCCTCAAGATCAACAACTGAACAGTGAAATGAACTGAGTGATTAATGAGTTAACATAATCGACATGATCACAAATGAGTGATTGTTGACTGTTGAATGATGAATGAGTGATTATTATTGCCATAAATTATACCATGGCGTCAGAAATCTTACTGTTCTTGGGTCTGAGGGGCTCGGCTCTTGCACGGGCACATGATGCGAAAGTCCAATTATACTAGTCTGATGAACGATGATTTCAATGAGACATGACTCGGAAGGTAGTATTCAAAGCCACGCTCCGATACCAACTCTGTACCACCCCAATCTAGGCGGATATTACAGTGCCGTGGATCCCCGACTGGGACCCACCAGGCGAATGAAAATTAATGACTTAAATAATCTAATTGTAGTACCGAAACATTATATCATTAAATTACTCTGATGAGGAGTTTCATTACAACACACCCAGGATAATACAGAATACATGTATATTTTATATGAAGATAAAATATACAACACGGAATAAATGAGTATTCAAACGGAAGTCTGCAGCGGAAATAAAAATGAAGAAAACATGAAGACTGAAAAGGAATGGGGCCCCCTACTAGTATCACTGGGACTCCTCGTCGTCAACATTCTCTTCCCATGCCTTAGCCTTGCCATGACCTGAAAACAACATCCCCCAACGGGGTCAGTTACACAGAACAACAATCCTCAAGAGTTGAACAATATACAACAATCACATAAATGAATTAATGAATTAAGTTGAATGATGAGCATCAATGTATGCCCGAATGAAAAGCGTGAGAGCACAAATAGCCGAGTGTCCGGAGCCCTGCATATACACCCTCTATTGGCCTAATTAGTCTCACGGTCCAATGTGTCCGGAGTCCCGCGTATACACATTACCGTGCGCACAGTCCAATGTGTCCAGAGTCCCGCATATACACATGACCATAGTGTGCCCGACTAAAATTTCACACATGCGCCAACTGGCCACGAAATATAATTCCGTAAGATCACTACAACAAAAATGACCAAGGTGAGGAGTAATGAATAGAATCCGATAAGGATCAAGAACGACTCACCGAGATGAAATAATGATACAACGAGTGATAGCTTCAATGAAATGATTTTGGAACCGTCGTTTCTCGTGAGTTACATGATGAGTTGATAAAAAGAAGTCTCGACATGAACGATATATTATGAGTGAATTACATGTATAAATGAACAACAACGTAAGGAATGAATATCCTTTTAACTGATTAAGAATTTACTTACACAATACCGGTGTTGAAATGTCCTTCCTCGAACAACGTCCTAAAAAGAGATGTCGGTCGCTCGAACAACCTTGAATGACACAATTACCAATAATACGCTCAATAAACGTATCAAAGACGATTATAACCAACTCAAATGCCGATACAACAATATACAAACTCATTGAGGCATCCTAACGAATACTTGGCAAACATACATCCTTTGATAATATTCAATCCCAAATATATCGAAACCAAACTCCAAAATGAGTATTTCAAACCACAAAACACCTTCAATGATATCAATAATCCCATAGGAATCCACAACTCGAGTTAATGACAACATCTAATAGAAAACCCCCAAAAATATCAAAGTCAACCAAAAAGTGTTCTTGAAATAACCCCAATATTCATGAAATCCGAAACATATGCCAAATAATCCATAGGAATACATTCATACAAGGTAGATAATCCATATCTAACATATTCCAACAACAATCCAAGCTTACACGAAGAAATCGGAAGGGAAATACCCAAAATCCGAAATTCTAGATCCAAGAAATTATTACCTTGATTTGATGTGATGGAGATGATGAAATGATGATTAATCCGAATGATAAGCTTGATGATGATGATGATAGGTGCGTGCAGCTCGAAAAGATCTCTCCGAATCGCCCGAAATCGCCCGAAATCGTCGAAGGAGTGAAGAGAGAATGACAAATGACGAATCTGGACTGCAGTGTCCAATATATACTGTTCCCAGATTAGCGCTCGCTACGACCTGTTATTTAGCGTTCGCTAACGGGTTAACCGGACAGTCTAGTGAACTCTGACTGCCTCGTTAGCATACGCTACGAACTTGATAGCGTGTGCTAACGCCCTCCCGGTAGCGTGCGTTAACTCCAAAAGTTAGCGTGCGCTAGCTAAATACCTGATGTCCAGTGACTGAAGTCCAGAACTTCCTTTCCTCTGACCTGCTTGCGATAACGCGCACTACGTCCAATAATCAGCATGCGCTACTGCCCCAATAGCGTATGCTAAAATCCACTCATAGCGTGCGCTAGGAATTATTCCAAAATCAGTCCAGTACCCACTGGACTCTGCCTGATCAGCCTTAGCGCGCGCTACACTGACTGCATAGCGGGTGCTATCCAAACTTACTAGCGTGCGCTAGTTACCATTCGTAGCGTGCACTACTCCAACTCGGCTGTAGTCCAGTGCCTTCTGGACTGCAGGCCTAAACCACATTAGCATGCGCTAAAACGGAGAAATAGCGTACGCTACCCATACTCAATTAGCGCGCGCTAAAGAGAGTACGTAGCGTGCACTACTCCTCACACACAGCCCATTATGAAGATGACAATAATGATGACCACGGTTCGATCCTCCAACCAGGTAGGACGACGGAAAATAAATGATGTACGATACAATAACTCTGATCGGTGAATACAATGAATGAATATGAACGATGAATGATCATTAATGAGTGAAAAATTACTGAGTGACAATTGATGAATGATAATTACAGAATGATAATGACTGAATTACAACCGGGTATTACAACTAGGCTGATCAATCCAACTCAAATCATCACGAATTCACAACCACAACACGAAAATACTGCACTGTCTGCCTACTTAGCGCACGTTAATCACTTAACGTAGCGTGCGCTAAGTTGCTCCCGTTAGCGTGCGCTAATGCTGTGCAGATGCATGCTTTTCAGATACCGATCAATATATGGCGATTATCAAGAACACTAAGTGATTCTAAACCATGTTCATAGCTATCAAAACAACGAAATTCGATATCCTTTAACATATAGGTAATCATCCAACTCTTAATCCAATTCATATATTCACCCATCATCTTCTTCCTCAAATATCAACATCATGATAACCAAGAACCTTAACAACACTTCCCTAATCTAGCATTACAGAGATTAATCATCAACAATTACATCAACATCCGCAAAGGAGAAGAAGGATTAACCAACTTATCTTAAGAAAACGAACTACACAATTCAAACCACACGAATCATATTAATATCATCATACTCTGGTAGTCCATCTCATAATCATGCTTGTCAACTTGTTTATGTAATAATCATCAACTCAAGAACATCAACATTCAATCCAAACTGAATTCCAAAGATGCAGAGTGATTACCTTTTTGAAGGAATAGATTGAGTCTCAAGTTTGAATCCGTTTCCAATCGATTCCAAGCTTAATATTGTTATGGATGATTAACTCCACCATAATCCAGTGTTTGGAACTTCAAACATCTCTCTAAGAACTCTCTCTATCGGTTGCAAGGAGAGAATGGACGAATTGAGGAATAACAGCCAACTACTCATATATATACACTGTACATTATTAACGTACGCTAACATCTAAAATTAACGTACGTTACACGTTTAGCATGCGCTAACTGTCTTTGTTAGCGTACGCTATCGAAGTCCAGAGGCTACTGCCTTACTGCATGAAATGATGTATGTACGCAATGCCCATGCAATAGCGTACGTAAAGGCCTGTATTTAGCGTACGCAAACCTTCCACCGTAGCGTGCGCTACTCATAGTTGACTTGCTACAGTCTGCACCTACCCCCGTGTCCCCACATGCCGAAAGTAACCTGACAAAGCCAAGATTTCTTTGGTCCGATCTGATTAGCATGCGCTATAAATATACATTAGCGTGCGCTAATCGTTCACAACAAACATCCGTTGACCTTGTCGGCACATGCGCCGAAAGTGACCGGGTCCACACATAGATTCGTTCTGATCTGGTCTCTACTAGCATCTGTTATCTTTTTCCTCTAGCGTGCGCTAAACCAGAACGATAGCGTGCGCTAGGCATGTATATTAGCGTGCGCTAATAATGTTACACTTAGCCATTTCAGCTACTCTTGTCCAACGTCTCAACATACAGAATACGAACATACGGCATACTGAATACATATACTCAACACATTATATCATCAAATACAATTGTCGACCAAATACGACAATTATACCAATACTGACATCTCAGTCCTTCATTTATTTTATCCATACTGTACAGATTCCACGCTCTACAACATAACTCGGATAAAATAACATTAAACAAAAGTAGTAGAAATTTTGGATATTATATACTACACCACTTAAAATAAGTTTCGTCCTCGAAACTTGCAATCCGTCATAGAAAACAAACAAACCGTTCAACCAAAATATTCCGAAACCATCACAACAACGATCAATCATCATTATTACCGAATAACCAAAATAGCAAACTTACAAATGCGCGAAGTCGACGATCTCCTGAGATACTAGCAAGTGACTTCACTGTAAAGCTTCAACACGCTTACGATCACAATTCCATGAGTCTCAACAAAAATATATCATCTTCGGATGAAATAATCTATCTGTTTCAAATCCTGTCTGTCTGATTACACAATCATGTCCAAATCCTGATACAAATCAATAATACACGATATATCTGTGAAACAACTACCCAACACAATGGAAACGAATCCCAAAATATCGACACAAAATCTGAACACTCAGATGATCACTAGCAATGATCAACCAATAAATTAACCGAGAATATCATCGACATGGTAAACTCTAATACGACCAATCCAATGGTCAAAACGCAGTCGAGAATATCATCGACATGATAAACTCCAATATTACCAATGAACGATCAGCGATAATTGAGAATATCTTCACACGGTAAGCTCCAACACGATCAACACAGAACCATAGAAACCGATATACGAAAAAGTTCTCAAAACGACACACCAATCACATACAATGGATCTCAATAAACATACCCGACTGGTGAACATACTCCTCGGCATACGAACAACCAATCACAAACTGATGAACATATCCAATCATAAGTGGAGTGGGAACGACCACTCAATATCCAAAGCAACCAGCATGGGGTCACCATCCCCAAATCTACACTTACAAAGAAATCATTCAAAAATCATTATGGTAAAATCGCGCTACTACCATACCAATGGAATCACATAGCACATATGTCCCGGTTTCACAAAATTCAAAGTTCCAAAATTACATCCTGTGCATGAATCTACAACACGCAGCATATTTCTCTTATCCGATAAATCAACCGATCATCCCTGAATAACCAAACTACCATACTGAAGTTCGAATCTCTATTCATCGTTCCATACTGATGTCTTATCTAGTTTGTGAGTCTCACTCAGAACTTCACCATGATATGCATTATGCACTAAATGCGTATATATATCGATCATATTTTCAAAACTAGTTTGAAATCATATAGTCTCGTCAAGAAGACAAATTTTCGAAAGTTCTTTCAAAAATTTCGAAACTCAAAACATAAATTTTGGTAAGATCACGAAATCCATTTTCGAAAAATTAAATCGGCTCGCTGGTGCCAAGTATTCGATAACAGATTCCTTCGATTCCACACGATTTCGAAGTTTAAAATGAAAACTATGCAAATGCTGGACTACATCCATACTACTGTATACCATCGGAAAACCACACGATAGAGTTCCAACATTTCAATATATAAATTCCGACTAAAAACTCCTTTTCCACATATGACTCGCAACGTCGACCATTTTCCATCCTGGATCACATCAATTATGCTATGACAATACATTGAAACAAATCAACACAGTGAAAGACTTCCCGAGAGGTTTCATTTGAACCAATAAATCAAAACCCCGAAAGGTAGTGATAAAGTAGATAAACGATTGATAAAGTGTTTTACAAATCTCGGGAGTTTTAAGGAAAACAGAAAAGCCTTTTGAAACATTAGGGTCTCAGCCCGTATCTCGTTCCGCATTACAAGAAGTTTAAAAAGTAGGAAACTCTTTTTCGGACCCCAAGTCCTGAGTTATAAAACTATTTCAAAATCTATTGGGTCTCGGCCCAAAAATCATTTACGGTAAAACATCCGTAAAACATTCATTTTGAAAAGTATCATTTTCAAATGCTCAAAAACAGTTCATATATCTCAAAATGAATTAACATGACTACATGTTCTTCTCAACCATTCCCAACATTCCTCCCAAATGCACAACTCCGTTTCCAAAATTTAACTGACATATTGATTTCCAAAATCATAACTTCTCAAGATCATCAATCCTGTCCCAACCCTGTCACCTTATACTGTAACGCATAATATTCTGCTGAATCTCAAAGCATATCAACTTAGAACGGCAATAAATCTACAGATCATGAAGTCGACGATTCCCCGTGATACTGGCACATGCCTCGACTCAAGAAAATACTCGACACAGATATCTTCAAAACACACATTTTGCAAACTCAGTTCAACTCGAGAACACAACACATCTCTATCCGAAGAAACACATTAATACCATTTGGAAAAGTTACAACAACCCCAGTACCACACTGGTAAATCACATAATGCACAAGCCCGAGTGAACAACAAAAACTCAGAGCTCAAACACTTGTCAACCGACAGCTCGAATGACACGACAAAAGTACGACCCAACTCGACCCGACTGCCTAGGTTTTCACAACCTAAGCTCCGATACCATATTCTGTAACACCCCCAGAGCCGACCGGGAATATTGCAGCACCGTGGGCCCCGAGATGGAACCCACAAGGCTGAAGGATATTTTTGCAAACATTTACAAACGCCCAAGAGGCTAACAACGGTACTATCTTTTAAAAACATTCGAAGACTTTATAAAACTCGTTTATCAAAATCGTTGTAGAATCTCATTTGAAACCACAAGGCCCAAAATGCCAAAACTCAAAAGTTTAAAAACATACGTTAAGCTATCGCTTACACGTACCGACAGAACAAATTTAGAAAATGATTTCCAAAGTAACCTAAGTTACCAGATACCAATAGGTCATTTTAAAATACTCACGCAGTGGAAAAAGACAAACGATTAAAATACTATAGCAGCGGAATACAAGAACTGATCAGGAAACTCAATACACAAATACATGCCCTAGCCAATATCCTCCGGGAAGTTCATCTCTCCACGATCGCTACAAGCTTGATAATCCAAGAACCTAAAAATAAAACCCACGACGGGTTCAGCCATAATATCCAACAATGATAACTATCACATATCATTGATAATTACATACCAATGAAAATACTAAGTAAGAATAGGACCAATGTAATCTTACCGCCATAACTTTACCAACTCGTGATAATAATTACCAAGTTTCGCACCTCGTAACCTTTCAACAACACAATAAGCTAATATCGAAAGATCTGTATTGTATCTCAATAATACCCAAGGTTCTCAAAACATTATCATAACTCACTGCTATGAAATCTACTAACTCTGTCCAACCCAATCCATTGGGTAACATCATCACATCTCAACATGATAATCGATTGTCCATCAAAGACAAATACCAAAGGAAATACGGAACATACCTCAGAATACGCAATGCCACGGCGACTCTCATCAATCTAATTCAAGATCAGATCAATACAACATACGGACATGGTCCTAACACAAGACCTACAAATGCATACTCATATGACAACGTCAATATGCTCACATCAATAACAACACTGTATACTTATGGCAAAACCATAATATACATATGCACAATAACAACAACGCATAAGGTAATCCAACGATCCAGCGCACATAGCTATAGATCCCCATGATGATCCTGTCGGACCAACGCATGGTGAAATTACCTGTCCAACGATCCAGCGCACACAGCTATAGATATCCCATGTTGATCCCATCGGGCCAACGCGTGGTGAACATATGACAATAATGCACAACTGCACAAAACAACAGTACACAATATACGACAACAACAATGCACAAATGCATGACAACAACGAAACGTGAATGTACCATAGCATGATCGACACAAAAGACGACAATGATTAAAGTACTTGCTCCAAGTCCTTCGAGAGCAATCTTGATAACTAAACTATCGCAACCATTATTCTGAATATTCGACGATCCAAAATGTCACGAACGGTAGATAATTCATATCTTCGTCTATACCACTATGTACCCTCGATACCAAGCATACGAACAACAAATGTAAATCATATATATTATGATTTAATTCCCAAAACTAGAATACAACTTATAATCCCAAATATCCTGTGATTACGATTATAAACATTGCTATACAAATTATGAACGAATGAAATGGAAATCATTCATTAAATATTATAAACTGAGCAAGTAATAACTTGCCTCGATATCAACACGATGATGATGAAGTCGTTACCAACTCCATTGCCGTGATCTACAAGTCCCTCGGCCCTGATCAATGCAATTCACGAACATTCACGAACACGACCGCAAAGCATGGTTCTATTCACCGATCAATAATCTCAAACTATTACAATAATCGATAAACAACAAGTTCGATAACAATCAATAATCGATAAAACCAATTCACAAACCCAAAGGCTCAACAATATCCCGATTAACCACTAGACTGATCAATCCAACTCAAATCAGCACGAATTCACAACCATAACATGAAAATACTGCACTGTATGCCTACTTAGCGCACGTTAATCACTTAACGGAGCGTGCGCTAAGTTGCGCCCATTAGCGTGCGCTAGAGAGTAAGCTTAGCGTGCGCTAATGCTGTACAGATGCATGATTTTCATATACCAATCAACATATGGAGATTATCAAGAACACTAAGTGATTCTAAACCATGTTCATAGCTATCAAAACAACGAAATCCGATATCCTTTAACATATAGGTAATCATCCAACTCTTAATCCAATTCATATGTTCACCTATCATCTTCTTCCTCAAATATCAACATCATGAACACCAAGAACCTTAACAACACTTCCCTAATCTAACATTACAGAGATTAATCATCAACAATGACATCAACATCCGCAAAGGAGAAGAAGGATTAACCAACTTATCTCAAGAAAATGGACTACACAATTCAAACCACACGAATCATATTAATATCATCATACTCCGATAGTACATCTCATAATCATGTTTGTCAACTTGTTTATGTAATAATCATCAACTCAAGAACATCAACATTCGATCTAAAACGAAATCCAAAGATGAAGAGTGATTACCTTTTTGAAGGAATGGATTGAGTCTCAAGTTTGAATCCGTTTCCAATTGATTCCAAGCTTAATATTGTTATGGATGATTAACTCCACCATAATCCAGTGTTTGGAACTTCAAACATCTCTCTAAGAACTCTCTCTATCGGTTGCAATGAGAGAATGGACGAATTGAGGAATAATAGCCAACTACTCATATATATACACTGTACATTATTATCGTACGCTAACATCTAAAATTAACGTATGTTACACGTTTAGCATGCGCTAACTGTCTTTGTTAGCATGCGCTATCGAAATCCAGAGGCTACTGTCTTACTGCATGAAATGATTTACGTACGTAATGCCCATGTAATTGCGTACGTAAAGGACTGTATTTGCAAACCTTTCACCGTAGTGTGCGCTACTCATAGTTGACTTGCTACAGTCTGCACCTACCCCCGTGTCCTCACATGCCGAAAGTAACCTGACAAAGCCAAGATTTCTTTGGTCCGATCTGATTAGCGTGCGCTATAAATATACATTAGCATGCGCTAATCGTTCACAACAAACATCCGTTGACCTTGTCGGCACATGCGCCGAAAGTGACCAGGTCCACACATTGATTCCTTCTGATCTGGTCTGTACTAGCATCCGTTATCTTTTTACTCTAACGTGCACTAAACCAGAACGATAGCGTGCGCTAGGCATGTATATTAGCGTGCGCTAATAATGTTACACTTAACCATTTTCAGCTACTCTTGTCCAACGTCTCAACCTATAGAATACGAACATACGGCATACTGAATACATATACTCAACACATTATATCCTCAAATACAATTGTCGACCAAATACAACAATTATACCAATACTGACATCTCAGTCCATTTATTTTATCCATACTGTACAGATTCCATGCTGTACAACATAACTCGGATAAAATAACATTAAACAATAGTAGTAGAAATTTTGGATATTACAGGTAACGACTCCGAAAAGGATGAATTGCCACCACCGCGCCCACGGCCTCGACCGGTACCGTGAGGTGGTGGTTGAGTCTGGTGGGGTGGAGCTCGGTAGTTGGAAACAGTAGGTGTCCTGGAGGATTGCAAAGAGCCTTGTTGACTCTGATGAGGAGCTGAGTTCGGTGTAGGGTTGGCCCGCCAGTAGTAACGAGACATGTGTCCACTCTTTCCACAAGAGAAGCATTTGGTAACCAACTTGTGACACCGGTCCTTGGTATGTCCAGGTACGCCACAATTGAAGCAGTCTTTACGGTAAGGCCGATCAGATGCACCCTTCTGTTGATACGAAACTGCCGACTTAAAAGAAGATACGAACCGCGAGTTCGTCTTGTTTTTTTTAAGAAAAAACATCCATTGTGTACGGGGGCTTGATGAGGGACCCATCAACCTGCCAGATAAAGAAAATATCGAGAGTACAAGCAAACAGACCCGACTTATGACAAAAAATGGGCCATAATCCATATCCTTAAAAAAAAAAAAACGTACCCTGAGTTCGTCTTGTTGTTGCTCCCTGACTGAGTAGATGTCTTCTGCTTCTTCGAATTATGTACAATGCCAGTGTTAACAAAAGTACCGGCATATGCTGTGACTACGTCATCGTATGCCCTCAGTGTCGTGCAGTGCAATCCGGCGGCATAGCGTTGTACATCTTCCGGCAACCTCTGCGCAAGGTGACAAATTTGTTGATCTTATGATGGAACCATATGTGATATGTAACTTAGCTCGGTACGGTAGTCCGAATGATCTCCAGTACTGGCAAATTCTATGGTCCGGCACTGAAATAGTCTCGTGCACGAGCGGTTTGGGCTGATCTAGGACAGTACTCGCTCCGCAGTAGCCGGGCAAATTTGGCCCACCCGACTACTCGGTTTTCCGGCTTGTAAGTTCTCCACCAGTGAACAGTAGTGTTGCGGAGCTGATTAATCCCAAGCGGCACCTTCTGGTTCTCTGGACATCCGATCACATCGAAAGCGGTCTCTATTTCAGAAATCCAGTCGTCCACGTGTTTCTCCCCTGCTCCGTCAAACAATGGCGGCCTAGCCTTCAGCGTCTCTCCCAACCATCGGTCTCTCCCTGTGTTCTCTTCCACATTGATGACCGGTATCCGTTCTGTCTTGTTTGACTTGAGCGATTCCATGGCAATAGCTTGGGCGAGGGCCTGAATGAAGGTCGGGTCCATGCCTCCAGGGTTGTTATTCTGGCGTTCTACCTCCTGATCATTTTGATTAATTGGCGGCGGCTGGTCCCCAGCCGGAACAATCTCGGAAGTGCTCCTATTTAGTTCTGGTTCACGGCGGAACCCTGAGCCTCGTTTACTATTCTCCGAGATCCACGGCATGCCATTACAGATAATATTAATCTAAAGCCAGTTCAACACACAGTTATCTCTTTCAAATTAAATTGTAACCAAACAGAAAACAGGCACATTACTTACTTTGCATTCCCATGAGGAGTTACGGTCGCTTGGGGTGTTGGACTTAGATAAACTTCGGAAATAAAGAGAAATTTTTCAAAATATTTTACAACAGAACCGACCGCTCAGATGCCATTTTCTCTAACACCCCCAAAATTTCCTGAGGTATTATAGTGTCGTGAATCCCAAGCGGGACCTACAAGGCTAATTTGGGCAATATATATTTTAAATAAATTATTATAAAATGTTGAGTCCGCGGTTACATAACATAAGACAGAATGTTTTGAAAGAACATAGTTCAAGACACGATTATTACATAAACGGAAGTTTCAAAAATTAGAATTAAATCATGCGGCGGCAAGTTTTTATCCCAACACCATTCAAGCTTGATAAGACCCCTCGGGAATGTCCTGCACTTATTCAATAAATTTACCTAGCACGACGAATCATTCCAGACAAACTGGGGTCAAAGAATGAATATTAATAACAATAATTTACAACGATATACATAATTCATCAACATCGTGCCACACAACAGATAGAAGAAAATTCGTAGTATGACCGATGTTATCTTTCTCTTTTTAACTCATAAATCCCAAGATCGCAACCAAGGGTCACAGAAGTATCCACACAGGAATACCCCAGAACGTGGGTGCCTTTTTAGGTCTTATCCCTCAACACATTTCCTCATGGTTACCATTCAGGTTTTATCCCCAACACATCGGCCCATTTATAACACATTTTCTAGAGAAAGACAATCGTCAGCATTCATCACACAATGTCACATTCATGTATTACGAACATTGCAATAAGATCAACAATTCTCGAGCAATAATTTACTTGCCTTAAATCCGACGGTAAGTGCCTTACGGTATCTTGTGCTTCCACGACCAACCGAGTTTAACCTATTCACATAATCCCCAATTAACATCTTGTATGGATAATGGAGAATAAACTAGTTTCCCCTTCCCTTTCCTAACCGAACTCTTAACTTCGTTCGATTCGCCAAAGCTAGTACCGTGTTTCTAAGTTCACAAGCAATACGTATTATCATGTTGTTCAGTTTGTCTGATTAATGATTGTTACAACAATTTATTTAACAAGATTATCCGTAATATTATCCGGTTGACAACAATCGACTATAGCGTAATTGAATTCCATAAATACTAATTAAATTCGGTATTCCAAGTGCTCGATTCTTAATAATGGTAACACTACCGAGTTGATTCTTCCTAGTTAATTTAACATTGCTAATCATATGGCAAAAATGGGTTAGAACTAGATTAACATACGGTGACGGATTCCTACACAATTTCTCCTACGATTGATTCGTCAAGTTTTTACATTTCCAAGGTTGATTGAGATGGGGATTATCGCATATGATTAATATAACAAGATGCATGAAAACGAAATATAAGAGCAATGATAGTTTCGATTACTACAAGTTCGTCCGATTAGATTATCTACGAGAGTTATCAAACTACCCGAATACCCGTAATCTAATAGGCATAATGACAACATTGAAGAGATAGCCTCAAGGTTTGGTAGTCTTACCTTAATATTGGAATAACAATGAGGAATGATAACAATCCGACAAAGAACCACCAGGAGGAACAAAGAATGGATCGATTGACCTAGATAATCTTCTCCGGAGCTTGAGGAATCCCCTCCTCTATGTTAATTTAAGTGTTGTAGAGGTCAAGAATCGTGTAAAGGGCTGGGAAAGGCTTAAAGGACGCTCCACTTCAGGTTTTTGGTTGAGGGAAAATGAGGGAGGAAGTTTTATTTCATAACACTCGATCGTGTTAACGTACATTATAGCTCCAGGCTTTATCTACGTAAAAAGCATTACGTACGTAATGTATTCCAGTTAACGTGCATAAAGGTCGTCCAGAGGCTACTGCCTAGAATGCCCCCATATATTACGTACGTAAGGGGTCTTAACGTACGTAAGGCACCTGACCATAGCGCACGCTAAGCTAGGAAATTAGCGTACATTACGAGCAGTTGACTCATTTGTCTTCTAGCCCACCGAAAGTACCCCAATCCGCGTCAAAAGAAAGATTCTGGTCGGAAGACCAACTCAAGCCTTACGTACGTAACCAAGTGATGCTAACATACGTAATGCTACAAAACTAGCGTACGTTATGCATATCCTATAGCGTACGTTAGTCATTCAGCGCCTTAGTCATATATCACATTTTAACCATCTCGGGGCAACCACCTTTTCACTTGTCAACAATTCATTGGGGAACAAGACGTTGGCCACCGTCATATTCGCAGTGACGATTGTCCAACGGCGTCAAGGTACATCACCTCCGTTCTATTCACATCACACAATTGTATCGTAAGAGCATTTTAAATGAAATCACATAATATAAAAAAGGCAACATCACACCATAAGAAATCACATAGTACAAGATAATTAAGCGTGAAATACCGATGGTAATACACTTAGTCCACACAGGTCTAATGATTATCTCAACAGAAAGGTAGAACAAATCTCAAATAACAGCTATATCTTTGATGAACACTTTCTGTATGCTGTGCTGTTTGCATTGAGGACTTGTATATTTCTTTGCTTGAATGCTTGCTGTATGCTCACGAATATACTACTTTGTAATCGCTGGAATGTCAGAATGATCTGTCATACTTTGGCGATAATGAATATCTTGTGTGTTTTAGTCCTCTGGCTTGGGAGTATTTATAACCTTGGAAATGTATCCGTTATAAATAAAGTCGTTGCTGGTTGGTAAGATGTTGACGCCTGACTCTTGATTGGCGGATACTGAATGTTTGAATTAAAGCAGATCGCATTTAATGCTTCAGACGTCCTTGCTGTCTTCACATTAAATGCTCTTAAGAGTGTTCGGACTTGAATACTTTATAAATAAACAATGTTTATCTTACAACGGTTTAAAAATTTATTATATACAGTCCTGTTGGATGTGTTTTACTTTTCCCAAGTAAAACACCTTCAGCCTGAATGCTGTATCCAACATATTATGTCTCTTGCTGTATGGGCATGGCTCTGTAGGATGTATTGTGTTGCGATATTTCTTGAACGCAAGTGTACGTTATGGTATACAAGTAATAAAGTGATGAGTGAGTATCGTTCCCACGAGGACTGAATCACTAACTACCGATTTTTATGTATTCTAGTTTTATTTGAACAATCGAACTCTGGGTTTGCAATTAATTACTAAAAGAATTATTAAAAGACTAAACAGTAACAACGATAGCTTGAAGAAAGAGAATCAAATGATGAATAAGTCTAGGATTCTGAATCCACCTCGGTTTTTCTGAATTTACTCTCGATTATCTGAAGTTAATGATTTTCCCAATTTATTGAAGGCGAATATTGCTAATATATTCTACCGCCTCTCCCGAGGTCAATAGATTTTTCTAAAGGCGAATAACGCACTCTATCCCTAGGTGAATTAATTCGTCAATAGGCAAAAAGCATTAAATCTCCAAAAGGCCACGTAGTTCTTATATTCCTATCTCACAGAATAAAACGGTCCTCACCAATAGTTCCTCACCAACTCTCCTCTCCCGATTCGAATTGAATGATTAAAACAATACAACTATTGGCCACATAATTGAAAGAATTAAACATGATTGGGAAAACTCAACAAAAAGGGAATTAAATAGATAATCTCAAGCAAATCCGTCAAAACGTTGGTTTCATCAAAATCCGAGATTAGGGTTTTAGCCTGACATGCTAAATAATGAAAATACAGAATAAATGAATAAAAGCATGAAAATCAAACGCAGATGAAGAGCTCGGATTCCTCCGTTCTTCGGCTTCCGCCCTCTGCTCTTGAAGTCTTCTGCTTATCTTCCTCTTCTGCCGTCTCCTCCAAGATTCTCCGATTCCAAGATTTCTAGATGATTAATTAGGGTCTTAAACCCTTATTTATAGCTCTGCAAAGTCTCCAAATCGCGTCCGTGTGAGTAGGTCGAGAACTGGCTTCAAAACTGCCCAAATCCGCGCGGAGCACACCAAAACCGCCTAGTGTGCCACGGCTCACTTAATCTGTGCCGCGGCACATAGCGTCCAGGTTAAAACCTGGGCGCTGTGATTTTCTTACGAGGCCGCGGCTCATTTGGATCTTGCCGCGGCCACGAGCACGATCTACTTTGTGCCCGCTGGTTGTCTTCCTGTGCCGCGGCCCACTTGCCTTGTGCCGCGGCCCACTGCCAAAATTCGCCGTTTTCGCCCGTTTCCCCTCGTTTTAGCTTCCGGACTCCAATCTCCTGACAAACATACAAGATTAAGGCATTAAGAGCTCATTTAAGCAAATTTACTCTCCAAAATAATACAAAATAATGATAAATAAGCGTATAAAAATATGCCTAACAAATACCCCCAAACTTAAGCCTTTGCTTGTCCTCTAGCAAAAAGAATTAATTTCAACAAAAAAAATCTCGTGAATAATCGTGCAACTCGTAGTGCTCAACCTAATCAATACTATCCTGAAATTCTCTCTGAATAATACGAGTATCGTAATAGCGAGCTACACTCAGAACACTGATTCTACAAAGTAACCAAGTTCAGTCCTAATTACTCGTTCATGAAGAAAATCCAGCTCAAAGATTAACAAACGTGAATCAAATCGACGTCAATATGAAAGGTTAAAATAAACGAGCTAAATTCGCCCCGTTCCACAGTTTAATGGCAAAATTTTCACGAGTTTCATAAAAATAATCCTCGGACAGTATTCCCTTATATATATATGCCCAAGAAATTGATTCGAGCTGACCACTAGGTTCGGATCTCGGGATGTTTCATCGGGATAATCATAGGGTGGAACTTCCATTCTCATGTATTGGGAAACCGTTTGACGTAAAAGACACTCATGGGGCACATAGATGCTTCTAGTTACTAAGTTCCCCTCCACAGCGGAGAAACAACTCGAATAGCTAATTCCCGCGTGTCCGAATCAAGGTCGCTGTTTTAAGCGAGAGTAAACAACGGGTCACGTGAATACCCCCGGTTACTAGGCTCCCTATCATCGGCACATGTGAAATTTCTAAATCACTAGTCTAATCAGGGTCGTCGTTTTACGCGAGAGTAAACAACGGGTCACGTTAATACCCCCGATTACTAGACTTCCCATTATAGAACAAAAATAACTCGACTTTTGGGAAAAACTGACCGACTCTGAACTCAATCTAAGTGCCAACACGACCTATGTAACTGGACGACTAGCTAACCGAAAACTGTAACCAAACGTATCGAAGGTGATTTTAAAACACGTATGTATCCTCTCTTATCCGCCAAGACCTCTACAATCACGAGAAAAATTTCGGACCTAAATGAAGACTTAGCAGAAACAGAAATCACTGACTACAACTCGACTAAAACTCGACCATTTCTTCAGAGAGAAAAACAGTGTCGTAACATCAGTATTACACAAATAGAAGCACGAAAAATTCACAAATAGAGTAAAATCAAGACAAGCAAGGCTATCGACAAAAAGATAACTAAAAATAACAAAAAGTGCAACGAAATAAGTACAGTAATAAATGTAGCGACAGAAAGTAAACCCCCCCAAACTTAGGACGTACATTGACCTCAATGGACAAAATATAATATGCAATAGAATAAGAAGGTCAAGTACTCCCCTTCAGTCCTCTCACGAGCTGGTGCCGGCATCATCCGGTGAGGAGGGTGGTGTGGCTGGCCGAGCAGGTGCAATAAATGGCCCGTCTGGGTGCATGATATGGGCCGTCCATGCGGCAAGGTGCTCCTGATGGTAGGCGTCCCTCGCTGCCAGACGCCTCGCCTCACGCCGGTTGGCCCGGCGGGCCTGCTCTCGCATCTCACCCTTGACGGCAGCAATAATGCTCTCTCTCTCCGTTCGCTGCTCCTCTCTCATGGAAGCCAGCATACTCTCCCTCTCTCTCCTCATCTCCTCTCTCTCTCTCCTCATGTCCTCTCTCATATCCTCTCTCTCTCTCCTCGTCTCCTCTCTCTCTCCTCATATCCTCCCTCAGCCCATCGAACATCGCCTGAAATCTCTCTCTGTCGGGTGGCGGTCCGGCATCTGCCTGCCCCTGTGTCAGCAAAAGAGGCTCGGGGGACCCCTCGTGGGCCTCGGGAGAGAAAAACAGTGCGGATCTGAGATGTGGGGTCTATACGAGCGGAAATAAAATATAGCCAGGCACGCCCGAGCCGACTGAGGCATGAGCTCTTGAAATAGAAAGTGGAAGAACCCGGTGCACGCTGCTCCCAATCGGAGTCGGGCTGCGTAATAGTCTCGAGCAGAGCCTCCTTCGTGAGGCTAGTCATAACGCTGTCATAGGCCGTCTTATCTACCACCGGCAGCCCAAACAAACTCCGAATAGCAGCTGTGGAAAAATCAACCATAATACCTCGGACATCGACCTGAGTCCGAGTGTCTGACTGCTGCAACATCTGGCCTGCCCGAATATGCTTTAATAACGCGCTGGCATAGAACTCCTGCACAATCGATATCACCGCTGGCTCGGGGGGTGCAGCGAATCAGGCCCACCCCATCTCGTCTATCATCGTAAGCAGTTCCCCGTCTTGGGGGGCTGGAGTAAATCCCCTCTTCGGGATAAGAGGTCGCGGTCGAATCTTCTCATAGAAGATTTTGTGGATCTCAGGGTCAGAAAACTGATGCGCCTCCGACTCGGCGCGACTACGAGAGGTTTCCCCTCGAGTGGGGGATGACTGAGTCCTGGCCCTCTTGCTCAGCTTTTTAGTCCTAGCCATAGTGAGTCCTGAAAAAAATTAAAACACCGAAGGTTACTTACTCACACAATAACGAGAATAATCATCATTCGGCTAAGGATATTCGGCCGTAAATCAGAAATTTTTTACGAGATAGCACAACCGTGAGAGAAAAATGAAATTGAACCATAACGTTTAAACTAGACATACGGGTTGGGGTTGCTGTTATTCCAGAACGAATACGTTGCACAAAGATTCAAAATATTGCCTTAACAAAGAAAATCTTTCATTCAGGCATTTCATCGAACACTTAAAGGGCAAGAGTTCACTTGAAGAACAAATATGGCAATAGCTCGATTAAATTCCCAAGAACAAAAACACGAATCATTCACCATCAAAAATGACATACTCAATTCATTCATAATCCAAAATTACCATGAAAATTCGATCAAAACCATCATGTTATCCACTTAACCATCATAGAACTTTTGAAGGAAATAAACATATTCAATCCTCAAATGCATAACAAAACTTCAAATTTAAATTCATAGAACAATTTGAGATTAGAGATTTGGACATACCTTGCTTGGATTGTGAAAAGTGCAAGAAAATTGCAAGAAGAAAACGAGAAGAAGAAGAAGGCTTCTCGGCCGATCGCGCGCGCAAGGGAGAGGGAAAGGGAAGGTAAACTTACCTGTGTTGTCGGCCGAATGCGGGTTATAAGGTACCTGGGCCCTTCAAATTCCGCATGGTGTGCCGCGGCACAGCTCAAGTGAGCCGCGGCACCGAGTACAGTCCCTTTTACCTGCTCGTTTGTTTGGCTGTGGGCCGCGGCTCAGTTTTCGTGTGCCGCGGCGCAGGGCTCAGGTGTGCCGCGGCTCAGTATTGTTGTGCCGCGGCACAAAGTACAGATTGTTTAGCTCTCCCTTTCGATTTGTGTGTGCCGCGGCTCACAATACTTGTGCCGCGGCTCAGTAATGAATTTTTCCCTGGGACTTTTCCTGCACAGAATTTTAAGAAGAACACGTCAAGTGCGAGAGGTAAAAGCAAATCAAAGCACAATATGATGAAAAATAAGAATGCAAGAATGCAAGAAAAATATAGAAACACAAAAATCTACAACTACGAACTCGGGTTGCCTCCCGAGAAGCGCTAAGTTTATAGTCTTCAGCCGGACCTATTAAAAATCAGTTTGCTTTTCGCAAACTCCATTTGATCTCCGTCCCGTTCATCGAACCGTTAATATGATTTTTAAAATTTTGACCATCGGTCATTAACGATTCGATTTTCAGTTCGGACACCCAATGTTGGTTGCGGAAAGGTTTTGACGAGAACAACTTCCCGAAACACCCGTTTTTCTCATGACTAGATGCCCGTTTGATTTCCGGCTTATTTCCCTCTTTCAAAAATGACTTTATGACCGTAGCAGACTTGTCCGAGTGTGGCTGGTCAGATGGCGATGATTGCATGTTCATATGCTCGAGAAATGCTACTCGTTCTACATCTTTCTTAAAAGTTGGACCATCTGACAAGGAATCTGAATTTTTCGACCGACGATGTTTTCGGTGTTTTTCTTTTGCAACGGCCTCCACACTTTCACTTTGTGAGCTCTTATCAACACCTCCCGGCCATGAAAAGGATTTGAATACTTGGAACGTAACATGCTCGTCTTGAACCCGCAGAGTTAATTCTCCTTTTTCCACGTCTATAAGAGTTCTGCCGGTCGCTAAAAATGGCCGTCCCAAGATAATCGGGATATCTTCATCTTCCTCCATGTCGAGAACAATAAAATCCGCTGGAAAGATAAATTTATCCACTTTTACTAACACATCCTCAATCACTCCCCTCGGATACTTAATAGATCGATCCGCTAATTGCAAGGAGACCGTCATCGGCTTTGCTTCTCCAATTCCCAGCTTTTTGAAAATAGACAGAGGCATGAGGTTAATACTAGCACCGAGATCGCACAACGCCTTATTAAAGGAGAGATTCCCCATGGTGCACGGTATGTTGAAACTTCCCGGATCCTTCAATTTTGGCGGAAGCTTTTTCTGAAGAATCGCGCTGCATTCCTCCGTCAAGGCGACTGTCTCAAACTCCTCGAGTTTTCTTTTCTTTGACAAGATCTCTTTCATAAATTTAACGTAGCTTGCCATTTGTTCCAACGCGTCGGCAAATGGAATGTTAATATGAAGCTTCTTGAACACGTTGAGGAACTTAGAGAATTGCTTGTCCGCCTTTTTCTGCTGTAATCTTTGCGGAAACGGGACGGGTGGCACATATGCTTTCGGGTTATCCGGAAACGTTATCGAGGGTATCCAATCTTGTGATTCATTCGTCGCTAAATTTTTCTTCTCCTCAATATCACTCCTCTTTTCACTTCTCTCGGGCTGGTCACACACCTCCTTCCCGCTTCTCAAACTGATTGCATTTAGACTTTCTCTAGGATTTCTCTCGGTTGTACTTGGCAATGCTCCCTCCGGGCGGGCTGTCAACACATTAGCAATTTGGCCTAGCTGGACTTCCAAGTTCCGAATGGAGGCGGAATGATTTTGCAATGTTGCTTCAGTACGGGTCATGAATTGACTCGTATTCGCTGCCAATTTCGCAATTGCTTCCTCGAGAGAAACTTTTGGAGCGGGAGGGGGCTGCTGTTGGTTTTGAGCGAACGGAGGCTGGTTCGAGTTTTGTCCGTTTCTCCACGAAAAGTTGGGATGATTACGCCACCCCGGATTATACGTGTTGTTGTACGGATTATTTTGCCGGTTTCCATTTCCTACAAACCGAGCTTGTTCAATTTGGGGCTGCTTGAATGGATTTCCGACTTGACACTCCGCGCTAGGGTGAGATCCGCTACACCAATTGCAAGACTCAATGGTAACGGGGGAAGGAGAATGCGAAAATGCTTGAAGCTGCTCAGTCAAGGCGGCGACTAGTGCTGACAATGTGGATATCGGGTCATTACTCGAAATTTCCAAAACTCGCTTCGGCGTTATTCGTTCGGATAGCCATTGATAAGCATTAGCGGCCATAGCTTCCAACAACGAGTGTGCTTCAGCCATCGTCTTTCCCATCAAAGCTCCACCGGCGGCTGCATCAACGAGAGTGCGTGTAGAGGCACTCAAACCATTGTAGAACGTCTGAATTTGAAGCCAGTCTGGAAGGCCGTGATGAAGGCATCTCCGTAACAAATCTTTGTATCGCTCCCACGACTCGTGAAGCGATTCCATGTCATACTGACCAAAGGTAGTGATCTCGTTTCTCAGTCTCGCCGTCTTAGAAGGTGGGAAGAATTTGGCAAGGAAGGCTTGTGCTAACTCTGCCCATGTTGTGATCGAGCCCAGCGGTAAGGAATTCAGCCAAAATTTCGCTTTATCCCTCAAAGAGAAAGGGAAAAGCCGTAATCGGATAGCATCGTCGGTGACACCATTGTTCTTGAACGTGTCACAAATCTCTAGAAAAGAAGCAATATGTGGGTTTGGGTCATCATTCGGCAATCCACAAAACTGGCTAGCCTGCACCATCTGAATGATCGCAGGCTTGATCTAGAAATTGTTAGCTTGGATTGTTGGACGCCGAATCCCCGAAAAGTTTGCGTTGATCTGCGGCATAGCATAATCTCGAAGTGCCATTTCCGGTTGAGCTTGCTGCACAATATTATTTCCTCCGTGATTTTCGATATTTTCGGCTATGGTCACTGTCGTCTGTAACTCTCGTTTCTCCTTCTTGTTCCGTCGAAGAGTGCGCTCGAGTTAGGTATCCAAAGGTAGTAGGCCTTCGTTACCGAATTTTCTCATGCACTACCCGAAAAAATCCTGAAAGGAAAAACAAATAAATAAATAAAATTAAATACACGAAAATAAGTAAATAAAAACGTTCAAACTAAGACTAGAAATACTGAAATCGATATTAGCAAAAATTCCAGTCCCCGGCAACGACGCCAAAAACTTGTTGCGATATTTCTTGAATGCAAGTGTACGTTATCGTATACAAGTAATAAAGTGATGAGTGAGTATCGTTCCCACGAGGACTGAATCACTAACTACCGATTTTTATGTATTCTAGTTTTATTTGAACAATCGAACTCTGGGTTTGCAATTAATTACTAAAAGAATTATTAAAAGACTAAACAGTAACAACGATAGCTTGAAGAAAGAGAATCAAATGATGAATAAGTCTAGGATTCTGAATCCACCTCGATTTTTCCGAATTTACTCTCGATTATCTGAAGTTAATGATTTTCCCAATTTATTGAAGGCGAAGATTGCTAATATATTCTACCGCCTCTCCCGAGGTCAATAGATTTTTCTAAAGGCGAATAACACACTCTATCCCTAGGTGAATTAATTCGTCAATAGGCAAAAAGCATAAAATCTCCAAAATGCCACGTAGTTCCTATGAGTATATTCCTATCTCACAGAATAAAACGGTCCTCACCAATAGTTCCTCATCAACTCTCCTCTCCCGATTCGAATTGAATGATTAAAACAATACAACTATTGGCCAGATAATTGAAAGCATTAAACACGATTGGGAAAACTCAACAAAAAGGGAATTAAAAAAGATAATCTCAAGTAAATCCGTCAAAACGTTGGTTTCATCAAAATCCTATATTAGGGTTTTAGCCTGACGTGCTAAATAATGAAAATACAGAATAAATGAATAAAAGCATGAAAATCAAACGCAGATGAAGAGCTCGGATTCCTCCATTCTTCGGCTTCCGCCCTCTGCTCTTGAAGTCTTCTGCTTATCTTTCTCTTCTGCCGTCTCCTCCAAGATTCTTCGATTCCAAGATTTCCAGATGATTAATTAGGGTCTTAAACCCTTATTTATAGCTCTGCACAGTCTCCAAATCGCGTCCGTGTGAGTAGGTCGAGAACTGGCTTCAAAATGGCCCAAATCCGCGCGGAGCACACCAAAACCGCCTAGTGTGCCGCGGCTCACTTAATCTGTGCCGCGGCACATGGCGTCCAGGTTAAAACCTAGGCGCTGTGATTTTCTTCTGGGCCGCGGCTCAGCTGGACTGTGCCGCAGCACAGAGTACAGTTTACTTTGTGCCCGCTGGTTGTCTTCCTGTGCCACGGCCCACTTGCCTTGTGCCGCGGCCCACGGCCAAAATTCGCCGTTTTTGCCCGTTTCGCCTCGTTTTAGCTTCTGGACTCCAATCTCCTGACAAACATACAAGATTAAGGCATTAAGAGCTCATTTAAGCAAATTTACTCTCCAAAATAATACAAAATAATGATAAATAAGCGTATAAAAATACGCCTAACATATTGTGGAAGATCTCTTTGCTGTATGTTGGGGCTGTATGATGAGTTCTAACCGCTTCCATACTTGACAGTATTCTGATTTCTTTGAGACTGCTTTGTTGTATGTTTGGCAATTATCAAAACAGGAATGTTTATCCTAACACAAATACTCAGTAATAATTTTATCTCTAGTATTCTATTGGAACTAGATAATCCTCACTTACGATCGTCAAAATCAAATCGTAATAATGTCGGATCAATGGTAACACCGGATTAAAACTCTTGATTCGTTTCTTTCAAGCTCGTGAAGGAGTGATGAAACACTCAAACACACCAATAAAAGAAGATACGAAGTATAAGGAATAATACAATATTTGAACAACACTCGTATCCTTCTTGTCACAACTAGATAGCGATTAGATAGCAAATAATCAAAGCTCATATGTATATGTTTGTCTGGAATTGTGGGCAGTTTCCATAACAAATGGTTTGGTATTTGTAGGCCTTGAAGCCTTATTAGCGTTACTGCATGGTGAACTTTAGTGTGCGTTAGTGTACTCTTTAGCATGCGGTAACGAGACCATATTAGAATTCTAGATCTTTGACAATACCCATTATTTACGTGTTCCAAAAGTAGTGCAACGGTCATCTCAACAACAGTAGTAATTTGACTTTAGCATGCGCTACATATACCAGTTAGCGTGTGCTAACTGTTAATGAATCAACTTGACAATTCTTCATTTAGCGTGCACTATCTTCGTGCCGTAACGTGCATTATTTATTTCGCTGAAGTAGTCAGCCTTATAGATTAGCTAATGGATAGAGTAACGTGCGTTACTTGTTTCTTGGTTTGATTTCCAGAGCTCACTGTCTTGAACGAAGTATAGCGTGCGCTAGCCAAGCCGTAGCTTGTGATATTTCGATTTCCTTAAATTCTCCAGTGTACTATCTCCACATCTCATGTGGAGTCTTAGGAACGGATTTGGAAGGACATCTGGTCAATATATGTGCAGCAGTGAGGAGCGTGTGACCCCACAGATAAATTGGTAGATCAGTATAGTTAAGCATGGCGCGAACCATGTCCAACAAGGTCCGGTTCCTTCTGTCTAATACACCATGTCCAACACGAACACGAATCCAATCCGTTCAAACTTGATGAATGATTAAATACCAAAACTGTCGAGTGTCTCTACGTTATCACGCATTGGATATTGAAAGGAAAAATTCTATATCAATTCGTTCTCTAAGAACACGACTAGGAATCGATATAGTATTTTTGGTCACTTCTCTTCTTCCTTTTCTTTCTCTCAAAGATGAACAAGAAATGAAAAGAAAATCTTCTCCCTCTCCTCTCTATGGTTCGGCCAGCAGCCCTTGTGTGGGTGTGTGTGTTTTTCAACTCATCGTGGTGTATAATGATGACTTCATATATAATACATGATGAGATCAAATAAAGAAATAATGATATTTTATTCATTTGTCCACAAATGAGATATCATCCACCCCACCACACATCACACCATATGGAGACAAGTGAGCAAGCTAAAAAGAATGAGATGGGGCAGCCCACTTGGTAATTAATGATAAAAATGAGCCGAGCCACTCAGTTTGTGTACCAGACGTTCGCGTGTCCAGTCCGTTAAGTACACTACGGTTTATCTCAAATGTATTTATAATAAATTAATTAACCAATTAATTAATTTTATCAAATACAAAATTATAATAATATATTTCCAAGAAACAGTTATATATGAATTAAATTAATCACCCAGTAAATAATTTCAATTCAGAAGACCGATATGATATATCAAATAAATCAAATTAGATATTCAATATTCAATATTAATGAAGAGATAATAAATACATATTTTATCCATCAAATATACTTGTGTGCGACTCGGTAGGTCCGTCTTAGTCGGTAATGGGAGGAACCAAGGAGTACGAGTAACACTTAGCCAGTCTAGTGCTCCGTACCGTAACCCAACTAAGAACGAATGATTGGATCATTCTAAAGCCATTATGTCGTGAATACTATATACGTATAAACTCTTCAATCATATGTCCCGGTCAAGTATTAGGGTCACGGTAAAGTTAAACTCTATTGTAACTTGACTCTATACATTTGTTAATGTAAACCGAGATCACCGAGCTCTCGTGTATCAAATACAACTAGCTCTAACTGCTTTTGCTAAAGACTTATGATCTCATTTGCTATTAACCGCATAGGACATTTACTTGCTCACTAACAGGGGAAAGAATTTTATCTTGGTATTCAGTAGAGACTGCTACTTGCCCTCTAAGTTGCATTTCGAGGTTGACCTCACCAATTTGTGATTGGATCGAACTACTCTAATGACTAACTTAATGTCGCAAACACATCTCCTACTGAAAAAACCTCAAGTCAAAGGTCCACTTATATCCATCACAACCTTTCGATCCAGTCATTGACAATCCCTGAGTGATATTCATGTGACCGAATCGAGGTAAGTCGTGTTCGAGTAGCCTAATCCCATTAGCATACCTATAACGTGTTCTCCCACTAACCCTTAGTGAAGAGAGGCACTCTACATGTCAAAGTGCACGTTATACAAGCCTTATCTAAACTTACTGCCCAATTAAGTTTCATCGACTTGCTAACCAGTTAAGCATTCGAGCCTTAAACACTTCCATTGCCTATATCCTTATCTCCATAAGGAGTGAAATATTTGCTCTCAAATGCAAGGACTATTATTCTATATACCAAATCACAATGCCCGTGATATACAGTAATATAGAAATACTAAATGTCTTATTTAATTTAGGGTAAAAAAAAAAATTTACACTAAAAGCTTTTCGGCTAATTTGAAGTTACACCACAACCTTTTTTTTTATCCGACACCAAAACCTTTCAAAAATTTTGAAATCACACAAATGTTGTGGATGGCGTTAAGAATTCCATCAGAAAAATAAAAAGTAAAAAAAAATCTTAAAATTCTGGAAAATCTACAAAATCTGAAAAAAATAAAAATAAATTCTAAAAATTTTAGAAAAATCTGCAAAATTTTAAAAATCTAGAAAAAAAATCGGAACTTTTATTTTTTAAGAAAAAAATATCTGGAATAAATATTAAAAATCAAATCTTTAATCCAAAATTCAAAATAAAAAGTAAAAAATAAAAAAAAAACTGAAAATTTCGGAAAATTTAAAAAATCTGACAAAAAAATCGAACTTTTATTTTTAAGAAAAAAAATATATGGAATAATATTAAAAATCAGAATTTTTTAATTAAAATTCGAAAATAAAAAGTAAAAAATAAATAAATTCTGAAAATTTTGTAAAATTTAAAAAATCTGAAAAAAAACGGAACTTTTAGTTTTTAAGAAAAAATTCTCTTGAATAATAATTTAAAAATCAGATCTTTTATTTAATTCAAAAATAAGAAGTAAAAGTTTTGATTTTCAATATTATTATTTTCAGAATTTTTTATTTTAAATTTTCCAGAATTTTCCAGAATCGGAACTTTTATTTTAAATTTTCCAGATTTTTTTATTCTTTACTTTTTATTTTTGAATTTTAAATAAAAGATCTGATTTTTAAATTATTATTCCAGATAATTTATTTAGATCTTGTTTAGATTTTTTAAATTTTGTGGAATTTTCTAGAATTTTTAGATTTTTTTTTCCCGATTTTTTAGATTTTCCAGAATTTTCAGATTTTTTTTTACTTTTTATTTTTCTGACAGAAATTCTTAACTCCATCCACAACATTTGTGTGATTTCAAAATTTTTGAAAGGTTTTGGTGTCAAATGAAAAAAAAAGGTTGTGGTGTAACTTCAAATTAGCCCAAAAGCTTTTAGTGTAAAAAAAATTTCTCTTTAATTTAATATTCATAATTACAATACAATGCTCTCATTCTCTCATCCTCTGAGTGGCATTCGAGAGCACATTCCTAACATTTTATATGAGATGTTGTCGCTAAACGAATAATCAATCTTGAAAAAATACCATCTCAATTTAATCCTTCTGATATGGGTACTAAGTGTGAGTGCAGGTAACACCGGAGCCAGGCAGTGATGAGATCTCTTTGAACTCAATAATGCAATTCGACTGGTTGGTCCAAAAAGGTTGAGAAATGTTAAAATTTTTGGCCCAACTGGCCCAATATATGTATCTCCACTTTATAGGTCCATACATTTTGTGTGCTGGCCCAATACTCCTTGGAGGCCCTCAATGACATCATCCATCCGATCGGGATTATTATTATCCCTTATATCTGGACCGCCCGATGCACCCTTATTTCAACACCCTAACCCTAATCTATTTCGTGGTCTCCCCCATTTCTTCTCCTCCAGTTCTTTCTCGGTCTCTTCTACCGTTCCATCCGGATGAAGCTTCACCCACCTTTCATTTTTCTCGTCTTCCCCAAAGGATCCTCACCGATTTCCATATATATAGGTGCAACCAAGTGAGGAGAAAAAACACAATGAAAAAGCCCTTCTAAATTCGATAGAATCTTGCGAAAGAAATCTTCTTATTCTACTTTGTGTGTGCCGTGAGTAAGAAAGGGAAAGTTCGAGCGATTCTAAGTTGTTTGAAGGTGCTTCCGGGTATTGTGGCCGGCCGAAGACAGTTCGGTTCTTCTTTCTTTGTGGAGGTGTGATTTCGGTGCCAAATTTGCTAGGGTTTCGGAGATATGAGCTGCTACATCCTTGTCCCAAAGGGGGTTTCTTGATCTATTATTCTTAGATTATTTGTTAATCTGATTCCATTTATATATATATATATATTCTGATATTAGTGGTGATTAGTGTTGCCCATCCACATTGGCATCCACGTAAGCACTCTAGACAACTGAACCGGCCGAGCAGAGCCTGAAACCGAACCAATTATGAACCCGATTTTCTCCCGGGTTCATCAAAAACCGGACCGGACAGAGACGTCAAATCCGACCCGATAGCCGAACCAGGAGGGCCGAGCTGATCGAGGATAAAAATGCTCGAACTCAAGATTATGACAAGGCCGACCTGAGCGGCGGGAGACCCGAGGACCGACCTGAGTGGCGGGAGACCCGAGGACCGACCCCAGCGGATAAGCGTCGCCAGAAGCATGCGGGACAGGCACACATGCCAATTAATGCATGTTGTCATGTCCCTTCCCGAAGCAATCCTTAGAAGACGCCACGTGTCTAAGGTGTATTTACAGTCTGACAAGTGTTTTGTGCATATTCCCCAACATCCTCCATCTGTCATCTCCTGACTGGCCGATATTATCTATATATAAGAGGAATGTACAGTGGAAAAGGACTTTTGGACTTTTGGCATTTATGAGAAAAAGAGAGACAGAGAGAGAAATAGAGAGAAAAAGAGAGAAAAAGAGAAAAGATAAGACTTGTAATAAGCAAGCATAAAACATAGACCGGCCCGAAATATTCAGCTTGGTTCTATTGCATATTAAGGTCATTAATAAAATTTAGTGATCGAATCCTTTTTCATCTTGTTTATTATTTTCTACATTGCTTCGATCCATTCGTCCAGATCAGCACACGTGATGTTGACCAAATCAGACGTCAACAGATTGGCGCTAGAAGGAGGGCACCTTCGATAAAAAAAATATATAGACTGCTCACCGGAAATGTCTCACGACATTTCAAAAAACCCTCAGCCCGCGACGGAGGAAGAAAACCTCCGTAAGGTGGTAGAGTGCTTTAAACATCCAGCCTTCATCCAGGGCATGGCGGCCCTTATGGCACGGGTTACTGGGGGCGGGACCTTTCAAAAACCCGAAGACCATGTGGAGGTTGAATCTCTGACGACCCGCCCAGCTGCCTCGGGACGAAACAAAAAGAGGACAGCCTCTGGGGTCGCCGGGGAAAGGGCGGAAAGCCATGGCGAAAGCTCACATCCCTCTCGAAAAAGTAGGCTTTCGCGCCCCATATCCGTTTTTGATCGTCTCGGGCAGGGAAGAAAATTGAAAAAGCAGTGATGGCTCCCACTATCCAGAGTCAGAGCCGTAAAGAAGAAAAAGCTCCCCACCAGTCCCTAAATCCGACACAAGTATTACCTCCAACTCCCGGCGATAACTCGAGTGAGATCGAGTTTCTTAAAAAACGCCTCACAGAGCTTGAAAACAGGCAACTCCAGCCATCCCAAAGTTCGGAATGGCTTAACAGCCAGAAGAGTCCCCTGGCCCCCAGTTTTCTGGCGGAACCCCTCCCGGAGAAGTTCAAGATTCCTCAGATTCCGCCGTACAATGGGGACACAGACCCCAACGCCCATCTTGGACATTATAATTTCTGGATGGACCTGCACGGGTCTCAGGACGCGTTCCGGTGCCGAATGTTCTCCTTGACTCTGGGGGAGAGGGCCCAGAGATGGTATCGAACGCTGCCCCACCATTCTATTCAGACATGGGCCCAGCTTTCGGCGATATTCCGATCCCATTTCATGGGGTCCCTAGTGCGAGTCGCCCCGCGCTCATCCATCGCTTCCGTCGTACAGGGGCCGAACGAGTCCCTTAAAGATTATATATCTCATTTCAATAAACGGATATTGGAGATGGAACCCATGTCGGACGATGCGCTGGCCATTATTGCCTAGGCCGGCCTCCTCAAAAATTCTTTTTTTCGCTGGACGGTGTGCCAGAATGTCCCACACACCTACCAAGAATTCTTGGAGCGCGCCAGCTCCCATATAGCTACCGAGGAATCTATGCCGGCACCAGTTTTAGTCATGCCCTCCGACCAGAAAGGGTCCTACAAAAAGAAAGAAGAGAGGCATGACTACAGAGAGGCCCGTTAAGAATCTCGCCGAGAGAATAAGGCTCCCGCCTCTTCCTCGACAGCCCCAACAACTCAGAACTATCGGGAGCGTAGGCCCGAGCTCATGGATAATTTCGCTGAAATATATTCCGTCGGAGCCACGGCCATATTTGATCAAATAAAAGACAAGAATTTGCTCCCGGTTCCTCGGCCGATCTATAAAGATCAGAAGGACATGGACCAGACCCGCTTTTGTAAATATCATGAATCAGCGGGTCATAACACCGAACAGTGACGGGATCTCGTCGCCGCCCTGATCGCGGTATGCGACGATACATGCTTAAGGTGATTTACCCGGAACCCACCCCGGGATCGCCAAGATCGGGCCGACCCAACAAGAGCCAAGAACGATCGTGTGCCTCCATCCCCAAGTCCCCCCGGGAAATTCTGACCATCATGGGAACAGTCGAGGTCGATGACCATCGGTCATAGCGGCAGAAAAAGGCATCCATTCGAGAGGCTACCACCTCTTATCAACAGACCGAGCGCCGAGCAGAGGGGTTCCTATCAGTGGCCGAAGAAACCCCAAAAACCCCCAGCTGGCAGTTACTTTTGAAGAGTCCGATGCAGACGGCTTGGACCATCCCCATTCAGACGCCCTTGTCATCACCCTGCCCATAATGGGGATCCCGGTACACAGGGTGTTGGTAGACTCCGGGGCCTATGCCAGCATCATCTACCTTCATACCCTTCGCAGGATGAAGGTAGACCAATCTTATATCCGGCCCTGCAACGAGGACATTAGGGGATTTGCCAATTGCCGTACCTCACCATTGGGGGAGATCGACCTCGCCTTGGAGTTCGGTCAGGGGCCGATCAGAAGGACGATGATCACTACATTCAAGATCATCGATGTGCACAGCGACTATAACGCCATCATAGGCCGACCTGTGATGTCAAGGCTGAGGGCCACTCAGTCCACATATCACCTGTGCATGAAGTTTCCCACCCCGAACGGTGTCGGGGTACATAGGGGAGATCAAAGGGCCGCCCATGAATGCAATCTCAGCATCCGGGCTCGCGAAATCAACACCGCAGAGGGCATCCTGGAAAATTTACCAGAAGAAATGGGGACCACCAGCTCCGAACCACTGGCAGTAGATGCCCTGCTCGAACAAGAGACCGAAGGTCCCGGGGCCGCGCAAACCCTCGAAATGGAAACTGAACAGGAAGCGGACTGGGGCCGCAGGCCCGGGAAGGAGCCGATCCTAGAAGAGGATCCTGTCGACCCGCGATGCCAAAATCCGAAAGGGAAAATTCTCCATGCTGAGCCAACAAAAAAGTTGGACCAGGTCGACATGGACCCATCTAATCCCGCCCGACGGCTAAAGATCGGCCACAACCTCCAAGAGACGATCCGCTCCGAGCTAATCTTCCATCTGAGACAGAATTTGGATGTCTTTGCATGGACCTAGTCTGACATGTCGGGGATTGACCCGGAACTTGCGTGCCACCGGCTGAATATCGACCACAGTTCAAAACCAGTTATTCAGAAAAGGAGGAAAACGACAGAAGGGGCTGGAAGAGGAAGTAGAAAAGCTGATCGACAATGGGTTCATCCGGGAAGCCCAGTACCCGACCTGGGTGGCCAACCCGGTCCTGGTAAAAAAGCCGACCGGTCTATGGAGGCTCTGCATTGACTTTTCCAATTTGAATAAAGCATGCCCGAAAGATAGTTACCCCCTCCCCCATATCGACTACATGGTGGATGCAACGGCCGGGCATGAGCTAATGAGCTTTATGGATGTTAGGTGTATTTTTATACGCTTATTTATCATTATTTTGTATTCTTCTCATGATTAAATCTGCATAAATGAGCTTTTAATGCACTATTCTTATATGTTTGGCAGGAAATTGGAGTCCGGAAGCCAAAACGATGAAAAAAGGGCCAAAACGGCAATTTCTGGCCTGGAGTCGCGGCACGTACCAAGTGAGCCGCGGCACACGAAGGTGACCTAAAAGTGCCGAACCAACTGTACTATGATCCGCGGCACAAGGATGCTGAGCCGTGACCCAGGAGGAAAAATAGCGCGCCCAGGTACGCGCTGAAGGTCAGGGGCCGCGGCACAGATTAAGTGAGCCACGGCCCACGGGGCGGTTTTGATGTGTTGGCCGCGGTTTTGGGCCGTTTTTGGAGCCTGTTCCCAACCTAATTCCGGGACGCGTTTTGTAGGTTAATGAGAGTTATAAATAAGGGTTGAAGGACTGAAAAAAGGAGATCGGAGGATCGCGAGATCATCGAGGAATTGAGAAGAAGCAGAAGACACCAAGGAGCAGAGAGCGGAAGTAGAAAAATCCAAGTTCTTCATCTGCGTTTGATATCAATGCTTTCTTTAATTATTTCTGTATTTTTATTCTTTAGCATGTCAGGCTAAAACCCTGTTCTAGGATTTTGATGAAACCGAAGTTTTGACGTATTTACTTTGATTATCTATATAATTCCCTTTTCTGTTGAGTTTTCCCAATTGTTTTTAATGCTTTCAATTGTGTGGCCTATAATTGGATTGTTTTAATTACATAACTCGAATCGGGAGAGGAGAGTTGGTGAGGAAATATTGGTGAGAACCGTTTTATCTTGTGAGATAGGAATATACTCATAGGAACTACGTGGCCTTTTGAATATTCCGTGCCTTTTGCCTATTGTCGAATTGATTCACCTAGGGATAGAGTGTATTATTCGCCTTAGAAAAATCTACTGACCTCGGGAGAGGCGGTAGAGTACTTTAGCAACCTTCGCCTTCAATAAATTGGGAAATCATTAATTTCAGATAATCGAGAGTAAATTCGGATAAACCGAGGTAGATTCACAATCCTAGATTTATTCATTATTTGATTTTCTTTCTTCAACCGATCGTTTTTACTGTTTATTCTTTTATTAATTTTCTTTAATTATTACTTGCATCCTAAATTTCGATTGTTCAAATAAAATTAGAATACGCATAAATCGGTAGTTGGTAAGTCAGTCCTCGTGGGAACGATATCTTACTCATCATTTTATTACTTGTCTACGATAACGTGCACTTGCGTTCGCCGAATCTCGCAAAAAGTTTTTGGCGCCGTTGCCGGGGACTGATTATTCTACTAATATCGATTTCAGTATTTCTTGTCTTAGTTTGAACATTTTTTTATTATTTTTGTGTAATTTTATTTATTTGTTTTTCCTTTCAGGAGTTTCCGGTTAGTGCATGAGAAAATTCGGTAATGAAGGCCTACTACCTTTGGATACCGAACTCGAGCGCACTCTTCGAAGAAGCAAGAAGGAGAAACGAGAGCTGCCAACAAAAGTCACCATGGCCGATCACACAGGAAATCAAGAAGCAGAAAACCCCATTCATCAAGCTCAACCGGCATTAGCACTCTGCGATTATGCTATGCCACAAATAAATGCAAACTTTTTGGGGATTCGGCGTCCAACCATCCAAGCCAACAACTTCGAAATCAAGTCGGCTATTATTCAGATGGTGCAAGCAAGCCAATTTTGTGGACTGGCAAACGATGACCCCAACGCTCATATTGCTTCATTTCTCGAGATTTGTGACTCCTTCAAGAACAATGGTGTCACCGATGATGCTATTCGTCTACGGCTTTTCCCTATCTCTTTGAGGGACAAAGCCAAATTTTGGTTGAATTCTTTACCGCCGGGCTCTATCACGACATGGGCGGAATTAGCGCAAGCCTTCCTTGCTAAGTTCTTCCCACCATCAAAGACGGCGAGGCTTAGGAACGAGATAACCACCTTCGGGCAATTTGATATGGAGTCGCTTCACGAAGCTTGGGAGCGATACAAGGACTTATTACGGAGATGCCCACACCACGGCTTACCGGACTGGCTACAAATTCAGACGTTTTACAATGGATTGAGTGCTTCTACACGCACTCTTGTTGATGCAGCCGCTGGAGGCGCCTTAATGGGAAAAACGATGGCCGAAGCACACTCTTTATTGGAGGCGATGGCTGCAAATGCGTATCAGTGGCCTTCTGAACGAGTGATTCCGAAACGAGTAATGGAAATCTCCAATAACGATCCGATCTCTACATTATCAGCACAAGTCGCTGCACTGACTCAGCAACTTCAAGCCTTTTCACATGCTCCTTCCCCGTTACCATTGAATCATGCAATTGGTGTAACGGATCTCATCCTAGCGCAGAGTGCCAAGTCGGAAACCCTTTCGAGCAACCTCCGATGGAACAAGCTCAGTTCGTAGGGAACGGGAACCGGCAAAATAATCCGTACTCCAACACTTATAATCTGGGATGGCGTAATCATCCTAACTTCTCATGGAGAAACGGACAAAACTCGAACCAACCTCAGTTTTCTCAACACCAACAACAACCTCCCCCTGCTCCAAAAATTTCTCTAGAGGAAGCAATTGCGAAATTACAGCAAATACGAGTCAGTTCATGACCCATACGGAAGCAACCTTGCAAAACCATTCTGCTTCTATTCACAACTTGGAAGTCCAACTGGGCCAGATACCAAATGTGTTAACAGCCCGCCCGGAGGGTACCTTGCCAAGTACGACTGAAACGAATCCCAGAGAGTGTATCAATGCCATCAGTTTGAGAAGCGGGAAGGAAGTGTGTGACCAGCCCGAGAGGAACGAAAAGAGAAGTGAGGATGAGGAGAAGAAAAACTCGGAGAGCGAGGAATCCCAAATGTCTAGACCCTCGAAATTGTTTCCGGATAATCCGACAGCCTATGTACCACCCGTCCCGTTTCCACAGCATCTGCAAAAGCAGAAATTGGACAAGCAATTCTCTAAGTTTCTTGACGTCTTCAAGAAACTACATATAAATATTCCATTTGCTGATGCGTTGGGACAAATGCCGAGTTATGTCAAGTTCATGAAAGAGATCTTATCTAACAAACAGAAACTCGAGGAATATGAGACAGTGGCATTGACTGAAGAGTGCAGCGCGATTTTACAGAAAAAGCTTCCGCCAAAATTGAAGGATCCAGGAAGCTTCAATATACCGCGCACCATAGGAAACCTCTCTTTTGATATGGCGTTGTGCGATCTCGGCGCTAGTGTTAATCTCATGCCTCTTTCTATTTTCAAGAAGCTAGGAATTGGGGAAGCGAAACCTACTACGGTCTCCTTGCAATTAGCCGATAGATCGATCAAATATCTGAGGGGAGTAATAGAGGACGTCTTGATAAAGGTAGATAAATTCATTTTTCCTGCCGATTTTATTGTGCTCGATATGGAGGAGGATCAAGACATCCCAATTATTTTGGGAAGACCATTCTTAGCTACCGGCCGAACTCTCATAGATGTGGAAAAAGGGAAACTAACTCTACGGGTTCAAGATGAGCATGTCACTTTCCAAGTATTTCAACCCTTTCCGTGTCCAAGTAGTGTTGAGAAGAGTAAACAAATTCAAAGTGTAGATACCTTTGCGAAGGACGCACACCGAGAGAGTTGTCGGTCGAAGTGTTCAGAATCCATTTCAGATGCTCCGACGTCTGAGAAAAATGTAGAACGAGTCGCATATCTTAGGCATTTGGACATGTCGTCTTCATCAACCGTTCATACACCAATGAAAAATCCTAATGCTGTCATAAGTTCGTTTGAGAAAAAGGAGAATAAGCCAGAAGTAAAACGGATGCCAAGTCATGTGCAAAATGGGTGTCTCGGACAGTTGTTTTTATTAAAATCTTTTCACAAAGAACATTGGGTGTCCAAACCGAAAATCGGATTGTTAAAGACTAATGGTCAAAAATTTAAAACACATATTAACGGTTCGCTGGATGGGGCGGAGTTCAAATGGTGTTTGCGAAAAGCGAACTGATTTTCAATAAGTCCGGCTGAAGACTATAAACTTAGCGCCTCTCGGGAGGCAACCCGAGTATTAGCTATAGATTTTTGTGTTTCAGTATTTTCTTGTATTTTTGGATCTTTATTTTTCGTCATTTTAGCTTTGATACGCTTATCTCTCACGCTCTTGGTGTTGTCTTTTGAAAATTCTGTGCAGAAATTATCCCAGGGGAAAATTCAGCATTGGGCCGCGGCACAAGGAGAGTGAGCCGCGGCACACACAAGTCGAAAAAAAAGGCTAAACTTCATGTACTCTGTGCTGCGGCATGACCTTACTGAGCTGCGGCACACGTGATCCCTGAGCCGCGGCACGTTGCTGCTGAGCCGCGGCACGCCAAGTGCCAAAGATACACCCAGGACGTTGTACTCTATGCCGCGGCACGGACTAAATGAGTCGCGGCACACTAACAATACGAGCCGTGGCACCCGTATGCTGAGCCGTGGCACATGGCGATGGAACAAATAAGCCCGGGTAGGCTGTACTATGGGCCGCGGATCACTTAAGCTGTGCCGCGGCCCCTGCTGCGAATTTGAACAGCCCAGCAACCATTTATAACTCAATCGGCCGAACATTATAAGTATTTTTCCCCTTCCTTCGCACAAGCACTCGACTGACTCCTTCTCAACTTTTCTTCTTCTTGCATCCTTTAAGCAAAGCAAGGTAATTCTAAATT
Source organism: Orobanche coerulescens (assembly GCA_033398695.1). Lineage (NCBI taxonomy): Eukaryota > Viridiplantae > Streptophyta > Magnoliopsida > Lamiales > Orobanchaceae > Orobanche > Orobanche coerulescens. Next base: position 25,749,023 of record CM065805.1, on the reverse strand, counting down.
CCTAATCTTAATTGTTATATAAATTGAAAGGTGAGGTGTTGTTGATTCATTCTAATCTTGAATATGTTGTTTGTTTGTTTTTTTTTAGTTCTATCAAAAGTTGAGTTGGGAATATGATGTTTTTGATTAATTATTGATGATTATCTTTCGATTATGAATGAATTGATTATGTTATATATCATTTGTTATGATGATCGATTTTAGGATGTTATTTTGGGGGATTGAATTAAGCTATTACAATGCTTGTTCTTTATTTGAACTCATGTAGTCAAGGTGTCTCATGAAATGCATAAATGAAAATTTTTCTTTGTTAAGTTAACGGTTTGAAACTATGTGCAAACGAAATTGTTTATGGATTTACAACGTACCCCAACCCTTATGTCAAGTTTAAAACGAAAACTCAATTTTAATTTTCTCTCATGACGGTGCACGCTCGTTCAACTCCTTATTCACGTTTTGCATATCTTTAGTCAAACGCAGTCAAGTGGTGTTGTTTCCTTATAGCTTAAGTAAATTCCGGTGTTTATCTTTTCAGGAACTCGCCATAGCCAGAAAGAGAAAGGTTAGCACAAGGGCTAGGACGCAATCGTCCCCCACACGAGGGGAAACTTCACAAAGCCGAGCTGAGTTGGAGTCGCACCAATTCTCCCACCCGGAAATCCATAAAATATTCAATGAAAAGATTCGTCCTCGACCTTTGATTCCGGAGCGGGGATTCACTCCAGCCCCCCAGGACGGGGAGCTTCTGACGATGATCGATGAGATGGGGTGGGGCCGTTTTGCTGCACCTCCTGAGCCGGCGGTGATCTCCATCGTACAGGAGTTTTATGCTAGCGCTCTGCTGAAGCATATCCGAGCAGGGCAGATGATACCGCAGTAGGATACTCGGACTCAGGTCGTTGTCCGAGGCATTACAGTGGACTTTTCAGTAGACGCCATCCGGAGATTATTCGAGCTGCCTGTGGAGGACGATACAGCGTATACGCGAGCTATGAGTGGCCTCACAAGGGAGGCCCTGATCGAGACACTCACACAGCCCGGCTCCGTCTGGGAGACACGCGCCCTGGGTTCCTCGGCCTTCTACTTTAAGAGCTTGCGCCTCAGTTTGCTCGGGCGAGCCTGGTTGTATTTCATCTGCGCTCGTGTAGATCCTACCTTGCAGATTCGCTCTGTACTACTCTCTCGAGCCCGTACATTATATGCTATCACTTCGGGGCTCAGATTCGATGTGGCCCCTCTCCTGGTCCGATCTATTCTTCTATGCATTCAAGGAGGGGCCAAGACGGGGCTGAAGCACCCCTTTCTCATCTGCGCTCTATGCCGGCAGTCGGGCATGATGTGGTCGGATGATGAGCTGATGCTAGCCCCCCAGGGTCCGATTGATCATCGCATCATTTCGCACTTCGACCAGTGGGGTGGGGCGCCGGCACATGCTCGGGGGCGAGGATTTATTCTCGATGCGGCACACGAGCAGTCCCCCGAGCCTCTTCTTCTAACGCATGGGTAGGCAGAGTCCAGTCCACCGCCCGACAGAGAGCACATGCAGGCGATGTTCGATGGCCTGAGAGAGGAGATGAGGAGAGAGAGAGAGTCACTTGGTTGCTTGGAGAGAGGAGATGAGGAGAGAGAGAGAGAGCCATCTGGCTGCCCTGAGAGAGGAGCTTCAGACGGAGAGAGAGATCATCATCGCAACCGTCCGAGATGAGATGAGAGAGCAGGCCCGCCGGGCCAACTGACGTGAGACGAGGCGCCTGGCAGCGAGAGATGCTTACCACCAGGAGCACCTTGCTGCATGGACGGCCCACATTATGCACCCGGACGGGCCTTTCATCCCACCAGTTCGGCCAGCCACGCCACCCACCTCGCCTGACGAGGCCGGCACCAGGTCATGAGCAGACAGTAGGGGAGTACTTGACCTTTTCTTTTATTGCATATTACATTGAGGTCAATGTACGTCCTAAGTTTGGGGGGTTCACTTTCTGTTGCTATACTTATTCGTTTGCATTTTTCGTTATCTTTTTGTTGCTAGACTTGCTTGTCGTGATATTATTTGCATTCGTGAATTTTTCGTGCTTCTTTTTGTGTAAAACTGATGTTACGATACTGATTTGTCTCTGAAGAAATGGTTGAGTTTTAGTCGAGTTGTAGTCAGCGATATCTGTTTCTGTTGAGTATTCATTTAGGTCCGAATTTTTTTTCGTTTTTGTAGAAATCTTAGCAGATAAGAAAGGAGACATACGTGTTTTCAAATTGCCGTCTATACATTTGGTTACACTTTTCGCGTAGCTAGTTGTCCAGTAACATGAGTCGTGTTGGCACTTGATTTGAGTTTAGAGTCGGACAGTTTTTCCCAAATAGTCGAGATATTGTTTGTTCTATGATGAGAAGTCTAGTAACCGGGGGTATTCACGTGATCCGTTGTTTACTCTCGCGTAAAACGATAACCCTGATTAGACTAGTGGTTTAGAGATTTCGCATGTGCCGATGATGGGGAGCCTAGTAACCGGGCGTATTCGCGTGACCCGTTGTTTATTCTCGCGTAAAACAGCGACCTTGAATCGGACATGCGGGAATAGCTATTCGAGTTATTTCTCCGCTGTGGAGGGGAACTTAGTAACTAGAAGCATCCATGTGCCCCATAAGTGTCTTTTACGTCAAACGGTTCCCCAACACATGAGAATGGAATTCCACCCTAGGATGATCCCGATGAAACATCCCGAAATCCGAACCAAGTGGTTGACTCGAATCATTTTATTGATCATATATATGGGAATACTGTTCGAGGGTTATTTTTGATGATGAAACTCTTGAAATTTTTGCCACTAGACTGTGGGACTGGGCGAGTTGGCTCGTTTATTTTAACCCTTCATATTGGCGGTCGGTTAAATTCACGCTTGTTAATCTTTGAGCTAGATTTTATTCATGAACGATTAATTAGCACTGAAAATGGTTACTTGGTGGAATCAGTGTCCTGGATGTGACTCACTATTTCGATACTTGTATTATTCTTTGAGATTTTCAGGGTAGTATTGATTAAGTTGAGCACTATGGACTTGCACGATTATTCATGATACATTTTGTTTAAAATCGATTTTTGCTTGAGGACAAGCAAAGGCTCAAGTTTGGGGATATTTGTTAGGCATATTTTTATACGCTTATTTATCATTATTTTGTATTCTTTTCATGATTAAATCTGCATAAATGAGCTTTTAATGCAATATTCTTATATGTTTGGCAGGAAATTGGAGTCCGGAAGATGAAACGATGAAAAACGGGCCAAAACGGCGATTTCTGGCCTGGAGCCGCGGCACGTACCAAGTGAGCCGCGGCACACGAAGGTGACCTGAAAGTGCCGAACCAACTGTACTGTGAGCCGCGACACAAGGATGCTGATCCGCGGCCCAGGAGGAAAAATAGCGCGCCCAGGTACGCGCTGAAGGTCAGGGGCCGCGGCACAAATTAAGTGAGCCGCGGCCCACGGGGCGGTTTTGATTTGTTGGCCGCGGTTTTGGGCCGTTTTTAGAGCCTGTTCCCAACCTAATTCCGGGACGCGTTTTGGAGGTTAATGAGAGTTATAAATAAGGGTTGAAGGACTGAAAAAAGGAGATCAGAGGATCACGAGATCGTCGAGTAATTGAGAAGAAGCAGAAGACACCAAGGAGCAGAGAGCGGAAGTAGAAGAACGGAGGAATCCAAGTTCTTCATCTGCGTTTGATATCAATGCTTTCTTTAATTATTTCTGTATTTTTATTCTTTAGCATGTCAGGCTAAAACCCTGTTCTAGAATTTTGATGAAACCGAAGTTTTGACGGATTTACTTTGATTATCTATATAATTCCCTTTTCTGTTGAGTTTTCCTAATTGTTTTTAATGCTTTCAATTGTGTGGCCAATAATTGGATTGTTTTAATTACACAACTCGAATCGGGAGAGGAGAGTTGGTGAGGAAATATTGGTGAGAACCGTTTTATCTTGTGAGATAGGAGTATACTCATAGGAACTACGTGGCCTTTTGAAGATTCCTTGCCTTTTGCCTATTGTCGAATTGATTCACCTAGGGATAGAGTGTATTATTCGCCTTAGAAAAATCTACTGACCTCGGGAGAGGTGGTAGAGTACTTTAGCAACCTTCGCCTTCAATAAATTGGGAAATCATTAATTTCAGATAATCGAGAGTAAATTCGGATAAACCGAGGTGAATTCACAATCCTAGATTTATTCATTATTTGATTTTCTTTCTTCAACCGATCGTTTTTACTAGTTTATTTTTTTATTAGTTTTCTTTAATTATTACTTGCATCCCAAATTTCTATAGTTCAAATAAAATTAGAATACGCATAAATCGGTAGTTGGTAAGTCAGTCCTCGTGAGAACGATATCTTACTCATCATTTTATTACTTGTCTACGATAACGTGCACTTGCGTTCACCGAATCTCGCAGCAATGGATGCATATTCCGGATACAATCAGATCCCAATGCATCCCACTGATGAAGAAAACGCCTCCTTCTACTCGGCCCGTGGCCTATACTGTTACCGAATGAAGGCTTTCGGGCTCAAGAATGCCGGCGCAACATATCAACGCCTGGTAAATAAAATGTTCAATACCTTGATAGGCCATACCATGGAGGTGTATGTAGATGATATGTTAGTAAAGTCTTTGCGCTCGGCCGATCATGTAAATGACCTCAATAAAATGTTTGCTATTTTGCGAGAGTACAAGATAAAGTTAAATCCGAAGAAATGTTTATTCGGGGTAGGTTCTGGAAAATTCCTCGGCTACATGGTGAGCCAAAGAGGGATTAAAGCCAACCCCGATAAAATTAAGACAGTGACCGAACTTGTTCCTCCAAATTCGGTCAAAAAGGTGCAGAGCCTAACTAGCCGACTAGCCGCACTAAGTCGCTTTATCTCTCGCTCAACGGATAAATGTAAACCTTTCTTTGAGGCAATAAAAAAGAACAAAGATTTTCAGTGGACAGAACCTTGCCAAAGAGCCTTCGAAGCTATCAAGTAAGTCCTGGCAGAAGCCCCGATCTTGCAGCAACTGACCCAAGGGGAACTTCTCAGCTTATACCACGCAGTATCCGACTCTGCGATCAGCGCCGCTCTGATCCGAATGGAGAACAGTTCAACATCTGGTCTATTATGTTAGTCAGGCCCTTCATGATGCCGAGCTGGGATATGCCCCAATGGAAAAGTTGGCCTATGCGCTCGTAATGGCGTCCCGGAAGTCAAGACCCTACTTTCTGGAACATCAGGTAGTCGTCTTAACAAACTACCCTTTAAAGCAGGTCATGCACCGACCTGACATTTCCGGCCGGATGGTCAAATGGGCCGTCGAACTCGGACAGTTCGACATAACTTATGAATCGCGCACTGCCATAAAGGGTCAAGCCCTGGCGGACTTCATTTCAGAGTTCACACCAGCGATCGCACAAGAGAATGACCGATCAGAAGAGTGGTCACTCTATGTAGATGGATCCTCAACCGCCGACCGGTCAGGTGTAGGAATAGTCCTCGTCAGTCCCGACCAGCGTCTGTTCTGCTCGACTATTCGCTTAGGTTTTCCGACCATCAACAATGAGGCAGAATATGAAGCTCTCTTGGCCGGTCTAGAAATGGCGACCTCCCTCGGCCTCGCCCGCCTCACTGTCTTGAGTGATTCTCAATTAGTGGTAAACCAAGTCAACAGCGAATACGAAGCCAAGGAACCCAAGCTGGTTAAGTACCTCAGCCTGGCGCGGGCCCGGCTGCAAGATTTTCGGGAAACTATACAACACATCCCCAGAACTGAGAACATCCAAGCCGACTCCTTGGCCAAACTCGCGTCCATCTCCGGAGCCGAACATATGGACGAGGTCAGCATAGGGTATCATGTCTCATCAGCCCTAGAAATGGCCGAAGTCGGGGCAGCTAAACAATCAGAACCGCAAGGATGGATGTAGCCTATAATCCAATATCTTCAAAGCGGAATTTTACCCGAGGACAGAGCCCAGGCGAGATCATTACGAACTCAGTCCGCCCGGTTCACCATCGTGGATGGAACTTTATACAAAAGAGGATATTCGGTTCCATTGCTGAAATGCCTGTCCGAATCAGAAGCAGAATATGCCCTCAGAGAGGTGCACGAGGGTATATGCGGTAATCATTCCAGCGGCCAGGCATTGGCCTATAAATGGATCCGACAAGGATATTATTAGCCAAATCTTAAAAAAGATGCCATCACGCTCGTACGGAAGTGCGTCCGGTGCTAAATCTTCGCTCTGCAAATCCGATCCCCACCGGAAACCCTCACTTCCGTATATTGCCCATGGCCATTCGCAAAGTGGGGGATAGATTTGATCGGCCCTTTACCTAAAGGACGGGGAGGAGTACAATACGCCATCGTCGCTGTCGATTATTTTACAAAATGGGCAGAGGCCGAGCCTATGGCGCGGACAACCGAGCAGAAAATAATTGATTTTATATGGAAGTCACTCATCTGCCGGTTCGGGATCCCTCAATCTATTGTCTCTGATAATGCAAAGCAATTTGACAATAAGAAGTTTCGAGCCTTCTGCGACGGCCTCCAAATACGAAATAACTTCTCCACGCCATACTATCCACAATCTAACAGGCAGGTCGAGGCGGTCAACAAAATCCTAAAACAACATCTCAAGACACGCCTCGAGGAACTCAAGGGTTCTTGGCCCGAGGAACTCCCCGGAACCTTATGGGCTTACAGAACAACGCATCGGTCCGCCACCGGAGAAATGCCTTTCTCCTTGGCTTTCGGCTCTGAAGCCGTCATCCCAGTTGAAATCGGAGTGCCTATCTACCGAATAGCCCATTTTGAAGAGCAAGATAATGACTTGTCCCTCTAAGTAAACCTAGACCTCCTTGCCGAAAAACGGGCCCAGGCGAAAATGCGGAACGCCGTCTACAAAAGAAGGAGCAAAAAATACTACAACTCCAAGGTTCACCCTGGGAGCTTCCAGGTCGGAGACCTCGTCCTTAAACGGGTATTGGGCCCGGATCCCGGACCACTCAATCCCAAATGGGAGGGACCATATAAAGTTAGCGAAGTCCTTCAGAATGGAGCCTACCGGCTGGAATATCTGAACGGCCAGAGATTGACTTACCCATGGAATGTTATGTATTTAAAAAGGTATTATCAATAAAATTTGACGTTATTCCATTTTATAATATTGGTGCACCTCATAAGACCGGCTCATCCGGCACTATAAGACCGAGCTCGCCTCGGCACCTCATAAGACCGGCTCATCCGGCACTATAAGACCGAGCTCGCCTCGGCACCTCATAAGACCGGTTCATCCGGAACTATAAGACCGAGCTCGCCTCGGCACCTCATAATACTGGCTCATCCGGCACTATAAGACCGAGCTCGCCTCGGCATCTCATAAGACCGGCTCATCCGGCACTATAAGACCGAGCTCGCCTCGGCACCTCATACGACCGGCTCATCCGGCACTATAAGACCGAGCTCGCCTCGGCACCTCATAAGACCGGCTCATCCGGCACTATAAAACCGAGCTCGCCTCGGCACCTCATAAGATCGGTTCATCCGGCACTATAAGACCGAGCTCACCTCAGCACCTCATAAGACCGGCTCATCCGGCACTATAAGACCGAGCTCGCCTCGGCACCTCATAAGGCCGGCTCATCCGGCACTATAAGACCGAGCTCGCCTCGGCACCTCATAAGACCGGCTCATCCGGCACTATAAGACCGAGCTCGCCTCGGCACCTCATAAGACCGGCTCATCCGGCACTATAAGACCGAGCTCGTCTCGGCATCTCATAAGACCGGATCATCTGGCACTATAAGACCGTGCTCGCCTCGGCGCCACCAACAGGAGATGAACAAAAAAAAAGAAGAAGAGCAGCTAAAGAGACGCTAAGAAGAAGATTTTATTCATCCAAGGAAACATTTTTACAAATTACATGTGAAAAACAAAAGAAAAGAAAGACTGGCACGTAGGCCATGCAGGAAACAAAATCTAAAAAGAAACTACACGGCCCCACCATCCTGGCCAGCCGCCTGAAACGATTGTCCTTCACCTTCGCCGGGCGGAATCAACCCTGGATCTTCAATACCCTCTGCAGCCTTCGGCTCATCAGCTCTGAGAGATTCAACCTTCAGGTCGGCTGCCTGAGACTCTATATAGGCCCGAACCTCCTCAACGGTCTTCCCTTCCTTCATGAGATCTAATATCTCTTAGCAGGTGGAGACACAGTTAAGGTTAATCAGCTCCTCGAACTCGGGCGTCTTCTGAAAAGAAGCCGCCCTTTCGGCAAGGCCCTTGGCGTAGCCCGAAGCCTCACAAGTATTAACCCGATCGGTCAGATCCTCAAGCTGGGCCTTCGGGTTTTGCAAATAGGCCTCGTGCTCGGCCCTTATGTCCAAACACCGCTTATGCGCAAGTTCGGCCGCCGTAGTCATCTCCTCAGCCTTTCCTTTCCAAATATCGGCCTCGAGGGCGCGACTTTCCAAAATCTCCATTTCCCCCTTCATGGAGGTCATCTCCTCCTCCAAGGACTTGATCAGCGAAGGACAGAGATGGTGCTCCTCCTGCAAGGCCTTGAGATCGGCCTCCGCCTTCTTGTGCTTCTCGACCAGCGCCATCAGCTCATCGGTAGCCTTTAAGTAAGTGCACAACGCACGGCCGATCAGAGCATTCCCGAATTGGATCTGCTCATCCGGACCCATGTCATTGGTCACCATCTCCATCTTGGGCGTCCAGCCCCTGATAGGGACGTGACTGGACTCAACCACCGCCGGGGGAACCCGGTTGTGTAATATCCGCAATTTTCGATTTTTGGTAAATTTCTTTTTTTTCGGCGGAAGTCCGTTTTGACGACTCTCTCATGACCGTTTCGTCATTCCGAGAATGATTAATTCTGCACTTTTTGTCATCCGAGCTCGTTTCGGTATCGTTTTGTTGAGTTCCGTGCTTTTTAGCGGTTTTTCCGCACTTGAGTTCGATTCTTGTGAATCTCGTCCAAAACTGTTGTTTCGACTTTCTTGTAAGTTCATTTAATGTTATTATTCATGTTGCAAGCTTCGGTTTGGTTATTCGATCACGTATCGTGATTTTGGGGCGTTTTGGCCCATTTTCGTAATTTCCCAAAGTTTGGGGTAATTACTTTCCGTTGTCGAATTTCGAGCCTTCAGGTAGTCGGAATCGTGTGTTCTATTAGTGCTCGGATTCATCTTTTCGAGTACTTCGTAACTGTATCTTCGATTCGTACTCAGGTTCGGGTTTCGGGGTCGTTCGGGTCGTCGGAGTTGGTCCCGGCCGAGTCATGGCCGGGCATGCTCGGGCCAGGCCAGCCCTGGCCGAGTAACGTGCGGTAGTGATCGGCGATTCGACGTAAGGCCGGATTACGTCGTAAGGCCCCGGCCGTAACGCACGTAACGCCCGCATTTTCCAGCGATGAGTTCGCCATGGCGATTCGTCGTAAGCCATGGTCGGTTACGACGTAACCCACGGCAATCGGCTTATTTAAGGCCTCGCGCGCTTTCTTGCATTTTCACTCGTTTTTCCTTCTCTTCTGCGGCTGGAGGTGTTGTAATCATGGAAGGATGTTGTTAGACAATCAATCCATGAAGTTTTGGAGTTCATATCATCAATGATCAATCCTATAACATCCTCCAATCTACCGAATCAGGTCAGATTTCCTAGAAATCTAGTTTTGGGGAATTTGGGTATTTTGGTTGTTTTCGTCCGATTAATCCGATTTAACTTAGGATTATGATGGATTGATGATTATTTAGATGTATTATATCATTTACCTTGTTATTCCATGGTTGGATCGTATCGATTCGTCATTTGAGTCGAGTTCTTGACCGACGCCTTGAAGGTGTCCGGTAAAATGTCTTAGAGGGGTTTTCGGGCGTTCTACGATTATCCTTCCTCGTATGATTGTTGATTTATGGATTATATGATGTTAGGGTCGAGTTTCTTGCAAAGAAACCGTGTTGAACCCTTCCGTTCGTTGTTATCTTCCTTTTCGTTAGCCTCGGGCGTTCCGAAGCTTCCCGGTTGAGCCGTGTCCGTTCGCGGTTCCGTGATCGTGGTATCGAGGCAAGTACCTTGTCCATACATTTCTTGTTTTGTGGATATGATGATTGGTGATCGTCTTGGTATGTGTGTGTGTGTTTGTTTGAAACGAGTTTTTCGAAAGATTCGACTAGCCTCGCTAAAGGCTCACTTTCAAAACGCGTGTGTTTTGTAAATTGTGTGGGTTGTAAGTGACTATGTGAATCCTATGGATATGTTTGGTGTTGATGTTGCGCTTGATAACACGTGTGTGCATATATTATCTCACTTTTTTGTGCGTTGTGATTTGACGATTATGTCGTGCTTTGTGTTTGTTGCCTTTGGTGGATTGTATGAATATCCTTGTTGTGACGTGTTAATTGTGTGAATGTATTTCGCTCACCTCGGGAGGGTCCGACGGGATCACGGAGGGAGTCCAATGGTATAGCCCTGGATTCACGAGTGTGGTTGTTTGTTTTGTGAATGTATTTGCTCACCTCGGGAGGGTTCGACGGGGCCACGGAGGGAATTCCAATGGTATAGCCCTGGATTCACGAGTAAAACTTCACGAGTGCGTGTGTATGTTTGGTGAATGTATTTGCTCACCTCGGGAGGGTTCGACGGGGCCACGGAGGGAATTCCAATGGTATAGCCCTGGATTCACGAGTAAAACTTCACGAGTTGGTGTATATGGTTTCGAAAACGCATTCTGCTCACCTTGGGAGGGTCCCGGGAGTCACGAAGGGAATCCAATGGTATAGCCACGGATTCACGAGTTGATGTTGTATTTTTGGTGACCAAGGTTTACGTATCTTGGCGATTATATTGTATTGATTTTACGTCCGCCGAGGACACGTGACATGGGTTTTAACCTCAGGCTGTTGTTGGTTTTCTATTTGCGAAAATAAAACCTTGGGCTGTGACCCTGTTGATTTTGGAAAGATTAGGATTTGAAAATCCTAAATTGTTTTCTATTAAAACTCTCGATGGCGTTTTAAACTGTTTTACAAATTGTTCCCCTTAATTGTGGCCTTTCGGTTTCGGAATGTTTTACCCAAACTCTTGCCTCGGGAAGTACTTTTCATTATGTTTGGATCTTTGATGATTCCTGGTTATTGTTATTCGTGGAATGTGAATTGTATGGCTCGTATTTTTGCACTTGTACTTGCACTAGCAAAACAGTGGAGTTTTGCTAACCCCCGAGTATTCGGGGCTGGATGTCTATTTTTGCATTCAGGTTTTGGAGCTTGGCACAGGGTCGGCACGAAGGATGATGAAAGATGAACGATACTAATCACACGAGGATCCGTTGATGTCGTATTGGTCTAGTTGTATTTTCTTTTCCGCTGCAGCATCTTGTCCTCGTTGTACGGGAGTTTATTGTATTTTGACCCCTGCGTGGGTAAGTATTTGGAATTGAGTTGTATGTTATTATTGAAAGACCAAATCGGTCTATTGAGTCATTTTAGCCTTAAAGGCGATGTTTAGATGTTTGATTTTAGTTATCAGCCTGGTAGATCCTCGAGGAGAGGGTCTACGGCATGTAATATCCCTGAGTGGATTGGGGGTGTTACAGGTTGAGCATCTCAGCGGTTGGGGTGGCTGCCCGGACGTAATACTCGGATCGGTTGATCGAAGTCCGGCCGCCCAGAGGTTCTCCTCGGTAACCAAAAGATGAGACTTCCTCTCCTTAGTGGGAAGATCCAAAAGCTGTTCAACCCGGTCGTCGAACTCGGAGGAAGTCTCTTGCGCCGGGATACGTTCTGCACATAAAGCAAATGATGAGCGTTAGACAAAGGGAGAACAGAATAGAAAACACGACACTTACTCATTTTTGCAATGAAGTGCTCGGGGACCCGAAGCTCGGCATCTATCACACCAGGCTCCCACTCATCCGCCGAGCTCCTCCAAGGTCTCCCTATATAGAACCACTGCTCCTTCCAGCTATGGATGGTCTCCGGCACATCCACCAATTCTTTATGCATGGCATGCCGGGCTGTCAGGTAAAACCAGCCGGAGCCGGATCTCCCGACCGACCTCCATAGGAAGAGACTGTTGAACTCCTCAAAGCTGGGCTCGGGCAGGCCCGTCTTTGGGTTGAAAAGGATGAAAAGACCCACCACCCGAGCCCAGGAATTCGGATGAATTTGGGCAACAGGAAGGCCCCACTGCCTTAGCCACCGGGAGAAAGCTAACGGGAGCGGAAACCTCAGCCCGGCTAGTAGAGAGCGGTAGTACACCGCCGTACAACCGACGAGCGGAGTGTGAGGCCTTTCCTCAGGATTCGGAATGAACATCCATACCACAACAGGTATCTTAAACCGCTCTCGCCAAGTCTTCAACTGCTCCTCCGTGACAGTGCTGCGGATCGAGGCCGAATCCCACCCGGCCTCTACGAAAGGGGATGGCCGAGGCCGAATCCAAGATGCCGAAGACCCAATTACTTCCTCCTCCGAAAACCCGACGACGGCCGTCAACGGCGCCGCCATCTCCACCTCTCCAGATCCCGGCGACCTCGCTTTCTTCTTCCTAGACACTCCAGTCGACAGGAACTCCGCCTACCGACAGATCCGCCACTGCCGTGTGGTCCGGCGACACGGTCAACTCCGCCGCTGTCTCATCCCTCAGCTCCGACATCGTAAAATAGTAAAAGGGAAAAGGCTTACCGGGAAATTCTCTCTAAAATCAGGAAAAGGACGCCGGAAAATTTTCTCTCTCTTCTCTGCAACAAAACACAAAAATGGCGAAGGAAATAATTAAGAAGGAGACGTCCTATATTTATAAAAAAAAAGAGGCATTAAATGCCCAGCGCGTGGCGTGACGATTCATACTGAACCGTCGCAAAAATCGAAAGCGCATGAACACGTCGTCAAATCAGATTCCGCCACGCATCTCCCTCATCATGACACTTAATAACCCTGAAATCTAATCGACGCGACTCTCAAAGAGGCATCCCTTTGAGAGATCTTATCCTCCCACAAGCCGAATCGGCCTCAATATGAAACGACCCCAGCCCCGGCCAACCCGGCACGGCCCTGGACTCGGAGGCCCTTGTTGATAGCCCATCCAGCTTGACATCCACGTAAGCACTCCAGGCAGCTGAACCGGCCGAGCAGAGCCTGAAACCAAACCAATTATGAACCCGATTTTCTCCCGGGCTCGTCAAAAACTGGACCGGACAGAGACGGCAAAGCCGACCCGATAGCCGAACCAAGAGGGCCGAGCTGATCGAGGTTAAAAACGCTCCAACTCAAGATTACGACAAGGCCGACCTGAGCGACAGGAGACCCGAGGACCGACCTGAGTGGCGGGAGACCCGAGGACCGACCCAGCGGATAAGCGTCGCCAGAAGCATGCGGGACAGGCACACATGCCAATTAATCCATGTTGTCATGTCCCTTCCCGAAGCAATCCTTAGAAGCTGCCACATGTCTAAGGTGTATTTACAGTCTGACAAGTGTGTTGGGCATATTCCCCAACATCCTCCAGCTGTCATCTCCTGACTGACCGAGATTATCTATATATAAGAGGAATGTACAGTGGAAAAGGAATTTTGGACTTTTGGCATTTATGAGAAAAAGAGAGAAATAGAGAGAAATAGAGAGAAAAAGAGAGAAAAAGAGAAAAGATAAGACTTGTAATAAGCAAGCATAAAACATAGATCGGCCCGAAATATTCAGCTCGGTTCTATTGCATATTAAGGTCATTAATAAAATTTAGTGATCCAATCCTTTTTCATCTTGTTTATTATTTTCTACGTGGCTTCGATCTATTCGTCCAGATCAGCACACGTGACATTGACCAAATCAGACGTCAACAATTAGGGTTCTTCAGCTCTGTTTATTTTTGCAATTGAAATTGATTGGTGTGTCTCATAATATTTCAGGACTGCTTGAAATTCTACATCTTTGAGTGTCGACTGAAATCTGTTCTCACACTGTACTGGTTGTCCGGTTAATCTTTCTGATCAACTTCCGATAATTGATAGCTATTTGTTAGATTGCCCTAAACCCTATCCCGTAGTACTCAATTTTGTAGTAGTTATATTCGTTAATTTGCATTGTATTATTGATTCTTATTTTGTTTAAAGTATTGGATCGGTACCCAATAAATCAACATGTGTAGCAAAATTATTTAAAAAAAATAAACTATAGGTTTTTACAAATTTAATTAGGTGTAGAAAATATAATATTATCATATAATTTAAGAAGCTTAATCATAATTAATTAATTAATTATTTTATATAACATTCATATATGTTAAAGTCTACAATTTTATAACAAGATGTTAAACCATAAAATATAACAATTTTATGTTACCTTCCTCAATTTATATATATATATATATATATATATATATATATATATATATATATATATATATATATATATATATATATATATATATATATAAAAGATAATAAAAGAAAAAATTAACTTAAATTTACTTCGAAAAAATCTAAGAGTTCAATCCAATTTATTTGTTACATTTCATATTAAAAACTATTTTTAATACTTCTTCTAATTCCCACTGTTGTATCACCAATCGCTTTGATGCATTTCCTATTTCTTGAATGTAACAGTGTGAATGAATTGTACATGATAATATTAGTGTTATATTTAGACAATAATATAATCCTTTAAATGATTTATTTTGGGTTTAATTGTTATAGTTATATATCATTTCAAAAAAATGAAAGAAGGTTATGAAATTGTACTATAAATAGTACAAGCCACGCGTAATACACGGAATATTATAGAATACAATCTCTATATATATTTTTAGTAAAATATTAAGTTATAGAAGAGCAGATAAATATCGAATAATTATTTTTAAGACGGATATTTGTATAGTATATATCAAAGAAAAACTATGCATGATATAAAACACAATTAAGTAAAATAGACAATAAAATATATAATCACATATTATTATATCTTAAATAATTTTATATATATAATAACTATAAAGATGATGATGATGAGTAGATACCCGTCCATTCTTGATATACATATTTAGAAATAATAATACTCTTATATATCTGATATTCCTTTCAAAAAATTAGCATAATTATACATACGCGAAAAACATTCAATCACAAATACTCAGACAATATTGCCTCCAAAATTAAAAATATCTCATATATATATATATATACACACACATATATATATATATATATATATATATATGGGTGGGTTCTCGTGAGAATGATACTTAAGTTAATAAATAAGAATGAATTTGATTCATATATCTTGACTAAATTGATGGCCTAGATTTATTCTCACAAAAACATACGCATAAAATGTAATATTCTAGTGCATCGATATTTTGATGCATATAATGCAGAGTTTTTACGCATTGCAAGTTTGTAGCAAGAAATACATATATTGTATGCATAAGCCAATCTGGACCGTACATCACACACGGATCAATGATTCAGATTTATTCTCAATTCACAACATAAAAACCATTCTCATATATATATATATACATATATATGTTGGGATTCGGTGTCTAAAACGAAGGCGCAGCGGAAGCAATATACGAATCTAATTCGATCCGAATCCCTACGAGGATCGATCAAGCTACGTATATATGAATATAAAACGAAATAAATGAAGATTCGAAATCATACCCTCATAGTCCGTTGATTAAATGCGCACTCCTTGAAGACGATTCCCCAAGCTTTAGGTACTCTTCCCATGAATCCTATTCGTCAAGCTCTTGGATGATCGAACGCCGAAAACACCGCGTCTCTACTTGCCACGCACCGGAAAAACGATCGGAACGACAACCAGTCAATTAACCTCCAAGGTTACGGCTAGAATCAAGTGACGGAAGCTTTCTATTGTGATTATGACACTCTAAGTATATAACTCACTATCTGTCAATTATCTCTCAATTTTTCTCCGAGAAAAAACTCAAGAAAATGAAGAACAATATGAAGACTTGGAGAAAACTACTCTCTCTCTCTCTCTCTCTCTCTCTCTCTCTCTCTCTCTCTCTCTCTCTCTCTCTCTCTCTCTCTCTCTCTCTCTCTCTCTCTCTCTCTCTCTCTCTCTCTCTCTCTCTCTCTCTCTCTCTCTCTCTCTCTCTCTCTCTCTCTCTCTCTCTCTCTCTCTCTCTCTCTCTCTCTCTCTCTCTCTCTCTCTCTCTCTCTCTCTCTCTCTCTCAAAACCGTGTGATACAAAGTGTGGGGAGAGTTGGTTGTAGTCTTCACATTTATTCTTATTCATATCTCTCCAAATCATCTACTTTAGATAAAATCACCAATATCAACCCCAAGTGACATTTTGTCCGATTGGTGGTCATACGTCTTCCACCCATCAAGTTGAAGACCAAGACCAAGGGAGGAAGTAGGTAAGGAGGCGGCTATCTAGAAGAACCGGATGAGTTTGGTTCGTTTCGGATTCACGTGAGTCCAATCAGATAAACTCCAATCCATTCCGATGTATTTATATCAATTAATTAATATAATTAATTAATAATATCAAATACAATATAATATAATGAATTTCTTCAAGAAATAATTATATCTATGAATTAAATTAATCACCCGATAATTTATTTGATTCATTATGCCGTAAATTAATGTATCCAATAAATTAATTTAGACATCCAATGTCCCTAAATAAATTAGACATCTAAGGTCCAATAAATTAGATATCCAATATCTAGTAATTATAAAGAGAGAATAAGATCGATTCATTCCGTCGTCAATCCTATTGCGTGACTCGGTAGGTCCGACTCGGTAAGTGCTTCTCTGTTTACTTTTGTTTTTCGCCTGAAAATTCGATCTCGTTTGGTGATTTCTGGAAAGTACTGCAAGTCCTTATCCCCACGTGACCTTGTATTCATGTAAAACTAAAACAAAATGGATTAGTGCACAACTGACAATTATAATGAATTTTCAGAACTGACACTGGGTGACCCAGTGTCGAAATAGCAGAAAGTTTTTAACCCAAAATAAAAATTAATTTAACACCGTTCCCCGGCAACGGCACTAAAATTTTTACTGTGCTATCGTGACACGTCAAAATTAGTTATTTTTATTATTTTTCCTTGGCTTACTTCTACTAACTAGTAGTATCGGCAAGTAAGGGTCGATCCCACGGAGAATGGTAAATCAATTATACTTTTTAGGGGATAAATACTTTTAGCAATAAAATAAAATAGAAACGAGGGGGGGATTTTAGTTACTAATTTTTACTAACAATTAACTTGCGTAAAATAAATTAAATCAAAATAAACAAAGGAAATAAAATTCGAAAATACCAGTTAAGGAATAATCTAGTTCTTAGTTTTGTTATCCGTCGTTTCGAGTTAATTCTAGTTTTAATGCAGTGCTATCTCTTCTCTAATCTCATGAACTCATATTCCGAATCCAACAACAAGCTCTGTTGACCCCAATTATTTCTTAAGTTTATTTAATTAAAACAAGCTCTTTAATTAAACCTATCTAGACGATGGATTCAAAACAAGCTCTTAAAATCTCGCTCGCTAGATGCATTAAAAACCAAAATAATGAAATAGGCGAGATATTAAGTTCATAAGCTCGACTTAAGGAATCTCAATTTTCTGTTACTCAATTGAGAAAATTCAATCGTTGCTACTTGTGAAATTAAAATTACAAAAATTACAGATTACAACTCAATTTCTAGCATGATACATAAAACCCTTAAGCTAGTTTGCCAAACCAAATCAAGAAATTATATGGAATAGTAGTGAATTCAATAACGCAAAAGTAATTCAAGAGACTTCGAGTTGAGAATACGCAACAGGATTAAAACTTGAATAATTCAAATATGGTTTCAAATTTTACTAAGAACTAGAATAGAAAATTAGCCGGATATGTTGGCTTTAGAAAACATCAAATTAATAGTAGACATTAGGAGAAAGAAATTCAAATGGTGTAGTCTTCTTCCTCGCACGTCGGTGGCGGCTCGGTTTGCTTCGGTGAGAATGGCGGCTCAGTCCTCCTCTTTTTCCTCTGCTCCATCCATGAGAATGATAATAATGATGATCAATAATAATCTCAGCTCCCTCCTTTTATAATAGTCCCTTATCTATTAGTTTCCTTCGTTAATTGGATCTCCTTCCTTCTTATCCTTCTTGAGTTTTTATTCTTTTGGAGTCTTTCCTTCCTTAGTCAATTAAAATTCCTTTCCCCAGCCTAGGGGGCAATTTTATGCCTTGTGGAACTGATTGGGGAAGATTGGAGTTGTTTCTTGGGCTCCAAGTAAGATTATTTTCGGAACAGGGCCGATACTTGGTTACCGAACTGACACTGGGCCACCTAGTGTCGCGCGGCAGTTTCTTCATTAAAGCCCAAATCACCTGGGCTTGGTCCGTTTGATGTCCCAAACTATTCCTTAAGCTTAAAAACTCCATCAAACACCTAAATTAAACAACAAATTGCCAGGTGAACTAAATTGCATCCAAAATATAAATAGGTAGAAAATAACCCAGTGTGCTAAAATTGTTTCTTAAGTCGACTTCTACGTTCTTGATATGCAAAACGAGTCATAAAATTCAACACATATTTTGTTAGGAAGGCCATTTCTAAATACTGCCAATACCAAAATAGATGTTCGTGAGGGATCCATCACGATGGAATTTGATGACCAAATTATACGGTGTAATATTTATGATGCTATCAAATTTCCTGAGGAAGATTGCTCTCTTTTTGCATTAAGCGTGATTGACCCTCTTGTCGAGGAAGTATTTGATTTGAATTTCAGGGAAGCACTCGAGGTATCACTCACAAGGGATGTAGAAACCAACAATGAGGAAGCGATTAGAATCTCAAGAGAGTTGCTCGAAGTCGTAGCCTCCTTGCAAGGGGCCAGACCAATCAGAACAAAAAAATAGGCGAATTTCATTCGACTTAATGAGGAACTCCATAAGATCGAGCCTTTGGTTATGCATGCACTGTTGGGTACCAAATCGGATATTTGCGCCGTTTTGTGCGGAAGCGTAAATAAATTGCGGAAAATACATCACACAAGGATTTATAGAGGTTCGGCTATTAACGAAGCCTACGTCCTCTCTCGATGTATCTTTTTCTTAGGATTAAGATCAAAACCTCTACGCCTCTCTTCTATCGGTCGAGGGATTACCGTTTACAAGCTCGTTTTCTATCGGTCCGAGTAAAACCGTTTTTCCTTTTCTATTGGATAAAGAAACAACCACTCTAGCTTTCTATGGGTACTAGATAAACCTCACTTAGATATCGATTGCGATTCTAACAATGCCGGATACTTGATCCTAATAACACCGAATCCAATGGTATCTTTTCTTTTACCACTCGTGTATAATGTTGAATGTATAAACACTCAAACTAACAATATAAGCTCAATATTACAACAACAATGTAAGTATATGAATATAAGATCAATGTCTTGAATGCTTTGAGTTGTTGTACTCAAACAATACCATAGGAATGGTATTTATAGGCATTTTCCACAAACTAGCCGTTGCTGGCTGTTTTGACTTGCTAGCGTGCGCTAGCCTTTCCCTATTAGCGTGCGCTAACTCATTAGCGTGCCTGTAGCGTGTGCTAGACTATTCCCAGTTTCAATCCAGTAGCTTCGTTTCTTCTTTAGCGAACGGTATGACTTCTTCCTTACGTACGTAACCATCTTGTATTAGCGTGCGTTAATAGCACATTGTAGCGTGCGCTAATACAATATATCCGTTGCATGGATTGTCAAAGTGTCCATTTGATATGCTGACTTTGACCTATTTTTCCCAACGTTCTGATTGACTAGATTCAAACTCCTTAGCGTGCGCTATTCCTTCTTTGTAGCGTGCGCTAATGCTGACTTCATTTCATATGTCATTCTATGTTTGAATTCCTTCACAACGGTAACAGGACTTCGATAGCATGCGTTAATGATAACGTGTAGCGTGCGCTATCCAATCAGCTGACTTCACTTCAGCTTACTTCGAACATGGCTGCTATGCAGAGAACTCCCCGTTAGCGTGCGCTAACATATATGTCTTAGCGTGCGCTAGACATGCATTTTGCTCAGCTTTTCGCGTCTTCGTCTGCTTTGTCGTTTTGTTTCGCCTCGATGTTGTTTTGTTGTTTAGCAACTTTAATCATCAAAACATAAATTAAATAATGTGTGAAATTAATATTCCAACAATCTCCCCCTTTTTGATGATTACAAAACAACTCTTGAATTGGATAAAATCTGTGAAAATAAAATATATATATATATATATATATATATATATATATATATACGAATCAAAGTTTTCGGCTTTGATCCTTTCATTAGTTTCTCCAATTCTCTTTTCTTTTCGACATCTCCTTTATTTTTCAACTCCTTCGTTTTTCATTTTTCAATTTTTTTCAACTCCCCCCATTTGTATGCTTTTCTTTTCTTTTCGACTTCTTCGATTTTTCTCATTTTTATCTCAATTCTTCTCCTTCTCATTTTTATTTCAATTCATCTCTTTCTACCCCTTTTTGTCTTCATCAAAAGTATAAAAATATAAAGTATAAAGATATAGAGTATAATGAAATATAAATATGCATGATACAAAAGAATATGCATTAATAAGCAAAAATACTCCCCCTGAAAGTATTATCCCCCTTTTTAAAATTTAAAATTAATTTTTGGGGACCCAATCGATAGTTGGTTTTTGTTTCGAGATGTGAACCATATTTGAAACGTTTGTTCCTTTAGGAACCAAATCTTTTTAATTTTTATCGTTCGTCTTGGGCTTTTGCAATTTGAATGTGATGCCCGATTTTCAAACATTTTTTGCAACGGGGTATAATGAGATTTACGTATTCGTTTTTGAAACGTGGTTTGAATCCTAACTCATATTTATTTAGAGTATATTTTTGAACACATAACATTTGTTCAAATTTATCGTTGCCGCACGAGAATTTCTTTGTCAAAATTTTTAGTTCGTCTTGAACTTTAACAAGATCATCCTTTAAAATATTTTTGTTTTCAACGTATTTTGAATGATCGATCTCGACAAATTTCCCTTTTGCAAGTATTTTGGAATTTTCAATTTCCAAAGTTTTATATTTAGACTTGAGGGATTTAATTTCATTTAAAGCATTTTGATAGTCCGTATGTAACAATTCGAATGCTTCAAAAAGTTCGTCGTAAGAATTACTTACTTAGCTTTCGACGTTGCTATCATCGAATGAACTCCGGGCCATGAGCTCGAGATTATTTTGGTCAAGAAAATCTTCATCGGGATCTTCGTCGCTCCATGTTGCGATTAAAACCTCCTTTTGCTTTACTCGACAGTTCTTAGCAAAGTGGCCTGATTTACCACATAATCGACAAGTGTTGTCGAATTTTTTAGTTTCGCCCGCTTGAATGTCCTTCTTCCTCCGGTTTAATAAGTGTTGGAACTTATTAATATTTTTGGAATAATATGCCATTTCTTCATCACTTTCTGTTAGGAATACTTGTTAGATTTTGATGATGTCATCAGTATAAATTCAAATGTTTATTACTTGGCAAAAATGTAAGGAAGAACCAAATGAGTATCTTCCATAGGCCAAATATGTTAAGTATAAAACTTGGCAAAATGTAAAGAAGAACCAAATGAGTATCTTCTATAGGCCAAAAATAAGTTAGGCTAAAAACCGGCTAAAGATCAGCTGAGTTTATCAGAGAGGTACAGCCAAGTTAAGTCAGAGTAGTTCTGGTCAACAAAAATCATCAGGGATGTTTGACCAGACTGCAGTCAAGATACCTCAGACAAGTCATCTGATCAGACAAGTCCTAAACAGTGTACATCAGAGAGGTCCAGACTGCAGAGAAGTTAACTGCACATCAGCCTAGTCAAGATCAGCCAAGTACTCCAAGTCCACGTCAGCATGCGTTGAAAAGTCAAATATTACGGAAAGTCACATGCAACGTGAAGAGACAAATTGGAGAGATTCCCGCTAAAGATATAAATTAAAGAATTCATCCAGACCCACCTTGAAGACTTTAAACGTATTATATTCAAAAGACTCGGCGCATCACATGCAGAAGTCTTCACAACGGTCGGAAGATAGATTAAAATATAGGAATCTAGCCTTGCAACGTTCAGAAAGAAAACAATGAAGTCTACCTCTCCAACGGACGGATTTTTTGAAAAGATTTGCAACGGCTATGAAGGAAAAGCTCAGAGATCGTGACCTATATATATCCGAAGATTTGAAGATGAGCAAAAAAAAACAACAATTAACCAGTGCGAACATACTTTCAAGCGATCAAAGCATTCAAGCTATCTAAAAGCGAAATACAGCATCGTGAAAAGAGCGGTTCTAAAAAGTTCATACTTGAAGAAGCTCTTAGTTGGAGAAGACAAAAACTCTTGTCTATAATCCTGAGTTCGGGGTACTTCACTGTTTGAAGTTAAGAGACTGTAAAGGCATCCAAGGATCGAGGATCAAGAGGTGCAAGGCAGTCAAGTGTGTTACAACGACACGGATTTCCACTAGTTGGAAGCTGTTGTAGTTTTATTAAATCACTGTAATATTTATCACTGGTTGAGAATTATAGTGAATTCATCTCCAATTGGTTTGGAGAAAAGTGGATTAGTAGAGGATTACCCCACCTCTGAGACCACTATAATTGCCTGCGTTCTTTACTGTTTTCTAGCATCATACTTTAACTGCTGCATTCATCGTTAAGTGTTTCATTAGTTATTTTGTATTCGTCATCACCTGACTTCCGTACATATTAAGAACAAACGACTCCAAGTCATTTGCTTACCTATCAGCTGAAGAAACTTACTCTTTGATAAAAAGAGTTTAAGAGTTTCAATAAGTCTATTCACCCCCCCTCTAGACTTATTCCTGGACGACTTGTGATCTACTTGTGGTATCAGAGAGGTTGGTTCATTTATTTCACGAACCAGATCTATATCTGAGATGTATCTTTACTCTCACTTTATAATGGAACACATGCATTCTAGACTCCCTGTGTTTTCAGTTGACGAGTATGATCTTTGTAAGATAAGGATGCAGGCACACTTATCTTCAATCCATGATGACATGTGGTGCATCATAGAGGATGGTCCATTCATCTTCGAGAAGGACAACACTGCAGAGGAGATCGCAGCAGGGAATCCAGAGAAGATCCCAAAGAAGAGGACAGAGCTGACTCAGGCAAATAAGACTCAGGCGCAGGAAATAACCTCCCTGAAGGCGTCTTCAACTCTGGAAGAATTGTGTACCAATAAAAGGCCACTATATTCCAGATCAGGCCTTGGATATGATCCTCACACTCCCTCTAGTTCTAAAACTACATTTATCAAGGGAGAAACAATTGTCTCGACTGCTGAGCCTACATATAAACTGATATTTAAAAATAGGCAACAGCCAAGTCACAAGTCTAGGCTGCAGCCAGGTTACACAAGGCAGACACCTAGACAAGCGATTAGGCAATGGCCCAGGCAAAAGCAGTAGCCCAGACAACATGCCTACTATTATCAACAACTCCCCAAAAACAGATTTCAAAATGGGAGGGGCAGATGGAAACCTCAAGGCTATCCTAATTTCCAAAACGAACACGTGTGGAGACCCCAAAGGTTTAATAAATGGTCTCAGCCAAGATTTAGAAATGGCCCACACTATCAATACTTTGAGGAATATCCGGTATATAATCCCAATAGGAGATTCACACCGCGACCTTACACACCTTATAAGGGTTATAATGATAACAACTTTCACAATCCAAGGAGAAATCAATTCTCCAGGAAACCAGCTAACCCGAGAGGACCCACACAGATCTGGGTACCTAAATCTCTGTTTGTCTGATTGCAGAAAAGGTGAAAGGACTACAACCACATCTCCACAAGCTCAAACTTTGGAGGTGAAGAATGGTTTGTAGATTCTGGATGCTCAAGGCACATGACCGGGAACAAAAAGATGCTGTCCAAATACACCAAAGAAAGAGGTCCTGATGTAACCTTTGGAGATAGCTCTAGAGGACAAACAAAGGGCTTTGGAGAGCTGCACCGAGGAAATATTGTGATATCCAAAGTTCACTATGTCAAAGGGCTCAAGTACAACCTCCTGAGCATAAGCCAGTTTTGCGACGAGAAGAATCTAGTAGTCTTCACCATTTGGAAATGCATGGTGATAGATATCCTATCTGGAGAGGTGAAGCTACAAGGATTCAGAAGGAGAGATGTCTACATGATAGATTGGAACACAGGAACTCCCAACACCTGTTTTCTATCCAAGACAGTAGCTGAAAATGGATGGCTGTGGCACAAAAGACTATGTCACCTAAATTTCAAAGCCATCAACAAGATTAGTTCTCAGAAGCTGGTCAGAGGACTTCCAGATGAAGCATTCAAGAAGGAAGCGCTTTGTGATGCATGTCAGAAAGGAAAGCAGACCAGAGCATCATTCAAGCCAGTCCAGCCTACAACCCTCACAACAAGGATATTAGATCTACTCCACATTGATCTATTTGGTCCTATAAAACCAAGGACCCTGAGCGGCCGAAAGCATGCACTTGTTGTAGTAGATGATTATTCAAGGTACACTTGGATCATCTTCCTGTATAAGAAGAGTGAAACCTTGACCAAGCTACCTGAGCTGCTGAGAAGGATCCAGAATGGGAAATCCCTATCCATCATCAAGATCCGATCAGATAGAGGAGGACAGTTTCTCAACAAGGCGATCACTGATTACAACGATCAGAATGGGATCCAGCATGAGCTCTCTGCAGCCAGGACTCCCCAGCAGAATGGCGTTGCTAAAAGAAGAAACAGAACCCTGAAGGAAGCAGCAAGGTCCATGATTGCGAGCGGACTCGCCCAAGAGGTTACGGGTCAAGTCAACACGCCTTGCCATACTCGTAATCAGAGTATGATAGTAGGGAGACATGGAAAAACTCCCTATGAGGTTTGGAATAATAGAACTTCTACTATTGCTTACTTTCATATTTTTAGTTGTAAGTGTTTCATCCACAACAATGGTAAAACACAATTAAATGCCTTTGATGCTAAAACTGATGATGGTCTCTTTATGGGATACTCACAAAGAAGCAAGGCATATATAGTATTTAACAAAAGAACCTTAGTTGTGGAGGAAACACCCCATGTTGTTTTTGATGAATCTACTGTTGAGTACAGGAAGCAAGTTGAGTTAATTGAGAACAAGCTCAAGTCAGCAACCCTTGAAGAAGTCATTGTACATGACACTGGAATGATGGACTCACCTGCACTCACCTGAAAATTCAACCGTAGTCGCCAAGACCCAACTGCAGATCAGACAGGATCACCAAACCTATATGATCCAGTTCCCGCTGATGAAGACCCAGCCGTAGCTGATAAAGACTCATCTGCAGATCAGATCCAACCTGCAGATGACAAGACGGTAGCTGACCCAGCTGCAGACCAAGGAGACCAGAACCCAGCTGATGCAGAAAACCACCAGAGCAATTCAACAGGGGGAACAGACCCAGAAGAAGACGATATCCCCAAATGGCTCAAAGATCACCTAATCCAGCAAATTATCGGGAAGCTGACTGATGGAGTTAAGACAAGACAGTCAACTCTACCAGCAGGAATGGCTATGTTCTCATGCTTTATGTCACAAATAGAACCTAAAACAACAGAACAATCTTTGGAAGACTATTCTTAGATAAATGCCATGCAAGAAGAACTGGAGCAGATGGAAAGAAACAAAGTTTGGGAACTAACAGACAGACCAGATCACAAGAAGGTTATTGGCAACAAATGGGTGTACAAAAACAAGAGTGATGAAGACGGAGCTGTTGTTAGGAATAAGGCCAGACTTGTAGCAAAAGGTTATGCACAGTATGAGGGAATAGATTTTGATGAAACCTATGCACCAGTTGCAAGATTAGAGGCCATCAGACTATTCCTCGCATATGCTGCATTCAAAGATTTTGAAGTCTATCAGATGGATGTAAAGAGTGCTTTTCTAAATGGCATCCTAGAAGAAGAAGTCTATGTAGAGCAACCCCCAGGTTTTGTCAAAGGAGACAAAGTCTACAAGCTGCTGAAGGCTCTCTATGGACTTAAGCAAGCACCAAGAGCGTGGTATGAAACACTGTCTGTGTTTCTTGAGAAGAATGGTTTTTGCAAAGGAAAGGTGGACAAGTCCCTATTCAGAGTGGAGCACGAAGGCCACATATTGATAGTCCAGATATATGTGGATGACATCATCTTCGGCTCAACTAATCCAGAGTTATGTGAGAAATTCTCCAACCTCATGCAAGGAGAATTTGAGATGAGTATGATGGGAAAGCTTAACTTCTTTCTCGGACTACAAGTTAAGCAGATGAAAAATGGAATTTTCATCAACCAAGCTAAGTATACCAAAGATCTGATCAAGAGATTTGGAATGGAATCAGCCAAGCCAGCAAGAATTCCTATGAGCACGAGTACTCACCTAGATGCAGATGAGGGAGGTATATCAGTGGACTCAACCCACTACAGAGGACTCATTGGATCATTGCTTTACCTCACTGCAAGCAGGCCAGACATATCCTATGCCGTAGGAGTTTGTGCGCGATTTCAATCTAAGCTGAAACAGTCACATCTACATGGAGCAAAAAGGATAATTAAGTACCTTAAGTCTACAGTCAATGTTGGACTATGGTATCCCAAGGATGATAACTTCGAGCTGTCAGGATATTCAGATGCAGATTTCGCAGGATGCAAAATCAATAGGAAAAGCACTAGTGGAACGTGCCAATTCCTAGGAACCAGACTGATATCCTAGTTTAGCAAGAAGCAGGTTTCTAACTCTATCTCCACCACAGAGTCAGAATACCTAGCTGCAGGTAGCTGTTGTGCCCAAATCTTATGAATCAGACAACAGCTGAGGGATTATAATATCATTGCCAATGAAGTCCCTATCTGGTGTGACAACAATAGTGCTATTGTAATAACCAACAATCCGGTTTTGCATTCGAGGACCAATCACATTGATGTTAAGCACCACTTCATCAGAGACCACGTGCTTAACAAAAGAGTTAGAGTTGAAAGAGTCAGCACAGACTACCAAATAGCTGACATCTTTACCAAACGTTTGCCAGAAGAAAGGTTTTTGGAGCTGAGCAGAGATCTTGGATTACTAGATTGGGAATCTAGTACAGAAGCAAGCTGAAGCATCTCAGAGGAAGGACGGACCCAGCTGACTAAAGAAATCAGATTCTAGA
Source organism: Orobanche coerulescens (assembly GCA_033398695.1). Lineage (NCBI taxonomy): Eukaryota > Viridiplantae > Streptophyta > Magnoliopsida > Lamiales > Orobanchaceae > Orobanche > Orobanche coerulescens. The sequence continues at coordinate 25,721,803 of CM065805.1, read as the reverse complement.
TGATGCAGACAAGAGGACGAAGGACGGATAAAGGAACCTAGCTGATCAGAATCTCAGGCGAGAAGTCCAAGGAGTCAACTCACCTGATGCAGAGCGGTCAACAGTCAACAGTCAAACCAGCTAAGTTTTCTAAACTCAACCGACCTCTGAATATTTAATTATTATCTACCATATATATAATAATATTATATTAATTTTTGGTTCACAAGTGGCATTTTAAATACACGTGGCGATCACTCGATAAATCGACCTCCACGGTGGCCAACTAAAACCAACCGTCAAATTTTAAAATCTAAACCCGGACCACCGATTCAAATTTGAAATTTAAAAGAATCTCAAAAGGCGTACCACCATTTCAAATATATAATAATTTAATCCATACGTCTTTTCATCTTCTTTATAAGGAAAGAAACTCTTCACTTTACCTTTTACGCTTACCAAAAACCCTAGATTTACAGAGCAAAAATTCTTGAACTCCAAATACACTAAAAATCCTTTGTTTGCAGAAATGGAATCGTACTTCGAAGGCGTTAACATGAAGGCGGTCAAGGACCAGATTATCTTTTATCTGGTCGTTGATTTAGAAGGCCCGTTGGAAGCAAATCTGGAGAATTACGACGTGCTTGACCTAATCCGATCGATGAAGCTAAATTGGATCTACCCATTTCTGGATATCAATCCCCATCATTTGTACAAGGAAGATGTTATCGCGTTCTACCGCGAAGCCTATTTGATTCAGGATGGAATTCGGAGCACTGTTGGCGGAAGACAAGTCGACATATCACGAGAGTCGATTCGTACAGTTTTTGGTATGAAACACCGCGGCATAGCTGTCGAAGCACTCAAGCAGTCAGCAGCTGAAACCTGGAAGAAAATCAAGGCGATTGACCAACCGACGAAGCTGAAACTTACTGCTAAAAGGAGCGAGATTAAGAAGGTCTATCGATATGCGTTGGATATTACCAACAAAATCATTATGGGTATGGCCGGCAGTTACGACCAACTGTCGTCGGCGAAGTTCACAGTGCTGGGAGCACTGATTCAAGATGAGTAAATTGATTGGGCTGACTATATCTTTAGGCAGCTTGTTCGAGAAGTCAACAAAGTCGAATGGCTTTCTGATGAAAAAAGATTCAGATCCAAGCTGACGTTTGGAACGCAGCTGAGTTGGATCCTTGAGAAGACAGGTATGGTGAAGGGAAGTACTGACCCCTTCCACACCAACAAAAAACTTGGTCATCTGGACCAAGAGACCTTGAGGAAGTTAGGGAACAATAGAAGAGCAGCCCAGATGTTGAAGGAGCTGCCTGACACAAGTACTTACCCCAGATATCATTCATCAGGCGAGTCGGACCGACCTACAGCCGACAACCCAACTGCAGTCGAGTCAGACTCCGAGTCAGAAAACACTCCCATAGCTGTCCGATTCAAGAGAAGGGGACCATCCCCTGGAGAACCATCCATCATGCAGTCATCTATGGAACCCTCTCCCAAGAGGCCTAGGCGACTACAGTTTAGTCAGGAGGAGCGAATGATCACTATGCAGTCCTGCGGCAGTGTCACCTACTCACTGAAGACTGCCGGCTGCTCCAGCACTGAAACTCAGATTGTGGCTGTCCTCACTCCAGCATACATCCCGGAAGAAGAAGAAGAAGCAGGTTTAATCATCTCAATTCCTGAAGCAAATTATACATTTAACCTGGTGGACAACAATGTTTTCGACCTGTCCATTGAACAATTACAGCTTGTTAAACCACAAGCCTTAAAACACTCTTTTGTCAATATTTTTGAAGAGTGGTGGTTTTTCAAATCACTGTCATTTACAAAACTTCAGTCTTATATTGAAACCAGCGGTTGGGAATATCCCCAAGCCACAGAGGAGGTACTGATTCATTTCTGTAAAGAATCAGACGTAGGTTTGATCCTCCAGGAGAATTGGTTCATGTCTCATTTTAAAACCAACATGGACCAATTCATCCATTCCATTATGTATAGTATTTTTGATGGTTCATTTGGAAAAGAAGAAGAGGAGGAAGAAGAGAGAGAAATTAGGATTGAAGAGGTAAATGGAGAAGGAGATGAATAAGTCATTGTTATAAATGATGAAGAAGAGGAGCAGGAAGAGGAAAGAGAAGAAGAAAACATTTTAGTTGAAAAACAATCTGAGGAAGTTGAGAAAATAGAAGAGTTAATTGATGAAGAAGAAGAAGGGGAAGAAGTAGAACATGATGATGAAGGAGAGAAGGATGATGAGGGTGAAAAAGATGATGATAATGAAGGAGAAGATAAAAAGGATGAGAAAAATGATGATGATAATAATGATGATGATGAGTGATGATAAGGATGAGGGAGGAGATCAAGGAGCTGAGAAAGAAAAAGAAAAAGATGAAGAAGAAAAAGAAAAGAAAAAGAAGAAGAGGAGAAGGAAAAGGAGCCAGAGAAAGAACCGGAAGTAGAAGCTACAGACAGGGCTGGGGCACCTGCCCGGTACACCAGTCTGGATGCCGAGTTGGCTGAGGACTCCAGATCAGGGACCCCAGAAAAGACCCCATCTGGAGTACCAGCTGCAGATAGGAGCCTGTAGTCTAGTGGCTCATTTGCAGAAGGCTCAGGCGAGCACTCTCCACCACCTTAGATCTCACTTGCGGTGACTGAGCTGATAAGGCGAATAGTGAAGGATACCATTGGAGAGTTGATGGCATCTCAGGTCACTCCTAACCTCCAATCCATCAATGCAAAGATTGACACTTTGCTGCAGAGGGAAGTACCTCAGCCTCCTCCCCCTACCAACAACAGAATGCCATTTGGCATGTCTGATTGGATGTGCAGAAAAGAGCAGCAGTTGACTACTTTAGTTGATGCTGGCAAAAAGGGGGAATATAGAATACAGGGGTAAGGAAGTACTCAAGGAGAAATAAGGGAAGAGCTAAGATCAAAGAAGAGGCAAGATATTCTCCAAATTGAAGGAGGACCATCAAGTCTGAAAAGAAAGGAGATATCTGCCCCCAGCCAACCTGAAGAGCAGTCTGTGGAGAAGAAGAGAAGAACAAGAGAGAAAGAAGAACAAAGATTCGAATGGGAAGGCAAACAGTTGTGGTATGTTGAAGAATTCTTACCACCATAATTCATGAACAATTGGGCGGATACTAAGAAACAATTCACAGAACAGTTCTACCTCTTGGAGATTCTTCATGATATAGAATGCTCACCCCAGCAGTCATTCATCAACTACATGGATGCTAGATGGCCTACTCTGTGAAAGATCATGCTTAAATATGCAGCCAAATGGAATGCTTATCCTATGATTCCTCCATTCAGAGCAGTGGAAGCGCCGACCCGTTTGGATAATGAGCTTGACGAGCTAGAGCTTCAAGAAGAAATTAGAAAGCTATGTGAAGAGCACAAGTTCTCTTCAAAAGAAGACCTAGACTTTGCTGCCCTAGTCATAAGGAGGAAATATGGTCTTGCACCCATCAAAAGTAGACCAATCGGTGCAAAACTATTTAGACCTCCCAAGCAAACTGTTCGCATAGGAAGGGGCAGATAGTTTGTGGATGTAATTGTAACTTTTGTAATTGATTAATTTTTCTGTATTTATTCTATTCAAAGCCACGTACTTGTAATCAACAGAAAATTAATATGTACAGTCATTTGAATGACAACTCCTAGTTTTCTCAAAACAAGACTGATTTTTGAGTTTGTGTCTTGCACCTAAGTGCAGACTTGTACATTTGATTACTTGTTTAAAGTTTTGCCATCATCAAAATAGGGGGAATTTGTTAGGAATACTTGTTAGATTTTGATGATGTCATCAGTAAATTCAAATGTTTATTACTTGGCAAAAATGTAAGGAAGAACCAAATGAGTATCTTCCATAGGCCAAATATGTTAAGTATAAAACTTGGCAAAATGTAAAGAAGAACCAAATGAGTATCTTCTATAGGCCAAAAATAAGTTAGGCTAAAAACCGGCTAAAGATCAGTTGAGTTTATCAGAGAGGTACAACCGAGTTAAGTCAGAGTAGTTCTGGTCAACAAAAATCATCAGGGATGTTTGACCAGAATGCAGTCAAGATACCTCAGACAAGTCATCTGATCAGACAAGTCCTAAACAGTGTACATCAGAGAGGTCCAGACTGTAGAGAAGTTAACTGCACATCAGCCTAGCCAAGATCAGCCAAGTACTCCAAGTCCACGTCAGCATACGTTGAAAAGTCAAATATTACGGAAAGTCACATGCAATGTGAAGAGACAAATTGGAGAAATTCCCGCTAAAGATATAAATTAAATAATTCATCCAGACCCACCTTGAAGACTTTAAACGTATTATATTCAAAAGATTCGGCGCATCACATGCAGAAGTCTTAACAACGGTCGGAAGATATATTAAAATATAGGAATCCAGCCTTGCAACGTTCAGAAAGAAAACAATGAAGTCTACCTCTCCAACGGACGGATTTGTTGAAAAGATTTGCAACAGCTATGAAGGAAAAGCTCAGAGATCGTGACGTATATATATCCGAAGATTTGAAACTGAGCAAAAAAAACAACAATTAACCGGTGCGAACATACTTTCAAGCGATCAAAGCATTCAAGCTATCTAAAAGCGAAATACAGCATCGTGAAAAGAGCGGTTCTAAAAAGTTCATACTTGAAGAAGCTCTTAGTTGGAGAAGACAAAACTCTTGTCTATAATCCTGAGTTCAGGGTACTTCACCGTTGAAGTTAAGAGATCAGAAGGCATCCAAGGATCGAGGATCAAGAGGTGCAAGGCCAAGTGTGTTACAACGGCACGGATTTCCACCGTTGGAAGTCTGTAGTTTTCTTGAATCACTGTAATATTTATCACTGGTTGAGAATTATAGTGAATTCATCTCCAACTGGTTTGGAGAAAAGTGGATTAGTAGAGGATTACCCCACCTCTGAGACCACTATAATTGCCTGCGTTCTTTATTGTTTTCTAGCATCATACTTTAACTGCTGCATTCATCGTTAAGTGTTTCATTAGTTATTTTGTATTCGTCATCAGCTGACTTCTGCACGTATTAAGAACAAACGACTCCAAGTCATTTGCTTACCTATCAGCTGAAGAAACTTACTCTTTGAGAAAAAGAGTTTAAGAGTTTCAATAAGTCTATTCACCCCCCCCTCTAGACTTATTCCTGGACGACTTGTAACCTACACTTTCGTCCACCGGGATTTCTTCTTTCTTTTTCGGCACCTTAGCCTTGAAGGCTATCGATCTTTCCTTCGGTTTTGGTTTGGCATTCCAAGATTTTAGAACAATCTCGTAGTTTATAAGAGAACCAATAAGAGCACTAAAATCAAGATTATTTAAATCTTTAGATTCCATTATTGCCGTAACTGTACCGTCCCATTCTCGAGGTAGTGATCGGAGAATTTTCTTTACTTTCTCACTACTCGAAAATGGTTTTCCAAAACATGCTAATCCATTGGTGATGACCGAAAATTGGTCAAGCATAATCGAGATAGACTCGTCGTCCTTCATTTGGAATAATTCATAATCGTGAAGGAGCATGTTTATCTTCGTCTCTTTGACTTGAGACGTACCTTCGTGTGTTACTTCAAGCATTTTCCAAATTTCTTTGGCACTATCACACGATGATATCCGGTTGTGTTCTTCCGGATTTAAAGCACAGTATAATAATTGCGTGGCTTTGCAATTATAATGGTCATTTTTCCAATCCGCATCGTCATACTCTTCAAAGGTTTTGAGAGTTCCGTTTGAGTTTGTCGGAATTTTTGGACCAAGGCATATCACCTTCCATAATTCGATATCGTAAGCTCGGATGGAAATAGACATTTTCTTGTTACAAGTCATGAAATTCGATCCATCAAAAAATGGTGGTTGGTTGAGAGCAAGGCCTTCGACTGGAGCCATTTGAAACGCCATTTTGGATCTTTTCCTCGGATGTTAAGCCACGTATTGGAGTACCGCTCTGATACCAATTGTTGGGTACCAAATCGAATATTTGCGCCGTTTTGTGCGGAAGCGTAAATAAATTGCGGAAAATAAATCACACAAGGATTTATAGAGGTTTGGCTATTAACGAAGCCTACGTCCTCTCTCGATGTATCTTTTTCTTAGGATTAAGATCAAAACCTCTACGCCTCTCTTCTAGCGGTCGAGGGATTACCGTTTACAAGCTCGTCTTCTATCGGTCCGAGTAAAACCGTTTTTCCTTTTCTCTTGGATTAGGAAACAACCACTCTAGCTTGCTATGGGTACTAGATAAACCTCACTTAGATATCGATTGCGATTCTAACAATCCCGGATACTTGATCCTAATAACACCGAATCCAATCGTATCTTTTCTTTTACCACTCGTGTATAATGTTGAATGTATTCAAACTAACAATATAAGCTCAATATTACAACAACAATGTAAGTATATGAATATAAGATCAATGTCTTGAATGTTTTGAGTTGTTGTACTCAAACAATACCATAGGAATGGTATTTATAGGCATTTTCCACAAACTAGCCGTTGCTGGCTGTTTTGACTTGCTAGCGTGCGCTAGCCTTTTCCTATTAGCGTGCGCTAACTCATTAGCGTGCCTGTAGCGTGCGCTAGACTGTTCCCAGTTTCAGTCCAATAGCTTCATTTCTTCTTTAGCAAACGTTATGCCTTCTTCCTTACGTACGTAACCATCTTGTATTTACGTGCGTTAATAGCACATTGTAGCGTGCGCTAATACAATATATCCGTTGCATGGATTGTCAAAGTATCCGTTTGGTATGCTGACTTTGACCTGTTTTTCCCAATGTTCTGATTGACTAGATTCAAACTGCTTAGCATGCGCTATTCCTTCTTTGTAGCGTGCGCTAATGCTGACATCATTTCATACGTCATTCTATGTTTGAATTCCTTCACAACGGTAACAGGACTTCGATAGTGTGCGTTAATGATAACGTGTAGCGTGCGCTATCCAATCAGCTGACTTCACTTCAGCTTACTTCGAACTTGGATGCTATGCAGAGAACTCCCCGTTAGCGTGCGCTAACATATATGTCTTAGCGTGCGCTAGACATGCATTTTGCTCAGCTTTTCGCGTCTTCGTCTGCTTCGTCGTTTTGCTTTGCCTCAATGTTGTTTTGTTGTTTAGCAACTTTAATCGTCAAAACATAAATTAAATAATGTGTGGAATTAATATTCCAACATGCACCTGAGCTAGAGCTGAAACCTTTGCCACAACACTTAAAATACGCACATTTGGGAGCCGACGAAACCTTACCTGTCATTATCTCGGACGAGCTGAATCCTAATCAAGAGAAAGCATTGCTAAAAGTTCTCAAGGAATATAAGGAAGCCATTGGGTGGACTATAGCCGATATTAAAGGAATTAGTCCAGCCCTATACATGAATCAGATTCTGCTAACAGAGGACGCCAAGCCAACGCGAGAAGCACAACAGCGGTTGAATCAGCCGGTGATGGAGGTAGTGAAAAAGGAGATTCTTAATCTCCTCGACGTAGGGCTGATTGTCGAGTCAACTAAGATTACTGCACGCTAATGGTGTGTATTACTGTAGCAAGTCAGCATCTCTATAATGTGCGCTATGACCTTAGTGTTAGGTACGTAAACCATTGTGCGAAGTAAGGCAGTAGCCTCTGGACTACGATAGCGCATGCTAACAAAATCAGTTAGCGCACGCTATGGCAAGTAGCTCACGCTATCTTGTAAGTGTATCGCACGCTAATAATGTGCAGTATAAATATGTGCAGTTGAGTAATGTTGTTCATTTCGACCATTTCTTCATATCATCCGGTAGAGAGAGTTCTTAGAGAGAGGTTTGAGGTTCCAAACACTTGAGTATTGTGGAGTTGATCGTCCTTAACAACATTAGAGCTTGGAAGTGATTGAGAACGGATTCAACCTTGGTATTAATCCATTTCTTCGAAGAGGTAATTACTCTTCACTTTGGGATTTTGTCTTAGATTGTATATGATGTTCTTGAGTTGATAATCGTCATGTATATGAGTTGATAAGTGTGATTATGATATGGATTACTGAGTTATGTTTATGTTGTTGTTGATATGCAGATATTGATATGATTCGTGTGGTTTTGAATGGTGTTGTTTATCTTCAAGAGATATGTTGGTTAATATCTCCCTTCATTTCGGATTTTGATGTTGTTGTTGATGATTACTTCGTATGATAATAGTTTATGGAGGTGTTATGATGATTCTTGGTATTTCACGGGAAGTTTGTTAAGGAAGACGATGACATGATGATATATATGTCGGATAGTGTTCTTGGTAGTATTGTTGCGATTCTTGATGTTATGATGATATATGCCTTGGATTATGAATTAGGTGATTGTTTAAATGTTAGAAGACATCAGATTATGCTGTTTTGTTGAGTATGAACGTGATTTCGGATAATTCGTGTTCTTGAAGAACTCTTGGATTATATGATATGATGAACATTTATAAGAAGTATTGGTGTTTTGGATATGAATATGGAATATTCATATCTAAAACTAAGTTATGTGTTTTGATATAATATTCGAATAGGAATACGAATATGATTATGAGTTTGATGAGATTATTATTCATCTTTGAATCTGGAAGTTCATACGTATTGAACAAGTGTTCAATTCGAATGATTAAATTGTTTGACAGCCTTGAAATATGATTATCTATAATATTAAACTAATTGGATGGTTCGAAATGATGATAATCATTAGTAATTTTTAACTATGAATTTACAAGGAGGAACCTTGTTAATTCGTATTTAAGATTGAATTTGGAATTGATAATATTTAAACTCTTGTTATTGGTTTGAATTGATTGTTGATATGATTATCAGATTGTGGAATCGTATTATGGTTATGGATTCGTTATTGATTGATTTGGGTTGTTCGGATTTGTGTTTAATCGGGATATTGTAGAACCGTTGGGTTTCTTAATCGGTTATATTGATTACTAATTATGATTGTCAAGTTGCGGTTTGTATTGTGGATACGAGTTCGTAATTGTTTGAGTTATATTGATCGGTTTTGTATATGATTGAGGTATTGTTGAGCCGTTGAGTTTGATTGGTTGGTTTTATCGGTTGTTGATTATTATCGAATGTGTGTTAATCGATTATTGCAGTAGGTTGTGATAATTGATCGTTGATTATGACCGTTGTGTTGCGGTCGAGGTTGAAGAGTTCGTAGATTGCTTTTGGTCGGGGCTGAGGATCTCATAGACAAAGGCAATGGAATTGATAACAGCTTCATTGTATCTGTATTGAGGCAAGTTTATACTTGTCCAGTTTATAATATTTAATGAATGGTTTCGCTTTCATTTCATTTATAATTCATATAAGAATGATATTATAAATGTAAATTGTCGGGATGATGGTTTTTATATTGTGCTCTAGTTTGGATTAAATCATAATGTATATGATTTAATTGTGTTTGATGAAGACGGAGATGTGATTTATCTTTGGTCTGTGATATGGAATGTCGGATATCGAGGATAGTTTATCGTGTCGATATTGATGTCGGGATGGTAGTTTGTTGATATTAATGGACTGTACCTCATCTGAGTTTATTCGAATAACTGTGTATTCGTTCAGGGATGTTTGTTTGTGGAAAGGATATTGTCTTCGGCTTTTAGGTCATTTAAGTATTGTTCGGTTATGAGGATAATTGTTTTGGTGAATTGTTGTATATGTTGTATGTTGATGTTTCGTATAATGGGATTCATATTGATTGTTTCGTTGATGGATGTTGATCCCAGGACTGTTTGTATTGAGATTGTTGATTGTGTTGATCATTCATTTGGGATGATGATCCCAGGATTGTTGTTTTGGATATATTGGTCATGTCAACTTTTCATTGTCAGTTTGTAGTTGTTCACTTTGGTGAGTCTTCTGATCCTTATTGGATATGTGATTCTTTGGGTTTCATTGTAATGTTGCATCGTGACATATCTGGAGTCATATCTGCGTGCCGATTGGTTTTTGTGTAGAATTTTTAGCCGGGCACACTATGGTCATGCATGGATGTTTCCCATTGGACCGTTCACACGAGACGTTACTCCGTGAGGCTAATTAGGTACATGTACCAGTTATATCCTGGATTCCGTATACGGGGTGGACATGTGTACGGACACATTTCCGGATCGGGTGTACTGTGACGTCCATCTTGAGCCATATTGATTGGTCATTCATCCTCCATTTATGGTTGGGTATGCTCGACAGTTTACGACTGGTTGTTCATATGCCCCAGGGGTATGTTCGACAGTCGGAGTTATTTCTTTGAGATCCATTATTATTGATTGTGTTGGAGTTATCATGTTGATGGTACTCTCGGTCATTGTTGGTCCTTTGTTGATCGTGTTGGAGTTTATCATGTTGATGGTATTTTCAGTCATCGTTGATCCTTTGTTGATCGTGTTGGAGTTATCATGTTGATGATATTCTTGGTTGTGGTTAGTCTTTGGTTGGTCGTATTGGAGTTTATCATGTCGATGATATTCTCGGTTGATTTATTGGTTGATCATGATTATTGATCGTATGAGCATTCGGATCGTACGTCGATGTTTCGGAACTTGTTGTCATTGTTTTGTGGTAGTTCATCGATAGATATATTGTGTGTTAATGGTTTTTATCCAGATTGAGATTTGATGGTGCAATCCGACGGACAGGATTTGGCACAGATGGTTCATTCCACATTTATGAGTTATGATGATATTTTGAGGATTCTTGGTATTGTTTGAATACAGTACAGACGATTGTAGTTGAGTTCATTTCTTCATTTGAGAATGTGAAATGTGGATTATGGTAAGGATTGATTTGATATGGATTGCGATGGGTTGGTTGATATGTAATTATTTATGATGATGTGATCGTTATCATTATTGAGTATTGTGGCTGACCCCGTCATGGGCTTTATTTTTAGGTACTTGTAGATCGATCTATTAGCGGTCGTGGAGAGATGAGCTTCCCGGGTGATACTGGCTATGGCATTATTGTTGGGAATTGAGTATTTGACTGGTTGTTTTATTTCACTGCAAATGTATATTTTGAACTGTGTTTATATCCGCTGCGTGTGTATTTTAAATGGCTTTTCCGGTATTTTTTTCCAACGCGTGTATAACTTTAAAATGGCATTTTTGGGTATTTCGTAAATCTTGGGGTTATTTCGTTAAACCTTTTTCCCTAAACTATTCTTCCTTTGTACGCGTAAGTGGTGGCTTAGCGCACATTTTGAAAATACTGAGTTTTGGCGTTTTGGCCTTGAACTTTTAAATGATTTTATTTTGTGATGGTATTTGGAAAACGGATTTTTAAAAATTATTTAAAATACATTATTGTCTTTCGCCTATTGGTGTATTTGAAATGTTTACGAAAATGAGTATTAGCCTGGTGTGTTCCGGCGCGGGGCCCACAGCACTGTAATATTCCCGGATGATTTTGGGGGTGTTACAGTTGCCGCCTAGTTGGAAGGAGTTCAAAGGTACCTTAAGCATAAACCAAAGGAGATGACTCTTGAAATTTTGGTTGCTAAGCTCCAAACTGAAGCTCAAGTCCGTGATCAAGACTTGAGGACCAAAGCTCCTATGGAGTTTAAGGCTAATATGACTGAAGGTGGGGGCGGACCTTCTAAAAAGCGTCCACGTCCTACCAAAGGCAAGGGAAAGGGCAAACTCCGACGAAGTTTACTGAAATATTCTACAACTGTGATAAACCCGGCCATATGGCCAAAAACTGCCGAAATCCGAAGAAGAACAAGGGAAAGGGCAAACTCAACCATGTCGAGAAGGACTTTGACACTTTGGACAAAGATGACCTTGCTACCATGATCACTGAGGTAAATCAGGTCTCAAAACCTAACTCAGTTACTTGGTTTCTTGATACATGTGAGAATGTTCACATCTGTGTGAACGGAGACTTGTTTTACACTTACAAGGAGGTTCAAGACCGCTTCATCACCAAGGCAAGTGATCGTACCTCTCCAGTTCTTGGAATTGGGACTGTTGTGATTTAATTCACCTCAGGTGTGGAGATAACTCTGAAGGATGTGTTGCACGCTCCGGCAATCTGCAATAACTTAGTGTCTGGTGTCGAATTAGTTAGAGCTAAATTTGACATAGACCTTCGTAGCAATTTTATAATAATATGCAAGTTTGGCAAGACTCTCGAGAAAGGTCATATTGTCGTGGACATGTTCAAACTTAACATTCCTACTTGTAAGCCTCCAAAGGTTGTTGCTAATAATAAAGCTACTAATTCTGCTTACTTGCTTGAGTGCTCAAATTCATAGCATTGTACATTAGATCATGTGAATCTAAATACTATAAAAAAATTAGTAAACTTAGATTTACTAAAATTAAATGAAATCAATAATCAAAATAAATGTGAGATTTGTGTTGAGGCAAAAATGACGAAACTACCGTTTCATTCGGTAAAACGGAACACAAAACCCCTTGAATTAATTTACACAGACGTATGTGATTTAAAGTTTGTGCAAACTAGAGGTGGTAAGAAGTACTTTATAACTTTAATCGATGACTACACAAGATATTGTTATCTATATTTTTTGAGAAGTAAAGATGAGGCTATTAAAGCCTTTAAGAACTTCAAGAATGAAGCCGAGACTCAAATAGACTGTCATATTAAGATGGTTCGAAGTGATAAAGGAGGCGAATATGTAGCCCCGTTTGAGGAATTATGCAACAAGAGTGGTGTAATTCATCAAACTATGACTTCATATGCACCACAATCTAATGGCGTTGCTGAATGTAAGAATCGAACACTTAAAGATATGATGAATGCCTTATGAATTAGTTCGGGGTTGCCTTAGAACATGTGGGGGAAGCTGTCTTGACAACCAACTACATATTGAACAAGATTCCACACAAAGGTAAGATGTTACTCCTTATGAATTGTGGAAAGGTAGAAAACCATCGTACAAATATCTCAAAGTGTGTGGGTGTTTGGCGAAGGTTGAGGTGCCTCTGCCTAAACAAGTTAAAATTAGTCCTAAGATGGTTGATTGTATCTTTATTGGTTATGCACTTAACAGCAGCACTTACAGGTTTGTAGTACACAAATCGGAGATACCCGACATTCATGTAAATACAACTATTGAATCAAGGAATGTTGTGTTCTTTAAAAATATATTTTCTTATAAGAATAAGGTTGAACCTAACTCTATCAAGAGAGTTGATGCTGAAGCTACAAGTTCTAAACTTGTAGATGAGCCTATGTGTTCTGAAACCATAGATGAAAATGAAGCCTCGAGCTCGAATCCTGCATTATTTGAACGACCGAACAAAAAGTGACCTAGGTATACACCAGTCGATGTAGAACCTAGATGAGGGACTAGAGTATGGAAAGTAAAGATATATGTACCGGACTACATTGTTTAGTTGTTAAATGGTGAACTGGTATCACTAAAAGAAGCTTTATTCGTGGCTTTGTGGAAAGAGGTAATAGACATCGAGATTGAGTCTATTATGATGAATCACACTTGGGTGTTAGTTGAACTACCACCGAGTTGTAAGGCTTTAGTATGCAAATGTATCCTAAAGAAGAAGTACAAGTCTGACGGTACTATTGACAAATATAAGGCCCGACTTTTAGTTCAAGGCTTTAGGCAAAAAGCTGGTTAAGATTTCTTTGATACCTACTCGCCCGTGACAAGACTTACATCTATTAGGGTGCTACTCGCTATTGCTGCTTTGCGCAATCTCGAGATTCATCAAATGGATGTTAAGACTGCATTCTTATATGGAAAGCTATATGATAAAATCGATATGAAACAACCCGAAGGGTTTGTAATACTTGGGAAAGAGCACATGGTATGCAAACTACAACAGTATTTATATAGTTTGAAACAAGCACCTCTGTAGTGTCATTTGAAATTTGACGAAGTGATGTTGTCAAATGGTTCAGATTAATGAGAGTGACAAATGTGTCTATGTTAAGAAAACGGGTGACAATTACGTTATTGTTTGTCTATATGTAGATGACATATTGATAATGGGTAGCAACTCTCATGTGAGTGGTGATACGAAACGAATGCTAAGTAAGAATTTTAGCATGAAAGATATGGGTTTGGCTGATGTTATTCTTGGAATTAAGATTCTAAGAACGCCTAAAGGAATTGATTTGACGCAATCTCATTATGTTGAGAAAGTGTTAAATTCAACGCTTTTAATAAACCCATTGCTAAGACTCCTTGGGAACCGAATGTTCATCTGAATGACCATAAAGGTGAACATGTGGGTCAAGATGAATATGCTAAGATCATTGCGAGTTTGATGTGTCTGTCAAATTGTACCCGGTCTAATATAGCATGCTCGGTTCACAAGTTGAGTAGCTATACAGCTAATCCAAGTAAAGAACATTGGAGGGCCTAGAGCGAGTACTAGGTTATTTAAAATATACTCAGAACTTTGCAATTCATTATTCAATAGAGCCGGCTATACTTGAAGGGTATAGTGATGCTAATTGGATATCTGAATCGAAAGACTCGTTTTCTACGAGTAGATATGTGTTAACTGTTGGGGTGGTTCTGTATCTTGGAAGTCCAAGAAACAAACATGTATTTCAAGGTCTACAGTGGAATCTGAATTCATAGCTTTAGATAAAGCTGGTGAAGAAGATGAATGGCTTAAGAATTTCCTGTAGGATATCCCATGTTAGACGAGACCTATGTCGTCTGTGTTGATACACTGTGATACCCAATCTGATATTGGACGGGCAGAAAATGTGTTTTATAACGGTAAGTCTAGACATATTCATCGACTGCATAACACCGTGAGGCATTTGAACTTGAGTGGGATTATCTCAATTGACTATGTAAGGTAAATAGATAATCTGGCGGATCCGCTGATGAAGAGTATTAATCGAGATCAAATGTATAAATTGTTAGAGGGAATGGGTGTTAAATCCACATCTTAAGGATGATTATAGCGGAAATCCAACCTTGTAGACTGGAGGATCCCAAGAGCTTGGTTCAATAGGACAACGAAGTTATAATAATATGTGTGTTAAACACTCAAACATACCTATTCTCTGAGAACAGTGAGTGTTTGTTTACCTACATGTGGTGAGGTTAAGTCTTATGACTCTTAATGATTCTTGGTTACTTCGGAGAGGTTAAGTATAGTATGATAGTTGGGAATAAGAATCACCTATATAAGTGTAAAGTGAGGGCCGCTTCAATTGATACACTTGTTAATTAAAAGTGGTGTCCAATGCCGAAAAGGACACAAAACATTAGAATGGACGGAATTGAGATAATATTATGTTAATATTATTGTCTCGGTATACACCATGGAGGACTAGTTCAAGGCTTTCATTGTTAGGAATATGCCCTCGAATGCCAATTCGGGGATGTATGAGAGAGAGCATTGTACTTGTTATTATGTAAACTATTATCAGAAGGCAATTATGTGTTTTTTTATTTACTGATAGTCACTGGAATTCCTGACTTGTAAATATATATATATATATATATATATATATTTATTTATATATATATATATATATATATACCGAAACTAATCCGTGTACTTGAGAGCAAAACATTTCACTCTTATTGGATAAGGGGATTGGCACTGTAAAGGTTTATAATTCAAATACTTAATCATTCGCAAAGTTGATGAAACTTGACAGGGTATTAAGTTTATGTGAAGACTTGTATGACGTGTTCTTTGACTTGGATAGTGTCAGTCGTCAGTAATGGTGAGTGGGAGCGCACGTTGTAGGTATGCTAATGGGATTAGTATACTCGAACCGACTCACCCCCGATTCGTCACACGGATTTCACTCCGGGACAGTCAATGACGGAATCGATAGGTTGTGATTGTTGCGATTTTTCTTGAACGCAAGTGCACGTTATCGTATATAAGTAATAAAGTAATGAGTGAGTATCGTTCCCACGAGGACTGAATCACTAACTACCGATTTTTGTGTATTCCAGTTTTATTTGAACAATCGAGCTTTGGGTTGCAATTAATTACTAAAAAAAATTAATAAAAGATTGAACAGTAAAAACGATCGCTTGAAGAAAGAGAATCAAATGATGAATATGTCTAGGATTCTGAATCCACCTCGATTTATCCGAATTTACTCTCGATTATCTGAAGTTAATGATTTCCCCAATTTATTGAAGGCGAAGATTGCTATTATACTCTATCGCCTCTCCCGAGGTCAATAGATTTTTCTAAAGGCGAATAACGCACTCTATCCCTAGGTGAATTAATTCGACAATAGGCAAAAAGCATAAAATCTCCAAAAGGCCACGTAGTTCCTATGAGTATATTCCTATCTCACAAGATAAAACGGTCCTCACCAATAGTTCCTCACCAACTCTCCTCTCCCGATTCGAATTGAATGATTAAAACAATACAACTATTAGCCAGATAATTGAAAGCATTAAACACGATTGGGAAAACTCAACAAAAAGGGAATTAAATAGATAATCTCAAGCAAATCCGTCAAAACATAGGTTTCATCAAAATCCTAGATCAAGGGTTTTAGCCTGACATGCTAAATAATGAAGACACAGAATTAATAAATAAAAGCATGAAAATCAAACGCAGATGAAGAGCTCAGATTCCTCTGTTCTTCTGGCTTCCGCCCTCTGCCCTTGATGTCTTCTGCTTCTCTCGTCTGCGATAGTCTTCTGTGATCCTCCTTTTCCCCAAGCTTCCAAGATCATTAATTAGGGTCTTAAACCCTTATTTATAGCTCCCAACAGCCTCCAAATCGCGTTCGTGTAATTAGGTCGAGAACTGGACACAAAACGGCCCAAAACCGCGGCACTTTCTGTCAAAACCGCCCCGTGTGCCGCGGCTCACTTAACCTGTGCCGCAGCTCACGGTCTTCAGCTGGACGCCTGGGCGCTTTTTAATTCATCTGGGTCGTGGCTCACCTGGTCTTTGCCGCGGCACAGAGTACAGATTACTCTGGTGCTCGCTGCTCCTCTTCGTGTGTCGCGGCCCACTTGCCTTGTGCCGTGGCCCACGGCCAAAATTCGCTGTTTTCGCCCGTTTTGCCTCGTTTTAGCTTCCAGAGTTAAATTTCCTGCAAAGCATAAAATAATAGGGCATTAAAGGCTCATTTATGCATATTTAATTATAAAAAGAATATAAAATAATGATAAATAAGCGTATAAAAATACGCCTAACAAATACCCCCAAACTTGAGCCTTTGCTTGTCCTCAAGCAAAAAGAATTAATTTCAACAAAATAATATCGTGAATAATCGTGCAACTCATAGTGCTCAACCAAATCAATACTACCCTGAAATTCTCTCTGAATAGTACGAGTATCGTAATAGCGAGCTACACTGAGAACACTGATTCCGCAAAGTAACCAAGTTCAGTCCTAATCACTCGTTCATGAAGAAAATCCGGCTCAAAGATTAACAAACGTGAATTTAATCGACCGTCAATATGAAAGGTTAAAATAAACAAGCTAATTCGCCTGCTCCACGCCTAATGGCAAAATTTTCACGAGTTTCATCAAAAATAACCCTCGGACAGTATTCCCTTATATATATGCTCAAGAAATTGATTCGAGTTGACCACTAGGTTCGGATCTCGGGATGTTTCATCGGGGCAATCCTAGGGTGGAAATTCCATTCTCATGTATTGGGAAACCGTTTGACGTAAAAGACACTCATGGGGCACATGGATGCTTCTAGTTACTAAGTTCCCCTCCACAGCGGAGAAACAACTCGAATAGCTATTCCCGCATGTCCGAATCAAGAGCGCTGTTTTACGCGAGAGTAAACAACGGGTCACGTGAATACTCCCGGTTACTAGGCTCCCTATCATTGGCACATGCGAAATTTCTAAATCACTAGTCTAATCAGGGTCGTCTTTTTACGCGAGAGTAACAAACGGGTCACGCGAATACCCCCGGTTACTAGACTTCCCGTCATAGAACAAATAATATCACGACTCTTGGGAAAAACTATCCGACTCTAAACTCAAAGCAAGTGCCAACACGACTTATGTTACTGGACGACTAGCTAACCTAAAAATGTAACCAAACGTATCAACAGCGATTTGAAAACACGTATGTCTCCTCTCTTATCCGCTAAGGTCTCTACACAAAACGAAAAAATTTCGGACCTAAATGAAGACTTAGCATAAACAGAAATCACTGACTACAACTCGACTAAAACTCGACCGTTTATTCAGAGAGAAAAACAGTGTCGTAACATCAGTATTACACAAATAGAAGCACGAAAAATTCACGAATAAGAGTAAAATCATGACAAGCAAGGCTATCGACAAAAAGATAACTAAAAATAACCAAAAGTGCAAACGAAATAAGTACAGCATTGAATGTAGCAACAGAAATAGACCCCCCCAAACTTAGGACATACATTGACCTCAATGGACAAAATATAATATGCAATAAAAGTGAAAGGTCAAGTACTCCCCTACAATCCTCTCACGAGCTGGTGCCGGCGCCATCCGGCGAGGAGGGTGGTGTGGCTGGCCGAGCAGGTGCAATAAATGGCCCGTCCTGGTGCAAAATGTGGGCCGTCCATGCGGCAAGGTGCTCCTGTTAGTAGGCGTCCTGCTAGACCCCTTGCCTCACGTCGGTTGGCCCGGCGAGCCTGCTCTCGCATCTCATCCCTGACGGCAGCAATGATGCTCTCCCTCTCCGTCCACTGCTCCTCTCTCATGGCAGCCAGCATACTCTCTCTCTCTCTCTCTTCATCTCCTCTCTCTCTCTCCTCATATCCTCTCTCTCTCTCTCTCCTCATATCCTCCCTCATCCCGTCGAACATCGCCTACAATCTCTCTCTGTCGGGCAGCGGGCCTACATCTGCCTGCCCCTGTGTTAGCAAAAGAGGCTCGGGGGACCCCTCGTGGGCCTAATCCAGTAGAAATCCTCTCCCCCGAGCGTGCGCCGGCGCTCCTCCCCACTGGACAAAATGTGAGATGATGCGGTGGTCGATCGGGACCTGGGGAGCTAGCATCGGCTCGTCGTCCGACCACGTCAGCCCCGACTGCCGGCACAGAGCGCAGATAAGAGAGGGGTGTTTCAACCCCGTCTTGGCTCCTCCCTGAATACACTAGAAGAAAGATAGGACCAGGAGAGTAGCCACATCGAATCGCAGCCCAGAGGTGATAGCGTATAATGTCCGGGCTCGGAAGAGAAAAACAGTGCGGATCTGAGAAGTAGGGTCTACACGGGTGCAGATAAATTATAACCATGCTCGCCCGAGCCGGCTGAGTCGCGAGCTCTTGAAGTACAAAGTGGAAGAAGCCGGTGCGTGCCGCTCCCAGTCCGAGTCGGGCTGTGTAAGAGTCTCAAGTAGAGCCTCCTTCGTGAGGCTATCCATGACTCGCACATATGCCATCTCATCAACGACCGGCAGCTCAAACAACCTCCGAATAGCAGCCACTGAGAAATCCACTGTAATGCCTCGGACGACGACCTGCGTCCGAGTGTCTATCTGCTGTATCATCTGGCCTGCCCGAATGTGCTTCAATAACGCGCTGGCATAGAACCCCTGCACTATCTAGATCACTGCTGGCTCGGGGGGTGCAGCGAAATGGGCCCACCCCATCTCATCTATCATAGTCAGCAGTTCCCCGTCCTGGGGGGTTGGAGTGAATCCCCTCTCCGGGATCAGAGGTCACGGGCGAATCTTCTCGTTGAATATTTTATGGATCTCCGTGTCAGAGAACTGGTGCCCCTCCGACTCGGCGCGACTACGAGAAGTTTCCCCTCGAGTGGGGGACGACTAAGTCCTGGCCCTCTTGCTCAGCTTCTTAGTCCTAGCCATAGCGAATCCTGAAAAAAAAATTAAACACAGGAGTTTACGTACTCAAACAATAATGAGAATGATCATCACTCGGCTCATGATATCCAGCCGTAATTCACGAATTTAACGAGATAGCACAGTCGTGAGATAAAAATAAAATTTGAACTTTAACGTTTAAACTAGACGTAAGGGGTGGGGTTGCTGTAATTTCAGAACGAAGACGTTGCACATAGATTCAAAATATTACCTTAACAAAGACAATTTTTTCATTCAGACATTTCATCAAACACTTTAAAGACATGAGTTCAATTGAAGAACAAACAAGATAATAGCTCGATAAAATCCCCAAAAAAAACAACACGAATCATTCGTCATGACAAACGACATATTCCATTCATTCATAATCACAAATAATCATTAAGAATCGATCAAAACTTCATATTCCCCAATCTTAATAAGACTTTGAAAACTAACAACATAATCAATATTTCATGAATAACAACATCTCATTTCACAAGTCATGAAGCAATTAATACCAAGGATTGAGAATTACCTTGATTAGCTTTGAGAGATGCAAGAAGAAAGCGAGAAGAAGAAGAAGGTTTCTTGGCCGAACGCTTTGTGCAGGGGAAGGAAAAGAGGGGAAGGATTATACCTGGGCGTCGGCCGAATTCGGGTTATAAGATACCTGGGCTCTTCAAATTCCGCATGGTGTGCCGCGGCACAGCTTAAGTGCGCCGCGGCACATAGTACAGCGAGCTTGGGCATGGATGTTATGTCGACGTGTGCCGCGGCTCAGAATGCGTGTGCCGCGGCACAGAGTACAGCGAGTCTGGGCGTATCTGGTGCATCTTGTGTGCCGCGGCTCAGAAGCAACGTGCCGCGGCTCAGCCATCAAGTGTGCCGCAGCTCAGTAAGGTTGTGCCGCGGCACATAGTACAGAAAGTTCAGCTCTCTCCTTTGATTTGTGTGTGCCGCGGCTCACAATACTTGTGCCGCGGCTCAGGCATAAATTTCTCCCCTTGGACTTTTTCTACACAGAATTTTAACAGGAACACGTCAAGAACGAGAGGTAAAAGCAAATCAAAGCACAAAATGATGAAAAATAAAAATTCAAGAATGCAAGAAAAAAACAGAAACGCAAAAATCTACAACTAAGAACTCGGGTTGCCTCCCGAGAAGAGCTAAGTTTATAGTCTTCAGCCGGACCTATTGAAAAATCAGTTCGCTTTTCGCAAACTCCATTTGATCTCCGCCCCGTTCATCGAACCGTTAATAGGGGTTTTAAAATTTTGACCATCGGTCCTTAACGATTCGATTCTCGGTTCGGACACCCAATGTTGTTTATGGAAAGGTTTTGACGAGAACAACTTTCCGAAACACCCATTTTTCTCATGACTAGATGTCTGTTTGATTTCCGGCTTATTTCCCTCTTTCACAAATGACTTTATGACAGCAGCAGACTTGTCCAATTGTGGCTGGTCGGATGGCGATGATGGCATGTCCACATGCTTGAGATATGCGACTCGTTCTACATCTTTCTTGGAAGTCGGACCATCTGAAAATGAGTCTTTCGACCGACGATTCTTCAGTTGTCTTTCTTTAGCAACGACATCCACACTTTCAATTTGTGAGCTTTTATCAACACCTCCCGGACATGAAAAAGATTTGAACACTTGGAACGTGACATGCTCGTCTTGAACCCGCAAAGTTAATTCCCCTTTTTCCACGTCTATAAGAGTTCGTCCGGTCGCTAAAAATGGTCGTCCCAAGATAATCGGGATATCTTGATCTTCTTCCATGTCGAGATCAATAAAATCTGCTGGAAAGATAAATTTATCCACTTTTACTAACACGTCCTCAATCACTCCCCTCGGATACTTAATAGATCGATCCGCTAATTGCAAGGAGACCGTCGTCGGCTTTGCTTCTCCAATTCCCAGCTTTTTGAAAATAGACAGAGGCATGAGGTTAATACTAGCACCGAGATCTCACAACGCCTTATTAAAGGAGAGATTCCCCATGGTGCACGGTATGTTGAAACTTTCCGGATCCTTCAATTTTGGCGGAAGCTTTTTCTGAAGAATCGCGCTACATTCCTCCGTCAAGGCGACTGTCTCAAACTCCTCGAGTTTTCTTTTCTTTGACAAGATTTCCTTCATGAATTTAACGTAGCTCGGCATTTGCTCCAACGCGTCGGCAAATGGAATGTTAATATGAAGCTTCTTGAACACGTCGAGGAACTTAGAGAATTGCTTGTCCGCCTTTTTGTGTTGCAATCTTTGCGGAAACAGGATGGGTAGCACATATGCCTTCGGATTATCCGGAAACGTTATCGAGGGTCTCCAATCTTGTGATTCCTCCGTCGCTAAATTTTTCTTCTCCTCAATTTCACTTCTCTTTTCACTCCTCTCGGGCTGGTCACATACCTCCTTCCCGCTTCTCAAACTGATCGCATTTAGACTTTCTCTAGGATTTGTCTCGGTCGTACTTGGCAATGCTCCTCCGGCTGGTCACAACACATTAGCAATCCGCCCATTTGGATTTCCAAGTTGCGAATGGAAGCGGAATGATTTTGCAATGTTGCTTCTGTACGGGTCATGAATTGACTCGTATTCGCTGCCAATTTCGCAATTGCTTCCTCGAGAGAAACTTTTGGAGCGGGAGGAGGCTGTTGTTGGTTTTGAGCGAACGGAGGCTGGTTCGAGTTCTGTCCGTTTCTCCATGAGAAGTTGGGATGATTCCGCTATCCCGGATTATACGTGTTGGAGTACGGATTATTTTGCCGGTTTCCATTTCCTACGAACTGAGCTTGTTCAATTTGGGGCTGCTCAAACGGGTTTTCGACTTGGCACTCCGCGCTAGGATGAGATCCGTTACACCAATTTCAAGACTCAATGGTAACAGGGGAAGGAGCATGCGAAAATGCTTGAAGCTGCTGCGTTAGTGCTGCGACTTGGGCTGACAATGTAGAGATTGGATCGTTATTTGAAATTTCCATGACTCGCTTCGGAGTTACTCTTTCGGATGGCCATTGATAAGCATTAGCGGCCATAGCTTCCAACAACGAGTGTGCTTCAGCCATCATCTTTCCCATCAAGGCTCCACCGGCGGCTGCATCCACAAGAGTGCGTGTGGAAGCACTCAAACCATTGTAGAACGTCTGAATCTGAAGCCAGTCCGGAAGGCCGTGATGTGGGCATCTCCTTAACAAATATTTGTATCGCTCCCATGCCTCGTGAAGCGACTCCATATCATACTGACCAAAGGTAGTGATCTCGTTTCTCAGTCTCGCCGTCTTAGAAGGTGGGAAGAATTTAGAAAGGAAGGCTTGCGCTAACTCTGCCCATGTCGTGATCGAGCCCGGCGGTAAGGAATTCAGCCAAAATTTCGCTTTGTCCCTCAAAGAGAAAGGGAAAAGCCGTAATCGGATAGCATCGTCGGTGACACCATTGTTCTTGAACATGTCACAAATCTCGAGAAAAGAAGCAATATGTGCGTTGGGGTCATCATTCGGCAATCCATAGAATTGGCTCGCCTGCACCATCTGAATAATCACAGGCTTGATTTCGAAGTTGTTTGCCTAGATGGTGGGATGCCGAATCCCCGAAAAGTTTGCGTTGATCTGCGGCATAGCATAATCTTGAAGTGCTAATGCCGGTTGAGCTTGCTGCACATGGTTATCTCCTCCGTGTATTTCGATATTCTCGGCCATAGTGACTGTTGTCGGTAGCTCTCGTTTCTCCTTCTTCTTTCTCCGAAGAGTGCGCTCGAGTTCGGTATTCAAAGGTAGTAGGCATTTGTTACCGAGTTTTCTCATGCACTACCCGAAAAAATCCTGAAAGGAAAAACAAACAAATAAATAAAATTAAATACACGAAAATAAGTAAAAAAAAACGTTCAAACTAAGACTAGAAATACTGAAATCGATATTAGCAAAAATTTCAGTCCCCCGCAACGGCACCAAAAACTTGTTGCGATTTTTCTTGAACGCAAGTGCACGTTATCGTATACAAGTAATAAAGTGATGAGTGAGTATCTTTCCCACGAGGACTGAATCACTAACTACCGATTTTTGTGTATTCCAGTTTTATTTCAACAATCGAACTTTGGGTTGCAATTAATTACTAAAGAAAATTAATAAAAGATTGAACAGTAAAAACGATCGCTTGAAGAAAGAGAATCAAATGATGAATATGTCTAGGATTCTGAATCCACCTCGGTTTATCCGAATTTACTCTCGATTATCTGAAGTTAATGATTTCCCCAATTTATTGAAGGCGAAGATTGCTATTATACTCTATCGCCTCTCCCAAGGTCAATAGATTTTTCTAAAGGCAAATAACGCACTCTATCCCTAGGTGAATTAATTCGTCAATAGGCAAAATGAATAAAATCTCCAAAAGGCCACATAGTTCCTATGAGTATATTCCTATCTCACAAGATAAAACGGTCCTCACCAATAGTTCCTCACCAACTCTCCTCTCCCGATTCGAATTGAATGATTAAAACAATACAACTATTGGCCAGATAATTGAAAGCATTAAACACGATTGGGAAAACTCAACAAAAAGGGAATTAAATAGATAATCTCAAGCAAATCCGTCAAAACATAGGTTTCATCAAAATCCTAGATCAAGGGTTTTAGCCTGACATGCTAAATAATGAAGATACGGAATTAATAAATAAAAGCATGAAAATCAAACGCAGATGAAGAGCTCGGATTCCTCCATTCTTCTGGCTTCCGCCCTCTGCCCTTGATGTCTTCTGCTTCTCTCGTCTGCGATAGTCTTCTGTGATCCTCCTTTTCCTCAAGCTTCCAAGATCATTAATTAGGGTCTTAAACCCTTATTTATAGCTCCCAACAGCCTCCAAATCGCGTCCGTATAATTAGGTCGAGAACTGGACTCAAAACGGCCCAAAACCGCGGCACTTTCTGTCAAAACCGCCCCGTGTGCCGCGGCTCACTTAACCTGTGCCGCGGCTCACAGTCTTCAGCTGGACGCCTAGGCGCTTTTTAATTCATCTGGGCCGCGGCTCACCTGGTCTGGGCCGCGGCACAGAGTACAGATTACTCTGGTGCTCGCTGCTCCTCTTCGTGTGCCGCGGCCCACTTGACTTGTGCCGCGGCCCATGGCCAAAATTCGCCGTTTTCGCCCGTTTTGCCTCGTTTTAGCTTCCGGACTTAAATTTCCTGCAAAGCATAAAATAATAGGGCATTAAAGGCTCATTTATGCAGATTTAATCATAAAAAGAATATAAAATAATGATAAATAAGCGTATAAAAATACGCCTAACAGTGATAGGTATTTGAAAGATCCGCAATTTCAATTTTCGGTAAATTTGTTTTTGGCAGGAGTCCATTTTAACGGCTCACTTGTGACCATTTTGTCATTATGAGAATGATTAATTATGCACTTTTTGACATCTATATCATTTTGCTGAGTTCCGTGCTTTTGGCGACTTTTCCGTGCTTGAGTTCGATTCTTGCGAATCTCGTTTGAAACTATTGTTTCGGGTTTCTCAAATTCATTTAAAGTTGTTATACATGTCGTGAGCTTCAGTTTGGCTATTCATTGTCGTATCATGATTTTTCGAACGTTTGGGCCGTTTTGTAATTTCCTAAAGTTTTGGGTACTTGTTTTCGTACTCGCTTTTGCCTACCTCCGGGTTGTCGGGATCATGTGTTTGTTTTAAGTTTAAGCTCGTGTTTTGATTGTTGTACTACTTGTCTTGTTCGACCGTAGTAATTCGTGTTCGTCGCGTTCCGCGATCCTTTCGAATTTGACATCTGGCAGCTGTTCTATACTGCCATATGAATAGCAAACGCTATTCTTCATGTGTAGCGTATGCTATCGATGCCCTTCTTATGTACGTAATGCATGATTCGTTACGTACGTTATAGTGGTCAGGACTCCGGGCAGTAGAGTCTGGATGACTCTTACGTACATAATGGATTGTACCTTACGTATGTAACATCACTAACATACGTTAAGGCTTATTGCTTACATAAGTTAGCCTTCCTCAGGTATATATATTTGAGGGTTGACCGATTTCGGGTCATTCCTCCCTCCCTACTCCTTTCTGCATTCTTGGCGATTTGGGACGGATTTGGACGACCTTTCGTCGGCCTTTGATGACAGTGATCATCTCGGTGGGTCTTTTTCGTGGTCATCATCATCTAGTCTTCCTTCTTCTCCGGATCAAGATAATTTCTTAATTTTTCTTCAAGTTGACTTTTTGGGAGTTTGTTCTTGATTCTGAATCCAATCCGGTTTAGATGAATCGATTGGTGTTAGATGTCGTTGTCAAACATGTTTTATGGATTGTATATCCATACCTTCGGTTCGTTTCAACCCGAAGGGTGATTTCGGTGTTCTTGAGGTGTACTGAACATTTAATGTTCGATTAAATGTCCTAATGAGTTTTCCTTCGATAGTTTGATGTGATCTCTGTTGTTTTTTGTCAAGATCCGCGCCGTAATCATGTTTTTGTGGTTCTTCTGGAGGATTATTGGTGCTCGAGGATTCCGAGTTGATCTCCGTTTTTGTGTTGGCAATTCGTGTGGAGTTATTCTCATAGTGTTTGCGGTGCTATTGTATTCTTGATTGTGTTCAGGAGTTCGGGGCTGCCCGATTGCATCCCGTTCATCGTATCGTTTCGATCGTAGTTTCGAGGCAAGTATTTTCTTATACGATTTGTGTCCTGCAAATAGAGTTTACATGTTGGATTTATGATGGTTGGTTTACCCTCGTGAATATGATTCGTGTGAGTTGATTATGATTTGATTATCTTGAACATTGAGGGCTTTAATGATACCCCTGCTTGTTTAATGTTGTGGAATCGTGTATTCCATGTTAATTGTGTTGTTGTGTTGTGATTGATCGTTCATGATGGAGGTATTGTGATGAGTATGATAACGGTGTCGTGTAAGTGGCCATCTCTAGTTAGTATTCTCAGTGAACTTACATTCTTAGCATATTAGTATTGCATGAGTGACCCGTGTGTGTGTATGCTCACTACGGGTTAGATCCGACGGGGTCTTGGTAGGGGTTAATAGAGGCGTGGATCCGCGAGCTTGCTTTCAACCACTACGGGTTATATCCGATGGGGTCTCGGTAGGGGTCCACAGAGGCGTGGGTCCGCGGTTAATTATGGTGCATTTTACATATGTGTTTTGCGTTATAGCGTTTATGGAAACGAGTGTTTTTGAACGGTGATGGCATGATTGCATGCATTGACTAAGTGTGTAAGAGGTAAGTTGATCATTTAGCCTACTTGGCTAGGATGGCACTAGAATATTTGTCGTTGTGTTTAGTCCTTTGGATGTGGGTTTTTTATGTTGGAAAACGGACCTTGCTATTGTTCTCGTGTACTATGATTTGATGAGATTTGGGATGAGATCCCGCCGATTTTGTAAAATTTGTTTTTTAGAAAGTGATTTTCGGCCGAGACCCATTCGTCTTGAAGTGTTTTCTTTTAACTAAGGACTTGAGGTCCAATAAGGTTTCCCCAAGATGAGGAATTTATTTTCAGACACTTCGTTGATTGCTTTCTAATTAATAAAACCTCTCGAGATGGCTTTGATAGTTAATTGTCGTACCCAATTCGTGATTTCTATTTGTTTGTTACATTTCGTATGATTATGTAGTTGCACTAGCAAAATAGTGGGATTTTGCTAATCCCCGAGTAATCAGGGGTGGATGTCTGTATTGCATTCACGTTCTGGGGAGCATAACACAGGGTCTACTGAGTCATTTTAGCCTTAAAGGTGATGTTGAGCTATTTAATTGTGTTACCAGTCTGGTAGATCCTTGAGAGAAGGGTTTACGGCGTGTAATATCCCTGAGTGGATTGGGGGTGTTACATAAATGGTATCGGAGCTTAGGTTGTGGAAACCTAGGCTGTCGGGTCAAGTTGTGTCTGTTGAGTCTTGTCTCGTTAGGTCTTGTTTAACTGAATAGTGTTGCGACGTGTCGTCTGAGTTTGTTGGTCATGATTAGTATCGTGGGGCGATCATCATCTTCGTGCGACCTGTGGATGTAAGTCTTGTTGGAATATTTTATTCCATACATTCATTAATAGAGTTTTGATGATTAAGTTTCTAAACAAATCAAAACAACAAAGAGGCGAAGCAAAGCATCGAAGAAGACGAAGTCGCAAAAAGCTGGAAAATACATACTTAACGTACGTAAGAAGGATAACTTAACGTACGTTATGTTGATAAGTTGACGTACGTAAAACATGGAAGACAACGTACATAACCAAGTGTTCAGAGTTCAAACTAGATGAACGTTGGAAGAGTCAAAGTCAGAAAAGCTACAACGGACATATGACACCAGCAATGACGTATACTTAACATACGTAATGAAAAGAGAAGGATGCTACTGGACTAAACTGCATACATGCTAACGTACGTAAAGAATTGATGTTAACGTACGTAACGTTGTTAACGTGCATAAGAAAGGAATGATAGCGTACGTAATGAAGGCTCAGGGAGCTAACGGCTAGTTTGATGAAGAAGGCTATAAATACCATATCCTTGGTATTAATCCATACAACAACTTCAAGCAATCAAGACATTGATTTGATATTCATTTACATTCTATTGTTGTTGTGATATTGAGCTTATATTGATAGTTTGAGTGTTTATACATTCAACACATACACGAGAAAAAAAGAAAAGATACGATTGGATTCGGTGTTATTAGGATCAAGGATCCGGCATTGTTAGATTTGCAATCGATATCTAACTGAGGTTTATCTAGTACCCATAGAAATCTAGAGTGGTTGATTCCTTGTCCGATAGAAAAGGAAAACAGTTTAACTTGAACCGACACAAAGACAAGTACGAGTGGTTTATCAAGGACTAATACAAGACGTGATTGTAACGGTAATCCCTCGATCGATAGAAGAGCGGTGCAGAGGTTTATATCTTAAGCCTATAGAAAAAGATATCGAGAGAGGGCGTAGGCTTCGTTAATAGCCGAACCTCTATAAATCCGCGTGTCATCTTATTTCTGCACTTTATATTTATGCTTCCGCACAATGGCGCATATTTCGATTTGGTTCCAACAATTGGTATCGGAGCGGTACCTCCAATAAGCGGCTTAACATCGGAGGAGTTGATCCAAATGGCGTTTCAACTTGCCCTAGTCGAAGGCCTTGCTCTTAACCGACCACCATTTTTTGATGGCTCAAACTTCATGACATGGAAGAAAAAGATGTCAATATTCATCCGAGCGTATGACATCGAGCTTTGGAAAGTGATTTGCCTTGGTCCGAAAATTCCTCTCAAATCCGATGGTACACTTAAATCCTTCGAAGAATATGATGATGCGGATTGGATGAACGACCACCTAAATTGTAAGGCTACTCAATTTCTATTTTGTGCCTTAAATCCTGAAGAGATCAATCGTATCTCATCGTGTAAAAGTGCTAAAGAAATATGGAAAATTCTTGAAATCACACATGAAGGGACAACTCAAGTCAAGGAGACGAAGATCAATATGCTTCTCCATGACTACGATCTATTCATGATGAAGGGTGATGAGTCCATCACCAATATGCTCGACTGATTTTCAGTCATCACCAATGGACTAGCTTCGTTCGGAAAACCATTATCAAGTAGTGAGAAAGTCAAGAAATCTTAAGATCACTACCTGTTGAATGGGACAGCACGGTTACGGCGATTATGGAATCGAAATATCTCAATAATCTTGATTTTAGTGCCCTCGTTTGTTCACTAATAAATTACGAGATAGTCCTTAAATCTCGAAAAGCTAAACCAAAGCTGAAGGAAAGAACTATAGCCTTGAAGGCTAAGATGTCAAAAAGAGAAGAAAACACGGCTGATGAAAGCGCCGAAGAATCGGCATATTATGCCAAGAATATTAATAAGTTTCAAACCTTATTAAACCAGAGAAAGAAAGACATCTCGGGCGAATCTAACAAATTCGACAACAATTGTCGATTATGTGGTAAACCAGGCCACTTTGCAAAGAATTGCCGAGCTAAGCCCAAGAAGGAGGTTCTCGTTGCAACATGGAGCGATGAAGACGAAGATGATGATTTTATCAATCAAAATAATCTCGCTCTCATGGCCCGAAGTTCATTCGACGATAGCGACGTCGAAAGTCAAGTAAGTACATCCTCTCACGACGAGCTATTTGAAGCATTCGACTTATTGCATACCGATTTTCAAAATGCTTTATCCGAGATTAAATCCCTTAAATCTAAAAATAAATCATTGGAAATTGAAAATTCCAAAATTCTTGAAAAGGGAAAATTCGTCGAGACAGATCATTCCAAATGTGTTGAAAATGAAAATATTTTAAAGAATGATCTTTTAAAAGTTCAAGATGAACTAAAAATTTTGACGAAGAAATTCTCATGCGGGAATGATAAATTTGAACAAATACTTTGTGTTCAAAAATACACTTTAAATAAACATGGGTTGGGATTCAAACCACGTTCTAAAAATGAATCCGTAAATTTAAAAACACCCCATTGTGGAAAATGTTTGAAAATTGGGCACCACATTTCTAGTTGCGAAAGCCCAAGACGGATGATAAAAATCAAAAAGATTTGGATTCCAAAAGGAACCGTTACTCCTAATATCGTCCATATTTCGAAACAAAAACCAACTCTCGTTTGGATCCCCAAAAAATAGTTTTTATCAATTGGTATTATACTCAGGGGGAGTAATATTTTTTAAAGGGGAGATATTATTTTCAGGGGGAGTCATACCCGTATCATGCATATTTTTATATATATTATTGGCATTTTTATTCGTTTATATTATTTACACTTTTTGTTGATAACAATAAATGAGACAAAAAGCGTCATGGAAGAATGACGAGAAAAATAAAATGCAAAAAGGGGGAGAAAATAAAAAGTCGAAGAAGTCGAAAATTATAGATTCCGTGAAAAACAAAAAGGGGAGAGAAAAGTCGAAAAATCAAAAATGACAACGAAGAAGTCGAAAAGGATAAAAAGAAAAAGATGGGAGAACTAACGAAACGATCAAAGCCGAAAACTTTGATTCGTAGAAATATAGATATATTTTTTTTGCAGTTTTATCCCATTCAAAGGGTGTTGTTTTGTAATCATCAAAAAGGGGGAGATTGTTGGAATATTTTATTCCATACATTCATTAATAGAGTTTTGATGATTAAGTTGCTAAACAAAGCAAAACAACAAAGAGGCGAAGCAAAGCATCGAAGAAGACGAAGTCGCAAAAAGCCGGAAAATACATACTTAACGTATGTAAGAAGGATAACTTAACGTACGTTATGTTGCTAAGTTAACGTACGTAAAACATGGAAGACAACATACGTAACCAAGTGTTAAGAGTTCAAACCAGATGAACGTTGGAAGAGTCAAAGTCAAAAAAGCTACAACGGACATATGATGTCAGCAATGACGTATACTTAACGTACGTAATGGTGAAGGAGATAACGTACGTAATGAAGAGAGACGGATGCTACTGGACTAAACTGCATACATGCTAACGTACGTAAAGAATTTATGTTAACGTACATAATGTTGTTAACGTACGTAAGAAAGGAATGATAGCGTACGTAATGAAGGCTCAGTGAGCTAACGGCTAGTTTGATGAAGAAGGCTATAAATACCCACATCCTTGGTATTAATCCATACAAAAACTTCAAGCAATCAAGATATTGATCTGATATTCATTTACATTCTATTGTTGTTGTGATATTGAGCTTATATTGATAGTTTGAGTGTTTATACATTCAACACATACACGAGAAAAAAAATAAAAGATACGATAGGATTCGGTGTTATTAGGATCAAGAATCCGGCATTGTTAGAATCGCAATCGATATCTAATTGAGGTTTATTTAGTACCCATAGAAAGCTAGAGGGGTTGATTCTTTATTCGATAGAAAAGGAAAATGGTTTAACTTGGACCGATACGAAGATAAGTACGAGTGGTTTGTCACGGACCAATAGAAAACGTGATTGTAACAGTAATCCCTCGACCGATAGAAGAGGGGTGCAGAGGTTTATATCTTAAGCCTATAGAAAAAGATATCGAGCGAGGACGTAGGCTTCGTTAATAGCCGAACCTCTATAAATCCGTGTGTCATTTTATTTCTGCACTTTATATTTACGCTTCCGCACAATGGCGCATATTCCGATTTTGTTCCAACAAGTCTCCGTGTTGTGTCTCGTGTGGCATCGGCTACTCGTATGATTATTTGCTAAGTGATGGAATCCTTCTGTGGATTTTGATTTGTGATATGTAGTTATTCGACTCTCATATTTTGTTTATATGAGGAGTGGTGTCGCTGCTAACGTATTTTTTACTGTTGGTTTCGTCCGCTGCGTGTGTATTTCAAAACGATTTGCTCCTTTTGTTTACGCTAACCAGTTCGGGAGGGTCCTTAGAGGCCTCGAATAGGATCAGTGGTTTCGCCCCGATCCTAGGCAGTTTCAACTGTGATTATTTGACTGTTTGTTTTTCTGGAAAAGACAGGTCTTGTTTTGAATTTGAACGATTTGAAGCGTGTACTATGAGATGTGTAAGCGAATGTTGATACGCATGAGCTTTTGGGCATTTTGGCCTAATGGATTTTTTTTCAAACCTTGGGTACCTTAAAGAATAAACTCCGAGGCGTATTTTTTTAATGGATTACATTTTCAAGATGCCTACTAGCGCAACTATATGCTTCAAAATTCTACTACTTTGAGGACCAAAATATTTTGAGATATTCTCAGTAATTTAGAAACGCATTTGCTTAGACCCGAAGGTCGTACATTTCTGAAAGTTTTAAATTAAATAAAGGTGTCCTCATTTTTATCAAACACAAGATGGTTTTTCAAAGTCTCGATAATGATGGTTGTGTTACTTTTTCGAAATATGATACTCAAGATCAACTGGTATTCCCAAAATTATTTTTTAAAAGGTGGTTTTCGTTTTTAAAACCTATCATTCTTGTGTGCGGTCCGGGAATGTATGTATGATGTTCGCACCGTCGTTAGGGTGTTAGCCCCGAGTTGTGATTGCATTGGTGGTGTGAGCGTTGAGTCGTTCGCCACGCATTTGTTGTGTTAGCCCTCTATGAGAGGTGTGATATTGGTCTTTAATGTTGTTGTTCTATGGTGGTTTGCGTGTTATCGCACCCGTGCGAGCTGTTAGATCTTGGGTTTGTACTATTGTGTACATCTGTGATTGTTTCACGATGTTTTGTAATTGTGTGCTGGTTATTGTTCGGGCCGTTGAAATCGCCGAACGTATGTCGTCGTTGCTGTGATTTTGTGTATGTGGGTTGCCTTACGTTGATATGTTTTGCTGAGTCGGCATCTCCAGTATGTTGTTTTGCAATGTTATATTCTATTGTACCTGGCAGTTGTATTTTCGGTATGCTGAGGTGCTTCATCTGTAATGTGCCGGGGCATGTATGTGCAAATTGTCCTTCCCCGCCAGTAGCAGATTACAATTGTGGACTCGAGAGACACAGAATCCAGTTTTGCGAGTCGGTTACCGAGTCTTCCAGGGTACGAACTTCAGCACAGATATCAGGATCGGATTTGAGAGGCCTTTGAAAGATGTTTCTGTCGGTTACTTGTGGTGTTATTACCTTGCTTTCATTGTTGTGATTTTCGGGGACGACACTTCTGTTGAAAGAGGTTGAACGTAATACCCGTATTATTTTTGACTTCTACATTTTCCCTTTCTCAATTCTATCGACTCGTCCGTGTTCGTTGATACTATCTGAACTTGTTCGGTATCTCGGTTGTCATCGTTCGAACGGGTTGTGACCTTGTTGCAGATCAATCTGTTTATCGTTGTGACTTTTTCGAGTTCGGTTCGATTCTTGTGAACATTGTTCGGAATTAACGCCTTCTAGTTTCTACAAGTTCTTTTAATGTCTTGAGTTGAAGTGTGAACTTCGGAGTTGTTGTTCGATCGTTGTTGTTCGATTATTGTTATTCGATCATTTTTGTTCGATCGTTGTTGTTCAATTATTGTTATTCGATCATTGTTGTTCGATCATTGTTGTTCGATTATTGTTATTCGATCATTGTTGTCCGATCGTCGTTTTTCGATCATTGTTATTCGATCATTGTTGTTCGATCATTGTTGTTCGATTATTGTTATTCGATCATTGTTGTCCGATCGTCGTTTTTCGATCATTGTTATTCGATCGTTGTTGTTCGATCATTGTTGTTCAGTCGTGGTTGATCGATTGTTGTTGCCTGATCTCGTACCACGAAGACCTGTCGTTCACCGTTAGTCAGTCGTTTCGATTGCGGTCAATTGGAACACCGAGCTGTGCATTACGAGATGGTAGCTGAGAGGTTTGGAGATCGAGTTTGTGTCTCTGCCCCGAAGGGACACGGCGATGCCTAGTGTGGTTTTCGAGAATTTCGGCGTGGTCGGAGTTCTCCGTGGTTACCTTTGCGGATCGTTGTGCGCTTCATTTCTATTTTTTTCGACTGTGCGTGTTTTCTTGTAATATGTGCCTTTTGCCTCTTAATGGTTCGGATAATTGACTTGATTGTGTTATCTTTGGTGATGCCTGGCACTTGTTGATTGTGTTATGCCACTGCTTGTGGCATTGTGGTGGTTGTCGTTGAGCGTGATTTCACGTCGTATGTTTCTTTGTGTTTCTTGTAGCGTCTCGCCGATGGACATAAGCTATGCGGTTCTTGTGTATATCGTTGAGATGTTCCTGGTGGAATATTGCTCCTTCCTACTTATTTTAAGTTTCGGGACGAAACTTCTTTTAAGGAGGGTAGTATGTAACATCCGCAATTTCAATTTTCGGTAAATTCCTTTTTGGCAGGAGTACGTTTTAACGGCTCAATTGTGACCGTTTCGTCATTCTGAAAATGATTAATTCTGCACTTTTTGACATACGAGTTCGTTTCGGTGTCATTTTGCTAAGGTCCGTGCTTTTGGCGACTTTTCCGCGCTTGAGTTCGATTCTTGCGAATCTCGTTCGAAACTATTGTTTTGGGTTTCTCAAATTCATTTAACATTGTTATACCTGTCATGACTTCGGTTTGGCTATTCGTTGTCGTATCATGATTTTTCGGACGTTTGGGCCATTTTGTAATTTCCCAACGTTTTGGGTACTTGTTTTCGTACTCGCTTTTGCCTACCTACGGGTTGTCAGGATCATGTGTTTGTTTTAAGCTTAAGCTCGTGTTTTGATTGTTGTACTACTTGTCTTGTTCGACCGTAGTAATTCGTGTTCGTCGCGTTCCGCGATCCTTTCGAATTTGACATGTGGCAGCTGTTCTGTACTGCCATATGAATAGCGAACGCTATTCTTCATGTGTAGCGTACGCTATCGATGCCCTTCTTACGCACGTATTGCATCCTTCATTACGTACGTTATAGTGGTCAGGACTTCGGGCAGTAGAGTCTGGATGACTCTTACGTACGTAATGGATTGTACCTTATGTACGTAACATCACTAACGTACGTTAAGGCTTATTGCTTACGTACGTTAGCCTTCCACAGGTATATATATATATTTGAGGGTTGACTGATTTTGGGTCATTTTCTCCCTCCCTACTCCTTGCTGCATTCTTCGCGATTTGGGACCTTTCGTCGGCATTTGATGATAGTGATCATATTGGTGGGTCTTCTTCGTGGTCATCATCATCTAGTCTTCCTTCTTCTCCAGATCAAGGTAATTTCTTAATTTTTCTTCAAGTTGACTTTTTTGGAGGTTGTTCTTGATTCCGAATCTAATCCGGTTTAGATGAATCGATTGGTGTTAGATGTCATTGTCAAACATGTTTTATGGATTGTATATCTATACCTTCGGTTCGTTTCAACCCGAATGGTGATTTCGGTGTTCTTGAGGTGTACTGAATATTTAATGTTCGATTAAATGTCCGAATGAGTTTTCCTTCGATAGTTTGATGTGATCTTTGTTGTTTTTGGTCTTGATCCGCGCCGTAATCATGTTTTTGTGGTTCTTCCATAGGATTATAGGTGCTCGAGGATTCCGAGTTGATCTCCGTTTTTGTGTTGGCAATTCGTGTGGTGTTATTCTCATAGTGTTCGTGGTGCTATTGTATTCTTGATTGTGTTCAGGAGTTCGGGGCTGCCCGACCGCATCCCGTTCATCGTCTCGTTTCGATCGTAGTTTCGAGGCAAGTATTTTCTTATACGATTTGTGTCCTGCAAATAAAGTTTACATGTTGGATTTACGATGGTTGGTTTACCCTCGTGAATATGATTCGTGTGAGTTGATTATGATTTGATTATCTTGAACGTTGACGTCTTTAATGATACCCCTGCTTGTTTAATGTTGTGGAATCATGTATTCCGTGTCAATTGTGTTGTTGTGTTGTGATTGATCCTTCATGATGGAGGTATTGTGATGAGTATGATAACGGTGTCGGGTAAGTGGCCATCTCTAGTGAGTATTCTCAATGAACTTACATTCTTAGCATATTAGTATTGCATTAGTGATGCGTGTGTGTGTATGCTCACTACGGGTTAGATCCGATGGGGTCTCGGTAGGGGTCCACAGAGGCGTGGATCCGCGATCTTGCTTTTAACCACTACGGGTTAGATCCTACAGAGTCTCGGTAGGAGTCCACAGAGGCGTGGGTCCGTGGTTAATTGTGGTGCATTTTACAAATGTGTTTTGGGTTATAACATTTCTGGAAATGAGTGTTTTTGAATGGTGATTTCATGATTGCATGCATTGACTAAGTGTGTAAGAGGCAAGTTGTTCATTTGGCCTACTTGGCTAGGATGGCACTAGAATATTTGTCGTTGTGTTTAGTCCTTTGGATGTGGGTTTTTGATGTTGGAAAACGGACCTTGCTATTGTTCTCGTGTACTGTGATTTGATGAGATTTGGGATGAGATCCCAACGATTTTGTAAAGTTTGTTTTTCGGAAAGTGATTTTGGGCCGAGACCCATTCGTCTTGAAGTGTTTTCTTTTAACTAAGGACATGAGGTCCAATAAGGTTTCAACTCATAAAATCACCGAGATGAGGAATTTATTTTCAAACACTCCATTGATTGCTTTCTAATTAATAAAACCTCTCGGGAAGGCTTTGATAGTTAATTTTCATACCCAATTCGTGATTTCTATTTGTTTGTTACATTTCATATGATTATGTACTTGCATTAGCAAAATAGTGGGATTTTGCTAACCCCCGAGTAATCGGGGGGTGGATGTCTATATTGCATTCAGGTTCTGGGGAGCATAACACAGGGTCGGCATGAAGGATGATGAAAGATGATCGATACTAATCACATGAGGATCCATACGATGTTGTATTGGTTTGGTTGTACTTTATTGCCGCTGTATTATTTTTTTCCCGTTGCACAGGAGTGTGTCTTATTTTGACCCATGTGTGGGCATGTATTGAGATTGAGTTGCATGGATTAATTGAGAGACCAAATCGGTCTACTGAGTCATTTTAGCCTTAAAGGCGATGTTGAGATGTTTAATTGTGTTACCAGCCTGGTAGATCCTTGAGAGAAGGGTTTACGGTGCGTAATATCCCTGAGTGGATTGGGGGTGTTACAGTATTTGTGAACCTTCCCTTTGAGGATTTAATAGGGATGTGCTTGTGACGTTAAGATTTTCACTAAAGTAGTTCGACCCAGAAAACCGAGAGGTGGGGGTCGACCTCGACGTGTGTCTTGACGGACAAGTAGTAGGTTCTACTAAATATCAAGATAGAATTCTTTCTCCTGTAAGTGAACAGGTACATGTCCTATGTGGTTATTGGCAGATTTGATCATAAGTCTTTGGCCAAAGCCTTGGAGCCAGTTGTTTTGGATACACGAGAGCTCGGTGATCTTGATTGGCATTAACTCAGACATTGTGTCAAGTACATATGAAAGAAGGGTTTATAGGTTTACTGGTATTCATGACATAATGGTTCTTGAATGATCCCTATCATCTCAGTAAGATTACAGTATAGGCCGTATGACTGGCTAGGTGCTGTTATAACTCTTTGGTTCCTCTCATTGCTTACTGAGACGGACCTACCGAGTCGCGCATTAGGGAGACGACGGAATAATTTGAATTGTATCTCTTATTGTGAATTTTAGACATTGGATGTCTTATTTAATTTATTGGATAAATTAGATCGGTCTGGTGAATTAAATAAATAACTAGATAATTAATTTAATTCATGAATTATTATTTCTTGGAGAAACAATATCTTAATATAATTAAATAATTAGATTAATAAATTGTGTTAATTTTATTTGAGACAAACCAAGATGTATCAGTCAAACTGAATACACGACAGTTCATTTGACGGACCGAAACGGACCAACTCCCCTCTAACATATCTTCCCCCCACCCACCCACCTACTACCATGAAGTTTCATGGTAGTTGTTTATGTCATTGGTTGCCTAATGGTTCTAATTTGTGGGGTTGGGTATGATTTACTTTGTGTATTTTATTTTAAAGGGTTTTTGATGTTATGTGTGGGCTTTAGTTATTTATACTAACACCACCATTATCATCATCATCCTTTTGAAGAGATTGGCCATCACAAGAGAGAGAGAGAGAGAGAGGAAGAGTTAATATTCTTGACATTCTTAATCCTTAGATAAAGAAAGAAAAACAAGAGCAAAAATTATATCACTTACAGTGATCACAAATTTGAGAGAATCATTTCTTACTACTCTATTCTAGTCGTATCCTTGGAGGATAATTAAGTAGTTATTGTTCCGATTATTTCCTAGCGCGTGGCTAGTAGATACGCGGTGCTTTCGGCATTTGGATCATCGAGGACTTATCAAATCGGATTTGCGGTCACCGGGATCAATCTCAACATTCAATCAAAGGACCTCAAGAGTATGTTTTCATATCTTAATTCTTTCCTTTTTATATTCGTATAAACGTTGCATGATCGGTTCTATTTAGGCATTTGGTTTTTCGTTTTTGCTTCTGCTGCGCCTTCGTTTTAGGTATCGAATCCCAACAATGGTATCGGAGAGAGATCTTGCAATCTTATATACGATATTTAGCATTTAGAATCCTTGATTGGATGTTCTTATGATTTGGAATCATAATTGTTTTAATCATTAATTTTTTAATTGTTCATCTAAAAAGAATTATTTTTCATGATTTTATGTTACAATGTAAATCATTTTTCTTTTGAAAAACTGATTTAAATATGTAAGAAAAATATTATTTTTTGGAATCGGGACGAAAAGATGAGTCGAAAATGTAAACGGACCCGACAGCTTGGAGCTTCCAGGGCGCTGCCGTGCGGTCCCATTTTGTGAAGGACCGTGGTCTGGCTCTCGGACCGCGAGGCAGCGGCCGCGGCTTGACCCGACAGGTCTGTTTTTACTCCGTTTTTTATATTTCGTTCGATAATTAATTTTCCGTAAATTAAATAGGATGCAATCTTTCATGTAAAATTTATATGTAATGGCGAAGACTGAAGGTAGATCTATTCGAGAGGACGAAGATTCAAGACTCAAGAAATGTAATTAGATTACGATGTTTTTGGTTCTAGGAATGGTACATGAACTACATATTGGTAGCAACTATGTTGTGTATGTTTATTTATATAGAATAAATGTCGACAAATGCGCTTAAATGAATTAATGTGCAAAGTGTAACATTAATCGCGAAGATTCTCTCACGACAAAATATTAAGTTTAAAAGGTTTCAAGGTTTTCTTTCCCTCCATCGAGCTCTTGGAAAATTGAAATCCTGACCGGATGTGCTATGCTTCCGAGTTATCGGGGTAGCCATTCGGGGAGGGTCGATGAATTCTCAAAGTGCATTGGATGCCTTCGGTTGGAACAAATTTTATCCCTAGAAACCTGTTCGGTTGCCGGATAAGATTCAATTGTGAAACTGATTAGCGTCGATTGTATAAACTTAACTTGTTCACGAACTCTAGAAACTGTATAGGTTGATGGAGTGAACAAGGGGAAAAAGAAGATTGAATCATCCATTTGATGCGTTGGTGTTGGACACCACTTTATGAAGATTAAACTTATTCGGTTGCCCTCTATTAAAATTTATAAAAAAATCGATCACCACTATGAAGTAAAGCGAATTAATACTTTCGGATTTCACAAGGGAGTGTGTTATTCCGATAAAAGTAGTGAGAGTTGAGTTAAATGAATAGAATCATATCATAATTAATCGAGTCACTCTGTCTTACTTAATGCAGGCAAACAAAATAACAACTCTCATAATAACAATGAATCCACTCGCAATTCTACTCAAGAAGAACAACTTAACCAGACCAAACTTTCTAGATTGGCTCTATAATCTTGTGATTGTCCTCATTATGGAGGCGCTGGGATACGTCTTGGATGTGGATATTCTAGCGGCTCCAGTGCGGATTAGAGCTGTAATAATCCTATTTTCCCCGTTTTCGAATATCTGGATTTTTGTGATTTGTTTGTGCCGATTTATTATTATTATCCTTTGTTTTCCTTTCTCCCGGTGCGTAATTAAAAATAGAATTCGTGATCAAGACTCCTACTGAGCATTTCACCATGTTCGTTTCTATGCGATTTCGGAAAATCGAGTCGTCAAGTCATGGCGGCTGGGCACTAGCCGACCAGGTGTGGTAGGGGCAGACCATGTGCGGCAGAAGTCCGCTAGATGCGCACGAGCGACCCACACAGGCAGGTGCTCGTGCGAAACAAGGTAGTGCCTGCCGACGGGAAAAATGTTTCTTTAGGACAATAACTTAGGGGGTGTTGTGTTTTAAGGAGAATATTTTTTCGGGCCTTTAATTGTAGGACAATATCTTTTAAATGTTGTAAATGTAGGACAATATCTTTTAAAATCTGTAATTGTAGGACAAAATTAAGCCCGAATCAACCTAAATCAAATTGAAATCAAGTTTTTTGCTTGTGTGTACTCCACCCCAGCGTCACCTGAATGTCAAATAACCAAATTAATTAAAAAAATAAATAAAATCAATATTTTTAGTAATTATAATTATTATAGTAAGTAAAATAAGTCTTAAAATTGTTACTTTCTTAGAAAAAATTAAAATTTATATTCTAATTGAAAGAACTTAAGAAATATAGTTTATTTAATTAATCTAAATATTAAATAATTTGATTTACTTAGAATTCAAATAATAGTAGTTTAATTAAATGTACTTGAATAATTATAATTATTAAAAATAGATTTTATTTAATAGACCAATTAAATTATCTGAATTCTTATTTGAATTTAATTTTTTTTGCCCGGTTAAATTATTCTTCCATCTTAGCAAGAATGCTCAATAGTTTGTTGTGTACGAGAACAGAGGGTTGAGGGGACATTACTAGGGGTGGTATACTGTACCGTACCGAACTTTTTTGCCAATACCGTATACCGTACCGAATGTTTCGGTACAACAAAATTCATACCGATACAGTACCGAATATTTCGGTATACCAAAATCCAGTATACCAAAATTTCGATATGGCTTTCGGTCCATTCCGATTCTGTACCGAAATTTCGTTATACCGATTTTTATACCGAACTTATCGAAATACCGAATTACCAAAATATCTCAAAAATCTTGATATACTGATATAAATATTGAAATACGAATTTTTGTTGGTATTTTGGTATATACCTGTAATATCCGCGATTTTTGATTTTCGGTAAATTTCTTTTTTTGGCAGAAGTCCATCTTGGTGACCCTATTGTGACCGTTTCGTCATTCCGAGAGTGATTAAGTCTACACTTTTTGTCAGCCAAGTTCGTTTTCATGTCGTTTTATTGAGTTCCGTGTTCTTAAGCGACTTTTCCACACTTGAGTTCGATTCTTGCGAATCTTGTCCGAAACT
This sequence comes from Orobanche coerulescens, assembly GCA_033398695.1. Taxonomy (NCBI): domain Eukaryota; kingdom Viridiplantae; phylum Streptophyta; class Magnoliopsida; order Lamiales; family Orobanchaceae; genus Orobanche; species Orobanche coerulescens. Next base: position 25,680,247 of record CM065805.1, on the reverse strand, counting down.
GTTGTTTCAAGTTTCTCGTAAGTTCATGTAACGTTGTTATACATGTTGCGAGCTTTGGCTTAGTGTTTCGATCGTGTATCGTGTATTTCGGACGCTTTGGGTCGTTTTCGTAATTTCCCAAACTTTGGGGTAATTACTTTCGTTGTCGTTATTCCGAACCTTCGGGTAGTCGGAATTATATTTTCTTTTAACATTTGAGCTTGTCGATGTGCACTCTTCGTATGCATGTCCTCATCTTGTGTTTTTGTTGTCGTTTCGCGGTTTCGTCGCGCTCGTACTCGACGAGCTGAACTTAGCAATTCTGGGACTGCTAAGTGACTTACGTACGCTATGCTATATGCATAACATAAATTATAATCTTGAGCCTTACGTACGTTAAGCCTTCTCATTACGTACGCAAGGGGTATTCCAGTTCAGACAGTGAGTTGTGGCCATCGATAGCGCACGCTATGTTTTGGCCCTAACGTGCGTTAACTGTGCGAATTACGTACGTTAATCTCTTGCCATAACGTACGTAATGGTCTTCGTTATTTCGGACAGGAGGTTCTGGGCATGTCTTACGTACGTAATATTTCATGTCTTACGTACATTATTCCTTTAACGTACGTTATCCTTTATGTATAACGTACATAATGCATGTGCGGGTTTATATACCCAGGAGTTGACCGAGTTCGTCATTTTCTTCACCTTCACTTCGTCTCTCTGCAGCGGGGCGACTCGTGGGCGATTGGAGGGCGATTTTGGGGTCTTGTAACTCCAAGTTTACATCTTCCTTGAGTTTTTGGTGTTGATTAACAACATCAATCCGTGTTCTTCGTCGGATCGAGGATTATAGGTGCTCGAGGATTCCGAGTTGAATTCCGTTTGGTGATTGATAATTCGTGTGGTGTTATTCTCATAGTACTCGTGGTGCTATCGCGTTCTTGATAGTGTTCGGGGGTTCGGGGCTATTCGACCGCATTCCATCCGTCGTCTCGTTGCGATCGTGGTTTTGAGGCAAGTACCTTGTCCATACTTTTCTTCTTTCGTGGATATGATGATCGGTGATCGTCTAAATGTGTTTGTTTGGTTGTTTGAAATGAGCTTTCAAAAGATTCGGTTAGCCTCGTTAAAGGCTCTCTTTCAAAACCGTGTGTATTTTGTGATTGGTGTGTTTCGTAAATGATTATGTGAATCCTATGGATATGGTTGGTGTTGATGTTGCGCTTGATAATGTGTGTGTACGTATATTGCCTCATTTCAGGGCGTTGTGACTTGACGTTGTGTTTTGCTAAGTGTTTGATGCCTCTGGGTGAATTGTTTGGATATATTTGTTGTATTGTGCTATGTGTGTGAATGTGTGGATGTGGGCGGGGCCTACGGTGACACATGGCATGCGATCATGTGGTCAGGATGCTATAAGCGATTGATCCAACCGTGAGAGCCTAAGAAAAACTACGGTGACACATGGCTTGTGATCATGTGGTCAGGATGCAACAAGTGATTGATCTAACCGTGAGCGCCAAAGAATACCTACGGTGACATATGGCATGTGATCATATGGTCAGGAGACAACAAATGATTGATCCAACCGTGAGATCCCGTGACAAGTGTTCACGCTGGTGTGTTTATGATTTGTATATATATTTTGCTCACCTCGGGAGGGTCCGTCGAGGCCTCGAGGGAATCTATGACTTCACTTTGGATTCTCGAGTTGGTGTTGTATTTGTGTGACCAAGATTTGCGTATCTTGGGTGATTATGTTGTGTTGATTTTATGTCCGTCGAGGACACGTGATGTGGGTTTTGACCCTGTGAATTGTTGTTGGTTTTCTATTTGTTAAAACAAAACCTTTGGGCTGTGACCCCTGTTGATTTTGAAAACAGAGGGATTTGAGAATCCTAAATTGTTTTCCGTTAAAACTCCCGAGGGAATTTTAAACCGTTTTACAAATTATTCTCTTGATTTGTGATCTTTCGAATTTGAAAGCTTTACCCAAACTCTTGCTTCGGGAAGTATTTTTTTTCGCTGTGTTTGAATCTTTGAGGATTTCTGATTATTGTTATTCTTGGAACCTGAATTGTATGGCTCATATTTTGCACTTTGTACTTGCACTAGCAAAATAGTGGAATTTTGCTAACCCCCGAGTAATCGGGGGTGAATGTCTGTATTGCATTCAGGTTTTGGGGAGCATAGCACATGGTCGGCATGAAGGATGATGAAATATGATCAATACTAATCACATGAGGACCCGCACATTGTTGTATTAATTCAGTTGTATCTTATTTCTTCTGTAGTATTTTTCCTCGTTGTACGGGAGTATTTTGTATTTGACCCCTACGTGGGCATGTATTGAGATTGAGTTGTATTTTTGTATTGAAAGACAAGTCGGTCTACTGAGTCATTTTAGCCTTAAAGGCATTGTTGAGATGTTCGATGTTGTTACCAGTCTGGTAGATCCTTGAGGAAAGGTTCTACGGCATGTAATATCCCTGAGCGGATTGGGGGTGTTACATAAATGGTATCAGTGCTTAGGTTGTGGAAACCTAGACTGTCGGGTTTAGTTGTGTCTGTTGAGTTTTGTCTCGTCGAATTTTTCTGATTGAGTCATGTCGCGACGCGTCGTCTGAGTTCGTTTGTCGTGATGTGGAGCGATCATCATCTTCGTGCGACCTGTGGATGTAAGTCTGCCTTCTTTGTGTTGTGCCTCGTGTGACACGAGTTACTGATATGATTATGTATTAAGTGATGGAATCTTTATGCAGATTCTTGGTTTCGTGATGCGTTTATGTGACTCTCATATTTCGTTTATATGAGGAGTGTTGTCATTATTTATGTCCTTTTGACTGTGATATTTGACTGTTTGTTTTCTGGTAAAAGACATGTGTTGTCTTGATTTCGAGCGAGTTGATGCGTGTGTTGTGGTGTATGTAAGTGAATGTTGTTACATGTGATTTTTTAGGCATTCTAGCCTAATAGATTTTCGAAAACCTTGAGTATCTTAGAAAATAAATTTCGAGACGTACTTTTAAAATGAATTATTTTCTCGCATTACTTTCAAGGTGCCTTCTAGTGCCGCAATATGTTTCAAAATTATTCCAGTTGAGGACCAAAATATTTTGAGATATTTTTATTTATTTAGAAATGCTTTGCTTAGACCCGAGGGTCGAATATTTCTGAAAGTTTTTCACTAAAAGAAAAGTGTCCTCATTTTTGTTCAAACGCAAGATGGTTTTCAAAGTCTCGACAATGATGTTTGTACAACTTTTTGAAAAGTGATACTCAAGATCAACTAGTCTTTCGAATTTTTTTTTTTCAAAAGGTGGTTTTCGTTTTTAAAACCTATCATTCCTGTTTGCGGTCCGGGAATGTATGTATGATCTTCGTATTGTTGTTAGAATGTTAGCTCCCGAGTATGATGGAATTGGTGGCGTGAACGTTGAGTCGTTTGCCACGCATTTGTTGTGATTAGCCCTCTGTGAGAGATGAGATGTTGGTATTGAATGTTGTCGCTTTGTGATGATTTGTGCGTTACCGCACCCGTGCGAGCTGTTGGAACTTGAGTTTGCATGATTGTGTACATATGTGGTTGTTTCGTGATGTTTAGTAATCATATGCTGGTTATCGTTCGGACCGTTGAGGTTGCCGAACGATACCGTCGTTGCTGTGGTGTTTGTATGTGTGTTGCTTTACGATGGTGATCATTGTAAGTGTTGGGTGTTATGATTTTCTGTTGTGCTGAGTGGTTGCTTATTCAGTATGCCGAGGGGCATAGGTCGTGGTCGTGGTGACCGGGTGCGTGATCGGGATCATGCTGCTGGTGATGATATCGGTATCGGTGTTGATACTATTTTACAGCAGGTAGCTACACAGATGACTCAATTGACTCAGGCAGTTCAGCGTCTTACAAATGTGACCCAGAGATCTTCTTGACAAGGATGCTGCCAGTTGGTAGGAGGTTTTTAAGCCTCGAGATCGTGTTGTCACGTGGGCAGAGTTCCAGAGATTCATGAGAGATGAGTTTTTTCCGGAGCCGATCAGAAATCAGAGGATTAATGAGTTCTTTTCGGCGAAATCGCATGATGTACCGCTGTCTCAAGCTATTATTGATTTTAGCAAACAACTCAGCTATGTGCAGGATCATGTAAGGACGGAGGAGGATAAGATCTGTCATTTTAGTAGGCGGATGAAACCGGAGATTCATCAGTACATGGCAGGTCTCACTTGTACTTCCTTGAGAGATTATCAGAATAGGGCATTAGCCTATGAGCTATCCAGATTATCGACCGAGAATATGTTTGACTCGAAGAAGCAAAAAATCATTGGGAACTTTTCAGGAAATCAGGGGGGTGGCCCCCCTGAGGTTGGGACTTCGTTTTGTCGTCCTAAGATGGTTCCTCGATCGCGTGATCGGAGGAGTAGTACCCTGCAGTGAGCAATGTGAGCAGCATGAAGATATATTATAACTGTAGTCGAGCGGGCTATACCGCGAAGAATTGTCGTTCACCGTTAGTCAGTTGTTTCGAGTGTGGCCAGGCGGGTCACCGAGTCGTGCATTGCGAGTCGGTAACTGAGATATTTAGGGATCGAGGTTGCGTCTCTGCTGCGAAAGGACATGGAGATGCCTAGTGTGGTTTTTGAGGATTTCGGTGTAGTCCGAATTGTTTATGATTGTTCTTGTGGATCATTTTGTGTTTATTTTCTGTTTTCTTGACTGTGCATATTTTCTTATGTTGGTACCTCTTTCTTTATGATTGTTCGTATAATTGACTCGACTGTACTATCTGTTTGATGACGCTTGTCACTTGTTGGATTTATTATGTCTCTGCCTATGGCGTTATGATGGTCGTCATGGACCATGTTTTCACGCCGTATGTTTCCTTGTGCTGCTTGTAACGGTTCTCCGTTGGGCGCGAGTTTTCGGTTCTTGTGTATCTCGTTGAGTGTTTCCTGGTGGGATTTTGCTCCTCCCTACTTATTTTAAGTTTCGGGACGAAACTTCTTTTAAGGAGGGTAGTATGTAATATACGCGATTTTTTATTTTTCGTAAATTTATTTTTCTGGTGAGTCCATCTTGGCGACTCTATTTTGACCGTTTCGTCATTCCGAGAGTGATTAATTCTACACTTTTTGTCATCCGAGTTCTTATTCATGTCGTTTTATTGAGTTCCGTATTCTTAAGCGACTTTTCCGCACTTGAGTTAGATTCTTGTGAATCTCGTCCGAAACTGTTGTTTCAAGTTTCTCGTAAGTTCATGTAACATTGTTATACGTGTTGCGAGCTTTGGCTTAGTGTTTCGATCGTGTATCGTGTATTTCGGACGCTTTGGGCCGTTTTCGTAATTTCCCAAAGTTTGGGGTAATTACTTTCGTTGTCGTTATTCCGAACCTTCGGGTAGTCGGAATTATATTTTCTTTTAACATTTGAGTTTTTCGCTGTGCACTCTTCATATGCATGTCCTCGTCTTGTGTTGTTGTTGTCGTTTCGCAATTTCGTCGCGCTCTTACTCGACGAGCTGAACTTAGCAATTATGGGACTGCTAAGTGACTTACGTACGCTATGCTGTATGCATAACGTACGTTATCATCTTGAGACTTACGTACGTTAAGCCTTCTCATTACATACGCAAGGGGTATTACGGTTCAGACAGTGAGTTCTGTCCATCGATAGCGCACACTATGTTTTGGCCCTAACGTGCGTTAACTGTGCGTATTACGTACGTTAAGCTCTTACCATAACGTACGTAATGGTCTTCGTTATTTCGGACAGGAGGTTCTGGGCATGTCTTACGTACGTAATATTTCATGTCTTACGTACGTAATTCCTTTAATGTACGTTATCATTTGTGTATAACGTACGTAATGCATGTGCGGGTTTATATACCCAGGAGTTGACCGAGTTCGTCATTTTCTTCACCTTCACTTCATATCTCTGCGGCTGGGCGACTCGTGGGCGATTGGATGGCGATTTTGGGGTCTTTTAACTCCAAGTTTACATCTTCCTTGAGTTCTTGGTGTTGATTAACAACATCAATCCGTGTTTTTCATCGGATCGAGGATTATAGGTGCTCGAGGATTCCGAGTTGAATTCCATTTGGTAATTGATAATTCGTGTGGTGTTATTCTCGTAATACTCATGGTGCTATCGCGTTCTTGATAGTGTTCAGGGGTTCGGAGCTGTTCGACCGTATTCCATCCGTCGTCTCGTTGCGATCGTGGTTTTGAGACAAGTACCTTGTCCATACTTTTCTTGTTTCGTGGATATGATGATCGTTGATCGTCTAAATGTGTTTGTTTGGTTGTTTCAAATGAACTTTCAAAAGATTCGGTTAGTGTAATTGCTAACCCCTTTGGGGACCCGTTTTGGGGAAATTCTTGTTATGGATTTCAGGTTATGTTCTGCCGGACGAACGGGCGCTAGGACAGTATGAGGATGTTGGCCAGGGTCGTTGACATGTGCATTTGAGTCTTCTTATTTCTCTTGTCTTTTTCGATATGGTTGTTTCCTACATTTATAAACTTATAGATTGTACTCGCGAGTACTTAGGCTTTTCACTCCGAACTTCCTTTTGTATTAACTCAGATTGCTATATTGTCGGTTGATGTTTATTACGCCAGTTGCTCCGGGCGTATCTTTATATGTTGTATTATTTAAATGTGTGTCCTCGCTAACTGAGATGGTTAGTCGAGTGGTGTCTTCCTTGTTTTAGCCTGGTGGGTCCCATGTAGGGGTCCACGGCGCTGTAATATACTTCGAATATCTCGGGGGTGTTACAGAAAATGGTATCGGAGCACTAGGTTTATGGATACCTAGGCTTGTCGGTTATTTGGGTCTAGTTGTGTTTTGTTTCGTACATTGTCACACCGCTGCCAGCATCTCAGTACTTCCAGTGTTCATAAGTTTTTCTTACTCGATTCTTTGTTTTCTCGTACCGTATTTCCGTTTCTTGAACTGTGGTTATTTTCCCTCTTTTACTCATCATCGAGTTGTTGTTTGCCACCTCTTAACACAAGCATGGATGCTGTAAGGGGCCGTGGTCGTGTCCGTGGACGCGGCCGGGGACGTGGGGCAGCCGGTGGGGCGGCCACATCGCATTCTTCGGGAGCCGGCAGTACCGGTGACCGTCAGAGTCATGCTTCTTCTCAGGAGCGCGCCGACCTTGGTATTGCAGCCGTTATGCAGCAAATGGTAAACCAAATGGCGGCGATAGCTCAGGTGGTTCAGAACCCGGATCCGGCCCATGCTAATCGGGGCGAAGCATACTGTTGGCTCCAAGATGTCATCAAGATGCATCCTTCTCAGTTTTCGGGAGCATCAGACCCGATCGGCTGGGAGGGGTGGATCAAGGAGATATCTAAAGTCTTCGTTACCACCAACTGTCCCGAGGACCGTAAGGGCCCTATTGCCAGTACTTTCTCATTGGGGATGCTACGGATTGGTGGGAGGCCGTTGGGCCCATAGACCATGTTGCTTCGTGGGCCGGATTTCAGGAATTGATGGAGACTGAATATTGCCCGTGGGCGGTTAGACAGGCTCGAGTCCATGCTTTCTATGATGCTCAACCACGGGATATTCCCGTATCCCAAGCTATTGCCGATTTTAACAAGGAGTTGGTCTATGTGAAGACCCAAGTTGTCGAGGAGGGCGACAAAATTTCCATTTTTTCAGGCGGATGAAACTGTCAATTCGGGACTATATGTCTGGGATCATATGCACTACTTTGAAGGATTATCAGAGTAGGGCTCTTATTTAAGATATGTCGGTGACTTCTAGTGATGTGGCTCGTAAGAGCAAGAAGCAGAAGTCAGTCGGAAATTTTTCTGGTCCCAAGGGTGGAGGCCAGCAGAAATCTCAGGTTGCGAATATTTCTACGGGCGGTTGGCTCGTTTCTCTGGGAGTTTTCGAGGTGCCGCCGGAACCTCCGTTCGTGATCCCACATGCTTTAACTGTGGCCAGCCAGGCCATAGGAACCGGCAGTGTCCTCTTCAGAAGTTGACTTGTCATACTTGTGATCAGTCGGGCCACAAGGCCCTCTTTTGTGAACAGGTCACACAGATTCGCGAGTCCCGTGATTCTTTTCAAGCACTTAGAGAGACGAGTGTGAACCAGGGCTCGTTTGCTCCGCAGCCTCTGCCGAGTGCCGACCTAGGTAGAGGTTGGGGTCAGCCTGCTAGAGGAGGAGCTTCCAGTGTCAGCTCTGCCCAGCCGCGTATCTACGAGATGAGGAGGGCCGATGATCCAGCGGCCACTGTGGCGACAAGTACCGTTCATATCCATTCTCATCCTGTCAGTGTGCTTTTCGATTCTGGTGCTACACATTTATTCATATCGCTGGGGTGTGTGCGCCGTTTGAGTCTCGACTGTTTGTCGCCTTGCGAGTCTTTCATCGTTAAACTTCCTAGCGGTGATAGGATCATTGGCGATCGAGAGGTCTGAGACTGCTCTGTGTTTATTTGTGAGAGAGCTTAGCTCTCTAATCTTATTGTCGTTAATATTGAGGGTGAGGATTTGATTCTCAGGGATGATTGGCTCGAGCGGCATGGCGCAATCATGAACTACCGCACGAGAATCATCACTATGTTAGCCGAGGATGGCACCGAGCACTCTTTCGTGGGGTGAAAGAGGGTAAACCAGAAGTTCGTTATTAACGCCTTGAAGGCGATGAGGCTCCTGCGAAAGGGGTGTACTGGTTATTGGTGCTATGCCTTGAATGCGGAGAATGGTGGAGTCGAGTTTTCGTTGATTCCAATCGTTAGTGAGTTTCCTGATGTATTTCCTGATGAGTTACCGGGATTGCCACCGGATCGTGAGGTCGAGTTTTCTATAGAGTTAGAGCCGGGCGCGGCTATGATTTCGAAGGCGCCGTATCGCATGGCACCTTCAGAGATAGCCGAGTTGAAGAAGCAGTTGAGTGAGCTTCTTGAGTCGGGGTATGTTCGAACGAGCGCCTCGCCTTGGGGCGCACCGGTCCTGTTTGTGCGGAAGAAGGATGGTTAACTGCGTTTGTGTATCGACTATCGTGAGCTAAACAAGGTAACCATCAAGAACAAGTATCCTTTGCCGAGGATTGATGACTTGTTCGATCAGTTGTAGGGATCTGCGGTATTCTCGAAGATTGATTTGAGATCGGGGTACTATCAGCTCCGAGTGAGGGAGTCCGATGTGCCGAAAATAGCTTTTCGGACGAGATATAGACATTATGAGTTTGTAGTTATGCCTTTCGGTTTAACTAATGCGCTGGCGGTGTTCATGCAGTTGATGAACAAAGTCTTTATCTAGTATTTGGATAAGTGTGTCGCTGTCTTCATTGACGATATTCTTATTTATTCGAGGAACGCGGAAGAACATGCCCATCATTTGCGAGTAGTGTTAGACATTTTGAGGACCGAGCAACTCTATGCGAAGTTCTCGAAATGTGAGTTCTGGCTGAAGGAAGTGATGTTTTTAGGTCATGTGATTTCAGCCGAGGGGGTTCGTGTGGATCCGCAGAAGATTGAGGCAGTGTTGGATTAGGCACCGCCCAAGAATGTGAAGGATATCCGTAGTTTCTTGGGTTTGGCCGGCTACTACCATAGGTTCGTCGAGGGTTTCTCGAAACTGGCTCGGCCACTTACACAGTTACTCCAGAAGTCCGAGAAGTTCATGTGGAATGACGAGAGATAGTCGAGTTTTGAGGAGCTGAAGAGGCATTTAACTTCAGGCCTGATTTTAGCATTGTCGTGTGGCAATGGGGGTTTTGCTGTTTATAGTGATGCTTCGGGTCAGGGTCTTGGGTGCGTATTGATGCAGCACGGAAAGACCATTGCATATGTGTCGAGACAGTTGAGGCTGTATGAGCTTAACTACCCTACTCATGATTTGGAATTAGCGGCAGTTGTTTTTGCGCTCAAGATTTGGCGTCACTATCTTTTCGGCTCTGCATGTCAGATTTTTACCGATCATAAAAGTCTGAAATACATATTTACTCAGCGGGAGTTGAATATGAGGCGTAGAAGATGGTTAGAGTTGATTAAGGATTATGACCTCGAAATCCTTTATCATCCGGGCAAGGCGAACATCGTGGCCGATGCCTTGAGTCGGAAAACGGTTGCGTTGCGAACGCTTGAGATCCTTACGTCTCAATCTGAGCTTCGGCGGGTTCTGATTGAGTTGGATGTTGAGGTTTTTTTGCCTGGAGCTGTCGGGCAACATTGTGCTTTAGATATTTCGTCATCTTTGATCGATGAAATTAAGCTGAAGCAGTTGGAGGATCCGATGATTACTCAAATCCGAGAGAACGTTCTTAAGGGAAAGTCTCCTGGGTTTGTAATTCACGAGGATGGTGTTTTGAGATTCCAGAGTCGGCTTTGTGTGCCGAACGACTCAGAGTTGAGACAGGGTATTTTGCGTGAGGCCCATGCTACACCTTACTCCGTTCATCTTGGTTCGAGTAAGATGTACAAGGACCTGAGACGGTATTTCTAGTAGAATGATATGAAGGGGTTTGTAGCGAAATGTTTGACTTGTCAGTAGGTCAAAATCGAGCATCAGCGACCGGCCGGGTTATTGCAGTCACTTCCCATTCCGGAATGGAAATGGGAAGATATATCGATGGATTTCATTACGAGTTTGCCGAGATCGAGGTCGGGCATGAATATGGTCTAGGTGATTGTTGATCGTCTGATCAAGTCGGCACATTTTCTGGGCATCAAGGACACTTAGGGCCCGGAGAAGTTGGCTCGTGTGTTTATCGCGCAGATTGTGAGGCTTCACGGTACTCCAAAGTCTATCATTTCAGATCGTGATGGCCGTTTTGTATCGCACTTTTGGCAGGAGGTGCATAAAGCGTTGGGTACTCGTTTGCGTTTGAGTACCTCTTTTCATCCTCAGTCAGATGGTCAGTCCGAACGCACTATCCAGACATTCGAGGATATGTTGCGTGCTTGTGCTCTTGATTGGAGCAGTGACTGTGAGGAGCATTTGCCATTGATCGAATTCACGTACAACAATAGTTGGCACGCGTCGATTCGGATGGCACCGTATGAGGCACTTTATGGGTGGCATTGTCGATCACCGGTTTGTTGGAATGAGGCGTCCGATTTGGTCAGGACAGAGCCGGATATCGCTTTAGAGACGAGGCGGAAGATAGAATTAATTCGATAATGGATGTTGACTGCCCAGAGTCGACAGAAGTCATATCCGATGTCCGTCGTCGACCTTTGGAATTCGAGGTGTGGGACCACGTTTTGCTAAAGGTGTCGCCGACGAGAGGAGTTTTCCGTTTTGGGAAAAAGGGGAAGTTGAGTCCGAGATTTATTGGACCCTTCGAGATTCTCGAGCGAGTCGGTGGATTGGCATACCGTTTGGCGTTACCTCCGGCCTTGAGCCACGTTCATAGCGTTTTCCATGTTTCTCAGCCGAGGAAATATGTCTCGGATCCTAGTCACGTTATCGATTATGGTGAGATTGATGCCTCCGAGAATATTACTTTTGAGGAGCGTCCTTTGAAGATTTTGGATCATCGTGAGAAGCGACTGAGGTATAAGACCATCCCTTTGGTCAAGGTGCAGTGGTCGAGACATGGTGTCGAGGAGTCAACTTGGGAAACCGAGGATAGCATGCGTGCTAGGTACCCTGAGTTGTTTGTTTCTTAAGTTTCGGGACGAAACTTATTTTTAGAGGGGTAGAATGTAATATCCGCATTTTCTTTTCCCAGTATTTTCATTTTTCGATGTATTTCCCGTTTTTAGCGACCCTTGTGTAATCGTATTAATTTTTTGAGAATAATTGTTTCGAGACTTTTTGTCATCCAGTTCTACGTTTATTGGTTCTTTCGTCATCTATTGATCTGATTCTCGTAATTGTTGTTCGGAACTGCCGTTTCGGGGTTGCCGTGGATCCATTCTATGTTATTATGCATTTTGAGATGTTCCGTTTGATGTTTCGTTCATGTTTCGGTGTTTTGGGCTGTTAATATTCCGTGCCTAGCGCGCGCTAATCTTTCAGCATAGCGCACGCTAGGGATCCCTTAGTAGCGCACGCTACGTCTGCTTCGTAGTGCGCACTAGCGAGCTGAGCCCTGGGAGTGGCAGTGAACTTATTTCGGATTCCAGTCCTATGGACTAGCGGATTAGCATATGCTACGTTGTCTAGCACACGCTAATGTCGGGGAACTAGCGCGCGCTAGGTGCCCGGTAGCGCTCGCTAACGCGGCTATCCAGTACTGGGCAGTTTGTTCTGGACTCGTTCAGGTGCCCAGGTAGCGCACGCTATAGCTCGATAGCGCGCGCTACCGAGTCGTTGTTAGCTCATGTTAGATAGTAGTAGCGCACGCTAACGGTCCAGGACAGTGAGTTCTGGACTGTAATATAACTGGGTAGCGCACGCTAACATTTAGCCGTTAGGCACGATAAGCCGTGTGGCTATATATACCCAGGAGTTGACTTTGGATGGATCTATTTCTCATTTCACCTCCTTCCCCGAGATTTTGGGCGATTTCTTGGCGATTTCTTCCTCCAATCATCTCAACCATCATCTTCTTTGAGTTCTTGGTGTATAATAACAACATCAACACGAATCTTTCATCCTAATCCAAGGTAAATATTCTAAGAACCCTACTTTTGAGTAAATTGGGAGCTTTCGGGTTTTCTTCAATTCGTTCCATACGGTTGATTAATTCATGTTGAATATGATTAATCTTGCTAGTATTCTTGTTTTCCCTACGAATTCATGGTATATTTCATGGTTGTTGCGTATTCGAGAGGGTTTGGTTGTGGTCTGCCCTCGTTGTTGTTTTTATATGAATATACATGAATCTTAGGCGGGTTTTCGGGTGTATTTCATTTCCGTATTCGTTTAGAGTTGGTTGTGATTATGTTTTTCGAATCGTTAGGTTCGGTTCCGTTGGTTCTTAGCGTTCGTCGGTGATTTTCCTTTCCGTTCGTTGCGTCGTCAATTATTCAAGGCAAGTATTTTTGGAAACCTTTATGCTTAACGTGAAATGGTAATATATATTGTGTGTGATTTGCTCACCTCGGGAGGGTCCGACGGGGCCACGGAGGGAGTCCAATGGTTTTAGCCCTGGATTCATGAGTTTGTTTAGCTAGCCAGCTCGGGAGGGTCCTTAGAGGCCTCGAGTGGGATTTGTGGATTCGTCCCGGTCGTAGGCGATGCATGTGCATGATTTTTTTTATGATATGGCCAGCTCGGGAGGGTCCTTAGAGGCCTCGAGTGGGATTTGTGGCTTCGTCCCGGTCCTAGGCAAATGTTATTGACTGTTTGTTTCCGGAAAAGACATGTCTGGTTTTGGTTTTGAAATGATTTGGTGCATTGTACTATGAAACGTGTAAGCGAATAGTTTGCCTTGATTACTTGTACTAGCGTAATTGCTAACCCCTTTGGGGACCCATTTTGGGGAAATTCTTGTTATGGATTTCAGGTTATGTTCTGCCGGACGAGCGGGCGCTGGACAGTACGAGGATGTTGGCCAGGGTCGTTGATATGTGCATTCGAGTCTTCTTGTTTCTCTTGTCTTTTTCGATATGGTTGTTTCCCACATGTATAAACTTATAGATTGTACTCGCGAGTACTTAGGCTTTTCACTCCGAACTTCGTTTTGTATTAACTCAGATTGCTATATTGTCGGTTGATGTTTATTACGCCGATTGCTCCGGGTGTATCTTTATATGTTGTATTATTTAAATGTGTGTCCTCGCTAACTGAGATGGTTAGTCGAGTGGTGTCTTCCTTGTTTTAGCCTGGTGGGTCCCATGTAGGTGTAATACCCGTAATTTTGATTTCCGGTAATTTTTTTTATTTTTGGTGGAAGTCCGTTTTGACGACTCGCTTGGGACCGTTTCGTCATCCTGAGAATGATTAACTCTACACTTTTTGACATCCGAGTTCGTTTCGGTATTCTTTTGTTGAGTTCCGTGTTTCTTAACGACTTTTCCGCACTCGAGTTCGATTCTTGTGAATCTCATTCGAAATTACTGTTTCGAGTTTCCCGTAAGTCCGTCTAACTTTGTTAGACGTGTTGTGAACTTCGGTTTGGTTATTCGATCACGCATCGTGATTCTCGGACGTTTTGGGCCGTTTTCGTAATTTCCCAAAGTTTGGGGTAATTACTTCGGTTGTAGAATTTTAAGCTTTCGGGCGGTCGGAATCGTGTGTTCTCTTAGCTTTTAGATTCGTCTTTGCGAGTACTTCGTAACCGTGTATTCGATTCGTATTCAGGTTCGGGTTTCGGTATCGTTTTCTTGAGTTCAGTATTATTAAACGACTTTTCCAAGTCTGAGTTCGACTTTGTTAAATCACCATTAATTTTTGGAAACTTCAAAATTTCTGAATCCTTTAAATATTATAAATCATCAAGTTAGCTTTACAATGGTTCAAATGGTGAGTCAATCGGAGTCCGGACGAAGGAGTTATGGTCGATATAGCTAAGTCACTCACATGTTCCAGTTTTGGCCGAGCAGCCTGCCGGAAGGGCCGCGGCACACTTGGTCGAGCCGCGGCACGCACACATTCTCAATCTTTGGCCGACCCGTCTGTACCTTGTGCCGCGGCACATGTCGGCCGGGCCGCGGCACACTGCCGAGCCCTGGGAGCAGTTTTTGGGCCTGGGCCGCGGCGCACTCGACAGTCAGCCCTATAATTGCGTTCTTTCTGCGACTCAACGGATAATTTTTCCATTTCTTCATCTTCATCCGAGAGAGGAGACTTTAGGGAGAGAATCTTCTTCATCTATCACTTGAGAGTTGGATTTTCATCATTTTCATCCGGTTGTGAAGCTCGGATCATCGATCTATCGCGTATTCTTCGGATCAAAGTACTTGGATCTTCAAAGGTAATTTCATCAAACCTCTTGGATTTTTATTTTTGTTTTGAGATATGATGTTTTGGATATTAAGATTGTGTTGTATGAAGTGATATACGCATGATTATGGGCATGTTTGATTATTCATTGGATTATTGAAGGATTATTCAAGAACACTTTGAATATTGTGTTGGATTTTGGGGTTTTTCATAGATTTGTCCGATTTATCCGATTTGAAGCTTGAGAACCTTGAGATTATGATGTATCTATATCGTATGCATGTTTTTCCTACGATTTTACGGATTGGATTGTGCCGTTTTCGGACTTGTGGGAGTTTGGGCAATTTTCCAACCTCTAGTTGTTTATCCGTGTATTTTCATGAATCGTAGACGGGTTTCGGGATTTTCTTCATGTAATTTGAGTATGGATAATTGATTGTCATATTTCTTGCGAATCGTTTAGGTGCCGGAAGCGCGTTCTTGGACCTACCGAACTCATACCGTTTTTCCGTTCATTTTCTCGATGTCTCAAAGGCAAGTATATATTTATGATTGTACGTTCTCGACTTTGAAAGTAAGATATATGTTTGGCATAATTATTTATATCCACTCCGGACGGGCCGACGGGTCCTCTGAGGGTTTCGTAGCCTCTGGTGCGATTCCATGGATAATATGAATTAACCACTCCGGGACGGGCCGACGGGTCCTCTGAGGCTTCCGTAGCCTCTGGTGCGGTTCCACGGTTGATCATGTATGTATTGATGACGGATGATATGAACGAACCACTTTGGGGCGGGCCGATAGGTCCCCTAAGGGTTCCGTAGCCTCTGGTGCGGTTCCACGGTATTCATATATCTGTTAATGCGATGCTATGAGATTTAGTTATTCCGTAATACTAGTCTTGAATTAATGAATTGACGGTTACATTTACTTTATTGTCGAGGAGTATTGTATTTCATACTGATATACTTGCACTAGCTATTCGACGGCTAACCCCTTTATGGGGGAAATACTTTTCATGTATTTCAGGTTCCAGGAGAGCGGACAGGCAAGTATCGGATCGGCATCAAGATGATGGGCAAGTGTGATACTGTGTCTTTCCTCCGGTTATGTTTTGAATTTTCCATTCAGTGTTGTTGTACTGGAATGGTTATTGAATACTCGAGTATTGTTTTCCATTTTCCTTGATGTTCCGGCCTGTGTTTACCGAGGTATTGATTTGTGTTGTGATGTCTTTGGATACATTGGTTATGTTTTGAATACCCTTTGTATTATTCTTCATTCCACAGTATGTAGACCTTTTCGGTCAAAATCTATAGTTCCGCGTATGTATAGCCTTGTGGGTCCCACGGCAGGGCTCACAGCGCTGTAATATACCCTGAATAACTTGGGGGTGTTACAGAATATGGTATCAGAGCTTAGGTTTATGGATACCTAGGCTGTCGGTCTTTTGGGTCGATTGAGTCGTCATTTGCCCACAGTATCACTACTCTGCCATCATCACAGTGCGACCGGTACTTGTAAGTCCTCTCACTCTTCTTGTATTTTTCTTAATCGTTTCGTTTTTTAGCTTGGTATTCTTGGGAACTGGTCACTTCGAGAATGTGCAATTTGGATTATACTTACGCATATGTGTGCCCTTCAGAATGTTGGATGTAAGGAGGAGGAGTCGTGGCCGTGGTCACAGGCGTGAACTCTTCCTTGAGATTTTGTCAAATTGCTAATTGCGATATTAGTGTGTATCGGTATTGTGTTGAGACCTTGTTTGGGAGTCGCATGCTATCACGGGAGATCATTGACTTCACGTACCTGTTAGTATACTGTTTTGGTTATTCGCTGGTGGCGGTGTCTGATTGCTTTCGTGATGAGTTGGGAAATTTTGGATTGATCTGTTGTTTGTGACAAGATTGCAAGTTTCGAAGACGAAACTTATTTTAAGACGATATCCCGACTTTTAGTACGTAATATCCGGATTTCAGTATAAATTTTTCGCGCTATTTTATCTGAGATATACTGGATAGATTGGTGTCTATACAGTATGGATAAAATAATTGGAAGACTGAGATAGTTGTATTAGTATAATTGTCGTAGTTGGTCGACAATTACATTTGAAGATATTGTGTGTCATGTTATCGTACTTTTGATATTGGGTATATCATATGAGAATATTATCAGGTTGTATATATGTATTCAATATGTCGTGTATATACATCTAGTATATCAACACGACGGATAAGAATAGCGGAAAATGGCTAAGTATGCCACGGTGCATACTTAGCGCACGCTAAGAGGTTTGAGTTACGTACGCTAAGGAGGACCCCTAACGTACGCAAGGTATTCTGGATAAGGTCCGGAAGGTGGCCGACAGGTAGGCCCAGACTGTTTATTATCGGCGATTAGCGCGCGCTAAGGTCGAGGAATAGCGCACGCTACTGAGCATTTCACTGTATCAAGTCAACGCCTGTTTGCGTATGCTAATGCATGGACATTACGTACGTTAGATGAATTTCGAAACAATGCAGTAACTTCTGGACTGCCCGATAGCGCACGCTATCAAGGAAGGATAGCGTACGCTAGATCTGTAGCGCACGCTAAATATAAGGTCTAGCGCGCGCTAGTGATGTGTTTTATAAAGAGGATAGACGAGTGCTGAGAGGCATTTTGTCCAATCTCCTTCCTTCAGTCAATAGAGAGAGCCTTGGGAAGTACTTGAAGTTCCTAAACATTGAGAGATAATCCTCTTAAACAAGATTAAGATGGAGAGCTCAGATTTAAGTATTGTTCTTGAAGTTTTGATGATTCTTGGAATGGGGTTCAATTATTCTTCTTCGTGGTTCGTCCATACAAGGTAATCCTCGTATCCCTTTGATATTGGTTCGTTTCTTTTTAAAGGATTACTACTTGGGAGGGAGCATGTTGGGATCATCATGTGATAATGTTATATGAGATTTATTGGAATTGTAATAAGAGATTTTGGATGTTGATATGATTATTGACATCTTCTTCATATGATGGTAATGGTTTTGTTGCGATTCTTGAGGTTGTATGAATGGCATGATAAAGAAAATGGTAGCATGGAGATATATATACCTCGGATATGTTGTTCTGAACATGATTTCGGATATTTAATGTTCTTGAAGAACTCCTGAATTATACGAGGTGATAAAAATTTATAAGTGTTGATGTTTTGAAAATGAATATGGAATATTCATATCCAGAGATAAATTATGTGTTTGAAATAATATTCGCATAGGAATACGAATGTGATTATGAGTTTGATGAGACTATTATTCATCTCTGAATTTGGAAGCCCATACGTCTGGAGCAAATATTCAAGTCGAATGATTGGATTTTTTAATAACTTTTTTAATATGATTATCTATTATTTTGAACCAATCGGATGGTTCGAATTAATGATAGTCATAGGTAAATTTTAACGATGGATTTACGAGAAGGGAACCTTGTCAATTCGTATCTAAGAGTTGAGTTTGGAATCGATAACATTTAGACCCTTATTATTGGTCCGAATTGGTTGCTGATATGATCATCGGATTTCGGCTCGTATTGTGGACATGGATTCGTGAGGGTCTGAGTTGGATAGTTCAGACTGTGTTTAATCGAGATATTGTGGAACCGATGAGTTGGGGCCTTGTTGTATTGATATTGATCGTCATCGAACCTGTTGATTATTAATCCTTCATTTTACAATAAGATATGATGTTTGATCATGGATTATGACTGTTGTGTTGCGGTTGAGGTTGAAGAGTTCGTAATTAGCTTGGTCGGGACTGAGGAACTCGTAGACGAAATTAACTGAATTGGTAACAGTTCGTCGTATTGATATCGAGGCAAGTTTTATACTTGTACTAACCAATGAGATTAATGTTATCATGTAGGTGTACGAATGTGTTTATCATTTCGAGACTTGGTCTCTTTATGATTTTGTTGATATCATGGGATTGTTTGATACGACACCCGCCGGCAAATTATGTCAAATGTTACTATTGTTCGTAAATGGCCGGTTCAAGGCATTGCGATACTTGTTGGTAAAGTTCCTGTAAATAGCCGGTTCGCGGTATCTACGTATCGATTGTGATTGTGATGGATGTTCCATTGAGATATTGTGGTGATCGTCGTTATTGATATCGGTGTTTTTCTATTGATATTATATTAACCGATTGAAGGCATTGATGTATTCGATTATCATCTTCGTTATCGGTAACCGATTAAATGTGCTGAGACATCTGTTGTATCGTTGGTATCGAATTGCCGTTCTAAGGTAATCGAAGTATTGATTTGGGACTGTCGAAGATAGTTCCCATCCGTTGAGTCGTTATCGATTGGTCGTTCTAAGATAATCGAGGTATTGAATTAGAATAGCCGAGGATAGTGCCCATCCGTGAGTTATTATTGTCGTGTTGGCCGACTCAAGGCAGCACACTATTATTCTTGTGAACTCGGTAATTTTGTGATCGCTGAAGGTTGAGGATTTCCCGGATGGTTATGTTGTGATTGTTGTTCGTGTTAATCGGTCCTTAGAGATTTTGATCCCAGGATGGTTGTTTTGAATATTGTTGGTCGTGTCGATCTTTCATTATCCATGTGTCATCATTCACTTGGTGAGTCGTATGATCCGTATTGGATATATTATCCTATGAGTTTTGTTGTCATGTTGTATCATGGCATATCTGGAATCATATCTGCGTGCCGATTGGTTATGTGTAGGATTTTTAGCCAGGCACACGATGGTCATGCGTGGATGCTTCCGCATTGGACCGTGCACACGAGACGTTGTTCGTGAGGCTAATTAGGTACATTGTCACCCGTATATTCTGGATTCCGTATACGGGGTGGACATGTGAACGACACATTTCCGGATCCGGCGTACTGTGATGTCCCTCTTGAGCCTTATTGTTTGGTCATTCGTAGTCCATGTTGTATTGGATATGTCCGACGATTTGCGACTGGTTGTTCATACGCCGAGGGGTATGTCCGACAGCCAGGTTTGTTTCTTTGAGATCTGTATTGTGATGATTTACAACTTCGACTGAGGGGATTTCAGGCCATTGTGATGTATCAGTATTTTCCGTTGGAGCCTTCGGGCATTGTGATTCGTATCTATTTCGGCATTGGTTTGGTTTACCTTCGGGTAATGTATTGTTGTATTCTATATTGATGATTCGCCGTTTGGGCGTAAGTTTTCGGTTCTTGTGTATCTCGTTAAGTTTTTCCTGGCAGGATATTTCTTCTCCCTACTTGTTTTAAGTTTCGGGACGAAACTTCTTTTAAGGAGGGTAGAATGTAATACCCATAATTTTGATTTCCGGTAATTTTTTTTTATTTTTGGCGGAAGTCCGTTTTGACGACTCGCTTGGGACCGTTTCGTCATCCTGAGAATGATTAACTCTACACTTTTTGACATCCGAGTTCGTTTCGGTATTCTTTTGTTGAGTTCCGTGTTTCTTAACGACTTTTCCGCACTCGAGTTCGATTCTTGTGAATCTCGTTCGAAATTACTATTTCGAGTTTCCCGTAAGTCCGTATAACTTTGTTATACATGTTGTAAACTTCGGTTTGGTTATTCGATCACGTATCGTGATTCTCGGACGTTTTGGGCCGTTTTCGTAATTTCCCAAAGTTTAGGGTAATTACCTCGGTTGTAGAATTTCGAGCCTTCGGGTGGTCGGAATCATGTTTTCTCTTAGCTATTAGATTCGTCTTTGCGAGTACTTCGTAACCGTGTCTTCGATTCGTATTCAGGTTCGGGTTTCGGTGTCGTTTTCTTGAGTTCAGTGTTATTAAACCACTTTTCCAAGTCTGAGTTCGACTTTGTTAAATCACCATTAATTTTTGCAAACTCCAAAAATTCTTAATCCTAGAAATATTATAAAGCATCAAGTTAGCTTTCCAATAGTTCAAACGGTGAGTCAATCGGAGTCCGTACGAAGGAGTTATGGTCGATATAGCTAAGTCACTCACATGTTCCAGTTTTGGCCGAGCAGCCTGCCGGAAGGGCCGCGTCACACTTGGTCGAGCCGCGGCACGCACACATTCTCAATCTTTGGCCGAACCGTCTGTACCTTGTGCCGCGGCACATGTCGGCCGGGCCGTGGCACACTGCCGAGCCCTGGGAGCAGTTTTTGGGCCTGTGCCGCGGCACACTCGACAGTCAGCCCTATAATTGCATTCTTTCTGCGATTCAACCGATAATTTTTCCATTTATTCACCTTCATCCGAGAGAGGAGACTTGAGGGAGAGAATCTTCTTCATCTATCACTTGAGAGTTGGATTTTCATCATTATCATCCGGTTGTGAAGCTCGGATCATCGATCTATCGCGTATTCTTCGGATCAAAGTACTTGGATCTTCAAAGGTAATTTCATCAAACCTCTTGGATTTCGATTTTTGTTTTGAGATATGATGTTTTGGATGTTAAGATCATGTTGTATGAAGTGATATACGCATGATTATGGGCATGTTTGATTATTCATTGGATTATTGAAGGATTATTCAAGAACACTTTGAATATTGTGTTGGATTTTGGGGTTTTTCATAGATTCGTCCGATTTATCCGATTTGAAGCTTGAGAACCTTGAGATTATGATGTATCTATACCGTATGCATGTTTTTCCTACGATTTTACAGATTGGATTGTGCCGTTTTCGGACTTGTGGGAGTTTGGGCGATTTTCCAACCTCTAGTTGTTTATCCGTGTATTTTCATGAATCGTAGACGGGTTTCGGGATTTTCTTCATGTAATTTGAGTATGGATAATTGATTATCATATTTCTTGCGAATCGTTTAGGTGCCGGAAGCGCGTTCTTGGACCTACCGAACTCATACCGTTTTTCCGTTCGTTTTCTCGATGTCTCAAAGGCAAGTATATATTTATGATTGTACGTTCTCGACTTTGAAAGTAAGATATATGTTTGGCATAATTATTTATATCCACTCCGGGACGGGCCGATGGGTCCTCTTAGGGTTTCGTAGCCTCTGGTGTGATTCCATGGATAATATGAATTAACCACCCCGGGACGGGCCGAGGGGTCCTCTGAGGGTTTCGTAGCCTCTGGTGCGGTTCCACGGTTGATCATGTATGTATTGATGACGGATGATATGAACGAACCACTTTGGGGCGGGCCGATAGGTCCCCTAAGGGTTCCGTAGCCTCTGGTGCGGTTCCACGGTATTCATATATCTGTTGATGTGATGCTATGAGATTTAGTTATTCCGGAATACTAGTCTTGAATTAATGAATTGACGGTTACATTTACTTTATTGTCGAGGAGTATTGTATTTCATACTGATATACTTGCACTAGTTATTCGACGGCTAACCCCTTTATGGGGGAAATACTTTTCATGTATTTCAGGTTCCAGGAGAGCGGACAGGCAGGTATCGGATCGGCATGAAGATGATGGGCAAGTGTGATACTGTGTCTTTCCTCCGGTTATGTTTTGAGTTTTCCATTCAGTGTTGTTGTACTGGAATGGTTATTGAATACTCGAGTATTGTTTTCCATTTTCCTTGATGTTCCGGCCTGTGTTTGCCGAGGTATTGATTTGTGTTCTGATGTCTTTGGATACATTGGTTATGTTTTGAATACCCTTTGTATTATTCTTCATTCCACTGTATGTAGACCTTTTCGGTCAAAATCTATAGTTCCGCGTATGTATAGCCTTGTGGGTCCCACGGCGGGGCTCACGGCGCTGTAATATACCCTGAATAACTTGGGGGTGTTACAGTAGGAGTCCGCGGCGTTGTAATATACTTCGAATATCTCAGGGGTGTTACATATATGACCCGCATAAAAGACGTTCACAAACTGGTTATGTGTTCACCATTGAAAATACGGTGATATCTTGGCGATCTACCAAGCAGACCATGGTTTCTACTTCCTCGAACCATGCAGAGATAATTGCACTGCATGAATCCGTAAGGGAGTGCATTTGGCTTCGGCCAGTCATAGACCATAAACGAGGAACTTGTAAATGAAAGTCCACTACAGCGACCCTTACTTGCATCTTTGAGGAGATGGAGTTAGGTTTTATTAGGGGTGACAATACCTAACATATCTTGTCGAAGTTCTTCTACAATCAGCAACAGCAGAAATTGCTGAATATCGAAGTGAAACAAGTGAGTGCCAACGAGAATATCGCAGACTTGTTCACTAAGTCTCTGCCAAAATCTATATTTGAGAAATATGTGAGGAGCATCCACATGCGTCGATTGTTC
The DNA here is from genome assembly GCA_033398695.1 of Orobanche coerulescens. Lineage (NCBI taxonomy): Eukaryota > Viridiplantae > Streptophyta > Magnoliopsida > Lamiales > Orobanchaceae > Orobanche > Orobanche coerulescens. Next base: position 25,657,236 of record CM065805.1, on the reverse strand, counting down.
GATCTCAACAAGTGATAGCCCATTGGAATGAGTTGTTGTGTATTTTTGAGGGGGAGAATACTCCACATGATTCTGGCATTTCTAGTTGGTGCGTTGTGCTCTTTTTCCTCACCAAGTCTTTATTTTTTCCCATGGGGTTTTGTTTGACTTGGAAAATTTCTTTACCGAGGCAACATCTCATGCACCATGATTGTATTAAGGCTCGACACAGGGGAAGTGTTCCGGGATATTCTTCCCTTGTTGGTCTCTTGCCTAATTCTGGTTGTAGGAAGATATATAAATGGAATGTTGTAGATCCTTCTAGAGGTAGCAGAATCTCATTAGGTGTCTTACCTTAACTAGGAATCTTATGTATGGAAGGACTCATTGTATGCCAATATAGAGGCCCCTTTATTAGTATTATGAATACAATTGATTGATTCATCTTTACAACTTTCTTATATTCTCCTGAAACAGAGACTTAAATTCAAAGTGAATAATAATATCATATCAACATAGAAATTAAACAATTTATATACTGGAATCAGGTCTTTTGTTTGTAGTAAAAAGATGATTTTTTTTTGACAATAAAATATGATTTTTTTTTTTTGTGAAGGGGTCCTTGAAAAATATCAAGGCAATAAAAACAGTTCTCAAAAATTTGGTTGAAAACGAATATTTGTATAAAAGTAACTTGATGTGGATCAACTTGGAGGATTATATAATTTCGTACTAGGCAAATAGTACGTATATTGAGATTTGCTTGACAGTTAGCTGTTAATTGATTATATAAATTTAATTTATCGATTATATTTTATTAAATAGTAAAGTAAATATATTAGGGATTATATATAGATATATAATTATAATGGTTTTGTTAGTTCAAATTCAATGCATCTGTCATACCATATTAAATATTAAAGTAAATATATTAGAGTGTTTGAGGAGAAAAGTAAAGACAGCAAATCAATTGTATTGATAACAATGAATAGAGGGGCCTTTATATAGGCATTACAAAGAGAGTCTTTCCATACATAGGATTCCTAGTTAAGGTAAGACATCTAACAGGATCCAACTACTTATGGAAGAGTCCAGAACCTTCCATAACTCTTATCCCCCTACAACTAGTATTAGGTAAGACACCAATACGGGAATGATTTCCCGGAACACTCCCCCTTGTGTTGAACACTAATACTAACATGGTGCACATGGTGTTGCCTCGGTAAAAAACCTTTCCAAGTCAAATAAAACCCCGTGGGAAAAACAAAGACTTTGGTGAGGAAAAAGAGCGCAACGCACCAACTACAAATGTCAGAATCATGTGAAGTATACTCCCCCTGAGGTATACATAACAGCTCATTCCATCGAGCTATCATTAGTTGAGCTCGGATAATCGACACATGCCGATGCTTCTCACATATTGCTCAAATATAGATTTCGGCAGAGACTTAGTGAACAAGTCTGCGATATTCTCATCGGAACTCACCGTTTCACTTCGATATTCAGCAATTTCTGCTGCTGCTGATTATAAAAGAACTTCGGCGCAATATGCTCGGTATTGTCACTCTTTATGAAACCTAACTTCATCTGCTCAATGCATGCCGCATTGTCCTCAAAGATGCAAGTAGGGGTTGTTGTAGTGGGATCTAATCCACACGTTCCTCGTATATGGTCTATGACTGACCGGAGCCAAATGCACTCCCTTACGGATTCATGCAATGCAATTATCTCTGCATGGTTCGAGGAAGTAGCAACCAGGGTCTGCTTGGTAGATCGCCAAGATATCGCCGTATTCCCAATGGTGAACACATAACCAGTTTGGGAACGTCCTTTATGCGGGTCAGAGAGATAACCGGCATCAGCAAATCCAACTAACGTGTCGTTAGGATTCTCTGCATAAGGGGTAAGCTTGCTCGCATTAGCACTTCTGGTAGTCAAGCTACCATGCTTAGCTGCAATATCAGAGGAAGATCGACGGTCGGTATGCATCGTCTTAACCTCAACAATTCCTTTCGGAATATCGCTCTCTCTTGCGTAGGGAAAGAACAATCCAAGGTCACTGGAGCCTTTCAAGTATCGAAAGATGTGTTTTACTCCATTCCAATGCCTTATCGTGGGAGCGGAGCTAAATCTCGCTAACAGATTCACAGAGAATGCGATGTCTGGACGAGTACATTGAGCCAGATACAACAACGCACCGATTGCGCTAAGGTACGGTGTTTCTGCTCCAAGGACCTCTTCATCCTCCTCCTTGGGACGAAACGGATCCTTGTTCATTTCCACACTTCGACCAATCATGGGGGTAGCAAGAGGATGTGCCTTGTCCATGCTAAATCGCCTGAGCATTTTGTGAACATAGGCAGACTGATGAATGAGTATACCATCATATCGATGTTCTAGCTCTAAGCCCAAGCAGAATCGAGTCCTCCCCAGATCTTTCATCTCGAATTCGGATTTAAGGTAGCGGGCCGTTTCATTGACCTCATCTATGGTACCAATGACATTCATGTCATCTACATAGACGGCTACAATCACGAATCCTGCATCTGTTCTTTTCACGAATATGCATGGACAGATGTCACTGTTCTCGTATGCCTTCCCAACCAAGTATTCACTTAGGTGGTTGTACCACATCCTTCCGGATTGTTTCAACCCATACAGTGAACGACGCAACTTCACAGCGTAAGCGCTCCGTGGTTTAGAGCTACTTGATTTGGGCAATGAAATCCCTTCGGGAACTTTCATATAGATATCCGTATCTAGATCCCCATAAAGATACGCTGTAACCACATCCATAAGCTGCATGTTCAGTTTTTCGGACACTACCAAACTGACTAAGTAGCGGAAAGTGATGATGTCCATAACGGGAGAATACGTCTCCTCGTAGTCAATGCCAGGGCGCTGCGAGAAGCCTTGGGCAACTAGTCTCGCTTTGTAACGCATGACCTCATCCTTATCATTGCGTTTACGAACAAAGACCCACTTATGTCCAACTGGGTTTAATGCCCACGGATATTGGCTCGATACGGCCAAATACCTCACGTTTAGCCATTGAGTCTAGTTCAGCCTGCATTGCATCTTTCTATTTTGGCCAATCGGCTCGTTGTTGACACTCAGCAACCGAGCGCGGCTCAGCGTCGTCGTCTTCAATAATTTCTTGAGCGACGGCGTAGGCAAAAGCATCATCGACTAGCATGGACGACCTGTCCAATAGTACGTATTCACTCGTACATTGCATCGAGATTTCTTTATTTTCTGACATCAACAAAGTTTCCGACGCGTCCGTCGATTGTTCCACTGTTGATTCGAGGACATATCCGTAGTCAGAGATAATCTCGTGTGACGGAGTCACTGTGTCGATGATGAGAGGATTTTGTGCCTCCGTTCCTCTTCTCTTTCGAGGTTTGGTATCCTTTCTACCCACTGGCCTCCCCCTCTTTCGAGCAGGGATAAGAGCAGCCGAAGCATCCGTCCCACCACTAAGGTTGATGTCGGGGGCATCATTCCTTTGGGCGGCTGAACCTTGCCCTATAACTGGGACTTCTAACCTTGCAGGAATATTCGCAGCGGGAATGGTAGATCTTGTCACTTTCGCAGTATCAGTAAAGCTGTCAGGCATCGAATCCGCAACTTTCAAGGCGAGAATACGTTGCACTTCTAGCTCGGATTGAGGCATGCGGGGATCTTGATGAGGCAAGAGGAGAACACCGGACAATTTCTGGCGTTCAACTGGAATCGTTCGATTCCTCTCTCCCCTAACGACGGGAAGTTTGTCTCATCAAAGTGACAATCTGCAAATCTTGCGATGGCAGATCTCTGTCAAAGGTTCCGAAAAGCGGATAAATATAGGCGATTCAAACCCAACATATATTCCTAATCGTCTTTGCGGACCCATTTTAGTATCTTTGTAGAGGCGTAATTGGCACATAGGCGCACAACCAAAAATGCGTAAGTGTGAAATATCAGGCTCATATCCGATTTACCAGTGATACGCACTAAACGGTTGATTGGCGGTGGGTCGACGAATAAGTATAGCCGCATGCAAAATTGCATAACCCAGCGAAATCGGCTTGTTGGTGCGCAATACGAATGCTCGGGGATAAGTCAGAATCGCTTAATCATAGCCTCGGCAAGGCCATTCTGCGAATGAACATGGGGGACGGGATGTTCAACATCAATCCCAATAGACATGCAATAGTCGTCAAAAGACTTTGACTTAAACTCTCCAGCATTGTCCAATCTTAATGACGAGATTGGGAAGTCAGGGTGGTTAGCCCGTAACTTGATGATTTGTGCTAGGAGTTTAGAAAATGCAGCATTTCTCGTGGATAGCAGAGCGACGTGTGACCATCGCGTCGATGCATCAACCAGAACCATAAAATATCTGAATGGTCCGCACTCTAGTTGAATAGGTCTACATATGTCCCCTTGAATTCTTTATAAGAAGTGAATGTTTTGTGTTGAGTCTTTAGCAAAGGACAGAGATGGTATAAACTTTGCTAGTGAACATGCTTTACAAAACGATTTATGGGCATTAGAAATTGCAACGGAAGCCTCGGGATTTACGAGAGATGCACCGTCAACCTTGTCAGGGCGTGCGATCTTTAGTCCCGGTGATATGGTATCAAGCTCACTCACATCAATGCCGATATCGAGTGGTGCTTCCAATCGTTTTCTGGACTTGAAAAACGGATGACCATGTGAGTTTTTCAAAATGCGGTTCATCATGTCGCGTCCAGGGTGACCGAGTCGGTCATGCCATAGTTGGTATGCTTCGGAATCACACAGTTCGTGACTCACAGCATAGGATTCAATAACCCTTATTGTAGTCTGGTATAAACCACTACTTAGACTCATAAGTTTCTCGAGAACGCGGCGTATTCCGCATTCTGCCAGAGTAACACACAAAAATTCTGTCCCATTCTCACAATGTGTATCAAGGTGATAACCGTTGGCACGGATGTCCCTAAAACTTAGAAAGGTTCGATTTGCTCTTGGGGCATAGAGAGTATTTGTGACATTAATATGCGTACCATTAGGTAGCAAGAAATGAGCAGGTCCCCTCCCTTGAATTACTTGGGAGGAACCAATCATTGTTGTCACTGAGGATATGTATGGCACAATATCCTTAAATAATTGCCTATTCCGAAGAATAGTGTGGGTTGTTCCACTATCAGCAAGGCACTCAATTTCGCCATGAGACATCTACAATAAGACATGAAACTCGATTAGTCTTATGATTAGAGACATAGCGAAAACTCATTAACATCCAGTTTGGGGAAATTCGACCAAGTTGGTTAGGATCAAAGTTAGCACAATCGCTGGAAATAATTTCCGCGCAGCTTGACCTTTGTTCACTAAAACAGCAATAACTTCTTCGTTAAGAAGGATATGGATGAACGGTCAGTTGTTCTGAAAACTAGACTTCCGTATATTTCTGTTCATAGGTTGTGCACTTTCTGAATCATTAAAATCAGATCTCAGTGCTCGTTTCAAGTTGCTATTTTGGTATTTCTCTATTGTTGAGTGATAGAGCAAGGTTGAAGACTTTTTCAAAGGCATTATTGTTGATACAATACTATAGAGATATGGCCATAGGAGCGTTTAAATACTTCAAAACGCATCTTGGTGTTCGATTTATATCTCGACTAATGATCCTTTCGGTAACTCCAACTTGGTAGACTTGCAGAGAAAGTAGGAATGTCGGTACAGCTAAGGCTGTTTAAAAACCACTGATTCCGTTTGAACTTTCAAAGCATAAACAAATACCAAGGAGGATGCGCCTAGTCTTGATCAAAAGTTTTGATGAAATCCTACTAATGTATCAAATTTTAACCAAGCAATTCATTTACTGAGCAATTGTTTTTGTGATAAACCAAACATGCTTTCGAAGGGAAAATAAAATTCATCTTTGCACAATCACAGCAATTAAAAGAATTTTATTCATCATGGCCAACTTTATTACATTCATGAAAATCCAAAGTAGTTCTCGAAAACTAGAAACAAGACAAAACATAACCAAAGCCTAAAACTAGTCAAAGTCGGCAACATCCATATATTGGTCTTTGTCCGCAATGGTGAGAGGAGGGATCTCGGTCTGGATCTCAATATGGTTCACCTCTGTATTCTCATTATCTTCTTCCATGTAATTCGACTCTCGAGTCAAATATTGTTTATAGTGCTTGTAGTAAGCTTGGATGTTCTTTGGCACTTTGCAATTGCGGTAAGTATGCTTCTTCGATCCGCAAGTATAGCAATTCCAGCCTTCCTTTGGAGTGGTTCCATTCCCGGCGGCAGGAGGCGGTCCACGTGGTTGGGTTCCACTGGGTCCCGTGGCCGAGCCACCTTGCCTCTTCCACACATTGGAACGACGACCTCGTCTTTTCCCTCGCTTGCTCGAGTCATGCATCCGTGGTGCTGGCAAAAATTGAGTAGCGTTGCCTTTTCTATTTTGTCGTGGTGCTTTCCTGTGGGTAGCCTGATTCACTTCCGGAATCGGCTTCGTACCAGCTGGGCGCGCATTGCTATTGAGAATAATCTCGTGGTGCCTTTCTTTTTTCGCGAGGTGGGAGATAAGGTCACTAAAGTTCTTAATTCTCCCTTCTTCATAGGCAACGCGCAGCTGATGAGCAATCACACTTGCTCCCACGGGAAACGTGTTGAGAGTCATCTCGATCAAATTTTGATCAGACTTCTTGACACCACAAAAACCAAGATCAGCGCGAAGATCGAGGATAGCTTGATTATAGGCTTCCACATTCGCATAATCCAAAAATCGGATTTGCTCCCACTGAAGTTGCAATTCGGGGAAGCGCTGATCACGCACATTATTAAATCGTTGTTCGAGTGTATCCCATAGTTCTTTGGGGGTTTGCAAGTTCATATAACACTTTTTCAACAACGGATGTATATGTCTACGCAAGTACATCAGTGCATTAGCCTTGGTTTCCTCGCTCGGTTCTTGAGCGGTAGGCTCGTTAGAGGGAAAGATGGTGGTGGTAAATCTCTTACCGACGAATGCCAAGCGAACGTCTGAGACCCACCTATGGTACTCCTTACCAGCATGGTCAAGGATGTCGAACTCCGGATGAACATTGGAGCTTTGTGCCATCTACAAGATATAAACAAGAGGAAGTTAGTCTTGTTGAATTTTCAGTGACAATGTAAACGGTCACAATCGATGCTTTTAAAAGCATGTAACATAACCGTTACTCGATTTACTTCCCTTAATTGTTGTTTAGTAAAGTCGACAAAAAACGGCGATATCAGATCGCACCCAGATACGTGGTGTATGCAACAACCACAAGTATCGACTTTTCAACAATTCCGTGACTCCCCCAGGACCGTCACACAGTTTTCTTCGACACGCAGAGATACCGACTTCTCTCGCGGTCTCATCCACCGCAAAGTAGCGTGGGAGATAAAGAACCCAAAACCCGTGTCCTCAAAAGAAAAATTTCCAAAAGGAGAGAATAAAAATAGGGACAAGTCAGATAATTACCTCGATTATAAAATTAGGCACGTGCTGAATTTGTGGTGTGCTTCGATCTACCGGTTGGTACTCGATGCGACGACGTGAAACTGGAGGCGCAATTTTGGCGGCTTCCGAAGATAAGTTGATGTTCGGGTTTTGGTCCGAAAGTCAGAACCGGGTCGGACTTGGCTGGACTGGAGCTGGCCGGCGGCGGTGGCGGTCGGCGGTGGTCCCAGCGAGGCGGCGGTCTTGGCGGCCATCTTTGGCGGCTCTGGCGGCTCTGGCGGCGGCGTGGCGGCGGCCAGTGCAGCGTGGCTGCGCGTGGCAGCGCGCGGCGCGCGCGGCAACGGGCGCGGTGCTCGCGGCGCGGTGCTCGGCGGCGGGCAGTAGTGGCGCTGGCGCGGTGGGCATTGGGCATCGGAGGTCATGGCGGCGCAGGTGGCAGCCAGTGGCAGCCGCAGCCGTGGCGGTGGCCAGGCGTGGTAGTGGCAAGTAGCGGGTGGCGGCCGGGTGGCCCAGCGGCGGCGGCCCAGGCGCGCGGCGGCGCGGCGGCGGCGACGGGCGATGGCGTGGCGGCGGCGCGGCGGCGACGGCAGGGCTTGGCCGATTTTTTTTTTTTTTCGTTCGAGCTACGTGCTGATAACGTGTTTGAGGAGAAAAGTAAAGAGAGCAAATCAATTGTATTGATAACAATAAATAGAGGGGCCTTTATATAAGCATTACAAAGAGAGTCTTTCCATACATATGATTCCTAGTTAAGGTAAGACATCTAACAGGATCCAACTACTTATGGAAGAGTCCAGAAACTTCCATAACTCTTATCCCCCTACAACTAGTATTAGGTAAGACACCAATACGGGAAGGATTTCCCGGAACATAGAGATTATATATATTATTAGATTAAAATGTTCGTATTTCTTATCTCTAAACGTAATTATTATATGGATAATTTATTAATTAGAAGTCTAAGTACAATGTCAATATATTTAAATTTATGTTCAAATTTACGTACAATGTTCATAATTTTTTTTATTGACAAATACAATGTTCATAAGTTAAAACACACTTTCTTTCTCTTAAATTCTCTATTTTGCATAAAGTAACATACTCACCTAACCCCATATTTAAGATTATGTTTCATACAAAAAGACTCAATTCCGGGTATAAAATCTTCATCTTAAGACTCTAATTATATATATAGATAGATAGAGAGAGAGATGATCAAATGAGAATGGTTTTTATCCTGCGAATTGCGAATATGCATGATTTTGTACTAATTATGCATTAAATATATGCATTTCATACATCAAAATTGCAATGATTAAAATATGCATTATATGCATCAAAATATCGATGCATTAAAATATTGCATTATATGTATCAAATTTTTGTGAGAATAAATCTAAGTCATCCATTTATCAAGATTTATGAATAAAATTCATTCTTATTTCTTAACTTAAATTGCATTCTCACCTGAATCCACCCATATATATTCGTCTGGAATTTCTATACTCTCTTCTTCCTAAATTCCCTCCAAGTCCATCTTCAGAAGATCAGTGGAGAACCAAGTATTATGACCATGGATATTTAAAATCTCTTGATAAAAAAAATCCAACCAAAAATTATCACACGGCCAATGACAAATTAGAACTGGAGGGAAAACACGAAGAAAGATCCCCTCAATTTTCTTTACCAAATGTAATTAACTAATTTTGGTGTAACACCATAAAATTAAATTATATTAATTATTTAATTATATTAAATATATAAATAATCATATAATGGTACACTCTTTGTAAGTCCAAATCAAATACAACTATTATAAGGTATTAAATAAATATATTAAATATATATATATATATATATATATATATATATATATATATATATATACGAGGCATTATCCAACGTGCGTCTGCGTCTTGGAATTGAATATCTACGTGTTTTGTACGTAATGTTGGGGCAGACGGTTGAATGAGCAGATGACAGAATTTAAATGCCTTTTAGAGAAGTTTATATGTTTTTTTTATTGTTATTGTCATTTTATTTTAGTCTATGTAATTAGTTATATGAAATGAGGTTTTACTAACATGTATGTTGCTCCGGGGTTGTTTTTGGTTTATTCAACCCGTGCGATGCACCGATTGTATCTAAGATTTAATAGCTAAAATTTAACCATCTTGTAATTTATACTATCATTTAAAAGTTCATTTTAATCGCCTTGTGCATTAGAAGGTGCATTTTCATTGTGATGTTTATCATAACTTTTGTATTTAAATTAGTTTATTTACATTAAAAGTTACAATTAAAATAGTCTCTTCATATGTAATTCTTTAACATGAATAAGTGACATAAATCCCCCTTCCACATTAAATTAAAAGGGATAAGTTTTATATAATATATATATATATTATATTGAGCTGTTCGTACTTCTTTTCTCGATATATAATTATTCCATAAATGATTTATTATTTAAAAGTCTAAATACAATATCAACATATATAAATTTATGTTCAATTTTAAGTACAATGTTCACAAGTTAAAATGCACTCTCTTTCTCTTAAATTTTCCATTTTATATAGACCTGGCAATTCGTTCGTGTCGTGTATTTTCGTGTCGTGTACTTTCGTATTTCGTGTACCAAAAGTCTAAACCCATACACGACACTAAATGAATTCGTGTCATGTCATGTCGTGTACCGTGCAAATTCGTGTCGTTTCGTATCGTGTTTTCGTGTCAGGCACATAATATAAAATAAATATTAAAATATTATAAAATAGTAATTTTAATAATATAATATTATTTTTATAGGTTTTAGTAGATGAAATGAAACGAATGGCAACGAAAACACGAATGTTACACGAAATTTATGAAAATTCACATTATATTTTCAAATTTTAAAGTTTGGTATAAACAGAATTCATAAAATATATATTTTTATTAAATTAAATATAAAATATTATATTTATTTATTTATTTATTTCGTGTACCTCATGTCGTGTCGTGTACTCAAAGGATAAACACAAAACCGACACTAAATCTCGATCGTGTACTTTCGTGTTCGTATATTTTCGTATTGTGTACTCAAAATGCAAACTCAAACACTAAGACCATGTTCTCTTTGCTGTTTTGAGATTATTTTATGTTTTTATTTTCGAAAACACTAAAAAACGTGTTTTTTTATCATTTTCGAAAATGCATTTTGGAAAACAAAAAAAATATTTGTACACAAAACGCAAAACGCCCAAAACCTCGTTTTGAGCGTTTTGTGTGTATTTCAACAAAAAATCTTCAAAATGCTCAAAATGCATTTTGAGTTTTTTTTTTGGATTATCCTAATTTGAAACTAAGTGTAAAATAAAGATTTATGAATTTACTATTAATATTACAAAAAAAATATTTTGCAAAATAAATTTAACAGAACGCGTTTTCAGCAATTTTGAAAACAAAAATAAAAATAGAAAAATACAAAATATTTTTCAAAATGAAAATACAAAATGAAATACAAATAGAACGCACCCTAAATTTTCGTGTCGTTTTCGTATCGTGTTTTCGTGTCGGGTCTAATTTTATATAAAGCAACCTACTCATCTAATTCTATAATTAAAATTACGTTCCATACAAAAAAACACTCATTGGTGGTATGAAATCTTTATCTTAATATATACGAGTCATTCAGACCTGTGCGATGCACACAGGTTGTATCTAATTGTTTAGTGCGCTATGTCTAAAGGAAAATTTGAATTAAATCCAATTTAAATGAACAATTATTTTAAAAGTCAATTGATAAAAACAACAAATAGAGAAGCTAAATTCATACTACATTTGTTCTCTTATAATTGCAGTATCTGGATTTCCACGCTTGTCAATGCACAAATTGACTATTAATATCTTTAATACTTTCTTTATTTTTAAAAGTTATACAAAATTGATATTTTGAAAATATATTTCGAGATGAATTTAAAAAGATCTCACATGACTATATTTGTTTATATATATAAATCACAAAAAATAGTCAAAAAAAAGTATATGCACAGTGTAATAATCAACATATTGCAATGATAAGAGAAGGAAGAAAATATAATTTTTATTAGAAACAAAATCAAATAACTTATCATTATAAGAAAACTAAAAAATAAAATATTTTTAATAATTAAAAAGATCCAAATATTTGATGTCAAGACAAAAAATTTATTTTCATGTTAATAGAACAAACCACAATCAAAGATTAATACCACTATATGAATAGTGTCCAGACACAAAGTGCTACAATTAAAAATAAATGATGAAATAAAAAATATCGAAAGCAAACTTGGATTCGATTTTATTGGTCCAAGCATGTGTTCCAAACTCTATTCCACCCAATACATAGTCACCACATGTACATGTGGTCATGAATTAGAGATGACAATTTTAAAAAACACTTGCACATGTGTCGACTATGTATTGGATGAAACAGGATTTGGAACACATGTTTGGAACAGTATAATTGAACCCATCAAACTTATATCTAAAAAATCGAACCCAAGAGTTATTTAAGAATAAGGAAGTATCATTTAATTGGTATTAAATAAATTTTAACCATTTTTTTTAATTTTACCTTTCCTATTAACATTATTTTAAATCAAAAAGGGAATAAAAATTCCATTAATCTCCTTTCGTAATTTGACTCCTAATTTTATTTAGGTTTAATTAAGGTTCGCCAATCATGTCTTATGACGACATTACATAAAATAAAGATATAAAATAATAACCTGTTATAGTTGTCGGCAATTACGGGAGTGATTAAAGGGATCCTAAGCTCACAAAATCTTTTGCTTAATATGTGCGGTCTCAAGTACAGATTATTTTTTAATTTTTATTTTTTTTATCATTTTATTAAGTTTTGTCAATTTATATTTCTTACTCTCTGCTGTCACTTGCATAGTTATATTTACCATTTTTTTAATTTTATTAATTAAATTTTTCATTTTTCGAGGAAAGTTTTCCTCCTTATCTGTCCCTCATCATCATTCAATCCCCCTCTGCCTTTCTCTCTCTTGTTTCTCTTTCTAAGTTTAGGGTACATATGGCCTTCTCATCATATTCATATTATATTAAAGCCGCAGATTTTTTTTACAGAGAACTTTGAGTGAGGGATTGAAGAAGAAAGAGGAGATTAACCTCTCCACATCTGCTTGCCGATGGAAATGGGAAGAGGAATGCTATAGTTGTTGGAGATGTCTATATTCATCCGTCGGCAAAAGTACATCCAACTACAAAGGTATATCAGTTAGAAGTCTGAATTCTTTTGTTGGCATTATTAAGAGGGGTAGGGGTGGTTCTTCCTGCCATTACTTAATTTCCAGTCATGGATCGTAAGGATTAAGACCCCCCCCCCCCCCCACTCCCACCACCACCACCATCATCCCAGAAAAAAAAATGGAAAAGTGTACTGAATATAGTAGTATTTTTATCACCCCCCTACCCAAAAAAAATCCCTAAACATTCAGTAGTACGTTAATTTTATATTTTTTTTTTCTTTCCAAAAGTGATTTTGACTGGGGTAAGTTGCTACTGTGGTTTCTTGATTAAGGTCATTCTGGATTTTTTTTTAAAAAACAATAACAAATCTTCCCATTGAACTGTGCTGGTTAGGGATGTAACACCCCGATAAGGCGGCCATTACATTGCCGTGGACCCCACACTGGGACCCACCAGGCGATACCCAAAATATAGACTAAATACACAATACATGTGATACCGAACCACAAAACATAGTACTTACTCCGATTTGGAGTTTACAGTGGTATGGCCAACGACCTTATTATACACAAGATCCGAAGCATAAGTATAATCCATATAAAGATGGAATATACCTTAAATAACAATACAATTTGTTCATACTTAAAATAAAGCGGAACGATAACATTACACGGTACGAACATGACCGGACTCAAAAGACTAGGGCCCCCCGAACTAGTATCCTTCGAACCCTTCGTCATCACCCTGATCTTCCCGTGTCTTGCCCTTTCCTCGACCTAAAATACAACACAAGTATTTCGCCCAACACAGGGTCAGATATACATGATAAATGATTCTCAAGATATTATACAATTCACATATATAAGATTTCAAAAATAACACTCCGACTAACGAACATACCCCTCGGGCGTATGGACACTCAGTCACAAAACGTCGAACACATCCAAGTATATAAATGGACTATGGACGACTAAGATAGTACGGCTCAAGAGGGACATCACAGTACGCCCGATCCGAATATGTGTCAGTGCACATGTCCACCCCGTATACGGAATCTAGGATATACGTGGGACAATGTACCTAATTAGCCTCAACGAAGTACGTCTCGTGTGCACAGCCCAACACGGAAAATATTAACGCATGACTATATATGTGCCCGGCTAAAAATCCTACACAATATCCAATCGGAACATAGATATGACTCCGGATATGTCACGATGCAACATGACAACGAATTAAATAATTCACAAATCCAATTAAAGATCGAGGACTCACCAAAATGACAGTAAGATCAACGATATCAAGGGTTCGAAAGTGACGAACTTGGGAATACAATCCCACGATGAAAATGGGATATCGTTAAGAACAACCTCAAATCACAAGACACAAGTTTATAAGTGTTTCATATACACGAAATGCATAACCATCATAAGGATCCACTCATCATTATAACCAAACAAGATAACTTGCCTCAATACGGAGGCGAGAATAGTCCTTCTTTATCGAACGAACAGACGACCCTCGATTCAAAATCGGTTACTCGGACAATCAACCTTGAATGAAGTATATTTTACTCAATAATATGTTCATATGATCATCTATACCAAACTTTAACGAGACAACATCCTAATTCCCATTTGAGTAGTTCAACTTTTTAAGATATTGAAGTGTTACTCCAAGAACCTTATTCAATACCATTCTATTCTTACAATTGATTACAAGATATTTACCAAATGTTTGTTGGATTAAGAATTGATCCATAATGTGTTAAACAATAATCTCCTACCCTTTAAATTTATCAAGAACATCTCAATTGATTACAAGTAAAAATCTGCATTACACACAATCACTAGTCATAAATCTATATCATGATCATGAAGACTATCTCAAGTTTAACACCATCCTTATAATCTTCTAACTAACCTGGAGATTCAAATATCATTCCTCTGAATTCACTTAGCTTAGGTTCAATAAGGTCATTTCATTCTTCTAATGATTAACAAGGGTTTCTTAAAACATTTTATGGTAATTATTCCAACAAGTCATTTATATTACAATGAAACAAGGACTATTATTATTCCAATGGTGTTATTAGTCTAGAAAGGAGAGTGTGGTTTCACTAAACATGATCATCATAATTCAAAACAACAAGAACACATCATTACAAATCCCCTAGTCATCATATTCATCATTAAGTTTGTTGGAAGGTTAACTATAAACATGTTCAGCTTGATTAATTCATGACTAGGTGGAGTATACTTAATCACTATTATTATAATTACAAGATTATAGGGTTAAATCGTATAACATACCTTCAGAATTGAAGAACAATACACCAAAACCACAGGAACACAATCTAAGCTTCAAGAATGACTCCAACTTCTAATCAACAAGCTCCAAAATCAAAATGTAAAGCTCAAACACAAGTTGGAAGAAGGTAATTTTGATCTAGGGATGAAGGGGGATGATTATATGGGTGAAAAATTAGAGGTTGGACGTGCAAAATGAAAGACACAAGTTGTCTTTTTATAACAGCACAGTTCGTTACGTACGTTATCACAAGAGGATAACATACGTTAACAGCTTTACGTACGCCACACAAAAAGTGTTACGTACGTAAGCTAAGTCCAGAGGCTGCTGGACTGAAATACGAACATCATTACATACGTTACCGCTTGAAGCTTTACGTACGTAATGTAGGTCAACTAGGTTGCCTCGAAAAGATCAGATATTCGAATCCCGTCCGGCCCCACACGCTGAAAGTTGAGATCGGATACGATTACACTGGTTACGTACGTAACAGGTGCCTCTTTACGTACGTAAAGGCCTTAAAATAACGTATGTTATGCCTAAGGGTTAGCGTACGTTAGGCTCAGGTTTAATAGCTCAAAAATGTACTTATCTATACAACGTTGAGAATTCAATCACAGTGCGAGTGATCGTTATTATTATGTCTATTTATGATATATTCCAACATCAATAAACATTACACAAATGCAACAAGATTACAATAGTATTGACTTATCCGAATAATACAATAGTAAGTAAGAATTTCCGTCGGATATTATATACTCCCCCCTTAAAAGGGGTTTCGTCCTCGAAACTAAGGGGTAAACAATTCAGGATACCTCTCTTGAATGCTTCTCTCCGTCTCCCACGTGGCCTCCTCGACCCCGTGTCGTGACCACTGAACCTTCAGTTGGGGAATCGTCTTATTCCGCAATTGTTTGATCCTCCTCTCAAGTATCCGTACGGGGCGCTCCTCATACGAATGATCCTCTGCTAAATCGATCTCATCTAACTGAAGTACATGACTCGGATCAGAAATGTATTTCCTTAACTGGGAGACATGGAACACGTTATGAATCCGGCTCAGGGCTGGTGGTAAAGCCAGGCGATAGGCTAAATCGCCTACTTGTTCCAAAACCTCAAACGGCCCGATATACCTCGGACTCAGCTTGCCTCTCTTCCCAAAACGAAAAACTCCTCGAGTAGGGGACACCTTCATTAGTACATGGTCGCCGACCTCGAACTCAAGGGGTCGCCGGCAGTTGTCTGCGTAGGACTTCTGTCGGCTTTGAGCCGTCAACAAATGACTCCTAATCAGAGCGATCTTCTCACGGGCTGCTAACAACATATCGGGTTCCGTACCCAAGGTTTCAGATGGATCGTCCCAACACAGAGGGGATCTACAACGACGGCCATACAACGCTTCATAAGGTGCCATCTGAATCGAAGTGTGCCAGCTATTATTATAAGTGAATTACACCAAAGGTAGTTGGGCCTCCCAATCATCCTTCCAATCGAGAATGCAAGCCCTCAGCATATCCTCTAATGTTTGGATAGTCCTCTCAGTCTGACCATCCGTCTGCGGGTGAAATGCTGTGCTCAAGTTCAATTGCGTACCCATCACACGATGAACTGCTTTCCAAAAATGTGACACGAATCGCCCGTCACGATCTGATACAATACTCTTAGGGGTACCATGTAACCTTACAATTTCTTTGATAAATAGTTGGGCCAATCTCTCGGGTCCCCAAGTGTCTTTAATCTCCATAAAGTGGTCTGATTTGGTTAGACGATCCACAATCACCAAAATCGCATTCATCCCTCGACGACTCGTTGGAAAGCTGGTGATAAAATCCATCGATATGTCCTCCCATTTCCACTCGGGAATCGGAAGCGGTTTCAGCATTCCTGCGGGTCGCTGGTGCTCAATCTTAACTTGTTGACAGGTTAGACACCTCGAAACGAACTCCGCAACTTTATGTTTCATACTTCCCAACCAATAATATTGTTTCAAATCCTTATACATTTTGCTAGACCCCGGGTGGATAGAGTACGGGGTTGCATGAGCTTCTCTCAGGATAGAATTCCTTAATTCATCATCTGCGGGTACACAAACTCGGTTCCTGAAGCGTATCAATCCATCCTCGTGTATCACAAAGCCAGGAGCTTTCCCTTGAGTTATTTCATCGCGAACTCGAGATAAGAATGGGTCCATAACTTGCTTTGATCTAATTATATCCTCAAGGGACGATGAGATCTCAAGTGTATAGAGTTTTCCTTGAATACGCTATAACCAGACTTCAATTTCCGGCCTCACCAATTCTAACTGCAATTCCCTCTGAGTTGTTAGGCGGGCAAGCATCTTCTCCTGTACTGTTTTACGACTCAAAGCGTCAGCAACTATATTTGCTTTGCCCGGATGATAAAGGATCTCGATATCATAGTCTTCGATGAGTTCTAGCCACCTTCTCTACCTCATGTTTAACTCCTTCTGAGTAAAATGTACTTCAGGCTCTTGTGATCAGTAAAAATCTGACAGGTAACTCCATACAGATAATGACGCCAGATTTTTAAAGCAAACACCACGGCTGCGAGCTCTAAATCATGGGTGGGGTAGTTGACCTCGTAAGGTCGTAGCTGTCTCTAGGCATAGGAGATCACCTTACCGTTCTGCATTAGTACACACCCAAGGCCCTGTTTAGATGCGTCACTGTACACTACAAACCCTTCCGTTCCTTTCGGTAGGACTAAAATATGTGCCGAAATCAAACGACTCTTAAGTTCATCAAAACTCCACTGACATGCCTCTGAACCTAAATACTTCTTACCCTTCCTCAGCAAATTAGTCATTGGTTGGGCAATTTTGTAAAAACCTTCCACGAACCGTCGGTAATAACCTGCTAGTCCCAAGAAACTGCGTACTTTCTTAACGTTCTTTGGTGGTAACCAGTCTCGGATAGCTTCTGTCTTCTGTGGGTCTACTCGCACCCCAACATCTGATATCACATGTCCGAGAAAGATAACTTCATTCATCCAGAACTCACATTTAGAAAACTTTCCATAAAGCTGCTCCTGCCTTAACGCCTCGAGAACCAGATGGAGATGACGCTCGTGCTCTTCATGGTCACGAGAATATATCAGAATGTCATCAATAAAAACGACTACAAAGCGATCCAGATAATTAATAAAGACTCGATTCATCAGTTCCATGAATACTGCCGGTGCATTCGTCAGTCCAAAAGGCATCACTATGAACTCATAATGCCCATAGCGAGTACGAAAAGCGGTCTTCGAAATATCAGACTCACGAATCCTCAACTGATGGTAACCAGACCTCAAGTCGATCTTAGAAAACACAGCAGCCCCCTGAAGCGGATCCAATAAATCATCAATACGCGGCAATGGATATTTGTTCTTAATGGTTACCCTGTTCAGCTCACGATAATCAATACACAGACGTAGGGATCCGTCCTTCTTCCGTACAAATAGTACTGGTGCTCCCCAAGGGGACGCGCTAGGTCTAATGTAGCCCTTCTCGGTCAAATCCTCAAGTTGACTCTTCAGCTCCTGCATCTCAGTCGGAGCCATACGATACGGTGCTTTTGAAAGCGGGGACGTACGAGGCTCTAGCTCAATATTGAATTCTACATCACGATGTGGAGGTAAGCCTGGCAACTCATCTGGAAATACGTCTGGGTAGTCTCGGACTACCGAAATATTGATCAATTCAACTGGTCGATCCGTTGTCTTGGTCATGTAACACCAATAGCCAATACATCCTTGATTAAGCAGTTTCACTGTTTTCATAGCGCTGATGACTCTCCCGGAACGGCTGGGATTGTCACCCTGGAAAGTACACTCAACACCATCGTCAGATGTGACGGTCACTGTTCGCTTGTGGACACTAATTATGGCATCATGATGGTCCATCCAATCGATACCCAAGATCACATCATCTTTAGGTAAATCGACCACAATTAAATTTGACAACCACTCATGGTCGTTCATACGAATCGAGCAGTCCTGAACATCACGATTCCCAATAATTCTTCTACCATCGGGTAGACCAATTATATAAGGTTCACAATTGATAACATGTTCTAATTGCAAACGACTCAAACAGGAAACAGATAAAAAGGAGTGTGAAGCACCAGTATCAAAAAGAACACAGACAGGCTGATATTGGATCTCGAGAGTACCTGCAATCATGCTGGCTTCGGGATCTTCAGCCTTCTTCATCTCGTAAACTCTGGGTTTTGCAGCCCCGGCACCAGATGTACCATCTTGATTTCCATGCCCCATCCCTTTGTTTGCCCCGGTAGTCTGATAAGAAGCGGACGGAGGTACACGGTCCTGCACTGAAGACTGTACTGGAGCATGAGGTGCTGTGGGAGTACGTCCTGGTCCACTCCTGCAATAATGAGCACGATGTCCATTTTTCCCACAAGTATGGCATGACACGGATGGCCTTGGGCATTTCGAATTGATGTGCCCCTGGTCTCCACAGTTATAGCACACAAAAGATAGGCTGACCGCTCGAGGTTGCGATCCAGTTGGCTTCGACACCGTAGGTTGCCGTTCAGAAGGATTTGGCACGGGTTGGGGTCTCTTGAATGTTCCCCGGTTGCTGTCTTACTGGTTCTGGTTCCTGAATTTCTTATTGTTAGACTGCGGTTGCTTCTTGGAAATTTCTTTCACGGTCAATTCGTACTCCAGAGCCTTCTCAATGAACTCCGGTAGGGTCACACAATGATGGTTCAACAGCTGCATTCTCATTCGGGGTTTAAGCCTTTTGAGAAAGTATTTGATCTTATCTGCCTCCGTTTGGACAATCGTCGCGGGAAAAGGAAGAAGTGCCTGGAATTTCTCGGCGATAGATAGTACGTCATCATCTTTGGACGGGTCCGGGTTCAGCAATTCTAATAGTTTGGCCTCGCGGAGAGGACCCGGATAGTAACGGTCTAGCATGAGATTTTTAAATTCTTCCCAAGTACATACGCCATCAGCTGGCCTCACCGAAAGCCACCAAGTGTGGGCACCCTTGCCCAAGTAGTAAGCTGATACGGAGACGCGATTCTCTGCTGGACAGTTTATCATATAGAACAATTTCTCGAAGTGTTCGATCCAATGCACGATATCAGCCGGCTCGGAGGAACCTTCAAAAATCGGGGGTCGCTGGCGAGAGATGTCGCTGATGATCCGACTCACCGGTCCGCCATGTACAGGGGGTGGCCCCTGATGCTGGTCGGTAGCAGCTCTCTGCATAGTTTCCATTAACTGACCCATTTGGGTCATCTGAGCCATCATGCCCTGCATCACAGTGTAAGGATCGACACGAGCATCCTCGCGTCCAGTGTGGTGCGATTGATCCCTAGAAGGCGAATCACTGCCTGCGGAACTATGCCCTGCATTCGCACGTCTGTTGGCTCGTGGTATCGGGATTCGGCCCCTTCTGCGGCCTCGCCCCCCTCTGCCACGGCCTCTCAAATTTCTTTCCATACTGAAAGAATCAATTCGTAAAGATAACCATAAGTACAGTTCATGATACCAATCAGAATTCATGCTAAGTTAATGGCACTAAGAAATTACATATCCAAGAAAACAGTTTGTAATGAGTTATCGTCACTACGAGGGTCACACAGAATATCATATCGACGTTTGAGTCGAATGATTTCAATCATATAATCAATCCAGAATTTTATTTGTATCATCAATCAGATAATCCCTGCCACAACCCTTAAAATGCCAAGATCAACAAAGAGATCCATTCAGATATCAATATCATGTCAGTAATTTAATCATGGTTCATAAAGTACGTACCGCATTTAGCTCGTAGGTTCAGGCGCTCGCACGGGTCACACGTGACACGAAGGTCTCTTGATACTAGTTCAATACACAAAGACTCAAAAGAAAGAAAACGACCTCTAGCACAATCTCCGACACCATCTTCTGTAACACCCCGATAAGGCGGCCATTACAGTGCCGTGGACCCTACACTGGGACCCACCAGGAGATACCCAAAATACAGATTAAATACACAATACATGTGATACCGAACCACAAAACATAGTACTTACTCCGATTTGGAGTTTACAGTGGTATGGCCAACGACCTTATTATACACAGGATCCGAAGAATAAGTATAATCCATATGAAGATGGAATATACCTTAAATAACAATATAATTTGTTCATACTTAAAATAAAGTGGAAAGATAACATTACACGGTACGAACATGACCGGACTCAAAAGACTAGGGCCCCCCGAACTAGTATCCTTCGAACCCTTCATCATCACCCTGATCTTCCCGTGCCTTGCCCTTTCCTCGACCTAAAATACAACACAAGTATTTCGCCCAACACAGGGTCAGATATACATGATAAATGATTCTCAAGATATTATACAATTCACATATATAAGATTTCAAAAATAACACTCCGACTAACGAACATACCCCTCGGGCGTATGAACGCTCAGTCACAAAACGTCGAACACATCCAAGTATATAAATGGACTATGAACGACTAAGATAGTACGGTTCAAGAGGGACATCACAGTACACCCAATCCGAATATGTGTCAGTGCACATGTCCACCCCGTATACGGAATCCAGAATATACGTGGGACAATATACCTAATTAGCCTCAACGAACTACGTCTCGTGTGCACAGCCCAACACGGAAAATATTCACGCATGACTATATATGTGCCCGGCTAAAAATCCTACACAATATCCAATCGGAACGTAGATATGACTCCGGATATGTCACGATGCAACATGACAACGAATTCAATAATTCACAAATCTGATTAAAGATCGAGGACTCACCGAAATGACAGTAAGATCAACGATATCAAGGGTTCGAAAGTGACGAACTTGGGAATACAATCCCACGATGAAAACGGGACATCGTTAAGAACAACCTCAAATCATAAGACACAAGTTTATAAGTGTTTCATATACACGAAATGCATAACCATCATAAGAATCCACACATCATTATAACCAAGCAAGATAACTTGCCTCAATACGGAGGCGAGAATAGTCCTTCTTTGTCGAACAAACAGACGGCCCTCGATTCAAAATCGGTTACTCGGACAATCAACCTTGAATGAAGTATATTTTACTCAATAATATGTTCATATGATCATCTATACCAAACTTTAACGAGACAACATCCTAATTCCCATTTGAGTAGTTCAACTTTTTAAGATATTGAAGTGTTACTCCAAGAACCTTATTCAATACCATTCTATTCTTACAATTGATTACAAGATGTTTACCAAATATTTGCTGGATTAAGAATTGATCCATAATGTGTTAAACAATAATCTCCTACCCTTTAAACTTATCAAGAACATCTCAATTGATTACAAATAAAAATCTGCATTACACACAATAACTAGTGATAAATCTATATCATGATCATGAAGACTATCTCAAGTTTAACACCATCCTTATAATCTTCTAACTAACCTGGAGATTCAAATATCATTCCTCTGAATTCACTTAGCTTAGGTTCAAGAAGGTCATTTCATTCTTCTAATGATTAACAAGGGTTTCTTAAAACATTTTATGGTAATTATTACAACAAGTCATTTACATTACAATGAAGCAAGGACTATTATTATTCCAATGGTGTTATTAGTCTAGCAAGGAGAGTGTGGTTTCACTAAACATGATCATCATCATTCAAAACACCAAGAACACATCATTACAAATCCCCTAGTCATCATATTCATCATTAAGTTTGTTGGAAGGTTAACTATAAATATGTTCAGCTTGATTAATTCATCACTAGGTGGAGTATACTTAATCACTGTCATTATAATTACAAGATTATAGGGTTAAATCATATAACATACCTTCAGAATTGAAGAACAATACACCAAAACCACAGGAACACAATCTAAGCTTCAAGAATGACTCCAACTTCCAATCAACAAGCTCCAAAATCAAAATGTAAAGCTCAAACACAAGTTGGAAGAAGGTAATTTTGATCTAGGGATGAAGGGGGATGATTATATGGGTGAAAAATTAGAGGTTGGACGTGCAAAATGAAAGACACAAGTTGTCTTTTTATAACAGCACAGTTCGTTAAGTATGTTATCACAAGAGGATAACGTACGTTAACAACTTTACGTACGCCACACAAAAAGTGTTACGTACGTAAGCTAAGTCCAGAGGCTGCTGGACTGAAATACGAACATCATTACGTACGTTACCGCTTGAAGCTTTACGTATGTAATGTAGGTCAACTAGGTTGCCTCCAAAAGATCAGATATTCGAATCCCGTCCAGCCCCACACGCCGAAAGTTGAGATCGGATACGATTACACTGGTTACGTACGTAACAGGTGCCTCTTTACGTACGTAAAGGCCTTAAAATAACGTACGTTATGCCTAAGGGTTAGCGTACGTTAGGCTCAGGTTTAATAGCTCAAAAATGTACTTATCTATACAACGTTGAGAATTCAATCATAGTGCGAGGGATCGTTATTATTATGTCTATTTATGATATATTCCAACATCAATAAACATTACACAAATGCAACAAGACTACAACAGTATTGACTTATCCGAATAATACAACAGTAAGTAAGAATTTCCGTCGGATATTACAAGGGATGGCAAAAAAAACCACGGGTTCGGGTACCCACGGGTTTTTACCCGAATGAGTCCAATTCGGGTAACAAAATTCGGGTCCGGGTCCGGGTCTAGGGCGGGTAGAGAAAAATAAGTTCGGGACCGGTTCGGTTCCGGGGTATGGGGTACCCACCCCGAACCCGCCCCGATATATATAAATATATATATATATATATATATATATATTAATACTTAATAAATTAAATATATATTAGTAATTAAATTAGTAATATATTATATATATATATATATTAAATTAGTAATAAATTTAAATTAGTAATATATTATATATATAATATATCTAATATTAATACATAATAAATTAAATATATATTAGTAATTAAATTGGTAATATATTTTATATATATTAAATTAGTAATAAATTTAAATTAGTAATATATTATATATATAATATTAATTCGAGAAAAAAATTAATTCGCGGTACTACTGGTACCTGAACCGAGCGGGCAGGGCGGACCAAAAAAATTTGGCGGAGTGCAGGCGGGTCTGGGGCCGATTTTAATCAGGGTCCGGTGCAGGTAGGCAATACCCGGCCCCGACCTGCCCCATTGCCATCCCTAGTGTTGGTTTAAGCTCCATTGTATGCCCTCTAATTAGATGACCTAAAGTTGTTTTTCATTGCTTTGAAAATAGGTCTGCTTTATGGGGTTATGTTTTGTAAGTAGGGCTTCCTCTAACTGGGCTAATTATTGATATTAATATGATGAAATGAGGTATTAAAATTGCATTGAAATTAGGGTTTTTATATATAAGTAGATAGTACGTTAATTTTATATTTTTTTTTCTTTCCAGAAGTGATTTTGATTGTGTAAGTTACTACTGTGGTTTCTTGATTAAGGTCTTTCTGAATTTTTTTTAAAAACAACAACAAATCTTGCCATTGAACTATGTTGGTTTAAGTTCCATTGTATGCCCTCTAATTAGATGATCTAAAGTTGTTTTTCATTGCTTTGAAAATGGGTCTGCTTTATGCGGTTATGTTTTGTAAGTAGGGCTTTCTCTAACTGGGCTAATTATTGATATTAATATGATGAAATGAGGTATTAAAATTGCATTGAAATTAGGGTTTTTATATATAAGTAGATAGTACGTTAATTTTATATTTTTTTCTTTTCAAAAGTGATTTTGATTGGTGTAAGTTACTACTGTGGTTTCTTGATTAAGGTCTTTCTGATTTTTTTTTAAAAACAACAACAAATCTTGCCATTGAACTATGTTGGTTTAAGTTCCATTGTATGCCCTCTAATTAGATGACCTAAAGTTGTTTTTCATTGCTTTGAAAATAGGTCTGCTTTATGGGGTTATGTTTTGTAAGTAGGGCTTTCTCTAACTGGGCTAATTATTGATACTAATATGATGAAATGAGGTATTAAAATTGCATTGAAATTAGGGTTTTTATATATAAGTAGATAAGACGTTAATTTTATATTTTTTTTCTTTCCAAAAGTGATTTTGACTGGTGTAAGTTTGGTTTCTTGATTAAGGTCTTTCTGGATTTTTTTTTTAAAAACAACAACAAATCTTGCCATTGAACTGTGTTGGTTTAAGTTCCATTGTATGCCCTCTAATTAGATGATCTAAAGTTGTTTTTCATTGCTTTGAAAATGGGTCTGCTTTATGCGGTTATGTTTTATAAGTAGGGCTTTCTCTAACCGGGCTAATTATTGATATTAATATGATGAAATGAGGTATTATAATTGCATTGGAATTAGGGTTTTTATATATAAGTAGATTGTACGTTAATTTTATATTTTTTTTCTTTCCAAAAGTGATTTTGACTGGTGTAAGTTACTACTGGGGTTTCTTGATTAAGGTCTTTCAGATTTTTTTTTTTAAAAAAACAACAACAAATCTTGCCATTGAACTGTGTTGGTTTAAGTTCCATTGTATGCCCTCTAATTAGATGACCTAAAGTTGTTTTTCATTGCTTTGAAAATAGGTCTGCTTTATGCGGTTATGTTTTGTAAGTAGGGCTTTCTCTAACTGGGCTAATTATTGATATTAATATGATGAAATGAGGTATTAAAATTGCATTGAAATTAGGGTTTTTATATAAGTAGATCTCTCATGAATAAGAAGATGATGATTGTGATACAGGAATTGGGGTAAAAAATAAATAAAAAGAAATAAAAAGAGAGAATAATGTGAGGAGTGTATGTATTGTATGTCACACGAAAAATGAAATGACGGTACAATTAATCAAGTGATGAGGTGTAAATATTTTAGGGTGTTTGGCTAAAATTATATGATAGGCTTATGAGTTTATTAGTTTAAATGATATCTTTGCTGCTTGAAAATTAATTATTGGAGTACATCTAAACATTGCATAACATTCATAGCTGGAATGAAATCGTGTTTGCAATTTGTTTAAAAGTAAGTAGACAATAAGTTTAAGAAAGTAAATCTCTGTTGCATTCCACGTGTGTTGTCAGAAAATCAAAAAGACGTCGGTTTGTGATCCGGGTATGCAGGTTTTAGGAAAAGCAGCGAACATCATATCCAGCCTCCTTTGTGCCTTTGGATGGAATTCTAAAAAACCTTGAATCAAGAGCAACACTAAATATTGAATGTATGTGCGAGATGTTAATTAGTTATAACATAAATAGAAACATATTAGCATGAAATCATTATCAAAACAGTACCTAGGTGTGTTAAGATAAGTTGTTGAAAGTCTCCTTATAAACAATGTTTCGGGTGCAGTGCTTGAGTTCCGTGTGTTCGTCTTCCATCATTAGGATTTTGAGGCCGTCAGGGCTTGTGACCCTAGATAGTGCCACATAAAGTTGACCATGACTAAATACGGGATTTGGCAAATAGAGGCCAACATAATTAAGTGACTGATCTTGGCTTTTGTTAATGGTCATTGCGCAGCATGGTCTGACAGGGAACTGTCGTCGTTTTAATACGAATGGCCATTTTGATTGTGTGGATGTGAGTATGATTCTGTGTATAACGACGGTGTCCCATATATTTGATACAGTCAGGATTTTGGCCCGAATAACAAATTCGCCCAGATCAGTGATGATCAATCTAGTTCCATTGCATTGTCCCTTGCTTGGATTAACATTCCGTAAGAGCATTATGGGGAGTTTCTTTTTTAAGCATAAGGCATGCGGTGGCATCCCTGGGAAATTTAAGGAATTTAAAAACTCGACGGGGTATAGGTCTTGATGGTCTAGAGTATCCATCGATGCCTTACAGATTTCATCTGCACTATTGTAGGTAACAGATGTACCTTCTAACTTTTTAAACATATACTCATTGATCGCATCGGCATCGTCATTCCTGGGAGTTAGAATTGCTTTTTCTTTGAGATAGTCATCGTCTGTTTGTCTTGCAGTAAAATTAGGATATGTTTCTACGACAATCTGCTCAACAGGAGAATTCCATGATTTAATAAGGAACTTTTCGGGAATCTCAATCCAGGTTGCCTCATCTTCCCCTTCTTTAATTTTTGCAGGCAATTTGCCATCGCCCACAGCTAAAACCCATCTATTGAAATCTTGCTTTCGAGTATCAATCTCCCCATTTTCAGCATACTCATTGACTCTCATAGTGCGCGTAAGTGTGAAAACCTTACAATATTTCTGTTATGCGGCAATTAATTCGCTACGATAGGCGATCGGCGACCTTCCAGAGACGCCAACCATGGAAGACATACTCCGGACAAACGCCTAGAGTTCGGAATAATGCGGCGATCGTATTTTGGTGACCAGCGATCGTCTTTTGGTAACCAGCGATCGTCTTTTGGTATCTGGCGATCGTCTTTAATGAACGGACCAGAGGCGATCGTCTCATGCCACGTGTGGATCCAGCATCCGTCAAAGTCGTCGAAGACCGAATCTTAGACGGTGGCCCACCCGCGGATCTGCAAAGGATACCGACAGATAGGATCATTGACCCCAGCCTGTCACCTACCACACCTACCGACAAGGCCGCCGAAAGGTACGAAGTGCGCCCATCTCAGACAGCGACTCGCAACACGTGCTGGCTTCCCATTGGTTCACCCAGCTGGCCTCCAACTGCAACCTCGGACCTCAAGGGAACAGGCCCACGTGACGGGACGATCGGCCGTTTATTTTAATATAGAAAACGGCGATCGCCCGCGATCGCCTGAGGGATCCCAACTACCTTGTCCCCTATAAATAGAGGACTCACTGTTGCGGCCAGGGAGGAGGCGAATTTTACTACGAATTAAGTGCAAAATACACACCAAAGAGAGAATCAAAGGCTCTTTTGGCAACCACTAACACATTCATAGTGATATTCATACACATTCATCATATATCCCAAGCAAGAACTCACAGATTCATCTATCTGGTTCTTCCGGCAATCTACGCGCTCTAAAGCCTAGATAACTAGAAGTCTATACACTCCTTGTATTAGATTCTAACATTAATATTTGTACTGACAAGATATTTATTAATAACATCTCGCGAGAGCATTCAAGCCGGGATTAACAACCCCGCAAATCTTGTGTTATCTATTTTCTCACGTAAGTGTTCTCGCATTTTTTTGTTTCTCGATCATTCCATCAATACTATCTCCGGATAATATTTTGGGTAACAACAATTGGCGCTAGAGGAAGGGGCATCTAAACCTTCTTTTTTATTCCTACCGTCTTGAAGAACACTCAATGTTCTCCGTACATATACTTGAAGAAACACTCACTTTTCTTCAATAGAAAAACCTTGAAAATGACATCAAGAACAACCTCCAAGAGGGCCACCTCGAGATCTCACGGAAATCTTATTCGGCGAGGACCGAATCCCACCCACGGCGGAAGGCGACCGTGGCGACGCTAGGCTCACTCCCGCCCCGAGGGACGGTTCTAGCCTCTCACTCGATCGCCCAGACATCGGAACAGTTGAGGAGGCTATAGCCATCCTCGAGGAACGGCAGAGGGCCCGCGATACGCCCACCATCACCCCGTCGCCAACCGCCGGCAAGCAAACTAAGCTCAAGGGGATCTATGTTGATAAATCGACAGAAAGCCACGAGCCGCAGGGGAAGCATCTCGTAAGGCGGGACGAATCCGACTTCACCGCCTAGGGAGCGATCCTCATGGCGACTGGCACTGTGCCCCAAATGGGAGACATCGGTATCTCGAATCCTTTACCAGAGTTCGGCATATCCGACTCCCAAGAGACAGTCGGTCGGCGAGCCCCGCCGCCCAAGGAAGGAACCCACTGGCAGGGAGCTCGTCATTCACCACGGGGCTAGGGGATCGGTACACGATCGCCTTGGTTCACGCTCTGAGAGCCAGTCGGCAAGCAGTCAGGCGACGGCGATCGCCGCCATGCAACGCCAGCTGGACGAAGTGAAGGCGCTCCTGGAAAATGGGGCAGGCGCCAGGAGACCGATCGCTGAGCTAAATGAACCACTCGCGGTCCAGATAGAGATCGCCCCAGTCCAATCAACGATCAATCCCCCACAAACAACTCTATATGAGGGGAGAACGGATCCGGGAACCCACTTAAGCAAATTCCGGATCTACATGACTGGATGCGGAGCTTCATATGCGACGAAATGTCGTATGTTCCCGTTAACTCTGGGCGATCTCGCCCACAGGTGGTACATCTCGCTACCATCTCGCTCAATCAATTGCTTTGAGAAGCTGGCGAACGACTTCACGTCGTACTTCGCCGCCAAAGTCACTTGCCCGGAAGATCCCCACCGCATGATGAAGATCAGGCAGGGGAAGGACGAATCGGATGAGGATTATATCGACCGGGTGGACGAGATAGTCCTCACCGGTGAGCCCGTCAGCGACGAGATCGCTCACCACGCAGTCCTGAACGGATTCCACGGACGCTCGCCCATGTTCAGGCACCTCACAAAGGATTTTCCACCGACCTATACAGCGTTCCGCGTCAGAGCCGCCGATTTTCTGGCCAGGCAGAAGATGCTCTCACTCCGTTTAGACGAGGGACGGTCCGAAGAAGGAAAAGCACCTTCCCATGTCCAGAAGAAGGCGGTCGCCAAGCCCAGAAAGGCGGTCGCCAAGCCGCCTGGCGAGTTCAAAGCCTTCGAGGATGTAGAAGTCCACCTTCTTCACAACCTCAACTTATCTCCGGCCCACATCTTCAACGCGATCAAGGGTCGCGAGTGGCTTTCCAAGCCAAAGCCAATAAGGGACCACCGTCACCTAGACCGTAGCAAATTCTGTGCCTATCATAAGAGTCCCGGCCACAACACTAGCCAATGCCGCGACCTCCTCAGACAGCTCTGGCGACTGTTTGAGGAAGGCAAACTGGACAATTTGATCACCAAGCCAGAACCCAGGACGGAAAGAGCCGGAGGGCACGAGCGCCGACCAAGCGAAAGAATTCCTCCCAATCCGATCGCCAGGATCGAACATGAGCCGGAGTACTCTGATGAGTTGATCCCTCCGATCAACCCTGGCAGTCGGATCAACATGCTCCAAGCAGGAGGTGGGAGCCTCGGGGGCCTTTCCCCGGTTTCCACCATGTCAAACAGAAAGCGAAAAGCCGAGCTGAGGGCTTTCGCCGAAGTCCATGTTGTAGTACCTCCGGAGCCGACCATCTCTAGAGACGCGCGCATCACCTTTTCCAACAAGGACAGGGAGGGAGTGCAATGTCCCAAAGAGGATGCACTAGTGATCTCCGCTTGCATCCTTGGGAAGACGGTCGATCGCGTGCTGGTCGACAATGGGAGTTTCTGCAACATCATATTCAAATCCGCCCTAGACCAACTCGGCAACCTAATCAAATTCATCAAGCCTTTCGACACCGTGCTCCAAGGGTTCGGCGACAACACAGTCCAAGCCTACGGGAGGATCAAGCTCTCCGTTGAGCTAGTATGATTTTATGATCCCAAGGTTAGGATTACTAAGAACTTAAGCTTTGTAATCATAGATAGGCCCAACATCTATAATGGGTTCCTAGGTCGCCCCTTTTTAGAAACCTTTGAGGCGGTCGCCTCATCTTTCTTTTACTGTATCAAATTCCCCACTGCCGATGGGACGGTCGGTACTGTAAAAGGAGATCAGCTAATGGCAAAGAGATGTTTAAATTACTCCTATGTTGTTACTTCTTTCAATACTTCCCATACTATATGTAACATTGAAGCGACCGACGATCAACCCATGGAGATCGACGAGCCTAACACTTCGTACCAACCCGACTCAGGGGACGCCATCTCTCATCAATTGACGGACGACATCGAGCCAAGGATCGGTTTCGAGCCAAGTATCGACATCGATCCAAGGACCGAGTCCGGAGATCGTACCAAACGAGAGGCGACCGTGCCTGTCGAAGAGTTGGAAAGTGTTACGATGGATCCGGATCATCCAGAACGGGAAGTACAGATCGGCGCAAGCATCGACCACGAATTAAAGAGGGATCTGATCGACTTGCTACGTAGGAACATCGGAATCTTTGCCTGGTCGCATCAAGATATGGTTGGCATAAGTCCCGAACACGCTTGCCATTATCTGAAGATCAACCGGTCAATGAAGCCTGTTCACCAGAAGCGTAGGAAGTTCGGTCCCGAGAAATACGCGGCGCTCGACATAGAAGTCCAGAAGTTACTCAACAACAAATTAATCTGAGTAGCCACAGACGAACCACAGTGGGTCGCCAACGCGGTGCTCGTCAAAAAGCCAACTGGCTCCTGGAGATTATGCATTGACTTCACCGACCTCAACGCGGCATGTCCAAAAGATCACTTCCCGATGCCTCATATCGATCACCTGGTCGATAGCACGGCAGGTTGCGAAATGATGTCGTTTATGGATGCCTTCGCCGGATATCATCAAATCCCAATGGCGGAGGAAGACATAAAACACACATCTTTCCACACAGAAAAAGACATATACTTTTGGGCCAGAATGCCGTTCGGCTTGAAAAACGCAGGGGAGACCTACCAGCGATTAGTCAACAGGATGTTCGCCGATCAGATCGGCAAGACCATGGAGGTATACATCGACGATATCGTAGTCAAAAGCCTCAAGAAGGAAGATCACCTCAACGATCTCGCCGAGACGTTCGCCATCCTTGAGAAGTTTAACATGAAGCTGAACCCCAAGAAATGCAACTTCGGGGTGGGCTCCGGGAAGTTCCTGGGGCACATAGTGAGCCAAAGGGGGATCGAGGCGAACCCCACCAAGATACAGGCGATCCTTGACATGCAGGAACCGCGAAACATCAAGCAGGTGCAACGCCTCACAGGTTGTCTAGCCGCCCTCAACCGTTTCATATCACGGCTCGGCGATAAAAGCAAGCCTTTCTTCGCGACCATCAAGAACAAGAAGTTCGCATGGACGAAAGAAAGCCGATAGCATTCGCCAAGATAAAGGAATATCTATCTAACCCCGCATCCTGGCAAAGCCGATCCCCGGTGAAAAATTATTCCTTTACTTAGCAGCCTCGGAGGTCGCACTGAGTGCCGTTCTGGTGCGAGCAGAGGGGCAAGCCCACTTGCCGATCTACTATGTTAGCCAGGCGCTCCACGATGCTGAGACACGTTATACACCATTGGAGAAGATCGCCTACACCCTTGTCATGAGTGTACGAAAGCTGAGAGCTTACTTCTTCGATCACCAAGTGGAAGTCCTAACAACTCTACCTCTAAGACAAGTCCTGCACCGACCGGACACCAACGGGCGACTCCTCAAGTGGTCGCTGGAGATCGCCCAATACGGTATCACTTACGCTCCTCGCACGGCGATCAAAGGCCAAGCTCTGGCGGACTTCGTGGTGGAATTAACGTTCCCTCACAGTCCGACCCAGGTCGGCCGACCTGCCTGGAAATTATACGTGGATGGCTCAGCGACCAACGCGAGAGCAGGGGCAGGGATTGTCCTCATTAGCCCCGACGGTCAGAGTTTCACAAATTCTGTGCGTTTCGGTTTTCGTGCGACCAACAATGAAGCTGAATACGAAGCTATGGTAGGCGGGCTTGATCTAGCCCTCGCCCTGGATGTTCGTCGCCTCCATATATTCATGGACTCCCTTTTGGTCGTAAACCAAGTCAAGGGAGAATATGAGGCACGCGGCGAACAGATGGTCAAATACCAAGAGCTGGTCGCCGAAATGTGCACGAAATTTGAAGAAGTATTAATCGAACAAGTCCCGAGAGAGCACAACTCCCAGGCCGATGCTCTTTCCAAGCTAGCATCATCAGATGGGGCAGCCGACTTCTCCAATATCCAAATCACAAAGTCAGCAAGGCCGGCGATCGACAGGAATTTGGTTACCACGGTCGCCATCGCCGAAGAGAATTGGATGACTACGTTCATCAAATACTTAAAGGATGGAACGGTCCCTGACGACCGTGTTAAAGCTCGCCAACTCCAGCTTCGTGCGACCAGGTATACCCTATTGGACGATCGGCTTTACAAGCGAGCCTTCAGCCTTCCCCTCCTCAAGTGTATTACACCGGAGGAAGGTCGGCTCGTTTTAGCTGAGATCCATGACGGGATTTGTGGAAACCACGCGGGCGGGCGAGCCCTCATCCATAAGACAACCAGACAAGGATTTTTCTGGCCATCACTACGGAAAGATGCGATCGCTTATGCCAGATCATGTCATAGATGTCAGATAATGGGCCCCAACATTAAACTATCACCCGAACAGCTCACCTCCATGTATAGCCCTTGGCCATTTGCGCAATGGGGCATCGACCTTATAGGTCCCTTGCCGACGACTCCAAGGGGCTGTAAGTTCGCCATCGTTGGGGTCGATTATTTCACCAAATGGGCTGAGGCTGAACCGCTCAACAAGATCGACCAAGAGAAAGTGATCAAGTTTATATGGAAAAACGTCGTATGCCAATTCGGTCTGCCCCAGGCCATCATCTCCGACAATGGGAAACAGTTCGACGGCTTAGAAGTCATGCAATTCTGTGAAAAGTGGGGAATCAAAAGGTTATTCTCAGCGCCCTATCACCCTCAGACGAACGGGCAGGTAGAGGCAGTGAATAAGATCCTCAAGCACACGATCAAAGCACGACTCGAATCCAGGCAAGGACGATGGGCGAGCGAGCTCCCAGACGTTTTGTGGTCCTACCGAACGACGACCCGCAATTCAACCGGCGAAACCCCGTTCGCCCTTACCTTCGGAACAGAAGCGGTGATTCCTTCAGAGATCGCCGTCCTCAGCCACCGAACCGAGCAGGATATGACGACCGACAATGATGTAGCCCGACGAATCGACCTAGACATGCTCGAAGAAAGATGGCTGACCTCAGAAATGAAGAACACAATCCACAAAAGGAGAGCCGAGAAGTTCTTCAATTCCAAGGTCAAAGAAAGAAGATTTCAAGTGGGCGATCTCGTCCTTAAGAAGATCCAAATCCACACAGGCGTTTTTGGTCCGAACTGGGAGGGACCTTTCAGAGTATCCAGATGGCTAACTAAAGGAGCCTACGAACTGGAACATCCTGACGGTACTCCGGACCAATACCCCTGGAACGCCGTGCATCTGAAAAAATACTATCAGTGATAAATTTGTATTCAATTTCAATGATGTACAAGGAATATAATGAGATTTTTTCCTATCCCATCTATTATGGCGATCGCCCCACCAGGCATATCGCATACCGCCGACGATCACTGATCACGACGATCCTAGGTAAAATTAATGCAGCCATGGTCCTGGAGGTCGATGGAACCGACAGCTTCGCCCATGCAAGGTTCCTTTGGGCTGAGATCGCCCGCCCTTCGTTTAAATACGAGTCCGGCGTAGCCGAAGGACCCTCCAAAATAATCAGTAGGCGCGATCGCACGTCCTCAAGGTACATCATCTAACATGGTGAACCCGAACAATGCGACGTACCGTTACCCCCGTCTCAACGTACACCGTCGAGGATCGCCATCTTCATGGCGGGCCGAGGTGGAAGCAGAGCTAACAAGCCGCGGACGTGGTGTCGAATAAGCCGACAACACTCCGCGCAAGGACTCCTCCAGACCGAGATCGCCCGCCTTTCGTTTTAACACAAGGCAGGCGTAGCCTAACGGAGGACCCTCACAAAAAGTGAGTCGCGGGATACACAATATCCCTCACACACGAAGACACGATTGGGGAGATCGGTCCATCGAACACCCCAACCACACATGACTCTTCAGAATCGGCAAAATGAAGATAGCTCGCCAGACAGTCTAGTCTTTGTTTCCTTACTTACAATAAGTGAACAAAAACAAGGGGGCAGGGATAGGTCGAGCTAATCTCAGATACGATCGAACAAAGAGGAACCACGCTCGATCGGCTTCGCTCAAAAAACATGCAGGGCAATCGGGGTCGTCCGGCAAAAATTACAAGTAAGAATTCCGATTCAAAACATGTCAATGCTTCCAACACTCAGACAATCGGCCGGACGAACAAAAAGTCGAAAGCAAATATACACGTACTCGTAAAAATTGCACGCAAACATTCAAAGGGCAATCGTATATAAAGAGGAGCATTTTATTCATAACACAAATTTCATACATTGCGGGGCCCGGAGGCATTACAAAAGGAAAACAAAAAGTACAAAGTTACAGAGGAAAACAAAGTGTCTCTCAAGGCCCCTCGGGTTGCGGATCGGCTCCGGCCTCGGGATGAATGAGTTTACCCGAATACCAACTCAAGTCGATCCCGAAGTCGGCTAAGTCAAGGATCGGCAAGGAGAACTCCGGGTGCAGAGGATTCGCGAGGGCGTAGGATTTGAAGCTCTCCATCAAGGGACCGATCTCGATCCCTGCCTTCTTTGCGGCTCGGACAGCGTCAGCATACGCCAAGTAATAGGCAAACTCGCCGGCGAGCGCCACACTTTGGTAGGGATCGGTCTCGATCGCCTTCATTTGGCCCTTCAACTCCGCGGCCGTCTTCTCAGCCTCTGCCAGCTCGACAACCTTGGTGGCATTCTCACCCTGGGCCTTCTCCAGCTCCTTCCTCGCCACGTCCAGCTCACCGCTGAGCCGATCAACCATCGCCTTCAGTCCGGCCGCCTCTTCCTGCGACGCCGCGAGCTTCTGGCGAGTTTCTTTCTCCTCGTCACGGGACCGATCGGCAGCCTCCTTGGAGCGGCTCAGCTCCTGCATCAATCGATCCACGTCCTGCTTAGCCCTTTTGGCCGTCTCCTCATACTCCCTCTCCATAGACCGGATACGGTTGGCATCCTTGATATTTTTGTTCCGGGCGGCCTCGAGTTCGCGATGGAGATGAGCAGTAGAGGGTCGCCCCTCAAAATCCCTAGCAGCCTGGATGGCCATCGTCGCCGTCTGGAGAGCCAGGGCAACGGTCGCCTGCATGGCGTCTCCAGATCGCCGACGAGCGATCGCATCAAGATCGGTCGTCCAGGCCTTGGGCAAAGAGGTGATAGCCTGGCGAACGTAAGCAGGGACTTCGAGAGACTGTTGCGGAGCCTTGCTCGACAGAAAGTCCAGCACCATGGGAGCAACGTCCGGATCGGCAAGACGAACCCTGCAACGCAAACCAAGGAAATCAAGGAATTAGCCCATGCCATGCTCAGAATGCCTAACTCAGAAAAGTTTGACCCTTTCTTTCCTATTGACCAGCTCGGGATCGCGTCCGAAATAAGGCTTGCCCCGGGATGTTTCCGCATCGGCGATCGCCACCTTCTTCGCCGAGCTTCCAGATGACCGGGGGCCGGAGACCGTGGGCTTGGGGCCCGATCGCTCCATCATCGGGATGGCAGAGATAGGAGCCGCAGCGACCGGAGGCTCAAGAATTGATACATCCGCCTCAGAGATCGACGGGGACTCCTCCGACCTCCGCCTCTTGCGGCGCTGGAGCTGTTCCTCTTCCTGGACCTCCGGCTCGGCGACCGGCACCGCAGCGGGCCTCACCACAGGGGCAGGGCGAGACGACATCGCGGCAACGCGACCCGTTTTCTTTCCCAGGTGAAGGCGACCAATGAAACCGGGATTAGACATGGCAATCTCCTGCGGTAGATCGGCGAGACGGGGAAAATAAATCTCTGCCGAAGAAGAAACTCAAACAAGTTAGACACTTATTTAGACATGGCGACCTCTTGGAGACGATCGCCACGCAGAAGAGAGCGGATGAAAAGTCATACCAGGGGCCTTCAGGTGGCGAGGGAAGCGAAACAGTCGAGCTCCCAACCGATGAGATTCGTGGCTGACTGATTGAACGTCTTTATAGGAATCCGGCAATGCGCGAATCCGTTCCCAGACGATCGAGAAATCAAAGGGGAGATCGTCGATCGATGGAACGAGGGATCCTACAAAAAGGGAAATAAATTAGATCAGTCCAAGGAGTATCCAAATAAAGGGAGAATGGAAACCCTTACTTGGATTCCTCTCCCGAAAATTGGTGGGGATATCCAACGCCTCCTCCGGCGATTCGCTCGATGCCGACTTCCATGCACCACCAACCCAGCACCATTTTTTCAGGTCGCCCCGAGCCTTGCTCGGCACCCTAATGACCACCCTAACCTGGCGACCTTGGATATGGTAACCGCCGATCGATCCCTTCTGCACGGTCAGCTTAAAGAGATAATTCATCTCCAGTGCAGAAGGCAAGCGAAACAACCTGTGACCGCCAAACAATGTCAATGTGCTGATAATCTGCAGCCAGGCGTTCGGCGTCAACTGAAGAGGCGCCAAATTCCAGGCGATCGGCATATACGAAATGGCGAACGGCAAGGGAAACCGCAGTCCGGCAGCCAGGGTCATTTCGTTGATGGCGACCATACCCTCGGGAGGCTGGTCGGCACGTTCGTTCTCGGAGGGCACGTGCAATGACACATCAGAGGGGATATGATATTTGGCCCTCCAGCGGGTCATGTCCTTCCAGGTCGCCGAACTCCGAATCTGACCAAGAGTCCATTGAGACGGGTCAGCAGCCCGAAACTCCGTCCGCTTCACATGTACATAGGGATGAGCGGCGGAGTAAGCCTAGAAATCAAACTCCGGACAGGGCCCGGCAATCCCCTCCATAAGTCTAGAAAAAGCCGTATAGACGGGGCCGGAGACGCTATCTTTTTCCCAAGACAAACGCATCAGTTCGTCTCCCTCCACCGGCGAGCCCCCCTGCTCCGCCGTCGCCGCCGTCCTCGCCACCTCGGCCTCGTTGAAAAGTTCTTCGAGTTCTGCGGGTGCAATCCCCGCTCGAATAGCTTCAGCGGCCGTCTCCATATCCACTCTAACGGGAACCTCCTCCCGTTCAGGCAACGCGGAGGCAGCGGAAGAACTTCCGGTCTCAAAGGCTTTTGATCCTCCCGACATTTTAGAAAGTAAAGAGAGGGAGAAGGTTAAATTTTTCTTACCTAGAAAAAAGAAGGAAGATCGGCACAAAAAGCTCCAGAGATTTCTGCAGAAATTCGGCTATGGATACGAAGGACGCGTAAAAAAGTGAAGGAGAAGAAGCCCTACCCTTTTTATAGATGTAGACGAGGGCCTAATTGCAAATAGGAGAAACCTCGGGGGCTGGATCGCAACCGTCACGTGGGGACGCATTAAATGCGGCCCTCGAATCCCACATACGCGTCTTTTCGAGGGCAGGCCAGCCGACAGATCTGACAAACCGTCGGATTCCCCCAACAGCGGCACGACGCGTGTCCCTGCCATTTCTGGAGAGCCCGCCTTTTTTTCCCGCTGCTCCCGACGCGAAAGAAGGTCGTCCATATTTGAATTCAGGTCGGCTAGTCGTTTAAACATTGGCGATCGCCAACAGTGCCACCTCACCCCGTGTTTACAACATCGAGGCGAGCTGGGGGGCAATTGTTATGCGGCAATTAATTCGCTACGATAGGCGATCGGCGACCTTCCAGAGACGCCAACCATGGAAGACATACTACGGACAAACGCCTAGAGTTCGGAATAATGCGGCGATCGTCTTTTGGTGACCAACGATCGTCTTTTGGTAACCAGCGATCGTCTTTTGGTATCTGGCGATCGTCTTTAATGAACGGACCAGAGGCGATCGTCTCATGCCACGTGTGGATCCAGCATCCGTCAAAGTCGTCGAAGACCGAATCTTAGACGGTGGCCCACCCGCGGATCTTCAAAGGATACCGACAGATAGGATCATTGACCCCAGCCTGTCACCTACCACACCTACCGACAAGGCCGCCGAAAGGTACGAAGTGGGCCCATCTCAGACAGCGACTCGCAACACGTGCTGGCTTCCCATTAGTTCACCCAGCTGGCCTCCAACTGCAACCTCGGACCTCAAGGGAACAGGCCCACGTGACGGGACGATCGGCCGTTTATTTTAATATAGAAAACGGCAATCGCCCGCGATCGCCTGAGGGATCCCAACTACCTTGTCCCCTATAAATAGAGGACTCACTGTTGCGGCGAGGGAGGAGGCGAATTTTACTACGAATTAAGTGCAAAATACACACCAAAGAGAGAATCAAAGGCTCTTTTGGCAACCACTAACACATTCATAGTGATATTCATACACATTCATCATATATCCCAAGCAAGAACTCACAGATTCATCTATCTGGTTCTTCCGGCAATCTACGCGCTCTAAAGCCTAGATAACTAGAAGTCTATACACTCCTTGTATTAGATTCTAACATTAATATTTGTACTCGACAGTATATTTATTAATAACATCTCGCGAGAGCATTCAAGCCCGGGATTAACAACCCCGTCAAATCTTGTGTTATCTATTTTCTCACGGAAGTGTTCTCGCATTGTTTGTTACTTGATCATTCCAGCAGTACTATCTCCGGATAATATTTTGGGTAACAACAATTTCCACAACTCTGATTGGTTTATGCAAGCTTGAACCACGTCTGGCCTTTTGGCTTTTGGGATGACTGGCAGAACCTGTCTAAAGTCACCTCCCAGCAACACTGTCATGCCTCCAAAAATTCGACTTCTTTTTTCCGAACTATGGAACCCCATTATATCTCTTAACGTCTTGTCAAATGCCTCAAAAGCATATTTTTGAGTCATTGGGGCTTCATCCCAGATAATCAGCTGAACTTGCTGCATTAGCTCTGCTAAATGTGTGTTCTGTTTTATGACACATGTACTATTCTCCAATAATTCAAGCGGTATAATAAATCTGCTATGAGCAGTCCTCCCTCCTAGCAGGAGCAACGAAGCAATTCCTAGGCCAATTAAGAAATCCGATTTAGTTATGAATTATTTAGTGATTCCCATAAGTGTTGCAATGCATCCTTTGAATATTAAATTAATTAATAAACATGTATAAAATGACATACCTGAAGACGCAACTGCAAGTACAATCATTAGTTCTGATCTTAACCTTGAGATTATAGTCTTGTATAAAAATGTCTTCCCGGTTCCTCGGGGCCCATAAACGAAGAAGAATTGACCTTTTTGATTATGCATAGATTCAATTACCTCTTCATAGATTAAGCGTTGCTCGGGGTTTAACAATGAATGAAGTTGTTGATGTTCAATCTTACTCTTTTTCATATCAAAGTCCAGCGCTTCTCTGATCAAACGATTGTCCATGTTTGTTAGTAACTTTGGGTTAGGTCACGGCAGATTCTGGAATTCTGTTAAAGATCTCCCATTTCTATTTAACAATTCTTGGATTTCCAGCAGAGAATAGTTCCGAAGTTGTTCTTCCGTCAGCTGCAAGTCAGGATACTTAAAAAGTTTTTGCTTTTTATGTAGGATATCCTCCGATAAAGCTTGCCAGTTTTCTTCCCATAGTTGTAGTGGTCTGCTGACATCACAGAACAACAAAATTGTAACAAATAAGTCGCGGAGTTGTGGCCCTAATGCCCACAAACTTGCCTCTGATATAACATGTGTCCATTCCTTGTCATCATTGAGTAGACCATATGCAAAACAGGCTTCTTTGAATGATGCACATAACCTTTTGTTAATGGTCATTAGTTCTCCAAAAGATTGAGGTCCTCTCACAACATTCAACAACATTCTAAGATAATATCGTTCCCCAGAAGCCGGGTTTGAATAAATAATCCTGCCAATGCATTTTTTTGTTTCCTGGGTTTCCAAATTTTTTCTTGTTCGTGCCACACATAGTTTTTAGGTATTTCAGCATAAGTAAGTTCTATGGCCGCCGTATCGCGCTTGTTTAACTCAAACCACTCAGTGAACATCGTTACGTCGATACCTTCCCTTTCAAGCAAAGCTGGTAAACTTTCTGAGTCACGCAATGTTATTGCGTTTTGATTTGGCAAGTGGAAATGTAGTATCATGACTGATGGGTAGGAGTAGTGGATGTCAAACGAAAAGAGACGCCAGACTGCCTCACATGGAGCTAAAAACCGATAATTTATGAAATTTTTGATCTCGTTAACCTCGACAACCTGTTCAGACGCCACATGAGCATCTTTTCTAACGTTTTCTTGTATAACAATTGTTGCTCTATCTGGACCTTTGTTTAAGTACTTAATCGCCTTTGATCTATTGCACCATTCAACGTTAATGTGTGCCTGGTATTTCAGCAGAAGACAACGATTGTAAGGCACCACATATTTGTTGTCGTAAGTGAATTTACCATTTACAGCATACACTTTATTATCCCTTCGACGATAAATAGCGTATCCGACTTCATCAATTATGGTTTCTGCTACAAATGATTTAGGAAAATGCTTTGAACATTTACCCTCAGTGGCGCATGGAGCGTATTTGGCATCTTAACCGCAAGGTCCATGCAACATATATTCAGTAACTACTTTATAACCATCTGGGTCATGTATCGGAGATGGGAGCTCTGCCGAGATTATGTCATCTATTTCGCCGGGCGTCCTGCATTTGCAGCGTTCTTCTAGCCATATGAGAATATATGCGTGGGGCAGCCCACGCTTTTGGAATTCTATTACATACACAACTGAAAGGGAATGAAAGAAAACTATCAGTTAGTGTTGAAAATGATTGAGAAGAATAGACACATTGATCTTATGATCTAAGGTGTATTACCTGCGCGACAGTCACCAAAAATCTGTTTTTTGGTAAGATCCTCTAACATCTCAGTTAGTTTCATTTTAAAAACCCGCGTCCCTACTTCTGGACGATCATGGGCTTTCTGGCCAGGAACATAAGTCATCATTTCTGCAATCTCGGGCCATTTTGGGTTGGAAGTGAAAGTGATGAAGAGGTCTGGATTGCCATATGCTCGACATAGAGCCATTGAATCTTGGTAGTTTTGCATCATATATCTTGGGCCGCCCGTAAAACTCCTGGGTAAAACTATTCTTTTTCCAAGCCCAGCCACACTTGTGTCACCTCTTGTAACAGCATCACACAGATTATGATAGAGATCTACACGCAGTGTGTCTTGATTATTTCTCGTCCATTTAAGCCTTTGTTCTTCAATAGCCGTGTATGCATCCACCAAATATTGCTGAAATAGTCGTCCTCCTCTTAGCAAAGTAGTGCCCTGGTTATTTTGTTGCTGAATTATGTAAGAGTAATACTCTTTCATTGTTACAAAATCCCGTTTAGTTTTCCTGCTGCATGTATTGGTGTGATAAAGGATCTTTTCATGGAAGCCCTCTTCTCCATACGAAAATAACAAAGGATATTGTATTGCATTGTAGGAATACCATCACCAAAATCATTTGTGATCAGAGCTGCCACTTCCGAAACAGTGGGCGCGTTGTACTGCCTAGATCTTGTTCTGTCGGTAAGTAGGCGCAACTCGAAGTTAACCGAATTATGTGAATAACACCAACCTCTTGCCATTCGAAATGCCTTGGCAATTGAGCTTGACTGATCCAACATTTGAATCATGCTTGTTACTATGTTTTCGTCCACGCCTTCGCCGGTCCCCTTATCAATGAAAGCCGACATCCAGTTCCTAACTTCATTTTGAGTGTCAAAGAAGTAAAGCTGGGTATACCTTGGTTGATCTCCTTGTTTAGGAAGTAGAGATCCAATTCGATGATAGTTTTGCCCATTTATTCTAAATGTGTATAGTCCTCTCCCTGTATTAATTGAATGATCTATTTTGGCTCCAAAAGATGTAAAGCAAAACATGCTGTTATATACTCTAATTTGATCTCTAAACC
Source organism: Orobanche coerulescens (assembly GCA_033398695.1). Taxonomy (NCBI): domain Eukaryota; kingdom Viridiplantae; phylum Streptophyta; class Magnoliopsida; order Lamiales; family Orobanchaceae; genus Orobanche; species Orobanche coerulescens. The sequence goes on along the minus strand of CM065805.1, from coordinate 25,614,626 downwards.
TTGAAGTTGTAGGATCATTATAGTCGAGCAGCTTGTTTAATGGTGGAGGTGCTTCATTGAAGCGGGAGAGCAGCACTTTACCCTCTTGGCAGCAAAAGGAGAATGTTGGATTTACAGCCCTTTTAGCCTTGTCATTTCTCTCTTCATACCACATGTTTGCATGACAGCTACGACATTGATACGATGGAGGACCAAGATTATGGTAAGCAACAGGAACACCTTGAAAAAAAGTATCTGTACTTGTAAAATATATTGTCTTCAAGGGACATGTAAAGGTAGTAAAGTTTAAATTAAGATGCTATGTTTGAAATATTGCCATATTTAGTCTGTTGATATTTGTTGCTATTAAAAATGGACAATATAAAATTTTTGGTAAATAAGAGGGGTCAATTTCACTAACATGCGAAATTACCTGCAGACGCGAGCGCTGCTGATTTGGGGATTTTTTTAGCTGCACGAATATGGGCTGGCCCTGAAATAGTCACAGTTGTGGGAAATATTCATCTTATGTAATAAAAACTTGACTCAATCTATAACATTTTTTTAAAAGGAATTCAGTTTTGCTGCCATTTGGTAAACTGATTACCTGCTGATCTCCTTTTTGAATGGGTAAAGGCGTACTTAGAAGTAGAAGTTGTTGTTTTTTGTTTTAGATCTATTCCAGTTCTGACTGGGAGCGACGATGGCCATGAGCAAGTATGTTGCATTTTTATTATAGGTCAATTGGATCTGCAATTTTAGCAGAGGGGTATAAATCCTTCATGGAACAAAAGGATAGGTGTGTGGGTTTACCTGAGCATGCCGCAGCTATTTCTGTCAGCTTCAGACCACAGTAACTCTGCACTCTCCCATCTTGACTGATTATTGTATTTGAATGAATGATCACAGACTTGTGGAGTATGTTAGAGAGAGATAGATTAACTGTAGGATCGTTGCGTGAACCTGTAACATAAAGATAGAGATTATTGCAATCACAACAATTATTTAAAGGTATGAAAAGTTTTTCAATTCAAGCATACCGTTAATCATACTTGCTTTGAGAATGTGATTCAGTTTTACTATATATCAGGATGCAAATTTGAGAAGATATAGATTGAAGATATTCAATAGACAACCTTTTTGAATTCCCATGGTGAACTGCTGCATTTAGGGGGATGTTAAATGAAAAGTTGGCCACACGTACATCATTTACTATGCACCCCTGGCAGAGCAGGCAGCTGGAGCTCAAAGGTTGTGGGCAACAACAATTACGGAACGGTACCACTTCCATTCTTTAAATGTAAATGCCAAAATTCTACATGTTAAACTTATACAGTGTTATAGCACTTATTAGTATGATTTTTCATCACAACATTCTTGCGACCATTCTGTTTTCAAGTTTGTCCTTTTTTGCATAAATGTGAAATTTGAGCCGCCTTATTTACCCCATTTCTGTTTATCTTTACACCTATTTTTTTGGTCATTGAAGCTTATGAAGTGCTTTGTTTGGTTATTTGACATGGTCAGCTGCATCTCTAAGTATGTATTTGAGCGAAGTCATGAAGCAGCAAATGGATCATAATTATAATAATAACAAAGGTAAGGTACCATTCCAATTCTTTTGTTCCGTATGTTAAATCTGCATATGTTAAAGGTATACAGTATTATAGCACAGGTCCATTTGTGTTGTTAATCCCAATTGTTATTCTCCCCGTTCTGTGTTCAAGTCTATTATTTTTACTATAATCTTGACCAAGTTTCAAGCAAGCCTACGCATATCTTCAATCATTTTATTTTATCGCACGCATCTATAAGTTTGATGATTTTTACATTCTGTAAATGAGTCAATTCTTCCCAAACTTTACCCAGATATTCTTGATTTAAGATTTCCTAATTATTTCAACTAAGGTTTTACTTATACCCAAGTCGAGTCGCATGGTATGTGAATCTGTGGATTCTCAATGTGCGATGCATAAGATATTTGATATCATGTTTCAGCTGAGTTAAGTAGTCTAATATCTTTATTCCACCCCACATAGAAATAAAACCCAGTGTCATAAAATATAGCCCATGACAAAGGAACACATCTAAGTGCAAGTGCGGTTCGGAAAGTGAATGTGCTTTGACATGTAAAGGGTCTTTGCTAAAATCAAAGTTAACCAAGCTTTACCGGTAATGCAAGTCATGTAAATTAGCAATGCATGGCTCACCACCCATTGAACATAAGAGTACTGCTATTAATGTCATAAAACCAAACATGCTTTTTGAAATGCTTAAGGCATAAAAATAAAGGTTCCCAGCAACAATTAGGACCCTACTTATTCTTGTTTTCCTAACTACTTATTTGTGAAATGCTGGTCTGCGCACGCCGTTTATCATGGCTGGTGCTTCTAAACTGCTGAACTTGGGCCGTCTAGTCTGATCCAGAGTCGTCCACAACAAATCTAAAAGCATAACATACCATAAAAAACTTGTTAATATATGACTCAATATAAGTCAGTAGGGAAGTGTGTAGTGTGTGCTGGCCGTTTCTTTTCTTCTTTTTATCAGATGGACAGCTCGCCTTGCCCTCACTTGCCTCCTCAGCTGAAACATATTCAACCTCCGTGTTCGAGTCTTCAACATCCACTCTAAAATAATGGCATAATGTATGACATGTTAATGATTTCAGGAGTAGGCGTCGATCTAAGCCATGTTGTCCTGTTTATTGTTTGTGGGTATTAATGGTAAAATTGTTTGTTCACCTTTTATTTTTCTTTCCATCTGTAGGTTTCGAGGGAGTAGAGACGAATGGGTGCCTTGCCAATCTTTTCAACGAAGGGGCTTGGATGGCAGGAGCTGCACCGACCGTGCTAGAACCCGCGATTTCCTCCACCACCTGAGCTGCGTTAATCTTCCAACATGCGAAGCTCTCATAGCTTCCATACTCATAATATGTGTGGGACTTCAGTTCCAAAACGTGAGTCGTGCCTGTAACACCCCAAACTAGGCGGATATTACAGTGCCGTAGATCCCCAACTGGGACCCACCAGGCAAATGAAAATGAATGAATTACATAGGATAAATGTAGTACCGAACCACATTACAACAATAATTACTCCGATGAGGAGTTTAGTTACAACACACCAGGACAATACCGAATACTAGTGTATTTTATATGAAGATAAAATACACAACACTGAATGAAACGGAGTATCCAAATGAAAATCTGCAGCGGAAAATAAAGGACAATAACATGAATAACTGAAAGATTGGGGCCCCCTACTAGTATCACTGGGACTCCTTGACGTCAGCGTGTTCTCCCCGTACTTTTGCCTTGCCAAGACCTGAAAAACAAAATATCCCCAAACGGGGTCAGTTAAACAGAACAACAATCCTCCAGAGTTGAATAAACACAATCTTGTTGAAAACATACGCAATCAAACATGTTATATGAATCAACTAACAGTACGGCTCAAAGGGTGGCGCCACACTACGCCCGGGATGGAAATGTGTCCGAGCACAAGCCACCAACGAGTATCGATCGAATACACGCGTGGTCTTGTGCCTAATCAGTCTCACGAAGCAATCGACTCGTATGCACTGTCCAATGTGAGGCCAACAACCAACACACGACATAAATGTGCCCGACATGAAAATCCTACACATACCAACCGGCACGCCAGTATGACCCGGAATGCCACGATATAACAAAAGTGACATCGAAAATGAATAATGACTCACCGAGATGGAATGATAGTGAAGTAAATGACAGCTCAATGAAATGATTGGAACCGTCGTTCCTTATGACTGAAGTGATTAATTGACAATAACAAGTTTTGATACGGTTAATACAATGATGAATGAGTTATGATTATGAATGAGCAACAACAAAAGGGATGAATATCCTTTTAACCGAGTAAGAATTAACTTACTCAATACCGGTGACAATTATCCTTCCACAAACAACGTCCTAATTGAGATATCGATCGCTCGAACAACCTTGAATTATACAATATCCAACAACCCGTTCAATACACGAATCAAACACGAATATAACGAACTCAAAACGTCGATACGATTAAACTAAATTCATTGGGGCATTATATCGAATACGTTGTGGCCAAACTCCGATTGTTTACAATCAAATCTCAATAACCAAATCAAATCCCCCAAGAAGTGTTTCAAACCAACAAAACATCTTCAATACGATTAATAATCCAAAACGAATATCCAAAAACATGATTATAACGACAATTAATCGAAAACCCCCAATTTCAACCCGATATTCAAGGTGTTCTTGAATAATTCCTCAATAATCCAATGAATCCTTATACAAACTCATAATCATATATATATATATATATATCCCTTTATATAACATGATTATAACGTCCAAATCATCATATCTCAACACAAAATCGAAGTCCAAGGTGTTGAAGAAATTACCTCTAGAAGATCCAACCACTTCGATCCGAAGAACACGAGTTTAATCGAGTATCCAAGCTTCACAACCGAATGAAAATGATTAAAAACCACACTCAAGTGATAGCTGAAGAGAATCTTCTCCCTCAAGTCTCTCTCTCTCTCGTATGAAGGTGGAAAAAAATGGAAGGAATGGGCTGAAATGCTAAAAAAACGAATTTAAAGGGGTTGACTGCCTTGCCGGACACGGCCCGTGCCGATCGGCACGGTCGCGGCGCGCAACTGGCCGACAGGGACTCGATCGTGTCCGCTTGACACGGTCGCGGCGCGGAGGGGCCTTCCGATAGTGACCCGTCCGACAGCGACTCGGCATGACTCGACCGTGTCCTGGAACACGGTCGGGCGTCTGGGCAGTCGGTTCTGGATTATCCGGAAGAGTTCGACTCGGCCGTGCTAGACGACACGGTCGAGTCCTGTGGGCAGAGACTTCGGCATTTCCGGACGAGTACAGCACGGGCCGTGTCGGACGACACGGCCGAGTTCAGTCGGCAGTGATCGGCCAATAACTGAAAAATGAGCGGGTGAGCTAAAACGACCATAACTCTCTCGTCCGGACTCCGATTGACTCACCGTTTGAACCATTGGAAAGCTAACTCGATGCTCTATAATATTGCGAAGATTAAGAATTTTTGGAGTTACCAAAAATTAATGGTGATCTAACAAAGTCGAACTCATATGCGGAAAGTTGAAACAATGGACAATAATGATACACAACTCGAAGTTTTTCCGAACGGTGAACACGAGTGAATGAACATGATTGATGAATGATTATAAATGAGTGAAAATCCACTGAGTGACAATCACCGAATGAAATTACTGAATGATAATGACTGAATTACAACCGGGTATTACAGTGCCAATGACATTTGCTATAGCGGGGGGCAAGCTCGAGTGATCATCTGAAGACTGTACATGAAGGTCAGCGTAAAAGGGTTATTGAAATTGGCATAAAGGTTATAAATGTACCGCATCCTCAAATTCCAAGATTGATTCTGTCGAGCACTTAACCAAATCTATTGCGGTCTCATCAAACATCACAACCACAGTGTGTGCAGTGTCATCGGAAATAGCAAGTTCAAGCCTATACCTGCCAAAGGAGGGTTGCACAGGCAAGGTAAACGATACTATTTATGGCATTTCAATTAACATGGTGTAAATAAGTAACACAACATTACCTTAAAACCGGGTAGTCAACTGGCTTGTCACATGCATCACACCAGAATTTTCCTTCCTTTCGGGTGATCCCTTTTTTGCACTTATCCCCATCACACGACGGGTAGTTCCACCCCTTCTTAGTCCTAACATTGTCAATCCACATTTTGCAGTTGAAGGTTGCAAACTGGAAAAACAAACACTTTATAAATGGCATATGCAATGGACTAACAGTATAGCAATGGCATATTGAAAAGAAAGATACATACATCATTTTTCCGGGTGCGGGCCCATATCAGTAGGTTTTCAAGTGTCCCGTCCTTGTGTTCAGAGTGGTCAACCGGCAAAATTGCTTTGTTCAACTCCATACCACTGACAGTCAGATTCACGATAATTGTAAGGATGTGGGTAGTTTTTAAAGATGAACGCAAACAATGCAGAGCTGATTACCTGATTTCTGTTTTCAATTCTTTCAGTGCATGGATCTCATCATCAAGAATCATTGTCGATGAGCTACTTGATTGATAAAGCTTATCTGGAAGGTAATAATTTATTTTAAATCAACTCGTGAGTGCTGTAAAATGTGGATAATCTTTAGGGTTCATGGGTACTTACTATTGTAATGTTTTGCATTTGTTGAAGTTAAAATGAGAGGGCACAGGCCAACATGCTTGGTTTTCTTTTTTATCAACACATCACCCAAGCCTCCCCATAGCGTCACCCTAATTGAATATCCCCTATTCCATAAAATAAGCAGTTGCCACAAACGATAAGTTGTCTGTCAGTTGATCGTAACCCAGGCTAAAACTTGGGAAATTAACTCGCAGCCACATGTTTTGGTGTTTACTGAATCACCTATTTAAGCACATATCAACTATGAGATATAAGTATAATAACTATAGAGAATGGTAGCAACCTCTGATTGGTGAGGTAGAAATCAAGAGTCCTGGAGCATGTTTTCTGCTAGATTGTCCTCCCTACATTAGTCACGTAACCGGAAACATCTGCAAGGTAATCATTTACATCTGAGTTTAACCATACTGTGTAACGTGGTAAAAAATGCTACATACATAAAAGCAATTAGAGCTTACCAATCAAGTACTTATTGTCCGTAGGTTCAATGTTGTCAAAATCCACCAGTTGGAAAAGATACCTGAGAAAACCGTCAGGTTTGACTAAAGCTTTTCTTATGGTTGTTGCCCCGTCAAATTCTAACATAAAGGCATCATTTTTTATAATGCGATACTCCTCCTTATTAGGCAGCTCAGCAAAGTTTTTTATTGAGTATATACCCCCTTCTTTTAACCTGAGAAAATTGTGTGCTATGTTTCCCCTCGCAGTGCAGTGCATGACATTACCCTGGAAGAAGCCTGTGTTAAAATCAACACAACGTAAATGATTATAATATTTAAAGCTTACCTTCGCATCAGAGACAACGAAATCAGTGCTCAAATAACGCCCAGTTATAGCATTCACATCCTACATCCTACAAATCATGACCGCAATGGTTCCAGTGACATCCACCTGGAGTTCGGCCAAGAATAAATCAGATTTCGAGTGGGCAGCCTCGGTGGACATGTCATGTTCCTTTTAGTTATACAGGGCTACATTAAAATCGATTAGGATGTCTTGTTACCCAAAATATTATCCGGAGATGATATTGCTGGAATTGTCGAGTAACAAACAAATGCGAGAGCATGTCCGTGGGAAAGTAAATAACACAAGATTTGCCGGGGTTGTTAGTCCCGGGCTTGAATGCTCTTGCGAGATATTATTAATACAAATACTTGGGAGTACAAATATTAATGTTAGATTACAATTACAATGAGTGTAAAGACCCTAGTTATCTTAGCTATTGAGCGTCAAGATTGCCGGAAGAACCATATATGATGCTCTGTGAGTTCTTGTAACAACGATGGAGTGCTGTGACGACTGTGAGAAATCAACGGTCTCTCACAGTGTGTATTAGCTGAATGTCTGAGCTCCTGGACTTGCAAGTCTCTTCGATTCTGAACTGTAGGGAGTTCTTGCCTCTGCTGACCATCTTTTAGTTACGAGGTGCTGAGAGAGAAATCCTAAGATAGATTCAATAGAGGAAGCCGAGAGTCTGAAAGTCTGAACCTTTGTGAACGTTTTTTTAAACGAATTTGCCAACTTTTCTCTAGTTGCTGGAGGTTCTCTATTTATAGGACTGGGAGTCACTGGGCGATCGCCTCTGCTGTATTATAATAAGCGGGCGATCGTCTTTAGCACATGGGTTGGTCTCCTTGAAGTCCGCATCAGTTGCTGGATGCCAGAAGTGCGAACCAATGAGAGGCCAACACGCATTTGTGCCGCTGTCTTGGGAGGCCCTACTTAGGACCTTTCGGCGGGTCTATCGGTATGTGAGGCCGTCCTTGTCACTGACAGCTGCTGATGGGCTGGAATTAACGATCCATGTTCTACGGCGCCTTTCGCGGATCTGCACATGGGTCCTTGCTTCGTGATCCAATCTTCGTAGACTTTGGCGGACGAAGGCCTTGTTCATGGCACAGGACGCTCGTCCTTGGTCGGCCACCAGAGTCGATCGCTAGGTGCCAAAAGGTGATCGCCTTGGGAGTCGATCGCTAGATGCTCGAAGGTGTACTGTTATCTTCGTTTTGACAAGTTCGTCGTAGCTCATTTGGTCGTGGACTCGGTCGCTCGACCCTTATACCGATCGCCGTCGAGGCGTATAAATCGCCGCACAACAATTACCCCCCAGCTCTCTCCGATGTTGGAAACGTGGGGTGAGGTGGTTCTACTGGCGATCGCTTAACTTTGACGAGTGACTCAGTATTTTATGGAACATGCGATCGTCTTTGAGCGGATTGGTTTTGAATTTCGACGACCTGGTCGGTCGCTGAAATGAGCGGGATATGACAGCGGTTGCGGAAAAGTCTCCGGGGCACATGTCGGGTTCCTGTTGGGGGAGACCGATGGTTAGTTAAGACTCCTCGTCTGGCGTGTCCTTGAAACGACGTGTACGCGGGTTTCAAGGGCCGCATTAATTACGACGGTTGCACTTCAGCCCCCGAGATTCTCCTTATTTGCATGGAAGCCCCTGCCTTCTCCTATAAAAAGGGGCTGGGTTACAGTGTTAAGAACCTTATGCGATTTCATCGGAGAAGAAGATAGCCGAAAAATTTTCTGAAGCTTTTGTCTGCCGATCGTCGATCGATCCAATCGTTCGGTAAGAAACAATCCTCTTCTCCTCTTCTTTTTTCGAGAATGTCTGGAATACCTTCATCGTCTAGAATGGGCACCACCTCCGCCACCGGGACTTCGACTGTCTGGGGAGGATCCTCCACGGAATTCCATATGGAGACGGCCGCCGAGGCTATCCATGCCGGTATTAATCCTGCGGAAGTCGAGGCATTATTCAACAAGGTCGATGCTGCCAGGGAGGCGGCGGCTGAGTAGAAACGTTTGCTGGCGGAGAAGGATATGGTGGTGAGGGCGTATTGGGAGCAACATAGCGCCTTTGGCCAAGCTTATTTGGCCTTAGCAGAAATCATGGCGAGGTTGGCCGGTCCGTGCCCCAAGTTCGACTATCGGGAGTACTCGATCGCTCATCCCTATCAATCTGTGAGGCGGTCGCTGTTTCGGTCCACACAGCTCTCTCAGTGGTCCCTCGGCCAGATCAGGAGCTCGGAGACCAGGAAGGACCTGGCCATCTAGAGGGCGAGGTACCATATCCCTTCAGATGTGGATCTTTTCGCACCGGCCGAGAATGAGCGAGCCGACCAACCCCCATAGGGTATGGTCGCCGTGAATGAGTCGATAATGGAGGCCGGGCTGCGGTTTCCTCTGTTGTTTGCTGTCTCCCATCTGTTGGTCGCTTGTAATGTGGCGCCGCTTCAGCTAATGCCGAATGCCTGGCTCCATATCGTCTGTGCCCTCACCTTGTTCGGTGATCACCGACTGTACCGCCTTCCCTCACCATTGGAGATGAACCACCTGTTCAAGATGACGGTTCAGAAGGGGTCCATCGGCGGCTATCATATCCAGGGCCGTTCTGGTCGGGTAATCATTGGGGTCCCGAACAAGGTGCGGGGCGATCCGACGAAGTGGTTCTGGGTCGGCGGTGCATGGAAGGCATCAGCGAGCGACAATCCTACGGGCGAGCTGGATATTCCCACTGGCTTTCGGGAGAGGAATCCGAGTAAGGGTTTTGACTCTCCCTTTGTTCGGATATGTTCTGAACTGATCTAATTTGGTCTTCCTTTTGCAGGTTTCCATATTCCGGCAGCCGACGAGCTACCTTTCGATTTTTTGGTCATCTCGGAATGGATACGTAGTCTCCCGGACGATCATTTAGATGCTCGCCAGATTAACAAAGAGAGCCATTGGCTGTCTGCTCGGTTATTCCGTTTTCTGCGACACCTTTCGGTCCCATGTATGAATTTCTATGATCTCCTTTTGCTTGGCGATCGTCCTGTTTGAAGAATGTGTCTAACCATTGTTTGATCATTGCTTATTACAGAGGTCCGCTTCCCTCGCTTCTTGGAGCCTCTGCCGGAGATAGCCATGTCGAACCCCGGAGTTTTGAGTCGCTTGCGCCAGAAGAAGTCGAGCCGAGTTTCTCCGGTGGCGCTCCCTCTTATTCCGGAGGTAAGGCCTCACGTGGAGACGATCGCTGCGGGGGAGGAGGTTTGGGAGGAGGGGCTCCGGCTGAACCACAAGCGACAGAGGTCGGGGGAGCCCCCAGTCTCTGCCCCTGTGGGTGAGCCGCCGATCGCCGCGCCTCCGCTCTCCGCGGTCCCCTTGGCGGATGAGCCTACGCCTTCGTCGGCTTTCCTTCTGTCCATGGAGATTGCCGAGGTCGAGACCCCTCGTGGGAAACCGTATTTCGGCCGCGACCCCGAGAAAGCCGAGAGGTAAACTTTGCTTGTTTTGCTGAGTTTCGTCAGTTGCGTAGGAGATGTGCTAACTCTTCTATTCTTGATGCAGGATCCGCTGCACTAACCCGGATTTCCCACCGCTGGTATTGAATTTCCTCGTGAGATGATCTCCTCGCGAGGCCTGTGATGTCCCGCAATACGTCAACCGGGCTATTTCTGCTTTGCCGAAGGCCTCGACGACCGACTTGGATGCGATCGCCCGCCAGCGATCCAGGGACGCGATGCAGGATGCCTTTGCTCTCTCCCTCCAGGCGGAGACGATGGCTTCCCAGGCTGTGAAGGAATTCAAAGGGCGTCCTTCTTCTTCTCGTCTTCAGGCAGACCTCGAGGCTGCTCAGAAACAGAACTCCGAGTTTGCCGACATGATCGTGGCTATGGAGAAGGACTCCTTGGATGCAGCAAAACGGGCAAGTCAGGATCTTGAGCTGGCGAGACAGTGAGAGAGCTCGGGCGACGGTCGAATGGCTTCGGGATCAGATGACAGAAGCCCGTCGGTCGTACGCGGCTACCCAGAAGGAAGCAGATCAGCTGAAGGTGACTGTCGCTCGGCTGACTAGCGAGCTGGCGTCGTCTAGGGGAGAGACGGCAGCTAAGGAGTCCAAGCTTCAGGGTGCACAACAGGCGGTTGCGGAGTTGAAAGGAAAGCTAGAGGCGACCGAGGCCGATCCATTTCTCAACGTGGAGTTCGTTAGCGAGTTTGCCTATTACATGGCGTTCGCTGACTCGCTCCGCGCCACTAAGAAGAGAGGGCTGGAGGTCGGACCTGTTGCTGAAAACTTCAAGGCATACGCGCTGGAGCATCCTCTTCATCCTGCCTTCTCCGTGCCGATTCTGGACCTCTCGGATATCGGTGTAGATCTAAGCTGGTACCCGACTCCCGAGAATCTTGTTCATCCAAATGCCCCAGAGGACAGGGAGATAGCTCCAGAAGCAGGCGAGGGATCGCGGGACGATCCAGTGGTCGAAGGCGAAGGCCAGGCCGGGGCAGCCTGAGGTCTTACGTCTCTTTTATTTTTGTTTTTGGCTTGTAATTTCTATAGATTTCCTTGTACTTTAGCCTTCGGGCGACCATGTTTGTACTTTGATATTCCAAGTAATGAAATTAAAGTTTGCTTCTTCGATTTATTGCTTGAATGATTCTCTTTCTGAGTCTTTGCATGACTTTGTACAAATGTGTGAGGAGAGATTATTGCGTGTATATCTCCAAGTGAATTGATAAACTCATATTGATAACTTTTACAACAAAATCGATCGCTGCACATACATCTGAAAAATGCCGATCTCCGTATGTAATTGAATAGGGACGATCGTCGTATATATAGCTCCGCCCTTCCCCCTTGTTTTTGTTCACTTAGTGAAAGTAAGGGGACGAAAATAAATTGTTGATTGAGCGGTTTTCAATTTTGTAGATTCCTCGAGGAAGGCCGTCCATCTCGGTCTAGAGGAACCGTGCACGATCGCGGAGTTCGATGGAACCGACCTCCACGACCATGTCTTGTGCGCGAGCGACATTCCGTCTGATGGCCATGTTCTCGCGACTCACTTAATTGTGAGGGTCCTCCGTAGCCTGCCCCCGCCTTGTATTTAAACGAAGGGCGTGCGGTCTTGGTCTGGAGGATTCCTTGCGCGGGGCATCGTCGGATTAATCGACTCCACGACCGCGGCTTGTTAGCACTTTTCTACCTCAGACCGCCATGTTAGATGGAGATCCTCGACGGTATACGTTGTGACGGGGGGAGGGACGCGTCGCATTGTCCGGATCCACCATGTTAAGTGATGGACCTTTGAGGGTGGGCGAACGTGTCCACAGATCTGTTTTGGAGGGCCCTTTGGCTACGCCCGCCTCATATTTAAATGAAGGGCGAGCGATCGCGGCCCAAAGGGACCTTGCACGGGCACAGAGAACGGTTCCATCATCCTCCACAGCCATGTCGATACTCTTCTACCTCGGACCATCATGTCAGATGACGATCCTCGACGGTATATGTTGTGTAAGGGGAAGCGATCGCTTGCCTAGGTTCTTCATGTTGATGACGAACTTTAGAGGGCGGGCGAGTCATCTTCAGATTTGCTTTTGGAGGGTCCTTCGGCTACGCCCGCCTCGTATCTAAACGAAGGTCGAGCGATCGAAGCCCAAAGGAACCTTGCATGGACGGATCGTCAGTTTCATCGATTTTCGCGACCATGGCGGTACTTTTCTACCTCGGGCCATCATGTTAGATGACGATCCTCGATGGTATACATTGTGCTAGGGAAGGCGATCGCTGCCTAGGTCCATCATGTTGATGACGAAGGCATGTAGATACGGTTGCCGAGGTTGATCGAGGGGTCGGCTCATATGAGCTTTCCGGCCTGTTCGCGTTCGACTCTGGCGACCGTATCGGGAGATCGATGGGGCTTCGGCTAAGCCAATAAACTATCCAACTTTCCCTCTTCGAACAATCTCCAGAGTTGTTTGAGGAGGTCGCGGCATTGGTTGGTGCTGTGGCCGGGACTCTTATGGTAAGCACAATATTGATTGTGGTCCAGATGACCGTTGTCCCTTATCGCCTTTGGCTTGTTTAGCGGTTCGCGCCCCTTGATGGCGTAAAAAATGTGGGCCGGAGTTCGATTGAACTTGTGGAGGAGATGGGCTTCCATATCCTCGAAGGACTTGAGATCGCCGGGTGGCTTGGCGACTGCCTTTTTGGTTTTCGCGATCGCCGTCTTTCGAACGGGAGGCGGCGTCTCCTCGCCTAGGCGGAGGGTGAGCAGCCTCTGCCTGGCCAGAAAATCGGCGGCCTTAGCGCGGAAGATCGCGTAGGTCGGGGGAATATCCTTCGTGAGGTGCCTAAACATGGACGAATGACCGTAGAATCCCCCCAGGATCGAGTATAGAGCGAGCTCGTCGCTGATAGGCTCACCGGTGAGGACTATTTAATCCACCCTGTCGATGTAATCTGCATCGGATTCGTCTTCCCCATGCCTGATTTTCTTCATGCAGTGGGAGCCTTCTGGTCTGGCGACCTTGGTGGCGAAGTATGACGTGAAGTCACTCGCCAGTTTCTCAAAGGAAATGATTGATCGCGGTGGTAGTGAGACGTACCACCTATGGGCCAGCTCGCCCAAGGTTAAAGGGAATATTCGGCACTTGGTCGCGTCTGATGCCCCACACCCAGTTATGTAAATCCGGAACTTGCTTAGGTGGGTCTCGGGGTCCGATCTCACTTCGTACAAAGGTGTTTTGGGAGGAGCGATCCTTGGTTGCACGAGGGCAAGCTCGATGTGGACCGCGAGTGGTTCAGTCGGTCTGATGATCTTTCTTCTGGCGCTTGCCCTAGTATCCAAGAGCGCTTTCATCTCGTCGAGCTGGCATTGCAGAGCGGCCATCGCCGCGGCCTGGCTGCTCGTGGCTAGGCACTCGGAGCGAGAGCCAAGGCGATCAAGTACTGACCCCCTGGCTCCGCTGTCCATGATGTCCTTGCCGCGTGGCTCGACTCTTCGGCGGAAGAGCCAAACGGCTGTCCTGTATTTGGTTCGGAGTTGGGTAGGCCGAACTCCTGGTGACGGATTCGGATTCCGTCATCTCGTGGTTGGGGCCAGAATGCCCCGGTCGCCATGTTGGATCGCTTCCTAAGCGGCTGAAGATGGAACTGTCCCGCCTTGCGAGAGCCTTTTCTCGCGAATCGGGGCTTTCTGAAGATCGCTCGGCCAGTAGCCCCTTGAACTTCCATTTGCCCGCGCAGCGGATGGCCGAGGGAGTTATAGCGGGCGCCGCGCATGCTCTCGGTCGCTCCCTTAGGATAGCCATAGCCTCGTCGATCTGTTCCGCTGTTTGGAACTGGTCGAGCGAAAGGCTGGAGCCGTCCCTCAGGTGCGGGATCGAAAGTCTCGCATCGCCGCGGATACCCTCTGCCGTCGGTTGGGGCTCGGATCGAGCTGGGATATGATGTCCGGCGGTTCGGAGAGTGTCTCTCTTTGATGTGGTGGCAGACGTCATGACTTTGAAGGCTTTTCTTTGAAGAACAGTGAGTGTTTCTTCAAGTATATGCCCCAAGAATAGTGAGTATTCTTCGGGACGGTAGGAATAAAAACGAAGGTCCACCCCTTCTTCTAGCGCCAATTGTTGTTACCCAAAATATTATCCGGAGATGATATTGCTGGAATGGTTGAGTAACAAACAAATGCGAGAGCACGTCCGTGGGGAAAGTAAATAACACAAGATTTGTCAGGGTTGTTAGTCCCGGGCTTGAATGCTCTCGCGAGATATTATTAATACAAATACTTTGGAGTACAAATATTAATGTTAGAGTACAATTAAAATGAGTGTAAAGACCCTAGTTATCTTAGCTATTGAGCGTGAATTGCCGGAAGAACCATATATGATGCTCTGTGAGTTCTTGTAACAACGATGGAGTGCTGTGACGACTGTGAGAAATCGACGGTCTCTGACAGTGTGTATTAGCTGAATGTCTGAGCTCCTAGACTTGCGAGTCTCTTCGAATCTGAACTGTAGGGAGTTCTTGCCTCTGCCGACCGTATTTTGGTTAGGAGGTGCTGAGAGAGAAATCCTAGATTCAAGAGAGGAAGCCGAGAGTCTGAAAGTCTGAACCTTTGTGAATGTTTTTCTGAACGTATTGCCAACTTTTCTCCAGTTGCTGGAGGTTCTCTATTTATAGGACTGGGAGTCGCTGGGCGATCGCCTCTGCTGTATTATAATAAGCGGAAGATCGTCTTTAGCATATGGGTTGGTCTCCTTGAAGTCCGCAGAAGTTGCTGGCTGCCAGAAGTGCGAACCAATGAGAGGCCAACACGCGTTTGTGCCGCTGTCTTGGGAGGCCCTACTTAGGACCTTTCGGCGGGTCTGTCGGGAGGTGAGGCCGTCCTTGTCACTGACAGCTGCTGATGGGCTGGAGTTAACGATCCATGTTCTACGGCACCTTTCGCGTATCTGCACATGGGTCCTTGCTTCGTGATCCAGTCTTTGTAGACTTTGGCGGACGAAGGCCTTGTTCGTGGCACAGGACGCTCGTCCTTGGTCGGGCAGCAGAGTCGATCGCTAGGTGCCAAAAGGCGATCTCCTTGGGAGTCGATCGCTAGATGCTCGAAGGTGGACTGTTATCTTCATTTTGACAAGTTCGCCGTAGGTCATTTGGTCGTGGACTCGGTCGCTCGGCCCTTATACCGATCGCCGTCGAGGCGTATAAATCGCCGCACAACAGGATGTATGGGGAGTTAAAGGAGTTCATACCTCATTTATAGATGTCAGGTTTTGGGGTTTTGTAACTCCAGAATCCTTTGTATTTTTTGGGTTTCGTAACCCCATGATCGTTTGTATTCTGGGGAGTTGTTTATGCAGGGCTGTATTAAAATCGGTTAGGATGTATGGGGATCTAAAGGAGTTCATACCTCATTTATAGATGTCAAGTTTTTGGCTTTTGTAACTCCAGAATCTTTGAATTCTTTTGGGTTTCGTAACCCCATGATACCGTGTATTCTTTTGGATTTGGAATCTCTTTATTGTATTTAATGATGAGTCTGCTTACATTCCAGAATTAATGCTGAATTGAAGTCTAAAGAATGAAAGCCCGTTCATCTTGTTTATAATGAATTCCCAGCATTAGCTAGCTTGTACTCTATGCAATCTTGATGCCTCCACATTAAATTAAAAGACTGAATCTTTATATATATAAGACTCAAAATGAAAAAAGTGATATCCAATACTTAAAAAAAAAGTCACTGCCATTACTATAGTTATTTAAAATAAATGATACAAAGATAATCTATTCAAAACACAAACATCGGTAAATTAAGAGATTTGTTTGATGCTCATTCTAACTGTTATTTAAAAAAAAGCTAATATATATATATATATATATATATTAGTCGAATTAACATACTACACATAAATAATGACCATTTATAGTTAAAACAGATTGTAAATTAATAAAGTATTACTTAGATAATACATCAATTTTTGTATAATACCTTTTATAGACAACATAAATCGTCATATAGTGTCTCACCAGTTTGTTAGAAACTAAAAATTTTAGGCCCTTATTGCTAGTGACTCTAGGTATCTCGACATACAACCAACCATGACTGAAGACAGGTTGAGGATGGTATGACCTATGTGCGAAAGTGTCTGCTCGTGGCTCTTATTTATAGTCGTAAGTTAGCAAAGACTCAATGTAAATTGTAATCTCTGCAATCTGATGTGAATTTTGTAATTCAATGAGCTCATGATCACTCGGAAGTTCAATATATTATGGCATCTATCTTTAGCAGATACCAGTGATCAGTGATGCCTTGATTATTTGCTTTTCGGGTCTAGTGACTTTCATCCTCTTTCCATTATATACAACTCGAGCTTGATCAATATTGATGAGCACCATAAGCAATAACCAACTTTCAACTTGATCATATTTTTTAAAAATACAATATATTTTATCTTGTTAAAGAATTCACGAGAAAATACACCCATGTGGTCAGACACATTTTCTTTCCATTTTGTAAATATTGTGAGAACTATAATACTCCACTTCGAAACGGGCTATCTTCGACATCATATTTTTGTTGACTTTATCAATGTCATTGGTCGGCTGAGTATATCTTATGGTATAAATTTTATGGATCCGACATAAACCGTATTTGTGTGATGCCAGGTAGGGTCCGACGGGGCCTCTGGAGTTTGTTACTTGATGAGTACGAACCGTACTTGTGTGATGCTAAGTAGGGTCGGATGGCGCCTATGAAGTTCTTTACTTGATGAGTACGAACCGTATTTGTGTGATTCTAGGTAGGGTCCGATAGGGCCTCTGGAGTTTGTTACTTGATGAGTACGAATTCTATATGTGTGATGCCAGTTAAGGTCAGATAGGGCCTCTGGAATTCGTTACTTGATGAGTACAAATAATATTTTGTTGTCGGATTTCATGACCCGTGATTATATTCTAGTTGTCAAGAATTGAAAAAATCTTTGGGCTGTGACCCTAAGTGATTTTTGAAAAGATAAGGACTCTTCAATCCTAAATGTTTTTCCTCTAAAAACTCCCAAGATCTGTAAAATGCTTTACAAATCGTTTAGTTGCTTTATTATTACCTTTCATGGTTCCAGATTATTTTGCTCAAATGAAATATCTCTGGAAGTCTTTCGTTGTGTTTGATTAGTTGATTATTCTGGATTATTATATTCTTGGAATATGATGTGTATGGATCGTAATTGTACTTTATACTTGTACTAGCAAAATTACAGTTTGCCAGGTACACGCAGGTTCTTGAGGAGCAATACGCATGATCGGTTCGAAAGATGATGAAAGACAAATGACACTAATCACAGGAAGGACAATACTTGGTACTGTTGGTCGAATTATATTTTTTTTTCGCTGTAGTGTTTTCCCATCGTATGGGAGTGTTGTCGTATTTTAACCCCTGTGCAGGTATGAATTTTGAAATAGAGATATATTTGAAGTTAAGTTGTATGTTACTTATGAAAGACCAATCGGTCTACTGTTTCAGATATTAGGTTGTGAAAACCTAGGCTGTCGGGTCAAGTCGTGGATTGTCGAGTCTTGTCTTGTCGGATTGTGTCTGATTGAGTCATGTCGCGACGTGTCGTCCGAGGTGTCGATCGTGATTAGTATCGTGGTTGCAGCCATCATCTTCGTGCGACATGTGAATGTAAGCCTCCTCTTTTATATCTCGTGTTTAGTAGCCTTGTTTATATGTGCATTATAAGATGGAATTCGGATTTAATACTTGTGGTATATTACGTGTGTAATGAGCGAGATATATTGATGGATTGGACAGAGTGGTGTAGTATGTTATGAAGCTTTGAACATTGATAGGTTTCAGAAAGTGTATCGACGGTAGAAGTCATTGAGAAACTCAGACAGATGTTTTTAACGTATGTATGAACTTGGTGTTCCAGAGTTGTGTTCGTTGAATTGACAATTATGTATTCCGGATGGGCAAGTGTTTAAAAATCGATTGTTTTGGATAGTTGTCGTGTAATACCCGAGATTTCCGTTTCCAGTTGGCGTTGAATTTTTCTACTATCTAGTGGATTGTTTGTTGTTCGTGTCTATATGATTGTGTGTCATGCATTGACACATGTTGCTTGCGGTTCAGATTTCTACGTGTTTATCGTTCCGTTAGGGATTATTGTTGTTGTTATGGGTTTTGGTGCGATTCTACTACCTGTGCAATAGGAATAGCGCACGCTATGGGCTAGAGATAGCGCGCGCTACTTGATTTTGCTAGCGCACGCTAACGGAGAGTGCATTATTGAGACAGAAGCTACTGCCTTCGACTGAGAGTTCGATAGCGCACGCTACGTAGTGGCGTAGTGCGCGCTAATGACAGGAGTTAGCGCACGCTATGGGTAGCATAGCGCACGCTAACTGTTGGTCATGTTCAGTCCAAAAGCTACTGGATTGAGTTTGGAGGTCTGGTTAGCGCACGCTAACACTTGTGTTTAGCACACGCTAACAGTGTGTTTGGGCAGGACGTTTTGTTTTGATGCGTCGATAGCTCATGCTAATCGTGATGATTAGCGCACGCTAAGCTGTCCAATATATAAATTGGACAGCAGTCGTGTTTCAATATTTTTCACTTCATTTCTTCTTTTCTCCAAGGGTTGAGACGAGGGAGATTAGGGTTCGAGTTCCTGGCCGATTTTACTCCATCCAAAGGGGTTTTGGAGAGTTCTAGGTGATTGTAATATCATATAATCCGTTGTTCTTCGTCGGAACGATTCCCATTTTTCCCTAGAGTTGACTTTTCAGAGATTTGTTCTTAATTCTGAATCTATTCCGATTCTGATGAATCGGTTGGTGTTATGTGATGTTATTAATCATGTTCTATGGATTGAATATCCATATTTCGAGTTTGTTTAACTCGATTGACGATTTGAGTGTTCTTGTTTGATTTAATGTTTGATTAAATGTTTCGATGAGTTTTCCTTTGATGTTTTGAGGAGATTTCCGTTATTGTTGGTCTCGATCCTCATTGTGATCATGTTTTTGTTGTTTCTTGCGGAAGTTGTAGGTTTCAAGGCACTTTGGTCGAGCCGTGTTCGTCGAAGGATTCGTGTGCCAGTTTCGAGGCAAGTATCTTGCTTATACAACTTGTGTCTTGTGATTAGAAATCGCGTGTGTGATCTGATGATTGTTTTGCCGTCGTAAACATAATTTTTATGAGTTGGTTATGTGTTACGCAATATGAAGGCTTGATAATGAATGTGTTATTTTGGTTTATGCCTTGTGTGGTGTGTTACGTGTACACATAATCGCGTTGGTTTGGTTGTACACATGTTTGTGCAATGGATTGTGTTATGATGGTTGGAGTATTGAGATTGTGTTATGTGTACGTGGTACGTGAATTTTGGTGATCAATGTGATTGATTAACAGAGTTCATTATCGATGGAATGTGATTGTGATAATTGTGTGTGACCGTTAAGTTCACTCATGTGGGTTCGACGGAACCTACGAGGATTCGTGGCAGAGGATCACAGGATCAGAATTTAATGAGGTGCTGAGGTCCAATCGTGCGGGTCTGACGAGGCCTACGATAACACTTGGCGGGGATCATGGGTTTAGGGCACAACACGTCCAGCCGTGTGGGTTCAACGGGACCTACGGTGACTCGTGGCAGAGGATCACAGAGTCGGGATAGTTGTTGATTATATGTTGGTTTAGTCCGTGTGGGTTGTTGAACCTACGGAGACACGTGACGGTGGATCACAGTATCAAGATTGTTGTTGTTTGATTATATGTTTTAGTCTATGCGGGTTGTTGAACCTACGGAGACACGTGACGGTGGATCACAGTGTCAAGATTGTTGATGTTTGGTTAATGTGTTTAGGTTAGTCCGTGTGGGTTGTTGAACCTACGGATACACGTGACGGTGGATCACGGTGTCACTATTATGTTTTAAGAATCAATGTTTTGAAAGGAAAGATTTTATGGAAAGTAATGTTGGGCCGAGTCCCAAGCGATTTGATGAAAAGGTTCTCCGTGTTGTATATTTTGAATTTTGGGCTAAGACCCTAACGTTTTCGAAAATGGGATTTTGACAAACAGAGGACATGAGATCTTAAGGATTTATGTTTTCTAAAAATCTCGAGATGACAGTTATTTTTACAAAGACTCCACTTGCATTGGTGTCTAGTTTATTAAAACCTCTCGGGAATATGTGATTGGTTGAGTTGTGATTGTCTGACTTGCGATGGATAATTTGGTTTGGTTATTGTATCTGATTCGTAGTTGCTGATTGCTTGATACATTTTGTATGGTTATGATACTTGCACTAGTAAAACAGTGGAGTTTTGCTAACCCCCGATTAATCGGGGGTGGATGTCTGTATTGCATCCAGGTACATGCAGGTGCGTGGGAGCAGTCACAGGATCGGCACAAAAAAAAAGATGATGGGCTGTGATACTAATCAAGAGTTATGGACTCAGTTGTCGTTGTTGTGTCGTTGTATTATTCTCAGTCTTCCGTTGTGTTATATCGTGTTAAATTTTGGACCCCTGCGTGGGTATGAGTTGTAAGAATTATTTTCAGTTTGAATTAGTTATGTGACCTTATCGGTCCGAGTTGTTATTCTGTTCGACCCCGGCCGGTCGAACAATTGGTTGTTTTATTATGTTTAGCCTGGTAGATCCTTGAGAAAAGGGTTTACGACTTGTAATCATCTCGGTTGTATTCTGGGGGTGTTACAAATATGGTATCGGAGCTTAGGTTGTGAAAACCTAGGCTGACAGGTCGAGTTGAGTCGTGTTTTATCGTGTCCTTTGAGCCGTCAAGTGACAAATTTGAGTTGTGTGTTGTCACAACATGTCATGTGTGTTGTCGGTTGAGATTAGTATCGTTGGCGACTGTCATCTTCGTGCGACCTGTGGATGTAAGTCTCCTCTCCTATGTGAGATATTTGTGTTTTGTGATTTCATTTATGTGCACGTTGTGAGATCAAACCTGTTTTCGGTACTTGTGATGTACTACATGTGTATTAGGTTAACAATATTGATTGTTTGTATACCGAGTGGTGCAGTATGACGTGAAAGCCTTGAACATTGATGTGTTCCTAGTAGTGTATTGACGGTGGAGTTGTTGAAGAACTCTTATAGATAGTTTTGACATGTGTTGGAATTATGCATTCACGATTTGTGTTTGTTGAGTTGGTGATTTTATATGCCGGGTAGGCATACGTGTTAAGAATGAATCATTATAGATAGTTGTTGTAATTATATCCACTGCGTGTATGTTCGAAAATAATTTTTTTAAAGGGTCTCAAGACTTGAGTACGTTGGTGAAAAAACAAAGTTTGAAATGGTTTTGACGTTACGGTCAAACAATGGTTTGATGTTGATTTTGGAAACTGTTGAATTTCGGTGAACCAACCACGTAATTTAAATGGAACTTTATGATGGCATTTTCGGAGATGTGTTTTGAAGTGTTTTGGACAATTGTAAAATGTTACCGTTGATGACCCTTTGTCGTGTTTGAAAGGATTCTGAGAAAATGATTTTTTGCGTATCTGTGCTATTTTCAAAGGACTTGAGAAAATGCTTTTATAACCTTCACGCCATAAAATTTTCGTATTTTTAAATCAAACGTGATTTTTAATTTCGAAAAGGGTGAAGGATGAATTTTTTTATGAATTGTGTCAGTTAGCACACGTTAATGTGATGTAGTTAACGCACGCTAATCGTAGGCTTAGCGCGCGTTAAGATGTAATGTGTTGTATGGTTTGGATGTGATTATTTATATGTGGGATTGTTTATCGTATGTATTAATGGTTGCCACCTGGGGACGGTTCGGTGAAACCTCTAGGGGTCAATGCCAAGAGAGCATGACCACGGAATACCTTATGTATTGTCGATTTTGATGACGTGTGGTAACATGTGATTGCTATATGTGCTGTTAATTCTGATGATGTTGAACGGTAGCATGTGATTACCTTTTATGTTGATGTCTGTGATGATAATACGTGATAGTCATGGTTGTGTGATGCTATGTTTCATTGTATTGAACGATTGCATGTTCAGTATGCCGAGAGGTCGAGGTTGAGGCCGTGGTCGCGGCCGTGAACGTAATCAGGATCGTGTTAGGGTGGCTCGTTCGTTGCCGAGCATTAATCGGTCCAGTACAGATGGTCAGGAGGACCAATCGCGTGATCAGGGACAACCAGCTGGGGGTAATGTTAATGTTGGCGCCGCCGCCATCCTTCAGCAGGTGTTGACCCAGTTGGCACAGGTGAATCAAGCAGTGCATCGGAATGAGCTTCCAGATGATGATAATGGAGCTAGTAAGTGGTTGCGAGACGTGATGAGAATACACCCACCGGAGGCCGAATATTGTCCACCGCTTATTCAAGAGCGCAGGATTGTTGAGTTTTTATCGGCTACGCCCCAGGATGTGTCGATATCCCAAGCGATAGTCGATTATAATCAGCAGTTGTGTTATGTTCGTGAGCAAGTGAGAAGTGAAGCGGATAAAATCCGATACTTCAATATGCGCATGAAACCCCATATTCGTGAGAGTATGGCTCCACTCATGTGTACCACTTTGAAAGAGTATCAGGACCGAGCTTTGGCCATCGAGATGGCTGTTTCTGTGTCAGAGGCTAGTTCGGGAGGTAAGAGACAGAAGACCTCAAAGAAGTGAGTTTCGTGAGCCTGTTGTTTCACATTATCCTTCTGTGAGCACTTTTCATTCATTTGGTCAGTCTAAGAATCCTACTCCAATGGAGAGTAAGGTGAGAGTTGTAAGGACTTGCTTCAAATCTAGTCGTGTGGGCCATGTGAGGCAGAACCCAGTTGATTGTTTCAAGTGCGGTCAAGTGGGACACCAAGCGGTGCATTGTGAGACCGTTGCGGAGATGTTCGGGAGATGGAATTCTGCTACTACCCCTAGAGGGCCTAGAGGTGCCGAGTGATTGTAATTGTTGTGTTTTGTTTGTGGATTGTATCTCGTGCAGAGATTTGATATTATACTTGATGTTTGGTTTGAATATTTTCGTGTGGGCTGTTGAACCTACGGAGACACGTGACAGGAGATCATGTGGTCACTTGATGTTTGAACGTTTGTGTTTTGTTTTGTAACGCTGTGATGCTTTTGTTTTAAGTTTCGGGACGAAACTTATTTTTAGTAGGGTAGAATGTAATACCCGAGATTTTCGTTTCCGGTTAGTTTTTGGTTGGCGTTGAATTTTTCTATTGTTTAGTGGATTGTTTGTTGTTCGTGCCTATATGATTGTGTGTCATGCATTGACACATGTTGCTTACGATTCAGATTTCTACATGTTTATCGTTCCGTTAGGGAGTATTGTTGTTGTTATGGGTTTTGGTGCGATTCTACTGCCTGTGCAGTAGGAATAGCGCTAGAGATAGCGCGTGCTACTTGAGATTGTTAGTGCATGCTAACGGAGGGTGCATTATTGAGGCAGAAGCTACTGCCTTCAACTGAGAGTTCGATAGCGCATGCTACGTAGTGTCGTAGCGCGCGCTAATGGCAGTAGTTAGCGTACGCTACGGGTAGCATAGCACGCTAACTATTGGTCAGGTTCAGTCCAGAAGCTACTAGACTGGGTCTGGAGGTCTCGTTACCGCACGCTAACACTTCTGGTTAGCGCACTCTAACAGTGTGTTTGGGCAGGGCGTTTTGTTTTGATGCGTCGATAGCGCAGGCTAATCATGATGATTAGCGCACACTAAGCTGTCCAGTATATAAACTGGACAGCAGTCGTGTTTCATCATTTTTCACTTCATTTCTTCTTTTCTCCGAGGGTTGAGACGAGGGCGATTAGGGTTCGAGTTCCTGGCCGATTTTACTCCATCCAAAGGGGTTTTGGAGAGTTCTAGGTGATTGTAACATCATCTAATCTGTTGTTCTTCGTCGGATTGAGGTATTTTTCCCTAGAGTTGACTTTTCAGAGATTTGTTGATTCCGAATCCAGTCCGATTTTGATGAATCGGTTGGTGTTATGTGATGTTATTAATTATGTTATATGGATTCGATATCCATATTTCGAGTTTGTTTAACTCGATTGACGATTTGAGTGTTCTTGGGAATTATTGAACATTTGATGTTTGATTAAATGTTTCGATGAGTTTTCCTTCGATTTTTTGAAGAGATTTCTGTTATTGTTGGTCTCGATCCTCGTTGTGATCGTGCTTTTATTGTTTATTGTGGAAGTTGTAGGTTTCGAGGCACTTCGGTCGAGATGTGTTCGTCGAAGGATTCGTGTGCCGATTTCGAGGCAAGTATCTTGCTTATACAACTTGTGTCTTGTGATTAGGAATCGCGTGTGTGATCTGATGATTGTTTTGCCTTCGTAAACATGATTTGTATGAGTTGGTTATGTGTTACGCATTATGAAAACTTAATGACGAATGTGTTATTTTAGTTTATGTGTTGTGTGGTGTGTTACGTGTACAGGATTGTGATAATCGCGTTGGTTTGGTTGTACACATGTT
Organism: Orobanche coerulescens; assembly: GCA_033398695.1. Classification (NCBI taxonomy): domain Eukaryota; kingdom Viridiplantae; phylum Streptophyta; class Magnoliopsida; order Lamiales; family Orobanchaceae; genus Orobanche; species Orobanche coerulescens. The sequence continues at coordinate 25,589,650 of CM065805.1, read as the reverse complement.
TGTGCAATGGATTGTGTTATGATGGTTGAAGTATTGAGATTGTGCTATGTGTACGTGGTACGTGAATTGTAGTGATAAATGTGATTGATTGACAGAGTTTATTCTTGATGGAATGTGATTGTGATAGTTGTGTGTGACCGTTAAGTTCACTCGTGTGGGTTCGACGGAACCTACGAGTATTTGTGGCAGAAGATCACGGGATCATAACTTAATGAGGTGATGAGGCCCAATCGTGCGGGTCTGATGAGGCCTACGATAACACGTGGCAGGGATCATGGGTTTAGGGCACAACACGTCCAGCCGTGTGGGTTCGACGGGACCTACGGTGACTCGTGGCGGAGGATCACAGAGCCAGGATAGTTGTTGATTTTATCTTGGTTTAGTCTGTGCGGGTTATTGAACCTACGGAGACACGTGATGGTGGATCACGGTGTGAAGATTGTTCTTGTTTGATTATATGTTGGTTTAGTCCGTGCGGGTTGTTGAACCTACGGAGACACGTGGCGGTGGATCACGGTGTCAAGATTGTTGATGTTTGGTTAATGTGTTTGGGTTAGTCTGTGCGGGTTGTTGAACCTACGGAGACACATGATGGTAGATCACGGTGTCACTATTATGTTTTAAGAATCAAAGTTTTGAAAGGAAAGGTTTTATGGAAAGTAATGTTGGGCCGAGTCCCAAACGATTTTTTGAAAGGGTTCTCCGTGTTGTATATTGTGAATTTTGGGCTAAGAGCCTAATGTTTTCGAAAAGGGGATTTTGACAAACCGAGGACATGAGATCCTAAGGATTTGCGTTTTCTAAAAATATCGAGATGACAGTTATTTTTACAAAGACTCCACTTGCCTTGGTGTCTAGTTTATTAAAACCTCTCGGGAATATGTGATTGGTTGAGTTGTGATTGTCTGACTTGTGATGGATAATTTGGTTTCGTTATTGTATCTAATTCGTAGTTGCTGATTGCTTGATACATTTTGTATGGTTATGATACTTGCACTAGTAAAATAGTGGAGTTTTGCTAACCCCCGAGTAATTGGGGGTGGATGTCTGTATTGCGTCCAGGTACACGCAGGTGCGTGGGAGCAGTCACATGATCAGAACAAAAAAAAGATGATGGGCTACGATACTAATCAAGAGTTATGGACTCAGTTGTCGTTGTTGTGTCGTATTATTCTCAATCTTCCGCTGTGTTGTATCGTGTTGAATTTTGGACCCCTGTGTGGGTATGTGTTGTAAGAATTATTTTCAGTTTGAATTAGTTATGTGACCTTATCGGTCCGAGTTGTTATCCTGTTCGACCTCGGTCGGTCGAACAATTGGTCGTTTTATTATGTTTAGCTTGGTAGATCCTTGAGAAAAGGGTTTACGGCATGTAATAGTCCCGATTTTGATCTGGAGGTGTTACATGTCGTAATTATATCCACTGCATGGGTGTTCAGAAACAGTTTTCTGAAAAGTTCCTAGACTTGAGTATGTTTGTGGAAAATTAATTTTTGAAAATAGTTTGACGGTGCAGTCAAAAAGGGGATTTAGTGTTGATTTAAAAAGTTGTTTAAACACTTAGCAAGCCAGCTTTATAAATTCAAATTAAATCTTACGATGGTAATTGAAAGATGTGCTTTGAATTATTTTGGACATTTTGTAAAATGTTACCATCGTTGATCTTTTGTCATGATTAAAGGGATTTTGGAAATGATTTTAACGTATTGGTTTTATTCTCAAATGACTCGAGTATACGATTTAAAAAAAAAGATTTCACGCCATAAAACTTTTGTATTTTAAAACAAAAATATGATTTTCATTTTCAAAAATAAATAGTGAAAGATGAAAAATCTTACTCGGCTTAAGTTTTAAAATTTCGGACTTAGAAATTTTTTTGAGAAGAGTCAGTTAGCGCATGCTAATGTCATCATTAGTTCATGCTAACAAACCTGGACTGAAGTGTGGATTGAATTGAGTTAGTTAACGTACGCTAGCAGGCTTATTAATGCACGCTAATTTTATACCTATCGCGCGTTAAGTGCAGCGTGTAGGGGATGTGGATTTTTGCTTAAAGTGACAGGCTAGAGTTGAACCGTGTAGTGTCAAGCCGTTGTGATATGTTTGTCATATTACCATTCTTGATGAGAGATTTTGGATGAGTACCCAATTGTTGTGTTGCGTGGTTTGAATTTGCTTGTGACTCGATGTTATTCCGATGTGAATATTGGTCTGTGGAAGTATTCTGTGCAAGTATGAGTGGTTTCCCACCTGGGGACGGTTCGACGGAACCTCTGGGGTTGATGCTAGGCCGCGGGTTACTTTGTTTGTTGTTAATTATGATGATGTTGCGTGGTAACATGTGGTTCTTCTTTACATTTTGCCAAGTTTTATACTTAACATATTTGGCCTATGGAAGATACTCATTTGGTTCTTCCTTATCAAAATCTAGCAAGTATTCCTGACAAATTCCCCCTATTTTGATGATGGCAAAACTTTAACCAAGTAATCAAATGATCAAGTCTGCACTTAAGTGCAAGACACAAACTAAAGTCAGTCTAGCTTTTGAGACAACTGGGAATTGTCATTCAAAAAGACTGTTATAAAATTAATTTTACAAGTACATGTCTGAATTTTACAAGAAAATTTTAAGTACATAAATCATTACAAGTAAAAATAAGTAAGAGTCATCTGCCTCTTCCTCTGCCTCTTCAAATAGGCTGTTTGGAAGGTCTGAAGGGTTTAGCTCCAATTGGTCTTGTTTTGACTGGGGCAAGACCATACTTCCTTTTCACGACAAGGGCTGCGAAGGCTTGCTCTTCTTGGGATGAAAATTTGTTCTCAAGACACAGCTTCTTGATTTTCCTTTGTAGCGTAAGTTCATCCAACGCACCTCATCTTTCCATAGTTGGTGGATCTTTGGCAGTGAATACAGGAATCCTGGGATAGGCATTTAGTTTCCCAGCATGTTTCTTCAGAATAGCCCAGAGTTGCGGATGGGCTGCCTCCATGAAATTTATGAAGATTTGCTGTGGGGAGAGATTATCATCCTGGAGTATTTCCCAAATGTAGTAGTCTCTGATAAGCTTCTTTCTTGTAGATCCCCACATTTCCAGAGCTTCATATGGAACAAAATCCTCCACAAACCACAACTCCTTTCCTTCCCACTCTAGAGTAGGCTCAAGACCTCCTCTAGTCCTCCTTTTCTTGCCTTCAGCCGGGCCACTGCTCGATCTCGATCCTCCCTTCCTTTTCAGCTTGATGGTCCTTCAATTTGAAGGATATTTTGCCTCTTTTTGTTCTTAGCTCGCCTTATCTCTCCTTGATTACTTCCTCCCCCTGCATTCTCTCTTCCTTTTTGCCAGATCAACTAGGGTAGTCAATTGTCGCTCTATTCGCTCATCCAATCAGACATGCCAAATGGCATTCTGTTGTTGGTAGGGGGAGGAGGCTGAGGAACTTCTCTCTGCAGCAAAGTGTCGATCTTTGCATTGATGGATTGAAGGTCAGGAGTGACCTGAGATGCCAGCAGCTCTCCAATTGTATCTTTCACTATCTGCCTGATCAGCTCAGTCATGGCAGGTGATATCTGAGCTGGTGGAGAGTGCTCTCCTGAGCCTTCTGCAATTGAACCACTGGACTGCAAGCTTCTGTCTGCAGCTGGTACTCCAGATGGGGTCTTCTCTGGGGTCCCTCATCTGGAGTCCTCAGCTAACTCCGCATCTAGGATGGTGTACCGGGCAGGTACCACAGTTCTATCTACAGCTTCTTGTGTCGGCTCTGGCTCCGGCTCCTTTTCTTCTTCTGCCTTCTCTTCTTCTTTCTCTTGTTCCTCCTCCTTTTCTTCTTCTGCCTTCTCTTCCTCTTTCTCCTGTTCCTCCTCCTTTTCTTCTTCTGCCTTCTCTTCCTCTTTCTCCTTTTCTTCTTCAATATCATCCTTTTCTTTTTCCTCATCCTTTTCTTTTTCATTTTCTTTTTCAGCTCCTTCATCTCCTCCATCATCATCATCCTCATCATTATCATCATCATTATTGTTATCATCCTTGCCATCTTTTTCTCCTTCATCATCATTCTCCTTTTCATCATCATCATCCTCCTTCTCTCCTTCATCTTGTTCTACTTCTTCTCCTTCTTCTTCTTCTTCATTCAACTCTTCTGTCTTCTCCACTTCCTCAGGTTGATTTTCAACTAAAATCTTTTCTTCTTCTCTGCTCTCCACCTGCTCTTCTTCTTCATCGTCAAAAATAACAACTTCTTTATTTTCTTCTCCATCTACCTCCTCAATCCTAATTTCCTTTTCAACTACCTCCTCAACAACTTTCTCATAAGATCCATCAAAAATACTAAGCATAATGCAGTGGATGAACTGGTCCATGTTGGTTTTAAAATTGGACATGAACCAGTCCTCCTGAAGGATCAAAATTGTGTCTTATGTTTTACAAAAATCTATCAGCACATCCTCCGTGGCTTGGGGATAGTCCCAACCTCAAGTGTCAATAAAAGATTGAAGTTTGACAAAAGATAGGGATTTCAAAAATTTCCATTCTTCAAAGATTTCAAGGAACGATTGTTTTAAGGCTAGAGGTTTAACAAGTTGTAGTTGTTCGATGGATAGATTGAAAGTATTATTTTCTAAGAGGTTAAAGATATAGTTGGCTTCAGGGATAGAAATTATTAGACCTGATTCTTCTTCCTCAGAGATGTAGGCTGGGGTGAGGACAGCCATAATCTGAGTCTCGTGGGTGCCTGGGGTAGGCTGGTCTTCCAGGTGAGTTGGTGACCTGGCTGAGGGGCTGGCAAGATGATCAGACTGCTCTTCCTCACTAAACTGCAGTCTCCTGGGCCTCTTGGGAGAGGGTTCTGGTGATGACTGCATGATAGAAGGTCCTTCAGGGGCTAGTCCCCTTCTCTTAAATCGGACTGCTATGGGAGTGTCGTCGGACTCGGTGTCTGACTCGACTGCAGTTGGGATGTCGGCTGCAGGTCGGTCCGACTCTCCTGACGAATAATATCTCGGGTATGGCCTTGTGTCAGGTAGGTCCTTCAGCATCTGGGCTGCTCTCCTTGTGCCTCCCAATTTTCTCAGCTTCTCTTGGTCCAGATGACCAAGTCTTTTGTTGGGGTGGAATGGGTCAGTGCTTCCCTTCGCCATGCCTGTCTTTTCCAGCATCCAGCTCAGCTGCGTTCCAAATGCCAGCTTTGTTTTAAATCTCTTCTCATCAATAAGCCATTCGGCTTTGTTGACCTCTCGAACGAGTTGCCTGAATATGTAATCTTCCCAGTCAATTTCTTCTTCCTGAATTAGTGCTCCCAGCACCATAAATTTCGCCGACGACAGTTGGTCATAACTGCCGGCCATCCCCATGATTATTTTGTTGGTTATGTCCAACGCAAAACGATAAACTTTCTTAATCTCATTCCTCTTGGCAGTGAGTTTCAGTTTTTCCGGCAAATTCTCCTCTTTAATCTTCTTCCAGATTTCGGCAGAAGACTGTTTGAGTGCTTCGACGGCTATGCCGTGGTGCTTCATACCGAAAACAGTACGGATCGATTCTCGAGATATGTCGACCTGATTTCCACCGACTGTGCTCCGAATTCCATCTTGAATTATGCAGGTTTCGCGATAGAACGCGATAACATCCTCCTTGTACAGATGTTGAGGATTGATGTCTAGGAATGGGTAGACCCATTGAGTTTCATCGCGCGGATTAGGTTAAGCACATCGTAATCCTCCAGATTAGCATCCAATAAGCCTTCAAAATCGACGACCAGCGAGAAAATAATCTGGTCCTTGACCGCCTTCAGGTTGACGCCTTCGAAGTAGGATGCCATTTCTGCAAACAAAAGATTTTAGTGTATTTGGTGTTCAAGGAATTTTTGCTCTGAAAAATCTAGGGTTTCTGGTAAGCGTAAAAAGGTAAAGTAAAGGGTTTTCTTTCCTTATAAAGAAGATGAAAAGACGTATGGATTAATTTATTATATATTTGAAACGGTGGTACGGCTTTTGAGATTCTTTTGAATTTCAAATTTGAATCGGTGGTCCATTTTAAAATTTGACGGTTGGTTTTGATTGGCCACCGTGGAGGTCGATCTAATAAGCGATTGACGCGTGTATTAAAAATGCCACTTGTGAAACGAACATTAATATATTTAAATGCCATTTGTGAACCAAAATTAATATAATAATATTATGAATATGGCAGATAATAATTAAATATTCAGAGGTTGGTTTTAGAAAACTTAGCTGGTCTGATTTGTTGACTGTTGACCGCTCTGCATCAGGTGAGTTGACTTCTCGCCTGATATTCTGATCAGCTAGGTTGCTTTGTTCGTACTTCGTATTCTTGTCTACATCAGCTAGGATCTGATTCTTCAGCTGGGTCCGTCCTTCCTCTGAAATGCTTCAGCTTGCTTCAGTAATAGATTCCCAATCTAGTAATCCAAGATCTCTGCTCAGCTCCAAAAATCTTTCTTTTGGCAAGGGTTTGGTAAAGATGTCAGCTATTTGATAGTCTGTGCTGACTCTTTCAACTCTAACCCTTTTGTTAAGCACATGGTCTCTGATGAAGTGGTGCTTAACATCAATGTGCTTCGTCCTTGAGTGCAAAACCGGATTGTTGGTTATTGCAATAGCACTATTGTTGTCACACGAGATAGGAACTTCATTGGCAATAATATTATAATCCCTTAGCTATTGTCTAATCCATAAAATCTGTGCACAACAACTACCTGCAGCTAGGTATTCTGACTCTGTAGTGGAGATAGAGTTAGAAACCTACTTCTTGCTAAACCAGGATATCAGTCTGGTTCCTAGGAATTGGCACGTTCCACTAGTGCTCTTCCTGTTCATTTTGCATCCTGCGAAATCTGCATCTGAGTATCCTGATAGCTCGAAGTTATCATCCTTGGGATACCATAGTCCAACATTGATTGTAGACTTAAGGTATTTTATTATCCTCTTGGCTGCATCTAGGTGTGATTGCTTCGGCTTGGACTGGAATCGTGCACAAACTCCTACGGCATAGGATATGTCTGGCCTGCTTGCAGTGAGGTACAGAAGAGATCCAATGAGTCCTCTGTAGTGGGTTGAGTCCACTGATATGCCTGCCTCGTCTGCATCCAGATGAGTACTTGTGCTCATAGGAATTCTTGCTGGCTTGGCTGATTCCATTCCATATCTCTTGATAAGGTCTTTGGTATACTTAGCTTGGTTGATGAAAATTCCTTTTTCCATCTGCTTAACTTGTAGTCCGAGAAAGAAGTTAAGCTTTCCCATCATACTCATCTCAAATTCTCCTTGCATGAGATTAGAGAATTTCTCGCATAGCTCTGGATTGGTTGATCTGAATATGATGTCATCCACATATATCTGGACTATTAATATGTGGCCTTCGTGCTCCACTCTGAATAGGGTTTTGTCCACCTTCCCTTTTCAAAAACCATTTTTCTCAAGAAACACAGACAATGTTTCATACCACGCTCTAGGTGCTTGCTTAAGTCCATAGAGAGCTTTTAACAGCTTATAGACTTTGTCTCCTTTGACAAAACCTGGGGGTTGCTCTACATAGACTTCTTCTTCTAGGATTCCATTTAGAAAAGCACTCTTTACATCCATCTGATATACTTCAAAATCCTTGAATGCAGCATATGCGAGGAATAGTTTGATGGCCTCTAATCTTGCAACAGGTGCATAGGTTTCATCAAAATCTATTCCTTCACACTGTGCATAACCTTTTGCTACAAGTCTGGCCTTATTCCTAACAACAGCTCCGTCTTCATCACTCTTATTTTTGTAGACCCATTTGGTGCCAATAACCTTCTTGTGATCAGGTCTGTCTGTTAGTTCCCAAACTTTGTTTCTCTCCATCTGCTCCAATTCCTCTTGCATGGCATTTATCCAAGAGTAATCTTCTAGGGCTTGTTCTGTAGTTTTAAGTTCTATTTGTGGCATAAAGCATGAGAACATAGCTATTCCTGCTGGTAGGGTTAACTGTCTTGTCTTAACTCCATCAGTCAACTTTCCGATGATTTGCTGGATTGGGTGATCTTTGAGCCACTTGGGGATGTCGTCCTCTTCTGGGTTTGTTCCCCCTGTTGGATTGCACTGGTGGATTTCTGCATCAGCTGGGTTCTGGTCTGCAACTGGATCAGCTACCGTCTTGTCATCTGCAGGTTGGATCTGATCTGTAGGTGAGTCTTTATCAGCTACGGCTGGTTCTTCTTCAGCAGCAACTGGATCAGATAGGTTTGATGATCCTGTCTGATCTGCAGTTGGGTCTTCAGCAGCTGCAGTTGGGTCATCAGGCTGGTCTGCAGGTGAGTCCACCATTCCAGTGTCATGTACAATGACTTCTTCAAGGGTCGCTGATTTGAGCTTGTTCTCAATTAGCTCAACTTGCTTCATGTACTCAACGGTAGATTCATCAAAAACAACATGGGGTGTTTCCTCCACAACTAAGGTTCTTTTATTAAAAACTCTATATGCCTTGCTTCTTTGTGAATATCCCATAAAGAGACCGTCATCAGTTTTAGCATCAAAGGCATTTAGTTGTGTTTTACCGTTGTTGTGGATGAAACACCTACAACAAAAAATATGAAAGTAAGCAACAGTAGGAGTTCTATTATTCCAAACCTCATAGGGAGTTTTGCCATGTCTCCCTACTATCATACTCCTGATCAGGTGTGACAGTGTGTTGACAGCCTTCAGAACCTTTTGGGGCGTGTCCGCTCGCAATCATGGACCTTGCTGCTTCCTTCAGGGTTCTGTTCCTTCTTTCAGCAACGCCATTCTGCTGGGGCGTCCTGGCTGCAGAGAGCTCATGCTAGATCCCATTCTGATCGCTGTAATCAGTTATCGCCTTGTTGAGAAACTCTCCTCCTCTATCTGATCTGATCTTGATGATGGATAGAGATTTCTCATTCTGGATCCTTCTCAGCAGCTCAGGTAGCTTAGTCAAGGTTTCACTTTTCTTATATAGGAAGATAATCCAAGTGTACCTTGAATAATCATCTACTATTACAAGTGCATGCTTTCGGCCGCTCAGAGTCCTTGGCTTGATAGGACCAAATAGATCCATGTGGAGTAGATCTAAGATCCTTGTTGTGAGAGTTGTAGGCTGGACTGGCTTGAACGATGCTCTGGTCTGCTTTCCTTTCTGACATGCATCACAAAGCGCTTCCTTCTTGAATGCTTTATTTGGAAGTCCTCTGACCAGCTTCTGAGAACTGATCTTGTTGATGGATTTGAAGTTCAGGTGACATAATCTTTTGTGCCACATCCATCCATTCTCAGCTACTGTCTTGGATAGAAAACAGGAGTTAGGTGTTCCTGTGTTCCAATCAATCATATAGACATCTCTCCTTCTGAAACCTTATGGCTTTACTTCTCCAGATAAGATATCTATCACCATACACTTCCAGATGGTGAAGACCACTAGGTTCTTCTCGTCACAGAACTGGATTATGCTCAGGAGGTTGTACTTGAGCCCTTTGACATAATGAACTTTGGATATCACAATATTTCCTCGGTGCAGCTCTCTAAAGCCCTTTGTTTGTCCTCTAGAGCTATCTCCAAAGGTTACATCGGGACCTCTTTCTTTGGTGTATTTGGATAGCATCTTCTTGTTCCCGGTCATATGCCTCGAGCATCCAGAATCTACAAATCATTCTTCACCTCCAAAATTTGAGCTTGTGGAGATGTCGTTGTAGTCCTTCCACCTTTTCTGCAATCAGACAAGCAGAGATTTAGGTACCCAAATCTGTGTGGGTCCTTTGGGGTTAGCTGTTTTCCTGGAGAATTGATTTCTCCTTGGATTGTGAAAGTAGTTATTATTATTATAACCCTCATAAGGTGTGTAAGTTCGAGGTCTGAATCTCCTGTTGGGATTGTATACTGGATATTCCTCAAAATTTTGATAGTGTGGTTCATTTCTAAATCTTGGCTGAGATCATTTATTAAATCTTTGAGGTCTCCACACTTGTTCATTTTGGAAATTGGAATAACCTTGAGGTTTCCATCTGCCCCTCCCATTTTGAAATCTATTTTTAGGGAGTTGTTGGTAATAGTGGGCATGTTGTCTGGGCTGCTGCTTTTGCCTGGGCCATTGCCTAGTCGCCTGTCTAGGTGGCTGCCTTGTGTAGCCTGACTGCAGCCTAGACATGTGACTTGGCTGTTGCCTGTTTTTAAATATCGGTTTATATGTAGGCTCAACAGTCGAGACAATTGTTTCTCCCTTGATAAACTTTCTTTTAGAACTAGAGGGAGTGTGAGGATCATATCCAAGGCCTGATTTGGAATATAGTGGCCTTTTATTGGTACACAATTCTTCCAGGGTTGAAGACGCCTTCAGGGAGGTTATTTCCTGCGCTTGAGTCTTATTTACCTGTGTCAGCTTAGTAAACTCAGTTTTGGCATGAGCAAGTGCAGCTGGTTTTTCTTTAAGTAAAATGGTTAGTCGGTTTATCTCAATTTGTATTAACATCACTGGTTTTTAAAGTCACCGCGATTATCTCAACCTTATTCGAGATCTAGGTGAGTTTTGAAATCATTTTTCATTGCCTATTCTCATTTTGCGGTGAGTCTTCTCTCTTGTCTGATTTGGTGTGCAGATTTGAGTGTTTCAAAATCTTTAAACAACTGATTTACCGATTCGTGCAGATCCATATCTTGTGACATGGCTGAGCTATTATTTGAACCGGTGGGTTTAGAAGTTACCTCTTCATCAGCTAGGTTTGCCATCAGGCAGTCATACTCTTCATCTTCATCAGAAAAGAATCCGTTGCTTGATTCGACTTGCTCCTGGTCTTCTCCGATGAGGGCCTTTCTTCTATCTTCTTTTCTGCCCACCTTGCTTTCGTCCTTTTTGAGCTCAGGACAGTCCATTTGGATGTGTCCTGTCTTGTGACAATTGTAGCACTCTGCTTTCCAGCTTCCATCTTTCTGGTTCCTTCTTGGATTCTCCTTATAATTTTTCTTGTATTTGGAGTAGTTCTTTCTAAAGTTGCTGAACCTTTGCGTTATGAATGCCATTTATTCCTCAAAATCTAGTGGATTTGGAGGCTTTACGTCAGATAGGCTCTTGGCAGGGGACTCGGCTGCAAATGCTATTCCCTTCTCTGCAGGCTCAGTTGAGGATGAACTTGGAAGCTCGAACTCATAAGCCTTCAGATCAGAGAACAGCTCTTGGATCTTTATCTTATTCAGGTCCTTGGACTCTCTCATGGCCACGACCTTCATGCTCCATTCAGGGTTGAGAGATCTGAGAACCTTCGGTGCCATTTCCCTGTTGCCATAGGTTTTTCCGAGGGAGTTGATCTCATTAATAATCTCAGTGAACCTTGTGTCCACTTGATCTATGGATTCGCCGTTCTTCATTTTGAAATTGTCAAACTTTTGAATGGCGATTGACAATTTATTTTCTTTGATTAGCTCCGTTCCTTCACACATTAAAGCTAATGTGTCCCAGATTTCCTTGGCATTCTTGCAGTTCTTTATCTTGACCATGGTGGATTTGTCAAGAATTTGATATAACACATCTCTGGCCCGGTTATCAAGATTGGCCAGTTTTCTTTCCTCGGGAGTCAGCTCTGTCCTCTTCTTAGGAATCTTCTCTGGCTTCCCTGCTACGATCTCCTCTGCTGTGTTGTCCTTCTCAAAGATGAATGGACCATCCTCGATGATGCACCACATGTCGTCATGAATCGAAGATAAGTGTGCCTGCATCCTTATCTTCCACATATCATACTCGTCAACTGAAAACACAGGGAGTCTAGAATGCATGTGTTCCATTATAAAATGAGAGTAAAGATATATATCTGATATAGATCTGGTTCGTGAAATAAATGAACCAACCGCTCTGATACCACTTGTAGGTCACAAGTCATCCGGGTACAAGTCTAGAGGGGGGTGAATAGACTTGTAGAAACTCTTAATCTCTTTTTCACGAAGAGTGAGTTTCTTCAGCTGATAGGTAAACAAATGACTTGGAGTCGTTTGTTCTTTAATATATGCGGAAGTCAGCTGATGACGAATAGAAAGAAACTAATGAAACACTTAACAATGAATGCAGCAGTTAAAGTATGATGCAATAAAACAGTAAAGAACGCAGGCGATTATAGTGGTCTCAGAGGTGGGGTAATCCTCTACTAATCCATTTTTCTCCAAACCACTTGGAGATGAATTCACTATAATTCTTCAACCAGTGATAAATATTACAGTGATTCAAACAAAACTACAACAGCTTCCAACCAGTGGAAATCCATGCCGTTGTACCACACTTGACTACCTTGCACCTCTTGATCCTCGATCCTTGGATGCCTTTACAGTCTCTAACTTCAACCAGTGAAGTACCCCGAACTCGGGATTATAGACAAGAGTTTTTGTCTTCTCCAACTAAGAGCTTCTTTAAGTATGAACTTTTAGAACCGCTCTTTTCACGATGCTATAGATTTCTTTTTGATTGCTTGAATGCTTTGATCGCTTGAAAGTATGTTCGCGCCGGTGATTGCTCAGTTTTAAATCTTCGGATATATATAGGTCACGATCTATGAGCTTTTTCCTTGTAGCCGTTGCAAATCTTTTGAATAAATCCGTCCGTTGGAGAGAGACTTCTTTGTTTAATCTTTCTGAACGTTGCAAGGCTGGATTCCCATTATTTTAATCTATCTTCCGACCGTTGTGAAGACTCTGCATGTGATGCGCCGAATCTTTTGATTATAAAACATTTAAAGTCTTCAAGGTGGGTCTGGATAGCTTTTTTAATTCATATCTCTTGCGGGAATCACTCCAATTTGTCTCTTCACTTTGCATGTGACTTTCCGTAATACTTGACTTTTCAACGCATGCTGACGTGGACTTGGAGTACTTGGCTGACTTCGACTAGGCTGATGAGTAGTTAACATCTCTGCAGTCTGGACCTCTCTGATGTTCACTGTTTGTGACTTATCTGATCAGGTGACTTGTCTGAGGTACCTTGGCTGCAGTCTGGTCAAACTTCTCTGATAAAATGTGTTGACCAGAACTACTCTGACTCGACTCGATTGATCCTCTCTGATGGACTTAGCTGTACTCAGTACTTAGCCAATTTTAGCCTAACTAATTTTTGGCCTACAGAAGATACTCATTTGATTCTTCTTTACATTTTGCCAAGTTTTATACTTAACATATTTGGCCTATGGAAGATACTCATTTGGTTCTTCCTTACATTTTTGCCAAGTAATAAACATTTGATTTTATATTAATGACATCATCAAAATCTAACAAGTATTCCTAACATGAGGAACTCTATCATGAGAGAAGCCCATACTACCCCGTACTCTATTCACCTGGGATCTAGCAAGATGTATAAGGATTTGAAGCAAAATTATTGGTAGGGGAATATGAAACGTGAGGTTTCCGAATTCGTTTCGAGATGTTTAACCTGTCAGCAAGTTAAGATTGAGCACCAGCGACCCGCAGGAATGCTGAAACCGCTCCCGATTCCCGAGTGAAAATGGGAGGATATATCGATGTATTTTATCACTAGCTTGCCGACGAGTCGTCGAGGAATGAATACGATTTGGGTGATTGTGGACCATATGACCAAATCAGCCCACTTCTTGCAGATTAAGGACATGTGGGGTCCCGAGAGATTGGCCCAGCTATTTATTAAGGAAATTGTGAGGTTACATGGTACCCCCAAGAGTATTGTATCGGACCGTAACGGGCGATTCGTGTCGCACTTCTGGAAGGCAGTTCATCGTGCGATGGGCACGCAGTTGAGTTTCAGTACGGTTTTTCATCCGCAGACCGATGGCCAATCCGAAAGAACCATCCAAACTCTAGAAGACGTGTTGAGGGCGTGTGCTCTTGACTGGAAAGACGATTGGGAAACCCAACTACCTTTGGTGGAATTTACTTATAATAATAGTTGGCACGCTTCGATTCAGATGGCACCGTACGAGGCATTATATGGCCGTCGTTGTAGCTCCCCTTTGTGTTGGGACGAACTATCAGAATCTTTGGGTACGGAGCCCGATATGTTGTTAGCATCTCGTGAGAAGATTGTTCTGATTAGGAGTTGGTTTTTAACGGCTCAAAGTCGACAGAAGTCCTATGCTGACCACCGTCGACGACCGCTTGAGTTCGAGGTTGGTGACCATGTGTTAATGAAGGTGTCTCCTACCTGAGGTGTTTTTTGTTTCGGGAAGAGGGGCAAGCTGAGCCCGAGGTACATTGGGCCGTTTGAGGTTTTGGAGCGCGTAGGTGATCTGGCCTATCGATTGGCTTTACCACCAGCTTTGAGTCGGATTCACAACGTGTTCCATGTCTCCCAGTTGAGGAAATATGTTGCTGATCCGATCCATGTACTTAAGTTCGAAGAGATTGAATTAGTGGAGGATCATTCGTACGAGGAGCGTCCTGTGCAGTTACTAGAGAGGAGGATCAAGCAATTGCGGAACAAGACGATCCCCCTACTGAAGGTTCAGTGGTCACGACACGGAGTCGGGGAGGCTACGTGGGAGACCAAGGATAGTATACGAGTGAGATACCCCGAGTTATTTACCTTTTAGTTTCGAGGACGAAACTCTTTTTAAGGGGGGGTATGTAATATCCGACTATAATTTTCATTTTTATCTATCGTTATATATTCGGATAAATTGATTATCGTAAATCATTGCATTTAGTATTATGTTGAGGTATTATAGATTTGAACTTCATATCAATGTTATTTCATTTCATACTTGATGATTCGATGTTAGTTAAGGAGTTGCATTTTTTGAACTTTTCCGTTGATGTAGCGTACGCTACATAGCATGATTAACGTACGTTAATCTTGTGCCTTAACGTGCGTAATGTTTCCTCTGTTGCGTACGCTACGAGAGAATCTGACATCAGTTGACTACAGCACGTGAACCTCTTATCTGTTGGCATGCATGTGTGTGATGTTTGAGCTGTCGTGTCGACCTGGGTCAACTTTTATTAGCGTGCGTAACACCTTTGTAATTAGCGTGCGCTAATAGCCTGCGGATTCAAGTCAGTAGCCTCTGTAAGCCGCTTACGTGCGTAACATTAACCGTTTAGCATACGTAAGTACGTTAGCGTACGCTAAATTTTCCCGATAGCGTGCGCTAAGTCTGCACAGTCTATTTATAGGACCAGCCTGTTTTTCATTTCTTCACAACTGGAGCTCATTATCTTGAAGATTAAGAGGTGTTCTTGAGCTTGTAGTGTATTTCCTTGTAGTGTTGAGAGTTGTTCATAATTTCTGGAGATATGTGTTATCTCTTCTCTGTACTTTTCGTATGTTGGTGTTAATGATGAAGTATATTTCACCTAAAGTTAAATTAATCAAGTAAAACATAGTTCTAATCCAACTTTTTAAACACTTTTGACGAATATGATAAATGAGGGTTTGAGATGGATGTATTCTTGATGATATAATGATATTAACCATGTTGTAACTATCATACTCATCTTGCTGGACGAATTTAGCTCAGTAGAACATCTTTGAATCGGTTAACCTCACCATAGTTGGTTTTAAACAATAAAATTGATATCATAAAGTGTTTAAACACCATGCTTGATATTCATTTACCTTGAGAAGAACTTGCCAATGTTTGAAGATAGTAAAATGTTTCCTTATTTCAAAAACCTTAGAAACCTTATCATCATTATGGTTCAGATTCACAAATCCATGAAGATTGATAGGATCACCTTGTTGAATGTTAGGAGATTAGTGTTGTAATTCTAAAACCTAGCTAGGTGATTTCATAAATGATGTTAATGGATCTTCCAGCTTTGTAAAGAATTATTTTGATAACCTTCATGAATATGGTGTAACCTCATAGCTAATAACCTTGTTGTAAGCTTAATATTCAATTTAGATGAGAGGTGGATGAACATAATTGTGCAGATTTTGACCTTTCAACATTGTAATGTTTTGGGAAGTTTAATCAACATAAGATGATCTTAACATCATAAATGGTTATTCAACATGTTCTTGATAGAATTCTTATCTATGAAGAATCATGTGAACATTCGGTAAAAGTATTGTAAACCGATTTTATGGTTGTAATGAGGTAAAAAGAATTCTTGGCATAAGACTTCGATATTTTGAGATAGCGAAACTATTCTAAAAGATTGTAGGGTGTCGTATTACTAATCCTATATTGATAATTATACGAATATGTTATTGAGTAAAATGTATTTCGTCTAAGGTTGATTGTTCGAGTAAACGATGTTAGTCGAGGACCGTTCGTTCGTTTCAACAAGAAGAGGATTATTCTCATCTCCGTATTGAGGCAAGTTATCTTGCTTGGTTATAATGATGTTTGGATTCTTGTGATGATTATGCATTTCGTGTATATGAAACACTTATGAAATTGTGATCTGTGAATTGATATTATTTTTGATGATGTCCCGTTTTCATCGTGGGATTGCATTCCCAAGTTCGTCATTTTGAACCGTTGATGTCATTGATCCTTATTGTCATTTAGGTGAGTTTCTTGATCCTTAATCGGATATGTGATTTATTGAATTCGTTGCCATGTTGTATCGTGACATATCCGGAATCATATCTGCGTTCCGATTGGTTATTATGTAGGATTTTTAGCCAGGCACATATATAGTCATGCATGGATGTTTCCGTATTGGACTGTGCACACGAGACGTAGTTCATGAGGCTAATTAGGTACATTGTCCCACGTATATCCTGGATTCCGTATACGGGGTGGACATGTGCACTCACTCATTTTTGGATCAGGCGTACTGTGATGTCCATCTTGAGCCATATTGTTAATCGTTCACAGTCCACGTATGATTGGATGTGTTCGACGGTTTGTGAGTGATTGTTTCATACGCCCGAGGGGTATGATTAATAGTCGAGATGTTTCCTTGAGATCTATATATGTGAATTGTATAATGTCGGAAGAATTAATTATCATGTATATCTGACCCTGTGTTTTGGGCGAAATACTGGTATTGTATTTTAGGTCGAGGCAAAGGCAAGGCACGGGAAGAGCATGTTGACGGCGAAGGGTTCGAAGGATACTAGTTCGGGAGGCCCAAATAATTTGTTGTCCGGTTATGTTAAACCGTGTAATGTTACCTTATTTCTGTTTCATTTAAATTACTATCTGGTTGTATTGGTATTTAAAATATTTTCCATCCCCATATGGTTTATACTTGTATTTCGGATCCTGTGTATCATAAGGCCGTTGGCCATATTTTTAATAAACTCCTAATCGGAGTAATGACTATTTATTGTGGTTCGGTATCACAAGTAATACTTATTTAATCTGTTTTTGGATATCGCCTGCTGGGTCCCAGTGTGGGGTCCATGGATCTGTAATAGCCACCTTTTGGGGTGTTACACTCACCTGACCACCATGTTCGGTCTATAAGACTTGATAATGCTGGAAATTCACATCTAAAGTACTTGATGAATACTTCATGTCGATCGGGGGCGACGAAAAGCATCCCATCCCCCACGAGCATACGCAAAATGGTCTCGCGAAGGCAACTATCGAACGAATCAGATGGTAGCCTGGGCATTGGTTATGCACACCAATTTGCCTATTTCTGTCTGGGGTTATGTAGTCTTGCATGCAGTTTTACTTATTCGCTCATTTTAGACCCTCTGCTAATCAAACGATTTATGCATACCAGTTGGTAACTGGAAAAGCTCTGATTTTTATATTTTGGACTCAGACGAACTTGAGTGCTAATCGTGCATATTTGGTTATGTAGTATTGTGCCTTATGCACCCCCACAGTGCATGGGTCTTTAGAGATGATTAAGTAGTTACATTGGATACGAATCCCTAAAGGTTATCCGCTATTTAAAACCGTCGACAGGTGATCTCTTTACCACCTGATTGAGGATTGTCACTTTGATTAGACAACCTTCCCATCATTAGGGGGAGGAGAGAAGACGAACTTTCTCAGGAAACGACAGGAATTGTCATGGTGTATCCCTACTTTGTCTCATATTGATCCCCGTATTTCGTTATGTGATAGTGAAAATGTTGGAACATTTTGTTCCATACATAAATTAAAAGTGTTTTGATGATTAAAGTCGATAAACAAAACAAAACAATGAAGAGGCGAAGCAAAGAATCGAAGAAAACGAAGTTGCAAAAAGGCATTCTGGACATAGCTAACGTACGTACCGCACTGCTGGTAACGTACGTAACACATGTTCAAACCAAGTGAACGTTGGAGGAGTGAAAGTCAGAAAAGCGGCAACGGACATATGACGTCAGCAATGACATAAGGCTTAACGTACGTAATGGATGATATGCTAACGTACGTAACTAAAATGACGAAACTCCCTGGACTGATTTGTGAAGAGGCTTATGTACGTAATCTGTCAAGGTTGACGTAAGTAATAAATCTTATGTACATAATGTGGAGGAGATAGCGTACATAATGATGGATCTGGTAGCTAACGGCTAGTTTGATGATGGATCCTATAAATACCATTCTATGGTATTGTTTCAAAAACAACAACTTCAAGCATACTACACATTCATCTGAGATTGATATTCATTGTATTGTTGTTGTAATATTGAGCTTACATTGAGTGATTGAGTGTAATACACAAAATCATACACGAGTGGTAAAAGAAAAGATACAATTGGATTCGGTGTTATTAGGATCAAGGATCCGGCATTATTAGAATCGCAATCGCTATCTAAGTGAGGTTTATCTAGTACCCATAGAAAGCTAGAGAGGTTGATTCTTTGTCCTACGAAAAGGAAAACAGTTTAACTTGGACCAATACAAAGACAAGTATGAGTGGTTTTTCACGGACCAATAGAATACATGATTGTAAACGGTTATCCCTCGACCGATAGAAGAGAGGTGCAGAGGTTTTTATCTTGAACCTATAGAAAAAGATACCGAGAGAGGACGTAGGCTCGTTTATAGCCGAACCTCTATAAATCCGTGCGTCATTTAATTTCCGCATTTTATTTTACGCTTCCGCAACACGATGCAATATCCGATCTTGTACCCAACAATTGGTATCGGAGCAGTACTCCAATACACGGATTAACATCCGAGGAGAAAAAGATCCAATGGCGTTTCAATTTGCACATGTCGAAGGCCTTGCTCTCAACCGACCACCATTCTTTGATGGCTCAAATTATTTGACATGGAAGAAAAAGATGTCGATCTTTATTCGTGCCTACGATATAGAGATTTGGAAGATTATTTGCCTTGGCCTGAAAGTTCCTCTCAAATACGACGTTACCCTCAAATCTTTCGAAGAATACGACGATGCCGATTGGAAAAATGACCATCTAAATTGTAATGCTACTCAACTCTTATTTTGTGCCTTAAATCCGGAAGAGGTCAATCGAATCTCATCGTGTGAGAGTGTAAAAGAAATATGGAAAATTCTAGAAATCACACACGAAGGGACGACTCAAGTCAAGGAGACGAAAATCAATATGCTTCTCCATGACTACGAGTTATTCATGATGAAAGGTGACGAGTCCATCACCAATATGCTCGACCGATTCTCGGTTATCACTAATGGACTTGCTTCGTTCGGAAAACCATTGTCTAATAGTGAAAAAGTCAAGAAAATATTACGATCACTACCTAGCGAATGGGACGGCATCATGACCGCGATTATGGAATTTAAAGATCTCAACACGCTTGATTTTAGCGCCCTCGTTGGTTCACTAATTAATTATGAGATCGTGTTAAAATTACGAAGTGTCAAGCCAAAACTGAAGAAACGATCGTTAGCCATGAAGGCTAAGATATTGAGAAAGAAAGAAGAAATCCCGGTGGAAGAAAGCGACGAAGAAGCGGCATATTATGCCAAAAATATCAATAAGTCCCAAACTTTATTAAACCGGAGGAAGAAGGATATCTTGAGCGAAACGAAGAAATTCGACAACTCTTGTCGACAATGTGGAAAACCAGGCCACTTCGCTAAACATTGCCGTGCTAAACCCAAAAAGAAGGTCCTCGTGGCAACATGGAGCGATGAAGACGAAGACGACGAATTTATCGATCAAAATAATCTCGCTCTCATGGCCCGAAGTTCGTTCGATGACAACGACGTCGAAAGCCAAATAAGTACATCCTCTCGTGACGAGTTATTTGATGCATTTGAGTTATTACATCCGGATTTTCAAAATGCTTTATCCGAGATAAAATCCCTAAAATCTAAAATTAAATCTTTCGAAATTGAAAATTCCAAAATTATCGAGAAGGGAAAAATTATCGTAATCGTTCATTCAAAGTGTATTGAAAATGAAAATATTTTGAAGGATGATCTCGCTAAAATTCAAACCGAGCTTAAATCTTTGACAAAGAAATTCTCGTGCGGAAACGAGAAATTTGAACAAATGCTTGGTGTTCAAAAGTTTACTTTGAATAAAGAGGGGTTAGGATTCAAAACACGTTCGAAAAATGAATCCGTTAATTTCAAAATGCCCCATTGCGAAAAGTGTTTAAAAATCAGGCATCATATTTCAAATTGTAAAAGCCCTAGACGAACGATTAAAATTAAGAAAATTTAGGTTCCTAAAGGAACAATTATTTCAAATATCGTTTACGTCTCGAAACAAAAACCAACTATCGGTTGGATCCCCAAAAATTAATTTTAATAATTTACAAATGGGGAGATAATACTTTCAGGTGGAGTATATTTTTTTAAAAATGGGTATAAACTCCATCCTACTCATGCATTTATTTATCATAAATTAGTATCATACATATTTTACATTTATTGCATATTTTTATTCAATTGGTACTATATTGCACTTTTTGATGAATATAAAAAGGGGGAGAGATAGGAGAATGGAGAAATAAGTCGAAAATGGGATTAACCTTGAAAGGGGGAGAAAATCGAAGAAATCGAAAGCATACAAAAAGAATTGGAAAAACGAAGGAGTTGAAAAATAAAAAGGAGAAGTCGAAAATAACAGGAAAAGAAAAATGAGGAGACGTCGAAAAAGACGATGAAAAATTTGAAAATGAGAAAAGAAAAGGAGAAAAGAAAG
This sequence comes from Orobanche coerulescens, assembly GCA_033398695.1. Classification (NCBI taxonomy): domain Eukaryota; kingdom Viridiplantae; phylum Streptophyta; class Magnoliopsida; order Lamiales; family Orobanchaceae; genus Orobanche; species Orobanche coerulescens. Next base: position 25,568,669 of record CM065805.1, on the reverse strand, counting down.
AAGGAGTCGAAAAATAAATGGGAGAAGAACTAACGAAACGGACAAAGTCGAAAACCTTGGTCTGTACACATATACATATATTTGTATTTTTGCAGGTAAATCCCATTGACAAGTTTTGTTTTGTAATCATCAAAAATAGGAAGATTGTTGGAATATTTTGTTCCATACATAAATTAAAAGTGTTTTGATGATTAAAGTCGATAAACAAAACAAAACAACGGCGAAGCAAAGAATCGAAGAAAACGAAGTTGCAAAAAGGCATTCTGGACATAGCTAACGTACGTAACACACTGCTGGTAACATACGTAACACATGTTCAAACCAAGTGAACGTTGGAGGAGTGAAAGTCAGAAAAGCGGCAACGGACATATGACGTCAGCAATGACATAAGGCTTAACGTACGTAATGGATGATATGCTAACGTACGTAACCAAAATGACGAAACTCCCTGGACTGATTTGTGAAGAGGCTTATGTACGTAATCTGTCAAGGTTAACGTACGTAATAAAGCTTACGTACATAATGTGGAGGAGATAGCGTACGTAATGATGGATCTGGCAGCTAACGGCTAGTTTGATGATGGAGCCTATAAATACCATTCTATGGTATTGTTTCAAAAACAACAACTTCAAGCATAATACACATTCATCTGAGATTGATATTCATTGTATTGTTGTTGTAATATTGAGCTTACATTGAGTGATTGAGTGTAATACACAAAATCATACACGAGTGGTAAAAGAAAAGATACGATTGGATTCGGTGTTATTAGGATCAAGGATCCGGCATTATTAGAATCGCAATCGCTATCTAAGTGAGGTTTATCTAGTACCCATAGAAAGCTAGAGAGGTTGATTCCTTGTCCTACGAAAAGGAAAATGGTTTAACTTGGACCGACACAAAGACAAGTACGAGTGGTTTATCACGGACCAATAGAAGACGTGATTGTAAACGGTTATCCCTCGACCGATAGAAGAGAGGTGCAGAGGTTTTTATCTTGAACCTATAGAAAAAGATACCGAGAGAGGACGTAGGCTCATTTATATCCGAACCTCTATAAATCCGTGCGTCATTTAATTTCTGCATTTTATTTTACGCTTCCGCAACACGGCACAATATCCGATCTTGTACCCAATAGAAAATTCTCGATCTTCAAAACGTAGAAGATTCGATGCCTGATGCGTTTACTGATATTGTGAAAGTGACGATATCATATATATCAGTTGCAGCCTGTAAGGTTGAGAGCCCTCGGTAACCAAAATGACGAAACTCCCTGGACTGATTTGTGAAGAGGCTTATGTACGTAATCTGTCAAGGTTAACGTACGTAATAAAGCTTACGTACATAATGTGGAGGAGATAGCGTACGTAATGATGGATCTGGAAGCTAACGGCTAGTTTGATGTGGAGCCTATAAATACCATTCTATGGTATTGTTTCAAAAACAACAACTTCAAGCATAATACACATTCATCTGAGATTGATATTCATTGTATTGTTGTTGTAATATTGAGCTTACATTGAGTGATTGAGTGTAATACACAAAATCATACACGAGTGGTAAAAGAAAAGATACGATTGGATTCGGTGTTATTAGGATCAAGGATCCGGCATTATTAGAATCGCAATCGCTATCTAAGTGAGGTTTATCTAGTACCCATAGAAAGCTAGAGAGGTTGATTCCTTGTCCTACGAAAAGGAAAATGGTTTAACTTGGACCGACACAAAGACAAGTACGAGTGGTTTATCACGGACCAATAGAAGACGTGATTGTAAACGGTTATCCCTCGACCGATAGAAGAGAGGTGCAGAGGTTTTTATCTTGAACCTATAGAAAAAGATACCGAGAGAGGACGTAGGCTCATTTATATCCGAACCTCTATAAATCCGTGCGTCATTTAATTTCTGCATTTTATTTTACGCTTCCGCAACACGGCACAATATCCGATCTTGTACCCAATAGAAAATTCTCGATCTTCAAAACGTAGAAGATTCGATGCCTGATGCGTTTACTGATATTGTGAAAGTGACGATATCATATATATCAGTTGCAGCCTGTAAGGTTGAGAGCCCTCGGTAAGGGGCGCAACACCGATGGATCGAGTGCTGCCATTGCACATGGTGGATGTGTGATTTAGGCCATAACTCCTTAAAGGAAGAGGTGGAATCTACATGGTTCGACTTAACACTCACCTAAGGATGAGGTAGATTAAGGCACAAACTTATATATTAGTCATCAATGAACTCGTTTCATGAGATCATACTTGATTTTACTATGTCCATTAGTCATAACAAGGGGGACCCCCTAAAGATTGATATGATTCAAAAAATCAAGAAATCTTGATGAATCACGAGAATGTGGACTGATCATCCACCTACTTTGATGATCTATCATTGCTCAAATCATAGAGCAAGACGATGTCGAACCTCGCTCTGTTGTATGATATCAACATTGAGTTAATTGGCCTTAAAGGATAAAGCATTCCACGCAGAACTAGATTCTTTGACAAAGAGACAGGTAATTGGTAGGTAGTGCTAACCTCACCAAGTGTAAATCTTGTATGAAATAAAATAAATCTTTGTCAGTAAGCACAATGAGAAGAATGAAGTCCTGAAGTACAAGGCTCAAAGGTTCTCATAAATGCCGTGGAATTGACTGAGGAGACATACTCTCCCCTAAGCTACTTCATTAGGTTAGTAATATCTGAAGGACTGGAAATGCAGCTTATAAATATGGTTAGTGATATCTCTATGATGATCTTAATATAGATATATATATATATATATATATATATATATATGAAAGTACTCGATAGAATTTCATTACCCAAGTCAAGTGACTCTAGACCATGAAGTGCGTTTGCAGCACGATTGAAATGCTCACTTTACGGATTAAAACAATCCGGGCGGATGTGGTATACCCGCCTAAGTGACTAATTGATTCGAAGGGGATATAAAAATGACGAATTGTATCCATGCGTGTTTATTAAGAAAACAAGTTCCGGATTAGGGGTTGTAGCTCTATATGTTGACGATATGAACATAATCGGTACTCTTGACGAATTAAGAGAAACCGCAACTATCTAAAATCCTGATTTGAGATGATGATCTGGGAAGACTCGGTCTTATCTAGGCATTGAGCTATAACATCGAGCTAGTGGAATCCTCATCCACCCGTCTGCCTATGTCCAGAAGAAAATCAGGCATTTTAACATGGACAAGGTACATACGGTTAGCACTCCCATGATCGGTCGTAGTTTGGACTTGAAAAAAGATCCATTTCGTCCGAAGGAATGTGACGAAGAGATTTTGGGAGACGAAATTCCCTATCTAAAGTGCAATAGGTGCATTATTGTACTTGGCTCAGTATAGTCGACCTGATATAGCTTTCTCAGTGAACTTGTTGGCTAAATATAGTTCTGAAACCCACGCAACGTCATTGGAATGATATCAAGAACATATTTCGATACCTCAAATGAGCCATTGACTCTGGACTTTTCTTTCCCTATCAGGCTAACGAAACTGCTCATGAATGTGCAATCACTAAAGTAAGTGTGGATGCCAAAGAAACTACCCCGACGAATGTGTTGGTAAGTTTTGCTGATGCTGGGTATCTTACAGACCCACATAAAGGTCGATCCCAAACTGGTTATGTATTCACCGTTGGGGACACCGCTATTGTAATATCCGGATTTATTACGGTGTATTTCATCTGTATTCAACCCTGTATTATTCGGATTGGTGATTTTGATTATTGGAGTATGATATCTCGTGCATTGATATCATTGTACATAAGTATAGAAACATGCAAAATTGCTCAAACAACCTCGTGATAGCGCACGCTAAGAATGTATCTTAACGCGCGCTATCGGGCCATTATTAGCGCACGCTATGCAGGTATGAGTAACGTGCGCTAAGGACTCAATTATTGAGCGGGACAGCTAGCTCATGCGCCATCGGGACATGGGTCCGGATAAGATTCCATTGGCCTTTTGGACAAATTAAAGTCAACCATTATTAGCGCACGCTAAGGGATGCTTAGTAGCGTGCGCTAACTTGTCAATAATACAGAATATTATAAATGGGACAACAACCGCTTGGGCTTTCATTTCCTTCGTCTATACTTCATCTTTGAGAGTCCAGAGAGGAAGAATATCCCTTCTAAACACTTAGAACATTTATGAGTGATCATTGAATGATTGAGTATCACTTGTGAGTGATCATTGAAGAGAAGTAACACCTTGGAGGGGCACATAACCAACCGGAGTCGGATTACACCTTGTGGTTCAGTGATTTCGGCATATTAAGGTATGTTCAACCTATCACCAGTCTTAGATTTGGATTTCCAATGGATATGATGATCATGTTAACGAGACATTGAATTTCATTAGTGAATTATTTCAACAACATCATGTTTAGAAGATTGGGATGTCTACAATTACGATATTATTGTTGGAACCTTGAAGTTGGAATCCTAGTACTTCAAATGATGAGAGAAATATTCGGAAGTTAACAATCCGTATGATTTATGTTATCTTTGTGATCATGATTTGGAAAAGATGTTATAAGAACTTAAAGGAAGAATCATCTTAGGAAATATTCTTTCGTATAAGTCGGAATTGTTAGTTCACCTCAAGATGAAGTCTGAATATGTATAATGATAGTAGCATCTAATACATCAACCGAGATCACCAACTTTGCATGAGAATTGTAATCAAGATGGATTATGGTGTCATGATGATTATACGTATATTTGCATCTTGAAGTTGATATCATCACGGAGATCATTCATTAGAGTAAGAACTTGGTATTCATGGAAGTAACATGAATTATCACGAAGGATTTCATTGTTTCGTTCATGGCAAGAAACGATTCTTGCTTTCGTGATAAGCGCCATGCGAAGATAGCGCACGCTATGATATGCGGTTTAACGTGCGCTTCTCAGTACTAGTTAGCGTGCGCTCGTTTGGTACGTAACGTCGCTAGACCATCGATCGAGTCGATTGGTGATCGGTGAAATCGACCATGCATAGTTAGCGTGCGCTAGGCTTTGTTGTTTGCGTGCGCTATCGGGCGAGCATGCTTGCACGCTACAGAATACTTAGCGTGCGCTAAGCTATTCGGTGCGATTATGAACTTTTGACCGTTAATCGAATTTTTAAACATTTGTACGACGTGAGATAAATCCTATATCATTTCTTTTGTTAAGGTTTGGTCTCGTTACGTGATTGATTGAGGAGGACGATCTTCGAGTATTCATTTTCGTGGAAGTATTGTTATTGTCTTCAAATCGAGGCAAGTACCTTAATTGTTTTATGTATTGTTGTTATACATCTTTATCGTGCATGTATGTCGTTATTGTGTGTCCTCCTCGTGTTGGTCAGCGGGATCATCGGGGATCTATGCTAGCGTCTTGTTGGATCATCGGACGGGTTTTCCACCACGGGTTGGTCTGACGGGATCATCGTGGGTTCTAGGCAGTGAACGCTGGATCGATGGAATTACCATGTGTATGTATTGATATCATGTTGTGATTATCAGTTGTGTATGTTATGTTTGAGTTTCTCGTAGGAGAAGACTCACTGGTATTTTGTCATTTACGTTATTATTATTCTTCGTGAGATATGAATAATATGCTCTTGTCCTTGTACTAGCATCGTTGTGCTAACCCCTTCGGGGTGAACATTTTTTTGTGTTCGGGATCCGGGAGCGGGAAACAACCACTGGAACCGTATGGCGACGAGGGTGCGAGTGATGTCCGGCCGGGTTTATTTATCATTGTTTATTCGTTATTTCAATAAGTACTCGAGTACGAAGTCGTTTGTGATGATTTGAATTTGGTGATGTATTATTGAGTTCTGTTGAACAATTGTACTATTACTGTATTTGGTCAGAACTGATGTACTGTAATTCCGTTATTTCCATTCGTCAGTACCCTTTTATACTTGTTCAATTCTTCAGCCTTGTAAATCCTTATGTAAAGGATTTACGGCGCTGTAATATTCCCGAATATATCGGGGGTGTTACAGAATATGGTATCGGAGCTAAGATTATGGATATCTTGGCCGTTGGGTTAAAATAGGGGTCATTTATGTCTTTTGGGGTAACCGGCCGTGAATGACATCACTGCACTGCCTACGTCTTCATGCGAACAGTGGTTGTAAGTTTCTAAACTCTATCTTGTTCTTTTCATGTTGTGTCTCTTTACACTCGAATATTAGAACGATGTTGTTTCCTGTATATTGAGTATGTATGCTTACAGTATGTTGAGAGGCGTACGTGGACGTGGTCGCGGTCGTGGACGCGGACGGAGAAATGCCGAAAGGGAAGCGTCGCCTTCTAACCAGGCCAGTCATAGCTCAGGCGAGCCGCAACAATCTATTAATAATGAACCAGATCCTGCTGTACCAGAGATCCTTCGTCAAGTGGTGAACCGGATGACTCGGTTCGCTGTGTCGTGGACCGAATGCAAGTGGCGGTGGGACTACGGCGGAGAGAGAGACGGCAAGGGATCCCGGATATGGGAAATCGAGGTGACCGGTGGGCGCAAGAGGTGGCGAAGATGCAACCACCCAAATTCGACAGTATTTACGAGACTCCCACAGGATCATTGGTTAAAGGAGTGGAGAAAATCTTTGCGGAATCAAGCGCCAGGCAATAGGAGAGCCTCTATCGCTCAATATTTTACGATAGGGAAGCGTCCGAATGGTGGGAAGCCATCCGGCCGGTAGACCATGATGCCGATTGGACGAGTTTAGATTGATGATGGAAGCTCAGTATTGCCCTCGTCTGTGAGGAAGCCAAAGTTCGGGAGTTTTCTCCGCTCGGCCTTGATGTGCCGGTATCCCGAGGATATCAAGGCGTTTAACCAAAGGTGGCATTTGTTCGACATCCGGTCGAGCAGATCTGAAATGATGATCCATTTCGATATGAGGATGAAACCAGAAGTTCGGAGGTACATGTCCGGATTCGAATGTACCACACTCCGCCAATACCGGGATAAGGCGTTGGCATATGAGATCAAGGAAGCGGCCATGGAGAAATTTACGGAAACCAAGAAATGAAAGTCTCTGTACTTTTACGAGCACAAGAACAGTGGGGCCCATAAGGCCCAGTCATCCTTTCACTCTTTCAAGAAACCTCCGCACCCGGCTAGGAGCGGAAAGAACTTGGAGCGACATCAACTATTACCGATGTTACCAGAAATGCTTTAAGCTGCGCCCCGGGCAGGGCACTATCGACGGAATTGCCCCCTTCTGCCGTGACTTGTTTTGATTGTGGGCGAGAGGACATCGGGCGGTGTTTTGTGAAGAGGCTGCCAAAGTCTTTGAGCCGTACACCACGGCCCGAGAGAAGGAGGCCGGTATTCCACGACGCGGCAAAGTGTTCGGATGCCTCGGAAATTTTGGCCGCGGGCGAGGCGAGAGGACAATGGGACCGAAAGGGGACATCGAGTGCCGGATCTGCTCCCCACGTGCATGCAGATGAGGAGGACAGACGATCGTGATGCTTCTTTGTCGCGCAGTCTTGTCCGAGATCCTTTCCCGGCCCGATTAGCGTTTTATTCGATACAGAGCTACACATTCTTTCATATCTTTGTCTTGTGTAAATCGTTTGAATATTTCGGTTTTCATGCTTGTGAACCTTATGTTGTTGGTTTACCGAGTGGAGAGAGGATTGTCGGAAATTTAGAAACTAGAAATTTCCTGTATCATTTGGAGGCGAGAGTGGCTCTCGAATCGATCATGATAGAAATGCGAGGAGATGACCTCATACTCGGAGACGATTGGCTTAATCGGTGCGGAGCAATTGTAAACTACCGAAGGAGGAATATCTCATTGGTCGCCGACGATGGTTCCGAGATTACGTTTGAGGGATGGAAACCGGAAGCTCGGGAAAGTTGATCAAGGCGATGAAAGGCGTCACAAATTGTTGAAACAAGGTCAGATGCATCGTGTTACGCAATGAAGAAAGAAGAAGAAATGGTGGAACTTTCATCTATTCTGTTGTGAACGAATTTCCGGATGTATTTCTGATGAATTACAGGCTACCTCCACGAAGGGATGTAGAATTTACTATTGGTGGGAACGTGGAGCGACACCAATTTCTAAGGCGCCGTATCGTATGGCACCTCTTGAGATGTACGAACCGAAGAAGCGGTGGAGGAGTTCTTGGACAAGGGCTATATTCACCAAGCGTTTCACCACAGGAGCGCCGATTCTTTTGTCCGAAAGAAGGATGGATCGCTCCGACTGTGTATTGACTATCGAGAGCTGAACAAGATGCCGATTAAGAACAAGTATCCGTTGCCACGGATTGATGATCTGTTTGACCAGCTGCAAGGGGCAACAGTATTTTCTAAAATCGATCTGAGATCAGGATACCATCAACTGAGGATTAAGGAGTCTGATGTTCTGAAATCAGCGTTCAGAACTCGCTACGGTCATTATGAGTTTGTGGTGATGCCGTTTGGTCTCACTAACGCACCTGCTGTATTTATGCAATTGATGAACCGTGTGTTCATTGAATTTTTGGATAAATTTGTGGTCGTGTTTATTGACGACATCCTGGTATATTATAAGAGTCCTGAAGAACATGCGCAGCATTTGCGGATTGTATTGAAACTTTTGAGAAACGAGCAATTGTACGCCAAACTTTCTAAGTGTGAATTCTGGCTAAAGGAAGTAATGTTCCTCGGCCATGTGGTGTCAGCTAGAGGAGTCCGAGTAGATCCTCAGAAGATCGAAGCAATATTGGATTGGAAGCCTCCAAAGAACGTGAAAGAGGTCCGAAGCTTCTTAGGACTTCTGATACTATCGTCGATTCGTGGAAGGGTTTTCTAAAGTCTCCCGCCCACTTACTCGACTTCTGCAGAAAACTCAAAAGTTTGAGTGGAATGAATTATGTCAGATTAGCTTTGATGAATTGAAGAAGAGATTGACGATGGCACCGATTCTATCACTTCCGCAGGGAACTGAAGGATTCATAGTTTCTGATGATGCTTGAACCAAGGACTTGGGTGCGTATTGATGCGAGAATGATAAGGTGATCGCTTATGCGTCGCGACAATCGAAACCTTATGAAGTGAATTACCCGACACATGATTTGGAGCTAGCGGCGGTGGTTTTGCCTTGAAGATCTGGAGGCATTATCTCAGACGGACTCACTGTCAAATCTTTACGGATCATAAGAGTCTCAAGTACATATTTAGTCGAAAGAGTTGAATATGCGGCAAAGAAGATGGTTGGAACCGATTAAGGACTATGACTTGGAGATTTTATATCATCCAGCAAAGCGAATGTAGTGGCCGATGCACTTAGCCGCAAGCCTGTCTCTATTCGAGATCTTTGACGCCGACATCCCAACTTAGCCTTCAACGAGAGATGATTCGTGAAGGAATTGAGGTATGGTTACAAAGAGTCCAAGGACAATCATGCGTGATGGAGATAACTTCATCTTTAACCAAGAAATCAAATCTAGACAGTAGATGATCCTCGATGGTTCGGTTACATGATGAAGTGATCAAAGGAAAGGCCCCGGATTCATAATTCATGACGATGGAGTTTTGAGATTTGAGAACCGACTCTGCGTTCCGATGTTGATGTTCAAAGCAGGACGATTATGAAGGAAGCTCATAGTTCGCCCTATTCTATCCACCCGGGCACCAGTAAAATGTATAAGGACTTGAAGCGTAACTTCCGGTGGGGCAACATGAAGAAAGACGTAGCGGACTATGTTTGAAATGCTTGACTTGTCGGCGAGTTAAGATCGAGCATCAACGGCTTTGGAATGTTGAAGCCGCTCCCGATTCTGAATGGAAGTGGGAGGACATATCGATGGACTTCATCACTAATATGCCGAAAACCGGAGACAGAATGAACATGATTTGGGTGATAGTTGATCGTTTAACCAAATCGGCTCATTTTCTAGGCATTAAGGATACGTGGGGACCAGAGAGGTTGGCACGAGTCTTTATTTCGGAGATAGTTCGATTGCATGGTACGCCGAAAACCATTGTTTCTGATCGAGACGGTCGTTTTGTGTCTCACTTTTGGAAAGCAGTTCATAAGGCCTTGGGGACCGAATTGAACTTGATCTGACTTATCACCCGCAGTCTGACGGACAATCTGAGAGAACTATACAAACGGTGGAAGATATGCTAAGGGCCTGTGCCTTAGATTGGTCAAACGATTGGGAAGTTCATCTACCGTTGATTGAATTTACCTACAACAATAGTTGGCATGCTTCTATCAAGATGGCACCGTTTGAGGCATTATACGGAAGGAGATGCAGATCTCCCCTATGCTGGGACGATTCATCGGACTTGATCGGAACAGAACCAGAGTTGATCGAGCAGACTCGAGAGAAGATAGCCTTAATTCGTGAAAGGCTGCTGACTGCCCAGAGTCGCCAGAAATCCTATGCGGACGTACGCCGCCGCCCATTGGAGTTCGATCTTGGAGATCACGTACTTTTGAAGGTTTCTCCTACTCGGGGAATCTTTCGTTTCGGAAGGAAAGGAAAGCTGAGTCCGAGATATATCGGGCCATTTGAGATCCTCGAGAGAGTTGGGGAGTTGGCATACAGATTAGCATTACCGCCGTCATTGTGCCATGTTCATAACGTGTTCCACGTATCCCAGTTGCGGAGATATATACCAGATCCCAGTCATATCATTGATTTCGGTGAGATCGAAGTCGCACAGGATGGGATGTTTGAAGAAAGACCGGTCAAGATACTCGAGAGTCGAGTTAAGCAACTGAGGAACAAACCAATCGTTTTGGTCAAAGTTCAGTGGTCACGTCACGGAATGGAAGAAGCCACCTGGGAAACGGAAGCTGATATGAAGTCTAGATATCCCGAGTTATTTTCGTCTTGAGTTATTTTCGTCTTGAGTTTCGGGACGAAACTCCTTTTTAGTAGGAGAATATGTAATATCCGGATTTATTACGGTGTATTTCATCTGTATTCAACCCTGTATTATTCGGATTGGTGATTTTGATTATTGGAGTATGATATCTCGTGCATTGATATCATTGTACATAAGTATAGAAACATGCAAAATTGCTCAAACAACCTCGTGATAGCGCACTCTAAGAATGTATCTTAACGCGCACTATCGGGCCATTATTAACGCACGCTATGCAGGTATGAGTAACGTGCGCTAAGGACTCAATTATTGAGCGGGACAGCTAGCTCATGCGCCAGCGGGACATGGGTCCGGATAAGATTCCCGCTGACGCACCCGGACAAATTCTGAAGTCAACCATTATTAGCGCACGCTAAGGGATGCTTAGTAGCGTGCGCTAACTTGTCAATAATACAGAATATTATAAATGGGACAACAACCGCTTGGGCTTTCATTTCCTTCGTCTATACTTCATCTTTGAGAGTCCAGAGAGCAAGAATCTCCCTTCTAAACACTTAGAACATTTATGAGTGATCATTGAATGATTGAGTATCACTTGTGAGTGATCATTGAAGAGAAGTAACACCTTGGAGGGGCACATAACCAACCGGAGTCGGATTACACCTTGTGGTTCAGTGATTTCGGCATATTAAGGTATGTTCAACCTATCACCAGTCTTAGATTTGGATTTCCAATGGATATGATGATCATGTTAACGAGATATTGAATTTCATTAGTGAATTATTTCAACAACATCATGTTTAGAAGATTGGGATGTCTACAATTACGATATTATTGTTGGGACCTTGAAGTTGGAATCCTAGTACTTCAAATGATGAGAGAAATATTCGGAAGTTAACAATCCGTATGATTTATGTTATCTTTGTGATCATGATTTGGAAAAGATGTTATAAGAACTTAAAGGAAGAATCATCTTAGGAAATATTCTTTCGTATAAGTCGGAATTGTTAGTTCACCTCAAGATGAAGTCTGAATATGTATAATGATAGTAGCATCTAATACATCAACCGGAGATCACCAACTTTGCATGAGAATTGTAATCAAGATGGATTATGGTGTCATGATGATTATACGTATATTTGCATCTTGAAGTTGATATCATCCTGGAGATCATTCATTAGAGTAAGAACTTGGTATTCATGGAAGTAACATGAATTATCACGAAGGATTTCATTGTTTCGTTCATGGCAAGAACGATTCTTGCTCGTGATGGCGCCATGCGAATAGCACACGCTATGATATGCAGTTTAACGTGCGCTATCGAGTACTAGTTAGCGTGCGCTACGTTTGGTACGTAACGTACGCTAGACCATCAGTCGAGTCAGTTGGCTGATCAGTGAAGTACTGACCATGCATAGTTAGCGTGCGCTAGGCTTTGTTGTTTGCGTGCGCTATCGGGCGAGGCATGTAACGCACGCTACAGAATACTTAGCGTGCGCTAAGCTATTCGGGCGGTGCGATTATGAACTTTTGACCGTTAATCGAATTTTTAAACATTTGTACGACGTTAGATAAATACTATATCATTTCTTTTGTTAAGGTTTGGTCTCGTTACGTGATTTATTGAGGAGGACGATCTTCGAGTATTCATTTTCGTGGAAGTATTGTTATTGTCTTCAAATCGAGGCAAGTACCTTAATTGTTTTATGTATTGTTGTTATACATCTTGCCGTGCATGTATGTCGTTATTGTGTGTCCACCTCGTGTTGGTCCGACAGATCATCGGGGATCTATGCTAGCGTCGCTGGATCATCGGACGGGTTTTCCACCACGGGTTGGTCAGCGGGATCATCGTGGGTTCTAGGCGATGAACGCTGGATCGATGGAATTACCATGTGTATGTATTGATATCATGTTGTGATTATCGATTGTGTATGTTATGTTTGAGTTTCGTAGGAGAAGACTCACGTATTTTGTCATTTACGTTATTATTATTCTTCGTGAGATATGAATAATATGCTCTGGTACTTGTACTAGCATCGTTGTGCTAACCCCTTCGGGGGTGAACATTTTTTTTGTGTTCAGGATCCAGGAGAGCGGGGAAACAACCACTGGAACTGTATGACGACGAGGGTGCAGAGTGATGTCCTGACCGGGTTGATTTATCTGTTGTTTATTCGTTATTTCAATAAGTACTCGAGTACGAAGTCGTTTGTGATGATTTGAATTTGGTGATGTATTATTGAGTTCTGTTGAACAATTGTACTATTACTGTATTTGGTCAGAACTGATGTACTGTAATTCCGTTATATCCATTCGTCAGTACCCTTTTATACTTGTTCAATTCTTCAGCCTTGTAAATCCTTATGTAAAGGATTTACGGCGCTGTAATATTCCCGAATATATCGGGGGTGTTACAGCTATATTTTGGAGATCAACTAAGCAAACCATTATTGCTACCTCCTCGAATCACGCTGAGATTATTGCTCTACACGAGGCGGTACGTGAGTGTATATGGTTGAGAGCCATCGTCACACATATTCGAGGTAACAGTGTAATAAGTAATGTCACTGATGCACCCACATGCATATACGAAAATAATGTCGCTTGCATCGAACAGAAGAAGCTTGGGTATATCAAGGGGATAATACGAAGAATATCTCTCCAAAGTTTTTCTGCAATCAGCAACAACGGGCCCTCCTCAACATCCAAGTTAAGCAAGTGAAGTCTGAGGAGAATGTGGCTGATTTATTCACTAAATCATTGCCCAAGGCCGTATTTGAAAAACATGTGAGAAACATCGGAATGTGTAGGATTTTCGAACTCCCGAGATCGAAGTAAGGATCTGATGGGAGGGTGAAATATAACGAATTTTACCCACCAATGTTGTACTCTTTTATTTGACCAACGTTTATTTTGTCTCAATGGGTTTTGTTACTTGACAAAGTTTTTAACGAGGCAACGTCACATGCACTGTTTTTTAGATTCCTTGATTGACGAATCAGGGGGAGATGTAGACTTGAGAGGGAGTCTTACATCCACGTCGCAAGTTACACTTTTTTCCTTAACCAAGGATTCTTTTTTTCTACTGGGTTTTTATCACTTGGAAAGGTTTTTAACGAGGTAACTAGACATTTAGATCACTGATCGACGAACTGATCACGTTCTTGAGCACACATTGATCGACGAAATGATCAATAGAGGTTTTGGCTTAACGAAATTAGCATAACCTATATGTCTGGATGTTGTACTCTTTTTCCTACGATCAAGGTATTTTTCCCATGTGGTTTTTGCTTGACGAGGTTTTAACGAGGCAACTTGACATGCTTTAAAGACTCGGCACAATGGGGAGTGTTAAAGTAAATACACAGTGTGTGCCTTAGTCTGCAGGCTATTGGGCTTCTCCCAACTAGTATAGGGCTAGGCCTGTTAGAATGTTCCAGAATATGTAATCTCTCCCTATTTAAAGGGACCATATGAATGAGAATATACATCTTCTTCTGCCCTAATTCTTGTCTTGTGTGCTTTTACTACAACACTATATTAATTTTGTAAAAAGGAAGAATAATTTAATTGTAATTAAAGAATAATTTAACTGTAATTAATATTTAATGAACTCGTTCAGATTAGAATTTAAAAAAATTAGGAACAATCAATATATTCCATAAAATTAAATTCAAGTTCAAAGCGTTTCGGTTCAATTGCTACTGTAGATCGATTGTTTATATATAATAACAATATTAATAATTATATTGAGTAATAATAAAAATAAAAGTAAACAAAAAATAACCCAAAACTACAATCATAAAGTGTACTTATCCCAAAGTATATTTATTTTAAATTTATGACCCAAAACACAATTTTTATATCTTTAAGACACATAAATAAAATAATAATATTCTAAAAATTTCTTAAATGTCCCTTGCATGAAATAATAGTGAAACAATTTCTATCAAGTGATAATATAAATAGCAGTCTTGTACCACTATCATCGGTCAGCGATTATCGTCGATCATCGACTAGTCTCCAGTCATTGGCATTTTTTCTGCCAATATTTCTACGAAAGTATCTTAATTTAAGTTATCAACTCATATCTTTAAATTACCTTATGATAATAACAAATATTATTGTCGGTCCACTGGATGTAGCTGGCGATCAACGCTGATAGTGTTAAATATAATCAAGTAGTAATTTAAATTCCAACATCTGCTTTGAATTCAACCAAAATTATTTTTATTTTTTCTGCCAACTTCATAAAATTTATCGATTAGTAATTTAGACTACCAACAATTTTTTTTATTTGGATTATTCAATCAAATTACCCTCAAGATAATTCAAAAATTACCAAAAAGTAATTTAAAAATCATGCGGTACTTTTAATAACTAGTGGTATTACCAGTGGGTAAACTAAACTAAAGTTGGTAATTTAACAATTATCGGCCAGTAAACCACGATAGTATCTGAATTTCAGTTGGTAATTTAAATAACCAACAATATCTTGAGTTAGTACAAGGTAATTTAAAATATCATACAATATTTTTGAGTATCAATACATAAATATACAAGAAAATAAAAAATCCAGTTTCACAGAATACATATCTCCTCATAATTTACAAAAAAAAAAAAGTAATAAGAGGAAAGGAGAACAACTCAGATTTTGTTTAAGAAAATAAAAAATAAAATTTAATATTTTGCCATCACTAAATTAGTTAAGAATTCAGTCAAAATTCATTTTCAAATAAGTCAATTTCCAACTATCCGTTACATGAGCAGAAATAAATACATGCACGAATCCAGACTCACATATTCAATTTCCATGAACTACTACCACACTGAAAAATAGGTTTATGATTTTGAAATATCGTCGGATATGTTGGCAGCTCAGTGAATATAATGCCTTGAATTAATCCTCCTTTAAACATTCTATAGAAAGGTATTTATGTTATTGTTTTTTATTCATTACGTATTTATGATGAATTTATATATATATATATATAATAAATTGGGCTACATGATATAAACTACCGATGAGAAATGAGAGCTTGTTGTAGAATCGAAATATTATAGAGAGAGAAATTTAGAGAGAGAATAGAGAATGATTCTCAGGTATAATTTTCATTAATAACTGAAGTCCTATTTATAGGAAAACTTCAGATGGCACAATCGTAATTACATATTTACATCAGGGGCATAATAGTCATTCACACTATATAAAAACAAAAAGGGGTAATTAAAACGTCACTTTCGTGTTATATTATAACACTACCCCTTGAATGACTATTTACATAAATATCTGCTGAACTAGTTTGAAGAAAAACTCAATGGGAGAAAAACTTTCAAACTGTTTGTATTGGAGCTTGTGGCAATCATATCATGTTGCATTATAATGTTGGTAGGAAAGCTCTGTTGGATAAAAACTTCAGCAATCTGTAATCTCGTAAATTTGCTCCCCCTTATCTTGATAGTTCTTGTATGAGTATTCTTGTGCCGTCTCAGTAAAACCCCGTGGGACAAAAACTGAGTGAATCTGTCGTATATATCATTCATTGTTGGTGGAGTATCCACGTGTTGCCTCATTAAAACCTTGTCAAGAAAACCCAGTGGGAAAAATTTGATCGAAGGAAAAAAATACAACTACTCCTTCCGTTTTCAAGCTTTGAGGAATAATCTTGATCTTTGTAGTGTTCCTCATTATGCCATGAATATGCCTCATTAAAACTTTATTAGGAAAAACCCAATGATAAAAGTCCTAATGAAGGAAAAAGAGTACATTATTCATACTAATACGCCATTCCAGTTGCCTCGTTAAAAACCTTGCTAAGAAAAGCCAATGGGACAAAACCTCAGTCAAGGGAAAAAGAGTGCAACGCGTATTTTATACAAATATGCCCCAGGCATTTCAATGATCATCCAGGGATGAGTATCATCTGTAGTGCAGTTTGTAATATCAAATTCATATTCTTTTCAATATATTCCAAATTTCTTTTAGAGATTCCATACTGGTTGTGATTAAGCTGCCTCGTTAAAAACCTTGCTGCAAAAACCCGGTGGAATAAAACCTCAGTCAAGGAAAAGAGTACAGAAGATAATTTTCGTTCACAACGCTTTATTTTGAGTGACTGCACGCACTGATAATATGTTCAAAATCTCCTTACGAGTCACTTTCAGTAAGCCCATATGTTTCGTTTTATTATAAGGGCATATATTTTAATTTCGGTGGATTTCAATATCCTCATTTTCACAAATCATGGATTTTAATATCCTCATTTCCAATATCCATATTTCACAGTCATGGATATCCTCATATCATTTATCGATATCCTCTTTCCAATCATTGATATCCTCATTTTATTCATAGCGCTATATTGTGTCGACATTTTTCAATATTTCCCCATGGCAACATAACTTGCCGAGATATCTCATTATCAATCATCCATTGGAATTACACATTGTGGTTATGTCTATATACTTCTCAAAAGTATATGCCTCTTTTTATCATTTACTTTGATTCATATTCGGGGAATTATTGTGTATTTATCAAAGCAATTGTAGTTGGTACCAAAGATTAATAATCTGTCATGCATCTTTGAACTTCGAGTTCATATTTCAGTTGTGAGGATATAGTGTGATGCATTTCATATATTTCCAACTATCAATACTCCCCCTCATGCTAAGAGATTTCTTGAGCACCAAACTCGTATGTCAGTATCTCAGTATTCATTTTCAGTCATGGGAGTTTATATATTATGTTCTCGATATTGGCTGGAGGACTTCAAATAGTATGCCAATTGATATCCCACTTGTATGCGCATATCTTGATCCTTTCTCGGATCTATTCAAATTTATTTGGGATATATTACTAGCTCAATCTGATATGGAATATATGCTCAAACCGTGAGCAAATTATCTCGTAAATTTCTGATTACGAGTCATATAAACATGTGACTATCTAGTGGATCCATAATATCTAGTAGTCATATGTAGAGGAAGTGGTCCCATACTCCCCCTTAATATATTTCAAATTTATTAGGAATTCATTCCCAATATTGGCTAGTAGTGATATTAATCGAGAACAAATATTTGAAAACATGATGTGTCTGTATCACTATATAGATATTTTACCGGCATATCACATCATCTTTCGGTGCCATTATTACATATCATTATCAACATGGAGTCGCTGCTCCCACATGTCATATTATGTCCATTATTCAAATATAGAGTCGTAGTTCATATGCTTCAGGACGCGGAGTCAAATCTCATACGCGTAATTCCAATCTATAAATAGATTATCATTGTCACTAGTAGAATAAACATCAAAGACTTCGGTACGTCTCACTTCGATAATCTATATTAGCGAAGTAAAAACAAACAATAACTTCGCTTTTTAATTTACTGAAGTAAAAAACTCACATAGACTTCACTAAATGGTACAAAACAAAAAAGCAGAAGCTAGTTAGAAATTTTAAGTTACAAAGACTTCGCTAATTTAACAATTGCTGAAGTAAAAAGCACAATAATTTTTTTTAAATAAAAATATATCACATTAATGAAATACCAAGTATCTAAACCGGACGTGAGACGGATCTCTGTCGAAACCGCTGTAAATAATCCACCATTTCCAGATCTCTGGACAAAAAAAAACCTCCGACACTCCAGTCAAATCCTCTTCGCCAAATCAAAACTTATAATTTAATCCGCTTTCAATTATCCTCTGTCGAAACCCAAGAATTTTTCAAACCAAGGAAGAAACCGATAAAAGAAATGGAAACTGTTATTCCATTACCGTTCACCGATTTCCCTGAGGACGTGCAGCTCTGGGTGTTGTCATTCCTCCGCCCCTCCAATCTCGCAGCATTCGCCTCCACCTGCAAGCGCTTCGTCTCGCTCTGTCGCGATGACCAGCGCGTCTGGTTCTCCTTGTGTCACTGCCGCTGGGGTTCGCGTTGATGGAGGATGATTTGATCGGTGATTTAGGGTCTGTGGAGAATGAGCTTATTCAGGTAAAGGTTAATTTCATAGGTGAATGCCATGTGGTGGTCGAGGAAACCCTAGGAGAATGAGCTTATTCAGGTAAATGTTAATTTCATTCAGGTAAATGTCAAAATTGTTAATTGCTCACCCAAATCCGCCCGCCCTTTGCAAGGTCTTTGGAAGGGCATTTGTGATGACATGAGCTTGGATTTCTACCTAGTTTCATATGATGATACCGGAGGTATTGCTTGCCTTGGTAAGGAACTGTTCTTTTTTATTCTATTTTTACCCTTTTGTATATTTTGATTCAATGTTTATTGGGGTTCTGTTCGTGTTTGGTTCCATCTCACTGGCTGTTTCAACAGTCTCATTCAATTGCTCTGCCACAGTATCATTATCAACATCACTGATTCTGTTGATTGATCCAATTCAGGTAATATTATCTGTTTGGTGAATCTTATCACTATGAAGTTACGTCTTGTGTGATTTCTTACTGAAAATTAATAATGGCTGATGGACAAGGCTTACTGAGAGTCCAAGAGTTTTCGGACATGTTTTTTGAATTTGAAGTTATCTTGTTGTGGCTCCTTTTTCCCATAATCTGATTTTATAACAACGGTGTACGTGGATAATCAATTTACAACACCTATCAGCATCCAGGAAGCTTGGTTCACATTGGTTCTATGTATTAACCAAATATTTTTCTCAACTCTTACTAGACATCTAATTCTTTTTTTCATTTGTTCATGCTATATTTGTTCCTTAAGCTCCTCTTTGGGATGGTTTTGATAATAATGTGGCAATTTATATTTGTCCGAATGGATTGAGTTACTTTTATCATTTTCATTTTCATAGATAAAAGAAATAATATTCCTAAATTGTGAAGTATGTTCAACTAATTGCTATAAGAAATCACTTGTGGACATTGTTTCATCAATCCTTAAACTTTAATAACATGTAAGGTTCAGAATAAAAATATCGCTTATTTGATTCATAATTCATTCAAAAGGTAGAAAAAGAACTAAAAACTAATTACTCATTTTGGCCTTCTGATGGTGCGTGATTTCTCTTTCCATATTTCTAATGCATGTTTGTTTGTCATTTATGGTTTTTCTCATGTGCAGTTGTCCTAAAGTATCTATCTGAATGTAAAGAATTACGCAGGGTGTCGGAAGAGCATACAACGAGTTAAAACAAGGATTGAGATGTACTCTCTGTTGTAAGCTGCTTTCTGGTTCAGTTTTGATGATTTTCACAAAGCCAAGATGTAAAAAATTAGGTTTCATTTTTAGCCGTTTTGACTTGATGCAAGTTAATATGATCCTAGATGTGTATGTCATGTTGAAGTGTTGGTTAAATTTTAATGGCCATGTACTTTAAGATGTATACAATTCATATGTTTTTTACTTTTAAAGTGAAAACTTTCATTATGGGCATGGTTGTTTTTCTAATTCCCCCTTCTTTAATGTATCTAAGTTTTTAAATTCAATATAGTTTAGCTACTTCATATGCAGGATTCATCATTTCACTTCATCTTAATAATGTCCGATTTCTTTATTCAAGAAGCTTCGAACACGAACTGTAGTTGCAGTGTTGCTCTGGACGGTGTAAACTGCCGCAAGAACCGTTACCTTAACATTGTGCCATGTATGCCGATCTACATTATTGTCTTTTGTTTTTTTACTTGGAAAAATTGTTATGTTCTTATGAACTTCATTTCTTCTGCTGACGATAACAGGGTTATTCTGAGGCAAAATAAAGACTACATACCTTCACCTGTCGGATATATCAATGCAAGCTTTGTTACAGCTGTTTTTCCTTTATCACTTCATTTGAATTACATTTGGTCTATATATTGATATTCTGTCCATATAAATCTAACTGTATTTTTAGTTTTAGACTTCTGAAGGTGTTTCTCGGTTTATTGCGACTCAAGGTCCTTTGCCTCAAACATCAGAAGACTTTTGGGAAATGATAATCCAGTATCACTGCCCTGCCATAGTTATGCTCACGCGATTGGTCGACCATGATCGTGTAAGCCATCTGATTCTTATGATTATCTTAGCAAAAGTTTAGTGGTTGTCTTTTTCATTTTTATGGATAATTACAATAACTCGATAAGTACCAATAAGGTTTGACCTACTTACAAAAATGAGCAACTATCACCCTTCATAAAGAATATCCTTTAATATTGAGGGTGCTATTGTAAAATAGAAACAATTATCAAGGGGGATGTCGTAAAATAGTTAACCATTTTTTTTAATGATTAACCAAGAAATTGTTTTTGTTCACTTGAAGGAATAATAATAACTAAGTTTGTATATTCGTTCGACATTGTGCATTACTTTATTATTTTTTTTATGTTCGTGTGTCGTTGACACGTCGGTAATGAAACTAAATGCAGACAGTGAAATGTGGGGATTATTTCCAAACCGGGATGGACCTAGAGAGTTTGGTAACATATCCATTGCCACCAAGTGGATACAAACAAAGGACAGTTCATTAAACTTGAAGTGCTTAGAGGTGAAAAACAAAAAGGTGAGGCATTTATATCTATGGTTGATTGCAAAAATATCCCTGAATATATCAGCTTAATTACAGAAAAGAACTTACAAAAAGAGCTGCAAAGCCGAGCTGGTCGATAAGAAGCTCGAACACGAACTCGATAAGATTGACTCGACTCGGTTTGATAAGAAAACATGCCTGATTTCGAACAAATTATTTTGCCCGATAAGCTTATCGAGCTCGACTTGGTTCGATAAGAAAAATCTCGAGCTCGATTTTGATAAGCCAAACTCGACTGGATTCGGCTCTAAGCTGTAAAATAATTGAGTTCGACTCGGTTCGATAAGAAAATGAGCTCGAGTCCGAACAAAAAATACTGTCCATAAGCTTATCGTGCTCGGCTCGGTCCGATAATAAAAAGCTCGAACTCGAGTCCGATAAGTCAAAACTCGGCTCGAATTGGTTCATTTACAGCCCTACTTACAGCTACTCCGTTGACATTTGTTTCTCTTTAACAAATTGAAGTACTTGTTAGGTAAATGCAAGAGTTAGTGGAGGATAGTTTTTTTTAACAAGAAATATAACCATGTTTGATGTTTGAAATTTTCGTTCGTGTTACATTGATTTGCTAGAAGTGATAAAGCTCCTGGTTTGTTGTTGCTAATTTGGTCTGTTTTAATTAGGATAATTCATCTTATTCTTTATTTGTGTAAAGGTAAACCATGAAGCACAACAATGTTATTTCCGATGGACACTTCGGGAAACACTGGAAAAATCATGTAAAGCCATGGTTTAATCAGCCTGCACGCAAGACCAGGAGAAGAAATGGTAATAACTTCTTCAAGTTATAATTGATTCATGCCTAATTTGTTATCATGCAATTTTGTCATTTTTTACTGGAGTGCTTCTACCAATTGTGATATACTCTTAAGAGACGGACTTGTTCATGTGATGTTCCTCTTTTCAGCAAGACAGGAGAAGCTGTCAAAATTTTTCCCAGGCCCACTGTTGGACCCCTTCATCCAGTTGTGACATATCATAATGATCTTAACATGAGGCTTTTTATGCACATTGCACCTGAGCTCTATCTCAAGCAGCTAGTTGTAGGTGTACTGGATCGTGCGTATGAAATCGGAAAGCAATTCAGAAATGAGGGTATTGATATGACACATAATCCTGAGTTCACCACCTACAAATTTTACATGGCCCATGCTGATTACAATGACTTGATGACGATGACTAGAGAAATGTTAAGTGGTAAGCCGTAAATGATCCATGGCTGAAGCTTTGCTTCCTGCACTTTGTCTGTAAAAACCTCCTGGGTTTACTTTGTAAAATAGAGTTACTTGTCACAAACTGTTAGCCAAAAATCTATCTTTTTTTATAAGTATTTGTTTATTGTAAAAAGATGCTTTATTATATTTGTAGAATGTATTATGATGGGAATTGATAGTTGCTTATGAATGCGGTTTATTGTTGGTTCTTATATTATTGAGCTCTTGTGGTTGATGCTTAGTTATAAGTGAATGTAGATTTTGGCAATGATTTTAAATTGAAATGTGAAATACTAATATATATTACTGCAGAAAATACTAATATGTATTATACAATAACTGAAGTAGAAAGTCCTTTTTTTACTACGCCAATTATAAATTAACCGAAGTTAAAGGCATTCTTTTACTTCACTTACCCCAACATTTGGATCATAATTAGAAAAAAAACTGAGATAGACTTCGGTTATTAGGATATTAGACTTTGCATAAAAAGCAAAGTCTAAAGTATACCTTTTACTACACGAACATAGACTTCGGTAATTATAACATTTTTACTTCCGATATTATCCGAAGTCTTTGACGTTTATTCTTGTAGCATGTATTCACAAAATTCACCTATACCGAGGGTCTGAATATCATAATGGATTCAATGCTTTCGAATCTTCGTAAATATTACCCATCTCTTCCAGTGAATATCATAAAAAGAATTTATCGAGCTCGACTCGAAAGATTAAGGGTGCTAATGAGAAATGGCATCCCAGAAGATATTCAGTGGTTGATCGAAGCACAAGTTCGATTATCTAGCGAATTTTCAAATTCATTAAAGTACATGCCAGGTACAGGTAAGAGTAGTTTTGCAAAGAAACGGAGAGCAAAAAGATTAGGTGGGTGCTATAAATGTGCTCGGTGGACATGTGACACACGATGCAAATCTGTGGGGTTTGTATCCAAAAATCGAGAAGATAAAATAGCATTTATCAAGGATGGATTGAGTAAGGAATCTATTAATCATGATATTCAACAGATTCTTGATGCACATCTGAGTGGATACGTTCATTGTGAACTAATGGCTTTGTGGATACAATTTAAGGATGAAAGGGAACGTTATAGTCATGAAAAATTAATCTCAAAAGATCCAGTTTTTAAGTCCGTTCTATCAAAGTTGGTATAAGGTAATAGAAAAATAATGCAAGTTGATGAATATTATTTTCCAATATTTAAATTTCTCAGCTGCCGATCGGTAACGTCTTTTTCATTGAAAAATATAATATCATATCTTTCGTTTTCTTTTGCAATTTTGTCAAAAGTAATGACTTATCTGCCGCTCCATTTTCAGTGAAAATAGTGAAGTCATTTGTCATTTAGAAAGAAGTTTGTTCTTTAAATTTGGGATCCACAAATCAGAAAATGTATCTCTCATAAAAAGTATTTTGAAAGTCTAGTGTAGAAAGATGGAGTTCTCAGAATCCTCATATAGATCTCATCCAATTAAAACTATATGTATTTTAGGTGGATCCTGTAACACCCCCAGATTTAACCGAAAATATTACAGCGCCGTGGGCCCCGAGATGGAACCCACAAGGCTAAAAGAAATTTTCGCAAACATTAACAAATGCCCAAGAGGCCAACGATGGTACTATCTTTAAAAATGCACAAAGACTTATAAAATCCATTTATAAAAAACCGTTGTAAAAACTATTTGAAATCGCAAGGCCAAACGGCCGACACTCAAAAGTTTAGAAAACGATTTCCAAAGTAATCTCAGTTACCAGATACTGAAAGAGCATTTCAAAATACTCACGCAGCGGAAAAAGACCAACCATAAAGATACTCTAGCAACGGAATACAAGAACCAATCAAGAAACTCAATGTACAAAACATGTCCTAGTCAGTATCCTCCGGGAAGCTCATCTCTTCACGACCGCTACAAGCTCGATACTCCAAGAACCTAAAAAGAAATCCCACGACTGTAATACCCGAGATTTCTGATATGTAATTGAACCTTGTGATATTGTTATTGTTGCATTTTGATCTGAGTATTATTCTCCGTATTTCATGATTCGGTGTTGTTGAGTGCATGATTTCATGAATGTGATCTAAATTGTAATTCTGCACATGTAGCACACGCTATCGACTATATGTAGCGTACGCTAATTTGGATCCGTAGCGCACGTTATGTATGAACCTTAGCGCGCGCTACACGTAGTCAGCATGATTGAGACAGGGTGGTAGGTGAGATCGGCTGCGGATCTCGGTCGGATTATGTCGGGATGAACCTGGATGGCTTTCGGGAAAAAGCCAAGTCAACGCGGTAGCGCACGCTACTGATATGATGATAGCGCACGCTAAATGCTGAGTACAGTGAAGTCAATAAGCCGTTAGCGCACGCTATGAATATGGACTAGCGCGCGCTAATAACCACTTTCTATAAATAGGATAGCATCCTTTTTCGTATTTTCAGTCTTTTCATTTTCCCACATCCGAATCTTTGGACTTAGAGAATTACCCTCTTCATCCTAAACCCTTCATAGCATCCTAGCTCGAGTCGAAGATTGTAGATCATTGGAGATTGTTGTTCAAGCTCTCGGTGTTGGATTTCTTCTAGTTCCTTCGTGTTCTTCACTACTTTGAGGTAGGTGATTCTTCACCAATATTAGTAATATTCTGAAGGACGTTTTGATCATGATTTTGGATTATCTAGTCAGTTAAATTCGTTAGTAGTCGAACATCATGTGTTAGAAGGATATTTTTGACGTATCGGCACTTATTCATCGTATAATCCATTGAACCTTTTTAGTATATGGACTCCTAAGCATATTCATGTATCTTCAAAACCGATTATGACCAGTATATGGAGATTACCAAGTTCTTATGTCCTTACATAAAGGAATCATATGTTTTGGGACATGAAATGGATTGAACTTAGGATATTTTCTTGAAGATCAAAGATGAATTATGGTGTTGTGATGATTATACGTATGCTTGTGTCTCGTAGTCATGTAATACGTAAAGATCTTTCACAAACCGTATGAGCATGATATGCACGGAGATGGCATGTATTAACACTGAAGATTCCATGAGTTTCATCACCTTTAGCTCAAGTTTCTGCCCAGTAGTAAACTGCCATGCACAGTTAGCGCACGCTAAGATAGGCATATTAACGTGCGCTATTTGGAATGAATAACGTGCGCTACGTTTGGTACGTAACGTACGTTATGTCATCAGGCAGGACAGTCGGCTGATCAGAGAGGGTTGTCTGTACACAGCTAGCATACGCTAGACTTGATTATTTGTGTACGTTAACGGGCAGGCTTAGCGCACGTTACGTAGAGTACGTAGCGCGCGCTAAGTAGTTCAGGCAGAATTCATTTTTTAGAGCTTGCGGCCGTAAACCGGATTGTTAGACATTCGTACGGCATGAGATGAATTCTTTATTATTTCTTAGGTCCGAGCATTACATAGGGGACGATCGAGGGGCGGTGACACACGGGCGCGTGTCATTTGTTGGAGTATTTCATTCTTGCCATTTTCGAGGCAAGTATCATATGTTGAGTTTGATTTATATTGTAACTTTGATCATGCATATGGTTTTGTTGATGTTGTCGAATATGAGACTTATTTCTTTAATTTCTCGTGGGATTCGTTGTTAATTGTTCGTATTGATGAACATATTGAAATGCATATATGTATGCATAATTGATTGGTTTATGGTATAAATGATCCAAAGGGGGTCATGAGGATCTATGCTGAGGGTGCTGGATCGAATATCCACCATGCGTTGGTCCGACGGGATCATCATGGGGATCTATGCTGAGGGCGCTAGATCGCTGGACAGGTTTTCCACCATGCGTTGGTCCGACGGGATCATCATGGGGATCTATACCAAGGGCGCTGGATCGCTGGATTACCCTGTATTGTGTTGATGGAATCGTGAGGATTCACATCGTTGGATTTCGATGACGGAAGTCCGTTTTGCATGTTTTATGACGCTCTGATGATTTATATATTATGATACTTGTACTAGCATTGTTATGCTAACCCCTTCGGGGGTGAATATTGTTTTGATGTTCAGGTAGCCGAGGAGCGGGGAAGCAACCACGATGCAAACGGAGACGATGAAATGGCTCAGTGATGTGGTTGATGTTTATTGTTATTGTGATTTGTCTTCTTGGTTCACTTTAGTACTCGAGTACGTGTGTTTTTAATAATGTCATTTTCGATATGGTTGTATAAGTTAACTCTTTGGATCAGTTGAACCAGTTCTGTATTTTGAACCTCAGTTGTAAGGTTGAATTATATTTGCATTTCTTTTATTTAGCCTTGTAAATCCTTACTTAAAGGGTTTACGGCGCTGTAATTATTCCGAATATCTCGGGGTGTTACAGAATATGGTATCGGAGCTAAGATTCATGGATATCTTGGCAGTCGGGTTAGTTGGGTCTGTTTACGTTATTTGATTATTGGTCGTCTGTAACATCACTGTTGAGCCAGCATCGTCGTGTGGACTGTGGTTGTAAGTTTCCTGATCTCAAATACTACCGTTTTATTTAATTTATGTTTTGTGAACATTGATGGACTTTCTTTTAGAAAGTTTGCCCTGGATATTGAGTATTTGTGTTTACAGTATGTTGAGAGGAGGTCGTGGACGCGGACGTGGTCGTGGATGTGGAAATATGAGACAGGAGGATTCGGCATCTACCCCGGAGATATCTGCTAGTCGAACCGATTCCCATTCTGGAGGACAGCAGGGATCAACAAATAATAATGCAGATCCTAATGTGTCGGGAGTGCTTCAGCAGGTGGTTGCTCAGATAAACCAGTGTGCTCAAGTTGTTGATCGCATGCGACGGCGATAGGACAGCAGCATAACGTGGATAATCGGGGAGACAAATGGCTTACTGAGGTGGTCAAATTGCACCCTCCGAAATTTGACGGTTCTGCTGAGACGCTTTCTTGGAATCACTGGCTGAAAGAGTTAGAGAAGATTTTGGCGGGGATTAACTGTCCCAACGATAGAAAGGTTCCGGTCGCCCAGTATCTTCTGACAGGGGAGGCTTTCGACTGGTGGGAGGCCATTCGACCTGAGGAGCATAATGTCGACTGGACGGAGTTCAAATTAATGATGGAAGCGCAGTATTGTCCTCGCCCAGTTAGAGAGGTTCGAGTCCAGGAGTTTTTCTCACCACAAAATTCAGAAGCATCTGTGACAGACGTGATTAAGACTTTTAATCATCAGTTGACTTATGTGCGCCACTTGGTCAGGACCGAGGCAGAGAGGATTTTTCATTTTGACATGCGAATGAAGCCAGAAATTTAGCAGTATATGTCCGGATTTGAATGTACCATCTTGCGACAGTATCAGGACAAAGAACTGGCCTATGATATGAAAGAGGCGGCAGTAGAAAAGTCAACGGAAGCAAAGAAACAGAAGATGTCTGGCAACTTCACGGAGAATAAGAGTAGTGGGCCTCACAGAGGCCAGTCCTCTTTTCATTCATCCAGGAGGCCTCCGCATCCTTCTCGAGGTGGAAAGAAGTTCTGGGCAGCACCAACCGTTTCAGACGCAGGGAAGAAATGTTATAACTGTGGCAAAGCGGGGCATGTTCGACGTGGATCAAGCTTTCGCGCTGTGACCTATTTCGAGTGTGGACAGGAAGGGCATCGCGCAACATTTTGTGGAAATGCGACTCGATCTTTTGGTACTCGCACTCCTGTACCGGTTCCGAAGGACACTAGTGTAAACCAGACGCAGCAAAGCGGTTTCCAGCAGCAGAATGTTGGGAAAAGAGAGGCATCCAACACTGGGTCCGTTCCTCCACGTATTTACGAGATGAAGAAGTCAGACGATCAGAACACAGCTGTTGCATCAGGTACGATTCAGACCTTTTGCAACCAGTTAGTGTCTTATTCGATTCAGGAGCTACGCATTCTTTTATATCTTTGAACTGTGTTAATCGTTTGAAAATGTCGTGCTTGTATGATTGTGAACCTTATGTCGTGGGATTACCGAGCGTGGAGAAAATTGTGGGAACCCTAGAAGCTAGAGATTTTCCAGTGTCTATAGGAGGGAGAGATTGGCCATCAAATCTTATTATAGTTGACATACATGGTGACGACTTAATTCTCGGAGACGATTGGCTCAACCGTTATGGAGCTATTCTGAATTACCGAAAGAGAGTCATTTCTATCATTGCTGATGACGGATCTGAACACTTATTCCGAGGATGGAGATCGGGAAGCTCGGGAAAATTGATCAAAGCAATGAAAGCCGTGAAATTACTGAAGCAGGGATGTCATGGACTTTGGTGCTATGCCATGAGGAAAGAGGAAGGAGTAGAGCTCTCATCTATTCCAATTGTGAATGAATTTTCAGATGTATTCCTTGACGAACTACCTGGGTTACCTCCGCAAAGAGAAGTGGAGTTCACTATCGAATTAGAGCCTGGAGCCGTTCCTATTTCCAGAGCACCATACTGCATGGCGCCAATCGAGATGTATGAACTAAAGAAGCAACTGGAGGAATTATTACAGAAGGGTTATATTCAACCTAGCGTTTCTCCTTGGGGAGCGCCCGTTCTCTTTGTCCGGAAGAAAGACGGATCCCTCCGATTATGTATTGATTACAGGGAGCTCAACAAAGTGACAATCAAGAATAAGTATCCTATACCTCGGATCGACGACTTATTTGATCAACTGCAAGGGGCAAGGGTATTCTCGAAGATTGACTTGCGATCAGGATACCATCACTTGAGAATTAAGGAATCGAATATATCAAGGTCTGCTTTCAGATCCCGGTACGGGCATTATGAATTTGTAGTGATGCCATTTGGACTTACCAATGCTCCTACGGTATTTATGTAATTGATGAATCGGGTATTCTTAGAATACTTGGATAAATTCGTGGTCGTCTTCATCGATGACATCTTGATCTATTCGAAAGACACAGAGGAGCATGCCGAGCATTTGCGTGTAGTTTTGAGCACCTTGAGGAAGGAACAGCTGTATGCAAAGCTTTCCAAATGCGAGTTCTGGCTTAGGGAAGTAACTTTCCTTGGGCATGTGATATCAGCTGACGGATTTCAGGTGGACCCGAAGAAAGTCGAAGCAATCTTGGAATGGGAAGCTCCTAATAACGTGAAAGAAGTTCGGAGTTTCTTGGGACTTGCTGGATATTATCGCCGTTTTTTAGAAGGATTTTCCAAAATTGCTCGTCCGCTCACTCAGCTGTTACAGAAAACTCAAAAGTTCACGTGGGATGAGAAATGCCAGGCTGGTTTTGACGAACTTAAGAGGAGACTAACGACATCACCTATATTAGCGTTACCAGATGGAACCGATGGATTCATGGTATACAGCGACGCTTCAAATCAGGGTCTGGGATGTGTGTTGATGCAAAAGGATAAGGTGATTGCCTATGCTTCTCGGCAATTAAAACTGTACAAAGTAAATTACCCGATTCATGATCTGGAGTTAGCAGCTATGGTCTTTGCCTTGAAAATTTGGCGACATTATTTATACGGCACTCATTGTCAGATCTTTACAGACCATAAGAGCCTCAAGTACATTTTCAGTCAGAAAGAATTAAACATGAGGCAGAGAAGGTGGCTGGAATTGATCAAGGATTACGACTTGGAGATTCTCTATCATACGGGTAAAGCAAACGTAGTAGCCGATGCATTGAGCCGTAAACCTATTTCTCTTTGAGTGTTGGAAGCACTTACATCCCAAACCAGCATTCAACGGGAACTGATCCGCGAACGGATTGAAGTATGGGCACCAGAAATCCAAGGGCAACTATATGTGATGGAACTCACTTCATCACTAGTCGAGGAAATCAAATCTAAGCAGCTG
The DNA here is from genome assembly GCA_033398695.1 of Orobanche coerulescens. NCBI lineage: Eukaryota > Viridiplantae > Streptophyta > Magnoliopsida > Lamiales > Orobanchaceae > Orobanche > Orobanche coerulescens. The sequence continues at coordinate 25,538,196 of CM065805.1, read as the reverse complement.
AACGATTCTCTAATCCTTCGGTTATGTGACAAAGTAAAGAAAGGAAAGGCCCCAGGATTCGTGATACAAGATTATGGAGTTCTGGGATTTCAGAGTCGACTTTGTGTTCCCGATGCTGATGATTTGAGACGGACAATTCTGAAGGAAGCTCATAACGCGCCTTATTCTATTCACCCGGGCAGCAGTAAGATGTATAAGGATCTAAAACAAAACTTCTGGTGGGGGAATATGAAGAAGGACGTAGCAGAATACGTTTCAAAGTGTTTGACTTGTCAGCAAGTTAAGATTGAACATCAGCGACCTGCCGGAATGTTAAAGCCGCTTCCGATCCCTGAGTGGAAGTGGGAGGATATCTCAATGGATTTCATCACCAGTATGCCAAGGACCAAGACGGGAATGAACATGATTTGGGTTGTAGTTGATCGACTAACCAAGTCGGCTCATTTCCTAGGAATTAAAGATACTTGGGGACCCGAGAGATTGGCGCGAGTATTTATTGCAGAGATAGTCAAATTACATGGGACACCGAAGACCATTATTTTAGATCGAGATGGTCGTTTCTTGTTGCACTTCTAGAAGGCGGTTCACATGGCTTTGGGGACCGAACTAAACTTTAGCACGGCTTATCATCCTCAGACGGACGGTCAGTCCGAAAGGACTATACAAACAGTAGAAGACATGCTTAGAGCTTGTGCTTTGGATTGGTCAACTAATTGGGAACTTCATTTTCCATTGATTGAATTCACCTACAACAATAGTTGGCATGCTTCTATTAAGATGGCACCGTTTGAAGCTTTGTACGGGAGAAGATGTCGATCACCCCTGTGCTGGGATGATTCTTCGGACTTGATCGGAACGGAACCGGAATTGATAGTTCAGACTCAAGAGAAGATAGCTTTGATTTGGGAAAGACTGTTGACTGCCCAGAGTCGACAGAAGTCTTATGCAGATGTACGTCGTCGCCCTCTAGAGTTCGACATTGGGGACCACGTACTATTTAAGGTGTCTCCTACACGAGGAATTTTCCGTTTGGGGAGGAAAGGTAAGCTAAGTCCGAGATATATCGGACCATTTGAGATCCTCGAGAGAGTTGGGGATTTAGCATACAGGTTGGCCTTACCGCCATCGCTGAGTCACGTTCACAATGTGTTTCACGTATTCCAACTGCGGAGGTATGTATCGGATCCCAGTCATATCATTGAGTTCGATGAGATCGAGATAGCGAATGACGGCACCTTCGAAGAGAGACCAATCAAGATACTTGAGAGTCGGATCAAACAATTGAGGAATAAACCAATACACTTGGTTAAAGTACAATGGTCACGACACAGAGTTGAAGAGGCCACTTGGGAAACGGAGGACAGTATGAAAACTAGATATCCAGAGTTGTTTTCATCTTAAGTTTCGGGACGAAACTTCTTTTTAGGGAGGAATGATGTAATACCCGAGATTTCTGATATGTAATTGAACCTTGTGATATTGTTATTGTTGCATTTTGATCTGAGTATTATTCTCCGTATTTCATGATTCGGTGTTGTTGAGCGCATGATTTCATGAATGTGATCTAAATTGTGATTCTGCGCATGTAGCGCACGCTATCGACTATATGTAGCGTACGCTAATTTGGATCCGTAGCGCACGCTATGTATGAACCTTAGCGCGCGCTACACGTAGTCAGCATGATTAAGACAGGGCGGTAGGTGAGATCGGCTGCGGATCTCGGTCGGATTATGTCGGGATGAACCTGGATGGCTTTCGGGAAAAAACCAAGTCAACGCGGTAGCGCACGCTACTGATATGATGATAGCGCACGCTAAATGCTGAGTACAGTGAAGTCAGTAAGCCATTAGTGCACGCTATGAATATGGACTAGCGCGCACTAATAACCACTTTCTATAAATAGGACAGCATCCTTTTTCGTATTTTCAGTCTTTTCATTTTCCCACATCCGAATCTTTGGACTTAGAGAATTACCCTCTTCATCCTAAACCCTTCATATCAGCATCCTAGCTCGAGTCGAAGATTGTAGATCATTGGAGATTGTTGTTCAAGCTCTCAGTGTTGGATTTCTTCTAGTTCCTTCGTGTTCTTCACTACTTTGAGGTAGGTGATTCTTCACCAATATTAGTAATATTCTGAAGGACGTTTTGATCATGATTTTGGATTATCTAGTCATTTAAATTCGTTAGTAGTCGAACATCATGTGTTAGAAGGATATTTTTGACGTATCGGCACTTATTCATCGTATAATCCATTGAACCTTTTTAGTATATGGACTCCTAAGCATATTCATGTATCTTCAAAACCGATTATAACCAGTATATGGAGATTACCAAGTTCTTATGTCCTTACATAAAGGAATCATACGTTTTGGGACATGAAATGGATTGAACTTAGGATATTTTCTTGAAGATCAAAGATGAATTATGGTGTTGTGATGATTATACGTATCCTTGTGTCTCGTAGTCATTTAGTACGTAAAGATCTTTCACAAACCGTATGAGCATGATATGCACGGAGATGGCATATATTAACACTGAAGATTTCATGAGTTTCATAACCTTTAGCTCAAGTTTTCGCCCAGTAGTAAACTGCAATGCACAGTTAGCGCACGCTAAGATAGGCATATTAACGTGCGCTATCGGGAATGAATAACGTGCTCTACGTTTGGTACATAACGTACTTTATGTCATCAGGCAGGACAGTCGGCTGATCAGAGAGGGCTGTCTGTACACAGCTAGCGTACGCTAGACTTGATTATTTGCGTACGTTAACGGGCAGGCTTAGCGCACGTTACGTAGAGTACGTAGCGCGCGCTAAGTAGTTCAGGCAGAATTCATTTTTTAGAGCTTGCAGCCGTAAACCGGATTGTTAGACATTCGTACGGCATGAGATGAATTCTTTACTATTTCTTAGGTCCAAGCATTGCATAGGGGACGATCGAGGGGCGGTGACATACGGGCGCGTGTCATTTGTTGGAGTATTTCATTCTTGCCATTTTTGAGGCAAGTATCATATGTTGAGTTTGATTTATATTGGAACTTTGATCATGCATATGGTTTTGTTGATGTTGTCGAATATGAGACTTATTTCTTTAATTTCTCGTGGGATTCGTTGTTAATTGTTCGTATTGATGAACATATTGAAATGCATATATGTATGCATAATTGATTGGTTTATGGTATAAATGATCCAAAGGGGGTCATGAGGATCTATGCTGAGGGTGCTGGATCGAATATCCACCATGCGTTGGTCCGACGGGATCATCATGGGGATCTATGCTGAGGGCGCTAGATCGCTGGACAGGTTTTCCACCATGCGTTGGTCCGACGGGATCATCATGGGGATCTATACCAAGGGCGCTGGATCGCTGGATTACCCTGTATTGTGTTGATGGAATCGTGAGGATTCACATCGTTGGATTTCGATGACGGAAGTCCGTTTTGCATGTTTTATGATGCTCTGATGATTTATGTATTATGATACTTGTACTAGCATTGTTTTGCTAACCCCTTCGGGGGTGGACATTGTTTTGATGTTCAGGTAGCCGAGGAGCGGGGAAGCAACCACGATCTGCACAGACGATGAAATGGCTCAGTGATGTGGTTGATGTTTATTGTTATTGTGATTTGTCTTCTTGGTTCACTTTAGTACTCGAGTACGTGTGTTTTTAATAATGTCATTTTCGATATGGTTGTATAAGTTAACTCTTTGGATCAGTTGAACCAGTTCTATATTTTGAACTTCAGTTGTAAGGTTGAATTATATTTGCATTTCTTTTATTTTGCCTTGTAAATCCTTACTTAAAGGGTTTACGGTGCTGTAATTTTCCGAATATATCGGGGTGTTACAACGACGGGGTCAGCCATAATATCCAACAATGATAACCGTCACATCACATTAATAATTACATACCAATGAGAATACAACATAAGAATACGACCAACGTAATCTTACCGCCATAACTTTGCTTACTCAAGTAATTCTCATCAGAATAACCATTATCATATTTCACATCCTGTACTCGATTAACCAATAAACTCGAACATAATATATGTACTGTACCTCAAACAATACTCGAGGTTCTCAAACTATCATAACCAACTCACGATATGGAAAAGTACCAGTTCTGACCAATACAATCCATCGGATAGCATCATCAAATCCCAAAACGATAACCGATTGTCCATCACAAGATGAATACCAAAGGAAATACGGAACATACCTCGAGATATGAAGTGCCACGACAATCATATCAGTCTAATCCGAGATAAGATCAATGTAATACGGATACGGTCCTAACACAAGACCTACAAATGCATACTCATATGACCACGTCAATATGATCACAACAATAACAATCATGTATACTCAATGGAAATCCGACGATCCAGCGCCCTCAGCATAGATCCCCTTGATGATCCTATCAGATCATCATAAGGTGGATAACCAACAATACACATATGAACAACAACACATGAAAAAGTCAATGATGCGAATTCACAAGATTCCATCAACATAATACTGGTAATCCAACGATCCAGCGCCCTCAACATAGATCCCCATGATGATCCCGTCGAACCAATCCATGGTGGAAAACCTGTCCAACGATCCAGCACCCTCATCATAGATCCCCATGATGATCCCATCGAACCAACGCATGGTGGACATCCGATCCAGCGCCCTCAGCATAGATCCTCATGATCCCTTCATATCATTTACAACATAACAATGCAATTATGCATATACATATGCAAATCAATAGGTTCATCAACATGAACAACATATGAATCAAAACATGAACGACACTATGATGACAGAACTAGGACGACCTCATGTTCAGAAACATGAATGACAATCTGCATGATCAACATCATCGACACTAAACCGAATCAATCCTGAATACTTGACCCGAGTCCTTCGGAAGCAATCTCGATGCCAAATCATCACCGAAGATTATCCGCAATGCTCGGCAACCCAAATGTATCATGGACTGCAGATACTCATATCCTCGTCTTTACCATAATGTATCCTCGATACCCAAAATTCCAATAATCCGAAATGAATGATAAACCTTATGATTTAACTCCCAAAATCGGAAAGACAACATATAATACAAATCTCCAGAATTTGCAGTAATAATCATTGCTATATGCATTATAAACGAAATGAAACTGAAACCATTCATTAAACATTATAACTGAGCAAGTAATAACTTGCCTCGGTACCGATACGATGATGATGAAGCCGCTACCAGTCACAATGCCTTCGTCTACGAGCTCCTCGGCCCTGACCATGCAATTCACGAACACGCTCGAACACGACCGCAACATACGGTTATAATCACCGATCAATAATCTTAACCTATTGAAGTAATCAAATAACACAAATCTGATAACAATTAACAACCGATACGACCAACCAAATCATCTCAACGATTATCTACAATATAAACTGCAACTCGATGATCATAATCAATCAATACAACCGATCAATAAACCCCAATGGTTCCACAATATCTCGATTAGACACAAGTCCGGACAATCCAACTCAAACAATTACGAACTCAAAACCACAACACGATTCATAATCCGATTAATTCAACATACGATCGTCTTGCTATGTTAAATTCATCAAAAGTTCCTCAAGAACACTAAGGGATTCGAACTCATGTTCATAACCATTAAAACAACATAACTCGATATCCTTTAACATGAAGATAATCTTCCAATTCGTAATCCAAGTCATGAATCATCGTATTCTTCAATATACACTCTATATAACCTCAAGGATTGTAACAACAACTCCCTAATCATCATCATACGGATCAAATACGGATAATAATACCAAGAACAACAAGAACTCTATGATTTCATAATCATAATCAACATATTCAAGGTATAAACCATCATATCACCATCTTCCTTCAACATATAATTCATATAACCTCAAGAATCGAAACAACAACATCTTAATACTCTTCATACGAATCATTTATCAATAACAACATCAAGAATCCGAAATGAAACGGAGGATTATCCAACATACCTCTTAGAAGATGAAAAACACTAGAAAACAATTCAAGAATCATCCATAACTCCATATCCAAGCCTCAAGTCCAAGTCCTGAAGCTCAAAATCGACTTAGGAAGGCCAACATCTCTCTCTCTCAAAGTTTGGAGACGAAAAACGAAAAGGAAAGCTGAAGTGAAATGAAAGACGAACTTCATTATATTAAACCGCATAACTCATTACGTACGTTATCCTTCATCATTAACGTACGTAATGCACTTTAGCATACGCTATTCGTCCCACATAGCGTACGTAATCATCATCCCAGAACTAACTGAACTGTTTTGTTAACATGCTTACGTACGTAATGTTTCCTTCATAACGTACGTAACATGTACGTTGACTTGCTACATTACCACCCACATTACGTACATAATACGCCATGCATAACGTACGTAATGGATGAGGTTGACTCGCTGTCCACATCCTCCACCGAAAGCTGCGGACACAGGGTCCCACCTACCGACCATGACTCAATCGTCTGATTCCCATGTTACGTACGTAATGTCTCGGCCATAACGTACGTAACTCTTGTGATTTAGCGTACGTAAGTCTTCAACATTAGCGTACGCTAAGTATTCTATACTTAGCCAATTTCAACTGTTACCGCCTGTCTCGACATACCGAAAACACATATACACTTACTGAATACATATACTGAATCCAATAGTATTCTCATACGATATTACCTTATATCCAAAGTGCGATGACCTGATACACGATATCCTCAATTGTAATTGTCTACCAAATACGACAATTATACAAGTACAGTTGCCTCAGTCTTTCTATTATTTTATCCATACGGCACAGATTCCATCATGTACAATATAGCACGGATAAAATAACATTAAACAATCGCAGTAGAATTTCAGGATATTACATTCTACCCCACTTAAAATAAGTTTCGTCCTCGAAACTTGCAATCCGTTACAAAGACAAACAAACCGTTCAACCAACATATTCCGAAACCATCACAACAACGATCAATCATCATTATTACCGAATAATCAAAATAGCATACTTACAAATGCGCAAAGTCGGCGATCTCCTGAGATAATAGCAAGTGACTTCACTGTAAAGCCTCGATACGCTTACAATCACATTCCATGAATCTCAACAAAAATATATCATCTTCGGATGACATAATCTATCCGTGTCGAATCCTGTCTGCCTGATTACAAAATCAAGTCCCAATCCGGATACAAATCAATAATACACGATACATCTGTGAAACAACTGCCCAAACCAACGACACAAATCCCGAAACATCGGCACAAAGTTCGAATGCTCAGATGATCACCAGCAATGATCAACCAATAAATTAACCGAGAATATCATCGACATAATAAACTCTAATACGAGCAATCCAAAGGTCAACACGCAGCTGAGAATATCATCAACATGATAAACTCCTATATGACCAACCAAAGGTCAAAACACAATCGAGAATATCATCAAAATGATAAACTCCAATATGACCAACCAGAGGTCAAAACACAATCGTGAATATCATCAAAATGATAAACTCCAATATGACCAACCAGAGGTCAAAACACAATTGAGAATATCATTAACATGATAAACTCCAATACGATTAACACAGAACCACAAAAAAAGATACACGAAAGAGCAAAATTCTCAAAACGACACACCAATCTCATACGGTGGATTTCAATAAACATATCCTGTTGGTGAACATACCCCTCGGCATATGAACGATCAATCACAATCCTTCGAACATATCCAATCATACATGGACTGGAAATGACCAATCATTACTCAAAACAACCAGCATGGGGTTACCATTCCCAAATCTACACTTACAAATAAATCCTTCAAAAATCATTATGGTAAAAAAAAAAATCACACTACTACCAACCAATGGATCACATAGCACATATGTCCCAATTTCACGAAATCCAAAGTTCCAAAATTACATCCTGTGCATGGATCTACAACACGCAGCATATTTCTCTTATCCGATAAATCAATCGATCATCATTGGATAACCAAACGACCATACCAAAGTTTGGATCCCTATTCAACGTTCCACATTGATATATTATCCAGTTCGTGAGTCACACTCACAACTTCATCATGATATGTAATATACACTAAATGCGTATGGTTATCAATCACATTTTCAAAACCAGTTTGAAATCATATACTCTTGTCACGAAGACAAATTTTCGAAAGTTCTTTCAAAAATTTCAAAACTCAAAACATAAATTCTCGATTACGAAATCAATTTTCAAAAAATTAAATCGATTTGTTTACGTCAAGTTCTCGATGAAAATTCTTTTCGAAAACATAGATAGAATGGATTTATGCAAATGATTGACCACATCCATACTCCTGTATACCAGTTCGGCTTGTCACCAAATCCATTGACATTCCATCGGAAAACTACACGATATAGTTCTAAAACCTCAATATATAGACTCCAATAAAAACTCCTTTTCCACACATGACTCGCAACGTCAACCATTTTCCCATCCTGGATCACCTCAACCATGCTATGACAAAACATTGAATAATCAATAAATCAAACACAGCGAAAGACTTCCCGAGAAGTTTCATTTGAACAAATAAATCAAAACCCCGAAAGGTAGTAATAAGGTAGATAACGATTGATAAAGTGTTTTACAAATCTCGGGAGTTTTTAGAAAACAGAAAAGCTTTTTGAAACATTAGGGTCTCAGCCCATATCTCGTTCCACATTACAAGAAGTTTATAAAGTAGAAAATCCTTCTGGACCTCATGTCCTCAGTTATAAAACTATTTCAAAATCGATTGGGTCTCGACCCAAAAATCATTTTCCATAAAACATCTATAAAATATTCATTTTGAAAAACATCATTATCAAATGCTCAAAAGCAGTTTCATGTATCACAAGATGAACTAACATGACTACATGTTCTTCTCAACCATCTACAACATTCTCCCAAATGCAGAATTCCTTTCCAAAATCTATTCAACATACTGATTTCCAAAATCATAGTTTCTCAAGATTCATCAATCTTGTCTCGCTCCGTCACCTCATACTGTGATGCATAATATTCTTCCGAACCTCAAAGCATATCAACTTAGAACTGCAGTAAGTCTCAATGCAATTCAAAAATCCAAAAACTTACAGATCATGAAGCCGACGATTCCCCGTGATACTGGCACATGTCTCGACTATAGAAAATACTCGACACAGATATTTTCAAAACACACGTCTTGCAAACTCAGTGCAACTCAAGAACACAATATATCACGTTAACACCATTTGGAAAAGTTTACAACAATCTCAGTACCACACTGATAAATCACATAACCCATAAGCCCGAGTGAACAACAAAAACTCACGGCTCTAGTATTAGTTAATTGACAACTCGAATGACACGACAAAACACGACCCAACTCGACCCAAATGCCTAGGTTTTCTCAACCTAAGCTCTGATACCATATTCTGTAACACCCCCAGATTTAACCGGAAATATTACAGCGTCGTGGACCCGAAATGGAACCCACAAGGCTAAAAGAAATTTTCGCAAACATTAACAAATGCCCAAGAGGCCAACGACGGTACTATCTTTAAAAATGCACAAAGACTTATAAAATCCATTTATCAAAAACCGTTGTAAAAACTCATTTGAAATCGCAAGGCCAAACGGCCGACACTCAAAAGTTTAGAAAACGATTTCCAAAGTAATCTCAGTTACCAGATACTGAAAGAGCATTTCAAAATACTCACGCAACGGAAAAAGACCAGCCATAAAGATACCCTAGCAGCGGAATACAAGAACCAATCAAGAAACTCAATGCACAAAACATGTCCTAGCCAGTATCCTCCGGGAAGCTCATCTCTTCACGACCGCTACAAGCTCGATACTCCAAGAACCTAAAAAGAAATCCCACGACGGGGTCAGCCATAATATCCAACAATGATAACCGTCACATCACATTAATAATTACATACCAATGAGAATACAACATAAGAATATGACCAACGTAATCTTACCGCCATAACTTTGCTTACTCAAGTAATTCTCATCAGAATAACCATTATCACATTTCACATCCTGTACTCGATTAACCAATAAACTCGAACATAATATATGTACTGTACCTCAAACAATACTCGAGGTTCTCAAACTATCATAACCAACTCACGATATGGAAAAGTACCAGTTCTGACCAATACAATCGATCGGATAGCATCATCAAATCCCAAAACGATAACCGATTGTCCATCACAAGATGAATACCAAAGAAAATACGGAACATACCTCAAGATATGAAGTGCCAGGACAATCATATCAGTCTAATTCGAGATAAGATCAATGTAATACGGACACGGTCCTAACACAAGACCTACAAATGTATACTCATATGACCACATCAATATGATCACAACAATAACAATCATGTATACTCAATGGAAATCCGACGATCCAGCGCCCTCAGCATAGATCCCCTTGATGATCCTATCAGATCATTATAAGGTGGATAACCAACAATACACATATGAACAACAACACATGATAAAATCAACGATGCGAATTCACAAGATTACATCAACACAATACTGGTAATCCAACGATCCAGCGCCCTCAGCATAGATCCCCATGATGATCCTGTCGAACCAATGCATGGTGGAAAACCTGTCCAACGATCCAGCGCCCTCAGCATAGATCCCCATGATGATCCCGTCGAACCAACGCATGGTGGACATCCGATCCAGCGCCCTCAGCATAGATCCTCATGATCCCTTCAGATCATTTACAACATAACAATGCAATTATGCATATACATATGCAAATCAATAGGTTCATCAACATGAACAACATATGAATCAAAACATGAACGACACTATGATGACACAACTAGGACGACCTCATGTTCAGCAACATGAATGACAACCTGCATGATCAACATCATCGACACTAAACCGAATCAATCCTATATACTTGACCCGAGTCCTTCGGAAGCAATCTCGATGCAAAATCACCACCGAAGGTTATCCGCAATGCTCGGCAACCCAAACGTACCATGGACTGCAGATACTCATATCCTCGTCTTTACCAAAATGTATCCTCGATACCCAAAATTCCAATAATCTGAAATGAATCATAAACCTTATGATTTAACTCCCAAAATCGGAAAGACAACACATAATACAAATATCCAGAATTTGCAGTAATAATCATTGCTATATGCATTATAAACGAAATGAAACTGAAACCATTCATTAAACATTATAACTGAGCAAGTAATAACTTGCCTCGATACCGATACGATGATGATAAAGCCGCTACCAGTCACAATGCCTTCGTCTACGAGCTCCTCGGCCCTGACCATGCAATTCACGAACACGCTCGAACACGACCGCAACATACGGTTATAATCACTGATCAATAATCTCAACCTATTGAAGTAATCAATTAACACATATCCGATAACAATTAACAACCGATACGACCAACCAAATCATCTCAACGATTATCTACAATACAAACTACAACTCGATGATCATAATCAATCAATACAACCGATCAATAAACCCCAACGGTTCCACAATATCTCGATTAGACACAAGTCCGGACAATCCAACTCAAACAATTACGAACTCAAAACCACAACATGATTCATAATCCGATTAATTCAACATACGATCGTCTTGCTATGTTAAATTCATCAAAAGTTACTCAAGAACACTAAGGGATTCGAACTCATGTTCATAACCATTAAAACAACATAACTCGATATCCTTTAACATGAAGATAATCTTCCAGTTCGTAATCCAAGTCATGAATCATCTTATTCTTCAATATACACTCTACATAACCTCAAGGATTGTAAAAACAACTCCCTAATCATCATCATATGGATCAAATACGAATAATAATACCAAGAACATCAAGAACTTTATGATTTCATAATCATAATCAACATATTCAAGGTATAAACCATCATATCACCATCTTCCTTCAACATATAATTCATATAACCTCAAGAATCGAAACAACAACATCTTAATCCTCTTCATACGAATCATTTATCAATAACAACATCAAGAATCCGAAATGAAAAGGAGGATTATCTAACATATCTCTTAGAAGATGAAAAACACTAGAAAATACTTCAAGAATCATCCATAACTCCATATCCAAGCCTCAAGTCCAAGTCCTCAAGCTCAAAATAGACTTAGGAAGGCCAACATCTCTCTCTCAAAGTTTGGAGACGAAAAACGAAAAGGAAAGCTGAAGTGAAATGAAAGACGAACTTCATTATATTAAACCGCATAACTCATTACGTACGTTATCCTTCATCATTAACGTACGTAATGCACTTTAGCATACGCTATTCGTCCCACATAGCGTACGTAATCATCATCCCAGAACTAACTGAACTGTTTTGTTAACATGCTTACGTACATAATGTTTCTTTCATAACGTACGTAACATGTACGTTGACTTGCTACAGTACCACCCACATTACGTACGTAATACGCCATGCATAACGTACGTAATGGACGAGGTTGACTCGCTGTCCACATCCTCCACCGAAAGCTGCCGACACAGGGTCCCACCTGCCGACCATGACTCAATCGTCTGATTCCCATGTTACGTACGTAATGTCTCGGCCATAACGTACGTAACTCTTGTAATTTAGCGTACGTAAGTCTTCAACATTAGCGTACGCTAAGTATTCTATACTTAGCCAATTTCAACTGTTACCGCCTGTCTCGACATACCGAAAGCACATATACACTTACTGAATACATATACTGAATACAATAGTATTCTCATACGATATTACCTCATATCCAAAGTGCGATGACCTGATACACGATATCCTCAATTGTAATTGTCTACCAAATACGACAATTATATAAGTACAGTTGCCTCAGTCTTTCTATTATTTTATCCATACGGCACAGATTCCATCTTGTACAATATAGCTCGGATAAAATAACATTAAACAATCGCAGTAGAATTTCAGGATATTACAGATCCAAACTGATAGGTCATATCCAGCATATAGATATGGCATATCAATTCATAAAAGAGTTAGGAAAACACAAAATCGATATATTGTATGGTGGGAGTAATTATAGATTTTTGGGTTATCTTTTAGATGCTGCACAAAATGGGAGAATAAGTGTAACAAGTGCCTTACACTTTCCCACAGTCAGAACCAGTAGTATAGGAGGTTCAATTGGGTTGATGCTTCAAGCACAGTCTGTTCATGATAGTTTGATGTATGTGGTGAATAATAGTGATACCTTTATTGTTCTTCCAGGTGGCTATGGCACACTCAATGAGATATTCAACATCACGTCATGGGCTGAGTGGGACTTCCATACCAAACTTATAGGTTTGTTGAATATTAATAATTTCTTCAACGGTTTGCTTGCCTTTCTGGATCAAAGAGTAGATCACAAGTTTATATCTCAGCCATCACGAGATATAATAATATGTCCTGACACTGTTGCTGATCTACTTATAAAGTTTCAGGCATATATTTCAGTTAAGAATTTGGAAGTTAAAGCTCATCAGCCACAGACTATTGGCGCCAAACGAAAAAGAAGTTTAGATCCTTTAGATCTTTCATTATAAACCCTGATGCCATGGGGTGGCAGAGTTACGGAGTTTTATAGTCTCAAGACGCACCCCTTTTCTTTTTATGGGTTTCATATGTATTTTCTTTTTCGCGTTTCATATTGTCGAGTGTTTACTGCCTTTCAGCTAGTTTCGATATTTTCACTTCGACTGTTGTGTGCTTCTTCAGCAATAATAAGACCATCTTTTGCTTTTATGCAAATATAATATTTTCACAAATATGTGATATATGTTTTCCCATGAATATTATCAATCAATATGATTTCAATGATCCCACCATGTGATATAATAAACATGGGATTTATTGAGCAATTATTTTCCAATGATAGATTTCCATATCACTTGTCAAATGATCCCATCATACAGTTTGCATGGGATTTTCTTTAATTAATCGGTGATAGCTTATGGTATCACTTGCTCAATTTTCTTCGTTCGTATTTAATAATTATGGAGATCGGATATTATATCCATCAACTGCTTCTTCTTCGAGAGCAGGATTTGAATCATTGATCAACTACTTCTTCAGAGTAAGATTTATTTCTTTCAACTGCTTCTTCAGAGCAGGATTTAGATAATCGATCAACTACTTCTCCAGAGTAAAATTTATTTTTATCAACTGCTTCTTCTTCGAGAGCAGGATTTATGAACCATTAATGTGGTATAACCAACCACGATGGTGATATATAATATATAAATTGAGTACATGTAAAATCATCCGTCTTGTGATAATTGAACTCATCACATAGGAGGTATTATAATTATATAAAGTAAACGCAATAAATATGTGGTTTTAAACCACCACTTTGAGATAAGTAAGAGACATAATTTAAACTGCAAAATAATTAACTGCTTCTACCAGAGCAGGATCGTCCAATCAATTCCTCAAAATAGTCATTGTCAAGATAGAGGTCGAAATATCGACTGCTGTTAATAGCAAGTATAATGGTATGTATAACTCTTTGCGATTTCCGGAGTTGGATATTAATTCGCACATTTTAATAAATTTAATAATGATATATATGAAAAGAGTTAATACACATATCAATATTAGTGTCAAATTAGAGTTCTCGTGAAATGGGTCACGGTGGTATCAAGAAAAATCAATTCTAATATCATATGTATCTTATATTTAAGAAAAAACGAATTTGGGATTTAATGAATAAAAAGAATATTTTATTCGTTTATTTTTTGTTTATTTTCTTGTCCGTTTCGTGAGTGGCGATGAAGGTGAATTGGTTTTAAATTTCAATTATGATTTGTGACTTAATTTTAATGTCAACTTTATCAATTTGTTATTCTTTCTTTTGCTTTTGCGGACAGCATGCTTTGTGCTGTCTTTTTCCTTTTTTTTTTAATTTTTCTTTTTTCAACTTCCAACCAAGTATATTAAAATTATCATTTCTCACCTTGAATCAAACAGGTTCTCCACCTCGCCATTTCCAGGATTCTTCTTCACGTCCTCTACCATCGCGGCGGCCTCCGCCTTCCATCCGTGGCGGTATTGCTGGACAACTTTGTTGGTAAAGAAGGGGACGGTCATGATTCGGCGCATCTTGCGCCAGTGCTCGTCGTAACCTGTGAAAACCATATCCTGCCTCTTTCCGGTGAATATGTCGAAGACGACCTTTCGGGTGCGTGACCCGAACTCGAACCCTGCGTGCGGAGGATGTCCTTGGCGAGATCTGGAGCCAATTCCCAAAAATCGGGACGGGGAATGGGCCTGGGGAGCGTAAATTTCTTGCCGCCTAGCTTGGATACTACTTTGGCGACGACAATGGCGAAGAAAGAAGGGTTTTCTTGAGGAGGATGAAATACATAGTCAAAAGAGGGCTGTTTTTTCTTCTCTTTTCTTTTTATTTGTCCCGTTGAAGTAGGAAATGGGTGGTGGTGAATATCCACGATTAAGGGTGGATAGCTGAGAGCAGACAGTGGAGAAGGGAAAATCGATGCTTAAATTAATTAAATTCTCCCTCTCAGAATTCAGATCTGTTGGTGATTTTAGTGTCACCATTCATTTTGTGTAATTGGAACTAATATGTGAGCTAAGGGGTTTATAATTCGTATTTTAATATATGATCGGGTATGTGCGGAGTGCACACATGTATAAGATCGAATTATAAGCCGATCGGATTAATGTCGGAGTCGGGGGCGGCGCCCATGTGACGTCTAGGCGGCGCCCCTGCTGGGTCCATGGGCGAGCCTGCTGAGGCGGCGCTAAAATCTTCGGAAATTTAGGGAGGATTTAGTGATATTTCCGAATTTTAGAAGGAGAATGTGGTAAAATTGATTAATTTCGTTAACCACCCGTCAACCCTAATTTCGGACCACTAATGACGCGCCGTCATCAAAACCCTAAAATCGACCTACTTGTAACCCTGTCCGACATTATAAATAGGGCTCTCATGAGTCTGAAAAACACCTTTCGAGCCTCTTTATCTTTCGATAAACACGGAATTTCTGTGATTTGGCTTACGTTTACGTGCCTGGATTCGTAAGTGTTAGTTGGATTATCCTGAAATTTGAATTTCTTGTAACCCGGGCATAGGGTAGAAATATCAGTTCGGAAAGTGTTTACACGATCCATTGGAAAATCCGGATCTCCACAAAACCCTTATACCCCAACAAGATCCATCTTTGTTGCGGTGATTCGAGAGCATGTGGACAGATTGATAGGTTTTGATTTTTTTTTTTTAGGATTTCAACCGGAGAATTGACATATTTATTTGTAATAATAGATTTCTGATACAGAGGATCATCTATAAGATGCAACTGTAGAGCATACTCTCTTTATATTACTCAGATGGCTAGAGTCGTGCTGATAACGTGTTGTAAAATCGAAATATTATAGAGAGAAATTTAGAGAGAGAATAGAGAATGATTCTCAGGTATAATTTTCATTAATAACTGAAGTCCTATTTATAGGAAAACTTCAGATGGCACAATCGTAATTACATATTTACATCAGGGGCATAATAGTCATTCACACTATAAAAAAACAAAAGGGGTAATTGAAACGTCAATTTCGTGTTATATTATAATAGAGCTTACATTGACATTGTGATCTTATATTTGAAGGTATTGATAGTTATCTACTTCTACCAACAATTACTCACTATATCTATACTATATAAAACTTATCCCCCTTAATTTAATATGGAAGGGGGATTTATGTCATTTATTCATGTTAAGTGATTACATATGAAGATACTATTTTAATTGTAACTTTTAATATAAATAAACTAATTTAAATACAAAAGTTATAATAAACATCACAATGCAAATGCACCTTCTAATACACAAGGTAATTAAAATGAACTTTTAAATGATAGTATAAATTACAAGATGGTTATATTTTAGCTATGAAATATTCGATACAATCGGTGCATCACACGAGTTGAATAAACCAAAAACAATACCGAAGCAACATACGAGTTAGTAAAGCCTCATTTCATATAACTAATTACATGGACTAAAATAAAAGGACAGTAACAATAAAAAAAACATATAAACTTCTCTAAAAGGCATTTAAATTCTGCCATCTGCTCATTCAACCGTCTGCCCCAACATTACGTACAAAACACGTAGATATTCAACCAAAGACCGTGCATCGCACAGGTTGGATAATGCCTCGTTAGTAGTATAATTATAAATGTTGAATTGCTGTTATTAATTTTGATAATAGGTGGAAATATTATGTAATTCTATAATTAAATGTAGTATAAAACTGCACCAAAGTGTCCATATTAGAATCAATTATTGTGTTTAATTTGATCAATTATTAAATTGGATAAATGAATAGTTTAATTTTTTTTAGTGAAAATTTAATTTGATCAATTATTAAATTCACATTAATTTTATTTATTTAAAATTTGAATCTCACATCTGTTTTATTTTAATAAAAAGTTTTAATTTAGCCAATTTAATAATATTAATTATTTAAATTAGTCAAATAAATTACTTTATTTTCTATTGGAGATTCTAATTTGACCAATCGAATTTGCAGCAATCGTACTTATCTAAAATTTTAAAGCCCACATCGATCTTAAATGAGGCTTTGCCGATTGTGGAACCTAAATAAATATTTAAAATCAATGTATAATTTTTACTCTATAATTATTTTGCACAATGAGTTTAACTCTCTCATAGTTGGTATTTTTTTTAGATTCTTATTTATTTAACAATGACAATCCACTGATTGAATAACTAAATAAATATTTAAAATAACCTAGTGGGCCGTTGAATCACTATGATTTAATTTCTCCACCAATCCCTGTCGAGCCGGGAGTGGGGGCCCTGGGGGCGAGGGACTTCATGCTCAGTGGTAGAGCATTTGACTGCAGATCAAGAGGTCAACGGTTCGAATCCGGTTGGGCACTTATTTTGATTTCATTTTTGGTTATTTTCCTGTTTTTTACTTGCCGCATGAAGTTGAGACTGTTGAGATGTAAGGAAACTCTTCCAATCGCATTTGATTTCCTTTTCTCATTCCGTGTAGTTATAACTTATAACATGTCGATAATATAATCTATTCCGTTAAAACTAAATTAACTAGGAAATATCTATAAATATATAATAGTATTATAAATTTAAACCATCACATTAATTCTATTTTTTATGTGGCATTCTCTTAATTATGGATACTTATATATCTAAAATTTTGATTCCCACATCGATTTATAATCATGCTCAACTGATGGACAACTTAAATAAATATAATCAATATCTTGAATCCCACATCGATTTAAAATAGAACTCCATCTATGGAGAACCTACACAAATACTTAGCATTCAATCTGTATTTTTCAACCTCATAGTTATTCCAAACACAAGCTTAAGAATTTTACTTTTATTGTGTTTAATTTAATCAATTATTAAATTGGACAAATGAATAGTTTAATTTTTTTAGTGAAAATTTAATTTGGTCAATTATTAAATTCACATTAATTTTATTTATCTAAAATTTGAATCTCACATCTGTTTTATTTTAATAAAAAGTTTTAATTTAGCTAATTTAATAATATCAATTATTTAAATTAGTCAAATAAATTACTTTATTTTCTATTGGAGATTCTAATTTGACCAATCGAATTTGCAGCAATCGTACTTATCTAAAATTTTAAAGCCCACATCGATCTTAAATGAGGCTCTGCCGATTGTGGAACCTAAATAAATATTTAAAATCAATGTATAATTTTTACTCTATAATTATTTTGCACAATGAGTTTAACTCTCTCATACGTGGTATTTTTTTTAGATTTTTATTTATTTAACAATGACAATCCACTGATTGAATAACTAAATAAATATTTAAAATAACCTAGTGGACCGTTGAGTCACCATGATTTAATTTCTCCACCAATCCCTGTCGGGCCGGGGGGTGGGGGCCCTGGGGGCGAGGGATTTCGCCATTACAAATAAATATTTAAAATAAATATATACTTTAACACCCCATAATTATTTTACATCATCACTTTAATTTGGTCATCTATTGTGTTGGCCAAGTGAATTATTTTATTCTTGTAAGAAAATTTAATTTGGCAATTTTCTTTTAAGTTGGTCATCGTCACTTTATTCTTGTAAAAAAATTTTGGCAAATTATTAAGTAAATCTTAATGGCCCAAATATTATTTTTATATTTTTTATTTTTAAATAAATTGATTCTCTTCACTTCCAAATAAATATATAGAGTATCTAATAACAATACGGATTCAGAGTACCACATTAACTTTCTCTCCTACATGATTTTTTTTTATTCCTATTTATCTAAAATCTTGAATCCCACATCAAAGTATAGGTATATAAATTATAAATAATTGTTGAAGATCGTGTAATTTCAAACTTATACTAGGAATTTAATTTTTAATCTTTTATCATATATAATATTTATTTGTAACCTTTACGTTACAAAGTTGAGTTTTCATTGAGATGAATTAACCAATTACTATAACAATTTATATTTAGTTATTTAAATTGTATAAATTGAAATATATTGAGTAACTAGCGGATATTATATAGGATTTGGTTATCAACGGATAATCAAGTCATCTTTTAATATCTTTTAATCGAGTTTTTGATGAATACGGGTATATAGATTTTAAACGGGTCTGAGTGGCTAAACCATACTATGATTATTTCATGTGTTACTATACAAGTTTTGAACTGAAATAAGTAATAAAATTATCTTTCAATCGAGTTTCGGACGAGTACAAGTAAATAAATCTAAATGAGTTCGGTAGACTGGATCTCATCTTCATCATTCCTGTTTATTGATGTGTATTGGTATGTTCCGTTGCTTTACTATTCCAAGTAGTTGAATCCTAACAAAATATTAAATTACTTGAAAGTTTTTACTTATAAATTATAATATAAAGTAATTAACTGTTGAGTTTCGACGGGCTATACACTAATATTAGATAAATCCTCTTACATATTACCTATGAACTCTATGTAATACGCGATATTTTAAAAAGATTATTTATATATTTATTTTTAATGTAATATTGTTAAGTTATCAAAAGAAATAGACAAATGTTAAAGTATTATTTTCTAGAACATATATTTTTTATATACCAAAGAACAAATATATTATATAAAATACAACAAAACATAATGGAATATGATATATATATATAGAGAGAGAGAGAGAGAATCAAATGAGAATGGTTTTTATGTTGTGAATTGAGAATAAATCTGTATCTGTGTGTGATATACGGTCCAGATTGGCTTATACATGCAATATATGCATTTCGTGTATAAAATTTGCAATGCATAAAAACTCTGCATTGTATGCATCAAAATATCGATGCACTAGAATATTACACTCTATACATATGTTTTTGTGAGCATAAATCTAGGTCATCCATTTAATCAAGATCTATGGATCAAATTCATTCTTGTTTCTTATCTTAAGTATCATTCTCACTAGAACTCACCCATATATATATATATATACATATATATATATATATATATATATATATATATATACAGTGGCGGAGGCAGAGAAAATATACGGGAGGTCCAGACTCTCTAGTATATATTAATAAATATATTTAAAATTTTAAAAAATATTAAGTTCAAATTTTAAATAATAACACCAAATACAATTAATATTCAATAACTGCACCACTAACGGTCGAGTCACCCCTCAAACACGCAGTAAAGGCGGTAAGTCCAGTCTGCGAGATCCCATGTCTTGGAAATGTTGAATAATCGCTTCATTGTCAATACCCAAAAAATATCTTTCTCGACATAACACATCATACAGTCGGTCAAAAATTCATCTCCCATCTTATTGCGCAAATCTGTCTTGACAATATTCATTGCAGAGAAGGCTCGTTCTACACTAGCAGTTGCAACAGGCACAACTAAAGCCAACTTGATCAGAAGAAACACCAATGAAAAGTCGTGTGAAATCCCACTTTCACCATATTAGTCGCAAGTTCTCTAATATTTTCTAATTTAGAAAATATTGCATTTCCTCTCATTTCAGAAATCCACATCTTTAGTTGTTCTTTGAGTTCCATTCGATCATCCATTGAAAAATCTTGTGGATATAGTTCTGCAAGTCGAACTAACTCTGAAGAACTATAACGGGAGAACGAATTCTTAGGATCAAGGCATGCTATGCACATAAGCAATTATGTGTTAGTCTCACTGAATGGATTCTCCATCTCTTGACTAATACGATCAACAACCTATTACATATAAAATTATGGGAACATGTTTGAGAAACAAGTATAAATAAATTAATTATAATAAGTAATTTTGACTAATTACAAGTATAAATGGATAGATAGTTGATTACCTGACAAAATATCTCAACTCGGAAATGGTGAAAGAATGTGTGCTTACGACGAAAACGACCCGGGACATTATCTTCCATATTCGGGATGATAATATCATTTTTAGAACAAAAACTATTGACATCGCCTAATAGATCATCCCATCCGTTCTCTCTGAGATCTTGCAATTGTCTCTTGGTAGTAACAACCAAACTCATAGCATGTACAATATTTTGGTCTTTTTGTTGCAAAAATCGTGACAAACTACTTCTCAACCCCATTACTTGTAATTTATCCTCTGATGGAATTGTTTCTCACAGAGAACTTGTTTGTTTCTCTTGCGGTCTCGCTCTCGCCCCTTCTGCTCTGTTTATTGTTCTGCCCGTTCTGCCAGCTTTTGCCCTCTGTTTTGTGTTTTTATATATTTTTTTGGGTCCAAGACGACGTCGTTTAGGTTCAGTAAGTTTACTTACTGAAACGACGTCGCTTCATATAAGGAGAAAAAAAAGAAAAAAAAAAGAAAAATAAGGGGACCCGCCGTTCACTTACCCATCGTCTTCTTCCCCCAACCCCAATTCCCAGCAAGGAATCCTCCTTCTCCTTCCCCCCCCCCCCCCGACCCCTTTCCCTTGCATTTCCGGCCGGCCAGCAGGGTTCGTGGACCCTCTCGGACCCCCTGGCTCCGCCCCTATATATATATAGATTTTTAATAATATTGGGTATAAATAATATGTGTCAAGATAGTAATGGCAGAATACCAATCCGTTTATAAATATACATACTCTAATGTCGTTAAAAATAGTAGTAACTTTATCTATTTTATATTCGTTTTAAAAATTAATATATATACGCAACAAACATTCAACCACAAATACTTATATTATATTATTGCACAATGACAATTATATTTATTCAAATAATATCAAGGATTATCTAGTATTTGAAAAAAATACAGTCTATGATCTTTTTTTATTTTCTGCAAATATTTCAGATTTTATAATATGCTTTTCAGCTAATCTAAATAATTTTATAATTTCATTGTTGAGTAATTTTAGTATAATATCGCTGGTTATTATAGTATGTTTTGACGTATTTATTGTGTACTTGGAGTTGTATCTTGAGATTGATTACGATGTATTATACTATTTGGGTCGTATTATTATTACGATGTATTGTGTGAATTATTACTATATCTTAACAACCTGATTAAAGACGTCAGACAATATTCTTAAGTTTCTTGGATAATTTGGTTTGAATCTCTCCCCATAGGCAAGATGAAAAGAGTTCGATCTGCAAACATGATTTACCCAATAAATTATCGACTAATGTTAGAGAATTTATCAAGACGAAATTTGGTGTATAATTGAAACATGATTGTTCATTGAAACTCGCTAAGTCATTTAGGCCTTGGGCCACTAATTTTTTAGTGTAGTGTATGCTACTATATGGCTTTTAACGTACGCTACTTGTTGCATGTAACATACATTATATGAGAGTCATACAGGATGAATCCCGCCAAGACATGTGGTGCCCGACTATCAGCGCCCATGCTTAAAGCATGTCAACGCTTCTAACGTACGGAAACACTATTTTTTTTTGCGTACGCTATCTTTGAGCAATTAGCGTACGGTGTACAAGTACTGCGTATGCTATTGAACTCCAGATTGAGGCAATAGCCTTTTGTAACACCCTCAAAAGTCATTCGGGCAGGCTAAACACTACAAAACAAGACATCGCATCAAATACCAACATGGCTACATACGAAACAGTAGACCGATTTGGTCTTTCATCAATAACATATAATTAACTTCATATATATTTCTATTTCAAAACTTATACCCGCACAGGAGCTAAAATACGACAATACTCCCATACGACGGGAAAACACTACAGCGGAAAGGAAAAATACAACTCGACCAACAGTACCAAGTATTGTCCTTCCTGTGATTAGTATCATTTGTTTTTCATCATCCTTCATACCGATCCTGCGTATTGCTCCTCAAGAACCTGCACATACCTAAATGCAATAACAGGCATCCACCCCCTGATTAATCGGGGGTTAGAAAACTGAAATTTTGCTAGTGGAAGTATAAAGTGCAATTACGAGCCATACACATCATATTCCAAGAATATAATAATCATGAATAATCAAAAAATCAAACACAACGAAAAACTTTCCGAGATATTTTATTTGTGCAGAATAATCCGAAACCATGAAAGGCAATAATAAAGCAAGTAAACAATTTATAAAGCGTTTTACAGATCTCGAGAGTTTCTAGAGGAAAAATATTTAGAATTAAAAAGTCCTTATCTTTTAAAAAATCACTTAGGGTCACAACCCAAAGATTTATTCAGTTCTCGACAACTAGAATTAATCACGGGTCATGCAATCCGACAATAAAATTTTATTTGTACTCATCAAGTAACGAATTCCAGAGGCCCTATCCGACCCTACCCGGCATCACACAAATACGATTCGTACTCATCAAGTAACGAACTCTAGAGGCCCCGTCGGACCCTACCTGGCATCACACAAATACGGTTCTTACTCATCAACTAACGAACTCCAGAGGTCCCGTCCGATCCTGCCTTGCATCACACAAATACGGCTCATACTCATCAAGTAACGAACTCCATAGGCCCCGTTGGGCCCTACTTGGCATCACATAAATACGATTCGTACTCATCAAGTAACGAACTCCAGAGGACCCTCGGATCCTACCTGGCATCACACAAATACAGTTCGTGCTCATCAAGTACTGAACTCCAGATGCCCCGTCGAACCCTACCTGGCATCACACAAATACGGTTTATACTCATCAAGCAACAAACTCCAGAGGCCCCGTCGGACCGTACCTGGTTCCACAGAACTACACAAAAATCCACAACGCATATCAACAACACCACGTTCACATACCACGAGGAGATATACTTCTCGAACAACACCGAATAGCACCACCTCCTCACAAAGGAGTCCGCAAACAATACAACACAACATTACGCACTCACCAAACAAATACACATTCTAACATACTACCCTTAACAAGAGAAGATAGAGCTTTTATAACCATGCAACTTGAAGTGAATGTATTTCAATTTACTACCACAATATATCGTATCCGTAAAACTCAATTATTCACAAAGCACTCAAGCGTTTTGAAATAAAGCCGTCAACGGGATTATATCAATCCTTTTGAAAGTTCATTATAAGTATTCAAATAGCACACATAGTCGATTGCCAATTATTACATCTATGAAATACCAAATTTATGGGCAAGATACTTTCCTCGATAATCGTCCGCGAATATTCCAAAGAACACGGTCGATCGAAAAGCTTCGAAACCTTTGATGTTAGAAAATAAAGACGACGACGAATGGAAGTGTTCAATGCGAGCGCTTCGCAAGGAACTCGACCCCAACATCATATCATCAATAAATCAACGATCGTACGAGAAAGAATAATCGTAGAACACCCGAATTCTCTCTACGACATTTTACCGGATACCTTGAAGGCATTGGTTAGAAACTCAATAGAACGACGAATTGCTAGCAACAAAACTACGGAAAAACAATGGAAAAGGCAGAATATAACTTAAAATTTGATAATCTATCACTAATCTAAGCTAATTTGGATTAAACGGACGAAATCAATCAAAATCTCCATGTTGGCCACTAAGTATACTGGATACAGCTTGGAAAGCATTTTAAACTACAAGTTGTATTGATTTTAAATCTGAGTGCGTAGCGGAAGTCTTGAATACAATAAGTTGTTGTGGATACAGAAACTGATGTGCAGTGTATACTTAAATAATTACAGTAATTAAAACAGTAAGAACTGAAGGTAAATAACACAAAGTTTAAAGTGGTTCGAGGTAAACCCCTCTATGTCCACTGGTCCTCTACACAGGAGTAAAAAGTTTATTATAATTACTGCGTACACAACTACGTAATTATAACAACACACAATCAATATATCGTTCACACAGATTGATATAAATATCTTAGCTTCAACCGTTCACACAGATTGGTTTGAGCTAATGCTTTGACTGGCTTCTTCACACACAGTTATGAAGCTTCGTCTTCCTCAGTCCACACAGGGCTGATTTGGGTTCGTTCAAGGATAGAACAGGGTATGAACAACAACTTTGACATTTCTGAGCTTCTAGCTGATGATGTGTTGTTCAAGTTGTTGAGCACAGTATATCTCTTTGATCTGAGTTGCAGTAAGCTTGAGATATGTTTTGCTCTGAATATTTCTTTGTAAGCTTGATCGTTCAGTCGTTCAGTTTTAGTTTCAGTAGTCTTCAATCTTCAAACTCTGGAGATATATATAGTCTCTGAAATATATCCGTTGCAATAAGTCCGTTGAGCAAAGATTCCGTTCCAACGGGATGAAAAACACGATCCGGATTTTATGGGATTTGAAGATCTGTTGACTTACAGTATTTAAATACTTTATCCTTTCAGTATTTAAATACTTATTTATCAACGGTACTTGACTTCTAGTGAATACCTAAGATTCCTTCTTTGTCCTGTTGAGAGCTGTATGGAGAGATTACTTATTGTCAGTTCGAGACAGCTTCCATACTTTAGTCTTAATGAGACTTCTTTGCTGTACTGAAAGATATGCTGGATCTTACGAGAGGTCTTCGATACAGTTTGACACAACTTTTCGATACAGTTTCCTTAGTGTATGCAGGATTGGTATATTGTCAAAATATATGACACTTCGATCAATACAGGGCAGTATCGATACAGGGTTTATCCAACAAATTCGATACAGGGTATTGTTTTCCCAACAATTTCCCTCTTTTTGACAATTTGCTAAGACTTAAAATCTTTCAAGTCCTTCTTGATGATGCAAAAACCTTCTTCATGAAGCGAATGGCTTTCTTGATGACTTCAGGCAGATTTCTTGGTCTTCTGTCAAATGATCTGGCTTTCAGCAACTTAGTCTAATTTGTGAACTGCTCGCAGGCGAGTTCGATACAGCTAAGAATTTTTACAACTTAAGCCTATGATTGGCGCACAGGCACAATCTTACAATGTATTCTAGATGCATACAACTGAATCTATGAACTGTTCGTAGACAAGTTCGTACAGCTTATTTTTCAAACAAGTTTCTATACTTGTGATTGTTATCCCAACGATTTAAGTTATGTAATCATACATTAACACAGTAGATTATGAGTTGTAATCTTTCAAGACAAGCAAACATTTTTATTGATATTCAAAAAATAGAGTACAAGGTTTTGCTGTTTTGAAAGAAAAATTACAAACAAAAAAAATACAAGGATTACAGCTCCTATAATCAGAATGTCTCCATGGCCTCTTCTCTGGATCATGCTCGGTTCCACGCCACCAATGCTGTAGGGAGTCGTTGCCTCGATCTAGATAGATAGCTCTACCATCATATGATCTGTCAAAGGCAAGAATCCAGTCTTCTGGATGGGTGATCCGATCTCCTCTTCTATGCTTTGATTTCAAATCTAGTTGAAGAGGGAGCTTTCCTTCTTCTAAAAACTTCGAGAATTTGTCTGCAGCCTCCGCTAATGTTTTGTAACCTTTGAAGATGGCGGATTTCCTGACGAGTTTAACAAAATATCTCATCAGTTCATTTTTACTCCATTGCTTCACTACGTCGGCAGTGGGATTGCGGTTGGTTGGAAGACGAGTCTCAGAAGGTCTTTGAATCAAGGTTTGCCAGGAGACATTGGGGTCATTGAACTCAGGTCGGGAGCCTAAAATCCTAAAACTTTGAGAGGGAGGAGCTAATTTATTCAATTCAGCGGTAATGCTATCTTGAGCAGCAATAAATTCCCTTTCATGCTGTAGCCTTATTCTCCTTGCTGCTTCTCTTGCTTCTTCCCCCTTTTTGGCGTCATCAAGACGTCCTAGGATTTCTAGTGCAGCATCCTGTTTCGTCTCAATGTTTGTCATTCTCTCGACAAGGGTGGAGAGCACCTGCGACATATCTTTGATGCTTTTATCGTGGGCTCGCAAGTGAGAAGTTGTTTCAATCATGGCAGCTGCTGTCTTGGATTCAGATATCCGAGTTTTGGATGCTTCTTCTCTCAGGAATTGCTCTTGTTTGTCTTGCAGATTCTTCAGAGCTTGCTTGAAGACTTCTGGCAATACAGTGAATGCTTCGACTACTCGAGAAACTTCATGCTGTAATCCAATCATCTCTTCGACTGCAGATGTGTGCATCCAGTTCAAAGCTTTTTCTACAGAAGACAAGGCATTTACTGCATCTTGGATAAAGACGGTCTGAAGGCCAAGAGCACGCAATCGCTCTTTCCTAGCAGCAGTGATGGGAGAATCCGGTTTGGCAAAATCTTCGGCTCCATTTAACCTTCTCAAATTCACGGTAGGGCGTGAATTGAGTTGGACATCCTCGGGTGTAGTACCGTCATCGGATTCTAAAACGGTTGGTGGGGCGGGAGTAGCTGATGCGGGTTCGGCGGCAGGAGATGCTGTATCCTCCTGTTGCGAAGGGGTATCTGTAGACATGGGTACAAGAGGGACTGATTCCTCCTGTTGTCTCTCAGATTCCGCCTGTTCCGACAGAGGGACTGATTCCTCTTGCTGGACGGTGCGGGATACTTCTTCTTCTTCTGCGACAGCAGGCTCGGGTGCCTGTTCCAGAACAATTTCTTCTTCCTCGACTTGAGGGATTGATTCCTCTTCGTCAGGAATATTTTCTTGCTGTGGCGAAGGGGGCTCACTACGGCTTGATGGCCCTTCGTCATTCTTGGATTGAGAGGCTTCTCTTCCTTGAGCCTCCTCACGACTCATTCTCAGACCTGCTTGTAAGGAATCGTCGTCGTCGTTGGAGTCATGGTCATCTTTTGGATCTTGGGGAGAGTCCTCGAACTTATCTTTTCCTTTCAGTCTGGCATCTGATTTGTGCAAGAGATGGCTTTCGATCAATTCTTTGCAGTAGATATTGTCCCATTGGATCAGGGCTTCAACTTCAGTCGAGTCCGTCACTTCCAATACAAATCTCTCTTCATGGCTCCAGTCGCTCCAGTTGTATAAGGTGTCGTATGGAGCCAGCCTGTAGCCTTTCCATTGAAGGAATCTTTCATAAGCATGATCAATCTACACAGACAGAAGGGTTTTGTTGATAATAGTGTCCGGGGAGGGACTTCGTACAACGTCCGAGTCCGCTGTAGCGAGGGGTTCCTCTACAGGTGTGGGATCCTGTAGGGAAGAGGGATTCCTTACAGG
This sequence comes from Orobanche coerulescens, assembly GCA_033398695.1. Lineage (NCBI taxonomy): Eukaryota > Viridiplantae > Streptophyta > Magnoliopsida > Lamiales > Orobanchaceae > Orobanche > Orobanche coerulescens. Next base: position 25,509,498 of record CM065805.1, on the reverse strand, counting down.
GGATGGTTCCCCAAAGGAAGCTGGATCCTGTACGGGTGTGGAATCCCGTATAGGAGAGTTAGCTATTGGCTCCAAAGGGGCAGCCGACTCGCTAAAGTCTTCTAAGTTGGCAGATCTCCGATCATCCGTCTTAGCCATCAAGGGCTCAGGATCTACTGTTAATACAGTAGCGGGCACCTCTTCCGCAGGGGTTGGGCCCTGGGGTAGTTGTTCAGTGGGTTGCACCACGGTAGAAGCTTCATCGGAGGTTTTTGTGGATTTGGCTTTAGAAAGCCTCCTTAGCTTCGTTTTAGGCTTCTCAGCACCATTAGGTGTCTTGCTGTGAGATCTCTTGAGTTTCTTGGAAGATTCCACACTCTGGGATTTCGCAGAAACATCCCTTGGATATTTAGAAGCTGGCATACTGCGGACTTTTGGATGATTGCTGACCAGGGTGCTCTGGTTAAAAGCCGAAGGCTTGACGCCTCCTAAGTAGATTCTGGTACTGATTTTCTTAGCATCTGCGGATTGTGGTAATCCGAATTTCATCAAAATGTGATTCAGAAATAGCCCAAAAGATTTCTTTTGAGTGGCAGGCTTCGACACTTCCTCCTGCAAGCACTTCAAAATAATCTGGCACCAGTTGACCTTCTCACAGGTCAAAATCGCAACCATCATTCTAAATCTCAGATTAGTGCACATTTCAAATGCACCAGTGCGATTCTCAATGATTCTGCAACAAATGTCGTGAAAGAACACATATGGCAGACAAAAATTCTTCTTGTGACAGGTGGTGTGTACAGCTTCAACTGAAGATGAACCTGTGAACAATCTATAGTAGGTGGTCAACAGCTCTTGAGACCCAAAAGTCTCAAGGTCTTCCATGGTCAGGCCATCAGCGGGCAGCCTGAAGATTTTCTGGAGAAGATCTATGTTGATGCATATCTCGACTCCACGAATAACGGCGGTGATATCAGCTACGTGGCCTCCCTGAGCCAGCGGCAGAAAGCGAACGGCAGCATTGAGGTAGAAGTCCTCAACTAGATGGACGTCGTATTTCTCAGCGGTGTGCATTCCAAGGCGGTAGAGGCCTTGCTGACGTATCCTGGTGATAATGAATTCCATGGGTTCGACGTGATTTATTTCAGCGAGAATACGCTCGATGATGACGGATATAGAGAAGATCCGTCCGTCAATGATGTTTGAGGCATTATTGAGGGCGGCGACAGAGGTCTGAGCAGCCATTGATGATTCTCAAGAAAAAATGAAAGAGATTAAGAGAAATTCGCAGTAAAAATGCAAAGAAAACTTGTAGGCTGTTTTTGCTTTGAGTGCTCTAAAAATATCTAGAAGGCGTAAAAAGTCTCAAATGGCAGTATCAGTCCTTTTATATTGGGCGGCGAAGAAGGGTTTCTCAGAGAACGAATGGTCAGATTTAAGGGATGGGAACCGATCTTTGAAATGAACGGTCACGATGAACTGAGTGTAACTGGTACACTTATCCATTAAAATGTTAAAATATAAGCGGGTGCCACTTCTGACATTTGTTGTTACCCTTAATGCCTGAAACGACGGTTTTAAAATATTAAACAAATTAAAACATCGCGGCTTTTGAGATTCAGTTGTCCAGATATCGTGTAAAGCATTTAATGTAAATGACGTTTGACATGAAAACAGGGCACATGGACAAAAATTATTTTAAAATGAAAAATATATATACTGAATCGAAATCCTATAGTATGTGTTGTATCCGCGACGATACAACGTTCCCCCTTAAAAGGTACATATAGGTTTTAATTCCATACAGCAACTTTCGGATTAATGCTGTATTCATGAGTCATACTGTATTCCCCCTTAATTATTGCACACGTCAGTTGTAGGATGATTCATATCACTTTGTTCACTACAGTGCTGTATTGACGTTTCTGAGTGTACAGATAATTAGTGGTGGATACTGTATTCTTGGGTCTTACAGTATTCCCCCTCAATTATTGAGTAAAAGCAGTAAATACTTACAGGGAGTCAGGATGTAGCAATCCCAATTCTTGTCTAAGCATGTTGAATCTTTCTGTGTCGAGAGGCTTGGTGAAGATGTCGGCCAACTGAATATCTGTATGAACCTTTTCGAGCCGAACATCCTTGTTCTCGACATGATTCCTTATGAAATGATGCTTCATGTTGATATGCTTAGTGCGCGAGTGCAATACAGGATTGTGCGTTATTGCAATTGCACTCGTGCTATCACACATAATCGGCATCTCTCTGGCTTCAATTCCATAATCTAAAAACTGTTGCTGCATCCAAAGGATCTGCATACAGCAACTACCAGCAGCATAGTATTCTGATTCAGCCGTGTAAAGTGAGTTTGCCAATTGCTTCTTACTGAACCAAGAAACGAGTCTAGGTCCAATAAAGTGACAAGTTCCACTTGTACTCTTCCTATCTAGCTTGCAGCCTCCGAGATCCGAGTCACTGTATCCAACTAAATCGAATCCGCCTTCTTTAGGATACCACAGTCCTACATCGATTGTTCCTTTAATGTACTTCAGGATTCGTTTAGTTGTATTCAAGTGTGATTCCTTGGGTGCTACTTGATATCTCGCACACACTCCAACAGCAAACTGGATATCGGGCCTGCTAGCTGTTAGGTACAAGAGCGAGCCAATAAGCTTCCTATAGAGTGATTGGTCAACCGACTTTCCGGCTTCATCAGCACTAATTTGCACGGAAGTGCTCATGGGGGTTGGAGATGATTTGGAAGTTTTCATTCCAAATTTGTTGAGAAGTTCCTTGCTATATTTTTCCTGGTTGATGAAAATACCTATAGGCAACTACTTTACTTGCAAACCTAGGAAATAACTAAGTTCTCCCATTATACTCATTTCAAATTTACTTTGCATGAGATGAGAGAACCTTTGACACAAAGCAAGGTTAGTTGAAGCAAAAATTATATCATCTACATAGATTTGCACCATTAGAAGGTCATCACCTTCTTGTATTTTGAACAAGGTCTTTTCCACAGCACCTTTCACAAATCCATTATTGGTTAGATACTGGTACAGGGTCTCATACCATGCTCTAAGGGCTTGCTTAAGTCCATACAGTGCTTTCCTCAGCCTGTATACTAGGTCGATACCGTCTGTGTTGGCAAACCCTGGTGGTTGTTAAACATAAACTTCTTCTGCAAGATCTCCATTCAGGAATGCACTCTTGACGTCCATTTGATATACAATGAAGCTTTTATGGGCGACAAAGGCTAAAAATATCCTAATGGCTTCTAGTCTGGCTACAGGAGCAAACGTTTCATCATAGTCTATGCCTTCTTCTTATCTATAGCCTTGTGCGACTAGTCTGGATTTATTCCTTATAATAAGTCCATTTCGATCCTTTTTGTTTCTAAATACCCATTTGGTCCCTATAACCGATTGATGCGTAGGTCTGGGTACAAGATACCATACATTGTTTCTTTCGAAACCGTTAAGCTCTTCTTCCATAGATGTTATCCAATGAGAGTTATTAAGAGCGTCTATGGTAGAAACAGGTTCAGACTGAGCTAAGAATACAGCAATAGTACACATGTTGAGTCTTCTAAGCTCGGATTAAGATTTCCATTCAGGAAAAGGTGATTTCTCAGTATCTAATTCTTCTTGTGCACACAGTACATTTCCTTGTGTACTCTGTATTCTCCTACGAGTAGAAACACCGGCATCAATGTTTCTAATGATCAGCTCTTGCGGGTGATCTCTCAACCATCTTCGGTCGGGTTCTAATTCAGGGTCCCATACTGTATCGAGAGTTTCTGTAGACACAGCTTCAGCTTGTATAGCGTCGGCTTCATCTACGTCGATTCTTACAGCTGCGGGGTTGATTTCTAGGTCAACAACATGTTCTATGGGAGTTGGTGGATCTAGGATGGAGAGTTGTTGGATGTTTTGAGTAACATCTTCTACTCCTGTAGGGTCATGGTGAGGTTCGTCGAACACTACATGAACTGATTCCTCGATCATCAGCTTCCTTTTATTAAATATCCTGTAAGCTTTGCTGACGGAGGAGTATCCTACAAATATTCCTTCATCTGATTTCTCATCAAAGGTTCTAAGTTGATCCTTCCCATTATTCAAAACATAACACCTGCATCCAAAAATGTGGAAATACAAAACTAATGAAGTTCTGTTATTCCATACCTCGTATGTTGTTTTGTTGTGGTGCTTGTTGACGATACAGTGGTTTTGAGTGTAGCATGCTGTATTGGTTGCTTCAGCCCAGAAACGCTGTGGCAATTTGCTTGCGGCAATCATTGTCCTTGTAGCTTCTTTCAGCATCCTGTTCTTTCGCTCGGCAACACCATTTTGTTGAGGTGTACGGGCAGCTGAGTATTCGTGTTGTATCCCATTCTCCGAACAGTATTGTTCTATAAAGCAGTTAGTAAATTCTGTACCTCTGTCGGAACGAATGCACACGATACTCAATGCCTTTTCATTTTGAAGCTTTCTTAGGAGCTCGGACAGCTTTGATGTTGTTTCCTTCTTCTTGCTTAGGAAAATTGTCCAAGCATACCTGGAATAATCATCAACAACAACAAGGCAGTATTTCTTACCTCCCAAACTTACTGGGTCTACAGGACCGTAGAGATCCATGTGTAGCATCTCCAACACTCTGTGGGTTGAAAGGTAGGATTTGCTCTTCAGGGTTGACTTGATTTGCTTGCCTTTCTGACATGGTCCGCAGACGTTGTCCTTTTTGAATGACATATTTGGAAATCCTCTTGCCATTCCCTGTCTTGAGATCTTGTTGATCGTCTTGAAGTTGACGTGAGACATCCTCTTGTGCCATAACCAGCTTAGATCTGCAGTGCCTTTGGCAACAAAGCATGGAATTGAGGAGCTCATAGGCTTCCAGTCAGCGATATACATGTTACCTGATCTGCTTCCTGTAAGCACAACTTCTTTGGTATGGATGTTCTTGACTCTACAACGATCTATATAGAATTTCACCGAGAACTGTTTGTCAGAGAACTGGCTAATACTAAGTAGATTGAACTGTAAGCCTTCAACATATGCAACATCGGTGACTTTGAATTTTCCTACAAAAAGGTTTCCTTTCCCTCTTGTTCTTCCTTTAGATTTATCACCGAAGCGGACTTTTGGACCGCGACCTTCTACGAAATCTGATAACTTGCTTTTATCTCCGGTCATGTGCCGAGAGCATCCGCTATCGAAGTACCAGATGTCTTCCTCTAGGATGTCCTCATCGTCGCTATCTTCACCTTCTGGAATGTCCTTGGCCATAAAGCACATATATGCTTTATCATCGAACTCATCATCAGATGAATCACTTTCAGTGACCACCTGAAGACATTCTTCGGATTTGGATGGTGCGGGGGAGACTTCTGATTCTCCAATCAGGGCCTTGAGCTTGTTTTTCCAAGCACTTCTTCGTTCATCCCTCTCTTGTTGCTCGGCTTCCGGCAACCTTTGAACTTTGGGATGAGGACATTTATTTGCATAATGTCCTGGTTTCCTGCAATTATAGCATAGGTTAGAATTATCGGATGAAGTTTCGGTACTTACCTTGTGGACAGGTTTGATCATTAATGTATCCATGTGAGAATAAAGAAATGAAAAAGACTGTTTTGAAAATTAAGTGATTTTGGATCTGATTCGGTTAAAAATACGACTGATTCTTTTTAGAATCAACCGCTCCGATAACACTTGTTGGCCACTAAGTATACTGGATACAGCTTGGAAAGCGTTTTAAACTACAAGCTGTACTGATTTTAAATCTGAGTGCGTAGCGGAAGTCTTGAATACAGTAAGTTGCTGTGGATACAGCAACTGATGTGCAGTGTATACTTAAATAATCACAGTAATTAAAACAGTAAGAACTGAAGGTAAATAACACAAAGTTTAAACTGGTTCGAGGAAAACCCCTCTACGTCCACTGGTCTTCCACACAGGAGTAAAAAGTTTATTATAATTACTGCGTACACAACTACGTAATTATAACAACACACAATCAATATATCGTTCACACAGATTGATATAAAGATCTTAGCTTCAACCGTTCACACAGATTAGTTTGAGCTAATGCTTTGACTGGCTTCTTCATACACAGTTATGAAGCTTCGTCTTCCTCAGTCCACACAGGGCTGATCTGGGTTTGTTCAAGGATAGAACAGGGTATGAACAACAGCTTTGACTTTTCTTAGCTTCTAGCTGATGATGTGTTGTTCAAGTTGTTGAGCACACTATATCTCTTGGATCTGAGTTGCAGTAAGCTTGAGATATGTTTTGCTCTGAATATTTCTTTGTAAGCTTGATCAATCAGTCGTTCAGTTTTAGTTTCAGTAGTCTTCAATCTTCAAACTCTAGAGATATATATAGTATTTGAAATATATCCGTTGCGATAAATCCGTTGAGCAAAGATTCCGTTCCAATGGGATGAAAAACACGATCCGGATTTTGCGGGATTTGAAGATCTGTTGACTTACAGTATTTAAATACTTTATCCTTTCAGTATTTAAATACTTCTTTATCAACGGGACTTGACTTCTAGTGAATACTGAAGATTCCTTCTTTGTCCTGTTGAGAGCTGTATGGAGAGATTACTTATTGTCATTTCGAGACAGCTTCCATACTTTAGTCTTAATGAGACTTCTTTGCTGTACTGAAAGATATGCTGGATCTTACGAGAGGTATTCGATACAGTTTGACACAACTTTTCAATACAGTTTCCTTAGTGTATGCATGATTGGTATATTGTCAAAACATATGACACTTCGATCAATACAGGGCAGTATCGATACAGGGTTTATCCAACAAATTCGATACAGGGTATTGTTTTCCTAACAATTTTCCCCCTTTTGACAATTTGCCAAGATTTAAAATCTTTCAAGTCCTTCTTGATGATGCAGAAACCTTCTTCATGAAGCGAATGACTTTCTTGAGGACTTCGGGCATATTTCTTGGTCTTCTGTCAAATGATCTGGCTTTCAGCAACTTAGCCTAATTTGTGAACTACTCGCAGGCGAGTTCGATACAGTTAAGAATTTTTACAACTTAAGCCTATGATTGGCGCACAGGCACAATCTTACAATGTATTCTAGATGCATACAACTGAATCAATGAACTGTTCGTAGACAAGTTCGTACAGCTTATTTTCAAACAAGTTTCTATACTTGTGATTGTTATCCCAATGATTTAAGTTATGTAATCATACATTAACACAGTAGATTATGAGTTGTAATCTTCCAAGACAAGCAAACATTTTTATTGATATTCAAAAAATAGAGTACAAGGTTTTGTTGTTTTGAAATAAAAATTACAAAAAAAAAAAATACAAGGATTTCAGCTCCTATAATCAGAATGTCTCCATGGCCTCTTCTCTGGATCATGCTCGGTTCCATGCCACCAGTGCTGTAGGGAGTCATTGCCTCGATCTAGACAGATAGCTCTACCATCATATGATCTGTCAAAGTCAAGAATCCAGTCTTCTGGATGGGTGATCCGATCTCCTCTTCTATGCTTTGATTTCAAATCTAGTTGAAGAGGGAGCTTTCCTTCTTCTAAAAACTTCGAGAATTTGTCTGCAGCCTCTACTAATGTTTTGTAACCTCTGAATATGGCGGATTCCTTGACGAGTTTAACAAAATATCTCATCAGTTCATTTTTCCTCCATTGCTTCACTTTGTCGGCAGTGGGATTGCGGTTGGTTGACAGACGAGTCTCAGAAGTTCATTGAATCAAGGTTTGCCAGGGGACATTGGGATCATTGAACTCAGGCCGGGAGCCTGAAATCCTAAAACTTTGACAGGGAGGAGCTAATTTATTCAATTCAGCGGTAATGCTGTCTTGAGCAGCATTAAATTCCCTTTCATGTTGTAGCCTTATTCTCCTTGCTGCTTCTCTTGCTTCTTCCCCCTTTTTGGCGTCATCAAGACGTCCTAGGATTTCCAGTGCAGCATCCTGTTTCGTCTCAATGTTTGTCATTCTCTCGACAAGGGTGGAGAGCACCTGCGACATATCTTTGATGCTTTTGTCATGGGCTCGCAAGTGAGAAGTTGTTTCAATCATGGCAGCTGCTGTCTTGGCTTCAGATATCCGAGTTTTGGATGCTTCTTCTATCAGGAGTTGCTCTTGTTTGTCTTGCAGATTCTTCAGAGCTTGCTTGATGACTTCTGGCAATACAGTGAAGGCTTCGACTACTCGAGAAATTTCATGCTGTAATCCAGTCATCTCTTCGACTGCAGATGTGTGCATCCAGCTCAAAGCTTTTTCTACAGAAGACAAGGCATTTACTGCATCTTGGATAAAGACGGTCTGAAGGCCAAGAGCACGCAATCGCTCTTTCCTAGCAGCAGTGATGGGAGAATCCAGTTTGGCAAAATCTTCGGCTCCATTTAACCTTCTCAAATTCACGGTAGGGCGTGAATTGAGTTGGACATCCTCGGGTGTAGTACCGTCGTTGGATTCTAAAACAGTTGGTGGGGCTGGAGTAGCTGATGCGGGTTCGGCGGCAGGAGATGCTGTATCCTCCTGTTGCGAAGGGGTGTCTGTAGACATGGGTACAGTAGGGACTGATTCCTCCTGTTGTCTCACAGCTTCCGCCTGTTCCGACAGAGGGACTGATTCCTCTTGCTGGACGGCGCGGGATACTTCTTCTTCTTCTGTGGCAGCAGGCTCGGGTGCCTGTTCTAGAACAATTTCTTCTTCCTCGACTTGAGGGACTGATTCCTCTTCGTCAGGAATATTTTCTTGCTGTGGCGAAGGGGGTTCACTACGGCTTGATGGCCCTTCGTCATTCTTGGGTTGAGAGGCTTCTCTTCCTTGAGCCTCCTCATGACTCATTCTCAGACCTGCTTGTAAGGCATTGTCGTCGTCGTCGGAGTCGTGGTCATCTTTTGGATCTTAGGGAGAGTCCTCGAACTTATCTTTTCCTTTCAGTCTGGCATCTGATTTGTGCAAGAGATGGCTTTCGATCAATTCTTTGCAGTAGATATTGTCCCACTGGATCAGGGCTTCAACTTCAGTCGAGTCCGTCACTTCCAATATAAATCTCTCTTCATGGCTCCAGTCGCTCCAGTTGTATAAGGTGTCGTATGGAGCCAGCCTGTAGCCTTTCCATTGAAGGAATCTTTCATAAGCATGATCAATCTACACAGACAGAAGGGTTTTGTTGATAATAGTGTCCGGGGAGAGACTTCGTACAACGTCCGAGTCCGTTGTAGCGAGGGGTTCCTCTACAGGTGTGGGATCCTGTAGGGAAGAGGGATTCGTTACAGGGGATGGTGCCTCGAAGGAAGCTGGATCCTGTACGGGTGTGGAATCCCGTATAGGAGAGTTAGCTATTGGCTCCAAAGGGGCAGCCGACTCGCTAAAGTCTTCTAAGTTAGCAGATGTCCGATCATCCGTCTTAGCCGCCAAAGGATCAGGATCTACTGTTGATACAGTAGCGGGCACCTTTTCAGCAGGGGTTGGGCCCTGGGTAGTTGTTCATTGGGTTGCGCCACGGTAGAAGCTTCCTCGGAGGTTTTTGTGGATTTGGCTTTAGAAAGCCTCCTTAGATTCGTTTTAGGCTTCTCAGCAGTAGTAGGTGTCTTGCTGTGAGATCTCTTGCGTTTCTTGGAAGATTACACACTCTGGGATTTCGCAGAAACATCCCTTGGATCTTCAGAAACTGGCATACTGGACTTTTGGATGATTGCTGACCAGGGTGCTCTGGTTAAAAGCTAAAGGCTTGACGCCTCCTAAGTAGATTCTGGTACTGATTTTCTTAGCATCTACGGATTGTGGTAATCCGCATTTCATCAAAATGTAATTCAGAAACAGACCAAAAGATTTCTTTTGAGTGGCAGGCTTCGACACTTCCTCCTGCAAGCGCTTCAAAATAAATGGAACTTACAGTCGTAACCAAGAAATCACATAACCATATCAATAGGAAACTTACGACCATTAACGATACACACACGGTCGTAACACTACACATTATTATAACCAATCATTCATCACATTTTTTTAAACTCCACGAGTTATTCATTTGAAAATCTCTGAGTTCGTATATTTTCCTGAAATAAAATTTAAAAATACTTTTGATACCTCAGGTTGGTTTACCAAAACCATGAATCATAAGTCTTAACCATCTCTCTCTGAAAACAATTTCAAAACAGCATTCCGAAAGATCAATTTCTTTGGGAACAACATCATCAAGATAACCACGTCATCACGTATCCTTATCACAACGGACACAAATGAGTATCTTCTGTAGGCCAAAAATTAGTTAGGCTAAAATCGGCGAAGTACTGAGTACAGCTAAGTCCATCAGAGAGGATCAGTCGAGTCGAGTCATAGTAGTTCTGGTCAACACATTTTATCAGAGAAGTTTGACCAGACTGCAGCCAAGGTACCTCAGACAAGTCACCTGATCAGATAAGTCACAAACAGTGAACATCAGAGAGGTCCAGACTGCAGAGATGTTACTGCTCATCAGCCTAGTCGAAGTCAGCCAAGTACTCCAAGTCCACGTTAGCATGCGTTGAAAAGTCAAGTATTACAGAAAGTCACATGCAACGTGAAGAGACAAATTGGAGTGATTCCCGCAAGAGATATAAATTAAAAAAGCTATCCAGACCCACCTTGAAGACTTTAAACGTTTTATAATCAAAAGATTCGGCGCATCACATGCAGAGTCTTCTAGCAGTCGGAAGATAGATTAAAATAATGGGAATCCAGCCTTGCAACGTTCAGAAAGATTAAACAAAGAAGTCTCCCTCCAACGGACGGATTTGTTCAAAAGATTTGCAACGGCTACAAGGAAAAAGCTCAGAGATCGTGACCTATATATATCCGAAGATTTGAAACTGAGCAATCACCGGTGCGAACATACTTTCAAGCGATCAAAGCATTCAAGCAATCAAAAAGCAATCTATAGCATCGTGAAAAGAGCGGTTCTAAAAGTTCATACTTAAAGAAGCTCTTAGTTGGAGAAGACAAAAACTCTTGTCTATAATCCTGAGTTCGGGGCACTTCACTGGTTGAAGTTAGAGACAGTAAAGGCATCCAAGGATCGAGGATCAAGAGGTGCAAGGCAGTCAAGTGTGGTACAACGGCACGGATTTCCCGGTTGGAAGTCATTGTAGTTTTGTTTGAATCACTGTAATATTTATCACTGGTTGAAGAATTATAGTGAATTCATCTCCAACTGGTTTGGAGAAAAGTGGATTAGTAGAGGATTACCCCACCTCTGAGACCACTATAATCGCCTGCGTTCTTTACTGTTTTATTGCATCATACTTTAACTGCTGCATTCATTGTTAAGTGTTTCATTAGTTGCTTTCTATTCGTCATCAGCTGACTTCCACATATATTAAAGAACAAACGACTCCAAGTCATTTTTTTACCTATCAGCTGAAGAAACTCACTCTTCGTGAAAAAGAGATTAAGAGTTTCTACAAGTCTATTCAGCCCCCTCTAGACTTGTACCTGGACGACTTGTGACCTACACCTCAACTCTTCGTCTGCAGGTACACAAACTCGATTCCTAAAGCGTATCAATCCATCCTTGTGGATCACGAATCCAGGGGCTTTCCCTTGAGTTACCTCATCCCGAACTCGAGATAAGAATGGATCCGTAATTTGCTCCGATTTGATCATATCATCAAGAGACGAAGAAATATCAAGTGTGCAAAGTTGTCCTTGAACACGTTGTAACCAAACTTCAATTTCTGGCCTCATAAGATCCAACTGAAACTCTCTCTGTGCTGTCAAGCGGCTCAGCATCTGCTCCTGCACTGTCTTATGGATCAAAGCATCGGCAACCACATTTGCTTTGCCCGAGTGATAAAGGATCTCGATATCATAGTCCTTGACTAATTTTAGCCACCTTCTCTGCCTCATGTTCAACTCCTTCTGAGTAAAAATGTACTTTAGGCTCTTGTGGTTAGTAAAGATTTGGCAGGTAACTCCATACAGATAGTGACACCATATATTCAAAGCAAACACCACAGCTGCTAGCTCCAAGTCGTGGGTCGGATAGTTAACTTCATAGGGTCTCAATTGTCTCGATGCATAGGCAATCACTTTACCTTCCTGCATGAGTACACATCCAAGGCCCTGTCTCGACGCGTCACTGTACACCACGAATCCTTCCGTTCCTTTTGGTAGGACCAAAACAGGTGCCGAAATCAATCGTCTTTTGAGTTCATCAAAACTTTGCTGACATGCTTCTCACCACAAATACTTCTTATCCTTCCACGGTAAGTTAGTCATCGGTTGCGCAATTTTAGAAAATCCTTCTACGAACCGCCGGTAGTAACGTGCTAGGCCGAGGAAACTACGAACTTCCTTCACGTTCTTCGGTGGTATCCAATCTCGAATGGATTCCATCTTCTATGGGTCCACTCTCACCCCTTCGGCTGATACCACATGTCCAAGAAAGATAACCTCAGACATCCAGGATTCACATTTAGAAAACTTCCCATAAAGCTGTTCCCGCCTCAACGCATCAAGAACTTGGTGGAGATGATTTTCATGCTCTTCGTGGTCACGAGAGTAAATCAGAATGTCGTCAATAAAAACGACTACAAAGCGATCCAGATAGTTAATAAAAACTCGATTCATCAACTCCATGAATACCGCCGGTGCATTAGTTAATCCAAATGGCATCACCACGAACTCATAATGCCCATAGCGAGTACGGAAGGCTGTCTTTGAAATGTCAGACTCTCGAATCCTCAACTGATGATAACCAGATCTCAAGTCGATCTTAGAAAACACGGCAGCTCCCTGAAGTTGATCCAATAAATCATCAATACGAGGCAAAGGATACTTGTTCTTGATGGTTACCCTGTTCAGCTCGCGGTAATCAATACATAAATGCAGAGATCCGTCTTTCTTCCGTACAAATAACACTGGTGCTCCCCAAGGGGACGCACTAGGTCGAATATAGCCTTTTTCAGTCAACTCCTCAAGCTGGTTCTTCAATTCCTGTATCTCCGTCGGAGCCATACGATATGGTGCTTTCGAAAGTGGGGATGTACCTAGTTCTAACTCAATAATAAACTCCACGTCACGATGAGGGGGTAAGCCTGGCAACTCCTCTGGAAATACGTTTGGGTAGTCTCAGACTACCGGAATGTCGGCCATTTCAATTGGTCGATCTGTTGTTTTGGTCATGTAGCACCAATAACCAATAGACCCTTGATTAAGCAGTTTCACTGCTTTCATAGCACTGATGACTCTCTCGGAATGACTGGGATTATCACCTCGAAAAATACACTCGAAGCCATCATCAGAAGTGACAGTTACCATCCGCTTGCGGACACTAAGTATGGCATCATGACGATCCATCAAATCGATACCCAAAATTATATCATCCTTAGGTAAATCGACTACAATCAGATTTGACAACCACTCACGGTCGTTTATACGAATCGGACAGTTCTGGACTTCACGATTCCTAATAATTCTTCTACCATCGGGTAGACCAATCACGTAAGGTTCATAAATGATAACATGGTCTAGAGGCAAATTACTCAAACAAGAAGAAGATATAAAGGAGTGTGAAGCACCAGTATCAAAAAGAACACACACAGACTGGGAGTGGATCTCGAGTATACCTGAAATCATGCTGGCCTCGGGATCGTCAGCTTTATTCATCTCGTAAATCCTGGGTTTCGCAGCTCCGGCACCAGGTGTACCACATTGATTCCCACGGCCCATTCCCCTATTCGCCCCGGTGGTCTGATAGGAAGCAGACGGAGGTGCCCGGTTCTGGACAGAGGACTGAACTGGAGCATGAGACGCTATTAGTTCATGTCCGGGACCACTCCTGCAAAAACGAGCATGGTGACCATTCTTGCCACAAGTATGGCATGTGACGGTAGGCTTTGGGCATTTGGAGTTGACATGCCCCTGGTCTCCACAGTTATAGCACACCACGGACGAGGGAACCACTCGAGAGTGCGATCCGGCTGGCTTCGACGCCATGGGTGGTCGATCATAAGGGTTTGGCAATGACTGGGGCTTCCTGAATGTTCCCCGACTACTCTCAGTCTGGTTATGGTTCCTGGTTCTTTTGTTGTTGGACTGTAGTTGCTTCTTGGAAATATCCTTCGCGGTGAGTTCATACTCGAGAGCTTTCTCGATGAACTCTGGTAAGGTAGTACAGTGGTGATTCAACAGCTGCATTCTCATTCGGGGTTTAAGCCTCTTGAGAAAGTATTTGATCTTATCAGCCTCTGTTCGAATAATTGTTGTGGCGAAAGGAAGAAGTGCCTGAAATTTCTCGGCAACAAATAATACATCATCGTCTTCAGACGGGTTTGGGTTCAGCAGTTCTGACAGTTTGGCCTCACGGAGTGGCCCTGGATAGTAACGGTCTAGCATGAGGTTTTTAAATTCCTCCCAAGTATAAACACCATCAGTTGGCCTCACTGAAAGCCACCAGGTATGAGCGCCTTTGCTAAGATAGTAAGCTACTACAGAGACACGGTTCTCTTCCGGGCAGTCCACCATCTCGAAAAGTTTCTCAAAATGCTCGATCCAATGCACAATGTCAGCAGGCTCATAGGAGCCTTCAAAGGTCGGAGGTCGCTGGCGAGAGATGTCGTTGATGATCCGACTCGGGTCCGCCAAGCATAGGAGGAGGATGAGGCCCTTGTTGCTGGCCAGTAGTGTCTCTCTGCATAGCTTCCATCAATTGACCCATCTGGGTCATCTGAGTCATCATTCCCTACATCACAATGTAAGGATCGACACACGCATCCTCTTGTCCAGTGTGGTGTGATTGTTCCCTAGAAGGCGAACCACTGGCTGTGGAACTGTGCTCCACATTCGCGCGCCTGTTGGCTCGTGGTATCGGGATTCGGCCCCTTCTGCGGCCTCGTCCCCCTCTTCCACGACCTCTCATATTTCTTTCCATACTCAAAGAACCAAGCCACAATGATAACCATAAGTACCGTTCATGATACCAGTCAAAGTTCATGCTAAGTTAATAGCAATAAAGAATTACATACTTAAGAAAATAGTTCATAATGAATTATCGACACTACGAGTGTCGCACAAAATATCATATCGATGCCGAGTCGAAAATTTCAACCATATAATCAATCCAGAACTTACCTCGAATTATCAATTAGATAAATCCTGTCACAATTCCTCGAAATAACAAGATCCACAAAGAGGTCCATTCCAATATCAATATCATGCCAGTAATTAAATCATGGCTCATAAGGTACATACCGTATTTGGCTCGTAGGGTCAGACGCTTGCACAGGTCACACGTGACACGAAGGTCTCTTGATACTAGTTCATTTCACAATGACTCATAACAGAAAAAAACTCTTTGATACCATCTTCTGTAACACCCCAAAAGGCGGCTATTACAGTGCCATGGACCCCACACTGGGACCCACCAGGCGATATCCAAAAATAGATTAAATAAGTATTACTTGTGATACCGAACCACAATAAATAGTCATTACTCCGATTAGGAGTTTATTAAAAATATGGCTAACGGCCTTATGATACACAGGATCCGAAATACAAGTATAAACCATATGGGGATGGAAAATACTTCAAATACCAATACAACCAGATAGTAATTTAAATGAAACAGAAATAAGGTAACATTACACGGTTTAACATAACCGGACAACAAATGATTTGGGGCCCCCGAACTAGTATCCTTCGAACCCTTCGCCGTCAACATGCTCTTCCCGTGCTTGCCTTTGCCTCGACCTAAAATACAATACCAGTATTTTGCCCAAAACACAGGGTCAAATATACATGATAATTAATTCTTCCGACATTATACAATTCACATATATAGATCTCAAGGAAACATCTCGACTATTAATCATACCCCTCGGGCGTATGAAACAATCAGTCACAAACCGTCGAACACATCCAATCATACGTGGATTGTGAATGATTAACAATATGGCTCAAGATGGACATCACAGTACGCCCGATCCGAAAATGTGTCAGTGCACATGTCCACCCCGTATACGGAATCCAGGATATACGTGGGACAATGTACCTAATTAGCCTCACGAACTACGTCTCGTGTGCATAGTCCAATACGGAAATATCCACGCATGACTATATATGTGCCTGGCTAAAAATCCTACACAATAACCAATCGGAACGCAGATATGATTCCGGATATGTCACGATACAACATGACAACGAATTCAATAAATCACATATCCGATTAAGGATCAAGAAACTCACCGAAATGACAATAAGGATCAATGACATCAACGGTTCAAAATGACGAACTTGGGAATGCAATCCCACGATGAAAATGGGACATCATCAAAAATAATATCAATTCACGGATCACAATTTCATAAGTGTTTCATATACACGAAACGCATAATCATCACAAGAATTCAAACATCATTATAACCAAGCAAGATAACTTGCCTCAATACGGAGACGAGAATAATCCTCTTCTTGTCGAAATGAACGAACGGTCCTTGACTAATATCGTTTACTCGAACAGTCAACCTTAAACGAAATACATTTTACTCAATAACATATTCGTATAATTATCAATATAGGATTAGTAAGACGACACCCTACAATCTTTTAGAATAGTTTCGCTATCTCAAAATATCGAAGTCTTATGCCAAGAATTCTCTTTAACTCATTACAACCATAAAATCGGTTTACAATACTTTTACCGAATGTTCACATGATTCTTCATAGATAAGAATTCTATCAAGAACATGTTGAATAACCATTTATGATGTTAAGATCATCTTATATTGATTAAACTTTCCAAAACATTACAATGTTGAAAGGTCAAAATCTGCACAATTATATTCATCCACCTCTCATCTAAATTGAATATTAAGCTTACAACAAGGTTATTAGCTATGAGGTTACACCATATTCATGAAGGTTATCAAAATCATTCTTTACAAAGCTGGAAGATCCATTAACATCATTTATGAAATCACCTAGCTTAGGTTTTAGAATTACAACACTAATCTCCTAACATTCAACAAGGTGATCCTATCAATCTTCATGGATTTGTGAATCTGAACCATAATGATGATAAAGTTTCTAAGGTTTTTGAAATAAGGAAACATTTTACTATCTTCAAACATTGGCAAGTTCTTCTCAAGGTAAATGAATATCAAGCATGGTGTTTAAACACTTTATGATATCAATTTTATTGTTTAAAACCAACTATGGTGAGGTTAACCGATTCAAAGATGTTCTAATGAGCTAAATTCGTCCAGCAAGATGAGTATGATAGTTACAACATGGTTAATATCATTATATCATCAAGAATACATCCATCTCAAACCCTCATTTATCATATTCGTCAAAAGTGTTTAAAAAGTTGGATTAGAACTATGTTTTACTTGATTAATTTAACTCTAGGTGAAATATACTTCATCATTAACACCAACATACGAAAAGTACAGAGAAGAGATACACACATACCTCCAGAAATTATGAACAACTCTCAACACTACAAGAAAATACACTCCAAGCTCAAGAACACCTCTTAATCTTCAAGATAATGAGCTCCACTCCAAGATTTAAGGCTTAAATGCAAGTTGGAGGAGGTTGATATCGATTTGGGGGTGCAGAGGGACGATAATTGGAGAGAGAATCGGTTTAGAGTTGTGAAGAAATGAAAAACAGGCTGGTCCTATAAATAGACTGTGCAGACTTAGCGCATGCTATCGGGAAAATTTAGCGTACGCTAATGCACTTACGTACGCTAACCGGTTAATGTTACGTACGTAAGCGGATTACAGAGGCTAATGACTTGAATCCGCAGGCTATTAGCGCACGCTAATTACAAAGGTGTTACGCACGCTAATAAAAGTTGACCCGGGCCGACACGACATCTCAGACATCACACACATGCATGCCAACGGATAAGAGGTTCACGTGCTGTAGTCAACTGATGTCAGATTCTCTCTTAGCGTACGCAACAGAGGAAACATTACGCACGTTAAGGCACAATATTAACGTACGTTATTCATGCCAGAAAAGTTCAAAAAATGCAACTCTCTAACTAACATCGAATCATCAAGTATGAAATGAAATAACAACGATATGAAGTTCAAATCTATAATACCTCAACATAATAGTAAATGCAATGGTTTATGATAATCAATTTATCCGAATATATAACGACAGATAAAAATGAAAATTACAGTCGGATATTACAGTGAGCCCTTAGACAGATAATCTGTGCTAGAAGTTTTGCAAAAGCAACATTTATAGTGGACAAGGGGGCGACATGTGACCAGCATGTTGAAACATCAACCGGAACCATAAAACATCTAAATGGTCCGCACTCTGGTTGAATCGGCCCACAAATATCTATTTGAATCATATGTAAGAATGAAATTTTCACATCTTTAGTGTAGGAAAGTCTCGCTCCTACTTTGTCTAAAGTGCATGCTTTGCAGAAGAGACGATGTTCATTCGACAGGGTCAGATGTGTAGAACGGGTGGATGTCTTCGATGCTTTGGATGACAAGCTTGAGGAACACCAACAAAGTTCGTTATGTGGATTCATTGCCTGCTTCTACTTTGCACACGAAAGATGTCCATACAGATCATCATGTCATGACCTGGATGCCCCAATCAGTCATGCCAAAGCCTGTACGAGTCAGAGCTTATCCAGTTACCAACTGGTATGCATAAATCGTTTGATTAGCAGAGGGTCTAAAATGAGCGAATAATGCAAGACTACATAACCCCAGACAGAAATAGGCAAATTGGTGTGCATAACCAATGCCCAGGCTACCATCTGATTCGTTCGATAGTTGCCTTCGCGAGACCATTTTGCGTATGCTCGTGGGGGATGGGATGCTTTTCGTCGCTCCCGATCGACATGAAGTATTCATCAAGTACTTTAGATGTGAATTTCCAGCATTATCAAGTCTTATAGACCGAACATGGTGGTCAGGATGGTGAGTGTAACACCCCAAAAGGTGGCTATTACAGAGCCATGGACCCCACACTGGGACCCACCAGGCGATATCCAAAAACAGATTAAATAAGTATTACTTGTGATACCGAACCACAATAAATAGTCATTACTCCGATTAGGAGTTTGTTAAAAATATGGCCAACGGCCTTATGATACACAGGATCCGAAATACAAGTATAAACCATATGGGGATGGAAAATACTTTAAATACCAATACAACCAGATAGTAATTTAAATGAAACAGAAATAAGGTAACATTACACGGTTTAACATAACCGGACAACAAATGATTTGGGCCTCCCGAATTGGTATCCTTCGAACCCTTCGCCGTCAACATGCTCTTCCCGTGCCTTGCCTTTGCCTCGACCTAAAATACAATACCAGTGTTTCGCCCAAAACACAGGGTCAGATATACATGATAATTAATTCTTCCGACATTATACAATTCACATATATAGATCTCAAGGAAACATCTCGACTATTAATCATACCCCTCGGGCGTATGAAACAATCACTCACAAACCGTCGAACACATCCAATCATACGTGGACTGTGAATGATTAACAATATGGCTCAAGATGGACATCACAGTACGCCTGATCCGGAAATGTGTGAGTGCACATGTCCACCCCGTATACGGAATCCAGGATATACGTGGGACAATGTACCTAATTAGCCTCATGAACTACGTCTCGTGTGCACAGTCCAATACGGAAACATCCATGCATGACTATATATGTGCCTGGCTAAAAATCCTACATAATAACCAATCGGAACGCAGATATGATTCCGGATATGTCACGATACAACATGGCAACGAATTCAATAAATCACATATCCGATTAAGGATCAAGAAACTCACCTAAATGACAATAAGGATCAATGACATCAACGGTTCAAAATGACGAACTTGGGAATGCAATCCCACGATGAAAACGGGACATCATCAAAAATAATATCAATTCACAGATCACAATTTCATAAGTGTTTCATATACACGAAATGCATAATCATCACAAGAATCCAAACATCATTATAACCAAGCAAGATAACTTGCCTCAATACGTAGATGAGAATAATCCTCTTCTTGTTGAAACGAACGAACGGTCCTCGACTAACATCGTTTACTCGAACAATCAACCTTAAACGAAATACATTTTACTCAATAACATATTCGTATAATTATCAATATAGGATTAGTAATACGACACCCTACAATCTTTTAGAATAGTTTCGCTATCTCAAAATATCGAAGTCTTATGCCAAGAATTCTTTTTACCTCATTACAACCATAAAATCGGTTTACAATACTTTTACCGAATGTTCACATGATTCTTCATAGATAAGAATTCTATCAAGCACATGTTGAATAACCATTTATGATGTTAATATCATCTTATATTGATTAAACTTCCCAAAACATTACAATGTTGAAAGGTCAAAATCTGCACAATTATGTTCATCCACCTCTCATCTAAATTGAATATTAAGCTTACAACAAGGTTATTAGCTATGAGGTTACACCATATTCATGAAGGTTATCAAAATAATTCTTTACAAAGCTGGAAGATCCATTAACATCATTTATGAAATCACCTAGCTAGGTTTTAGAATTACAACACTAATCTCCTAACATTCAACAAGGTGATCCTATCAATCTCCATGGATTTGTGAATCTGAACCATAATGATGATAAAGTTTCTAAGGTTTTTGAAATAAGGAAACATTTTACTATCTTCAAACATTGGCAAGTTCTTCTCAAGGTAAATGAATATCAAGCATGGTGTTTAAACACTTTATGATATCAATTTTATTGTTTAAAACCAACTATGGTGAGGTTAACCGATTCAAAGATGTTCTACTGAGCTAAATTCGTCCAGCAAGATGAGTATGATAGTTACAACATGGTTAATATCATTATATCATCAAGAATACATCCATCTCAAACCCTCATTTATCATATTCGTCAAAAGTGTTTAAAAAGTTGGATTAGAACTATGTTTTACTTGATTAATTTAACTCTAGGTGAAATATACTTCATCATTAACACCAACATACGAAAAGTATAGAGAAGAGATACACACATACCTCCAGAAATTATGAACAACTCTCAACACTACAAGGAAATACACTCCAAGCTCAAGAACACCTCTTAATCTTCAAGATAATGAGCTCCACTCCAAGATTTAAGGCTTAAATGCAAGTTGGAGGAGGTTGATATCGATTTGGGGGTGCAGAGGGACGATAATTGGAGAGAGAATCGGTTTAGAGTTGTGAAGAAATGAAAAACAGGCTGGTCCTATAAATAGACTGTGCAGACTTAGCGCATGCTATTGGGAAAATTTAGCGTACGCTAATGCACTTATGTACGCTAACCGGTTAATGTTACGTACGTAAGCGGATTACAGAGGCTAATGACTTGAATCCGCAGGCTATTAGCGCACGCTAATTACAAAGGTGTTACTCACGCTAATAAAAGTTGACCCGGGCCGACACGACATCTCAGACATCACACACATGCATGCCAACGGATAATAGGTTCACGTGCTGTAGTCAACTGATGTCAGATTCTCTCTTAGCGTACGCAACAGAGGAAACATTACGCACGTTAAGGCACAATATTAACGTACGTTATTCATGCTACGTAGCGTATGCTACATCAACAGAAAAGTTCAAAAAATGCAACTCTCTAACTAACATCGAATCATCAAGTATGAAATGAAATAACAACGATATGAAGTTAAAATCTATAATACCTCAAAATAATAGTAAATGCAATGGTTTATGATAATCAATTTATCCGAATATATAACGACAGATAAAAATGAAAATTACAGTCGGATATTACAGTGAGCCCTTAGACAGATAATCCGTGCTAGAAGTTTTGCAAAAGCAACATTTATAGTGGACAAGGGGGCGACATGTGACCAGCATGTTGAAACATCAACCGGAACCATAAAACATCTAAATGGTCCGCACTCTGGTTGAATCGGCCCACAAATATCTATTTGAATCATATGTAAGAATGAAATTTTCACATCTTTAGTGTAGGAAAGTCTCGCTCCTACTTTGTCTAAAGTGCATGCTTTGCAGAAGAGACGATGTTCATTCGACAGGGTCAGATGTGTAGAATGGGTGGATGTCTTCGATGCTTTGGATGACAAGCTTGAGGAACACCAACAAAGTTCGTTATGTGGATTCATTGCCTGCTTCTACTTTGCACACGAAAGATGTCCGTACAGATCATCATGTCATGACCTGGATGCCCCAATCAGTCATGCCAAAGCCTGTACGAGTTAGAGCTTATCCAGTTACCAACTGGTATGCATAAATCGTTTGATTAGCAGAGGGTCTAAAATGAGCGAATAAGTAAAACTGCATGCAAGACTACATAACCCCAGACAGAAATAGGCAAATTGGTGTGCATAACCAATGCCCAGGCTACCATCTGATTCGTTCGATAGTTGCCTTCGCGAGACCATTTTGCGTATGCTCGTGGGGGATGGGATGCTTTTCGTCGCTCCCGATCGACATGAAGTATTCATCAAGTACTTTAGATGTGAATTTCCAGCATTATCAGGTCTTATAGACCGAACATGGTGGTCAGAATGGTGAGTGTAACACCCCAAAAGGTGGCTATTACAGAGCCATGGACCCCACACTGGGACCCACCAAGCGATATCCAAAAACAGATTAAATAAGTATTACTTGTGATACCGAACCACAATAAATAGTCATTACTCCGATTAGGAGTTTATTAAAAATATGGCCAACGGCCTTATGATACACAAGATCCGAAATACAAGTATAAACCATATGGGGATGGAAAATACTTTAAATACCAATACAACCAGATAGTAATTTAAATGAAACAGAAATAAGGTAACATTACACGGTTTAACATAACCGGACAACAAATGATTTGGGCCTCCCGAACTAGTATCCTTCGAACCCTTCGCCGTCAACATGCTCTTCCCGTGCCTTGCCTTTGCCTCGACCTAAAATACAATACCAGTATTTCGCCCAAAACACAGGGTCAGATATACATGATAATTAATTCTTCCAACATTATACAATTCACATATATAGATCTCAAGGAAACATCTCGACTATTAATCATACCCCTCGGGCGTATGAAACAATCACTCACAAACCGTCGAACACATCCAATCATACGTGGACTGTGAACGATTAACAATATGGCTCAAGATGGACATCACAGTACGCCTGATCCGGAAATGTGTGAGTGCACATGTCCACCCCGTATACGGAATCGAGGATATACGTGGGACAATGTACCTAATTAGCCTCGTGAACTACGTCTCGTGTGCACAGTCCAATACGGAAACATCCATGCATGACTATATATGTGCCTGGCTAAAAATCCTACATAATAACCAATCGGAACGCAAATATGATTCCGGATATGTCACGATACAACATGGCAACGACTTCAATAAATCACATATCCGATTAAGGATCAAGAAACTCACCTAAATGACAATAAGGATCAATGACATCAACGGTTCAAAATGACGAACTTGGGAATGCAATCCCACGATGAAAACGGGACATCATCAAAAATAATATCAATTCACAGATCACAATTTCATAAGTGTTTCATATACACGAAATGCATAATCATCACAAGAATCCAAACATCATTATAACCAAGCAAGATAACTTGCCTCAATACGGAGATGAGAATAATCCTCTTCTTGTTGAAACGAACGAACGGTCCTCGACTAACATCGTTTACTCGAACAATCAACCTTAAACGAAATACATTTTACTCAATAACATATTCGTATAATTATCAATATAGGATTAGTAATACGACACCCTACAATCTTTTAGAATAGTTTCGCTATCTCAAAATATCGAAGTCTTATGCCAAGAATTCTTTTTACCTCATTACAACCATAAAATCGGTTTACAATACTTTTACCGAATGTTCACATGATTCTTCATAGATAAGAATTCTATCAAGCACATGTTGAATAACCATTTATGATGTTAATATCATCTTATATTGATTAAACTTCCCAAAACATTACAATGTTGAAAGGTCAAAATCTGCACAATTATGTTCATCCACCTCTCATCTAAATTGAATATTAAGCTTACAACAAGGTTATTAGCTATGAGGTTACACCATATTCATGAAGGTTATCAAAATAATTCTTTACAAAGCTGGAAGATCCATTAACATCATTTATGAAATCACCTAGCTAGGTTTTAGAATTACAACACTAATCTCCTAACATTCAACAAGGTGATCCTATCAATCTTCATGGATTTGTGAATCTGAACCATAATGATGATAAAGTTTCTAAGGTTTTTGAAATAAGGAAACATTTTACTATCTTCAAACATTGGCAAGTTCTTCTCAAGGTAAATGAATATCAAGCATGGTGTTTAAACACTTTATGATATCAATTTTATTGTTTAAAACCAACTATGGTGAGGTTAACCGATTCAAAGATGTTCTACTGAGCTAAATTCGTCCAGCAAGATGAGTATGATAGTTACAACATGGTTAATATCATTATATCATCAAGAATACATCCATCTCAAACCCTCATTTATCATATTCGTCAAAAGTGTTTAAAAAGTTGGATTAGAACTATGTTTTACTTGATTAATTTAACTCTAGGTGAAATATACTTCATCATCAACACCAACATACGAAAAGTACAGAGAAGAGATACACACATATCTCCAGAAATTATGAACAACTCTCAACACTACAAGGAAATACACTCCAAGCTCAAGAACACCTCTTAATCTTCAAGATAATGAGCTCCACTCCAAGATTTAAGGCTTAAATGCAAGTTGGAGGAGGTTGATATCGATTTGGGGGTGCAGAGGGACGATAATTGGAGAGAGAATCGGTTTAGAGTTGTGAAGAAATGAAAAACAGGCTGGTCCTATAAATAGACTGTGCAGACTTAGCGCATGCTATCGGGAAAATTTAGCGTACGCTAATGCACTTATGTACGCTAACCGGTTAATGTTACGTACGTAAGCGGATTATAGAGGCTAATGACTTGAATCCGCAGGCTATTAGCGCACGCTAATTACAAAGGTGTTACGCACGCTAATAAAAGTTGACCCGGGCCGACACGACATCTCAGACATCACACACATGCATGCCAACGGATAAGAGGTTCACGTGCTGTAGTCAACTGATGTCAGATTTTCTCTTAGCGTACGCAACAGAGGAAACATTACGCACATTAAGGCACAATATTAACGTACGTTATTCATGCTACGTAGCGTATGCTACATCAACAGAAAAGTTCAAAAAATGCAACTCTCTAACTAACATCGAATCATCAAGTATGAAATGAAATAACAACGATATGAAGTTCAAATCTATAATACCTCAACATAATAGTAAATGCAATGGTTTATGATAATCAATTTATCCGAATATATAACGACAGATAAAAATGAAAATTACAGTCGGATATTACAGTGAGCCCTTAGACAGATAATCCGTGCTAGAAGTTTTGCAAAAGCAACATTTATAGTGGACAAGGGGGCGACATGTGACCAGCATGTTGAAACATCAACCGGAACCATAAAACATCTAAATGGTCCGCACTCTAGTTGAATCGGCCCACAAATATCTATTTGAATCATATGTAATTATGAAATTTTCACATCTTTAGTGTAGGAAAGTCTCGCTCCTACTTTGTCTAAAGTGCATGCTTTGCAGAAGAGACGATGTTCATTCGACAGGGTCAGATGTGTAGAACGGGTGGATGTCTTCGATGCTTTGGATGACAAGCTTGAGGAACACCAACAAAGTTCGTTATGTGGATTCATTGCCTGCTTCTACTTTGCACACGAAAGATGTCCGTACAGATCATCATGTCATGACCTGGATGCCCCAATCAGTCATGCCAAAGCCTGTACGAGTCAGCATCCCAAAGTTAGTTACCGGTAATCGCATAGGTTTCAAAAACCCTAATTGCAGTGATGTACAGTCCACTAGATTGACTCATAAGTTTCTCTAAGATGCGATTTCGGCCGCATTCATTATATAGAGATACTCTATTCCATTCTCACAATGAGTTGTTGATACGTATATCCTTGAAGCTTTGTAAGGTTCGAGTTAGTCACTCTCAATGCATATAGAGTGTCGGTGACTGTAAAACTGTGCCGTTAGGCACCAAGAACCGGGGGTGCTGCGTCCTTGGATGAAGTGGGATGGTCCAATCATCCTAGTCACTGATATGTTATAGGCTATTACCATCAGCCTATCACTCGAGTGTTCCTCGATTCATTCGTCAAACGAGAACACGAGTAATAAAAACTCTGAACCATAAGCGTAGGAACAATATTCGGTACATTAAATAAAGTCAACCACTTGTATACGTAAGCAACAATAATATCTTGCTCGAAACCAAAATACATTAGACCATTATTGAAAAATATTATAACGTCTATCGATAAAACTAGTCATAGAAGGGGGGCGTCTAATGACTTTGGCACGTATGGTGCGATACTGCCATCAGTAAATGTGAAATTGACATTAGGGGTCATGTCATGATCTTCTTCCTTTATATAGTGAGTCTCTTATTCGTCGGAATCTCAATATCTCTTCTAGATGGCTGTGAAATATTTGCTTGCATGGCAGTTCGTATACCAATGGCAGCAATCTCACATTAGGAATCAACTCGTTTCTTGGGAGCCAGGAGCATCATCTCTTCTTGCTACTTTGGAAGATTGGAAGTGTAACGCCCCGATTTCGCATATACATTTATTGTGAATTATAGAAAACATGTTCGATTTTATTAAATTAATGCCCGAATAAGTTTATCATTTAATTCATTTCATTCTCATGATCATGCAAATCCATTTATGTCATTATAATTCATGACAAGTCATGTGATTTGTTTCGTTTCATTTCTCATTTTAAATTCATCGTTTCATATCGTCATTTCTAGGCCCGAGTCAAATTTTAAACAATATTAATTGTTACAAAAATATTTTACAAGATAAATAATAATATTAATTATTATTATTACTATTATTATTATCATTATTATTACCCAAATTATTATTTTTATACGTATTACTGTACTACTATCATTATTATATCAATTATATTTAATCATGTGTTTTAATTTAACTAACTAAGATTAAACTTAATTAACCATGATTAAGAACTCTTCCTTTTCCCACGTTTCCTCACCAGTCCTCTAATCTTATCAAAACTCCTCAATGACTCATCCTACAAGAACTCTACACAAATTAGAATTCTACTGCTAATATTGAACATAAACTCTACAGTATAAATACCATATTGTATACAGCACAAAAGCTTTTGCAATACAGAATACACCTTTTTCCTCCTTCCTGCTCCCTCGCCCGTTTTCTGCAAGCAGGTAAAAGAAAAAAAATCTCTATCTTTTTTTTCTTCTTCTGCAAATCTCACATTCAGTACAATACAGAATATTCACAAGTAATCCCAGTCGATTTTCTCCAGCAGTCAAGATCTATCAACACCTTGTGCAACTTCTTCTTCACACACTCAGACGATTTTACTCGAGCGTAGGTAAGCTCAAATTTCCCTTTTTAATTTCTGTTCTGATCATTCTTATAAAAAGTTTAGCCTCAATCGACCCTAATATGTATAATCAACTGCCTTCGGAATCATTCCTAAATTCCGAATCAAATCAGAAAATACAAAACCTGAATCCAGTTTCCCTGAATCAAATCGAGCCAGCCCCGAATCTATACCCCCTTCATCACTCCTTTGCCGTCGCCGGTTACTAGAGGACAGTAGCCCCACTCCGTCCGCGACCCGCCGTCGAGTCAAACCACATCTTCCCCTTTGGTTTTACCCCTTCACCTTCATGGCCGCTGCCCCAATAATCGGACTCACAGCGGAGTTCCACCGGACCAAAACCACATCGAACCCAGCGGAATCATGTTCGAACAACATCAAATACTTCAAACTTCCCCATCTCCAAAACAAATTTTCGCCGTCGTCGAATTTGACCACCGTGACGGTGCCGAGCCCAGGACGAATTCCCGATTTTCGTGTGTAATCTGAATCCTGGACATAGATGAGGATTCAATGTCTTTTGTGTGTGAGTGTTTGTGTATCGGTATGCAGATGTGTATGTGTGTGTGTGTGTTAGAGAGAGATACCTGGGTGAGAGAAATGAGGACAGAGAGAGAGAGAGAGAGAGAGAGAGAGAGAGAGAGAGAGAGAGTGAACCGAGGAAGAAGTATCGGTAATGAATTCGGCCGACTGGTCTGGTGTTAGAAGGGTTTTATTTTTAGGGTTTTTCAACTGAGCCCCTAGAATTCAAGACTTCCTGAATTGACCCCAAATCAACTTTCCGGTGTATTTAATTTCACTCCCTGAATTTCCCAATCCTCTTAATTCCCACCAGCCAGATTTAATATTTTAAAAATCAGTCCCTTTCGGCCAAGCTTTTAACATGTTGACCTTTTCAATTGATATTATTATCCACTCATAATTTAATTCTCAGTCATATAATAATAATAATTTTCTATTATTATTAATTGTAGATAATAACAAGAATTTACGGGCTTAGAATTGTCGAGTCAAGCATCTTCATCACATTTAAGTTCAGAACTGCAATTTTATCCAGGTGTGGGGATTTATTACGCTTTTGTCTATTTTAATTGCTTTATATATTGTCTCGTATGTGCACGTGAAATCAGTCAGAAGTACTTAAATGTGCAATCAGTCAGAAGCACTTAAATGTGCAACCAGTCAGGAGCACTTAAATGTGCAATCAGTCAGAAGCACTTAAATGTGCAAATCAGTCAGAAGCACTTAATTGTGCATAAAGCCTTCGGGCTAGCCGACGGGCTTCAGAATTTATCAGTCATGTTGTTTATACTTGCTAATATATTTAGTAATTAACGTATACATATTGCGTACTCTCCACACTGAGCGAGTTGGAAGCTCACCCACTATTTAGCCCCTTTCAGGTTGAGGAGCTCGATGTGGCATGCGCTTGAGTGTGGGATGATCAAGCTGATGATCAAATATTTTTTTGTTAAATGTTATTTCTCTAAGACTATATTTTTCAACAATGTTCGACTTGTTTTAATTTCACGTCGAAGTGTGTTTTTATTTAATGGTGACTTGGGATTATTACTTGCGATTATTAAATTCGTCTTTTTAAAATGTATTTCCGCTGCAAAATTTTTATTTATTCTTCTTAAAATTAGAAGAATTATATTTTAGAAAAGTTGTCGCTACATAAGTGGTATATTTTAGAAAAGTGGTCGCTACATAAGTGGTATCGGAGCGGGTTTACGGTTCTGTAGACTCGTAAAAATAGTTTCTTTTTATAAACTGAAATTTCATTTTCGCAAGTAGTCAAATATTTTTAGCAATTATGATCATCCACCTCTGCCGCTCCACGTCGACTCCAAGGTACATTAAGTTATGATTATTCATTACGTGATAAATGCAGTTTCCCAGATCAACCATGATTTATGTATTACAGATGCATCTTCAGTCTATTTTGTGCATAAGAATTTTATGATAAAGTATTTGGGCATGAAATTGTTTTCTTATAAATTCATAAGTATATATGTGACATGCGTAAATCATCATTACTAGAAGTCTTTGGTTCTTAACCTATAGATGCAATGTAACTCCCTATCTTATTTCTCCCTCTCGTTGGGTAAGTACTGAAGGATCATTGCGTGTGGTGTGCCTTAGGATAATGGCAACTCGTGGACGTGGACGCCCAGCTAACCGAGGTGCAGATAATCTCGGTGGTCAGAATTCCAACTTTGGTGGTGGTGACGGAGGTCAGGATAACCACAACAATAATGTGCCAGCTCCTACTCAGGCATAAGTGGTGCAACAGTTCCGACGTTTCACCCCACCAACATTCAACGGTCGAGAAGGACCAACTTTCGTTGATGAATGGTTCATGTCACTCGAGCGCACCTTTGAGCTCATTGGGTGCACTGATGCGCAGAGAATTCTCTGCGGCCAATACCAAATGGTGGAGGATGCTGGACGCTGGTGGATAAGCTATTGGCGTTTGAGGCCGGCGTAGAGCGTCTTTGCATTGACTTGGGATCGATTCAAGGAAATAGTGATGGAACAGTACTACCCACAACATTACCGAGAGAAGATGGAGAGAGAGTTTTGTAATCTCGAACAAGGAGGGATGACGGTTGAAGAATATGAGAGGAAATTCAACCAGATCAGCTTCTTTGTGGAGCACATGGTGGATACAGACCGGAAGAGGGCCCTTAAATTTTGGAGTGGTTTACGCCCGAGTATTCGTCACATCGTGGCTGGTCATGGGATACTACCGTATACCGAGACAGTGTTTCGAGCTCAAGAGGTTGAGGCTAGCCATAATCTGGATCAGCAACAGTCTACTAAGCCTAATACCGGTAAGAGGCATTGGAATGGGAACCGAAATAAGGCCATGGTTTCTAATAAGCAAGCAAAGGTTGATTAAAGGTCGGGGCCTAAGCCTCAAACCAGTAAGCCAGAGTGCTCGAAGTGTGGCAAAAATCATGACGGGGAGTGTTTGTATAGAAAAGGTGTCTGCTACAGATGCAAGGAGCCAGGGCATGCATCTTCAAATTGTCATCTCCAGAGGGCCAAAGGTCAAGGTTATGGAGGAAAGGCTCGTATTTATTCTTTGACCCAAAAGGACGCAGATGAGAATCCCGACACGGTGTCAGGTATGCTTATGATATCTAATGTTCCTGCTTTTGCTTTATTTGACACTGGTGCCACACATACTTTTATGTCTGCAAAGTTTTATCATGCTATTGGTCATAGAAGCGTTAGAACTATTGAGTCTCTGGAGGTTAGCTTACCGTCAGGAAATACGATCATCACTAAGACAATGATTGACGAGAATATTGAGATAGGAGGTAGAGAATTTGACGCTAGCCTGTATTTAATTAACTCGATGGATTTTGACGTGATCCTTGGTATGGACTGGCTCGATAGACATGATGCCGATATAAGGTGTCATGAGAAGATGGTAACATTGAGGTGTTCGGACGGCGAGTCGATCACCTTTTATGGTACTAAGAGTAGGACAGTACCCAGAGTAATCAGTGCTATGAAAGCACTAAGAAGTCTAAGGAAGGAGCAATGTCAGGGTTACTTGTGTAACACCCCAAACTAGGCGGATATTACAGTGCCGTAGATCCCCAACTGGGACCCACCAGGCAAATGAAAATGAATGAATTACACAAGATAAATGTAGTACCGAACTACATTACAACAATAATTACTCCGATGAGGAGTTTAATTACAACACACCAGGACAATACCGAATACTAGTGTATTTTATATGAAGATAAAATACACAACACTGAATGAAACGGAGTATTCAAATGAAAGTCTGCAGCGGAAAATAAAGGACAATAACATGAATAACTGAAAGATCGGGGCCCCCTAGTAGTATCACTAGGACTCCTCGCTGTCACCGTGCTCTCCCCGTGCTTTAGCCTTGCCATGACCTGAAAAACAAAATCCCCAAACGGGGTCAGTTAAACAGAACAACAATCCTCAAGAGTTGAAAATACACAATCATGATTATATCTGAAGTTATGAAATATCACAGCCGAAACATACGCAATCAAACATGCTATATGAATCAACTAACGATGCGGCTCAAAGGAAATGGCGCCACACTACGCCGGGATGGAAATGTGTCCGTGCACAAGCCACCAATGAGTATCGATCGAATACACGTGTGGTCTTGTACCTGTCGATCTCACGAGACAATATGACTCGTGTGCACGATCAATGTGAGGCCACCAACCAACACACGACTATAATGTGCCCGACATGAAAATCCAACACATACCAACCTAACGCCAAGATGACCCGAATGCCACGATATAACAAAAGAGACAACGAAAATCAATAATCACTCACCCACATCGAATGGAAATGAAATANATGACAATCAATGAAAAGATTGGAACCGCTGCTCCTTATGATCGAAATGATTAATTGATAACAACAAGTTTTGATACGGTTAATATAATGATGAATGAGTTATGATTATGAATGAACAACAACAAAAGGGATGAATATCCTTTTAACCGAGTAAGAATTAACTTACACAATACCGGTGAAAATTATCCTTCCACGAACAACGTCCTAAATGAAGTGTCGGTCGCACGAACAACCTTAATTCAATACAATTACCAACAATCCGATCAATACACGAATTAAACACGAATATAACGAATTCCAAACGTCGATACGACTAAACCAAGTCTATAGAGACATTAAATCAAACACGTTGTGTCCAAACTCCGATTGTTTACAATCAAACCTCAATATACCAATATCAAAATCCCCAAGAAGTGTTTCAAACCAACAAAACATCTCAATACGATCAATAATCCGTTATGAATATCCAAAATGTGATTATAACAACAATTAGTCGAAAATCCCCAATTCCAACTCGATTTTCAACGTGTTCTTGAATAATTCCTCAATAATCCAATGAATCCTTATACAAACTCATAATCATATACATATCCCTTCATATAACATGATTATAACGTCCAAAACATCATATCTCAACACAAAATCGAAGTCCGAAGTGTTGAAGAATTTACCTCTTGAAGATCCAACCAATTCGATCCGATGAAAACGTGTAAAAGCGACTATCCAAGCTTCCCAAATGATTGAAGGTGATGAAAATACACACTCAAATGATAATTGATGAAGAAATCTCTCCCTCAAGTTATTCTCTCTCGGTTGCGAGTGAAGAAGATGGAAAAAATGGAAGAAATGAGCTCAAAATGCTCAAAAATGAATTTATAGGGGTTGACTCGGCCGGACTCGACCGTGCCCGCCCGACACGGTCGGCGCGCATCTGGCAGCGAGGACTCGACCGTGTCCCGCTTGACACGGTCGCGGCGCGAAGGGGCCTACCGACAGTGATGACCCGTCCATGGCGCTCGGCATTGACTCGGCCGTGTCACGGCACAGTCGGGCCTCTAAGCGACAGTTACGCCTATCCGGAAGGGTGCGACTCGGGCGTGCGGGCGACAGTCGGGTCTGAGGCGAACACTTCGGCATTATCCGGACGAAATGCAGCCGGGCCGTATCGGACGACACGACCGGGTCCGGTCGGCCGTGATCGGCCAAAATCTGAAAAATGAGCGGGTGAGCTAAAACGACCATAACTCTCTCGTCCGGACTCCGATTGACTCACCGTTTGAACCATTGGAAAGCTAACTCGATGCTCTATAATATTGCAAAGATTTAGAATTTTTGGAGTTACCAAAAATTAATGGTGATCTAACAAAGTCGAACTCGTATGAGGAAAGTTAAAACAATGAACAATAATGATACACAACTCGAAGTTTTTCCGAACGGTGAACACGGTGAATGAATATGATTGATGAATGATTATAAATGAGTGAAAATCCACTGAGTGACAATCACCGAATGAAATTACTGAATGATAATGACTGAATTACAACCGGGTATTACATACACCCCCCCTTAAAAGAGTTTCGTCCCCGAAACTAAGGGTCAAACAACTCGGGATAACACTCCCGCATATTCTCCTCGGTTTCCCAAGTGGCCTCTTCGACTCCGTGTCTAGACCACTGAATCTTGACCAAAGGGATCGTCTTGTTCCTCAACTGTTTGATTCGCCGCTCTAACACTCGTACAGGACGCTCCTCGTACGAATGATCATCCGCGATCTCGATTTCGGCCGAATCAAGTATGTGACTCGGTCGGCAACATACTTCCGCAATCGAGAGGCGTGAAACACATTATGAATCCTGCTCAAAGCCGGAGGTAAAGCCAATCGATAAGCTAACTCGCCTACTCGATCCAAAATTTCAAGCGGTCAATGAATCTTGGGCTCAACTTCCCCGTTTTCCGAAGCGGAAAAATACCTCGACTCGGGGTTACCTTGACCAAAATAAGGTCACCCGTCTCGAACTCTAGTGGTCGGCGACGATTATCTGCATATGTTTTCTGCCGACTCTGAGTTGTCAACATACGACTCTTGATCAAAGCTACCTTCTCCGCGGCTATAAGCATAACGGGTTCGGTGCCGATTGATTCGACAAGTCATCCCAACACAAGGGAGATCGACAACGGCGACCGTACAAGGCCTCGTAAGGTGCCATCTTAATGGAAGCATGCCAACTATTATTATACGTGAACTCGATCAATGGTAGTTGGGCTTCCCAATCATCCTTCCAATCGAGGACGCATGCCCTCAACATGTCCTCTAATGTCTCAGATAGTCCTCTCCGATTGTCCGTCTGACCGAGGATGAAAGGCGATGCGAGATTGAGCTGAGTTCCCATAGCACGATGAATCGATTTCCAAAATGTGACACAAACCGTCCGTCACGATCGGAAACGATACTTTTAGGAGTACCGTGCGGTCTCACTATCTCTTTGATGAATAGTCGGGCAAGTCTCTCGGGACCCCACGTATCCTTGATCTCAAGGAAATGAGCTGATTTAGTTAAGCGGTCCACAATCACCCGGATCGTATTCATGCCACGGCGACTCGTCGGCAAACTCGTGATGAAATCCATAGAAATGTCTTCCCACTTCCACTGGAATAGGAAGAGTTTTCAGCATACCCGCCGGTCGCTGATGTTCAATCTTGACTTGTTGGCAAGTTAAGCATCTCGAAACAAATTCCGCGACTTCTCGCTTCATATTACTCCACCAGTAATTTTGTTTCAAGTCTTTGTACATCTTGCTGGACCCCAGATGAACAGAATAAGGGGTAGCATGAGCTTCTCTCAAAATAGAGTTTTTCAACTCGTCATTCGCCGGTACGCACAACCGGTTCTTAAACCTCAAAAGTCCATCCTCGTGGACCACGAATCCAGGGGCTTTCCCCTGAGCCACATCTTCACGGATGCGCATCAATGCTGGGTCTGAACTCTGATTCTCTCTGATTACCTCCTCAAGTGACGATGATATCTCTAACATACAAAGTTGTCCCTGAACTCGCTGAAGCCAGACCTCGATCTCGGGTCTAAGGAATTCCTGTTGAAGCTTCTTCTGAACTGTTAAATGAGCAAGCATCTGCTCCTGCACGGACTTACGACTCAAGGCGTCGGCGACAACGTTCGCCTTGCCCGGGTGGTAAAGGATCTCAATATCATAATCCTTGATTAGTTCTAACCACCGCCTCTGTCGCATATTTAACTCCTTCTGAGTAAATATATACTTTAAACTCTTATGATTGGTGAATATCGGCGAGTAACGCCATACGTATAATGACGCCAAATTTCCAACGCGAAAACCACGGTTGCTAGCTCCAGATCGTGGGTTGGATAATTGACCAACTAATCCGAGGAAACATCGGATTTACTTAATATCTTTTGGAGGTTGCCAATCTCGGATAGCCTCCGTCTTCTGAGGGTCGACACGAACTCTGTCAGATGAAATTACATGTCCGAGAAAGTCACTTCGGACCTCCAGAACTCAATTTGGAAAAATTTCAACAAAGTAGCTCTCGACTCAACACGACGAGAACCAGTGAAGATGAACCTCGTATTCCTCTCGGCTAAGAGTATAAATCAAAATGTCGTCTATGAAGAAAACAACAAAGTGATCCAAAAAGTAGATGAAAAACCGATTCATTAACCCCCATGAATACCACAGGTGCAATAGTTAGCCCGAACGGCATAACTACGTACTAATAATGACCATAGCGTGTATGAAACGCTGTCTCGCGATATCCGACTCTCGAATCCGAATCGGTGATATCCAGATCTTAAGTCGATCTTGGAAAATACGAAGCTCCCTGAAGTTGATCTAAAAGATCATCAATACGAGGTAAAGGATACTACTCTTGATCATCACCTGTTCAACTCCTAGTAATTAATACACACACGAGGCGAGCCATCCTTCTCCTTGACAGATCACACCGGTGCTCCTCACGGGGACGCAATCGGTCGGAGATAACCTTTCTCGAACTATTCCTCAAGTTGAATCTTCAACTCCTGCATTCAGTCGGGGTCATCCGATACGGTGCCTTCGATAAAGGGGACGTCTGGCTCCAACTCACTCCTGAATTCCCTTACTCTATGTGAAGGCAACCAGATAACTCGCGGAAATACATCGTCAATCGATGACAATGATACCACGAATGATTGAACATTTCGATTGCCCTAGAATGGTCAATCGATAAAAGAGGTACCAGTAATGATTGAACAACTCGATTGCCTTAGAAAGGTCAATCGATGAAGATGATACAATGAATGTTTGAATAACTCGATCGTCTTAGAAAGGCCAATCGATGGAAATGATGGAATGAATGATTGAATAACTCGATTGCCCTAGAAAGGCCAATCGATGGAAATGATACAATGAATGATTGAATAACTCGATTGCCTTAGAAAGGCCAATCGATGAGAATGATACAATGAATGATTGAATAGTTCGATTGCGGAATTTCTCTGCTTTCGCCATAATAGAAATTCTCTGGAACAACGGGATTACTTCCCTGAAGCACACATTCGACAACCAACGACGGAAAGATAGCGACCAAACGCTAACAAATACTGAGGACAGTATCAAGACGGTTAAACCAACTAATACCGAAATTACATCGTCCTAAGATAAATTCACCACGATTAGATCCATTAACCAATCGCGGTCATTAAGTAGGACTATCCCGAATTAAGTCTATTCAAGCATGATTCGAAAATGAATGAATGCGGTGTACCAGCATCAAAAGGTACACACAAGTTGAAATAAAATTACGAGTATACCTGAAATCATTTGGGCCACCGGATCGTCGATCCTCCTCATCATATGAATCTGGGACTTGCCGGTCCCGAACCAGACGCTCCCGTCTCGATAAATCTGACTCCAACTCTATTTGCTTCCATTGTCTCAAGCAGCGATGACAAAGCGATCGATTCAAACGCTTTTGGTTGCTTGGGGCCTGAGATACCGCCGGAGCTGACTTGGAGTCCTTGCGGCAAAAACGGGCCTAATGCCCCAAATTCCCACAATTATAGCACGTGATAGACGGTTTGGACACTCGGTCTGAAATGACCCGGCGTTCCACAATTGAAACAGGTGATGGCCGAACTGGCCGCTCGGGAATGAGATCCCGCACGATTATGCGCCGTAGGAGGTCGCTCAGAAACGATAGGACTCACACGAGGCTTCTTGAAGGTTGACTAACCGCCTTCGGATTGATTACGCTTCGTTGATTTCTTGCTGACAAATGAAGGTTGCTGTTCAGCACTTTCTTTAGCAGCTGGCTCATACGGGAGAGTTCTCTCGATTAATCCGGTCAGAGTGGCGCAATGATGATTGAGCAACTGCACATGGGTCATCATGGCCTGCATAAAAGTGAGTGGATCAACCCGAATATCTTCTGATCGAGCCGAGTCCTGGGCACGATTTATCGGCAGCGAGTGATTATTTCTCGGGTTTCGGTCCGCACCGCGGCCTCTCCCCGTGCATCCCCTGACAGCTCTCTCCATACTGAAGTAGGAAGGTCGCATAATGATTATATTTCCCGCATGATTAGCACGTTATGATTATGTCATGAGATGATGAAAATGAGTATACATACTCTAACTTAGTGATTATATGAATGATTTACTGAAGTTACATGATTATCTGATGAAATTCTTGAAATGATTATCTTGAATAACTTAACAAGATTGATAATATGATCATCCAGATTGACAACTGAGTAATGAAATGAATTGAGTAATTGATGAGTTAATATGATCGTCCCGATCATAATGAATGATGATGTTTGAGGATTGTTAAATGATGAATGATGAATGAATGACTATTGCCAGAAATTATACCATGGCGTTAGAAGTCTTACAGTTCTTTCTGTCTGATTGGCTCGGCATCTGAACAGGTCACACGTGACGCGAAATTCCAATGATACTAGTCCGATGACGACGATTTCAAATGAGACATGACTCGGAAGGTAGTATTCAAAACCACGCTCTGATACCAACTCTGTAACACCCCAAACTAGGCGGATATTACAGTGCCGTAGATCCCCAACTGGGACCCACCAGGCAAATGAAAATGAATGAATTACACAAGATAAATGTAGTACCGAACTACATTACAACAATAATTACTCCGATGAGGAGTATAATTACAACACACCAGGACAATACCGAATACTAGTGTATTTTATATGAAGATAAAATACACAACACTGAATGAAACGGAGTATTCAAATGAAAGTCTGCAGCGGAAAATAAAGGACAATAACATGAATAACTGAAAGATCGGGGCCCCCTAGTAGTATCACTAGGACTCCTCGCTGTCACCGTGCTCTCCCCGTGCTTTAGCCTTGCCATGACCTGAAAAACAAAATCCCCAAACGGGGTCAGTTAAACAGAACAACAATCCTCAAGAGTTGAAAATACACAATCATGATTATATCTGAAGTTATGAAATATCCTGTCGAAACATACGCAATCAAACATGCTATATGAATCAACTAACAGTACGGCTCAAAGGAAATGGCGCCACACTACGCCCGGGATGGAAATGTGTCCGTGCACAAGCCACCAACGAGTATCGATCGAATACACGTGTGGTCTTGTACCTAATCAGTCTCACGAGACAATATGACTCGTGTGCATCCCAATGTGAGGCCACCAACCAACACACGACTATAATGTGCCCGACATGAAAATCCAACACATACCAACCGCACGCCAAGATGACCCGAGAATGCCACGATATAACAAAAGTGACATCGAAAATGAATAATGACTCACCGAGATGGAATGGTAATGAAATAAATGACATTAATGAAAAGATTGGAACCGTCGTTCCTTATGATGAAATGATTAATTGATAACAACAAGTTTTGATACGGTTAATATAATGATGAATGAGTTATGATTATGAATGAACAACAACAAAAGGGATGAATATCCTTTTAACCGAGTAAGAATTAACTTACACAATACCGGTGAAAATTATCCTTCCACGAACAACGTCCTAAATGAAGTGTCGGCGCATACGAACAACCTTAATTCAATACAATTACCAACAATCCGATCAATACACGAATTAAACACGAATATAACGAATTCCAAACGTCGATACGACTAAACCAAGTCTATAGAGACATTAAATCAAACACGTTGTGTCCAAACTCCGATTGTTTACAATCAAACCTCAATATACCAATATCAAAATCCCCAAGAAGTGTTTCAAACCAACAAAACATCTCCAATACGATCAATAATCCGTTATGACTATCCAAAAATGTGATTATAACAACAATTAGTCGAAAATCCCCAATTC
Source organism: Orobanche coerulescens (assembly GCA_033398695.1). Taxonomy (NCBI): domain Eukaryota; kingdom Viridiplantae; phylum Streptophyta; class Magnoliopsida; order Lamiales; family Orobanchaceae; genus Orobanche; species Orobanche coerulescens. The sequence goes on along the minus strand of CM065805.1, from coordinate 25,470,243 downwards.
CAACTCGATTTTCAACGTGTTCTTGAATAATTCCTCAATAATCCAATGAATCCTTATACAAACTCATAATCATATACATATCCCTTCATATAACATGATTATAACGTCCAAAACATCATATCTCAACACAAAATCGAAGTCCAAAGTGTTGAAGAATTTACCTCTTGAAGATCCAACCAATTCGATCCGATGAAAACGTGTAAAACCGACTATCCAAGCTTCCCAAATGATTGAAGGTGATGAAAATACACACTCAAATGATAATTGATGAAGAAATCTCTCCCTCAAGTTATTCTCTCTCGGTTGCGGTGAAGAAGATGGAAAAAATGGAAGAAATGAGCTCAAAATGCTCAAAAATGAATTTATAGGGGTTGACTCGGCCGGACTCGGCCGTGCCCGCCGACACGGTCGCGGCGCGCATCTGGCCGCAGGACTCGGCCGTGTCACTGCTTGACATGGTCGCGGCGCGAAGGGGCCTACCGACAAGTGACCCGTCTGGCGCGCCGGCATTGACTCGACCGTGTCACGGCACACGGCGGGCCTCTCGGCGACAGTTACGGCCTATCCGAAGGGTGCGACTCGGCCGTGCTGCACGACACGGTCGGGTCTGAGGCGAACACTTCGCATTATCCGGACGAGTGCGCACGGCCGTGTCGGACGACACGACCGAGTCCGGTCGGCCGTGATCGGCCAAAATCTGAAAAATGAGCGGGTGAGCTAAAACGACCATAACTCTCTCGTCCGGACTCCGATTGACTCACCGTTTGAACCATTGGAAAGCTAACTCGATGCTCTATAATATTGCAAAGATTTAGAATTTTTGGAGTTACCAAAAATTAATGGTGATCTAACAAAGTCGAACTCGTATGAGGAAAGTTAAAACAATGAACAATAATGATACACAACTCGAAGTTTTTCCGAACGGTGAACACGGTGAATGAATATGATTGATGAATGATTATAAATGAGTGAAAATCCACTGAGTGACAATCACCGAATGAAATTACTGAATGATAATGACTGAATTACAACCGGGTATTACAACTTGGTGGGTTTGGTCGACACCCGTACTAATGAGGTGTCCCCTACCGACGTACCTATAGTACGGGAGTTTTTGGATGTGTTTCCAGAAGATTTGCCGGGAGTCCCACCCGACCGAAAAGTGGAGTTTAGTATTGATTTGGTCCCTGGGGCGGCCCCAACATCCAAAGCGCTATATAGAATGGCTCCGAGGGAACTTCAAGAATTGAAGGTCCAAATTCAAGAGTTGCTGGAGCTCGGATTTGTTCGTCCTAGTGTGTCACCATGGGGTGCACCAGTGATGTTTGTAAGAAAGAAGGATGGGTCACTTCGGATGTGTATAGATTACCGAGAGTTGAATCGACTCATGGTGAAGAATAAATACCCGCTGCCGAGAATCGAGGATCTATTCGATCAGTTGAGGGGAGCCGGAACATTTTCGAAGATCGATTGGCGGTTGGGGTACCACCAATTGAAGATTAGGGAGTGTGACATTCCCAAGACGGCTTTCAGGGCCCGTTATGGACATTTTGAATTTGTAGTGATGCCATTTGGTCTGAGTAATGCACCAGCAGTCTTTATGGATTTGATGAACAGGGTGTTCCAACCTTACTTGGATAAGTTCGTGATCATCTTCTTAGATGACATCTTGGTGTATTCTAAGGACAAGGAACAACACCAAGAGCATTTGAGGGTTACATTGGAGATACTTCGCAAAGAGAAGTTGTATGCCAAGTTCAAGAAATGTGAGTTTTGGTTAAACAAAGTTGGATTCCTTGGACATGTGGTGACCTCAAAAGGAATTGAGGTAGATCCCGATAAGGTTGTAGCAGTGAGTAGTTGGGGAGTACCCAAGAATGCGAGCGAAGTTCGTAGCTTTTTGGGCCTAGCTGGCTATTATAGAAGATTTATCGAAGGATTTTCTAAAATCGCCACTCCTATGACCCAATTAACAAGGAAGGGTGTGAGGTTTGAATTGAGTAAGAGGTGCGAGGAAAGTTTTCAAGAGTTGAAAAGGAGACTAACCTCGACACCAATATTAACGATTCCTGATCCGACGGATGACTTTGTTATTTATAGTGATGCTTCAAAGCAGGGTTTGGGTTGTGTTTTGATGCAACATGGTAAAGTAGTAGCCTATGCATCAAGACAGATTTAACCACATGAGTTGAACTATCCAACGCATGATCTGGAGTTGGCTGTTGTAGTTCATGCGCTGAAGATTTAGCGCCACTATCTCTACGGAGGGAAGTGTGAGATATACACGGACCATAAAAGTTTGAAATATCTTTTCACACAGAAGGATCTTAACATGAAGCAAAAGCGATGGTTAGAACTGGTAAAGGACTATGATTGTACCATCCATTACCATCCGGGTAAGGCTAATGTGGTAGCTGATGCTTTGAGTCGAAAGACTAGCGGCGAGTTAGCTTGCTTAACCGATCAGGAGAGTTTGATAAAGGAGTTCTCCCAGTTGAGAATTGAGGTAGTTGAGTCTTCAAAGAGTTCGAAAGCAATCATATCATCTTTGGTCTTGCAACCAAACTTGAGGGATAAGATTAAGGAGGCCCAACCACGTGATAAGTTTTTATGCAAGATGAAAGGTCGGGCACAAGATGGGAGTATTGAGAAATTTGTCGTTGCTACAGACGATGTTTTGACTTATGATGGGAGGTTATGTGTTCCTAAGGATCCATCCCTTAGGAAGCAAATTCTTTAAGAATCTCACAGTGCACCATACTCCGCTCACCTAGGAGGTACAAAGATGTACCACGACCTGAAGAAGTTCTTTTGGTGGAGAAGAATGAAATGGGACATTGGTATATTTGTAGAGAGCTGTATGATATGTCAGCAGGTGAAGGCAGAACACCAACGGCCAGGAGGTTTACTCCAACCGTTGGAAATCCCAAAATGGAAATGGGAGCATATCACAATGGATTTCGTGATTGGTCTACCACGAACAGTGAGGACGAACGATGCTATCTGGGTGATAGTAGATCGCTTGACGAAGTCATCTCACTTTCTACCTGTGAGGATGACTTATAGTATGGAACAATATGCACGGATTTATATTCGGGAGATTTTGAGGCTACATGGTGTTCCAGTGTCAATCTTATCGGATAGAGATCCGCAATTTACGTTAAAACTTTGGAAGAGTCTTCAGAGTGCATTGGGCACTAAGTTGAATTTCAGTACTGCATATCATCCGCAAACCGATGGTCAATCTGAGCGGACTATCAAGACACATGAAGATTTGTTGTGGGCATGTGTTCTTGATACTGGTGAGAATTGGGAGAATATTTTGCCGTTAGTAGAGTTTGCTTATAACAATAGTTACCAAGCAACTATACAAATGGCCCCGTACGAGGCTCTCTACGGAAGGAAATGTCGATCGCCTCTTTATTGGAGTGAGGTTGGAGAAGGAAAGATTTTGGGTCCAGAATTGATCGAGCAGACTGTAGAGAAGATAGTCGAGATCAGAAGTAGGATTAAGACCGCCTAGGATCGACAGAAGTCTTATGCTGATAAACGAAGGAAAGATATCCAATTTGAGATTGGAGAAAAGGTGTTCCTGAAGGTAGCGCCGATGAAAGGAGTAATACGATTCGGTAAGAAGGGAAATCTATAGCCTCATTATATCGGACCTTTTGAGATATTGGGTCGTGTTGGTGATCTTGCTTATAGTTTGGCACTGCCGTTGGAGTTGTCAGGAGTGCACAATGTCTTTCACGTCTCCATGCTAAGAAAGTACATACATGATCCCGATCACATATGCAATTTCAAAGAGATACATGTAGCCAAGAACCTGACTTGTGAGGAAGTACCTACAGCTGTTTTGGAGCGTAAGGTACATCAGTTACAAAATAAAGAGGTTAAATTGGCAAAGGTTCAATGGAGTCGTCATGGACCAAATGAGGCAACTTGGGAACGTGAAGAGGAGATCCGTTCTAAGTATCCAACATTCATTTTCCAAGGTACGTAACTTAATTTTCGAGGACGAAAATTTGTTAAAGGGGGTAGGTTGTAACGCCCCGATTTCACATATACATTTATTGTGAATTATAGAAAACATGTTCGATTTTATTAAATTAATGCCCGAATAAGTTTATCATTTAATTCATTTCATTCTCATGATCATGCAAATCCATTTATGTCATTATAATTCATGACAAGTCATGTGATTTGTTTCGTTTCATTTCTCATTTTAAATTCATCGTTTCATATCATCATTTCTAGGCCCGAGTCAAATTTTAAACAATATTAATTGTTACCAAAATATTTTACGAGATAAATAATAATATTAATTATTATTATTACTATTATTATTATCATTATTATTACCCAAATTATTATTTTTATACGTATTACTGTACTACTATCATTATTATATCAATTATATTTAATCATGTGTTTTAATTTAACTAACTAAGATTAAACTTAATTAACCATGATTAAGAACTCTTCTTTTTCCCATGTTTCCTCACGAGTCCTCTAATCTTATCAAAACTCCTCAATGACTCATCCTACAAGAACTCTACACAAATCAGAATTCTACTGCTAATATTGAACATAAACTCTACGGTATAAATACCCTATTGTATATAGCACAAAAGCTTTTACAATATAGAATACACCTTTTTCCTCCTTCCTGCTCCCTCGTCCGTTTTCTGCAAGCAGGTAAAAGAAAAAAAAATCTCTTTCTTTTCTTCTTCTGCAAATCTCACCTTTAGTACAATACATAATATTCACAAGTAATCCCAGTCGGTTTTCTCCAGCAGTCAAGATCTATCAACACATTGTGCAACTTCTTCTTCTTCACACACTCAGACGATTTTACTCGAGCGTAGGTAAGCTCAAATTTCCCTTTTTAATTTCTGTTCTGATCATTCTTATAAAAAGTTTAGCCTCAATCGACCCTAATATGTATAATCAACTGCCCTCGGAATCAATCCTAAATTCCGAATCAAATCAGAAAATAGAAAACCTGAATCCAGTTTCCCTGAATCAAATTGAGCCAGCCCCGAATCTATACCCCCTTCATCACTCCTTCGCCGTCGCCGGTTACTGGAGGACAGTAGCCCCACTCCGGCCGCGACCCGCCGTCGAGTCAAACCACATCTTCCTCTTTGGTTTTACCCCTTCACCTCCATAGCCGCTGCCCCAATAATCGGACTCACAGCGGAGTTCCACCGGACCAAAACCACATCGAACCCAGCAGAATCATGTTCGAACAACATCAAATCCTTCAAACTTCCCCATCCCCAAAACAAATTTTCACCGTCGTCAAATTTGACCACCGCGACGGTGCCGAGCCCAGGCTGAATTCTCGATTTTCGTGTGTAATCTGAAGCCTGGACACAGATGAGGATCCCATGTCTTTTGTGTGTGAGTGTTTATATATCGGTATGCAGGTGTGTGTGTGTGTGTGAGAGAGAGAGAGAGAGAGAGAGAGAGAGAGAGATACCTGGGTGAGAGAAATGAGGACAGAGAGAGAGTGTGAACCGAGGAAGAAGTATCGGTAATGAATTCGGCCGACTGGTCTGGTGCTAGAAGGGTTTTATTTTTAGGGTATTTCAATTGAGCCCCTAGAATTCAAGACTTCCTGAATTGACCCCAAATCAACTTTCCGGTGTATTTAATTTCACTCCCTGAATTTCCCAATCCTCTTAATTCCCACCAGCCAGATTTAATATTTTAAAAATCAGTCCCTTTCGGCCAAGCTTTTAACATGTTGACCTTTTCAATTGATATTATTATCCACTCATAATTTAATTCTCAGTCATATAATAATAATTTTCTATTATTATTAATTGTAGATAATAACAAAAATTTACGGGCTTAGAATTGTCGAGTCAAGCATCTTCATCACATTCAAGTTCAGAACTGCAATTTTATCCAGGTGTGGGGATTTATTACGCTTTTGTTTATTTTAATTGCTTTATATATTGTCTCGTATGTGCACGTGAAATCAGTCAGAAGCACTTAAATGTGCAATCAGTCAGAAGCACTTAAATGTGCAACCAGTCAGAAGCACTTAAATGTGTAATCAGTCAGAAGCACTTAAATGTGCAAATCAGTCTGAAGCACTTAATTGTGCATAAATCCTTCGGGCTAGCCGACGGGCTTCAGAATTTACCAATCATGTTGTTTATACTTGCTAATATATTTAGTAATTAACGTAGACAAATTGCGTACTCTCCACACTGAGCGAGTTGAAAGCTCACCCCACTATTTAGCCCCTTTCAGGTTTAGGAGCTCGATGTGGCATGCGCTTGAGTGTGGGATGATCAAGATGATGATAAAATATTTATTTGTTAAATGTTATTTCTCTAAGACTATATTTTTGAATAATGTTCGACTTGTTTTAATTTCACGTCGAAGTGTGTTCTTATTTAATGGTGACTTGGGATTATTACTTGCGATTATTAAATTCGTCTTTTTAAAATGTATTTCCGCTTCAAAATTTTTATTTATTCTTCTTAAAATTAGAAGAATTATATTTTAGAAAAGTGGTCGCTACAGAAGTGGTATATTTTTGAAAAGTGATCGCTACAGGAAGAGCCTCTGTGACCACAACCACGTCTACGACTGCCACGTCCATTTCCACCATGCGAATTCATCCCATGTGGTTTGGGATTGGCACGTCCAGTCCCCTATTCGTCGGGGTTTTTTCCACATTTCACTTTGCCATTACTAGCGTCGAGAATGTGCTTTGTCTCGGCAGGCCTAGCATTATCGTACTCTAGTATATACTGATTCGTTAGTATAAGCACTTAAGTAGCGAAACTGGAAAGTTTTTTTTCTGGATCATGTCGTCTTCTGTTAGTTTATTTTCACAAAAAAATAAGACGTGCCTTAAGGCAGAGCATATCTTTTATTGAAAAATTGTTGACTCGTTATAATAAAGCAAGTGGATTTCGTCCCACTGCATGGTCAATTCGTTGGGGATTTCAACTAAAGATATTCCTACCATAAGTTAGGGTCGATAATTCACCTAAGAACATCAGCGCGCTTTCTTTCACCTTTTAAAACGGTTTGTCGTTTATATGAACAAGATTGGCGCTAACGTCTTAAAATCAGAATCTCATATATGACACTCAAATCCTTCCGAGTCCAAGATGTTGAATTTAGAACGAGTTGGATTAGCCATATTCGTAAACAAGAGAAGGAAGCGAATACGTTTCACATAATCATGAGTTCGTCCATGATGAATTATTCAATATTGGGATTATTTTGTTTAGAACCAAGATATAGTCATGATTTCGACACGATACACATGAAGTTTCGTTATCATGGTACTATGTAGGCTATAAAAATTAGACATAAATATGTACCAATTATGTAGCCTAATTACATGTCATATCTAAATATGCATGCAGATTATATATATAAACATATAATTCCTATTTGGTATAACTAGATACACATTATGCAGTCAGGTAGGTATCTTATGGCGCAATTATGATTAGTTATCGTGAATTTAATTTAAATCAAGTTGATTTAAGCGATTCGCTTTGATTTAATAAAGTTATTAAGGCAGCATGCTTTAATTGGTTTAAATAGGCATAAATATAACATATTTATGGAATATAAATATGCAACAAAATGAATTAAAGCATGTAAAATTGCGCATGTTGCAAATAGTAGGGTTTGAATTATGTACCTTACAGAAAAGACCTGATTCTTTTCTAGGCATACCGTCAATTTGTTTGGATTAAAATATATTCTTCGACGATACTCTTGATTCCTTTCCATTAAGTTAAGGAGGTTTCCTTGCAAGACATGTAAAGTAAACCAAGAGGTTAAATTTATAATAAAGGTAAAAATTAATTCATTCAAAATTTAGAAAAAAAATAGAGGGCCGGAAAGGCAATATCAATAAATCTTGGATGAATCCAAATTAAGATTTGGGGTCGAAAATGGAAATTGGCTGGGAGATGCGACATCAGCTCTGGTTTCTGCTGGAGGTGCGATAGTAGAGTTGGCCGGGAGGAAGCCGCAGTTATGTGTACGGCGGCGATGAGGTATAATGCTGGTATTGCAGGCGAGGGCAGAGGAATTAGGGTTAGGGGTCACAACGTATGAAAACGAAGGGGGGGTTATTGGCCGCGGTGGATCTGTAGCGGATGATGTTTGAATCAGATGTGTGGTGCGACCTGCGGCGGACGGTGCGGCGGTGGTATGGACGGGGGAAGAGGGGTTGCACGGCAGCTGGTAGCGCGGAGGAAGAAATAGTCGCGTCCGATCTGGTCTGGATCGGCAGCGGGTGGCTCCTGATTTGGAGATCGGGATCGGTGTGGCGAACGTTGCATCGGCGATTGGAGCGGGCGAACTGGGACTGCTACGGTCTAGCGGCGCTTGCAGATCGGAGTTGTGCTGGGTTGGGGGTTCGGCTTCTGGTGGCGAACGGGTGGGCTGGAAACTGGTGGCCGATTGCAGAAGATGACGGCTAGGGTTTGCAGAGAAAACAAAATCTGATATTCGTTTCTTTCATTTTTTTTTGGATTTTCAGAATTTTAGACGAATTTTGGACTGATTTTTTTTTCTTGCTCTATTGGTAGAGTACGTGCTGATAGCGTGTTGTAGTAAAAGCACACAAGACAAGAATTAGGGCAGAGGAAGATGTATATTCTCATTCATATGGTCCCTTTAAATAGGGAGAGATTACATATTCTGGAATATTCTAACAGGCCTAGCCCTATACTAGTTGGGAGAATCCCAATAGCATGTAGACTAAAGGCACACTTTATGATTGTAGTTTTGGGTTATTTTGTGTTTTGGGTCATAAAATTAAAATAAATATATCTTTGGGATAAGTACCCTTTATGATTGTAGTTTTGGGTTATTTTTTGTTTACTTTTATTTTTATTATTACTCAATATAATTATTAATATTGTTATTATATATAAACAATCGATCTATAGTAGCAATTGAACCGACCCGCTTTGAACTTGAATTTAATTTTATGGAATATATTGATTGTTCCTATTTTTTTTAAATTCTAATCTAAACGAGTTCATTAAATATTAATTACAGTTAAATTATTCTTTAATTACAATTAAATTATTCTTTCTTTTTTACAAAATCGATATAGAATAATTTAGAACGCATAATAACATCTATTTGTTGAAGGGAAAATAACTGAGATAGAAAGTAGGGCAAATACTGTGTATTATTCCATTTATGACATCCCTTTAAATAGGGAGAAATACATACAAGCAGGCCTAATCCTACCCTAACTAGGAAAGCCCGTAAACTAACAGACTTAGGCACACATTGGGTATTATTACTTTAACACTCCCCCTTGTGACTAGTCTTCAAGCGCATGTCATGTTGCCTCGTTAAACTCGTCAAAAACCCAGTGGGAAAAATATCTTGATCATAGGGAAAAGAGTACAGCATCTAGACACATCAAGTTTAGACTTCGTCCTTTGAATCTATCCTCTCATATGATCGTTACATTTGATCATAGCGCTACTAAGGTGACCATTCCATCGATCCCTAAAATCGTACATCTTGTTACCTTGTTAAAAACCTTTCCAAGTGATAAAAACCCTGTGGAAAAAATGATCTTTGAAAGGAAAAGAGTATAACATACAGTGTGGATGTAAGACTCCCCCTCAAGTCTACATCTCCCCCTGATTTATACATCAATCAAGTAGTCGTTATCTCATTATCGCCAAGTAACAAAACCCAATGGGAGAAAATGAACCTTGGTCAAAGAAAAGAGTACAACACATGTGATTAAGTTTCTTTATAATCATCATTTCCTTGTGATATTTACATCTATCTTGAGAGTTGGAAAAATCTTTGGCTCCCCCTAATGCTTACATTCATATACCGTTGCCTCGTTAAAAACCTTGCCAAGTAACAAAACCCAGTGGGAAAAATAAATCTTGATCTAAGGAAAAGAGTGCAACCTATGTGAGTATGTTTCCTTATGTCTCATGTATTTCCCGTTATGATCATTCCATCAATTAAGGGGATTTACAAGGTACATCATGTTCATAAATGTAAGTATGCTCATCAGTGGTAGTACTTAACCACTAGTTCCTCACAAGTGTAGAATGATAGTTCTTAATCATGTACACTCGCGGACTGATTCATGCAAAGCAGTAATCATGTCGTGAAGGAGGTAGCCAAAAAGGGTTTGATTAGTCGATTTTCAAAACATAAGCAAGTCATACCAACACATACTTTGTGGTAGTTGCTTCGACATCAACATTTACTTCAGTAATTACCTTTTCGTAAGCAACTTCCTTTGCGTGCTTGTAGGGAAAGAATAGTCCTAAGTCAATGGTTTCTTTTAAGTATCAGAACATATTCTCGATACCATTCCATCGATGTTGTGTCGATGCTGAACTAAATCTAGTTAGAGAATTAGCTAAGGAGTGTGTAACACCCCCGGGATATTTGGAGTATATTACAGCGCCATGGACCCCTACATGGGACCCACTAGGCTAAAACAAGGAAGACACCACTCGACTAACCATCTCAGTTAGCGAGGACACACATTTAAATAATACAACATATAAAGATATGCCCGGAGCAACCAGCATAATAAACATCAACTGACAATATAGCAATCTGAGTTAACACAAAACGAAGTTCGGAGTGAAAAGCCTAAGTACTCGCGAGTACAATCTATAAGTTTATAAATGTGGGAAACAACCATATCGAAAAAGACAAGAGAAATAAGAAGACTCGAATGCACATGTCAATGACCCTGGCCAACATCCTCGTACTGTCCCAGCGCCCGCTCGTCCGGCGGAACATAACCTGAAATCCATAACAAGAATTTCCCCAAAATGGGTCCCCAAAGGGGTTAGCAATTACGCTAGTACAAGTAATCAAGGCAAACCATTCGCTTACACGTTTCATAGTACAATGCACCAAATCATTTCAAAAACTAAAACCAGACATGTCTTTTCCGGAAACAAACAGTCAATCACATTTGCCAAGGACCGGGACGAAGCCACAAATCCCACTCGAGGCCTCTAAGGACCCTCCCGAACTGGCCATATCATAAAACAAATCACGCACGTGCATCGCCTAGGACCGGGACGAAGCCACAAATCCCACTCGAGGCCTCTAAGGACCCTCCCGAGCTGGCTAGCTAAACAAACTCATGAATCCAGGGCTCAAACCATTGGACTCCCTCCATGATCCCGTCGGACCCTCCCGAGGTGAGCAAATCATACACAATATACATTACCATTTCACGTTAAGCATAAAGGTTTCCAAAAATACTTGCCTTGAACGAAACGGACGAAAATGGAACGAAACGGACGAAACGGACGAAAATCCAAAACCCCCCAAATTGCCCAAAAGTAGGGTTCTAAGAGATTTACCTTGGATTGAGGATGAAGAACACAAGCAGGTGTTGTTAATCTACTTCAAAAACTCAAGGTAGAAGACGCCTGAATTGATCGGAGGAAGAGATCGTCCGAAAATCGCCTGAAGGAGCTCTAAGCCATGGGGAGGAGAAGAAATGAGAAAAGGTAAAAATCTGGATCAACTCCCTGGTTTATATAGCCAGGGAGCGTTAGCGCGCGCTAATCCTCAAAAGTTAGTGTGCGCTAACGGGACAAAACTCCAGTCCAGAAAGTTAACGTCCCAGTCCAGTAACCAGATTTATGGGCCGTTAGCGTGCGCTACCCGAAACGTAGCGTGCGCTAATAGCCTCTCGGTAGCGCGCGCTATCGTCCATAGCGTGCGCTACCTGGACAACAGCCGAGTCCAGAAGTGAACTGCCCAGTACTCACCTGACCCCGTTAGCGTATGCTGCCGGCCAAACGTAGCGTGCGCTAAAAGCGTATCGGTAGCATGCGCTACCTGGGCACCTGACCGAGTCCAGTAGAAAACTGTCCAGTACTGGACAGACTCGCTAGCGCGCGCTACAAAACAAGCGTAGCATGCGCTACTGAAGGATGATTAGCTTGCGCTATACAATAACATTAGCGCGCGTTAGGCACAGGGTAACAACGGTCCGCAACACCGAAACACGAACGAAGCATCAAACGGAACAACATAATACGTATGATAACATACAATGGATCTACGGCAACCCCGTACGGCGGTTTCGAACAACAATTACGAGAATTAGATCAATAGATGACGGAAGAATCAATAAATGTAGAACTGGATGACAAAGAGTCTCGAAACAATTATTCCCAAAAATTATATGGTTACACGAGGGTCGCTAAAAACGAGAAATACACCGAAAAATGAAAATACCGGGAAAAGAAAATGCGGATATTACATTCTTCCCCTCTAAAAATAAGTTTCATCCCGAAACTTAAGAAACAAACAACTCGGGGTACCTAGCACGCATGCTATCCTCGGTTTCCCAAGTTGCCTCCTCGACACCATGTCTCGACCACTACACCTTGACCAAAGGGATGGTCTTATGCCTCAGTCGCTTCTCACTATGCTCTAAAATCTTCAAAGGACACTCCTCAAAAGTAATATCCTCGGCGACATCAATCTCACCATAATCGATGACGTGACTAGGATCCGGGACATATTTCCTCAGCTGGGAAACATGAAAAACGCTATGAACATGACTCAGGGCCGGGGGTAACGCCAAACGGTATGCCAACCCACCGACTCGCTCGAGAATCTCGAAGGGCCCAATAAACCTCGGACTCAACTTCCCTTTCTTCCCGAAACGGAAAACTCCTCTCGTCGGCGACACCTTTAGCAAAACGTGGTCTCCCACCTCGAATTACAAAGGTCGATGACGGACATCGGCATATGACTTATGTCGACTCTGGGCAGTCAATATCCGTTCCCGAATTAATTCTATCTTCCGCCTTGTCTCTAGAACAATATCCGGCTCGGTCCCGACCATATCGGACGCCTCATTCCAACAAATCGGTGATCGGCAACGCCGCCCATAAAGTGCCTCATACGGTGCCATCCAAATCGACGCGTGCCAACTATTGTTGTACGTGAATTCGAACAATAGCAAATGCTCCTCCCAGTCACTGTTCCAATCGAGAGCACAAGCACGCAACATATCCTCGAACGTTTGGATAGTGCGTTCCGACTGTCCATCTGACTGAGGATGAAAAGAGGTACTCAAACAAAAACGAGTACCCAATGCCTTATGCACTTCCTGCTAAAAGTGCGATACAAAACGGCCATCACGATCCGAAACAATAGACTTTGGAGTACCGTGAAGCCTCACGATCTGCGCGATAAACACATGAGCCAACTTAGCCGGGCCACAAGTGTCCTTGATGCCCAGAAATTGTGCCGACTTGGTCAGACGATCAACAATCACCCAGACCATATTAATGCCCGACCTCGATCTCGGCAAACTCGTAATGAAATCCATCGATATATCTTCCCATTTTCATTCCGGAATGGGAAGTGACTGCAATAACCCGGCCGGTCGCTGATGCTCGATTTTGACCTGCTGACAAGTCAAACATCTCGCTACAAACTGTGCGACCTCCTCCTTCATATCATTCCACCAGAAATTCCTTCTCAGGTCCTTGTACATCTTACTCGTGTTAGGAATACTTGTTATATTTTGATGATGTCATCATTATAAATTCAAATGTTTATTACTTGGCAAAAATGTAAGGAAGAACCAAATAAGTATCTTCCATAGGCCAAATATGTTAAGTATAAAAACTTGGCAAAATGTAAAGAAGAACCAAATGAGTATCTTCTATAGGCCAAAAATAAGTTAGGCTAAAAATCGGATAAGTACTAAAGTACAGCTAAGTCCATCAAAGAAGATCAGCCGAGTCAAGTCAGAGTAGTTCTGGTCAACAAAAATTATCAGGGATGTTTGACCAGACTGCAGCCAAGGTACCTCAGACAAGTCACCTGATCAGACAAGTCCTAAACTGGGAACATCAGAGAGGTCCAGACTGCAGAGAAGTTAACTACACTACATATCAGCCTAGTCAAGATCAACCAAGTACTCCAAGTCCACGTCAGCGTGCGTTGAAAAGTCAAGTATTGCGGAAAGTCACATGCAACGTGAAGAGACAAATTAGAGTGATTCCCGCAAAAGATATGAATTAAATAAGCTATCCAGACCCACCTTGAAGACTTTAATCATTTTATATTCAAAAGATTCGGTGCATCACATGCAGAAGTCTTCACAACAGTCGGAAGATAGATTAAAATAATTGGAATCCAGCCTTGCAACGTTCAGAAAGAAAACAATGAAGTCTACCTCTCCAACGGACGGATTTGTTACAGATTTGCAACGGCTATGAAGGAATGCTCATGGATCAACACCTATATATATCCAAAGATTTGAAGTTGAGCAACTACCGGTGCTAACATACTTTCAAGCGATCAAAGCATTCAAGCAATCAAAAAGCGAAATACAGCATCGTGAAAAGAGCGGTTCTAAAAAGTTCATACTTAAAGAAGCTCTTAGTTGGAGAAGACAAAAAAAACTCTTGTCTATAATCCTGAGTTCGGGGTACTTCACTGGTTGAAGTTAAGAGACTGTAAAGGCATCCAAGGATCGAGGATCAAGAGGTGCAAGGCAGTAAAGTGTGGTACAACGGCACGGATTTCCACTGGTTGGAAGCTGTTGTAGTTTGGTTGAATCACTGTAATATTTATCACTGGTTGAGAATTATAGTGAATTCATCTCCAACTGGTTTGGAGAAAAGTGGATTAGTAGAGGATTACCCCACCTCTGAGACCACTATAACTGCCTGCGTTCTTTACTGTTTTATAGCATCATATTTTAACTGCTGCATTCATTGTTAAGTGTTTCATTAGTTGCTTTATATTCGTCATCAGCTGACTTCCGCACATATTAAGAACAAACGACTTCAAGTCATTTGTTTACCTATCAGCTGAAGAAACTCACTCTTTGAGAAAAAGAATTTAAGAGTTTCAACAAGTCTATTCACCCCCCCACCTCTAGACTTGTTCCTGGACGACTTGTGACCTACAAGTGGTATCGGAGAGGTTGGTTCATTTATTTCACGAACCAGATCTATATCAGAGATATATCTTTACTCTCAGTTTATAATGGAACACATGCATTCTAGACTCCCTGTGTTTTCAGTTGACGAGTATGATCTTTGGAAGATAAGGATGCAGGCACACTTATCTTCAATCCATGATGACATGTGGTGCATCATAGTGGATGTTCCATTCATCTTCGGGAAGGACAACACTGCAGAGGAAATCGCAGCAGGGAAGCCAGAGAAGATCCCAAAGAAGAGGACAGAGCTGACTCCCGAAGAAAGAAAGCTGGCCAACCTTGACAACCGGGCCAGAGATGTGCTATATCAAACTCTTAACAAATCCACCATGGTCAAGATCAAGAACCGCAAGAATGCCAAAGAAATCTGGGACACATTAGCCTTAATGTGTGAAGGAACGAAGCTGATCAAGGAAAACAAGTTGTCAATTGCTATTCAAAAATTTGACAACTTCAAAATGAAGAATGGCGAATCCATAGACCAAGTGGACACAAGGTTCACTGATATTATTAATGAGATCAACTCCCTCGGCAAAACCTATGGCAACAGGGAAATGGCACTGAAGGTTCTCAGATCTCTCAACCCTGAATGGAGCATGAAGGTCGTGGCCATGAGAGAATCCAAGGACCTGAATAAAATAAAAATTCAAGAGCTGTTCTCTGATCTGAAGGCTTATGAGTTCGAGCTTCCAAGTTCATCCTCAACTGAGCCTGCAGAGAACGGAATAGCATTTGCAGCCGAGTCCCCCGCTAAGAGCCTATCTGATGTAAAGCCTCCAAATCCATTAGATTTTGAGGAAGAAATGGCGTTTATAATGCAAAGGTTCAGCAACTTTAGAAAGAACTACTCCAAATACAAGAAAAATTATAAGGAGAATCCCAGGAGAAATCAGAAAGCTGGGAGCTGGAAGGTGGAGTGCTACAATTGTCATAAGACAGGACACATCCAAATCGACTGTCCTGATCTCAAGAAGGACGAGAGCAAGAAGGAGGTGGGCAGAAAAGAAGATAGAAGAAAGGCCCTCATCGGAGAAGACCAGGAGCATGTAGAATCAAGCAGCGGATTCTTTTCTGATGATGATGAAGAGTATGACTGCCTGATGGCCAACCTAGCAGATGAAGAGGTAACATCTAAACCCTCTGGTTCAAATAATAGTTCAGCCATGTCACAAGATATGGATCTGCACGAATCTGTAAATCAGCTATTTAAAGATTTTGAGACACTTAAACCTGCACACCTAGCTGTATCAGCCGAAAAGACTCAGATGCAAGATGAGAATAGGCAGCTGAAAAATGATTTTGAAAAACTCAGCCTAGAACTGAATAAGGTTGAAATAACTGCAGCTGACTTTAAAAACCAGGCTGATGTTAATACAGCTGAGATAAATCGATTAACTGTTTTACTTAAAGAAAAATCAGTTGCACTTGCTCATGGCAAAGCCGAATTTACTAAGCTGACTCAGGTAAATAAGACTCAGGCGCAGGAAATAACCTCCCTGAAGGCGTCTTCAACTCTGGAAGAATTGTGTACCAATAAAAGGTCACTATATTCCAAATCAGGCCTTGGAAATGATCCTCACACTCCCTCTAGTTCTAAAAGAAATTTTATCAAGGGAGAAACAATTGTCTCGACTGCTGAGCCTACATATAAACCGATATTAAAAAACAGGCAACAACCAAGTCACATGTCTAGGCTACAGCCAGGGTACACAAGGCAGCCACCTAGACAAGTGACTAAGCAATGGCCCAGGCAGAAGCAGCAGCCCAGACAACATGCCCACTATTACCAACAACTCCCTAAAAACAGATTTCAAAATGGGAGGGGCAGATGGAAACCTCAAGGTTATCCTAATTTCCAAAATGAACAAGTGTGGAGACCTCAAAGATTTAATAAATGGTCTGAGCCAAGATTTAGAAATGGCCCACACTATCAATATTTTGAGGAATATCCAGTATACAATCCTAATAGGAGATTCAGACCTCGACCTTACACACCTTATGAGGGTTATAATAATAACAACTTTCACAATCCAAGGAGAAATCAATTCTCCAGAAAACCAGCTAACCCCAAAGGACCCACACAGATTTGGGTACCTAAATCTCTGCTTGTCTGATTGCAGAAAAGGTGGAAGGACTACAACCACATCTCCACAAATTCAAACTTTGGAGGTGAAGAATGGTTTGTATATTCTGGATGCTCAAGGCATATGACCGGGAACAAGAAGATGCTATCCAAATACACCAAAGAAAGAGGTCCTGATGTAACTTTTGGAGATAGCTCTAGAGGACAAACAAAAGGCTTTGGAGAGCTGCACCGAGGAAATATTGTGATATCCAAAGTTCACTATGTCAAAGGGCTCAAGTACAACCTCCTGAGCATAAGCCAGTTTTGCGATGAGAAGAATCTAGTAGTCTTCACCATCTGGAAATGCATGGTGATAGATATCCTGTCTGGAGAAGTGAAGATACAAGGATTCAGAAGGAGAGATGTCTACATGATAGATTGGAACACAGGAACACCTAACTCCTGCTTTCTATCCAAGACAGTAGCTGAGAACGGATGGTTGTGGCACAAAATATTATGTCACCTGAACTTCAAAGCCATCAACAAGATTAGTTCTCAGAAGCTGGTCAGAGGACTTCCAGATGAAGCATTCATGCATGTCAGAAAGGAAAGCAGACCAGAGCATCATTCAAGCCAGTCCAGCCTACAACTCTCACAACAAGGATCTTAGATCTACTCCACATGGATCTATTTGGTCCTATCAAGTCAAGGACTCTGAGCGGCCGAAAGCATGCACTTGTTATAGTAGATGATTATTCAAGGCACACTTGGATTATCTTCTTGTATAAGAAAAGTGAAACCTTGACCAAGCTACCTGAGCTGCTGAGAAAGATCCAGAATGAGAAATCCATATCCATCATCAAGATCAGATCAGATAGAGGAGGAGAGTTTCTCAACAAGGCGATCACTGATTACAGCGATTAGAATGGGATCCAGCATGAGCTCTCTGTAGCCAGGACTCCCCAGCAGAATGGTGTTGCTGAAAGAAGGAACAGAACCCTGAAAGAAGCAGCAAGGTCCATGATTGCAGAAGCGGACCTGCCCAAGAGGTTACAGGCTGAAGTCACAACACGACTTTCCATACTCGTAACAGAGTATGATAGTAGGGAGACATGGCAAAACTCCCTATGAGGTTTGGAATAATAGAACTCCTACTGTTGCTTACTTTCATGTTTTTGGTTGTAAGTGTTTCATCCACAACAACGGTAAAACACAACTAAATGCCTTTGATGCTAAAACTGATGACGGTCTCTTTATGGGATACTCACAAAGAAGCAAGGCATATTGAGTATTCAACAAAAGAACCTTAGTTGTGGAAGAAACACCCCATGTTGTTTTTGATGAATCTACTGTTGAGTACAGGAAGCGAGTTGAGCTAATTGAGAACAAGCTCAAGTCAGCAACCCTTGAAGAAGTCATTGTACATGACACTGGAATGGTGGACTCACCTGCAGACCAGCCTAAAGACCCAATCAGTAGGCTGCCAAGACCCAATGCAGATCGACAGATCACCAAACCTATCTCGATCCGATTCTTTGCGATGAACCGATTGTAGCCGATAAAGACTCACTGCAGATCGGACCCAACTGCAGATGACAAGACGGTAGCCGATCGATTGCGGACGAGAACCCAAGTGATGCGAAATCCACGAGCAATCAGGGGAACAGACCCAGAAGAAGACGATATCCCCAAATAGCTCAAAGATCACCCAATCTAGCAAATTATCAGGAAGCTGACTGATGGAGTTAAGACAAGACAGTCAACTCTACCCACAGGAATGGCTATGTTCTCATGTTTTATGTCACAGATAGAACCTAAAACAACAGAACAGGCTTTAGAAGATTATTCTTGGATAAATGCCATGCAAGAAGAACTGGAGCAGATGGAAAGAAACAAAGTTTGGGAACTAACAGACAGACCTGATCACAAGAAGGTTATTGGCACTAAATGGGTGTACAAAAATAAGAGTGATGAAGACAGAGTTGTTGTTAGGAATAAGGCCAGGCTTGTAGCAAAAGGTTATGCACAGTGTGAAGGAATAGATTTTGATGAAACCTATGCACCTGTTGCAAGATTAGAGGCCATCAGACTATTCCTCGCATATGCTGCATTCAAAGATTTTGAAGTCTATCAGATGGATGTAAAGAGTGCTTTTCTAAATGGCATCCTAGAAGAAGAAGTCTATGTAGAGCAACCCCCAGGTTTTGTCAAAGGAGACAAAGTCTACAAGCTGTTGAAGGCTCTCTATGGACTTAAGCAAGCACCAAGAGCATGGTATGAAACACTGTATGTGTTTCTTGAGAAGAATGGTTTTTGCAAAGGAAAGGTGGACAAGACCCTATTCAGAGTGGAGCACGAAGGCCACATACTAATAGTCCAGATATATGTGGATGACATCATATTTGGCTCAACCAATCCAGAGCTATGTGAGAAATTCTCCAACCTCATGCAAGGAGAATTTGAGATGAGTATGATGGGGAAGCTTAACTTCTTTCTTGGACTACAAGTTAAGCAGATGGAAAAAGGAATTTTCATCAACCAAGCTAAGTATACCAAAGATCTGATCAAGAGATATGGAATGGAATCAGCCAAGCCAGCAAGAATCCCTATGAGCACAAGTACTCACTTAGATGCAGATGAGGGAGGCATATCAGTGGACTCAACCCACTACAGAGGACTCATTGGATCATTGCTTTACCTCACTGCAAGCAGGCCAGACATATCCTATGCCGTAGGAGTTTGTGCGCGATTCCAATCTAAGCCGAAGCAGTCACACCTAGATGCAGCCAAGAGGATAATAAAATACCTTAAGTCTACAGTCAATGTTGGACTATGGTATCCCAAGGATGATAACCCGGTGTCAGGATACTCAGATGCAGATTTCGCAGGATGCAAAATCAATAGGAAAAGCACTAGTGGAACGTGCCAATTCCTAGGAACCAGACTGATATCCTGGTTTAGCAAGAAACAGGTTTCTAACTCTATCTCCACCACAGAGTCAGAATACCTAGCTGCAGGTAGCTGTTGTGCCCAGATCTTATGGATCAGACAGCAGCTAAGGGATTATAATATCATTGCCAACGAAGTCCCTATCTGGTGTGACTACAATAGTGCTATTGCAATAACCAACAATCCGGTTTTGCATTCGAGGACGAAGCACATTGATGTTAAGCACCACTTCATCAGAGACCATGTGCTTAACAAAAGAGTTAGAGTTGAAAGAGTCAGCACAGACTACCAAATAGCTGACATCTTTACCAAACCTTTGCCAGAAGAAAGGTTTTTGGAGCTGAGCAGAGATCTTGGTCTACTATATTGGGAATCTAGTACAGAAGCAAGCTGAAGCATCTCAGAGGAAGGACGATCCTAGCTGACTAAAGGAATCAGATCCTAGCTGATGCAGATAAGAGGACGAAGGACGGACAAAGGAACCTAGTTGATCAGAATCTCAGGCGAGAAGTCCATGAAGTCAACTCACCTGATGCAGAGCAGTCAACAGTCAACAGTCAAATCAGCTAAGTTTTCTAAAATCAACCGACCTCTGAATATTTAATTATTATCTGCTATATGTATAATAATATTATATTAATTTTGGTCCACAAGTGGCATTTAAATATATATAAATTTTTGATTCACAAGTGGCATTTTAAATACACGTGGCGATCAATTTTGTACTGATTCAATTTTGTAGAGAATCAGACTTAGTTTTAATCCTCCAGGATAATTGGTTCATGTATCATTTTAAAACCAACATGGACCAATTCATTCATTCCATTATGTTTAGTATTTTTGATGGTTCATTTGAACAAGAGGATGAGGAGGAAGAAGAGAGAGAAATTAGGATTGAAGAGGTAGATGGATAAGAAGAAGTTATTGTCATAGTCGACGAGGAAGAAGAGCAGGAAGAGAGAAGAGAAGAAGAAAAGATTTTAGTTGAAAAACATTCTGAGGAAATTGAGAAAACAGAAGAGTTGATTGAAGAAGAAGAAGAAGGAGAAGAAGTAGAACAGGAAGATGAGGAAGGAGAGAAGGATGATGAGGATGAAGGAGAAAAAGATGGGAAAGCGGATGATAATAATGATGATGATGAGGATGATGATAAAGGTGAAGGAGGAGATCAAGGAGCTGATAAAGAAAAAGAAAATATTGAAGAAGAAAAGGAGGAAGAGCAGGAGAAAGAGCAAGAGAAGGAAGAAGGAGAAAGGGAGCCGGAGCAAGAGCCAATCTGAGAGGTCGTAGATAGGTGCAGGGCCTTTGCCGGTATACCGGCTAGATGCACGGGGTGAGGACTCTAGATCAGGGACCCCGGAAAAGACCCCATCTGGAGTACCAGCTGTAGATAGGAGCCTGCAGTCTAGTGGTTCAATTGCAGAAGGCTCAGGCGAGCACTCTCCACCAGCTCAGATCTCACATGCAGTGACTGAGCTGATCAGGCAGATAGTGAAGGATACGATTGGAGAGCTGCTGGCATCTCAGGTCACTCCTGACCTCCAAACCATCAATGCAAAGATTGACACTTTGCTACAGAGGGAAGTACCTCAGCCTCCTCCCCCTACCAACAACAGAATGCCATTTGGCATGTCTGACTGGATGTGCAGGATAGAGCAGCAGCTGACTACGATAGTTGATGCTGGCAAAAAGGGGGAAGATAGAATACAGGTGGAAGGAAGTACTCAAGGAGAAATAAGGAAAGAGCTAAGATCAAAGAAGAGGCAAGATATTCTCCAAATTGAAGGAGGACCATCAAGTCTGAAAAGAAAGGAGATATCTGCCCCCAGCCAACCTGAAGAGCAGTCTGTAGAGAAGCAGTCTGTGGAGAAGAAGAGAAGAACAAGAGAGAAAGAAGAACAAAGATTCGAATGGGAAGGCAAACAGTTGTGGTATGTTGAAGAATTCTTACCAACAGAATTCATGAACAATTAGGCGAATGCCAAGAAACAATTCACAGAGCAGTTCTACCTCTGGGAGATTCTCCAAGATAAAGAATGCTCACCCCAACAGTCATTCATCAACTACATGAATGCTAGATGGCCTACTATGTGGAAGATCATGCTTAAATATGCAGCCAAATGGCATGCTTATCCTATGATTCCTCCATTCATAGCAGAGGAAGCGCCGACCCGTTTGGATAATGAGCTTAACGAGCTAGAGCTTCAAGAAGAAATCAGAAAGCTATGTGAAGAGCACAAGTTCTCTTCAAAAGAAGACCAAGACTATGCTGCCCTAGTCATAAGGAGGAAATATGGTCTTGCACCCATCCAAAGTAGACCAATCGGTGCAAAACTATTTAGACCTCCCAAGCAAACTGTTCGCAGAGGAAGGGGCAGATAGTTTTTTGGATGTTTTGTAATTGATTAATTTTTCTGTATTTATTCTATTCAAACCATGTACTTGTAATCAAACAGAAAATTAATAGTCATTTGAATGACAACTCCTAGTTGTCTCAAAACAAGACTGATTTTGATTTTGTGTCTTGCACTCAAATGCAGACTTGATCATTTGATTACTTGTTTAAAGTTTTGCCATCATCAAAATAGGGGGAATTTGTTAGGAATACTTGTTAGATTTTGATGATGTCATCAGTATAAATTCAAATGTTTATTACTTGGCAAAAATGTAAGGAAGAACCAAATGAGTATCTTCCATAGGCCAAATATGTTAAGTATAAAAACTTGGAAAAATGTAAAGAAGAACCAAATAAGTATCTTCTATAGGCCAAAAATAAGTTAGGCTAAAAATTGGCTAAGTACTAAAGTACAGCTAAGTCCATCAGAGAGGATCAGCCGAGTCAAGTCAGAGTAGTTCTGGTCAACAAAAATTATCAGGGATGTTTGACCATACTGCAGCCAAGGTACCTCAGACAAGTCACCTGATTAGACAAGTCCTAAACTGGGAACATCAGAGAGGTCCAGACTGCAGAGAAGTTAACTACATATCAGCCCAGTCAAGATCAGCCAAGTACTCTAAGTCCACGTCAGCATGCGTTGAAAAGTCAAGTATTACGGAAAGTCACATGCAACGTGAAGAGAAAAATTGGAGTGATTCCCGCAAAAGATATGAATTAAATAAGCTATCCAGACCCACCTTGAAGACTTTAATCGTTTTATATTCAAAAGATTCGGCGCATCACATGCAGAAGTCTTCACAACGGTCGGAAGATAGATTAAAATAATGGGAATCCAGCCTTGCAATGTTCAGAAAGAAAACAATGAAGTCTACCTCTCCAACGGATGGATTTGTTACAGATTTGCAACGGCTATGAAATAATGCTCATGGATCAACACCTATATATATCCGAAGATTTGAAGTTGAGCAACTACCGGTGTGAACATACATTCAAGTGATCAAAGCATTCAAGCAATCAAAAAGCGAAATACAGCATAGTGAAAAGAGCGGTTCTAAAAAGTTCATACTTAAAGAAGCTCTTAGTTGGAGAAGACAAAAAAAAACTCGTCTATAATCCCGAGTTCGGGGTACTTCACTGGTTGAAGTTAAGAGACTGTAAAGGCATCTAAGGATCGAGGATCAAGAGATGCAAGGCATTCAAGTGTGGTACAACGGCATGGATTTCCATTGGTTGGAAGCTGTTGTAGTTTGGTTGAATCACTGTAATATTTATCACTGGTTGAGAATTATAGTGAATTCATCTCCAACTGGTTTGGAGAAAAGTGGATTAGTAGAGGATTACCCCACCTCTGATACCACTATAACTGCCTGCGTTCTTTACTGTTTTATAGCATCATATTTTAACTGCTGCATTCATTGTTAAGTGTTTCATTAGTTACTTTATATTCGTCATCAGCTGACTTCCGCACATATTAAGAACAAACGACTTCAAGTCATTTGTTTACCTATCAGCTGAAGAAACTCACTCTTTGAGAAAAAGAATTTAAGAGTTTCAACAAGTCTATTCACCCCCCCCCCTCTAGACTTGTTCCTGGACGACTTGTGACCTACAACTCGAGCCAGGATGAACGGAGTAAGGTGTAGCATGGGCCTCACGCAAAATACTCTGTCTCAACTCTGAGTCGTTCGGTACACAAAGCCGACTCTGGAATCTCAAAACACCATCCTCGTGAATTACAAACCCAGGAGACTTTACCTTAAGAACGTTCTCTCGGATTTGAGTAATCATCGGATCCTCCAACTGCTTCAGCTTAATTTCATCGATTAAACACGACGAAATCTCTAAAGCACAAAGTTGCCCGACAGCTCCAGGCAACAAAACCTCAACATCTAACTCGATCAAAACCCGCCGAAGCTCAGACTGAGACGTAAGGATCTCAAGCGTTCGCAACGCAACCGGTTTCTGACTCAAGGTGTCAGCCATGACGTTCGCCTTGCCCGGATGATAAAGGATTTCGAGGTCATAATCCTTAATCAACTCTAACCACCTCCTCTGCCTCATATTCAACTCCCGCTGAGTAAATATGTACTTTAGACTTTTATGATTGGTAAAAATCTGACATGCAGAGCCGAAAAGATAGTGACGCCAAATCTTGAGCGCAAAAACAACTGTCGCTAACTCCAAATCGTGAGTAGGGTAGTTAAGCTCATACGGCCTCAACTGTCTCGACGCATATGCAATGGTCTTGCCGTTCTGCATCAATACGCACCCAAGACCCTGACCCGAAGCATCACTGTAAATAGCAAAACCCCCGTTGCCACACGGCAATGCTAAAATCGGGGCTGAAGTCAAATGCCTCTTCAGCTCCTCGAAAGTCGACTGTCTCTCGTCATTCCAGACGAACTTCTCGGATTTCTGGAGTAACTGTGTAAGTGGCCGAGCCAGTTTCGAGAAACCCTCGACGAACCTATGGTAGTAGCCGGCCAAACCCAAGAAACTACGGATCTCCTTCACATTCTTGGGCAGTGCCCAATCCAACACTGCCTCAATCTTCTGCGGATCCACACGAACCCCCTCGGATGAAATCACGTGACCTAAAAACATCACCTCCTTCAGCCAGAACTCACATTTGGAGAACTTTGCATAGAGTTGCTCAGTCCTCAAAATGTCTAACACTACTCGCAAATGATGGGCATGCTCTTCCTCGTTCCTCGAATAAATAAGAATATCGTCAATGAAGACGACGACACACTTATCCAAATACTCAATAAAGACTTTGTTCATCAACTGCATGAACACCTCCGGCGCATTAGTTAACCCGAAAGGCATAGATAATGTCCGTATCTCGTCCGAAAAGCTATTTTCAGCACATCGGACTCCCTCACCCGAAGCTGATAGTACCCCGATCTCAAATCAATCTTCGAGAATACCGCAGATCCCTGCAACTGATCGAACAAGTCATCAATCCTTGGCAAAGGATACTTGTTCTTGATGGTCACCTTGTTTAGTTCGCGATAGTCGATATACAAACACATTGAACCATCCTTCTTCCGCACAAACAGGACCGGTGCGCCCCAAGGCGAGGCTCTCGGTCGAACATACCCCGACTCAAGAAGCTCACTCAACTGCTTCTTCAACTCGGCCATCTCTGAAGGTGCCATGCGATACGGCGCCTTCGAAATCGTAGCCGCGCCCGCCTCTAACTCTATAGCAAACTCGACCTCACGATCCGGTGGCAATCCCGGTAACTCATCAGGAAATACATCAGGAAACTCACTAATGACTGGAATCGACGAAAACTCGACTCCACCATCCTCCGCCTTCAAGGCATAGCACCAATAACCAGTACACCCCTTTCGCAGGAGCCTCATCGCCTTCAAGGCGTTAATAGCGAACTTCTAGTTTCCCCTCCTTCGCCCGGCGAAATAGTGCTCGGTGCCATCTTCGGCTAACATAGTGATGATTCTCATGCAGTAGTTCATGATTGCGCCATGCCACTCAAGCCAGTCATCCCCGAGAATCAAATCCTCACCCTCAATATTAACGACAATAAGATTAGAGAGCCAAGCTCTCTCACAAATAAACACAGAGCAGTCTCGGACCTCTCGATCACCAACGATCCTATCACCGCTAGGAAGTTTAACGATGAAAGACTCGTAAGGCGACAAACAGTCGAGACTCAAACGGCGCACACACTCCAGCGATATGAACGAATGTGTAGCACCAGAATCGAAAAGCACACTGACAGTATGAGAATGGATATGAACGGTACATGTCGCCACAGTGGCCGCTGGATCATCGGCCCTCCTCATCTCGTAGATACGCGACTGGGCAGAGCTGACACTGGAAGCTCCTTCTCTAGCGGGCTGACCCCGACCTATACCTCGGCCGGCACTCGGCAGAGGCTGCGGAGCAAACGAGCCCTGGTTCACACTCCGCTCTCTAAGTGATGGAAAAGAATCACGGGACTTGCGAAACTGTCTGACCTGTTCACAAAAGAGGGCCTTGTGGCCCGACTGACCACAAGTATGACAAGTCAACTTCTGACGAGGACACTGTCGGTTCCTATGGCCCGGCTGGCCACAGTTAAAGCATGTGGGATCACGAACGGAGGTTCCGGTGGCACCTCAAAAACTCCTATAGAAACGAGCCGAACCGCCCGTAGAAATATTCGCAGCCTGAAATTTCTGCTGGCCTCCACCCTTGGGACCAGAAAAATTTCCGACTGACTTCTGCTTCTTTCTCTCACGAGCCATATCACTAGCCGTCACCGACATATCGTAAGCAAGAGCCCTACTCTGATAATCCTTCAAAGTAGTGCAGACGAGCCCAGACATATAGTCCCGAATTGACAGTTTTATCCTCTTGGAAAAATGGAAAATTTTGTCGCTCTCCTCGACAACTTTGGTCTTCACATAGTCCAACTCCTTGTTAAAATCGGCAATAGCTTGGTATACGGGAATATACCGTGGTTGAGCATCATAGAAAGCATGGACTCGAGCCTGTCTAACCGGCCACGGGCAATATTCAGTCTCCATTTTTTTTAGATGATAACTTTCACACCGATATTTGCTAACGTGTAGCTCTTTTCACCAATACATCTTTTTTTTTATTAGGTGATAAATTTCACACCGTTATTTGCTAACGTGTAGCTCTTTTCACCAACACATTTTCCATCTCGTGTGAGATGGCAGCTACTCACCAACAATGGTTAGTCCTTTATTTTTCGCAAAATTTTAGGACCCCCAAAATTAGGCAGCTGTTGCTGCTCAACACCTCTCCCTTTTTCAACTAGACTCCTTTCACTAATGACTCCTATTTTTTAGGGAATAGAATTTTTGCAGAAAATCGTTTATTAGATAAGCATGAAAAATCAAAAACTCCACAAATTAAGTAAATTTCAGTTCTATTTTTCATCAACCGACTAATTCTTCTTTTCTCAAGGTAACGAATGACTCGATTTTATATGATAACTACAAGGCTTCGAAAGAGAGATTAAGGCTCAAAAATTTTGGAATATACAATTTTTTTACCGGTTAAAACGATTTTAGAATCTTGTATATAGCTAACTTATTGGTGTTATGGCCAGATCTAGAAATCTCACAAATCAAAATACTATATATATATATACTAAAAAAAATTAAGGCAAATAACCAAAATAATCAAAACACACCAAAATACCAACACACCAAAATAATTAAAACATACCACCCCCAAACTTGAAAATAAAATTGTCCTCAGTTTTAAAAAAAAAAAGCAAGGAGAAAAACAGAATACTCCCTGTTATGAAAGTTGATGCTTGCGCTAACGCCATTTAGAATCTGCAAGAGAATAAATATACGAGGCAAATAACAAAAGAAAAGAAAATATACTCGGAAGTATAACACAATTTTTAAGATGCGCTTCAAGAAAGTCTGAAGAGTCGCCTTACGCTGCCATCAATGCTTTTATTAAAAAAACAAAAAATTACAGAAATATAACAAAACATAAATCGCGATTAGATGCGCGTCAAGAGATCAAGAAGAAACTCCTTAAGCTGCCATCATATAGCACAATTTTACACACAACAGAAAGTAAAAATACAAGAGGTCCGACATGGGTTATCAAAGGGAGAGGAATGAATCCACTTTTCGTTTTCTCACGGTAAAATCTTCCATCCAGACAATTTTAGCTAGAGCTGGATCTGGTTGAGGAACAAATTCAATGAGTTTTTTGATTAGTTCTTCTGGTGTTGTTGCAACGACTATGATTCGTTTAGCACGCCCGGAAATAAAACCTTTTTCAGCAGAGTAGTCGATGAAAGATAGTAAATCATCAAAGAAACCATTGACATTAAGTAGACCTATTGGTTTTTGATGAACATTTAGCTGGGCTCTGGTAACCACATGAAAAAGTTCCTCAAAAGTGCCAAATCCACCGGGAAGGGTGATAAAGGCACCAGAATTATTTATCATGTGAGTTATGCGATCTAGCATATTTACAGCTCTAAACTCATCACCAATAGTTGCCCCAGTGATTTTACTTTCAGCCAGAGGTTTTGGAATTATTCCTAACACTCTTACTCCTTCCATATAGGCAGAAGTAGCAGCTCGTCCCATTAATCCCAGACTTCCTCCTCCGTAAACTACATGAATGCATTTTTCTCCTAAGGTACGACCCAAGTTGTGGGCTGCTTCAGTAAAGCATGCTTCTTTTCCATAACTAGCTCCACCAAAAATGCAGACTGTGCTAAATTTTTTTGTGGAAAATGATGACTCCATTTTTGAAAAGAAATTTATTAGAAAGAAAAAGAGAAAAGTACAAGTTTGAGGGATGAATAAAAGAAACAAGCACAATGTTTATTTATAGAAGAAAAATGAGGAAAAAATGCTTAACAAGTTTGTGATTGCGTTGATTGCGCTTCAACTACTCAATAGAATAATGAAAGCATTTATCGCGTATCACAATTTTTTATTAGGAAAATCTCATCATACGACAAAAATAAAAGATACTTACGCGTATGTACAGTAGTTGTGATTGTGGCTCACATCTTCCTCTGATTTTACGTTCGAAGCACCTAAACGCCTTCTATGAGTCGGGGAGAAGCTTCCCATCCAATTTTCTTACAAATTGGCAAACAGGGTCTTTTAACGTCAGATTCCCAAGACGTTGTTCATATTCTGGTTTGAATTTATTCCACAAACATCGAATTCCATAATGTACGAGTCCACTAGGATGCGTGTCAAGACAAATTTCGATATTATCTAAATTCTCTTTATTCAGACCATCCTTAATGAACTGAATTTTATCTTCTCTCTTTGTAGATGGAATTCCTAAAGATCGAAATTTTAAATTACAGTTCCATCTAGCACATTTATAGCAAATGGCTATTATCTTTGCTCGCCGTTTCTTGGCATATGAACTTTTCCCAAGCCCTGGTAAAAATCTAGTAGGTATTTCTGTGAATTCACCTGCTATTCTCACTTTGGCTTCAATAATGAATCTTATGTCAAAAGGTATGATTTTATTCATAAGCAACCTCATCCTTTCAAGTCTC
The DNA here is from genome assembly GCA_033398695.1 of Orobanche coerulescens. Taxonomy (NCBI): domain Eukaryota; kingdom Viridiplantae; phylum Streptophyta; class Magnoliopsida; order Lamiales; family Orobanchaceae; genus Orobanche; species Orobanche coerulescens. The sequence goes on along the minus strand of CM065805.1, from coordinate 25,440,803 downwards.
GTCTTATAGATTTTTAAAATGACATTTTTGCTCAGAAAGGGAAATCTTTTTTCAATTTTATTCAATGTTTCTTCCATGATAAAAAAATATAAAAATAAAAGAGAAAATATCTACAAATATCAGTTGTTGTGGGAAACTGAAGAATTCGACTTTAATAGTCACGGAGTACCGTTATCCGCCACTTGACCGGACAAACACAATTGAGTACTAAGTTACAACGTCGAGAAAATGTATCCTATAACAATAGTTCACAATGTAAGATTTCAAATATAACACTTATACTTCCCCGGCAACGGCGCCAAAAACTTGACACGGTCTTTAGTGTAACGATCGCAAGTGCACAATATCGTATCAAGTAGTAAGTGGACTTTTTGAGTCCGGTTTATCGATCCCACGAGGAAGTTAGGTTATATATTGAATTATACAATTTTTAACTATATGTTATAGAGATTTATAAGATTGAAACACACAATTTAAGAGTTTGGTTTGACAATTGCAAAGAAAATTGCAATAATAGTTCTAATATTCAAGGAAATATAAGATTGCACTAATAATAGATTAATAAAAGATATAATGAAATAGTTGGGATTACAAACTTAGTTCATCATTAGTTATAGAAGATGTATAGGAGATCATAAGATGAATTTACTTATTATGTTGTGTAGATTCGATTTTCCTTACAAAGTCGCTTTCTCTTTCGAACTATAAAACGCCCCTTATATATTGAATCAATCCACTATATTTCTATGTTGATTGGCTTCAATACATAGTATTAGGTTTTATGAAAATAACTCAAAGAACCATCTAAGGTCTAGAGGTATATTTCTATCCCCTAGAACAACTTAGAGTGAAGATCATTTGATCTAATCAAACATATTTTCTTTCGAAACATATGAAGACCATAAATATCGTCATTTATTGGCCAAATAAATAAAGATTGTTAAAACAATGAAAATCACATACAATAATAATTAATTCATAATAGATCTTTATACAAACTTAAATAACATGACTAACCTTGTTTATAATCTCAACTTAAGGTAACTTAGCCCCATGAAAGGTTTAATAAACATAATACAAGCTTGAGTGGTCATTATTAGTTGAAAAAGAGAAAGAATTGATCCTAACTCCCTTAGTAGATAAAGGAGAAAGAAGCAATAAACTCTCTGAACAACATATGCTATACCACTATTACACAAATCACTCAAGAACACAAGTGTGTTCTTCACACAAAAATAAAATATTACAAAAAGTGGAAAAATAAAAGATGAATGATGAATAATGATGGACCTAATGGGTCTATTTATACACCTAAAGTCATCTAATAGCTCCAAAACTCCAGCATTATTACAATAGATCGGATCAATGCCAGCCATCCCCTCAATAATAGACCAAAAGTATAAAAAATTAGGCAATGATCAATAATCTGCCAAGAGTTACGGCTGTAACATTGAGTAGTTACGGCCGTAACTTGGATGACTTACGGCCGTAACATTGAGTAGTTACGGCCGTAACATGGCTACGACTTTTTGCTTTGTGAATTACGCCCGTATGTTATGATGTTACGCCCGTATGGAGTTTCAGACTTCATTTTCAGCCCAGAAATTTCTTAGACTTTGCGTTTTTGCCCCAAATCTTCTTCGGATGATAACTTTTGATATATAACTCAGATTTTGAATCCAGAAAGACTGTCGAACTCGTCTCGGAAAGCCCTACAACATGAATACATAAAAATTCAACAAAGAGAATATTTCATAAATATGTTATTTCTTGAGTAAATCAGTAATTCAATTCGATTAAGACTACATTTACATCTTAATCCGATAAAAATAAAATTATTAAAAACTAATTAATTAAAAGCAAAAACGAGTAGACTAGCTCAATTATGGGTGAAATTTATCGATACAAACCATGGATAAGTGTATAAAACTGACACTTATCACACCCCAAACTTGAATTCTTGCTAGTCCCGAGCAAGACTCTGTATTAATCACACTCCAAAAATAAAAATAAAAATAAGACACAAAAATAATAATACACACATAAATTAAGAAAAAAATAATCATATAAAAAGAGAAAAGGAGATCAAAATGCCATTAATACACAACAACTAGTTTTATACAGTAGATAGAAATGAATCAAGATTCAAAATAAATCTACTAATAATTTTGAAGTTAAAACACGGTTTTATTTTGTAATTCCAAAATGCAAGGTTTTCCACCCAAAAGGTTGATTATTTCTTTACCACTCGTGATACACACGACTCCCTTTAATGGTTGCTCTCGATCACTCGTTTATTTTTCGACTCAATATGAAGAAGAATTTCATCGGCGTCATCAAATATTGTGATTGTTCACGAAATTGAGTGTATTGAAATTCAGCCGCTAATTAATTCAAATCTGTTCATAAACTACATCCCTTTTAGTGATAGCTTTCACACCATTATTTGCTAACGTGTGTAACACCCCCAGAGCCGACCGGGAATATTACAGCGCCGTGGGCCCCGAGATGGAACCCACAAGGCTAAAAGAAATTTTCGCGAACATTTACAAACGCCCAAGAGGCTAACGACGGTATTATCTTTAAAATATTCGAAGACTTTATAAAATCTATTTATCAAAACCGTCGTGAAATCTCGTTTTGAAAAGGGCAAGGCCAAACGACCGAAACTCAATAATTTAGAAAATGATTTCCAAAGTAATTCAAATTACCAGAAACGAAAGGTCATATAAAAATACTCACGCAGCGGAAAAGACAAACAATTTAAAATACTCTAGCAGCAGAATACAACGACTGATCAGAAACTCAATACACAAATACATGTCCTAGCCAGTATCCTCCGGGAAGTTCATCTCACCACGACCGCTACAAGCTTGATAATCCAAGAACCTAAAAAGAAAGCCCACGACGGGGTCAGCCATAATATCCAACAATGATAACCATCACATCTCGTCAATAATTACATATCAATGGAAATACTAAGTAAGAATACGACCAATGTAATCTTACCGTTGTAACTTTACGAGAATCCACGATTCGTATCCTTAACAACACATTAAGATAATACCGAAATATCTGTACGGTATCTCAACAATACTTAAGGTTCTTAAAACATTATCATAACTTGCGATACGGAAATTATACCAACTCTGGCCTATTCAATCCATCGGATAACATCGACAATTCCAATACGATAATCGATTGTCCATCAAAGACAAGTACCGAGGAAATACGGAACATACCTCAAGATACGAAATACCATGATGAAATCACGTCAGTCTTAATCCAAGATCAGATCAACACAACATACAGACATGGTCCTAACACAAGACCTACAATTGCATACTCATATGACAACGTCAATATGATCTCAACAGTAACGACAATGTATACTTATGGCACACCCATAATATACATATGCACAACAACAACACATATGGTAATCCAACGATCCAGCGTACACAGCTATAGATTCCCATGATGATCCCGTCGGACCAACGCATGGTGGCATTACCTGTCCAGCGATCCAGCGCACACAGCTATAGATTCCCATGATGATCCCGCCGGACCAACACATGGTGGACATTACCTGTCCAGCAATCCAGCGCACACAACTATAAATTCCCATGATGATCCCGCCGGACCAACACATGGTGGACATATGACAACGATGCACAACTGCACAAAACAACAGTACACAATACACGACAACAACAATGCACAAATGCATGACAACAACGATACACGAATGTATCACGACATGATCGACACAAATGATAAAAATGATTAGAGTACCTGCCCCGAGTCCTTTGAGAGCAGTCTCGATGTCTAACCATCACGAACCAATATCCTCAATACTCGACGGTCCCAAAATGTCACGGACGGTAGATAGTACATGTCTTCGTCTATACCACGATGTATCCTCGATACCAAGTATACCAATAATGAAATGTAAATCATATACATTATGATTTAATTCCCAAAACTCGAATACAACTTATAATCCCAAATATCCTGTGATTACGATTATAAACATTGCTATACCAATTATAAACGAATGAAATGGAAACCATTCATTAAATATTATAAACTGAGCAAGTAATGACTTGCCTGGATACCGATACGACGATGAAGCCGTCACTAATCTCATTGTCTTCGTCTACGAGCTCCTCGGACCTCAAACCGAAGGCGAGAAGGTACTTCCACGATCAACGTCCTTAATGAAATTATCGGCCACTCGAACAACCTCGAATAATACAATTACCAACAATCCGATCAATATACGAATCAAACATGAATATAACGAACTCAAAATGTCGATACGATCAAACCAAGTTCATTGGGGCATTATATCGAACACTTTGTGGCCAACTTCGATTGTTTAAAACCAAACCTCAATAATACCAACATCAAATCCCCAAGAAGTGTTTCAAACCAACAAAACATCTTCAATACGATCAATAATCCATTATGAATATCCAAAATCGTGATTTCAACAACAATTAATCGAAAACCCCCAAATCCAACACAATATTCAAAGTGTTCTTGAATAATCCTTCAATAATCCAATGAATAATCAAACATGTCCATAATCATGTGTATATCACTTCATACAACATGATCTTAACATCCAAAACATCATATCTCAAAACAAAATCGAAATCCAAGATGTTGAAGAAATTACCTCTTGAAGATCCAAGCACTTTTGATCCGAAGAACACGCGTTAGATCGACTATCCGGGCTTCACAACCAAATGAAAATGATGAAAAATGAATACCCAAGTGATTGATGATGAAGATTTCTCCCCTCAAGCTCTCTCTCTCGCATGAAGGTGAAGAAGTGGAGAAAAAATGAGTTGAATCGCACAAAAATCGCAATTATAGTGCTGACTGCACTGTGTGCCGCGGCCCAGCCGAAGTGTGCCGCGGCACAGGGCCAAATCTGCCGGCAGTGACTCGGCAGTGTGCCGCGGACCCGTCGGCATGTGCCGCGGCACAAGGTATAGGCTGCTCGGCCAAAACTGGAAAATGAAAGTGACTTAGCTATTTCGACCATAACTCCCTCGTCCGGACTCCGATTGACTCACCGTTTGACCCATTGGAAAGCTAACTAGATGCTTTATAATATTTCAAAGATTCAGAATTTTTTGAGTTTCCAAAAATTAATGGTGATTTAACAAAGTCGAACTCATTCGTGGAAAAGTCGCTAAAGAACACGGAATTCAACAGAACGACACCGAGACGAACTCGGATGACAAAAAGTGTAGAATTAATCATTCTCGGAATGACAAAAAGGTAACAATAGAGTCACTAAGATGGACTTCCGCCAAAAAAAAAAAAAATTACTGAATGATAATGATCGAATTACAACCGGGTATTACATACCCTCCCCCTTAAAAAGAGTTTCGTCCTCGAAACTAAGGGTAAACAACTCGGGATATGAACTATCCATCATGATCTGAAACCAATAATGTCCAAATAGTTCTCGGGACCAAATCAATCGCACGCCCAAGTCCCCAAGACTTGACGTCTCGGATCACAGTGAACGATTGTCCAAATTATCACGAAGTCTTGAGTACAACGCCAAAGGGACGAATTCTCAACAAATGATCCAAATCTCAAGATCCTCGAATATGATCATAATAAAATAGATCAACAATAAATGATCCACAGCCACGATACATTAATACGGATCTTGAGATTTGGACAATACACAATATCCTCAACTGCAATTGTCGACCAAGTACGGTAATTACCAATACATATGTCTTAGTCCTTCATTTATTTTATCCATACTGTACAGATTCCATGCTGTACAACATAACTCGTATAAAATAACATTAAACCACAGTAGTAGAAATTCCAGATATTACATACTACACCACTTAGAATAAGTTTCGTCCTCGAAACTTGCAATCCGTCATAGAAAAACAAACAAACCGTTCAACCAAAATATTTCGAAACCATCACGACAACGATCAATTATCATCATTCATGAATAACCAAAACAGCATACTTACCAATGCGCAAAGTCGACGATGTCTTGAGATACTAGCAAGTGACTTCACTGTAAAGCTTCAACACGCTTACGATCACAATTCCATGAGTCTCAACAAAAATATATCATCTTCGGATGAAATAATCTATCCATTTCAAATCCTGTCTGCCTGATTACACAATCAAGTCCAAATCCTGATACAAATCAATAATACACGATACATCTGTGAAACAACTGCCCAACACAATGGCAACGAATCCCGAAATATCGACACAAAATCTGAACGTTCAGATGATCACTAGCAATGATCAGCCAATAAATTAACCGAGAATATCATCGACATAATAAACTCTAATACGACCCATCCAAAGGTCAAAACGCGGTCGAGAATATCATTGACATGATAAACTCCAATATTACCAACTAACGATTAGCGATAATTGAGAATATCTTCACACGGTAAGCTCCAACACGATCAACACAGAACCACAGAAACCGATATACGAACGAATAAAGTTCTCAAAACGACACACCAATCACATACAATGGATCTCAATAAACATACCCGACTGGTGAACATACTCCTCGGCATACGAACAACCAATCACAAACTGATGAACATATCCAATCATAAGTGGAGTGGGAACGACCACTCAATATCCAAAGCAACCAGCATGGGGTCACCATCCCCAAATCTACACTTACAAAGAAATTATTAAAAAATCATTATGGTAAAATCGTGCTACTACCATACCAATGGAATCACATAGCACATATGTCCCGGTTTCACAAAATTCAAAGTTTCAAAATTACACCCTGTGCATGAATCTACAACACGCAGCATATTTCTCTTATCCGATAAATCAACCGATCATCCCTGGATAACCAAACTACCATACTGAAGTTCGAATCTCTATTCATCGTTCGATACTGATGTCTTATCCAGTTTGTGAGTCTCACTCAGAACTTCACCATGATATGCATTATGCACTAAATGCGTATGTATATCGATCATATTTTCAAAACTAGTTTGAAATCATATAGTCTCGTCAAAAAGACAAATTTTCGAAAGTTTTTACAAAAATTTCAAAACTCAAAACAAAATTTTCGTAAGACCACAAAATAATTTTTTTTTGAAAAGTTAAACTGGCTCGCTAATGTCAAGTATTTGGTAACAGTTTCCTTTGAATCCTCGCGATTTCGAAGTCTTAAAATGAAAACTATGCAAATGCTTGACTACACCCATACTGCTGTATACCAATTCGGTTCGCTAATCCATCGGAAAACCACACGATAGATTTCCAACATTTCAATATATAAATTCCGACTAAAAACTCCTTTTCCACATATGACTCGCAACGTCGACCATTTTCCATCCTGGATCACCTCAATTATGCTATGACAATGCATTGAAACAAATCAACACAGCGAAAGACTTCCCGAGAGGTTTCATTTGAACTAATAAATCAAAACTCGAAAAGGTAGAAATAAAATAGATCAACGATTGATAAAGTGTTTTACAAATCTCGGGAGTTTTAAGGAAAACAGAAAAGCCTTTTGAAACATTAGGGTCTCAGCCCGTATCTCGTTCCGCATTTCAAGAAACTTTAAAGTAGAAAACCCTCTTTGGACCCCAAGTCCTTAGTTATAAAACTATTTCAAAATCGATTGGGTCTCGGCCCAAAATCATTTTCCATCAAACAACTGTAAAACATTCATTTTGAAAAATATCATTTTCAAATGCTCACAAATAGTTCATATATCTCAAAATGAATTATCATGACTACATGTTCTTCTCGAAAATCCACAGTCTTTCTCCCGAATACACAATTCCATTCCAAAGCTTAACCGACATATTGATTTCCAAAATCATAACTTCTCAAGATCATCAATCCTGTCCCAACTCTGTCACCTTATACTGTAACGCATAATATTTGCGGAATCTCAAAGCATATCAACTTAGAACGGCAATAAATCTCAATATAATTCAAGAATCCAAATACTTACAGATCGTGAAGCCGACGATTCCCCGTGATACTGGAACATATCTCGACTCAAGGAAATACTCGACACAGATATTTTCAAAACACACATTTTGCAAACTCAGTTCAACTCGAGAACACAATACAACTCTATCTGAAGAAACACGTTAACACCATTTGGAAAAGTTACAACAATCCCAGTACCACACTGGTAAATCACATAACGCACAAGCCCGAGTGAACAACAAAAACTCAGAGCTCAAACACTTGTCAACCGACAGCTCGAATGACACGACAAAAGCACGACCCAACTCGACCCGAGTGCCTAGGTTTTCACAACCTAAGCTCCGATACCATATTCTGTAACACCCCCAGAGCCAACCGGGAATATTACAGCGCCGTGGGCCCCGAGATGGAACCCACAAGGCTAAAAGAAATTTTCGCGAACATTTACAAACGCCCAAGAGGCTAACGACGGTATTATCTTTAAAATATTCGAAGACTTTATAAAATCTATTTATCAAAACCGTCGTGAAATCTCGTTTTGAAAAGGGCAAGGCCAAACGACCGAAACTCAATAATTTAGAAAATGATTTCCAAAGTAACTCAAATTACCAGAAACGAAAGGTCATTTAAAAATACTCACGCAGCAGAAAAGACGAACAATTTAAAATACTCTAGCAGCAGAATACAGCGACTGATCAGAAACTCAATACACAAATACATGTCCTAGCCAGTATCCTCCGGGAAGTTCATCTCTCCACGACCGCTACAAGCTTGATAATCCAAGAACCTAAAAAGAAAGCCCACGACGGGGTCAGCCATAATATCCAACAATGATAACCATCACATCTCGTCAATAATTACATATCAATGGAAATACTAAGTAAGAATACGACCAATGTAATCTTACCGTTGTAACTTTACGAGAATCCACGATTCGTATCCTTAACAACACATTAAGATAATACCGAAATATTTGTACGGTATCTCAACAATACTTAAGGTTCTTAAAATATTATCATAACTCGCGATAGGTAAATTATACCAACTCTGGCCTATTCAATCCATCGGATAACGTCGACAATTCCAATACGATAATCGATTGTCCATCAAAGACAAGTACCAAGGAAATACGGAACATACCTCAAGATACGAAATACCATGACGAAATCACGTCAGTCTTAATCCAAGATCAAATCAACACAACATACAGACATGGTCCTAACACAAGACCTACAATTGCATACTCATATGGCAACGTCAATATGATCACAACAATAACGACAATGTATACTTATGGCACACCCATAATATACATATGCACAACAACACATATGGTAATCTAACGATCCAGCGCACACAGCTATAGATTCCCATGATGATCCCGTCGGACCAACTCATGGTGGCATTACCTGTCCAGCGATCCAGCGCACACAACTATAGATTCCCATGATGATCCTGCTGGACCAACACATGGTGGACATTACCTGTCCAGCGATCCAGCGCACACAGCTATAGATTCCCATGATGATCCCGCCGGACCAACATATGGTGGACATATGACAACGATGTACAACTGCACAAAACAACAGTACACAATACACGACAACAACAATGCACAAATGCATGACAACAACGATACACGAATGTATCATGACATGATCGACACAAATGATAAAAATGATTAGAGTACTTTCCCCGAGTCCTTTGAGAGCAGTCTCGATGTCTAACCATCACGAACCAATATCCTCAATACTCGACGGTCCCAAAATGTCACGGACGGTAGATAGTACATGTCTTCGTCTATACCACGATGTATCCTCGATACCAAGTATACCAATAATGAAACGTAAATCATATATATTATGATTTAATTCCCAAAACTCGAATACAACTTATAATCCCAAATATCCTGTGATTACGATTATAAACATTGCTATACCAATTATAAACGAATGAAACGGAAACCATTCATTAAATATTATAAACTGAGCAAGTAATAACTTGCCTGGATACCGATACGACGATGATGAAGTCGTCACTAATCTCATTGTCTTCGTCTACGATCTCCTCGGACCTCAAACCGAAGGCGAGAAGGTACTTCTACGATCAACGTCCTTAATGAAATTATCGTCCGCTCGAACAACCTCGAATAATACAATTACCAACAATCCGATCAATATACGAATCAAACATGAATATAACGAACTCAAAATGTCGATACGATCAAACCAAGTTCATTGGGGCATTATATCGAACACTTTGTGGCCAACTTCGATTGTTTAAAACCAAACCTCAATAGTACCAACATCAAATCCCCAAGAAGTGTTTCAAACCAACAAAACATCTTCAATACGATCAATAATCCATTATGAATATCCAAAATCGTGATTTCAACAACAATTAATCGAAAACCCCCAAATCCAACAAAATATTCAAAGTGTTCTTGAATAATCCTTGAATAATCCAATGAATAATCAAACATGTCCATAATCATGTGTATATCACTTCATACAACATGATCTTAACATCCAAAATATCATATCTCAAAACAAAATCGAAATCCAAGATGCTGAAGAAATTACCTCTTGAAGATCCAAGCACTTTTGATCCAAAGAACACGCGTTAGATCGACTATCCGGGCTTCACAACCGAATGAAAATGATGAAAAATGAATACCCAAGTGATTGATGATGAAGATTTCTCCCCTCAAGCTCTCTCTCTCTCTCGCATGAAGGTGAAGAAGTGGAGAAAAAATGAGTTGAATCGCACAAAAATCGCAATTATAGTGCTGACTGCACTGTGTGCCGCGGCCCAGCCGAAGTGTGCCGCGGCACAGGGCCAAATCTGCCGGCAGTGACTCGGCAGTGTGCCGCGGCACAAGGTACAGGCTGCTCGGCCAAAACTGGAAAATGAAAGTGACTTAGCTATTTCGACCATAACTCCCTCGTCTGGACTCCGATTAACTCACCGTTGGACCATTGGAAGGCTAACTCGATGCTTTATAATATTGCAAGGATTCAGAATTTTTTTAGTTTCAAAAAATTAATGGTGATTTAACAAAGTCGAACTCATTTGTGGAAAAGTCGCTAAAGAACACGGAATTCAACAGAACGACACCGAGACGAACTCGGATGACAAAAAGTGTAGAATTAATCATTCTCGGAATGACGAAAAAGTAAAAATAGAGTCGCTAAGATGGACTTCCGCCAAAAAAAAAAAATTACCGAATAAAATTACTGAATGATAATGATCGAATTACAATCGGGTATTACAACGTGTAGCTCTTTTCACTAACACAATTTCCATTTTTTTAGATGATAGCTTTCACACCGTTATTTGCTAACGTGTAGCTCTTTTCACCAACACATCTTTTTTTTTTATTAGGTGATAACTTTCACACCGTTATTTGCTAACGTGTAGCTCTTTTCACCAACACATTTTCTATCTCGTGTGAGATGGAAGCTACGCACGAACAATGGTTAGTCCTTTATTTTTCGTAAAATTTTAGGACCCCTAAAATTAGGCAGCTGTTGCTGCTCAACACCTCTCCCTTTTTCAACTAGACTCCTTTCAATAATGACTCCTTTTTTTTAGGGAATAGAATTTTTGCAGAAAATCGTTTATTAGTTAAGCATGAAAAATAAAAAAAACTCCACAAATTAAGTAAATTTCAGTTCTATTTTTCATCAACCGACTAATTCTTCTTTTCTCAAGGTAACGAATGACTCGATTTTATATGATAACTACAAGGCTTCGAAAGAGAGATTAAGGCTCAAAAATTTTGGAATATACAATTTTTTTACCGGTTAAAACGATTTTAGAAGCTTGTATATAGCTAACTTATTGGTGTTATGGCCAGATCTAGAAATCTCATAAATCAAAATACTATATATATATATATATATGTACTAAAAAAAATTAAGGCAAATAACCAAAATAATCAAAACACACCAAAATACCAACACACCAAAATAATTAAAACATACCACCCCCAAACTTGAAAATAAAATTGTCCTCAGTTTTAAAAAAAAAAAGCAAGGAGAAAAACAGAATACTCCCTGTTATGAAAGTTGATGCTTGCGCTAACGCCATTTAGAATCTGCAAGAGAATAAATATACGAGGCAAATAACAAAAGAAAATAAAATATACTCAGAAGTATAACACAATTTTTAAGATGCGCTTCAAGAAAGTCCGAAGATTCGCCTTATACTGCCATCGATGCTTTTATTAAAAACAAACAAAAAATTACAGAAATATAACAAAACATAAATCGCGAATAGATGCGCGTCAAGAGATCAAGAAGAAACTCCTTAAGCTGCCATCATATAGCACGATTTTACACACAACAGAAAGTAAAAATACAAGAGGTCCGACATGGGTTATCAAAGGGAGAGGAATAAATCCACTTTTCGTTTTCTCACGGTAAAATCTTTCATCCAGACAATTTTAGCTAGAGCTGGATGTAACACCCCAAAAGGCGGCTATTACAGTGCCGTGGATCCCACACTGGGACCCACCAGGCGATAACAAAAACAGATTAAATAAATATTATTTGTGATACCGAATCACAATGAATAGTCATTACTCCGATTAGGAGTTTATCAAAAATATGGCCAACGGCCTTATAATACACAGGATCCGGAAAAAACAAGTATAAACCATATGGAGATGGAAAATACTTCAAATGTCAATACAACCAGATAGTAATATAAATGAAGCAGAAAATAAAATAACATAACACGGTTTAACATAACCGGACAACAAATGATGTGGGGGCCCCGAACTAGTATCCTTCGAACCCTTCGCCGTCAACATGCTCTTCCCGTGCCTTGCCTTTTCCTCGACCTAAAATACAATACAAGTATTTCGCCCAAAACACAGGGTCAGATATACATGATAATTAATTCTTCCGACATTATACAATTCACATATATATAGATCTCAAGAAAATCATTCCGACTATTAATCATACCCCTCGGGCGTATGAAACAATCAGTCACAAACCGTCGAACACATCCAATACTATGGACGATTAACAATATGGCTCAAGATGGACATCACAGTACGCCCGATCCGGAAATGTGTCCGTGTACATGTCCGCCCCGTATACGGAATCCAGAATATATGTGGGACAATGTACCTAATTAGCCTCACGAAACTACGTCTCGTGTGCACAGTCCAATGCAGAATAATATCCACGCATGACTATATATGTGCCTGGCTAAAAATCCTACACAATGTCCAATCGTAACGCAGATATGATTCCGGATATGTCACGATACAACATGACAACGAATTCAATAAATCACATATCCGATTAAGGATCAAGAAAAACTCACCGAAGTGAAAATAAGACCAACGAGATCAACGATTCAAAGAGACGTACTTGGGAATGCAACCCCATGAAGAAACGGAATAACGTCAAGGACAATCTCAAATCACGACAAACATTACATGAACAATTCATACATATGAACTATATAACTATCACAAGAATCTAATCATCATTATAACCAACCAAGATAACTTGCCTCAATACGGAGACGAGAATAGTCCTCTTCTTGTCGGAACGAACGAACGGTCCTCGACTAATATTGTGTACTCGAACAATCAACCTTGAATGAAGTATATTTTGATCATTAATACGTTTATATGATCATCTATACCGAATTTTAACGAGATAACATCTTAATTCCCGATTGAGTAGTTCAACTTTTGAAGTGTTACTTCAAGAACCTTATTCATACCATTCAATTCTTACAATTGATTACAAGATGATACCAAATGTTTATTGGATTAAGAATCATTCCATAATGTGTTAAACAATAATCTCCTATCCTTTAATCTTATCAAGAACATCTCAAATGATTAAAAGTAAAATCTGCACTACACACAATTACTTATGTTGAGTTAATTAGTTGTAAATCCATATCATGATTATGAAGACTATCTCAAGTTTAGAACCACCCTTATACTCTTCCAACTAACTTGGAGATTCAAACATCATACCTCTGAATTCACTTAGCCTAGGTTCAAGAAGATCATTTCAGTCTTCTAATGATCAACAAGGGTTTCTTAAAACATTCATGGTAATTATTCCAACAAGTCATTTACATTACAATGAAACAAGGATTATTATTATACCAATGGTGTTATTAGTCTAGCAAGGAGAGTGTGGTTAAACTAAACATGATCCTTACCATTTTAAAACACCAAGAACACACCATTACAAATCCCCTAATCATCATGTTCATCATTAAGTTTGTTGAAAGCTTAACTACAACATGTTTATTTTGATTAATTCATCACTAGGTGAAATATACTTAATCACTATCATTATAATTACGAGATTATAGGGTTAAATCGTAGAACATACCTTCAGAAATGAAGAACAATACACCAAACCACAAGAACACAATATAAGCTTCAAGAATGTCTCCAACTTCCAATCAACAAGCTCCAAAATCAAAATGTAAAGCTCCAACACAAGTTGGAAGAAGGTAAACTTGATCTAGGGATGAAGGGGGATGATTATATGGGTGAAAATCGGAGTTTGGACATGCAAAATGAAAGACACAAGTTGTCTTTTTATAACAGCACAGTTCGTTACGTACGTTATCACAAGAGGATAACGTACGTTAACATCTTTACGTACGCTACACAAAAAGTGTTACGTACGTAAGCTAAGTCCAGAGGCTCTTTGGTGAAATACGAACTTCATTACGTATGTTACCTCTAGAAGCATTACGTACGTAATGTAGGTCAACTAGGTTGCCTCCAAAAGATCAGATATTCGAATCCCATCCGGCCCCACACGCCGAAAGTTGAGATCGGATACGATTTCGCTGGTTACGTACGTAACAGGTTCCCCTTTATGTACGTAAAGGCCTCAAAATAGCGTACGCTATGCCTAATGATTAACGTACGTTAGTCTCAGATTTTAATAGTTCAATATGTACTTATCTATACAACGCTGAAAATTCAAACATAGTGCGAGTGATCATTTTTTTATTAAGTCTATTATAATATATTCTAACATCAATATTCATTTCACAAATGCAACAAGACTACAACAGTATTGAATTATCCGAATAGTACAACAGTAAGTAAGGATTTCCGTCGGATATTACATACTCCCCCCCTTAAAAGGGGTTTCGTCCTCGAAACTAAGGGGTAAACAATTCAGGATACCTCTCTTGAATGCTGTTCTCCATCTCCCATGTGGCCTCCTCGACCCCGTGTCGTGACCACTGAACCTTCAGTAGGGGAATCGTCTTATTCCGTAATTGTTTGATCCTTGTCTCAAGTATCCGTACGGGGCGCTCCTCATACGATTGATCCTCCGCTAAATCGATCTCATCGAACTGAAGTACATGACTCGGACCAGCAACATATTTCCTTAACTAGGAGACATGGAACACGTTATGGATCCGGCTCAGGGCTGGTGGTAAAGCCAAGCGATAAGCTAAATCGCCTACTCGTTCCAAAACCTCAAATGGCCCGATATACCTCGGACTCAGCTTGCCTCGTTTCCCAAAACGAAAAACTCCTTGGGTAGGAGACACCTTCATTAACACATGGTCACCAACCACGAACTCAAGCGGTCGTCGACGGTGGTCAGCATAAGACTTCTGTCGACTTTGAGCCATTAACAACTGGCTCCTAATCAAGGTGATCTTCTCACGGGCTGCTATTAACATATCGGGTTCCGTTCCCAGAGATTCTGACAGTTCGTCCTAACACAAAGGGGACCTACAGCGACGGCCATACAATGCCTCATACGGTGCCATCTGAATCGAAGCGTGCCAACTGTTATTATAAGTGAATTTCACCAAAGGCAGTTGGGCTTCCCAATCGTCCTTCCAATCAAGAGCACATGCTCTCAACATATCCTCTAGAGTCTGGATGGTTCTCTCAGACTGACCATCGGTCTGTGGATGAAAAGCCGTACTTAAATTCAACTGCGTGCCCATCCCACGATGAACTGCCTTCCAGAAGTGTGACACAAATCGCCCGTCACGGTCTGATACAATACTCTTAGGGGTACCATGCAATCTCACGATTTCCTTAATAAACAGCTGGGCCAATCTCTCGGGACCCCACGTGTCCTTAATCTCTAAGAAGTGGGATGATTTGGTCAGACGGTCCACAATCACCCAAATCGTATTCATTCCTCTACGAATCGTCGGCAAGTTAGTGATAAAATCCATAGATATGTCCTCCCATTTCCACTCGGGAATCGGAAGCGATTTCGAGATTCTGCGGTCGGTGCTCAATCTTAACCTTGTGAGTTAAACATCTCGAAACGAATTCGGCTACCTCACGTTTCATATTCCCCCACCAATAATTCTGCTTCAAATCCTTATACATCTTGCTAGAGCCCGGGTGAATAGAGTACGGGGTAGCATGGGCTTCTCTCATGATAGAGTTCCTCAATTCTTCGTCAGCGGGTACACAAATTCGATTTCTAAAGCCTATCAATCCATCCTCGTGGATCACGAATCCAGGGGCTTTCCCTTGGGTTACCTCATCCCGAACTCGAGATAAGAATGGGTCCATAATTTGCTTCGATTTGATCATATCATCAAGAGACGAAGAAATCTCAAGGGTGCAAAGTTGTCCCTGAACATGCTGTAACCAAACTTCAATTTCTGGCCTCATAAGGTCCAACTGCAACTCTCTCTGTGCTGTCAAACGGCTCAGCATCTGCTCCTGCACTGTCTTTCGGCTCAAAGCATCGGCAACCACATTTGCTTTACCCGGATGATAAAGGATCTCGAGATTATAGTCCTTGATTAATTCTAGCCATCTTCTCTGTCTCATGTTCAACTCCTTCTGAGTAAAAATGTACTTTAGGCTCTTGTGGTCTGTAAAGATCTGGCAGGTAACTCCATAAAGATAGTGACGCCAGATTTTCAAAGCAAACACCATGGCTGCTAACTCCAAGTCATGGGTTGGATAGTTAACTTCATAAGGTCGCAATTGTCTCGATGCATAGACAATCACTTTCCCTTCCTGCATTAGTACACATCCCAGACCCTGTCTCGACGCGTCACTATACACCACAAATCCTTCTGTTCCTTTTGGTAAGACCAAAACAGGTGCCGAAATCAATCGACTCTTGAGCTCATCAAAACTTTGCTGACATGCTTCTGACCACAAATACTTCTTGTCCTTCCGCAGTAAGTTAGTCATTGGTTGCGCAATTTTAGAAAATCCTTCTACGAACCGTCGGTAGTAACCTACTAGGCCGAGGAAACTACGAACTTCCTTCACGTTCTTCGGTGGTAGCCAATCTCGAATGGCTTCCGTGTTTTGTGGGTCCACTCTCACCCCTTCGGATGATATCACATGCCCGAGAAAGACAACCTCAGGCATCCAGAATTCACACTTAGAAAATTTCCCATAAAGCTGTTCCCGCCTCAATGTATCGAGAACTTGGTGGAGGTGACACTCGTGCTCTTCGTGGTCACGAGAGTAAATAAGAATGTCGTCAATAAAAACGACTACAAAGCGATCCAGATAGTTAATAAAAACTCGATTCATCAACTCCATGAATACCGCCGGTGCATTAGTCAGTCCAAATGGCATCACCACAAACTCATAATGCCCATAGCGAGTACGGAATGCTGTCTTCGAAATGTCAGACTCTCGAATCCTCAACTGATGATAACCAGATCTCAAGTCGATCTTAGAAAACATGGCAGCTCCCTAAAGTTGGTCCAATAAATCATCAATACGAGGCAAAGGATACTTGTTCTTGATGGTTACCCTATTCAGCTCACGGTAATCAATACATAAGCGCAGCGATCCATCTTTCTTCCGTACAAATAACACTGGTGCTCCCCAAGGGGACGCACTAGGTCGAATATAGCCCTTGTCAGTCAACTCCTCAAGCTGGTTCTTCAATTCTTGCATCTCAGTCGAAGCCATACGATACGGTGCTTTTGAAAGCAGGCATGTCCCTGGTTCTAACTCAATAATAAACTCCACGTCATGATGAGGAGGTAAGCCTAGCAACTCGTCTGGAAATACATCTGGGCAGTCTAGGACTACCGGAATGTCGGCCAATTCAACTGGTCGATCTGCTGTTTTGGCCATGTAGCACCAATAACCAATACACTTTTGATTAAGCAGTTTCACTGCTTTCATAGCGCTGATGACTCTCCCAGAACGACTGGGATTATCCCCTCGAAAGATACACTCGAAACCATCATCAGAAGTGACGGTTACCATCCGCTTGCGGACACTGAGTATTGCATCATGACGATCCATCCAATCGATACCCAAGATTATATCATCCTTAGGTAAATCGACTACAATCAGATTTGACAACCACTCACGGTCGTTCAAATGAATCGGGCAGTCCTGGACTTCACAATTTCCAATAATTCTTCTACCATCAGGTAGACCAATCACGTAGGGCTCACAATTGATAACATGGTTTAGAGGCAAACGACGTAAACAAGAAGAAGATATAAAGGAGTGTGAAGCACCGGTATCAAAAAGAACACACACAGGCTGGGAGTGGATCTCGAGTATACCTTAAATCATGTTGGCCTCGGGATCGTTAGCTTTCTTCATCTCGTAAATCCTGGGTTTCGCAGTTCCGGCACTAGGTGTACCACTTTGATTCCCACGGCCCATTCCCCTATTCGCCCCGGTGGTCTGATAGGAAGCGGACGGAGGCGTCCGGCTCGGGCAGAGGATCGACTGGAGCATGAGACGCTACTGGTTCATGTCCGGGCCCACTCCTGCAAAAACGAGCACGGTGACCATTCTTACCACAAGTATGGCATGTGATGGAAGGCTTTGGGCATTTGAAGTTGATATGCCCCTGGCCCCCACAGTTATGACACACCACGGATGAGGGAACCGTTCGAGAGTGGGCGGGCTTTGATGCCATGGGTGGTCGATCAGAAGGGTTTGGCAATGACTGGGGCTTCTTGAATGTCCCCCGATTACTCTCAGTCTGGTTCTGGTTCCTGGATCTTTTGTTGTTGGACTGTGGTTGTTTCTTGGAAATCTCCTTCGCGGTGAGTTCGTACTCCAGAGCTTTCTCGATGAACTCTGGTAAGGTAGTACAGTGGTGATTTAACAGCTGCATTCTCATTTGGGGTTTAAGCCTCTTGAGAAAGTATTTGATCTTATCGGCCTCTGTTCGGATAATTGTCATGGCGAAAGGAAGGAGTGCCTGGAATTTCTCAGCAACAGATAATACATCATCGTCTTCAGACGGGTCGGGGTTCAGTAGTTCCGACAGTTTGGCCTCCCGGAGTGGCCTTGGATAGTAACGGTCTAGCATGAGGTTTTTAAATTCCTCCCAAGTGTAAACACCATCAGCTGGCCTTACTGAAAGCCACCAGGTGTGAGCACCTTTGCTAAGATAATACGCAGCTACCGAGACGCGGTTCTCTTCCGGGCAGTCCACCATCTGGAAAAGTTTCTCAAAATGCTCGATCCAATGCACAATGTCAGCAGGCTCAGAGGAGCCTTCAAAGGTCGGTGGTCGCTGGCGAGAGATGTCGCTGATAATCCGACTCATGGGTCTGCCAATCACAGGAGGAGGATGAGGCCCCTGTTGCTGGCCAGTAGCGGCCCTCTGCATAGCTTCCATTAGTTGACCCATCTGGGTCATCTGTGTCATCATGCCCTGCATCACGACGTAAGGATCGAGACGCGCATCCCCGCGCCCACTGCGGTGTGATTGTTCTCTAGAAGGTGAACCACTGTCTGCGGAACTCTGATCCGCATTCGCGCGTCTGTTGGCTCGAGGTATCGGGATTCGGCCCCTTCCGCGGCCTCGTCCCCCTGTGCCACGACCTCTCAGGTTTCTTTCCATACTGAAAGATTCAATCATAATGATAACCATAAGTACAGTTCAAGATACTAAAATTCATGCTAAGTTAATAGCAACAAGGAATCACATATTCAAGGAAACGGTTATCGATACCACGAATGTCGCACCGAATATTATATCGGCGTCAAGTCGAACAATTCCAATCATATAATTAATTCAGCATTTACCTCGGATTATTAATCAGATAAATCCTGTCACAATTCCTCGAAATAACATGATCAACAAGGAGACTCATACTGATATCAATATCATGCCAGTAATTAAATCATGGCTCATAAGGTACATACCGTATTTGGCTCGTAGGGTCAGGCGCTTGCACAGGTCACACATGACACGAAGGTCTCTTGATACTAGTTCATTTCACAATGACTCATAAAAAGGAAACAACTCTCTGATACCATCTTCTGTAACACCCTAAAGGGCGGCTATTATAGTGCCGTGGATCCCACACTGGGACCCACCAGGTGATAACCAAAACAGATTAAATAAATATTATTTGTGATACCGAATCACAATGAATAGTCATTACTCCGATTAAGAGTTTATCAAAAATATGGCCAATGGTCTTATAATACACAGGATCCGAAAAAAACAAGTATTTTCCATCTCAATATGGTTTATACTTGTTTTTTTTCGGATCCTGTGTATTATAAGGCCGTTGGCCATATTTTTGATAAACTCCTAATCGGATTAATGACTATTCATTGTGATTCGGTATCACAAATAATATTTATTTAATCTGTTTTGGTTATCGCCTGGTGGGTCCCAGTGTGGGATCCACAGCACTGTAATAGCCGCCTTTTGGGGTGTTACACTGGATCTGGTTGAGGAACAAATTCAATGAGTTTTTTGATTAGTTCTTCTGGTGTTGTTGCAATGACTATGATTCGTTTAGCACGCTTGGAAATAAAACCTTTTTCAGCAGAGTAGTCGATGAAAGATAGTAAACCATCAAAGAAACAATTGACATTAAGTAGACCTATTGGTTTTTGATGAACATTTAGCTGGGCTCTGGTAACCACATGAAAAAGTTCCTCAAGAGTGCCAAATCCACCGGAAAGGGTGATAAAGGCGCCAGAATTATTTATCATGTGAGTTATGCGATCTTGCATATTTATAGCTCTAAACTCATCACCAATAGTTGCCCCGGTGATTTTACTTTCAGCCAGAGGTTTTGGAATTATTCCCAACACTCTTACTCCTTCCATATAGGCAGAAACAGCAGCTCGTCCCATTAATCCTAGACTTCCTCCTCCGTAAACTACATGAATGCATTTTTATTCTAAGGTACGACCCAAGTTGTGGGCTGCTTCAGTAAAGCATGCTTCTTTTCCATAACTAGCTCCACCAAAAATGCCGACTGTGCTAAATTTTTTTTTGGAAAATGATGACCCATTTTTGAAAAGAAATTTATTAGAGAGAAAAAGAGAAAAGTACAAGTTTGAGGGATGAATAAAAAGAACAAGCACAATGTTTATTTATAGAAGAAAAATGAGGAAAAAATGCTTAACAAGTTTGTGATTGCGTTGATTGCGCTTCAACTACTCAATAGAATAATGAATGCATTTATCGCGTATCACAATTTTTTATTAGGAAAATCTCATCATACGACAAAAATAAAAGATACTTACGCGTATGTACAGTAGTTGTGATTGTGGCTCACATCTTCCTCTGATTTTACGTTCAGAAACAGCCTAAACGCCTTCTATGAGTCGGGGAGAAGCTTCCCATCCAATTTTCTTACAAATTGGCAAACAGGGTCTTTTAACGTCAGATTCCCAAGACATTGTTCGTATTCTGGTTTGAATTTATTCCACAAACATCGAATTCCGTAATGTACGAGTCCATTAGGATGCGTGTCAAGATAAATTTCGATATTATCTAAATTCTCTTTATTCAGACCATCCTTAATGAACTGAATTTTATCTTCTCTGTTTGTAGATGGAATTCCTAAAGATCGACATTTTAAATTACAGTTCCATCTAGCACATTTATAGCAAACGGCTATTATCTTTGCTCGTCATTTCTTGGCATATGAACTTTTCCCAAGCCCTGGTAAAAATCTAGTAGGTATTTCTGTGAATTCACCTGCTATTCTCACTTTGGCTTCAATAATGAATCTTATGTCAAAAGGTATGCTTTTATTCATAAGCAACCTCATCCTTTCAAGTCTCGTCTTATAGATTTTTAAAATGACATTTTTGCTCAGAAAGGGAAATCTTTTTTCAATTTTATTCAATGTTTCTTCCATGATAAAAAACTATAAAAATAAAAGAGAGAATATCTACAAATATCACTTGTTGTGGGAAAATGAAGAATCGGACTTTAATAGTCACAGAGTACCATTATCCGTCACTTGACCGGACAAACACAATTGAGTACTAAGTTACAACGTCGAGAAAATGTATCCTATAACAATAGTTCACAATGTAAGATTTCAAATATAACACTTATACTTCCCCGGCAACGGCGCCAAAAACTTGACACGGTCTTTAGTGTAACTATCGCAAGTGCACGATATCGTATCAAGTAGTAAGTGGACTTTTTGAGTCCGATTTATCGATCCCACGAGGAAGTTAGGTTATATATTGAAATATACACTTTTTAACTATTTGTTATAGAGATTTATAAGATTGAAACACACAATTTAAGAGTTTGGTTTGACAATTGCAAAGAAAATCGCAATAATAGTTCTAATTTTCAAGGAAATATAAGATTGCACTACTAATAGATTAATAAAAGATATAATGAAATAGTTGGGATTACAAACTTAGTTCATCATTATTTATAGAAGATGTATAGGAGATCATAAGATGAATTTACTTATTATGTTGTGTAGATTTGATTTTCCTTAAAAAGACGGTTTCTCTTTCGAACTATAAAACGACCCTTATATATTGAATCAATCCACTATATTTCTATGTTGATTGGCTTCAATACATAGCATTAGGTTTTATGAAAATAACTCAAAGAACCATCTAAGGTCTAGAGGTATATTTCTATCCCCTAGAACAAATTAGAGTGAAGATCATTTGATCTAATCAAACATATTTTCTTTCGAAACATATGAAGACCATAAATATCGTCATTTATTGGCCAAATAAATAAAGATTGTTAAAACAATGAAAATCACACACAATAATAAGTAATTCATAATAGGTCTTTATACAAACTTAAATAACATGACTAACCTTGTTTATAATCCCAACTTAAGGTAACTTAGCCCATGAAGGGTTTAATAAACATAATACAAGCTTGAGTGGTCATTATTAGTTGAAAAAGAGAAAGAATTGATCCTAACTCCCTTAGTAGATAAAGGATAAAGAAGCAATAAACTCCCTGAACAACATATGTTATACCACTATTACACAAATCACTCAAGAACACAAGTGTGTTCTTCACATAAAAAGAAAATATTACAAAAAGTGGAAAAATATAAGATGAATGATGAATAATGATGGATCTAAGGGGTCTATTTATACACCTAAAGTCATCTAATAGCTCCAAAACTCCAGCATTATTACAATAGATCGTATCAATGCCAGCCATCCCCTCAATAATAGACCAAAAGTATAAAAAATTAGGCAATGATCAATAATCTGCCAAGAGTTACGGCCGTAATATTGAGTAGTTACGGCCGTAACTTGGATGACTTACGGCCGTAACATTGAGTAGTTACGGCTGTAACATGGCTACGGCTTTTTTCTTTGTGAATTACGCCCGTATGTTATGATGTTACGCCCGTATGGAGTTTAAGACTTCATTTTCAGCCCAGAAATTTCTTAGACTTTGCGTTTTTGCCCCAAATCTTCTTCGGATGATAACTTTTGATATATAACTCAGATTTTGAATCCGGGAAGACTGTCGAACTCGTCTCGGAAAGCCCTACAACATGAATACATAAAAATTAAACTAAGAGAATATTTTATAAACATGTTATTTCTTGAGTAAATCAGTAATTCAATCCGATTAAGACTAGATTTACATCTTCATCCGATAAAAATAAAATTATTAAAAACTAATTAATTAAAAGCAAAAACGAGTAGACTAGCTCAATTATGGGTGAAATTTATCGATACAAACCATGGATAAGTGTATAAAACTGACACTTATCACCGGCTCCCGAAGAATGCGACGTGGCTGCCCCACCGGCTGCCCCACGTCCCCGGCCACGTCCACGGCCACGACCACGGCCCCTTCCAGCATCCATGCTGGTGTTAAGAGGTGGCAAAAATCAACTCGATGATAAGTAAAAGAGGGAGAATAACCACAGTTCAAGAAACGGAAATACGGTACGAGAAAGAAAAGAATCGAGTAAGGAAAACATACGAACACTAGAAGTACTGAGATGCTGGCAGCGGTGTGACAATGTGCAAAACAAATAAAACTAGACCCAAATAACCGACAAGCCTAGGTATCCATAAACCTAGTGCTCTGATACCATTTTCTGTAACACCCCCGGGATATTCGGAGTATATTACAGCGCTGTGGACCCCTACATGGGACCCACCAGGCTAAAACAAGGAAGACACCACTCGACTAACCATCTCAGTTAGCGAGAACACATATTTAAATAATACAACATATAAAGATATGCCCGGAGCAACCGGCATAATAAACATCAACCGACAATATTGCAATCTGAGTTCATACAAAATGAAGTTAGGAGTGAAAAGCCTAAGTACTCGCGAGTACAATCTATAAGTTTATAAATGGGGGAGACAACCATATCGAAATAGACAAGAGAAATAAGAAGACTCAAATGCAGATGTCAACGACCCTGGCCAACATCCTCGTACTGTCCCAGCGCCCGCTCGTCCGGCAGAACGTAACCTGAAATGCATAACAGGAATTTACCCAAAACGGGTCCCCAAAGGGGTTAGCAATTATGCTAGTACAAGTAATCAAGGCAAACCATTCGCTTACACGTTTCATAGTACAATGCACCAAATCATTTCAAAAACCAAAACCAGACATGTCTTTTCCAGAAACAAACAGTCAATCACATTTGCCAAGGACCGGGACGAAGCCACAAATCCCGCTCGAGGCCTCTAAGGACCCTCCCGAGCTGGCCATATCATAAAACAAATCACGCACGTGCATCGCCTAGGACCGGGATGAAGCCACAAATCCCACTCGAGGCCTCTAAGGACCCTCCCGAGCTGGCTAGCAAAACAAACTCATGAATCTAGGGCTCAAACCATTGGACTCCCTCCGTGATCCCGTCGGACCCTCCCGAGGTGAGCAAATCACACACAATATACATTACCATTTCACGTTAAGCATAAAGGTTTCAAAAAATACTTGCCTTGGATAATTGATGACGCAACGAACGGAAAGGAAAATCACCGACGAACGCTAAGAACCAACGGAACCGAACCTAACAATTCAAAGAATATAATCACAACCAACTCTAAACGAATACGGAAATGGAATACACCCGAAAACCCGCATACGATTCATGTATATTCGTATAAAAATGACAACGAGGGCGGACCACAACCAAACCCTCTCAAATACGCAACCACGAAATATACCATGAATCCGTAGGGAAAACAAGAATACTAGCAAGATTAATTATATTCATCATGAATTAACCAACAAAATGGAACGAAACGGACGAAAATCCAAAAACCCCCAAATTGCCCAAAAGTAGGGTTTTAAGAGATTTACCTTGGATTGAGGATGAAGAACACAAGTAGGTGTTGTTAATCTACTTCAAAAACTCAAGGTAGAAGATGCCTGAAATGATCGGAGGAAGAGATCGTTCGAAAATCGCCTGAAGGAGCTCTAAGCCGCGGGGAGGAGAAGAAATGGGAAAAGGTAAAAATCTGGGTCAACTCCCTGGTTTATATATCCAGGGAGCGTTAGCGCGCGCTAATCCTCAAAAGTTAGGGTGCGCTAACGGGACAAAACTCCAGTCCAGAAAGT
Organism: Orobanche coerulescens; assembly: GCA_033398695.1. Lineage (NCBI taxonomy): Eukaryota > Viridiplantae > Streptophyta > Magnoliopsida > Lamiales > Orobanchaceae > Orobanche > Orobanche coerulescens. The sequence goes on along the minus strand of CM065805.1, from coordinate 25,415,025 downwards.
TAACGTCCCAGTCCAGTAACCAGATTTATGGGCCGTTAGCGTGTGCTACCCGAAACGTAGCGTGCGCTATCGGCCATAGCGTGCGCTACCTAGACAACAGCCGAGTCCAGAAGTGAACTGCCCAGTACTCACCTGACCCCATTAGCGTGCGCTGCCGGCCAAACGTAGCGTGCGCTAAAAGTGTATCGGTAGCGCTCGCTATCGGCCATAGCGTGCGCTACCTGGGCACCTGACCGAGTCCAGTAGCAAACTATCCAGTACTGGACAGACTCGCTAGCGCGCGCTACAAAACAAGCGTAGCGTGCGCTATACAATAACATTAGCGCGCGTTAGGCATAGGGTAACAACGGTCCGAAACACCAAAACACGAATGAAGCATCAAACGGAACAAAACAATATGTATGATAACATACAATGGATCTACGGCAACCCCGTACGGCGGTTCCGAACAACAATTATGAGAATCAGATCAATAGATGACGGAAGAATCAATAAACATAGAACTGGATGACAAAGAGTCTCGAAACAATTATTCCCAAAAATTAATACGGTTACACGAGGGTCGCTAAAAACGAGAAATACACCGAAAAATGAAAATACCGGGAAAAGAAAATACGGATATTATAGAGTGATGGTAGGTCGTGTACGTTGAGCCAAGTACAATAATGCGCTATTGCACTCAAGTAGGGAATTTCAACTCCCAAAGCTCTTCGTCACTTTCCTTTAGACGAAATGGATCTTTCCTTTGCATTCAAATGTTCGACCTATCATGGGGTGCTAGTCGGGTTTACCTTGTCCATATTAAAGTGCCTGAAAATCATCTGGACATAGGCAGACCGGTGGAATGAATTCCACAAACTCGATGTTCTATGTCAATGCCTCGACAGAACTGAGTTCTCCCAAGATCTTTCATCTCAAACTTAGATTTCCAATATCCGGTGGTTTCTCTTATTTCATCAAGACCGATTATGTTCATGTCATCGACATACATTGTGATGATCGCAAATCCGAAACTTATTTTCGTTGTGAAGACACAGGGACACAATTCATCGTTCTTATATCCCTTCCCAATCAAGTAGTCACTTAGACGGTTATAACACATCCTTAAGAATTGCTTCAAAATCGTAAAGTTGAGCGTTTCAATCTAAATGCAAACGCACTCGGTGGTCTAGAGTCATTTGATTTGGGTAATGAAATTCCGTAGGGCACTTCCGTACATATCTCCGTATCTAGATCCCCATAGAGATACGTAGTGACCACATCTATTGGCTGCATTTCTAGCCCCTCGGAAAGTACTACGCTAATCAAATAGCGGATACGTATACGTGGGAGTACATTTCCTCGTAATCAATTTCAGGGAGTTATGAGAAGCATTACTTCGTGAACCTTGTACATTAGAACTCTACTATTCTCACTGTGATTTACGACAAAGGCTCGGTTATGTCCTTCAGGCTTTACACTTGGTTAGGTTAGCACTACCTACACCAAATACCTGTCTCTTTGTCAGAGAATCTTGTTCTACCTGGAATATTTTTCTTATTGGCCAATCAGCTGTAACACCCCCAAGACGATCAGGGCATATTACAGCGCCGTGGACCCCACACTTTGGAGCCCATCAGGCTAACACACCAAAACGACATACGACAAAAGACATACATCATCGACAACAGACAATTTATCAATCCACGACATTTAAATCCAAAGATTGAAATTTGACAATACAATTTGACATCAAATCCATTCCTAAAACGGGTACACAAAATTAATAAATTCAAGAAATAAATACTCGAGTACTTAAGCAAATGACATAATAAGGAAATCCCAAAACAAGACACCAATAGACAACCATTGAACAGAATCAAACCTGCCATCATCCTCGTACGGCTTGCATGCTCGTTTGCTTCCATGACCTGTACCTGAAATACAAAAGTATTTCCCCCATTTAAGGGGTTAGCGACAACTGCTAGTGCAAGTACAATCCATTTAAACTACCATTCTAATCAGATGAAATATGCGCCAAAAAACATTTTAAAAATCATTTATATTCCGGAATATTTATTATGCACAAGCACGAAACACATTTCTCCAACAAAACAATTCAAAGTTAACCGTTGGTACGAGACTTACGGCCACCGTACCCCGCAGAGCCCCGTCGGACATCCCTGGGTGGTTAACCATAGTTCGTGATTCGCACACTCATGGCAATACGTATCCCTAGAGTCCCCGTCGGACCGTCCCTAGGTGAACACACGCATATCCATCCATACAACCACGAAAAGCCATAATTCAAATACTAGAACGCGTAAACAAATGTAAAGTACTTTCCTTTGAGACATCTTCAAAGAATCGGGAATGTATAACGACTACGAACGATCCGGATGGAAAACGACGGTTCCTAAATGAAGGATTAACATAACTCAGTCCTAACGGACAACAATAATCGAATAGAATACGTCCATAACCCCTATTACAAGCTATGGCAATATACGTTCAATCGATACGGGCGAGGGTTTACGCAAAATCTCCCCGAATCGATAATTCATGGATTAAACTCGATGAAATCATATTGGGAATCACCCAATAACAACAATTGGTAAGGAATAATACAACATACTTGAACAATTTGAGATTAATCATGCAAAACCCGAAAACCCCACAAAATTGACAAAGTTAGGGTTCTAAGCCATTTACCTTGGATTTGGACGGTGGAAGATGATTACTTAGAAGATGATACGCTCCTACGATCTCACGGTGATGAAGGATGACAAAAATATGGATTGGAAGTGATGGAATCGCCCTCTATGCATCGCCCGACGAAGGAAACGAAGAAAGGAAATGAAAAGAGCGGGCTGCTACGGACGTAACAGGGGCTGCCTTGCGGCCGTAATAGTGCCAACATTACGGCCGTAATGAATGGGGTATTATGGCCGTAACACCCTACTGGACAACAGTCTAAGAAGCTGCTATCCGAACTGTCCCAAACGACTCCGAAACTCGGACCTGCTATCGAACCAAAAATATGGTTATGAAGTATTCTCGATGACGAATCTAAGCATTAAAAGGAAACAAAATTCCGATTCCCCGAACATTCGGAATTCGACGGCGAAAGTAAATTTCCCTTAAGTTTAAGGAAATTACAAAACGGCCCAAACGCACCATACGACGTCGGATTAACAAACCGAAAGTCACAACACGAACAACTCAACCATACGAACTCATGTAAACAAAGAAACAACAAAAACAAACAAGTTTCATGAGAATCGAATGCATATACGGCAAAACATAACATAGAATGGTTTTCGTAAAAACACCTCCGAAACTCGTCCAAATGGAAAAACTCCAAGAATAAAGTAGATTCAAAATGTCGAAACTGTTACAAGCGAGTCGATAAAAATAGACATACACAAAAAATGGAAACTGCTAAAAATGGAAAGGTACGGATATTACATTCTCCCCCTCTAAAAAGAAGTTTCGTCCCGAAACTTAAGAATCAAAAAGCTCGGGGTGCCTCGAACGCATATCCTCCTCCAACTCCCACGTTGCTTCCTCGACTCCGTGCTTCGACCATTGCACTTTAACCAAAGGAATGGTTTTGTGCCTTAATTGTTTGTCTCGACGCTCCAAAATTTTAACGGGCCTCTCCTCGAACGTGACGTCCTTCTCGATCTGCACGTCCCCAAAATCGATAACATGGGATGGGTCCGGAACATACTTCCTCAGCTTAAAGACGTGAAATACACTATGCACATGACTCAACGACGGAGGCAATGCCAAGCGGTACGCCAATTCGCCAACTCTCTCTAATATCTCGAAAGGCCCAATATACCTCGGGCTGAGCTTCCCCTTTTTCCCAAAACGGAAAACTCCATTCGACGGGGAAACTCTCAACAAAACATGATCTCCCACCTCAAACTCCAAAGGTCGACACCTAACATCGGCATAAGACTTTTGTCGACTCTGAGCCGCCAACATCCTCTCTCTAATCAATTCAACTTTCTCCCTCATCTCTAACACAAGATCCGGCTCGGTGCCAACTAGATCGGACGGCTCATCCCAACATATCGGTGATCGGAAACGTCGGCCATAAAGCGCCTCATACGGTGCCATCTTAATTGACGCGTGCTAGCTATTATTATACGTAAACTCGATCAAGGCCAGATGCTCCTCCCAGTCACTACTCCAGTCTAACGCACACGCGCGTAACATATCCTCGAATGTCTGAATGGTACGCTCAGACTGCCCGTCGGTCTGAGGATGGAAAGATGTACTCAAATGCAACCGTGTCCCCAATGTCTTATGTATCGCCTGCCAGAAATGCGATACAAACCGGCCATCTCTATCCGAAATAATAGTTTTCGGCGTACCATGAAGTCTCACTATCTGCGCGATGAACTGCGACCCAATTTTTTTGGACCCCAAGTATCGTTGATGCCCAGAAAATGTGCCGACTTAGTCAGACGGTCCACGATCACCCACACCATATTCATTCCGGTCTTCGTCCTCGGCAAATTCGTGACAAAATCCATCAAGATATCTTCCCATTTCCATTCCAGAACGGGGAGTGGTTTCAACAATTCGGCTGGCCGCTGATGCTCGATTTTGACTTGTTGACAAGTCAAACACTTAGCTACAAACTCAACTACCTCGTTCTTCATGTCGTTCCACCAGAAATTCTTCCTCAAATCTTTATACATTTTACTGGAGACCGAATGCACTGGGTAAGGTGACACGTGAGCCTCTCGCATAATACTCTGCCTCAATTCCACGGAACACACAGCCGATCTCGGAATCTTAACACACCATCCTCATGTATTGTAATATCCGGGGATAATTTTTTTTTCGTGTTACTGTTGAGTTGTACATATGCATTTGGAATTGTACAAGTGTTGTTGTTTTGGACTGATACAATGTATATTGTATTGGAATATTTCGGGATCGAAATATTATACTTGTCGTCGGGTTAGTTTCGTCGTTTGAATGATGGTTGGAGAGTTTGGATTTTTGGCTAAGTACACTAGCCTTAACGTACGCTACATGGGTAGACTTACGTACGTTATGGGCTGAGTATTACGTACGTTATGCCTGTAAGGTTACGTACGTAATGCTTGGTAGGTGACAGGAACCTTCCTCGTAGTCACTTTCGGCCGGTGGGTCCCGAGCATCTTCCGATCGGATCTCACTATTGTAGTCAACGGACCCTTACGTACGTTAAGAGGTGAGATCTACGTACGTAATGTAGGTCTTGTTAACGTACGTAATAAGTTCTTGTTTACGTACGTTAAGGCCTTGGTATTTTAGTCCAGTTAGTTCTGGATTTTTCATTACGTACGTTAATGTCTTAGTATAACGTACGTAATGCCTCTTACGTACGTTAACCATAGTGTATAACGTACGTAATGAATTGGTCAGTCTATTTATCCTGGTTTCGTCTTTCATTTCCTCACGAACCAAAACACTTTTTCTCTCCCTAGAACCGTCCGTTTGGACTTGTTATTGATGTTTAGCCTCTTCCAACTCGATCTTGATCATCCTAGCTTGGATTGAAGCTTGAAGTTGGAATCTTGTTGGTGCCCCTTTGGTGTTTGGAGGCTTCTTCTTGTTCTTCTTTGGTAAGTTCCCTCAATCTCTTGTTCTTCAAGTGATTTTCGAGTTGTTGTTGTTTTCTTAGGGTATTGTTTGATTCATGGAGTATATCATGATTCTTCATGGTTTTGATAAACTTTTGATGAAGAACATGTTGGTATAGCTTGAGTATGATTATGTTCTTGATGTTTTAGATTGTTGGGAGGTTTTTATTCATGTCTAGGAAGGATTATGTTAAGATTGTTATATGATTAACATAAGTCTTGAGATGATTATTGTTGTTGGTGGTGTTCTTGAAAGATTTTAACCATTTTAGTAAGGATTTATGATGATTTAGGAGATGATCATCATAATTTGGAAATGGTTGAGTGAATCTTGTGGTTTAATCCGATTTCATGAGGTTATGATGAAGGATTTTTATTTCAAACATCATGGTTATTGAGTTGATGATGTTCTTGGGGTGATAATGATAATATTGATAATATTATCATTGTAGGAGGATCAATTTGATGATATTGGTGATATTATCACTTTGAGATGTTTGTTTTGATGATTGTTCTTAAATGAATCTTGTTGAATGGATTTCACATGTGTTAAGAACGTAATGATCATGTTAATTGATCATCGAGGTGTTGGAGAATGTTAGAATTCATAGTTGAGGACTATGATATTCGTTCGTGCGGTGTGATCGATTCGTGTTTGAATCGGGCTTTGTCCTTGTCGTTGTTTTCTATTGATTTTGTGTTTTTGAATGAATCGTTTTCATTCAAGGTTGTTCGAGTGTTTGTGATCGTCGGGAGGCGCCGTTCGTCGTTTCGTGCCAGGACATAGATCGTGGAAGGACTTTCTCGCCTTCGATTTGAGGCAAGTTTTATACTTGTACTGGTCAATGAGATTAATGTTATCATATATGTGTATGAATGTGTTGTATCATTTCGAGACATAGTCTCTTCGTGATTTATTGATATTTGGGGATTGTTTGATACAATACCCTTCGGTGATTTTACCAGTTGTGATTGTTATTCGTTAACGGCCGGTTTAAGGCATTGAGATTCTTGTTGTCGATAGCTGGTTCGCGGTATCGATGTATCGATTATTATTGTTGACGCTAATGTCGTTCTGAGGCATCGTTGAATCGTTATTATCGAATTGGAACTATTACTATGATGTTGCATTGGCCGATTGAAGGCGTTTGATATATTCGTTATCATATCTGTTTCGGTGGTCGGTTTAGAACGCCGGGATATCTATTCTACCGTATCATTGGTTATCGATTAACCGTTCTAAGGTAATCGATGTATTTAATTGGGATTATTGAAGATAATTCCCATCCGTTGTATCATTGGTTATCGATTAACCGTTCTAAGGTAATCGATGTATTTAATTGGGATTATCGAAGATAATTCCCATCCGTTGTATCATTGGTTATCGATTAGCCGCTCTAAGTTAATCGATGTATTTAATTGGGATTATCGAAGATAATTCCCATCCGTTGTATCATTGGTTATCGATTAACCGTTCTAAGGTAATCGATGTATTTAATTGGGATTATCGAAGATAATTCCCATCCGTTGTATCATTGGTTATCGGTTGACCGTTCTAAGGCAATCGACATATTTAATTGGGATTATCGAAGATAATTCCCATCCGTTGTGTCATCGTTATCGATTGACCGTTCTAAAGGTAATCGATGTATTGAATTGGGACTGTCAAGGATAGTTTCCATCCGTTGAGTTGTTGTGATCGATTGGCCATTCCAAGGCAGTCGAGGTATTTGAATTGGGACCGCCGTGGACGGAGCCCATCTGTGAGTTATTGTTGTCGTGTTGGCCGACTCAAGGCAGCATGCTGTTATTCTTGTGGGTTTGGTAATCTTGGGATTGTTACTGTTGTGATTAATTATGTTTTGGAGACTAGTCTCGGCTAGTGCTCGATGGGTAAGCTTGGGACTTGAACCTTCGCGGTTGGTTTCCCAACACCTACAATTCAATAGGTCACGGTCATGTTAATGATCTCATTATGGGTAAGCTTGGGGCTTGAACGTTCGCGGTTGGTTTCCCAACACCTACAATTCAGTAGGTCACGATCATGTTAATGATCTCATTATGGGTAAGCTTGGGGCTTGAACCTTCGCGGTTGGTTTCCCAACACCTACAGATCAGTAGGTCACGGTCACTAGGTGATCTCATTATGGGTAAGTCTGGGGCTTGAACCCTCGCGGTTGGTTTCCCAGCACCTGCAATTCAGCAGGTCACGGTCATTGGATGATCTCATTGTGATACGGCTTCGTGCCGTGGCTTTGGCCCTCATTGGTACAGCTTCGGGCTGTTTTGGCTTCGGGCCATTGTGGTGATTGACAGCTTCGGCAGAGTGACATTCAGGGTATTATGATGATAAACAGCTTGAGTACATTGGTACATTAAGGCCATGGTGATGTATCGGTATTCTGTCGGAGCCTTGGGCATTGTGATTCGTATCTATTTCGGTGTTTGGCTTGGGTTACCTTTGGGTGATGTATTGTTGTGTTCGTATTGATGATTCGCCGTTGGGCACTTGTGTTCTAACTCGTTGAGCGGTATTGATCGGATGCCGTGGGCATAGTATTCCACGAATGCTCGATTCTTACTTTGGTTTGTGAGCATCTCGTATTACCATTACTATACTATTCATTACGCCCTTTGGATGCATATCATGTTGTACATGTATTTGATAATCATTATCTGGATGACTGACCCGTGGGGCGGAACATGTTTTCATGTTTTAGGTGTTTGCGAGAGAGAGTTGAGACACGGGGGCATGACGGTGGCGGCGAGGCATCCAAGCGATACTAGTCCGAGATGTTTTGGTGTTCATGTCGGTCGGGCGGTTGGAGTACTCCGGTTTGTCGATTATTGTCATTTTGTATTATCCGAGCAAGGCTCGTGGATGTCGTTGTATTGTATTTGGGCCATGTAGGCCCACTGTTGTCATTGAAATTCCATATCGGAATATTATGTTGGATGTCAGTGTAGGGATTGTGATTCCCCTTTTTGGTCAGTTAGTTGTATTTTTGGTCGTGTTAGCCTGGTGGATCTCCTGGTGTGGGGTCCACGGCACTGTAATAACCCAATAGGATTTGGGGGTGTTACAGAAGATGGTATCAGAGAATTGGGTTGTGAGATACCCTGATATGTGAGTTATGTGGCTCTACCGACGCGGTAGTAGTGGGGCTGTCAGGTTATGACAATCTGGACAGTCGGGTTTTGTGAGTCGTGATAGTTGAGCGACTGTATGAGTCTTTCTTTCATCGAGTCGTCGTCGGTGAAGACTAGTATCGCAAGACCTCGAAGCTTCGTATGACCTGTGTAAGGACTCGATTCTCTTGTATGTTCATACATTCATTATGCCATTGATTATACATGTTTTGTTGAAATCTGTATGTAACATTGTGTTACGACCCATTCATGATTAGTTGCTTTAGAGCGTGTCGGCCCAGTATTGGCTATAATTAAGCATGTTTGAAGTGATTGTTTATTTGTTGAGTATGTATACTCGTGTTTGGCTATTGACTTAGCATTGTGAATTGGCCGTTGAGGCATATTTGAGCTTTGTTCATGATCGAACGTTATTCTTTCAGTATGGAAAGAGGAATCCGAGGACGTAGCAGAGGGGGTAAAGGCTGCAGAGCAGGCCGAAACCCAGAACCTCATGTTTATACGCGTAGGGGTGCCGATATGGATCAGAATTCAGCCGGATATGTGACTTATGCGACCGGTTCCCCTTCGGAACGTCATACTCGAGGAGTCGATCAGACTGACATCGACCCTTTCTTGCTTATGAAGGGCATGATGACCCAGATGACTCAGATGACGCAGATAATGGAAATCATGCAGACCTCGATGGTTCGTGGTACACAGCAGCAGGGACTCCAGGTGCCGTTCTATGGACAGGCCAGGAGAGTGAGTCAAATTATCGGCGACATCTCTCTTCAGAGGCCACCTATTTTTGAGGGTTCGTCGGAACCAGCTGATATTGTTCATTGGCTTGAACATTTTGATAAACTCTTCGACATGGTTCAGTGTCCGGAAGAGAGTAAGGTGGCAGTAGCGGCATATTATTTGAGTAAAGGCGCTTATTCTTGGTGGCTTTCTGTAAAACCCACCGATCGTGATTGTGCTTGGAGTGAGTTTAAGACTCTCATGTTAGAGAGGTATTATCCGGCTCCACTCCGTGAAGCCAAGTTGTCAGAGGTTTTGAACCCCGAATCCGTCGAGGCGAGGGTGTTATTGTTATTGCGGAGAAGTTTCGAGGACTCCTTGATTTGCTTCATCATTATCCGTCTTGAGGCGGATAAGATCAAGTATTTTAGCAAGAGGTGAACCCGATTGAGGATGCGATTGTTCAACCATAATTGCAATTCACTTGGTGAATTCATCGAGAAGGCTCTTGGAGCGAGCTTTTGATCAAGGAACTTGCTCGGAAGAACCCTTGATTTCTTAGGAGAGAGGACTAGGATGCCGGTTCATTCAGAGGGACATTGGGCTCCGACGTCTAGGAGGTCGTTTTCTAGTCGTCCTCGTGCTGGGAGAGCATCTTCTTCTCAGGCGACGGGTTCAACCGTTGTTTGCTTTAACTGTGATACAATAGGACATCGCAGTACTCGGTGCCCGATGCGGTCTATTGCTTGTTTTCTGTGTGGGAGGCAGGGACACCTTCAGAAATACTGCAGGGGTTCTAATGCCAGTAGATCTCAAGGAAGCTCACGGGCCTCGAGAGATTTTGTTGCTTCAGTCCGTACTCCATCCAAGGGGTCATATCGGGCTTCGGGAGCCAGAAGTATGGACACCCGAGGAGGAGCGGTGAGCTCAGATTTGGATCTTCCTCGAGTCGATCAGATCGAGGAGTTCGATGACCTGGAGGATGTTGATTTTGGATACATTTGAGATGTAGCCTTAATTTCTTTCTTTATTTTTCGGATTGATGTTTGACTCGTTCTGTACTTTAGTACTGTGGTTGCGAACCATTTATGGTTGATCTATCTTGTAATGATTGTATCTGAGAATCTTGAGATTTGAGGTCGTGTGATGTGTTTTTCCTTCCTTTTTGGTGTTATACCCGAGATTTTGTAATAATCTGGGTAATTGTTCATTTCAATCTGAGACGCCGAGTCGTGAGGACTTGGGTGTGCAGTTGATATGGTCCCGAGGACCACATATGCGTTGTTATTTTCCTTTTGTGGCATGAGTCAGTGTTTGCTTGAGCGTTTAATGCTGATGAGAACTGGGGAATGTACACCGATGATTGTAGACATGTATAATCGGCGGCACCCGCGGGGTGTGTACGCCGGTGTTACGAGTCTTGCGGGTGGTGCGACTTCCTGGCTGGTCTCTGACGGAGGAGTTATGATTCGATTGATCTCGCACTTGATTGAGTATTTTATCCCTTATTTTTCGACGTGTTCAGGCAGAGGAGACGCGGGAACCCGTGGGGTTGGCCCGTTTACTCAGGCGAAGTGGTTCACAGTGAGGAGTATCCTGGAGATGTTGTTTTCTTATCCTGATGGATAGTTCGTACCCCGTGTTTCTGCACCCTGAGTTTCGGGGACGAAACTCTTTTTAAGGGGGGGAGTATGTAATATCCGGGGATAATTTTTTTTTCGTGTTACTGTTGAGTTGTACATATTCATTTGGAATTGTACAAGTGTTGTTGTTTTGGACTGATACAATGTATATTGTATTGGAATATTTCGGGATCGAAATATTATACTTGTCGTCGGGTTAGTTTCGTCGTTTGAATGATGGTTGGAGAGTTTGGATTTTTGGCTAAGTACACTAGCCTTAACGTACGCTACATGGGTAGACTTACGTACGTTATGGTCTGAGTATTACGTACGTTATGCCTGTAAGGTTACGTACGTAATGCTTGGTAGGTGACAGGAACCTTCCTCGTAGTCACTTTCGGCCGGTGGGTCCCGAGCATCTTCCGATCGGATCTCACTATTGCAGTCAACGGACCCTTACGTACGTTAAGAGGTGAGATCTACGTACGTAATGTAGGTCTTGTTAACGTACGTAATAAGTTCTTGTTTACGTACGTTAAGGCCTTGGTATTTTAGTTCAGTTAGTTCTGGATTTTTCATTACGTACGTTAATGTCTTAGTATAGTGTACGTAATGCCTCTTACGTACGTTAACCATAGTGTATAACGTACGTAATGAATTGGTCAGTCTATTTATCCTGGTTTCGTCTTTCATTTCCTCACGAACCAAAACACTTTTTCTCTCCCTAGAACCGTCCGTTTGGACTTGTTATTGATGTTTAGCCTCTTCCAACTCGATCTTGATCATCCTAGCTTGGATTGAAGCTTGAAGTTGCAAGCTTGTTGGTGCCCCTTTGGTGTTTGGAGGCTTCTTCTTGTTCTTCTTTGGTAAGTTCCCTCAATCTCTTGTTCTTCAAGTGATTTTCGAGTTGTTGTTGTTTTCTTCGGGTATTGTTTGATTCATGGAGTATATCATGATTCTTCATGGTTTTGATAAACTTTTGATGAAGAACATGTTGGTATAGCTTGAGTATGATTATGTTCTTGATGTTTTAGATTGTTGGGAGGTTTTTATTCATGTCTAGGAAGGATTATGTTAAGATTGTTATATGATTAACATAAGTCTTGAGATGATTATTGTTGTTGGTGGTGTTCTTGAAAGATTTTAACCATTTTAGTAAGGATTTATGATGATTTAGGAGATGATCATCATAATTTGGAAATGGTTGAGTGAATCTTGTGGTTTAATCCGAATTCATGAGGTTATGATGAAGGATTTTTATTTCAAACATCATGGTTATTGAGTTGATGATGTTCTTGGGGTGATAATGATAATATTGATAATATTATCATTGTAGGAGGATCAATTTGATGATATTGGTGATATTATCACTTTGAGATGTTTGTTTTGATGATTGTTCTTAAATGAATCTTGTTGAATGGATTTCACAAGTGTTAAGAACGTAATGATCATGTTAATTGATCATCGAGGTGTTGGAGAATGCTAGAATTCATAGTTGAGGACTATGATATTCGTCCGTGCGGTGTGATCGATTCGTGTTTGAATCGGGCTTTGTCCTTGTCGTTGTTTTCTATTGATTTTGTGTTTTTGAATGAATCGTTTTCATTCAAGGTTGTTCGAGTGTTTGTGATCGTCGGGAGGCGCCGTTCGTCGTTTCGTGCCAGGACGTAGATCGTGGAAGGACTTTATCGCCTTCGATTTGAGGCAAGTTTTATACTTGTACTGGTCAATGAGATTAATGTTATCATATATGTGTATGAATGTGTTGTATCATTTCGAGACATAGTCTCTTCGTGATTTATTGATATTTGGGGATTGTTTGATACAATACCCTTCGGTGATTTTACCAGTTGTGATTGTTATTCGTTAACGGACGGTTTAAGGCATTGAGATTCTTGTTGTCGATAGCTGGTTCGCGGTATCGATGTATCGATTATTATTGTTGACGCTAATGTCGTTCTGAGGCATCGTTGAATCGTTATTATCGAATTGGAACTATTACTATGATGTTGCATTGGCCGATTGAAGGCGTTTGATATATTCGTTATCATATATGTTTCGGTGGTCGGTTTAGAACGCCGGGATATCTATTCTACTGTATCATTGGTTATCGATTAACCGTTCTAAGGTAATCGATGTATTTAATTGGGATTATCGAAGATAATTCCCATCCGTTGTATCATTGGTTATCGATTAACCGTTCTAAGGTAATCGATGTATTTAATTGGGATTATCGAAGATAATTCCCATCCGTTGTATCATTGGTTATCGATTAGTCGCTCTAAGTTAATCGATGTATTTAATTGGGATTATCGAAGATAATTCCCATCCGTTGTATCATTGGTTATCGATTAACCGTTCTAAGGTAATCGATGTATTTAATTGGGATTATCGAAGATAATTCCCATCCGTTGTATCATTGGTTATCGGTTGACCGTTCTAAGGTAATCGACATATTTAATTGGGATTATCGAAGATAATTCCCATCCGTTGTGTCATCGTTATCGATTGACCGTTCTAAAGGTAATCGATGTATTGAATTGGGACTATCAAGGATAGTTTCCATCCGTTGAGTTGTTGTGATCGATTGGCCATTCCAAGGCAGTCGAGGTATTTGAATTGGGACCGCCGTGGACGGAGCCCATCTGTGAGTTATTGTTGTCGTGTTGGCCGACTCAAGGCGACATCTTTGTTATTCTTGTGAGTTTGGTAATCTTGGGATTGTTACTGTTGTGATTAATTATGTTTTGGAGACTAGTCTCGGCTAGTGCTCGATGGGTAAGCTTGGGACTTGAACCTTCGCGGTTGGTTTCCCAACACCTACAATTCAGTAGGTCACGGTCATGTTAATGATCTCATTATGGGTAAGCTTCGGGCTTGAACGTTCGCGGTTGGTTTCCCAACACCTACAATTCAGTAGGTCACGGTCATGTTAATGATCTCATTATGGGTAAGCTTGGGGCTTGAACCTTCGCGGTTGGTTTCCCAACACCTACAGATCAGTAGGTCACGGTCACTAGGTGATCTCATTATGGGTAAGTCTGGGGCTTGAACCCTCGCGGTTGGTTTCCCGGACTGCAATTCAGAGGTCACGGTCATTGGATGATCTCATTGTGATACGGCTTCGTGCCGTGGCTTTGGCCCTCATTGGTACAGCTTCGGGCTGTATTGGCATCGGGCCCTTGTGGAGATTGACAGCTTCGGCAGAGTGACATTCAGGGTATTATGATGATAAACAGCTTCGGGCTGTTCGGCTGTTAAGGCCATGGTGATGTATCGGTATTCCTGTCGGAGCCTTCGGGCATTGTGATTCGTATCTATTTCAGTGTTTGGCTTGGGTTACCTTTGGGTGATGTATTGTTGTGTTCTGTATTGATGATTCGCCGTTGGGCACTTGTGTTCTAACCTGTTGAGCAGGTATTGATCGGATGTCGTGGGCATAGTATTCCACGAATGCTCGATTCTTACTTTGGTTTGTGAGCATCTCGTATTACCATTACTATACTATTCATTCTGCCCTTTGGATGCATATCATGTTGTACATGTATTTGATAATCATTATCTGGATGACTGACCCCGTGGGGGCGGAACATGTTTTCATGTTTTAGGTGTTTGCGAGGAGAGAGTTGAGACACAGGGGCATGACGGTGGCGACGAGGCATTCAAGCGATACTAGTCTGAGATGTTTTGGTGTTCATGTCAGTCAGGCAGTTGGAGTACTCCAGTTTTGTCAGTTATTGTCATTTTGTATTATCCGAGCAAGGCTCGTGGATGTCGTTGTATTGTATTTGGGCCATGTAGGCCCACTGTTGTCATTGAAATTCTATATCGGAATATTATGTTGGATGTCAGTGTAGGGATTGTGATTCCCCTTTTTGGTCAGTTAGTTGTATTTTTGGTCGTGTTAGCCTGGTGGATCTCCTGGTGTGGGGTCCACGGCACTGTAATAACCTAATAGGATTTGGGGGTGTTACATGTATCACGAATCCCGGGGCTTTCCCCTTCCCTACATTCTCTCAAAGCTGAATAAACATCAGGTCTTCCAAATGTCCTGATTTAATGTCGTCGACTAGAGACGAAGAAATCTCAAGAGTACGCAACTGCCCGGAACTCTCGGGTAGTACAATCTCAACGCTCAACCTCATCAACTCTCGATGTAGTCCTATCTGGGCCGTAAGTAACTCAAGCGCCTGAAGCGATACTGATTTCCGGCTCAAGGCATCTGCCACCAAATTTGCCTTGCCCGGATGGTAAAGGATCTCGAGGTCATAATCCTTAATCAACTCCAACCATCTCCGTTGTCTCATGTTTAGCTCTTTTGCGTGAAAATGTACTTCAGGCTCTTGTCATCGGTGAAAATCTGACATGACGATCCATACAAGTAATGGCGCTAGATCTTCAACGCAAACACAACTGCGGCCAACTCAAGATCGTGGGTAGGGTAATTCAACTCGTACAGTTTCAGCTGACGGAAAGCATAGGCAATTGTCTTCCCATGTTGCATGAGTACACATCCAAGCCCTTGGCCTGAAGCATCACTAAAAACTGAGGAACCCTCATTACCACTCGGTAAAGCCAAAACGGGGGCGGTCGTCAACCGTTTCTTCAATCCATCGAAACTCTTCTGTCTCTCGTCGGTCCACACAAACTTCTCTGACTTCTGTAACAACTGAGTCAGCGGTCGAGCGAGCTTAGAGAACCCCTCGACAAATCTACGATAATACCCAGCCAAACCCAGAAAACTACGGACCTCCTTCACATTTTTGGGCGGCGCCCAATCCAACACTGCCTCTATCTTATGTGGGTCCACACGAACACCCTCAGCCGAGATCACGTGGCCTAGAAACATAACCTTCCGCAACCAAAACTCACACTTTGAGAACTTCGCAAAAAGATGCCGAGTTCTCAAGATTCCTAGCACGATATGCAAATGATGTGCATGCTCCTCCTCGAGTAAATCAGGATATCGTCGATAAAAACAACTACACACTTATTGAGGTTTTCGATAAAGACTTTGTTCATAAGCTGCATGAACACGGCTGGGGCGTTGGTTAGCCCGAAAGGCATAACCACAAACTCGTAGTGGTTGTATCTCGTCCGAAAGGCCGTCTTCGGAATGTCGGAATCCTTCACTCAGAGCTGATAATACCCCGATCTTAAATCAATCTTCGAAAATACAGTTGCCCCTGGCAATTGGTCAAACAAGTCATCAATCCTCGGGAGCGGATACTTGTTTTTTATAGTCACCTTGTTCAACTCTCTATAGTCGATACACAGACGAAGCGACCCATCCTTCTTCTTTACAAACAGGACTGGTGCGCCCCAAGGCGAAGCGCTCGGTCGAATATACCCCATGTATAGCAACTCTCCCAACTGTTTCTTCAACTCAAGCATCTCGGCAGGCGCCATACGATATGACGTCTTAGAAATTGGTGCTGCACCCGGCTCTAAATCCACAGTAAACTCAACCTCTCGGTCTGGCAGCAAACCCGGCAACTCGTCTGGAAAGACGTCAGGATACTCACACACTACTGGAATTGACAAGAGCTCGACTCCCCCTTCTTTCGATATCAAAGCATAACACCAATAACCCGTGCAACCTCCTCGAAGAAGTCTCACCGCTTTCAAAGCGCTAATCAAGAATCTCTGGCTACTCCGCTTACACCCCACAAAAGAATGCTCGGTACCTTCAGAGGCTAACATCGAAACGGTTCTCGTTCTATAATTCATGATCATCCCCATGACGGTCTAGCCAATCCTCACCAAGAATCAGATCCTCGTCTTTAATATCTACCGCAATCAGATTAGAAGGCCAATCCCTCCCCGCGATACTCACCGGAAAATCTCTAATCTCACGATCCCCCACGATGCTATCCTGACTAGGCAGTTTAACAACAAATGGTTCACACGCAACTAGGAAATCAACAGGCAGATGACGCACACAATCCATAGATATGAAAGAATGCGTAGCACTAGAATCGAATAACACGGAAACAGGATGGTCAAGGATGTGAACGGTACCTGTAGCCACCGTCGCGTCGGGATCTCCAGCTCGTCTCATCTCATACACACGGGGCGGAACAGATCCCGCACTAGAAGCTCTCCCTCTAGAAGGCTGCCCACGTCCTCGACCTCTGCCAAAACTCCCCACTGGCCGAGAAATCGCGGTGCTCGATTCACACTGGTTCTCCCACTGGGCTGATATCTAAGTAACTGGTGCCCGAACTGCATCCGTACAATACTTAGCACAATGTCCCATCCGACCGCAAGCAAGACACTGAATCGGGAGCCTGTCACACTCACTCATCATGTGTCCAGGACGACCACAGTTAAAGCAGGTAGGACCATGAACGGAACCAGTAGGAGCAGACTTAGAACCGTTTCCTTGCCCAAATAACGGGGACTGATTCCCGAAGGCTCACGAACCAGACTGAGCCTTCGGATACCCGCCAGACTTGCCTCCCGAAAACTGACCGGAGGTCTTCTATTTCTTTCCCTCGGTTGCCGTCTCTGACGCAGAAAACGACATCTCATAAGCCATTGCCTTGTTTTGATAATCTTTCATAGTTGTACATCCGAGACCAGACATATTGTGACGAACCCTCGGCTTCTTCCGCATGTCAAAATGGCGGATCTTGTCTAACTCGTCTTGGACCTGGTTTCTCACATAATGAGTTGTTTGTTGTATTCCTTGATTGCCTGCGAAATGGGAACATCCTGGGGCTTAGCCTCAAAGAAGGCTCGGATCCTCCCATCCTTAACTCGCCATGGACAAAATTCGTCCTCCATCAGCTCTCGGAACTCTGCCTATGTGGCTGCCCGATCACGCGGTTTCACCGCTTGCCACCACGTTGCCGCCTCCTTGGCGAGGAAGTACTGAGCGATGGCTACCTTCCTCTCCTCAGGGCAGTTAGCCGCCTCGAACACTTTCTCCATCTCAAATAACCAACTCTCCTAACCGGAAGGGTCGGAAGCACCATCAAACTGCGGAGGACGCATACGAATCACGTCCGAAGTAGCTTATCATTGCCGGATCCAGTAGACGGAACCGGGTTGGCATTTGCTTGGCCGACCAAGACGGCCTGAGTCAGTAGCGTAATCTGGTTCGCTACTTGCTATAAAATATTTTCCACCCCGATATTCTCATGAGCATTGCCGGAGCTAGCAGACTGATCCTGATGGCCTCCGGAACTGGGTGGAACACTGTTCGACAAGGAAGGCATTGCCGAATCAATTCCCGAGTTATCGGACATGGCCGCCCCACTGGATGCGCCACGTCCCCTACCGCGTCCCCGACCGCGTCCGGGTCCTCTACCAGCAGGCATTCTGAAGAAGTAACGGGTAAATATAGTTCACACGCAAAACGCAATAAGGTACCAAAAAAGGAGTAGAACAGAACAACGTAACGAGTCAAGTTAGGAAAAACTTACGAGTATCGGCGTACTGAGATGATGGCGTAGCAGTGATACTGTTCAAAAACGACACTCAACTAGACCCAAATAACCGACATCCTAGGTATCCATAAACCTAAGCTATGATACCATATTCTGTAACACCCCCAAGACGATCAGGGCATATTACAGTGCCATGGACCCCACACTTTGGAGCCCACCAGGCTAACGCACCAAAATGACATACGACAAAAGACATACATCATCGACAACAGACAATTTCTCAATCCACGACATTTAAATCCAAAGATTGAAATTTGACAATACAATTTGACATCAAATCCATTCCCAAAACGGGTACACAGAATTAATAAATTCAAGAAAGAAGTACTCGAGTACTTAAGCAAATGACATAATAAGGAAATCCCAAAACAAGACACCAATAGACAACCATTGAACAGAATCACGCCTGCCCATCATCCTCGTATGGCTCGCATGCTCGTTTTCTACCTGTACCTGAAATATAAAAGTATTTCCCCCATTTAAGGGGTTAGCGAATACTACTAGTGCAAGTACAGTTAATTTGAACTACCATTCTAATCAGATAAAATAAGCGCCAAAAATCATTTTAGAAATCATTTATATTCCGGAATATTTACGGTGCACAAGCAAAAAACACATTTGTCCAACAAAATAATTCAAAGTTAACCGTTGGTACGAGACGCACGGCCACCGTACCCCGCAGAGCCCCGTCGGACATCCCTGGGTAGTTAACCATAGTTCGTGATTCGCACACTCACAGCAATACGTATCCCTAAAGGCCCCGTCGGACCGTCCCTAGGTGAACATACACATATCCATCCATACAACCACGAAAAGCCATAATTCAAATACTAGAATGCGTAAACAAATGTAAAATACTTGCCTTTGAGACATCTTCGAAGAATCGGGAATAAATAACGACTACGAACAATCCGGATAGAAAACGATGGTTCCTAAACGAAGGATTAACATAACTCAGTCCTAACGGACAACAATAATCGAATGGAATATGCCCATAACCCCGATTACAAGCTATGACAATATACGTTCAATCGATACGGGCGAGGGTTTATGCAAAATCTCCCCGAATCGATAATTTGCGGATTAAACTCGATGAAATCGGATTGGGAATCACCCAATAACAACAATTGGTAAGGAATAATACATCATACTTGAACAATTCGAGATTAATCAAGCAAAACCCGAAAAACCCCCAAAATTGACAAAGTTAGGGTTCTAAGCCATTTACCTCGGATTTGGACGGTGGAAGATGATATGCTCCTACGATCTCATGGTGATGAAGGATGATGAAAATACGGATTGGAAGTGATGGAATCGCCCTCTATGCGTCGCCCGACGAAGGAAACGAAGAAAGGAAATGAAAAGAATGAGTTCTGACCTCTGCCCGCTGTCTTAAAACAGCGGGCTGTTACGGCCGTAACAGGGGCTGCCTTATGGCCGTAACAGGGCCAACATTACGACCGTAATGAATGGGGTGTTATGGCCGTAACACCCTACTGGACAGCAGTCTAAGAAGCTATTGTCCGAACTGTCCCGGACGACTCCGAAACTCGGACCTGCTATCGAACAAAAAATATGGTTACAAAGTATTCTCGATTACGAATCTAAGCATTAAAAGGAAACACAATTCCGATTCCCGGAACGTTCGGAATTCGACGACAAAAGCAAATTTCCCTTAAGTTTAAGGAAATTACAAAACGGCCCAAATGCTCGAAAATCACCATACGACGTCGGATTAACAAATGTAAAGTCACAACACGAACAACTCAACCATAAGAACTCATGTAAATAAAGAAACAACGAAAACGAACAAGTTTCATGAGAATCAAACGCACATACGACAAAACATAACATAGAATGGAATTTAGTAAAAACACCTCCGAAACTCGTCCAAATGGAAAAACTTCAAGAATAAAGTAGATTCAAAATGTCGAAACGGTTACAAGCGAGTCGATAAAATAGACATACACCAAAAATGGAAACTGCTAAAAATAGAAAGGTACGGATATTACATCAGCTCTATGTTGATTTCATCCAATTGAGCGAGGTTCAACATCATCATACTTTATGATTCATGATAGTCATCAAAGTGGGTGGTTGATCTAGCCACACCCTCATAATTTCATCGAGATTCTTGATTTTCTGAACCATATCTTCGGGGCGTCCCCCTCGTCATGATTCATGGACATAATAAAATCAAGCATGATCTCATGAAACGAGTTCATTGATGGTTAACATGTGAATTTGTGCCATACTATACCTATTTCTTGGGTGAGTATTTAGTCAAACCATGTGGCTTCCACCCCTTCCTTCGCAGGGAGCCACGACCTCAACCACACCACCACCAAGTGTGGTTGCTTCACCCGGTTCATTGGTGATGTGCCCCTTGGAACCTTACAGACATATTTGCAGCTATAATATGAGATCTTGTCACTTGAACGATATCAGTAAATGCATCAGGCATCAAATCTACTACATCCTGAAGATCGAGTGTTCTTTGTGCTTCACGGTAACATTATGAAGTTCGGGGATCATAATGAGACAATGTGGGGAGACACCATGACAATTCCTGTCGTTCCCCGAGAAATTACATTTTCTCTCCTCCCCCTAACGACGGGAAGTTTGTCTCCTTAAAGTGACAATCCGCATATCGTATGGTAAAGAGATCACTGTGAAGGTTCTAAATAGCGGATAAACGTCTGGAGATTCTTATCCAACGTGAATACCTAATATTTTCTAAATACCAATGCGTTGTGGGGCGCAGAAAGCACATATAATGCATAACCAAATATGCGGAATTGGCACTCAAGTCCGTCTGGGTCCAAAATACAAAAATCAGGCTATCCAGTTACCAACTAGTACGCATAAACTAATTGGTTAGTAGAGGGTCCAAGAATGAACGATTTAAGTAAAGTTGCATGCAATATTGCATAATTCCAGGCAATGATATGCAAATTGGTGCACATAACTAATGACATAATCACCATACATATTCTTTCGACGGTGGTTTATGTGAGACCGTTTGCATATGCATGTGGGACGAGATACTATTCATTGATCTCTATCATGCAATAAACATCAAATACTTTTTGATGTAAACTCTCCAACATCATCGAGTCTTTTAGATGTGATAAAGGAGGTGAGCCCTTATAAATTATCTTGGAAGTTCTGCAGCAGTTTGAGTGGACAGGAGAGCGACATGTGACCAACATGTCGAAGAATCCATCAAAACCATAAATATATAAATGGCCCGCATATTAGGTGGATGGATCCACAAATATCTCCTTATAAGAGAGTGAAATTTCGAACCATAAGCATTTAAGCATTATTCAGTACTTCGAAATAAAGCTAAGAATCTAACGTAAGCAATATTAATATCTTGTTCGTGAAACAACATTGCATCACACAATTAGTGAAAAGAGAAAACCAACACAATCGTCTTGAGGCAACTATACCAAATGTAAATGAGAAAGTAAACATAATACTAAGATTCAGTCTATAGACTGCGGCTCGTATGACTCAATTCAATGATTGGTGAATGTGAAATTGATAGAGGGGGACTTGTCTAGATCATATTCTTCCATATAGTGAGTTCTCCTTTCTTTGGACTATCTATATTTCTTGTAGTGAGATGCGACTTGCTTGCTTGCATGGCAGTTCTTGTACCATGTCCAGCATCTCCACAATGATAGCATGGTTCATTGCCAACTCGAGCCTTAGAGGCGATAGGATGGGTAGGTGCTTTTTAGTTCCCTTAGCTAGTAGAGCCCGGAGCACCAAGTCTTCGCATTACATTAGAAGAACCCTCACGTCCTTGATCATGAAGCTTGTCATGTCTAGTCCCCTATTCATTGTGGTAGTTTCTATCCTTCACTTTGCCATAATTGGCCTCGGGAATTTTCTTTGTTCCAACCGACCTGGCATTATTGCTTACTAACATTTCGTTATGCCCTCAGCCACTTGCAGTAGGTTGATTAGCTTACTGAAGGTAGTGATGCATTTATTATCATACTCGAGCCTATACTGGTTCACTAGTATTAGGGCCGAAGTAGGTAAGGTGGAAAGGGTTTTCTGGATCATGTCATCTTCTGTGACGTCCTTCTCACAGAAATTTAGGCGTTGCATTGAGAGAGAGAGCATATCTTTGTTGAAATCGTTGATCCGTTTATAGTCGAGCAAGCGGATTTCATTTCACTACACGGTCAACTTTGGGAGCAAAGTGTCGTGAATGTTCCCAAATTAGCCCTTACGGGCATCCCATAATTCTTTTAGGGATTTCAACTGCAAATATTCCCATCATAGGCTGGGGTCGATGTGTCGCCTAAGGAACATTAATGCACTAGCTTTGTTTTTTCCAGACGGTACTTCGCCTACTTTTTCAAAGATAGTAGCAGTATAGTCCTTAGCGACAAAAGTGGTCTCTATGTCAGAAACCCATCTATAGTACTCATTCTCTTTTGAGTCCAAGATATCAAATCCGGGACGAGTTGGATCAGCTACCTTGATACAAGAAAACGAAAAATGATTTTTCACAGTTTACCATGAGTACTTTCCATAATAAAATTTTCAATAATGGGAGCGTTAATATTTTTCGGAACCAAGATATGGTCAAAACTACTTTCGATGCTATTGAGGGTGACCAATGAAATTATTTTATCATGGTTCGAGTTAATGTAGGCAGTAGATATAAGTCCTCTAAAAGTCTACTAGTGATTAACTTAATTTGCATGCCATATCTATATATGTATGCAAATATATGTATATTTATAGATATAGACATGTAATCCTAAGAATATATATATACACATATTATGCAGTCAAGTAGGTTTCTTATGCCGTAATAATTATTAATTCAACGTGAATTTATTTTAATCCAAGTTGTTATAGGCGATTTGCTTTAATTTAATTAAAATTATTAATGCATCATGCTTTTGGTTTAATTAAGCATAAATAAATTCGGTTATAAGTATGTAATCAAAGATATATAAAAAATCTAAAAATTGCACATTGCAGATAGTAGGGTTCGTACTGTGTACTTTACTTCGTGAATAGGGGCAGAAAACGGACTGAAAAAACGGGACTGCCGAGCGATTCGGGTTGGGTTCAGCAACCGGGTCGGGTCTGGGTCAGCAACCGGGTTGAGTCAGGCCCTTCTGGTTCTGGGTCGCGGGCCGAGTTCTGGACTGCAGTGACGGGTCGTGCTGGAAGGATGGCTGGGATCTGAAATCGGAGTACGAGTCGGAGGGGGGCTGGGTGACGGAGGCAGGTCGCGGTGATTCGCGGTCGAATTTGGATTCACAGTCCGGTCTGGTGTAGAGACAAGATGCGGCGGTTGTGAACGAAATCCGGAGACTGGGGGGATGAGTCGCGGCGGGTCGGGCAGGTTAGAATCCGGCGGGGCTGGTGCGAGAGGCGGACGGGCGGCGATCTGTTTCAATCGGGTTCGGGTCACGACGATTTCTGGTCGAAGGGGAAGTGTCGCGTTCGGGGGGGAGGGGGTAGCGGCGTCGGTCAGTGAAGGAGATTACCGGTCGCGGAAGGAGATGCAGGTGGGCGGCGGTTGCAGGGCAGGGAGGTGGCGACTAGGGTTTCTGGCAGCCGATTTGTTTTTTTCGGAATTTTGCAGAAAAAATAGGAGGGATTTTTCTTGCTCAATTGGGAACTACGTGTTGATAACGTGTTGAAGGAAAAATAACTGAGATAGAAAGTAGGACAAAGACTGTGTATTATTCCATTGATGACATCCCTTTAAATAGGGAGAAATACATACAAGTTATCTAATCCTACCCTAACCTGGGATAAATTTAAACTAACAGACTTGCAGACACATCGTATTATTACTTTAACACTATTAGAATTCCCGAACAAGTAAAACTTCTTTAAGAATATTCTGTATTTATAATAAGTTCATGCAAGAAAGTTAAAATTACAAATCGGAGTATTAGTTTCACTGGTACGAGCTTCTGAAGTGGTCTGTTTGCGAGTCCATTAACGCGTCTGTTCGCGAAATGACAAACCGAATATCTTTTAAATTTGATGTTAATTCATTTATAAAGACAAACATCATTTGACGAACTCGAGCGAACATTTATCAATTCAAAACCTAAATATCTCACGAGCGTCTTAAATTCTACAGAATTTTGAAATATGGAAAGCTTTTTACATTCAAATTGCTATGTTCTAAAAAACACTAGGCGCGTTAGGCATTCGTATTGCTAACGCCTTGCGCCCAAAATATTAATCAAGAATAGATGAGGCGTAAATCGGACTAGGCATATTTTTTTAATTATATTAATAATTTTTTAATAAAAATTATCAGTGTACGTAAAATAATTAAAATATTCAATATTTAGACCATTTAGACAGGCATATAATTTGTCATATATTAAATCTGTAAGCGTTGATATATGTATAAAATAGCCTGTAATGTCCATGATATCTCAGTTTAAGAATCTATAATACTGTTAAAATAAAAAAAAAATGTCTAGCGTCTAGGCTCTGCCAGCCGCTTAGGCATCCGTTCAACTGTTTAGCGTTTAGGCGTCCAGCCCATCTATGCGGCCAGTACAAGTGCTTATGCCATAATCAGAATGCCCAGTTATCGCTCAGTGCCTACGGGCCGCCTAAGCGGTCGCCCATATCGATTTATGGAACATAGTCAAATTGACATCACCGCCAACTAGGAAAAGGAACGAGAGAATTCCTTTTTTTTTTTTCAAATGCTATTCTATTTCATTTTTCAATATAATTTTTGTTTATTTATGACTTATCTATATATATAATTAAACGATCTATGATATTCGAGATATGCTACTATAAAAGACTAGACCTGGCAAACAGGCGGGCCCGGCCCAAACGGGCCGGGCATAAAACGGGTGGGCCTTTTTTGGGCCGGGCCAAAAAGGCCCGGTTTTTCCTGGGCCAAAATTATTAGGCCGCCTGGCGGCTTCGGCCCGGCCGTGACTTTTTTTTTTTTTTTGAAATATTAATTCTGAAATAAATATACAAATATTTTTCGATTCTTAATTATTATATTATTCACTATACTATCACAATCAGATAAATAAATATACAATTATTTTTATTTGATAATTACATTATTTACTACACTACCATAATCAAAAGACAAATATACAAATATTTTTATTTGATCATCATATCATTTATCACTGCTAATTTTTTATAAAATCATAAAATAATATTATTATTGATATGAGATACTACAAATAATCACAAAGTCCCAAAAAAAATAAAATTACATCAGTAATTAACATATAGATGTATTATAATCTAACAAACAAGGAAAAAAAATTAAATATTATAATTACACATAACATAAATTTAAAAAAAAAAAAAATCGGGCGGGCCATGGCTGGCGGGCCTCTGCTGGGCCAATCTGGTCGGTAAAGGGCGGTTTTTTTGCTAATAATATGCTTAACGCCCAAAAACGGCTGGCTGCCATGAGCAGCCTTATTTTGCCGGGTCTATAAAAGACTATTGGAAAGAAAAAAGAGTCAGCGAGGAGTGAAATAACGTAAGGCTGCTTTATTTTATTACTACATACACCAAACAATATACATTAGGAATAAAATTTTATAGCCGATAGTCAAGAAAATGCCATTTAATAATTAATGAAAGAATTCAATAGCATTTGCAATAAATTATTCCTAAAGAGGAATAATATCATCATTCCCATCACATGAACATCCGTGACTCCTCTCACAATCTTGCCAAGATTTTCCCCATAAATACCCCTCCACCAAACATGAAACTCTTTGCTCTTCTTGCACACTTGCAACACTAAAACATACCAAATAATTCTAACTTGTAGTTACAAACACCAATGGGAAATTGTTCACCGAGAGCGGCAACGGATGCTCCGCAAGAAGATGCACTCAGAACCACCTGTCGTAAAGCGTCTGTGGTGGTGCTACCGCCACCGCGGAACGGCATCTGGAAGGTGAGACTGGTGATCGACCCTAAGGATTTAGAAATGATTTTATCGGAGGAAGTGAATACAGAGGCATTGATCGAACGAATGAGATTTGCTGCGAAATCAACTCCTATTAAAGGGAAGAGCCATTGGGGTGAAGCCGTTTCGTACAAATGTGCTTGTTTAAGTGATCGGGCCGTGCAGCCAAGTCGAGGCCATACTCGGTGATGGTTTTTTGTATCGGATAAGAGATTATTTGAAGTGATTTTGAGTTGTTAATCTCAACAAGGTTTCTTTGTTGACGGAGAAAGTGGGATTTACATATTATGTCCACATATGATATTATAATTGATCAAAAGTTGCAAATCATTACATAACTTTTGTGTACTTTACTATGGGAAAAAAAGACATATAACTTTTTTAATAATTTTTGACAAAAGGCAAATATAGATATTTCCTTTTTTTTTAATGCAAGATTGGTGTGGTAAAATATAGGCATGGGGTTCTTGCAATATCGGTCCTATAAATATCTTAGGCAGCAACAACGGTCCCGTGAGAGTTTTACTTCGGGGTAATTCTAATCTCCATAAGTTCTAATAATGTACAACTTTGGTATTACACTGCTGATTTTGAGAGGTCCTTGCCCCAAGACGGGTGTTTAAATAAATATTTAATTTATCCTCCAAATACCTTGTATATATGTGGGTGAGTATGGGTAGGCTCCATTTAATTTGTGTATAAAATCAAAATGAAATAAAAAGATTTGTCTATTTATTTTTTAAAATCGAGATCGAACCAAATCATTTTCAATCCTCCTGTTTTTGGTTCTAATTTTTTTTTTTTCGTTTTTTGTTAATTTTGAACGTTTTATGTTTTTTTCTAAACAATAAAATAAACTAATTTACTAGAATTTTCCAAAATCCCTAAATAAACGTGAAGTTCTACAAAACCAACAGATATATTAGCTCATTTTAAAGTGCAGAACACTTTAATTAATACTTAAAAAATGCAATAAAATAATTTTTAAATAATAGTTAAACAAATTTTAATATTAAATTTCGGTTCAGTACATTTTTTTCTTCGATTATCCCATATAGAAAACGAAAACAAACCAAAAATTCAAAGCCATCAAACTTTTGAGTTATGTTTGACCTTTCTTTTTTTACCAAAAATTTCGATCTTATGGTTCTTTAGCATTTTCACCTCTACCAACTCTTGAACCCACGTATGGAGTAGATAAATGGCCATGAAGGTTTAGTATCCCTAGTCAAAATTTACATTTTTTGACCCAGACGACCGGGTTGACTTTATTCTCACATATTCGAGTAACACCATCCAAATAACACTACTGGAGAAGCCAAGTAATCTATTTTGAGTAAGCAAAAATACATTCGAGTAACATGGCACATCGAGTAACAGAGGAAGACATTTGAGTAAATCTTTAGAGTAATCCAAAAACAGGTTCCAAGTACTCCCAGAATTATTTCGATTAACTTTACGAGTAACACAAAAGACATGTGAGTAACCTAAGAATACATTTGAGTAACACAAAATATATTCGAGTAACCTATTCGGTAAGAGAAACATATTTAAGCAATTCGAACAGATTACTCGAGTGTGTTCAAGTATTCAAGTAAATATCAAAATCGATAGCTTGAGTATCAAATGAGTTTTTGTTAAACTTTGAGAAAAAATATTTTCCATACCATAAATTTCCACAATTTTAATTAACGGTAGTAAGATTTTCAAGGAAAGAAACAACCACATCAGACTATAACACTAGAAC
Source organism: Orobanche coerulescens (assembly GCA_033398695.1). Taxonomy (NCBI): domain Eukaryota; kingdom Viridiplantae; phylum Streptophyta; class Magnoliopsida; order Lamiales; family Orobanchaceae; genus Orobanche; species Orobanche coerulescens. The sequence continues at coordinate 25,386,730 of CM065805.1, read as the reverse complement.
TGCAAACCACAAAGATCATGTTTATCAACAACCCCTTCAACCATTCAACCATCACACATTTTTAATGGTAAGTAGTTTTTCTCTTGTTCACATCCTTAATATTTCTCTCAAACTAACCACATAGTATTTTGGTGGTTTATCCATGATCATTCCAATCATCCAACCTTAATATTATATATCTATTCTGTATTTTTATTTAATCATAATATAGTTAACTATATAAAGAACAAATCAAATTATAGCAAAAATAAAAAAAATAAAAAAAATAAAAATAAGAATATGATAACTAAAAACCCAAATTACAACGTTCGAAATACGAATTGAAATAAACAGTCGGTGCTTCGAACAGATTGCAAAATTTACCAATTTAGATACCATCACCAAATTTGCCACATATGCCCGATCAAGTCATTTTTAAGAGTGTTGTGACTTGTGAGCTTCTCTGTTGCGAAGTTATGGCCTATTTGTCATATAGATGGATAGGATTGTAGTTTATTTTATAGACAATTCAAAATTTGGAATATCATTTTCTTCTCAGTATTTATTTTGTCTACTATTGTGTGTAAGTAGAGCTTCCACAAATCTTATGGTCTCGCGATTGTTTAGGTAAGTATTTCTTTCATTTTTGACTATCATACTGTGCATGATACTAGAACCCATCATTATTTCTCTCATCTAATCACGATCCGATATAAGACATGTGCATTTCATAAAAACGAAATGAGCTTGTAAAAAGTCAAATGCATGCTCAACATCTTTTCGGGCAACCTCTTGATGTTTAGCAAATATTTGGTGCTTCCAACTTTGCAGATATATGGTATCATTGAGATAATATCTCATATTCTTTTCATGGCCATTAATGATATAACTAATATTTGGTGCCCGTCTTTCCAAGATATCATCAAACATAGAAGATTGTTCAAGTACATTGATATAATTTCTTGAACCAGGTGTGTTACAAAAAATGCATGCGAGATCCATAAGTCTTGTTGTAACACCCCCAATCCGCTCAGGGATATTACACGCCGTAGAACCTTTCCTCAAGGATCTACCAGGCTGGTAACATCATTAAACATTTCTACAATGCCTTTAAGGCTAAAATGACTCAGTAGACCGATTTGGTCTTTCAATAAATACATACAACTCAATCACAACACATGCCCATACAGGGGTCGAGTACGACAAACTCCCGTACAACGGAGAAAGAATACTGCAGCGGAAAATAAAATACAACTAAACCAATACGACATCAACGGGTCCTCGTGTGATTAGTATCGTTCATCTTTCATCATCCCTCATGCCGACCCTGTGCTATGCTCTAAAACCTGAATGCAATACAGACATCCACCCCCCGAATACTCGGGGGTTAGCAAAACTCCACTGTTTTGCTAGTACAAGTATGAAATCATATGAAATTTAACAAACAAATAGAAATCGCGAATCGGGTACGACAAATAATTACAAAAGACTTCCCGAGAAGTTTTATTAGTTAGAAACCATCAAAGAAGTGTTTGAAAATAGATTCCTCATCTCGGGGATTTTAAAAATAGAAACTTTGCTAGACCTCAAGTCCTTAGTTGAAAATGTCCATTTCAAAATGAACAGGTCTCGGCCCAAAATCACTTTCCATAAAACGACCTTTACAAACCGTTGGGATCTCATCCCAAAACTCATCAAATCACAGTACACGAGAATAATATCAAGGTTCATTTTCCAACATCAAAATCCACAACCCAAGGTTTAAACACAGACGACAAATACTCTAGTGCCATCCTAGCCAAGTAAGCCAAACGAACAACTTACCTCTTACACACTTAGTCGATGCATGCAATCATGAAAAACGTTCAAAAACACTCATTTCCGGAAATGCCATAATCAAATCACATTTGTAAAATACACCACAATTAACCATCGATCCACACCTCCGTGGATCCCTACCGAGACCCCATCGGATCTAACCCATAGTGGTTAAAAGCAAAGCTCGTCGATCCACACCTCCGTGGACCCCTACCGAGACCCCGTTGGATCTAACCCGTAGTGAGTATACACACACACGTTACTCATGCAATACAAATATGCTAAGAATGTAAGCTCATCAAGAATACTTACTAGGGATGGCCACTTATCCGACACCATTATCAAACTCTTCAAAACTCAACAACACAATTAACACGGAATACATGATTCCACAATATTAAACCAATGGAAACATCATTAAAACCTTCAATGTTCAAAATAATAAAATCTAAATCAACTCACACGAATCACAGTCACGAGGATAAACCAACCATCGTAAATCCAACATGTAAACTCTATTTGCAGGACACAACTCGTATAAGAAAATACTTGCCTCGAAACCACGACGCGGAGAATCGACCGAAGTAGGTTGGCACGAACCGACTACGAACTCGCTGACTCCACCGAACGACAACCCGCAATAATAAACTACGAACGACAACAATAACAACAAAAATGAATTCCAAAGTACGCCCCAAAGCCGCTGAATTCAAGGAACAAACGACGAAAGTTCAAGGGTTTCCCCCCAAACGGCCAAGAATACGATTCGTTCCGTCAAAACACGGAAATGGAATTCCAAACTGAAATATGGATATACAATCCATAGGATATATTTAATAACATCATTTAACAACAATCCATCCATCAAAACGGATGGAAAACGAAATCAAGAACAAATCCCCCAAAAAGTCGATTCGAAGGAAATCAAGAAATATACCTTGATTCGACGAAGAACAATAGATTAAATGATGTTAAACACATGAATAATACTAAGATTAATCATACCCATCATGGATTAATCAACAATTTGGAACGAATCGGACGAAAACCAAAAACCCCAAAATTCAAGAAACTAGGGTTCTAAGAAGAGATTACCTTGATTCGCTGGATCAAAGGATGATATAGGATGATCAATCAATGATATGAACCCAAAAACTTCATGGATTTGTTGCTTGACAATAAGACTCTTGGATCGCCAAGCCTCCAGCCGCGGAGAGGAAAAGATGGAAATGAAAAACGGGTGAAAATATGACTACTCTGTCATATTTATACAGGCACGACCTAGCGTGCGCTACACCTTCCGGACTAGCGCGCGCTAACGGGCACCCTCGGCCTGGTACTGAAGACTCAATATGTCGGACGGATCCTGCCTGCCCGACCGCGATAGCGCGCGTTGCGCGGACGCTAGCGTGCACTAGCTGATCCGTCCAGAACCCTCTGGACTGAACTGCCCGGCCAGGTAATGTACGCTAGCCGGCCGACAGCGTGTGCTACGCCTGCCGACTAGCGCGCGCCATGCTCGGCGTAGCATGCGCTACCTGTCGATCCTTCCCGAGTCCAGAACCCCAGAAACCCCACTGCCCAGTCCGATAGCTCGCGTTGGTCGGCCGAGCTAGCGTGCGCTATACCTGCCGAGCTAGCGCGCGCAGACTTCCGGCCGTAGCGTGCGCTACGCTGGTTTCTTTCGTGCCTGTCCGGCCAGTGCCCAGCATTTCCCACAGTGCTCGCGCACTTGTCCGCCACCGCCTGGCCCGCCACGACCCGACGACTGACATCGAAAATACACGAAACGAACACGACGAAATGCTCTCGGACAACAACATCGATCCGAAAAGAAATACCATGAAACAATTAATCGCACGCGACCATGAAAAGGGTCAAAACAACAATTACGAATGCGGATACCTACAACTTTGGGTAAATTACAAAATAGCCCAAAACGCCCGAAAATTACGATACATGATCGAATAACCAAACCGAAGTTCACAACACGTCTAACAAAGTTAAACTGACTTACGGGAAACTCAAATGTTAGCCAACGAGATTCGCAGGAATCGAACTCAAGTGCGGAAAAGTCGCCAAAAAGCACGGAACTCGACAAAACGACACCGAAACGAACTCGGATGACAAAAAGTGCAGAATTAATCATTCTCGGAATGACGAAATGGTCATGAGCAAGTCGTCAAAACGGACTTTCGCCAAAAAACGAAATTATCTGAAATCGAAATTACGGGTATTACACACTACCCTCCTTAAAAGAAGTTTCGTCCCGAAACTTAAAACAAGTAGGGAGAAGCAATATCCCGCTAGGAAAACTCAACGAGATACACAAGAAACGCGTAACTTACGCCCATCGGTGAAACGTTACAAGCAACGCAAAGGAATATACGGTGTGAAAACACGCTCCACGACGACTAACACAACGCCACCGGTAGAGACATAGTAAAATCAACAAGTGACAAGCGTCATCAAACAGATAATACAATCGAGTCAATTATCCGAACAATCATAAAACACAACGAATGAAAATCAATATGATTGACCGACCCAACGGTACATCAATCAAAACTCGAGCCAATCGCTGAACAAATACGGAATTCCACAGCCCAAGGGTTGAAAGATCGAAAACGAGACTAATTTCCCAAACTTAAGGGAATTATGAAGGAGTCTGAACGTTCAAAAATCACGAAACGAGATCAACAAAAACCGAACAATCAAACGATCGAACCACAACGATCGAGACAACAAAAAAACGAACAATCATGTTCGAACCACGAAGAACAATAAAATTCAAAATAACAACTCCAAGGTTCACATCTCGACTCGAGACAATATATGATCCGGTGAAAACAACAAGATGTGCATCCACATAAGATCCACAGAAAAGGGAATAGCAATTGAAAAGTCACAACGACAAATGAGTTATTCCGAAACAATACCACACTCATTTGATCAACAAAAGCAAGGGGGCAAGACAAGCTCAGGAAATGTCAACGAACATAAACGAGTCGATAGAATTGAAAATACAGAAGTTCAAAATCCGATCCACTTCGAATAAAAGAACTAGTAGAACCAAAAGATGTTACTTCCGAACAAGATTCACAAGAATCGAACCGAACTCGAAAAAGTCGCAGCGATAACCAGATCGACCCAAAACAAGATCACAGCTCGTTCGAACGGTGAAACCGAAATACAGAACAAGTTCAGAAAGTATCAACGAACACGAGCGAGTTGAAAGAATGGAGAAAGAGGAAATACAGAAGTCAAAATAGTACGGGTATTACCTTCGACATCGTCCACGAAATTCACAAAAACGGAAGCAAGGTAACAATACATTAAACAACCGGCACATAACGGAATAATCACCGATGCACAGGGTCATACCAAACCAAGCTCTAATAGCTCGCACATGCGCGATAATGCATAAATCACCACGAGGCGACAACATTCAATACCAATATCCCACCTCTCACAGAGGGCTAACACAATAAATGTGTGGAAAACGACTCAACGCTCACACCGCCAATTCGACTACAACTCATAGGGCCAACATCCTAACAATAACGCTAACGTCACATATACATTCCTGGACCGCAATAGGAACGATAGGTTTTAAAAATGAAAACCACCTTTGAAAATAATTTGAAAACAATAGTTGATCTCGAGTATCATATATATAAAAGAAGTAGTACAAACATCGTCATCGATACTTTGAAAAACCACCTTGCGTTTCGTAAGAATGAGGACACTTTTCTTTTAGTGAAAAACTTTTCAGAAATATTCGACCCTCGGGTCTAAGCAATTGCGTTTCTAATCATTGGAAATATCTCAAAATATTTTCGTCCTTAAAGCGGAAATTTTTTGAAACGTAGTGTGGCACTAGTAGGCACCTTGAAAATACAGCGAGAAAATAATTCATTTGAAAAGTACGTCTCGAAATTTATTTTCTAAGATACTCAAGGTTTTCAAAAATCTAATAGGCCAGAATGCCCAAAACTCACACATATCGACGTACGATAAAACACCTCCTAGTACACGCATAAAAACGTTTAAAATCAAGACAATACATGTCTTTTAACGGAATATAAACGGTAAAATACCAAGTCGAAGACCGCCTAGGATTCAGAACAAAACCATTGACCCCATTCGAGGCCTCTAAGGACCCTCCCGCACTGGCTAGTGAACAAGTCGAACGCGTATAAGCACAAAGCTTCCACAAGAGAACTTGTAAAACGAGCAAATCGATTCGAAAATCATCAGCAACGGACAAAAACAACAGTAAAAAGACATCAGCAGCTGTAACACCCCAAACTAGGCGGATATTACAGTGCCGTGGACCCCCGACTGGGACCCACCAGGCGAATGAAAATGAATGAATTAAGCGATATAATTGTAGTACCGTACCACAATATATCATTAATTACTCCGATGAGGAGTTTCATTACAACACACCCATGATAATACCGAATACATGTATATTTTATATGAAGATAAAATACACAACACTGAATGAAACAGAGTATCCAAGTGGAAAACTGCAGCGGAAAAACAAAATGACAACAACATGAATGACTGAAAAGGATTGGGGCCCCCTACTAGTATCACTGGGACTCCTCGCCGTCAACGTTCTCTTCCCTTGCTTTTGCCTTCCCATGACCTGACAACAATATCCCCCAACGGGGTCAGTTACATAGAACAACAATCCTCAAGGGTTGAATATACACAATAATGATATATCTCAATTATGAAATATCCCTAGTTATGAATTTAAGCTGAAGAAGAGCATCATAGTACGTCCGTAATGTTCTGTGCGAGTGCACAAGACGAGTGCCCGGACACACCCGTCCTTGTACCTAATTAGTCTCACGGAGGTAAACGTTACCGTGTGCACAGTCTAATGTATCGGTGAACCCAACACATGACTATCGTGTGCCCGACTAAAAATTCCACACATCCGCACCCGGCCATGCAATATGAACCCAGAAGGTCACACCATCGAAAGTGACCATAATGAATATCAATGAATAATAATCCGTCAAGGTCAAGAATGACTCACCGAGATGAAAATAATAGTGAAGTGAATGATAGCTCAATGAAATGATTGGAACCGTCGTTCCTCGTGAATGAAGTGATTATTCGACAATTACAAGTCTCAATACGGTTAATACATTATGAAGGAGTTATGATTATGAACAACAACAAAAGGAATGAATATCCTTTTAACCGAGTAAGAATTAACTTACACAACAACGGTGAACAATGTCCTTCCATGAACAAACGTCCTAAATGAGATGTCGGTCGCTCGAACAACCTTGAATAACACAATTACCAACAATCCGTTCAACATACGAATCAAACACGAGTATAACGAACTCAAAACGTCGATACGACTAAACCAAGTTCATTGGGGCATTATATCGAACACGTTGTAACCAATTTTTGATTGTTTATAATCAATCTTCAATTGTACCAATATGAAATCCCCAAGGAGTGTTCAAACCAACAAAACATCTTCAATACAATCAAAAATCCAATATGAACATCCAAATTCGTGATTTCAACAACAACTAATCGAAAACCCCCAAATCCAACTCAATATTCAAAGTGTTCTTGAATAATCTTTCAATAATCCAATGAATATTCATACACACTCGTAATCATACGTACATCTCTTCATACAACATGATTATAACATCCAAAACATCATATCTCAACACAAAATCGAAATCCAAGATGTTTGAAGAATATTACCTTAGAAGATCCAAGCACTTTGATCCGATGAACACGCGTTAGATCGACTATCCGAGCTTCACAATCGAATGAAGATGATGAAAACCGAACACCCAAGTGATTGATGATGAAAAATCTCTCCCTCAAGCTCTCTCTCTCGGATAGAATTTGAAGAAATAAGAAAATGAGCATAAAGTCCCGTCCAATCCCTTATAAAATGCCGAATGTTATGGCCGTAACTCGGCCTATTTACAGCCGTAACTCGGCCTACTTAAAGCCGTAAGATCCAAGGTCAACGGCCTTACGGCCGTAACATCCCAGGTCAACGGCCTTACGGCCGTAACCAGTCATCTCGTACGGCCGTAACTCAGCTTCGTCTAGAAACTGCCGATAGCCATACGGCCGTACCCGCACCCGTCTTACGGGCGTAACTCGCCTTCGTCCAAAACACCTGCCGACAACCATACGGCCGTACCCGCACACCTTACGGGCATAACTCGACCGATACGGCTGTACCCGGCCAAGCTTACAGGCGTATGAAGCCCTCGTCGAAACTGCCTGGACACCCTGCTCGACACGTACGACCGTAACCGGCCAAGCCTTACGGCCGTACCTGCCTGAACTTATGGTCGTACGTCGCAACCCTTACGGCCGTAAGTCCTCTTCGTCTAACATTGCCTGGAAGTCACATACACACCTTACGGCCGTAGCCTGCCTACCTTACGGCTGTATCTCACCTTCGGCCAAAACACCCTTAAACCAACGAATGCATGTTACGGCCGTAATGCCTGAGTAGTTACGGCCGTAACTCGCTGCTGGAAGTGACAAAAATCTGACAACTCTGATTTCTCGCTACGATTGATGAATGATCCGACATACCATACGTATGTGAAAGTAAACTAGCCCAACACATGCCAAAGATGATACTTCCAACTCAAGACTACCAATCACGATGATAATGATAATACTCTCGTCTCGACACTCAAACGGAGATGGATGACGATCGGTAACTGATACACGGTTACAATATTCCAAAAATGAACATAAATGAATGAATCATGAATGATGAGTGATTATTAATGAGTGAAAATTACTGAGTGACAATTACTGACTGATAATTACTGAATGATAATGAATGAATTACAACCGGGTATTACATACTCCCCCCTTAAAAAGAGTTTCATCCTCTAAACTAAGGGCCAAACTGTTGGATACGAGGTCGGATATTGCGCCGTGTTGCGGAAGGGTAAATATCAAGTGCGGAAATTTAAAGCACACAAGGATTTATAGAGGTTCGGCTATAAACGAGCCTATGTCCTCTCTCGGTATCTTTTTAAACAGGCTAAAGAAAAACCTCTTCTCCTCTCTTCTATCGGTCGAGGTATAACCGTTACAATTACGTCTTCTATTAGTTCGTGATAAACCACTCACACTTGTCTTTGTGTCGGTCCAAGTTAAACCGTTTTCCTTTTCGTAGGACAAGGAATCAACCCCTCTAGCTTTCTATGGGTACTAGATAAACCTCACTCGATAGCGATTACGATTCTAATAATGCCGGATCCTTGATCCTAATAACACTAAATCCAATCGTATCTTTTCTTTTACCACTCGTGTATGTTTTCGTGAATTCTCACTCAAACACTTATAATTAAGCTCAATATCAACAACAAGAATATGTATAATAATATCACAAGTATAGACTATTTGCTCAAGGTTGTTGTGCTCAAACAATACCATAGGGATGGTATTTATAGGCTCCATCATCAAACTAGCCGTTAGCTGCCAGACTGCTCATTACGTACGCTATCATATCCTTATTACGTACGCAAGCCTCTTTACGTACGTAAACCTTGAATGGTTACATACGTTAGCCTCTTCACAAATTCAGTCCAGGGATTTTCGTCATTTGAGTTACGTACGCTAGCATAGACTTCATTACATATGTTAACATTACATCACTGATGACGTCATATATCCGTTGCATGCTTTTCTGACTTTGACTCCTCTAACGTTCACTTGTTTGAACTGTATTACGTACGTTATCTCTCTTGTATTACGTACGTTAGATTCATCACATTACGTACGTTAACATGTTCCTGTTACGTACGTTAGCTTTGTTTTACTTCAGCATTTTGCACTTCGATTTCCTTCGATGCTTGCTTCGTCTCTTCGTTGTTTTGTTTTGCTTATCAACATTAATCTTCAAAACACTTTTAATTTATGTATGGAACAAAATGTTCCAACAATCTCCCCCTTTTTGATGATTACAAAACAACAATATGCCAATGGGATTTACCTGCAAAAATACAAATATATGTATATCTTTACAGACCAAAGTTTTCGACTTTATCCGTTTCGTTAGAATCTTCTCCCATTTTTTCGACTCCTTCTTTTCTTTTCTCCTTTTATTTTCTCATTTTTAATTTTTTATCCTCTTTTCGACGTCTCCTCATTTTTCTTTTTCTATCATTTTCCACTTCTCCTTTTCATTTTTCGATTTTCTCCCCCTTTTAGGGTTAATCCCATTTTCGACTTCTTTTTCTCCTTCTCCATTCTCTCCCCCTTTTTGTTTTCATCAAAAAGTGGATAAAATATCAATTGAAATAAATAATACCAAAATATAAAATATGCATGCTATAATTTATGAATAATTGCATAAAGGGTAAAAACTCCCCCTGAGAATAATATCTCCCCTTAAAAAAAATACTCCCCCTAAGTAAAATACAAAAATCAATTTTTGGGGATCCAACCTATAGTTGGTTTTTGTTTCGAGACATAAACAATATTTGAAATATTTGTTCCTTTAGGAACCCAAATTTTCTTAATTTTTATCGTCCGGCGAGGGCTTTTGCAATTTGAAACGTGATGCCCGATTTTCAAATACTTTTCGCAATGGGGTATTTTAAAATTAACGGATTCGTTTTTCGAACGTGGTTTGAATCCTAACCCCTCTTTATTTAAAGTATATTTTTGAACACATAACATTTGTTCAAATTTATCGTTGCCGCACGAGAATTTTCTTGTCAAAGATTTTAGTTCATCTTGAACTTTTAAAAGATCATTCTTCAAAATATTCTCATTTTCAATGCATTTCGAATGATCTATTTCGATAAATTTTCCCTTCTCGATAATTTTGGAATTTTCAATTTCCAAAAATTTAATTTTAGACTTAAGGGTTTTAATTTCCGATAAAGCATTTTGGAAATCCGTATGTAATAACTCAAATGCATCAAAAATTTCATCACGGGAGGATGTACTTACTTGGCTTTCGAAGTCACTATCGTCGAATGAACTTCGGGCCATGAGAGCGAGATTATTTTGATTGATAAATTCGTCATCTTCGTCTTCATCGCTCCAAGTAGCCACGAGAACCTCCTTCTTGGGTTTGGCACGGCAATGCTTAGCGAAGTGGCCTGGTTTTCCACATAGTCGACAAGAGTTGTCGAATTTCTTCGTTTCGCTCGAGATATCCTTCTTCCTCCGGTTTAATAAAGTTTGGAATTTATTAATATTTTTGGCATAATATGCCGCTTCTTCGTCGCTTTCCTCCACCGGGGTTTCTTCTTTCTTCCTCGATATCTTAGCCTTCATGGCTAACGATCGTTCCTTCGGCTTCGGCATGACACTTCGTGATTTTAATACAATCTCATAATTGATTAGTGAACCAACAAGGGCACTAAAATCGAGCGTGTTGAGATCTTTAGATTCCATAATCGCAGTCACGGTGCCGTCCCATTCGCTAGGTAGTGATCGTAAAATTTTCTTAACTTTTTCACTACTAGATAATGGTTTTCCGAATGACGCAAGTCCATTTGTGATGACCGAGAATCGGTCGAGCATATTGGTGATAGACTCGTCACCTTTCATCATGAATAACTCGTAGTCATGGAGAAGCATATTGATTTTCGTCTCCTTGACTTGAGTCGTCCCTTCGTGTGTGATTTCTAGAATTTTCCATATTTCTTTCGCACTCTCACACGATGAGATTCGATTGACCTCTTCCGGGTTTAAGGCACAAAATAAGAGTTGAGTAGCCTTACAATTTAGATGGTCATTTTTCCAATCGTCATCGTCGTATTCTTCGAAAGATTTGAGCATACCGTCGGATTTGATAGGAACTTTCGGGCCAAGGCAAATGATCTTCCAAATCTCTATATCGTAGGCATGAATAAAGATCGACATCTTTTTCTTCCATGTCAGATAATTTGAGCCATCAAAGAATGGTGGTTGGTTGAGAGCAAGGCCTTCGACAGCAGCAAATTGAAATGCCATTGGATCTTTTTCTCCTCGGATATTAAGCCGCCTATTGGAGTACCGATCCGATACCAATTGTTGGGTACGAGGTCGGATATTGTGCCGTGTTGCGGAAGCGTAAATATCAAGTGCGGAAATTTAAAGCACACAAGGATTTATAGAGGTTCGGCTATAAACAAGCCTACGTCCTCTCTCGGTATCTTTTTCAATAGGATAAAGAAAAACCTCTTCTCCTCTCTTCTATCCGTCGAGGTATAACCGTTACAATCACGTCTTCTATTGGTCCGTGATAAACCACTCACACTTGTCTTTGTGTCGGTCCAAGTTAAACCGTTTTCCTTTTCGTAGGACAAGGAATCAACCTCTCTAGCTTTCTATGGGTACTAGATAAACCTCACTCGATAGCGATTGCGATTTTAATAATGCCGGATCCTTGATCCTAATAACACCGAATCCAATCGTATCTTTTCTTTTACCACTCATGTATGTTTTCGTGAATTGTCACTCAAACACTTACAATTAAGCTCAATATCAGCAAGAATGTGTATAATAATATCACAAGTATAGACTATTTGCTCAAGGTTGTTGTGCTCAAACAATACCATAGGGATGGTATTTATAGGCTCCATCATCAAACTAGCCGTTAGCTGCCAGACTGCTCATTACGTATGCTATCATCTCCTTATTACGTACGCAAGCCTCTTTACGTACGTTAACCTTGAATGTTTACGTACGTTAGCCTCTTCACAAATTCATTCCAGGGAGTTTCGTCATTTGAGTTACGTGTTGTGCCGAGATTCGTTCACCTCGACAGGCGATCGACTGCAAAGCCGAGCGACCGAGTCCACAACCAGTCAAGCTACGGCAAACTTGCCTAAAGCGAAGATACCAGACCACCTTCAGGCGTCTAGCGATCGACTCCCAAGGCGATCGCCCTTTGGTACCTAGCGATCGACTCTGGTACCCGGCTAAGGACGATCGTCCTACGCCACCTACAAAAACCATCGTCCGTCAAAGTCCACGAAGACTGAGTCTCAAAGCAGCTCCCATGTGCGGATGCCCGACAGCCACCGCGATTCCCGGATCATTGACCACAGCGTGGCACCACCTTATCACCTACTGACAAGCCCGCCGAAAGGTACAAGGTGGGGCCGCCAGTGACAGCGACTCGGACGCGTGCAGACTTCTCATTGGACCGCACAGCTGGCTGCCAACAACTCCTGCGGACTTTAGAGGGACAAGCCCATGTGCTAAAAGACGATCGCCCGATTATTATAATACAGCAAAGGCGATCGCCCGACAGGCCCAAGTGCTATATATAGAGAACCTCCTTCTACTGGAAAAAGGGTTCCGCATTCAGTTCACGAATTCTTCATTCGGTTCAAGCATTCTCCATTAAGTTCAGAGAAAATATATATAAACATACATAATATCAGGCTCCCGGCTTCCTCACCGGAATCTACCTTAGGATTTCTCTCTCAGCACCTCTCAACCAGAAGACGGTCGGCAGAGGCAAGAAGTCTTCATAGGTCTGATTTGCAAGCCTCGGAGCTCAGATTCATAGCAACTACACGCCGTGAGAGGCGGTCGATCTCTCGCCGCCGTCACAGTTCACCAACTTTGTTACAAGAACTCACAGAGCATCACATCTGGTTCTTCCGGCAATCTACACGCTCACAAGCTTAGATAACTAGAATCGTTACACTTATTGTAATAATGTTCTAACATTAATACTTGTATCCCCGAATATTCGTATTAATAACATCTCGCGAGAGCATTCAAGCCCGGGACTAACAACCCCGGCAAGTCTTGTGTTATTTACTCTTTCCCATGGAAGTGTTCTCGCACTTTGTTTGCTATCCATCCATTCCAGCAATATCTATCTCCGGATAATATTTTGGGTAGCAACAATTGGCGCTAGAAGGAGGGCATCTAAACCTTCATTTTTATTCCTACCGTCCCGAAGAACACTCACTGTTCTCGGGGAATATACTTGAAGTGACACTCACTGCGCTTCAAAGAAAGCCTTCAGAATCATGGCATCCACTTCTGCACCGAAGAAAGCCACTCTCCAAACCGCCGGACACCCAGTCCCGGCTCAATCCGAGCCCCAGCCGACGGCGGAGGGAAGTCGCAGGAATGTGAGACTCTCGATCCTGCATCTGAGGGGTGTTCCCAGCTTCTCACTCGATCAGATCCAATTTGCGGAGCAGATCGAGGAGGCTATGGCCATCCTGAAGGAGCGACGGAGAGCATGCGCAACTCCCGCTATTACTCCCTCGGCCATCCACCGCGTGGGCAAACGGAAATTCAAGGGGCTACTGAGCGAGCGATCGTCAGAAAGCCCCAAGTCGTGAGAAAAGGCCCTCGCTAGATCGGATGGTTCCGTATTCAGTCGCCTGGGGAGCGATCCATCATGGCGACCGGGGCAATCTGGCCCCAACCACGAGACAGCGGATTCCGAGTCCGTCACCAGGAGTTCGGCCTACCCAACTCCCAGCCGAAGGCAGATCAGCCTCTTGGCCCCCATTCCGAACGCTAGGGGATCAGTACTAGATCGCCTCGGCTCCCGCTCTGATCGCCTAGCCGCCAACAGCCAGGCCACGGCGATGGCCGCTATGCAACGCCAGCTCGACGATATGAAAGCACTCTTGGACACTGGGGCAAGCACCATCAGGATGATCGCCGGGCCGACCGAGCCAGTCGCGGCCCACATCGAGCTCGCCCCCGTGCAACCAAGGATCGTTCCTCCCAAAACACCTCTATACGAAGGGAGGTCGGACCCCGAAACCCATCTAAGTAAGTTCCGGATCTACATGACTGGGTGTGGGGCATCAGATGCAACTAAATGCCGAATCTTCCCGTTAACGAGCTGGCCCATAGGTGGTACGTCTCGCTACCACCATGATCGATCATCTCCTTTGAGAAACTGGCGAACGACTTCACGTCGTACTTCGCCGCCAAGGTCACCAGACCATAAGGCCCCCACCGCATGATGAAAGTCAGGCAGGGGGAAGACGAATCCGACGCGAACTACATCGACCCAGTGGACGAAATCGTCCTCACCGGCGAGCCCATCAGCGACGAGCTCACTCTCTATTCTGTGGGGGGGTTCTACGGTCACTCACCCATGTTTAGACACCTGACGAAGGACATCCCCCCAACTTACGCGATCTTCCGCGCTAAGGCTGCCGACTTTCTGGCCAGGCAGAAGCTGCTCACCCTCCGCCTAGGCGAGGAAATGCCACCTCCTGTCCGAAAGACGGCAATCGCCAAAACTAAGAAGGCGATCGCTAAGCCACCCGGAGATCGCAAGACCTTCGAGGACATGGAAGCCCATCTCCTCCATACGTTCAACCAAACTCCGGCCCGCATTTACTACGCCATCAAAGGGCGCGAACCGCTGAACAAGCCAAAGGCGATAAGGGACCATGGTCATCTGGACCACAATCAATATTGTGCCTACCATAAGAGTCCCGGCCACAGCACCAACCAATGCCGCGACCTCCTCAAACAACTCTGGAAACTGTTCGAGGAAGGCAAGTTGGACAGCTTATTGGCTTAGCCGGAGCCCCTCCAATCTCCCTACACGGTCGCCCGAGTCGAACGCGAACAGGCTGGAAAGCTCATACGAGCCGACCCCTCGATCAACCTCGGCGACCGTATGCTTCAATCAAGAGAAGACAACCTCGGACGTCTCTCCCCGATTTCCCGTCTCATCAAAACAAAGGCTACTGCCTGGACGAACATTTCAAAACCGGAGGACTCGTTCGCCATCTACAGTTCATCATCTAACATGGTGGACTAAGACACGAGATCGCCTCCCCCGCACAACGTATACCGTCGAAGGTCGGCATCTACATAACGATCCGAGGTAGAAGAGTACAGCCATCGTCCTGGTAGTCGATGGAACCGACTGCTTAGGCCATGCAAGGTCCCTTTGGGCCAAGATCGCCCGCCCTTCGTTTAAATACGAGGCCGGCGTAGTTTGAGGGCCCTCCAAAACTAATAAGTGGACACGATCGCCCGCCCTCAAAGGTTCATCATCTTACTTGGTGGGCCCGGACAATGCGACGCGTCCCTACCCGCGTCTCAACATACACCGTCGAGGGTTGCCATCTTCATGGCGGCCCAAGGTGGAAGCAGAGCTAACAAGCCGCGGAAGTGGATTTGATTAATCCGATGATGCCCCGCGCAAGGAATCTTCCAGACCGAGACCGCACGCCCTTTGTTTAAATACGAGGCGAGGCGCAGCCTTCGGAAGACCCTTCCAATTAAATGAGTCATGAGAACTTAGCCATCAGAAGGAATGTCGCTCGTGCATAAGACACGATCATGGAGGTTGGTCCATCGAACTCCGCGATCGTGCATGGCTCCTCAAGACCGAGATGGACGGCTCCTTTCAAGGATTCGACAAATTTGAAGACCGCTCACTCAACGGTTTATTTTCATCCCCTTACTTTCACTAAGTGAACAAAAACAAGGGGGAAAAGAGTGCGGAGATATATACTCGACGATCGTCCCTATTCAATTACATACGACGATCGGCATTATTCAGATGTTTGTGCAGCGATCGAATTTGTTGTAAAAGTTATCTATATGGGTTTATCAATTCACGTAGACCTATACTTGCAACAATCTCTCCTCACACATTTGTACAAAGTCAAGCAAAAGACTCAAAAATAGCAATCATTCAAGTGATAAATCGAAGAACCAAATAGTCATTTCATTACTTGAAGTTCGAAGGTACATACAAGGTCGCCCGAAGGCCTAAGTACTAAAAGAAAGCTATAAATTACAAGGAGATGAGCTAAAACATTAAAAGAGAAGTGCCTCAGGCCCCATCCTGGCTTTCGCCTTCAGTCCCGAGATCGGTCCGCGACCCTTCGCCAGCCTGCGGGGCAGCCTCCCCATCCTCCGGAGCATCAGGATGAATGAGGTTCGCCGGGATCGGATACCAGCTCAGATCCACACCGATGTCTGCGAGATCCAAGATCGGCACGGAGAAGTCAGGGTGAAGAGGGTGCTCCAGCGCGTACGCTTTGAAATTTTCGGCTAGAGGGCCGACCTCCAATCCTCCTTTCTTAGCAACTCGGAGAGAGTCAGCGAACGCCATAGAATAGGCGAACTCACTGACAAACTCCACATTACGAAAGGGATTGGCCTCGGTCGCCTCTTGCTTTCTCTTCAGCTCCGCCAGCGCCTGTTGCATGCCCTGGAGCTCGGCCTCCTTTGCAGCCGTCTCCCCCTTCGACTCCGCCAGCTCGCTAGTCAGCCGAGCGATGGTCACTTTCAGACGATCGACCTCTTTTTCAGCGGCCTTCTGTGCCCGCACGGCATCTGTCATCCTATCCCGAAAACGATCGACCGTCACCCGGGATAGCTCTGCATCCTTTCTCGCCAGCTCAAGTTCCTGGCTCGCCCGCTTAGAAGCCTCCAGAGAGTCCTTCTCCATCGCTGCGATCTTGTCAGCGAACTCGGTGTTCTGTTTCCGAGCCGCCTCGAGATCAGCCTGCAGGCAAATAGTGGAAGGACATCCCTCAAACTCCTGCACTGCCTGGGCATCCATGGTCGCTGTCTGGAGATAAAGGGCCAGAACAGCCTGCATCGAGCTCCCAAATCACTGACGAGCGATCGCATCCAAATCCGTCGTCCAGGCCTTCGGGAGAGCGGAGACGTCCCGGTTGACATATAAAGGGATATCGTAGGTATGGCGAGGAGATCGGCTCGCCAAGAAGTCCACCACCATCGGCGGACAAGTCGGGTCAGCTCTACGGACCCTGCATCAAAACAACAAAAATTAACACATCTCCTACGAGAACAACAAGTTTCAACTCAACTAGCAATGCCTACCTCTCAGCCCTCTCGGGGTCGCGACCGAAATACGGTTTCCCTCGAGGGGTCTCAGCTTCCGCGATGGCCATCTCCCGTAAGAAAGTCGCGGAGGGAGTAGGCTCACTCTCCGGAGGAAGAACGGTGATCGGAGGAGCGGCACCTCGTCGGCAGGGGCAGAAACCGGAGTTCCTTCCGACCTCGGCCGCTTGGGGTTCATTCGAAGCCCCTCCTCAGAGACTTCCTCCTCAGCCACGATCGGCTCCACGCGAGGCTCCACCTCCGGAATGATTGGCAACGCAACAGGTGGAGCCCAAGATGACTTTTTGTGGCGGAGACGGCCCAAAACTCCGGGATTCGACATGGCGATCTCCGGTGGAGGCTGCAAAAAGCAAGGAAAGCGGACCTCTATAATAAAGTCAGTCGATCAACAGTTAGACATTTTACTCAAGCAAGGCGATCGCCAAGAAAGTGAAGGTCACAGAAACTCATACCTGGTACCGAGAGATGTCTCGGGAAATGGAATAACCGAGCCGCCAACCAACGACTCTCCTTGTTGATCCAGCTAGCGTCCAGGTCGTCGTCCGACAAGCTCCGTATCCGCTCCCAGACAACCAGGTAATCAAAAGGCAGCCCCTCGATCGCCGGAATATGGAAACCTGCAACAACGAAATCAAATTAGATCAGTTCAAAACACATCCGAACAGAGGGAGAGTCTAAACCCTTACCGGGATTCCTCTCCCGAAAGCTAGTAGGGATCTCTAGCTCACCCGTAGGATTGTCGCTCGCAGAAGCCCTCCACGCGCCGGCGACCCAGAACCACTTTATCGGTTCGCCCCGCGCCTTTTTCGGGACTCCGAGGATCACACGACCAGATCGGCCTTGAATATGGTGACCTCCGACTAACCCTTTCTGAGCCGCCAGCTTGAACAAGTGGTTCATCTCCGATGGCGAAGGGAGGCGGTACAGGCGGTGACCGCCGAACAGAGTGAGAGTACAAATTATCTGGAGCCAAGCGTTCGGCGTCAGCTGGAGTGGCGCCACGTTCCAAGCGGCTAGCAGGTGGGAGACAACAAAAGATAGAGGGAAACGCAGCCCGACCTCCATAATTACCTCATTCACGGCGACCATACCCAACGGGGGTTGGTCGGCTCGCACATTCTCCGCCGGCGCAAATATATCCACATCTGAAGGAACATGGAACCTCGTCCTCCAGACGGCCAGGTCTTTCCTGGTCGCCGAACTCCTGATTTGGCCAAGCAACCATAGAGATCGCTGCGCAGCCCGAAACTGCGACCGTTTAGCAAGCTGGTAAGGATGAGCGATCGAATAATCCCGGAAATCGAATCTTGGAGACGGACCGGCCAACTTCTCCATAATATCAGCAAAAGCCAGATAGGCCCGGCCGAAATTAAGAAGAATATCAGGGGTCGGAAGTACAACCGTCGCATTTATTGACCCTCTCGAGACCCGCGTACGCGTCTTTTCAAGGACACATCAGACGAGGATTCATTAATGACCGTCGGCCTCCCCCAACAGGAGCCCGACACGTGCCCTACAGACTTTTCCGCATCCGCAGCCGTTTTCCGCTCTTTTCAGCGACTTATCAGATCGTCCAAATTCCGAATCAATCAGCTCAAAGACGATCGCCAGTTCAGCGAAATGAAGAGTCACTCGTCAAAATTCGGCGATCGCCAGCAGAACCACCTCACCCCACGTTTCCAACATAGGAGCGAGTTGGGGGGCAATTGTTGTGCCGAGATTCGTTCAGCTCGACAGGCGATCGACTACAAAGCCGATCGACCGAGTCCATAACCAGTCAAGCTACGGCAAACTCGCCTCAAGCGAAGATACCAAACCATCTTCAGGCATCTAGCGATCGACTCCCAAGGCGATCGCCCTTTGGTACCTAGCGATCCACTCTGGTACCCGGCTAAGGACGATCGTC
The DNA here is from genome assembly GCA_033398695.1 of Orobanche coerulescens. Lineage (NCBI taxonomy): Eukaryota > Viridiplantae > Streptophyta > Magnoliopsida > Lamiales > Orobanchaceae > Orobanche > Orobanche coerulescens. The sequence goes on along the minus strand of CM065805.1, from coordinate 25,367,169 downwards.
CTACGCCACCTACAGAAACCATCGTCCGTCAAAGTCCACGAAGACTGAGTCTCAAAGCAGCTCCCATGTGCGGATCCCCGACAGCCACCGCGATTCCCGGATCGTTGACCATATCCTGGCACCACCTTATCACCTACCGACAAGCCCGCCCAAAGGTACAAGGTGGGGCCGCCAGTGACAGCGACTCGGACGCGTGCAGACTTCTCATTGGACCGCACAGCTGGCTGCCAACAACTCCTGCGGACTTTAGAGGGACAAGCCCATGTGCTAAAAGACGATCGCCTGATTATTATAATACAGCAAAGGCGATCGCCCGGAAGGCCCAAGTGCTATATATAGAGAACCTCCTTCTACTGGAAAAAGGGTTCTGCATTCAGTTCACGAATTCTTCATTCGGTTCAAGCATTCTCCATTAAGTTCAGAGAAAATATATATAAACATACAAAATCTCAAGCTCCCGGCTTTCTCACCGGAATCTACCTTAGGATTTCTCTCTCAGCACCTCTCAACCAGAAGACGGTCGGCAGAGGCAAGAAGTCTCCACAGGTCTGATTTGCAAGCCTCGGAGCTCAGATTCATAGCAACTACACTCCATGAGAGGCGGTCGATCTCTCGCCGCCGTCACAGTTCACCAACTTTGTTACAAGAACTCACAGAGCATCACATCTGGTTCTTCCGGCAATCTACACGCTCACAAGCTTAGATAACTAGAATCGTTACACTTATTGTAATAGTGTTCTAACATTAATACTTGTATCCCCGAATATTCGTATTAATAACATCTCGCGAGAGCATTCAAGCCTGGGACTAATAACCCCGGCAACTCTTGTGTTATTTATTCTTTCCCACAGAAGTGTTCTCGCACTTTGTTTGCTATCCATCCATTCCAGCAATATATATCTCCGGATAATATTTTGGGTCGCTAGCATAGACTTCATTACGTACGTTAACATTACATCACTGATGACGTCATATATCCGTTGCATGCTTTTCTGACTTTGACTCCTCTAACGTTCACTTGTTTGAACTGTGTTACGTACGTTATCTCTCTTGTATTACGTACGTTAGATTCATCACATTACGTACGTTAACATGTTCCTGTTACGTACATTATCTTTGTTTTACTTCAGCATTTTGCACTTCGATTTCCTTCGATGCTTGCTTCGTCTCTTTGTTGTTTTGTTTTGCTTATCAACATTAATCATCAAAACACTTTTAATTTATGTATGGAACAAAATGTTCCAACACAAACAACTGAGGATAACTCTCTCGCATAATGTCCTCGGTTTCCCAAGTAGCCTATTCGACTCCGTGTCTGGACCACTGAATCTTGACCAAAGGAATCGTCTTGTTCCTCAACTGTTTGATTCGCCGCTCTAAAACTCGTATAGGATGCTCCTCATACGAATGATCATCCGCGATCTCGATTTCGTCTAACTGAAGTATGTGACTCGGGTTGGCAACATACTTCCGCACTGAGAGACGTGAAACACATTATGAATTCGGCTCAACGCTGGAGGTAAAGCCAATCGATACGCCAGACTGCCTACTCGATCCAAAATCTCAAACGGTCCGATGAATCTCAGACTCAACTTTCCCCACTTTTTGAATCGGAAAATACCCCGACTCGGGGATACCTTGACCAACACGTGGTCACCTGTCTCGAACTCTAGTGGTCGACGAAGATTATCTTCATATGATTTCTGTCGACTCTGAGCTGTCAACAAACGACTCCTGATCAAAGCTACCATCTCACGGGCGGCTATAAGCATATCGGGATCGGTGCCGATTGATTCTGATAAGTCGTCCCAACACAAAGGAGATCGACAACGACGACCATACAAGGCCTCGTAAGGCGCCATCTTAATCGAAGCATGCCAACTATTATTGTACGTGAATTCAATCAACGGTAGTTGGGCTTCCCAATCGTCTTTCCAATCGAGGACGCATGCCCTCAACATGTGCTCCAATGTCTGAATAGTCCTCTCTGATTGTCCGTCAGACTGAGGATGAAAAGCGGTACTGAGATTAAGCTGAGTTCCCATAGCACGATGAACTGATTTCCAAAAATGTGACACGAAGCGTCCGTCACGATCGGAAACAATACTCTTAGGAGTACCATGCAATCTCACTATATCTTTGATGAACAACTGGGCAAGTCTCTCGGGACCCCACGTATCCTTAATCTCAAGGAAATGAGTTGACTTAGTTAAACAGTCCACAACTACCCAAATTATATTCATGTCACGATGAATCGTCGGCAAACTCGTGATGAAATCCATAGAAATATCTTCCCACTTCCACTCTGGAATAGGGAGCGGTTTCAGCATACCTGCCGGTCGTTGATGTTCTATCTTGACTTGCTGACAGGTTAAACATCTCGAAACAAATTCTGCAACTTCTCGCTTCATATTACTCCACCAGTAATTTTGTTTCAAGTCCTTGTACATCTTGCTAGACCCCGGATGGATGGAGTAAGGGGTAGCATGAGCTTCTCTCAAAATCGAGTTTTTCAACTCGTCATTTGCCGGTACGCATAACCAATTATTAAATCGCAAAAGTCCATCCTCGTGGACCACAAATCCAAGGCTTTCCCCTGAGGCACATCCTCACGGATGCGCAACAATGATGGGTCCGAACCCTGATTCACTCTGATTGCCTCCTCAAGTGGCGATGAAATCTCTAACATGCAAAGTTGCCCTTGCACTCGCTGAAGCTAGACCTCGATCTCGGGTCTAAGGAATTCCTGCTGAAGCTCCTTCTGAACTGTTAAACGAGCAAGCATTTGCTCCTGAACGGACTTACGACTCAAGGCATCGGCAACCACGTTTGCCTTACCTGGGTGGTACAGGATCTCGATATCATAATCTTTGATTAGTTCCAACCACCGCCTTTGTCGCATATTTAACTCCTTCTGAGTAAATATATACTTCAGACTCTTATGATCAGTGAATATCTGACAGGTAACGCCATAAAGGTAATGACACCAAATCTTCAATGCGAAAACCACGACTGCTAGCTCCAGGTTGTGGGTCGGATAATTAACCTTGTAAGGTCTCAATTGCCGTGAATCATAGGCAATAACCTTCCCATTCTGCATTAATACACATCCGAGACCGTGTCCGGACGCGTCACTATAAACCACGAATCCCTCCGTCCCTTGTGGCAAGGGAAGGACAGGTGCTGAAATTAACTGTCTCTTGAGTTCCTCAAAACTCTGCTGACACGCGTCGGACCACGTGTATTTCTTATCCTTTCGCAAAAGGTTCGTCATTGGTTGGGCGATTTTATAAAATCCTTCCACAAACCGCCGATAATAACCGGCTAATCTGAGAAAGCTTCGGATTTCCTTAACATTCTTCGGAGGTAACTAGTCTCGGATAGCCTCCGTCTTCTGAGGATCAACATGCACACCGTCTGATGAAATTACATGCCCGAGAAACGTCACTTCAGACATCCAGAACTCACACTTGGAAAACTTTCCATAAAGTTGCTCTCGTCTCAACACGTCGAGCACCTGATGAAGGTGAAACTCGTGATCTTCCCGGTCACGAGAATAAATTAAAATGTCATCAATGAAGACAACCACAAATTGATCCAAAAAGTCGATGAAAACCCGATTCATTAACTCCATGAATACCGCAGGTGCATTAGTTAACCCAAACGGCATTACCACGAACTCATAATGACCATATCATGTTCGAAACGCCGTCCTCGCGATATCCGACTCTCGAATTCGCAATTGATGATATCCAGATCTTAAGTCGATCTTGGAAAATACTCAAGCTCCCTGAAGTTGATCTAAGAGATCATCAATACGGGGTAGATGATATTTATTCTTGATCCTCACTCTGTTCAACTCCCGATAATCAATACACAAGCGAAACGAACCATCCTTCTTCTTGACAAACAACACTGGTGCTCCCCACGGGGACGTACTCGGTCGGATATAACATTTCTCTAACAACTCCTCAAGTTGATTCTTCAATTCCTGCATTTCGGTTGGGGCCATTCGGTACGGTGCCTTCAATATCGGGGACGTACCGGGCTCCAACTCAATCGTGAATTCCACATCTCTCTGTGGAGGCAAACCAGGTAACTCGTCTGGAAAAACATCGGCATATTCTCTCACTACCGGAATATCCGCCAACATTATTGGTCATTTCTCGATTTTGGTCATAAAGCACCAATAACCAACACACCCCTGACTGAGTAATTTCACCGCTCTCATCAAATTAATGACCTTACCAGAACACTCGGGATTACCTCCCTGAAAAACACATTCGACCCCATCGTCTGAAATGATAGTGACCATACGCTTACGGACACTAATGATGGCATCGTGACGATCCATCCAATCAATACCCAAGATGACGTCGTCTCTTGGTAAATCCATCACGATTAGGTCTGCTAGCCATACACGACCATGAAGCTGAATCGGACAATTCTGAATCTCACGATTTCCGATAATTCTTCTACCGTCAGATAGACCAATGACATAAGGCTCACAACTAGTAGTTCTACCCAGACGTAGTCTACTCAAACATGACTCGGAAATGAATGAATGCGATGCACCAGTATCAAAAAGGGTACACACAGGTTTATATAGAATATCGAGTGTACCTGAGATCATCCGGGCCTACGGATCGTCAGTCTTCTTCATCTCATAAATTCGGGGCTTGCCGGCCCCCGAACCGGATGCTCCCGTCTGATAGCTCTTTGCTCTGCCTTTGTTCGCTCCTGTCGTCTTGAACGACGCGGACTAAGTGGCCTGATTATGAACAGCTGACTGCTTCGGGGCCTGAGATGACGCCGGAGTAGGTTTGGAGTCCCTTCGGAAAAAACGGGCCTTATGCCCAACAATCCCACAGTTATGGCATGTGATAGTCTGCCTCGGACACATGGTGCTGACGTGACCAAGTTCCCCACAGTTGAAACAGGTGATGGCCGAGCTGGCCACTCGGGACTGCGATTCCGCCGGTCTGGGCACCACAGGAGGTCGCTCAGAGAAAGTAGAACCCACACGAGGCTTCTTGAAGGTTGTCTGACCGCCTTCAGACTGATTACGATTCTTTGACTTCTTGCTAGCAGCTGAAGGTTGCTGCTTAGCAATCTCCTTAGCAGTAAGCTCATAAGTAAGAGCTTTCTCAATGAATTCGGCCAGAGTGGTGCAATTGTGATTAAGCAGCTGCATCCGCATAAGGGGTTTCAGCCTCTTGCTGAAATACTTGATTTTGTCCGCCTCGGAGTGAATGATAGATGAGGCGAAAGGAAAAAGTTCCTGAAATTTCTCAGCGATGGTGAGAACATCTTCATCTGCTGAGGGGTCGGGAGTGAGTAATTCTGATAGTTTGGCCTCTCTGAGTGGGGCCGGATAATACCTCTCCATCATGAGAGTCTTGAATTGATCCCAAGTACATGATCCATCGGTGGGCTTCAACGAAAACCACCATGAATGAGCGCTCTTACCCAGATAGTAAGCCGCAACTGAAACTTTGTGTCCTTCGGGACACTCTACCATAGCAAATAACTTCTCGAAATGTTCGAGCCAATGAACTATATCCGCCGGTTCAGATGAACCCTCAAAAGTAGGTGGCCTTTGGCGAGAGATGTCGCCAATAATACTGCTTACACCCCTCTCTTGCCCCTGAGGTGGCGTCGGAAGAGCCTGCTGATTCTGAGCTGTTGAGTTCTGCATCGTCTCCATGAGGCGTGCCATCTGAGTCATCTGGGCCATCATGCCCTGCATAAAAGTGAGTGGGTCAACCCGAACACCTTCTGATTGAGCCTTATCTCGGGTACAGCTCCCTGATAGTGAATGAGTACGTCCAGGTGAATGAGTGGCAGCGTCGCTGCTCGATGAGTTAGCATTATTCCTAGCGTTCGCACGTGTATTCACACGAGCTCTCGGGTTTCGGCCCGCACCGCGGCCTCGTCCCCCGCGTCCTCTGCCTGCTCTCTCCATACTGAAGTAGGAAAGTCACATGATAATTATATCTCTTGCATGAGTATCACATTATGATTACGTCATGAAATGATGAAAGGGCCGTAAGTGACTCAAGTGCCCGAAGCGATACCGATTTCCGGCTCAAGGCATCTGCTACCACGTTAGCCTTGCCCGGATGATAAAGGATCTCGAGATCGTAGTCCTTAATCAACCCCAACCATCTCCTCTGTCTCATATTAAGCTCTTTCTGGGTGAAAATGTACTTTAGGCTCTTGTGATCGGTGAAAATCTGACACGACGAGCGATACAAGTAATGACGCCAGATCTTCAACGCAAATACGACTGCGGCCAACTCAAGATCGTGCGTAGGGTAATTCAATTCATACGGTTTCAACTGACGGGAAGCATAGGCAATCGTCCTCCCGTGCTGCATAAGTACACATCCGAGCCCTTGGCCCGAAGCATCACTAAAAACTGAGAAACCCTCATTACCACTCGGTAAGGCCAAAACAGGAGCGATCGTCAACCGCTTCTTCAACTCCTCAAAACTATTCTGCCTCTCATCGGTCCACACAAACTTCTCGACACGTAACAAGAGTCGGTCGAGCGAGCTTAGAGAACCCTAGATGAATCTATGGTAATACCGGCTAATCCCGACTGAGACCTCCTTCACGTTCTTGGCGGCGCCCGATCAACTGCCTCCACCTTATGTGGGTCCACACGAACACCCTCGGCCGAGATCACATGACCGAGAAACATAACCTCCCGTAACCAAAACTCACACTTTGAGAACTTCGCAAAAAGATGCTGAGTTCTCAAAATATCTAACACGATATGCAAATGACGGGCGTGCTCCTCCTCCCTCCTCGAGTAAATCAGGATGTCATCGATGAAAATGACTACAAACTTATCGAGGTACTCGATAAAGACTTTGTTCATAAGCTGCATGAACATGGCTGGTGCGTTGGTTAGCCCAAAAGGCATAACCACAAACTCGTAGTGACCGTATCTCGTCCGAAAGGACGTCTTCGGAATGTCGGTATCCTTCACTCGGAGCTGATAATACCCCGATCTCAAATCAATCTTCGAAAAAACAGTTGCCCCTTGCAACTGATCAAACAAATCATCAATCCTCGGGAGCGGATACTTGTTTTTGATGGTCACTTTGTTCAACTCTCGGTAGTCGATACACAAACGAAGTGACCTATCCTTCTTCTTTACAAATAGGACCGACGCGCCCCAAGGCGAAGTGCTCGGTCGGATATATCCCATGTCTAGCAACTCTCCCAACTGTTTCTTCAGCTCCAGCATCTCGGCGGGCGCCATACGGTATGGCGTCTTAGAGATCGGTGTTGCACCCGGCTCTAAATCGACGGTAAACTCAACTTCTCGGTCCGGCGGCAAACCCGGAAACTCATCTGGAAAGACATCAGGATACTCACACACTACCGGAATAGACGAGAGCTCGACTCCCCCTTCTTCCGATCTCAAAATGTAACACCAATAGCCCGTGCAACCTCCCCGAAGAAGCCTCACCGCCCTCAAGGCGCTGATCAAGAGTCTCTGGCTACTCCGCTTACGTCCCACAAAAGAATGCTCGGTACCATCAGAGGCTAACATCGAAACAGTCCTCGTTCTATAATTCATGATCGCCCCATGACGGTCCAGCCAATCCTCACCAAAAATCAAATCATCATCTATAATATCTACTGCGATCAGATTAGAAGGCCAAACCCTCCCCGCGATACTCACTGGAAAATCTCTAACCTCACGATCCCCCACGATGCTATCCCCACTAGGAAGTTTAACAACAAAAGGCTCACAAGCAACTAGGCAATCAACATGCAGATGACGCACACAATCCATATATATAAAAGAGTGCGTAGCACCAGAATCGAACAATACGGAAACAGGATGATCAAGGATGTGGACGGTACCTGTAGCCACCGTCGCGTCAGGATCTCCTGCTCATCTCATCTCGTACACTCGGGGCGGAACAGACCCCGCACTAGAAGCTCCCCCTCTAGAAGACTGCCCACGTCTTCGACCTCTACCAAAACTCTGCTGCGGCTGAGGAACTGTCGGTGCCTGATTCACACTTGGCTCTCCCGCAGCTGGGGCTGATATCTGAGTAACTGGAGCCCGAGCTGCATCCGTACAAAACTTAGCACGATGACCCATCCGACCACAAGCAAGACACTGAATCGGAGGCCTATCACACTCACTCATCATGTGGCCCGGACGACTACAGTTGAAGCACGTAGGACCACGAACGGAACCAACAGGAGCAGACCTAGAACCATTTCCTCGCCCAACTAATGGCGACTGACTCCCTAAGACTCGCAAACCAGACTGAGCCTTCGGATACCCTCCTGACTTGCCTCCCGAAAACTGATCGGAGGTCTTCTGCTTCTTTCCTTCGGTTGCCGTCTCTGTCGCAGAAAACGACATCTCGTAAGCCATCGCTTTATTCTGATACTCTTTCAAAGTCGTGCACCCCAGACCAGCCATGTAGTGGCGCACCCTAGGTTTCATCCGCATATCAAAGTGGCGGATCTTATCAAGCTCATCTCAGACTTGGTTTCTCACATAATGCAGCTGTTGATTGTAGTCTTTGATAGCTTGAGAAATAGGAACATCTTGGGGTTTAGCCTCAAAGAAGGCTCGGATCCTCCCCTCTTTCACTGGCCATGGACAAAATTCATCTTCCATCAGATCCCGAAACTCTGCCCACGTGGCTGCCCAGTCACGTGGTTTCACCGCTTGCCACCACGTTGCTACCTCCTTGGCGAGGAAGTACTGAGCAATGGGTACTTTCCTCTCCTCAGAACAATTAGCAGCCTCAAATACTTTCTCCATCTCGAATAGCCAATTCTGCCAACCAGAGGGGTCGGAAGCACCATCAAACTGCGGAGGGCGCATACGAATCACGTCCTGAAGTAACTTATCATTGCCGGATCCAGTGGCGGAACCGAGTTGGCATTAGCTTGGCCGACTAGAACGGCTGAGTCGATAGCGTCATCTGGTTCGCTACTTGTTGCAAAATGTTGGCCACTCCAACATTCTCATGTGCATTACCGAAACTAGCGGTGGTCTGTGACCTCGGAACTAGGGGAACACTGTTCGACAAAGAAGGCATTGCCGAATCGGTTCCCGAGTGATCGGACATGGCCGCCCCACCGGCCGCGCCACGTCCCCTACCGTGTCCGCGACCGCATCCGTCCTCTACCGCAGGAATTCAAGAAGTAACGGGTAAGTACAATTCAACGCAAAACGCAACAAGATGCTAAGACAGAATAGAAACGAGAATGGTGAAACGAGTCAAGTTAGGAAAAACTTACGAGCAGGCGTCTTGAGATGATGGCATAGCGGTGATCTTGTTCGAAGCGACACTTAACTAGACCCAATTAACCGACAGCCTAGGTATCCATAAACCTAAGCTCTGATACCATATTTTGTAACACCCCCAAGACATTCAGGGCATATTACAGCGCCGTGGACCCCACACTGTGGAATCCACCAGGCTAACGTACCAACAAGACATTCATCAACGACAAACAATTATCATTAAAACGACAATTCAATTAAAAGAGTACAACCCGAAAAATAGAATCCAACATCAATCCATTTCCCAAAACGGGAACACAACATTAACAATTTTGAAAAGGAAGTACTCGAGTACTTAAACCAATTTTATAATACAAAAACCCCGAAACAAGACATCAAAAACAATTGACAGAACTGAACACCAACAGTTGACTACTGAACAATATCATGCTTGCCCATCATCCTCATACGGATCAAGTGCTCGTTTGTCCCCACGATCGATACCTAAAATACAAAAAGTATTTCCCCCATTTAAGGGGTTAGCGACAACTGCTAGTGCAAGTACAATCCATTTGAACTACATTCTAATCAGATGAATATATGCGCCAAAAATCATTTTAGAAAACATTTTATATTCCGGAATATTTACAATGTACAATCACAAAACACATTATCTCCAGCAAATCACAATTCAAAGTTAACCGTCAGTACGAGACTCACGGCCTCCGTACCCCGCAGAGCCCCGTCGGACATCCCTGGGTGGCTAACCACAGTTCGCGATACGCACACTCACGGCAATACGTATCCCTAGAGGTCCCGTCGGACCGTCCCTAGGTGAACATACACATATCCATCCACAACAACCACGATAAATCCATAATTCAAATACTAGAACATGTAAACAAATGTAAAGTACTTGCCTTTGAGACATTCTTGAAGAAACGGAAGTGAAACACGACTACGAACGGTCCGGGTGGAAAACAACGGCTCCTAAACGAAGGATCAACATAGTTCAGTCCCAACGGACAACAATACTCTATTGGAATACACCCATAACCCCGATTACAATTCATGACAAAAACGTTCAATCGATACGGGCGAGGGTTTATGCAAAATCTCCCCGTATCGACAATTCGCGGATTAATTCGAGGAAAACGGATTGAGGATCACTCAATAACAACAACCGGTAAGAAATTACGTAACATAATTGAACAATTCGGAACTAATCCCTAGAATCCCGAAAAAACCCCAAAATTGACGAGTTAGGGTTCTAGATGAAAATACCTTGAATTCGGACGATGGAGGATGATTATACTGATGATAATATGCTAACACGACTCTACGGTGATGGAATTTGAAGAGAACTCCGGCCAGTACTGGTGGAAATCGCCTCTGGAGTCGCACGTCGAAGAAAACGAAGAGAAAAGAATAAAACTGATGTTTCTGAACTGCCCGCTGACTTATATAAATTGTGAAGTTAGCGCACGCTAACTGTCATACATAGCGCGCGCTAACGGGACCGTGTCAGGTCCAGTAGCTACTGCCAACATTCGCTAGCATACGCTAACAATAGCGAGTTAGCGTACGCTAACCGCACATCGGTAGCGCACGCAAGTTAACAGGAGTAGCGTGCGCTACCTCTGCGTGATTCGATCGCTGCTCACATCAGCGATCTGGCTTGCCGAAGGTACAATATACGAAACGTACGACGAGGCCAGAATCCAGAAACATAAACGCGAAGCATACAAGATGATGGAGCTAAGCGCTGAAAGAAAATATAATTCCGACCACTAGAGGGTCCGTAATGCGACAACAAAAATGATATTCCCTAAACTATTAGGAAATTACAACAATGGCCCAAGTGCTCGAAAATCACGAAACGACGTCGGATTTACAAACCGAAAGTCTCCACATGACCAACTCAACCATACGAACTTGTATAAACCAAGAAACAACGAAAACGAACGAGTTTTACAAGAATCAAACGTTCATACGGCAAAACATGTCATAAAATGAAATTACGTGAAAACATCATCAAAACTCGTCCAAATGGAAAAACTCCAAGAACAAAGTAGATTCAAAATGTCGAAATGATTATAAGCGAGTTGATAAAAATAGACATACACCAAAAATGGAAACTGCTAAAAATGGAAAGTTACGGATATTACAATAAACACTCAAACTAACAATATAAGCTCAATATTGCAACAACAATAATATCAATATGAATAAGTAATCAATGTATCTCTTGCTTGAAGTTGTTGTATGGAATAATACCAAAGATGTGGTATTTATAGCCTTCATCCACCAAACTAGCCATTAGTCTGTTTTGACTAATTAGCGTGCGCTAGGCTTTCTCTTTAGCGTGCGCAAGTCTGTTCCAGTTTCAGTCCAGTATCTTCGTTTCTCCTTTAGCGTACATTATATTCTTTGTGTTACGTACGTTATCTGACTAACTTAGCGTACGTTAACCATGATTGAGTAGCGTGCGTTAACGTAATATATCTGTTGCCTTCACTTGTCAAACTATCCGTTTGATACTTGACTTTTCGCTGAATATTTTCAACGTTCTGATTGACTTGATTCAAACTGATATTTAGCGTGCGCTAAATATCATCTCTTGCGTGCGCTAATACTGACTTCATTGCATACGTCATTCTGTGTTTGAATATCTTCACAATGGTAATATGGACTCGATAGCGTGCGTTAGGTATAAGATGTAGCGTGCGCTATCCTCATCAGATGACTTCACTTCAGTTAACTTCGAACATGATATGCAGATGACTTCCCGTTAGCGTGCGCTAACTTATATGACTAGCGTGCGCTAGCTATGTATTTTGCTCAGCTTTTTGCGTCTTCGCTTGCTTCGTCGTTTTGCTTCGCCTTTATGTTGTTTTGTTTGTTTAGCAACTTAATCATCAAAACATAATTTATTAATATGTGGAATAAATATTCCAACAATCTCCCCCTTTTTGATAATTACAAAACAACTGTTGAATTGGATAAAACCTGAAAGGTAAAAATATATCTATTTGTTTATTTATACGAATCAAAGTTTTCGGCTTTGATCGTTTCGTTAGTTTCTCCAATCCTTTTCTTTTTCTGTCATTTTCGACTACTTCGCTTTTCATTTTTCAATTTTTCAACTCCTTCGTTTCTCCCCCTTTTTATATGCTTTCTTTTCTTTTTCGACTTCTTCGATTTTTATTTTTCTCCTCCTTTCATTTTGTCTGATTCACCTTCTTCTCCCCCTTTTTATATTCAGCAAAAAGTGAAAAAAATATAGAGGATACCAATAGAATATAAATATGCATGAAACCAATTAATGAATATGCATTAATAAAGATATAAACTCCCTCTGAAAGTATTATCTCCCCCTTTGTAAAATATCAATTGTTAAAAATTAATTTTTGGGGATCCAACCTATAGTTGGCTTTTTATTTCAAACATAGACGATATTTGAAATAATTGTTCCTTTAGGAACCCAAATCTATTTAATTTTAATCGTCCGTCTTGGGCTTTTGCAGTTTGAAATATGGTGCCCAATTTTTAAGCATTTTTCACACCAGGGTATTTTGAAATTTACGGATTCATTTTTAGAACGTGGTTTGAATCCTCACCCCTCTTTATTTAACGTGTATTTTTGAACCGAGAGCATATTTTCAAATTTCTTGTTTCCGAGAGAAAATTTCTTCGTTAAATTTTTGAGCTCGGTTTGAACTTTAACAAGATCATTCTTTAAAATATTCTCGTTTTCAATGCATTTTGAATGATCGATCTCAACAAATTTTCCCTTTTCTAGAATTTTGGAATTCTCATTTTCCAATGATTTATTTTTAAATTGAAGGGATTTAATTTCTTTTAAAGCATTTTGATAATCGGTATGTAATAACTCGAATGCTTCAAAAAGTTCGTCGTAAGAATTACTTACTAGGCTTTCGACGTCGTTGTCGTCGAATGAACTCCGGGCCATGAGTGCAAGATTATTTTGATTCATGAAATCATCATCAGGATCTTCGTCACTCCATGTTGCAACTAAGACTTCCTTTTGTTTTACTCGACAGTTCTTAGCAAAGTGGCCTGGTTTACCACATAATCGACAAGTGTTGTCGAATTTCTTAGATTCACCCGCTTGGATATCCTTCTTTCTCCGGTTTAATAAGTGTTAGAACTTATTAATATTCTTGGCATAATATGACGATTCTTCATCGCTTTTGTCCACCGGGATTTCTTCTTTCTTTCTTGACATCTTAGCCTTCATGGATATCGACCTTTCCTTCGGTTTCGGTTTGGCATTCCGAGATTTTAGAACAATCTCATAGTTGATAAGAGAACCAACGAGAGCACTAAAATCGAGAGTATTTAAATCTTTTGATTCCATTGTTGCTGTAACCGTACCGTCCCATTCTCGAGGTAGTGACCTGAGAATTTTCTTTACTTTCTCACTACTCGAAAGTGGTTTTCCGAAACATGCTAATCCATTAGTGATGACCGAAAATTGGTCGAGCATAATCGAGATGGATTCGTCGTCCTTCATTTGAAATAATTTAGAATCATGAAGGAGCATGTTTATCTTCGTCTCTTTGACTTGAGACGTACCTTCGTGTGTTACCTCAAGCATTTTCCAAATTTCTTTGGCACTATCACACGATGATATCCGGTTGTGTTCTTCCGGATTTAAGGTACAATAAAGGAGTTGAGTTGCCTTTCAATTGTAGTGGTCATTTTTCCAATCGGAATCGTCATATTCTTCGAAATTTTTAAGGGTACCGTTGGAATTTGTCGGAATTTTCGGACCAAGACAAATCACTTTCTAAAGCTCGATGTCATATGTTCGGATGAATATAGACATCTTCTTCTTCCACGTCATGAAGTTTGAGCCATCAAAAAATGGTGGTCGGTTGAGATCAAGGCCTTCGACGGGAGCAAGTTGAAACGCCATTGGATCTTTTCTCCTTGGATGTAAAGCCGTTCATAGGAGTACCTCTCTGATACCAATTGTTGGTATAAAATCGGATATTTGCGCCGTTTGTGCGGAAGCGTAAATAAATTACGGAAAATAAATCACACAAGGATTTATAGAGGTTCGGCTATTAACGAAGCCTACATCCTCTCTTGATGTATCTTTTTCTTTAGGATTAAGATCAAAACCTCTACTCCTCTCTTCAATTGGTCGATGGATTATCGTTACAAGCTCGTCTTCTATCGGTCCGAGTAAAACCATTTTCCTTTTCTATTGGACAAGGAATCAACCACTCTAGCTTTCTATTGGTACTAGATAAACCTCACTAAGATAGCGATTGCGATTCTAACAATGTCGGATCCTTGATCCTAATAACACCGAATCCAATCGTATCTTTTCTTTTACCTCTCGTGTATAATGTTGAATGTATAAACACTCAAACTGACAATATAAGCTCAATATTGCAACAACAATAATATCAATATGAATAAGTAATCAATGTATCTCTTGCTTGAAGTTGTTGTATGGAATAATACCAAAGATGTGGTATTTATAGCCTTCATCCACCAAACTAGCCGTTAGTCTGTTTTGACTAATTAGCGTGCGCTAGGCTTTCTCTTTAGCGTGCGCTAGTCTGTTCCAGTTTCAGTCCAGTAGCTTCGTTTCTCCTTTAGCGTACGTTATATTCTTTGTGTTACGTACATTATCTGACTAACTTAGCGTACGTTAACCATGATTGAGTAGCGTGCGTTAACGTAATATATATGTTGCCTTCACTTGTCAAACTATCCGTTTGATACTTGACTTTCCGCCGAATCTTTCCAACATTCTGATTGACTTGATTCAAACTGATATTTAGCGTGCGCTAAATATCATCTCTTGCGTGCGCTAATACTGACTTCATTGCATATGTCATTCTGTATTTGAATATCTTCGCAATGGTAATATGGACTCGATAGCGTGCGTTAAGTATAAGATGTAGCGTGCGCTATACTCATCAGATGACTTCACTTCAGTTAACTTCGAACTTGGCTGATATGCAGATGACTTCCCGTTAGCGTGTGCTAACTTATATGACTAGCGTGCGCTAGTTGTGTATTTTGTTCAGCTTTTTGCGTCTTGCTTGCTTCGTCGTTTTGCTTCGCCTTTATGTTGTTTTGTTTGTTTAACAACTTAATCATCAAAACATAATTTATTAATATGTGGAATAAATATTCCAACAATTTTCACGTCAAAATATGTTTTGTTTTAACGATGACATGAGAATATTACTTGCGATTATTAAGTTTGTCTTTTTGAAATATATTTCCGCTGCAAAATTTTTAGTTACTATTTTTAAAATTAGAAGAATTATTTTTCTAGAATAGTGGTCGCTACATAAGTGGTATCGGAGCAGGTCTACAGTTCTATAGACTCGTTAAAATGGTTTCTTTTTGTAAACTGAAATTTTATTTTCGCAAGTAGTCAAATATTTTTAGCAATTATGATCATCCATCTCTGCCGTTCCACGTCGACTCCAAGGTACATTAAGTTATTATTATTCATTATGTGATAATGCAGTTTACCAAATCAACCATGATTCATGCATTAAAAATGCATCTTCAGTCCATTTTGTACATACAAATTTTATGATAAAGTATTTGGGCATGAAATTGTTTTCTTATAAATTCATAAGTATATGTGTGACATGCGTAAATCATCATTGCTAGAAATCTCTAGTTCTCAATCTATAGATGCAATATAACTCTCCATTTTATTTCTCCCTCTCGTTGGGTAAGTATTGAGGGATTATTGCGTGTGGTATGCCTTAGGATAATGGCAACTCGTGGACGTGGACGCCCAGCTAACCGAGGTGCAGATAATCTCGGTGGTCAGAATGCCAACCTTGGTGCTGGTGGTGCTGGTGGTGGAGGTCAGGATAACCACAACAATAATGTGCCAGCTCCTACTCAGGCACAAGTTGTGCAACAGTTCCGGCGTTTCACCCCACCATCATTCAACGATCGAGAAGGACCAGCTTTTGTTGATGAATGGTTCATGTCGCTCGAGCGCACCTTTGAGCTCATTGGATGCACTGATGCGTAAATAATTCTTTGCGGCCAATATCAAATGGTGGAGGATGCTGGACGCTGGTGGATAAGCTATTGGCGTTTGAGGCCGGTGACCGAGCGTGCTGCGTTAACTTGGGATCGATTCAAGGAAATAGTGATGGAACAGTACTGCCCACGGCATTGCCGAGAGAAGATGGAGATAGAGTTTTGGAATCTTGAAAAAGGAGGAATGACGGTTGAAGAATATGAGAGAAAATTCAACCAAATCAGCTTCTTTGTGGAGCACATGGTGGATATAGATCGAAAGAGGGCCCTTAAGTTCCAGAGTGGTTTACGCCCGAGTATTCGTCACATCGTGGTTGGTCATGGGGTAATACCCTATACCGATACAGTGTTTCGAGCCCAAGAGGTTGAGGCTAGCCATAATCTAGATCAACAACAGTATACGAAGCCTAGTACCGGTAAGAGGCATTGGAATGGAAACCAAAATAAGGCTGTGGTTTCTAATAAGCAAGCAAAGTCTGATCAAAGTTCGGGACCTAAGCCTCAAACCAGTAAGCTAAAGTGCTCGAAGTGTGGTAAGAATCATGGAGGGGAGTGTCTGTACGGTAAAGGTGTCTGCTACAGATGCAAGGAGCCAGGGCATTCATCTTCGAACTATCATCTCCAAAGGGCCAAAGGTCAAGGTTCTGGAGGAAAAGCTCGCATTTATACTTTGACCCAAAAGGACGCAGATGAGAATCCCGGCACGGTGTCAGGTATGCTTATAATCACTAATGTGCCTACTTTCGCTTTATTTGACACTGGTGCCACGCATACTTTTATGTCTGCAAAGTTTTACCTTGCCATTGGTCATAGAAGCATTAGAACTATTGAGTCTCTTGAGGTTATCTTACCGTCAGGAAATACGATCCTCACTAATAGAATGATTGACGAGAATATTGAGATAGGAAGAAGGGAATTTGACGCTAGCTTGTATTTGATTAACTCGATGGATTTTGATGCGATCCTTGGTATGGACTGGCTCGATAGACATGATGCCGATATAAGGTGCCATGAGAAGAAGGTAACATTGAGGTGTTCTGAAGGCGAGTTGATCACATTTTATGGTACTAAGAGTAGGTCAGTACCAAGAGTAATCACAACCATGAAAGCACTGAGAAGTCTAAGGAATGAGAAATGTCAGGGTTACTTGGTGAGTTTGGTCGACACTTGTACTAATGAGGTGTCCCCTACAGACGTACCTATAGTACGAGAGTTTCTGGATGTGTTTCCAGAAGAATTGCCGGGAGTCCCACCTGGCCGACAAGTGGAGTTTAGTATTGATTTGGTCCCTAGAGTGGCCCCTACATCCAAAGCGCCATATAGAATGACTCCGAAGGAACTTCAAGAATTGAATGTCCAAATCCAAGAGCTCCGGAAGCTCGGATTTGTTCGTCCTACCGTGTCACCTGGGGTGCACCAGTGCTGTTTGTAAGAAAGAATGATGGGTCACTTCGGATATGTATAGATTATAGAGAGCTGAATTAACTCATGGTGAAGAACAAGTACCCACTACCGAGAGTTGAGGATCTATTCGATCAGTTGAGGGGAGCCATAACCTTTTCTAAGATCAATTTGCGGTCGGGGTACCACCAACTGAAGATTAGGGAGTGCGACATTCCCAAGACGGCTTTCAGAACCCGTTATGGACATTTTGAATTTGTAGTCATGCCTTTTGGTCTGAGTAATGCACCGGCAGTTTTTATGGATTTGATGAACATGGTGTTCCAACCTTACTTAGATACGTTCCTGATCGTCTTTATAGATGACATCTTGGTGTATTCTAAGGACAACGAACAACACCAAGAGCATTTGAGGATTACATTGGAGACATTTCGCAAGGAGAAGTTGTATGCCAAGTTCAAGAAATGTGAATTTTGTAATACTCGAGATTTTCGTTTCGGTTATTTTGGGATTTATCCGGATATTTCTCGATTGCCGAGTGTCGGTATTATTTTCTCGATGATTGCTTTTTGTGTTTATATGGTCGTGTGTGATTAATTGTTGCATGGTATTTCATTTCGGATCGATGATGTTGTCCGCGAGCATTTCGTCGTGTTCTTTCTGCGTGTTTTTCAGAAATTGAGTCATCGGGTCATGGCGGCTGGGCACTGGCCGGACAGGTGCGGTAGGCACTGTCGGAAGTGCTGGGCACTGGCCGGACAGGTGCGGAAGGCACTGTCGGAAGTGTTGGGCAATGGCCGGGCAGGCACGGTAGGAACCGGCGTAGCGAACGCTACTGCCGGAAGGCTGCGCACGCTAACTCGGCAGGAATAGCGCACGCGCGCACGCTATCAGGATGGGCATAGAGGTTTCTGAGGTTCTGGACTCGGGGAGGATCGGTAAGTAGTGCATGCTACTATCGGTCGTGGCGCGCGCTAATCGGCAAGTGTAGCGCACGATGTCGGCTGACTAGTGCATGTTACCTGGCCGAGCAGTTTAGTCCAGAGTGTTCTGGACAGGTCGGCTAGCGCACGCTAGCATCCGCGTAGCGCGCGCTATCGCGGCCGGATAGGCAGGTTCCGGTTGGCAGGTTGGGTCAGCAGTGCCGGGTCGTGCGGGCCCCGACCGAAGGTTCTAGGCCAATACTAGCCGATAGTGCATGCTAGTCCGGAAGGCTAGCGCACGCTAGGGATGCGCCAGTATAAATATGACTGTGTAGTCATATTTTCACTTGTTTTTCATTCCTTTCTTTGCTGTCCGTGGTTGGAGGCTTAGAGAGGTCGAAGGCATGTTGTCAGGCGACGAATCCATGAAGTTCTGGAGTTCATATCATTGATTAACCCTTCTATAACATCATTTGATCCATCGAATCAAGGTTAGATTTCCTATAATCTTAGTTTTGGAAAAATTGGGGGTTTTGCTTGGTTTTGTCCGATTAACCCGTAGTAACTCAGATTTGAGGCGAATCGATGAATTAAGTTATATTCTATCATTTTCTTAGTTGTTCCATGGTTCGATTGCTATAGATCCGTCGTTTTGTTGAGTTCTTAACCGTCGCCTTGAAGGTGTTCGGTGAAACGTCTTAGAGGGGAGATTTGGGCTTTATGCGACTATTATTCCTTGTACGATCGTTGATTTATTGATGATATGTCTTAGGGACAAAATCCTTGTGAAGAACTCGAGTCGGAACCCTCCCGTTCTTTATTTTCTTCGGGGTCCGAGTTTCCCGATTGAGCCGTATTCTTCGGAGTGTTTGATATCGGTTATTAAGGCAAGTATTCTATTTATATGATTTGTGTCTTGTGGATGAGTTTATACATTGTATCTACGATGATTTGGTTTATCTTCGTGGATATGATTCATACAGCTTGATTAATTGAATGTTTGTTGGTATTCATGACATCCTTGCTTGTTTAAACTTGTGAAGTCGTGTTTGTCATTCTAGTTGCGTGGTTCGTGTTGGGCTTGATTGCTTGGATTTGAGGTATGGTGATGATTATGATTATTGTGTTGGATTGATCATATATTTGGACATGTAATTTCGGTGTATGATTGGATGTTTGAACATGTTTGTTTAAGGCGTGTTGTTCGTGGTGATGTGTTGCGTTGTTCGGTATGTGCTTGGGAAATGTGAGTGTGTGTAGTCTAGGTACGGTCCGTGGGACCTCTGGAGTTCGGTACATGAGGTGTATGAACAGTGTGTGTGGTCCAAGTACGGTCCGTGGGACCTCTAGAGTTCGGTACAATAGGTGTACGAACAGTGTGTGTGGTCCAGGTACAGTCCGAGGGACCTCTAGAGTTCGGTACATGAGGTGGACGAACAGTATGTGTGGTCCAGGTATGGTCCGTGGGACCTCTGGAGTTCGGTACATGATGTGTACGAACAGTGATTGTGTGGATAATGTTTTGATGTTAAGATCCCGACACATGATGATATTTCACTAATATGTTTTGAAACAAGAACCGGGCTGAGGCCTTGATGATTTTCGAAAAAGGTTTTGTAAATTAGCTCGAGGTCCAGAGGAAATTATGTTCTAAAAAAAATCCCGAGATGCCGAGTTTTAATTCTTAAAACTTCACCACTTGTTTTCTGATTAAGAAAGCCTCTTGGGAATGTTTTGACAATTAAATTCTGTTACCTGATTCGTGATTGCTTTCTGCTTGATACATTTCGTATATTATTATACTTGCACTATTAAAACAATGGAGTTTTACTAACCCCCGAGTAATCGGGGGGTGGATGTCTGTTTTGCATCTGTAACACCCCCAGATCCAACCGGGAATATTACAGCGCCGTGGGCCCCGAGATGGAACCCACAAGGCTGAAGGAAATTTTCGCAAACATTTACAAAACGCCCAAGAGGCTAACGACGGTATTATCTATTAAAACCATTCGAAGATTTATAAAACTCGTTTATCAAACCGTCGTAAAAACTCATTTGAAACCACAAGGCCCGAATTGCCAAGACTCAACAGTTTAAGAACATACCTTAAGCTATCGCTACACGTCATCGGCTGAATAGATTTAGAGAACGATCGCCAAGGTAACCTAAGTTACCAAATACCAAAAGACCATTTAAAAAAATACTCACGCGGCGGAAAAGACAAACGATTAAAATACCCTAGCGTGAATACAACAAGCGATGAAGCTCAAAACACAAATACATGTTCTAGCCGGTATCCTCAGGAAGCTCATCTCTCCACGACCGCTACAAGCTTGATAATCCAAGAACCTAAAAGAAAGCCCACGGGGTCACCATAAAATCCAACAATGATAACCATCACATCACGTCAAAAATTACATAACAAAGGAAAAACTAAGTAAGAATACGACCAATGTAATCTTACCTTCTTAACTACGAAAATCCACAATTCGTATCCTTAACATCACCATGGGATAATACCAAAATATCTGTACGGTATCTCAACAATACCCAAGGTTCTCAAAAACATTATCATAACTCGCGATACGGAAATTATACCAACTCTGGCCAATTCAATCCATCGGGTAACATCGACAATTCCAATACGATAATCGATTGTCCATCAAAGACAAGTACCAAGGATATACGGAACATACCTCAAGATACGAAATACCATTACCATCGCGTCAGTCTAATCCGAGATCAGATCAACACAACATACGAACATGGTCCTAACACAAGACCTACAAATGCATACTCATATGACAACGTCAAAATGCTCACAACAATAACAACAATGTATACTTATGGCAAACCCATAATATACATATGCACAACAACAATACATATGCACAACAACAATACATATGCACAACAACAATACATATGGTAATCCAACGATCCAGTAGCACACACTATAGATTCCCATGATGATCGAGTCGGACCTTAGCTTGGTGGAATTTCTTGTACAACGATCCAGCGCAAACATCTATAGATTCCCATGATGATTCCCGTCGGATCAAAGCATGGTGGACATATGACAACAATGCACAACTGCACAAAACAACAGTACACAATGTACGACAACAACAATGCACAAATGCATGACAACAACGATACACGAATGTATCACGACATGATCGACACAAATGACAAAAATGATTAGAGTACTTGCTCCGAGTCCTTCGAGAGCAATCTCGATGTCCAAACCATCACGAACCATTATTCGAATATTCGACGATCCAAAATGTCACGAATGGTAGATAATTCACGTCTTCGTCTATACAACAACATATCTTCGATACCAAGTATACCAACAATAAATGTGAATCATATACCTTATGATTAAATTCCCAAAACTCGAATACAACCTATAATCCCAAATCCCTTGTGATTACGATTATAAACATTGCTATACGAATTATAAACGAATGAAACTGAAACCATTTATTAAATATTACAAACTGAGCAAGTAATAACTTGCCTCGATACCGATGAAGCTGTTACCAATTCCATTGCCGTCATCTACAAGTCCCTCGGTCCCGACCAAAGCAATTCACGAACATACTCGAGCTCGACCGCAACACACGGTTGTAATCACCGATCAATATTCTAAACCTATTACAGTAATCGATAGACAACAAGTTTGATAACAATCAACAATCGATAAAACCAATTCACAAACCCAACGGCTCGACAATATCTCGATTAAACACTAGTCGAATCAATCCTACTCAAACCAGCACGAATTTACAACCACAACACGAAAATACTACACTTTCTGGCTTCTTAGCGCACGTTAATCACCTAACGTAGCGTGCGCTAAGTTGCTCCCATTAGCGCGCGCTAGGCAGTAAACGTAGCGTGCGCTAATGCTGGACGGATGCATGTTTTTCAGATACCGATCAACTTATGGCGATTTCAAGAACACGAAGTGATTCTGAATCATGTTCAAAGCTATCAAAACAACGAAATCCGATATCCTTTAACATATAAACAATCATCCAACTTATAATCCAAGTTCTATATCCATATATCATCTTCCTTAATATTAATACACGAAACGTCAAGAACGTAACCACACATCCTTAATCTTCCATTACAAAGAGTAATCATCTACAATAACATCAACATCCGAAACTGAGGAGAAGGATTAATCCACTTATCTCAAGAAAACGAACGACACAATCTAAATCACAAGAATCATATTAATATCATCATACTCCTAATCCATCTCATAATCATGCTTGTCAAACTTGTTTATGTAATAATCATCAACATTCAATCCAAAACGAAATCCAAAGATGAAGAGTGATTACCTTTATGAAGGAATGGATTGATTTCCAAGGTTGAATCCATTTCCAAGAATCACCAATGATTTCAAGAACAAAGCTTTAATCCATGATTTCCATCTTTAATCTTGTTAAAGATCACCACCTCATCGTGCTTGGGAACCTCAAGAACCTCCCAAAGCTCTCTCTATCGATTGAAAGTGAAAGAGTGGACGAAATGCTTCATAATACCCGTCTGTCCCTTATATAGACTGCATTACTAGCGTGCGCTAACATCTCATGTTTAGCGTGCGCTAAGGCTTTAGCGTGCGCTAACTGACCTTTGTTAGCGTGCGCTATCGTAGTCCGTAGACTACCGCCTCGCCGTACATGAGCTTACGTACGTAATGCCCATGCATTAGCGTCGTAATTTACACTCTCTAGCGTCGCAAGTCCTTGCGTTTAGCGTGCGCTAACATCGATTGACTCGTTTGTGCGTATGCTCGAACACGGGTCCACACGCGGCACTCGACTAGGATAAGATTCCTTTTTGTCAATATACGGATTAGCGTGCGCTAATCAAAAAGCATTAGCGTGCGCTAACACTACATTACAACATCCGCTGACTTATCGTAACGTGCGCAAAGCGGCGGGTCCACACGCAGATTCCTTCCGATTCACATGCACTAGCGTCGCTAACCTATAAACGTAGCGTCGCTAATCACCTGCGATAGCGTGCGTTATGCATGAATATCGGCGTGCGCTAATAAGGCTATACTTAGCCATTTTCAGCTATTCTTGTCCAACGTCTCAACATACGAATACGAACATACGGCGATCTTGAATACATATACTTCTTAAATGTAATTGTCAACCAAGTACGATAATTGTACCAATACAGATGTCTCAGTCCTTCATTTATTTTATCCATCTGCATGCATACCACACTTTGTACAACATAACTCGGATAAAATAATGTTAAATATGATAGTAGAATTTTCGGATATTACATACTACACCACTTAAAATAAGTTTCGTCTCGAAACTTGCAATCCATCATAAAACGAACAACCATCTTGCTCAACCCAAAATATCCCAAAACCATCACGACAACGATTTATCATCATCATTACCGAATATCCAAAAGAGCATACTTCCAAATACGCAGGTCGACGATATCCGGAGATACTAGCCAGCGTTCTCACGGTACAGTCTCAATACGCTTACGATCACAATTCCCTGATTCTCAACAAAATATATCATCTTCGGATCAAACAATCTGCCCGAATCAAATCCTGTCTGCCTGATTACATAATCAAGTCTCAATTCTGATAAAACGAATAATATCCGATGTATCTGTGAAACAACTGCTCAATACAATGGCAACGAATCCCGAAACATCGATAGACATTCTGAACGCTCAGATGATCACCAACAATGATCAACAATCAACCCAATTTATCATCGACATGATAAATTCCAATCTGACCAACCAGAGGTCAAAACACAATCGAGAATATCATCAACGTGATAAACTCCAATACAACCAACGAACGATCAACGGAAATCGAGAATACCTTCACACGGTAAACTCCAACACTATCAACACAGAACCACGTAAATGTATATACGAAAAGCAAAATTCTCAAAGCGACACACCGATCACATACTGTGGATCTCTATTACCATACCCCTGTGGCGAACATTTCGCTCGGCTTACGAACAACGAGTCGCAAATCGACGAACATACCAATTCATACAAGGAGCGGGAACGACCACTCAATATCCAAAACAACCAAAGATGGGGTCACCATCCCCATATTTACACTTACAAAGAAATCATTCAAAGATCACTATGGTAAGATTACGCTACTACCGCACCAATGGAATCACGTAGCACCTATGTCCGGTTTCACAAAATCCTCGGTTCCAAAATCACATCCTGTGCATGAATCTACAACACACAGATATCTCTCTCATCCGATAAATCAACCGATCATCCGTGGATAACCAAACTACCATACTAACGTTCGAATCTCTTTTCCTCGTACCATACGATGTCTTATCCGATTCGTGAATCTCATTCGAACTTCACCACGATATGCATTATGCATTAAATGCGTATGTACATCAATCACGTTTTCAAAACCAAGATGAAATCATATATTCTTGTCAAAAGACAAATTTTCAAAATTCTTTCAAAAATTTCAAAACTCAAACATAAATTTTGGTAAGACCACCAAATCAATTATCGAAAAATAAAGCGGCTCATGGTGCCAAGTATTTGATATGATTTCCTTCGAATCCACACGATTTCGAAGTTTTAAAATAAAAACTATGCAAATGATTGACCACATCCGTACTCCTATATACCAATCCGGCTCGTCACCAATATCCACTGATATTCCATCGGAAAACCACACGATCGAGTTCCAAAATCTCAATATATAAATTCGACTAAACTCCTTTTCCACACATGACTTGCAACGTCGGTCATTAACCCATCCTGGATCACCTTAAATATGGTATGACAGAATATTGAAACAAATCCACACAGCGAAAGACTTCCCGAGAGGTTCAATTTGAACAAGTAAACCAAAGCCTCGAAAGGCGGAAATAACATAGG
This sequence comes from Orobanche coerulescens, assembly GCA_033398695.1. Lineage (NCBI taxonomy): Eukaryota > Viridiplantae > Streptophyta > Magnoliopsida > Lamiales > Orobanchaceae > Orobanche > Orobanche coerulescens. The sequence continues at coordinate 25,341,576 of CM065805.1, read as the reverse complement.
TAAACGATTGGTAAAGTGTTTTACAAGTCTCGGGAGTTTTAAGAAAACAGAAAAGCCGTTTGAAACATTAGGGTCTTAGCCCGTAACTCGTTCTGCATTACAAAAGTTAAAAAAGTAGAAAACCCCTTTTCGGACTTCAAGTCCTGAGTTATAAAACCATTTCAAAATCGATTGGGTCTCGGCCCAAAAATCATTTTCCGTAAAACATCCGTAAAATATTCATTTTGAAAAGTATCATTTTGAAATGCTCAAATCAGTTCATGTATCTCAAATGAATTAACATGCTACATGATCTTCTCAACAATCCCTAGTCCTTATCCCGATTACACATTGTTCCAAAATCTAGCCGATATCTTGATTTCCAAAATCATAACTTCTCAAGATCATCAATCCTATCCCAACTCTGTCACCTTATATTGAAATGCATAATATATGCTGAATCTCAAAACATATCAACTTAGAACGGCAGTAAATCTCAATGAAATTCAAAAATCCGAATACTTACAGATCGTGAAGCCGACGATTCCCCGTGATAATGGCACATGTCTAGACTCAAGAAAATACTCGACACAGGTATTTTCAAAACTCACGTTTTGCAAACTCAGTGCAACTCAAGAACACAATATATCACGTAAACACCATTTGGAAAAGTTATAACAAGCCCGGTACGATACTGGCAAATCCGATAACGCACAAGCCTGAGTGAACAACAAAGACTCACGGCTCTAGTATTTGTCAATCGACAACTCGAATGACGCAACAAAAACACGACCCAACTCGACCCAAATGCCTAGGTTTTCTCAACCTAAGCTCCGATACCATATTCTCGTAACACCCCGCATCCAACCCGGAATATTACAGCCGTGGGCCGAGATGGAACCCACAAGGTCAAGGAAATTTTCGCAAACATTTACAAAACGCCCGAGGCTAACGACGGTATTATATATTAAAACCATTCTAAGATTTATAAAACTCGTTTATAAAACCGTCGAAAAAACTCAATTGAAAACACAAGGCCCGAATTGCCAAGACTCAACGGTTTAAGAACATACCTTAAGCTATAAACACACGTAAACAGAATAGATTTAGAGAACGATCGCCAAGGTAACCTAAGTTACCAAATACCAAAAGACCATTTAAAAAAATACTCACGCGGCGGAAAAAGACAAACGATTAAAATACCTAGCGGCGGAATACAACAACCGACGAAGCTCAAAACACAAATACATGTTCTAGCCAAGTATCCTCAGGAAGCTCATCTCTCCACGACCGCTACAAGCTTGATAATCCAAGAACCTAAAAGAAAGCCCACGACGGGTCACCATAATAACCAACAAAGATAACAATCACATCACTACAATAAAAACATATCAATGGAAAAACTAAGTAAGAAAACGACCAAAGAAAACAAACCTACTAAACTATACGAAAATCCACAAATCGTATCCTAAACATCACCATGGGATAATACCAAAATATCATGCGGTATCTCAACAATACCCAAGGTTCTCAAAAACATTATCATAACTCGCGATACGGAAATTATACCAACTCTGGCCAATTCAATCCATCGGGTAACATCGACAATTCCAATACGATAATCGATTGTCCATCAAAGACAAGTACCAAGGATATACGGAACATACCTCAAGATACGAAATACCATTACCATCGCGTCAGTCTAATCCGAGATCAGATCAACACAACATACGAACATGGTCCTAACACAAGACCTACAAATGCATACTCATATGACAACGTCAAAATGCTCACAACAATAACAACAATGTATACTTATGGCAAACCCATAATATACATATGCACAACAACAATACACATGCACAACAACAATACATATGCACAACAACAATACATATGGTAATCCAACGATCCAGCACACACAGCTATAGATTCCCATGATGATCCCGTCGGACCAAAGCATGGTGGCATTACCTGTCCAACGATCCAGCGCACACAGCTATAGATTCCCATGATGATTCCCGTCGGATCAAAGCATGGTGGACATATGACAACAATGCACAACTGCACAAAACAACAGTACACAATGTACGACAACAACAATGCACAAATGCATGACAACAACGATACACGAATGTATCACGACATGATCGACACAAATGACAAAAATGATTAGAGTACTTGCTCCGAGTCCTTCGAGAGCAATCTCGATGTCCAAACCATCACGAACCATTATTCTGAATATTCGACGATCCAAAATGTCACGAATGGTAGATAATCCACGTCTTCGTCTATACAACAACATATCTTCGATACCAAGTATACCAACAATAAATGTGAATCATATACCTTATGATTAAATTCCCAAAACTCGAATACAACCTATAATCCCAAATCCCTTGTGATTACGATTATAAACATTGCTATACGAATTATAAACGAATGAAACTGAAACCATTTATTAAATATTACAAACTGAGCAAGTAATAACTTGCCTCGATACCGATGAAGTATTACCAATTCCATTGCCGTCATCTACAAGTCCCTCGGTCGACCAAAGCAATTCACGAACATACTCGAGCTCGACCGCAACACACGGTTGTAATCACCGATCAATATTCTAAACCTATTACGATGTCGATAGACAACAAGTTTGATAACAATCAACAATCGATAAAACCAATTCACAAACCCAACGGCTCGACAATATCTCGATTAAACACTAGTCGAATCAATCCTACTCAAACCAACGAATTTACAACCACAACACGAAAATACTACACTTTACGGCTTCTTAGCGCACGTTAATCACCTAACGTGGCGTGCGCTAAGTTGCTCCCATTAGCGCGCTAGGCGATAAGCGTAGCGTGCGCTAATGCTGGACGGATGCATGTTTTTCAGATACCGATCAACTTATGGCGATTTCAAGAACACGAAGTGATTCTGAATCATGTTCAAAGCTATCAAAACAACGAAATCCGATATCCTTTAACATATAAACAATCATCCAACTTATCATCCAAGTTCTATATCCATATATCATCTTCCTTAATATTAATACACGAAACGTCAAGAACGTAACCACACATCCTTAATCTTCCATTACAAAGAGTAATCATCTACAATAACATCAACATCCGAAACTGAGGAGAAGGATTAATCCACTTATCTCAAGAAAACGAACGACACAATCTAAATCACAAGAATCATATTAATATCATCATACTCCGGTAATCCATCTCATAATCATGCTTGTCAAACTTGTTTATGTAATAATCATCAACATTCAATCCAAAACGAAATCCAAAGATGATGAGTGATTACCTTTATGAAGGAATGGATTGATTTCCATGGTTGAATCCATTTCCAAGAATCACCAATGATTTCAAGAACAAAGCTTTAATCCATGATTTCCATCTTTAATCTTGTTAAAGATCACCACCTCATCGTGCTTGGGAACCTCAAGAACCTCCCAAAGCTCTCTCTATCGATTGAAAGTGAAAGAATGGACGAAATGCTTCATAATACCCGTCTGTCCCTTATATAGACTGCATTACTAGCGTGCGCTAACATCTCATGTTTAGCGTGCGCTAAGGCTTTAGCGTGCGCTAACTGACCTTTGTTAGCGTGCGCTATCGTAGTCCAGAGACTACTGTCTCGCCCGTACATGAGCTTACGTCGTAATGCCCATGCATTAGCGTCGTAATTTACACTCTCTAGCGTCGCAAGTCCTTGCGTTTAGCGTGCGCTAACATCAGTTGACTCGTTTATCCGTATGCTCCGAACACGGGTCAACACGCCGACAGCTCGACTAGGATAAGATTCCTTTTTGTCAATATACGATTAGCGTGCGCTAATCAACATGCATTAGCGTGCGCTAACACTACATTACAACATCCGTTGACTTATCGAACGTCGCGAAAGCATCCGGTCCACACGCAGATTCCTTCCGATCATGCGCACTAGCGTCGCTAACCTATAAACGTAGCGTGCGCTAATCACGCGATAGCGTGCGTTATGCATGAATATCAGCGTGCGCTAATAAGGCTATACTTAGCCATTTTCAGCTATTCTTGTCCAACGTCTCAACATACAGAATACGAACATACGGCGTACTGAATACATATACTTCTTAAATGTAATTGTCAACCAAGTACGATAATTGTACCAATACAGATGTCTCAGTCCTTCATTTATTTTATCCATACTGTACAGATACCACACTGTACAACATAACTCGGATAAAATAATGTTAAATAACAGTAGTAGAATTTTCGGATATTACAGCATCCAGGTACATGCTGGTTCGGAATAGCAGTTACAGGATCGGCACAGGAAGTGACAAGCTACGATACTAATCAAGAGTTGAGAGTTGGTCGGGTTACGTTGTATCGACCGAGTTATAGTCAAACTTCTGCTGTCGTGTATTTTTACCCCTGTGTGGGTATTTGTTGTAAAAAGTTCTATTCATCTTGTTGCGTTAGTCGTGTGACCTCATCGGTCCGTGTGATTGTATTGTAATTGACCTTAATGGTATGTATTATTGTAATGACTAACTTCGGTCGGTTAAAGTTTGGTAGTTATGTGTTGTTTATCCTGGTAGGTCCTTACGGGGAGGGTCTACGGCGTGTAATATTCCCATATGGTCTGGGGGTGTTAGAATTATGGTATCGGAGCTTAGGTTGTGGAAACCTAGGTTGTGGGGTCAAGTCGAGTCGTGGTTTGTCGAGTAATATGATGTCATGTCATTCGAGTTGTCGGGTGATAAGTTGAGTTGTGCGTGGTCACAACGTGTCATATGTATTGTCGGGCGAGATTAGTATCGTAGGCGATCGTCATCTCTGTACGGCCTGTGGACGTAAGTCTCCTCTTTTATGCGAGGTATCGATGTTTCGTGATTTCATTTATGTGCGATAATTGTGGTGCATAATTTTTGTTTGCATGGTTTTGTGAAATGGAATCCATGTTTGGTATTCATGGTATGCCGTTTGTGTTTTGAGTTGAATGTATTGATGTTTGGACACCGAATGGTGCAATACGATGTGAAAATTGTGAACTTTAGTGTGATCCCGGGGTTGTATGGATGGCAGAGTTCGTGAGGAACTCATATGGATGGTTTTGACTTATGCTTGAACTTGGTGTTCATGAATCATATTTGATTAAAATTGCAATCTCGATTGCCGATTTGGCATGTGGTTCAAGTTTGATTATTTTAATTACGTCCGCTGCGTGAAGGTTTAAAACGACTTTCTAAAGGATTTTATGAGCTTGAGTATGTTTATAAAAGAATCAATTTTTAAAAATATTTCGATGGCACGAATAAACAACGATTTCGTATGAATTTTGAAATCGGTTGAACTTTGACGAATGAGTCATGTATTTTCAAATGACACCTTCAGACGGTATCTGAAGAATGTGTTTTAAAATACTTCGGACATTTCAAACCGTTACCGTCGTTTTTGGATATGATCGAAAGGATTTTTTGAAAAAATTTACTTTGCAAAACGACTTTGAATTTCGGAATTTAAAACGTTATGTGTTCGTGTTGGGGCTAAGTCTGTAATAACCGCATTTTTCTTTCTTTCTCTTCTGTTTCGTCCAACCGTATCGACTCGACTGTGTTCGTTGACGCTTCTGACCTGGTGTTGTTTCTCACCTTTGTCACTCTAGCGAGTTCTGATATTGTCCCAAATTGATCTATATATATCGTTGTGACCTTTCCAAGTTCGGAAAATTAGTCTCGTTTTCGATCTTCCAACCCTTGGGTAGTGGAATTCTGTATTTGTTCAGCGATTGGCTCGCGTTTTGATTGATGTACCGTTGGGTTGGTCAATCATATTGATTTTCGTCCGTTGTGTTTTGTGATTGTTCGGATAATTGACTTAATTGTATTATCCATTTGATGACGCTTGTCACTTGTTGGTTTTGTTATATCCCTAACGGCGACGTTGTGTTGGTCGTCGTGGAGCGTGTTTTCACGCCGTATATTCCTTTGCATTGCTTGTAACGTTTCGCCGATGGGAGTAAGTTACGCGTTTCCTTGCGTATCTCGTTGAGTTTTCCTGGCGGGATATTGCTTCTCCCTACTTGTTTTAAGTTTCGGGACGAAACTTCTTTTAAGGAGGGTAGAATGTAATATCCGCAATTTCCGATTTTTCGGTAAATTTCTTTTTCAGCCGGAGTCCGTTTTGACGACTCGCTCATGACCGTTTCGTCATTTCGAGAATGATTAATTCTGGACTTTTTGTCATCCGTGTAATACCCGGTTGTAATTCATTCGTTTTCATTCAGTAATTATCGATCTGTAATTGTCACTCGGTGTATTTTCACTCAATTATAATCATTCATCAATCATGTTCATTCACCGTGTTCACCGCTCGGAAAAAACTTGAGTTGTGTATCATTATTGTTCATTGTTTCAACCTTCCTCTTATGAGTTCGACTTTGTTAGATCACCATTAATTTTTGGTAACTCCAAAAATTCTAAATCTTTGCAATATTATAGAGCATCGAATTAGCTTTCCAATGGTTCAAACGGTGAGTCAATCGAGTCCGGACGAGAGAGTTATGGTCGTTTTAGCTCACCCGCTCGTTATTGGCCGATCACTGCCGGCCGAACTCGGCCGTGTCGTCCGACACGGCCCGTGCCGTACTCGTCCGAAATTCCGAGTCTGCCTCGGGACCCGACCATGTCGTCCGACACGGCCGTGCGAACTCTTCCGGATAGGCGGGGCCAGGCGCCGACGCCGGCCGTGTTCGGGACACGGTCGAGTCGTGCTTGTCGGCCGTCGGACGGGTCACTATCGGAAGGCCCCTCCGCGCCGCGACCGTGTCTAGCAGGACACGGTCGAGTCCCCCGGCCAGCTGCGCGCCACGACCGTGTCAGGCGGACACGGTCGAGTCTGTCAGCCTATTTAAGGCCTGGCAGCATTTTTCTTCAGCCATTTTCTCATTTTTTTTCTTCCCGTACGCGGCTGTGGGTGTGTGCATCTTCTATAGATGTTGTTGGACAATGAATCCATGAAGTTTTGAGGTTCATATCATCAATCATCCGTCCTATAACATCCTCCGATCTACTGACCGTGTCGATTTCCTAGAAATCTAATTTTGGGGATTTTGGGTATTTTGGTTGTTTTCGTCCGATTAATCCGATTTAACTTGGTATTATGATAGATTGATGATTATTAAGATGTATTACATCTTTTCCCTTGTTATTCCATGGTTGGATCGTATCGATTCGTTGTTTTGGTCGAGTTCTTGATCGACGCCTTGAAGGTGTCCGGTAAAATGTCATAGAGGGGTTTTCGGGCGTTCTACGATTATTCTTCCTCGTATGATCGATGATTTATTGATTATATGTTGTTAGGGTCGAATTATTGCGAAGAACTCGAGTCGGAACCCTTCCGTTCGTCGTTTTCTTCAAGCTTTTCGATCGTGGGCGTATTCTTTGTCTTCGCCGGAGAATTGTAGGTGTTCGAGGTGTCCCGACTGAGCCGTGTTCGTAGGAGTGTCCGATGTCGATTATCGAGGCAAGTATCTTGCCCATACATTACGTGTTTTGTGGATATTATGGTTGTTAATCGTCGATATGTGCTAAATAAATATTAATAACCATTTTACAAAAGAATCGGTATATTCACCATCATGGTTTTTGTAAAGAGGACCCGTGTGTGTCGAGAATTAATGTGCTTAGTTGAATATGTGTGCTAGTGTTGAGTATAGAATCACCTTACTTTCTTGTGATGTCATTGCGTATGATTATGTCGTTGGTAAATATAAAGTGTAATTCTTTTGTCAAATTATGTGCTTGGAGTCCCGTGGCTATGGACGAATATGTGAGTTAAAGGTAATATTGGTTGTGTCGTTCGATGCTGTTGAAATCCTGTGCTCCCTTGTGAATTGATATAGTTCTGGGTCGTGAGTACGTGTTGGATAATTTGGCCATTCTAGCAAGGTACCTCGACTATATATATTTTGTGTGTTTGACCTTTGAGAGTCGTGGTTTTGTAATCTGTGAGTTGCTACTCTTCCACCTGGGGATGGCATGTGGCCTCTGGGGGCCGATACTAATGGGTACGGCCACGGAAGTGAACTTGGGTGCGTGTGTTGATGTTCTTCCACCTGGGGACGGTTCGACGGGACCTCTGGGGGCCGATACTAATGGGTACGGCCGCGGAAGTGGTTTCCCACCTGGGGACGGCCCGACGGGGCCTCTGGGGGCCGATACTAATGGGTACGGCCATGGGTTACCAAGTGTGGTCTCGGTGATATTGATGTTGATGTTTTGATGATTAATTGTGATATTGTCCGGAGTATCACAATGCTTTGCGCTCGGGGTCGAGAGACATGATATATCGAGTCTTGGTGCTTGACTAGAATGGCATAGGAATAATGTGTTACGTGTAATGTGTCCTTGTAAGTGAATTGAATTGGATGATCGGGTCGTGGACCCTGTGTTTTGTGACCGGAATGGTTGGGTCGTGGACCCCGTGTTTTGTTAAACGGATTTTCATTTTGGAAAATGAATTTTGGGGCTGTGACCCTAAATGATTTTCGAGGAACTTAAGAATTTTTCAATTTCTAATGTTTTTAAAACTCCCGAGATTTGGAAATGTTTTCAAAGTGCTTACTTACTTCGTTTCTACTTTCAAGACTTGAACTATTTTTAACTAAATATACCTCGGGAAGTCTTTCGTTGTATTCTCGGAATGTGTTTTGTATGGCTCGTATTTGCACTTTATACTTGCACTAGCGAAACAGTGGAGTTTTGCTAACCCCCGAGTAATCGGGGGGTGGATATCTGTATTGTGTCTAGGTACATGCAGGTTTTCGGGAGCAAGACACAGGATCGGCACGAGGGATGATGAAAGACGAATGATACTAATCACACGAAGGCCAGTTTTGACTTCAGTTAGTCGGAGTCCATTGTATTGTCTTTTCCACTGTCTTATTGTTCGTCGTTGCAAGTATTTTACCCTTGCATGTGTATGAGTCTGGATGAGTTTATGTATTTTAATTTGTAAGTCAGTGACGGAAGACCAAATCGGTCTATTGATTCGTTATTTTGATTCATCAGTATGTAATGTAATGTGTTGTGTTGATGTCTAGCCTGGTGGATCCTCACGGAGAGGGTCTGCGGCGTGTAATATTCCCGGTTTGATGCGGGGTGTTACATTTATGGTATCGAGCTTAGGTTGCGGAAACCTAGGGTGTCGGGTCGATCGTGTATTGTTGGGTCTTGTCTTGTCAGTTGAGTCGGCGATGTCGTGTCGCGACGCGTCGTTTGGAATGTCGGTCGTGATTAGTATCGGGATGCGACCATCATCTTCGTGCGATCTGTGGATGTAAGTCTCCCTACTACAGTTGTACCACGAGCTATACGAGCCTGTGTGATTTTGTGTTATGTAGTTAATATTTGAAGATGCATCGTGAGTAAGTGACATATATTTGTTGATTCCCGTCTTGCGCTAAAATGTAGAATGATATTGCTGAATGTATCCTTGTATAAATCATTTTTCTTACAAGAGTATAAACCTTGGAATTTTAAGTTTTGAATCCTTTCTGGGAGTCAGTAAAATTTTTAAAATGCCCTCGAGGAGGAAAAAGTTGATTTTCGTATGTTGACCACAAGGTGAAAGTTAAAACTCGAATTATTGATAATTCTTTTCCACCGTGTACTATAAGTTTTCAAAACTCGAGTTTTTAACTCAAATAAGGTCTTCAAAATATACTCAAGACGTGACTCTCGTTTGTAACTTTTCGGTTTCATGAATGTTGGTCAAAAGATGCGTATTGATGATGCTCGTTGTTGGGCGGTGGTGCCGCTTTAAAATTAAAATAGTAACGTGAAAGTTGAGTCCATCGGTATGTATGTGTTGAGATAGTCCTCTTTATTGAGAAGTAAAATTTTTGTTCTTGATAGGATGATTTTCTTTTGATGGTTGCTTGTGAGATGTTATAATTATGTGAATCGATGACATTTAGACTCGTATGTTCTTTGCTTAATTGTAACCTTCGAGTCTAGTATTACCTCATATATGTTTGCAATCATGTTGGTGATTAGAGCAGTTAGCACAGGCTTAATACGAGCCTAACGCGCGCTAACGTGGCGTGTTTAGCACACGTTAATCTTTGTTGTAACGCACGCTAATCAACACAGGCAGAGGCTATGGAACCGCATTATAGCCGTGTCTAACTTGTGCGGCCAATCACCTGTAGTTGTATTCTCTACGTGGTGTCTAGTGATAACAACTGTTGTGCGTGAATGCGTGTTAAGACTTTTCGTATTGCTAGGTGATATTTGATTGTGGTTGATGAATTGATAAATTATGTCTGCTGTGTGTGTTCAAAAACACTTTCCTGGAAACTTCACAAAGTTTTGACGGTTCGATTAATCGGCGGCTCCGTGTATACTTTGAAAATTATTTGGAATTGGCAAGCCGGCCTTGGATTCTCAAATAAAACCTCGACGGTATTTGAAAGAGTTGTTTTAAAGTACCTTGAATATTTTGTAAAGTATTACCGCCGTTGATGTCTGTGAAGTGTTGGGAGGATTTTCGAAAATGATTTTAACGTATTGTTGCATTTTCAAATATTTTGAGTGAATGATTTTCAAAAATCTTTCACACCATAAAAATATTTTATTTCAAAAACCAATGCGATTTTTATTTTCAAAAAAAAATATAGTGAAAGATGAAAAATCTCACTCGATGTAAAGTGCAAACTCGGATTTAGAAATGTTAGAGTATGTAAGAATGATTTGATGATCTTGCATGGTTAACTTGTTAGTTGTTAACGGTGATGATGATACGTAGGGGCATGATGACTTCAAATGATTTCAAATGAGACGGTTAAAGTATGTTGTTTACAAGTTTTGATGAAACAACCCGAGGTACCAAAAGTACTTGTAAAGTTTATTTTAAATACCATACAAATCCTAGGATTTTCAAAAGATTTCCTTTAAAAGGATACCTCGTGGATTTTCTTTTCGAGTTGTTATTGGTTACCTTTATGTGATATGTCGTGCTGAGTTGGTATTTTAGTATAATATTTTGCGAAGTTGTGAAATCGTATTGAGTGGGAATCCGCTTAGTATGCCATGGGCAGAGGACGCAGTCGTGACCACGATACTAATGGCCATGAAGATCGGATGTGGACCAAGAGGATATGGTCGGGAAGGTTGCTATTCCAAAGACTTCATTCGTTGTTTAGGTTTCGACGAAACCTCTTTTAAAGGTGATATGATGTAATAACCGCATTTTCTTTCTTTCTTTCTCTTTCGTCCAACCGTATCGACTGATTGTGTTCGTTGACGCTTCGACCAGTGTTGTTTCTCACCTTTGTCACTCGAGCGAGTTCTGATATTGTCCCAAATTGATCTATATATATCGTTGTGACCTTTCCAAGTTCGGAAAATTAGTCTCGTTTTCGATCTTCCAACCCTTGGGCAGTGGAATTCCGTATTTGTTCAGCGATTGGCTCGCGTTTTGATTGATGTACCGTTGGGTTGGTCAATCATATTGATTTTCGTCCGTTGTGTTTTGTGATTGTTCGGATAATTGACTTAATTGTATTATCCATTTGATGACGCTTGTCACTTGTTGGTTTTGTTATATCCCTAACGGCGACGTCGTGTTGGTCGTCGTGGAGCGTGTTTTCACGCCTTATATTCCTTTGCGTTGCTTGTAACGTTTTGCCGATGGGCGTAAGTTACGCGTTTCCTTGCGTATCTCGTTGAGTTTTCCTGGCGGGATATTGCTTCTCCCTACTTGTTTTAAGTTTCGGGACGAAACTTCTTTTAAGGAGGGTAGAATGTAATATCCGCAATTTCGATTTTCGGTAAATTTCTTTTTCAGTGAGTCCTGTTTTGACGACTCGCTCATGACCGTTTCGTCATTTCGAGAATGATTAATTCTGGACTTTTTGTCATCCGTGTAATACCCGGTTGTAATTCATTCGTTTTCATTCAGTAATTATCAGTCTGTAATTGTCACTCAGTGTATTTTCACTCAATTATAATCATTCATCAATCATGTTCATTCACCGAGTTCACCGTTCGGAAAAAACTTCGAGTTGTGTATCATTATTGTTCATTGTTTTAACCTTCCTCTTATGAGTTCGACTTTGTTAGATCACCATTAATTTTTGGTAACTCCAAAAAATTCTAAATCTTTGCAATATTATAGAGCATCGAATTAGCTTTCCAATGGTTCAAACGGTGAGTCAATCGGAGTCCGGACGAGAGAGTTATGGTCGTTTTAGCTCACCCGCTCGTTATTGGCCGATCACTGCCGGCCGAACTCGGCCGTGTCGTCCGACACGGCCCGTGCCGTACTCGTCCGTAAATGCCGGAGTCTCGCCTCAGACCCGACCGTGTCGTCCGACACGGCCCGTGCCGAACTCTTAGGATAGGCGGGACCGATGCCGGACGCCCGACCGTGTTCCAGACACGGTCGAGTCGTGCCAGTCGCTTCGGACGGGTCACTATCGGAAGGCCCCTCGCGCCGCGACCGTGTCTAGCGGGACACGGTCGAGTCCCGACAGCGCGCCACGACCTTGTCGGGCGGACACGGTCGAGTCTGTCACTATTTAAGGCAGCGGCGTTTTCTTGACCATTTTCTCATTTTTTTTTCTTCCGTCTGCTGTGGGTGTGTGAATCTTCTAGAGATGTTGTTGGACAATGAATCCATGAAGTTTTGAGGTTCATATCATCAATCATCCGTCCTATAACATCCTCCGATCTATCGAATCAGGTCAGATTTCCTAGAAATCTAATTTTGGGGATTTTGGGTATTTTGGTTGTTTTCGTCCGATTAATCCGATTTAACTTGGTATTATGATAGATTGATGATTATTAAGATGTATTACATCTTTTCCCTTGTTATTCCATGGTTGGATCGTATCGATTCGTTGTTTTGGTCGAGTTCTTGATCGACGCCTTGAAGGTGTCTGGTAAAATGTCATAGAGGGGTTTTCGGGCGTTCTACGATTATTCTTCCTCGTATGATCGATGATTTATTGATTATATGTTGTTAGGGTCTAATTCTTGCGAAGAACTCGAGTCGGAACCCTTTCGTTCGTCGTTTTCTTCAAGCTTTTCGATCGTGGGTGTATTTTTTGTCTTCGCCGGAGAATTGTAGGTGTTCGAGGTGTCCCGACTGAGCCGTGTTCGTAGGAGTGTCCGGTGTCGATTATCGAGGCAAGTATCTTGCCCATACATTACGTGTTTTGTGGATATTATGGTTGTTAATCGTCGATATGTGCTAAATAAATATTAATAACCATTTTACAAAAGAATCGGTATATTCACCATCATGGTTTTTGTAAAGAGGACCCGTGTGTGTCGAGAATTAATGTGCTTAGTTGAATATGTGTGCTAGTGTTGAGTATAGAATCACCTTACTTTCTTTTGATGTCATTGCGTATGATTATGTCGTTGGTAAATATAAAGTGTAATTCTTTTGTCAAATTATGTGCTTGGAGTCCCGTGGCTATGGACGAATATGTGAGTTAAAGGTAATATTGGTTGTGTCGTTCGATGCTGTTGAAATCCTGTGCTCCCTTGTGAATTGATATAGTTCTGGGTCGTGAGTACGTGTTGGATAATTTGGCCATTCTAGCAAGGTACCTCGACTATATATATTTTGTGTGTTTGACCTTTGAGAGTCGTGGTTTTGTAATCTGTGAGTTGCTACTCTTCCACCTGGGGATGGCATGTGGCCTCTGGGGGCCGATACTAATGGGTACGGCCACGGAAGTGAACTTGGGTGCGTGTGTTGATGTTCTTCCACCTGGGGAGGGTTCGACGGGACCTCTGGGGGCCGATACTAATGGGTACGGCCGCGGAAGTGGTTTCCCACCTGGGGACGGTCCGACGGGGCCTCTGGGGGCCGATACTAATGGGTACGGCCATGGGTTACCAAGTGTGGTCTCGGTGATATTGATGTTGATGTTTTGATGATTAATTGTGATATTGTCCGGAGTATCACAATGCTTTGCGCTCGGGGTCGAGAGACATGATATATCGAGTCTTGGTGCTTGACTAGAATGGCATAGGAATAATGTGTTACGTGTAATGTGTCCTTGTAAGTGAATTGAATTGGATGATCGGGTCGTGGACCCTGTGTTTTGTGACCGGAATGGTTGGGTCGTGGACCCCGTGTTTTGTTAAACGGATTTTCATTTTGGAAAATGAATTTTGGGGCTGTGACCCTAAATGATTTTCGAGGAACTTAAGAATTTTTCAATTTCTAATGTTTTTAAAACTCCCGAGATTTGGAAATGTTTTCAAAGTGCTTACTTACTTCGTTTCTACTTTCAAGACTTGAACTATTTTTAACTAAATATACCTCGGGAAGTCTTTCGTTGTATTCTCGGAATGTGTTGTGTATGGCTCGTATTTGCACTTTATACTTGCACTAAACAGTGGAGTTTTGCTAACCCCCGAGTAATCGGGGGTGGATATCTGTATTGTGTCCAGGTACATGCAGGTTTTCGGGAGCAAGACACAGGATCGGCACGAGGGATGATGAAAGACGAATGATACTAATCACACGAAGGCCAGTTTTGACTTCAGTTAGTCGGAGTCCATTGTATTGTCTTTTCCGCTGTCTTATTGTTCGTCGTTGCAAGTATTTTACCCTTGCATGTGTATGAGTCTGGATGAGTTTATGTATTTTGATTTGTAAGTCAGTGACGGAAGACCAAATCGGTCTATTGATTCGTTATTTTGATTCATCAGTATGTAATGTAATGTGTTGTGTTGATGTCTAGCCTGGTGGATCCTCACGGAGAGGGTCTGCGGCGTGTAATATTCCCGGTTTGATCTGGGGGTGTTACAAAGTCGTTGCAACAAGTTTGTTATGTTGGTATGCCCGTCGGGGAATTTTGTAAGTGTTTCTAAATGTCGGGATATATTGTTGGGAGTCGAACCTTAACCTTCGAAGCCATTTCGGGGCTGCGGGGACAATTCTGTTGTCCTGCAGCTAGTGATTATGGCCGTAATATGTTTACCATTACGGCTGTAAGCTCTTAGGTGTTACAGCCGTAAGCTCCTAGTTGTTATGGCCGTAAACTACATGTTATTACGGCCGTAAGCTTGTGACTGTCACGACAATAATTTGGCTATTGCAGTGATATATGTGCTCTTTGTCGGTCGTTTGATTCCATGGATATTATTGACGTGTTATTAATTGCTACCTTTCTTGTTAGCGAATTTTGGGTGTACACTTAGGTGTTGTGACTGCAAGGTCTGTTTTAATTGTATTATCCTATGACGTTATTCGGATGTGATAATTGATCAGTGGTAATGATTAGTGCGAACACAAGCAGTTTTCCACCCGGGGATGGTTCGGCGAAACCTCTGGGGGTCGATGCTAAGGGACATGTCCACGGATTATCATGTGCGTTGTAATCGTGATGGTGTGGCGTGGTAACATGTGGTTACCCTATAGGTTATTTTGATGATATCATTTATCGAGTCGAGTGATGTTTCGAAACGTTGTTTTGCAAATGACTTCAAAACGAAATAGTTACGATAATGGAATCATGGTTTTAATTAAACGAACGAGGTATTAAAAGTATTTCTTTTCAAAAGTTTCATTTTGGCAAAAATCTTTCAAACTCAAGAATTTCAAAATATTATCATTCGAACGGATACCTCGGAAAGTTTTATTTTTTTTAAAGAATGTTACAAATGTTGACCCCAATGATACGTATATGGTTTTGACAGTGTTTGTTTAGTAAAGGTCCTGCATTTCTGTCTATGTGGCCGTGTGGATTAATTGTGAAAATTAAGTTCTATGGTTGCAGTGTTAGCTTGTGTATTCGCGTAATGACTCAGAGTGAATATTTTATTGTGTTGCTATTTGTTGTCCTATAATGATTATGTGATGTTTGTTTTGTTTTCCAATCGTCGGTCCGTTTAGTATGCCGAGAGGTCGAGGCCGAGGACATGGTCGTAGTAATGGTCGTAATCAGGAGCATGAGCGGGCGACTCGCTCGTCATCGAGTGCCAATCAGCTTAGTACAAATGGTCGGGATGACCAATCGCGTGATCGGGGACAATCAGCCAGCGATAATGTTGACGTTGGTGCCACAACCATCCTTCGTCAGGTGGTTGATCAGTTAGCACAGATGAATCAGAACGTGCACCGGGATGAGAACCTAGATGGGGATAATGGAGCTAGTAGGTGGTTACGAGTTGTGATGAGAATGCACCCGCCCCATTTTGTAGGATCTTCGAAATCGTTAGGTTGGGAAAACTGGCTCTTCTAGTTGGACAGAACATTTGATGTTGTAGCTTGTCAAGACGAAAGGAGAGTACCTATTGCTCAATACCTGCTCGATAAGAAAGCTGCAGACTGGTGGGAGGCCGTAGTGCCTAATGATCGGGCAGCTACTTGGGCTGAATTTAAGACTACCATGGAGGCCGAGTATTATCCGCCACCTGTTAAAGAACGTAGAATTGTCAAGTTTTTCTCGGCGACGCCCCAGGATGTGTCGATATCTCAAGCGATAGTCGATTATAATCAGCAGTTATGTTATGTTCGAGATCAAGTGAGAATTGAGGCAGATAAGGTTCGTTATTTCGATATGCGTATGAAACCTCATGTTCGGCAGTGTATGGCTCCTTTTATATGTACTACGTTGAAGGATTATCAAGACCGAGCCTTAACATTTGAAATGGTTGTATTGTCTATCGAGTCGGTATCTGTAGCGAAGAAACAGAGGATCTCAGATGATGCCTCGGGAAATAAGGAAATTGGGATTTTAAAATCACAAGCCTCGTATCAGATGAGTATGGGACCTTCTTGGTCAGCTAGAGAGTCTAAAAGACCCAGGTCGGCGTCTTTGATTTCGGGCAGTACCCCAAGATGTTTCAATTGTAATATGCTGGGCCACGAGCGTGCGAGTTGTAAGAAACCGCCGGTAACTTGTTATAGTTGTGGACGCGAAGGGCATCGAGACCAGTACTGCAAGACCATTGCTAAAATGGTAGGGAACCGGAGTTCCATTCATACTTCTGGAGGGCCCAATGGTGCCAGAGATAATATTTTGTGTTTGTAGTGTGGATGGTCTTCCGTGTGTAGACTTATTATGTAATGCTTTTATGTTTGATGCATGATGATCGACGTTTTTGAGTTGTATGAGTCCATGTGGGTTGTTGAGTTTATGGAGACACGTGACTGTGGATCACGGGGTCGTGAGTTGATATTTTTATGTTGAGCGTAGTGTTTTGTTTGTTAGCACTGCGATGTCTTTGTTTTAAGTTTCGGGACGAAAGTTGTTTTTAGGGGGTAGAATGTAATACCTGAGATTTTCATTCTGGTTATTTTGGGATTTCTTCGGATATTTCTCGGTTGCCGAGTGTCGGTATTATTTTCTCGATGATTGATTTTTGTGTTTATATGGTCGTGTGTGATTAATTGTTGCATGGTATTTCATTTCGGATCGATGATGTTGTCCGCGAGCATTTCGTCGTGTTTGTTCCGTGCGTTTTCGGAAATTGAGTCGTCGGGTCATGGCGGCTGGGCACTGGCCGAACAGGTGCGGCAGGCACTGTCGGAAGTGCTGGGCAATGGCCGGGCAGGCATGGCAGGAACCGACGTAGTGCACGCTACTGCCGGAAGGCTGCGTACGCTAACTCGGTAGGAATAGCGCATGCTATTCGGCCGACCAGCGCACGCTATCGGGCTGGGCAGAGAGGTTTCTGAGGTTCTGGACTCGGGGAGGATCGGCAGGTAACGCACGCTACTGTCGGTCGTGGTACGCGCTAATCGTCAGGTGTAGCACACGTTGTCGGCCAACTAGCGCACGTTACCTGGCCGAGCAGTTTAGTCCAGAGTGTTCTGGACAGGTCGGCTAGCGCACGCTAGCGTCCGCGCAGCACAGGCTATCGCGGTCGGGCAGGCAGGTTGGGTCAGCATTTCCGGGTCGTGCGGGCCCCGGCCGAAGGTTCTAGGCCGATATTGGTCGATATCGCACGCTAGTCCGGAAGGCTAGCGCATGCTAGGGACGCGCCAGTATAAATATGACTGAGCAGTCATATTTAGTACTTGATGTACATCTCCAAGGAGATGAATTTCAAGAAACCTGCAAAAATTTTGCAATAATTTATAGAGTTTGCTTTAGATTAATGAATTCCCAATTAAATTCCAAATTTAATATAAAACCAACTTCTAAAGATGAAACTGTCCTACTTCAGATAGAAAATGATTACTCTTCAACATTTACTCCTAAAACATTAAAATGGAATGAGATAACTATTCCTAAGGAATTTATTTTCAAAAATCCTGAAATACCAAGAAATATGATAAAAAAAAAGACATTAATCAAATAATTGAAAACAAAGATGGAAACATCATTTTAAAATTCGACTCAGTAAAAATTTATAAAGGAGAAAGTTCTACTTCTTCTAATAAATTTAAACCTTACAAATTAAAGATTCCTGAACCTAATATTAAATTCAAAACTCCTCTCCCAGAATTCCAAAATACTGAATATTCACCTCCTAATTCTCCTACTATATCTCAAATAGATGTCATAACTAGTATCAAACCTAAAACTAAAAGTTTATTTTTTAGCGTTGATCATAAATTCATTAATGAACATTATTATGACCCTAAAAATAATAAGCAGAGAGAATGGTATCAAAAATTTAGGGATAAATATCCTGAACTAACTAAAATTTTTTTGAAAGAATGGATGGATCATATGTTCAAAATTCATGAAAGTATTCCTTTGTTAGAATACTTTCAAACCTTTAATTCTGACAGAAATATTTAAAATATTTTTTCTCAAAAACAAATAAATGTTCACAATACACTTTTTAAAAATTGGACTTTAATCAACAATGAAATCATTACTTCTATTCATCCTCCTTTACAAAATTTTAAGATATCCACTAAATATGGAGAAGTTATTGCTTCTCCTTTTAAAAAAGGAAAAGAAGGTAATGATCCTATAACTCAAGAAGATATTAAAAAAGTTTATCAACAGAATAATTTTTCAAATCAAATATTACAAACTATTTCTAATCAGGTTAGTCATATGCATTGCAGATTAATGCTGAAGAAAAAACTATTCATAAATTCTCCAATGAGATATCAAAGCCTCATTTCAAACCTAATAAAATAGATCAAAAATTAATTCTACCTAAAACAAAGCTTCTTGACAATACTACTAATACTCATTTATTATAAAGAGTTAATAAAAGTTTATCTAATATTACCTCCTCTTCCAATAATTCAAAAATAAGTATTGTTGATTCCAAGCCAGATATTAATTGTGTCTGTGAAAGTGATTCTAGTGCTGAATCGGAAGAAATTAATAAACTAAAATCTTATGGTCCAAATAGAAATTATTATAGAAGGCCTACTCCTCCTGATATCCAATATGAAGAAAGATCTCAATTTCAAACATCAAATATGATGGTCAATCCATTCATCAATGGAATATTGATGGAAAATCAGAATATGAGATACTAAATACTCTCCAAGAAATGGGAATGGCCAAAACTGCATATAAAATCCATAATTTAACTGATGATAATGCTGCAAGTCTTTTAATAACTGGTTTTACTGGTCAATTAAAAAACTGGTGGGATAATCAATTGGCTTTAGAAGATAAACAATTCATTATGAATTATAAATCAGAATATGATTTAGAAGATGGTACTACTCAAGAAAAGGCTGATGCCTGTGATTTCCTATTAGTTACTATTGCCATGTATTTTGTGGGAAATCCCAAAGAAGAATTAAATTCTTCTCAAATTGTTCTTTCAAATCTTAGATGTCCTTCTCTATCTGATTATAGATGGTATAAGGATGTATTTTTAACAAATGTTTTAAAACGTCCTGATTGCAATCAATCCTTTTGGAAAGAAAGATTCATAGCAGGACTTCCCAAATTATTTGGAGAAAGAATTATTCAAAAATTAAAAAATGAAATGAATAATGAAACTATAAATTTCAATGAAATTACTTTTGGTCAAATGTTCGCTTTTATCAAAAAGGAAGCCCTTAATCTATGTTCAGAACTAAAAATACAATCCAAATACGGCAAAGATAAACATAATTCAAAAATTGAACTTGGTAATTTTTGTGAAGCCTTTGGCATGCAAAAGATACAAGCTCCTTCCACTTATTCCAAAAGAAAACATAATAATTATAGTAAGGAAAAAAGATTTAAAAAACATCGTAAAAGATATTTTAAACAAAAAACAGAACACATAGATAAACCTAAAAGAAAATTCAAAAAATCTTATCCTAAGTTTAGATCTGAATCATCAAAAATTCAATGTTGGAAATGCCATCGTTTTGGTCACAAAGCTGATACATGTCCTATGAAGAAAAAAATTAATGAATTATTTAAAGATGATCCTGAACTAAAGGATAAAATACTTAATTTATTTATTAATGAAATCGAACCTAGTAGTTCAGATTCTGATTCATACTATGGATCAGATGACGAACTTTATAATCAAATTAATAATTCAAGTGATAGTGAAAATTATGGCAATCAGAGTTCTAATATTTATGTCAATATGATTAATAATAATATAAATCCTGAATTCCTATTAGATTTGGCTGATAAAATTCATGATCCAGAAGACAAGAAAGAATTACTTCAAAAAATCAAAACATTAATATTAACAAAAGATAAACCTAACAATGAACCTTTTAGTTTATCAAAGCTCTTTGATAAAAACATACCTACTACCTCCAAAGGAATCAAACCAATTAATACAATGGATCTCCGAGAAGAAGTCAAACTTCTTAAGAGACAAATTTCAAAAATTAATATGGAATTGGAACATATTCAAATCAATGATATGGAAAGAAATTCAAAAATATCTAATTTAGAAGAAATGATTAAAAATATTAATCATGATAAAACAGAAGAAACAGTTTTTAAGAAAAGAAGAACTGGTCAAGATAGTGATGATGATAGTATTCATTTACCTATTAATAAAGATGAAATCAAATTAATAGAAGATTTTATTAACGAAGATCAATATATTCAAATTATCAATAAAATGACTTTTCAAAAACATTATGTATATCTTACTTTAGTTATTAATAATTTCAAGACAAATGTTATATGTCTTATGGACAGTGGTGCTGATCAAAATTGTGTCAAAGAGAGATTAATCCCTACCAAATACTTTGAAAAAACAAAAGAAAGATTAGTTGGTGCTAATTCAACTCCACTTAATGTAAAATATAAATTAACTAAAGCTCATATTTGTAATCAAGGGTACTGTTTTAGGACTCAATTTATTCTTGTCAAAGATCTTAATATTGATATGATATTAGGAACTCCTTCTCTTACTTCAATATACCCTTATGTTACTAATCACAAAGGAATAACTACCAAAATTATGGGCCATCCCATATTATTTGAATTCATAGATCAAATAAAAATCAAAGATATATCGTTGTTACAAGAATCATCTATTTTCAAAAACGTTAATTCAATTAAAAATAAGAAAGCCCAGATTAATCATCTTAAGCAAGAAATACCTTATCTCATAATTGAAGAACAGTTAAAAACTAAAGATATTATTCAAAAAATTGAAATTATTAGAAAAGAAATAATATCAAAAATATGTTCAGAAGTTTCTAATGCTTTTTGGGAAAGAAAACAACATACTGTTGAACTCCCCTATGAAAAGGATTTTAGAGATACCAATTCCTACTAAAGCCAGACCCATTCAAATGAACAGAGAATTATTAGAAACTTGCAAAATCGAAATTCAAAGTTTACTTGACAAAAAATTAATAAGGCCTAGCAAATCCCCTTGGAGTTGTCCAGCTTTTTATGTTAATAAAAGTGCTGAGAAAGAACGAGGAATTCCTAGACTCGTTATTAATTACAAATCATTAAATAAAGTACTTCAATGGATTAGGTATCCTATTCCAAACAAAAGAGATCTGATTGATAGAATTTTTAAAGCTACTATATTTTCAAAATTTGATTTAAAATCAGGATTTTGGCAAATTCAAATAGCAGAAAAAGATAAATACAAAACTGCTTTTACTGTCCCTTTTGGACATTATGAATGGAATGTTATCCCATTCGGACTCAAAAATGCTCCTTCTGAATTTCAAAATATTATGAATAATATATTTACCCCCTATACTAATTTCATAATTGTTTATATAGATGATGTACTCATATTTTCTGAATCAATAGATCAACGTATAAAACATGTTAAAACATTCATACATGTTGTATTTAAAAATGGATTAGCCATTTCAGAATCCAAACTAAATTTATTTCAAACCAAAATTAGATTTCTAGGTCATGATATATTCCAAGGAACCATTAAACCTATTTCCAGAGCCATTGAATTTACTTCAAAATTTCCTAATGAAATTACTAATAAGACACAATTACAAAGATTTTTAGGATGTCTGAATTACATCTCAGATTTCTTTCCAAATCTCAGGATTATCTGCAAACCTTTATATCAAAGATTGACTAAAAATCCTGAACCATGGACATTAGAACATACTAAAATTGTTCAACTTATTAAAAAACAGATTCAAACCCTTCCTTGTTTAGGGATACCTAACCCAGATGCATTTCTTATTATTGAAACCGATGCATCTGAGTCTGGGTATGGGGGAATACTCAAACAAAAACTTTTACAAGGCATCTCTAGTAAAGAGCAAATTGTTAGATTTCATTCAGGGATTTGGCTTGGATCTCAAAAGAACTATTCAACGGTTAAAAAAGAAATCTTATCTATAGTTTTATGTATTTCAAAATTCCAAGATGACCTTTATAACAAAACTTTTCTGCTTAGAATAGATTGTAAATCTGCTAAGGAGATTTTACAAAAAGATGTTAAAAATATAGTTTCAAAACAAATATTTGCTAGATGGCAAGCCATATTAAGTGTTTTTGATTTTGAAATAGAATATATAAAAGGATCTTCAAATTCACTTCCAGATTTTTTAACAAGAGAATTTTTACAGGGAAAAACTCCAGATGAATAATTATCAGTCCCTTCGTAATCAAGTTCTTTTTAATCCTCCTTCCAATGGTCTTAAAACCCTCAAATTACACATTGCCCTTGCGAAATATCATGTCAAATACTGGTCTTCGCTTGCTGACAGTTTCTCTTCTGATCCAACTTTCCATCCAATTTTTATTAATAATCTATTTACTGCTATTCATAGACTCAAGTATCTCGAGAAACAAGCTAGTCTTTATTTAGCTTGAAATTTTTCAGATGAACAGCAAAGCAAGGATGCAAACTGCTGACGATTATACTTCAAAACCTATTTCTCATAACCAGTTTCAAGTATTAGGTAATATTCCTCAAATTTCAAACAATTTTCCTCCTTTTATCTTACAAACAAGCCATTCAAGGACCTGAAATTCGAAAAAGTGATAATCCGGTTACTCCAAAGAAGATTGATTCAAAAAGAAAATCTATTCATACCCCTTACTTTACTAAACAAGTTTTTGAACATATTACTCTCACAAGATTTACAACAGCTCCAGACTTCAAAACCCTTCAAAGTATTATCCAAAGATACTTTCCTCAGGATTGCCATTGGTACCCTGAAAATTCTTTAAAAACTCAAAATTTTTATGAATATATTTTGGTAGACTCTGGTTCTATTGAATTAGTTCATAATCCAGATCCTAAGAATCCTCAGAGGACTGGTTTTTCAAAATGCATTATTAAAAAGATTTTCAAATCGGATGAATGGACTTTCCCATTCTCAAACAAAAACTTTTCTGGAAACTTCACTCCAAAAGGATATTCATATCCTGACTACAAAAAAGCTTGGTTCTATACTTTCTTCAAAAGACCTTTTGATCATTCATGGTTCTTTACTTTCCATAAAGATTTTGTCAAAACTTACCCCATTTGATTTTGTGAATGGTGGATTCAATTTGGACCAACTACAGACATTCTTCCTTCAAGTGTCTATAGTGCATTCAAATTTTATACTCAAAATGCCAAAGGATCTGAGTTTGAAAAATTCATTGGTTATTTTTCTGAATTCAAAGTCCCTTGGATATTTTGCTGGAATTTTCAATTTCAACAGTATCATCCAGCCCCTTATCCTATCTCTATCGTTAGAGAATTCAAAATAAAATGGTGGTCTAATTTCACAACTTCGTATTGTGATTTAGATGTTGTTTCAACTTTCTTTTCAACAGGGAAGAAGCCCTCATTTCCAAATTCAAAGATCTCTTCCAAACCAACTCATCCTATTATAGCAAAATCAAAAGCTAAGGATAAGAAAATTTGTAATGACATAAATCAGAGTTCCAGTTTGTCTTCACAACAAATAAAGATCCTTCAAATGTTGGAAGACTGCCCAGAACTTGCAAAAGATTATATTCAATTACTCAAAAATAAGACAGAATCTTTTCATGCTTCAAGTGAAGGTTCTAGTTCTAATCAATATGCTCAGGATCCTGATGATGATTTCTTTATTGATCCTGATCAGTTCTAGTTTTCAAAATTCATTTTCAAAATTCACTGTTACCAATTTAGCAGTCTAAAGAAGTAATTGGCTAGTCTGGTTCAAACGGTAACCAGTAAAGACTTATCAAATCCGTTCATAGGTGTGGTTTTTCTTAAAAACCAAGAAGAGTTACCAAAATAACTATTAATATTTTGGCTAGTCTGGTTCAAACGGTAACCAGTAAAGACTTATCAAATCCGTTCATAGGTGTGGTTTTCCTTAAAAACCAAGAAGAGTTACCAAAATAACTATTAATATTTTGGCTAGTCCGGTTCAAACGGTAGCCGGTAAAGACTTATCAAACCCGTTTATAGGTGTGGCTTTCCTCAAAAGCCAATATTTTGTTTAAAGGTCCACTACAGCTCAAAAGAAGGTCCACTACATTAAAATATCAAAAGGACGTCTACTATTGTTGAAGTGACTTCTCCACCAACTAAAGTAGATACCACTTGAGGAAAAAGACAACACTCCAGCTCAACTCCAGCTCAAAAGAAGTGTCCACTACGACAAAGAACCCCTCCACTTTCAAAAAGAAGATGCTAATGAAATTCAAATTCAAATGGAAACTCAAATTACTTTGTATCTCATATCTATAAATAGATTGTCTTTCATTTCAATATGATCATGAGTTGTTTTGAGAAAGAAACATCTAGCACAAATAATTTCTTGTAATCCATTCCAAGCACTTTGAAGTTTTCAAGATTTCATATTCCATTGTTTGTATTCAACCTCGATAATTCAAGTAAGAATTCATCTCTTGTTATTTCTACTTGTATTCATAATTATACTCGATGGCTCTGATAATTTCTACTTGTATTCATAATTCATCTCGATAATTTCTACTCGATGTGGCATGCACTTGAGTGTGGGATGATCAAGCTTCATGAATAGTTATTTATTTATTTACTGTTGTTTTTCTCAAGCTATGCTTTATGAACAAGTGTTCGATCTGTTTTATTTTCATGTCAAAGTATGTTTTGTTTTAACGATGACATGAGAATATTACTTGCGATTATTAAGTTTGTCTTTTTGAAATATATTTCCGCTGCAAAATTTTTATTTAATATTTTTAAAATTAGAGAAATTATTTTTCTAGAAAAGTGGTCGCTACATGAACACCTCGAATCAAGCCGAACTTTTGCGAATCGAGTTGAACCGTTTGACTAAACGTTTCAAATTTTTTACGAGTGACTGAATTAAATGGATGAGAGTTACTGAGAAATAAAAAAAAAGAGATAAATGATGATAAATTTGTATCTTTATCAGATTTTCAACATAACTTTACATCATATCTAAGGATTAATTGATCAAACGGGCTTCTAAGCCCTTTGACAATTGGAACGAACTAGGGCTAAATGACTTAGGGGCTGTTTACTTTCGACTTAATGGGCTGGACGACTTATTCGTGCAGACGTGAGTGAATGTTTACTTACGACTGAATGAAAAATAAGGAGTCCAAATCCCTAAGTGACATCCCCTCTCTTGTCCCCATACAGACACAAAAATGACACCCGCTATCTCTTTCCCCTTTCAAGACCTGATCCTCTAGATTGGGAAGAAAAAAAAAAGAGAAAATTTAAAAAATCAGAAAAAAAATCAGAACTTTTATTTTTTAAGAAAAAATCTCTGGAATAGTAATATTAAAAATCAAAACTTTTTATTTAAAATTCGAAAATAAAAAGTAAAAAATAAAAAAATTCTGAAAATTCTGGAAAATTTAAAAAAATTGACAAAAAATCGGAACTTTTATGTTTTAAGAAAAAATATCTGGAATAATAATATTAAAAATCAGAAAATTTTATTTAAAATTCGAGAATAAATATTTTGGTTAATAATGTTTAAACTTGTCCACTTTGTGTTTGAATTTGGCTACTTTGTGTTTGGACTTGACTTCTTTATGTTTGAAATTGAATTTTTAAGTACTTTATGAATTTATGTTCTGATTTTTGGATTATATCATTTATATGGCTTAAAAAATAAACAGCAATTTATAAAACAGCTTATAATTCATATTCAGGGTTAAATCGGTCATTTCTGTTATTCAGACAGTTTATTCAGATGAAAGAGTAAACAACAACATCAATTTATCCAGACAGACAAATTTGGTAAACAGCCCCTTAGTTGAGCTAGGGATGGGTTTTTCTTAAATGGACCACGGATGGTTTTTTGTTTAAGTGGACTAAGGGGTTGTTTACTTTTTTTCCATTAATCTCTGAATGGATTAAGCTGTCTGAGTGGATTAATCTGTCTGATTTGAAAAAATATCTTATTATTTCTTTCTTTGCTGAATGAACTATCTGAATGACAGAAATGACCATTTTACCCCTCAATATGAATTAAGTCCTTTTTGATAAAGGACGGATTGAGCATTTTGATTTATATAATTAATTTAAATAATATGACATAATATATATTTTAATTTATACTATAATATATATTCATAAATCATATTATAATTTCCAGGTATATTTAAATAATCAGACAGTATTTTTATAAATATATTAAGTTATATTTTAATATATATAGTTATATTATTTTTTTTAATAGTCAATATAAAAAATCAATTTAAATAATATAACATAATATATATTTTAATTTATATTATAATATATATATATATATATTCATAAATCATATTATAATTTTCAGGTATATTTAAATAATCAGACAATATTTTTATAAATACATTAAGTTATATTTTAATATATATAGTGATGTAACCGAGCTGATCGGCCACCAAAAACCGGGTTAATCTCAGAAGTTTATCTAAGAAAACCAGAATGTAGAAAGTATTGCTTTTTCTCTCTCTCTAAAAAATACTGTAATCTCAGAATTATGCTTGGCCTTTGAAGGAAAGCCCCCTCCTCCTTTTATAGAAGAGAGAGCCGCCTATCCTTTAAGATTTTTCCCTGATTTTTAGGGAAGATCCCGGATATCCAGGGATTCAGGCTGCGATTTCCCATCCCTGATATCCGGGATTGAGGAGTATGGGCTTCTAGTCCCCGAATCTCTGGAATTCTGTCAGGTGAGTCGAGATCCTCTTTCCCGAGAGTTCAACCTTCATGAGCCCGGCGATTCCCGACCCCGGTTATGGCTTAGTAGGTCGGCTCATATTATAAAGGGTCACTTAGGTCGGGACACTCTCATCCAAGTCCGTAGGTCGGCGAGGCCTTCGAGGTCGACCCTCTCTTAGCTGAGGTCACAGGTCAGCGGGGCCTCTGAGGTCGGCACCCTCTTATTTAAGGTTATAGATCGGCGAGCCCTCTGAGGTCGGCATCCCCTCGTCTGAGGACATAGGTCGGACTTCATTAGTCTACGTCTCCCTTCCTTTACTCAAAGATCGATACGCCGGTTTATATTGGTCTTATTTAAACCGGGTTTTTAGGAAGCGTACATTCGTCGTCCTATCATATAGTTATATTAATTTTTTTAATAGTCAATATAAAAAAATCAATTTAAATAATATAACATAATATATATTTTAATTTATATTATAATATATATTCATAAATAATATTATAATTTTTAGATATATTTAAATAATTAGACAATATTTTTATAAATATATTAAGTTATATAATTTTAATATATATAGTTATATTATTTTTTTAATTTAATATAAAAAAATCAATTTATATAATATAACATAATATATATTTTAATTTATATTATAATATATATTCATAAATCGTATTATAATTTTCAGGTATATTTAAATAATCAGATAATATTTTTATAAATATATTAAGTTATATTTTAATATATATATATATAGTTATATTAATTTTTTTAATAGTCAATATAAAAAAAATTAATTTATATAATATAAAATAAATATATATTTTAATTTATATTATAATATATATTCATAAATCATATTATAATTTTCAGGTATATTTAAATAATTAGATAATATTTTTATAAATATATTAAGTTATATTTTAATATATATATAGTTATATTAATTTTTTATCAATAAATAGTTTATATTTTATGACTTTTAAATATATAATATTAATATATATTTTAAATTTATACTATATATACTCAATTATAATTAAAATTATATGATAATTTATATATACTCAATTATTTTATTATTAGAGAGGGTAATTTTGGTATATTGGGGAAGCATTTCTGGCTTAATGGTAAGGACACCCCAAAAGTTGCTTAATGAAAAAGACATTATTAAGATCATTAAGTTTAAAGTAAACAGCAAAATATAGTTGATCGATTAAGCTGATTAAGCATTAAACTGATTAAGTAAAAAGTAAACAAGCCCTAATAGAATTAGTTGAGATGTTTTTTTGCTCAGATGGGCTAGGACTGGGCGAGGGTTATTTTTAAAGGGCCTCTGCTACAGTAACTGAGCCGAGCCAAACCGTCTGATCCGATTTGCGTGTAACACCCTCAAGATATTCGAGGTATATTACAGCGCCGTGAATCCCTATATGGGACCCACCAGGCTGAACAGCATCATACTCATCGACTCACATAAACGACAAACCAAAACCATGTCATAAAGACGCAAAACAGAATAATCCACCTTGCCACGGCCCAACATAGCATCGTCAATCAACACAAACATATAGGCAACAATACAATCCGGACGGACAAGAACTCTTGAGTACTCGAGTACAACCATTAGTTTAAAAGCCACAAAAGACGAAAAGACAAAAAGACATTAAGACGTCACTTAGGCACAATCATCACGCTCGGCCATCATCCGCATACTGGTCCAGCGCCGCTCGTCTTGATGAACTCCGACCAAATTCATAAAACGAATTTCCCAAAACGGGTCCCAGAGGGGTTAGCAATTACGCTAGTACAAGTAACCAAATGAACATTTTACATCTTACACATATAGTAATGCATGCCATCAAGAAATCATAGTTTTCAAAACGCTCATTTCCTAAATGCCAATGATCAAATCACATTTGTAAAAATGCACCACAATTAACCGTGGATCCACCCTCCGTGGACCCCTACCGAGACCCCGTCGGATCTAACCCGTAGTGGTTAAAAGCAAGCTCGCGGATCCACCCTTCGTGAACCCCTACCGAGACCCCGTCGAGTCTAACCCGTAGTGAGCATACACACACACACAATTTCTCATACAAAGCTACTATGTCAAGATCGTAAGTTCATAAGGATACTTGCCTCGATTAAATAGACGATGACACGAACGGAACGGAAGGATCAAGCACAACCACGAGGAACCGACGAGAATGAACCTAACGATTCGAATAGCACAATCACAACCACTTCTAAACGATTATGGAAATGGAATACACCGAAACCCGCCTACGATTCATGTATATTCATACAAAAATAAAAACGAGGGCGACCACAACCAAACCCTCTCGATTCCATAAAAATCCACAAAATATCCATGAATCCGTAGGAAAACTAAAGATACTAACAATATCAATCGTATACATCATGAATCCACCAACGAAACTAACGAATCGGAAGAAAAACCCAAAACCCCAAATTAATCGAAATAGGTTTTAGAGCATTACCTAGGAAGATTCGAGTACTAAGATCCGTAGAACGCTGTTAGATTGATTATCCGAGCCTCACAACCGAAAAGAAATGATGAAGATCGACCCTGAGGAAGAATTCTCCCCTCTATATCTCTCTCTCTCTCTTTCTCGCAAAGATGGGAAAAAGGAAGAAATGAGCCGATAACGCTCGGACCAACACATTTATAGTGTAGCACACTGGACCTATCGGCCGATAGTCGGCCGATAGGCCCGGCCGATACCCGCCGGTTAGCTTGAGTCTTTCGGCCCACCCTATCGGCCGAAAGGCTTCCTGACGTGATCGCCGATACTCATACGTAAATGCCGATTGAGTCTTTCGGCCCACCCTATCGGCCGAAAGGCTTCCGGACGTGATCGGCCGATACCCATACAAATGTCGGCGGTTGAGTCTTTCGCCCACCCTATCGGCCGAAAGGCTTCCTGACGGTGCCCGACAAAGATCTTCCACTAAAACGACCATAACTCTCTCGTCCGAACTCCGATTGACTCACCGCTTGAACCATTGGAAAGCTAACTCGATGTTCTATAATATTGCAAGATTTACCATTTTTGGAGTCACCAAAAATTAATGATGATCTAACAAAGTCGAACTCGAGCGAGGAAAGTCAAACAACGAACAATAACGAGAGTACAATTCAACAATTGAGGAAGGACACACTGAAGATACATGTGGGTCACTATGACCGAGAAATATACCCAAAATGAAAATACAAGGGAAAAGAAAATACCGGTATTACATTCTACCCCTCTAAAAATAAGTTTCGTCCGAAACTTAAGAGACAAACAACTCGGGGTACCTAGCACGCATGCTATCCTCGGTTTCCCAAGTTGCCTCCTCGACACCGTGTCTCGACCATTGCACCTTGACCAAAGGGATGGTCTTATGCCTCAATTGTTTCTCACGATGTTCCAAAATCTTCAAAGGGCGCTCAAAGTAACATCTTCAAGAATATCAATGTCGCCATAATCGATGACGTGACTAGGATCCTAACATATTTCCTCAATCGGGAAACATGAAAATGCTATGAACACGACCCAAGGCTGGAGGTAACGCCAAACGGTACGCTAATTCACCGACTCGCCGAGAATCTCAAAGGTCCAATAAATCTCGCTCGGCTTACCTTTCTTCCCAAAACGAAAAACTCCCTTCGTCGCGACACCTTTAGCAAAACGTGGTCTCCCACCTCGAATTCCAGAGGTCGACGACGGACGTCGGCATATGACCTCCGTCGACTCGGGCAACAACATCCGTCTCGAATTAACTCTATCTTCCGCCTCGTCTCTAAAATGACATCCGGCTCGGTCCCGACTAAATCGGACGCCTCATTCCAACAAATCGGCGATCGACATCGTCGACCATAAAGTGCCTCATACGGTGCCATCCGAATCGACGCGTGCCAACTATTGTTGTACGTGAATTCGATCAATGGCAAATGCTCCTCCCAGTCACTACTCCAATCGAGGGCACAAGCACGCAACATGTCCTCGAATGTCTGGATAGTGCGTTCCGACTGTCCATCTGACTGAGGATGGAAAGAGGTACTCAAACGCAACCGGGTACCTAACGCCTTATGCACCGCCTGCCATATGTGCGATACAAAACGGCCGTCACGATCCGAAACTTTAGTCTTAGGAGTACCGTGAAGTCTCACGACTGCGCAATAAACACACGAGCTAACTTCTCCGGGCCCCAAGTGTCCTTGATGCCCGGAAAATGTGCCGACTTGGTCAAGCGATCAACAATCACCCATACCATATTCATGCCCGACCTCGATCTCGGCAAACTCGTAACGAAATCCATCGATATATCTTCCCATTTCCATTCGAACGGAAGTGATCGCAATAACCCAAAGGTCCGATGCTCGATTTTGACCTGCTGGCAAGTCAAACATCTCGCCACAAACTGTGCGACTTCCTCCTTCATATCATTCCACCAGAAGTTCCTCCTCAGGTCCTTGTACATCTTACTCGAACCAGGATGAACGGAGTAAGGTGTAGCATGGGCCTCCCGTAAAATACTCTGCCTCAACTCTGAGTCGTTCGGCACACAAAGCCGACTGAATCTCAAAATACCATCCTCGTGAATCACAAACCCAGGAGACTTTCCTTTAAGAACGTTCTCTCGGATTTGAGTAATCATCGGATCCTCTGATTGCTTCAGCTTAATTTCGTCGATCAAGGATGACGAGATCTCTAAAGCACAAAGTTGCCCGACAGCTCCCGGCAACGAGACCTCAACATCTAACTCGATCAAGGCCCTCCGAAGCTCAGACTGAGACGTAAGGATCTCAAGCGATCGCAACGCAATCGGTTTCCGACTCAAGGCGTCGGCCACGACATTCGCCTTACCCGGATGATAAAGGATTTCGAGGTCATAATCCTTAATCAACTCTAACCACCTCCTCTGCCTCATATTCAACTCCCGCTGAGTAAATATGTATTTCAGACTTTTATGATCGGTAAAAATCTGACATGTAGAGCCGAAAAGATAGTGACGCCAAATCTTGAGTGCAAAGACAACCGCCGCTAACTCCAAATCGTGAGTAGGGTAGTTAAGCTCATACGGCCTCAACTGTCTCGACGCATAGGCAATGGTCTTGCCGTGCTGCATCAATACGCACCCAAGACCCTGGCCTGAAGCATCGCTATACACGGCGAATCCTCGTTGCCACATGGCAACGCCGTAACCGAGTCAAGTCAAACGCTTCTTCGCTCTCAAAACTCGATCGCCTCTCATCGGTCCCGCATTTAACTTCTCGATTTCGAGCAATCTGTGTAAGTGGTCGAGCTAGTTTTGAGAAACCTCACGAACCTACGGTAGTAGCCACCAAACCCAAGAAACTACGGACCTCCTTCACATTTGTGGCGATGCCCAATCCAACACCGCCTCAATCTTCTCGCGGATCCACACGAACCCCCTACCGAAATCACGTGACCCAAAAACATCACTTCTTTCATTAACTCACATTTCGAGAACTTCGCATAGAGTTGCTCGGCCCTCAAAATGTCTAACACTATCCGCAAATGATGGGCATGCTCTTCCTCGTTCCTCGAATAAATAAGAATATCGTCAATGAAGACGACGACACACCTATCCAAATACTCGATAAAGACTTTGTTCATCAACTGCATGAATACCGCCGGCGCGTTAGTTAACCCGAAAGGCATAACTACAAACTCATAATGTCCGTATCTCGTCCGAAAAGTCGCTGCACGTGACTCTCTCACCCGAAGCTGATAGTACCCCGATTTCAAATCAATCTTCGAGAATACCGCAGCTCCCTGCAACTGGTCAAACAAGTCATCGATTCTCGGCAAAGGATACTTGTTCTTGATGGTCACCTTGTTTAGTTCGCGATAGTCGATACACAAACGTAGTGAACCATCCTTCTTTCGTACAAACAAGACCGGTGCGCCCCAAGGCGAGGCGCTCGGTCGAACATACCCGACTCAAGAAGCTCGCTCAATCGCTTCTTCAACTCGCCATCTCTCGAAGGTGCCATGCGATACGGCGCCTTGAAATAGAGCCGCGCCCGGCTCTAACTCTATAGCAAACTCAACCTCACGATCCGGTGGCAATCCCAGAACTCGTCAGAAATACATCAGAAATTCATTAACGACCGGAATCGACGAAAGCTCGACTCCACCATCCTCCGCCTTCAAGGCATAGCACCAATAACCAGTACACCCTTTCGCAGAGACTCATCGCCTTCAAGGCGTTAATAACGAATTCTGGTTTCCTCTCTTCGCCCGCGAAAGAGTGCTCTGATGCCGTCCTCGGCTAACATAGTGATGATTCTCGTGCGGTAGTTCATGATCGCACCATGCCGCTCGAGCCAATCATCACCAAGAATTAAATCCTCACCCTCGATACTCACAACAATAAGATTAGAGGGCCAAGTCCTCTCACAAATAAGTACAGAGTGCCTCGAACCTCCCGATCGCCAACGATCCTATCGCCGCTAGGAAGCTTAACGATGAAGGGCTCACAAGGCGTCAAACGGTCGAGACTCAAACGACGCACACAATCCAGAGATATGAACGAATGCGTAGCACCTAATCGAAAAGCACACCGACAGATGAGAAAGAATATAAACGGTACTGCCGCCACGGAGCCACCGGATCATCGGCTCTCCGCATCTCATAGACACGCGGGGGCTGAGCCGACGCTGAAGCTCCCCCTTAGAGGGCTGACCCGACCTCTCCCCCGACTAGCACTCGGCGGAGATTGAGGAGCAAACGATCCTCGATTCACACTTGGTTCCCTAGGCGTTGGGATGGAAGTCCGGCACCCAAAATTCTCTCCCTCTCGGCACGTAAAGCCGCCTTGTGGCCTTGGCCACACCGATTACATATCAACAAAGGACTCGGCAATTACGGCCGATGTGGCACTGGCCGCCACGCTTAAAACACTTCACCTCTCGAGAAGGGGCACCGGCAGCTGGGGAAACCTAATAGATCGAGTGGACCACCTCCGGCGGAAAAGTTAGCAGATCAAATTTCGCCGACCCCACCTTGTGGCCCGAAAATTCCCGCGGACTTCTCGCTTTACTCGCGGGCCGCCTCACTCGCCACGCATATATCGTAAGCAAGGGCCCTACTCGATAATCCTTCAATGTAGTGCATACGAGTCCCGACATGTAGTCCCGACAAGAACTTCATCCGTCTCTGAGAAATGAAAAATCTTGTCACTCTCCTCGACAACTTGGGTCTTCACATAACCCAACTCCTTATTAAAATCGGCAATGGCTTGAGCTACGGGGATATCCCGTGGTTGAGCATCATAAAAAGCATGTACCCGAGCCTGTCTGATCGCCACGGCAATATTCGGTCTCCATCAACTCTTGAAACTCAGCCCACGAAGCGGATGGTCTTTGGGCCCAACGGCCTCCCACCAATCCGTAGCGTCCCCCGTGAGAAAGTATTGAGCAATAGGGACTCTACGTTCCTCGGGACGATTAGTGGCAACGAAGACCTTAGATATCTCCTTAATCCACCCTTCCCAGACCACCGGGTCCGAAGCTCCCGAACCGAGGAGGATGCATCTTGATGACATCCTGAGCCAACGGTCCGCTCCTCCCGATTAGCGTGGGCTCGATCCGGTTCGAACCGCCTGAGCTATCGCCGCCATTTGGTTCACCATCTGTTGCATAACGGCCGCGATACCAAGATCGCACGCTCCCGAGAAGAAGCATGGCTATGACGGTCGCCAGATCGCGGCCTCAAGATCGTGGACGTGGCCGCCCACCGGCCGCCCACGCCCCCCGGCCGGCCCACCACGACCACGACCGCGACCACGACCTCTTCCAAAGATCCATACCGGAGTTAAATAAGTAGCAAAAGCCATACGAGGATCGAGACAGAAAAGAACAATCACAAGTCGAGAATCAAGGGTGCGATACAAGGAATTAATGAACAGAGGAAAGAAAACTTACGGCACCGGTAGTACCTAATCATGGCAACGTGACGATGATGTGCAAAACCAAACACCACAAGACCCAATAAACCAACAAGCCTAGGTATCCATAAACCTAGGGCTCTGATACCATTTTCTGTAACACCCTCAAGATATTCGAGGTATATTACAGCGCCGTGAATCCCTATATGGGACCCACCAGCCGAACAAAGATCATACTCATCGACTCACATAAACGACAAACCAAAACCATGTCATAAAGACGCAAAACAGAATAATCCACCCGGTTTACTGGCCCAACATAGCATCGTCAATCAACACAAACATATAGGCAACAATACAATCCGGACGGACAAGAACTCTTGAGTACTCGAGTACAACCATTAGTTTAAAAGCCACAAAAGACGAAAAGACAAAAAGACATTAAGACGTCACTTAGGCACAATCATCACGCTCGGCCATCATCCGCATATCGTCCAGCCTGCCTGCCTTGATGAACCCGACCAAATTCATAAAACGAATTTCCCAAAACGGGTCCCCGTGAGGGGTTAGCAATTACGCTAGTACAAGTAACCAAATGAACATTTTACATCTTACACATATAGTAATGCATGCCATCAAGAAATCATAGTTGTAAAACCGCTCATTTCCGTAAATGCCAATGATCAAATCACATTTGTAAAAATGCACCACAATTAACCGTGGATCCACCCCTCCGTGGACCCCTACCGAGACCCCGTCGGATCTAACCCGTAGTGGTTAAAAGCAAGCTCGCGGATCCACCCCTTCGTGAACCCCTACCGAGACCCCGTCGAGTCTAACCCGTAGTGAGCATACACACACACACAATTTCTCATACAAAGCTACTATGTCAAGATCGTAAGTTCATAAGGATACTTGCCTCGATTAAATAGACGATTACACGAACTTAACAGAATGATCAAGCACAACCACGAGGAACCTTCGAGAATGAACCTAACGATTCGAATAGCACATTCACAACCACTTCTAATCGATTATGGAAATGGAATACACCCTGAAACCCGCCTACGATTCATGTATATTCATACAAAAATAAAAACGAGGGCGGACCACAACCAAACCCTCTCGATTCCATAAAAATCCACAAAATATCCGTGAATCCGTAGGAAAACTAAAGATACTAACAATATCAATCGTATACATCATGAATCCACCAACGAAACTAACGACCTAAGAAAACCCAAAACCCCAAATTAATCGAAATAGGGTTTTAGAGCATTACCTAGGAAGATTCGAGTACTAAGATCCGTAGAACGCGTTAGATTGATTATCCGAGCCTCACAACCGAAAAGAAATGATGAAGATCGACCTGAGGAAGAATTCTCCCCTCTATATCTCTCTCTCTTTCTCGCAAAGATGGAAAAAGGAAGAAATGAGCCGATAACGCTCAGACCAAAACATTTATAGTAGCACAATTTGGACCTATCGGCCGATAGTCAAGCCGATAGGCCCGGCCGATACCACGGCAGCTTGAGTCTTTCGCCCACCCTATCGGCCGAAAGGCTTCCTGACGTGATCGGCCGATACTCATACGTAAATGCCGATTGAGTCTTTCGCCCACCCTATCTACCGAAAGGCTTCCTGGACGTGATCGGCCGATACCCATACAAATGTCGGCGGTTGAGTCTTTCGCCCACCCTATCGGCCGAAAGGCTTCCTGACGGCGCCCGACAGTGTGATCTTCCACTAAAACGACCATAACTCTCTCGTCCGAACTCCGATTGACTCACCGCTTGAACCATTGGAAAGCTAACTCGATGTTCTATAATATTGCAAAGATTTACCATTTTTGGAGTCACCAAAAATTAATGATGATCTAACAAAGTCGAACTCGAGCGAGGAAAGCTGAAACAACGAACAATAACGAGAGTACAATTCAACAATTGACAGGAAGGACACACTGAAAGATACATGTGGGTCACTATGACCGAGAAATATACCCAAAAATGAAAATACAAGGGAAAGAAAAATACCGGGTATTACATTGCGAACCCTAAATATTAGGGTTTGACTCTAAATTTGAGGGGTCGAATTGAGTCTCAAATCGAACTTTTTCGAGCCGAATATCTCGAACGGGATCGAGCTTTCCGGTTCATTTAGGCCCTGTTCTTTTGGACTTATTTTTCGATTTTGATTCGATTGATTCGATTCAATTCAGTCCATTCGATTGATTCGATTCGATTCAATTCTTATTCTTCTTCTTCTTATTATTAATCTTAATTATTATTATTGTTATTATTACTAATAATATTATCTTGATCACTTTATTAAAAAAAAAAATCAAAGGATTTACAAGAAATTAGTGGGAAGCCGATAAACCAACTGGGCCCCCACTCCTCTAGCAATAGCGAAACTAATACGATTAAAAATATGACCCGCAGCACGAGCCCCAATGTCTTGAGTCAAGGAGAAACGTCTAATACGATTTAGTAAGGTTACCGCCTCTTTCTCAAGTTCTCCAAAAGAAGAAAAAGAAAAGGGGAGGAACCCGTATCCGATATCTGCGCATTTAACCTCATACTTGACACGTTTACGTCGTGCAGCCTCACTAACCGCACGCCCTGGCACAAAATCAAGCAACCCCGATTAGTAATGTTATTATTACTAATAATATTACTATTATCGTTGTTGTCGTTGATTACATTTACTATTATTATTATTATTATTATTATTATTATTATTATTATTTATTCTTAATATATATTTGATTCGATTCGATTTAGTTCAGCCTATTCAGCCGATTGCCCATTCAATTCGTGATCTATTCAATTCAATTCAATTGGGCGATTCGAAAAGAACAGACTTTTACATCACACCAGGGAGCCCTTAATTAGAGTTCCAACTTCCGATAGAGAGGGTACCCAGACAGGAAAACCATGTGGGTCTAAAATAGTACTGAACAGTGGACACTGCGTCTGCGAGAGAGGGGAAAAAGAAATCACACGTGCAAAACCATATATTTTTCCGTAGCAGGAGGAGAAGGTAACTTGGGTTTTTTTTATTTTGTATGTTCTAAAATTTGATTTTGTTTCTATAATTATTTTAGTTTTCACACCCTTTTCGTGAGTTGCGAGAATCACCGCAACCATTATTCCTACCTTGATTTGATGACGTATGAATGGAGTTCACTATTTGTATATTTTTCTTCACCCATCTAGGTAGCCCTAGCCGCAACCGTTTTCTGCATCCCTTTTTGCAATTTTCTTAATTTTCCGGTGAGCAAAATTACGACTGGACCCTTCTGAAATGGACGAGTTGATCCTCTCTGTGGACAAGCGGCGCGAAATCGACAGTGGTGAGAAATTGACTGCGCGTGTGAATGGCTGTCTTGGTAGTGAAAATGGTGGTGGACAGATAATGGTGGAAAAACAGACTGGGGCATCAATGATGGAGCAGCTTGTACCGGAGATAACTATGCATGCCCTCAGTTATCTGGATTTTCCGAGCCTCTGTAGCCTCTCCATGACGAACTCGCTTATGGGTAAAGTTGCAAATGATGACAATGCTTGGAAGGCGCTTTTTCATAAGGTTTGGTTCTTTTTTTTTTTTTTTTTTTTCTTGTTCTTGAATTCTCGAATTTTTTAGATGTTATAGTTTGTTTGTGGTTGATTTTTGTTTTTCTTTATGATGTGCTTTTTGGTATGGCTAGTTGGAATTTCAGCAATGTAATATAAGGGTTTTTAGAGGTTCATTAAATTTGGATAACTGCATATGATACAATTACTTGCTTAAAGCATCGAGGAGTAGTAGTAATAATTAATTATGGTGGAAAAACAAAATAGAGTTTGGGGTTCGAGCTTTGCTTCTCCGTGGGA
This sequence comes from Orobanche coerulescens, assembly GCA_033398695.1. NCBI lineage: Eukaryota > Viridiplantae > Streptophyta > Magnoliopsida > Lamiales > Orobanchaceae > Orobanche > Orobanche coerulescens. The sequence goes on along the minus strand of CM065805.1, from coordinate 25,302,281 downwards.
CATGAATATTCCAGGTCATGGTACGGAGTTGATGCATTCCGATAAATAAGCCTATAATCTGATTGATGCGATGACAAGTTATTGGCCACCGACAAAGCAAATCAGACGTGTTGAAACTTGAATGGTTAAATTGCGTGAAAGATATGAGATGAGCTTGAGCCTGTTGCCATATTGTGGACCCGAGTCGTTATGCCTGGCTTCTTTGTAATGTTGGTATAACCAGTGTTACCTAATTCTCTACCACCCCCTCGTTCCACGAATCGGAACGAACGTACTAGAACGCGGTGCATTCGCGTATTGGATCTCCATATCCGGCGACCCCAAATATGTAGGCTTTCTCCATATCCGGTGAACTGGACTTGGAGAAGGAAGACAACAGTGGGAGGAAAAAGAAAACGCGCTTGACTAACTGCTCAATTTCCAGAACAAATCAGTTTATTTTTGTACCTTTTTATTTAACTATTTCCGTGTTTTTAACCTATTCCTTTTATATATTGTGGTTTATCTTCTCATAATTTTTAATAAACTTACACTTACTGTGTATTTTTTTGTAAACGTTGGATGATATTGATATGAATACAAGGAAATATATATAATTATAACATGATATAAATTAATATTTATAAGTGATCAAATATATATAATAAAAAATTATAAAAAATAAAATACTAGCGTACTGTGAAGAATGAATTCGTGTACCGCATCCTAAAAAAACTTCCCGACTAAGCCTACCCACAACGCATCGCGTTAGGTATATGTAGCGTACCACGCCCCGATGACGTGTTCCGCTGCATCAAACGCATCACAACCAGGTAACATTGGGTATAACTATAGATGATATTCTTGCAGCTATGTTTTGAAATTTGCAGCTAAGAGCCTTCAAAATCATGGTGTCACACTATCATTGAATTTTAGATGTGGGCTCCCGGTACTGGTTATCTATGCATGTTTACTTTATCTTTACTCTGTTTCTCATATAAGAGTTATCGTTGGCAAACTATTAGTTGTTGTCAAGTACTTTCCGATGAAGCCATGCAGCCTAATATAATGTTGAGCGTCAGCTTTCCGGTTCAGCATTAATTTATTTTCCAGCATTTTTCCCATTTTGAGAAGACTGAACTTGGTTCAAAATTGAGATTGTCTCTGTTCATTGTGAAACAGAGGCACGCTCATGGTTATTTTGGCCGATTGATCTTATCGAATGATATTATCTGTTCTCTACTAGCTGAAGTCATCGGATAAAGCACAAGCAAACTTAAAGGGCAAACCCGTAATATGGAATGACTTTGATTCCTATGCTATAATTTCATAAGACCATCCGTGGCGTTGCTATTAAAGATGAAATTTGTTGTTTGTTTCTTCTTATGCCATATAGTGTAGCAGAGATTCTTTATGTGCCAAAGCCCATTCTTCCATGAAACTAGCACTTACTGCCACTCCACCACCTCATCCTACCTCACGTCCACTATAGGAGATATATTTTCTCACGAAGAAATGCATAAATAAATAAAGAGAAAAAAGAGAAATGAACCAAGTGCAATAACTTACAACCTGAGAGTATATTCATAACTTACAACCTGAGAGTATAAATCACAACATAAGAACCAAACAGAAGAAGTGCTCATATTATTCATACTTATATTCTTGAACTATGATGTGGATAGATCAGTGGTGAGTCTAAGGTGTGGTATATGTGGTTTATTCTCACTATTCTGATTTATTTCATTATTGATTTTGGAAACTTCATCGATTTTCGACGTGGACCATATGTATTATTGGGCTTCAGTTCAATATCCTACCTGCACGAGCTTAAAAATGCGCGAAGCGCAGCTTGAAATTTAACCCATGCGTTCTATAAGTGGTTAAATGAATTGATTTGGACTAAAAATACATACAAGATCTATCTTTTCTTCTAGTAGGCATGTCATAGAATCTCCAAACTTAAGCGTGGTTAGTTTGAAGTAGTTTTGGGATGGGTGACCTTGTTATGAAGCAGAACGGTACAGCCAACCCAGACCATGATCGAGCCGGCAGGGTGGTGGCGGAGTAAAGCAGGGCGACCCGGCCGACCCGAATTGTGATCGAGCAGTAGACCTGGTTCCGCTGCGGCTCTATTCAATGCGTTGAAGATTATTATTAAATTATGGAAGTTATGGTTATATTAGCCATAGTCATGGACGAATTGACCAGAGAAATTCAAAATGACGTTCCGTGGTGTATGATGTTCGCAGATGATATTGTGTTGATTGAAGGTTGGAGTGCAACATAAATTGGAACTTTGGAGGGATACTTTGGAAGCTCGAGGCTTTAGGCTGAGCAGAAGTAAGACTGAATATATGGAGTGTAGGTTTAGCGAAAATAGTGATAGAAGGCGGGGATGATCACATTTGATGGAAAAGTTGTTCATGGATCCACTTTCTTTCGGTATCTTGGATCTATTATCCAAAAGGATGGAGAGCTAGATGCCGATGTGGCTCACAGAATAAAGGCATGGTGGTTGAAGTGGAAGAGTGCCACAAGGGTTTTATGTGATCCTGACATGTTTCATAGATTAAAGGGTAAATTTTACCGCACGGTAATTAGGCCTGCACTGTTATATGGCACCGAGTGTTGGGCTGTAAAATAGTGTCACGTTCAAAAGATGAATGTGGCGGAGATGCGTATGCTACGATGGATGTGTGGTCATACAAAAAAGGATCGGCTCAGAAATGAGGTGATTAGAGAGAAGGTAAGAGTTGCGTCTATAGAAGACAAGATGATGGAGAATCGATTACGATGGTTTGGTCATGTGAGAAGAAGACCTGTTGATGCCCAGTGAGGAGGGTAGAAAGTTGGGGAACAAGTAATATTGTGAAAGGTAGAGGAAGACCCAAGAAAACTTGGATAAAGATGATTGAAAATGATATGCGGTTTCTTGGAATTGGAGAAAGTATGGCCATGGAGAGGCAAATGTGGCGAGAAGGAATACGGATGGTGGATGGAATGTGATTCTTTTTTTTATCTGTATTTTGTTCCTATTTTCTTTTATTTCATGTTATTTTATAATTTATTTTTCAGGATTTTTCATTTTTTTTCTTTTTTTTTAAAATTCATTTTCTTTTTTTTATTTACTTTTTTCTCTACTTTTTCCCCTCTTTTTTTCCTTTTATGTTATTTATGTAATGATCATTGACGGTTTCAAACTTTGATTCATGTTAGCCGACCCCAAATCATTTTGGGACTAAGGCTTAGATGTTATGGTTATATTAGGATTCTTAATATTATTATATTGTGAAGTTATGATTATGTTATAACTCGTTCCTTATTAAGAGCATAGGGAGTTTGTATATTCATGTTATTAGGGTTACAATTGATCATTGAGAATTAATATTATTCGAGCTTTGGCTTGGGACAAGACGTCTTGCCTGACAAGATGTTATCTTGTCGAGTATTTAATTATTAATTTGTTTTCCATTTTTCCTTTTCTTGAAATCTCGACGTAATCATTCGGAGCCATCTCTGGAAAATAATTGAGATGGGATGATGACCATATCGGATTCTAAAATTGCAGAGATGGAGGCGGCCTTTAGTGTAGTAACAGAGGAGCTGGCGCAGATTCAGGGAAGATTGTGAGTTTGCGAGAGGACATTGAGGCCAGGTTTGGGGGGCTTGACGCCCGGCTGGCCGAATTGTTGGCAACAATCAAACTGGCGGGGAAGTTGGGGAGTCTCCAAGAAGAGGCGCCACGCGCAGGGACCGAGACGATGGTGGCAACAGCGGAACATAGACGATCAGTTGTGACTCAGGCTTCAGGATTAATCGTGGCGCCGTTGTGGGGTGGTGGGATGGTGGCGAGGCTGTCCCACAGGTAAATTTGCCGATCTTTGATGGATCCGACCCGAATGGATGGTTAGCCCGAGCAGAACAACAATTTGCTCTCCACGGCACCACTGAAGAACAACGCACTAACCTAGCCATGGTGGCCATGGAAGGGACAGCTTTAGGGTGGTTTCGTTGGATGCTGTCTATGAAGGGGCTTTTCGTTGCTAGAATTTTCTCAAGCAACAGTTAGGCGTTTTGACATGAGGTATAAAGGGAACCCTTACGAGAGGACAGCGGCGGTTAAGCAAAGGACGTCGTTGGATGTGTATATCGATGAATTTATCCAGCTCCCCAATCAAGTTCTCAACTGCAAGAGGTGCAAGAGGAACATTATTTGGGGTACTTTATGGACGGGTTGAGCTAGTCGATCCGCGTCAATTTACGAGTTTCGGATCCATGGGACTTGGAGATGGACATACAAATGGCCCATAACGTTGAGGCTAAATTGTAATTGATAGGGGATGTAATTACGAACGCACCTTGAACGTGCCACTACAGGCATCCACGGGAGGATTCCGACCCACCAACCCCGTTTGCCCATTCAGCGGGGCACCGAACCGTGGGCCCGAGAGGGAGGTTGCCGCCTAACGAATTATTTCCCCTGGGTCGAACGGGTCAAATGTTCCAAGCTCTACGTGAAGAATGACCCAGTAGGAGTACAATGACTTTTGTTGCCGACAGCGCTATCACCCTTTACATGAATGCCCGAGCAAGTAGCTGTGAGTGATGCTTGCTAGGGAAGAGGGGATGCCGAAGATTGAGTTGGTAGAGGTGGATGAATTTGGGGGAGAAGATGGTGAAGTAAAGGAGGACGAAGAATGGGAAGAATGAGGCAGTCCTTATTATCCATGGCAGGTATATTGGGTCCTGATACGATGCGGATAAGGGGTTGAACAGTATCAACATTAGTAGATAGTGGGACCAGTCATAATTTTATCTCCGACGAATTAGTTTGAGAATTGCGGTTACGACCGGCGGCGAATTTTAGAGTTCGCTTGAAGGATGGTCATCGACAAAGTTTGGCAGGGTTGTGTAAGGAGCTAGTGTTGGAATTTGAGGCTGGATACGAAGCGAAGGTTGACTGTTACGTCTTTCCCCTTGGTGGGGTGGACGTGATTTGGGGAGTGGCATGGTTAAGGACTCCGGGGGAAGTTCGGCATAACTGGCAAACCATGACGATGAAATTCCAAGATGGGCTGCAGGTCAGTCCCGAGCTCAAGCATCTGTCAGATCCTTGACACGAGATGGGGATATTGAGTATTGTGCCATTATAATGGGTGATGGGAGGGGTGAAGGAGGGCAGTCGAGCAAAAAAATAAAACAAGTACCAAAGGAGTTCTCGGTTGTTGGACCAATTTGCAGAGGTGTTTGGCGAGCCGGAGGGCTTGCCGCCTCAGCAGGCGACGAATCATCTGATCGAATTGGCTTCGGGAGTGGCTCTGGTTTCGTTTAGACCTTACCGATATGGGCATGCGCAAAAGGATATGATAGAATGTTTAGTCTCAGATATGTTGATGGACGGAATAATCCAACCGAGTTTGAGTCCTTTTCAAGCCCAATTTTGTTGGTAAAGGAAAAGGATGGGAGTTGGGGATTTTGTGTTGATTGTCGCGAGTTGAATAAAGTCACTGTTCCCGATAAGTATCCGGTCCCAATTATACATGAAATGTTGGACGAGCTGGCCGTTCAGCATGGCGACCTTACCTTATTGGTCTTCCCTTATCTATTGTATCAGACCGTGACACCCGTTTCTTGAGCTACTTTTGGAGGAGCTTGTGGTGTATGGCCAATACGCAGTTGGATTTCAGCAGTGCTTATCATCCTCAGACTGATGGTCAGACGGAGGTCGTTAATCGTTCTTTAGGGAATTTACTTCGTTGTCTGGTGGATGATAATGTGCGTTCTTTGGATATGAAGTTAGGCTAAGCTGAATTTGCACATAATTCGGCGCGTAATCGAAGCACAGGTTTTTGTCCCTTTGAGGTGGTCTATGCTATTGTCCCGAGGGGTCCATTGGATTTACTTGCTCTTTCTGCTGCACGTCTGCCCGATGCCCGTGCTGATGATCTTATTCGGGAGCTTCGTCATGTTCATAATACGACCACCTCACGGCTACATGCAGCCAATGCCAATTATAAACGACATGTTGATGCTCGTCGTCGGTTGGTGGAGTTTGGCGTAGGGGATTTTGTTTGGGCTATTCTGACAAAGGATCGTTTTCCGCTCATGAGTATAACAAGCTTTCTGCTCGTAAAATTGGTCCTTTGGAAGTGATCGAGAAGATTAACTCTAATGCTTACCGCTTGAGGTTGCCTAGTCACATTCATACTTCTGATGTCTTCAACGTCAAGCATTTGGTTCCGTTTGCTGGTGATAATTCTTCTGACGACGAGACCGGTACAGATTTGAGGGCGAATCGCTTCCAATCCGGGGAGGATGATGAAGACGAGACCGCTTAAAATTGCTTTGCATTTGAGCTTTATATTTGGGTTTTGTATTTGGGCTTTATATTTGGGCTTTATATATTTAGTGTTATTTCGGACCTTTAGGTTGTGGGCTTTGTTTATCCCTTTACTATTTAAACTAGGAGATCATTAGGTAGGAGACGGTTGAAGAATCTGAAAAAAACTTCTTGTACGGTTTTCTCTATGTGATGAAGAACACTAATTGTTCATCTTCTTCATAGTTATTCCATAAAATCCTTGTTGTTCATACGTATTCGCTGCGTCAGTAGACCTGAGACTTTTCGGTTCCAGGGAGAAAAATACAGGAACCGGAACCGAACCGCATAGTTTTTTCGCGGTTCGGTTTTGCCAGTTTTTTTTTGTCCGAACTGACCGGGAACCGAACCGCATAGGAACCGAACCGGAACCGATTTTGTATGGTTCGGACGAAATATATTATATTATATTTTATTTTATTTTATTGAGAATACATTATATTATATTATATTAAATTAATTATGTTTAATAAGAATATATTATATTATATTATATTCAGAGGATTAGTTTTCTGATTCGGTGCGGTTCGGACGGTTCCTTGCGGTTCAGATCGGTTCCTCTTTAAAACGGACAGGAACCGCGAACCGAACCGAATACTAACAGTACGAACCGAACCAAAAAAAAAATTTGTTGCTAGGAACCGAACTGAACCGTCGGTTCTGATGCGGTTCGGATCGGTTCCGCGGTTCCCGGTTTAAAAATCCCTAGCCCTACTTATTGGCCAACGATTCACCATGTGGACCGATGACCACAGTCTCAAACATCTATTGGCACAGCGGATTGGGACCCCGACCTAGCAAGTTTGGGTGGTGAGGCTAATTAGGTATGATTTCGACATTGTCTACAGGCCCGAGCGGGTAAACTTGGCCGCTGACTCACTCTCGTGGCTACAAGGGGAACAAAAAAAGATGATTTTCTGCGATCAATAGAGGATCTAGAATGAATGGGGGTTGACACCCCGGTTATACATTTGGAGCAAGGGGAGTTGTTCAACAAAGGTAGATTGGTAGTGCCAGATTAATCTCATTGGAAAGTTACTACAAGAGTACCACTATACCCCCCATAGGGGGACATGCGGGATGTTCCGAACTTATAAGTGGATCGCCGCTAGTGTCTATTGGTGGGGGATTTTTCGAAGGGTCCAAGAATATGTTGCTAACTGCCTCGTGTGTCAGAAGTCGAAATACGAGGCCACCTCTCCCGCAGGGCTACTCCGACTCCTGCCATTCTGGAAGTCGTGTGGGAGGATGTTTAATGGATTTCATCACATGCCGTCCGAAGTCGCAAGGTTATTCTTGTGTTATGGTAGTCGTGGATGTTTATCGAAATATGGTCATGTGGCGATGCGTTCACCGCTCACTGCTCGATCCGTGGCTGAATCATTTGTTCGCGATATCGTTTCAGTTGCATGGAGTGCCGCGTTCCACTGTGAGCGACCACGACCCTGTATTTTTGAGTTTGTTTTGAAAAGAGTTGTTCAAGGTCCAGGGGACAAAAACTGAAGCTTAGCTCGGCTTTTCATCCCGAGACTGATGGGTGGATCGAGGTTCTTAATCGTATTTTAGAGACTTATCTGCACTGTTTTTCATCAGAACAACCTCAGAAGTGGATGGGTTGGCTACCGTGGGCCGAATTTTGGTATAACACATCCTAGCAGACAAGTGTCGGAATGTCGCCGTTTGAAGTAGTTTACGACAGGCCACCACTAACCATCCACAGGTATCTACCAGGTAGTGCAAGGTTGCGGTCGTAGCCGCGGTTCTTAGAGGAAGAGGATGGAGTGCTTCGCCTATTGAAATATAATCTTTTGCGGGTGCAACACAAGATTCATTTGGCAAATAAGAGCCGAAGAGACGTCGAGCTCCAATGTGTTGATGAGGTGTTATTAAAGGTTAGGCCACATCGATAAAGATCTATAGCCGCCACGCAAGGTTGTCAAGTCGTTAAGTCGAGTCGAGTCGGTAGAGGTCCAATTGAGCAATTAGTCATCGACTAGTCGTTGACTATTCGATAAGTCAAAATAATAAGTAATAAATATATATTTATACATGTGATGACATAAATTATAACATGTAATAAAATAACCTAAAATAACTTGGCAAATATGTCCCAAAAGGTAACATATTAAGTTCAAACACAAAGTTCAACACCACATATCATGTATCATAAGTTTTAATACCATACATAACAACAAAACATAAATAAGATGGAATCAGATGTTGTCATCAAGCTCTAAGTCGACGTTTGCTTTTGATCACTACTATGATGTGTAGGAGTGGGTGGCATGTGTCCATAATCATCTTCAACACCCACATCCTCATCTAAAACGATCGGTGCCGCCTCCATCTCCAAATCGGATGATGCATCTGTACGAGAAGAAGAACCACTAGCACGCTTAGTGTACATTATGTTGGTATCTCTTCTAGAATTTTGTCGACCCTCAACGCCTTTCGATGCATCCAATGCTCTATCCACACTAAGCCAAACCTCATCATCGCCGATATCAACAACTTATCAATTCACCCACTCGTTGTCCCATTGAAAATCATCTAGAATCAACGGATCAAAGTTTTTACCACTTTCCCGCTTCTTTTGGATCCTTGTTGCAATCTTCCGGTTGTATTGTTTATACACCAAATCATTCAAACGTCAATGCTATAGTCTATTCCTTTTCTTGGTGTAAATCTGGATAATATATATTAGTAACAATAAAAAAAGACATCAATATATTATCTACATACTAAACGTAAATATAAAAGTTACTCACAAACTCAAAGTACTCCAACTGCGTTCGCAACCGGATGAAGAACAACAAAGGTCGACGATTCTTTTAGCAAACATAGTAAGCTCAATGGCAAGACCACCAAAAGCACCCCACTCCACCACTAAAATATAAAAAGAATAAGATGAAGATTCATAAAACATATTATGCTATAATATAGAAAGGATAAGATGACGAAATATAAATATTAACTTAATATACTTACATGGATTCTCTGTTTTCCTAGACCGAATTGTCAATTGCTTTCCAAAAGCAGTTCTTGAATTTTCGTAGTGATCTGCCGCTTCACTAATTTTTCCACCACATTCGTTTCAACCACCATCTTTTCAAGAATATCATTGAACATCATCCTCAACCTTGAGGATTATGCTAGATCATTTTCTTTGATATCAAAGAACTTCACCAGATTGAGGAATAAAGCCGCTCCATACAAATCTACTTCCATTTGAGACTCCAATTGTCTCCCTATGATGCTCACGACTTTTTTTTGAAACAGTTTGCTTTTTCTCAAGTGCTCCTTTGATTTTCTCTTTAGCATAGTCCATTGCCGCACAAATCTCACCCATAGCGGGTTTTTCATCCCCATCAACAATCCTCGAAACAACCAAAGATGGTTGTGATGCTCTAGTATAGTCCTCAACATTATTCCAAAACGGGGAAAATACTGCAGCGGAAATAACGTACAACTGAACCAATACAACAACGTACGGGTCCTCATGTGATTAGTTTCGATCATCTTTCATCATCCTTCATGCCGACCCTGTGGTATGCTCCCCAAAACCTGAATGCAATACAGACATCCACCCCCCGATTACTCGGGGGTTAGCAAAATTTCACTATTTTGCTAGTGCAATTACAGAGTGCAAAATACGAGTCATACAATTCAAGTTCCAAGAATAATATTAACCAGGAATCCTTTCACATCGGGGTATTTTGAAATTTAAGGATTCGTTTTTCAAATGTGGTTTGAATCCCAACCCCTGTTTATTCAACGTGTATTTTTGAACACAAAGCATTTGTTCAAATTTATCATCTCCACACGAAAATTTCTTCGTCAAAATTTTAAGTTCATCTTGAACTTTTAAAAGATCATTTTTTAAAATATTTTCATTTTCAATAATGATCGGTCTCAATAAATTTCCCTTTTTCAAGAATTTTGGAAATCTCATTTTCCAAAGATTTATTTTTAGATTTAGGGATTTGATTTCCGATAAAGCATTTTGAAAATCCGTATGTAATGATTCGAATGCTTCAAATAATTCATCGTGAGAATTACTTACTTGGCTTTCGACGTCGAGTCGATAAAAATAGACATACACCAAAAAATAGAAACTGCTAAAAATGGAAAGGTACAGATATTACAAATAGCCCCTTAAATGGGGGAAATACATTTCATGCATTTCAGGTATCGGACAAACTGAGGATCCAGCATGGGAATCATATGCAAAGGATGGTCAAGCTTGATGTTATGAGGCTCGAGTCTGGGATGTTTGTTTTATTATGTTCATATTGCCTGTCAGGGTTGAATGATAAAGTATTCTTGTTTTAAATTTGTTTGCGAAGTCCCCAGGGTGGGCAATGGATTTATTTTACATTCTGTTTTCCTGCGTTCAAACCAAAATATTTTGGCCGAGGCCACGACCTTAATTATATTATCGAAAATTGTCATTATGTGATTTTGCGAAGTTGTGTGTATGTCCTAGCCTGGTAGACCTTGTTAAAAGTTCTACGGCATGTAACGACCCTTATGAGTATTAGGGTGTTACATACACTGCAGGATATCAATTAATATTGTAATCGTATCTAAATTCATACATTTTCTCACAGTAAACTGTTTTTAGTCCACGTGCTCTGTCTGAATTTAAAACGATTTATCCTTTAATAGTTTTAAGATACCCGGACTTTACTACCTCAAATACCGTGATTTCAGAATTCAAGCTGTCGTTTCGTCCAATAGTGGAAGACGAACTCTCTCAAAAGTGGGACCGCCCATATACTTATCTTTTTGTTTGGCGAAGTCTTGTTATTCAAGATATTTTTGTACTTCATGTCTTCATATGTTAAATATTATTCAGCACAAGTCTTCTACTTCATATGGTGGCGATTTTCCAACAGTTCCTACTCCCAAACAGATGCTCAATGCAGCCATTTTATGAAGTTCTTTTAATATAATTATTTTTCTTCTGTAAATGCTCTAAATTAGGTAATTTTGTAGTTTCTTCTGTTTAGCAGGATTTCACCTTGGAGCAAGATAGTTTGGCACCGCCCAATGGATGGAAAGCTTATTATGCAGTTACAAAAGCCATTGTTAATATCAACAGCGAGTTTTTTAGAATAGTCAGAGAAAGATCGCTTCCAGCTATGGGCCAGTTATGGCTTAATGCAGATTACGTCAAGTGCTTTCATGCAACTCGCGGGTCGTATAGCGGGTATGTAATCTTTCAAGTTTTTGTAACTACCAAAGATTTCTCTTACGTCTTTCCTTTCTTCCTTTTTATGATTTCTGATATTACCTTTTTTTCTAAATTAGATTGCATGCTGAGATCCTCTACGTAGGAAAATAGGAAAAACTACTGCTCTATAGGAGGCTACAAAGTCTCGGACTTGGACTTGGATTCTGAGACTGTAAAGAACCCACATGTAATCTGGAACTTAAAGAAAGTTCAAATTTAAAACAATACAGGTCTTCATATAAAGACAATTTTTGGCACAAACAGTAACCTAGTAATCTTTTTGCCTGCCTGTTTTAACTAATAAAGTACAAGTCTCCCTCCCTCTCCCTCTCTCTTTACAAAATGATGAGCTATTTGCTAGATAAATACAAACCTCAATTGGGTATTGTAATCAGACTGAATGTGGTTGAGAGTCGGTAGTTTCCATAATTATCCCTATACGAAATTGCTTGTGTTTTTCATCACTGTTGAGTTCCACGTGCGAATATATGAGCTTAATGTGTTTTTAACCTTTTCTTATTTCCCCTAGTTACAGTGCAGTTATGGAGAGCTGGCAGTTAGGGTTCAGGTGGAATAATGTTGCTGCTTATCAGATGATAGGAGATGTAAGGACTCGTGTCGTGTCTGACATGGCTTGGGTTACCATGAAAGCTTATGTGGATTTGGATGGAGTCCCAGACAGCGTGACTAATGTTTATGAATTCCTTAATGGTAGATGGTACATGGTGCACCATCACTGCTCGACAAATATCGTCCGTGGAGTGTTTGAGCCCCAGCTTCTGTAGGGATAAAAGAAGACAGACATTGATGGAAGCTGGCAAGTGGTACAGTTTAAAAGCTTATTAGTTAGAAATGACACTAAGAAATCATCGAAAAAAATTCTCGGGAGATCTTTTATTTATTTTTTCTTCAATCCATCCCGTCAGCTTCTGAACATCAGAGGTTTAGCTATCTTGAGTCGAGTATGTTTAGTATATTCTTAAGAAATTTTGTTTCGTTCAAAATTTTTCATGCACTGTTGAAGTTTCTTGATTTTGGTTCGGTTGATATCCAGCGACTCCCTGGTTACTATCTATTTGTGAAGCCTATTTATAATTTCAGATCACCACTGAGGGATGAAAACGCTATTTGATATGAAAATGAGGGCTTTCGTTGGAGCTTGTATATGAAGTGCGGTGTTTCGTGTCAGATGCACAAATCTTAAAAGCTTATAATTCCAAGTTTGCTGAATTTTACAAGTTGTATCGCACAATATTTAGGGTGAAGTTGGATATCAAGATTTTTCATTCGTTCCACTTAGAGTGGTTAAATGAACCGAGAGCTCGACTCGTAAGGCTCGCCTCGTATAGCTAAATGAGTCGAACTCGAGCTTGTTTAGGTACTCATTTACGAACGAGCTGGCTTGAGCTCGACATGTTAGGTTCCATACCTGAAAATTTTCTCAGTAGGCTTCGACTCGATAAACTCGTTAGACTCATTCTCGAGGCGAATCAAGTGAGCTTTCTTGATCGGTCCAGCTCGATATAAGAGCTCGAGTTGAGCTCGAGTTTCAGGTACTCGGACTCACTCGACTTGAATAACAACACTAATTCCACTCATTCCATTGGAGAATTTTTTTTACCCAAAGTTGTGATTGAATATATTTTCTTTTTCTCTAGAAAATATACTTTTCATTGATTCTGATTTTTTTCTTCCAACCTCTTATACCGTTCAAAAAAAGAAGAAAACCATTATTATCTCACATGTTCTCACAAAAGTTTACTATTTACCTACCAACATATTGTAACTATCAATCATTAAGAATTATTATTTTACCATCGTTACATTACACCAACTTCAATTATCATATGTTCATCTCATATCCAATCACACTTCTATATTTTCACTATTTTTCTCTCAAACAATTTCATAAATATTTTTTTTTAAATAAATGTTTTAAAATAAAAGTATATCCAAATGCACTCTTGTGTTCCTGGACCAAGCTCTTGGATGTGGTCATGTGGGGCATTTTTTTTACAGCTTGCATCGAGGTGAGGCTGTAGGTTCTTTCGAACTTACGACAGGACACAATCAACTCATAATTTGACGAGGAGTGATGGAAGGGTTGGGGAGCAATCAAGATGGCCAAGTCATGGGGAGAGCAAGCAGACTTGGCACGATCTTGCTCTGAAAATGAAGGAATGGGCGGATGAGAAACAGCGCTCGCCTCGGGAATTAAGTTTTGTCAAGTTGCTACCCAGTCGGTTAATAGCATTTCAATCCTTGCATAAGGGCTTTGATTCAAAGAAATGAGGGACTTTTTCTTATTATCGTCTACGGTACGCGAAGTGTCTTACATGTTCGACTTCGACATATGGAGCACATTAAAGATCCATCTGGTCTTCCATGTGAGCGTGTCTTACATGTTCAACTTCGACATACGGAGCACATTAAAGATCCACACTATACAAATCTGTAGGCTCTTTCCATTTGGAATCAATCAACAAATCTGATAAGTTATTAATATGCATAACAAAGCATATATTCCAAGGGGAATGGTATGATTCACTCTACTTTGTATTTAGTGAACATACACCAATCGAAAGTGTACTTATTTACAATCCTTAAATTAATTCTACATTTAATGTATGTGATTGTTCTACATATTAATTGTATGTATTAATAAATATTTAGTACAAATATTCTTGAGGATCTTTTTTCCTACTTGCTCAATTACATAGTTACCCCTCAAAATTAAATTACACCAATATAATTATTAGAATATGTTGATGCCTACCAACCCTCCATCACTGGATATAATCTGATAATTTTTTTTTCGGGGGGGGGGGGGGGGCGACAAATCCGGCAGTAGTGGTGATCAAACGTAACAAGGTCTTATATTGTTCTTCATGAATGTATTGCAGTCAAATTCAGGTGATAGGTAGAAGGCGACGACGGGGGAGAGAAGGGACGATGGCAAAGAAGAAGTAATTTACGTTACTGACCTGGGTATTATTAAAAACTAATAATATTAAATTATTGTTATTTAATAAACGATGGTATATAAGTAAACAAGTTAATATTTTTGTCAAATTTTTAGTTTATTTGGTACATCTTTATTTTTTATTATACAGTCTAATGATGTTGACTTAATGCTGTGGATTTATCGAAGGGTGAAAACTTGTTTTGACTTTTTACATATAACATTATTCTTTTCTGTCCCAAGTTTATCAACTCTTTTGATACCCAAATTGTAGAAATTGACCTTTGCTCGAATAAATCCGAGTTATATATTGTAATTTCGAGTAACATAGTTTCGAGTCAACTTTAAAAAATATACAATATTGAGGAAGGTTGACAATCGGGTAACACAATTAGACAATCGAGCTACCCGAATCCGGGTTACCGGATAAGATACGAGTCCCGTAACAAAATCTGGTAACTCGAATCAGCTTCGAGTTACTCGAATTTCTGATTCGGGTAACTCGAATCTGAATTCGAGTAACCCGAATCTAATTCGAGTTACCCGAATCAGAAATTCGAGTAACAGTGCACATGTGTGAGAGTGCAACGGATGTTTGACTTTGGAGAAAAAAAAACATCATTCGAGTAGACACTGTTTTAACATCATTCGAGTAAACATGGGTATTCACACATGTGTTTTAAGAATTTTTTATGTTTGTCACGAATTGACACTGCCCCACACGAATTCGAGTAATACTGCACATGTATATTTTTGCAAGTTAACTCGAAATTATGTTACTCAAAATTACAATATATGACTCGAATTCATTCGATTGAAGGTCAATTCCGACAATTCGGGTATCAAAAGACTTTGTACTAAATTTGGGACAAAAAAGAATAATACTGTAACACCCCAATTCACAAATGGGACATTACACGCCGTAGAACCCTCGTGAGGTCTACCAGGCTAACACATGACACATAACCACAATGAAATCCCAAAAGATGCACTCAAAAGTAAATAAGGCCGTGGCCTCGGCCAAAACATTTCAACGGAGTACATGAAACATAAAGTAAATATCAATCCATTGCCCACGCAGGGGATTTAAACCAAGTTTAGAAGTAAACAGTCTAACTCCAGTACTCGACAAATGCAACGACAAAACATACAAAAAATACAGACTCGAGCCACATCATCAAGTCAGCCCATCCTTTGCGTGCATGTCCCGTGCCTGCTCCTCAGCTCTCCCGGTACCTGAAATGCATAAGACGCATTTCCCCCATTTAAGGGGTTAGCATTCGAATAGCTAGTGCAAGTACACAATTACACAACATTATATACAAATATGGTTTTACACGATCATCTCAATCAGATATCATTTGCCATAAATATTCCGGAATACTACATTGGCAATCAATTCGGTTTCAATCATCACGATATCACAAAATCACAACTGGTATCCCGTGGCCGTACCCCTTAGTATCGACCCCCAGACATCCCATCGAACGCTCCGGGTGGGATACCACTTCCGCGGCCGTACCCCTTAGTATCGACCCCCAGACATCCCGTCGGACACTCCGGGTGGAAGTTCAACCACACACGCATCCAAGTCCACTTCCTCGGCCGTACCCCTTAGTATCGACCCCCAGACATCCCGTCGAACACTCCGGGTGGAAGGAACACAACTCACGCACTCGAAAACCACAATTCATTATTCATTTCGAAAACACAACATACATAATGAAATGTAATACATATACTTGCCTTGAATAAGATGAAACGAAGGAAACGACGAAGGAATAGGTTTTGGTCCGAACAATTCTCCCAAATCCGTTCCTAACACAATAACGGTATACAACAAGTCTCAATAATGCGGAAAGGTAAGAATTAATCCTAATTCTACCCGTTGGGACAATTCATAGAACATCAAGAGTGCATAGGGAATTGAAATCGGTCAACGGTGTAATAACGGGATTTCATCCCATCCAATAACAAGGGAACCAAGGGTCACGAGTATACTATCGAAATCTAACAACAACATCGGTTAAATCGGATTAAAAGACAAAATCACCACCAAACCCTCCCCAAATTCATACTAGGGTATAGGAGATCTTACCTCTTGAAGATCCAAGCACTTTGATCCGAAGAACACGTGTTAGATCCACAATCCGAGCTTCACGATCGAAAGGAGATGAAGAAAATCACACAATCAAGTGATAGATGAAGGAAAATCTCCCTCTCAAGCCCCTCTCTCTCTCGTATGGTGGATGAAATGAGAAAAATGAGTGAATCTCGCTGAAAAAAAACGCAGTTATAGAGTTGACTGCCCTGTGTGCCGCGGCCCAGCCGAAGTGTGCCGCGGCACAGGGCCAAAACTGCGCCCAGTGATCGGCAGTGTGCCGCGGCACACGGTACAGAAGGTTTGGACGATAAGTGCAACACGAGTGTGCCGCGGCCCGGACGAGTGTGCGCAGCGGTGACTTCAGCGGTGTGCGCGGCCTGCCGGCATGTGCCGCGGCCACGTGAACTTCTCGGAAACTGGACAATGTGTGTGCCGCGCGCACATTCCTTGTGCATGACCCACACCCCCTTGGGTCCCAAAATGATGAAAAATGATCCGGGAAGAGAATAAAAGCAATAGGAATCGATATTTGGGAAACAATAACACGAAATAGAAGTACGGAAACCCCAAAACGGTCCGAGGTACACAACCAAAATCGAACAAGGAACAAATTCCCTAAACTTATAGGAAATTACAAAAACGGCCCAAACATCCGAAAATCACGATACAACGTCGGATTAACAATCCGAAAATCACGATACAACGTCGGATTAACAATCACGATACAACATGCTCTACTCAACCATACGAACTCATGGAAATAGGAAAATGACGAAATCGAACGAGTTTAACGAGAATCGAATACACATGCGATAAAATATAACTCAAGATAAAATTACGTAAAAACATCATCGAGACTCATCCCAACGAAGAAACTCCAAGAACAAAATAGATTCAGAATTCCAAAACAGTGCCAAGCGAGTTGTCCGAAACGAATATACAGCGAAAATAGAAATTACCAAAAAAATAGAAAACACGGATATTACATTATCTCCCCCTAAATATAAGTTTCGTCCCGAAACTTACAACACGAATAACTCGGGGTATCTCGATCTCATACTCTCTTCCGTCTCCCACGTGGCTTCCTCGGACCCATGCCTCGACCATTGCACTTTAACCAAAGGAATGGTTTTGTGCCTGAGTTGCTTCACCCGATGCTCTAAGATCTGAATCGGCCTCTCCTCGAAGGTAATGTCGGGCCCCAACTCGATCTCTCCAAAATCAATAATATGGCTAGGGTCCGGTACGTACTTCCTAAGCTGGGAAACATGAAATATGTTATGCACGTGGCTCAGGGACGGCGGCAAACCTAACCGATATGCAAGCTCTCCAACTCTCTCTAGAATCTCGAACGGCCCAATAAATCTCGGACTAAGTTTACCCTTCCGACCGAAGCGGTAAACTCCCCGTGTCGGCGACACCTTAAGCAACACATGGTCTCCCACCTCAAACTCCAACGGTCGGCGACGTGTATCGGCATAAGACTTCTGCCGGCTCTGGGCCGTCACCAATCTATCGCGAATCAGGGCAATCTTCTCTCTCGTCTCAACTACCATATCGGGCTCGGTACCAATCAGCTCGGACGCATCATCCCAACACAACGGCGATCTGCACCTCCTCCCATACAATGCCTCGAATGGTGCCATTTTGATCGAGGCATGCCAACTATTGTTGTACGTGAACTCGATCAACGGCAAGTGCGACTCCCAATCATCCTTCCAATCTAAGGCACAGGCTCTCAACATATCCTCCAACATCTGGATCGTCCGTTCTGACTGTCCGTCATTCTGAGGGTGGTAAGACGTACTGAGTCTCAACTCAGTCCCCAAAGCTCGATGAACCGCCTGCCAAAAATGTGATACAAACCGGCCATCTCGATCTGAAACAATACTCCTAGGAGTCCCATGAAATCTCACGATCTCTGCAATAAACACTCGAGCCAGCCTCTCCGGTCCCCAAGTATTCTTAATACCCAGGAAATGAGCTGATTTGGTTAGTCGATCAACAATAACCCAAATCATGTTTATTCCAGTCCGAGTCCTAGGCATCCCGGTAATGAAATCCATAGAGATGTCTTCCCATTTCCATTCCGGAATGGGAAGTGGTCGTAGCAACCCCGCGGGCCGCTGATGCTCAATCTTAACCTGTTGACAGGTCAAACACTTCGCCACAAACTCGCTAACGTCCGATTTCAAATTACTCCACTAATAGTTACTCCTCACATCCTTGTACATTTTGATCGTACCAGGATGTATGGAATAAGGCGTAGTATGAGCCTCACTCAAAATCTTCTGTCTCAACTCAATGTCATTCGGTACACATAATCTGCCGCGAAATCTCAGAACGCCATCATCCTGAACCACAAATACAGGGGCTTTCCCTTTCCTCACATCCTTCCTCAGCTGGACTAAAAACGGATCATCATACTGTTTCGCCTTGATATCATCAGTCAAGGACGAAGTGATCTCCAACGCACATAACTGACCCTGAACTCTCTGAACCCAAACCTCGATATTCTGACAAATAAAATCCCGACGGATCCTGCTCTGTGGCGTGAGTACCTCTAACATCTGTAACGCCACCAGTTTTCGGCTCAATGCATCAGCCACTACGTTAGCCTTACCCGGATGATAAAGTATCTCGAGGTCGTAATCTTTAATTAGCTCCAACCACCTTCGCTGTCTCATGTTCAACTCTTTTTGACTGAAGATATACTTCAAACTCTTGTGATCCGTAAATATCTTACACGACGACCCATAGAGATAATGCCTCCAGATCTTTAAGGCGAAAATGACCGCAGCTAACTCCAAATCGTGCGTGAGGTAATTCGCCTCATACGGTTTCAACTGGCGGGACGCATAAGCAATAACCCTAACTCTTTGCATCAAAACACATCCGAGTCCGAGGCCCGAAGCATCACTATATACCACGAAATCTTTGTTCCCCTGAGGCAATGCTAACACGGGTGCGGTAGTTAGTCGTCTCTTCAACTCGTCAAAACTATTCTGTCTGTCTGCGGTCCACTCGAATTTCTGAGTCTTCTGGAGCAACTGAGTGAGCGGTTTAGCAATCCTAGAAAATCCCTCAACAAATCGACGGTAATAGCCGACAAGACCCAGAAAACTTCTCACCTCCTTCACATTCTTAGGCGGCTCCCAAGCCAACACTGCCTCTATCTTCTGCGGATCTACCCGAACTCCCTCTGCTGAAATCACATGCCCGAGGAACATCACTTCTTCGAGCCAAAACTCACACTTAGAGAACTTCGCATACAACTGCTCAGCTCTCAAAATGTCTAATACAATCTGGAGATGTACGACATGCTCCCCCCGACTCCGTGAATAGATCAGAATGTCATCGATAAAGACGACTACGAATTTGTCCAGATACTCAATAAAAACTTTGTTCATCAACTGCATGAACACTGCTGGGGCATTGGTTAGACCGAAAGGCATAACCACAAATTCGTAATGGCCATATCTCGTCCGAAAGGCAGCTTTCGGTATATCGATGTCCCAAATCCTCAACTGGTAGTAGCCCGATCGCAAATCAATCTTCGAAAAGACTGTCGCCCCCTGAAGCTGATCGAACAAGTCGTCAATCCGAGGCAAAGGGTATTTATTTTTGATGGTCAACTTGTTTAATTCTCGATAATCGATGCATAAACGAAGCGATCCATCCTTCTTCTTAACAAAAAGTACGGGCGCACCCCAAGGCGATGCGCTCGGTCGAATATACCCTTTATTTAACAACTCTCCCAACTGATTCTTCAACTCTAACATCTCCGACGGTGCCATACGGTACGGCGCTCGAGAAATAGGGGCTGCATTCGGCTCTAGATCAATAGGAAACTCCACCTATCGATGTGGTGGTAATCCCGGCAAGTCATCCGGAAATACGTCGGGGTATTCACTAACAACTGGAATAGACGACAAATAAACTCCACCATCTTCCGCCTTCAGAGCATAACACCAGTAACCGACACAACCCTGGTTCAGAAGTTTCATCGCCTTCAAGGCGCTAATCACACTCCCCGACCTACCCGGCTTACGACCGACGAGGGTATGCTCGGTGCCATCCTCGGCCACTATAGAGATGGTACGAGTCCGATAATTCATGATAACACCGTGACGATCCAACTAATCATCTCCGAGGATCAAATCCTCACCCTTAAGGTCTATAACAATGAGATTCGAGGGCCAATCCCGGATCCCGATCCTCACTGGGCAATCCCTAACCTCCCGGTCCCCAACCGTACGATCCCCGCTGGGCGTATTCACTACAAACGGTTCACACTCAAACAAGCAGTCAAAACCAATGCGACTCACACAATCCGATGCAATAAAGGAATGGGTAGCACCCGAATCAAAAAGCACTGAAACTGGATGAGTAAGGATCTAAGTTGTACCTGACGCCACCGGAACGTCTGCCTCCTCTGTGTGCCTCATCTGATACAATCGGGGGTGAACTGAACCCGAACTCGATGCTGCACGGCGATCCGGCTGACCCCGACCCCTACCACGACCTGAATTCTGCGGAACACGAGTAGCTGGAGTGTTGTGATCCCTCTGATCGGCAGTGGTAGTCGGAACTCTAGCGGCCCTAGTGGCCCTCTCACAATGAACTGCCCGATGCCCGATCTGCCCACAAGTAAAGCAAGTAACTTGAGGAGAAGGGCAATCCTTCATCAAATGCTCATATTGGTTGCAGTTGAAACAAACCTGCCACGTAAGCAACGATCGGTGAACGATTACCACGAGATCCCGATCGATGAAAGCAGTCTCTTCCAGTGTAGGGCGGTGCTCTCAAAAATCGGCCACTCTTGCCGGTGAAAAGCGCCCGATTTGTTTCTTGGCCTCGGTACCAACTCGATTAGGTGCGGCCATCTCGATCGCTAGAGCGCGATCATACTCCTTCAAAGTGTCACACATGAGCGGTGCCATACTGCATCGATATGCGGCTTCATGCGCATATTGAAGTAACGGATTTTATCGGCCTCGATCGCACTTGATCTCTCACGAAACCCAATGCGATTGTAAGTAATGATGGCACGAGAAATAGGCACATCCCGAGGTGTAGCGGTGAAGAACTCCACAGTGCAGTGCTCCTTAGCGGCGGTGGACAATATTACGCTTCCATAGCCACGAACTTCTCCCAAGTAGCTCGACGGTCTCTGGGCGCAACGGCCTCCCACCATTCCGCAGCTTCCTTATCCAGGAGGTACTGGGCAATATGTACCCTCCTGTCTTCGGGACAAGCTACGGCATCAAAGGTCCTGGACAATTGAAAGAGCCAATTCTCCCAACCGAGGGAGTCAGAAGATCCAGAGAAACGAGGAGGGTGCATCTTAGTCACCGTCTGAAGCCACTTACTAGCTTCCTCTTCAGGTGTCGGGGGCGGATTCTGGCGTCCACCCTGAGCTATCTGAGCAAGCTGGGCTACTAGCTGTGAAATCTGGCGGTAGCCCCGGCGTCGGCATTATTACCCGACGGCACTGAATGAGAGGCTGAGTCCGCAGAGGACTGAGAAAGTGAGCCCTCTTCATTATCAGCACCCCGACCACGGCCTCGGTCGTGTCCCCTAGCTGGTCTACCACGACCTCTCAACATACTAAAGGAAGAATGAAAAGAACAAGATCAGAAAGATTCACAATTGGCAAAGTTGGTATCACAATTCATAATTCCGAACAATGCAAGAAAACGAATTACAGAAATATAAGAGTTCGAGGAGACTTACAGCCACGGGTCGCACGAAAAGACGGTAGCATGATGATATTAGGCTCAACGACTGACTCTAACGACGCAGCCGATGTGAGACCCAAAATTTACCGACAGCCTAGGTATTCAAAACCTAAGCTCTGATACCATAAATGTAACACCCCAATTCACAAATGGGACATTACACGCCGTAGAACCCTCGTGAGGTCTACCAGGCTAACACATGACACATAACCATAATGAAATCCCAAAAGATGCACTCAAAAGTAAATAAGGCCGTGGCCTCGGCCAAAATATTTTAACGGAGTACATGAAACATAAAGTAAATATCAATCCATTGCCCACGCAGGGGATTTAAACCAAGTTTAGAAGTAAACAGTCTAACTCCAGTACTCGTCAAATGCAACGACAAAACATACAAAAAATACAGACTCGAGCCACATCATCAAGCCAGCCCATCCTTTGCGTGTATGTCCCGTGCCTGCTCCTCAGCTCTCCCGGTACCTGAAATGCATAAGACGCATTTCCCCCATTTAAGGGGTTAGCATTCGAATAGCTAGTGCAAGTACACAATTACACAACATTATATACAAATACGGTTTTACACGATCATCTCAATCAGATATCATTTGCCATAAATATTCCGGAATACTACATTGGCAATCAATTCGGTTGCAATCATCACGATATCCCAAAATCACAACTGGTATCCCGTGGCCGTACCCCTTAGTATCGACCCCCATACATCTGTAACACCCCGAGATATTCGGAATAATTACAGCGCCGTAAACCCTTTAGGTAAGGATTTACAAGGCTAATTTTAAAAAGAGTGTAAAAATAATCCAATCGAACAACTGAAGTTCAAATACATATTTGATTCAACCGATCAAATGAGTTAACTTATACAACCATATCGAAATGACCTTATTAAAACAGACGTACTCGAGTACTAAACGAACCAAGAAGACAAATCACAATAACAATAACATCAACCACATCACTGAGCCATTTCATCGTCTGTCCGTCTTGTGGTTGCCTCCGCTCTCGGCTACGAACATCAAAACAATGTCCACCCCGAAGAAATTAGCAAAACAATGCTAGTACAAGTATCATCATACAATAAATCATCAATGCATCATAAAACATGCAAAAGCGGACTTCCGCCACGGAATCGATGATGCGAATCCTCACGATTCCATCAACACAATACAGGTAATCCAGTGATCCAGCGCCCTTGGTATAGATCCCCATGATGATCCCGTCGGACCAACGCATGGTGGAAAACCCGTCCAACGATCCAGCGCCCTCAGCATAGATCCCCATGATGATCCCGTCGGACCAACGCATGGTGGACATTCGATCCAGCGCCCTCAGCATAGATCCTCATGATCCCCTCGGATCATTTATACCATAAATCAATCAACTATGCATACACATATGCATTTCAATATGTTCATCAATACGTACAAATAACAACGAATATCACGAGAATTTTCAGAAATACATCTCATATTCAACAATATGAACAAAACCACAAGCATGATCAAAGTTTCAATATAAATCGAACTCGACATATGATACTTGCCTCGAAAATGGCAAGGACGAAACACCTCGATGATCTCAACACACTCGAAGGCCGCCTCCTTCGATCAACGTGACAAGCTCGAACCTTAACAAAAGGAATGATATACAAATCATCTCAAGTCGAACGATGGCCTAACAATTCGTTCTACGGCCCAAAAGTTCAAAATAAACAATGCACTGGGTGCTTAGCGTGCGCTACGTATCTACGTAACGTGCGCTAAGCACACTGTTAGCGTACGCTATCGTATAAGCCTAGCGTCGCTAGCCACGGATCGACAGATTGACTCGGCTGACATCGTAACGTACGTTACGTACGTATCATGCGTTAACTTAACCCCGATAGCGCACGTTAATTTACAAGTGTTAGCGTGCGCTAACCTTGCATGGCAGAATACTGCTAACAGAAAACTGGATTGAAAGGTGATGAACTCATGGATTCTATGGTGATACAAAAAGTCATCCTCAAGCATGTCATGCTAATAAGGTTTGTGGAAGTTCCATGATCATGAGGTACAGATATACGGATAATCATCTCAACATCATAATTCATCTACGATCTTCAAGAAATATTCTAAGTTCCATTCGTCCTACGTTCCAAAACGCATGATTCCAAAGTATAAACGTAACAATGGGTAATATCCGTTCTTGATCATAAATCGATTTGAAAATGCTAAGGAGTCCAAATACTAAGATGGTTCAAAGGTTCAAACGATATATAGTGTCGATACGTCAAAAGTATCCTTCTAACATGTGATGACCGATTATAAACGAAATACTGGCTATCAAAACATGATCAACGCCAATACTAACATCGGTGAAGAATCACCTACCTCAAGGTAGTGAAGAACACGGAGGAAATCGAAGCAATCCAACACCGAAGGCTTGAACACCAATCTCCAATGATGTACGATCTTCAATCACGAGCTAGGATGTTGATATGGAGTGTTTAGGATGAAGGAAGTTATGTTCTAAGTGTAAGAATTCGGGTAATGGGAGAAGAAAGAACTGAAATCACGAATAGGATCTTTGTCTATTTATAAGAAATGGCTATTAGCGCGCGCTAGACCACCTTTCGTAGCGTGCGCTAACGGCTCTTGACTTAAGCGTATTCAGCACTTAGCGTGCGCTACGCATATACCAGGCGTGCGCTAAGGCGTTGACAACTTTTCAAAGGCTGTCGTGTTCATCCCGACACGATCCGACGAGGTCCCGGCCGAGATCTCACCTACCGCACGTCTCAATCAAATTGACCACACATAGCGTGCGCTAATAATCCTTTGTAGCGTGCGCTATTGAGTCTATGTTAGCGTACGCTACACATAGCCGATAGCGTGCGCTACATGCGCAGAATTACAATTTGTAAATCACATACATGAAATCATACGCTCGACAACATCGGATTATGAAATACGGAGAATAATACTCAGATCAAGTACAACGATTACAATATCACAAGTTCCAAATACAAGTTAGAAATCTCGGGTATTACATCCTTCCTACCTAAAAACAAGTTTCGTCCCGAAACTTAAGATGAAAACAACTCTGGATATCTAGCCTTCATACTGTCCTCCGTTTCCCAAGTGGCCTCTTCGACTCCGTGTCGTGACCATTGTACTTTAACCAAGTGTATTGGTTTATTCCTCAATTGTTTGATACGACTCTCAAGTATCTTGATTGGTCTCTCTTCGAAGGTGCCATCATTAGCTATCTCGATCTCATCGAAATCAATGACGTGACTGGGGTCCGGTACATACTTCCGCAATTGGGATACGTGAAACACATTGTGAACGTGACTCAGTGATGGCGGTAAGGCCAACCTGTATGCTAAATCTCCAACTCTCTCGAGGATCTCAAATGGTCCGATATATCTCGGACTAAGCTTGCCTCTCCTCCCAAAACGGAAAATCCCTCGTGTAGGAGACACCTTCAATAGTACATGGTCCCCAGCGTCGAACTCTAGAGGGCGACGACGTATATCTGCATAAGATTTCTGTCGACTCTGTGCAGTCAACAATCTTTCTCGAATCAAAGCTACCTTCTCTTGAGTCTGAATAATCAATTCCGGTTCCGTACCGATCAAATCCGAAGAATCATCCCAACACAGGGGTGATCGACATCTTCTTCCGTACAAAGCTTCAAATGGTGCCATTTTGATAGAAGCATGCCAACTATTATTATAAGTGAATTCAATCAAGGGCAAGTGAACTTCCCAATCAGTTGACCAATCTAATGCACAAGCTCTAAGCATGTCTTCTACTGTTTGTATAGTCCTTTCGGACTGACCGTCCGTTTGGGGATGATAAGCCGTGCTAAAGTTGAGCTCAGTCCCCAAAGCCTTGTGAACTGCTTTCCAGAAGTGTGACACGAAACGGCCATCTCGATCCGAAATAATGGTCTTCGGCGTCCCATGCAATCTGACTATCTCCGCAATAAATACTCGCGCCAATCTCTCGGGTCCCCATGTATCTTTAAATCCCAGGAAATGAGCCGACTTGGTTAGTCGATCAACTACAACCCAAATCATGTTCATTCCCGTTCTAGTCCTTGGCATACTAGTGATGAAATCCATCGAGATATCCTCCCACTTCCACTCAGGGATCGGAAGCGGTTTTAACATTCCGGCAGGTCGTTGATGTTCAATCTTAACCTGCTGACAAGTCAAACACTTCGAAACGTACTCTGCTACATCCTTCTTCATATTCCCCCACCAGAAGTTTTGCTTTAAATCCTTATACATCTTACTACTGCCTGGGTGAATAAAATAGGGCGCGCTATGAGCTTCCTTCAAAATTGTCCGTCTCAAATCATCATCCTCGGGAACGCAAAGTCGACTCTGAAATCTCAGAACTCCATCGTCTTGTATCACGAATCCTGGGGCTTTTCCATTCTTTACTTCATCACATAATCGAAGGGTCAGATAATCGTTCAACTGCTTAGATTTGATCTCTTCGACTAGTGATAAAGTCAGTTCCATCACATACAGTTGCCCTTGGATTTCTGGTGCCCATACTTCAATCCCCTCGCGGATCAGTTCTCGTTGAATACTGGTTTGGGACGTAAGAGCTTCCAACACTCGAAGAGAAACAGGTTTTCGGCTCAATGCATCGGCTACTACGTTTGCTTTCCCCGGATGATAGAGAATCTCCAAGTCGTAATCCTTGATCAATTCCAGCCACCTTCTCTGCCTCATGTTTAATTCTTTCTGACTGAAAATGTACTTGAGGCTCTTATGATCTGTAAAGATCTGACAATGAGTGCCGTACAAATAATGTCACCAAATTTTCAAGGCAAAGACCACAGCTGCTAGCTCCAGATCATGAGTCGGGTAATTAACCTCGTACGGTTTCAATTTCCGAGAAGCATAAGCAATCACTTTATCCTTCTGCATCAACACACAACCCAAAACCTGATTTGAAGCGTCGTTGTATACCATGAATCCATCAGTTCCCTCTGGCAGCACTAATATAGGTGCTGTCGTCAGTCTCCTCTTAAGTTCGTCAAAACCAGCCTGGCACTTCTCATTCCACGTGAACTTTTGAGTTTTCTGTAACAGCTGAGTGAGCGGACAAGCAATTTTGGAAAATCCCTCTACAAAGCGGCGATAATATCCAGCAAGTCCTAAGAAGCTTCGGACTTCTTTCACGTTTTTAGGAGCTTCCCACTCCAAGATTGCTTCGACTTTCTTCGGGTCCACCTGAACTCCGTCGGCTGATATCACATGCCCAAGGAAGGTTACTTCCTTAAGCCAGAACTCGTATTTTGAAAGTTTTGCATACAGCTGTTCCTTCCTCAAGGTGCTCAAAACCACACGTAAATGTTCAGCATGTTCCTATGCGTCCCTCGAATATATCAGGATGTCGTCAATGAAGACGACCACAAATTTATCCAAGTATTCCAAGAATACCCGATTCATCAATTGCATGAATACCGCAGGAGCATTGGTAAGTCCAGATGGCATTACTACAAATTCATAATGCCCGTACCGGGATCTGAAAGCAGATTTCGGTATATCCGATTCCTTAATTCTCAACTGGTGGTATCCTGATCGCAAGTCAATCTTCGAGAATACCCTTTCCCCTTGTAGTTGATCAAACAAGTCGTCGATCCGAGGTATAGGATACTTATTCTTGATCGTCATCTTATTGAGCTCCCTGTAATCAATACACAGTCGGAGGGATCCGTCTTTCTTCCGGACAAAGAGAACGGGCGCTCCCCAAGGAGAAACGCTCGGTTGAATATAACCCTTCTGTAACAATTCCTCCAGTTGTTTCTTGAGTTCATACATCTCGGTTGGCGCCATGCGGTATGGTGCCACTGGAAATAGGAGGCTGCTCCGGGCTCTAATTCGATAGTGAATTCCACTTCTCTGCGGAGGTAACCCGGAGTAGTTCGTCGGAAATACATCGAGAACTCATTCACAATCGAAATAGACGAGCTCTACTCCTTCCTCTTTCCTCATGGCATAGCACCAAAGTCCGTGACATCCTGCTTGATAATTTCACGGCTTTCATTGCTTTGATCAATTTTCCCGAGCTTTCTGGTCTCCATCCTCGGAATAAGTGTTCAGATCCGTCATCAGCAATGATAGAAATGACTCTCTCTCGGTAATTCAGAATAGCTCCATAACGGTTGAGCCAATCGTCTCCGAGAATTAAATCGTCACCGTAGATGTCAACTACAATAAGATTCGATGGCCAATCTCTCCCTCCTATAGTTACTGGAAAATCTCTAGCCTCTAGGGTTCCCACGATTCTCTCTCCACTCGGCAAACCCACAACATATGGTTCACAATCAAATAAGCACGAGATTTTCAAACGATTTACACAGTTCAATGATACAAAAGAATGTGTAGCTCCGGAATCGAATAAAACACTAACTGGTTGCAAAAGGATCTGAATTGTACCTGATGCAACAGCAGTGTTCTGATCATCAGATTTTCTCATTTCGTACAGGCGCGGAGGAACGGACCCAGCACTGGATGTCTCTCTCTTCCCAATGTTCTGCTGCTGAAATCCACTCTGCTGCGTCTGGTTCACACTAGTGTCCTTCGGAACTGGTACAGGAGTGCGAGTACCAAAAGATCGGGTCGCATTCCCACAAAATGTTGCGCGATGTCCTTCCTGTCCACACTCGAAACAGGTCACAGCAGGCGCGAAACAATCACGTCGAACATGTCCCGCTTTGCCACAGTTATAACACTTCTTCCCTGCGTCTGAAACAGTTGGTGCTGCCCGGAACTTCTTTCCACCTCAAGAAGGATGCGGAGGTCTCCTGGATGAATGAAAAGAGGACTGACTCCGTGAAGTTTCCAGACACCTTCTGTTTCTTTGCTTCCGTCGCTTTCTCTACTGCTGCCTCCTTCATATCATAGGCCAACGCCTTGTCCTGATACTGTCGCAAGGTGGTACATTCAAATACGGACATATACTGCTGAATTTCCAGCTTCATTCGCATGTTAAAATGGAAAATCCTTTCCGCCTCGGTCCTGACCAAGTGGCGCACATAAGTCAGTTGGTGATTAAAGGTCTTAATCACGTCCGTCACAGATGCTTCCGAATTTTGTGGTGAGAAAAACTCCCGAACTCGGGCTTCTCTAACTGGGCGAGGACAATACTGCACCTCCATCATCAATTTGAATTCCGTCTAGTCAACATTGTGCTCCTCCGGTCGAATGGCCTCCCACCAGTCGAAAGCCTCCCCTGTCAGAAGATACTGGGCGACCGGCACCTTCCTATCGTTGGGACAGTTAATCCCTGCAAAAATCTTTTCTAATTCCTTCAGCCAGTGATCCCAAGAAAGCGTCTCGGCAGAACCGTCAAATTTCGGAGGGTGCAATTTAATCACTTCGGTAAACCATCTATCTCCTCGATTTTCCACGTTATGCTGCTGTCCCATCGCCGTGTGCATGCGATCCACAACTTGAGCAAACTGGTTTATCTGGGCAACCACCTGCTGAAGCACTCCCGGCACGTTAGGATCTGCATTATTATTTGCCGATCCCTGCTGTCCCCCGGAATGGGAATCCGTTCGACTAGCGGTTATCTCTGGGGTAGATACCGACTCTTCTTGTCTCGCATTTCCATGTCCGCGTCCACGACCGCGTCCGCATCCACGACCTCCTCTCAACATACTGTAAACATAAATACTCAATATCCAGGGCAAACTTTCTAAAAGTACATCCATCAATGTTCACAAAACATGAATAAATAAAATGGTAGTATTTGAGATGGAGGAACTTCCTACCACGGTCCACCACACGACGATCTTTGGCTCGATAGTGATGTTACGAGCGACGATAATCAAATAACGTAAACTGACCCAACTAACCCGACTGCCAAGATATCCATGAATCTTAGCTCCGATACTATATTCTGTAACACTCCGAGATATTCGGAATAATTACAGAGCCGTAAACCCTTTAGGTAAGGATTTACAAGGCTAATTTTAAAAAGAGTGTAAAAATAATCCAATCGAACAACTGAAGTTCAAATACATATTTGATTCAACCGATCAAATGAGTTAACTTATACAACCATATCGAAATGACCTTATTAAAACAAACGTACTCGAGTACTAAACGAACCAAGAAGACAAATCACAATAACAATAACATCAACCACATCACTGAGCCATTTCATCGTCCTGTCGGTACTGTGGTTGCCTCCCCGCTCCTCGGCTACCTGAACATCAAAACAATGTCCACCCCGAAGAAATTAGCAAAACAATGCTAGTACAAGTATCATCATACAATAAATCATCAATGCATCATAAAACATGCAAAACGGACTTCCGCCACCGGAATCCAACGATGCGAATCCTCACGATTCCATCAACACAATACAGGGTAATCCAGTGATCCAGCGCCCTTGGTATAGATCCCCATGATGATCCCGTCGGACCAACGCATGGTGGAAAACCCGTCCAACGATCCAGCGCCCTCAGCATAGATCCCCATGATGATCTCGTCGGACCAACGCATGGTGGACATTCGATCCAGCGCCCTCAGCATAGATCCTCATGATCCCCTCGGATCATTTATACCATAAATCAATCAACTATGCATACACATATGCATTTCAATATGTTCATCAATACGAACAAATAACAACGAATATCATGAGAATTTTCAGAAATACATCTCATATTCAACAATATGAACAAAACCACATGCATGATCAAAGTTTCAATATAAATCGAACTCGACATATGATACTTGCATCGAAAATGGCAAGGACGAAACACCTCGATGATCTCAACACACTCGAAGGCCGCCTCCTTCGATCAACGTGACAAGCTCGAACCTTAACAAAAGGAATGATATACAAATCATCTCAAGTCGAACGATGGCCTAACAATTCGTTCTACGGCCCAAAAGTTCAAAATAAACAATGCTGGGTGCTTAGCGTGCGCTACGTATCTACGTAACGTGCGCTAAGCACCACTGATTAGCGTACGCTATCGTATAAGCCTAGCGTACGCTAGCCACGGACTGACAGTTGACTCGGCTGACATCGTAACGTACGTTAGGTACGTATCGTGCGTTAACTTAACCCCGATAGCGCACGTTAATTTACAAGTGTTAGCGTGCGCTAACCTTGCATGGCAGAATACTGCTAACAGAAAACTGGATTGAAAGGTGATGAACTCATGGATTCTATGGTGATACAACAAGTCATCCTCAAGCATGTCATGCTAATAAGGTTTGTGGAAGTTCCATGATCATGAGGTACAGATATACGGATAATCATCTCAACATCATAATTCATCTACGATCTTCAAGAAATATTCTAAGTTCCATTCGTCCTACGTTCCAAAACGCATGATTCCAAAGTATAAAACGTAACAACTGGGTAATATCCATTTACTGATCATAAATCGATTTGAAAATGCTAAGGAGTCCAAATACTAAGATGGTTCAAAGGTTAAACGATATATAGTGTCGATACGTCAAAAGTATCCTTCTAACATGTGATGACCGATTATAAACGAAATACTGGCTATCAAAACATGATCAACGCCAATACTAACATCGGTGAAGAATCACCTACCTCAAGGTAGTGAAGAACACGGAGGAAATCGAAGCAATCCAACACCGAAGGCTTGAACACCAATCTCCAACGATGTACGATCTTCAATCACGAGCTAGGATGTTGATATGGAGTGTTTAGGATGAAGGAAGTTATGTTCTAAGTGTAAGAATTCGGGTAATGGGAGAAGAAAGAACTGAAATCACGAATAGGATCTTTGTCTATTTATAAGAAATGTCTATTAGCGCGCGCTAGACCACCTTTCGTAGCGTGCGCTAACGGCTGCTTGACTTAAGCGTATTCAGCACTTAGCGTGCGCTACGCATATACATGGCGTGCGCTAAAGGCGTTGACAACTTTCCGAAAGCCGTCCGGGTTCATCCCGACACGATCCGGCAGGGTCCCGGCCAGATCTCACCTACCGCACGTCTCAATCAAATTGACCACACATAGCGTGCGCTAATAATCCTTTGTAGCGTGCGCTATTGAGTCTATGTTAGCGTACGCTACACATAGCCGATAGTGTGCGCTACATGCGCAGAATTACAATTTGTAAATCACATACATGAAATCATACGCTCGACAATATCGGATTATGAAATACGGAGAATAATACTCAGATCAAGTACAACGATTACAATATCACAAGTTCCAAATACAAGTCAGAAATCTCGGGTATTACAACATCCCGTCGAACGCTCCGGGTGGGATACCACTTCCGCGGCCGTACCCCTTAGTATCGACCCCCAGACATCCCGTCGGACACTCCGGGTGGAAGTTCAACCACACACGCATCCAAGTCCACTTC
This sequence comes from Orobanche coerulescens, assembly GCA_033398695.1. Lineage (NCBI taxonomy): Eukaryota > Viridiplantae > Streptophyta > Magnoliopsida > Lamiales > Orobanchaceae > Orobanche > Orobanche coerulescens. Next base: position 25,269,482 of record CM065805.1, on the reverse strand, counting down.
CTCGGCCGTACCCCTTAGTATCGACCCCCAGACATCCCGTCGAACACTCCAGGTGGAAGGAACACAACTCACGCACTCGAAAACCACAATTTATTATTCATTTCGAAAACACAACATACATAATGAAATGTAATACATATACTTGCCTTGAATAAGATGAAACGAAGGAAACGACGAAGGAATAGGTTTTGGTCCGAACAATCCTCCCAAATCCGTTCCTAACACAATAACGGTATACAACAAGTCTCAATAATGCAGAAAGGTAAGAATTAATCCTAATTCTACCCGTTGGGGCAATTCATAGAACATCAAGAGTGCATAGGGAATTGAAATCGGTCAACGGTGTAATAACGGGATTTCATCCCATCCAATAACAAGGGAACCAAGGGTCACGAGTATACTATCGAAATCTAACAACAACATCGGTTAAATCGGATTAAAAGACAAGATCACCACCAAACCCTCCCCAAATTCATACTAGGGTATAGGAGATGTTACCTCTTGAAGATCCAAGCACTTTGATCCGAAGAACACGTGTTAGATCCACAATCCGAGCTTCACGATCGAAAGGAGATGAAGAAAATCACACAATCAAGTGATAGATGAAGGAAAATCTCCCTCTCAAGCCTCTCTCTCTCTCTCGTATGGTGGATGAAATGAGAAAAATGAGTGAATCTCGCTGAAAAAAAACGCAGTTATAGAGTTGGCGCCACATGTGTCGCGGCCCGGCCCGAAGTGTGCAGCGGCACGGGGCCACTTGCCCGATGATCGGCGGTGTGCGCGGCCGGACGAATGTGCGCGGCGATGACTCGGCAGTGTGCCGCGTCCCGTCGGCATGTCTGCGCGGCACACGGTACGAAGAAGGTTTGTCCGATAAGTGCAACGAGTGTGCCGCATCCCGGGACGAGTGTCTTCTGGCGATGACTTCGGCGGTGTACCGCAGCCTGCCGGCATGTGCCACGGCCACAGTCTGTTGCTCGGCGGCTGGACAATGTGTGTGCGCGGCGCACATTCCTTGTCTTGCATGACCCACACCCCCGTGGGTCCCAAAATGATGAAAAATGATCCGGGAAGAGAATAAAAGCAATAGGAATCGATATTTGGGAAACAATAACACGAAATGGAAGTACGGAAACCCCAAAACGGTCCGAGGTACACAACCAAAATCGAACAAGGAACAAATTCCCTAAACTTATAGGAAATTACAAAAACGTCCCAAACATCCGAAAATCACGATACAACGTCGGATTAACAATCCAAAACTCACAACATGCTCTACTCAATCATACGAACTCATGGAAATAGGAAAATGACGAAATTGAACGAGTTTAACGAGAATCGAATACACATGCGATAAAATATAACTCAAGATGAAATTACGTAAAATCATCATCGAGACTCATCCCAACGGAGAAACTCCAAGAACAAAATTGATTCAGAATTCCAAAACAGTGCCAAGCGAGTTGTCTGAAACGAATATACACCGAAAATAGAAATTACCAAAAAAATAGAAAACACGGATATTACAAATACTATATATAAAAGGGCAAAACAAGTTATTCCCATTTTATTAAATATACAACGGATCAGATGGTTAATAATGAGTACGTCAAATTTAGAGAATGATTACCAAATACAAGCTTGATGGACCATGGACCACATAACTATCCATATTTCAAACCATATGCAAAAACTTCTGCACTACGAACACTTTCAGTGAGGCTGATTTAACTACCGTGGGTTACGAAAAGGAGCTAAGATCACACGATATTTAATTAAGGAAATAAGTCTACGACACATGGAGATATGAGTATGACAAAGAGGGTTGTCGTACGGTTCGGTTTCGATTAATTTTCGGTTGATCGAACCATAAATGTCCTAAAATAAGAATCGAAAATCGAACCATATAAAATTTTGGTTAATCGAAACCGGACCGATTATTTTCGATTCTGGTTCGGTTAACCACAAAAACTATATTTTTTAATTTCAATTTAAAAAAAACTGAAATAATATAATATAATTATAAAATATAAAAATATAATTTCACAAAAGCAGTTTGCTGTAGGTAGGGTTCTAATTTCAAATTTTAATTTACAAAAATTAAATAATATAATATAATTATAAAATAAAAAAATAATATTTAATAAATATATTTTATAAAACCGGTTTTCGGTTCGGAACCGAACAGTTATCGGTTAGATCAAAAACTGAAAAAATGATACACAATGGAATCGAAAATCGGACTGATAACCGAAATTGCGATTCTCAGTTAATCGGAACCGCGCGGTTCCGGTTCAGTTTCGGTTCAATCCGAGAACCGAGAATCATTTAGACAACCCTAATGACAGATATGAAGCAATGTGAATAAAATATTACTCTCCCATGTTCATTTTTTATGTTGTTTTGGCAGCTGGAGTTCATAAGTCTTAAAGAATTATGGCTGTAATTTCAATTACGGTCATATTATTTGTGTTACGGCCATAATAATGGGGGGTCGATTAGAGATTTGGACTAGCGTTCACCATGTTACGGCAGTAATGAACTCATGTTATGGCCGTACTGCACAATTATGTCTATAATTATGCCAGGTATAAAAACCTGGCATAATAGTTTCTAATCGGGATTTCAACCACTCTTCTCTTTTTCTCTCCATTTTGGGTGATTTCGAGTGGTCTTGCAAGGCCTAGACTTTTGGGCATGTGAGGACGTTAATTTGAAGATATCTACATCAACTAAAAATTATTCCTACATTGTTTCATCATCAAATCGAGGTAATTGTTGTTGGACCCTATTTTTAGGATTTTAGGCAGAAACTACTCCTTGATTTCGAATTACTTAGTATTAGCTCGAAATTGATAATTGAACCATGATGTGTGTTGTGCGGCGATTTGTACGCCTCGACGGCGATCGGTATAAGGGCCGAGCGACCGAGTTCACGACCAAATGAGCTACGGCGAACTTGTCAAAACGAAGGTAACAGTCCACCTTCGAGCATCTAGCGATCGACTCCCAAGGCGATCGCCTTTTGGAACCTAGCGATCGACTCTGGTGCCCGACCAAGGACGACCGTCCTGTGCCACGAATAAGGCCATCGTCCGTCAAAGTCTACGAAGACTGGATCACGAAGCAAGGACCCATGTGCAGATCCGCGAAAGGTGCCGCAGAACATGGATCGTTGACTCCAGCCCATCAGCAACTGTCAATTACAAGGAGGCCTCACCTACCGACAAACCCGCCGAAAGGTCCTAAGTAGGGCCTCCCAAGACAGCAACACAGACACGTGTCGGTCTCTCATTGGTTCGCACTTCTGGTAGCCAGCAACTTCTGCGGACTTTAAGGAGATCAACTCATATGCTAAAGACGATCGCCCGCTTATTATAATACAACAGAGGCGATCGCCCAGCAACTCCCATTCCTATAAAGAGAGAACCTCCAGCAACTGGAAAAAGATTCATCTCTGAAAATACGTTCCCTAATACGTTCACGAACAAGTTCAGACTCTCGGCTTCCTCTCTTGAATCTATCTTAGGATTTCTCTCTCAGCACCTCCTAACCAAAAGACGGTCAGCAGAGGCAAGAACTCCCTACAGTTCAGATTCGAAGAGACTCGCAAGTCCAGGAGCTCAGACATTCAGCTAATACACACTGTGAGAGACCGTCGATTTCTCACAGTCGTCATAGCACTCCATCGTTGTTACAAGAACTCACAGAGCATCATATCTGGTTCTTCCGGCAATCTTCACGCTCAATATCTAAGATAACTAGGGTCTTTACACTCATTGTAATTGTACTCTAACATTAATATTTGTACTCCCAAGTATTTGTATTAATAATATCTCGCGAAAGCATTCAAGCCTGGGACTAACAACCCTGGTAAATCTTGTGTTATTTACTGTCCCCACAGACGTGCTCTCGCATTTGTTTTTTAATCGACCATTCCAGCAATATCATCTCCGGATTATATTTTGGGTAACAACAATTGGCGCTAGAGGAAGGGGAATCTTAACCTTCATTTTTATTCCTACCGTCCCGAAGAACACTCACTGTTCTCGGGGCATATACTTGAAGAAACACTCACTGTTCTTCAAAGAAAAACCTTCAGAGTCATGACGTCTGCCACCACATCGAAGAGAGCCGCTCTCCGAACCGCCAGACATCATATTCCGGCTCGATCTGAGCCCCAACCGACGATAGAGGGTAGCCGCGGCGATGCGAGATTCTCGATCCCGCACCAGAGGGACGGCCCTAGCTTTTCGCTCGACCAGTTCCAAACCGCGGAATAGATCGAGGAGGCTATGGCCATCCTAAGGGAGCGACGGAGAGCATGCGCGGCGCCCGCTATAACTCCCTCGGCCATCCGCTGTGCGGGCAAACGGAATTTCAAGGGGTTAGTGGGCGAGCGATCGTCAGAAAGCCCCGATTCACGAGGAAAGGCTCTCGCGAGGCGGGATGGTTCCGTATTCAGTTGCTTGGGAAGCGATCCATCATGGTGACCGGGGCATTCTGGCCCCAACCACGAGACGACGGAATCCGAGTCCGTCACCAAGAGTTTGGCCTACCCAACTCCGAACCAAATACAGGACAACCGTATGGCCCTCTTCTGCCGAAGAGTCGAGCCATGCGGCAAGGACATCATCGACAACGGAGCCAGGGGGTCAGTTCTTGATCGCCTCGGCTCCCGCTCCGAGCGCCTAGCCGCGAGCAGCCAGGCCGCGGCGATGGCCGCTATGCAATGCCAGCTCGAAGAGATGAAAGCGCTCCTGGATACTGGGGCAAGCGCCAGTAGAAAGATCATCGGACCGACCGAGCCACTCGCGGTCCACATCGAGCTTGCCCCCGTGCAACCAAGGATCGCTCCTTCCAAAACACCTCTATATGAAGGGAGATCGGACCCCGAGACCCTCCTAGGCAAGTTCCGGATTTACATGACTGGGTGCGAGGCATCAGACGTGACCAAGTGCCGAATATTCCTGATAACCTTGGGCGAGCTGGCCCATAGGTGGTACGTCTCACTACCACCGCGATCAATCATTTCCTTTGAGAAACTGGCGAGTGACTTCACGTCATACTTCGCCGCCAAGGTCGCCAGACCAGAAGGCCCCCACCGCATGATGAAAATCAGGCAGGGGGAAGATGATTCTGACGTGGATTACATCGATCGGGTGGATGAAATAGTCCTCACCGGCGAGCCCATCAGCGACGAGATCGCTCTCTACTCGGTCCTGGGGGGATTCTATGGTCATTCACCCATGTTTAGGCATCTCACAAAGGACATCCCCCCAACCTACGCGATCTTCCGCGCTAAGGATGCCGACTTTCTGGCCAGACAAAGGCTACTCACCCTCCGCCTAGGCGAGGGAACGCCACCTCCTGTCCGAAAGACGGCGATCGCCAAAACCAAAAAGGCGGTCGCCAAGCCACCCGGCGATCTCAAGGCCTTCGAGGATGTGGAAGCCCATCTCCTCCACAAGTTCAACCGAACCCCGGCCCACATTTTTTACGCCATCAAGGGGCGCGAACCGCTAAACAAGCCAAAGGCGATAAGGGACAACGGTCATCTGGACCACAATCAATATTGTGCTTACCACAAGAGTCCCGGTCACAGCACCAACCAATGCCGCGACTTCCTCAGACAACTCTGGAGATTGTTCGAAGAGGGCAAGTTGGACAGTTTATTGGCTTAGCCGGAGCCCCATCGATCTCCCGATACGGTCGCCAGAGTCGAATGCGAACAGGCCGGAAAGATCATACGAGCTGACCCCTCGATCAAACTCGGCGACCGCATCTATATGCATCAATCAAGAGGGGGGAACTTCGGAAGTCTCTCCCCGATTCCCGCCTCATCAAACCAAAGGCTACTGAGCAAACGCTTCGAAAAAGAGGATGACTCGCTTGCCCTCTAAAGTTCGTCATCAACATGATGGACCAAGGCAGCGATCGCCTCCCCTAGAACAACGTATAACGTCGAGGATCGTCATCTGACATGATGGTCCGAGGTAGAAAAGTGCCGCCATGGTCGCGAAAATCGATGAAACTGACGATCCGTCCATGCAAGGTTCCTTTGGGCTCCGATCGCTCGCCCTTCATTTAAATACGAGGCGGGCATAGCCAAAGGACCCTCCAAAAGCAAATCAGAAGATGACTCGCTCACCCTCTAAAGTCCGTCATCAACATGAAGAACCTAGGCAAGCGATCGCCTTCCCTTACACAACGTATACCGTCGAGGATCGTCATCTAACATGATGGTCCGAGGTAGAAGGTTGTCGACATGGTTGTAGAGGACGATGGAACCGTTCTATGTGCCCGTGCAAGGTCCCTTTGGGCCACAATCGCTTGCCCTTCGTTTAAATACGAGGCGGACGTAGCTTGAGGGCCCTCCAAAACAGATCTGTGGACACGTTCGACCGCCCTCAATGGTCCATCACTTAACATGGTGGATCCGGACAATGCGACGCGTCCCTCCCCCCGTCACAACATATACCGTCGAGGATCACCATCTAACATGGCAGTCCGAGGTAGAAAAGTGCTAACAAGCCGAGGTCGTGGAGTCGATTAACCCGACGACGCCCCGGGCAAGGAATCCTCCAGACCAAGACCGCACGCCCTTCGTTTAAATACGACGCGGGTGCAGCCTACGGAGGACCCTCACAATTAAGTGAGTCGCGAGAACTTGGCCATCAGACGGAATGTCGCTCGTGCAGAAGATATGGTCGTGGAGGTCGGTTCCATCGAACTCCGCGATCGTGCACGGTTCCTCTAGATCGAGATGGACAACCTTCCTCGAGGAATCTGCAAAATTGAAGACCGCTCACTCAACGATTTATTTTCGTCCCCTTACTTTCACTAAGTGAACAAAAACAAGGGGGAAGGGTGGAGCTATGTATACGACGATCGTCCCTATTCAATTACATGCGGAGATCGAAATTTTTCAGATGTATAGGCAGTGATCGATCTTGTTGTAAAAGTTATCAATATGAGTTTATCAATTCACTTAGAGCTATACACACAGCAATCTCTCCTCACACATTTGTACTGTAACACCCCCAAAACCATATGGGAATATTACACGCCGTAGACCTTTTCCACAAGGATTTACCAGGCTAAATATCCATAAACAACCAAATGCTTGCCCGGCCAGGGTCAAACAATAAAATGATACAGACCGTTATTATCACCTACACGTGAATACACAGACCGATGAGGTCACACAACCCAATCGAAAAAACTGACTAAGCAACATTACCCACACAGGGGTCGAAATACAATACAACGGAAGACTGGATCAATTCTGACAACACAACAAAAATCAAAACAACTCTCGACTCATGATTAGTATCGCAGCTCGTCATCCTCTTGTGCCAATCCTGTGACTGCTCCCCTAAATCTGCATGTACCTGGACGCAAAACAGACATCCACCCCCGATTACTCGGGGGTTAGTAAAACTCCACTGTTTTACTAGTGCAAGTATCAAATCATACGTGATATAACAAGCAAGTAATAATCATGAATCAAATATAACAATCAAGTATCAAAATATCCCCGGGAGGTTTTCACAAGGAAAGATAAGCTATGAAGCATTCGAAAATAAGATTATCATCTCGGGAATTTTTATAATTTCAAAACCTTTCGAAAATATTAGGGTCTTAACCCAAATCTCAAATTGTATTTCAACAATTTACAGTACGAAAACATTTCCATAAATCTCGTGGGGCTCGGCCCAACATTCTTTTCTTAAAACTTTCTTACAAAGAGTTTGATTTACAAAACATGATTCGTGACACCGTGATCCCCTGTCACGTGTCTCCGTAGGTTCAACAACCCGCACGGACTTAACCAATCACCACAATCACAACAATCAATCATGCTCATGACTCCGTGATCGCTTGCCACGAGTCTCCGTAGGTTTAACAACCCACACGGATTGAGTAAACACAACAATCACAACAATCAATCATGCTCACGACTCCGTGATCGCTTGCCACGAGTCTCCGTAGGTTCAACAACCCACACGGATTGAGCAAACACAACAATCACAACAACCAGTCCCGACCCCGTGAACCTGTGTCGCGTGTCACCGTAGGTTCCGTCGAACCCGCAAGATTGGACGTACTGTGTCCTGATTCGATGGACCTGTGCCATGAATCATCGTAGGCCTCGTCAGACCCGCACGATTGGACCTCAGCACCACACACAATAAGTTCTGATCCCATGGACCTGTTCCATGAATCCTCGTAGGCTCCGTCAAACCCACACGAGTGAACTTAGCATTCCAGCACACAACATTCACATTCACATTACACCAACACGCACACAATCAAACAATCATCTTGTCCATTACAATTTCACACAACTAGTATACTTAGCCCGAAGCCGACATTACAACCAATACAAGCTTTACACAATCAAACACATATAACCCAATATTATCATCAAAATCCTCGATGAATCGATGTCACATAACTCGCAATCAATACCTATAACACGGTACACATCCAAGTGTACAATCAACCAATATAGACACATTTCCAAGTTTATCACAAATAACCACAATTCATTCATTTCAACGCGTAGTCATATTCACAAGGTACAAAACGTATAAGTAAGATACTTGCCTCGATAGTCGCCACCCGAATATTACTACAAATACGGCACAACCCGGAAAACCCCGAACACCTACAATCCTCCGTGAAATCCAACGGAAACACGGTTACTATGAGAATAACAATTGAAAACAAAGGAAAACACGATCAAGAATCGAAGGGGACCCTTTGAGACATTTAATCGGATACTAAATGTTCAAGGTTCCTTAGAAAACCAAAAATCCCGATTGGGTTCCAACGAACTCGAAACACGGATATACAATCCGTAGAACACGTCCAAAACAACGTTTATACAACAATTAATTGATCAAAAACGGATTGGAATCGAAATCAAAAGGAAAATCCCTAAAATCTTCAAAAACAAGGGTTCAAGCCAAAATACCTCGATTTGGACGAAGAACACGGATTAGATGATGATATAATCAACACAAGCCTTCCAAAAATGAAGTTCCCGATCAAAAACCTCCAAATTCCGTCGAAGGGTCGCGAAAAACGAAGAAAAAATGGAAAATGGCCGAGAGATCCACGTCCAGGCCTTTAAATAGCCGACCATGGCCGATCACTTACGGCCGTAACCGGCCGGGCCTTACGGCCGTAACTCAGCACTTACGGCCGTACCCGGCAGGTCCTTACGGCCGTAACCGGCATTCGTCCGGAAGTTGCGTGGCACCTTATGGCCGTAACTCTCGGCCCTTACGGCCGTAACTGGCATTCGTCAGGCCATGCCTGCCGATCACTTACGGCCGTAACCGGCACCTTACAGCCGTAACTCGGCCAGGCCAGTACCTGGTGCGGTCGTGTCTCGGCCGTGGCCACTTCCGACGGCCCGGACGACCTCGAAACCCGAACCTGAATATGAATCGAAGATACGGTTACGAAGTACTCGCAAAGACGAATCCAAGCGCTAAGAGAACACACGATTCCGATCACCCGAAGGCTCGAAATTCGACAATGGAAGGTAATTACCCCAAACTTTGGGAAATTACGAAAATGGCCCAAAACGTCCAAAAATAACGATACGTGATCTAATAACCAAACCGAAGTTCACAACACGTCTAACAAAGTTAAACGGACTTACGGGAAACTCAAAACAGTAATTTCAGACGAGATTCACAAGAATCGAACTCGAGTGCGGAAAAGTCGTTAAGAAACACGGAACTCAACAAAACAATACCGAAACGAACTCGGATGACAAAAAGTGAAGAATTAATCATTCTCAGAATGATGAAACGGTCCGAAGAGAGTCGTCGAAACGGAACTCCGCTGAAAAAAGAAAATTACCGAAAATCCGAAATTGCGGATATTACATTCTACCCTCCTTAAAAGAAGTTTCGTCCCGAAACTTAAATCAGGTAGGGAGAAGCAATATCCCGCCAGGAAAACTCAACGAGATACACAAGAACCGAAAAAAAAATCGCGCCCAACGGCGAAACGTTACAAGCAACGCAAAGGAATATACGGCGTGAAAACGCGCCCCACGACGACTATAACAATGCCACCGGCAATGATTCAAAAAAATAACGATCAATTAACGACGCATCACATACCACATCACATGCACACATTTAATCAAAGAAACGTACGTGACAATAAGTCGCACCCGACTAAAACGGCTATGCGATAGAAACAAATAGAGTATCACGATAGAAATCATTCCGATTCTCATCAACAAGAAAATGCCCGACGTCAAAACACAAACAATTTAAGATAACGGAAAACGAGGGTACCGGGTATTACATTCTATCACACAAAAAATAAGTTTCGTCCCGAAACTTAAAATAAAACATCAGGGTAGAATACAAACAAAACCAAAAAGTTCACGCAATAAATATCAATCTCTACTCGAATTACAACACAAATACAACATGCAACTACGCTACTGGGCACCACTGATCTCTCCACGCGTAGGGGCGGGATCTCGGCTCCCGAACATCTCAACGACGGTCTCGCAGTGTACCGCCTGATGTCCCACATGTCCACACTTGAAACAGTTAACTTGCGGCGAGCAACAATTCTTCCGAGTATGGCCCACACGGCTACAATTGAAACATAACTTCACGCCGCTTGTCTTACTTGGCTCGTGAGTAGGATTCTTAGACTGATCAAACGAACAATAAGTGTTCCTAGAAGGGCAATATAAGGTAATAGGCTCACGAATCTCACTTCTCTGGCCTCTTGAAAAGTTACTCGAGGTCTTCTGCCTCTTACTTCCTGAGCTACCCTCTGACATAGAAACAGCCATCTCGATGGCTAGAGCTGGGTCCTAATAATCTTTCAAGGTGGTACACATGAGAGGAGCCATACTCTCACGGATATGGGGTTTCATGCGCATATTGAAGTATCGTACCTTGTCCGCTTCACTTCTCACTTGATCACGAACATAAGCCAACTGTCGATTATAATCGACTATCGCCTGGGATATTGACACATCCTGGGGCGTAGCCGAGAAAAACTCAACGATCCTGCGTTCACGAACAGGCAACGGGCAATACTCTGCCTCCATAGCGGTCTTAAACTCAGCCCATGTAGGTGTACGATCTGCAGGCACTACAACCTGCCACCAGTCTGCAGCTTCTTTGTCAAGCAAGTACTGAGCAATGGGTACCCTCTTTTCATCCGGACAAGCTACAGCATCAAATGTTCTGTCCAACCGGAAGAGCCAGCTTTCCCAACCTAACGAGTCAGATGAACCCACAAAACGGGGCGACTGCATCCTCATCACATCTCGTAACCACTTACTAGCCCCGTTATCCCCATCTGGATTCTCATTTCGATGTACGGCCTGATTCCTCTGCACTAACTGATCAACCACCTGACAAAGGATGGTGGCGGCGCCAACGTCAACATTAACGCTAGTCGAATGTACCTGATCTGTACTGCGCTGATTGGTACTCGGCAAGGAGGGAGTCGCCCTCTCACGCTCCTGATCACGACCACGACTACGAACACGTCCTCGGCCACGACCACGACCACGACCTCTCGGCATACTGAACGGACGACCAAACAGAATAATGCAACCAAACAAACGTCACGACGTCAACATAGGACGATAATAGCAGCACGATAAAGTATCAACTCCAAGTTATCACACAAGTGCACGAACTAACACTGTAATTTAAGAACTTCATTAAAAAATAATTCACACAGTCACATCAACAGAGGTGTTTGGATTTTACCAAACCAAACACAGTCAAAACCACACACGTATCGTTGGGATCAAACACTAGCAGCAAAAATAAAATATTTCTGAGGTATTATTCAAATGATAAAATTTTAAAATTCTCAAGTTTAAAAAATTTGGTGAAATGAAATTTTTGAAAACACTTTTAATACCTCGATCGTTTAATCAAAACCATGTATCTCAACATTTAGAAAACACTGAAACATTCTCCGGCGAGCACACCCACACTACAAACTTATCACAACCACTTAGCCCCAACACGTGGACATAAGAAGTTCAAAATTCCGAAAACCAAAAATCGTTCTGCAAAATAAAAATTTCCCAAAATCCTTTAGTTCCTAACCAAAACGACGGCAATATTTTACATTGTCCGAAGTACTTAGAAACACATTTTTCAAATACCGTCTGATTGTGTCATTGTAAATACACGGCCCACTTGTCAAAATTTAACAAATTTTAAAAATCCATATAAACCGTGGTTTGACCGCACCACCAAAATATTTTCCAAAAATCGATTTCTACAAAAATTCTCAAACTGTAAAGTCCTTCAGAAAATATTCTCAAACTTAACCATAGCGGACAAAAATTACAACATTCCAAAAACAGTCGAATTTAAAACCACATTCTCAAATGGCAACCAGGGTCGCCAATTCAATCAAATGCATCTCGTGGTATCAAGTTTAAACACACAGCAAAATCATTCATCGGAGTTTCTCACAAACTCTACCGTTGATATCTTCACAGAACCCATCAAGGTTTACATCTTTCATACCATACCACCCCACACGGTGGTTCAAAAGTAAAACAACAATACGCCCAGCTATACTCATACTATGTGCCACAAGTATTAAACACAACTACATCACACAATATTGTGTAAATAAAATCATGCACCACAATTAACTCACTAAGATAAAATCGAGATACACAGGTATTACGCATAAAGGAGGAGACTTACATCCACAGGTTGCACGTGTTAGGAATACTTGTTAGATTTTGATGATGTCATTAATATAAAGTCAAATGTTTATTACTTTGGCAAAAATGTAAGGAAGAACCAAATGAGTATCTTCCATAGACCAAATATGTTAAGTATAAAACTTGGCAAAATGTATAGAAGAACCAAATGAGTATCTTATGTGGGCCAAAAATTAGTTAGGCTAAAAATCATCTAAGTACTGAGTACAGCTAAGTCCATCAGAGAGGATCAGTCGAGTCGAGTCAGAGTAGTTCTGGTCAACAAATTTTATCAGAGATGTTTGACCAGACTGCAGCCAAGGTACCTCAGACAAGTCACCTGATCAGATAAGTCACAAACAGTGAACATCAGAGAGGTCCAGACTGCAGAGATGTTAACTGCTCATCAGCCTAGTCTAAGTCAGCCAAGTACTACAAGTCCACGTCAGCATGCGTTGAAAAGTCAAGTATTACGGAAAGTCACATGCAACGTGAAGAGACAAATTGGAGTGATTCCCGCAAGAGATATGAATTAAAAAAGCTATCCAGACCCACCTTGAAGACTTTAAACGTTTTATAATCAAAAGATTCGGCGCATCACATGCAGAGTCTTCACAATGGTCGGAAGATAGATTAAAATAATGGGAATCCAGCCTTGCAACGTTCAGAAAGATTAAACAAAGAAGTCTCCCTCCAACGGACGGATTTGTTCAAAAGATTTGCAGCGGATACAAGGAAAAAGCTCAGAGATCGTGACCTATATATATCCGAAGATTTGAAGCTGAGCAATCACCGGTGCGAACATACTTTCAAGCGATCAAAGCATTCAAGCAATCAAAAAGCAATCTATAGCATCGTGAAAAGAGCAGTTCTAAAAGTTCATACTTAAAGAAGCTCTTAGTTGGAGAAGACAAAAACTCTTGTCTATAATCCTGAGTTCGGGGTACTTCACTGGTTGAAGTTAGAGACTGTAAAGGCATCCAAGGATCGAGGATCAAGAGGTGCAAGGCAGTCAAGTGTGGTACAACGGCACGGATTTCCACTGGTTGGAAGCTGTTGTAGTTTTGTTTAAATCATTGTAATATTTATCACTTGTTGAGAATTATAGTGAATTCATCTCCAACTGGTTTGGAGAAAAGTGGATTAGTAGAGGATTACCCCACCTCTGAGACCACTATAATCGCCTGCGTTCTTTACTATTTTATTGCATCATACTTTAACTGCTGCATTCATTGTTAAGTGTTTCATTAGTTGCTTTCTATTCGTCATCAGCTGACTTGCACATATTAAAGAACAAACGACTCCAAGTCATTTGTTTACCTATCAGCTGAAGAAACTCACTCTTCGTGAAAAAGAGTTTAAGAGTTTCTACAAGTCTATTCACCCCCCCTCTAGACTTGTACCTGGACGACTTGTGACCTACAAGTGGTATCGGAGCGGTTGGTTCATTTATTTCACGAACCAGATCTATATCAAAGATATATCTTTACTCTCATTTTATAATGGAACACATGCATTCTAGACTCCCTGTGTTTTCAGTTGACGAGTATGATCTTTGGAAGATAAGGATGCAGGCACACTTATCTTCGATTCATGACGACATGTGGTGCATCATAGAGTATGGTCCATTCATCTTCGAGAAGGACAACACAGCAGAGGAGATCGCAGCAGGGAAGCCAGAGAAGATTCCAAAGAAGAGGACAGAGCTGACTCCCGAAGAAAGAAAGCTGGCAAATCTTGATAACCGGGCCAGAGATGTGTTATATCAAACTCTTGACAAATCCACCATGGTCAAGATAAAGAACTGCAAGAATGCCAAGGAAATCTGGGACACATTAGCTTTAATGTGTGAAGGAACGGAGCTAATCAAAGAAAATAAATTGTCAATCGTCATTCAAAAGTTTGACAATTTCAAAATGAAGAACGACGAATCCATAGATCAAGTGGACACAAGGTTCACTGAGATTATTAATGAGATCAACTCCCTCGGCAAAACCTATGGCAACAGGGAAATGGCACTGAAGGTTCTCAGATCTCTCAACCCTGAATGGAGCATGAAGGTCGTGGCCATGAGAGAGTCCAAGGACCTGAATAAGATAAAGATCCAAGAGCTGTTCTCTGATCTGAAGGCTTATGAGTTCGAGCTTCCAAGTTCATCCTCAACTGAGCCTGCATAGAAGGGAATAACATTTGCAGCCGAGTCCCCTGCCAAGAGCCTATCTGATGTAAAGCCTCCAAATCCATTAGATTTTGAGGAAGAAATGGCGTTTATAATGCAAAGGTTCAGCAACTTTAGAAAGAACTACTCCAAATATAAGAAAAATTATAAGGAGAATCCAAGAACGAACCGAGTGGAAGGCTGGAAAGTAGAGTGCTCTGATTGTCACAAGACAGGACACATCCAAATGGGCATCACGAGCTCAAGAAGGACGAAAGCAAGAAGGAGATGGGCAGAAAAGAAGATAGAAGAAAGGCCCTCATCGGAGAAGACCAGGAGCATGTCGAATCAAGCAGCGGATTCTTTTCTGATGAACATGAAGAGTATGACTGCCTGATGGCAAACCTAGATGATGAAGAGGTAACTTCTAAACCCACCGGTTCAAATAATAGCTCAGCCATGTCACAATATATGGATCTGCACGAATCGATAAATCAGTTATTTAAAGATTTTGAAACACTCAAATCTGCACACCAAATATGTCAATGAGAAGACTCATTTGCAAGATGAGAATAAGCGGTGCAAAATGATTTGAAAAACTCGGCTAGAACTGAATAAGGTTGAGATAAGCTGCGGTGACTTTAAAAACCAGGTGATGTTAATACGGTGAGATAAACCGACTAACCATTTTACTTAAAGAAAAATCAGTGCACTTGCTCATGCCAAAGTGAGTTTACTAAGTGACACGAGTAAATAAGACTCGGGCGCGGAAATAACCTCCCTGAAGGCGTCTTCAACCACTGGAAGAATTGTGTACCAATAAAAGGCCACTATATTCCAAATCCGGCTTTGGATATGATCCTCACACTCCCTCTAGTTCTAAAAGAAAGTTTATCAAGGGAGAAACATTGGTCTCGACTGCTGAGCCTACGTATAAACCGATATTTAAAAATAGGCAACAGCCAAGTCACATGTCTAGGCTGCAATCGGGCTACACAAGGCGGCCACCTAGACGGGCGACTAGGCAATGGCCCTGCAAAAGTAGCATCCCGGACAACATGCCCACTATTACCAACAACTCCCTAAAAATAGATTTCAAAATGGGAGGCGGATGGAAACCTCAAGGTTATTCCAATTTCCAAAATGAACAAGTGTGGAGACCTCAAAGATTTAATAAATGGTCTCGGCCAAGATTTAGAAATGGCCCACACTATCAAAATTTTGAGGAATATCCAGATACAATCCCAACGGGAGATTCGGACCTCGAACTTACACACCTTATGAGGTTATAATAATAATAACAACTTTCAAAATCCAAGGAGAAATCAATTCTCCAGAAACCATTAACCCCAAAGGACCCACACAGATTTGGGTACCTAAATCTCTGCTTGTCGATTGCGAGAAAGGTGGAAGGACTACAACCACATCTCCACACGCTCAAATTTTGGAGGTGAAGAATGGTTTGTAGATTACGGATGCTCGAGGCATATGACCGGGAACAAGAAGATCTTTGTCAAATACACCAAAGAAAGAGGTCCCGATGTAACCTTTGGAGATAGCTCTAGAGGACAAACAAAGGGATTTGGAGAGCTGCACCGAGGAAAATATTGTGATATCCAAAGTTCACTATGTCAAAAGACTCAAATACAACCTCCTGAGCATAAGCCAGTTCTGTGACGAAAAGAATCTAGTAGTCTTTACCGTCTGGAAGTGTATGGTGATAGATATCTTATCTGGAGAAGTAAAACTACAAGGTTTCAGAAGGAGAGATGTCTATATGATTGATTGGAACACAGGAACACCTAACTCCTGTTTTCTATCCAAGACAGTAGCTGAGAACGGATGGCTGTGGCACAAAAGATTATGTCACCTGAACTTCAAATCCATCAACAAGATCAGTTCTCAGAAGCTGGTCAGAGGACTTCCAAATGAAGCATTCAAGAAGGAAGCGCTTTGTGATGCATGTTAGAAAGGAAAACAGACCAGAGCATCGTTCAATCCAGTCCAGCCTAAAACTCTCACAACAAGGATCTTAGATATACTCCATATGGATCTATTTGGTCCTATCAAGCCAAGGACTATGAGCGGCCGAAAGCATGCACTTGTAATAGTAGATGATTATTCAAGGTACACTTGGATTATCTTCCTATATAAGAAAAGTGAAACCTTGACTAAGCTACCTGAGCTGCTGAGAAGGATCCAGAATGAGAAATCTCTATCCATAATCAAGATCAGATCAGATAGAGGAGGAGAGTTTCTCAACAAGGCGATAACTGATTACAGCGATCAGAAAGGGATCCAGCATGAGCTCTTTGTAGCCAGGACTCCCCAGCAGAATGGTGTTGCTGAAAGAAGAAACAGAACCCTGAAGGAAGCAGCAAGGTCCATGATTGCAGAAGCGGACCTGCCCAAAAGGTTCTGGGCTGAAGCTGTCAACACAGCCTGTCACACCCAGAACAGGAGTATGATAGTAGGGAGACATGGCAAAACTCCCTATGAGGTTTGGAATAATAGAACTCCTACTGTTGCTTATTTTCACGTTTTTGGCTGTAAGTGTTTCATCCACAACAACGGTAAAACACAACTAAATGCCTTTGATGCTAAAACTGATGACGGTCTCTTTATGGGATATTCACAAAAAATCAAGGCATATAGAGTTTTTAATAAAAGAACCTTAGTTGTGGAGGAAACACCCCATGTTGTTTTTGATGAATCTACTGTTGAGTACAGGAAGCAAGTTGAGCTAATTGAGAACAAGCTCAAATCAGCGACCCTTGAAGAAGTCATTGTACATGACACTGGAATGGTGGACTCACCTGCAGACCAGCCTTATGATCCAGCTGCAGCTGCTGAAGACCCAAATGCAGATCAGACAGGATCACCGAATCTATCTGATCCAGTTGCCGCTGAAGAAGACCCAGCTGTAGCTGATAAAGACTCACCTGCAGATCAGATCCAACCTGCAGATGACAAGACGATAGCTGATCGATTGCGGTCGAGAACCCGGTGATGCGAGAAATCCACCAGGGCAATCCAACAGGGGGAACAAACCCAGAAGAGGACGACATCCCCAAGTGGCTCAAAGATCACCCAATCCATTAAATCATCGGAAAGTTGACTGATGGAGTTAAGACAAGAAAGTCATCCCTACCAGCAGGAATGGCTATGTTCTCATGCTTTATGTCACAAATAGAACCTAAAACTACAGAACAAGCCCTAGAAGATTACTCTTGGATAAATGCCATGCAAGAGGAATTGGAGCAGATGGAAAGAAACAAAGTTTGGGAACTAACAGACAGACCTGATCACAAGAAAGTTATTGGCACCAAATGGGTGTACAAAAATAAGAGTGATGAAGACGGAGCTGTTGTTAGGAATAAGGCCAGACTTGTAGCAAAAGGTTATGCACAGTGTGAAGGAATAGATTTTGATGAAACCTATGCACCTGTTGCAAGATTAGAGGCCATCAGACTATTCCTCGCATATGCTGCATTCAAGGATTTTGAAGTATATTAGATAGATGTAAAGAGTGCTTTTCTAAATGGAATCCTAGAAGAAGAAGTCTATGTAGAGAAACCCCCAAGTTTTGTCAAAGGAGACAAAGTCTATAAGCTATTGAAAGCTCTCTATGGACTTAAGCAAGCACCTAGAGCGTGGTATGAAACATTGTCTGTATTTCTTGAGAAAAATGGTTTTTGCAAAGGGAAGGTGGACAAAACCCTATTCAGAGTGGAGCACGAAGGACACATATTAATAGTCCAGATATATATGGATGACATCATATTCGGATCAACCAATCCAGAGCTATGCGAGAAATTCTCCAACCTCATGCAAGGAGAATTTGAGATGAGTATGATGGGAAAGCTTAACTTCTTTCTCGGACTACAAGTTAAGCAGATGGAAAAAGGAATTTTCATCAACCAAGCTAAGTATACCAAAGATCTGATCAAGAGATATGGAATGGAATCAGCCAAGCCAGCAAGAATTCCTATGAGCACAAGTACTCATCTGGATGCAGACGAGGCAGGCATATCAGTGGACTCAACCCACTACAGAGGACTCATTGGATCTCTTTTGTACCTCACTGCAAGCAGGCTGTTGGAGTTTGTGCGCGATTCCAGTCCAAGCCGAAGCAATCACACCTAGATGCAGCCAAGAGGATAATAAAATACCTTAAGTCTACAATCAATGTTGGACTATGGTATCCCAAGGATGATAATTTCGAGCTGTCAGGATACTCGGATGCAGATTTCGCAGGATGCAAAATCAACAGGAAGAGCACTAGTGGAACATGCCAATTTCTAGGAACCAGACTGATATACTGGTTTAGCAAGAAGCAGGTTTCTAACTCTATCTCCACTACAGAGTCAGAATACCTAGCTGCAGGTGGCTGTTGTGCACAGATTATATAGATTAGACAGCAGCTAAGGGATTATAATATCATTGCCAATGAAGTTCCTATCTGGTGTGACAACAATAGTGCTATTACAATAACCAACAACCCGGTGTTGCATTCAAGGACGAAGCACATTGATGTTAAGCACCACTTCATCAGAGACCATATGCTTAACAAAAGGGTTAGAGTTGAAAGAGTCAGCACAGACTACCACATAGCTGGCATCTTTACCAAACCCTTGCCAGAAGAAAGATTTTTGGAGCTGAGCAGAGATCTTGGATTACTAGATTGGGAATCTAGTACTGAAGCAAGCTGAAGCATTTCAGAGGAAGGACGGACCCAGCTGAAGAATCAGATCCTAGCTGATGCAGGCAAGAAGACGAAGGACGGACAAAGCAACCTAGCTGATCAGAATATCAGGCGAGAAGTCAACTCACCTGATGCATAGCGGTCAACAGTCAACAAATCAGACCAGCTAAGTTTTCTAAAACCGACCTCTGAATATTTAATTATTATCTGCCATATTCATAATATTATTATATTAATTTTGGTTCACAAATGGCATTTAAATATATATTTTCGATCTACAAGTGGCATTTTAATACACGCGTCAATCGCTTATTAAATCGACCTCCACGGTGGCCAATCAAAACCAACCGTCAAATTTTAAAATGGACCACCGATTCAAATTTGAAATTCAAAAGAATCTCAAAAGGCGTACCACCGTTTCAAATATATTATAAATTAATCCATACGTCTTTTCATCTTCTTTATAAGGAAAGAAAACCCTTTACTTTACCTTTTTGCGCTTACCAGAAACCCTAGATTTTTCAGAGCAAAAATTCCTTGAACACCAAATACACTAAAATCTTTTGTTTGCAGAAATGGAATCATACTTCGAAGGCGTCAATCTGAAGGCGGTCAAGGACCAGATTATTTTCTCGCTGGTCGTCGATTTTGAAGGCTTATTGGAAGCTAATCTGGAGGATTACGATGTGCTTAACCTAATCCGCGCGATGAAGCTCAATGGGATCTACCCATTCCTAGACATCAACCCTCAACATCTGTACAGGAGGATGTTATCGCGTTCTATCACGAAGCCTGTATAATTCAAGATGGAATTCGGAGCACAGTCGGTGGAAATCAGGTCGACATACCTCTAGAGTCAATCCGTACTGTTTTCGGTATGAAGCACCGCGGCATAGCCGTCGAAGCACTCAAACAGTCTTCTGCCGAAACCTGGAAGAAGATTAAGGTGGAGAATTTGCCCAAAAAGCTGAAACTCACCGCCAAGAGGAGTGAGATTAAGAGAGTTTATCGTTTTGCGTTGGATATAACCAACAAAATAATCATGGGGATGGCCGGCAGTTATGATCAACTGTCGTCGGCAAAATTTATGGTGCTGGGAGCACTAATTCAGGATGAAGAAATTAACTGGGCAGATTACATATTCAGGCAACTCGTTCGAGAGGTCAACAAAGCCGAATGGCTTGTTGATGAGAAGAGATTTAAAACAAAGCTGGCGTTTGGAACCCAGCTGAGTTGGATGCTGGAAAAGACAGGCATGGCGAAAGGGAGTACTGACCCATTCCACCCCAACAAAAGATTTGGTCATTTGGACCAAGAGACGCTGAGAAAATTGGGAGGCACAAGGAGAGCAGCCCAAATGTTGAAGGACCTACCTGACACAAGGCCATACCCGAGATATTATTCGTCAGGAGAGTCAGACCGACCTGCAACCGACATCCCAACTGCAGTCGAGTCAGACACCGAGTCCGACGACACTCCCATAGCAGTCCGATTTAAGAGAAGGGGACCAGCCCCTGAAGGACCTTCTATCATGCAGTCATCACCAGAACCCTCTCCCAAGAGGCCCAGGAGACTGCAGTTTAGTGAGGAAGAGCAGTCAGATCATCTTGCCAGCCCCTCAGCCAGGTCACTAACTCACCTGGAAGACCACGGCTGCCCAGCGGCCTCGAGACTCAGTTGTGGTGTCCTCACCCACCTACATCTACGAGGAAGAAGAAGCGAGTCCAATAATTTCTATCCCCTATGACCAACTATATCTTTAACCTCTTAGAAAATAATACTTTCAATCTATCCATCGAACAACTACAACTTGTTAAACCTCTAGCCTTAAAACAATCGTTCCTTGAAGTTTTTGAAGAATGGAAATTTTTGAAATCCCTATCTTTTGTCAAACTTCAAACTTTTATTGACACTTGTGGTTGGGACTATCCCCAAGCCACGGAAGATGTGCTGATAGATTTTTGTAAAACATCAGACACAATTTTGATCCTTCAGGAGGACTGGTTCATGTCAAATTTTAAAACCAACATGGACCAGTTCATCCACTGCATTATGCTTAGTATTTTTGATGGGTCTTATGAGAAAGTTGTTGAGGAGGAAGTTGAGAAGGAAATAAGGATTGGGGAGGTAGATGGAGATGAAGAAGTTGTTGTCTCAG
This sequence comes from Orobanche coerulescens, assembly GCA_033398695.1. NCBI lineage: Eukaryota > Viridiplantae > Streptophyta > Magnoliopsida > Lamiales > Orobanchaceae > Orobanche > Orobanche coerulescens. The sequence continues at coordinate 25,247,722 of CM065805.1, read as the reverse complement.
ACGATGAAGAAGAAGAGCAGGAAGAGAAAAGAAAAGAAGAAAAGATTTTAGTTGAAAATCAGCCTGATGAAGTTGAGAAAACAGAAGAGTTGAATGAAGTTGTACCTGGACGACTTTCGAAAACAGAAGAGTTGAGAAAACAGCCTATTCACCCCCCTCTAGACTTGTACCTGGACGACTTGTGACCTATAGCACGGAGGTGATAGTCGCCCACGATACTAATCTCGTCCGACAACATAACCGATACGTTGCGACTACGCACAACTCAATTTGTCACTGACGACTCGAACGACAAGACAACGCATTACTCGACAAATCACGACTTTACTCGACCCCACAGCCTAGGTTTCCGCAACCTAAGCTCCGATACCATAAATGTAACACCCCCAAAACCATATGGGAATATTACACGCCGTAGACCCTTTCCACAAGGATCTACCAGGCTAAACATCCATAAACAACCAAATGCTTGCCCGGCCAGGGTCAAACAATAAAATGATACATACCGTTATGATCACCTATACGTGAATACACAGACCGATGAGGTCACACAACCCAATCGAAAAAACTGACTAAGCAACATTACCCACACAGGGGTTGAAATACAATACAGCGAAAGACTGGATCAATTCTGACAACACAACAAAAATCAAAACAACTCTCGACTCATGATTAGTATCGCAGCTCGTCATCCTCTTGTGCCAATCCTGTGACTGCTCCCCTAAATCTGCATGTACCTGGACGAAAAACAGACATCCACCCCCCGATTACTCGGGAGTTAGTAAAACTCCACTGTTTTACTAGTGCAAGTATCAAATCATACGTGATATAACAAGCAAGTAATAATCATGAATCAAATATAACAATCAAGTATCAAAATATCCCCGGCAGGTTTTGACAGGGAAAGATAAGCTATGAAGCATTCGAAAATAAGAATATCATCTCGGGAATTTTTAGAATTTCAAAACCTTTCGAAAATCTTAGGGTCTTAACCCAAATCTCAAATTGTATTTCAACAATTTATAGTACGAAAACATTTCCATAAATCTCGTGGGGCTCGGCCCAACATTCTTTTCTTAAAACTTTCTTACAAAGAGTTTGATTTACAAAACATGATTCGTGACACCGTGATCCCCTATCACGTGTCTCCGTAGGCTCAACAACCCGCACGGACTTAACCAATCACCACAATCACAACAATTAATCATTCTCATGACTCCATGATCGCTTGCCACGAGTCTCCGTAGGTTCAACAACCCACACGGATTGAGTAAACACAACAATCACAACAATCAATCATGCTCACGACTCCGTGATCGCTTGCCACGAATCTCCGTAGGTTCAACAACCCACACGAATTGAGCAAATGTTAGGCGTATTTTTATACGCCTATTTATCATTATTCTTTATCCATTTTGTGTCTAAACCTGCATAAATGAGCCTTTAATGCACTATTCTTTTATGTTTGACAGGAAATTGGAGTCCGGAAGCTCGAACGATGAAAACAGGCGAAAACGGTAAATTTTGGCCTGGAGCCGCGGCACAAGGCAAGCGGGCCGCATCACACGAAGGTGACCTGAAAGTGCCGAACCAACTGTACCCTGAGCCGCGGCCCAGGAAGATAATGTCGCGCCCAGGCAACTCGCTGAAAGTCAGGGGCCGCGGCACAGATTAAGTGAGCCGCGGCCCACGGGGCGATTTTGGTGTGTTCTTCGCGGTTCTGGGTCGTTTTTGAAGCCTGTTCCCAACCTAATTCCCGGACGCGTTTTGGAGGCTGAAGAGAGTTATAAATAAGGGTTTAAGGTCTGAAAAAAGGGGATCATCGGGAGATCATCGAGGAATTGAGAAGAAGCAGAAGACACCAAGGAGCAGATAGCGGAAGCAGAAGAACGGAGGAATCCAAGTTCTTCATCTGCGTTTTATATCAATGATTTCTTTAATTATTTTTGTATTTTTATTCTTTAGCATGTGAGGCTAAAACCCTGTTCTAGGATTTTGATGAAACCGAGGTTTTGACGGATTTACTTTGAGTATCTATATAATTCCCTTTTCTGTTGAGTTTTCCCAATTATTTTTAATGCTTTCAATTGTGTGGCCTATAATTGAATTATTTTAATTACGCAACTCGAATCGGGAGAGGAGAGTTGGTGAGGAAATATTGGTGAGAATCGTTTTATCTTGTGAGATAGGAATATACTCATAGGAACTACGTGGCCTTTTGAAGATTCCGTGCCTTTTGCCTATTGTCGAATTAATTCACATAGGGATAGAGTGTATTATTCGCCTTATAAAAATCTACTGACCTCGGGAGAGGCGGTAGAGTACTTTAGAAACCTTCGCCTTCAATAAACTGGGAAATCATTAACTTCAGATAATCGAGAGTAAATTCGAATAAACCGAGGTGGATTCACAATCCTAGATTTATTCATTATTAGATTTTGTTTCTTCGAGCGATCGTTTTTACTGTTTATTCTTTTATTGGCTTTCTTTAATTATTAATTACATCCCAAATTTCGAGAGTTCAAATAAAATTAGAATACGCATAAATCGGTAGTTGGTAAGTCAGTCCTCGTGGGAACGATATCTTACTCATCATTTTATTACTTGTCTACGATAACGTGCACTTGCGTTAAACGAAAATCGCAACAAGTTTTTGGCGCCGTTGCCGGGGACTGATTATTCTACTAATATCGATTTCAGTATTTCTAGTCTTAGTTTGAACATTTTTTTTATTTATTATTTTTGTGTAATTTTATTTATTTGTTTTTCCTTTCAGGAGTTTCCGGTTAGTGCATGAGAAAATTCGGTAACGAAGGCCTACTACCTTTGGATACCGAACTCGAGCGCACTCTTCGGAGAAGCAAGAAGGAGAAACGTCAGCTACCGACAACAGTCACCATGGCCGATAACACGGGGAATCACGAAGCAGACAACCCCATTCAGCAAGCTCAACCGGCATTAGCACTCCGCGATTATGCTATGCCACAAATTAATGCGAACTTTTCGGGGATTCGGCGTCCAACCATCCAAGCCAACAACTTCGAAATCAAGCCGACTATTATTCAGATGGTGCAAGCAAGCCAGTTTTGTGGATTGCCGAACGATGACCCCAACGCACACATTGCTTCTTTTCTCGAGATTTGTGACACCTTCAAAAACAACGGTGTTACCGATGATGCTATGCGTCTAAGGCTTTTCCATTTCTCTTTGAGGGACAAAGCCAAATTTTGGTTGAATTCTTTACCGCCGGGCTCTATCACGACGTGGGCGGAATTAGCGCAAGCCTTCCGGGCCAAGTTCTTCCCACCATCAAAGACGGAGAGACTGAGGAACGAAATTACTACCTTCTGGCAATTCGATATGGAGTCGCTTCATGAAGCTTGGGAGTGATACAAAGATTTATTACGGAGATGCCCACACCACATCTTTCCGGACTGGCTACAAATTCAGACGTTTTATAACGGATTGAGTGCTTCTACACGCACTCTCGTTGATGCAGCCGCCGGGGGCGCCTTAATGGGAAAAATGATGGCCGAAGCACACTCTCTATTGGAAGCGATGGCTGCGAATGCTTATCAGTGGCCTTCCGAATGAGTGATTCCGAAGCGAGTTATGGAAATCTCCAATAACGATCCAATATCTGCACTATCAGCACAAGTCGCAGCACTAACTCCGCATCTTCAAGCCTTTTAACATGTTCATTCCCCCGTTACCATTGAAACATGTAATTGGTGTAACGGATCTCATCCTAGCGCGGAATGCCAAGTTGGAAATCCTTTCGAGCAACATTCGATGGAGCAAGCTTAGTTCGTGGGGAACGGGAATCGGCAAAACAATCCATACTCCAACACTTATAATCCGGGGTGGCGTAATCATCCTAACTTTTCGTGGAAGAACGAGCAAACTTTAAAATCTCCACAAGCTCAATTCGCACAGCTCCCACAGCAGCCCCCTCAATCACCAAAGGTATCCTCGGAAGATGTTCTTGCTCAATTGGCGGCTAACACGAGCCAATTCATGACCCGCACTGAGACCACCCTTCAAAATCATTCCACCTCCATCCGAAACTTGGAAGCACAAATGGGGAAGATCGCAAGTCTATTGTCCTCTCGACCTCAAGGTGCATTACCCAGCGCAATAGAAATGAACCCCAAGGAAAACGTGCAAGCAATTGAACTACGAAGTGGAAAGGAGTTGAAAGTGCAACCTATCAACAACAAGGACAAAATCGAGCAAAGTGAGAAAGAAAAGGACGAGGCGCCCAAGCCAAAGGCAGTGTCGACTACTCATCCCACTCCACAAATACCATTCCCACAACATCTGCAAAAGCAAAAATTAGACAAGCAATTTTCCAAGTTTCTCGACGTCTTCAAGAAATTGCATATCAACATTCCATTTGCCGACACCTTGGAACAAATGCCGAGTTACGTGAAATTCATGAAAGAAATCTTGTCAAACAAAAGAAAGCTCGAGGAGTATGAGACAGTTGCATTGACGGAGCAATGCATCGCTATTCTACAAAAGAAGCTCCCACCTAAATTGAGAGATCCGGGAAGCTTTACTATTCCTTGCATCATTGGGAATTCGTCTTTTGAAAGAGCCCTATGCAATCTCGGGGCCAGCATAAACCTTATGCCCCTTCCTATTTTTAAAAAGCTGGATATTGGGGAAGCCAAGCCGACGACGATCTCCTTGCAATTAGCCGATAGATCCATCAAATATCCGAGGGGAGTAATAGAGGACGTCTTAGTCAAAGTCGATAAATTCATCTTTCTGGCCGATTTCATTATGCTTGACATGGAGGAGGACCACGACATCCCAATTATCTTGGGAAGACCATTCTTGGCAACCGGCCGAACTTTAATCGATGTGGAAAAAAGGGAAGCTTACTCTACGAGTTCAAGAGGAGCAAGTAGCGTTCAATATCTTTCGATCCTTAAAATATCCGAGTGATGCTGAAAATTGTTTCCAAGTTGACGTCATTGACTCGTGTGTAAGTAGAGCCTTTCGAGAGAATTATCCATCCGATCCACTGGAGTCCGTTTTGATTGGGTCTGTTTCCGAATTAAATTCAGATCATGTAGCCTATGTACGACACATGGATGCTTCCCCACCAATTTTCATTCGTCAACCATGTGAGGAGCTTGGAAGTTCACTAACTCGACCTGTCCCATCAATCGAGAGACCTCCAAAGTTGGAACTCAAGAAGCTGCCATCGCATTTAAAATATGCATTTTTGGGACCCGACGATTCCTTGCCAGTCATTCTTTCGGCCACTTTAGCGGGGGATCAAGAGGAGAAATTATTGAGAGTTTTGAGGGAATACAAATCTGCTCTTGGATGGTCTATTGCGGATATAAAGGGGATCAGCCTGTCCATTTGCATGCACAAGATTTTGATGGAGGAAGACTACAAACCATCCGTGGAGCATCAACGCCGTTTAAATCTAAACATGAAAGAGGTGGTAAAAGTCGAGGTTTTAAAACTCCTCAACGCAGGTATGATCTTTCCTATTTCTGATAGCAAGTGGGTAAGTCCGGTCCAAGTTGTGTCAAAGAAGGGTGGGATAACGGTTATTCAAAATGATAATAATGAATTAATTCCCACTAGGATTGTCACGGGGTGGCGTATGTGCATAGATTATAGGAAATTAAATAAAGCCACTAGAAAAGACCATTTCCCCTTACCTTTTATTGATCAAATGTTAGATAGATTAGCTGGACACGATTTCTATTGCTTTCTTGATGGTTATTAAGGTATAATCAGTTTATATAGCCCCGAAGACCAAGAGAAAGCAGCGTTTACATGTCCTTACGGCATTTTCGCTTATAGGCGCATGCCTTTTGGATTATGTAATGCGCGACTACTTTTCAACGGTGTATGATGGCTATTTTTCGACATGGTAGAGCATTGCATTGAGATTTTTATGGATGATTTTTATTTTGGTGATTCGTTTGATATTTGTTTGCAAAATTTGCAGAAAGTCCTAAAAAGATGCGAAGAAACAAATTTGGTTTTGAACTGGGAGAAGTGCCATTTTATGGTTCAGGAGGGCATTGTACTTGGCCACCGAATATCCTCACATGGAATTGAAGTCGACCGGGCGAAAATTGAAACCATCGAGAAGATGCCTCCGCCTACTTCGGTTAAAGGGGTAAGAAGCTTTTTGGGACACGCCGTTTTTTACCGCCGATTTATTAAGAATTTTTCGAAGATCACGAAACCGTTGTGCAATCTGCTCATGAAGGATGTTTTGTTTGATTTTGACGAATCATGTAAAGAAAGTTTCGATTTATTGAAGAGAGCTCTAAGCATTGCACCAGTAATAGTCGCTCCAGACTGGGACCTTCCGTTCGAGTTAATGTGTGACGCTAGTGATTTTGCCATTGGGGCTGTTTTGGGACAGAGACGAGGGAAAATGTTCCACGTCGTGTACTACGCAAGTCGAACACTTGACGACGCCCAAAGAAACTATGCCACAACGGAAAAAGAATTGTTGGCAGTGATTTTCGCTTTTGATAAATTCCGGGCGTATTTATTGGGGACGAAAGTCGTAGTGTGGACAGACCATTCTGCAATAAAATACCTTTTGGAGAAGAAGGATGCTAAACCAAGGTTGATTAGGTGGGTGCTTCTCCTTCAAGAATTCAACTTGGAAATTCGGGACAAAAAGGGGACTGAGAATGTTATTGCCGATCACCTTTCATGGTTAGAGAGTCTCCTTGAGAAGGGAGAAAGTCAGCCACAAATCATGGAAACCTTTCCCGATGAGCAGCTCTACAAGCTGGGTTCGCAATACGCGCCTTGGTATGCTGATCTAGTGAACTATTTGGCAAGCAAAACAATTCCGAAGGACCTCTCGCGCCATCAGAAGAAGAAGCTGATTTCAGACGATAAGTATTATTTGTGGGATGATCCTTTTCTGTTTAAAAGATGCCCTAACCAAATCATTCGCAGATGTGTTCCGGATGAGGAAATCCACAGTGTGCTGAATCATTATCATGCATCACCCTACGGTGGGCATTTTAGTGGAAATAGAACAGCGGCAAAGGTCTTACAATTGGGGCTCTATTGGCCGTCATTATTCAAGGATGCTCACTCCTTTGTGTCCGCGTGTGATCGGTGTCAACGGACGGGAAACATATCAAGACGACATGAAATGCCGTTGAACACCATACTTGAGGTTGAATTGTTCGACGTATAGGGGATCGACTTCATAGGTCCATTTCCTCCATCAAATAAGAATCTCTATATTTTGGTAGCCGTGCACTACGTCTCAAAGTGGGTTGAAGCGGTGGCACTACCAACGAATGGGTCCAATGTCGTAATCAAATTTATAAAAAAATATATTTTCACGCGTTTTGGGACTCCACGTGTTATTATCAGTGATGGTGGTTCACACTTCGACAATAAATTCCTTGATGCGGTCTTGAGAAAATACGGAGTCACTCATCATGTTGCCACAACCTACCATCCTCAGACGAGCGGTCAAGTCGAGATATCAAATCGAGAGCTAAAGTGGATCTTAGAAAAAACAGTCAGCTCGTCTCGAAAAGATTGGTCTTTTAAACTCGATGATACACTTTGGGCGTACCGTAATGCGTATAAAACACCTATCGGGATGTCGTCTTACAGATTGGTTTATGGGAAAAGTTGCCATTTGCCCGTAGAGATGGAACATCGTGCTTACTGGGCGATAAAGAAATTAAACTTTGATTTGAAATCTTCCGGTGAAAAGCGTTGTTTGCAACTGAACGAGTTGGAGGAAATTCGCCACAATGCGTACGAAAATGCGAAGCTTTATAAGGAGGGACAAAGATTTGGCATGATAAGCACATCACGCAGCGAGAGTTTGTCCCGGGTCAAGAAATGTTGTTGTTTAATTCTCGCTTAAGGTTATTCCCCGGGAAATTGCGTTCACGATGGTCGGGACCGTTTACCGTAGTTCAAATGTTCCCACACGGTGCAGTGGAAGTACAAAAAGATGACCGCAAATTCAAAGTTAATGGACAGCGGTTAAAGGCCTACTTGGGAAATCCAATAGACACGCAGAAGACGAGCTTCGTCTTATCCACCGCCGGATGAATGCTAGAAAAGTCCGGCTGAAGACTATAAACTTAGCGCTTCTTGGGAGGCAACCCGAGTTTTAGTAGTAGTAGATTTTCATTTTTCAGTGTTTTCTTTCATTTTAGAGTCTATGTTTTTCATCAATTTTGCTTTGATATGCTTATCTCCCGCTTTCTATGTGTTTTCTTTTGAAAATTCTGTGCAGAAATCATCTCAGGTGAAATTTGAGCTAAGGGCCGTGGCACAAGGATAGTGAGCCGCGACACACACGAGTTGAAGGAAAAAGGCCAACCGAACTGTACTCTGTGCCGCGACACGACCTTACTGAGCCGCGGCACACCAGGTCCATGAGCCGCGACACATATGCAGCGAGCCGCGGCACACAAAATGCCAAAGATACGCCCAGGTACCTGTACTCCATGCCGCGGCACGGACCAAATGAGCCGCGGCACACTTACATGATGAGCCGCGGCACCCACATGCTGAGCCGCGGCACAAAGCGAAAGAAGAAACAACGCCCAGGAGGCTGTACTCTGGGCCGCGGCTCACTTAAGTTGTGCCGCAGCCCCCGTCGCAAATGGGAAAGCCCAAGTATCCTTCATATACACGATCGGCCGACACACATCAGGTAAAGTCCCTTCCTTCCTTCACACAAGCACTCGGCCGATATCCTCTTCTTCTTCTTCTTGCATTCTTCATTCCAAGTCAGGTAATTCTCAATCTCTTAATCATAATTGATACAGGATTTGAAAAGTAAGTTGCTGTTATATGTTGCTAGTTGTTCTTCAAAGTTCTCTAAAAAATGGAGTTGGAATATGGTGAATATGGTGTTTGATTGTGATGGTATTTGTGATTATGAACGAATTGATGATGTTAGTTGTCGTTTATCATGGCTATATATCTGTGTTGTTATTTTTGGGGATTTGGATTTAGCCATTAAAATTCTTGTTCTTCATTTAAACTCGTGCATACCAAGTGTTTGATAAATTGCAGCAATGAAAAATTGTTAAGCCAAGCATTTTCAAACTATATGCAACGAATCGTTTTATCGGATTACATTGTCTCCCAACCCTTACATCATGTTTAAACTTGAGAGCTCATCCTTAATTTCCTCTTTGATGATGCAAGCTCATTCATTCACGTTCCGCATGGTGTAGTCGAGAAGCGTGCAGGCTAGCCGGACGAGGCCGGCTCCAGTTCATGAGCAGACATTAAGGGAGTACTTGACCTTGTCTCTTATTGCATATTATTATTTTTGTCCATTGAGGTCAATGTACGTCCTATGTTTGGGGGGGGGGGATTTTTCTTTCTGCTGATGTAGCATTCGTGAATTTTTCGTGCTTCTTTTTGTGTAAAACTGATGTTACGATACTGATTTCTCGGGGAAGAAACGGTTGAATTTTAGTTGAGTTGCAGTCAGTGATATCTGTTTCTGTTGAGTATTCATTTAGGTCCAAATTTTTTTTTCGTTTTTGTAGAAATCTTAGCAAATAAGAAAGGAGACATACGTGTTTTCAAATCGCCGTCTATACGTTTAGTTACACTTTTCGCGTAGCTAGTTGTCCAGTAACATGAGTCGTGTTGGCACTTAATTTGAGTTTAGAGTCGGACAGTTTTTCCCAAAAAGTTGAGATATTATTTGTTCTATGATGGGAAGTCTAGTAACCGGGGGTATTCACGTGACCCGTTGTTTACTCTCGCGTAAAACGACAACCCTGATTAGACTAGTGGTTTAGAGATTTCGCATGTGCCGATGATGGGGAGCCTAGTAACCGGGGGTATTCGCGTAACCCGTTGTTTAGTCTCGCGTAAAACAGCGACCTTGAATCAGACATGCGGGAATAGTTATTCGAGTTTTTTCTCCGCTGTGGAGGGGAACTTAGTAACTAGAAGCATCCATGTGCCCCATGAGTGTCTTTTACGTCAAACGGTTTCCCAATACATGAGAATGGAATTCCACCCTAGGATTATCCTGATGAAACATCCCAAGATCCGAACCTAGTGGTTAACTCGAATCATTTTATTGATCACATATAAGGGAATACTGTCCGAGGGTTATTTTTGATGATGAAACTCTTGAAATTTTTGCCACTAGACTGTGGGACTGGTCGACTTAGCTTGTTTTATCTAACCCTTCGTATTGGCGGTCGGTTAAATTCACGCTTGTTAATCTTTGAGCTTGATTTTCTTCATGAACGATTGATTAGGACTGAAATTGGTTACTTTGTGGAATCAGTGTCGTGGACGTCTCACTATTACGATACTTGTATTATTCTTTGAGATTTTCAGGGTAGTACTGATTAAGTTGAACACTATGGACTTGCACGATTATTTACGATACTTTTTGTTTGAAATTGATTTTTGCTTGAGGACAAGCAAAGGCTCAAGTTTAGGGGTATTTTTTAGGCGTATTTTTATACAGGAAATTGGAGTCCGGAAGCTCGAACGATGAAAACAGGCGAAAACGGTAAATTTTGGCCTGGAGCCGCGGCACAAGACAAGCGGGCCGCATCACACGAAGGTGACCTGAAAGTGCCGAACCAACTGTACCCTGAGCCGCGGCCCAGGAAGATAATGTCGCGCCCAGGCAACTCGCTGAAAGTCAGGGGTCGCGGCACAGATTAAGTGAGCCGCGGCCCACGGGGCGGTTTTGGTGTGTTCTTCGCGGTTCTGGGCCGGTTTTGAAGCCTGTTCCCAACCTAATTCCCGGACGCGTTTTGGAGGATGAAGAGAGTTATAAATAAGGGTTTAAGGTCTGAAAAAAAGGGGATCATCGGGAGATCATCGAGGAATTGAGAAGAAGCAGAAGACACCAAGGAGCAGAGAGCGGAAGCAGAAGAACGGAGGAATCCAAGTTCTTCATCTGCCTTTGATATCAATGCTTTCTTTAATTATTTCTGTATTTTTATTCTTTAGCATGTCAGGCTAAAATCCTGTTCTAGGATGTTGATGAAACCGAGGTTTTGACGGATTTACTTTGATTATCTATATAATTCCCTTTTCTATTGAGTTTTCCCAATTGTTTTTAATGCTTTCAATTGTGTGGCCTATAATTGAATTGTTTTAATTACGCAACTCGAATCGGGAGAGGAGAGTTGGTTAGGAAATATTGGTGAGAATCGTATTATCTTGTGAGATAGGAATATACTCATAGGAACTACGTGGCTTTTTGAAGATTCCGTGCCTTTTGCCTATTGTCGAATTAATTCACCTAGGGATAGAGTGTATTATTCGCCTTAGAAAAATCTACTGACTTCAGGAGAGGCGGTAGAGTACTTTAGCAACCTTCGCCTTCAATAAACTGGGAAATCATTAACTTCAGCTAATCGAGAGTAAATTCGGATAAACCGACGTGGATTCACAATCCCAGATTTATTCATTATTAGATTTTCTTTCTTCGGGCGATCGTTTTTATTGTTTATTCTTTTATTGGTTTTCTTTAATTATTAATTGCATCCCAAATTTTGAGAGTTCAAATAAAATTAGAATATGCATAAATCGGTAGTTGGTAAGTCAGTCCCCGTGGGAACGATATCTTACTCATCATTTTATTACTTGTCTACGATAACGTGCACTTGCATTAAACAAAAATCGCAACAGCAAACACAACAATCACAACAACCAGTCCCGACCCCGTGAACCTGTGTCACGTGTCACCGTAGGTTCCATCGAACCCGCACGGTTCGACGTACTGTGTCCTGATTCGATGGACCTGTGCCATGAATCATCGTAGGCATCGGATACTAAATGTTCAAGGTTTTTTAGAAAACCAAAAATCCCGATTGGGTTCCAACAAACTCGAAACACGGATATACAATCCGTAGAACACGTCCAAAACAATGTTTATACAACAATTAATTGATCAAAAACGGATTGGAATCGAAATCAAAAGAAAAATCCCTAAAATCTTTAAAAACAAGGGTTCAAGCCAAAATACCTCGATTTGGACGAAGAACACAGATTAGATGATGATATAATCAACACAAGCCTTCCAAAAATGATGTTCTATGATGTTCCCGATCAAAAACCCCCAAATTCCGTCGAAGGGTCGCGAAAAACAAAGGAAAAATGGAAAATGGCCGAGAGATCCACGTCCAGCCCTTTAAATAGCCGACCATGGCCGATCACTTACGGCCGTAACCAGCCGGGCCTTACGGCCGTAACTCGGCACTTACGGCCGTACCCGGCAGGTCCTTACGGTCGTAACCGGCATTCGTCCGGAAGTTGCCTGGCACCTTACGGTCGTAACTCTCGGCCCTTACGTCCATAACCGGCATTCGTCAGGCCATGCATGCCGATCACTTACGGCTGTAACCGGCACCTTCGACCGTAACTCGGCCAGGCCAGTACCTGCTGCGGCCGTGTCTCGGCCGTGGCCACTTCCGACGGCCCGAACGACCCCGAAACCCCAACCTGAATATGAATCGAAGATACGGTTACGAAGTACTCGCAAAGACGAATCCAAGCGCTAAGAGAACACATGATTCCGACCACTCGAAGGCTCGAAATTCGACAACGGAAGGTAATTACCCCAAACTTTGGGAAATTACGAAAATGGCCCAAAACGTCCGAAAATCACGATACGTGATCGAATAACCAAAACGAAGTTCAAAACACGTCTAACAAAGTTAAACGGACTTACGGGAAACTCGAAACAGTAATTTCGGATGAGATTCACAAGAATCGGACTCGAGTGCGGAAAAGTCGTTAAGAAACACGGAACTCAACAAAACAATACCGAAACGAACTTGGATGACAAAAAGTGCAGAATTGATCATTCTCAGAATGATGAAACGGTCCCAAGAGAGTCGTCGAAACGGACCTCCGCCGAAAAAAGAAAATTACCGGAAATCCGAAATTGCGGATATTACATGTACAAAGTCATGCAAAGACTCAGAAAAACAATCATTCAAGCAATAAATCGAAGGAGCAAACTTTCATTTCATTTATTGAAATATCAAAGTACAAATATGGTCGCCTGAAGGCTAAAGTACAAGGAAATCTACAGAAATTACAAGCCAGAGAACAAAAACAAAAAAAAGACGTAGAGCCTCAGGCTGCCCTGCCTGGCCTTCACCTTCGACCACTGGATCGGCCCGCGATCCCTCGCCAGCTTCCGTAGCAGCCTCCCCATACTCCGGAGCATTTGGATGAACAAGGTTTTCGGGAGTCGGGTACAAGCTCAGGTCTACGCCGATATCCGAGAGGTCCAAGATCGGCACGGAGAAGGCAGGATGAAGAGGGTGCTCCAACGTGTATGCCTTGAAGTTTTCAGCAAGAGGGCCGACCTCCAGCCCTCCTTTCTTAGCAGCACGGAGCGAGTCAGCGAATGCCATGTAATAGGCAAACTCGGTGATGAACTCCACATTGAGAAAGGGATCGGCCTCGGTCGGCTCCAGCTTTCCTTTCAACTCTGCAACCGCCTGTTGCGCACCCTGAAGCTCGGACTCCTTAGCAGCCGTCTCTCCCCTCGACGAAGCCAGCTCGCTAGTCAGTCGAGCGACAGTTACCTTCATCTGATCGGCTTCCTTCTGAGCAGCCGCGTACGATCGACGGGCATATGTCATCTGATCCCGAAGACGGTCGACCGTCACCCGGGCTCGCTCAGAATCCTATCTCGCCAGCTCAAGATCCTGACTTGCCCGCTTATCCGCGTCCAAGGAGTCCTTCTCCATAGCCACGATCCTATAGGTAAACTCGGAGTTCTGTTTCCGAGCGGCCTCGAGGTCCGCCTGAAGACGGGAAGTAGAAGGATGCCCTTCGAACTCCTTCACATCCTGGGCAGCCATCGTCGCTGCCTGGAGGGAGAGAGCGAAGGCAGCCTGCATCATGTCCCCGGATCGCTGGCGGGCGATCGCATTCAAGTCGGTCGTCCAAGCCTTCGGCAAAGAAGAAACAGCCCGGTTGACGTATTACGGGACATCACAGGCCTCGCGAGGAGATCGACTCGTGAGAAAATCCAATACCAGCGGCGGGCAAGCCGGGTTAGTGCTGCAGATCCTGCATCAAGAACAGAAGAGTTAGCACATCTCCTACGCAAGTGACAAAGCTCAACAAGACAAACAATGTTTACCTCTTGGCTTTCTCGGGGTCGCGACCGAAGTACGGTTTCCCGCGAGGGGTCTCGGCCTCGGCAATCGCCATAACCTGAAGGAAATCCGACGAAGGCATAGGCTCATCCGCCAAGGGGACCGCAGAGAGCGGAGGCGCAGAAATCGGCGGCTCACCCACAGGGGCAGAGACTGGGGTCTCCCCCGACCTCTGTCGCTTGCGGTTCAGCCAGAGTCCCTCCTCCCGAACCTCCTCCCCCGCAGCGATCGTCTCCACGTGAGGCCTCACCTCCGGAATAAGAGGGAGCGCCACCGGAGGAACTCTACTCGACTTCTTCTGGCGCAGGCGGCTCAAAACTCCGGGGTTCGACATGGCAATCTCCGGCGGAGGCTCTAAGAAGCGAGGTAAGCGGACCTCTGCAATAAGAAACAATCAAACAATGGTTAGACAAATTCTCCAAACAGGACAATCGCCAAGCAAAAGGATAGCGTAGAAATTCATACCTAGGACCGAAAGGTGTCGCGGAAAATGGAACAACCGAGCAGACAGCCAACGACTCTCTTTGTTAATCTGGAGAGCATCTAAATCGTCGTCCGGGTGACTACGTATCCATTCCCAGACGACCAGAAAATCAAAAGGTAGCTCGTCAGCCGCCGGAATATGGAAACCTGCAAAAGGAAGACCAAATTAGATCAGTTCAGAACATATCCGAACAAAGGGAGAGTCAAAACCCTTACTCGAATTCCTCTCCCGAAAGCCAGTGGGAATATCCAGCTCGCCCGTAGGATTGTCGCTCGCTGATGCCTTCCATGCACCGCCGACCCAGAACCATTTCGCCGGATCGCCCCGCACCTTGTTCGGGACCCCAAGGATCACCCGACCGGTACGGCCTTGGATATGATAGCCGCCGACGGACCCCTTCTGAACCGTCAGATTGAACAGGTGGTTCATCTCCAATGGCGAGGGAAGGCGGTACAGTCGGTGACCGCCGAACAAGGTGAGGGCATAGACGATCTGGAACCAGGCATTCGGCGTTAGCTGAACCGGTGCCACATTCCAAGAAACCAGCAGATGGGAGACAACTAACGACAGAGGGAACCTCAGCCCGGCCTCCATTATTGCCTCATTTACGGCGACCATACCCTCCGGAGGTTGGTCAGCTCGCTCGTTCTCAGCCGGCGCGAAAAGATCCACATCTGAGGGGATATGATACCTCGCCCTCCAGATGGCCAGGTCCTTCCTGGTCGCCGAGCTTCTGATTTGTCCGAGGGACCACTGAGAGCGCTGCACGGCCTAGAACAGCGACCGCCTCGCATATTGATAGGGATGAGCGATCGAGTACTCCCGATAGTCGAACTTGGGGCACAGACCGGCCAACCTCTCCATGATTTCTGCTAAGGCCAAATAGGCTTGGCCAAAGGCGCTATGCTGCTCCCAGTACGCCCTCACCACCAAATCCTTCTCCATCAGCAAACGTTTTTGCTCAGCCGCCTCCTCACTGGCAGCGTCGGCCTCATTGAATAGTGCCTCGACTTCCGCGGGGTTGATACCGGCACAGATAGCCTCGGCTACCGTCTCCATATGGAATTCCGTGGAGGAGCCTCCCCAGACTGTCGAAGTCCCGGCGACAGAGGCTATATCCATTTCAGACGATGAAGGTACTCCAGACATTCTCGAAAAAAGAAGAGGAGAAAAAGAGTGTTTCTTACCGAGGGTTGAGTCGATCGACGATCGGCAGTCAAAGGCTTCAGAAAACTTTCGGCGATCTTCTTCTCCGATGAAATCGCATGAGGTTCTTAACACTGTAATCCAGCCCCTTTTTATAGCAGAAGGTAGGGGCTTCCATGAAAATAAGGCGAATCTTGGGGGCTGAAGTGCAACCGTCGTAATTAATGCCTCCCTTGAAACCCGCGTACGCGTCGTTTCAAGGCCACGCCAGAGGAGGAGCCTTAACTAACCGTCGTTCTCCCCCAATAGGAACCCGACACGTTCCCCGGAGACTTTTCCGCAACCACTGTCATATCCCGCTTATTTCAGCGACCGACCAGGTCGTCCAAATTCAAAACCAATCCGCTCAAAGACGATCGCTAGTTCCGTAAAATACTGAGTCACTCGTCAAAGTTAAGCGATCGCCAATAGAACCACCTCACCCCACGTTTCCAACATCGGAGCGAGCTGGGGGGAAATTGTTGTGCGGCGATTTTTACACCTCGACGGCGATCGGTATTAGGGCCGAGTGACCGAGTTCACGACCAAATGAGCTACGGCGAACTTGTCAAAACGAAGGTAACAGTCCACCTTCGAGCATCTAGCGATCGACTCCCAAGGCGATCGCCTTTTGGCACCTAGCGATCGACTATGGTGCCCGACCAAGGACGAACGTCCTGTGCCACGAGCAAGGCCATCGCCCGTCAAAGTCTACGAAGACTGGATCACGAAGCAAGGACCCATGTGCAGATCCGCGAAAGGCGCCGCAGAACATGGATCGTTGACTCCAGCCCATCAGCAGCTGTCAATGACAAGGACGGCCTCACCTACCGACAGACCCGCCGAAAGGTCCTAAGTAGGGCCTCCCAAGACAGCAACACAGACACATGTCGGCCTCTCATTGGTTCGCACTTCTAGCAGCCAGCAACTTCTGCGGACTTTAAGGAGACCAACCCATGTGCTAACGACAATCGCCCGCTTATTATAATACAGCAGAGGCGATCGCCCAGCAACTCCCAGTCCTATAAATAGAGAACCTCCAGCAACTGGAAAAAGGTTCCTCTCCGAAAATACGTTCCCTAATACGTTCACGAACAAGTTCAGACTCTCGGCTTCCTTTCTTGAATCTATCTTAGGATTTCTCTCTCAGTACCTCCTAACCAAAAGACGGTCGGCAGAGGCAAGAACTCCCTACAGTTCAGATTCGAAGAGACTCGCAAGTCTAGTAGCTCATACATTCAGCTAATACACACTGTAAGAGACCGTCGATTTCTCACAGTCATCACAGCACTCCATCGTTGTTACAAGAACTCACATAGCATCATATCTGGTTCTTCCGGCAATCTTCACGCTCAATAGCTAAGATAACTAGGGTCTTTACACTCATTGTAATTATACTCTAACATTAATATTTGTACTCCCAAGAATTTGTATTAATAATATCTCGCGAGAGCATTCAAGCTCGGGACTAACAACCCCGGAAAATCTTGTATTATTTACTTTCCCCACGGACGTGCTCTCGCATTTGTTTGTTACTCGACCATTCCAGCAATATCATCTCCGGATTATATTTTGGGTAAACGTTTTTGCTCAGCCGCCGCCTCCGTGGTAGCGTCGGCCTCGTTGAATAGTGCCTCGAATTCCGCGGGGTTGATACCGACGCGGATAGCCTCGACTGCCGTCTCCATATAGAATTATGCGGAGGATCCTCCCCGGACTATCGAAGTCCCGGCGACAGAGGCGATATCCATTTCAGACGATGAAGGTACTCCAGACATTCTCGAAAAAAGAAGAGGAGAAAAGGAGTGTTTCTTACCGAGGGTTGAGTCGATCGACGATCGACAGTCAAAGGCTTCAGAAAATTTTCGGCTATCTTCTTCTCCGATGAAATCGCATGAGGTTCTTAACACTGTAACCCAGCCCCTTTTTAAAGGATAAGGAAGGGGCTTCCGTGCAAATAAGGAGAATCTCGAGGGCTGAAGTGCAAACGTCGCAATTAATGCCTCTCTTAAAACCCGCGTACACGTCGTTTCAAGGACACGCCAGACGGGGAGCCTTAACTAACCATAGGTCTCCCCCAACAGGAACCCGACACGTGCCCCATAGACTTTTCCGCAGCCGCTGTCATATCCCGCTTATTTCAGCGACCGACCAGGTCGTCCAAATTCAAAACCAATCCGCTCAAAGACGATCGCCAGTTCCGTAAAATACTGAGTCACTCGTTAAAGTTAAGCGATCTCTAGTAGAACCACCTCACCCCACGTTTCCAACATCGGAGCGAGCTGGGGGCAATTGTTGTGTGGCAATTTGTACACCTCGACGGCGATCGGTATAAGGGCCGAGTGACCGAGTTCACAACCAAATGAGCTACGGCGAACTTGTCAAAACGAAGGTAACAGTCCACCTTCGAGCATCTAGCGATTGACTCCCAAGGCGATCGCCTTTTGGCACCTAGCGATCGACTCTGGTGCCCGACCAAGGATCACCGTCCTGTGCCACGAACAAGGCCATCGTCCGTCAAAGTCTACGAAGACTGGATCACGAAGCAAGGACCCATGTGCAGATCCGCGAAAGGCGCCGCAGAACATGAATCATTGACTCCAGCCCATCAGCAGCTGTCAATGACAAGGATGGCCTCACCTACCGATAGACCCGCCGAAATGTCCTAAGCAGGGCCTCCCAAGACAGCAACTCAGACGCATGTCGGTCTCTCATTGGTTCGCACTTCTGGCAGCCAGCAACTTCTGTGGACTTTAAGGAGACCAACCCATGTGCTAAAGACGATCGCCCGCTTATTATAATACAGCAGATGCGATCGTCCAGCAACTCCCAGTCCTATAAATAGAGAACCTCCAGCAACTGGAAAAAGGTTCCTCTCCGAAAATACGTTCCCTAATACGTTCACGAACAAGTTCAGACTCTCGGCTTCCTTTCTTGAATCTATCTTAGGATTTCTCTCTCAGCACCTCCTAAACAAAAGACGGTCGGCAGAGGCAAGAACTCCCTACAGTTCAGATTCGAAGAGACTCGCAAGTCCAGGAGCTCAGACATTCATCTAATACACACTGTGAGAGACCGTCGATTTCTCACAGTCGTCACAACACTCCATCGTTGTTACAAGAACTCACAGAGCGTCATATCTGGTTCTTCCGGCAATCTTCACGCTCAATAGCTAAGATAACTAGGGTCTTTAAACTCATTGTAATTGTACTCTAACATTAATATTTGTACTCCCAAGTATTTGTATTAATAATATCTCGCGAGAGCATTCAATCCCGGGACTAACGACCCCGACAAATCTTTTGTTATTTACTTTCCCCACGGACGTGCTCTCGCATTTGTTTGTTACTCGACCATTCCAGCAATATCATCTCCGGATTATATTTTGGGTAACAACAATGTGTATTCATATTTCTTTGTCATTTTAATCATTTTGATCTGGTATAGATGGAATTTTGAGAGATTTTGCAACTATAGGGTTGACTGTGTCGTTTCAACGGGATACTTGGGGCGTTTCATATTCGTGTTGATTAATATTGTTGTTGATAGACCATTATTATGTATCACAGTTGAGTGCTTTGTGAAGTATCCGGATCATAATCCCTTCCGTTCATTATTTCTTCGAATATATCCATCAAGACAAGTACTTTGATTATATATTGTATATTTTCGTGTCTGTAATGTTTTGAAAGATGAAAATATGTATATGCGTGGGTAAGAATGTTGTGCATCCACCCATGTATGCCCGATGGACAATAATGGGATCTAGTCTAAGTGTGTTGCATCACAAACTGGACTTATTCCACTCAGGGATGCCCGATGAGGCGTATGAAGATCTATAGTGAGGGCGCTAGATCACGTATAACTATGAATGGTGCATTTGGTTTGGATTGAAGACCCTTGGATATGTGATGTTTTGTTAATATTATAAAATATTAAACTTTTTTGTGAAAATTTGGATTTGATAAATGTCATAGAATAAAATTCATATGATTGTGTATTTTGTACTAGTTATTCCAGCACTAACCCATTCGAGGGAGAAATGTTTTTTATCTGTTTCAGGTGAATATCCGTTCGAGGAGCAGGCACGAGATGTGCACAGACCGGAAAATGGGGATTAAAGCTCAAGTCATGGTCATCTATATTTGTCCGTCTTATATTCATTGTACGGGTTTTAATACTCTGTATTCATTTTGTATTGTTTCTGTGAAAGTTACCTACGTGGGCGATTGGAATGTCTTACATTGTTATGCTTTTGTTAAACTCAAATATTTTGGCCGAGGTCATGACCTAGCTACTTATAATATATGTTATCTTTGATTTTGGGCTGGTCATTATGGTATCAGCGTGGTAGATCTTTCTATGATGTGAGATAGCTCTAGTAGAGTTGGGGCATTATCGTATTCGTTCTTTTTTGTTATCCTATTTATTTACACTGTATCTCCAAGATTACACGCAACGTACAAAAGATGTCGTATTAATTAAGATAATTTATGAATTTTTGTATCTTTATATATGTGCCGATTTATCATTATTCATGGTCATATATTTTTAGAAATATTAATATGTTTCTGTTTTGATAAATATAACTATACTTACTTTTTTCTATTAATGTTTAACATATAATTGCTAGAATTCTATTATGTGTGATTTCTAATTGTCAAACCGCCTCTTCTCTTTATCAGATTATTTCCAGGGCCTCTTTTTTCTTGATAGTATCTGTAACGACAAATCCCGTGTCTTTAATATAAAAATGCGAAAATGAATTACAATTTGAATTTCTTTGATCTAAAATGTGAAAAATTGTGAATTACAATCTCTAATTTAATTCCTCTAATTCTTCTCTTCATGGTTGATTTTTTTCCTGAACGAATTTTGAGGCATAGTCTTGGCTCTGATTTCGTACGACGTTGAATTTGGGAATTTTTGACGTGAATCCAAAGACTTATGCCTTGTTTTGGATTGAAGGTTGCTTTGAAGGAATTTCTGGATAAATGCCCTTGACTTTTACGAAGAACGCCTTCAAATCTTCAAGAATGTTTTTGATCCTTCAAGAAATTGTGATGAACACCTTTGGGAGAAACGCTTGATCGGAGGAATTTTGCACCTTGATCTCTGATTGAACGTAGTTTCTAAATGATTTATGCGAAGAACGTATTGAAGCTCCTTTGAATCTTCGAGAACACCTTCGTAAGAAATGCTTGATCGGAGGGCTTTGCACCTTGATCTCCGATTGAAAGTCGTTTCCAGGAAACTTGCACGAAGAACGTCTTTGAGTTGTGAAGATTGCCTTGAGATTTCTGTAGAGAATTATGAAGCCTTCTTGAGCTCTCTAAGCTTGTTGCCGTTGTTCGTTGTTCATCGTTGTTAAAGGAAGCCTCCTTTTATAGGTGCGGAGAGAAGGCTTTTCCACCTTGATTGATCCTTTTGCCACGTGGCACAATTTGATTGGTCAATCAGTTTAATTAGATTCCCAAAATATAAATAGCAAAATTAATATGTACTTGTACACGTGTCACCATTTGATTGGGTGCAAATAATTTGCTTACCGTATCTTATTTTCGTATATGCTATCCTGCTTATTTACAGTGGTTCTTCAAAGTTGCATGAAATATACAAAATGTATAGCATTAATATACTTTTATATATTTTTGTTTCTCTTTATATTCGTCGACTTGTCATTGTTCTTGCTCATGTTTCTTCTGATGATGGGTTGATTTTTACAATTGAAGTTGAAATTATTTGCAAGCCAAGCACACATGATAATATAAAATTTATAAAATCTATATATATATAAAAATTGAGTTCCATGTATTAATGTGAGCATTTATATCATAAGCAAGAGTCATTCATATCAATTGAAATATTGTTAATCTCTAAAGTTTTTTTTAAAAGATTTAAAGAGCTTTTACAAACCACAATTAAAAAAATGCAAGAATAAAAAACGTATGCATATCTGTTCAATGCCATAAGCTAAATTAATTCAACCAACTAAAACATGTCAAAGTCTCATTATTAAATTTTAAGAATTTCTATAGTCATACCACACAAAGTGTGGTTATTGTTTAACTCTTTCAACTTCTTCTTTGAGATATTTATACTCTCTTATAAACAAATCAAAAAGTCACACATCTCACTCACAAAACAGGTCACACCCTCCACTTCCCGTAAAGCAGATTCTTCTGCGGCCACAGCCAACATCAACTGCTTCCGCCGCCGACACCACCGAATATTAATTCAATAGGTGGTGTTTCAAGCTTGGGTGGTTTCGTTGTTGTTTTAGTGGTTCCGCCACCGATATACCAAACTTGAAATCTCAAACAATTTTCTTATAAATAATTAAACAACTAAAACGTTTCTATTCAAAATAGTCTACAGAGACCTAAAACCATGAGATATCTAAAATATTATATAATTAAATTAAATTGTCAATTCCTACCAAATCATTAAGAAATAAAGACGACATCAAGTTCTTTATAGCCAAAATAATGGATCGATGGCCAAGATGGGTTTTAAATATTGATGAGTATCAAAGGAATTGAGCTAAGGGTGTCCACATCGTTGGTTCTACCTTCTCGACCGCCGAAACCCCACCACCTTCGCCATAACTGCCGTCAGCCACTGAAATATCGAGATCTAAACACAAAACCAAAACCCGAGTTTAACTTACTTATAAGCTCGAAACACATTCTACAGGAGACCCGAGATTCCAGCGATGGAGGTTTGTTGGTGGTGGTTTGGCGACAAGGGTGTGGTTACGTGGTGGTTTTGGCTGGTGTTAGGTTGTTGGTGGATGATGGTTTAGTGAGAGAAATGAAAGGGTCGTATATGTTTTGTGATGAGAAAAAAAAGTGTGTTTTTGGGTGGAGGATACAACTTACAAGTAGTTAATTTTGATAGATAAAATAAAATTAAAGAAAGTAATATGAAAGGACAAAAATACCCTCTTATTTAACAGTCAAACTAACGGAGTTAGGAAATTCGGATCAAACCCGAAATGAATGTTTCACTTTTTGGGGCAATTCTATATATACTCAACTTAAACATAATAATTTCATAAAATTCTTTAAAGGCATTGTACTTATGCACCAAAAATTTGTGCTTTGGGGAAATATGGTATTTTGATTTTCAGATTGGGTAAATATGGAATTATCCTTTCAGTTTTGGACCAAACCTAAAACTTTTTGAAAATTTGGACTGGAAATGAAATACCCGCAAACCACAAGGACTAAAAATATAGTTAACTCTAATTTTAAAGGATAGTAATTTCAAGTCTGTCAATTCAAAATGGAAGGCAATGCAAAGATGATAGACATTAAAAAATTTTGATTATATCCGAGGAAAATAAAGATGGTTTTAACTAATTTTAAAAATTTACAAATTTAAAAATTTGAGGTTATACAGTTTTGAGAACACGCATATCACGAATTACATGCACATGACGCAAAATAATATTATTTACATAAAAAAATACTCTATAAACAACTAAGAGTGCAACTTTTTTACATCTAAAAAATATAAACAACTAAGGAGTAAGAGTGAAATATGTAATAAAAATCATAATATTTGCCATAAGGATTTTAAAGTATAAAAATGTGTGAGAAAAATTATTTCAAATACGTAGCATCGTAGGCGTAATAAGTGTTTGATTAAATGGCAACAAATCATTCATTTTAGATGATCGTACGTATTTGGTAACTTGACTATATAGATATCAATTCGATATCTTAATATGTTATATATGAACCCATTGTTTGAAATCTACCTCATATAGTACCCCACATATTGACGCTAGGATGCACCACCGAATAAGCTATATATGATAGTTCGATGCTACTAATTAAAAAGTAGTTCGTATTGACTTCTGTAAACACGAACAAATGTTTTGCTTCAGTGAGATATAATCCATCTTAAGAAATGCACATGTAATTTTTTTATGTTGTTAGTATCATGGATAAATATGTTGCACATTTTGAGTACAAGTCATTTTAACCTATCAATAACCCAGCCTAGGCCATACCTGATATTAAATACGTTATATAAAAATACGATGTTTTAACTTATAATAATTTCACTCGAAAAACAAAAACTGTGAATGCTCGGACCTTGAAATAATATGTAATATAAATATGATATTCGATATTATCGAAAATAAAGTACCCGTGCTTTAGGGTGAATAAAGCCCGTGCATCGCACGGGCCATGATGTCTCGTATAATATACAATTATGATATATGCATGTGTGTGTATATGTATTTGCAATCACTATCATTTCATAAACCCTTTGATACAACTAATGTCCATTTAGCAGTCTTTCCAATACTAAATTTTGTGTATATTATATTATATTATATACTCCTTCCGTCCCACCCATCTTGAACATTTGCTTTTCGGTACGGAATTTAAGAAAAACTGAAAAATAGTGTATAAAGTGATGGTATGAATATATATTAAAGTTGTGAGAGATAAATGTGTCTTAAAAAGGAAATGACCAAGTATCTTGGGACGACTCAAAAAAGAATATGAACCAAGATCGGGACGGAGGGAGTATATATATATATATATATATATATATATATATATATATGGATTGACTATGGTGGAAACACCCTTAATGGTGAAATCTAAAAATCAATTGCATTATTAAGTAATTTCATTGCATATTTGTTATTATTTGTTGAATCAAGCTGGTCGCTAGTATATGCAACAAATAATGCAATAAAAAAATACATAAATGCATATAATTTGTAACACCCTCAAGATATTCGAGGTATATTACGGTAGTGAATCCTATATGGGACCCACCGGTGAAACGACATCATACTCATCGACTCACATAAATGACAAACCAACACCATGTCATATAGGCCTTAAGCAGAATAATCCACCGGTTCAATGGTCAATATAACATCATCATCCAACACAACATAATAAGCAACAATACAATCGAGCGAACAAGAACCCCTTAAGTACTCGAGTACAACTATTAGTTCAAAACCACAAAAGGCGAAAAGGTAAAAGACACTAAAACATCACTCGTGCACAATCATCACGCCACGGCCATCATCCGATGTCTTGGTCAGTAGCTCGTCTCGATGAACACGACTGAAATTCATAAAGCGAATTTCCCGAAGCGGGTCCCAGAGGGTTAGCAATTACGCTAGTACAAGTAACCGGATGAGCGACTTACATCTTACACATATAGTAATGCATGCAATTCAAGAAAACATAGATATGTTTTCTTGAATTGCATGCATTACTATATGTGTAAGATGTAAGTCGTTCATCTGGGTACTTGTACTAGCGTACTTGCTAACCCTCTGGGACCCGCTTCGAGAAATTGCTTTATGAAATTCGTTCATCGAGACGAGCTGCTACTGACCAAGATGATGATGGCCGGGCGTGATGATTGTGCACGAGTGATGTTTAGTGTCTTTTACCTTTTCGTGGTTTTGAACTAATAGTTGTACTCGGCTGCAAGGGTTCGTTTGGATTGTATTGCTTATTATGTTGTGTTGAATGATGATGTTATATTGGCCAACCGGTGGATTATTCTTTTTGCGTCTATATGACATGGTTGGTTTGTCATTTATGTGAGTCGATGAGTATGATGTTGTTCACAGTGTGGGTCCCATATAGGATTCACTACATAATATACCTCGAATATCTTGAGGGTGTTACGAAAAATGGTATCGGAGCTCTAGGTTTATGGATACCTAGGCTTGTCGGTTTATTGGGTCTTGTGGTGTTTTGTTTTGCACATCATCGTCACGCCGCCATGATTCCAGGTACTACCGGTGTCAGTAAGTTTTCCTTCCTCTTCATTATTTCCTTGTATCGTACCTTTGATTCTCGACTTGTGATTGTTCTTCTCTCGTACTTACCCTCGTATGGCTTTTGCTACTTATTTAACTCCGGTATGGATCTTTGGAAGAGGTCGTGGTCGCGGTCGTGGTCGTGGGCCGGCCGGGGACGTGGGCGGCCGGTGGGGCGGCCACGTCACGGATCTTCGAGGCCGCGTGATCGCGACCGTCATAGCCATGCTTCTTCTCAGGAGCGTGCCGACCTTGGTATTGCGGCCGTTATGCAACAAATGGTGAACCAAATGGCGGCAATAGCTCAGGCGGTTCAGAACCCGGATCAGGGCCATGCTAATCGGGGCGGAGCGGACCGTTGGCTCCAAGATGTCATCAAGATGCATCCTCCTCAGTTTTCGGGAGCTTCGGACCCGATGGGCTGGGAAGGGTGGATTAAGGAGATATCAAAGGTCTTCGTTGCCACTAACTGTCCCGAGGAACGTAGAGTCCCTATTGCTCAATATTTTCTCACAGGGGACGCTACGGATTGGTGGTAGGCCGTTGGGCCCAAAGACCATGCTGCTTCGTGGGCTGAGTTTCAAGAGTTGATGGAGGCTGAATATTGCCCGTGGCGATCGGACGAGGCTCGGGTACATGCTTTTATGATGCTCAACCGCGGGATATCCCGTATCTCAAGCTATTGCCGATTTTAATAAGGAGTTGGGTTATGTGAAGACCCAAGTTGTCGAGAGAGTGACAAGATTTTCCATTTCTCAGACGGATGAAGTTGCGATTCGGGACTATATGTCGGGGCTTGTATGCACTACCTTGAAAGATTACGAGGCGGGGCCCTTGCTTACGATATATGCAGCGACGGCGAGTGAGGCGGCCGCGAGAGTAAGCAGTCACTTTGGAATTTTCGGGCCACAAAAGTGGGGGTCGTGCGAAATTTGATCTGCTAACTTTTCATTGTGGTGGCCCATCTCGATCTTGGGATTCCCCGTAGGCTGCTAGTGCCCCTTCTCGAGAGGTGAAATGCTTTAAGCGTGGCGGCGGGGCCACATCGGCCGTGTTTGTCCGAACCCTTTCTTTGACGTGTAATCAGTGTGGCGGTCGGGTCACAAAGGCTTCTGTCTTTGAGAGGAGAAAATCCTTGGTACCGGGCTTCCATTCCGGCGCCTAGGGAACCAAGTGTGAATCGGGGTCGTTTGCTCCTCAATCTCCGCCGAGTGCTAGTCGGGAGAGGTCGGGTCAGCCCTCAAGAGGAGCTTCGGTGTCGGCTCCGCCCACCCGCGTGTCTATGAGATGCGGAAAGCCGATGATCCAGCGGCTACCGTGGCGGCAGTACCGTTTATATTCTTTCTCATCTGTCGGTGTGCTTTTCGATTATGGTGCTACGCATTCGTTCATATCTTTGGATTGTGTACGCCGTTTGAGTCTCGACTGTTTGATGCCTTGTGAACCCTTCATCGTTAAGCTTCCTAGCGGTGATAGGATCGTTGGTGATCAGGAGGTTCGAGACTGTTGTGTACTTATTTGTGAGAGGACTTGGCCCTCTAATCTTATTGTTGTGGATATTGAGGGTGAGGATTTGATTCTCGGGGATGATTGGCTCGAGCGGCATGGTGCAATCATGAACTACCGCACGAGAATCATCACCATGTTAGCCGATGATGGCACCGAGCACTCTTTCGCCGGGCGAAAGAGGGAGCAGTCGTTATTAACGCCTTGAAGGCGATGAGACTCCTGCGAAAGGGGTGTACCGGTTATTGGTGTTACGCCTTGAAGGCGGAGAGTGGTGGAGTCGAGCTTTCGTCGATTCCAATCGTTAATGAATTTCCTGATGTTTTTCCTGACGAGTTGCCGGGATTGCCACCGGAACGCGAGGTCGAGTTCGCTATAGAGTTAGAGCCGGGTGCGGCTCCTATTTCGAAGGCGCCCTATCGCATGGCACCTTCAGAGATGTCCGAGTTGAAGAAGCAGTTGAGTGAGCTTCTTGAGTCGGGGTATGTTCGACCGAGCGCCTCGCCTTGGGGTGCACCGGTCCTGTTTGTGCGGAAGAAGGATGGTTCACTACGTTTGTGTATCGACTATCGCGAACTAAACAAGGTGACCATCAAGAACAAGTATCCTTTGCCGAGAATTGACGACTTATTCGACCAGTTGCAGGGAGCTGCAGTATTCTCGAAGATTGATCTGAAATCGGGATACTATCAGCTCCGGGTGAGAGAGTCCGATGTGCCGAAGACAGCTTTTCGGACAAGATAGGGACATTATGAGTTTGTAGTTATGCCTTTCGGGTTAACTAATGCGCCGGTGGTGTTCATGCAGTTGATGAACAAAGTATTTATCGAGTATTTGGATAAGTGTGTCGTCGTCTTCATCGACGATATTCTTATTTATTCGAAGAATGAGGAAGAGCATGCCCATCATTTGCGGGTAGTATTAGACATTTTGAGGACCGAGCAACTCTATGCAAAGTTCTCGAAATGTGAGTTAATTTGAAGGAAGTGATGTTTTTAGGTCACGTGATTTCAGTAGGGGGTTCGTGTGGACCCTTGAGAAGATTGAGGTCGTGTTGGATTGGGCACCGCCCAAGAATGTGAAGGAGCTCCGTAGTTTCTTGGGTTTAGTGGCTACTACCGTAGGTTTGTCGAGGTTTCTCGGCGGCTCGACCACGTACGATTGCTCCAATCAGAAGTTAAATGCGGAATGACGAGAGGCGATTCGATTTGAGGAGTGAAGAAGCGTTTGACTTCACCGGTTTTGGCGTTGCCATGTGACAACGAGGTTTTGCCGTTTATAGCGATGCTTGGTCGTGGTCTTGGGTGCGTATTAATGCGGCACGGCAAGACCATTGCCTTTGCGTCGAGACAGCTTGAGGCCGTATGAGCTTAACTACCCTACTCATGATTTGGAGTTAGCGGCGATCGTTTTGCGCTCAAGATTTGGCGTCATTATCTTTTCGGCTCTGCATGTCAGATTTTTACCGATCATAAAAGTCTGAAATACATATTTACTCAGCGGGAATTGAATATGAGGCAGAGGAGGTGGTTGGAGTTGATTAAGGATTATGACCTCGAAATCCTTTATCATCCGGGCAAGGCGAACGTCGTGGCCGACGCCTTGAGTCGGAAAACGATTGCATTGCGATCGCTTGAGATCCTTACGTCTCAGTTCGAGCTTCGGCGATCTTTAATCGAGTTAGATGTTGAAGTTTTGTTGCCTGGAGCCGTCGGGCAACTTCGTGCTTTGGAGGTTTCGTCGTCTTTGATCGATGAAATTAAGCTGAAGCAGTTAGAGGATCCGATGATTACTCAAATCCGAGAGAACGTTCTTAAAGGAAAGTCTCTTGGATTTGTGATTCACGAGGATGGTATTTTGAGATTTCAGAGTCGGCTTTGTGTGCCGAACGACTCAGAGTTGAGACAGAATATTTTACGGGAGGCCCATACTACACCTTACTCCGGTCATCCTGGTTCGAGTAAGATGTACAAGGACTTAAGAAGGAATTTCTGGTGGAATGATATGAAGGATGAGGTCGCACAGTTTGTAGCGAGATGTTTGACTTGTCAGCAGGTCAAAATCGAGCATCGGCTGCCATTGAGTTATTGCGATCACTTCTGTTCGAATGGAAATGGGAAGATATATCGATGGATTTCATTACGAGTGCCGAGATCGAGGTCGGGCATGAATATGGTGTGGGTGATTGTCGATCGTCGACCAAGTCGGCACATTTTACGGGCATCAAGGACACTTGGGGCCGGAGAAGTTAGCTCGTGTGTTTATCGCGCAGATTGTGAGACTTCACGGTACCGAAGTCTATTGTTTGAATCGTGACGGCCGTTTTGTATCGCACTTCTGGCAGGCGGTGCATAAGGCGTTGGGTACCCGTTTACATTTGAGTACCTCTTTCCATCCCCAGTCAGATGGACAATCGGAGCGCACTATCCAGACGTTCGAGGACTTGTTGCGTGCCTGTGCTCTCGATTGGAGTAGTGACTGGGAGGAACATTTGCCGCTGATTGAATTCACGTACAACAACAGTTGGCACGCGTCGATTCGGATGGCACCGTATGAGGCACTTTACGGGCGGCGATGTCGATCACCGATTTGTTGGAATGAGGCGTCCGATTTGGTCGGGACCGAGCCGGATGTCGTTTTAGAGACGAGGCGGAAGATAGAGTTAATTCGAGAACGGATGTTGACTGCCCAGAGTCGACAGAAGTCATATGCCGACGTCCGTCGTCGACCTTTGGAATTCGAGGTGGGAGACCACGTTTTGCTAAAGGTGTCGCCGACGAAGGGAGTTTTTCGTTTCGGGAAGAAAGGAAAGTTGAGTCCGAGATTTATCGGCCCCTTTGAGATCCTCGAGCGAGTAGGTGAATTGGCGTACCGTTTGGCGTTACCTCCGGCCTTGAGTCATGTTCATAGCGTTTTCCATGTTTCCCAGTTGAGGAAATATGTCCGGATCCTAGTCACGTCATCGATTATGGCGAGATTGATATTGCTGAAGATATTACTTTTGAGGAGCGTCCTTTGAAGATTTTGGAACATCGTGAGAAACGATTGAGGCATAAGACCATACCTTTGGTCAAGGTGCAGTGGTCGAGACACGGTGTCGAGGAAGCAACTTGGGAAACCGAGGATAGCATGCGTGCTAGGTACCGGAGTTGTTTGTTTCTTAAGTTTCGGGACGAAACTTATTTTTAGAGGGGTAGAATGTAATATCCGTATTTTTCTTTCCCTTGTATTTTCGTTTTTGGTGTATTTCTCGATCGTAGTGACCCTCGTGTACTTTTCAGCGTGTCCTTCCTGTCAAACTGTTGAACTATATTCTTGTTATTGTTGTGCGTAACCGCCGTTTCGGGGTTGCCGTGGATCCATTTCGTGTTATTAGTCCCCAAATATTGATTCCTATCGTTTTATTCTCTTTCCGGATCATTTTTATCATTTTGGGACCCAAAAAGGGGTGTGGGCCGCGGCACAAGGTGCGTGCGCCGCGGCACACAAATTCTCCAAATGTTGGTCGGGCAATCTGTACTGTGTGCCGCGGCACACCCATCCGCTGCCGCGGCACAGCGCCAGGCCAGTGCCGCGGCACATGTCCGGTGCCGCGGCACACTCGTGTGTCTTCCGCGACCAAAACCCAACTGTACCGTGTGCCGCGGCACACGCAGGCTGTGCCGCGGCACAATGCTAAAACCTGGGAGTAAGTTTTCGGCCTGTGCCGCGGCACACTTCGGCTGTGCCGCGGCACACGAAGCGGTAATTGCGCAAACTCGTCCTTATTAGACGAGATCGGTCGTCTCCTTCCCCATTTTTCCACTGCATCGCGAGAGAGAGGATATAGATGGGGAGAGTTCTTCATCCGGGGGTCGATTTTCATCATTTCTTTTCGGTTGTGAGGCTCGGATAACCAATCTAACGCGTGTTCTACGGATCTTAGTTCTTGAATCTCCAAAGGTAATGTTCTAAAACCCTATTTCGATTAATTTGGGGGTTTTGGGATTTTCTTCCGATTAGTTCCGTTTCGTTGGTGGATTCATGATGTATACGATTAATATTGTTAGTATCGTTAGTTTTCCTACGGATTCATGGATATTTTGTGGATTTTATGGATTCAAGAGGGTTTGGTTGTGGTCCGCCCTCGTTGTTATTTTTGTATGAATATACATGAATCGTAGGCGGGTTTCCGGGTGTATTCCATTTCCATAATCGTTTAGAAGTGGTTGTGATTGTGCTATTCGAATCGTTAGGTTCATTATCGTCGGTTCCTCGTGGTTGTGCTTGATCCTTCCGTTCCGTTCGTGTCATCGTCTATTTAATCGAGGCAAGTACCCTTATGAACTTACGATCTTGACATAGTAGTTTTGTATGAGAAATTGCGTGTGTGTGTATGCTCACTGCGGGTTAGACTCGACGGGGTCTCGGTAGGGTTCCACGAAGCTGTGGGACCGCGAGTTTGCTTTTAACCACTGTGGGTTAGATCCGACGGGGTCTCGGCAGGGATCCACGAAGCTGTGGGTCCGCGGTTAATTGTGGTGCATTTTTACAAATGTGGTTTGATCATTGGCATTTCCGGAAATGAGTATTTTGGAACTATGTTTTCTTGAATTGCATGCATTACTATATGTGTAAGATGTAAGTCGTTCATCTGTTACTTGTACTAGCGTAATTGCTAACCCCTCTGGGGACCCGTTTGGGGAAATTCGTTTTATGAATTTGGTCGGAGTTCATCGAGACGATGGCGCTGGACCAAGATACGGATGATGGCCGTGCGTGATGATTGTGCACGAGTGATGTTTTAGTGTCTTTTACCTTTTCGTCTTTTGTGGTTTTGAACTAATAGTTGTACTCGAGTACTTAAGGGGTTCTTGTTCGTTTGGATTGTATTGTTGCTTATTATGTTGTGTTGGATGATGATGTTATATTGACCGGTTGAACCGGGTGGATTATTCTGTTTTGCGTCTATATGACATGGTGTTGGTTTGTCATTTATGTGAGTCGATGAGTATGATGCTGTTCAGCCTGGTGGGTCCCATATAGGGATTCACGGCGCTGTAATATACCTCGAATATCTTGAGGGTGTTACATAATTCTACCCATCTACATCCGTTAGATTACTAATATCATACAAAAGTTTCTAGATTTTACAAGGTAATTAGTTTTCATATCGTCTATTTCCTATATATATATATAGTGGCGCGTTCTATGCAGTACCAATATTCGATGCAGTACTTTGCAGTACTAATTTATGCATGAGTTTTGTACTAATTATGCATGAAATATATGCATTTCGTGCATCAAAATTTCAATGCATTAAAATATGCAATATATGCATCAAAATATCGATGCATTAAAATATTAGATTATATGCATCAAATTTTTGTGAGAATTAATGCATTGAAATTTTGATGCACGAAATGTATATATTTCATGCATAATTAGTACAAAACTCATGCATAAATTATCAGAAAGATCGTATCTAATATTAGTCTTTGCATATATATATATATATATATATATATATATATATATATATATAACATTACATCGTTTTTTGATGATAAATATTTTTATGTTCTTAATACAAAACATTACAGTCATTTTCTTAAAGAATTACTAATTTTTGAATTATTCTTTGTTCATTATCATAAGTCATTCATATATCTTAGTGATATTTTCGGAGTTGGTATTTTGTTATTTGCCTTTGTGAACATTTCATAAGCATTTCTACTAAATGTACCTCTAACATAAAATTCAAGCATTATAATAGTAATAGACTGTTATTATATTTTTATCCAATTCAACTTAAGGTTCGTAGTTCTGAAAAAACTTTTATTATATCTCAAGTAGGCATTTATTGCGTAAAAGAAAGAAAATAATATTCAAGTAGGCATTTTAAATTAATAAGTTTATAAGGGCCAAAAAGGTAAATTGGAAATTGGACTAAACTTCGAACCTTTTTATGAAAAGGAAAAATGACTGATTTGTGTCATATACTCTGTTCCAATTAACAGTAATCTACATATACATTTTTTAACAGTTATAGATATCTACTTTAAATCATTGAATACGTTAGGACAAAACAGTAACTCCGTCTTTGACTTTTTTCATGGGGTTACTGTTTTGTCCCAACGTATTTAACGGTTTAAAATAGATGTCTATAACTGCTAAAAATAGTAGATGTCCGTAACTGTTAATTGGACTAAAGTACATGGCCTAAATCAGTCATTTTTTCATTTTTGCTGCATTTTATTTGTTAGAAAAAATAGCAGAATTCTCTTTCTTCTCTTCTTCTCTTGGAATCGTAGTGTGTGTATATGTTGTATAAGTATTGTGATGATTTAGGTTTTGCATTGTATATTATGGCTTGAATGGTAGAATCCCGCAACATACAGAATTATTTGTCCAGCAGGAGAGTAGAAGAATCTCAAGTGAGGATGGAGACCTGGAGTTTTCTCCCGATCCATAATTCCGGTTTAGTGATTAAGAATTCTTAATCACGTTTAGTCATAAGATTATTTAATTATCCTTAATATAATGAATTTGTTTAATCTTAAGATATTTTTTTATGGGATAACTCCCTACTACGTAATATTATGAAATTATAATAAGCATAATTAGATTAGATTCATAAGAAATAAATTTTTGGGCCCAAAAACCTTCAACTCTGTAGGAATTAAACAACAAAATATAAATTTGAGAAATCTTGCTCTAGACATGTAGTTCAAATAAATTAAGTTTAAATTTATCATGTACTCGAAATAATAATTAGGCGTGGGACTTTTCAAATCGAGAATCGCGGAGCCCATCCGAACGTGCAGGAACCGACTGTTCGATTCGGTTCCCATAAGCAAAATTAATATTGTTTAGGTGATTCAGTTCCTTGATTTATAGTGGTTTGGTTCGCGGTTCCTATTAAATTTTTGGAAAAATAACTGATTTAGGCCATGAACTTTGGTCCAATTAATAGTTACAGACATCTACTTTTTTTAATAGTCATAGACATCTACTTTAAATCGTTAAACGCGTTGACACAAAACAGTCACTCCGTCTTTGACTTTTTTTACGGAATTACTGTTTTGTCCCGCCGTTTTTAACGGTTTAAAATATATGTCTATAACTTTTAAAAAAATAGATGTCCATAACTGTTAATTGGACCAAAGTACATGACCTAAATCGTTCATATTTCCTACAAAAGTACAGACACAACTATAATACTTGAGCATGCTAGAAGTTATCTCCTTTTGCTTGACAACTTATGAAGATAAGGTTTATGATAGATTGCCCCGTTCTTCGACATTAGAAATTTACCCCCGATGTAATTTAAATAGGCTCGTTATATATGTGCTTTTGAAAGTAGGCTCGTTACTCCTGTGTTTTCAAAATGGTATGCCCTACCCCCTCTGCCTCCTGCCGCCTCTCCGCAAGGTGGGGTAATCTGCACTATATGCATAAGCACATGAAGTTAATGAGTCTATTTGAATTACACATGGGGTTAATGAGCCCAATCTTAGAAATACAGGTTAATGCGCGTGTTTAAATTACACAAGCGGTAGACTTCTTATTTTTAAGAACAAAGGGTTATCTACTATTCTTTGTATAAAGATACCCATATACAATTTTCTGCAGGGGCTGTAAAGCCTGCAGAAGAGAGGAGATCGGAAGGGGTTGTAATGGTGAAGGGAGGATTCAAGGTGGGATTGCTATAGTTCCGAGCTTTGATTGGTGGCCCATTAAGGCTTACCTGCCTTGACGGTAGGTACAGACGAACGGGGCAGAAAATGGACCAGTTTGTATCCGGAGGAGGGGGTAAGGCCAGTCCGAATGGCAATGGTAGGACTATGTCAAGGTCAGTTGATGCTTTTGCAAGCCACATTAACTTTTGTTGGTAAAGTAAATCGAATACTTGAATAAACAGTACATAATTGAAAACACAATTTATTTTATTAAAACCCTGCAAAGAAAGTGTTAGCAAAATCAAATATTTGCTGTTGACAAAATCGAAACCCCCAAGATATTGTTGCATTTCGAATGGTGAATACATAATCAGTTTGGAAACGTCCTTTATGAGGGTCAAATAAATAATCGGTATCAGCAAATCCAACTAACACGTCATTAGGATTCTTTGCATAGGGGACAAGCTTGATAACATTAGCACTTCTGGTAGTCGAACTACCATGCTTAGCTACAACATCAGAGGAAGATCGACAATCGGTATATATTGTCTTAACCTCAACAATTCCTTTCAAAATATCGCTCTCTTTTATGTGTGGAAAGAACAATCCAAGATCACTGTAGCATTTCAAGTATCGAAAGATGTGCTTTCTCCATTTCGATGCTTTATTGTGGGAGTGAAGCTGAATCTCGCTAAAGATTTACAGAGAATGCGATGTCTGGGCGAGTACATTGAGCCAGATACAACAACGCACTAATTGAACTAAGGTCGGTATTTCTACTCCAAGGACCTCTTAATCCTCCTTTTTAGGATGAAACAGATCCTTGTTCATTTCTATACTTCGACTAATCATGAGGGTAGTAAGAGAATGTGCCTTGTCCATGCTAAATCGCTTGAGCAACTTATGGACATAGGCAGATTGATGAATAAGTATACCATCATCCCGATGTTTCATCTCCAAGCCCAAGTATAATCACGTCCACCCCAGGTCTTTCTTCTCGAATTCGAATTTAAGGTAGTGGACTGCTTCATCGACCTCATCATTGGTACCGATAACATTCATGTCATCTACATAGATGACTACAATCACGAATCTAACATCTATTTTTTTCATGAAAATCCATGGACAGATATCAATATTCTGTATCCCTTCCTAATCAAGTATTCATGCAGGCGATTGTACAACATCCTTTCGGGTTGCTTCAAACCTAATAGTGAATGATGCAACTTTATTGCGTAAGTACTCCATGGTTTAGAGCTACTTGATTTGGGCAAAGAAATCCATTCGGGGACTTCCAAATAAATTTTTATATCTAGACCCCCATAAAGATACGATGTAACCACATCCGTAAACTGCATAGTCAGTTTTTCGAATATATCAAACTGACTAAGTAGTAGAAAGTGATGATGTCCATAACTGGATTATGAGGCTTCTCCTCATAATCAATGCCAGGACGATGCGAGAAGCCTTGGGCAACTAGTCTCGCTTTGTAACGTATGACCTTATTCGTATCATTGCATTTACGTACAAAGACTCATTTATATCCAACTGGTTTAATGCCCACGGTTACTGGCTCGATACGTCCAAATACCTCATTTTTAGCCATTGAGTCTAGTTCAGCTTGCATTGCATCTTTCCATTTTAGGCAATCAGCTCGTCGTTGACATTAAGCAACTGAGCACGGCTCAACATCTTGTCTTTAATAATTTCTCGAGTGACGGAATATGCAAAAGCATCATCGACTAGTATGGATGAACTGTCCAACAATATATATTCACTCGTACATTCATCGAGATTTTTTTATTCTCTGACAATAACAAAGTTTCTGACGCTTTCGCCGATCGTTCCATTGTTGATTCGAGGACATATCCATAGTCATAGAGAATCTCGCATGACGGAGTCACTATGTCGACAATCAGAGGATTTTATGCCTTGTCCTCTTTTCTTTCGAGTTTCAGTATCCATTCTACCCACTGCCCCTCTCTTTCGAACAGGGATAAAAAAATTCAAAGCAGCGGTCCCACCACTACGGTCGGCGCCGAGGGCATCATTCCTTTGGAAGGCTGAACCTTGCCCTATTACTGGGACTTCTAATCTTTCAGGAACATTCGCAGTGGGATAGTAGATCTTGATACTTTCGCAGTATCTGTAAAGTTGTCGGGCATCTAATCCGCAACTTTCTAAAGATTGATAATATGTTGCACTTCCAGCTCGGATTGAGCGGTGTGGGGAACTTGATGAGGCAAAGAGAGAGAGCACACCAGAAAACTTTCTGACGTTCAATTGGAATCATTCGATTCCTCTCTCTGCCTAATGACGGGAAGTTTGTCTCATCAAAGTTACAGTTTGCAAATCTTACAGTAAATAGATCTCCAATCAAAGGTTCCAAGTAGCGGATAGTTTTAGGCAACTCAGCCAATATAAATAGCTAATCGCTTTGATTACCCATCGTAATTAGCACATAGACTGCACAACCAAAAATGCGTAAGTGTAAAATATCAGGCTCGTATCCAGTTACCAACTGGTACGCACTAAACGGTTGATTGACAGTGGGTTGAAAGTGAATAAGTATAGCTGCATGTAAAATTGAATAACCCCAGGCAGAAATCGGAAAGTTGGTGCACAATACCAATGCTCGAGCGATAAGCTATAATCGCTTAATCATTGCCTCAGCAAGGCCATTCTGCAAATGAAAGTGGGGGACAGGATGTTCAACTTCAATACCAATCAACATGCAATAGTTATCGAATGACTTCGACATAAACTCAACAACATTATCCAATCATTTTATGGACTCAAAAAATGAATGACCGTCTGAGTTTTCAAAATGCAAATCATCATGTCGCGTCCAGGGTGACCAAGTCGGTCATGCCACAGTTGGTATCCTTCGGAATCACGAAGTTCCTGACTCACAGCATAGGATCCAATAACCCTTATTGTAGTTTGGTATCAACCACTACTTAGGCTCATTAGTTTCTCGAGAATGCGGCATATTCCGCATTATGCCAAAGTAACAAATAGATATTTCATTCTATTCTCATAAGGCGTATCAAGGTGATAATCGTTGGTACGGTTGTCCCTAAAACTTAGCATGTTCGGTTTGCTCTTGGGGCATAAGTAGCAAGAAGTGAGTATGTCCCCTCCCTTGAATTACTTGGGAGAAACCAATCATTGTTGTCACTGAGGATATGTATCGCACAATATTCCTGAATAATTGTCTATTCTGAAGAATAGTGTGGGTTCTCCACTATCATCAAAGCACTCAATTTCGCCAGAGGCATGCACAATAAAACAAACAACTCGATTAGTCCTATATTTAAAGACATAGCAAAAACTCACTAACTCCGAGTTTTAGAAAATTCAATCAAGTTGGTTAGAATCAAAGTTAGCACAATCGGTGGAAATTATTGCATGCATCTTGACCTTTGTTCACTAAAATAGCAATAACTCCTATGTTAAGGAGTTTATGGACAAACGGTCAGTTGTTACGGAACTAGACTTTCGTATCTTCCCATCTATAGATCTTGCACTTTCCGGATCATTAAACTCAGATCGTAGTGCTCGTTTCAAGTTGCTATTTTGGCATTTCTTTATTTTTGGCTGATAGAGCATTCTCAAAGGCATTAGCGTTGATGCAAATACATGGCAATGATGGACATAGACGTGTTTAAACATGTCAAAATGCAGCGGGTGTTCGATTTTTATCTCGACCAATGATCCTTTCAGTAACTCCAACTTGGTAGACTTGAAGAGAAAGTAAGAATGTCGGTACAGCTAAGGGTGTTTAAAAATCACTGATTTCGTTTGAACTTGCAAAGAATAAAAAAATACCAAGGATAATGCGCCTAGTCTTGATCAAAAGATTCTTGGTAAAATTCACCCAATGCATCAAATTAACCAAGCGATTTTCACTGAGCAATTATTTTGTAAAAACCAAACCAAACATGCTACTTGAGGGAAAAATAATATTCGCTCTTGCCCAATCACAACAACTAATAGAATTTTATTTATCATAGCCAACTTTAATACATTCATATAAAATTCCAAAGTAGTTCTCAAATGAAACTAGAAACAAGATGAGACATAAACCAAAGTGTAAAAACTAGTCAAACTATGATGATCTAGTCAAAGTTAGCAATATTGAAATGTTGATTTTCGTCCGCAATGGTGAGAGGAGGGATCTTAACATTGTTCACCTCCATATTCTTTTTATATTCCTCCATGTAATTCGACTCTTAGATCAAGTAATACTGCTTGTAGTAGGCTTGGATGTTATTTGGTGCTTTGTAATTTCAGTAATTTATGCTTCTTTGAACTGCAAGTATAGCAATCCCGGCCTTCTCTTGGAGTGGGTCCATTCCCGGCAGTAGAAGGTGGTCCACGTGGTTGGACTCCATTAAGACTGAAGACTGAACCACCTTGCCTATTCCACATATTGGAATGACGACCTCGTCTTTCCCCCACTTGCTCGTGTCATGCACCCGCGATGCTTTCAAAAATTGAGCAACATTTCCTTTTTTATTTTGTTGTGGCGCCTTCATGTAGGTAGCCTGATGCACTTCCGGAATCGGCTTCGTACCAGCTGGGCGCGCATTATTATTGAGAATGATTTCCTGATGTTTTTTTTAACGAGGTGGGAGATAAGGTCGCTAAAATTTTTAATTCTCCCTTCCTCATAGGCAACGTGCAACTGATGAGCAATAATACTTGCTCCCATGGGAAACATGTTAAGAGTCTTTTCGATATAGTCTTGATCGGACTTCTTGACACAAAAAAAACTAAGATCTACGTGAAGATTGAGGATGGCTGGATTATAGGCCTCTATATTTGCATAATCCAAGAACCGGATTTGCTCCATTGAAGTTGCAATCTGGAAGCATTGATCATGCACATTATTAAAATGGTGTTCAAGTGTATCCCACATTCCTTTGGCAGTTTGCAAAATCAGATAACCTTTTTCAACAACGGATCTATATGTCCACGCAAATATATCAATGCATTAGCATTGGTTTCCTTGAGCGGCAAGCTCATTAGAAAGAAAGATGGTGGTAGTAAATCTCTTACTGATGAACGCCAAGCGAACGTCTGAGACCCACTTATGGTACTTCTTACCAGCGTGGTCAAGATACTTTAGCCGACGGCTGGTCGGAGAATGGTCGACGGCCGGAATTAGTCATCGGCTAAAATTGGAGTTTAGCCGACGGAGACAAAGTCGTCGGCTAAAGTGTGAGTTTAGCCGACGACAACACACTTTTCGTCAGCTAAACCATTTTTTTGGTCGTCGTCTAAACATCAACACTTTAGCCGACGACTACACATCCGTCGGCTAAAGCTGAAAACTTTAGCCGATGACTTTGTCAGGTTAAGCGGACGAGCTGTCGTCGGCTAAAGTGTTCTTTTTTTTCAGCTCCTACTTCTACAAAATACACCATTTACAACACAAAACTACATGGGTACATATATGTTGGTATAGATGTTGCATGCTCTGATGAAGATGATGAGGAAGAGTTTAAACACATATTGCCGGTTATCAACTCCGACACCGAGACTGACTCGAGTGATTATTCGGATTATGAGCCTTAGTTAGAATAAATGGACATGTGACATGTATTCCTTATTAATTTAATGAATATATTTTGATACCAATCCTCTCTTGCCAAATCAATTTGTGATACTTTTATTACTTTATTTTATATATATAGACAATAAATCATATATATTAATATTTTTGGAATTATATTATATATATTAAAATTATAATGTATATTATATAATAAATTTAATAATACTCATCGTTAAACTTTTATAATGTATATTAAAAATAATGATATTTTATTATTATATATTAAAAATATATTGTAACAAAAATTGTATTACATTATATATATTAAAAATTATAATATATAGGTACAATTTTACAAATTATAATATATTTGTAGAATGATATATTAAAATTATAATATATATATTATAATTTAAATTTAATCTTGTTAAAAGTTAAAAATTTTATAATGTATATTAAAAATTTATTATTAACTATATAATAAATAATGAAAAATATATTACATTATATTTTTACCAATTATAATATATTTGTAGAATTATATATTAAAATTATAATGTATATTATAATTTAAGTTTAATCTTGTTAAAAATTAAAAATTTATAATGTATAATTAATAACTATATAATAAATAATGAAAAATATATTACATTATAATTTTACCAATTAAAATATATTTATAGAATTATATTATATATATTAAAATTATAATGTATATTATATTATATATATATATATTCTAAAATCAGACAGGGTTTAGCCGACGACGAACCCGGTAGGTCGTCGGCTAAAGGTGAGGGCAATTTTAGCCGACGACCCGTACCCGGTTAGGTGTCGGCTAAAATTATTATGTTATAGTCGACGACCGGTCCTGTCGTCAGCTAAAGTCCTTGTATAAAAGGACTTTTAAGAAGGGCGCAACTCATTTCAGCATTTCAGTGATTTTAGCTCCGACTTCTTCTGTCCGTCTGCCGATTTCTTCCCTCCGTCGTCCGCCGATTTCAGCTCATAATTTCATTAGTCTGCCGCACGTCAGTCTGCCGCCCGCCGCCTAGGTAGATTTTATTTTTTTTCTCGATTTTAGTCTGATTTTGTTGGTGTATTTTTTTCTCTAATTTATTAATTGGTGTATTTGTTGAATTGTATGTATTGTTGGTGTATTATGTTATTAATTGGTGTATTGTGTTGAATTGGTGTATTTTTGTTGGTGTTGAATTGGTGTATTGTATAATAAAGTTGAATAATAATTATAATCTGTAACAAGATTATCATTATAATCTGTAACAAAGTTGAATAATCAACTTCCTTTCAAATTTTTAACAAAATATCCAACTTAAATGTAATTAAGTACATGAATCCTTATAATCCACCACCTTAATCTATAATCATCAACATGACACCAAAACATGTATAAAGATGAGATTTCAAGTCATAGTTACACTTAAGTGTAGGAATTAACTAACCACCACTTCCAAGCCAAAAGCCTCTGTTGGCCACTAAGTATACTGGATACAGCTTGGAAAGTATTTTAAACAACAAGCTGTACTGTTTTAAATCTGAGTGCGTAGCGGAAGTCTTAAATATAGTAAGTTGCTATGGATACAACAACTCGATGTGCAGTGTATACTTAAATAATCACAGTTTAATAAAACAATAAAAGCAGAAGGTAAATAAAACAGTATTTAAAGTGGTTCGAGGTAAACCCCTCTACGTCCACTGGTCCTCCACACAGGAGTAAAATGTTTATTATAATTACTGCGTACACAACTATGTAATTATAACAACACTTAATCAATATATCGTTCACACAGATTGATATAAAGATCTTAGTTTTCAACCGTTCACACAGATTGGTTTGAGCCAACACTTTGACTGGCTTCTTCACACACAGTTCTGAAGCTTCGTCTTCTTCGATGCAAGTCCTTCACACACAGTTCTGGAGTAGCAAATATTCCTCAGTCAACACAGGGCTGATATGAGTTTGTTCAAAGATAGAACATGGTTTGAACAACAACTACGACTTTCTGGGCTATAAGCTGATGATGTGTTGTTCAAGGTTTGAGCACTATATATCTCTTATATCTGAATAGCAGAAAGCTTGGGGAGATATGTTTTGCTCTGAATATTTCTTGTAAGATTGATTGTTTGTAAGTCGTTCTTTCGTGTAGTTCAGTCGTTCAGTAGTGGATG
Source organism: Orobanche coerulescens (assembly GCA_033398695.1). NCBI lineage: Eukaryota > Viridiplantae > Streptophyta > Magnoliopsida > Lamiales > Orobanchaceae > Orobanche > Orobanche coerulescens. Next base: position 25,205,163 of record CM065805.1, on the reverse strand, counting down.
ATATTCAAACTCTGGAGATATATATATATATATATATATATATATATATAGCCATCTGAAATATATCCGTTGAGGCAAGATTCTGCGACAACTAATATTTGACTGAGATCCGGATATTGCGGGATTTTGAAGATCTTCTGACTTACAGTATTTAAATACTTTATCTTTTAGTATTTAAATACTTCTTTATCAATGGAACTTGACTTCTAGCGAATACTGAAGATTCTTTCTTGTCCTGTTGAGAGCTGTATGGAAGGTATCACTATATTGATATTCGAGACAGCTTCCATACTGGCTTTGCGGGACTCTTTGCTGTATGATCAATATGTTGTATGGTTGGGACTGCGAGAAGTCTTCGATACAGGTTTGATACTTGATCAGCTTTCCGATACAGCTAGAGGCGGTATTCAGGATTTGGCATATTGTCAAAACATTCTGACAATACGATCGATATAGGGTTTGATATCCAAGCGGCATCGATACAGGGATTTGTCATCCCAACAATTTCCCCCTTTTTGATAATTTGCCAAGTCCTTTCCGAGCCTTCCTTTTTGAAACCATATGATGTTTGTTGGTCCACTTCAAGTATACTGGATACAGTTTGGAAAGTATGTTTAAACAACAAACTGTATTGATTTTCTAATTCAAAGTGCGTAGCGGAAGTCTTAAAACAGTAAGTTGCTGTCGATACAGCAACTCGGTCTAATCTCCTATTAGCTTGGTGCGTACAGGGTTTTGCAGTGTATACTTGTATAAATCACAATTATGAAAACAGTAACGGCGAAAGGTAAATAACACAGTATTTAAGTGGTTCGAGGTAAACCCCTCTACGTCCACTGGTCCTCCACACAGGAGTAAAACGTTTATTATAAATACTGCGTACACAACTATGTATTTATAATCAAACCTATCCTTGTATCGTTCACACAGATTGATACAAAGAATGTCGCTTTCAACCGTTCACACAGATTGGTTAAAGCTTCCTTCTTGACTTGCTTCTTCACACACGGTTCAAGCTTCGTCCTTATTCGTCCCACACAGTCGAATAACTTGTTGAGTTCACACAGAGCTCAGTTTTTACACAAAGGTAAAGGTAGGTAACCAGGTAAGAACAACAGCTTTGAATATGAGGTTCTTGAGCTGATGATGGCTGTTCTTGATGACTGAGTATATTTCTTCTTTCTCAGATGTGGATTTATGCTAGAAAGAGATATACTTGCTCTTGTAAGCTTGATCTGATGATAATGAATATTCAGTCTTTCGATCTTTTGAATATTGCTTGTAAGCTTGTAAATGTTCTTGTTAGTTCAGATGCATATTTTGATCTTCAAACTCCGGGGATATATATAGCCTTCTTGGATATATCCGTTGAGATAGATCCGTTGAGCAAGATTCTGTGACAACTTGATAGTTGACTTGAATAGACCAGGATCCGGATATTATGGGATTTGAAGATCTCGGCGACTTGAGATTTAAATACTTTATCCTTTCAGTATTTAAATACTTCTTTATCGAACGGTACTTGACTTTAGTGAATACCAAAGATTCCTTTCCAAACGGTCTTCAGTCCTGTTCCGATGTGAATGATGTATCCACTTGTGCTGTAGGCATATTGGAGTAGTCCGATGCTGTATGGAAGGGTGCTGTATTGAGATTCGAGACAGCTTCCATACTTGGCGTTTAACTAAGACTTAGTTGCTGTATCTAGGTAGCGCGAGAGCTTGCTGTATGCTGGCGCTATCAGAAGGTCTTCGATACAGGATTGCAACTTCAACCGGCTTTCGATACAGGGCTTGCTGTATCAAGCTTTTTGGCAATTATCAAAACAACATTATTATTCCCAACAATTTCCCCCTTTTTGATAATTTCCAAACCTTCTTGATCATGCCAAAGCTTTGATGCCAAAACCTCTTTAAGCTGAAACAATTTCCCCTTCTTTTTCGATAACCACTTGTTGGTAACTTGAGAGGACTTCGATACAGGAGTTGATTTTCCCAACAGTTTCCCTCTCTATTTGATAATGTCTTGAGCAGACGTCTTGATCTTCTGTCAACTGATCTGGTCTTCAGCACTTAGTCTAAAAGAAATGCGAACTGCTCGCAGGCAAGTTCTAAAATGATAGCATCTAACAGGGAAGTGTATTACATCTTAAACTTATGATTGGCGCGCAGGCACAATCTTACAGTGTGATCTAGTTGAGTACAACTTAACCTATGAACTGTTCGTAGATGAGTTCTTACAGCAATACACAATAAAATTATCAATCAAAATTGATGTCATGTAGTGACAATACTGTATGCGCGAATAATATAGCGTTCCCCCTCAAAAGGTACATACAGGTTTCAGTTCTTACATATATGTTCGGATTAATACTGTATTCATGGGTCGTACTGTATTCCCCCTTAATTAATGCACACGTCAGCTGTAGGATGATTCATATGTCTTTGTTCCCTACAATGTTGTATTGACTGTTCTGAGTGTACAGTTAATTAATGGCAGATAATGTATTCTTGGGTCTTACAGCATTCCCCCTCACTTAATGAGTAAAAGTATAAAAACTTACAGGGATTCTGGCTGTAGCGTTTCCCGATTCATGTCGACGCATAGAAATCAAGTAAATTTGGGTCCTGGTGTGATAGTGCCTTTCGGTACCCAAATTTGCCGGACAACAATTTGTTTGTTGTAGGCTACTTTTGGTCCATTATATCGATATCTACGTGGGGCAGGCACGTAGTCGCTGTAATCATGATAATTATAATGCATGAAAAATCGAGAATTATAGTTGTTATTCCAGTACGATTGTTGTCTCGGAGGTGGAGTCATTTTCTTTGGCCTAACAGCTTGCCTTCTGGATCTCCAGTTGGATTCCCAATTCTGTTGTTGATACTGCGCTGCGACCTGCTGTCTCGAGGAATAACGGGACTCCTGTATCCAATGTCTAGGCGCGCTGTACTGAGAGTACTGCCGTACGGGCCTTGGATATTTCGATACAGCTTTCCCTCTGGATGGATGTTGGCGCTTATGATATGCTTGTGGAGCATGCTGTGGATTGCGCCTTACAGGTCTGAATGGCTGATGATTCCGCTGTCTGGAATAGGATTGCGGGGGCGGAATAGCAGCCTTTGCTATTCGCGGTGCAACGGGTTCCTTCACAGGACTTGGAGTTTCCTTCGATACAGGAATGGATTCCTCACTACTGACGAATACCGTACTAGATTTTTCTTTATTGGAGAACGAGTTGTACCCTAAGCCACGTTTATCATGAGCATGTTGCCCAGTGCTTAGGATCTCTTCCATTCTATTAGAGGATTTCTCGAAAGAATTCAAGATTGTCTCTAATTCTCCTTCACGTTTCTCGAGAGATTTTACTTTGGCTTCGAGTAGAGCCAAATCATTTGTCTTGCTTTCAAGATGAGATTTAGTCTCATTTAGATCGTGAGCAAGTTGATGATTGCTCTCCATGAGTTTTTCTAAATTGACTTTGCTGTTTTCGCAATCGACTGACATATTTTCATAATTATCCTTCAGCAAGTCGTTTTCTTCTTTCAGCTCTAAGTTAGAAATTTCAAGCTTTATGTTTTCTCTTTTCAATATCTCATGGGCCTTTTGAATGTTATTAAATTGATTCAACATGTTTTCAAAGGTATGAGATGCACTTACAGGAATAGTTGAGGTAGAGCTTACCTCATCATCATCGCCGTCTTCATTTTCCTCTTTAACTTCGGCCATAGAGCACATGTAGGCTCTATCCTCTAGCTCATCATCAGACGAGTCACTATCAGTGACCACCTGAAGACATTCTTCGGTCGTTGTTGATACGGGCGGAGCTTTTGATTCTGCAATGAAGGCCTTGAGTTTGTTCTTCATCCTGTTTCTCCAGTCATCAAAATCGTTAATGTGAAACATAGATATTTTATTTGACATAAAGATATCCATATTAGAAGATGGGAAATACAAAGACTATTTTCGAAAATAAGTGTTTTTAAGGATCTGATTCAGTTGAAAATACGACTGATTCTTTTTAGAATCAACCGCTCCGATACCAATTGTTAGTCCACTTCAAGTATACTGGATACAGTTTGGAAAGTATGTTTAAACAACAAACTGTATTGATTTTCTAATTCAGAGTGCGTAGCGGAAGTCTTAAAACAGTAAGTTGCTGTCGATACAGCAACTCGGTCTAATCTCCTGTTAGCTTGGTGCGTACAGGGTTTTGCAGTGTATACTTGTATAAATCACAATTATGAAAACAGTAACGGCGAAAGGTAAATAACACAGTATTTAAGTGGTTCGAGGTAAACCCCTCTACGTCCACTGGTCCTCCACACAGGAGTAAAACGTTTATTATAAATACTGCGTACACAACTATGTATTTATAATCAAACCTATCCTTGTATCGTTCACACAGATTGATACAAAGAATGTCGCTTTCAACCGTTCACACAGATTGGTTAAAGCTTCCTTCTTGACTTGCTTCTTCACACACAGTTCCAAAGCTTCGTCCTTATTCGTCCCACACAGGTCAGAATAACTTGTTGAGTTCACACAGAGCTCAGTTTTTACACAAAGGTAAAGGTAGGTAACCAGGTAAGAACAACAGCTTTGAATATGAGGTTCTTGAGCTGATGATGGCTGTTCTTGATGACTGAGTATATTTCTTCTTTCTCAGATGTGGATTTATGCTAGAAAGAGATATACTTGCTCTTGTAAGCTTGATCTGATGATAATGAATATTCAGTCTTTCGATCTTTTGAATATTGCTTGTAAGCTTGTAAATGTTCTTGTTGGTTCAGATGCATATTTTGATCTTCAAACTCCGGGAATATATATAGCCTTCTTGGATATATCCGTTGAGATAGATCCGTTGAGCAAGATTCTGTGACAACTTGATAGTTGACTTGAATAGACCAGGATCCGGATATTATGGGATTTGAAGATCTCTGACAGCTTCAGTATTTAAATACTTTATCCTTTCAGTATTTAAATACTTCTTTATCGAACGGTACTTGACTTTAGTGAATACCAAAGATTCCTTTCCAAACGGTCTTCAGTCCTGTTCCGATGTGAATGATGTATCCATTTGTGCTGTAGGCATATTGGAGTAGTCCGATGCTGTATGGAAGGGTGCTGTATTGAGATTCGAGACAGCTTCCATACTTGGCGTTTAACTAAGACTTAGTTGCTGTATCTAGGTAGCGCGAGAGCTTGCTGTATGCTGGCGCTATCAGAAGGTCTTCGATACAGGATTGCAACTTCAACCGGCTTTCGATACAGGGCTTGCTGTATCAAGCTTTTTGGCAATTATCAAAACAACATTATTATTCCCAACAATGTTTGTCAAAACATCCTTGATGATGCCAAAACTTTGACACTTAGCGGTTTGAAGTAGGGCAGACTTCTTGGTCTTCTTTCGAATGTTCTGGCCTTCGGTATTTGGCTTTAGCACTAAGAACTGCTCGCAGGTAAGTTCATCTTTTATCAAAAGAAAGTTACATTGAAAACTTATGATTAGCACGCAGGCACAATTTTACATTATTTTCTAGATGCATACAACTTAAACTATGAACTGTTCGCAGACAAGTTCTTTTAGCTTGTGTATGAGATAGATTTCATATTATGAATACAGTAAGAATAAATAAAGTGACTGTAAACAAAAATGAGCACAGTAGATTACGATTTGTAATCTTTCAAGACAGGAAAAAATTTTATTGATACCGAAATAGAGTACAAAGATTGCTGTTTTGAAAGTAAAATTACAATCGAATAATACACTAAGGTATTCATCTCCTAAAGTCAGAGTGTCTCCATGGTCGCTTGGAAGGGTCATTCTTGGTGTTTCGCCACCAGTTCTGGTGAGAGTCCTTGTCTCGATTCTGATAAATTACATGTCCTTCATAAGATTTATCAAAGACTAGGATCCAGTCTTCTGGATGGGTCACCAAGTCACCTTTTCGATGCTTTGACTTCATCTGCTGCTGTAAGGGGAGCGATCCATCTTCCAGCTTCGTCTTGAATTCCTCGGCGGCTTCCTGTACCATTCTACATCTATTGAATAAAGCGGATTCCCTGATAAGTATAACGAAGTATCTTAACAATTCATTTCTCCTCCAGTCTTTGATCCCTGCAACGGTAGGTTGACGGTCTGCCGGGAGGTTTATAGAGTGCGGCTTTCGGACTAGGCCTTTCCAAGGATACTTAGGATCCTGGAATTCTGGTCTATCTCCCTGTATCCTCACGTTCGGTGTTGAGATACGGGCTATATCAGCAGTGATTGAGTCTTCAAATGGAGCTAAGTACTCTTTTTCTTGCTCCAACCTCGTTCTCCTGATGGCTTCCCATGCTTCTTCCCCCTTTTTGGCATCATCAAGGTATGATACCTTTTCATCAAGACGTTCCAGGATCTCCAGAGCAGTATCCTGTTTCGTCTCCATATTTGATATTCTCTCAACAATGGAGGAGAGCACCTGCGACATATCCTTAATATTCTTGTCATGAGCTCGCAGTTTGGAACCGGATTCGATTAGAGAAGATGCAGTCTTGGCCTCAGATACGCGTATTTTCGATTGCTCTTCTCTCAGGATCCTTTCTTGCTTCTCTTGCAGATTGCTCAGGGCTTGATTGAAGACTTCTGGCAAGACAGTGAAGGCTTTGACTACTCGAGAGACTTCATGCTTTAATCCAGTCATTTCTTCAATTGCAGATGTGTGAAGCCAATCCAGAGCTTTTTCTACTAAGTGTAAAGCATTGACTGCATCATGAATAAATACAATTTGGAGGCCAAGAGCACGTAAGCGCTCTTTCCTTGTTTCAGTGCGGGGAGAATCTGACTGGGTGAAGTCCTCTACTCCATTAAACCTTCTCAAGTTCACGTCAGGGCATGAAGTGAGTTGGACATCCTCAGGTCTAGTACCGTCGTCGGATTCCAAGACGGTTGGTGGGGCGGGAGCAGCTGTTTTGGTTTTGGCGGCAGGAGGTGCGGCATCCTCCTGTTTCGAAGAGGTTTCTGCAGACATTGATACAGGAGGGACCAATTCCTCCTGGTGTCTCTCAGAGTCCGCCTGTTCTGGCAGAGGGACTGATTCCTCTTGTTGGAAGGCGCGTGATTCTTCTTCTTCGGCGGTGACGGCAGGCTTGGGTGCCTGTTGTGAAACATTTTCTTGTTCCTCGACATGAGTGACTGAATCCTCATCGTCGGGAATGTTATCTTGCTGTGGCGAAGGGGACGATTGATGGGCAGATGTCCCTTCATCCTTCTTGTCTTGGGCTTCCTCTCGACTCATCCGCAAACCAGCTTGGAGTGCGTCGTCATCATCGTCGGAATTAGGATCAGATTTTGGACTGTCGGGAGTTTCCATTGACAAAGCTTTTCCTTTCCTATTGGCCTCATCCTTATCTAGCAGATTGCTCTCAATTAGCTCCTTGACGAATAAGTTGTCCCATTGGATCAGGACATCAATTTCTTGGGTGTCGGTAACTTCCAAAACGAACTTCTTTTCGTTACTCCACTCACTCCAGTTGTACAAGGTTTCGTACGGAGCAAGTCTAAAATTCTTCCATTGGAGAAATCGCTCGAATGACTGCTCAATCTGTACGGAAAGCAGAGTCTTGGAAATTATTGTGTCAGGGGAGGGACTCTGTACAGCGTCTGGGTCTGCTGTAGGAAGGGGTTCCTCTACAGGTGTGGGATCCTGTGTTGAAGAGGGATTCCTTACAGGGGATGGTACCCCGAAGGAAGGTGGATCCTGAACGGGTGTGGAATCCCGCATAGGAGAGGTAGCTGTTGGCTCCAAACAGGTAGCCGACTTGCCAGAGTCTTTTGAGTTGGCAGATGTCCTCGTATCCATCGTTGCCGCCAAGGGCTCGGGATCTACTGTCGATATAGTAGCGGGCATCTCTTCCACAAGGATTGTGCTCTGGGGTAGTTGATCAGTGGGTTGCGCCACGATAGGATCATTCTCGGAGGGTTCTATAGATTTAGATTTCGTAAGCCTCCTTAGCTTCCTTTTCGGCTTCTCAGCAGCAACTGGTGTCTTGCTGTGAGATCTCTTTCTTTTCTTTGAAGATTCGACACTTTGGGACTTAGAAGAAACTTCCTTCGGATCTTTAGATAGCGGCAAGTTCCGGATAAAGGGCCTATTCGCGATCAAGATGCTCTGATTGAAGGAAGTGGGCCTGACGCCTCCTAAGAATATTTGCGAACTTATCTTCTTTACATCTGCGGTTTGCTAAAGTCCGCACTTCGTCAAAACATGGTTTAAGAATAAACCAAACGATTTTTTCTGAGTAGCAGGTTTGGACACCTCCTCCTGCAAGCGTTTGAGGATAACCTGACACCAGTTGACCTTTTCGCAGGTCATAATGGCGACCATCATCCTGAATCGGAGATTTGTGCACATCTCAAATGCACCTGTACGATTTTCAATGATGCGATAGCAAAAATCATGCAAATAAACAAACGGTAAACAAAAATTTTTCTTATGGCATGTGGTGTGAACCACTTCCACCGTTGCCAAACCGGTGAACAAGCCATAGTATTGAGTCAGCAACTCTTGAGACCCAAAGGTCTCAAGTTCTTCCATGGTCAGGCCATCTGTTGCGATATTTCCTACACGCAAGTGCACGTCATCGTTTACAAGTAATAAAGTGATAAGTAGAGTATCGTTCCCACGAGGATTGAATCTCTAACTACCGACGTTTTCATATTCCAATTTTATTTGAACAATCGAAGTTGGGTTTTGTGATTAATAGCTAAAAGAATTTCTACAATACTAAGCAGTAGAAAACAATATCTTGGATTAAGGAAATCAAATGATGAATACGTCTAGAGTTCTAAATCCACCTTAATTTATCCGAATTTAATCTTGATTATCCGTAATAAATAATTTTCCCAATTTATTGAAGGCGGAGATTGCTAATATATTCTACCACCTCTCCCGAGGTCAATAGATTTATCTAACGGCGACTAACGCACTCTATCCCTAGGTGAATTATCTCGTCGCTAGGCAAAAAGCATGAAATCTCCTAAAGGCCACGTAGTTCCTATGAGTATATTCCTATCTCACAGAATAAAACGGTCCTCACCAATAGTTCCTCACCAAATCTCCTCTCCCGATTCGAAGTGAATGATTAAATCAATACAACTATTGGCCAGATAATTGCAAGCATTAAACATAATTGGGAAAACTCAATAAAAAGGTAATAAATTGGATAATCTCAATCAATTCGTCAAAACAAAGGTTTCATCAAAACCCTAGATTAGGGCTTTTAGCCTGACATACTAAAAACTGAAAATACAGAATAAATAAACAAAAGCATAAAATTCAAACGCAGATGAAGTTCGGATTCCTCCGTTCTTCAGCTCCCGCCTTCTGCCCTTGAATTCTTCTGCTTTCCTCCTCTTCTCTGTCTCCAAGCTTAAGTTCTCCTAGGTTTAGATTCAATGATTCCAAGATAATTAAATTAGGGTCTTAAGCCCTATTTATAGCTCAGCACCTCCACAAATCGCGTCCGTATTAATCGGTTGAAAATCGGCTTCAAACGGCCCGTAATCCGCACGAGCGTACCAAACCCGCTAAGTGTGCCGCGGCTCATCAACTGTCTGCGGCACATCGCCAAAAGCAATACAGGCGTAAATAAATTCTTCGTGCCGCGGCTCACAGGGCTGTGCCGCGCGACACAGTACACCTACTCGCCCTTCGGTGGTGTCTTCTGTGCCGCGGCTCGATTCCTTGCGCCGCGGCTCATCGTCGCTTTTGCTGTTTCGCCCGTTTTGCCTCGTTTTAGCTCCCGGACTTCAATTTCCTGTCAATCATACAAAATCAAGGCATTAAAAGCTCATTTAGATGATTTCACTCACCAAAACACTACAAAATAATGATAAATAAGCGTATAAAAATACGCCTAACAAATACCCCCAAACTTAAGCCTTTGCTTGTCCTCAAGCAAAAAGAATTAAAGTCAATAAAAGAATGTCGTGAATAATTGTGCAACTCGGAGTGGTCAATCTAATCACTACTATCCTGCCCTGCTCTCGCAATAATACGAGTGTCATAAAAGCGCCGCACTCGAATAATGATTCCGCAAAGTAATCAAGTTCATTCTAATCATTCGTTCATGAAGAAAACTCAGCTCAAAGATTAACAAAACATGAGTCAAATCGACCGTCAATATGAAAGGCTAACATAAACAAGCTAGTTCGTCGCGTTCCCCAGTCTAAAGGCACAATTTTCACGAGTCTCATAATAAATAAACCTCGGACAGTATCCCCTTATATATATGCTCAAAAAATTTGATTCGAGTCGACCACTAGGTTAGGATCTCGGGATGTTTCATCGGGATAATCCTAGGGTGGAACTTCCATTCTCATGGATTCGGAAACCGTTTGACGTAAAAGACACTCATGGGGCACATGGATGCTTCTAGTTACTAAGTTCCCGTATACAGCGGAGAAACAACTCGAATACATAATTTCCGCATGTCCGAATCAAGGTTGCCGTTTTACGCGAGAGTAAACAGCGGGTCACGCGAATACCCCCGGTTACTAGGCTTCCTATCATTGGCACATGTGAAATCACTAAATCACTAGTCTAATCGGGGTCGCTGCTTTACGCGAGAGTAAACAACGGGTCACGCGAATGCCCCTGTTACTAGACTTCCCTTCATAGAACACTTTATCTCGACTTTTAGGGAAAACTGACCGACTCAAAACTCAAACTAAGTGCTAACACGATCAAGAAACAAGACGACTCACTATCCGGAAAATGTAGCCAAACGTATTGATGGGGATTTTAAACAAGTATGTATCGTCTCTTATCGCCAAGACCTCTACAATCACGAAAAATTTCGACCTAATTGAATACTAAGGTAATGTAAATAACTGACTACAACTCGACTAAAACTCGCCCGCTTCTTCAGAGAGAAAGACAGTGTCGTAACTTCAGTATCACACAAATAGAAGCACGAAAATTCACGAATAAAGAAAAACTACGACAAGCAAGGCTATCTGAAAAAAAAAATTATGCAAAGAAATGAAAAGTGCAACAGAATATAATGTACAGCAAGAAAATAGATTACAGCGATGAATGTAGACTGAATGTAAATCCCCCCCCAAACTTAGGACGTACATTGACCTCAATGGACAAAAAAATGAAATGCAAGAAAAGTAAAAGGTCAAGTACTACCCTCCGGTCTGCTCAGGAGCTGGTGCCGGCATCGTCCGGTGAGGAGGGTGGTGTGGCTGGCCGGGCGGGCGCAATAAATGGCCCGTCGGGATGCATGATGTGGGCCGTCCATGCGGCAAGGTGCTCCTGATGATAAGCAGCCCTCGCAGCAAGACGCCTAGCCGCTCGTCGGCTGGCCCGGCGGGCCTGCTCTCTCATCTCGGCTCTGGCGGCAGCAACAACACTCTCCCTCGCCGCCCGCTGCTCCTCCCGCATAGCAGCCATCCAGCTCTCTCTCTCTCTCCTCATCTCATCTCTCTCTCTCCTCGTCTCATCTCTCTCTCTCCTCAACTCCTCTCTCAGCTCCTCTCTCTCTCTCCTCAGCTCCTCCCTATGCTCTTCTCTCTGTCTCCTCATATCCTCCCGCAGCCCATCAAACAGCTCATCCAACCTCGCTCTGTCAGCCGCGGGCGGCCTCTCCGTGCGTCAACAAAGCGGCTCGGGGATCCTCGTGAGCCTCCTCGAGCAAAAATCCTCGCCCCAGCGTGTGCGGCGCTCCGCCCCACCGGTCAAAATGCGATATGATGCGGTGGTCGATCGGGGCACGTGGGGCAAGCGGCTCGTCGGCCCGACCACGTCGGCCATTGCCGGCATAAAGCGCGAGATGAGGGAGGGGTGCTTCAACCCCGTCTTGGCCCCCCTGGATACTCTGGAAGATAGATCGGACGAGAATGGGGCCACATCGAAACGCAGCCGGAGGTGATAGCAAAAGTATCCGGCGCGGGAGAGAAATCTCAGCGGATCTGGGAGGTGGGGTCAATGCGTGCGCAAATAAAGTAAAGCCGTGCTCGCCCGAGCCGAGGCGCGAGCTCTGAAGTGAAAAGTGGATGAGCTCGTGCTCATTGCTCCCGGTCGGTGCAGGTGTCGTGATCGTCTCAAGCAGGCCCTCCTTAGTGAGGCCGGTCATCACGCGGTCATAGGCTGTCTCGTCAACCGCCGGAAACCCAAAAAGCCTCCGAATAGCAGTCGGGGAGAAATCAACTGTGACCCCTCGGACGTCGACCTGAGTCCGAGACTCTAAAGATGGCAACGAATGCCCTGCCCGGATATGCTTCACAGAGCGCCGCGTAAAACTCTGGACGATCGAGATGACCGCTGGCTCGGGAGGTGTCAGAATCTGGCCCATCCCATCTCGTCGATCATGGTGAGCAACTCCCCATCCTGAGGAGCTGGAGTAAAACCTCTCTCGGGAATAAGTGGTCGAGGACGGATCTTTTCGTTGAATATCTTGTGAATTTCGGGGTCCGAAAATTGGTGCCCCTCCGCCTCGGCCCGACCCCGAGAGGTCTCCCCTCGCGTAGGGGATGACTCGGTCCTAGCACGCTTGGTCAACTTCTTCGTGCGCGCCATAATCAGTCCTGAGAAGTACAACACGAGGGTTTATTTACGCAAAAATAGTAACAATGATCTATGCGTGGCTAAGGATATCAAACCAGAAATTCCGAATTTAAGACACTAGCGCATACGAGAGAAAAAGATGAATTAGGACTTAAACATCTAAACTGGATGTAAGGGTTGGGATTGCTGTAAATTGAAAACGTATACGTTGCACAAAACTTCAAAACAATTGTTTTTTCAAAGAAAACTTTTCATTTGGGCAATTTATCGGACACCTTGAGGGCGCACGCTTACTTGAAGAATAAACATAGTTCTAGCTCGATTCAACCCCCAAAAACAGAAATACAATGCAATCAGCAACAACTTAACACATTCAACTCATTTATGTTCCAATTTAATCAAGAAAATTCGATGAAACTACCCTGTTATTCTCTAACAATCACAAAACTATTTGAAGGAAAATAAACATGTTCCAATCATTCAAAGCATAAACACTTCCATATATCATCCATAAGCAAATAAGAATTCAAGATTCAAACGTACCTTTTTGAAGATTTCAAGAAAAATCGCAGGAAAAAAATTGAAGAATCGCTTCGGCCGGTTCGCGCTGGGGAGGGAAGGCAAGGGAAATAGGAAAGCTTACCTGGAAATGCCGGCCGAATGCTCGTTATATGCTACATGGCCTTTCAAATTCCGCATAGTGTGCCGCGGCTCACAATAACTGTGCCGCGGCACAAGGTACAGTCCCTTTTACCTGTGTCTCGTTTTGTCGTGTGCCGCGGCACAGATTTCGTGTGCCGCGGCTCATTGCTCAAGTGTGCCGCGGCTCATTTATGCCGTGCCGCGGCACAAAGTACAGTCGGTTTTGCCTCCCCCTGCGATCGATGTGTGCCGCGGCTCACAATAACTGTGCCGCGGCTCATACTCCAGTTTCTTCCCTGGGACTTTCCTGCACAGAATTTTGAAAAGAAGACGTTAAAAACGAGAGGAAGAAGCAAATAGAAGCACAAAAATGATGAAAAATAAGAATCACGAATACAAGAAAAATAAAGAAATGCAAAATTCTACAACTACGAGCTCGGGTTGCCTCCCGAGAAGCGCTAAGTTTATAGTCTTCAGCCGGACCTATTGAACAACGTTAGTTCGCTTTTCGCAAACTCCATTTGGCTTCCGCCCATTTCATAGAACAGTTTGTATTTTGTTTAAAATTATGACCATTGGTCATCAGCAGTTCGACTTTCGGTTCAGTCATCAAATGTAGTTTGCGGAAAGGTTTCGACTTGAATAACTTTCCGAAACACCCGGTTTCTCCATGACTAATTGTCCGCTTGGCTCTCAGCTCACTCTCCTCCTTCGCCAACGAACTCACGACTGCAGCAGATTTTTCCTCATGCTCGAGGAATGCCACTCGTTCAACATCCTTCTTAAAACTTGGGCCATTCAACACAAAATCTGAATTTTTCCACCGACGATGTTTTCGGTGCTTACCTCTTTCAACAACATCCACACTTTCAATTTGAGACTCTTTATCAGCACTTCAGGGACATGGGAACGATTTGAACACTTGAAAAGTAACTTGCTCGTCTTGGACCCTCAGAGTTAACTCCCCCTTTTCCACGTCTATAAGGGTGCGGCCCGTCGCTAGAAATGGTCGTCCCAAGATGATCGGAATATTTTCATCTTCCTCCATGTCTAGTACGATGAAATCGGCCGGAAAGATGAACTTATCGACTTTAACTAAAACATCCTCGATCACTCCCTGATACTTTATCGATCGATCCGCCAATTGTAATGAGACTGTGGTTGGCTTGGCTTCCCCAATATTCAGCTTTTGGAAAATCGACAGAGGCATGAGGTTGATACTTGCACCAAGATCGCATAGTGCCTTATTAAATGAAAGATTCCCCATGGTGCAAGGTATGTTGAAGCTTCCCGGATCTTTCAATTTAGGTGGGAGCTTCTTTTGAAGGATTGCACTACACTCCTCTGTCAAAGTGACCGTTTCAAACTCCTCAAGCTTTCTCTTCTTCGATAATATCTCTTTCATAAACTTGACATAACTCGGCATCTGTTCCAATGCGTCGGCGAACGGAATATTTATGTGAAGCTTTTTGAACACATCAAGGAACTTGGAAAATTGTTTGTCTGCCCTCCTTTGCTGTAGTCTCTGCGGAAACGGAACGGGGGGAACACATGTCTTCAAGTTATCCGGCTTCACATCCTTTGACTCCTCTGGCTTTAAATCCATCTCTTCCTCCATCACTTTCTTCTCTTTACCCAGCTCCGGCTGATCCAGCAACTCTCTCCCGCTTCTCAAGCTAACTGCGTTTAGACTCTCTCTAGGATTAGTCTCTGTTGTACTCGGCAATGCTCCCTCCGGACGAGCTGTCAACACATTAGCGATTTGGCCCAGCTGGACCTCCAAATTCCGAATGGAAGCAGAATGATTTTGTAGTGTAGCTTCCGTCCGAGTCATAAATTGACTCGTATTTGCCGCCAATTTTGCAAGCGCTTCCTCGAGAGACACTTTGGGAGCGGAAGGGGGCTGCTGTTGATTCTGAGCGAAAGGGGGCTGGTGTGCATTCTGTCCGTTTCTCCATGAAAAGTTGGGATGATTGCGCCACCCCGGATTTTAAGTATTGGAGTACGGGTTATTCGGTCGATTCCCATTTCCTACGAATTGAGCCTGCTCCATCTGATTTTGCTCGAACGGATTTCCAAATTGACACTCCGCGCTCGGGTGTGATCCGTTACACCAATTACATGTCTCAATGGTAACGGGGGCTGGTGCGTGCGAAAATGTCCGAGTCATGTGTCATAGCGGCGACTTGAGCTGTCAAGGTGGAGATCGGATCATTGCTTGAAACTTCCATTACTCTTTTCGGTGTCAATCTTTATGATGGCCATTGGTATGCGTTTTCGGCCATATCTTCCAAAAGCACGTGTGCCTCGGCCATAGATTTTGCCATGAATGTCCCACCGGAGGCCGCATCCACTAAAGTGCGTGTAGAAGCACTCAAACCACCATAAAACGTATGAAGCTGAAGCCAATCAGGAATGCCGTGATGAGGGCATCTTCGTAGCAATTCTTTATATCGCTCCCACGCCTCGTGGAGCGTTTCCATATCGTACTGGGCAAAAGTGGTTATCTCGTTTCTCAACCTCGCCATCTTAGCTGGTGGGAAAAATTTGGCAAGGAAGGCTTGCGCTAACCTCTCCCATGTTGTAATCGACCCCGGCGGTAGGGAATTTAACCAAAACTTTGCTTTATCCCTCAAAGAGAAAGGGAAAAGCCTCAATCGGATGGCATCGTCGGTGACGCCATTAGTCTTAAATGTGTCGCATATCTCAAGGAATGAAGCAATGTGGGCATTCGGGTCGTCCTTCGGCGATCCACGAATGGGCTCGCCTGCACCATCTGAATAATGGCGGGCTTGATCTCAAAGTTATTAGCTTGGATGGTGGGACGCCGAATTCCCGAAAAATTTGCGTTGACTTGCGGCATGGCATAATCTCGAAGAGCGAGTTCCGGTTGAACTTGCCGCACTTGGTTGTCTCCTCCTTGGATTTCAATATTCTCGGCCATGTTGGCCGTAAATCTGCAACTCTCTTTTCTCCTTTTTGTTCCTTCTTAGCGTGCGCTCGAGCTCGGTGTCCAAAGGTAGTAAGCCTTCGTTACCGAGTCTTCTCATGCACTAACGAAAGGTCCTGAAAGGAAAAACGAATAAACAAAATTAAATACGCAAAAATAAAAATAAAACGTTCAAATTAAGACTGGAAATACTTAAATCGATATTAGAAAAATTTCAGTCCCCGGCAACGGCGCCAAAAACTTGTTGCGATATTTCCTACACGCAAGTGCACGTCATCGTTTACAAGTAATAAAGTGATAAGTAGAGTATCGTTCCCACGAGGATTGAATCTCTAACTACCGACGTTTTCGTATTCCAATTTTATTTGAACAATCGAAGTTGGGTTTTGTGATTAATAGCTAAAAGAATTTCTACAATACTAAGCAGTAGAAAACAATATCTTGGATTAAGGAAATCAAATGATGAATACGTCTAGAGTTCTAAATCCACCTTAATTTATCCGAATTTAATCTTGATTATCCGTAATAAATAATTTTCCCAATTTATTGAAGGAGATTGCTAATATATTCTACCGCCTCTCCCGAGGTCAATAGATTTATCTAACGGCGACTAACGCACTCTATCCCTAGGTGAATTATCTCGTCGCTAGGCAAAAAGCATGAAATCTCCTAAAGGCCACGTAGTTCCTATGAGTATATTCCTATCTCACAGAATAAAACGGTCCTCACCAATAGTTCCTCACCAAATCTCCTCTCCCGATTCGAAGTGAATGATTAAATCAATACAACTATTGGCCAGATAATTGCAAGCATTAAACATAATTGGGAAAACTCAATAAAAAGGTAATAAATTGGATAATCTCAATCAATTCGTCAAAACAAAGGTTTCATCAAAACCCTAGATTAGGGCTTTTAGCCTGACATACTAAAAACTGAAAATACAGAATAAATAAACGAAAGCATAAAATTCAAACGCAGATGAAGTTAGGATTCCTCCGTTCTTCAGCTCCCGCCTTCTGCCCTTGAATTCTTCTGCTTTCCTCCTCTTCTCTGTCTCCAAGCTTAAGTTCTCCTAGGTTTAGATTCAATGATTCCAAGATAATTAAATTAGGGTCTTAAGCCCTATTTATAGCTCAGCACCTCCACAAATCGCGTCCGTATTAATCGGTTGAAAATCGGCCAAACGGCCCAGAATCCGCGCAGACGGACCAAACCCGCTAAGTGTGCCGCGGCTCACTGAACCTGTGCCGCGGCACATCGCCAAAAGCTGAATACCTGGGCGTAAATAAATTCTTCTGTGCCACGGCTCACCTGGGCTGTGCCGCGGCACGTAATCTGACTACTCGCCCTTCGGTGGTGTCTTCTGTCCGCGCTCGATTCCTTGCGCGCGGCTCATCGTCGATTTTCCGTTTACTGCTTTGCCTCGTTTTAGCTCCTGACTTCAATTTCTGTCAATCATACAAAATCAAGGCATTAAAAGCTCATTTAGATGATTTCACTCACCAAAACACTACAAAATAATGATAAATAAGCGTATAAAAATACGCCTAACAAATACCCCCAAACTTAAGCCTTTGCTTGTCCTCAAGCAAAAAGAATTAAAGTCAATAAAAGAATGTCGTGAATAATTGTGCAACTCGAAGTGTTCAATCTAATCAATACTATCCTGCCATTCTCTCTAAATAATACGAGTGTCATAAAAGCGAGCTGCACTCAGAATAATGATTCCGCAAAGTAATCAAGTTCAGTCCTAATCATTCGTTCATGAAGAAAACTCAGCTCAAAGATTAACAAAACATGAGTCAAATCGACCGTCAATATGAAAGGCTAACATAAACAAGCTAGTTCGTCGCGTTCCCCAGTCTAAAGGCACAATTTTCACGAGTCTCATAATAAATAAACCTCGGACAGTATCCCCTTATATATGCTCAAAAAATTTGATTCGAGTCGACCACTAGGTTAGGATCTCGGGATGTTTCATCGGGATAATCCTAGGGTGGAACTTCCATTCTCATGGATTCGGAAACCGTTTGACGTAAAAGACACTCATGGGGCACATGGATGCTTCTAGTTACTAAGTTCCCGTATACAGCGGAGAAACAACTCGAATACATAATTTCCGCATGTCCGAATCAAGGTTGCCGTTTTACGCGAGAGTAAGCAATGGTCACGCGAATACCCGGTTACTAGGCTTCCTATCATTGGCACATGTGAAATCACTAAATCACTAGTCTAATCGGGGTCGTCGTTTTACGAGAGTAAACAACGGTCACGCGAATGCCCCTGTTACTAGACTTCCCTTCATAGAACACTTTATCTCGACTTTTAGGGAAAAGCGACCGACTCAAAACTCAAACTAAGTGCTAACACGATCAAGAAACAGTATGACTCACTATCCGGAAAATGTAGCCAAACGTATTGATGGGGATTTTAAACAAGTATGTATCGTCTCTTATCTGCAAGACCTCTACAATCACGAAAAATTTGGACCTAATTGAATACTAAGCGAGCAGAAATAATCGACTACAACTCGACTAAAACTCGCCGCTTCTTGAGAGAGAAAGACAAGTGTCGTAACTTCAAGATCACACAAATAGAAGCACGAAAATTCACGAATAAAGAAAAACTACGACAAGCAAGGCTATCTCAAAAAAAATTTATGCAAAGAAATGAAAAGTGCAATGAATATAATGTCTGACAAGAAAATAGAGTACAACGATGAATGTAGATCGAATGTAAATCCCCCAAACTTAGGACGTACATTGACCTCAATGGAAAAAAATGAAATGCAAGAAAAGTAAAAGGTCAAGTACTCCCCTCAGAGTCTGCTCGGGAGTGGTGCGGCATCGTCCGGTGAGGAGGGTGGTGTGGCTGGCCGGGCGGGCGCAATAAATGGCCCGTCGGGATGCATGATGTGGGCCGTCCATGCGGCGAGGTGCTCCTGATGATAAGCAGCCCTCGCAGCAAGACGCCTAGCCGCTCGTCGGCTGGCCCGGCGGGCCTGCTCTCTCATCTCGGCTCTGGCGGCAGCAACAACACTCTCCCTCGCCGCCCGCTGCTCCTCCCGCATAGCAGCCATCCAGCTCTCTCTCTCTCTCCTCATCTCATCTCTCTCTCTCCTCGTCTCATCTCTCTCTCTCCTCAACTCCTCTCTCAGCTCCTCTCTCTCTCCTCAGCTCCTCCCTATGCTCTTCTCTCTGTCTCCTCATATCCTCCCGCAGCCCATCAAACAGCTCATCCAACCTCGCTCTGTCGGGCTGCGGGCCGGCCTCTCCGTGCGTCAACAAAAGCGGCTCGGGGGATCCCTCGTGAGCCTCCTCGAGCAAAAATCCTCGCCCCCGAGCGTGTGCCGGCGCTCCGCCCCACTGGTCAAAATGCGATATGATGCGGTGGTCGATCGGGGCCTGTGGGGCAAGCATCGGCTCGTCGACCACGTCGGCCATTGCACGGCATAAAGCGCAGATGAGGGAGGGGTGCTTCAACCCGTCTTGGCCCCCTGGATACTCTGGAAGATAGATCGGACCGTAATGGGGCCACATCAAACGCAGCCGGAGGTGATAGCAAAAGTATCCGGCGCGGGAGAGAAAAGCTGTGCGGATCTGGGAGGTGGGGTCAATGCGTGCGCAAATAAAGTAAAGCTGTGCTCGCCGAGCCGGTGAGGCGCGAGCTCTGAAGTGAAAAGTGGATGAGCTCAGTGCTCACGCTCCCGGTCGGTGCAGGCCGTAATCGTCTCAAGCGGGGCCTCCTTAGTGAGGCCGGTCATCACGCGGTCATAGCCGTCTCGTCAACCGCCGAAACCCAAAAAGCCTCCAAATAGCAATCGGGAGAAATCAGCGTGACCCCTCGGACGTCGACTGAGTCCGAGACTCTAAAGATGGCAACGAATGCCCCTGCCGGATATGCTTCAGAGAGCGGCGCGTAAAACTCTGGACGATCGAGATGACCGGCGCTCGGAGGTGTCTTTAATCAGCCCATCCCATCTCGTCGATCATGGTGAGCAACTCCCCATCCTGAGGAGCTGGAGTAAAACCTCTCTCGGGAATAAGTGGTCGCGGACGGATCTTTTCGTTGAATATCTTGTGAATTTCGGGGTCCGAAAATTGGTGCCCCTCCGCCTCGGCCCGACCCCGAGAGGTCTCCCCTCGCGTAGGGGATGACTCGGTCCTAGCACGCTTGGTCAACTTCTTCGTGCGCGCCATAATCAGTCCTGAGAAGTACAACACGAGGGTTTATTTACGCAAAAATAGTAACAATGATCTATGCGCGGCTAAGGATATCAAACCAGAAATTCCGAATTTAAGACACTAGCGCATACGAGAGAAAAAGATGAATTAGGACTTAAACATCTAAACTGGATGTAAGGGTTGGGCTTGCTGTAAATTGAAAACGTATACGTTGCACAAAACTTCAAAACAATTGTTTTTTCAAAGAAAACTTTCATTTGGGCAATTTATCGGACACCTTGAGGGCGCACGCTTACTTGAAGAATAAACATAGTTCTAGCTCGATTCAACCCCCAAAAAGCAGAAATACAATGCAATCAGCAACAACTTAACACATTCAACTCATTTATGTTCCAATTTAATCAAGAAAATTCGATGAAACTACCCTGTTATTCTCTAACAATCACAAAACTATTTGAAGGAAAATAAACATGTTCCAATCATTCAAAGCATAAACACTTCCATATATCATCCATAAGCAAATAAGAATTCAAGATTCAAACGTACCTTTTTGAAGATTTCAAGAAAAATGGCAGGAAAAAAATTGAAGAATCGCTTCGGCTGGTTCGCGCTGGGGAGGGAAGGCAAGGGAAATAGGAAAGCTTACCTGGAAATGCCGGCCGAATGCTCGTTATATGCTACATGGCCTTTCAAATTCCGCATAGTGTGCCGCGGCTCACAATAACTGTGCCGCGGCACAAGGTACAGTCCCTTTTACCTGTGTCTCGTTTTGTCGTGTGCCGCAGCACAGATTTCGTGTGCCGCGGCTCATTGCTCAAGTGTGCCGCGGCTCATTTATGCTGTGCCGCGGCACAAAGTACAGTCGGTTTTGCCTCCCCCTGCGATCGATGTGTGCCGCGGCTCACAATAAGCGTGCGGCTCATACTCGATTTCTTCCACAGGACTTTCCGCACGAATTTTGAAAAGAAGACGTTAAAAACGAGAGGAAGAAGCAAATAGAAGCACAAAAATGATGAAAAATAAGAATCACGAATACAAGAAAAATAAAGAAATGCAAAATTCTAAAACTACGAGCTCGGGTTGCCTCCCGAGAAGCGCTAAGTTTATAGTCTTCAGCCGGACCTATTGAACAACGTTAGTTCGCCGCAAACTCCATTTGGCTTCCGCCCGTTCATCGAACCGTTTGTATTTTGGTTAAAATTATGACCATTGGTCATCGCGATTCGACTTTCGGTTCAGTCATCAAATGTAGTTTGCGGAAAGGTTTCGACTTGAATAACTTTCCGAAACACCCGGTTTCTCCATGACTAATTGTCCGCTTGGCTCTCGGCTCACTCTCCTCCTTCGCCAACGAACTCACGATCGCAAATTTTTCCTCATGCTCGAGGAATGCCACTCGCTCAACATCCTTCTTAAAACTTGGGCCATTCAACACAAAATCAATTTTTCCACCGACGATGTTTTCGGTGCTTTCCTCTTTCAACAACATCCACACTTTCAATTTGAGACTCTTTATCAAGACTTAGGGACATGGGAACGATTTGAACACTTGAAAAGTAACTTGCTCGTCTTGGACCCTCGAGTTAACTCCCCTTTTCCACGTCTATAAGGGTGCGGCCGTCGCTAGAAATGGTCGTCCCAAGATGATCGGAATATTTTCATCTTCCTCCATGTCTAGTACGATGAAATCGGCGGAAAGATGAACTTATCGACTTTAACTAAAACATCCTCGATCACTCCCCTCGGATACTTTATCGATCGATCCGCCAATTGTAATGAGGCGTGGTTGGCTTGGCTTCCCCAATATTCAGCTTTTGGAAAATCGACAGAGGCATGAGGTTGATACTTGCACCAAGATCGCATAGTGCCTTATTAAATGAAAGATTCCCCATGGTGCAAGGTATGTTGAAGCTTCGGATCTTTCAATTTAGGTGGGAGCTTCTTTTGAAGGATTGCACTACACTCCTCTGTCAAAGTGACCGTTTCAAACTCCTCAAGCTTTCTCTTCTTGATAATATCTCTTTCATAAACTTGACATAACTCGGCATCTGCTCCAATGCGTCGCGAACGGAATATTTATGTGAAGCTTTTGAACACATCAAGGAACTTGGAAAATTGTTTGTCTGCCCTCCTTTGCAGTAGTCTCTGCGGAAGCGGGGGAACACATGTCTTCAAGTTATCGGCTTCACATCCTTTGACTCCTCGGCTTTAAATCCATCTCTTCCTCCATCACTTTCTTCTCTTTACCCAGCTCCGGCTGATCCAGCAACTCTCTCCCGCTTCTCAAGCTAACTGCGTTTAGACTCTCTCTAGGATTAGTCTCTGTTGTACTCGGCAATGCTCCCTCCGAACGAGCTGTCAACACATTAGCGATTTGGCCCAGCTGGACCTCCAAATTCCGAATGGAAGCAGAATGATTTTGTAGTGTAGCTTCCGTCCGAGTCATAAATTGACTCGTATTTGCCGCCAATTTTGCAAGCGCTTCCTCGAGAGACACTTTGGGAGCGGAAGGGGGCTGCTGTTGATTCTGAGCGAAAGGGGGCTGGTGTGCGTTCTGTCCGTTTCTCCATGAAAAGTTGGGATGATTGCGCCACCCCGGATTTTAAGTATTGGAGTACGGGTTATTCGGTCGATTCCCATTTCCTACGAATTGAGCCTGCTCCATCTGATTTTGCTCGAACGGATTTCCAAATTGACACTCCGCGCTCGGGTGTGATCCGTTACACCAATTACATGTCTCAATGGTAACGGGGGCTGGTGCGTGCGAAAATGTCTGGAGCTGTTGTGTCAAAGCGGCGACTTGAGCTGTCAAGGTGGAGATCGGATCATTGCTTGAAACTTCCATTACTCTTTTCGGTGTCAATCTTTCTGATGGCCATTGGTATGCGTTTTCGGCCATATCTTCCAAAAGCACGTGTGCCTCGGCCATAGATTTTGCCATGAATGTCCCACCGGAGGCCGCATCCACTAAAGTGCGTGTAGAAGCACTCAAACCACCATAAAACGTATGAAGCTGAAGCCAATCAGGAATGCCGTGATGAGGGCATCTTCGTAGCAATTCTTTATATCGCTCCCACGCCTCGTGGAGCGTTTCCATATCGTACTGGGCAAAAGTGGTTATCTCGTTTCTCAACCTCGCCGTCTTAGCTGGTGGGAAAAATTTGGCAAGGAAGGCTTGCGCTAACCTCTCCCATGTTGTAATCGACCCCGGCGGTAGGGAATTTAACCAAAACTTTGCTTTATCCCTCAAAGAGAAAGGGAAAAGCCTCAATCGGATGGCATCGTCGGTGACGCCATTAGTCTTAAATGTGTCGCATATCTCAAGGAATGAAGCAATGTGGGCATTCGGGTCGTCCTTCGGCAGTCCACAGAATGGGCTCGCCTGCACCATCTGAATAATGGCGGGCTTGATCTCAAAGTTATTAGCTTGGATGGTGGGACGCCGAATTCCCGAAAAATTTGCGTTGACTTGCGGCATGGCATAATCTCGAAGAGCGAGTTCCGGTTGAACTTGCCGCACTTGGTTGTCTCCTCCTTGGATTTCAATATTCTCGGCCATGTTGACCGTCGTCTGCAACTCTCTTTTCTCCTTTTTGTTCCTTCTTAGCGTGCGCTCGAGCTCGGTGTCCAAAGGTAGTAAGCCTTCGTTACCGAGTCTTCTCATGCACTAACGAAAGGTCCTGAAAGGAAAAACGAATAAACAAAATTAAATACGCAAAAATAAAAATAAAACGTTCAAATTAAGACTGGAAATACTTAAATCGATATTAGAAAAATTTCAGTCCCCGGCAACGGCGCCAAAAACTTGTTGCGATATTTCCTACACGCAAGTGCACGTCATCGTTTACAAGTAATAAAGTGATAAGTAGAGTATCGTTCCCACGAGGATTGAATCTCTAACTACCGACGTTTTCGTATTCCAATTTTATTTGAACAATCGAAGTTGGGTTTTGTGATTAATAGCTAAAAGAATTTCTACAATACTAAGCAGTAGAAAACAATATCTTGGATTAAGGAAATCAAATGATGAATACGTCTAGAGTTCTAAATCCACCTTAATTTATCCGAATTTAATCTTGATTATCCGTAATAAATAATTTTCCCAATTTATTGAAGGCGGAGATTGCTAATATATTCTACCGCCTCTCCCGAGGTCAATAGATTTATCTAACGGCGACTAACGCACTCTATCCCTAGGTGAATTATCTCGTCGCTAGGCAAAAAGCATGAAATCTCCTAAAGGCCACGTAGTTCCTATGAGTATATTCCTATCTCACAGAATAAAACGGTCCTCACCAATAGTTCCTCACCAAATCTCCTCTCCCGATTCGAAGTGAATGATTAAATCAATACAACTATTGGCCAGATAATTGCAAGCATTAAACATAATTGGGAAAACTCAATAAAAAGGTAATAAATTGGATAATCTCAATCAATTCGTCAAAACAAAGGTTTCATCAAAACCCTAGATTAGGGCTTTTAGCCTGACATACTAAAAACTGAAAATACAGAATAAATAAACGAAAGCATAAAATTCAGACGCAGACGAAGTTCGGATTCCTCCGTTCTTCAGCTCCCGCCTTCTGCCCTTGAATTCTTCTGCTTTCCTCCTCTTCTCTGTCTCCAAGCTTAAGTTCTCCTAGGTTTAGATTCAATGATTCCAAGATAATTAAATTAGGGTCTTAAGCCCTATTTATAGCTCAGCACCTCCACAAATCGCGTCCGTATTAATCGGTTGAAAATCGGCCAAACGGCCCGTAATCCGCGCAGACGTACCAAACTGCTAAGTGTGCCGCGGCTCATCAACTTTGTGCCGCGGCACATCGCCAAAAGTCAATACACAGGCGTAAATAAATTTTTACGTGCCGCGGCTCACTGGCCGTGTCTTGACACGAAATCTGACCTACTCTCGCCCTTCGGTGGTGTCTTCTGTGCCGCGGCTCGATTCCTTGCGCCGCGCTCATCGCCCGCTTTTGCCGTTTTACTGCTTTGCCTCGTTTTAGCTCCCGGACTTCAATTTCCTGTCAATCATACAAAATCAAGGCATTAAAAGCTCATTTAGATGATTTCACTCACCAAAACACTACAAAATAATGATAAATAAGCGTATAAAAATACGCCTAACACCATCAGAGGGTAGCCTGAAGATGTTTTTGAGAAGCTCTTGGTCAATGCGGATCTCCACTCCGCGAATGATTGCTGTGATATCAGCAACATGTCCTCCTAGAGCCAGACACAGAAAACGAACCACGGCGTTGAGGTAGAACTCCTCAACAAGATGAACGTCATATTTCTCGGCGGTGTGGCTCCCAAGGCGGTAGAGGCCTTGTTGAGAGATTCTAGTGGTGACGACCTCCATGGCATCGACGTCATCAATTTCAGCGCGAATGCATTCCATCACGACAGATCTGGAGAAGATCCGTCCATCGATGAAGTTCAGAGACTTCTTGAGAGCGGTGGAAGATGTCTGAGTAGACGCCATTGATGATTCTCAAGAAAAGATGAAAAATATTTAAGAAGAATATGCAGTTAACACAGAAAAACTTGTAGGCTGAATTGCTTGAGTGCTCTTAAAATATGCAGAAGGCGTAAAGAGTCTCAAATGGCATTTGCAGTCTTTTTATAGTAGGCGGCGAAGAAGGGTTTTTAGAGAATGAATGGTCAGATCTAAGGGATGGAAACCGGCATTTGAAATGAACGATCACGATGGACTGAGTGTAACTGGTACACTTATCCATTGAATTTTAAAATAGGAGCGGGTCCCACTTTTGACATTTGTTGTTACCCTTAATGCCTGAAACGACGGTATTAAATATTAAACAATTTGAAAACATCGCGGATTTTGAGATTTGATTATCCAGATGTCGTGTAAGGCATTTAATGTAAACGACGTTTGATATGAAAACAAGGCACGTGGACAAAAATTATTTTTAGCCGACAAATATTAAAATATATAATGAATCGAAATCCCATAGTATGTGTTGTATCCGCGACGATACAACGTTCCCCCTTAAAAGGTACATATAGGTTTTAATTCCATACAACAACTTTTGGATTAATGCTGTATTCATGGGTCATACTGTATTCCCCCTTAATTATTGCACACGTCAGCTATATGATGATTCATATCACTTTGTTCCCTACAGTGCTGTATTGAAGGCTCTGAGTGTACAACTAATTAATGGTTGATACTGTATTCTTGGATCTTACAGCATTTCCCCTCAATTGTTGAGTAAAAACAGTAAATACTTACAGGGAGTCAGGCTGTAGCAATCCCAATTCTTATCGAAGCATGTTGAATCTTGCTTTGTCGAGAGGCTTGGTGAAGATGTCGGCCAACTAAATATCTGTATGAACCTTTTCTAGCCGAACATCCTTGTTCTCGACATGATTCCTTATGAAATGATGCTTCATGTTGATATGCTTAGTGCGCGAGTGCAATACAGGGTTGTGCGTTATTGCAATTGCACTCGTGCTATCACATATGATTGCGTTTCCTTGGCTTCAATCCCATAATCTGACAATTGTTGCTGCATCCAAAGGATCTGCATACAGCAACTACCAGCAGCATAGTATTCCGATTCAGCCGTGGAAAGTGAGTTTGTCAATTGCTTCTTACTGAACCAAGAAACAAGTCTAGGTCCAAGAAAGTGACAAGTTCCACTTGTACTCTTCCTATCTAGCTTGCAACCTCCGAGATCCGAGTTGCTGTATCCAACTAAATCAAATCCGCATTCTTTAGGATACCACAGTCCTACATCGACTGTTCCTTTAATATACTTCAGGATTCGTTTAGCTATATTGAATTGTGATTCTTTGGGTGCTACTTGATATCTCGCACACACTCCTACAACAAACTGGATATCGGGCCTTCTAGCCGTTAGGTATAGGAGAGAGCCAATAAGCTTCCTGTAGAGTGATTGGTCAACCGACTTTCCGACTTCATCAGCACTAATTTGCACGGAAGTGCTCGTGGGGGTTGACGATGATTTGGAAGTGTTCATTCCAAATTTGTTGAGAAGCTCCTTGCTGTATTTTTCCTGGTTGATGAAAATCCCTGTAGGCAACTGCTTTACCTGCAAACCTAGGAAATAACTAAGTTCTCCCATCATACTCATTTCAAATTTACTTTGCATGAGATGAGAGAACCTTTGACATAAAGCAATGTTAGTTGAACCAAATATAATGTCATCTACATATATTTGAACCATTAGAAGGTCATCACCTTCCTGTATTTTGAACAAGGTTTTGTCCACTGCACCTTTCTCAAATCCATTATCGGTTAGATACTGGGACAGGGTTTCATACCATGCTCTAGGGGCTTGCTTAAGTCCATACAGTGCTTTCCTTAGCCTGTATACTAAATCGATGCTGTCTGTGTTGGCAAACCCTGGTGGTTGTTCAACATAAACTTCTTCGGCAAGGTCTCCATTTAGGAATGCACTTTTGACGTCCATTTGGTATACAATGAAGCTTTTATGGCGGCAAAGACTAAAAATATCCTAATGGCTTCTAGTCTGGCTACAGGGGCAAAAGTTTCATCGTAGTCTATGCCTTCTTCCTGTCTATAGCCTTGTGCGACTAGTCTGGATTTATTCTTTATAATTAGTCTATTTCGATCCTTTTTATTTCTAAATACCCATTTGGTTTCAATAACTAATTGATGCGTAGGTCTGGATACAAGATACCATACATTGTTTCTTTCGAAACCGTTAAGCTCTTCTTCCATAGATGTTATTCAATGAGAATTATTAAGAGCTTCTACGGTAGAAACATGTTCGGACTGGGCTAAGAATATAGCAATAGTGCACATATTGAGTCTTCTAAGCTCGGATTGAGATTTCCATTAACGGAATGGTGATATCTCAGTATCTAGTTCTTCTTGTGCACACAGTACATTTCCTTGTGTACTCTGTATTCTCCTTCGGGTAGAAACACCAGCATTAATGTTTCCAATGATCAGCTCTTGCGGGTGATCTCTCAACCATCTTCGGTCGGGTTCTAATTCGGGGTCCCGTACTGTATCTTGAGTTGCTGTAGTTTAAGCTTCAGCTTGTACAACATCGGCTTCATCTACGTCGATTCTTACAGCTGCGGGGTTGATTTCTAGGTCAACAACAGGTTCTATTGGAGTTGGTGGATCTAGGATGGGAAGTTGTTGGATGTTCTGAGTAACAGCTTCTACTCATGTAGGGTCATGGTGAGGTTCGTCGAACACTACATGAACTGATTCCTCGATCGTCAGCTTCCTTTTATTAAAGATCCTATAAGCTTTGCTGACGGAGGAATATCCTACAAATATTCCTTCATCTGACTTCTCATCAAATGTTCTAAGTTGATCCTTACCATTATTCAACACATAGCACCTGCATCCAAAAATGTGAAAATACGAAACTAATGGAGTTTTGTTGTTCCATACCTCATATGCTGTTTTGTTGTGGTGTTTGTTGATGATACAGTGGTTTTGAGTGTAGCATGCTGTATTGGTTGCTTCACCCCAGAAACGCTGTGGCAAATTGCTTGCGGCAATCATTGCCCTTGTTGCTTCTTTCAGCGTCCTATTCTTTCGCTCGGGAACACCATTTTGTTGAGGTGTACGGGCAGCTGAGTATTTGTGCTATATCCCATTTTCCGAAAAGTATTGCTCTATAAAGCGATTAGTAAATTTCGTACCTCTGTCGGAACGAATGGACACGATACTCGATCCCTTTTCATTTTGAAGCTTTCTCAGGAGCTCGGGCAGCTTTGATGTTGTTTCCTTCTTCTTGCTTAGGAAAATTGTCCAAGCATACCTGGAGTAATCATCAACAACAACAAGATAGTATTTCTTACCTCCCAAACTTACCGGGTCTATAGGACCATAGAGATCCATGTGTAGCATCTCCAACACTCTGTGGGTTGAAAGGTAGGATTTGCTCTTCATGGTGGACTTGATTTGCTTGCCTTTTTGACATGGTCCACAGACACTGTCTTTTTAGAATGATACATTCGGCAATCCTCTAACTAGTCCCTATCTTGAGAGCTTGTTGATTGTCTTTAAGTTGACGTGTGACATCCTCTTGTGCCATAGCCAACTTAGATCTGCAGTGCCTTTGGCAACTAAACAAGGAATAGTGGAGCTCATAGGAATTCAGTCAGCAATATACATATCACCTGATCTGCTTCCTGTGAGCACAACTTCTTTGGTCAGGATGTTCTTGACTCTACAGTGATCTATATAGAATTTCACCGAGAACTGTTTGTCACAAAACTGGCTAATACTAAGTATATTGTACTGTAAGCCTTCAACATGAGCTACATCGGTGACTTTGAATTTTCCGACAAGAAGGTTTCCTTTTCCTCTTGTTCTTCCTTTAGATTTATCACCGAAGCATACTTTTGGACCGCGACCTTCTACGAAATCTGATAGCTTTCTTCTATCTCCTGTCATGTGCCGGGAGCATCCGCTGTCGAAGTACCATATGTCCTTCTCCAAAATGTCCTGTAGCACATAAATTATGTAGATTTAGGTCCCCTTTGATTGTTGGGTCCGTGAGTGTTAGTGCCTTTAGGTACCCAAACTTTCCTGACAGCAATTGGTTTACTGTAGGTAACATTTGGTACAGACTTGCGGTATCTACGTGGGGCATGTACGTAGTTACTGTATCCATGATAATCATTATGCATGTAAAAATCAGGGTTATTATTATTAATCCAGTACATATGCCGTCTCGGAGGTGGAGCTATTTTCTTTGGCCTTACAGCTTGCCTTCTGGGTCTCCATTTAGATTCCCAACGCTGTTGTTGATACTATGCGGACACTTGCTGTCTCGATGGATAATGAGGCTCCTGTATCCAATACCCAGGCGTGCTGTACTAAAAGTACTACCGTGCGGGTCTTTGGTATTTGGATACAGCCTTCTTTCTGAACGGCTGTTGGCGCTGTTTATATGCTCGGGGAGCATGCTGTTGCGTGCGCCTTACAGGTTAGAATGGCTTATGATTCTGCTGTCTTGAATAGGATTGCGTGGGCGGAATGGCAGCCTTTGCTTTTCGCGGTGCAGCAGGTTCCTTCACAGGACTAGGAGTATCTTCCGATACAGGAATGTGTTCCACACTCTTGACGAACACAGTACTAGTTTTCTCTTTGTTGGAAAATGAGCTGTATCCTAAGCCACTTTTATCGTGAGCATGTTGCCCAGTGCTTAGAATTTCTTCCGTTCTTTTAGATGATTTCTCGAAAGATTTCAGAATGGTCTCAAGTTCGCTTCCTCGTTTCTCGAGAGTATTAAATTTAGCTTGAAGTAGAATAAAATCATTTGTCTTGCTTCCATTTTGAGACTTAGTCTCACTTAGTTCATGAGCAAGTTGACGATTGCTCTCCACGCGTTTTTCATGCTCGACCTTGCTGTTTTCACAATCAATAGACATATTTTCATAATTTATCTTTAGCAAGTCGTTTTTTTCTTTCAGTTCTATGTTGAAAAGTTGAAGCTGAATGTTTTCATTTTTCAAAGTCTCGTGGGCTTTTTGAATATTTTTAAATTCATTCATCATGTTTTCAAAATTATGCGATGCATTTACTGGAATAGCTGAGGTTGAGCTTACCTCATCGTCGCTATCTTCTTCTTCCGGAATGTCCTTTGCCATAAAGCACATATATGCCTTATCTTCGAATTCATCGTCAGATGAGTCACTTTCAGCGACCACCTGAAGACATTCTTCGGATTTGGATGGTGTGGGGGAGGCTTCTGATTCTCCTATCAGTGCCTTGAGCTTGTTTTTCCAAGCACGTATTCGTTCATCCCTCTCTTGTTGCTCGGCTTCCGGCAACCTTTGAACTTTAGGATGAGGACATTTGTTTGCATAATGTCCTGGTTTCCTGCAATTATAGCATAGGTTAGCATCACCAGAGGAAGTTTCAGTACTTATCTTGTGAACAAGCTTGGGCCTGTAGGGAGTCTTTGCAGACTGTTTGATGAACTTTTTGAATTTGTGCATGAGGAGCACCATTTCATCTTGTGACAGGATATCGTCGTCACTGTCAGCATTTTTGTAATTTGGCTTTGATGGGCTGGGCATGCTGTGTCGACGGTTAGATACATCGGCTAAGGCTGTAGTCCTAGCTGGAGATTCTTCAGCTTTCTCTCTCCTGTCTATATCATACTCGAAAGCTTTGAGGTCAGAAAAGAGATCAAAGGTAGATATTTCACTAAGGTTACACGACACACGCATAGCTGTGGTCTTAATGTCCCATCGAGCGGGGAGAGATCTGAAAATCTTTAAGTTTTTCTCCCTTTGAGTATAAATTTTGCCCAAAGCTTCAAGTTCACCAACAATTCCAGTGAATTTGAGGTCAAGTTCCTCAAGTGTTTCAGTTGGTTTCATTTCAAAAGATTCAAATTGCTGAGTTAGTTTTGAAATTTTATTTTCTTTGGAGAGCTCAGTTCCCTCACAAATCAACTTGAGTTTATCCCAGATATCCTTGGCTGTTTTACAGCTCTTTACCTTCGAGAATGTGCCTTTGTCGAGGGTGAAAAACAACGCATTCTTCGCAACATTGTTGATGTTGGCGCGCTTTCTTTCATATGTGGTCCATTGTTCTCGCTCCTTCTCGAGCATCTCAGCATGGGCTTGGCCTTCAATCCTTGCGGACGTATTTACCTTCATGATCTTAATAGGGCCATCCTGTATAACAAAAATCATTTCTTCGTGCATTGCTGCAAGATGAGCCTCCATCCTGATTCTCCAATCATCAAATTCATTAATAGAGAACATAGGAACTTTATTGATCATTGATGTATCCATATGAGAATTTAGGAATGAAAAAGACTGTTTTATAAAATAAGTGATTTTGGATCTGATTCGGTTAAAAATACGACTGATTCTTTTTAGAATCAACCGCTCCGATACCACTTGTTGGCCACTAAGTATACTGGATACAACTTGGAAAGTATTTTAAACAACAAGCTGTACTGTTTTTGTAACACCCCCAAGATATTCGAGGTGTATTACAGCGCCGTGGACCCCTACATGGGATCCACCAGGCTAACACAAGAAAACACCTCTCGACTAACCGTCTCGGTTAGCAAGGAAACAATTGTTAACAACAAGAACATAAAGCAACACGTCCGGTACAACCGGCATAATAAACATCAATCGACAAATACAGTAACTTCAACGAAGTCCAAACACAATCCGAAAGGAAAAGCCTAAGTACTCGCGAGTACAATCTATAAGTTTACAATTTGGAAAACATCCACATCAAAAGAGACAGTAGGAAATAACAAGACTCAATTGCACATGTCAACAACCTTGGCCGACATCCTCGTACCATCCCAGCGCCCGCTCGTCTGGCTGAACATAACCTGAAATCCATAACAAGAATTTCCCCGACAACGGGTCCCCAAAGGGGTTAGCAATTACGCTAGTACAAGTATTCAAGGCAAACCAATCGCTTACACATTTCATAGTACATGCACCAATATCAATTTCAAAAGTCAAAACCAGACATGTCTTTTCCGGAAAATATACAGTCCACAATTAGCCTTGAGAACAGGGCGGCAGCATACATTCTCACTCGAGGCCTCGCAGGGACCCTCCCGAGTTGGCTACAATTTCAGAAAAACAAAACCACGCACACGCTATGCCGTGAGAACAGGCGGCAGATACATTCTCACTCGAGGCCTCGCAGGACCCTCCCGAGTTGGCTAGCGGTACGAAACTCGTGAAATCCAGGGCGGCGGATAGATTTCCCTCCTTGACCCCGTCGGCCAACACAAGGTGAGTTACACACAAGTAATATACATCACCATTTCATGTTAAGCTTAAAGGTTTCCAAAAATACTTGCCTTGAATTATTGTGGCCTGTGACGGAAAGGAAAGTCACCGACGAACGCTAGGAACCAATGAAACCGAACCTAACGATTCGAAGAATACAATCACAACCATTTATAAATGAATACGGAATTGGAATACACCCGAAAACCCGCCTACGATTCATGTATATTCGTATATAAACAACAACGAGGGGGAACCACAACCAAACCCTCTCGATTCCGTAAAAATCACGAAATATACCATGAATCCGTAGGGAAATTAAGAATACCAACAAGATTAATCATATTCATCATGAATTAATCGACAAAACGGAACGAATCGGACAAAAACGCGAAAATCCCCAAATCTACCCAAAAGTAGGGTTCTAAAGATCTAACCTTGATTCGCTGGATCGAAGGATGTTATAGGATGATTGATCAACGATATAACCTCAAGAACTTCATGGATTTGTTGTTCAACAACATGGTTTCGTCTCCTCCAAACCTCACCAAGGACCGAATAGAAATGAAATGAAAAATGACGATAAAGTCGATGGTCTCTGTCATTTATATATCGGGCGGAACTAGCGTGCGCTAGCCTTCCGCCTAGCGTGCGCTTATCGGCCAAGACGGCCGAGCACTCTCGGCCATGGCCCGCATGACCCGGCACCACCGACCACCCCGCCGACCGTGACTCGACCGCCCGACTCCCGCTAGCGTGCGCTACGGCCGGAAGCCTCGCGCGCTAGCCGACTGGCCCAAAGAGCCACCGGATCGACAACTCATCCGTGCAACGACGCTAGTCGGCCGGGCACGGCGCTACCCTCGCCAAGTTAGCGCGCTACGACCGACTGAGCGCGCGCTACCCGCCGATCCCGACCGAGTCCGTAACCTCGTAATACCTCGCCTGTGCCCGAGAAGCGACGCTGGCCGACTCGGCAAGCGGCGCTACACTACCGAAGCTAAGCGCAGCGCCCGGCCAGAAGTGCGCTTACGCGGTTCTGCCGTGCTCGGCCAAGATGTCCAAGACTCGTCCGGCCAGCCCCGCAACCGTCCTGGCCACCAAGCCACCGCCACGACCCGATGCCTCGATTTCCGAAACGCACTAACGGACACGACGAAAAGTTCGCGGACGACGTCAACGACTCGAGATGAAAATGTAATGCAATAATTAATCATACGCGACCAAGAAAAGGGTCAAGACGACAAATACAGATATGGATACCCGTAACTTTCAAGAAATTACAAAATGGCCCAAAACACCCTAAATCACGATACGTGATCGAATAACCAAACCGGTTCACAACACGCCTAACAAAGTTAAACGGACTTGCGGGAAACTCGAAACAATAGCTTCGGACGAGATTCGCAAGAATCGAACTCAAGTGCGGAAAAGTCGCTAAAAAGCACGTAACTCAACAAAACAACACCGAAACGAACTTGGATGACAAAAAGTGTAGAATTAATCATTCTCGTAATGACGAACGGTCATGAGCGAGGCCAAAACGGACTCTACTAAAAAAGAAATTCACCAAAAATCAAAAATTGCGGATATTACATTCTACCTTCCTTAAAAGAAGTTTCGTCCCGAAACTTAAAATAAGTAGGGAGAAGCAATATCCCTTGCCAGGAAAACTCGCCGAGATACACAAAACCGAAGACTCGCGCCCGACGGCGAAACGCTGCAAGGAACGCAAAGAGACATACGGCGAGAAAATACGCTCTAGGGCGACTAACGCAACGTCACCGGTAGAGACATAATAAAATCAACGAGTGACAAGCGTCATCAAATAGACAATACAATCGAGTTGATTATCCGAACAATCACAAAACTCAACGAACGAAAATCAATATGATTGACCAACCCAACGGTTCATCAATCAAAATGCGAGCCAAACGCTGAACAAATACGGAATTCCACCGCCCAAGGGTTGGAAGATCGAAAACGAGACTAATTTCCCGAACTTAAGGAAATTACGAAGGAGCCTGAATGCTCAACAATCACGAAACGAGAACAAAAACCGAACAAACAAACGATTGAGACAACAAAAATCGAACAATCATGTCCGAAACACGTAGGATAATAAAATTCAAACAACAACTCCCGTGATGACTGGTGAGAATAAAGAAGACGTGCATTCCCACAATATCCACAGGAAAGGGAATAGCGATTGAAAAGCCACAACGACAAACGAGTTATTCCGAAACAATACCACCCTCGTTCGATCAACAAAAGCAAGGGATAGGGAAAGTTCAGAAATGTTAATGAGCATAAACGAGTTGATAGAGCTAAAAATACAGAAGTTCAAAATCCGATCCACTTTGAATAAAAGAACTATTAGAACCAAAAGATGTTACTTCCGAACAAGATTCACAATAGTCGATCCGAATTCGGAAAAGTCACAGCGATAACCAGATCGACTCAAAACCAGACATTACTGCTCGAATGATGAAACCAAGGTATAGATCAAGTTCAAGGTATCAATGAACACGAGCGAATCGATAGATCGGAGAAAGAGAAGATATAGAAGTCAAAATAGTACGGGTATTACTTTTGACCTCGCCCGAAACTCACAACAACGGAACCAAGGTAACAATATAACAAGCAATCGACACAACGCGAACAATCACCGATGCACACAATCATACCAACCCGATCTCTAACGGCTCGCATATATGCGATAAAGTATAAACCGCTAAGAGGCGACAACATCCAATACCAATCTCACACCCCTCGCAGAGGCTACCACGACAACTGTGTGGCGAACGACTCAACGCTCACACCACCAATTCAACAACAACTCGGGGGTTAACACCCTAACGAGAGCACGGACATCACACATATATTCCTGGACCACAAATAGGAATGATAGGTTTTGAAAACGAAAACCATCTTTTGAAAATAACTTGCAAGCACCAGTTGATCTTGAGTATCATATATCAAAAAGTAGTACAAACATCGTCATCGAGACTTTTAAAAAAAAATCATCTTGCGTTTAATAAAAAAATGAAGACACCTTTCGTTAAATTAAAACTTTTCAGCTATTTTCGACCTTCGGGTCTAAGCGAATGCGTTTCTAAATCATTAGAAATATCTCAAAATATTTTGATCCTCAAAGTAGAATAATTTTGAAACATAGCGTGGCACTAGTAGGCATCTTGAGAGCACTGTGAGAAAATAATTTATTTTAAAAGTACGTCTCGAGGTTTATTTTCTAAGATACTCAAGGTTTTTCAGAAGTACAATAGGCCAGAATGCCCAAAATTCGCACGTATCAACATTCACTTAAACACATCATATCACACGCATCAAATCGCTCAAAATTACGACAATGATATACAATCCTCAGGATATGTTTAACAACATCGTTAAAACAACAATCGGTTTATCAAAACTGGATGGAAAACGATATCAAGAACAAAACTCCAAAAAGTCAACTCTAGGGATTCAAGAAAATACCTAGATTCGGCGAAGAACAATGGATTAGATGATGTTAAAAATCATCTAGGATACTCCAAAACACCTTTGGGTGGAAGAAAAATCAGCCCAGATGCGAAACCGAGTCGCTACGTCTCAAACTCATGGAGGAAGGAGAAGAAATGAAGAAAATGCAAATTCTAGATCGTGTCCAAGATTTATATCGACACAATTAGCGTGCGCTAATCATTAAGGTTAGCGTGCGCTATCACGGCACCAAACAAAACTCCCGACCAAAAATACACCGTTAGCGTCGCTAACCCCAAGTGTTAGCGTGCGCTAACGAGAACTTCGAGCCCGATCCGGTAGCTCTGGATCGCCTCGAACTACTGTGTAGCGTGCGCTATCCTCCCCTTAGCGTGCTACCAACGCACTCTTGCGCGCGCTAGCCGCAGCGTAGCGTGCGCTAACGACCCACAGAGACAACAATAGAACACATCGAAAAATTCCCTGCCGTAAACCATTCTCACAAGGATTTACCAGGCTAAGCACAATTTCCCATGTCATTTCGAAAATGCTAAAAAGACCAATGACGGTAATATTTTTCCAAAGCTCACAAAATCATTTGTCAAACCATCATGAAATATTCAAGGCCAAAATGCCAAAACTTGATTCAAGGAATCGGTTTTACGAAATAAAACTCGGTTGCAAAATACCGAAAGCCGTTTGAAAGAACTCACGCAATGGATAAAATACGGTGCGAAAATACATCAAGAAGGATTTACACTCCTCGTATAAACCAAATACGAGAGTCTAATAAACACATATCGTGAAATCAAAATCCACAGAAGGATTCCATCATTTAACGACTAATCATACAAATAACTCGTGTCACACGAGGCACAACACAATGAAGGGAGTTTAACATCCATAGGTCGCACGTAAGTGACGACCACCCCTCGATACTAATCACGACCAATGATCTCAAACGACGCGTCGCGATGCGACTAAGTCAGACAAAATCCGACGAGACAAAACTCAACAAACACAACTTGACTCGACAGCCTAGGTTTCCCCAGGCTAATCTGATTTTAAAATCGTATACTCTAGTTATTCGAAAATAAAACCGATAAGTTAAAAATCGTTTTCAAGACCCTTTCAAATACGACAAGGGCTTAACAGCGGTGGCATTTTATAAAATGTCCTAAAACACTTTTAAACACGACCTTTAAATACCGACTCAAGGTTTTATTTGAAAATACAAGGCTGGCTCGCCCAAATTCATGTCACTTTCAAAAACCCACAATACGATCAAGTCTAAGAAATTTTCAAGCATGCACGCCGCATGTATTATTATTAATAGAAACACATTGGTTGTAAATAACAATAATTAGCCAAGTACCAACAATTTCCGAACACACGCATATACGGCATTCAAAAATCACCGGTTGACAAAGCGCAACTCGGGAATACAAATTCCAAGCATATGTCAAACTATCTCTTCAAGTTTGACAACAGAACCAAAGATCACCGATTTGGACGTATGTCGAAACCAGCTATGTGAGTTTCCCAACAAACTCTGCCATCAATACCTATACCGGAACATATCAATGTTCAAAACTTCTACATCATACTGCACCCTTCGGTGTCCAACCCATCAGTACATTCGGCTCAACATACATTTAGTATATCGCAATTACCAAACACAGATTCCATCATACAACAAAAGACTAGAGAGTCAAGCCCTCTCACAATATACCACGGAGCAAAATTTGGATCTTTCGATCACCAACGATCCCACCAATGCTAGGAAGTTTAGCGATGGAAGGCTCGCAAAACGACAAACGGTCAAGCCCAGAACGGCGCACATACTCCAGAGAGATAAAGGACTGCGCAATACTAG
Organism: Orobanche coerulescens; assembly: GCA_033398695.1. Taxonomy (NCBI): domain Eukaryota; kingdom Viridiplantae; phylum Streptophyta; class Magnoliopsida; order Lamiales; family Orobanchaceae; genus Orobanche; species Orobanche coerulescens. Next base: position 25,166,712 of record CM065805.1, on the reverse strand, counting down.
AATCAAAAGTGCACGAACCGGATGGATCGAAAAAACAACTCGACAATAAGTACGAGAGAGGCAATCACAGTTCAAAAAGTGGAATTTCAATACGAGAAAACAAGAGAATCGAGTAAGGAAAACTTACGAGCACTGGATGTACTGAGATGCCGGCAGCGGTGTGACAATGTGCAAAACAAAACACAACTAGACCCAAATAACCAACAAGCCTAGGTATCCATAAACCTAGAGCTCCGATACCATTTTCTGTAACACCCCCAAGATATTCGAGGTGTATTACAGCGCCGTGGACCCCTACATGGGATCCACCAGGCTAACACAAGAAAACACCTCTCGACTAACCGTCTCGGTTAGCAAGGAAATAATTGTTAACAACAAGAACATAAAGCAACACGTCCGGTACAACTGGCATAATAAACATCAACCGACAAATACAGTAACTCCAACGAAGTCCAAACACAATCCGAAAGGAAAAGCCTAAGTACTCGCGAGTACAATCTATAAGTTTACAATTTGGAAAACATCCACATCAAAAGAGACAGTATGAAATAACAAGACTCAATTGCACATGTCAACAACCTTGGCCGACATCCTCGTACCATCCAGTAGCAGCTCGTCTGGCTGAACATAACCTGAAATCCATAACAAGAATTTCCCCGACAACGGGTCCCCAAAGGGGTTAGCAATTACGCTAGTACAAGTATTCAAGGCAAACCAATCGCTTACACATTTCATAGTACATGCACCAATATCAATTTCAAAAGTCAAAACCAGACATGTCTTTTCCGGAAAATATACAGTCCACAATTAGCCTTGAGAACAGGGCGGCAGCATACATTCTCACTCAAGGCCTCGCAGGGACCCTCCCGAGTTGGCTACAATTTCAGAAAAAAAAACAAAACCACGCACACGCTATGCCGTGAGAACAGGGCGGCAGCATACATTCTCACTCGAGGCCTCGCAGGGACCCTCCCGAGTTGGCTAGCGGTACGAAACTCGTGAAATCCAGGGCGGCATCATAGATTTCCCTCCTTGACCCCGTCGGGCCAACACAAGGTGAGTTACACACAAGTAATATACATCACCATTTCATGTTAAGCTTAAAGGTTTCCAAAAATACTTGCCTTGAATTATTGACGATGCAACGAACGGAAAGGAAAGTCACCGACGAACGCTAGGAACCAATGAAACCGAACCTAACGATTTGAAGAATACAATCACAACCATTTCTAAATGAATACGGAATTGGAATACACCCGAAAACCCGCCTACGATTCATGTATATTCGTATATAAACAACAACGAGGGCGGACCACAACCAAACCCTCTCGATTCCATAAAAATCACGAAATATACCATGAATCCGTAGGGAAACTAAGAATACCAACAAGATTAATCATATTCATCATGAATTAATCGACAAAACTGAACGAATCGGACAAAAACGCGAAAATCCCCAAATCTACCCAAAAGTAGGGTTCTAAAGATCTAACCTTGATTCGCTGGATCGAAGGATGTTATAGGATGATTGATCCACGATATATCCTCATGAACTTCATGGATTTGTTGTTCTACAACATGGTTTCGTCTCCTCCGAAACCTGACCATGGACCGAAGAGAAATGAAATGAAAAATGACGGAGAAAGTCGGCCGTCTCATCATTTATATATCGGGAACTAGCGTGCGCTAGCCTTTCCCGCCTAGCGTGCGCTATCGCCAAGATCGCCGAGCACTCTCGGCCATGGACCGCATGACCCGCACCACCGACCACCCCGCGACCGTGACTCGACCGCCCGACTCCGCTAGCGTGCGCTACGGCCGGAAGCTGCGCGCGCTAGCACTGGCCCGAGCCACCGGATCGACAACTCATCCCGCACGTCGCTAGTCGGCCGGCGTGCGCTACCCCTGCCGGTTAGCGCGCGCTACGACCGACAGAGCGCGCGCTACCCGCCGATCTGACCGAGTCCGTAACCTTAGAATACCTCTCGCCCGTGCCCGATAGCGTCTGGCCGACTCGGCAGCGTGCGCTACACTACCGAGCTAGCGCGCGAAGGCTCCGGACGTGGCGTGCGCTACGCTGGTTCTGCCGTGCTCGCCGGCGATGTCCAAGACTCGTCCGGCCGGGCCCCGCAACCGTCCGGCCACCGCCACCGCCACGACCCGACGCCTCGATTTCCGAAACGCACGGAACGGACACGGCGAAAAGTTCATGACGGCGTCAACGACTCGAGATGAAAACGTAATGCAATAATTAATCATACGCGACCAAGAAAAGGGTCAAGACGACAAATACAGATATGGATACCCGTAACTTTCAAGAAATTACAAAATGGCCCAAAACGCCCGGAAATCACGATACGTGATCGAATAACCAAACCGAAGTTCACAACACGTCTAAAAGTTAAACGGACTTGCGGGAAACTCAAACAATAGCTTGGACGAGATTCGCAAGAATCGAACTCAAGTGCGGAAAAGTCGCTAAAAAGCACAGAACTCAACAAAACAACACCGAAACGAACTCGGATGACAAAAAGTGTAGAATTAATCATTCTCAGAATGACGAAATGGTCATGAGCGAGTCGTCAAAAAGGACTCCGGCCGAAAAAATAAATTCACCAAAAATCAAAAATTGCGGATATTACATTTTTAAATATGAGTGCATAGCGGAAATATTAAATATAGTAAGTTGCCGTGGATACAGCAACTCGATGTGTAGTGTATACTTAAACAATCACAGTTTAATAAAACAATAAAAGCAGAAGGTAAATAACACAGTATTTAAAGTGGTTCGAGGTAAACCCCTCTACGTCCACTGGTCCTCCACACATGAGTAAAAAGTTTATTATAATTACTGCGTACACAACTACGTAATTATAACAACACTTAATCAATATATCGTTCACACAGATTGATATAAAGATCTTAGCTTCCAACCGTTCACACAGATTGGTTTGAGCTAACACTTTGACTGGCTTCTTCACACACAGTTCTGAAGCTTCGTCTTCTTCGATGCAAGTCCTTCACACACAGTTCGGGAGTAGCAAATATTCCTCAGTCAACACAGGGCTGATATGAGTTTGTTCAAAGATAGAATAGGGTTTGAACAACAGCTATGACTTTCTGGGCTATAAGCTGATGATGTGTTGTTCAAGGTTTGAGCACTGTATATCTCTTATATTTGAATAGTAGAAAGCTTGGGGAGATAAGTTTTGCTCTGAATATTTCTTGTAAGCTTGATTGTTTGTAAGTCATTCTTTCGTGTAGTTCAGTCGTTCGGTAGTGGATGATCTTCAAACTCTGGAGATATATATATATATAGCCATCTGAAATATATCCGTTTGAAATATATCCATTGAGGCAAGATTCTGCGACAACTAATATTTGACTGAGATCCGGATATTGAGGGATTTTGAAGATCTTCCGACTTACAGTATTTAAATACTTTATCCTTTAGTATTTAAATACTTCTTTATCAACGGGACTTGACTTCTAGCGAATACTGAAGATTCCTTCTTGTCCTGTTGAGAGCTGTATGGAAGGTATCACTGTATTGATATTCGAGACAGCTTCCATACTGGCTTTGCGGGACTCTTTGCTGTATGATCAATATGTTGTATGGTTGGGACTGCGAGAAGTCTTCGATACATGTTTGATACTTGATCAGCTTTTCGATACAGTTAGAGGCGGTATTCAGGATTTGGCATATTGTCAAAACATTCTGACAATACGATCGATACAGGGTTTGATATCCAAACGGCATCGATACAGGGATTTGTTATCCCAACAGCCTCAAATCTTGAATCACTCCTCACTTGTGATGTGTCAAAACTATCTATAATGATGCTACTGATTCTGCAGTGGCATATATGCGTAATGTTGGGTTTGTCATATGAGATAGAGTCTCGGTACTATGACCCGAGTGGAAGAATATGCATTAAACCATGTTATGTCGGTAAGTTTACATTTGAATTACGAATAATATGTCTGTTTACTGTATGTATATAAATATTTAATTTTGTAGGTGTGAAATGATATATTTCTGTTAATTGTAGGTGTGGTTTGACATTCCTTCATCCTTACTACATAGTTGGTGCGACGAGGTGCAAGCCATCAAGTAAGTAATTTTAGTAATATGTGGTCGAGTAATTATGTGTGAAATTTGGTATGATTATTTAATATTTTATGAATTTGTAGGTACAAGGCATTTATAGAAGAACAATTGAGGGCCGAGAGGGAACTCCGAGCTGAGGAGAAAAGGCAAGCTCAGAAGAAGTTTCAGAAATTTCAGGAGGAGCAACAAACCATGATCTCCCGACAGCAGCAAATGATGCAGTATATGATATCATTGAGTAAGACCATGACTCAGTCGGGCATTCAGGCACCCCCGCCACCTTCGTTCTTCAATTTACAGACTCCTCCCTCATCTTCACAGCCTCTGGACGATGATAGGCAGGATGGTAGTGATCCTTCATCTATCTTTAAATACTTGAATAATTTTGGTGGTGGATGGTAGTTGTGTTGTTGTACGACTCTTGTATATTTATATTTGTATTAGAATTGTGTAAGTGGCTTTGTTGACACTACTAGTATGTTGATGAAAATTATGTTCTTGAATGTGTTGTGCGTTGTGTTGCATATAATATTGGGCATATTATTGATGGTATTAGTTGAATGTCTTGTACGTTGATTGTTGTTGATAATGGGAGCTGGTGTATAAAAATTTCAGGTGCAAAAAAATAAGTTTTGGGATTCCAAAATCTTAATTTTCTTTTTATATTAGGTTTTGGCCGACGACCTTTACAACATTCGTCGGCTAAAGTATATTATTTTTTTTAAGAAATAACTTTATCCGACGACATTTATTCACAGTCGTCTGCTAAAGAAATATTTTAGCCGAAGACTAATGTTAAATTTCTTCGGCTAAAGTTTTTTTTATTTAAATATATTACACACTTTAGCCTACGGGTAATGTAATTGTCAGCTAAAGTGTACACGTTTAGCCGACGACCATCTCTTCAAGCCGTCGGCTAAACCTTAGCCGACCGAGAACGGCCGACGGATTTTTAGCCGATGGTCTAGGGGTTTAGACGACTGTTTTTTACTTTAGCCAACCATTTTTGATCATCGGCTAAACCCCGAATTTTGGTAGTGATATAAACAAGAGGAAGTTGGTCTTGTTGGATTTTCAGTGACAATGTAAACAGTCCCAATCGATGCTTTAAAAGCGTGTAATATAACCGTCACTCGATATACTTTTCTCAATGGTTGTTGGTATGCAATAACCATAATAATCGACTTTCAACAATTTTGTGATTCCCCCCAGGACCGTCACACAATTTTTTCAACACACAGAGATTCCAACTTCTCTCGCGGTCTCATCCACCGCAAAGTAGCGTGGGATATAAAGAAATCAAGAAGCCATGTTCCTAAAAGAAAAAAAAATCCTAAAAAGAAAAAATTGAAATAGGGACAAGTTTGAATAATTACCTCGATAATAAAATTAGGAACGTGATATGGAGCAATCGGCGGTGTGCTTCGATCAATCGATTAGTACTTGATGCGATGACATGAAACCGGAGATGCAATTTTGGCAGGTCCGAAAAATCACAAATTAAATCGATGTTCGTATCTTTGGACCAACTTTAAACTGGGTCAGACGGGTTGGGCGGGAGGCGAGGCTCGACGTGGGCAATCTGGACTACAACTCAGTGTGGCTGGTTAGATCGAACGGCGATAGCAGAGCCGAGCAGGTGTTAGTTCGCTGCTCGGGTGTGACGGAAATTCGTGCGGACTGGTCTGATCGGTCGAGGCGGCGGGTCGGGGCTGACTGGCCTAATCGGTAATGATTGATCGCGGTGGAAGGCGGTGATGCACGCTGGGGCAGTGGCGGGGGGCAAGGGGTCGGCTAGGGTTTTAAGCCGATTTTCCTTTTTTTTCGAAAATCTTAAGTAGTTTTATCTGTTAAAGCTACGTGATGATAACGTATTTCAGGAGATTGAAAGCAGTAAAGATTAATCAGTAAAGCAATCAATTATGTTCATAACACTGATAGATGGGCCTTTATATAGGCTTTACAATGAGAGTCTTCCATACATAGAATTCTTAATTAAGGGAAGACACATAATGGGATCCTACTACCTCTAGAAGGATCTAAAACCCTACTATCTATGTATCCTGATATAACCAGTATTAGGTAGGACACGTAATAATTGCAATTCCACGAACAATAGGCATATTATCGGAAAAAACAGAGTTGATTCTGATTCGGTCAGCCATCCTGACATGGAAAATGACTTGATTCGTAGTTATCTTGCTGCGAGAAATGTGAAGTTGTTCTTTCTCAGACTACATGTTTGTGTTGTTTCTCTTTACCTTTTCTTATTATCTCCAGTTGAGTGACCATCTATGAAGGCTACATGATCCATGTCAGGTGCACAAATAAGTTTTGTAATGGATGACTCTACTTCGTAGGGCAATGGATCAATGGGATCGCGAGTTCTTTTTTTTTCATACTCTATTAGTTTAAAACAGGATGTTATTACATTATCAACACAAGTGTTATTTTTTACCTGATGCATGTAAATTGGGATAAGGTTACTTGCCAAAATCCTATATATATAATATATAGGAAGCTACAAATTTCTGCTTACGGCTTTTGGTACTTGTGGTTTCTTGAACACTGATGAAAAGTATATCTGTCAAAATGACAGGACCGAAGAATAACTGATACGGGTACATGCAGGATACAGCTGTGGCGCGCGCGCACACACACACTCACATATATATAATATATGAAATACAAAATTGGGTCTTTCATATTGACGTAGCGGAAGCGTAACACAAAGAGATAATCGTCTTGACACTACGTGTACTAGACAATCCTCAATAATCTTATTTCAAATCAATAATCAACAACCCTAATGATCTAGGTTTAAGTGTTTAAATAGATAATCAAGGCCCATAAAGTCCAACATACGGACGGGCTTATTAACATAACTTAAAAAGGAAAGCAAATAAACAAAGAAATTAATTCTTTGGTTTGAATACACGATCATAGGAATCCATGAACTCCAATGACTCGTTGACCACATCATTCTCCCCGGCCAAGAAAAGGTTCGCCCTCGAACCGGAATCGTCTACGGGAACATCATCATTATCTCCCGTGTAAGGAATCAAGTGCTTTACATTGAAGACATCCGAAGTACGAATATGGGATGGAAGCTTCAAACGGTAAGCATTAGGATTGATCCGAGCAAGAATCTCCAACGGGCCAATCTTACGAGCCGCAAGCTTATGATACTCATGGGCGGGTAACGGTCACGAGTAAGAACGGCCCAAACAAAATCACCCGGCTCGAACTCCACGTGACGACGCTTCTTATCGGCGGCCTCCTTGTAGGCCAAAGTGGAAGCCAACAACTGATCATATGTAGCACGGTGTGTATGACGCAGAGACTCAATCAAATCGACAGCCCGTACGTCCGCTCGAACCGGAGAAGGTAAGGACCCTAAGTCCGAAGGGCCACGAGGCAACGTCGCATAAACTATCTAAAACGGGGCAAAACCAGTGCTACGTTTCACGGCCAAGTTGTGGGCAAACTCCGCCTGACTCAACTGCACATCCCAAGTACGAACATGCTCACCCACCAAGCAACGAAGGAGGTTGCCCAAAGAACGGTTAACGGTCTTAGTCTGCCCATCTGTCTGGGGGTGATAAGCACTACTGAAATCCAATCGAGTGTTGGCCATACGCCACAGGCTCCTCCAAAAGAAGCTCAGAAAACGGGTGTCCCGGTCGGAGACGATAGAATACGGGAGGCCATGCAAGCGATACACCTCTCTAAAAAAAAGTTTGGCCACATTAACAGCATCAGTGGTCTTCTTGCATGGGATGAAGTGAACCATTTTAGAGAAACGGTCCACAACCACAAAAATGGAATCACAACCCCGCTTAGTACGAGGCAAACCAACCACGAAATCCATGCTGATCGCTATCGAAGGAGCTGATGGAATCGGAAGGGGACGGTAGATGCCTGCATTTGTGGCCGTACCCTTCGAAACCTGACAAACTCGGCATCGAGACACATAACGAGAGACATCCCTACGAAGTGTAGGCCAAAAATCTGACAGCTGACGATTCAATGGAGCGATCGCGGCCCACATGGCCGGCACAATGAGTCTCGAAATGAGGCGGAGACGGATCTTGAGTCCGAATACATAAGCGAGTACCCTTAAAGCAATCCATCCAAAATAACGAAATCGGCCGCATCCCCGAGCGTAGTCGAGCGAATAAAGTGAAGAAGCGATCATCGGCATAGGACTCGAGTAAGATCAAGGCCGAGACCGCAACGCGAATCGACAAAACAAGGAAAGCGTCGACTCGAGCATCAGCCACCTGTTCGTGACCCGAACGATGCTTCAGTACAAAAGTAAACTGCTGAAGAAATGCCACCCAAGAGGCATGGCGAGCTGACAAGTTATCCTGTGAAGCAAGGTGACGCAGAGCCTCATGGTCCGAATGGAGAACAAACTCACGGTGGAAAAGGTAATGACGCCAATGGCGAATAGCCCGAACAACCGCATACAACTCGACGTCGTATGTACTATAACGACTCCGAGGACCCGCAAGCTTGTCACTAAAATACGCTACAGGGCGCCCACACTGACTCAATACGGCACCAATGCCCGCCTTCGAAGCATCGCAGGACAACTCAAAGGGCTGCTCAAAATCAGGGAGTAGTAAAACCGGGGCAGTAATGAGGCGATGCTTAATATCACGAAAAGGGCTTCGAGCCAATACAATCTGTAATAGGAGCCATAATGGCACTAAAATGGGCAATGAACCTCCTGTAAAAAGAAGCTAATTCGTGAAAACTCCGAGCCTCTGTCACTGTGGTAGGAGAAGGCCAATCACGAATCGTGGCAATCTTAGAGTCATCCACACGAATTCCGTCAGCCGAGATAACGTACCCCAAGAACAACACGGAATCAACCCCGAAAATGCATTTCTTGGGTGAAGCAAAGAACCGCTCGGCACGAAGAATGTCCAACACTGCACGAAGATGAACAATGTGCTCGGCTTCCGACCTGCTGTACACCAAAATGTCGTCGAAATAAACGACAACACACGAGCCGATCAAAGAACGGAGTGACTGGTTCATGACACGCATGAACGTGCTAGGAGGTTTGGAGAGGCCGAGCAAAGATAACCAACCACTCGAATGCACCCTCACGAGTCTTAAACGCAGTCTTCCACTCGTCCCTCAGACGAATGCGAATCTGGTGGTATCCATGACTTACTAAAAATCGTGGAGCCACCGAAATGGTCTAACGATCGTCAACCGAGGAATAGGGAACTCTGCATCGATTGTAATCTTATTAATTGCGCGATTGTCCACACACATGCGCCAGGCGAGTCCTTCTTAAGGATGAGAAGGGCAGTACCGAACACGTGCTCATCCTCTGACGGACCGAACCCTTTAGTAATAACTCAACCACCTGAAGACGCAACTCTTCGAGCTCAATTGGACTCATTCGATAGTGTGGCCTTGGGCGTAGAAGCGCCCGGCACCAAATCGATATGGTGCCGGATGTCCGGAGAGGGGGCAAGCCCGAAGGCAACTCCGACGAAAAACATCGATAAATTCATCCAAAAGTGCACGAATACGGGAGCGGTAATAGGAATGCACTCGAAACATCCACCAATAATGTAACCAAAAATGAAGCAGACAACCCCTCAGATAAACAATCCGGACGAGATAACAAAACCACATTATCAACAGGGGTAGGCAATTTAGGCACAGACGGATGCAAAACAATCTTAGCACCATCAAATACGAAACTGTAAGTGTTCAGCCGACCATCATGTATAACTGACCTATCAAATTGCCACGGACGCCCAACAGCAAGTGGCAGGCGTCCATAGGGACCACATCACACCATATATTATCCTTATACTTAGACCCAATAGAAATAGCCACATTAACACGACGGTCTATAGTAACTGAATTGCCACATTGTATCCAAGCAAGGGTATAAGGGTATGGGTGAGGTTCAGTAATCAAGTTTAACATAGCAACAGCATCAGCAGATATAACGTTCTCACACGAACCAGCATCAACAATAAAGCGACATACCTTACCACCGATAGTACAGGTGGACTCAAAAATATGATGTCGCTGAGGCTCCGTCTCAGGGGGAATCTTCGGAGCCAAGCAAGAACGCCGAATGACGAGCAACTGTCCGGTATCTCCCATCACAAGCTCCTCGGGCAAATCAGGTGGCGGCTCATCATCATCAAAAATAGGAGGTCCCGTGTATGGGGTCGTCTCCCAAGAATCCATCATAAGGGTGCGTTGACGGACCTGAGGACACGACGCGCGACGGTGGCCTGCCTCACCGCACGCAAAGCAACGTATGGCCGAAGTGGAGGAGCGACCGCGGTGCCGGCGGAGCTCTGCGCGATCGGGGCACAGGGGCACGGTCATGGTGGCTGGCGGCGTGGGCGGCCAAGTAAACCTGTGGCCGTCGGGTGGCTCTTTGCTCCAATAGCAAAGCGCGTTAGTGCGCTCGGAGATCGACTCCGGCGAGAAGAGGACGATCGTGTCCTGGATCAACGCGCCAAACCCCCGATATATCGAGAGACCAGTTGCGACGGCGTATCTCGAACATCAAAGCGGGAGAGAAACTTATAAAAGTCGTCCGTATATTGATCAACCGATCGAACACCCTGCCGTAATGCATGAAACTTGCGAAACAATGTAGCCTCATAATCATACGGCAAAAGTCCCGCTCCATATATTTACGGATTTTATCCCACGAATCAACACGTGATTTACCTTGCCGACGACGTGTGGCTTTGAGTATTGCCACCATGACGACGCACGGCCACGGAACCGCGTCGCGACCAAGGGAACCCTCTTAGGGTCAGGAACCGATTTAATCTCCATTAAATACTCTACACATTTAACCCAATCCGAAACTCACATGGATCGAGCGTTAGTTGAACTCAGGGATATCAAGCTTAAAGCCTGACTCCCACCGGCGATCATCATCCCCGCGTACACGCACCGGAGGACGCGCGAGTGCAGCGAAGGGATTGTCGTCGATAGTAGCCTCGTCGTCTAGATCGGAATCCGCAGGAACAGGCTCCGGAGCGGCGGCGGCAGCCGACGTCGGACGTGTCCAGCCTTGATCGGATCGGGCGGCGGCCCGTGTTGTGCGGCCGGGAGTGAGTTGACAACGACGAGACGGAGGTCTTCCAACGAGGCTGCCACAGTTGCGATCTGGCGGCTGAGATCGGCCATGTCCGCATCGCGACGGGCGTCGGCATGGGCGGCGGCAGCATGACCAGCGGGTTGGCGACGGGGCGGTATCGTGCCTGGTCTCGCGATACCAACTGACGTAGCGGAAGCGTAACACGAAGAGATAATCGTCTTGACACTACGTGTACTAGACAATCCTCAATAATCTTATTTCAAATCAATAATCAACAACCCTAATGATCTAGGTTTAAGTGTTTAAATAGATAATCAAGGCCCATAAAGTCCAACATACGGACGGGCTTATTAACATAACTTAAAAAGGAAAGCAAATAAACAAAGAAATTAATTCTTTGGTTTGAATACACGATCATAGGAATCCATGAACTCCAATGACTTGTTGACCACATCACATATATAATTGAAATAATGAAATACAAAGTAGTGCTTTTTAGTGCCACATTCACCGAAACCAGATCCCACCCAAATTGGACCTGACATCTCTAAGGCCGCACTCAGGCACAACTAAACGAGCTCACCTGCCGGACTAATTGCCTCCAGTTCAACACACCTATGCTGCACCCGCATTGGGACTTGGTTCGCTTGGCCTTCTGTCGTACCCATGCTTCATAGGACAAGATCGTGTGGCGCAATAATGTCCTGCCATAACATGATGTAGCACGATGCGATGGTAATCTCAGCGGAGGCCACTAGTTCAATAGAATATGGAGTCAATGAGTGCGTGAGGTGGTACCGTGGTAGGGTCACATGTGTTATGGTGCCCTATGAGGTGACTAGACCTGACAAATCGTACGTGTCGTGTATTTTCGTGTTTTGTGTAATAAAAGTTCAAAACCATACACAGCACGAAATGAATTCGTGTCGTGTCGTGTACCGCGAAAATTCGTGTCGTGTTTTCGTATTAGACAAAAACAATAACATTACCCCAATGCCTCAACGGCTCCCGCAAAAAGCGGGGTAAGGGGGGATCGGATGTACGCAGTCTTACCACTGTCTTAACACAGAGACACTGTTTCCGGATGATCCAAAATGAAAATTGCATCGAGAATTGCATGGAATGACTAGTACTTCATGAGAAAAAGAAGTGCAGCCAGTTTAGTGAGTCATTTTGTTTTATTCCATTATAATCCAGAACCAAAGGATAAGGAGTCTTTGGCTCCATTGGAAACAATAGAAAATTTTCGTATTAGACATAATATAAAATAAATAATAAAATACTATAAAAAACAATTTTAATATTTTAATATTATCTTTATCGGTTTTAGTAGAAGAAACAAAACGAGTGGCCACAAAAACATGAATGTTTACACAAAATTTACGAAAGTTCACATTATATTTTCGAATTTTAAGGTTTAGTACAAACAGAATTCATAAAAAAAATGTATGTTTTTTTATAAAATTAAATATAAAATTTTAAGTTATGTTATAAATATTATATATATAAATATATATATATATATATATATATATATATATATTTCGTGTACCTCTTGTCGTATCGTGTACCCAAAGGATAAACACAAAACCGACATTAAATTTCGGTCGTGTATTTTCGTGTTCGTGTATTTTCGTATCGTGTACTCAAAATGCAAACACAAACACTAATTTTTCGTATTTTTTTCGTGTCTTATTTTCGTGTTGTGTGGTAAATTGCCAAGCCTAGGGTGCCGTAATGGTTTTGGTCATTTATTAAGTATATTAAAAGAAAAAGCGACCAGGTTTGTGCCGATTAGCTCTAGAGTCAGATTTCTCTACTTTTGCAAAAATGGGACACCTGTCCTGTTTTTATTGGTCACTCAAATTTTATTTAATTTGAGTTTGTCATTGTTTAATCCACCGGCTATTGTCTAATCTAGTTTGTCTTTACCCACTTGTTATTGACTAGTTTAATTTATCTTTATCTTTTTTTTATACCGAGGTTCTGTAACACTCCCAATTCGTTCAGGGATATTACACGCCGTAGAATCTTTTCTCAAGGATCTACCAGGTTGGTAACAACATCGAACATCTCAACAATGTCCTTAAGGCTAAAATGACCCAGTAGACCGATTTGGTCTTTCGATAAAAACATGCAATTCAATCTCAATACATGCCCACGCAGGGGTCAAATACAAAATACTCCCGTACAACGGGGAAAATACTGCAGTAGAAATAACATACAACTGAACCAATAAAACAACGTACGGGTCCTCATGTGATTAATATCGATCATCTTTCATCATCCTTCATGCCGACCCTGTGCTATGCTCCCCAAAATCTGAATGCAATACAGACATCCACCCCCGATTACCCGGGGGTTAGAAAAATTCCACTATTTTGCTAGTGCAAGTACAAAGTGCAAATACGAGTCATACAATTCAAGTTTCAAGAATAATAATGACCAGGAATCCTCAAAGATTCAAACATAACTAAAAATACTTCCCGAGGCAGGAGTTGAGTAAAACTTTCCAAAATCGAAAGGTCACAATTCAAGGGGAAACAATTTATAAAATGCTTTAAAATGCCATCGGGAGTTTTAATAGAAAACAATTTAGGATTATCGAATCCTTCTCTTTCCAAATTCAACAGTGGTCACAGCCCATAGGCTTTGCTTTCACAAATAGAAAACCAACAATAATTCACAGGGTCAAAACCCACGTCACGTGTCCTCGACGGACATAAAATCAACACAACATAATCACCCAAGACACGCAAATCTTGGTCATACAAATACAACACCAACTCGTGAATCCAGAGTGAAGTCATAGATTCCCTCGAGGCCTCGTCGGACCCTCCCGAGGTGAGCAAAACACATTCACAAATCATATACACCAGCGTGAACACTTGTTGTCTCCTGACCATATGATCGCATGCCATATGTCACCATAGGTATTCTTGGACGCTCACGGTTGGATCAATCACTTGTTGCATCCTGACTACATGATCACAAGCCATGTGTCACCGTAGTTTTTCTTAGGCTCTCACGGTTGGATCAATCGCTTGCTGCATCCTGACCACATGATCGCATGCTATGTGTCACCGTAGGTCCCGCAAGTTCCAAGAATAATAATGACCAGAAATCCTCAAAGATTCAAACATAACTAAAAATACTTCCCGAGGCAGGAGTTGAGTAAAACTTTCCAAAATGGAAAGGTCAAAATTCAAGGGGAAACAATTTATAAAATGCTTTAAAATGTCAACGGGAGTTTTAATAGAAAACAATTTAGGATTATCGAATCCTTCTCTTTCCAAAATCAACAGGGGTCACAGCCCATAGGTTTTGCTTTTACAAATAGAAAACCAACAACAATTCACAGGGTCAAAACCCACGCACGTGTCCTCGACGGACATAAAATCATCACAACATAATCACCCAAGATATGCAAATCTTGGTCACACAAATACAACACCAACTCATGAATCCAGAGTGAAGTCATAGATTCCCTCGAGGACTCGTCGGACCCTCCCGAGGTGAACAAAACACATTCACAAATCATATACACACCAGCTTGAACACCTGTCATGGCATATCACGGTTGGTTCAATCACTTGTTGTCTCCTGAGAATATGATCGCATGCCATATGTCACCGTAGGTATTCTTTGGCGCTCACGGTTGGATCAATCACTTGTTGCATCCCGACCACATGATCACAATCCATGTGTCACCGTAGTTTTTCTGAGGCTCTCACGGTTGGATCAATCGCTTGTTGCATCCATACCACATGATCGCATGCCATGTGTCACCGTAGGCCCCGCCCACATTCACACACATAGCAAATACAACAAAGATATCCAAACAATTCACCAGAGGCATCAAACACTTAGTAAAACACAACGTCAAACCACAACGCACCGAAATGAGGCAATACACGTACACACGCATTACCAAGCGCAACATCAATACCAAACATATCCATAGGATTCAGATAGTCATTTACGAAAACGCACGAATCACAACATATACATGAGTTTGAAAGGGAGCCTTTAGCGAGGCTAAACCAAATCTTTTGAAAGTTCATTACAACAACCAAACGAACACATTTACATGATCACCGATCATCATATCCACAAAACAAGAAATGTATGGACAAGGTACTTGCCTCGAAATCGGCACATAAGTACTCCGTCGCACATGGCTCGGCCGGGAAGCTTCGAAACCCTCGATGCTATCGAAAATGAATCCGACAACGAACGAAAGGGTTCAACACGGGTTCTTTGAAAGAAACTCAACCCTAACATCATACAATTAATAAATCAACAATCATACGAGGAAGAATAATTGTAGAACGTCCAAAAACCCCTCTATGAATTCTACCAGACACCATCAAGGCGTCGATTAGGAATTCAACAAAACAACGAATTCTTGGCAATCAAACCATGGAACAACAAGGAAATTGGTAGAATACAACCTAATAATCAACAATCCATTACCAACATAGGTTAAATCGGATAAAACGGACGAAATAAACCAAAATCCCCAATTTCCCCAAAACTCGACTTGTAGAAAATCTAACCTTGATTCGGTCGATCGGAGGAGGTTATGGAATGATTAATCGATGTTAGAAACTCAAGAACTTCATGGATTAATAGAATAACATCATGCCTTCGTGTTCTCCAAGTCTTGGCCGCGGAGGAGGTGAAATGAATGAGAAAATGGGTGAAGAAGTAGCATGCCCGACCATATATATACTGCCCAGCGACGCACGAGCAGGCATGCACGAGTGGCCGGTCGGGCGCCGGGTCATGCGCGCCACTGCCAGGCGTCTGCCGAGACGCATGAGCACCGAGCATCAATCATTCTCGTAATGACGAAACGGTCACGAATGAGTCGTTAAAACGGAGTCTCGCCAAAATTTTTTTTACCGGGAATCAAAATTGTAGATATTATAGGTTCGAAGTTTACTAGTCCTCGGGACAACAGCCCAGCCCCTCAGAACTGCTACCAGTTAAATCGCGAGATGTGTATCCGGCTCCCTAGTTCTTAAATATTCTCAACTACCGTGCACAAGGAGTCGTCCCCCAAGTGATTGCTTCATGTTGGACCCAGCCTATCCAGCCGCAGGTTCCTACCGAGTTCAGTCGTATGTCAATGATTGCTTTATACTGGATCCCACCCATTCAGCCACGAGTTCTCACCGAGATCAGACCTCCCACACTGCCGCTTAAAGTCCTTAATATTTAATTATTCCACCAGCGTACCTCGAGGGGCTAAGGCCTACCCCTCAGCTGAAACTGAGGGGTCATAAGCCCCTAAATAAATCCACGTCCCTTGTGGGATTCGATCCCGGGTCTCTCACTTGAAGTGAGAGACCCTGGCCATTGGGGCAAGCTAATGGTATAATTTATCTTTATCTATCCACTAGTTATTGACTAATTTACTTTACTTTTATCTACTCCATTTATCTTTAACTATTCCACTAGCTATTGTATAATTTAGTTTTTCTTTATCTATTCCACTATATGTTAACTAAACTACTTTATTCTTATCTATTTCACTAGTTATGGTCTAATTTACTTTATCTATTACACTAGCTATTGTTTAATATACTAGAATGAAGAATGACATACATTTATAGTTACATGTATGGAAGAGTCATAAGACTCCTATATATCTTTAGAAATTATAATCAAATCCTTACACTATCCCTCTTTCATTGTGAATCTACGCAATATTCAAATGTAAACTTTTAGCATGATTCAAGTTATTGTTTTGATGCTTCCGGTTTTGTAGAATTTGATGATTGGGAAGAACGTGTTGCTGAATAGATCTGCAACTTAACTGCATCGTTAAGGATTTGCTCGTTCCTATTCCAACTATATCCTTACATCCTACAAACCACAATATTAGGGCAACAAGGTAGTTTATTGAACGGAAACACTATAAGGGTCATGAAACTGCATTCGAGCAGTACTTTTCAGATGATCCAATGTATCCTCCAAAAAATTTCACAAGGTTTCGCATGCAAAAGCCATTGTTCGAAGTATAATGAATAAAATCGTTGCTGCAGATAATTTATTCTAACAAAATACTAATGTCGTTGGTCGTCTAGGTATGTATTTGATTCATAAATATATTGCTGTTGTGAGGGCCTACGGAATAGGAACATACTTGAACGATGATTACTTACGAATGTGCACATAAACAATAATGAAATCGATTATGCAATTCATTTAATGTGTAGTTATCAACTTCAGTGATGAGTACCTGAGAAAGCCCTCTCAAGAAGACATGGAATATCAGCTACATGTCGAGCAATGCATTTTCCAAAGTATGATGGGCAGTCCATACTGCATGCATTAGGACTGTAAAAATTTGGCGTACTATCTGGGCAGGGGAATATGCAGGAAAAAGCGACAAGCCAACTGTTGATCCCCAGAGTGATGAAACTGCACTCCCTACCAATAAAAATCTTTTTTTAGCGCGCTTTGTCCTGACTCATGCGCACCCTAAGAAAATTACCAGAAGATCACCCATCCCATAACTACTCCAAGCCAAACACGCTTGATTTTGGAGTTTTTATGAGATGACTACCAGAAAAGAATATGCATCTTGTTGGTATGAGTAGTCCAAAGTAATTCATTTACCACAATCTTGTACAGATCTCATAGATCAAATCACAGGTCACGCCTCACAGACTTTTTAAGCCTTATGCAGGTAGGATGTTGGACATAAGCCTAGCAATTCCCCTCCAATGGCTGGATTTTCTCACACAGTCCTCTAGTACTTGACATCAGCTTTTCTTCCAGCTCCAGTTACCTCTGCCATCCCAGTATCTAAGTTCTAGCATTCTAGTCACACAACTATCCATCATGTGACAACCTCTATTGCCCCAGTATCTCAGTTTTGATCAACTGGCAACTTCTGCTGCATGTCCGCCTCTCAGTTCCATGATCTAGTAGCCTCTTGTAACAACCCTAAAAATCCACCAGGAATATCACACGTCGTAAACCCTTTTCCACAAGGATCTACCAGGCTAATTACCACAAGACGATAAATGTTTGACCGATTGGGGTCAAAATACACACCGACACTGACCGATAAGGTCAAATATTTAAAATACACTGATCGACGAGGTCACACGACTAAATCAATCCAAGTAAAACTGCTTACAGTACATACCCACACATGGGTCAAAATACAATACAGTGGAAGACTGAATATAACTCAATAGTACAACGACATCATACTGAACTCTCTAACTCTTGATTAGTATCGCGGCCCATCATCTTTCATGCTGATCCTGTGACTGTCCCACGAACTAAGCATAACTTAAATGCATGAAACGAATTTCTCTCATTTAAGTGGTTAGCAATTAGAATTTGCTAGTACATGTATTCTAATCATACCAAATATATCAAGTAAATTTCAATAGGATTCTAACAACAACAAACATTAAGAGAAATTCCCGAGAGGTTTTAATGTTTAGAAAATAAGCTCGCTTCTTTAAAAATGAACATCATCTCGACATTTTAGAAAACAGAAAAGAAGCCTTTTTAAATCTTAAGTGTGAAGTTATAAAACCTTTTCATATCAATTGGGTCTCGGCCCAAAGTTTATTCAGTTATCAGTAACTAGAATATAAACACGGGTCCTCGACCCAAAGATAGAAACATCACTCATACTCATCAGGTAACTAGTTACATAGGCCACACCGGATCATACTTGGTGCCACACTAATACCATTCATACTCATCAAGTAATGAACTCCAGAGGTCCCGTCGGACCGTACCCGGTGCCACACTACAACAAAGCAGTCCACAACACATATCAACAACACCACAGTCACATTCAAACACAACACTACATACACGCACCACAACCACACGACTAATACACAATCGTCTCACAATATATATCAATCATCAACCCGATACATTACACATCCAAGTGTGTAATTCAATCAACACAATCATCGCAACCGACACAATTCCATAATAAGTGACAATCGAGCACAACGTCATACAACAAAACATTAACCACACACGATTCACATAATACACATTCAACAAATAAATATTGAATAAACCACCGTACATACATTTCACAACTTCAATTCACAAGGTATAAATCTTATAGACAAGAATACTTGCCTCGGAATGGACATGCGAATACTCCAACGAACACGGCTTGACCGGAAAGCGTCGAAACCTATAACCTCCATGAGGGAACACCAACAATACGTTTACTACAAGTATATCAACTTATAAGGACGGAAAACACATCCGAAATCCGACGAGAAGTCCATTGAAGCATTTAATCAAATAACAAAATATTCAAGGTTTTCTCAAGAACACAAGAATCAGGATCCGGGTTAAGCGAAGCCGAAATATGGATATACAATCCATTGGATATGTTCAACAACATCATATAACACCAATCGATTCATTAAAATTGGATTAGACTCGGAATAAAGTATGTTGGCCACTAAGTATACTAATGACAAGTTAGAATAGAGAAGCACAGAGCTGTACTATTTTTGAAGTTAGTTTGCATAGTAGAAGTTTAGGTGTGAGTTTCTATGGATACAACAACTAGGCATTATCCTGTTTGCTTAGTGCGTACAGGGTTTTGGTAGTATACTAGATAAATCACAATTATGAAAACGATAAAGACAAAGGTAAATAACATAATTTAAAGTGGTTCAAGGTAAGCCCATCTACGTCCACTGGTCCTTCACACAGGAGTAAAACGTTTATATAATCACTATGTACACAACTATGTGACTATAACTAAACCTATCTCTGTATCGTTCACACAGATTGATACAATGACCAAAGCTTTTTGCCGTTCACTGCAACACCCCCGATATATTCAGGAATATTACAGCGCCGTAAATCCTTTACATAAGGATTTACAAGGCTGAAGAATTGAACAGACATTAAGAGGTACTAACGAATGGAAATAACGGAATTAAGATGCCACAGTTCTGACCAAATACTGAAAATACAAATGTTCAACAGAAACTTAATAATACATCACCAAATTCAAATTCATCATAAACGACTTCGTACTCGAGTACTTATTGAAATAACCAATAAACAACAGACAAATAAACCAGGCCGAAACATAACTCTGCACACTCGTCGTCATGCAGCTCCAGTGGTTGTTTTCCCGCTCTCCTGGATCCTGAACATAAACAAAATGTTCACCCCCGAAGGGGTTAGCACAACGATGCTAGTACAAGTACCACAACATATTATTCAATGTCACACGCAGAATAATAATAACGTAAATGATAAAATGTCAAACGAGTCTTCTCCTACGAGAAACTCATACATAACATACACAACTGATAATCACAACATGATATCATAACATACACATGGTAATTCTGACGATCCAGCGTTCACTGCCTAGAACCCACGATGATCCCGTCAGACCAACCCGTGGTGGAAAAACCTGTCTGATGATCCAGTGCACGCTAGCATAGATCCCCCGATGATCCCGTCGGACCAATGCGAGGTGGACATACAACAACGACATACATACACGACAATATGTATAACATCAATACATAAAACAAATAAGGTACTTGCCTCGATTCGAAGACAAGAACAATACTTCCATGAAACGAACATTTGAAGGTCGCCCCCCTCAATCAATCACGTAACAAGCTCGAACCTTAACAAAAGAAATAATATAGAATTTATCTCACGTCGTACGAATGTCTAACAATTCGATTTACGGCCAAAAGCTCATAAAATGTAATCTTCCTGAACCTCTTAGCGCACGCTAAGTACTCTGTGTAGCGTGCGTTAAGTCTGCTCGATAGCGTACGCAAATAACAAAGCCTAGCGTACGCTAACTATGCATGGTCAGTACTTCACTGATCAGCTGACTGACTCGTCTGATGGCCTAGCATATGTTACGTACCAAACGTAGCGTACGCTAACTCGTGCTCGATAGCGCACGTTAATCTACATAGCTTAGCGTGCACTAACTGTGCATGGCAGTTTACTACTGGGCAGTAGATGGATCTCAACATGATCAAACCAAATGAAATCCTCAGTGTTAATTCATGTTACCTCCATGAATATCATGTTCATACGGTTATGAATGATCTTACGGATAACAACAACTTCGGATTCAAGAATATGTATACTATTATGAAACCATATTCCATTTCAAATACAATTCTTCATGCGATGATTCGGAAGGCTTTAACGGTTGATATCAACACCTTTATATCAATGAAAACTATCACTCTGAAGTTTGAATAATGTTCCATCTTTACAAAATAAATCCTTCCATGATCAACCCTATAGATTCGTCTAACAATAATGATGTAAAAGTCAAGTCCATGATTGTTATGAAAACACCTACTAGATTCGGTTTACCAATGATAAAAGCTTCCTCTACTTGTTCAATGTAATAAGATTCGAATCATGATGTTCATAATCAAGGTACTTAAGGCCTATTCATCTCAATATTCCAAACATGATGTACTTTGGATAATTCCTCCAAGAAGATCAATATTTGCTAACATGATCATCTTATTCTCCATAACACGAATCTAGAGTTGAAGATAGAATCAACATACCTTAATATGACGAAATCACTGAACCACAAGGTAGAATCCGACTCCGGTTGGTTATGTGCCACTCCAAGGTGTTACTTCTCTTCAATGATCACTCACAAGTGATAACCAATATTAATAAGATGTGTTCTAAGTGTGTTAGAAGGATGATTATAGCTCTCTGGCCTCTCAAGAATGAAGAATAGACGAAGGAAATATAAGCCAAAACGGGTTGTTGTCTCATTTATAATATTCTGCACTTTAGCTAATTAGCGCACGCTACAATACATACTTAGCGCGTGCTAATAAGCATTGACTCCAAATCTGTCCAGGTTCGTCCGCGGGAATCTTATCCGGACCCATGTCCCGACTAGCGCATGTGCTAGCCGCCTACCTCAATAATTCAGTGTCTAGCACACGCAACTCCTACATACGTAGCATGCGCTAGTAATAGCCGATAGCGCGCGTTAAGCTACATTCTTAGCGTGCGCTATCACGAGTTTACATGAGAAAATTTGCATGTTATTATACTTAAGTACAAGGGTGCCAATGCAAGAAATATCATACTCCAATAATCAAAACCACAAATCCGAATAATACAGGGTTTGAATACAGATGAAATACACAGTAATAAATCCGGATATTACATTCACACAGATTGGCTTGAGCTCTTCCTTGACTCGCTTCTTCGCATACAATTTGAAGCTTCGTCTATAATGCTATTCTTCCCACACAGGTTGGAATACGCAAGGATCTTCAGTCCACACAGGGCTGATGATTATCTAAACAGTAAAGGGTAGAATTCTCTGAACAACAGCTTGATCTTTGATATATGTTTGTTGTATGCTGTGATGTTCTCACTGAGTATATTTCTTCGCTGTAAATACGCTGTATGCTTGCGAAATATACTTGCTCTTGATAAAGCTTAGATTGTCAGAATCTTTGTCAGAGCTTTTGCGAGTATGAATTCTCCGTATGTATGTATGTTATTAAGTCCTCTGGCTAGTGGGTATTTCTGACCTTTGGAAAATGCATCTGTTATAAATGTAGCCGTTGCAGGTAGGTGAGATGTTGACGTCTCTAATTTACGACTTGCGGAATAATTAAATTAAAAGCAGATCGCATTTAATGCTTCAGACATTCTTTCTGTCTTCGCATTTAATGCTCTTCAGCGCGTTCAGACTTGGCTCACTCCGGCTGCATTAAATGATGTCCTATCAGCAATAAATGCTACTTTAACCGTGAATACTTTATAAATAAACAAAGTGTATTTCAAAACGGTTTAAAGCATTCTTAAATCATGCTCGTCATATGTGTTTTACTTTTCCAAAGTAAAACATATTACAACCTGACTGTTATATCCGACGCATTGTCTTTTGCAGTAGCTGTAGGCTCTATAGGATAGACTGTATGAGATCTTCAATGCTATATGGAAGGGTTGTATGTGTAACACCCCCAGAGCCGACCGGGAATATTACAGCGCCGTGGGCCCCGAGATGAAACCCACAAGACTGAAGGAAATTTTCGCAAACATTTACAAACGCCTAAGAGGCGAACGACGGTACTATCTTACAAAAAACATTCGAAGACTTAATATAATCCGTTTAACAAAACCGTCGTAAAGTTTCATTTGAAATCACAAGGCCCGAAATGCCAAAGCACAACAGTTTAAAAACATACGTTAAGCTATCGCTTACACGTATCAACAAAATAGTTTAGAAAACGATTGCCAAAGTAACCTAAGTTATCAGATACCAAAAGGCCATTTAAAATACTCACGCAGCGGAAAAAGACAAACAATTAAAATACTCTAGCAGCGGAATAAAAGAACTGATCAGAAACTCAATACACAAATACATGCCCTTGCCAGTATCCTCCGAGAAGCTCATCTCTTCACGACCGCTACAAGCTTGATAATCCAAGAACCTAAAAGAAAGCCCACGACGGGGTAAGCCATAATATCCAACAATGATAACCATCACATCACGTCAATAATTACATATCAATGGAAATACTAAGTAAGAATACGACCAATGTAATCTTACCGTTGTAACTTTACGAAAATCCACGATTCGTATCCTTAACAACACATTAAGATAATACCAAAATATCTGCACGGTATCTCAACAATACCCAAGGTTCTCAAAACAATATCATAACTCGCGATACGGAAATTATACCAACTTTGGCCAATTCAATCCATCGGATAACGTCGACAATTCCAATACGATAATCGATTGTCCATCAAAGACAAGTACCAAGGAAAATACGGAACATACCTCAAGATACGAAATACAATGACAATCACGTCAGTCAAATCCGAGATCAGATCAACATAACATACGGACATGGTCCTAACACAAGACCTACAAATGCATACTCATATGACGACGTCAATATGATCACAACAATAACGACAATGTATACTTATGGCAAACCATAATATACATATGGTGATCCCGTCGGACCAACACATGGTGGCATTACCTGTCTAGCGATCCAGCGCACACAGCTATAGATTCCCATGATGATCCCGTCGGACCAACACATGGTGGCATTACCTGTCCAGCGATCCAGCACACACAGCTATAGATTCCCATGATGATCCCATCGGACCAACGCATGGTGGACATACGACAACAATGCACGACTGCACAAAACAACAATACACAATGCACGACAACAAAGATACACGAATGTATCACAACATGATCAACACAAATGACAGAAATGATTAAAATACTCTCTCCGACTCCTTCGAGAGCAATCTCGATATCTAAACCATCACCAACCATTATTCTGAATATTCACCGATCCAAAACATCACGGACGGTAGATAATTCATGTTTCCTTCAATACCATGATGTATCCTCGATAACAAGTATACCAACGACAATTGTAAATCATATACATTATGATTTAAATTCCCAAAACTTGAATACAACCTATAATCCCAAATCTCCTGTGATTACGATTTATAAACATTGTTATACGAATTATAAACGAATGAAACTGAAACCATTCATTAAATATTATAAACTGAGCAAGTAATAACTTGCCTCGATAATTGATGCCGAAAGTCCCGACGAACACGGCTCACCCAATCCAACCATTGAAATCCAAACCTTTAATATAAATACATAATAGACAACTTAATATAAGGGTCCAGTTTAATATTTTATAATTCCGAGGTAATTAGTTGGCTAATATATTACCTCAATTGCGCCCCTTAATTAATTGATCGGATCAAACGACCAACGATAATCAACCCGGATTCACAACTCGATTAATGCTCCAAACAAAAACTCCGAACTCGAACTCATTCCGTGGGTCTAATTACACCAATCCGCACATTGACCAAATTATTACCACCTCCATCTATGTCTATGTCTTATTTCTCGTCTCTAATCCAATACAGACACATCCGGACTATTATAGTTACACACACACACACACACATATATATATATATATATATATATATATATATAGTCACACATACACACACATGAATACACATACATAGTTACATACACACACACACACACATATATATATATGTATATATATATATATATATACAACCAGCACACGCACACAGAACACTCAACACACGCTTAAACACATACACACACATACAGCTACTTCCGTGCTAAAACCCGGCCACCGGACCTTGCATCCATCAACTTGAATCTTGCCGGCAGCAAGAACCCAAAGGCAAACACATCCGTTCAGCCCGTTCATTTAGATCTAACATCAACATCCACTGGGAAGAAGTCGAATCAAGTAGTTGACTTTTGCCGAAAGCTTTATCTACGGTCGTCGGAGCTCTAGCTCGATCGGAACACCCTAATCGGCCCGTCATGAACTTGAATCATATCGACGGTCGGAGACCATGAAGAAAACTTGTCGTCGGAACCTCAAATCCAAACAGGCCGACTGGACTTCTACAGCTCCGATCCGCCTGAAAGTCCGGCCAGATCATTGCTTCTCCGGTCACAAACCGTCATGCCGCCGCCGAGCTACAGTTGGTATCATCGGAGAAACCAGCCCGCCGTTGTTGACCTACACGACTCACCTTTGCTGAAACCCACCTCCTCCAGCGGTCGCACGTTCTGAGCAGCGAGTCCCCATGAAGACGTCAACCCGGGGTTGCGACCAGTACTTTCCACCGCTGCCGCTGCTCTTCCGATCGTGCAGAAGAAGAGGATGTATGGTGTTGGTGATTGCTTCATCCGATCGGGGTAGATGGAAATAAGAGATAGAGAGACATAACGTGAGGAAGAGAGAGAGAAACGAAAGTAATAAAATGAATACCCCCTCTTAATCAATCGGCCAAGAATGGAGTTGTCCAAATTTTAAAATGGGGCCCAATTATTTAATTAATTTATGTCGCATAAGATATCAGCTATCAATAACTCACCAGTATTATAGTCTAAAATCTCAAGAGTCGATCTGATCAATAATTAATCGACTAATAAAAATAATAAATAAAATAATTAATTCCACAAAAATTCCAATTTAAAATTCCCGGATATTACATACTATCCCTCTTAAAATAAGTTTCGTCCTCGAAACTTGCAATCCGGTCACAACCAAAAGTTCAACCACCATATCCAGAATCATCACGAAACCGATCAATCATCATCATTAACAAATAACCAAAACAGTATACTTAAAACTGCGTGAAGTCGATGATCTCCTGCGATACTATCAAATGACCCCACTCCAAAACCTCAATACGCTTACAATCACAATTTCACAAATTTCAACAAAATACATCGTTATAACTCAATTATGGAATAATCAATCCATGCCAAATCATGTCTGCCTGATCACACAATCAAATCCCAATCCTGATAAAAATCAATAATACACGATACATCTGTAGATCAGCTACCCCAAAACATTAACAATGAATCCAGGAACATCGGCACAAAATCCGAACGCTCATACGATCAATAACAATGATCAACCATTACTTCAGCTGATAATATCATCGATATGATAAACTCCAATACGACCAACGAAGGATTAACAATAACCGAGAATACCATCAGATGGTAAGCTCCAACACAATCAACACAGAACCACAGGGACAAATATACGAAAGAATAAAATTCTCTAAACGTTATACCAATCACATACAGTAGATCTCAAAGAAACATACCAAACTGTTGAACATATCCCTCGGCATATGAGCAACCAAGCACAAACTGACGAACATACCCAATTATACATTATGAACGACTAATCAATATGGCTCAAAAGTCAAAAAATCACTATAGTAAAATCACGCTACTACCACACCAATAGAGCCACACAGCACCTATGTCCCGATTTCACAAAACCTGAAGTTCCAAAATCATATTCTGTACTGAATCTACAACACGTGACATATTTCTCTTATCTGATCAAACAAACGGTCATCCCTGGATAACCAAACTACCACACCGAAGTTCGAACCTCTTTTCATCATACCATTGATGTGTTATCCATCTTACGAGTCTCATTGGGGACTTCACCGTGATATGCATTATGCACTACATTTGTACGTATACCAATCACGTTTTCAAAACCAGTTTGAAATCATATAGTCTCGTCAAGAAGACAAATTTTTGAAAGCTCTTTCAAAAATTTCAAAGCTCAAAACATAAATTTTGGTAAGACCACAAAATAAATTTTTTGAAAAATTAAATCGGTTCGCTGGTGCCAATTATTCGATAACAGTTTCCTTCGAATCCAGACGATTAAATAAAATGTAATTATGCAAATGCTCGACTACATCCGTACTCCTGTATACCAATTCGATTCGTCACCAACTCCACTGACATTACATCGGAAAACCATACGATAGAGTTCCAGAATTTCATTATATAAACTTCGACCAAAAACTCCTTTCCCACATATGACTCGCAGCTTCAATCATTAATCTCATCCTAGATCACCTCAAAAATGCTATGATAAAACATTAAAACAAATCAACATAGCGAAAGACTTCCCGAGAAGTTTCATTTGAACAAATCAAAACCGCGAAAGGCAGAAACAAAAACGATTGATAAAGTGTTTCACAAATCTCGGGAGTTTTAAGAAAACAGAAAAGCCTTTTAAAACATTAGGGTCTCAGCCCGTATCTCATTCCGCATTACAAGTTTTAAAAAAGTAGAAAACCCTTTTTCGGACCCAAGTCCTGAGTTATAAAACTATTTCAAAAAATCTATTGGGTCTCGACCCAAAAATCATTTTCCGTAAAACATCCGTAAAACATTCATTTTGAAAAGTATCATTTCCAAATGCTCAAAAACAATTCATATATCTCAAAATGACCTAACATGAATACATGTTCTCCTAAACAATCCACAATATTTCTCCCAAATGCACAACTCCGTTTCAAAGCTTAACCGACATATTGATTTCGAGAATCATAGTTTCTCAAATTATCAATCCTGTCCTAATTTTGTCACCTTATACTGTAACGCATAATATTCTGCTGAATCTCAAAGCATATCAACTTAGAACGACAATAAATTTCAATGCAATTCAAAAATTCAAATACTTACAGATCGTGAAGCCGACGATTCCCCGTGATACTGGCACATGTTTCGACTAGAAAATACTCGACACATACATCTACAAAACACACAATTTGCAAACTCAGTTCAACTTGAGAACACAACACAGCTCTATCCGAAGAAACACGTTAACACCGTTTGGGAAAGTTTGAAACAACCCCAGTAATTACAGTGGTAAATCACATAACGCACAAGCCCGAGTGAACAACAAAAACTCACGGCTCTAATATTTGTCAACCGACAACTCGAATGACGCGACAAAAACACGACTCCACTCGACCCAACTGCCTAGATTTTCTCAACCTAAGCTCCGATACCATATTCTGTAACACCCCCAGAGCCGAGCGGGAATATTACAGCGCTGTGGGCCCCGAGATGGAACCCACAAGGCTGAAGGAAATTTCCACAAACATTTACAAATGCCTAAGAGGCGAACGACGGTACTATCTTAAAAAAAACATTCGAAGACTTAATATAATCCGTTTAACAAAACCGTCGTAAAGTTTCATTTGAAATCACAAGGCCCGAAATGCCAAAGCACAACAGTTTAAAAACATACGTTAAGCTATCGCTTACACGTATCAACAAAATAGTTTAGAAAACGATTGCAAAAGTAACCTAACTTACCAGATACCAAAAGGCCATTTAAAATACTCACGCGGCGGAAAAAGACAAATAATTAAAATACTCTAGCAGGGAAATACAAGAACTGATCAGAAACTCAATACACAAATACATGCCCTTGCCAGTATCCTCCTAGAAGCTCATCTCTTCACGACCGCTACAAGGTTGATAATCCAAGAACCTAAAAAGAAAGCCCACGACGGGGTAACCCATAATATCCAACAATGATAACCATCACATCACGTCAATAATTACATATCAATGGAAATACTAAGTAAGATTACGACCAATGTAATCTTACCATCGTAACTTTACGAAAATCCACGATTCGTATCCTTAACAACACATTAAGATAATACCAAAATATCTGTACGGTATCTCAACAATACCCAAGGTTCTCAAAACATTATCATAACTCGCGATACGGAAATTATACCAACTCTGGCCAATTCAATCCATCAGATAACATCGACAATTCCAATACAATAATCGATTGTCCATCAAAGACAAGTACCAAGGAAAATACGGAACATACCTCAAGATACGAAATACCATGACAATCACGTCAGTCAAATCCGAGATCAGATCAACACAACATACGGACATGGTCCTAACACAAGACCTACAAATGCATACTCATATGACGACGTCAATATAATCACAATAATAACGACAATGTATACTTATGGCAAACCATAATATACATATGCACAATAACAATAACACATATGGTAATCCAACGATCCAGCGCACACAATTATAGATTCCCATGATGATCCCGTTGGACCAACACATGGTGGCATTACCTGTCCAGCGATCCAGCACACACAACTATAGATTCCCATGATTATCCCGTCGGACCAACGCATGGTGGACATACGACAACAATGCACGACTGCACAAAACAACAATACACAATGCACGACAACAAAGATACACGAATGTATCACAACATGATCAACACAAATGACAGAAATGATTAAAATACTCGCTTCGAGTCCTTCGAGAGCAATATCGATATCTAAACCATCACCAACTATTATTCTGAATATTCACCGATCCAAAACATCACGGACGGTAGATAATTCACGTTTCCTTCAATACCATGATGTATCCTCGATAACAAGTATAGCAACGACAATTGTAAATCATATACATTATGATTTAAATTCCCAAAACTCGAATACAACCTATAATCCCAAATCTCCTGTGATTACGATTTATAAACATTGCTATACGAATTATAAATGAATGAAACTAAAACCATTCATTAAATATTATAAACTGAGCAAGTAATAACTTGCCTCGATAATTGATGCCGAAAGTCCTGACGAACACGGCTCACCCGATCCATCCATTGAAATCCAAACCTTTAATATAAATACATAATAGACAACTTAATATAAGGGTCCAGTTTATTATTTTATAATTCCGAGGTAATTAGTTGGCTAATATATTACCTCAATTGCGCCCCTTAATTAATTGATCGGATCAAACGACCAACGATAATCAACCCGGATTCACAACTCGATTAATGCTCCAAATACAAACTTCGAACTCGGACTCATTCCGTGGGTCTAATTACACCAATCCGCGGTGAACATATACGCCTTATATATATATATATAACCAGCACACGCACACAGAACACTCAACACACACTTAAACACATACACACACATACAGCTACTTCCGTGCTAGAACCCGGCCACCGGACCTTGCATCCAACAACTTGAATCTTGCCAGCAGCAAGAACCCAAAGGCAAATACCTCCGTTCAGCCTGTTCATTTAGATCTAACATCAACATCCACTGGGAAGAAGTCGAATCAAGTAGTTGACTTTTGTCGAAAGCTTTATCTACGGTCGTCGGAGCTCTAGCTCGATCGGAACACCCTAATCGGCCCGTCATGAACTTGAATCATATCGACGGTCGGAGACCATGAAGAAAACTTGTCGTCGGAACCTCAAATCCAAATAGGCCGACTGGACTTCTACAGCTCCGATCCGCCTGAAAGTCCGGCCAGATCGTTGCTTCTCTGGTCACAAACTGTCATGCCACCGCCGAGCTACAGTTGGTGTCGTCGGAGAAACCAGCCCGCCGTTGTTGACCTGCACAACTCACCTTTGCTGAAACCCACCTCCTCCGGCGGTCGACCGTTCTGAGCAGCGAGTCCCCGTGAAGACGTCAACCTGGGGTTGCTACCAGGACCTTCCACCGCCGCCGCTGCTCTTCCGATCGTGCAGAAGAAGAGGATGTATGGTATTGGTGATTGCTTCATCCGATCGGGGTAGATGGAAATAAGAGAGAGAGATATAACGTGAGGAAGAGAGAGAGAGAAATGAAAGAAATAAAATGAATACCCCCGATTAATCAATCGGCCAAGAATGGAGTTGTCCAAATTTTAAAATGGGGCCCAATTATTTAATTAATTTATGTCGCATAAGATATCAGCTATCAATAACTCACCAGTATTATAGTCTAAAATCTCAAGAGTCGATCTGATCAATAATTAATCGACTAATAAAAATAATAAATCAAATAATGTTAAAGGAATAATACCCATTGTGTGCCTAAGTCTTTTAGTTTATGGGCTTTCCTAGATAGGATTTGGCTGAGGCCTGTTTGTATGTACTTCACCCTATTTAAGGGATCCCATTGATGGAATAATACAATACTTTTGCCCTACTTTCTTGTCTCAAGTTATTTCCCTTCAACACGTTATCAGCACGTAGTCTCCCAACTGAACAAGAAGAAAAAAAAAAAATCGTCCGAAAATTTAATTCTGAATTTTTTTTCCGATTTTCTGCAAAATCCCGAAAAAAAAATCGATTTATTTTCTGCAGAAACCCTAGCTGCCACAGGCCATCTTCTTCCCCGATCGCCGCCCGTCTGCTACCCCCACCCGCCGCCGCAGGAACCGCGGCCACAATTTTTCACATTTCTTCTCTCGAAAAAAATACCACTTTGGAGTTCGGATCTCTCTCGCAAACTCGCACCAGCTCAGAACTCGACTGAAGAAGATGGATGGGCATGATGCAGACAATTCCAAACAAAGTACTTCCGACATGACTGAGTTCGTTCAAAAACTGCTCCAGCAAATGCAAACTAGGTTTCAGACAATGTCTGACTCCATCATTGGCAAAATCGATGAGATGGGGAAACGAATTGATGAGTTGGAATAGAGCATCAGCGACCTTAGAGCTGAGATGGGTCAAGAAGGTTATATTTCTCCTCCGGCTCAATTGAAGTCAAAGGAAGAACCCAGAAAAATTGAAGGAGGTACTTTCCACACGGCGAATGAAACGAGGAATATATTTTCATCCAAATAAATTGATGGTATGCCCTAGAAAAGAATCGTGTCTTTCCTGTAAGGTACACCAACTCGAACCCTACTATCTGCAACGTGCAATTTTACATGCTTTAATTACTTTAGTTGCATATTTATATTTGATAAATTTATTTAGGCTTAATTAAACCAACTTAAAGCATGATGCATTAATAACTTCAATTAAATTAAAGTGAATTGCTTAAAGCAACTTGAATTAAAGTAAATTCACGTTGAATTATAATTATATTGCGGCATAAGAAACCTACTTGACTGCATAATACGTGTATAGATATATTCCTAAGATTATGTGTCTATATCTATAAATATACATATATTTGCATACATATATAGATATGGCATGCAAATTAGGCTTCATTTTAGTAGATTTTAGAGGACTTATTTCTACTGCATATATTAAATAGAACCATGATAAAGTAATATCATTGGTAACCCTCAAAAGCATCGAAAGTAATTTTGACCATATCTTGGTTCCGAAAAATAATAATGCTCCCATTATTGAAAATTTGATCATAGAAAGTACTCATGATATACTGTGAAAAATCATTTTCCTTTTTCTTGTATAAGACAGCTTATCCAACTCGTCTCAAATTTGATATCTTGGACTCAAAAGAGCTTGAGTACCATAGATGGGTCTCCTACGTCGAGACCATATTTATCACTAAAGAATATAGTGGTACGCTCCTTAACACCACAGACCAAGTACCTTCTGACAAGATCAAAGCGAGTGCACTTATATTCCTTAGGTGACACATCGAACCCAGCTTGAGATGGAAATATCTACAGTTGAAAATCCCTCAAAGAACTGTGGGATGCCCGTAAGGGCTAATTTGGGAACATTCACGACACTTTGCTCCCAAAGTTGACCGTGCAGTGGAATGAAATCCGCTTGCTCGACTATAAACGGATTAACAATTTCAACAAAGGTATGCTCCGTCTCAAGGCACGCCTAAATTTCTGTGGGAAGGACATCACAGAAGATGACATGATCCATAAAGCTTTTTCCACCTTCCCTACTTCCGCTCATATACTAGCGAACCAGTATAGGCTGGAGTATGATAATAAACGCATCACTACCTTCAGTAAGCTAATCAACCTACTGCAAGTGGCTGAGAGGCATAACGAAGTGTTAGTGAGCAGTAATGTCAGACCGATTGGGACAAAGAAAATTCCCAAGGCTAATTATGGCAAAGTGAAAGATGGAAACTACCCCAATGAATAGGGGACTGGACATGATAGGCTTCGTGGTCAAGAACGTGGGGGTTCTTCCAATGTAATGCGAAGACTTGGTGCTCCCGGCTCTACTAGCTAAGGGAACCAAATAGCACCTACCCATCTTATCGCCTCTAAGGCTCGAGTTAGCAATGAACCGTGCTATCATTGTGGAGATGCTGGACATGGTACAAGAACTGCCATGCAAGCAAGCAAGTCGCATCTCGCTACAAGAAATATAGAGAGTCCAAAGAAAGGAGAACTCACTATATGGAAGAATATGATCTAGACAAGTCCCCCTATGTCAATTTCACAGTCACCAATCGTCTAATTGAGTCATACGAGCCACAGTCTATAGACTGAATCTTAGTGTTATGTTTACTTTCTCGTTTACATTTGGTATAGTTGCCTCAAGACGACTATGTTGGTGTTTTATTTTCAATAATAGTGTGATGCAATGTTGTTTCACGAACAAGATATTAATATTGCTTACGTTAGATTCTTAGCTTTATTTCGAAGTACTGAATATTGCTTGAATGCTAATGGTTCGAAATTTGTCTCTGTTCTAAGGAATGAATCGAGTAGAACTTGAATGTTCTTAGAATAAGGCTTCTATTCATCGAATAAGTCGCCTGCCAAACCTCAGTAACTACGATGATTGGGTCCTCCCAACTTATCAAAGGGCGAGGTAATGCTCAATTTTGATGCCTAAATGGCAGTCTTCTAAGTTACCGATGCTCTGTATGCATCTAGAGCCCTTCGAACCTACTTAGCTTCAATAATATACGTAGCAATGGTTTCCAGATTGAAACCCACTGTGAGAATGGAATAGAGTTTCTTTTATTCTAATGAATGTGGACGTAAACGCATTTTAGAATAACTGATGAGTCGATCTAGTGGACGTACCTCACTATTATTAGGTTTTTAAAATCCTATGTTGTCACCAACAATGTACTTTTGGACATAGACTCATATAGGCTTTGGCACGATAGACTAGTCATCCCAGTCGAAGTATAATGATCCATATACTAAAGAACTTATACGTACATCATTACTTTTCGAGTGAAAATGTGGCAACAACTCGACATAAAGAACGATGTTGATGTTAATCGTGTTATCCAAAGAACCGGATGCATATAAAATGCCCACCACTTAGTGTTGCAAAGCCTGCTCTTTAGCCAAAGTAGGAGCGAGACCTTCCTACGCTAAAGAAATAAAAGCAAAAAATTCCATTCTTACGCTGAATATAAGGAGATATTTGTGGATCCATCCACCTAATATGCGGACCATTTATGTATTTATGATTTTGATGGATTCTCCGACATGTTGGTCACATGTCGCTCTCCTGTCCACTCAAATTGTTGCATAACTTCCAAGATAATTTATAAGGACTCACCTCCCTTATCACATCTAAAGGACTCGATGATGTTGGAGAGTTCACATCAAAAAGTACTTGATGTTTATTGCATGATAGAGATCAATGAATAGTATCTCGTCCCATGTGCATATGCAAAGGTCTCACATAAACCACCTTCTAAAGAATATGTACGGTGATTATGTCATTGGTTATGCGCACCAATTAGCATATTTTTGCCTGGAATTATGCAATATTGCACGCAACTTTACTTAAATCGTTCATTCTTAGACCTTTTTGCTAACTAATTAGTTTATGCGTACCAGTTGGTAACTGGATAACTTGATTTTTGTATTTTGGACCCAGACGGACTTGAGTGCCAATTGCGCATATTTGGTTACGCATTATATGTGCCTTCTGCGCCCCACAGCGCATCGGTCTTTAGATACGATTAAGTATTAACGTTGGATAAGAATCTCCAGACATTTATCCGCTATTTAGAACCTTCACAGTGATCTCTTTACCGCACGATTTGCGGATTGTCACTTTAATAAGACAACCTTCCCATCGTTAGGGGGAGGAGAGAAAATGTAATTTCTCGGGGAACGACAGGAATTGTCATGGTGTCTCCACTTTATCTCATTATGATCCCCGAACTTCACAATGTTACCGTGAAGCATAAAGAACACTCGATCTTCAGGATGTAGCAGATTCGATGCCTGATGCATTTACTGATATCGTTCAAGTGACAAGATCTCACATTACAGCTGCAAATGTGCCTGTAAGGTTAGAAGTCCCCTCCAAGGGGCACATCACCAATGAACCGGGTGATGCAACCGCACTTGGTGGAGGTGTGGTTGAGGTCGTGGCTCCCTGCGAAGGAAAGGGTGGAAGCCACATGGTTCGACTAAATACTCACCCAAGTAAGAGGTAGAGTATGGCACAAATTACATGTTAACCATCAATGAACTCGTTTCATGAGATCATGCTTGATTTTATTATGTCCATGAATCATGACGAGGGGGACGCCCCGAAGATATGATTCAGAAAATCAAGAATCTCGATGAAATTATGAGGGTGTGGCCTGATCAACCACCCACTTTGATGACATGTCATGAATCATAAAGTAAGATGATGTCGAACCTCGCTCAGTTGGATGAAATCAACATAGAGCTGATTGGCCTATAAGAAAAACATTCCAGGTAGAACTAGATTCTCCGACAAAGAGACAGGTATTTGGTGTAGGAAGTGCTAACCTAACCAAGTGTAAATCCTGAGAGACATAACCGAACCTTTGTCGTAAATCATAGTGAGAATAGTAGAGTCTTAATGTACAAGGTTCACGAAGTAATGCTTCTCACAACGCCTTGGAATTGATTACGAGGAAATGTACTCCCACGTATACGTTCCGCTATTTGATTAGCATAGTAATTTCCAAGGGACTGGAAATGCAGCCAATAGATGTGGTTACTACGTATCTCTATGGGGATCTAGATACGGAGATATATATGGAAGTGCCCGATGGCATTTCATTACCCAAATCAAGTGACTCTAGACCACAGAGTGCGTATGCAATTTGATTGAAACGCTCAACTTTACGGTTTTGAAGCAATCCTTAAGGATGTTGTATAACCGTCTAAGTGACTACTTGATTGGGAAGGGATAAAAGAGCGATGAACTGTGTCCCTGCGTCTTCACAAATAAGATCCGGATTCACATCGCAATGTATGTCGATGACATGAACATAATCGGTCTTGATGAAATAAGAGATACCACCGGATATTGAAAATCTGAGTTTGAGATGAAAAATCTTGGGAAAACTCGGTTCTGTGGAGGCATTGACATAGACATCGAGTTTGTGGAATTCATTCCACCGGTCTTCCTATGTCCAGAAGTTTCTCAGGCACTTTAACACGGACAAGGTAAACCCGACTAGCACCCCATGATAGGTCGGACATTTGGATGCAAAGGAAAGATCCATTTCGTCTAAAGAAATGTGACGAAGAGCTTTGGGAGCTGAAATTCCCTACTTGAGTGAAATAGCGCATTATTGTACTTAGCTCAATGTACCCGACTTGCTATCACTCCTCAGTTAATCCGCTGACTAGATTTAGTTCAGCATCGACGCAACATCAATGGAATGGTATCAAGAATATCTTCTTATACTTAAAAGAAACCATTGACTTGGGACTATTCTTTCCCTACAAGCAGGCAAAGGAAGCTGCTTACAAAAAGGCAAATGCTAAAGTAAATGCTGGTGCCGAAGCAACTACCACAAAGTATGTGTTGGTATGAATTGCTTATGTCTTGGAAATCGACTAAGCAAACCCCTTTTGGCTACCTCCTCGAATCACGACAAGATTATTGCTTTGCATGAATCAATCCGTGAGTGTACATGATTAAGAACTATCATTCTACACTTGTGAGGAACTAGCGGTTAAGTACTGCTACTGATTAGCATACTTATATTTATGAACATGATGTAACTTGTAAATCCCCTTGATTGATGGAATGATCATAACAGGAAATATGTGAGATATAACGTAACATACTCACATAGGTTGCACTCTTTTCCTTAGACCAAGGTTTATTTTTCCCACTGGGTTTTGTTACTTGGCAAGGTTTTTAACGAGGCAACGATATATGAATGTAAGCATTAGGGGGAGCTGTAGAGTTTTCCAACTTCCGAGATTGATGTAAAGATCACAAGGAAATGATGATTATAAAGAAACTTAATCACATGTGTTGTGCTCTTTTCTTTGACCAAGGTTCATTTTCTCCCATTGGGTTTTGTTACTTGGCGAAGTTTTTAATGAGGCAACGACTACTTGATTGATGTACAAATCAGGGGGAGATGTAGACTTGAGGGGGAGTCTTACATCCACACCGTACACTATACTCTTTTCCTTCCAAGGATCATTTTTCCCACAGGGTTTTTATCACTTGGAAATGTTTTTAACGAGGTAACAAGATGTACGATTTTAGGGATCGATGGAATGGTCACCTTAGTAGCGCTATGGTCAAATGTAACTATCATATGAGAGGATAGATTCAAAGGACGAAGTCTAAACTTGATGTGTCTAGATGCTGTACTCTTTTCCCTACGATCAAGACATTTTTCCCACTGGGTTTTTGCTTGACGAGGTTTTAACGAGGCAACATGACATGCGCTTGTAGACTAGGCACAAGGGGGAGTGTTAAAGGAATAATACCCATTGTGTGCCTAAGTCTGTTAGTTTATGGGCTTTCCTAGATAGGATTTGGCTGAGGCCTGTTTGTATGTACTTCACCCTATTTAAGGGATCCCATTGATGGAATAATACAATACTTTTGCCCTACTTTCTTGTCTCAAGTTATTTTCCCTTCAACAAATAATTAATTCCACAAAAATTCCAATTTAAAATTCCCGGATATTACATACTATCCCTCTTAAAATAAGTTTCGTCCTCGAAACTTGCAATCCGGTCACAACCAAAAGTTCAACCACCATATCCAGAATCATCACGAAACCGGTCAATCATCATCATTAACAAATAACCAAAACAGTATACTTAAAACTGCGTGAAGTCGATGATCTCCTGCGATACTATCAAATGACCCCACTCCAAAACCTCAATACTCTTACAATCACAATTTCAACAAAATACATCGTTATAACTCAATTATGGAATAATCAATCCATGCCAAATCATGTCTGCCTGATCACACAATCAAATCCCAATCCTGATAAAAATCAATAATACACGATACATCTGTAGATCAGCTACCCCAAAACAATAACAATGAGTCCAGGAACATCGACACAAAATCCGAACGCTCATACGATCAATAACAATGATCAACCATTACTTCAGCTGAGAATATCATCGATATGATAAACTCCAATACGACCAACGAAGGATTAACAATAACCGAGAATACCATCAGATGGTAAGCTCCAACACAATCAACACATAACCACAGGGACAAATATACGAAAGAATAAAATTCTCTAAACGTTATACCAATCACATACAGTAGATCTCAAAGAAACACGCCCAACTGTTGAACATATCCCTCGGCATATGAACAACCAGGCACAAACTGACGAACATACCCAATTATACATTATGAACGACTAATCAATATGGCTCAAAAGTCGAAAAGATCACTATAGTAAAATCACGCTACTACCACACCAATAGAGCCACACAGCACCTATCTCCCGATTTCACAAAACCTGAAGTTCCAAAATCATATTCTGTACTGAATCTACAACACGTGACATATTTCTCTTATCTGATCAACCAACCGGTCATCCCTGGATAACCAAACTACCACACCGAAGTTCGAACCTCTTTTCATCATACCATTGATGTGTTATCCATCTTACGAGTCTCATTGGGGACTTCACCGTGATATGCATTATGCACGACATTTGTACGTATACCAATCACGTTTTCAAAACCAGTTTGAAATCATATAGTCTCATCAAGAAGACAAATTTTTGAAAGTTATTTCAAAAATTTCAAAGCTCAAAACATAAATTTTGGTAAGACCACAAAATAAATTTTTTGAAAAATTAAATCGGTTCGCTGGTGCCAATTATTCGATAACAGCTTCCTTCGAATCCACACGATTAAATAAAATGTAATTATGCAAATGCTCGACTACATCCGTACTCCTGTATACCAATTCGATTCGTCACCAATTCCACTGACATTACATCGGAAAACCATACGATAGAGTTCCAGAATTTCAATATATAAACTTCGACAAAAAACTCCTTTCCCACATATGACTCGCAGCTTCAATCATTAATCCCATGCTGGATCACCTCAAATATGCTATGATAAAACATTAAAACAAATCAACATAGCGAAAGACTTCCCGAGAAGTTTCATTTGAACAAGTAAATCAAAACCGCGAAAGGCAGAAACGAAATCGATTGATAAAGTGTTTTACAAATCTCGGGAGTTTTAAGAAAACAGAAAAGCCTTTTGAAACATTAGGGTCTCAGTCCGTATCTCGTTCCGCATTACAAGAAGTTTAAAAAAAGTAGAAAACCCTTTTTCGGACCCAAGTCCTGAGTTATAAAACTATTTCAAAAAATCTATTGGGTCTCGGCCCAAAAATCATTTTCCGTAAAACATCCGTAAAACATTCATTTTGAAAAGTATCATTTCCAAATGCTCAAAAACAGCTCATATATCTCAAAATGAACTAACATGACTACATGTTCTACTAAACAATCCACAGTATTTCTCCCAAATGCACAACTTCGTTCCAAAGCTTAACCGACATATTGATTTCGAGAATCATAGTTTCTCAAATTATCAATCCTGTCCCAATTTTGTCACCTTATACTGTAACGCATAATATTCTGCTGAATCTCAAAGCATATCAACTTAGAACGGCAATAAATTTCAATGCAATTCAAAAATCCAAATACTTACAGATCGTGACGCCGACGATTCCCCGTGATACTGGCACATGTCTCGACTCTAGAAAATATTCGACACAGACATTTACAAAACACACAATTTGCAAACTCAGTTCAACTCGAGAACACAACACGGCTCTATCCGAAGAAACACGTTAACACCGTTTGGGAAAGTCTGAAACAACCCCAGTAATTACAGTGGTAAATCACATAACACACAAGCCCGAGTGAACAACAAAAACTCACGGCTCTAATATTTGTCAACCGACAACTGGAATGATGCGACAAAAACACGACTCCACTCGACCCAACTGCCTAGATTTTCTCAACCTAAGCTCCGATACCATATTCTGTAACACCCCCAGAGCCGACCGGGAATATTACAGCGCCGTGGGCCCCGAGATGGAACCCACAAGGCTGAAGGAAATTTTCGCAAATATTTACAAACACCTAAGAGACGAACGACGGTAATATCATAAAAAAAACATTCGAAGACTTAATATAATCCGTTTAACAAAACCGTCGTAAAGTTTCATTTGAAATCACAAGGCCCGAAATGCCAAAGCACAACAGTTTAAAAACATACGTTAAGCTATCGCTTACACGTATCAACAAAATAGTTTAGAAAACGATTGCAAAAGTAACCTAAGTTACCAGATACCAAAAGGCCATTTAAAATACTCACGCAGCGGAAAAAGACAAACAATTAAAATACTCTAGCAGCGAAATACAAGAACTGATCAGAAACTCAATACACAAATACATGCCCTTGCCAGTATCCTTTGAGAAGCTCATCTCTTCACGACCACTACAAGCTTGATAATCCAAGAACCTAAAAAGAAGCCCAGGACGGGGTAAGCCATAATATCCAACAATGATAAC
Organism: Orobanche coerulescens; assembly: GCA_033398695.1. Classification (NCBI taxonomy): domain Eukaryota; kingdom Viridiplantae; phylum Streptophyta; class Magnoliopsida; order Lamiales; family Orobanchaceae; genus Orobanche; species Orobanche coerulescens. The sequence goes on along the minus strand of CM065805.1, from coordinate 25,125,520 downwards.
CATCACATCACATCAATAATTACATATCAATGGAAATACTAAGTAAGATTACGACCAATGTAGTCTTACCGTCGTAACTTTACGAAAATCCACGATTCGTATCCTTAACAACACATTAAGATAATACCAAAATATCTGTACGGTATCTCAACAATACCGAAGGTTCTCAAAACATTATCATAACTCGCGATACGGAAATTATACCAACTCTGGCCAATTCAGTCCATCGGATAACGTCGACAATTCCAATATGATAATCGATTGTCCATCAAAGACAAGTACCAAGGAAAATACGGAACATACCTCAAGATACGAAATACCATGACAATCACGTCAGTCAAATCCGAGATCAGATCAACACAACATACGGACATGGTCCTAACACAAGACCTACAAATGCATACTCATATGACGACATCAATATGATCACAACAATAACGACAATGTATACTTATGGCAAACCATAATATACATATGCACAATAACAACAACACATATGGTAATCCAACGATCCAGCGCACACAGCTATAGATTCCCATGATGATCCCGTCGGACCAACACATGGTGGTATTACCTGTCCAGCGATCCAGCGCACACAACTATAGATTCCCATGATGATCCCGTCGGACCAACGCATGGTGGACATACGACAACAATGCACGACTGCACAAAACAACAATACACAATGCACGACAACAAAGATACACGAATGTATCACAACATGATCAACACAAATGACAGAAATGATTAAAATACTCGCTCTGAGTCCTTCGAGAGCAATGTCGATATCTAAACCATCACGAACCATTATTCTGAATATTCACCGATCCAAAACATCACGGACGGAAGATAATTCACGTTTCCTTCAATACCATGATGTATCCTCAATAACAAGTATACCAACGACAATTGTAAATCATATACATTATGATTTAAATTCCCAAAACTCGAATACAACCTATAATCCCAAATCTCCTGTGATTACGATTTATAAACATTGCTATACGAATTATAAATGAATGAAACTGAAACCATTCATTAAATATTATAAACTGAGCAAGTAATAACTTGCCTCGATAATTGATGCCGAAAGTCCCGACGAACACGGCTCACCCGATCCATCCACTGAAATCCAAACCTTTAATATAAATACATAATATACAGCATAATATAAGGGTCCAGTTTAATATTTTATAATTCCGAGGTAATTAGTCGGCTAATATATTACCTCAATTGCGCCCCTAAATTAATTGATCGGATCAAACGACCAACGATAATCAACCCGGATTCACAACTCGATTAATGCTCCAAATACAAACTCCGAACTCGGACTCATTCCGTGGGTCTAATTACACCAATTCACAAATTGACCAAATTATCACCATCTCCATCTATGTCTACGTCTTCTTTCTCGTCTCTAATCCAATACAGACACATCCGGACTATTATAGTTACACACACACACACACACACACACATATATATATATATATAGTCACACATACACACACATGAATACACATACATAGTTACACACACACACACACACACATATATATATATATATATATATATATTGTCAAAACACACACACACCTACCTACATACACATGGAAGCACAACACACATATATATATATATATATATATATATACACACACACAGAAGCACACACATACACACACACACACACACACACACACATATATATATATATATATATATATATATATATATATATCACACATAATCATGCATACACACACACACACATATACGCCATATATATATAAATATATACAACCAGCACACGCACACAGAACACTCAACACACACTTAAACACATACACACACATACAGCTACTTCCGTGCTACAACCCGGCCATCGGACCTTGCATCCATCAACTTGAATCTTGCCGGCAGCAAGAACCCAAAGGCAAACACCTCCGTTCAGCCCGTTCATTTAGATCTAACATCAACATCCACCGGGAAGAAGTCGAATCAAGTAGTTGACTTTTGACGAAAGCTTTATCTACGGTCGTCGGAGCTCTAGCTCGATCGGAACACCCTAATCGGCCCGTCGTGAACTTGAATCATATCCACGGTCGGATACCATGAAGAAAACTTGTCATCGGAACCTCAAATCCAAACAGGCCGACTGGACTTCTACAGCTCCGATCCGCCTGAAAGTCCGGCCAGATCGTTGCTTCTCCGGTCACAAACCGTCATGCCGCCGCCGAGCTACAGTTGGTGTCGTCGGAGAAACCAGCCCACCGTTGTTGACCTGCACGACTCACCATTGCTGAAACCCACCTCCTCCGGCGGTCGCCCGTTCTGAGCAGCGAGTCCCCGTGAAGACGTCAACCCGGGGTTGCTACCAGGACCTTCCACCGCCGTCGCTGCTCTTCCGATTGTGCAGAAGAAGAGGATGTATGGTGTTGGTGATTGGTTCATCCGATCGGGGTAGATGGAAATAAGAGAGAGAGAGAGAGAGAGAGAGAGAGAGAGAGAGAGAGAGACATAATGTGAGGAAGAGAGAGAGAAACGAAAGTAATAAAATGAATACCCCCTCTTAATCAATCGGCCAAGAATGGAGTTGTCCAAATTTTAAAATGGGGCCCAATTATTTAATTAATTTATGTCGCATAAGATATCAGCTATCAATAACTCACCAGTATTATAGTCTAAAATCTCAAGAGTCGATCTGATCAATAATTAATCGACTAATAAAAATAATAAATCAAATAATTAATTCCACAAAAATTCCAATTTAAAATTTCCGGATATTACATACTATCCCTCTTAAGATAAGTTTCGTCCTCGAAACTTGCAATCCAGTCACAACCAAAAGTTCAACCACCATATCCAGAATCATCACGAAACCGGTCAATCATCATCATTAACAAATAACCAAAACAGTATACTTAAAACTGCGTGAAGTCGATGATCTCATGCGATACTATCAAATGACCCCACTCCAAAACCTCAATACGCTTACAATCACAATTTCACAAATTTCAACAAAATACATCGTTATAACTCAATTATGGAATAATCAATCCATGCCAAATCGTGTCTGCCTGATCACACAATCAAATTCCAATCCTGATAAAAATCAATAATACACGATACATCTGTAGATCAGCTACCCCAAAACAATAACAACGAGTCCAGGAACATCGACACAAAATCCGAACGCTCATACGATCAATAACAATGACCAACCATTACTTCAACTGAGAATATCATCTATATGATAAACTCCAATACGACCAACGAAAGATTAACAATAACCGAGAATACCATCACATGGTAAGCTCCAACACAATCAACACAGAACCACATGGACAAATATACGAAAGAATAAAATTCTCAAAACATTATACAAATCACATACAGTAGATCTCAAAGAAACACGCCCAACTGTTGAACATATCCCTCGGCATATGAACAACCAAGAGCAAACCGACGAGCATACCCAATTATACATTATGAACGACTAATCAATATGGCTCAAAAGTCGAAAAAATCACTATAGTAAAATCACACTACTACCACACCAATAGAGCCACACAGCACCTATGTCCCGATTTCATAAAACCTGAAGTTCCAAAATCATATTCTGTACTGAATCTACAACACGTGACATATTTCTCTTATCTGATCAACCAACCGGTCATCCCTGGATAACCAAACTACCACACTGAAGTTCGAACCTCTTTTCATCATACCATTGATGTGTTATCCATCTTACGAGTCTCATTGGGGACTTCACCGTGATATGCATTATGCACTACATTTGTACGTATAGCAATCACGTTTTCAAAACCAGTTTGAAATTATATAGTCTCGTCAAGAAGACAAATTTTTGAAAGTTCTTTCAAAAATTTCAAAGCTCAAAACATAAATTTTGGTAAGACCACAAAATCAATTTTTTGAAAAATTAAATCGGTTCGCTGGTGTCAATTATTCGATAACAGTTTCCTTCGAATCCACACGATTAAATAAAATGTAATTATGCAAATGCTCGACTACATCCGTACTCCTGTATACCAATTCGATTCATCACCAATTCCACTGACATTACATCGGAAAACCATACGATAGAGTTCCAGAATTTCAATATATAAACTCCGACCAAAAACTCCTTTCCCACATATGACTCGCAGCTTCAATCATTAATCCCATCCTGGATCACCTCAAATATGCTATGATAAAAAATTAAAACAAATCAACACAACGAAAGACTTCCCGAGAAGTTTCATTTGAACAAGTAAATCAAAACCGCGAAAGGCAGAAACGAAAACGATTGATAAAGTGTTTTACAAATCTCGGGAGTTTTAAGAAAACAGAAAAGCCCTTTAAAACATTAGGGTCTCATCCCGTATCTCATTCCGCATTACAAGAAGTTTAAAAAAAGTAGAAAACCCTTTTTCGGACCCAAGTCCTGAGTTATAAAACTATTTCAAAAAATCTATTGGGTCTCGGCCCAAAAATCATTTTCCGTAAAACATCCGTAAAACATTCATTTTGAAAAGTATCATGTCTAAATGCTCAAAAACAGTTCATATATCTCAAAATGAACTAACATGACTACATGTTCTCCTAAACAATCCACAATATTTCTCCCAAATGCACAACTCCGTTCCAAAGCTTAACCGACATATTGATTTCCAGAATCATAGTTTCTCAAATTATCAATCCTGTCCCAATTTTGTCACCTTATACTGTAACGCATAATATTCTGCTGAATCTCAAAGCATATCAACTTAGAACGGCAATAAATTTCAATGCAATTGAAAAATCCAAATACTTACAGATCGTGAAGCCGACGATTCCCCGTGATACTGGCACATGTCTCGACTCGACACAGACATTTACAAAACACACAATTTGCAAACTCAGTTCAACTCGAGAACACAACACAGCTCTATCCGAAGAAACACGTTAACACCGTTTGGGAAAGTTTGAAACAACCCCAGTAATTACAGTGGTAAATCACATAACGCACAAGCCCGAGTGAACAACAAAAACTCACGGCTCTAATATTTGTCAACCGACAACTCGAATGACGTGACAAAAACACGACTCCAGTCAACCCAACTGCCTAGATTTTCTCAACCTAAGCTCCGATACCATATTCTGTAACACCCCCAGAGCCGACCGGGAATATTACAGCGTCGTGGGCCCCGAGATGGAACCCACAAGGCTGAAGAAAATTTTCGTAAACATTTACAAATTCCTAAGAGGCGAACGACGGTACTATCTTAAAAAAAACATTCGAAGACTTAATATAATCCGTTTAACAAAACCGTCGTAAAGTTTCATTTGAAATCACAAGGCCCGAAATGCCAAAGCACATAAGTTTAAAAACATACGTTAAACTATCGCTTACACGTATAAACAAAATAGTTTAGAAAACGATTGCCAAAGTAACCTAAGTTATCAGATACCAAAAGGCCATTTAAAATACTCACGCAGCGGAAAAAGACAAACAATTAAAATACTCTAGCAGCGGAATACAAGAACTGATCAGAAACTCAATACACAAATACATGCCCTTGCCAGTATCCTCCGAGAAGCTCATCTCTTCACGACCGCTACAAGCTTGATAATCCAAGAACCTAAAAAGAAAATCCACGACGGGGTAAGCCATAATATCCAACAATGATAACCATCACATCACGTCAATAATTACATATCAATGGAAATACTAAGTAAGAATACGAACAATGTAATCTTACCGTCGTAACTTTACGAAAATACACGATTCGTATCCTTAACAACACATTAAGATAATACCAAAAGATCTATATGGTATCTCAACAATATCTAAGGTTCTCAAAACATTATCATAACTCGCGATACGGAAATTATACCAACTCTGGCCAATTCAATCCATCAGATAACGTCGACAGTTCCAATACGATAATCGATTGTCTATCAAAGACAAGTACCAAGAAAATACGGAACATACCTCAAGATACGAAATACCATGACAATCACGTCAGTCAAATCCGAGATCAGATCAACACAACATACGGACATGGTCCTAACACAAGACCTACAAATGCATACTCATATGACTACGTCAATATGATCACAACAATAACGACAATGTATACTTATGGCAAACCATAATATACATATGCAGAATAACAACAACACATATGGTAATCCAACGATCCAGCGCACACAGCTATAGATTCCCATGATGATCCCATCGGACCAACAAATGGTGGCATTACCTGTCCAGCGATCCGGCGCACACAGCTATAGATTCCCATGATGATCCCGTCGGACCAACGCATGGTGGACATACGACAACAATGCACGACTGCACAAAACAACAATACACAATGCACGACAACAAAGATACACGAATGTATCACAACATGATCAACACAAATGACAGAAATGATTAAAATACTCGCTCCGAGTCCTTCGAGAGCAATCTCGATGTCTAAACCATCACCAACCATTATTCTGAATATTCACCAATCCAAAACATCACGGACGGTAGACAATTCACGTTTCCTTCAATACCATGATGTATCCTCGATAACAAGTATACCAACGACAATTGTAAATCATATACATTATGATTTAAATTCCCAAAACTCGAATATAACCTATAATCCCAAATCTCCTGTGATTACGATTTATAAACATTGCTATACGAATTATATACAAATGAAACTGAAACCATTCATTAAATATTATAAACTAAGCAAGTAATAACTTGCCTCGATAATTGATGCCGAAAGTCCCGACGAACACGGCTCACCCGATCCATCTATTGAAATCCAAACCTTTAATATAAATACATAATAGAAAACTTAATATAAGGGTCCTGTTTAATATTTTATAATTCCGAGGTAATTAGTCGGCTAATATATTACCTCAATTGCGCCCCTTAATTAATTGATCGGATCAAACGACCAACGATAATCAACCCGGATTCACAACTCGATTAATGCTCCAAACACAAACTCCGAACTCGGACTCATTCCGTGGGTCTAATTACACCAATCCTCACATTGACCAAATTATCACCATCTCCATCTATGTCTACGTCTTATTTCTCGTCTTTAATCCAATACAGACACATCCAGACTATTATAGTTACACACATATATATATATATATAGTCACACATACACACACACATGAATATACATACATAGTTACACACACACACATGCACACACACACACACGTATATATATATATATATAGTCACTGCACACACACCTACCTACATACACACGGAAGCACAACACACACATATATATATATATATATATATATATATATATATATATATATACACAACCAGCACACGCACATAGAACACTCAACACACACTTAAACACATACACACACATATAGCTACTTCCGTGCTAGAACTCAGCCACCAGACCTTGCATCCATCAACTTGAATCTTGCCGGCAGCAAGAACCCAAAGGCAAACACCTCCGTTCAGCCCGTTCATTTAGATCTAACATCAACATCCACCGGGAAGAAGTCGAATCAAGTAGTTGACTTTTGCCGAAAGCTTTATCTACGGTCGTCGGAGCTCTAGATCGATCGGAACACCCTAATCGGCCCGTCGTGAACTTGAATCATATCGACGGTTGGAGACCATGAAGAAAACTTATCGTCGGAACCTCAAATCCAAACAGGCGGACGGACTTCTACAACTCCGATCCGCCTGAAAGTCCAGCAGATCGTTGCTTCTCCGGTCACAAGCCGTCATGCTGCCGCCGAGCTACAGTTGGTGTCGTCGGAGAAACCAGCCCGCCGTTGTTGACCTGCACGACTCACCTTTGCTGAAACCCACCTCCTCCGGCGGTCGCTCGTTCTGAGCAGCGAGTCCCCGTGAAGACGTCAATCCGGGGTTGCTACCAGGACCTTCCACCGCCGCCGCTGCTCTTCCGATCGTGCAGAAGAAGAGGATGTATGGTGTTGGTGATTGCTTCATCCAATCGGGGTAGATGGAAATAAGAGAGAGAGAGAGACATAACGTGAGGGAGAGAGAGAGAAACGGAAGTAATAAAATGAATACCCCCTCTTAATCAATCGGCCAAGAATGGAGTTGTCCAAATTTTACAATGGGGCCCAATTATTTAATTAATTTATGTCGCATAAGATATCAACTATCAATAACTCACCAGTATTATAGTCTAAAATCTCAAGAGTCGATCTGATCAATAATTAATCGACTAATAAAAATAATAAATAAAATAATTAATTCCAAAAAAATTCCAATTTAAAATTCCAGGATATTACAGTATGGAGATTCCAGACAGCTTCCATACTTAGCAACAATTTAATTCTTTCAACTTCTTTGCTGTATGATGGTAATTATCAAAACAAGATTGTTTATCCCAAAAATTTCTCCCTTTTTGATAATGCTAAAAATTCTTCAAGATAACTTCTTGATCCAGAGAGGCGGACTCTTGGTCTTCTGTCGAATGATCTGATCTTCAGTACTTAGTCTAAAAATATGAACTGCTGGCAGGCAAGTTCTAAGAAATTTAAAACATCTACACGGATGTGTATTACAACTTTAAACTTATGATTGGCACGCAGGCACAATCTTACAGTGTTTGTATAGGTTAGATACAACTTAACTTATGAACTATTCACAGACAAGTTCTTACATCTTTAAGACAAGTTACTTAATAGATTGCAGTAAATAAATTCGTAATCAAACAGTAAAATAGTAAGCGTAGATTACGAGTTGTACTCTGCCAAGATAACAAATTTTATTTATAATCAAGGAAAAGTTACAAGTTCTTGAGATAGAGAAAAGGTGCATACTGCAATAACAAACCTAAATACAGTGAGAAGGGCCAAAAAAGCTAACTCATGTACTGAGAATGCCTCCAAGGTCTCATGTCAGGATCATTTTGGGTTTCATTCCACCAATTGACTAGTGAATCCTTGCCTCGATACCGGTAGATAGCTCTTCCTTCAGCGGATTAGTCGAAAGCAAGTATCCAGTCATCTGCGTGGGTGAGCCGATCACTTTTTAGGTGCCTTGACTTCATCAGCAATTTCATCAGAAGCTTTCCTTCTACTAACATCCTCATAAATTCATCTGCAGCATCCTACAACGTCTTAAACTTGTTGAATATACAGGACTCCCTGGTGAGTTTAACGAAGTATCTCATCAGTTTGTTTTTCCTGCAGTCCTTTACTTCATCAGTTGTAGGTTGTCGGTAAGTGGGAAGAAGAATCTTGGATGGTTTTTGCATGTTGTTCTTCTAAGGAATGTTGGGATCATGGAACTCCGGACAAGAACCAGATACTTTGTATCCTCTTGTAGGCGCGGCCAGATGGCCTATTGCAGCAACGACACTTTCTTCTAGAGTAGCATCCATCTCTTTTTCTCTCCCCATCCTCCATTGCCGGCCTGCCTCTCTGGCTTCCCTTTTTGGCATCATCAAGATCTGTGACCTTAGTATGAATCTCATGTAGGATTTTCATTGCATTGTCCTGTTTGGTCTCCAGACTTGAGATTTTATCAACTAGAGTACCAAGCACCAGAGACATGTCATCTATCTTATGATCATCGTCTATGAGTATGGTACCAGCCTCTTTAAGAGCAGCAACCGTTTTGGCTTCGGCTATCCTGAGCTTCTCCTGCTCTTGTCTAAGGATTCTCTCCTGATGCACCTATATCTGATGGAGCACTTTCCATAATGCATTAGGCATTAGGCGAAACGTGTCTTCGACGTTAGAGATTGCATTCTTCATACCAGAGAGCTCATCCTGAGCTATCTCTCGCATCCAATCAAGCTCTTTTCCGACATCGTACAGTGCCTTCACTGCGTCTTGCATGAATACAATCTATCAGCCAATTGCATGGAGTTGCTCAATCCGGGCCACGGTGCATGGGGAGCCAAGGTGCGTGATTTTTGAATCCTCTGGTTCATTGAGTTGATGAAGAACCACATTGTGATGAGGACATCGTGGTCTGTCATCTGGCAAAAAACCGTCATCGGAACTATATTGGGAGTTTGCAGAGGTGGGAGATGCAGAGGCATCTTGAGATAGAACAGCAGAGGGTGCTGTTGGTTCAGTCTCAGCGACAAGATGGACTGATTCCTCCTATTTGTAATGATCATAAATAGTCGGAAGTTCAGGAGGGACTGAATCCTCCTGCCGACTCTCATCTTCCGCCTACTCCGGAAGAGGGACTGATTCCTCTTGGCAAATGGCGCGGGATTCTTCTTCATGGTCTGAGATAGACTGGGCTTCCTGTTCAGGGACTTTTTGTTATACAAAAGGGACTGAATCCTCCTGTATGTCTTGGGCATCTTCCTGTTGAGGGGTAAGGGACTGATGTCTTTCGGAGGTCCCCTGACCATGTGGTCTTTCATTGGAGCCATTTCTCCTTCACTCGCCTCTTCGTGGCTAATCCTTAGACCGTCCTGTAGAGCATCATCGTCGGTGTCTGAGTCGGGTCGGAGTTGTGGCTGTCATAGGGAGCTTTGTCATCGGACTGAGATTTCCCTTTCAATCGAGCCTTATCTTTTGCTACGTAATAATTTGAAATTAGCTAATGGCAAAATTAATTCTCCTATTAAATTAAGAATTTGATATTCTGGGTGCCCGTGACCTCCAGAATGAAATGTTCTTCCTCCTTTCACTCTTCCCAATTATACAGGACGTCGTATGGGGCGACCCTGTATGATTTCCAAGTTATAAAGCGCTCGTAGGCTTGTTCAATTTGCACCTGGAGAAGAGTTTCATTTATTAGAAACTGATGGGGAGGGACTCCTTATAGTATTTGGGTCTACTGTATGGATGGGATCTGCGACAGGTATGGGAGCCTATATTGAGAGGGATTCCTAACAGGGGATGGTACCCTGATGGGAGAGTGTTCACTATATTTTTAAACAATCCGCAAGTGTACGGAGTAAATGTAGAAATCGGCGAGCAAGGTCGTATTCCACAGAGACTAAATATTTGTATTATATTGAGTACTAGATTATAATGTTCCCAGTTTTATCTAGACGATCGAAAGGTGAATGGATGGTTTATGAAATAAAATAAAATGATGACAATAAAAGAAAATATCCGAATTAAAGAGAATTACAAGAGTTTAGAAAGATAGATTCCAAGGCTAGGTTTCCGTTGATTACTAAGTTTAGTCGAGATTGGTTCTAAAAAGTTCTAAGTGTGTCTCCAAAACACTACGCCATAGATGGCCTATCACCACCTCATGAGCATGGTGTTGCCTTCTCAGGTGTTGCAGTAGCTATGATATTTTTGCCCTATCGCAACCTTGTAACCTTGGTGTTACCGTAGACATAAATCTGTGTTGCTGTAGCTATAAATAGGTGTTATCGCAACACTATGCCTGTGTTGCCTTAGACTATTAATATACAATAATAGTGGAACACATATCACAATAATATACAATCTCATGGAAATCAATGAAATGATTATTATATCCATAATATTTTCCTCAACATGAATATCGATATAATAATTATAATCATTATAAAATATTATGGTATAATGACCGGAAATAGAATATGATGCATAAAATTGAAACTCATTATTAATATTAATTGAAGAGTCAACATTAATAATGGTTTGGTCAAAATAGGACTGGAAGTTTATATTAAGAGCTGTTGGGATCGATTGAAAAATATTTGGAAACTGACTGGGGCAAAAATCGAAGTAATCAGAAATCTGGGGTTAAATTGCATAACCCTAAAAACTAAAGGGTATAAAACCCTTATTCCTTCCTCGCAGTCGGCAGAAACCTTTCTCACTTATCGCCCGTTCTTCACACTCTCTCTCAAATTCTCTCTCTAGATTTTGGGTGAAGGAAGATGCAAAAAGGGGAAGCAAAATTCATCCTACCTTCCTCTCGGCCGACTCCTGATGAATTATACACCATACACCGGGCGAGATGGGGTTCCGAGATGGTGGATTCCGACTCGTACAACATGGCAGTACTGTCTGGATTCGCAGAGTGGGCGGCAATCTCAGCTTCAGGCGAGACGGCAATTTGGTACGCGGCGGTGCTCCGACCCTCATGTCCGGAGATGATTTTTGGAATTCAGGTAAAGGTTCCAATTTCTAAAAAATGGATTTTGAGTTTTGAGGGCTAAGATGAACTACAAGAATTTTCGTCAGTATTATTGAGAACATATGAGTAATCTATCTGACCTTGAAGTCGTGTACTTTACTATCATGTTTATGATTTCTCACAAAGTTGAATAAGTACCATGACCATTTATTGGTTTGATCAAGTTCGCTGATCCTGTATTTTTCTTTTCTTTTTCTTCATGAGGCTTGTGTTTAAATGCCCAAACTAAGAACTGGAGGTGAATATCTATTATTAGCTCTTGTTGTGTTTATGTAGCATTCTTATCCTTACAATGTGAAGTTAACCTTGGCTAAGCTTTAATAGTATGGATCATTTCAACCTTGTCCATTTTTGATATATTAGCTTGTACTTCATCCCTGTGACATTCTTAACCGTGAGGGAAGCGGGTGTAATAGAGTATGAACTGTCTCCTACAAACTTATGTTCTTAGCCTATGTAAATTTTCCAAGTATGCTTAGTTTGAAGTTAGTTTTATAGTCAGGGGTGGGTATGTGACCTGACCTCCAGAGGAGAAACTTACTTGCTGCTGTGCGTCGCGATCTGTCGTGGTTGGAGGTGCGCGACCTAGGGTTCCGCTTCTGCCTCTTCCGTCGCTTGGAGTTTCTTCTTTCCTTTTTGGAGGTAGGATATAACTTTTTAGGCCTCCATTGAAACTCTGGAATAAATCTTCTAATTGTTCGTGTTCGATCCAAATGAATATGGATGACAAAGAGTCATGTAACTCTTATGTCCCAGATAATAATGTATTAGAGCCATGTTTGTTGCTTCAGGACTTGATTTTAAACAAAGCGCTAGATTGTCTAATTGAAATTTCCAAAACATCTCATGGATGGCTAGATCTTGCATCCAAACATATTCTTCTACCAGTCCTTGAACTGTGCAGACATCCATCCCAATTTTCTATTCAAGACCTCTTATTATCCATAAAGCTTCTCAGAAACTTGTGTGCCGGATAAATTAAAAATCAGAACTTATTTATTGAACAAAATGGTGTCCAGACTCTTTCAACTTTTGTTAGCTGTTTGGAGCTGATTTCGGGTTTTGATAATGGGATTCTTCCTTTGGTATTGCAAGTTTTGGGAAATGTTTCGTTAGCCGGTGAACAACATCGCAGTTACATATGGCACCAATTCTTCCCCCATATATTTCTGGATATTGCTAAAGTTCGAAGCAGGGAAATATGTGATCCTCTGTGCATGGTTATCTACACATGTTCTGAAGGTAGCAACGAACGATCTGCGGAAATGTTTGCGGATTCAGGGCAATATATCATAGTTGAAATTATACGGACGGCTACAACAGCTGGTTTTAGGCAAGTTTGGGTGAAGTTGCTCATATTAAAGATTTGTGTTGAAGAACCTTACTTTTCATCAATTTTTTCTAAACTACATGGAGTGGATTTCGCACCCGGTGACCTATATTTCTATTTTTCAAAATTTTATAGATGTATCCTTAAAATTTTAAGGGAAGGGGAGGGACAAGGCATACATGTGTTAGAGTATACAATTTACAATTAGTAGGAGTGGATTATATACTTATCTTTTATATAAGAGTAAAATATTCTGTGTTTCCTTTTGATTGACCCCAGGACCCATGATTGAGCTTTGAAATTCTATTTTATTCTTATTTTTCTATGTTTGCTCTATAGAATATTGTTCACTGCTTAGTTGTTTTTCATCCGGATGAGAACTTCTAATCTTGATGTATATCTTGCTTCTTTTGTTCTTCGGTTTTGGAAGACTAATTAAACTTTCTACCTTCCGCTTTCCTGTGATCTAGGTATTCACATAAATAAGGGGTTGTTGGCTCTTGGTAATGTCATTAGTGCCTTAGGAGATGACAAGAAGCGCAAAGAAGGTGGCCATGTTTCTTACCGTGACAGCAAGTTAACACGGATATTACAGGCAAGTTACCAGTATCTTCAGAATAAAGCAATTGTAAGCATGACGTTGTAGACGTATTTAGTTTCTAATTGTTATAAATATACAAGATGATAAATGCACTTTTTTTCTGAATTTCTGCTCATTTTTAAATTTGTAGATCAACCGTGATCCAGCGGCAGCTCAGTCGCAAAGGATACAAAGTCAAATTGAACAACTACAAGCAGAGTTACTTTACTTCCGCGCGGTCTCCAGTGCCCCAGATAAAGAAATGAAAGTATAAAATTGCTCACTAATCAGATGCTTAGTTTGTTTTAACCTTCAAACTTGAGGGTCCACATATACCATGATATGTATCATTTTGGTTTGCATTCTTGATTCTGTTTTTGATATCTCTACATATCTCGGATTGCAGATACTTAAGCACAAATTATCATTTCTTGATGCCCAGGTTCATTTCTATTCTAATCAAACTTATTTGCTCAAAGAAAATGTTGGAGTTCGTGGTAACGCTACCTTCCGTTGTATTAATCTAATCAATCCTGGGTCAGGTGGAAAGGGATAGACTGATTATGCAACTTGAATCAATTCAAAGTGCAAAATCCATGGATGAGATAGACACTAAATCTGATAAGGTATACTTGCTTAATTTGTGGATACAGCTGTTGCAGGTTCTACCATTGTTCCTTATATCCAGTTTGATAGCGAAACGTACACTAATGTTTGTTTGACTAGTAGGGTCATGTTCGTTTAGAAAAACACTTTTGTGGTGTCTGGTTTATATTCAGTAATTCACATTGTGTGTGTACACTTGTTTCAGGACATGGCAGGGTCAATGATGAAATGGATGCCAAGGTGAATCAGAAGGTCCAGCACAACCTGACATGGGTTCTGAAAAAAATTAGGTGAAGCCAACCCTGACTTGAAAATTGATATTGGTGCAACACTTTTTGGTGACAAACGAGAAGATGGCACTCCAATTACACGAGAAGATGGCACTCCAATTACGCAAGAATATGACACTCCAGTTACAGGAGGCCCTAACTCTTAGATGTCATCCATGTTCTTTTCTTTTGAACAATTTTCATTCATTTGTCTATTTGGTTGATGTAATGGATTGGTTGTTGTTTTTGGTGGATTGATGTACTTGTTGGTTTTACTATAGTTAGGTTAATGATGTAAAATTGTTTTTTTATGGGAAATGCAATATTTAAATGCTATATTTTTAATGGGAAATGCAATATTTAAATGCTATATTTTTATTCTGTTCATTTGAGGTGTTGCAATAGGTAGTTAGTGTGTTAAAATTGGTTAATATTTTGTAATACACATCGGGTTGCAGTTGTTATTATCTGTTGTTGCATTAACCACGTTTCCACAATATAGGCCCACAGGTGTGCCCCACACAATTTGGTATCTATTTTATTAAATTATAACGTCTATTGCGACACAGATAAAATGTTGCAATAGGGTACCAAGTATGTTGCCATAGGCTCCTATGGTAAAATGAGAATAGGGTGTTACCTTAGGCAGTTCGCATGTTGCCTTTGTGCTCAAAGGCAACTGCTGAGAACACAACACACTTTTGGTGTTACCTTTGCCCTTTTTGGGGCTAAGGCAACACTAAATCAGGTCTATGGTGACACAGTTTCAGGGTTGTTGTAGGCCATCTATGGCGTAGTGAAAATGATAATCACAATAATATTCTAAAGTCTATCTCGAGATGCATTAAAATATAGATTAAACAACCTATAACAATGTCTCCGTCTATTATAAATTATCTAACTCCAAAATATTCATAAGATTAAACATCATCATAGCTCATCACAGATTTCTCAATCTCGTAATTTACTACGTCAAATACTCGAAACCTATTAATGCCCTCTTCTCTCGAATTATGAGCAATTAAGTTAAACATGTAAAAACATTGATCAAGTGCTCTAACATGAATTAAAACCAAGTATTTGATAAAGAAATCACACTAGATATATATAATCATCAATCCCTCAAAACTATAGAAATCAACGTACTCCCATGCCCGGAATCTAACGAGTTTAGCCGGACATGGTAATGAAAGAAAAATTAATAATCATCATGTTCATCATGTTCATGCTAAATAAAACAACAAAATGAATAAAAGATAGGAAGAAGATAAAACTCGGATGGTGTCTTGAGTGAACTCGAATCAAGCCTTTAAATGTTCTTGAGGTGTTCTTCCTTGGTTTCTTAAAATCTCCTTCTTTTTGGATGAAAAGCTCTCAATCTTGTGTTTTTCTCTCTCTCCAATCTCTCAAAAATACTTCCAAATCCGAATATCTCCCAAATCTGATCTCAGGACCCTTTTTTCAACCCCAAAAGACCATTTTTCTTATTCAAATCTTGCAAAAATGTCAAAAAGTGATTTTTGCACCGAAAAGTGACACGGCCCGTGTCCTAATGCTCTAGAAATAGCAAAAAGGTTCTGGACAAGGAACCCGACCATGTCAGTTGACACGGCCGAGCTAGTGACACGGCCGAGTCTATTTTGGTCCGTTTTGACTCCGTTTTTCCTTCCTTTTCGGCTCAATCTCTCATTTCCACATTGCATGATATGTATTGGGGATTGAGACTTCGTTCTTTCTTGATAATATCCTTAAAACTCCTATAAAATCAATAAAACGTACTCAAGCGTGATCGAGTCCAATAAACATAATATGAGCATAAGCGACACAATTCTACACATTTTAGGATCTTAAAATCCAGAAAAACCTTATAAAAATATGTGTAAAAATGAGTGTTATCAAAATCCCCAAACTTGAACGTTGATCGTCCCGACCAATGCACTTCAAAATAACCATTCTTAGGGGAACTCATCCCTCAACACACCTCAAAGGATCATTATGAACATTCATCAATACGCCTCAAGTATTAAATAAGTCGAGTTCTATAAAGTATTCAAATCTCTGGGGTGCTTCCTTAACATAATAATCAATACTTGAAAAATATAAACCTCACTGGTCAAGTGTATTCACTCACTCTCAAAGTGTATAAAGGGATATGTGTACGCTCAAAACTCATTCAATGAAATAAGAATCCCCATAAGCTTGCCAATCGTCTACATATCTACCACTATTTGTGCATGCAAATTTGGTGAATCAAAAAGGACTTTATTGGTTGTAATGTAGGCTTTTTGGTTGGGGTAGGATATGTATGGATAAAGTGACTTGACTTGAGCAAATTAGAACTATATCCAAATAATCACTTCGCTCAATTAGAAGCTCAAGAATTTTTTCTGGAATTTGCTTCCTTCAACCCCTTGATTTTAATATAATTGCAATAAGTGCTTTTGAAAGTGAAAATCACAACCTTATTCCTCCTTATCGCTCCATTTATTTTATTTCCTCCTTACCGCTCCATTTAAATTTTTTTTCTCCTTATTGCTTCAATAAATCTTGTTTTTTTTCTGCCCACTCTTTGTTTTTGCCTTTTCATGTGGTGGGCACATCATCATTATAATCACATCATTCTTCCTTTAAATTTATTTTAATAAATCATTGCAATTGAACCAACAATCTTCTCAATCGCCTCCACACACATTTTCATTCTTTTGCCAATTTGTTCTAATAAGCTCAAGTATAGGGACAAAAGTTTATAATGGAACGGAAAGCTCATAATGTGGCTAACAAGAAATAGGCTTTAAGATCAATCGGTCTAACAAGGGAAATAATTTTCGGGTTAGCCAAAAGGTTTGAAGGGTTGCGAAAATACAAATCGCCTAAAATCACTTTCACTAATTTGCACACACGCTTGTAATTTTGAATAAGATACCAAGGCAAGTTCTAGAGTCTTAAAATATGAATGATACACTCGAAAATGAATCTTGCATATTTAATGATGCACAAAGGCTCGAAAGATCACAAGTTAGATTTGTACATATTTCCAAGATATTAAACTATTTATTCAATTTCACACCCTTTTGATTATTCTACAATTTTCCCTCTTCAAATTATCCCCGATTTGCATATCAAAATAACAAAATAAATCCCGAGGTATCCAAGACAAGAGTTCATTCTTTCGAGTTTCATCCAAGTACATGATACTCAAAACACACCAAGTTCAAAACCAACAATTCACACCAAAATCCAAGCAAATCTTCACACCAAAATTCGAAAAAAATAGAAACAAACAAAATAAGGTGTTAGAAAAAAACGAACAATATAAGTATATCTTGACCCAATATCTCCCCCCAAACTTGAATTAAAGAATGTATACACAAAAGGGGTATAATATTTAAACAATAAAAACGTTGGGTCAAGAAATACTTACAACCGGTCATATTGATTGGGCGGAGGGAAGTGGCCTTGTTGGACATGCCTCATGTCATACCTGCTCAGATTTGCCAAAAATCGTCTGCCCACCTGCCCCAACCGTGTCAAACGACATGGCCCGTGTCGCACCTGCGCAGAAAGTGAAAATCAACTGTCAGCCTGACCCGACCGTGTCAAATGACATGGCCCGTGTCGAACCTGCGCGGAAAGTGAAAAAAACGTCTGGATGCCCGAGCCGACCGTGTCATACTAGCCTGGAAAGTGTGCTTCTGGTCTCCAGATCTTTTTCCTGCGAATTGGACACCTACAGTTGAACCGGTCAGTTCCTCATCAAGAAAAAATAAAAATAAAATGCGAATAAGAACAAAAAACAAAAACAAAAAAAACCATTGGGTTGCCTCCCAATTAGCGCTAAGTTTAACGTCTTCAGCCGAACGCAAGTGTTGGGCTGCCTCCCAACCAGCACTAAATTTAACATTTTCAGCCAGACGCATGTTTCTTTTATCCTAGATCATTCGACGAGCTCTTACAATCCGGTTTACGTGCAATTTTATCGGGAGGTTCTCCATTTGTCAATCCACCAAATCGAGGGGTCATCAAAAATATAACATTTTGACTATGCGTCCTAATCGTTAATTCTCCTCGATCCACATCAATTAAAGCTCATGCAGTGGCTAAGAACGGACGTCCAAGTGTTACTAGACCATCTTGCTTCCCATCATCATCAAGCACTATAAAATCAACGTGGAAGGCGAACTTATCAATCTTTAAAATTACATCCTCCACAATTCCCTTTGGGTAAGCTAAAGATCGATCTATAAATTGTAAGCTCACTTGAGATGGTCTCAACTCTCCAAATCCAAGTGTCCTAAAAATAGACAAAGGCAATATATTGACACTTGAACCATGATCAACAAATACATTATTTAATGAACAACCCGAAATAGAGCAAGGAATTGAAAAACTTCCTGGATCCTTAAGCTTTGTCGCTAGGCGCTCCAATTCTTTTTTCTTTGACGCCATGTCTTGCATGAAAACCTCAAATTTCTTCTTCTCCTCGATATGCTCAATATCAGACCGATCATTCATCTCATTAATGGACATTATCAAATCAGCTTTATTAGACAACACGGTAACATCTTCGTTTTCATTCTCCGATTCCGGTAGCTCTTCATTCATGGTGCACGAAAAAATAGCATTGCATTGTGCTTTTGGATTTTCCTCGATGTTGCTTGGAAATTAGCCCTTTTGATGTTGGCTCCTCACGATCTTAGCCAATTGACCGATTTGTGTTTCTAGATTTTTCATTTGAGCTCCAACAGTGGTTGCTAATTGAGTCACGTGATTTTCAATCCGATCAAGTTTTTCTTCGTCTCGTGTAAACCGACTTTTTGTTTCCATCATAAATGTATCCAAAATATTCTCTAGATTAGAATTTGGCTTCGATTCTTCGATTATTTCACCATTTGACACTTTGAATCCCGTCGGCGGTTACAACGCATTTCACGAATTCCCGTAGCTAAGATTCTCAGGATTTCTGTTAGAGGGATGGTATAAACCCAGAGACGGATTATTCCGATAATTATTGAAATTATGATTATTGATGTAATGAGCCTCCTCTAAAGGGTCAGGTGGTGGTGCACTTCTTTTTTGAGTTATTTTTTCATTTTCACTCTTCGTCAGAACTCCCAAATGATTGGTCAAAATCGACATTTGTGCAGTTAAACCCTTTATGGGATCCGAATCTGAAACTTCAGCCACTCTATGCACATTAGTTCTCTCAGTAGGCCATTGATAGATATTCATGGCCATCTCCTCGATCAATTCATATGCTTCTTCAGCACTTTCAGCTAGCAAAGCTCCTCCGGCCGAGGCGTCAACAAGATTTCTCGTCTCTCCGGCCAACCCATTATAAAAGAAACACATTTATTGGTCATTCGGAAATCCATGACAAGGACATCGTCTTAACAAATCTTTGAAGCGTTCCCACGCCTCATATAACATTTCTGAATCCATTTGCCGGAATTGCATGATTTCACTTCTCAATCTCATGGTCTTGTTGGGAGGTAAGAATTTGAATAGAAATTTTTCACCCAACTCATCCCATGTACGTATGCTCTCGGAATCAAGGGTTCCAATCCAACTACGAGCCTTTTCTTTCAAGGAGAACGAAAATAGCTTCAATCTTATTACATCATTCGGCACCCCCATTCATTTTGATGGTATCACGAATTTGAATAAAGTGGAATAAATGGGCGTGCGGGTCTTCTGTGGCGAATCCCCCAAACTGATTTTGTTGAAACGTCTATATTAATGAAGGCTTCAATTCAAAATTGAGGGCGTTGATAGGAATATGAGAAATTCCCCCAAAATTTTGGTCAGGCTTCGGCCGAAATCCATCTCGAATGGATTGAATTCGAACTGCAGACTGCTCAACCCGTATGCCTCCATTGTTTGGATTGTGGGCTATTGTATTATCATTGCCCATGTCGGCAATCATGTCTCCCGCTCTTTCCATTTCGTCAGATAGATCCCTTCTTAATTTCCGTGAAGCAACACTTGTTCTTCGAGCAAATGCCTCTACTTCGGGAATAAAGAATTCCAAAGGTTCTCGAGACGAGCGGGTGTTCATGTACATCCTGCAACATGACCAAAAACAATACGGAAGTAACAAAATAAAACAAAATAAAAAAATTTGTCTAAAGTAAGACCGGAAACACTTATCGTAATATCAACACTAATAAAAATAAATTAGTCCCCAGCAACGACGCCAAATACTTGTTCGCTATATTTTTAAACAATCCGCAAGTGTACGGAGTAAATGTAGAAAGCGGCGAGCAAGGTCGTATTCCACAGAGACTAAATATTCGTATTGTATTGAGTACTAGATTATAATGTTCCCAGTTTTATCTAGACTATCGAAAGGTGAATGGATGGTTTATGAAATAAAATAAAATGATGACAATAAAAGAAATTATCTGAATTAAAGAGAATTGCAAGTGTTTACAAAGGTAGATTCCAAGGCTAGGTTTCCGTTGATTACTAAGTTTAGTCGGGATTGGTTCCAAAAAGTTCTAAGTGTGTCTCCAAAATGATAATCACAACAATATTTTAAAGTCTCTCTCGAGATGAATTAAAACGTAGATTAAACAACCTATAACAACGTCTCCGTCTATTATAAATTATCTAACTCCAAAATGTTCATAAGATTAAACATCATCATAGCTCATCACCGATTTCTCAATATCGTAATTTACTACGTCAAATACTCGAAACCTATTAATGCCCTCTTCTCTCGAATTATGAGCAATTAAGTTAAACATGTAAAAACATTGATCAGGTGCTCTAACATGAATTAAAACCAAGTATTTGATAAAGAAATCACACTAGATATATATGATCACCAATCCCTCAAAACCATAGCAAATCAACGTACTCCCATGCCCGGAATCTAACGAGTTTAGCCAGACATGGTAATGAAAGAAAGATTAATAATCATCATGTTCATCATGTTCATGCTAAATAAAACAACAAAATAAATAAAAGATAGGAAGAAGATAAAACTCGGATGGTGTCTTGAGTGAACTCGAATCAAGCCTTCAAATGTTCTTGAGGTGTTCTTCCTTGGTTTCTTTAAATCTCCTTCTTTTTGGATGAAAAGCTCTCAATCTTTTTTTTCTCTCTCCAATCTCTCAAAAACTCTTCCAAATCAGAATATCTCCCAAATCTGATCTCAGGACCCTTTTATCAACCCCAAAAGACCATTTTTCTTGTTGAAATCTTGTAAAAATGTCAAAAAGTGATTTTTGCACCGAAAAGTGACACGGCCCGTGTCATACTGCTCTAGAAATAGCAAAAAGGTTATGGACAAGAAACCCGACCATGTCAGTTGACACCGCCGAGCTAGTGACACGGCCCGTGTCAAATGACACGGCCCGTGTCAAATGACACGGCTGAGTCTATTTTGATACGTTTTGACTCCGTTTTTCCTTCCTTTTCAGCTCGATCTCTCGTTTCCGCATTGCATGATATGTATTGGGGATTGAGACTTCATTCTTGCTTGATAATGTCCTTAAAACACCGATAAAATTAATAAAATGTACCCAAGCGTGATCGAGTCCAATAAATACAATATGAGCATAAACGACACAATTCTACACGTTTTAGGATCTTAAAATCCAGAAAAACCTTATAAAAATATGTGTAAAAATGAATGTTATCAGAGAGGGATCCTGTACAGGTGTGGGTTACCTTATAGGAGAGGTGACTTTCGGCTCTGAGGCGGCAGCCGATTCGCCAGAACCCTCTAGTTTGGCAAATAGTTGTTCATCCGTCATAGTCGCCACTGGCTCGGGATCTGCTGTATGTGCAACAACTATTTCTTCTGAAGGGGTTGCGCCCTTTGGGATTTGTACAATGGGTTAAACCGTTGGGATATCTTCAGTGACTGTTGTAGCCACTGTAGCCTTACCTTAGAAGCTTTCTTTAGATTCTTTTTTGTCTTCTCTGCAGCATGTGGAGACCTGCTGCCAGAGACACTTCTCTTTCTCTTCTTCTTCTCTTCACTCGCAGTCTTGATAGTAACATCCCTGGGATCATCAGAAATGGGCATAAGCCTAGGATAAGTCCTGCTAGAGATTAGTCCATCCTTGTTGAAGGCAGTGGGCTTGCTCCCACCTATATATATTTCCTGGGCTGATCTTCTTAGCACTTTGAGATTGCAAAACACCACAGCGAGTGAGAATGTAATTGAGGATGAGGCCGTAGGATTCCTTCCGAGTTCCCGGATTGGCAGCCTCTTCCTGTATCCTTTTTAACACAATCTAGCACCCTTTCGCCAGACATGATGGCTACCATCATCCAAAAGCAAAGGTTTGTGCATATTTCAAACGCTCCAGTCCGGTTCTCAAAAACCCGGCAACAAAAATCATGGAGATAAACATACGGTATGCAAAATTTCTTCTTATGGCTTGATGGGTGGATGTTCTTATCCGAACCGTCACCTGTGAACAGCAAGGCCATTAACAGTTCTTCCGACCCGAAGGTCTCAAGTTCATCCATTTTCAGGCCATCGGACGGCAGCCTGAATAAGCTTTCTAGAAGCTCCTGGTTCACGAAAATCTCAATTCCTCGAACGGTAGCAGTGATGTCAGAAACATCTCCTCATCTTTTTAGAGAAAATAACTTGATAGAGGCATCAAGATAGAATTCTTAAAAAGATGCACTCATTGTAGAGTTCAGGGTGCTGACTTCCAAGGTGCTACAAGCCTTGTTGGCTGACTGTGGATACGACCAGTTCCATTCCATCAACATCATCAGTTTCAACGTTTACTCTTTCCATGATAACAGATCTGGCGAAGATTCGCCCGTGAATGATTGATTCCTTCTTCTTCAGGGACATAGAGGAAGTCTGTGAAGATGTTATTGGGTTTGCAGAAAAGATTTGAAGAAATAAAGAAAGAATGCAGTAAATTTGCAGAAAGTTTGTAGGTTGTTTGCTCCTGACTCGTTTAATATTACTGAAAGCATAAAGAGTCAAAGGGAGCAGGATACAGTCCTTTTATAGTGCGCAGGGAAGATTAGGGTTACATATAGTGAATGGGTCAGATTTAAAGGATGGGAACCGTCTTTTAAAAGAACGAACAAGATTAATTTAGTGTAACTTGTACGTCTTATCCATCTGTTTTGAAATGATAATTGGTCCCACTTCTGACAGTTCGTCTTCCCTCATTGCACAAAATGGTGGTTTTGAAATTTTAATATCGCGGTGTTTTAGGTAATAAAGTCCAGATGTCGTTTAAAGCATTAAAGAATAAAACGTTTGAATTTTAAAACAGGGCACGTGGACTAAAAACGCTTTCAGTACAAATAGAGTAATAATATAATGTTAATTGACGTCCCACAATATATGTGATGTATCCGCATATAATACAGCGTCCCCCTTTAAAAGGTATATACGGAATTCAATTCTTACAGCAATGTTTGGATTAATACTGTATTTATGGGTCGTACTGTATTCCCCCTTAATTAATGCACATGTCAGCTGTATGAAGGTTTTTTTTACCTTTTTCTCACAGTAAGATCTGACTTGTTCTGAGTGTACAATTAATTAACGATGGACACTGTATTCTTGGGTCTTACAACATTCCCCCTAATTGATGAGTAAAAGCCTAAAAACTTACAGGGCGTCAGGCTGTAGCATTCCCAATTCTTGTCGAAGCATACAGAATGTGGTTGTGCTGAGAGGTTTTGTAAAGATGTCGGCTAACTGTATTTCTGTATGAACTTTCTCGAGTCGAACATCCTTACTCTCAACATGATTCCTGATGAAGTTATGCTTCATTTCAATATGATTAGTTTGCGAGTGCAATATAGGATTGTGCGTTATTTCAACTTACCTCGTGCTATCGCACATGAGCGGTGTTTCTCTGGCACTGATTCCATAATCTGATAACTGTTGTTGCATCCAGAGAATCTTCATACAGCAACTTCCAGTGGCATAGTATTCCGACTCAGTTGTAGAAAGCGAGTTGGCCAATTGCTTCTTACTAAACCATGACACAAGTCTAGGTCCAAGAAAGTGACAAGTACCGCTTGTACTCTTCCTATCCAGCTTACAACCTCCGAGATCTGAGTTGCTGTATCCAACCAAATCGAATCCTCCTTCTTTAGGATACCACAATCCTACATCAACTGTTCCTTTGACGTACTTAAGGATTCGTTTGGCTGTTGTGAAGTGTGACTCCTTAGGTGCTACTTGATACCGAGCACACACTCCTACAACAAACTGGATATCGGGCCAGCTAAGCCGTTAGATATAGGAGCGAGCCAATAAGATTCCTGTAGAGTGATTGATCAATCGGCTTTCCAGCTTCGTCAACACTAATTTGCACAGAAGTACTCATGGGAGTTGACGAGGATTTGGAGTTGTTTATCCCAAACTTGTTGAGTAGCTCCTTGTTGTACTTCTCCTGGTTGATGAAGATTCCTCTAGGAAACAGCTTTACCTGCAATCCTAGGAAATAACTAAGTTCCCCCATCATACTCATTTTAAATTTACTTTGCATGAGATGAGAGAACCTCTGACATAAAGCAAGGGTAGTAGAACCAAATATAATATCATCGACATATATTTATACCATTAACAGGTCATCTCTTTCCTGTATCTTAAATAGAGTCTTGTCCACAGCGCCTTTCTCAAATTCGTTATCGGTAATGTACATGGACAAAGTTCCGTACCATGCTCTAGGTGCTTGCTTAAGTCCATACAGAGCTTTTCGTAGTTTGTATACAAAGTCTACGCCTTCTGTATTGACAAACCCAGGTGGTTGTTCAAAATAGACTTCTTCGACGAGCTCTCCAATCAGGAATGCGCTCTTAACGTCCATTTAATATACTATAAATCTATTCTGGGTGGTAAAAGCTAGAAATATCCTGATGGCTTCTAACCTGGCTATAGGGGCAAATGTTTTATCATAGTCTATGCCTTATTCCTGTCTGTAGCCTTGTGCGACTAGGCGGGATTTGTTCCTGATTACTAGTCCATTCTTATCCTTCTTGTTTCTAAATACCCATTTGGTTCCAATTACAGCTTGATGTTCAGTTCTGGGTACTAAATATCATACATTGTTTCCTGCGAAACCATTAAGCTCTTCTTCCATAGAAGTGATCCAGTGAGAATTACTCAAAGCTTCATTGGTATAAGCAGGTTCAGATAGAGCTAAGAATACAGCTATGGTGCACATAGCTAGTCTCCTAAGTTCAGCTTTGGAGACTATCTTTGAGATTTCCATACAGTAAACGAAGATCTCTCAGATGCAGGTTCTTCTTGTGCACATAATACAGTTCCTTGTGTACTCTGTATTCTTCTATGGGTAGATACTCCAGCACCAATGTCTCCTATGATTAACTCCTGGGGGTGACCTCTTAGCCATCTCCTGTCGGGTTTTAGTTCTGCGTCCCGTACTTTATTTAGTGGTGTTTTAGTTTCGGCTTTAGCTTGTATAGCATCAGCTTCAACTACCTCTATTCTTACAGTTGCGGGGTTGATCTCTAAATCTACGACAGGCTCCCTTGGAGTTTGAGGTTCATTAATGGAATGTGTTTGGATATTCTGAGTCAATTCTTCTACTCCTGTAGGATCATGGTGAGGTTCTCAAACACTACATGCACAGATTCCTCGATTGTCAGCTTCCTTTTGTTAAAAATTCTGAAAGCCTTACTGAGAGAGGAACATCCTACAAATATCCCTTCATCTAACTTCTCATCAAATATCTTGAGTTGAACTTTCCCATTATTTAGAACATAACATCGGCATCCAAAGATGTGGAAATATGAAACTAATGGAGTTCTATTATTCCATACCTCATAGGCGGTTTTGTTATGATGCTTGTTGATAATACATTGATTTTGTTTATAACATGCTGTATTTGTTGCTTCGCCCCAGAATCGCTGTCGCAAGTTGTTTGCGGCGATCATGGTTCTTGTAGATTCCTTGAGCGTCCTATTCTTCCACTCGGCAACACCATTTTGTTGAAGAGTCCGGGCTACTGAGTATTCATGTTGTATTCCATTGTCCGAACAGTATTGTTCTATAAAGTGGTTAGTGAATTCAGTACCTCTGTCGGAATGAATGGCTACAATACTCAATCCTTTCTCATTCTAAAGCTTTTTTAGGTTCTCAGGCAACTTAATTGTGGTTTCTTTCTTTTTGCTTAGAAAGATTGTCCAAGCATACCTAGAGAAATCATCAACAATAACTAGACAATATTTATTACCTGCCAAACTTACAGGGTCTACAGGACCATAGATATCTATATGTAGCATATCTAGAACTCTGTGAGTGGACATGTATGATTTGCCTTTCAGGGTGGTTTTGACTTGTTTTCCTGTTGGCCACTTAAGTATACTGGATACAGTTTGGAAAAGTAGTTTAAACAACAAACTGTATGGAATCTAAATCTGAGTGCGTAGCGGAAGTCTTGGATACAGTTAGTTGCCGTGGATACAGCAACGATGTAATAGGTGTATACTTAATATATCACAGTAATTTCAAACAGTAAAAGCAGAAGGTAAATAACACAGTAATTTAAGTGGTTCGAGGTAAACCCCTCTACGTCCACTGGTCCTCCACACAGGAGTAAGAAGTTTATTATATAATTACTGCGTACACAACTACGTAATTATAAACAAACCTATCCTTGTATCGTTCACACAGATTGATACAAAGAATATCACTTTCAACCGTTCACACAGATTGGTTAAAGCTTCCTTCTTGACTAGCTTCTTCACACACAGTTCCAAAGCTTCGTCCTTATTCGTCCCACAGTCGAATAACTTGTTGAGTTCACCGAGCTCGGTTTTACACGAGAGGTAAAAGGTTAGGTAACCGAGGTAAGAACAGACTTTGAATATCAAGATCGATGATAAATTTGTTCTTGATGTTTGAGCACTGTATATCTCTTTCGTTTTAACTTGCAGTTTGCTCTGGAGATATGTTTGCTCAGATGATAACTTTGATAGCTTTGAGAGTTGGGTTACTTCAGTAGATTTCGTGAGTAACTGATCTTCAATGTCTTCAAGGATATATATAGCCTCTGAAGAAAGTATCCGTTGAGATGTCCGTTTGAATAAGATTTTCCTTCAACGGGAATATGACATGATCCGGATTTCGCGGGATTCTGAAGATCTGAAGACTGACAGTATTTAAATACTTTATCCTTGAGTATTTAAATACTTCTTTGTTCAACGGAACTTGACTTGTGTTCTTTCTTGTCCTTTTGTGAACTGTATGGAGAATGACTGTATTAGGGCATCGAGACAGTTTCCATACTTGGTCTTCTTACAAGTCCTCTTCTTTGTCTTGTGAGCTTCACTTATCTTTGATTCGAGGCGGAGTCTTGATACATGATAAATCCTTGAATCCTCGTCTGATTTTCCTTTCTTGTATTTGGCATATATGTCAAAACCTTTTCAATAACAAATAACAATCGATCTGAGGATCGGGTGTCATTGAATCGATACAGGTGTTTGTTTTCCTAACAATTTCCCCCTTTTTGACAATTTGCCAAGTCTTAACTTAAACTCTTGAGTCTTCTTGATGATGCCAAAACCTTCTTCATGAAGCATTCTTCTTCGATGACTTCGGCGATTTCTTGGCCTTTTGTCAATAGGTCGACTTAGTGACTTAGTCTACAATAATGAGCGCTTTCCGAGCACGTTCGATCTGATTTGAGATTTATTACAACTTAAGCCTATGATTGGCGCGCAGCACAATCTTACAATGTATTCTAAGTTTACAATCGAAACTATGAACTGTTCGTAGACTAGTTAAATGCGACTTAATTTTTCAATCAAGTTTATCTAACTTGAGATTCCTATCAAACAATTTAAGTAATCATACATAAACACAGTAGATTACGAGTTGTAATCTTTCAAGACAAACAAACTGTTTTATTGATATTCAAAAAGATTGAGTACAAAGTTTGCTGTGTTGAATAGAAATTACAAAAACAAAAATAATTTACATAAATTTCAGCTCTTTATCTTTGATCCGCATGCCTCCAAGGTCTCCTTCCTGGCTCATTCTCGGTGCCGCGCCACCAGTTTTGAAGTGAATCATTGCCTCGTTCCTGGTAAATTGCTCTTCTTTCATAAGAACGATCAAAGGCAAGTATCCAATCCTCTGGATGGGTGACCCGATCTCCTCTTCTATGTTTTGATTTCATCTCGATTTGGAGAGGGAGCTTACCTTCTTCTAGCATCTTTGAAAATTTATCTGCCGCTTCCGCCAATGTCTTATAATTTTTGAAGATGGCGGATTCCCTGATGAGTCTGACAAAATATCTCATCAGTTCATTCTTCCTCCAGTGCTTCACTTATTCGGCGGTTGGGTTGCGGTTGGTTGGCAGACGTATTTCCGAAGGTCTTTGAACAAGATTTTGCCAAGGGACATTTGGGTCATGGAATTCTGGTCTGGAGCCTGAAATTCTTAAACTTTGTGGTTGAGGTGCTAGCTTGTTTAATTCGGCAGCTATACTTCTCTGAGCAGCCTCAAATTCCCTTTCCTGTTGCAGTCTTATTCTCCTTGCAGCTTCTCGAGCTTCTTCCCCCTTTTTGGCCTCATCAAGACTTTGCAGGATTTCAAGAGCGGCGTCCTGTTTGGTCTCGATGCTGTTTATTCTTTCAACGAGGGAGGAAAGAGTCTGCGACATCTCTTGAATGGATTTGTCATGTGCACGCAGCTGAGAGCTGTTCTCTATCATTGCACAGGCTGTCTTGGCTTCAGCAATTCTTGTCTTCGAAGCTTCCTCCTTCAGCAGTTGCGCTTGTTTATCTTCCATGATTTTCAAGGCTTGCTTGAACACTTCTGGCAAGATGATGAATGCTTCGACAACTCGAGATACTTCGTGTTGAAGAGTTGTCATTTCTTCAAGCTAAGAGGTGTGCATCCGATTGATGCCTTTTCTACGGAAGAGAGCGTTGGCGCATCTTGGATAAATCTGATCGAAGGCCAAGAGCTTGCGGGCGCTCTTTGCGTGCGGCGAGAGATAGGAGAGTCGAGTGGCGAAGTCTTGAGACCATTTAACCTTCTTACGTTCACGGATGGACGTGAAGTAAGTTGGACATCCTCGGGTTCGTTCTGTCCTCGGATTCCACGGTTGCGAGGCGGGAGTAGCTTCTTGTGGAATGGCGGACAGTTGGTTCGAAGCGTCACTGTGGCGAAGGTTCTTCGGCGGATAAGGAGGCGAGGCGGGGCCGAATCCTCTGTTGGGTTGTAGGATGGCTTCTTTGGTCGCAGCAGGCTCGGGTGCTGTTCCAAAATTTCTTGATCTTCCTCATTGGAGGGACTGATTCCTCTGTTCGGGAATGTTCTCATTTGTGGCGAAGGTGGATTAGCTTGGGTAGATGGCCCTTCGTCGTTTACGGGTGGAGAGGTGGCTTGGGCTTGACCTCTTCACGGCTTAATCTCGGACACCTTGAAGAGCATCGTCGTCGTCGTGCAGTCGTGGTCGTCGTCGTCTTTTGGATTGATGGGAGAGTCCTCGACTTCTTCTTTCCTTTTCTTACGGCGTCGGATTTGTGCGGCGGTGGCTTTCAATGAGATCTTTGCAAGAAGCGTTGTCCCATCGACGGGGCCTCAATTTGATTGAGTCGATTACTTCGGAGACAAATCGCTCTTCGTGGCTCCATTCGCTCCGGTTATGCAGTGTCGTGCGGAGCTAGCCTAAAGCTTTTCCATTGCGAAATCTTTCGTACGCGTGTTCAATTTGTCTTGAAAGAAGTGTTTGATTTATAATTGAGTGCAGGAGGGACTTGAATCACGTGCAGACGCTGTTTGAGGATTCGATGCAGTATGGGATCCTGCACGGAAGATGGACTCCTTGCAGGGATGGTGCCCGAAGGAAATTGGATCTGCGGGTGTGGAATCCGTAGAGGAGAAGTAGCTTTTGGCTCGAATGGGCGTAGACGTGCTAACGTCTTGAATGTTGGCGAGATGTCTCTAAATCCGTCGTAGCCGCCAAGGGCTCGGGATCTCTGTCGATGCGGTAAGAGACACCTCTTCCGCGGGGTTGAGCCACAGGGTGCTATATCGATGGGTTGCGCCACGGACGAGACATCCTCGGAGTGTTTAGCTTTGATTTTGAGAGCCTCCGAGTCTCTTCTTCGACTTCTCATCGGTGAGTGCTTCTTGCTGTGAGAACGCTTGGGCTTCTTCTTTGAAGATTCCAATTCGGGGACCTTCACGGTTTCGTCTCTGGGATTGTCGAAATATGCATGTGACTTGTTCTCGGGTGATTGGCATGCATTGTGCTCTGGTTATAGGCGGAGGGTTTGACGCCTCCTAAATATATCCGTGAGTTGTTTTCTTGGCATCGGCGGATTGCTTGACTCCGCACTTCGTCGAATGTAGTTTAGCATTAAACCGAACGATTTCTTTTGGGTGGCGGTTTGCACACCTCTTCTGAAGTCGTTTCAAAATGATTTGGCACCAGATTGACCTTTTCACAGTCAAGATAGCTACCATCATTACGAACCTAAGATTCGT
The DNA here is from genome assembly GCA_033398695.1 of Orobanche coerulescens. NCBI lineage: Eukaryota > Viridiplantae > Streptophyta > Magnoliopsida > Lamiales > Orobanchaceae > Orobanche > Orobanche coerulescens. Next base: position 25,094,149 of record CM065805.1, on the reverse strand, counting down.
GCACATCTCGAACGCGCCGGTTCGATTTTCAATGATCACAGGCAGAAATCGTGGAGATAAGCGAAATGAAGAAGAAAATTTTTCTTGTGGCACGTGGTTGTCACCATATCAACCACTTTGGACCCGGTAAATAGTCCATAAAACTTGGTAATCAGCCCTTGAGACCCAAACGTCTCAAGTGGTCCATGGTCGGGCCGTCGGCGGGCGGCTGTAGATTTTACAAGTAAGTCGCTATTGATGCGGACTTGCACTCCTTGGGCTATTGCGGTGATGTCGGCAACATGTCCTCCACAGGCTAGTGAGAGAAAGCGACGGCGGCGTTGAGGTAGAATTCCTCAACCGGATGAGCGTCGTATTTGTCGGCGGTTTGCTTCCGGGCGATAAAGACCTTGTTGTTCAAGGCGAGTAATGATATACTCCATCGGTTCGGTGTCGTTGATTTCAGAGATCATACGCTCGATGATGACGGGTTTCGAGAAGATCCGCCATCAATGATGTTGGAGGTTTTCTTGAGCGGGGGATGAAGATTGACTAGCCATGGATGTTTTCTTAAAACGAAGGTGGAAGAAAACAGTAGAAATTCGCATGAATATGCGGAAAATATGTAGAATTTGTTTGCTTGAGATCTCTTGTAATTGCAGAAAGCGTAAAGAGTCTCTAATGGCAGACACAGTCCTTTTATACTTGGGCGGCGAAATAGGGTTTTGCAGAGTACGAATGGTCAGATTTTAAGGGATGGGAACCATTTTTGAAATCGACGGTCAGGATGGATTTAGTATAACTGGTACGCTAATCCATTAAAAGGTTTTAAAATACAGCGGGTCCCACTTCTGACATAGGTTGATTACCCTAAATGCCTAAAACGGCGGTTTAAAAATAATAATCAATTTGAAAACATCGCGGCTTTTGAGATTCAGTTGTCCAGATGTCGTGTAAGGCATTTAATGAACATGACGTTTGACATAAAACAGGGCACGTGGACAAAAATTATTTTGAAAAGGAAATAATATTATGTTATATACTGAATCGAAATCCTATAGTATGTGTTGTTCTCCGCGTCGATACAGCGTTCCCCCTTAAAAAAGGTACTAATAGGTTTTAAATTCCATACAGCAATAGTTGGATTAATGCTGTATTCATGGGTCCTACAGTATTCCCCCTTAATTATTGCACACATCAGCTGTAGTATTCATATGCCTACGTTCGCTACAGTACTGTATTAATGATTCTGAGTGTACAGATAATTACTGTTGGATAATGTATTCACGGGTATTACAGCATTCCCCCTCAATTGTTGAGTAAAAGCAGTAAATTTACTTACAGGGAGTCTGGCTGTAGTATTCCCAATTCTGTTCTTAGCATGTTGAATCTTGCTGTGTCGAGAGGCTTGGTGAAAATGTCGGCCAGCTGGATGTCTGTATGGACTTTTTCCAGACGAACATCCTTGTTCTCGACATGATTCCTGATGAAATGATGCTTCATGTTGATATGCTTAGTGCGCGAGTGCAAAACAGGATTGTGCGTGATTGCAATTGCACTCGTGCTATCACACATGATTGGAGTCTCTCTAGCATTGATTCCATAATCGGCGGTTGTTCTTTGCATCAAAGGATACGCATCTGGCCTACTACTGACATAGTACTCGATTCGGCCGTGGAAAGAGAATTTGCCAATTGCTTCTTCTTGAACCAAGAAACGAGCCTAGGTCCAAGAAAGTGACAAGTTCCACTTGTACTCTTCCTATCTAGCTTGCGACCTCAGAGATCCGAGTCATTGTATCAACTAAATCGAATCCGCCTTCCTTAGGATACCACGATCCTGCATCATTGTTCCTTTAACGTATTTGATTCATTTAGTTTGTATTGAAGTGTGATTCCTTAGGTGCAACTTGGTATCTCGCACACTCCAACGACAAGCTGGATATCGGGCCTGCTAGCCGTTAGGTACAGGAGCGAACCAATGAGCTTCCTGTAGAGTGATTGGTCAAACGGCTTTCCGGCTTCATCAGCACTAATTTGCACGGAAGTGCTCATGGGGATTGGCGAGGATTTGGAAGTGTTCATTCCAAATTTGTTGAGAAGCTCCTTGCTGTATTTCTCCTGGTTGATGAATATACCTGTAGGCATCTGCTTTCTCTGCAAACCTAGGAAATAACTAAGTTCCCCCATCATACTCATTTCAAATTTGCTTTGCATGAGATGTGAGAACCTTTGACATAGAGCAAGGTTAGTTGAACCAAAAATAATATCATCGACATAAATTTGTACCATTAGAAGGTCATCTCCTTCCTGTATTTTGAATAATGTTTTGTCGATGACACCTTTCTCAAATCCGTTGTTGGTTAGATCTTGGGACGGGGTTTCGTACCGGGCTCTAGGGGCTTGTTTAAGTCCGTACAGCGCTTTCCTTAGCCTGTAAACTAGATCGATACCGTCTGTGTTGGGAAACCACGGTGGTTGTTCAACATAAACTTCTTCAAAGCTCTCCATTCGAAAGCACTTTTGACGTCCATTTGGTATACGATAAAATTCTTATGGGCGGCAAAGGCTAAAAATATCTGATGGCTTCTAGTCTCGCTACGGGCGAAGGTTTCATCATAGTCGATTCCTTCTTCTGACAATAGCCTTGTGCTACTAGTCTGGATTTGTTTCTTATGATAAGTCCATTTCCATCCTTTTTGTTTGAAATACCCATTTGGTTCCTATAACCGATTGGTGTGTCGATCAGGTACAAGATACCATACATTGTTTCTTTCAAACCGTTAAGCTCTTCTTCCATAGATGTAATCCAATGAGAGTTGTTAAGAGCGTCTATGGTCGAAACAGTTCGGTGGGCTAAGAATACGGCGATAGTGCACATATTGAGTCTCTAAGTTGATTGAGATTTCCATTCGGAAGCTGTGAGACTTGACATTAGATTCTTCTTGTGCACAAAGTACATTTCCTTGTGTACTCTGTATTCTCCTACGAGTAGAAACACACGCATTAATGTTTCCAATGATCAGCTCTTGCGGGTGATCTCTCAACCATCTTCGGTCGGGTTCTAGTTCGGGATCCGTCTTTGTATCGAGAGTTTACGTGGGTGCGGCTTGACATGCAGCGTCGACTTCATCCACATCGATTCTTACGGTGCGGGGTTGATTTCTAAATCAACTACGGGTTCTATGGGTGTAGGTGGATCCAAGATAGATAGATGGTGAATGTCTGAGTGATATCATCTACTCCTATAGGGTCATGGTGTGGTTCGTCGAACACTACATGAATCGATTCCTCGATCGTCGACCTCCTTTTATTAAAGATTAAAGCTTTCTTTGACGGAGGAGTATCCTACGAATATTCCTTCATCGATTTTTCATCAAATGTTCTAAGTTGGTCCTTCCCATTGTTCAATACGTAACACTGCATCCAAAAATGTGAAAATACGAAACTAATGGAGTTACATTTGTTCCATACCTCGTAAGTCTGTTTTGTTGTGGTGCTTGTTGACGATCTGACGGTTTTGAGTGTAGCATTTGTATTGGTTGCTTCACCCGAAGCTTTGCGGCAATTTGCTTTCGGCAATCATTGTCCTTGTTGCTTCTTTCAACGTCCTATTCTTTCGCTCGGCAACACCATTTTGTTGAGGTGTTCGGGCGGTGAGAACTCGTCTTTGTATGCCATTCTCCGACAGTATTGCTCTATAAAGCGGTTAGTAAATTCGGTACCTCTGTCGGAACGAATGCACACGATACTCGATGCTTTTTCATTCTCGCAACTTTCTCGGGAGCTCGGGCGACCTTGATGTTGTTTCCTTCTTCTTGCTAAGAAAGATCGTCCAAGCATACGGAATAATCATCAACAACAACCATACAATATTTTTACCTCCCAAACTTCTTGGGTCTACGGGACCGTAGAGATCCATGTGTAGCATTTCCAATACTCTTTGGGTTGAAAGGTAGGATTTGCTCTTCGTGGTTGACTTGATTTGCTTGCCTTTACGGCATGGTCCATGACCATTGTCCTTTTTGAATGACACATCTGGCAAACCTCTTACCATACCCTGTCTTGAAAGCTTGTTGATCGTCTTGAAGTTGACGTGAGACATCCTCTTGTGCCATAGCCAGCTAAGATCTGCAGTGCCTTTGGCAACAAAACATGGAATTGAGGAGCTCATAGGCTTCCAGTCAGCAATGTACATATTACCTGATCTGCTTCCTGTAAGTACAACTTCCTTGGTTTGGATGTTCTTGACTCTACAGCGATCTATATAGAACTTCACCGAGAACTGTTTATCACAGAACTGGCTAATACTAAGTAGATTATACTGTAAGCCTTCAACATATGCGACATCGGTGACCTTGAATTTCCCGACAAGTAGGTTTCCTTTCCCTCTTGTTCTTCCTTTAGATTTATCACCGAAGCGAACTTTTGGACCGCGACCTTCTACAAAGTCAGATAGCTTGCTCCTATCTCCGGTCATGTGATGAGAGCATCCACTATCGAAGTACCAGGTATCCTCCTCTAGAATGTCCTGTAACAAAGAAATTAGGTAGATTTAGGTCCCCTTTGATTTTTGGGTCCATATATGTTAGTTCCTTTAGGTACCCAGATTTTCCTGACAGCAATTGGTTTACTGTAGGATGTACTCGGTACAGTATTGTGGTATCTACGGGGGGCATATCCGTAGTTGTTATAATCATGATAATTACTATGCATGTAAAAATCAGGGTTATTATTATTATTCCAGTACGAGTGCCGTCTAGGAGGTGGAGCCATTTTCCTAGGCCTAACAGCTTGTCTTACGGGTCTCCGGTTGGATTCCCAATCTTTGTTGATCTTGATCAGCATCTGTGTCTTGAGGGATAACGGGGCTCTGTATCAATACCTAGGTGCCTTTATCTTGAGAATGCTCTTGTGCGGGCTTTTGGTGGTTGGATACCGTCTTCTTTACGAATGACTTTCGGCTTTGATGATATGCTTGGGGAGCATGCTTTAGATTACGCCTCGAGTGGTTGTTGGTTCCACTGTCTCGAATTGTAGAGTTGGGGAGGCGGAATGGCGACTTTTGGTTTTCTCGATGCAAAGAGTTCCTTTATGGGACTAGGAACATCTTCCGATTCTGGATTGTGTTCCACACTCTTGACGAACACGATACTAGTTTTACATTTATTCGAACATGAGCCGTATCTAAGCCACTTTTATCATGAGCATGTTGCCCGGTGCTCAATTTCTTCCATTCTTTTGGACGATTTTTCAAAAGACTTCAGAATGGTCTCAAGTTCATTTTCTCGCTTCTCAAGAGTTGTAATTTTGGTTTGTAGTAGAACCAAATCATTTGTCTTGCTCTCATTATGGGTTTTAACCTCATTTAGTTCATGAGCAAGTTGATGATTGCTCTCCATGAGTTTTTCAAAATCGACCTTGCTGGTTTCACAATCAAGAGACATATTTTCATAGTTTATCTTCAGCAAGTCATTCTCATCTTTCAGCTCTAGATTTGTTAATTGAAGCTGTATATTCTCAGTTTTTAAAGTCTCATGGGCCTTTTGAATGTTTTTGAATTCATTCATCATATTTTCGAAAGTATGAGATGCATTAGATGGAATAACTGAGGTTGAACTTACCTCATCGTCGCTGTCTTCACCTTCTGGAACATCTTTAGCCATAAAGCACATGTATGCTTTATCATCGAACTCATCGTCGGATGAATCACTCTCGATGACCACTGAAGACATTCTGCGATTTGGATGGTGTGGGGAGGCTTCGATTCTCCAATCGGGGCCTTGAGCTTGTCTTTCCAAGCACGTCTTCTTTCATCTCGCTCTTGTTGCTCGGCCTCCGGCAACCTTTGGACTTTGGGATGAGGACATTTGTTTGCATAATGGCACGGTTTCCTGCGATTATAGCACGAGTTAGCATCAGGATGATGTTTTGGTACTTACCTTGTTGTGAGTTTGGGCTGTAGGAGTCTTTCCAGATTGTTTAATGAACTTTTGAACTTATGCATTAGAAGCGCCATTTCATCTTGTGACGGGATGTCGTCGTCATTGTCGGCGCTCTTGTGGCCAAGGCTTCGACAGGCTAGGCAAGGCTGTGTCGACGGTTCGTCTGACGACGAGAGGCTGTGACCTTTGAAGGAGATTCTTCAGCTTTCTCTCTTCTGTCAATGTCATACTCAAATGCTTTAAGGTCAGAGAAGAGATCAAAAGTGGATATTTCATTAAGATTACATGATACACGCATAGCTGTGGTCTTAATGTCCCATCGGGCTGGGAGAGATCTGAAGATTTTTAAGTTCTTCTCCTTTTGGGTGTAAATCTTGCCCAACGCTTCAAGTTCACCAACAATACCAGTAAATATGAGGTCAAGTTCCTCAAGTGTTTCCGTTGGTTTCATTTCAAAAGATTCCAATTGCTGAGTAAGTTTTGAAATCTTGTTTTCTTTAGAGAGCTCACTTCCCTCACAAATTAACTTGAGTTTATCCCAGATTTCTTTGGCTGTTTTGCAGCTCTTTACCTTTGAGAACGTGCCTTTGTCAAGAGTGACAAATAACGCGTTCTTAGCCACGTTGTCTAGATTGGCTCGCTTCCTTTCATCGGTTGTCCATTGCTCGCGTTCCTTCTCGAGAATTTCAGCATGGGCTTGGCCCTCAATCCTTGCGGATGGATTGACCTTCATAATCTTGATCGGACCATCCTGTATAACAAAGATCATCTCTTCGTGCATTGCTGCAAGATGAGCTTCCATTCTAATTCTCCAGTCGTCAAATTCGTTAATAGAGAACATAGGGACTTTGTTAATCATAGAAGTATCCATACTGATAATATAGGAATGAAAGAAACTGTTTTGAAAATAAGTGATTTGAATCTGATTCGGTTAAAAGAAATACGGTGATTCTTTTTAGAATCAACCGCTCGATACCACTTGTTGGCCACTTAAGTATCTTGGATACGGTTTGGAAAAGTAGTTTAAACAACAAAGCGTATGGAATCTAAATCGAGTGCGTAGCGGAAGTCTTGGATACGATTAGTTGCCGTGGATACAACAACGCGTATTAGGTGTATACTTAATATATCACGGTAATTTCAAACATAAAGCGGAAGGTAAATAACACGGTAATTTAAGTGGTTCGAGGTAAACCCCTCTACGTCCTGGTCCTCCACACGGGAGTAAGAAGTTTATTATATAATTCTGCGTACACAACTATGTAATTATAAACAAACCTATCCTTGTATCGTTCACCTGATTGATACAAAGAATATCACTTTCAACCGTTCACACGCAGTTGGTTAAAGCTTCCTTCTTGACTAGCTTCTTCACACACGGTTCCAAAGCTTCGTCCTTATTCGTCCCACACAGTCGGAATAACTTGTTGAGTTCACACAGAGCTCGGTTTTTACAGAGGTAAAAGGTTAGGTAACCGGTAAGAACGTGACTTTGAATATCAAGATCGATGATAGCTGTTCTTGATGTTTGAGCACTGTATATCTCTTTCGTTTTAACTTGCAGTTTGCTCTGGAGATATGTTTGCTCAGATGATAACTTTGATAGCTTTGAGAGTTGGGTTACTTCAGTAGATTTCGTGAGTTCCTGATCTTCAATGTCTTCAAGGATATATATAGCCTCTGAAGAAAGTATCCGTTGAGATGTCCGTTTGAATAAGATTTTCCTTCAACGGGAATATGACATGATCCGGATTTCGCGGGATTCTGAAGATCTGAAGACTGACAGTATTTAAATACTTTATCCTTGAGTATTTAAATACTTCTTTGTTCAACGGAACTTGACTTGTGTTCTTTCTTGTCCTTTTGTGAACTGTATGGAGAATGACTGTATTAGGGCATCGAGACAGTTTCCATACTTGGTCTTCTTACAAGTCTTCTTGCTGTACTGACGAGCTTCACTTATACTGATTCGAGGCAGGTCTTCGATACATGATAAATCCTTGAATCCTCGATACAGTTTTCCTTTACTGTATTTGGCATATATGTCAAAACCTTTTCAATAACAAATAACAATCGATACAGGGATCGGGTGTCCCGGCTGAATCGATACAGGGTGTTTGTTTTTCCTAACATTTCCTTTTTGACAGGGTCCGCAGACGCTGTTTTTGTGGAATGACACATCGGGCAGACCTCTAACCTTTCCCTATATGGCGAGTTTGTTGATTGTCTTGAAGTTGATATGTGACATCATCTTGTGCCATAGCCAGCTTTGATCTGCAGTGCCTTTGGCAACAAAACAAGGAATAGTGGAGCTCGTGGGCTTCCAGTCAGGAATATACATATTACCTGACCTGCTTCCTATGAGAACAACTTTTTTGGTCAAGATGTTCTTCACTCTACAGTAATCTATATAGAATTTCACCGAGAACTGTTTGTCATAGAATTGGCTAATACTAAGTAGATTGTACTGTAAGCCTTCAACATAAGCTACGTTGGTGACTTTGAGCTTTCCTACAAGCAGGGTTTCCTTCCCTCTTGTTCTTCCTCTGAACTTATCACCAAAGCGCACTTTTGGACCGCGACCTTCTACGTAGTCTGACAGCTTGCTGATATCTCCTATCATGTGCTGAGAACATCTGCTGTCAAAGTACCAGACGTCCTTCTCCTTGATATCCTATAAGCACAGAGTTTAAGTAGATTTAGCTCCCCCTTGATTGTTGGGTCCATGAATATTAGTGCCTTTTGGTACCTAAATTTGTCTAACAGCAATTGGTTTATTGTAGGTTACTTTTGGTCCAGTTTTTCGATGTCTAAGTGGAGCAGGCACATAGTCACTGTAACTTTGATAATTATGCATGTAAAATCGAGAGTTATTATTATTATTCCAGTACGATTGCCGTCTCGGAGGTGGATCCATTTTCTTAGGCCTTATAGCTTGTCTCTTGGGTCTCCTGTTGGATTCCCAGAGCTGTTGGTTATACTGCACAACGACCTGTTTTCTGGATGACTACCGGGGCTCCTCGATCTAATATCTAGGTGCACTGTACTATTGGAAGTACTGCTGTGCATGCCTTTGATATTTAGATACAGTGTTCTTTCTGAATGACCGTTGGCGCTTTTGATATGCTCGGAGAGCATGCTGTTGGTTACGCCTTACAGGTCCTTGAGGTTGAGGGTTCCGCTGTCGATGATATGACATTGGTGGCGGAATGGCAGCCTTTGCTATACAGAGGGCAACTGTTACCTTTACGGGACTCGGGGTCTCTTCAGGTACAGGAATGAGTTCCACACCCCTGACGAACACCGTGCTAGTTTTACCTTTGTTGGAGAATGAGTTATATCCTAAGCCACTTTTATAATGAGCATGTTGCCCGGTGCTTAGAATTTCTTCCATCCGTTTAGAGGATTTCTTGAATGATTTCTGTAACACCCCAAAAGGCGGCTATTATAGGGCCTGGACCTCACAATGGGACCCACCAGGTGATATTAAATCACAATTTAAACATAACATTATCGTGATACTGAATCACAATACAATAATCATTACTCTGATTAGGAGCCTTCAATTAGTACGGCTATTAGCCTTAGAATACACACGATCCAAATATTAGTACAAACCATATGAAGATGGAATATACCTAAAATAATAGTACAATCGACAATAGTTTAAATGAAGAGAAAAGTAATATTACATGGTTTTAAGTATAACCAGACAACAATAACTTGGCCACCCCGAACTAGTATACTTCAAACCCTTCGCCGTCACCGTGCTCTTCCCGTGCCTTGCCTTTACCTCGACCTAAAATACAACACAAGTATTTTGCCCAAAAATACAGGGTCAGATATACATGATAATAATTCTCAAGACATTATAAAATTCATATATATATGATCTCAAGGAAACAACCCGACTATTGAACATACCCCTCGGGCGTATGAACAACTAGTCACAAACCGCCGGACATAACCAATCATACATGGAATATGAATGACCAATCAACATGGCTCAAGACGGACATCACAGTACGCCCGATCCAGAAATGTGTCCATGCACATGTCTACCCCGTATACAGAATCCAGAATATACGTGAGATAATGTACCTAATTAGCCTTACGAACTACGTCTTGTGTGCATAGTCCAATACGGAAACATCAACGTATGACCATATGTGCCTGGCTAAAAATCATACACATAACCAATCGTCATGCATATATGATTCCAGATATGTCACGATACAATATGACAATGAAACTCAATAAATTACACATTCAATCAAGAATAGAGAAACTCTCGGAAGTGACAAAATGATCAACGAGACCAACGATACAAAGGTGATGAACTTGGGAATGCAATCCCATAACGAAACGGTGCCTTAATCAAGAATAATATCACATTACGAATCATAGATTCATAAAGAATTTCATATACACGAAATGTATAACGTTCACAAGAATTCAATCATCATTATAACCAAGCAAGATAACTTGCCTCAATTCTGACGAATAGTCCTTCTTCAAACGAACGAATGGACAATATCCTCGACTAGTAATACTCACTCGAATACGCAACCTTGAACGAAACGTAACTCATTCAACAACACATTCATACAATAATGAAATCAATTCGTAGGAAACGACACCCGTACTCCTCCCCTAATAGTTCATCTTATCCCAAAGAACATTCTATCATTTCATTAACGAATTATAATACACCGAATTGATCTTTAAAACCCGAATTTACCAAGTTCTTAAGGTTCTATAACATTACACCATCTATTACACAAGGATCATAGTGAATGAAATAGACTACTCATTCTATTATAACATTATCATTAATATTCATCATAATCTCCCTAAAAACACTATCGATTTATGAACACGATGATTAATACATTCTTAAGTCATCAAAAACATCGGATTAATTTGAATATATAAAATTTATAGTTGTGTTCTTCATAATCCATTATCATCTCGCAAATAATTTGCTAAGCCATTTCCAAAAACAAAGTTATATCATTTAGGGTTTCTGAATCTTAACAACATCATCCTAATCTTCAACATTCATCAAGTTCTTCCCAAGGTATTGGTTAATACCTAACATGGTGTTTTAACACATCGTATGACATCAATCCATCGGTTTTAACTTAACTATATCGAAGCTTATGATCATCATCTCTCAATAATGTTAATCAAATCAATAGGCTGAGTATGATTCTTCTAAACATGATTACTATCATTTAATCATCAAGAACATTCTAATTTTAAACCTTAATTACTATGTTCTTCAATAAGTGTTCAAAATCTTAACCACAATCATGTTTTACTGATCAAATCAACACTATGTGCAGTATTCCATATCAATATCATCATTACTACGAAAGATAGAGTAGGATTGTACAACATACCTCAAGAAATGAAGAACAAATCACCAAAACTACAAGAATGCACTCCAAACTTCCAATCAATAAGCTCCAATCCAAGATGCAAGGCTCAAATACAAGATGGAAGAGGATAAAATCGATCTAAAGAGGCATAGGGATGATAACCTGAAGAAAATATCAAGGTTGAATCGTGCAAAATGAAAGACAAGACTTGTCTTTTTATAAACTGTACTTCCGTTATGTACGTTATCGAAGACAGTTAACATATGTAAGCCCCCTTTACGTATGCTAACACATAGTCTGTTACGTATATAAGAAGCCTCCAGGGCCTACTGCCTATAAACACATGCTCCACTACATACGTTATAACATTAGCATAACATACGCAATGTATGTTGACTTCGGCTTCCTCGAAAGGCCAAAATTCTGAATCCTGCATGGTCCCCCATGCCGAAAGTTGAGATCGGGTCAGATTCTCTGCATTATGCACGTAAGCTTCCACCCATTACGTGTTGGGATTCCGAAATAAAACGAAATACGCAGCGGAAAATAAAAATGAACCCAAACAGGATCGATCAAGTAACGTATATATGAAAAATATATACGAAGATAAAAATCATACCCTTGAAGCCTTTGAAATAAATCTTCGTAAAAATGGATGATGATCACGAACCCCGGCACGAACACGAAATCCCTTCGTTCCAAGCACCGAAACTTTAATGCCTCTACTTCACCGCGTCGGAAGTTGCCCGGAAAATTCGACATAACTCTATTCTCCAAGAACACGGCTAGGAAGCTACCGTAAGAATTTTCTCTCTATTTTTCCTTGAATTTCTTTCACCTCTAAGATGAAAATAACTTAACAATAAAATTTCTCTTCCTCACTTAAATTTCTCTCGGCAGGAGGAGCAAGAAAATGTGTGTTTAAGTGTCATCTCACACTTCATGTTTATGTTGGTTATATATCTAATATATCACCAACTCATTATGTAGTAATCATTTAAGAAAAGAATCTTAACAATATAATTACTACAAACATGACAACACATGCATGGTGTATATAATCCCATGTCAGGTGGGGAAGAGGGGGGCGGCGCATATAGCAAATTTACTAGAAACGAGCCGAGCCACGCGGCTCGTGTACCGTACGTTCGTCAAACGACTCCGTTAAATACACTCCATTTAATCACCAATGTATTTATATTAACTAATTAATCTAATTAATTTATTATATAAAATACAAATATATTTCTCTAAGAATTTAAATTAATTACCCGGTAACTTAATTTTAATTCATAAGACCGCTATTTGATTTATCCAATAAATCATAATTAGATATCCAATATCTAATATTAATAGAGGGATAATAAATTCACATTTATCCGTCAACGCTCCTGATGCGCGACTCCGTATGTCCATCTCATCCGGCATTGGGAGGAACCAATGAGTGCGGGCAGCACTTAGCCAGCCTAGCGGGCCACACTGTAAACCCCGACTGAGAACGAATAAAGGGATCATTCCAGAACCATTGTGTTGTGAATACTATATACGTATAGGCCCTTCATCAAATGTTCCGGTCAAGTCTTCGGGTCACGGTAAAGCCAAACCCTACTGTTAACTAGACACTATACATGTGTTAATGCAAATCAAGACCAACTGATTAATAGTGTATCCAATACAACTATATCAGAATGCTTTGGCCAAAGACTTATGATCTTGTTTTCCATTAACCGTATAGGACATTCGCCTGCTCACTAACAGGAGATAGAATCCTTTCTTGGTGTACAGTAAAGACTGCTACCTGCCCGTATAGTCCACACTTCGAGGTTGACTGAGCAATTAAGAAAATGAGTCTAACTACTCTAATGACAAACTAAACATCACAGGCACATCTTCTACTAAACCCTCAAGTCAAAGGTCCACGTATACTATCACAACCTATCGATTTGTCATCGACTCTCAGATAGTGAATACCGTGTGACTGAATCAAGTATGAGTTGTAACACCCCGATATATTCAGGAATATTATAGCGCCGTAAATCCTTTACATAAGAATTTACAAGGCCGAAGAAATGAAAAGACGATAACCTATACCAACGTATGAAAGTAACTGAAATAAAATACAAACAGTTCGGGCCAATACTGATAATACAAATATCCAAAGGAAGAGTATTAATACATCACCAAATCCAAATCATCACAAATGATGACGTACTTGAGTACTTATTAAAACAACACAAACAACAGACGAATAAACCCGGCCAGAACATCACTCTGCCCCTCGTCGTCATGCAACTCCAGTGGTTGTTTCCCTGCTCACCTGGATCCTGAACACAAACAAATGTTCACCCCCGAAGGGGTTAGCACAACGATGCTAGTACAAGTACCACAACATATTATTCAACATTTCACGAAGAATAATAATAACATGAATGACAAAATACCAACGAGTCTCCTCCTAAGAGAAACTCATAAATGACATACACAATGATAATCACAACATGATATCACAACATACACATGGTAATTCCGACGATCCAGCATTCACTGCCTAGAACCCACGATGATCCCGTCAGACCAACCTGTGGTAGAAAAACCCGTCCGATGATCCAGCGCACGCTAGCATAGATCCCCCGATGATCCCGTCGGACCAACACGAGGTGGATATACAACAACGACATATATGCACAACAATATGTATAACATCAATACATAGAATAATTAAAGTACTTGCCTCGATTCGATGACAAGAATAATACTGCCACGAATATCAAAACGCTTGAAGGTCGCTCCCTTCGATCAATCACGTCGTTAAGCTTAAACCTTAACAAAAGAAATAATATAGAATTCATTACGAACACCTAACAATCCGAATTCGTTAAGCTACAAGGTCTAGCGTACGCTAACCATGTATCGATAGTCCCTCTCTGATCAGTCGACTTAACTCATCTGATGATATAACGTACGTTATGTACCAACCGTAGCGTACGTTAACCTTGCCCGTTAGCATACATAAGCTACATAGCTTAGCGTATGCTAAACACACATATGACAGTGCCACACTAGGCAGACGACTGTCTCGATTTGTGATGAAGCTTACGGAATCCTCAGTGATTAATGCACAATATCTCCATACATATCATGTTTATACAATTATGAATGATCTTACGGATAACAACATCTTCGAATTCAAGGATACGTATATCATCATGGTGATCATACTCCAATCTTGATTACAATTACTCAAGCATAAATCGGAAGGCCTATGGTTGATATCAATATCTTTATATCATTCAAACTATCATCTTGAAGATTTACTTAACAATCCACCTTTACAAGATATGACAAATCCTTCCATGATCAACTTCCTAGGTTCGTCTAATAACAATGATGTTAATACCAAGTCTGTGGTTACTATGAAGACACCTTCCAAATTTGGATTACCAATCTCAGAAACTTCCTTTTCTTGTTCATCGCAATAAGATTCAAATTATGATGTTCTTAACCAAGGTACCTAAAGCATAATCATCTCAACTTCCTAAACATGATGTTGGTCGACTAAATCATCTCTAGAACTTAATATCTTGATAGCATGATCATCATATCCTTAAGAACACGAATCCAAGGTTGGAGATAGTATTACATACCTTAAGATGCAGCAAACACTGAGACAATAGGTAGAATCCAACTCCGGTTGCTTGTGTGCCAATCCAAGATGCTTCTCCACTTCAATGATCAAGCATAAATGATATCCAATCTTCAAAGATCAAGTAGAGGTGGCTTATATGTGTTTAAGGAGGCTGGGGTCTCTCGGGGCATGAAGTATACTGAAGGCTAAGTGAAATAAATGAGTTGAAATGAAATGGGGTGATATCTTATTTATAATTTTCTGACCTTAACGTACGTTAGCCTTCATGCATAATGTACGTAAGTCTCTTAGCATACGCTATCCTGCATAATTTAGCGTACGCTATCATCCTGATAGTTAACTGTCCTGAATCTGTCCTTGATTACGTACGTTACACCATCAGGTTACATACGTAAGTAACACACATTAGCGTACGCTAGACACAATCCTTAGCGTACGTTAACAATCGTTGACTTCAAAAGTGTCCAGGTTCATCCGCGGGAATCTTATCCGGACCCATGTCCGGCTGGCGCATGTGACAGCCGCCCAACTCAATTATTGACTGCCTAACGTACGCTATGCTTCATTTGTAGCATACGCTAACTCTGGCCGATAACTTACGTTAGGCTACTTTCTTATCGTACGTTATCACGTATTTGCATGGGAAAATTTACATGTTGCCATACTCATGTACAAGGATACAAATACGAGAAACATCATACTTCAATTATCAATATCACAATTCCGAATAATACAGGGTTCAAATACAGATGAAATATTCAATAGTTAATCTGGATATTACATACTCTCCTACTAAAAAGGAGTTTCGTCCCGAAACTCAAGACGAAAATGACTCCAGATATCTGGACCTCATGCTTTCTTCCGTCTCCCAAGTGGCTTGTTCTACTCCGTGGTGTGACCACTGAACCTTGACCAACGCGATCGGTTTGTTTCTCAATTGCTTAACTCGACTCTCGAGTATCTTGATCGGTCTCTCTTCAAACGTGCCATCCTGAGCGACTTCGATCTCGCTGAAATCAATGACATGACTAGGTACTGGTATATACCTCCGTAACTGGGATACGTGGAACACGTTATGAACATGGCTCAATGACGGCGGTAATGCCAATATGTATGCTAACTCTCCAACTCTTTCAAGAATCTCGAACGGTCCGATATATCTCGGACTCAACTTCCCCTTTCTTCCAAAACGAAAGATTCCCCGAGTAGGATAAACCTTTAAAAGTACATGATCTCCAGTACTGAACTCTAACGGGCGACGGCGCACGTCTGCATAAGATTTCTGTCGACTCTGGGCGGTCAACAGCCTTTCGCGGATCAAGGCTATCTTCTCTCGTGCCTGTATGATCAATTCCGGTTCCATCCCGATCAAGTCTGATGAATCGTCCCAACATAGGGGCGATCTACATCTCCTCCCGTATAATGCCTCAAACGGTGCCATATTAATGGAAGCATGACAACTATTGTTGTAGGTGAATTCAATCAACGACAGATGAACTTCCTAATCAGTTGACCAATCTAAGGAACAAGCCCTCAGCATATCTTCCACTATTTGAATTAGTCCTCTAGGATTGTCCGTCTGTCTGCGGATGATAAGCTGTGCTGAAGTTCAACTCGGTCCCCAAGGCCTTATGAACTGCTTTCCAAAAATAAGACACAAAATGACCGTCTCGGTCAGAAATAATGGTCTTCGACGTACCATGCAATCGGACTATCTCTGAAATAAATACTCGTGCCAACCTCTCTGGTCCCCACGTGTCCTTGATGCCTAGAAAATGAGCCGATTTGGTTAGACGATCAACTATCACCTAAATCATGTTCATTCCTGTCTTGGTTTTCGGCATATTAGTGATGAAGTCTATCGATATGTCCTCCCACTTCCATTCAGGAATCGGGAGCGGATTCAGCATTCTGGCAGGTCGTTGATGCTCGATCTTAACCTGCTGACAAGTCAAACATTTTGAGACATAATCCGCTACATCTTTCTTCATGTTTCCCCACCAGAAGTTCTGTTTCAGGTCCTTATACATCTTACTAGTGCCCGGGTGGACATAATAGGGTGTGCTGTGAGCTTTCTTCATAATTGTCTACTTCAGAACATCGACATCGGGTACGCAATGTTGGTTCTAAAATCTCAAAACTCCATCATCATGAATTACGAATCTTGGGGCCTTTCCCTTGATCACTTCATCACGTAACCGAATCATCAGAGGATCATCTACTTGCTTAGATTTGATTCTTCGGTTAATGATGAAGTTAATTCCATCACACATAGTTGTCCTTGGAATCTTTGCAACCATACTTCAATTCCTTCGCGAATCATTTCTCGTTGAATGCCGAGCTGGGAGGTCAGAGTCTCCAGCATCTGAATAGAAACAGGCTTGCGGCTAAGTGCATCGGCCACTACATTTGCTTTGCCCCGATGATAAAGAATCTCTAAGTCATAGTCCTTAATCAATTCTATCCATCTCCTTTGCCGTATGTTCAACTCTTTCTGACTGAAGATGTATTTGAGACTCTTGTGATTCGTAAATATTTGACAGTGGGTCCCGTACAGGTAATGTCTCCAGATTTTCAAAGAGAAAACTACTGCTGCCAGCTCCAAATCATGCGTTGGGTAATTCACTTCATAAGGTTTCAGCTGTCGTGACGCATAGGCAATCACCTTCTCATTCTGCATCAATACACACCCGGGTCCTTGGTTCGAAGCATCACTGTAAACTATGAATCCTCCAGTTCCCTGTGGGAGTACTAAAATTGGTGTCGTCGTTAATATCTTCTTCAATTCATCAAAGATATTCTGGCACATCTCGTCCCACTCAAATTTTTGAGTTTTCTGCAGTAGTCGAGTAAGTGGGCGGGTAATTTTGGAAAACCCTTCCACGAATCGACGATAATATCTAGCAAGTCCTCAGAAACTACGGACTTCTTTTACGTTCGTAGGAGGCTTCTAATCCATAACTGCTTCGTTTTCCTAGGGGTCTACTCGGACTCCTTATACTGATACCACGTGACCGAGGAACATTACTTCCTTTAGATATAATTCACACTTAGAAAGCTTGGCGTACAATTGCTCGCTTCTCAAAAGTTCTAATACAATCCGCAAATGCTGCGCATGCTCTTCCAGGCTTTTAGAATAAACCAGAATGTCATCAATGAACACAACCATAAACTTGTCCAAATACTCTATGAACACACGATTCATCAATTACATAAACACGGCAGGTGCATTAGTGAGACCAAACGGCATCACTACAAACTCATAATATCCATAACGAGTTCTGAATGCTGACTTCGGAACATCAGATTCCTTAATCCTCAGATGATGATATCCTGATCTCATATCAATCATTGAAAACACCGTTGCTACTTGTAGCTGGTCAAATAAATCATCGATCCGTGGCAACGGATATTTGTTCTTGATCGTCATTTTGTTTAGCTCTCGATAGTCAATACACAATCGAAGCGATCCATCCTTCTTCCGAACGAAAAGAACTGGTGCACCCCAGGGCGAAACGCTTGGCTGGATATAGCCTTTGTCCAGTAACTCTTCCAGTTTATTCTTCAATTCATACATCTAAGTAGGTTCCATACGATATGGCGCCTTAGAAATTGGTGTAGCTCCTGGTTCCAGCTCGATGGTGAATTCTACTTCCTGTCGTGGAGGTAGTCCAAGCAATTCATCAGGAAACACATCCGGAAATTCGTTCACAACAGGAATGGATGAGAGTTCTACTTTTCCGTCATCTTTCTTCATTACGTAACACCAATATCCGGTACAGCCCTGTTTCAACAATTTGACAATTTTCATCGC
The DNA here is from genome assembly GCA_033398695.1 of Orobanche coerulescens. Classification (NCBI taxonomy): domain Eukaryota; kingdom Viridiplantae; phylum Streptophyta; class Magnoliopsida; order Lamiales; family Orobanchaceae; genus Orobanche; species Orobanche coerulescens. The sequence continues at coordinate 25,075,382 of CM065805.1, read as the reverse complement.
CTTGATCATCTTTCCTGAGCTTCCTGGTTTCCATCCTTCAAACAGTATTTCGGAACCATCATCTTCTATCACTGAGATATTCCTCTTTCGGTAGTTTACAACAGCTCCATATCGATTAAGCCAATCATCTCCGAGTATCAGGTCGTCTCCTTGCATTTATATTACAATCAGATTTGAGGGCCACTCTCTGCCTCCAAATGATACATGGAAATCTCTAGTTTCTAAGTTTCCCACAATCCTCTCTCCACTCGGTAAACCCACAACATAAGTCTCACAATTATGAAAACCAGAAATATTCAAACGATTTACACAAGACAAGGATATAAATGAATGCGTAGCTCCTATATCGAATAAAATGCTAACTGGCTGAGAGAGAATCTGAACAGTACCTGATGCGACACCAGCATCCTGATCATCTACTCTCCTCATCTCGTACAGATGTTGGGGAACGGATCCAGCACTCGATGTCCCCTTTCGGTCCCACTGTCCTCTGCCTCGTCCGCGACCAAAATTCTGAGGCAGTTGAACACTTTGCTGCGTCTATTGGATACTTGATTCTTTCTGAACTGGATGTGATGTATGGGCTCTAAAAGGCTTTGCAGCCTTTTCACAGAACACCGCACGATGTCCCTCTCGACCACAATCAAAACAAGTCACGCAGGTAGGGGGCAATTTCGTCGATTGTGCCCCATCTAGGCACAGTTAAAGCATTTCCTGGTTACATCCGTCGTGGCTGATGCTGCTCCGAAGTTCTTTCCGCTCTTAGATGGGTGCGGAGGTTTCTTAAAAGAATGAAAGGATGACTGGGCCTTGCGTGGCCCACTACTCTTGTGCTCCGTGAAACTACCGGAGACTTTCTGCTTCTTGGATTCTGCAAACTTCTCCATTGCTGCTTCCTTGATTTCATACGCCAATGCTTTATCCTGGTATTGACGGAGAGTGGTACATTCAAAACCGTACATGTACCTCTGAATTTCTGGTTTCATTCACATATCAAAATGGATCATCATTTCTGCATCTATTCTGACCAGATGTCGAACAAATGCCAGCTGCTAGTTGAACGTATTAATTGCCTGAGATACTGGCACATCTGAAGGCTAGGTGGAGAAAAACTCCCGGACTTTGGCTTTCCTCACAGGACGAGGGCAGTACTGAGCTTCCATCATCAATTTAAATTCTATCCAGTCTGCATCATGATCTACAGGCCGGATGGCTTCCCACCACTCGGACGCTTCCCCTATCAGAAAGTACTGGGCAATAGTGGTTCCCCGGTCGTCTGGGCAATTAATCCCGGCAAAAATTTTCTCCAGTTCCTTCAACCAATGATCCCATGTGGGAGTCTCAGAAAAGCCGTCGAATTTAGGTGGTTGCATCTTTGCCACTTCCTGCAGCCATCGATCGCCTTGATTTTCCATGTCTGGAATACCTTGATGTCCACCTCCCTGTTGTAGTCCTACTGCCACCTGCATTCGGTCCACAACCTTGGCACACTAAGTCATCTGATTAACCACCTGACCAAGGATTTCGGGCACAACAGGTTCCGGTTCATTATTAATAGATCTTTGTGGCTCACTTGAGCTATGGCTGGACTGATTAGAAGGCGAAGCTTCTCTTTCAGCATTCCTTCGTCTGGGTTCGCGACCGCGACCACGTCCACGTCTACCTCTCAACATACTGTAAGCATAAATACTCAACATATAAGAAACAGTATCGTTCTAATGCTCAAGTATAAAGAAGTATAACATGTAAAGGACGAGATAGAGTTTAGGAACTTACAACCACCGCCCGCACGAAGACGTAGGCAGTACAGTGATGTTATTCATGGCCGGTTACCTCAAAAGACATACATGACCCCTATTTTAACCAAACGACCAATATATCCATAATCTTAGCTCCGATACCATATTCTGTAACACCCCCGATATATTCAGAAATATTACAGCGCCGTAAATCCTTTACATAAGAATTTACAAGGCCGAAGAAATGAAAAGACGATAACCTATACCAACGTATGAAAGTAACTGAAATAAAATACAAATAGTTCTGGCCAATACTGAGAATACAAATATCCAAAGGAAGCATATTAATACATCACCAAATCCAAATCATCACAAATGACGACGTACTCGAGTACTTATTAAAACAATATAATCAACAGACGAATAAACCGGGCCAGAACATCACTCTACACCCTCGTCGTCATGCAGCTCCAGTGGTTGTTTCCCTGCTCTCCTGGATCCTGAACACAAACAAATGTTCACCCCCGAAGGAGTTAGCACAACGATGCTAGTACAAGTACCACAACATATTATTCAACATCTCGCGAAGAATAATAATAACATGAATGACAAAATACCAACGAGTCTCCTCCTACGAGAAACTTATAAATAACATACGCAGTGATAATCACAACATACACATGGTAATTCCGACGATCCACCGTTCACTGTATAGAACCCACGATGATCCCGTCAGACCAACCCATGGTGGAAAAACCCGTCCGATGATCTAGCGCACGCTAGCATAGATCCCCCGATGATCCCGTCGGACCAACACGAGGTGGACATACAACAACGAAATATATGCACAACAATATGTATAACATCAATACATAGAACAATTAAAGTACTTGCCTTGATTCTATGACAAGAATAATACTCCCACGAATATCAAAACGCTCAAAGGTTGCTCCATTCGATCAATCACATCGTTAATCTCGAACCTTAACAAAAGAAATAATATAGAATTCATCTCAAGTCGTACGAAAACCTAACAATCCAAATTACGGTCAGAAGTTCATAAAACGTAACATGTATGACCTACTTAACGTACGTTACGTACCCTTGGTAGCGTACGTTAAGCCTACTCGTTAGCGTACATAAGCTACAAGGTCTAGCGCACGCTAACCATGTATCGACAGTACCTCTCTGGTCAGTCGACTTGACTCGTCTGATGATATAACATACGTTACGTACCAACCGTAGCGTATGTTAACCTTGTCCGTTAGCATACGTAAGCTACATAGCTTAGCGTACGCTAAACACACATATGATAGTTCCACACTGGGCAGACGACTGTCTCGATTTGTGATGAAGCTTACGGAATCCTCAGTGATTAATGCGCAATATCTCCATACATATCATGTTTATACAATTATGAATGATCTTATGGATAACAACATCTTCGAATTCAAGGATACGTATATCATCATGGTGATCATACTCCAATCTTGATTACAATTACTCAAGCATAAATCGGAAGGTCTATGGTTGATATCAATATCTTTATATCATTCAAACTATCATCTTGAAGATTTACTTAACAATCCACCTTTACAAGATATGAAAAATCCTTCCATGATCAACTTCATAGGTTCGTATAATAACAATGATGTTAATACCAAGTCCGTGGTTACTATGAAGACACCTTCCAAATTTGGATTACCAATCTCAGAAACTTCTTTTTCTTGTTCATCGCAACAAGATTCAAATTATGATGTTCTTAACCAAGGTACTTAAAGCATAATCATCTCAACTTCCTAAACATGATGTTGGTCAAATAAATCATCTCTAGAACTTAATATCTTGATAGCATGATCATCATATCCTTAAGAAAACGAATCTAAGGTTGGAGATAGTATTACATACCTTAAGATTCAGAAAACACCGAGACAATAGGTAGAATCCAACTCCGATTGCTTGTGTGCCAATCCAAGATGCTTATCCACTTCAATGATCAAGCATAAATGATATCCAATCTTCAATGATCAAGTAGAGGTGGTATATATGTGTTTAAGGAGGCTGGGGTCTCTCTGGGCACGAAGTATATTGAAGGCTAAGTGAAATAAATGAGTTGAAATGAAATGAGGTGATGTCTTATTTATAATTTTCTCACCTTAACGTACGTTAGCCTTCATGCATAACGTACGTAAGTCTCTTAGCGTATGCTACCCTGCATAATTTAGCGTACGCTATCATCCTGATAGTTAACTGTCCTGAATCTGTCCTTGGTTACGTACGTTACACCATCAGGTTACGTACGTAAGTAACACACATTAGCGTACACTAGACACAATCCTTAGCGTACGTTAACAATCGTTTACTTCAAAAGTGTCCAGGTTCATCCGTGGGAATCTTATCCAGACCCATGTCCGTCTGGAGCATGTGACGGCCGCCCAGCTCAATTATTGACTGCCTAACGTATGCTATGCTTCATTCGTAACGTAGCTAACTCTGGCCGATAACGTACGTTAAGCTACATTCTTAGCGTACGTTATCACGTATTTGCATGGAAAAATTTACATGTTGCCATACTCATGTACAAGGATACAAATACGAGAAACATCATACTTCAATTATCGATATCACAATTCCGAATAATACAGGGTTCAAATACAGATGAAATATTCAATAGTTAATCCGGACATTACATGAGTCGTGTTCGAGTATACTGGTCCCATCAATATACTTATAACTATGCTATCAAGACGTGCACACGTCCTAGCATTAGTTATACAAGTCTTATTAAAACTTAATGCCCATTTAAGTTTATTGACTTGCGAACGATTTACGTAAATAAACTTTAAACACTTCTAGTACATTTTCTCTTATCCGATAACGAGAATGGAATGTTCTTTTTATTTACATGGACTTCACTTCAATGTTTACCAAATCAAGAATGCATTTGAAATGCAATAAAAGTGAATGAATCGTATTGCCTTTTTATTAATTATTCCATAATTACAAGTACAATGCCCTTACTCTCTCATCCCCTAAGTGGCATTCGAGGGTATATTCCTAGCAATCTCCCACTTTCACTCAATGTCACACATCATGGTATCCAATACCCATGTTCTTCAGATGTCTTTCTAAGAGGGCCTGAGATAATGGCTTAGTCAGCGGGTCAGAGACATTGTCTTCTGAGTCTACTCTTTGCAACGAAACATATCCTTTTTACACCATCTCTCAAACGATGTGGTACTTTATCTCTATATGCTTGGTGTTGTAGTGAGCCCTCAGCTTCTTGACTTGGGCGACAACTCCATCATTATCACAGAATAGTGATATAGCCAACTCCACATTAGGCACCACTTGAAGTTCTTGTAAAAACTTCTGCATCTAAAATGCTTCTTTGATAGCCTCTGAGGCAGATTGATACTCTGCTTGGCAGGTGGAATCTGTAGTAGCGGTTCGCTTAGAGCTTCTCCAAGATACTTCTCCTCCATTGAGAGTAAACAAATACTCAGATGTCGACTTAGAGTCGTCATTGTCTCCTTGAAAGTCAGAATCGGTGAATCCAATCACCTTCAGTTCTCCACCACCGTAAGTAATAACCAAATCTCTAGTTCTTCTTAAGTACTTAAGAATGTTCTTTACGGCAGTCCAATGCTCCCTTCCCGGGTTTGCTTGAAATCGACTTACCATACTCACAGCGTAAGCTAAGTCTGGTCTCGTACACAACATAGCGTACATGAGGTTACACACTGCTGAGGCATAGGGTACCTTACTCATCTCTCTCTTGTCTTCCTCACTTTGAAGACACATTTTCGTGGTGACATGAATTCCATGCCGCATGGGAAGGAACCCCCTTTTAGATTCATCCATTTGAATCTTCTTAGGATTTTATCTATATAGAGGGCTTGGGACAGTCCTTTCATTCTTCGCATTCTATCTCTGTAAAGACGGATCCCTAGAATATAGGAAGCTTCTCCTAAGTATTTCATGGAGAATGTTTTAGAAAGCCAAGCTTTCACAGTGCTGAGCATTGCTACATTATTTCCTATAAGTAGAATATCATCTATATATAGTACTAAGAACGCAATGTTGCTCCCACTGACCTTTTTGTAAACACATGGTTCCTCTTCATTTTGTACGAAGTCAAAGTCCTTGACTGCTTCGCCAAATCCAAGGTTCCAACTCCGAGAAGCTTGCTTCAGCCGATAAATGGCTCGTTGCAGCTTACAAACCTTATGAACATTATCTTTGGACACAAAAACCTTAGGTTGTCCCATATAGGTTTCCTCCTCGAGGTATCCATTTAAAAAATCCATTTTGACGTCTATTTGCCATATTTCATAATCGTAATAGGCAGTAATGGCAAGCATCATGCGAATTGACTTGATCATAGCTACGGGCGGAAAGGTATCATGATAATCGATCCCTTTCCTTTGGGTATAACCCTTTGCCACAAGCCTGGCTTTATAGGCATCAACCTTACCATCCCCATCAATCTTTCTCTTATAGATCCATTTATTTCCAATAGTCCTCATGCCAGTTGGAAGATCTACTAGAGTCCAAACCTGATTGGTGTGCATCGAGTCTATCTCAGCTTCCATTGCTTCTTGACATTTATCGGAGTCTACATCCACTATCGCTTGGTCATAGGTGACAGGGTCATTTTCACTGCTATCAGGTGTGTCGTGGAGACCCAGTTCCTCGACATGTGTATAGCCATACCTCTCAGGTAAGTGAGACACCCTATAAGACCTTCAAAGTGGATGTTGTGTTACAATAGGTTGGGTTCCTAATCACTGATCAGATATCTCTTTAGGACTTTCATTATACTCTTCCAAAGAGATATTTCTACCCGAGCCACCTTCCTGAATGAATTCATTCTCGAGGAAGTGCGCTTGTAATGCCACAATGACCCTATGGTCTTCTGGCATGTAGAATAGATAACCCATCGAGTCCTCTAGGTATCCAATGAAACGTCCTTTTATGGACCTCGCTTCCAGTTTGTCCACCTTAGCCTTCTTGACATAGGCTAGACATCCCCAAAACCTTATGTGATTAAGGCTTGGTTTCTTACCCTTCCACATCTCATGCGGAGTGATAGTAACGGATTTAGAAGGACATCTATTAAGGATATAGGCATCGGTTAGTACGGGATACCTCCACAGATAAATTGGTAAATCAATGTAATTTAACATGGAGCGAACCATGTCGAACAAAGTTAGATTTCTCCTTTCTGAAACACCATTTAACCATGGGGTTACTGGTGGCGTGAATTGTAAAACTATTCCATGTTCCTTGAGGAACTCATCAAACTCTATGCTCATATATTCGCCACCTCAGTCCGACCGAAGTGCTTTGCTATGACATCCAGTCTGTTTTTCAACTAGGGCCTTAAATTCTTTGAATTTAGTAAAGGCTTCGGATTTATGTTTCATTAAGTACACAATCCCATACCTAGTATGATCATCTATGAACGTTATGAAATATTGATATCCGTCTCGGGCCACTTCTAAAACACCACAAACGTCGGTATGTACTAATCCAAGTTTATCGACAGCCCTTTCAAAAGTCTCTATGAAGGGGTACTTAGTCATTTTGCCTCTAAGGCAAGATTCACAAGTTGGATAGGTTCTACACCCAATGGACTTAAAAGTCCATCTTTCTCCATTTTTTGAACCTTGGTCTGACCAACATGACAAAGTCTAAGGTGTCATTTAAGAGCTTGATTAGTATCTTGCCTGTAATGTTTCCTAGTTATAGTGTTCATTGCTATTTTATTTTGCAAGTTCAGATGATATAAACCATTCGATAATGTAGCTGTACCATCCAATTTATTTCAAAAATAAATTTTACAACTACCATTGCCAATGAAGAAACAAAATCCTTTCCGATCCAAGACTGGAATGGATATAATGTTTTTATGCCCCTTGGGCAAAACAAGTACTTCATATAATGTCAAAATAAAACCAGATTATAAACGCAGTAGGATTGATCCAATATCGGTTGCCTCGACACTTTGTTCGCTTCCGACACTGATCATTACTTCCCCAGCTTCAAGTTTCCTACTTCGTTCCAGATCCTGATTCATAGTACAAATATGAGAAGTGGCACCTGAATACAGAATCCATGAAGCAGAATATACAGTAGCGGAACAATTAGTTTCAAAAACAAAAAGTTCCGTACATGATGCGCCATAATTCTTAGGACAAGTCCTTTGCCAGTAGCCCAGCTCACCGCATTCAAGGCATTTGTCTGTAGGTTTTGGACCGCCTACCTTTTGAACCTTTTGGGCCTTGCCCTTTCCTTTCTGCACCCCTTTCTTGGGTTCGTACTGCTCGTAGGTCTTTTTCTTCTTGTTCTTAGACCTCCGAATCCTAGAATAAATCACAATATCAGCCTCTCTCGGTTTAGTCTTCATGTTAGACTGCGCTGTCACCAGTTTATTCATTAGCCCAGCTAATATACATGAAATTTCATTATAGTTGAAATTCCCTACAAACTGCGTGAAAGAGTCGGAGAAATTGAAGGATGAGATCAATTTGAAGGGATAAATACATATTAAAGTTGAGCACTTCGAGCATCTCAATCATAGAGATCATCTTGAGGACGTGGTCTCAGACTTTCTCCCCTTCTTTCATCCTAACATTGAACAACTGCTCCGATATCTCATATCTAGTAGTCCTACTGTGCTCTCCATAAAGTTCGGTCAAGTGTGCGAGAATATACCTGGTAGAAGTCATTTTCTCGTGTGCTCTGTGCAGCTCATTTGTCATTGAGCCTATCATAAAGCCACGGACCAGCACGTCAGCCTTGACCCATTTTTCATGGACGTCAATATCTTCCTGATTACCCCTGGTCCAGATTGGAGTCGGTGGAATGTCCGCCTCCAAGACGTATCCCAGAGACTCCATACTAAGTACAATCATCAGATTCTGCAGCCAGTCAACAAAGTTGGGGCCAGTTAGGATATTGTTTTCAAGTAGTATTGCAAGTGGGTTTTTAGCCATTTTAGAGAGATTCAGTTTCGTTTTCTACAAAGATTTAGACAAGATTAAATTAGTGACTTGTTTTATTATGACCGAGTATAGAATTTAAGGGCTTGTATAATTCTTGTCTCGGATCCCACTAATTTTATCGGAATTACAGACGTAACCTATTAGGTTTCTTGCCAATTAATTTCTGTAAAGTGGTGTCTAACACCAACCCGTCTAACGGATGATTTGATCTTCTTTTACCCCTAGTCTTCATGTCCTCAACCTATCAGGTTTCTTGGCAATCTAGACTATCTAAGTTTTTGACCATCAACGTCTATCAGTTTGACTATTGAATCTCACCCGGCAACCTATCAGGTTTCTAGGGGCGAAATTTATCACCAACCGAAGGCATCTAATTCACTCAAGAATTTTTCAACATCTACCAAATGTACTACCCCGATAAATCGGAAGCATAGCACACCAGCTCGGGTATCAATTTTCTACGAGTTTGATGGAGGGTAGGAAACCTCGTAACGTTTTTCAAACTTAGTCTGTTTGTTATCGGGAGAATTTCGCGATAATATTACACTTTGCACATTAATTCATTTATACGCGCGTTTGTGTATTTGTCAATCATTCAAGATGAAAAACAGGAAATAGTAACCTAGTTACTACCAACATATAGCTCATGGACCTTATTCCTAAGTACTGGGCCAAGCGAATGACCCAATAAATAAAAAAAATACAGTCTTTGATTCTTCATCTTCTCGGTCGGTTGTCTTCGGTCTTCGTCATAGCCAAAATAATAATTACATCATTGAAAAATGCATCCTATACAAATTTTCTAGTAAAAATAAATAGGCTCAAAACGGCCTTTACAACCCAATCAAATCGAACAAATCAAAAACTAAGTCCACGAGCTATATCACCATCACATAAAGATTCCATACAACATGTAACGGTAATTAAATTAAACAATTAATTTTAATATAAATTAATCCAATTAATCTATAAAATTAATCTATTCAATCTCTACTATATTAATCCAATTAATATACAATGGCATTAAAATTAAATAATAAATTAATATATTAATCCAATCAATATAAAATTAATCTATTCAATTTTAATGGTATTAATCCAATTAACACTAATATTCGTCATTTTAATTCGTTCGAAGTAATCCGGCCAAAATAATATTCTCATTTAATTAATTTCCCTTAACACAAAAAAAAATATTCCAAATATTAATTTAGTCAAATTAAAATTCAATTTAAATTTCAGGAAATAATTACAACGAAATATAAACTTAAAACGGAGTCCCGAGCAATACTGTATTAGGCCCAGCCCGCGGCCCATTTCAAAATTGGGCCAAAAACCCGAGGGGTGCCTGGCCGAGTCCTGCTCGGCAGGCATGGCAGCCTCTCGGCATCTGGCCGAATCATGGCTGAGCACTCTCGGCTGCCTGGACAGGCAGCCCCGTTTCTTTATTTTTTCGGCTCGTTTCCAAAAACGTGATGCTACAACGAACAATTAAAAAATCTAAGATTATACCATACATGATTCTAAATCATAAACATCATCCAAAAGCATTCAAAATGCACAAATAATCATATATACGGTATCATTGACCTCGCTCTGATACCACTGTTGGGATTCCGAAATAAAACAAAATACGCAGCGGAAAATCAAAATGAATCCGAAACAGGATCGATCAAGTAACGTATATACGAAAAATAAATACGAAGATAAAAATCATACCCTTGAAGCCTTTGAAATAAATCTTCGTAAAAATGGATGATGATCACGAACCCGGTCACGAACACGAAATCCCTTCGTTCCAAGCACCGAGAAGCTTACCGAAAAATTCGACGTAACTCCGTTCTCCAAGAACACGGCTAGGAAGTTACCGTATAAATTTTCTCTCTATTTTTCCTTGAATTTCTTTCACCTCTAAGGTGAAAATTACTTAAAAAAATTTCTCCTCCTCACTTAAATTGCTCTCGGCAGGAGCAGCAAGAAAATGTGTGTTCAAGTGTCATCTCACACTTCATGTTTATGTTGGTTATATATCTAATATATCACCAACTCATTATGTTGTAATCATTTAAGAAAAGAATCTTAACAATATAATTAGGCAAAGTGCATCCTTAGGTCCCTAAACTATTAACTTTTGTTTCAGCAAGTCTCTGAACTATTTTTCTGTTTTATAAAGGACCTAAACTATTAAAAAATGAATTCACGTGCTCATTATTTTACTGAACGTTAATTCAAGTATTGCACGTGCTTGTGAATACGATTGGATATTTACTAGAGGACTTCGTGGATTTTTGCTTTAATAAAACTACGTCGTTAAGACGTTCTGAAATTGAAAAGGAATTATCTTATTCTTCAGTTGCTCTGAGAAAAAAATCGAGGGTTTACAAATTCATCACTTGGTACTATGAAATTGCAGGCTGAATTTCTACTTTGAAGAAAGAAGTGTTTCGACTCCCAGAAAATCACGGGTGAAGAGGGTTTTTGCTTTGAAGAGGGTTTTTCCAATAGCTTGGCTGTGAAGTGGGGTAGAATTAGCTAGTTTTGGGACCACTTTCAGGTATTTATTTAAAAGTTGTATTTGCATTTGCATCTATTTAAAAGTTGTTGTTAGTGTCTTATACTTGAATACAATATGTGCGTTTTTGCAGAATGTCAGAAACAACATTTTCTGATTGTGATACATCATGGTGGCAGGTTTACACTGGTAAGAGACCTAGTTATGTTGGTGGAAAAGCTTCTATGGTGTGTGAAAACTTAGATATTGATAGGGTTTCTTATCCAGAAATCATATCATATGTTAAAGAAGACTTGGGATATGACTTGGATTCCATTGTTGGATTTTATTATTTTAAGAGAAATGAAGGGACGGACAGCAATCCTTCTGCAAAGTTAGTTAAGACGTTTATGCCATCAAGTAAAAAGGAGAAGAGAAACCAGACTCTAAATCCACCTGCAGAAGATGCATCAATTATCCAAAAAGGCAAGGAGAAGAAAATAGCTAGTTCATCTCAGCAACAGCCACCAAGAGGTCTGAAATGGAAGGGAAAAGCTGCATTGACTAGCAGACAGCTTCAAGCTCAGGCTGAGAGCAAGGCAAATATGATTATAAATCAAGCAAAATGAAGGAGGGGATGTGGAGCTTGTAATAAGTCCACTGCAAAATGAACGTTTTGTGATGTATTCACCTTTTGTCATATGATATTCACCTTTTGGATGTGTCTAGAGTATTATGATGTGACAGTTTGTAATTAGTCTGATATGGAGTTTGTAAATGTCATATTATACATTTTTGTTTTTCTTGCCTCAATTGACTTGCACTTATCGAAATAAGCATGAAAAGGGGGATAATTTCCTCACACAAACAAACCAGACAGCAAATCAAAGGTACAATACTAAATTAATATGGTTAAGTATTTCCATCAATACTACAAGAGAGTAATAGTCTTACATAATTATAAGAAGGCACTACAGAATTTAAGAACATAGTCTAAGAGTTGCTCTTGAGATATTTTTATAAAGCCTTGCCTAATAACACACCAAAATGGTCACCAACAACATTAAAATGGTGCATCCACAACAACAAAGCCATGCAGTGCTTTGACCAAACCCATTATCGTCCTTTTTCCTTGAGATTTCAGCATCACTATGTCGGGATCCCACATTTTCTGTGGAGCTTGAACAATCAACCTCACTCCTGAGTGGATGTCGTAGTTGTGGTTTAGAATGGACATTGCTAGTGGTAAGACTTGTTGACGAATAAGGATTGGGAGTGGTGTGTGTAGTTCTTAGAAAATGCGGAACAATATCCGGATGATCGTTCTTGGGATATACATCACACCATATGAAGTGTGTGACATATTTAGTGTTCAGCGGACATTTGTAGAAGTATTGACCAGGATTTTGAGTATGTGATGCTGCCTACTTGATAGCCATTCTTCCCCTAAGGCACCAACATACGGGAGGCCAAGTTATCTCCATAAGTATTTCCTCAACCTACAGCAATAGGAAAGATTACAACTTAGTTTCATACCAAGGTAGAAGAAGGAGAAATGCTACATGTAAAGGAAGCCGAAACAAAACAAATAAAAGATAGAACAAGAAGAAATGCAATCCTAAATCCAACATAATCAGGGCAATGCAATCCAACCAAACGATTACACCTCATCTGCAATCCTAAGTCCAGCATAATCAGGGCAAAACATTTAAAGTAGAAGCTAATTAAGGCAAAACACCTCAGACGATTACACCTCGTCTTGCAATCCTAAATCCAACATGGAGCATTCATACTCAGGGCAAAACATTCAAATCTGGGTTAAAAATCTGAGCATTCAAACTAATTAAAAATTAGAAATCTTTACATACATCGTCTTGCAATCTAATCAGACGATTTCACCTAAATCGGTTGATGCATTTTGGAGTTGGGGATTGAGCTACAATCTGGGTTACTGTGTCGATATTTAGGGTTGGAGTAAGATGTAGCAGTAATATCTCACGAGAAAAAAGAAGAATTTGCTGACTTGTAAACTAATTAACGAAAACTTCAACGTTCAAGCAATTCCCCGCTACCACAACTGTGGACCACGTGAATTTGTTTTTTAATAGTTTAGGTCCTTCTTAAAACATAAAAATAGTTCAAGGACCTGCTGAAACAAAAGTTAATAGTTTAGGGACCTACGGATGTAGTAATCACCAACGTTAATTATGGTGTAGTAATCACCAACGTTAAAAGTTAATAATTTATATATCTAATATCACCAACTCATTATGTAGTAATCATTTAAGAAAAGAATCTTAACAATATAATTACTTCAAACATGACAACACATGCATGGTGTGTAACACCCCGAGATATTCGGAATAATTACAGCGCCGTAAACCCTTTAGATAAGGATTTACAAGGCTAATTTTAAAAGAAATGTAAAAACAATTCAACCGAACAACTGAAGTTCAAATACAGATTTGATTCAACCGATCAAATGAGTTAACTTATACAACCATATCGAAATGACCTTGTTAAAACAGACGTACTCGAGTACTAAACGAACCAAGAAGACAATTCATAATAACAATAACATCAACCACATCACTGAGCCATTTCATCGTCCTGCCGATCGTGGTTGCCTCCCCGCTCCTCGGCTACCTGAACATCAAAACAATGTCCACCCCCGAAGGGGTTAGCAAAACAATGCTAGTACAAGTATCATCATACAATAATTCATCAATGCATCATAAAACATGCAAAACGGACTTCCGCCACCGGAATCCAACGATGCGAATCCTCACGATTCCATCAACACAATACAGGGTAATCCAGCGATCCAGCGCCCTTGGTATAGATCCCCATGATGATCCCGTCGGACCAACGCATGGTGGAAATCCCGTCCAACGATCCAAAGACCTCAGGATAGATCCCCATGATGATCCCGTCGGACCAACGCATGGTGGACATTCGATCCAGCGCCCTCAGCATAGATCCTCATGATCCCCTCGGATCATTTATACCATAAATCAATCAACTATGCATACACATATGCATTTCAATATGTTCATCAATACGAACAAATAACAACGAATATCACGAGAATTTTCAGAAATACATCTCATATTCAACAATATGAACAAAACCACAAGCATGATAAATCGATCTCGACATATGATACTTGCCTCGAAAATGGCAAGGACGAAACACTTCAATGATCTCGACACACTCGAAGGCCGCCTCCTTTGATCAACGTAACAAGCTCGAACCTTAACAAAAGGAATGATATACAAATCATCTCAAGTCGAACGATGGCCTAACAATTCGGCCTACGGCCGAAAAGCTCAAAATAAACAATCTGCCTGGACTGCTTAGCGTGCGCTACGTACTCTACGTAACGTGCGCTAAGCCGGCCTGTTAGCGTGCGCTATCGTGTAAGACTAGCGTGCGCTAGCTACGAACTTGACAGTTTGAATCGGCTGATACATAACGTACGCTACGTATGTTTTGTGCGCTAACTGAACCCCGATAACGCACGTTAACTCACATATGTTAGCGTGCGCTAATCTTGCATGGCAGAATACTGCTAACAGAAAACTGGGTTGAAAGGTGGTGAATTTCATGAACTCTATGGTGATAATACAAATTACCCTCGGGCATAACATGCTAATAAGGTTTGTGGAAGTTCTATGATTATGAGGTACAAATATACGGATAATCATATCAACATCATAATTTATCTTCGATCTTCAAGAAATATTCCAAGTTCCAAAACATATGATTCCTTACGTGAAACATACGAACTAGGTAATCTTCATATACTGGTCGATTGGTTTTGAAGATACATAACATGCTTAGGAATCCACATACAAAAAGGTTCAATGGATTATACGATGAATAAGTGTCGAAACGTCGAAAATATCCTTCTAACACATGATGTACGACTAATAACGAATCTAACTGAATAGACGAACATGATCAACATCCTTTAGAACACAACTAGTATTGGTGAAGAATCACCTACCTCAAGGTAGTGAAGAACACGGAGGAAATTGAAGCAATCCAACACCGAAAGCTTGAACACCAATCTCCAATGATATACGATCTTCAATCACGAACCAGGATGTTGATATGAAGTGTTTAGGATGAAGGAAGTTATGTTCTAAGTGTAAGAATTCGGGTAATGGGAGAAGAAAGAATCAAATCACGAATAGGATGTCATCTATTTATAAGAAATGGCTATTAGCGTGCGCTAGACTCGCCAGAGCGTGCGCTAACGGCTCACCGACTTAATCAGACTCAGCACTTAGCGTGCGCTACGCATATACCGTAGCGTGCGCTAAGGCGTTGACTCGTCTTTTCCCGAAAGCCGCCCAGTACATCCCGACACAATCCGGCGGGTCCCCGCCGATCTCACCTACCGCACGTCTCAATCAAATTGACCAGGCATAGCGTGCGCTAATGACCCTCAGTAGCGTGCGCTATGAATCCACGTTAGCGCACGCTAAACATAGCCGATAGCGTGCGCTACATGCGCAGAATTACAATCTTTAAATAATAAACACGAAATTATATGCTCGACAACATCGGATCATGAAATACGGAGAATAGTACTCAGACAAAAGTACAATCATTACAATATCACAAGTTCCAATAACATAATAGAAATCTTGGGTATTACATCCTTCCTCCCTAAAAAGAAGTTTCGTCCCGAAACTTAAGATGAAAACAACTCCGGATATCTAGTCTTCATACTGTCCTCCGTTTCCCAAGTGGCCTCTTCGACTCCATGTCGTGACCATTGTACTTTAACCAAGTGTATTGGTTTATTCCTCAATTGTTTGATCCGGCTCTCAAGTATCTTGATTGGTCTCTCTTCAAAGGTGCCATCATTAGCTATCTCGATCTTGTTGAAATCAATGATGTGACTGGGGTCCAGTACATACTTCCGTAGTTGGGATACGTGAAACACATTGTGAACGTGACTCAGCGATGGCGGTAAGGCCAACCTGTATGCTAAATCTCCAACTCTCTTGAGGATCTCAAATGGTCCGATATATCTCGGACTAAGCTTGCCTCTCCTCCCAAAACGGAAAATCCCTCGTGTAGGAGACACCTTCAATAGCACATGGTCCCCAGCGTCGAACTCTAGAGGGCGACGACGTACATCTGCATAAGGCTTCTGTCGACTCTGGGCAGTCAACAGTCTCTCTCGAATCAAAGCTATCTTCTCTTGAGTCTGAATAATCAATTCTGGTTCCATCCCGATCAAATCCGAAGAATCATCCCAACATAGGGGTGATCGGCATCTTCTCCCGTACAAAGCTTCAAATGGTGCCATCTTAATTGAAGCATGCCAACTATTATTGTAGGTGAATTCAACTAATGGCAAATGAACTTCCCAATCAGTTGACCAATCCAAAGCACAAGCTCTAAGCATGTCTTCTACAGTTTGAATACTCCTTTCGGACTGACCGTCCGTTTGGGGATGATAAGTCGCTAAAGTTGAGCTCTCCCGCAGCCCGTGAACTGCTTCCGAGTGTGACACGGCGACCATCTCGATCCGAAATAATGGTCCTCGGCGTCCCATGCAATCTGACTATCTCCGCAATAAATACTCGTGCCAATCTCTCGGGTCCCCATGTATCTTTAATTCCCAGGAAATGAGCCGACTTGGTTAGTCGATCAACTACAACCCAAATCATGTTCATTCCCGTTCTAGTCCTTGGCATACTAGTGATGAAGTCCATCGAGATATCCTCCCACTTCCACTCAGGGATCGGAAGCGGTTTTAACATCCCGGCAGGTCGTTGATGTTCAATCTTAACCTGCTGACAAGTCAAACACTTCGAAACGTATTCCGCTACGTCCTTATTCATATTCCCCCACCAGAAGTTTTGCTTTAAATCCTTATACATCTTACTACTGCCTGGGTGAATAGAATAGGGCGCGCTATGAGCTTCCTTCAAAATTGTCCGTCTCAAATCATCATCCTCGGGAACGCAAAGTCGACTCTGAAATCTCAGAACTCCATCGTCTTGTATCACGAATCCTGGGGCTTTTCCTTTCTTTACTTCGTCACATAATCGAAGGATCAGAGAATCGTTCAATTGTTTAGACTTGATCTCCTCGACTAGTGATGAAGTCAGTTCCATCACATAAAGTTGCCCTTGGATTCCTGGTGCCCATACTTCAATCCCCTCGCGGATCAGTTCTCGTTGAATACTGGTTTGGGACGTAAGTGCTTCCAACACTCGAAGAGAAATAGGTTTTCGGCTCAAGGCATCGGCTACTACGTTTGCTTTCCCCGGATGATAGAGAATCTCTAAGTCGTAATCCTTGATCAATTCCAGCCACCTTCTCTGCCTCATGTTTAATTCTTTCTGACTGAAAATGTACTTGAGGCTCTTATGATCTGTAAAGATCTGACAATGAGTGTCGTACAAATAATGTCGCCAAATTTTCAAGGCAAAGACCACAGCTGCTAGCTCCAGATCATGAGTAGGGTAATTAATCTCGTACGGTTTCAATTGCCGAGAAGCATAAGCAATCACTTTATCCTTCTGCATCAACACACAACCCAAACCCTGATTTGAAGCGTCGCTGTATACCATGAATCCATCGATTCCCTCGCGGCGCTAATATAGGTCTTGTTGTCGGTCTCCTCTTAAGTTCGTCAAAACCACTGGCACTTCTCATTCCACGTGAACTTTTGAATTTTCTCAGAATAAATGAGTGAGCGGACGAGCAATTTTGGAAAATCCCTCTACCAAGCGGCGATAATATCCAGCAAGTCCTAAGAAGCTTCGGACTTCTTTCACGTTTTTAGGAGCTTCCCAATCCAAGATTGCTTCCACTTTCTTCGGGTCCACCTGAACTCCGTCGGCTGATATCACATGCCCAAGGAAGGTTACTTCCTTAAGCCAGAACTCGCATTTTGAAAGTTTTGCATACAGCTGTTCCTTCCTCAAGGTGCTCAAAACCACACGTAAATGTTCAGCATGTTCCTCTGCGTCCCTCGAATATATCAGGATGTCGTCAATGAATACGACCACAAATTTATCCAAGTATTCCAAGAATACTCGATTCATCAATTGCATGAATACCGCAGGAGCATTGGTAAGTCCAAATGGCATTACTACAAATTCATAATGCCCGTACCGGGATCTGAAAGCAGATTTCGGTATATCCGATTCCTTAATTCTCAACTGGTGGTATCCTGATTGCAAGTCAATCTTCGAGAATACCCTTGCCCCTTGCAGTTGATCAAACAAGTCGTCGATCCGAGGTATAGGATACTTATTCTTGATCGTCATCTTGTTGAGCTCCCTGTAATCAATACACAGTCGGAGGGATCCGTCTTTCTTCCGGACAAAGAGAACGGGCGCTCCCCAAGGAGAAACGCTCGGTTGAATATAACCCTTCTGTAACAATTCCTCCAGTTGTTTCTTGAGTTCATACATCTCGGTTGGCGCCATGCGATATGGTGCCCTGGAAATAGGAGCTGCTCCAGGCTCTAATTCGATAGTGAATTCCACTTCTCTCTGCGGAGGTAACCCAGGTAGTTCGTCAGGAAATACATCTGAGAACTCATTCACAACTGAAATAGACGAGAGCTCTACTCCTTCCTCTTTCCTCATGGCATAGCACCAAAGTCCGTGACATCCCTGCTTCAGTAATTTCACGGCTTTCATTGCTTTGATCAATTTTCCCAAGCTTCCTAGTCTCCATCCTCGGAATAAGTGTTCAGATCCGTCATCAGCAATGATAGAAATCACTCTCTCTCGGTAATTCAGAACAGCTCCATAACGGTTGAGCCAATCATCTCCGAGAATTAAATCGTCACCGTAGATGTCAACTACAATGAGATTCGATGGCCACTCTCTTCCTTCTATAGATACTGGGAAATCCCTAGCTTCTAGGGTTCCCAAAATTTTCTCTCCGCTCGGTAATCCCACAACATAAGGTTCACAATTATACAAACACGAAATTTTCAAACGATTAACACAGTTCAAAGATATAAAAGAATGCGTAGCTCCCGAATCGAACAAGACACTAACTGGTTGCAAAAGGATCTGAATCGTACCTGATGCAACAGCTGTGTTCTGATCATCCTTCTTCATCTCGTAAATACGCGGAGGAACGAACCCAGCACTGGATGTCTCTCTCTTTCCAACGTTCTGCTGCTGAAATCCACTCTGCTGCGTCTGGTTCACACTAGTGTCCTTCGGAACTGGTACAGGAGTGCGATTACCAAAAGATCGGGTCGCATTCCCACAAAATGTTGCGCGATGTCCTTCTTGTCCACACTCGAAATAGGTCACTGCAGGCGCGAAACAATCACGTCGAACATGTCCCGCTTTGCCACAGTTATAACACTTCTTCCCTGCGTCAAAGCTTGATTGCTGCCCGGAACTTCTTTCCACCTCGAGAAGGATGCGGAGGTCTCTTGGATGAATGAAAAGAGGACTGACCCCTGCGAGGCCCGCTACTCTTATTCTCCGTGAAGTTTCCAGACACCTTCTGTTTCTTTGCTTCCGTCGATTTCTCTACTGCTGCCTCTTTCATATCATAGGCCAACGCCTTGTCCTGATACTGTCGCAAGGTGGTACATTCAAATTCGGAAATATACTGCTGAATTTCCGGCTTCATTTGCATGTCAAAATGAAAAATCTTCTCCGCCTCGGTCCAGACCAAGTGGCGCACATAAGTCAGCTGGTGATTAAAAGTCTTAATCACGTCCGTCACAGATGCTTCCGAATTTTGTGGTGAGAAAAACTCCCGAACTCGGGCTTCTCTAACTGGACGAGGACAATACTGCGCCTCCATCATCAATTTGAATTCCGTCCAGTCAACATTGTGCTCCTCCGGTCGAATGGCCTCCCACCAGTCGAAAGCCTCCCCTGTCAGAAGATACTGGGCGACCGGAACCTTCCTATCGTTGGGACAGTTAATCCCTGCAAAAATCTTCTCTAATTCCTTCAGCCAGTGATCCCAAGAAAACGTCTCAGCAGAACCGTCAAATTTCGGAGGGTGCAATTTAATCACTTCGGTAAGCCATCTATCTCCTCGATTTTCCACATTATGCTGCTGTCCCATCACCGTCTGCATGTGATCCACAACTTGAGCAAACTGGTTTATCTGGGCAACCACCTGCTGAAGCACTCCCGGCACGTTAGGATCTGCATTATTATTTGCCGATCCCTGTTGTCCCCCGGAATGGGAATCCGTTCGACTAGCAGTTATCTCTGGGGTAGATATCGACTCTTCTTTCCTCGCATTTCCAGGTCCGCATCCACGACCGCGTCCGCGTCCACGACCCCCTCTCAACATACTGTAAACATAAATACTCAATATCCAGGACAAACTTTCTCAAAGTACATCCATCAATGTTATACATTTTTGTTTTTCTTGCCTCAATTGACTTGCACTTATCGAAATAAGCATGAAAAGGGGGATAATTTCCTCACACAAACAAACCAGACAGCAAATCAAAGGTACAATACTAAATTAATATGGTTAAGTATTTCCATCAATACTACAAGAGAGTAATAGTCTTACATAATTATAAGAAGGCACTACAGAATTTAAGAACATAGTCTAAGAGTTGCTCTTGAGATAGTTTTACAAAGCCTTGCCTAATAACACACCAAAATGGTCACCAACAACATTAAAATGGTGCATCCACAACAACAAAGCCATGCAGCGCTTTGACCAAACCCATTATCGTCCTTTTTCCTTGAGATTTCAGCTTCACTATGTCGGGATCCCACATTTTCTGTGGAGCTTGAACAATCAACCTCACTCCTGAGTGGATGTCGTAGTTGTGGTTCAGAATGGACATTGCTAGTGGTAAGACTTGTTGACGAATAAGGATTGGGAGTGGTGTGTGTAGTTCTTAGAAAATGCGGAACAATATCCGGATGATCGTTCTTGGGATATACATCACACCATATGAAGTGTGTGACATATTTAGTGTTCAGCGGACATTTGTAGAAGTATTGACCAGGATTTTGAGTATGTGATGCTGCCTACTTGATAGCCATTCTTCCCCTAAGGCACCAACATACGGGAGGCCAAGTTATCTCCATAAGTATTTCCTCAACCTACAGCAATAGGAAAGATTACAAATTAGTTTCATACCAAGGTAGAAGAAGGAGAAATGCTACATGTAAAGGAAGCTGAAACAAAACAAATAAAAGATAGAACAAGAAGAAATGCAATCCTAAATCCAACATAATCAGGGCAATGCAATCCAACCAAATGATTACACCTCATCTGCAATCCTAAGTCCAGCATAATCAGGGCAAAACATTTAAAGTAGAAGCTAATTACGGCAAAACACCTCAGACGATTACACCTCGTCTTGCAATCCTAAATCCAACATGGAGCATTCATACTCAGGGCAAAACATTCAAATCTGGGTTAAAAATCTGAGCATTCAAACGAATTAAAAATTAGAAATCTTTACATACATCGTCTTGCAATCCAATCAGACGATTTCACCTAAATCGGTTGATGCATTTTGCAGTTGGGGATTGAGCTACAATCTGGGTTACTGTGTCGATATTTAGGGTTGGAGTAAGATGTAGCAGTAATATCTCACGAGAAAAAAGAAGAATTTGCTGACTTGTAAACTAATTAACGAAAACTTCAACGTTCAAGCAATTCCCGTCAGCTTCCGTCAACCAGGGACCACGTGAATTTGTTTTTTAATAGTTTAGGTCCTTCTTAAAACATAAAAATAGTTCAAGGACCTGCTGAAACAAAAGTTAATAGTTTAGGGACCTACGGATGTAGTAATCACCAACGTTAATTATGGTGTAGTAATCACCAACGTTAAAAGTTAATAATTTATATATCTAATATATGACCAACTCATTATGTAGTAATCATTTAAGAAAAGAATCTTAACAATATAATTACTTCAAACATGACAACACATGCATGGTGTGTAACACCCCGAGATATTCGGAATAATTACAGCGCCGTAAACCCTTTAGATAAGGATTTACAAGGCTAATTTTAAAAGAAATGTAAAAACAACTCAACCGAACAACTGAAGTTCAAATACAGATTTGATTCAACCGATCAAATGAGTTAACTTATACAACCATATCGAAATGACCTTATTAAAACAGACGTACTCGAGTACTAAACGAACCAAGAAGACAATTCATAATAACAATAACATCAACCACATCACTGAGCCATTTCATCGTCCTGTCGGTACTGTGGTTGCCTCCCCGCTCCTCGGCTACCTGAACATCAAAACAATGTCCACCCCCGAAGGGGTTAGCAAAACAATGCTAGTACAAGTATCATCATACAATAATTTATCAATGCATCATAAAACATGCAAAACGGACTTCCGCCACCGGAATCCAACGATGCGAATCCTCACGATTCCATCAACACAATACAGGGTAATCCAGCGATCCAGCGCCCTTGGTATAGATCCCCATGATGATCCCGTCGGACCAACGCATGGTGGAAAACCCGTCCAACGATCCAGCGCCCTCAGCATAGATCCCCATGATGATCCCGTCGGACCAACGCATGGTGGACATTCGATCCAGCGCCCTCAGCATAGATCCTCATGATCCCCTCGGATCATTTATACCATAAATCAATCAACTATGCATACACATATGCATTTCAATATGTTCATCAATACGAACAAATAACAACGAATATCACGAGAATTTTCAGAAATACATCTCATATTCAACAATATGAACAAAACCACAAGCATGATAAATCGATCTCGACATATGATACTTGTCTCGAAAATGGCAAGGACGAAACACTTCAATGATCTCGACACACTCGAAGGCCGCCTCCTTTGATCAACGTAACAAGCTCGAACCTTAACAAAAGGAATGATATACAAATCATCTCAAGTCGAACGATGGCCTAACAATTCGGCCTACGGCCGAAAAGCTCAAAATAAACAATCTGCCTGGACTGCTTAGCGTGCGCTACGTACTCTACGTAATGTGCGCTAAGCCGGCCTGTTAGCGTGCGCTATCGTGTAAGACTAGCGTGCGCTAGCTACGAACTTGACATTTTGAATCGGCTGATACATAACGTACGCTACGTACGTTTTGTGCGCTAACTGAACCCCGATAGCGCACGTTAACTCACATATGTTAGCGTGCGCTAATCTTGCATGGCAGAATACTGCTAACAGAAAACTGGGTTGAAAGGTGGTGAATTTCATGAACTCTATGGTGATAATACAAATTACCCTCGGGCATAACATGCTAATAAGGTTTGTGGAAGTTCTATGATTATGAGGTACAAATATACGGATAATCATCTCAACATCATAATTTATCTTCGATCTTCAAGAAATATTCCAAGTTCCAAAACATATGATTCCTTACGTGAAACATACGAACTAGGTAATCTTCATATACTGGTCGATTGGTTTTGAAGATACATAACATGCTTAGGAATCCACACACAAAAAGGTTCAATGGATTATACGATGAATAAGTGTCGAAACGTCGAAAATATCCTTCTAACACATGATGTACGACTAATAACGAATCTAACTGACTAGACGAACATGATCAACATCCTTTAGAACACAACTAGTATTGGTGAAGAATCACCTACCTCAAGGTAGTGAAGAACACGGAGGAAATTGAAGCAATCCAACACCGAAAGCTTGAACACCAATCTCCAATGATATACGATCTTCAATCACGAACCAGGATATTGATATGAAGTGTTTAGGATGAAGGAAGTTATGTTCTAAGTGTAAGAATTCGGGTAATGGGAGAAGAAAGAACTGAAATCACGAATAGGATGCTGTCCTATTTATAAGAAATGGCTATTAGCGCGCGCTAGACCCTGCTCGTAGCGTGCGCTAACGGCTCACTGACTTAACTGTACTCAGCACTTAGCGTGCGCTACGCATATACCTGTAGCGTGCGCTAAGGCGTTGACTCGGCTTTTCCCGAAAGCCGTCCAGGTACATCCCGACACGATCCGACAGGGGTCCCCCGGCCAGATCTCACCTACCGCACGTCTCAATCAAATTGACCAGGCATAGCGTGCGCTAATGACCCTCAGTAGCGTGCGCTATGAATCCACGTTAGCGCACGCTAAACATAGCCGATAGCGTGCGCTACATGCGCAGAATTACAATCTTTAAATCATAAACACGGAATTATACGCTCGACAACATCGGATCATGAAATACGGAGAATAGTACTCAGACAAAAGTACAATCATTACAATATCACAAGTTCCAATAACATAACAGAAATCTCGGGTATTACATGGTGTATGTAATTCCATGTGAGGTGGGGAAGAGGGGGGCGGCCCATATAGGAAATGTAATATCCGGTATTTTTCTTCCCCTTGTATTTTCATTTTTGGTATATTTCTCGGTCATAGTGACCCTCGTGTATCTTTCAGTATGTCCTTCCTGTCAACTGTTGAATTGTATTCTCGTTATTGTTCATTGTTTCAACTTTCCTCATATGAGTTCGACTTTGTTAGATCACCATTAATTTTTGGTGACTCCAAAAATTATAAATCTTTGCAATATTATAGAACATCGAGTTAGCTTTCCAATGGTTCAAACGGTGAGTCAATCGGAGTCCGGACGAGAGAGTTATGGTCGTTTCAGTTTTTGGCCGATCACTGCCGATCGAACTCGGCCGTGTCGTCCGACACGGCCCGTGCCGTACTCGTCCGGAACTGCCGAAAGTTTCTGTCTCAGGACCCGACCATGTCGTCCGACACGGCCCGTGCCGTACTCGTCCGGTAATGACAGAACCGACTGCCGACACGCCCGACCGTGTTCCAGGACACGGTCGAGTCATGCAGCGAGCCCTGCATCGAGCGAGCACCGTATCGAGCGATCGCTGTATCGAGCGAGCGCCGTATCGAGCGATCGCTGTATCGAGCGAGCGCTGTATCGAGCGAGTGCTGTATCGACCGAATGCTGTATCGACCGATTGTGTCCTGTATCGAACTGAGCGTGTGCTGTATCCATCGTGTTAGGACCAGCTGTTTTGGCAGGTTCACTTAACCATTTTAAACGCTGGAGTAAATCCTAACAAGGGTAGATGAGTCATTTATTGTCACTTTTTGGACATATTAGGATCAGTTGACTATATTACACGGGATCTGGGGGAAGGTCTTCATTTTCCTCTCCTCTCTTTTCTTCCTCTCGTTCTGGGCGATTCAGGAGCAACTCTTGGGCGATTTTAACATTTTCGGACTTGAAGAAATCATCCACTTCGAGTTTTGTTGTAGATTATCGATTTCTTCTTGAATCATTCATCCTAATCCAAGGTAATCTTCTAAGAACCCATTTTTGGGGGATTGGGGGTTTTCGAATTATTGTTCGATTCTTTCCGTATTGTTGATTAATTCATGATGAATATGATTAATCTTGTTAGTATTCTTAGTTTTCCTACGAATTCATGGTATATTTTGTAGTTTTGCGTAATCGAGAGGGATTGGTTGTGATCCGCCCTCGTTGATGTTTTTATACGAATATACATGAATCGTAGGCGGGTTTTCGGGTGTTTTCCAATTCCGTATCCATTTAGAACTGGTTGTGATTTTGTCCTTCGCATCGTTAGGTTCGTGATTATCGGTTCTTAACGTTCGTCGGTATTTTCCTTCCGTTCGTGCGTCGTCATTTAATCAAGGCAAGTATTCTTGGAAACCCTTATGCTTAACGTGAAATGGTAATGTATATTGTGTATGCTTTACTCACCTCGGGAGGGTCCGACGGGGCCTCGAGGGAATCTATGGCTTCGTCCTGGATTCATGAGTTTGATTCGCTAGCCAGCTCGGTGTAATATCCGTAATTTTCCCATTTTTAGCAGTTTCCATTTTTGGTGTATGTCTATTTTTATTGACTCGCTTGTAACCGTTTCGACATTTTGAATCTATTTTGTTCTTGGAGTTTTTCCATTTGGGCGAGTTTTGATGATGTTTTCACGTAATTTCATTTTATGACATGTTTTGCCGTATGAACGTTCGATTCTTGTAAAACTCGTTCGTTTTCGTTATTTCTTGGTTTGTACAAGTTCGTATGGTTGAGTTGGTCTTGTGGAGACTTTCGGTTTGTAAATCCGACGTCGTTTCGTGATTTTCGGGCACTTGGGCCATTTTTGTAATTTCCTAATAGTTTAGGGAATCTCGTTTTCGTTGTCGCATTACGGACCCTTCGGTGGTCGGAATTGTATTTTTCTTTCAGCACTCAGCTCCGTCGTCTTGTATGCTTCGCGTTCATGTTCCTGGATTCTGGTCTCGTCGTGTGTATCGTGTATCGTACCCTCGGCCAGCTCTTTACCGCGATATGACATCAGCAGCATCTTGAATCGTTGTAGGTAGCGCACGCTACCTGTTGCCTTGCGTGCGCTACCGAAGAAACGATTAGCGTCGCTAACCCTTATTGTTAGCGTCGCTAACAGATATGGCGATAGCCATCGGTATCGCGCCCCGTTAGCGCCGCTACATATGGCGATTAGCGTCGCTAACTTCACACTATATAAGCCCGGTAGCGATTTTGAGCGAGTTTCATTCTTTTCCCTTCGTTTCTTGACGTGCGACCTCGAGGCGATTTCCATCGGTTCCGATCGGCGTTCTATTCACATTCCATCACCGTAGAGTTGTGCTAACATATTATCATCGTATAATCGTCATCCATCATCCGAAATCAAGGTAATTTAAATCTAGAACCCTAACTCGTCAAATTTGGGGTTTTCCGGGTTTTACTAATTGGAACCGAATTATTCCAGTATGTTAGGATATTCTTCACCGATTGTGATTGTTGAATGATTCCAAATCCAATTTCCTTGATTTTAATCCGCGAATTATCGATACGGGGAGATTTTGCGTAAACCCTCGCCCGTATCAATTGATCGTCTATTGTCGTTATTGGTAATCGGGGTTTTGGGAGTATTCTTTTCGACATCGATGTCCGTTGGGACTGAGTTATGCTAATTCTTCGTTTAGGAACCGTCGTTGTCCATTCGGATCATCCGTAGTCACTTTTCACTTCCGATCCTTCGAAGATGTCACAAAGGCAAGTACTTTACATTTGTTTACATGTTCTAGTATTTGAATTATGGCTATGTGTGGTTGTTGTGGGAAGATATGTGTATATTCACCTAGGGACGGTCCGACGGGGCCTCTAGGGATACGTATTGCCGTGAGTGTGCGTATCGTGAACTGTGGTTAGCCACCCAGGGATGTCCGACGGGACTCTGCGGGGTACGGTGGCCGTGAGTCTCGTGCCAACGGTTAACTTTGAATTATGATTTGTTGGAGATAATGTGTTTGTGTTGTACATCATAAATATTCCGGAATATAAAATGTTTTCTAAAATGATTTTTGGCGCATATATTCATCTGATTAGAATGTAGTTCAAATGGATTGTACTTGCACTAGCAGTTGTCGCTAACCCCTTAAATGGGGGAAATACTTTTTGTATTTCAGGTATTGATCGTGGGGACAAGCGAGCACTCGGGCCGTATGAGGATGATGGGCAAGCATGATATTGTCCAGCATTTGATTTTCGATGTCATGTCTGTCGGTTACTATTGATGTCTGATTTTGAGATTTATGTATTATAAAGTTGGTTTAAGTACTCGAGTACTTCCCGATTGAAATTGTTAATGTTGTGTTCACGTTTTGGGAAATGGATTTGATGTCAGATTTTAATTGTCGGTTTGTAGTCTTTCATTTGAATTGTCGTTTTATTAATAATAGTTTGTCGTCGTCGAATGTCTTGTTGGTATGTTGGCCTGGTGAATTCCACAGTGTGGGGTTCACGGCGCTGTAATATGCCCTGAACGTCTTGGGGGTGTTACAGAATATGGTATCGGAGCTTAGGTTATGGATACCTAGGCTGTCGGTTATTTGGGTCTAGTTAAGTGTCGTTTTTGGGACAGTATCACTGCTATGCCATCATCTCAGTACGCCGGTGCTCGTAAGTTTTCCTAACTTGACTCGTTTCACCGTTCTGTTCTATTCCTGTCTTAGTATCTTTTGCGTTTTGCGTTTGAATTGTACTTACCCGTTGCTTCTTCAGAATTCCTGCTGGTAGAGGACGCGGACACGGTCGCGGACGCGGTAGGGGAAGTGGCGCAGCCGGTGGGGCGGCCATGTCCGATCACTCGAGGCCCGATCGGCGATGCCTTCCTTGTCGAGCAGTGTTCCCCTAGTTCGGAGGTCGGCGGGACCGATCCGCTAGCTCGGTAATGCTCATGAGAATGTTGGAGTGGCCAACATTTTACGGCGAGTAGCGAACCGAGATGACGCTGCGGCTCGGGCCGTTACAGTCGGCCATGCTAATGCCAACCTGGTTCCGCCTCTGGGTCCAAAGAATGATAAGCTACTTCAGGACGTGATTCGTATGCGTCCTCCGCAGTTTGATGGTGCTTCCGACCCTTCTGGTTGGGAGAATTGGCTATTCGAGATAGAGAAAGTGTTTGAGGCTGCTAATTGCCCCGAGGAGAGGAAAGTACCCATTGCTCAAGCATTTCGCCAAGGAGGCAAGGACGTGGTGGCAAGCGGTGAAACCGCGTGGCCGGGCGACTACGTGGGCGAGTTCCGGATCGATGGAAGACGAGTGCATCCGTGGCCGGTGAAAGAGGGGAGGATCCGAGCCTTCTTTGAGGCTAAGCCCCAAGATGTACCTATATCTCAAGCCATCAAAGACTACAATCAACAGTTACATTATGTGAGAAACCAAGTCCGCGATGAGCTTGATAAGATCCGCCACTTTGACATGCGGATGAAACCGAGAGTGCGCCACTACATGTCCAGTGCAGGGTGCACGACTTTGAAAGAATATCGAGAATAAGGCGATGGCTTATGAGATGTCGTTTTCTGACGCAGACGGCAACCAAGGAAAGAAACAGAAAACCGCGGTCGGGCCGGGAGGCAAGTCAGAGGGTATCCGAAGACTCGATCTGGTTCGCGAGTCTTGGAGTCGGCCGCCATCGGTTAGTCGAGGAAACGGTTCTAGGTCTGCTCCTGCTGGTTCCGTTCGTGGTCCTACGTGCTTCAACTGCAGTCGTCCGGGTCACATGATGAGTGAGTGTGATAGGCCTCCGATCCAGTGCCTTGCTTGTGGTCGTATGGGTCACCGTGCTAAGTTTTGTACGGATGCACCTCGGGCTCCAGTTACTCAGATATCTGCTCCAGCTGCAGGAGAGCCGAGTGTGAATCAGGCACCGACAGTTCCTCAGCCGCAGCAGAGTTTTGGTAGAGGTCGAGGTCGTGGTCAGCCTTCTAGAGGGGGAGCTTCTAGTGTGGGGTCTGTTCCGCCCCGTGTGTATGAGATGAGGCTAGCTGGAGATCCCGACGCGACGGTGGCTACAGGTACCGTCCACATCCTTGACCATCCTGTTTCCGTATTGTTCGATTCTGGTGCTACTCATTCTTTTATATCTATGGACTGTGTGCGTCGCCTGCATGTTGATTGCCTTGTTGCTTGTGAGCCTTTTGTTGTTAAACTTCCTAGCGGGGATAGCATCGTGGGGGACCGTGAGATTAGAGATTTTTCTGTGAGTATCGCGGGGAGGGATTGGCCTTCTAATCTGATTGCGGTAGATATTAGAGATGAGGATTTGATTTTGGGTGAGGATTACCGGACCGTCATGGGGCGATCATGAATTATAGAACGAGGATGCTTCGATGTTAGCCTCTCGATGGTACCGAGCATTCTTTTGTGGGGCGTAAGCGGGGTAGCAGAGATTACCGATCAGCGCTTTGAGGGCGGTGAGACTCCTTCGAGGAGGTTGCACGGCTATTGGTGTTACGCGTTGAGATCGGAAGAAGGGGAGTCGAGCTCGTCTATTCCGGTAGTATGTGAGTATCCCGACGTCTTTCCGATGAGTTGCGGGTTTGCCGCCGGCCGAGAGGTTGAGTTTACCGTCGATTTAGAGCCGGTGCGGACCTATCTCTAAGACGCCATACCGTATGGCGCCTGCCGAGATGCTTGAGTTGAAGAAACAATTGGGAGAGTTGCTTGACTTGGGGTATATTCGACCGAGTGCTTCGCCTTGGGGCGCACCGGTCCTATTTGTAAAGAAGAAGGATGGGTCACTTCGTTTGTGCATCGACTACCGAGAGTTGAACAAAGTGACCATAAAAAACAAATATCCACTCCCGAGGATTGATGACTTGTTTGATCAGTTGCAAGGAGCGGCCGTGTTTTCAAGATTGATTTGAGATCGGGGTATTATCGGCTCAGTGAAGGATACCGATATTAGAAGACGGCCTTTCGGACGAGATACGGTCACTACGAGTTTGTGGTTATGCCTTTTGGGCTAACCAACGCACCAGCCGTGTTCATGCAGCTTATGAACAAAGTCTTTATCGAGTACCTCGATAAGTGTGTAGTCGTTTTTATTGACGACATCCTGATTTACTCGAGGAGCGAGGAGGAACACGCCCGTCATTTGCATATTGTGTTAGATATTTTGAGAACTCAGCATCTTTTTGAGAAGTTCTCAAAGTGCGAGTTTTGGTTACGGGAAGTCATGTTTCTCGGTCATGTGATCTCGGCCGAGGGTGTTCGTGTGGACCCACATAAGGTAGAGGCAGTGTTGGATTGGGCGCCGCCCAAGAACGTGAAAGAGGTCCGTAGTTTTCTGGGATTAGCCGGGTATTACCGCAGATTCATCGAGGGGTTCTCTAAGCTCGCTCGACCGCTGACTCAGTTGTTACAGAAGTCGGAGAAGTTTGTGTGGACCGATGAGAGGCAAAATAGTTTTGAAGAGTTGAAGAAGCGGTTGACGACCGCTCCCGTGTTGGCTTTACCGAGTGGTAATGATGGTTTCTCCGTTTATAGTGATGCTTCGGGCCAAGGGCTCGGATGCGTACTTATGCAGCACGGGAGGACGATTGCCTATGCTTCCCGTCAGTTGAAACCGTATGAATTGAATTACCCTACGCACGATCTTGAGTTGGCCTTGATTGTGTTTGCGTTGAAAATCAAGGCGTCATTACTTGTATGGCTCGTCGTGTCGATTTTCACCGATCACAAGAGCACGAAGTACATCTTCACGCGAAGGAGCTTAATATGAGACAGAGGAGATGGTTGGAACCGATTAAGGATTACGATCTTGAGATCCTCTATCATCCGGCAAGGCTAATGTGGTAGCAGATGCCTTGAGCCGGAAATCGGTATCGCTTCGGGCGCTTGAGTTACTCACGGCCCGGTCGGGACTTGGCGAGTTTATGAGGTTGAGCATTGAGATTGTCTTGCCCGAGAGAGTTCCGGCGATTGCGTACTCTTGAGATTTCTTCATCTCTGGTCGAGGACATTAAGTCGGGACGATTAGAGGATCCGATGTTTATTCGGCTTCGAGAGAGTGTAGGAAAGGGAATGCCCGGGATTCATTATTCATGAGGACGGCGTGTTGAGATTCCGAGGTCGGTTGTGTGTTCGAGCGACTCGAGGCGAGGAGACAGAGCATTATGCGAGAGGCTCATGCGTCACCATACTCAGTCCATCCGGGCTCGAGTAAGATGTATAAAGATCTGAGGAAAAATTTCTGGTGGAGCGATATGAAGAAGGAGGTAGTTCAGTTTGTAGCTAAATGTTTGACTTGTCAGCAAGTCAAGATTGAGCATCAGCGACCAGCCGGATTATTGAAACCACTTCCCATTCCGGAATGGAAGTGGGAGGACATCTCTATGGATTTTGTCACGAGTTTACCGAGGACGAAGACTGGTATGAATATGGTATGGGTGATTGTAGACCGACTGACTAAGTCGGCACATTTTCTGGGCATCAAGGATACTTGGGGTCCAGAAAAGTTAGCTCGTATTTTTATCACTCAGATAGTGAGGCTTCATGGTACGCCGATGACCATTATTTCAGACAGAGATGGCCGATTTGTATCGCATTTTTGGCAGGCAGTGCATAAGGCATTGGGGACTCAGCTACGTTTGAGCACTTCGTTCCATCCCCAGAACGATGGGCGGTCGACGTACCATTCGGACGTTCGAGGATTTGTTGCGCGCGTGTGCGTTAGATTGGAGTAATGGGAGGATCATTTGGCCTTGATTGAGTTTACTTATAATAATAGCCGCACGCGTCGATTAAGATGGCACCATATGAGGCACTTTATGGCCGGCGTTGCGATCACCGATATGTTGGGATGAGCCGTCCGATTTGGTTGGCACCGAGCCGGACACAGTGTTGGAGACGAGGAGAAAATCGAATTGATTAGAAAGAGGATGTTGGGTGCTCAGTCGACAAAGTCTTACGCGGATGTTAGGCGTAGACCTTTGGAGTTTGAGGTGGGGGATCATGTTACGTTGAGAGTGTCTCCGACGAAGGAGTCTTCCGTTTTGGGAAGAAGGGGAAACTCGGCCGAGATATATTGGACCTTTCGAGGTATTGGAGAGTCGGTGAGTTAGCGTACCGTTTGGCTTTACCTCCGTCACCGAGTCATGTGCATAGCGTATTTCACGTTTCCCGATTGAGGAAATGCGTTAGGACCCGTCCCACATTATTGACTTTGGGGACGTGGAGATCGAGAAGGATGTTACGTTTGAAGAGAGACCCGTTAGAATTTTGGAGCGTCGTGATAAAGCGGTTAAGGCACAAAACCATTCCTTTGGTTAAAGTGCAATGGTCGAGGCACGGAGTAGAAGAAGCGACGTGGGAGTTAGAGGAGGATATGCGTTCGAGATACCCGAGCTTTTGATTCGTAAGTTTCGGGACGAAACTTTATTTTAGAGGGGAGAATGTAATATCCGTAATTTTCCCATTTTTAGCGCTTCCATTTTTGGTGTATGTCTATTTTTATCGACTCGCTTGTAACCGTTTCGACATTTTGAATCTATTTTGTTCTTGGAGTTTTTCCATTTGGGCGAGTTTTGATGATGTTTTCACGTAATTTCATTTTATGACATGTTTTGCCGTATGAACGTTCGATTCTTGTAAAACTCGTTCGTTTTCGTTATTTCTTGGTTTGTACAAGTTCGTATGGTTGAGTTGGTCTTGTGGAGACTTTCGGTTTGTAAATCCGACGTCGTTTCGTGATTTTCGGGCACTTGGGCCATTTTTGTAATTTCCTAATAGTTTAGGGAATCTCGTTTTCGTTGTCGCATTACGGACCCTTCGGTGGTCGGAATTGTATTTTTCTTTCAGCACTCAGCTCCGTCGTCTTGTATGCTTCGCGTTCATGTTCCTGGATTCTGGTCTCGTCGTGTGTATCGTGTATCGTACCCTCGGCGGACTTACTGGCGATATGACATCGGCCCGATCAAGCTCTTTGTGTAGGTAGCGCACGCTACCTGTTGCCTTGCGTGCGCTACCGAAGAACGATTAGCGTCGCTAACCCTTATTGTTAGCGTCGCTAAAGAATGGCGATAGCCACGGGTATCGCGGCCTGTTAGCGCCACGCTACATATGGCGATTAGCGTGCGCTAACTTCACAATTATATAAGCCCAGTAGCGATTTTGAAAGCGGTTTCATTCTTTTCCCTTCGTTTCTTCGACGTGCGACCTCAGAGGCGATTTCCATCGGTTCCGATCGGCGTTCTATTCATATTCCATCACCGTAGAGTTGTGCTAACATATTATCATCAGTATAATCGTCATCCATCATCCGAAATCAAGGTAATTTCGTCTAGAACCCTAACTCGTCAAATTTGGGGGTTTTTCCGGGTTTTACTAATTGGAACCGAATTATTCCAGTATGTTAGGATATTCTTCACCGATTGTGATTCTTGAATGATTCCAAATCCAATTTCCTTGATTTTAATCCGCGAATTATCGATACGGGGAGATTTTGCGTAAACCCTCGCCCGTATCAATTGATCGTCTATTGTCGTTATTGGTAATCGGGGTTTTGGGAGTATTCCTTTCGATTACTGATGTCCGTTGGGACTGAGTTATGCTAATTCTTCGTTTAGGAACCGTCATTGTCCATTCGGATCATCCGTAGTCACTTTTCACTTCCGATCCTTCGAAGATGTCACAAAGGCAAGTACTTTACATTTGTTTACATGTTCTAGTATTTGAATTATGGCTATGTGTGGTTGTTGTGGGAAGATATGTGTATGTTCACCTAGGGACGGTCCGACGGGGCCTCTAGGGATACGTATTGCCGTGAGTGTGCGTATCGTGAACTGTGGTTAGCCACCCAGGGATGTCCGATGGGACTCTGCGGGGTACGGTGGCCGTGAGTCTCGTGCCAACGGTTAACTTTGAATTATGATTTGTTGGAGATAATGTGTTTGTGTTGTACATCATAAATATTCCGGAATATAAAATGTTTTCTAAAATGATTTTTGGCGCATATATTCATCTGATTAGAATGTAGTTCAAATGGATTGTACTTACACTAGCAGTTGTCGCTAACCCCTTAAATGGGGGAAATACTTTTTGTATTTCAGGTATTGATCGTGGGGACAAGCGAGCACTCGGGCCGTATGAGGATGATGGGCAAGCATGATATTGTCCAGCATTTGATTTTCGATGTCATGTCTGTCGGTTACTATTGATGTCTGATTTTGAGATTTATGTATTATAAAGTTGGTTTAAGTACTCGAGTACTTCCCGATTGAAATTGTTAATGTTGTGTTCACGTTTTGGGAAATGGATTTGATGTCAGATTTTAATTGTCGGTTTGTAGTCTTTCATTTGAATTGTCGTTTTATTAATAATAGTTTGTCGTCGTCGAATGTCTTGTTGGTATGTTGGCCTGGTGAATTCCACAGTGTGGGGTTCACGGCACTGTAATATGCCTTGAACGTCTTGGGGGTGTTACACTCGGGAGGGTCCTTAGAGGCCTCGAGTGGGATTCGTGGCTTCGTCCCGGTCCTAGGTGACGTGTGGTGCTTGGTTTGTTTTATGAATGTGGCCAGCTCGGGAGGGTCCTTAGAGGCCTCGAGTGGGATTCGTGGCTTCGTCCCGGTCCTAGGCAAATTAATTGTATTTGTTTGTTTAGGAAAAGACATGTCTTGTTTTGGTTTTCGAAATGATATTGGTGCATGTACTATGGAATGTGTAAGCGATTGGTTTGCCTTGATTACTTGTACTAGCGTAATTGCTAACCCCTCTGGGGACCCGTTTTGGGAAATTCTTGTTATGGATTTCGAGTTATGATTATCCGGACGGCGGGCACACGACGATGCGAGGATGTTGGCCAGGGTCGTTGACATGTGCATTTGGGTCTTCCTATTTCGTTCGTCCATTTCGATTTGGTTGTTTTCTATATTTATAAACTGATAGACTGTACTCGCGAGTACTTAGGCTTTTCAAATTCAACTCCGTGTTGTACTACTTTTAAATTGTTACATTGTTGGTTGATGATCATTTCGCCGGTTGCTCCGGGCGTAAGTTTTTATGTCTTATAATTAAATGTGTGTCCTCGCTAACCGGGATGGTTAGTCGAGTGGAGTTTTTCTCGTTTGTAGCCTGGTGGGTCCCATGTGGGGGGGGGGGGGGGTCCACGGCGCTGTAATATACTCTGAATATCTCGGGGTGTTACAAGAAATTTCCTAGAAACGAGCCGAGCCACTCGGCTCGTGTACTGTACGTTCGTCAAACGACTCCGTTAAATACACTCCGTATAATCACCAATGTATTTATATTAATTAATTAATCTAATTAATTAATTATATCAAATACAAATATATTTCTCTAAGAAATATAATTTATGAATTTAAATTAATTACCCGGTAACTTTATTTTAACTCATAAGACCGCTGTTTGATTTATCCAATAAATCATAATTAGATATCCAATTTCTAATATTAATAGAGAGATAATAAATTCACATTTATCCGTCAACGCTCCTGATGCGTGACTCCGTAGGTCCGTCTCAGCCGGTATTTGGAGGAACCAATGAGTGCGGGCAGCACTTAGCCAGCCTAGCGGGCCGCACTGTAAACCCCGACTGAGAACGAATGAATGGATTATTCCAGAATCATTATGTCGTGAATACTATATACGTATAGACCCTTCATCAGATATCCCGGTCAAGTCTTCGGGTCACGGTAAAGTCAAGCCCTACTGTTGACTAGACACTTTACATGTGTTAATGCAAATCAAGACCAACTGATTAATAGTGTATCTAATACAACTATATCAGAATGCTTTGGCCAAAGACTTATGATCTTATTTGCCATTAACCGTATAGGACATTCGCCTACTCACTAACAGGAGATAGAATCCTATCTTGGTGTACAGTAAAGACTGCTACCTGCCCGTATAGTCCACACTTCGAGGTTGACTCACCAATTAAGCAAATGAGTCTAACTACTCTAATGAAAAACTAAACATCACAGGATCATCTTCTACTGAACCCTCAAGTTAAAGGTCCACGTATACTATCACAAGCTTTCAATTCGTCATAGACTCTCAGATAGTGAATACCGTGTGACCGAATCAAGTATGAGTCGTGTTCGAGTATACTGGTCCCAGCAATATACTTATAACTATGCTATCAAGACGTGCACACGTCCTAGCATTGTTATAAAAGTCTTGTTAAAACTTAATGCCCATTTAAGTTTATTGACTTGCGAACGATTTACGTAAATAAACTTTAAACACTTCCAGTGCATTTTCTCTTATCCGATAACGAGAATGGAATGTTCGTTTTATTTATATGGACTTCACTTCAATGTTTACCAAATCAAGAATGCATTTGAAATACAATCAACAGTGAATGAATCGTATTGCCTTTTTATTAATTATTCCATAATTACAAGTACAATGCCCCTACTCTATCATTCCCTGAGTGGCATTCGAGGGCATATTCCTAACATTACATACGTAAGGCAAGGAACATAGCGTGCGCTAAGTTGGAGCAGTATCGTACGTTAGGTTCTAAAGACTTAGCCAAAAAATGCAACACTCTACAATCCGACTAACGATCGAACACCGAACGGATGACAATAATCATTAATTCGATTCGGATGTATCTAAACATCAATAATCATTATACTAAATTCAACGTGATTCAATGATATTCAAATTATCCGAGTAGTACAACAGTAAAAGAAGAAAAATTACAGTCGGATATTACAATTTCAAGATGGTCTCTAATTCTCCTTCTCGTTTTTTGAGAGATTTTACTTTAACATCGAGCAAAGCATAACCATTTGTCTTGCTTTCATTATAAGACTTAGTCTCATTTAGATCTTTAGCAAGTTGATTATTGTTTTCCATGAGTTTTCCAGATGTGACCTTTCTGTTTTCGCAATCAATAGATATATTTTCGTAGTCATTTTTCAGCAAGTCATTTTATTCTTTCTGCTCTAAGTTTGAAAGTTCAAGCTGTATGTTTTCTCATTTTAGAGTCTCATGGCCTTTTGAATGTTTTTGAATTCATTCATCATGTTTTCAAAAGTATTAGATGCATTTACAGGAGTAGTTGATGTTGAGCTTACCTCATTATCGCTGTCTTCGTCTGTATTTCTTTGGCCATAAAGCACATATAGACTTTATCTTCGATCTCATTGTTGGAATATTTTATTCCAAATATTCAATAATCGAGTTTTGATGATTAGTTGCTATGCAAAGAAAAAAAAACAAAGAAGCAAACAAAACAACGAAGAAGTAGAAGACGCAAAAAGTCGCACAAACTGCAAAGCTAGCGCACGCTAGTAATCAAAGTTAGCGCATGCTAACGAGGGTAGCTACAGATCAGACGAGTTCAAAGTTTCTTGAAGTCAAGTTACTTGATATGTTTAACGCACGCTAGATCACAAGCTTAACGTACGCTACCGAAGGTGACAATGTACGTATGAAAGTCGATAACGTACGTTACATGACATGTATAACCTACGTAATGAGCCATAATGCACGTTATGAAGAAAGGCTAGCGAACGCTACATAGTCAAAAGGAGCTAACGGTTAGTTGGATGAAAATGACTATAAATACCAAACCATTTGGTATCAAACAACACAACAACATTGAGCAAAGCATTCATATTTGAAATATCATTGTAATCATTCTAGTTGTATTTGAGCTTATATTATTTAATGATTGAGTGTTATACACGAAATCATACAAGAGAGGAAAAAGAAAGGATACGATTGGATTCGGTGTTATTAGGATCAAGGATCCGGCATTATTAGAATCGCAATCGATCTCTATGTGAGGTTTATCTAGTACCCATAGAAAGCTAGATTGGTTGATTCCTTGTCCAATAGAAAAGAAAAATGGTTTAACTTGGACCGATATAAAGACAAGTGATTGAACGGTTTACTCGGAGTGATAAAAGACGAGTTTGTAATGGTTATCCCTCAACCGATAGAAGAGAGGTGCAGAGGTTTATCTTTAGCCTATAGAAAAAATATACTGAGAGAGAACATAGGCACGTTTGGCCGAACCTCTATAAATCCTGTGTCGATTTATTTTTCCGCACTTTTATTTATATCGTTTCCCCAAAGCAAAAGAGTTTTATAACTCTATCTCTAAACGGCGATACCGACCAATCTTGCTCCAAAAATTGGTATCGGAGTGGTACCTCCTAGAAGTGGCTTAACATCCAAGGAGAAGATCCAAATGGCGTTACAATTTGCCCCGGTAGAAGGTCTTGCCTCAAACCGACCACCATTATTTGATGGATCAAATTATATGATATGGAAGAAAAAGATGTCGATCTTCATTCGTTCCTATGATATAGAAATCTGGAAGATCATTTGTCTTGGCCCGAAAGTTCCAATCATATCCGACGGATCTCTTAAGAGTTTCGAAGATTATAATGACAAGGATTGGAAGAACGACCATCTAAACTGTAAGGATACTCAACTTTTATATTGTGCCTTAAATCCAGAAGAAGTTAATCGTATCTCATCGTATGAAAGTGCTAAAGAGATATGGAAAATTCTTGAAATCACACACGAGGGAACAACTCAAGTCAAGGAGACGAAGATCAATATGCTTCTCCATGACTACAAGTAATTCATGATGAAGGGTGACGAGTCCATCACCAACATGCTCGACCGATTTTCGGTCATCACCAATGGGCTAGCTTCGTTCGGGAAACAACTATCAAGTAGTGAGAAAGTCAAGAAAATCTTACAATCACTACCTAGCGACTGGGACGGAACCGTGACGGCAATCGTGGAGTATAAAGATCTCATTACGCTCGATTTTAGCGCGCTTGTTGGTTCGCTAATTAATATGAGATTGTTCTAAAATCACGGAACAATAAGCCAAAGCCGAAGGAAAGAATGATAGCTATAAAAGCTAAGATGTCTCGGAAAGAAGAAATCTCGGTGGACGAAAGTGACGAAGAATCGGAATATTATGCCAAGAATATTAATAAATTCCAAAGCTTATTAAACCGGATAAAGAAAGACATCAAAATGGGCGAATATAAGAAATTCGACAACAACTGTCGAATCTGTGGTAAACCAGGCCACTTCGCGAAGAATTGCCAAGCAAATCAAAATAAGGAAGTTCTAATTGCCACGTGGAGTGACGTAGACGAGGATGAATATTTCATCAATCAAAATAACATCGCACTTATGTCAAGAAGTACATTCGAAGAAAGCGATGTCGAAATCCAGGTTAGTACATCGTCTCAAGACGAATTATTTGAAGCATTCAAACTATTACATACCGATTTTCAAAATGCTTTAAGTGAAATTAAATCCCTCCAATCCAAAAATAAATTATTGGAAATTAAAATTTCCAAAATTCTTGAAAAGGGGAAATTTATCGAGACCGATCATTCTAAATGTCTTGAAAATAAAAATATTTTAAAGAATGATCTTTTAAAAGTTCAAGACGAATTTAAAATTTTGACAAAGAAATTTTCATGCGGTAATGATAAATTTGAACAAATGCTATCGGTTCAAAAATTTACTTTGAATAAACAGTTGTTAGGATTCAAACTGCATACTAAAAACGAATCCTTAAATTTCAAAATACCCCGATGTGAAAAATATTTAAAAATTAGGCACCGTATTTCAAATTGTAAAAGCCCATGTCAGACGATTAAAATTAAAAAGATTTAGATTTCTAAAGGAACCATCATTCCGAATATCGTCTATTTAAATGAAAAACGACCGACTTTCGGTTGGATCCCCAAAAATTAATTTTCATCAATCTGTACTTTTATTGATATTTTCAAAATTGGTATTTTACTCAGGGGGTGTATTATATTTTTCAAAAAGGGAAGATTTTTGTCAGGGGGAGTTTTACTCTTTTTATGCATATTTTATCATAATATATTTTATCATCAATTGGTATATGTTGCTTTACACTTTTTGCTGATAACAAAAAGGGGGAGAAAAGAGTTGAATGGGATAAAAGGCGTCATGGAAGAATGACGAGAAAAATAAAAAGTAAAAAGGGGGAGAGAAAAATAAATAGGAGAAAAGTCGAAAAAGAATAAACGGAGAAGTTAAAAACGAAAAGACGAAGTTGAAAAATAAAAAGAAGTAGTCGAAAAGGAGAAAAAGAAAAGATGGGAGAAACTAACGAAATGATCAAAGCCGAAAACTTTGATTCATACATATATATATATATATATATTTTATTTTGCACGTTTTATCCAATTCAAGGTGTTGTTTTATAATCAACAAAAAGGGGGAGATTGTTGGAATATTTTATTCCAAATATTCATTAATCGAGTTTTGATGATTAGTTGCTATACAAAGGAAAACAACAAAGAAGCAAACAAAACAACGAAGAAGTCGAAGATGCAAAAAGTCGCACAAACTGCAAAGCTAGTTCACGCTAGTAATCAAAGTTAGCGCACGCTAACGAGGCTATCTATAGATCAGACGAGTTCAAAGTTTCCTGAAGTCAAGTTACCTGATGTGTTTAACGCGCGCTAGGTCACAAGCTTTACGTACGCTACCGAAGGCTATTAACGTACGTAACACTTGTGTGTTAACGTACATAACGAAGTTTGAATACGAATTCAAACAGATGAACATTAGAAAGATTCTGTTCAAAGTCAAGATTCAAACGGATACTTTGACAAATGCAGGCAACGGCTATATGAAGTTAACGTACGCTACAGCATATATTTAACATACGCTATGGAGACTGATTAACGTACGTAATATGAAGTGACAACGTACGTAAAGGAAGAAACGAAAGCTACTCGACTGAAACTGGAAGTCGATAATGTACGCTACATGACATCTATAACGTACGTAATGATCCATAACACACGCTATGAAGAAACGCTAGCGCACGCTACATAGTCAAAAGGAGCTAACGGCTGGTTGGATGAAAATGGCTATAAATACCAAACCAATTGGTATCAAACAACACAACAACATTGAGCAAAGCATTCATACTTGAGATATCATTGTAATCATTCTACTTGTTGTATTTGATCTTATATTATTTAGTTATTGAGTGTTATACACGAAACCATACAAGAGAGGAAAAAAAAGGACACGATTGGATTCGGTGTTATTAGGCTCAAGGATCCGGCATTGTTAGAATCGCAATCGATATCTACGTGAGGTTTATCTAGTACCCATAGAAAGCTAGATTGGTTGATTCCTTGTCTAATAAAAAAGGAAAATGGTTTAACTTGGATCGACATAAAGACAAGTGATTGAACGGTTTACTCGGACCGATAAAAGACGAGTTTGTAACGGTTATCCCTCGACCGATAGAAGAGAGGTGCAGAGGTTTATCTTTAGCCTATAGAAAAAGATACCGAGAGAGGACGTAGGCATGTTTGTCCGAACCTCTATAAATCCTGTGTCGGTTTATTTTTCCGCACTTTTATTTAAATCGGTTCCGCAATGCGAAACAGTTTCATAACTCTATCTCTAACCGGTGATACCGACCAATCTTTCTCCAACACTCATCATCGGAAAGGCACTCCTCGGTCTTGGTTGAAGCGGGTGAGGCTTCTGATTCACCAATCAGGGCCTTGAGCTTGTTTTTTTAGAAACCTTCTTTCATCCTTTTCTTGTTGCTTGGCTTCCGGAAACTTTTGTACTTTCGGTTGCCGACACTTATTTTCATAGTGCCCTTGTTTCCTACAGTTGTAGCACAATTTAGAATCACCAGAAGAAGGAGATTCGAAACTTACCTTGTGAAAAGGTTCAGGCCTAAATGGAGTCTTTCCAGACTGTTTGCTGAATTTCTTGAATTTATGCATAAGAAGGGCCATTTAATCTTGTGACAGGATATCATCATCACTGTCAGCAATCTTGTTGGCCGGAATTGGATGTGCTAGGTGTGGAGCTGTGTCTTCTGTCAGATACAGCAGCCAGCACTGTAGTCTTGGCAGGTGACTCTTTGGCCTTCTCTCTTATGTCAATATCATACTCAATTGCTTTGAGGTCAGATAAGAGGTCAAAAGTAGAGATATCATTAAGATTACATAACACACGCATAGTTGTAGTCTTAATGTCCCATCGGCCAGGGAGTGATCTAAAAATTTTCAAATTTTTCTTCTTTTGGGTATACACTTTACCCAATGTTTCCAATTCACCGACAATGCCAGTGAGTCTGAGGTCAAGCTCCTCAAGATTTTTAGAAGATTTTATTTCAAAAGATTCAAATTGCTGAGTAACTTTTGAAATTTTATTTTATTTTGAGAGCTCAGTTCCCCCATAAATCATCTTGATTTTCTCCCATATTTTCTTAGCTGTCTTACAGCTCTTTACCTTCGAGAATGTGCCTTTGTCGAGAGTGGCAAATAGCGCATTCTTAGCAACATTGTCAAGGTTCGTACGCTTGCGATCATCTGTTGTCCATTGCTCGTGTTCTCGATCATTTCAGCATGAGGTTTTCCTTCTATCCTTGCGGCGGGATTAACCTTCGTTATCATTATGGGGCCTTCTTGGATGACAAATATCATCTCCCATGCATGGCAGCAAAGATGGGCTTCCATCCTGATTCTCCCGTCATCAAACTTGTTAATCGAAAACATAGGAACCTTGTTTATCATTGAGGTATCCATTAGAGAAAATGGGAAAGATAAGACTATTTTCAAAAGTAAGTGATTTTTGGATCTGATTCGGTTAAAAGTACGAGTAATTCTTTTGAGAATCAACCGCTCCGATACCACTTGTTGGCCACTAAGTATACTAATGACAGCTTAAAATGGAGAAGCACAGAGCTGTATGATTTTCGAAGTTAGTTTGCGTAGCGGAAGTTTAGGTGTGAGTTGTTGTGGATACAGCAACTAGGCATTCTCCTGTTTGCTTAGTGCGTACAGGATTTTGGTAGTATACTAGATAAATCACAGTTATGAAAACGATAAAGACGGAAGGTAAATAACACAAATTAAATTGGTTCGAGGTAAGCCCCTATGCGTCCACTAGTCCTCCACACAGGAGTAAAACGTTTATTATATCACTACGTACACAACTACGTGACTATAACTAAACCTGTCTTTGTATCGTTCACACAGATTAATACAGTGACCAAAGCTTTTTTCCGTTCATACAGATTGACTTGAACTCTTCCTTTACTCGCTTATTCACACACAATTTGAAGCTTCATTTACAATGCTATTCTTCCCACATAGGTTGGAATACGCAAAGATCTTCAGTCCACACAGGACTCATGATTATCTAAACAGTAAAGGGTAGAATTCTCCGAACACCAGCTTAATCTTTGATATACGTTTGCTGTCTGATGTGCTGTCGTTGAGTATATTTATTCGGTGTAGATATGCGGTATGGTTGCGAAATACTTGCTCTTGATATAGCTTAGATTATCAGAATCTTTGTCAGAGCTTTTGCGAGTATGAATTATTCGTATATATGTATTTTATTAAGTCCTCTAGCTAGTGGGTATTTATTACCTTTGGAAAATGCATCCATTATAAATGTAGCTGTTGCAGGTAGGTGAGATGTTGATGTCTTTGATTGAAGGCTTGCTGAATATTTAAATTAAAAGCAAATCGCATTTAATGCTTTAGACATTCTTTCTGTCTTCGCATTAAATGCTCTTCAGCATGTTCAGACTTGTCTCACTCCGACTACATTAAATTCTGTCCTATCAGCAACAAATGTTATTTTAACCGTGAATACTTTATGAATAAACAAAGTTTATTTCACATTGGTTTAAAGCA
This sequence comes from Orobanche coerulescens, assembly GCA_033398695.1. NCBI lineage: Eukaryota > Viridiplantae > Streptophyta > Magnoliopsida > Lamiales > Orobanchaceae > Orobanche > Orobanche coerulescens. Next base: position 25,031,130 of record CM065805.1, on the reverse strand, counting down.
TTCTTAAATCTTGCTCGTTGTAACACCCCAATATGTTCGGAATAATTACAGCGTCGTAAATCCTTTGTATAAGAATTTACAAGGCTAATTTGAGAAATACGGAAATAATACTAAAGTGTCCTCAATGTAAAAGAAGTTTAAAACTCGTTCGACAGTACAAATGAGTCCAAGAATACAAAACATCTCCAAGACAACAACAACATAAGCGTACTCGAGTACTGGAAAATAACCATAAAATCAAGATAAGAAAATCCACATCACTGAGCCACTTCATCGTCATGTCGGTACTGTGGCTGCCTCCCCGTTCCTCTGCTACCTGAACATCAAAACAAATGTCCACCCCCGAAGGGGTTAGCAAAACAATGCTAGTACAAGTATCGTAATACATAAATCATCAATGCATCATAAAACATACAAAACGGACTTCCGTCATCGGAATCCAATGATGTGAACCCTCACGATTCCATCAATACAATACAGGGTAATCCAACGATCCAGCGCCCTTGGTATAGATCCCCATGATGATCCCGTCGGACCAACGCATGGTGGAAAACCCGTCCAACGATCCAGCGCCCTCAGCATAGATCCCCATGATGATCCCGTCGGACCAACGCATGGTGGACATTCGATCCAGCGCCCTCAGCATAGATCCTCATGATCCCCTCGGATCATTTACAACACAAACAATACCATTATGCATACACATATGCAAATCAACACGTTCATCGACATAAATATCATGACAACTCAAAGAATATAATCTCATGTTCAACAACACGAATAAATCGTACACATGATCAACAATACAATATCAATAAGCTTAAAATACGATACTTGCCTCAAGATGGCAAGAATTTAAATACTCCCACAAATATCACTCTTCCGAAGGTCGCCGCCCCTCGATCTATCACCTTGTACAAGGTAATAACAAGAATTTAAATAATCTTCCCGAAACTTACGTATGAGTCCCGAACGTCTAAAGTTATAAATGAATTATCGATAATGGAAAATCGGTTCTTGGTTCTATTTTCCGACGAGTGCTACGCTTGGAAAAAGACTTGCAAATTCATGAGATGGTAGTGGAACACAAGGTTGGCATCTAAAGTTTCAAGAACATTCAACATATCATTATGTTCCAAAATCCAAACTCAAATTGCGATTCTTACTTGAAGGTTCGGTTCGATGGCTAAATCGAATATTATGAGATAATCATGTTCATTCTAGTTCTAGGCTAATTCGTCTCTGCGATTCTTGTTCTTCCGTGGGTGATTTTCATAACAAATTCTTCCTTCAAATGGTTGTTCCAATAATCCTATCAAGGTTCTACTCCTCTAAGAAGATTTACACAAGCTCATCAAGGCAAGTGTTATATTCGAACACACTCTATGTACAACTACACAATTTCATCAAACACGGGGGTAATCCTTACATTTGTTCATAAAAAAAGAGTGTTACGAAAGGATCATCAAGGTGTGTTAAATCTCAGAAATTTCATCCTTAAGGTTGGTGAAGATTATGACTTAACTCTAACCATGGAAACCTTAATTCAACCAATAAAATCCTTTCAAACATGGTATTGGATTCATTATGATGAAACAAGCTCAATAATCTCAGAAAGAAGCTCATAATATAACTAAGAACAAAGTCTTCATCTTGGTGGAGAGTTAACATACCTTAAGAGACAAAGAAAATCTTGGATGAACTCTTCACCGGAAGCTTGATCACTAAATCACACGGTCTAAGCTTCCCAAAATCGGATATAGATGATGATATGAGGGCTATGGGGTGAGGGATAGTCTCAAGAACACAAAAATCGGCCAAGGTAAGAGTGGGAAATGAGATGAGGGTCGGGTCCTATAAATAGATTTTTAAACCATTACGTATGTTAACCAATGCCCATTACGTACGTAACATGGTTAACGTACGCTATACTAGAACATTAGCGTGCGTTAACGCTCGGCCAGATCTCGCTGGACTGTTTCTGCCATACGCTTACGTACGTTATCCTATAGGTGTTACGTACGTAACATATATGACCTTAGCGTACGTTAAAATCTTCTTCTAGCGTACGTTAAGCCGTTGACTTGCATGTGCTGGAAAACCGTCCAGGTTCATGCTGGCAATCTCCCCGAATCTCCATCCGGTCCCCCCACGCCGACCCTTGTCGGATCTTTGACTTGACTGAGCTTACATACGTTAAGCTCAACATATAACGTACGTTACACAGCAAACTTAGCGTACGTTAAGCGCAAGTCCGTAGCGTACGTAAGTACGTGCAGAATCATGCATGCAATGTTGAAGATATATAAAAACATAAGGGCACGAATACGGGAAACCAATATACGATTTATAACATCACGAAGTCAAAATAATACAAGGTCGAGTACAAGGTAAATACACCATTTATCCGGGCATTACACTCGTCGGGTGTGTTTTACTTTTCTAAAGTAAAACATCTTATAGCCTTATTGCTGTATCCTATGCATTGTCTTTTGTTGTAGTTGTAGGCTCTGAAGGATAGACTGTGTGAGATTTTCAATGATGTATGGAAGGGCTGTATGGAGATTCCAGACAGCTTCCGTACTTAGCGGCAATTTAATTCTTTCAACTTCTTTGCAGTATGATGGCAATTATCAAAACATGATTGTTTATCCCAATAAAGTACAAAACCCTCAAAAATTCGACTTTAGGGAAAATCAAGAAAATACCTCGATCCAACGAATAAAAACGAATTAGATGATGTTATAATCACCTAAGACCCTCAAAAACACCTTTAGATGGATCAAAATCGACCAAAAGTCCGAACCCTATTCGGATAAGTGAGTTCCAGTTTCAGTCCTATAGGCACTGGACTGTCTCTGACTAACAGTTAGCGTACGCTAACTACTTCAATAACATGAACTACCAATGCATTTTAGTGTGCACTATATTACAACATAGAGTGCGCTATGCCTACTGCACAGGCAGTAGGATCGCACCAATAACTTAACACAACAAAAAAACTCCTCGACGAAACTGTTATATCCGCAATTTCGATTTTAGGTAATTCTCTTTTTCACGGAAGTCCATCTTAGAGACTCCATTGTGACCATTTCGTCATTCCGAAAATGATTATTTCTAAACTTTTTGTCATCCGAGTTCGTTTCGGTGTCGTTTTGTTGAGTTCCGTGTTCTTAAGCGACTTTTCCGCACTTGGGTTCGGTTCTTTCGAATCTCGTCCGAAACTGTTATTTGTGTTTCCGTAAGTACGTTTAACGTTGTTAGACGTGTTGTGAACTTTTATTGGTGTTTGATCAAGTTCGTGTTGGGTCATTCTGTAATATTCCAAAGTTTTGGGTTTCCATTGTGTTCATTCCCTTTTTGGATCATTTGATGTTACCGTCGTGTTTAGACCGACAGTGTTTGATGTGAAGTCACCATATGAGGTTTCGTGATAGTCCTTTCAGGCCTTTAAATGGTTGGGATTATGCGTTGATCGATTATATCATGTTTGGGGGTCGTTTTTCATCAATTTGGGCTCGAACAGGGTGTGCCGCGGCACGGCCTTAGCAAGATTTATGCCTGGGCTGGCTGTACTGTGTGCTGCGGCACACAACAGTATGGGCCGCGTCCCCAGTAAAAAATCTGCTACTTCATTTCAGCCGCGGCACAATCAACCCGGGTCACGGCACGCGGGTCAGTCTGCACTATTTCAGCAGGGTTTCTAGGAGAGGGTTTCATTTCCTCTCCTCTCTTCTTCTTCCTCTCGTTTTGAGCGATTTAGGGGCGACTTTTGGGCGATTTTGGCACCTTCAATCTTGGAGAGATCAACCACCTCAAGTTCTTGGTGTGGATTAATAACATCAATTCGTGTTCTTCGTCATTGATTCGAGGTATTTTCTTGATTCTCTAGAGTTGACCTTTTTGGGAGATTTTGTTCTTGATTTCATTTTCCATCCAATTTGATGAATCTATTGGTGCTAGATGTTGTTATTTAACTTGTCTTATGGATTGTATATCCATATCTTCGGTTTCTTTCAACCCGAAGGGTGATTTCGGTGTTCTTGAGGTGTAGTGAACATTTGATGTTCGATCAAATGTTCGAATGAGTTTTCCTTCAATAATTTGTTGTGATCTCCGTTGTTTTTGGTCTTGATCCTCGTCATAATCATGTTTTTGTTGTTCCTTCCGGAGGATTATAGGTGCTCGAGGATTCCGAGTTGAATCCCGTTTGGTGATTGATAATTCGTGTGGTGTTATTCTCATAGTGTTCGTGGTGCTATCGCATTCTTGTTAGTGTTCTGGAGTTCAGGGCTGTTCGACCACATCCCATCCGTCATCTCGTTTCGATCTGGTTTCGAGGCAAGTATGTTCTTATACATTTTGTGTCCTGCAAATAGAATTTACATGTTGGATTTACGATGGTTGGTTTACCCTCGTGAATATGATTCGTATGAATTAATTATGATTTAATTATTTTGAATGATTGGGGGCTTTAATGATATCCCCGCTGGTTTAATGTTGTGGAATCGTGTATTCTGCATTAATTGTGTTGTTGTGTTATGATTGGTTGTTCATGATGGAGGTATTGTGTTGAGTATAACAATTGTGTCGGGTAAGTGGCCATTTCTAGCAAGTATTCCTAAGGAACTTACATTCTTAGCATATTAGTATTGCTTGAGTGATGGGTGTGTGTGTGTATGCTCACTACGGGTTAGATCTGACGGGGTCTCGCTAGGGGTCCACAGAGGGGTGGATCCGCGAGCTTGCTTTTAACCACTACGGGTTAGATCCGACAGGGTCTCGGTAGGGGTCCACGAAGGGGTGGGTCCGTGGTTAATTCTAGTGCATTTTTCAAATGTGTTTTGAATTATGGCGTTTATGGAAACGAGTGTTTTGAACGATGGTTTCATGATTTTTTGCATGCATTGACTAGATGTGTAAGAGGTAAGTTGTTCATTGGCCTACTCGGGTAGGATGGCACTAGAGTATTTGTCGTTTGTGTTTAGTCCTTTAGTTGTGGGTTTTGATGTTGGAAAATGGACCTTACTATCGTTCTCGTGTACTGTGATTTGATGAGAATTGGATTGAGATCCCAACGGTTTTGTAAAGGTCGTTTTACGTAAAGTGATTTTGGGCCGAGACCCATTTGTCTTGAAATGGCTATTTTTTAAGTTAGGACTTGAGGTCCAACAAGGTTTTCACTTTTAAAATCCCCGAGATGAGGAGTTTATTTTCAAACACTTCATTGATTATTTTCTTATTAATAAAACTTCTCGGGAAGGCTTTCGTAGTTAATTGTCGTACCTGATTCGTGATTTCCGTTTGTTTGTTAAATTTCGTATGGTTATGTACTTGCACTAGCAAAATAGTGGAATTTTAGTAACCCCCAAGTAACACTACTACAAAAAAGACATTCAACATCGCTCGTTTAACATCGGTTTTGTAAAAACCGATGTTAAAAAAGATGCGGTGGCATAATTGAAAATTTTAAAACAAATTAACATCGGTTTTAAAAAAACCGATGTTAAATTAATCCATTTCACATCGGTTTAGAAAAACCGATGTTAATTTTTAATTTAACATCGGTTTTTAGAAAAACCGATGTTAACTTTTAAATAAAGTTTCGATTTTTTTAAAAAAAGTTTCAGATTTTTTAAAAAGTTTAACATCGGTTATACTAAAACCGATGTTAAATTACAAATTAACATCGGTTTTTAAAAAAACCGATGTTAAACAATGTTAATTTTTAATTTAACATCGGTTTTAGAAAAACCGATGTTAATTTGTAATTTAACATCGGTTTTAGTATAACCGATGTTAAATTTTTTAAAAAATCTGGAATTTTTTTTAAAAAAATCGAAACTTTATTTTTTTAAAAAAAATCCGGAATATTAATATTAAAAATGGGATGTTTATATTTATTGTTCAAAAATAAAAGGTAAAAATTTGAAGTTTTTATTTAAAGTTCGAAAATAAAAAATAAACATTAGTTCGAAAATAAAAAATAAAAATCGGATGTTTTTATTTAAAGTTCGAAAATAGAAAATAAAAATCGGATATTTTTATTTAAAGTTTTGAAAAAAAGTGGAATATTATTTTCCGTAAATAAATAAAAAGCAATTATTATATATATATTTAAAAACCTGCTAGTTTTTATTTTTGTAATTTTTTTACTTTTCATAAAAAACTATTTTATATTTTTACAAAAAATCTAAAAATAAAAAAAACAGATTAAATATTAATTATAAATCAGATTCGTATTTTTAAATTTATTATTTTTTATTTTCGAGCTTTAAATAAGAATATCCGACTTTTAATATTAATATTCTAGATTTTTTAAAAAATAAATTTTCAATTTGTTAATATATATATATATATTAAATTATCTTATATTTATATAAATTTATAAATGTATATAGTATATAAATATAACACATAGCAAAAAATATACAAGAAGTTCATCTGGCGGAGTGGTAATATCACACTTCCACAAGCAAGAGGTGGTGAGTTCGAAATCCACCAACAACGAAATTTAATGGTATTTATTGTAGGTTGGTGGGGATTGGTGCGGGGGGCTGGTGCGGGTGGTTGGGCGAGTGTGTGGGTTGGGGTTGGGTTGGGCTAGTTGGGTTAGCCGCGGTCCGATAAAATTTTAAAATCGAGAAATTTAACATCGGTTGTCCCAGAACCGATGTTAAATATCGCGATATTAAAATTAACATCGGTTGTTATAACAACCGATGTTAAAATCGAAGTTTAACATCGGTTATTAGAAACCGATGTTAATTTTAACATCGCGACATTTAACATCTGTTCCAAAACCGATGTTAAATGTCCAAAAAAACCGATGTTAAATGTCTGTTTTGTAGTAGTGTAATTGGGGGGTGGATGTCTGTATTGCATTCAGGTTTTGGAGATTATAGCACATGGTCGGCATGAAGGATGATGAAAGATGAACGATAGTAATCACATGAGGACCCGTACGTTGTTGTATTAGTTCAGTCGTATTTTATTTCCGCTGCAGTATTCTTTCCCTATTGTACGGGAGTGTGTTGTGTTTGACCCCTGTGTGGGCATGTATTGAGATTGAGTTGTATGTATTTATTGGAAGACCAAATCGGTCTACTGAGTCTTTTAGCCTTAAAGGCATTGTTGAGATGTATGATTTTGTTACCAGCCTGGTAGATCCTTGAGGAAAGGTTCTACGGCATGTAATATCCCTGAGCAGATTGAGGGTGTTACGGAAACAACGATCACGCAGCATGCAATGAAACGCTAATGGATAACACCAACAATCCGAATTAAACACAAACACATGACGAAGCACGATATACGATCATATAAACACAAGTACCACACAACCCACTTTAACTAATAAACACGGTAACACGATATCAAACATGTCGCTCAACGAGAAAACAATCCCAACCACTTAACAACAAATAAATATTCAGCATAATATGGCAACCAATTTAAGACAACTGGAAACAAAAATTTCGGGTATTATATTTTGCCCCACTAAAAATAAGTTTCATTCCGAAACTTAAAACAAATGTCAATAAGAACAAAGCAAACAAATAGCAAGAAAAACAATCATTAATGATCTCAACTAGTCGATTTTGACATCGGTGCTGAAGTCTGAGTCTGAATTACACCAGATACTATCTCACAGTACTAAACTCGATGTCCCTCGTGTCCATAGTTATAACAAGTCACCGACGGCTTCTTACAATTCGCACGCTCGTGGCCCGGAACATTACAGTTAAAGCATCTAAGCAAGTTACCAACAGACAGTTAACGATGCCGACCTGATTTCTTAGATCTTCCAACTAAACTAGAAGGATCCACAAATGATTGATGTGAGGGTTGAGGTTTAGGAACCCCGGTTCCCTTACTTCCCGATGAATCACCAGAAATCTTATGCTCCATTGCACGGGTATAGGCTCTGCTGACAATACTGTCATCTCAAATGCCAAGGCTCGATCCTGATAGTCCTTTAACATGGTATACATAAAAATAGCAATATACTGCCGGACATGAGGTTGCATACACATGTCGAAATAACGAACCTTATCCATTTCACTTCTCACTTGATCCCGAGTGTAACACATATGTTGATTATAATCAACTATGGCCTGAGATGTCGACACATCTTGGGGCATATCCAACAAAAACTCATCAATCAAGCTCTCTCAAACAGGCAATAGATAATACTCGTTCTCCATGGCAGTTTTAAACTCGGCCCAAGTAGTTTACGATCTCTAAGCGCTACGGACTCTCACCAGTCTGCAGCTTCCTTGTCGAGGAGGTATTGAGCAATGGGTACCCTCCTTTCATCAGGACAAGCTACAGCATCAAACGTTCTTCCCAACTGGAAGAGCCAATTCTCCCGACCTATCAAGTCAGAGGAACCTACAAAATGGGGTGGATGCATCTTCATCACGTCTCGTAGCCACTTACTGTTGAAAATAGTGTCCTAGGACATTCGATGTGCCTAGATTTGTAATTGTCATATTTAAATAAAGTTATTTGATATCATTTATTTCCCGTTGATTATTATAATATGTGCATGTTTTAATATTATAAAAATCAAATAATAGTTATTCAAGAATAATAAGATTATTCAAATGTCCCTGGTCCAATCACGTTGAGTGAAGACACAAGTGATCGATATACTAGTATAAGTTTGATTGGTAATCATTGGATGATTATGCATATGATACAGATCAAACTTATGGGTATTGGTTGGAGAACGTAATACTGGACACACCCGCATTGAGATTACTGCATGGAAATATCATAAGTGAGTCTCAATGTAACAGTATGTCAACAAATCCCTAAAACTAAGATTATCATAGAGTCCAACATGATAACTACTATGCCTTGACGTAATCCAACGTCATCTGAAATATGGTTATCATAAAGGTTAGCGATCGGGATTAATGGGAGTCATGTAGAGTAAAATGAATAATCAAGATTGGGATTTGCCCCTCTCTTTACGGAGAGAGATATCTGTTGGACCCCTCGATACGTATTACTGAAGGAAATGCATGGCCATACTCAAATAAAGAGTGATTTGATTCAATCAGTCTACTTAAGATCGAGAAAGCATTTGAACATAATAAGTATGACAATTTCCATGACTTAGTTCAAATAGGATATCGCATGACAAAGGGATTTGACATGTTAAATGGTTTAATGGACTATAACCTATATTATTTGGGTAGTCATAATGTCTTGCTGGAGACCGTTTATGACTTATTATTTAATAAGATATTAAATAATTTCCAACATAATATAAGCCTTTTGGGTCATACATACGATAATTAAAGACAAGCAAGAATAATTAATAGATATAATATTGGATATTATATTTATTGAAGAAATTAAATAATGAGTAATGTATAATATAGGATATTATATATTATATTATTTCAACTGGGAAAGATATATAATATTGGATATTATATTTATTAAATGATTAAATAATAAGTAATATATCTAATATATGATATTGTATGTATTGTATTATTTAATAAGTGGTGGGCAACTAAGTAAATACTAGATTTTGACTTTAGGTTTTACTTAGTATAAATAAAGGGTCTTGGACAAGGATTTCTCATAAGATTAATTACACAACCCTAATTGTGTGAGAAGGAAACCCCTCCCCCCTCCCCTTAGAAATTCGACCGATTTTATTTCTGTCCGGGAAATCCGTTTCGGTATCTCCATCTTCTTTCCTTAGTTAATTTTGATCCACCGTACAAATCCTTCTAGCAAAGAATTATTTGTTGTACTGTTTATCAACATTATTAGTAAGGATCTAGAAATTCAGCTTGTACCAGTTGTTCGTGTGTGGATCACCAAAAAAGACAGACGATATTAATCTGCTTCTGTTCCGGTTTACAGATCTGATCTTCGAATTAAGCTAATTCAACAAACTCTTTATAAAATAATTAAATTACTGCATGAAGATCTTCATCTAGGTTTTTCGTTAATTATTTCTTCTGCGTTTTGCTCTAATTTATTGAATTAGATACACGTAAATCCCAACAGTGGTATCGGAGACAACTTGCAAGTAATTTAATTATTTATGTAGAACATGATTTATATGCTTCGAATATATAAAATTATGTTCTTGACCATATTTATGAAATAGAGATTTTTTTTAATATTTTTCTAATTTAATTTGATTAAATCGGATCATTAGAAATCAATTTTATGGACTGTTTATCGCAAAAAAATGTTGTCCAGAACTGTTCTGGAACAGCACAGCGAATCGGGTCAGGTTCAGGTCGGGTTGCGAACCGCGGACCAGGACCCGCAAGTAGTGATAAAATCACAAAAACAATCCCGCTGAAGACGGGATTCATACCCTGGTCGTTCAGACTCTTGCTCCCGTCCCGACCATCTCGGTTGGAACTCTGTTTGTGAAACTTGTTCACTATATTTTATTAACTCTTATTTTGTAAAATCAAAATAATTGTTTCGAAAATACATTTCTTGCGGCCGGCGGGATTCGAACCCGTGCGACTTGTTCACTATATTTTATTAACTCTTATATTGTTGATTCTTGCACGGATATTTATCTTATACCTCACTGTCACACAGATTTATATTATGTTGTCTTATGTTGACTTTGTCTGGAACTTCAAAAGAATCTAGAATAAATGGAAGCCTATGAGCCTAATGCTCACCTCAAGGAAACTTTCTCAAAACACGCTAGGCAAGAGAGGTATGAGACCTTTCAAGCCTTGTACGCTTGCAAGATGGTTGAGGGGACATCTATCAGCGCTCATATACTCAAGATGAAAGGATATATTGATCATCTTGATAGGCTTGGTTTTCCACTTTCTAAGGAGCACTCCACGGATGTGATCCTAAACTCATTACCCGATAGCTTCGGTCAGTTTATTATGAACTATAATATGAATGAGATGGAAAAGTACATTGTTGAGCTGCATGGGATGCTTAAAACGGCTGAGCAGAATATTAAGAAGAAACCAAGCCACGTGCTGATGGTCAGCAAAGGGAAGTCCCTCAATAACAAAGGCAAGGGCAAAGGTAAGGAAAAAGTCTCCAAAGCTAGAGACCTAACTAAGCCGGTTTTCAAGGCTAAAGCTCCCAAAGATGGAAATTGCCATCATTGCAATAAACCAAGACACTGGAAAAGAAATTGCAAGATTTACTTGGAAGACATAAAGCGTACCAAGGGTAGTGAGACTGTCATAGGTATATTTGTTATAGAAGTTAACTTATCTACTTCTAACTCCTGGGTATTGGATACTGGATGTGGATCTCACATTTGTACAAATGTGCAGGTATTGAGACACAGTAGAGAGCTGAAGAAGGGGGAAGTGGATCTAATAGTCGGCAATAGAGCAAGAGTTGTTGCACTAGCTGTTGGAACTTATGATCTAGTTTTACCCAATGGAATTTTGTTAGTTTTGAACAAGTGCTATTATGTTCCTACTATGAATAGGAATATTATTTCAGTTTCTACATTAGATTGTGAAGGTTAAAGTTTTCTTATTAAGAATAAGATTATTCGTATTTTCTTTGATGACTTGCTTTATAGTACTGCAAAGTTATGTACTGGCCTTTACACTATTGATCTAGATGAGTCTAATACTTTGGAAGTCTATAACATTGTAATGAAGAAACCTAAGCTCAATGATTCTAATCCGACTTACTTATGGCACTATCGACTTGGCCACATAAATGAGAAATGCATTTCTAATCTCCATAACAATGGACTTTTAGACTCCTTTGACTATGAGTCATATGGAACATGTGAATCTTGTTTATTGGGAAAGATGACGAAGAATCCTTTCACCGGTCATGGAGAAAAAGCTAGTGATCTATTAGGCCTAATACATATTGATGTATACGGACCTCTTAGCACTCATGCCAGAGGCGGATACCAATACTTCATCACTTTTACCGATGATTTTAGCCGGTATAGATATGTTTATTATGAAGCATAAACATGAATCTTTTGAAATGTTCAAAATATTCCGGTATGAATTACAGAATCAACTTGGCAAGACAATTAAAGCCCTTCGATCGGATCAAGGTGGAGAATACTTGAGCCAAGAGTTCGATGATCATCTTAGGGGTTGTGAAATTGTTTCACAACTTACTCCTCCTGGAACACCTCAACATAACGGAGTGTCCGGGAGGAGGAATCGAACTTTATTAGATATCGTTCGATCTATGATGAGTCTAACGGAGCTTCCATTATCATTTTGGGGCCACGCCTTAGAAACAGCAGCATTCACCCTTAACCGTGTTCCATCTACAGCAGTTTAAAAGACACCATTTGAGAAATGGACTGGTAAGAGACCAAACTTGTATTTTCTAAAAATCTGGGGTTGCGAAGCGTTCGTAAGACGCCATGTGTTTTACAAACTGGCAGTCAGATCTGAAAGATGTTTATTTGTGGGATATCCTAAAGAAACTAAAGGATACTGCTTTTATAAGCCCGCATAGAACAAGGTGTTTGTTGCTCAAAATGATGTCTTCTTAGAAAGAGAATTTATTTCCAAAAGAGACAGTGGGAAAGATAATATAATATTAGATATTATATTTATTAGAGGATTAAATAAAAAGTAATATATTTAATATATGATATTGTATGTATTGTATTAATCAATTAGTTGAGGGGAAACTAAGCAAATACTAGAGTTTGACTTTAGGTTTTACTTAGTATAAATAAAGGGTCTTGGACAAGGAGTTATCATAAGATTAATTACACAACCCTAATTGTGTGAGAAGGACCCCCCTGTAACACCCCCAATCCGCTCAGGGATATTACACGCCGTAGAACCTTTCCTCAAGGATCTACCAGGCTGGTAACAAACATATAACAACTCAACCATGCCTTTAAGGCTAAAATGACTCAGTAGACCGATTTGGTCTTTCAATAAATACTTACAACTCGAATACAACTCATGCCCACGCAGGGGTCAAAATACAACCACACCCGTACAACGGGAAACAAATACTGCAGCGAAAAAGAAAATACAACTAGACCAATACGACATCAACGGATCCTCGTGTGATTAGTATCGTTCATCTTTCATCATCCTTCGTGCCGACCCTGTGCCATGCTCCAAAACCTGAATGCAAAAATAGACATCCACCCCCCGAATACTCGGGGGTTAGCAAAACTCCACTGTTTTGCTAGTGCAAGTATAAAATACGAGCAGGCCATACATATCATACTCCACGGAACATGTTAATCATAAACATACTTCCCGAGGTAAATCACTTAATCAAAACGGTTAAATCGAAAGATAGGGGTAAACCCGATATACATCTTGTGAAAACATTTTACGATCTCGGGAGTTTTGAAAACACATTGGGATTTAAGAATTCTCAAACCTTTCAAAAACGTTTAGGGACACGGCCAAAGTCCTTTTCCCAAAACATAAATCCGATAACAACAAATGGGGTCCACGACCCGATCATACCATAACAACTGTTTAAGCAGTTATTCGCGTCCGTCTAGCAAGCCACGAGACCTCGGATGCTCCCGTAGAACAAACCCGAGTGAATAACCCACAGGAAACTATATCAAATCACATGTCACCGTAACCGCAGTCACGTGACTACAAGCACATATACGTACATAATCAAACCACAACCATAAGTTATCCCGGCATCGCGCTAACAAGCCACGAACCTCGGAGTCCCCGCAAGACATACCCGATGATACCCCACAAGTTATCTCGACATCGGGCTAACAAGCCACGAACCTCGGAGTCCCCGCAAGACATACCCGGAATGGATAACCCTACGGTCACGCCCAACCCATACTAGCAAGTATGGATCCCGGAGATTCAACAATCCTACCCGGAGGCACATCACATACATCAAGCACACAACAATAATCACTTATCAAGCCAAACAAGATTAAGTATCACAACCTCCTTTCAAGGAGTAACAACTAATATCACACACATTACGTTCTTACCGAACAAGTACACAATAACAATACGTAATCCCCGGCAAAGGATTACGGTCTATCAACTCACTCGAAGTGATCATATTATCTTTAAACATACAAAACCAACACACATATTCCGAGAACACATATTCACGAAGTATACGAATTATCGTTGAAAGACAACATTTATCGAGAACATACCAATCCCTTTTTACGTTCATTAAATATTGGATTTCGCATAAAATCATTTATCAAGAATTATATCAACGAAACATGAAATGTATGGGCAAGATACTTGCCTCAAAATCGGCACGCAAGTATCCCGACGAACACGGCTCAGCGGAAAGCTTCAAACGCCCAATGCTATCGAAGCGGAAGACGGCGGCGAGCGAAAGGGTTCAACCACGATTTCTTCGCAAGAAACACGACCCTAACATCATACAATCAATAAATCATCGATCATACGAGGAAGAATAATCGTAGAACGCCCGAAAACCCCTCTAAGACATTTTACCGGACACCTTCAAGGCGTCGGTCAAGAACTCGACTCAAACAACGAATCGATACGATCCAACCATAGAATAATAAAGGAAATGATATAATACATCTAAATAATCATCAATCCATCAAAATCCTAAGTTAAATCGGATTAATCGGATGAAAACAACCAAAAACCCCCAAATTCCCCAAAACTAGATTTCTAGGAAATCTGACCTGATTCGGTAGATCGTAGGATGTTATAGGACGGATGATTGACGATATGAACCTCCAAACTTCATGGATTTGTTGACCAACAACATCTATCCATGATAGGAACAACTCCAGCCGCGGAAGATAAGTGGAAGAAGGAGAAAAATGGCGAGAAAAACGACTGTTGGGCCTTAAATAGTGACAGAGACTCGGCCGTGTCCGCTGACACGGTCGTGGCCTTGCGATTGACCGGCGAGGACTCGACCGTGTCTGCCCGACACGGTCGCGGCGCGGAGGGCCTTCCGATAGTGACCCGTCAAGCGGCGGACTTCGGCACGACTCGACCGTGTCCTGGAACACGGTCGGGCGTGTCGGCAGTCGGTTCTGGCTTATCCGGAAGAGTTCGGCACGGGCCGTGTCGGACGACATGGTCAGGTCCTGAGGCAGAAACTCCGGCATTTCCGGACGAGTACGGCATGGGCCGTGTCGGACGACACGGCCGAGTTCGGCCGGCAGTGATCGGCCAATAACGAGCGGGTGAGCTAAAACGACCATAACTCTCTCGTCTGGACTCCGATTGACTCACCGTTTGAACCATTGGAAAGCTAACTTGATGCTCTATAATGCTGAAAAGATTCAGAATTTTTGGAGTTTCCAAGAATTAATGGTGACGTTACAAAGTCGAACTCCCACGTGAAAAAGTCGATTAAGGACACGGAACTCAACAAAACGACACCGAAACGAAATCGGATGACAAAAAGTGCAGAATTAATCATTCTCGGAATGACGAAACGGTCAGGAGCGAGTCGTCAAAACGAACTTCCGCCGAAAAAATAAAATTACCGAAATTCGAAATTGCGGATATTACATTCTACCCTCCTTAAAAGAAGTTTCGTCCCGAAACTTAAAACAAGTAGGGGGAGCAATATACCCGCCAGGAAAACTCGACGAGATACACAAAAATAGAAAACTCGCGCCCAACGGCGCGCAAGAAACGCAAAGAGACATACGGCGTGAAAACACGCTCCACGACGACCAACACAATGTCGCCATTAGGGATACAATAAAACCAACAAATGACAAGCGTCATCAAACGGATAATATAGCCAAGTCAATTATCCGACAATCACAAAACACAACGAACGAAAGTCAGTATGATTGACCAAACCAACGGTACATCAATCGAAACGCGAGCCAATCGCTGAACTAATACTGAATTCCACCGCCCAAGGATTGGAAGATCGAAAACGAGACTAATTTCCCAAACTTAAGGGAATTAGGAAGGAGCCTGAATGCTCAACGATCAAGAAACGAGGACAAAAACTGAACAAACAAACGACCGAACCACAACGGTCGAGACAACAAAAGCGAACAATCATGTTCGAATCACGAAGAACAATAAAATTCAAACAACAACTCCAAGGTTCACATCTCGACTCGAGACAATATATGATCCGGTGAAAACAACAACGTATGCATTCACATAAGATCCACATGAAAGGGAATAGAAATCGAAAAGTCACAACGACAAACGAGTTATTCCGAAATGATGCCACACTCGTTCGATAAACAAAAACAATGACAAGCTCAGAAATGTCAACGAACATAAATGAGTCGACAAAGTAGAATATACAGAAGTTCAAAATCTGATCCACTTCGAATAAAAGAACTAGTAGAACCAAAAGATGTTACATCCGAACAAGGTTCACAAGTATCGAACCGGACTCAGAAAAGTCACAGCGATAAACAGAAGAACAAGATCACAGCTCGTTCGAACGATGAAACCGAAATACAGAACAAGTTCAGAAAGTGTCAACGAACACGAGCGAGTCGATAGAATCGAGAAAGAGAAAATGCAGGAGTCTAAAAACAACACGGGTACTACATTCGACCTCTTATAAAAGAAGGTCGCCCCCGCAACTCAGGCAATGAAATCAAGGTGACGACACAACAAGCAACCGACGAAACATCCTTGAAGGCCTCTCAAAGCCGATCTGGAGTATGTCTTTGAAGCGCGAACTCGAAAGTCTCGGTAGCCAATTCACAAAACTGAATTCGGTGTCCTCGAGTCCACACTTGAAATGTGTTACCGACGAGAAGGACAAATTTACACGTGCATGCCCGGCACATTACGGTTGAAACGTCTCGGCTCGGCATACGAAAATACAAATGTTCGATCTGATAGATCAAAACACCGCAAAACAACATACCGGAGATGCCAACTCGGCATAACATATCAACGCATACAAAAATCACAACAACGGCATCATTCGAGGATTACAACATCCCGACGGCCAAGACACAATCACAAACATCATGAAACAATCACCCATGTGTATAACGCACAAAAATCCGAGGCTTTAACAACTCACACTAGTGCGACAACACGCAAATCACCACGAGGCGATAAACAGTAAACACCGGTTCACACCTCTCACGGAGGGCCAACAAAGCATATGCGTGGCGAGCGACTCGCGCTCACGCCACCAATTCAATCACAATTCGGGGTTGACACCGTAACGAAAGTTCGAAAACCATACACGCATTTCCGGTCCATAAGCAGAATGATAGGTTTTAAAAGCGAAAACCACCTTTGAAGACAGTTTGGAAACACCGGTTGATCTTGAGTATCATTTTACAAAAGTTGAACAAACATCATTTTCGAGACCTTGAAAATCATCTTGCGTTTGAACAAAAATGAGGACACCTTCTCGTAGTGAAAAACTTTCAAAAATATTCGACCCTTGGGTCTAAGCAACTGCATTTGAAAATATCTCAAAATATTTTTGGTCCTCAACCGGAAAATTTTTGAAATGTATTGCGGCATTAGAAAACACCTTGAAAACACCGCAAGAAAATAATTCGTTTTAAAAGTACGTCTCGAATTTTAATTTTCTAAGATACTCAAGGTTTTCAAAAATAATTCAATGGGCTAGAATGCCCAAAAATTTCAGGTAATTACAAGGAACAATATAGCGCCGTGGGTCCCGCGCCGGAACCCACCAGGCTAAAAACCATTCACAAAAACGCCAAAAAGGCCGATGACGGTAATATTTCAAAAACTCACAGAAGCCATTTAGAAAATAATAAATACCGTCATAATAATTTCGCCAAAACGATCAAGGCCGTAATGCCAAAAACTCGGTTAAGGAATTGGTTTTCAAAATAAAACTCAGTCGGTAAAATACCGAAAGTCATTGCAAAAGAACTCACGCAGCGGATAAAAGAAATACGGTTCAACATACACAATCGAGCAACACTACTCCTCATATGAACGAAATATGAGAGTCAAATAACCACATATCACAAAATCAAAATCCATAAGAGGATTCCGTCACTTAACAAATAATCATAAAAATAGCTCGTGTCACACGAGGCACAACACAAAGAAGGGAGACTTACATTCACAGGTCGCACGAAGATGATGATCGCCCACGATACTAATCATGACCAACAAACTCAGACGACGCGTCGCAACACGACTTAGTCAGACAAAATCCGACGAGAAAAAAACTCAATAGACACCACTAACCCGACAGCCTAGGTTTCCACAACCTAATCTCCGATACCATTCTGTAACACCCCCAATCCGCTCAGGGATATTACACGCCGTAGAACCTTTCCTCAAGGATCTACCAGGCTGGTAACAAACATATAACAACTCAACCATGCCTTTAAGGCTAAAATGACTCAGTAGACCGATTTGGTCTTTCAATAAATACTTACAACTCGAATACAACTCATGCCCACGCAGGGGTCAAAATACAACCACACCCGTACAACGGGAAACAAATACTGCAGCGAAAAAAAAATACAACTAGACCAATACGACATCAACGGATCCTCGTGTGATTAGTATCGTTCATCTTTCATCATCCTTCGTGCCGACCCTGTGCCATGCTCCAAAACCTGAATGCAAAAATAGACATCCACCCCCCGAATACTCGGGGGTTAGCAAAACTCCACTGTTTTGCTAGTGCAAGTATAAAATACGAAAACGAGCCATACATATCATACTCCACGGAACATGTTAATCATAAACATACTTCCCGAGGTAAATCACTTAATCAAAACGGTTAAATCGAAAGATAGGGGTAAACCCGATATACATCTTGTGAAAACATTTTACGATCTCGGGAGTTTTGAAAACACATTGGGATTTAAGAATTCTCAAACCTTTCAAAAACGTTTAGGGACACAGCCCAAAAGTCCTTTTCCCAAAACATAAATCCGATAACAACAAATGGGGTCCACGACCCGATCATACCATAACAACCTGTTTAAACAGATTATTCGCGTCCCGTGCTAGCAAGCCACAGACCTCAGATGCTCCCGTAGAACAAACCCGAGTGAATAACCCACAGGGAAACTATATCAAATCACATGTCACCGTAACCGCAGTCACGTGACTACAAGCACATATACGTACATAATCAAACCACAACCATAAGTTATCCCGGCATCGCGCTAACAAGCCACGAACCTCGGAGTCCCCGCAAGACATACCCGATGATACCCCACAAGTTATCTCGGCATCGGGCTAACAAGCCACGAACCTCGGAGTCCCCGCAAGACATACCCGGAAAGGATAACCCTACGGTCACGCCCAACCCATACTAGCAAGTATGGATCCCGGAGATTCAACAATCCTACCCGGAGGCACATCCCATACATCAAGCACACAACAATAATCACTTATCAAGCCAAACAACATTAAGTATCACAACCTCCTTTCAAGGAGTAACAACTAATATCACACACATTACGTTCTTACCGAACAAGTACACAATAACAATACGTAATCCCCGGCAAAGGATTACGGTCTATCAACTCACTCGAAGTGATCATATTATCTTTAAACATACAAAACCAACACACATATTCCGAGAACACATATTCACGAAGTATACGAATTATCGTTGAAAGACAACATTTATCGAGAACATACCAATCCCTTTTTACGTTCATTAAATATTGGATTTCGCATAAAATCATTTATCAAGAATTATATCAACGAAACATGAAATGTATGGGCAAGATACTTGCCTCAAAATCGGCACGCAAGTATCCCGACGAACACGGCTCAACCGGAAAGCTTCGAAACGCCCAATGCTATCGAAACGGAAGATGACGACGAACGAAAGGGTTCAACACGATTTCTTCGCAAGAAACACGACCCTAACATCATACAATCAATAAATCATCGATCATACGAGGAAGAATAATCGTAGAACGCTCGAAAACCCCTCTAAGACATTTTACCGGACACCTTCAAGGCGTCGGTCAAGAACTCGACTCAAACAACGAATCGATACGATCCAACCATGGAATAATAAAGGAAATGATATAATACATCTAAATAATCATCAATCCATCAAAATCCTAAGTTAAATCGGATTAATCGGATGAAAACAACCAAAAACCCCCAAATTCCCCAAAACTAGATTTCTAGGAAATCTGACCTGATTCGGTAGATCAGAGGATGTTATAGGACGGATGATTGACGATATGAACCTCCAAACTTCATGGATTTATTGACCAACAACATCTATCCATGATAGGAACAACTCCAGCCGCGGAAGATAAGTGGAAGAAGGAGAAAAATGGCGAGAAAAACGACTGCTGGGCCTTAAATAGGCTGACAGACTCGACCGTGTCCGCCTGACACGGTCGTGGCGCGCAGTTGACCGGCAGGGACTCGACCGTGTCCTGCTTGACACGGTCGCGGCGCGGAGGGCCTTCCGATAGTGACCCGTCCGACAGCGACTCGGCACGACTCGACCGTGTCCTGGAACACGGTCGGGCGTGTCGGCAGTCGGTTCTGGCTTATCCGGAAGAGTTCGGCACGGGCCGTGTCGGACGACACGGTCGGGTCCTGAGGCAGCTCCGGCATTTCCGGACGAGTACGGCACGGGCCGTGTCGGACGACACGGCGGAGTTCGGCCGGCAGTGATCGGCCAATAACGAGCGGGTGAGCTAAAACGACCATAACTCTCTCGTCCGGACTCCGATTGACTCACCGTTTGAACCATTGGAAAGCTAACTTGATGCTATATAATGTTGCAAAGATTCAGAATTTTTGGACTTTCCAAGAATTAATGGTGACGTTACAAAGTCGAACTCCCACGTGAAAAAGTCGATTAAGGACACGGAACTCAACAAAACGACACCGAAACGAACTCGGATGACAAAAAGTGCAGAATTAATCATTCTCGGAATGACGAAACGGTCAGGAGCGAGTCGTCAAAACGAACTTCCGCCGAAAAAATAAAATTACCGAAATTTGAAATTGGGGTTTTTACCCCCCCCCCCCCCCCCCCCCCGAAATTTGGCCAATTTTATTTCTGTCACGGACACCCATTTCGGCCATCTTCATCTTCTTTTCTTAGTTGATTTTGATCAACCGTACAAATTCTTCTAGCAAGGAATTATCTTTTGTACTGTTTATCGACATTATTCATAAGGATCTAACACTCCGTCTTGTACCAATTGTTCGCGTGTGGATCACCGAAAAAGAAAGACGATATTAGTCAGCTTCTGGTCCGGGTTATAGATTTGTTCTTTGAATTAAGGTAATTCGACGAACTCTTTACAAATCAATTAAATTACTGCATGAAGATCTTCTAGGTTTTTCGTTAATTATTTCTGCTGTGTTTTGTTATATTTATTCTATTATATACACATAAATCCCAACACTGACTAGTTCCGTTATCTCCATCTGGAGGCTCATTCCGCTGCACACTCTGATTCATCTGCGGCAATTGGGTATCCATCTGCTGAAGAATGGTGGTGGCGCCCATATTAACATTACCCTCAGTTGTTTGCCTCAGATCACGCGACTGGTCGTCCCGACCATCATTACTGGGCTGATTGGCGCTCGACAATGAACGAGGCACCTCATCATGCTCCTGACTACACCCACGACCACGACCATGGCCTTGACCTCTCGGCATACTAAACAGACAACCATGCAGTACAATGAAACACAACATCACAAAATAATATACCAAAATGCCAACTCAATACAATATATCAATATAAGGCAACAAATAGCAACACGATAAGATTACCCACTCCGGATAATTTCACGAATATAAGAATTACTACTGCAATAATTGGAACTTACGGTCGTAACTAACAGATCACATGACCATATCAACTGAAAATTTACAACCAATACCGACACAAACACGTCGTAACAAACTACACATCGTTGTAGCCAAATATTGATAACATTCTCTTTAAAACTCCACGAGGTATTAGCTTAAATAATAATATTTTAAGATCCTTGAGTTCGTATAATTTTCCAAAATAATATTTGAAAAGAGTTAGATATATAGACCTACATAATAGACTTACAAATAGGCCTACACCATTCACATTTTGACAAATTTCAAACACTTTTTCTCTCTCTTCATATTAACCAGTCATAGTTGTAGGCCTCTTTGTAGGTCTATTATGTAGGTTTATAAATCATTTTTCATTGGAAAATAATTTTGATACCACATGCTGTTTTACTAAAACTGTAAACAATAGATCTTAATCGTTTCATTTGCAAAATAATATTTCGGAACATCAAATTTCCTCAAAGGCAACATCATCAAAATAACCATGTCATCACGTATCATCATTACAATTGACAACATACAAGGTAACTGCATGTTACCACGCAGCATCATGACAATTAACAACACACAGGGTATCCCGTGGCCATGCTCCCTGGGCATCGACCCCCAGAAGTTCCACCGAACCATCCTCGGATGGGAAACTGTTAGGCGTATTTTTATACGCTTATTTATCATTGTTTTGTATTCTTTTGAATTGTAAATCTGCATAAATGAGCCTGTAATGCCCTATTATCTTATGTTTCGTAGTAAATTGGAGTCCGAAAGCCGAAACGATGAAAAATGGAAGAAAACAGCGAATTTTGGCCCAGGGCCACGACACAAGGCAAGCGGGACGCGGCACAGGAAGGCACCCAGCAACCCCCGAATAATCTGTACTCTGAGCCGCGGCACAGATAAAGTGAGCCGCGGCCCAGATGAATTTATTGCGCCCAGGTTTTTTATCTGCGCCCCGTGAGCCACGGCACAGGTTAAGTGATCCGCGGCATAGGTTGAAAGGACGTTTTTACCCTTAGCCCCGGGAGGCAACCCGAGTTTTAGTAGTAGATTTTTTTAGTGTTTTAGTATTTTCTTGCAATTTTGAATATTTATTTTTCTTCATTTTTGCTTTGATTTGCTGATCCTTCTCGTTCTTGACGTGTTCCTTTTAAAATTCTGTACAGGAGAAGTCCCAAGGAAAAATGGATGCCTGAACCGCGGCACAAGGCTTGTGAGCCGCGGCACATACAAATCGAAAGAGAGAGCCAAACATTCTGTACTATGTGCCGCGGCACAAACTTACTGAGCCGCGGCACACTTCAGTCCTGAGCCGCGGCACACCAATTGTCAAATGATGAGCCTAGGACGCTGTACTCTGTGCCGCGGCACAGACCAAGTGATCCGCGGCACATCAACACTCTGAGCCGCGCACCCGCATTCTGAGCCGCGGAACATGTCGACATAACATCCACAACCAGGCACGCTGTACTCTGTGCCGCGGCTCACTTAAGCTGTGCCGCGGCACACCTTGCGGAATTTGAACAGCCCAGGTAGTTTATAACACGCATTCGGCCGACCACCCCAGGTACACTTCCCTTCCCTTGCGCGCGATCGGCCGACCTCCCTTCCCCTCCATCTTCTTGCAATTTTTCTTGCACTCTTCACAATCCAAGCAAGGTATGTCTAAATTTCTAATCTCAAATTGTTCTATGAATTTAAAGGTGCAGTTGTGTTATGCATTTGATGATTGATCATGTTTATTTTTTTTTGTTTTTCTTTCAAAATTCCTATCAAGTTGAGTTGATGACATGATGGTTTTTGATCGATTTTTAATGATTATTTTTTAGTATAAATGAGTTGAATATGTCGGTTGTCATGACGAATGATTCGTGTTGTTGTTTTTGGGGATTTAATCGAGCTATTATCTTGTTTGTGCTTCAATTGAACTCATGCCCTTTAAATGTTTGATGAAATGTCTGAATGAAAAATTTTCTTTGTTAGGTCAATATTTTGAATCTATATGCAACGTATTCGATCTGTAATTACAGAAACCCCAACCCTTACATCTAGTTTAAACGTTAAAGCTCAATTTTATTTTTCTCTCACGGCTGCGCTAGCTCGTTAAATTCTTGATTTACGGCTGGATATCCTTAGCCGAGTGATGATTATTCTCGTTATTGTTTGAGTAAGTAAACTCCAGTGTTTGATTTTTTTCAGGACTCGCTATGGCTAGGACTAAAAAGCTCAGCAAGAGGGCCAGGACTCAGTCGTCCCCCACTCGAGGGGAAACTTCTCACAGTCGAGCCGAGTCGGAGGCTCACCAGTTCTCTGACCCGGAGATACACAAAATCTTCAACGAGAAGATTCGCCCTAGACCTATGATCCCGGAGAGGGGATTCACCCCAGCCCCCCAGGACGGGGAACTTCTGACCATGATTAACGAGATGGGGTGGACCCGTTTTGCTGCACCTCCTGAGCCGGCGGTGATATCCATTGTGCAGGAGTTCTATGCGAGCGCTTTATTGAAGCACATTAGGGCAAGGCAGACGTTACAGCAGCTGGACACTCGAACTCAGGTCGTAGTCCGAGGCATTACGGTTGATTTTTCTGTAGCTGCTATTCGGAGGTTGTTTGAGCTGCCGGTGGTTGATGAGACGGCTTATGCGCGAGTCATGGATAGCCTCACGAAGGAGGCTCTGCTCGAGACTCTTACACAGCCCGACTCGGACTAGGAGCAGCGCGCACCAGCTTCTGCCACTTTCTACTTCAAGAGCTTGCGACTCAGCCGGCTCGGGCGAGCATGGTTATACTTTATCTGCGCCCGTGTAGACCCTACCTCTCACATCCGCACCATTTTTCTCTCCCGAGCCCGGACATTATATGCTATCACCTCCGGGCTGCGATTCGATGTGGCTCCTCTCCTGGTCCGATCTATATTCCAGTGTATTCAGGGAGGGGCCAAGACGGGGTTGAAGCACCCCTCTCTTATCTGTGCTCTGTGCCGGCAGTCGGGGATGACGTGGTCGGACGACGAGCCGATGCTAGCTCCCCAGGCCCCGATTGATCACCGCATCATTTCACATTTCTACCAGTGGGGAGGAGCGCCGGCACACACTCGGGGGTGAGGATTTCTACTAAATGAGGCCCACGAGGGGTCCCCCGAGCCTCTTCTGCTGACACAGGAGCAGGCAGATGCCAGCCCACCGCCCGACAGAGAGCACTTGCAGGTGATGTTCGACGGGCTGAGAGAGGATATGAGGAGAGAGAGAGAGGAGATGAGGAGAGAGAGAGAGTCTTATGGCTACCATGAGAGAGGATAGCCGGACGGAGAGGGAGAGCATCATTGCTGCCGTCCGAGCTGAGATGCGAGAGCAGGCCCGCCGGGCCAATCGTCGTGAGTCGAGGCGTCTGGCAGCGAGGGATGCCTACCACCAGGAGCACCTTGCTGCATGGACGGCCCACATTTTGCACCCGGACGGGCCATTCATTCCACCCGCTCGGCCAGCCACACCACCCTCCTCGCCGGATGACGCCGGCACCGGTTAAATGTTTGTTTGTAGGGGAGTACTTGACCTTCTTCTTTTATTGCATCTTATATTTTGTCCATTGAGGTCAATGTACGTCCTAAGTTTGGGGGGGTTTACTTTTTGTTGATATATTTATTGCTGTACTTATTAGTTGCACTTTCGTTATTTTTAGTTATATTTTTGTTTGCTAGCCTTGCTTGTCTTGATTTTACTCTTATTCGTGAATTTTTCGTGCCTCTTTTTGTGGAAAACTGATGTTACGACACTGTTTTCTCTCTGAAGAAACGGTTGAGTTTTAGTCGAGTTGTAGTCAGTAATATCTGTTTTTGTTGAGTATTCATCTAGGCCCGAAATTTTTCTCTTTTTTGTAGAAATCTTAGCAGATAAGAGAGGAGACATACGTGTTTTCAAATCGTCGTCTATACGTTTGGTTTCATTTTTCGGTTAGCTAGTCGTCCAGTAACATAAGTCGTGTTGGCACTTGCTTTGAGTTTAGAGTCGGACAGTTTTTCCCGAAATGTCGAGATAATATTTGTTCTATGACGGGAAGTCTAGTAACCGGGGGTATTCGCGTGACCCGTTGTTTACTCTCGTGTAAAATGACGACCCTGATTAGACTAGTGATTTAGAATTTCGCATGTACCGATGATAGGGAGCCTAGTAACCGGGGGTATTCGCGTGGCCCGTTGTTTACTCTCGTGTAAAACAGCGACCTTGATTCGGACATGCGGGAATATCTTTTGGAGTTGTTTCTCCATTGTGGAGGGGAACTTAGTAACTAGAAGCATCCATGTACCCCATGAGTGTCTTTTATGTCAAACGGTTTCCCTATACATGAGAATGGAATTTCCAACCTAGGATTATCCCGATGAAACATCCCGAGATCCGAACCTAGTGGTCAACTCAAATCATCTTCTTGAGCATATATAAGGGAATACTGTCTGAGGGATATTTTTGATGAAACTCGTGAAAATTTTTGCCAGTAGACTGTGGACTGGGGCAAGTTAGCGTGTTTATTTTAACCTTTCATATTGACGGTCGATTAAATTCACGCTTGTTAATCTTTGAGCTGGATTTTCTTCATAAACGAGTGATTAGGACTGAAATTGGTTACTTTGTGGAATCAGTGTTCTGGATGTAGCTCGCTATTACGATACTTGTATTATTCAGAGAGAATTTCAGTGTAGTATTGATTAGGTTGATCACTATGAGTTGCAGGATTATTCACGATATTCTTTTGTTTGAAATTGATTATTTTTGCTTGAGGACAAGCAAAGGCTCAAGTTTGGGGGTATTTGTTAGGCGTATTTTTATACGCTTATTTATCATTATTTTGTATTCTTTTGAATTGTAAATCTGCATAAATGAGCCTGTAATGCCCTATTATCTTATGTTTCACAGGAAATTGGAGTCCGAAAGCCGAAACGATGAAAAACGGACGAAATTGGCGAATTTTGGCCTAAGGCCGCGGCACAAGGCAAGCGGACCGCGGCACAGGAAGGTACCCAGCGACCCCCGAATAATCTGTACTCTGAGCCGCGGCACAGATAAAGTGAGCTGCGGCCCAGATGAATTTATTGTGCCCAGGTTTTTTATCTGCGCCCCGTGAGCCGCGGCACAGGTTAAGTGAGCCGCGGCACACGGGGCGGTTTTGGTGTACTCCGCGTGGTTTTGGGCCGTTGTGAAGCCGGATCTCGACCTAATCACACGGACGCATTTTTGTGGCAGAAGAAAGCTATAAATGAAGAGGCAAGGTCACAAAAGAAGGGGACCGACTGATCAGAGAATTGATTGTCAAGGAGCAGAAGCAGAAGACATCAGGAGCAGAGGGCGGGAGCTAGAAGAACGGAGGGATCCGAGCTCTTCATCTGCATTTGATTTTAATGCTTTCATTCTTTTATTCTGTATTTTTATCTTTTAGCATGTCAGGCTAAAGCCCTTGTTCTAGGATTTTGATGAAACCTAAGTTTTGACGAATTTGCTTTAGATTATCTATATAATTCCCTTTTCTATTGAGTTTTCCCAATTGATTTTAATGCTTTCAATTGTCTGGCCAATAATTGGATTGTTTTAATTACGCAACTCGAATCGGGAGAGGAGAGTTGGTGAGGAACTATTGGTGAGAACCGTTTTATTCTGTGAGATAGGAATATACTCATAGGAACTATGTGGCCTTTCGAAGATTTTATGCTTTTTGCCTACTGACGAATTAATTCACCTAGGGATAGAGTGCGTTATTCGCCTTTAGAAAAATCTATTGACCTCGGGAGAGGCGGTAGAGTATTTTAGCAATCTTCGCCTTCAATAAATTGGGAAAATCATTAATTTCAGATAATCGAGAGTAAATCCGGATAAACCAAGGTTGATTCAGAATCCTAGAATTATTCATCATTTGATTTTCCTTCTTTGATCGATCGTTTTTACTGTTTAGTCTTTTATTAAATTCTTTTAGTAATTAATGGCAACCCAAAGTTCGATTGTTCAAATAAAACTAGAATACATAAACATCGGTAGTTAGTGATTCAGTCCTCGTGGGAACAATACTCACTCATCACTTTATTACTTGTATACGATAACGTGCACTTGCGTTCAAGAAGCTCTTCATCTGCGTTTGATTTTAATGCTTTCATTCTTTTATTCTGTATTTTTATCTTTTAGCATGTCACGCTAAAGCCCTTGTTCTAGGATTTTGATGAAACCTAAGTTTTGACGAATTTGCTTTAGATTATCTATATAATTCCCTTTTCTATTGAGTTTTCCCAATTGATTTTAATGCTTTCAATTGTCTGGCCAATAATTGGATTGTTTTAATTACGCAACTCGAATCGGGAGAGGAGAGTTGGTGAGGAACTATTGGTGAGAACCGTTTTATTCTGTGAGATAGGAATATACTCATAGGAACTACGTGGCCTTTCGAAGATTTTATGCTTTTTGCCTACTGACGAATTAATTCACCTAGGGATAGAGTGCGTTATTCGCCTTTAGAAAAATCTATTGACCTCGGGAGAGGCGGTAGAGTATTTTAGCAATCTTCGCCTTCAATAAATTGGGAAAATCATTAATTTCAGATAATCGAGAGTAAATCCGGATAAACCAAGGTTGATTCAGAATCCTAGAATTATTCATCATTTGATTTTCCTTCTTTGATCGATCGTTTTTACTGTTTAGTCTTTTATTAAATTCTTTTAGTAATTAATGGCAACCCAAAGTTCGATTGTTCAAATAAAACTAGAATACATAAACATCGGTAGTTAGTGATTCAGTCCTCGTGGGAACAATACTCACTCATCACTTTATTACTTGTATACGATAATGTGCACTTGCGTTCAAGAAAAATCGCAACAGAAACCCTTCGTACTCGCACTAAATATTTCCACCGATCCACAATCACATCGAGATAACATCATACGAGCTACAAAGCAAACCTACACCACGCAACCCGGCATTTGGGTACGCAACCAGAATTCTCCAACGAGAATGGTGACACAACAATTATATCAACAACTCGACCTCACACACAATCATGTTAGTTCCAACTCTAGTATCTCGTTTTAAGCGATAAATTCACATTCGCACACACTGCATCTTAACGCGTGCTAAAGCCTACGATTAACATGCATTAACAATCTGTAATAACCAAATATTTTGTCCAGGTTCGTTAGCATGCACTAATAATGATATTAGCGTTCGCTAACTGACTCATCTCTGAAATCCGAAATAAAATTTTAAGTCGAGTAGATTTTTTATCTTTCACTATTTATTTTTTAAAAATGAAAATCACATTTTCATTTTAAAATATACAAGTTTTACAGTGGGAAAGATTTTTAAGATCTTATACTCGAGTTATTTGAAAATAAAACCAATACGTTAAAATCATTTCCAAAATTCCTCTCAAACACGACAAAAGATCAACGATGGTAATATTTTACAAAATGTACAAAATATTTCAAAACACATATTTCAAATACCATCGCAAGGTTCATTCGAAAATATAAGGTCGGCTCGCCAAAATTCAAACAACCTTTCAAAATCCACACTGATTCGCCATTTGATCGCACCGTCAAAATATTTTCGAAAACTGATTTTTCCACAATATACTCAAGTCTATGAAAGTTTAGTGAACCATTTTGAAACACGCACGCGGCGGATATAATTACCAACCAGAACACGTTTGTAGCAAATAACGACAATTAGCCAAATACAACCGATTCTCAAACATATGCTTATACAGCAATCAAAATCACTAGTTCAACAAACACAACTCATGGACACCAAATTCAAACACACGTCAAAACTATTTATCTGAGTTTCTCAACAAGCTCAACCGTCGATACACTTTTCGGAATACATTAATGTCCAAAGTTTCATAACACACTACACCACTCGGTGTCTAATCTACCAATATATCCAGCTCATTACATACGTGATATACCACAAGTATCACATACGAATTCTATCTCACGAAACGCATATAATAAAGCCACTAAACACAAGATATGATAGATGAGACTTACATCCACAGGTCGTACGAAGATGACGATCGTCCACGATACTAATCTCAACGAAAAACATGAATGACACAATGTGACAAATCACAAACTCCACTTGTCAATCGAAAACTCGAATGACGTGACAAAAACACGACACGAATCGACCCGAAAGCCTAGGTTTCCATAACCTAAGCTCTGATACCATAAATATAACACCCCCGAAAATCCACTAGGAATATCACACGCCGTAAACCCTTTTCCACAAGGATCTACCGGGCTAATTACCATAAAACACCAAAAGTTTTACCGGCGGGGGTCAAACTATACACTGATGCGGACCGATAAGGTCAAATATTTAAAATACATTGACCGACAAGGTCACCTGACTAAATCAATCCAAGTAAAACTCCTTACAGTACATACCCATACAGGGGATAAAATACAATACATCGGAAGACTGAATATAACTCAACAGTACAACGACATCATACTGAACTCTCTAACTCTTGATTAATATCGCGACCTATCATCTTCCATGTCGATCCTGTGACTGTTCCCACGAACTAAGCCTACCTGAAATGCATGAAGTGCATTTCCCCCATTTAAGGGGTCAGCACTTCGAGTTTGCTAGTACGAGTATTCTAATCATACCAAATATACCAAATAAATTTCAATGGGAGTCTAACAACAACAAACATTAAGAGAAATTCCCGAGAAATTTTAATGTTTAGAAAATAAACTCACTTCTTTAAAAACGAACATCATCTCGGCATTTTAGAAAACAGAAAAGAAGTATTTTTTAATCTTAAGTCCAAAGTTATAAAACCTTTTCAAATCAATTGGGTCTCGGCCAAAAGTTTATTCAGTTCTCAGCAACTAGAATATAAACACGGGTCCTCGACCCAAAGATAGAAACATCACTCATACTCATCAAGTGACCAGTTCGAGAGGCCACACCTGTAATACCCTCGCCTTTAATATTGTATTTTCTGATTTAAGCTAAGTATTTTCGCACCATATCTGTATTGTTGTAGCAAGTATATCGACGAATTATGTTAAGTTGGAATCATGGTCATTCATACTATATTAATTGTTGGGTGATATTGGGAGAATTCCATTTATGCTTGTTATAGCACTTAACGTACGTTAACCCATCTTCTTAACGTACGCTACGTACGTCGCCTTACGTACGTAACATCCATATGTTAACGTACGTAATGCGGGAGATCCACCGGTGATCGCCTTTCGGCGGGTGGGGCCGAGCGGGGGTAGGTGGTCGGGAGTCGATCGCGACAGCCAAGTCAACGGCTATTACGTACGTAATAGCTATCTAGTTACGTGCGTAACGAATTGCGTGTTTTGAGGCAGAAAGATCTGATGAAATTGGTTACGTACGTAACGATCATGAGATTACGTACGTAAGGACTATAACGTACGTTAACCACTTTCGTTAACGTACGTAATGCCGAGTTCAGATTATAAATGTATGACTTGCCATTCATTTCCTACTCGACCCTTTCAACCTCCCAACTGATAAAAACGATTCCCTTCCCTTCCAACTCCGTTTCTAGCCCTTCTAACTTGTGTTGGAGCTTCAGCACTTGATTGGTGACTTGGAGAGTTAGAGATTGAAGTGTATCCCTTGAGGTGTTGGTGTTGTTCTTCATTTTGAGGTTGGTCTTTCTTTAACTCATATCAAATCCATGCTTATGATAATGTTTGTAACACCCCCAGATCAAACCGGGAATATTACACGCCGCAGACCCTCTCCGTGAGGATCCACCAGGCTAGACATCAAAACAACACATTACATTACATACCGACGAATCAAAATAACGGACCAATAGACCGATTTGGTCTTTCGTCACTGACTTGAAAATCAAAATACATAAACTCATCCAGACTCATACCCACAAAAGGGTAAAATACTTGCAACAACGAACAATAAGACAGCGGAAAAGACAATACAATGGACTCCGACTAACTGAACCCAAAACTGGCCTTCGTGTGATTAGTATCATTCGTCTTTCATCATCCCTCGTGCCGATCCTGTGTCTTGCTCCCGAAAACCTGCATGTACCTGGACACAATACAGATATCCACCCCCCGATTACTCGGGGGTTAGCAAAACTCCACTGTTTCGCTAGTGCAAGTATAAAGTGCAAATACGAGCCATACACAACACATTCCGAGAATATAACGAAAGACTTCCCGAGATATATTTAGTTAAAAAAATAGTTCAAGTCTTGAAAGCAGAAACGAAGCAAGTAAGCATTTTGAAAACATTGCCAAATCTCAGGAGTTTTGAAAACATCAAAAATTGGAAATGTTCTTAATTCCTCGAAAGCCATTTAGGGTCACAGCCCCAAAGTTCATTTTTCAAAAATACAAATCCGTTTGACAAAACACGGGGTCCACAACCCAACCATTCCGGTCACAAAATACAGGGTCCACGACCCGATCGTCCACTTCAATTCACTTACAAGGACACATTACACATAACACATTATTCTTATGCCATTCTAGCCAAGCACCAAGACTCGATATATAATATCTCTCGACCCCAAGCACAAAGCATTGTGATACTCCGGACAATATCACAATTAACGAAAACATCAACATCATCCTCAAGATGAAAACCTGGCCCAGTAACCGGCCGTACCCCTTAGTATCGACCCCGGACATCCCGTCGGACACTCCGGGTGAAACCACTTCAGCGGCCGTACCCCTTAGTATCGACCCCGGACATCCCGTCGGACACTCCTGGTGGAAGTTCATCCACACACGCACCCAAGTCCACTTCCGTGGCCGTACCCCTTAGTATCGACCCCCAGACATCCCGTCGGACACTCCGGGTGGAAGGAACAACACACACACACGTTCCAAAAATCACAGTTGCAAACCACAAGCCTCGAAGGTCAATCACAGTATATATAGTCGAGGTACCTTACTAGAATGGCCAGTTCATCCAACATATACTCACGACCAAGTAATGATACGATTCACAAGGACGCGCAAGATTTCAACAGCACCGAACGACACAACTAATATCACACAAACTCACATATTCATCCATAAACACGTGACTCCAAGCACATAATTTCACAAGAGAGTTACACTGTACATTTACCGACGCCATAATCATACATAATGACGTCACATGAAAGTAAGGCGATCCTATACTCGTCACTAACACACATATCCAACTAAACATATTAATTCCCGACACACACGGTTCACCTTTACGAAAAGCATGATGGTAAATATACCGATTCTTTTGAAAAATGGTTATAAATATTTATTTAGCACATATCGACGATTAACAACCATAATATCCACAAAACACGTAATGTATGGGCAAGATACTTGCCTCGAAACCACGATCGCAACAAGACGACGGATGAAATACGGTCGAATAGCCCCGAACCCCCGAACAATATCAAGAACGCAATAGCACCACGAGTACTACGAGAATAACACCACACGAATCATCAATCACCAAACGGGATTCAACATCGGAAATCCTCGAGCACCTATAATCCTTCGGAAGGAACAACAAAAGATGATTACGACAAGAATTAAGGCAAAAACGACGGAAATCCCAACAAACTATCGAAAGGAACTCATTGGGACATTTAATCGAACACTAAATGTTCAATAATTCCCAAGAACACTCGAATCGTCGATCGAGTTAAACAAACTTGATATATGGATATACAACCCATAGAACATGATTAATAACATCATACTACACCAATCAATGTATCAAAATCGGATTAGAAACGAAATCAAGAACAATTCTCCGAAAAGTCAACTTGAAGGAAAATCAAGAAATATACCTTGATTCGACGAAATACACGGATTAGATGTTGATATAATCAACAAGGATCTTCCAAAATGCCTTGGAAATGATTAGAATCGGCCAAGAACTCCATTTCCCGTCGCACCCGTCGCCAATCGCCGAAAGAAGGAAAAAAAATCGGGTAGGAAATGAAATCTGGCCGAGCCAGGCTATATATAGCCGTGAGTTACTGGCCGAATCGGCGAGCCTTACGGCCGTAACTCGGACACCTTACGGACGTACTCGGCACCCTTACGGCCGTATGCGGCATTCGTCAAAAATCGCCAAAGACCAAATGACACTTACGGCCGTAACTCGCACACCTTACGGCCGTAATCGCCTCGTCAAAATCCGCCCGGCGCTCGTACGGCCGTACCCGATCATGCTTACGGACGTAACTCGGACACCTTACGGCCGTAATCGCACCTTACGGCCGTAACTCGGCGAGCCAGGCCACTGCTCGGCCGTGACTCGGCCGTAGCCACTCCGACGGCCGGGACGACCCGAAACCCGAACTGAGTAAAAATCGAAGATACGGTTCTGAAGTACTCGCAAAGACGAATCCAAGCACTAAGAGAACACACGATTCCGACCATCCGAAGTGTTGGAATTCGACAACGGAAATAATTACCCCAAACTTTGGGAAATTACAAAAATGGCCCAAAACGTCCGAAAATCACGATACGTGATTGAAACACCGAACCAAAGCTCGCAACATGAATAATAACATTAAATGAACTTGCGAGAAACTCAAACTCTTGATTTCGGACGAGATTCGCAAGAATCGAGCTCAAGTGCGGAAAAGTCGCTAAAAAGCACGGAACTCAACAAAACAACACCGAAACGAACTCGGATGACAAAAAGTGAAGAATTAATCATTCTCGAAATGACGAAATGGTCATGAGCGAGTCGTCAAAACGGACTTCCGCCGAAAAAAAGAAAATTACCGAAATTCGAAATTGCGGATATTACAATGTTAGTAGCTAAATACTTCTCATAATATTAGTTTAAGCTAGTGTAAACATGATAAGTTAATTGAATCATGCTCAAACTAAGTGAAGATTAACATTAAATGTATTAGTGTTACTTCTTGATGTAAATAACTTCATAATGTGATTGTGTTGATAATGATATACATAAAACCTGATGTATAACATGATAATTGGAAGTTGATTATAGTCTCAACACTAGGAACATGTTATGGATGATATCCTTAATGATTAAAGGTGAGGAATGTTAAATTTGTCTTGAACATTCAATTGATTTTTGAAGGTAATATGGAACCATGATTTTTGGCCTCTAAAACCTTTGTTATAAAATTGTTGGAAAGATTATGTTAACCCCTTGAAGATGATCTTCGCAAGATGGGATGAAGTTACTTTTAAAATTTCAAGTATCCAATGATATAACTAGGCTTTTAATAAATTCTTCAAAAGTAAAACAATGGATATTGATAGAAGGAAGTTGCAATCTTCATATGTTCAAAGTAATCGATTTCGTTAAAGGGTGTTAATCACTACATTAATAGGTTGATAGTGTTCTTAAGAGGATTGTGTTGAATATGATGATACCAATGCGGTAGAGGAGTAGCCGAATTCCATTTCATTAATCCGTGCGTGTTAAGAGACATAAATTAAGATGATGTTCTTAGTTCACTAAAAACTTAAACTTATGTTTCATATAGTAATCAGTTTTGAATGTAATCATTGGTAAAATAATGAAGAACGTAATTAACACAAACTTATATCGTAATCGGAAGTGCCGATGATTTGAAAAGATGTTTTCACAATGTTACTTTGGTAATAAACTGAACTTCAAGTATTTGATATTAATGTTAGAATATGTGAATGAACATGATAAACATACGATGATTTGTAATAAGAACATTAAAGTGATCAATAGGATAATTGATTTATTCAAGTAAATTTACGAATATTGTTCATGTAATAATACCGTTATCATACGAATGTGTTGTTGAATGAATTACATTTCATTCAAGGTTGTTTATTCACGTGAGTATTGTTAGACGAGGATACCGTTTGTTTGATCATTCACAGAAGGATTATTCATCTACGGAATTGAGGCAAGTTATCTTGCTTAGTTATAATGATGATTGAATTCTTGTGATTATTATGCGTTTCGTGTGTATGAAATGTTCTGATATTCTATGATTCGTGATATGGTGACACCCTTGATCGTATTGTCATGGTGTTGGGGATGATATACCCGAAATTACCGTCCTTGTTACCGTTAGTCCTTTTGAGATTTGTTGACACTTCGGTGAGTCGTTCGATTCCTTGATAAAAGGTGTAATTCGTTGAGTTTCGTTGTCATGTTGTATCGTGACATCTCTGGAGTCATATCTGCGTGCCGATTGGTTATGTGTAGGATTTTTAGATGGGCACTTGATGATCATGCGTGGATGTTTTCCGCATTTAGATCGTGCACACGAGACGTAGTTCGTGAGGCTAATTAGGTACATCATCCCACGTATATTCTGGATTCCGTATACGGGGTGGACATGTGCACGGACACATTTCCGGATCGGGCATACTGTGACGTCCGTCTTGAGCCATGATATATGGTCGTTCGCATATTTGGTTATGTTCGACAGTTGGGACTGATTGTTTATACGCCTTCGGGGTATATTCAGTAGTCGATGGTTTTCTTTGAGATCAGTATATATATGAATTGTATAATGTCATGAGAATTATTATCATGTTTAGCTGACCCTGTGGTTTGGGGCGAAATACTTGTATTTCAGGGCGAGGAAAGGGCAAGGCACATGAGGAGCACAATGGCGACGAAGGGTTTTGAAGTATGCTATTTCGGGGGCCCCGAGTCTTTTGAATGTTCGGTTATGTTTTATTGTGACTTTCATTTTATTTTGTGTCGGATGAATGTACTATAATCTGTTAGGTATTGCCCATCGTCATATGGTCTGTACCGAATTTGGATCCTGTGTACGCTTGCTCGTATTAAAGACATGTATAACTTATACTCCACATCGGGGTTTTTATTGTGGTACGGTGCCACGTTGTCAGGTTGTAAGTCTATATCGTGATATCGCCTGGTGGGTCCCGGTAGGGGGTCCACGGCACTGTAATAGCCACTGTTTTCGGGCTGTTACAACACTGGACCATACCTGGTGCCACACTAATACCATTCATACTCGTCAAGTAATGAGCTCCAGAGGTCCCATCGGATCGTACCTGGTGCCACACTAATACCGTTCATACTCGTCAAGTAATGAACTCCAGAGGTCCCGTCGGAGCGTACCCGGTGCCACACTAATACCATTCATACTCGTCAAGTAATGAACTCCAGAGGTCCCGTCGGACCGTACCCGGTGCCACATTAATACCATTCATACTCGTCAAGTAATGAACTCCAGAAGTCCTGTCGGACCGTACCCGGTGCCACATTAATACCATTCATACTCGTCAAGTAATGAACTCCAGAGGTCCCGTCGGACCGTACCCAGTGCCACACTACAAAAAAGTTGTCCACAACACATATCAACAACACCATAGTCACATTAAAACACAACACTACATATATGCACCACAACCATCACGATTAATACACAATAGTCGCATAATATATATATATATATAATCAACCGGATATATTACACATCCAAGTGTGTTATTCAATCAACACAATCATCGCAACCAACACAATTCCACAATAAGTGACAATTGAACACGGCGTCATACAACAAAACATTAACCATGCATGATTCACATAATACACAAACAAAAAATAAATATTGAATAAACCACCGTACATCCATTTCATGACTTCAATTCACAAGGTATAAATCGTATAGACAAGAATACTTGCCTCGGAATCGGCACGCGAATACTCCGACGAACACGGCTTGATCGAAAAGCCTCAAAACCTACAACCTCCGCGAGGGAACACCAACAATACGATTACTACAATTATTTCAACAGATAACGATGGAAACCACACCCGAAATCGGACGAGAAGTCCATTGAAGAACTTAATCAAACAATAAATGTTCAAGATTTTCTCCAGAACACAAGAATCACGATCCGGGTTAAATGATTGGATATATAATCCATAGGATATGTTCAACAACATCATATAACACAAAAACGATTAATCAAAACCGGATTAGACGGAATAAAGAACAAAACCCTCAAAAGGTCAACTTTATGACAAACCAAGAAAGTACCTCAATCCAACAAAGAACAACGGATTAGATGATGTTATAATCACCTAAGGCCCTGTTCTTTTGGACTTATTTTTCAGTTTTTCAGTTCAGGTCACGTCAATTCAGTTCAGTTCCGTTCAGGTCCATTCAGTTCAGTTCTGTTCAGTTCTCCTTCTTCTTCTTCTTCTTATTATTATTAATCTTAATCTTAATTATTATTATTGTTATTATTACTAATAATATTTACTATTATTGTTGTTGTTGTTGATTACTATTATTATTATTATTTACCATTATTATTATTATTATTAATCTTAATTATTATTGCTATTATTACTAATAATATTTACTATTATCGTTGTCGTTGTTGATTACTATTATTATTATTTACCATTATTATCAGTGTAATTATTATTATTAATCTTAATTATTATTATTGTTATTATTACTAATAATATTTACTATTATTATCGTTGTTATTGTTGATTACTATTATTATTATTTACCATTATTATCAGTGTTATTATTATAGTTATTATCGTTATTATTATTAATATCATTAATATTATTATAATTTACCCTTATCAAATAGATCTCAACTCATCATTTATATTTTATTATATTAATATTATGATTATTTTTATTATTATTTTATTATATTTATTATTTTTATTATTATTATTTACCCTTAATATATATTTGATTCGATTCGTGTCAGTCCATTCGATTCGATTCGATTCGAGATCCATTCGATTGATTCGATTCGGTTGATTCGATTCATTCAGTCCAAAGAACAGAGCCTAAGACCCTCCAAAGCTGTTAGGAATATGCCCTCGAATGCCACTCAGGGGATGAGAGAGTAGGTGCATTGTACTTATAATTATAGAATAATTAATAAAAAGGTAATACGATTCATTCACTCTTTATTGTATTTCAAATGCATTATTGATTTGATAAACATTGAAGTGAAGTCCATGTAAATAAATCGAACATTCCATTCTCGTTATCGGATAAGAGAAAATGCACTGGAATTGTTTAAAGTTTATTTACGTAAATTGTTCGCAAGTCAATAAACTTGAATGGGCATTAAGTTTTAGTAAGATTTGTATAACTAATGCTAGGACGTGTGCATGTCTTGATAACATAGTTATAAGTATATTGGTGGGACCAGTATACTCGAACAAGACTCATACTTGATTCAGTCACACAGTATTCACTCTCGGAGAGTCGATGACGAATCGAAAGGTTGTGATAGTATACGTGGACCTTTGACTTGAGGGTTCAGTAGAAGATATGCCTGTGACGTTTGGTTTGTCAATAGAGTAGTTAGACTCATTTGCTTAATTGTTGAGTCAACCTCGAAGTACGGACTATACGGGCAGGTAGCAGTCTTTACTGTACGCCAAGAAAGGATTCTATCTCCTGTTAGTGAGCAGGCGAATGTCCTATACGGTTAACGGAAAATTAGATCATAAGTCTTTGGCCAAAGCATTCTGATATAGTCGTATTAGATACAATATTAATCAGTCGGTCTTGATTTGCATTAACACATGTATAGTGTCTAGTCAATAGTAGGGTTTGAGATTACCGTGACCCGAAGACTTGACCGGGACATCTGATGAAGGGTCTATATGTATATGGTATTCACAACATAATGGTTCTCGAATGATCCCTTCATTCGTTCTCAGTCGGGATTTACAGTGCGGCCCGCTAGGATGGCTAAGTGTTGCCCGCACTCATTGGTTCCTCCCAATGCCGGCTGAGACGGACCTACGAAGTTGCGCATCAGGAGCGTTGACGGATAAATGTGAATTTATTATCTCTCTATTGATATTAGATATTGGATATCTAAATTATGATTTATTGGATAAATCAAATTGCGATCTTATGAATTGAAATTAAGTTACTAGGTAATTAATTTAATTCATAAATTATATTTCTTAGAGAAATATATTTTTGTATTTGATATAATTAATTAATTGAATTAATTAATTAAGTATAAATATATTGGAAATAAAACGGAGTGTATTTAACGGATTCGTTTGACGAACGTCCGGTACACGAGCCGAGTGACTCGGCCCGTTTCTTGAAAATTTCCTTTGACCGCCACCACCTTACTCACCCTCACATGGTTTGGTCTTGTTTTGTTTTCTTGTTATGATTTGGTGTATCATGGTGTTGAGATTCCTTGCTTATTTTACTATCTCAATTATGAGATGAGTTTCTTTTATAATGTAATCTCAACATCATCATCACTTCACTTCATACACACCATCTTGAGAGTGCTTCGGCCGAACCAAAAAGGAGTGGAGGGAGAGTTTTATTTTCTTAATCAAGTTCTTCATCTTAGAGGTGAAAATTTTTAAAGAAAAATTGAGAGAAAAAATCCTACGATACCTTCCTAGCCGTGTTCTTGGAGAACAAAGTTACATTGAATTTTTTCGGTCAAGTTCCTTCGCGTGGTGATGTAGAGGCATCGTATTTCCGGTGTTTGGGACGAAGGGATTTCGTTCTCGTGCTCGTGTTCGTGATCGTCATCATCTTACGAAGATTTATTTCAAAGGCTTCAAGGGTATGATCCTTTTATCTTCGTTTGTTTTATTTTTCGTATATACGTTAATTGATCGATCCTGTTTGGGATTCGTTTTTATTTTTTCCGCTGCGTATTTTGTTTTATTGCCGGAATCCCAACAAAAGTACCTTTAAATGGATCAAAATCGACCAAAATTCCGAACCCTGGCCGGATCGCCTCAGACGTCGTGGTAGGAGAGAAGAAATGAAAGAAATGACGGGAATGGTTGTTGCTCCACTATATATATATATATATATATATATATAGTGGAGCAGTTAGAGCGCGCTAGGTTTAAACATTAGCGTGTGCGAACGAGGGCCAACGTTTCAATACATTCTGTCCAGTAGTGTATTTAGTGTGCGCTAATCAAGTTTCTTAGCGCGCGCTAGCGAGTTCTAGTTTCAGTCTAGTAGGTTCTTGACTGTCTCCGACTAACAATTAGCGTACGCTAACTACCTCAATAATGCATTACTAATGCATTCAAGCGTGCACTATATTACAATATAGCATGCGCTATGCCAACTGCACAAGCAGTACGACCGCACCAATAACTCAACACAACAACGAAACTCCTCGACGAAGCCACGATCACGCAGCATTCGATGAAACGCTAACAAAAAACACCAACAACACAAATTAAACACAAACACGCGATGAAGCACGATATATGTTCACATAAACACAAGTACCACACGACCCCTTAACTAATAAACACGGTAACGCGATATCACACA
This sequence comes from Orobanche coerulescens, assembly GCA_033398695.1. Classification (NCBI taxonomy): domain Eukaryota; kingdom Viridiplantae; phylum Streptophyta; class Magnoliopsida; order Lamiales; family Orobanchaceae; genus Orobanche; species Orobanche coerulescens. The sequence continues at coordinate 24,990,057 of CM065805.1, read as the reverse complement.
TGTCAGTCAACGAGAAAACAATCTCGACCACTTAACAACAGACAAATATTCAACATAAGATGGCAACCAATTCAAGACAACCGGAAATAAAAACCTCAAGTATTACACCTCCATTGTGGCATACTCTAAAGGAATTTGGATCCGTGACCTACTCTGATGCCAATTATTGGTCACTATAGGGGTGAAGAGTGTCCTATCTGTACCAACACGAGTTTTTTTTCTAGCGTTCATTGTCCTCACTCACATGCACTATGAGACACTTCCATGAGGGCCATCCATCCCATAAATATTCCAAGCCAAACGTTTAACTTTAGAGTTTCTATGACAACCAGAAAAGAAAATGCATCTTGTTGGTATAAGTAATCCAAATCAATTTATTTAATTACAACCTAGTACATATCTCACGGACTTGCTTCCCCTGGTCTTGCAGAGCCTCGATGTCAAATCACAAATCGTGCCTAACGTACTTTTTAAGCCTTATGTAGGCAGGATGCTGGACTGAAGCCTAACACCAACAATCATTTTAGAAGCAGTTGCATCACAAGTGTAATACCCGTAATTTCGATTTCCGGTAATTTCTTTTTTTTGGCGAAATTCCATTTTGACGACTCGCTCATGACCTTTTCGTCATTCCGAGAATGATTAATTCTGCACTTTTTGTCATCCGAGTTTGTTTTGGTGTCGTTTTGTCGAGTTCCGTGCTTTTTGGCGACTTTTCCGCACTTGAGTTCGATTCGTGCGAATCTCGTTCGAAACTGATGTTTCGAGTTTCCCATAAGTCCGTTTAACTTTGTTAGACATGTTGTGAACTTTGGTTTGGTTATTCGATCACGTATCGTGATTTTCGGGCGTTTTGGGCCATTTTGTAATTTACCCAAAGTTGTGGGTATCCACATTCGTAATTGTTGTTTTGACCCTTTTCATGGTCGCGCGAGATTAATTGTTGCATGGTATTTCTTTTCGGATTGATGTTGTTGTCCGAGAGCATTTTGTCGTGTTCGTTTCGTGCGTTTTCGGTAATCGAGTCTTCGGGTCGTGGCCGCTGGGCAGTGGCCGGACAGGTGCGGCAGGCACTGTCGGAAGTGCTGGGCACTGGCCGGACAGGCGCGGAAGAAACCGGCGTAGCACACGCTACGGCCGGAAGTCTGTGCGCGCTAGCTCGGCAGGTATAGCACACGCTAGCTCGGCCGACCAACGCGCGCTATCGGACTGGGCAGTGGGGTTTCTGGGGTTCTGGACTCGGAAAGGATCGGCAGGTAGCGCACGCTACGCCGAGGGTGGCGCGCGCTAGTCGGCAGGCGTAGCGCACGCTATCGTCCGGCTAGCGTACGTTACAGCGGCGATTGATCCGAGAGGTTACAGGACGGATCGGCTAGCGCCGCGCTAGCGTCCGCAGCCGCCTTCTCCTTGATCGGGCGGCGAGATCCGGCCAGCAGATTGAGTCTTCAGTATCAGGCCTTGCGGGCCCCGACCGAAGGTTCTCGGCCGAGGGTGCCCGTTAGCGCACGCTAGTCCGGAAGGTATAGCGCACGCTAGGCCGTGCCTGTATAAATATGACAGAGTTGTCATATTTTCACCCGTTTTTCATTTCCATCTTTTCCTCTCCGCGGCTGGAGGCTTGGCGATCCAGGAGACTTATTGTCAAGCAACAAATCCATTAATTTTTTGGGTTCATATCATTGATTGATCATCCTATATCATCCTTTGATCCAGCGAATCAAGGTAATCTCTTCTTAGAACCCTAGTTTCTTGAATTTTGGGGTTTTTGGGTTTTCATCCGATTCGTTCCAAATTGTTGATTAATCCATGATGGGTATGATTAATCTTAGTATTATTCATGTGTTTAACATCATTTAATCCATTGTTCTTCGTCAAATCAAGGTATATTTCTTGATTTCCTTCGAATCGACTTTTTGGGGGATTTGTTCTTGATTTCGTTTTCCATCCGTTTTGATGGATTGATTGTTGTTAAATGATGTTGTTAAACATATCCTATGTATTGTATATCCATATTTCGGTTTGGAATTCCGTTTTCGTGTTTTGACGGGACGAATCGTATTCTTGGCCGTTTTGGGGGAAACCCTTGAACTTTCGTCGTTTGTTCCTTGAATTCAGCGGCTTTGGGTCGTACTTTGGAATTCATTTTCGTTGTTATTGTTGTCGTTCGTAGTTTATTGTTGCGGGTTGTCTTTCGGTGGAGTCGGCGAGTTTGTAGTTGGTTCGTGCCAACCTACTTCGGTCGATTCTCCGCGTCGTGGTTTCGAGGCAAGTATTTTCTTATACGAGTTGTGTCCTGCAAATAGAGTTTACATGTTGGATTTACGATGGTTGGTTTATCCTCGTGACTGTGATTCGTGTGAGTTGATTTAGATTTTATTATTTTGAACATTGAAGGTTTTAATGATGTTTCCATTGGTTTAATGTTGTGGAATCGTGTATTCCGTGGTACTTGTGTTGTTGAGTTTTGAAGAGTTTGATAATGGTGTCGGATAAGTGGCCATCCCTAGTAAGTATTCTTGATGAGCTTACATTCTTAGCATATTAGTATTGCATGAGTAACGTTTGTGTGTATGCTCACTACGGGTTAGATCCGACGGGGTCTCGGTAGGGATCCACGGAGGTGTGGATCGAGGAGCTTTGATTTTAACCACTACGGGTTAGATCCGACGGGGTCTCGGTAGGGGTCCACGGAGGTGTGGATCGACGGTTAATTGTGGTGCATTTTACAAATGTGATTTGATTATGGCATTTCCGGAAATGAGTGCTTTTGAACGGTTTTCATGATTGCATGTATCGACTAAGTGTGTAAGAGGTAAGTTGTTCGTTTGGCTTACTTGGCTAGGATGACACTAGAGTATTTGTCGTCTATGTTTAAACCTTGGGTTGTCGATTTTGATGTTGGAAAACGAACCTTGATATTATTCTCGTGTACTGTGATTTGATGAGTTTGGGGATGAGATCCCAACGGTTTGTAAAGGTCGTTTTATGGAAAGTGATTTTGGGCCGAGACCCGTTCATTTTGAAATGGACATTTTCAACTAAGGACTTAAGGTCTAGCAAAGTTTCTATTTTTAAAATCCCCGAGATGAGGAATCTATTTTCAAATACTTCTTTGATGGTGTCTAACTAATAAAACTTCTCGGGAAGCCTTTTGTAATTATTTGTCATACCCGATTCGCGATTTCTATTTGTTTGTTACATTTCGTATGATTTCATACTTGTACTAGCAAAACAGTGGAGTTTTGCTAACCCCCGAGTATTCGGGGGTGGATGTCTGTATTGCATTCAGGTTTTGGAGCATAGCACAGGGTCGGAATGAGGGATGATGAAAGATGAACAATACTAATCGCACGAGGACCCGTTGATGTCGTATTGGTTTAGTTGTATTTTATTTTCTACTGCAGTATTCTTTCCTGGTTGTACGGGAGTTTGTCGTACTCGACCCCTGCGTGGGCATGTGTTGTGATTCAGTTGTAAGTATTTATTGAAAGACCAAATCGGTCTACTGAGTCATTTTAGCCTTAAAGGCATTGTCGAGATGTTTAATAATGTTACCAGCCTGGTAGATCCTTGAGGAAAGGTTCTACGGCGTGTAATATCCCTGAGCGGATAGGGAGTGTTACATAAATGGTATCGGAGCTTAGGTTGTGGAAACCTAGGCTGTCGGGTCAGTGGTGTCTATTGAGTTTTGTCTCGTCGGATTTTGTCTGACTGAGTCGTGTCGCGACGCGTCGTCTGAGTTTGTTGGTCGTGATTAGTATCGTGGGGTGATCATCATCTTCGTGCGACTTGTGGACGTAAGTCTCCCTTCTTTGTGTTGTGCCTCGTGTGACACGAGCTATTTTTATGATTATTTGTTAAGTGATGGAATCCTTCTGTGGATTTTGATTTCACAATATGTATTTAGTCGACTCTCGTAGTTGGTTTATACGAGGAGTGTCGTCGCTGCTGAAATACCCGGTTGTAATTCATTCATTATCATTCAGTAATTATCAGTCAGTAATTGTCACTCAGTAATTTTCACTCATTAATAATCACTCATCATTCATGATTCATTCATTTGTGTTCATTGTTGGCATATTGTAACCGTGTATCAGTTACCGATCGTCATCCATCTCCGTTTGAGTGTCGAGACGAGAGTATTATCATTATCATCGTGATTGGTAGTCTTGAGTTGGAAGTATCATGTTTGGCACGTGTTGGGCTAGTTTACTTTCACATACGTATGGTATGTCGGATCATTCATTAATCGTAGCGAGAAATCGGAGTTGTCGGATTTTTGTCACTTCCAGCAGCGAGTTACGGCCGTAACTACTCAGGCATTACGGCCGTAACATGCATTCATTGGTTTAAGGGTGTTTTGTCCGAATGTGAGATACGGCCGTAAGGTAGGCAGGCCACGGCCGTAAGGTGTGTTCGTGACTTCCAGGCAATGTTGGACGAAGAGGACTTACGACCGTAAGGGTTGCGGCGTACGGCCGTAAGTTCAGGAAGGTACGGCCGTAAGGCTTGGACGGTTACGGCCGTACGTGTCGAGCAGGGTGTCCAGGCAGTTTCGACGAGGGCTTCATACGCCCGTAATCTTGGCCGGGTACGGCCGTATCGGTCGAGTTACGCCCGTAAGGTGTGCGGGTATGGCCGTATGGTTGTCGGTATGTGTTTTGGACGAGGGCGAGTTACGCCCGTAAGACGGGTGCGGGTACGGCCGTATGGCTGTCGACAGTTTCTGGACGAAGCCGAGTTACGGACGTATGAGATGACTGGTTACGGCCGTAAGGCCGTTGACCTGGGATGTTACGGCCGTAAGTAGGCCGAGTTACGGCCGTAACATTCGGCAGTTTATAAGGGATTGGACGTGACTTTATGCTCATTTTATTATTTCTTCAACTTCTATCCGAGAGACAGAGCTTGAGGGAGTGATTTTTCATCATCAATCACTTGGGTGTTCGGTTTTCATCATCTTCATTCGATTGTGAAGCTCGGATAGTCAATCTAACGCGTGTTCATCGGATCAAAGTGCTTGGATCTTCTAAGGTAATATTCTTCAAACATCTTGGATTTCGATTTTGTGTTGAGATATGATGTTTTTGACGTTATAATCATGTTGTATGAAGAGATGTACGTATGATTACGAGTGTGTATGAATATTCATTGGATTATTGAAAGATTATTCAAGAACACTTTGAATATTGAGTTGGATTTGGGGGTTTTCGATTAGTTGTTGTTGAAATCACGAATTTGGATGTTCATATTGGATTTTTGATTGTATTGAAGATGTTTTGTTGGTTTGAACACTCCTTGGGAATTTGGTATTGGTACAATTGAAGATTGATTGTAAACAATCAAAGATTGGTTACAACGTGTTCGATATAATGCCCCAATGAACTTGGTTTAGTCGTATCGACGTTTTGAGTTCGTTATACTCGTGTTTGATTCGTATGTTGAACGGATTGTTGGTAATTGTGTTATTCAAGGTTGTTCGAGCGACCGACATCTCATTTAGGACGTTTGTTCGTGGAAGGACATTGTTCACCGGTGTTGTGTAAGTTAATTCTTACTCGGTTAAAAGGATATTCATTCCTTTTGTTGTTGTTCATTCATAATCATAACTCCTTCATAATGTATTAACCATATTGAGACTTGTAATTGTCGAATAATCACTTCATTCATGAGGAACGACGGTTCCAATCATTTCATTGAGCTATCATTCACTTCACTATTATTTTCATCTCGTTGAGTCATTCTTGACCTTGACGGATTATTATTCATTGATATTCATTATGGTCACTTTCGATGGTGTGACCTTCTGGGTTCATATTGCGTGGCCGGGTGCGGATGTGTGGAATTTTTAGTCGGGCACACGATAGCCATGTGTTGGGTTCACCGATACATTGGACTGTGCACACGGTAACGTTTACCTCCGTGAGACTAATTAGGTACAAGGACGGGTGTGTCCAGGCACTCGTCTTGTGCACTCGCACAGAACATTACGGGCGTACTATGATGCTCCTCTTCAGCTTAAATTCATAACTAAGGATATTTCATAATTGAGATATATCATGATTGTGTATATTCAACCCTTGAGGATTGTTGTTCTGTGTAACTGACCCCGTTGGGGGATATTGTTTTCAGGTCATGGCAAGGCAAAAGCACGGGAAGAGAACGTTGACGGCGAGAAGTCCCAGTGATACTAGTAGGGGGCCCCAATCCTTTTCAGTCATTCATGTTGTTGTCATTTTGTTTTTCCGCTGCAGTTTTCCACTTGGATACTCCGTTTCATTCAGTGTTATGTATTTTATCTTCATATAAAATATACATGTATTCAGTATTATTATGGGTGTGTTGTAATGAAACTCCTCATCAGAGTAATTAATGATATACTGTGGTACGGTACTACAATTATATCACTTAATTCATTCATTTTCATTTGCCTGGTGGGTCCCAGTAGGGGGTCCACGACACTGTAATATCCGCCTAGTTTGGGGTGTTACAGAGTTGGTATCGGAGAGTGGTTTTGAATACTACCTTCCGAGTCATGTCTCATTTGAAATCATCGTCATTGGACTAGTATGATTGGACTTTCGCAACACGTGTGACCTGTGCAAATGCCGAGCCCCTCAGACCAAGAACTGTAAGATTTCTAACGCCATGGTATAATTTCTGGCAAGAAGAATCACTCATTCATCATTCATCAGTCAACAATCCTCATCATCTTTCATTTTGATCAGGACGATCATGTTAACTCATTAATCACTCAGTTCATTTCACTGTTCAATTGTTGATCTGGAGGATCATATCATTAATCTTGTTAACTTGTTCAAGATAATCATTTCAAGAATTTCATCAGATAATCATGTCACCTCAGTTAATCATTCATGTAATCACTGTGTTAGAGCGCGTAGCTGACGCTCAATCTTGACTTGCTGACAAGTCAAACACTTAGCCACAAACTGAACTACCTCATTCTTCATGTCGTTCCACCAGAAATTTTTCCTCAAATCTTTATACATTTTACTCGAGCCCGGATGGACTGAGTAAGGTGACGCATGAGCCTCTCGCATAATACTCTGTCTCAATTCCGAGTCATTCGGAACACACAACCGACCTCGGAATCTCAACACACCGTCCTCATGAATAATGAATCTCGGGGCTTTCCCCTTCCCTATACTCTCTCGAAGCTGAATAAACATCGGGTCCTCCAACTGTCCCGATTTAATGTCATCAACCAGAGATGAAGAAATCTCAAGAGTACGCAACAGCCCGGAACTCTCTCGCAGCACAATCTCAATGCTCAACCTCATAAACTCTCGTTGAAGTCCCGACGCGGCCAGCCGGGTTGTTGAAGCCACTTCCCGTCCCGGAGTGGAAGTGGGAGGATATCTCTATGGATTTTGTCATGGGTTTGCCGAGAACTAAGACTGGTATGAATATGGTGTGGGTGATTATAGACCGACTGACTAAGTCGGCACATTTTCTGGGCATCAAGGATACTTGGGGTCCAGAAAAGTTAGCTCGTGTTTTTATCGCACAGATAGTGAGACTTCATGGTACGCCGAGGACCATTATTTCAGACAGAAATGGCCGATTTGTATCGCATTTTTGGCAGGCGGTACATAAGGCATTGGGGACACGATTACGTTTGAGCACTTCGTTCCATCCCCAGACCGATGGGCAGTCCAAACGTACCATTCAGACGTTCGAGGATTTGTTGCGCGCGTGTGCGTTAGACTGGAGTAGTGACTGGGAGGAGCATTTGGCCTTAATTGAGTTTACTTATAATAATAACTGGCACGCGTCGATTAAGATGGCACCATATGAGGCACTTTATGGCCGACATTGCCGATCGCCGATATGTTGGGATGAGCCATACGATCTAGTTGGCACCGAGCCAAACCTTGTGTTAGAGACGAGGGAGAAAGTTGAATTGATTAAAAAGAGAATGTTGGCTGCTCAGAGTCGACAAAAGTCTTATGCGGATGTTAGGCATCGACCTTTGGAGTTTGAGGTGGGGGATCATGTTATGTTGAGAGTGCCTCCGTCGAAGGGAGTTTTCCGTTTCGGGAAAAAGGGGAAGCTCAGCCCGAGGTATATTGGACCTTTCGAGATATTGGAGAGAGTCGGTGAGTTGGCATACCGTTTGGCTTTGCCCCCGTCGCTGAGTCATGTTCATAGCATATTTCACATTTCCCAGTTGAGGAAGTACGTTCAGGAACCATAACATATTATTGATTTTGGAGACGTGGAGATCGAGAAAGATGTTACGTTTGAGGAGAGGCCCGTTAAGATTTTGGAGCGTCGAGACAAACAGTTAAGGCACAAAACCATTCCTTTGGTTAAGGTGCAATGGTCGAGACACGGAGTAGAAGAAGCGGCGTGAGAGTTAGAGGAGGATATGCGTTCGAGACACCCCGAGCTTTTTGATTCTTAAGTTTCGGGACGAAACTTTATTTTAGAGGGGGAGAATGTAATATCCATAACTTTCCATTTTTAGCAGTTTCCATTTTTGGTGTATGTCTATTTTTATCGACTCACTTATAACCATTTCGACATTTTGAATCTACTTTGTTCTTGGAGTTTTTCCATTTGGACGAGTTTTGATGATGTTTTCACGTAATTTCATTTTATGACATGTTTTGCCGTATGAACGTTCGATTCTCGTAAAACTCGTTCGTTTTCATTGTTTCTTGGTTTGTAGAAGTTCGTATGGTTGAGTTGGTCATGTGGAGACTTTCGGTTTGTAAATCCGACGTCGTTTCGTGATTTTCGGGCACTTGGGCCATTGTTGTAATTTCCTAATAGTTTAGGGAATATCATTTTCGTTGTCGCATTACGGACCCTCCAGTGGTCGGAATTATATTTTCTTTCAGCGCTTAGCTCCGTCGTCTTGTATGCTTCACATTTATGTTTCTGGATTCTGGCCTCGTCGTACGTTTTTTGTGTATTGTACCTTCGGCCAGCCAGATTATCGATGTGAGCAGCGATCAATCTGCGTAGGTAGCGCACGCTACTCCTGTTACCTTGCGTGCGCTACCGATGTGCGGTTAGCGTACGCTAACTCGCTATTGTTAGCGTACGCTAGCGAATGTTGGCAGTAGCTACTGGACCTGTCACGGCCCCGTTAGCGCGCGCTATGTATGACAGTTAGCGTGCGCTAACTTCACAATTTATATAAGTCAGCGGGCAGTTCAGAAACAACAGTTTTATTCTTTTCTCTTCGTTTTCTTCGACGTGCGACTCTAGAGGCGATTTCCACTGGTACTGGCCGGAGTTCTCTTCAAATTCCATCACCGTAGAGTCGTGTTAGCATATTATCATCAGCATAATCATCCTCCATCGTCCGAATTCAAGGTATTTTCATCTAGAACCCTAACTCGTCAATTTTGGGAGTTTTTCGGGATTCTAGGGATTAGTTCCGAATTGTTCAATTATGTTACGTAATTTCTTACCGGTTGTTGTTATTGAGTGATCCTCAATCCGTTTCTCTCGAATTAATCCGCGAATTGTTGATACGGGGAGATTTTGCGTAAACCCTCGCCCGTATCGATTGAACGTTTTTGTCATGAATTGTAATCGGGGTTATGGGTGTATTCCAATAGAGTATTGTTGTCCGTTGGGACTGAAATATGTTGATCCTTCGTTTAGAAACCGTCATTTTCCACCTGGACCGTTCGTAGTCGTGTTTCACTTCCGTTTCTTCAAGAATGTCTCAAAGGCAAGTACTTTACATTTGTTTACATGTTCTAGTATTTGAATTATGGCTTTATCGTGGTTGTTGTGGATGGATATGTGTATGTTCACCTAGGGACGGTCCGACGGGACCTCTAGGGATACGTATTGCCGTGAGTGTGCGTATCGCGAACTGTGGTTAGCCACCCAGGGATGTCCGACGGGGCTCTGCGGGGTACGGAGGCCGTGAGTCTCGTACCGACGGTTAACTTTGAATTGTGATTTGCTGGAGATAATGTGTTTTGTGATTGTACATTGTAAATATTCCGGAATATAAAATGTTTTCTAAAATGATTTTTGGCACATATATTCATCTGATTAGAATGTAGTTCAAATGGATTGTACTTGCACTAGGAGTTGTCGCTAACCCCTTAAATGGGGGAAATACTTTTTGTATTTCAGGTATCGATCGTGGGGACAAACGAGCACTTGAGCCGTATGAGGATGATGGGCAAGCATGATACTGTTCAGTAGTCAATTGTTGGTGTTCAGTTCTGTCAATTGTTTTTGATGTCTTGTTTCGGGGTTTCTGTATTATAAAACTGGTTTAAGTACTCGAGTACTTCCTTTTCAAAATTGTTAATGTTGTGTTCCCGTTTTGGGAAATGGATTGATGTTGGATTCTATTTTTCGGGTTGTAGTCTTTTAATTGAATTGTCGTTTTAATGATAATTGTTTGTCGTTGATGAATATCTTGTTGGTACGTTAGCCTGGTGGATTCCACAGTGTGGGGTCCACGTCACTGTAATATGCCCTGAATGTCTTGGAGGTGTTACATTTATACATTCAACATTATACACGAGAGGTAAAAGAAAAGATACGATTGGATTCGGTGTTATTAGGATCAAGGATCCGGCATTGTTAGAATCGCAATCGCTATCTTAGTGAGGTTTATCTAGTACCAACAGAAAGCTAGAGTGGTTGATTCCTTGTCCAATAGAAAAGGAAAACGGTTTTACTCGGACCGATAGAAGACAAGCTTGTAACGGTAATCCCTCGACCAATTGAAGAGAGGCGTAGAGGTTTTGATCTTAATCCTAAAGAAAAAGATACATCAAGAGAGGACGTAGGCTTCGTTAATAGCCGAACCTCTATAAATCCTTGTGTGATTTATTTTCCATAATTTATTTATGCTTCCGCAGAAATGGCGCAAATATCCGATTTTATACCAACAATTGGTATCAGAGAGGTACTCCTATAAGCGGCTTTACATCCGAGGAGAAAAGATCCAATGGCATTTCAACTTGCTCCCGTCGAAGGCGTTGATCTAAACCGACCACCATTTTTTGATAGCTCAAACTTCATGACGTGGAAGAAGAAGATGTCTATATTCATCCGAACATATGACATCGAGCTTTAGAAGGTGTTTGTCTTGGTCCGAAAATTCCGACAAATTCCAACGGTACCCTTAAAACTTTCGAAGAATATGACGATTCCGATTGGAAAAATGACCACTACAATTGTAAGGCAACTCAACTCCTTTATTGTGCCTTAAATCCGGAAGAACACAACCGGATATCATTGTGTGATAGTGCCAAAGAAATTTGGAAAATGCTTGAGGTAACACACGAAGGTACGTCTCAAGTCAAAGAGACGAAGATAAACATGCTCCTTCACGATTATGAATTATTTCAAATGAAGGACGACGAATCCATCTCGATTATGCTCGACCGATTTTCGGTCATCACTAATGGATTAGCATGTTTCGGAAAACCACTTTCGAGTAGTGAGAAAGTAAAGAAAATTCTCAGGTCACTACCTCGAGAATGGGACGGTACGGTTACGACAATAATGGAATCAAAAGATTTAAATACTCTCGATTTTAGTGCTCTCGTTGGTTCTCTTATCAACTACGAGATTGTTTTAAAATCTCGGAATGCCAAACTGAAACCGAAGGAAAGGTCGATAGGCATGAAGGCTAAGATGACAAGAAAGAAAGAAGAAATCCCGGTGGACGAAAGCGATGAAGAGTCGGCATATTATGCCAAGAATATTAATAAGTTCCAACACTTATTAAACCGGAGAAAGAAGGACATCCAAGCGGGCGAATCTAAGAAATTCGACAACACCTGTCGATTATGTGGTAAACCAGGCCACTTTGCTAAGAACTGTCGAGTAAAACAAAAGGAAGTCTTAGTAGTTGCAACATGGAGTGACGAAGATCCTGATGATGATTTCATGAATCAAAATAATCTTGCACTCATGGCCCGGAGTTCATTCGACGACAACGACTTCGAAAGCCAAGTAAGTAGTTCTTACGACAAACTTTTTGAAGCATTCGAGTTATTACATACCGATTATCAAAATGCTTTAAAAGAAATTAAATCCCTTCAATTTAAAAATAAATCATTGGAAAATGAGAATTCCAAAATTCTAGAAAAGGGAAAATTTGTTGAGATCGATCATTCAAAATGCATTGAAAACGAGAATATTTTAAAGAATAATCTTGTTAAAGTTCAAACCGAGCTCAAAAATTTAACGAATAAATTTTCTCTCGGAAACGAGAAATTTGAAAATATGCTCTCGGTTAAAAAATACACGTTAAATAAAGAGGGGTTCACGTTCTAAAAATGAATCCGTAAATTTCAAAATACCCCGGTGTGAAAAATATTTAAAAATTGGGCACCATATTTCAAACTGCAAAAGCCCAAGACGAACGATTAAAATTAAACAGATTTGGGTTCCTAAAGGAACAATTATTTCAAATATCGTCTATGTTTCAAATAAAAAGCCAACTATAGGTTGGATCCCCAAAAATTAATTTTTAACAATTGATATTTTACAAAGGGGAAGATAATACTTTCAGGGGGAGTTTATATCTTTATTAATGCATATTCATTAATTGGTTTCATGCATATTTATATTCTATTGGTATCCTCTATATTTTTTTCACTTTTTGCTGAATACAAAAAGGGGGAGAAGAAGGTGAATCGGATAAAATGAAAGGAGGAGAAAAATAAAAATCGAAGAAGTCGAAAAAGAAAAGAAAGCATATAAAAAGGGGGGAAAACGAAGGAGTTGAAAAATTGAAAAATGAAAAGCGAAGTAGTCGAGAATGATAGAAAAAGAAAAGGATTGGAGAAACCAACGAAACGATCAAAGTCGAAAACTTTGATTCGTATAAATATACATATAGATATATTTTTACCTTTCAGGTTTTATCCAATTCAAGAGTTGTTTTGTAATCATCAAAAAGGGGGAGATTGTTGGAATATTTATTCCACATATTAATAAATTATGTTATGATGATTAAGTTGCTAAACAAACAAAACAACATAAAGGCGAAGCAAAACGACGAAGCAAGCGAAGACGCAAAAAGCTGAGCAAAATACACAGCTAGCGCATGCTAGTCATATAAGTTAGCGCACACTAACGGGAAGTTATCTGCATATCAGCCAAGTTCGAAGTTAACTGAAGTGAATTCATCTGATGAGGATAGCGCAGGCTACATCTTATACCTAATGCACGCTATCGATTCCATATTACCGTTGTAAAGATATTCAAACACAGAATGACGTATGCAATGAAGTCGGTATTAGCGCACGCAAGAGATGATATTTAGCGCACGCTAAATATCAGTTTGAATCAAGTCAATCAGAACGTTGGAAAGATTCAGCGGAAAGTCAAGTATCAAACGGATAGTTTGACAAGTGAAGGCAACGGATATATTACGTTAACGCACACTACTCAATCATGGTTAACGTACGCTAAGTTAGTCAAATAACGTACGTAACACAAAGAATATAATGTATGCTAAAGGAGAAACGAAGCTACTGGACTGAAACTGGAACAGACTAGCGCACGCTAAATAGAAAGCCTAGCGCACGCTAATTAGTCAAAACAGACTAACGGCTAGTTCGGTGGATGAAGGCTATAAATACCACATCTTCGGTATTATTCCATACAACAACTTCAAGCAAGAGATACATTGATTACTTATTCATATTGATATTATTGTTGTTGCAATATTGAGCTTATATTGTTCGTTTGAGTGTTTATACATTCAACATTATACACGAGAGGTAAAAGAAAAGATACGATTGGATTCAGTGTTATTAGGATCAAGGATCCGGCATTGTTAGAATCGCAATCGCTATCTTAGTGAGGTTTATCTAGTACCAATAGAAAGCTAGAGTGGTTGATTCATTGTCCAATGGAAAAGGGAAACGGTTTTACTCGGACCGATAGAAGACGAGCTTGTAACAGTAATCCCTCGACCAATTGAAGAGAGGCGTAGAGGTTTTGATCTTAATCCTAAAGAAAAAGATGCATCAAGAGAGGACGTAGGCTTCGTTAATAGCCGAACCTCTATAAATCCTTGTGTGATTTATTTTCCATAATTTATTTACGCTTCCACACAAACGGCGCAAATATCCGATTTTATACCAACAATTGGTATCATAGAGGTACTCCTATAAGTGGCTTTACATCCGAGGAGAAAAGATCCAATGGCGTTTCAACTTGCTCCCGTCGAAGGCCTTGATCTCAACCGACCACCATTTTTTGATGGCTCAAACTTTATGACGTGGAAGAAGAAGATGTCTATATTCATCCGAACATATGACATCGAGCTTTAGAAGGTGATTTCTCTTGGTCCGAAAATTCCGACAAATTCCAACGGTACCCTTAAAACTTTCGAAGAATATGACGATTCCGATTGGAAAAATGACCACTACAATTGTAAGGCAACTCAACTCCTTTATTGTGACTTAAATCCGGAAGAACACAACCGGATATCATCGTGTGATAGTGCCAAAAAAATTTGGAAAATGTTGAGGTAACACACGAAGGTACGTCTCAAGTCAAAGAGACGAAGATAAACATGCTCCTTCACGATTATGAATTATTTCAAATGAAGGACGACGAATCCATCTCTATTATGCTCGACCGATTTTCGGTTATCACTAATGGATTAGCATGTTTCGAAAAACCACTTTCGAATAGTGAGAAAGTAAAGAAAATTCTCAGGTCACTACCTCGAGAATGGGACGGTACGGTTACGGCAATAATGGAATCAAAAGATTTAAATACTCTCGATTTTAGTGCTCTCGTTGGTTCTCTTATCAACTACGAGATTGTTCTAAAATCTCGGAATGCCAAACCGAAACCGAAGGAAAGGTCGATAGCCATTAAAGCTAAGATGTCAAGAAAGAAAGAAGAAATCCCGGTGGACGAAAGCGATGAAGAATCGGCATATTATGCCAAGAATATTAATAAGTTCCAACACTTATTAAACCGGAGAAAGAAGGACATCCAAGCGGGCGAATATAAGAAATTCGACAACACCTGTCGATTATGTGGTAAACCAGGCCACTTTGCTAAGAACTGTCGAGTAAAACAAAAGGATGTCTTAGTTGCAACATGGAGTGACGAAGATCCTGATGATGATTTCATGAATCAAAATAATCTTGCACTCATGGCCCGAAGTTCATTCGACGACAACGACATCGAAAGCCTAGTAAGTAATTCTTACGATGAACTTTTTGAAGCATTCGAGTTATTACATACCGATTATCAAAATGCTTTAAAAGAAATTAAATACCTTCAATTTAAAAATAAATCATTGGAAAATGAGAATTCCAAAATTCTAGAAAAGGGAAAATTTGTTGAGATCGATCATTCAAAATGCATTGAAAATGAGAATATTTTAAAGAATGATCTTGTTAAAGTTCAAACCGAGCTCAAAAATTTAACGAAGAAATTTTCTCTCGGAAACGAGAAATTTGAAAATATGCTCTCGGTTAAAAAATACACATTAAATAAAGAGGGGTTAGGATTCAAACCACGTTCTAAAAATGAATCCGTAAATTTCAAAATACCCCGGTGTGAAAAATGTTTAAAAATTGGGCACCATATTTCAAATTGTAAAAGCCCAAGACGGACGATTAAAATTAAACAGATTTGGGTTCCTGAAGGAACAATTATTTCAAATATCGTCTATGTTTCAAATAAAAAGCCAACTATAGGTTGGATCCCCAAAAATTAATTTTTAACAAGTGATATTTTACAAAGGAGAAGATAATACTTTCAGGAGGAGTTTATATCTTTATTAATGCATATTCATTAATTGGTTTCATGCATATTTATATTCTATTGGTATCCTCTATATTTTTTTCACTTTTTGCTGAATACAAAAAGGGGGAGAACAAGGTGAATCAGATAAAATGAAAGGAGGAGAAAAATAAAAATCGAAGAAGTCGAAAAAGAAAAGAAAGCATACAAAAAGGGGGAGAAACGAAGGAGTTGAAAAATTGAAAAATGAAAAGCGAAGTAGTCGAAAATGACAAAAAAATAAAAGGATTGGAGAAACTAACGAAACGATCAAAGCCGAAAACTTTGATTCGTATAAATATACATATAGATATATTTTTACCTTTCAGGTTTTATCCAATTCAAAAGTTGTTTTGTAATCATCAAAAAGGGGGAGATTGTTGGAATATTTATTCCACATATTAATAAATTATGTTTTGATGATTAAGTTGCTAAACAAACAAAACAACATAAAGGCGAAGCAAAACGACGAAGCAAGCGAAGACGCAAAAAGTTGAGCAAAATACACAGCTAGCGCACGCTAGTCATATAAGTTAGCGCACGCTAACGGGAAGTCATCTGCATATCACCCAAGTTCGAAGTTAACTGAAGTGAAGTCATCTGATGAGGATAGCGCACGCTACATCTTATACCTAACGCACGCTATCGAGTCCATATTACCGTTGTGAAGATATTCAAACACAGAATGATGTATGCAATGAAGTCAGTATTAGCGCACGCAAGAGATGATATTTAGCGCACGCTAAATATCCGTTTGAATCAAGTCAATCAGAACGTTGGAAAGATTAAGCGGAAAGTCAAGTATCAAACGGATAGTTTGACAAGTGAAGGCAACGGATATATTACGTTAACGCACGCTACTCAATCATGGCTAACGTACGCTAAGTTAGTCAGATAACGTACGTAACACAAAGAATATAATGTACGCTAAAGGAGAAACAAAGCTACTGGACTGAAACTGGAACAGACTAGCGCACGCTAAAGAGAAAGCCTAGCACACGCTAATTAGTCAAAACAGACTAACGGCTAGTTTGGTGGATGAAGGCTATAAATGTAACACCCCCGGTTCAGCCCGGGAATATTACACGCCGTGGATTCCGCGCCGGAACCCACCAGGCTAAAAATCATTTTTAAAAATGTTCAAAATGCCAAAAGGCCGGTGACGGTAGTATTTTCCAAAACTCACAAAATCATTTGTCAAACCGTCATAAAACGTTCAATGCCAAAATGCCAAAACTCGATTTAGGGAATCGGTTTTATGAAATAAAACTCAATTTTCAAAATATCGAAAGTCATTTTGAAATAACTCACGCAGCGGATAAAATACAGTTCGAAAATACATTTTACATCAAGAATAAATGAACAGTCAATACACGATTCCCCACTATATGCCATAGCTAGTATCATCCGAGATCCTCGTCTTTTCACGACCGCTCTATCAAATCTCCAATACCTGAAAAATAAGTCCCACAGTGGGGTCAACCATAATGCCCAACAAATAACCGCAAATACATAAACATAATTAATCATATGTCATGCATCATGAGAATGATAACCACAAACTATAACCTTACCACTCCCGATTTATCCAACGATTCTCGTCAAAATCCCAATATCACAACAATACCGTATAATACCTTAATAACGAATACTTTCCCGTACACAATCCTCTATGTACAATTACCACAAAAACATACCTCTATTCGGATTCATGTACGATTACCACAAAAAACATACCTCTATTCGGATTCCTTCCAAACGCACCTCATCGACCAAGAATATCCAAATATCATCAACAACATCTACTGTATACTACAATCCTCACAAGATTCCATTTATACATTCGTCAATATGCAATACAACACAGAATACTTATGACATGTAATTGAAATTACTTATCGAAACACTATAACTGAACAAGTAATAACTTGCCTCAATGTCGATACGACGAAGCCGAATCTGCCCAGTAACGTGTAGTAGCAATAACTCACAATATAGAACTCCAATACATGATCCAACTGGTCAAAACGAAGGACCATGAGTCGGCAACAATCTATCCAAAATTAAGTAAAATCGAACTACGTCTTGCCCTTCATCGAGCTATTCAATCACGGCTGCTCCACCAAAAATGGAACTCCAAATACGGAAGAAAACCACGATCCACTCAAAAGAGACTCCACTATATAATAAATTTCTACAATCCTATAGAATTTATTTCTTTTAACTCGATAGCCCTACACTATTACAAGTACACCCAAGTAATACACTTTAGTCTTATTTGATTCAAATTAAATTCCTTTCTTGTATTCTCTTTAGTCATATTTTTTTAATATTCAATATTTTTAACCGACCACCCAAGGGGGAGAAACGAAGGAGTTGAAAAATTGAAAAATGAAAAGCGAAGTAGTCGAAAATGACAGAAAAAGAAAAGGATTGGACAATATAATGAAACGATCAAAGCCGAAAACTTTGATTCGTATAAATATACATATAGATATATTTTTACCTTTCAGGTTTTATCCAATTCAACAGTTGTTTTGTAATCATCAAAAAGGGGGAGATTGTGTAACACCCCCAAGATATTCGAGGTGTATTATAGCGCCGTGAATCCCTATATGGGATGTAACACCCCAAGATATTCGAGGTGTATTACAGCGCTGTGAATCCCAATATGGGACCCACCAGGCTAAACAAACATCATACTCATCGACTCACAGAAACAACAGAATAACACCTCATCATAAAGACGCCAAACAAAATAATCCACCCGGTTCAACCGGTCAAACATAACACCATAATCCGACACAAACATAATAAACAACAATACAATCCAGACGAGTAAAAATTCTTAAGTACTCGAGTACTTCTATTAGTTTAAAGACCACAAAAGGTAAAAAGATAGAAGGCAATAAGACACCACTCGTGCACAATCATCACGCACGGCCATCATCCGCATACTGGTCCAGCGCCCGCTCGTCTCGATGAACCTGACCTGAAATTCATAAAACGAATTTCCCCAAAATGGGTCCCCAGAGGGGTTAGCAATTACGCTAGTACAAGTAACCAAATGAACAACTTACATCTTGCACATATAGTAAATGCATGCAATCAAGAAATCATAGTTCCAAAACACTCATTTCCGGAAATGCCATAATCAAAACACATTTGTAAAATGCACCACAATTAACCATGGATCCACCCCTTCGTGGACCCCTACCGAGACCCCGTCGGATCTAACCCGTAGTGGTTAAAAGCAAGCTCGCGGATCCACCCCTCCGTGGACCCCTACCGATACCCCGTCGGGTCTAACCCATAGTGAGCGTACACACACACACAATTCTCATGCAATACTGCTATGTTAAGATTGTAAGTTAATAAGGGTACTTGCCTCGGTTAATAGACGATGATACGAACGGAAAGGAAGAATCGAACACGACCGCGAGGAACTGGCGGAAACGAACCTAATGATTCGAAGAACACGATCACAACTACAACTAAACGAATACGGAAACGGAATACACCCGAAACCCCGCCTACGATTCATGTATATTCGTATAAAAACAACAACGAGGGCGGACCACAACCAAACCCTCTCGATCATAAAAATATCACGAAATATACCATGAATCCGTAGGAGAACCAACAATACCAACAATATTAATCATATTCATTATGAGTTAATCTATCATACGGAATGAATCGGACAAAAACATGAAAACCCCTTAATTTACCCAAAACAAGGTTTTAGGAGTTTACCTCGAATTAATGACAAAGAACACGATTAGATGTTGATAATATACTCCAAAAACTCGAAGAAGATGATGGCTCGGAGTTACCACGCTTCAAATCGCCGGAAATGCCAAGAAAATCGCCTAGGAGTCGGATGGGGAGGAGGAGAAATGATAATGGCCGAAATCGGTCAACTCCTGGGTTTATAAACCCAGGATGCGTTACGTACGTTAGCCACCGCTTGCTAACGTACGTAAACTGTGTTACGTACGTAAGCCATAAGGTCCTTACGTACGTAACCAAAAAGGCAGAAATGCCTGTACCATTTTGCACAGGCCGTTACGTACGTAACCAAAGGTGTGTTACGTACGTAACATCCCTTCCTGGGGAGTACAGGCCAGAATTAGACAAGAGATGGGGGTACCGAAAAGAGTCGAAATACAACGGTGAACAATTCATGATGTACGAACGTAAAGGATTCGAGGCGACGAATGAAAGTGTTAAAAGAAAACATATTCCCGACTACCCAAAGGTTCGGGAAAACAACAACCATCGTAATTATCCCAAAACTTTGGGGAAATTACGTAACGGCCCAAAACATCTGAAGTGAACGATACATGGTCGAAACACCAAAAAAAACTCACAAAACACATATTAACATGAGATGGATCCTAGGCAACCCCGAAACGGCAGTTCCGAATGACGATTTACGAGAATACCCGAAATAGCGACGAAAACAACATGAAACACCGAATCGGGTAAAACGAGTCCGAAACAAGCTCGAACGACAAAAAGTTCAATATTAAATATCCTCAAAATGTCAATACGGTTACAAGCGAGTTGCCAAAAATGAAAATACACCAAAATAAGAATATTAAGAGAGAGGAAAAATGCGGATATTACATTCTACACCTCTAAAAACAAGTTTCGTCCCGAAACTTAAGAAATAAACAACTCGGGATACTTAGCACGCATGCTATATTCGGTTTCCCACGTTGCTTCCTCGACACCATGTCTCGACCACTGCACTTTGACCAAGGGGATGGTCTTATGCCTCAGTCGCTTCTCACGATGCTCCAAAATCTTCAAGGGACGCTCCTCAAAAGTAATATCCTCGGCAATATCAATCTCGCCAAAGTCGATGATATGACTAGGATCCGGAACATATTTCCTCAGCTGTGAAACATGGAAAACGCTATGAACGCGACTCAAGGCCGGAGGTAGTGCCAAACGGTATGCCAACTCACCGACTCGCTCGAGAATCTCAAAGGGTCCAATAAATCTCGGACTCAACTTTCCCTTCTTCCCGAAGCGAAAAACTCCCTTCGTCGGTGACACCTTTAGCAAAACGTGGTCCCCCACCTCGAATTCCAAAGGTCGACGACAGACGTCGGCATACGACTTATGTCGACTCTGAGCGGTCAACATCCTTTCTCGAATCAAATCCACCTTCCGCCTCGTCTCTAAAACAGTATCCGGTTCGGTCCCGACCAAATCGGATGCTTCGTTCCAACAAATCAGCGATCGACAACGCCGCCCATAAAGCGCCTCATACGGTGCCATCCGAATTGACGCGTGCCAACTATTGTTGTACGTGAATTCGATCAATGGCAAATGCTCCTCCCAGTCGCTACTCCAGTCGAGAGCACAAGCACGCAACATATCCTCAAATGTCTGGATAGTGCGTTCTGACTGTCCATCCGACTGAGGATGAAACGAGGTACTCAAACGCAAACGAGTACCCAACGCCTTATGCACCGCCTGCCAAAAGTGCGATACAAAACGGCCATCACGATCCGAAACAATAGACTTCGGAGTACCGTGAAGCCTCACAATCTGCGCGTTAAACACACGAGCTAACTTCTCCGGGGCCCATGTGTCCTTGATGCCCAGAAAATGTGCCGACTTGGTCAGGCGATCAACAATCACCCAAACCATATTAATGCCCGCTCTCGATCTCGGCAAACTTGTAACGAAATCCATCGACATATCTTCCCATTTCCATTCCGGAACGAGAAGTGACTGTAATAACCCAGCCGGTCGCTGATGCTCGATTTTGACCTGCTGACAAGTCAAACATCTCGCTACAAACTGTGTGACCTCCTCCTTCATATCATTCCACCAGAAATTCCTCCTCAGGTCCTTGTACATCTTACTCGAACCAGGATGAACGGAGTAAGGCGTAGCATGGGCCTCACATAAAATACTCTGTCTCAAATCCAAGTCGTTCGGTACACATAGACGACTCTGAAATCTCAAAACACCATCCTCGTGAATCACAAACCCAGGAGACTTTCCCTTAAGAACGTTCTCTCGGATTTGAGTAATCATCGGATCCTCTAACTGTTTCAACTTAATCTCATCGATCAAAGACGATGAAATCTCTAAAGCATAAAGTTGCCCGACAGCTCCAGGCAACAAAACCTCAACATCTAACCCGATCAAAGCCCGCCGAAGATCAGACTGAGACGTAAGGATCTCAAGCTTTCGCAACACAACCGGTTTCCGACTCAAGGCGTCAGCCACGACGTTCACCTTGCCCGGATGATAAAGGATTTCGAGGTCATAATCCTTAATCAGCTCTAACCACCTCCTCTGCCTCATATTCAACTCCCGCTGAGTAAATATGTATTTCAGACTTTTATGATCGGTAAAAATCTGACATGCAGAGCCGAAAAGATAGTGACGCCAAATCTTGAGTGCAAAAACGACTGCCGCTAACTCCAAATCATGAGTAGGGTAGTTTAGCTCATACGGCCTCAACTGTCTCGACGCATAGGCAATGGTCTTGCCGTGCTGCATCAATACGCACCCAAGACCCTGACCCGAAGCATCACTATAAACAGCAAAACCCTCATTGCCACACGGCAACGCTAAAATCGGGGCTGAAGTCAAACGCCTCTTCAGTTCCTCGAAACTCGACTGTCTCTCGTCATTCCAGACGAATTTCTCAAATTTCTGGAGCAACTGTGTAAGTGGCCGAGCCAATTTCGAGAAACCCTCGATGAACCTACGGTAGTAGCCAGCCAAACCCAAGAAACTACGGATCTCCTTCACATTCTTGGGCAGTGCCCAATCCAATACTGCCTCTATCTTCTGTGGATCCACACGAACCCCCTCGGCTGAAATTACGTGACCTAGAAACATCACTTCCTTCAGCCAGAACTCACATTTCGAGAATTTCGCATAGAATTGCTCGGTCCTCAAGATGTCTAATACTAGTCGCAAATGATGGGTATGCTCTTCCTCGTTCCTCGAATAAATAAGAATATCGTCAATGAAAACGACGACACTCTTATCCAAATACTCGATAAAGACTTTGTTCATCAACTGCATGAACACCGCCGGCGCATTAGTTAACCCGAAAGGCATAACTACAAACTCATAATGTCCGTATCTCGTCCGAAAAGCTGTTTTCGGCACATCGGACTCCCTCACCCGGAGCTGATAGTACCCCGATTTCAAATCAATCTTCGAGAATACCGCAGCTCCCTGCAATTGGTCGAACAAGTCATCAATTCTCGGCAAAGGATACTTGTTCTTGATGGTCACCTTGTTTAGTTCGCGATAGTCTATACACAAACGTAGTGAACCATCCTTTTTCCGCACAAACAGGACCGGTGCGCCCCAAGGCGAGGCGCTCGGTCGAACATACCCCGACTCAAGAAGCTCACTCAACTGCTTCTTCAACTCGGACATCTCTGAAGGTGCCATGCGATAGGGTGCCTTCGAAATAGGAGCCGCGCCCGGCTCTAACTCTATAGCAAACTCGACCTCACGATCCGGTGGCAATCCCGGTAACTCGTCAGGAAATATATCAGGAAACTCACTAATGATTGGAATCGACAAAAGCTCGACTCCACCACTCTTCGCCTTCAAGGCGTAGCACCAATAGCCAGTACACCCCTTTCGCAGGAGTCTCATCGCCTTCAAGGCGTTAATAACAAACTTCTGGTTCCCCCTCTTTCGCCCGGCGAAAGAGTGCTCGGTGCCATCTTCGGCTAGCATGGTGATGATCCTCGTGCGGTAGTTCATGATTGCACCATGCCGCTCAAGCCAATCATCCCCGAGAATTAAATCCTCACCCTCAATACCCACAATAATAAGATTAGAGGGCCAGGCCCTCTCACAAATAAGTACAGAACAGTCTCAAACCTCCTGATCACCAACGATCCTATCACCGCTAGGAAGCTTAACGATGAAGGGCTCACAAGGCGTCAAACAGTCGAGACTCAAACGGTGCACACAATCCAGATATATGAACGAATGCGTAGCACCAGAATCGAAAAGCACACTGACAGGATGAGAAAGAATATGAACGGTACCTGTCACCACGGTAGCCGCTGGGTCATCGGCTCTCCGCATCTCATAGACACGCGGGTGGGCTGAGCCGACACTGGAAGCTCCCCCCTTAGCGGCTGACCCCAACCTCTCCCTCGACTAGCACTCGGTGGAGATTGAGAAGCAAACGATCCTTGATTCACACTTGGTTCCCTAGGCGCTGGAATGGAAGTCCGAGCACCCACGATTCTCTCCCTCTCAGCACAGAAAGCCGCCTTGTGGCCCGGCTGGCCACACTGATTACACGTCAGCAAAGGATTCGGACAATTACGACTGATGTGGACTGGCTGGCCACAGTTAAAACACTTCACCTCCCGAGAAGGGGCACTGGCAGCCCTGCGGGGAAACCCAGTAGATCGAGCTGGGCCACCACCGGTGGAAAAGTTAGCAGACTGGAATTTCTGCTGACCCCCACCTTTGTGGCCTGAGAAATTCCCGGCGGACTTCTGCTTCTTGCTCTCGCGGTCCGCCTCGCTAGCCGTCACCAACATATCGTAAGCAAGGGCCCTACTCTGGTAATCCTTCAAGGTAGTACAGACGAGCCCCGACATATAGTCCCGAATAGACAATTTCATCCGCCTGGAAAAATGGAAAATTTTGTCGCTCTCCTCGACAACTTGGGTCTTCACATAACCCAACTCCTTGTTAAAATCGGCAATAGCTTGAGATACGGGGATATCCCGTGGTTGAGCATTATAGAAAGCATGTACTCGAGCACATCGGCCGGCACGGGCAATATTCAGTCTCCATCAGTTCTTGGAATTCGGTCCACGAAGCAACATGGTCTTTGGGCCCAACTGCCTCCCACCAATCCGTAGCGTCCCCAGTGAGAAAGTACTGGGCAATAGGGACCTTACGGTCCTCGGGACAGTTGGTAGCAGTGAAGACTTTAGATATCTCCTTGATCCACCCCTCCCAGCCGATCGGGTCCGAAGCTCCCAAAAACTAAGGAGGATGCATCTTGATGACATCCTGAAGCCAGCGATCCGCTCCGCCCCGATTAGCGTGGGCCTGATCCGGGTTCTGAACCACCTGAGCTATCGCTGGCATTTGGTTCACCATTTGCTGCATAACTGCCGAAATACCAAGGTCGGCGCTCTCCTGAGAAGAAGCATGACTATGACGGTCACCAGTACTGCCGGCTCCCGAAGACTGCGACGTGGCCGCCCCACCGGCTGCCCCACGTCCCCGGCCGCATCCACGGCCACGACCACGACCACGGCCTCTTCCAGCATCCATACTGGTATTAAAGAAGTAGCAAAGGCCATACGATGGTAAGTACAAGAAGAAAACAATCACAACCGAGAATCAAAGGTGCGATACAAGGAAACAAGGAACAGAGTAAGGAAAAACTTACGAACGCTGGTAGTACCGGAATCATGGCAGCATGACGACGATGTGCAAAATGAAACACAACAAGACCCAATAAACCGACAAGCCTAGGTATCCATAAACCCAGATCTCTGATACCATTTTCTGTAACACTACCAAGATATTCGAGGTGTATTACAGCGCCGTGAATCCCTATATGGGACCCATCAGGCTGAACAAACATCATACTCATCGACTCACAGAAACAACAGAATAACACCTCGTCATAAAGACACCAAACAAAATAATCCACCCGGTTCAACCGGTCAAACATAACACCATAATCCGACACAAACATAATAAACAACAATACAATCCAGACGAGTAAAAATTCTTAAGTACTCGAGTACTTCTATTAGTTTAAAGACCACAAAAGGTAAAAAGATAGAAGGCAATAAGACACCACTCGTGCACAATCATCACGCACGGCCATCATCCACATCTTGGTCAGTGCCCGCTCGTCTCGATGAACCTGACCTGAAATTCATAAAACGAATTTCCCCAAAATGGGTCCCCAGAGGGGTTAGCAATTACGCTAGTACAAGTAACCAAATGAACAACTTACATCTTGCACATATAGTAAATGCGTGCAATCAAGAAATCATAGTTCCAAAACACTCATTTCCGGAAATGCCATAATCAAAACACATTTGTAAAATGCACCACAATTAACCATGGATCCACCCCTCTGTGGACCCCTACCGAGACCCCGTCGGATCTAATCCGTAGTGGTTAAAAGCAAGCTTGCGGATCCACCCCTCCGTGGACCCCTACCGAGACCCCATCGGGTCTAACCCATAGTGAGCATACACACACACACACAATTCTCATGCAATACTGCTATGTTAAGATTGTAAGTTCATAAGGGTACTTGCCTCGGTTAATAGATGGTGATACGAACGGAAAGGAAGAATCGAACACGACCGCGAGGAACCGGCGGAAACGAACCTAATGATTCGAAGAACACGATCACAACTACAACTAAACGAATACGGAAACGGAATACACCTGAAACCCCGCCTACGATTCATGTATATTCGTATAAAAACAACAACGAGGGCGGACCACAACCAAACCCTCTCGATCACAAAAATATCACGAAATATACCATGAATCCGTAGGAGAAACAATAATACCAACAAGATTAATCATATTCATTATGAGTTAATCTATCATACGGAATGAATCGGACAAAAACATGAAAACCCCTTAATTTACCCAAAACAAGGTTTTAGGAGTTTACCTCGAATTAATGACGAAGAACACGATTAGATGTTGATAATATACTCCAAAAACTCGAAGAAGATGATGGCTTGGAGTTACCACGCTTCAAATCGCCAGAAATGCCAAGAAAATCGCCTAGGAGTCGGATGGGGAGGAGGAGAAATGATAATGGCCGAAATCGGTCAACTCCTGGGTTTATAAACCCAGGATGCGTTACGTACGTTAGCCACCGCTTGCTAACGTACGTAAGCTGTGTTACGTACGTAAGCCATAAGGTCCTTACGTACGTAACCAAAAAGGCAGAAATGCCTGTACCATTTTGCACAGGCCATTACGTACGTAACCAAAGGTGTGTTACGTACGTAACATTCCTTCCTGGGGAGTACAGGCCAGAATTAGACAAGAGAGGGGGGGTACCGAAAAGAGTCGAAATACAACGGTGAACAATTCATGATGTACGAACGTAAAGGATTCGAGGCGACGAATGAAAGTGTTAAAAGAAAACCTATTCCCAACTACCCAAAGGTTCGGGAAAACAACAACCATCATAATTATCCCAAAACTTTTGGGAAATTACGTAACGGCCCAAAACATCTGAAGTGAACGATACATGGTCGAAACACCAAACAAAAACTCACAAAACGCATATTAACATGAGATGGATCTGAGCGACCCGAAGCGGCGATTCGAATGATGATTTACGAGAATACCCGAAATAGCGACGAAAACAACATGAAACACCGAATCGGGTAAAACGAGTCCGAAACAAGCTCGAACGACAAAAAGTTCAATATTAAATATCCTCAAAATGTCAATACGGTTACAAGCGAGTTGCCAAAAACGAAAATACACCAAAATGAGAATATTAAGAGAGAGGAAAAATGCGGATATTACATTCTACCCCTCTAAAAACAAGTTTCGTCCTGAAACTTAAGAAATAAACAACTCGGGATACTTAGCACGCATGCTATCTTCGGTTTCCCACGTTGCTTCCTCGACACCATGTCTCGACCACTGCACTTTGACCAAGGGGATGGTCTTATGCCTCAGTCGCTTCTCACGATGCTCCAAAATCTTCAAGGGACGCTCCTCAAAAGTAATATCCTCGGCAATATCAATCTCGCCAAAGTCGATGATATGACTAGGATCCGGAACATATTTCCTCAGCTGTGAAACATGGAAAACGCTATGAACGCGACTCAAGGCTGGAGGTAGCGACTCAAGGGGGAGAAACGAAGGAGTTGAAAAATTGAAAAATGAAAAGCGAAGTAGTCGAAAATGACAGAAAAAGAAAAGGATTGGAGAAACTAATGAAACGATCAAAGCCGAAAACTTTGATTCGTATAAATATATATATAGATATATTTTTACCTTTCAGGTTTTATCCAATTCAAGAGTTGTTTTGTAATCATCAAAAAGGGGGGGATTGTTGGAATATTTATTCCACATATTAATAAATTATGTTTTGATGATTAAGTTGCTAAACAAACAAAACAACATAAAGGCGAAGCAAAACGACGAAGCAAGCGAAGACGCAAAAAGCTGAGAAAAATACACAGCTAGCGCACACTAGTCATATAAGTTAGCGCACGCTAACGGGAAGCCATCTGCATATCAGCCAAGTTCAAAGTTAACTGAAGTGAAGTCATCTGATGAGGATAGCGCACGCTACATCTTATACCTAACGCACGCTATCGAGTTCATATTACCGTTGTGAAGATATTCAAACACAGAATGACATATGCAATGAAGTCAGTATTAGCGCACGCAAGCGATGATATTTAGCGCACGCTAAATATCAGTTTGAATCAAGTCAATCATAATGTTGGAAAGATTCGGCGGAAAGTCAAGTATCAAACGGATAGTTTGACAAGTGAAGGCAACGGATATATTACGTTAACGCACGCTACTCAATCATGGTTAACGTACGCTAAGTTAGTCAGATAACGTACGTAACACAAAGAATATAATGTACGCTAAAGGAGAAACAAAGCTACTGGACTGAAACTGGAACAGACTAGCGCACGCTAAAGAGAAAGCCTAGCGCACGCTAATTAATCAAAACAGACTAACGGCTAGTTTGGTGGATGAAGGCTATAAATACCACATCTTTGGTATTATTCCATACAACAACTTCAAACAAGAGATACATTGATTACTTATTCATATTGATATTATTGTTGCAATATTGAGCTTATATTATTAGTTTGAGTGTTTATACATTCAACATTATACACGAGAGGTAAAAGAAAAGATACGATTGGATTCGTTGTTATTAGGATCAAGGATCCGACATTGTTAGAATCGCAATCGCTATCTTAGTGAGGTTTATCTAGTACCAATAGAAAACTAGAGTGGTTGATTCCTTGTCCAATAGAAAAGGAAAATGGTTTTACTCGTACTGATAGAAGACGAGCTTATAACGGTAATCCCTCGACCAATTGAAGAGAGGCGTAGAGGTTTTGATCTTAATCCTAAATAAAAAGATACATCAAGAGAGGACGTAGGCTTCGTTAATAGTCGAACCTCTATAAATCCTTGTGTGATTTATTTTCTGCAATTTATTTACGCTTCCGCACAAACGGCGCAAATATCCGATTTTATACCAACAAAAATAAAACAAATCGAACACTTGTTCATAAAGCATAGCTTGAGAAAAATTACAGTAAATAAATAAATAAATAAGTAACTATTCATGAAGCTTGATCATCTCACACTCAAGCGCATGCCACATCGATCTCATTAACCTGAAAGGGGTAAATAATGGGGTGAGCTTTCAACTCGCTCAGTGTGGAGAGTACGCAATATGTCTAAGTTAATTTCTAAATATATTAGCAAGTATAAACAACACGAATGATAAATTCTGAAGCCCGTCGGCTAGCCCTAAGGCTTTATGCATAATTAAGTGCTTCTGACTGATTTGCACATTTAAGTGCTTCTGACTTATTTGCAAATTTAAGTGCTTTTGACTGATTTGCACATTTAAGTGCTTCTGACTGATTTTACGTGCACATACAAGACAATATATAAAACAATTAAAATAAATAAAAGCGTAATAAATCCCCACACCTGGATAAAATGCAGTTCTTGAACTTGAATGTGATGAAGATGCTTGACTCGACAATCCTAGGCCCGTAAATTCTTGTTATTATCTACAAATAATAATAGTTTATTATTAATATAATACTATAATTGAAAATAATATACAAGACATAACTTCAATTGAATATTAATATTATTTGAGAAATCTACGTATTTAATAGCTTGGTCAATAAGGGTTCGATTTAATTTTAAAGCCAAAGCTCTTAAAGGACCACATCTGGAAGATATTAAAACTAATTGGAGTCAAACTGAAGGAACTGAAACATAGGGGATAAAATTGAAATTTGGTCAACTGATGGGATATAAAATCACTATCCCCGTGAAAAGAAGAAGAATAGAAACACTCTCCTCTCTCTCTCTCTCTCTCTTCGTCGCGAGCAGACGATATCGGTGTAACATTCCGAGATATTCGAAATAATTACAGCGCCGTAAACCCTTTATATAAGAGTTTATAGCGCTAAATTAAGAGAATAACTGAACAATACAAAAATACCACCAATAGTTGCATAATTTAATAACTGGTTAAACCATCTCAACCCAATTCACTTATCAAATTTGTCAAATCAACAAAAGACACACGTACTCGATGTAATATCCGGATAAATTGTTGAGTATTATTGTCTGTATTTGAACCCTGTATTATTCGAATTTGTGATATCGATAATCGAAGTATGATCTTTTTCGTATTCGTATCCACATACATGATAATATCAACTTGTAATCCTTCACATGCAACTACGTCGTAACATACGCTAGTAGGTAAGCGTAACCTACGTTACGAGCCACAGATAACGCACGCTATGAGCTAGACATAGCATACGTAAGGAAGTCAATAATTGAGCAGGCTGGTAAGCACATGGGACGGCTGGTGGTGGGCTCGGAAAGATTCCCGTGGAATTAACCTGGACAGTTTTGGGTCAACGAGGATTTACGTACGCTAAGTGATGTATATAGCGTACGCTAACTATAGAAGATTACATACGTAACTGGTTGATGTAGCGTACGTAAGAGAGTACAGAAGGAGGCAGTAAGCTACCATTGAATGATAGCATAGGCTAAAGACAACGGGTAGCGTATGCTAAAGTGTATAACGTACGTAAAGCACTAAGGCTAACGTACGTAAAGCTCAGGACAGTATAAATAGGACAGCACCCCATTTCATTTCACCTCATTTCTTTTCACTTCCCTTTCATTTCCTCCAAGTCCAGAGAGCCCCATTTGATACTTTAACATCTATATATCATCTCTACTTGATCATTGAGGATTGGAAGCACCTTGGATTGGTACTCAAGCTTCCGATATTGTATTTTCGTCAAATGTTCATCATTTTCTTCTACATTAAGGAATGTTGATACTTTCCAAACTCAAATCCTTGTTCTTAAGGAATGATATGAGCATGCTTCTGAGATCATTGGATTAGTGAGTAACCCTTTAAGTTGAACACCATGTTTAAGGAAGTTGGAATGATTATACTTAGGTTCACCATTGTTAAGAGTGTTATAGTTCGAACCTCGTTATGTTGAACATAGTAGGGGAAGTTTTCTGAGATTGTAATCTGCATTAATTGGAGATTTCGATATGATCAAGACTTGCTATTACTATCACTTTTTGTTAGGTGAACTTAGAAAGATAAACATTGAAGGTTTTGTCATGTCTTGTAAGGGTGGATTGATTAGCCGATCTTCATGTTGAAAGTTTGAATGTAGTGGTGATATTGATAACAACCATGGATTTTTCCGAACTACATATGGGAATTTATAATCGAGTTTGGAATATGGCATTTTGATGACATGCTTATCCTTGAAATTCGAAGATATCAAAACACCTTTGGATCATTCTTTTTCGTATGAGAAATATGTTTGCGAGTATAATGTACGTTAAACATCATGCATTACGTACGACAAGTTAGTCATCTGATCAGAGAAGAGAACTGCCAAACATGCTTAGCGTACGTTAGGATTTGGAGCTTACGTACGCTAACGTACGGACTTAACATACGCTACGTGGGTGTGTAACGTACGTTATGAAGAGTACAGTCAGGATTCGGTCGTTTTACAATGTTTTTACTCGTGTGATTGATTGTTTATTTGATGATAGGATATTAGGGACGAATTCCCTACGATAATCCGGTGTTGAGCCTTTCCGATCGTCGTTTTCATTGGAGTTCCATATTTTTCCAATCGACCGTATTTTCGGAGTATTCGCGAGGGATTACCAAGGCAAGTACCTTGATATACGAATTATAACTACGTGAAATCATTGTTGCCGAAGTGTGTGAATCATTTTATGCATATATAGACATACGTATATATATATATACATATATGTCGGTGAATGTTGGGTGATTAATACCGATACTAGTTGACGTACTCCACTTAGATTAAAGTACGAACCATAGTTATAGAGGTAATATGGTAAGGTTTATGTATTCGGTTGAGTTACGATATAATGATATATGTTTAGTGTTGGTTGGTTTTGCCGAAGGCTTATTGTGTTGAGTCTTGATTGATAATGTGCGTATTATTGTTCATTTGTGTGGTTGTGTACTGACGGATAAATTGTGTGAATTGGTGTACTGATTTGATAATTGTAGCAACGATTGATTGTGTGCTTGATATTTGTAACAATGTGAATACTTGTTGTGAGAGACGTCATATCCGAGAGACTCTGAGGGCGGGGCGTGTACTCCGGCCTGGTGTATGCTGCAATGAGCAGCTGCATATGGTTGGTGAACACCGGTGTTACTTAATGCGTGTGCAAGGGGTGGCTCTTGCGGGAGTGAATGCCGGCGCGGTGATGTCCAATGGGCAGCCAACATAGTGGAGTGAACGTCAAGGGAGGGACTAGTAGGCTTATTGGTAACGGATATTCGAGTGACAACTAAGACCCTGTTACCGAACGATTTTCGTAATTCAAAGTTCTTCTAACTCGCTTTAAAATGTTGGTCTTGATATAGACCGCGATTCGTGTTTCTGACAGTTTGTTTCAACTTATTTTAAATGTTGGTATCAGGTTTAATTAACCAAGGATATTTAATGAGATCTCCGGGGGTTAATTAATCAAGGGTCTTGAGCAGGATTTGTCAAAATGAGAGGCTAGATGTTGAGATATTTGATCTTGTGGTGTTATTCCTTGGATTGTGTCGAGAACCCCGTGAGATATTGTAATGATTCGCTTGTGATAGTGTTTCTATAAATTGGGTCGAGGATCCCGAATAACGTTAAAATGGTTTTCCATATGCTGGATCAAAGACCCAATAGCTTTTGAAATAATTTTCCAAAAGTATGCCCATTCGATTTTCAAAAATCCAAGACAGCCCGAGTCAATAATAACGTTTCTTAACTATCTTATCAAAATATTTTCTTTTTAAAAGGTGGTTTTTCATACTAGATCGTTTGACTCATTGGGCTTGTTTAAAGTTTCATTGGTGTTATGGTCCGTAAAGAGAATATGGCTATGTGATTATCTTTCACCTTGTTGTAAGCGAGTGCTTTTCTGTGTTGACTATGGGAATGCGTGGTTTGTGTTAAGGCTTCGCGGCTATTGAGGTTTGTGTTGATATTGTTCGTATATCTTGTATATTATGTACTTGCACTAGCAAAATTCCAGTTTGCTAACCCCCAAGTTTTCGTGGGGTGGGTGCCTATTATGCGCTCAGGTTTTGGCAGCTCGGGAGCAGTCACGGGATTGACTTGGAAGGAGATGTAAGACGACGATGCAAATTACACAAGATTCAGAGTCTTTTTCTTTTGTTTCATCTTGGTCGGTATTTTCTCATTTGGTTGAGTATTCACCCTTGCACGAGTATAGTTTTTATTTATTAAATTGAGTCGTCATTCCTTTCCTTGTTCAAGTTTATTATTGTCGTTGAGCTGTGAATTATGTTGGTTTTTGAGTTGTTTAAATGACCTTGTCGGTCTGTTTTGTAATTATTTTGACCCCGATCGGTCAATCATTGAGTAGACTATTGGAGTTTAGCCTGGTAGATCCTTGTGAGAAGGGTCTACGACATGTGACATTCCCGTTCGTATTCTGGGGGTGTTACACTCGAGTACTAAATACGAAACCAGAATAACAAAACAATACAACGGACAACATCACTGTGCCCCTTCGTCATCATGCTGGTACTGTGGTTGCTTCCCCGCTCCGCGGCTACCTGAACAAACAAATGTCCACCCCCGCAGGGGTTAGCAAAACGATGCTAGTACAAGTATCATAATATACAAGAGCAGATATGCAGCACGATGCATACAGAACACGGACTTCCACTACCGGAATCCAATGATGCGAATCCACATGTTTCCATCAACACAACATAGGGTCTTCCAATGATCCAACGCCATCAGCATAGATCCCAAGAAGATCCCATCGGACCAATACGAGGTGGAAAAACCCATCCAATGATCCAGAGCCCTCAGCATAGATCCCAAGATGATCCCGTCGGATCAACACGAGGTGGACATCTGATCCAGCACCCTCAGCATAGATCACACGATCCCTTTCAGATCAAAACGACAAACGCGACACAACCATGCATACACATATGCAAAACAATGTGTTCATCAACACGAACATACACATGAATCAAAATATGAACGACATTATGACAATTCGTCTAGGATAATCTCATATTCATCAACATGAATGATAATATGCATGATCAAATCATCAATGTTAAAATATGGTAAGGATTATTTTGATGAGGATTATCATCGAGTTGGTAAAGTTATGACAATAAGATTTCATTGGTCGTATTCTTATTTTGTGATTTCATTGGTATGTAATTATTGATGTGATGTGACCGTTATCATTGTTGAGTACTATGGCTGACCCCGTTGCGGGCTTTCTTTTTAGTTTCTTGGGAGATCGAGCTTGTGAAGGTCGTGAAGAGATGAGTTTCCCGGAGGATACTGGCTTTGGCACGTCGGATAATTAGGATATAAAAATACTTGTAAATATTTGTCAATTTATAAAATAACATAACATATATGAAAGGTTGATTCTGTTTCTATCCATCAAATCTTGTCGTTAAACAATACTACATCTGTTCTCTTATAATTGCAACATTTGGACTTTCACGCTTGCCAATGCACAACTTTGACTAGTAATATCTTTAATTATGTATTTATAAAAATTATAAATATGTATAAATCACAAATGATGGTCAAAAGAGAGAGTGTGAACAGTGTAAAAGTCAACATGTTGCAATAATAAGAGAACGGATGAAGTATTATTAAATTAATCTTATGTATTAATCCTTCCCATTAAGTCTGATTTATTTTACTTTTTTCTACTTAATTTTTTTAATTTTGTTGTAAGAAGATAAATTTAATTATGATATAATATTATTAGAAATAGATTTATCATAAAATATACTTTTTAAATTATAATTATTTTATATTTTTTATAATCACAAAATTATAAGTAATTATAATCAAGGTGTTATTAATTTGATCAGAACAATGTTAAATGAAGCATACTTAACAAGAAAGATGCAGTAAGTTAATCAGTGAATGTGAATAAACTGACTGAAAGTATTATTTTTAATAAATTTTATAAGTATAATTATGAAAAATACTTAATACTAAGTTATTCACTAAAGTAATACATTCAACCACCTTATAAATCTAGATTTTAATATTAAGTAATATGTAAATGTTATTAAATTTATAAAATAAAATAACATAGATAAATAAACCCACATAATTTATCAAGCTCGTGTAACAAAATTAGCCTACATAAAATAAAACTGAAAAAACTTCCGGAATAATTAATTCCTTCGAAGTGGATACATTATGATCCTTAAAAGCAACAATTTTAAGGGTTTAAAAGAATTAAAAAGAAGAGGAAATACAACCATATAGTCACTAATATAATATCCGCACTTTCTATTTTTGGTAATTTATATTTATAGTGTATTTTTATTTTGGACGACTCGCTTATTATTGTTTTGGAATTCTGAGACTATTTTGTTCTGTATCCATAACCATCCGGATGAGTTTCGAAGTTGTTTTTACGAGATTTCGATTATTGTGTAACTTTTCTACGTTTAGACTCGATTTTCGTAAATCTCGTCCTAAACCGACATTTCATTTCGTCGGTAAGTTTCTTTAATATTTCTGGATTCGTTACAATGTTCGGAGATTGTTAGTTGGCCTCGAGTTGTGATTCTCGAGAGTTTGGACTGTTTTGTAATATATTAAAGTTTTGGATATCACCTTTAAGAATTATTGCCCGTTCCGTTGTTTGGTAGGAATCGTACATTCGGATTGAGAGATTGTGCTTGCATGTTGTTGTTTTCTTGTCATGTCTTGTTATTCGCTGATATCTGTCAAGTTTCATGCCTTCCGAGTCGAGTACAGTCTGACCGAGTTCCTAACTGTACTCTGTACAGGAACAGTTAGCACACGCTAACATTTTTCCGTAGCCTGCGCTATGAGGGTAAAACTAGCACACGCTAGACTTGCTCTATTGCGTACGCTAATGCATCTGGGCAGAATACTCTGGAACTGGACAGAAGGTTCAGTATTTCTGAACTGAACCAGGTAGCGTACGCTAATTACGTGCTAACGTAAGCTAATTGCTAACCTTAGCGCACGCTAAGCTTGTATCTACGTACGCTAACGGGAGGACATAAGTCTCTGACTGCATTCTGCACCCTGATAGCGCACGCTAGTCTTTGTGCGTAGCGTGCGGTAAGTCTATCTGATATATATAGGATAGCAACAACCCATCTTCGTCATTTTTTCCATCCTTACTTTTTCTCTTCAGCTTTGGGCGATTCCAGACGAGGGTTAGAGCTGATTTCAACCAAATATTATCATCCACTAGCATCCTTGCATTTCCTTGTACGAACTCATCAATTTCTTAACGTCTTCCGCCACATGAATCAAGGTAAGGATCCCTAAAACCCTTGTTTTGAGATTTTGGGGGAATTTTGGGGATTTCTTGTGATTTGACCCTTTTTTTTATCATAAATTATTGCTAGACTTCAATTGTATATTTGTAATCCTTCATTTTCCTTGAGGATTTGTGGATTAAATTCTGATTTTCCCATTATTCGTCAAATATACTCGATGATACCCTAGTAGTGTCCGATGTATTGGCCCAAGGGGTAGAATTTAGGACGTTTCATTCATTTCCAGAGTATTGTGGTTGATTCCATATCGTTATATGTTAGGAGCGAAGTATAGAAGAGAATTCGGACCGAAGTCCTTTCCGTTCATTGTTATCATTTCGACAAAATAATCAAGGCAAGTACATGTATTACATTTCGTTATGTGTGTTACGGTTGTGATACGAATGTTGAATTGTGATATTGTGTGTGTTCGACAGGGAGTCTGGGGGCCGATACTAAGGGGTACGGCCGCGGAAGTGGTTTCCCACCCAGAGCGTTCGACGGGGCGTCTGAGGGTCGATACTAAGGGGTACGGCCACGGGTTACCTAGTTGTGAATGGTTGTATTATTGATATGAGATGATTTACCGTTTTGATGTAAATGTGGTATTCCGGAATATGATTTTCAAATGTTTTCTAAACAAGATAACTGTATTGAATCGTACCTGTATATAATGTAGTGTAATTATGTACTTGCACTAGCTATTCGAATGCTAACCCCTTAAATGGGGGAAATGCGTTTTATGCATTTCAGGTGTCGGTCGAGCTGAGGAGCTGGCACGAGATATGCACGCAAAGGATGGCCCAGCATGATGATGAGGCTCGAGTCTATGTTTTATGTTTTGTTATTATATCTACTTAGGTGTTGGAGTTAGAGTGGTTGCTTTATAAACTTGGTTAAAGCCCCCTGCATGGGAAATGAACTTGTATTTGACTTATACTTCATGATGTTCGATTAAAATGTTTTGGCTGAGGACATGGACATATTTTACTATGATTAATGTGTCTTATGGGATTTGCTTGTGTATTATGTCTCATGTGTTAGCCTGGTAGACCTTATGAGGGTTCTACGGCGTGAAACGTCCCTTACGTGATTTGGGGTGTTACATTTATGGTATCAGAGCCTTAGGTTATGAATACCTAGGTGATAAGTGTCAGTTTTATACACTTATCCATGGTTTGTATCGATATATTTCACCCATAATTGAGGTAGTCTACTCGTTTTTGCTTTTAATTTATTAGCTTTTAATAATTTTATTTTTATCGGATGAAAATATAAATTTAGTCTTAATCAGATTGAATTACTGATTTACTCAAGAAATAACATGTTTATAAAATATTCTCTTTGTTGAATTTTTATGTATTCATGTTGTAGGGCTTTCCGAGACGAGTTCGGCAGTCTTTCCGGATTCAAAATCAGAGTTATATATCAAAAGTTATCATCCGAAGAAGATTTAGGGCGAAAACGCAAAAGTCAGAAATTCTGGGCTAAAAATGAAGTCTGAAACTCCTTACGGGCGTAACATCTAAAAGTTACGGGCGTAACTCACAAAGCAACTAATGTGCAAAAAGCCGTAGCCATGTTACGGCCATAACTCCTCAATGTTACGGCCGTAAGTCATCCAAGTTACGGCCGTAACTCCTCAATGTTACGGCCGTAACTCTTGGCAGATTTTTTATCATTGTATAATTTTTTATACTTTTGGTCTATTATTGAGGGGACGACTGGCATTGATCCGATCTATTGTAATAATGCTGGAGTTTTGGAGCTATTAGATGACTTTAGGTGTATAAATAGACCCCTTAGATCCATCATCATTCATCATTGATCTTATATTTTTCCACTTTTTGTAATATTTTCTTTTTGTGTGAAGAACACACTTGTGTTCTTGAGTGATTTGTGTAATAGTGGTATAGCATATGTTGTTCAGGGAGTTTATTGCTTCTTTCTCCTTTATATACTAAGGGAGTTAGGATCAATTCTTTCTCTTTTTCAACTAATAATGACCACTCAAGCTTGTATTATGTTGAATAAACCCTTTATGGGCTAAGTTACCTTAGTTGGGATTATAAACAAGGTTAGTCATGTTATTTAAGTTTGTATAAAGATCTATTATGAATTACTTATTATTTTGTGTGATTTTCATTGTTTTAACAATCTTTATTTATTTGGCCAATAAATGACGATATTTATGGTCTTCATATGTTTCGAAAGAAAATATGTTTGATTAGATCAAATGATCTTCACTCTAAGTTGTTCTAGGGGATAAAAATATACCTCTAGACCTTAGATGA
Organism: Orobanche coerulescens; assembly: GCA_033398695.1. Lineage (NCBI taxonomy): Eukaryota > Viridiplantae > Streptophyta > Magnoliopsida > Lamiales > Orobanchaceae > Orobanche > Orobanche coerulescens. The sequence goes on along the minus strand of CM065805.1, from coordinate 24,951,321 downwards.
TTCTTTGAGTTATTTTCATAAAACCTAATGCTATGTATTGAAGCCAATCAACATAGAAATATAGTGGATTGATTAAATATATAAGGGGCGTTTTATAGTTCGAAAGAGAAACCGTCTTTTTAAGGAAAATCGAATCTACACAACATAATAAGTAAATTCATCTTATGATCTCCTATAAATCTTCTATAACTAATGATGAACTAAGTTTGTAATCCCAACTATTTCATTTTATCTTTCATTAATCTATTATTAGTGTAATCTTTCATTTCCTTGAATATTAGAACTATTATTGCATTTTCTTTGCAATTAAAAAAACCAAACTCTTAAATTGTGTGTTTCAATCTTATAAATCTATATAAAAAATAGTTAAATAGTGTATAATTCAATATATAACCTAACTTCCTCGTGGGATCGATAAACCGAACTCAAAAAGTCCACTTACTACTTGATACGATATCGTGCACTTGCGATAGTTACACTAAAGAACGTGTCACTAGGCTGTTGGTTAATTTTGGGTCTGTCAGTCGTGTTGTTAGAGTCAGTCGTTGAGCCTAATATCATCGTGCTACCATATCTTCGTGCGACCCGTGGCTGTAAGTCTCCTCGAACTCTTATATTTCTGTAATTTTTTCCCTTGTGTAGATTAAAATTGTGAATTGTGGTACCAACCTTGTAAACTGTGAATTTTTCTGATCTTGTTCCTTTCAATTCTTTTCTTCAGTATGTTGAGAGGTCGCGGTAGACTAGCTAGGGGGCGCGGCCGAGGCCGTGGTCGCGGTGCTAATAGTGAGGAAGTTCCACTTTCTCAGTCCTCCGCAGATTCGGCCTCTCATTCAGTTCCGAGTACTCTACCTCTGAGTTCTGACGGGCAGCAGAACTTTTCAGTCAGTCAGGATCAGCCGTCGGGTATTAATGCCGACATTGGAGCCACTGCTGTGCTTCAGCAATTGATAGCCCAGCTTGCCCAGATAGCTTAGGGTGGACCCTGACTCCAGAAGATGAAGCTAGTAGATGGCTTCAGAAAGTAACCAAGATGCACACCCCTCGCTTCGCTGATTCTACTGACTCCCTGGGTTGGGAGAATTGGCTTTTTCAGATGGGTATAACGTTCTATGCCATGGCTTGTCCTGACGTCAGGAGGGTACCTATTGCTCAGTACCTCCTGGATAAGGAAGCTGCAGAGTGGTGGGAAGCTGCGATGCCCAGGGACCATTTAGCTACCTGGGAGGAGTTTAAGACCGCTATGGAACCGGAGTACTGTCCACCTCCGGTTCGCGAGCATAGGATTGTGGAGTTCTTTACTGCTATGCCTCAGGATGTACCGATCTCTCAGGCCATCATCACTTATAACCAGCAATTGGCATATGTGAAAGAGCAAGTGAGGACCGAGGATGATAAGATTCGCTACTTTAATATGCGCATGAAGCCGCATATCAGACAGAGCATGGCACCACTCATGTGTGCCACATTGAAGAAGTACCAGGATAGCGCTTTACCGATTGAGATGGCAGTCCCGGAGTCAGAGTTGGGTTCCGAGGCCAAGAAACAGAAAACAGCTGGCAGTATTTCAGCCAGTAAGGGTGGTCAATTTTCGAAATCTCAGTATGCTCCTACATCTGGGAAGAGGCCGTTTCATCCGACCGGAGGATCTCAGAGTAACCGTTCAGTCCAGTCCGTTGCATCTGGCGGTAGAGTTTGTTTTAACTGCAACCAATATGAGCATTTGGTGAAGGATTGTCCATTTCCTTTAGCTACTTACTTTACTTGCGGACAGACCGGGCACCGGGAAGCTCATTGCGAGAGGGCTACCAGAGCCGCTAGAGCTCCGACTACCACTGCCGTTCACAAGGAGCTTAGCATCGATCAGAAGACTCCAGTCACTCAGGTTCCTCAGAGTTAGGGCCGTGGTAGGGGTCGAGGTCAGCGTACCACCGATTTGCATCTAGTTCGGGCTCAGTCCACCCTCGTTTATATCATATGAGACGCACGGAGGAGGCAGACATTCCAGTGGCATCAGGTACCACTCATATCCTTTCTCATACAGTTTCGGTGCTTTTTGATTTGGGTGCTACTCACTCTTTTATTGCTTCGGATTGTGTATGTCGCATTGGTATTGACTGCTTGTATGAGTGTGAACCATTCGTAGTGGGTATGCCTAGTGGGGATCGTACGGTTGGGAACCGGGAAGTTAGGGATTGCCCAGTGAGGATCAGGAGCCGGGATTGGCCCTCGAATCTCATTGTTGTAGACCTTAAGGGCGAGGATTTGATCCTCAGGGACGATTGGTTAGATCTTCACGGTGCTATCATGAACTATAGGACTCGTACCATCTTGATAGTGTCCGAGGATGGAACAGAGCATACTCTCATCGGTTGTAAGCCGGGTAGATCGGGAAATGTGATTAGCGCCTTGAAGGCGATGAAACTTCTGAACCAGGGTTGTGTAGGCTACTGGTGTTACGCTTTGAAGACGGAAAATGGTGAAGTTGACATGTCGTCTATTCTAGTTGTGAACGAGTATCTTGACGTGTTTCCGGATGACTTGCCGGGACTACCACAACAGTGGGAAGTTGAGTTCCCTATGGATCTAGAGCCGAACGCGGCTCCTGTTTCTCGAGCGCCGTACCGTATGGCACCGTCGGAGATGTTAGAGTTGAAGAAGCAGTTGGGGGAGTTGTTAGATAAAGGGTATATTCGACCGAGCGCATCGCCTTGGGGTGCGCCTGTACTTTTTGTTAAGAAGAAGGATAGATCGCTTCGTTTATGCATCGACTCTCGAGAATTAAACAAGTTGACCATAAAAAACAAGTACCCTTTGCCCCGGATCGAAGATTTGTTTGATCAGCTTCAAGGAGCGACAGTCTTCTCGAAGATTGATTTACGATCGGGCTACTACTAGTTGAGGATTCGGGATAGTGATATACCGAAAGCTGCTTTTCGGACGAGATATGGCCATTACGAGTTTGTGGTTATGCCTTTCGGGCTAACCAATGCCCCAGCAATGTTCATGCAGTTGATGAACAAAGTTTTTATCGAGTATCTAGACAAATTCGTAGTCGTCCTTATCGACGACATTCTTATCTATTCCCGGAGTCAGGAGGAGCACGCCTTACATCTCCGGATTGTGTTAGACATTTTGAGAGATGAACAGTTGTCGGCGAAGTTCTCTAAGTGTGAGTTTTGGCTCAAGTAAGTGATATTCCTCGGGCACATGATTTCAGCGGAGGGAGTTCGGGTAGATCCGCAGAAGATAGAGGCAGTGATGGCATGGGAACCACCTAAAAATGTGAAGGAAATGAGGAGTTTTCTGGGACTTGCAGGCTATTACCATAGATTTGTTGAAGGATTTTCTAATATCGCTAGACCACTCACTCAGTTACTCCAAAAGACTTAGAAGTTCGAGTAGGACGCAGATAGACAGGATAGCTTTGATGAGTTGAAGAGACGGTTGACTACCGTACCAGTTTTAGCTTACCTCAGGGGAACGAGGATTTTGTGGTGTATAGTGATGCTTCGGGCCTTGGGCTCGGGTGTGTTTTGATGCAGAGAGATAGGGTTTTTGCTTATGCATTATTGTGCGGCGATTTATACGCCTCGACGGCGATCAGTAACAAGGCCGAGCGACCGAGTCCACGACCAAATGAGCTACGGCGAACTAGCCTAAAATGTTCACCTTCAAGCATCTAGCGATCGACTCCCAGGGCGATCACCTTCTAGCACCTAGCGATCGACTCTGGTGCTCTACCCAGGACGACCGACTTGTTCCACGATCAAGGCCATCGTCCGTCAAAGTCTACGAAGACTGGATCTCAAAGCCAGCGCCCATGTGCAGATCCACAAAAGGCGCTGCAGAACATGGATCGTTGACCATCAACAACTGTCAATGACAAGGACGGCTTCACCTACCGACAGACCCGCCGAAAGGTCCTAAGGGGGGCCTCCCATGACAGCGACTCAGACACGTGTTGGCCTCTCATTGGTTCGCACTTCTGGTAGCCAACAACTCCTACGGATTTTAAGGAGACCAGCCCATGTGCTAAAGACGATCGCCCGCTTATTATAATACAGCAGAGGCGATCGCCCAGCAACTCCCAGTGCTATAAATAGAGAACTTCCAGCAAATGGAAAAGGGTTCTCTCTGGAATCAGTTCTTCTCTCAGTTCCACTCAGTTGGCAACTACGTTGGCAAATACACAAAAACGTACACACTTCAGGCTCTCGGCTTCTTATCCCAAATCTACCTCTGGATTTCTCTCTCAACACCTCTCAACCAGAAGACGGTCGGCAGAGGCAAGAACTCCCTGCAGTACAGATTCGAAGAGACTTGCAAGCCCAAGAGCTCAAACATACAGCTAATACACACCGTGAGAGACCGTCGATTTCTCATAATAGTCACATCACCTCATCGTTGTTACAAGAACTCACAGAGCATTATATCTAGTTCTTCCAGCAATTTTCACGCTCAATATCTAAGATAACTAGGGTCTTTACACTCATTGTAATTGTAATCTAACATTAATATTTGTACTCCAAAGTATTCGTATTCATAATATCTCGCGAGAGCATTCAAGCCCGGGACTAACAACCCCGACAAATCTTGTGTTATTTACTTTTCACACGGAAGTGCTCTTGCATTTGTTTGTTACTCGACCATTCCAGCAATATTCATCTCCGGATAATATTTTGGGTAACAACAATTGGCGCTAGAGGAAGGGCATCTTAACCTTCATTTTTATTCCTACCGTCCCGAAGAACACTCACTGTTCTCGGGGCATATACTTGAAGTGACACTCACTGCTGTTCAAAGAAAGCCTTCAGAATCATGATGTCCGCCACTACATCGAAGAGAGCCACTCTCCGAACCGTCGGACATCATATCCCGGCTCGATCCGAGCCCCATCCGACGGCAGAGGGAAGCTGCAGCGACGCGAGACTCTCGATCCCGAACCTGAGGGACGGCCCCAGCCTTTCACTTGACCAGTTCCAAACCGCGGAACATATCGAGGAGGCTATGGCCATCCTAAAGGAGCGATGGAGAGCATGCGCGATGCCCGCTATAACTCCCTCGGCCATCCGCCGCGTAGGCAAACGGAAGTTCAAGGGGCTACTGGGCGAGCGATCGTCAGAAAGCCTCGATTTACGAGAAAAGGCTCTCGCAAGGCTGGACGGTTCCGTATTCAGTCGCCTGGGAAGCGATCCATCATGGCGGCCGGGGCATTTGGGCCCCAACCACGAAACGACGGAATCCGAGTCCGTCATCAAGAGTTCTGTTGCGATTTTCGTTTAACGCAAGTGCACGTTATCGTAGACAAGTAATAAAATGATGAGTAAGATATCGTTCCCACGAGGACTGAATTACTAATTACCGATTTATATGTATTCTAATTTTATTTGAACTGTCAAAATTTGGGATGCAAGTAATAACTAAAGAAAACCAATAAAAGAATAAACAGTAAAAACGATCGCTTGAAGAAAGAAAATGAAATAAGAAATAAGTCTAGGATTGTGAATCCACCTCGGTTTATCCGAATTTACACTCGATTATCTGAAGTTATTCCCAATTTATTGAAGGCGAAGGTTGCTAAAGTACTCTACCGCCTCTCCCGAGGTCAGTAGATTTTTCTAAGGCGAATAATACACTCTATCCCTAGGTGAATTAATTCGACAATAGGCAAAAGGCACAGAATCTTCAAAAAGGCCACGTAGTTCCTATGAGTATATTCCTATCTCATAAGATAAAAAACGGTTCTCACCAATATTGTAACAGCCCAAAAACAGTGGCTATTACAGTGCCATGGACCCCTACTGGGACCCACCAGGCGATATCACAATAAACAATTAAAATCTGACAACGTGGCACCGTACCACAACCTTTATCAAAACCCCGGTGTGGAGCATGAGTTATTCATATCTTTAAAACACGGGCAAACAAACACAGGATCCAAATTCAGTACAGACCATATGACGATGGACAGTACCTAACAAATCTTAGTACAATCATCCGACACAAAATAAAAATGAAAGTCACAATAAAGCATAACCGAACAACCAAAAGACTCGGGGGCCCCGAAATAGCATACATCAGAATCCTCCGTCGCCATTGTGTTCCTCCTGTGCTTTGCCCTTTCCTCGCCCTGAAATACAAGTATTTCGCCCCAAACCACAGGGTCAGCTATACATGATAATAATTCTCATGACATTATACAATTCATATATATACTGATCTCAAAGAAATCCACCGACTACTGAATATACCCCGAAGGCGTATAAACAATCAGTCCCAACTGTCGAACATAATCAAATATACGAACGACCATATACTATGGCTCAAGACGGACGTCACAGTACGCCCGATCCGGAAATGTGTCCGTGCACATGTCCACCCCGTATACGGAATCCAGAATATATGTGGGACGATGTACCTAATTAGCCTCACGAACTACGTCTCGTGTGCACGATCTAAATGCGGAAAACATCCACGCATGATCATCAAGTGCCCGGCTAAAAATCCTACACATAACCAATCGGCGCGCAGATATGACTCCAGAGATGTCACGATACAACATGACAACGAAACTCAACGAATTACACTTTTACCAAGAAATCGAACAACTCACCGAAGTGTCAACAAAGCTAAAAAGGACTAACGGTAATAAGGACGGTAATTTCGGGGGTATCATCCCCAACACCATGACAATACGATCAAGGGTATCACCATATCACGAATCATAGATTATCAGAACATTTCATACACACGAAACGCATAATAATCACAAGAATTCAACCATCACTATAACCAAGCAAGATAACTTGCCTCAATTCCGTAGACGAATAATCCTTCTTTGAATGGTCAAACGAACGGTATCCTCGTCTAACAATACTCACGTGAACAAGCACCTTGAATGAAATGTAATTCATTCAATAACACATTTGTACGATAATGGTATTATTACATAAATAATATTCGTAATTTTACTTGAATAAATCAATCATCCTATTGATCATTTTAATGTTCTTATTACAAATCATTGTATGTTTATCATGTTCGTTCACATGTTCTAACCTTAATGTCAAATACTTGATGTCTAGTTTATCACCAATGTAATATCGTGAAAATATCTTTTCAATCATCGACACTTCCAATTACGATATAAGTTTGTGTTTAATTACGTTCTTCATTATTTCACCAACGATTACATTCAAAACTTGATTACTATATGAAACATAAGTTTAAGTTTTTAGTGAATTAAGAACATCTTAATTTACGTTTCTTAATACGCCCGGATTAATGAAATGGAATTCGGCTACTCCTCTACCGCATTTGTATCATCATATTCAACACAATCCTCTTAAGAACATTATCAATCTATTAATGTAGTGATTAACACCTTTTAACGAATCGATAAATTCGAACATATGAAGATTACAACTTCCTTCTATCAACATTCATTGGTTTACTTCGAAGAATTTATTAAAAGCCTAGTTATATCATTGGATACTTGAGATTTTTGAAGTAACTTCATCTATCTAACAAAGATCCTCTACAAAGAGTTAACATCATCTTCCCAACAATTTTATTACAAAGGTTTTAGAGGCCAAAAATCATGGTTCCATACTACCTTCAAGAATCAATAGAATGTTCAAGACAAATTTAACATTTCTCACTTTTAATTATTAAGGATATCATCCCTAACATGTTCCTAGTGTTGAGACTAAAATCAACTTCCGATTATCATGCTATACCTCAGGTTTTGTGTATATCATTATCAACACAATCACATTATGAAGTTATTTACATCAAGAAGTAACACTAATATCTTCAAAGTGAATCTTCACTTAGTTTGAGCATTATTCAATTAACTTATCATGTTTACACTAGTTTAAACTAAAATTATGTGAAGTATTTATCTACTAACATCATCATAAGCATGGAATTGGTATGAGTTAAAGAAGGACCAACCTTAAAATGAAGAACAACACCAACACTTCAAGGGATACACTTCAATCTCTAGCTCTTCAAGTCACCAATCAAGTGTTGAAGCTCCAACACAAGTTAGGAAGGCTTAGAAATGAAGTTGGAAGGGAAAAGAATCGTTACTCAGTTGGGAGGTTGAAAAGGGTCGAGTAGGAAGTGAATGGCAAGTCATACATTTATAATCTGAACTTGACATTACGTACGTTAACGAACGTGGTTAACGTACGTTACAGCCTTTACGTACGTAATCTTGTGATCATTACGTACGTAACCAATTTCATCAAATCTCCCTGTCTCAAAACACGCAGTTCGTTACATACGTAACCAGGCAGCTATTACGTACGTAGCCGTTGACTTGGCTGTCGCGATCGACTCCCGACCACCTACCCCTGCTCGGCCCCACCCGCCGAAAGGCGGACCGCTGGAGGATCTTTTCGCATTACGTACGTTAACGTATTGGTGTTACGTACGTAAGGCGACCTACATAACGTACGTTATGAAGACATGCTAACGTACGTTAAGTACTATAACAAGCATAAATGGAATTCTCGCAATATCACCCAACAACTAATATAGTATGAATGACCATGAATCCAACTTAACATAATTCGTCGGTATTTGCTACAACATCACATATATGGTGCGAAAATACTTAACTTAAATGTCTTGACCACTGAATTTTCAGTCTCCCACGTAGCTTCCTCGACTCCATGTCTTGACCACTGAATTTTTAATAAGGGAATCGTCTTGTTCCTCAGCTGTTTAATTCTTCTCTCGAGTATCTGCACAGGCCGTTCTTCATACGAATGGTCGTCGGCTATTTCGACCTCGTCGAATTGAATAACGTGACTTGGATCAGCAACATACTTCCTTAACTGAGATACATGGAATACGTTGTGAATCCGACTCAAAGCTGGTGGCAATGCTAAATGATAGGCTAGGTCGCCTACTCGTTCCAGGATCTCAAACGGACCAATATACCTTGGGCTCAATTTGCCTCTCTTCCCGAATCGGAAAACACCTCTGGTAGGAGATACTTTGACCAGTACATGGTCACCAACTTCAAACTCGAGTGGTCGTCGACGATTATCTGCATATGATTTCTGGCGGCTTTGGGCCGTTAATAGACGGCTCTTGATCAGGGAAATCTTCTCACGGCGCCAATAACATATCGGGTTCCGTGCCGATAGATTCGAGATAATTCGTCCCAAAGACAAAGGGGACCTACAACGACGACCATATAATGCCTCATAAGGTGCCATCATGATCGAGGCGTGCCACCGTTATTGTATGTGAATTCTACCAATGGCGGTTGGGCTTCCCGATCGGAGCTTCCAATCGAGAGCACATGCCCTCAACATATCCTCTAGAGTTTGAATTGTCCTCTCGGGTGGCCGTCGGTCTGAGGATGAAAAGCCGTCAAGTTCAACTGTGTACCCATAGCACGATGAACCGCCTTCCAGAAGTGCGACACGAACCGTCCGTCCCGATCTGATACAATACTCTTAGGGGTGCCATGCAATCTCACAATCTCTTTGATGAATAATTGGGCCAATCTCTCAGGGCCCCAAGTATCCTTGATCTCCAAAAAGTGGGCTGATTTAGTCAATCGATCCACAACTACCCAAATCGTATTCATGCCTCGACGGCTCATCGGCAAACTAGTAATAAAGTCCATCGATATGTCTTCCCACTTCCACTCGGGAATCGGAAGCGGTTTCATGGTCGTTGATGCTCAATCTTGACCTGCTGACAGGTCAAACATTTCGAAACGAATTCGGCAACCTCCCGTTTCATGTTACCCCACCAATAATACGGCTTCAAATCCTTATACATTTTGTTTGATCCCGGGTGTATGGAATACGGGGTAGCATGAGCCTCCTTCAGAATAGTATTCCTCAACTCTTCGTCTGCTGGTACACACACTCGATTTTTAAAGCGTAACAGTCCATCCTCGTGAACCATAAATCCAGGGGCCTTCCCCTGATCGATTTCTCCTCGAACTCTGGATAAGAATGGGTCCGTCATCTGTTTCGTCCTGATCGTCTCATCAAGGGACGGTGAAATCTCAAGCATGCACAGTTGTCCCTGAATGCGTTGTATCCAGACCTCAATCTCTGGTCTCATGAACTCTAATTGCAACTCCCTCTGGGCGGTCAAACGAGCTAATATCTGCTCCTGCACCGTCTTGTGGCTCAAGGCATCGGCAACCATGTTTGCCTTGCCTGGATGATAAAGGATCTCGATATCATAGTCTTTGATTAGCTCTAACCACCTCCTTTGTCTCATATTCAACTCCTTCTGGGTAAAAATATACTTCAGGCTCTTGTGGTCCGTAAAAATCTGGCAGGCAACTCCATACAGATAGTGGCGCCAGATTTTTAAAGCAAACACTACGGCTGCTAACTCCAAGTCATGAGTCGGGTAGTTGACCTCATAAGGACGAAACTGTCTGGACGCATAGGCGATCACTTTCCCGTCCTGCATTAACACGCAGCCAAGGCCCTGCCTCGATGCATCGCTATATACCGCGAATCCTTCCGTTCCTCTAGGTAGTACCAAAATAGGTGCTGAAATTAATCGACCTTTGAGTTCATCAAAACTTTGTTGGCAGGCTTCCGACCACAAGTACTTCTTATCTTTTCTCAACAGATTAGTCATCGGTTGAGCAATTTTGGAAAATCCTTCCACGAATCGTCTGTAATAGCCTGCTAGACCCAGATAACTACGAACTTCCTTCACGTTCTTCGGGGGTAGCCAGTCTCGGATAGCTTCCGTCTTTTGTGGGTCTACTCTTACTCCCTCTGCTGATATCACATGGCCTAGAAAAATGACTTCAGACATCCAGAATTCACACTTAGAAAATTTTCCATAGAGTTGTTCTCGCCTTAACGCATCGAGAACCTGGCGGAGGTGACACTCATGCTCCTCATGATCACGAGAGTAGACCAAGATATCGTCAATAAAAACGACTACAAAACGATCCAGATAATTAATAAAAACCCGATTCATCAATTCCATGAATACTGCAGGTGCATTAGTCAGTCCGAATGGCATGACAACGAACTCATAATGCCCATAGCGAGTGCGAAAAGCTGTCTTTGGGACGTCAGACTCTCGAATCCGCAATTGGTGGTACCCGGACCTCAAGTCGATCTTGGAAAATACAGCGGCTCCCTGGAGCTGATCCAATAGATCATCGATGCGAGGTAAAGGATACTTGTTCTTAATTGTTACTTTGTTCAGCTCCCGGTAATCAATACACAAACGCAGCGATCCGTCCTTCTTCCGTACGAATAACACCGGCGCTCCCCAAGGGGATGCACTGGGCCGAACATATCCTTTCTCAGTTAATTCTTCGAGTTGTCTTTTCAACTCCTGCATCTCAGTCGGGGCCATACGATATGGTGCTTTCGAAAGTGGGGACATCCCTGGCTCCAACTCAATGGTGAATTCCACCTCTCGCTGTGGGGGTATTCCTGGAAGCTCGTCTGGAAATACATCTGGATAATCTCGAACTACTGGGATATCAATCAATTTGACTGGCCGGTCAGCTGTCTTAGTCATGTAACACCAATAACCAATGCATCCCTGGTTCAGTAATCTCATAGCCTTCATAGCGCTGATGACTCTCCCAGAATGATTGGGATTATCACCCCGAAAAATACACTCGACGCCATCATCTGATGTGACGGTCACCATTCGCTTACGGACGCTAAGGACGGCATCGTGACGATCCATCCAGTCGATACCCAAGATTACATCATCTTTAGGTAAATCAACTACAATTAGGTCGGACAACCACTCACGGTTGTTCATGCTAATCGGACAGTTCTGTACTTCACGACTCCCAATAATTCTTCTACCATCGGGTAGACCAATTACATAAGGTTCACAATCGGTAACACGATTCAAATGCAAACGACTCAAACAAGAACTAGACAAAAAGGAGTGTGAAGCACCAGATATCAAAAAGAACACAAACGGCCGAGAGTAGATCTCGAGAGTACTGCAATCATCTTTGCCGGGGGTCATCGGCTTTCTTCATTTCGTAGACTGGGTTTTGCAACCCTAAGCAGTGTACCAACTTGATTTCCACGGCCCATCCCTTTGTTCGCCCGGTAGTCCGGTAAGAAGCGGATGGAGGAGCACGTTCTGAGCAAGACCGCATCGGAGCAAGAGATGCTCTTGGAGCACGCCCGAGTCCACCCGGCAATAGCGAGCACGATGACCATTCTTCGCAAGTGTGACAGCAACGGCGGCCGGACACTTGGAATCGATATGCCCTGGTCCCCACGGTTATAACACACGACAAAGCGGTGGTGCCCGAGAGTGCGTTCCTGCCGATTTGGTGCCATAGGTGGCCGCTCGGAAGGATTTGGTACAGTGGGGTTTCTTGAATATCCCGATTCTTGTCTCCTTGGGTGCAGTTCTGGATCTCTTGTTGGAAAAGCGAAGGCTTCTTGGAAATCTCCTTCGCAGAAGTTCATATTCCAAAGCCTTCTCAATAAACTCCGGTAAGGTAAATGCAGTGGTGATTGAGTAATTGCATCCTCATTCGGGGTTTAAGCCTCTTGAGGAAATATTTGATCTTATCAGCTTCCGAACGGACAACTGACGTAGCAAAAGGGAGAAGTGCTTGGAATTTTTCGGCAATTGCTAACACATCCTCGTCTTTCGATGGGTCGGGGTTTAGTAATTCGGATAGTTTGGCTTCACGGAGGGGTGCAGGATAGTAACGATCTAGCATAAGATTCTTGAATTCCTCCCAAGTACTCGCGCCTTCGGCAGGCCTCACAGAAAGCCACCAAGTATGGGCACTCTTACTAAGGTAGTAGGCTGCCACCGCAACTCGATTTTTCTCTGGACATTCCACCATCTCGAACAGTTTCTCGAAATGCTCTATCCAGTGTACAATGTCGGCAGGCTCAGATGAGCCTTCAAAAGTCGGAGGTCGCTGACGTGATATGTCACTAATAATCCGGCTCACGATCCCGCCAGGCACCAGAGGCGGAGGCTGTTGTCCCTGCTGTTGACCAGTAGTATTCCTTTGCATAGTTTCCATCAGCCGGCCTATTTGGGTCATCTGGGCCATCATGCCGTGCATCACGGTGTAAGGATCGGCACGTGCATTCTCTCCGGTGTGGTGTGATTGGTCCCGAGAAGGCGAATCACTGCCTGCGGAACTCTGTTCCACATTCGCGTGTCTGTTAGCTCGTGGTATCGGAATTCGGCCTCTTCCGCGGCCTCGTCCCCCTCTGCCACGGCCTCTAAGGTTCCTTTCCATACTGAAAGAATCAAGTCACAAGTACAGTTCGATTTATCAATCATAATTCATGCTAAGTTAATAGCAACAGGGAATTTCCTATCCAACAAAGCAGTTGTAAAGAATCACCGATCACTACAAGTGTTACACACTCAATATCATATCAACATTAAGTCGAAACAATTCCAATCACATAATTAATTTTGGTTCTCCTCAAATAGATGAATTTTGCCTCATGGTAGCAAGATGCCAATATAAGTAAGGAGACCAATACATCGTCAATATCATGCCAGTAATCAAATTATGGTTTATGAGAACATACCGTATTCGACGGGTCAGGCGCTTGCACAGGTTACACGTGGCACGAAGTTTTCTCGATGCTATTTCGACTCTACAACGACTCAAAATAAAAACACTCTCTGATACCATCTTCTGTAACAGCCCAAAAACAGTGGCTATTACAGTGCCGTGGACCCCTACTGGGACCCACCAGGCGATATCACAATAAACAATTAAAATCTGACAACGTGGCACCGTACCACAACCTTTATCAAAACCCCGGTGTGGAGCATGAGTTATTTATATCTTTAAAACACGGGCAAACAAACACAGGATCCAAATTCAGTACAGACCATATGACGATGGACAGTACCTAACAAATCTTAGTACAATCATCCGACACAAAATAAAAATGAAAGTCACAATAAAGCATAACCGAACAACCAAAAGACTCGGGGCCCCCGAAATAGCATACATCAGAATCCTCCGTCGCCATTGTGCTCCTCCTGTGCTTTGCCCTTTCCTCGCCCTGAAATACAAGTATTTCGCCCCAAACCACAGGGTCAGCTATACATGATAATAATTCTCATGACATTATACAATTCATATATATACTGATCTCAAAGAAATACACCGACTACTGAATATACCCCGGAGGCGTATAAACAATCAGTCCCAACTGTCGAACATAATCAAATATACGAACGACCATATACTATGGCTCAAGACGGACGTCACAGTACGCCCGATCTGGAAATGTGTCCGTGCACATGTCCACCCCGTATACGGAATCCATAATATATGTGGGACGATGTACCTAATTAGCCTCACGAACTACGTCTCGTGTGCACGATCTAAATGCGGAAAACATCCACGCATGATCATCAAGTGCCCGGCTAAAAATCCTACACATAACCAATCGGCGCGCAGATATGACTCCAGAGATGTCACGATACAACATGACAACGAAACTCAACGAATTACACTTTTACCAAGAAATCGAACAACTCACCGAAGTGTCAACAAAGCTAAAAAGGACTAACGGTAATAAGGACGGTAATTTCGGGGGTATCATCCCCAACACCATGACAATACGATCAAGGGTATCACCATATCACGAATCATAGATTATCAGAACATTTCATACACACGAAACGCATAATAATCACAAGAATTCAACCATCACTATAACCAAGCAAGATAACTTGCCTCAATTCCGTAGACGAATAATCCTTCTTTGAATGGTCAAACGAACGGTATCCTCGTCTAACAATACTCACGTGAACAAGAACCTTGAATGAAATGTAATTCATTCAATAACACATTTGTACGATAATGGTATTATTACATAAATAATATTCGTAATTTTACTTGAATAAATCAATCATCCTATTGATCATTTTAATGTTCTTATTACAAATCATTGTATGTTTATCATGTTCGTTCACATGTTCTAACCTTAATGTCAAATACTTGATGTCTAGTTTATCACCAATGTAATATCGTGAAAATATCTTTTCAATCATCGACACTTCCAATTACGATATAAGTTTGTGTTTAATTACGTTCTTCATTATTTCACCAACGATTACATTCAAAACTTGATTACTATATGAAACATAAGTTTAAGTTTTTAGTGAATTAAGAACATCTTAATTTACGTTTCTTAATACGCCCGGATTAATGAAATGGAATTCGGCTACTCCTCTACCGCATTTGTATCATCATATTCAACACAATCCTCTTAAGAACATTATCAATCTATTAATGTAGTGATTAACACCTTTTAACGAATCGATAAATTCGAACATATGAAGATTACAACTTCCTTCTATCAACATTCATTGGTTTACTTCAAAGAATTTATTAAAAGCCTAGTTATATCATTGGATACTTGAGATTTTTGAAGTAACTTCATCTATCTAACAAAGATCCTCTACAAAGAGTTAACATCATCTTCCCAACAATTTTATTACAAAGGTTTTAGAGGCCAAAAATCATGGTTCCATACTACCTTCAAGAATCAATAGAATGTTCAAGACAAATTTAACATTTCTCACTTTTAATTATTAAGGATATCATCCCTAACATGTTCCTAGTGTTGAGACTAAAATCAACTTCCGATTATCATGCTATACCTCAGGTTTTGTGTATACCATTATCAACACAATCACATTATGAAGTTATTTACATCAAGAAGTAACACTAATATCTTCAAAGTTAATCTTCACTTAGTTTGAGCATGATTCAATTAACTTATCATGTTTACACTAGTTTAAACTAACATTATGTGAAGTATTTATCTACTAACATCATCATAAGCATGGAATTGGTATGAGTTAAATAAGGACCAACCTTAAAATGAAGAACAACACCAACACTTCAAGGGATACACTTCAATCTCTAGCTCTCCAAGTCACCAATCAAGTGTTGAAGCTCCAACACAAGTTAGGAAGGCTTAGAAATGAAGTTGGAAGGGAAAAGAATCGTTCCTCAGTTGGGAGGTTGAAAAGGGTCGAGTAGGAAGTGAATGGCAAGTCATACATTTATAATCTGAACTAGACATTACGTACGTTAACGAACGTGGTTAACGTACGTTACAGCCTTTACGTATGTAATCTTGTGATCATTACGTACGTAACCAATTTCATCAAATCTCCCTGTCTCAAAACACGCAGTTCGTTACGTACGTAACCAGGCAGCTATTACGTACGTAATAGCCGTTGACTTGGCTGTCGCGATCGACTCCCGACCACCTACCCCTGCTCGGCCCCACCCGCCGAAAGGCGGACTGCTGGAGGATCTTTCCGCATTACGTACGTTAACGTATTGGTGTTACGTACGTAAGGCGACCTACATAACGTACGTTATGAAGACATGCTAACGTACGTTAAGTACTATAACAAGCATAAATGGAATTCTCGCAATATCACCCAACAACTAATATAGTATGAATGACCATGAATCCAACTTAACATAATTCGTCGGTATTTGCTACAACATCACAGATATGGTGCGAAAATACTTAACTTAAATCATGAAATACAATATTAAAGGCGAGGGTATTACAAATATTTCCTCACCAAGTCTCCTCTCCCGATTCGAGTTGCGTAATTAAAACAATTCAATTATAGGCCACACAATTGAAAGCATTAAAAACAATTGGGAAAACTCAACAGAAAAGGGAATTATATAGATAATCAAAAGCAAATTCATCAAAAATTTGGTTTCATCAAAATCCTAGAATAGGGTTTTAGCCTGACATGCTAAAGAATAAAAATACAGAAATAATTAAAGAAAGCATAAAGATCAAACGCAGATGAAGAACTCGGATTCCTCCGTTCTTCTGCTTCCGCTCTCTGCTCCTTGGTGTCTTCTGTTTCTTTGTCCTTCGATCCTCTATTCCGCGATGATCCTCCGATGATAATTTTATGACCTTCAATCCCTATTTATAACTTTTCTCAGCCTCCAAAACGGTCCGGGAGTTAGGTTGGGAACAGGCTTTAAAAACGGCCCAAAACCGCGAAGAACACACCAAAACCGCCCTGTGGGCCGCGGCTCACTAAATCTGTGCCGCGGCCCCTGACTTTCAGCGAGTTGCCTGGGCGCGACATTATCTTCCTGGGCCGCGGCTCAGCATCCTTGTGCCGCGGCTCAGGGTACAGTTGGTTCGGCACTTTCAGGTCACCTTCGTGTGCCGCGGCCCGCTTTCCTTGTGCCGCGGCTCCAGGCTAAAATTTGCCGTTTTCGCCCGTTTTTCATCGTTTTAGCTTCCGGACTCCCATTTCCTGCAAAACATAAAAGAATAGGGCATTAAAAGCTCATTTATGCAGATTTACACTTCGAATGAATATAAATTAATGATAAATAAGCATATAAAAATACGCCTAACAAATACCCCCAAACTTGAGCCTTTGCTTGTCCTCAAGCAAAAATTAATTTTAAACAAAATGTATCGTGAATAATCGTGCAAGTCCATAGTGCTCAACTTAATCAATACTACCCTGAAAATCTCAAAGAATAGTACAAGTATCGTAATAGTGAGTCACATCCAGGACACTGATTCCACTAAGTAACCTAATTCAGTCCTAATAACTCGTTCATGAAGAAAATCAAGCTCAAAGATTAACAAACGTGAATTTAACCGACCGCCAATATGAAGGGTTAAAATAAACGAGCCAACTCGCCCAGTCCCACAGTCTAGTGGCAAAAATTTCAAGCGTTTTGTCATCAAAAATAATTCTCGGACAGTATTCCCTTATATATGCTCAATAAGATGATTCGAGTTGACCACTAGGTTCGGATCTCGGGATGTTTCATCGGGATAATCCTAGGGTGGAATTCCATTCTCATGTATTGGGGAACCGTTTGACGTAAAAGACACTCATGGGGCACATGGATGCTTCTAGTTACTAAGTTCCCCTCCACAGCGGAGAAACAACTCGAATAGCTATTCCCGCATGTCCGATTCCAGGTCGCTGTTTTACGCGAGAGTAAACAACGGGTCACGCGAATACCCCCGGTTACAAGGCTCTCCATCATCGGCACATGCGATATCTCTAAACCACTAGTCTAATCAGGGTTGTCGTTTTACGCGAGAGTAAACAACAGGTCACGTGAATACCCCCGGTTACTAGACTTCCCATCATAGAACAAATAATATCTCGACTTTTTGGGAAAAACTGTCCGACTCTAAACTCAAATTAAGTGCCAACACGACTCATGTTACTGGACGACTAGCTAACCGAAAAGTATAACCAAATGTATAGACGGCGATTTGAAAACACGTATGTCTCTTTTCTTATCTGCTAAGATTTCTACAAAAATGAAAAATTTCGGACCTAAATGAATACTCAAACAGAAAAAGATATCACTGACTGCAACTCAACTAAAACTCAATCGTTTCTTCCCCGAGAAATCAGTATCGTAAGATTAGTTTTACACAAAAAGAAGCACGAAAAATTCACGAATGCAAATAATATCACGACAAGCAAGGCTAGCAACAAAAAGATAACGAAAAATAACGAAAGTGCAAATGAATAAGTACAGCAACAGAAAGTAAACCCCCCCAAACTTAGGACGTACATTGACCTCAATGTACACAAAATGTAATATGCAATAAAAGAAAAGGTCAAGTACTCCCCTACTGTCCGCTCATGAACTGGTGCCGGCATCGTCCGGCGAGGAGGGTGGCGTGGCTGGCCGAACGGGTGGAATGAATGGCCCGTCCGGGTGCATAATGTGGGCCGTCCATGCAGCAAGGTGCTCCTGGTGGTAAGCGTCTCTCGCTGCCAGACGCCTCGTCAAACGTCGGTTGGCCTGGCGGGCCTGCTCTCTCATCTCATCTCGGACGGCTGTGATGATGCTCTCTCTCTCTCTCTCTCCCCTCATCTCCTCTCTCCAAGCAGCCAAGTGACTCTCTCTCTCTCCTCATCTCCTCTCTCCAAGCACCCAAGTGACTCTCTCTCTCCTCATCTCCTCTCTCAACCCGTCGAACATCGCCTGCAAGTGCTCCCTGTCGGGCGGCGGGCTGGACTCTGCCTGCCCATGCGTCAGAAGAAGGTGCTCGGGGGACCCCTCATGTGCCTCATCAAGTAGAAATCCTGGCCCCCGAGCGTGTGTCGGTGCTCCTCCCCACTGGTCGAAGTGCGAACAAAAACTTGTTGTGAGGAAATCCCTCACACTATGCCGCAAGTGCACGGCGTCAACAAGTAATAAAGTGATAAGTAAGATATCGTTCCCTCGAGGACTGATTTCACTAAGTACCAAAATATAATCAACTCGTAATTTTATTTGAAGAACAATTATATAGAATTTATTTCTAAACTAATTGTAGAAAAATAAATAGAAAATAATAATAGTAATAATAATAATAATAAGGGCGTAGGATTATGATTTTCACCTCAAACAATTAGGAATGATTTTTATGTAATTCAATTCACTTTTATTCAATTGATCGTAAGCAAGGAATTCCTAAATTATTCTAAAGACTTTCCCAAGGTCGATAGAAAATACTAAGAATTATTAACTCGATATATCCCTATTCGAATTAGATAATTAATAGCTAAAACAGTTCATGAATCCCCACAATAAACAGGCTTTACAATTCCCATGAGTATATCCCTATCTCACGAAAATCATGATTTTTCTCACAAGAACTATGCCTAAATTTCATCTCCCGAATCCATAAAGACATTCAAATCAATTCAACTATTGGCCAGACAATTGAAAGCATTAAAAACAATGAGAAAAATCCAACTCAATACGAATAATGCGTGACTTGAAATAAAAATAAATAAATCAAACCGTCATGTAATCGGCTACAATCACAATCCTACTCGAATAGATCTAGACAATAAGATGCGGAAAAATTAAGAAAAACCGTAAGGGATTCGTGGTCTTGTCGTCGCCCCACAAATCTCTTCGTTTCCGCTCCTCTGGTGTTTCCGCTCTATCTATCGATCGATTCCCCCCTTTTTCTTCTGACCTTCAATGCTTATTTATAGCTTTCCTCAGTCTCCAAAATGTGCCCGGGGATTTGGGTCGAAAACTGCTCCAAAAACGGCAAAGAAACGCGGAAGGCTCAGCAAAACCGCCTTATGGGCCGCGACTCACTTAAGCTGTGCTGCGGCCCCTATCCTTCAGCCCCGGATGCCTGCGCGCATGTTTTCTTCCTGGGCCGCGGCTCAGCATCCTTGTGCCGCGGCTCAGGGTACAGTCTGCTTGGGGCTTCGCTGGGGCCGTGCGTGTGCCGCGGTTCAGCATCCTTGTGCCGCGGCTCATGACCAAAAGTTGCCGTTTTCGCCCGTTTTTCGTCATTTAGGCTTCCGGACTCCAATTTCCTGCAAAACATATAAGAATAGTGCATTAAAATCTCATTTATGCATTTTTAGGCTCAAAATGGATATAAACTAATGATAAATAAACGCATAAAAATATGCCTAACAAATACCCCCAAACTTGAGCCTTTGCTTGTCCTCAAGCAAAAATTAATTTCCAAATAAAAAGTATCATGAATGATCGTGCAAATCCATAGTGCTCAACTTAATCAATACTACCCTGAAAATCTCAAAGAATAATACGAGTGTCGTAATAGTGAGTCACATCCACGGACACTGATTCCAAGAAGTAATCATTTTCAGTCCTAAATGTAATATCCGCGTTTTCTATTTTTAGTAATTTCTATTTTTGGTGCATATTCGTTTCGGACAACTCGCTTGGCACTGTTTTGTAATTCTGAACCTATTTTGTTCTTGGAGTTTTTCCGTTTAGACGGGTCTCGATAATGTTTTTACGTAATTTCATCTTGTGTTATATTCTGTCTCATGTGTATTCGATTCTCGTTAAACTCGTTCGATTTCGTCGTTTTCTTACTTCCATGAGTTCGTATGCTTGAGTAGAGCATGTTGTGAGTTTCGGATTGTTAATCCGACGTTGTGTCGTGATTTTTCGGATGTTTGGGCCGTTTTTGTAATTTCCTAGAAGTTTAGGGAATTTGTCCCTTGTTCGACTTTGGTTGTGTACCTCAGATCGTTTTTGGGTTCCG
The DNA here is from genome assembly GCA_033398695.1 of Orobanche coerulescens. Taxonomy (NCBI): domain Eukaryota; kingdom Viridiplantae; phylum Streptophyta; class Magnoliopsida; order Lamiales; family Orobanchaceae; genus Orobanche; species Orobanche coerulescens. The sequence goes on along the minus strand of CM065805.1, from coordinate 24,930,256 downwards.
TACTTCCATTTCGTGTTATTGTTGCCCAAATATCGATCCCTATTGCTTTTATTCTCTTTCCGGATCATTTTTCGTCATTTTGGGACCCGAGGGGGGGTGTGGGCCGCGGCACAAGGATTGTGCGCCGCGGCACACATCACCCACCGTTGTCCGAGCAAATCGCACTGTGCCGCGGCACAAGGATCTTGTGCGCGCGGCTTCTGATCGAGTCGATCTGCCGCACATTTGTCCGGCGCGACACACCCGTGTGGCACTTGCCGCAAAATCGATCAGCGTGCGCCCACATCCGGCAGGCTGCACACACGCCGAATCTGCGCCGCGGCAAACTTCGAATGAGCCGCGGCACAACGACGTCAGCCGATCACTGGGCGCGATTTTTGGCCCTGTGCCGCGGCACAGTTCAGCTGAGCCGCGGCACACAACGCGGTCAGCGGTATATCTGCGTTTTTATTCAGCGTGAGCCACTCGTTTCCTTTCCCTTCTTCAAGCGTGCGAGAGAGAGTGGCTTGAGAGGGAGATTTCCTCCATCTATCACTTAATTGTATAAATTTCTTCATCTCTTTTCGATCGGGTGGCTCGGATTGCGGATCTAACACGTGGTTTTCGGATTTGAGTGCTTGATTCTTCAAGAGGTAAGAACTCCTTTGACCCTAGTATGATTTTGGGGAGGGTTTGGTGGTGATCTTGTGTTTTAATCCGAATTAACCGATGTTGTTGTTAGATTTTGATAGTATACTCGTGACCCTTGGTTTTCTTGTTATTGGTTGGGATGAAATCCCGTTATTGCACCGTTGAGCGATTTCATTTCCTTATGCACGCGTGGTGTCCGATGAATTGTCCCAACGGGTAGAACTAGGATGAATTTCTTCGTATTCATGATGTTGAGATTGGTTGTATATCATTATTGTGTTAGGGTCGGATTTGAGAGGATTGTTCGGACCGTAACCTATTCCTTCGTCGTTTCCTTCGCGTCGTATTATCCAAGGCAAGTACATGTATTATATTTCATTATGTGTGTACGGTTTTGATGCGAATGATGTAAACTGGTTTATTGAACGATTGTGTTGGTTACTCTTCCACCTGGGGATGGCGTGGGGCCTCTGGGGGCCGATACTAATGGGTACGGCCACGGAAGTGGACTTGGGTGCGTGTGTTGATGTTCTTCCACCTGGGGACGGTTCGACGGGACCTCTGGGGGCCGATACTAATGGGTACGGCCGTGGAAGTGGTTTCTCACCTGGGGACGGTCCGACGGGACCTCTGGGGACCGATACTAATGGGTACGGTCGCGAGTTACCAAGCGTGGACAATTGTGATGTGGAAAACTTGTTGATATACCGTTTTGGTGTTAATGTGACATTCCGGAATATTGGTTTTCAAAATGATTTTTCCTATTGAATTGTTTCGTTGAATCGTGTATGTATATAATGTTGTGTAATTGTGTACTTGCACTAGCTATTCGTATGCTAACCCCTTAAATGGGGGAAATGCGTCTTATGCATTTCAGGTACCGGGAGGACTGAGGAGCAAGCACGGGACATGCATGCAAAGGATGGGCTGGCTTGATGATGTGGCTCGAGTCTGCATTTTTATGTTTTGTCATTGCATTGTTGAGTATTGAAGTTAGACTGTTTACTTTGAGACGTGGTTTAAGTCCCCTGCGTGGGCAAGGAATTGGTTTTTATCTTATATTCATATACTCCGTTAAAATGTTTTGGCCGAGGCCACGGCCTTACGTACTTTTTGGAGTGCATCATTTGGGATCATATTGTGGTTTATGTGTCATGTGTTAGCCTGGTAGACCTCACGAGGGTTCTACGGCGTGTAATGTCCCATTTGTGAATTGGGGTGTTACATTTATGGTATCGGAGCCTAGGTTTTGAATACCTAGGCTGTCGGTTAATTTTGGGTCTGTTAGTGGCGTCATTTAGAGTCAGTCGTTGAGCCTAATATCATCATGCTACCGTCTTTTCGTGCGACCCGTGGCTGTAAGTCTCCTCGAACTCTTATATTCCTGTAGTTCGTTTTCTTGCGTTGTTCGGGATTGTGAATTGTGATACCAACTTTGTCAATTGTGAATCTTTCTGATTTTGTCCTTTTCATTCTTCCTCTAGTATGTTGAGAGGTCGTGGTGGTAGACCCGGCTAGGGACGCGGCCGAGGCCGTGGTCGAGTCTTGATAATGAAGAGGGCTCACTTTCTCGATCCTCTGCGGACTCGGCCTCTCACTCGGTGCCGTCGGGTAATAATGCCGACGCCGGAGCTCTTGCCGTGCCGTGATTAGTAGCTCGGCTTGCTCGAGATAGCTCGGGCGGACGCTGAATCCGCCCGACACTGAAGAGGAGGCTAGTAAATGGCTTGACGGTGACTAAGATGCACCTCTTCGTTTCTCGGAGCTCGACTCCCTCGGTTGGGAGAATTGGCTCTTTCGGTTGTCCAGACCTTTGATGCCGTAGCTTGCCCCGAAGACAGGAGGGTACATATCGCCCAGTACCTCCTGGATAAGGAAGCTGCGGAATGGTGGGAGGCCGTTGTGCCCAGAGACCGTCGAGCTACTTGGCAGAATTCAAGGCCGCTATGGAAGCAGTATTGTCCGCCGCTACCAAGGAGCGCAGAATTGTGGAATTCTTCACCGCTACACCTCGGGATGTGCCTATTTCTCGTGCCATCATTTCTTACAATCAGCATTGGGTTTCGTGAGAGATCAAGTGAGAACGGAGGCCGATAAAATCCGTTACTTCAATATGCGCATGAAGCCGCATATTAGACAGAGTATGGCGCCGCTCATGTGTGCCACTTTGAAGGAATACCAGGATCGCGGTCTGGCGATCGAGATGGCTGTCCCGGAATCAGAGTCGGTTTCGGAAGCTAAGAAGCAGAAGACTACCGGCGGGTTCTCGGCCGGTAAAGGTGGACAGTTTTCGAGGTCTCGTTCTGCTCCTACACCAGGGAAGAGGCCGTTTCATCAGGCCGGTGGATCCCAGGGTAACCGTTCGGTCCAGTCTGTGGCACCTGGCGGGAGAGTTTGTTTTAATTGTAGTTAGCCCGAGCACGTTATGAAGGATTTCCCATTTCCGTTAGTTGCTTGCTTTACTTGCGGACAGACCGGACATCGGGCAGCTCATTGTGAGAGGGCCACCAGGGCCGCTAGAGTTCCGACTACCACTACCGATCAGAAGGATCACAGTTTTCCAGCCACTCATGTTCCGCAGGGTTCGGGTTCAGCCGGATCGCCGTGCAGCCTCGAGTTCGGGTTCAGTTCACCCCCGGTTGTATCAGATGAGGTGCACAGAGGAGGCAGACACTCTAGTGGCGTCAGGTACCACTCAAATCCTTACTCATCCAGTTTCCGTGCTTTTTGATTCGGGTGCTACCCATTCCTTTATTGCATCGGATTGTGTGAATCGTATTGGCTTTAACTGCTTGTTTGAGTGTGAACCGTTTGTGGTGGGTACGCCTAGCGGGGATCGTATGGTTGGGGACCGGGAAGTTAGGGATTGCCCCGTGAGGATCGGGAGCCGAGATTGGCCCTCGGATCTCATTGTTATAGACCTTAAGGGTGAGGATTTAATCCTCGGGGACGATTGGTTAGAGCGTCACGGTGCTATCATGAACTATCGGACTCGTACCATCTCAATAGTAGCCGAGGACGGCACCGAGCATACCCTCATCGGTCGAAAGCCGGGGAGATCGGGGAGTGTGATTAGCGCCTTAAAGGCGATGAAACTTCTGAACCAGGGTTGTGTCGGCTATTGGTGTTACGCTCTGCAAGCGGAGGATGGTGGAATTGACATGTCGTCAATTCCAGTTGTTTGTGAGTATCCCGATGTTTTCCCAGACGACTTGCCGGGATTACCACCGCAGCGAGAGGTGGAGTTTCCTATCGATCTTGAGCCGAATGTAGCCCCTATTTCTCGAGCACCGTACCGTATGGCACCGTCGGAGATGTTAGAGTTGAAGAATCAGTTGGGAGAATTGTTAGATAAAGGGTATATTCGACCGAGCGCATCGCCTTGGGGTGCGCCCGTACTCTTTGTTAAGAAAAAGGATGGGTCGCTTCGTTTATGCATCGATTATCGAGAATTAAACAAGTCGACCATCAAAAATAAATACCCTTTGCCGGATCGACGACTTGTTTGATCGGCTTCAGGGCGACGGTCTTTTCAAGATCGATTTGCGATCGGGTTACTACCATTGAGGATTCGGGACATCGATATACCGAAAGCCGCCTTTCGGACGAGATATGGCCATTACGAGTTCGTGGTTATGCCTTTCGGGCTAACTAACGCCAAAGCAGTTGTTCATGCGTTAATGAACAAAGTTTTTATTGAGTATTTGGACAAATTCGTAGTCGTTTTCATCGATATTCTTATCTATTCTCGGAGTCGGGAGGAGCATGCCCTACATCTCCGGATTGTATTAGACACCTTGAGGACCGAGCGGTTGTACGCGAAGTTCTCTAAGTGTGAGTTTGGCTCGAGGAAGTGACGTTCCTCGGGCATGTGATTCAGCAGAGGAGTTCGGGTAGATCCGCGAGCAGATAGAGGCAGTGATGGCTTGGGAGCCGCCTAAGAATGTGAAGGAGGTGAGGAGTTTTCTGGGTCTTGCCGGCTATTACAGTAGATTCGTTGAGGGATTTTCTAAGATCGCTAGACCACTCACTCAGTTGCTCCAGAAAACTCAGAAGTTCGAGTGGACTGCAGACAGGCAGGACAGCTTTGACGAGTTAAAGAGACGTTTGACCACCGCACCCGTTTTAGCATTACCTCAGGGGAACGAGGATTTCGTAGTGTATAGTGATGCTTCGGGCCTTGGTCTAGGATGTGTTTTGATGCAGAGAGACAGAGTGATTGCTTATGCGTCCCGCCAATTGAAACCTTATGAGGTAAATTATCCCACGCACGATTTGGAGTTAGCTGTGGTCGTTTTCGCCTTAAAGATATGGAGGCATTATCTCTACGGATCGTCTTGTAAGATTTTTACGGACCACAAGAGTCTGAAGTATATCTTCAGTCAGAAAGAGTTGAATATGAGACAGCGCAGGTGGTTGGAGCTAATTAAAGATTACGACCTCGAGATACTTTACCATCCGGGTAAGGCTAACGTAGTGGCTGATGCGTTGAGCCGGAAGCCGATGGCATTACAGATGTTAGAGGTACTTACACCACAGAGTGGGATCCAGCGAGACTTTATTTACCAAAATATTGAGGTTTGGGTTCAAAGAGTCCATGGCCAGTTATGTGCGTTGGAGATCACTTCGTCCTTGACTGATGATATCAAGGCGAAACAGTATGATGATCCATTTTTAGTCCAGCTGAGGGAGGATGTGAGGAAAGGGAAAGCCCCTGGATTTGTGGTTCACGATGATGGAGTTTTGAGGTTTCGCGGCAGACTTTGTGTACCGAGTGTTGTTGAGCTGAGACAGAAGATCTTGCGTGAAGCTCATGCTACACCTTACTCCATACATCCTAGTACGAGTAAAATGTACAAGGATGTGAGGAGCAACTACTGGTGGAGTAATTTGAAGACGGATGTTAGCGAGTTTGTGGCGAAGTGTTTGACCTGTCATCAGGTTAAGATTGAACATCAGCGACCCGCGGGGTTGCTACGACCACTTCCCATTCCGGAATGGAAATGGGAAGACATCTCTATGGACTTCATTACCGGGATGCCTAGGACTCGGACCGGAATGAACATGATTTGGGTTATTGTTGATCGACTAACCAAATCAGCTCACTTTCTGAGTATTAAGGATACTTGGGGACCGGAGAGGCTGGCCCGAGTGTTTATTGCGGAGATCGTGAGATTGCATGGGACTCCTAAGAGTATTGTTTCAGATCGTGATGGCCGTTTTGTATCACATTTTTGGCAGGCGGTTCACCGAGCTTTGGGGACCGAGTTGAGACTCAGTACGTCTTACCACCCTCAGACTGACGGACAGTCGGAGCGGACGATCCAGACGTTAGAGGATATGTTGAGAGCATGTGCCTTAGATTGGAAGGATGATTGGGAGACACACTTGCCGTTGATCGAGTTCACATACAACAATAGTTGGCATGCCTCGATCAAAATGGCACCATTCGAAGCATTGTATGGAAGGAGGTACAGATCACCGTTGTGTTGGGACGATACGTCCGAGCTAATCGGTACCAAGCCTGACATGATAGATGAGACGAGGGAGAAGATTACCCTGATTCGTGGTAGATTGTTGACGGCCCAGAGTCGGCAGAAGTCTTATGCCGATACACGTCGCCGACCGTTGGAGTTTGAGGTGGGAGATCACGTCTTGCTTAAGGTGTCGCCGACTCGGGGAGTTTACCGCTTCGGTCGGAAGGGTAAACTTAGTCCGAGATATATCGGGCCGTTTGAGATTTTAGATAGAGTCGGAGAGCTTGCGTATCGATTAGGCTTACCGCCGTCCCTGAGCCACATGCATAACGTATTTCATGTTTCCCAACTTAGGAAGTACGTATCGGACCCTAGCCATATTATTGATTTTGGAGAGATCGAGTTGGGGCCCAACGTTACCTTCGAGGAGAGGCCGATTCGGATCTTAGAGCGTCGAGTTAAGCAACTCAGGCACAAAACCATTCCTTTGGTCAAAGTGCAGTGGTCGAGGCATGGATCCGAGGAAGCCACGTGGGAAACGGAGGAGAGTATGAGGTCGAGATACCCCGAGTTATTCGTGTTGTAAGTTTCGGGACGAAACTTATTTTTAGGGGGAGATAATGTAATATCCGCGTTTTCTATTTTTAGTAATTTCTATTTTTGGTGCATATTCGTTTCGGACAACTCGCTTGGCACTGTTTTGTAATTCTGAACCTATTTTGTTCTTGGAGTTTTTCCGTTTAGACGGGTCTCGATAATGTTTTTACGTAATTTCATCTTGTGTTATATTCTGTCTCATGTGTATTCGATTCTCGTTAAACTCGTTCGATTTCGTCGTTTTCTTACTTCCATGAGTTCGTATGCTTGAGTAGAGCATGTTGTGAGTTTCGGATTGTTAATCCGACGTTGTGTCGTGATTTTTCGGATGTTTGGGCCGTTTTTGTAATTTCCTAGAAGTTTAGGGAATTTGTCCCTTGTTCGACTTTGGTTGTGTACCTCAGATCGTTTTTGGGTTCCGTACTTCCATTTCGTGTTATTGTTGCCCAAATATCGATCCTATTGCTTTTATTCTCTTTAGGATCATTTTTCGTCATTTTGGGACCCGAGGGGGTGTGGGCGCGGCACAAGGATTGTGCGCCGTGGCACACACATCACCAGTATTGTCCGAGCAAAGCTGTACCGTGTGCCGCGGCACAAGGGCGCTTGCGGCACACAAGCCAGTCGATCTGCGCACATTTGTCCGGCCGCGGCACACCCATGTGGCACTTGCCCGGCCAAAACCGATCAGACGCGTGCCGCGGCACACGCGAATCTGCGCCGCGGACACTTCGAATGAGCCGCGGCAACGAGCGGTCGGCCGATCACTGGCGCGATTTTGGCCACTGCCGCGGCACAGTTCAGCTGAGCCGCGGCACACAACGCGGTCAGCGCTATATCTGTGTTTTTATTCAGCGTGAGCCACTCATTTCCTTTCCCTTCTTCAACCGTGTGAGAGAGTGGCTTGAGAGGGAGATTTCCTCCATCTATCACTTAATTGTGTAAATTTCTTCATCTCTTTTCGATCGGGTGGCTCGGATTGCGGATCTAACACGTGGTTTTCGGATTTGAGTGCTTGATTCTTCAAGAGGTAAGAACTCCTTTGACCCTAGTATGATTTTGGGGAGGGTTTGGTGGTGATCTTGTGTTTTAATCCGAATTAACCGATGTTGTTGTTAGATTTTGATAGTATACTCGTGACCCTTGGTTTTCTTGTTATTGGTTGGGATGAAATCCCGTTATTGCACCGTTGACCGATTTCATTTCCTTATGCACGCGTGGTGTCCGATGAATTGTCCCAACGGGTAGAACTAGGATGAATTTCTTCGTATTCATGATGTTGAGATTGGTTGTATATCATTATTGTGTTAGGGTCGGATTTGAGAGGATTGTTCGGACCGTAACCTATTCCTTCGTCGTTTCCTTCGCGTCGTATTATCCAAGGCAAGTACATGTATTATATTTCATTATGTGTGTACGGTTTTGATGCGAATGATATAAACTGGTTTATTGAACGATTGTGTTGGTTACTCTTCCACCTGGGGATGGCGTGGGGCCTCTGGGGGCCGATACTAATGGGTACGGCCACGGAAGTGGACTTGGGTGCGTGTGTTGATGTTCTTCCACCTGGGGATGGTTCGACGGGACCTCTGGGGTCCGATACTAATGGGTACGGCCGCGGAAGTGGTTTCTCACCTGGGGACGGTCCGACGGGACCTCTGGGGACCGATACTAATGGGTACGGTCGCGAGTTACCAAGCGTGGACAATTGTGATGTGGAAAACTTGTTGATATACCGTTTTGGTGTTAATGTGACATTCCGGAATATTGGTTTTCAAAATGATTTTTCCTATTGAATTGTTTCGTTGAATCGTGTATGTATATAATGTTGTGTAATTGTGTACTTGCACTAGCTATTCGTATGCTAACCCCTTAAATGGGGGAAATGCGTCTTATGCATTTCAGGTACCGGGAGGACTGAGGAGCAAGCACGGGACATGCATGCAAAGGATGGGCTGGCTTGATGATGTGGCTCGAGTCTGCATTTTTATGTTTTGTCATTGCATTGTTGAGTATTGAAGTTAGACTGTTTACTTTGAGACGTGGTTTAAGTCCCCTGCGTGGGCAAGGAATTGGTTTTTATCTTATATTCATATACTCCGTTAAAATGTTTTGGCCGAGGCCACGGCCTTACGTACTTTTTGGAGTGCATCATTTGGGATCATATTGTGGTTTATGTGTCATGTGTTAGCCTGGTAGACCTCACGAGGGTTCTACGGCGTGTAATGTCCCATTTGTGAATTGGGGTGTTACACTAACCAATCGTTCATGAAGAAAATCAAGCTCAAAGATTAACAAGCGTGAATTTAACCAACCGCCAATACGAAGGGTTAGAGTAAATAAGCCAACTCGCCCAGTCCCACAGTCTAGTGGCAAAAATTTAAGAGTTTCATCAACAAAATTACTCCTCGGACAGCATTCCTTTATGTATGATCATAATAATGATTCGAGTTAACCACTAGGTTCGGATCTCGGGATGTTTCATCGGGATAATCCTAGGGTGGATTTCCATTCTCATGTATTGGGGATCCGTTTGACGTAAAAGACACTCATGGGGCACATGGATGCTTCTAGTTACTAAGTCCCCCTCTACAGCGGAGAAAAACTCGAATAGCAATTCCCGCATGTCAAGGTTGCTGTTTTACGCGAGAGTAAACAACGGGTCACGTGAATACCCCCGGTTGCTAGGCTTCCCATCATCGGTAATGCGATATTTCTAAACCATTAGTCTATTCAGGGTTGTCGTTTCACGCGAGAGTAAACAACGGGTCACGCGAACACCCCCGGTTACTAGACTTCCCATCATAGACATTTTCTCGACTTTTTGGAAAAAACTGTCCGACTATAAACTCAGTTTAAGTGCCAACACGACTCATGTTACTGGACGACTAGCTACGCGAAAAGTATAACCAAACGTATAGACGGTGGTTTGAAAACACGTATGTCTCCTTTCTTATACGCTAAAATTTCTACAAAAACGAAAAAAATTTCGGACCTAAATGAATACTCAACGGAAACAGAAATCGCTGCCTGCAACTCGACCAAAAGTCAACCGTTTCTTCAAAGAGAAATCAGTATCGTATCATCAGTTTAACACACGAAGCACGAAAAATTCACGAAAAATTCACGTTTTTAACCATCAACAGCATGCAAGAAAAATAAAGCAATGATGAAATCGCAATTCATAACCAAGAAAATTTAAGAAGATATCGCATGCTTCAATTTAGTCCACTACACATAAAATCATCAATAATAAAACTCATGTGAAAATAAAAGAGATAGGGAAAAGTGAATCTTATTCCAAATATCTTCTTGAACGCCAGCACATGTCTGAGTGGAATGTCTATCAATCCATACTTCAAATAATGCTCAACATCACCAGGAACCCCCAAACTTAGTCTCTAGTCATGAAATAACTGTAGACATTAAGTCAAGAAAGACTAGAATATGAAGAATAATAACTCATTGGGGTTATATAAACAAAATATTAGAGAAATAAGGGCCAACAAGAGTACACGAATCCAAACGAAATAACAAAACAAAGAAAAAAAATTTTATTAACGAAAAATCCAATAAAAACAACTAACTAGAAAGCAAGTAAAAACGATAGGTTGCCTCCCGTCAAGTGCTTTATTTTACGTCTTGAGCACGACGTGGCAAACAAAAAATTAACGTGGCTTCTTTCTAGGGAGATTGCCAAATACCCCCTTCTTGCAATCTATAAGCCTCTTATTCCACAAGGGAGGCTTTGGTTCATGCTTGGTTGCCAAAAATAATGAGTAAGAATAATTATGCGGACAACCAAAAAATGATGAAAGAATATAATAATTATAAGGTATGAAAAAATAAGCAGAGTTCGAATGGGTAGATAATAAAGACATATCATGAACAACCTCATTAGAACTCAAAGAACCAGCCTCAACAAAATCAAAAGTAATGGGGTCAATCTCTCCCATTATGGATTTAGGAAAAATTATGCGTGGAACCCACTACCAAAAATAACACTTTAGCCGACGACTCGCCGGAGAACGGCCGACGACCGGCGGAAGTCGTCGGCTAAAGTCAGCAAGTTTAGCCGACGGCTAACTTGTTGTCGGCTAAACTACTTTAGCCGACGACTTTACTATTGGTCGTCGGCTAAAGTCCAGTTAGTTGTCGGCTAAAGTTTTGTAGTTTAGCCGACGACTTGTATACTTTAGCCGACGACATGCCGTCGGCTAAAGTAAAGTTTAGCCGACGGCTAGTATACTTTAGCCGACGACATGCCGTCGGCTAAAGTCTTTCATGTTTTTTTGTGCAAAATATATCACCATCTAACACTTGAAGAGACCATTTACAACACATTCGGAAATTACATAACAAGAAAACGAAAAACAGTATATATATAATTATATATACAACACATTCGGAAATTTTCTCTAGTTTGATCATTCAAGAAATCATATTGAAGGTATGTACTTTATTGAATTTTAATATCAGTTATAATTATTTGGATGATTATGAAAATGTTTTAGAATTATTAGTTCGTTTTCTCGAATATTTCTTGGTGTGTGTGTGTATATATATATATATATATGGCTTTGACATCTTGAATTCGAGCTATATATATGATGATTTTAGTCATAATTTTTGTATGTTCTTGATAAATACGATGTATAATATTGTTGTTATTTCTGTTATAGGATGGATAAAAGTTGGATTGGTCTGCAAAAATGGGATCCAAGGGTCATATATGGAATGCGAGGGTTTATTCGATTTGTGAAGGAACATGATAGTGATAGTATGATTCATTACTGTCCTTGCAATAAATATAAATGCCGCAGCGATATGTACCGTTTTACACTTGATGTCGTATGGGAGCACTTGAAAAAAAATGGATTTTGGGATAAATATAAATGTTGGATTTACCACGGTGAAAGATTGAATTCAATTATTCCCCATGATCACGGACAGTACAGTGGTAGCACATCCAATGACCCCACAAGACGGTTGATTGACGACGTGTTTGGTTATTACGACAGGGACGTATCGGCTGAAGGTCAAGAATACCATATAGCTGATCAAGCAGTCATCCGAACGCCTACATTGATACCCGTTAACACAATTTCTCTTGATAGATACAACAAGCTAATCCGGCTCAACAGACTCTTCTTTATCACAGGTGTCACATGACGGTTCTTGATAGTGTCATAGAGACTATGAGAGTCAAGGTGGAGAACAAAACCTCGATTAAAGCTGTGGATGATTATTTGGAACTTACAGGGAAAATGCTCCCAGAAGGTCATCATCTTCCTAGTAATCACAGTAAAATGAGATGTATCCTAAAAGGTCTTGGGCTATCGTACATCAAGATCCACGTATGCATATATGATTGTGCTTTATTTTGGGGAAAGCCTAATGAAGATCTAAATAGATGTCCGGTATGTGACACGAGAGGTATAAGTTCACTCCTTCGTAAAGAGAAAGCTATGAAGGTTCTTTGGTATTCCCCCTGAAGGATAGATTGGAGAGGCTTTTCATGTCTCCTCACACAGCCAAGGCGATGAGATGGCACGCCGAGCCTCGGCTGACTGACGAGGATATTATGATACACCCTTCTGATGGAGAGGCTTGGAAGCATATAGATAGGAGTTTCCAGGATTTGCATCGATGTCCGAAATGTAAGACTCGGACTTGCATCTGATGGATTCAACCCTTTTGGCAACATGAGCCTTTCGTATAGTATATGGCTGGTGGTAATGGTTCCTTACAACCTTCCTCCATGGATGTGCATGAAGAAAGAGTATAATATGTTGACTCTCTTAGTACCTGGCCCCGGGTATCCAGGAAAGTGTATTGATGTTTATTTGAGACCTTTGATAGAGGAGTTGAAGTTGTTGTGGGCGCAAGGTCATCCGACGTACGACAGTTACTCACATGAGATGTTCTACTTACGTGCTATGTGTACCGGTACCATCGGTGATTTTCTGCGTGCGGGATCTTTGTCAGGATCTGTTATTAGTGGATATAGAGGATGTCCGGTGTGCTTGAATGCCGATTGCGCAAGGTATCATTGTCGGAAGGTTATCGAATGCGTCACCGTATATGGCTTGAGAGGACGCATGTCCGCGCACGAATGTTGCGGCATTTGATGGGATCAAGAGGTTGGTGATCCACCACGGAGTGGGTGGTGAGAAATTTTGGCCGTCTTTGAATGAGTATGATTTTGGGCGCTTGAGCAACCATCCACATATAGTAGCCGCAACTCCTGAAAGACCTGATAGGTATAAGTATTGGTCCCACAAAAGTATTTTCTGGGATCTACCTTACTGGAGTAAGTTGTCGATTAGGAACTACCTAGATGTGATGCACATAGAAAAAATGTTTGTGAAAGTGTTGTCGGTACAGTGTTATGTTGGGAAGGGAAAACTAAAGACGGCCCTAAGGCACGCATTGGTTTAAAAGAAATGAACATTAGAAAACATTTGTGGTTGAAGGAAGGGAAGGGGAAACACAAAATGCCGAAAGCTGCTTACACCGTCACCCCTGAGCAAAAGGCTGAGATTTTTTCGTGGATGAAGGCTGCAAGGTATCCCACAGGATATGCTGGAAATATAGGGAGGTGTGTTAACTTCAAGGAGAACAAGTTAACTGGACTGAAGAGCCATGATTGTCATATCCTCTTACAACGTTTGTTTCCTGTGTTTATTCGACCATACTTGTCCAAACAGGTGGTCGAGCCTTGTGTATCGTTATCCATGTTCTTTCAAAAGTTATGCACTAGGGAAGTAAGGAAGTCAGATCTCCGGCTCATGCAAAAGGAGATCATTTATATCTTATGCAAATTTGAGAGGATCTTCCCACCGAATTTTTTTGATCTCATGCCTCACCTCATTATCCATCTCACTCGACAACTTTTACTAACAGGCCCGGTCCACTACACGTGGATGTTTCCAATAGAAAGGCAACTTGGTGAGTACAAGGATTCTGTGACTAATAAGTCTGTACCAGAAGGATGTATCGCCGAAGCATATCTTGCATGGGAGTGTGTAACATATACCAAGTTCTATTTAGGCGCGGTGGATCCCACACCCGAGCCTATGTCAATAATTCCAGTGCAATTTAATCTCTCCATCATCACCAGCGAAGTTGAAGTTCAAGGAAGATTACCAGACAATCATTTACAACCTTACGAGCTACGAATTGCACATTGGTGGATATTACTTAACTGTCCAGAAGTTCAATATTGGAAAGACATTCACCTTTCATGTGATGCTGTGAATGGAGACATTAGATTCCACAATGAAACATTTGCTGATTATTTCGGACAATGGGTAAGTGTTTAATTACTGTTTACTTATTTTGCTTACATAATTTACTTAATCACGACATTCACCTTAATTAATATCCAGATGACGCACATACACAGTGATATACATAAATACATAAATACTTTAGCCGACGACAGCTGTCGGCTAAAGTATATAAATAATATAAAATTTAGTTTAAATTCCAATTTAGTTTATATAATTTATTTTAATTATATAAATTTCTAATAATATATATAAATATATTATCTATAATTAAATTCCAAGAATATATATTGGGCTTTAAAGTGTAGATATTTTTAATTTTTATTATATATATTTATAGTTATATATATATATATATGTATATATATATATATAATTTAATTATATAAAAATGATAAAGTGGGCTTTAGCTAATGACGACGTCGGCTAAAGTTGAGATATTTTAATTTTTAATATATATATATATTTATATGTAAATATATATATTATATATAATTTAATTATATAAAAAATGATAAATTGGGCTTTAGCCGACGACAGCCGTCGGCTAAAGTGTAGATATTTTTAATTTTTATTATATATATTTATAGGTAAATATATGTATATATATATAATTTAATTATATAAAAAATGATAATGTGGGCTTTAGCCGACGACAGACGTCGGCTAAAGTGTAGATATTTTTAATTTTTAATATATATATATTTATAGTTAAATATATATATATATATATTATATATAATTTAATTATATAAAAAATGATAAATTGGGCTTTAGCCGACGACAGCCGTCGGCTAAAGTGTAGATATTTTTAATTTTTATTATATATATTTATAGGTAAATATATGTATATATATATATATATAATTTAATTATATAAAAAATGATAAATTGGGCTTTAGCCGACGACCGCCGTCGGCTAAAGTGTAGATATTTTTAATTTTTATTATATATATTTATAGGTAAATATATATATATATAATTTAATTATATAAAAATGATAAATTGGACTTTAATAGCTGACGGTATTTACTAAAGTGTAGATATTTTTAATTTTTATTATATATATTTATAGGTAAATATATATATATATATATAATTTAATTATATAAAAATGATAAATTGGGCTTTAGCTAATGATAAATCGGCTAAAGTGTAGATATTTTTATTTTTATTATATATATTTATAGTTAAATATATATATATATATATATATATAGATATATATATATATAATTTAATTATATAAGGTTTTAGCCGACGACAATTTGTCATTAAAGTATATACATATAATTTTTTGGGATCTATTTTAGCCGACGGTTGTCGTCGGCTAAAGTATTTCTGGCCGTGTCGATTATTGGCGGCCGTGTCTTAGTGGTCTATATTTCCAAAAACATTCTGGACATGCAACCCGTTCGAGCCGTTCGACACGGCCCGTGTCATGGTGGCTCGTTTTTTTATTTTAGCCGACTGTTACCGTCGGCTAAAGCTTTCAAGTTTAGCCGACGACGTCCCGGCCAAAATACCCGTATATATAAAAAAAAAAAAACGTAATAGGTTTCCCTTTCCCCTTCGTCTTTTCCCTTTGGAAAAAAATACCCTTCCCCTTCGGCCAAAATACCCTTTTCCCCTTCGTCTTTTCCGTTCGACACGGCTCCGCCTGGAACCCGTTTCCCTTTCGTCCCGCCGCTCCGCCGTCGTCCCGTCGTCTCAGCCGCTCCGCTCCGTCTGGAACCCTCCACTCAGGTTCCCCTTCGTCTTTTCCGTTCGACACGGCTCCGCCTGGAACCCTTTTCCCTTTCGTCCCGCCGCTCCGCCGTCGTCCCGTCGTCTCAGCCGCTCCGCTCCGTCTGGAACCCTCCACTCAGGTACCCCGACTCTGATGCTTGTTACAGTTTTGATATTCCTGTCAAAAATTGAAGTGTTGAATGACCCTCCACTCAGGAACCATCCAAAAAATAGAACCGAACAAAAAATGAATTATTAGAATTGTTGTTTGGAATCTGGCTATATGATCATCATTTGTCAATTAGAACTGTCATTTGGTCTTAAATTGTTTACCACTTTTTGTTACTTCAAATCTAACTAGAGTTTTTTCTTCCAGTCTTACTTCTCCTAATTTGTAACATCTTCAGTTGCGTACTGTATTCGAAAAAAAAATCCAATATGCTGATCAGCATTTCCAGATTAAATTGTAGTTTATGATGTCCTGATGAGAACATGGGTTTTTTTGTAGTTGTTCTTAAGTTGTTCCACTTTGCGGAGGTCAATCTAGGTGAGTGTCATTGTTGGGGAGATAATAGGGTAGTAATAGTAGATTAGGGCACGATCTATTTGAGGTATAATAGATCATCATATGATTAAGGCTGCAGATTTGAAGTTGCAATCACTTTTACCCACAATTTCTGTGTTGGCTGTTAGCTGAAGATGTTGAGATATATTATAGATTGTTGGTACAGAATCTATAGACATTTTCTTTACTTCTCAAATTTTAATTTTATGTCATTTGTTGGGGTAAGTTTGGTTAGCCTTTTTCTTCTCCTTCTCCCCTTGTGTTTGGAGAAGTCCAGTTGCAGAAGAGTACCTGCAAAAAACTGCTGAGATACAATTACAAAATATATTGTGTATATGGTGAGCATAATTTTGCATTATAACAGACTTGCTTCATTATGAGCTTGGAGAAATTAATTTCAAGTAGATTACATTGTCATGTTATCCAGCCTATTTTTCTTCTTACGATGGCGAGTCGGCGACGTCAATTTACTTACCTCAATTGCCCCTCTCTTTTCTTTTAATCCTGATTTCATTGCTTGTCACCGATTTTCTGCACACAGTTCCCCTTTCTCTCCCTGGCCCACCATTTTTGCCCCGTTCTGTCTGGTGTATGCTGCCAACCCTAGCTTGTATTCAAACATGCTGAAACTGCATATTGCCATGAAACAAAATGCTTCGGTAGACTGTAACAGAATAACCATCCCTCTATTTCTGTATTAAACTCCACTTGGTTACAGTTTTGACTACGCTGTTAATTCGGAATCTTAAATGGGTATATGAAGTGTTGTTCGCCTTGGTTGGAATGAGAAAAATGTTGCTGCATAAAGTAAATTGGTGAAAGTTTCACCAATTTACAAGTTGTAAAACATATTGAGTCACATTTGAATTGCAAGTTGTGCCTGTTCTTTTATGATTTTGGCTTATACCGTCTTTGTGAAATTTGAAGAATGACAATTGTTTACTTCTATTATTACACTGGAATTGGTCACTTTTAGCATTATTGAATCATCACTCAGATGATTGATGGCGTAATTTGGTGCAGCTTTCATTTACTTGTCTAGTAACCTTATTCCTTGATTCTTCAGTTCAGCACATCTTGCTATATTTCACACGAAGTCTCAAATTTTTCAACTTAGTTGTATATTTTCTACTGAGTTATGAATTTATCTTGATTAATAAGTTGGGCTCTTTATGTTTGCTGGTCCTCTTGCTTACTTTTTATTATTGGTTGTGCTAGTTTGCGTTTGTCTGTGTTTCTTGTGAAGTGATGTGTAGTTGCTCTGAGCTTTAATTGCATATTCTATTTAGGGTTTATGTATAAAAAGAATTAATTTATGTGGTTGAATTTATGCAGTTAAATGGACAAAATTAAGAGACTAGCATGTGGTAAGAAAAATCGAAGACTCAGGAGTCGGGGATAGTTCCAGACTTCCAATCGTCGATCCTATCGGTAAATATTTGGATGAAAGTAACATCGCATACGTGGGCTAAAAGAGAATAGTCCACTGAAGTTTAAGGATGGGAACTTGTATCCGAAGTGATGACGCACATACTATTGCGGCGCTTATCGTATCGGACTCGAGATCGCGGACGACTCCCACTACTGTCGAGACGACTCAGCCTCGTATGCCTCCTATACACCGCATTCCCTCTCCTCCTACTACATCTGGGAGCGGCCGATCTACACCGAGCACGTCATCTGAGGTGCCTTCCGGTCCTCCGTCGACTCTATTTATGCCCTCTATGGTACCGTCGATTCCAGGAGTCGATGAGAAAGGAGTCCGCCGGCCCTAAAGCTTGGGTAACCGACGGAGGCGTATGTATTTCGTGCGTGGCACGAGAAAATGATTTAGCGAACATGTCGGATATCTAAGACGAAGTTGTACGCGTCGCTTGCGGAGCTTGATAATGAGGGGGTCGCATCAAGACGAACCGAAAAAGAAGAAGAAGACTCGTGGCCCATCGAAGGGTCTAGCACTTGACGCATATGTTTTAAAAAATGGCCGTCACAAGATAGCAGTAGATGAAAAGTATCGACGACCCATTTTGGCTTCGGATGCTTGTACGGCATATTGTCGTAATGTTGGGTTTGTCATACGCGATAGAATTCCGGTACTGTGGGTTGAGTGGAAGGATGTGCCACAAAGTGTGAAGGATGCATTGAACAATGCTATGTCGGTAAGTTTTTCTCAATTCCGAAAGCTACTTTGTGTATTTAAATTCGAAAAAAATTTGGTAATATATATTATATGTTAATTGTAGGTATGGTTTGAGGTTCCTTCTTTCCTACTACATACTTGGTGTGATGAGGTGCAAACAACCAAGTAAGTAATTTTCAAAATACGTAGTTGAGTAATTACTCGACTAATTTTTGCATCATTTTAGTTATTGTTAAAAATATGTATTTGTCAAATATTTTATAATTTATTTCTTAATACATAATAATTTATAATTTAAAATTCACAACTTGTATAAATGGAAGGTAATTTGATTGATAAATTTAAACATGGTAAACATTCTAATTTACTTGTAATTATGAGTATTATAACACACACTTTTAGAATATACATAAAATATTATAATATTAATTATACATAAAAATAATAAAACTAACACATTAATATTATATAATCATACACAAACAATAAATATAAAATGACATGTAACGTAATCACTAAACTTAAATCTTAACATTCAACTGCATAATAACAACTGTATACACACAACAGATTATTTATGAATAACATATTAAACAAATAACATTATGAATTAGAATAAAACAATAACACAAAATCACAGTAAATAAATACATGAAATTTACAAAATACTTTACAAATATATTTGACTAATGTTTGATTATTATTTATAAATATTTGTTATAGGTACAAATCTTGGAAAAATGAGCTACACATGTTTTGGTCAGCTTGGGGTAATTCCCGTGAGGCTACTTCAGAGGAGTTCAAGTATCGGGAGTACGAGTGGAGATGGCTATGCGCACATTTTAGCGACCCGGACTATATTGTATGTAATCGAGCTCTAAATATTTTCGTAATGCTATTGTTGTTTAAAGATATGTAACATATATGAAACTTACTTGTGGTAGTTTTTCGCCTTGTTAAATGAAAATTACATGTTTCTATGTGTAGGCGGCAGTTCAACCAACACCGTTAACCGTAAGGGTTTGACTGAGCACCACAGTTTAGGTTCGCGGTCGTTAGCGAGAGTTTCGCACGAGGCCACTTCGATGAAAATGTGGCGAATGCCTTTGTCTACGTGACTCGAAGGCATATCCTAACTATCCGGATAGACTTGTAAGTTGTAAATATATCCTAACCATTTTAATCTGCTATCGCTTTTACCTCCGAACTTTATTAATATTCGGTTACTTTTTTGTTCCCACTTAATTAGGAGAGAGTGGTGAGGAGTCGAGAGGATGTTGATAGAGATGGCGAGGAGGAGCATCCGGATTTGGGACGAGGCTGGTCTTGAGTTAGCCCGAGAGATCGATCGGGCCGATCTCTACATTAGGGCAAGGGTGTGGGCTACCATTTACCCTCCTAAAGGAGTCATCACCAGACGCCGATGATGGGAGGCTGAAGGCAACGGATTATTGAAGAATACTACGAGGTTTTCAATCAAAGGGGCGACACTCAAAAGGCTTATTTGGAGGAGCAATTGAGGATCGAGAGGAGCTCGGTGAGGAGCAAAAGAAGTCTCAAGACCGGTTCGGTAATTCCAAGAGGAACAAAGGAAGGTTCAACAAGAGATGTTAGCTCAAGGCGAGCCATGATGCAAGATATGATGTCATTGAGTCGACTGTGTCAATCGGGAATTTCGGTACCACCACCACCTCAATTCTTCAATTCACAAACACCCACCTCTTCTTCACAGCCTCGGGACGACGACATGCAAGACGGTAGTAATCCTTCTTCTATCTTTAAGAATTTGATGGATCTTTGAGGATTTTAGTTGTCATTATAGTAGTTCTTTTGCTAAATGTTTTTTTGTTTAGACTCGTGTTCGTTAATGTTGCTGTTTATTGATTTTGTTGATGTTGCTACATGACATGTTGATATGGTTTGTATTTAAATTATGCTTTTCGTAATTGATTTATGTTGATTGTGATGTATGGTGGTGTATTGTACATTTGGAATAACAGGTTATCTGAACAGGTTTGCTGATTTTGAAATCTGAATTTTTTTTTTTTCACTGGACTTTAGCCGACGGCATTTACACAGACCGTCGGCTAAAGTATTTAATTAAAAAAATAAAATAAAACTTTAGCCGACGACAACGTTGCCGTCGGCTAAAGTGTATAGGTTTTAGCCGACGACAGCATTTACCGTCGGCTAAAACTCGACATTTTAGCCGACACCTATGTATTCGTCGGCTAAAATGGGTATTACTTTAGCCAACGACCGTGTAATCGTCGGCTAAAGTTCGAGTTTAGCCGACGATCTTCCCTATTAGCCGTCGGCTAAACTTTAGCCGACCGACCTCGGCCGACCGACTTTTAGCCGACAGCTGAACACTTTAGCCGACGACTTTCGACTTTAGCCGACGACTTTTTGCTGTCGGCTAAAGTATAAACATTGGTACCGTTAATAAAATTTTAGGCACAAAAGTGTTCACCTTATTATTCGAAGTTTGATGACAAATTAATGAAATTCTTTGGAAACATCATCAATGGTAACTTCTTGTACAAGATCATCACACTTTATGTAATTATTAGGTGCTGGGGGATCGACCCTAAAACTCAGCATGTCTTTCTTCTCAACCTCCCCCTCAACTTCACTACTAAATCAATGAGCTGGAAAATAACCATAGTGAATCTCAAGACCACGACTCGCACATTCTCGCTCAAGAGGGGTACTATCAGGATTTTTGAGAGTGTCTACACAATGTTCAAGCATGGTCTTTTGTTTCGGGGGAGGGGGCTGACTGACCCTATTAGGCAAATTATTAAGATCATCGAAATTTATGAAATGCCAAGGGTCACGATAATCAAAGGAAAACATAATGAAAAAATATAGAAACTAAAGAAAAAAACTTCAAATTAAAATTAAAGTCGCTTGGTAATGATATTAGAGAAAAATCAGTCCACGGCAACGGTGCCAAAAACTTGTTGTGAGGAAATCCCTCACACTATGCCGCAAGTGCACGGTGTCAACAAGTAATAAAGTTATAAGTAAGATATCGTTCCCTCGAGGACTGATTTCACTAACTATCAAAATATAGTCAACTCGTAATTTTATTTGAAGAACAATTATATAGAATTTATTTCTAAACTAATTGCAGAAAAATAAATAGAAAATAATAATAATAATAATAATAAGGGCGTAGGATTATGATTTTCACCTCAAACAATTATGAATGATTTTTATGTAATTCAATTCACTTTTATTCAATTGATCGTAAGCCAGGAATTCCTAAATTATTCTAAAGCCTTTCCCAAGGTCGATAGAAAATACTAAGAATTATTAACTCCATATATCCCTATTCGAATAAGATAATTAATAGCTAAAATAGTTCATGAATCCCCACAATAAACAGGCTTCACAATTCCCATGAGTATATCCCTATCTCACGAAAATCATGATTTTTCTCACAAGAACTATGCCTAAATTTCATCTCCCGAATCCATAAAGACATTCAAATCAATTCAACTGTTGGCCAAACAATTGAAAGCATTAAAAACAATGAGAAAAATCCAACTCAATACGAATAATGCGTGACTTGAAATAAAAATAAATAAATCAAACCGTCATGTAATCGGCTACAATCACAATCCTACTCGAATAGACCTAGACAATAAGATGCGGAAAAATTAAGAAAAACCGTAAGGGATTCGTGGTCTTGTCGTCGCCCCACAAATCTCTTCGTTTTCGCTCCTCTGGTGTCTCCGCTCTATCTATCGATCGATTCCCCCCTTTTTCTTCTGACCTTCAATGCTTATTTATAGCTTTCCTCAGCCTCCAAAACGCGTCCGGGGATTTGGCTCGAAAACTGCTCCAAAAACGGCAAAGAAACGCGGAAGGCTCAGCAAAACCGCCTTGTGGGCCGCGGCTCACTTAAGCTGTGCCACGGCCCCTATCCTTCAGCCCCGGATGCCTGCGCGCATGTTTTCTTCCTGGGCCGCGGCTCAGCATCCTTGTGCCGCGGCTCAGGGTACAGTCCACTTGGGGCTTCGCTGGGGCCGTGCGTGTGCCGCGGTTTAGCATCCTTGTGCCGCGGCTCATGATCAAAAATTGCTGTTTTCGCCCGTTTTTCGCCGTTTAGGCTTCTGGACTCCAATTTCCTGCAAAATATATAAGAATAGTACATTAAAAGCTCATTTATGCATTTTTAGGCTCAAAATAGATATAAACTAATGATAAATAAGCGCATAAAAATACGCCTAACAAGTTCGGCCTACCCAACTCCCGGTAGGACTGGATCAGTGGTGGCTCCGCTCCAAACGCGGTGGTGCCATTTGATCGCCTCGGCTCCCGCTCTGAGCGCCTAGCCGCGAGCAGCCAGGCCGCGGCGATGGCCGCTATGCAACGCCAGCTCGATGAGATGAAAGTGCTCCTAGATGCTGGGGCAAGTACCAGTAGAAAGATCATCGGACCAACCGAGCCACTTGCGGTCCACATCGAGCTTGCCCCCGTGCAAACAAGGATCGCTCCTCCCAAGACACCTTTGTACGAAGGGAGATCGGATCCCGAGACCCACCTAAGCAAGTTCCGGATCTACATGACCGGGTGTGGGGCATCAGATGCGACCAAGTGCTGAATCTTCCCGTTAACATTGGGCGAACTGGCCCACAGGTGGTACATCTCACTACCACCGCGATCGATCATCTCCTTTGAGAAACTGGCGAGTGACTTCATGTCATACTTCGCCGCCAAGGTCGCCAGACTAGAAGGCCCCCACCGCATGATGAAAATCAGGCAAGGGGAAGACGAATCCGACGCAAATTACATCGACCGGCTGGATAAAATAGTCCTCACCGGCGAGCCCATCAGTGAGGAGATCGCTCTCTATTCGGTCATAGGGGCATTCTATGGTCATTCGCCTATGTTCAGACATCTCACAAAGGACATCCCCCCAACCTACGTGATCTTCCGCGCTAAGGCTACCGACTTTCTGGCTAGGCAGAAGCTGCTCACCCTCCGCCTAGGCGAGGGAATGCCACCTCTTGTCCGAAAGACGACGATCGCCAAAACCAAGAAGGCGGTAGCCAAGCCACCCGGCGATCTCAAGGACTTCGAGGATGTGGAAGCCCATCTCCTCCACAAGTTCAACCGAACTCCAGCCCACATTTTTTACGCCATCAAGGGACGCGAAACGCTAAACAAGCCGAAGGTGTTGCTTGATTCGATGAACGCAAGTGCACGTTATCGTAGACAAGTAATAAAGAGATGAGTAAGATATCGTTCCCACGAGGACTGACTTACTAACTACCGATTTATGAGTATTCTAATTTTATCTGAACTATCGAACTTTGAGATGCAAGTAATAATAAAAGAAAATTAATAAAAGAATAAATAATAAAAACAATTGTTTAAATAAAGAAAATCAAATAAGGAATAAATCTAGGATCGTGAATCCACCTCGGTTTATCCGAATTACTCTCGATTATATGAATTTGATGACTTCCCAATTTATTGAAGGTGAAGGTTGCTAAAATACTCTACTGCCTCTCCCGAGGTCAATAGATTTTTCTAAGGTGAATAACACACTCTATTCCTAGGTGAATTAATTCGACAATAGGCAAAAAGCACGAAATCTTCAGAAAGGCCACGTAGTTCCTATGAGTATATTCCTATCTCATAAGATAAAACGGTTCTCACCAATTTTCCCTACCAACTCTCCTCTCCCGATTCGAGTTGCGTAATTAAAACAATTCAATTATAGGCCACACAATTGAAAGCATTAAGAACAATTGGGGAAAACTCAATAGAAAAGGGAATTATATTAATGCAAAATCGAAAGTTAATTCATCAAAACCTCGGTTTCATCAAAATCCTAGAACAGGGTTTTAGCCTGACATGCTAGAAAATAAAAATACAAAAATAATTAAAGAAAGCATAAAGATCAAACGCAGTTGAAGAGCTCGGATTCCTCCGTTCTCTAGCTTCCGCTCTCTGCTCCTTGGTGTTTTCTGCTTCTTCTTCTTTTCTCGATGATGATCGATCTCTCCTTTTTTCTGACCTTAAACCCTTATTTATAACTCTCATTAGCCTCCAAAACGCGTCCGGGGATTGGGTCGAAAACAGCTCCAAAAATGGCCCAAAAACGTGGCAAATCCATCAAAACCGCCCCGTGGGCCGCGGCTCACTTAATCTGTGCCGCGGCCCCTAACCTTCAGCGCCTATACCTGGGCGCTTATTTTTCCTCATGGGCCGCGGCTCAGCATCCTTGTGCAGCGGCCCCCGGTACAGTTCGCTCGGCGTTCTCTGTGAGCTGTGCGTGTGCCGCGGATCGCTTTCCTTGTGCCGCGGCTCCTGGCCAAAAATGGTCGTTTTCGCCCGTTTTTCGTCGTTTAGGCTTCCGGACTCCAATTTCCTGCCAAACATAAAAGAATAATGCATTAAAAGCTCATTTATGCAGATTTAGACATAAAATGGATAAAAAATAATGATAAATAAGCGTATAAAAATACGCCTAACAAATACCCCCAAACTGTAACACCCCCAATCCGCTCAGGGATATTACACGCCGTAGACCCTCTCCTCGAGGATCTACCAGGCTGATAACTAAAATCAAACATCTAAACCTCGCCTTTAAGGCTAAAATGACTCAGTAGATCGACTTGGTCTTTCAATAATAACATACAACTCAATTCCAAACACATACCCACGCAGGGGTCAAAATACAATAAACTCCCGTACAACGGGGAAAAGATACTGCAGCGGAAAAGAAAATACAACTAGACCAAAACGACATCAACAGATCCTCGTGTGATTAGTATCGTTCATCTTTCATCATCCTTCGTGCCGACCCTGTACTATGCTCCAAAACCTGAATGCAAAAATAGACATCCACCCCCCGAATACTCGGGGGTTAGCAAAACTCCACTGTTTTGCTAGTGCAAGTACAAGTGCAAAAATACGAGCCATACAATACAAGTTCCAAGAACAATAATAATCAGGAGTCCTCAAAGATCCAAACCTAAAGAAAAGTACTTCCCGAAGCAAGAGTTTGGATAAATATTTCCAAAACCGAAAGATCGCAAATAAGGGAAACAATTTATAAAACAGTTTAAAATACCATCGAGAGTTTTAATAGAAAACAATTTAGGATTATAAAATCCTTCTCTTTCCAAAAATCAATAGGGTCACAGCCCAAATGTTTTGTTTTCGCAAATAGGAAACCACCAACAATTTAGAGGGTCAAAGCCCAACATCACGTGTCCTCAACGGACGTAAAATCAACGAAACATAATCACGCACGCGCATCGCCTAGGACCGGGACGCTACCACCGACATCCCACTCGATGCCTCGAAGGACCCTCCCGAGCTGGCTAGCGAAACAAATCACACACATCTCACGGTTGGATCAATCGCTTGTTGCATCCTGGCCACATGATCGCATGCCATGTGCCACCGTAGATTATCTCAGGCTCTCACGGTTGGATCAATCACTTGTTGCATCCTGACCACATGATCATGTGCCATGTGTCACCGTAGACCTTCAACCAAATCCACACATTCACACAAATAACATATCACATCAAGGATATTCAAACAATTCGCCCAGAGGCATCAAACACTTAGCAAAACACCACGTCAATCCACAACGCACCGAAATGAAATAATATACGTCCACACACAATACCAAGTGCAACATTAACACCAAGCATATACATAGAATTCACATAGTTATTCACAAACCACGCCATTCACAAAACACACGCGTTTTGAAAGCAAGCCTTTAACAAGGCTAAACCGAATCTTTTGAAAGTTCAATTCAAACGACCAAACAACCACATTTAGATGATCACTAATTATCATATCCATAAAACAAGAATAGTATGGGCAAGGTACTTGCCTCGAAATCACGATCGAAATAAGACGACGGATAGGACGCGGTCGAATAGCCCCGAACCCCCAAACAATATCAAGAACGCGATAGCACCACGAGTATTACGAGAATAACACCACACGAATCATCAATCACCAAACGGGATTCAACATCGGAATCCTCGAACACCTATAAACCTCCGGAAGGAACAATAACACATGGTTACGACGAGAATCAAGGCCAAAACAACGGAAATCCCAACAAACTATCGAAGGGAAACTCATTGGGACATTTAATCGAACACTAAATGTTCGATAATTCCCAAGAACACTCGAATCGTCAATCGAGTTAAACAAACTCGATATATGGATATACAACCCATAGAACACGATTAATAACATCATACTACACCAACCGATGTATCAAAATCGGACTAGAATCGAAATCAAGAACAAATTCCCCAAAAAGTCAACTTGAAGGAAAATCAAGAAATATACCTTGATTCGACGAAACACACGGATTAGATGTTGATATAATCAACAAGGATCTTCCAAAATGCCTTGGAAATGATTAGAATCGGCCAAGAACTCGATTTCCCGTCGCACCCGTCGCCAGCCGCCGAAAGAAGGAGAAAAAATGAAAAAAACGAAGTCTGGCCGAGCCAGGCCTATATATGGCCGGCAGTGTTACGGCCGTAACCGGCAGTGCCTTACGGCCGTAAATCGGTCCCTTACGGCCTTACTCGGCAGGCCTTACGGCCGTAACCGGCATTCGTCAAAAATCTGCCCAGCACCAGCCGGACACTTACGGCCGTAACTCGCACACATTACGGCCGTAACCGGCCTTCGTCCGGAAGCTGCCAGGCGCCATACGGCCGTACCCGATCACGCCTTACGGCCGTAACTGGCACACGTTACGGCCGTAACCGGCACCTTACGGCCGTAACTCGGCGAGCCAGCCACTGACTCGGCCAGTAGCCACCCGACGGCCGAAACCCGAACCTGAGTAAAAATCGAAGATACGGTTACGAAGTACTCGCAAAGACGAATCCAAGCGCTAAGAGAACACACGATTCCGACCACCCGAAGTGTCGTAATTCGACAACGGAAGTAATTACCCCAAACTTTGGGAAATTACAAAAATGGCCCAAAACGTCCGAAAATCACGATACGCGATCGAAACACCAAACCAAAGCTCGCAATATGAATAATAACATTAAATGAACTACGAGAAACTCGAAACAACAGTTTCGGACGAGATTCGCAAGAATCGAACTCAAGTGCGGAAAATTCGCTAAAAAGATCGGAACTCAACAAAACGATACCGAAACGAACTCGGATGACAAAAAGTGCAGAATTAATCATTCTCTAAATGACGAAACGGTCATGAGCGAGTCGTCAAAACGAACTCCGGCCGAAAAAAGAAATTTACCGAAAATCGAAAATTGCGGATATTACACAAACTTGAGCCTTTGCTTGTCCTCAAGCAAAAAGAATCAATTTCAAATAAACAAAAAGTATCGTGAATGATCGTGTAAATCCATAGTGCTCAACTTAATCAATACTACCATGAAAATCTCAAAGAATAGTACAAGTATCGTAATAGTGAGTCACATCTAGGACACTGATTCCACAAAGTAACCATTTTCAGTGCTAATCAATCGTTCATGAAGAAAATCAAACTCAAAGATTAACAAGCATGAATTTAACCGACTGCCAATATGAGGAGTTAGAATAAACAAGCCAAGTCGCCAGTCCCACAGTCTAGTGGCAAAAATTTCAAGAGTTTTATCGTCAAAAAAAATAACCCTCGGACAGCATTCCCTTATATATGATCAATAAAATGATTCGAGTTAACCACTAGGTTCCGGCTCTCGGGATGTTTCATCGGGATAACCCTAGGGTGGATTTTGATTCTCATGTATTGGGGAACCATTTGACGTAAAAGACACTCATGGGGCACATGGATGCTTCTAGTTACTAAGTTCCCCTCTACAGCGGAGAAAAAACTCGAATAGTTATTCCCACATGTCCGATTTAAGGTTGCTGTTTTACGCGAGAGTAAACAACGGGTCACGCGAATACCCCCGGTTACTAGGCTCCCCATCATCGGCACATGGGATATCTCTAAACCATTAGTCTATTCAGGGTTGTCGTTTTACGCGAGAGTAAACAACGGGTCACGCGAATACCCCCGGTTACTAGACTTCCCATCATAGAACATATAATATCTCGACTTTTTGGGAAAGACTGTCCGACTCTAAACTCAAATTAAGTGCCAACACGACTCATGTTACTGGACAACTAGCTATGCGAAAAGTGTAACCAAACATATCGGCGAGTTGAAAACACGTATGTCTCCTTTCTTATACGCTAAAATTTCTACAATCACGAAAAATATCAGACCTAAATGCATACTCAACGGAAACAGATATCGCTAACTGCAACTCGACTAAAACTCAACCATTTCTTCCAAGAGAAATCAGTATCATAACATCAGTTTTACACAAAGAAGCACAAAAAATTCACGAATGCAAATAATATCACGACAAGCAAGGCTAGCGTAAAAAAAATAACGAAAAATAACGAAAAATGCAAACGAATAAGTAAACCCCCCCCCCCCAAACTTGGGACGTACATTGACCTCAATAGACAAAAAAATAGTAATATGCAATAAGAGACAAGGTCAAGTACTCCCTTAATGTCCGCTCATGTACTGGTGCCGGCTTCGTCCGGCGAGGAGGGTGGTGTGGCTGGCCGAACTGGTGGAATGAATGGCCCGTCCGGGTGCAGTACATGGCTCGTCCACGCAGCAAGGTAATCCTGGTGGTAAGCATTCCGCGCTGCCAAGTGCCTCGTCTCACGTCGGTTGGCCCGGCGGGCCTGCTCTCTCATCTCATCTCGGACGGCTGTGAGTATGCTCTCTCTCTCTGTCCGCATCTCCTCTCTCAGGGCAGCTAGGTGGCTCTCTCTCTCTCTCCTCATCTCCTCTCTCAGGCCGTCGAACATCGCCTGCAAGTGCTCTCTCTCGGGCGGCGGGCTGGACTCTGCCTGCCCATGTGTCAGAAGAAGAGGCTCGGGGGACTGCTCATGTGCCTCATCAAGAAGAAATCCTCGTCCCCGAGCATGTGCCGGCGCTCCACCCCACTGGTCAAAGTGAGAAATGATGCGGTGATCAATCGGACCTTGGGGGGATAGCATCGGCTCATCATCCGACCAAGTCATGCCCGACTGGCGGCATAGAGCGCAGATGAGAGAGGGGTGCTTCAACCCCGTCTTGGCCCCTCCTAGAATGCACAGAAGAATAGATCGGACCAGAAGAGGGGCCAAATCGAATCTGAGCCCGGAAGTGATAGCATATAGCAGTCGGGCACGAGAGAGTAAAACTGAGCGAATCTGCGAGGTAGGATTGACCCATGCGCAAAGGAAATACAACCAAGCTCGCCCGAGCCGACTGAGGCGCGAGCTCTTAAAATAGAAGGCCGACGAACCTGGGGCGCGAGTCTCCTAGACGGAGCCGGGCTGTGTGAGTGCCTCGAGCAGGGCCTCCCTCGTGAGGCCACTCATAGCTCGCGTATACGCCGTATCGTCCACCACTGGCAGCTTGAATAATCTCCGAATAGCAGCCACCGAAAAATCCACTGTAATGCCTCGGACGACGACCTGAGTCCGAGTATCTGACTGCGGTATCATCTGTCCTGCCCGAATATGCCTCAACAGAGTGCTAGCATAAAACTCTTAGACGATAGAGATCACCGCCGGCTCGGGAGGCGCAGCGAAACGGGCCCACCCCATCTTGTCAATCATGGTCAGAAGCTCACCGTCCTGGGGGCCAGGAGTGAATCCCCGCTCCGGAATCAAAGGTCGAGGATGGATCTTTTCATTGAATATTTTATGAATTTCCGGTCGGAGAATTGGTGCGACTCCAACTCGGCTCGGCTTTGTGAAGTTTCCCCTCTTGTGGGGGACGATTGCATCCTAGCCCTTGTGCTAACCTTCCTCTTTCTAGACATGGCGAGTTCCTGAAAAGATAAACACCGGAAATTACTTAAGCTATAAGGAAAGCAACACCACTTGACTAAAGATATGCAAAACGTGAATAAAGAGTTGAACGAGCTTGCACAGTCATGAGAGAAAATTAAAATTGAGCTTTCACATTTAAACTTGACGTAAGGGTTGGGGTACGCTGTAAATCCATAAACAAATTCATTGCACATAGTTTCAAAACGTTGGCTAAAAAAAATTTTCATTTATGCATTTCATCAAACACCTTGACTGCATGAGTTCAAATGAAGAACAAGCATTGTAATGGTTTAATCCCATTCCCCAACAATAGCAACATTATTCAACAGTCATGACAAAACGACAATTGACATCAAAATTTCATACATGATCAACAAATACCATCAATAATTCAATCAAAATTTTCATATCCCAACTTAAATTATGATAGAACTTAAAAAAAAAACTAACAACATATTCAAGATAGGATGAAGAACACCACCTCACTTCAAACCATGTAGCAATAAGGATTGAGAATTACCTTGCTTGGATTGAAGGATGCAAGAAGAAGAAAAGTTGAGAAGGGGTCGGCCGAGTGCTTGTGCGAAGGAAGGGGAAAGACACTTACAATTTTCGGCCGATCGAGTTATAAAAGGGTTGCTGGGCTGTTCAAATTCGCAGCAGGGGCCGCGGCACAGCTTAAGTGAGCTGCGGCCCAGAGTACAGCCTTCCCGGGCATCTTTGTTCCATCGCCATGTGCCGCGGCTCAGCATACGGGTGCCGCGGCTCAGCATGTTAGTGTGCCGCGGATCATTTGGTCCGTGTCGCGGCACGGAGTATAGCTTCTTGGACGTATCTTTGCCATTTGGTATGACGCGGCTCCGTGCATATGTGCCGCGGCCCAGTAAGGTCGTGCCGCGGCACAGAGTACAGTTCGTTTGGCCTTTTCCCTTCAACTTGTGTGTGCCGCGGCTCACTATCCTTGTGCCGCGGCCCATTGCTGAATTCTTCCCCTGGGGTGATTCCTGCACAGAATTTTCAAAAGAAAACACTTAGAACGCGAGGGATAAGCAAATCAAAGCAAAAATGGCGAAAAATAAAGACTCAAAAATGCAAGAAAATACTGAAAAAAAAAATCTACAACTAATACTCGGGTTACATCCCGAGAAGCGCTAAGTTTATAGTCTTCAGCCGGACTTTTTGAAAATCAGTTCGCATTTCGAAAAGACCATTTGGATTCCGCACAGTCCATCGAACCATTATTACGTGATTTAAATTGTTGACCATTAAATTTCAACTGTTCGACTTTTGGTTTGGAAATCCAATGTTCTTTGCGAAACGGCAAAACACCCTTTTTGCAGTTGACTTGGTACTCGTTTGACATCCGGCTTAATTTTCAACTCCACGGGCGAACTTATGACAGCATGAGATTTTATCGATGGTGGGTGAACGGATGTTGAAGATGACATATTTAACTGCTTAAGATACATGATTCGCTCTTCATTTTTATTAGACGTCGGGGCAGCTGAAACGGATTCTGAACACTTCGACCAACGACTCTCCCGGTGTGCGTCTTTCGCAAAGATATCTACACTTTCAATTTGTGAACTCTTCTCGACACTACTTGGACACAGAAAGGATTGAAACACTTGGAAAGTGACTTGCTCATCTTGAACCCGCAGAGTGAGTTTCCCTTTTTCCACGTCAATGAGAGTTTGGCCGGTAGCTAAGAATGGTCTTCCCAAAATAATTGGGATGTCTTGGTCCTCCTCCATATCGAGCACAATGAAATCAGCCGGAAAGATGAATTTATCTACCTTGACTAAAACATCTTCTATTACCCCCCTCGGGTACTTGATAGATCGGTCAGCTAATTGCAGCGAGATTGTCATCGGCTTGGCTTCCCCAATGCCTAGCTTCTTAATTTTGGAAAGGGGCATCAGATTAATGCTGGCGCCGAGATCACACAACGCTCTATCAAAAGAAATATTTCCTATAGTGCACGGTATATTAAAACTTCCTGGATCCTTCAATTTTGGCGGGAGCTTTTTTTGCAAGATTGCGCTGTAGTCTTCCGTCAATGCCACTGTCTCATATTCCTCGAGCTTCCTTTTGTTAGATAAGATCTCTTTCATGAACTTCACATACCTCGGCATTTGTTCCAAGGCATCAGCAAATGGAATGTTGATATGTAGTTTCTTGAAGACGTCAAGAAACTTGGAGAATTGTTTGTCCAATTTCTGCTTTTGCAAACGCTGTGGAAATGGGACGGGTGGCACATATGCCTTCGGATTGTCAGGAAACAGTTTCGAGGGTTTAGAATTTTGTGATTCCTCAGTCGCCAAACTTTTCTTCTGGTCATCATCACCTCTCTTTTTGTCCTGCCTGGGCTGCTCGCACAATTCCTTCCCGATTCTCAAACTAATGGCATTAATACTCTCTCTGGGGTTTGTCTCGGTTGTACTTGGCAAGGTACCCTCCGGGCGGGCTGTTAAAATATTTACTATCTGGCCCAATTAGACTTCCAAGTTGCGAATAGAAGCGGAATGGTTTTGCAAGGTTGCTTCCGTACGGGTCATGAACTGACTTGTATTTGCTGCCAATTTCGCCATTGCTTCCTCTAGAGAGATCTTTGGAGCGGGAGGAGGTTGCTGTTGAGCAAACTGAGGTTGGTTTGAGTTTTGTCCGTTCTTCCATGAAAAATTTGGGTGATTTTGCCACCCCAGATTATATGTGTTGGAATACGGATTATTTTGCCGATTCCCATTCCCCACGAACTGAGCTTGTTCCATCGGATGTTGCTCGAAAGGATTTCCAACTTGGCATTCCGCGCTAGGATGAGATCCATTGCACCAATTACATGATTCAGTGGTAACGGGGGAAGGAGCATGTGAAAAGGCTTGAAGTTGCTGAGTCAGTGCTGCGACTTGTGCTGATAATGTAGAGATCGGATCGTTATTGGAGATTTCCATAACTCGCTTCGAGATCACTCGTTCAGAAGGCCACTGATAAGCATTCGCAGCCATCGCCTCCAATAGAGAATGAGCTTCCGCCATCGTCTTTCCCATTAACGCTCCTCCAGCGGCTGCATCAACAAGAGTGCGTGTAGAAGCACTCAATCCGTTATAAAAAGTTTGGATTTGTAGCCAATCTGGTAAGCCGTGGTGTGGGCATCTCCGTAATAAATCCTTGTATCGCTCCCAAGCTTCGTGAAGCGACTCCATATCAAATTGCCCGAAAGTAGTAATCTCGTTGCTTAGTCTCGCCGTCTTTGATGGTGGGAAGAACTTAGCCAGGAAGGCTTGCGCTAATTCTTCCCAAGTTGTGATCGAGCCCGGTGGTAATGAATTCAACCAAAATTTGGCTTTGTCCCTCAAAGAGAAAGGGAAAAGCCGCAGACGAATAGCATCATCGGTAACACCGTTATTCTTGAAGGT
Organism: Orobanche coerulescens; assembly: GCA_033398695.1. NCBI lineage: Eukaryota > Viridiplantae > Streptophyta > Magnoliopsida > Lamiales > Orobanchaceae > Orobanche > Orobanche coerulescens. Next base: position 24,896,540 of record CM065805.1, on the reverse strand, counting down.
GTCACATATCTCGAGAAATGAAGCGATATGCGCGTTTGGGTCATCGTTCGCCAATCCACAAAATTGGCTTGCTTGCACCATCTGAATAATAGCCGGCTTGATTTCGAAGTTGTTCGCTTGGATGGTTGGACGCCGAATTCCCGAAAAGTTCGCATTGATTTGTGGCATAGCATAATCACGGAGTGCTAATGCCAGTTGAGCTTGCTGAATGGGGTTGTCTGCTTCATGATTTCCCGTGTTATCGGCCATGGTGCCTGTTGTCGGTAGCTCACGTTTCTCCTTCTTGCTTCTCCGAAGAGTGTGCTCGAGTTCAGTATCCAAAGGTAGTAGGCATTCGTTGTAGGCATTCGTTACCAAATTTTGTCATGCACTAACCAGAAACTCCTGAAAGGAAAAACAAATAAATTAGAAATAATAATAAAAAAAATGTTCAAATTAAGACTAGAAATACTGAAATCGATATTAGTAAAATAATCAGTCCCCGGCAACGGCGCCAAAAACTTGTTGCTTGATTCGGTGAACGCAAGTGCACGTTATCGTAGACAAGTAATAAAGAGATGAGTAAGATATCGTTCCCACGAGGACTGACTTACTAACTACCGATTTATGAGTATTCTAATTTTATCTGAACTATCGAACTTTGAGATGCAAGTAATAATAAAAGAAAATTAATAAAAGAATAAATAATAAAAACAATTGTTTAAAGAAAGAAAATCAAATAAGGAATAAATCTAGGATTGTGAATCCACCTCGGTTTATCCGAATTACTCTCGATTATATGAATTTGATGACTTCCCAATTTATTGAAGGTGAATGTTGCTAAAATACTCTACCGCCTCTCCCGAGGTCAATAGATTTTTCTAAGGCGAATAACACACTCTATTCCTAGGTGAATTAATTCGACAATAGGCAAAAAGCTCGAAATCTTCAGAAAGGCCACGTAGTTCATATGAGTATATTCCTATCTCATAAGATAAAACGGTTCTCACCAATTTTACCTACCAACTCTCCTCTCCCGTTTCGAGTTGCGTAATTAAAACAATTCAATTATAGGCCACACAATTGAAAGCATTAAGAACAATTGGGGAAAACTCAATAGAAAAGGGAATTATATTAATGCAAAATCGAAAGTTAATTCATCAAAATCTCGGTTTCATCAAAATCCTAGAACAGGGTTTTACCCTGACATGCTAGAAAATAAAAATACAAAAATAATTAAAGAAAGCATAAAGATCAAACGCAGTTGAAGAGCTCGGATTCCTCCGTTCTCTAGCTTCCGCTCTCTGCTCCTTGGTGTTTTTTGCTTCTTCTTCTTTTCTCGATGATGATCGATCTCTCCTTTTTTCTGACCTTAAACCCTTATTTATAACTCTCATTAGCCTCCAAAATGCGTCCGGGGATTGGGTCGAAAACAGCTCCAAAAATGGCCCAGAAACGCGGCAAATCCATCAAAACCGCCCCGTGGGCCGCGGCTCACTTAATCTGTGCCGCGACCCCTAACCTTCAGCGCCTATACCTAGGCGCTTATTTTTCCTCATGGGCCACGGCTCAGCATCCTTGTGCCACGGCCCCCGGTACAGTTCGCTCAGCGTTTTCTGTGAGCTGTGCGTGTGCCGCGACTCGCTTTCCTTATGCCGCGGCTCCTGGCAAAAAATGGTCGTTTTCGCCCGTTTTTCGTCGTTTAGGCTTCCGGACTCCAATTTCCTGCCAAACATAAAAGAATAGTGCATTAAAAGCTCATTTATGCAGATTTAGACATAAAATGGATAAAAAATAATAATAAATAAGCGTATAAAAATACGCCTAACCGAAGGCTATAAGGGACCACGGTCATCTGGACCACAATCAATATTGTGCCTACCATAAGAGTCCCAGCCACAGCACCAACCAATGCCGCGACCTCCTCAGACAACTCTGGAGATTGTTCGAGGAGGGCAAGTCGGACAACTTATTGGCTTAGCCGGAGCCCCATCAATCTCTCGATACGGTCGCTAGAGTCAAACGCGAACAGGCCGGAAAGCTCATACGAGCCGACCCCTCGATCAACCTCGGCGATTGAATCCATATACTTCAATAAAGAGGAGGAAACTTTGGAAGTCTCTCCCCGATTCCCGCCTCATCAAACCAAAGGCTACTGCCCGAGCAAATGCTTCGAAAAAAGAGGATGACTCGCTCGCCCTCTAAAGTTCTTCATCAACATGATGGACATAGGCAACGATCGCCTCCCCTAGCACAACGTATACCGTCGAGAATCATCATCTGACATGATGGTTCGAGGTAGAAAAGTGCTGCCATGGTCGCGAAAATCGATGAAACCGACGATCCGGCCATGCAAGGTTCCTTTGGGCTTCGATCGCTCGCCCTTCGTTTAAATACGAGGCGGGCGTAGCCTGAGGACTCTCCAAAGACAAATCAGATGATGACTCGCTCGCCCTCTAAAGTTCGTCATCAACATGAATGTTGGCCACTAAGTATACTGGATACAGTTTGGGAAATAGTTTAAACAACAAACTGTAGTGATTTTAAATCTGAGTGCATAGCGGAAGTCTTAGATACAGTAGGTCGCTGTGAATACAGCAACTAAGTGTTTAGTGTATACTTAATTAATCACAATAATTAAAACAGTAAAAACTTAAGGTAAATAACACAGTAATTAAAGTGGTTCGAGGTAAACCCCTCTACGTCCACTGGTCCTCCACACAGGAGTAAAAGTTTATTATAATTACTACGTACACAACTACATAATTATAACAACACACAATCAATATATCGTTCACACAGATTGATATAAAGATCTTAGCTTGAACCGTTCACACAGATTGGTTATGAGCTAATGCTTTGACTTGCTTCTTCACACACAGTTCTGAAGCTTCGTCTTCTTCAATGCAAATCCTTCACACACGGTTCCGGAGAAGCACGGATTACTCAGTCCACACAGGGCTGATCTGGGTTTGTTCAAAGTATAGAACGGATGGTGAACAATAACTTTGATTTTAAGAGCTTTCAGCTGATGAAGTGTTGTTCAGGATGATGAGCACTGTATATCTCTTTTGATCTGAGTTGCAGTAAGCTTTGGAGATATGTTTTGCTCTGATAATAATTTCGATAGCTTGGGGTAACTGATCTTCAGCATCTTGATGTGACATATATAGTCTCTGAAATATATATCCGTTGAGATGTATCCGTTTGAGTGAGATTCCATTCCAACGGGATTATAACACGATCCGGATTTAGCGGGATTTAAAGATCTGAAGACTGACAGTATTTAAATACTTTATCCTTGAGTATTTAAATACTTCTTTTTTTTTTCAACGGGACTTGACTTCTAAAGATTCCTTCTTTGTCCTGTTGCGAGCTGTATGGAAGATAACTGTTTTGGTGTTTCGATACAGTTTCCATACTTGGTCTTTATAAGACTTCTTTGCTGTACTGAAGGATTCTACTATATGCTGATTTCGAGACAGGTCTTCGATACAGGATGATGCCTCAATACTTCGATACAGTTTCCTTTACTGTATGCGGATTGGCATATATGTCAAAACCTCTTTATCAAATATCATTCGATACAGGATTGAATATCCCGACTGTTTCGATACAGGGTTCTTGTTTTCCCAACAATTTCCCCCTTTTTGACAATTTGCCAAGACTTTCACTTTCTAGCTTTCAAATCTTCTTGATGATGCCAAAACCTTCTTCATGAAATAGTCTTCCTTGATGGCTTCTGGCAGATTTCTCGGTCTTTTGTCAAAAGGTCTGACTTTCAGCAACTTAGTCTATCTAATGAACTGCTTTCAAAGCGAGTTCGACATGACTAAGGATTTTTACAACTTAAGCTTATGATTGGCGCGCAGGCACAATCTTACAATGTTTTCTAAGCTTACAACTGAAATCATGAATTGTTCGTAGACTAGTTCGTACAGCTTTATTTTCAATCAAGTTTTTATACTTGAGATTTTTATCAAACAAATTAAGTAATCATACATCAACACAGTAGATTACGAGTTGTAATCTTTCAAGACAAACAACCACTTTTATTGATATTCAAAGTAAATTGAGTACATGGTTTGCTGTTTTGAAGAGAAATTACAAAACAAAAATAATATACAAAGATTTTCAACTCCTATCTGTAGTCCGCATGCCTCCATGGCTTTCTCCCTGGATCATTCTCGGTACCACACCACCAATTCTGTAGGGAATCGTTGCCTCGATCCTGGTATATAGCTCTTCCTTCATAGGATCGATCAAAGGCAAGAATCCAGTCTTCTGGATGGGTGATCCGATCTCCTCTTTTGTGTTTGCTCTTCATATCTAGCTGGAGAGGGAGTTTTCCTTCTTCTAGTATCTTCGTAAATTTATCTGCGGCCCCCGCTAATGTTTTATAGCTCTTGAAGATGGCGGATTCCCTGATGAGTTTAACAAAGTATCTCATCCGTTCGTTCTTCCTCCATTGCTTCACTTCATCGGCAGTAGCATGGCGGTTGGTCGGCAGACGAATCTCAGAAGGTCTTTGGATTAGATTTTGCCACGGAACATTTGGATCATGAAATTCAGGTCGGGAGCCTGAAATCTTAAAACTTTGGGAGTGAGGGGCTAGCTTGTTTAATTCGGCAGTGATGCTGTCTTGAGCGGCCTCAAATTCCCTTTCTTGCTGTATCCTGATTCTCCTAGCAGCTTCTCTTGCCTCTTCCCCCTTTTTGGCTTCATCAAGACGTTCTAGGATTTCTAATGCAGCATCCTGTTACATCTCGATGTTAGTCATTCTCTCTACAAGGGCGGAAAGCGTCTGTGACATGTCCTGGATACATTTGTCGTGGGCGCGCAATTGAGAGCTATTTTCAATCATGGCACATGCAGTCTTGGCTTCAGCTATTCGCGTTTTAGTTGCTTCTTCCTTCAGGAGTTGCTCCTGCTTGTCTTCCATGATTTTCAGAGCTTGTTTGAAAACTTCTGGCAGAATAACGAATGCCTCGACAACACGAGATACTTCATGTTGTAGAGTGGTCATCTCCTCCACGGCAGAAGTATGCATCCAATTCAATGCTTTCTCAATGGAAGACAGAGCATTCACTGCATCCTGAATGAATACAGTTTGAAGACCAAGTGCACGCAGGCGCTCTTTCCTAGCGGCAGAAATCGGAGAATCTGGTTGAGCAAAGTCTTCAGAGCTGTTCAACCTCCTTACGTTCACGGTTGGGCGTGAAGTAGGTTGGACATCCTCAGGTACGATACCGTCCTCGGATTCCACGGTTGAAGGGGCGGGAGCAGCTTGTTCTGGTTCGGCGGCAGGGGGTTGAGTGGCTTCCTGTTGCGAAGTTTCCTCAGTAGACATGGATACAGGAGGGACTGAATCCTCCTGTTGTCTCTGAGTGACAACTTCTTCGGTGGCAGCAGGCTCAGGTGCCTGTTCCAAAACTGCTTCAACTTCCTCGACTTGAGGAACTGATTCCTCCTCGTCGGGAATTATCTCTTGCTGTGGCGAAGAGGGATTGCTTCGAGTTGATGGCCCTTCGTTACCTTTTGGTGGAGAGGCATCTCTAGTTTGAGCCTCTTCACGACTCATCCTCAGACCAGCTTGAAAAGCATCGTCGTCGTCGTCTGAGTCATTGTCATCGTCTTTTAGATTTTTGGGAGAGTCCTCTGACTTATCCTTTCCTTTCCTTCTTGCGTCAGATTTCTGCAAAACATGGCTTTCAATCAGCTCCTTGCAGAAGTGATTGTCCCATCAGATCAGGGCTTCAATTTCCATTGAGTCTGTCACTTCTGATATGAATCTTTCTTCTTGGCTCCAATCGCTCCAGTTGTACAATGTTTCATACGGAGCTAGCCTGTAGCCTTTCCATGTTAGAAATCTTTCGTAAGCATGTTCAATTTGAACAGAGAGAAGGGTCTTATGAATAATGGTGTCAGGGGAGGGACTACATACAATGTCTGGAGACGCTGTAGCGAGGGATTCCTGTACAGGTATGGGATCCTGTATGGAAGTGGGATTCCTTACAGGGGATGGTGCCCTGAAGGAAGATGGATCCTGTACGGTTGTGGGATCCCGCAGAGGAGAATTAGCTTTTGGCTCCAAATGGGCAGCCGACTCGCTAGAGTCTTTCTCGTTGGCAGATGTCTCATCATCCGTCCTAGCCGCCAAAGGCTCAGGATCTACTGTCGATACAGTAGTGGACACCTCTTCCACAGGGGTTGGGCCCTGGGGTTGTTCTTCAGTGGGTTGAGCCACGAGGGAAACTTCTTCGGAGGGCTTGGCAGATTTGACTTTAGAAAGCCTCCTAAGTTTCTTCTTTGGCTTCTCACCAGCAATAGGTTTCTTGCTGTGAGATCTTTTTCTCTTCTTTGAAGATTCCACGTCCTGGGACTTCAAAGACTCATCTCGAGGATTTGCGGAAACTGGCATACTTCCAGTTTTCGGGTGGTTGCAGACCATAATGGCTTGATTATACGCAGTAGGCTTGACTCCTCCTAGGTATATCCTGGAGTTATTCTTCTTAGTATCAGTGGATTGCGACAGTCCGCATTTCGTCAGGATATGGTTTAACATCAAACCAAAAGATTTCTTCTGGGTAGCAGGCTTGCACACCTCCTCTTGCAGGCGCTTCAGGATTATCTGGCACCAGTTGACCTTTTCACAGGTCAGAATAGCCACCATCATCCTGAACCTCAGATTGGTACACATTTCGAACGCACCGGTTCGATTCTCAATGATCCTGCAGCAAAAGTCATGAAGATACACATAAGGGAGACAAAATTTTTTCTTGTGACATGTGGTCTGAACCATGTCAACAACTTTGGAGCCTGTGAACAATCCATAAAATTTAGTTATTAGCTCTTGAGACCCAAATGTCTCAAGTTGATCCATTGTCAGGCCATCAGCGGGTAGCCTGTAGATATTCTGGAGCAGATCGTTATCAACACAGATCTCAACTCCTTGGATTGTAGCGGTAATTTCAGCAACATGACCTCCTTGGGCCAATGACAAAAAGCATACGGCGGCGTTGAGGTAAAATTCCTCAACCAGATGAGCATCGTACTTATCAGCAGTCTGACTTCCAAGGCGATATAGGCCTTGTTGACGAAGACGAGTTATGATGTACTCCATGGGTTCTGCGTCGTTGGTTTAAGACAGAATATGTTCAATGACAACAGATCTTGAAAAGATCCGTCCATCGATGATGTTAGCGGTTTTCTTGAGAGCGGGAGAAGAAGTTTGTCCAGCCATTTAATGATTTTTCAAGAAAAAGTGCAAGAAAATAACTAAAATTTGCAGTAAAATGCAGAAAAGTATGTAGGCTGTTTTTGCTTGAGAACTCTTGAATTTGCAGAAAGCGTAAAGAGTCTCTAATGGCAGATTCAGTCCTTTTATAGTTGGGCGGCGAAATAGGGTTTTGCAGAGTACGAATGGTCAGATTTTAAGGGATGGGAACCGGTTTTTGAAATCAACGGTTAAGATGGACTGAGTGTAACTGGTACGCTAATCCATTAAAATGTTTAAAAAAATGAGCGGGTCCCACTTCTGACATTTGTGTCACCCTAAATGCCTAAAACGGCGGTTTTAAAACAATAAACAATTTAAAACATCGCGGCTTTTGAGATTCAGTTGTCCAGATGTCGTGTAAGGCATTTAATGTACATGACGTTTGACATAAAAACAGGGCACGTGGACAAAAATCATTTTGAAAAGAAATAATATTATATTATATATATACTGAATCGAAATCCTATAGTATGTGATGTTTCCGCGTCGATACAGCGTTCCCCCTTAAAAAGGTACATATAGGTTTTAAATTCCATACAGCAACTTTGAGGATTAATGCTGTATTCATGGGGCCTACAGTATTCCCCCTTAATTATTGCACACGTCAGCTGTAGGATTCATATGTCTTCGCTCACTACAGTGCTGTATTGACGGTTCTGAGTGTACAAATAATTAACGTTGGATACTGTATTCTTGGGTCTTGCAGCGTTCCCCCTCAATTTGTTGAGTAAAAACAGTAAATCACTTACAGGGAGTCTGGCTGTAGCATTCCCAATTCTTGTCTGAGCATGTTGAATCTGGCTATGTCGAGAGGCTTGGTGAAGATGTCGGCCAGTTGAATGTCTGTATGAACTTTTTCAAGGCGAACATCCTTGTTCTCGACGTGATTCCTTATAAAGTGATGCTTCATGTTGATATGCTTAGTGCGCGAGTGCAGGACAGGATTGTGCGTGATTGCAATTGCACTCGTGCTATCACACATGATTGGAGTCTCTCTGGCATCGATTCCATAATCTGACAATTGTTGCTGCATCCAAAGGATCTGCATACAGCAGCTACCAGCAGCATAGTATTCAGATTCATCCATGGAAAGAGAGTTAGCCAATTGCTTCTTACTGAACCAAGAAACGAGTCTAGGTCCAAGAAAGTGACAAGTTCCACTTGTGCTCTTCCTATCTAGCTTCCAGCCTCCGAGATCCGAGTTGCTGTATCTAACTAAATCGAATCCGCCTTCCTTAGGATACCATAGTCCTGCATCGACTGTTCCTTTAATGTACTTCAGGATTCGTTTAGCTGTATTGAAGTGTGATTCCTTTGGGGCTACTTGATACCTCGCACACACTCCAACAGCAAACTGGATATCGGGCCTGCTAGCCATTAGGTACAGGAGCGAACCAATGAGCTTCCTGTAGAGTGATTGGTCAAACGGATTTCCGGCTTCATCTGCGCTAATTTGCACGGAAGTGCTCATGGGGGTTGGCGAAGATTTGGAAGTGTTCATTCCAAATTTGTTGAGAAGCTCCTTGCTGTATTTTTCTTGGTTGATGAAAATGCCTGTAGGCAACTGCTTTACCTGCAAACCTAGAAAATAACTAAGTTCCCCCATCATACTCATTTCAAATTTACTTTGCATGAGATGAGAGAACCTTTGACACAAAGCAAGGTTAGTTGAACCAAAAATTATGTCATCCACATAGATTTGCACCATAAGAAGGTCATCACCTTCCTGTATTTTGAACAAGGTCTTGTCCATAGCACCTTTCTCAAATCCGTTGTTAGTTAGATACTGGGACAAGGTTTCGTACCAGGATCTAGGGGCTTGTTTAAGTCCATATAGTGCTTTCCTTAGCCTGTAAACTAGATCGATACCGTCTGTGTTGGCAAACCCTGGGGGTTGTTCAACATAAACTTCTTCTGCAAGGTCTCCATTCAGGAATGCACTCTTGACGTCCATTTGGTATACAATAAAGCTCTTATGGGCAGCAAAGGCTAGAAATATCCTGATGGCTTCTAGTCTCGCTACAGGGGTGAAGGTTTCATCATAGTGAAGGTTTCATCATAGTCTATGCCTTCTTCCTGACTATAGCCTTGTGCGACTAGTCTTGATTTATTCCTTATAATAAGTCCATTTCGATCCTTTTTGTTTCGAAATACTCATTTGGTTCCTATAACCGATTGATGTGTAGGTCTGTGTACAAGATACCATACATTGTTTCTTTCGAAACCGTTAAGCTCTTCTTCCATAGATATTATCCAATGAGAATTATTAAGAGCGTCTATGGTCGAAACAGGTTCGGACTGGGCTAAGAATACAGCGATAGTGCACATATTGAGTCTTCTAAGCTCTGATTGAGATTTCCATTCAGGAAACTGTGATATCTCAGCATCAGATTCTTCTTGTGCACAAAGTACATTTCTTTATGTACTCTGTATTCTCCTACGAGTAGAAACACCAGCACTAATGTTTCCAATGATCAGCTCTTACGGGTGATCTCTCAACCATCTTCGGTCGGGTTTTAATTCAGGGTCTCGTACTGTATCGAGGATTCAGAGATACGGCTTCAAACAGCAATCGACTTCATCCACGTCGATTCTTACAGCTGCGGGATTGATTTCTAAATCAACGACAGGTTCTATGGGAGTTGGAGGATACAAGATAGATAGATGTTGAATGTTCTGGGTAATATCATCTACTCCTGTAGGGTCATGGTGGGGTTCGTCGAACACTACATGAACTGATTCCTCGATCGTCAGCTTCCTTTTATTAAAGATTCTGAAAGCTTTGCTGACGGAGGAGTATCCTACGAATATTCCTTCATCTGATTTCTCATCAAAGGTTCTAAGTTGGTCCTTCCCATTATTCAATACATAACACCTGCATCCAAAAATGTGTAAATACGAAACTAACGGAGTTTTGTTGTTCCATACCTCATATGCTGTTTTGTTGTGGTGCTTGTTGACGATACAGCGGTTTTGAGTGTAGCATGCTGTATTGGTTGCTTCACCCCAGAAACGCTGTGGCAATTTGCTTGCGGAAATCATTGTCCTTGTTGCTTCTTTCAATGTCCTATTCTTTCGCTCGGCAACACCATTTTGTTGAGGTGTACGGGCAGCTAAGTATTCGTGCTGTATTCCATTCTCCGAACAGTATTGTTCTATAAAACGGTTAGTAAATTCTGTACCTCTGTCGGAACGAATGCACACGATACTCAATGCCTTTTCATTTTGCAACTTTCTCAGGAGCTCGGGCAGCTTTGATGTTGTTTCCTTCTTCTTGTTAAGAAAGATCGTCGAAGCATACCTGGAATAATCATCAACAACAACCATGCAGTATTTCTTACCTCCCAAACTTACTGGGTCTACAGGACCGTAGAGATCCATGTGTAACATTTCCAACACTCTTTGGGTTGAAAGGTAGGATTTGCTCTTCAGGGTTGACTTGATTTGCTTGCCTTTCTGACATGGTCCGCAGACGCTATCCTTCTTGAATGACACATTTGGCAAACCTCTAACCATTTCCTATCTTGAGAGCTTGTTGATCGTCTTGAAGTTGACGTGAGACATCCTCTTATGCCATAACCAGCTAAGATCTGCAGTGCCTTTGGCAACAAAGCATGGAATTGAGGAGCTCATAGGCTTCGATCGAGAACATACATGTTACCTGATCTGCTTCCTGTAAGCACAACTTCCTTGGTTTGGATGTTCTTGACTCTACAGCGATCTATATAGAATTTCACCGAGAACTGTTTATCATAGAACTGGCTAATACTAAGTAAATTGTACTGTAAGCCTTCAACATATGCAACATCGGTGACATTGAATTTTCCGACAAGTAGACTTCCTTTCCCTCTTGTTCTTCCTTTAGATTTATCACCGAAACGAACTTTTGGACCGCGACCTTCTACAAAATCTGATAGCTTGCTTCTATCTCCGGTCATGTGCCGAGAGCATCCACTATCAAAGTACCAGGTATCCTCCTCTAGAATGTCCTGTAACAACGAAATTAAGTAGATTTAGGTCCCCTTTGATTTTTGGGTCCATGATTGTTAGTTCCTCTGGGTACCCAAGTTTTCCTGGCAGCAATTGGTTTATTGTAGGTCATACTCGGTATAGTGTTGCGATATCTACGGGGAGCATATACGTAGTTGTTATAACCATGATAATTATTATGCATGAAAAATTCAGGGTTATTATTATTAATCCAGTACGAGTGCCGTCTTGGAGGTGGAGCCATTTTCTTAGGCCTAACAGCTTGCCTTATGGGCTCCAGTTGGATTCCCAATGCTGTTGTTGATACTGAACAGGCATCTGCTGTCTCGAGGGATAACGGGGCTCCTGTATCCAATACCTCGGCGTGCTGTACTGATAGTACTGCCGTGCGGGCCTTTGGTAGTTGGATACAACCTTTCTTCTGAACGACTGTTGGCGCTGTTGATACGCTCTGGGAGCATGCTGTTGAGTGCGCCTCACAGGTTGGAACGGCTTATGATTCCGATGTCTGGAATAGGATTGCGGGGGCGGAATTGCAGCCTTTGGTTTTCTCGGTACAGCAGGTTCCTTCACGGGACTAGGGGTATTTTCCGATTCTGGAATGTGTTCCACACTCTTGACGAACACTGTACTAGTTTTCCCTTTGTTTGAACATGAACTGTATCCCAAGCCACTTTTATCATGAGCATTTTGCCCAGTGCTCAGTATTTCTTCCATTCTTTTGGACGATTTCTCGAACGATTTCAGAGTGGTCTCAAGTTCAATTTCTCGCTATTCGAGAGTTGTGATTTTGGCTTGAAGTAGAACTAAATCATTTGTCTTGTTCTCGTTGTGAGTTTTAACCTCACTTAGTTCATGAGCAAGTTGATGATTGCTCTCCATGAGTTTTTCAAAATCGACTTTGCTGGTTTCACAGTCAAGAGACATATTTTCATAATTTATCTTCAGCAAGTCATTTTCATCTTTCAGCTCTAAATTAGTTAACTGAAGTTGTATATTCTCAGTTTTCAATGTCTCATGGGCCTTTTGAATGTTTTTAAATTCATTCATCATGTTTTCAAAAGTATGAGATGCATTTGACGGAATAGCTGAGGTTGAGCTTACCTCATCGTCGCTGTCTTCACCTTCTGGAATGTCTTTGGCCATAAAGCACATATATTCTTTATCATCGAACTCATCATCAGATGAATCACTTTCAGTGACCACCTGAAGACATTCTGCTGATTTGGATGGTGTGGGGGAGGCTTCTGATTCTCCAATCAGGGCCTTTAGCTTGTCTTTCCAAGCACGTCTTCTTTCATCTCTCTCTTGTTGTTCGGCCTCAGGCAACCTTTGGACTTTAGGATGAGGACATTTATTTGCATAATGCCCTGGTTTCCTGCAATTATAGCACAGGTTAGCATCACCAGATGATGTTTCGGTACTTACCTTGTGGACAGGTTTGGGCCTGTAGGGAGTCTTTCCAGACTGTTTGATGAACTTTTTGAATTTGTGTATGAGAAGCGCCATTTCATCTTGAGACAGGATGTCGTCGTCACTGTCAGCATTCTTGTGACTAGGCTTCGATGAGCTGGGCATGCTGTGTCGACGATTCGATACAGCAGCTAGTGCTGTGACCTTTGAAGGAGATTCTTCAGCTTTCTCTCTTCTGTCAATATCATACTCAAAAGCTTTGAGGTCAGAGAAGAGATCAAAAGTAGATATTTCATTAAGATTGCAAGATACACGCATAGTTGTGGTCTTAATGTCCCATCGAGCTGGGAGAGATCTGAAATTTTTTAAATTCTTCTCCTTTTGGGTATAAATTTTGCCCAACGCTTCAAGTTCACCAACAATACCAGTGAATCTGAGGTCAAGTTCCTCAAGTGTCTCAGTTGGTTTCATTTCGAAAGATTCAAATTGCTGAGTCAGTTTTGAAATCTTGTTTTCTTTTGAGAGCTCAGTTCCCTCACAAATTAACTTGAGTTTATCCCAGATTTCTTTGGCTGTTTTGCAGCTCTTTACCTTTGAGAATGTGTCTTTGTCAAGAGTTACAAATAACGCGTTCTTAGCCACATTGTCAAGGTTGGCTCGCTTTATTTCATCTGTGGTCCATTGCTCGCGATCCTTTTCGAGCATCTCAGCATGGGCTTGGCCTTCAATCCTTGCGCCCATGTTTACCTTCATGATCTTGATAGGACCATCCTGTATAACAAAATTCATCTCTTCGTGCATTGCTACAAGATGAGCCTCCATCCTAATTCTCCAATCATCAAATTCGTTAATAGAGAACATAGGCACTTTGTTGATCATAGAAGTATCCATGTGATAATACAGAAATGAAAGAGACTGTTTCGAAAATAAGTGATTTTGGATCTGATTCGGTTAAAAATACGACTGATTCTTTTTAGAATCAACCGCTCCGATACCACTTGTTGGCCACTAAGTATACTGGATACAGTTTGGGAAATATTTTAAACAACAAACTGTACTGATTTTAAATCTGAGTGCGTAGCGGAAATCTTAGATACAGTAGGTCGCTGTGAATACAGCAACTAAGTGTATAGTGTATACTTAATTAATCACAATAATTAAAACAGTAAAAACTGAAGGTAAATAACACAGTAATTAAAGTGGTTCGAGGTAAACCCCTCTACGTCCACTGGTCCTCCACACAGGAGTAAAAGTTTATTATAATTACTACGTACACAACTACGTAATTATAACAACACACAATCAATATATCGTTCACACAGATTGATATAAAGATCTTAGCTTGAACCGTTCACACAGATTGGTTATGAGCTAATGCTTTGACTTGCTTCTTCACACACAGTTCTGAAGCTTCGTCTTCTTCAATGCAAATCCTTCACACACAATTCCGGAGAAGTACGGATTACTCAGTCCACACAGGGCTGATCTGGGTTTGTTCAAAGTATAGAACGGATGGTGAACAACAACTTTGACTTTAAGAGCTTTCAGCTGATAAAGTGTTGTTCAGGATGATGAGCACTGTATATCTCTTTTGATCTGAGTTGCAGTAAGCTTTGGAGATGTGTTTTGCTCTGATAATAATTTCGATAGCTTGGGGTAACTGATCTTCAGCATCTTGATGTGACATATATAGTCTCTGAAATATATATCCGTTGAGATGTATCCGTTTGAGTGAGATTCCGTTCCAACGGGATTATAACACGATCCGGATTTTGTGGGATTTGAAGATCTGAAGACTGATAGTATTTAAATACTTTATCCTTGAGTATTTAAATACTTCTATTTTTTTCAACGGGACTTGACTTCTGAAGATTCCTTCTTTGTCCTGTTGCGAGCTGTATGGAAGATAACTGTTTTGGTGTTTCGATACAGTTTCCATACTTGGTCTTTATAAGACTTCTTTGCTGTACTGAAGGATTCTACTATATGCTAATTTCGAGATAGGTCTTCGATACAGGATGATGCCTCAATACTTCGATACAGTTTCCTTTACTGTATGCGGATTGGCATATATGTCAAAACCTCTTTATCAAATATCATTCGATACAGGGATTGAATATCCCGGCTGTTTCGATACAGGGTTCTTGTTTTCCCAACAATGAAGAACCCAGGCTAGCGATCGCCTTCCCTGACACAATGTATACCATCGAGGATCGTCATATGACTTGATAGTCCGAGGTAGAAGAGTGTCGACATGGTCGTGGAGGACGATGGAACCGTTCTATGTGCCCGTGCAAGGTCCCTTTAGGCCACGATCGCCCGCCTTTCGTTTAAATACGAGGCCGGCGTAGTCTGAGGGCCCTCGAAAATAGATCTGTGGACACGTTCGCCCACCCTCAAAGGTCCATCACTTAACATGGTGGGTACTTCCCGGACAATGCGACGCGTCCCTCCCCCGTCTCAACGTATACCGTCGAGGGTCGCCATCTTAATGGCGGCCTGAGGTAGAAAAGAGCTAACAAGTCGCGGACGTGGAGTCGATTAATCCGACGACGCCCCGTGCAAGGAATCCTCCAGACCAAGACCGCACGCCCTTCGTTTAAATACGAGGCGAGGCGCAGCCTACGTAGGACCCTAACAATTAAGTGAGTCGCGAGAACTTAGCCATCCGACGGAATGTCGCTCGCGCACAAGACACAGTCGTGGAGGTCGGTCCATCGAACTCCGCGATCATGCATGGTTCCTCAAGACCGAGATGGAAAGCCTTCCTCGAGGAATCTACAAAATTGAAGACCGCTCACTCAACGATTTATTTTCGTCCCCTTACTTTCACTAAGTGAACAAAAATAAGGGGGAAGGGCAGAGCCATATTTATGACGATCGTCCCTATTCAATTACATACGGATATCGGCATTTTTCATATGTCTGTGCAGTGATCGAATTTGTTGTAAAAGTTATCTATATGAGTTTATCAATTCACTTGGAGCTATACATGCAACAATATCTCCTCATACATTTGTACAAAGTCATGCAAAGACTCAGAAAAGCAATCATTCAAGTAATAAATCGAAGAAACAAACATTCATTTCATTACTTGAAATATCAGAAGTACAAAGCGATCACCCGAAGGCCTAAGTACAAGGAAATCTACAAACAAGATTACAAGGCAAAAGCTAAAACAAAAAGGACAGACTCTCAGGATGTCCCAGCCTGACCTTCGCCTTCAACCACTCGATCGGCCCGCGACCCTTCGCCAGCTTCCAGAGATGTCTCCCCATCCTCCAGGGCATTCGGATGAACAAGTTTTCTGGGAGTCGGGTGCCAGCTCAGCTCCACGCCGATTTCCGGGAGATCGAATATCGGCACAGGGAAGGCAGGATGAAGAGGGTGCTCCAGCGCATTGTTGCGATATTTCTTACACGCAAGTGCACGTCATCGTTTACAAGTAATAAAGTGATAAGTAGAGTATCGTTCCCACGAGGACTGAATCTCTAACTACCGATTTTTGTGTATTCTAATTTTATTTGAACAATCGAATTTGGGTTTTTGCAATTAATAACTAAAAGAATTACTAAGCGACAAATAGTAGAAGACGATAGCTTGAATAAAAGAAATCAAATGATGAATAAGTCTAGGGTTCTGAATCCACCTCGGTTTATCCGAATTTACTCTCGATTATCAGTAATAAATGATTTTCCCAATTTATTGAAGGCGGAGATTGCTAATATATTCTACCGCCTCTCCCGAGGACAATAGATTTATCTAAAGTCGAATAACGCACTCTATCCCTAGGTGAATTAATTCGTCAATAGGCGAAAAGCATAAAATCCCCCAAAGGCCACGTAGTTCCTATGAGTATATTCCTATCTCACAGAATAAAACGGTCCTCACCAATAGTTCCTCACCAAATCTCCTCTCCCGATTCGAAGTGAATGATTAAATCAATACAACTATTGGCCAGATAATTGCAAGCATTAAACACAATTGGGAAAACTCAACAAAACGGTAATTAATTGGATAATCTCAAGAAATTCGTCAAAACATAGGTTTCATCAAAACCCTAGATTAGGGCTTTAGCCTGACATACTAATAATTGAAAATACAGAATAGATAAATGAAAGCATAAAAATCAAACGCAGATGAAGCTCGGATTCCTCCGTTCTTCAGCTTCCGCCCTCTGCCTTTGAAGTCTTCTGCTTCCCTCTTCTTCTGCCGTCTCCAAGATTCAGCTCCAAAAGATAAAAGATCCCAAGATATTTAATTAGGGTCTTAAACCCTATTTATAGCTCAGCACATCATCCAAATCGCGTCCGTATCCGTAGGTCGAAAACTGGCTTTGAAACGGCCCTAATTCGCGCGGACAACCAAAAACCGCCAAGTGTGCCGCGGCGCACTAAACCTGTGCCGCGGCACAGAGCCTTCAGCTGGATGCCTGGGCGTCCTCAATTTCTTCTGTGCCGCGGCTCACCTGGACTGCGCCGCGGCACAGAGTACAGTTTACTCTGCCTTTGGCTGGGTGTCTTCCTGTGCCGCGGCCCTGCTTCCTTGTGCCGCGGCTCAGAGTCCAGATTTGCCTTTTTCGCCCGTTTTGCCTCGTTTTAGCTTCCGGACTTCAATTTCCTGTCAATCATACAATATTAAGGCATTAAAGGCTCATTTAGACAATTACACTCTCCAAAATAATACAAAATAATGATAAATAAGCGTCTAAAAATACGCCTAACAAATACCCCCAAACTTAAGCCTTTTCTTGTCCTCAAGCAAAAAGAATTAAATTCAATAGAAGAATGCCGTGAATCATCGTGCAACTCATAGTGTTCAACCTAATCAATACTATACTGTAATTCTCTCTAAATAATACAAGTGTCATAATAGCAAGATGCACTCAGAATAATGATTCCGCAAAGTAATCAAGTTCAGTCCTAATCACTCGTTCATGAAGAAAATCCAGCTCAAAGATTAACAAAACGTGAGTCAAATCGACCGTCAATATAAAAGGCTAAAATAAACAAGATAGTTCGTCCCGTTCCACAGTCTAGTGGCACAATTTTCACGAGTTTCATAACAAATAAACCTCGGACAGTATCCCCTTATCTATATGTTCAAGAATTTGATTCGAGTTGACCACTAGGTTAGGATCTCGGGATGTTTCCTCGGGATAATCCTAGGGTGGAACTTCCATCCTCATGTATTAGGAAACCGTTTGACGTAAAAGACACTCATTGGGCACATGGATGCTTCTAGTTACTAAGTTCCCGTCTACAGCGGAGAAACAACTCGAATATATAATTTCCGCATGTCCGAATCAAGGTCGCCGTTTTACGCGAGAGTAAACAACGGGTCACGCGAATACCCCCGGTTATTAGGCTCCCTATCATTGGTACATGTGAAATATCTAAATCACTAGTCTAATCAGGGTCGTCGTTTTACGCAAGAGTAAACAACGGGTCACGCGAATACCCCCGGTTACTAGACTTCCCTTCATAGAACACATTATCTCGACTTTTGGGAAAAACTGACCGACTCTAAACTCAATCTAAGTGCCAACACGACTAATATAACTGGACGAATAACTAATCGAAAAATGTAACCAAACGTATTGACGGTGATTTTAAAACAAGTATGTATCGTCTCTTATCTGCCAAGACCTCTACAATCACGAAAAATTTTGGACCTAAATGAATACTAAGCAGAACAGAAATAACTGACTACAACTCGACTAAAACTCCGTTTCTTCAGAGAGAAAAACAGTGTCGTAACATCAGTATCACACAAATAGAAGCACGAAAAATTCACGAATAAAGAAGAATTAAGACAAGCAAGGCTATCCAAACGTATATAAAAAAAATAACGCAAAGCAATGAAAAGTGCAACAAAATAAAGTACAGCAATGAATGTAGCAACTGAAAGTAAATCCCCCCCAAACTTAGGACGTACATTGACCTCAATGGACAAAAAAATGATATGCAATAAAAGTAAAAGGTCAAGTACTCCCCTCCAGTCCGCTCAGGAGCTGGTGCCGGCATCATCCAGTGAGCTTGCACGCTTCTTGACTACATCATGCGGAGTGTGAATAAATGAGCTTGCATCATCAAAAAGGAAGTTAAGTACGATCTCTCAAGTTTAACATGATGTAAGGGTTGGGGATAATGTAATTCGATAACATGATTCATTGCATATAATTTTGAAAATGCCTAGCTTACCAATTTTCCATTGCTGCAATTTATCAAACACCTTGTGTGCACAAGTTAAAATGAAGAACAAGAATTTTGATGGTTAATTCCCAATCCCAAAAATAATAACATAGATAATAACCCTGAATCACGACAACTATCATCAACAATTTGTTCATAAATATCAATTCCATCACAATATCAAATTCCCCATATTCCAACTTCATTTTAGAAACAACAGTGAAGAACAACTAGCAATATATAACTTCAAATCTTTTCACATCAGGAATCACTTATGATTTAGAAATCAAAAATTACCTGGAGAATTTGAGAAGGAGACTAATAGAATGGTATCAACTGACCTCATTGTGTGAAGGAAGGAAGGAAGGGAGGGAAGAAGATACCTTGTGCAGGCCGATCGATTGAATGAGCCCTACCTGGTTGCTCTTATTTTGCGACGGGGGCCGCGGCACAATATAAGTGAGCCGCGGCCCAAAGTACAGTAGGCCTGGGACATTTTGTAATACCGCCGGGTGCCGCGGCTCAGTGAGTTAGTGTGCCGCGGCTCATTTTTCGCGTGCCGCGGCACAAAGTACAGCCTCCTGGGCGTTTCTTGGCCATTTGGTGTGCCGCGGCTCAGATTTAGTGTGCCGCGGCTCAGTGACCTGGTGTGCCGCGGCTCAGTAAGATCGTGCCGCGGCACATGGTACAGTTTGATCGGCCATTTTTCATCAGCTGGTGTGTGCCGCGGCTCACTTCTGTTGTGCCGCGGCCCATCATTGAATTCCTCCCCTTTGCTGATTCCTGCACAGAATTTTTACACGAAAACATCAAGACGAGAGGGAAGGACGGATCAAAGAAGAATGACGACGAAGAAAAACTCTAAAAATGCAAGAAAACAATAAAGAATCTACAACTACAAACTCGGGTTGCCTCCCGAGAAGCGCTAAGTTTATAGTCTTCAGTCGGACCTATTTGAAAATATTAGTTCGCTTTTCACAAACTCCATTTGGTTTCCGCCCCGATCATCGAACCGTTCATATGGTTTTCAAAATTATGACCATTGGTCATTAGCGATTCGACTTTCGATTCGGACATCAAATGTTGTTTGCGAAAAGGTTTCGACGTAAACAACTTCCCGAAACACCCGTTTTTCCATGATTAATTGTCCGCTGGGCTTTCGGCTTACTCTCCTCCTCCACAGATGCACTCAAGACTGCAGCAGATTTGTCCTCATGCTCGAGAAATGCTACTTGTTCTATATCCTTCTTAAAAATTGGACCATTTAACACAACATCTGAATTTTCCAACCGACGAATTTTTTGGTGCTTTCCTCTTTCAACGACATCTACACTTTCAATTTGTGACCTTTTATCAACACTTCCGGGACATGGAAACGATTTGAATACTTGAAAAGTAACTTGCTCGTCTTGGACTCTCAGAGTTAACTCCCCTTTTTCCACGTCTATAAGGGTTCGGCCCGTCCCTAAAAATGGTCGTCCCAAGATGATTGGAATATCTTCATCTTCCTCCATGTCGAGTACGATGAAATCGGCCGGAAAGATGAACTTATCAACTTTGACTAAAACGTCCTCAATCACTCCCCTTGGGTATTTGATGGATCGATCCGCCAATTGTAAGGAGACTGTTGTTGGCTTGGCTTCCCCAATATCCAGCTTTTTGAAAATCGACAGAGGCATGAGGTTGATACTAGCACCAAGATCGCACAGTGCCTTTTTAAACGAAAGATTCCCCATGGTGCACGGTATGTTGAAGCTTCCGGATCTTTCAATTTTGGTGGGAGCTTCTTTTGAAGAATTGCGCCGCACTCCTCACAAGGCGACTGTTTCAAACTCCTCAAGTTTTCTTTTCTTCGATAATATCTCTTTCATGAACTTAACGTAACTCGGCATCTGCTCCAACGCGTCGAACGGAATGTTTATGTGAAGCTTTTTAAACACGTCAAGGAACTTAGAAAATTGTTTGTCCGCCCTTTTCGCTGTAATCTCTGCGAAACGGACGGGGCACACATGTCTTCGAGTTATCCGCAACTTTATTGAAGGTTTCAAATCCTTCGACTCCTCCGCTCTAAATCATTCTTTTCCTCAATTTCCTTCTTCTTTTCACACCGCTCGGCTGATCCAAAGACTCTCTTCCCACTTCTTAAGCTGATTGCGTTTAGACTCTCTCTAGGATTTGTCTCTGTTGTACTCGGCAATGCTCCCTCCGGGCGAGCTGTCAACACATTAGCAATTTGGCCGAGCTGGACCTCCAAGTTTCGTATGGAAGCGGAATGATTTTGCAATGTCGCTTCAGTACGGGTCATAAATTGACTCGTATTCGCCGCCAATTTTGCGAGTGCTTCCAAGAGAAATTTTGGGAGCGGGAGGGGGCTGCTGTTGATTCTGAGCGAACGGGGGCTGGTTTGAGTTCTGTCCGTTTCTCCACGAAAAGTTGGGATGATTGCGCCACCCCGGATTATAAGTGTTGGAGTACGGGTTATTCTGCCGATTTCCATTTCCCACGAATTGAGCCTGCTCTATCTGATGTTGCTCGAACGGGTTTCCAACTTGACACTCTGCGCTCTGGTGTGATCCGTTACACCAATTGCATGTCTCTATGGTAACGGGGGAAGGTGCGTGCGAAAATGCTTGGAGCTGTTGGGTCAAAGCGGCGACTTGAGCTGACAAAGTGGAAATCGGGTCATTACTTGAAACTTCCATAACTCTCTTCGGTGTCAATCTTTCCGATGGCCATTGGTATGCATTTGCGGCCATAGCTTCCAAAAGCGAGTGTGCCTCGGCCATAGACTTTCCCATCAAGGCCCCTCCAGCGGCCGCATCCACGAGAGTGCGTGTAGAAGCACTCAAACCAGTATAGAACGTCTGAATCTGAAGCCAATCAGGGATGCCGTGATGAGGGCATCTTCGTAACAAATCTTTATATCGCTCCCACGCCTCGTGGAGCGATTCCATATCGTACTGACCAAAGGTGGTTATTTCGTTTCTCAACATCGCCGTCTTAGCAGGTGGGAAGAATTTGGCAAGGAAGGCTTGCGCTAACCCCCCCCATGTTGTAATCGACCCCGGCGGTAAGGAATTTAACCAAAATTTCGCTTTATCCCTCAAAGAAAAAGGGAAAAGCCTCAATCGGATGGCATCGTCGGTGACACCATTAGTCTTAAACGTGTCGCATATCTCAAGGAAAGAAGCAATATGGGCATTCGGGTCGTCATTCGGCAGTCCGCAGAATTGGCTCGCCTGCACCATCTGAATAATATCAGGCTTGATCTCAAAATTATTGGCTTAGATAGTGGGACGCCGAATTCCCGAAAAATTAGCATTGATCTGCGGCATGGCATAATCTCGAAGAGCTAGTTCCGGTTGAACTTGCCGCACATGGTTATCTCCTCCTTGGACTTCAATAGTCTCGGCCATGTTGACCGTCGTCTGCAACTCTCTTTTCTCCTTTTTGTTCCTTCTTAGAGTGCGCTCGAGCTCGGTATCCAAAGGTAGTAGGCCTTCGTTACCGAGTTTTCTCATGCACTACACGAAAGGTCCTGAAAGGAAAAACAAATAAACGAAATTAAATACAAAAGAATAAAAATAAAACGTTCAAATTAAGACTAGAAATACTTAAATCGATATTAGAAAATTTCAATCCCTGGCAACGGCGCCAAAAACTTGTTGCGATATTTCTTACACGCAAGTGCACGTCATCGTTTACAAGTAATAAAGTGATAAGTAGAGTATCGTTCCCACGAGGACTGAATCTCTAACTACTGATTTTTGTGTATTCCAATTTTATTTGAACAATCGAATTTGGGTTTTTGCAATTAATAACTAAAAGAATTACTAAGCGACTAAACAGTAGAAGACGATAGCTTGAATAAAAGAAATCAAATGATGAATAAGTTTAGGGTTCTGAATCGACCTCGGTTTATCCGAATTTACTCTCGATTATCCGTAATAAATGATTTTCCCAATTTATTTAAGGCGGAGATTGCTAATATATTCTACCGCCTCTCCCGAGGACAATAGATTTATCTAAAGTCGAATAACGCACTCTATCCCTAGGTGAATTAATTCGTCAATAGGCGAAAAGCATAAAATCCCCCAAAGGCCACGTAGTTCCTATGAGTATATTCCTATCTCACAGAATAAAACGGTCCTCACCAATAGTTCCTCACCAAATCTCCTCTCCCGATTCGAAGTGAATGATTAAATCAATACAACTATTGGCCAGATAATTGCAAGCATTAAACACAATTGGGAAAACTCAACAAAAAGGTAATTAATTGGATAATCTCAAGAAATTCGTCAAAACATAGGTTTCATCAAAACCCTAGATTAGGGCTTTAGCCTGACATACTAATAATTGAAAATACAGAATAGATAAATGAAAGCATAAAAATCAAACGCAGATGAAGCTCGGATTCCTCCGTTCTTCAGCTTCCGCCCTCTGCCTTTGAAGTCTTCTGCTTCCCTCTTCTTCTGCCGTCTCCAAGCTTCAGCTCCAAAAGATAAAAGATCCCAAGATATTTAATTAGGGTCTTAAACCCTATTTATAGCTCAGCACATCATCCAAATCGCGTCCGTATCCGTAGGTCGAAAACTGGCTTCGAAACGGCCCTAATTCGCGCGGACAACCAAAAACCGCCAAGTGTGCCGCGATGCACTAAACCTGTGCCGCGGCACAGAGCCTTCAGCTGGATGCCTGGGCGTCCTCAATTTCTTCTGTGCCGCGGCTCACCTGGACTGTGCCGCGGCACAGAGTACAGTTTACTCTGCCTTTGGCTGGGTGTCTTCCTGTGCCGCGGCCCTGCTTCCTTGTGCCGCGGCTCAGAGTCCAGATTTGCCGTTTTCGCCCGTTTTGCCTCATTTTAGCTTCCGGACTTCAATTTCCTGTCAATCATACAAAATTAAGGCATTAAAGGCTCATTTAGACAATTTCACTCTCCAAAATAATACAAAATAATGATAAATAAGCGTATAAAAATACGCCTAACACGCATATGCCTTGAAGCTTTCAACAAGAGGGCCGACCTCCAGCCCTCCCTTTTTAGCAGCTCGGAGCGAGTCAGCGAACGCCATATAATAGGCAAACTCACTGACGAACTCCACGTTGAGAAAGGGATCGGCCTCGGTCGCCTCCAACTTCCCTTTCAACTCCGCAACCGCCTGTTGCGCACCCTGGAGCTCGGTCTCCCTAGAAGCCGTCTCTCCCCTCGACGACGCCAGCTCGCTAGTCAGCCGAGCGACAGTCACCTTCAGCTGAACGGCCGCGTGCAACCGACGGGCATTGGTCATCTGGTCCCGAAAGCGGTCAACCGCTGCCCGGGCTCGCTCATAATTCTCTCTCATCAGCTCAAGATCCTGGCTCGCCCGTTTAGCTGCATCCAAGGAGTCCTTCTCAATAGCCACAATCCTGTCGGCAAACTCGGCATTCTCTTTCCGAGCGGCCTCGAGGTCTGCCTGCAGACGAGTAGTAGAAGGACGCCCCTCAAATTCCTTCACATCCTCGGCAGCCATCGTCGCCGCCTGGAGGGAGAGAGCGAAAGCAGCCTGCATCATGTTCCCGGACCGCTGGCGGGCGATCGCATCCAAGTCGGTCGTCCAGGCCTTCGGCAAAGCAGAAACATCCCGGTTGACGTACAACGGGACATCACAGGCCACACGAGGAGATCGGCTGGCGAGAAAATCTAACACCATCAGCGGGCAAGCTGGGTTAGTGCTGCGGATCCTGCATCAAACAACAGAAAGTTAGCACAACCACTACACCAGAATCACGATTTTGTGACTGTCAAAAACTGTCACAAATGTCAAAAACATTCACAAATGACTGTCATAAAATCACCAGTCACAAATATTTTTGTGACTGTCAAAAACAGTCACAAAACAGTGACAAAACCTCATTTATATGACTTTACAATACAACTTTCCATGGCAGTCACAAATATCATTTATGATCATTGGCAATCGATCACAATTTCATCTTTTGTGATCATTAATAAATACGAATTTCAACTTTCGTGACTTCCATGGACAGTCACAAAAATCATTTTTCTTGACTGTCTTGTGACTGTTTTTAGAAGTCACAAATGTTGAAGAAAATACAAAAAAAAATAGTAAAACCCCAATTTTCTCTGAATGCAATCTAACTATTTTTCATAATGAATTCATAATACAATCCAAACATATTTCTCAAAGTATTCACACAACACTCGAATTAATTTTTACAAGACATATAAAAATCACAATGTAATGCTCAAAATTAACACATGTAAAAAAATTCCAAACCAACCCATTGGGAATAAAACAAGTACGGAATATTAGTTATATATTGAAAATATCAACAACTAACAAGTTAAACTAATAGAATCATAAGCTTCATCCATGAAACACATGTGGAGCAACGCCGGCTAAAACAACGGTTTAAGGAGCATCTTTTGCCTGAACAACAAAATAAAATATATAAATCAGTCATTAACCAAATAAATAAAGATAAAAAATCCTTGCTGTGCAGCACTACAGTAAGATATAATTTGAGAATACAAAGAGTAGCAATAACTATTTAGTTCATTTGAATATGTCGACCAAATAATCTTAATGTACCTGTTCCACTATAATATTCAAGGATTCGAGAGAAGCCACAATTTCGTTAAGTACCGGAAAGCGGCATCAAATGATGATGTTGAGACCCATGGGCCCTGACAGGTGATCCTGAATTGTGGCGTCCTATTGAAGATAATTACATGAAAACACTTGCCTAATCAAATAGAAAACAAGACATGTAAAGAAACACATTATACAATAATAACCAAAAAAGAAAAAAAAACCTAGAATCGAACGCCCATTCAAAGTGCAATTAACTTTCACAAGTCCATCCATGGTTTTTTTTCTACTGTCCTAGATCCTCAATATAACAAATTAAGTTAACAACTACAAGTAAATTTAACTATGTGCCAGAAAAAATAAATAAACAAATAAATAAAAAAAAGCTCCACGACTAACCAACTGAACGGAATTATCACACCACAAATTATATCACATACTTTGTGATATAAAGATTGGTGATCTAAATACAATAATCAAATATATCACTAAGTTTGGTACAAGATGTGAAATAAAGTCAGGACAAGTCTGCCATTCTCCTTTGCTAAATCCATGCAAAGTCCCCGCCAATATATGGGAAAAGGTTGAGCAAAAAATAAAAAAATGAAGAAAAAACATGTAGCATATATAGGCAGCGATTACAGCAACACAGGTATACATCGTGAAAAAATGTGAGCTTTTTTCTAGGCAGTGATTACATCAACAGAACATCAGAACCTGAGACTACTACGTAAAAATCACCCTAGTGTGTTTCAACTAACAAGAACAAAAAAACAGATGAAATTAGAAATTAGCAAAGGCCGCAAACCAAACTACTACGTATTTCTTAATTCATCTTGATCACCACTAGAAAGTCATATTTGGAACTAAAGAGCCATATGGGAAAGAACCCAAACATTTCACAGAGATTTGTGTGTTGCACAGAGACATCAGAATTATATTAGAGGGTGCTAACAAATTCAAAACTTTGACTGGTTCGGTATATTACCCTGATGGTGAATCGGCAAAGGACTTGGCATTGAAGCTTGTCGAAAAAGGTCTGACCAAGTATGTTGACTGGAGTGCCAACTTGCTGGAAGATGAAACCAGACGGAGGCTGAAGAATGCTGAACTTCAAGCAAAAAAGTCCAGATTAAGAATCTGGACTAACTATGTTCCACCTGCAACAAACTCAAAGGCTATTCATAACCAGAACTTTACAGGAAAAGTAAGCTAAAGATACAAAACAAGGCTACAGTCAGGGACCAACCAAACTACTACTTATTTATTATATTAAATTAGGCACCCATTACAACTTTGCAATACCTCAGCACAAAATAACTACATCGGCAGAGCATTACAATTTGGGGGAAATACATGGAAAACACAAACCATGAAGTAAAATTTCATAATCAAATCAACTTCA
This sequence comes from Orobanche coerulescens, assembly GCA_033398695.1. Taxonomy (NCBI): domain Eukaryota; kingdom Viridiplantae; phylum Streptophyta; class Magnoliopsida; order Lamiales; family Orobanchaceae; genus Orobanche; species Orobanche coerulescens. The sequence continues at coordinate 24,869,687 of CM065805.1, read as the reverse complement.
CTCCCATAAGATTTCTACCTGCCCCTATACCTCAGGCAGGTAATGTCAAATTCCGCATAATGCTAAATGGGAGAAATCGAGTCTGGGGTTCTTTCATTTATACGAGTTTAGTGTTCATGAGCTAAAACAAAATCATCACTTTGAGCATAATTTGTGAAAGAAAGTACCATTTAAAAGGGTGCTTCGACTAACATCCATAGATAATATAATTACTGACTTCCTTGTATGTAACACTTGTATGTGGTATTTGAAATTTAAATTAAAAAAAATGACTATAGCTTACGATAGGTTATGATTGTTGGATACTGCTGCAACAGAGGAAAAGAAAGAAAGAATGAAACTAACCTTTAGCAAATCTAAACCGCAATGGCCAAGGCAAGGAACATGGGCAGAAAGTCTAGTCGGGGGCTGATCAACAAGACCAGGAATGTAGAATCTTGAACAAACAAGATTGGCATGATCACAAAGAACCAACACATAGTTCAAACTGATCAGTGGTAACTTCACATACCAACGTAGAAACCATGGTAAACAAAATTAAAGAGCTCACCTGTGAACTCGCACTTGAAACCCTCTGGTTTACCTGTTCCTCCAAAGTAATTCGTCCATTTATACTTTTTCCTAATATTGACAGTAAGAAAAAAAGAATCTTCAGAGAAATGCTAGTTTGAGATATATAGTATGAGCAAGTTCCGTAGTGCAAACAATAAGGAAAGTAGAATCTTGAACAAACAAACAGACGTTGGGTAAATAAGGTGTATGTATGAATTGATTTAGATATAAAATACAAAGTAGAACTAGAAAAAAAAAGAAGAGAAACACACATGGTAAAGAAACAAAAATCTGCATAATTTCCATAAATCATGAGAGAGTAAGCATTTATTAACTAGATTAACAAATAGCAACTTGTTACTACCTTCCAACTTCTGCATTGCATTAGTCATTGATTTCATCTCATGTGCTTGCACACTTAACATATTGATAAACTCCTCAAAGAATCTCTTCTCTGAAAAACAAAAGAAATAACACCAATATGAGGTCGACCGAAAATCCATCAGAAATGAAAAATAATTCACTAAAAGATACAAAACAACGCAAACACCCTAAATAACTAAGCTGCATAACATACACTAGAGCCCATTAAACATCTACCTTCACTTTTTGTTATTAGCATATCCTGGCATGCTCGAGCCACGTCAGCTGCTGCGGCTGCGGCAGCTTGGGAAGCATTTACAGCTTCTTCTGCAATATTTGGCTTCACACTGTTTTCCTTCTTCAGATCCTCTTCATCTTCTTCTAATACAACCTTCTGTATCCAAGACTTCAATCTAGGGATAATTTTATTCCGGCAAGCATACAATAAAACATACATCAAATTAGGAGTAACAAACCAACTAATGCAAGATATACCATATATAAATATATATGTGCAATATGATGAATAAAGTGCCCAGATTTTAGGTACATTAGAAAAAAGGGGGGAAAACAGAAGAACAACTCTAGTACCACAGCTGCCTATAAGCCAAAATATACCTTGAGAAGTACAATTGTTCCAGCCCCTGATGCAGCCATAAACCCAACAGAAAAAATAGCATGATACCAATGGAATCGAGAAATCATCCCCAGTGATAAATGGACATGGAAAGGAAAAGGTTAAAAAATATATCGACAACAAAAAACCTTTGTTAAACCTGCTATTAAAGTCCCTCGATTCTACTTACAAACTGACAAACAGATTTGGGATTTGAGGCTAGGGTTTAAAAATTAAGGGATCTTGAAACTTAAACCTGTTAAAATGGTGGACTGGATAAGAGACTTCAATGGCGGTGGTGGTGAACGGGAGACAAGTGGGAGTGGCAGTGGTGGACTTTGGATTGTGGTCTTCTTCTCTCATTGTACACGGCGGACACGAGACCAAACAAACTGGTATGAATAGAAACGGGACTGGAGAAGTGGAGGCGTCGGTGGACTGAAGAAGCGGAGGCGGTAGGGCAGACTGTAGCAGCGGTTGAGACGCGGCAGGACGGGGCGGTGTGGACTAGAGAAGTGGTGGGCTACTTCTCAAGAGAAAGAAAAAGAAAAATGAAGAAAAAGACAACTAAAAGAAGCGGTGGGCTACTTCTTAATGGGTTATTATCGTTTTACTTGAAAAGTTTATGACTGCTTGCGACAGTCACAATGCTTGTGACAGTCATTAACAGTCAAAAACATTTGGATTTATCACTATTTGGTTTTGTATTTATTATTGTGATCATAAAGTTGTATTTATCATTGTGATCACAAATCCAGCGAGTTTCAATGTCACAAAATCCTGTTTTTGGTGTAGTGAACTCCCACGCAAGTGACGAAACTCAACAAACAAACAAAATTTACCTCTCGGCTCTCTCGGGGTCGCGACTAAAGTATGGTTTCCCACGAGGGGTCTCATCCTCGGCGATCTCCATCTCTCGCAAGAAAGCCGCAGAGGGCGTAGACTCATCCACCGGGGGGACCGCGGTGATCGGAGGCGCGGCGATCGGCACCTCATCGACAGGGGCAGAAACTGGAGGTTCCCCCGATCTTTGCCGCTTGCGGTTCGATCGGAGTCCTTCCTCCCAAACCTCCTCCTCCGCCACGATCGGATCTACGCGAGGCCCCACCTCCGGAATAAGAGGTAGCGCCACCGGAGGAACTCAAGACGACTTCTTCTGGTGCAGACGACTCAAAACTCCAGGGTTCGACATAGCTATCTCCGGTGGAGGCTCCAAGAAATGAGGAAAGCGGACTTCTGCAATAAAGAACAATCAAGCAATGGTTAGACACATTCTCCAAACAGGACGATCGCCAAGCAACGGAGATCGTAGAGATTCATACCTGGGACCGAGAGATGTCGTGGGAAATGGAAGAGCCGAGCAGACAGCCCACGACTCTCTTTGTTAATCCGGCGAGCGTCTAAATCGTCGTCCGACAGACTTCGTATCTTCTCCCAAACTACCAGAAAATCGAAAGGTAGCTCGTCAACTGCCGGAATATGGAAACCTGCAAAAGAAAAACCGAATTAGATCAGTTCAGGACATATCCAAACAAAAGGAGAGTTAAAACCCTTACTCGTATTTCTCTCCTGAAAGCCTGTGGGAATGTCCAGATCGCCCATAGGATTGTCACTCGCTGAGGCCTTCCAGGCACCGGAGACCCAGAACCACTTTGTCGGGTCGCCCCGCACCTCGTTCGGGACTCCTAGGATCACCCGACTGGAGCGGCCTTGGATATGATAGCCTCCGACCGACCCCTTCTGAGCCGTCTGCTTGAACAAGTGGTTCATCTCCAATGGCGAAGGAAGGCGGTATAGTCGGTGACCGCCGAACAAGGTAAGGGCACAGACGATCTGGAGACAGGCATTCGGCATGAGCTGAAGTGGCGCCACGTTCCAAGCAACCAGCAAATGGGAGATGGCGAAATACAGAGGAAACCGCAGCCCAGCCTCCATGATTGCCTCATTCACGGCGACCATACCCTCAGGAGGTTGGTCGGCTTGTTTGTTCTCGGCCGGCGCAAAAAGATCCACATCTGAGGGGATATGATACCTCTCCCTCCAGACGGCAAGGTCCTTCCTGGTCGCAGAGCTCCTGATTTGGCCGAGGGACCACTGAGAACGCTGCGCGGCCCGAAACAGCGACCGCTTCGCCGATTGGTAGGGATGAGCGATCGAGTACTCCCGATAATTGAATTTAGGAGACGGACCATCCAGCCTCTCCATGATTTCAGCAAAGGTCAAATAGGCCCGGCCAAAAGCGCTGTGCTGCTCCCAGTACACCCGCACCGCCAAATCCTTCTCTGTCTGCGAGCGTATTTGCTCAACCGCCGCCTCCCTAGCAGTGTCAGCTTCATTGAATAGGGCCTCGACTTCCGCGGGATCAATACCGGCGTGGATAGCCTCGGCGGCCGTCTCCAAATGGAATTCGGCGGAGGATCCTCTCCGAACAGCCGAAGTTCCGGCGGCAGAGGTGGTGTCCATTCCAGACGATGAAGATACTCCAAACATTTTTGAAGAGAAGAGGATAGAAGGAGTGTTTCTTACCGAGGATTGGGTCGATCGACAATCGGCAGTCAAAACTTCAGAAAAATTCTTCGGCAAATATTCTTCTTCTCCGGCAAAATCGCATAAGGTTCTTAAACACTGCAGCCCGCCCCCCTTTTATAAGAGAAGGCAGGGACTTCCATGCTATTAAGGAGAATCTCAGGGGTCGAAGTGCAACTGTCACAATTAATGCTCCCTTGAAACCCGCGTATGCGTCGTTTCAAGGACACGCCAGACGAGGAGTCATAACTAACCGTCGGTCTCCACCAACAAGAACCCGACATGTGCCCCGGAGAATTTTCCATAACTGCTGTCATCTCCCGCTCATTTCAGCGACCGACCTGGTCGTCCATATCCAAAGTCATTCTGCTCAAAGACGATTGCCAGTTCCGCAAAACGCAGAGTCACTCGTCAAAGTTATGCGATCGCCAGTAGAACCACCTCACCCCACGTTTCCAACATCAGAGCGAGCTGGGGGGCAATTGTTGTGCGGCGATTTATATGCCTCGACAGCGATCGGTAACAAGGCCGAGCGACCGAGTCCACGACCAAAGGAGCTACGGCGAACTAGCCTAAACTGTCCACCTTCAAGCATCTAGCGATCGACTCCCAGGGCGATCATTTTTTAGCACCTAGCGATCGACTCTGTTGCCCGACCCAGGACGACCGACCTGTGCCATGAACAAGGCCGTCGTCCGTCAAAGTCTACGAAGACTGGATCTCAAAGCCAGCGCCCATGTGCAGATCTATAAAAGGCTCCGCAGAACATGGATCGTTGACCATCAACAGCTGTCAATGACAAGGACGGCTTCACCTACCGACAGTCCCGCCGAAAGGTCCTAAGTGGGGCCTCCCATGACAGCGACTCAGACGCGTGTTGGCCTCTCATTGGTTCACATTTCTGGCAGCCAGCAACTCCTGCGGACTTTAAGGAGACCAGCCCATGTGCTAACGACAATCGCCCGCTTATTATAATACAGCAGAGGCGATCGCCCAGCAACTCCCAGTGCTATAAATAGAGAACTTCCAGCAAATGGAAAAGGGTTCTCTCTGGAATCAGTTCTTCTCTCAGTTCCACTCAGTTGGCAACTACGTTGGCAAATACAAAAAAATGTACACACTTCAGGCTCTCGGCTTCTTCTCCCGAATCTACCTCCGGATTTCTCTCTCAGCACCTCTCAACTAGAAGATGGTCGGCAGAGTCAAGAACACCCTGCAGTACAGATTCGAAGAGACTTGCAAGCCCAAGAGCTCAAACATACAGCTAATACACACCGTGAGAGACCGTTGATTTCTCACAGTCGTCACAACACCCCATCGTTGTTACAAGAACTCACAGAGCATCATATCTGGTTCTTCCGGCAATCTTCACGCTCAATAGCTAAGATAACTAGGGTCTTTACACTCATTGTAATTGTACTCTAACATTAATATTTGTACTCCAAAGTATTCGTATTAATAATATCTCGCGAGAGCATTCAAGCCCGGGACTAACAACCCCCGCAAATCTTGTGTTATTTGCTTTTCCCACGGAAGTGCTCTTGCATTTGTTTGTTACTCGACCATTCCAGCAATATTCATCTCCGGATAATATTTTGGGTAGCAACATGCATCCCGTCAGTTGAAACCTTACGAAGCAAATTACCCTACGCATGATTTAAAGTTAGCTGTGGTCGTCTTCGCTTTAAAAATTCGGAGGCAGTATCTCTATGGGTCGTCATGTAAGATTTACACGGATCACAAGAGTCTGAAGTATATCTTCAGTCAGAATGAGTTGAATATGAGACAGCGTAGGTGGTTGGAGTTAATTAAATATTATGACCTCGAAATTCTTTACCATCCGGGTAAGGCTAATGTTGTGGCAGATGTGTTGAGTCGTAATCCGATGGCGCTACAGATGTTGGAGGTACTTACGCCTCAAAGTAGGATACAACGGGATTTAATTTGTCAGGATATCGAGGTTCGGGTTCAGAGAGTTCAGGGTCAGTTGTGTGCATTAGAAATCACTTCGTCCTTGGTTGATGATATCAAGGCGAGGCAATATGATGATCCATTTTTAGTCCAATTGAGAGAGGACATGAAGAAGGGGAAAGTCCCTGGATTTGTGGTTCAGGATGATGGAGTTTTGAGATTTCGCGGCAGATTATGTGTACCGAGTGATATTGAGTTGAGACAAAAGATCTTGAGTGAAGCTCATACTACACCTTATTCCATACATCCTTGTACGAGCAAAATGTACAAGGATGTAAGGAGTAACTACTAGTGGAGCAATTTGAAGACGGACATTAGTGAGTTTGTGGTGAAGTGTCTGACCTGTCAGCAGGTTAAGATCGAGCATCAGTGACCCGCGGGGTTATTACGACCACTTCCCATTCTAGAGTGGAAGTGGGAAGACATTTCTATGGATTTCATTATCGGTGTGCCTAGGACTCGGACTGGAATGAACATGATTTGGGTTATTATCGATCGACTAACCAAATCAGCATATTTTCTGGGTATTAAGGATACTTGGGGGCCGGAGAGACTAGCACGAGTGTTTATTGTAGAGATCGTGAGGTTTCATGGGACTCCTAAGAGTATTGTTTCGGATCGAGATGGTCGGTTTGTATCATATGTTTGGCAGGCTATTCATCGAGCTTTGGGAACTGGGTTGAGACTCTGTACATCCTACCACCCTCAGACAGACGGACAGTCAGAGCAGACAATTCAGATACTGGAGGATATGTTAAGAGCCTGTGCTTTAGACTGGAAGGATGATTGGGAGTCACACTTGCCATTGATCGAGTTCACGTACAACAATAGTTGGCACACCTCGATAAAAATGGCACCATTTGAGGCATTGTATGGAAGTAAGTGAAGATCACCGTTGTGTTGGGATGATGCATCCGAGTTGATTGGTACCGAACCATATATAGTAGTTGAGACGAGAGAGAAGATTGCTTTGATTCGTGATAGGTTGTTAACGGCCCAGAGTCGACAAAAGTCTTATGCCGACACGCATCACCGTCCGTTAGAGTTTGAGGTGGGAGACCATGTTTTGCTTAAGGTGTCGCCGACACGGGGATTTTACCACTTCGGCCGGAAGGGTAAACTTAGTTCGAGATATATTGGACCATTCGAGATTTTATAGAGAGTTGGAGAGCTTGCATATCGGTTAGGCTTGCCGCCGTCCTTGAGTCACGTGCATAACATGTTTTATGTTTCCCAGCTTAGGAGGTATGTGCCGGACCCTAGCCATATTATTTATTTTGGAGATATTGAGTTGGGGCCCGACATTACCATCGAAGAGAAGCTGATTCAGATTTTAGAGCGTCGGGTGAAGCAACTTAGGCGCAAAACCATTCCTTTGGTTAAAGTGCAATGGTCGAGACATGGATTCGAGGAATCCATGTGGGAGACAGAAGAGAATATGAAGTCGAGATACCCTGAGTTATTCACTTTGTAAGTTTTGGGACGAAACTTATTTTTAGGGGAGAGAATGTAATATCCGCACTTTCTATTTTTGGTAATTTCTATTTTTAGTGTATTTTTATTTCGGACGACTCGCTTATTATAGTTTTGGAATTCTAAAACTATTTTTTTCTGTATCCATAACCATCCGTATGAGTTTCGTAGTTGTATTTACGAGATTTTGATTATTGTGTAACTTTTCTACGTTTAGACTCGATTTTCGTAAATCTCGTCCTAAACCGACATTTCATTTCTTCGGTAAGTTCCTTTAATATTTCTGGATTCGTTACAATGTTCGGAGATTGTTAGTTGGCCTCGAGTTGTGATTCTCGAGAGTTTAGACTGTTTTGTATTATATTAAAGTTTTGGGTATCACATTTAAGAATTATTGTCCGTTCCGTTGTTTGGTGGGAATCATATATTCGGTTTTAGAGATTGTGCTTGCATGTTGTTATTTTCTTGTCATGCCTTGTTATTCGCTGATATCTGTCAAGTTTCATGCCTTATGAGTCGGGTACAGTCCGACCGAGTTCCTAATTGTACTCTGTACAGGAACAATTAGCGCACGCTAACATTTTTCCATAGCGTGCGCTATGAGGGTAAAACTAGCGCACGCTAGACTTGCTCTATTGCGTACGCTAATGCATCTGGGCAGAATACTCTGGAACTGGACAGAAGGTTCAGTATTTCTAAACTGAACCAGGTAGCGTACGCTAATTACGTGTTAACGTACGCTAATTGCTAACCTTAGCGCACGCTAAGCTTGTATCTACGTACGCTAATGGGAGGACAGAAGTCTCTGACTGCATTCTGCACCCCGATAGCGCACGCTAATCTTTGTGCGTAGCGTGTGCTAAGTCTGTCTGATATATATAGGACATCAACAGCCCAACTTCATCATTTTTTTCCATCCTTACCTCTTCTCTTCGGCTTTGGGCGATTCCAGACGAGGGTTAGAGCCGATTTCGACCAAATATTATCATCCACTAGCATCCTTGTATTCCTTGTGCGAATTCATCAATTTCTTAACATCTTTCGCCACCCGAATCAAGGTAAGGATCCCTAAAACCCTTGTTTTGAGATTTTGGGGGAATTTTGGGGATTTCTTGTGATTTGACCCTTTTTAATCGGAATTATCATAGCTTATTGCTAGACTTCAATTGTATATTTGTAGTCCTTCGTTTTCCTTGAGGATTTGTGGATTAAATTCCGATTTTCTCATTATTCGTCAAATATACTCGATGATACCCTAGTAGTGTCCAATGTATTGGCCCAATGGGTAGAATTTAGGATGTTTCCTTCATTTCCAAAGTATTGTGGTTGATTCCATATCTTTATGTGTTAGGAGCGAAGTATAGAATAGAATTCGGACCAAAGTCCTTTCCGTTCATTGTTATCATTTCGACAAAATAATCAAGGCAAGTACATGTATTACATTTCGTCATGTGTGTTACGGTTGTGATACGAATGTTGAATTATGATATTGTGTGTGTGAGTTGTTTTTCTTCCACCCGGAGCGTTCGGCGGGGCATCTGGGGAGCGATACTAAGGGGTACGGCCATGGGTTACCTAGTTGTGGATGGTAGTATTATTGATATGAGATGATTTTACCGTTTTGATGTAAATGTGGTATTCCGGAATGATTTTCAAATGTTTTCTAAACAACATAACTGTATTGAATCGTACCTGTATATAATGTAGTGTAATTGTGTACTTGCAGTAGATATTCGAATGCTAACCCCTTAAATGGGGAAAATGCGTTTTATGCATTTTAGGTGTCGGTGGAGCTGAGGAGCTGGCACGGGATATGCACGCAAAGGATGGCCCAGCATGATGATGAGGCTCGAGTCTATGTTTTATGTTTTGTCATTGTATCTACTTGGGTGTTGGAGTTATACTGGTTGCTTTATAAACTTGGTTAAAGTCCCCTGCGTGGGCAATGAACTTGTATTTGACTTATACTTCATGATGTTCGATTAAAATGTTTTGGCCGAGGCCACGGCCCTATTTTACTATGATTAATGTGTATTATGGGATTTGCTTGTGGATTATGTGTCATATGTTAGCCTGGTAGACCTTATGAGGGTTCTACGGCGTGTAACCCCCAGAATGCGTCCGGGAATGTCACATGCCGTAGACCCTTCTCACAAGGATCTACCAGGCTAAACTCCAATAGTCTACTCAATGATTGACCGACCAAGGTCAATATAATTACAAAACAGACCGACAAGGTCATTAAACAATTCAAAAACCAACATAATTCACAGCTCAACGACAATAATAAACTTGAATACGGAAAGGAATGACGACTCAATTTAATAAATGAAAACTACACCCATGCAAGGGTGAATACTAAACCAAATGAGAAAATACCGACCAAGATGAAACAAAAGAAAAAGACTCTGAATCTTGTGTGATTAGCATCGTCGTCTTCCATCTCCTTCTAAACCAATCCCGTGACTGCTCTCGAGCTGCCAAAACCTGAGCGCATAACAGGCACCAACCCCCGGAAACTCGGGGGTCAGCAAACTGGAATTTTTCTAGTGCAAGTACATAATATACAAGATATACGAACAATATCAACACAAAACTCAACAGCTGCGAAGACTTAACACAAACCACGCATTCCCATAGTCAACACAGAAAAGCACTCGCTAACAACAAGGTGTCACATAGCCATATTCTCTTTACGGATCATAACACCAATGAAACTTTAAACAAGCCCAATGAGTCAAAAGATCTAGTTTGAAAAGCCCCTTTTTAAAAAGAAAATATTCTGATACGATAGTTTGGAAACATTATTATTGACTCGGGATGTCTTGGGGTTTTGAAAATCGAATGGGAATGCTTTTGGAAAATAACTTCAAAATCTCTCGGGTCCTTGACCCATCATATGGAAAACAATTTACAAGAAAACCATTTCAATGTTATTCGAGGTCCTCGACCCAATTTATAGAACACTATCACAAGCGAATCATTACAACATCTCACGGGGTTCTCGACCCAATCCAAAGAATAACACCACAAGATCAATGATCTCAACATCTCACGGGGTCTTCGACCCAATATACAGAATATCATCACAGTACAATCAAATACACAACTTCTCATTCGACAAATCCTACTCAAGACCCCTAATTAATTAAACCTCGGAGATCTCATCAAATGTCCTTGGTTAATTAACCTTGATACCAACGTTTAAAACAATTTGAAACAAATTTTCAGAAACACGAATCGCGGTCTATATCAAGACCAACATTTTAAAGCGAGTTGGAAGAACTTTGAAATTACGAATATCGTTCGGTAACGGGGTCTTAGCTGTCACTCGAATATCCATAACCAATAAGCCTGCCAGGCGCCTCCCTTGCACACCTGTACACCTGCGTTCACTCCACTATGTTGGCTGCCCCTTGAACATGTCACCACGTCGGCGTTCACTCCTGCAAGAGCCGCCCCTTGCACACTTATTAGGTAACACCGGTGTTCACCAACCATATGGAGCCGCTCGTTGCAGCGTACACCAGGCCGGAGTACACGCTCCGCCCTCAGAGGCTCCCGGATATGACGTCTCTCACAACAAGTATTTACATTGTTACAATATCAAGCACGCAGTCAATCGTTGCAACAATTATCAAATCTGTACACCAATTCACACAATTTATCTGTCAGTCCACGACCATACAAATAAACAACAACACACACGTTATCAATCAAGACTCAACACAATAAGCCTTCGGCAAAACCAACCAACGCTACACATATATCCTTATATCGTAACTCAACCGAATACATAAACCTTACTATATTATCTCTACAAATATGGTTCGTACTTTAATCCAAGTTGAGTACGTCAACTAGGATCGGTATTAATCACCCGACATTCACCGACATATGTATATATATATATATATATCTATGCACATACACACACACACACACACACACACATATATATATATATATATATATATTGGAACATTTTGTTCCATACATGTATTAATAATATTTTGATGATTAAGTTGTTACACAAAACAAAACAACAAAAAGACGAAGCAAAGCATCCAAGAAGACGAAGTGCAAAAAGCTGGAATTTGCATGCTTAACCTATGTGATGAAGGAGCAATAACGTACGTAATATAAGGCATTTAACGTACGTAAGAAGTGGAAGTTAACGTACGTAATGGTGTTCAAATCAGATGAACGTTGGGAGAGTCAAAGTAAGAAAACCAGCAACGGATATATGACGCCAGCAATGACGTATCCTTAACGTATGTAATGGGTGTTGGCTAATGTACGTAATGTTCAAGACGAATGCTACTGGACTAAAACTGGTTCTTGCTAACGTACGTAAGAGAAAGAGTTTAATGTACATAATCATGTTAGCATACGTAATGTGAAGAAGATAACGACCGTAATGGAGTGTCAGGAGGCTAACGGCTATTTGAGGCTTTGAAGCCTATAAATACCATTCCTATGGTATTGTTTTACTACAACAACTTCAAGCAAAACATTCATTGATTAGAGATTGATATACTTACATTGTTGTTGTGATATTGAGCTTATATTGTTAGTTTGAGTGTTTATACATTCAACATATACACGAGAGGTAAAGAAAAGATACGATGGGATTCGGTGTTATTAGGATCAAGAATTCGGCATTATTAGAATCGCAATCGCTATCTTAATGAGGTTTATCTAGTACCCATAGAAAGCTAGAGTGGTTGATTCCTTGTCCAATAGAAAAGGAAAACGGTTTAACTTGGACCGACACAAAGACAACTACGAGTGGTTTATCACGGACCAATAGAAGACGTGATTTGTAATGGTTATCCCTCGACCGATAGAAGAGAGGTGCAGAGGTTTTTATCTACAACCTATAGAAAAAGATACCGAGAGAGGACGTAGGCTCGATTATAGCCGAACCTCTATAAATCCTTGTGTCGTTTAATTTCCGCACATTTAATTTATGCTTCCGCAACACGGCGCAAATACCGATCTTGCTCCAACAATATATATATATATATTCGTAAAATGATTCACACACTTCGGCAACAATGATTTCACGTATTTATAATTCGTATATCAAGGTACTTGCCTCAAATCCAAAGCACGCAAAGCAACGGGAAAGCTCGACCGGAAACCCTCGAGTCTTCCAACTAGGTCGAAAACACAAGAAAAACATAATCACTATAAGGTCGATCGCAAGGAAGATGCAAAACACACGAAATTCTCAACAAGAATTCGTATAAACAAAGGATCGAACATTTGGGGCTCAATATTTCCCCAAGAACATCAAGAACATCATCCGAACCCGAATATGGTAAGAAATACGAATCAAATCATGGGGATAGGATCAATACAACCGATTGATGATATACAACAACAAGATTCATGAAGAGCAACTCGAATCTTAAAGATTTCTCAAAATACATCAAGGAGGGTTCAAGAGGGTTACCTCAAATCAAAGACGAAGAACACGGATTAATGATGCTAATCAACACCAAGAGCTCATGGAAGATGAAAACTTGGAGTTACAAGACTCCAAAATCGCCCCCAGATCGCTCACAAATCGCCACAGCCGTGGAGGGATGAAGAAAGGGTGAAAAATGATGAACACGGTCAACCCTCGGTATATAAATACCTGCGCCTGCTTAATGTACGTTAGGGAAGAAGCTTAATGTACGTTAGCAACATTATGTACGTAAGGCACGCAATATTACGTACGTAATCAATGTCCAGAACCCCTTGTCCGAAATGAAGAAGACCATTACGTACATTATGGCAAGGACTTAACGTACGTAATGCGCATAGTTAACGCACGTTACGATCATCACATAGCGTGCGCTAACGATGGACAGAACTCACCGTCCGAACTGAGAAGACCCTTACATACGTTATGAGAAGGGCTCAACGTACGTAAGGCACATGACGATAGCGTACGTTATGCTCATAACATAGCGTGCGTAATTCACTTAGCAGTTCCAAAACTGCTAAGTTCAACTCATCGAGTATGAGCACGATGAAACCGCGGAACGACGACAACAACAACACAAGACGAAGACATGCACACAAAGAGTGCGCAATGATGAACTCAAGCACAAAAAAAGGAAACACGATTCCGACTACCCGAAGGTTCGGAATACGACAACGAAAGTAATTACCCCCAAACATTGGGAAATTACAAAACGGCCCAAAACATCCGAAAATCACGTTACGACAACGAATAGCCAAACTGAAGCTCACAGTATGTATAACAACGTTAAATAAACTTACGAGAAACCCGAAACAATAGTTTCGAACGAGATTCGCAAGAATCAAACTCGAGTGCGGGAAAGTCGTTAATAAGCACTGAACTCAACAAAACGACACCGAAACGAACTCAGATGTTAAAAAGTGCAGAATTAATCATTCTAGAATGATGAAACGGTAACAAGCGAGCCGTTAAAATGGACTCCTGCCTGAAAAAGAAATATACCAAAAATTGAAATCGCGGATATTACATACTACCCTCCTTAAAAGAAGTTTCGTCCCGAAACTTAAACTAGAGAGCGATGGAACAATAGTTTCAAACAAAATTTGCAAGAATCAAATTCGGATGTGGAAAGGCCACAAAAATCCATGGAATTCAGCAAAACAGTTCCGAAATTCGTTCGAAGGACGGTAGGCTAAGTAAAACAAGGTAGTTTAAAATCATCGAGAGGAACACAATTGAATTACTAGCAATGAAAGGTCACACAATACTGAAAATACTAAGAAAAGTACGGGTAATACATTCCCCCATACTAAAAAGATAGTACGACCCCGAAACTTAGAACAACAAGAGTCGGAAACATAAAGCAATGGAACGAAAAACGATCGAAGTCACGATTGTTGGAAACAGCAACGATTAAGACACAATACAAAATCTTCATTCTCCCATGCTAAGATCTTGTGAAGGAAATATAGGGTTTCGGGACACTCTCCGGTCACTTGCTCTGCTCTCCAATAGGGTAGCATTCTTTGCCAATTCGGAAACTATCTCACAGTGTTTCTCCTGATGCCCTTCACACCCGCACTGGTAACAAGTCAAGAGTGGAAAGGGACAATTTGCACGAACATGTCCCTGAAGGTTGCAGTTGAAGCACCTCCTCTTCTTACCGAGAGTCACCGATGCTGGTTTGGGATTTCCAGCACCTACTCCCGACCGCAAAGATGACACGTTCGAATGACGTGAGGGTTTGGGAGCCTTAGTCTCTTCATCGTCCAGAAATTTTCCACATGTTCTCGGTCTCTTTGCTTCGCTCGTGGGCTCGATCACTGAGGAGATTTCATAGGATATCGTTTGATCTTGATACTCCTTCACCGTAGCACGAATAGTTGTCGTACGAACCACCTCGCCGCTTCCACTTCCATCATCACACTTACGTCGGCCAAGGCTCGACATGCTAATGCAGATAGTACAATTCAACATTATCAAATAATCAATCGTACAGTATACCACAATTATCAACACAAGGTTTAGTTAACATCCTTAGAATAACGGTAATATCGTAAAGCACAAAGTTTTCTAAAGTCAATTTTGAGCCCTTCGACGAGGACGATCATTATATGTATGCACTTAATGAAAACAATTTTTTGAAAAAGAGGGCGAGTCACGTTACGCCCAAAACTTGTAGATACTGTCCTTTATTTTGGAAGAGAAAGTTTATATATCGACTTTAAAATTATTTTTGAATAATGTATAAAAGAAATTCTTTTATGAATCGTGACTAATTTGAAATATTTCAAAAGTGTTGAGTTCCAAATACCACAATTTGAAAAACTTTCCTCTTCTACCAAAATGCTTAATCGAAAGGATTTTTCACCGAGATATGTGACCATTTGACATGAAGACATTGAATCATGGGTTTTCACAATGTTAGAAAATTTCGAAGCACCACTTTAAAATGTTCGTGATATTACAACACCGTGGGCCCCGCGCCAGAACCCACCAGGCTAAAGCCATTTTTAAAAGCGTTCAAAATGCCAAAAAGTCCGATGACGGTAATACTTTAAAATGCTCACAAAAGTCATTTATAAAATATCAAATACCGTCATAAGAATACCGTCAAAACGTGCAAGACCAAAATGCCAAAACTCGGTTTAGGGAATCGGTTTTACGAAATAAAACTCAGTTGCCAGATACCAAAAGTCATTTCAAAATACTCATGTAGCGGATAAAATTAACACTTAAAGATTTATTCTAATGAAATGTAGAAACCGATAAATATGCTCGACTTCCGAAGCATACTACATAACCATTTTCACTCGGACCGTATACGCATGTTATATCCTAAAACAATAATATCACCAACAAGTTCCAACCCTTGCTCACAATAAACACATTAGCACGATATAATCAAATACGTATATAAGGGGACTTACGATCGGGAGACTTACCATCACGGATTTCCTGAAGATGATGTCGGAACCACGATACTAATCACAACTCTGATGCGTGCGACTTACACAGGACATGGACTTGACCCAATGACCTAGTTTTTTCGCAAACCTAAGCTCTAATACCATATCTATGACACCCCCATAATACGTCCGGGAATGTCACATACCGTAGACCCTTCTCACAAGGATCTACCAGGCTAAACTCCATAGTCTACTCAATGATTGACCGACCACGGTCAATATAATTACAAAATAGACTGACAAGGTCATTAAACAATTCAAAAACCAACATAATTCACAGCCCAACGACAATAATAAACTTAAACACGGAAAGGAATGACGACTCAATTTAATAAATGAAAACTACACCCGTGCAAGGGTGAATACTCAACCAAATGAGAAAATACCGACCAAGATGAAACAAAAGAAAAAGACTCTGACTGTTGTGTGACACTACGCCATAAGTGCTCATAGGCAATGCTTTTAGCTAGTGTTGCTGCCAAAGCGTTTCAATAGATTGCTGATTTTTGATATTTTGAAACACTACTGAAATAGTATTGCATTAGATATACATTTGGTGTTGCAAGATAAAAATAGTGTTGTGTGACGTGCAACACCTATGATGGTGTTGCATTATATCTAATTTTTTAATAATTTTTTCAAGTTATTGTAAAAAACAAGCACAATGAAATGAAATTTAAATTTTGATAATTTTTTACTCTTAAAGTTTGATATATAACATATGATAAATTTGATTTAAATTATTTATATTTAATATAAATACTTATTATATTTTTAATATTGTAACTAAAAAATATAAATATTTTTGTAATTTTAAAGTTTAATATATTATCAATATATATAATGAAATTTAAATTACGATATATGTTTTATTTACAAAGTTTGATATATAATATAATATAAATTATATATATTTAAATTATTTAATATAAATACACATTGAAATTTTTAATAATAAAATTTCAAAATTTTAAACTATAAAAAATAATACAATCCTTTTTAAAAATACTTACATAGCGTTTAATTAGGAAGCGCTATGTAACAGTACACTTACATAGCGTTTTTAGAAAACGCTATGGTAGATTTCGTATTTTAAGTAATATTTCTTTAATTCTCGATCCGTCAATTAAAAAGGTATTTTGAACTTCTTATTTTGGATTTGATTTGAAGGATTAAATTTTTTTTTTGTTTAGATCTGAATGATTGCTCAAGGATTTCCTAATTTTTTTCCCTATTTGATTGATTGCTAAGTGTATTTTACTGATGTGGTTAAATTATGTTAAAGCCCGAACCCGGGTCAAAGCCATGGCAACTCTTTTTAATGGGAGCTGTCCCATTGAGATTATTAATCTCCCCCCTTCATCAGGACCGTCCGATACTCCCTTATACCCCCTAACCCTACTCCCTCCGCCTCCCTCATTCTCTTCTCGCAATCTCTCACAAAGTCGTCGTCGTCGGCCTCTTTCTTCTCAATCACCACCGGCGATGGCTACAACTCCGTGAGCCCAAGACCTGTTAGCCATCTCGAAGGCCAAGCTCTGTGTCTGCGAGGGGTTTTGCAACTTACATAGCTAAGACTCGAGAGCCCGACACCTCCAAGCTCCAGCCTCTAGGTAATTTCAGATTATTTTTTCGATACCCTTTGCAAAAACCGTGTTGTAATTTGTTATTTATAGTTGTGTATTCTGATTTTATGAATTTGATTATAATTTATTTTAGGGTTTTCTTGAAATTTTCTTTCCTTCATCTTGCTTGAAATTCTCTCTCCTCAAAGCTACCTGCCTACCCTCTCTTGGAATTTTGAAGCTGCCGAGAGCCTCACTGGGTAATGGCTTCCTTTTAAACTTAAGATTTGTTGTGTCTCACTTGGTTTATTTTTTCCAAAACTGTTTTTACTTTGTTTGTGGAGATAGTTAGGAATTCCCTCATGTGAGGAATTCCCTCATGTTTATATGAAATTGCATGCGACCCCCCTGTATTTTCTAAATGGCACGAAATCACCCCTCTATGTTTATTTAAACTCTGCACATAATCTCTATTAATGTACTTCAAGTTGAAAACCCTCGAAGGAGTAATCTACTCCAGAGACGTTCGAAAAACAATCAAATTTTGAGAGACGTGGTTCGTTGAGTATTGTGGCTGATGAACACCTTATTATTTTATCGAACCTATTTTTTCAATCCAATTTCTATTTTATTTTTTTCTTGTTGTGGGAGAGAGAGGAGGGGGGGGGGGTGCCAGGCTGCCAGCATTGCATGTACTATTTTAAGAATATCAATAGGAAAATTACTTGATGGCATATATTAAGATTTTAGATAATTACATGATCATGATTGTCTTAGGGAGTTAAGGTGTAGATGTCCGTAACTTTTCGGTTGTTTTGGGTATATTCTCGGCTCTAGTAGCATCTGATTTTCCTTTAACATTTGTGGAAAAGAAGAATTGCAATGCTTAACAATTTCTTTTCTTTTTTCAATAACGAAGCAGGTGCAGCAATACGTAATGGAAAAGAAGTTTTGTTGCAGGTGACTTGATAATATCATCATGTTAATTTTAGTTATTCTAAGAAACTATAGCATGGAGATGTTGATTAATTAATACAAACATTTAGATTTAGTCCAAACAATTATCAGTTTCATTTCAAAACAATTATCAGTTTCATTTCGTATTTTGGACGACAGCACGAACTATTTCGTGATAAGTTTGCTCCACAGGCCTTCAATTGGGAGTCTCATAAGCACGATTGATGGATGACATTGGAGAAAAAGGTTATCGATATTACAAAATCAGGTTTCACATCAGCTTGGTTGCCCCCACCAACACATTCATTTTCACCAGAAGGTTGGAAGAAAAAAAAAAGCAAATTCCTGATAATTGTATATTTGAATTTCTGTTCTATTATTTCCGTTCTTCACCTTAAAAAGATGGTCAAAACCGACTGAACCGAACCGAAGAATTATCTGCTCGGCTAGGTTTGGTTATATTAGTAATTCGGTTAGTTCGGTTCAATAATTTCATTCGGTTTTAGTCTGTTTGGCCAATTCTCAGACCGAACCGACCAAACCGACCGTTTGATCACCCCCACTCCTGGAGATTTCCTTGCCTGTCGATCTTGCCTTGCCTATAGCCTATAGCTGTTAAACACAGCTTTTGTAAAATACTGATATTGGGGAATGTTTTAACACTGTGAAATACTGTTGTAGTTTTCTGGTTATTAATGTTTCCTTCTGCCCGTTTCCTGCGACATTTTTTCAGCATTTGAAGCTTTGTGATGAATACATAAATGTCCTAGTTGGGCTGTTTACTTGAAGTAAAGTTAAAATGTGAGATAATTGAATTTTGAACACGCCATGAATCTCAATTTCTTTTCTTTCAACTTTTACAAATGATTCGAGATTTAAATAAAGTTTTTATTTTTTCATTCAGGGATGATCCTGATATGAAAAGTGGAACAGAAAACTGGAGAAGCTAATCCCGACCTCAACTGGGATGTTGGATAATTTTGGGCAATGATATCAAGTGATCAAAATGATAATGCTATCTTTATGACTCAAGGCGGCACCACTTATCAGTTATTTCAATATGTAACTTTCGATCACTTGTATTTAGACTTAGTAATTTTGTACTTTTTAAGTTAGATTGGTTGTGTTGCTTGGTTTTTGTACTTTTGAAGTTAAATTGGTGGTTTGTTGCTTTGTATGGATTTAGGACTTTGTATTTTGTATTGGCATCCTTGTTGGTTTTTGGATGCCTTGGTTTATTTTGGATGGTTTGATGTAAAAATAAAATGGTTATTTTAAAATATTTGTATGAAGTCTTGCCTTTTACTTTAGTTGTTGTATTTTATAAAAGTAGTATTATAAAAAAAATGCCGATGTGGCATAGATGTGAGGCCCATTGCTGACCTGGCACAAATGTAGAGCCCATTGCTAACGTGGCATCAAGATGGAACCCACTGATGGCATGGCATAAAGGTGGGACCCACTGAGAATGTGGCACATGTGGACCCCATGTTCTATTTTTTTTAAAATCTTAGGCAACATCGTTTGTTGTTGCCTTACTTGGTTATGTTGTTTCATTAGAGGCGTAATGCAATATTTTTCTGTTGTTACAGTAGAGACTAAAAGTGTTGGTTTAGGTGTCAAAGGCAACGGCCGTATTGGCAGCAAGAGTTTGGTGTTGCATTTGGCCTAAGGCAACACTTTTTGTGTCTTCTGCAACAATAAACAGGCATTGCCTATGAGCACTTATGGTGTAGTGTGATTAGCATCGTTGTCTTCCATCTCCTTCCAAGCCAATCCCGTGACTGCTCTCGAGCTTCCAAAACCTAAGCGCATAACAGGCACCTACCCCCCGAAAACTCGGGGGTTAGCAACCTGGAATTTTGCTAGTACAAGTACATAATATACAAGATATACGAACTATATCAACACAAAACTCAACATATGCGAAGCCTTAACACAAACCACGCATTCCCATAGTTAATATAGAAAAGCACTCGCTAACAGCAAGGTGAAAGATAATCACATAGCCATATTCTCTTTACGGATCATAACACTAATGAAACTTTAAACAAACCCAATGAGTCAAAAGATCTAGTTTGAAAAGCCCCTTTTTAAAAAGAAAATAGTCTGATAAGATAGTTTGGAAACGTTATTACTAACTTGGGCTGTCTTGGGGTTTTGAAAACCGAATGGGAATGCTTTTGGAAAATAACTTCAAAAGCTCTCGGGTCCTTGACCCAGCATATGGAAAACAATTTACAAGAACACTATCACAAGCGAATCATTACAACATCTCACGGGGTTCTCGATCCAATCCAAAGAATAACACCACAAGATCAAAGATCTCAACATCTCATGGGGTCCTTGACCCAATACACAGAATATCATCACAGCCAATCAAAGACAAAGCTTCTCATTCGACAAATCCTGCTCAAGACCCTTGATTAATTAACCCTCGGAGATCTCGTCGAACATCTTTGGTCAATTAACCCTGATACCAACATTTAAAACAAGTTGAAACAAACTTTTAGAAACACAAATCACGGTCTATATCAAGACCAACATTTTAAATCGAGTTGGAAGAACTTTGAATTTACGAGCATCGTTCGGTAACAGGGTCTTAGCTGTCACTCGAATATCCGTAACCAATAAGCCTGCCAGGCGCCTCCCTTGCACACCTGTGCACCTGCGTTCACTCCACTATGTTGGCCGCCCCTTGAACATGTCACCGCGCTGGCATTCACTCCTGCAAGAGCCGCCCCTTGCACACGCATTAGGTAACACCGTTATTCACCAACCATATGGAGCCGCTCATTTCAGCGTACACCAGATATGACGTCTCTCACAACAAGTATTCACATTATTACAATATCAAGCACACAGTCAATCATTGCAACAATTATGAAATTCGTACACCAATTCACACAATTTATCCGTTAGTCCACTGTAACACCCCCAATCCGGTCAGGGATATAACACGTCGTAGAACCTTTCCTCAAGGTTCTACCAGGCTGGTAACAAAATCTAACAATTCAACAATGCCTTTAAGGCTAAAATGACTCAGTAGACCAATTTGTCTTTCAATAATTACATACAACTCAATCATAATACATGCCCACACAGGGGTTGAATACAACACACTCCCGTACAACGGGGAAAGAATACTGCAGCGGAAATAAATTACAACTAGACCAATACGACATCATACTGGTCCTCGTGTGATTAGTATCGTTCATCTTTCATCATCCTTCATGACGACCCTGTGCTATGCTCCCCAAAACCTGAATACAATACAGACATCCACCCCCCGATTACTTGGGGGTTAACAAAATTCCACTATTTTGCTAGTGCAAGTACAAAGTGCAAATACAAGCCATACAATCCAAGTTCCAAGAATAACAATAATCAGGAATCCTCAAATATTCAAATGCAACGAAAATACTTCCCGAAGCAAGAGTTTGGGTAAAACAATCCAAAAGGATCACAATTCAAGAGAAACAATTTATAAAATGGTTTAATAAGCCATCGGGAGTTTTAGTAGAAAACAATTTAGGATTATCGAATCATTCTCTTTTCAAAATCAGTAGGGGTCACAGCCCAAATGTTTTGTTTTCACAAATAAAACCAACAACAGTTCACAGGGTTAAAACCCACGTCACGTGTCCTCGACGGACATAAAAATCAACACAACGTAATCACCCAAGATACGCAAATTTGGGTCACACAAATACAACACCAACTCGTGAATCCAGACTGAAGTCATAGATTCCCTTGAGGCCTCGACGGACCCTCCCGAGGTGAGTAAAACACATACACAAATCATAAACACACCAGCGTGAACACTTGTCACGGCATCTCACGGTTGGATTAATCACTTGTTGTCTCCTGACCATATGATCGCATGCCATATGTCACTGCAGGTCTTATCATCTAACGGTTGGATCAATCACTTGTTGCATCCTGACCACATGATCACAAGCCATGTTTCACCGTAGATTGTCTTAGGCTCTCACGATTGGATCAATCACTTGTTGCTTCCTGACCACATGATCACATGCCATGTGTCACGGTAGACCTTCGACCATATCCACACATTCACATAAATAACATATCACAACAAGGATATCCAAACAATTCACCCACAGGCAACAAACACAAGGCACAACACCATTGTCCAATCACAACGTACCAAAATGAGATAATATATGCATATATATTATCAAAGCACAACAACACCAAGCATATTCATAGGGTTCAGTTAACCATTCACGAGGCGCAACATTCATAAAACACACACGTTATCAGCGCCACATCAACACCAACCATATCCATAGGGTTCACATAATCGTTTACGAAACACACCAATCACAAAATACACACGGTTTTGAAAGAGAGCCTTTAACGAGGCTAACCGAATCTTTGAAAGTTCATTTCAAACAACTAAACAAACACATTTAGATGATCACCGATCATTACATTCACAAAACAAGAAATGTATGGACAAGGTACTTGCTTCGAGTAACCACAACGCGAAGAATCGACCGAAGTAGGTTGGCACGAACCGACTATGAACCCGCCGACTCCACCGAATGCCAACTCACGACAATAAACTATGAAGGACAATAACAACAATGAAAATGAATTCCATAGCACGGCCTAAAGTCGTTGAATTCAAGGATCAAACGACGAAAGTTCAAGGGTTTCCCTCAAAACGGCCAAGAACACGAATCGACCGACCAAACATGAAAATGAAATTCCAATCAGGAATATGGATATACAATCCATTGGATATGTTTAACAACATCATTAAACAACAATCGGTTCATC
Organism: Orobanche coerulescens; assembly: GCA_033398695.1. Lineage (NCBI taxonomy): Eukaryota > Viridiplantae > Streptophyta > Magnoliopsida > Lamiales > Orobanchaceae > Orobanche > Orobanche coerulescens. The sequence goes on along the minus strand of CM065805.1, from coordinate 24,846,407 downwards.
GAAAATCGGATGGAAACAAGATCAAGAACAAAACTCCCCAAAAAGTCAACTCTAGGGATTCAAGAAAAATACTTTGATTCGGCGAAGAACACGGATTGGATGATGATATAATCAACAATAATCTTCCAAAATGCCTTAGAAATGATTAGAACCGGCCAAGAACTCGAGTTCCTAAGTCTCCCATCGCCAGCCACCGCAAAATGAGGAAAGAGGGTGAAAAAATAAGGTCTGGCCGAGCCCAGGCCTATATATGGCCGGCAGAGTTACGGCCGTAACCGGCAGTGCCTTACGGCCGTAACTCGGTCAACTACCGATGTTGGGATAACAGTCCCTGTATCGAAATTGGTGGGATAACAATCCCTGTATCGAAATTGTTGGGATAACAATCCCTGTATCGAATGTTTTGATAGAGTGTTTTGACAATATGCTAATCCAGCATACAGCAAGCAGCTGTATCGAAAAGTCGATCGAAGTTGTTAACTCTGTATCAAAGACCTTTTCATAAAGCGCCAGAATACAGCGAGCCTTCATGTTGCCAAGATACATCGACATAGTCCATATAAACGCTAAGTATGGAAGCTGTCTCTAATCAACAATACAGCTATCATTCCATACAGTATCCAAACAGGACAAGAAGGAATCTTTGTTATTCGCTAAAGTCAAAGTCCCATTTAAGAAGACATATTTAAATACTGAAGGATAAAGTATTTAAATATTAAGCCGTCAGAGATCTTCAATCAAGCGCAAAATCCAGATCGTGTTTTATTCAAACACATCATCCCGTTGGAACGGACTTCTGCTCAACGGATCTATCTCAACGGGTTTATTCAAGAAGGATATATATATATATATATATGTATATATATATATCCAGAATTTGAAGATCAGGCACGAACATATATACGAAATCAAACGAAGTTATCATCATATACATATGAGCAAACATATCTCCCAAAGCATACTGCAATTCTGAAAGAAGAGATATACAAGTGCTCAAACCGTGAACAACACATCATCAGCTAAAAGCTCAGAAAGTCAAAAGTTATTGTTCAAACATCGTTCTACCCTTGAACAAAACCCATCAGCCCTGTGTGAATTGAGAAACCTTGTTATTCCTGAACTGTGTGTGACAGACTTGCATTGAAGAGACGAAGCTCCGGAACTGTGTGGGAAGAAGCCAGTCAAGTGAAAGCTTAAACCAATCTGTGTGAATGGTTGAAGGCTAAGATCATTATATCAATCTTTGTGAACGATATATTGATTAGGTTTGATTATAAATACGTAGTTGTGTACATAGTATTTATAATAAACATTTTCACTCCTGTGTGGAGGACCAGTGGACGTAGAGGGGTTTACCTCGAACCACTTTAATTACTGTGTGATTTATCTTCTGCATTTACTATTTTAATATTTGTGATTATTTTTAAGTATACACTTCATATATGGTTGCTGTATTTATAGCAACTCACTTTAACAAGACTTCCGCTACGTACTCAGATTTGAAAACCATACAGCTTGTTGTTTAAAACACTTTCCAAGCTGTATCCTGTATACTTAGTGGCCAACAAGTGGTATCGGAATGGTTGATTCTAAAAAGAATCAGTCATATTTTTTATTGAATCAGATCCTTAAATCACATATTTTTGTAAAACAGTCTTTTTCTTCATTATTCTCATATGGATTCATCATTGATCAATAAAGTTCCTATGTTCTCTATTAAAGAATTTGATGATTGGAGAATTAGGATGGAGGCTCATCTTGCAGCAATGCACGAAGAGATGATTTTTGTCATACAGGATGGCCCCATAAAGATCATGAAGGTAAATCAGGCCCTAAGGATTGAAGGCCAGGCTCATGCAGAGATGCTCGAGAAAGAGCGCGAACAATGGACTTCTGACGAAAGAAAGCGCGCCAACCTCGACAATGTCGCGAAGAATGTGCTATTTGTCACTCTTGACAAAGGCACGTTCTCTAAGGTAAAGATCTACAAATCAGCCAAGGATATCTGGGATAAACTCAAGTTAATTTGTGAGGGAACTGAGCTCTCGAAAGAAAATAAAATTTCAAAATTAACTCAGCAATTTGAATATTTTGAAATGAAACCAACTGAACACTTGAGGAACTTAACCTCAGATTCACTGGAATTGTTGGTGAAGTTGAAGCATTAGGCAAGATTTATACCCAAAGGGAGAAAAACCTAAAAATTTTCCGATATCTCCCTGCGCGATGGGACATTAAGACCACAGCTATGCGTGTGTCATGCAATCTTAGTGAAATATCTACTCTTGATCTCTTCTCTGACCTCAAAGTATTTGAGTACGATATAGACAGGAGAGAGAAAGCTGAAGAATCTCCCGCCAGGACTACAGCCTTAATCGCTGTATCCAACTGAAGACACATCATGCCGAGCTCATCAAAGCCCACTCATAAGAATGCTGACAGTGACGACGACATCCTGTCCCAAGACGAAATGGCGCTCCTCATGCATAAGTTTAAGAAGTTTATCAAGCAGTCAAGCAAGACTCCATACAGGCCCAAGCCTGTACACAAGGAAAGTACTGAAACTTCCTCTGGTGATGCTAACCTATGTTATAATTGCAGGAAACTAGGGCATTATGCAAATAAATGTCCTCATCCCACAGTCTAAAGATTGTCGGAAGCCGAGCAATAAGAAAAGGATGAAAGAAGACGTGCTTGGAAAAACAAGCTCAAGGCCCTGATTGGTGAATCAGAAGCCTCCCCCGCACCATCTAAGTCCCAAGAATGTCTTCAGGTAGTCAACTACAGTGATTCATCTGATGATGATTTCGAAGATAAAGCATATATGTGCTTTATGGCAAGGACATTCCGGAAGATGAAGATAGCGATGATGAGGTAAGCTCAACCTTAGCTATTCCTATCAATGCATATCATACTTTTGCAAACATGTTGAATGAGTTTAAGAACATTCAAATGGCCCATGAGACATTGAAAAATGAAAATATACATCTCCAACTTTCTAACTTAGAGTTGAAAGAAGAAAACGACCTACTGAAAGTAAATTATGAAAATATGTCTGTTGATTGTGAAAAAGCAAAATTGAGTATGAAAAACTCATGGAGAGCAATCATCAACTTTTTCATGAACTCAGTGAGACTAAATCTCATAGTGAAAGCAATACAAATCATTTTGTTCTGCTTCAAGCCAAAGTAAAGACTCTCGAAAAACGAGAAGGAGAACTTGAGACCATTATGAAATCTTTCGAGAAATCATCTAAAAGAATGGAAGAAGTTCTAAGCACTGGGCAACATGCTCATGATAAAAGTGGCTTAGGATACAGCTCATTTTCTAATAAAGGGAAAACTAGTACTGTGTTCGTCAGGGGTGTGGAACCCATTCCTATATCGGAAGAAGTTACGAGTCATGTGAAGGAAATCGTTGCACCGCGAATAGCAAAGGCTGCCATTCCACCTCCTCAGTCATATTCCAGACAGCGGAATCACTAGCCATTTATACATGTAAGGCATACCCAACAGCATGCTCCCCGAGCATATCAACAGCGCCAACAGCCGTACAGAAAGAAGGTTGTATCCAAATATCAAAGGCCCGCACGTCAGTACTTTCAGTACAGCACGCCTAAGTATTGGATACAGGAGCCGCGTTATCCCTCACGAAAGCAAGTATCCTCACAGTATCAACAACAGCTTTGGGACTCCAACTGGAGACCCAGAAGGCAAGCTGTAAGGTCGAAGAATATGGCTCCACCTCCAAGACCGCATTTGTACTGGACTAATAATAACCCTGAATTTTACATGTATAATAATTATCATGGTTATAGCAACTACGTACATGCCCCACGTAGAAATCGCAATTACGGACCTAAACCATCCTACAGTAAACCTATTGCTATCAGGAAAATCTGGGTACCTAAAGGCACTAACATCCATGGACCCAACAATCAAAGGGGACCTAGATCTACCTAATTTGTTTGCATACAGGACATTTTGGAGAAGGACATCTGGTACTTCGACAGCGGATGTTCCCGGCACATGATAGGAGATAAAAGCAAGCTTTCAGATTATGTAGAAGGTCGTGGTACAAAAGTGCGCCTCGGTGATAAATCTAAAGGAAGAACAAGAGGGAAGAGAACCCTACTTGTAGGAAAATTCAAAGTCACCGATGTAGCTTATGTTGAAGGCTTACAGTACAATCTACTTAGTATTAGCCAGTTCTGTGACAAACAGTTCTCGGTGAAGTTCTATATAGATCATTGTAGAGTCAAGAACAACCTGAAAAAAGAAGTTGTGCTCATAGGAAGCAGATCAGGTAATATGTATATTGCTGACTGGATGCCTATGAGCTTCACTTGTTTTGTTGCCAAAGGCACTGCAGATCTAAGCTGGCTATGGCACAAGAGGATGTCACACGTCAACTTCAAGACTATCAACAAACTCTCTAGACAGGGAATGGTTAGAGTATTGCCAAACGTTTCATTAAAAAAAAGACAACGTATCTGGACCCTGTCAAAAAGGCAAGCAAATCGAGACCACCCTGAAAAGCAAATCCTACCTTTCCACCCACAGAGTTTTGGAAATGCTACATATGGATCTCTATGGTCCCGTAGACCCGGTAAGTTTGGGAGGTAAGAAATTCTGTCTCATTATTGTTGATGATTATTCCAGGTACGCTTGGACAATTTTCCTAAGCAAGAAGAAGGAAACAACATCAAAGTTGCCTGATCAAGAACATGGTTGAGAGTGTAATACCCGTACTTTTATTGACTGTTTGACTTTGCCGTTCTCCTTATTTTGTCGCTCTGTAAACGCATAGAGATGTTGTTGATATTGTTATTGAGTTTCATATCTTGTTTTGGGTCTCGATCGTGTTGTTTAGACCTTGCGGAAGTGTTCTGGGCCAGAGACATAGCGCATGATAGGCCTAGGCTAACGCACGCTAATGCTGCTTGATTAGCACACGCTAGCTTTGTGCCGTAGCGCGCGCTAAGGGACCAGTCAGGTCAGAACCAGTAACTCGAACTGCTCTCTGGACTGGCGGATTAACGCACGCTAGGAGTTCGTTAGCGCGTGCTATTCGTGGTTAGTAGCGCACGCTAACATCTGTCCGTAGCGCACGCTAATGGGCTGGTCGGCAGAGGCAGTGAGGTTGCCAGGTTTCTGGACTATCAGGTAGCGTACGCTAGGCTTCGGCTAGCGCACGCTAAATCTGTTGCATAACGCACGCTAAGCCATAGCATAGCGCACGCTAACAGACTGAGTCGCCAGAGGCAGTGAGGTTTCAGACTTTCTGGACTAGCAGGTAACGCACGCTAGGCAGTGGCTAGCGTACGCTATATGTGTTGCGTAACGCACGCTAGTGCTCAGTATTAACGCACGCTAGAAGACTGAGACAGTGAACTGAGATTTTGGCAGGACACCAGTTATCGCACGCTAGGGATGTTACATAGCGCACGCTAACGTCTTATGACAGTAGCCACTGGACTACCAGGTGACCCATTAGCGCACGCTAATATTGAGGCGTAGCGTGCGCTAGACTGGGACAGTATATAAGGGGACAGTCAACCCCTGCACTTGTTATTTCACATCCTTTCCACTTTTTCCGATCGGGAGAGCTCGGGACAGGCGATTTGGGGCGATTTAAGGCAGTCCTTTTTCAGATATCATCACCTTGGGTTGGATAACGAGGTTTATGCAACATCTAGCACATCTCTATCCTCCGAATTAAGGTAAAAATCCTTAGAACCCTATTTTTGGGAATTTTGGGGCTTTTCGTAGATTCGTCCGATTTATCCGCTTTGAAGCTTGCGGACCTTGAGATTATGATGTATCTATCCCGTATGCATGCTTTTCCTACGATTTTACGGATTGGATTGTGCCGTTTTCAGACTTGTGAGAGTTTGGACGATTTTCCAACCTCTAGTTGTTTATCCGTGTATTTTCATGAATCGTAGATGGGTTTCGGGAGTTTCTTCGTGTAATTTGAATATGGATAATTGATTATCATATTCCTTGCCAATCGTTTAGGTGCCGGAAGCGCGTTCTTTGACCTACCGAACTCATACCCTTTTTCCGTTTGACTTCTCGATGTCTCAAAGGCAAGTATATAGTTATGATTATACGTTATCGACTTTGAAAGTAAGATATATTAATGGCATGATTACTTATATACACTCTGGGGCGGGCCGACGGGTCCCCTGAGGGTTTCGTAGCCTCTGGTGCGATTCCACGGATGATATGAACAAACCACTCTGGGATGGACCGACGGGTCCTCTGAGGGTTCCGTAGCCTCTGGTGCGGTTCCACGGTATTCATATATGTATTGATGTGATGCTATGAGATTTAGTTATTCTGGAAAACTAGTCTTGAAATGATGAATTGTCGGTTACATTTACTTTATTGTCAAGGACTATTGTGTTTCATACTTGATATACTTGCACTAGCTATTCGACGGCTAACCCCTTTATGGGGGAAATACTTTTTATGTATTTCAGGTTCCAGGAGAGTGGACAGGCAGATATCGGGTCGGCATGAAGATGGTGGGCAAGTGTGATACTGTGTCTTTCCTCCGGTTATGTTCTGAGTTTTCCATTCAGTGTTGTTTTACTAGAATGGTTATTGAATACTCGAGTATTGTTTTCCATTTTTCCTTGATGTTCTGGCCTGTGTTTGCCGAGGTATTGATTTGTTTTGTGATGTCTGTGGATACAATGGTTATGTATTTAACACCTTTTATATTGTTCTTCATTCCGTTGTATGTAGACCTTCTTGGTCAAAATTTATAGTTCCGCGTATGTTTAGGCTTGTGAGTCCCACGGTGGGGCTTACGGCGCTGTAATATTTCCTGAATAACTTGGGGGTGTTACAGAGAGATCACCCACAAGAGTTGATAATAGGAAACATTAATGTTGGTGTTTCTACCCGTAGGAGAATACAGAGCACACAAGGAAATGTACTATGTGCGCAATAAGACCCCGAGTCAGAGATATCTCCATTTCCTGAATGGAAATCTCTATCCGAGCTTAGAAGACTTAATATGTGCACTATTGCTGTATTCTTAGCCCAATCCGAACCTGTTTCTACCAAAGAAGCTCTCAACAATTCTCATTGGATCACATCTATGGAAGAAGAGCTTAACGGTTTCGAAAGAAACAATATATGGTATCTTGTACCCAGACCTACGCATCAATCAGTAATTGGAACCAAATGGGTATTTAGAAACAAGAAGGATAGAAATGGACTCATTATCAGGAATAAATCCCGACTAGTCGCTCAAGGCTATAGACAGGAAGAAGGCATAGACTACGATGAGACATTTGCCCCTATAGCCAGACTAGAAGCCATTAGGATATTTTTAGTCTTTGCTGCCCATAAAAGCTTCATTGTATACCAAATGGACGTCAAAAGTGCATTCCTGAATGGAGACCCTGCTGAAGAAGTATATGTTGAACAACCACCAGGGTTTGTCAATCCAGAAGGCGAAGACCTAGTATACAAGATAAGGAAAGTATTGTATGGACTTAAGCAAGCCCCTAGAGCATCGTATGAGACTTTGTCCCAGTATCTAACCGATAATGGATTCGAGAAAGGTGCTGTAGACAAGACCTTATTTAAAATACAGGAAGGTGATGACCTTCTAATGGTTCAAATATATGTAGACGATATAATATTTGGTTCAACTAACCTTGTTTTGTGTCAAAGGTTCTCTCATCTCATACAAAGTAAATTTGAAATGAGTATGATGGGAGAACTTAGTTATTTCCTAGGGTTGCAGGTAAAGCAGTCGCCTACAGGGATTTTCATCAACCAGGAAAAATACAGCAAGGAGCTTCTCAACAAGTTTGGAATGAATACTTCCAAATCATCGTCAACCCCCATGGGCACTTCCGTGCAAATTAGTGCTGATGAAGCTGGAAAGCCGGTTGATCAATCACTCTACAGGAAGCTTATTGGCTCACTCCTGTACCTAATGGCTAGCAGGCCCGATATTCAGTTTGCTGTAGGATTGTGTGCGCAATATCAAGTATCACCTAAAGAATCACACTTCGCAACAGCTAAACGAATCCTGAAATACATCAAAGGAATAGTCGATGTAGGACTATGGTATCCTAAAGAAGGCGGATTCGATTTAGTTGGCTACAACGACTCGGATCTCGGAGGTTGCAAGCTAGATAGGAAGAATACAAGTGGAACTTGTCACTTTCTTGGACCTAGACTTGTGTCTTGGTTTAGCAAGAAACAATTGGCAAACTCTCTTTCAACAGTTGAATCAGAATACTATGCTGCTGGTAGTTGCTATATGCAGATCCTTTGGATGCAACAACAACTTTCAGACTATGGAATTGAAGCCAAAGAAATGCTGATTATGTGCGATAGCACGAGTGAAATTGCTATCACTCACAACCCTGTATTGCGCTCGCACACCAAGCATATCAACATGAAGCATCACTTCATTAGGAATCATGTTGAGAACAAGGATGTTCAGCTGGAAAAAGTTCATACAGATATCCAGTTAGCCGACGTCTTTACCAAGCTTCTCGACATAGCAAGATTCTGCATGCTTCGACATGAATTGGGATTGCTACAGCCTGACTCCCTGTAAGTTTTTAATGCTTTTACTCAGCAAATTGAGGGGGAATGCTGTAAGACCCAAGAATAAAGTATCCACCGTTAATTATCTGTACACTCAGACTATCGAAACAGCACTGTAGGAACAAAGAGACATGAATTATCCTACAGTTGATGTGTGCAATAATTAAGGGGGAATACAGTACGACCCAAGAATACAGTATTAATCCGAAAGCTGCTGTATTGAATTGAAACTCGTATGCACCTTTTAAGGGGGAACGCTGTATTTTCGCGGATACAACACATACTATGGGAAATCAATTATCATATTATTTACTTAAAAACAATCTTTTATGTCCACGTGCCCTGTTATTATTACAAGTCTTTTGCATTAAATGCTTTTCATGACATTTGGACAATGGTATCTTCAAAGCCGCGATGCTTCAAATTTTTTATTAATTGTACACCTCCGCTTTAGGCAATAAGGGTAACTTAATGAGTCAGAAGTGGGACTCGCTCTTATTTCAAAATTAAATGGATAAGTTGTACCAGTTACACTCAGTCCATCATGATCGTCCATTTTAAACATCGGTTCCCATCCCTTAAATCTGACCGTTCAGAATCTGAAAACCCTTGTTCTCCGCCCACTATAAAAGGACTATAAATGCCATTTGAGACTCTTTACGTTGTCTGTATATTAAACGAGTTCTTGAGCATACAGTCTACAAACCTTTCTGTGTTTACTGCATTTCTCTTTGATTCTTCACTTTTCTTCGAGAAATCATCATGGCATATTCTCAGACCTCTTCCATCTCTCTCAAGAAATCATCCAACATCATCGACGGACGGATCTTTTCCAGATCTGTCGTGCTTGAACGTGTTCGTTCCGAAGAGGATGACGTTGAATCGATGGAGTACGTCATCATGAGGATACGTCAGCAAGGCCTTTATCGCCTTGGAAGCCACACTGCTGCCCGATTTGATGTTCATCTGGTTGAGGAATTTTACCTCAATGCCACTGTTCATTTCCTTTCGCTGGCTCAGGGAGGACATGTTGCTGACATCACATCTGTCATTTGCGGAGTCGAGATCCGTGTTGACCAAGAGCGTCTCCAGAATCTCTACAGGTTTCCTGCTGATGGCCTGACCATGGAAGATCTTGAGACCTTTGGGTCCCAAGAACCTATGACTACATATTATGGCCTGTTCACCGGTTCAGCCTCGGTTGAAACGGTTCACACCTCTTTCCATAAGAAACTTTTCTGTTTACCCTTTGCTTATTTACACGATTTCTGTTGCCGTGTTATTGAGAACAGAACAGGTGCATTCGAGATGTGCACTAATCTTAGGTTCAGGATGATGGTTGCAATTATGACCTGTGAGAAGGTCAACTGGTGTCAAATTATCCTCAAACGGTTGCAGGAAGAAGTCTCTAAGCCTGCCTCGCTGAAGAAATCCTTTGGTTTGATTTTGAATTATATTCTGGCCAAATGCGGTGTTCCGCAAGATGAAAAAGCAAAGAAGAACACTTCTCGCATTTATATGGGAAGCATCAGAACCACCGTTTTCAAGAAAGGACCCCTTATTGCAAACAGGCCTTTCGTCCGAAAATTGCCCCTTTCTGCCGACCCAAGAGATGTATCTTCAAAGTCCCAGAGCGAAGAATCTTCGAGGAAGAGAAAAAAATCTCACAGCAAAACTCCCAGTGCTGTTGAGCACCCGAAAAGAAGCTAAGGAAGCTTTCAAAAGTTAAAGCTACAGATATTTCCAAGGATGCTCCTTCATCGGCCCAACCCACTATAGCGACACCCTAGGGCCCAACCCCTACGGATGAGATGAATGTTACTGTCGCGACAGTAGATCCCAAGCCTTTGGCGGATATGACGGATGCTCAAACATCTGCCAACTTACAAGACTCTGGCGAGTTGGCTGCCACTTTGGAGCCAAAAGATACTTCTCCTATTCGGGGTTCCACACACGTTAAGGATCCATCTCCTATCAGGGTACCAACCCCTATAAGGGATCCCTCTCCGATACAAGATCCCACACCTGTAGAGGAACCCGTGCATACAGCGGACCCAGGCGCTGTACGCAGTCCCTCCCCAGACACCATTATCAATAAGACTTTGCTCTCTGTGCAAATAGAGCAAGCTTATGATCGATTTGTCCAATGGAAGAATTACAGACTTGCTCCGTACCACACCCTGTACACTTGGAGCGAATGGAGCAAAGAAGAAAAATTTGTTTTGGAAGTGACGGATGCTCAAGATATTGCAGTCCTGATCCAATGGGACAACCTATGTGTTAAAGAGCTAATCGAGAGCCATCTTTTGGATAAATCCAAAGCATGAAAGAAAGGAAAAGCTAAGTCCGTGGAATCTCCCAAAAGTCCAAAATCAGATCCCGACTCGGATGATGATGACGCCGCCCTTCAGGCAGGTCTAAGAATGAGTCGCGAGGAATATGAATCTCAGATGGGCGCAGGAACTTCTAGTCAACACCAAAATCCTCCCCATCAACAAGACTTTGTTCCCAACAGCAAGGATTCAGCCCTTCCTGTAGCGGAGGAACAACCGGCTACCCAATAGGCAACCGAGCCTGTTGCCACCCAAGCCGAAGAAGAACCCAATGCCATCCTGCACGAGGATTCAGTCCCTCTGCCGGAGGAGGCAAAAGCTGAGAGACAGTAGGAGGAATCAATCCCTCATGTACCTTTGTCTTCAGAACCCACTGCCGAACAAGAGAAATCATCAACCCCTGTTGCCGAGCCTGCCTCTGATGGTACCGAACCCTCAACTGTTTTGGAATCCGATGACGGTATAATACCTGAGGATGTCCAACTCAATTCACGTCTTAATGTGAACTTTAGATGGTTGAATGGAGTTGACGATTTTGCCCATCCAGATTCTCTAAGGACTGCCACAAGGAAAGAGCGACTACATGCTCTTAACCTTCAAACATTTTTCATCCAGGATGCCGTCAACACCCTATATTCTGTCGAAAAATCTATTGATTGGATGCACCAATCAGCCATTGAATAGATGACAGGTCTAAGGCACGAAGTTTCCCGAGTGGAAGAAGCTTTCAGAATCTTTCCACCAGTCTTCAAACAGGCCCTAAGCCAATTGCAAGAACGATAGGAGCAGATCTTGAGAGAAGAACAATCTAAGCTACGCATGTCCGAGGGCAAGACAGCATCAGCTATGATTGAATCCAGTTCCCAGCTTCGAGCCCACGACAAGAAAATTCAAGATATGTCGCAGGTGCTCACTTCCCTAGTCGAGAAAATGACAAGTTTTGAGACGAAACAGGATGCTGCTATGCAAATCCTGGAACGCCTTGATGAGAAGGTGTCATACCTTGATGATGCCAAAAAAGGGGAAGAAGCGAGGGAAGCTGCTAGGAGAACAAGGCTTAAGCAAGAGAAAGAAATGCTAGCTCCTTTTGAAGACAGCATCACTGCTGATATTGCCCGTATTTCATCTCCAAGCGTTAGGATACAGAGAGATTGACCAGAATTCCAGGACCCTAAGTATCCTTGGAAGAACCTCGTTCGAAAGCCGCAAGTTATGAACCTCCTGGCCGATCGACAGCCTACTGCAGAAGAGATCAAGACCTGGAGGAGGAATGAACTGCTAAGATACTTTGTTGTTCTTATTAGGGAATCCTCAATTTTCAACAGATGCAGGATGGTACAGGAAGCCGCAGAGGAGTTTAAGAAGAGGTTGGAGGATGGATCTCTCCCGCTACAGTAGCGGATGAAGTCTAAGCATAGACAAGGTGACTTGGTTTCCCATCCAGAAGATTGGATCCTAGTCTTTGATAAGTCGTATGAAGGATGAGCCTTATATATGAATCGAGACAGGGACGCTCATCAGAATTGGTGGTAAAATACCAAGAATGACCCCAAAAGGCTGTGGAGACACTCAGATTATAGAAGTTAAATTCCTTGTATTTTTTTTGTAATTTTATTTTCAAAACAGCAAAATATTGTACTCTTTGTTTCAATATCAATAAAATATTTGTCTGTCTTGAAGATTACAACTCGTAATCTACTGTGTTCTTGTATGTTTACAAACACTTAATTTATTCTTGCTGTATACAAGTATGAAACTTATTTAAATACATAAGCTGTAAGAACTTGTCTGCGAACAGTTCATAGTTTAAGTTGTATGTGTCTAGAATACAATGTAAGATTGTGTCTTCGCGCCAATCATAAATTTAAAGATGTAATACTCTTTTGATAAAAGCTGAACTTGCCTACGAGCAGTTCTTAGTATTAGACTAATTACTGAAGGCCAGAACATTCGAACAGAAGACCAAGAAGTCTGCCCTCCTTCAAGATGCTAAGTGTCAAAGTTTTGGTATCATAAAGTATGTTTGGATAACATCATAAGGTTTTAAAAGGAAGACTTGGAAAGACTTGGCAAATTATCAAAAAGGGGGAAATTGTTGGGATAACAACCCCTGTATCGAAATTGTTGGGATAACAATCCCTGTATCGAAAGTTTTGATAGAGTATTTTGACAATATGCCAATCCAGCATACAGCAAGCAGCTGTATCGAAAAGTCAATCGAAGTTGTTGACTCTGTATCAAAGACCTTTTCAGAAAGCGCCAGAATACAGCGAGCCTTCGTGTTGCCAAGATACAGCGACATAGTCCATATAAACACTAAGTATGGAAGTTGTCTCGAATCAATAATACAACTATCATTCCATACAGTATCCAAACAGGACAAGAAGGAATCTTTGTTATTCGCTAAAGTCAAAGTCGTGTTTAAGAAGACATATTTAAATACTGAAGGATAAAGTATTTAAATATTAAGCCGTTAGAGATCTTCAATCTAGCGCAAAATCCGGATCGTATTTTATTCAAACACATCATCCCGTTGGAACGGACTTCTGCTCAACGGATCTATCTCAACGGATATATTCAAGAAGGATATATATATATATATATCCAGAGTTTGAAGATCAGGCATGAACATATACAGGAAATCAAACGAAGTTATCATCATATACATCTGAGCAAACATATCTCCCAAAGCATACTGCTATTTTGAAAGAAGAGATATACAAGTGCTCAAACCGTGAACAACACATCATCAGCTCTCAGAAAGTCAAAAGTTGTTGTTCAAACATCGTTCTACCCTTGAACAAAACCCATCAGCCCTGTGTGGACTGAGAAACCTTGATATTCCTGAACTGTGTGTGACGGACTTGCATTGAAGAGACGAAACTTCGGAACTGTGTGTGAAGAAGTCAGTCAAGTGAAAGCTTAAACCAATCTGTGTGAACGGTTGAAGGCTAAGATCATTATATCTGTGTGAACGATATATTGAGTAGGTTTGATTATAAATACGTAGTTGTATACATAGTATTTATAATAAACATTTTCACTCCTGTGTGGAGGACCAGTGGACGTAGAGGGGTTTACCTAGAACCAATTTAATTACTGTGTGATTTATCTTCTGCATTTACTGTTTTAATATTTGTGATTATTTTTAAGTATACACTTCATATCTAGTTGCTGTATTTACAACTCACTTTAACAAGACTTCCGCTACGCACTCAGATTTGAAAACTGTACAGCTTGTTGTTTAAAACATTTTCCAAGCTGTATCCTGTATACTTAGTGGCCAACAGCCGATAGCGCACGCAATGGCCGAAAGCCTTGCGTACGTAATTGTCACACCTTACGGCCGTAATCGGCTGTAACCGAACTCCGAGGGGTCACTGACTGAAATCTGTTGAGTCACTACGGCCGTAACCGGCCAGTGCTTAGCGGTCGTAACAAGCCTTACGGCCGTAACCCACAAGCGCTTACAGCCGTAACCGAGTCCTCCCAGGCCAAGGGGTGCCGACGCCTTACGGTCGTAACCGGCCTAACCTGCCCTCCGATTGTCCGGCTCGATACTCGACAACATCTCGATCACATGAACGCACCGGCTATGATCCAAAACAATAACGAACAGGCTACGAAACTCAACGTACCACAGTACAAGCATGCGATTCCAAAGACGTGGACGACAACAGTCCGTTCTACCGAAGAAAATTCAACAAAACTGGAATAAAGGTCCCGGGTATTACATTACCATAGCGCGCACTAACCAATAGCATAGCGTGCGCTAACCACTCAGAATGATAGCAACAGAACATCTCAAAAATGGGTATGACGATGGACACCCACAACTTTGGAAAATTACAAAATGGTCCCGAAAGTCCGAAAATCACGATACGACAACAATTAATCAAACCAAAACTCACAACACATATAACAACGTTAAATGAACTTACGAGAAACCCGAAATGACAGTTTCGAATGAGATTCGCAAGAATCGAACTCAAACGCCGAAAAGTCGCCTAAGAACACGGAACTCAACAAAACGACACCGAAACGAACTCGGACGTCCAAAAGTGCATAACCAAATACTCTCATAATGACGATACGATCATGAGCGAGTCGTCAAAACGGACTCCCACCGAAAAAAAAAAGAAATTTCCGGAAATCGAAATTGCGGATATTACATCCACGACCACACAAATAAACAACAACACGCATGTTATCAATCAAGACTCAACACAGTAAGCCTTCGGCAAAACCAACCAACGCTACACATATATCCTTATATCGTAACTCAACCGAATACATAAACCTTACTATATTATCTCAATAAATATGGTTCGTACTTTAATCCAAGTTGAGTTCGTCAACTAGTATCGAAATTAATCACCCGACATTCACCGACATATATATATATATATATGTATATATATATATATTCATAAAATGATTCACACACTTCGGCAACAATGATTTTACGTAGTTCTAATTCGTATATCAAGGGACTTGCCTCCAATCCAAAGTACGCGAAGCAATGGGAAAGCTCGACCGGAAACCCTCGAGTCTTCCAACTAGGTCGAAACCACAAGAACAACATAGTTACTATAAGGTCAATCGCAAGGAAGATGCAAAATACGCGAAATTCTCAACAAGAATTCGTAGAAAAAAAGGACCGAACACTTGGGGCTCAATATTTCCCCAAGAACATCAAGAACATCATCCGAACCCGAATACGGTAAGAAATACGAATAAAATCAAGGGGATAGGATCAATACAACCGCTTGATGATATATAACAACACGATTCATGAAGAGCAACTCGAATCTTAAAGATATATAACAACACGAATCAAAATACATCAAGGAGGGTTCAAGAGGGTTACCTCGAATCAAAGACGAAGAACACGGATTAATGATGTTAATCAACACCAAGAGCTCATGGAAGATGAAAACTTGGAGTTACAAGACTCCAAAATCGCCCCCAGATCGCTCACAAATCGCCACACCTGCGGAGGGATGAAGAAAGGGTGAAAAATGGCGAGCATGATCAACCCTCGGTATATAAATACCTGCGCCTGCTTAACGTACGTTAGGGAAGAAGCTTAACGTACGTTAGTAACATTACGTACGTAAGGCACGCAATATTACGTACGTAACAATGTCCAGAACCTCCTGTCCGAAATGAAGAAGACCATTACGTACGTTATGGCAAGGACTTAACGTACGTAATGCGCACAGTTAATGCACGTTACGATCATCACATAACGTGTGCTAACGATGGACAGAACTCACCGTCCGAACTGAGAAGGCCCTTACGTACGCAAGGCACATGACGATAGCATACGTTATGCTCATAGCATAAGATACATAAGTTAATTAGCAGTTCCAAAACTGCTAAGTTCAACTCATCAAGTACGAGCACGATGAAACCGCGAAACGACGACAACAACAACACAAGACGAAGACATGCACACAAAGAGTGCGCAACGACAAACTCAAGCGCAAAAAAAAGGAAACACGATTCCGACTACCTGAAGTTTCGGAACACGACAACGGAAATAATTACCCCTAAACTTTACGAAATTACGAAACGGCCCAAAACATCCAAAAATCACGATACGACAATGAATAGCCAAACCGAAGCTCATAGTACGTATAACAACGTTAAATGAACTTAAGAGAAACTCGAAATAACAGTTTCGAACGAGATTCACAAGAATCGAACTCGAGTGCGTAAAAGTCGTTAATAAGCACGGAACTCAACAAAACGACACCGAAACGAACTCAGATGTTAAAAAGTGCAAAATTAATCATTCTCAGAATGATGAAATGGTAACAAGCGAGCCATTAAAATGGACTCATTTATTATTATTTTAGAATCTGAAACTATTTCGTTCTGTATCCATAACCATCCAGATGAGTTTTAGAGTTGTTTTTACGAGATTTCGATTATTGTGTAACTTCTCTACGTTTAGACTCGATTTTCGTAAATCTCGTCCTAAACCGACATTTCATTTCGTCGGTAAGTTCGTTTAATATTTCTAGATTCGTTACAATGTTCGAAGATTGTTAGTTAGCCTCGAGTTGTGATTCTATAGAGTTTGGACTGTTTTGTAATATATTAAAGTTTTGGGTATCACCTTTAAGAATTGTTGTCCGTTCCGTTGTTTGGTGGGAGTCGTACATTCTGATTGAAAGATTGTGCTTGCATGCTGTTGTTTTCTTGTCATGTCTTGTTGTTCGCTGATATTTATCAAGTTTCATTCCTTCAGAGTCAGGTATAGTCTGACCGAGTTCTTAACTGTACTCTGTACAGGAACAGTTAGCGCATGCTAACATTTTTCCGTAGCGTGCGCTATGAGGGTAAAACTAGCGCATGCTAGACTTTCTCTATTGCGTATGCTAATGAATCTAGGCAGAATACTCTGGAACTAGAGAGAAGGTTCAGTATTTCTGAACTGAACCAGGTAGCGTACGCTAATTACGTGTTAACATATGCTAATTGCTAACCTTAGCGCATGCTAAGCTTGTATCTATGTATGCTAACGGGAGGACAGAAGTCTCTGACTACCTTCTGCACCCCGATAGCGCACGCTAATCTTTGTGCGTAGCGTGCGCTAAGTCTGTCTGATATATATAAGACAGCAACAGCCCAACTTCGTCATTTTTTTTCATCCTTACTTCTTCTCTTCGGCTTTGGGCGATTCCAGACGAGGGTTAGAGCCGATTTCGACCAAATATTATCATCCACTAGCATCCTTGCATTCCTTGTGCGAAGTCATCAATTTCTTAACGTCTTCTGCCACCCGAATCAAGGTAAGGATCCCTAAAACCCTTGTTTTGAGATTTTAGGGGAATTTTGGGGATTTCTTGTGATTTGACCCTTTTTAATCCGAATTGTCATACATTATTGCTAGACTTCAATTGTATATTTGTAATCCTTCCTTTTCCTTGAGGATTTGTGGATTAAATTCCGATTTTCCCATTATTCATCAAATATACTCGATGATACCCTAGTAGTGTCCGATGTATTGGCCCAAGGGGTAGAATTTAGGATGATTCCTTCATTTCCAGAGTATTGTGGTTGATTCCATATCGTTATGTGCTAGGAGTGAAGTATAGAAGAGAATTCGGACCGAAGTCCTTTCTGTTCATTGCTATCATTTCGACAAAATAATCAAGGCAAGTACATGTAATACATTTCGTTATGTGTTTTACGGTTGTGATACAAATGTTGAATTATGATATTGTGTGTGTGAGTTGTTATTCTTCCACCCGGAGCATTCGACGGGGCGTCTGGGGGCCGATACTAAGGGGTATGTCCGCGGAAGTGGTTTCCCACCCGGAGCGTTCGACGGGGCGTTTGGGGGTCGATACTAAGGGGTACGGCCACGGGTTACCTAGTTGTGGATGGTTGTATTATTGATATGAGATGATTTACCGTTTTGATGTAAATGTGGTATTCCGGAATATGATTTTCAATTGTTTTCTAAACAAGATAACTGTACGAATCGTACCTGTATATAATGTAATGTAATTGTGTACTTGCACTAGCTATTCGAATGCTAACCCCTTAAATGGGGGAAATGCATTTTATGCGTTTCAGGTCTCGGTCGAGCTGAGGAGCTGGCACAGGATATGCACGCAAAAGATGGCCCAGCATGATGATGAGGCTCGAGTCTATGTTTTATGTATTGTCATTGTATCTACTTGGATGTTGGAGTTAGACTGGTTGCTTTATAAACTTGGTTAAAGTCCCCTACGTGGGCAATGAACTTGTATTTGACTTATACTTCATGATGTTCGATTAAAATATCTTAGCCGAGGCCACGACCCTATTTTACTATGATTAATGTGTCTTATGGGATTTGCTTGTGGATTATGTGTCATATGTTAGCCTGGTAGACCTTATGAGGGTTCTACGGCATGTAACGTCCCTTACGTGATTTGGGGTGTTACATTTATGGTATCATAGCCTTTGTTTATGAATGCCTAGGCTGTTGGTTAATTTTGGGTCTGTCAGTCGTGTCGTTAGAGTCAGTCGTTGAGCCTAATATCATCGTGCTACCATACTTTCGTGCGACCTGTGGATGTAAGTCTCCTCGAACTCTTATATTTCTGTAATTCTTTTCCCTTGTGTAGATTGAAATTGTTAATTACGGTACCAACCTTGTAAATTGTGAATTTTTCTGATCTTGTTCCTTTCAATTTTTTTCTTCAGTATGTTGAGAGGTCACGGTAGACCAGCTAGGGGGCGGCCGGGGCCGTGGTCGCAGTGCTAATAGTGAGGAAGTTCCGTTTTCTCAGTCCTCCACAGATTCGGCCTCTCATTCAGTGCCGAGTACTCTACCTCTGAGTTCTGACGGGCAGCAGAATTTGTCAGTCAGTCAGGATCAGCCGTCAGGTATTAATGCCGACATTGGAGTTACTATTGTGCTTCAGCAGTTGGTAGCCCAGCTTGCCCAGATAGCTTAGGGTGGACGTCAGAATCCGCCCCCGACTCCAGAAGATGAAGCTAGTAGAGGGCTTCAGAAAGTAACCAAGATGCACCTCCCTCGCTTCGCTGGTTCTACTGACTCCCTGGGTTGGGAGAATTGGCTTTTTCAGATGGGTAGGACGTTCGATGCTGTGGCTTGTCCTGACGACATGAGGGTACCTATTGCTTAGTACCTTCTGGATAAGGAAGCTGCAGAGTTGTTGGTATAACAATACCCTGTATCGAATTTGTTAGATAAAACCCTATATCGATACTGTCCTGTATTGATCGTAGTGTCAGTATGTTTTGACAATATACCAATCCTGCATACAGTAAGGAAACTGTATCGAAAAGCTGATCTATAGTGTCAACCGGTATTGAAGACCTCTCATAGATCCAGCATATCTTTCAGTACAGCAAAGAAGTCTCAAGAAGACTAAGTATGGAAGCTGTCTCGAATTATTAGTGATCTTCCATACAGCTTTCAAGAGGACAAAGAAGGAATCTTCAGTATTCACTAGAAGTCAAGTCCCGTTGATAAAGAAGTATTTAAATACTAAAGGATAAAGTATTTAAATATTGTAATTCAGAAGATCTTCAAATCCCGCAAAATCCGGATCGTGTTTTTCATCCTGTTGGAACGGAATCTTGCTCAACGGATTTATTATCTCAACGGATATATTTCAGAGACTATATATATCTCCAGAGTTTGAAGATCGAAGACTACTGAACGATCAAGCTTACAAAGAAATACTCAGAGCAAAACATATCTCCAAAGCTTACTGCAACTCAGATCTAAGAGATATACAGTGCTCAAACAGTGAACAACACATCATCATCTAGAAGCTCAGAAAGTCAACGATATTGTTCATACCATGTTCTATCCTTGAACAAAACCACATCAGCCCTGCGTGGACTGAGTAATCTTTGCTACTTCAGAACTGTGTGTGAAGAAGCCAGTCAAAGCATTAGCTCAAACCAATCTGTGTGAACGGTTAAAGCTAAGATCATTATATCAATCTGTGTGAACGATATATTGATTAGTGTTGTTATAATTACGTAGTTGTGTGCGTAGTAATTATAATATACTTTTTAATCCTGTGTGGAGGACCAGTGGACGTAGAGGGGTTTACCTCGAACCACTTTAAATATTGTGTTATTTACCTTCAACTTTTACTATTTCATTTAACTGTGATTATTTAAGTATACACTGCACATCGAGTTGCTGTATCTATAGCAACTTACTGTATTTAAGACTTCCGCTACGCACTCATATTTAAAATCAGTACAGCTTGTTGTTTAAAATGCTTTTCAAGCTGTATCGAGTATACTTAGTGACCAACAAGTGGTATCGGAGCGGTTGATTCTAAAAAGAATCAGTCGTATTTTTAACCGAATCAGATCCAAAATCACTTAATTTTCAAAACAGACTTTTTCATTCCTTTATTCTCACATGGATACATCAATGATCAACAAAGTACCTATGTTCTCTATTAACGAATTTTATGATTGGAGAATCAGGATGGAGGCTCATCTTGCAGCAATGCACGAAGAGATGATTTTTGTTACACAGGATGGCGCCATCAAGATAATGAAGGTAAACACGGCCGCAAGGATTGAAGGCCAATCTCATGCTGAGATGCTCGAGAAGGAGCGCGAGCAATGGACTACAGATGAAAGAAAGCGCGCCAACCTCTACAATGTTGCAAAGAATGCGTTGTTTGTCACTCTTGACAAAGGCACATTCTCCAAGGTAAAGAGCTGTAAAATAGCCAAGGAAATCTGGGATAAACTCAAGTTGATTTGTGAGGGAACTGAGCTCTTAAAAGAAAACAAAATTTCAAAACTGACTCAGCAATTTGAATCTTTCGAAATGAAACCAACTGAGACACTTGAGGAACTTGACCTCAGATTCACTGGTATTGTTGGTGAACTTGAAGTGTTGGGCAAAATTTATACCCAAAAGGAGAAGAATTTAAAAATTTTCAGATCTCTCCCTGCCCGATGGGACATTAATACCACAACTATGCGTGTGTCTTGCAATCTTAATGAAATATCTACTTTTGATCTCTTCTCTGATCTCAAAGCTTTTGAGTATGATATTGACAGAAGAGAGAAAGCTTAAGAATCTCCTTCAAAGGTCACAGCACTAGCCGCTGTATCGAACCATCGACACAGCATGCCCAGCTTGTCAAAGCCTAGTCACAAGAATGCTGACAGTGACGATGACATCTTGTCTCAAGATGAAATGGCGCTTCTCATGCAAAAGTTCAAGAAGTTCATCAAACAGTCTGGAAAGACTCCCTACAGGCCCAAACCTGTCCACAAGGTAAGTACCGAAACTTCATCCGGTGATGCTCACCTATGCTATAATTGCAGGAAACCAGGACATTATGCAAATAAATGTCCTCATCCCAAAGTTCAAAGGTTGCTGGAGGCCGAGCAACAAGAGAAAGATGAACGAAGACGTGCTTGGAAAAACAAGCTCAAGGTCCTGATTGGAGAATCAGAAGCCTCCCCTGCACCATCCAAATCTGAAGAATGTCTTCAGGTGGTCACTGAAAGTGATTCATCTGATGATGAGTTCGATGATAAAGCATATATGTGCTTTATGGCCAAGGACATTCCGGAAGGTGAGGATAGCGACGATGAGGTAAGCTCAGCCTCAATCATTCCTGCCAATGCATCTCATACTTTTGAAAACATGACGAATGAGTTTAAAAACATTCAAAAGGACCATGAGACATTGAAAAATGAGAATATACAGCTCCAACTGTCTAACCTAGAGCTGAAAGATGAAAATGACTTGCTGAAAATAAATTATGAAAATTTGTCTATTGATTGTGAAACCAGCAAAGCCGATTACGAAAAACTCATAGAGAGCAATCATCAACTTGCTCATGAACTAAGTGAGGTTAAAACTCACAATGAGAGCAAGACAAATGATTTCGTTCTACTTCAAGCCAAAGTAAAAACTCTCGAAAAACGAGAAGATTAACTTGAGACCATTCTGAAATCGTTCGAGAAATCGTCTAAAAGAATGGAAGAAATTCTGAGCACTGGGCAACATGCTCATGATAAAAGTGGCTTAGGATACAGCTCATGTTCAAACAAAGGGAAAACTAGTACAGTGTTTGTTAGGGGTGTGGAACCCATTCCTATGTCGAAAGATACCCCTAGTCCTATGAAGGAACCTGCTGCACCGCGAAAACCGAAGGCTGCCATTCCGCCGCAGCAATCCTATTCCAGACAGTGGAATCACTAGCTATTCAGACCTGAAAGGCGCACTCAACAGCATGCTCCCCGAGCATATCAACAGCGCCAACAGCCGTTCAGAAGGAAGGCTGTATCCAAATACCAAAGGCCCGCATGGCAGTACTATCAGTACAATACGCCGAGGTATTAGATACAGGAGCCCCGTTATTCCTTGAGACAGCAGGTGCCCACTTAGTATCAACAACAGCGTTGGGAATCCAACTAGAGACCCAGAAGGGAAGCTGTTAGGCCAAAGAAAATGGCTCCACCTCCAAGACGGCACTCGTACTGGACTAATAATAATAACCCTGAATTTTACATGCATAATACTTATCATGGTTATAGCGACTACGTATATGCCCCATGTAGACACCGCAACACTGTACCGAATGTGACCTACAGTAAACCAATTCCTGTCAGGAAAATTTGGGTACCTAAAGGCACTAACATACATGGACCCAACAATCAAAGGGGACCTAAATCTACTTAATCTCTTTGCATACAGGACATTCTAGAGGAAGACATCTGGTACTTCGATAGTGGATGCTCTCGGCACATGACTGGAGATAGAAGTAAGCTATCAGATTTCGTAGAAGGTCGCGGTCCAAAAGTTCGCTTCGGTGATAAATCTAAAGGAAGAACAAGAGGGAAAGGAAACCTTCTTGTCGGAAAATTCAAAGTCACCGATGTTGCATATGTTGAAGGCTTACAGTTCAATCTACTTAGTATCAGCCAGTTTTGTGACAAACAGTTCTCGGTGATATTCTATATAGATCACTATAGAGTTAAGAACAACCAGACCAAAAAAGTTGTGCTTACAGGAAGCAGACCAGGTAACATGTATATTGCTGACTGGAAGCCTATGAGCTCCTCAATTCCATGCTTTGTTGCCAAAGGCACTGCAGATCTAAGCTGGTTATGGCACAAGAGGATGTCTCACGTCAACTTCAAGACGATCAATAAGCTCTCAAGATAGGGAATGGTAAGAGGATTGCCAAATGTGTCATTCAAAAAGGACAGCGTCTGAGGACCATGTCAGAAAGGCAAGAAAATCAAGTCCACCCTGAAGACCAAATCCTACCTTTCAACCCAAAGAGTGTTGGAGATGCTACACATGGATCTCTACGGTCCTGTAGACCCAGTAATTTTGGGAGGTAAGAAATACTGTCGTGTTGTTGTTTCCTAAGCAAGAAGAAGGAAACAACATCAAAGCTGCTCGAGCTCCTGAGAAAGATTCAAAATGAAAAGGCATTGAGTATCGTGTCCATTCGGTCCGACAGAGGTACAGAATTTACTAACCGCTTTATAGAGCAGTACTGTTCGGAGAATGGGATACAGCACGAATACGCAGCTACCCGTACACCTCAATAAAATGGTGTTGCCGAGCGAAAGAACAGGACGCTGAAAGAAGCTACAAGGACAATGATTGCCGCAAGCAAGTTGCCATAGCGTTTCTGGGGTGAAGCAACCAATACAGCATGCTACACTCAAAACTATTGTATCGTCAACAAGCACCACAACAAAACAGCATACGAGGTATGGAACAACAAAACTCCATTGGTTTCGTATTTCCACATTTTTGGATGCAGGTGCTATGTGTTGAACAATGGGAAGGATCAACTTAGAACCTTTGATGAGAAATCAAATGAAGGAATATTTGTAGGATGCTCCTCCATCAGCAAAGCTTATATGATATTTAATAAAAGGAAGCTGACGATCGAGGAATCAGTTCATGTAGTGTTCGACGAACCTCACCATGACCCTACAAGAGTAGAAAATGTTACTCAGAACATCCAACAACTCTCCATCTTAGATCCACCAACTCCTATAGAACCCGTTGTTGACCTAGAAATCAACCCCGCAGCTGTAAGAATCGACGTAGATGAAGCCGACGCTGTACAAGCTGAAGCTGTATCTACAGAAACTCTCGATACAGTACGGGACCCTGAATTAGAACCCGACCGAATATGGTTGAGAGATCACCCGCAAGAGCTGATCATTGGAAACATAGATGCTGGTGTTTCTACTCGAAGGAGAATACAGAGTACACAAGGAAATGTACTTTGTGCACAAGAAGAACTAGATACTAAGAAATCACCATTTCCTGAATGGAAATCTCAACCCGAGCTTAGAAGACTCAAAATGTGCACTATTGCTGTATTCTTAGCCCAGTCCGAACCTGTTTCTACCATAGACGCTATTAATAATTCTCATTAGATAACATCTATAGAAGAAGAGCTTAACGGTTTTGAAAGAAACAATGTATGGTATCTTGTACCCAGACCTACGCATCAATCGGTTATAGGAACCAAATGGGTATTCAGAAATAAAAAGGATCGAAATGGACTTATTATTAGGAATAAATCCAGACTAGTCGCACAAGGCTATAGACAGGAAGAAGGCATAGACTATGATGAAACGTTTGCCCCTGTAGCCAGACTAGAAGCCATTAGGATATTCTTAGCCTTTGCCGCCTATAAGAGCTTCATTGTATATCAAATGGACGTCAAAAGTGCATTCCTGAATGGAGACCTTGCCGAAGAAGTTTATGTTGAACAACCACCAAGGTTTGCCAACACAGACGGCATCGATCTAGTATACAGGCTGAGGAAAACACTGTATGGACTTAAGTAAGCCCCTAGAGCCTGGTATGAAACCCTGTCCCAGTATCTAATCAATAATGGATTTGAAAAAGGTGCTGTGGACAAGACCGTGTTCAAAATACAGGAAGGTGATGACCTTCTAATGGTACAAATTTATGTAGATGATATAATTTTTGGTTCAACTAACCTTTGTTTGTGTCAAAGGTTCTCTCATCTCATGCAAAGTAAATTTGAAATGAGTATGATGGGAGAACTTAGTTATTTCCTATGTTTGCAGGTAAAGCGGTTGCCTACAGGTATTTTCATCAACCAGGAAAAATACAGCAAGGAGGTTCTCAACAAATTTGAATGAACACTTCCAAATCATCGCCAACTCCCATGAGCACTTCCGTGAAAATAAGTGCTGATGAAGCCGGAAAGTCATTTGACCAATCACTCTACATGAAGCTTATTGGCTCGCTCCTGTACCCAACGGCAGCAGGCTCGATATCCAGTTTGCTGTTAGAGTGTGTGCGAGATATCAAGTAGCACCCAAAGAATCACACTTCAATACAGCTAAACAAATCCTGAAGTATATTAAATGAACAGTCGATGTAGGACTGTGGTATCCTAAAGAAGGCGGATTCGATTTAGTTGGATACAGCGACTCGGATCTCGGAGGCTGCAAGATAGATAGGAAGAGTACAAGTGGAACTTGTCACTTTCTTAGACCTAGACTCGTTTCTTGGTTCAGTAAGAAGCAATTGGCAAACTCACTTTCCACGGCTGAATCAGAATACTATGCTGCTGGAAGCTGCTGTATGCAGATCCTTTAGATGCAGCAACAGTTGTCAGATTATGGAATTGAAGCCAGAAAGACGCCAATCATGTGTGATAGCATGAGTGCAATTGCAATAACGCACAATCCTGTCCTGCACTCGCGCACTAAGCATATCAACATGAAGCATCATTTCATAAGGAATCATGTCGAGAACAAGGATGTTCGGCTCGAAAAAGTTCATACAAATATTCAGTTAGCCGACATCTTCACCAAGCCTCTGGACACAGCAAGATTCAACATGATTCGACAAGAATTGGGATTGCTACAGCCTGACTCCCTGTAAGTATTTACTGTTTTTACTCAACAATTGAGGGGGAATGCTGTAAGACCCAAGAATACAGTATCCACCATTAATTATTTGTACACTCGTAATCACAATACGATCGTAGTGAACAAAGTGATATAAATCATCCTACAGCTGACGTGTGCAATAATTAAGGGGGAATACAGTATGACCCATGAATACAGCATTAATCCGAAAGTTGTTGTATGGAATTAAAACCTATATGTACCTTTTAAGGGGGAAAGCTGTATCGTCGCGAAGACAGCACATACTATAGGATTTCGATTCAGTATATATATATATATATATTATATTATATCATTTCATTTTAAAATAATTTGTGTCCACATGCCCTGTTTTCATGTCAACGTCATTTACATTAAATGCTTTACAGGACATGTGGACAACTGAATCTCAAAAGCCGCGTTGTTTTTAAATTGTTTAATGTTTTAAAACCGCC
This sequence comes from Orobanche coerulescens, assembly GCA_033398695.1. Classification (NCBI taxonomy): domain Eukaryota; kingdom Viridiplantae; phylum Streptophyta; class Magnoliopsida; order Lamiales; family Orobanchaceae; genus Orobanche; species Orobanche coerulescens. Next base: position 24,819,605 of record CM065805.1, on the reverse strand, counting down.
GTTTCAGGCATTAAGGGTAACAACAAATGTCAGAAGTGGGACCCGCTCATATTTTAACATTTTAATGGATAAGTGTACTAGTTACACTCAGTCCATCTTGACCGTTTATTTCAAAAGCCGGTTCCCATCCCTTAAATCTGACCATTCATTCTCTAAAAAACCCTTCTTCGTCGCCCATTATAAAAGGACTGCAATTTCCATTTGAGACTCTTTACGCCTTCTGGATATTCTTAGAGCACTCAAGCAAAAATCGCCTACAAGTTTTCTTTGCATTTTACTGCAAATTTCTCTTAATCTCTTTCATATTTTCTTGAGAATCATCAATGGCTGCTTAGACCTCTGCCACCGCCCTCAAGAAAGCCTCAAACATCATTGACGGACGGATCTTCTCCAGATATGTCGTCATCGACCGAATTCTCGCTGAAACAAATCACATCGAACCCATGGAGTTCATCATCACCAGGCTACGTCATCAAGGCCTCTACCGCCTTGGAAGCCACACCGTTGAGAAATACGACGTTCACTTGGTTGAGGACTTCTACCTCAACGATGTCGTTCGCTTTCTGTCGCTGGCTCAGGGAGGCCACGTCACTGATATCACCGCTGTTATTCGTGGAGTCGAGATCTACATCGACCGAGATCTTCTCCAGAACATTTTCAGGCTGCCCGTTGATGGCCTGACCATGGAAGACCTTGAGACTTTTGGGTCTCAAGAGCTATTGACCAAATATTATGGCTTGTTCACAGGTTCATCTTCAGTTGAAGCTGTGCACACCACTTGTCACAAGAAGAATTTTTGTTTGCCATACGTATACTTGCACGACTTTTGTTGCAGAATCATTGAGAATCGCACTGGTGCATTTGAAATGTGCACTAATCTGAGATTTAGGATGATGGTTGCGATTTTGACCTGTGAAAAGGTCAACTGGTGCCAGATTATTTTGAAGCGCTTGCAGGAAGAAGTGCCGAAGCCTGCCACTCAAAAGAGATCATTTGGTCTGTTTATGAACTACATTTTGATGAAATGCGTATTACCACAATCCTCAGATGCTAAGAAAATCAGTTCCCGGATCTACTTAGGAGGTGTCAAGCCTTCAGCCTACAACCAGAGCACCCTGGTCTGCAATCATCCAAAAGTCCATAGCATGCCAGTTTCTGAAGATCCAAGGGATGTTTCTTAGAAATCCCAGAGTGTGGAATCTTCCAAGAAACGCAAGAGATCTCACAGCAAGACACCTATTGCTGCTGAGAAGCCGAAAAAGAAGCAGAGGAGGCTCAAAAAAGCCAAATCTTCTAAACCCTCCAAGGATGCTTCTAGCATGGCGCAACCCACCGTTGAATTACCCCAGGGCCCAACCCCTGTGGAAGAGATGCCCGTTACTGTCTCGACAGTAAATCCCGAGCCTTTGGCGGCAACGACGGATGAAAGGACCTCTGCCAACTTAGAAGACTCTAGCGAGTCGGCTGCCCCTTTGGAGCCAATAGGTAACTCTCCTATGCGGGATTCCACACCCGTACAGGATCCACCTTCCTTCGGGGTACCATCCCCTGTAAGGAATCCCTCTTCCCTACAGGATCCCACACCTGTAGAGGAACCCCTCGCTACAGTGGACTCACACGATGTACGAAGTCCCTCCCCGGACGCGATTATAAATGCAACCCTTCTGTCTGTGCAGATTGATCAGGCTTTTGAAAGATTCCTTCAATGGAAAAGCTACCGGCTATCTCCATACGACACCTTATACAACTGGAGTGACTGGAGCGATGAATAAAGATTTGTATTGGAAGTGACGGACTCGACAGATGTTGAGGCCCTGATCCAATGGGATAATCTTTGTTGCAAATCGTTAATTGAAAGCCATCTCTTGCACAAATACGATGCCAGACGGAAAGGAAAAGATAAGTCCGAGGACTCTCCCCAAGATCTAAAAGAAGACCACGACTCAGACGACGACGATGACGATGCCTTTCAGGCAGGTATGAGAATGAGCCGTGAGGAGGCTCAGGAAAGTGATATCCCCCCAGTTCAACAAGATGGTAAAGGGCCATCAAGCCGCAGTGATCCCCCTTCGCCACAGCAAGAAAATATTCTTGACGATGAGGAATCAGTCCCTCAAGTCGAGGAAGAAGAAATTGTTTTGGAATAGGCACCCGAGCTTGCTGCCGCAGAAGAAGAAGAAGTATCACGCGCCGTCCAGCAAGAGGAATCAGTCCCTCTGCTGGAACAGGCAGAAGCTGAGAGACAACAGGAGGAATCAGTCCCTCCTGTACCCATGTCTACAGACACCTCTTCGATACAGGAGGATACACCTCCTGCCGCCGAACCCGAAACTGCTGCTCCCGCCCCATCAGTCGTGGAATCCGACGACGGTACTACACCTGAGGATGTCCAACTCACTTCCCGTCCTAACGTGAATCTGAGAAGGTTGAATGGAGTCGAGGACTTTGCCAAGCCGGATTCTCCCAACACTGCTGCTAGGAAAGAGCGATTGCGTGCTCTTGGCCTTCAAACCGTCTTTATCCATGATGCAGTTAATGCCTTGTCTTCAGTGGAAAAAGCTCTGAATTGGATGCATACTTCTGCTATTGCAGAGATGACTGGATTACAGCATGAAGTTTCTCGAGTAGTCGAAGCCTTCACTGTTTTGCCAGAAGTCTTCAAGCAAGCCCTGAAGAATCTGCAAGAGAAACAAAAGCAACTCCTGAGAGACGAAGCATCTAAAACTCGCATATCCGAGGCCAAGACTGCAGCTGCCATGATCGAAACAACTTCTCACTTGCGAGCCCATGACAAGAATATCAAAGATATGTCGCAAGTGCTCTTCACCCTTGTCGAGAGAATATCAAACATTGAGACGAAACAGGATGCCGCACTAGAAATCCTAGGACGTCTTGATAATGCCAAAAAGGGGGAAGAAGCAAGAGAAGCAGCAAGGAGAACAAGGGAATTTAATGCTGCTCAAGACAGCATTGCCGCTGAATTGAACAAATTAGCCCCTCCCACTCAAAGTTTCAAGATTTCAGGATCTTGACCTGAGTTCCATGACCCCAATGTCCCCTGGCAAACCTTGATCCAAATACCTTCCGAGATTCATCTGCCAACCAACCGCCATCCCATTGCCGAAGAAGTGAAGCAATGGAGGAAAAATGAACTGATGAGATATTTTGTTAAACTCGTCAGGGAATCCGCCAACTTCAAAGGTTACAAAACTTTAGCGGAGGCTGCAAACAAATTCTCGAAGTTGTTAGAAGAAGGAAATCTTCCTCGACAACAAGAAATGAAATCAAAGCATAAAAGAGGAGATCGGATCACCCATCCAGAAGACTGGATTCTTGCCTTCGACAGATCATACGATGGTAGAGCTATCTATCTAGATCAAGGAAATGACTCCCTACAACACTGGTGGCGTGGAACCGAGCATGATCCAGAGAAGAGGCCATGGAGACATTCTGATTATAGGAGCTGAAACCCTTGTATTATTGTTTGTATTTTATTTCAAAACAGCAAATCTTGTACTCTATTTTTTGAATATCAATAAAAATGTTTGCTTGTATTGAAAGATTACAACTCGTAATCTACTGTGTTAATGTATGATTACATAACTTAAATTGTTGGGATAACAATCACAAGTATAAAAACTTGGTTGAAATTAAGCTATACGAACTTGTCTATGAACAGTTCATAGATCTAGTTGTATGCATCTAGGATACATTGTAAGATTGTGCCTGCGCGCCAATCATAAGCTTAAGTTGTAAAAATTCTTAGCTGTATCGAACTCGCCTGCAAGCAGTTCACAAATTAGACTAAGTTGCTGAAAGCTAGATCATTTGACAGAAGACCAAGAAATCTGCCCGAAGTAATCAAGAAAGTCATTTGCTTCATGAAGAAGGTTTTGGCATCATCAAGAAGGACTTGAAAGATTTTAAAGTCTTGGCAAATTGTCAAAAAGGGGGAAATTGTTGGGATAACAATACCCTGTATCGAATTTGTTAGATAAAACCCTATATCGATATTGTCCTGTATTGATCGTAGTGTCAGTATGTTTTGACAATATACCAATCCTGCATACAGTAAGGAAACTGTATCGAAAAGCTGATCTATAGTGTCAACCGGTATTGAAGACCTCTCATAGATCCAGCATATCTTTCAGTACATCAAAGAAGTCTCAAGAAGACTAAGTATGGAACCTGTCTCGAATTATTAGTGATCTTCCATACAGCTTTCAACAGGACAAAGAAGGAATCTTCAGTATTCACTAGAAGTCAAGTCCCGTTGATAAAGAAGTATTTAAATACTAAAGGATAAAGTATTTAAATATTGTAATTCAGAAGATCTTCAAATCCCACCGGATCGTGTTTTTCATCCTGTTGGAACGGAATCTTGCTCAACGGATTTATTATCTCAATGGATATATTTCAGAGACTATATATATCTCCAGAGTTTGAAGATTGAAGACTACTGAACGATCAAGCTTACAAAGAAATACTCAGAGCAAAACATATCTCCAAAGCTTACTGCAACTCAGATCTAAGAGATATACAGTGCTCAAACAGTGAACAACACATCATCAGCTAGAAGCTCAGAAAGTCAACGATATTGTTCATGCCCTGTTCTATCCTTGAACAAAACCAGATCAGCCCTGCGTGGACTGAGTAATCTTTGCTACTTCAGAACTGTGTGTGAATAAGTCAGTCAAAGCATTAGCTCAAACTAATCTGTGTGAACGGTTAAAGCTAAGATCATTATATCAACCTGTGTGAACGATATATTGATTAGTGTTGTTATAATTACGTAGTTGTGTGCGTAGTAATTATAATATACTTTTTACTCCTGTGTGGAGGACCAGTGGACGTAGAGGGGTTTACCTCGAACCACTCCACGGAAGTGGACTTGGGTGCGTGTGTGGTTGAACTTCCACCCGGAGTGTCCGACGGGATGTATGGGGGTCGATACTAAGGGGTACGGCCACGGAAGTGGTTTCCCACCCGGAGCATTCTACGGGGCGTCTGGGGGCCGATACTAAGGGGTACGGTCGCGGGTTACCAGGTGTAGTTTTCATCTTGAGGATGATGTTGATGTTTTCGTTAATTGTGATATTGTCCGGAGTATCACAATGCTTTGTGCTCGGGGTCAAGAGACATTATATATCGAGTCTTGGTGCTTGGCTAGAATGGCATATGATTAATGTGTTTTGTGTAATGTGCACTTGTAAGTGAATTGAAGTGGATGATCGGGTCGTGGATCCTGTGTTTTGTGACCGTAATGGTTGGGTCGTGGACCCCGCGTTTTGTTAACGGATTTGCATTTTGGAAAAAATATTGTGTTATTTACCTTCAGCTTTTACTGTTTCATTTAACTGTGATTATTTAAGTATACACTGCACATCGAGTTGTTGTATCCACAGCAACTTACTGTATTTAAGACTTCCGCTACGCACTCAGATTTAAAATCAGTACAGCTTGTTGTTTAAAATGCTTTCCAAGCTGTATCCAGTATACTTAGTGGCCAACAGGAGTGGTGGGAAGCTGCGATGCCCAGGGACCATTTAGCTACCTGGGAGGAGTTTAAGACAGCTATAGAAGCGGAGTACTGCCCACCTCCATTTCGAGAGCGTAGGATTGTGGAGCTCGTCACTGCTACGCCTCAGGATGTACCGATCTCTCAGGCCATCATCACTTATAACCAGCAGTTGGCATATGTGAAAGAGCAAGTGAGGACCGAGGCCGATAAGATTCACTACTTTAATATGCGCATGAAGCCGCATATCAGACAGAGCATGGCACCACTCATGTGTGCCACATTGAAGGAGTACCAGGATCGCACTTTAGCGATTGAGATGGCAGTCCCGGAGTTAGAGTTGGGTTCCGAGGCCAAGAAATAGAAAACAGCTGGCAGTTTTTCATTTGGTAAGTGTGGTCGATTTTCGAAATCTCAGTCTGCTCCTACATCTGGGAAGAGGCCGTTTCATCAGGCCAGAGGATCTTAGAGTAACCGTTCAGTCCAATTCATTGCATATGGCGGCAGAGTTTGTTTTAACGGCAACCAATATGAGCATTTGGTGAAGAATTGTCTATTTCCTTTAGTTACTTGCTTTACTTGTGGACATATCGGGCACCGGACAGCTCATTGCGAGAGGGCTACCAGAGCCTCTAGAGCTCTGTTGCGATAATTCGTTTAACGCAAGTGCACGTTATCGTAGACAAGTAATAAAGTGATGAGTGAGTTATCGTTCCCACGAGGACTGAATCACTAAGTACCGATTTATGTGTATTCTAATTTTATTTGAACAGTCGAAATTTGGGTTGCAATTAATAACTAAAGAAAATCAATAATAAACAGAAAAACAATCGCTCGAAGAAAGAAAATCAAATGATGAATAAGTCTAGGATTGTGAATCCACCTCGGTTTATCCAAATTTACTCTCGATTATCTGAAGTTAATGATTTCCCCAATTTATTGAAGGCGAAGATTGCTAAAATACTCTACCGCCTCTCCCGAGGTCAGTAGATTTTTCTAAGGCGAACAATACACTCTATCCCTAGGTGAATTAATTCGACAATAGGCGAAAAGCACAAAATCTTCAAAAGGCCACGTAGTTCCTATGAGTATATTCCTATCTCACAAGATAAAACGGTTCTCACCAATAGTTCCTCAACAACTCTCCTCTACCGATTCGAGTTGCGTAATTAAAACAATCTAATTATTGGTCAGACAATTGAAAGCATTAAAAACGATTGGGAAAACTCAACAGAAAAGGGAATTATATAGATAGTCAAAAGCAAATTCGTCAAGAGTTTGGTTTCATCAAAATCTTAGAACATGGTTTTAGCCTGACATGCTAAAAGATAAAAATACAGAAATAATGAATGAAAGCATTGAAATCAAACGCATATGAAGGACTCGGATTCCTCCGTTCTTCTGGCTTCCGCTCTCTGCTCTTGACCGATTATTCTCTTCCGCGATCTTCCGATGATAATCTCTAATCCGCGATTTTTTCTCAATTCTGACCTTGCATGCTTATTTATAACTCTCTTTTGCCTCAAAAATGCGTCCGTGTGATTAGGTCGAGAACAGGCTCCAAAACGGCCCAAAACCGCGCAGAACACACCAAAACCGCCCCGTGGGCCGCGGCTCACTTAATCTGTGCCGCGGCTCACGGTCTTCAGCGCATTGCCTGGGCGCTCCATTTTTCTCCTGGGCCGCGGCTCAGCTTCCTTGTGCCGCGGCTCAGGGTACAGTTTGCTCGGGACTTTCAGGTCATCTTCGTGTGCCGCGGCTCAGTCTCCTTGTGCCGCGGCCCCAGGCCAAAAGTAGCCTTTTTCGCCCGTTTTCATTGTTTTAGCTTCCGGACTCCAATTTCCTGCAAAACATAAAAGAATAGGGCATTACAAGCTCATTTATGCAGATTTAATTATGAAAAGAATACAAAATAATGATAAATAAGCGTATAAAAATACGCCTAACAAATACCCCCAAACTTGAGCCTTTGCTTGTCCTCAAGCAAATAAAGAATTGATTACAAATAAAAGAATAATCGTGAATAATCGTGCAAATTCATAGTGCTCAACATAATCAATACTACCCTGAAAATCTCAAAGAATAGTACAAGTATCGTAATAATGAGTCACATCCAGGATACTGATTCCACAAAGTAACCAATTTCAGTCCTAATCAATCGTTAATGAAGAGAATCAAGCTCAAAGATTAACGAGCGTGAATTTAATCGACCGCCAATATGAAGGGTTAAAATAAGCAAGCTAACTCACCCAGTCCCACAGTTTAATGGCAAAAATTTCAAAAGTTTCATCATCAAATATAACACTCGGACAGTATTCCCTTATATATATGATCAATAAATTGATTCGAGTTGACCACTAGGTTCGGATCTCGGGATGTCTCATCGGGATAATCCTAGGGTGGAATTCCATTCTCATGTATTGGGGAACCGTTTGACGTAAAAGACACTCATGGGGCACATGGATGCTTCTAGTTACTAAGTTCCCCTCCACAGCGGAGAAACAACTCGAATAGCTATTCCCGCATGTCCGATTCACGGCTGCTGTTTTACGCGAGAGTAAACAACGGGTCACGTGAATACCCTGGTTACTAGGCTTCCCATCATCGGTACATGCAAAATCTCTAAACCACTAGTCTAATCAAGGTTGTCGTTCTACGCGAGAGTAAACAACGGGTCACGTGAATACCCCCGGTTACTAGACTTCCCATCATAGAACAAATAATATCTCGACTTTTTTTGGAAAAAACTGTCCGACTCTAAACTCAACTTAAGTGCCACACGACTTATGTTACTGGACGACTAGCTAACCGAAAAATGTAACCAAACGTATCGACGGCGATTTGAAAACACGTATGTCTCCTTTCTTATCTGCTAAGATTTCTACAAAAACGAAAAAATTCGGACCTAAATGAAGAATTAACAGAAACAGATATCACTGACTACAACTCGACTAAAACTCAACCATTTCTTCTCCGAGAAATCGGTATCGTAACATCAGTTTTACACGAAAAGAAGCACGAAAAATTCACGACTGCAAATAATATCACGACAAGCAATGCTAGTAAAAAAAAGATAACGAAAAATAACGAAAGTGCAAACGAATAAGTACAGCAATAAGTATAGCAACAGAAAGTAACCCCCCCCCCAAACTTAGGACGTACATTGACCTCAATGGACAAAATGCAATATGCAACAAAAGAAGAAGGTCAAGTACTCCCCAACTATCCTGCTCACGAACTGGTGCCGGCGTCGTCCGGCGAGGAGGGTGGCGTGGCTGGGCGAACAGGTGGAATGAATGGCCCGTCCAGGTGCATAATGTGGGCCGTCCATGCAGCAAGGTGCTCCTCGTGGTAAGCATCTCTCGCTGCCAGGCGCCTCATCTCACGTCGGTTGGCCCGGCGGGCCTGCTCTCTCATCTCATCTCGGACGGCTTCCAGGATGCTCTCTCTCTCCGTCTGCCTCTCCTCTCTCAGGGCAGCCAGAAGGCTCTCTCTCTCTCCTCATCTCCTCTCTCTCTCTCCTCATCTCCTCTCTCAACCCGTCGAACATCGCCTGCAAGTGCTCTCTGTCGGGCGGCGGGCTGGACTCTATTTGCCCCTGCGTCAGAAGAAGAGGCTCGGGGGACTGCTCGTGTGCCTCATCAAGTAGAAATCCTCGCCCCCAATCATGTGCCGGTGCTCCTCCCCACTGGTCGAAGTGCGAAATGATGCGATGATCACTCGGACCCTGGGGGGCTAACATCGGCTCGTCATCCGACCACGTCATCCCCGACTGCCGGCATAGAGCGCAGATGAGCGAGGGGTGCTTCAGCCCCGTCTTGGCCCCTCCCTGAATACATAGAAGAATAGATCGGACCAGGAGAGGAGCCACATCGAATCGCAGCCCAGAAGTGATAGCATATAATGTACGGGCTCGAGAGAGTAAAATAGATCGGATCTGCGAGGTGGGATCAACACGAGCGCAGATGAAATACAACCAGGCTCGCCCGAGCCGACTGAGGCGCGAGATCTTAAAGTAGAAGGCCAAGCAACCCGGAGCGCGCATCTCCCAGACAGAGCCGGGCTGTGTGAGTGTCTCGAGCAGGGCCTCCCTCGTGAGGCCACTCATAGCTCGCATATAAGCCGTCTCGTCAACCACCGGCAGCTCGAATAATCTCCGAATGGCGGCCACAGAGAAATCTACAGTAATGCCCCGGACAACGACCTGAGTCCTGGTATCCGACTGCGGTATCATCTGCCCCGCCCGAATGTGCTTAAACAAAGCGCTCGCATAAAACTCCTGCACAATGGAGATCACCTCCGGCTCGGGAGGTGCAGCAAAATGGGCCCACCCCATCTCGTCTATCATTGTCAGAAGCTCCCCGTCCTGGGGGGCTGGGGTGAATCCCCTCTCCGGGATCAGAGGTCGAGGGAGGATCTTTTCATTGAAGATTTTATGAATCTCCGGGTCGGAAAATTGATGCGCCTCCAACTCGGCTCGGCTCTGTGAAGCTTTCCCTCGTGTGGGGGACGATTGCGTTCTGGCCAATTTGCTAACCTTTCTGGTTCTAGCCATAGTGAGTCCTGAAAAGATAAACACCGGAGTTTACTTAAGCAATAATGAGAACAATACTACTCGGTTAAGGATATGCAAAACATGAATCAAGAATTGAACGAGCTTGCCCCGTTGTGAAGGAAAATTAAAATTGAGCATTTCACGTTTAAAATTGACGTAAGGGTTGGGGTACGCTGTAATTCCATAAACAATTTCGTTCGCACCTGGTTTCAAAATATTGACTTAACAAAGAAAAAATTTCATTCAAGCATTTCATCAAACACCTTGTGTGCATGAGTTCTAATGAAGAACAAACATTGTAATAGCTTGATTTAATCCCCAAAAACAACATCCTCAATTCGATCATCATGACAAACGATATATAACATACACAATTTATTCATAATCGACAGATAACATCAAAAATCAATCAAAAACTTCATATTCCCAACTCAACCTTTGATGGAACTTTGAAAAAAAAACTGACAACATAATCAATGTTGAATGAAGAACAACATCTCATTAAGCAATTCATGAAGCAATTAATACAAGGGATTGAGAATTACCTTGATTAGATTTGAAGAATGCAAGAAGAAGAAGGGGAGAAAAAGTTTTCGGCCGATCGCTTGTGCACAGGAATGAAAAGAAGTTACCTGGTCCCGGCCGATCGAATATAAGAAGGATACCTGGGCTGTTCAAATTCGCAGCAGGGGCCGCGGCACAGCTTAAGTGAGCCGCGGCCCAGAGTACAGCCTCTTAGGCCTGTTGGTTTGTTTTGCCATGTGCCGCGGCTCAGCATTCTTGTGCCGCGGCTCGTAGTGTTAGTGTGCCGCGGCTCAGCACATATTTGCCGCGGCCCGTAGTACAGCGTCCTGGGCAGATTTTTGACAATTGGTGTGCCGCGGCTCAGTAAGGTCGTGCCGCGGCACAGAGTACAGTTTGGTTTGGCCCTTTTTTCTTCACTTGTATGTGCCGCGGCTCATTATCCTTGTGCCGCGGATCAAGCATGAATTCTTCCCTGGGGTGATTTCTGCACAAAATTATCAACAGGAAACGTCAAGAACATGAGAGACAAGCAAAACCAAGCTAAAATGACGAAAAATAAAGATCCAAATAATGCAAGAAAAATACTGAAACACAAAAAAACTACAACTGATACTCGGGTTGCCTCCCGAGAAGCGCTAAGTTTATAGTCTTCAGCCGGACCTATTGAAAATCAGTTCGCTTTTCACAAACACCATTTGAACTCCGCCCCGTTCATCGAACCGTTAATATGTGTTTTAAAATTTTGACCATTGGGCTTTAACGATCTGATTTTCGGTTTGGACACCAAATGTTCTTTGCGAAAAGATTTTAACGAAAACAACTTTCCGAAGCACCCATTTTGCACATGACTTGGCGTCCATTTGACATCCGGCTTAATTTTCAACTCCATGGGCGAATTTAGGACAGAAGGAGAATTTTACGATTGTGGATGTACGGATATTGAAGACGACATATTCAAATGCCTAATATATGTGACTTGCTCTTCATTCTTATTAGGCGTCGGGGCAGCTGGCACAGATTCTAACTTTTTTGACCGATAATTCTTGCAGTGTGTGTCCTTCGCAACGGTATCTATACTTTCAATTTGCGAGCTCTTCTCAACACTACTTAGACATGGAAAAGATTTAAATACTTGAAAAGTGACTTGCTCATCTTGAACACGCAGAGTAAGTCTCCCTTTTTCCACGTCTATGAGAGTTCGGCCGGTAGCTAAAAATGGTCGTCCCAAAATAATTGGGATGTCTTGATCCTCCTCCATGTCGAGCACAATGAAATCGGCCGGGAAGATGAACATATCTACCTTTACTAAGACGTCCTCTATTACTCCCCTCGGATATTTAATCGATCTATCGGCTAATTGCAGCGAGATTGTCGTCGGCTTTGCTTCCCCGATGTCTAGCTTCTTAAATATGGAAAGTGGCATCAGATTAATGCTAGCGCCGAGATCGCACAATGCCCTATCAAAAGAGAGGTTCCCTATGGTGCACGGTATATTGAAGCTTCCTGGATCCTTCAATTTTGGCGGAAGCATTTTCTGAAGAATAGCGCTGCACTCCTCCCTCAATGCGACTGTCTCATACTCCTCGAGCTTCCTTTTATTCGATATGATTTCCTTCATGAACTTGACATAGCTAGGCATTTGTTCCAAGGCGTCGGCAAATGGAATGTTGATATGCAGTTTCTTGAAGACGTCGAGGAACTTAGAGAATTGCTTGTCCACCTTTTTCTGTTGTAATCGCTGTGGAAACGGGACGGGTGGCACATATGCTGTCAGATTATCCGGAAACAATTTCGAGGGTCTAGACATTAGTGATTCCTCAGTCGCTGAATTTTTCTTCTCCTCATCCTCACTTCTCTTTTTGTTCTGCCCGGGGAGTTCACCCAATTCTTTCCCACTTCTCAACCCAATGGCATTGACACTTTCTCTGTGATTTGTTTCGGTCGTACTTGGCAAGGTACCTTCCGGGCAGGCTGTTAATACATTAGCAATCTGGCCCAGTTGGACTTCCAAGTTGCGTATATAAGCGGAATGGTTTTGCATGGTCGCTTCCGTACGGGCCATGAACCGACTCGTGTTCGCTGCCAACTTCGCCATTGCTTCTTCTAAAGAGATTTTTGGAGCGGGAGGAGGCTGCTATTGGTGTTGAGCAAATGGCGGCTTGTTCTAGTTTTGTCCGTTTCTTCATGAGAAGTTAGGATGATTTTGCCATCCCGGATTATAAGTGTTGGAGTACGGATTATTTTGCCGGTTCCCGTTCCCCACGAACTGAGCTTGTTCCATCTAAGGTTGCTCGAAAGGGTTTCCGACTTGGCATTCTGCGCTAAGATGAGATCCATTACACTAATTGCACGATTCAATGGTAATAGGGGCAGGAGCATGTGAAAAGGCTTGAAGTTGCTGCGTCAAGGCGGCGACTTGAGCTGATAATGTAGAGATCAGATCATTATTGGTGATTTCCATTACTCGTTTCGGGTTTACTCGTTCGTATGGCCATTGATAAGCATTCGCAGCCATAGCTTCCAATAGAGAGTGGGCTCTGCCATTGTTTTTCCCATTAAAGCGCCTCCAGCGGCTGCATCCACGAGAGTGCGTGTGGAGGCACTCAATCCGTTGTAAAATGTTTGAATTTGGAGCCAATCCGGTAGGCCGTGATGCGGGCATCTCCTCAGTAAATCCTTGTATCGCTCCCAAGCTTCGTTGAGCGACTCCATATCAAATTGCCCAAAAGTTGTAATCTCGTTCCTCATTCTCGCCGTCTTCGAAGGTGGGAAGAATTTAGCCAGAAAGGCTTGCGCTAATTCCGCCCATGTCATGATAGAGCCCAGCGGTAAAAAATTTAACCAAAATTTGGCTTTGTCCCTCAAAGAGAAAGGGAAAAGCCGTAGACGAATAGCATCATCAGTGACACCGTTGTTCTTGAAGATGTCACAAATCTCGAGAAAAGACGCGATATGAGCATTGGGGTCATCGTTCGGCAATCCACAAAACTGGCTACCTTGCACCATCTGAATTATAGCCGGCTTGATTTCGAAATTGTTGGCTTGGATTGTCGAGCGCCGAATCCACGAAAAGTTCGTATTGATTTGCGGCAAAGCATAATCGCGGAGTGCTAATGCCGGTTGAACTTGCTGCACAAGATTATCTCTTCCGTGATTTTTGGTATTTTCGGCCATGGTCACTTTTGCTGGTAACTCTCGTTTCTCCTTCTTGCTTCTCCGAAGAGTGCGCTCGAGTTCGGTATCCAAAGGTAGTAGGCCTTTGTTACCGAATTTTATCATGCACTAACCGGAAACTCCTGAAAGGAAAATCAAATAAATAAAATTACACAAAAGCAGTAAAAAAAATGTTCAAACTAAGACTAGAAATACTTAAATCGATATTAGTAAAAAAAAATTCAGTCCCCGACAACGGCGCCAAAAACTTGTTGCGATAATTCGTTTAACGCAAGTGCACGTTATCGTACACAAGTAATAAAGTGATGAGTGAGTTATCGTTCCCACGAGGACTGAATCACTAAGTACCGATTTATGTGTATTCTAATTTTATTTGAACAGTCGAAATTTGGGTTGTAATTAATAACTAAAGAAAATCAATAATAAACAGAAAAATGATCGCTCGAAGAAAGAAAATCAAATGATGAATAAGTCTAGGATTGTGAATCCACCTCGGTTTATCCGAATTTACTCTCGATTATCTGAAGTTAATGATTTCCCCAATTTATTGAAGGCGAAGATTGCTAAAATACTCTACTGCCTCTCCCAAGGTCAGTATATTTTTCTAAGACGAACAATACACTCTATCCCTAGGTGAATTAATTCGAAAATAGGCGAAAAGCACAAAATCTTCAAAAGGCCACGTAGTTCCTATGAGTATGTTCCTATCTCACAAGATAAAACGGTTCTCACCAATAGTTCCTCACCAACTCTCCTCTCCCGATTCGAGTTGCGTAATTAAAACAATCCAATTATTGGCCAGACAATTGAAAGCATTAAAAACGATTGGGAAAACTCAACAGAAAAGGGAATTATATAGATAGTCAAAAGCAAATTCGTCAAAACTTTGGTTTCATCAAAATCCTAGAACAGGGTTTTAGCCTGACATGCTAAAAGATAAAAATAGAGAAATAATGAATGAAAGCATTGAAATCAAACGCAGATGAAGGACTCGGATTCCTCCGTTCTTCTGGCTTTCGCTCTCTGCTCTTGATCGATTCTTCTCTTCCGCGATCTTCCGATGATAATCTCTAATCCGCGATTTTTTCTCAATTCTAACCTTGCATGCTTATTTATAACTCTCTTTTGCCTCAAAAACGCGTCCGTGTGATTAGGTCGAGAACAGGCTCCAAAACGGCCCAAAACCGCGCAGAACACACCAAAACCGCCCCGTGGGCCGCGGATCACTTAATCTGTGCCGCGGCTCACGGTCTTCAGCGCATTTCCTGGGCGCTCCATTTTTCTCCTGGGCCGCGGCTCAGCTTCCTTGTGCCGCGGCTCAGGGTATAGTTTGCTAGGGACTTTCAGGTCATCTTCGTGTGCCGCGGCTCAGTCTCCTTGTGCCGCGGCCCCAGGCCAAAAGTAGCCGTTTTCGCCCGTTTTCATTGTTTTAGCTTCTGGACTCCAATTTCCTGCAAAACATAAAAGAATAGGGCATTACAAGCTCATTTATGCAGATTTAATTATGAAAAGAATACAAAATAATGATAAATAAGCTTATAAAAATACACTTAACAAGCTCCGACTACCACTGCCATTCAGAAGGAGCTTAGCGTCGATCAGAAGACTCCAGTCACTCAGTTTCCTCAGAGTTAGGGCCGTGGTAGGGGTCGGGGTCAGCCGGACCGCCGAGCTGCATTTAGTCCGGGCTCAGTCCACCCCCGTTTGTATCAGATTAGTTGCACGGAGGAGGCAGACGTTCCGGTGGCATCAGGTACCGCTTAGATCCTTTCTCATCCTGTTTCGGTGCTTTTTGATTCGGGTGCTACTCACTCTTTTATTGATTCGGATTGTGTATGTCGCATTGGTATTGACTTCTTGTATGAGTGTGAACCATTTGTAGGGGTATGCCTAGTGGGGATCTTATGGTTGGGAACCGGGAAGTTAGGGATTGCCCATTGAGGATCGGGAGCCGGGATTGGCCCTCGAATCTCATTGTTATAGACCTTAAGGGCAAGGGTTTGATCCTCATGGATGATTGGTTGGATCGTTATGGTGCTATTATGAACTATAGGACTCGTACCATCTCGATAGTGTCCGAGGACGGCACATAGCATACTCTCGTCGGTTGTAAGCCGGGTAGATCGGGAAATGTGATTAGCGCCTTGAAGGCGATGAAACTTCTGAACCAGGATTGTGTAGGCTACTGGTGCTATGCTTTGAAGACGAAAAATGGTGAAGTTGACATGTCGTCGATTCCAATTGTGAATGAGTATCCTGACGTGTTTCCGGATGACTTGCAGGGACTACCACCACAGCGAGAAGTTGAATTCCCTATTGATCTAGAGCCGAACGCGGCTCCTGTTTCTCGAGTGCCATACCATATGGCACCATCGGAGATGTTAGAGTTGAAGAAGCAGTTGGGGGAGTTGTTAGATAAAGGGTATATTCGACCGAGCGCATCGCCTTGGGGTGCGCCTATACTTTTTGTTAAGAAGAAGGATGGATCACTTCGTTTATGCATCGACTATCGAGAATTAAACAAGTTGACCATAAAAAACAAGTACCCTTTGCCTCGGATCTACGATTTGTTTGATCAGCTATCTTCTCGAAGATTGATTTACGATCGGTCTACTACCAGTTAAGGATTCGGGATAGTGATATACCGAAAGCTACTTTTCGGACGAGATATGGCCATTACGAGTTTGTGGTTATGCCTTTCGGGATAACCAATGCCCCAGCAGTGTTCATGCAGTTGATGAACAAAGTTTTTATCGAGTATCTGGACAAATTTGTAGTCGTCTTTATCGACGACATTCTTATCTATTCCCGGAGTCAGGAGGAGCACGCCTTATAACTCCAGATTGTGTTAGAAATTTTGAGAGCTGAAAAGTTGTACACGAAGTTCTCTAAGTGTGAGTTTTGGATCAAGGAAGTGATATTCCTCGGGCACGTGATTTCAGCGGAGGGAGTTCGGGTAGATCCACAGAAGATAGAGGCAGTGATGGCATGGGAACCGCCTAAAAATGTGAAGGAAGTGAGGAGTTTTCTGGGACTTGCAGGCTATTACCGTAGATTTGTTGAATGATTTTCTAAGATCGCTATACCATTCACTCAGTTACTTCAGAAGACTCAGAAGTTCGAGTGGGACGCAGATAGACAGGATAGCTTTGATGAGTTGAAGAGACGGTTGACTACCGCACTAGTTTTAGCTTTATATTAGGGGAACGAGGATTTTATAGTGTATAGTGATGCTTCGGGCCTCGAGCTCGGGTGTGTTTTGATGCAGAGAGATAGGGTTATTGCTTATGCGTCCCGTCAGTTGAAACCTTACGAAGCAAATTACCCTATGCAGGATTTAGAGTTAGCTGCGGTCGTCTTCGTTTTAAAAATTTGGAGGCATTATCTCTATGGGTCGTCGTGTAAGATTTACACGGATCACAACAGTCTAAAGTATATCTTCAGTCAGAAGGAGTTGAATATGAGATAGCGTAGGTGGTTGGAGTTAATTAAACATTATGACCTCGAAATTCTTTACCATCCGGGTAAGGCTAATGTTGTGGCAGACGCGCTGAGTCATAAGCCGATGGCGCTACAGATGTTGGAGGTACTTACGCCTCAAAGCAGGATACAGCGGGATTTAATTTGTCATGATATCGAGGTTTGGGTTCATAGAGTTTAGGGTCAGTTATGTGCATTAGAAATCACTTCGTCCTTGGTTGATGATATCAAGGCGAGGCAATATGATGATCCATTTTTAGTCCAGTTGAGAAAGGACGTGAAGAAGGGGAAAGCCCCTGGATTTGTGGTTCAGGATGATGGAGTTTTGAGATTTCGCGGCAGATTATGTGTACCGAGTGAAATTGAGTTGAGACAGAAGAACTTGAGTGAAGCTCATACTACACCTTATTCCATACATCCTGGTACGAGCAAAATGTACAAGGATGTAAGGAGTAACCACTGGTGGAGCAATTTGAAGACGGATGTTAGTGAGTTTGTGGCGAAGTGTTTGACCTGTTAGCAGGTTAAGATCTAGCATCAGCGACCCGCGGGGTTATTACAACCACTTCCCATTCCAGCGTGGAAGTGGGAAGACATTTCTATGGATTTCATTATCGGTATGCCTAGGACTCAGACTGGAATGAACATGATTTGGATTATTGTTGATCAACTAACCAAATCAGCTCATTTTCTGGGTATTAAGGATACTTGGGGGCTGGAGAGACTAGCACGAGTGTTTATTGCATAGATCGTGAGGTTGCATGGGACTCCTAAGAGTATTGTTTCGGATCGAGATGGCCGATTTGTATCACATTTTTGGCAGGCTGTTCATCGAGCTTTGGGAAATGAGTTGAGACTCAGTACATCCTACCACCCTCAGACAGACGGACAGTCGGTTCGGACAATTCAGACACTGGAGGATATGTTGAGAGCCTGTGCTTTAGACTGGAAGGATGATTGGGAGTCACACTTGCCATTGATCGAGTTCACGTACAACAATAGTTGGCACGCCTCGATCAAAATAGTACCATTTGAGGCATTGTATGGGAGGAGGTGCAAATCACCGTTGTGTTGGGATGATGCATCCGAGTTGATTGGTACTGAACCAGATATAGTAGTTGAGACGAGAGAGAAGATTGCTTTGATTCGTGATAGGTTGTTAACGGCCCAGAGTCGACAAAAGTCTTATGCCGACACGCGTCGCCGGCCGTTGGATTTTGAGGTGGGAGACCATGTTTTGCTTAAGGTGTCGCCAACACGGGAAGTTTACCGCTTCGTCCGGAAGGGTAAACTTAGTCCGAGATATATTGGACCATTCGAGATTTTAGAGAGAGTTGGAGAGCTTGCATATCGGTTAGGCTTGCCGCCATCCTTGAGTCACGTGCATAACATGTTTCATATTTCCCAGCTTAGGGGGTATGTGCCGGACCCTAGCCAGATTATTGATTTTGGAGAGATTGAGTTGGTGCCCGACATTACCATCGAAGAGAAGCCGATTCAGATTTTAGAGCATCGGGTGAAGCAACTTAGGCGCAAAACCATTCCTTTGGTTAAAGTGCAATGGTCGAGACATGGATCCGAGGAATCCATGTGGGAGACAGAAGAGAATATGAAGTCGAGATACCCTGAGTTATTCACTTTGTAAGTTTTGGGACGAAACTTATTTTTAGGGGAGAGAATGTAATATCCGCACTTTCTATTTTTAGTGTATTTTTATTTCGGACGACTCGCTTATTATTGTTTTGGAATTCTAAAACTATTTTGTTCTGTATCCATAACCATCCGGATGAGTTTCGTAGTTGTATTTACGAGATTTCGATTATTGTGTAACTTTTCTACGTTTAGACTCGATTTTAGTAAATCTCATCCTAAACTGACATTTCATTTCGTCGGTAAGTTCTTTTAATATTTCTGGATTCATTACAATGTTCGGAGATTGTTAGTTGGCCTCGAGTTGTGATTCTCGAGAGTTTGGACTGTTTTGTAATATATTAAAGTTTTGGGTATCACCTTTAAGAATTGTTGACCGTTCCGTTGTTTGTTGGGAATCGTACATTCGGATTGAGAGGTTGTGCTTGCTTGTTGTTATTTTCTTGTCATGTCTTGTTATTCGCTGATATCTGTCAAGTTTCATGCCTTCCGAGTCAGGTACAGTCTGACCGAGTTCCTAAATGTACTCTGTACAGGAACAGTTAGCACACGCTAACATTTTTCCGTAGCGTGCACTATGAGGGTAAAACTAGCGCACGCTAGACTTGCTCTATTGCGTATGCTAATGCATCTAGGCAGAATACTCTGGAACTGGACAGATGGTTCAGTATTTCTGAACTGAAACAGGTAGCGTATGCTAATTACATGTTAACGTACGCTAATTGCTAACCTTAGCGCACGCTAAGCTTGTATCTACATATGCTAACAGGAGGAAAGAAGTCTCTGACTGTATTCTGCACCCCGATAGCGCATGCTAATCTTTGTGCATAGCGTGCGGTAAGTCTGTCCGATATATATAGGACAACAACAGCCCAACTTCATCATTTTTTTCTCTCCTTACTTCTTCTCTTCGGCTTTGGGCGATTCCAGACGAGGGTTAGAGCCGATTTCGACCAAATATTATCATCCACTAGCATTGTTGCATTCCTTGTACGAATTCATCAATTTCTTAGCGTCTTTCACCACCCGAATCAAGGTAAGGATCCCTAAAACCCTTGTTTTGAGATTTTGGGGGAATTTTGGGGATTTCTTGTGATTCGACCCTTTTTAATCCGAATTGTCATACATTATTGCTAGACTTCAATTGTAAATTTGTAATCCTTCGTTTTCCTTGAGGATTTGTGGATTAAATTCCGATTTTCCCATTATTCGTCAAATATACTCGATGATACCCTAGTAGTGTCCGATGTATTGGCCCAAGGGGTAGAATTTAGGACGTTTCCTTCATTTCCAGAGTATTGTGGTTGATTCCATATCGTTATATGTTAGGAGCGAAGTATAGAAGAGAATTCGGACCGAAGTCCTTTCCGTTCATTGTTATCATTTCGACAAAATAATCAAGGCAAGTACATGTATTACATTTCGTTATCTGTGTTACGGTTGTGATACGAATGTTGAATTACGATATTATGTGTGTGAGTTATTTTTCTTCCACCTGGAGCGTTCGATGGGGTGTCTGGGGGCCGATACTAAGGGGCACGTCCGCGGAAGTGGTTTTCCACCCGGAGTGTTCGATGTGGCGTCTGGGGGTCAATACTAAGGGGTACGACCACGAGTTACCTAGTTGTGGATGGTTGTATTATTGATATGAGATGATTTACCGTTTTGATGTAAATGTGGTATTCCGGAATATGATTTTTAAATGTTTTCTAAACAAGATAACTGTATTGAATCGTACCTGTATATAATGTAGTGTAATTGTGTACTTGCACTAGCTATTCGAATGCTAACTCCTTAAATGGGGGAAATGCATTTTATACATTTCAGGTGTCGATCGAGCTGAGGAGCTGGCATGGGATATGCACGCAAAGGACGGCCCAGCATGATGATGAGGCTCGAGTCTATGTTTTATGTTTTGTCATTGTATCTACTTGGGTGTTGGAGTTAGACTGGTTGTTTTATAAACTTGGTTAAAGTCCCCTGCGTGGGCAATGAACTTGTATTTGACTTATACTTCATGATGTTCGATTAAAATGTTTTGGCCGAGGCCACGACCCTATTTTAATATGATTAATGTGTCTTATGGGATTTGCTTGTGGATTATATGTCATGTGCTAGCCTGGTAGACCTTATGAGGGTTCTACGGCGTGTAACGTCCCTTACGTGATTAATATTGTTAAATTCTAGCCATTTTGAGTGATTTATACTTTTCACTTTTTCTCCTTTTCTCTCTCATCATTTTCTTCTTACCCTTACTTTTTGCATGCTGTTACGATTTTATTTTTGTGTTACGATTTGTTATTTTCGTAACTGTTTTATTATTATTTGTGGATTTCATAACAAAACGATTTGTTACGATTTTGTTTTGGTGTTATGACTTGTTAAGATTTTATTAATTTCGTTACAAATTTATCTTTTCGTACAATTTATTATGTTACAGTTTGTTTATTTCATACCAAAACGATTTTTTACGGTTTTGTTTTTGTGTTACGATTTGATGATTTCGTAACAAAATGTTTTTTGTGTTACGATTTTATTTTTGTGTTACGATTTTGTGGATTTTGTGAAAAAGACCATAGCATGTATGCATTTGATGAGATGCATTTGACCTACAAGGAAAATTGATTCAAAATGTTGAATTCGTAGCATAGAATCATGATAAATTGATACACATAATCATGACAAACTAATACGAATTCATAAAATCGTAACATGGAATTATGAAAAAGTGATACGAAATCATAAATTCGTAACAGAGAAACAAGGCATATTTATGGGAACTGTAAAATTCGTAACATAGAATAATGACAAACTGATACGAAATCGTAAATTCGTAATAGAGAAACAAGTCATGTTGATACGAAGTAAAAAAAAATTGTATTTCGTAATAGAGAAACAAGTCATGATGTAATGGAGCGCTTTTCCGGATCTTGAGACGATGTCGGGGAGCTTCATGAATGCTCCAAGTGTTGATTTCAGCGGATATTCTTTACTGTGTTCTCCCCACCAGTTAGCATAATCCGGTGGTCTTCTGATGCCAGATTCTTTCATTTAAAAGTCCATTTGTTCTACTCCCTCCGTCCTATCGATCTTGGTTCATATTCCTTTTTTGACCGTCCCAAGATACTTGGTCATTTCCTTTTTAAGACACATTTATCTCTCACAATTATAAATAATATATATTCATATCACCATTTTACACACTGTTTTTCAGCTTTTCTTAAATTCCGTGTCGAAAAGCAAATGCTCAAGATGGATGGGATGGAGGGAGTACAATAAACAAACAATAAAACCAAATCAATAATTCGGAACATGTAAATAATGTTATGAAATAGCAAATTATGTATGCATTTGATGAGATATATTTGACCTACAAGGCAAATTGTTACGAAATACGAAATTCGTAACAACAAAATTAACAGTGTTACTAAATCGCACAAAAAACCCAATAAGCATAAAAATGACGATACGAATTTCGTAATAGGGATACAAAATATCCAATACGAAATTCTAAATTTGTAACAAATTTATAACCTTATTATGAAAATCACATTTCATATCACTTATTCTTGCTTTTCGTATCATTATTTCAATACGAAAAACTAAAATCGTAACAGAATTTTCAATACGAAATTGCAATTTTCGTTACATGTGTAACAGATCTGAGAGAAAAACAGGCGATAATAACAAGATTCGTATGAATTCACCCATCAGTTCAATCACAAATAGTATCAATTCACCAATCGTAGCAGTTACGAAATTCGTAACATGTATACCAAATCTCCAATACGAAAATTTCAAATCAGCACAAATGTGTTACGAAATTCGAATTTTGTAACTTCATACTCATACGAAATAACAAAATCTTAACAAAAAATTAAGGCATAGTGATACTAAATGATAAAATTATAACATGGTAACCCAGTACGAAATGAATAAATTGTAACAACTGTAAATTCGTGACCACGTATGCAAACATACGAAAACTAGATCTAAAACACCAATACATCCAAATTCGTCGGAAATCACCCCAAATATACCATGAATCACCAGGAATCATATAAAAACATGTAAATCATCAAAAATAAATACGAAAATAGCATTATTTCAAGCTAGATCTATGATTTGTCTAGAGAGAAAGATGGAGAAAGAGAAATAAAATCGAGAGAGAGAGTAGGAAAGATCGCGAATCTTGAGTTCTGTCGAGAATATTACGAGCTCCATGGTGGTTTGGGGGGGCAGCATCGGCGGCGATGGTTTCCGGCGAGATTTTGAATATTTTTAGACACAGAAAGAGAAGGAAATGGAGAGAGAAAGATTAGAGGAGAGGAGAAAGTGAAGGATAGAGCATATAAAGATTAGAAGAGAGAAAAGAGAGGTTTCCTAGAAGACAAAGAAAAAAAGAGAGGAGAGATAAAAAATAATGAATTAAAAGAAAAGGATGAGATAAAAGTAGGTGGGTTGAAGGGTAAATCGTCCACAAGTTGTGAAATTGGCTAGAATTTGACAATATTAAGTTGCATGATATAATTTGTAGTCTAAGGAGTCCATATAGCTTACATTCCTACTCCCCTATAAAAAGAAAATAATAATGTAATTACTATTTTGAGACAACGAATTAATTTTGGATTAGACATTAAATATTTATTCAGTTCTCCTAAAGTCTGTTATATTGTATTCGAAATTACGTGCTTCTCTCATATTTCAAATAAAAAGAAAAATCTAAACTATAAATTCGTACGTAAAATAATATAAAACATATAATTGAATGTGCAATTTGTAACACCCCAAACTAGGCGGACATTACAGTGCCGTATACCCCCGACTGGGACCCACTAGGCGAGTGAAAAAGAATGAATTACACAGGGTAAATGTAGTACCGAACCACATTACAACAATAATTACTCCGATGAGGAGTTTCGTACAACACATCCAGGATAATACCGAATACATGTATATTTTATATGAAGATAAAATATACAACACTGAGTGAAATGAGTATTCAAACGGAATGTCTGCAGCGGAATAAATGAAGGAAACATAAATGACTGAAAAGACTGGGACCCCCTTCTAGTATCATTGGGACTCCTCACCGTCAACGTGCTCTCCCCGGGCTTTCGCCTTGCCATGACCTGAAAAACAATATCCCCCAACGGGGTCAGTTACACAGAACAAATATCCTCAAGAGTTGAATAAACACAATCATGAATATGTTGTATAAACCACAAGTTCGATCAAAAAAAAATTGGTTAGATTATAACCCAATCTTGTTGAAAACATACGCAATCAAACATGCTGTATGAATCAACTAACAGTACGGCTCAAAGGGTGGCACCACACTACGCCCGGGATGGAAATGTGTCCATGCACAAGCCACCAACGAGTATCGATCGAATACACATGTGGTCTTGTACCTAATCAGTCTCACGAAGCAATCGACTCGTGTGCACAGTCCAATGTGAGGCCAACAACCAACACACGACTTAAATATGCCCGACATGAAAATCCTACACATACCAACCGGCACGCCAGTATGACCCGGAATGCCACGATATAACAAAAGTGACATCGAAAATGAATAATGACTCACTGAGATGAAATGATAGTGAAATGAATGACAGCTCAATGAAATGATTGGAACCGTCGTTCCTTGTGACTAAGGTGATTAATTGACAATGACAAGTTTTGATATGGTAAATACAATGATGAATGAGTTATGATTATGAATGAACAACAATAAAAGAAATGAATATCCTTTTAACCGAGTAAGAATTTACTTACCCAACACCGGTGACAATTATCCTTCCACGAACAACGTCCTAATTGAGATATCGGTCGCTCGAACAACCTTGAATAATACAATTACCAACAATCCGTTCAATATACGAATCAAACACGAATATAACGAACTCAAAACGTCGATACGATTAAATCAAGTTCATTGGGGCATTATAACTAACACTTTGTGGCCAAACTTCGATTGTTTATAACCAAACCTCAAAAATACCAACATCAAATCCCCAAGAAGTGTTTCAAACCAACAAAGCATCTTCAATACGATCAATAATCCAATATGAATATCCAAATTCGTGATTACAACAACGATTAATCGAAAACCCCCAAATCCAACTCAATATTCAAAGTGTTCTTGAATAATCCTTCAATAATCCAATGAATAATCAAACATATCCATAATCATGCGTATATCATTTCATACAACATGATCTTAACATCCAAAACATCATATCTCAACACAAAATCGAAATCCAAGATGTTGAAGAAATTACCTCTTGAAGATCCAAGCACTTTGATCCGAAGAACACGCGTTAGATCGATTATCCGGGCTTCACGATCGAAAGGAGATGAAGGAAATCAAACCCTCAAGTGATGGATGATGAAAAGTTTCTCCTCTCAAGCTCTCTCTCTCTCGTATAGTTGAAGAAAATGGGAAGAATGAGCTGATCACGCTCAGAAAAACACAATTATAGAGTTGACTGCCCTGTGTGCCGCGGCCCAGCCGAAGTGTGCCGCGGCACAGGGCCAAATCTGCCCCCAGTGATTGGCAGCGTGCCGCGGCCCGGACGAGTGTGCCGCGGCAGTGACTCGGCAATGTGCCGCGGCCCCGTCGGCATGTGCTGCGGCACACGGTACAGACGGGTTGGCCGATAAGTTGCAACATGAGTGTGTCGCGGCCCGGATGGGTGTGCCTCGGCAGTGACTCGGTAGTGTCTTTGCGGCCCCTGCCCGGCATGTCTTTGTGGCCCACAGCCGCTCGGCCAAAAACTGGAACATGTGTGTGCCGCGGCGCACACTCCTTGTGCCGCGGCGCACACTCCTTGTGCCGCGGCCCACACCCCCCTTGAGTCCTAAAATGAAGAAAAATGATCCGGGAAGAAAATAAGAGCAATATGAATCAATATTTGGGAAACAATAACACGAAATGGAAGTACGGAAACCCCAAAACGGTGGTTCCAAGCCATGATTACAAGGATTCGCCCAACAAAACACAATTCGAACAATGAGGAGATTAGAAATGACATGAACTCCAACGTCAACAACGACTAATGAATCAATTTCCACGATCAAGATAATACTCTTGTCTTGATTCCCGAGTAAGGTTGAAATAACGAACAATATCGATACACAACTCGAAGTTATTCCGAACGGTGAACACGAATGAATGATTATAACGAGTGAAAAATTACATAGTGACAATTACCGAATCGAATTACTGAATGATAATGACTGAATTACAACCGGGTATTACATAGACCCCCCCTTAAAAGAGTTTCGTCCCCGAAACTAAGGGTCAAACAACTCGGGATAACTCTCCCGCATACTATCCTCGGTTTCCCAAGTAGCCTCTTCGACTCCGTGTCTAGACCACTGAATTTTAACTAAAGGAATCGCCTTATTTCTCAACTGTTTGATTCGCCGCTCTAAGACTCGTATGGGACACTCTTCATACGAATGATCATCAGCGATCTCGATTTCGTCGAACTGATGTATGTGACTCGGGTCGGCAACATACTTCCGTAGCTGAGAGACGTGAAATACATTATGAATTCGGCTCAACGCCAGAGGTAAGGCCAAACGATAAGCTAGCTCGCCTACTCGTTCCAAAATCTCAAACGGTCTAATAAATCTTGGACTCAACTTTCCCCGCTTCCCGAAACGGAAGATCCCATGACTCGGGGATACCCTGACCAAAACATGGTCACCCGACTCGAACTCTAAAGGTCGACGACGAGTATCTGCATAAGATTTATGTCGACTCTGAGCGGTCAACAAACGACTCCTGATCAAAGATACCTTCTCACGGGCGGCTATAAGCATATCGGGCTCGGTGCCGATTGATTCTGATAAATCATCCCAACACAAAGGAGATCGACAATGACGACCATACAAGGCCTCGTAAGGTGCCATCTTAATCGAAGAATGCCAACTATTATTGTACGTGAACTCGATCAATGATAGTTGGGCTTCCCAATCGTCTTTCCAATCGAGGACACATGTCCTCAACGTCCTCCAAAGTCTGAATAGTCCTCTCTGATTGTCTGTCGGACTGAGGATGAAAAGTTGTACTTAGATTAAGCTGAGTTCCCATAGCACGATGAACTGATTTCCAAAAATGAGACATGAATCGTCCGTCACGATCAGAAACGATACTCTTAGGAGTACCATGCAGTCTCACTATCTCTTTGATGAATAGCTGGGCAAGTCTCTCGGGACCCCATATATCCTTAATCTCAAGGAAAAGAGCTGATTTAGTTAAGCAGTCCACAATCAGCCAGATCGTATTCATGCCACGACGACTCGTCGGCAAACTCGTGATGAAGTCCATTAAAATATCCTCCCACTTCCATTCTGGAATAGGGAAAGGTTTCAGCATACCCGCTGGTCGCTGATGTTCTATCTTGACTTGCTGACAGGTTAAGCATCTCGAAACAAATTCCGCGACTTCTCGCTTCATATTACTCCACCAGTAATTTTGTTTCAAGTCTTTATACATCTTGCTAGACCCCGGGTGAACGGAATAAGGGGTAGCATGAGCTCCTACCAAAATCGAGTTTTTCAACTCGTCATTCGCTGGTACGCATAACCCATTCTTAAAGCGCAAAAGTCCATTCTCGTGGATCACAAAGCCAGGGGATTTCCCCTGAGCCACATCCTCATGGATGCACAACAGTGATGGGTCTGAACCCTGATTCTCTCTGATTGCCTCCTCAAGTGACGATGAAATCTCTAACATGCAAAGTTGCCCTTGTACTTGCTGAAGCCGGACCTTGATCTCGGGTCTAAGGAATTCCTGCTGAAGCTCCTTCTGAACTGTTAAACGAGCAAGCATCTGCTCCTGAACGGACTTACGACTCAAGGCGTCGGCGACAACGTTCGTCTTGCCTGGGTAGTAAAGGATCTCGATATCGTAATCTTTGATTAGTTCCAACCACCGTCTCTGTCGCATATTTAACTCCTTCTGAGTAAGTATATACTTCAACTCTTATGATTGGTGAATAACTGACAGGTGACGCCATAAAGGTAATGACGCCAAATTTCCGGCTGCTAGCTCCGGGTCGTGGGTCGGATAATTAACCAACTAATCCGAGGAAACTTCGGATTTCCTTAACATTCTTCGGAGGTTGCCAATCTCGGATAGACTCCGTCTTCTGAGGGTCGACATGAACTCCGTCTGATGAAATTACATGCCCGAGAAACGTCGCCTCGGACATCCAGAACTCACATATGGAAAAATTTCCATAAAGCTGCTCTCGTCTCAACATGTCGAGAACTTGATGAAGGTGAAGCTCGTGCTCCTCCCAGTCACGAGAATAAATTAAAATGTCATCAATAAAGACAACCACGAACTGATCCAAAAAGTCGATGAAGACCCGATTCATTAACTCCATGAATACCGCAGGTGCATTAGTGCATTAATTAACTTCACGAACTCATAATGGCCATAGCGTGTTTGAAACGCCATCCTCGCTATATCCGACTCTCGAATTCGCAACTGATGATATCTAGATCTTAAGTCGATCTTAAAAAAATACTAAAGTTCCCTGAAGTTGATCTAAGGGATCATCGATGCGGGGTAGAGGATACTTATTCTTGATCGTCACCCGATTCAATTCCCGGTAATCAATACACAAGCGGAACAAACCATCATTCTTCTTGACAAACAATACTGGTGCTCCCCACGGGGACGCACTCGGACAGAGATAACCTTTCTTGAACAATTCCTCAAGTTAAATCTTCAACTCCTGCATTTCGGTCGGGGCCATCCGGTACGGTGCCTTCGATAACGGGGACGTACCGGGCTCCAACTCACTCGCGAATTCCACAACTCTTTGTGAAGGCAACCAGGTAACTCGTCTGGGAATACATCGTCAATCGATGACAATGATACCACGAATGATTGAACATTTCGATTGCCCTAGAGCGGTCAATCGGTGAAAATGATACAATGAATGATTGAACAACTCGATTGCCTTAGAACGGCCAATCGATGAAAATGATACAATGAATGATTGAACAACTCGATTGCCTTAGAACGGCCAATCGATGAAAATGATACAATGAATGATTGAACAACTTGATTGAGGAATTTCTCTGCTTCCATCATATTAATAATTCTTCTGGAACAACGGGAATTACCTCCCTGAAATACACACTCGACTCCAATGACTGGAATGATAGTGACCAAACACTTACAAACACTGAGGATAGTATCATGATGATCCATCCAACTAATACCCAATATTCCATCGTCCTTAAATAAATTCACCACGATTAGGTCCACCAACCAATCGCGGTCATTAAGCTTAATTCAGTCAATTCTTAACCTCATGATTTCCGGAAATTCTTCCATCATCAGGTAGACCGATAGTATGAGGTTCACAAGCAATAGGACTATCTAAATTAAGTCTATTCAAACATGATTCGAAAATGAATGAATGCGGTGCACCAGTATCAAAAGGTACACACAGGTTGAAATAAAATTACGAGTATACCTGAGATCATTCGGGCCACCGGATCGTCGATCCTCCTCATTACATGAATCTGGGACTTGCCGGTCCCCGAACCGAACGCTCCCGTCTGATAAATATGAGCTCCGCCTTTATTTGCTTCCATTGTCTTAAGCGACGTTGACAGAGCAGTCTGATTCTGAATCGCCGATTGCTTCGGGGCCTGAGATGCCGCCGGAGCCGACTTGGAGTCCTTTCGGCAAAAGCGGGCTTTATGCCCAAAATTCCCACAATTATGGCACGTGATAGGCGGTTTCAGACACTTAGTGTTGTAATGACCCGGCGCTCCACAGTTGAAACAGGTGATGGCCGAACTGGCCGCTCGGGACTGAGATCCCGCACGATTATGCGCCGTAGGAGGTCGCTCAGAAACTATAGGACCCGCACGAGGCTTCTTGAAGGTTGACTGAACGCCTTCGGATTGATTACGCTTCGTTGATTTCTTGCTGACAGATGAAGGTTGTTGCTCAGCAATTTCGTTAGCAGCAGGCTCATTCGGGAGAGTTCTCTCGATTAATCCGGCCAGAGTGGCGCAATGATGATTGAACAATTACATATGGGTCATCATGACCTGCATAAAAGTGAGTGGATCAACCCGAACATCTTCTGATCGAGCCGAGTCCTAGGTACGATTTCCCGACAGCGAGTGATTATTTCCCGGGTTTCGGCCCGCACCGCGGCCTCTCCCCGTGCATCCCCTGACATCTCTCTCCATACTGAAGTAGGAAGGTCGCATGATAATCATAGATCTCGTATGAGTACCGCATTATGATTTACGTCATGAAATGATGAAAATGAGCATATGCGCTCTAACACAGTGATTACATGAATGATTAACTGAGGTGACATGATTATCTGATGAAATTCTTGAAATGAGTATCTTGAACAAGTTAACAAGATTAATGATATGATCTTCCAGATCGACAACTGAGTAATGAAATGAATTGAGTGATTAATGAGTTACTATGATCAACATGATTAAAATGAAAATGATGTTTGAGGATTGTTAACTAGTGGATTATGAATGAATGATTATTGCCAGAAATTATACCATGGCGTTAGAAGTCTTACAGTTCTTTCGGTCTGATTGGCTCGGCATTTGCACAAGTCACACGTGACACGAAAGTCCAATGATACTAGTCTGATGACGATGATTTCAAATGAGACATGACTCGAAAGGTACTATTCAAAACCACTCTCAAATACCAACTCTGTAACACCCCAAACTAGGCGGACATTACAGTGCCGTGGACCCCCGACTGGGACCCACTAGGCAAGTGAAAAAGAATGAATTACACAGGGTAAATGTAGTACCGAACCACATTACAACAATAATTACTCCGATGAGGAGTTTCGTACAACACATCCAGGATAATACCGAATACATGTATATTTTATATGAAGATAAAATATACAACACTGAGTGAAATGAGTATTCAAACGGAATGTCTGCAGCGGAATAAATGAAGGAAACATAAATGACTGAAAAGACTGGGGGCCCCTTCTAGTATCATTGGGACTCCTCGCCGTCAACATGCTCTCCCCGTGCTTTCGCCTTGCCATGACCTGAAAAACAATATCCCCCAACGGGGTCAGTTACACAGAACAACAATCCTCAAGAGTTGAATAAACACAATCATGAATATGTTGTATAAACTACAAGTTCGATCAAAAAAAATTGGTTAGATTATAACCCAATCTTGTTGAAAATATACGCAATCAAACATGTTGTATGAATCAACTAACAGTATGGCTCAAAGGGTGGCGCCACACTACGCCCGGGATGGAAATGTGTCCGTGCACAAGCCACCAACGAGTATCGATCGAATACACGTGTGGTCTTGTACCTAATCAGTCTCACGAAGCAGTCGACTCATGTGCACAGTCCAATGTGAGGCCAACAACCAACACATGACTTAAATGTGCCCGACATGAAAATCCTACACATACCAACCGGCACGCCAGTATGACCCGGAATGCCACAATATAACAAAAGTGACATCGAAAATGAATAATGACTCACCGAGATGAAATGATAGTGAAATGAATGACAGCTCAATGAAATGATTGGAACCGTCGTTCCTTGTGACTTAGGTGATTAATTGACAATGACAAGTTTTGATACGGTAAATACAATGATGAATGAGTTATGATTATGAATGAACAACAACAAAAGGAATGAATATCCTTTTAACCGAGTAAGAATTTACTTACCCAACACCGGTGACAATTATCCTTCCACGAACAACGTCTTAATTGAGATATCGGTCGCTCGAACAACCTTGAATAATACAATTACCAACAATCCGTTCAATATATGAATCAAACACGAATATAACGAACTCAAAACGTCTATACGATTAAATCAAGTTCATTGGGGCATTATATCGAACACTTTGTGGCCAAACTTCGATTGTTTATAACCAAACCTCAAAAATACCAACATCAAATCCCCAAGAAGTGTTTCAAACCAACAAAGCATCTTCAATACGATCAATAATCCAATATGAATATCCAAATTCGTGATTACAACAACGACTAATCGAAAACCCCCAAATCCAACTCAATATTCAAAGTGTTCTTGAATAATCCTTCAATAATCCAATGCATAATCAAACATATCCATAATCATGCGTATATCACTTCATACAACATAATCTTAACATCCAAAATATCATATCTCAACACAAAATCGAAATCCAAGATGTTGAAGAAATTACCTCTTGAAGATCCAAGCACTTTGATCCGAAGAACACGCGTTAGATCGATTATCCGGGCTTCACGATCGAAAGGAGATGAAGGAAATCAAACCCTCAAGTGATGGATGATGAAAAGTTTCTCCCCTCAAGCTCTCTCTCTCGTATAGTTGAAGAAAATGGGAAGAATGAGCTGATCACGCTCAGAAAAACGCAATTATAGAGTTGACTGCCCTGTGTGCCCGACCCAAGTGTGCCGCGGCACGAGGCCAATCGCCAGTGATCGGCAGCGTGCCGCGGCCCGGACGAGTGTGCCGCGGCAGTGTGCCGCGGCCCCGTCGGCATGTTCCGCGGCACACGGTACAGATGGGTTGGCCGATAAGTTGCAACATGAGTGTGCCGCGGCCCGGACGGGTGTGCCGCGCGATAACTCAGCGTGTGTCGCGCCACTGCCGGCATGTGCCGCGCCCACGACAGCCGCTCGGCCAAAATCGACCATGTGTGTGCCGCGGCGCACACTCCTTGTGCCGCGGCCCACACCCCCCTTGAGTCCTAAAATGAAGAAAAATGATCCGGGAAGAGAATAAGAGCAATAGGAATCAATATTTGGGAAACAATAACACGAAATAGAAGTACGGAAACCCCAAAACGGTGGTTCCAAGCCATGATTACAAGGATTCGCCCAACAAAACACAATTCGAACAATGAGGAGATTAGAAATGACATGAACTCCAACGTCAACAACGACTAATGAATCAATTTCCACGATCAACATAATACTCTTGTCTCGATTCCCGAGTAAGGTTGAAACAATGAACAATATCGATACACAACTCGAAGTTATTCCGAACGGTGAACACGGATGAATGATTATAACGAGTGAAAAATTACATAGTGACAATTACCGAATGGAATTACTGAATGATAATGACTGAATTACAACCGAGTATTACACAATTTCTACTAGACCTGCTCACGGGTCGTAGCCCGCCAGTTCCGGCCCTCGACCCGCCGGTTCACGGTTCATAAGAAGGTGAACCGTAACCGGCCCTCGTAGGAGGGAGGCGGTTTCGGGCCGATCCCAAAAACCGGCGGTTCTGGGCCGGTTATGGTCTGGACCGCCGGTTCGGGAATTCACATTTTTTTTGCTGTTTCATTAAAACACTATTAAATAAAAATTATTAAAGCATAAATTAAAATAATGGAGAGAGAGAGAGAGAGCAGTGGACAAAGAGAGAGCGGTAGAGAGAGAGAGAGAGTGGGACTTTGAGAGATAGAGAGAGCAGTAGAGAAAGAGAGAGCAGTGTGGAGAGAGAGAGAGAGAGAGTCTGCATTTTTTAATAGGAGAGAGAGAGAAGACTCAAAACCTCACCCACGGCCCACCTTTTTCTAAGAGTTTTCTACTACTACTATTCCCTAAGGATTTTTTTGCAATAACAATTTTGATTAAAAAATATAACTCTCTCTCTCTCTCTATATATATATATATATATAATGGCGGTTCCGGCTCATATCAAGGACGAACCGTAACCGGCCCTTGGTGAGACGGTTCCGGATCGGTTTTTGAACTGTTGACCGTCGGGCCGGTTAAAACCCGTTGACCGGCGAGCAGGTTCCGATTTGGGCAGGTCTAATTTCTACTCTGATTGCGATAGAATAAACTATCTTCACTATTAATACCTTACTCTCTCAACTTACATAACAATTTTTTTTCTTCTTTTTTTTTGCAATCAACTTACAAAATATGGGTGTGCCATTTTCATATCCAACTCTAACACAAATTACACTTTTCATATCCTATCCTATTTTTTGTTGCAGGTAGGGTACAGGTAATACCTGCTGGGTACACAGGTTACCCATTTAAATATAGTTTTTATAGGGTAAATCCATTCTACCCGATCCTACTCGATCCTATCTGACCCTGTCCAGTCTTGTCCTACCCGAATTTTTTTCATAAAATACATTTCTTGTTCATTTTCTAAAAAAATACACTTCGTCAATAATAAAATATTAATAAATAAATAATAATATTTAATAGGAACAAAAAAACCTGCAATAAAATTAAAGTATGGTCCATAATATAAGATGTAATTATTAATTAATTAATTGAAAGTTATGATTTTATTTACAAATTAAATAATATATTATATATTCACCAAATCGTAATATATATATAATAAATATATTTAACTGGTAATCGGATAGCATAATCGGGTCTGGCAGACGGGTAAAATACTAAACCCATATTCTACTCTTACCCTAGCAGAATTTAGCGGGCACGAGCAGTGCCCTACCTGCTACCCGATTTTTCAGGCAGTACCCTATCTATTTACCCGCAGGTAAAACTGACATTCCTAGTCTCAATCAGTTCTGTCGCAGGCTCTTTTTTTATTGATGGTGAATCCGTAACCGCTACTCTTCAAATGCGCGCTGAATAAGTCATCGAACTCTTATTCGTATAGTAAGATGTTCTTTCCTTCTATTATAAGCAGAAGATTTTGTTGAATCTTTAAACTAGGTTTCCTGCTTTTCTGTAGTGACATTCTTACCACTGAGAGGCGGATCACAAGCCTTTCAACCGCGGGGCTGAAGCTAATATATTATATAATTTTATAAAGACAAAAGATACATCATCTAAAGATATAAATAACAAAATATTAAAACTAGACGTTAAATATAAAAATACCAAACATCACTCATCAAAGTAAAACTCGACGATCCTTCGCGGCCTTGAAATCTTCTATAATTTCATCCAAAGTAATCTTTTAAGAAAGTTCTTTTTCGATATACAAAACCTGTAACACCCCCAATCCACTCAGGGATATTACACGTCGTGGACCCCTTTCCGCAAAGATCTACCAGGCAGGAGACTACAAAACAAAACCCACACGTTGTCAACTCGACCAAAACATAAAACCGTAGACTGATTAGGTCTCTTAAAACACAACATAGCAGTACAACTGATAAACCAAAATACAACTCGATCACATAATACACAACATGTCCATCCTCTTAAGGATGACAAAGAAACTAGAAATAAACACTCAGACCGACAGATCACTGACGGACAACCGACTACAACTGTGACTAGTATCGCTGCTTTACATCATCCTCCAAGCCGATCTTGTGGTTTCTCTCTCCAATCAGGACACCTGAATATGAAATAGTCCCCAACGAGGGGTTAGCGATGGAAATCGCTAGCAAGTAACCAAGCTATAAAGTTATATCAAGAATACAACCATTAAGAAAATAACGTTTCAACAAGGTAGTGACATGATCCCCGAGTCTAAATTCCTTTCAAAATAGTTTCCTTTAGGAAGGATCATAAGTATGACTCCAAAATACATTTAAGAGAATAATTGAAGACTTTAGGGGTCTCAGTGTAAAATCATGAAAAGTTTATAAATCTTCTTTTCAGAAGAGTTTACCAACAACGTCGAAATGATTCTATTCACAACAAAGTCTCAACGACTAATTGACAATGCAAGTACATCAGGGACCCAAGGTCCAAATATTCACAAAACAGGTACGAGAATCGCCTAGGACCGGGGTTAAACCACTGGTCCCATCCGAATACTCTATAGACCCTCCCGGACTGGCAATCTAAACAAGCTCAAACACACCCATAAGTTATCTTGACATCGCACTCGCAAGTGACGATTCTCAGAGCCCCCTTCAGACCTACCCAATTCGATAACCTTATGGTTATAACATATCAACTGGTCGTACTCGCAAGCACGCGCCGCCGGAGGCCTCACGGGTCCATACCCAGGTAACATATCAAACACGCCCATAAGTTATCTTGACATCGCACTCGCAAGTGACGATTCTCTGAGCCCCCTCCAGACCTACCCGATTCAATAACCTTATGGTCATAACCTATCAACTGGCCGTACTCGCAAGCACGTGCCGCCGGAGGCCTCATGGGTCCCTACCGGTAACATCTCAATTCAGCAAGATACACAACAACAGAGGTACAATATTCACCACAATCGCAAACACGTAAAACATAAGTTAATGCATCATACACCTCCACAAAGGTACCACATTCACATGACAACATCATTCAAGAAAAAGGCTAACAAGCGAATAATACAAATATTTCACGATTCCACAATTTCTTGGATAACTACTCATTTCTAGCATCTGTTTTAAGCAAAATACAACATGAAGTGGTTGTTATCATTCTACATGAAAACTCAAGTTTACGTTCATATTTACTTTCATAGAAATCACATATTCATTTAAAAGTAAGTTACGGTTCAATATTCAATCACTAACAAGTCCACGTTAAATTCACGACAAATCAAATTCTCAAAGTATAAAGAATATAGACGAGATACTTGCCTCAAGTCTAAAGTGTTAGGAATATGGCCTCGAATGTCACTCAGGGGATGATAGAGTGAGAACATTTATATTGTAATTATGAATATTTAATAAGGCAATTATTATTTCTATATTATTGTATATCACTGACATTGTGATTTGGTATATAGAATAATAGTTCTTTCATTTTAGAACAAAAATTTCGCTCCTTATGGAGATAAGGAGAAAGGCACTGGAAGTGTTTAGGGCTCGAATGCTTAACTGGTTCGCAAATCGATAAAACTTAACTAGACAATAAGTTTAGACAAGACTTGTATAACGTGTACTTTGATATGTAGAGTACCGGTCTTCACTAAGGGTTAGTGGGAACACACGTTATAGGTATGCTAATGGTATTAGTGTATTCGAACACGACTCACCTCGATTCGGTTACATGGATACACTCATGGATTGTCAATGACTGAATCGAAAGGTTGTGATAGGTATACGTGGACCTTTGACTTGAGGTTTCAGTAGGAGATGTGCTTGTGGCATTAAGTTAGTCATTAGAGTATGTAAATGTCCTATGCGATTAATGGCAAATGAGATCATAAGTCTTTGGCCAAAGCAGTTAGAGCTAGTTGTATTTGATACACAAGAGCTCGGTGATCTCGATTTTCATTAACAAAATGCATAGAGTTAAGTTTTAATAGGGTTTGACTTTACCGTGACCCTAATACTTGACCGGGACATATGATTGAAGAGTTTATATGTATACGGTATTCACGACATAATAGTTTTGGAATGATCCGATCATTCGTTCTTATTTAGGTTTTTACGGTACGAAGCATTAGACTGGCTAAGTATTACCCGTACTCCTTGGTTCCTCCATTGCCGACTAAGACGGACCTACAGAGTCACGCACAAGGATATTTGATGGATAAATATGTATTTATTATCTCTTTATTAATATTGGATATTAGATATCTAATTTGATTTATTTGATAAATCATGCGGTCTAGTGAATTGAAATTAATTACCGGGTGATTAATTTAATTCATAAATAATTATTTCTTGGAAATATATTATTATAATTTTGTATTTGATAAAATTAATTAATTGGATTAATTAATTAAGTATAAATACATTTGGGATAAAATGAAGTGTATTTAACGGACTAGACACGTGAATCTCCGGTAAACGAACCGAGTGGCTCGGCTCATTTTCTCACCTAATACCAAGTGGGCCGCCCTCTCACCTTCTCCACACCTTCCATGTTACTTCGTAACATGTGAAGTGTATTTTATATGGCAAATGATGAAGGCTTGGGATTAGATCCCATATCTCATATTATTATCTCATTAGTTATATAAAATGGTGTGTTGGTCTTTGTTTTGAAGTAGACTTGTGAAATAAACACACACATACATAGCATCATGCTATGAGAACATATTGGTGAGGAGAAGAAATAATTTCTTCAATTTCTTGGTTCATTTTTGAGAAAAAGAAAAGGAAGAAGAGAAGAGAAAAAAAATACCATATCAATTCCTAGCCGTGTTCTTTGAGAACAAATTGATATTTTATTTTTTTGATCAATATCCGACGCGTAATAACGTAGAGACATTCGGCAATTTCGGTGTTGGATCATTCAACAAGCTACAACGAATTGGATTCGTGTTCGTGTCGGTAACCGGAGAAAGCTTGTTCGAGTTTTTCCTTCGAAGATTATATTATCAAAGGACTACGAGGGTAAGTATTCTTTGATTCTCTTCCTCGTTATTTATTCGTTTATATGATGCTTGATCAGTCCGTTTTTGGGGTTTGGTTTTATCCGGTTGGACCGATTTATTTTCCGCTGCGTAATTCGATTTTAATCACCGAATCCCAACAGTGGTATCAGAGAGAGGTCTATGCGATCGTATATTCGATATTTGCATTTGGAATGCTTGGTTATTTTTTATGATTTAGAATCATAATTATTTTAATTGTTGATGTTTAATTGTTCATCTAAAAATTATTTTTCATGATTTTATGTTACAATTTAAATCTATTTTTCTTTTGAAAAACTGATTTCATTGTGTAATATAAAAATTAAAAAAAAAAACATTATTTTTGGATTTGGGATGAAAAGACGAGCCGAAAAAATGGCCCACCGCTCAAAAATTTGTCAGGGGCCGCCAGATCGCCGTGACAAGTCGGGCTGGGTTGGTCAAGGGTCAATGATCCTATGGGCCGCGGGCTTTGCCCGAGCCTTGTGTTTTTCAACTCTATTTTTTTATTTTGTTCGGTAAATTAATTTCCCGCAAATTAAATTGGATTTAATTTGACTAAGATATAATTATGGTACTTTTATTCTTAAGGGAATTAATTTATGAAATATTTATTTTGTCTGGAACAAATTAAAATTAACGGTTACGTGAATTAATTAGATTAATTCTAATTGTTGGATTAATTTTTGTTGATTAGATCAATTTTTAGATTAATCTTAACTGTCATTTATTTTAATGTAATTGTTGCATTAATTTTGAATGGGGATGTATTTCATGGGCCTAGTTTTGAATCGTTTGTTTTGTTCGATTGGGTTGTAAGGGCCGTTTTGAGCATATTTATTTTACTAGAAAATTTGTATAGGATGCGATTTTTCAAATGTAAAATTTATATGTAATGACGAAGACCAGAGGAAGATCCATTTGAGAAGACGAAGATTCAAGACCGAAGACTTGTAATTAGATTACGATGTTTTTGTTCTAGGAACGGTCCATGAACTGCATGTTAGTTTTAGGTTGTGTATGTTTTCATATTATATGAGAAACAAAAAAACCGACAAACCGCACTTATAAACGGATTAATGTGCAAAGTGTAACATATAGTTAATACCCCCACTTACAAATACTAAGTTATAAAGGTTACGATGTTTCCTACCCTCCGTCAAACTCATGGAAAATTGAAATCTAAACCGGAATATTATTCTTCCGAGTATGTCGGGGTAATATTTTTGGGGAAGGTTGATAAATTCCTAGAGTGCATTAGATGCCTTTAGTTGTGACAAATCAAACCCCTAGAAACTATATGGGTTGTCGGGTAAAACTCAATTGTCAGACTAATAAGAGTTGACGGTTTAAACATAGATAGTTCAGCTGTAATACCCGAGATTTCTGATATGTATTTGAACCTTGTGATATTGTAATTGTTGCATTTTGATCTGAGTATTATTCTCTGTATTTCATGATCCGGTGTTGTTGAACGCATGATTTCATGAATGTGTTCTAAGTGGTGATTTTGCACATGTAGCGCAGGCTATCGACTTAGCGTAGCATACGCTAAATTGGGTTCGTAGCGCACGCTATGTATGAACCTTAGCGCACGCTATACGTAGTCAGCATGATTAAGACACGGTGGTAGGTGAGATTGGCTGCGGATCTCGGTCGGATCATGTCGGGATGAACCTGGACGGCTTTCGGGAAAAGCCAAGTCAACGCAGTAGCGCACGCTACTGATATGAGGATAGCGCACGCTAAATGCTGAGTACAGTGAAGTCAGTAAGCTTCGTATGGCCGTTAGCGCACGCTATGGATAGGGACTAGCGCGCGCTAATAACAATTTCCTATATATAGGACAACATCCTTTTTCATTTTTTTCAGAATTTTCACTTCCCAAATCCGAATTCTTGGACTTAGAGAGTTACTTCCTCCATCCTCAACCTTTCATATCATCATCCTAGCACGAGTTGGAAGATTGTAGATCATTGGAGATTGGTGTTCAAGCCTTCGGCGTTGGATTTCTTCAAGTTCCCCCTTGTTCTTCACTACTTTGAGGTAGGTGATTCTTCACCAATATTAAGTAATGTTCTGAAGGACGTTTTGATCATGATTTGGGATTATCTAGTCAGTTAAATTCATAAGTAGTCGAACATCATGTGTTAGAAGGATATTTTCGATGTTTCGGTACTTATTCATCGTATAATCCATTGAACCTATTAGTGTTTGAGCTCCTAGCATATTCATGAAGCTTCAAAACCGATTTTGACTAGTATATGGAGATTACCAAGTTCTTATGTCTTTACATAAAGGAATCATACGTTTTGGGACATAGAATGGATTGAACTTAGGATATTTTCTTGAACATCAAAGATGAATTATGGTGTTGTGATGATTATACGTATCCTTGTATCTCGTAGTTGTTTAATCCTTAAAGATCTTTCACAAACCGTATGAGCATGATATGCACGGAGATGACATGTATTAACACTGAAGATTTCATGAGTTTCATCACTATTAGATCAAGTTTTCTGCCCAGTAGTAAACTGCCATGCACGGTTAGCGCACGCTAAGATATGTATATTAACGTGCACTATCGGGAATGAGTTAACGTACGCTATGTTTGGTACGTAACGTACGTTATGTCATAAGTCGAGTCAGTCAGCTGATTAGAGAGAACTGTCAGTACATAGCTAGCGTACGCTAGACTTGGTCATTTGCGTACGTTAAGAGGCAGACTTAGCGCACGTTACGTAGAGTACGTAGCGTACGCTAAGTAGTTCAGGCAGATTACATATTTATAGCTTTTGGCCGTAGACCGGATTGATAGGCATTCGTACGACTTGAGATGAATTCTATATCATTTCTTTTGTTAAGGTTCGAGCTTGCTACGTTGATCAAAGGAGGTGGCCTTCGAGTGTGTTGAGATCATTGGAGTGTTTAGTTCTTGCCATCTTCGAGGCAAGTATCGTAATGTGTTAATATTGGTATTTTGAGCATGCATGTGGTTTATTCATGTTGTTGAACATGGGATTTATTTCGTTGAATTGTCATGATATTCGTTATCTAGTGTTTGTATGTTCATGTTGATGGACATAGCGATTTGGCATATATGTATGCATGAGTTGTGTTTGTGTATGTTGTACGATCTATGCTGAGGGCGCTGGATCGGATGTCTACTTCGTGTTGGTCCGACGGGATCATCTTGGGATCTAGGCTGAGGGCGCTGGATCATTGGACGGGTTTTTCCACCTCGTGCTGGTTCGACGGGATCATCTTGGGATCTATGCTGAGGGCGCTGGATCGTTGGAATACCCATACTGTCTAAATGGAATCTTGTGGATTCGCATTGTTGGATTCCGGTAGCGGAAATTCGTGTTGTGTATTTTGTTATGAATTGTTGTGGCATATCCGATTTATTTAATATGATACTTGTACTAGCATAGTTTTGCTAACCCCTTTGGGGGTGGACATTTGTTTTGATGTTCAGGTAGCCGAGGAGCGGGGAAACAGCCACAGTACCGACGTGACGATGAAGGGGCTCAGTGATGTTTGTTGTTTTTGTGATTTGTCTTCTTGATTCATTTTCAGTACTCGAGTACGCGTATCTTATTAATATCATTTCGATATGGTTGTATTAATTAACTCTTTGGATCAGTTGGAACCGGTGTGTAACTTGAATTTCTGTGGTATTGTTGGATTATATTCACATCTCTTTTAATTAGCCTCGTAAATCCTTACTTAAAGGGTTTACGGCGCTGTAATTATTCCGAATATCTCGGGGTGTTACATCAGCGAGCCATAGAAACCGAATGGATTGAGGGCAAGTGAACTAGGGGTAAAAGAAGATCGAATCATCCATTAGATGGGTTGGTGTTAGACACCACTTTATAAGGAATGATAGAACATAAACCGTATGGGTTGACCTCTATTAAACTTTGTAAAGAAATCGATCACCACTAAGAAGTCACCCAAGACTTCCGGATTTAACATGGGAGTGTGTAAATGCCGATAATATAGTGGGAGCCGAGTTATGAATAAAGAAAGTCCTTAAATTCTTTACTCGGATCATAATTAAACAATCACTAACGAATCTTAAATTATTCTCTGCAGTTAACAATATCTCTCAAAATGACAATGAACCCACTCGCTATTTTACTTGAAAAGAACACTCTAACTGGACCCAACTTTGTGGACTGGCTCCGAAATCTAAGGATAGTCCTCAGTTTGGAAACATTGGGATACGTCTTGGAGGCGGACATCCCACCGGATCCTGTAAGGACCAGGTCTAATCAGGAAGATGTTGATGCCCATGAGAAATGGGTTAAGGATGATGTCAGGGTTCGTACTTTCATGATGGCCTCTATGAACAATAAGCTTGAAAACATGCCCTCTTCTAGGGCGATTCTGTCACATCCTACTGAACTATATGGGGAGCACAGTCGAACTGCTCGGTATGAGATATCGAAGCAGTTGTTTGGTGCTCGGATGAAGGAAGGTGAGAAAGTTGGGGATCATGTCCTCAAAATGATATCCATGATCGAGAGATTGGAGGCTCTTGATTTCAGGATGAATGCTTCTCTCCAGACCGACCTCATCCTACAGTCACTTTCTGACTCCTTCTCTCAGTTTGTGATGAACTTCAACTGCAACGAGATTGCTTGCAACTTATCTGGGATAATGAATAAACTGAGTACGGCACAGTCTCAGATGAAGACTAGGCCGAAGGAGGCTGCACTTGTCATTTCTTCTGGGCGTCGGAGGTCAAATAACAATAAGAAAAAGGGCAAGAAGCAGTTCAAGCCCAAAGGAGGGGTACAAAAAGATAAGGGCAAGGCCCCAATGGTTCAAAAGAGTAAGGGTGCTAAGAAAACAGACAAATGCCGCAACTGCTGTAAGCTAGGCCACTGGAGAAGGTACTGTCCAAAACGTGACCGAAATGTGCCTTCAGGTACGGAACTACTGGTTTTGGAAACATATTGTTCTGTAACTGTATATTCTACTTCTTGGATACTTGATTCTGGTGCGAGTTCTCACATATGTATAATGAATCAGGATCTGGAACGAAGTAGAAAGCTTGGACCTGGAGAAGTGATGGTGATAGTTGGCAGCGGGCAAAGTGTCGAGGCTACTGACATCGGATCACTATTGTTGGATTTAGAATCCGGTTTTATTCTTACTTTGGAAGATGTACTTGTATTGCCCAAGGGGCATAAAAACATTGTATCAATTCCGGTCACGGACCGAAAGGGATTTCACTTATTTATAGAAGATATATCCTGTCGTATTTATTTCAGAAATAAATTGGTTGGTACTGCTACATTATTAAATGGTTTATACCATTTGAATCTAAAGAATAAAACAACCGTGAACACTATAACTAGGAAGCGTGGTAGGGAGGAAGCAAACCAAGCACTTAAGTGACATCTTAGACTTGGTCATATTGGTCAGACCAAAGTTCATAAGATGGAGAAATATGGCCTTACGGGTCCATTGGGATCAGATCCCTATCCAACTTGTGAATCTTGCCTTCAAGGCAAAATGACTAAGTTACCCTTCGCAGGGACTTTTGAAAGAGCTGCTGAAAAACTTGGATTGATCCATACCGACGTTTGTGGCCCTTTTTGAAGTGGCACGAGATGGATTTCAGTATTTCATTACATTCACTGATGACCATACTAGGTATGGGTTCGTGTACTTAATGAAACATAAGTCTAGAGCTTTTGATAAATTCAAGGAATTTAAGCCCTAGTTGAAAATCAAACAGGTAACCGTGTTAAGACTCTACGGTCAGACTGAGGTGGTGAGTACATGAGTACCAAGTTTGATGAGTTCTTAAAAGAACTAGGAATAGTGTCACAATTCACTCCTCCAGCTACTCCACAATTAAATGGTGTATCAGAAAGAAGGAACCGAACCTTGTTGGACATGGTTCGCTCCATGCTTAAATATACTGATCTACCGATTTATCTGTGGGGTCACGCGTTCCTTACTGATGCACATATCTTGAACAGATGTCCTTCCAAATCCATTTCTAAGACTCCACATGAGATATGGAGAGGTAGGAAACTAAGTCTGAATCACATTAGGATTTGGGGATGTCCTGCTTATGTCAAGAAGACTAAAGTAGAGAAATTGGAAGCTAGGTTTGTGAAAGGTCGTTTCATAGGATATCCA
This sequence comes from Orobanche coerulescens, assembly GCA_033398695.1. Lineage (NCBI taxonomy): Eukaryota > Viridiplantae > Streptophyta > Magnoliopsida > Lamiales > Orobanchaceae > Orobanche > Orobanche coerulescens. Next base: position 24,775,242 of record CM065805.1, on the reverse strand, counting down.
AGGGATTCCATGGGATATCAATTCTACATGCACGAAGATCATAGGATCATTGCTTCTATACAAGCACACTTCCTGGAAGACCAATTTATTCAGGAAGGAGGTGCAGGTAGAAATATTTCTTTAGAAGAAATAAAAGAAACACCAAATGAGACACATGTGCAAGATATTAGAACCGAACCTTCTGAAATACAAACACAACCTCGCAAGTCTAGTAGAATTTCTCAATTACCTGAGAGGTATGGCTATCTGCATAAAGAGGAACTGGGTGCCCATGAAATGACAGAAATTAGTCAAGAGAATGATCCTTCTACATATGACCAAGCGATGGTAGATGTTGACTCCGCCAAGTGGCAAGAAGCTATGGAAGCTGAGGTAGACTCAATGCATGCTAATGAGGTCTGGAATTTAGTAGATTGTCCTAAAGGCATAGTGCATATTGGAAACAAATGGATCTATAAAAGAAAGACTGAAGGAGATGGCAAGGTTGATACCTATAAGGCCAGGCTTGTGGCAAGGGGTTATTCCCAAAGAGAAGGAATCGATTACTTCGAGACCTTCTCACTTGTAGCTATGATTAAGTCTATTCGCATGATGCTTGTCATAGAAGCCCCACTTAGATTATGAAATATGGCAAATGGATGTGAAAACGGCATTCCTAAATGGATTCCTCGAGGAGAAGATTTATATGGAACAACCTAAGGGATTTATATCTCAAACCAATATTCATAAAGTGTGAAAACTTCAGCGTGTCATTTATGGACTAAAGCAAGCTTGGCGAAGTTGGAATCTTCGTTTTAACGAGACAGTCAAAGAGTTTGATTTTGTCCAAAACGAAGAGAAGACATGTATTTACAAGAAGGTTAGTGGGAGCAAAATTGCATTCTTAATACTATATGTAGAGGACATTCTACTTATAGGAAACGACGTAGGAATGCTCAGTTCTGTGAAAGCTTGGCTTTCTAAAGAGTTCTCAATGAAAGACTTGGGAGAATCTACCTATATTCTGGGTATTCGTCTCTACCGGGATAGAGCGAAAAGAATGTTAGATCTTTCCCAAGCCCTCTACATAGAAAAGTTCCTGAAGCGATTTAGGATGGAAGATTCTAAAACAGGGTTTCTACCTATGCAACATGGTGGAAACCTTTCCTTAGAGATGTGTCCTCAAATTGAGGAAGACATAAAGGAAATGAGCAAGGTACCCTATGATTCGGCAGTAGGTAGCCTCATGTATGCTATGATATGTACTAGACCGGACATTGCCTATGCTGTGAGCGTAGTAAGTCGGTTTCATTCAAATCTAGGGCAGGAACATTGGACTGCTATGAAGAACATTCTTAAGTACCTCAGGAGGAATAAAGACTTGGTTCTTACATACGGCGGTGGAGAACTTAGAGTGATGGGTTATACAGACTCAGATTTTTCGGGGGACATGGATGCTCAGATGTCCACATCAGGGTATATCTTTACTCTGAATGGTGGGGCAGTTTCTTGGAGAAGTGCCAAGCAAAGTTCCACTGCTATCTCTACATGTCAAGTCGAATATCAGGCAGCTATGGAGACTGCTAAAGAAGCTTTCTGGATAAAGAAGTTCACTGAGGAACTTCAAGTGGTTCCTAATGCAGAGTAGCCCGTGGCACTATTTTGTGACAATGCCGGAGCTGTTGCACAGGCTAAGGAGCCTAGGGATCACCATAACACCAAACATATTGCGAGAAAATATCATTTTGTTAGAGAAATGGTTCAGGAAGGGAATGTTATACTGCAAAGAGTAGACACAGCAATTAACGTTGCTGATCCGCTTACCAAGCCACTATCTCAGAAGGTCCTAGAGAGACATTTGTAGAGTATGGGTATTAGATACCATAGTGTGTGGTATTGAGTGCAAGTGGGAGATTATTAGGAATATGCCCTCGAATGCAACTCAGAGGATGATAGAGGGAGAGCATTTGTATTGTAATTCTGAATATTTAATAAAGCAATTATTATTTCTATATTATTGTATATCACTGGCATTGTGATTTGGTATATTAGAATAATAGTCCTTGCATTTGAGAGCAAACATTCCGCTCCTTATGGAGATAAGGAGAAAGGCACTGGAAGTGTTTAGGGCTCGAATGCTTAACTGGTTCGCAAGTCGATAAAACTTAACTGGGCAATAAGTTTAGACAAGACTTGTATAAAGTGTACTTTGATATGTAGAGTGACGGTCTTCACTAAGGGTTAGTGGGAGTACACATTATAGGTATGCTAATGGGATTAGTGTAATCGAACACGACTCACCTCGATTCGGTTACATGGATATCACTCATGGATTGTCAATGACTGAATCGAAAGGTTGTGATAGGTATACGTGGACCTTTGACTTGAGGTTTCAGTAGGAGATGTGCTTGTGACATTAAGTTAGTCATTAGAGTAGTTCGATCCAATCGTCGGTTGGTGGGGTCAACCTCGAAATGTAATTTAGTGGGCAAGTAGCAGTCTCTACTCAATACCAAGATAGGATTCTTTCTATTGTTAATGAGCAGGTAAATGTCCTATGTGATTAATGGAAAATGATATCATAAGTCTTTGGCCAAAGCAGTTAGAGCTAGTTGTATTTGATAGACAAGAGCTCGGTGATCTCGATTTTCATTAACAAAATGCATAGAGTCAAGTTTTAATAGGGTTTGACTTTACCGTGACCCTAATACTTGACCGGGACATATGATGGAAGGGTTTATACATATACGGTATTCACGACATAATGGTTTTGGAATGATCCGATCATTCGTTCTTAGTTGGGTTACGGTACGAAGCACTAGACTGGCTAAGTGTTACCCGTACTCCTTGGTTCCTTCCATTGCCGACTAACACGGACCTACGGAGTCGCACACAAGGATATTTGATGTATAATATGTATTTATTATCTCTTCATTAATATTGTATATTAGATATCTAATTTGATTTATTTGATAAAACATGCAGTCTAGTGAATTGAAATTAATTACCGGGTGATTAATTTAATTCATAAATAATTATTTATTGGAAATATATTATTATAATTTTGTATTTGATAAAATTAGTTAATTGGATTAATTAATTAAGTATAAATACATTTGGGATAAAATGAAGTGTATTTAACAGACTAGACATGCGAACGTTCGGTATACGAACCGAGTGGCTCGGCTCGTTTTCTCACCTAATACAAAGTGGGCCGCCCCCCTCACCTTCTCCACACCTTCCTTGCTACTTCCTAACATGTGAGGTGTATTTTATATAGCAAATGATGAAGACTTGGGATTAGATTCCATATCTCATATTATTATCTCATTAGTTATATAAAATGGTGTGTTGGTCTTTGTTTTGAAGTAGACTTGTGAAATAAACACACACATACATAGCATCAGTCGTGAGAACATATTGGTGAGGAGGAGAAATAATTTCTTCAATTTCTTGGTTCATTTTTGAGAGAAAGAAAAGGAAGAAGAGAAGAGAAGAAAAATACCGTATCAATTCCTAGCCGTGTTCTTTGAGAACGAATTGATATTTTATTTTTCCGATCAATATCCGATGCGTAATAATGAGGGTTTTTCCTTCGAAGATTTTATTATCAAAGGACTACGAGGGTAAGTATTCTTTGATTCTCTTCCTCATTATTTATATTCGTTTATATTATTCTTGATCGGTCCGTTTTTGGGGTTTGGTTTTATCCGGTTGGACTGGTTTATTTTCCGCTGCGTAATTCGATTTTAATCACTGAATCCCAACACAAAGCACACGAAGCAACGAGAAAGCTCCACCGGAAACCCTTGATGAGGACGACGACGAACAGAAGGGTTCGATATGAGCTCTTTGCAAGGAACTCGCCCTAACATCATATCATTAATAAATCAACGACCGTACGAGAAAGAATAATCGTAGAACGCCTGAAACCCCTCTATGATATTCTACCGGACACCTTCAAGGCGTCGATTATGAACTCATCAAAACGACGAATCCTTAGTAATCAAACCATGGTACAACAAAGAAATTGGTAGAATACAACTTAATAATCTATAATCCATCACTAATCTAGGTTATTACGGATCAAATGGACGAAATCAGACAAAATCCCCAATTTCCCCAAAACTAGATTTTTAGGAAATCTAACCGGGATTTGGTCGATCGGCGGAGGTTATGGGATGATTAATCGACGTTATCAACTCAGGAACTTCGTGGATTGATAGTTTAACATCATGTCTTCGTGTTCTTCAAGCCCCAGCCGCGGAATGGAAAGAAGATAAATGAGAAAATGAATCATATAAATACTGCCCAGCGACGTGTAACACCCCCAAGTTATTCAGGGAATATTACAGCGCCGTGAGCCCCGCCGTGGGACCCACAAGGCTATACATATGCGGAACTATAAAAATTTAACCGAGAACGTCTACCTACAATGAAATGAAGAACAATACAAAGGGTATTCAACCATATCCAATGTATCCAAAGACATCACAACACAAAATCAATACCTCGGCAACATAGGCCGGAACATCAAAGAAAACTGGAAAACAATACTCGAGTATTCAATAACCACTCCAGTACAACAACACTGGATGGGAGAACATAAGATACAACCGGAGATAAAACACAGTATCACGCTTGCCCATCATCTTCGTGCTGACCCGATACCTGCCTGTCCACTCTCCTAGAACCTGAAATACATAAAAAGTATTTCCCCCATAAAGGGGTTAGCCGTCGAATATCAAATATGAAATACAATACTCCTCGACAATAAAGTAAAGGTAACCGTCAATTCATCAATTCAAGACTAGTATTTAAGAATAACTAAATCTCATATCATCACATAAATACATACATGATCAACCGTGGAACCGCACCAGAGGCTACGGAACCCTCAGAGGACTCGTCGGCCCATCTCAGAGTGGTTAACTCATATCATCTGTGGAATCGCACCGAAGGCTACGAAACCCTCAGAGAACCCGTCGGCCCATCCCAGAGTGGATATAAATGAACATGCCATTCATATATCTTACTTTCAAAGTCGAGAACGTACAATCATAAATATATACTTGCCTTTGAGACATCGAGAAATCGAACGGAAGAGTATGAGTTCGGTAGGTCCAAGAACGCACTTTCGGTACCTAAACATTGCATAAGGGATATGATCATCAATAATCCATACTTATAATTCATGAAGAAACTCCTGAAACCCGTCTACGATTCACGAAAATACAAGGGTAAACAACTAAAGGTTGGAAAATCACCCAAACCCTCACAAGTCCGAACACTGCACAAACCAATCCGTAAAATCGTAGGGAAAGCATGTATACGGGGTAGATACATCATAATCTCAAGATTCTCAAGCTTCAAACCGGATAAATCGGACGAATCTAAGAAAAACCCCAAAATTCCCAAAAGTAGGGTTCTAAGGATTTTTACCTTGATTTGGACAATAGAATCGATTAGATTTTATGAAATCTTTGTTCTTCAACCAAAGATGTTGATATCTGAAGAAGGGTTGCCTCCGAACTCTCCAAATCGCTGCAACCCTCTGCTCTCGATCGGAAGAGTGAGAAGAATGAGCAAAAATGACGAAATGGAACTCAACTGTCCAATATATATTCGCCCAGTCTGGCGCACGCTACGCCTCTAATATTATCGTGCGCTAGCGAGGTCACTGGGTAGTCCAGTGGCTTCTGTCGGACCCCATTATCATGCGTTAAGTATGCTATTTCATGCGCTAACCGCCTTCCTTTAGCGTGCGCTAGCCGAAAATTAGCATGCGCTACCTGGAAAATGGTGTCCAGAAATTGGAGTCCAGAACCTACTGTCCTCTACCCTGCTCGAGTCTTAGCATGCGCTACCATGATAGCTTAGCGTGCGCTACACAACACTTATAGCGTGCACTAGTCGAAGCCTAGCGTACGCTACCTGATAGTCCAGACAACTTGACAACTTCACTGCCTCTGCCGACCCAGCCCGTTAGCGTGCGCTACGGACGTATTAGCGCGCGCTACTGACTATGAATAGCGTGCGCTAGCTAACTCCTAGCATGCGCTAATTTCTAGTACAGAGAGCAGGATGAGTTACTGGTTCTGACGTGGTTGGTCCCTTAGCGCGCGCTACGGCTCAAAGCTAGCGTGCGCTACTCAAGGAGAATTAGCGTGTGTTAGCCTAGGCCTAGCGTGCGCTATTTCTCTGAGCCAGAACACTACCGCAAGGTCTAAACAACACAATCATGATCCAAACAAGGTACGAAACTCTATAACAATATCAACAACATCACCAAGAGTTTATAGAGCGCCAAAATAGGAAGGACGGCAAGGTCAAACAGTCAATAAAAAGTACGGGTATTACATTCTCCCCCTCTAAAAAAAAGTTTCGTCCCGAAACTTAAGAAATAAAAAGTTCGGGGTACTCCAACCGCATCTTCTCTTCCGTCTCCCAAGTCACCTCCTCGACTCCATGTCTCGACTATTGTACTTTAACCAGTGGAATGGTTTTACGATGAAGTTTTTTCTCACGACGCTCAAGGATCTTCACGGGTCTATCCGGAAAGGTAATATCCTCGGCTAAGTCAATATCACTATAGTCGATAACATGGCTCGGATCCGGCACATACTTTCTCCCAAATGACTTTGTTCTTCGCTTGAAACGGATGACCCGAACCGGGATAAGGAATATGCCCACTAACAACTATGAGTATGAGTGCTCAATCTCAACTCAGTAACCAAAGCCTGATGAATGGCCTGCTAGAAATGCGATACGAAACGATCGTCTCGATCGAAAACAATGGTCTTGGGGGCAACATGCAATCGTACGATCTCAGCTATAAAATTTCGAGCCAATCTCTCCGGTCCCCAAGTATCCTTAATACCCAAGAAGTGTGCAGACTTGGTCAACTGGTCGACGATTACCCAAATCATATACATTCCAGCCCTAGTTCTCGGCATGCCCGTGATAAAGTCCATTGAAATGTCTTCCCACTTCCACTCGGGAATGGGAAGTAGCTTCAACAACCCCGTTGGTCGTTGATGTTCGATCTTGACTTTCTGACACGTCAAGCACCGTAATACAAATTCCGTGACATCCTTCTTCATGTTATTCCACCAAAAATTACATTTCAATTCCTTGTACATCTTACTCGTTCCGGGGTGGATTGAGTAAGGTGTAGCATGAGCTTCTCGGAGAATTCTCTGCCTCAACTCTAGATCATTTGGATTACAAAGTCTGCCTTGAAATCTCAATATACTATCCTCGTGAACCATAAAGCCAGGAGCTTTTCCTTTAATTACATCTTCCTTCAGTTGAGAGATCATCCGGTCACTCCACTGTTTCCCCTTGATGTCGTCAACCAAGGACGAAGTGATTTCGAGAGTACACAACTGTCCTTGTACTCGTTGAAGCCAAACTTTTATTCCTTGCTCGATTAAATCCTGCCGAATCTTTGTCTGAGAAGTAAGAACCTCGAGCATTTGGAGAGATGCCAATTTGCGGCTCAAAGCATCCGCGACAACATTGGCTTTACCTGGGTGGTAAAGAATTTCTAAATCGTAATCCTTTATCAACTCTAACCAATGTCTTTGTCTCATGTTCAGCTCTTTCTGACTGAAAATATACTTCAGGCTCTTATGATCGGTATAAATCCGACATGGAGAACCATACAAATAATGCCGCCAAATCTTGAGTGCGAAGACAATTGCGGCCAACTCCAAATCGTGAGTAGGATAGTTCATCTCGTACGATTTCAGTTTTCGTGACGCAAAAGCTATCATCTTATCATACTGCATAAGTACACATCCAAGACCTTGACCCAAAGCATCACTATAAACCGCAAAGCCCTCACTACCATGTGGTAAAGTTAAAATCGGCGCTGAAGTCAAACGTCTCTTCAGCTCATCGAAGCTCTGTTGTCTCTCATCCGTCCAAACAAACTTTTCTGTCTTCTGGAGTAATTTCCTAAGCGGCCAAGCGAGTTTCGAGAACCCCTCAACAAACCGACGGTAATACCTAGCAAGGCCCAAAGAGCTACGAACTTCCTTAACATTTTTAGTCGGTGCCCAACCTAGCACTGCCTCAATATTCTGCAGGTCTACACGAACCCCTTCAGCCGAAATCACATGGCCGAGAAACATAACTTCTTCCAACCAGAACTCACATTTTGAGAATTTCGCATAGAGGTGCTCGGTTCTCAAAATATCTAGTACCAAACGCAAGTGTCGGGCATGTTCCTCTTTATCTCGAGAATAGATCAAAATGTCGTCAATAAAGACGACTACACACCTGTCGAGGTACTCAATGAATATCTTGTTCATTAACTGCATGAATACTGCCAGTGCATTAGTCAAACCAAAAGGCATAACTACAAATTCATAATGCCCATATCTCGTCCGAAATGCAGTCTTCGGAACGTCAGACTTTTTCACCCTGAGTTGATAGTACCCTGATCTCAAATCAATTTTTGAGAAAACTGCAGCCCCCTGCAACTGATCAAATAAATCGTCTATACGAGGCAAAGGATACTTATTTTTGATGGTCACTTTGTTCAGCTCACGGTAGTCGATGCACAAACGTAGTGAACCATCCTTCTTTCTTACAAAAAGAACAGGCGCACCCCAAGGTGAAGCGCTCGGTCTGATGTACCCTTTTTCCAATAATTCTCCCAGCTGATTCTTTAATTCTTGCATCTTGGAAGGTGCCATACAATAAGGTGCCTTAGAAATCGAAGCCGCATCAGGCTCTAAGTCCACAGAAAATTCTATCTCTCGATCTGGCGGTAATCCCGGGAGATCGTTCGGGAAAACATCGGGATATTCATTAACAACCGAAATCAAAGAGAAATCGACTTCGTTCCCTTCCTTCTTCAAAACGTAACACCAATAGCCCGTACAACCTTTATTCAAAAGTTTTACGGCCTTCATGGCACTAATAAGTAACTTAGATTGGCCCGACTTATGTCCCAAAACTGAGTACTCGTATCCTTCTTTAGTCATCATGGTGATAACCTTGGTACGGTAATTCATAATCGCTTGGTGACTATCAAGCCAATCCTCGCGGAGGATCACGTCCTCGCCTTCCATGTCAACTACAATCAAATTCGATAACCAATCTATACCGGATATACTCACCGGAAAATCTTTAATCTCCCGGTTCCCCACAATTCTATCCCCGCTAGGTAGTTTCACAATGAAGGGATCGCAAGCAGTCATACAAGTTATATTCAAACGGCATACACATTCCAAGGAAATGAAAGAATGGGTAGCACCCGTATCAAAAAGTACATGAACTGGATGAGATAAAATATGGATGGTACCTGAGGCCACCGCTGCATCGGGTTCGTCTGTTCGACGCATCTCATACACTCGTGGTTGTACCAAACCGACTCTATAGTTTTCCCCTCCAGCGTTTTGACCCCGTCCCCGGCCCCTGCCGTAATTTTGTTGAGACTGACCAAAAGATTGCCGCTGATTCATGCCTTGATCAAGTGGCGCTGGGGCAGAAGCCCGAGTGTCCAAAGTCTAATTTGGTTCGGAACAATAAGCCGCCCTATGTCCCATCTGTCCGCAAGTGTGACACTCCAATGGTGGAAAACTGCATTCCAAATTAATGTGGCCTGGACGACCACAATTATAGCAAGTCACTATGCGAGTTGTGGTGCCCGGTGCAGAACGAAAACCCCTCTTTCATTTGGCAGAACGTGACGACTGTCCGGCGGAACGGTTAGTCGTCTGTGACCTCTGGAAGTTGCCACTCTTAGAGCCAGAAAAATTTCCCGCGATCTTCTGCTTCTTCGGTTCTTCGTTGGTGTCATTGTCGGGGCTTAACAAGTCATGGGCCAAAGCTCTGTCCTGATATTCCTTCAAAGTGGTGCAAGCAAATCTGGCTGTGTACCGCCGTAAGTCCATATTCATCCGCATATCAAAGTAACGGATCTTATCACGCTTGTTTCGTACTTGATCCTTCACGTGGATCAGTTGTTGGTTGTACTCCACGATCGCCTGCGAAACGGGAATATTCTGCTGTTTAGCCTCGAAAAAGGCTCGAATTCGGCCTTCTCGCACCGGCCAAGAACAAAACTCGGCCTCCAAAAGTTCTTTAAACTCATCCCACGTTGCAACACGATCCTGTGGCTTGATGACTTTCCACCACGTAGTATCCTCCTTGGTGAGGAAATACTGAGTAATCGGTACTTTCCTCGTTTCAGGACAATCAACCGCTTCAAAAATTTTCTCCAACTCCGCTAGCCAATCGTCCCATCCTAACGGGTCTGTGGCACCGCCAAACTATGGAGGGTGCATACGGATTACATTTTGCAGCAAGGCATCCGTTGTTGGGTTCGAATTGTTCAACTGGACGGCTTGGGCCAAAATGGTCATCTGGTTAGCCAATTGTTGAAGTACATTCGCAACTCCAACATCTGCGCTGTTCCCCTGGCCAGTTGACTGGTCGTGCTGACTTTCGGTGTCAGGATGCACCGAGTTAGATAGGGTAGGGTTGGTCGATCCCGTAACGGAACTGAGGGAAGCAGCCGCGCCACGTCCTAGTCCACGTCCACAGCCTCGTCCCCTACCAGCTGACATGCTGAAGAACACACAAGGCACGTAAGTACAATTCGATCGCACATCACCGAAGTGACCGATTCTCAAAATACCAAAACAAAAGCAAAACGATAAAGGAAACGTTAGAAGGGTAAGAGGTCTTACAAGTACCGGTCGCACTGTGATGATGGCTAGTGATACCGTAGACAAGCGATGACTCAATCGACCCAAAAGACCGACAGCCTAGGTAACACCCCCAAGTTATTCAGGGAATATTACAGCGCCGTGAACCCTGTCGTGGGACCCACAAGGCTAAACATATGCGGAACTATAAAAATTTGACCGAGAAGGTCTACCTACAATGAAATGAAGAACAATACAAAGAGTATTCAACCATATCCAATGTATCAAAAGACATCACAACACAAAATCAATACCTAGGCAACACAGGCCGGAACATCAAAGAAAACTGGAAAACAATACTCGAGTATTAAATAACCACTCCAGTACAACAACACTGGATGGGAGAACATAAGATACAACCGGAGATAAAACACAGTATCACGCTTGTCCATCATCTTCGTGCGGACCCGATACCTGCCTGTCCACTCTCCTGGAACCTGAAATACATAAAAAGTATTTCCCCCATAAAGGGGTTAGCCGTCGAATAGCTAGTGCAAGTATATCAAATATGAAATACAATACTCCTTGACAATGAAGTAAAGGCAACCGTCAATTCATCAATTCAAGACTAGTATTCCGGAATAACTAAATCTCATAGCATCACATCAATACATACATGATCAACCGTGGAACCGCACCAGAGGCTACGGAACCCTAAGAGGACTCGTCGGTCCATCCCAGGGTGGTTAACTCATATCATCCATGGAATCGCACCGGAGGCTACGAAACCCTCAGAGGAACCGTCGGCCCATCCCAGAGTGGATATAAATAAACATGCCATTCATGTATCTTACTTTCAAAGTCGAGAACGTACAATCATAAATATATACTTGCCTTTGAGAAATCGAGAAATCGAACGGAAAAGAGTATGAGTTCGGTAGGTCTAAGAATGAACTTCCGGTACCTAAACGATGCGTAAGGGATATGATCATCAATAATCCATACTCATAATTCACGAAGAAACTCCCGAAACCCGTCTACGATTCACGAAAATACAAGGGTAAACAACTAGAGGTTGGAAAATCATCCAAACCCTCACAAGTCCGAACACGGCACAAACCAATCCGTAAAATCATAGGGAAAGCATGTATACGGGGTAGATACATCATAATATCAAGATTCTCAAGCTTCAAACCGGATAAATCGGACGAATCTAAGAAAAACCCCAATATTCCCAAAAGTAGGGTTCTAAGGATTTTTACCTTGATTTGGACGATAGAATGGATTAGATGTTGTGAAATCTTTGTTCTTCAACCAAAGATGTTGATATCTGAAGAAGTATCGCCTCCGAACTCTCCAAATCGCCGAAACCCGCTGCTCTCGATCGAAAAAGTGAGAAGAATGAGAAAAAATGACGAAATGGAAGTCAACTGTCCAATATATATTCGCCCAGTCTAGCGCACGCTACGCCTCCAATATTATCGTGCGCTAGCGAGGTCACTGGGTAGTCCAGTGGCTTCTGTCGGACCCCATTAGCATGCGTTAAGTATACTATTGCGTGCGCTAACTGCCTTCCTTTAGCGTGCGCTAGCCGAAAATTAACATGCGCTACCGGGAAAATGGTGTCCAGAAATTGGAGTCCAGAACCTACTGTCCTCTGCCCTGCTCGAGTCTTATCATGCTCTACCATGATAGCTTAGCGTGCGCTACACAACACTTATAGTGTGCGCTAGCCTAAGCCTAGCGTACGCTACCTGATAGTCCAGACAACCTGACAACTTCACTGCCTCTGCCGACCCAGCCCGTTAGCGTGCGCTACGAACATATTAGCGCGCGCTACTGACTATGAATAGCGTTTGCTAGCTAACTCCTAGCGTGCGCTAATTGCTAGTACAGAGAGCAGGATGAGTTACTGGTTCTGACCTGGCTGGTCCCCTAGCGCACGCTACAACTCAAATCTAGCGTGCGCTTCTCAAGGAGAATTAGCGTGCGTTAGGCTAGGCCTAGCGTGCGCTATTTCTCTAACCCATAACACTACCGCAAGGTCTAAACAACACAATCATGATCCAAAGAAGGTACGAAACTCTATAACAATATTGACAACATCACCAAGAGTTTATAGAGCGCCAAAATAGGAAGGACGGCAAGGTCAAACAGTCAATAAAAAGTACGGTATTACATTCTCCCCCTCTAAAAAAAAGTTTTGTCCCGAAACTTAAGAAATAAAAAGTTCAGGGTACTCCAACCGCATCTTCTCTTCCGTCTCCCAAGTCGCCTCCTCGACTCCATGTCTCGACCATTGTACTTTAACCAGTGGAATGGTTTTATGATGAAGTTTTTTCTCACGACGCTCAAGGATCTTCACGGGTCTCTCCGGAAAGGTAATATCCTCGGCTAAGTCAATCTCACTATAGTCGATAACATGGCTCGGATCCGGCACGTACTTTCTCAACTGAGACACATGAAAAACACTATGGATGTGACTCACAGCTGGAGGCAATGCCAAGCGATAAGCTAACTCTCCAACCCTATCCAAAATCTCGAAAGGCCCGATATACCTCGAACTAAGTTTTCCCTTTTTCCCGAAGCGGAAAACCCCTCTGGTCGGCGACACCTTGAGTAATACATGATCCCCCACTTCGAACTCCAAGGGTCGACGACGAGTATCAGCATAAGATTTCTAACGGCTCTGGACAGTCAGCAACCGGTCCCGGATGATAGAAATCTTTTCCTTAGTCTCCATCAACATGTCTGGCTCTGTTCCGATTAGCTCCGAAGCCTCATCCCAACATAATGGCGACCTACATCGCCTACCATAAAGTGCCTGGAATGGTGCCATTCTGATCGACGCATGCCAACTATTATTGTATGCAAAATCGATCAATGGCAAGTGAAGCTCCCGATCATTGCTCCAGTCTAAGGCACAAGCCCGCAACATATACTCTTCCTGAACAGAGGCATGAGCTCTATTTTTCTATTTTCTTCTCCCAAATGACTTTGTTCTTCGCTTGACACGGATGACCCGAACCGGGATAAGGAATATGCCCACTAACAACTATGAGTATGAGTGCTCAATCTCAACTCAGTACCCAAAGCCTGATGAATGGCCTACCAGAAATGCGATACGAAACGACCGTCTCGATCGGAAACAATGGTCTTGGGGGCACCATGCAATCTTACGATCTCAGCTATAAAATTTCGAGCCAATCTCTCTAGTCCCCAGGTATCCTTAATACCCAAGAAGTGTGCAGACTTGGTCAACCGGTCGACGATTACCCAAATCATATTCATTCCAGCCCTAGTTCTCGGCATGCCCGTGATAAAGTCCATAGAAATGTCTTCCCACTTCCACTCGGGAATGGGAAGTAGCTTCAAAAACCCCGTTGGTCATTGACGTTCGATCTTAACTTGCTGACACGTCAAGCACCGTAATACAAATTCCGTGACATGCTTCTTCATTTTATTCCACCAAAAATTACATTTCAATTCCTTGTACATCTTACTCGTTCCGGGGTGGATTGAGTAAGGTGTAGCATGAGCTTCTCGGAGAATTCTCTGCCTCAACTCTAGATCATTCGGATTACAAAGTCTGCCTTGAAATCTCAAGATACTATCCTCATGAACCATAAAGCCAGGAGCTTTTCCTTTAATTACATCTTCCTTTAGTTGAGAGATCATCAGGTCACTCCACTGTTTCCCCTTGATGTCGTCAACCAAGGACGAAGTGATTTCGAGAGTACACAACTGTCCTTGTACTCGTTGAAGCCAAACTTCTATTCCTTTCTCGATTAAATCCTGCCGAATCTTTGTCTGAGAAGTAAGAACCTCGAGCATTTGGAGAGATGCCGATTTGCGGCTCAAAGCATCCGCGACAACATTGGCTTTACCTGGGTGGTAAAGAATTTCTAAATCGTAATCCTTTATCAACTCTAACCAATGTCTTTGTCTCATGTTCAGCTCTTTCTGACTGAAAATATACTTCAGGCTCTTGTGATCGGTATAAATCCGACATGGAGAACCATACAAATAATGCCGCCAAATCTTGAGTGCGAAGACAATTGCGGCCAACTCCAAATCGTGAGTAGGATAGTTCATCTCGTACGATTTCAGTTTTCGTGATGCAAAAGCTATCGTCTTATCATGCTGCATAAGTACACATCCAAGACCTTGACCCAAAGCGTCACTATAAACCGCAAAGCCCTCACTACCATGTGGTAAAGTTAAAATCGGCGCTGAAGTCAAACGTCTCTTCAGCTCATCGAAGCTCTGTTGTCTCTCATCCGTCCAAACAAACTTTTCTATCTTCTGGAGTAATTTCCTAAGCGGCCAAGCGAGTTTTTAGAACCCCTCAACAAACCGACGGTAATACCCAGCAAGGCCCAAAAAGCTATGAACTTCCTTAACATTTTTAGGCGGTGCCCAACCTAGCACTGCCTCAATATTCTGCGGGTCTACACGAACCCCTTCAGCCGAAATCACATGGCCGAGAAACATAACTTCTTCCAACCAGAACTAACATTTTGAGAATTTCGCATAGAGGTGCTCGGTTCTCAAAATATCTAGTACCAAACGCAAGTGTCGGGAATGTTCCTCTTTATCTCGAGAATAGATCAAAATGTCGTCAATAAAGACGACTACACACCTGTCGAGGTACTCGATGAATATCTTGTTCATTAACTGCATAAATACTGCCAGTGCATTAGTCAAACCAAAAGGCATAACTACAAATTCATAATGCCCATATCTCGTCCGAAATGCAGTCTTCGGAACGTCAGACTCTTTCACCCTGAGTTGATAGTACCGTGATCTCAAATCAATTTTTGAGAAAACTGCAGCCCCCTGCAACTGATCAAATAAATCGTCTATACAAGGCAAAGGATACTTGTTTTTGATGGTCACTTTGTTCAGCTCACGGTAGTCGATGCACAAACGTAGTGAACCATCCTTCTTTCTTACAAAAAGAACAGGCGCACTCCAAGACGAAGCGCTCGGTCTGATGTACCCTTTTTCCAATAATTCTCCCAGCTGATTCTTTAATTCTTGCATCTTGGAAGGTGCCATACAATAAGGTGCCTTAGAAATCGGAGCCGCATCAGGCTCTAAGTCCACAGAAAATTCTATCTCCCGATCTGGCGGTAATCCCGGGAGATCGTCCGGGAAAACATCGGGATATTCATTAACAACCGAAATCGAAGAGAAATCGACTTCGTTCCCTTCCGTCTTCAAAGCGTAACACCAATAGCCCGTACAACCTTTATTCAAAAGTTTTACGGCCTTCATGGCACTAATAAGTAACTTAGATTGGCCCGACTTATGTCCCAAAACTGAGTACTCGTATCCTTCTTTAGTCATCATGGTGATAACCTTGGTGCGGTAATTCATAATCGCTTGGTGACTATCAAGCCAATCCTCGCGGAGGATCACGTCCTCGCCTTCCATGTCAACTACAATCAAATTCGATAACCAATCTATATCGGATATACTCACCGAAAAATCTTTAATCTCCCGGTTCCCCATAATTCTATCCCCTCTAGGTAGTTTCACAATGAAGGGATCGCAAGCAGTCATACAAGTTATATTCAAACGGCATACACATTCCAAGGAAATGAAAGAATGGGTAGCACCCGTATCAAAAAGTACACGAACTGGATGAGGTAAAATATGGATGGTACCTGAGGCCACCGCTGCATCGGGTTCGTCTGTTCGACGCATCTCATACACTCGTGGTTGTACCAAACCGACTCTAGAGTTTTCCCCTATAGCGTTTTGACCCCGTCCCCGGCCCCTGCCGTAATTTTGTTGAGACTGACCAAAAGATTGCCGCTGATTCATGCCTTGATCAAGTGGCGCTGGGGCAGAATCCCGAGTGTCCAAAGTCTGATTTAGTTCGGAACAATAAGCCGCCCTATGTCCCATTTGTCCGCAAGTGTGACACTCCAATGGTGGGAAATTACATTCCAAATTAACGTGGCCTGGACGACCACAATTATAGCAAGTCACTATGCGAGTTGTGGTGCCCGGTGCAGAACAAAAACCCCTCTTTCATTTGGCAGAACGTGACGACTGTCTGGCGGAACGGTTAGTCGTCTGTGACCTATGGAAGTTGCCACTCTTAGAGACAGAAAAATTTCCCGCGATCTTCTGCTTCTTCGGTTCTTCATTGGTGTCATTGTCGGGGCTTAACAAGTCATGGGCCAAAGCTCTGTCCTGATATTCCTTCAAAGTGGTGCAAGCAAATCCGGCCGTGTACCGCCGTAAGTCCATATTCATCCGCATATCAAAGTAACGGCTCTTATCACGCTTGTTTCGTACTTGATCCTTCACGTGAATCAGTTGTTGGTTGTACTCCACGATCGCCTGTGAAACGGGAATATTCTGCTGTTTAGCCTCGAAAAAGGCTCGAATTCAGCCTTCTCGCACCGGCCAAGGACAAAACTCGGCCTCCAAAAGTTCTTTAAACTCATCCCACGTAGCAACACGATGCTGTGGCTTGATGACTTTCCACCACGTAGTAGCCTCCTTGGTGAGGAAATACTGAAGTAATCGGTACTTTCCTCGTTTCAGGACAATCAACCGCTTCAAAAATTTTATCCAACTCCGCTAGCCAATCTTCCCATCCTAACGGGTCTGTGGCACCGCCAAACTGTGGAGGGTGCATACGGATTACATTTTGCAGCAACGCATCCGTTGTTGGGTTCGGATTGTTCAACTGGACGGCTTGGGCCAAAATGGTCATCTGGTTAGCCAATTGTTGAAGTACATTCGCAACTCCAACATCCGCGCTGTTCCCCTGGCCAGTTGACTGGTCGTGCTGACTTTCGGTGTCAGGATGCACCGAGTTAGATAGGGTAGGGTTGGTCGATCCCGTAACGGAACTGAGGGAAGCAGCCGCGCCACGTCCTAGTCCACGCCCACAGCCTCATCCCCTACCAGCTGACATGCTGAAGAACACACAAGGCACGTAAGTACAATTCAATCGCACATCACCGAAGTGACCGATTCTCAAAATACCAAAACAAAAGCAAAACGATAAAGGAAACGTCAGAAGGGTAAGAGGTCTTACAAGTACCGGTCGCACTGTGACTCAATCCACCCAAAAGACCGACAGTCTAGGTATCCATAGACCTAAGCGTCGATACCATATTTTGTAACAACCCCAAGTTATTCAGGGAATATTACAGCGCCGTGAACCCTGTCGTGGGACCCACAAGGCTAAACATATGCGGAACTATAAAAATTTGACCGAGAAGGTCTACCTACAATGAAATGAAGAACAATACAAAGGGTATTCAACCATATCCAATGTATCCAAAGACATCACAACACAAAATCAATACCTAGGCAACACAGGCCGGAACATCAAAGAAAACTGGAAAACAATACTCGAGTATTAAATAACCACTCCAGTACAACAACACTGTATGGGAGAACATAAGATACAACCGGAGATAAAACACAGTATCACGCTTGCCCATCATCTTCGTGCCGACCCGATACCTGCCTGTCCACTCTACTGGAACCTGAAATACATAAAGAGTATTTCGCCCATAAAGGGGTTAGCCGTCGAATAGCTAGTGCAAGTATATCAAATATGAAATACAATACTCCTCAACAATGAAGTAAAGGTAACCGTTAATTCATCAATTCAAGACTAGTATTCCAGAATAACTAAATCTCATAGCATCACATCAATATATACATGATCAACCATGGAACCGCACCAGAGGCTACGGAACCCTCAGAGGACTCGTCGGTCCATCCCAGGGTGGTTAACTCATATCATCCATGGAGTCGCACCGGAGGCTACGAAACCATCAGAGGACCCGTCGGCCCAACCCAGAGTGGATATAAATAAACATGCCATTCATATATCTTACTTTCAAAGTCGAGAACGTACAATCATAAATATATACTTGCCTTTGAGACATCGAGAAATCGAACGGAAAAGAGTATGAGTTCGGTAGGTCTAAGAACGCACTTCCGGTACCTAAACGATGCGTAAGGGATATGATCATCAATAATCCATACTCATAATTCACGAAGAAACTCCCGAAACCCGTCTACGATTCACGAAAATACAAGGGTAAACAACTAGAGGTTGGAAAATCATCCAAACCCTCACAAGTCCGAACACGGCACAAAAAAATCTGTAAAATCATAGGGAAAGCATGTATACGGGGTAGATACATCATAATATCAAGATTCTCAAGCTTCAAACCGGATAAATCGGACGAATCTAAGAAAAACCCCAAAATTCCCAAAAGTAGGGTTCTAAGGATTTTTACCTTGATTTGGACGATAGAATGGATTAGATGTTGTGAAATCTTTGTTCTTCAACCAAAGATGTTGATATCTGAAGAAGTATCGCCTCCGAACTCTCCAAACCGCCGAAACCCGCTGCTCTCGATCGGAAAAGTGAGAAGAATGAGAAAAAATGACGAAATGGAAGTCAACTGTCCAATATATATTCGCCCAGTCTAGCGCACGCTACGCCTCCAATATTAGCGTGCGCTAGCAAGGTCACCGGGTAGTCCAGTGGCTTCTGTCGGACCCTGTTAGCATGCGTTAAGTATAATATTGCGTGCGCTAACCGCCTTCCTTTAGCGTGCGCTAGCCGAAAATTAGCGTGCGCTACCTGGAAAATGGTGTCCAGAAATTGGAGTCCAGAACCTACTGTCCTCTGCCCTGTTCGAGTCTTAGCATGCGCTACCATGATAGCTTAGCGTCTGCTACACAACACTTATAGCGTGCGCTAGCCGAAACCTAGCGTACGCTACCTGATAGTCCAAACAACCTGACAACTTCACTGCCTCTTCCGACCCAGCCCGTTAGAGTGCGTTATGGACGTATTAGCGCGCGCTACTGACCATGAATAGCGTGCGCTAGCTAACTCCTAGCGTGCGCTAATTGCTAGTCCAGAGAGCAAGATGAGTTACTGGTTCTGACCTGGATTTTCCCTTAGCGCGCGCTACGGCTCAAAGCTAGCGTGCGCTACTCAAGGAGAATTAGCGTGCGTTAGTCTAGGCCTAGCGTGCGCTATTTCTCTGACCCAGAACACTGCCGCAAGGTCTAAACAACACAATCGTGATCCAAACAAGGTACGAAACTCTATAACAATATCGACAACATCACCAAGAGTTTATAGAGCGCCAAAATAGGAAGAACGGCAAGGTCAAACAGTCAATAAAAAGTACGGGTATTACACGACGCACGAGCAGGAACGCACGAGTGACCGGTCGTGCGCGCCACTGCCAGAAGTCTGCCGAGACGCATGAGCACCGAGCACGAGCACATGCTCGTGCACGTGCAGTCAGGGCCGCACGAGTGCCGGATCGTGCGCCCAGCTCGTGCGCTATTCTCGTGTGCACCTGGCCAGTCCCTGCCGCACCTGGTCGGCTAGTGCCCAGCTGCCATGACTCGACGACTCAAATTTCCGAAAACATACGGAACGAACCCGAAGAATAGTATAATAATCAAAACACGAGTTAAGCACTAAACAAACACAAGGTTCTAACAACCCGAAGGTTGAAAGGACAATACGAAGGCAAACACCCCAAAACTTTGGGAAATTACGAAATGCCCCAAACGCCCGAAAATCATGATACGTGATCAAATAACCAAACCAAAGTTCACAACACATCTAACAAAGTTAAACAAACTTACTAGAAACATGAAGCGACAGTTTCGAATGAGATTCGCAAGAATCGAACTCAAGTGCGGAAAAGTCCCTAAGAAGCACAGAACTCAACAAAACGACACTGAAACGAACTCGTATGTCAAAAGGTGCATAATTAATCATTCTCAGAATAACGAAACGGTCACAAGAGAGTCTCTAAATTGGACTTCCGCCAAAAAAAGAAAATTACCAAAAATCGAAAATTGCGGATATTACATACTACCCTCCTTAAAAGAAGTTTCGGCCCGAGACTTAAAATAAGTAGGAAGGATCAATATCCCACCAGAAACATCTAAACGGGATACACAAGAACCGAAAAACTCATGCCCATCGGCGAAACGTTACAAGGAACGCAAGGGAACATACGGTGTAAAATCACGCTCAACAACAACCATCACAATGTCACAGGCAGAGACATAATAAAACCAGACATAATAAAACCAACAAGTGTCGAGTATCACCAAACAGATAGCACAATCAAGTCAACTATCCGAACAATCACAAAACAGGAGATACTTATTACAAGAAAACATGCAGAGTCAAGAAAATAGAAAATAAACACAAAACAATCCACGAGGGTAACCACGAAGAACTCCGACCACGCAGAAATTCTTGAAAACCACACTAGGCATCTCCGTGTCCTTTCGGAGTAGAGACGCAAACTCAATACCCAAACCTCTCAGCTACCGTCTCGCAATGCACGACTCGGTGTCCCAAATGATCGCAATCGAAACAGCTGACTAACAGTGAACGGCCATTCTTCGCAGTACGAGATCGGACAACAACAATCGGTCAACAAAGATTGAACAACAACGGTCGAACAACAACTCTGAAGTTCACACTTCAACTCAGGACATTAAAAAAATTGTAGAAACTAAAAGACGTTAATTTCGAACAAGGTTCACAAGAATCGAACCGAACTCGGAAAAGTCACAACGATAAATAGATTGATCCGAAGCAATATCACAACCCGTTCAAATGATAAAAAGAACAAGTTCAGAAAGTATCAACGAATACGAGCGAGTCGGTAGAATTGAAAAAAAAATGCATAAGTCAAAAATAATACGGGTATTATATTCAACCTCTTTTAAAAGAAGTGTCGTCCCCGAGACTCACAACAACGAAAGCAAGGTAACAACACAACAAGAAAATGACATAAACATCTTTCAAGGGCCTCTCAGATTCGATCCGGATATCTATGCTGAAGTCTGTGCCCCGGAAGTCTCGGTAACCAACTCGCAAAACTGGCGGGGAAGGGCAATCTGCACGTACATGCCCCAACACATTACGGTTGAAATATCTCAGCATACCGAATAAGTAACCACTCAGCACGACAGAAAATCATAATACATAACACATACAATGATTACCATCGTAAGACAACCCACATACACAAAATCACAGCAACGACGACATTCGTTCGGCGATTTCACAGCCCGAACGATAACCAGCACACAATTACAAAACATCATGAAACAATCACATATGTACACAATCATACAAACCCAAGCTCTAACCGCTCGCACAGGTGTGATAACACGCAAATCACCACGAAGAGACAAACATTTAATACCAACATCACACCTCTCACAGAGGGCTAACACAACAAATGCGTGGCGAATGACTCACCGCTCACAGCACCAATTCAATCATAACTTGGAGGGCCAACACCCTAACGACAATTCTAACATCATACACATATTCCCTGACCACAAACAGGAAATGATAGGTTTTAAAAACAAAACCACGTTTGCAAAATTTTGGAAACACCAATTGAACTTAAGTATCACATTTCGAAAAAGTAATACAAGCATCGTTATCGAGACTTTGAGAAATCGTTTTGCGTTTGCTAAAAATGAAGACATCTTTCTTTTAGTTAAAAACTTTTAGAAATATTAGACCTTTAGGTGTAAGCAAATGCGTTTATAAGTTACTGAGAATATCTCAAAATAGTTTGGTCCACAAAGCGGAAGGATTTTGAAACATATAATTGTACTAGTAGGCATTTTGAAAATACCGCGAGGAAATAATCTATTTTAAAAGTACGTCTCGAAATTTATTCTCAAAAACACTCAATCCTTTCAAAAATCCATTAGGCCAAAATTCTCAAAAACTCACACGTTACAAACTATACGTTAAGCCTCTGCTCGTACGTATCGACAAAATAGTTTAGAAAATCGGTGTTTCCAAAATAAAAACCAAAATTTTCCATTACAGCGCCATGGGCCCCACGCCAGAACCCACAAGGCTAAAAATCATTTTCGTGACCATTTCAAATACGCCAAAAAGACCGATGACGGTAATATCTTTCAATTACTGGAATACTTTCCAAAAATATTTTCCAAATACCGTCATAATAAAAAAGATCCCATTTAAAACTTCAACGCCAAAATGCCAAAACTCGACAGTTTCAAAATATTCGTTTAACCACCGCTTACATATGTAACAAAATAGTTTATGGAATCGGTTTTACGAAATAGACCCAAGTTTGCAAAATACCAAAAGGCCAATTTAAAAGTAGACACGCAGCGGATATAAACATAGTAAAAGAATACATTTGCAGTGGAATCACTCCTCATATAAACAAAATATGAGAGTCAAATAAATACATATCACGAAATCAAAATCTACATAAAGATTCTCTCATTTAACAAATAATCACACAAGTAGCTCGTGTCACACGAGGCACAACACAAATAAGGGAGACTTAGATCCACAGGTCACACGGAGATGATGGCTGCACCACGATACTAATCACAACTAATCACAATTGATCACAACGTATCACAATGATCACACTTGTTCACAATTGCTCACCCGGGTGACACGACAAGACACGACTCGACAAGACCCAACTAGACCCAACTGCCTAGGTTTTCCCAAACCTAAGCTCCGATACTATTTATGTAACACCCCCAATCCACTCAGGGATATTACACGCCGTAGACCTATTTCCACAAGGATCTAACAGACAGTAGACTACAAAACAAAACCCACACGCGGTTAACTCGACCAAAACATAAAACCGTAGACCGATTAGGTCTTTCAAAACACAACATAGCAGTACAACTCGATCACATATTACACAGCATGTCCATCCTCTTAAGGATGACAAAGAAACTAAAACTAAACACTTAGACCGACAGATCACTGACGGACAACCGACTACAACTGTGACTAGTATCGCTGGTTTACATCATCCTCCAAGCTGATCCTTTGATTGCTCTCTCCAATCAGGACACCTGGAAATAAATATGAAATAGTCCCCAATGAGGGGTTAGAGATGGAAATCTCTAGCAACTAACCAAGCTATAAAGTTATACATGAAGAATACAACCGCTAAAAAAATAAGGTTTCAACAAGGTAGTGACACGATCCCCGAGTCTAAATTCCTTTCAAAACAGTTACCTTTAGGAAGGATCATAAGAATGACTCCAAAATACATTTAAGAGAATAATTGAAGACTTTGGGGGTCTCAGTGTAAAACCATGAAAAGTTTATAATTCTTCTTTTCAAAAGAGTTTACCAAAAACATCGAAATGATTCTATTCACAACCAAGTCTCAACGACTCATTAACCATGCAAGTACATCCGGGACCCAAGGTCCAAATATTCACAAAACAAGCACGAGAATCGCCTAGAATCGGGGTTAAACCACTGGTCCCATCTGAGGCCTCTATGGACCCTTCCGGACTGGCTATCTAAACAAGTTCAAACACACCCATAAGTTATCTTGACATCGCACTCACAAGTAACGATTCTCGGAGCTCCCTCCAGACCTACCCGATTCGATAACCTTATGGTCATAACATATCAATTGTCCCTACTCGCAAGCACGCGCCGCCGGAGGCCTTACGGGTCCCTACTCGGGTAACATCTCAATTCACCAAGATAAACAACAACAAAGGTAAAATATTCACCACAATCGCAAACACGTAAAACATAAGTTAACGCGTCATACACCTCCACAAAGGTACCACATTCACATGACAACATCAATCAGGAAAAAGGCTAACAAGCGAATAATACAAATGTTCCACGATTCCACAATTTCTCGGATAATTACTCATTTCTAGCATCCGTTTTAAGCAAAATACAACATGAAATGGTTGTTATCATTCTACATGAAACTCAAGTTTAAGTTCGTATTTACTTTCATAGAAATCACATTTTCATTTAAAAGTAAGTTATGGTTCAATGTTCAATCACTAACAAGTCCACGTTAAATTCACGACAAATCACATTCTCAAAGTATAAAGAATATAGACGAGATACTCGCCTCAAGTCCAAAGCACGCGAAGCAATGGGAAAGCTCGACCGGAAACCCTTGATGAGGACGACGACGAAAGGAAGGGTTCAATATGAGCTCTTCACAAGGAACTCGACCTTAACATCATATCATTAATAAATCCACGACCATACGAGAAAAAATAATTGTAGAATGCCCGAAACCACTCTATGACATCCTACCGGACACCTTCAAGGCGTCGATTATGAAATCATCAAAACGACGAATCCTTAGTAATCAAACCATGGTACAACTAGGAAATTGGTAGAATACAACTTAATAATTGATAATCCATCACTAATATAGGTTATTATGGATCAAACAGACGAAATCAAACAAAATTCCCAATTTCCCCAAAACTAGATTTTTATGAAATCTAACCTTGATTCGGTCGATCGGAGGAGGTTATGGGATGATTAATCGATATTATCACTCAGGAACTTCGTGGATTGATAGTTTAACATCATGTCTTCGTGTTCTTCAAGCCCCAACCGCGGAAAGGAAAGAAGAGAAATGAGAAAATGAGTGTAAACCTGACTGCTCGATCATATAAATACTGACCAACGATGCACAAACAGGAACGCACGAGCGGTCGGTCGTGCGTCGGTTCGTGCGCGCCACTGCCAGGAGTCTGTCGAGATGCACGAGCACCTGATCGTGCACGTGCAGTCAGGGCCGCACGAGCGCCGGATCGTGCGCCCAGGTCGTGCGCCATGCTCATGCGCACCTGGTCGGTCCCTACCACACCTGGCCGGCCAGTGCCCAGTCTCCATGACTCGACGGCTCAAATTTCCGAAAACGTACGGAACGAATCCGACGAATAGTATAACAATCAAAACACGAGTTAAGCACTAAACAAAGACATGGTTCTGACAACCTGAAGGTTGAAAGGACGATACGAAGGCAAACACCCCAAAACTTTGGAAAATTACGAAATGGCCCAAACGCACAAAAATCACGATACATGATCAAATAACCAAACCGAAGTTCACAATACATCTAAAAAAGTTAAACGAACTTACGAGAAACACTAAGCGACAGTTTCGAACGAGATTCGGAAGAATCAAACTCAAGTACGGAAAAGTCGCTAAGAAGCACGGAACTCAACAAAACGATACCGAAACGAACTCGGATGTCAAAAGGTGCAGAACTAATCATTCTCATAATGAATAAATGGTCACAAGCGAGTCGCTAAGATGGACTTCTGCCAAAAAAAATTTATCAAAAATCGAAAATTGCGGATATTACAAAATCAACAAGTCATCTAGAAAGTTTAATCATTTATTAATACAAAGTTTAGTTGTTTATTAATTTAAAAAAAATTAAAAACTTATTCAATCAAAATACAAAGTTGGTTGGATTTTTTTGATTTTTTATTTTTGTACTATTATAAATTAATAAATAAAAAACCTTTTTAGATTTGTAATATAACCAAGTTAAACATTATTTTTAATTAAGAAAATAATTTATATATAAGTAATGTTAATAATTTAATATGTATAATAAATGGGATGATATGGATAGTGTGAATGGAAAGCAAGAATAGTAAAAAATGGTTATAATTGCTTTTTAAAGGATTCAAACACGCGTCTAAGACATGAGCCATTAGCGCCTTAATAAAGTAAGCCAGTTAGGATATGTGATCTAGGTTCTCATATGTAGTATATGTACTTAAAAAATCGTGGTGGCCATGGCCCCCAAAGACCCCTGTGGTGTTCCGCCCCTGTTACCCTTAGCTACTACTTTATCAATGTAATTTTTCTACTTATACATAAGAACTTTGGCTTGTGTCATTTCCTATGTATTTTCAGTTTCTTATCTTTTGCTATCTATGCTGCTATATTACTACAAGTTGCAGTTGAATATATATCATCAATTACGTTTTGATACATATCATCCATGTAAATGTTAATAAATTTTACTATTTTATATCTTGTATTTCACTACTACAAAACAACATTTAACAGTGGCACTTTGACAGCGGTTCTAAAAACACCGCTGTTAAAAATGAAGTGGTGGCATTTTAACATCGGTTCTAAAGAAAATCGCTGTTAAAATTATCATGTAGCAGCGGTTCTTTTAGAACCGATGTTAAAGTTATATTTAACAAAGAACCACAGTTAATATTGTACATTTAACAACGGTTCTAAAAGATAGTTGTTAAAATTGTAGATTTAACAGTGGTTCTTTTAGAACCGATGTTAAACTTGTACATTAACATCGATTCTAAAAGAACTGCTGTTAAATGTGCAATATATTGACTATTAATATATTTTATTATATATTAATATTAAAAATTATATTACATTAGATATTAAAAATTATAATACATACATATTGTCTTACGAATTATATTGTATTTTGTAGAATTATATTATATATGAAAAAATACAATTTATATCTTATATAAAAACTTAATCAGGCTGAAAATTATAAATTTATAATATATATTAAATATTAATAGGTTATATTATATGTTGATAATATACTATAATAAAAATTATCACATTATATTTCAAAAATTATAATATATAGTTATAATTTTAGAAAATATAATGTATTTGTAGAATTATATTATATATTGTAGAACCGCTGTTAAATCATACATTAAAATGTTAATATATATATATATAAGATAAATTCTATAAATACATTATATTTGTTGTAATATAGTTTTTATTATATTATAATATTAATATTTTCAATGTAAACTATAAATTTTAAAGTTTCATTTGATTAAATTTATTAAACAATATAATTATAGAATCGCTGTTAAAATCATACATTAAAATTTTAATATATATAAGATTATTATATTTGATGCAATATATTTCTTATTATATTATAATATTAATATTTTCAATGTACATTAAAAAATTTAAAGTTTCATTTGAGCGATCCTTGGGTGATTCGAAGTCTTGTAACTCCAAGCCATCATCTTTCTTGAGTTCTTGGTGTATATTAACAATACTAACACTTGTTCTTCGTTTTCAATCCGAGGTAATCTCTTAGAACCCAACTTTTGGGAAATTTGGGGATTTTCAATTTAATGTCCAATTCGTTCCGTGTTGTTGATTAATCTATGATGTATGTGATTAATCTTAGTGGTATTCATGTTTTCCCTACGAGTTCATGGTAAATTTTGTGGTATTTGTGAAATCAAGAGGGTTCGGTTGCGATCCGCCCTCGTTGTTGTTTTTGTACGAATTTACATGAATCGTAGGTGGGTTTTCGGGCGAATTTACATGAATCCTAGGCGATGCATGTGCGTGATTTTGGTTTTTAACTATGGCCAGTCTGAGAGGGTCCATAGAGGCCTCGGATGGGACCAGTGGTTTAGCCCCGGTCCTAGGCAAGATTGAACTGTGATTACTGACTGTTGTTTTTCGGAAAAGACATGTCTGGTTTTGGATTTTGAAATGACTTGATGCATGTACTATGAAATGGGTAAGAGAATGGTTTGCCTTGATTACTTGTACTAGCATAATTGCTAACCCCTTTGGGGACCCGTTTTGGTGAAATTCTTGTTATGAATTTCAGGTGGCGTTTAGCCGGTCGAGCGGGCACTGGAGCAGTACGAGGATGCTGGCCGGGGGTGTTGACGTGTGCAATAGAGTCCCTATATTTCCATTGTCTATTTTGATGTGTTTGTTTTCCAAACTTGTGAACTTATAGATAGTACTCGCGAGTACTTAGGCACTTTTGATTTGGAATATGTTTTGTACGTTAAATCATATTTGTGAATCTGGGTGATGTCCTGATTATCGGTTGTACTAGGTGATTTCATTTAGTTATTATTGTGGTGTTGTGTGTTTCTCGCTAACCGAGATGGTTAGACGAGCAGTATTATTTATTTAGCCTGGTGGGTCCCACGTAAGATCCACGGTGCTGTAATATACACTGAATATCTTGGGGGTGTTACAGAAAATGGTATCAGAACACTAGGTTTATGGATACCTAGGCTTGTTGGTTAATTGGGTCTATTTGCG
The DNA here is from genome assembly GCA_033398695.1 of Orobanche coerulescens. Classification (NCBI taxonomy): domain Eukaryota; kingdom Viridiplantae; phylum Streptophyta; class Magnoliopsida; order Lamiales; family Orobanchaceae; genus Orobanche; species Orobanche coerulescens. The sequence continues at coordinate 24,746,646 of CM065805.1, read as the reverse complement.
TTTTAGTTTACACACCGTCATCCCGCTGCCATCATCTCGGTACTTCCAGTGTTCGTAAGTTTCCTTACTCGATTCCTTGTTTTTTTGTATCGTACTTCCGTTCATTGAACTGCGATTGTTTCCCTCTTGTACTTACCACTGTATTGTGTTTGCTACCTCTTATCTCCAGTATGGATGCTGGAAGAGGCCGAGGTAGAGGTCGTGGCCGTGGTCGTAGACGCGGCTGAGGACGTGGGGCATCCAGTGGGGTGGCCACGTCACACTCTTCTAGAGCCGGCAGTAATGATGGTCGTCAGGGCCATACTAATACTCAAGACGACACAGCTGTAAATGGCGCCGACATTAGTGTTGCATCTATGATGCAACAAATAGTGAACCAAATAGCTACGATAGCCCAGGCGGTTCAAAACCCAGCTCTGGCTCGTAGCGCTCAGGCCGGAACAGATCGTTGGCTTCAGGATGTCACCAAGATGCATCCTTCTCAGTTTTCTGGGGCTTCAGACCCAATTGACTGGGAGAGGTGGATCAAGGAGATGTCCAAGATCTTTGTTGCCACTAATTGCCCTGAGGATCGCAAGGTCCCCATCGCCCAGTATTTTCTCACTGGGTAGGCTGCTGATTGGTGGGAGGCTGATGAGCCTCAGGATCACAATGCTTTGTGGGCCGAGTTCAGAGACCTTATGGAAGCTGAATACTGTCCGCGGCCGGTTCATCAGGCCCGAGTCCAAGCTTTTTATGATGCTTAGCCTCGAGATATTCCAGTTTATCAGGCCATTGCAGATTTCAACCGGTAATTGGGCTACGTGAAGGCCCAGGTTAAGGAGGAGAGCGACAAAATTTGTCACTTTTCTAGGTGGATGAAACCGAGGATTCGTGATTACATGTCTGGGCTCGCCTGCACCACCCTAAAGGACTATCAAAGTAGAGCTCTTGCTTATGATATGTCCCTGACGGCCAGTGAGGCGGCTCGAGAAAGTAAGAAACAGAAATCTGTCGGTAACTTTTCGGGTCACAAGGGCGGAGTTCAGCAGAAGTCTTAGTCTGCTAATTTTTCTGCAGGTGGTTCAGCACGTTTTTCTGGGGGCTTCCGAGGTACTACCATTGCCTCCAATCACGATATAGATGTTTTAACTGTGATCAGCTGGGCCATAGGAACTGGGAGTGTGCTCGTCCGCAGTTTACCTGTCATACTTGTGGCCAGTCGGGCCACAAGGCTTCATTTTGTGATCGTTTGGGGAAAGCTCTTGGTGCCCAGGCTTCTCTTCCAGTGCCTAGGCAGCCGAGTGTGAATCAGGGGTCGTTTGCTCCATAGTCTTCACAGAGTGTTGGCAGATGGAGAGGTCTGGGCCAGCCCGCTAGAGGGGGAGCTTCCAGTGTCGGCTCCGCTCATCCGCGTGTATATGAGATGATGAGGGCCGATGATCCGGCGGCTACCGTGGCTACAAGTACCATTCATATCCAATCTCATCCTGTCAGTGTGCTTTTCGATTCTGGTGCTACGCATTCATTCATCTCTCTGGAATGTATGCGCCGTTTGGGTCTTGACTGTTTGTCGCCTTGTGAGCCTTTCATCGTTGAACTTCCTAGCGGTGATAGGATCGTTGGTGATCGGGAGATCCAAGATTGTTCTGTTATTTTTTGTGAGAGGGCTTGGCTCTCTAATCTTATTATTGTGAGTATTGAGGGTGAGGATTTGATTCTCGGGGATGATTGGCTCGAGAAGAATGGTGTGATCATGAACTACCGCACGAGAATCATCACCATGTTAGCCGAGGACAGCACCGAGCACTCTTTTGCGGGGCGAAAGAGGGGAAATCAGAAGTTCTTAGTCAACGCCCTGAAGGCGATGAGACTCCTGCGGAAGGGGTGTACTGGTTATTGGTGATACGCCTTGAAGTCGGAGGATGGTGGGGTCGAGTTTTCATCGATTCCAATCGTTAATGAGTTCCCTGATGTCTTTCCTGATGAGTTACCGGGATTGCCACCGGACCGTGAGGTTGAGTTCGCTATCGAGTTAGATCCGGGTGCGGCTCCGATTTCGAAGTCACCGTATCGCATGCCACCTTCAGAGATGGATGAGTTGAAGAAGCAATTGAGTGATCTTCTTGAGTCGGGGTATATTCGACCGAGCGCTTCGCCTTGGGGTGCACCGGTCTTGTTTGTGTGGAAGAGGTATGGTTCACTGCGTTTATGTATCGACTATCATGAGCTAAACAAACTGACCATCAAGAATAAGTATCCCTTGCTGAGGATTGATGACTTATTTGATCAGTTGCAGGGAGTTGCGGTATTCTCGAAGATCGACTTGAGATTGGGGTACTATCAGCTTCGGTGAAGGAGTCCGATGTCCCGAAAACAGCTTTTCGGACGAGATACGGACATTATGAGTTTGTGGTTATGCCCTTCGGGCTAACTAACGCACTGGCAGTATTCATGCAGTTGATGAACAAGGTTTTCATCGAGTATTTGTATAAGTGTGTCGTCATCTTTATTGACGATATCCTTATCTATTCGAAGAATAAGGAGGAGCATGCGCATCATCTGCGTGTGGTGTTAGACATTTTAAGGACCGAGCGACTCTATGCGAAGTTCTCAAAATGTGAGTTTTGGATGAAGGAAGTGATGTTTCTGAGTCACGTGATTTCAGCTGAGGGGGTCCGAGTGGATCCACAGAAGATTGAGGCAGTGCTGGATTGGGCACCACCTAAGAATATGAAGGAGGTCCGTAGTTTCTTGGGTTTGGTTGGATACTATCGTAGGTTCGTCGAGGGGTTCTCGAAACTGGCTCGTCCACTTACATAGTTGCTTCAAAAATCTGAGAAGTTCGTCTGGAATGACGAAAGATAGTCGAGTTTTGAGGAGCTGAAGAGGCGTTTGACTTCAGCCCTGATTATAGCGTTGCCGTGTGGCAACGAGGGTTTTGCTGTTTATAGCGATGCTTCGGGTCAGGGTCTTCGGTGCATATTGATGCAGCACGACAAGACTATTGCGTATGCATCCAGGTAGTTGAGGCCGTATGAGATCAACTACCCTACTCACGATTTGGAGTTAGCGGCAGTCGTTTTTGCGCTCAAGATTTGGCATCATTATATCTTTGGCTTTGCATGTCAGATTTTTACCGATCAAACAATTCTGAAGTACATATTCACTCAGCGGGAGTTGAATATGATGCAGAGGAGGTGGTTGGAATTGATTAAGGATTATGACCTCGAAATCCTTTATCATCCGGGCAAGGCGAACATCGTGGTAGGTGCCTTGAGTCGGAAACCGGTTAAGTTGCAGACGCTTGATATGCTTACGTCCCAATCTGAGCTTCAGCATGATTTGAACGAGTTGGGTGTTGCGATTTTGTTGCCAGGAGCTGTCGGGCAACTTTGTGCTTTGGGGATTTCGTCGTCGCTGATCGATGACATTAAACTAAAGCAGTTGTAGGACCCAATGATTACTCAAATCCAAGAGAGTGTTCTTAAAGGGAAGTCTCCTGGATTTGTGATTCACAAGGATGGTATATTGACATTCCAGAGTCGGCTTTGTGTACCGAACGACTTGGAATTGAGGCAGAGTACTTTGCGGGAGGCCCATGCTACGCCTTACTCAGTTCATCCTGGTTCGAGTAAGATGTATAATGACCTAAGGAGGAACTTTTGGTGGAACGATATGAAGGAGGAGGTCGCATAGTTTGTAGCGAGATGTTTGACTTGTCAGCAGGTCAAAATCAAGCATCAGCGACCAGCCGGGTTATTGCAGTCGCTTCCCGTTCTGGAATGGAAATGAGAAGATATTTTGATGGACTTCATCACGAGCTTGCCGAGATCGAAGTCTGGTATGAATATGGTTTGGGTGATTGTGGATCGTCTGACCAAGTCGGCACATTTTCTGGGCATCAAGGATACTTGGGGTCCGGAAAAGTTGGCTCACGTATTTATTGCGCAAATTGTGAGGCTTCATGGTACTCCGAGGTCTATTGTTTCGGATCGTGATGGCCGTTTTGTATCGCACTTTTGGCAGGCGGTACATAAGGCGTTTGGTACACGTTTGCATATGAGTACTTCTTTTCATCCCCAGATGGATGGGTAATCGGAGGGCACTATCCAGACAGTTGAGGATATGTTGCGTGCTTGTGCTCTCGATTGGAGCAGTGATTGGGAGGAGCATTTGCTGTTGATCGAGTTCACGTACAATAATAGTTTACACGCGTTGATTCGGATGGCACCGTATGATGTGCTTTCTGGGCGGCGATGTCGATTGCCGATTTGTTGGAACGAGGCGTCCGATTTGGTTGGAACCGAACTGGATATCGCCTTGGAGATGAGGAAGAAGGTGGAATTGATTCGGGAGAGGATGTTGACTGCTCAGAGTCGACAGAAATCCTATGCTGATGTTCGTCGTTGACCTTTGGGATTCGAGGTGGAAGACCGCATTTTGCTAAAGGTGTCGCCGATAAAGGGAGTTTTCCGCTTCGGGAAGAAGGGAAAGTTGAGTCCGAGGTTTATTGGGCCCTTTGAGATAGAGAGGGTCGGCAATTTGGCATATCGTTTGGCGTTGACTCCAGCTTTGAGCCACGTCCATAGCATTTTCCATGTTTCCCAGCTGAGGAGATACGTATCGGATCCTAGTCATGTCATCGACTATGGTGAGATCGATATCGCTGAGGATATTACCTTCGAGGAGTGTCCCTTGAAGATTTTAGAGCACCGTGGGAAGCAACTGAGGCATAAGATCATTACATTGGTCAAGGTACAGTGGTCGAGACATGTTGTCGAGGAGGCATCTTGGGAAACCGAGGATAACATGCGTGCTAGGTACCCCGAGTTGTTTGTTTCTTAAGTTTTGGGACAAAACTTATTTTTAGAGGGGTAGAATATAATATCCGCATTTTTTCTTTTCTGGTATTTTTTGCTGTATGTTTCAGTTTTAGTGACTCGTTTGTAACCGTATTGATATTTTGAGAATATTTAATACTAGACTTTTTGTTATCCGAGCGTGTTTCGGACCTGTTTTACTCAATTCCGCGTTTAATGTCATTTCCGTCGCTATTTGGTTCGATTCTCATAATCATTGTTCGGAAACGCCGTCTCGGGGTTGCCGTAAATCCATCTTATGTTATTATGTGTGTTGTGAGCTTTTTTTTGATGTTTCGATCGTGTATCGTGTGTTTCAGATGTTTTAGGCTGTTTTGTATTTTCCCAAAGTTATGTGGTAGTTACTATCGTTGTCGTTTTCCGAACCCTTAGGTAGTCGGAATCATGTTTTCTCTTAGAACTCTAGTTCGGACTCGAACTCTTCGTGCGTTTGTCTTCTTCAGTCCGTTGTTTAGTGTCGAGTGCACGTTGTTTTCGTCCGGGGGTGTTGGCCACTAAGTATACAAAATACAGCTTGGAAAGTGTTTAAGCAACAAGCTGTACGATTTTCAAGTTAGAGTGCGTAGCGGAAGTCTTGTAATAGTAAGTTGCTATAAATATAGCAACTAGGTATGCAGTGTATACTTAAAATAATCACAGTTAAGAAAAACAGTAAATGCAGAAGGTAATTAACACAGTAATTAAAGTGGTTCTAGGTAAACCCCTCTACGTCCGCTGGTCCTCCACACAAGAGTGAAAATGATTATTATAAATACTACGTACACAACTACATATTTATAATCAAACCTATCCTTGTATCGTTCACACAGATTGATACAAAGACTGTCGCTTTCAACCGTTCACACAGATTGGTTGAAGATAATACTTGACTGGCTTCTTCACACACAGTTCCGAAGCTTCGTCTCTACAATGCAGATCCGTCACACATAGTTCAGGAAAAGCAAGGCTTTCTCAGTCCACACGGGGCTGATGGTTTTCTTCAAAGTAAGAACGTTATTTGAACAACGGCTTGACTTTCTTGAGTTTGAGCTGATGATGTGTTGTTCAAGAGACAGTACTTGTATATTTCTTCTCTTAGGATAGACTGAATGCCTGAAGAAATATTGCTGCTCTTGATATACTGTTCGTTAGAGGATCTCGATAAGACTTAGTATATCTCAATTTGAATACTTGTGAAAGCTCGAGTATAGTTCTTCATTCGTAAAATGTTCAAGTATTCTCTTGGTATATGTTCGTATATGTTGTAACTAATATATCTGATCTTCAAACTCTGGGGGTATATATAGCCTTTTTGGAATGGATCCATTGAGAAAGATCCGTTGAGCAAAAGTCCGTTCCAACGAGGTGATTTATTTGAATAAAGCACGATCCGGTTTTTGCTCCTTGTTTGAAGATCTCTGTCGGCTTAGTATTTAAAATACTTTATCCTTTCAGTATTTAAATACTTCTTTTCAAACCGGACTTGACTTTAGCAGATAAGGCAGATTCCGTTCCAATGGTTTTAAGTCCTATTTGGATAAGTATTGAAGATCTCAATACTTACAACCTAGATGCTGTATCCAATATATTGTTGTAGGCTATGTGCTGTAGGCTATCTTAGACTGATACTGTATGGAAGGATGCTATATGATCATTTCGGGACAGCTTCCATATTTAGCGTTATATAGACAGATGAGTCTCTTTGCTGTAGGATGGATCTTTATACTTTTGCTGTATGTTGGCATTATGAGAAGACTTCGATACAGGATTGACAACTTTGATCGTCTTTCGATACAGCTGCTTTGCTGTATGTTGGCACTTTATCAAAACTTCGATACAGGATTGTTTTATCCCAATAATTTCCCCCTTTTTGATAATTGCCAAGTCTCCTTAAGTCCTTTTTGATGTTTTCCAAACATTCTTGATGATGCCAAAACCTTGAAACCTTTGAAACATCTTACAGGAGGGCAGTCTTCTTGGCCTTATGTCGAATGTTCTGGCCTTCAGCAAATAGTCTAATACTATGAACTGCTCGTAGGCAAGTTCAACTTTGAAAGGAAAGAGTATTACATCCTTAAACTTATGATTGGCGCGCAGGCACAATCTTACAGTGTAATCTAGATAAATACAACTTAATCTATGAACTGTTCGTAGACAAGTTCTTACAGCTTTATATATTTAACAAGTTTTCATACTTGTTTGATTTCAGTAAATGAATTGAATTTTGTAATCATACAGGAACACAGTAGATTACGAGTTGTAATCTTTCAAGACAGAAAAATATTTTATTGATATTTGAGCAAGGATTACAAGATTTGCTGTTTAAAAGAAATAAAATTACAGGAAGAAATATTAAAGCTAACTCCTGTAGTCTGAATGCCTCCAAGGCCTTTTTGGGTCGTTCTTGGTTCCCCTCCACCAATTTTGTAATGCATCTCTGTTTCGATTTAAATAGATGTCTTGACCTTCATAAGATTTATCGAGCACAAGGATCCAATCTTCCGGGTGGGTAACCAAATCTCCTTGCCTATGTTTGGATTTCATATTTTGCTGTAGGGGGAGCGATCCTTCGTCCAACCTCTTTTTGAATTCCTCGGCGGCTTCCTACAGCATCTTGCAATTGTTGAATATGGAGGATTCCCTGATAAGAACTACGAAGTATCTTAACAGTTCATTCTTCCTCCAATTCTTTATCTCGTCGGCTGTTGGCTGTCGGTTGGCTGGGAGGTTTATTATTTGCGGATTCTGCACGAGGTTTTTCCATGGAAATTTAAAGTCGCTAAATTTCGGACGATCTTCCTGTATCCTAACATTGTGAGTATGAGATGATAATCGAGAAATTTCAGCAGTAATGCTGTCTCCAAATGCAGCTTCCATCTCCTTTTCTTGCTCGAGCCTTATTCTCCTCGCAGATTCTCTAGCTTCTTCCCCCTTTTTGGCCTCATCAAGGTAAGAGACCTTCTCATCAAGACATTCGATAATCTTCAAGGCATCGTCCTATTTGGTCTCAAAACTTGACATTTTATCAACTAGGGATTTGAGCATCTGCGACATATCTTGAATCTTTTTGTCATGTGCTCGAAGCTGGGAACCGGAGTCAAGAAGAGCGGATGCTGTCTTGGCCTCAGGAATATGAAGCTTTGCTTGTTCTTCCTTCAGGATCTACTCCTGACGCTGTTGCAATTGGTTAAGGGCCTGTTGAAGACGGTGGGCAAGATACGGAAGGCTTCTTCCACTTTGGAAACTTCGTGCCTCATACCGGTCATTTCTTCAACGGCGGACTGATGCAACCAATCAACTTCTTTTTCGATAGCATGCAGGGCATTAACGGTGTCCTATAGGAAAACTGTTTGTCGGCCAAGAGCATGCAGTTGCTTGTTCTTCTCGATGGTTCGGGGAGAGTCGGGCTGGGCAAAATCTTCAGCTCCGCTCAACTGTCTCAAACCCACATGAGGACATGACTCGAGTTGGATATCCTCAGGTACAAAACCATCATCGGATTCCAATACAGGTGAAGGTGTGGGAGCATCAGATGTTGGAGCGGAAATAGGGGGGACTGAATCCTCCTGTTTCGGAATTGGTTCTGTAGACATTGGTACAGGAGGGATTGATTCCTCTTGCCATCTCTCAGCTTCCGCCTGTTCCGGCAGAGGGACTGAATCCTCTTGAGGGATGGCGCAGGCTTCCTCTTTGGTCTGGGTGGCGAAAGGCTAGGATACTTGTTGAGAAACTGGTTGTTCCTCCGCGACAGGAGGGACTGATTCCTCGCTGTCATGAACATTTTCTCGCTATTGGGAAGGGGACTGGTGGTGACTTGATGTCCCTTCACCTTGTTGATGTTGTGTCCAGGAGAATTCTTGTTCACTTGCGTCTTCACGACTCATTCTCAGACCAGCCTGTAAGGCATCGTCGTCGTCGTCTGAGTCATGGTCATATGTTGGACTGATTGGAAGTGTTTCCACGGACTGAGATTTTCCCTTCTTTCGAGCATAGGCTTTGTCCAAGAGATGGCTCGATATCAACTCCTTACAGCAAAGGCTGTCCCATTGGATCAGGATTTCAACACTTTGAGAGTCCGTCACTTTCAAAACAAACCTTTCTTCTTCACTCCATTCGCTCCAATTGTACAAGGTGTTGTACGGAGCAAGCCTGTAAGCTTTCCATTGGACAAAATGTTCGTATGCCTGCTCGATTTGCATAGAAAGCAATGTTTTATTAATGATGGTGCCCGGGGAGGGGCTGCGTACAGCGCATGGGTGAGTTGTATGCAAAGGTTCCACTACAGGTGTGGGTTCCTGTATTGGAGAGGGATCTCGTACAGGGGATGTGGCTATTGGCTCCAAAGGGGATCCGACTCTCTGGAGTCTTTCAAGTTGGCAGATTGTTGTATATCCATCGTTGTCGCCAATGGCTCGGGATCTACTGTTTGCACAGTAGCAGCTATCTCTTCCACATGGGTTGCGCCCTGGGGGTTTGATACGGTGGGTTGGGACGTTGAAGGAGCATCCTTGGAAATTTCTGTAATTTCTATAGTTTTAAATTTTGTGAGACTCCTTAGCTTCCTTTTCGGCTTCTCACCAGCAACGGGAGTTTTGCTGTGAGATCTCTTTATTTTCATAGAAGTCTCCTCGCTCCCGGACTTCGGAGTCATGTCCCTTGGATCAGCAGAAAGGGGCATGGTTCGGACAAATGGCCTGTTAGCAATCAGATGTTGCTTGTTGAAGACAGAGGGCCTAGAGCTTCCAATATATTTTCATGAAGTTATTTTCTTCATTTCCTCAGCCTGCGGAACACGCATTTTGTCAGAACATTGTTAAGAAACAGTCCACATGACTTTTTCTGAGAGACGGGTTTTGAAATTTCTTCTTGCAGCCTCTTGAGAATGATCTGGCACCAATTGACCTTCTCACAGGTCATGATGGCGACCATCATCCGAAATCGTAGGTTGGTGCACATCTCAAAAGCACCTGTTCGGTTTTCAATTACACGACAACAGAAATCGTGTAAGTAAACAAATGGGAGACAAAAACATTTCTTATGACAAGAAACATGGACATCCTCGTCCGATGCTGAACCAGTGAACAATTGCCAATATTTGGTGAGGATCTTTTGGGACCTAAAGGTCTCAAGTTCCTCCATGGATAGGCCATCAGCAGGGAGCCCATAAATATTTTGAAGCAGCGCTTGGTCCACGCGGATCTCCACTCCGCGGACGATAGCAGTGATATCGGTGACATTTCCTCCTTGTGCAAGAGAAAAGAAACGGACAGCAGCGTTAGGGTAAAATTACTCAACCATTTGAGCATCATAGCGCTCAGGGATGTGACTTTCAAGGCGATAGAGGCCTTGTTGGCGAATCCTCGAAACGATAATCTCCATTGATTTGACGTCATCTCCTTCAGCATGAACTCGCTCGACAACCACAGATCCTGCAAAGATTCTACCGTCGATGATGGTGGCGGTCTTTTTGAGAGATAGAGAGGAAGTCTGTGATGATGCCATCGTAGTTTCTTGAAGAAAAGAAATAAGATTCAAAGAAGGTTGCAGTAAAATTTACAGTAAACTGTAGGTTGTTTGCACAAGACTCTTTTAATTTGCAGAAAGCGTAAAGAGTCAAAAGAGGCATAAACAGTCCTTTTATAGTTGGGCGGTGGGAAGATTTAGGGTTTTCAAAATAATGAACGGTCATATTTAAGGGATGGGAGCCATCATTTTAAAGGAACGATTAGGATGGACTGAGTGTAACAGGTATATCTTATCCATCCGATTTTAAATTGATATCGGGTCCCACATCTGTCGTTTCATCTTCCCTTATTTCCCGAAATGGCGGTGAGAAATTATAAAATAATTTTGAAAAATCGTGGCTTTTGAAATACTATTGTCCAGATGTCGTGTAAAGCATTTAATGCAAAAGACGTTTGAATTTAAAAACAGGGCACGTGGACTCAAAGTTGTTTTGAAATAAATAAAATATTAGAATTTAATATTAATTGGATTTCATAGTATGTGTTGTATCCACGAAAATACAGCGTTCCCCCTTAAAAGGTACATACGAGATTCAATTTCATACAGCAATTTTCAGATTACTGCTGTATTCATGGGTCATATTGTATTCCCCCTTAATTATTACACACGTCAGCTGTAGGATAGTTCATGTTGCTTTGTTCCTACAATGCTGTTTGGAATGTCTGAATACATAGAATTATCGGTGGATACTGTATTTGTGGGTCTTACAGCATTCCCCCTCAATTGTTGAGTGGAAGCATTAAAAACTTACAGGGAGTCAGGCTATAGCAAACCCAATTCTTGTCGAAGCAAACAGAATCTTGCTGTGCTGAGAAGTTTGGTAAAGATGTCGGCTAATTGGATATCTGTATGAACTTACTTGATCCGAACATCTTTGTTCTTAACGTGATTCCTAATGAAGTGATGCTTCATATTGATGTGCTTTGAGCGCGAGTGCAATACAGGGTTGTGCGTTATTGCAATGGCACTCGTGCTATCGCACATAATTGGTGTTTCCTTGGCTTCAATTTCATAATCTGACAGCTATTGTTGCATCCAAAGGATCTGCATACAGCAACTACCAGCAGCATAGTATTCTGATTCTGCCGTGGAAAGCGAGTTTGCCAATTGCTTCTTACTGAACCAAGATATAAGTCTAGGTCCAAGAAAGTGACAAGTTCCGCTTGTACTCTTCCTATATAGCTTGCAACTTCCGAAATCCGAGTCGTCATAGCCAATTTAATCGAATCCGCCTTCTTTAGGATACCACAGTCCTACATCGACTGTTCCTTTGACGTATTTTAGGATTCGTTTGGCTGTATACGAGGTCTCCGCCTTCTGTATTAACAAACCCTGGTGGTTGGTCAACATAGACTTCTTCGGCAAGGTCTCCATTCAGGAATGCACTCTTGACGTCCATTTGGTAAACAATAAAGCTCTTATGGGCGGCAAAGGCTAAAAATATCCTAATGGCTTCTAGTCTGGCTATAGGGGCAAATGTTTCATCGTAGTCTATGCTTCTTCCTGTCTGTAGCCTTGTGCGACTAGATGGGATTTGTTTCTGATAATGAGTCCATTTCCGTCCTTCTTGTTTCTAAATGCCCATTTTGTTCCAATTGCGGATTGATGCGTAGGTCTGGGTACTAGCTACCATACATTATTCCTTTTTAATCCATTAAGTTCTTCTTACATAGATGTAATCCAATGAGAATTGTCTAGAGCTTCTTTAGTAGAAACAGGTTCGGATTGAGCTAAGAATACAGCAATAGTGCACATATTAAGTCGTCTGAGTTCAGATTGAGATTTCCATACAGGAAATGGAGATTTCTCAGATTCGGGTTGTTCTTGCGCACATAATACATTTCATTGTGTACTCTGTATTCTCCTACAAGTACATACTCCAGCATCAATGTTTCCTATGATCAACTCCTGTGTGTGATCTCTCAACCATCTTTTGTCGGGTTCTAATTCGGCATCCCGTACTGTATTTTGAGTTGCTGTAGTTTCGGCTTCAGCTTGTATAGCATCGGCGTCATCTACTTCAGTTCTTATAGCTGCGGGGTTGATTTCTAAGTCAACGACAGGCTCTATAGGAGTTGGTGGATCAATGATGGAAAGTTGTTGGATGTTCTGGGTAAGGTCTTCTACTCCTGTAGGATCATGGTGAGGTTCGTCGAACACTACTTGTACTGATTCCTCAATTGTTAGCTTCCTTTTATTAAAGATCCTATAAGCTTTGCTAACAGGGTAATATCCTACAAATATCCCTTCATCCGATTTCTCATCAAAGGTTCTAAGTTGATCCTTCCCGTTGTTCAAAACGTAACACCTACATCCAAATATGTGAAAGTACGAAACTAATGGAGTTTTGTTGTTCCATACCTCGTAAGCTGCTTTGTTGTGGTGCTTGTTGATGATACAGTGGTTTTGTGTATAGCACGTTGTATTGGTGGCTTCGCCCCAGAAATGCTGTGGCAACTTTCTAGCGGCAATCATGGTCCTAGTTGCTTCTTTTAGCGTCCTGTTCTTTCGCTCGGCAACACCATTCTGTTGAGGTGTACGGGAAGTTGAGTATTCATGTTGTATCCCATTTTCCGAACAGTATTGCTCTATAAAGCGGTTAGTGAATTCCGTACCTCTGTCGGAACGAATGGACACGATACTCAACCCTTTTTCATTTTGAAGCTTTCTCAGGTACTCGGGCAGCTTTAATGTTGTTTCCTTCTTCTTGCTTAGAAAGATTGTCCAAGCATACCTGGAATAATCATCAACAACAACGAGACAGTATTTCTTACCTCCCAAACTTACCGGGTCTACAGGACCGTATAGATCCATGTGTAGCATTTCCAAAACTCTGTGAGTGGAAAGGTAGGATTTGCTCTTCAGGGTGGTCTTGATTTGCTTGCCTTTCTGATAGGGTCCACAGACACTGTCTTTTTGGAATGACACATTGGGCAATCCTCTAACCATTACCTATCTGGAGAGCTTGTTGGTTGTATTAAAGTTGACGTGTGACATCCTCTTATGCCATAACCAGCTTATATCTGCAGTGCCTTTGGCAACAAAACAAGGAATTGTGGAGCTCGTAGGCATTCAGTCAGCAATATACATATTACCTGATCTGCTTCCTGTGAGCACAACTTCTTCGGTGACTTTGAATTTTCCTACAAGCAGGGTTCCCTCCCCTCTTGTTGTTCCTTTAGATTTATCACCGAAATGCACTTTTGGACCGCGACCTTCTACATAATCTGACAGTTTGCTTTTGTGTCCTGTCATGTTCCGAGAACATCCGCTGTCGAGGTACCAAATGTCCTTCTCTAAGATGTCCTGTATGCAAATAGATTAAGTAGATTTAGGTCCCCTTTGATTGTTGGGTCCATGGATGTTAGTGCCTTTAGGTACCCAGATTTTCCTGACAGCAATTTGTTTGCTGTAGGGAACGTTTAGTACATTCTTGCGGTATCTACTTGGGGCAGGTACGTAGTTGTTATAAACATGATAATTATTATGCATGTAAAATTCAGGGTTATTATTATTAATCCAGTACGAATGCCATCTTGGAGGTGGAGCCATTTTCTTCGGCCTTACAGCTTGCCTTCTGGATCTCCAGTTGGATTTCCAAAGTTGTTGCTGATACTGTGCGGATACTTGCTTTCGCGAGGGATAACGAGGCTCCTGTATCCAATACCTAGGTGTGTTGTACTGAAAGTACTGTCGTGCGGGCCTTTGATATTTGTATACAGCCTTCTTTCTGAACGGTTGTTGGCGCTGTTGATATGCTCGGGGAGCATGCTGTTGGGTACGCCTTACAGGTCTGAATGGCTGAGGATTTCGATGTCTGGAATATAACTGTGGTGGCGAAATGGCAGCCTTTCCTGTTCGCGGTGCAACAGGTTCCTTCACAGGACTTGGAATTTCTTCCGATACAGGAATGGATTCCACACCCCTGACGAACACAGTACTAGTTTTCCCTTTATTGGAAAATGAGCTGTATCCTAAGCCACTTTTTTCATGAGCATATCGCCCAGTGCTTAGAATTTCTTTCATTCTTTTAGATGATTTCTCGAAAGACTTCCAGAATGGTCTCAAGTTCTCCTTCTCGTTTTTCGAGAGTTTTTACTTTGGCTTGAAGCAGAACAAAATCATTTGTTTTGCTTTCACTGTGAGATTTAGCCTCACTTAGTTCATGAGCAAGTTGATGATTGCTCTCTATGAGTTTTTCATAATCGACTTTGCTGTTTTCACAATCAACAGACATATTTTTGTAATTTACTCTTAGCAAGTCGTTTTCTTCCCTCAGCTCTAGGTTAGAAATTTGGAGTTGTGTGTTTTCATTTTTCAAAGTCTCATGGGCCTTTTGAATGTTCTAAACTCATTCATCATATTTTCAAAGGCATGATATGCATTTGCAGGAGTAATTGAGGTTGAGCTTACCTCATCATCGCTATCTTCATCTTCCGGTATGTCTTTGGCCATAAAGCACATATAGGCTTTATCTTCAAATTCATCATTTGACGAGTCACTGTCAGTGACTACCTGAAGACATTCTTCGGACTTTTTTGGTGCGGGGGAGGCTTCTGATTCACCAATCAGGACCTTGAGCTTGTTTTTCCAAGCACGTCTTCTTTCATCTTTTTCCTGTTGCTCGGCTTCCGGCAACCTTTGAACTTTAGGATGAGGACATTTATTTGCATAATGTCCTGGTTTTCTGCAATTATAACACAGGTTAGCATCACCAGAGGAAGTTTCGGTACTTACCTTGTGAACATGCTTGGGCCTGTATGGAGTCTTTCCCGACTACTTGATGAACTTCTTGAACTTATGCATGAGGAGCGCCATTTTATCTTGTGACAGGATGTCGTCGTCGCTGTCAGCATTCTTTTGGGCAGACTTTGATGAGATGGGCATGCTATGCCATCGGTTGGATACAGCGGCTAGTGATGTAGTCCTTGCGGGAGATTCTTCAGCTTTCTCTCTCCTGTCTATATCATACTCAAATGCTTTGAGGTCATAAAAGAGGTCAAAAGTAGATATTTCATTAAGATTGCATGACACACGGATAGTTGTGGTCTTAATGTCCCATCGGGCAGGGAGAGATCTGTAAATTTTTAGGTCCTTCTCCTTTTGGGTATAAATCTTGCCCAACGCTTCAACTTCACCAATAATGCCAGTGAATCTGAGGTCAAGTTCCTCAAGTGTTTCAGTTGGTTTCATTTCAAAAGATTCAAATTGCTGAGTCAATTTTGAAATTTTGTTTTCTTTTGAGAGCTCTGTTCCCTCATAAATTAACTTGAGTTTATCCCATATATCCTTGGCTGATTTACAGCTCTTTACCTTTGAGAACGTGCATTTGTCAAGAGTGACAAATAACGCGTTCTTAGCAACATTGTCGAGGTTGGCGTGCTTTCGATCATCAGAAGTCCATTGTTTGCGCTATTTCTCGAGCATCTCGGCATGAGCTTGGCCTTCAATTCTTGGGGCCGAATTTACCTTCATGATCTTTATGGGGCCATCCTGTATAACAAAAATCATCTATTCGTGCATTGCTGCAAGATGAGCCTCCATCCTAATTCTCCAATCGTCAAATTCGTTAATAGAAAACATGGGGACTTTATTGGTCATTGATGTATCCATATGAGAATATAGGAAAGAAAAAGACTGTTTTACAAAAATAAGTGATTTAAGGATCTGATTCGGTCAAAAATACGACTGATTCTTTTTAGAATCAACCGCTCTGATACCACTTGTTGGCCACTAAGTATACAAAATACAGCTTGGAAAGTGTTTAAGCAACAAGTTGTACGATTTTCAAATTAGAGTGTGTAGCGGAAGTCTTGTAATAGTAAGTTGCTATAAATACAGCAACTAGGTATGCAGTGTATACTTAAAATAATCACAGTTAAGAAAAACAGTAAATGCAGAAGGTAATTAACACAGTAATTAAAGTGGTTCGATGTAAACCCCTCTACGTCCACTGGTCCTACATACAGGAGTGAAAATGTTTATTATAAATACTGCGCACACAACTACGTATTTATAATCAAACCTATCCTTGTATCGTTCACACAGATTGATACAAAGACCGTCACTTTCAACCGTTCACACAGATTGGTTGAAGCTAATACTTGACTGGCTTCTTCACACATAGTTCTGAAGCTTTGTCTCTACAATGCAGATCCATCACACACAGTTCAGGAAAAGCAAGTCTTTCTCAGTCCACACAGGGCTGATGGTTTTCTTCAAAGTAAGAACGTTGGTTGAACAACGGCTTGACTTTCTTGAGCTTGAGCTGATGATGTGTTGTTCAAGAGAGAGTATTTTTATATTTCTTCTCATAGGATAGACTGAATGCCGGAAGAAATATTGTTGCTCTTGATATACTGTTTGTTAGAGGATCTCGATAAAACTCAGTATATCTTCGTTTGAATACTTGTGAAAGCTTGAGTATAGTTCTTCGTTCGTAAAATGTTCAAGTATTCTCTTGGTATATGTTCGTATATGTTGTAACTAATATATTTGATCTTCAAACTCTGGGGGTATATATGGCCTTTTTGGAATGGATCCATTGAGAAAGATCCATTGATCAAAAGTCCGTTTCAAGGATATGATTTATTTGAATAAAGCACGATCCGGTTTTTGCTCCTTGTTTGAAGATCTCTGTCGGCTTAGTATTTAAATACTTTATCCTTTCAGTATTTAAATACTTCTTTTCAAATGGAACTTGACTTTAGCAGATAAGGCAGATTTCGTTCGAACGGTTTTAAGTCCTGTTTGGATAAGTATTGAAGACCTCAATACTTACAGCCTAGATGCTGTATCCAATATATTGTTATAGGCTATGTGATGTAGGCTATCTTAGACTGATACTGTATGGAAGGATGCTATATGATCATTTCGGGACAGCTTTCATACTTAGCGTTATATAGACAGATGAGTCTCTTTGCTGTATGATGGATCTTTATACTTTTGTTGTATGTTGGCATTATGAGAAGACTTCGATACAGGATTGACAAATTTGATCATATTTCGATACAGCTGCTTTGTTGTATGTTGGCACTTTATCAAAACTTCGATACATGATTGTTTTATCCTAACAGTGGGAGAATTCGTCGTTTTCCAACTTTGAGGGCTGTCTGTTCTGCTGTCTGCACTCATTAACGCATGCTAAAGATGCCCTTAGTGCGTGCTAACGGGACATTCCAGAGACCCTCCGGTTGTGTGTTGTAGCCCGATAGCGCACGCTAAGACCGTTCTTAGCGCGCGCAATGATGGGACTTAGCACATGCTAGATGTAATACCCGTACTTTTTATTGATTGTCTGACCTTGCCGTTCTTCCTCTTTTGTCGCTCTGAAACACTTTGAGATGTTGTCGATGTTGATTTCGGGTTTCGTACCTTGTTTGGATCATGATCGTGTTGTTTAGAGCTTTCGGAAGTGTTCTGGGTTAGGGAGATAGCGCACGCTAGGCCTAGGCTAACGCACGCTAATCCTGCTTGAGTAGGACATGCTAGCTTGATCCTTAGCGCGTGCTAACGGTCCAGGCTTGGCAGAGGCAATAGCTAATTCTAATCTCTGGACTAGCAGTTAGCACACGCTAGGAGTTCGCTAGCGCATGCTATTCGTGGTCAGTAGCGCATGCTAACATCGTCCGTAGCGCACGCTAACGAGCTGAGTCGGTAGAGGCAGTGAGGTATTTCTACATTCTGGACTAGCAGGTAACACACGCTAGGTAGCGGCTAGCGCATGCTATATATGTTGCGTAGGGCGCGCTAGCAGAGTGGGACACTGAACTGGGACTTTGGCAGGACACCAGTTAGCGCACGTTAAGGATGTTGCGTAGCGCGCGCTAACGTCTCAGGACAGTAGCCACTGGACTAACGGGTGACCCCGTTAGCACATGCTAATATTGTGGCGTAGCATGCGCTAGATTGGGCGCAGTATATATGGGACAGTGACCCCTGCATTCATCATTTCTTCACATTTTCACTCATTTTCAATGGGAGAAGCTCAGAAGAGGCGATTTTGGACGATTGGAAGCGATTCTTCATCAACTATCATCATATTTGGTTGAATAACAAAGATTACAAAACATCTAATCCATTTCTATCTTCCAAATCAAGGTAAAATCCTTAGAACCCTAGTTTTGAGAATTTTTGGGGATTTTCTTAGATTCATCCGATTTATCCATTTTGGAGCTTTAGATCTTTGAGATTATGATGTATCTACCTCGTACCCATATTTTCCCTACGATTAAATGGATTTTTTGTGCCGTGTTCGGACTTGAGAGTGTTTGGGTGATTTTCCAACCTCTAGATGTTTACCCTTGTAGTTTCGTGAATCGTAGTCGGGTTTCGAGAGTTTCTTCGGGTGATTTGAGTATGGATTATTGATTATCATGTTCCTTTCAAATCGTTTAGGTGCCGGAAGTGCATTCTTGGACCTACCGAACTTATACTCTTTTTCTTCCGATTTCTCGATGTCTCAAAGGCAACTATATGTTTATGATTGTACGTTCTCGACTTTGAAAGTAAGATATATGATTGGCATGATTGTTTATATCCACTCTGGGATGGGCCGACGGGTCCTCTGAGGGTTTCGTAGCCTCTGGTGTGATTCCGCGGATATTTTGGGTTAACCACTCTGGGACGGACCGACGGGTCCTCTGAGGGTTCCGTAGCCTCTGGTGCGGTTCCACTGTTAATCATGTTTATATTGATATGATGCTATGAGATTTAGTTATTCCAGAATACTAGTCTTGGATTGATGAGATGATGATTACTTTTACTTTATTGTCGAGGAGTATTGTGTTTCATATTCGATATACTTGCACTAGCTATTCGACGGCTAACCCCTTTATGGGGGAAATACTTTTCATGTATTTCAGGTTCCAGGAGAGCGGATAGGCATGTATCGGGTCAGCACAAGGATGATGGTCAAGTGTGATATTGTGCCTTGTCTCTGGTTATATTTTATATTTCCTCCATTCAGCGCTGTTGTATATGAATGTTTTTTTGAATACTCGAGTATTATTTTCAGTTTCCTTGATGTTCCGGCCAGCGTTGCCGAGGTATTGAATTATGATGTGTTGTATTTGGATATATTGGGTATGGTTTAAATACCATTTGTATTGTCCTTCATTTCATTGTATTGGACCTCCTCGGTCAAAGTTCATAGTTCCGCGTATAACAAGCCTTGTGGGTCCCACAGCGGGGCTCACGGCGCTGTAATAAACCCTGAATAACATGGGGGTGGTACACTAGATAGGTTGGCAGCGCGCGCTAATCCGGTACTCCAGTAAGGGCAGTAGGTTTTTGAGGTTCTGGACTCCGGAGAGGACTGTATAGGTAGCGCACACTGATACTATCTTTAGCGCACGCTAACGCTGGTTGTAGCGTGCGCTAATTCTGTAGTACCGCGCGCTAACGTCTTAGGACAGGAGCTACTAGAATATTGGACGACCCCGTTAGCGCGCGCTAACCATTAGAGTAGCGTGCGCTAATTAGATCCAGTATATAAGGGCCAGAGTAGGTCAACTCCTGTCATTTTTTCCCATTTCTTTTCCTCCTCCGCGTTTGAGCGATCCTTGGGCGATTTCCGAGCGATTCGAAGTCTTGTAAATCCAAGCCATCATCTTTCTTGAGTTCTTGGTGTATATTAACAACACCAACACTTTTTCTTCGTCTTCAATAGGTAATCTCTTAGAACCCTACTTTTGGGAAATTTGGGGGTTTTCGATTTAATGCCCGATTCGTTCCGTGTTGTTGATTAATCCATGATGTATGTGATTAATCTTAGTGATATTCATGTTTTCCCTACGAGTTCATGGTAAATTTCATGGTATTTGTGAAATCAAGAGGGTTCGGTTGCGATCCGCCCTCATTGTTTTTGTACGAATTTACATGAATCGTAGGTGGGTTTTTGGGCGTATTCTATTTTCGTACTCGTGTAGAATTGGTTGTGATTGTATTCTTCGAATCGTTAGGCTCGTGGTTGTCAGTTCCTAGGCGATGCATGTGCCTGATTTTGTTTTTTAACTATGGCCAGTCCGGGAGGGTCCATAGAGGCCTCGGATGGGACCAGTGGTTTAGCCCCGGTCCTAGGCGATGCATGTGCGTGATTTTGGTTTTTAACTATGGCCAGTCCGGGAGGGTCCATAGAGGCCTCGGATGTGACCAGTGGTTTAGCCCTGGTCCTAGGCAAGATTGAACTGTGATTATTGACTGTTTTTTTTCAGAAAAGAAATGTCTGGTTTTGGATTTTGAAATGACTTGATGCATGTACTTTGAAATGTGTAAGCGAATGGTTTGCCTTGATTACTTGTACTAGTGTAATTTCTAACCCCTTTGGGGACCCGTTTTGAGGAAATTCTTGTTATGAATTTCAGGTGGCGTTCAGCCGGTCGAGCGGGCACTGGAGCAGTACGAGGATGCTGGCCGGGGATGTTGACGTGTGCAATAGAGTCCCTTTATTTCCGTTGCCCATTTTGATGTATTTGTTTTCCAAACTTGTGAACTTATAGATAGTACTCGCGAGTACTTAGGCACTTTTGATTTGGGATATGTTTTGTACGTTAAATCGTATTTGTGAATCTGGGTGATGTCCTGATTATCGGTTGTATCGGGTGATTTCATTTAGTTATTGTTGTGGTGTTGTGTGTTTCTCGCTAACCGAGATGGTTAGACGAGCAGTATTGTTTATTTAGCCTGATGGGTCCCACGTAGGGGTCCATGGCGCTGTAATATACCCCGAATATCTTGGGGGTGTTACACAAGTTCTACTGGAAAAAGGAGTAGAGTTTCCAACAATCTGAGCGTATCATTACCGTTGAATGATATTACTAATGATAATATTTTTAGTATATAAATTAATATATTATATAGTAGATATTTATATAAAAAGTTATAAAAAAATTTCTTGGTTTAAAAATAAAGTGAATCATGGATACATTGCGAGCTTGAATAATAATGATGGATTATATCAAAGTACCAGTTATCGATCTCCAGTTGTTACAAATTTTACATTCTCGCATCTTAATAATAGGAATGGTAATAATTTATTATTAATATATATATATATATGTTGTGTTGTTATTGCTACTTTAAATTATGTGTCGTTAATAGATAATAATTGTTATATGTTTATAATTTCCATAAAATATAGGAGAAACGACAGCTCAAAATTTGAAAAGAAATACTCAAGGGCGTGAGGCCGGAATATCAACTTTGAGTGACATTACGATGGTATATGTTACATATCAAATTATTAGTTGTTTAAGATATTACTAATTAACTATTACTTTATTTCTGTGATATTTGTTATTAGTTTTGTCACCAATACATTGTGATCGTGCGGACATAATTACACCAAATGTCGGTAGTGCGAAACAGGTGCATAGGCAAAGCAATAGGCTCACCCCAAGTTCATCTCCGTTTAGCTGTGTTACAGATGGTAAATACTTTTATATATTTCATAGTATGATTTATATGATACCACATTTATATATGGTAAATACTTTACTCAAGTGAGATGTTTATAATTTAAAACATAAATAATTAAATATGTTGCTTTTGACTGTAAAATATTTATAGTTGATATTTTATCATCTTAGATATGTAGGGAATATGCATGAAGATTACCAAGTAGTGTCGAGGTTGAACAAAATTAACCGGAGATTTACGCTATCAATGAGAAGACATCTCAAGTCACATCCATTTGATTACTTTATGTATCATGAAGATCCTAGACGATACAGTAAGTGTATTCATATTATATAAATATTCACTCATTCAGAACATTTGTATTACATTAAATCCGAATAATTTTTAAAAAACCTATAATTCATCATCAGCTATATATATTTTTCCACTTTATGTAGGAATAAAGGTACATTCGTCTGTTGAAGAGTGCATGCCTTTTGCGGAAAAACGTATAGAGCAATTGCTAGATAAATATATTGTTAATGAGATAAGAGTTATGAGTAAAGAGGTATCACATGTTGACATACTTAAGGAATCAAGAAAGAGAGCTATGAAAAAGATCCACCAAAAGAAGGATATTGTTGCGCGGAGAAATAATGGGATATCGGCAGTAGGTAATTTTCATTACCATTAAATTCCACATACACTAAATAGATTACCCCATCTTATAATAATTGACATTTATATTTTTTTCATGGAACAGCTTACGAAGATATGGGTGGTCCTACATATGCATATGTATTTTGCGGTGCACTTAGGTGGTTTGACGAGAGGCTAAAAAAACTCCATTGAGCAGTCCTAATTTAGTTTGTGTTGTAGTAATGGTAAAATACAACTACCTCTTCAAAAACAACCTCCACGCCTGCTGCATGATCTTTTACAAAATAGGCATATTAAGAGTCGGAATCATATTCAGAACATACGTGCTTATAATATGATGTACGCTTTTACTTCGATGGGTGGGATCCAAGATAAATCAGTCAACAATAGACATGGTATGTATACATGTAGGCTTGAAGGAAATAACTATCATCCACTCGGTAGTTTGTTACCTAAAGAAGGCGGTTCTCCAAAGTTTCACACCTATATATGTATTGTGGCAAGGATGAAACTCAAGACAAAATTGATGTTGTCCGGTATTTATTCTCTTGGATCTATATTAATTCCACTACATGTGTATAGCTTTCTAAAAATATTCTATATATATTGTTGATTCTCATTATATTTTTATTTCATTTTGTATATCAAAAAGGCTGCGATTGATCCATCGATTTTGGATGATCTAAGGAACATGATAGATGTCAAAAATCCAATTGCCCAAAATTTTCGGATGGCTGCTGAACGATTCAAGGAGAATGCCACTATGGATGTAAAGTTATGTCTAATGGGAAGGAGGTCACGCGCTGGACGCATGTATAATCTACCAACATGCTCAGAAGTTGCTGCATTAATTGTTGGTATGTTGGAATATCACTATTATTTATCCATGATAAATATATATGGCATAAGTATATTAATATATTCTAAATAGTTTTATTTATAAATAATCAGGAGATGATGAGTACGAGATGGATCCCCGCGATATTGTATTGGAACAAAAGAATGGTGACCTCCAAAGAATTTCAGAATTGCATCTAAGTTACCTTCCAATGCAGTATCCCCTACTTTTCCTATATGGTGAGGATGGATACCATACGGAGATTTTGCACTCTGATAAGTCCAAAGGTGTCAGGCACACACTTACAATTAAGAAGTTTTTGGTTTTTAGAATTTTTGATTGTGTTGATGACTCTCAGACAATATTATTCAGTAGAACGTTATTCCAACAGTTTATAGTAGATGGATATATGATGATGGAAGCACAGATTCTTGCTTTTATAATAAAGAACCAACCATTATTGAGGTCTGATAAGTATAAGTCACTTGATGATGGTATTCGAACAAGTGTATTGATCCAGGCGACCTAACAGGTGTAACACCCCGAGATATTCGGAATAATTACAGCGCCGTAAACCCTTTAGATAAGGATTTACAAGGCTAATTTTAGAAGAAGTGTAAAAACAATACAATCGAACAACTGAAGTTCAAATACAGATTTGATTCAACCGATCAAATGAGTTAACTTATACAACCATGTCGAATTGACTTTATTAAAACAGACGTACTCGAGTACTAAACGAACCAAGAAGACCAATCACAATAACAATAACATCAATCACATCACTGAGCCATTCCATCGTCCTGTCGGTACTGTGGTTGCCTCGCCGCTCCTCGGCTACCTGAACATCAAAACAATGTCCACCCCCGAAGAGGTTAGCAAAACAATGCTAGTACAAGTATCATCATACAAGAAATCATCAATGCATCATAAAACATGCAAAACGGACTTCCGCCACCGGAATCCAACGATGCGAATCCTCACGATTCCATCAATACAATACAGGGTAATCCAGCGATCCAGCGCCCTCAGCATAGATCCCCATGATGATCCCGTCGGACCAACGCATGGTGGAAAACCCGTCCAACGATCCAGCGCCCTCAGCATAGATCCCCATGATGATCCCGTCGGACCAACGCATGGTGGACATTCGATCCAGCGCCCTCAGCATAGATCCTCATGATCCCCTCGGATCATTTATACCATAAATCAATCAACTATGCATACACATATGCATTTCAATATGTTCATCAATACGAACAAATAACCACGAATATCACGAGAATTATCAGAAATACATCTCATATTCAACAATATGAACAAAACCACAAGCATGATAAATCGAACTCGACATATGATACTTGCCTCGAAAATGGCAAGGACAAAACACCTCGATGATCTCAACACACTCGAAGGCCGCCTCCTTCGATCAACGTAACAAGCTCGAACCTTAACAAAAGGAACGATATACAAATCATCTCAAGTCGAACGATGGCCTAACAATTCGGTCTACGGCCGAAAAGTTCAAAACAAACAATCTGCCTGGACTGCTTAGCGTGCGCTACGTACTCTACGTAACGTGCGTTAAGCCGACCTGTTAGCGTACGCTATCGTGTAAGACTAGCGTGCGCTAGTTCTGGCTTGATTTGAAGCCGATACATAACGTACGCTACGTGCGTATCGTGCGCTTCAACCACGATAGCGCACGTTAACTCACATATGTTAGCGTCGCTAACCTTGCATGTGAATCGCTACGGAAAAACTGGGTTGAAAGGTGGTGAATTCATGAATTCTATGATGATACAACAAGTCATCCTCAAGCATGTCATGCTAATAAGGTTTGTGGAAGTTCCATGATCATGAGGTACAAATATACGGATAATCAACTCAACATCATATCTTATCTTCGATCTTCAAGAAATATTCTAAGTTCCGATTATTCCAAGTCCCAAAACATATGATTCCTACGTAAAACATACGAACTAGGAAATCTTCACATACTGGTCGATTGGTTCTGAAGATACATAACATGCTTAGGAATCCACATACTAAAAGGTTCAATGGATTATACGATGAATAAGTGTCGAACGTCGAAAATATCCTTCTAACACACGATGTACGACTAATAACGAATCTAACTGACTAAATGAACATGATCAACATCCTATAGAACACTACTAGTATTGGTGAAGAATCACCTACCTCAAGATAATGAAGAACACGGAGGAAAATGAAGCAATCCGACACCGAAAGCTTGAACACCAATCTCCAATGATATACGATCATCAATCACGAACTAGGGTGTTGATATGAAGTGTTTAGGATGAAGGAAGTTATGTTCTAAGTGTAAGAATTCGGGTAATGGGAGAAGAGAGAACTGAAATCACGAATAGGATGTTGTCCTATTTATAATAAATGGCTATTAGCGCGCGCTAGACCCTGTTCGTAGCGTGCGCTAACGGCTCACTGACTAAACTGTACTCAGCACTTAGCGTGCGCTACGCATATACCTGTAGCGTGCGCTAAGGCGTTGACTCAGCTTTTCCCCGAAAGCCGTCCAGGTACATCCCGACACGATCCAACAGGGGTCCCCCGGCTAGATCTCACCTACCGCACGTCTCAATCAAATTGACCACGCATAGCGTGCGCTAATGACCCTCAGTAGCGTGCGCTATGAATCCACGTTAGCGCACGCTAAACATAGCCGATAGCGTGCGCTACATGCGCAGATTTACAGTCTTTAAATCACAACCACGAAATTAAACGCTCGACAACATCGGATTATGAAATACGGAGAATAGTACTCAGACAAAAGTACAATCATTACAATATCACAAGTTCCAATTACATAACAGAAATCTCGGGTATTACATCCTTCCTCCCTAAAAAGAAGTTTCGTCCCGAAACTTAAGATGAAAACAACTCCGGATATCTAGTCTTCATCATGTCCTCCGTTTCCCAAGTGGCCTCTTCGACTCCATGTCGTGACCATTGTACTTTAACCAAGTGTATTGGTTTATTCCTCAATTGTTTGATCCGGCTCTCAAGTATCTTGATTGGTCTCTCTTCGAAGGTGCCATCATTGGCTATTTCGATCTCGTCGAAATCAATGACGTGACTAGGGTCCGGTACATACTTCCGCAGTTGGGATACGTGAAACACATTGTGAACGTGACTCAGCGATGGCGGTAAGGCCAACCTGTATGCTAAATCTCCAACTCTCTCGAGGATCTCAAATGGTCCGATATATCTCGGACAAAGCTTGCCTCTTCTCCCGAAACGGAAAATCCCTCGTGTATGAGACACCTTCAATAGTACATGGTCCCCAGCGTCGAACTCTAGAGGGCGACGACGTACATCTGCATAAGACTTTTGTCGACTCTGGGCAGTCAACAGTCTCTCTCGAATCAAAGCTATCTTCTCTTGAGTCTGAATAATCAATTCCGGTTCCGTCCCGATCAAATCCGAAGAATCATCCCAACATAGGGGTGATCTGCATCTTCTCCCGTACAAAGCTTCAAATGGTGCCATCTTAATTGAAGCATGCCAACTATTATTGTAGGTGAATTCAACTAATGGCAAATGAACTTCCCAATCAGTTGACTAATCCAAAGCACAAGCTCTAAGCATGTCTTCTACAGTTTGAATAGTCCTTTCGGACTGACCGTCCATTTGGGGATGATAAGCCGTACTAAAATTGAGCTCAGTCCCCAAAGCC
Source organism: Orobanche coerulescens (assembly GCA_033398695.1). Lineage (NCBI taxonomy): Eukaryota > Viridiplantae > Streptophyta > Magnoliopsida > Lamiales > Orobanchaceae > Orobanche > Orobanche coerulescens. The sequence continues at coordinate 24,719,666 of CM065805.1, read as the reverse complement.
TTATGAACTGCTTTCCAGAAGTGTGACACGAAACGACCATCTCTATCCGAAATAATGGTCTTCGGCGTCCCGTGCAATCTGACTATCTCCGCAATAAATATTCGTGCCAATCTCTCGGGTCCCCATGTATCTTTAATTCCCAGGAAATGAGCCGACTTGGTTAGTCGATCAACTACAACCCAAATCATGTTCATTCCCGTTCTAGTCCTTGGCATACTAGTAATGAAGTCCATCGAGATATCCTCCCACTTCCACTCAGGGATCGGAAGCAGTTTTAACATTCCTGCAGGTCGTTGATGTTCAATCTTAACCTGCTGACAAGCCAAACACTTCGAAACGTACTCCGCTACGTCCTTCTTCATATTCCCCCACCAGAAGTTTTGCTTTAAATCTTTATACATCTTACTACTGCCTGGGTGAATAGAATAGGGCGCGCTATGAGCTTCCTTTAAAATTTTCCGTCTCAAATCATCACCCTCGGGAACGCAAAGTCGTCTCTGAAATCTCAGAACTCCATCGTCTTGTATCACGAATCCTGGGGCTTTTCCCTTCTTTACTTCATCACATAATCGAAGGATCAGAGAATCGTTCAATTGTTTAGACTTGATCTCCTCGACTAGTGATGAAGTCAGTTCCGTCACATAAAGTTGCCCTTGGATTCTTGGTGCCCATACTTCAATCCCTTCGCGGATCAGTTTTCGTTGAATACTGGTTTGGGACGTAAGTGCTTCCAACACTCGAAGAGAAACAGGTTTACGGCTCAAAGCATCAGCTACTACGTTTGCTTTCCCCGGATGATAGAGAATCTCCAAGTCGTAATCCTTGATCAATTCCAGCCACCTTCTCTGCCTCATGTTTAACTCTTTCTGACTGAAAATGTACTTGAGGCTCTTATGATCTGTAAAGATCTGACAATGAGTGCCGTACAAATAATGTCGCCAAATTTTCAGTGCAAAGACTACAGCTGCTAACTCCAGATCATGAGTCGGGTAATTAACCTCATACGGTTTCAATTGCCGAGAAGCATAAGCAATCACTTTATCCTTCTGCATCAACACACAACCCAAACCCTGATTTGAAGCGTCGCTGTATACCATGAATCCGTCAGTTCCCTCTGGCAGCGCTAATATAGGTGCTGTCGTCAGCCTCCTCTTAAGTTCGTCAAAACCAGCCTGGCACTTCTCATTCCACATGAACTTTTGAGTTTTCTGTAAAAGCTGGGTGAGCGGACGAGCAATTTTGGAAAATCCCTCTACAAAGCGGCGATAATATCCAGCAAGTCCTAAGAAGCTTCGGACTTCTTTCACGTTTTTAGGAGCTTCCCAATCCAAGATTGCTTCGACTTTCTTCGGGTCCACCTGAACTCCGTCGGCTGATATCACATGCCCAAGGAAGGTTACTTCCTTAAGCCAGAACTCGCATTTTGAAAATTTTGCATATAGTTGTTCCTTCCTCAAGGTGCTCAAAACCACACGCAGATGTTCGGCATGCTCCTCTGTGTCCTTCGAATATATCAAGATGTCGTCAATGAAGACGACCACGAATTTATCCAAGTATTCCAAGAATACCCGATTCATCAATTGCATGAATACCGCAGGAGCATTGGTAAGTCCAAATGGCATTACTACAAATTCATAATGCCCGTACCGGGATCTGAAAGCAGATTTCGGTATATCCGATTCCTTAATTCTCAACTGGTGGTATCCTGATCGCAAGTCAATCTTCGAGAATACCCTTGCCCCCTGCAGTTGATCAAACAAGTCGTCGATCCGAGGTATAGGATACTTATTCTTGATTGTCATCTTGTTGAGCTCCCTGTAATCAATACACAGTTGGAGGGATCCGTCTTTCTTTCGGACAAAAAGAACGGGCGCTCCCCAAGGAGAAACACTAGGTTGGATATAGCCCTTCTGTAACAATTCCTCCAGTTGCTTCTTGAGTTCATACATCTCGGTTGGCGCCATGCGGTATGGTGCTCTGGAAATAGGAGCTGCTCCAAGCTCTAACTCGATAGTGAATTCCACTCCCCTCTGCGGAGGTAACCCAGGTAGTTCGTCAGGAAATACATCTGAGAACTCATTCACAACTGAAATGGACGAGAGCTCTACTCCTTCCTCTTTCCTCATGGCATAGCACCAAAGTCCGTGACATCCCTGCTCCAGTAATTTCACAGCTTTCATCGCCTTGATCAATTTTCCCGAGCTTCTCGGTCTCCATCCTCGGAATAAGTGTTCAGATCCGTCATGAGCAATGATGGAAATGACTCTCTCTCAGTAATTCAGAACAGCTCCATAGCGGTTGAGCCAATCATCTCCGAGAATTAAATCGTCACCGTAGATGTCAACTACAATGAGATTCGATGGCCACTCTCTTCCTTCTATAGATACTGGGAAATCCCTAGCTTCTAGGGTTCCCACAATTTTCTCTCCGATCGGTAATCCCACAACATAAGGTTCACAATTATACAAGCACAAGACTTTCAAACGATTAACACAGTTCAACGATATAAAAGAATGCGTAGCTCCCGAATCGAACAAGACACTAACTGGTTGCAAAAGGATCTGAATCGTACCTGATGCAATAGCTGTGTTCTGATCATCAGATTTCCTCATTTCGTACAGGCGCGGAGGAACGGACCCAGCACTGGATGTCTCTCTCTTCCCCACGTTCTGCTGCTGAAATCCACTCTGCTGCGTCTGGTTCACACTCGTCTCCTTCGGGACTGGAGCTGGAGTGCGAGTACCAAAAGATCGGGTCGCATTCCCACAAAATGTTGCGCGATGTCCTTCCTGTCCACACTCGAAGCAGTCACAAGAGTGCGAATCAATCACGTCGAACATGTCCCGCTTTGCCACGCTTATAACACTTCTTCCTGCGTCAAAGCGATTGGTGCCGCCGGAACTTCTTTCCACCTCGAGAAGGATGCGGAGGTCTCTGGATGAATGAAAAGAGGATGACCCTGCGAGGTCCGCTACTCTTATCCTCCGTGAAGTTGCCGGACACCTTCGCTTCTTTGCTTCCGTCGCTTTCTCTCTCTTGCCTCCTTCATATCATAGGCCAACGCCTTGTCTGCAATGCTTGTCGCAAGGTGGTACATTCAAATCCGGACATATCTTCTGAATTTCCGCTTCATTCGCATGTCAAAATGAAAAATCTTCTCCGCCTCGGTCGACCAAGTGGCGTACATAAGTCATTTGGTGATTAAAAGTCTCAATCACGTCCGTCACGATGCTTCCAAATTTTGTGGTGAGAAAAACTCCCGAACTCGGGCTTCTCTAGCGGCGAGGACAATCTGCGCCTCCATCATCAATTTGAATTCCGTCCAGTCAACATTGTGCTCCTCCGGTCGAATGGCCTCCCACCGATCAAAGCCTCCCCGGTCAAAAGATCTTGGGCGGCGGAACCTTCCTATCGTTAGGGAGTTAATCCTGCAAAAATCTTTTCTAATTCCTTCACCGGTGATCCCAAGAAAGCGTCTCGGCGAACCGTCAAATTTCGGAGGGTGCAATTTAATCACTTGATAAGCCATCTATCTCCTCGATTTTCCACGTTATCTTTCTTTGTCCATCAAATCTGCATGCGATCCACAACTTGAGCAAACTGGTTTATTTGGGCAACCACCTGCTGAAGCACCCCCGGCACGTTAGGATCTGCATTATTATTTGCCGATCCCTGTTGTCCCCCGGAATGGGAATCCATTCGACTAGCGGTTATCTCTGGGGTAGATACCGACTCTTCTTGCCTCGCATTTCCACGTCCGCGTCCACGACCGCGTCCGCGTCCACGACCTCCTCTCAACATACTGTAAACATAAATACTCAATATCCAGGACAAACTTTCTTAAGGTACATCCATCAATGTTCACAAGACATGAATTAAATAAAACTGTAGTATTCGAGATTAGGAAACTTACAACCACGGTCTACACGACGATGCTGGCTCAGCAGTGATGTTACGAACGACCAATAATCAATAACGTAAACAGACCCAACTGACCCGACTGCCAAGATATCCATAAATCTTAGCTCTGATACCATATTCTGTAACACCCCGAGATATTCGGAATAATTACAGCGCCGTAAACCCTTTAGATAAGGATTTACAAGGCTAATTTTAGAAGAAGTGTAAAAACAATACAATCGAACAACTGAAGTTCAAATACAGATTTGATTCAACCGATCAAATGAGTTAACTTATACAACCATATCGAATTGACTTTATTAAAACAGACGTACTCGAGTACTAAACGAACCAAGAAGACCAATCACAATAACAATAACATCAATCACATCACTGAGCCATTCCATCGTCCTGTCGGTACTGTGGTTGCCTCCCCGCTCCTAGGCTACCTGAACATCAAAACAATGTCCACCCCCGAAGGAGTTAGCAAAACAATGCTAGTACAAGTATCATCATACAAGAAATCATCAATGCATCATAAAACATGCAAAACGGACTTCCGCCACCGGAATCCAACGATGCGAATCCTCACGATTCCATCAACACAATACAGGGTAATCCAGCGATCCAGCGCCCTCAGCATAGATCCCCATGATGATCCCGTCGGACCAACGCATGGTGGAAAACCCGTCCAACGATCCAGCGCCCTCAGCATAGATCCCCATGATGATCCCGTCGGACCAACGCATGGTGGACATTCGATCCAGCGCCCTCAGCATAGATCCTCATGATCCCCTCGGATCATTTATACCATAAATCAATCAACTATGCATACACATATGCATTTCAATATGTTCATCAATACGAACAAATAACCACGAATATCACGAGAATTATCAGAAAAATATCTCATATTCAACAATATGAACAAAACCACAAGCATTATAAATCGAACTCGACATATGATACTTGCCTCGAAAATGGCAAGGACGAAACACCTCGATGATCTCAACACACTCGAAGGCCGCCTCCTTCGATCAACGTAACAAGCTCGAACCTTAACAAAAGGAACGATATACAAATCATCTCAAGTCGAACGATGGCCTAACAATTCGGTCTACGGCCGAAAAGTTCAAAACAAACAATCTGCCTGGACTGCTTAGCGTGCGCTACGTACTCTACGTAACGTGCGTTAAGCCGACCTGTTAGCGTACGCTATCGTGTAAGACTAGCGTGCGCTAGTTACGAACTGACAGTTTGAACTGGCCGATACATAACGTACGCTACGTACGTATCGTGCGCTAACTGAACCCTGATAGCGCACGTTAACTCACATATGTTAGCGTGCGCTAACCATGCATGGCAGAATACTGCTACCAGAAAAACTGGGTTGAAAGGTGGTGAATTCATGAATTCTATGATGATACAACAAGTCATCCTCAAGCATGTCATGCTAATAAGGTTTGTGGAAGTTCCATGATCATGAGGTACAATAATACGGATAATCAACTCAACATCATATCTTATCTTCGATCTTCAAGAAATATTCTAAGTTCCGATTATTCCAAGTCCCAAAACATATGATTCCTACGTAAAACATACGAACTAGGAAATCTTCACATACTGGTCGATTGGTTCTGAAGATACATAACATGCTTAGGAATCCACATACTAAAAGGTTCAATGGATTATACGATGAATAAGTGTCGAACGTCGAAAATATCCTTCTAACACACGATGTACGACTAATAACGAATCTAACTGACTAAATGAACATGATCAACATCCTATAGAACACTACTAGTATTGGTGAAGAATCACCTACCTCAAGGTAATGAAGAACACGGAGGAAAATGAAGCAATCCGACACCGAAAGCTTGAACACCAATCTCCAATGATATACGATCATCAATCACGAACTAGGGTGTTGATATGAAGTGTTTAGGATGAAGGAAGTTATGTTCTAAGTGTAAGAATTCGGGTAATGGGAGAAGAGAGAACTGAAATCACGAATAGGATGCTGTCCTATTTATAATAAATGGCTATTAGCGCGCGCTAGACCCTGTTCGTAGCGTGCGCTAACGGCTCACTGACTAAACTGTACTCAGCACTTAGCGTGCGCTACGCATATACCTGTAGCGTGCGCTAAGGCGTTGACTCGGCTTTTCCCCGAAAGCCGTCCAGGTACATCCCGACACGATCCGACAGGGGTCCCCCGGCCAGATCTCACCTACCGCACGTCTCAATCAAATTGACCACGCATAGCGTGCGTTAATGACCCTCAGTAGCGTGCGCTATGAATCCACGTTAGCGCACGCTAAACATAGCCGATAGCGTGCGCTACATGCGCAGATTTACAATCTTTAAATCACAACCACGAAATTAAACGCTCGACAACATCGGATTATGAAATACGGAGAATAGTACTCAGACAAAAGTACAATCATTACAATATCACAAGTTCCAATTACATAACAGAAATCTCGGGTATTACAACAGGAAATGTTGGTAAATGATTTGTATTGCCGTCTTCTTTCGTTGAAGGTCCTAGATATATGGTCCAGAACTTCCAAGACATTATGGCCATATGCAAGAGTATGGGATATCCAGAACTGTTCATCACATTCACGTGCAATCCCAAATGGTCTGAGATAACACGTTTTGTTGAGTCCAAAGATTTATGTCCCGAGGATAGGCCTGATGTTATGAGTCGCATTTTCAAGATGAAGTTGGACCAACTTATAAAAGACTTGAAGTCAAAAAAATGTTTTTGGCAAAGCAATTGGAGGTACCATATTATAAATCTCATTTCTTATGTTATATCAATTGATCAGTTCATTATTAATTTCACTTCGAATCGATTAATTTTTTATTCTTTTTACTTTGTAGTTGTGTACACCATTGAATGTCAAAAACGCGGACTTCCTCATGCACATATACTGCTGTGGATTAAGCGAGCAGATAGAAATATGTCTGCAAATTCTATAAATGACTTCATCAGTGCTGAGATACCGGATAAGGAACTCAATCCAGAGTTGTAAAAGGCTGTCTCTAAGTATATGGTACATGGTCCATGCGGACCATTGAATCCGACTTCACCTTGCATGCATGATGGCAAGAAATGCTCTAAGAAATTTCCGAAGTCTTTTAATGAGCGCACTATATTCGATGAAAATAGTTATCCTGTGTACAGAAGGCATGACAATGGTGCCACTATCGACAAAAATGGCAATCTCATTGATAACAGGTACAATTTAAAATCATTTTTTAATTTGAATTATCACATTATATTCCATTCACCTTGATATAAATTAATTGTCATTTATCTTCAAAAATAATAAGTAGTTTTACTATTCATTTATGGGTTTATTATTCCATAAAATCCTTTCCTATTGATGAAGTATCAGGCACACATCAACATTGAATGGTGCAATAAGACAAATTCTATAAAATATTTGTTCAAGTACGTCAACAAGGGGTTGATAGGATAGGTGCAAAAATAACCGTGGAGAATGATGTAAAGGATTGTGTTGACTGTCGGTATATCAACATGTGAGGCTGTGTGGCGTATTATGGGATATGATATCCATTACAGAGATCCACACATAGAGCGTTTATCATTTCACATGGAGGGTGAAAAGTTCGTCACTTTCAAAGATGGTGACTTGATTACGGATTTATTGGACAAGCATACCGTTGCAGAGACAAAGTTTCTTAAATAGATGGAATTCAGCAAGCATCATCCCGAGGCACATAAGTATCTATATGTTGAGTTCCCTAGATATTACGTGTGAGATCATAGAGGTAAAATGTGGAAAGATGGGAAGAACTTCAACAACAAAGTTGGAAGAATTTACCACGTTCCAATTAAGACGGGTCCATTATATTTTATGCAGATTATGTTGAATCACATTAGGGGTGCCACTTGCTTTGAATATTTGCGGACAGTGGATGGTGTTGTTCACCCCACATACCATGATGCATGTTACACTTTGGGATTACTCGATGCCGACAAAGAGTATATTCATGCTATAAAGGAAGCCAGTTTTTGGGGTTCCGGTCGTTTCCTTCGACATTTTTTCTCCATGCTTATATAGTCCGACAGTATGTACAGACCCGTTCATGTTTGGAAAAGTACATGGGAGTATCTATCGGACGACATCCAGTACTTTATGCGACAGAAGTTGAATAATCTTGATATAAATTTTAATAGATTTTTCATGTCAGAAATTCTATATGAACGTGTATTTGTTATTTACTATGGTAACTTTATATCTCAATATTTCAATAAAGGACTAGAACTAAATGAAGAACAATTGAAGAATTTTATTCTTGCTCAGATAGAAGAGTTTCTTTCTGGAAATGGAATTAGCTTGACTAAGATTAAAGGTGTGCCCGTTCCCGACAATGTAGTCATAGATAATGGTATGAATAATTTGATTACCGAAGAAATGTCGTATAATATTGATGAGATGATTGAGCTGCACAGCCGTTTGTATCCATATCTCATGGACGAGCAAAGAAGTGTGTACGATACTATTATGGATGTAGTCGATTCTAGTAATAGTGGAGTTTTCTTTATATATGGTTACGGTGGCACAGGAAAGACATTTTTGTGGAAGTGTGCTCTGCATTACGTGGGCGTGATATTGTTCTCTCGGTTGCATCGAGTGGTATAGCTTCTCTACTTCTTCCTGGGGGCCACACTCTTCATTCTAGGTTTAGTATTCCTTTGCAGGTCGATGAAACTACCATGTGTAGTAGGATAACCCCCAATAGCCATCTGACATGACTTTTGAAGAGTACAAAGCTAATCATATGGGATGAGGCACCCATGACTAATGAGTTTTGCTTTGAGGCACCAGATCGCAGTCTAAGGGATATAATGAAAGGTCATCATGGTATAGAATCGAACAAGTCGTGGATTGGTTGTTGTCTTTGGTGGTGATTGCAGACAGATATTGCCTGTCATACCAAAGGGTAGTAGGCAGGATATAGTCCATGCATCCCTTTGCTCATCTAAGAGGCTTTGTAGTTCCTGTCGTGTCCTGAAGCTTACGAAGAACATGCGTCTACAGGTACTTTTCTAAAATTTTATATTAATTATTATTTTTAATACAATTAACTTATTTTAAATTTATATAAATTATTTTAAATATAAAGTATGTTGAGTTCATGTTATTAAATTACAGTCTGGTGGCTCATATGATGAGACCGAGAGAATCAGGGAGTTTGCTGAGTGGCTGCTGAAGGTTGGAGATGGTGAAATTGGTGTTGATAATGATGGTGAGGTAGAATTCAGACTGCCTGGTGATATTTTGATTCGGTCTACTTATGAACCAGTTGCTGCAATAGTTAAGAGCACATATCCGAGCATATTAGACCATGTCGGTGATGGTCGGTACTTTCAGGATAGGGCTATTCTTGCTTCGACCAATGAGATCGTCCAGGAAGTAAATGATTATATAATGTCTCTTTTACGTGGATATGCCACAGAATTTATGAATTCAGATAGCATATGCCCTGACGAAGATGATACCGTCAATAGAGAAGATGTCTATTCTGTCGAATTCCTAAACACTATAAGGACTTCTGGGATACCAAATCATATAATTCGACCTAAGGTTGGTTGTCCTATAATGCTTCTTAGAAACGTTGACCACTCTGCCGAGCTTTGGGACTAGATTGATTGTTACTGCGATTGACAAACACGTTATTGAGGCTAAGATGATACATGGAAAGAACGCTGGAGTAAAGGTTTTCATACCTAGGATGGTACTTTCACCTTCTGATATTACCAAGTTTCCTTTTAGATTTCAGCGAAAGCAATTTCGTATATCTCATGTTGGACTCTACCTCCCAAAGTCTTTTTTAGCCATGGCCATCTCTATGTTGCGTTTTTCAGAGTAACAAGCAGGAAGGAGCTTAAGGTTTTAGCATTGGATGAGGAAGGCAATCCCGCCGACACGATCACCAACATTTTATACAATGAGGTGTTTGCAAAGCTTTGAGGTATTATTTTATCATATTAATACACTTTATGTCAAAAGTAGCAATATACAATCATTTGATTGTGTTATTGCTTACTGATTTATACAAATATCATTTGCAATTGGTGATTATTCAGATGTCTTGGGTGATTGTACAAGTTTACTTTGCATTCTCTTTCATATTTTTTGATGTAGTGAACCTTTAACTCCTTTTAATATCTTGTATTATTTGGATGATATTTTATTTCATGTATTACATATTTAAAGGAAACCTAACTGGGTTACTCAGCTCAGTGGTGGAGGGAGCTCGATTAGTTAGCCTAGTAATTCAGTCAGCTAGGTTACTCAGCTCAGTAGTGGAGGGAGCTCGATTCAAACCTAACTGGGTTCTCAAACTTGGCTTATTTATGAGCTCGGTTCTCAAAACTGGCTTATTTCAATGGGCTTGGATGCAAAAATTAATATATTCACAGCCTAAGCTCCCAAGCCAAAAGTCGCCCACTTCCAATTGCCAAGAACCAAGGACCAAGGTCCAAGGGCCACGCCCACGCCCGTGCCCGAGCTCGAGCCGTGCCGGCCGGTGCACGTGTGGGCTTTGCATCGTTGACTCACTAGTGAATACTACTGCTTGTAAAACTATCAATACATGTAATACCCACCATTTTCATAATGCAATATTATTATTTATAATAATATTATAATGCATTTCATTTCATTTAATTTTATTTAGAGGATCATGAACATTTACTTCGACGTATCACAAGTCCTAGCCCGAGTCATTTCGTCAGATATATATATATATATATATATATATATATATATATATATATATATATATATATATATATTCTGTTATGCGGCGATTTATACGCCTCAACGGCGATCGTCCCAAGGGCCGAGCGACCAAGCCAGTGACAGATGAACCAAGGCAAACTTATCAAATGAGGGTTCTAGATCACGGTCAAGTGACGAGCGATCGACATCCAGGGCGATCGTCTCTTGGCACATAGCGATTGTCCCTAGTGCCCGACCAAGGACGACCGTCTTATGCCACATGTAAAGTCAAACATCCGTCAAAGTCTACGAAGACCGAATCTCGGATGAAGACCCACGTGCAGATCCACAAAAGGCGTCGCCAGATAAGGTTCTTTGACTCCAGCCCATCACCAGCTGTAGACGACAAGGACTGCCTCACCTACCGACAGACCCACCGAAAGGGTCCAAGGTGGGACCTCCCAGGACAGCGACATGGGACGCGTGTTGTCTTCTCATTGGTTCGCACATCCGGCTGCCAGTAGTAGCTGCGGACTTTAAGGAAACTGACCCACGTGCTGAAGACAATCGCCCATATATTTTAATACAGGAATGGCGATCGCCCGTCTGGGATCAAGACATCCCAACTACCTTCTCTTCTATAAGTAGGAGACTTCCGTCATTTGGAAAGGGGCGTGGCTTCTCTGACTTCTCGGGAATCTCTTTCTCTCAGAACCTCTTAACCGAAAGACGTTCGGCAGAAACGAGAGCTCCCCACATTCCAAAGAACTCTCAGAGTACCAACTCTGGTTCTTCCGGCAATCATCAACACTCAAGAGATAAATAGCTAGGGTTATTACACTCACTGTAATTGTACTCTTACATTAATATCTGTACTCCGAAGCGGAATTCTTATTAATAATATCTCGCGAGAGCATTCAAGCCCGGGCCTAACAAGCCCGGCAAATCTTTTGTTATTTACACTCCTCGTACGTGCTCTCGCATTTTGTTTGTTACTCACTCGTAGCCATATCCAGCAAACCATTACGTATAATATTTTGGGTAACAACAATTGGCGCTAGAGGAAGGGCATTTACCCTCATTTTCATTACGACTGCTTCGAAGAACACCCACTGTTCTCCGGAGCATATACTTGAAGAAACACTCACTGTTCTTCAAAGAAAAACCTTCAGAATAATGAAGTCTGCCACCACTTCGAAGAGAGCCACCTTACGGCTCGCCGGACGCCTTATTCCGGCCCAATCCGAGCCCCAACCAATGGCGGAAGGCAGTCGTGGCGATGCGAGACTCTCAATCCCGCCCCCGAGGGACAACCCCGGCCTCTCACTCGATCAGTTCCAAATTGCGGAACAGATCGACGAGGCCATGGCCATCCTTAGAGAGCGACGGAGAGCATGCGACGCGCCCACTATTACCCCATCAGCCATCCGCCGCGCGGGCAAGCGGAAGCTCAAGGGGTTACTTATCGAGCAAACGTCAGAAAGCCCCAATTCACAAGAAAAGGCGCTCGCGAGGCGGGACAGTTCCGTCTTCAGCCGGCTTGGAAGTGACCCTTCATGGCGACCGGGGCACTCTGGCCCCAACCATGAAACGTCGGAGCCCTAATCCGTCACCAAAAGTTCGGCATACCCAACTCCCAAAAGGCAGGTCGGCCGTTTGGTCCCCCTACGCCAAAAAACCAAGCTCGGCGGTGAAGACCTCATCGCCTACCGCGGAGCCAGGAGATCAGTACACGGTCGCCTCGGCTCCCGCTTCGAGAGCCAAACCACGAGTTTCCAGGCTACGGCGATGGCTGAAATGTAACGCCAGCTCGACGATATGTAGGCGCTCCTAGAAACTGGGGCAGGCGCCAAGAGAAAGGTCGCCGGACCGAGTGAGCTGCACGCGGTCCAGATCAAGCTTGCCCCCGTGCAACCAAAGATCGCTCCTCCTCAAACACCTTTGTATGAGGGGAGATCGGACCCCGAGACTCACTTAAGCAAGTTCCGTGTAACACCCCCAAATTCTATTGGGTTATTACAGTGTCGTGGACCCCACGTCAGGAGATCTACTAGGCGAACATGACTAAAATACAACAAAATAATCAACAGGGAAGATCACAATCCCTACTATGATATCCGACACAATATTCCGATAAGGAATTTCAACGACAAAAGTGGCCTACATGGCCAAAATGAAATACAATGACATCCACAAGCCTTGCTCAGAAAATACAACATGACAACAACTAACACAACTGAGTACACCCCCAACTGACTGACCAGCATGAACAACTCAGACTAGTATCGCTCGAATGCCTCGTCGCCAACGTCATGCCCCTGTGTCTCAACTCTCTCCTCGCAAGCACCTAAAACATGAAAACATGTTCTGCCCCCACGGGGTCAGTCATCCAGATAATGAACATCAAATACATGTATAACATGAGATGCATCCAAAATCAAAATGAAACGGTACAACGATAATGATAATACGAGATGCTCACAAACCAAGGTAAGAACCGAGCATTCGAGAAATACTATGCCCATGGCATACCATTAATACCTTTTCCACAGATTAGAACATAAATACCCAACGGCAAATCAAAAATTATAGAGCAACACAATGAATTACATGACATGAACCAAACCAGGACTGAATTAATTATGAATCACAATGCCCGTAGGCTCCAATGAAATTACCAAAACATCGCAAAGGCCTGAAAGCCACTCAGTCAAATATGTCACAATATCACAATGAATGATAGTGCGCTGCCTTTAGTCGGCCAACACACAATGAGGTCATCCAATGACCGTGACCTACTGAGTTGTAGGTGTTGGGAAACCAACTGCGAAGGTTCAAGCCCCAAACTTACCCATAAGATCACCTAGTGACCGTGACCTACTGAATTGCAGGTGCTGGGAAACCAATCGCGAAGGTTCAAGCCCCAGACTTACCCATAATAAGATCATCAACATGACCGTGACCTACTGAACTGTAGGTGTTGGGAAACCAACCGCGAAGGTTCAAGCCCCAAACTTACCCATAATGAGATGAGCACTAGCCTCTGAAACCCAATTAATCACAAACGGCAATGATCCAAAGATTACCGAGTTCACGAGAATGATAGTTTGCTGCCTTGAGTCGGCCAACATGACGACAGTGACTTACGGATGGGCACCGTCCGTGACAGTCCCAATTCAATACCTCGATTGCCTTAGAGTGGCCAATCGATAACAATGATGCAGCGGATGATTCAATACCTCGGTTGCCTTACAATGGCCAACCGATGACGATGATACAATGAAAGATTGAATGCTTCGATTGTCTTAGAACGGCCAATCGATAACAATGATACAATGAATGAGTGAATACCTCGATTGCCTTAGAATGGCCAATCGATAGCAATGATACGAAGGATGCCTCGGCACTTTTAATCGGTTAACGATGACGAATATGAGAGATGAATACGCCAATGCCTTCAATCGGCCAACACAACGTCAATGATAAAACACCAACATCAATAACAATGATTATAACGATGTCATAGATCGACATCAATATCACAACCGTAATTGATACATCGATGACGCGAACCGGCTATCGACAATAACATTAACAACGAGTATCACAATGCCTTGAACCGGCCATTAACGCACAATGAAAACATTTGGCATAATTGCCGAAAGGTATCGTATCGAACGATCTCTTAATATTAATGAATTCATGAAGAGACTAAGTCTCGGAATGATACAACACATTCATACACATATATGATAACATTAATCTCATTGACTAGTACAAGTATAAAACTTGCCTCAAACCGAAGGCGAGAAAATCCTTCCACGATCAACGTCCTTAATGGAAAATACCGGCCACTCGAACAACCTTGAATAACACAAGTACCAAAAATTCGCTTAATATACGAATCAAGCATGATCACAACCAACTCAAAAGTCGATACAACACTACCCAAAACTCATTGGGGCATTAAAACAAACACGTTGTAAACAATCTCCCATTGTTTACAACTAAACCCAATAATATCGAAAACCAACCTCCAATGAATGATTCAATCAAACAATACATCATGAATACCATCAATAATCCAATAGGAATACTTAAATAGGGATTTCCACAACATCTAGTCGAAACCCCCAAACATTCCAAAGTCAACACCAAGGGTTTCTTGAAAAAATTCGTCAATGATTCACAAATTCCGAAAATTACACCAATGAATCCGTAGAAATACATGTATCCAAGATAGATAATCTATATCTAACATTTTCCAACATAATATCGAGCTAACACGAAGAGATCGAAAGCGAAACACCCAAGATCCGAAATTCTAGATCCAAGAATCATTACCTTGATTTGATGTGTTGGATAAGATGAAATGATGATTAATCCGAATGATAAGCTTGAAGATGATGCTAGATGGATTCAGCTCGAATAAATCTCTCCAAAACATCCAAAATCGCCCAAAACCGACAGGAGGAGGAGGAAATGAAAAATAACGAACCTGGACCGAACTGTCCAATATATACTGATCCTCGATTAGCGCAAGCTATGGCCTGATGTTTAGCGTGCGCCAGCGGTTAACTGGGTAGTCTAGTGCGCCCTGACTGCCTTGTTAGCTTGCGCTACGAACTTGGTAGCGTGCGCTAATGCCTTCCCGATAGCGTGCGTTAACCAATTGTTAGCGCGCGCTAACTGATGTCTGGAGCCCAGAAACTGAAGTCCAGACCTCCTGTCCTCTGACCTGTTCGTGATTAACGTGCGCTACCAAAGCGACTTAGCGTGCGTTACTAGCACAGTTAGCGCACGTTACTTACCACTCGTAGCGTGCGCTACGAATTAATCCGATTCAGTCCAGTACCCACTGGACTCTGCCTGATCGGCCTTACCGCGCGCTATACCGATTGCATAGCGTGCGCTACCTCAAACTTCTAGTGCGCGCTACTTACCACTCGTAGCGTGTGCTACTACAACTCAACTGCAGTCCAGTGCCTTCTGGACTGTTTGCCTCACTTGCGCTAGCGTGCGTAATTACTGGTGCCTAGCGTGCGCTACCTATATCCCATTAGCGCGCGCTAACAGGAGTACATAGCGTGCGCTATCTCACACACATACTACCAAAATATGATGATGATGATGATGATGATGATGACAATAATCTTGGCTTGATCTCAAACAGTGATGAATGACGAATAGCAACTGATATGCGATTCCAAAGTACGCCGAACAATGGTCACAACTGAATGAACATGAATGATGAATGTTTATTACTGAGTGAAAAAAATTCTGAGTGACAATTGCTGAATGATAATCAATGAATTTACAACCGGGTATTACATACTCCCCCCTTAAAAGAGTTTAGTCCTCGAAACTAAGGGTAAAAACTCGAGATATGAACTATCCATCATGATCTGAAAATAATAATGCACATATAGTCCTCGGGACCAAATTAATCGCACGCCCAAGTCCCCAAGACTTGACGTCTCGAATTACAGTGAACGATTACCCAAATTATCACGAAATCTCGAGCACAACGCCAAAGGGACGAATTCCCAACAAATGACCCAAATCTCAAGATTCTCAAATATGATCATAATAAAATAGATCAACAATAAATGATCCACAGTCACGATACATTATTACGGATAGAGTTACACAGTCATCCAAAAAACAAGGTTACATCTCAAATGTACCCAACATCAATATCATCCATATCATCGATCCCCTCGATCTCATCGATTCAAGGTAGACCCAAATCTGAACTCACCGCTTAATATGATCCCAGAAGGTTATAAGAACTAAATGATCACAATGAATGATAATGAATCGGAATCCAACAAGGATCAAGAACGACTCATCGGGGTGAATTAATATCGCAAGGAGTGATAACTCAATGAAATGCTTGGAACCATCGTTCCTCGTGAAATAAATGATTCGTTTGATACTTATAAGTCTCAACATGATTGATATATGATGAATGAATTATATGAATGAATGAACGACAATGAAATGAATGATTATGCTATTACCTACAAAGAATTAACTTGTTCAAAACTGGTGATGAATGTCCTTACCTCTGGCTCTCGAAGCCTGATAGGGCCCCTTGGAGGAGGTACGGGCTGGAGTAACAAAACCTCCCGAGGTTTGTGAGCTCCCTTGAGATCTACTGGTACTAGAACTCCTGCAGTATTTTTGAAGGTGTCCATATCTCCCACACAGGAAACAAGTAACGGCCTGCATCGAGCACCGGGTACTGCGATGTCCTATTACATCACAGTTAAAGCAAACAATGGTCGAACTTGTTGCCTTATAATAGGATGCTCCCTCTGTACGAAGACGACTAGAAAATGACCTCTTGGATGTCGGAGCCCGATGTCCCTCTGAACGAGCCGGCATTCTAGTCCTCTCACCCGAAGAAACTGAAGGATGCTTCTGAGTAAGCTCCTTGATCAAAAGCTCTGCTCCAAGAGCCTTCCCGATGAACTCACTAAGTGAATTACAATTGTGATTGAACAACTGCATCCTCAACTGTGGATTTATCCTCTTGCTAAAATACTTGATCTTATCCGCTTCAGTACGGATAACAGACGAAGCAAACTGAAGTAGTCCCTGAAACTTCTCAGCGATGACAATAACACCCTCATCCTCGACGGATTCGGGGTTCAAAACCTCTGATAACTTGGCTTCCCGAAGTGGATCCGGATAATATCTCTCTATAATTAGGTTCTTGAACTCACTCCAAACACAATCACGATCGGTGGGTTTCACAGAAAGCCACCAAGAATAAGCATCCTTACTCAAGTAGTATGCCGCTACTGCCACTTTACTCCCACTACGTCATAGATGGCCTACGGCAACAGATTTTGTTAGTGTTGCGCTAAAAAATGTTGTAGTAGCTCTAAAATTTTTACCTGCTGCAACATTGCTTTTTCGATGTTGCTGTATATGTTTACAAAGTGTTGCCTTAATAGCAAAGTGTTACATGCTATAACATTTTATGACACAGTGTTGCTATAGATGTACTATTTAAAAAAAACTTCATATCTTTTTATGTAAAATTAAAATTAAATAATCTTTTACTTGAGAACTAATTAATTTTGATTGAAGTGAAGTATGACATTTATTCAGAAGTAATACTTTTTAATTAGATTTGATATGAACAAATTAAAAAAAAACTATAATATTTAAAATAATTATTTGGATAGAATAAAAGGTGCCAATAATTATATGTAATATCCAAGAATTTTTAAATTGAAATTTTGATGGTATTAATTTGTTTTACTGATTTGTTTCATTTTTATTTCGTTTAGCTAACTGATTAAAATATCGAGCGGATACATTAGACTAATATATTGGCGAGTTAGTATTGGTGTTATGTGATGCAGCGTATTAATTGAATAATCGAACTAGGAGACTGAATAATGAATCTCAAATTAATCCATTTTTACTCGATTAATTTATAATCGAACCTTGTTGGGTCAGATAAAACCAACTACCCATCATATTGTAGCGTATAATATTGGCATCTTTCGTCGCCCACTTCCTCTCTGCCTCACCTGCTTCCCGTGTCTCCTTCACCTTCTTTTCCCCTTCTTCTTCTCCCGTAACCTCTCTGCTTCGAAAGTGTGGAGTGGTTAACGTTTCTTAAATAATCGCAAAAGGAAGAGACAACAGTAAAAAAGGAAAACATAAAAGGAAGAATCGAAGGGAAATCATTTTCGACTGAAGGATACGGAGAATTCAACGAACTCGTCGCTCGATAGCTCGTGTGAAACCCTTACGCTTGTTTCTTTTGTGAGTATTCTTCTGCTTCTTCGATGAAACCCTAATTTTATGTGTTCGTGTGTTGGGTTTGGTTTGTGATTTTCACCAACCACAACAAATATAGAATCCCTCCCATACTGGTTCTAGGCAATCCCATCACGAAATCCATCGATATATCAGTCCAAGGAGTATTAGGAATGGGGAGTGGGGTGTACAAACCGTGGGGCTGAACTCGACTTTTAGCCATTTTACAATCGATACAGCGACCACAAATACGAATGACATCTCGTTTCATACCCGGACAGTAGAAATGTTCTTGCAAAACAGACAAGGTTTTATCAATGCCAAAATGGCCCATCAACCCTCCCCCATGTGATTCGAGTAACAATAGTTCACGTATAGAGCTAGTAGGTATGCATAGCTTATTTTCCCTAAACAGAAAACAATCACTCTTATAGTACTTATCTACTCCAGACTTCTCACAAGTAATGAAAATTTCGCCAAAATCAATGTCTTTTTCGTACAGATTTTTAATCAATTCAAAACCAAGTATTTTTTATTCTAAAGCAGTCAGGAAGGTATACCTGCGAGATAGAGCATCAGCAACGACGTTCTCTTTTTTCGGTTTGTACTTGATTACGTACGTGTTATTTGCTTGTTCCTTTTCTTGTTTCTTTCGGATGTCCAGCATTATTCAGATAGTTTTAAGCGAAGTCCTGTTATGATTGTTTAATAAATCAGTCTACTCTTCTTCATGATGCTTTCACATAGAGAATCAGCTCGGCGCTCAAGAAGAAGAAATCAAGCTCATTTGACTGAGCTAGAGACGCAGGTACGAAAATCAACTCTTATTAATTTGTCTCTCGGGTGTAATATTCTTCCTGTAATTAGATCTTGGTCATGGTTCATCAATCATAGGTCTCTCAACTAAGAGTAGAAAACTCTTCCTTACTCGAGCGCTTTACTGACATAAGCCAGAAGTACAATGAAGCAGCTGTTGACAATAGAGTTCTGAAAGCTGATGTTGAGACTTTGAGAGCAAAGGTAATAAATTCAAAATGATCTTGGATGAGTTTGCTATTGTGAGATATTATGTTTTCAGTTCACCTACTGAGTCGTCTGCTTTTATGTGAACGATCGTCTCTGGTTCTCCAGGTCAATTACCTGAGGCGGTGGTTATTGATTTCTTAGTACCTGATTTTATGCACTTTGCCCAACATATTCAGTCCTCATACTTCACAAATCTGATAAGTTGAACGAAAGGTTAGTGTTTTTCTCTCTCACAATATGTTGCTGCAATTTTTTTTTTCAAGTATTTTTCAAGGGATTGGATCCTCACATTACATCTTATTCACGAGTATTGATATTGAGTTTTCGTTGTGGATCACAGTGGGTGGTTAAAGGAGCAGTTGAGGTAGACATCGGTGCAAACCCTTCTGCTGACGGCGGTGAAGATGATGAAGGTGTGGATGACAGAGCTACGAAAGTGGTGGACATTGTGGACAAATTCAGGCTCCAGGTTCGTATCCCTATCCCTAAATTTGCCATCTACTTGTGTGAATTTGGTGTTTTTGATTTATTTTCATCTGATTTTGGAGTTTTTACAGGAACAACCGCCATTTGACAAGAGGCAATTCGTTGCGTACATGAAGAAGTACATCAAGTTGTTGACACCCAAGCTTGCTGCGGAAGATGAAGAGAAGTGCACGATGTTCAAGAAGCACATCGAGGGTGCCACCAAGTTTTTGATTTCTAAGATTGCTGACCTTCAATTGTAAGAACTCGTTTTCCCCTTCTGCTTGTATATGTAGATTTTTACGTTTGATTTCAACCAAAAAAAGAACAAAGCAAACCTGAGGTTCAGTCTAATTTCAATTTTTTGTTATGAACTTCTCCTTCGTCTTTGTTCCTATTTTACAGATTGAATATTTCTTCACTTGCTGGTGACCCGGTTCATAAACTTAAATGCAATAGGAATGCAATCTACATGAATCGGTATTAAAAGGTTGATATATCGGTTTTTATCTTGCGATGACAGATTCTTGTTCCATTTTTTTCCAGATTGCTGCAACATATAATGTTTTTGTTGCCTTTTTTTGGTAACTTGTATGATTTTTAAGTGATTCCATGAGCTTTTTTGGCATGAATTGTGTGGCTCTGTATGTGTTCTCGTTGTAAGAGATACGGTTAGGAAGTTTTCTGGGATCAAATTCTGTATAAATATTTTTGTTTCGGCGAATAGAACACGAATATGTATTCATTTGTGTAGGTCGATATCATCAGCATTGATCCAGTGCCGTCTTGTGGGTGCATCTAAATTTCTATGACAGGCTTGTTTTCAGAAGTTCAGGCTCCGCAGTTGGATGGGTGCAGAAGAATAAGTACTTTCACCTGCTATCGAGGGGAGTCGAGCGTGATGGTTGGAAATTCGTTCTTCTTGCTCGCTTCTCACCTCTACCATCATATATCATAAATTATGCATTGGATGCTACATAGGTCGGGTTTCTTGTAGATTTCTTGCTTCCAACAATAATTGGCTGTGTACCCATGATCTTGCAGAACATTTCAATTGGCAGCCTTGCCAGTGCTGCTGTAACTCCAGCATCTGGCTCCCAGAGATCTCAGGTTTTGTCATACGTCTTTCCTCTTCTTGGGATCTTGTCAAGCATTCTTATAACTTTAAGGATCAAAAAGTATTCCTCTGATATCACAGTTTCTGATTATTCTCGTAATGGGTTCATGAACAACCCTATTTATGCTGACCAATCAACTTCTGAAAACAAGCCTCTTGTTAAATATCTCGTGCCGTCTCTTCGGATATCGGTATTGTACAAATTTTATACCTTTATATTGAGTTGGAAATGCTATTTTGCAGTATCTCATGCCTTTTATGGAGAAAGAAAAGTTTTAACTTCTAAGCCATGGCAGACTTTATCCAGGCAATGATATATTTAGAGACCAAGAGGAGCATAGGATTCATGTAGACATAAATGAATGGAGATGTGGGTATTGTAAGAAAATCTTTCGAGCAGAAAATTTTTTGGTTCAGCATTTTGACAACAGACACTACAATGTTCTAAATGTTGTATGTGTCGGTGGTTTTATTTTATAAATCCTTGGAGTCCTAATTATGTGTTCGAACTCTACTGGTGGCATTATTCACATGAATTGTCCTGATTTGCTTGCTAAGTTCATACATTCTTCTTTCTCTTGAGAAAATCTGGTTTCTTTTTTTAATTTGGAAAGATGAGAGGCTGTGATGGGAAAGATCCACAATATCATATATATATATATATATATATTGTAGCCATATAATAGAGGCAGCGATATTTCCGTCGCCCGTCTTTTATGTCACAGTGGGAGGCTCTTGCTTTGCAGCTGATTGGGATCAGTATAAATCAACTTAAATCCATGCCGGAGTGTACCACTGCTTTGAGTCTCCCCATAACTACTGGTGCATATATGTGCACATTTATATTTGTAAGTTATTCAGGGAATCTCGATGTTGATAGTATCTGTGTATTGATGTACAGAAGAGGCTTATTCTTGTTCTTTTTCTTTTTACCTTTCCACATTTTTCATTGACTTGTTCTTTCCATGCATAAACCACTTCAGATATTTTAATGCAGGTGACAGTTCCTTCTATGGCCTTAGTCTTTAATGAATATGCCCTAAAAAGCCAATTTGACACTAGCATTTATCTCCAGGTGGTTTAACATAATCAAATGTTGAAAGAGTAGGTCGGAGGGATAAATTTGATTTACTGTCTTTTATATAAGTTATATTGCAAGAAATGTTTCAGGTCCCAGCAATTTCAATATATTGGAAGGACTTTCAAAAGCTACCATGTTTTTGATATGTAACAACTGCACAAGGAATTCTGTCCTCCTTTTTCTTCAAATATGCTGGTGAGATATATTTTAGGAGCTGGGTTTTACAAATTATCTCCTTCACATGGGCCAGCAACACATTGGCTTTACCATTGTGGTTCCTCTTATGTGCAGGCTAATAGGATAGCTTCTCACTAACTTATTCTGCTAAATGCTTGCACATGTATATTTTCATGTTCCGAGATACGATCTTGAAGAAGTATTCGTCTACTGTATGAATTTTGGAAAATGCTTCTTCTCTGTGAAAGGTGTGATGTTTGGGCCTCTTCTGGTTTGCTTCTCGTGTATCATATGTTCTGTTCTGGGGAATTCTGGTTATATTTTGCCTTCTTTATTTAAGGAGTGGTGTTTGGGTTGCAAAAAATAATATTATGTTGCGTAATCATAGCATTGCACTTGCAGAAAATAATAGTTATCTAATCGTAGCATTAACAGGTATGAAGGAATGTTTTTTTTATTCTATGTGTTTCCTTAGCTGATATTTGTGAACATCGTTTTTTCCCTTTTGCTTTTTTTGGTTACCTGACCTTTTTCTTTAATAATAGGTATGTACAGGTGAATAAGAAGGTGCAGGAGAACCTAACTTGGGTGCTTAAGAAATTAGGCGAAATAAACCCAAGCTTGAACATCAATTTGGTGGAACTGTCCCACAATATCAAGTGATAACGACAACGGCACTCCTATTACCGGAGGAGATGCTACATCTTAGATTCGATGTTTTTTAAGTACCGTATTTTATGGCTTTTGGTCGTCGTATTAAAACCTTGTACTGTTTTTTAAGTAAACCTTAAATCGTTTTTAGATATTTTGGATGGATGGGTTGTATTTTGAATGGATGGATTCGATTGTAATGGATTGGTAATTAATATAAACAAATATTTTTGTCAATTTTTTTGTGAAAGTGTTGCAATAGACAAAAAAGCGTTCTTTGTAGGCAAGAAAAAGCGTTCTTTGTAGACAAAAAACGTTGTTGTAGACAAAAAACGTTGTAATTACTTACTAAAGGTGTTGCGAAACTTAAAAGATTGCAAAAAAGTGTTGCAACAGAGGTATGGGGCCCATTGGACCCCACATGTGGGGCCTGGTAGGGCCCACTATGTGGCCACAGTGGGCACTATGTGGGCATATATGCTTTCTTTTAAAGAAAATTGGCGTCTCTGCAACACTTTAATGTCATTGTGCAGATAAATAACGATGCGCGCGATGCTTATGGTAACAAAAGGAGTGATGTTGCAGTAGGTGACATAAGTGTTGCTATAGGGACCTACGGCAGCGGTGAAAAGTGCAACACCAAAAAAGTGTTGCCGTTTTAATTTTCTTGTCTACAGCAACGTTTTTTTGCTTCTTGCAACATTTTGTAGGAGTTGCCGTAGGCCATCTATGGCGTAGTGTCCCTTCCAGACACTGAACCATGTCGAAGAGTTTATCAAAATGCTCAAGCCAATGAACAATATCAGCTGGTTCCGACGAACCCTCAAAAGTAAGCGGCCTCTGACGAGAGATATCGCCAATAACCTGACTCACTTCTCCAGTCTGTCCATGAAACGGCACCTGGAATCCCTGCTGCGGTGGACCACGAACCATCGAGGTCTACATGGTCTCCACCATCCGCGTCATCTGAGTCATCTGGGCCATCATGCCCTGCATAAATATGAATGGGTCAACCCGAACACCTTCCGAGTGAGCTGCATCTCGGGCGACTCCCTGACAGCGACTGATTATCTTCTGATGAATGAGTAGCCTCGCTATCTGATGAATTAATGATATCCCTCACGTTCGCATGGGTACTCGCATGAGGTCCCAGGTTCCGACCCGCACCGCGACCTCTTCCCCTGCGCCCTCTGACAGCTGTATCCATACTGAAGTAGGAAAGTCACATGATGATTATAGATCCCGCACGAATATCGCATTATGATTACATTACTGAATGATAATAATGAGAATACATGCTCTAATACAATGAATGCATTAATAATGTAATAAAATGATCGTCAACATGACGCCGGAATATGATAAGATCGCATGAAAGATCAATTGAGGTAACATGATTACCTGATGGAATTCCTGAAATGATTACCTTGAACAAGTTAACAAGGTTGAAAATTCGATCCACAAGATCAACAACTGAACAATGAGATGGACTGGATGATTAATGAATTGGATGTGTAATGAGATTGAGTGAGTGATGAATGAACTAACTGAGTAATGAGGTTGACTGAGTGATGAACGAATTAACTGAGTAATGAGATTGACCGAGTGATGAATGAATTAACTGAGTAATGATATTGACTGAGTGATAATTGAATTAACATGATCGACAAGATCAAAAATGATGATTGAGGATTTCTGAAAAATGAATGAGTTGATTCTTATCGCTTATACAGATCACAAGTGTTCCAAAACAATTAACCATGAATCAATCGTAACACTAATATCACATATAGGTTTCAACAAAGCATGTATAGTTGATGACATGATGAATGTATGAACATAAAGAGAATCGAGTCCTTACACAGGTCATACGAAGCTTCGAGGTCTTTCGATACTAGTCTCTACTGATGACGACTCGATGAATGAATGACTCGTGCAGTCGTACAAATTTCACGACTCACAAAACCTGACTGTCCAGATTGTCATTACCTGACAGTCCCACTACTACCTCGACGGTAGAGCCACATAACTCACATATCAGGGTATTTCACAACCCAACTCTCTGATACCATCTTCTGTAACACCCCCAAATCCTATTGGGTTATTACAGTGCCGTGGACCCCACGTCAGGAGATCCACCAGGCGAACATGACTAAAATACAACAAAATAATCAACAAGGAAGATCACAGTCCCTACTATGATATCCGACACAATATTCCGATAAGGAATTTCAACGACAAAAGTGGCCTACATGGCCAAAATGAAATACAATGACATCCAAGAGCCTTGCTCAGAAAATACAACATGACAACTAACACAACTGGAGTACACCCCCAACTGACTGACCAGCATGAACAACTCGGACTAGTATCGGTCGAATGCCTCGTCACCAACGTCATGCCCCTGTGACTCAACTCTCTCCTCGCAAGCACCTAAAACATGAAAACATGTTCCGCCCCCACGGGGTCAGTAATCCAGATAATGAACATCAAATACATGTATAACATGAGATGCATCCAAAACCAAAATTAAACGGTACAACGATAATGATAATACGAGATGCTCACAAACCAAGGTAAGAACCGAGCATTCGAGAAATACTATGCCCACGGCATACCATTAATACTCGTTCCACATATTAGAACATAAATGCCCAACGGCAAATCAAAAATTATAGAGCAACACAATGAATTACACGACATGAACCAAACCAGGACTGAATTAATTATGAATCACAATGCCCGCAGGCTCCAATGAAATTACCAAAACATCGCAAAGGCCTGAAAGCCACTCAGCCAAAGCTGTCACAATATCACAATGAATGATAGTGTGCTGCCTTGAGTCGGCCAACACACAATGAGGTCATCCAATGACCGTGATCTACTGAGTTGTAGGTGTTGGGAAACCAACCGCGAAGGTTCAAGCCCCAAACTAACCCATAAGATCACCTAGTGACCGTGACCTACTGAATTACAGGTGCTGGGAAACCAACCGCGAAGGTTCAAGCCCCAGACTTACCCATAATAAGATCATCAACATGACTGTGACCTACTGAACTGTAGGTGTTGGGAAACCAACCGCGAAGGTTCAAGCCCCAAACTTACCCATAATGAGATGAGCACTAGCCTCCAAAACCCAATTAATCACAAACGGCAACGATCCAAAGATTACCGAGTTCACGATAATGATAGTGTGCTGCCTTGAGTCGGCCAACACGACGACAGTGACTTACGGATGGGCACCATCCGTGAAAGTCCCAATTCAATACCTCGATTGCCTTAGAGTGGCCAATCGATAACAATGATGCAGTGGATGATTCAATACCTCGGTTGCCTTACAATGGCCAACCGATGACGATGATACAATGAAAGATTGAACGCTTCGATTGCATTAGAACGGCCAATCGATAACAATGATACGATGAATGAGTGAATACCTCGATTGCCTTAGAACGGCCAATCGATAGCAATGATATGAAGGATGCCTCGGCACCTTTAATCGGTTACCGACGACGAAGATGAGAGATGAATACGCCAATGCCTTCAATCGGCCAACACAACGTCAATGATAAAACACCAACATCAATAACAATGATTACAACGATGTCTTAGATCGACATCAATATCACAACCGTAATTGATACATCGATGACGCGAACCGGCTATCGACAATAACATTAATAACGAGTATCACAATGCCTTGAACTGGCCATTAACGCACAATAAAAACATTTGGCATAATTGCCGAAAGGTATCATATCGAACGATATCTTAATATCAATGAATTCATGAATAGAGTAATCTCGGAATGATACAACACATTCATACACATATATGATAACATTAATCTCATTGATTAGTACAAGTATAAAACTTGCCTCAAACCGAAGGCGAGAAAATCCTTCCACGATCAACGTCCTTAATGGAAAATATCGGCCGCTCGAACAACCTTGAATAACACAAGTACCAACAATTCTCTTAATATACGAATCAAGCATGATCACAACCAACTCAAAAGTCGATACAACACTACCCAAAAATTATTGGGGCATTAAAACAAACACGTTGTAAACAATCTCCCATTGTTTACAACTAAACCCAATAATATCGAAAACCAACCTCCAATGAATGATTCAATCAAACAATACGTCATGAATACCATCAATAATCCAATAGGAATACTTAAATCAGGATTTCCACAACATCTAGTCGAAACCCCCAAACATTCCAAAGTCAACACCAAGGGTTTCTTGAAAAAATTCCTCAATGATTCACAAATTCCGAAAATTACACCAATGAATCCGTAGAAATACATGTATCCAAGATAGATAATCCATATCTAACATTTTCCAACATAATATCGAGCTAACACGAAGAGATCGAAAGCAAAACACCCAAGATCCGAAATTCTAGATCCAAGAATCATTACCTTGATTTGATGTGTTGGAGAGGATGAAATGATGATTAATCCGAATGATAAGCTTGAAGATGATGCTAGATGGGTTCAGCTCGAAAAAATCTCTCCAAAACATCCAAAATCGCCCAAAACCGACGGGAGGAGGAGGAGGAAATGAAAAATGACGAACCTGGACCGAACTGTCCAATATATACTGATCCTCGATTAGCGCACGCTATGACCTGATGTTTAGCGTGCGCTAGCGGTTAACTGGGCAGTCCAGTGCGCCCTGACTGCCTTGTTAGCGTGCACTACGAACTTGGTAGCGTGCGCTAACGCCTTCCCGATAGCATGCGTTAACCAATTGTTAGCGCGTGCTAACTGATGTCTGAAGCCCAGAAACTGAAGTCCAGACCTCCTGTACTCTGACCTGTTCGTGATTAACGTGCGCTACCAAAGCGACTTAGCGTGCGTTACTAGCACAGTTAGTGCACGTTACTTACCACTCGTAGCGTGCGCTATGAATTAATCCGATTCAGTCCGGTACCCACTGGAGTCTGCCTGATCGGCCTTAGCGCACGCTATACCGATTACATAGCGTGCGCTACCTCAAACTTCTAGCGCGCGCTACTTACGACTCGTAGCGTGCGCTACTACAACTCAACTGCAGTCCAGTGCCTTCTGGAGTATCTGCCTCACTTGCGCTAGCGTGCGCAATTACTGGTGCCTAGCATGCGCTACCTATACCCCATTAGCGCGCGCTAACAGGAGTACGTAGCGTGCACTATCTCACACACATACTACCAAAATATGATGATGATGATGACAATAATCTTGGCTCGATCTCAAACAGTGATGAATGACGAATAGCAACTGATATGTGATTCCAAAGTACGCCGAACAATGGTCACAACTGAATGAACATGAATGATGAATGTTTATTATTGAGTGAAAAAAATTCTGAGTGACAATTACTGAATGATAATCAATGAATTTACAATTGGGTATTACATTCCGGATCTACATGACCGGATACGGGACATCGGATACGACGAAATGCCGAATGTTCCCATTGACATTGGGTAATCTTGCCCATAGGTGGTACATCTCATTGCCACCGCGCTCAATCAATTCCTTTGAAAAATTGGCGAGCAGCTTCACGTCGTACTTCGTCGCCAAGGTCGCTCGACCAGAAGGTCCCCACCGCATGATGAAGATCAAACAGGGGAAAGACGAGTCCGACGAAGACTACGTCGACCGTGTGGATGAAATAATCCTCAACGGCGAGCCCATAAGCGACGAGATCGCCCTCTACTCGGTCCTAGGGGGATTCAATGGTCTTTCGCCCATGTTCAGGAACCTTACGAAGGACATCCCCACAACTTACGCGATCTTCCGTGCCAAGGCCACAGACCTTATGGTCAGGCAGAGGTTGATCACCTTTCGCCTAGGCGAGGGGGCAGAGGCGGCGATCGCCAAGTCCAACAAGGCGGTCGCCAAGCCACCCGGTGATTTCAAGACCTTCGAGGATGTGGAATTCCATCTCCTCCACAACCTCAACCGAACTCCGGCCCATATTTTTTACGCCATCAAGGGGCGCGAACCGCTAAGCAAGCCAAAAGTGATAAGGGACAACGGTCATCTGGACCGCGATAAATTTTGTGCTTTCCACAAGAGTCCCGGCCACAACACCAACCAATGCCGCGACCTCCTCAGACAACTCTGGAGATTGTTCGAGGAGGGCAAGCTGGATAGTTTAGTGACTTAGCCGGAGCCCCGGGTAGAAAGGACCGAGGGTCGCGATCGGCGATAGAACGATGGTCGTCAATCTCCCAATCCGATCTCCAGAATCAAACGCGACGAGCCACAGGCTTCGTACGAATCAATCCCCCCGATCAACCTCGGTGGCCGGATCTATATGCTTCAATCAAGAGCTGGAAACGTCGGAGGTCTTTCCCCAGTTTCCACCATGTCAAACCAAAGGCTACTGCCTGAGCAACGCCTCCAAAAAGATGATGACTCGCTCGCCCTCTAAAGTTCGTCATCTAACATGATGGACCCAGGCAAGCGATCGTCTCCCCCAACACAACATATACCGTCGAGGATCGCCATCTAACATGACGATCCGAGGTAGAAAAGTGCAGCCATGGTCCTGGTGGTCGATGGAACCGACAGCCCATCCATGCAAGGTTCCTTTGGGCAGAGATCGCTCGCTCTTCGTTTAAATACGAGGCGGGCGTAGCCGAAGGACCCTCCAAAACAGATCTGAGGACACGCTCGCCTACCCTCGAGGTCCATCATCTAATATGGTGGGCCCGGACAATGCGACGCGTCCCTACCCCCGTCACAATGTATGCCCTCAAAGGTCCGTCATCTAACATGTCGGTCCCAGTCAGAAAAGTGCTAACAAGCCACGGTCGCGAAGTCGATTCATCCGACGACGCCCGTGCAAGGACTCCTCCAGGCTAAGATCGTCTGCTCCATCGCTACATTGCGAGGCGAAACGTAGCCACCGGAGGTCCCTCACAATAAAGTGAGTCGCGAGACAAACCTACAGGTGGAATGTCGCTCGCGCACAAGACATGGTCACGGAGGTCGGTTCCATCGAACTCCGCGACCGTGCACGGTTCCTTTAGGCCGAGATGATCGGCCTTCCTCGAGGAATCTGCAAAATTGAAGATCGCAAGAGCTAAATCGGGGCAACCGAGTAGGTCGTCCAAATTCAAAATCAGTCCGCCCGATGAGTCGCTCATCATTGTCTTAAACGATCGCCAGTGGAACCAACTCGCCCTATGTCTTCAACATCGGAGCGAGCTGGGGGGCAATTATTGTGCGGCGATTTATATGCCTCAACGGCGATCGTCCCAAGGGCCGAGCGACCAAGCCAGTGATAGATGAACCAAGGAAAACTTATCAAATGAGGGTTCCAGATCACGGTTAAGTTCCGAGCGATCGACATCCAGGGCGATCGTCTCTTGGCACATAGTGATCATCCCTAGTGCCCGACCAAGGACGATCGTCTTATGCCACGTGTAAAGCCAAACATCTGTCAAAGTCTACGAAGACCGAATCTCGGATGAAGACCCACGTGCAGATTCACAAAAGGCGCCGACAGATAAGGTTCTTTGACTCCAGCCCATCACCAGCTGTAGACGACAAGGACTGCCTCACCTACTGACAGACCCGCCGAAAGTGTCCAAGGTGGGACCTTCCAAGACAGCGACATGGGACGCGTGTTGTCTGCTCATTGGTTCGCACATCCGGCTACCAATAGCAGCTGCGGACTTTAAGGAAACCGACCCACGTGCTGAAGACGATCGCCCATATATTTTAATACAGGAATGGCGATCACCCGTCTGGGATCAAGACATCCCAACTACCTCATCTTCTATAAGTAGGAGACTTCCGTCATTTGGAAAGGGGTGTGGCTTCTCTGACTTCTCGGGAATCTCTTTCTCTCAGAACCTCTTAACCGAAAGACGTTCGGCAGAAACGAGAGCTCCCCACATTCCAAAGAACTCTCAGAGTACCAACTCTGGTTCTTCCGGCAATCATCAACACTCAAGAGATAAATAGCTAGGGTTATTACACTCACTGTAATTGTACTCTTACATTAATATCTGTACTCCCAAGCGGAATTCTTATTAATAATATCTCGCGAGAGCATTCAAGCCCGGGCCTAACAAGCCCGACAAATCTTTTGTTATTTACACTCCTCGTACGTGCTCTCGCATTTTGTTTGTTACTCACTCGTAGCCATATCCAGCAAACCATTACGTATAATATTTTGGGTAACAACATATTCAAGTGGTCATTACTTATTTTTACAATAATGTTATTAATTATTCAAGTATAATACTAATACTACTATCATTATTATTAATAATATTATTATTAATACCATTTTTATTAAGTATTAATATTATTATTATTATTATTATCAATATCATTTTTCAGATTTTTATTATCAACATTACCAAACTATTATTTTACATTACTATTATTACTATTATTATTATATCATTTATATTTAACCATGTATCTTAATTTAACCAAACTATGATTAAACTTAATTAACCATAATTAAGAAGTCCTTGTGCAGTCGATGAAACCTTAGAATTCTCACTCCACCAAACTCCTCAATGTTTATCAACATGCACATTCCTAATACAGCTTAAACACTTAAAAATTTACACCTATAAATACTAATTCTGCAGTACATAAATTCTTTACACATCGATCCAACATCCTAACAAACAAAAAAAATACAGAAAAGAAAATACAATACACAATTTCTGCAACGAAGTTCATCGCCAGAATTTACAAAGAAGAAAAGTTAACACCGGGAAGCATCCAACGCGATCATCATCAACAAATCTACAGACCTCCCATTATTCTCTTCTGCAAACTAAGGAGCACAGAACACGGATCCGATCGGGTTATCATTCGATCAAACATTCCAGTAGCATTACATCTGATTTCCGTTAAATCTTACGAGGTAAAACTGTAAAACTTAGCTTTCTCCATTTGATTTTGAGTTTTATCATCCTTCTGGTTGGTTAAGAATTCATCTGAAATCAATACTAATATCAAGAATAAAAGAAGAGAGAAAATATTTCAGGATAGAATCTTCAAAGCTAAAACAATAACCAATACAAATTAGATAATAACTCAAAAATACTACAACTAAAGCTCTTCAATTTTATGTAGTCCAGACAGTCCCGTATTTCAACCATTGGGCTGCCGTCGAACCATATTCAAAAAAACCCTTCAAGCCATTCAAACCCAAACTCAAATTCGGAAATCAAAACTTAATACTTTTCATTTTTCCCGAGCAGCAGAACCCGAATTCGGGCCAAATCCCAGCAATTTAAACCAACAATAATCACAAATAAATAGAATAACAAATCCAACAAGTTCCAACATGACAAGTAAATCAGGTCTAATTTCCAAAAAACTTCAAACCACATCAGGAGCCGAATCTTACCATAAACCAATAACCCGAACCACCACACCTGATCCGATTTTCCAGTTCCATTACACAATTCATGGAACCTACTACAATCGAGCCTGAACCCTTCAGTCCCTTCCAAGTTCACCGAACCCGAAGCCCGAACAAGACTGACTATTCAAAGAAAACCCCAATTTCAAAACCTAAACCAATTGAAACCAAAAAATCTCAGCACAAATCAACATCAAACTCAATTTGCATTTACCTGAATCAGCAGCCAAATCGTCTGAATCCATTCGAATAAGACGCGGATTTATTCAACCCATTTCAGCCCGAATATCCGAATCATCTCCCACCTTCATTTCGGTTTCGAGATGTTTGTGTCCGTGTGTTCCGTCTGATTTTTCCGATGGGCGTGTGTGCTCGGTTGTTTTTGATTTGTGTGAATGTGTTTCTGGAGTCTTTCATGGCCGAATTGAAGAGATTTGTAGAGAGAGTGATAGGGCCGAGATAGAGAGTGAGGGACGGGAGGAAGATGAGGTTAGATAGAGAGTTTCTTGAGGGTGAAAGATGCTTTTTTAGAGAGAGAGGACCGAGAGGGGGGGGTAATGAGAGAGGTGAGAAAAGGGTTTATATCGGTTGGGGGTAAGTCAGGGTATTTATACCCGCGAAATTTTAGGGGTTTGCATGTTAGTCCACTTTTTTCCAGTAACTTTAAATTTAACCCCAGAAAAACTCTGGATACTTTAATTTAAATCCGTTTTGATTTGTAATTCTTCGATTTTAACCCAGTCATCTTCTCAACTCTTACAATTTGACCTCAGTCAACTTTAAAACTTCAATTCAATCCTAATTTTGACCAAGACATTAAAATGTTGACTTTCAATTAATATTAATAATTAATCTGAATTATGCATATATATATATATATTAATTTCAGTCATTATATCGTAATATTTTATAATGATTAAATTATTATTATATGTAGACTTTATCGAGAATTTACGGGTTTAGGACTGTGAGTCGAGCATCTTCATATTCAAGTCAGACATCATCATTTATTCAGGTGGGAATTTTCACTATCACTTTAATTGCTTTAATTGGACTGTATATGTGATATTCAATTCATGTTTATAAATCGACGATACATGTTGTAAATCAGGCTCACCTGTATACGTGTAAAGAGGCTATCTTAAGATATATGTTGTGTGGGGACATGCGTGCTCGATTCATGTTATATGTGGTATTGTGTGTATGTTTCATGTTGTTGCGGGGACATCTGCGCAACCTCAATATTCGTGTTATGCGTGCTAGATTCATATTATACGTAATATTGTGTGTATGTTTCATGTTGTTGTGGGGCACCTACGCAACCTCAATATTCGTGTTATGCGTGCTCGATTCATGCTATACGTAATATTGTGTGTATGCATTCACGTTGAGGAAAAGATATGATAGACTATTCATGTTATGCTTTCCATGAGATTGTATATTACTGTGATCAGTGTGATTTCCACGAGCTGAAGGAAGCTCACCCCCACCTTTATTGATCTCGCAGGTTAAACCGAGCCGGACGGACGAATGAGCGAGCCGAGAGGGCATATGAATGAGAATTTATTATATGATGTCTTTCGTTATGTCTAATATTTTGAAAATTATTTGGGGAAACTCTTGTTTAGAAATTAACGATATATAATTTATTCTTCTGCCGCAAATTTTTATCTCGTATCTATGACGTATTGTTGCCTTATTTAAAGGTATTTAATTTATGTCAGTGTAGCGACTCGGCTTTGTAGGCGAGAATTTTAATATTCTCAAAAGAAAATATTTTTGTCAAAATTTACCTTTTAGTTATTTGCCCCATTAATTACCCCTTTAAAGTCAGGGCGTTACAATACACCTTCTTACTAATAAGCAAGTGAAGAAGGCTTTAGTTTTCCAATGTGGGATGACCTCTTATACCCACTTTAACTCTTCACCATTTCAATTAAATGACCAACTTTAATCATTTATTTCCCACTCATCAGAAATCAGTTGGAGGAAAAAATCCTATATTTATCTCCTCGAGACGTCGATTCACAACATAATATTAAATTCTCAAGAATTAAATACTTTATTATCATTAAATTGGTTCAAATTGAGTCAAAACTCATTTTTCTAAAACTAATTTTCAACAACCCCACATGAGTGGAAATAAATGCATGCATGAATGCAGACTTACATACCCAATTCCCGCAAAACACTGCTTGATGAGGAAAGATAGTTTGTGGCTTTGAACCTTCCTTAGTAAAATATCATCGGATATACCGGTGGCTTAGTGGACATTGTGCCTTGAACTAATCCTCCTTGGTGTATACCGAGTCAACGACACTTACACAAAAATGTTTCAACACCTTATGTTCTCATAGTTGTGTCTATTTTGGCCATGGACAAC
Organism: Orobanche coerulescens; assembly: GCA_033398695.1. Classification (NCBI taxonomy): domain Eukaryota; kingdom Viridiplantae; phylum Streptophyta; class Magnoliopsida; order Lamiales; family Orobanchaceae; genus Orobanche; species Orobanche coerulescens. The sequence continues at coordinate 24,684,922 of CM065805.1, read as the reverse complement.
ATCTTGGTTTCTTAAGTGTTTCTTAAAGGCGGTCCGTCCTCACACTTAGATAGGTGGTCTCCTTTTATAAAGTATCGTGCAACACTTTCCTTTTTAAGGACAAGGAACCATTAAAAGTCCAGAGACATAACCTCACCACAATCACAGGACTCAGCTTATACTGGATAGAGGTTGATTTATAATAAGTGATTTTCAACAGAACTCTCATAACTTTGTTTTCCCATTGAACTAGGTTTCTGGGATCTCCAGTCTTCAAGGTTCGGTTACCACTATGATCATTCTTTCAATATGTGGATTTTAACCTTATTCCCTCTAGCATTTTATGAGAATAATCTCTGTTCAGACCTTTTGTGAGTGGATCCGTCAAATTAACATTTCACCTCACATAGTCAATATATATAACTCTATTTTTGATCAATTATCGTACGGTATTATGTTTCTAACGAATGTGTCGAGATTTACCATTATACATAAGGCTCTGTGCTCTTCCACTTGAGTCTTGGCTATCGCAATGGATCATAACATTAAGCACATGCTTCTTGCAGCATGGAACAACCTCAAGAAAGTTACGAAGCCATTCAGCTTTATCTTTAGCTCCATGCTCAAGAAAGTTACGAAGTCATTAAGCTTCTTCTCTAGCTTTATCTAGAGCTATAAATTCTGATTCCATTGTGGATCAGGCTATACAAGTTTGCTTACTTGATTTCTAAGACAACTCCTCCCCCAATAGTAAATACATACCCACTTCTAGAGTAAGAGTATTTTGTGTTTGAAGTCCAATTAGCATCAGTGTATCCTTCCATTACTGCAGGATAATTACTATAAAATAGCTCATAACTTCGGGTGTACTTTAAGTATGTTAAAACCCTAGTCAATGCATTCCAGTGATCTTACTCTGATTATCGTGAACCTGCTCAACTTGTTCACGGAAAATGCCAAGTCTGGCAGCGTACAATTCGTAATGTACATCATGTTTCCGATTACTCTTGAATATTCGACTTGAGCTACTGGATCACTTCAATTCTTACTTAAGCGAACACTAGTATCAACAAATGTTTTTATAGCGGACAAAAGCGCTGAACTTCTTGAGCATTTTCTCAACATAATGAGATTGTGATAAGAAGATACCTTCTGACGTTCTACTAATTTTAATTCCAAAAATTAAATAAGCTAAACCGAAATTCTTTATGTCGAAGTTTCAACTCAATATCCTTTTTGTATTCATAACTACTTCATTGCTACTGCCCATGATCAACATATCGTCTACATATAGACAGATTATGACAAATGAGTTAGGTGTACCTTTAATATACACACATTTGTCACATTCATTGATCTTGAATCCATTTGCCAACATAGTTGTTTCAAACTTCATATGCCATTGTTTATGATCTTATTTTAGCCCATACAATGACTTTAAAAGTTTACACACTTTCTTTTCCTGACCAGGTGCAATAAAACCTTCATGTTGTTCCATATAAATTCTTCTTCCAATTCACCATTCAAGAACGCAGTTTTCACATCCATTTGATGAATCTCGAGATTGTGCAATACAACAATAGCAATAAGCATAGTAATGGAAGTTATTTAGATTACTGGTGAATATGTGCCGAAGAAAACATAACTTTATTTCTATTTAAACCCTTTGGCAACAAGCCCGGCCTTAAACTTGTGTATTGGCTGTTATTTCTATATTTCCTCTTTAGAATCCATTTACATCCTAAAGGCTTGTATCCTAGTGGAAGATCAACAATTCCCAAGTATAATTTTCCATGATGGAATCCATCTCACTATAAATCACTTCTCTCGAAAAAAGGAGCAGCAGGACCAGCATAAGCTTCTTATATCATCTTTGGATCATAATCAATTACATAAGTCACAAAGTCAGGACCAAACGACTTAGCCTTTGGAGCTCTTTTACTCTGTTTTGGCTCTTCATTCATATAATTTGAACTACTTTCAGTTTCAAGAGTTCTTTTGTTTGAGCTTGTCACACTCTTTGCAAGAATAATTGTTTTCACAGAAAACATCATTTACAAACTCAATAACAGTTCCTTCATGCATATCAGGAATTTTCTATTTATGAATTAGAAATCGATATGCACTATCGTTGTATGCATAACCTATGAATATGCAATCGAATGTCTTTGGACCAATTCTTACTTGTTTTGGTTAAGGTACTTCAAACTTTTACAAACACCCTCACACTTTAAGATACTTGAAAGAAGGCTTGCCCCAACTCGAATGTTTTTAGAAATTAACGATATATAATTTATTCTTCCGCCGCAAATTTTTATCTCGTATTTATGACGTATTGTTGCCTTATTTAAAGGTATTTAATTTATGTCAGTGTAGCGACTCGACTTTGTAGGCGAGAATTTTAATATTCTCAAAAGAAAATATTTTTGTCAAAATTTACCTTTTAATTATTTTCCCCATTAATTTCCCCTAGAAACTCAGGACGTTACATAGTGGTATCAGAGCGGGTTTTACCTTTCTATAGATTCGCTAAAATGTAAAAGTATCATATGCTCTCAGCTTCGCCACTTCGTCACTCCGTCCAAGGTACCAAATTTCAGTCATTATTCATGCATATGTCATTTCATTTTTATTTACATAATTATATATGTATGTACAAATTGTTAGAATGGCCAAACCTAGGATGACGCCACGTAAGAAGGTCCCTGCTACTTTTGACTCGCGTCTTCTGGCACGCAAAGACTGGTGGGACTATCCTAGTTTACCAGAAAATGCACCACACTATGTCATTAATAGGCTGAGCAAGCGGCTACAGTCTGGGAAACGAGGTTCCGTCACACGACAACTGGAGCACCTAATGGAAAAGTTATCCAAAGATTGGAGTTATTGCATCTTCCGGCTTTGGATTCATCAAGAGATCACCCGAAGAGCTAGAGACCGTAGATGATTTCTAGTTCGTAGTTGGACGCTTATTGGGTATGTACGCTCGAGAGGCAACACGAGTTGCAAATTGGAGTTTCAACTCTACAGATGAAGACCCTGAGGAGGATCCCAAACAACTAGAACCAGAGGAAGAGTTGGATGTGAGGCAGATGGGAGACTCGAATGGTGCTGAGATGGCTGATAGTGAGTCCACTAGCAATGACAAGGAGATGGTCATAGAGAAGTACTACCCGATGGTGTACAAGGCTAAGATATAGAGGGAGTTCTTAGACTTGACGCATGGTAGCATAATTTTGACAGGTTACGAGAGAAATTCAACCACATGTGCTGTTTTACACTGCATATCGTTAATACTGATGGGATGAAGCCGCAGAAGTTTCGTGATGGACTTTGTGAGTGGATCTGTCACCAACTTGCTGGCCATAAGAGGGTAACCTTATGTCCGCTTGTTGATGTCAAGACTGTATTCGAGGGAGTAAGACACTCTAGTACCCCGAAGGTGTTTTCAGCGAGGAAAGCTGTAAAGATGTTGAAGAAGCGTAGTTGCCAAGGATTCATGGTGAATGTGATGGGGAATACAACTTCGGAGAAGACGGTAGATGATGTACCTATCGTCAAGGATTATCCAGATGTATTTCCCGCAGACTTGCAAGGAGTTCCGCCGGGTCATCAAGTTGAGTTCTACATTGATTTAGTGCCAGGAAAGGCATCAATATCGAAAGCCCCCTATAGAATGGCACCCAAGAAATTGCAAGAGCTGAAAGTACAACTCCAGGAACTGCTCGACTCTGGATTTATACGACCGAGAGTTTCGCCATGGGGTGCACCAGTGCTCTTCGTGAAGAAAAAGGACAGAGGTTTGAGGATGTGCATAGACTATCGTAAACTTAATTAACTCACGATAAAGAATAAATATCCACTTCCCGGAATAGAGGACCTATTCGATCAACTTGGAGGATCGGGAGTATTCTCGAAAATAGATTTGAGATCCGGTTATCACCAACTGAGGATTAAGGATGATGATATCCCGAAGACAGTGTTTCGAACTCGATATGGATACTATGAGTTTATAATGATGCCATTTGGTTTGATTAATGCGCTAGTGGTATTCATGGGTCTCATGAACTATGTATTTCAACCTTATTTAGATAAGTTTGTCATTGTATTCATAGATGACATACTTGTGTATTCAAAGAGCAAGGTTGAACATGAGCAGCATCTTAGAACAGTATTGGGAATACTGTGTAAGGAGAAGTTGTATGTGAAGTTCAACAAGTGTGAATTCTGGCTTAACCTAGTTGCATTTTTGGGACATGTAGTCACTTCTAAAGGAATTAAGGTTGACCCAATTAAGGTAGAAGCAGTCAATGATTGGAAAGTACCGAGTAATGCAAATGAAGTTCGCAGCTTCTTGGGATTAGCCGGCTATTATCGAAGATGTATCGAGGGATTTTCGAAGATAGCTGCACCTATGACTAGATTGACTAGAAAGGGAGAAGTTTTCTTATGGAATGTGAAGTGAGAAAAGAGTTTCCAAGAACTTAAGCGAAAGTTGACTGCAGCACCAGTTTTGACAATTCCCGATCCGACGAGAGAATTTGTCATCTATAATGATGCATCTAAACAAGGCTTGGGATGTGTATTGATGCAAGAGGGAAAGTTAGTTGCCTATGCTTCGAGACAGTTGAAACCGCACGAGTTGAACTACCCTACTCATGATTTGGAATTAGCAGCGGTAGTTCATAACTTGAAGATTTGGAGACATTACCTATATGGAGGTAAGTGTGAAATTTATACAGACCACAAAAGTCTGAAATATATTTTCACACAAAAGGAATTGAATATGAGGCAGTGCAGACGGCTTGAGTTGGTCAAATACTACGATTGTACAATTCATTACCACCCAGGTAAAGCAAACGTAGTTGTTGATGCACTGATCCGTAAGGCGAGAGGAGTCCTAACCTGTTTATTGACCAAAGAGGAAAGATTGGTCAAGGAATTTGCAGGGATGAACCTTGAGATGGCTACACCATCGAATCCAGTTGAGTCGTTATTGGCTAATTTGGTGGTACAACCAACCTTTAGGAAGTAGATCAAAGAAGGTCAAGGGCAAGATGACTTCTTGGTCAAAATGAAAGAACGTACTCTTTCAGGTGAGGATAAGGGATTCAGTGTGTCCGATGATGACACAATGTACTATGAAGGGAGGATTTGTGTGCCCAATGTTGTCAAGTTGAGAGAAGCAATATTTAAGGAGGCACATAGTACTCCATATACAGCACACCCTGGGAGTACAAAAATGTACCAAGATCTTAAGGGGACATTTTGGTGGGAAGGTTTTAAAAGAGATGTGGCAGACTTTGTCAGAGGGTGTATAGTTTGCCAACAAGTGAAGGCAGAACACCAACGTCCCTTTGGACTACTTAAATCACTTCATATTCCGGAATGGAAATGGGAACACATTACGATGAACTTTGTGGTGGGTTTGCCTCGAACGGAAAGAGGAAACCACGCCATTTGGGTTGTTGTGGACCGACTCACAAAGTCAGTTCATTTCATCCCAGTCAAAATGTTCGAATGGATCAGTATGCCCAACTTTACATCCGTGATATTATTAAGTTGCATGGAGTTCCAGTCTATATAATATCCGGCAGGGATACTCATTTCACATCGTGTTTTTGGGAAAGTTTACAAGAAGCCTTGGGAACACAGTTGAATTTTAGTACGGCCTATCATCCTCAGACTGATGGTCAGTCTGAGAGGACCATCTAGATCCTTGAGGATATGTTGCGAGCATGTGTGTTAGACATGGAAAATAATTGGGAACGACTGTTGCCTTTGGTAGAATTTGCATTCAACAACAGTTATCCATCAACGATCGGTATGGCATCATATGAAGACTTATACGGTAGGAAGTGTCGATCACCACTGTATTGGGATGAGGTAGGTGAAAGGAGAATTTTGGGTCCCGAGATGATCGAACAGACAGTTGGTGTGATGGATAATATTCGTGAGAGAATCAAGATAGCACAGGATCGTCAGAAGTCTTACGCCGACAAGCGTAGGAATGATCTCGATTTCTGTGTTGGAGACAAGGTATTCCTGAAGGTATCTCCTACCAAGGGAATTGTTCGTTTTGGTCCAAGGAGCAAGTTGAGACCGAGATACATTGGATCGTTCGAAATTCTTGAACGAATTGGAGAGTTAGCTTACCGCTTGGCTTTACCCCCGGAATTTTCGGCTGTGCACAACATTTTCCACATATAATTGTTGAGGAAGTATATGCACGATCCTAGCCACGTCATCAACTAGTGGTGCCACATTTTAACCGAATCGTGGTTCGGACCGACCGCCCGGTTTGATGGTCCGTTCCGGGCAACCGAACTGCTCGCAAGGGCATTACGGTTCGAAGGTTCTGAGCCCGTGAACCGGCATTCAAATTTTAAATTTTTCCCAACTCCCCCCAATTTTATCTATAAAAAAAATTCAAATTTTCAAATTTCAAATTTTTTCAAATTCAAATTTTTCTCAACTCCCCCCAATTTTATCTATAAACAAAATTCAAATTTTCAAATTTCAAATTTTTTCAAATTCAAAATTCAAATTTTTCCCAATTCCCCCCAATTTTATCTACAAACAAAATTCAAATTTTCAAATTTCAAATTTTTTCAAATTCAAAATTCAAATTTTTCCCAACTCCCCCCAATTTTATCTATAAACAAAATTCAAATTTTCAGATTTCAAATTTTCAAATTTCAAATTTTTTCAAATTCAAATTTTTCCCAACTCCCCCCCAATTTTTTCTATAAATACCCCCCTTCTTCCACCTTTAAAATCACCCATTGTGTTAACAATATTCTAAACTCTCTTCTCTTCTACTTCTATTCTCCTCCATTCTTTAAATTTTCGGTTGGATTCGATAATGCATCCGCTAACACCGCCTCCATTCCCGAGTTAGTTGCCGCATGCTCACCCTCTTTTAATGGTAAGTATTTTCATGCTCGATGTATTTGTCATATTTTAAACCGTTGTGTACAAGATGCGTATGCTCTTATTAATGAAAGTGTTGAACCCATTAGAAATGCCGTTAATATGTTGCATCGAAAAGCGTCAATTGGAAAAAAATGGCAAAGATATTGTCGTACTAAAAAGATTAAATATACGAATTTTGTCAAAGATGTTTCTACACGTTGGAATTCAACATATGCCATGCTTGCTTCTACCTTGAATCATGTTGATCATTTATGTGATTTTTTTAGAGCCACTCCCGAGGCTAACTTGCTTTTATTGCCCTCTTATTGGCAAAAATGTGCTAAATTATTTGAACTTTTAAAAGTTTTTGATAGTGCAACTAGAGATTTATCCGGTGTTTATTATTGCACTAGTGTTAAAGTTTTAGAACATTGTATGTATATTGCTATTGCTTTAAATGCATGTAGTCATAACCAAGATTTAAGTAAAATAGCATATGAAATGGTCATTAAGTGGCTTAAATATTTTCTAGAAATTCCCGATGTTTTTTTAATTGCTAAAATTTTAGATCCTACATTTAAACTAGTCGGTGTTAATCGCATGTTAGAAATTTATTATGGTGCCTTTAAGAAAATGCCTTTTTATATCCAAGCATTAGCAAATAATGAACCAATGGAATTTTACATTCCCAATGTAGATTACATTAAAGTTAGAATAGAAAGCACAATTAGGGTCTTATTTGGTGAATATGATCAAAAATATACACTAGCAAACCCATCATACTCTTCAAATGTAAGCACTAGTAGTAGTTTTCAAGACCAATCTCATGTAGGCTCATTAGGAGGTACTTCTTTTATCGACAACCAATTCGCTCAAGCCGCTTATTCATTTATGCAAACACAAAGGAGTTATACTTCTAACGAATTAGATACATATTTGTCTAGTACATTTGCTTTCAAAAACGTAGGTGGTCAAAAATTCGACATCTTGAAATGGTGGTCCATGCACGAGAAGGAATACCCCATCCTCGCCACCATGGCCAAGGAGTTATTCGCGGTTCCGGCCTCCACGGTCTCCGTCGAGCAAGCATTTAGCATTGGTGGACTTGTCTTGGACGAAAGAAGAAGCAACATGGATCCTCGAAACATGGAGGCCACCATGTTGCTTGATGATTGGTCCAAAGCCGAGTTGCGCGCTCAAGAGAACCAATGGGATCAAGCCGACGAGAGCCCAAACGATTCATACACCGAGTCCGAAAGATCCGACGCCGAGGCCTACGACTAGGTAAGTTAAGGTAAGAGAACTACGTGGACTTTGATTCTTCATTATTCAATGAAGATACGTTGGCCACTCAATTTTAATATTCGTCCCAACTAGCATTTTATAAAAATTATAAAAATATTTCAAATTTTTATTTCAAAAAAAAAAAATCAAATTTTTATTTCAAAAAAAAAACATTTCAAAATTTTATTTTAAAAAAAACATTTCAAATTTTTATTTAAAAAAAAACATTTCAAATTTTTATTTCAAAAAATCATTTCAAAAAAACATTTCAAAAAAATAACATTTCAAGCTAGTTGAGACGGATTAAATATTAAAATTGAGTTCAAGCTCTTTATTTATTCATTCTTTTTCCCCTTGTAAAAAAAGATTGTATCATTGTAACATTGTAACATTTCTTTTATTAGTTTAGTTAGTAATTAGTTAGTTTAGTTAGTAATTAGTTAGTTTAGTTATTCAATTTTAAAGATTGTATCATAATTGTAACATTTCTTTTATATAGTGAATTAGTTAGTATTAGTTAGTTTACTTATTCAATTTTAAAGATTGTATCATTGTAACATTTCTTTTGTACATAGATAGAATCATAGAAATCAATGAATATATCAATTTGTATGCATTATTTTGATTGTAAATATTTTAGAACTATTTTTACTTTATTGCATTTCAAGTTTTCAATATTTCAAATTTTCAACACAAGTAATTTAATTTAAAAAAGTCATAAAAATATTACAAGTTACTATAAATTATATAAAAATACACAACATAAAGAATTTCTAAATTTCTAAATTATTTAATAACTTATTATATTTTTATTAAATTAACTTAAGTAATTTCAAAGAGTCACCACTTGTAAATTACAACATTTAGAAATTTCATCATTTAATTTAGAAAAAATAAGATATAAATAATATTACATATATAATAAAAAAACGGAACCGCGGTTCAACCCGAACCGCCGGTTCTCGGCCCGGACCGGAACCGCCGGTTCCGGGCCCGCGAACTGCCCTTTACGAATACCCGGGCCGGTTCAGGTTCACCTCTTCTGGTGAACCGGAACCGCCGGTTCGGGCCCGGAACCGGCGGTTCACGGCCCGGTGGCACCACTATCATCAACTATACCGCCGTGGAGATGAATAAAGATCTTACTTATGAAGAACAACCAGAACTGATTCTCGACCGATCAGTTCGGCAGTTGAGGAACAAAGAGAAGGTCTTTGCCAAGGTCCAATGGCGTAACCATAGTAAAGATGAAGCCACTTGGGAGCGCGATGAAGAACTTCAAGCTAGTTATCCTAATTTCTTAAAATCTTTCTAAGAGGGGTAGGGTGTAATACCCGCCATTTTCATAATGCAATATTATTATTTATAATAATATTATAATGCATTTCATTTCATTTAATTTCATTTAGAGGATCATGAACATTTATTTCGATATATCACAAGTCCTAGCCCGAGTCATTTCGTCAGATATATATATTCAAGTGGTCATTACTTATTTTTACAATAATGTTATTAATTATTCAAGTATAATACTAACACTACTATCATTATTATTAATAATAATATTATTAATACCATTTTCATTAAGTATTAATATTATTATTATTATCAATATCATTTTTCAGATTTTTATTATCAACATTACCAAACTATTATTTTACATTACTATTATTATTATATCATTTATATTTAACCATATGTCTTAATTTAACCAAACTATGATTAAACTTAATTAACCATAATTAAGAAGTCCTTGTGCAGTCGATGAAACCTCAGAATTCGCACTCCACCAAACTCCTCAATGTTTATCAACATGCACAATCCTAATACAGCTTAAACACTTAAAAATTTACACCTATAAATACTAATTCTGCAGTACATAAATTCTTTACACATCGATCCAACATCCTAACAAACAAACAAAAATACAGAAAAGAAAATACAATACACAATTTCTGCATGGAAGTTCATCGCCAGAATTTACAAAGAAGAAAAGTTAACACCGGGAAGCATCCAGCGCGATCATCATCAACAAATCTACAGACCTCCCACTATTCTCTTCTGCAAACTAAGGAGCACAGAACACGGATCCGATCGGGTTATCGTTCGATCAAACATTCCAGTAGCATTACATCTGATTTCCGTTAAATCTTACGAGGTAAAACTGTAAAACTTAGCTTTATCCATTTGATTTTGAGTTTTATCATCCTTCTGGTTGGTTAAGAATTCATCTGAAATCAATACTAATATCAAGAATAAAATAAGAGAGAAAATATTTCAGGATAAAATCTTCAAAGCTAAAACAATAATCAATACACATTAGATAATAACTCAAAAATACTACAACTAAAGCTCTTCAATTTTATGTAGTCCAGACAGTCCCGTCTTTCAACCATTGGGCTGCCGTCGAACCATATTCAGAAAAACCCTTTAAGCCATTCAAACCCGAACTCATTCAGAAATCAAAACTTAATACTTTTCATTTTTTCCCGAGCAGCAGAACCGAATTCGGGCCAAATCCCAGAAATTTAAACCAACAATAATCACAAATAAATAGAATAACAAATCCAACAAGTTCCAACATGACAAGTAAATCAGGTCTAATTTCCAAAAAACTTCAAACCACATCAGGAGCCGAATCTTACCATAAACCAATAACCCGAACCACCACACCTGACCCAATTTTCCAGTTCCATTACAAAATTCATGGAACCTACTACAATCGAGCCTGAACCCTTCAGTCCCTTCCAAGTTCACCGAACCCGAAGCCCGAACAAGACTGATTATTCAAAGAAAACCCCAATTTCAAAACCTAAACCAATTGAAACCAAAAAATCTCTAGCACAAATCAACATCAAACTCAATTTGCAGTTACCTGAATCAGAAGCCAAATCGGCCGAATCCATTCGAATAAGACGCGGATTTATTCAACCCATTTCGGCCCGAACCTCCGAATCATCTCCCACCTTCGTTTCGGTTTCGAGATGTTTGTGTCCGTGTGTTCCGTCTGATTTTTCTGATGGGCGTGTGTGCTCGGTTGTTTTTGATTGTGTGAATGTGTTTCTGGAGTCTTTCATGGCCAAATTGAAGAGATTTGTAGAGAGAGTGATAGGGCCGAGATAAAGGGTGAGGGACGGGAGGAAGATGAGGTTAGCTAGAGAGTTTCTCGAGAGTGAAAGATGATTTTTTAGAGAGAGAGAGAGGACCGAGAGGGGGGGTAATGAGAGAGGTGAGAAAAGGGTTTATGTCAGCTGGGGGTAAGTCAGGATATTTATACCCGTGAAATTTTAGGGGTTTGCAAGTTAGTCCTCCTTTTTCCAGTAACTTTCAATTTAACCCCAGAAAAACTCTAGATACTTTAATTTAAATCTGTTTTGATTTATAATTCTTCGATTTTAATCCAGTCAGCTTCTCAACTCTTACAATTTGACCTCAGTCAACTTTAAAACTTCAATTCAATCCTAATTTTGACCAAGACATTAAAATGTTGACTTTCAATTAATATTAATAATTAATCTGAATTATGCATATATATATATATATTAATTTCAGTCATTATATCGTAATATTTTATAATGATTAAATTATTATTATATGTAGACTTTATCGAGAATTTACGGGTTTAGGACTGTGAGTCGAGCATCTTCATATTCAAGTCAGACATCATCATTTATTCAGGTGGGAATTTTCACTATCACTTTAATTGCTTTAATTGGACTGTATATGTGATATTCAATTCATGTTTATAAATCGACGATACATGTTGTAAATCAGGCTCACCTGTATACGTGTAAAGAGGCTACCTTAAGATATATGTTGTGTGGGGATACCTGCAGAACCTCAATATTCATATGTGTGCTCGATTCATGTTATATGTGGTATTGTGTGTATGTTTCATGTTGTTGTGGGGGCATCTGCGCAACCTCAATATTCGTGTTATGCGTGTTAGATCATGTTATACGTAATATTGTGTGTATGTTTCATGTTGTTGCGGGGGCACCTGCGCAACCTCAATATTCGTGCTATGCGTGCTCGATTCATGCTATACGTAATATTGTGTGTATGCATTCACGTTGAGTAAAAGATATGATAGACTATTCATGTTGTGCTTTCCATGAGATTATATATTACTGTGATCAGTGTGATTTCCACGAGCTGAAGGAAGCTCACCCCCACCTGTATTGATCCCGCAGGTTAAACTGAGCCAGATGGACGAATGAGCGAGCCGAGAGGGCATATGAATGAGAATTTATTATATGATGTCTTTCGTTATGTCTAATGTTTTGAAAATTATTTGGGGAAACTCTTGTTTAGAAATTAACGATATATAATTTATTCTTCCGCCGCAAATTTTTATCTCGTATCCATGACGTATTGTTGCCTTATTTAAAGGTATTTAATTTATGTCAGTGTAGCGACTCAACTTTGGAGGCAAGAATTTTAATATTCTCAAAAGAAAATATTTTTGTCAAAATTTACCTTTTAGTTATTTTCCCTATTAATTACCCCTAGAAAGTCAAGGCGTTACAATACACCTTCTTACTAATAAGAAAGTCAAGAAGGCTTTAGTTTTCCAATGTGGGATGACCTCTTATACCCACTTTAACTCTTCACCATTTCAATTAAATGACCAACTTTAATCATTTATTTCCCACTCATCAGAAATCAGTTTGAGAAAAAAAATCCTATATTTATCTCCTCGAGACGTCGATTCACAACATAATATTTAATTCTCAAGAATTAAATAATTTATTATCATTAAATTGGTTCAAATTGAGTCAAAACTCATTTTTCTACAACTAATTTTCAACAACCCCACATGAGTGGAAATAAATGCATGCATGAATGCAGACTTACATACCCAATTCCCGCAAAACACTGCTTCATGAGGAAAGATAGTTTGTGGCTTTGAACCTTCCTTAGTAAAATACCATCGGATATACCGGTGGCTTAGTGGACACTGTGCCTTGAACTAATCCTCCTTGGTGTATACCGAGTCAACGACACTTACACAAAAATGTCTCAACACCTTATGTTCTCACAGTTGTGTCTATTTTGGCCATGGACAACATCTTGGTTTCTTAAGTGTTTCTTAAAGGCGGTCCGTCCTCACACTTAGATAGGTGGTCTCCTTTTATAAAGTATCGTGCAACACTTTCCTTTTCAAGGACATGGAACCATTAAAAGTCCAGAGACTTAACCTCACCACAATCACAGGACTCAGCTTATACTGGATAGAGGTTGATTTATAATAAGTGATTTTCAACAGAACTCTCATAACTTTATTTTCCCATTGAACTAGGTTTCTGGGATCTCCAGTCTTCAAGGTTGGGTTACCACTATGATCATTCTTTCAATATGTGGATTTTAACCTTATTCCCTTTAGCATTTTATGAGATTAATCTCTATTTATACCTTTTGTGGATCCGTCAAATTAACATTTCACCTCACATAGTCAATAGATATAACTCCATTTTTGATCAATTATCACACGGTATTATGTTTCTAACGAATGTGTCGAGATTTACCATTATACATAAGGCTCTGTGCTCTTCCACTTGAGGCTTTGCTATCGCAATGGATCATAACACTAAGCACATGCGTCTTCCAGCATGGAACATCCTCAAGAAAGTTACGAAGCCATTCAGCTTTATCTAGAGCTCCATGCTCAAGAAAGTTACTGTAATACCCGTACTTTTTATTGACTGTTTGTCCTTAACGTTCTTCCTATTTTGTCGCTCTATAAACTCTTTGTGATGTAGTCGGCGTTGATCTAGAGTTTCATGCCTTGTTTGGATCATGATCGTGCTGGTTAGACCTTTCGGAAGTGTTTTGGGTCAGGGAGGTAGCGCACGCTATGCCAATGCTAACGCACGCTAATTCTGCATGAGTAGCGCATGCTAGTTTTGAGCCTTAGCGCGCGCTAACGGACTGAGTCGGCAGAGGCAGTGAGGTTTCAGACTTTCTGGACTAGCAGGTATCGCACGCTAGGCAGTGGCTAGCGTACGCTATATGTGTTGCGTAGCGCACACTAGTGCTCAGTGTTAACGCACGCTAGCGGACTGAGACAGTGAACTGAGATTTTGGCAGGACACCAGTTAGCGCACGCTAGGTATGTTTCGTAGCGCGCGCTAATATCTTATGACAGTAGCCACTGGACTACCGGGTGACCCGTTAGTGCACGCTAATATTGAGGCGTAGCGTGCGCTAGACTGGGACAGTATATAAGGGGACAGTCAACCCCTGCATTTGTCATTTCACATCATTTCCACTTATGCCGATTGGGAGAGCTTGGGAGAGGCGATTTGGGGTGATTTGAGGCGGTTATTCTTCAGATATCATCATCTTGGGTTGTATAACAAGGATTATACAACATCTAATACATTTCTACCCTCCAAATCAGGTTAATTCCTTAGAACCCTACTTTTTGGGAATTTTGGGGATTTTCTTAGATTCGTCCGATTTATCCGTTTTGGAGCTTGAGAACCTTGAGATTATGATGTATCTATCCCATATACATGCTTTACCTATGATTTTACAGATTGGTTTGTGCCGTGTTCGGACTTGTAAGGGTTTGGGTGATTTTCCAAACTCTAGTTGTTTACCCTTGTATTTTTGTGAATCGTAAACGAGTTTCGGGAGTTTCTTCGTGAATTATGAGTATGGATTATTGATTATCATATCCCTTATGAATCGTTTAGGTGCCGGAAGCGTGTTCTTGGACCTACCGAACTCATACTCCTTTCCGTTCAATTTCTCGATGTCTCAAAGGCAAGTATATATTTATGATTGTACGTTCTCGACTTTGAAAGTAAGATATATTAATGGCATGATTATTTATATCCAATTTGGGGCGGGCCGACGGGTCCTCTGAGGGTTTCGTAGCCTCTTGGTGCGATTCTACGGATGATATGAACGAACCACTCTGGGATGGACCGACGAGTCCTCTGAGGGTTCCGTAGCCTCTGGTGCGGTTCCACAGTATTCATATATGTATTGATGTGATGCTATGAGATTTAGTTATTCCGGAATACTAGTCTTGAATTGATGAATTGACGGTTACCTTTACTTTATTGTCGAGGAGTATTGTGTTTCATACTTGATATACTTGCACTAGCTATTCGACGGCTAACCCCTTTATTGGGGAAATACTTTTTATGTATTTCAGGTTCTAGGAGATCGGATAGGCAGGTATCGGGTCGGCATGAAGATGATGGGCAAACGTGATACTGTGTTTTATCTCCGGTTATATTTTATGTTCCTCCATTCAGTGTCATTGTACTCGAATGGGTATTGAATACTCAAGTATTGTTCGTTTTTAGTCTACCGTGATGTTCCGGCCTGTGTTTCCGAGGTTTTGATTTTTGTACTGTGATGTATTTGGATACATTGGACATGGTTTGAATACCCTTTGTATCATCTTTCATTTCATTGTATTTGGACCTTCTCGGTCAAGTTTTATAGTTCCGCGTATGATTAGCCTTGTGGGTCCCTCGGTGGGGTTCACGGCACTGTAATATACCCTGAATAACTTGGGGGTGCTACAGAATATGGTATCGGAGATCTAAGTTTATGGATACCTAGGCTGTCGGTCTTTTGGGTCGATTGAGTCATCGTTTGCCTACAGTATCACTACTTTGCCATCATCACAGTGCGACCGATACTTGTAAGTCCTCTCACTCTTCTTGTATTTTTCTTAATCGTTTCGTTTTTAGCTTGGTATTCTTGGGAATCGGTCACTTCGAGAATGTGCGATTTGGTTTATACTTACGCATGTGTGTGCCCTACAGAATGTTGGCTGACAGGAGACAGAGTCGTGGCCATGGTCACGGACGTGAACTCTTCCTTGAGATTTTGTCAAATTGCTAATTGCGATATTAGTGTGTATCGGTATTGTGTTGAGACTTTGTTTGGGAGTCGCATGCTAATATCACGGGAGATCATTGACTTCACGCACCTGTAAGTATACTGTCTTGGTTATTCGCTTGTGGCGACCGAAGATTGCTCTTGTGATGAGTTTGGATATTTTGGTTGATTTGTTTGCTGTGACGGGATTGCAAGTTTCGAGGACGAAACTTATTTCAAGGGGGGTACAGTGTGATATCCCGACTTTTAGTACGTAATATCCAGATTTCAGTATAAATTTTTCGCGCTATTTTATCTGAGATATACTGGATAGATTGGTGTCTATACAGTATGGATAAAATAATTGGAAGACTGAGACAGTTGTATTAGTATAATTGTCGTAGTTGGTCGACAATTACATTTGAAGATATCGTGTATCATGTTATCGTATTTTTGATATTGGGTATATCATATGAGAATATTATCAGATTGTATATATGTATTCAGTATGTCGTGTATATACATTTAGTATATCAAGACGACGGACAAGAATAGCGGAAAATGGCTAAGTACAGCCACGTTAGCATACGCTACAAGGTATGCCTAGCACGCGCTAAGATATATACTTAGCGTACACTACGGTGCATACTTACCGCACGCTAAGAGGTTTGAGTTACGTACGCTAAGGAGGACCCCTAACGTACGTAAGGTATTATATATAAGGCCCGGAAGGTGGCCGACAGGTAGGCCCAGACTGTTTATTATCGGCGATTAGCGCACGCTAATGCATGTTGGTAGCGCACGCTAATTTCAGATCGTCAATAGGGAATCTTGGCTTTATTGGTTGCTTTCGGCATGTAGGACCCGGGAAGGTATAGGTTGTCGGGTCAACGACGATTAGCGCGCGCTAAGGTCGAGGAATAGCGCATGCTACTGAGCATTTCACTGTAGCAAGTCAACGCCTGTTTGCGTACGCTAATGCATGGGCATAACGTACGTTAGATGAATTTCGAAGCAATGCAGTAGCTTCTGGACTGCCCGATAGCGCACGCTATCAAGGAAGGATAGTGCACGCTAGTTCTGTAGCACACGCTAAATATAAGGTCTAGCGCGCACTAGTGATGTGTTTTATATAGAGGATAGACGATTGCTGAGAGGCATTTTGTCCATTCTCCTTCCTTCAGTCAATAGAGAGAGCCTTGGGAGGTACTTGAAGTTCCTAAACATTGAGAGATGATCCTCTTAAACAAGATTAAGATGGAGAGCTCGGATTTAAGTATTGTTCTTGAAGTTTTTGATGATTCTTGGAATGGAGTTCAATTGTTCTTCTTCGTGGTTCGTCCATACAAGGTAATCCTCGTATCCCTTTGATAGTGGTTCGTTTTTAAAGGATTACTACTTGGGAGGGAGCATGTTGGGATCATCATGTGATAATGTTATATGAGATTTATTGGAATTGTAATAAGAGATTTCGGATGTTAATATGATTATTGACATCTTCTTCATATGATGATAATGGTTTTGTTGCGATTCTTGAGGTTATATGAATGGCATGATGAAGAAAATGGTAACATGGAGATATATACCTCGGATATGTTGTTCTGAACGTGATTTCGGATATTTCATGTTCTTGAAGAACTCTTGAATTATACGAGGTGATGAAAATTTATAAGAAGTGTTGATGTTTTGAATATGAATATGGAATATTCATATCTAGAGCTAAATTATGTGTTTGAAATAATATTCGTATAGGAATACGAATGTGATTATGAGTTTGATGAGACTATTATTCATCTCTGAATTTGGAAGCCCATACGTATGGAGCAAATATGCAATTCGAATGATTGGATTGTTTGATAACCTTTTTAATATGATTATCTATTGTTTTGAACCAGTCGGATGGTTTGAATTAATGACGGTCATAGGTAAGTTTTAACGATGGATTTACGAGAAGGGAACCTTGTCAATTCGCATTTAAGAATTGAGTTTGGAATCGATAACATTTAGACCCTTATTATTGGTCTGAATTGGTTGCTGATATGACAATCGGATTTCGGCTCGTATTGTGGACATGGATTCGTGAGGGTCTGAGTTGGATAGTTCAGACTGTGTTTAATCGAGATATTGTGGAACCGATGAGTTTGTGGCCTGGTTGTATTGATATTGATCATCATCGAACCTGTTGATTATTAATCCTTTGTTTTACAATAAGATATGATGTTTGATCGTGGATTATGAATGTTGTGTTGCGGTTGAGATTGAAGAGTTCGTAGATTACCTTGGCCGGGACTGAGGAACTCGTAGATGAAATCAACAGTTCGTTGTATTGATATCGAGGTAAGTTTTATACTTATACTAATCAATGAGATTAATGTTATCATGTAGGTGTACGAATGTGTGTATCATTTCGAGACTTGGTCTCTTTATGATTTTGTTGATATCAGGGGATTGTTTGATACGACACCCGTCAGCAAATTATGCCAAATGTTATTGTTGTTCGTAAATGGCCGATTCAAGGCATTGCGATACTTGTTGGTAAAGTTGCTGTCGATAGCCGGTTCGCGGTATCGACGTATCGATTGTTATTGTGATTGATGTTCCATTGAGATATTGTGGTGATCGTCGTTATTGATATCGGTGTTTCTCTATTGATATTTTATTGGCCGATTGAAGGCATTGATGTATTCGATTATCATTTTCGTTATCTGTAACCGATTAAAGGTGCCGAGACATCCGTTGTATCATTGTTATCGATTGACCATTCTAAGGTAATCGATATATTAAATTAGGACTGTCGAGGACATTTCCCATCCGTTGTATCATTGTTATCGATTTGTCGTTCTAAGGTAATCGAAGTATTGAATTGGGACTGTCGAAGATAGTCCCCATCTGTTGAGTCGTCATCGATTGGTCGTTCTAAGACAATCGAGGTATTGAATTGGGGTCGCCGAGGACGGTGCCCATCCATGAGTTATTATTGTCGTGTTGGTCGACTCAAGGCAGCACACTATCATTCTTGTGAACTCGGTAATTTTGTGATCGTTGAGGGTTGAGGATTTCCAGATTGTTGTTCGTGTTAATCGGTCCTTAGGGATTGTGATCCCAGGATGGTTGTGTTGGATATTGTTGGTCGTGTCGATCTTTCATTATTCATGTATCATCGTTCATTTTGGTGAGTCGTATGATCCGTATTGGATGTGTTATCCTTTGAATTTCGTTGTCATGTTGCATCGTGATATATCTGGAATCATATCTGCGTGCCGATTGGTTATGTGTAGGATTTTTAGCCAGACACGATGGTCATGCGTGGATGTTTCCACATTGGACCGTGCACATGGGACGTAGTCCGTGAGGCTAATTAGGTACATTGTCCCACGTATATTCTAGATTCCGTATACGGGGTGGACATGTGCACGGATACATTTCCGGATCGGGCGTACTGTGATGTCCCTCTTGAGCCTTATTGTTGTGGTCGTTCATAGTCCATGTTGTATCGGATATGTTTGACTGTTTGTGACTGGTTGTTCATATGCCCGAGGGGTTTGTTCGACAGTCGGGGTTATTTCTTTGAGATCCATTATTGTTGATCGTTTAGAGCTACCTTGTTGATGGTACTCTAGATCGTTGTTGTTCCCTTATTGGTCGTGTTGGAGGGTATCATGATGATGGTATTCTCGATTATTGTGGATCTTTCGCCGATAGCATTGGAGTTTATCATGTCGATGATATTCTCGGTTGGTTTATGGGTTGATCATTGTTATTGACAGTGTGAGCGTTCGGATTGTATGTCAGTGTTTCGGGAATTGTTGTCATTATTTTGTGTGTTATTGGTTTTTGTCCATATTGAGCTTTATCGGTACAATCCGACGGACAGGATTCGGCACAGACAGTTCATGCTACACTTATGAGTTATGATAATGTTTTGAGAATTCTTGGTATTGTTGAATACAGTACAGACGATTTTAGTTGACTTCTTTTCGTATTTTGAGATGCCCTTCAACATATCAATCGTATGCCGATACTCGTCGTCGACCTTTGGAATTCGATTTTGGAGACCATGTCCTACTCCAGGGTTGGAGACTTAGCTTATCGCTTATCGTTGCCCCCTATGTTGGGTCTTGTTCATATCGTTTGTCATGTTCCTCATTTGAGAAGGCATATGCCGGATCCAAGTCATGTTTTTTACTATAGTGAGATTTACGTAACCAAGGATGTTACCTATCCGGAGAAAACAGTGAAGATTCTTGAACGTCGTGAGAAGCAGCTTCGGCACAAAACCATCCCATTGGTTTTAGTGCAATGGTTGAGACATGTATTCGAGGAGGCGGCTTGGGACACGGAAGAGAATTTGCGATCGGAGTACCCCGAACTTTTTATTTCTTAAGTTTCGGGACGAAACTTCTTTTTAGAGGGGGGGAATGTAATACCCGTACTTTTTATTGACTGTTTGTCCTTACCGTTCTTCCTGTTTTGTCGCTCTGTAAACTCTTTATGATGTAGTCGGCGTTGATCTAGAGTTTCATGCCTTGTTTGGATCATGATCGTGCTGGTTAGACCTTTCGGAAGTGTTCTGGGTCAGGGAGGTAGCGCACGCTAGGCCGATGCTAACGCACGCTAATTCTGCGTGAGTAGCGCACGCTAGTTTTGAGCCTTAGCGCGCGCTAACGGACTGAGTCGGCAGAGGCAGTGAGGTTTCAGACTTTCTGGACTAGCAGGTATCGTACGCTAGGCAGCGGCTGGCGTACGCTATATGTGTTGCGTAGCGCACGCTAGTGCTCAGTGTTAACGCACGCTAGCGGGCTGAGACAGTGAACTGAGATTTTGACAGGACACCAGTTAGCGCACGCTAGGGATGTTTCGTAGCACGTGCTAACGTCTTATGACAGTAGCCACTGGACTACCGGGTGACCCGTTAGCGCACGCTAATATTGAGGCGTAGCGTGCGCTAGACTGGGACAGTATATAAGGGGACAGACAACCCCTGCACTTGTCATTTCACATCATTTCCACTTATGCCAATCGGGAGAGATCGGGAGAGGCGATTTGGGGCGATTTGAGGCGGTTCTTCTTCAGATATCATCATCTTGGGTTGGATAACAAGGATTATAAAACATCTAATACATTTCTACCCTCCAAATCAGGTTAATTCCTTAGTACCCTAGTTTTTGGGAATTTTGGGGATTTTCTTAGATTCGTCCGATTTATCCGTTTTGGAGCTTGATTACCTTGAGATTATGATGTATCTATCCCGTATACATGATTTCCCTACGATTTTTACGGATTGGTTTGTGCCGTGTTCGGACTTGTAAGGGTTTGGGTTATTTTCCAAACTCTAGTTGTTTACCCTTGTATTTTCGTGAATCTTAAACGGGTTTCGGGAGTTTCTTAGTGAATTATGAGTATGGATTATTGATTATCATATCCCTTACGAATCGTTTAGGTGCCGGAAGCGCGTTCTTGGACCTACCGAACTCATACTCCTTTCCGTTCAATTTCTCAATGTCTCAAAGGCAAGTATATATTTATGATTGTACGTTCTCGACTTTGAAAGTAAGATATATTAATGGCATGATTATTTATATCCACTCTGGGGCGGGCCGACGGATCCCCTGAGGGTTTCATAGCCTCTTGGTGTGATTCCACGGATGATATGAACGAACCACTCTGGGATGGACCGACGAGTCCTCTGAGGGTTCCGTAGCCTCTGGTGCGGTTCCACGGTATTCATATATGTATTGATGTGATGCTATGAGATTTAGTTATTCCGGAATACTAGTCTTGAATTGATGAATTGACGGTTACCTTTACTTTATTGTCGAGGAGTATTGTGTTTCATACTTGATATACTTGCACTAGCTATTCGACGGCTAACCCCTTTATGGGGGGAAATACTTTTTATGTATTTCAGGTTCCAGGAGAGCGGATAGGCAGGTATCGGGTCGGCATGAAGATGATGGGCAAGCGTGATACTGTGTTTTATCTCCGGTTATGTTTTGTGTTCCTCCATTCAGTGTCATTGTACTGGAATGGGTATTGAATACTCGAGTATTGTTCGTTTTCAGTCTACCATGATGTTCCGGCCTGTGTTGCCGAGGTTTTTATTTTTGTACTGTGATGTATTTGGATACATTGGACATGGATTGAATACCTTTTGTATCGTCTTTCATTTCATTGTATTTGGACCTTCTCGGTCAAGTTTTATAGTTCCGCGGATGATTAGCCTTGTGGGTCCGTCGGTGGGGTTCGCGGCGCTGTAATATACCCTGAATAACTTGTGGGTGTTACAGTTACGAAGTCATTAAGCTTCTTCTCCGGCTTTATCTAGAGCTATAAATTCTGATTCCATTATGGATCGGGCTATACAAGTTTGCTTACTTGATTTCTAAGACACAACTCCTCCCCCAATAGTAAATACATACCCACTTCTAGAGTAAGAGTATTTTGTGTTTGAAGTCCAATTGGCATCAGTGTATCCTTCCATTACTGCAGGATAATTACTATAAAATAGCTCATAACTTCGGGTGTACTTTAAGTATGTTAAAACCCTAGTCAATGCATTCCAGTGCTCTTACTCTGATTATCATGAACCTGCTCAACTTGTTCACAACAAATGCCAAGTCTGGCAGCGTACAATTCATAATGTACATCAGGTTTCCGATTACTCTTGAATATTCGACTTGAGCCACTGGATCACTTCAATTCTTACTTAAGTGAACACTAGTATCAACAAGTGTTTTTATAGCGGACAAAGGCGCTGAACTTCTTGAGCATTTTCTCAACATAATGAGATTGTGATAAGAAGATACCTTCTGATGTTATACTAATTTTAATTCCAAAAATTAAATAAGCTAAACTGAAATTCTTTATGTCGAAGTTTCAACTCAATATCCTTTTTTTATTCATAACTACTTCATTGCTACTACCCATGATCAACATATCCTCTACATATAGACAAATTATGACAAATGAGTTAGATGTGCCTTTAATATACACACATTTGTCACATTCATTGATCTTGAATCCATTTGCCAACATAGTTGTGTCAAACTTCATATGCCATTGTTTATGATCTTATTTTAGCCCATACAATGACTTCAAAAGTTTACACACTTTCTTTTCCTGACCAGGCGCAATAAAACCTTCATGTTGTTCCATATAAATTCTTCTTCCAGTTCACCATTCAAGAACGCAGTTTTCACATCCATTTGATGAATCTCGAGATTATGCAATACAGCAATAGCAATAAGCACAGTAATGGAAGTTATTTGGATTATTGGTGAATATGTGCCGAAGAAAACATAACTTTATTTCTATTTAAACCCTTTGGCAACAAGCCCAGCCTTAAACTTGTGTATTGGCCTGTTATTTCTATATTTCTTCTTTAGGATCCATTTACATCCTAAAGGCTTGTATCCTAGTGGAAGATCAACAGTTCCCATGTATAATTTTGCATGATGGAATCCATCTCACTATAAATCACTTCTCTCAAAAAAAAAAGAGCACCAGGACCAGCATAAGCTTCTTATATCATCTTTGGATCATCATCAATTGCATAAGTCACAAATTCAGGACCAAACGACTTAGCCTTTCGAGCTATTTTACTCTGTTTCGGCTCTTCATCCATAGGATTTGAACTACTTTCAGTTTCAAGAGTTATTTTGTTTGAGATTGTCACACTCTTTGCAAGAATAATTGTTTTCACAGAAAACATCATTTACAAACTCAATAACAGTTCCTTCATGCATATCAGGAATTTCATATTTATGAATTAGAAACTGATATGCACTATAGTTGTATGCATAACCTATGAATATGCAATCGAATATCTTTGGACCAATTCTTACTTGTTTTGGTTAAGGTACTTCAAACTTTGCCAAACACCCCCACACTTTAAGATACTTTAAAGAAGGCTTGCCCCATTTACATAACTCATAAAGAGTTTTATCCTTTTTCTTTGTGTGGCACTTTATTCAGAATGTGGTTAGCTGTAAGAATAGCTTCCCCCAACATGTTTTGCCACAACCCTGAACTTATTAATAAGGCATTCATCATTTCTTTCAGGGTTCGATTTTTCCGTTCAACAACTCCATTTGACTGAGGGCATAAAGAGCAGTCAAATGTTCGAATTATGCCCGAATCAGCGCATAATTGTTCAAACGGTGTTACATACTTACCGCCTCAGTCGTTTCGGACTGATTTTATTTTACAATTCAGTTAATTTTCAGCCTCATTTTTATACATTTTAAAGGACTCGATTGCTTCATCTTTTCTTCTCAAAAGAAACACAGCAATATCTTTTGCAGTCATCTATAAAAGTGACAAAGTGTTTTTTACCTCCTCTAATTTGCACAAATTTCAGGTCACATATATCAGTGTGAATCAATTATGGAGTAGTAGTCGTTTCCACCGAATGAAAAGGCAATATAGCCATTTTTACTTCAACACATACTTCGCATTTTCTGTTCAGTTCAACATGGGTTTTAGGAATCAATTCTAGATTAATTAGTCTTTTTATCGATTTTAGACCAACATGTCCCAATCTAAAATGCCATAAATCTAAACACTCGAGCAAGTAAACATAAAAAGGAGCATTTCTATAATTATTATTATTATTATTGCCATCACGACTTACATGCGTCACATTCATTTTGAACAATCCCTGTCAAGATAACCTCGACCAAGTGACATTACAAACTTGCTCATAATAAAATTATCAGACTCAAGAACTAGTCTAAACACATGACTAACTAGTAGAGAGCCTGAAACTAAATTCTTTCGGATGTCTGGAACATGCAGCACATCCTTAAGCAGTAGCTCCTTTCCGGATATCAGCTTTAAAACCATGTTCCCCGCACCTGCAATCACAAAAGAAGCAGATTTTGCCATATGTAATTTCCTACCATGAGTAACAGTGTAGGAAGAGAACATGTCCCTATCATAATAAATATGACGAGTAGCCCCGGTATCAATGTACCAGGCGTGGTGATTCTCCACCATATTGGTTTCATTCACCATAGCTGAGACCTCCTCGTCCAGCTCCTCAACCATGGCTGACAGCTCCAGATCTGACATGTCAACATCACCATGTTCGACCACTTTAGCAACTCACTTGCGTTTCTCTCGCTGATCTTATTAGCAAGTGACAATCATTTGCCTTGTGGTCCGGCTTAGCACAGCTGTGGCAATTTCCAGTAAATTTCTTTGCCTTAAAAGACCTTTTCCCTTTTTCTTGAACATGGTTTAGTTTTCTCTTTTTGCTAGAGGACCCATGTTCAAGCAAATTTGCTTTGGCCTCCATCGTGCCTCTCCTGAATTTAGAATCAGACTTTCGATTGTCTTCCTCAATTTTGGCTCTAACAAACAAGTCTTCTAAACTCATTTCATTTCTTTTGTGTTTCGGGTAATTATTGAAGTCCTTACAACTAGGAAGCAACTTCTCAATTACCATCCCTATAATAAAAGGTTCAAGAAGAATCATTCCCTCAACACTAATTTCGTGCTCAATCAATTGAAACCATTGGACTTGTTCAATAACCGTTTTGAAGTCCGTCATATGAAAGTCTAGGTAACGTCTGATCACGAACTTCTTGCTTCCAGCATCATCAGTTTTTTACTTTTTCTCCAAAGAATTCTAGAGCTCTTTGGAGGTCTAGACTTGACTGTACACGGAGAATCAACCAACCCATTCAGAATCATATTACGGCACATTAAGAAGCTGTAAAACAAGATATGTGTAGGTCGGCCCTTGGGCAAGCAACTATTTGGACATCAACATGAGGGTTCAACTCTATCTTTCGAAGCAGGTTGATTGGTTCAAGGGCTACGCGCCTTTCTCTCACCCAGCCCTTGGGAGGGACGATACGGCAGCTGTGTTTTTGTCAAGAGCTCTCCTCTCTCTGTATGCTAGAGCAATAGTTTCCATGGGCGGAAAGCCTTACGAGTTGAAACTCCCCGACTGACTAACACGAGGCTCCAGAAGCTATTAGTTTCCGTCTAACTGACCACATGAGGATCATCCTTGAGGTAAACACCAAGCCCCAATGTAGTGAGATAAAACAAGATCTTTTGCTGTCATCTTTTGAAATCAACACCCTAGAACTTCTCGGGTTTCTCAGCCTATAATGTAATAGTACGTGCAACATGAACGTTGGCAGCAGCTTTGGCAGCGGCAGCGACGGCAGCGGCAGTGGCAGCGTCAATATCAATCGCCATTGGAAATTATAGAAAATTGCGAAAGTAGTCTTTCCGTAAAACTACTTTACCCCAATATAAGAGCAGACGGCTCAGGCCATAAGTCCCTAAAATACAACTACTTTTCGTCTTTGTGTTAGGTGCTCTCTAAAATACAGAGTTCCGGCTAATTGTTTGGTGCTGGAAACTGAGTATGAGAGAAGAAGGATATATGCTGCAATATGTTGTGTTGTAATTATTCCGTGAGTATGAAATCAAATGCATAAGACCCTATTTTATATGGTCCAAAATCACTCCATTAGGTGGAGAGTTACTGCAGATTAAAGTGTCATTAATTCTCTTTAATCCTTCAGCTGAAATATTACCTCCATAAATAGTCTCATTTAATTCAGACGTTACAATATGGAGTGTGAAGAGTCATATTCCAAAAGCCGCGTTAGATCATGTCTATGTCAGCTCGATAGTTCATGCATCTGGATTATTCAGCCCAGTAATTCAGTCAGGTAGGTTACTCAACTCAGTAGTTGAGGCAACTGAGTTCAAACCTGGCTTATGAGCTGGGTTCTCAAACCTGGCTTATTCCATTGGGCATGGCTGCAAAAATTAATATAGTCACAGACAAGTCAACCAAGTCCATCCCAAAGTCCAATTGCCAAGGACCACGGACCAAGGCCCATGGCACAACGCCTACGCCCACACGCACGCCGCGCCGAGACAGTCGGCGGGCGGCGGCAGCGCACGTGGGATTTGCATCGTTGACCCACTAGTGTAAAATGGCCAACTTTGATAATTTATTTCTCACTCAACTGAAATCAGTTTGAGAAAAATAAAAACCTATGTTTATCTCATCGAGACGTGATTCACAATGTAATATTTAATTTCCAAGAATTAACTATTTTATTATCATAAAATTGATTAAAATTGAGTCAAAACTTATTTTTCTAAAACCAATTTCCAACAAAATATCAACAACACAAAAGGATTCCAATTTATTTTGAAAAGCCCTTTTATAATTTTTGTAATGAATTCACTACAACTATACAAAATTTGCAAAATGATTATATGCATCACTTGGTCATCATAATGGCATGCTAATTATGCTACTTTCTTTGTCCCGCTCAAAGCTTGATAAATGTATATTTGATATATTCTAGGTAATGATTGATATAAATAATGGTGATAAATGTGTGGTGGAGATTAAAAAGTTTTAGTAGTGAGTGTATGGTAGAAATTAAAAAATTAAAAAGTGCTTGTTTGATTTGATTGTGTAAAGGTGATAGATGTAAAATTTCTTAAGGGACAAAAAAATGTGAAACTTTAAACGGGACGGAGGAAGTATTTATTATCATTAGCATGCCAGGGTATGACAACAAAAAGAAAAAACCATGCCACCTACCCCAAGAGAGGGTCGATGGTTTCATAACTGAATTTAGAAGAGGGGAACAATTAAAGAGACTAAGATAATTGGACCACTTGTAAATACCTCAAATTAGGGGTAGGTTAGTGATTTCGAACGTCCCATATGCTACCTCAACATCACACGAGATCATAGCTTCGACTTTGTCAACGTTCTTCCCTTACTTTACATTGTTTCTCTGATGCCGACTAGAGTCTTGATGACCATAAATCCACTGGCATTTTATCCTTTTCCTCAGCCCCAACCCCATTTCACGGTGCTTCAAAAAGCAAAATTCTGTTGCCTGCTCCTCCATTGAAACGAAAGATAAGGCCACCGCCTATGTTAAATTGCACCCACCAAAATTTGACGGTTCTGCAGAGATGCCTACTTGGGATTACTGGCTGAAGGAGTTAGAGAAGATATTTGCGGGGATTAACTGTCCCGATGACCGAAAAGTTCCGATCGCCCAGTATTTTCTGACTTGGGAGGCTTTCGACTGGTGGGAGGCCATTCGACCTGAGGATCATAATGCTAACTGGACGGAAGTCAAATTAATGATGGAAGCATAATATTATCCTCGCCCAGTTAGAGAGGCTAGAGTCCGAGAGTTTTTCTCACCGTAAAATCTGGAGGCATCTGTGACAGACGTGATCAAGACTTTTAATCACCAGTTGACCTGTGTGGGACACTTGGTCAGGACCGAGGCGGAGAAGATTTTCCATTTTGACATGCGGATGAAACCTGAGATTCAGCAATATATGTCCAGGTTTGAATATACTACCTTGCGACAGTATCAGGACAAAGCGCTGGCCTACGACATGAAAGAGGCAGCGGTGGAGAAATCAATAGAAGCAAAGAAGCAGAAAGTGTCTGGCAACTTCACGGTGAACAAGAGTAGTGGGCCCTGCAAGGTCTAATCCTCTTTTCATTCATCCAGGAAACCTCCGTATCCTTCTCGAGGTGGAAAGAAGTCCCGGACAGCACGGTTTCAGACGCATCGAAGAAGTGTTATAACTGTGGTCGAGCAGGTTATGTTCGGCGTGATTGCATCGCACCTTCTGTGACCTGTTTCGAATGCGGACAGAAAGGGCACCATGCGACTTTTTGCAGAAATGTGACTATATCATTTGGTACTCGCACTCCAGCACCAGTTACGAAAGAGACAAGTGTAAACCAGACACAGTAAAGTGGTTTTCAGCAACAGAATGTTGGGAAAAAAGAGGCGTCCAGTGCGGGATCCGTACCTCCGCACCTTTACGAGATGAGGAAGTCAGATGATCAGAACACTGCTGTTGCATCAGGTACTATTCAGATTCTTTTGCAACCAGTTAGTGTCTTATTCGATTCAGGAGCTACGCATTCTTTCATATCATTGAACTGTGTTAATCATTTGAAAATCTCGTGTTTACATGATTGTGAACCTTATGTTGTGTGTTTACCGAGCGGAGAGAGAATTGTGGGAACCCTAGAAATTAGAGATTTCCCTGTGTCTATAGGAGGGAGAGATTGGCAATCAAAACTTATTGTGGTCGACATCCATGGTGATTATTTAATTCTCGGGGATGATTGGCTCAATCGTTATGGGGCTATTTTGAATTACCGGAAGAGAGTTATTTCTAGCATTGCTGATGACGGATCTGAACATTTAATCAAAGGATGGAGACTAGAAAGCTCAGGAAAATTGATCAAAGCCATGAAAGCAGTTAAATTGCTAAAGCGGGGTTGTCACGGATTTTGGTGTTATGCCATGAAGGAAGAAGAAGGAGTAGAGCTCTCATCTATTCCAGTTGTGAATGAATTCTCAAACGTATTCCCTGACGAACTACCTGGGTTACCTCCGCGGAGAGAAGTAGAGTTTAATATCGAATTAGAGCCTGGAGCCACACCTATTTCCAGAGCACCATACCGTATGGCGCCAACCGAGATATATGAATTAAAGAAACAGCTCGAGGAGTTATTGCAGAAGGGTTACATTCAACCTAGTGTTTCCCCTTGGGGAGCACCCGTTCTCTTTGTCCGGAAGAAAGATGGATCCTTCCGATTGTGTATTGATTACAGGGAGCTAAACAAGATGACGATCAAGAACAAGTACCCACTACCTCGAATCGACGACTTGTTTGATCAACTGCAGGGGGCAAGGGTATTCTCGAAGATCGAATTGAGATCAGGATACCATCAGTTGAGAATTAAGGAATCGGATATACCGAAATCTACTTTCAGATATCGGTACGGGCACTATGAATTTGTGGTGATGCCATTCGGACTTACTAATGCTCCTACGGTGTTTATGCAATTGATGAATCGAGTATTCTTAGAATACTTGGATAAATTCGTGGTCATTTTCAATGATGACATCTTAATCTATTCGAAAGACCCAGAGGAGCATGCGGAGCATTTGCGTATCGTTTTGAATACTTTGAGGAATGAACAGCTTTATGCGAAACTTTCTAAATGCGAGTTCTGGCTTAAGGAAGTAACATTCCTTAGGCATGTGATATCGACTGATGGAGTTCAGGTAGATCCGAAGAAATTTAAGGCAATCTTGGAGTGGGAAGCTCCTAATAACGTGAAAGAAGTCCGAAGTTTCTTAGGACTTGCTGGATATTATCGCCGTTTTGTAGAAGGATTTTCCAAAATTGCTTGTCCGCTTACTCAGTTGTTGCAGAAGACTCAGAAATTTATGTGGAACGAGAAATGTTAGGCCAGTTTTGATGAACTTAAGAGAAGACTGACAACGGCGCATATACTAGCATTACCGGATGGAACCGATGGATTCATGGTATACAGCGATGCTTCAAATTAGGGTCTGGGTTGCGTGTTGATGCAAAAGGATAGGGTGATTACCTATGCCTCTCGACAGTTGAAACCGTACGAGGCTAACTACCCGACTCATGATTTAGAATTAGTAGATGTAGTCTTTTCCCTGAAGATTTGGCGACATTATTTGTATGACAATCATTATCAGATCTTCACAGATCATAAGAGCCTCAAATACATTTTCAGTCAGAAGAAATTAAACATGAGGCAGAGGAGGTGGATGGAATTGACCAAAGATTACGACCTGTAAATTCTTTACCATCCAGGCAAAGCGAACGTGGTAGTCGATGCACTGAGCCGCAAACCTATTTCTCTTCGAATGTTGCAAGCGTTTACGTCGCAGCCTAGCATTCAACGAGAATTAATCTGCGAAGGAATTGAAGTATGGTCGCAAAGAGTCAATTGACAGCTATGTATGATGGAATTAACTTCGTCGTTGATTGAAGAAATCAAATCTAAGCAGTTGGATGATTCTCTGATTATTCGGTTACGTGATGAAGTGAACAAAGGGAAGGCCCCAGGATTCGTGATGCAGTATGATGGAGTTCTGAGATTTTAGAGTCGACTTTGCGTCCCCAATGACGATGTTTTGAGACATACAATCATGAAGGAAGCTCACAGCGCGCCCTATTCTATTCACCCGGGAACCAGTAAGATGTACAAGGATCTAAAGCAAAATTTCTGGTGGGGAAATATGAAGAAGGATGTAGCGGAATACGTCTCGAGGTGTCTAACTTGTCAAAAGGTTAAGATCGAACATCAGCGACCTGCCGGAATGTTGAAGCCACTTCTGATTCCTGAGTGGAAGTGGGAGGACATATCAATGGACTTCATCACCAATATGCCGAGGACCAGGGCAGGAATGAATATGATTTAGGTGATAGTTGATCGACTAACCAAGTCGGCTCATTTCTTGGGTATTAAGGACACTTGGAGATCCGAGAAATTAGCATGCGTGTTTGTTGTGGAATTTTTTGGTACACCGAAGACCATTATTTCGGATCGAGATGGTCGCTTTGTGTCGCACTTTTGGAAGGCAGTTCATAAGGCCTTAGGAACCGAGCTGAACTTTAGCATGGCTTATCATCCTCAGACGGATGGACAGTCCGAAAGGACTATACATACAGTAGAATATATGCTTAGAGCTTGTGCCTTAGATTGGTCAACCGATTTGGGAGGTTCATTTGTCGTTGATTGAATTCACCTACAACAATAGTTGGCATGCTTCCATTAAGATGGCACCGTTTGAAGCATTGTACGAGGGAAGATGCAGATCGCCCCTGTGTTGGGATGATTCTTTTGACTTAATCGGGACGGAACCAGAGTTGATAGTTCAGACTCAAGAGAAGGTAGCTATGATTCGTGAAAGGCTATTAACTGCCCAGAGTCGACAGAAGTCTTATGCAGATGTGCGCCGTCGCCCGTTGGAGTTTGAGATTGGGGACCATGTACTATTGAAGGTATCTCCTACTCGGGGAATTTTCCGTTTTGGGAGGAAAGGAAAGCTGAGTCCGAGATATATCGGACCACTTGAGATCCTCGAGAGAGTTGGGGAGTTGGCGTACAGGTTGCCCTTATCGCCATCGCTGAGTCACGTTCATAATGTATTCCACATATCCCAATTACGGAAATATGTACCGGATCCCAGTCATATCATTGATTTTGGAGAGATTGAAATGTCTAATGATGGTACGTTCGATGAACAGCCAGTCAAAATACTCGAGATCCGAGTCAAGCAATTGAGGAATAAACCGATCTCCTTGGTTAAAGTTCAGCGGTCTCAACATGGAGTCGAAGAAGCAACTTGGGAGACTGAAGATAGTATGAAGTCGAGATACCCGGAATTGTTTTCGTTTTAAGTTTTGGGCCGAAACTTCTTTTTAGAGGGGTAGTATGTAATGCCCGGATAATTATTGTGTATTTATCTTGTATTCGAACTTGTAATATTCGACTTCGTGGTGTATTTAATCGAAGATTGGTTTCCCGTATTCGTACCCCTACGTTTTTGTATTTCCAAACATTCATGCATGCATGACTCTGCACATCATTACGCACGCTAAAACACAAGCATAATGTACACTACGTGTTTAATATAACGTACGTTAGAGCTGGTGGGTTATGTACATAAGGGTCAGTCAATTCGAGATCAGACAAGGGTCGGCGTGTGGGGACCCGATGAAGATTCGTGGAGATTGCTCGCATGAACCTGGACGGCTTTCCAGCTAAGCAAGTCAACTGGGCTTAGCGTACGTTAAGGTGGAGTGTTAACGCACGCTAAGTGCATGGTGTTACGTATGTAAACCACAGAGATAACGTACGTAAGCTAATGCCAGAATCAAGTCAGTGAGCTTTGGCCAGACGTTAACGTATGCTAATATTTGAGTATAGCGTACGCTAAGGACATTACGTACGTAATGGCGTATTGGTAACGTATGTAATGGTTAGAAATTTATTTATAGACCTCAACCCTCATTTCATTTCTTCCTCACACCTTGGCCAATTTTTGTAATCTGGAGACTATCCATCACCATTTATCCCTCATATCATTATCTTAGCCGATTTTTGAGAAGCATAGACCTTGTGGATTTGTGTTCAAGCTCCCGGTGAAGAGTTTCTTCAAGTTTTTCATTGTTGTTCTCTTCTTTGAGATATGTTAACTCTACACCAAGATGGAGATTATGTTCTTAGTTATATTATGAGCTTTTCACAAAGATTATTGAACTCGTTATGTCGTAGTGAATCCAGCACCATGTTTAGGAGGATTATATTGGGTGAATTAAGGTTTCCATTGTTATTAGTTGAGCCATGATCTTTACCAATTATAAGAATGGAGTTTTCTGAGATGGACACACCTTGATGATGCTTTCAAAACACTCTTTTGATGAACAACTTGTTAAGGCTTACCCCCATGTAAGATGAATTCAAGAAGGTGATTGTGGAGGGAGTTCAATTATAATTCTTGCCTTAAAAAGAATTCTTTGTTAATCTACATGTGGATGATTAGCACTAGGTAGGATTTTTGGGACAATCATTTTGAATGTGGAACTTGATAAGAAGAACTACTCGCGGAAGAACAAGTATCGTAGGGGTGAATTAACCTAGAACTAGATTGAACATGATTATCTCGTTATGTATCGTTGAAACAACCGAACCGATCATTTGAGTTGATAATCGGAACTAAAGTATGGAGTTTAATGGTATGATAAATATCTTTGGAATTGTAGACAACGGCATTGTGCCCCATTGTGATCTCGTGAATTTGCATGCCTTTTTCCAAACTTAGTGTTCGTCGGGAAGTAGGATCGAGAACCGATCGTTCATTAATGATAACTCGATTATAACTTAGGGCGTTCGGTGCTCGTGCGTTAGTTTCAAGAGGTTGTTGAATTCCTTGTTATTCCCTTGTACAAGGTGATTGATCGAGGGGCGGCGACCTTCGGACGCGTTGACATTCGTTGGAGTATTTAATTCTTGCCATCTTTAAGGCAAGTATCGTATTTTGAAATTGTTATTAGTGGTGATTTTGATCATGTATACTGTTTGTTCATGTTGTTGAACATGAGATTATTTTCGTTAAATTGTCATGATATTCGTTATCGATTACTCATATGTTCATGTTGATGGACATAGCGATTTTTGCATATATGTATGCGTAGCTGTGTTTGTATGTTGTGTTGATCCGAAGGGATCGAGCGATCTATGCTGAGGGCACTGGATCGGATGTCCACCTCGTGTTGGTCCGATGGGATCATCTTGGGATCTATGCTAAGGGCGCTGGATCATTGGACGGGTTTTTCCACCTCGTGTTGGTCCGACGCGATCATCTTGGGATATATGCTGAGGGCGTTGGATCGTTGGAATACCCATGTTGTGTTGATAGAATCATGTGGATTCGCATTGTTGGATTCCGGTAGTGGAAATCCGTATTGTGTATTTTATTATGCATTGTTGTTGCATATTCGATTTGTGTATTATGATACTTGTACTAGCATCGCTTTGCTAACCCCTTCGGGGTGGACATTTATTTTGATGTTCAAGTAGCCGAGAAGCGGGGGAGCAGCCACAGTACCGACATGACGACGAAGGGGCTCAGTGGTGTTAATTGTTGTTGTCTTGTCTTTCTGGTTTATTTTCAGTACTCGAGTACGCGTGTCTTGTGATGTTTTGAGACGCTTGTAATAATGGACTCATTTGAACTGTTGAACTGGTTTTGTTTTCTAAACTTTTATGGTACTTTTGTATTATTTCGACATTTTTCAAATTAGCCTTGTAAATTCTTATATAAAGGGTTTACGGCGCTGTAATTATTCCGAATATCTCGGGTGTTACATATAGGGTCCAAAACCACTCCATCGGGTGGGGAGTTACTGCATATTAAAGTGTCATTAATTCTCTTTAATCCTTCAGCTGAAATGTTACCTTCATAAATAGTCTCATTTAATTCAGACGTTACAATATGGAGTGTGAAAAGTCATATTCCAAAACCCGCGTTAGATCATGTCTATGTCAGCTCGATAGTTCATGCATTTGGAT
The DNA here is from genome assembly GCA_033398695.1 of Orobanche coerulescens. Taxonomy (NCBI): domain Eukaryota; kingdom Viridiplantae; phylum Streptophyta; class Magnoliopsida; order Lamiales; family Orobanchaceae; genus Orobanche; species Orobanche coerulescens. The sequence goes on along the minus strand of CM065805.1, from coordinate 24,649,959 downwards.
TATTCAGCCCAGTAATTCAGTCAGCTAGGTTACTCAACTCAGTAGTTGAGGCAGCTGAGTTCAAACATGGCTGGGTTCTCAAACCTGGCTTATTTCATTGGGCATGGCTGCAAAAATTAATATAGTCACAAACAAGTCACCCAAGTCCAGCCCAAAGTCCAATTGTGAAGGACCACGGACCATGGACCATGGCCCACGGCCCAACGCCTATGCCCACACGCACGCCCGAGTCGAGCCAGTAGGCGGGCGGCGGCAGCGCGCGTGGGCTTTGCATCGTTGACCCACTAATGTATTTTACTAGCTCGTTGAACTACCAATACACATTCTTACTAGTAAGCAAGTCAAAAAGGCTTTAATTTTCCAATGTGGGATGACCTTTCTACTCACTTTAACTTTTCACGATTTCAATTAAATGACCAACTTTGATAATTTATTTCTCACTCAACTGAAATCAGTTTGAGAAAAATAAAAACCTACGTTTATCTCATCGAGACGTGATTAACAATGTAATATTTAATTTCCAAGAATTAAATATTTTATTATCATTAAATTGATTAAAATTGAGTCAAAACTTAATTTTCTAAAACCAATTTCCAACAAAATATCAACACAAAAGGATTCCAATTTATTTTGAAAAGCCCTTTTATAATTTTTGTAATGAATTCACTACAACTATACAAAATTTGCAAAATGATTATATGCATCACTTGGTCATCATAATGGCATGCTAATTATGCTACTTTCTTTGTCCCGTTCAAAGCTTGATAGATGTATAATTGATATATTTTAGGTAATGATTGATGTAAGTAATAGTAATAAATGTGTGGTGGAGATTAATTAAAAAGTTTTAGTAGTGAGTGTATGGCAGAAATTAAAAAACTAAAAGGTGTTTTTTTTATTTGATTGTGTAAAGGTGATGGATGTAAAGTTTTTAAAGGGACAAAATAAAATAAATGTGAAACTTTAAGCGGGAGGGAGGAAGTATTTATTATCATTAGCATGCTAGGGCATGACAACAAAAAGAAAAAGCCATGCCACCTACCCCAGGAGAGAATTGATGGTTTCATAACTGAATTTAGAAGAGGGGGACAATTCAAGAGACTAAGATAATTGGACCACTTGTAAATACTACCTCAAATTAGGGGTAGGTTAGTGATTTCGAACGTCTCATATGCTACCTCAACATCACATGTCAGATTTTGATTTCTTCTATGGGGTAAAGTGAAATAAAACGCACAGTTGGTGGGTTAAAGTGCATAAAATATAGTAGGCAAATTCCCCCACCCACCTAACACACACAACAGTTCAGGAAATACAATGTTAACTGAGAGAAATACAGATGTTACTTTTCCTGGTTAAGCTTTTGCCATCTGCTGGGAAGATTCAACATACTGCTCAGCCAGTTTCTTCACTTTCTCACCTTCCTTGATGAGAAAATTGGCATTTTTCTCCTTCGAATGGTACTTCATCACTTTCTCAGTCGTTTTCCCCACGGCCCACCGGTACTGTTCGGCTGTGATCACACCGCTCTTGCAAAGTGGTCTTATGTGCTCCTTTATGTATACCTCAACCTGAACACATCAATTCCAAACATAATACAAATCTAATCAGCACTTTTTAATGCATAACATTTTTATAACATATCCAATTATCTTCCAAATATTATCTTCCAAATATTACAAATACCCACTCGATGTTTGTTTATATTTTACAAATTGCACCCACAAGAATATTTGTTAAAGCAAGGGGAAAATACAGAAGACCCTCTGAGGCTGATTGCCAAAAAGAAGACTTCAGAAAAATACAGAATTGGAGGTATCTATATAAATGAAGAGTATTTATTGAAATATTTTTTACTTATGGAAGGATAAAATTAAGAATGAATCAAACCTCAAGGAGATTTTTGTAGTTCTAAAAACATTTGGGTTTTCTTTGTAATTAGCCCAAACCTCAGGGTTTTTGTTGTAATTATGATGCAAGACAAGAATTGAAACGAAAGATTTATAGAATAAAAGATAAAACTAGGGTGATTCAACCACAGAAGAACCGCTACCCCTAGGGTTTCCCAACCGCAGAAGGAAGAAAAGGTGATGGATCGCAACCCATCAAGAGAGACTCAAATCAATAATTCAATAATCAATCAAGTCTCATTATAATATGTGGGGTTTACAAGCTTATATAGGGAATATAAACCCTAATTAAATAACCTAATGGATTAAGGCCCGATAACAATTCAGCTTATTATATACATATTTAGTAACCTAGTAGCACCACATATAAAACATATAAACAAATAATTTTAATTCTCCTTAAACTAAATACATATAAACTAATTAATAATACATATAAGAATTCTCCACTTCCGTTCCTCATCGAATTATCCCCTAAAAAATGCCAAATTTAGGGGGTATATCCACAATACAGTAAAGAGGTAAATTAGAAGATAGTTGAATTTTTCTAATTTGTTATGAGGTCAATCCTCGATGGTAATTTCTGTAATTATTCATAAAATATACCTTTTTCATGATTGTACTACTACGTTCTGATGGCTTGGTGTCAGATTTAGCAGCCTTCTCCTTTTCGATTAGAGATTCCTTTTTCTTGATATCGGAAGGTGGTAGCTTCCACCCACCAGTGCTATCTTCTAGGTTGCCGATGCAATCTTCGCTTGGTTGACCAGATTTCGTCACCGTCCTATTGTCACCAGTTCCATTGTTGACCATCTGTTCAAATGGAGCAACAGATATGGCGATCGGATACTTTTCAATAAGCGGTTCTTTATCAGGTCCATAGAGCTCCTCACATTCTGCCACGGAAAGCTCCTCGTCATTATCGGCTGCAGAATTCCGAACAAGACACTCAACTTTTCCACTATCCACAGTCGGGCCACATGTACCAGTCTCTTTTTGACACTCAAGCGGGCCCGCTAAGTTAGTTAAAGTTTCCTCGCGATCGGACGGCCCCACAATCACATTTGGTTTCTCAGGTTTAAGGGAGGAAAATAACATTTTCAATTTCGGTGGTTCAGGCTGTGGCTTACAAATGTTGTTTAGAGCACCAGCCCCAATGAAGTCGTCTTCCAAATCATACTCGAAATCACCGTAAATATCGAGTTCTGAATGAGAATCGACTTCGATAACATTCTTGGGTCCCTCGTCATCACTGTTTTCTGGTGAATGAATTTGGTTATTATTATTATCAATAATACTATCCTTCGTTGGGTGATTGGGACTAGGTGGAGGAGAATCTGACATGAGCCCAGCTCTTCTCAGTGCTTCCTCAACTCCCAGATCAAAAGAGCTATTTTTATTATCGTCATCATTATTATTATCATTACCATTATTATTAGTTTCGTCGATTGCTCCAACTGAGGGGCAATCTGAGGTCGAGCAAGGATTATTCACTGCTTTAGGTCTGGAAGAGTTCATATCGTCTGATCTGCGGGACAGCTCCTGGGAGCACAAATTTAGGTATACAAGTTTGCTGTTTGACCTGTCAGCAACTTGTTTTTCAATATTAACTGCATCGGCAACAGCTAACTCTGTTTCAGCAGTTCTGGAAACGACCGACACATTTGCTTTCTTCAGGAGGTGCTCAGTCAGGCGATAAAGCTGAGTCTGCGCAATTAATACTGGTTAATTTTATGTATCAGATTATGGGATTATTACAAAAAACTACCCTATAAGATCTGGGGTATTTATAAAAAACAGCAAACTCTAAAAATGAGAAAAAAAAAAAATGGAAAACACTTGAGGTTTGATTCCGCCTTGCCTTACATTTGCCCCACAACCATTAGTTGACCTGACGGAATTTGCTGATGTCATCATATATTTTACTATTACACCCTCCAACTATTCTAAATATAGACGTTCTGCTATTTATAATTATTTGATGAGGGATGTATTGAAGAAATATTTGATGATGCTAGCCATTTTTGTTAGCTCCACTAATGGTGTCAAGTACAAAATATAAGACGGGTGTAAATTGCAACAGTGTTTTTTGTAATTTTTGGAGCTGGCTGAGTTATTTTTTTTTTTTTTGGGTATTTAGGCCAAACCTTAAGAGGAATTATTGTTATCATCTCTAAAATTACAGATAATTACCATAACCAAAAGATATATCCAGCCTACGGAATCAGGATAGACAAAAGCTTAAAAATAAGACAAGTTACAGGATTAACCATGACGATAAGGGTCGATAAACGAATAAAAATACAGTGGATGCAAGGAACTTTATCATGCAGAGTAATTTCAAGCGGGTGTACGATCCAGGCAACTCAAACTAGGGCTGATATACTAGTGACAATGTGGCAATATAAAAAGATGCAGGAGATATTGCAGAATCAAATGTTATATTATACGACAAATCCAATCCTGTGAAAGAAGGAATCATTAAGGCCTAGCCAGATTCTTCATCGGAGTCTTGTAGTTTGAATTGATTCTTTTATCACATTGTGATATTATATACATCATTGACCAAACGCAATTGAAAAACACTGGACGATGATAAAATGTTCAATATTTGGTATCCAGATGATCTCTGAATTGATATTATCCTCTCGGTTGCCTAACATTCAATTCACGGGGTGGAGATGAGGTATGTTGTTACTTCAATATTCAATTGCATTTCCAACTTGTTTCTCAGATTCTCCGAAAAGGAAACTTTGGGTAACAAATTATAACAGAATTGTGTTTGTACTTTGTTCAAGATTGAATGAGTCAATTTGCAAAGCTATAGAATGGATTCAGGTCCTTGGCATGGAAATAAAAGCAAAATGTTACCTGCCTGATTGACACAGGGATTTTATTATGACGACTGGGAGACAAAACAGGCCGCATTTCTTTTGGCAATTGAGCCTGCATGATCATAAACAATTAAGGATTTTTTTTATCTACAAAATTACCAGGAAGGACAAAAATTCTTCAAGGAAAGAAAAGATAAATAATATTACAACTAACCAGTAAAGTATAATTGCCTTTGAGAATCGTGCTATCCTCTTCTTTCTCTTGCATATTCTTACCTGAAGCTGCCATTCTCCTTGCCAGAACTTCTAAGGCCCATTGTCTTTTATCACCCTTTATCGTGCCCGATTTACATGCAGTGTCCTTCTCTAAAGGTATCTTCTTCTCACCTACAGTTTCAGATTTCACGCCCTTGACACACTTCTTTGCCTCTTTACTATCCGAAGGAGTAACTTTGAGCTGAAATAAAATATTGTGATTCTTTGAATTTCCGTCAGGCTGATTAACGGGCAGCGGCATCGAAACTTTTTCAGTTGAACCACTTTCTGTATTCTGTTGAGTTCCAACAGCATCGAGATCTGAGACAGGCTTGATATCGTTCTTTCTAGGAAAAACTGATACATCAGCTAAATACACTCTAGAAAGGATGGAACCCTTTGCCTCTTCATTTCCACACATTTTCTTTGCGTGATCAGAATTAGTATCTCTTAGGACGTTGAGAACTGACTTTAAAGTCTGAATTTTTTCGGGCTTCGATGTTTTCAAGCATCGATGTTTCCAAAATTCGACTTCACATTCCCGAGTCCAAGCTCGATTTCGTTTCCCCCCAGACCCGTATATTTTTTTGGTTAGACTCTCACGAATTTTACCCTTTTGCAATAATGACCTTTTTGCCCTCGCATCCAAAGTTGGCTCCCTATTTTCTGCCCCCGATCCAGCCAAAGCAGCACGGAAAGCATCCAGAAGCTTTGGATCAAAAAGATTTTGCCCAGTCTCTTCGGAGGGCTTACTATGGACTGCTGCTCGGATTTTTTTCCTAAGCTCTTGAACAAGCACTGAAGAATCTTTATCACCACCAGGTCTCCTCATGATTTTTTTTAGCCTGAAACCAGCGGCACTTTCTCTTTCTTTGGGGGCAATATGACTAGAATTTTTATGTCCGGGATGTTTCTGAGATCTACGACCTGTCTCCTGAACTATATCCATTATATCAGAATTACTGTTTCCCTTTTCCCTTGAACTACTTTGTCTAAATATTGTACTGGAGACATCGGGAACAGATGCAGCTGTCTGATTGGTCAGACCGATAGGCTGACTGTTTCTTCCCGCCTTGAATTTCTTTCGAGAATTTCTAGCCTCAATTTTAGTTTCTCTGCCTCCATCCGCATTTCTATGAGATCACAGTATAATATATGAAACATGGCCAAGCGGGAAGAAATAAGGGACAAAAATCAGCAAAACCTTAAGACAATAAATTGTTTTGTGTCTAAGGCCTATTGGATAAGAAAGTTCGAATCCAGGAGTAACATATAATTAGCCGAGAAATGACAAGCACAGAGGTGTGTTGTCAAAGCAACAGCTTAAAGGGATTGCAACTAAGATAAAAAAGATGCATAATGTATGCAAATTCTGAAACTCAACACTGGTAAATATAATTATATATATATATATATATATATATGAGATGTCTGCATATTGAAAACTGCATGTCATACTTCAGAAATTAACATTTTTCTTTTTTATGTATTACAACAAAGTTCTGCATGTTGCGTCACTTGTAAGTTTGAGCGCAAGAACAATTTTTCTTATATATAGCACAAATGGCCAAATTTTGGAAATCAAGTCCTGATACAAATTGATTACTAGGCTGGCCATTGTAGGTTTTAGTTCAAAACAACTTAAAATAATCAGGAAGATAAAACATGAGCAGATCTTATTACAGGTACTTCATCCATTCAAATAATCTTTTAACCTAAATAATTGAGAGAAAACTGCATTTTCGCTACAGATACAGCACATCTGTAATCCAGCAGCAAAGTCGAAGAATCAAGATTAACACAAAATTGAAATGATGAATTTCTATGGTAAAAGACCAACCTGCTAACTCTGTCCTTTCTTTTAGCACCAGTAATTCCCCTTGTGGCCAGTCTCTCATCAGGCATCATTATTTCGGGCATTGCATCCAAAACCATCTTCTCATTTAAAACCACTGCAGAGTAGTCAATGCACGAAGAAAGAGATATACTAGATTTGGCACACGGATTAGGGAAAAAAATCTGTTAAAGCAATAATTCTCAAGAGTAGATTAGAAAATAATGATTTATTTGCTAAATATATGCTATACCTGGTATAAGATCTTCGGACCTATGATTTGGTTCTGGTGATCCACGCAGTTTATCTCCAGCTATGCCATTGCCTTTGATGTCTACTAAAAGCACGTACATGTGAAAGAGTATCTCAGAAAAGCTCTCTGAAAATTACAAAACAACGACCCTTGAGGTTGGGCGCAGTTTACGTTTTGGCCTCACCGTTAGTTGACCTGACGGAATCTGACGTCATCAAATATTTTACAATTACACGTCAAACTTTTCGTCTGGATATTTGAAATAATCAGAAAACTGGGGGATGTAAACGTAAAACACAGGACGGAAACTTGAGGTTATTCCTAATATTTGGAAAAATCAAAAGTTGACAGATGTAATGGTAAAAATATTTGATGACATCAACTATTGTGTTAGCTCTTTTTTGTAATTTGTGGCCAAGCCTCAAGTGTAGCTTTTGTAATGATCCCACTATAAACGATTATATAAATGCAATTACCAGGTGTATCAGATCCCATGGCGATACCATGATCAAGATCTGAACCAGAATCAATCATTTTCTTGTTTAAATGTGCTGGGCCACTCCCCACTGCAACATCGCCATTTGTGTTCAGCTCAGCAGGTAATATAGCATGTGATGAACTGCAACCATTATCTTGTGACAAAGTTACTTCTATTCCTTGTTGAGATGAATTAGGTTCAACACTCTCTCTATCGCCAGGTAGTTCTTCTAACTTCGGTAAGCTAGATATAGAACTGGGTAACAAGGTGTTTCCCATGTCTTTACTACAAAACACGGCTGATTGACTCGATTCTCGACACTCTTGATTTCCTTCAAGCAGTGATATGACCACAGCTGTCTCACCATCATCAGCAACAGATACTGATACTCTTCCAGACAAAGATGCGTTTCGACCTTTATCAAGAGTACACCTGCATCAACTAGCAACACAATATCAAGAATCTAACAACATAAAACTTGATGTTTAAAATGGTATGTAAAACACATGTAGTGACCAAGAAGGCATGAAGCAATGCTACAATGTTCAAAATTAATTATCTTTCTAAAGGTTTTCATTTTGAGTTATCTGCTCAGAGAAGTGACCCATCAGAAAGCTTCCTGGTCCTCTTAATGGGTCCCAGGGTTGCATCTGTCTTGCAGAAAAAACCAATTACCTTGGGCACAGCCATGAGCTATCACAACTACCCTCAGGATCAAATCCCACACAGAAAGCGTGATACCTGTTTGGAAGCATTATAAAAACAGATCAGAAAAATACAGTGAACACTATTTCACGACCACCCCATATACAGATGGTAAAATCCCACAACGAAAAGTTCACTCTGCTCTTAAATGCAACATCATGAAAACGGCTAAGGTGCAAGTCAAACATGTACGACGTCGTTCTCAAACCAAGTAACTGCCTATTTAGTGTATAATTGTTAGAAAGTAAGTATTGCAGCTCGCATCAGTAAAAGAAAACAAGGCAACTACCGGCTAATCTATGAGCAGAAGTAACAAAGAAAAAAAGAGAGGAGGAAAAAAAGAGACGAAAACAGGTAAAGAATGGGCAAACAAAAACAAATCCGAAACAGGAACGGTTCTTACATACCACTTATCACAAGAATCACAAGCAATGGATGTATCAATATCTGAATCTTCTTCAATTGCCACTGACCCACTACGAATTTTGCAGCCATCTCCATCCAAGCAGACAACTGCCTGCAAGAGGGAAAAGTCACCATGCTTGCATGTTTACTAATAATGGCTAAGAATAAGAACAAGTTAGGTATCACCTAATAACCTAAAAGCAAAAGGATAATCGAGAGTACACACATGGACAACATTTAGCGAGGATACTAACCTTAAAAGACCATTTTCCAGTTTTCCCAAATTAAGATGCACTAATTATATTTTCATATCATCATTTTATGGCTCAAAAATTGACATTTTATTTTCCCAAAGCTATCAGAAAAGGAGAGCAATTACACTACTTCTCCAGAACTGAGGAAATCAAAAGGCAGAGACAAAGCTAACTCATAATATCAACAGAAAAGTACTCAAAAGGCGCAACACATAATTTAAATCATCGAAGGTACCACAGAAATCTTCAAAATGGTTTTGATGCCAACAAGAAATAAGATAATGCATGCACCGGGTGAGATTTCAAAAGCATACCATTGACTTACATTCTCATCGATATAGTATGCAGGAAAAGAAAGAGTGTTATTTTTCCCTTCAATGAACCAGTCATCGTCTCTGCAACAGAATAATGAAAGTTTTAGTAAACCTCTCAGAGATAACAAAGTACAAAAGTAATTGTTGTGAAACTCATTAAAAGAACCACTACATAGAATGTAAAAGTACGAATTCCTACATATACATTGATTATCCCAAGTTCCCACAACATCATCTGACATGTAATATTGTAACATCCAATTATAATTTAAAAGTCTCTCAAAAACTGCTCAGTATTCCAATACAAAGTTGCCTAAATCGCGGAACGCTATAATACGCAGAACGAAGGATACGGCCCGGTTTTACGAAAGTGGTACGATGGGGTAGGCTTCTTCGCATTGCTAAGTTGGAACGAAATTCGTTGATCCCGAGTGATTAATATATTTAACAAATTTAATATAATACCAAAATACTTATTATATTTAATATATCACGATACTGTACAATTATAGAATGTAAAATATGCAGCTGGAAGGTACAATGTGTAATATCCGTATCTTTTACTTTTAGTAATTTCCATTTTTGGTGATTTTCAGTTTTTGGCGACTCGCTTGTAATCGTTTCGACATTTTGAAACTACTTGTTCTGCACATTTTGCCATCCGGACGACTTCCGGAGCTGTTTGAAATCCATGAATTGTTGCGACCTTTCCGCGATTGGGTTCGATTCTTGTGAATCTTGAGGCCGTTCGGGGCTGTCCGGGCAGTAGATAAAACCTGCTGTCAGACAACAGGTTACCGCCGTAACCTACAACTGTTACGGCCATAAAGCCCATGTTGTTACGGCCGTAATGTAGTTTTCTTATGGCCGTAAGGGGGCTGCTGTATTTTAGCAGTGGGCCTTCTATTTTTAAGTCAGTTTCAACTTCCTTCTTCTTGGTGCGCGACGGGAGCAGTTTCTAGGGTGATTTTGGGAGATTCTAACGCGAGGGTTGGTTGAGGAATCATCACCTTGGGTTCTTGGTGTGGATTAATATCATCTAATCCATCCCTTCCATCCGGAATCAAGGTATTGCTCCCTAGAACCCTAACTTTTATGATTTGGGGGATTTTTCTAGATTCATACTCTTGGTTCGAAATTGATGAATTAATTCATGACTATTAGCCCTATCAATCTATATCCATGGATTAGAAATTCATTCCATAACTTTATTTGATTCGATATTTGATTGGTGATAATCTTGAGAAATCCTAGGACCCTAGTTGCTCGTCTATTGGGTCAGCGGGTTTAAATTCGAATTTATTGAGTTTATCCTCTTTGTTCTTATTATCATTTCGTAGTATTTACCGAGTGGTAGAGATTCGGTGGAGCCGGTGTCCGTGATCGGATTTGTTCAAGCATTCTTCCGTTGATTGTATCGGTTGCAGTTATTCGAGGCAAGTACCTTGCTGTATGGTTTATGTCTGTGCAATTTCATAATTGTCCGAAGTTCATATATTATTTCATAATTATATATGTATGTTATATATATATTTATATACGTATATATATTTGTTGTTTCCTTCGTGTTATGAACGTTAGGCTCTCGCATGAATTGTGCGGTGAATGTGAGTTGTATGAATGTGGAGGTTGTGAGACCTTGTGTTGTTATTAATTCCGATACATAGAGATTGTAATGGTACGCTTTGATGATTGCAATGTCACCTGATTTGCCGGATACTGTGTACATAAGTTGTTATGTGGTTGTGACCATTTGTCGTGAATTATGAAGTATGTGTGTTGACTTGAATTTACGTGACTCGAATTTATATCCTTGGTTGATTGAACCTTGTGTGGCTAGTCAACGTGAATATTTGCTTGTGTGGTGCATCGTATCCGGAGCCACAGAGGGTGGGGATGTGGACTCCGGTTTATGTATGCTGCAATGAGCGGCTATTGTGGTTGGTGTACGACTGTATTGCCTAATGCGTGTTGCAAGAGACGGCTATTGCGGGAGTGACGTCGGTGCGACGACATGTTTCAAGGGGGCGGCCGCCACAATGTAGTGAACGCTGGTGCACAGGTGTTTCAATGGAGGCTCCTAGCAAGTTTCAGAGCGTAGGATATTTGTGTGATAGCTAAGACCCTGATACCGAATAAATTTGTGCCTTTTGAACCTTTTAGAAACCCTTTTAAAAATATTGGTATCAGTAAGAAAATCAAGGATCAATGACCAAGAATTTCTGATGAGATCTCCGAGAGTGAGTTAGTTATTAATGGTCTTGAGCAGGGATTTCTTCCTCAGCGACTTCGAAGGATTTCTTCCAAAATGCCTTTCCCCGTGACAAGTATCCTTGGGCAGTTTTTACCAGGGTCAAGTACCATTGGGTGGTTTCTCCCGGGGTCAAGTACCTTAGGGCGGTTTACCAGGGTGTTTCAACTTTCAAAAATAAATTACTCCCTCCGGTTTTTTACATATGGCATGTTACTTTTGGGCACGGAAAATAAGATCCTCTCTATTTAGTGTTAAAGTGGGCTGGACACACTACACTTAACCAATTAATTACCACTTTTTACTTTAATTACCTGCACCCACAATTGGAGGGAAACACCAAATATTTGAATGAAAAAAGCAAAACATGAGAATTGCAGCCAAAAGCCATATGACAAAGCTGGAACCGAAAATTTGGTGGCAAAATGAAATTAAAATTTCATTCAAACTGATTTCAATCTGGAAATCCAAAATTACAAACTGAAATTCAAATTTTCCCACTTAAAATTCATTACAAACAGCTCATAAATAGGCCTCAACTACTGCATTCATTACAACATTCAATTCAGCTGAAAACACTACAAAATGACGCGAAAAGATTTCACAAATCAAGAGAGAAACCATGTTGTTAAGTTTCTACTTGAGGGCAGCAAAAATGGCAGAATGGGCAGAGGCAGGAGGATCCAAGCAGTCACCAAATTCAACTCCTCCGAGAGGACAATCAGTCGCATTTGGGCTGATGCACAAAAACAACAAAGAGCAGGGTCAGTTATCTCATCGAAATCTGACCGGAGAGAGGGGCATTCAACGTCAAATAGCAGTCGGAGATGCAAGATCTCATGGCCGCTGTCACCCAATCGACATCTTGGAGGGTTTTTTTGCAGAGAGAAAGTAGAATCCCAGATTCATGAGTTGAATCATCATTGAGATCGGAAAAGCAGGGGGGAAAAGGGGTTTCAACGGCGGTGATGGGAGGAGACATGGCGGAGGGTATCGGGTTGCAGGTGGAGTTTAGGGTTTCCGATTTGGAGTGAATCGGATTTTCAGAGAAAGAATGGCAAGGAGAGAGCACAAGCGGCGCAGAGTAGGCGAAATGATTAGGGTCTTCTCCTTAACCCTAATCTGTAATAAGGGCTACTAATTGGCCCTAATTATTTCCTTATTGGGTATGGGCCATTTGTAAAAAAACGACCCAATAAGGAAAGCCTGCCATATGTAAAAAAAACGGAGGGAGTACATTTTGGATCGAGATTCCCGAAGGAATTCGCTGAGAAACCGCGTTTTGGGTCAAGGACCACGAGAGTTTTTGGACTACTTTTTCAAGTGTTTCTTTTTTATTCTCAAATCTTCCAAAACAGTTAAATTAGCCCGAGTCAATAAATGACGTTTTCAAACTACTCTACCAAAGTGTTTTCCAAAGGTATTTTCAAAGGTACTGAACCAACACTTTTGACTCAATGGATCGTACCTAGAAATTCTTCATTTTTACTTCTCTTTGGGAAAAGAGTGACCTTACGAATGAATTGTATCCTTGCGTATGCAAATGTTCATTGGTGATAACGGTGTGATCTTGTGACTTGTGTTAACTTTGTGGCTGCTTCGATTTTGTGCATAGTTGTTAAGATGTCGCCTAGGCGACTAGGCGGTGAAAAACGGGTAGGCGTCCGACCCGTCTTTGTTTTTTAAGGATAGGCGACGCCTAGGGGCGCCTAGGCGACTGGGCGACGTCTTATCCGCCTAATTTCGCCTAATCTCGTCTTATTTTTGACCCATTTACTTTTGACACGGTCCAACCCACTTTATTTTTGACCCGGTCCAGCCCATATATAATTATAAAGACAAACAGACCTTACAAATAAACCCTAATTTGACGACTAAAGAGGACGACTCTCCTGCGGTTGCCCACACGAATCAGGTATGTTAATTGTTCTTCTCTTCTTCTTTTCTTCTTCTCTTCTTCTCTTCTTCTCTCTTATATGTATACATATTATATGTACTCTTTTGATAGTGTATGTAATGGCTGAATCCGGAAAGAGCAATGAAGTAATTGATCCAAAAACTGATCCTAAACATAAGGCTAACTCCACTGATCCCGAATGGAAGTATAGATATTGGCCTAATCCGGAACGTAAAGAATGTATTGAATGTATACTTTGCGGGAAACAAGTAAAACATGGGATTAACAGACTCAAGCAACACTTGGCTGCTAATTTTGCCGATGTAAGCAACTGTCCCAAGACAACTACTGAAATCATGAAAGAAATGCGAGAAGCGTTGACGAGCAAGAAAAGAAAAAAACTTGTCATATTGGATGATGATGGTGATGAGAATAGTGACGATGATGTTCAAGAGATATCGGTGAAATACCAAGTTCAAATCAAAGTCGAACTGGAAATGAAGACATACCTGTTCTTGATGATTTTATCATCTAGTTTATCTAGTAGTAGTTACTTGATTTGTATGCCTTAAGACTTACTTTTAACTTCTCTATAAGATTTACTTTTGAAATATAATTATAGCTATTCTATTTTATTATAGCATGTAAATGTATATATAAAAAAAATAAGAAATATTTATTGTTAAACGTATAATCCATCTAATGTCGCCTAGGCGAGCGCCTAACTGCCTAGGCGGTTAGGCGGTGCAATGTCGAGGGGCCGTGTAGCCTCGTCTTTACGCCTTGACAAGTATGATTTTGTGTGGATATTTTTCGTATAACTCGTACATTTTGTACTTGCACTAGCAAAACTCCAGTTTGCTAACCCCCAAAGTTTCGGCATTGGATGCCTTTTATGAATTCAGGTATTTGCAGCTCGGGAGCAATCATTGGGTCGGCTTAACAGAGCATGAAGGACAACGATGTTAATCACACAGGAGTCCAAGTCTTTTCTTTTGTCTTTATTGTAGTTAGATATTTTCTATTGTCGATTGATCATCCTTGCATGGGTATGCGTTGTACTTTTGAATTGAGTTGTTGTCTTTCCTCCATATTATAATTTAGCCTTGATATGTAGTTGTTCGACCAAGATGGTCTTTTGTACTGTCGAGTGACCTTATCGATCTATTATCGTATCTTTTTACCTCAGCGGTCAACTATGTCATTGATATACAGGTGTCTAGCTTGGTAGATTCTTGTGAGAAAGGTCTACGGTGCTACGGTATTTCCGACCGAGTCCGGGTGTTGCACAATGTCCAAACAAAAAATGTCAAATTATAATTTAAAGTTAGAAGGCACAAATTAATTAATAACACATTATCTTTCTCTCACTGTCTCTCACCCTCCCTAATAACCTTTCCCTCTCCTCGAGGACCCTAACACACCATGTGTCTGATATACACCTCTCTGTATAATGAAAAAAGTAAAAACAATGTTTCTCTTCTACACCTCTCTTTAGGGTCGACTAAAGGCGTAAACGAGACAAGACAACTCGTGAGCTACTCGAGATCTCGGTCAAAACTCGATCAACACTCGACTCGAATAGGCTCGACTCAAACTCGAACTCGAACTCGACTCGATATAGTAACGAGTCGAGTCGAAATACCCGATACTCGACTAGACAAGCTCGTGAGATACTCAAAATATTTTTCATATATAATTAGTTTTGGTATATAATTTATTAAATATAATTACAAGAATTATTAATAAATTGAATATAACTGCTATTTTGAATAAATTAAAATCCTAGCATTTGTTAGTTTGGAGATCTAGTGATAATGTACAAGAAAGAGAAAAGTCTTGTTACTTTCATCCCACATCAGTGGTTTAGAGATATTGAGGTGAGAGATAAGCATAAAAGAAGAGGTGAGATGAAAAAGAGGTTTGAATATATCTCATCCTACATTGGTGGATTAGAAAATATCAGGGGTGGGAGACCCTTATAAAAGAAGTGCTTCAAATTTTTAAAGCATCTTTTGGCTAGGCGTTGATATATATATATGGGCGCGTTCTATGCAGTACCAATATTAGATGCAGTACTTTACAGTACTAATTTATGCATGAGTTTTGTACTAATTATGCATGACATATATGCATTTCGTGCATCAAAATTTCAATGCATTAAAATATGCAATATATTTGATGCATATAATCTAATATTTTAATACATTGATATTTTGATGCATATATTGCATATTTTAATGCATTGAAATTTTGATGCACGAAATGCATATATTTCATGCATAATTAGTACAAAACTCATGCATAAATTAGTACTGTAAAGTACTGTATCTAATATTGGTACTGCATAGAACGCGCCACTTTATATATATATATATATATATATGTTTATCAGAGTATAAGATTGACTTCAAAATGTTTTTAGGTTGAATTTGATTCGAACTCGAATATGAGCTTGATCTAATTTTGAGTTTGGTTAGAGCTTGATTTCGAGCTTCTTTCGAGCTTAGTTTGAGCTCTGTTTCGAGCTTGGTTCGAGCTTTAAACGACTGTGTTCGAGTTTGCATTTTGAAAATTGCTATCGAGTTCGAGTCGAGTTTGAAAATTTACTACTCGCGAGTTTTCGAGTCGAATTCGAGCTTGGAAATTGCCTATCAAGTTTGAGTCGAGTATACTGATACTCGAACTCGACTCGCATCATTACACCCCTAGAGTCGACTTTTCTCAAACTCGTAGATGGTTCTCTGCATCAAATCAATTCTGTGAATCCAGTTGAACCAAGACGAACTCCGACAGGGACCGAATGAACCAAATAGGAGTTCGCCTAGGATTGGACAAATTCTGGTATTGTTGATCCAAAATAGTCGCCTGTCAACTGGCATACCACTCGAAACTCCAAAATAACGTAGAACAAGAGCCAAAAGCACATTTTTTTAACATTTCGCTGCGAGTCTAACCTACCTCCATATTAGAATAATATTCGTCACTCTGGGTGGGCCTGAGTTCTCATGATTTCCTCGTACCAAGAGATATTGTCCACACATAAAAATCCATGATTATCCCATGGCTAGCCCATATGAGCTATTGCTTGCACACTAATAATCATCTCCTCAAACAAATCATCATCGAGCCTCCTCTCAAATGAAAAGTTGGTCTACGATCCATTCAATCTTCTTCACTCATCTCCACTGGATCAGAGTGCATGCCTTACTATGTGAATCTAACTAATAGAATCTTGCTCCATCAACTTAGAATACTCATTGTTCGTTACGCCGATGGCACACACCTTATATGACATCTGATTAGAGACTGCCTTAAGAGCATGCTCTACCCAAGTCAACTTTGTTTAGGTATTGGAGCATTACACATCACCACCATGGATTTATTCATTTGCCTAGGGCTTACATCTTTGTTCAATACCAACAATTTCCTCCATATAGCTTACTTTGAGACATGGCTTTTGGTGCCACTTGTTGGAAGCCCAAGGATGAGAAGTATCACCAGACAAATATGATATTAAGGGGAAAAAAGTCTTCACTCTTCACTCAGAAAACCTTCAGGCTTCTCTTCCTCGTTGTTGTTGCAATTAAAGGATCATTGTTTCTCATTTGGTACAGCAACACTATGTCACCACTCAAGAAACAGATTATGACTTAAACAAGACCATGGACCATGGTAATTCTACTGCAGTTCAAGCATGCACCGGTGGACAATTTGATAGTCTGCACCACTATGACTAAACTACACCAAAAAAAAGGTGGAATCATAACAAACATGTTGAAGAAATGCTTCTTTCATTACTAAATGAATATGAACGATCACAATAACGGGAAAAAGATTCAGTATAAAATGGTAGAGCAATGGTGGATAAACATCAACAACATACTTTTTTACCGCTAATTACTAATTAGTAGGCTGTTTAGATTGAAAACCCAGAAAAGGCACAACCAGTGACCAATCAAAACGCTTCTCCATCCTCCCAATTCTTCAAGGTACATAGTTTCATGAGCTCAAAGAGAACTAACATAAGCCACCCTTCCTATCTCTAAAAAGAAACAAAAAGTTTTGTGCATCCTTCAGAACTTCACCACTGTAATACATCTTAAACCATACTAGGGAATATTGTTCACAAAGGTCATACTTTAGAGACCCAGAGTTGCAGGAAAATAACAAAGTACGTATACCTTGGATTTGAATCATCATCATCAGTATTGTTGCCACCGACAGTATCATATACCTTCATTGATAATTTATAACATTAGACAATTAATTTTGTGTGAGAAATTCAGAATAGGACACGAAAGTACATCGAACAAACAACATTTAATTGTTTAAGTCGGATCCGCATAAGCAACAATATAAAGGGAAGTAAATGTTCAAGTAGCCAGAAGAAAGTTAAACCAATTTGCATCCATAACCGCAAAGTGTCTAAAGGAAACTAAGATGACAAGCCGGCAAGACACGGCCACAGAAAAATATATAAAGTATAACTTAACAGATTCTGTTACTCACGGGCACACATGTAATCATTTGAAATTCATTCTGACAAAGAGGACAGAGGCTTGTGATGGTAGCCCAGTTGTCAATGCATGCAAAACAGAACCTGAAATAAAAGCTATCATTAAAATATGCATACAGTCAAGCTATTAGTACCACATTCTATATGAATTTTGAAACCATTATATTCAATAAATTAAATTTCTAAGACTCAGAAAAATATTAATCAGATAACTCTACCACATCAACCCACTGATTGAATATATAGCAAATGCAGAGCTCGTGTAGAGTACTTAACAAGGATATAAACATGCAGGTGAAGTATAGTTTTTTCCTAACCGGGCCTTTTTCATCGAGGGGCATGCACCTTTTGCAAGCCAATTCATTTGGCATATGACACAGAAAAGCAGTGTTTGATATATGACCTAGTTGTGTGTTTTTTTTTTTTTTTTAGCCCGATATACCGACAGTCCTAAAAGTCGTCTCAGCGAACTTTCCGCACCTTGAGGCAAGGCGGAAGAACAACGCCTCATGGCATCAATTTTAATTATTACATGGGGCCTATGCCTCACCCTAAAGAGGTGTTGAAGAGGCGTGCGCCTTGAGGCGTAAGTGAAGCGTTTGAGGCATTCAGCTCTGGATATATGACCTTGTTCTGTTGTTTTTTTTTTTCTAAATTTAAGCCCAATATACCCACAGCCTAAAAGTCGTCTCAGTAACAGAGACAAAAATCGAACAGAATGAAACAGCGACAAAAGCAAATCGTCTCAGGCTGGATCAACAACAACAACAACATCTAAGCCTTAGTCCCAAAATGATTTGGGGTTAGCTAACATGAATCAAACTTTGAAACCGTCAATGATCGTTACAGAAATAACATAAAAGGAAAAAAAGAGGGAAAAAAGTAGAGAAAAAAGCAAATAAAAAAAAGAGAATGAATGTTAAAAAAAAACGAGAAAAAAAAAGAAAATATCCTGAAAAATAAATTAAAAGATAACATGAAATAAAAGAAAATAGGAATAAAAATACAGATAAAAAAAACGAATCAGATTCCATCCACAATCCGTATTCTTTCCCGCCACATTTACTTTCTCCAATTCCAAGAAACCGCATATCATTTTCAATCATCTTTATCCAAGTTTTATTGGGTCTTCCTCTACCTTTCACAATATTACTTGTTCCCCAACTTTCTAGCCTCCTCACTAGGGCATCAACAGGTCTTCTTCTCACATGACCAAACCATCGTAATCGATTCTCCATCATTTTGTCTTCTATAGACGCAACTCTTACCTTCTCTCTAATCACCTCATTTCTGAGCCGATCCTTTTTTGTATGACCACACATCCATCGTAGCATACGCATCTCCGCCACATTCATCTTTTGAACGTGACACTGTTTTACAGCCCAACACTCGGTGCCATATAACAGTGCAGGCCTAATTGCCGTGCGGTAAAATTTACCCTTTAATCTATGAGGCATGTCAGAATCACAGAAAACCCATGTGGCACTCTCCCACTTCAACCACTCTGCCTTTATTCTGTGAGCCACATCGCCATCTAGCTCTCCATCCTTTTGGATAATAGATCCAAGACACCGAAAGAAAGTGGATCCATGAACAACTTTCCCATCAAATGTGATCATCCCCGCCTCTCTATCACTGCTTTCGCTAAACCTACACTCCATATATTCAGTCTTACTTCTGCTCAGCCTAAAGCCTCGAGCTTCCAAAGTATCCCTCCAAAGTTCCATATTCTGTTGCACTCCAACCTTCGTTTCATCAATCAACACAATATCATCTGCGAACATCATACACTGCGGAACGTCATTTTGAATTTCTCTTGTCAATTCATCCATGACTATGGCAAAGAGAAAAGGACTAAGAGCAAATCCTTGATGCACCCAATCGTAATAGGGAATTCTTCTGTCCTCCCAACATTAGTACGTACACTTGTACTAGCTCCCTCATAAATGTCCTTTATAATGTAAATATATTTCCGTGATACACCCTTCTTTGCTAAGGCTCACCAAAGTACTTCCCTTGGTACTTTATCATATGCCTTCTCTAAATCAATAAAAACCATATGTAGATCTTTCTTTTTATCTCGATAATATTCCATCAACTGCCGGATAAGATAAATTGCTTCCATGGTCGATCTTCCAGGCATAAATCCAAACTGATTTTCTGTTATATTCACACATTTCCTGATCATTTGTTCAATCACTCGTTCCCACAACTTCATGGTATGACTCATTAGTTTAATTCTGCGATAATTAGAACAATCTTGAACATCACCTTTGTTCTTATACAAAGGGACGAGATTACTTTTCCTCCATGCTGATGGCATCTTATTGCTTCTCCAAATCTTATTGAAAAGCATAGTTACCCATTCGATCCCTCTCTCCCCAAAGACCTCCAAACTTCAATAGGTATACCATCTGGTCCTTCTGCTTTCTTTGACCCCATCTTCTTCAATGTCATTGTCACTTCACCCTTTTGAATTCTCCTCTTAAACTCTCGGTTAACCATAGTTGAGAGGATGTTTAAATTCCCATTATCTTGTTCTTGATGGCCATTGAATAGGGTATCAAAATATGACCTCCGTCTCTCTTTTATCTCTTTATCTTGAACCAAAACTTTTTGTTCAGTATCTTTTACACATTTAACTTTTCCAATATCTCGCGTCTTCTTCTCTCTCATTCGAGCAAGTTTATAGATATCTTGTCCAGCGAAGAGGTCGATTTGGCTGGGAAGTTTTGAAACTTAAATCGCAAGTTGATTCTCCTTTTTTCTTTGCTTCTCTTCCATTTTATTGTCAAATTGTCTTCTACTTATTCCCACTTTCTCCTCTTTTAAAACTTGTTTCTTTAACATGTAGTGAATTGTGGAAATGATCCCGGCTTGGAAGTATTGTAATAAAATGGTTGAAGGGATGGATGGGTAGTCAAAAGTGCAGGTGCAGCGATGTTATTGTTATGTGAGCATTTGGGATTGTTATTGTATATCTGTATGTGTGAAGTTATGTGGTGTTTTAGTAATTTCCATCAATATTATGATACTTTATGAGATTTTTAGAACTTGTTTTCTTTGAATAAAGGCTTGCGCCTCAAAGCGTTCGAGGCGTCAAAACGCCTCAAACTAGCCTCGCACCTTTAGTATATTGCCGAAAAAGTGTGCAACATAGAATCAAATATTGAGAAAGAAACTCCACGCTTTCTGCTGATTCTAGGAAGGATTTTATGCTCTCTAACTCTAATAATTTACAAGGAGTTAGTTCTACATATCAACTTGATACTTATCAAATTTTTTACAGAAAACTCACTTTGTGGAAATTTTTAATCAAAAAAAGCTCTTATTTATTACATTTTCTCCTGAAATCATTTTGCAATATGTAGACAATATCCAAAGTGTACCTCACTTATATCAAGAGCTATAAGCAGAGATTCACCTTACTAAAAGTATCAATTCAAAGTGCTAGGGGAAAAAAACACAAAGGCAGAATCACTAATAAACAAAGAAGACCACAAAGATCAGCACTGCAACTGTGAGGAGTATGTTTTCGAATGCCACTCAGAGGATGTTGAGTGAGGGCATTGTACTTGTAATTATATAAATCATTTATATAAGGCAATGAATGTTTCTTTATTTACTGGTAGTTACTGACATTCCTAACTTGTAAATATACATATAGAAACTAGTCCGTGTATTTGAGAGCAAAACGTTCCACTCCTTATTGGATAAGGGGGTCGGCACTGGAAAGGTTTATAGCTCAAATACTTAATCGTTCGCAAGTCGATGAAACTTGACTGGGCGTTAAATTTATGTGAAGACTTGTATGACGTGTTCTTTAACATGGAGAGTGCCTATCGAACACTAATGGTTAGTGGGAGCACACGTTATAGGTATGCTAATTGGATTAGTATACTCGAACCGACTCACCCTCGATTCGTCACACGGATTTCACTTCGGGACAGTCAATAACGGAATCGAAAGGTTGTGATAGGTATTCGTGAACCTTGGACTTGAGGATTTAGTAGGGATGTGCTTGTGACGTCAAGATTTTCATTAGAGTAGTTCGACCCTGTAAACCGGAAGGCGGGGGTCAACCTCGACGTGCATCTTGATGGGCAAGTAGCAAGTCCTACTGAATACCAAGATAGAATTTTTTCTCCCGTTAGTGAGCGGGTTATATGTCCTATGCGGTTATTGGCAGATGAAATCATAAGTCTTTGGCCAAAGCATTGGAGCTAGTTGTATTGGATACACGAGAGCTCGATGATCTCGATTTGCATTAACTCATGCATAGCGTCAAGTACAGATAGGGTTTGACTGACCGTGACCCTATAACTTGATCGGGACATTTGAAAGAAGGGTTTATACGTTTACTGGTATTCACGACAAAATGGTTCTTGAATGATCCCAATCATTCGTTCTCAGTTGGGGTACAGTGTAGGCCGCCAGGCTGGCTAGGTGGCGCAACTACTCTTTGGTTCCTCCCATTGCTGATTGAGACGGACCTACCGAGTCGCGCAATAGGATTGACGACGGAATGAATCGAGCTTATTCTCTCATTATGAATAGTAGATATTGTATATCTAATTAATTGGTACATTGGATGTCTAAATTGATATATTGGATAAATTGATTTACGGCCTAATAAATTAAATAAATTACTGAGTGATTAATTTAATTCATGAATATAATTATTTCTTGGAGAAATTAATTATGTTGTTATGTATTTGATATGATTAATTAATTGGATTAATTAATTGATATAAATACATCGGAACGGAATTGGACTTTATCTGTTTGGACTCTCGGGAGTCCGAAACGAACAGAATTCGTCCGATTCCTTCTAGATTGCCCCCCCCCCCACTTTCCACCTACTCCCCTCTTGGTCTTTTGTGTCCATTTAATAATGGATGACAAAGACATTGTAGGGAATCTCATGTGTGGATGAGTTGCTTTCATGTGGGTGGGAGTTGAAAAAAGGGAAAGAAGACTTCAATCTCTTGAGCACAACCCATTCATTTCCTACGGTTGAATAGCAAGAGAGAGAGAGAAATAATTCTCAAGTCTTCTTTCTTCCTTTTTCTTCATTTTGGTTCTTGGTTGTTCTTGGAGAATATCAAGAGATTGATTGAGAGTTGTGAGTTATACACTTAGAGTCATAATCACATAGAAAGCTTCATCATCCTAACTCTAGCCGTATCCTTGGAGGATAGCAAGGTGATCGTCGTTCCGTTCATTTCTCCGGCACGTGGCAAGTAGAGACGCGGTATTTCGACGTTGGATCATCCAAGAGCTTGGAGCGGATTGGATCGTATGGAAAGCAATCTAAAGCTTGGGGAATAGCTCAAAGGAAGGAATCCATTTAATCAACGGACTACAAGGGTGAGTTTCTATATCTCTTGTGTTTCGTACAATATTCGTATATACGTAGCTCGATCGATCCTCGTAGGGATTCGGATCGAATTAATTTTCGTTTTACCGCTTCCGCTGGGCCTTCGATTTAGGCAACGAATCCCAACAGTGGTATCGAAGCGTAGGTCTTGCGATCGTATATACGATATTGGCATTTGGAATGCTTGATTAGATGGTGAATGATTTGGAATCATTTATAGTCATAATCGTGGTGTATGTTTTTCGTTCGTAATAGTTGTATTTTTCGTAAGTTTATGTCTAAATATAAATCTTTAATTTCTGGGAAATATGATTTATATTGAAGATATGAAAGTCGGAAAATATTGATATTGGATATCCGGTCAAAAATCGAGCTCCGAATCGTCGTCGGATGACTTTTCGGACAACGGGCAGGAAGCTGCCGGGCTGACCCGATCGTGTCAGGCGACACGGGCCGTACCGGCCGTCTCGGCAGATCGTCGGACGACCCGACCGTGTCGCGACACGGCCGCGTGTCCGGCCGCAGGTCGTCGGACGACCCGACCGTGTCATTTGACACGGCCGTGTCTGGGCAGATAGTCTAGACACCGCCAAGACGGCCGTGTCTGGCCGTGCAGATCGGAAGTGTCTCGGCCGTGGCAGCCGCTCGCCGGCTCGATTTTTTCGTGTATTCTTGAAAATTAATCTACGGCATGTTAAATTGGTTTTAATATGATTAAAATGATTTATGGTATTTCATTTTATAAGGGAAATTTGATTAATTGGAATATTTGTGGGTGACCGAATTATTTGAACGTTTTTCATATTACCGGTTGTATGAATCGATTGAATCGATTCGAATTGTTGATTGGATCAATGTATCTCTACGCTTTCCGTTTATATAGTATTTATTGGATGAATGCTTTTGAATGGGGATGTGGTTCATGGACTTAGTTTTGAATCGTTCGGTTTTATTCGATTGGGTTGTAAAGGCCGTTTTGAGCCTATTTATTTTACTAGAAATATTTGTATCTAGGATGCAATTTTTCAATGTAAAAATTATATGTAATAACGAAGACCAGAGGAAGATCCGTTTCGAGAAGACGAAGATTCAAGACGAAGACTTGTAATTAGATTACGGAGTTTTTGTTTCTAGGAACGGTCCATGAACTACATGTTGGTAGCAACTAGGTTGTGAATGGTTGTTCATATTGTATGAATGCACAAACGCGCTTAAATGGATTAATGTGCAAAGTGTAACATTAATCGCGAAAATTTTCCCACGACAAATTATTAAGTTTATAAGGTTTCAAGGTTTTCCTTCCCTCCATCAAGCTTTCGGGAAATTGAAATTCAAACTGGATGTGCTATGCTTCCGAATTATCGGGGTAGTCGCTCGGGGAGGATGGATAAATTACCGAGAGCGCATTGGATGCCTTCGGTTGGAGCAAATTTCATCCCTAAACCTGATAGGTTGCCGGATAATATTCAATTGTGAAACTGATTTGCGTCGAT
The DNA here is from genome assembly GCA_033398695.1 of Orobanche coerulescens. NCBI lineage: Eukaryota > Viridiplantae > Streptophyta > Magnoliopsida > Lamiales > Orobanchaceae > Orobanche > Orobanche coerulescens. Next base: position 24,625,177 of record CM065805.1, on the reverse strand, counting down.
GGTGTAAACTTAACTTGTTCACGAACCATAGAAACCGTATAGGTTGAGGGGAGTGAACAAGAGGAAAAAGATCGAATCATCCATTAGATGGGTTGGTGTTGGACACCACTTTATGAAAATTAATAGACTAGAAACATGTTCGGTTGCCCTCTATTAAGATTTATAAAGAACTCGATCGCCACGATGAAGTAGAGCGAACGATACTTCCGGATTTCACATGGGAGTGTGTTATTCCGATAAAAATAGTGGAAGCTGGGTAACAAGAATAGAAAAAGACCTTAATTCTATACTCAGAACATAATTAAACGAGTCACTAATTAATCTGTCATACTTAAATGCAGACATAACTCTCAATATGACAATGAACCCACTCGCAATTCTACTCGAAAAGAACACCTTAATCGGACCTAACTTTGTGGATTGGCTCCGCCAATCTAATGATAGTCCTCAGTATAGAGGCACTGGGATACGTCTTGGAGACGGACATTTCGACGCCTCCGGTGCGGACAAGAGCTAATCAGGAAGAGATTGAAAACTACGAAAAGTGGATTAAGGATGACGTGAAAGTCCGTGCATATATGATGGCTTCCATGTCTAATGAGCTTCAGAGAGCTCATGAGAAAATGACTTCTGCTAGGCAGATTCTATCTCACTTAATCGAGCTTTATGGTGAGCACAGTCGAATGGCTAGATATGAGATATCCAAGCAATTGTTCGGTGCTAGGATGAATGAAGGAGAGAAGGTTGGGGACCACGTCCTCAAAATGATATCCATGATCGAGAGATTAGAGGCTCTTGATTTTAAGATGGATACTTCTCTTCAAACCGACCTTATCCTACAGTCTCTCCTTGATTCCTTCTCACATTTTGTTATGAACTTCAACTGCAATGAGATTGCATGTAACTTAGCAGGGCTAATGAACAAACTAGTGACCGCTCAGTCTCAGATGAAGACTCCGCGGATGAAGGAGTCTGCCCTTGTGATTTCTTCTGGATCTCGGAGGTCCAAGAACAAGAAGAAAAAGACCAAGAAGCGGACGGGACCACAAGTCGAGGACCTTAAGGGTAAGGGCAAGGCCCCGATGGTTCCGAAGAACAAGAAGAAAAAGGACGCATGTCTCAAGTGCGGTGAGCTGGGCCACTGGGCAAGAGACTGTCCGATTCTTCATGGCGCTTCGTGCATGTAACTTTTAGTTTTGAAACAAATTGTTCTCGCATCGTATTTTCTACTTCTTGAATCTCGTGCTAGTTCTCATATTTGTACCGTGAATCGATTCGGAACAAAGTAGGAAGCTTGGATCCAGGAAGTGATGGTCACCGCTAAGGTGCATAGCGTCGAGGCAACCGACATAGGATCACTTCTTTTGGATTTAGAATCCGGCTTTGTTTTTTAGAAGATGTACTTGTTTTGCCCAAGGGGCATAAAAACATTGTATCCATTCCGGTCATGGATCGGAAAGGCTTTTCATTTTTCATTGGTGATGGTTCCTGCAAAATTTATTTCAGAAATAAACTAATGGACACTGCTACATTGTTAAATGGACTGTATCATCTAAACCTCAGTAACAAAGTCGTTGTGAATACTATGACTAGGAAGCGTGGTAGGGATGAAACCAACCAAGTTTTGAAATGACTAAGTCCCCCTTCACAGGGACTTTCATTTTGAAAGAGCCGCTGATAAACTGGGATAAATCCATACCGACGTATGTGGTGCTTTGGAAGCAGCACGTCACGGATATCAGTACTTCATTACGTTTACAGATGATCATACTAGGTATGGTTATGTATACTTAATGAAACATAAATCCGAGGCCTTTGAGAAATTTCAGGAATTTAAGGCCCTAGTCGAGAAACAAACTGGAAATCATATCAAAACACTTCGGTCGGACCAAGGTTTTCCTTAAGGAACATGGAATAGTATCACAACTTACACCTCCAGGCACTCCTCAGTTAAATGGTGTGTCAGAAAGAAGGAAACAGATCTTGTTGGACATGGTCCGTTCCATGCTAGGCTATACTGACTTGCCGATTTACCTGTGGGGGTATGTAGTCCTGACTGCTGCATATATCTTGAAAGATGTTCTTCCAAATCCGTTCCTAAAACTCCACATGAGATGTGGGAGGGCAGGAAACCAAAGTCTTAATCACATTAGGATTTGAGGATGTCCCGCCTATGTCTAGAAGACTAAGGTGGACAAAATGGAAGCGAGGTCCGTGAAGAGACATTTCATTGGATTTCCATCTAAGACGATGGGTTATCTATTCTACATGCCCAAAGATCGAAAAATCATTGTTGCTTTGCATGCACACTTCCTGGAAGATGAGTTCATTCAGGAAGGCGGAGCAGGTAGAAATATTTCTTTGGAAGAATACAATGAAACTCCTCAGGAGACACCAGTGCAAGAAATTGGAACCGAACCTTCTGTAACACAAGTACAACCACCTTGTAGGTCAAGTAGGGTGTCTCGATTACCTAAGAGGTATAGTTTTATGCACTTGGAGGAACTGGGTTTCCACGAGGTTCCAGGCGATAAACAAGAGACCGACCCGCGACCAATGACCTAGCAATGGTGGATGTAAACTCCATGAAATGGACTGTAGCAGTCTTCATGTAGTTGGGACCTTCGTTTTGACGAGGCAGTCAAAGAGTTTGACTTCGTGCAAAATGAAGAGGAACCTTGTGTATACAGGAGGGTTAGTGGGAGCAAGATCACATTCTTAGTACTATATGTAGATGACATTCTACTAATAGCAAATGATGTTGGAATGCTCAGTTCTGTGAAAGTTCGACTTTCGAGTAATTTCTCCATGAAAGACTTGGGAGAAAAAACCTATATTCTTGGGATTCGACTCTACTGGGATAGATCGAAGAGAATGATAAGTTTTTCCCAAGCCCTCTATATAGATAAGATCTTAAAGAGGGTTCCTTCCGATGTGACATGGAATAAAACTCACCTTGAAGATGTGTCTTCATAGTGAGGAACAATGAAAGGAAATGAGTTATATACCATATGCTTCGGCAGTGGGTAGCCTTACATATGCTTTATTGTGTACGAGACCTGATATTGCGCATGCTGGGAGCGTGGTAAGTAGGTTTCGGGCTAACCCAGTTCGGGAACATTATACCGCCGTAAAGAACGTTCTCACGTACTTTAGAAGGACTAGAGATCTGGTTCTTATATATGGCGGTGGAGAACTGAATGTGATGGGATTCACTGTATTGGACTTCCAAGGACAGAAAAACGATTCTATGTCTACTTCTGGCTACATTTACTCTTAATGGAGGAGCAGTATCTTGGCATAATGCCAAGTATAGCGCGACTGCTGGTTCCACCTATTAGGCCGAGTATAAAGCGGCCTCGGAGGCCTCCAAATGAAGGATTAAGAAGTTACTGGGTAAACTTCACGTGACACCTTGTGCTGCGCTGCCAGAGCGGTAGCACAGGCCTAGGAGCCGAGGTTTCATAATAGTACAAAACATATTGAGAGAGAGTATCATCTCGTAAGAGAATTTGTTCGCAAAGAGATACATTGTGCTGCATAGAGTAGAGTCAGCCAACAACGTCGCTGATCCACTGACCAAGCTATTTTCTCAGATTAGCTTGGAGCATCATCTGGAGAACTTGGTTATTAGATACCATAGTGTGTGGCATTGAGTGCAAGTGGGAGATTGTTAGGAGTATGCCCTCGAATGCCACTCAGAGGATGTTGAGGGAGGGCATTGTACTTGTAATTATATAAATCATTTATATAAGGCAATGAATGTTTCTTTATTTACTGGTAGTTACTGGCATTCCTAACTCGTAAATATACATATAAAAACTAGTCCGTGTATTTGAGAGCAAAACGTTCCATTCCTTATTGGATAAGGGGGTCGGCACTGGAAAGGTTTATAGCTCAAATACTTAATCGTTCGCAAGTCGATGAAACTTGACTGGGCGTTAAGTTTATGTGAAAAACTTGTATGACGTGTTCTTTGACATGGAGAGTGCCTGTCGAACACTAATGGTTAGTGGGAGCACACGTTATAGGTATGCTAATTGGATTAGTATACTCGAACCGACCCACCCTCGATTCGTCACACGGATTTCACTTCGGGACAGTCAATGACGGAATCGAAAGGTTGTGATAGGTATTCGTGAACCTTCGACTTGATGATTTAGTAGGGATGTGCTTGTGACGTCAAGATTTTCATTAGAGTAGTTCGACCCTGTAAACCGGAAGGCATGGGTCAACCTCGACGTGCATCTTGATGGGCAAGTAGCAGGTCCTACTGAATACCAAGATAGAATTCTTTCTCCCGTTAGTGAGCGGGTTATATGTCCTATGCGGTTATTGGCAAATGAGATCATAAGTCTTTGGCCAAAGCATTGGAGCTAGTTGTATTGGATACACGAGAGCTCGATGATCTCGAATTGCATTAACTCATGCATAGCGTCAAGTACAGATAGGGTTTGACTGACCGTGACCCTATAACTTGATCGGGACATTTGAAAGAAGGGTTTATACGTTTACTGGTATTCACGACAGAATGGTTCTTGAATGATCCCAATCATTCGTTCTCAGTTGGGGTACAGTGTGTAATATCCGCATTTTCTTTTCCCGGTATTTTCATTTTTCGGTGTATTTCTTGTTTTTAGCGACCCTCGTGTAACCGTATTAATTTTTTTGAGAATATTTATTTCGAGACTTTTTGTCATCCAGTCAGTGTTGTTAAGGCGACGCCTAGTCGCCGCCTAGGCGTCCAGGCGGTTTTCGGTGAGCTGCCTGGTAGTTTCGCCTCGCCTTGTGATGTAAGTCGTCGCCCAGGCGTAATAGTCGACGCCTGGGTCGCCTACCCGGCCCAAGGATCCGCGGCCCGAATTTAAAAAAAAAAAAAAAAAAAAAAAAACAGGTTAAGTACTTACCCTAGTGTGTCGAAATCATTCCGTCCCCCACAAGAACCGCTTGACCCTAAGCCAACTCAGTATCTCCTCCTGCCCATGCCGCCGATCGCCTCCAATCGTAGCCCGTCGCTCAACAGGTACTTTCTTCCTCTCTTTTCTTTCCTTTTCTCGCGCTGCTTTCTTTCTTTTTTTTTTCCTTTCCTGTTTCTTTTATATGTTTTTCCTTTTTCTTTCCTGTTTATTTTATATGTTTTTCTTTTTTCATACGTTTTTTCTTTTTTTTTTGTTTTCTTTTTTCTCATGAGACTTCACAGTATACCGGTGGAAAGTTATAGGGTTTTTTTACGTATGTTTTTATTTTTATTTTTCTTTCTTTTTCTTTTTGTTTCTTTTCTTTCGATTTTGTTTCATTACTTTTTTTGGTCTAATTATTTTTTAATTTATTCACAGGCCCAAACATTATTATGGTTGAAAGTAATTCTACCGAAAATTACGATCCGTCCAAAGATCCTAGATGAAAGGCCAAATCGAATGATCAGGGATGAATGTGTGTTTTGTAACTTTTGTTGAGTGTGATGAATGTTATTTATTATCTAAGTCATCATGATTTTAGAATAATTCATATATTATATATTATAAAATAATATATATTTTATATGAAATTGGTCGCCTGGACGTCGCCTAGGCGGGCGCCTAGTCGCCTAGGCGGGCGCCTAGTCGCCTAGGCGTCCAGGCGGTCTGGTGGCGCCGCGACTTGACAGGCCGCCGTGACAACCTTGCATCCAGTTCTACGTTTCTCGGTTCTTTCGTCGTTTGTTGATCAAATTCTCGTAATTGTTGCTCAGAACCGCCGTACGGGGTTGCCGTAGATCCATTGTATGTTATTATGCGTATTTTGTGGTTCCGTTTGATGTTTCGGCCATGTTTCGGTATTGAGGACCGTTTTATCCTGTGCCTAACGCGCGCAAATATTATGGTATAACGCGCGTTAATCATTCTTCGGTAGCGCACGCTACGATTGGGTAGCGCGCGCTAGCGAATCTGTCCAGTACTGGATAGATTACTTCTGGACTCGGTCAGGTGCCCAGGTAGCGCACGCTATGGCCGATAGCGCGCGCTATCGAGACGCTGTTAGCGCACGCTACGTTGGCCGGCAGTGCACACTAACGGGGTCAGGTGAGTATTGGGCAGTTCACTCCTGGACTAGGCTGATGTCCAGGTAGCGCACGCTATGGCCGATAGCGCGCGCTACCGAGAGGCTTTTAGCGCACGCTACGTTTCGGGTAGCATACGCTAGCGGTCCAGAACTCTGGGTACTGGACTGGGGTGTTAACTTTCTGGACTGGGGTTTTGTCCCGTTAGCGCACGCTAACTTTTGAGGATTAGCGCGCGCTAACGCCCCCTGGCTATATAAACCAGGGAGTTGACCCGGAACAGATCATTTTTCTTCTTTCCTTCTTGCACCGCGAGCTGGGCGATTTTCGGGCGATTTTCGGGCGATCTCTTTCCTCCGATCATCTCAGGCGTCCTTTACCTTGAGTTTTCGTAGTAGATTAACAACACCTACTTGTGTTCTTTGTCCTCAATCCAAGATAAATCTCTTAGAACCCTACTTTTGGATAATTTGGGGTTTTGGGATTTTCTTCCGATTCGTTCCGTTTTGTTGGTTAATCCATGATGAATATGATTAATCTTGTTGATATCATTAGTTTTCCTACGGATTCATGGTATATTTTCATGGTTTTGCGAAATCGAGAGGGTTTTGGTTGTGGTCCGCCCTCGTTGTTATTTTTATACGAATATACATGAATCCTAGGCGGGTTTTCGGGTGTATTCCATTTCCGTATTCGTTTAGAGTTGGTTGTGATTATGTTCTTCGAATCGTTAGGTTCGGTTCCGTTGGTTCCTAGCATTCGTCGGTGATTTTCCTTTCCGTTCGTTGCGTCGTCAATTATTCAAGGCAAGTATTTTTGGAAACCTTTATGCTTAACGTGAAATGGTAATGTATATTGTGTGTGATTTGCTCACCTCGGGAGGGTCCGACGGGGCCACGGATGGAATCCAATGGTTTTAGCCCTGGATTCATGAGTTTGTTTAGTTAGCCAGCTCGGGAGGGTCCTTAGAGGCCTCGAGTGGGATTCGTGGCTTCGTCCCGGTCCTAGGCGATGCATGTGCGTGATTTGTTTTATGATATGGCCAGCTCGGGAGGGTCCTTAGAGGCCTCGAGTGGGATTTGTGGCTTCGTCCCGGTCCTAGGCAAATGTGATTGACTGTTTGTTTCCGGAAAAGACATGTCTGGTTTTGGTTTTTGAAATAATTTGGTGCATTGTACTATGAAACGTGAAAGCGAATGGTTTTCCTTGATTACTTGTACTAGCGTAATTGCTAACCCCTTTGGGGACCCGTTTTGGGGAAATTCTTGTATGGATTTCAGGTTATGTTCTGCCGGACGAGCGGGCAGGGACGATCTGAGGATGTTGGCCAGGGTCGTTGACATGTGCATTCGAGTCTTCTTATTTCTCTTGTCCCTTCGATATGGTTGTTTTCCACATTTATAAACTTATAGATTGTACTCGCGAGTACTTAGGCTTTTCACTCCGAACTTCGTCTTGTATTAACTAAAGTTGCTATATTGTCGGTTGATGTTTATTACGCCGGTTGCTCCAGGCGTATTTTTTTTATATGTTGTATTATTTAAATGTGTGTCCTCGCTAACTGAGATGGTTAGTCGAGTGGTGTTTTCTTGTTTTAGCCTGGTGGGTCCCATATAGGGGTCCACGGCGCTGTAATATACTTCGAATATCTCGGGGGTGTTACACAGTGTAGGCCGCCAGGCTGGCTAGGTGGTGCTACTACTCTTTGGTTCCTCCCATTGCTGACTGAGACGGACTTACCGAGTCGCGCAATAGGATTGACGACGGAATGAATCGAGTTTATTCTCTCATTATGAATATTAGATATTGGATTCTAATTAATTGGGACATTGGATGTCTAAATTGATTTATTGGATAAATTAATTTACGGCCTAAAGAATTAAATAAATTACTGGGTGATTAATTTAATTCATGAATATAATTATTTCTTGGAGAAATTAATTATGTTGTTATGTATTTGATATGATTAATTAATTGGATTAATTAATTGATATAAATACATCAAAACAGAATTGAACTTATCTGTTTGGACTCTCGGGAGTCCGAAACGAACCGAATTCGTCCGACTCCTTCTAGATTCCTCCACCCCCCACCCCACTTTCCACCTACTCCCCTCTTGGTCTTTTGTGTCCATTTAATTATGGAAGACAAAGACATTGTAGGGAATCTCATGTGTGGATGAGTTGTTTTCATGTGGGTGGGAGTTGAATAAAGGGAAAGAAGACTTCAATCTCTTGAGCACAACCCCTTCATTTCCTACAGTTGAATAGCAAGAGAGAGAGAGAGAAATAATTCTCAAGTTTCTTCTTCCTTTTTCTTCATTTTGGTTCTTGGTTGTTCTTGGAGAATATCAAGAGATTGATTGAGAGTTGTGAGTTATACACTTAGAGTGTCATAATCACATAGAAAGCTTCATCATCCTAGCTCTAGTCGTATCCTTGGAGGATAGTAAGGTGATCGTCGTTCCGTTTGTTTCTCCGGCGCGTGGCAAGTAGAGACGCGGTATTTTCGGCGTTGGATCATCCAAGAGCTTGGAGCGGATTGGATCGTAGTGAAAGCAATCTAAAGCTTGGGGAATAGCTCAAGAGAAGGAATCCATTTAATCAACGGACTACAAGGGTGAGTTTCTATATATCTGGTGTTTCGTACAATATTCGTATATACGTAGCTCGATCGATCCTAGTAGAGATTCGGATCGAATTAATTTTCGTTTTACCGCTTCCGCTGGGCCTTCGATTTAGGCACCGAATCCCAACACCAACATGATCACAAAATTAACGGACATCATATACAAGAAAATGCGCAGGTAAAACACTATCAAGAGGTAGCTTCCTTCTGTTATGTAGAAATAGAATGCTCTCAAATTACATTAATGATCAGCTACTTCAGACTCCAGCTTCAGTCCCACACACTCCATGTAGAGAAATTGACGTGTCTTGTCTGTTTTACAAACGATCTAAGTACATATAGACCAGGATTTCAGAAACTGCAGAATTAAGCTCGTAAACCAGCCCGAAAGTAGAAATGTACAAGCTAGATTGGTGACAGGAGTTGGTGGAAAAGAAGATGTTGACATCATAAGTACCGAAACCGCAATGCAGAGAGTATCGAGTGAAAACTTAAGCAATAAGAGCATATAATATAATAATCAGCATACCAGTGCTGGCAGCAATCAAGCACACCTCTGTCGATCACAACATCCATACAAATCCCACATCTTTCACCCTCAATATTTAGGTAATCCTGCAAGCCCCAAATTATATCTACTTGTCAATTTTTTACATAATAATGTCTTCTCGAATCAACAGACCAAAAATAGTAATTTTACTCGGTTTTCCTAACCTAGATTTCCTAATGCACACGGATTCAAACTAAAAATACAGCTCAATTGAACTATTAAAAACGTAGAGAAGATATACCTCACTGGTATCATCAAAACCGTAATTTTCATCATCCGATGTTTCGTCGGTGACCAATTCCACTTCCATATCTCCACATAAACCTGAGAAAAGATTACACACCCACAAATGAAGACCAATATCCGAAATTAAAAAGAATATTATATATAAGAAAAAACGAAAGAAATTAAAAATACCCTGGGTTTAAAACAACTGCCCACTGCGATCAGAACATTTAGGGAGGAACCAAAAAAAAAGGTTTTATACTGATTATTTCGTTGATGCGGAGTTTCAACTGTAGCTAAATATCTCAATCAAGACCCAAGTATACTTACAAAGACTTGCCCCAATGGTCAGGTTTCGAATTGCGCAAGTGATTCGAATTAACACAAGAACAACAACATTACGTGGTTCCGATGGTTCATAGCGGGGTAAGGGAGGATCGGATGTCTGTGATCTTACACTGTCTTAACACAGAGAAGCATTTAGAATGATCCAAAATGAAAATCGCATCGAGAATTGCGTGGAGCACTAGTCTTTGAGAAAAGAAGTGCGATCGGTTTAGTGAAGTCGTTTTGTTTTATTAATTATAATCCAAAAGAAGAATAAAGTGCTTTGGGCAATGGAAACAATGGAAGAATTAGAATTAGAGAAACGAATTAGAAACGAATTAGAAAAATGATAGGGACACACCGACCACACTCATACACGCCCATGCTTTATGGAGTTATATCGTATACTTTATAGATAAAATAATTATAATAATATTATAACAAATTTTATCCGTAAAGCATACGGAACAACCCACGGGTGTGTATGGATTGTGGTTGGGGAGGTGTGTCCCTATCATTCCTTTTCGAATTATTATGGGCCTATGTCTCTCGATGTCGGCCGAAAGCAGATACGTTGGTAAAATAATTAAATCCCATATCTTAATACGAGAATATCTTTGGCTCATGTGGCTTCACATCTTGGCCGCCATGTAAATCTTCACGATCTTGATTCTTCATGTGTCATATTCTCATGCTTTGGTTAACACATCATCATTTCCTAACCTATTTATTAATTACCTCAATTAATAAGTAGTAAATAATATTACTAAATTATTGGTTGTCGCTTAAAAAAAAAATCTGCACAAGAAGCAAGCATATCATTTCCTGTCGCTTAAAAAATAGGTCTGCAGAGGAAAGCTATAAATTATGAAATTATGAAAAAAAATTGATCAGAGAGATTATGAAAATTGAAAAGCTAGAAAAACACAATAAAAGTGATATTCAATTAGTTTTACATATGTAAAATAAAAGCAAGAATTTGAAATATCTCTTTGAAAATTCATAAAATCAGTAATTATATAATTTCGTAAATATAAGTTTTTTTATTTATTTTGTTATTTTTTATTAATTAAAGAAGATTAAAACTAAAATAGGGTAATTGATTTATTCCATAAGTTCTTTGATTTATTTATAAATAATGATTAAAACCATTGTTTCTACACATTCAGTAATATTTTTAATAAGAGTATTTTGATTTATTTAATTGATTAGGACTTCAAGTACCTTCTTAGTTATATATATTCAATACTTCTTTTGCAATACTCTCAAACATCTTTCATTTCAGTTGATATTTATTTTATTGATATATCTAATTATAATGACTAACTAATTAGTGGAATATATGATATTTCACTTCAATCAAATCAACTGAGTTTTTCTTTCGTAATTTTCTAAAATTTTAAGGTCGTTTGTAATTAGGATGAAATTATGATGTATATTTTTTAACTTATCCAAGCTATTCTTATATTACAATCTAAATTGTTAAATTTCTTAATAATTTAAGACTAGGACTTGGATGTAGTTTCCTAAATTAACAGGTATATTTAGAATAGGTCATTCAAGTAATTAAATTATATATACTACTTATATTTTTTATTGCAATTTGAGAAGTGCTTTATTTTAAGTAATAAGTCAAGATCTATTATGTATTTTCAAAAGTTTTTTAAATTCCAAACATTACTAAAACTAGCCACATTTATTTAGTATAATTCTACATATAGAGTTGTATTAAATGACAATACATATATCGTTTATTCAAGTATAAGTTCTTCTTCACTTTGGTATAATTGCAAACTCATAAGACTGACCAAGAATATGAGATTAATTATAGGACAGACAGTGTCATCTCACCATCTATAAGAAATTAAGGACTTCTCCGAATGAATCCTCAAAATTATAGATGGTGAGCTGGGTGAAAAAGTCGATAGAGAAATCTTGATTGATATTCTTGATATTTACTAATCTGGAATGTCGAAGATCATATTGCAGCCATTGCTGAAAGCACTATCATTCATTTATAAGTAACTTTCCATAAAGTAATTTTCTGAAGAAAGAGCAACTGTGACGCCAACAAACGACATTGTGGAGATAGTAAACGATTACGTGATGTCTATAATTTCAAAAGACAAACGGATATATCTCAGTTCTGATGGTATATGCAAAATCTCTGCGACCTCTAAAAGTCAAAAATCAAGTATATCCAATGGATTTTTTTGAATAACATCAAGTGTTCTAGAATTCCAAATCTCATCTTGAAATCGTAAGCTAGAGTCTCAATTATGCTAATTCAAAATATGGATCAATCATCAGGATTACAAAATATCACATTATTAATAATTATCCAAATCCGTAACCATATTATTGAACAAAAAAATTCGGGGAACAATTTTGAGAGTAAAGTACTTATTCCGCAATTGATATTAAGCCCGTTAGATAGCAGATTACCATTTAAATTTCAAATACGCCAGTTCCCACTTATTATGAGCTTTACCATGACTATATTTAAGAGTCAAGGTCACACGCTCTCTCATGTCGGTATGTATCTTCCAAGACCGTATTCGGTCATGGTTAGCTTTATGTAGCCATATCAAGAGTGGAGATCAGGAAAGACTATAAATCTTTTGTTGCGATGAGAATGGTGTAATCATAAACCGACAAATAGTGTAGTTTATAAAGAAGTATTATGAGATTTATAATGAACGATTTACATATTATATATTTACATAAGAGTTCTTTTTTGTGTTCTCGTGTAATTACACGGGTGTTATACTAGTATTAAATATTTTTAGTGATAGCAGGAGGTGGTGGATGGAAAGAATCCAGCATGAAGCAATTACTGAGTGACGATTGAGTTCGATAAAAATTTATGACTGAATAGATTGGGTCCAACCTGAAACAATCACTTGAGAATAATTTATACATCGTGTCGAATAATTTTACTGGATTACTAAACACCGCCCTAAATTACTAGACACCGCCCTAGAATATTACCTTTTTGCCCTTAATTCATATTAATCAAATTTGTAATCCTAATTTGACAATACTTTTCTCTCAAAACACCCCACCAGACGCAGCCGCACCGCCGCCCAACCATCGCCGCACAGCCACCGTTCGTCGCCATATCACCGCCGCACAGCCGCCGTTCGCCGCCGCACCGCCATCATCCGCCGCCATGACCGGAAAAGGAAAAGCTCCGGTAACTATTTTTTTTCGTTTTACTATTTCTTTGGCCGCGGCCGCCGTGTCGGAGTGCACGACAAAGGCCGCGGCCGTTATTTTGTGACAGGCATCCGACGATGACGCCTGGCCATGGCACAGGCGTCCGCGGATTCCGCATGTCCATGGCACAAGCGTCCATGGCGGACGCTCAGCTAGTGGTATAGATGTCTACGTCGGACGTCCAAACCGTGCACAGGCGTCCAGATCGGACGCCTAGCCGCTGGAGTAGGCGTCTGTTTTGGACGCTTGAACCATGGTCGTGGCGTCCAGACGAGACGCCCTTGCCTTGGTTCAGGCGTCCGTTCCGGACGCCCCAGTCATTTTTTTGGAAAAAAATAAAATTTTCAATTAATAATTAGTAATGTGTATTGTTTGTATGATTATTACTTATTAGTTGTATTGTTTGTTAAATGCAGATGAGAGGAGGAGCGAGCAAATCTATGCCGCTAGTCACAGAGATGATGGGTTCTGGAGCGCGTCACACCAGAGCTCGTGGTGTTGATGCTTCCATTCGTAGACAGCGGGAGGCAAAGCGTAGGGGATTCGAGGACGTACCTTATACTGATTTTGGTACTGAAGATTCGAGCGAGTATTATTCGCACGATGAGGCCGACGATCAGGAGGGCGGTGATGATTCTTCTTCATTTTCGTGCCGGGCTCGGAAGGGGAGAGGGGGAGGTTTGTCACTTCTGGGCCTACCAGTAGTAAACGGCGTAGGGCAGAGGATGACACATCTTGGATGGTTATTGAGGAGATGCCTGGTGGCCCTATCGACGGCAGCGTTATCCCGAGTTTCGGTGGGCATGTCGCCGCGCATATCTGGACTGGAGATATGAGAGGTTTGCTGAAGTGTCACACCAGGACTGCTGCTTGTCAGAGCTTGAGTCAGTGGCGCTCAGTGATGTCACCCTCTTTAGTGAGTTGGATCAGTGGGACTGGGTTATCCCACCTGACGGAGGCCATGTTCAGACATATTGACTCCCCGTTGATTTCTGCGTTCGTTGAGCGGTGGCAGCCCGATACGAACTCTTTTCACATGCCGTTCGGAGAGATGACCATCATGTTACATGATGTGTGGCAGATCCTTCGCATTCTTGTTGAGGGGCGAATGGTTGATGCCGATAGCACATCTACACAGTTGCAGGTGGATGTGATGGAGGTTCTTGGAGTATCGCAGTTGGAGCTACTAAGTACTCACTGGGGGGGTGGCGACGTACTTATGGACTCGATTTTCAGGTCATGCCGTGATGGAGGACGAGTGGAGGGCACCCAGGCCGTAGCTTGGATGTGGTTGTTATTTGGATCCACCTTGTTTGTTGACAAGAGTGGTAACCGGATTAGGCCGTCCTGCATATTGGAGGTGAGGGACGGTATGGATACGACCGGTCAGTATTCATGGGGTTCGGCCGCATTGGCTTTCATGTACCGTCAGCTCGGTATCGCTAGTCACGGCGACTCCATGGGTATTTGTGGATGCCTTACCCTCGTTCAGGCTTGGATTTATGAGTATTTCCCCTACTTTCGACCTCATCGAGAGCGTATGATTGTTGACTCCACGCAGCCTCGAGCTTCTACATGGAGTGTCCAGCCCGAGGGTAAGGACGAGCACCGACTCCAGTCTTTGCGTCGCCTCATTGATCAGTTGACAGCCGCAGAGGTATAACGATTCCTTCTAACAATCTCACAATTCATTTAAAAATAACTTGTATAATTTGTTGATTACATGTACGCAGATACAGTGGTTGCCTTATGGCCCTGATCCGGTGAGGGATGTCCCGAGGACCATATTCATTGGATGGCTACGATATCGGGATATTATCGAGCCATACATGCCTGGTCGGGCATTACGGCAGCTCGGTTATGTGCAGACCATCCCTTTCCCGATCACCAGACCGGAGAAAGCGGTTCGGGCGTGGTCGAGCAGATTGTACCGAGTTGACTATCCCATTCGGATGTCATCTGATGCTTGGATGATGTTTCCGGGCGCATACAGGCTTCCTCTCGCTGACTATCAGACTGGTACTCATGATCAGGCTGCATGCGCCGATGATTACATTGAGTGGTATTATCGGCATTCGCACCCTCAACTACTGAACGACGGTGCAGCACTTGGATCAGTGATCCCTTCTCGTTCCAGCAGCGATTACGTATGTTCTTTAACTTTGCACTTTGTTTGATTTCATCATACATTACTCATTGTATTACATTGTCTATATTTTTTACAGTGGGTGAGTCGATTGGCCGGTATTACCCAGCAGTGTATCAGACACCTTCCCCCAGACCAGGCGGAAGAAGCGACGACGATGCTTGAGGAGTACATGAGGGATTGGCATTTGGCCAACTGATTTTGTATTTTCTATTTTATTTGTTTTGTGTAAGACGGTATTTTGATTGGCATTTTCGTTTTTTTTTTGTATTTTGTATATTGATTGGCACTTTCGTTTTGCATTTGGCACTGTACTTTTGTTTGTTTTTTTCTCTTCTGCTTACAAAAACGAAAATTTTCTGTCAACTATCAAGATCAACAAAAAAGAAAATCAACTATCAACTATAAAGATCAACAAAAATGAAAATTTTAATAATTAAGGAACATACAACAAATTCATTTTTACATCATACCGACTAATCTATTTCATTTTTCTCTTATGCTCGTATACAAATTCTCCCATCCACCAACACTACTATCATGGAATCTAAACCAGTTAGTCACTATGGGCGGTACAGAGAAATTAGGCATTAAATCTAGATAAATAAAATGTTTGTACGTATCTCCTAAATGACAAATGACAATCTCTTGGCTAGGCCGTGTTGCCGTTGAGGGTGCTTTCAACGGCAGCACAGTGAGACATGAAAATAAAGATCTACCATTTCCGAATCCGAATAGTATGACGGCGGCATTGAAAATAGTAGCAATAGGGAATAAATCTTCAGCAACAGCCATCCAATGATCCGATCCACACGCACCACCATCCCATGTAATACGTCGAACCTCAGGTTCAATCCCATCATAGTAGATCGATCGGTAGAGTGTACAGTTAGCCATAATTTCATTTGAAATGCATACACGTACAATACGCCATTTATCTTGGTCGCCAAATATGTAGTCGGCGATAACACGAAATCCACAATTACCGTCTCCGGGGACATCGAGATAACCTTAAACAAATGGCAAAATAATTCCCGGTATCTTGTCGATATGGTGATAGTTACCAATCTCCACTCGGTGGTGTGCATCTGCAAACACATATTCAATATATTATATATTATCGAAATAATATCAAACTTAAAAAGCATATCATGAGTATTAATAAATTTGTTCATACCCGATGAAGAGGCATTGTGGACTGATGCAGAAGAGCTGTGGCCACGACCACTGGATGAGCGGGAACGGTCACGACCCCTTTGGCTATACTCCCAACCACTAGGATCGCGCCTAATTGATGAACTTCCTCTTGGTCGACCCTTAACTGCCGTATTCACTTGTGGTTCAACGTAACGCGTTTGATCAGGGTGAAGATGATCGTGGATCATAAGTGATACGTTACAGACAACTGCAGGATCGCTCTGTCTGACCTCATCGACAAGGGCCTGGAAGTACCGCTGGTCCTCCGATTCAGCACTGGTAGAAGGATCGACAAATTCGGTCGTGTCCACACCATCACCAATAATAAGTGTTTGCCAAAATATGTGAAGACGACTAACACTGCATGGGGTCCGCGATTCCATAAGTCTCTTGAGCTCACACGCACAAGGAATTTGATGGGTGGTTTGGAGTGCACAACCGCAACGATGGTACACTTGATCACTTAATTCTCTCATACGTGTCAATTCATTCGACAGTAACCACAGACAATGATGGGAAACACGACAGCGCAAGTAGTTGAACGGAAAACCAGAGTACACCACGCCTGTACGACACCTAGACTGTTCAAGTGTGTATCTAGTCTGCGTAAGTTGTGATTCAATCTCCTGGTTCACTTTGGTCCAGATGGTATCGAGGGCTCCGGTGGAAGAATTAAGCCATTGCTTTAACTCGGTATGTGCACTCTCAACTCTACAAGTGGTTGTGTTTCCAAAATGAAGCACTTTATTCGTCCACGCAACAACGAACATCTCCTTGTATTTTAGCCATGTACCCTCAACGTAGGATATCACCTTAGGATTCCATCTTCATGTATCCTTCATGAGTTGCACCGCTTGATCGTATTCCTCTTCGGTCGCCGCTTCCATGATTTTCTTCCATTTCCCATTTTTAAACTTTTGGCCCATTTCTTTATCTTTTCCACAAATTCTGTAGACCTTGTCTTCAACATCCTTATTAATATGCCATGTGCAAAGCAAGTGGGCACTCTGTGGAAATATCTCTCCAATAGGATGCATCAATCCCAACTCGCGATCCGTAACAATAGCCGTCGGATGAACATCAAACCCAAACAAAATTTTCAACTTCTGTAACACCCACGCATAGCTCGATTCGGTCTCATCTTTCATAATTGCATAGACGATTAGGAAGTTCTTGTTACATGGAGTCATCCCGACTATCTCGAGAAATGGCATCTTATACTTATTCGTTTTGTAGGTAGAATCCATGCCAATGAACCATCTGTAGGTCCGGATTAAGTTGATTGATGTTGGATGTGCCATGAACACGTGGGTAACAGCATTTGTATCCGGTCGGCTGCGTCGATGTACGTAGTTATTCGTCATGACGAATGGTGAAACTGACCGACGACATCTCTTTCTTCAAAATCATGTTTCCTCAAGTGGTCTCTATAATTATAGATATGTCGTCTAGTCGGTTTGTCCTCGGGAAATTTATTCTGAATGGCCGCCAAGATGGCACACAGCTTGGCTTGAGCAGCACTCATCTCACGAACAACTTGTTTGGTCGATTTTACTCAGTCCACTCATTTGACGATGCCCCTTCGGATATACAATAAATGAGTGATTGTGCATACCCTTACTCCCAGAGATCGGTCTGATTATCCAACCACTCAAGTCATGCAATTGTTCGGCCTTTATCTGAAATGTACACTTGCATGCTTTCGTCTTTGTGTCATTTCGAACAGCGACATCCAAATCTCTTAATACCCCTCTGTACCGTTCACCACGGTTACATCTCAATAGCTTTGTCTTTCCTTTATTCTTGTATGACGAAATGATCAACTCGAAACCAATTTGAAGAGCAATTTTTTTCGCCCAACCAATCGCATCACAATCACTAGCGAATATTTCGTCATTAACGAAATAACCACTATAATCAACGCCGTCACCTTCAAATTCTTCCAATATAACCTGAAATTTTTAATTGACAGAATGTTAATAATAGTACCAATAATATTATTATTAAAATTTAAAATCAGGCAAAAAAAAAGGTCCAGACGTCCAAAAATTGCGACTGGACCATGGCGGCGTGGCGTCGGCTGACGCTGCCACCTGGCAGCGTCGAATCGGACGCCTAGCCATGGCACAAGCGTCTGAATCGGACGTCCAGACCATAGTTCAGGCGCCTTGTTTAGACGCTTAGACCTAGGACGGAGCGTCCGTATCAGACGCCTGTACCATGGTCTAGGCGGAATCTGAGGACGCATGTACCACGAAATAGGCGGAATATTCAGACGCCTGTGTCATTTTCTCCGAAAAATTACCTCCAGATGTGAATTCTCGTCCATTTTCGTAGTTGTCGATGATATTGACGATATATATTTGATTGTGTGTTCTGTAGAATAAATGAAAAATTGTTTCTAGATTTCAATTCGAAAAATTTGTGTGTTGGTGTGTTGAGTACAAAAGATGAAAGATTGTGAAATGGACAAAAATATAATATTATAGGATGGTGTCTAGTAATTTTGAGCGGTGTTTAGTAGTATCCTAATTTTAAAAGAATAAATATGGCGTCCTTGGATGCTCGTGAGTCCGACGGATTTGAGGAGTTTTTCCTTGATGCAGGGATTATGGTTGTATGGTCAAGGCCCAGTGACATTTGTTTCGAGGCCCAATCACATTTGTTTCGAGGCCACACAACTGACGGCCCAATAATTAAGAGCCCTTCTGCAGCAAATTACAGCCTAGTGATATCTTCAGATATTTATAAAAAGTTTTTTTCTACGGAACAGTTGAAACAAAAAAATAAACTAGTGTTAAAGTAAATACACAGTAACAAGTCTCTCCGTAGATCTGTGTTCACACTAGATCTTCTTTTGCTTCCCAATTCTGCATGCTCGGTTTCCTCCCTCCGGCGACCACAAGGCCGCCGGATAATGGTCTTCTGGGTGGTAGGAATGCGAAGAAGCGCGCCCTAGACCTGAATGAATTGATGGGGATGGAAGAAGTGAAGGGTTCGGATCCTACCAGCGGTTTTTCGATGGCTGCACAAGGCAATCTACTTGGGGGAAGGAGAACTAACGATCAAGGCATCTCTAATCCACAACTATCCTACAAGGAAAAGTTGTCGGGAACGCTGGATTTAGAGGAAAGGAAGAGGTTTCAGGCAGAATTGGAGATTACATCTGATGATGATGAGGATGACGAAAGGACCAATGAGTTCCCGGGAATTCCGGTTGTTCACATTCCTAAGGAGGAAAAGGCTAAGCTCAGGTTACCTTGGTGGAAATCTCTCATTCTAAAGGTATGGGGTAGGAAGATAGGATATGAATACCTACAGAGGAGGCTGAAAGCAATATGGCGGCCATCGTCGTCCATGGAGCTTATCCCGCTTGAAAATGACTACTACTTGGTGAGGTTTGGTTCGGATAAAGATTATAAGTTTGCCAAGTTCGAAGGTCCATGGATGGTGATGGACCACTAACTTATAGTCTCAGAATGGTTCCCCAAATTTGATCCATGGAATGAGAAAACCGAGAAGCTCTTGGTTTGGGTCCGGTTTCCAGGATTGCCTGTGGAGTACTTTAATGAGAACGTAGTTAAAAGGGCTGGAGGTACGATCAGACGATATGTAAAACTAGATGATACAACGAATTTGGTTTCGAAGGGGAGGTTTTCCAGGGCGTGTGTTGAGATTGACATTTTGAAGCCCCTGCAAACTTCAGTGGTGGTGGATGGAAAACTTATCCGGGTGGAGTATGAAGGCCTCCATACAGTGTGTTTCAATTGTGGAGTGTACAACCACTGCAAGGAGCACTGCGGGTTGGAGGAAGGACAGTCTCCAGGGAATAAAACAAGGAGTGCTGAGGGTCAAGCAAGAGCGAAAGGCAGCAGACACCGTCAGAGGAAGGTAGCATGGACATCGAAGACGCAGAGCAGATGGCTCAAACAACTGCAGACAAGGCGTGTGGAAAATGGACTGATTTTCCAAATAATTCGGCAGAAACCAAGAAATTCGGTCCTTGGATGCTTGCACGGACTCGTAACCGTAGAAATTATAATGGTTTTAATATGGAAAGAAATAATAGGTCGTATATTAATACAAACTCGTTTGGGCCTTTAGGCATGGATGGAAATGGACTTGATTTTGAGGATATGAGCGGGCTGCAAGGCGAACTAGATAATTGTAGGCCTGAGCCTAAGAGAGTTACGACTACATCAGGGGCTAGTGGCAAGTCCAATATTACAAGGAGGCGTCCGAATGTCCAAACATCAGAAAAGCAAGTTATCAACCAAAGCAGAGATTGGAGAGTGGAAGAAGGGGAGCATCGGAAGGATAACTTGATGCAGGACGACCGACGAAGACCAAATAGAGTAGCTGCAGAAAGTGAACATGTGGTGGTAAGGGGGTATAATGGGGGTGCTACAATTACTATGATGACAGTGAGTTCTACGGACGAGGACACATTAATGCTTGGATTTGAGGGGGATTACGAACACCATGACGATCCTCCCGACGAGACAGTGGAGGCACAATTTTAGGGTGCTATTTCGGGTTTCGTTTGTATCTGCTTTTATGTAGTATGTGTGTGATTTATGTTGTTTTTATGCGTAACCCCATCCCCTTGATAAAAAAAAAAAGTAAATACACAGTATGTGCCTTAGTCTACAGGCTATTGGGCTTCTCCCAACTGGTATAGGGCTAGGCCTGTTAGAATGTTCCAGAATATGTAATCTCTCTCTATTTAAAGAGACCCTATGAATGTGAATATATATCTTCTTCTGCCCTAATTCTTGTCTTGTGTGCTTTTACTACAACACGTTATCAGCACGTAGTCTACCAACTGAGAGCAAGTGTTTTTTTCCGATTTCTGAAAATTCCGAAAAAAAAGTAAAAAAAAAATCAAAATCGAAAACCCTAATTCCTATCTCCTCCGTCGCCGGTAGTAACCAGAGTGATTGATTTTCTCGAGAGCGATTGATTACCCTAATTACCTTAACGTCATCATCTACCCGAAGTCCAGAACTCGACGACCCAGACTGCTGTAAGGTACACAATTCGAACCCTACTATCTGCTTCACATGCTATTTCATATGCTCTATTTGATTTAATTGCGTAATATAATTTATTTAGTTCAATTATGTTTAGTTAAATCAAATAAACTAATTAACCACTTGAATTAATGTGCGTGTGTGGGAAAAAAAATTACTTGAATTAAAATTGTTTAATTCATGATTCTCTTAGTATTACATTGTTGTTGCGCCATAAGATACCTATTTGACTGCATAATGTGTATATAGATATATAATATGATTATATGTCTATATCTATAAATATATATAATTTGCATGCATATTTAGATATGACATGCAATTAGGCTACATTCCTAATCTAGTCTAGATGAATGTAATTCTACTACCAATAGTACCATGATAATGAAACTTCATGTGTATCGCATCGAAATCATGACCATATCTTGATTCTAAACAAAATAATACCATTATTGAAGAATTTATCATGGACGAACTCATGATTATGTGAAACGTATTCGCTTCCTTCTCTTGCTTACTACTATGGCTAATCCAACTCGTTAGAAAATCAGATCTTGGACTCAGAAGGACTTGAGGGCCATATATGAGATTCTGATTTTAAAACGTTAGCGTCACACTTTCTGTTCATACAGACGATGAACCGTTTTAAAAGGTGAAAGAAAGCTCGCTGATATTCTTAGGCGAAATCTTGACCCCAACTTACGGTAGGAATATCTTTAGATGAAATCCCCAATGAACTGTGGGATGCCCTTAAGGGCCATTTTGAGGATACTATTTCTCGAGTTGATCGTATAGTGGGACAAAATCCACTTGCTTTATTATAACGAGTCAACAATTTAAATAAAGATATGCTCTGCCTTAAGACGCGTCTCATTTTTGTGTGTGAAAAGAAACTCACATAAGACGACATGATCCAGAAAAAACTTTCCAATTTCCCTACTTAAGTGCTTATGCTAACGAATCAGTATATGCTAGAGTACGATAATGCTAGGCCTGCCGAGACAAAGCAAATTCCCGAGGCCAGTAATGGCAAAGTGAAATGTGGAAAAAACCCGACGAATAGGGGACTGGACATGCCAATCCCAAACCACATGGAATGAAGCTCGCATGGTGGAAAGGGATGTGGCAGTCGTAGATGTGGTCGTGGTCATGGAGGCTCTTTCAATGTAATGAGAAGAGATGATGCTCCTGGCTCCCAACAAACGAGTTGACTCCTAATGTGAGATTGCTGCTATTGGTATACGAATTGCCATGCAAGCAAATATTTCACAGCCAGCTAGAAGATATATTGAGATTCCGACGAATAGGAAACTCACTATATAGAGGAAGACGACCATGATATGACCCCCAATGTCACTTTCACATTTATCGATGGCAGTATTGCACCATACGTGCCAAAGTCATTAGACGCCCCTCCTCTATGACTACTTTTATCGGTATACGTTTTGATATTTTTCAATAATGGTCTAATTGTAACACCCCAAACTAGGCAGCTATTACAGTGTAGTGGACCCCCAACTGGGACCCACCAGGCGAATGATAATGAATTGAATAATATAATCGTAGTACCGAACCACATTATATTACCAAGTACTCCGATGAGGAGCGTTAAGTACAATACACCCAGGAAATACAGAATACTTGCATATTTTATATGAAGATAAAATATACAACACTGAATAAAATGAACATTCGAACGGAAATTTGCAGCAGAAATAAAAATGAAGAAGACATGAAAGGATGAAAGGACTGGGCCCCCCTACTAGTATCACTGGGACTCCTCGCCGTAAACGTTCTTTTCCCGTGCCTTTGCCTTGCCATGACCTGAAAACAACATCCCCCAACGGGGTCAGTTACACAGAACAACAATCCTCAAGAGTTCAACAAACACAAACATTAAATATATAAGTCATGAAATCAAGATGAAGAGGGGCATCATAGTACGCCCGTAATGGGACGTGCAAGTGCACAATACGAGTGTTCGGACACACCCATCCTTGTACCTAATTAGTCTCATGGAGGCACGTTATCGTGTGCACAGTCCATTGTGTCGGTGAACCCTTCACATGACTATCGTGTGCCCGACTAAAAATTCCACACATAACCACCCGGCCACGCAATATGAACCCAGAAGGTCACAAGAACAAAAGTGACCTTGATGTATATCAATGAATAACAAATCGACAAGGGTCAAGAATTACTCACCGAGATGAAATGATAATGAAATGAATGATAACTCACTGAGATGATTGGAACTGTCGTTCCTCGTGAATTGAATGATTAGTCTGATAATTACAAGTCTCGACATGAATAATATATCATGAATGAATTATGAATATGAATGAACAACAACGAAAGTAATGAATATCTTTTTAACCGAATAAGAATTAACTTACACAAATACCGGTGATGAAGTGTCCTTCCTCGAACAAACGTCCTAAGAGGAAAATACCGGTCGCTCGAACAACCTTGAATAACATAATTACCAACAGTCTCTCAATATACGTATCAAGTACGATTATAGCCAACTCAAAAGTCGATACAACAATAACCAAACTCATTGGGGCATTCTAACGAATACGTTGCAAACATTCTTCCTTTGATTACAACCAACCCCAAAACATCGAAACCAACCTCCAAAAGTATAGTTCAACTCCAACAAAGCATCATCAAAACAATCAAATAATTCAATAGGAATACTCCATTCGTGATTCCGATAACATCTAGTCGAAACCCCCAAAATCCCAAAGTCAACCCTTAGGGTGTTCTTGAATAATTCCCCAAATATTCATCAAATCCGAAATATACACCAATAAATCCGTAGGAATACATGTATCCAAGGTAGATAATCCATATCTAACATATTCCAACATAATATCAAGCTTACACGAAGAGATCGGGAGGAAAACATTCAAAATCCAAAATTCTAGATCCAAGAAATGTTTGCCTTGATTTGATGTATTGGAGAGGATGAAATGATGATTAATCTAAATTATAAGCTTGAAGATGTTGATAGATGATTGCAGCTCGAAGAACACTTTTCAAAAAGCCCAAAATCGCCCAAAACCGTCGAGAGGAGGAGGATAAATGAAAAAATGACGAAATGGGCTAAACTGTCCAATATATAGTAAACCCAGTTTAGCGCGTGCTAGCTCCTGTGCTTAGCGTGCGCTAACGGGTGCACCGGGTAGTCCATTACCCACTGTCTGCATCGTTAGCATGCGCTACATACATTGGTAGCGTGCGCTAACGCCTCTTATTAGCGTGCGATAACCTTGTGTTAGCGCGCGCTACCTGATGGATGATGTCCAGAATACCGGAGTCCAGAACCTACTGTCCTCTTGCCTTGCTCGCGTTAGCGTGCGCTACACCAATCACTTAGCGTGCGCTACTAACACCATTAACGTACGCTAATATCCACTCATAGCGTGCACTAAGAATTATTCCATTCCAGTCCAGTACCCACTGGACTCTGCCTGCTCGGACCTTAGCGCGCACTATACTGATTGCTTAGCGTGCGCTATCCACACAACTAGCGTACACTACTTACCATTCGTAGCGTGCGCTACTACAACTTAAATTCAGTCCAGTGACTTCTGGACGGTCCGCCTGAACCACATTAGAGTGCGCTAAAGTTTAGAGGTAGCGTTCGCTACCCGTACTCAATTAGCGCGTGCTAAAGAGAGTACGTAGCGTGCGCTACTCCTCACACACAGCCCACTACAATGATGACAATGATGATATGCACTGCCCGATTCTCCAACCGGGTAATGATGAATAATAACTGATACACGATACAAAATTACTCCGAACGGTGAATACAATGAATGAATATGAATGATGAATGATTATTAATGAGTGAAAAATTACTGAGTGACAATATACTGAATGATAATGAATGAATTTATAGCCGGGTATTACATACTCCCCCCCTTAAAATGAGTTTCATCCCCGAAACTAAGGGTCAAACAATTCGGGATAACTCTCCCGCATACTATCCTCGGTTTCCCAAGTAGCCTCTTCGACTCCGTGTCTAGACCACTGAATCTTAATCAAAGGAATCGTCTTGTTCCTCAACTGTTTGATACGCCGCTCTAAGACTCGTACAGGACGCTCCTCATACGAAATGGTCATCCGCAATCTCGATTTCATCGAGCTAAAGTATGTGACTCGGGTCGGCAACATACTTCCACAACTGAGAGATGTGAAACACATTATGAATTCGGCTCAACGCCGGAGGTAAGGCCAATCGATAAGCCACCTCGCCTACTCGATCCAAAATCTCAAATGGTCCAATGAGTCTCGGACTCAACTTCCCCCGTTTCCCGAAACGGAAGATACCTCGACTCCGGGATGCCTTGACCAAAACGTGGTCACCTGCCTCGAACTCTAATGGTCGACGATGATTATCTGCATATGATTTCTGTCGACTCTGAGCTATCAACAAACGACTCCTGATCAAAACTACCTTCTCACACGCGGCTATAAGCATATCGGGCTCAGTGCCGATTGATTCTGATAAGTCATCCCAACACAAAGAAGATCGACAACGACGACCGTATAAGGCCTCGTAAGGTGCCATCTTAATCGAAGCATGCCAACTGTTGTTGTACGTGAACTCGATCAATGGTAGTTGGGCTTCCCAATCGTCCTTCCAATCGAGAACACATGCCCTCAACATGTCCTCCAACGTCTGAATAGTCTTTTTCTCGATTGTCCGCTTGACCGAGGTGAAAAGTCTTTGAAATTAAGCTGAGTTCCCATGGCACGATGAACTGATTTCCAAAAATGTGACACGAATCGCCCGTCACGATCAGAAACGATACTCTTAGGAGTACCGTGCAATCTCACTATCTCCTTGATGAACAACTGGGCAAGTCTCTCGGGACCCCATCTATCCTTAATCTCAAGAAAATGAGCTGATTTAGTTAAACGGTCCACAATTACCCAAATTGTATTCATGCCACGACGACTCGTCGGCAAACTCGTGATGAAGTCCATTGAAATATCCTCCCATTTCCACTCTGGAATAGGGAGCGGTTTCAGCATACCCGCCGGTCGCCGATGTTCTATCTTGACTTGCTGACAGGTCAGACATCTTGAAACAAATTCCGTGACTTCTCGCTTCATATTGCTCCACCAATAATTTTTTTTCAAGTCCTTGTACATCTTGCTAGACCCCAGATGAATGGAATAAGGAGTAGCATGAGCTTCTCTCAAAATCGAGTTTTTCAACTCGTCATTCGCCGGAACGCATAACCAGTTCTTAAATCGCAAAAGTCCATCCTCGTGGACCACAAATCCAGGGGCTTTCCCCTGAGCCACATCATCTCGAATGCGCAACAAAAATGGGTCTGAACCCCGATTCACTCTGATCGCTTCCTCAAGTGGCGATGAAATCTCTAACATACAAAGTTGCCCTTGTACTCGCCGTAACCAGACCTCGATCTCGGGTCTTAGGAATTCCTGCTGAAGCTCCTTCTGAACTGTTAAACGAGCAAGCATTTGCTCCTGAACGGACTTACGACTCAAGGCGTCGGCGACAACGTTCGCCTTGTTGGAATATAAAACGCAGCGGAAGCAAGTTGGTGGAAATTATTTAAATAAAGGTTTTAAAAACTAACCAACATAAAAACCGGATCTATTTAGGCTTGTCAATTAATTAACTAAACAGATTAATAAACAATTAAATAAACATATTTACGCATGGGAGTTGGTAATTTATACCTTTGACGCGAAGTGGTAGAAATTCCATTTTGGTCGATTTGTCTCCTCTTCGTGTTCCTCTCCGATCTTCTTGTATTTCTACCTCAAGATCTTCTAGGGTATATTCCGCCTACATCCGGATGTCGTGTGGGCAACAATCTACCGGACTACTTGGAGTGCAATATGGATCGGCCGAATTACCTTCACAAGAAACTCACGATTTTTGTTCTCTCTATTTTTCTTGAATATTTTGGTATTTTTAGAAAAATATTGTGTTATCTAAATTATAAAATCCAAGACACAAGTCAAGATCCACAATTAAACACACACACAAAAATCGATTTTCTTGGGGAATAATAATGTTAAAATCGGCCAAGACATGTTCTCCTTTTATAGGTATTTTGGGCTACTCTAGGGACCTTAAGGAGGATATGGTAAGGACTCTTAATAGATGTCATCTTCCTATATTAGAAGTCTTCCTAATATAATGACTCTATTGATATCAACTTAGTCCACTAAAAAGTTGATATTGCACTTCCTACCAAAATCCCAAATTACGAAATTGCGCTCCTTTTTGAATTAATTATTTTCCGTGTTTAAGATATTCCATGTCCATTAATTAATTTAATCTACTGACAGCTTTTAATTAATTAATGTGTTATACATGAGTATACCACTCGACCTTTATTATTATATCGGAAAATTAATTCCACCTGCAGGGTTTAATATAATAATCCTTTCGAGTGCCTCAAGGGACATGATCAACCCGACTAGTCGGGACACGATTTCTAGCTATAATATTAATTATCATATAAATAATAATATTGCCCAAAATATCGAGCATATTGAGTCAATCATTGTGGCTCTCACCCATGATAAATCAAAGCAATAAATATTAAATATATATAATTAAATATTAATCACTAGAATTAAGAAATAATAATTGTCCGAGATGTACGTTCTTCTTATAGTCAGTACAGAAGAATCTATCTCACCTCGATCCTGTTCAACATATAGCGAATACGCTAATATATGCTAATGGTCAAGACCAACCAATCTGAAGCATACACTACAACCTCTCACATAACGGTCTAATGTTATATAGGTTGTGAACTAAATATTACTATATAAGGAACCGATAATGTGATCTTCTGTGTGACTCGACACACCACATTATCTACAATATAAAGTAATTTAGACTATATTTGCATAACCATAGCGTGAATAAATATACAAAACATGTGATAAATGAATTAAATATTTTCATAGATAAAGACCGGGAAATTAAGTAATACAAGCATAAAGTATGCTTTGACGTATACAACCCTAAGAATCTCCCACTTATACTCAAAGCATGCTTTTGAAGTATACTATCTAGAGTATGTCTATCTATCTCCCACTTATACTCAAAGCAATGCTGCCATACATCTCAACCCCATTCCTTCCACATGCCCTTCAAATGACTTTGAGGGCAACCCTTTCGTGAAAGGATCAGCTAGGTGTCTTCAGATGATATCTTGGAGACGATAATATTCCCTCTCTTCACAAAATCTCGAATGATATGATATTTGCGCTTGATATGTTTGCTTGCTTTGTGGGTCCATGATTCTTTCGAATTTGCAACAGCACCGGTATTATCACAATAAAGTGTATTACTCCTAGGCAAATTAGGAATCACACCCAAATCCTTTAGGAAGTACTTGAGCCATACCGCCTCTTTAGCTGTCTCTGAGGTTGCTACATACTCAGATTCCATGGTAGAGTCCGCTATGCATTTCTGCTTCACACTCCTCCAACTGATGGCTTCACCTCCCAAAGTGAAAACATATCCGAAAGTTGATTTCGACTTTTCTTTGTCCGCACTGAATTCCGAGTCAGTGTAACTCAAAGGACAAAGTGTATCAGATTGATATACAAGCATATGCTCCCTAGTCCTTCTCAGGTACTTGAGTATATGCTTGACAGCAATCCAATGTCCCGGTCCTGGGTTCGACTCATTTCTCGCCACCATACCTATAACATGATAGATATCAGGCCTAGTGCAAAGCATAGCATACATGAGGCTTCCCACTGCCGAAGCATAAGGGACTAACTTCATGTGATCTATCTCCTTCTGTGTCTTAGGACACATAGACTTAGATAGCTGAATTCCATGTTTGTAAGGTAAGAAACCTTTTTTGGAATTCTCCATGCTGAACCGCTTTAGCACCGTATCGATATAGGATGCCTGAGATAAGCACAACATCCTTTTCTTGCGATCTCGAAAGATCTTAATACCAAGGATGTGCCCAGATGTAACACCCCCAAAACCATATGGGAATATTACACGCCGTAGACCCTTTCCACAAGGATCTACCAGGCTAAACATCCATAAACAACCAAATGCTTGCCCAGCCAGGTTCAAACAATAAAATGATATAGACCGATATGGTCACTTACACGTGAATACACAGACTGATGAGGTCACACAACCCAATCGACAAAACTGACTTAAATAACATTACCCACACAGGGGTCGAAATACAATACAGCAGAAGACTGAAATCAACTCTGACAACACAACAAAAATCAAAACAACTCTCGACTCATGATTAGTATCGCAGCTCATCATCCTCTTGTGCCAATCCTGTGACTGCTCCCCTGAATCTGCATGTACCTGGACGCAAAACAGATATCCACCCCCGATTACTCGGGGGTTAGTAAAACTCCACTGTTTTACTAGTGCAAGTATCAAATCATACGAAATGTAACAAGCAAATAATAATCGTGAATCCAATATAATAATCAAGTATCAAAATATTCCCGGGAGGTTTTCACAAGGGAAGATAAGCGATGAAGTATTCGAAAATAAGATTATCATCTCGGGAATTTTTAGATTTTCAAAACCTTTAAGACCTCAAGTCCTGATTCACAAAACCTTTCGAAAAACTTTAGGGCCTTAACCCAAATCTTGTTTCATAACTCAGCAGTTTACAATACGGGAAACATTTATTCAAGCTTAGGACTCGGTCCACCATTCATTTTCATAAAACTTTTCCTTTCAAAACTTTCATTTGAAAATAATCATGCTCATGACACCGTGATCCACTGTCACGTGTCTCCGTAGGTTCAACAACCCGCACGGACTACACCACGCACAATTAAACAAACATAATCAATTCCCACACCGTGATCCACTGTCACGTGTCTCCGTAGGTTCAATAACCCGCACGGACTATTAACCAGACATAACCAATTCCGACACCGTGATCCACTGTCACGTGTCTCCATAGGCTTAACAACCCGCACGGACTATATCAATCACAACAATCACACACACAGTCCTGACACCGTAGTCCACTGCCACGTGTCACCGTAAGCCCCATCGAGCTCACCCGGTTGGACGTACTGTGTCCGAAACTCATGGTCCACTGCCATGTGTTATCGTAGGCCTCGTCAGACCAGCACGATTGGACCTCAGTACCTCACTAAGTTCTGACCCCGTAGTCCACTGCCACGAATCCTCGTAAGTCCCGTCGAACCAACACGAGTGAACTTAGCGATCACACACATATTCATATTCACATTCACATTACATACAACAATGAGCACAATTAATCAATCACATTGATAACCACAAAATCGTACATCACACGCACGTAACACAATCTCAACACTCGCAACAACTATCGTCAATCAACGACACATAACCAACATAACACACGTTCGGTACACAATACATTGCACAACCAAGTGTACAACCATCCCATATGTACGTCGCAATCCTGCACAAATGGCACAACGCCTAACACGTATACTAATATAACACTATTATCGCAAAGCCTTCAAATTACGGAAAACACAACCAACTCAAACGGGACATAATTATGAAGGCATGTAAAATCATAATACATCTCATACGTAATTACTAGTCGCAAGATACAAGTCGTATAATAAGATACTTGCCTTACTAACCGCTACCGAACGCTCCGAAGAACACGGTTCGACTGGGAAGCTTGGACCCCAAAGAAGGCAACGAACGGAAGGGTTCCGACTCGAGTTCTTCACAAGAATTCATTCCTAAGTCACAACGATATCAATTCAATCACAATTCTACAAAAACGTATGGAACTTCCCAAGTTCTACCCATTGAAGCATTTTATCGGACACTTTGAAGGCGTAGTCCAATTCAATCGATTATTCAAAGAAATACTCAAATTCGTTCCACAAAACTTCAAGGGTATTGAATGATTACGAGTTTACAATCAAGTTTCATCAACAATCCGAATCAAAACAAAGCAAATCGGCCAAAACACCAAGAAACCCCAAGAACATCCAAAATCCAAAAGTTTAGGTGTTCTTACCTTCGATCCGGGTGGAAGATGATGTTAATCCATGATTCCAACTTCCAAAACATGTTGTTATAAGTTGATTCTACTCAAAACCATCGATCTATGGTGAAAAATCGCGGAAGGAACGAAGAAAAGTTGAAAATGCCGGATGTGACTAGGTCCAGGCCTTAAATAGCCGACCCTGGCCGACCGCTTACGTACGTAACCGGCCAAGGCCTACGACGAATCGCCAAGGCCGAACTCCTACCCATTCTCGCCGGACATGTTACGACGTAATCGGCAGTCGTTATGTACGTAACAGCCTTACGGCCGCCATCGCCGGGCCATTACGGCCACATTTCGCCAGGCCTGGCGG
This sequence comes from Orobanche coerulescens, assembly GCA_033398695.1. Classification (NCBI taxonomy): domain Eukaryota; kingdom Viridiplantae; phylum Streptophyta; class Magnoliopsida; order Lamiales; family Orobanchaceae; genus Orobanche; species Orobanche coerulescens. The sequence goes on along the minus strand of CM065805.1, from coordinate 24,593,420 downwards.
CCAGACTTCGGTCGATCCGACGGTCCGAAAAATCCCGAAACTCAGACCTGAACGTAAACCGAAAACACGATTACGAAGTACTCGCAAAGACGAATCCGAACACTAAGAGGACACACGATTCTGACCACCCGAGGGCTCGAAATTCGACAACGGAAGTAATTACCCCAAACTTTGGGAAATTACGAAAATGGCCCAAAACGTCCGAAATACATGATACACGATCGAAACACCAAACCGAATCTTACAACATGAATAATAACATTAAATGAACTTCCGTGAAACTCGAAACAACAGTTTCAGACGAGATTCGCGAGAATCGAACTCAAGTGCGGAAAAGTCGTTTAAGAACACGGAACTCAACAAAACGATACCGAAACGAACTCGGATGACAAAAAGTGCAGAATTAAATATTCTCAGAATGACAAAACGGTCAAAAGCGAGTCATCGAAACGGACCTCCGCCAAAAAATGAAAATTACCGGAAATCCAAAATTGCGGATATTACACCAGCTTCTCCCAAATCCTTCATATCGAACTGCTCAGACAGCCATACCCTTACGTCTGATAATACCTTCACATTGTTTCCAATTAGAAGTATATCATCTACGTACAGTACAAGAAACACCAGCACGTTTCCATCACACTTTTTGTATACACAAATCTCACTAGGACACTGTTCAAAACCATACGATTGAATGACCTCATCAAATTTGGCTCTCTTAAGCTTGCACACTAAGTGCTCCTCTCCTTAAGCAATGAATCCTTCAGGTTGGCGCATATAGATTTCCTTATCAAGACTCCCATTCAAGAACGCAGTCTTGACATACATATGCCAAATCTCCATATCCAAATGCGCAGCTATAGCTAAGAGAATCCGGATCGATTTAAGCATGGCTACTGGCGAAAAGGTCTCATCGTAGTCGATGCTCTCCTTCTGAGTGTAACCTTTCGCAACAAGCCTTGTTTTTGAAGGTTTCAACCTTCCCTTTCGATCCTCTCTTACGCTTGTAGACCCACTTACTTCCAATGGGTTTTACCCCATTGGGTAGCTCTACTAGCTCCCACACTTGATTAGAATCCATAGATCCCATTTCGGATTCCATTGCTGTTTTCTAGGATTCAACATCCTTGTCTTGAACTGCCTGTTTGTACATACACTGATCCGTTTCATCCTGGTCCGGGGAGTGGTCCGAAGACGCTCTCACGCCGATAAAACGTTCAGGTTGACGAACAACTCTCCCACTACGATGAGGTGTGTCCTTGGTTTGCGTATCCATAATAGTGTCGATACGTGGTACACTAGGTGTTTGCACAATTGGTATTGTCGAAATCTCGCCACTAAGTTCTTCTAGAATGACCTCACTCCTAGGCTTGTGGCTTATCACACAGTACTCCTCTAAGAACCGGGCATTGGTGCTAACAATGACCTTCTGGTCTTTAGGACTGTAGAATAAGCCACCCTTCGTTCCCTTCGGATATCCTACAGACACTCGTACTTATGTACGAGATGCCAACTTATCATCTTCCTTATTGAGCACGTGTGCTGGTGAACCCCAAATCCGAACATGTCCTAGACTGGGCTTACGCCCATTCCAAAGTTCTGTGGGTGTTTTTGGAACTGATTTCGAAGGCACCAAGTTTAGAATGTACGCCGCTGTTTCCAAGGCATATCCCCAAAACGAAATAGGCAAATCAGAATAACTCATCATTGACCTAACCATCTCTAATAAAGTACGATTCCTTCGTTCAGCAACACTATTTTGTTGTGGTGTACCAGGCGCTGTGAGCTGGGAAGTAATCCCCTCATGTGCTAAGAAATCCATAAACTCTCCACTAAGGTATTCGCCATCACGACCAGATCGTAGTGACTTGATACTCTGCCTATGACGCTTCTCCGTTTCAGCCTTGAATTCTTTGAACTTATCAAAAGATTTAGACTTACATCGCATCAAATAGATATATCCATATCTCGAATAATCATCTATAAACGTGATGAAGTATTCGAAACCACCCTTAGCATGGATGTTCATTGGACCACATACATCGGTATGAACCAATTCCAACACATTTTGTGCACGATTTCCTTTGCTTTGAAAAGCCCTTTTAGTCATTTTACCTTCTGGACAGGGTTCGCATGTTGGAAATGACTCAACTTGGAGCGAATCCAATGGGCCATCGCTCACCAATCTTTGAATCCTTCTAAGGTTAATATGACCCAATCGTAAATGCCACAAGTTTGTTGGATTTGTGCTCGAAGGTTCTTTTCTTTTATTAGGATTAGTCAAAGAATTAAGCGATTTATAATTATGCAAGGAAGCTGGTGCAGCATTGATGATATAAAGTTCTTCATTATAAGTACTCCCACAAACATATTCACTATTCTTTTAATAACTGCATTATCTCCAAAAGAAACTAAATATCCATCGCGACGCAATTTAGAAACTGAAATTAAATTCATTCTAAAATCGGGTATCAATAATACATTATTTAGAACTAAAATCCTATCATCAACTTTTAGCTGCACGACTCCCACTGCAACAGCCTTTAGCCTGGAATAGTCGCCCCAACTTATTGTAATCTCATCCGCACTAAGTACCTTGGTTACTTGGAACCCCTGCGAGTCATAACAAACATGATCAGTGGAGCACGAATCCACTATCTATGAAGTGATGGAACAGGCAGCCAAACATGTTTTGACTACTAGTGCATGAGACGTACCTTTCTTAGGGCAGTCACTCTTGAAATGCCCTTTCAAACCACAGTTGAAGCACTTACCCTTCGGCTTTTTGTTCGCCTCGGGCTGAGGAGCCTTTGACTGAGGAGCCTTGCCCTTAGCTTTGAAGGTTGCGACTTGCTTCTGGCCAACCTGTTTTTTCTTCTTTCCCCATGTGGGTTTTGAAGAAGCAACACCGGTTGCAGCAAGAATTTGATGATAACCTTGTTTGAAGAGACCTTCAGCAGACTGAAGCTCTGTCAGAAGTTCCGCCAATGTGTAAGTCCTACGATTCATATTTTAGTTGAGGCGGAACTACTCAAAGCTTCTTGGTAAAGTGCCCAAGATAATATCAACCTGCGACTCCGCATCGATAGTGGCCCCCAGTATGCTCAATTCGTTCAAATGAGACATCATTTTAAGAACGTGATCCCTTACTGGGGTCCCTTCAGACATTTAGGTTGTCATCAAAACCCTCATTGCATTTTTCCTAGCCGTCCGGTTCTGATGACCAAACATCTCAGTGAGATTTTTCATCATTTCCGCGGCCGAGCCCATCATCTGATGCTGATGCTGCAATACATTTGTCAATGAAGCCAAAATGTAACAGCGATCCATCTCATCAGACTTTTTCCATTTCCGAAATTCAGCCAACTCTTCAGGAGTGGCATCCGTTTCTGGTTCCAAAGGGCTCTCCTCAGTTAAAACAAATTTGTGCCCCTCGCCAGTCAAGACAATATCAAGATTTCTTTTCCAGTCGCCAAAGTTAGTGCCATCAAGTTTGTTTTGTTTGAGAATAACATCTAGTGGATTGAAAGACATCTGAGAATAAAATTAAAAACACCATTCATCACATAATTCGACGTAAAATATAAACCTTAAAACAATATATATATACAATCAACCAACACCTTGAAAAACCGCACATGCAAGCCACGATAGTGTGGACGTTTACACGTACATTTTCAAGTAGATTTTAACGTCTTTAATTTTACTATCTAGACAAGATGCGTTTTGACAAGTAAAATTAATAGTTGGTTCCTCTTGGCCATGTATTTAGTTAACATAGACTCCGATGGGGAGCTTATTAATCAATACACCTAAGTGAACACTATAATTTAACAAACCTTAGAATATCATTTAATGATAATAGTCATACAGATGGAGAGGTCCTATCATAAAAAATAATATTCACCTTTTTGTTATCAAATTTGAAGTTTAAAACTAGTGAGCCAATAATTAGCACATCCGATGTGGAGGAAGACTCTAATGTCAACGCGCATGCTAATTATTTCACAATTTAAACCAATTATGGAGGCTAATTTGATATTGAAAAATCAATTTAAAATCACTAGGTTATTTTGAAAAATTAAGGTTTTTAATTTTCTCGTCCTATCATGCAATGAAACATATCACGCATACATCCATACATGCCATACATCAAAACAATAAAAACCAACAAATAGTAAAAATTGGATAATTAAATCCAATTATCATGGCTTTTATTTCTCGTTTTGAATAACGAGAAAATATTCGGCTCGTTTGCTCCCAATGCTTCAAGCATCTCGTGGAAAAACGAATCGAACGACCCGAACCGGACAACTTGATCCACGTCGCCGGCTGGCCGCCACGCCCGCCGCCTTGTTCGATTGCCCGAGCCGCCAATGCCGAGCGCAGCAGGCCGCGGCCGAGAGCAGTTGTTGACCGAGTGCTGATCGACTCCCTGCTGGTCTCGGTCGGTTCGTCCGATCGGGACTCCTCTTCGTGTTGGACTTCTTTCTCTTTCGTACTTTGTGTGTTCCAATTCGATTACAATTTTATTCGAAATAAAATACATCGAATTTATATCAAATTACGAGAAAAATAAATCATATTCTACTCGTGGATTTTCTCAGGGGAAAAACTTATACATGCCACAAAAACGGGCCAAATTACCAAAACGCGTAAATAAATAAAAAATATCACATAGCCATGATAATTGGACCATATTCTCATGCAAGACAAATTCTAGCAAAATATTCCAAAAATCATACTACATGAATATTTAATTGCTAGCATATTAATCACCAAATTAATTAAATTGAACAGAACCTAAAGACCGGCTCCGACACCAATTGTTGGAATATAAAACGCAGCGGAAGCAAGTTGGTGGAAATTATTTAAATAAAGGTTTTATAAACTAACCAACATAAAAACCGGATCTATTTAGGTTTGTCAATTAATTAACTAAACAGATTAATAAACAATTAAATAAATATATTTACGCATGGGAGTTGATAATTTATACCTTTGACGCGAAGTGGTAGAAATTCCCTTTTGGTTGATTTGTCTCCTCTTTGTGTTCCTCTCCGATCTTCTTGTATTTCTACCTCAAGATCTTCTAGAGTATATCCCACCTACATCTTGATGTCGTGTGGGCAACAATCTGCCGGACTACTTGGAGTGCAATATGGATCAGTCGAATTACCTTCACAAGAAACTCACGATTTTTGTTCTCTCTATTTTTCTTGAATATTTTGGTACTTTTAGAAAAATATTGTGTTATCTAAATTATGGAATCCAAAACACAAGTCAAGATCCACAATTAAACACACACACAAAAATCGATTTCTTGGGGAATAATAATGTTAAAATCGGCCAAGACATGTTCTCCTTTTATAGGTGTTTTGGGCTACTCTAGGGACCTTAAGGAGGATATGGTAAGGACTCTTAATAGATGTCATCTTCCTATATTAGAACTCTTCCTAATATAATGACTCTATTAATATCAACTTGGTCCACTAAAAAGTTGATATTGCACTTCCTACCAAAATCCCAAATTATAAAATTGGGCTCCTTTTTGAATTAATTATTTCTCGTGTTTAAGATATTCCATGTCCATTAATTAATTTAAGCTACTGAGAGCTTTTAATTAATTAATATGTTATACATGAGTATACCACTCGACCTTTATTATTATATCGAAAAATTAATTCCACCTGCAGGGTTTAATATAATAATCCTTTCGAGTGCCTCAAGGGACATGATCAACCCGATCGGGTCGACACGATTTCTAGCTATAATATTAATTATCATATAAATAATAATATTGCCCAAAATATCGAGCATATTGAGTCAATCATTGTGGCTCTCACCCATGATAAATCAAAGCAATAAATATTAAATATATATAATTAAATATTAATCACTAGAATTAAGAAATAATAATTGTCCGAGATGTACGTTCTTCTTATAGTCAGTACAAAAGAATCTATCTCACCTCGATCCTGTTCAACGTATAGCGAATACGCTAATATATGTGTTGCTACCCGAAATATTATCCAGAGATAGATATTGCTGGTTGTACGGGCAGCAAACAAAGTGCGAGAGCACGTCCGTAGGAATGGAAATAACACAAGATTTGCTGGGTTTGTTAGGCCCGAGCTTGAATGCTCTCGCGAGATGTTATTAATACGAATACGTTGGAGTACAAATATTAATGTAAGAATGCAATTACAATGAGTGTAAAAGATCATAGTAATCTAGCTCTTGAGCGAAGCTCTGTGTGTTCTTGTTCTCGTTTCTGCCGACCGTCTTATGGGTTAAGAGGTCTCGAGAGTGAGAGAGAAATATGTCCGAAGTGTATAGCGTTGCCAAGAGAGAGAAGGCAGAGAGCCAGATAGTGAGAAGCCAATTATGAGCTGAACTTCTGAACCCTTTTTCCGCTGCTGGAGGCTTCCTATTTATAGGACTGGACGTAGGTGGGCGATCGCCTTTCCTGTGTTATAATAAGGGGGCGATCGTCTCGCAGCACGTGGGTTGGTTGCCTTAAAGTCCGCGGCTGCTGCTGGCAGCCAGCTGTGCGAGCCAATGAGGAGCCTGCACGCGTCCTGAGTCGCTGTCTCGGGAGGTCCCACTTTGCACCTTTCGGCGGGTCTGTCGGTAGGTGAGAAGATGGTGACAGACTGTGGTCAACGATCCATGTTCTGCGCCCTTTTCCGGATCTGCATGTGGGTCTCTGTCCTGAGCTTCGGCCTTCACCGACTAGACGGATGCTGGCTTCGCATGGCATGAAGCGGTCGTCCTTGGCCGGGCACCAGAGTCGATCGCCAGGTGCCAAGAGAGGATCGCCTTAGATGTCGATCGCTCGGCACTTGGGTTTGATCTAGGAGCTCCGTTATGTAGGCCAGTCGGCCTTGGTCTGGTCGACTCTGGATGGGTCGCCCGGTATTAGTGCCGATCGCCTGTCGAGGTGTATAAATCTCGACACAACAATTGCCCCCCAGCGTGCTCCGATGTTGAAGACATGGGGTAAGGTGGTTCCACTGGCGATCGTTTAGGATAAAGACGGGCGAATTGATCGTTTGGCGTGCTATCTTCGGTCTTGTACTTGAACTGTAGGTAGTTTCTTCAATTTTGCCGATCCCTCGTGGAAAGTTGATTGTTTCGACGTTGAGGAACCATGCACGGTTGTGGAGTTCGATGGACCGACCTCCATGATCGTGTCTTGTGCGCGAGCGACATTCCAATTGTAGGTTTGTCTCGTGGCTCATTTTATTGTGAGGGTCCTCCGTTAGGCTGCGCCCGCCTCGTATTTAAACAAAGGGCGTGCGGTCTTGGTCTGGAGGAGTCCTTGCACGGGGCGTCGTCAGATTAATCGACTCCACGTCCGCGGCTTGTTAGCACTTTTCTACCTTGGATCGTCATGTTAGACGGCAATCCTCGATGGTATACGTTGTGACGGGGGTAGGGACGCGTCGCATTGTCCGGGTCCACCAAGTTAGATGATGAACCTTTGAGGATGGGCGAGCGTGTCCACTGATTTGTTTGGAGGGTCCTTCGGCTACGCCCGCCTCGTATTTAAACGAAAGACGAGCGATCGCAGCCCAAAGGAACCTTGCATGGCCGAAGCTGTCGGTTCCATCGACATCCAGGACCATGGCTGCACTCTTCTACCTCAGATCGTCATGTTAGATGGCGATCCTCGACGGTGTACGTTGTGCTGGGGGAGGCGATCTCGTGCCTAGGTCCATCATGTAGATGATGAACTTTAGATGGCGAGCGAGTCCTCCATTTTTGGAGAGGTTGCTTGATTCTGGCGATCGGGTTGGAAGCCTGGTGATCGTCGTTCGGTCGCCGATCGCGTTGCTAATAGGTGAAAAAGAAATATCTGCCTGGCCAAAAAGTCTGCGGCCTTGGCGCGGAAGATTGCGTAGGTCGGGGGGATGTCCTTCGTAAGGTGCCTGAACATAGGCGAAAGACCATTGAATCCCCCTAGGACCGAGTAGAGGTCGATCTCATCGCTTACGGGCTCGCCGTTGAGGATTACCTCATCCACCTGGTCGATGTAGTCTGCATCGGACTCGTCTTCCCCCTGCCTGATTTTCATCACGCGGTGGGGGCCTTCCGGTTGAGCGACCTTGGCGGCGAAGTACGACGTGAAGTCGTTCGCCAGTTGTTCAAAGGAACTAATGGATCGCGGTGGCAATGAGACGTACCACCTATGGGCCAGGTCGCCCAGCGTCAGCGGGAACATTTGGCATCTGGTCGCGTCTGATGCCCCACATCCGGTCATGTAGATCCGGAACTTGCTCAGGTGAGTCTCGGGGTCCGACCTCCCCTCGTACAAAGATGTTTGAGGAGGAGTGATCCTTGAATGCACGGGGGCGAGCTCAATATGGACCGCGAGTGGCTCGCTCGGCTCGGAGATCTTTTTCTTGGCGCCTGCCCCAGTTTCCAGGAGCGCCTTCATGTCATCAAGCTGGCGTTGCATTGCGGCCATCGCCGTAGCTTGGTCGTTTGTGGTTTGGCTCAGAGAGCGAGAGCCGAGGCGATCGTGTACCGATCTCCTGACTCCGCGGGAGGTGATTAGGTCGTCGCCGCCGATCACGGTTCTTCAGCGAAGAGGAGCCAGATGGCTATCTTGCCTTCTGGGAGCTGGATAAGCTGAACTCCTGGTGATGGATTCGGGCTCCGTCGTCTCGTGGCTGGGGCCAAAATGCCCCGATCGCCATGATGGGTCGCTGCCTAGGCGGCTGAACATAGAACCGTCCCGCCTCGCGAGTGCTTCTGCTCGTGAATCGGGGCTTCCTGACGATCGCTCGTCGAGTAACCCCTTGAGTTTCCGCTTGCCCGCGCGATGGATGGCCGATGGGGTAATTACGGGCGCGTAGAATGCTCTCCGTCGCTCCCTTAGGATGGCCATAGCCTCCTCGATCTGTTCCGCGGTTTGGAACTGGTCGCGCGAAAGGTTGGGGCCGTCCCTCAGGTGCGGGATCGAGAGTCTCGCGTCGCCACGGCTACCCTCTGCCGTAGGTTGGGGCTTGGATTGAGCCGGAATAAGGCGTTCGGCGGTTCTGAGAGCGGTTCTCTTTGCTGTGTTGGCAGATGTCATGATTCTGAAGATTTCTTTGAAGAACAGTGAGTGTTTCTTCAGGTATATGCTCCGGAGAACAGTGAGTGTTCTTCGAGACGGTCGGAGTAAAAATGAAGGTTAAGATGCCCCTCCTTCTAGCGCCAATTGTTGCTACGCGAAATATTATCCGGAGATAGATATTGCTGGAATGTACGGGCAGCAAACAAAGTGCGAGAGCACGTCCGTGGGAATGGAAATAACACAAGATTTGTCGGGTTTGTTAGGCCCGGGCTTGAATGCTCTCGCGAGATGTTATTAATACGAATACGTTGGAGTAAAATATTTATGTAAGAATGCAATTACAATGAGTGTAAAAGATCCTAGTAATCTAGCTCTTGAGCGAAGCTCTGTGTGTTCTTGTTCTCGTTTCTACCGACCGTCTTATGGGTTAAGAGGTCTCGAGAGTGAGAGAGAAATATGTCTGAAGTGTATAGCGTTGCCAAGAGAGAGAAGGCAGAAAGCCAGATAGTGAGAAGCCAATTATGAGCTGAACTTCTGAACCCTTTTTCCGCTGCTTGAGGCTTCCTATTTATAGGACTGGCCGTAGGGGGGCGATCGCCTTTCCTGTGTTATAATAAGGGGGCGATCGTCTCGCAGCACGTGGGTTGGTTGCCTTAAAGTCCGCGGCTGCTGCTGGCAGCCAGCTATGTGAGCCAATGAGGAGCCTGCACGCGTCCTGAGTCGCTGTCTCGGGAGGTCCCACTTTGCACCTTTCGGTGGGTCTTTCGGTAGGTGAGAAGATGGTGACAGGCTGTGGTCAACGATCCATGTTCTGCGGCGCCTTTTCCGGATCTGCATGTGGGTCTCTGTCCTGAGCTTCGACCTTCGCCGACTAGACGGATGCTGGCTTCGCGTGGCATGAAGCGGTCGTCCTTGGCCGGGCGCCAGAGTCGATCGCCAGGTGCCAAGAGACGATCGCCTTAGATGTCGATCGCTCGGCACTTGAGTTTGATCTGGGAGCTCCGTTCTGTAGTCTAGTCGGCCTTGGTCTGGTCGACTCTGGCTCGGTCGCCTGGTATTAGTGCCGATCGCCTGTCGAGGTGTATAAATCTCGACACAACAATATGCTAATGGTCAAGACCAACCAATCTCAAGCATATACTACAATCTCTCACATAACGGCCTAATGTTATATAGGTTGTGAACTAAATATTACTATATAAGGAACCGATAATGTGATCTTCTGTGTGACTCGACACACCACATTATCTACAATATAAAGTAATTTAGACTACATTTGCATAACCATAGCGTGAATAAATATGCAAAACATGTGATAAATGAATTAAATATTCTCATAGATAAAGACCGAGAAATTCGGTAATACAAGCATAAAGTATGCTTTGACGTATACAACCCTAACACACCTTACCCGGGTGGTACTGAATCTCAATATCATAATCCTTAATCAGTTCTAACCATCGTCTCTGTCGCATATTCAACTCTTTCTGAGTAAATATATACTTCAAGCTCTTATGGTCGGTGAAAATCTAACAGGTGACGCCATAAAGATAATGATGCCAAATCTTCAACGCGAATACCACGGCCGCTAGCTCTAGGCCGTGGGTCAGATAATTGACCTCAAGGCCTCAATTTCCGCGAAGCATAGGCAATCACTTTCCCGTTCTGCATTAGTACACATCTGAGACCATGTCCGGACGCGTCGCTATAAACCACAAATCCTTCCGTCCCTTGTGGCAAGGAAAGGACAGGTGCTGAAATTAACCGGACCTTGAGTTACTCAAAACTCAGTTGACACACATCGGACCACGCGTATTTCTTATCCTTCCGCAAAAGGTTCGTCATAGGTTGAGTGATTTTAGAAAATCCTTCCACAAATCACCGGTAATAGCCAGCTAATCCGAGAAAGCTTCGGAATTCCTTAACATTCTTCGGAGGTTGCCAATCTCGGATAGCCTCTGTCTTCTGAGGGTCGACACGTATTCCGTCTGCTGAAATTACATCTCCGAGAAACGTCACTTCGGACATCCAGAACTCACATTTGGAAAATTTTCCATAGAGTTGTTCTCGTCTCAATACGTCAAGGACTTGATGATGGTGAAATTCATGCTCCTCTTGGTCACGAGAATAAATCAAAATTTCATCAATGAAGACAACCACGAACTGATCCAAATAGTTGATGAAAACTCGATTCATTAACTCCATGAATACCGCAGGTGCATTACACTAGAACAAAAAGTGGATTTGGCTACACCAAAAAAGTGTGATGATATACATATAGTCACACATGCATTTTCGAATGTGTGTGACAAAAGGTCGTGCGACCGTAGGGTGTTTATGGTCATATTTTGGAGTTAGTGTCCGTATCTATTAAAAAACAGTGACCAAAAGTGTTAATAAGTGTGACCGTAAACACTGTACAAGCACACAAAGCATGTTTTTTTTGTACATTTAGTCACATTCAATTTAGCATAAAGTGGCCAAAAGTATTAATAAGTGTGACCATATGGTCTTTAAAGTGAAGTAAAAGTGTATTTTGTGTGACTATTGTTCATCCAATGGCCACATGAATGTTATGTTTGTTATCCAAAATATTATTCGGAATAATTTGCTGGATATAGCTACGGGTGAGTAACAAACAAAATGCGAGAGCACGTATGATGGAATGTAAATAACACAAGATTTGCCGAGGTTGTTAATCTCGGGCTTGAATGCTCTCGCAAGATATTATTAATAAGAATACTGCTTTGGAGTACAACTATTAATGTTAGAGTACAATTACAATGAGTGTAATAACCCTAGTTGTCTAACTCTTGAGTGCTGATGATTGCCGGAAGAACCAGAGTTAATGCTCTGTGAGTTCTCGTTACAAAGATGAAGTGCTGTGTGTGTATGGAATCTCTGTGTAAATGTCGAAAGTTTGAACCTCTCTCCGTGTATGGGTGAAAAGTCCAAAAGTTCCAAAAGTCCCTTCCAAATGCTGGAAGTCTTCTATTTATAGGAGAGGAGTTGGGATGTCTCAATCCCCCAAACGGACGAGCGCCTTTCTGCATTAAATGTTAATTTAGTGCTTTTGCCATGCCATTAAGGGCGATCGTCCCAGCACGTGGGTCGGTTTCCTTAAAGTTCGCAGCTGCTACAGGATGTCAACTATGCGAACCATTGAGAAACCGAGACATGCCCCGAGACTCAGTCCTGGGAGGTCCCACCTAGGGCGCCTTTTGCGGGTCTGTCGGTAGGTGAGAGGCTGTCCTTGTCACTAACAGCTGGTGATGGGCTGGAGTCAAAAATCCTTCTCCTGCTGCGCCGTTTGCGGGTCTGTACGTGGGCCTTCTTTCCGAGATTCAGTCTTCGTAGACTTGACGGAGGTCGGCTTTACATGTGGCATAATACGGTCGTCCTTGGTCGGGTAGTAGAGACGATCGCTAGGTACCTAAAGACGATCGCCCTGGACGTCGATCGCTCTGTACTTGATCTCGATCTGACATCTTCGTTTGGTAAGACTGCCTTAGTTTATTTAACACTTAACTTGGGCCGACCGGCCTTTGTGCCCGTTGGCGGGCTGTTGATGCTTCTTGGCAGCCGATCGCGGTTGAGGCGATTGCCTCTTCCGAGGCGTATTAATCGCCGCACAATAATTACCCCCCAGCTCGCTCCGATGTTAAATACGTGGGGTGAGGTGGTTCCACTGGCGATAGCTTGAATGGACTACGAGCGACTCATCATTTTATGGAACAGGCGATCGTCTTCTCAAGCGGATTTCGATTTTGAATTTGGACGGCCTACTCGGTCGGCCCTTTGGTTGATAACTTCAAAGCCTACGTGCTTGAGCACCCTCTGCATCCAGCCTTCATCGTGCCGATCCTCGACCTCTCCTCGGATCATGGGGTCGACTTGAGTTGGTATCCGTCGCCGGACAACCTTATTCACCCGGGTGCCCCAGAGGACGGGGGTGCAGTGGTTGTTGATGGCGAGGGAGCGAGCGCCGATCTCTGAGTTTTTCTTGCTTTTTACTTGTAAATTTCCAGGCTTTTGTTGTATTTTGCCCTCGGTCCACCGTGCTTGTACATCAGATACAAATGAAATGAAATGAAAAAATGTTTCTTTATCTGATTTCTTGTGTTTGTATGTTCGTCTTTCCAAATCACTTGCATTGACCTGGCATCGATCGTCGTATGTATAGCTCCGCTCTCCTCCTTGTTTTTGTTTACTTAGTGAAAGTAAGAGAATGAAAATAAATCGTTTAGTGAGCGATCTTTGGTCTAGTTCTTGCGATCTTCAATTTTGTAGATTCCTCGAGGAAGGCCGACCATCTCGGCCTAGAGGAACCTTGCACGGTCGTGGAGTTCGATGGAACCGACCTCTGCGACCATATCTTGTGCGCGAGCGACATTCCGTCTAATAGTCTACGTCTCGCGACTCACTTAATTATGAGGGTCCTCCGTAGGTTACGTTTTGCCTCTCAATGTAGCAATGGGGCGGACGATCTCAGCCTGTAGGAGTCCTTGCACGGAGCACCGTCGGATGAATCGGCTTCGCGACTGTGTCTTGTTAGCACTTTTCTGCCTGGGACCGAAATGTTAGATGGTGGACCTTCGAGGGCATACGTTGTGATGGGGGGCGGGATGCGTCGCATTGTCCGGGTTCACCATGTTAGATGATGGACCTTTGAGGGCGGGCGAGCATGTCCACAGATCTGTTTTGGAAGGTCCTTCGGCTACGCCCGCCTCGTATTTAAACGAAAGGGCGAGCGATCTCCGCCCAAAGGAACCTTGCATGGATAGGTTGTCGGTTCCATCGACCTCCACAACCATTGCTGCACTTTTCTACCTGGGATCGTCATGTTAGATGGCGATCCTCGACGGTATACATTGTGCTGAGGAAGGCGATCGCTTGCCTAGGTCCATCATGTTAGATGACGAACTTTAGAGGGCGAGCGAGTCATCCTCTTTTTGGAGGCATTGCTCAGGCAGTAGCTTTTGGTTTGTTTTGCCGAAGCAAGTCACTTGGGGAGAATTGGAAAATCTCGTTAAGCACTTTGCACATTGAGTAAATGAATACAGGGTGTTTCTACTGATAGTACTTCTTCAAATAGACGGTGTTCCAGGGATATTGGTCCGGAGTGCCGTCTGGGTGTTGGAGCTCGTAGGCTCCTTTGGTTAGCCACTTGGATATCCTGAACGGGCCCTCCCAGTTCGGACCAAATACTCCTATGTGGGTTTGGATCTTCTTGAGGACTAGGTCGCCCACTTGTAATCGCCTTTCTTTAACCTTTGAATTGAAGAACTTTTCGGATTTCCTTTTGTGGATCGTGTTCTCCATTTCCGAGGTCAGTCGTTGTTCTTCGAGCATATCCAAGTCGATTTGCCGAGCTACATCATTGTCCGTCGTCATTTGTTGTGCAGTTCGGTGGCTGAGGACGGCGATCTCCGATGGGATCACTGCGTCTGTTCCGAAAGCGAGGGCGAATGGGGTTTCGCCGGTTTAATTTATTGTCATCGTTCGATAGGACCACAAAACATCCGGGAGCTTGCTCGCACAACGCCCTTGCTTGGATTCGAGTCTGGCTTTGATCGTGTGCTTGAGGATCTTGTTTACAGCCTCTACATGTCCGTTTGTTTGAGGGTGGTAAGGGGTCGAGAACAACTTTTTTATTCCCCATTTCTCGCAGAATTGCATAACTTCCAAACCGTCGAATTTCTTTCCGTTGTCGGAGATGATAGCCTGAGGTAGACCGAAACGGCAGATAATGTTTTTCCAAATGAACTTAATTACTTGATCTTGGCCGATCTTGTTGAGTGGTTCGGCCTGTGCCCATTTTGTGAAGTAATCGACCCCCACGATGGCGAATTTACATCCCCCGGTGCTGTTGGCAAAGGACCGATGAGGTCGATGCCCCATTGGGCGAACAGCCATGGACTATACATAGAGGTGAGCTGCTCGGGGGAGAGCTTGATGTTCGGGCCCATTATTTGACACCTATGACAAGATCGGGCATAAGCGATCGCGTCCCTTCGCAGGGTAGGCCAGAAAAAACCCTGCCTGGTCGTCTTGTGGATGAGGGCTCGCCCTCCTGCGTGATTTCCACAGATCCCGTCATGGATTTTGGCTAAAATAAGTCGGCCTTCCTCCGGCGTAATGCATTTGAGGAGAGGAAGGCTGAAAGCTCGCTTGAAAAGCCGGTCGTCCAAGAGGGTGTATCTGGTCGCTCGGAGCTGAAGCTGGCGAGCCTTGACCCAATCTGTGGGGACCGTTCCGTCCTTCAAGTATTCAATGAACGAAGTCATCCAGTTCTCTTCGGCGATGGCAACTGTGGCGACCAAGCTTTTGTCGATCTCCGATCTTGCCAATTTAGTGATTTGGATGTTAGAGAAATCCGCTGCCCCATCCGACGAGGCGAGTTTGGATAGGGCATCGGCTTGGGAGTTGTGCTCTCTCGGAATTTGCTCGATTAGCACTTCTTCAAAATTTGTGCACATTTCGGGGACCAACTCTTGATATTTGATCATCTGTTCACAGCGCGCCTCATATTCTCCCTTGACTTTGTTCATGACCAAGAGGGAGTCCATGAAGACGTGAAGGCGACGAACGCTAGATCAAGCCCGCCTACTAAGGCTTCGTACTCGGCTTCATTGTTGGTCGCGCAGAAATCAAAACGCACAGCATTTGTGAAACTCTGTCCGTCGGGGCTTATGAGGACAATCCCCGCCCCCGCTCGCGAGCTGGTCGACGAGCCATCTACGAAAAGTTTCCAGGCGGGACGACCGACTTGGGTTGGGCTAGGCGGGAGAGTTAATTCCACCACAAAATCTGCCAGCGCTTGGGCCTTGATCACCGTGCGAGGAGCATACGTGACACCGTATTGGGCGATCTCCAGTGACCACTTGAGGAGTCGCCCATTGGTGTCTAGCCGGTGAAGAACTTGCCTTAGAGGGAGAGTCGTCAGAACCTCCACTTGGTGTTCGAAGAAATAGGCACTCAGCTTGCGAACACTCATGACAAGTGCGTAGGGAAGCTTCTCCAGAGGCGTGTAACGTGTCTCCGCGTCATGTAGTGCTTGACTAACGAAGTAGATCATCAAGTGGGTTTGTCCCTCTGCTTGCACTAATGCTGCGCTCAGCGCGACCTCCGAGGCTACCAGGCAAAGGAACAACTTCTCGCCGAGGATTGGTTTTGCCAAAATTTGGGGGTTGGAAAGATACTCCTTGATTTTGGCGAACGCCATTTGACTTTATTTCGTCCACGCAAATTTTTTATCCTTTATGGTGGCGAAGAAAGGCTTGCTTTTGTCTCCGAGCCGCGAAATGAAACGATTAAGGGCTGCCAAACACCTGCTTGACATTCCGTGGTTCTTGCATGTCGAGGATTGCCTTGATCCTTCGATCCCCCTTTGGCTCACGATGTGCCCCAGGAATTTTCCGGAGCTTACTCCGAAGTTGCATTTTTTGGGGTTCAGCTTCATGTTGAAACTCTCGAGGATGGCGAACGTCTCGGCGAGGTCTTTGAGGTGATTTTCCTTTTTGAGGCTCTTGACCACAATGTCGTCAATGTAAACTTCCATGGTTTTGCCGATTTGATCAGCGAACATCCCGTTGACTAGGCGTTGGTAGGTCGCCCCCGCATTTTTCAGACCGAACGGCATTCGGACCCAAAATAACACGTCTTTTTCCATGTGGAATGATGTGTGTTTTACGTCTTTCTCCGCCATTGGGATCTGATGGTATCCGGCGAAGGCGTCCATAAACGACATCATTTTGAAACCTGCCGTGCTATCGACCAAGTGGTCAATGTGAGGCATTAGAAAGTGATATTTCGGACAATCCGCGTTGAGGTTGGTGAAATCGATGCATAACCTCCAGGAGTCGCTCGCCTTCTTGACGAGCACCGCGTTGGACACCCACTGTGGCTCATCGGTAGCTACCCCGATCAGTTTATTGTCGAGTAGCTTTTTGACTTCTGCATCTAGCGCAACTATTTTTCTGAACCGAATTTCCTACGTTTTTGGTGAACACGCTTCCTTTCCGGGTCGATTTTCAGATAGTGGCAAGCATATTCAAGATTGATGCCGACCATATCTTGATGCGACCAGGTAAAGATTCTGATGTTCTTTTGTAGTAAACTGATCAGATCGTCTTTTAGCTCAGGATCGACGCTCGAGCCGATCTGCACTTCCCGCTCCGGGCGAGCCGGATCGATTGTTATACTTTCCAACTCTTCGGTGGGGATGGTCGCCTCTCGTTTGAAGCGTTCGCTGGAGTCGATCCTTGGATCAACATCGAGGCTTGGCTCGAAGCCGATCCTCGGTTCGATGTAGTCCGACGATCGATGTGAGATACCGTCTTCTGAGTTGGGCTGGTATGAGGTGTTGGCTCGTCGATCTCCATTGGTTGGTTGTCGATCGTCCCAGTATTACAAACAGGACAAGAAACATTTAAAGTAAAAGCTACAGCACAAGAGTAGTTCAAACACTTCTTTGCCATTAGCTGATCTCCTTTTACAGTACCGACTATCCCTTCGGTAGTGGGGAACTTGATACAATAAAAGAAAGAGAAGGCGACCACCTCAAAGGTTTCTAAAAAGGGGCGACCTAAGAACCCATTATAGATGCTGGGCATGTCTATGATTACAAAGTTCAGGTTCCTAGTGATCTTAACCTTAGGATCATAACAGCAGACTAGCTCGACGGAGAGCTTGATCCTTCCATAGGCTTTGACCGTGTTGTCGCCGAACCCTTGAAGCACGGTTTCGAACGGCTTGATGAATTTGGTCAGGTTGCCAAGCTGGTCCAGAGCAGACTTGTATATGATGTTGCAAAAGCTCCCGTTGTCAACCAGCACGTGGTCGACCGTTTTTCCAAGGATACATGCAGAGATCACCAAGGCATCCCCCTTGGGGCACCGCACTACCTCCCTATCCTTGTTGGAGAAGGATATGAGAACATCTTTGGAGATGGTTGGCTCCGGGGGCACCACGACATGGACTCCGGCGAACGCCCTCAGCTCGGACTTCTGTTTTTTGTTTGACATGGTGGAAACCGGGGAAAGACCTCCGAGATTTCCACCTCCTGATTGAAGCATATTGATCCGTCCGCCGGGGTTGATCGGAGGGATCGACTCATCTGAGTTCTCCGCCTCATTTCGTTCGATTCTAGAAACCAGATTGGGAGGTTAACGATCGTCATTATGTCGCCGATCGCGGCCCCCGGTCCTTTCTGCCTGGGGCTCCGGCTTGGTTACTAAACTGTCCAGCTTGCCTTCCTCGAACAATTCCAGAGTTGTCTGAGGAGGTCGCGGCATTGGCTGGTGTTGTGGCCGGGACTTCTGTGGTAGGCACAAAATTTATTGCGGTCTAGATGACCGTTGTCCCTCATCACCTTTGGCTTGCTTAGCCATTCGTGCCCCTTGATGGCGTTGAAGATATGGGCCGGAGATAGATTGAGGTTGCGGAGGAGGTGGACTTCCACATCCTCGAAGGCCTTGAACTCACCGAGTGGCTTCACGACCGCCTTTCTGGACTTGGCGATCGCCTTCTTTGGGATGGGAGATGGCGCCTTCCTCCCTCCGGTTGCCCCCTCGCCTAGGCGAACAGTGAGCAACCTCTGCCTGGCCAAAAAGTCGGCGGCCTTGGCGTGGAAGATCGCGTAGGTCGGGGGGATGTCCTTTGTGAGGTGCCTGAACATGTGCGAAAGACCATCGAAACCCCCCAGGACCGAGTAGAGGGCGAGCTCGTCGCTTATGGGCTCGCCAGTGAGGACTATTTCATCCACCCGGTCGATGTAATCTTCATCGAACTCGTCTTTCCCCTGCCTGATCTTCATCATGCGGTGGGGACCTTCTAGCCGAGCGACCTTGGCAGCGAAGTACGACGTGAAGTCGCTCGCCAGCTTTTCAAAGGAGTTAATTGAGCGCGGTGGCAATGAGATGTACCACCTATGGGCAAGATTGCCCAATGTTAATGGGAACATTCGGCATTTCGTCGCGTCTGACGCCCTGCATCCGGTCATGTAGATCCGGAACTTGCTTAAGTGAGTCTCGGGGTCCGATCTACCCTCATACAAAGGTGTTTGAGGAGGAGCGATCTTTGGTTGCACGGAGGCAAGCTCGATCTGGACCGCGAGCGGCTCACTTGGTCTGGTGACCTTTCTCTTGGCGCCTGCCCCAGTTTCTAAGAGCGCTTTCATAACGTCGAGCTGGCGTTGCATTGCGGCCATCGCCGTAGCCTGGCTTCTTGTGGTCTGGCTCTCGGAGCGGGAGCTGAGGCGATCATGTATTGATCTCCTGGCTCCGTTGTAGGCGATGAGGTCTTTGTCGCCGAGCTCGATTTTTCGGCGAATGGGAGCCAAATGGCTGACCTGTTTTTTGGGAGTTGGGTATGCCGAACTCCTGGTGATGGATTTGGACTCCGACGTCTCATGGCTGAGGCCAGAATGCCCAGGTTTCCATGAAGGATCACTTCCTAGGCGGCTGAAGACGGAACTGTCCCGCCTCGCGAGTGCCTTTTCTCGTGAATCGGGGCTTTCTAACGATTGCTCGACATATAACTCCTTGAGCTTTCGTTTGCCCGTGCGACAGATGGTTGAGGGGTAATAGTGGGCGCATTGCATGCTCTCCGTCGCTACCTTAGGATGGTCATGGCCTCCTCGATCTGTTCCGCGGTTTGGAATTGATCGAGTGAGAGGCTGGGGACGTCCCTCGGGGGCGGGAGTGAGAGTCTGGCGTCGCCGCGGCTGCCTTCCGCCATAGGTTGGGACTCGGTTTGGGCCGGAATAAGGTGTCCAGCGGACCGTAAGGTGGCTCTCTTCGAGGTGGTGGCAGACGTCATTATCACGAGGGTTTTTCTTTGAAGAACAGTGAGTGTTTCTTCAAGTATATGTTTCGGAGAACAGTGAGTATTCTTCGAAACGGTCGGAGAGAAAATAAGGGTTCATCCCTCCTTCTAGCACCAATTGTTGTTACCCAAAATATTATTCAGAATGATTTGCTGGATATGGCTACGGGTGAGTAACAAACAAAATGCGAGAGCACGTACGATGGAATTTAAATAACACAAGATTTTCCGGGGTTGTTAATCCCAGGCTTGAATGCTCTCGTGAGATATTATTAATAAGAATACTGCTTTGGAGTACAACTATTAATGTTAGAGTACGATTACAATGAGTGTAATAACCCTAGTTGTCTAGCTCTTGAGTGCTGATGATTGCCGGAAGAACCAGAGTTAATGCTCTGTGAGTTCTCGTTACAAAGATGAAGTGCTGTGTGGGAACTGGTGAAACAGGTGATGGCCGAACTGGCTGCTCGGGACTGAGATTCCGTGGGTCTAGGCGCCATAGGAGGTCGCTCAGAAAAAGTAGGGCCCGCACGAGACTTATTGAAGGTTGCCTGACTGACTTCTGACTGATTACGATTCTTGGATTTCTTGCTAGCAGATGAGGGTTGTTGCTTAGCAATCTCCTTAGTGTTAAGCTCATAAATAAGAGCTTTCTCGATGAATTCGGCCAGGGTGGTGCAATTGTGATTAAGCAACTGCATCCGCATACGAGGTTTCAACCTCTTACTGAAAAACTTGATCTTATCCGCCTCAGAGTGGATAATAGATGAGGCGAAAGGAAGTAGCTCCTGAAATTTCTCGTCGATGGCGAGAACATCATCGTCCGCTGAGGGATTGGGAATGAGTAATTCTGATAACTTGGCCTCCCTGAGTGGGGCCGGATAATATCTCTCCATCATGAGGGTCTTGAACTGATCCCAAGTACAAGATCCGTCGGTGGGCTTCAAAGATAACCACCATGAGTGAGCGGTCTTACCCAGATAGTAAGCCGCTACTGAAACTTTATGCCCTTCGGGGCAATCCACCATAGCAAATAGATTCTAAAAATGTTCAAGCCAGTGAATAATATCTGCCGGCTCAGATGAGCCCTCGAAAGTAGGTGGTCTCTGGCGAGAGATGTCTCCAATGATACTGCTCACACTCCTCTCTTGCCTCTGAGGTGACGACGGAGGAGTCAGCTGATTTTGAGCGGTTGAGTTCTACATCGTCTCTATGAGGCGTGCCATCTATGTCATCTGGGCCATCACGCCCTGCATAAAAGCGAGTGGATCAACCCGAACACCTTCTGATTGAGCTGTGTCCTGGGTACGACTCCCTGACAGTGAATGATTATTTCCGGGTGAATGAGTGGAAGCGTCGCTGCTCGATGAATTAGCATTATTCCTTGCGTTTGCGCGTGTATTCACACGAGCTCCCGAGTTTCGGCCCGCACCACGGCCTTTTCCCCTGCGTCCTCTGACAGCTCTATCCATACTGAAGTAGGAAAGTCACATGATAATTATAGATCTCGCATGAGTACCACATTATGATTACATTATAAAATGATAATAATGAGCATACGCGCTCTAACAGAATGATTACATGAATGATCAACTAAGGTGACATGATTATCTGATGAATTCTTGAAATGATTATCTTGAACAAGTTTACAAGATTAATGATACGATCCACAAGATCAACAACAGATCAATGAAGTGAAATGAGTGATTAATGAGTTAACATGATCGACAAGATCAAAAATGAAGATGATGATTGAGGATTGTTGACTGATGAATGATGAATAAGTGATTCTTATTGCGAGAAATTATACCATATCGTCAGAAATCTTACCGTTTCCTTGGTCTGAGGGGCTTGGCATTTGCACGGGTCACACGTGACGCGAAAGTCCAATGATACTAGTCTGATGAACGATGATTTCAAATGAGACATGAATCGGAAGGTAGTATACAAAACCACGCTCCGATACCAAAATCTGTGACACACCAAACTAGGCGGCTATTACAGTGACGTGGACCCCCAACTGGGACCCACCAGGCGAACCATATTATATTACCAAGTACTCCGATGAGGAGCGTTAAGTACAATACACTCAAGAAATACAGAATACTTGCATATTTTATATGAAGTTAAAATATACAACACTGAATAAAATGAACATTCGAACGGAAATTTGCAGCGGAAATAAAAATGAAGAAGACATGAAAGATTAAAAGGACTGGGGCCCCCTACTAGTATCACTGGGACTCCTCGCCGTCAATGTTCTCTTCCCGTGCCTTTGCCTTGCCATGACCTGAAAACAACATCCCCAACGGGGTCAGTTACACAAAACAACAATCCTCAAGAGTTCAACAAACACAAACATTAAATATATAAGTCATGAAATCAAGATGAAGAGGGGCATCATAGTACGCCCGTAATGGGACGTGAAAGTGCACAAGACGAGTGTCCGGACACACCCGTCCTTGTACCTAATTAGTCTCACGGAGGCACATTACCGTGTGCACAGTCCATTGTGTCGGTGAACCCTTCACATGACTATCGTGTGCCCGACTAAAAATTCCACACATAACCACCCGGCCATGCAATATGAACCCATAAGGTCACAAGAACAAAAGTGACCATGATGTATATCAATGAATAACAAATCGACAAGGGTCAAGAATGACTCACCGAGATGAAATGATAATGAAATGAATGATAACTCACTAAGATGATTGGAACCGTCGTTCCTCGTGAATTGAATGATTAGTTTGATAATTACAAGTATCGACATGAATTATATATCATGAATGAATTATGAATATGAATGAACATCAACAAAAGGAATGAATATCCTTAACTGGGTAAGAATTAACTTACACAAATACCGGTGATGAAGTGTCCTTCCTCGAACAAACGTCCTAAGAGGAAAATACCGGTCACTCGAACAACCTTGAATAACATAATTACCAACAAATGCTCAATATACGTATCAACTACGATTATAGCCAACTCAAAAGTCGATACAACAATAACCAAACTCATTGGGGCATTTTAACGAATACGTTGCAAACATTCTTCCTTTGATTACAACCAACCCCAAAACATCGAAACCAACCTCCAAAAGTATAGTTCAACTCCAACAAATCATCATCAAAACAATCAAATAATTCAATAGGAATACTCCATTGGTGATTACGACAACATCTAGTCGAAACCCCAAAAATCCCAAAGTCAACCCTTAGGGTGTTCTTGAATAATTCCCCAAATATTCATCAAATCCGAAATATACACCAATAAATCCATAGGAATACATGTATCCAAGGTAGATAATACATATCTAACATATTCCAACATAATAGCAAGCTTACACGAAGAGATCGGGAAGAAAACATTCAAAATCCGAAATTCTAGATCCAAGAAATGTTTACCTTTATTTGATGTATTCGAGAGGATGAAATGATGATTAGTCCGAATTATAAGCTTGAATATGTTGATAGATGATTGCAGCTCGAAGAACACTTTTCAAAAAGCCCAAAATCGCCCAAAACCATCGAGAGGAGGAGGAGAAATGAAAAAAATGACGAAATGGGGCTAAACTGTCCAATATATAGTAAACCCAGTTTAGCGCGCGCTAGCTCCTGTGCTTAGCGTGCGCTAACGGGTGCACCGGGTAGTCCAGTACCCACTGTCTGCATCGTTAGCGTGCGCTACATACACTGATAGCGTGCGCTGATGCCTCTTATTAGCGTGCGATAACCTTGTGTTAGCGCGCTCTACCCGATGGCTGATGTCCAGAATACCGGAGTCCAGAACCTACTGTCCTCTTGCCTTGCTCGCTTTAGCGTGCGCTACACCAATCACTTAGCGTGCACTACTAACACCATTAGCGTACGCTAATATCCACTCATAGCGTGCGCTAAGAATTATTCCATTCCAGTCCAGTACCCACTGGACTCTGCCCGCTCGGGCCTTAGCGCGCGCTACACTGGTTGCTTAGTGTGTGCTATCCACACAACTAGCGTACGCTACTTACCATTCGTAGCATGTGCTACTACAACTTAAATTCAGTCCAGTGCCTTCTGGACTGTCTGCCTGAACCACATTAGTGTGCGCTAAAGCTTAGAGGTAGCGTGCGCTACCCGTACTCAATTAGCGCGCGCTAAAGAGAGTACGTAGCGTGCGCTACTCTTCACACACAGCCCACTACAATGATGCCAATGATGATATGCATGGCCCGGTTCTCCAACCGGGCTGAATGACGAATAATAACTGATACACGATACAAAATTACTCCGAACGGTGAATACAATGAATGAATATGAATGATGAATGATTATTAAAGAGTGAAAAATTACTGAGTGACAATATACTGAATGATAATGAATGAATTTACAGTCGGGTATTACACTAATGTATTTTGGTTTCGAGCAAGATATTATTGTTGCTTACGTATATAAGTGGTTGACTTTATTCAAAGTACCGAATATTGTTCCTATGCTTATGGTTCAGAGTTTTTATTACTCGTGTTCTCGTTTGACGAATGAATCGAGGAACACTCGAGTGATAGGCTAATGGTAATAGCCTATAACGTATCAGTGACTAGGATGATTGGATCATCCCACTTCATCTAAGGATGCGGCACCCCCGGTTCTTGGTGCTTAATGGCACATGTTTACAGTCACCGACACTCTACATGCATTGAGAGTGACTATCTAGAACCTTACAAAGCTTCAAGGACATACGTATCAACGACTTTCAAGTTAAAACTCATTGTGAGAATGGAATAGAGTATCTCTATATCATCTCTAATTAATGCGGCCGAAAGCGCATCTTAGAGAAAATTACGAGTCAATCAAGTGGACTGTACGTCACTATGATTAGGATTGTTGAATCCTATGCACCTATAATGAACATTGAGATATGACTCGTACAGGCTTTGGCATGAACGACTAGGGCATCCAGGTCGTGAAATGATGACCCACATTCTTAAGAATATGCACGAACATCCTTTCTTATGCATGCAAAGTAGAAGCGGGCAACGAACCCACATAACGAATTTTGTTGGTGTTCCTCAAGCTATGTCATTCAAAGCATCGGAAACATCCGCCCGTTCTACACGTTTGACCCTGTCAAATGCACATCGTGTCTTGTGCAAAGCTTACGCTTTAGCCAAAGTAGGAGCGAGGCCTTCCTACAATAAAGATGTGAGAATTCCATTCTTACATAGGATTCAAATAGATATTTTTGGACCGATTCAACCAGAGTGCGGACCATTTAGATGTTTTATGGTTCTGGTTGACGTTTCGACATGCTGGTCAGATGTCGTCCTCTTATCCAATTAAAAATACTGCTTTTGCAAAGCTTCTATCACGGATTATCTGTCTAAGGGCTCACCACCCTGACCACCATGTTCGGTCTATAGGACTAGATAATGCTGGAGAGTTCACATCTAAAGTACTTGATGAATACTACATGTCGATCGGGAGTGACGAAAAGCATCCCATCCCCCACGAGTATACGCAAAATGGTCTCGCGAAGGCAACCATCGAACGAATCAGATGGTAGCCCGGGCATTGGTTATGCACACCAATTTGCCTATTTCTGTGTGGGGTTATGTAGTCTTGCATGCAACTTTACTTATTCGCTCATTTTAGACCCTCTGCTAACTAAACGATTTATGCGTACCAGTTGGTAACTAGATAAGCCCTAATTTTTACATTTTGGACTTAGACGAGCTTGAGTGCCAATTACTCATATTTGGTTATGTAGTGTTGTGCCTTCTGCACTCCCACAGTGCATGGGTCTTGAAAGACGATTAAGTAGTTACATTGGATACGAATCCTCAATGGTTATCCGCTATTTAGAACCTTCGACGGATGATCTCTTTACCGCTAATTGTGGATTGTCACTTCGATGAGACAACCTTCCTGTCGTTAGGGGGAGGAGAGAATACGAACTTTCTTAGGGAACGACCGAAATTGTCATGGTGTATCCCTACTTTATCTCACATTGATCCCCGTATTTCGCTATGTGATAGTGAAAATTCTCAATCTTCGAAACATAGCAGATTTGATGCCTGATGCGTTTACTGATATTATAAAAGTGACGAGATCATATATACCAGTTGCAACCTGTAAGGTTGAAAGTCCTCGGTAAGAGGCGTAACACCGACGAATCGAGTGCTGCCATCGCATATGGTGGATGTGTGATTTAGGCCATAGCTCCCTAAAGGAAGAGGTGGAAGCTATATGGTTCGACTTAACACTCACCTAAGGAGGAGGTAGAGTAAGGCACGAAATTATATATTAGTCATCAATGAATTCGTTTCATGAGATCATATTTGATTTTACTATGTCCATGAGTCATGACGAGGGGGACGCCCCGAAGATTGATATGATTCAGAAAATCAAGAAATCTCGATGAATCACGAGAGTGTGGACTGATCATCCACCCACTTTGATGATCTATCATTGCTCAAAGTATAGAGCAAGACGATATCGAACCTCGCTCTGTTGTATGATACCAACATTGAGTTTATTGGCCTTAAAGGATAAAGCATTCCACGCAGAACTAGATTCTTTGACAAAGAGACAGGTAATTGGTAGGTAGTGCTAACCTCACCAAGTGTAAATCCTGTAGGACATAAAATAAACCTTTGTCACTAAGCATAATGAGAAGAATGAAGTCCTGAAGTATAAGGCTCGAAGGTTCTCATAAATGTCGTGGAATTGACTGAGGAGACGTACTCTCCCCTAAGCTACTTCATTAGCTTAGTAATTTCTGAAGGACTGGAAATGCAGCTCATAAATGTGGTTAGTGATATCTCTATGGGGATCTTAATATAGAGATATATATGAAAGTGCTTGATGGCATTTCATTATCCAAGTCAAGTGACTCTAGACCACGGAGTGCGTTTGCAGTACGGTTGAAATGCTCACTTTATGGATTAAAACAATCCGTGCGGATGTGGTATACTCGCCTATGTGACTACTTGATTGGAAGGGGATATAAGAATGACGAACTTTGTCCCAGCGTGTTTATTAAGAAAACAAGTTCTGGATTAGGGATTGTAGCTGTATATGTCGATGATATGAACATAATCGGTACTCTTGACGAATTAAGAGAAACTGCAGCTATCTAAAATCCGAATTTGAGATGATGATCTGGGAAGACTCAGTCTTATCTAGGCATTGAGCTATAACATCGAGCTAGTGGAATCCTCATCCACCCGTCTGCCTATGTCCAAAAGAAAATTAGGCATTTTAACATGGACAAGGCACATACGGTTAGCACTCTCATGATCGGTCGTAGTTTGGACTTGAAGAAAGATCCATTTCGTCCAAAGGAATGTGACGAAGAGCTTTTTGGAGACAAAATTCCCTATATAAAGTGCAATAGGTGCATTATTGTACTTAGCTCAGTATACTCGACCTGATATAGCCTTCTCAGTGAACTTGTTGGCTAAATATAATTCTGAGCCCACGCAACTTCATTGGAATGATATCAAGAACATCTTTTGATACCTCAAGGAACCATTGACTCGGGACTTTTCTTTCCCTATCAGGCTAACGAAACTGCCCATGAATGTGCAATCACTAAAGTAAATGTGAATGCCAAGGAAACTACCCCGACGAATGTGTTGGTAAGTTTTGCTGATGATGGATATCTTTCAGACCCACATAAAGGTCGATCCCAAACTGGTTATGTATTCACCGTTGGGGACATCACTATACTTTGGAGATCAACTAAGCAAACCCTTGTTGCTACCTCCTTGAATCACGCTAAGATTATCGCTCTACATGAGGCGGTACATGAGTGTATATGATTGAGAACCACCGTTATACATATTCGAGGTAACAGTGGACTAAGTAATGTCACTGATGCGGCCACATGCATATATGAAAATAATGCCGCTTGCATCGAAAAGATGAAGCTTGGGTATATCAAGGGGGATAATACGAAGCATATCTCTCCAAAGTTTTTCTGCAATCAGCAACAACGGGCCCTCCTCAACATCCAAGTTAGCAAGTGAAGTCTGGGGATAATGTGGCTGATTTATTCACTAAATCACTGCCCAAGGCCGTAATTGAAAAACATGTGAGAAATATCGGAATGCGTAAGATTTCCGAACTCCCGAGATCGAAGTAAGGATCTGATGGGAGGGTGAGGTATAACGAATTTTACCCACCAATGTTGTACTATTTTCTTTGACCAATGTTTATTTTGTCCCAATAGGTTTTGTTACTTGGCAAAATTTTTAACGAGGCAATGTCATATGCACTGTTTTTCAGATTCCTTGATTGACGAACTAATCAGGGGGAGATGTAGACTTGAGGGAGAGTCTTACATCCACGTCGCAAGTTACACTCTTTTCCTTAACCAAGGATTCTTTTTTTTTCACTGGGTTTTTATCACTTGGAAAGGTTTTTAACGAGGTAACTAGACATTTAGCTCATTGATCGACGAACAGATCACGTTCTTGAGCACATTGATCGACGAAATGATCAATAGAGGTTTTGGCTTAACGAAATTAGCATAACCTATATGTCTGGATGTTGTACTCTTTTTTCTACTATCAAGGCATTTTTCCCATGTGGTTTTTGCTTGACGAAGTTTTAACGAGACAACTTGACATGCGTTGGAGACTTGGCACAAGGGGAGTGTTAAAGTAAATACACAGTATGTGCCTTAGTCTACAGGCTATTGGGCTTCTCCCAACTAGTATAGGGCTAGGCCTGTTAGAATGTTCCAGAATATGTAATCTCTCCCTATTTAAAGGGACACTATGAATGAGAATATATTGGGATAGGTTGTATGAACCAAAAATAAAATCTTTTTATCTCTATAAATAAATAAATTGGGATAGGTTGTATGAACCAAAAATAAAATCTTCCCTATGTATTTTTTCTGTAAATTAATTTTCTACAAAACAGTTCCTCCTTAAAAAATTTCCTCAAACAGTACTCCATATGTCAACCCATAATATATTTGCAATTTATTTTATACCAAAGATACTCATGCCATAATAGTGAAGTCGCGGTGATTTAATTGAATTAAAAATTATAATTATCAGATTATTTAGTAAAAAAATAGCCAACCGACGGACTTGCTGGAAAAAAATATAAGAACCGCCGTAAAGTAGATTGGCGAGCCTAGCCTTAAAAAAATACCGGCAGACGGCAGTGGCCCGCCAGAAAATAGGCCGAAAACATGGCATTAGAAAAAATGACGGCTATAGGCGGTCCGTCGGCCGCCGGAAAGCACAACGGTGGCGTGGCGTTAAAAAAAGAAATAGTCAGCCGCAGGCAGTGGTCTACCGGGAAGCAGGATGGAGGCCTGGCGTTTAAAAAATAAAAACAATTGGCTTGTCGGCGGAGGTGACCCGCCGGAAAGCCGTCCGCTGGGGCAAAATAAAAAAGGGCCGGCCGTCCGCCGGAGATCTGCCAGCGATGAATAGCGTCCTTATCGAAAAATTGGTATGCAGGAGGTCCGTTGGAGAATCTAGTATGAAAAGATTTTTTTAAAATTAACTGTCCATTTAATTTAATTTAATATTCTAAGAATATTTTTAAGATTTATTGTTGTTGAATATTTGATATTATTATTATTATTATTATTATTATTATTATTATTATAATTCAACACAAAAGGAAGGGAGAAGAGTGGAAGGATAGAATAGTCTTTATCGGTGCAAACAACAATGACCAAAACATCATTGTCATTTATATTATACAAGAGATTACCCGTGACTGTGATATAATTGAATAAAAACAATTAAGTTACCAGATTAATTGCTAGAAAAAAATATGTTAGTTCCCAAATTTCGACGGCGGTGGATGGATACCGGTCGCCGAAGGTCCGCCAGAAAGCATGTCGGCGGCCTGGTGTACAAAAAAAAAATGCTTGGCCATCGGATTTCCACCGGAAAGCAGGTCGGTGACCTGGCGTAAAAAAAATAATAAAATAAAGAAGTCGGCCGCTCCACGGAAGTCCATCGGCCGCATCGGTGGCCCACCGGAAAGCAGGTCGGCGGCTTGGCGTAAAAAAAAAAACTTGTCCGGATGTCCGTCGGCCGCCGGTGCTGGCCTGCCGGAAAGCAGGCCGACAGTCTGGCAAAAAAAGAAAAAAAATTGGCCGGTCAACGGTTGTCCGCCGGCCGCCGGAACAGGCTAGCGGCCTGGCGTTAAAAAATAAAAAATTAAAAAAATTGTTGGTTTGATGCAGGCGATTGGCCGCAGGAAAGCAGGCCGGCGATCAGGCGTAAAAAAGTTTTTGGCCAGTCACCGGAGGTCTGCGACCGTCAGAAAGCAGGCTGACGACCTGGCGTAAAAAAATAAGAAGTTGGCCAGTCTCGGTGGTCCGCGAGCCGCCGGTGATGGCTAGCCGGGAAGCAGGCTGGTGGCCTGACGTTTAAAAAAAAAATTGGCCGATCGCCGAAGGTCCGTCGGCCTTTGACGTTGGCCGCCGGGAAACAGGTCGGCAGTCTGGCATTAAAAAAAATATCGATCGGCCGTCGAAGGTTACGGGCTTCGGGCTAAACGGGCTAAATAGATTTTTGATTTATGTCCAAAACCAAAAAATCATAAACCAAAATCTTCTTTTTTTGGTTTATGTCCAAAACCAAAATCTATTTAAAAAAGGGGCTAAATAGATTTTTGGTTTATGTCCAAAATCAAAATTTATTTTAGACATAAATCAAAATCTATTTAGTTGGGCTTTGGGCTAAACGGGTTAAATATTTAAAAAAATATATTTTTTATTTTCTTATAAGTCATCAACCAAAAAAAATAACAATATTATATATATATATAGTAACAAATATACTATAATAAATATATAGTAACAAAAAATACACACACACACATATATATATATATATATATTTATAAATATATATATACTATATTAACAAATACAGTAACAATATATATTATATATAATATTAATACATGTTATATATATAGTATTACTATGAGTTAAAATTAACAATATATATTATATATATTAATATTATATATATATATATATATGTAAAATATACTAATATGGTGGGTTTTTTCCTGGCCCACGGGCCAGCCCGTGCAGCCGGCCCATTAAGTCCGCGGGTTAACCGGTCTGGGCCAAATAAGCTCGAATTTAAACGAGCTCGAAAATATCGGCACTAACTCGGTTTTTTGGTGGGTTAAACGGGCTAGCCCGTCGGGCCCTAGCCCATTTAACATATCTACTTGTGACGTCTTCTTATGGTTTTCACGTGTAACCTCTTGTATGATTTTCATGTGTACCATCTTCTTATGGTTCTACCGTGTTGCATTTTTTTTTTCATCTCTTGTGTTTAGACATTTTTATGGTTTTCCTCTTGTGGTCCTCACATATAGCACCTTCTTATGTTTTTTGTTCCTGAACATTTTTATGGTTCTCCTATACGGCATCTTCTTACCGTTCTCCTGTTTAGAAGTTTTTTATAGACCTACCGAGTAATATCTTATTATGATTCTCCATGTACTTTGTTTTTATGATCCTCCTATGTAGCATAATCTTATCACTCTCTCGTTTATCTTCGTTTGCCTACAATTCTATTAATCAATTAACTAGTTAGATAATCTAAATAGATCAGAATATTATCAAATTATGATTAACATTTTAATTAAAAGGTACAACTATTATTATAAGATAATAATAATATAAAAG
This sequence comes from Orobanche coerulescens, assembly GCA_033398695.1. Lineage (NCBI taxonomy): Eukaryota > Viridiplantae > Streptophyta > Magnoliopsida > Lamiales > Orobanchaceae > Orobanche > Orobanche coerulescens. The sequence continues at coordinate 24,561,853 of CM065805.1, read as the reverse complement.
AATGTTTCCATTGGTGGGATGTAATTAATTTATTCTTGATAGAATCAAATTTGTATACCAAATTAAATTATGGAGTTGTGTGTTATTTATACTGAACATATGCTATGCAATGGGACAAGAATGATCGCGACCAGGCTTGGAACCCACGTAACTGAAGCGGAGATCCTCACCGGAAGTAATGTGGGGCACAAAGCGCTGATTCCGAGGATGTCACTCAACCTTTCTCATCCGAGATTGCCTTTCAAATTCAAAAGAAGACAATTCATACTCATTGTTTCGTTTGCAATGACGATAAACAAGAGTCAAGGTCGGTCTCTCTCACAAGTTGAACTATTTTTTAGAAAACCTGTTTTCTATCATGGTCAGCTCTACGTGCTCTGTCAAGGGTTACTCATCCTAAGGACTCAAGATCTTGGTATACGACAATGAGAGTAATATGTCCACAGCAACGTGGAACATAATATATAGAGCGATCTTTCGTAATTTATAAAATAATCGTACATGTATATTTCATTGATCACTCTATTACTTTATTCTCCGCTTAATCCTTTAAAGACACACAATTAAAATAATATTTATTTGTATTTTTATAACTTGAATTACAATCCGTGCAACGCACGACAGGCTTTACTTACACGTGATATACAACCGAAAAGTATTCGGCGGCTTAATAATAAACAAAAAAAGAAAGGAAAGAAAAATGATAGAATTAAAATATGCGAAAATTTCCACAAAGAGACACATCAGCGCAAGTAAAAGGGAAGACTCAAAAAATTACTAGTATAGAATCCGTGAATAAATTAACAATATAAGAAATAACTTCTTATGATAATATTTCTTTTATATATTAAAATCTTATATGTGTGAATTATAATATCTATCTTTCCATATAACATATATTAATTCATGTTTTTTTATTAGTTTTCATATTAAAACTTGATACTAGCGATTACATATTTCAAATTATTTAAGTCTCATTAAATTAATTAACCTTCTTTATTTAAATTTATCAAAAATAAATGTGTGTTCAAACAATAATTTATTCCAAAATTATGAAAAAATAGATGAATTGTGGACATGCCATGTGGACAAAAGACTTTCTTTTAATATATAATAGTGAGTATATTCTAATGTAGAACCTGTGAATTCACGATATAAAATATAATTCTTTTATAATAATATTTGGTTTTATATGTGAAAATTTTATGTCTGTGAATTATATATTAGACTGCAAATTTTTTATCTTATCTAACTTTCATGTAACACGTATTAATTAATATATTTTTATTAATTTTCATATTAAAACTCTCATATTGATAATTATATATTTCCAATAAAAAATTAATATTTTAACCTTCTTTATTTAAATTCATCCAATATAAATGTGTTTCAGAATATAATTTATCCATGTATCTCAAAAAAAGAGTCCACATCTATCTATACTATATAATACTTATCCCCCTTAATTTAATGTGGAAGGGAGATTTAATTGTAATTTTTAATTATAAATATATGAAGAGACTATTTTAATTGTAACTTTTAATGTAAATAAACTAATTTAAATACAAAAGTTATGATAAACATCACAATGCAAATGCACCTTCTAATACAAAAGGTGATTAAAATGAACTTTTAAATGATAGTATAAATTACAAGATGGTTAAATTTTAGCTATGAAATCTTAGATACAATCGGTGCATCGCACGGGTTGAATAAACCAAAAACAACCCCGGAGCAACATACGGGTTAGTAAAGCCTCATTTCATATAACTAATTACATAGACTAAAATAAAAGGACAATAACAATAAAAAACATATAAACTTCTTTAAAAGGCATTTAAATTCTGCCATCTGCTCATTCAACCGTCTTCCCCAACATTACGTACAAAACACGTAGATATTCAATCAAAGACCGTACATTGCACGGGTTGGATAATGCCTCGTTATTCCAAATGGTTCTGAATTTGAGCACTCTTATGATTTAATCAAAATTCGAATTGAATATAGGAAAGCGATTGAATATATAAATATTACTAATTAAAAAGTAAAAAATTACCCAAATTCCACAAAATGGCACGTAAACCAAATTTATGTGGTGCCTCCAAGAAACTCAGTATTTGTATAATCTATCTATCTATCTATCTATATATATATATCGTTACGGATTCTAAGCACTAGATTAATTCTCTCTCTTATGTGGTATTATCTTATTTTTAGGTTCCCATTTATCTAAAATCTTGAATCCTACATTAATTTAGAATGATACTTAATCAATGGACAACCTAAATCAATAGAATTCAATATCTTGAATCTCACATCAATTTAAAACCACCAATCGAGAATCTAAATAAATACCTAGAATTCAATGTGTATTTTTAACCACATAGTTATTTTACACACAAACTTAAGAATATTATTTTTATTGTGCTTAATTTGGTCAATTATTAAGTTGGACAAATAAATAGTTTAAATTTTTAGTGAATTTTAATTGGGTCAATTATTAAATTTATATTAATTTTATTTGTCTAAAATTTGAATCTCATATCTATTTTATTTAGTAATTTTATAATAATTAAAAATATATATAATAGCGTTACAGATTTGAAGCACCACATATTTTATAAATTTTCGCTAAAATTATTTTTTTAATTGAGTTTAAGATGAGTATAGGTATATAATATCTAAATGAGTTTCAAATGACTGAACTATATCTTTATTGTTTTGGGTATCACTATATGAGTTTGGGATGAAAACGCGTAGTAAATTTACTTTTAAGTCAGATGTCGGATGAGAACGGTTATATAAATTATAAACGGGTTCGAGTGGCTGAATCCTTACCTCATCTTTTTGGTTTTTCGTTGTTTTTTGCCGCGGTGAGAAACTATGAATGGCTGAGGCTACTAATAAATATAATTGACACGTTTTTTGCATTAATAAATTTGATTAACAAATATGATTTTATTATTTATTTATTTATATATAATACCGTTACGCATCCGGAGCACCACGTTAACTCTCTCACATGTGGTAATTTTTATATTCTAGATTCTTATTTATTTAAAAATTTTATCACATCTTGATTTTAAATGACACCCCGATCAATGAATAACTAAATAAATATTTAACATAAATATGTATTTTGGTCATAATTATTCACCACCACATTAATTTGGTCATCAATTGAGTTGGCCCAATGAATTATTTTATTCTTATTATAAAATTAAATTTAGAAAATTATTAATTAAACCTCATTGGTCCAAATATGTATATTTATATTTTTTAGTATCAAATTTATATATGCATAAATAATATTTTATATTTTTTTAATAAATTTGATTCTCTTCACTTACAAATAAATATATAAAGTATCTAATAGCAATATGGATTCGAAGTACCACGTTAACCCTCCCCTCTACATTAAGTTTTTTATTTTTTTATTATTATTTATCTAATATCTTATCCCACGTCAAAGTATAGGTATAAAAATTGTAAAGAATTTTGATTGTATAATTCTAAAATTTTACTGGGAATTTAACTTTTAATATTTTGTTATTTATAATATTTATTCTTAACCTTTACTTTACAATGTTTGAGTTTTCATTGAGATGGATTAACCAATTACTATAACAACTTATATTTACTTATTTAAATTATATAAATTTAAATACGTTGAGTAATTAGCGTATATTATATATGGTCTGAGATATAAACGGGTAATAAAGTCATATTTTAATCGAGCTTGATGAATATGGGTATAAAGATTTTAAACAAATTTGATATTTGTACCATACTTTCATTGTTTCATGTGTTACTATATGAGTTTTGAACTGGAATAAGTAGCAAAATTATCTTTCAATTAGATTTATGACGAATACAAGTACATAAATTGTAAAGAAGCTCGGGTGGTTGAATCTCATACTCATTATTTCTATTTGTTGGTGTGTTCCGCTGCGGTATAATTACAAGCGGCTGAACCCTAATAAAGTATTGAATTATTTTTTGGTTTTTATTTATAAATTACAGTGTAAAGTGATTATCCGTCGAGTTTCGACGGGCTATACGCTAGTAGATATATAAATGGATAAGGAGACAGATGGATTAGTAGTAATTAAAAAATTTAAAAAAAAATATAGTTTACTCATGTAATACCCGCAATTCCGGACTTCGGTAATTTTCTTTTTTCGGCAGAAATCCGTTTTGACGACTCGCTCATGACCGTTTCGTCATTCCGAGAATGATTAATTCTGCACTTTTTGTCATCCGAGTTCGTTTCGGTATCATTTTGTTGAGTTCCATGTTCTTAAGCGGTTTTTCCGCACTTGAGCTCGATTCTTGCGAATCTCGTTCGAAACAGCTGTTTCGAGTTTCCCGTAAGTCCGTTTAACTTTGTTATACGTGTTGTGAACTTCGATTTGGTTATTCGATCACGTATCGTGATTTTCGGGTGTTTTGGGCCATTTTCGTAATTTCCCAAAGTTTGGGGTAATTACTTTCCATTGTCGAATTTCGAGCCTTCGGGTGGTCGGAATCGTGTGTTCTCTTAGTGCTCGAATTCGTCTTTGCGAGTACTTCGTAACCGTATCTTCGATTCGTATTCAGGTTCGGGTTTCGGGGTCGTTCGGGCCGTCGGAGTTAGCCGTCAGTCATGGCCAGGCGATGCAATTGGCCGAGATCGCCGAGTTCTGGCCGGTAGTGCTCGGCGATTACGTCGTAAGGCCACGGCCGTGCGTGCGTAACGGGCCTACAGAGTTAGGCGATTGACTCGGCCATGGCATTACGTACGTAAGCCCTTGGCCGATTCGTCGTAACCTGCTACCGGCGGCTATTTAAGGCCTGATCGGGTTTTTCGCCATTTTTCTCCTTCTTCTCCTTCTCTTCCGCGGCTTGGGGTGTGCTTATCATGGAGCCATGCTGTTGAACAACAAATTCACGAAGTTCTAGAGGTTATATCATCGATCAATCATCCTATATCATCCCTTGATCCAGCGAATCAAGGTTAAATCTTTAGAACCCTACTTTTGGGAAGATTTGGGGGTTTTCGTGTTTTTGTCCGATTCGTTCCGTTTTGTTGATTAATTCATGATGAATATGATTAATCTTGTTGGTATTATTAGTTTCCCTACGGATTCATGGTATATTTCGTGGTTTTTACGGAATCGAGAGGGTTTTGGTTGTGGTCCGCCCTCGTTGTTGTTTATATACGAATTTACATGAATCGTAGGCGGATTTTCGGGTGTTTTCCATTTCCGTATTCGTTTAGAAATGGTTGTGATGGTATTCTTCGAATCGTTAGGTTTGGTTTCGTTGGTTCCTAGCGTTCATCGGTGACTTTCCTTCCGTTCGTTGCGTCGTCAATATTCAAGCAAGTATTTTTGGAAACCTTTATGCTTAACGTGAAATGGTAATGTATATTGTGTGTGCTTTGCTCACCCTGGGAGGGTACGACGGGGACTCGGGGGAAGCTATGACTTCACTCTGGATTCACGAGTTTGTTTCGCTAGCCAGCTCGGGAGGGTCCTTAGAGTCCTCGGGTGGGATTCATGGTGGCGTCCTGGTCCTAGGCGATGCCTGTGCGTGATTTGTTTTATGAAACGGCCAGCTCGGGAGGGTCCTTAGAGGCCTCGGGTGGGATTTGTGGCTTCGTCCCGGTCCTAGGCAAATTGATTATTTGACTGTTTGTTTCCGGAAAAGACATGTCTGGTTTTGGTTTTTGAAATGAATTGGTGCATTGTACTATGAAATGTGTAAGCGATTGGTTTGCCTTGAATATTTGTACTAGCGTAATTGCTAACCCCTTTGGGGACCCGTTTTGGGGAAATTCTTGTTATGGATTTCAGGTTATGTTCATCCAGACGAGCGGGTGCTGGGATGGTACGAGGACGTCGGCCAAGGTTGTTGACATGTGCAATTGAGTCTTGTTATTTCCTACTGTCTCTTTTGATATGGTTGTTTTCCAAATTGTAAACTTATAGATTGTACTCGCGAGTACTTAGGCTTTTCCTTTCGGATTGTGTTTGGTCTTCGTTGAAGTTATTATATTTGTCGCTTGAGGTTTATTATGCCGGTTGTACCGGACGTGTTATTTTATGTTCTTGTTGTTAACATTTGTTTTCTTGCTAACCGAGACGGTTAGTCGAGTGGTATTTTCTTGTTTTAGCCTGGTGGGTCCCATGTAGGGGTCCACGGCGCTGTAATACACCTCGAATATCTCGGGGGTGTTACAGAAAATGGTATCGGAGCACTAGGTTTATGGATACCTAGGCTTGTCGGTTATTTGGGTCGAGTTGTGTTTTGTTTTGCACATTGTCACACCGCTGCCGGCATCTCAGTACATCCAGTGCTCGTAAGTTTTCCTTACTCGATTCTCTTGTTTTCTCGTATTGTATTTCCACTTCTTGGACTGTGATTGTCTCTATCATACTTATCGTCGAGTTTTTTTTGTTTTCGATCCATCCGGTCCGTTTATTTTTTATTCTAGTATTGCGAAGTCGTTTATCTCTCTGGAGTATGTGCGCCGTTCTGGGCTTGACCGTTTGTCGTCTTGTGAGCCTTCCACCTCTAAACTTCCTAGCGTTGGTAGGATCGTTGGCGATCGAAAGATCCGAGTTTTGCTCCGTGGTATTTTCTTGACGAGGAAGTTTTGAGCATTGATATGTTTCGGGAAAGGTATTGATGGCAGAGTTTGTTGAGAAACTCACATAGATGGTTTCGACATATGTCCAAATCGGTGTTCTTTGGTTATGCTGTTAAACTTGAGGAGATAGTTTGACATATGTTTGAAATAAGTGTTTCCGAGTTGCGCTTGTTGAACTGGTGATTTTTGAATGCCGTATATGCATGTGTTCGGGAATTGATGGTACTTGGCTAATTTTTGTTATTTACAACTAATGTGTTTCTATTAATAATAATACATGCGGCGTGCATGCTTGAAAATTCCTTAGACTTGATCGTATTGTGGGTTTTTGAAAAGTGACATGAATTTGGGCGAGCCAGCCTTGTATTTTCAAATAAAACCTGGTGTCGGTATTGAAAGTCGTGTATAAAAGTGTTTTGGGATATTTTATAAAATGCTACCGCTGTTAAACCCTTGTCGTGTTTGAAAGGGTCTTGAAAACGATTTTTAACTTATCGGTTTTATTTTCGAATAACTAGAGTATACGATTTTAAAAATCAGATTAGCTTGGGGAAACCTAGGCTGTCGAGTCAAGTTGTGTTTGTTGAGTTTTGTCTCATCGGATTTTGTCTGACTTAGTCGCGCCGCGATGCATCGTCTGAGTTCGTTGGTCGTGATTAGTATCGAGGGGCGATCGTCATTTACGTGCGACCCACAAATGTAAGACTCCCTTCCTTGTGTTGTGCCTCGTGTGACATGAGTTATTTGTATGATTAGTTGTTAAATGATGGAATCCTTCTGTGGATTTCGATTTCACGATATGTGTTTATCCGACTCTCGTATTTGGTTTATACGAGGAGTGTAGTCGCTGCTGATGTATTTTCGAACCGCATTTTATCCGCTGCGTGAGTTCTTTCAAAATGACTTTCGGTATTTTGCAAACTGAATTTTTATTTCGTAAAACTGATTCCCTAAATCGAGTTTTGGAATTTTGGCCTTGAACATTTTATGACGGTTTGACAAATGATTTTGTGAGTTTTGGAAAATATTACCGTCATCGGTCTTTTTGGCATTTTTGAAATGACGTGGAAAATTGTGCTTAGCCTGGTAAATCCTTGTGAGTAGGGTTTACGGCGTGTAATATTCCCAGGAGGATCTGGGGGGGGGGGGGGGGTGTCATACCCATTTCTGAGATGTTCTGTTGCTGTCTCTCTGAGTCGTTAGCGCACGCTACGCTTTAAGGCTAGCGCGCGCGAGAGTGCGTTGGTAGCACGCTAAGGGGAGGATAGCGCACGCTACTTGGTAGTTCAGGGCAGTCCAGGAGTTACTGGGCTGGGTCTGAGGTTCTCGTTAGTGCACGCTAACACTTGGGGTTAGCGCACGCTAACAATGTATTTTTGGTCAGGAGTTTTGTTTGGTGCCGTAATAGCGCACGCTAACCTTAATGATTAGCGCACGCTAATTGTATCCAGTATAAATACTGGACACCAGTCTAGAATCTGCATTTTTCTTCATTTCTTCTCCTTCCTCCGTGAGTTTGAGACGTAGCGACTAGGGTTTGCATCTGGGCTGATTTTCTTCAATCCAAAGGTGTTTTGGAGTATCCTAGGTGATTATAACATCATCTAATCCATTGTTCTTCGCCGGATCTAAGTATTTTTCTTGGATCCCTAGAATTTAATTTTGGAGTTTTGTTCTTGATTTCGTTTTCCATCCGGTTTTGAGAAACCGATTGTTGTTTAATGATGTGGTTAAACATATCCTAAGGATTGTATATCACTGTCTTGATTTTGAACGATTTGATGCGTGTGCTATGATGTGTTTAAGTAAATGTTGATACGTGTGAATTTTTGGGCAATTTGGCCTATTGTACTTCTGAAAAACCTTGAGTATCTTAGAAATTAAATTTCGAGACGTACTTTTAAAATGAATTATTTTCTCGTGGTACATCCAAGGTGCCACAATATGTTTCAAAATTCTTCTACCTCGAGGACCAAAATGTTTTGAGATATTTTCAATGTTTTAAAAACACTTTTACTTAGACCCGAGGGTCGAATATTCTGAAAATTTTTCACTAAGAGAAAGTGTCCCCATTTTTATCAAATGCGAAATGGTTCTCCAAAGTCTCGATAACGATGTTTCACGCTTGTACTTTTTGAAAGGTGATACTCAAGATCAACCGGTGTTTTTCTAAATTATTTTCGAAAGGAAGTTTCCGTTTTTAAAACCTATCCATTCCCGTTTGAGGGCTGGGTATGTATGTATGTATGGTGTTCGCATTGTCGTTTTGATGTTTGCTCCCCGAGTATGATCGAATTGGTGGCGTGAACGTCGAGGCGTTGCCACGCATTTGTTGTACTAGCCCTCTGTGAGAGGTGTGAACTGGTGTTTACTGTTTATTGCCTCGTGGTGATTTGCGTGTTGTCACACGAGTGTGAGTTGTTAATGCTTGGATTTTTGTGCGTTTATCCACATGGGTGATTGTTTCATGATGTTTGTGATTGTGTGCTGGCTATCGTTCGGGCCGTTGTAATTGTCGAACGATGCCGTTGTGGTTGTGATTTTTGTATACGTTGATATGTTATGCTGAGTCGGCATCTCCATTATGTTGTTTTGCGGTGTTATGTTCCATTGTATCTAGCATCTGTATTTTCGGTATGTCGAGCCGTGGCATCTCAACCGTGATGTACCGGGGGAATGCACGTGCAATTTGTCCTTCCTCGCCTATGACACGTTTCAAGTGCGGACTCGAGGGACATGATGTTCAGTTTTGTGAGTGGACAAGAGGCACGGATTTGAGCATTGATCTCAGGATCGGCTCCGGGGAGTCCCTGAGGGGCGTGGTCTATCAGTTGTATGTTATGTTATTTCCTTACCTTGTTGTTTCGAACTTCGGGAATTAAGTTCTTTTATTTGTAGTGGATCGTATTTGGAACTTCTGTGTTTTCGACTTTGTCGACTCGTTTATGTTCGTTAACATTTTCTGAGCTTGCCCTGTCCCTTGCTTGATCGAACGAGGGTGGTATTGTTTCGGAATTACCCGTTTGTCGTTGTGACTTTTCAATTGCTATTCCCTTTCCTGTGAATCTTATGTGAGTGCACATCTTGTTGTTTTCACCGGATCATGTTTTGTCTCGAGTCGAGATGTGAACCTCGGAGTTGTCGGTTGAACCTTATTATTCTTCGTGATCCGAACATGATTGTTCGATTTTTGTTGTCTCAATCGTTATGGTTCTATCACTGATTGTTCAGTTTTTGTTGACCCCATTTCGTGATTGTTGAGCGTTCAGACTCCTTCCTAATTTCCTTAAGTTTGGGAAATTAGTATCGTTTTTGATCTTCCAACCCTTGGGCGGTGGAATTCCGTATTTGTTCAGCGATTGGCTCGCGTGTTGATTGATGTACCGTTAGGTTGGTCAATCGTGTTGATTTTCGTTCGTTGTGTTTTGCGATTGTTCGGATAATCGATTTGATTGTATTATCTGTTTGATGACGCTCGTCACTTGTTGTCTCTACCGGTGGCGTTATGTTGGTCGTCGTGGAGCGTGTTTTCACGCCGTATATTCTTTTGCGTTGCTTGTAACGTTTCACCGTTGGGCGCGAGTTGTTCGGTTCTTGTGAATATCGTTGAGTTTTCCTGGCGGGATTTTGCTTCTCCCTACTTGTTTTAAGTTTCGGGACGAAACTTCTTTTAAGGAGGGTAGAATGTAATACCCGCAATTCCGGACTTCGGTAATTTTCTTTTTTCGGCGGAAGTCCGTTTTGACGACTCGCTCATGACCGTTTCGTCATTCCGAGAATGATAAATTCTGCACTTTTTGTCATCCGAGTTCGTTTCGGTATCGTTTTGTTGAGTTCCGTGTTCTTAAGCGGTTTTTCCGCACTTGAGCTCGATTCTTGCGAATCTCGTTCGAAACTGCTGTTTCGAGTTTCCCGTAAGTCCGTTTAACTTTGTTATACGTGTTGTGAACTTCGGTTTGGTTATTTGATCACGTATCGTGATTTTCGGGTGTTTTGGGCCATTTTCGTAATTTCCCAAAGTTTGGGGTAATTACTTTCCGTTGTCGAATTTCGAGCCTTCGGGTGGTCAGAATCGTGTGTTCTCTTAGTGCTCGAATTCGTCTTTGCGAGTACTTCGTAACCGTATCTTCGATTCGTATTCAGGTTCGGGTTTCGAGGTCGTTCGGGCCGTCGGAGTTGGCCCCAGCCGAGTCATGGCCGCCAGGCGATGCAGGCCCAGTAGCCGAGGTCTGGCCGGTAGTGCTCGGCGATTACGTCACGTAAGGCGATTCGTACGTAAGGCCACCTGGCCGTAACGTCGTAGGGCGGCGAGTTGGGGCGATTGACTTCGTATGGCGATTCGTCGTAAGCCCTTGGCCGATTCGTATGTAACCTGCCGTGACGCTTTATTTAAGGCCTATGATGGGTTTTTCGCCATTTTTCTCCTTCTTCTCCTTCTCTTCCGCAGTTGGGGGTGTGCTTATCATGGAGCCATGTTGTTGAACAACAAATCCACGAAGTTCTAGAGGTTATATCATCGATCAATCATCCTATATCATCCCTTGATCCAGCGAATCAAGTTAGATCTTTAGAACCCTACTTTTGGGAAGATTTGGGGGTTTTCGTGTTTTTATCCGATTCGTTCCGTTTTGTTGATTAATTCATGATGAATATGATTAATCTTGTTGGTATTATTAGTTTCCCTACGGATTCATGGTATATTTCGTGGTTTTTACGGAATCGAGGGGGTTTGGTTATGGTCCGCCCTCGTTGTTGTTTATATACGAATATACATGAATTGTAGGTGGGTTTTCGGGTGTTTTCCATTTCCGTATTCATTTAGAAATGGTTGTGATGGTATTCTTCGAATCGTTAGGTTCGGTTTCGTTGGTTCCTAGCGTTCGTCGGTGACTTTCCTTCCGTTCGTTGCGTCGTCAATTATTCAAGGCAAGTATTTTTGGAAACCTTTATGCTTAACGTGAAATGGTAATATATATTGTGTGTGCTTTTCTCACCCTGGGAGGGTCCGACGGGGCCTCGGGGGAATCTATGACTTCACTCTGGATTCACGACTTTGTTTCGCTAGCCAGCTCGGGAGGGTCCTTAGAGGCCTCGGGTGGGATTCATGGTGGCGTCCTGGTCCTAGGCGATGCCTGTGCGTGATTTGTTTTATGAAACGGCCAGCTCGGGAGGGTCCTTAGAGGCCTCGGGTGGGATTTGTGGCTTCGTCCCGGTCCTAGGCAAATTGATTATTTGACTGTTTGTTTCCGGAAAAGACATGTCTGGTTTTGTTTTTTGAAATGAATTGGTGCATTGTAATATGAAATGTGTAAGCTGGTTTGCCTTGAATACTTGTACTAGCGTAATTGCTAACCCCTTTAGGGACCCGTTTTGGGGAAATTCTTGTTATGGATTTCAGGTTATGTTCAGCTAGACGAGCGGGTGCTGGGATGGTACGAGGACGTCGGCCAAGGTTGTTGACATGTGCAATTGAGTCTTGTTATTTCCTACTGTCTCTTTTGATATGGTTGTTTTCCAAATTGTAAACTTATAGATTGTACTCGCGAGTACTTAGGCTTTTCCTTTCGGATTGTGTTTGGTCTTCGTTGAAGTTATTATATTTGTCGCTTGAGGTTTATTATGCCGGTTGTACCGGACGTGTTATTTTATGTTCTTGTTGTTAATATTTATTTCCTTGCTGACCGAGACGGTTAGTCGAGTGGTGTTTTCTTGTTTTAGCCTGGTGGGTCCCATGTAAGGGTCCACGGCGCTGTAATACACCTCGAATATCTCGGGGGTGTTACAACTCATGTATCTCAAAAAATAAAAGGAGTCTATTGCAATATGTGAGCACTATTAACTAGGGATGGCAAAATAATCCGATCCGATAAATACTCGATCCAAAATTCAAAATTTTGGATTTATCGAACCCGAAATTTTGAATTTTGATTTGGATTCGGATTTATTTTTAAACTCGAAAAAGTTTGGATTTGGATTTAAGGATTACCGAACCGATACCCAATCCGAAATCCGAAACCCGATTCATATCCGATCCAAACCCGAAACCCGATAAAAATCCGATGCAAATATAATAAATAATATTATAATTTGTAAATTGTTATATATAGTATTTTAGATATATGACATATGTATATTTTTATTTTATTATTAGTCAATAATAAATACTCATTCAATGAATTAAACTTCTCTTTCTCAATTTCATATTTTATTAATATATTTAAGATATAACTTTCATTTTATTTACATATTTTTTTAATATGTTGGTATGTAAAGTATTATTTTGTGAATATATTTTAGAATTCATTTAATATCTCAATCTATGTATTAAAATACGTTTGACTACTTATTAAATTTAATCATTGTATAGATATAATTAGGTTATTTGCACGTGTTAGTGATGTTCAACTTGATTATATCATTTTATTTTTGAATACCGGAAAAAACTCGATCCGATCCGAAACCCGATGGATTGAGATTTGGATATTGAGTTTTGAATTTGGATTTGGATTTGGATTTAATTTTTCAACCCAAAAATATTTGGATTTGGATTTGGATTTTACCAAACCCGCCCGAACCTGGTCCGTTGCCATCCCTACTATTAACATAATCGGAATATTTACAATTTAATCAGAATTTAAATTGAATACAGAAAAATAGTCAAATACTCCATCCCTCACAAGAGCGTGATCAATTTATAATTTTTATTCTTCCCACAAGAGTGTGTCCATTCTAATACCTCATATATACTCCACATTTTTAAATTATTTACAACAATATGGTCCACACCCTTTATCTTTTTTAATTAATTAAAATAATAATTAACATACACCTAACAACAAAAAGTGGAACCCATTCTCCACTAAAAACCATCACTTCCGAATTTTATTAAAACTCGTGACCATAAAGAGTGAGCACATTCTTATTGGACGGATGGAGTATATAAATAGTAGTAGTAATTAAAAATGTAAAAAATTATCAAGAAATCCACAAAATGATACATAAGCTAAGTTATTGTGTTACCTCCAAAACACTCAGCCATTCATATGACTCCATGTGGGTATTAAATGGTTTTGAGGTATAGACTGATGATTCCTTTATTTTCAGAAGGTGCTCATTGTCCCCTTTGTCTATCCCGTATGGATGTATTTGGAGAGCATGTTGTCCATCGCCAAAGACAATCAGGCTTCAAGTATCGACATGACTTGGTTAGGGATGTGCTATATGACATACTATGGAGAGTAGGGATTCCAGCCAAGAAGGCGGCCCCAGTCAACTTTCTCACCCCTACAGGGAAAGCTAGATCGACTCTTAGACCAGCTGATGTATTGGTTTATAGTTGGAATGGAGGGAGACATACGTGTGTTGATCTTACAGGTGTTTCAGCATTGAGCGGATTTGGCAACAGGGTGTTTATAGTTGGCCAGGCAGCAACCAGGGCGGCCGATGCAAAGGTCAATAAGCATGACCAGGCTTGTAAAGATAATCAACACAGTTTTTTGCCTTTTGCCTTTGACACATTCAGCCTTTTGGCTTCTGATGCGGTTGAGTTTCTCCGGAGAGTACAGAAGGTTATGAACAGGAATTTATTGTCTGCGGGTTCAGCGGAATATGTGTTTCAAAGGATATGATTCGCAATCCAACGAGGTATTGCGGCGCAGCTTGTTGTCTGTTTGCCTCGTATGTTTGTAACTTAATATTATCAAAATCAGTAGAAAATTAATTTAATACAAGAAAGTAATTAATATATAGAAATTATTAATAATTAAAAATGCAAAAAGTTGCCAAAGACATCCACAAAATAACTTATCAGCCAAATCAGGAAGATGATTAGATTTAGTCTAAGTATTTACATAGATAAAGTGCTTGATAGATTCAATATGAAATATTACTGAATGATGCTTTTTACCCATGTCTCATGGTATGTCTCTAAGCAAGAAACAGTGTCTTTTTGGACGAGATGAGCAAAAGAGAATGAGTACGGTACCTTATGCATCTGCGACAACGTCCATCATGTATAACATGATATGTACTCAACTGGACGTGTCGTTTGCTTTGAACATGACGAGGAGGTACCTGTCCAACCCAAGAGAGGCACATTGGAGTGTGGCCAAGAACATTCTTAAGTACATGGAAATGACGAATGAAAAATTCTTGGTTTATGATAGACAAGACGAGTTGGTAGTTACATGCTATGCTGATACGAGCTTCGAGATAGACAAAGATGATTTTCGATCTCAGACTGGTTACACCTTTTATCTAAATGGAGCCCCATTTAGCTGGAGGAGTGCCAAGCAACACACTACCACTGATTCTGCAACTGATGTCGAGTATCTTGCTGCTTCGGAAGCTGTAAAAGAAGGCGTTTGGATCAAGAAGTTCATTGCAGAACTTGGTGTGGTTCCTAGCATTGCCGACCCTGTGGTTCTTCTATTGTGACAATAATGTAGCCATCACACAAGCAAATGAGCCAAGAAGACACCATGAATCCAAACATGTGCTCAGGAAGTATCACCTCATATGAGATATCGTGAATAAATATGTAAAGTACCAACGGAGGACAATATTGTCGATCCATTAACTAAACCTCTTCCACAAACAAAGCATGAGGGTCATGTTGCCGAGATAGGAATCAGACACATAGGAAAATTGTCGTGATTTATGTAATGTTTTATTTCACCTATGTTTGTAGGACATTGAAGATTATATATCTATTCCATTCATCATCACAATCTATGTTGCACGGGTGTGGGTGCGTGGGTGCGGGAGCGATACGATACGGGTGCGAGGATACGATTTTTTGAAAATTTTAGGGTGCGTTTCGGTAAGGATACGTCAATTTATTTATATATTATTATACATAATACCCGTAATATATATATATATATATTATATATATATATATAATTTTTATCGAATTAGAAAATTGCGTAAAATTCATATGCATATTTGTATTATTTTTATAGGATTTGCGTGACATCCTGATTTTTCGCGCATGCATTTATTTAGAAATTTATAGAAAGCACAAGAATAATTTTAAATGTCCGACAATTTATTTATGAATTTCATTTTAATTCTTTAAATAAGGTCAATAATTCTTTATTTGCATATCATGATTGTAGTTTACACTTCAGGCTCAAGTCCAAACTGGTATCATTATTTCTAGTATTATTAATTTCTATAAATAGTCCAAGTTAATGAATTAGCCCATATCAATCTTACTTGATTAGTCTATATATATATATATATATATATATATATATTATCAAGAACATATTATTATTATTATTATTATTATTATTATAAATCTAACATTATTTCTATCATTACTATTAATATCATAATTATCATTTAGAATAGTTAAAGTATAATTAATTGACTAATAGTATTTTGGCCCACGGTCCTTCCTTCCAGTTTTTCAGAACTACAAATCTCTTGTCCTCTACCCTCTCGTACTCTTCCGATCAGCTTACATTTCTTAATATGTACAAACACTTCCCAAAAACCTTACATATATAATTAATTAAACACCAAAATCTGCACAATTAAACCTCCTGCAAATCTTCCCCTCAACTTACGGCAGATTTATACCACTCTCAAATCACCATTCAAATTCTGAAAAAAAAAAAAAAAAAGTTCACCACGACATAAAATTTACAATACAAGGAGAAGAGAGGCGGTCTTATCGCACGACACCGCTCAACATCCAATCCATCCCCGTCTGAGTTCTGATCAGATTCCAGCACCTCAGTCCATTCAAATGCATCAGGTCACTCGAATCTCAATCTCGATTTCACCTTTTTCTTGGGAACAAATTAGCTTATTTCATTTCAATAGGCAAATAAGTACAATCCTCCAACTCCTAGCACAAAATTGTATCCTATTCCTAACTGACCAAACATCAAATAGACCAGTGCCAACTGTTTAAAGAATTACAAAACGAGTGCATTTTTTCTGAAAAATAACATCTAGCAAGTGCAGTTTGCAAAACTTCCTTCAATAGGCTGCTAGCATCTCTCTTTTTGTCTTGGAAGATCCTCATATTTCTCTCTTTCCAGACTGCATACACAAGTTCAGTCACCAATACTTTCAGAAACCTGGCTCTAGCTCTCTTGCCCTTTATTATATATGGATACAGAACTGACAATTGATCACAACTCTGCACATTCAGTTGTATCCCAGCTAAAGCTGCTTTCAATATAGACCAAACAAATGAGCAAGCAAAAAATAGATGAGTGCAAGTTTCATCACCCATTTCACACCGAACACAACCACTATCCACATGTATATTCATCTTTATTAATCTGTCTCTGGTTGCAAGTCTTTTCATCAAGGCAAGTCATAGTATTAACTGAGCTTTTGGTGCGGCCATGCTGTTAAGAATCCAATCTCTCCACTCCACCTTTGTAGCAGGAGGCCTCAATATCACATTAGCAGCAGCAATACTGAAAATCCCCTTCTTTATCATCTCCTTCCACTCAGTTCCATTCAAAACCTAAGCTCTCAACTTCATCAGTTTTCTAAAAATAAAGGATGCATCAGCTGGAACTTGCATACTCAGAACATTCTGCTTTTATATATAATATGCATGGATCCATTTGATCCACATCTTGTCTGCCTTAGAGTGAATAGCCCAAAGCAATTCAGAATACAAGCTTTGTTCCAAGAGGCCAAGTGCACTAAATTCAGACCACCCTCGGCTTTTTTTCTACATATTGTATCCCAAGAAACCAAAGCTCTATTTGATTCACTGTATTCACCTGTCCATAAAACTTTTCTACAGATAGCTTCAATGTAGGTGAGGACTTTCTTAGGGAATAGGAAGAGTTGGCTCCAATAGTTTTGCACAACATACAAAACAATCCTTATCCGTTGAACCCTCCCACCATAAGAAAGCATCTTAGAGGGATTCCCAAATACCTAAAAGGTAACACCCCTTCCTTAATCTGTATGGCCCTTGTAATACTCTCGATTTCACCTTCATCTCCATATAAATTCGAATAATCCGTAGTTTAGATTGTCCCTCGAACTTTTCTCCTTGAATCACCAAGCCCGGACTCGTAAAAGATCCGAACTTAGTATAGAAATTCAAACCTAGAATCGAGTTCAAAACCCGTTCAACTGAGTCGAAATCTGATTTGAACCAGGCCCAGCCGAGTTGACCTGATTTCAGTTTCCCCCATCGTCTAACCTTCAATCGATTATGCCGTCCAGCCCAGTTCTCAGATTAGAACTCAAACTTTCCCTAACCGCATCACTTCTCGTCAATTGACCCAAACCCTTACCTGGGCCGTCGCCTTGAACCCAGATCCACCTGCGAACCACGGCCACCGTGAGCCGTACGATTCCAATAGCTATAGCGGACAGCGTGGCTCTGTGGGTATGTGTCGATTTCTTGTGTTTTTGTGTATGCCGGTTCTTCTTTGTGTGCGTGTGTGTGTAGCAGAGTGATTTTGTGTGTGCATCAGTGAGAGACTGAATTTTACAGAGTGAGCGGGGAATCGGCGGAGGGAGAAAATTTTTCAGCAGTGAGAGGGAGAGACATTTTTTTTTTTTTTTTTTTTTATTTTTAAAAAAGAAAAAGCGTCCAGTGTGGAACTGGGCCACTCACCAACCCGTAGATAAGAAGAAATCGAAATACAAAGATCAGAATTATGACAAAAATTGGCCATAATTCGGGTCCAAACATCGAAGAAATCTACTACCATTAAAGAAATACAAAGTCTGCACCACAAACCGTGAAATGTAATGTGACCCGTAGACTAAAATAACTCAACTCCGAATTATGACAAAAATGGGCCATACTCCGAACCTAAAATCTAAAGTGCCTACTACCGCTAGATCAATACAAGGTCACCATTAAAAAAGCGTAGGCAATGTGCATGACTAATAAGCATGCAATCAATAAAATAAAAACCTATCTAAATCTAAAAGACGGATAACCAAGGTGATCCATCCGTATCGGGAGAGAAGAAACGGAGGAGCAGATCGTAAGTATAAGTCGAATGCCGGGACGACATGCCGAGCTCAGAAAGATAGTCGGCCGGCCTGTTGCCCTCCCGGAAAATGTGAGTGACTCTGAACTGAATATCTCTGAGAATGTGTCGGATACGCATAAGAGTGTGACGAACCTGCCAAGAGCCCCGATGGCCAGATTATAGCAGGGTCACCACAACAGCAGTATCAAGCTCAATCCAAACATGTCTCGATCTCTGGGAAGCTAGAATCAATCCAATCGCCAACGCCTGAACCTCAGCATCAAAATTCGAAGAGGCCTGAAAAGAGGAATGGAAAGCAAGAAGGAGCTCTCCGTGGTGATATCTAATCAGACCTCCCCCACCCGCAATCTGTGTGTCTCTATCGAACGAACCATCCGTGTTCAGCTTGATCCAAGGGGTCTAGGGTTGAAGCCAAACCACCGGGACGGGGCGACGAGTCTGAACGGGGGAAGATGTAGCTCGCTGGATACGATCAGGCGGCGAGCAACCCGCCCAGAACTCAGATGAAATAAGCCCCGCAGAAGCCAATAAAGCAACATGGCGCTCCACCTGCACAATAACATGAGACGAAAAAAAAGTAACCGCCCTATGCTTTGCACTATTCCTTTCTGTCCAGATGAACCAAAGGATCAGACAAGGAATAATGAAAGTCGCGTGCCTAAAATGTGTGCCGTGTGCGAAAAAACTCAGGAGCTCAAAGATATTCTGAGTATGGGGTAGGGATAAATGTGTCCATGCGCCAAAATACTCCCACACATCACGAGCCACATCACTCTCCAAGAAAAGATGGGCAATGGTCTCAGTATGGTAGATCTGAATAAGAATATGCGAGCAGCACAAACATCTAGGAGCCAGTGAAACGCAGAGAGAGAGACAGGGGTTGAGAGAAGAAATAAAATGATCCGACACTTCCTTTCGGTGTGTATGGGGTTTTCTATTCCCAATGTTTTAGCTAAACTTCAATTTCAGCCCCTAAATTTTGATTCCTTCAATTTTATCCCAATCAACTTTCTAAAATATCAAATCAAGCCCCTATTTACTCAATACAAACCCTATTAACCCATATCCATTAGTATTGTTAAATTTATTTTTATCTATTTTATTTTTCAGCAATATATTATTAAAATATGTATTACTAATAATAAGTTATTTTTATTAATTGTAGATTACAACGAGGACTTGGAACCTAGGATTTGAATTATATTCGCATCTCAATTTTCAAGGATTATCATCGTATTTCGAAGTGAGGACTTTACACTTGTTTTATTTAATGCATGATGTTACTTATATCTATGGTTGTTTCTTGCCAAAATATTTATATGCACAAAATTTGCATATCGTTTACGTTGTAGCCTCTAATGAGTAGTAGGCATAATGTGCTCAAAGTTTACATGTTAATTACATTGTGGCCTCCAACGAGTAGTAAACAGTATGCACAAAGTTCGCATATTAATGGCCTTCGGGCAACCACTAGAGGCATGATCTACTTGCCAACATGTATATACTTAAATTTAACAAAGCGTTCCCTCCTCACTGAGCGAGTTGAAAGCTCACCCCATTATTTAAACCTTTCAGGTTGAGGAGTCTGACGTGGCGGGTAAGGCGTGGCGTGATAATAATATTGATCTACTTCTTCATTTATTTCATTTATTTAAAATTTTAACTTTGACTTCAATATCATGGTTGGATATTATGGATGTTTGAAATGTTGGGAATTTATTATATAGTTACTTGCGAAATGGTTGACTTTATTTCAATTTTCACTGCGATTATTCAATTATTTTTCTTAAAGATATTTAAATCTCCCTTGAAATTATTAAAAAATGCCATTTTGAAAAGTGGTAGCTACAATTTGATGCATATTTTACATTAATTTGACTAATTGTGCTTCATTATCGAAATAGTTTATGTTTGCTATTTTTGTAGGTAAAACGAAAAGTTTTGGAGCAAACAAACACTTATTACTTTTATTAAAATATTACAAAAAAATAAAAAGAAAAGAAATTAAATTGGGTTAAAATAAAATGAAAAAGGTAGTAAGAATATTCATGCATGGATGCATCACCTGAAAGCTGTAGGAAATTAGGAAAAAAATATAAAAAAATAAAGAAATGATAAAAGAAAATAAGAAAGTTAAAAATAAGGGAAAAAAACTTGCAAAGATTTTTAGCACCACGTCCCAGAGATGTCAAATTGTCAATTCATACATTTAATTAAAGCAGTCGAGAAATTGCAATATGACTCCAAGATTTGATTAAATTAAAAAAAAAAACGTCGTATCCCTGCTGTATCCGTGTCTCGGATTCTCGAATCCTAACTAAAAATCAATTAAAAAATTGGATACTCCACGTGCGTATTGGGCGCGAATCCGACGCGAAGTGCACCCGCACCCTGCAAGTATCCGATTCTGCATACTACTTATTTTTGAAGAATCCGTGCATCAAGATCTAAATAGGTTATCGAGAATGTCTTGGATAATGAAGCCCTAATAAGTGAACTGGAATCAGATGATGTCCGTAGTCCAAGTCATTGGAAGTTGGACACTAATGACCGAAGATGTGAAATATCAGTATTTTACTACCGGTAATGAAATAAAAAAATATAATATTATTACAAGTCGATAGTGCGGTTGCAATAAGAGAAAATATTTTCTAAATTAATTAGATTACTTTTGCCGAAGAATTATGGATATAAAAATTATAGAATTATCCGGTTAGATTGGACTTGAGATTTTTTCTGGATGTATTGGAAATGCAATTGCAATTTTGGTCTTGAACTGTTTAAATACAAAAAGAGTACTGAAAATATTAGTGGATATCCGATTGTATATTTTTTGGAAAGTACCATGTGCAAAGGATCGACTTTGAAAAATCACCACCAATTCTTAAGAAGTCCAAAGTTTTTGAAACTTAATAGTATTACAGAAATTTAATTCTAACAGTTCAAATGGTGCAATCAGAGTTCCGACGAAGAAATTATGGTCAAATTGGTAGAGATTGTCGGATGCCGAGCACCGACGATGACCCTGCGCGCGTACCGCACGTCAACGCACGAGCGGACCCAACAGCGTGGTGGACAGGTCAACACGCGGGCACCGAAAGTGGCCGGCCAGGACTTTTGCTCCATGCTGTTTTTGATCGAGGATCGGACTTTGAGCTTATAAATAGACTACTTTCCCACTTCATTTCGGCATTCCATCTCATGCACTTTGTAGACAGTCTTTTCTCTTTAAACACCTATTCTAGAGTTTCTATAAGAGTCCATTTATCATGTGCAAAATGGCCGTTTTTCGGCGAGTCAGGGAAGATTTTTCCGGTCAACTCCGCTAACTGTCCGACAAATTGTCCGAGAGAGATTCCAGTTAAATTCTTGAAGGAAAGACGTGCGATTCCCAAGTTATGAAATATTAACTCAAGATAGGTGTTCAAACTTCAGATCAATTATTATTTGGTAATTTTTATCTATTTTAGAAGGATTATTAATAAATTCTTAAACACACATAAACTTTAATTTTATTGGCGTATTATCATATAAAATATTGATTTATTTAATATCTGAATATTTGGTAAGTATTTCAAAAAATTAAAGTTTATAATTTTGGCCTTCTCGAATTTCCTTAGTAATTATACTATAGTGGAATATTCGTAAAATTATTATTGATTAAGATAAAAATAAATATGAATGAGGAGATATTAAGTAAGTATACAAATGTTATTTAGATGTTTCAATAATGAACTTTTGAAATTTTGAAAGATATTTTAAAATGATTGAATTGAATTGATTATTCGAAATTATCAATATATGGACTGCAATTGAGTGATTACTAACAAATTAATCAAGATATGAATTTGTGTATAATTATTTTAATGGATGGCATTATTTTTATTAAGACTTTTATCAAAAAATATAAGATTTAATTGTGATGGTTGAATACATGGATAATTATAATTTAAATCTGGATAAGTATTTATTAGTTGATGATAATCGAAATATTTATCTAATGGATTATTAAGTTATAATATCGATCTAATATTGATTATTGATATGTAATAATTAATTATGTGAAATGTTAAGTTAATATAGAAATTGAAATGATAATTATTAAAGTACAATAGTTATAAAATATTGAGTTATAATCAAATATTTGAAATATTAAAATTAAGTATTATTTGATTATTATGTATAATCAATAGCGAAGACTCGTTGCAATAATTTCGAGAGTGTTGATTTTGAACTAGATTGATTTGTATCAGATAATTGAATATTATTCAGTATATTGACAAGATATATAGACGACATTATAATACCGAAAAGTAGGATTAAGTATGTCGAATAGAATTCTTAGTAAAAGCATCCATTGATATTGGAAAATTCTGTCAAGGTTCAAATCTCGGATTGTCGGACCACGTGAGAGACGCTTTCTAGAAACATGGTGATTTAGGGAAGTTTTCTTCAACTTGATCGGTTATGGATTTTGAAAATTGTGCATTGATGTTATATTGGCTGAATGTGACATTTATTGTTGGAATGGATTTTGGGATATATATATATATATATGATAAGTAAAATGTGAAATGTGAAAGCTGAGGATAGTCCTTGTTGGGACAAAATGAACGTTCATTTCCACATCTAGATATTAGGGATGTGCACCTGGATATTGAGGGTGCTCGATTGATGCACTATCCGGATATTGGGGATATGTGTTTGTTGTTGATACACTATCCTTGTTGGGGCGTAATTATTGGTTGGTACACTTTATGGATATTGGGGACATGTGTTGTGATTATTTACACTGAGATATATATACATATATACATCCAGCGAAATCGTTTTCAATGGTAAAATATATAAGATCAACATATTGATTTGTGATATGCGTGACTGACCCGATTATGGCATGTTGTTTTTCAGTCGTAGATACTTCTAGATGCAGGCTTGAGATCATGACGCGGGGAAAATGTTTGACGACATGGATCATGTAATACCCTATTGTAAATTCATTCAGTATCATTCAGTAAATTGTCACTCAGTAATTTTTCACTCATTAATAATCATTCATCATTCATATTCATTCAATGTATTCAGCGTTCGACGTAATTTGAATCGTATATCAATTATCATTCGTCATTCAACCTTGTTTTGAGAATCGAGATGAGGATATTATCATCATCATCATCATCATCATCATCATCATCATATTTTGGTTGCCTCGATGTGAAGAGTAGCGTACGCTACATACTTTTTTTAGCGCACGCTAATTGAATACTGATAGCGCACGCTAACGTTCAATGTTAGCGAACGCTAGTGCATTTGAGGCAGACAGTCCAGAAGGGACTGGACTGAATTTGAGTTGTAGTAGCGCACACTATGAATGGGAAATAGCGCACGCTAGTAGTTTGCATAGCGCACGCTAAGCAATCAGTGTAGCGTGCGCTAAGGCTCGTTCAGACAGTCCAGTAGGTACTGGGCTGAAATGGAATAATTCATAGTGCACGCTACGAGTGGATCATAACATACGCTAATGGTATTAGTAGTGTACGCTAAGTTATAGGTGTAGCGCATGCTAACGCGAGCAAATCAGAGGACAGTAGGTTCTGGACTCCAATATTCTGAGCATCAACTATCAGGTAGTGCACGCTAACACAAGGTTAACGTACGCTAATCAGAGGCGTTAGCGGACGCTACCAAGTACGTAGCACACGCTAACGATGCAGGCAGTGGGTACTGGACTACCCGGTGGACCCGATAGCGCACGCTAAGCACAGGAGCTAGCGCGCGCTAAGCTGGGTTTAGTATATATAGGATAGTTCAGTCCATTTTCGTCATTTTCCACCTCACCTCCTTCCTTGGGCGATTTCGGGCGATTTTGGACGATTTGGGAAGATCTCGTCGAGCTGCAATCACCTATCATCATCTTCAAGCTTCTAGTTCGGATTAATCATCATTTAATCCTCTCCAACACACCAAATCAAGGTAAACATTTCTTGAATCTAGAATTTTGGGATTTGAGTGTTTTACTTATGATCTCTTCAAGTTAGCTTGCTATTATGTTGGATAAGGATTATCTACCTTAGATACATGTGTTCCTACGAATTTATTGGTGTATTTTCCGGATTTGCTGAGTATGCGGGGATTTATTCAAGAACCCTTGAGGGTTGACTTTAGATTTTGGGGGTTTTCAATTAGATGTTATCGTAATCTCGAGTTGTGTATTGTTAGTGGATTATCGATTGTGGTGATTGTGTTTTGTTGGAGTGAATCACTCATTTGGAAGTTGGTTTTCGATACAATTAGGATTGGTTGTAAATAATGGGAGATTGTTTACAAAGTGTTTGTGATAATGCTCCAATGAGTTTGGATGTGTTGTATCGACCTATCGAATTGGTTATGATCACAATTGATACGTGTATTAAGCGAATTATTAGTAATTGTATTATTCAAGGTTGTTCGAGCGACCGATCTTTCCACTTAGGATGTTTGTTCGAGGAAGGACATTTCATCACCGGTATTTGAGTAGGTTAATTCTTACTCGGTTAAAAGGATACTCATTCCTTTCGTTGTTGTTAATTTATATTCATAATTCATTCATGGTATATTAATCATGTTGAGACTTGTAATTATCAAACTAATCATTCAATTCACAAGGAACGACGGTTCCAATCATTTCAGTGAGCTATCATTCATTTCATTATTATTTCATCTCGGCGAGTCATTCTTGACCCTTGTCGGATTATTATTCATTAATATTCATCATGGTCACTTTTGCTCTTCTGACCTTCTGGGATCATATTGCGTGGCCGGGTGGTTATGTGTGGAATTTTTAGTCGAGCACACGATAGTCATGTGATTTGGGTTCACCGATACACTGGACTATGTACACGGTAACGTGCCTCCATGAGAATAATTAGGTACAAGTGCGGGTGTGTCCGGACACTCATCTTGTGCACTTGCACGTCCCATTACGGGCGTACTATGATGCCCCTCTTCAGCTTGATTTCATAACTAAGATATATAATGATTGTGTTTATTCAACTCTTGAGGATTGTTGTTCTGTGTAACTGACCCCCTTGGGGATGTTGTTTTTAGGTCATGGCAAGGCAAAAGCACGGGAAGAGAATGTTGACGGCGAGGAGTCCCAGTGATACTAGTAGGGGCCCCCAGTCCTTTCAGTCATTCATGTCTCTTCATTTTTATTTCCGCTGCAAATTTCCATTTGGATGTTCATTTTATTCAGTTTTGTATATTTTATCTTCATATAAAATATACAGGTTTTCTGTATTTCCTGGGTGTATTGTACTTAAACTCCTCATCGGAGTAATTGGTAATATAATGTGGTTCGGTACTACAGTTATATTATTTAATTCATTAATTTTCATTCGCCTGGTGGGTCCTAGTTGGGGGTCCACGGCACTGTAATAGCCGCCTAGTTTGGGGTGTTACAGAGTTGGTATTAGAGCATGGTTTTGAATACTACCTTCCGAGTCATGTCTCATTTGAAATCATCGTTCACCAGACTAGTATCATTGGACTTTCGTGTCATGTGTGACTTGTGCAAGCGCCAAGCCCCTCAGATCGAAAGAACTATAAGATTTCGACGCAATGGTATAATTTCTGGCAATAAGAATCAATCATTCATCATTCATCAGTCAACAATCCTTTCATGTTGATCATGTTAACTCATTAATCACTCAGTCAATCTCATTATTTAGTTGTTGATCTTGTGGATCGTATTATCAATCTTGTTAACTTGTTCAAGATAATCATTTCAAGAATTTCATTAGATAATCATGTCACCTCAGTTGATCATTCATGTAATCATTATATTAGAGCGCGTATGCTCATTGTTATCATTTCATAACGTAATCATAATGCGGTACTCATGCGAGATCTATAATCATCATGTGACTTTCCTACTTCAGTATGGAGAGAGCTGTCAGAGGACGCAGGGGAAGAGGCCGCAGTGCAGGCTGAAACCCGAGAGCTCGTGTGAATACATGTGCAAACGCGAGGAATAATGCTAATTCAACCAGCAGCGACGCTTCCACTCATTCACCCGGAGATAATCGTTCACCGTCAAGGAGTCGTACCCGAGACACAGCTCAATCAGAAGGTGTTCGGGTTGATCCACTCACTTTTACGCAGGGCATGATGGTCCAAATGACTCGGATGACACGTCTGATGGAGACAATGCAGAACTCAACCGCTCAGAATCAACAGGCACCTCCTCCGCCACCTCAGAGGCAAGAGAGGGGTGTGAGCAGTATAATTGGCGACATCTCTCGCCAGAGACCACCTACTTTTGAGGGCTCGTCTAAGCTGGCGAATATTGTTCACTGGCTGGAACACTTTGAGAAACTATTTGCTATGGTGGAGGGTCCCGAAGGGCACAAAGTTTCAGTTGCAGCTTACTATCTGGGTAAGAGCGCTCACTCTTGGTGGCTATCTTTGAAGCCCACCGACGGATCTTGCACGTGGGACCAGTTCAAGACTCTCATGATGGAAAGATATTATCCGGCCCCACTCAGAGAGGCCAATTTGTCGGAGTTACTCAGTCCCGACCCCTCAACGGAAGAAGATGTTATCGCCATTTCCGAGAAGTTTCAGGAGCTACATACCTTCGCCTCATCCATTATCCACTCCGAGGCGGATAAAATCAAGTATTTCAGTAAGAGGTTGAAACCTCATATGCGGATGCAGTTACTTAATCATCATTGCACCACTCTGGCCGAATTCATCGAGAAAGCTCTTACTTATGAGCTTACTGCTAAGGAAATTGCTAAGCAACAACCTTCATCTGCTAGTAAGAAATCAAAGAATCGTAATCAGTCCGAATGCGGCCAGGCAACCTTCAAAAAACCTCATGCGGGCCCTACTTTTTCCGAGCGACCTCCTATGGTACCTAAACCTGCGGAATCTCAGTCCCGAGCAGCCAGTTCGGCCATCACCTGTTTCAACTGTGGAGAGCAGGGTCATTTCATCACTAAGTGTCGGAAGCCGACCATCACATGTAATAACTGTGGGATTGCTGGGCATAAGGCCTGTTTCTGCCAAAGAGACTCCAGGCCTACTCCGGCGACATCTCAGGCCCCGAAGCAGTCAGCTGTTTAGAATCAGGCCACTCAGTCCGCGTCGTTTAAGACGACGGGAGCAAATAAAGGCGGAACCCACAACTATCAGACAGGAGCATTCGGTTCCGGGGATGGCAAGCCCCAAATTTATGAGATGAAGAGGACCGACGATCCGGAGGCCCGAATGATCTTATGTACACTCGAAATTCTATCTCAACCTGTGTGTACCCTTTTTGATACTGGTGCATCACATTCATTCATTTCCGAGTCATGCTTGAGTAGACTTCATCTGGATAGTGCTACTAGTTGCGAAGCTTATGTCATTGGACTACCTGAAGGTAGAAGAATTATCGGAGACCGTGAGATTAAGAATTGTCTGATTCAGCTTAATGGCCGTGAATGGCTGACGGACCTAATTGTAGTAGACTTACATAGAGATGACGTTATTTTGGGTATTGATTGGATTGATCGTCACGATGCCATCCTTAGTGTCCGTAAGCGTATGGTCACTATTGTTTCAGATGATGGAGTTGAGTGTGTATTTCATGGGGGGAAATCCCAGCTCTTCCGGAAGAGTCATTAATATGATGAAAGTAGTGAAATTACTCAATCAAGGGTGTGTCAGTTATTGATGCTATATGACCAAGACCGAGAAATCATCAGTGATGTTGGCGGATATTCCTGTAGTGATAGAATATGCCGATGTTTTTCCAGACGAGTTACCTGGTTTACCTCCACAGAGAGATGTGGAATTCACGATCGAGTTAGAGCCCGGTACGTCCGCATTATTGAAGGCATCGTATCGGATGGCCCCGACCGAAATGCAGGAATTAAAGAATCAACTAGAGGAATTGACCGAGAAAGGTTATATCCGACCGAGTGCATCCTCGTGGGGAGCACCAGTGTTATTTGTCAAGAAGAAGGATGGTTCATTTCACTTGTGTATGGATTATCGAGAGTTAAACAGGGTGACAATCAAGAATAAATATCCCCTACCCCGTATTGATAATCTCTTAGATCAACTTCAAGAAGCTTCAGTATTTTCCAAGATCGATTTAAGATCTGGTATCATCAGTTGCGAATTCGAGAGTCGGATATCGCAAGGACGGCGTTTCGGACATGCTATGGGCACTACGAGTTTGTAGTAATGCCGTTTGGGTTAACTAATGCACCTGCGCTATTCATGAAGTTAATGAATCGGGTTTTCATCGACTATTTAGATCAGTTCATGGTTGTTTTCATAGACGATATTTTGATTTATTCTCGTGACCGAGAGGAGCACGAAGTTTACCTTCATCAGGTTCTTGACGTGTTGAGACGAGAGCAACTCTATGGAAAGTTTTCCAAATGTGAGTTCTGGATGTCCGAGGTGACGTTTCTCGGACATGTGATTTCATCAGACGGAGTACGTGTCGACCCTCAGAAGATGGAGGCTATCCGAGATTGGCAACCTCCAAAGAATGTTAAGGAAATCCGAAGCTTTCTCGGATTAGCAGGCTATTACCGACGATTTGTAGAAAGATTTTCTAAAATCGCTCAACCTAGGACGAACATTTTGTGGAAGGATAAGAGATACACGTGGTCTGACGCGTGTCAGCTGAGTTTTGAGGAGCTCAAGAACCGTTTAATTTCAGCACCTGTTCTTTCTTTACCACAAGGGACAGAAGGATTCATGGTTTATAGTGATGCATCCGGGCACGGTCTCGGATGTGTAGTAATGCAAAATGGGAAAATTATTGCCTATGCTTCGCGTCTGTTGAGACCTTACGAGGTCAATTATCCGACCCACGACCTAGATCTAGCAGCCGTGGTATTCGCGTTGAAGATTTGGCGTCATTATCTTTATGGCGTCACCTGTCATATTTTCACCAATCATAAGAGTTTGAAGTATATATTTACTCAGAAGGAGTTAAATATGCGACAGAGACGGTGGTTGGAACTAATCAAAGATTATGATATTGAGATACTATACCACCCGGGCAAGGCGAACGTTGTCGCCAACGCCTTGAGTCATAAGTCCGTTCAGGAGCAAATGCTTGCTCGTTTGACTGCTCAGAAGGAACTTCAACAGGAATTCCTAAGACCCGAGATCTAGGTATGGTTACAGCGAGTGCAAGGGCAACTGTGCATGTTAGATATTTCATCGCCACTTGAGGAGGCGATCAGAGTGAATCAGGGGTCAGACCCATTTTGTTGCGCATCCGAGAGGATGTGGCTCAGGGGAAAGCCCCTGGATTTGTGGTCCACGAGGATGGACTTTTGCGATTTAAGAACCGTTTATGCGTACCGGCGGATGACGAGTTGAAAAACTCAATTTTGAGAGAAGCTCATGCTACCCCTTATTCTATCCATCCAGGGTCTAGCAAGATGTACAAAGACTTGAAACAAAATTACTTGTGGAGTAATATGAAGCGAGAAGTCGCAGAATTTGTTTCGAGATGTTTAACCTGTCAGCAAGTCAAGATAGAACATCAGCGACCGGCGGGTATGCTGAAACCGCTCCGTATTCCAGAGTGGAAGTGGGAGGATATTTCAATGGACTTCATCACGAGTTTGCCGACGAGTCGTCGTGGCATGAATAAAATTTGGGTAATTGTGGACCACTTAACTAAGTCAGCTCATTTCCTTGAGATTAAGGATACGTGGGGTCCCAAGAGACTTGCCCAATTATTCATCAAAGAGATAGTGAGATTGCACGGTACTCCAAAGAGTATTGTTTCTGATCATGACGGGCGATTCATGTCACAGTTTTGGAAATCCGTTCATCGTGCCATGGGAACTCAGCTTAATTTCAGCACATCTTTTCATCCTCAGTCCGACGGACAATCTGAGCGAACTATTCAGACGTTAGAGGACATATTGAGAGCATGTGTTCTCGATTGGAAAGACGATTGGGAAGCCCAACTACCATTGATCGAGTTCACATACAATAACAATTGGCATGCTTCGATTAAGATGACACCTTACAAGGCCTTATATGGTCGTCGTTGTCGATCTCTCTTGTATTGGGATGACTTATCAGAATCAATCGGCACTGAGCCCGATATGCTTATAGCCGCCCACGAGAAGGTAGCTTTAATCAGGAGTCATTTGTTGACCTCTCAGAGTCGACAAAAATCATATGCATATAATCGTCGTCGACCATTAGAGTTCAAGGCAGGTGACCACGTTTTGGTCAAGGTATCCCCGAGCCGAGGTATTTTCCGTTTTCGGGAAGAGAGGAAAGTTGAGTCCGAGATTCATTGGACCGTTTGAGATTTTAGATCGAGTAAGCAGTCTGGCTTATCGATTGGCTTTACCTCTGGTATTGAGCCGAATTCATAATGTGCTTCACGTCTCTCAGTTGCGGAAGTATGTTGCTGATTCGAGTCATATACTTCAGTTCGATGAAATTGAGATCGTGGATGATCATTCATATGAGGAGCATCCTGTACGAGTGCTAGAGCGACGTATCAAACAGATGAGGAACAAGACGATTCCTTTGGTTAAGATTCAGTGGTATAGACACAGAGTCGAAGAGGCTACTTGGGAAACCGAGGATAGTATGCGGGAGAGTTATCCCGAATGGTTTGACCCTTAGTTTCGGGGACGAAACTCTTTTTAAGGGGGGTATGTAATTCCCGATTGTAAATTCATTCATTATCATTCAGTAAATTGTCACTCAGTAATTTTTCACTATTTAATAATCATTCATCATTCATATTCATTCATTCCATTCAGCGTTCGACGTAATTTAAATCGTATATCAGTTATTATTCGTCATTCAACCTTGTTTTGAGAATCGAGACGAGGATATTATCATCATCATCATATTTTGGTTGCCTGGATGTGAAGAGTAGCGTACGGTACATACTTTTTTTAGCGCACGCTAATTGAGTACTGGTAGCGCACGCTAACGTTCAGTATTAGCGCATGCTAGTGCATTTGAAGCAGACAGTCCAGAAGGCACTGGACTGAATTTGAGTTGTAGTAGTGCACGCTATGAATGGGAAATAGCGCACGCTAGTAGTTTGGATAGCGCATGCTAAGCAATCAGTGTAGCGCGCGCTACGGCTCGTTCAGACAGTCCAGTAGGTACTGGGCTGAAATGGAATAATTCATAGCGCATGCTACGAGTGGATCATAACGTACGCTAATGGTATTAGTAGCATAAACTAAGTTATAGGTGTAGCGCACGTTAACGCGAGCAAGGCAGAGGACAGTAGGTTATGGACTCCAATATTCTGAGCATCAACTATCAGGTAGTGCACGCTAACACAAGGTTAACATACGCTAATAAGAGGCCTTAGCGCACGCTACCAAGTATGTAGCGCACGCTAACGATGCAGGCAATGGGTACTGGACTACCCGGTGAACCCGCTAGCACACTCTAAGCACAGGAGCTAGCGCGCGCTAAGCTGGGTTTAGTATATATAGGACATTTCAGTCCAGTTTCGTCATTTTCCACCTCACCTCCTTCCTTGGGCGATTTCGTGTGATTTTGGACGATTTGGGAAGATCTCTTCGAGCTGCAATCACCTATCATCATCTTCAAGCTTCTAGTTCGGATTAATCATCATTTAATCCTCTCCAACACACCAAATCAAGGTAAATATTTCTTGAATATAGAATTTCGGGATTTGAGTGTTTTCCTTCCGATCTCTTCAAGTTAGCTTGATATTATGTTGTAACATATTAGATATTGATTATCTACGTTGGATACATGTGTCCCTACGAATTTATTGGTGTATTTTCCTGATTTGTTGAGTATGTGGGGATTTATTCAAGAACCCTTGAGGGTTGACTTTGGATTTTTGGGGGTTTTCAATTAGATGTTATCGTAATCTCGAGTTGTGTATTCTTATTGGATTATCGATTGTGCTGATGGTGTTTTGTTGGAGTGAATCACTCATTTGGAAGTTGGTTTTCATACAATTAAGATTGGTTGTAAATAATGGGAGATTGTTTACAAAGTGTTTGTCATAATGCTCCAATGAGTTTGGATGTGTTGTATCGACCTATCGAATTGGTTATGATCACAATTGATACGTGTATTAAGCGAATTGTTGGTAATTGTGTTATTCAAGGTTATTCGAGCGACCGATCTTTCCACTTAGGACGTTTGTTCGAGAAAGGACATTTCATCACCGGTATTTGAGTAAGTTAATTCTTACTCGATTAAAAGGATACTCATTCCTTTCGTTGTTGTTCATTCATATTCATAATTCATTCATGGTATATTAATCATGTTGAGACTTGTAATTATCAAACTAATCATTCAATTCACGAGGAACGACGGTTCCAATCATTTCAGTGAGCTATCATTTATTTCATTATAATTTCATCTCAGTGAGTCATTCTTGACCCTTGTCGGATTATTATTCATTAATATTCATCATGGTCACTTTTCTTCTTGTGACCTTCTGGGATCATATTGCGTGGCCGGGTGGTTATGTGTGGAATTTTTAGTCGGGTACACGATAGTCATGTGATTCGGGTTCACCGATACACCGGACTGTGCACACAGTAACGTGCCTCCGTGAGACTAATTAGGTACAAGTGCGGGTGTGTCTGGGCACTCATCTTCTGCACTTACACGTCCCATTACGGGCGTACTATGATGCCCCTCTTCAGCTTGATTTCATAACTAAGATATATAATGATTGTGTTTATTCAACTCTTGAGGATTGTTGTTCTGTGTAACTGACCCCGTTGGGGATGTTGTTTTTAGGTCATGACAAGGCAAAAATACGGGAAGAGAATGTTGACGGCGACGAGTCCCAGTGATACTAGTAGGGGCCCCCAGTCATTCACGTCTCTTCATTTGTATATCCGCTGCAAATTTCCATTTGGATGTTCATTTTATTCTGTGTTGTATATTTTATCTCCATATAAAATATACAGGTATTCTGTATTTCCTGAGTGTATTGTACTTAAACTCCTCATCGGAGTAATTGGTAATATAATGTGGTTCGGTACTACAGTTATATTATTTAATTCATTAATTTTCATTCGCCTGGTGGGTCCCAGTTGGGGGTCCACTGCACTGTAATAGCCGCCTAGTTTGGGGTGTTACAAATCAAGACAAGAATGTTATTTTATTCTAACTCTGAGTTTATTTTATTTTCAACATCTGATTTAATAAATAAAAACGTGTGTACATTGACTTTAAATTTGGGTGGTTTTTTAATAATCAAACTTTTCTTAAAATTTATACTTGCTTAATTCTCATTAACATAACTTTATGGGTCCCTCAAGGGATTCACGGCTCTGTAACTACCCAGAGTTTGGGATGTTACAGAATATAGTATGGGAGCGCCAAGTTAACCAAGTTACCCGCGTACGTTTTAAAAATAAAGTTTCTCAAAGTCAACAAAGGTTACTCGAAATCCACCAAGCATCCACCGACGTCATAGGAATATAACTGTATAATGACTGAAATGATGGTATAATGATAGAAATGACTGAATAATGATAGAAATGACTGTATAATGATAGAAATATTGTGATATTAACCGCGAAATAGAGTACATCATGTATAACATGGTATGTACTCGATCAAACGTGTCGTTTGCTTTGAGAATGTCGAGCAGGTACAGTCTAACCCAAGAGAGGCACATTCTAGTGTGGGCAAGAACATTCTTAAGTACGTGAAAAGGGCGAAATATAAATTCTTGGTTTATGGAGGACAAGACGAGTTTTAGTTACAGGCTATGCTGATGCGAGCTTTCAGACAGACGAAGGTGATTTCCGATCTCAGACTGGTTACACCTTTTATCTAAATGGAGGCGCAATTAGCTAGAGGAGTGCCAAGAAAGGCACTACCACCGATTCTGCAACTGAGATCGAGTATCTTGCTGCTTTGGAAGCTGCAAAAGAAGGCGTTTGGATCAACAAGTTCATTGCAGAGCTTGGTGTGGTTCCTAGCATTGGTGTAATTCTTCTATAGTTTTGACCAAAATTTAAGTTTATAATTTTGACCTTCTGGAATTTCTTAATAATTATATTCTGGTGGAATATTCAGAACGTTAATATATATCAAGACACAATTAATATTAATGATGAGATTTTAAGTACAGATAAAAATGATTATTTAGATGTTTCGATAATCAACTTTTGGAATTGTGAAAGATATTTTAAAATGATTGAATTTAATCGATTATTCAAAATTATCAATATATCGATTAATAAAAAGAGAAAAATCTGGAATTTATTTATGCAATAAATAGTCGAACTTCGTAAAGATTGTGATTACAAAATGTAGTGATTATTTAATAGAAGTATTTAAAATAATCAAAATAAGATTTTGTGTATAATTATTTTAATGAATGGTGTTAGTGTTCATTAATAATTTTATCAAATATATAAGATTTGATTGTGATGGTTGAATGTATAATTATGATTTAAACTTTATAAGTATTTATTAGGTGATGATAATCGAAATATTGATATAATGGATTATTAAATTATAATTTCGATCTAATATTGATTATTGAGATGTAATAATCAATTATGTGAAATGTTAAGTCGTACTAATTTAGAATCTGAAATGACAATTATTAAAGTATAATAGTAATGAGATTTTGAGTTATAATCAAATACTTTGAAATATTAAATTAAGTAATATTTGATTAATAAGTAAAATCAACAGCGAAGACTCATAGTAATAATTTCAATAATTTCAAGAGCACTTGAACTAGATTGATTTATATCAGATAATTGAATATTATCGGTATATCGATCAAGATATATAGACAACATTATAATACTGAAAGTTTTTTACTTGCTCGGTTACGAATTTTGCAAAATGTATGTTGATGTTATATTGGCCGAATGTGATGTTTATTGTTGGAGTAGATTTTGGGGTATATATATATGATGTGTAAAATGTGATATATGAAAGTTGAAGATAGTCCTTGTGGGGACAATGAATGTTCATTTCTGCATCCGTCTAGTTGGGATGTACACCCGAATATTGAGGGTGGTAGATTGATACACTATCCAAATATTATGGATATGTGTTTTTTGATTTATACACTGTCCTTATTGGGGATATGTGTTTGTAATTATTGATCGGTACACTGTACGGATATTGAGGACATGTATTGTGATTATTCACACTGATATATATATATATATAGTGAAATCCTTTCCAATTGATAAAACGTATAACAAGAACATATTGATTTGTGATGCGTGTGATTGATCCGATTAGGAGCTGTTGTTTTTCAGTCGCATGTACTTCTGGGTGCAGGTTTGGGACCATGAGGCCGGGGAGCATGCTTGATGACATGGATCAAGACAAGAGTGTTATTTTATTCTAAAACTGACTTTATTTTATTTTTAACATCCGATGTAATATACAAAACTGTGTGTACCTTGACTTTTTTTCTGAATGGTTGTTAATAATCAAACTTTCCTTAAAACTTATACTTGCGTAAATTCTAATTAACACAGCCTTGTGGGTCTCTCAAGGGATTCATGATGCTGTAACTATCCAGAGTTTGCGATGTTACAAAAGAAAACTAGTCTGTAAGTTAACTCAAGGCGCTATTTCATGGTACAAGTGATATGGGATGTCAAGAGTTAATTGTAAGGATATGAGTTGGGAACTCATGACCGGACTGAACCGCCATGAGAAAATCTTTAAAAAATTTGATGTCATAAGATTATCTCATTTTTCTATTTGAGCCTATTCGTCATACTTGAGTAATTCCTTGTGTTTTTCTTGTGGCGTACTAGTATTGATGCTGTTAAATATCACACCGTAAAAGGGAGTTATAAAAAGGGAATTCAGACTAGTATGAATCAAGTGAAGAGACTTGGATATATAAGATAGAATTATCCTCCCATATCTTGGGATTAATATCTTTTGGGTCTCTCGGAGAATTTAGATTGCAAAATACATGGCCATGCTCAGATGGATTATGGATTAGTCACATGGTTGGATAATCTAACCCGATGATTTGATCAACACATTTGAACTGAATAAGGATGACGTGATATTCTACCTTATGTTTAATAAATACATAAGCGACAAAGAAAATTGTATAAACACTTGTCCTCAAGGACAAGTGTGAGATTGTTAGAACAGTGTCCTTCAACTGATAGTTAGTGACTGAAATATTTAGCTGGAAACTGCCTTAAGTCTGATGAGTCTAATTGAGAACTATACTCAGATCTAATTATTAACTGAACCTATGGGGTCCCGCACAAAGTGGGAGATTGAATCAATTGGACTTAGAGTCCAAAAGTGTAAAAGGGTAAAGCTGACTTTAGAAGTCCGAACAAGATGAAAGGGGACAAGCGGATGCCGAGCCAAGTGTGTTGTGTGGCCCGCATGAGTTTGGGTTATAACACCCCCAAGATATTCAGGGTATATTACAGCACCGTGGACCCCTACGTGGGACCCACTAGACTAACTAATATACACCACTTGTCTAACCATCTCGGTTAGCGAGAATACACACATCACCAAGACGCAAAGATAAATAAAACACCCGGTACAAACGGTAAACCAGACATCATCGGAAATCACTTATGAAATTTAGTATACAATCTACCCTTCAAAATTTAAAACACCTAAGTACTCGCGAGTACCATCTATCAGTTTACAAGTTTGAAAACAAACGTCTTAAAATGGATGACTGAAATAAAAGGGACTGATTTGCACACGTCAACAATCCTGACCACCATCCTCGTACCACTCCAGTGCCCGCTCGATCGACTGAATGCAACCTGAAATTCATAACACGAATTTCCCCAAAATGGGTCTCCAAAGGGGTTATCAATTACGCTAGTACAAGTAATCAAGGTAAACCATTCACTTACACATTTCATAGTACATGCATCAAATCGTTTCAAAATCAAAAAACAAGACATGTCTTTTTCCGAAAAACAAACAATCAATAATCACGGTTCAAACTTTCCTAGGATCGGGGATAAACCACTGGTCCCATCCGAGGCCTCTATGGACCCTCCCCGACTGGCCATAGTTAAAAATTAAAATCACGCACATGCATCGCCTAGGACCGGGGCTAAACCACTAGTCCCATCCAAGGCCTCTATGGACCCTCCTGGACTGGCAAGCCAACAAGCTCGTGAATCAGGAGTGAAATCACATATTCCTACGAGGCCCCGCCGGACCCTCCCGGAGTGAGCAAAGCACCACATATTATACATCATCATTTCATGTTAAGCATAAAAATTTCACAAGAATACTTGCCTTGAGAATATTGACGACGAAATGAACGGGAAAATCAACTACGCTTTCTAGGAATCGACGACCACGAACCTAACGATTCGAAGAATACAATCACCACCAATTCTATACGAGTACGAAAATGGAATACACCTGAAAACCCACCTACGATTCATGTAAATTCGTACAAAAACAACAACAAGGGCGGGTCACGACCGAACCCTCCCGATTTGACAAATACCACGAAATTTACCATGAACTCATAGGGAAAACATGAATACCACTAAAATTAATCGCATACATCATGAATTAATCAACAATACCGAACGAATCGGACATTAAATCGAAAACCCCCAAATTTCCCAAAAAGAGGGTTCTAAGAGTTTACCTCGGATCGGAGACGAAGAACAAGTGTTTGTGTTGTTAATATATACCAAGAACTCAAAAACGATGATAGCTATATGATTGCCCAGTTGAAATTGCCCAAAATCGCCTATGAATCGCCTAAAATGCGGAGGAGAAGAAGAAGGAAGGAAAAATGGACGAAACCGGTCAACTCCTGGGTATTTAAACCCAGTCCCGATAACCTACGTAAGCCCTGGACAGCTAACGTACGTTAGCAGCTTGATGTACGTAAGTCTTCCAAGCTTACGTACGTAATAGGTTGGCAAAACATTCTACCAAACCATGCATGGACTATTACGTACGTTATGATAAGGGCTATTACGTACGTAATAAGCCTTAACATACGTAATGCTCTTCGCATAGCGTAGTAAGGTTCCCCAGTACCATAAGGACAGTTTGTCGAGCAAGGGTGTGACGAAATCACAAGACAATCAAAATACGAAACAAAAGCACGCTTACGAAGAGTTTGAGATGACGAACTTAAACATTAAAAAAAAACAGGTTCCCGACTACCCGAAGGTTCGGAAAACAACGACAAGCATAATTACCCAATAACTTTGGGAAATTATAAATCGGCTCAAAACATCCGAAATACACGATACACGATCTAAATGTTGAAGCAATATTCGGTATATGCTTTATTGTGCAGAAGCGTAAATAAAGTGCGGAATGTAAACGACACAAGATTTATAGAGGTTCGAACAAACGTGCCTACGTCCTCTCTCCGTATCTTTTTCAATAGGCTAAAGATCAACCTCTGCACCTCTTTTATATCGGTCGAGGGATTACCGTTACAATCTCGTCTTCTATCGGTTCGAGATAAACCGTACATACTTGTATTTTTGTCAGTCCAAGTTAAACCGTTTATCTTTTCTATCGGATAAGGAATCAACCTATCTAGCTTTCTATGGGTACTAGACAAACCTCACGTGGATATAGATTGCGATTCTAATAATGCAGGATCCTTGATCCTAATAACACCGAATCCAATCTTATCTTTTTTTTTCCTATCGTGTATGTTTTTGTGTATAACAGTCAAACACTTATAAATATAAGCATAATTACAACAACAAGAATATGGATATCAATATCTGATCAATGAATCGTATGTTTTGAGTTGTTGTGACGATTGATACCAAGTGGTTTGGTATTTATAGGCTCAAAGGCTCAACTAGCCGTTAGCTCTGCACTCTTCATTACGTACATTACTTACTCATCATTACGTACGTTATGTGCATTATGTACGTTATCATCATTTCGTTACGTACGTTAAGCTCTTCACAGATCAGTACAGTAGCTTCGTTTCTTCCATTACGTACATTACCAAAACCTCAATTACGTACGTTATCTTCAGTCAAAATATCCGTTGCATGCTGACGTACTCCATGATGTCATTGTGCGGAAGTTTAAATAAAGTGCGGAATGTAAACGACACAAGATTTATAGAGGTTCGGTCAAACGTGCCTACGCCGTCTCTCCGTATCTTTTTCAATAGGCTAAAGATCAACCTCTGCACCTCTCTTCTATCGGTAGAGGGATTACCGCTACAATCTCATCTTCTATCGGTCCGAGATATGTTGTAGAAATATTGGTCGGTATCGCCGTATGGAAATAGAGTTATAAAACTCTTTCGCGTTGTGGAAGCGATTTAAATAATGGTGCAGAAAATAAATCGACACAGGATTTATAGAGGTTCAGCCAAATGTGCCTACGTCCTCTCTCGGTATCTTTTTCTATAGGCTAAAGATAAACCTGCACCTCTCTTCTATCGGTCGAGGGATAACCGTTACAAACTCGTCTTCTATCGATCAAAGTAAACCGTTCAATCACTTGTCTTTATGTCGGTTCAAGTTAAACCGTTTTCCTTTTCTATTGGACAAGGAATCAACCAATCTAGCCTTCTATGGGTACTAGATGAACCTCACTCGGATATAGATTGCGATTCTAACAATGCCGGTTCCTTGATCCTAATAACATCGAATCCAATCTTATCATTTCTTTTTCCTCTCTTGTATGATTTCGTGTATAACACTCAATCACTTATCAATATAAGCTCAAGTACAACAACTAGAATGATTACAATGATATTTTAAGTATGAATAATTTGCTCAAGCGTTGAAATCTCAAGGCGTAGCATGGGCCTCGCGCAAAATACTCTGCCTCAAATCCGAGTCATTCGGCACACAAAGTCGACTTTGAAATCTCAACCCACCATCCTCGTGAATCACAAATCTAGGAGACTTTCCCTTAAGAACATTCTCTCAGATTTGAGCAATCATCGGATCCTCCAAATGCTTCAGTTTAATTTCATAGATCAGCGACGATGAAATTTCTAAAGCAAAATACTCTGCCTCAAATCCGAGTCGTTCGGCAAACAAATCCGACTCTGAAATCTCAACACACTCGTGAATCACAAATCTAGGAGACTTCCCCTTAAGAATATTCTCTCGGATTTGAGCAATCATCGGATCCTCCAACTGCTTCAGTTTAATTTCATCGATCAGCGACGACGAAATTTCCAAAGCACAAAGTTGACCGACAACTTCTGGCAACAAAATCTCGACACCCAACTCGATCAAATCACGCCGAAGCTCAGATTGCGATGTAAGTATCTCAAGTGTCCGTAACGTAACCGTTTTCCGACTCAAGGCGTCTGCCACGGCGTTCGCCTTGCCCGGATGATAAAGGATTTCGAGGTCATAATCCTTAATCAACTCTAACCACCTCCTCTGCCTCATATCCAACTCCCGCTGAGTGAATATGTACTTCAGACTTTTATGATCGGTAAAAATCTGACATGCAGAGCCAAAGAGATAATGACGCCAAATCTTGAGCGCAAAAACAACTGCCGCTAACTCCAAATCGTGAATAGGGTAGTTGAGCTCATACGGTCTGCCTCGACGCATACGCAATAGTCTTGTCGTGCTGAATAAACAGACACCCAAGACCCTGACCCGAAGCATCGCTATAGACAGCAAAACCATCGTTGCCACACGGCAAGGCTAGAATTGGGGCTGAAGTCAAACACCTCTTCAGCTCCTGAAAATTCGACTGCCTTTCGTCATTCCAGACGAACTTCATAGATTTCTGAAGCAACTGTGTAAGTGGCCGAGCCAGTTTCGAAAATACCTCGACGAACCTACGATAGTAGCCAGCCAAACCGAAGAAACTACGGACCTCCTTTACATTCTTATGCGGTGTCCAATCGAGCACTGCCTCAATCTTCTGTGGATCCACACGGACCCTCTCGGATGAAATCACGTGACCCAGAAACATCACTTCCTTCAGCCAGAACTCACATTTCGAGAACTTCACATAGAGTCGCTTGATCCTCAAAATGTTCAACACCACACGCATATGATGCGCATGCTCCTTATCATTCATCGAGTAGATAAGGATGTCATCAATGAAGACGACGACACACTTATCCAAATACTCGATGAAAACCTTGTTCATCAACTGCATGAACACTGCCGATGCATTAGTTAGCCCGCAGGGCATAACCACAAACTCATAATGTCCGTATCTCGACCGAAAGGCTGTTTTGGGGACATTCGACTCCTCACCTGAAGATGATAGTATCCCGATCTCAAGTCGATCTTCGAGAATACTGCAACTCTATGCAACTGATCAAACAAGTCATCAATCCTTGGTAAGGGATACTTGTTCTTGATGGTCACTTTGTTTAGCTCGCGATAGTTGATACATAAATGCAGAGAACCATCATTCTTCCGCACAAACAGGACCGGTGCGCCCCAAGGCGAAGTGCTCGGTCGAATATACCCCGACTCAAGAAGATCACTCAATTGCTTCTTCAACTCAGCCATCTCTGAAGGTGCCATGTGATACGACGCCTTTGAAATCAGAGCCGCACCCGGCAACTCATCAGGGAAGACATCTGGGAACTCACTAACGACTGGGATCGATGAAAACTCGACCCCACCATCCTCCGCCTTCAAGGCATAACACGAATAACCAGTACACCCCTTCCGCAGGAGTCTCATCGCCTTCAATGCATTAATTACGAACTTCTGGTTTCCCCTCTTTCGTCCCACAAGAGGGTACTCGGTGCCGTCCTCGGACAAAATGGTGATGATCCTCGTGCTGTAGTTCATGATCGCACCATGCCGCTCGTGCCAATCATCCCCGGGAATCAAATCCTCACCCTCAATACCCACAACAATTATAATGGAGAGCCAAGCCCTCTCACAAATAATGACAGAACAATCTCGGATCTCCCGATCACCAATGATCCTATCACCGCTAGGAAGTTTAACGATGAAAGGCTCACAAGATGACAAATAGTCAAGATCCAAACGGCGCACACATTCCAAAGATATGAACAAATGCGTAGCACCAGAATCGAAAAGCACACTGACAGGATGAGAATGAATATGAACGGTACCTTAGCCACGGTAGCCGCTGGATCATCAGCCCGGCTCATCTCATACACACGCGGATGAGCAGAGCCGACACTGGAAGCTCCCTCTCTAACGAGCTGGCCCCGGCCTCTCCCTCGGCCGACACTCTGTGGAGACTGCGGAGCAAACGACCCTTGGTTCACACTCAGCTCCTTAGGCGCTGGGAAAGAAGCTTGGGCACCAAGAGTCTACTCTGAACGATCACATAAGGAAGCCTTATGGCCCACCTGGCCACAAGTATGACAAGTCAACAGCGGACGGGGCACTCCCGGTTCCTATGGCCTGGTTGGCCACAGATAAAATATCTGAACCCACGAGTGGGGGCACTGGCAGTACCTCGAAAACCCCTAGAAAAACGAGCCGAACCGCCCACAGGAACATTAGTAGGATGAGACTTCTGCTGAACTCCACCCTTGTGACCCGAAAAGTTACCGACGGCTTTCTGTTTCTTACTTTCTCGAGCTGCCTCACTGGCCATCAAGGACATATCATAAGCAAGAGCTCTACTCTGATAGTCCTTTAGGGTGGTGCAGGTGAGTCCAGACATGTAATCATGAATCCTCAGTTTCATTCGCCTAGAGAAGTGGCAAATCTTGTCATTCACCTCCTTAACCTGGGCCTTCACAAAGCCCAATTCCCGGTTGAAATCTGCAATGGCCTGAGAAACCGGAATATCTCGGGGCTGAGCATCATAAAAAGCATGGACCCGCGCCTGACGAACTGGCCACGGACGGTACTCCGCTTCCATAAGGTCTCTGAACTCGGCCCACGAAGCATCATGATCCTGAGGCCCGACAGATCCCACCAATCAGCAGCGTCCCCGGTGAGAAAGTACTGGGCGATTGGGACCTTGCGATCCTCAGGACAGTTAGTGGCAACAAAGATCTTGGACATCTCTTTTATCCACCCCTCACAATCCATTGGGTCTGAAGCCCCAAAAAACTGAGAATGATACATCTGTGCTATTTGAATTTAAAGTTTACATCAGAAAGCAAATCGGAGACAATTAAATGCAGCTAACAGAAGTTTATCCTCTATAATACTGGTGTTTCCAAGTCTTCCGAGAGGGGTCATGCTCGGTTCCTTTCCACCAGTTTACTTGGGAGTCTCTTCCTCGATCCCTGTAGATATTCCTTCATTCCTAGGATGCATCATAGGAGAGAAATCCAGTCTTCTGGTTGGGTTAGCCGTTCACCCTTATGAATTTTGGATTTCAGCTTGATTTGAAGTGGGAGCCTTCATTTCGCTAGGAGCCTTTAGAACTCCTTGGCAGCATCCTCGAGCATTTTGAAGTGATTAAATATGGCTGATTCCCTGATGAGAGTGCAAAAATATCTCATCAGTTCATTTTGCTTCTATGCCTTCAAGTCTTCGGCTGATGGTTGTCAATCAGTCGGGAGTTGGGTC
This sequence comes from Orobanche coerulescens, assembly GCA_033398695.1. Lineage (NCBI taxonomy): Eukaryota > Viridiplantae > Streptophyta > Magnoliopsida > Lamiales > Orobanchaceae > Orobanche > Orobanche coerulescens. The sequence continues at coordinate 24,517,742 of CM065805.1, read as the reverse complement.
TCAGCAGGCTTTTGCACAGTGTTTTTCCAGGGTTGGGATCCTGGAACTTGGGACGAAAATCAGATACCATGTATCCTTTGGCTCCTTGACCTAGCCTGGGTCCGTCTAGTCTTCCGATTGCGATTGCAAAACTATCATCTAAGATGGCCTCCATCTACTTTTTCTTTTCTAATCGCCACCTCCTACCATCCTCTCTCGACTCTTCCCGCTTTTTTGGTGTTATCAAGGTCAGACACCTTACCATGAATATCCCGAAGAATATCCATCTACCTGGCCTGCTTGTCATTGAGATCTTTGATGCAGTCCACGAGACTCGAAAACACTGCTGTAAGATCATCAATTCTCTAATCATGAGCAGAGACTTCGAGGGCGACTACTCTCTTGGCTTCTGCAACTCACAGCTTTTCCTTTTCTTGCTTCAGGATTCGCTCTTGATGCTGTTTCAGCTAGTTTAGGGCTTGCCATAGTGCGTCGGGCATGAGGTGGAAAGCCTCCTCTATATCTTGTACGACCCTTTGCAGCTTCGGGAGTTCATCCTGAGCGGTTTTGCGCATCCAGTCGAGCTGCTTGCCAACATCATACAGGGTTTTGACATCATCCTGTAGGAATATGGCGTGGCGATCAATTTGTTGTAGTTGCTCAACTCTTGCTTCAGTGCAGAGAGAGTTGGAGTGAGCTGATCTTGGAGTCAGATGTGTTGGGATAAACAATCCTGTACCGAGTTTTGATAAAGTGCCAACATACAGCAAGTAGCTCTCCCGATGACATCAAGTATGGAAGTTGTCCTGAAACATTAATACATCGTCTTTACATACAGCAGCCCTAAGATAGCCTACAACGTGGAACCTACATCTACAGCAGTATAAACGCAACATGTTGGATACAGTAAAGTGTTGAGATCTTCAACACTTATTCAACATGACTGAAGACCGTTGGAACGGAATCTACTTTACTCGCTAAAGTCAAAGTCCCGTTTGAAAAGAAGTATTTAAATACTGAATGGATAAAGTATTTAAATACCAGCCGACAAAGATCTTCAGACAAGGAGAAAAATCCGGATCTTGTATTTTGCAAGTCAACTAACATGTTGGAATGGAATCTCTGCTCAACAGATCTATTCCCAACGGATCTATTCCAAAGGCTATATATACCCCGAAGTTTGAAGATCAGAAAACAAGCACAACGAGATATATACAAACGATCAAAACGACTGAATATTCACTATCATCAGATCAAGCTTACAAGAGCAAGTATATTTCTTCAAGTATCAATTCATATCTGAAGAGAATAAATCTACTCAGTCAACAAGATCAGCACATCATCAACTCAAGATCTTCGTGTTCAAGCTGCTGTTCTAACCCGGTTTCTTTACCATTTTACCTTGTGTAAAAACCTAGTTGTGTGTGAACTAATGAAGCTATTCCGACCTGTGTGGGACGAATAGGACAAAGCTTTGGAACTGTGTGTGAAGAAGCAAGTCAAGTGAAAGCATTGACCAATCTGTGTGAATGGTTGAAAGCGGCAGTCTTTGTATCAATCTGTGTGAATGATATAAGGATAGGTTTGATTATAGACACGTAGTTGTGTACGTAGTGTTTATAATAAACATTTTCACTCCTGTGTGGAGGACCAGTGGACGTAGAGGGGTTTACCTCGAACCACTTTAAATATCGTGTCATTTACCTTATGCACTTATAGTTTTCATTACTGTGATTATTTTTAAGTATACATTGCATACCCTATACGCACCAAGCAAACAGGAGATAACCTAGTTGTTGTATTTATAGCAACTTACTTTGACAAGACTTCCGCTACGCACTCTAATTTGTAAATCGTACAGCTTTTAAGGGGGAACGCTGTATTTTCACGGTTACAGCACATACTGAGGGAAATCAATTAATATTATACTAATATTTTATTCATTTTAAAACAATTTTGAGTCCACGTGCCCTGTTTTAAAATCAAACGTCTTTGCATTTAATGCTTTACACGACATCTGGACTATTTTATCTCAAACGCCGTGATTTTTCAAATTAATTAATAATTTCAACCGCCATTTCAGGCAATAAGTCAAGTCGAAATGTCAGATGTGGGACCAGTTATCATTTCAAAATTGGATGGATAAGATGTACCAGTTACGCTCGATTCATCCTGTTCGTTCATTTAAAAAACGAAGATTCCCATCCCTTAAATCTGACCGTTCACTGTCTGAAAACCCTAATCTTCCCCGGCTCACTATAAAAGGACTGTTATTTGCTTCATTTGACTCTTTACGCCTTATGCAAATTAAACGAGTTATCTGAGCAAACAACCTACAGTGTTTACTGCATATTTCTGCATTTTCTTTGCACTTTCTTTTCAGAATCACTATGGCATCATCACAGACCTCTTCTCCATCTCTTAAGAAGACCGCCACCATCATCGATGGGCATATCTTCGCCAGATATGTAGTGGTAGAGCGTGTTCATGCTGAAGTTGAGGACGTTGAATCCATGGAGTTAATCGTCTCAAGGATTCGTCAACAAGACCTTTCTCTCATTGGAAGCTACACTGCTGAGCTCTACGATGAGCAAATGGTCGAGGAGTTCTACCTCGACACCCCTGTTCATTTATTCTCCCTAGAAAGAGGAGGAAACATTTCTGACATCACTGCCACCATCCGTGGAGTCGAGATCCGCATTGAACAGGACTTATTGTAGAATCTTTACAGGCTGCCCTCTGATGGCCTGTCTATGGAATAACTTGAGACTTTTGGGTCTCAGGAAATCCTCACCAAATACTGGGGAATATTCACTGGCTCTGCATCGAACGTGAATGTTCATGCCTCCTGCCATAAGAAAGGTTTCTGTTTGCCATTCGTTTATTTACATGATTTTTGTTGCCGTGTAGTTGAGAACAGGACAGGAGCTTTTGAGATGTGCACAAATCTTAAATTCAGAATGATGGTCGCCATCATGCCTGGAGAAAAGGTTAATTGGTGCCAGATTGTCCTAAAAAGACTGCAGGAAGAGGCTTCTAAGCCTGCTACACAGAAGAAATCCTTTAGTCTAATTCTGAACTATATTCTGACCAAATGCGGTGTTCCGAAATCAAAAGAAGCTAAGAATATCAATCAGCGCAAATACAGTAGAGGAAGCAAGCCATCAGTATTTAACAAAGACGGTCTGATTGGGTCAAGGCCATTTGATTGGAACATGCCCCTGTCTGCTGATCCCAGGGATAACACTTTGAAGTCAGGGAATGAGGAGACTTCAAAGAAAAGGAAGAGATCTCATGGCAAAACTCCCCTTGCTGGTGAGAAGCCAAAAAGGAAGCTAAGGAGGCTTTCCAAAGTCAAGACTGCAGAGATTACAGCGATCTCTGTGGATGCCCCTTCAACGGCGTAACCCGCTGTATCAAACCCCCAGGGCGCAACCCCTGTGGAAGAGATAACTGCTACTGTTCAAATGGTAGATCCTGAGCCTTTGGCGGCAATGACGGATTAACAGTTATGCCAACATTGAAGTCTCTGGCGAGACGGATGCCCCTTTGGAGCCAACAACCACATCTCCTGTACGGGAACCCACACCCGTAAGGGATCCATCTCCCCCCAGGGTATCAACCCCTGTACGGAATCCCTCTCCAATACAGACTCCCACACATGTAGAGGAACCCATGCCTACAGTAGCCCCATGTACTGTACGCAGCCCCTCTCCGACACTATAATCAACAAAACTCTGCTGTCAGTTCAAATCAAACAAGCCTATGAACGCTTTGTTCAATGGAAATCCTATAGGGTCGCTCCGTACGACACTTTGTACAACTGGAGTGAGTGGAGAGAAGAAGAATCATTTGTTCTGGAGGTCACTGATTCCCAGAACATTGAAGTCCTAATTCAATGGGATAACCTATGTTGCAAGGAGTTAATTTCGAGCTATTTCATGGATAAAGCTGATGCTCGATTGAAAGGGAAATCAATATCCGCAGAAACTATGCCCGTCGGTCCGAAAACAGACCACGACTCAGATGACGACGACACCTTTCAGGCCGGTCTAAGAATGAGCCGTGACGAAACTCGAGAACAGGAGTTTTCGCGGATACAACAACAACAGGGAGAAGGGACCTCCAACCAACATCAGTCCCCTCCCAAATAGTAAGAAACTACCAACGAACAGGAGGAATCAATCCCTCCTATCACCGAAGAACCAATAGTTTCTCAACAGGCACCCGACCCTGTCGCCGCTCAACAAGACGATCAAGCCCGCGCCATCCCGCAGGAGGAATAAGTCCCTCTGTAGGAGCAGTTGGATGCTGAGAGACAGTAGGAGGAATCAGTCCCTCCTGTACTTTTGTATACAGAAACCCATCCAGAACAGGAGGAATCAGTCCCCCTATCACCGAGACCAATGAGGCCGAACCACCAACAACTGCAACAGCACCTGATGCCTCTGCATCTCCAATAGAGGAATCTGATGACGGTTTCTTACCCGAGGATGAACCGCAACGACCACTCACCCATGTGGTCGTCCGACAGCTCAATGGAGCTGATGAAGAAAAGCCAAGCTCTCCCAGATTGGAAGCTAGGAATGAGCAACTTCATGCTCTCAGTCTCCAAACTGTCTTCCTACAGGACGCTGTGAATGCTCTGCACAATGTTGAGAAAGAGATCAACTGGTTGCACGAGACTGCCATTGACGAAATGACGGGCGTAAAAAGAGAAATCTCCAAGTGGAAGAAGCCTTCCGCATTTTGCCCACCGTCTTAAGGCAAGCTCTCAATCAACTCCAACAGCACCAGGAGTAGATTCTCTTGGAAGAACAAGCAAAACTCCGCGTCTCTGAAGCCAAAACTGTATCTGCCCTAAAGGAAACAGGCTTCCAGCTTAGAGGACATGATCAAAAGATAGATGATATGTCGCGGGTGCTTCAATCCCTAGTTAATAAGATGTCAAGAATGGAGACCAAACAGGATAATACGATGCAGATCCTGGAATGCCTTGATACAAAGGTCTCTTATCTTGATAAGGCCAAAAAGGGAGAAGAAGCCAGAGAAGCTGGAAGACAATGAAGACTAGAAAAAGAGAAGGAATTTGAAGCTGTACTAGAAGACAGTGTCAGCGCTGCAATCAACCGACTGGCAGATCCTGCACAAACATACAGGGTATCTGGTTCTCGCCCTGAGTTCCACGACCCCAACTTCCCATGAAAAAATAATGTGCAAAAGCCATCGGAGATCCGTCTGTCGTCCAACCGTCAGCCTAAAGCTGATGAAGTGAAGCAATGGAGGAAAAATGAACTGATGAGGTATTTTGTCAAGCTCATCAGGGAGTCAGCCATCTTCAACAAATGCCGGACATTGGCAGAAGCTGGCAAAGAATTTGCTAAAATGTTAGAACAAGGAATGCTCCCTCTGCAGATTTTAATGAAGTCAAGGCATCGGAAAGGAGATCGGCTCACTCACCCGGATGACTGGATTCTTGCCTTCGACCAATCGACTGAAGGAAAAGAGATCTATTTAAATCGAGGCAAGGATTCATTGGAACACTGGTGGAGAGGAACCGAAAATGATCCCGACAGAAGACCTTGGAGACATGCTCACTACAGGAGTTAGCTTGGAGGATCCTTTCAGCAAATTTTAGAAACAACATAAAAATTCTATATCTTTATTTTTGTTTTTATTGTAATCTTTGCCCAAAATATCAATAAAATCTATTTTTGTCTTGAAAGATTACAACTCGTAATATACTAATGTGTTACTGTGTGATTACGAAATTAATTTATTTGCTAAAAACTAAACAAGTAAAAACTTGTATAGTACAAAGCTGTAAGAACTTTTCTGGGGACAGTTCATAGGTTAAGTTGTATTTAATACTAGGCTACCCTGTAAAATTGATACTGCGCGCCAATCATAAGTTTAAGTTGTAATACACTTCCCTATTAGATGCTATCATTTTAGATCTTGCCTGCGAGCAGTTCACATTTTTATGCTGAAGGCCAGAACATTCGACAGAAGATCAAGAAGAAAGCCTCTCAAATCAAAGATGTTTTAAAGGTTTGGCATCAAGGTTTTGGCATCATCAAGAAGCTTTGGCAATTATCAAAAAGGGGGAAATTATTGGGATAAACAATCATGTACCGAGTTTTGATAAAGTGCCAACATACAGCAAGTAGCTGTCCCGATGACATCAAGTATGGAAGTTGTCCTGAAACATTAATACAGCGTCTTTACATACAGCAGCCCTAAGATAGCCTACAATGTGGAACCTACAGTTACAGCAGTATAAACGCAACATGTTGGATACAGTAAAGTGTTGAGATCTTCAACACTTATTCAACAGGATAGAATACCGTTGGAACGGAATCTACTTTACTCGCTAAAGTCAAAATACCGTTTGAAAAGAAGTATTTAAATACTGAATGGATAAAGTATTTAAATACCAGCCGACAAAGATCTTCAGACAAGGAGAAAAATCCTGATCTTGTATTTTGCAAGTCAATCAACATGTTGGAATGGAATCTCTGCTCAACAGATCTATTCCCAACGGATCTATTCCAAAGGCTATATATACCCCGAAGTTTTGAAGATCAGAAAACAAGCACAACAAGATATATACAAACGATCGACTGAATATTCACTATCATCAGATCAAGATTACAAGAGCAAGTATATTTCTTAAAGTATCAATTCATATCTGAAGAGAAGAAATATACCCAGTCAACAAGAACAGCACATCATCAGCTCAAGATTTTCGTGTTCAAGCTGCTGTTCTAACCCGGTTTCTTTACCATTTTACCTTGAGCAAAAACCTAGTTCTGTGTAAACTAACGAAGCTATTCCGACCTATGTGGGATGAATAGGACGAAGCTTTAGAACTGTGTGTGAAGAAGCAAGTCAAGTGAAAACATTGACCAATCTGTGTGAACGGTTGAAAGAGACAGTCTTTGTATCAATCTGTGTGAATGATACAAGGATAGGTTTGATTATAGACATGTAGTTGTGTACATAGTGTTTATAATAAATATTTTCACTCCTGTGTAGAGGACCAGTGGACGTAGAGGGGTTTACCTCAAACCACTTTAAATATCGTGTCATTTACCTTATGCACTTATAGTTTTCATTACTGTGATTATTTTTAAGTATACATTGCATACCCTATACGTACCAAGCAAACAGGAGATAACTTAGTTGTTGTATTTATAGCAATTTACTTTAACAAGACTTCCGCTACGCACTCTAATTTGTAAGTCGTACATCTTGTTGCTTAAACACTTTCCAAGCTGTATTCTGTATACTTAGTGGCCAACAAGATGTCTCTCCAAGCTGTTTGAGAGTAACATTGTGACGGGCCTCTGAGGTTTGTCATCATCCTGGAAGTCCTCTTCTGATCTGGACGGGGATCCTGTAGGGAGAGGAGTGTATACCTGTTGCGGAGCGGAAACCTCAGATGGTTCCGCTGGTTGAGCTATTGGGGAGACAAGAGGGACAGATTCCTCATGCTCGCTCTCAGCTATCGCCTGTTCCTTAGGAGGGACTGAATGCTCCTGTTGTATGACACGGGTTCCATCTTCTCCGATCGGAGGGACTGAATCCTATTATGCAGGAGATGGTGGTGTTGATATAGCGTAAGTCCCTTAGCCATCGGTGGCCTTGGACTGGGCAAACTTTTTCACGCGAGCCTTCTCCCAGCTCATCTTCAGACCTATTTGAAGGTCATCGTCATCTCCGTATGAATTGGGATCTGAGTGATGGCTGAGGCTCTGAGGCTTGTCATCAGACTGCAACTTCCCTTTTAGTCGGGCCTTTTTCTTTGCCACAAAGTAAGATGTGATCAATTCAAGTAATAAGGGATCTTCGCATCTTATCAAGACCTCGACATTCTAGGTGTCCGTGACTTCCAGAACTAATAACCCTTCCTCCTTACAGTCTTCCCAATTATACAGGGGGAGTGTGTTATTGATTATTTCCGTGGGGGAGGGACTCCGAATAGTAGAGGGTTCAATTTTTCGGTTGGGATCCTCTACAGGTAAAGGAGCCTGTTGAGGAGAGGGATCCCTTAGATGGTGGGATTACCTGTCGGGAGAGGGACTTCTTACAGGGGTAGGGGTCCTGTTATGAGTGGTGATTGTCGGCTCCGAAGGGGCAGCTAATTCACTGGGATCTTCTAGCTTAACAAATGCATGGTCATCCGTCATAGCTGTCATAGGCTCAGGATCTGTTGTGGGAGCATCCAGTGCTTCTTTCCTAGGGGTTGTGCCCTGTGGGATAACTACTGCGATAGATGGTGCAGTAGGCAGAACTGCCTTAGTGGCAGCTGTAGCCACCATAGGTGCTGCAGGAACAGCTTCCGACTTCAAAGATTTCTTGATTTTCAACTTCTTTTTCTTCTTCTCGATAGCTGAAGAGGAGTTGCTGTCGGGAACAAGTCTATTTTTGATGACAGGCTTATTCTTGCTGTCAACAGATTTGGATTTTTCCAAGTGATCAGTAACATCTGGGGGATCACTTGACGTGGGGAGAGAGAATGGGCTTGGCCTTTCGGCGAGAAGTGGCATCTTATTGAAGACAGTCGGTTTAGAGCCATCGAGAAACTTCCCAGAGAGGATATTTTTGGCGTTGGGTGACTGCTGTATGCCACAGCTGGTCAAGATGTAATTAGTATCAAGCCAAAAGACTTCCTGGTAGAATCTGGTTTGGACGCCTCCCCCTGAAGCCGTTTTAAGATTATCTGGCACCAGTTGACTTTCTCTCCGGACATGATGGCCACCATTATCCGGAATCTCAAACTAGTGCACATCTCGAATGCTCTAGTCTGATTTTCAATGACTCTGCAGCAAAATTCATGCAGATACAGATAAGGGAGGGTGAAATTCTTCTTATGGCAGGAAAGATGAACTTGCGATGGCTGAGAGTTCCCAGTGAACAAGTTTCAGTAGGCCTTCAGCAATTCATCAGACCCAAAAGATTCTGGTTCCTCCAATGTCTGACCATCGGAGGGCAGTTTGTACAGTCGCTCGAGGAGTTCTTGGTTGATGGAGATATCCTTCTCCTGGATGGTGCTGACGAAGGCAGTGAGGGCAGAGCTGTTCTTTTCAGATGGTTGACATCCTAACGCCAACCATCCACTCCGGCCCGAGCAGTATGAGCCGGAGTAGGGTTTTGAACCGCCTGGGCTATCGTAGCCATTTGGTTCACCATTTGTTGCATCACAGCTGCAACACCAAAGTCGGCGCCATTACCGGCTGTGCCATCTTGAATAGAAGTATGGCTCTGACGGCCATCAGTACTGCCGGCTCCATAATAATATGACGTGGCTGCCCCACGTCCTCAGCCGCGTCCACGACCACGACCACGACCTCTACCTCGACCTCTCCCAGCAGCCATACTGGAGATAAAAGGTAGCAAAAGCAACCCGATGATAAGTACGAGAGGGAAACAATCACAGTTCAATAAACGGAAGTACGATATGAGAAAACAAAAGAATCGAGTAAGGAAAACTTACGAACACTGGAAGTACCGAGATGATGGCAGCGTGATGATAATGTGCAAAATAAAACACAACTAGACCCAATTAACCGACAAGTCTAGGTATCCATAAACTTAGAGCTCTGATACCATTTTCTGTAATACCCCCAAGATATTCAGGGTATATTACAGCACTGTGGACCCCTACGTGGGACTCACCAGGCTAACTAATATACACCACTCGTCTAACCATCTCGGTTAGCGAGAATACACACATTACCAAGACGCAAAGATAAATAAAACACCCACTACAACCGGTAAACCAGACATCATCGGAAATCACATATGAAATTAGTATACAATCTATCCTTCATAGGGGTGTTTTCGGTTTCGATCGGGGTAAAATTTTCGAAACTCAAACCCTCCCCAAACTTTAAAATTCGGTTTCGGTTTCGGTCGGTTGTTTTCAAAACTCAAAACCCAAACCCTCCCCAAATATTTCAGTTTCGGATTAGTTCGGTCAAATTCGGTTTTGAGCCAAACATATTTAATTTATATATATTTATTTACTAAAGTAACAAAAAAATTAATTATATTAATAAAACTTGTTCTAAAATAATAGATAGATCTTTAATTGATATATTTAATCATTGTTTTTTTATCAAAACTACAATATATGTGTAGATATATTATTTTATAAGTTTTAAAAATTTTAGTCATATAAATAAAATTTTATATAATATAAATAATTCGGGTTAGTTCGATCCAATTCGGGGTAATTCAGTTCGGTTCGGTTTTAAGTTATCTAAACCCGAATTATTCGGTTTCAATTTCGGTTTGTAAGTTTCAAGTTCGGGGTTGCTTTCGGTCGGGGATTTTTGGTTCGGTGCGGATTGGTTCGGATTGGTTGGTCGGTTTTCGAATTTCTATTAACACCCCTAATCCTTCAAAATTTAAAACACCTAAGTACTTGTGAGTACCATCTATCAGTTCACAAGTTTGAAAAGAAACGTCTTAAAATGGACGACTAAAATAAAAGGGACTGATTTGCACATGTCAACAACCCTGACCAGCATCCTCGTACTACTCCAGTGCCCGCTCGACCGGCTGAACGCAACCTGAAATTCATAACACGAATTTTCCCAAAACGGGTCCCCAAAGGGTTAGCAATTACACTAGTACAAGTAATCAAGGCAAACCAATTCGCTTACACATTTCATAGTACATGCATCAAATCGTTTCAAAAATAAAAAACAAGACATGTCTTTTCCCGGAAAACAAACAGTATAATCACGGTTCAAACTTGCCTAGGATCGGGGCTAAACAACTGGTCCCATCTGAGGCCTCTATGGACCCTCCCGGACTGGCTAGCCAACAAGCTTGTGAATCAGGAGCGAAATCACAAATTCCTCCGAGGCCCAATCGGACCCTCCCGGAGTGAGCAAAGCACACACATATTATACATCACCATTTCATGTTAAGTATAAAAGTCTCACAAGAATACTTGCCTTGAGAATATTGACGACGAAATGAACGAGAAATTCAACTATGCTTGCTAGGAACCGACGACCACGAACCTAACAATTCGAAGAATACAATCATCACCAACTCTATACGAGTACGAAAACGGAATACACCCGAAAACCCACCTACGATTCATGTAAATTCGTATAAAAACAACTACGGGGGCGGGTCGTGACCGAACCCTCCCGATTTCACAAATACCACGAAATTTACCATGAACTCGTAGGGAAAACATGAATACCACTAAGATTGATCTCATACATCATGGATTAATCAACAATACGGAATGAATCAGACATTAAATTGAAACCCCCAAATTTCCCAAAAGTAGGGTTCTAAGAGTTTACCTCGGATCAGAGACGGAGAAAAAGTGTTGGTGTTGTTAATATACACCAAGAACTCAAGAAAGATGATAGCTAGATGATTGCCCAGTCGAAATCGCCTAAAAACGCCTATGAATCGCCCAAAACACGGAGGAGAAGAAGAACGAAGGAAAAATGGACTAAACTGGTCAACTCCTGGGTATTTAAACCCAGTCCCGATAACAAGCCCTGGACAGCTAACGTATGTTAGCAGCTTAACGTACATAAGTCTTCCAAGATTACGTACGTAATAGGTTGGCAAAACATTCTACCCAACCATGCATGGACTATTATGTATGTTATGATAAGGTCCATTACGTACGTAATAAGCCTTAACGTACGTAACGCTCTTCGCATAGCGTACATAAGGTTCCCAAGTACCATAAGGACAGTTTGTCGAGCAAGGGTGTGACGAAATCACGAGACGATCAAAATATGAAACAAAATCACGCTTACGAAGAGTTTGAGACGACGAACTTAAACATTAAAATAAAACATGTTCCCGACTACCCGAAGGTTCGGAAAATAACGACAAGCATAATTACCCCATAACTTTGGGAAATTATAAAACGGCCCAAAACATCCGAAATACACGATACACGATCGAAACACCAAAAAAAGCTCACAAAATCCATAATGACATAAGACGGATTTACGGCAACCCCGAAACGGCAGTTCCGAACAACAATTACGAGAATCGAACTAAATAGCGACGGAAAAGACAATAAATGCGGAATTGGGTAAAACAAGTCCGAAACAAGCTCGAATGACAAAAAGTCCAGTATTAAATATTCTCAAAATGTCAATACAGTTACAAGTGAGTCACTAAAAACGAAAAATACACCAAAATGAAAAATACCAAAAAATGAAAAAATGCGAATATTGCTTGGGCCAGGCCGGGCCTGCTGAACACGACCCATATATAGCCGAGGAGCCGCAAGTAGGCCGATTCAAGAGAGTAATCACTTTGTGTTTTTGTCCTTGTTGGACAAGGACTCTCTTAGCTTGTGTAAAGTAGGTTATTTATGGTCTATAAGTACCTAGTTAAAAGGAAAGATAATTAAGTGTGTTATTATATCCAAGACACAAAATTATCTAATTCTAGTTCACTAAATCATCCGAGAGGAGAGAGAATAGGAGATATATAGAGTTCATCTTCTTCAATTGTGTTCCAAGCTAACACGTTGAGGAGATTTAAGATTTATTGCGTGGATACCGATAGAGGGATGACACTTGGAGTACTCAATTACAATCCACAAGATCAAGAGCAAGTTTGACCACACGCATCAAATGTATGTTTACTATACTTTAGATTAAACTACATTAGATGCATCTACAACATGTGTATGCGATCTTGTTAATTAATAATGATGTTTTTGCTAAATTAGACTTGATCAAAACTGTAAAATCCCTAATATTTTATATTAAAGAAAAAGATAATAAATAAATATTACTATTGAGAAATAATTAGTGTTTTCTAAAATAGTTTTTATAATATTCTAATTTTTTATGGGTGAATTTGAATTCTTAATACCATCTCGGGTATTTTTCGCGTATGGGGCAACTGGTAGTAGAAAGATGATATTACGTTTTTAAGATATTTATTATGGCACATGTCATAATAAATTTTAAAATATATATTTTGAATTTATGGAACTGATCGGGTTAAGATTTGATTACTCTAATAGTTTCGAATAATAATTGATTAGAATGTGACAGTGGACAATGTTGTATTCTCCAATAAATTACTCAACGAGGATTAGAGTACGACTAGGATAGTTCTGTTCTTTGGAAAAAAAGGGCTAGAACTAAAATCCGATTTTTTTTTTAAATAATTTGGGTTTGGTTCCCGATCTTAGTCTTCAGGAACCAAACTTCTAAGAAACAAATTAATTTTTCAAGGAACCAAAAATACCTAAAACAAAGTTTACAGTTCAAAATATTCGAAAAATTGAAAAGAACCGAATTTTTTTCGATTACTTCGGTTATTTTGGTTATTTTAGAATTTCTTTGAGGAAGGGATAGTAAATTAGGGTGTTTTAGTAGTTTTATATTTTGGGTTATAATATATCATTCGGTTATTGATATTAATATTGGGTATTACGGTTATTGAAAATTTGAAATAATAATAACCGAACTTGAACCCAAAGTTTAATTCAGGGTCCGAACCCGAAGTTCTTTTGATGATTTCTTCCTCAATACCCGAACCGAACTGTACCGAAATTGATATTTCGGTTCGGATCTTTGAGTAATCGGGTTCTAAGTCCCAGCCCTAGATAGAGAAATTATCTACACTAAATATAGGACATGTGAATTTTCATGGATGTATTATGTAATATCCGACAGTAATTTCTTATCTACTGTTGTATTGTTCAAATAATTTGAATAACGTTGTAATCATGTTACATTCAGTTAATGTTTATTGATGTCAGGACATAACAGAATGGACTTGATTATGACTATCATTCGCATTGTGGTTGATCTCTTGACGTTGTGTAGATTTTTACATTTTTGAGATAGAATTTCTGTGTTTAACGTACGCTAAGGCTTCAACCTAACGTACGTTATTTTGTTGGCTTTACGTACGTAATGGATTGCTGGTTACGCACGTAATACATTGGAATCTTATCTGATCTCACTTTCAGCGTGGGGGGCCGGACATGATCCGGATAACGGGCCTTTTCGAGGCAGCCAGGTTGACCTATATTACGTACGTAATGCTATGACCCATAACATACGTAATGATGTTAGTGTTTTGAGACAGTAACATCTGGAGGCAGATTACGTACGTAACACTTTCGGTGTAGCGTACGTAAACGGGTTAACGTACGTTATATTCATGCGATAACGTACGTAACGAGCTGTGCAGTTTAAAAAAAGACAGCTTGTGTCTTTCATTTACATGTCCAAACTCCGATTTTTCTCTCCAACAATCGTCCCTCTGCCTCACTAGACTGTTTTTACACCTTTCCAACTTGTGTTTGGGCTTTGCATCTTGAATTGGAGCTTGTTGATAGGAAGTTTAAAGTTGTTCTTGTAATATTGGAGTGTGTTCTTGGTGGTTGTTATTCATTTCTGAAGGTATGTTGTACGATTATACTCTATATTTCGTAGTTATGATGTTAGTATTATAGTATACTATACCTAGTGTTGAATTAATCAAGTAAAACATGTTTGTGATTAAGCTTTTAACACTTGTTGTTGAATATGGTAATTAAGGGTTTGAAATGAAGATATTCTTGATGTTATAATGGAAATGATCATGTTTATAAGAATCATACTCTTCTTGCTGGACTATTAACATCATTAGGACAATAATAATCCTTGGTTTCATTGTAGTTAAGTTTGATTGATGGAGTTGTTGTCATAAAATGTATTAGAACAACTTGATGAATGTTGGAAGATTAGAGTGATGTTCTTGAACTTAAGCTAGGTGAGTTCATAGGTGTGATTGTTGATTCTCCAAGTTAGTAAGGGGATTGTGAGGATGGTGTTAATATGAGATAATCTTCATGATTATGATATGGCCTTGTAACTGAATGAATTTAGTATAACTTACTATATTCAATGTAAATTTGACATAAGTGATGAACAAGGTTGTGCAGATTTTCACTTTCAAACATTTGTGATGTTTTTGGAAGGTTTAAATGATATAAGATAATAATAACGAACATAAATGATTGTTTAAATTCTTGGTAAATTCTTATTCTTAAGAACCATGCGAATATTTGAAAATATCTTGTAAACCGATCATAAGAATGAATTGAGGTAAATGGAGTTCTTGGAGTAGAATTTGATATCTTGAGATAGTGGAATTATTCAAATTGAATTTAGGGTGTCGTCTCACTAAATTCGATATCGATAATTATATGAATGTGTTATTGAGTGAAATGTAGTTCATTCAAGGTTGATTGTTCGAGTAACCGATATTAGTCGAGGACCGTCCGTTCGTTTGACAAGGGAGGATTATTTTCGTCTCCGTATTGAGGCAAGTTATCTTGCTTGGTTATAATGATGATTGAATTCTTGTGATGGTTATACGTTTCGTGTATATGAAACACTTATGAATCTGTGATTCGTAGTTTGGTATTGTTCTTGACGATGTTCCGTTTTTCATCATGGGATTGTATTCCCAAGTTCATCACCTTTGAATCGTTGATCTCGTTGATCCTTATTGTGACTTCGGCGAGTTTCTTGATCCTTAATCGGATATGTGATTTGCTGAATTCATTGTCATGTTGTATCGTGACATATCTGGAATCATATCTGCGTGTTGATTGGTTATTGTGTAGGATTTTTAGTCAGGCACATATATAGTCATATGTGTATGTTTCCATATTGGACTGTGCACACGAGACGTAGTTCGTGAGGCTAATTAGGTACATTGTCACATGTATATTCTGGATTTCGTATACGGGGTGGACATGTACACGGACACATTTCCGGATCGGGCGTACTGTGATGTCCATCTTGAGCCATATTGTTTGATCGTTCATAGTCTATGTATGATTGGACATGTTCGACGATTTGTGACTGATTGTTCATACGCCCGAGGGGTATGCTCAATAGTCGGGATGTTTTCTTTGAGATCTAATATATATGAATTGTATAATGTCTGGAGAATCATTTATCATGTATATCTGACCCTGTGGTTTGGGCGAAATACCTGTGTTGTATTTTAGGTCGAGGCAAAGTCAAGGCACGGGAAGAGCATGGTGACAGCCAAGGGTTCGAAGGATACTAGTTCGGGGGCCCCAAGTATTTTGTTGTCCGGTTATATTCAAACTGTGTAATGTTATGTTTTCGTTTCCTCTAAACTGTTGTCCGATTGTATTGTCATTTTAAGTGTATTCCATCTCCATATGGTTTATACTTGTGTTTGGATCCTGTGTACGTTAAGGCCGTTAGCCATACTATTTATAAACTCCTAATCTGAGTAATGACTATTTATTGTGGTTCGGTATCACACATTTAATCTGTATTTTGGTATCGCCTGGTGGATCCCAGTATGGGGTACACGACACTGTAATAGCCGCCTTTTGGGGTGTTACAGAAGATGGTATCAGAGCGTCGGTTTCTTTTAAGAGTCGTTGTGAAATGAACTAGTATCAAGAGACCTTTGTGTCACGTGTGACCTGTGCAAGCGCCTGACCCTACGGGCCAAATACGGTATGTACTTTACGAGTCATGATTTAATTACTGGCATGATATTGTTATCGGAATGGATCTCTTTGTTGATCTTGATATTTCGAGGATCTGTGGCAGGATTTATTTGATTGATAATTCGAGGTAAATTCTGGATTGATTATGTGATTGAAATTGTTCGACTCGACGTCGAGACGATATTCTGTGTGGCACTAGTAGTGTCGATAATTCATTATGAGCTGTTTCCTGATTATGTAGTTCCTTGTTGCTATTAACATAGCATGAATTTTGATTGGTCATAAAGACGTTCATGAACTGTGCTTATGGTTATTATTATTGTTTGATTCTTTCAGTGTGGAAAGAAATCTGAGAGGCCGTGGTAGAGGGGGACGAGGCCGTGGTAGGGGCCGAATCCCGAGACCTCGATCCAACACACGTGCAAATATGGAGAGTTCCGCAGGCAGTGATTCGCCTCCTAGGGACTAATCTCACCACACTGGACGCGAGGATGCGTGTGTCGATCCTTACGCTGTTATGCAGGGCATGATGGCTCAAATGACCCAGATGGGTCAATTAATGGAAGCTATGCAGAGAGCTGCTACTGACCAGCAACAGGGGCCTCATCCTCCACCTCCTGTGCATGGCGGACCCGTGAGTCGTATCATCAGCGACATCTCTCACCAACGACCCCCGACTGTTGAAGGCTCCCCTAAGCCTGCTGACATTGTACATTGGATTGAACACTTTGAGAAATTATTCGAGATGGTGGACTTCCCAGAAGAGAACCGCGTCTCCGTAGCAGCTTACTATCTTAGCAAGGGCGCCCACACTTGGTGGCTTTCAGTGAGTCCAGCTGATGGTGTATGTACTTGGGTGGAATTTAAAAACCTCATGTTAGACGGTTACTATCCGGGCCCTCTCCGTGAGGCCAAATTGTCCGAATTGCTGAACCCAAACCCGTCTGAAGACGATGATGTACTATATGTTGCCGAGAAATTTCAGGCACTTCTTCCTTTTGCCTCGTCGATTGTCCGAACGGAGGCTGATAAGATCAAATATTTTCTCAAGAGGCTTAAACCCCGAATGAGAATGCAGCTGTTGAATCACCACTGTACGACCCTATCGGAGTTCATCGAGAAAGCTCTGGAGTACGAACTCACCGCGAAAGAGATTTCTAAGAAGCAACCACAGTCCAACAACAAAAGATCCAGGAACCAGAACCAGACTGACAGTAACCGGGGGACATTCAGGAAGCCCCAGTCATTGTCGAATCCTTCTGAACGACCACCCATGGCATCGAAGCCATCCGGATCGCACTCTTGAGCGGTCAACTCATCTGTTGTGTGCTATAACTGTGGGGACCAGGGGCACGTTAGCTCCAAATGTCCGAAGCCGGCCTTCGCATGCCATACTTGTGGGAAGAATGGGTATCGTGCTCGTTATTGCAGGAATGGACTGGGACGTGATCCAGTAGCATCTCATACTCCAGTTCAGTTTTCTGTCCAGGACCGTGTACCTCCATCCGCTTCTTATCAGACTACCGGGGAAAACCGAGGGATGGGCCGTGGAAAGCAAGCTAGTACATCTGGTGCCGGAGCTGCGAAACCCAGGATTTACGAGATGAAGAAGGCCGACGATCCCAAAGCCAGCATGATTGCAGGTACTCTCGAGATCCGATCCCAGCCCGTCTGTGTTCTTTTTGATATTGGTGCTTCACACTCCTTTTTATCTGCTTCTTGTTTGAGTCGTTTGCAATTAAATCATGTTACCAATTGTGAACCTTATGTAATTGGTCTACCCGATGGTAGAATAATTGTTGGGAATCGTGAAGTGCAGAACTGTCCGATTCGCATGAACAACCGTGAGTGGTTGTCGAACTTAATTGTGGTCGATTTACCTAAAGATGATGTAATCTTGGGCATCGATTGTTGAGTGTATTTTTCAGGGTGATAATCCCATCCATTCTGGGAGAGTCATCAGCGCTATGAAAGCAGTGAAACTGCTTAATCAAGGGTGTATTGGTTATTGGTGTTACATGACCAAAACAACAGATCGACCAGTTGAATTGGCCGATATCCCGGTAGTCCGAGACTACCCAGATGTATTTCCAGACGAGTTGTCAGGCTTACCTCCACATTGTGATGTAGAGTTTACTATTAAGTTAGAGCCAGGTACGTCCTCGCTTTCAAAAGCACCGTATCGTATGGATCCGACCGAGATGCAGGAGTTGAAAAACCAGCTTGAGGAGTTGACTGATAAAGGATATATTAGACCTAGTACGTCCCCTTGGGGAGCACCAATGCTATTTGTACGGAAGAAAGACGGATCTCTGCATTTGTGTATTGATTACCGTGAGCTGAACAGGGTAACCATCAAGAACAAATATCCGTTACCTCGTATTGATGATTTATTGGATCAACTTCAGGGAGCTGCTGTGTTTTCTAAGATCGCCTTGAGATCCGAGAATTATTAGTTGAGGATTAGAGAGTCTGACATTTCGAAGACCGCTTTTCGTACTCACTATGGGCATTATGAGTTCATAGTGATGCCTTTTGGACTGACTAATGCACCGGCGGTATTCATGGAGTTGATGAATTGGGTTTTTATTAATTATTTGGATCGCTTTGTAGTCGTTTTTAATGACGACATTCTGATATACTCTCGTGACCATGAAGAACATGAGCGTCATCTCCATCAAGTTCTCGATGCATTGAGGCGAGAACAGCTTTATGGGAAATTTTCTAAATGTGAGTTCTGGATGTGTGAGGTCATCTTTCTCGGACATGTGATATCAGCCGATGGGGTGAGAGTAGACCCACAGAAGACATAAGCTATACGATATTGGCTACCACCAAAGAACATGAAGGAAGTTCGCAATTTCCTGGGCCTATCAGGTTATTACCGACGGTTCGTGGAAGGTTTTTCCAAGATTGTGCAACCGATGACCAACCTGTTGAAGAAGGATAAGAAGTATTTGTGGTCAGAGGCATGTCAGCAAAGTTTTGATGAACTCAAGAGTCGATTGATTTCAGCACCTATTTTGGTTCTACCAAAAAGAACAGAGGGATTCGTGGTGTATAATGACGCGTCGAGACAGGGCCTTGGATGTGTACTGATGCAGGGAGGGAAAGTGATTGCCTATGCATCGAGACAATTGAAACCCTATGAAGTTAACTATCCGACCCATGATTTGGAACTAGCAGCCATGTGTTTGCTTTGAAAATCTGGCGTCACTATCCATATGGAGTTACCTGTTAGATCTTTACTGATCACAAGAGCCTGAAGTACATTTTTACTCAGAAGGAGTTGAACATGAGACAGAGACGATGGATAGAACTAATCAAAGACTATGATATCGATATTCTTTATCATTCGGCAAAGCAAATGT
Source organism: Orobanche coerulescens (assembly GCA_033398695.1). Lineage (NCBI taxonomy): Eukaryota > Viridiplantae > Streptophyta > Magnoliopsida > Lamiales > Orobanchaceae > Orobanche > Orobanche coerulescens. Next base: position 24,497,882 of record CM065805.1, on the reverse strand, counting down.
GGTTGCCGACGTCTTGAGTCGTAAGACAGTACAGGAGCAAATGCTTTCCTGCTTGACAGTTCAGAGAGAATTGCAGTTGGAGTTTGTGAGGTCGGAAATTGAAGTCTGGTTACAGCATGTTCAAGGACATCTTTGCACACTCGAGATTTCATCATCTCTTGATGATATAATTAGATCAAAGCAGGTTATGGACCCATTATTATCTCCAGTTCGGGACAAAGTAACTCAAGGGAAAGACCCTGGATTTGTGATCCACGAGGATGGATTAATATGCTTCAGGAATCGAGTTTGTGTACCCGCAGACGAAGAGTTGAGAAACTCTATCCTGAGAGAGGCTCATGCTACCCCGTACTCCATTCACCCAGGGTCTAGCAAGATGTATAATGATTTGAAGCAATATTATTGGTGGGGGAATATAAATCGTGAAGTTGCAGAATTCGTTTCGAGATGTTTAACCTGTCAGCAGGTTAAGATTGAGCATCAGCGACCCGCAGGAATTATGAAACCGCTCCCGATTCCTGAGTGGAAATGGGAGGACATATCGATGAATTTTATCACTAGTTTGCCGACGACTCATCGAGGGATGAATACGATTTGGGTGATTGTGGATCGTGTGACCAAATCAGCCCACTTCTTGGAGATTGAAGACACATGGGGACCTGGGAGATTGGCCCAGCTGTTTATCAAAGAGATTGTAAGGTTACATGGTAACCCCAAGAGTATTGTATCAAATCATGACGGGCTATTCATGTCACACTTTTTGAAAGCAGTTCATCATGCGATAGGTACGCAATTAAACTTCAGTACGACATTTCATTCGCAGACTGATGGTCAGTCTGAAAGGACTATCCAAACTTTAGAGAATATGTTGAGGGCGTGCGCTTTTGATTGGAAGGATGATTGGGAAGCCCAACTGCCTTTGGTGGAATTCACTTACAATAATAGTTGGAACGCTTCGATTCAGATGGCACCTTATGAAGCATTGTATGGCCGTCATTGTAGGTTTCCTTTGTGTTGGGACGATCTATCTGAATCTATGGGTACGGAACCCGATATGTTGTTAGCAGCCCGCGAGGATATCGCTCTGATTAGGAGTCATTTGTTAATGGCTCAAAGCCGACAGAAGTCTTATGCAGACAACCATCAACGACCGCTTGAGTTCGAGGTTGGCGACCATGTACTATTGAAGGTGTCCCCTACTCGAGGTGTTTTTCGTTTTGGGAAGAGGGGCAACCTGAGTCCGAGGTATATCGGGCCGTTTGAGGTTTTAGAACGAGTAGGCGATCTGGCCTATCGTTTGGCATTGCCACCAGCTCTGAGTCGGATTCATAACGTGTTTCATGTCTCCCAGTTGAGGAAATATGTTGCTGATCCAAGTCATATACTTCAGTTCGATGAGATCGAGATAGCATAGGATCATTCGTATGAGGAGCGTCCCGTACAGATACTTGAGAGGAGGATCAAACAGTTGCGGAACAAGACGATTCCCCTACCGAAGGTTCAGTGGTCACGACACGGAGTCGAGGAGTCTACGTGGGAGACGGAGAGCAGCATGCGATAGAGGTATCCCGAGTTGTTTACCCCTTAGTTTCGAGGACGAAACTCCTTTTAAGGGGGGAGTATGTAATATCCGATAGTAATTTCTTATCTACTGTTGTATTGTTCGGATAATTTAAATAACGTTCTAGTCATGTTACATTCAGTTAGTGTTTATTGATGTTGGATATAACAGAATGGACTTGATTATGACTATCATTCGCATTGTGGTTGATCTCTTGACGTTGTGTAGATTTTTATATTTTTGGGCTAGAATTTTTGTGTTTAAGGTACGCTAAGGCTTCAACCTAACGTACGTTATTTTGTTGGCTTTAAGTACATAATAGATTGCTGGTTACGTACGTAATGCATTGGAATCTTATCTGATCTCACTTTCGGCGTGGGGGGCGGACATGATCCGGATAACTGGCCTTTTCGAGGCAGCCAGGTTGAGCTACATTATGTACGTAATGCTATGACCCATAACATACGTAATGATGTTAGTGTTTTGAGACAGTAACATCTGGAGGCAGATTACGTACGTAACACTTTCGGTGTAGCGTACGTAAACGGGTTAACGTACGTTATTTTCATACGATAACGTACGTAACGAGCTGTGCAGTTTATAAAAAGACAGCTTGTGTCTTTCATTTGCACATCCAAACTCCGATTTTTCTCTCTAACAATCGTCCCTCTGCCTCACTACACTATTTTTACACCTTTCCAACTTTTGTTTGAGCTTTGCATCTTGAATTGGAGCTTGTTGATTGGAAGTTTAGAGTTGTTCTTGTAAACTTGGAGTGTGTTCTCGTGTTCTTAGTGGTTGTTATTCATTTCTGAAGGTATGTTGTACGATTCTACTCTATATTTTCGTAGTTATGATCTTAGTATTATATTATACTACACCTAGTGTTGAATTAATCAAGTAAAACATGTTTGTGATTAAGCTTTTAACACTTGTTGTTGAATATGGTAATTAAGGGTTTGAAATGAAGATATTCGTGATGTTATAATGGAAATGATCATGTTTATAAGAATTATACTCTTCTTACTGGACTATTAACATCATTAGGACAATAATAATCCTTGGTTTCATTGTAGTTAAGTTTTATTGATGGAGTTGTTGTCATAAAATGTATTATAACAACTTGATGAATGTTAAGATTAGAGTGATGTTCTTGAACATAAGCTAGGTGAGTTCATAGGTGTGATTGTTGATTCTCCAAGTTAGTAAGGGGATTGTGAGGATGGTGTTAATATGAGATAATCTTCATGATTATGATATGGCCTTGTAATTGAATGAATTTAGTATAACTTACTATATTCAATCTAAATTTGACATAAGTGATGAACAAGGTTGTGCAGATTTTCACTTTCAAACATTTGTGATGTTTTTGGAAGGTTTAAATGATATAAGATAATAATAATGAACATAAATGATTTTTTAAATTCATGGTAAATTCTTATTCTTAAGAACCATGCGAATATTTGAAAATATCTTATAAACCGATCATAAGAATGAATTTGGGTAAATGGAGTTCTTGGAGTAGAATTTGATATCTTGAGATAGTGGAATTATTCAAATTGAATTTAGGGTGTCGTCTCACTAAATTCGACATCGATAATTGTATGAATGTGTTATTGAGTGAAATGTAGTTCATTCAAGGTTGATTGTTCGAGTAACCGATATTAGTCGAGGACCGTCCGTTCGTTTGACAAGGGAGGATTATTCTCATCTCTGTATTGAGGCAAGTTATCTTGCTTGGTTATAATGATGATTGAATTCTTGTGATGGTTATACGTTTCGTGTATATGAAACACTTTTGAATATGTGATTCGTAGTTTGGTATTGTTCTCGACGATGTTCCGTTTTTCATCATGGGATTGTATTCCCAAGTTCATCACCTTTGAATTGTTGATCTCGGTGATTCTTATTGTCACTTCAGTGAGTTTCTTGATCTTTAATTGGATATGTGATTTGTTGAATTCATTGTCATGTTGTATCGTGACATATCTGGAATCATATCTGCGTGCCGATTGGTTATTGTGTAGGATTTTTAGCCAGGCACATATATAGTCATACGTGGATGTTTCTGTATTGGACTGTGCACACGAGACGTAGTTCGTGAGGCTAATTAGGTACATTGTCACAAGTATATTCTAGATTCCGTATACGGGGTGGACATGTACACGGACACATTTCGGGATCAGGCATACTGTGATGTCCATCTTGAGCCATAATGTTTGATCGTTCACAGTCTATGTATGATTAGACATGTTCGACGATTTGTGACTGATTGTTCATACGCCCGAGGGGTATGCTCAATAGTCGGGATGTTTTCTTTGAGATCTAATATATGTGAATTGTATAATGTCTGGAGAATCATTTATCATGTATATCTGACCCTGTGGTTTGGGCGAAATACCTGTGTTGTATTTTAGGTCGAGGCAAAGTCAAGGCACGGGAAGAGCATGGTGACAGCCAAGGGTTCGAAGGATACTAGTTCGGGGGGCCCAAGTCTTTTGTTGTCCGATTATGTTCAAACTGTGTAATGTTATGTTTCCATTTCCTTTAAACTGTTGTCCGATTGTATTGTCATTTGAAGTGTATTCCATCTCCATATGGTTTATACTTGTGTTTGGATCCTGTGTACATTAAGGCCGTTGGCCATACTATTTATAAACTCCTAATCGGAGTAATGACTATTTATTGTGGTTCAATATCATACATTTAATCTGTATTTTGGTATCGCCTGGTGGGTCCCAGTATGGGGCCCACGGCACTGTAATAACCGCCTTTTGAGGTGTTACATATTAGAAATGCAATTTTGATATTGGACAATTCAAAATACGAAAGTGGCACCGCAAATGTTAGTGGATATATATACGATTGAACGTTTTCTGGAAAGTATCGTGCATAAGGATCGACTTTGAAAAATCACCACTAATTTTTGAGAAGTCTAAAAGTTTCGAAACTTAATAGTGTAGTACAGAATTGAGTTAGCTTTTCAACGGATCAAATGGTAAGTCGTTTCAAGTTCGGACAAAGAAGATATGGTGAAATTTGTGGAGACGGTCAAGCTGACCGACCACCACGTACGGGAATCGCGGGTCAACTGTCGGGCTGCCCGACAGCCGCTCTCGGTCGTCAAAAGGCATGCGCCGACCGTGACTTTGAGCGTGTTTCTCTGACTCAGCACACTACTTTGAGGCTATATAAGGACACCTTTTCCTTTGAATTTTTCTATCCCGATTGTTGAATTCTCTATACACGATACACCTATTCACCTCTAATATTCACATTTAAGTTCTTATATTTTTAATCCCCGTGAAACCGCAAATTCGAGAGTCAAGCCAAATTTTCCATGAGACTAGACACAAGATGTCTGACGGAAGTCACCGTGAACCTTCGGAAATCAGACTGAGGTGCTGTCTTTGAGCTCGATTATCTTTCAACCGTAATCCTTTTTAAAATACATTCTCGCATCTTGTATACAAAAGCACGTCTAAGCATGTATCTTTCGAATCATCAGATTAGACATCAAATACTTAGAGAAAATGAGTCATTTTCTAGAGAGTCATGGCTGATTTTTAGGCCTTGAGAACTAGTCTGTTAAACCTTAAATGCGTATAACTTTTATTTTGTAAATCTTTTTTCGATTCCGTTTCCTGCACTTTGTATCTGAGTCATCCCTATAGATATTTCAATTTTTGTTTTAATTTTGGAAGCTTATGAAAATTCTCGTTTCCGTTTCCTTCTTAAACTAGCCTAGTAAGTACGTAATTACAAGACCGTATGATCAGTTCGTGGTAGATATTTCGTATCTCTGATTTAGATTTGATATATGATGAATTTAGGTAACTTGTATTCTCCCGTATATTAAGCTTAAATTTTAAACAACTATTTTAGAATATTTTTGAAATATATAAGTATTAAAATATTTACTTCGATATAGAGCAAGTGGACTTTCTATCATGAACAGAAATATTGAGTATTATTTTTATGAATATTTGAGAATGATAAATTGGAATGATTTGTGATAATTCTTCATTAAATGGATTAAAAGATTTTTACTTGAATTAAAATTTATATAACTAATGTTTATGCCATAATCGAACATCCGGTATACTAAATTATATTTTTAAATAATTAAGGGTAGTATTTAAAAGTTATTAACTAAGTCGTTTGATTTATAGACGATTACTTTCTCAAAAGTTGGCAAAGATAAGATATATTATAATATTTTAAAAACGGACAAGTCGTTAAACCAATTGAACTAAAGCATCTTAATGATAATACTAGTAGCACGTTATTAATATGGTATTGGAACTTTGTCTAGGTGTGGATAATGGAATTTTCGATACTTACTCGGAATCGAGTTAGAATTATAGTAAGATTCCAAGTAAGTCTCGAAAATTCGATTGTCCGCACCTAGCCAAATTTCAGTACCATATTAATGACATGTTACTATTATCATCAAGATGCATTAGTTCAATTAATTTAAAGGCTTGTCCATTTTTTAAATATTATAATATATCTTATCTTTTCTAACTTTTGATAAAGTAATCATCTAAAAATGAAACGACTTAGTCAATAACTTCTAAAGCCTTGAATATTTGAAAATATAATTCGTCACTCTGGATGTTCAATTATGGCATAAACATTAGTTACATAAATTTCTTAATCCATTTAATAAAAAATTATGATAAATCATTACAGTTTATCATTCTCAAATACTCATAAAGATGATATTCAATATTTCTATTCATGATAGAAAGTCCATTTGCTTTATTTTAACCGGAATAGTTTATTTTAGTATTTATATATTTCAAAAATATTCCAAAAATCGTTGTTTAAAATTTAGGTTTAATATACGGGAGAACACAAGTTACCAAGATTCATCATATATCAAATATCAATAATAGATTACGAAATATCTAACTCGATTTGATCATACGGTCTTCAAATTACGTAAGAAAGAAACTGACATGTTCATAAGCTTCAAAAATTAAAACAAAAATGGAAATATCTAGAGGGATGACTCAGCTACAAAGTGCAGGAAACGGAATCGAAAAAAGTATAAAATAAAAGTTATATGCATTTAAGGTTTAACGGACTAGTTCTCTAGACCTAAAAATCATCCCTGACTTTCTAGAAAATGGCTCATTTTCTCTAAGTATTTCATGCTTAATCTGATATTTCAAAAGGTATATGTTTAGACATGCTTTACGGATTGAAATATAATAGAGCTCAAAGACCAGAATGTGAATATATGGGGTGTAAGAAGTTATCTTTTATATAGAATGCAACAATCGGAATGCAAAAATACAAAGGTAAATGTGTCATTTTATAGCTTCAAATTCGGTTGCTGAGTCAAAGAAATGCGTGCTCCAAGTCACGGTCGAGGCAGGCCTTTTGACGATCGATCACGGCTGTCGGGCGCGCCCGACAATTGACCCGCGATTCTCGTGCGCGGTGGTCGGTCAGCCTGACCATCTCCACTAATTTCACCATATCTCCTTCGTTCGAACTCGAAATGACTGCCATTTGAACTGTTCGAAAGCTAACCGAATTTTATACTACACTGTTAAGTTTCAAAAATTTTGGAATTCTAAAAAATCAGTGGTGATTTTCCAAATTCGATCCTTGTGCATTATTTTTTCTAGAAAATGTTCAATCATATATCCACTAACATTTTCGCTGCCTCTTTCGTATTCTGGACGGTCCAAGACCATATTGCATTTCGAATGCATCCATAAAAATTCACAACCCCTATATTTAGAGCAGATAACTTCTCTAATCCTCGTTGAATAATTTATCAAGAATGCAATATTGACCAACATCACATGCTTACTATAATTATTCGACAATATTAGTGTTGGAAAAACTCACTTGAACAAATAAACAAAATACGAATTTACAGATATCCCTACAAAAAAATTGTTAATTTCGTAAGAATAAAGCATTTAACAAAATCAAAAGGATCAAAGTATGTCGATGTTGAGTCCAGAAGATCTGTCTCTTTAAAGAAAATTCACCCACACCACTTTGTAACGTCTGCCTCCCAGGATAAAACAACACCCCGATGCATTGATATATTAATCACTTCACCCTTAGCGAACTAGAATAAACGTGCACTATCACTGCACAAGAACGAAAAGAAAGAAATTGGTACTGGAAAATGAAGTTTGAAGCACAAAAGGCAGTAGTGAGATCGGACCTCTAACATCTATTTTTATAAGGAGGACAAGAGAGAAGTGTGCTAGTGTAATACCCGTACTTTTTATTGACTGTTTGAACTTGCTGTTCTTCTTATTTTGTCGCTCTGTAAACTCTTGGTGATATGGTTGATATTGTTATAGAGTTTCGTATATTGTTTGGATCACGATCGTGTTGTTTAGACCTTGCAGAAGTGTTCTGGGTCAGAGAAATAGCGTACGCTAGGCCTAGGCTAACGCACGCTAATTTTGTTTGAGTAGCGCATGCTAGCTTTGAGCCGTAGCGCGCGCTAAGGGACCAGTCAGGTCAGAACCAGTAACTCGGACTGCACTCTAGACTGGCGGTTAATGCGCGCTAGGAGTTCGTTAGCGCACGCTATTCGTGGTTAGTAGCGTATGCTAACATCCGTCTGTAGCGCACGCTAACGGGATGGTTGGCGGAGGCAGTGAGGTTGTCAGGTTTTCTGGACTATCAGGTAGTGTACGCTAGGCTTCGGCTAGCGCACGCTAAAAGAGTTACATAACGCACGCTAAGCCATAGCGGTAGCGCACACTAAGGCTTGAGCAGGGCAGAGGGCAGTAGGTTCTGGACTCCAGTAACTGGACGCCACTTTTTGGCTAGCGCACGCTAAAGAAAGGCGATTAGTGCACGCTAACGGGGTCGGCAGAAGCCAATGGACTACCCAGTGACCTTGCTAGCGCACGCTAATGAAGGAGGCATAGCGTGCGCTAGACTGGGCGGATATATATTGGACAGTTGACTTCCATTTCATCATTTTTCATCATTTTCACTTATTTTCGACGGGAGAAGCTCGGGAGAGGCGATTTTGGGCGATTGGAAGCGATTCTTATTCAAACAACAACATATTTGGTTGGAGAACAAGGATTTCACAACATCTAATCCATCTTAACGTCCAAATCAAGGTAAAAATCCTTATAACCCTATTTTTGGGAATTTTGGGGTTTTTCCTAGATTCGTCCGATTTATCCGTTTTGAAGCTTGAGAACCTTGAGATTATGATGTATCTATTCCATATACATGCTTTTCCGACAATTTTACGGATTGTATTGTGCCGTTTTCGGACTTGTGAGAGTTTGGGCGATTTTCCAACCTCTAGTTGTTTATCCGTGTATTTTCGTGAATCGTAGACGGGTTTCGGGAGTTTCTTCGTGAATTATGTGTATAGATTATTGATTATCATATCCCTTACGAATCGTTTAGGTGCCGGAAGCGCGTTCTTGGACCTACCGAACTCATACTCTTTTCCGTTCAATTTCACGATGTCTCAAAGGCAAGTATATATTTATGATTGTACGTTCTCGACTTTGAAAGTAATATATATGAATGGCATGTTTATTTATATCCACTCTGGGGCAGGCCGAAAGGTCCCCTGAGGGTTTCGTAGCTTTTGGTGCGATTCCATGGATAATTTGGGTTAACCACTCTAGGGCGGACCGACGGGTCCCCTGAGGGTTCCGTAGCCTTTGGTGCGGTTCCATGGTTGATCATGTATGCATTGTTGTGATGCTATGAGATTTAGTTATTCCGAAATACTAGTCTTGAATTGATGAATTGACGGTTACCTTTACTTTATTGTCGAGGAGTATTGCGTTTCATACTTGATATACTTGCACTAGCTATTCGACGGCTAACCCCTTTATGGGGGAAATACTTTTTATGTATTTCAGGTTCCAGGAGAGCGGACAGGCATGTATCGGGTCGGCATGAAGATGCTGGGCAAGTGTGATACTGTGTCTTTCCTCCGGTTATGTTTTGTGTTTCTCCATTCAGTGTTGTTTTACTGGAATGGTTATTGAATACTCGAGTATTATTTTCCATTTTCCTTGATGTTCCGGCCTGTGTTTGCCGAGGTATTGATTTGTGTTGTGATGTCTTTGGATACATTGGATATGTTTTGAATACCCTTTGTATTATTCTTCATTCCATTGTATGTAGACCTTCTCGGTCAAAATTTATAGTTCTGCGTATGTTTAGTCTTGTGGGTCCCACGGTGGGGCTCACGGCGCTGTAACATTCCCTGAATAACTTGGGGGTGTTACAGAATATGGTATCAGAGCTTAGGTCTATGGATACCTAGACTGTCGGTCTTTTGGGTCGATTGAGTCGTCATTTGTCCACAGTATCACTACTCTGCCATCATCACAGTGCGACCGGTACTTGTAAGACCTCTTACTCTTCTGGTGTTTCCTTATTTGTTTTGCTTCTATTTTGGTATTCTTGTGAATCGGTCACTTCGATGACGTGCGATTGAATTGTACTTACGTACCTTGTGTGTTCTTCAGTATGTCAGCTGGTAGGGGCCGAGGCCGTGGTCGTGGCCGTGGACGTGGACGAGTACGTGGCGCGGCCGTTTCCCTCAGTTCTGTTGCGGGGTCAACCAACCCCAGTTTGTCGAACTCGGTGCATCCTGACACCGAAAGTCAGCACAACCAGTCGACTGGCCAGGGGAACAACGCGGACATTGGAGTTGCGAATGTACTTCAACAATTGGCTAACCAGATGACCATTTTAGCCCAAACCGTTCAACTGAATAATCCAAACCTGAACGCGGATGCCTTGCTTCAGAATGTGATCCGTATGCACCCTCCACAGTTTGGCGGTGCCACAGACCCGTTAGTTTGGGAAGATTGGCTAGCGGAGTTGGAGAAAATTTTTGAAGCGGTTGATTGCCCCGAAGTAAGGAAAGTGCCGATTGCTCAGTATTTCCTCACCAAGGAAGCCGCTACATGGTGGAAAGTCATCAAGCCACAGGATCGTGTTGCCATGTGGGATGAATTTAAAGAGCTTTTGGAGGCTGAGTTTTGTCCTTGGCTGGTGCGAGAGGGCCGAATTCGAGCCTTTTTCGAGGCTAAACCGCAGAATATTCCTGTTTCGCAAGCAATTGTAGAGTACAACCAACAATTGATCCACATGAAGGATCAAGTGCGGAACGAGCGTGATAAGATTTGTTATTTTGATATGCGGATGAATTTGGACTTACGGTGGTACATGGCCGGATTTGCTTGCACCACACTGAAGGAGTATCAGGATAGAGCTTTAGCCCATGATATGTTAATCCCCGACAATGATACCGTTGAAGAATCGAAGAAGCAGAAGGTTGCGGGGAATTTTTATGGCTCTAAGAGTGGCAATTTCCAAAAGTCACAGATGACTAACCGTTCTACCGGATAGTCGTCACATTCTGCTAAAGGAAAGAGGGGTTTCCGTTCTGCTCCGGGCATCACAAATTGCACGGTAACTTGCTATAATTGTGGTCGTCCAGGCCACGTTAATTTGGAATGCAATTTTCCGCCATTGAAGTGTCACACTTGCGGACAGATGGGACATAGAGCGGCTTATTGTTCCGAACCAAATCACACTTTGGACACTCGGGCTTCTGCCCCAGCACCACTTGACCAAGGCGTTAATCAGCAGCAATCTTTTGGTCAATCTCAGCAGAATTTCGGCAGGGGCCGGGGAAGGGGTCAGAATGATGGAGTGGGAAACTCTAGCGTCGGTTCGGTACAACCACGGGTCTATGAGATGCGTCGAACAGACGAAACCGATGTGGCGGTGGCTTCAGGTACCATTCATATTTTATCTCATCCAGTCCGTGTGCTTTTTGATACGGGTGTTACACATTCTTTTATTTCCTTGGAGTGTGTACGTCGTTTGAATATAACTTGTATGACTTCTTGTGATCCCTTCATTGTGAAACTACCTAGCGGGGATAGAATTATGGGGAACCGGGAGATTAGAGGTTTTCCGGTGATTATATCCGGTATGGAATGGTTATCGAATCTGATTGTAGTTGATATGGTGGGCGAGGACGTGATCCTCGGCGAGGATTGGCTTGATAGTCACCAAGCGATTATGAATTACCGTACTAAGGTTATCACCATGATGACTAAAGACGGATCCGAGTACTCATTTTTGGGACGTAAGTCGGGCCAATCCAAGTTACTTATCAGCGCCATGAAGGCCGTAAAACTTTTGAATAAAGGTTGTACGGGCTATTGGTGTTATGCCTTGAAAACGGAAGGGAACGAAGTCGATTTCTCTTCGATTCCGGTTGTTAATGAGTATCCCGATGTTTTTCCGGATGATCTCCCGGGATTACCGCCAGATCAGGAGATAGAATTTTCTGTGGACTTAGAGCCAGATGCGGCTCCGATTTCTAAGGCACCTTATCGAATGGCACCTTACGAGATGCAAGAATTAAAGAATCAATTGGGAGAACTTCTGGAAAGAGGGTACATCAGACCGAGCGCTTCGCCTTGGGGGGTGCCTGTTCTTTTTGTGAGAAAGAAATATGGTTCACTACGTTTGTGCATTGACTACCGTGATCTGAACAAAGTGACCATCAAGAACAAGTACCCTTTGCCTCGTATAGACGATTTATTTGATCAGTTGCAGGGGGCTGCAATTTTCTCAAAAATTAATTTAAGATCAGGGTATTATCAACTCAGGGTGAGAGAGTCCGACATTCCGAATACGGCATTTTGGACGAGATATGGGCATTATGAATTTGTAGTTATGCCTTTTGGGTTGACTAATGCACCGGCAGTATTCATGCAGTTAACGAATAAGATTTTCATCGAGTATCTCGACAAGTGTTTAGTTGTCTTTATTGACGACATTTTGATCTATTCTCGAGATAAAGGAGAACATGCCCGACACTTGCGTTTGGTACTAGATATTTTGAGAACCGAGCACCTCTATGCAAAATTCACAAAATGTGAGTTCTGGTTGGAAGAAGTTATGTTTCTCGGCCATGTGATTTCGACCGAAGGGGTTCGTGTAGACCCGCATAAGATTGAGGCAGTGCTAGATTGGGCACCGCCTAAAAATGTTAAGGAAGTTCGTAGCTTTTTGGGCCTTGCTGGGTATTACCGTCGGTTTGTCGAGGGGTTCTTGAAACTCGCTCGGCCGCTTACGAAATTACTCCAGAAGACCGAAAAGTTTGTTTGGTCGGATAAGAGACAACAGAGCTTCGATGAGCTGAAGAGACGTTTGACTTCAGCGCCGATTTTAACTTTACCACATGGTAGTGAGGGCTTTGCAGTTTATAGTGACGCTTCGGGTCAAGGTCTTGGCTGTGTGCTTATGCAGCATGATAAGACGATAGCTTTTGCGTCACGACAACTAAAGGCGTATGAGATGAATTATCCTACTCATGATTTGGAATTGGCCGCAATTGTCTTCGCACTCAAGGTTTGGCGACATTATTTGTATGGTTCTTCGTGTCGGATTTATACCGATCACAAGAGCCTGAAGTATATTTTCAGTCAGAATGAGCTGAATATGAGACAGAGACGTTGGTTAGAGTTGATAAAAGATTACGATTTTGAAATTCTTTACCACCCCGGAAAAGCCAATGTCGTCGCGGATGCTTTGAGCCGCAAATCGGCATCTCTTCAAATGCTCGAGGTTCTTACATCTTAGACGAAAATTCGTCAGGATTTAATTGAGCAAGGGATAGAAGTTTGGATTCAACGAGTATAGGGACAGTTGTGTACTCTCGAAATTACTTCGTCCTTGGTTGAAGACATCAAAGGGAAGCAGTGGAGTGACCCAATGATTTCTCAACTGAAGGAAGATGTAATTAAAGGAAAATCTCCTGGCTTTATGGTCCATGAGGATAGTATTCTGAGATTTCAGGGCAGGCTTTGTGTTCCGAATGATCTAGAGTTGAGGCGGAATTCTCTGAGAAGCCCATGCTACGCCTTACTCAATCCACCCCGGGACGAGTAAGATGTATAAGGACTTGAAACGAAATTTTTGGTGGAACAACATGAAGAAGGATGTCACATAATTTGTACTACGGTGCTTGACGTGTCAACAAGTCAAGATCGAACATCAACGACCAGCGGAGTTGTACAAACCGCTTCCCATTCTCGAGTGGAAGTGGGAAGACATCTCTATGGATTTCATCACTGGCATGCCGAGAACTCGGGCCAGAATGAATATAATTTGGGTAATTGTCGATCGGTTGACCAAGTCTGCATACTTCTTGGGTATTAAGGATACTTGGGGACCGGATAGATTGGCCTGAACTTTTATAGCTGAGATCGTAAGGTTGTACGGTGCCCCCAAGACCATTGTTTCTGATCGAGACGGCCGTTTCGTATCGCATTTTTGGCAGGCCGTTCATCAGGCTTTAGGTACTGAGTTGAGATTGAGCACTTCTTTTCATCCTCAGTCGGACGGTCAGACAGAGAGGACGATTCAGACGTTGGAAGATATGTTGCGAGCTTGTGCATTAGATTGGAGTAATGATTGGGAACTTCACTTATCGTTGATCGAGTTGCCTATAATAATAGTTGGCATGCGTCGATCAAAATGGCACCCTTCGAGGCACTTTATGGTAGGCGATGTAGGTCGCCATTATGTTGGGACGAGGCTTCAGAGCTAATTGGAACGGAACCAGATATGTTGATGTAGACTAAGGAAAAGATTTCTATTATCCGGACTCGACATCGATCGCCCGAGTCGTCAGAAATCTTATGCTGATACTCGTCGTCGACCCCTGGAGTTCGAAGTGGGGGATCATGTCTTACTCAAGGTGTCGCCGACCAGAGGAGTTTTCTGCTTCGGGAAAAAGGGGAAACTTAGTCCGAGGTATATCGGACCTTTCGAGATTTTGGACATAGTTGGAGATTTAGCTTATCGCTTGGCGTTGCCTCCAGCTTTGAGTCATGTCCATAGTGTTTTTCATGTGTCTCAGTTGAGAAAATACGTGCCGGATCCGAGCCACATTATCGACTACAGTGAGATTGACGTAGCCGAGGATATTACATTTCCAGAGAGACCCGTGAAGATCCTTGAGCGTCGCGAGAAACAACTTCGGCATAAGACCATTCCACTTGTTAAAGTGCAATGGACGAGACATGGAGTCGAAGAGGCGACTTGGGAAATGAAAGAGAAGATACGGACGGAGTACCCCGAACTTTTTATTTCTTAAGTTTCGGGACGAAACTTCTTTTTAGAGGGGGAGAATGTAATACCCGTACTTTTTATTGACTATTTGACCTTGCCGTTCTTCTTATTTTGTCACTCTGTAAACTCTTGGTGATATGGTTGATATTGTTATAGAGTTTTGTATCCTGTTTGGATCACGATCGTGTTGTTTAGACCTTGCGGAAGTGTTCTGTGTCAGAGAAATAGCGTACGCTAGGCCTAGGCTAACGCACGCTAATTCTGTTTGAGTAGCACACGCTAGCTTTGAGCCGTAGCGCGCGCTAAGGGACCAGTCAGGTCAGAACCAGTAACTCGGACTGCTCTCTGGACTGGCGGTTAACGCGCGCTAGGAGTTCGTTAGCGCACGCTATTCGTGGTTAGTAGCGTACGCTAACATCCGTCCGTAGCGCACGCTAACGGGATGGTCGGCAGAGGCAGTGAGCTTGTCAGATTTTCTGGACTATCAGGTAACGTACGCTAGACTTCGGCTAGCGCACGCTAAAAGAGTTGCATAATGCACGCTAAGCCATAGCGGTAGCACACGCTAAGGCTTGAGCAGGGCAGAGGACAGTAGGTTCTGGACTCCAGTTACTGGACGCCAGTTTTTGACTAGCGCATGCTAAAGAAAGGCGATTAGCGCATGCTAACGGAGCCGGCAGAAGTCACTGGACTACCTGATGACCTCGCTAGCGCACGCTAATGAAGGAGGCGTAGCGTGCGCTAGACTGGGCGGATATATATTGGACAGTTGACTTTCATTTCGTCATTTTTCATCCTTTTCACTTATTTTCGACGGGAGAAGCTTGGGAGAGGCGATTTTGGGCAATTGGAAGCGATTCTTCGTCAAACAGCAACATATTTGGTTGGAGAACAAGGATTTCTCAACATCTAATCCATCCTAACGTCCAAATCAAGGTAAAAATCCTTAGAACCCTATTTTTGGGAATTTTGGGGTTTTTCCTAGATTCGTCCGATTTATCCGTTTTGAAGCTTGAGAACCTTGATATTATGATGTATCTATTCCAGATACATGCTTTTCCTACGATTTTACGGATTGGATTGTGCCGTTTTCGGACTTGTGAGAGTTTGGGCGATTTTCCAACCTCTAGTTGTTTATCCGTGTATTTTCGTGAATCGTAGATGGGTTTCGGGAGTTTCTTCCTGAATTATGAGTATAGATTATTGATTGTCATATCCATTACGAATCGTTTAGGTGCCGGAAGCGCGTTCTTGGACCTACCGAACTCATACTCTTTTCCGTTCAATTTCACGATGTCTCAGAGGCAAGTATATATTTATGATTGTACGTTCTCGACTTTGAAAGTAAGATATATGAATGGCATGTTTATTTATATCCACTCTGGGGCGGTCCGACAGGTCCCCTGAGGGTTTCGTAGCCTTTGGTGCGATTCCACGGATAATTTGGGTTAACCACTCTGGGGCGGACCGACGGGTCCCCTGAGGGTTCCGTAGCCTTTGGTGCGGTTCCATGGTTGATCATGTATGCATTGTTGTGATGCTATGAGATTTAGTTATTCCGGAATACTAGTCTTGAATTGATGAATTGATGGTTACCTTTACTTTATTGTCGAGGAGTATTGTGTTTCATACTTGATATACTTGCACTAGCTATTCGATGGCTAACCCCTTTATGGAGGAAATACTTTTTATGTATTTCAGGTTCCAGGAGAGCGGATAGGCAGATATCGGGTCGGCATGAAGATGATGGGCAAGTGTGATACTGTGTCTTTGTTAGGCGTATATTTATACGCTTATTTATCATTATTTTGTATTCTTTTTATGATTAAATCTGCATAAATGAGCTTCTAATGCACTATTATTATATGTTTTGCAGGAAATTAGAGTCCGGAAGCCGAAACGATGAAAAATGGGCGAAAACGGTGATTTTTGGCCTGGGGCCACGGCACGTACCAAGTGGGCCGCGGCACACGAAGGTAACCAACAGGCACAGAGCACACTATACTGTGAGCCGCAGCACGTAGAAGCTGAGCCGCGGCCCAGAAGAAATAAATAACGCCCAGGCATCCCGCTGTGCCCCGTGAGCCGCGGCACAGATTAAGTGAGCCGCGGCCCACGGGGCGGTTTTGGTGTGCTCCGCGCGGGTTTGGGCCGTTTTGAAGCCGGTTCGCGACCTAATCACACGGACGCGTTTTGGAGGCTGCTGGGAGTTATAAATAAGGGTTTAAGGTCATAATTGTGGATTATCTTGGAATCATAGGATTATCGCGGAAGAGAGGAATCGATCATAAGAAGCAGAAGACACCAAGAGCAGAGGGAGGAAGCCAGAAGAACGGAGGAATCCGAGTCTTCATCTGCGTTTGATTTCAATGCTTTCATTCATTATTTCTGTATTTTTATTCTTTAGCATGTCAGGCTAAAACCCTATTCTATGATTTTGATGAAACCGAAGTTTTGACGAGTTTACTTTTGATTATCTATATAATTCCCTTCTCTGTTGAGTTTTCCCAATCGTTTTTAATGCTTTCAATTGTGTGGCCTATAATTGGATTGTTTTAATTACGCAACTCGAATCGGGAGAGGAGAGTTGGTGAGGAACTATTGGTGAGAACCGTTTTATCTTGTGAGATAGGAATATACTCATAGGAACTACGTGGCCTTTTGAAGATTTTGTGCTTTTTGCCTATTGTCGAATTAATTCACCTAGGGATAGAGTGTATTATTCGCCTTTAGAAAAATCTATTGACCTTGGGAGAGGCGGCAGAGTATATTAGCAATCTTCGCCTTCAATAAATTGGGGAAATCATTAACTTAAGATAATCGAGAGTAAATTCGGATAAACCAAGGTGGATTCACAATCCTAGACTTATTCATCATTTGATTTTCTTTTTTCAAGCGATCGTTTTTACTGTTAGTTCCTTTATTGGTTTTCTTTAGTTATTAATTTGCATCCCAAACTTCGACTGTTCAAATAAAATTGGAATACATATAAATCGGTAGTTAGTAATTCAGTCCTCGTGGGAACGATAACTCACTCATCACTTTATTACTTGTCTACGATAACGTGCACTTGTGTTAACGAAATATCACAACAAGTTTTTGGCGCCATTGCGGGGGACTGATTTTTTTTACTAATATCGATTTCAGTATTTCTAGTCTTAGTTTGAACATTTTTTATTGTTTTTGTGTAATTTTATTTATTTGTTTTTTTTCTTTCAGGAATCTCCGGTTAGCGCATGAGAAAATTCGGTAACGAAGGCCTACTACCTTTGGATACCGAACTCGAGCGCACTCTTCGGAGAAGCAAGAAGGAGAAAGGAGAGCTACCGAAAACAGTCACCATGGCCGATAACACGGGAAATCACGAAGCGGAAAACCCCATGGTGCAAGCTCAACCGGCATTAGCACTCCGCGATTATGCTATGCCGCAAATAAATGCGAACTTTTCGGGGATTCGGCGTCCGACAAACCAAGCCAACAACTTTGAAATCAAGCCGGCTATTATTCAGATGGTGCAAGCTAGCCAGTTTTGTGGATTGCCGAACGATGATCCCAATGCACACATTGCCTCTTTTCTCGATATTTGTGACACCTTCAAAAACAATGGTGTTACCGATGATGCGATCCGTCTAAGGCTTTTCCCTTTCTCTTTGAGGGACAAAGCCAAATTTTGGTTGCATTCTTTACCACCGGGCTCGATCACGACATGGGCAGAATTAGCGCAAGCCTTCCTGGCTAAGTTCTTCCCACCATCGAAGACGGCAAGGTTACGGAACGAGATCACTACCTTTGGGCAATTTGACATGGAGTCGCTTCACGAGGCGTGGGAGCGATACAAGGATTTACTGAGAAGATGCCCACACCACGGCCTACCGGATTGGCTCCAAATACAAACATTTTACAATGGATTGAGTGCTTCTACACGCACTCTCGGCGATGCGGCCGCTGGAGGAGCCTTAATGGGAAAAACTATGGCCGAGGCACACTCTTTATTGGATGCTATGGCTGCGAACGCTTATCAATGGCCTTCTGAACTAGTAATCCCGAAGAGAGTTATGGGAGTTTCCGACAACGATCCAATCTCTACACTCTCGGCTCAAGTCGCCGCATTGATGCAGCAACTTCAAGCCTTTTCACATGCTCCCTCCCCCGTTACCATTGAAACATGTAATTGGTGTAACGGATCTCATCCTAGCGCAGAGTGCCAAGTCGGAAACCCTATCTAGCAACACCCGATGGAGCGAGCCCAGTTTGTGGGGAATGGGAATTGGCAGAACAACCCGTACTCCAACTCTTCTAATCAAGGATGGCGAAATCACCAAAACTTTTCATGGAAAAATGGGCAACCTTTAAAACCTCCACAAGCTCAATTCACACAGCCCCCACAGCAGCCCCCTCAATCACAAAAGGTATCCTTGGAAGATGCTCTTGCTCAATTGGTGGCTAACACGAGCCAATTCATAACCCGCACTGAGACTACCATTCAAAATCATTCCGCCTCCATCCGACACTTGGAAGCAAAAATGGGGCAGATTGCAAGTCTATTGTCCTCTCGACCTCAAGATGCATTACCCAGTGCAACCGAGTTAAATCCCAAGAAAAACGTGCAAGCAATCGAACTATGAAGTGGAAAGGAGTTGAAAGTGCAGCCTATCAATGATAAGGACAAAATAGAGCAAAGTGAGAAAGAAAAAGACGAGGCGCCTAAGCCAAAGGCAGTGTCGACTACTCAGCCCACTCCTCAAATTCCATTCCCACAGCGTTTGCAAAAGCAAAAATTAGACAAGCAATTTTCCAAGTTCCTCGACGTCTTCAAGAAACTGCATATCAACATTCCATTTGCCGACGCCTTGGAACAAATGCCGAGTTACGTGAAATTCATGAAAGAAGTCTTGTCAAACAAAAGAAAGCTCGAGGAGTATGAGATAGTTGCATTGACGGAGGAGTGCAGCGCTATTCTACAAAAGAAGCTCCCACCTAAATTGAGAGATCCGGGAAGCTTTACCATTCCTTGCATCATTGGAAATTCGTCTTTTGAAAGAGCCCTATGCAATCTCGGAGTCAGCATAAACCTTATGCCCCTTTCTATTTTTAAAAAGCTGGATATTGGGGAAGCCAAGCCGATGACAGTCTCCTTACAATTAGCCGATAGATCCATCAAATATCCGAGGGGAGTGATAGAGGACGTCTTAGTCAAAGTCGATAAGTTCATCTTTTCGGCCGATTTCATTGTGCTTGACATGGAGGAGGACCACGACATCCCAATTATCTTGGGAAGACCATTTTTGGCAACCGTCCGAACTTTGATCGATGTGGAAAAAGGGAAGCTTACTCTACGAGTTCAAGAGGAGCAAGTAACGTTCAATATCTTTCGATCCTTAAAATATCCGAGTGATGCTGAAAATTGTTTCCAAGTTGACGTCATTGACTCGTGTGTAAGTAGAGCCTTTCGAGAGAATTATCCGCCCGATCCACTGGAGTCCGTTTTGATGGGGTTTGCTTCCGAATTAAATTCAGAGCATGCAGCCTATGTACGACACATGGATACTTTCCCGCCAATTTTCATTCGTCAACCGTATGACGAACTCGGAAATTCACTAACTCAACCCGTCCCTTCAATCGAGAAACCTCCAAAGTTGGAACTCAAGAAGCTGCCGTCTCATTTAAAATATGCATTTTTGGGACCTGACGATTCCTTGCCAGTTATTCTTTCGGCCACTTTAGCGGGGGATCAAGAGGCGAAATTATTGAGAGTTTTGAGGGAATACAATCTACTCTTGGATGGTCTATTGCGGATATTAAGGGGATCAGCCCGTCCATTTGCATGCACAAGATTTTGATGGAGGAAGACTACAAACCATCCGTGGAGCATCAACGCCGTTTGAATCCAAACATGAAGGAGGTGGTAAAAGTCGAGGTTTTAAAACTCCTCGACGCAGGTATGATCTTTCCAATTTCTGATAGCAAGTGGGTAAGTCCGGTCCAAGTTGTGTCAAAGAAGGGAGGGATAACAGTTATTCAAAATGATGATAATGAATTAATTCCCACTAGGATTGTCACGGGGTGGCGTATGTGCATAGATTATAGGAAGTTAAATAAAGCCACTAGAAAAGACCATTTCCCCTTACCGTTTATTGACCAAATGTTAGATAGATTAGCCGGACACGATTTCTACTTCTTTCTTGATGGTTATTCTGGGTATAATCAGATTTATATAGCCCCAGAAGACCAAGAGAAAATGACGTTTACATGTCTATACGGCATTTTCGCTTATAGGCGCATGCCTTTTGGATTATGTAATGCGCCGGCTACTTTTCAACGGTGTATGATGGCTATTTTTTCTGACATGGTAGAGCATTGCATTGAGATTTTTATGGATGATTTTTCTGTTTTCGGTGATTCGTTTGACATTTGTTTGCAAAATTTGCAGAAAGTCCTAAAAAAATGCGAAGAGACAAATTTGGTTTTGAACTGGGAGAAGTGTCATTTTATGGTTCAGGAGGGCATAGTACTTGTCCATCGAATATCCTCACATGGAATTGAAGTCGACTGGGCAAAAATTGAAACAATCGAGAAGATGCCTCCGCCTACTTCGGTTAAAGGGATTAGAAGCTTTTTGGGACACATCGGTTTTTACCGCCGATTTATTAAGGATTTTTCGAAGATTACAAAATCGTTGTGCAATCTACTCATGAAGGATGTTCCGTTTGATTTTGATGAGTCGTGTAAAGAAAGTTTCAATCTATTGAAGAAAGCTCTAAGTACTGCACCGGTAATAGTCGCTCCAGACTGGGACCTTCCGTTCGAGTTAATGTGTTATGCTAGTGATTTTGCCATTGGGGCTGTTTTGGGACAAAGACGAGGGAAAGTGTTCCACGTCGTGTATTATGCGAGCCGAACACTCGACGACGCCCAAAGAAATTATGCCACAACGGAAAAAGAATTGTTGGCGGTGATCGTTGCATTTGATAAATTCCGGGCGTATCTACTAGGAACGAAAGTGATAGTATGGACCGACCATTCAGCAATAAAATACCTTTTGGAAAAGAAGGATGCTAAAACAAGGTTGATTAGGTGGGTGCTTCTCCCTCAAGAATTCAACTTGGAAATTCGGGACAAAAAGGGAACTGAGAATGTTATAGCCGATCACCTTTCACGGTTAGAGAGCCCCCTTGAGCGGGGAGAAAGTCATCCGCAAATCATGGAAACCTTTCCCGACGAGCAGCTCTACAAGTTGGGTTCGCAACACGCGCCTTGATATGCTGATCTAGTGAACTATTTGGCAAGCAAAACAATTCCAAACGACCTCTCACGCCATCAAAAGAAGAAGCTAATTTCAGACGCTAAGTACTATTTGTGGGACGATCCTTTTCTTTTCAAACGATGCCCCGATCAAATCATTCGCAGATGTATTCCGGATGAGGAAATCCACAGTGTGATGAACCATTGTCATGCATCACCCTACGACGGACATTTTAGTGGAAATAGAACAGCGGAAAAGTTCTTACAATCGGGGTTCTATTGGCCGTAATTATTTAAGAATGCTCACTCCTTTGTGTCTACATGTGATCGGTGTCAACGGACAGGAAACATCTCAAGACGACACGAAATGCCGCTGAAAACCATACTTGAGGTTGAATTGTTCGACATATGGGGGATCGACTTCATGGGTCCATTTCCTCCATCCAATAAGAATCTCTATATTTTGGTAGCCGTGGACTACGTCTCAAAGTGGGTTGAATCGGTGGCACTACCAACGAATGGGTCCAATGTCGTAATCAAATTTATAAAAAAATACATTTTCACGCGTTTTGGGACTCCACGTGCTATTATCAGTGATGGTGGTTCACACTTCGACAACAAATTCCTTGATGCGGTCTTGAGAAAATACGGAGTCACTCATCGTGTTGCTACAACCTACCATCCTCAGACGAGCGGTCAAGTCGAGATATCAAATCGAGAGCTGAAGTGGATCCTGGAAAAAACAGTCAGCTCGTCTCGAAAAGATTGGTCTTTTAAACTCGATGATGCACTTTGGGCGTACCGTACTGCATATAAAACACCTATCGGGATGTCGCCTTACAGATTAGTTTATGGAAAAAGTTGCCATTTGCCCGTAGATATGGAACATCGTGCTTACTGGGCGATAAAGAAATTAAACTTTGATCTAAAATCTGCTGGTGAGAAGCATTGTTTACAGCTGAACGAGTTGGAGGAAATTCGCCACGACGCATACGAAAATGCGAAGCTTTATAAGGAGCGGACAAAGATTTGGCATGATAAGCACATCACACAAAGAGAGTTTGTCCCGGGTCAAGAAGTGTTGTTATTTAATTCTCGCTTAAGGTTATTCCCCGGGAAATTGCATTCACGATGGTCGGGACCGTTCACCGTAGTTCAAGTGTTCCCACATGGTGCAGTGGAAGTACAAAAAGATGACCGCAAATTCAAAGTTAATGGACAGCGGTTGAAGGCCTACTTGGGAAATCCAATAGACGCACAGAAGACGAGTGTCGTCTTATCCACCGCCGGATGAATGCTAGAAAAGTCCGGCTGAAGACTATAAACTTAGCGCTTCTCGGGAGGCAACCCGAGTATTAGTTGTAGAATTTATTTTTTTTAGTGTTTTCTTGCAATTTAGAGTCTTTATTTTTCGTCATTTTTGCTTTGATTTGCTTATCCCTCTCGTTCTTAATGTTTTCCTTTAAAAATTCTGTGCAGGAATCACCCCATGGGAAGAAATCAGTGATGGGCCGCGGCACAAGAATGGTGAGCCACGGCACACACCAGTTGAAGGAAAAAAGCCAAACAAACTGCACTCTGTGCCGCGGCACGACTTTACTGAGCCGCGGCACACCAGGTCTCTGAGCCGCGGCACATATTCGCTGAGCCGCGGCACACCAAATGTCGAAGAAATGCCCAGGATACTGTACTCTGTGTCGCGGCACGAATTAGATGAGCCGCGGCACGCGTAGATTGAGCCGCGGCACCTGGCGACATCATAAAAAGTCCCAGGCCGACTGTACTATGGGCCGAGGCTCACTTAAGATGTGCCGCGGCCCCCATCGCAAATAGGAAAGCCCAGGTACCCTTCTTATACTCGATCGACCGGGATTCAGGTAAACTTCTTCCCTTTTCTTTGCACAGCGATCGGCCGATACCTTTCTCCACTTCTTCTTCTTGCATTCTTCATTCCAAGTCAGGTAATTCTCGATCTCTTAATCATAATTGATACATGATTTGAAAAGTGAATTGAAGTTATATGTTGCTGGTTGTTCTTCAAAGTTTTCTCAAAAAAAAAAATGGAGTTGGAATATGGTGAATATGGTGTTTGATTGTGATGGTATTTGTGATTATGAACGAATTGGTGGTGTTAGTTGTCGTTTATCATGGCTATATATCTGTGTTATTATTTTTTGGGATTTGGAGTTAGCCATTAAACTTCTTGTTCTTCCTTTTAACTTGTGCATACCAAGTGTTTGATAAATTGCAGCAATGAAAAATTGTTAAGCCAAGCATTTTCAAAATATATGCAACGAATCGTTTTATCGGATTATATTGTCTCCCAACCCTTACATCATGTTAAACTTGAAAGCTCATCCTTAATTTCCTCTTTGTTGTTGCAAGCTCACTCATTCACGTTCTGCATGGTGTAGTCGAGAAGCGTGCAGGCTCGCCGGACGACGTCGGCACCAGTTAGTGAGCAGACTGTAGGGGAGTACTTGACCTTCTTCCTTTATTGCATATTACATTTTGTCCATTGAGGTCAATGTACGTCCTAAGTTTGGGGGGGTTTACTTTCTGTTGCTATTATTATTATTGCTGTACTTATTCGTTACACTTTTCATTATTTTTTCGTTATTTTTGTTGTTGTTAGCCTTGCTTGTCGTGATAATATTTGCATTTGTGAATTTTTCGTGCTTCTTATTGTGTAAAACTGATGTTACGATACTGATTTCTCTTTGAAGAAACGGTGGAGTCTTAGTTGAGTTGTAGTCAGCGATATCTGTTTCTGTTGAGTATTCATTTAGGTCCGAATTTTTTTTCGTTTTTGTAGAAATCTTAGCAGATAAGAAAGGATACATACGTGTTTTCAAATCGCCGTTGATACGTTTGGTTACATTTTTTGGTTAGCTAGTCGTCCAGTAACATAAGTCGTGTTGGCACTTAATGTGAGTTTAGAGTCGGACAGTTTTTCCTAAAAAGTCGAGATATTATTTGTTCTATGATGGGAAGTCTAGTAACCGGGGGTATTCACGTGACCCGTTGTTTACTCTCGCGTAAAACGACAACCCGGATTAGACTAGTGGTTTAGAGATTTCGCATGTGCCGATGATGGGGAGCCTAGTAACCGGGGGTATTCGCGTGACCCGTTGTCTACTCTCGCGTAAAACAGCAACCTTGAATCGGACATGCAGAAATTGCTATTCGAGTTGTTTCTCCGCTGTGGAAGGGAACTTAGTAACTAGAAGCATCCATGTGCCCCATGAGTGTCTTTTACGTCAAACGGTTCCCCAATACACGAGAATGGAATTCCACCCTAGGATTATCCCGATGAAACATCCCGATATCCGAACCTAGTGGTCAACTTGAATCATCTTATTGAGCATATATAAGGGAATACTGTCCGAGGGTTATTTTTGATGATGGAAATCTTGAAATCTTGGCCACTAGACTGTGGGACTGGACGAGTTAGCTTGTTTATTTTAACCCTTCATATTGACGGTCGATTAAATTCACGCTTGTTAATCTTTGAGCTCGATTTTCTTCATGAACGATTGATTAGGACTGAAATTGGTTACTTTGTGAAATCAATGTCCTGAACGTGGCTCGCTATTACGATACTTGTATCATTCCTTGAGATTTTCAGGATAGTATTGATTAGGTTTAGCACTAAGAGTTGCACGATTATTCACGATATTCTTTTGTTGAAATTGATTATTTTTGCTTGAGGACAAGCAAAGGCTCAAGTTTGGGGGTATTTGTTAGGCGTATTTTTATACGCTTATTTATCATTATTTTGTATTCTTTTTATGATTAAATCTGCATAAATGAGCTTCTAATGCACTATTATTATATGTTTTGCAGGAAATTGGAGTCCGGAAGCTGAAACGATGAAAAACGGGCGAAAACGGCGATTTTTGGCCTAGGGCCGCGGCACGTACCAAGTGGGCCGCGGCACACGAAGGTAACCAGTAGGCACAGAGCGCACTGTACTATGAGCCGCGGCACGTAGAAGCTGAGCCGCGGCCCAGAAGAAATAAATAACGCCCAGGCATCCCGCTGTGCCCCGTGAGCCGCGGCACAGATTAAGTGAGCCGTGGCCCACGGGGCGGTTTTGGTGTGCTCCGCGCGGGTTTGGGCCGTTTTGAAGCCGGTTCGCGACCTAATCACACTGACGCATTTTGGAGGCTGCTGGGAGTTATAAATAAGGGTTTAAGGTCATAATTGTGGATTATCTTGGAATCATAGGATTATCGCGGAAGAGAGGAATCGATCATAAGAAGCATAAGACACCAAGAGCAGAGGGCGGAAGCCAGAAGAACGGAGGAATCCGAGTCTTCATTCGCGTTTGATTTCAATGCTTTCATTCATTAATTCTGTATTTTTATTCTTTAGCATGTCAGGCTAAAACCCTGTTCTAGGATTTTGATGAAACCGAAGTTTTGACGAGTTTGCTTTTGATTATTTGTATAATTCCCTTCTCTGTTGAGTTTTCCCAATCATTTTTAATGCTTTCAATTGTGTGGCCTATAATTGGATTGTTTTAATTACGCAACTCGAATCGGGAGAGGAGAGTTGGTGAGGAACTATTGGTGAGAACCGTTTTATCTTGTGAGATAGGAATATACTCATAGGAACTACGTGGCCTTTTCAAGATTTTGTGCTTTTTGCCTATTGTCGAATTAATTCACCTAGGAATAGAGTGTATTATTCGCCTTTAGAAAAATCTATTGACCTTGGGAGAGGCGGTAGAGTATATTAGCAATCTTCGCCTTCAATAAATTGGGGAAATCATTAACTTAAGATAATCGAGAGTAAATTCGGATAAACCAAGGTGGATTCACAATCCTAGACTTATTCATCATTTGATTTTCTTTTTTCTAGCGATCGTTTTTACTGTTAGTTCCTTTATTGGTTTTCTTTAGTTATTAATTTGCATCCCAAACTTCGTGTAACACCCCAAACTAGGCGGATATTACAGTGCCGTAGATCCCCAACTGGGACCCACCAGGCAAATGAAAATGAATGAATTACACAAGATAAATGTAGTACCGAACTACATTACAACCATAATTACTCCGATGAGGAGTTTAGTTGCAACACACCAGGACAATACCGAATACTAGTGTATTTTATATGAAGATAAAATACACAACACTGAATGAAACGGAGTATTCAAATGAAAGTCTGCAGCGGAAAATAAAGGACAATAACATGAATAACTGAAATATCGGGGGCCCCTACTAGTATCACTGGGACTCCTCGACGTCAGCGTATTCTCCCCGTACTTTTGCCTTGCCAAGACCTGAAAAACAAAATCCCCAAACGGGGTCAGTTACAAAGAACAACAATCCTCAAGAGTTGAAAATACACAATCATGATTATATCTGAAATTATGAAATATCCTGTCGAAACATACGCAATCAAACATGCTATATGAATCAACTAACAGTACGGCTCAAAGGGTGGCGCCACACTACGCCCGGGATGGAAATGTGTCCGTGCACAAGCCACCAACGATCGAATACACGCGTGGTCTTGTACCTAATCAGTCTCACGAAACAATCAATCTCGTGTGCAGTCGATGTGAGGCCACCAACCAACACACACACGACTATAATGTGCCCGACATGAAAATCCTACACATACCAACCGGCACGCCAAGATGACCGGAATGCAACGATATAACAAAACTGACATCGAAAAAGAATAATGACTCACAGAGGTGGTTTGGTAACGAAATAAATGACACTCAATGAAAAGATTGGAACCGGCTTCCTTATGGTCAAGTGATTAATTGACAACAACAAGTTTTGATACGGTTAATATAATGATGAATGAGTTATGATTATGAATGAACAACAACAAAAGGGATGAATATCCTTTTAACCGAGTAAGAATTAACTTACACAATACCGGTGACAATTATCCTTCCACGAACAACGTCCTAATTGAGATATCGGTCGCTCGAACAACCTTGAATTATACAATATCCAACAACTCGTTCAATATACGAATCAAACACGAATATAACGAACTCAAAACGTCAATACGATTAAACTAAGTCCATAGAGGCATTAAATCAAACACGTTGTATCCAAACTCCGATTGTTTACAATCAAACCTCAATATACCAATGTCAAAATCCCCAAGAAGTGTTTCAAACCAACAAAACATCTCCAATACGATCAATAATCCATTATGAATATCCAAAAATGTGATTATAACAACAATTAGTCGAAAATCCCCAATTCCAACTCGATATTCAAGGTGTTCTTGAATAATCCCTCAATAATCCAATGAATCCTTATACAAACTCATAATCATATACATATCCCTTCATATAACATGATTATAACGTCCAAAACATCATATCTCAACACAAAATCGAAGTCCAAAGTGTTGAAGGAATTACCTCTTGAAGATCCAAGTACTTTAATCCGAAGAACACGCGTTAGATTGATTATCCGGGCTTCACGATCGAAAGGAGATGAAGAAAATCAAACACCCAAATGATTTGTGAAGGAAAAACCCTCCCTCAAGCTTACTCTCTCGGTTGAAGGTGAAGAAAAGGGAGAGAAATGGCTGAAATGTTGAAAAAAAACGAATTTAAAGGAGTTGACTGCCTGCCGGACACGGCCCATGCCGATCGGCACGGTCGTGTCGCATGGTGGCCGATAGGGACTCGACCGTGTCTGCTTGACACGGTCGCGGCGCGAGGGCCTTCCGACAAGGACCGTCCGACGGCGACTTCGGCATGACTCGACCGTGTCCCGGAACACGGTCGGGCGTGTCAGCGATCGGTCAGCTTATCCGGAAGAGTTCGACTCGGCCGTGCCAAACGACACGGTCGAGTCCTGTGGGCAGATACTTCGGCACTTCCGGACGAGTACGGCACGGGCCGTGTCGGACGACACGGCCGAGTTCGGTCGGCAGTGATCGGCCAATATCTGAAAAATGAGCGGGTGAGCTAAAACGACCATAACTTTCTCGTCCGGACTCCGATTGACTCACCGTTTGAACCAATGGAAAGCTAACTCGATGCTCTATAATATTGCAAAGATTTAGAATTTTTGGAGTTACCAAAAATTAATGGTGATCTAACAAAGTCGAACTCATATGAGGAAAGTTGAAACAATGAGCAATAATGATACACAACTCAAAGTTTTTACGAACGGTGAACACGGGTGAATGAACATGATTGATGAATGATTATAAATGAGTGAAAATACACTGAGTGACAATCACCGAATGAAATTACTGAATGATGATGACTGAATTACAACCGGGTATTACACTTCGACTGTTCAAATAAAATTAGAATACATATAAATCGGTAGTTAGTAATTCAGTCCCCGTGGGTACGATAACTCACTCATCACTTTATTACTTGTTTACGATAACGTGCACTTGCGTTAACGAAATATTGCAACAGTCTTTCCTCCGGTTATGTTTTGTGTTTCTCCATTCAGTGTTGTTGTACTGGAATGGTTATTGAATACTCGAGTATTGTTTTCCATTTTCCTTGATGTTGCGGCCTGTGTTTGCCGAGGTATTGATTTGTGTTGTGATGTCTTTGGATACATTGGATATGTTTTGAATACCCTTTGTATTGTTCTTCATTCCATTGTATGTAGACCTTCTCGGTCAAAATTTATAGTTCCGCCTATGTTTAGCCTTGTGGGTCCCACGGTGGGGCTTACGGCGCTGTAATATTCCCTGAATAACTTGGGGGTGTTACAGCTGGAGGAACTCTCCAACAGATTAGGATTGGTATGATGATACTTATCATAATATTAATCCGATTATTATCAATTAATTTTATTACTTATCCGAATATTAAATTCGATAACAATATATTAATTTGTCACTTATCCTAATCCGAAAATTTCGGATTAATTTAATGAGGTGGTTGGTAAATTAAATTGCAGTAAAAAGATAACTTCGAGATGCTGAGACATTTCACCCAAATCGCCCTTGGACCTGACCCAAGTCAAGACGAGTTAGCCGTCCGGCCGGACGGCGGCGGCGCGTGTGTGTGTGCCCGCGTGAGGACCGCCCAGTCACAATCTACTCATGTCTCCACTTAGGGCTGTTAGCGGTCCGAGTGAACCCGAAACCCGGTCATGAACCGGATCGAAATACCCGGGATCGAAACTCACCCGAAAACTAACGAGTTCGGATTCGAGTTCTAAACATTGAACCGAAACCGATAAGACCCGGACCGATAAAACCGAAAAAAACCCGGTAATAAATTAAAAAAAATTATATGTATTTTATAATTTATATATTTTATACATATATTATTAATATGTTTTGCGTGTTTTAAACACAAATAGCATGCTGGTCAAGTAGTTAAGACGTTATACCTTCGAACAAAAGGTCTGGAGTTCGCATCATGTAAACCTCATTTATGTGATTTATTTTGCTGCTCTTCCTTCATTTTCCTAGTAAAGATCCATCCCACATAGGGCTATTAGCGGTCCGAGTGAACCCGAAACCCGATCATGAACCGGACCGAAATACCCGGGATCGAAACTCACCCGGAAACTAACGAGTTCGGATTCGAGTTCTAAAAATTGAACCGGAACTGTTATCGGTCCGGACCGGATCTACCCAGTAACCTATCGGACCGGATCCGAATCTGGAGAAAACCGGTCCGAACCGGTCCGATAACAGCTCTATCTCCACTAGTTGTTGGTGAACTAGTGTTTGTGCATATACCCTTATATGCACACAAATCTTTCTACTCTTTTCCAATGTGGGACAAATTCCCATACCCATTTTGAGGGAGCTCACTTTGAAGCGTTAATGCTCATTCATCTCTCCTCTATTTTGAGTACTTTTGCATGTTTGGAAAGATCTTGAGGATCTCTACATATTACAAACAAATCTTGACGTTGTTCCATTCTCGAGCCTCCTCAAAATGACGCCTCAAATCGGACTTTAAATAGCCCTTATAAGTCCATTTTTCAACAATCCCCCATATGAATGAGATTGTTGATCCAGAAGTACACATCCGACACGAAGTTTGATTTGGTGATAGTTACTGCGGTTAGACATTGCATAGGATAGGTAAAGTATGCCTTTGAACCTTCCCTCAAAAAGATATATTTACCTTGGCTAGATAGTGTGACTAGATGTCTTTGAACTGTCCAACCATTTGTGTAAGCATATATTTACCTTATTGGCAAGACAGTTTGACTAGATGCATTTGAACTGTCCAAACATTTGTGTAAGCGATGATATATCCCTCACAAGGCCTTTCCTCATTTATTATGTTCTCATTATTGTGTCCGTGTTGGCCGTGGACACCATCCTGGTTCTGCGAGAGATTCTGAGGAATTGTGATTATAATTCCCCTTTGAAGCGGCTCCTATTCTCTCCAACATATATGATTCGTTTTGGTGTTGAGTGAACCCATATTTTACTCCACCCGACCTTACGTTGTTGTTATTAGAATCATTAAAAGCAAAGCTTATCCTCTTACTACGGGTATCATCGTGTTCATACTAGGAATAGGTTGGTTTGGGGTGAATCCCCCACAATCAGTGATCGTACCCAATTTTATGAATTGGTTGTCCCTTTGAACCTATATCTTGGGATTTCCAGTCAGCTTAGGTTGGATATCCTCCATAAAACCATTAGCTCATGACAATAGACCCATTCGTCTTGATAATTTTTCAGAAAGGTCTTCTGATAACTCTTTGGTTAGCGGATTCGGTTGTTATCAACTGTCTAATGGTATTATGTATTCATCATATATGACGAGACTTACCATTATACATTACTATCACAATGAATGCAGAATGGAGTCACAGGATTTGTCCATTTAGGAATATCTTCTAGAAATTGTTGCAGCCATTCCGCCTCTTCAGCATATTTATCCAATGCTATAAACTTTGATTCCATTGTGGATCGAGCTATAACCGTCTGTTTTGAAGATTTCCATTCCACTGCTGCACCAATTAGTGTGAATACATATCCACTTATAGACTTAGAGTCTTTTATGTCAGATATCCAATTCGCATCAGTTTATCCTTCAAGTACTGCTGGATACCAGGTATAGTGCAGCCCATACTTACAAGAACCCCTTAAGTACCTAAGTACCTAAGTACCTTGTGACTTCTTTCCAGTGATCCTTCTCTGGATTACTCATGTACCTACGTAGTCTACTAACTAAGTAAGCTATATCTGGTATTGTATAGCTCATTAGGTACATCAGACTTCCGATTATCCTGGAATACTATAGTTGAGATACTCCTTCACCCTTATTCCTGGATAGTCTCAGTGTCATATCTACTGGGATTTTGGCTATGTTAAGATCATGCTTGTTAAATCTTTCAAGAATTTTATCCACATAGTGAGTTTGACTTAGCATGAGACCTTTTGGTGTTCGTATGATTTTAATCCCTAGAATCACATCTGCTAGTCCCATATCTTTCATGTCAAATCTTGATCTCAATATGTCATTTGTAGACTTGATTATTCTCTCATTACTCCCAGCAATGAGAAAATCATCTACATACAAACACAAAATGACATATCAATTTTCTATGTATTTCACATAGACACACTTATCACATTCATTAATTTTGAATCGACCACTCAACGTAGTATGTTCAAAATTTTCATGCCACTGTTTTGGCGCATGCTTCAGTCCGTACAAAGACTTTACCAACTTACAAACTTTTCTTTCTTGTCCAGGGGTAGAAAACCCCACGTGTTGTTCCATATAGATTTCCTCATCTAAGTCCATATTGAGAAAGGCAGTCTTAACATCCATTTGATGAACTTCTAAACATCGCAGTGAAGCAATAGCAAGTATCATCCTGATGAAAATTATTCTCATTATTGGAGAGTATATATCGAGATAATCTATGCCTTCACATTGTCTGTAACCCTTGTTTACAAGCCTATCCTTATACCTGTCAACAGTTTCATCCTTTATTGTTCTCGTGAAAACCCATCTGAATCCTAAGGGTTTACATTGTGGAGGTAAATTTACTAGTTCCCAAGTGTGATTATGCAATATAGAATCAATTTCATCTTCGATCTCCTCCTTCCATAGAGGTCCCTCATTTGAGTTCACAGACTCCTTAAAGGTTGGAGGTCCCTTTTCGAGCAAATAGGTGAAGAAATCTGGTCCATAAGATTTCTTTCTCCTTTGTCATTTGCTCTTTCTTAGTTCACCCTCAATTTCTACCCTTTGCTCTTCATTATCTCCATCCACTGACTCACAAGTCTGCTCGAATGAGATGGGGGTGTTCAACTATAGTTTTACAAGGAAATATATTCTCGAATAATGAGGCATTCATTGACTCCATAATTGTGTTATTATCAATCTCAGGCACTTTAGATTCATACACAAGAAATCGATATGTATTGTTGTTGTGTGCATATCCAATGAAGATATAGTCAACCGTTTTTGGACCTATCTTTACTTTCTTCGGTGTGGGTATAAGCACTTTTGCTAGACACTCCCACATTTTCATGTAATTGTAGGAAGGCTTGACTCATTTCCACAATTCATAAGGGGTTTTATCATTCTTTTTATGAATTATCTTGTTTGAAAGATAATTAGCTGATAAGATGGCTCCCCCCCCCCACATATTTTGTGATAGCCCTGAGTTTAGAAACATTGCATTCATCACTTCTTTGAGGTGCGATTCTTACGTTCTGCCACTCCATTAGATTGTGGCGAATAAGGGGCAGTGGCCTCATGAATAATGCCATATTGGGAACAGTATTTGTCGAATGGTTCAATATATTCACATCCACGATCACTCTTTATCGTTTTATCTTTGCTTTCAATTGATTCTCAACTTCTATTTTATAAAGAATGAATTTCTCTATAGCTTTATCTTTGCTTTTAAGCAAATATACATAGCAATATTTAGTACTATCATCCACGAAAGTAATGAAATCTTTATTTTCACCTCTAGTTGAAGAAATTTCAAATCACATAGATCACAATGTATTAGCTCTAAAGATTTGGTGTTTCTTTCCACATGTCAGAATGAGGATTGAGTTAATTTTGCCTCTATAAAGGTTTCACACTGGTGGTTTAAGTCAATTTTAAACTTTGGTATGTATTCCAATGCAATTAGTCTTCGCGTTGTATTGAAATTAACATGTCCTGATCTAGCATGCCAAAAATTAGGAGACTCAAGCAAGTAAGCAGAAGAATTCTTTATTTCATTAATATCTTATTTCACGTGTTAGGGTTGTATACTGCAAAGCATACTTTATGCTTGTATTACCTTATTTCCTTGTAACTACCTATGAGAATATTAATTACATTTCATCACATGTTTTGCATATTTATTCACGTTATGATTATGCAAATAAAATGTCTAATTATTTTATATAGTAGATAATGTGGTGTGTTGGTGTTACACATCGGTGCCTTATAAACTAATATAATAGTTCACAACCTATATAATTATTAGACAAATTATATGAAAGGATGTAGTGTATGTTTGAGATTAGTTGGTCTTGAGTATTAGCATGCATTAGAGTATTTGCATACGTTGAACTGGATCGAAGTGAGATATTGTCTTCTGTACTGACTGTATGAAGAATGTAAATCTCGGATAATTATTATTTCTTAATTCTAACTATATAATATTTAATTGTATATTTATAATATTTATTGATTTGATTTACCATGGGTGAGAGTCAAAGTGATTGATCCAATAAGCTTTGTATCTAGGGCAATAATATTATTTATATTAAACCCTTGATCTACTAACGACGACATGTTCTAATTTCCGATCGACGGCTGCTCGAGGCTAGACTATCGACGGTGAATAAGTAATGAGGCAAAGTAATTTTCTGGACTTCAATTTGTTTTGAGGGGATGCACATCTTTTGTGTTCGATTATACAATTTTCAGATGAAATTGTTAAATTATATATGGAGGTTTGATGTCTTTTAAATAATTTTAAGAAGACACGGCCAGATATCAGAAAAACTTTCCTTAATTTCTAATCTCCGTTGGTTTATAATTTTATGATGCATAAGACTCAAAGGGA
Source organism: Orobanche coerulescens (assembly GCA_033398695.1). Lineage (NCBI taxonomy): Eukaryota > Viridiplantae > Streptophyta > Magnoliopsida > Lamiales > Orobanchaceae > Orobanche > Orobanche coerulescens. The sequence continues at coordinate 24,462,926 of CM065805.1, read as the reverse complement.
AAGTGTTTTTGATGCAAACAGGGGCAAAAAACTATGGCTGGGATTTTTACCCGAAGAACCGAATTTTAATAAGAATCGAACCGAAAAATTCGGTTCCGGTTCCGATTTTTTTATTATTAACCGGTTCCGGTTCTTAATTCGGTTCCTTTTTAATAATTTGGTTCCGGTTCCGGTTCCTATTTTATGATGTTAGAAAAAACCGGTTTGGATTCTATATATATTATATTATATTATATAATAATAAAAATAATATTATATATAAATTTTACATAATATAGATATTAAATAAAGAAAATTAAATGTATTTTGTTCAAAATATTAAACATTAAATTCGGTTTCTACTCAAAATTCGAGTTTTTTTACAAAATTCGTTTTTTTTGTACAATTCGGTTCCTAAAAGAACCGAAAAACCCGGTTTTTATACATTAAATTCGGTTCCGGTTCCTAATTCGGTTCCTGAAGAAAAAACCAGTTTTTTCGGTTTCGGTTCCTAATTTGGTTCCTGAAAAAAGTGGTCAAAAACCGAACCGATTTATGTATTTAAAAATCGGTTTCGGTTCTTTAATTTTTTACCAAGAACCGAACCAGTCCCGGCCCTACAAAAAAACTCCCCACTATAGTTAATGTGGTCCGAGAGGAAGAAAAAGAAAAGGAGTCGGAAAGGATGATGATGGAGCCTTCGAAGTATTTTATTGCTTAAAATGATGTCAGGATCATTAAGACATATTTCTTTTTTTTTTTTTTTTTTTTTCTTTTTTTTTTTTTTTGATGACCCAGGTTGAATCCTGGGGGTTGTAGGTCCGATCCCTCATTCCTACCCCCGGTTAAATCGCAGGTTATGCCTCAGCAACCCGGTTTTGAGGATGCTTCAACTGAATAAACACACAAGGTTTAAATCCCTGAAAAGAGCGGATGCTCCCACGAGGATTCGAACCCACGATGCGTGCCACCAGAGCGAAAGGTATCCCCCTCCTTTGCCACTGAGCTATGCCCTGGGGGATAGACATATTTCTTTTCTATTATGAGAGGTAGGTGAGCCTTTTGGGTTCCAAAAATGCAATTAGAATGTAAAAGAGATGTCCACTTGAAGAAGTCGATAATAATTATTATATTAAACTCTGCAGGTAGATTTAATCCGATATAATAATAAGGTTCGAGTGGTACTATTCTTGGATAAGATATTAATTAACCAAAGTTGTCAGTATCTTCAATTAATTAATGGACATTCGATGTCTTAAATATGGGAAATAATATATTTAAATAAGGAGCCAGATTTCGTAAATTGGGATTTGGGTAGAAAGTGCAATATTAATTCTTTAGTGGATTGAGTTGATATCAATAGACTCAATATATTAGGAAAGGCCTAATATGGAAATTTGATGTCTATTAGGAGTCATTTCCCTAATCCTCCTTAAGATCCCTAGAGTAGCCCATAACATCTGTAAATAAGACATCAAGGGTTCAGCCGAATTGTGCTTCTTCAAGCTTGAGAGTTCAATTTTTTTCTTGTGTTTAATTGTAAATCTTGGCTTGTGTATTTGATTCTACAATTTAGATAACACATCAATTTTCTAAGAGTGTTTACATAATACTAGAAAATAAAGAAAAAAGGTCGAGTGACATTAAGCAACAAGGAGTTCGGCCGATCCGCTTTGTTGATTCAAGGAAGTCCGGTAGATTGTTGGCCATACGACATCCGGATATAGGCGGAATGTACTCTAGAAGATCTAAAGATAGAAATACAAGAAGATCAAGGAGAAAGCAACCACTACGCTTCAAAAGGTAAATATCCTATGATCTTTTATCTAGATTAGGATATTGGATTTACCAACATATTTATTTAATAAATAATAAATAATATTTAAATTGTTTATTAATCTTAGTAGTTAATTAATTAGCATGCCTAAATAGGTTTTGGGCTCGTGGATGCGCAAAACGCTTTTATCAAATTTTATAACTTCGCTTCCGCTGCGCTTTATTTCCAACAATTGGTATCAGAGCCAGGTTTTAGGCTTTTGCTATTTTAAATTATTTTGGTGATTAATTGATAGCAATTTAAATATTCATATAATTTGATGTTGGAGTATTTTGCTAGATGTGTTCTTACATGGAATATGATCCAATTATCATGGTTATATAAATGGTTAATTTTTATTATTAATGCAATTGTTGGTTTGGCCTGGTATTGAGGCATGTAATGATTTTACCCGTGAGAAAATTCGCGGGTAGATCTAGGATCTTATTTTTTTGTGTAATATTGCTGTAAATTTGATGTATTTTATTTTATGTAAAATTGTAATCGAATTCGGATAAGACAAAATCACGAAGAAGTAGAGCGACAAGGACACCGGATCGCTAGGCAATGCATGGCGAATAGCGTAGCGGCGCGAGCAAAGACACGCTGCTGCCTAGCATCACCGGTCCTGCTGCCGCGGGCCGTGGGCAGCCTGTTCCGGATTGCCGGTTCGCCGCTTCGGATCGGGTCGTCCAGTTTTTGGTCCGGTCCGTTTCACCGTCGTTCGTTGCGTCTGCTGGAGAGTCGGAATTTAAAATAATTTTTTTTATGTAACTAATTTTAAATAAAAGTGAAACTTTAATCTTGTAAATCCACGGCCCGGTCGGGGGGGAGTGACGAGATGCTTGATCCAGTGGGAGATATCGAGTCGAAGATTTTCTCGGGTTCATTTCAAGGAAGAAGACCATGATAATTGAATAATTTAATTATCCATGTTTTTATTTTAATTGTTACTGTTTTGGATGTATGAATATATGCGTAATATGTTTCTTGCATGTTAGGACGAGAAAATTAAAAACCTTAAGGCTAAAATAACTAAGTGATTAAAGTGATTTATTTTCTTAAATAAAATCAAATTGGCCTCCATAATTAATATAAATTGTGAAGTAATTAGCATGCACGTTGACATTAGGGTCTTTCTCCATATCAGATGTGCAAATTATATGTTCACAAGTTTTAAATTTCAAATCATAAGAGAAGGTACATATTATTTTTTATGATAGGACCTCTCCATCTGTAGGACTATTATTTAAAAGATAATATTTAAAGTTGTTAAATTATGGTGTTCACTTAGGTGTATTAATTAAAAAGCTTCCTATCGGAATCTATGTTAATTAATACATGGCCAAGAGGAACCAACTATTAATTTTACTTGTCATAACGTAAATTGACTAGATAGTAAAATTAAAGACGTAAAACTCTACTTGAAAAATGTGTGTGTAAACGTCCACATGATCGTGGCTTACATATGCAAGTTTTTCGAGGTGTTGGTTGCTAGCATATATATTTTGTTTTTGAGGTTTTTCAATATATTTTGCTATGCATCATATGATGAATGTTTTTAATTTTATCTCAGATGTCTTTCAATCCACTTGCTGTAATTCTCAAAGAAAACAAACTAGATGGCACTAACTTTGCTGATTGGAAATGTAATCTTAATATTATCCTGACTGCTGAGGAACACAAGTTTGTTCTAACTGAGGAATGCCCATTGGAACCAGATGCGGATTCGACATCGGATGAGGTGAAAAAAAATACCGCAAATGGAAGAAATCTGGTGATATGGCTCGCTGTTACATCTTGTATTCTTTAGCAAATGTACTGCAGCATCAGCATCAGAGCATGGGCAAAGCCGCGAAAATCATGAAAAATCTCGGCGAGATGTTTGGTAATCAGAACCGGGCGGCTAGGCAAAATGCTATGAGGGTCTTGATGACGACCCAAATGCCTAAAGGAACCCCAGTAAGGGATCATATTCTAAAGATAGTTTCTCATCTAAATGAGCTTGATATCTTAGGGGCTACTATCGATGCGGAAATGCAAGTCGATATCATCCTAGGCAGCTCACCTAGGAGCTTTGAGCAGTTCTGCGTAAACTACAATCTGAATCATAGGGAGTATACCTTGGCATAATTGCTGACAGAGCTTCAAGCTGCAGAAGGTCTCTTTAGGCAAGGGTATCAAGTTCGTGTGGCTACTGGTGTTTCGACTTTTAAACCCAAGTGGGGGAATAAGAATAAACAACTGGGCCAGAAGCAAGTGGCAACTCTGAAGGTAAAGAGCAAAGCTCCTCATCCTAAGGAAAACAAAAACCCAAAGGGAAAGTGCTACAAGTGCGGTCAGAAAGGACATTTCAAAGCGGAATGTCCTGCTCTTAAGAAAGGTATGTCTCGTGCACTAGTAGTCCAAACATGTTTGGCAGCTTGTTCTTTCACTTCGTGGATAGTTGATTCAAGCTCCACCGATCATGTTTGCTTTGACTCGCATGGGTTTCAGGTAACCAAGCAGCTTAGTGCGGGCGATATCACCATCAACTGGGGCGATTATTCCAGGCTTTTGGCTGTTGCAGTAGGAGTCGTGCAGTTGAAGATTAATGATAAAATATTAGTCCTTAATAATGTATTATTAGTAGCAAATTTTAGAATGAATTTAATTTCGGTTTCTAATTTAAGTTGTGATGGTTATTCAGTTTCTTTTGATGGTGATGCTATTATTAGAATAAACGGTGAATATATTTGCAATGATATTTATAGTGATGGACTGTATGTCATTAATACTGCACAAACTCTCATGTATAAACATAAATCACTTAACTCTTTGTCTAAACCTAAAAAGAGAAAAGAACCTTCGAGCATAAACCAAATATATCTGTGGCATTTACGGTTAGGTCATGTAAACCTTAGGAGGATTCAAAGATTGGTAGATGATGGCCCATTGGATGACTTCCAAGTTGAGTCATTACCAATTTGTGAATCCTGTCTGGAAGGTAATATGACCAAAAGGGTTTTTAAAACCAAGGGAAACCGTGCTCAAAACGTGTTAGAATTGGTTCATACGGATGTATGTGGTCCAATGAATATCCAGGCTAGGGGTGGTTTCGAATATTTCATCACGTTTATAGATGATTATTCGAGATATGGATACATCTATTTGATGCGATGTAAGTCTGAAGCCTTTGACAAGTTCAGAAACTTCAAGGCATAAATGGAGAAGCGTCATGGAAAGAGTATCAAGTCACTGCGATCTGATCGAGGTGACGAATACCTTAGTGGAGAGTTTTTGGATTTCTTGACAAATGAGGAGATTTCGTCCCATTTCACTGCGCCGAGAACTCCACAACAAAATGGTATTGCTGAGAGAAGGAACATAACTCTTTTAGAAATAGTTAGTTCAGTGATGAGTTATTCGGATCTACCCATTTCGATTTAGGGATACGCCTTGGAAACAGCCGCGTACATTCTAAACCTAGTGTCTTCGAAATCAGTTCTAAAAACGCCCACAGAACTGTGGAGTGGGCGAAAGCCCAGTCTAGGACATGTTCGGATTTGGGGTACTCCAGCAAATGTGCTGAATAAGGAAGCTGATAAGTTGGCATCCCGTATAGAAGTGCGAGTGTTTGTAGGATATCCTAAGGGAACGAAGGGTGACTTGTTCTATAGTCCCCAGGATCGAAAGGTCATTGCTAGCACCAATGCCCGATTCCTGAAAGAGGATTATATGATTAGTCACAAGCCCATGAGAGAAATAATTCTGGAAGAGTTGAGGGGCGAGACATCGTATATACCAATCGTACAAATGCCAATTAAAACTGGACCACGTATCGATTTTGAGACTTTTACACCAACTCAGGATTTTCCTCATCATAATAAGAAGGTTGTTTGTCAACCGACATGATTCGTAGGTGTGGGACAGTCTTCGGACTCAATCCCAGGCGAAGATGAATCAGATCCCTGGACTTACAAGGAGGCAATCCAAGATAAAGATGCCGACTCCTGGCAAGTAGCAATGGAATAAGAAATAGAATCTATCGATTCTAATCAAATGTGGGAGCTAGTAGAACTACCTGATGAGGTACAATCCATTGGAAGTAAGTGGGTCTACAAGCGAAAGAAAGGAGGTGACGATAAGGTTGAAACCTTCAAAGCGAGGCTTGTAGCGAAAGGTTACACTAAGAAAGAGGGTATCGATTATGATGAGACCTTTTTGCCGGTAGCCATGCTTAAGTCAATCCGGATTCTTTTAGCTATAACTGTACATTTGGATCTGGAGATTTAGATAATGGATGTCAAGACTGCATTCTTGAAAGGAAGTCTAGACAAGGAAATCTACATGCGCCAACCAGAGGGATTCATTACCGAAGGAGAGCACTTAGTGTGCAAGCTTAAGAGATCCATTTATGGACTTAAGCAAGCATTTAGATCTTGGAACACTCGATTTAATGATGTTGTCCAGTTATATGGATTCGTCCAATGTCCGAGTGAGAGTTGTGTGTATAAGAAATGCGATGGAAATGTGTTGGTGTTTCTTATAGTATACGTAGATGATATCATTCAGACTGGAGACAACGTGAAGGAATTATCGTACGTATGAGTGTGGATATCTGAGCAGTTGTAGGTCACAAGTCGTCCAGGACAAAGTCTAGAGGGGGGTGAATAAACTTATTGAAACTCTTTTCTACAAAGGATGAGTTTCTCAGCTGATGGTACAGAAGACTTAGAGTCGTTTGTAGTCAATGTAAGTGCGGAAGTCAGCTGATGACGAATACAAAAATAATCAATGGAACACTTAAGTATGAATGCAGCAGGTAAGTATGATGATGAAAGCAGTAAAACATGCAGGCAGTTATAGTGGTCTCAGAGGTGGGGTAATCCTCTACTAATCCACTTTTCTCCAAACCAGTTGGAGATGAATTCACTATAATTCTCAACCAGTGATAAATATTACAGTGATTCAACCAATTACAACACCTTCCAACCAGTGGAATTCCTTGCCGTTGCAACTCCCTTTGACTGCCTTGCACCTCTTGATCTACGATCCTTAGACGCCTTTACAGTCTCTCGAACTTCAACCAGTGAAGTACCCCGAACTCAGGTTTTAAAGACACGAGTGATTGTCTTCTCCAACTAAGAGCTTTTTCAAATAAGAACTTTTGAACTCTTGCTCTTTCACGATGTTATTGTTCGCATTGATTGCTTTGTTTGCTTTGATTACTTGTAAGTGTTGTTCGCATCGTACTGATCAACTTAAAATCTTCAGATATATATATAGGTGTCGATCCTTTGAGAATTTCTTCATAGCCGTTGCAAATCTGTAACAAATCCATCCGTCGGAGAAATAGACTTCTTTGTTTTTCTTTCTGAACGTTGCAAGGCTGGATTCCATATTTTAATTCAATTCCGACCATTGTGAAGACTTCCATGTGATGGTGTCGAATCTTTTGAATATAATAAGATTAAAGTCTCCAGTGGTGGGTCTGGATGAATTACTTAATTCATTTCCTTTCCGGGAATCTCTCCAGTCTGTCTCTAATCGCCCGCATGTGACTTTCCGTAAATATTGACTATTCAACGCATGCTGACGTGGACTGGTTTACTTGGATGATCACTTAACTGATCTCTCTAATGTCGGCTTCTTTGATGTGCCGACTTGTATGAAGTCTTGTGACCTGATTGAACTTGATTGATCTGATGGTCAGACTTCAGATGACTTGACTTTTCTTCTTGAATGCAGTCTGGTCCAACTTCGTTGATTAAATTGTTTGACCAGAACTTCTTTGGTAAGGGTTGCCTGATATAGCTCGGCTATGGTCAACCTTATCTGAACAGTTGAGTTGACCAAGACTCGGCTGATAGATACTTATCTGATTTGTACTTAGCCGATTTTTAAAGCCTAACTTATGTGGCCTATAAAAGACACTCATTTGGTTCTTCTTTACATTTTGCCAAGTATCTAACTTATCACAATTTGGCCTATGGAAGATACTCATCTGGTTCTTCCTTACATTTTGCCAAGTACTGAACATACATTTGAATATATAAATATGAGATCATCAAAATCTAATAAGTATTCCTAACAAATTCCCCCTATTTTGATGATGGCAAAACTTAAGTAGCTTATTCAAATGAAGAACAGGTCTGCACATAAGTGCAAGACACAATCTAAAATCAGTCTTGTTTTGAGACAACTAGAGGTTGTCATTCAAATGAATGTTTATATAATTCTTCTGATTTTGTTTACAAGTACATCAGCTTTGAATGAACAAACAAATACAGAAAAATTACAAGTCTTTCAAATCAAAAATTACAAAAAAAAATACAAGTACAAACAGATCCTATCTGCCTCTGCCTCTGCGGACAGTTTGTTTGGGAGGCCTAAAAGGCTTTGCACCAATTGGTCTCTTCTTGATAGGTACTAGGCCATACTTCCTCCTGATAACAAGGGCGGCAAAATCTTGATCTTCTTTAGAATAGAATTTATGCTTTTCACACAGCTTCCTTATCTCGCTTTGCAACGCTAGATCATCCAATTCATTGTTTTCCAAAGTTGGAGGATCTTCAGCTCTGAAGGGAGGAACCATGGAGTAGGCATTCCATGCATTTGCATGTTTTACTAAGATGGCCCAGAGCTTTGGCCATGTTGATTCCATAAAGTCGATAAATGTCTGCTGTGGGAGCAGTTCTCCTGGAGTAACTCCCAGATATAAAATTTTTCAATGAACTGCTTCTTCGCAGTTCCCCACATCGGACCAGCTTCGGTAGGTAGAAAGTCCTCTACAAACCAAAGCTCTTTGCCTTTCCATTATAATGTAGGCTCTTCCCTAACTCAGGTCCTCCTTTTCTTCTCTGCAGGCTGATCATCAGTCTGCTCAGGGTCAGCTTTTTCCTTCCTCTTTTGACTTGATGTCCCAACTTCAATTAATGGAACATCTTGCCTCTTCTTCGTTCTGAGCTCCTGAACCTGAACTTGACTTACTTCCCCCTGCTTTCCTTCCCCTTTTTGCCAGCATCAACCAGTATGGTCAATTACTGCTCTACTCGGTGCATTCAGTCAGACATGCCAAGTGGCATTCTGGAATTGTTGGGAGGAGGAGGTTGAGGAGCATTCCTCTGCAGTAGGGTATCAATCTTGGCATTTATGGTCTGCAGGTCAGGTGAGATTTTTGCGACAAGCAACTCTTCAAAAGATTCTTTGACAATGCTGCAGATCAGCTCAGTCATCACGGGGGAGATGGGTGATGGCTGAGGTGAGTGCTCACCGAAGCTTTCTGTGCGTGCAGGTAGGTTTGCAGTTGACCTACCTGTCTGCAGACTCCTGTCTGCAGGAGGCTGATCAGGTGGGGTCTGCTCTGGGGTCCCCGACCTGTCATCTTCTTCTTCATCTAGGCTAGTATAGCGGGCAGGTGCCCCAGCCTCTTCTTCTCTGGCTTCATCCTTGCCTTCTTCTTCAGCCTCTTTTTCCTTCTCTTCTTCCTCTTTCTTTTCTTCCTCTTTCTCTTCTTCCTTTTCTTATTCCTTCTCTTCTTCCTTCTGTTCCTCTTTCTCTTCCTCCTTCTCTTCTTCCTTCTCTTCTTCCTCATCATCTTCCTTTTTCTCATCATCATCATCATCATCATCATTATTATCATCATTTTTATCAACTTCTTCTCCTTCTTCCTCATCTTCTTCTGCCAACTCTTATGTCTTTTCTATTTCCTCTTGTTCTGATTGTTTTTCAACTATAGTATTTTCTTCTTCTTTTTTTTTCTTATTCTTCATGTCTCACTTCCTCTTCTTTTTCTTCAACTAATATTTTTTCTTCTTCTTCAACTTTCTTCTCAGACATCTCTTTTTCAACTTCTTCTACTATGATGTTCTTTTCTCCACTCCCACTCCCATCTTCTTGAACAGTGCCAGCCAAGACACTTTCCATGTCAAGAAAAACACATTTGTCCATATTTAATTTGAAGTTGGACAGAAACCAATATGGTTGAGCATCAAAAGAATGTCAGTCTCATGACAAAAATTCATGAGAAGCTCCTCTGTATACTGGGGAAGATCCCAGCTACTGTTTTCAACAATTATTTGAAGTTGAGTGAATGGAAGTGATTTAAAGTATTTCCATTCTTCATAAACATTAAGAAAAGACACTTGAAGGACTTTTTGCTTTACCTCTTCGAGCTGTTCCATAGTTAGACCCAAAGGATTGGTGTCCAGCAAGTTGAGAGAATATCCTGCCTTAGGGATATTGATCACGAGATCAGCTTCCTCTTCTCCAGTGACAAAATGTGGTTGGACACGGATAAGAATTGGTGAAGGGATGATCTGGATCTGATCTGCAGGGGCACGTTCCGGTGCAGATATGTGTTCTGTCTGCTCTTTCTCCTCAAATGTTAAATGCCTGGGTCTTTTGGGGGAGGGTTCAGGTGAGGAATAAATCATTGATGGCTCTCGAGGGGCTGGTCCCCTTCTTTTGAAATGAACAGCTATATGGGTGTGTTGTCTGAGTCTGAATCAGACTTGTCTGCAGGTTTGTCGCGGCTTGCAGCTTGGTCTTTATCAGACTCGTCTGAGCTAGAGGGGTAACTGTAGGGAGTAGGCTTGATAGGCATTTCCTCCAGAATCTTGGCTGCCTTCCTTACACTCCCCAATCTCCTCAAAGTTTCTTGGTCTAGGTGACCAAGTCGTTTGTTGATGTGGAAGTGATCTGCATTTCAATTTGCAAGACCCAAGTGCTCCAGAATCCAACTGATTTGGGTTCCAAAGGCTAGTTTTGTCTTGAATTTCTTCTCATCATCTACCCACCGAGCCTTGTTCACCTCACGAACCAATTGTCTGTAGATGTAGTCTAACCAATCAATTTGCTCATACTGAATTATGGCTCCCAAAACTGCAAACTTGGCTGATGACAGTTGATCGTAACTGCCAGCCATACCCGTCACTATCTTGTTGGTGATATCCAACACAGCGATATTCCTTCCCAAGCTCACTCCTTTTCGCAGTTAGCTTCAACTTTGCCGGCTGGTCAACAACCTTGATTTTCATCCAGGTGTCGGCTGCGTCCTGCTTCAGTGCCTCTATGGCCATGCCTTGAGATTTCATTCCTAAAGCTTCTTCAACTACTCACAGAGTGATTTCCATTTCTTTTTCGAAAACCGAGCTTTTGATGCCCGATTCCAAAACTCTGGCTTCCCTGAAAAATGCAATAACAGCCTCCTTGTAGATATATTTAGGGCTGATGCTCAAAAATGTGTAGATCCCATTCGCCTTCATGGATCTGCTAATGTCATACACATCGTTGTCCAGGTTTTCCTCGAGTAGTCCTTCGAAATCGACAACCAGAGAGAAAATAATCTGGTCCTTCACCGCCTTCAGATTAACTCTGTTGAAGTATGATTCCATTTCTGCACAAGAGAAATTTTTGAGTGTATTGAAAGCTCGAAGGGGTTTCTGCTTTTCGAAAATTAGGGTTTGTAAGCGTGAAAAAGGTAAATTGAAACGACTTTTCCGTCTTTAAAAAGAAATTGAAGCGACGTTTTCATTTTAATATTATTTTAATTTTGAGTCGGTTCAAATTTGAATTAGTGGGGTCGTGTGAACGTGTAAGCGCGCTAGCTTGTCATCGTGTAATCGTGTGATCGTGATATTGCCACGTGTAAATAAATAATAATAAAATATTCAGGAGTCGGTCAAAATTAGAAAACTTAGCTGGTTGACCGTTGACTGTTTGACTGCTCTGCATCAGGTAACTCTCCTAGTCTGCTTCCGGTAGTGTTTGATGCCTGTGGTCAGCTTAGTCCGTCCTTCGTCTGGTCTGATCAGGTAACTTCCTTCGCTCGTCTAATCTGGTCTTCAGGTAGCTTTCTCGTCTGTACTAGATTCCCAATCTAGTAATCCAATTTCCCTGCTCAGCTTCAAAAACCTTTCTTCGGCTAAAGGTTTGGTGAAAATGTCATCAATCTGATATTTTGTGCTGACTCTTTCAACTCTGACTCTTTTATTAAGCACGTGATCTCTTATGAAATGATGCTTAACATCAATGTCCTTCGTCCTTGAGTGCAATACCGGATTGTTGGTGATTGCAATTGCACTATTGTTGTCGCACCAAATTGGGACTTCATTTGCAATTATGTTGTAATCCCTTAGCTATTGTCTGATCCACAAGATTTCGGCACAACAACTACATGAACTGAAGCTAGGTATTCTGACTCTGTTGTTGAGATAGAGTTAGATATCTGCTTCTTGCTAAACTAGGATATCAGTCTGGTTCCTAGGAATTGGCACGTTCCACTAGTGCTTTTCCTATTAATCTTACATCCTGTGAAATCTGCATCTGAATATCCTGACAGCTCAAAGTTGTTATCTTTAGGATACCATGAACCGACATTAATGGTAGACTTAAGATATTTGATGATCCTCTTAGCTGCTTCCAGGTGTGACTGCTTGGGTTTAGATTGAAATCGTGCACATACTCCTACAGCATATGAAATGTCTGGCCTGCTTGCAGTCAGATAAAGAAGTGATCCAATGAGTCCTCTATAGTGGGTTGAGTCCACTGATATGCCCCCTTTATCTGCATCTAGGTGTGTGCTAGTGCTCATAGGAATTTTTTCTGATTTGGCCGATTCCATTCCAAATCTCTTGATTAGATCTCTGGTGTATATGGCTTGGTTGATGAAAATTTCATTTTCCATCTTCTTAACTTGCAGTCCTAGAAAGAAATTAAGCTTTCCCATCATACTCATCTCAAACTCTCCTTGCATGAGATTTGAGAACTTCTCACATAGCTCTGGGTTGGTTGAGCCAAATATGATATCATCCACATATATTTGAACTAATAATATGTGGTCTTCATGCTCCACTCTGAATAGGGTCTTGTCCACCTTGCCTTTGCTGAAACCATTCTTCTCAAGAAACACAGATAATGTTTCATACCATGCTCTTGGTGCCTGCTTGAGTCCATATAGAGCCTTTAGAAGCTTGTAGACTTTGTCTCCTTTGACAAAACCAGGGGTTGCTCCACATAGACTTCCTCTTCTAGAATTCCATTAAGAAACGCACTCTTCACATCCATCTGGTAGACTGTGAAATCTTTGAATGCTGCATATGCAAGGAATAGTCTGATAGCTTCTAATCTTGCAACATGTGCATAAGTTTCATCAAAATCTATCCCTTCGCATTGTGCATAACCTTTAGCAACAAGTCTGGCTTTATTCCTAACAACAGCTCCATCTTCATCACATTTGTTGTTGTACACCCATTTGGTGCCAATAACTTTCTTGTGATCTGGTCTGTCTGTTAGTTCCCAAACATTGTTCCTTTCCATCTAGTTAAGCTCTTCTTGCATTGCATTGATCCATGAGTAGTCTTCTAGGGCTTGCTCTGTTGTCTTGAGTTCTATTTGAGACATAAAGCATGAAAACATTACCATTCCTATGGGTAGAGTAGATTGTCTTGTCTTGACTCCATCAGTTAGCTTCCCAATGATCTGTTGGATAGGATGATCTTTGAGCCACTTAGGAATGTCTTCTTCTTCAGGGTCTGTTCCCCCTGTGGATTTGCTTTGGTGGGTCTCCGCATCAGCTTGGTTTTGATCTCATTGGTCTGCAACTGGATCAGCTACCGTCTTGTCATCTGCAGGTTGGGATCTAATCTGTTCTACAGATGGGTCTTCATCAGCTACACATTGGTCTTTATCAGCAGCAACTGGATCAGGTAGGTTTTGTGGTCCTGTCTGATCTGCAGTTGGGTCTTCATCAGCTACAGATGGGTCTTCAGGCTGGTCTGCAGGTGAGTCCACCATTTCTGTGTCATGGACAATAACTTCTTCTAGGGTGGCAGATTTGAGCTTATTCTCTATCAGCTCTACCTTTTTCCTGTACTCAGCAGTAGTTTCATCAAATACAACATGAGGTGTTTCCTCCACAACTAAAGTTCTTTTACTAAAAAATCTATATGCCTTGCTTCTTTGTGAGTATCCCATAAAGAGACTATCATCAGTTTTAGCATCAAAGGCATTTAGTTAGGTTTTACCGTTGTTGTGGATGAAACACTTACAACTAAAAATATGAAAATATGCAACTGTTGGTGTTCTGCCATTCCAAACCTCATAGGGAGTTTTGCCATGTCTCCCTACTATCATACTTCTGTTCTGAGTGTGACATGCTGCGTTGACAGCTTCAGCCCAGAACCTCTTGGGCAGGTCAGCTTCTGCAATCATGGACCTGGCAGCTTCCTTCAAGGTTCTGTTTCTTCTTCTAGCAACACCATTCTGCCGAGGGGTCCTGGCTGCAGAGACTTCATGCTGGATCCCATTCTGATCACTGTAATTAGTGATTGCCTTGTTGAGAAATTCTCCTCCTCTATCTGATCTGATCTTGATGATTGAGAGAGATTTCTCATTCTAGATCCTCCTTAGCAGCTCAGGTAACTTGGTTAGAGTTTCACTCTTTTAAAGAGAAAAACAACCCATGTGCATCTTGAGTAGTCATCTACTACTACTAGAGCGTGCTTTCTGCCACTTAAGGTCCTTGGCTTGATGGGACCAAATAGATCCATGTGAAGTAGATCTAAAATTCTTGTTGCAAGAGTGGTAGGTTGAACTGGCTTGAATGATGCTCTTGTTTGCTTTCCTTTCTGACACGCATCACAGAGAGCTTTCTTCTTGAATACTTCTTCTGGAAGTCCTCTAACCAGATTCTGATAACTAATCTTGTTGATGGCTTTGAAATTTAGGTGACATAGTCTCTTGTGCCACAGCCATCCATTCTCAGCTATTGTCTTAGATAGAAAACAGGTATTAGGAGTTCCTGTATTCCAATCTATCATGTAGACATCCCTTCTTCTGAATCCTTGTAGCTTCACTTCCCAGATAGGATATATATTACCATGCATTTCCAAATGGTGAAGACTACTAGATTATTCTCATCAGAGAACTGACTTATGCTCAAAAGATTATACTTGAGCCCTTTGACATAATGAACTTTGGATATGGTGATGTTTCCTCTGTGCAGCTCTCCAAAACCTTTAGTCTGACCTCTAGAGCTATATCCAAAGGTTACGTCTGGACCTCTTTCTTTGGTATATTTTGATAGCACCTTCTTGTTCCCGGTCATGTGCCTTGAGCATCCGGAATCTACAAACCATTCTTCACCTCCAATGTTTGAATTTGTGGAGATGTGGTAGTAGTCCTTCCACCTTTTATGCAATCAGACAAGCAGAGATTTAGTTACCCAAATCTGTGTGTGTCATCGGGGGTTAGTTGGTTTCCTGGAGAACTGGTTTCTCTTGGGATTGTGAAAGTTGCTGTAATTTTCCCTAAAAGGTGTGTAAGGTCTGGGCCGATATCCTCTGTTAGGATTGTGTACCGGATATGCCTCATAAAACTGATGGTGTGAGCCATGCCTAAATTTTAGCTGAGACCATTTATTAAATCTTTGAGGTCTCCACACCTGTTCGTTTTGAAAATTAGGATAACCTTGAGGTTTCCATTTGCCCCTCCCATTTTGAAATCTGTTTTTGGGGAGTCTTTGATAATAATGGGCATGCTGTCTGGGTTGCTGCTTCTGCCTTGGCCATTGCCTAGTCTCATGTCTAGGTGGTTGCCTTGTATACCTTGGCTGCAGCCTAGACCTGTAACTTGGCTACTGCCTTTTTTGAAATAGAGTTTTGTATATTGGCTCAGTAGATAAGACAATTGTTTCTCCCTTGATGAAAGTGGTTTTAAAACTAGAGGGAGTGTGGGGGTCATATCCAAGGCCTGATCTGGAATATAATGGCCTTTTATTCGTACACAATTCATCCAGGGTTAGAGATGCCTTCAGGGAGGTTATTTCCTTCGCCTGATTTTTAGTTAGCTGAGTCAGTTTAGTAAACTCAGCTTTGACATGAGCAAGTGCAACTGATTTTTCACTATTCAAAATAGTTAATCATTTTATCTCAGCTGTGGTATTATCAGCCTGGTATGTAGAGTTGACTGCAGCCTGTTTTTCAAAATCAGCTTTGGTTTTATTCAGTTCTAGGCTGAGTTTTTCAAAATCATTTTTTAGCTGCCCATTCTCATCATGCAGCTGGGTCCTCTCGGCTGATACAGTTTGGTGTGCAGATTTTAATCTCTCAAAATCTTTGAGAAGCTGATTTACAGACTCGTGTAAGTACATGTCTTGTGACATGTCTAAGCTGTTATTATTTGAAACTGAGGGTTTAGATGTTACCTCTTCATCAGCTAGGTTGGCCATCAGACAATCATATTCTTCATCATCATTAGAGAAGAATCCGCTGCTTGATCCTACACGCTCTTGGTCTTCTCCAATGAGGGCCTTCCTTCGGTGTTCTTTTTTGCTCACCTCCTTCTTGATCTCATCCTTCTTGAGATCAAGGCAGTCGATTTGGATGTGTCCTGTCTTGTGGCAATTATAACACTCCACCTTCCAGCTTCCAGCCTTTTGATTTCTCATGGGGTTCTCCTTATAGTTCTTCTTGTATTTGGAGTAATTCTTTCTGAAGTTGCTGAACCTTTGCATTATGAACACCATTTCTTCCTCAAAATCAAGTGGATTTGGAGGTTTAACTTCAGATAAGCTCTTGGCGGGGGACTCAACTGCAAACACTATTCTTTTCTCTACAGGCTCGGTTGATGATGAACTTGGAAGCTCGAACTCATAAGCCTTAAGGTCAGAGAACATCTCTTGGATCTTTATTTTATTAAGATCCTTGGATTCTCTCATGGCCACTGCCTTCATACTCCATTCAGGATTGAGAGATCTTAAAACCTTCAGCGCCATCTCCCTATTCCCATATGATTTTCCCAGGGAGTTAATCTCAGTGATGATTTTAGTGAACCTTGTGTCCACTTGCTCTATGGATTCGCCATTCTTCATTTTGAAGTTGTCAAATTTTTGAATGGCAATTGACAACTTGTTTTCTTTTATCAACTCTGTTCCCTCACACATTAAGGCTAATGTGTCCCAGATTTCTTTTGCATTCTTGCAACTCTTGATCTTGACCATTATTGATTTATCAAGAGTTTAGTACAACACGTCTCTAGCCCGGTTGTCAAGGTTGGCCAGCTTCCTTTCTTCAATGGTCAGCTCCGTCCTCTTTTTGGGGATCTTTTCTGGGTTTCCGACTGCAATCTCCTCAGGAGTGTTGTCCTTCTCAAAGATGAAAGGACCATCCTCAATAATGCACCACATGTCATCATGGATAGAAGATAAATGTCCCTGTATCCTTATCTTCCAAAGATCATACTCGTCAACTGAAAAAACAGGTAATCTAGAATGCATGTGTTCCATTTCTAAAATGAGAAATTAAAGTATATATCCTCGATATATGGATCTGGTTCTTGAAATATTGAACCAACCTCTCTGATACCACTTGTAGGTCACAAGTCATCCAGGAATAAGTCTAGAGGGGGGGTGAATAGACTTATTGAAACTCTTTTCCACAAATGATGAGTTTCTCAGCTGATGGTACAGAAGACTTAGAGTCGTCTGTTGTCAATGTAAGTGCGGAAGTGAGCTGATGACGAATACATAAATAATCAATGGAACACTTAAGTATGTATGCAGCAGGTAAGTATGATGATGAAAGCAGTAAAACACGCAGGCAGTTATAGTGGTCTCAGAGGTGGGGTAATCCTCTACTAATCCACTTTTCTCCAAACCAGTTGGAGATGAATTCACTATAATTCTCAACCAGTGATAAATATTACAGTGATTCAACCAATTACAACAGCTTCCAACTAGTGGAATTCCTTGCCATTGCAACTCCCTTTGACTGCCTTGCACCTCTTGATCTACGTTCCTTGGATGCCTTTACAGTCTCTCGAACTTCAACCAGTGAAGTACCCCGAACTCAGGTTTTAAAGACACGAGTGATTGTCTTCTCCAACTAAGAGCTTTTTCAAATAAGAACTTTTGAACTCTTGCTCTTTCACGATGCTATTGTTCGTTTTGATTGCTTTGTTTGCTTTGATTGCTTGTAAGTGTTGTTCGCATCGTACTGCTCAACTTCAAATCTTCAGATATATATAGGTGTCGACCTTTGAGCATTTCTTCATAGCCGTTGCAAATCTGTAACAAATCCATCCGTTGGAGAAACAGACTTCTTTGTTTTTCTTTCTGAACGTTGCAAGGCTAGATTCCATATTTTAATTCAATTCCGACCATTGTGAAGACTTCCATGTGATGGTGTCGAATCTTTTGAATATAATAAGATTAAAGTCTCCAGTGGTGGGTCTGGATGAATTACTTAATTCATTTCCTTTCCGGGAATCTCTCCAGTTTGTCTCTAATCGCCCGCATGTGAATTTCCGTAAATATTGACTATTCAACGCATGCTGACGTGGACTGGTTTACTTAGCTGATCACTTAACTGATCTCTCTGAGGTCAAACTGTCTGATGTGCAGTCAACCTTCTCTGATGTCGACTTATCTGATGTGCCGACTTGTCTGAAGTCTTCTGACCTGATTGAACTTGACTGATCTGATGGCCAGACTTCAAATGACTTGACTTTTATTCTTCAGACTTGACTTTTCTTCTTGATTGCAGTCTGGTCCAACTTCGCTGATTAAATTGTTTGACCAGAACTTCTCTGATAAGGGTTGCCTGATATAGCTCGGATGTGGTCAACCTTATATGAACAGTTGAGTTGACCAAGACTTGGCTGATAGATACTTATCTGATTATTACTTAGCCGATTTTTAAAGCCTAACTTATGTGGCCTATAGAAGACACTCATTTGGTTCTTCTTTACATTTTGCCAAGTATCTAACTTATCACAATTTGGCCTATGGAAGATACTCATCTGGTTCTTCCTTACATTTTGCCAAGTAATGAACATACATTTGAATATATAAAGATGACATCATCAAAATCTAATAAGTATTCCTAACAGCAGTTCGATATGAAGGATTCGGGAGAAACAGGACATATTCTTGGAATCAGGATCTTTCGTGATAGGAAGAAAATGAGGTTGTGCTTATCTCAGGCATCCTATATCAATACAGTGCTAAAGCGGTTTAGCATGGAGAATTCCAAGAAAGGTTTTTTACCTTACACACATGGAATTCAACTATCTAAGGATATGTGTCCTAAGACACAAAAGGATATAGATGACATGAAACTGATGCCTTATGCGTCAGCTATAGGGAGCCTAATATATGCTACACTTTTCACTAGACCAGATATCTATCATGCCGTAGGTATGGCTGCTAGATATCAGTCGAACCCAGGATCAGAATACTGGATTGCTGTCAAGCACATACTCAAGTACCTGAGAAGAACTAGGGAGTATATGCTAGTATATCAATTAGACGACATGTGTCCAGTGGGTTATACTGACTCAGATTTTTCATTAGATAATGAAAAGTTCAAGTCTACTTCAGGTTATGTGTTTAGCCTGGGGAGGTGGAGCCATTAGTTAGAGGAGTGTAAAGTAGAAATACATCTCGAACTCTACCATGGAAGCCGAGTACGTGGCAGCCTCTGAGGCAGCCAAAGAGGCGGTATGTCTCAAGTACTTTCTGCAGGACTTAGATGTGATTCTCAATTTGCCAAAGGGTATTACACTTTATTGTGATAATACCGATGCAGTCGCAAATTCGAGGGAACCACGAGCCCACAAGGCAAGTAAATATATCAACTGCAACTACCACATTATACGACACTTCGTAAAGGAAGGAGCCGTAGTTGCAGCCAGGGTTACATCGGAAGATAATATTGTTGAACCTTTTACGAAAGGCCTACCCTCAAAAGTTTTTGAAAGGCATATGGAAGGAATGGGATTACGGTGTATGGCAGCATTGCTTTGAGTATAAGTGGGAGAAATGAGAGACTATGTAATAGAGTAGTATACTTAAAAGCATGCTTTGAGTATAAGTGGGAGATTCTTAAGGTTGTATACTGCAAAGCATACTTTATGCTTGTATTACCTTATTTTCCTGTAACTACCTATGAGAATATTATTACATTTAATCACATGTTTTGCATATTTATTCACATTATGGTTATACAAATGAAATGTCTAATTATTCTATATTGTAGATAATGTGGTGTGTTGGTGTCATACGGAAGATCACATTATCGATGCATTATAAAATAATATAATAGTTCACAACCTATATAATTATTAGACAAACTATATGAAAGGTTGTAGTGTATGCTTGACATTAGTTGGTCTTGACTATTAGCATGCATTAGCATATTTGCATACGTTGAACTGGATCGAAGTGAGATATTGTCTTCTGTACTGACTGTAAGAAGATGTAAATTTCGGATAATTATTATTTATTAATTCTAAGTATATAATATTTAATTATGTATTTATAATATTTATTGCTTTGATTTAGCATGGGTGAGAGTCAAATTGATTGACTCAATAAGCTTCTTATCTTGTGCAATAATATTATTTATATGACAAGAATTATTGTTACAAGAAATTATGTTCCGACTCGTTCCACTTAAGGAGCTCGATAATGATTATTACAGTAAACCCTGCAGGTGGATTTAATTTCGATATAATAATAAGGTTCGAGTGGTACCACTCTTGAATAAGATATTAATTAATTAAAGCTATCAGTAGCTTAAATTAATTAATGGACATTCGATATCTTAAACACGGAAAATAATATATTTAAATAAGAAGCCCGATTTCGTAAATTGAGATTGGGTAGGAAGTGCAATATTAACTCTTTAGTGGACTGAGCCGATATTAATAGACTCAATATATTAGGAAAGGCCTAATATGGAAATTTGAGGTCTATTAGTAGTTCTTTACCTAATCCTCCTTAAGATCCCTAGAGTAGCCCATAACACCTATAAATAAGACATCAAGGTTTGGACGAATTGCGCTTCTTCAAGCTTGAGAGTTCGATTTTTTTCTTGTATTTAATTGTAGATCTTGACTTGTGTCTTTGATTCTATAATTTAGATAACACATCAATTTTCTAAGAGTGTTTACATAATACTAGAAAATAAAGAAAAAAGGTCGAGTTCGGTCGATCCTCTTTGTTGATTCAAGGGAGTCCGGTAGATTGTTGCCCACACGACATCCGGATATAGGAGGGACATACTCTAGAAGATCTAAAGGTAGAAATACAAGAAGATCAAGTAGAAATCCACCATTACGCTTCAAAAGGTAAGTATCCTATGATCTTTGATCTAGATTAGGATATTGGATTTACCAACATATTTATTTAATAAATAATAAATAATATTTAAATTGCTTATTAATCTTACTTGTTATTTAATTAGCATGCCTAAATAGGTTTTGTGCTCGTCGATGCGTAAAACGCTTTTATCAAATTTTATCCAACTTTGCCTCCACTGCGTTTTATTTCCAACATCACGGTCATGACATTGAGCTTAAACAACCTATCACTCTTATTACCCTTGCCTACAAACAGACCAATCTTAGACAAAACAACTTCATCCGACTCAAAAACTAATATAACGTCATGCTTATTCAACAAGGAACCAGAAACAAGGTTCTTGTGAATATCAGGCACATACAATACACGCTTAAGGGTCACTTCTTTTCCCGATGTCATATTCAGAATCACCTTGCCTTCACCTAGAATAGTTGAAGTTGCGGAGTTTCCCATGAACAACTTTTCACCAGCATCTCTCTATTCCAAGGAGGAGAACATGGTCTTGTTGGCACATATATGTCTGGTTGCTCCAGTGTCGACCCACCACTCTTTGGTATTTGAACCAACCAAGTCTACTTCAGAAATCATAGCACATGAATCGATATTTGCCACTTTGTCAGTAATCATATGCACTGCGTTGCCATCTTCCTTTTTGGTTTCTTTGGCAGCCTGTAGTCAGCTGCCCTATGACCCATCTTCTCACAATTGAAGCATTTTTCCAGGAACTTCTCTTTCTTCTTTGAAATTCCACCTTTAGGCGACAGTGGAAAATAATAAAAGAATCCCAAACAAGGATCGATCAAGTAACGTATATACGAAAAGAAATAACGAAGAGGAAAGGTTCAAAGTCCCATACCCTTGAAGCCTTTGATAATATATCCGTTAGTTGATGTTGTTCACGAACCCGAGCACGAGCACGAAATCCCTTCATCCCAAACACCGAAAATACTATGCCTCTACTTCACCACGCATCGGAACTTGATCGGAAAAATATATAGCAATCCGTTCTTGGTAGAACACGGCTAGGAATTACTATATGAATTTATCTATCTTATTTTTTCTTGATATTCTTTCACCTCCAAGATGAAGAATGAATATGAAAATTTTTCTCTCACCTCTCCTAAAAAACCTCTCGGCTGAAGTGTTGCATGAAGTGGGTGTAAGAAGTACTCTTCCATTCATTATATGTGAAAGACATCACATGAAAGAATGATCCCACCAATAATGTCCCATGACATTTAGTGTTGACTACAACATGGTGGGATCACATGAAGAGTAATCAATCACCAGAAGACAACAACATGTGAGAGGAAAAGAGGGGGGGCATGAGGAAATTTCCAAGAAACGGGCCGAGTCACTCGGATCGTGTACCGGATGTTCGTCAAACGAATCCGTTAAATACACTCCGTTTTATTTCCAATATATTTATACTTAATTAATTAATCCAATTAATTAATTATATCAAATACAAAATATATTTCTCTAAGAAATATTATTTATGAATTAAATTAATTACCTAGTAACTTAATTTGAATTCATAAGACCGCTATTTGATTTATCCAATAAATCATAATTAGATATCCAATATCTAATATTAATAGACAGATGATAAATTCTTATTTATCCGTCAACGATCCTGATGCGTGACTATGTAGGTCTGTCTCAGCCGGCATTGGGAGGAACCAATGAGTGCGGCAGCACTTAGCCAGCCTAGCGGGCTGCACTGTAAACCACGACTGAGAACGAATGAAGGGATCATTCCAAAACCATTATGTCGTGAATACCATATACGTATAGAGCCTTCATCAGATGTCTCGGTCAAGTCTTCGGGTCACGGTAAAGTCAAACTCTACTGTTGACTAGACTCTATATATGTGTTAATGCAAATCAAGACCGACTGATTACTAGTGTATCTAATACGACTAGATCAGAATGCTTTGGCCAAAGACTTATGATCTTATTTTGCCATTAACCGTATAGGACATTCGCCTGCTCACTAACAGGAGATAGAATCTTTTCTTGGCATATAGAATTTTTTCTTGGCATACCGCAAAGACTGCTACCTGCCCGTATAGTCCGCACTTTGAGGTTGACTCAGCAATTAAGCAAATGAGTCTAAATACTCTAATGACAAACTAAACGACACAGGCACATCTTCTACTAAACCCTCAAGTCAAAGGTCCATGTATACTATCACAACCTTTCGATTCGTCATCGACTCTCCGAGAGTGAATACCATGTGACTGAATCAAGTATGAGTCGTGTTCGAGTATACTGGTCCCACCAATATACTTATAACTATGCTATCAAGACATGCACACGTCCTAGCATCAGTTATACAAGTCTTACTCAAAACTTAATGCCCATTTAAGTTTATTGACTTGCGAACGGTTTACGTAAATAAACTTTAAACACTTTCAGGGCATTTTCTCTTATCCGATAATGAAAATGGAATGTTCGATTTATTTACATGGACTTCACTTCAATGTTTACCAAATCAAGAATGCATTTGAAATATAATAAACAGTGAATGAATCGTATTGCCTTTTATTAATTATTCCATAATTACAAGTACAATGTCCCTGCTCTCTCATCCCCTGAGTGGCATTCGAGGGCATATTCCTAACAATCTCCCACTTGCACTCAATGCCACATATCATGGTATCCAATACCCATGTTATTCAGATGTCTTTCCAAGACGGCCTGAGATAATTGCTTAGTCAGCGTGTCAGAGACATTGTCTTCTGAGTCTACTCTTTGCAACGAAACATATCCTATTTTGACCATCACTTGAACAATGTGATATTTTATCTCTATATTCTTGGTGTTGTGGTGAGCCCTCGGCTCCTTGGATTGGGCAACATCTCCATCATTATCATAGAATAGTGATATAGGCAGCTCCGCATTAGGCACCACTTGAAGTTCTTGAACAAACTTCTGCATCCAAAATGCCTCTTTGCTAGCCTCTGAGGCACCTTGGTACTCTGCTTGGCAGGTGGAATCTGCAGTAGTGGTTTACTTGGAGCTTCTCCAAGATACTGCTCCTCCATTGAGAGTAAACAAATACCCAGATGTCGACTTAGAGTCGTCATTGTCTCCTTGAAAATCAGAATCAGTGAATCCAATCACCTTCAGTTCTCCACCACCGTAAGTAAGAACCATATCTCTAGTTATTCTCAAGTACTTAAGAATATTCTTGACGGCAGTCCAGTGTTCCCTTCCCGGGTTTGCTTGAAATCGACTTACCATACTCACACCATAGGCTAAGTCTGGTCTCGTACACAACATAGCGTACATGAGGTTACCCACTGCCGAGGCATATGGTACCTTAATCATCTCTCTCTTGTCTTTCTCACTTTGAGGACACATTTTCGTGGTGAGATGAATTCCATGTCGCATTGGAAGGAACCCTCTTTTAGATTTATCCATCTTGAATATTCTCAGGATTTTATCTATATAGTGGGCTTGGAAAAGTCCTATCATTCTTCGAGGTCTATCTCTGTAAAGACGGAGAACTAGAATATAGGAAGCTTCTCCTAAGTCTTTCATGGAGAACATTTTAGAAAGCCAAGCTTTCACAGTGCCGAGCATTGCTACGTTATTTCCTATAAGTAGAATATCATCTACATATAGTACTAAGAATGCAATGTTGCTCCCACTGACCTTTTTGTAAACACATGGTTCCTCCTCATTTCGCATGAAGTCAAAGTCCTTGACTGCTTCGTCAAATCGAAGGTTCCAACTCCGAGAAGCTTGCTTCAGCCCATAAATGGCTCGTTGCAGCTTACACACCTTATGAATATTAGCTTTGCACACAAAACCCTTAGGCTGTTCTATATAGATTTCCTCCTCGAGGTTTCCATTTAGAAAAGCCGTTTTGACGTCCATTTGCCATATTTCATAATTGTAATAGGCAGAAATGGCAAGCATCATGCGAATCCACTTGATCATAGCTACGTGTGAGAAGGTACCATGATAATCGATCCCTTTCCTTTGGGTATAACCCTTTGCCACAAGCCTGGCCTTATAGGCATCAACCTTGCCATCCCTATCAGTCTTTCTCTTATAGATCCATTTATTTCCAATATTCCTCATGACAGTTGGTAGGTATACTAGAGTCCAGACCTGATTGGTATGCATCGAGTTTATCTCAGCTTCCATTGCTTCTTGCCATTTATCGGAGTCTACATCCACTATCGCTTGGTCATAGGTGACAGGGTCGTCCTCATGGCAATCAGGTGCGTCATGGATACCTAGTTCCTCGACATGTGTATAGCCATACCTCTCAGGTAAGTGAGACACCCTATCAGATCTTCGAAGTGGAGTTTGTGTTACAATAGGTTCGGTTCCTGATCCCTGATCAGATGTCTCCTTAGGACTTTCATTATGCTCTTCCAAAGAGATATTTCTACCTGAGCCACCTTCCTGAATGAACTCATCCTTAAGGAAGTGCACTTGTAAAGCCACAACGACCCTATGGTCTTCTAGCATGTAGAACAGATAACCCATCAAGTCCTCTGGGTATCCAATGAAACGTCCCTTGATGGACCTCGCTTCCAGTTTGTTCACCTTAGCCTTCTTGACATAGGCTGGACATCCCCAAATCCTTATGTGATTAAGACTTGGTTTCTTACCCTTCCACATCTCATGCGGAGTGATAGGAACGGATTTGGAAGGACATGTATTTAGGATATAGGCAGCGGTAAGTAAGGCGTACCCACATAGGTAAATTGGTAAATCAGTGTAATTCAACATGGAGCGGACCATGTCCAACAAATTCCAATTTCTCTTTTCTGAAACACCATTTAACTGTGGGGTTCCTGGCGGCGTGAATTGTGAAACTATTCCATGTTCCTTAAGGAACTCATCAAACTCTGTGCTCATATATTCGCCACCTCGGTCTGATCGAAGTGCTTTGATATGACACCCAGTCTTTTTTTCAACTAGGGCCGTAAATTCTTTGAATTTATTAAAGGCTTCAGATTTATGTTTCATTAAGTACACAATCCCATACCTAGTATGATCATCTGTGAACGTTATGAAATATTTATATCCATCTCGGGCTGCTTCTAAAGCACCACAAATATCGGTATGTACCAACCCAAGTTTTTCAGCAGCCCTTTCAAATGTCCCTGTGAAGGGGGACTTAGTCATTTTGTCTCTAAGGCAAGATTCATAAGTTGGATAGGGTTCTACACTCAATGGACTTAAAAGTCCATCTTTCTCCATTTTCTGAACCTTAGTCTGACCAACATGACCAAGTCTAAGGTGCCACTTAGCTTGATTAGTATCTTGCCTGCCATGTTTCTAGGTTATAGTGTTCACTGATGTTTTATTTTGTAAGTTCAGATGATATAAACCATTCAACAATGTAGCTGTGCCAATCAATTTATTTCGAAAATAAATTTTACAACTTCCATTGCCAATGAAGAAACAAAATCCTTTCCGGTCCAAGACTGGAATGGATACAATGTTTTTATGCCCCTTGAGCAAAAAAAGTACTTCATATAACTTCAAAATAAAACCGGATTCTAAACCCAGTATGAGTGATCCAATATCGGTTGCCTCGACACTTTGTCTGCTTTCGACAGTGATCATTACTTCCCCAGCTTCAAGCTGCCTACTTCGTTCCAGATCCTGATTCATAGTACAAATATGAGAAGTAGCACCTGAATCCAGAATCCATGAAGCAGAATATATAGTAGCGGAACAATTAGTTTCAAAAACAAAAAGTTATGTACCTGATGCTCCATTAATCTTAGGATAAGTCCTACACTGGTGGCCCATCTCACCGCATTCAAGACATTTGTCCGTAGGTTTTGGACCGTCTACCTTTTGAACCTTTAGGGCCTTGCCCTTTCCTTTCTGCACCCTTTTCTTGGGTTTATACTGCTCGTAGGTCTTTTTCTTCTTGTTCTTGGACCTCCGAGGCCCAGAAGAAATCACAAGAGCAGCCTCCCTCGGTTAAGTCTTCATGTTAGACTGTGCCGTCACCAGTTTATTCATTAGCCCAGCTAATGTACATGAAATCTCATTACAGTTGAAATTCATTACAAACTGTATGAAGGAGTCAGGCAGATATTGAAGGATGAGATCAATTTGAAGAGATAAATCCATATTAAATTTGAGCACATCGAGCCTCTCAATCATAGAGATCATCTTGAGGACGTGGTGTCCCACTTTCTCTCCTTCCTTCATCCTAGCACTGAATAACTGCTTTGATATCTCATATCTAGTAGTCCTACTGTTGGGATAACAAATCCTTGTATCGATCGTATTGTCAGAATGTTTTGATAATATGCCAAATCCTGAATACCGCCTCTATCTGTATCGAAAATCTGATCAAGTATCAAACCTG
Organism: Orobanche coerulescens; assembly: GCA_033398695.1. Lineage (NCBI taxonomy): Eukaryota > Viridiplantae > Streptophyta > Magnoliopsida > Lamiales > Orobanchaceae > Orobanche > Orobanche coerulescens. The sequence continues at coordinate 24,435,647 of CM065805.1, read as the reverse complement.
TATCGAAGACTTCTCGCAGTCCCAACAATACAATATATTGATCATACAGCAAAGAGTCCCGCAAAGCCAAAGTATGGAAACTGTCTCGAATATCAATACAGTGATACCTTCCATACAGCTCTCAACAGGACAAGAAGGAATCTTCAGTATTCGCTAGAAGTCAAGTCCCGTTGATAAAGAAGTATTTAAGTACTAAAGGATAAAGTATTTAAATACTGTAAGTCAGGAGATCTTCAAAATACCGCAATATCCGGATCTCAATCAAATATCAGTTGTCGCAGAATCTTGCTCAAAGGATATATTTCAAACGGATATATTTCAGAGGCTATATATATCTCCATAGTTTGAAGATCATAAACCACAAAACGACTGAACTACACGAAAGAACGACTTACAAACAATCAAGCTTACAAGAAATATTTAGAGCAAAACATATCTTCCCAAGCTTTCTGCTATTCAGATATAAGAGATATACAGTGCTCAAACCTTGAACAACACATCATCAGCTTATAGCCCAGAAAGTCATAGCTGTTGTTCAAACCCTGTTCTATCTTTGAACAAACTCATATCAGCCCTGTGTGGACTGAGGAATCTTTGCTACTCCCAAACTGTGTGTGAAGGACTTGCATCGAAGAAGACGAAGCTTCAGAACTGTGTGTGAATAAGCCAGTCAAAGTGTTAGCTCAAACCAATCTGTGTGAATGGTTGAAAGCTAAGATCTTTATATCAATCTGTGTGAACGATATATTGATTAAGTGTTGTTATAATTACGTAGTTGTGTACGCAGTAATTATAATAAACTTTTTACTCCTGTGTGGAGGACCAGTGGACGTAGAGGGGTTTACCTCGAACCACTTTAAATACTGTGTTATTTACCTTCTGCTTTATTGTTTTATTAAACTGTGATTATTTAAGTATACACTGCACATCGAGTTGCTGTATCCACAGCAACTTATTGTATTTAAGACTTCCGCTACGCACTCAGATTTAAAAACCGTACAGCTTGTTGTTCAAAACACTTTCCAAGCTGTATCCAGTATACTTAGTGGCCAACAAGTGGTATCGGAGCGGTTGATTCTAAAAAGAATCGGTCGTATTTTTAACCGAATCAGATCCAAAATCACTCATTTTATAAAACAATCTTTTTCATTCCTACATTCTCATATGGATACATCAATGATCAACAAAGTTCCTATGTTCTCTATTAATGAATTTGATGATTGGAGAATCAGGATGGAGGCTCATCTTGCAGCAATGCACGAAGAAATGATTTTTGTTATACAGGATGGCCCCATTAAGATCATGAAGGTAAATACGGCCACAAGAATTGAAGGCCAAGCCCATGCTGAGATGCTCGAGAAGGAGCGCGAACAATGGACCACAGATGAAAGAAAGTGCGCCAACCTCGACAATGTTGCGAATAATGCGTTGTTTGTCACCCTCGACAAAGGCACATTCTCGAAGGTAAAGAGCTGTAAAACAGCCAAGGATATCTAGGATAAACTCAAGTTGATTTGTGAGGGAACTGAGCTCTCTAAAGAAAATAAAATTTCAAAATTAACTCAGCAATTTGAATCTTTTGAAATGAAACCAACTGAAACACTTGAGGAACTTGACCTCAGATTCACTGGAATTATTGGTGAACTTGAAGCTTTGGGCAAAATTTATACTCAAAGGGAGAAAAACTTAAAGATTTTCAGATCTCTCCCTGCCTGATGGGACATTAAGACCACAACTATGCGTATGTCGTGTAACCTTAGTGAAATATCTACCTTTGACCTCTTTTCTGACCTCAAAGCTTTCGAGTATGATATAGACATGAGAGAAAAAGCTGAAGAATCTCCAGCTAGGACTACAGCCTTAGCCGCTGTATCTAACCGTCGACACAGCATGCCCAGCCCATCAAAGCCAAATTTCAAAAATGCTGACGGTGACGACGATATCCTGTCACAAGATGAAATGGCGCTCCTCATGCACAAATTCAAAAAGTTCATCAAACACTGAAAGACTCCTACAGCCCAAGCCTCATTCACAAGGTAATCTTGAAACTTCCTCTGGTGATGCTAACCTATGTTATAATTGCAGGAAACCAGGACATTATGCAAACAAATGTCCTCATCCCAAAGTTCAAAGGTTGCCAGAAGCCGAGCAACAAGAGAGGGATGAACGAAGACGTGCTTGGAAAAACAAGCTCAAGGCACTGATAGGAGAATCAGAAGCCTCCCCCACACCATCCAAATCCGAAGAATGTCTTCAGGTGGTCACTGAAAGTGACTCATCTGACAATGAGTTCGAAGATAAGGCATACATGTGCTTTATGGCAAAGGACATTTCGGAAGAAGAAGATAGCGATGACGAGGTAAGCTCAACCTCAGCTATTCCAGTAAATGCATCGCATACTTTCGAAAACATGATGAATGAATTTAAATATATTCAAAAATCCCACGAGACTTTGAAGAATGAAAACATTCAGCTCCAACTTTCCAACATAGAGCTGAAAGAAGAAAACGACTTGCTAAAGATAAATTATGAAAATATGTCTATTGATTGTGAAAACAGCAAGGTCGAGCATGAAAAACTCCTGGAGAGCAATCATCAACTTGTTCATGAACTAAGTGAGACTAAGTCTCAAAATGGAAGCAAGACAAATGATTTTGTTCTACTTCAAGCTAAATTTAATACTCTAGAGAAACGAGAAAGCGAACTTGAGACCATTCTGAAATCTTTTGAAAAATCATCCAAACGAATGTAAGAAATTCTAAGCACTGGCAACATGCTCATGATAAAAGTGGCTTAGGATACAGCTCATTTTCAAACAAAGGGAAAACTAGTACCGTGTTCGTCAAGAGTGTGGAACACATTCCTGTATCGGAAGATACTACTAGTCGTGTGAAGGAACCTGCTGCACCGCGAAAAGCAAAGGCTTCCATTCCGCCCCTGCAATCCTATTCAAGACAATAGAATCATAAGCCATTCCAACCTATAAGGCGCACGCAACAGCATGCTCCCCGAGCATATCAACAGCGCCAACAGCCGTTCAGAAAGAAGGCTGTATCCAAATACCAAAGGCCTGCACGGCAGTACTTTCAGTACAGCACGCCTAGGTATTGGATACAGGAGCCTCGTCATTCATTGAGACAGCAAGTGTCCGCACACTATCAACAACAGCGTTGGGAATCCAACTGGAGACCCAGAAGGCAAGCTGTAAGGCCAAAGAAAATGGCTCCACCTCCGAGACGGCATATGTACTGGATTAATAATAATAACCCTGATTTTTACATGCATAATGATTATCATAGATACATTAACTACGTACGTGCTGTTGGGATTCCACAGAAAATAAACGCAGTGGAAGAATAACGGAATCCCTAAGAGGATCGATCAAGTAACGTATATACGAAAATAAAAATACGAAGATCAAGGAATCAAAGTCCCATACCTATGATGTCTCTGAAAAACCTTCGTATGATGATGATGATGATGAAGAGCCCTTCGTTCCAAGCACCTAAAGCAAGATGCCTCTACTTCACACGCCGGAACTTGATGGAAAAATCGACAAGCTTCCTTTCTTCAAGAATGCGGCTAGGGAAGCTTGTAGGAATTTTCTCTCTCAATGTATTATTCTTATATCTTGTCTATAAGATCAAGATGAAGTTTTCAACCTTACTCTCTCACTCAAATTCGTGATTTTGAGTTCATCCAATAAGAAGTTATTCTCTCTCCTTTTTAAAGACTTTTATTTATAAAAAAATGAAAGTCTTCCTTTAACACATGATTGAGGGTATCAAATACACCTCACATATGTCACCTAGTGACATAAAATAAGTTTAAAAGAGACAAGAGAGGGAGGGGGACGGCCTTAAGGGAAATTTCCAAGAAGACGGGTCGAATTTACTCTCGTGTAATCGGATGTTCACAAAACGAATCCCTCGTGTATCGGATGTTCGTCAAATGAATCCGTTTTATTTCCAATGTGTTTGGACTAATTAATTAATCCAATTAATTAATTATATCAAACACAAATATATATTTCTCTAAGAAATATAATTTGTGAATTAAAGTAATCACCCAGTAACCTACTTACAATTCATAAGACCGCTATTTGATTTATCCGATAAATCAAACTTAGATATCTAATATCTAATATTATAAGAGAGATTATTAATTCACATTTATCCATCAATGATCCTATTGCGCGACTCCGTAGGTTCGTCTCAGCCGGCATTGGGAGGAACCAATGAGTGCGGGCAGCACTTAGCCAGCCTAGCGGGCCGCACTGTAAACCCCGACTGAGAACGAATGAACGAATCATTCCAGAACCATTATGTCGTGAATACTATATACGTATAGACCCTTCATCGATGTCCCGGTCAAGTCTTCGGTCACGGTAAAGTCAAACCTCATCATTGACTAAACTCTATACATGTGTTAATGCAAATCAAAACCGACTGATTAATAGTGTATCTAATACGACTATATCAGAATGCTTTGGCCAAAGACTTATGATCTTATTTGCCATTAACCGTATAGGACATTCGCCTGCTCACTAACAGGAGATAGAATCCTTTCTTGGCGTTCAGCAAAGACTGCTACCTGCCCGTATAGTCCGCACTTCGAGGTCGACTCAGCAATTAAGCAAATGAGTCTAACTACTCTAATGACAAACTAAATGTCACAGACACATCTTCTACTGAACCCTCAAGTCAAAGGTCCACGTATACTATCACAACCTTTCGATTCGTCATCGACTCTCCGAGAGTGAATACCGTGTGACTGAATCGAGTATGAGTCATGTTTGAGTATACTGGTCCCACCAATATACTTATAACTATGCTATCAAGACGTGCACACATCCTAGCATCAGTTATACAAGTCTTATTAAAACTTATGTCCTGTTAAGTTTTATCGACTTGCGAACTAGTTAAGCATTCGAGCTCTAAACACTTCTAGTGCCTATCTCCTTATCTCCATAAGGAGTAGAATGTTCACTCTCAAATGCAAGGACTATTATTCTATATACCAAATCACAATGCCAGTGATATACAATAATATAAAAATAATAATTGCCTTATTAAATATAATATTCATAATTACAATACAATTGCTCTCACTCTCTCATCCTCTGAGTGGCATTCGAGGGCATATGCCTAACAATCTCCCACTTGCACTCAATGCCACAAACTATGGTATCTAATACCCATACTCTCCAGATGTCTCTCTAAGACCTTCTGAGATAGTGGCTTGGTAAGCGGATCAGCAACGTAATTTGCTGTGTCTACTCTCTGCAGTGTAACATTCCCATCCCGAACCATTTCTCTAACAAAATGATATTTTCTCGCAATATGTTTGGTGTTGTGGTGAGCCCTAGGCTCCTTAGCCTGTGCAACACTCGTCGTTGTCACAAAACAAAGGTCACGGGCTTCTCTCGCATTAGGAACCACTTGAAGTTCCTCATTGAACTTCTTTATCCAAAAGCTTCTTTAGCGACCTCCGTGGTGCACGATATTCGGCTTGACATGTAGAGATAGCGATCGAACTTTGCTTGGCACTTCTCCAAGAAACGCCCCACCATTCGAGTAAAGATATACCCCGATGTGGACATCCGAGCATCCATGTCCCCCGGAAAATCTGAGTCTGTATAACCCATCACTCTTAGTTCTCCACCGCCGTATGTAAGAACCAAGTCTTTTGTCCTCCTTAGGTACTTAAGAATGTTCTTTACAAGCGTCAATGTTCTCGCCTGGATTTGACCAAACCGACTTACTACGCTCACAAAGATAGACAATGTCCTCTAGTGCAAATCATTGCATACATAAGGCTACCTACTGCCGAAGCATAAGGTACCTTGCTCATTTCCTTTCTATCTTCCTCACTTTGAGGACACATCTCTAAGGAAAGTTTTGCACCATGTTGCATAGGTAGAAACCCTCTTTTAGAATCTTCCATCCTAAATCGCTTTAGGATCTTTTCTATGTATAGGGCTTGGGAAAGACCTAACATTCTTTTCGCTCTATCCCGGTAGAGACGAATACCCAGAATATAGGTAGCTTCTCCCAAGTCTTTCATTGAGAACTCTTTAGAAAGCCAAGCTTTCACAGAACTGAGCATTCCTACGTCGTTTCCTATAAGTAGAATGTCATCTACATATAGTATTAAGAACGCAATTTTGCTCCCACTAACCTTCTTGTAAATACAGGGCTCTTCTTCGTTTTGGACAAAATCAAACTCTTTGACTGTCTTGTTAAAACGAAGATTCCAACTCCGTGAAGCTTGCTTCAGTCCATAAATGGCACGCTGAAGTTTGCATACTTTATGAATATTGGTTTGAGATATGAATCCCTTAGGCTGTTCCATATAAATCTCCTCCTCGAGGAATCCATTTAGGAATGCCGTTTTCACATCTATTTGCCATATTTCATAATCTAAGTGGGTTGCTATAGCAAGCATCATGCGAATAGACTTAATCATAGCAGTAGAAGGTCTCGAAGTAATCGATTCCTTCTCTTTGGGAATAACCCTTTGCCACAAGCCTGGCCTTATAGGTATCAACCTTGCCATCTCCATCAGTCTTTCTCTTATAGATCCATTTGTTTCCAATAGGCACTATGCCTTTAGGACGATCTACTAAAGTCCAGACCTGATTAGCATGCATTGAGTCTATCTCAGCTTCCATAGCTTCTTGCCACTTGGTGGAGTCAACGTCTACCATCGCTTGGTCGTATGTAGAAGGATCATTCTCTTGACTACTTTCTGTCATCTCATGGACACCCAGTTCCTCTTGATGAAGATAGCCATACCTCTCAGGTAATTGAGAAATTCTACTAGACTTGCGAGGTTGTATTTGTATTTCAGAAGGTTCGGTTCTTATATCTTGCATAGGTGTCTCATTTGGTGTTTCTTTTATTTCTTCCAAAGAAATATTTCTACCGCCCTCCTTCTGAATAAACTGATCTTCCAGGAAGTGTGCTTGTATATCAACGATGATCCTATGATCTTCATGCATGTAGAATAGATATCCCATGGAATCCCCTGGATATCCTATGAAACGACCTTTCACAGACCTAGTTTCCAATTTCTCTACTTTAGTCTTCTTGACATAAGCAGGGCATCCCCAAATCCTAATGTGATTAAGACTCGGTTTCCTACCTCTCCACATCTCATGGGGAGTCTTAGGAACGGATTTGGAAGGACATCTGTTCAAGATATGCACAAGATAAGGAGCGCGTAACCCTGAGATAAATCGGTAGATCAAGATAGTTAATCATGGAGTAAACCATGTCCAACAAGGTTCGGTTCCTTCTTTCGATACACCATTTAATTGTGGAGTAGCCGAGGAGTGAATTGTGACACTATTCCTAGTTCTTTTAAGAACTCATCAAATTTGGTACTCATGTACTCACCACCCGGCCCCGACCGAAGAGTCTTAACACGGTTACACTGTTTGATTTTCAACTAGGGCTTTAAATTCCTTGAATTTATCAAAAGCTTCGGACTTATGTTTCATTAAGTACACGAATCCATACCGTATGGTCATCTGAATGTAATGAAATCTCGAAAGCCGTCTCGTGCCACTTCAAAAGGGCCACGACGTCGGTATGGATTAATCCGAGTTTTTCAAAGCTCTTTCAAAAGTCCTCGAAGGGTAACTTAGTCATTTTGCCTTGAAGGCAAGATTCACAAGTTGGATAGGGATCTGATCCCAATGGACCCGTAAGCCCATCTTTCTCCATTTTATGAACCTTGGTCTGACCGATATGACCAAGTCTAAGATGCCACTTAAGTGCTTGGTTCATTTCATCCCTACCACGCTTCCTAGTTATAGTGTTCACACTTGTCTTATTCTTTAAATTTAAATGGTATAAACCATTTAATAATGTAGCAGTACCAACCAATTTATTTCTGAAATAAATACGACAGGACCCATCTCCAATAAAGAAGTGAAATCCCTTTCGGTCCATGACCGGAATTGATACAATATTCTTGTGCCCATTGGGCAAAACAAGTACATCTTCTAAAGTGAGAATAAAACCAGATTCTAAATCCAACATAAGGGATCCGATATCAGAAGCCTCAACACTATGCCCACTTCCGACGGTGACCATCACCTCCCCTGAATCCAGCTTCCTACTTCGTTCCAGATCCTGATTCATTGTATAAATGTGAGAACTCGCACCGGAATCAAGTATCCAAGAAGTAGAATATACAGTTACAGAACAATTTGTTTCTAAAACTAGTAGTTCCGTACCTGAAGGCGCATTACGGTCAAGCTTTGGACAATACCTCTTCCAGTGGCCTATCTCACCGCAGTTGAGGCATACATCCGTTTTCTTGGCCCCTTTGCTCTTTTGAACCATTGGGGCCTTGCCCCTTTCCTTGTCGATCTTGGCTATCGGACCTAACTGCTTCTTGTTCTTTTTCTTCTTATTCTTGGACTTCCAAGTCTTAGAAGAAATCACAAGTGCAACTTCCTTTCCCTTTGTCTTCATCTCGAGATCAATCGGTTTGTTCATTAGCCCAGCTAAGTTACATACAATCTCATTGCAGTTGAAGTTCATGACAAATTGGGAAAAGGAGTCAGGAAGTGACTGCAGGATAAGGTCAGTTTGGAGAGATGCATGCATCTGAAAATCAAGAGCTTCCAATCTCTCAATCATCGAGATCATCTTGAGGACATGGTCCCCAACCTTCTCTCCTTCCTTCATCCTGGCGATAATTGCTTTGATATCTCATATCTAGCAGTTCGGCTATGCTCTCCATAGAGCTCAGCCAGGTGCGCTAAGATGGCTCGTGAAGACGTCATCTTTTCATGGGCACGTTGAAGCTCATTGGTCATTGAGCCTAACATGTACCCTCGCACTCTTATGTCGTCTTTTACCCATTTCTCATGGGCATCGACATCTTCCTGATTGGTTCGGGTTCTTGCAGGAGCCGCTGGGATGTCCGCCTCCAAGACGTATCCCAGCATTTCCATAGTTAGGACAATCCTCAAGTTCCGAAGCCAGTCCACATAGTTCGGACTACCAGACGTTCTTTTCAAGTAGTATAGCGAGTGGGTTCATTGTCATATTGAGAGTTTTGTTAACTGCAGAGAATAATATGAGATTCGTTAGTGATTGTTTAATTATGATCCGAGTAAAGAATTTAAGGACTTTCTTTATTCATAACTCGGCTCCCACTATTTTATCGGCATTTACACACTCCCATGTTAAATCTGGAAGCCTTGGGTGACTTCATAGTGGTGATCGATTTCTTTACAAAGTTTAATAGAGGGCAACCCATACGGTTTATATTCTATTATTCTTTATAAAGTGGTTTCTAATACCAACCCATCTAATGGATGATTCGATCTTCTTTTACCCCTAGTTCACTTGCCCTCAACCCATTCGGTTTCTATGACTCGCTGAACTATCTAAGTTTAAACCGTCAACTCCTATTAGTCTGACAATTGAATCTTACCCGGCAACCCATACGGTTTATAGGGGTTTGATTTGTCACAACCAAAGGCATCTAATGCACTCTAGGAATTTATCAACTTTCCCCAAAAATATTACCCCGACATACTCGGAAGAATAATATTCCGGTTTAGATTTCAATTTTCCATGAGTTTGGCGGAGGGTAGGAAACCTCGTAACCTTTATAACTTAGTGTTTGTAAGTGGGAGTATTAACGCGATTATATGTTACACTTTGCACATTAATCCGTTTATAAGCGCGGTTTGTGGTTTGTCAATCATTCAAAATGAAAAACAATAAATAGCAACCTAGTTACTACCAACATATAGCTCATGGACTTTTTCCTAAGTATTAGGCCAAGCCAAATAAAGAAAGGAAAAATACAGTATTGATTCTTCGTCTTCTAGTCGGTCGTCTTCGGTCTTCGTCATATCCATATGAATAATTACATCATTGAACAATACGTCCTATAATACATATTTTCTAGTAAAAATAAATAGGCTCAAAATGGCCTTTACAACCATATCGAATCGAACAAATCAACAACTAAGTCCACGAGCTATATCACCATCACATAAGGCATTCCATACAACATGTAACGGTAAATAAAATTAAATAATCAATTAATATATTAATCCAATTAATATAAAAATTAATCTATTTAATTTCTACAATATTAATCAAATTAATATTTATAATCGTCATTTTAATCCGTTCAAAGTAATCCGGCCAAAACAATATTCTCGTCTAATAATTTCCCTTAATAAAAAGATATTCCAAATATTTTATTAAATCCAATTAAATCCAATTTAAATTTCAAGATTATTACAACGAAATATAAACACAAAAATGGAGTCGGAAAATCGATGTCAGGCCCACGGCGATTCAAAATCGGGCGAAAACTAGAATCGCCGGACGAGTCACTCTCGGCCCTTTGCCGGCAGCTGGCCGACCAGCTACTGATAGCCTACCGAGTCACTCTCGGCCGCCCGAGCGGCCGATCCGATGCTGCTGCCGCGGCACTGCGTCTTCGTGCGGTATTCGTGTTTAACTCCCGTTTTTCTCATTTTTTTTGACTCGCTTCCAAAACGAAAAAGTTTCTTAACTTCATGAAGAACTCATAAATCAACAAAAATCAAATTTTTCAGATTTATAATTCACATAAAATAGTCGAAACTTGACTTACTACGAACGATTAAATTTCTTCGATTATATCTATTATGATTCTAAATCATAAACATCATCAAATAACATTCCAAATGCAAAGATGATCATATATACAATATATTTGACCTCGCTCCGATACCACTGTTGGGATTCCACAGAAAATAAACGCAGCGGAAGAATAACGGAATCCCTAAGAGGATCGATCAAGTAACGTATATACGAAAAGAAAAATACGAAGATCAAGGAATCAAAGTCCCATACCTATGATGTCTCTGAAAAACCTTCGTATGATGATGATGATGATGATGAAGAGCCCTTCGTTCCAAGTACCTAAAGCAAGATGCCTCTACTTCACACGCCGGAACTTGATGGAAAAATCGACAAGCTTCCTTTCTTCAAGAATGCGGCTAGGGAAGCTTGTAGGAATTTTCTCTCTCAATGTATTATTCTTATATCTTGTCTCTAAGATCAAGATGAAGTTTTCAACCTTACTCTCTCACTCAAATTCGTGATTTTGAGTTCATCCAAGAAGAAGTTATTCTCTCTCCTTTTTAAAGACTTTTATTTATAAAAAAATGAAAGTCTTCCTTTAACACATGATTGAGGGTATCAAATACACCTCACATATGTCACTTAGTGACATAAAATAAGTTTAAAAGAGACAAGAGAGGGAGGGGGACGGCCTTAAGGGAAATTTCCAAGAAGACGGGTCGAATTTACTCGGCTCGTGTACTGGATGTTCGTCAAAACGAATCCCTCGTGTATCGGATGTTCGTCAAACGAATCCGTTTTATTTCCAATGTGTTTGGACTAATTAATTAATCCAATTAATTAATTATATCAAACACAAATATATATTTCTCTAAGAAATATAATTTGTGAATTAAAGTAATCACCCAGTAACCTACTTACAATTCATAAGACCGCTATTTGATTTATCCGATAAATCAAACTTAGATATCTAATATCTAATATTATAAGAGAGATTATTCATTCACATTTATCCATCAATGATCCTATTTCGCGACTCCGTAGGTTCGTCTCGGTAGGCATTGGGAGGAACTAATGAGTGCGGGCGGACTTAGCTTGACTGGCGGGCCGCATTGTAAACCCCGGCGAGAATGAATGAACGAATCATTCCGTAACCATTATGTCGTGAATACTATATACGTATAGACCCTTCATCAGATGTCCCGGTCAAGTCTTCGGGTCACGGTAAAGTCAAACCCTACTGTTGACTAAACTCTATACATGTGTTAATGCAAATCAAAACCGACTGATTAATAGTGTATCTAATACAACTATATCAGAATGCTTTGGCCAAAGACTTATGATCTTATTTGCCATTAACCGTATAGGACATTCGCCGCTCACTAACAGAGATAGAATCCTTTCTTGGCGTTCGGCCAAAGATCGCTACCTGCCCGTATAGTCCGCACTTCAAGGTCGACTCGGCAATTAAGCAAATGAGTCTAACTACTCTAATGACAAACTAAACGTCACAGACACATCTTCTCCTGAACCCTCAAGTCAAAGGTCCACGTATACTATCACAACCTTTCGATTCGTCATCGACTCTCCGAGAGTGAATACCGTGTGGTGAATCGAGTATGAGTCATGTTCGAGTATACTGGTCCCACCAATATACTTATAACTATGCTATCAAGACGTGCACACATCCTAGCATCAGTTATACAAGTCTTATTAAAACTTAATGTCCTGTTAAGTTTTATCGACTTGCGAACTAGTTAAGCATTCGAGCTCTAAACACTTCTAGTGCCTATCTCCTTATCTCCATAAGGAGTAGAATGTTCACTCTCAAATGCAAGGACTATTATTCTATATACCAAATCACAATGCCAGTTATATACAATAATATAGAAATAATAATTGCCTTATTAAATATAATATTCATAATTACAATACAATTGCTCTCACTCTCTCATCCTCTGAGTGGCATTCGAGGGCATATGCCTAACACGTGCCCCATGTAGATACTGCAAATCTGTACCAAATGTTACCTACAGTAAACCAATTGCTGTCAGGAAAGTTTGGGTACCTACAGGCACTAACACTCACGGACCCAACAATCAAAGGGGACCTAAATCTACATAATTTATGTGCCACATGACATTTTGGAGAAGGACATATAGTACTTCGACAGCGGATGCTCCCGGCACATGAGAGGAGATAGAAGCAAGCTATCAGATTTCGTAGAAGGTCGCGATCCAAAAGTGCGCTTCGGTGATAAATCTAAAGGAAGAACAAGAGGAAAAGGAAACCTTCTTGTCAGAAAATTCAAAGTCACTGATGTAGCTCATGTTGAAGGCTTACAGTACAATCTACTTAGTATTAGCCAGTTCTGTGACAAACAGTTCTCGGTGAAATTCTATATAGATCACTATAGAGTCAAGAACATCCTGACCAAAGAAGTTGTGGTCACAGGAAGCAGATCAGGTAATATGTATATTGCTGACTTAATGCCTACGAGCTCCACAATTCCTTGTTTAGTTGCCAAAGGCACTGCAGATCTAAGCTGGCTATGGCACAAGAGGATGTCACACGTCAACTTCAAGACGATCAACAAGCTCTCAAGACAGGGACTTGTTAGAGGATTGCCGAATGTTTCATTCCAAAAAGACAGTGTCTGTGGACCATGTAAAAAAGGCAAGCAAATCAAGTCCACCCTAAAGAGCAAATCCTACCTTTCAACCCACAGAGTGTTGGAGATGCTACACATGGATCTCTATGGTCCTGTATACCCGGTAAGTTTGGGAGGTAAGAAATAATGTCTTGTTGTTGTTGATGATTACTCCAGGTATGCTTGGACAATTTTCCTAAGCAAAAAGAAGGAAACAACATCAAAGCTGCCCGAGCTCCTGAGAAAGCTTCAAAATGAAAAGGGATCGAGTATTGTGTCCATTCGTTCCGACAGAGGTACAGAATTTACTAATCGCTTTATAGAGCAATACTATTCGGAAAATGGGATACAACACGAATACTCAGCTGCCCGTACACCTCAACAAAATAGTGTTGCCGAGCGAAAGAATAGGACGCTGAAAGAAGCAACAAGGACAATGATTGCCGCAAGCAAGTTGCCACAGCGTTTCTGAGGTGAAGCAACCAATACAGCATGCTACACTCAAAATCGCTGTATCGTCAACAAACACCACAACAAAACAGCATACGAGGTATGGAACAACAAAACTCCGTTAGTTTCGCATTTTCACATTTTTTGATGCAGGTGCTATGTGTTGAATAATGGGAAGGATCAACTTAGAACCTTTGATGAGAAGTCAGATGAAGGAATATTTGTAGGATATTCCTCCATCAGCAAAGCTTACAAGATCTTTAATAAAAGGAAGCTGACGATCGAGGAATCAATTCATGTAGTGTTCGACGAACCTCACCATGACCCTACAGGAGTAGAAGTTGTTACTCAGAACATCCAACAACTTTCCATCCTAGATCCACCAACTCCAATAGAACTTGTTGTTGACTTAGAAATCAACCCCGCAGCTGTAAGAATCGACGTAGATGAAGCCGGTGCTATACAAGCTGAAGCTGAAACTACAGGAACTCAAGATACAGTACAGGACCCAGAATTAGAACCCGACCGAAGATGGTTGAGAGATCACCCGCAAGAGATGAGCATCGGAAACATTAATGCTGGTGTTTCTACCTGTAGGAGAATACAGAGTACACAAGGAAATGTACTGTGTGCACAATGTTGTGTCACGATTTATCCATCCCGACAGGCGATCGACTATAAGGCCGAGCGACCAAGTCAACATCAGTCAAACTATGGCTAGCTCGCCAAGTCGAAGATATCAGACCACCATCAAGTACCTAGCGATCGACTCCCAAGGCGATCGCCCTTTGGCAGCTGGCGATCTACTCTACTAACCAGCTAAGGGCAATCGACCTGCGCCCCGAGCAGAGGCGATCGCCCGTCAAAGTCATCAAGGACTGGATCTCAGAAAAGCACCCACGTGCAGATCCACCAAAGGCGCTGACAAGATCTTCGCCAGCAGATAAGATCTTTTGCTGACAGACAAGACCTTTGACCACAGCCTGTCACCTACCTCACCTACCAGCATGCGCGCCGAAAGTTGTCAGTGGGACCACCCGCGACAGCAACTCAGGACGCGTGTAAGCTCCCCATTGGACCGAACAGTTGACTGCCAGCAACTCCTGCAGACTTTGAGGGGACAGGCCCATGTGCTAAAACACGATCACCCGATTATTATATTGCAGAGAAGGCGATCGCCCGGCATATCCAAGTCCTATAAATAGAGAACCTCCTCCTACTGGAAAAAGGTTCAGAACTCATCCACTACGGTTCGGAATTCATTTGACTTACGTCCGAAATACATTCCACCAAAGGTTCACATTCACTCACATTCCGATACATTCACGGAAATACTGAAGAACATACACATCATCAAGCTCCCGGCTATCTCACCGGAATCCGTCTCAGGACTTCTCTCTCCAAATCTCTCGTCCAGAAGACGATCGGCAGAAGCAGCAAGTCTCCACTAGACAGATTCCAAGGGATTCATAAGCCCAGAAGCCCAAGCATCCAGCTAAATACTCGCCGTGAGAGACGATCGATCTCTCACCGCCGCGACTGTTCATCACCTTTGTTACAAGAACTCACAGAGCATCAAATCTGGTTCTTCCGGCAATCTACACGCTCACTAGCTAAGATAACAAGAATCTTTACACTCATTGTAATTGTATTCTTACATTAGTACTTGTATCCCCGAATATCGGTATTAATAATATCTCGCGAGAGCATTCAAGCCCGGGACTAACAACCCCGGCAAATCTTGTGTTATTTATCTTTCTCTCGGAAGTGCTCTTGCATTTGTTTGCTATCCCATCCATTCCAGCAATATCTATCTCCGGATAATATTTTGGGTAGCAACAATTGGCGCTAGAGGAAGGGGCCAACTAACCCTCATACTTTTATTTCTACCGTCCCGAAGAACGCTCACTGTTCTCGGGGCATATACTTGAAGTGACACTCACTGCACTTCAAAGAAAACCTTCAGAATCATGACATCCGCTGGTCCATCGAAGAAAGCTGCTCTCCGAACCGCCGGACACCATTTCCCGATTCAATCCGAACCCCAGCCAACGACAGGGGGAAGCCGCAGCAACGCGAGACTCTCGATCCCGCATCCAAGAGATGGCCCCAACCTCTCACTTGATCAGTTCCAAACCAAGGAACAGATCGAGGAGGCTATGGCCATCCTGGAGGAGCGACGGAGAGCACGTGCGTCGCCTGCAATAACACCCTCGATCATCCGCCGCATGGGAAAATGGAAATTCAGCGGGCTACTGAACGAGCGATCGTCAGAAAGCCCCAATGCGCGAGGAAAGGCTCTCGCACGACCGGACGGATCTATATTCAATCGCTTGGGACGCGACCCATCCGGCGGCCGGGCATTCGATCTCAACCTTGAAAAGACGGAATCCGAATCCGTCACGGGACTTCGGCCTACCCGCCTCACACCAACGCAGTCGGCCATCGACTCCCGCCCGATCGTGTGGATCGTGCTCGATCGCCTCGGCCTCGCTCCGAGCGCGAGCCGCTAGCGGTAAAGCCACGGCGATGGCCGCCATACAACGCCGGCTCGGCGAGATGAGAGCACTCTTGGACACTGGGCAAGCACCAAGAAGAAGATCACCGGCCGACCGAGCCACTCGCGGTCCACATCGAGCTTGCCCCCATTCAACCAACGATCGCTCCTCCCAAAACACCTCTCGTATAAGGGGAGATCGGACCCAAACCCACCCGAGTAAATTCCGAATTTACATGAGGTGTGGGGCATCCGATGCAACCAAGTGCCGGATCTTCCTCCGACATTGGGCGAGCCGCCCATAAGTGGTACGTCTCACTACCACCACGATCGGTCACCTCTTTAAGAAATCGCGAATGACTTCACGTCATACTTCGCCAAAGAAGGTCGCTGCAGAAGGACCCCACCGCATGATAAAAATCAAGCGGGGAAGGACGAAATCGACGCAGATTACATCGGCCGGGTAGACGAAATCATCCTCACCGGCGAACCGTCGCTGATGAGCTCGCTCTATTCGGTCATGGGGGATTCCACGGTCACTCTCCCATGTTCGGACATCTCTCCAAGGATATTCCCCAACTTACGCGACCTTCCGCGCTAAAGCCGCCAACTTCCTGGCCAGGCAAAGGCTACTCACCCTCCGCTTAGACGAGGAAACGCCACCTCTTGCCCAGAAAATAGCGATCGCCAAAGCAAAGAAGGCGATCGCCAAGACACCCGGAGATCTCAAGGCTTTCGAGGACATGGAAGCCCATCTCCTCCATACGTTCAACAGAACTCCGGCACATATTTTCTATGCCATCAAGGGGCACGAAGAGCTCAAAAAGCCAAAGGCGATAAGGGACCACGGTCACCTGGACAACGATCAATATTGTGCCTACCACAAGAGTCCCGGCCACAGCACCAACAAATGCCGCGACCTCCTCAAACAGCTCTGGAGATTGTTCGAGGAGGGCAAGTTGGACAGCTTATTGGTTTAGCCGAAGCCCCTACCAATCTCTATAGACGATCGTCCGAGTCGAACACAAAACAGGCTGGAAAGCTCATATGAGCCGACCCCTGTATCAACCTCGGCGACCGTCCCTGCATGCTTCAATCAAGAAAAGGAGACCTCGGAAGCCTCCCCGATCTCCCTCCTTATTCAAGAAACCGGAGGACTCGATCGCCATCTACAGTTCACCATCTAACACAATGGACTAAGGCACGAGATCGCCTCCCCCGCACAACGTACACCGTCGAAGATCGGCATCTGCATGACGATCCAAGGTGGAAGAGTGCAGCCATGGTCCTGGTGGTCGATGGAACCGACTGCTTAGGCCATGCAAGGTCCCTTTAGGCCAAGATCGCCCGCCCTTCGTTTAAATACGAGGCCGGCGTAGTCTGAGGGCCCTCCAAAATAAATGAGTGGACACGATCGCTCGCCCTCAAAGGTTCATCACCTAACATGGTGAACCCGGACAATGCGATGTGCCACAACCCCCGTCTCAACGTACACCGTCGAGGTCGGCCATCTCCATGGCTGGCCGAGGTGGAATCAGAGCTAACAAGCTGCGGGCGCGGAGTTGAGTCATCCGACGCTGCCCCGCGCAAGGACTCCTCTAGACCGAGACCGCACGCCCTTCGTTTAAATACGAGGCGAGGCGCAGCCTAACAGAGGACCCTCATAATAAAGTGAGTCGCGAGACACTCAATGTCTTCGCGCATCAAGACATGATCAAGGAGTCGGTCCATCGAACTCCGCGTTCATGCACGGTTCCTCAAGATGGACGACCGTCCCCGAGGATTCGACAAAGTTGAAGACCGCTCACTCAAGGAATTATTTTCATCCCCTTACTTCCACTAAGTGAATAAAAACAAGGGGCAATAAGAGTGCGGACTACCTACCTACACGACGATCGTCGATATTCAATCACATACGGAGATCGTCATTTTTTCAGATGTAGTGCAGCGATCGAACTTGTTGTAAAAAGTTGTCTTGTGAGTTTATCAATTCATTTGGAAATACCCTCGCGACAGTCTCTCCTCACACATTTGTACAAAGTCAAACAAAGACTCAAAAATAAACCATTCATTCAAGTGATAAGTCAGAAATCCAAATGCTCATTTCATTACTTGAAAAATAGAGTACATGATCGCCCGAAGGCCTAAGTGCTACAAAAGAAAGCTACAAACTACAAAGAAAGTAAGCTAAAAACATCAAAAATGAAGCGCCTCAGGCCCCTGCCTGGCCTTCGCCATCAGCATTCGGCGCGGTCCCCTCATCCTCCGGAGCGTCGGGATGAGCAAGATTGGCTGGGGACGGATACCAGCTCAAGTCCACGCCGATGTCCGCCAGGTCCAAGATCGGCAAGGAGAAAGCCGAATGGAGAGGATGCTCCAATGCATATGACTTGAACTTCTCAGCTAGAGGGCCGACCTCCAAGCCTCCCTTCTTAGCCGCTCGAATCGAGTCGGCGAACGCCAAGTAATAGGCGAACTCGCTGACATACTCCAAGTTTTGGAAGGGATCGGCCTTGGTCGCCTCAACCTCTCCTCTCAGCTCGGCCATCGCCTGTTGCGATCCCTGGAGCTCGGCCTCCCTCGCAGCAACCTTCTCTTTCGCCTCCGTCAGCTCGCTGGTCAGCCTAGCGATCGTCACCTTCTGGCGATCGGCCTCCTCTTCAGCAACATTTCTCGCCTGGACGGCACTCTGCATCTGGTCCCGAAATCGGTCGACCGCCATTCGGTATTTCTCAGTCTCCTTCTTCTCCAGCTCAAGCTCATGGCTCGCCCGCTTGGCCGCATCCAAGGAGTCCTTCTCCATCGCCGCGATCTTGTCAGCAAACTCGGCGTTCTCTTTCCGAGCCGCCTCGAGATCCTCCTGAAGGCGAATAGTGGAGGGCCGCCCCTCAAACTCTGAGCACTGACGGCCATGGTCGCCGTCTGAAGAGAAAGGGCGACAACAGCATGCATCGAACTCGACGATCGCTGCCGAGCGATCGCATCCAGATCAGTTCTCCACGCCTTCGGCAAAGCAGAAGCAGCCTTGCTAACATAGGGAGGAATGTCGCAGGAATGGCGAGGAGATCGACTCGCCAGGAAATCCACGACCATCGGTGGACAGGACGGATCGGCGCGACGGATCCTGCATCAAAACAACTAAAGTTAATACAACTCCTATGCAGATGCAAATTTCAACACAAGAATGCTACCTACCTCTCAGCCTTCTCGGGATCCCGACCGAAGAACGGTTTCCCTCGAGGAGTCTCTGCATCCGCGATCGCCGTCTCCCGCAGAAAAGCCGCAGAGGGCGGCTCGCTCTCCGGAGCAACGATGGTGATCGGAGGCGCGGCGATCGGCACTTCATCGCCCGTGGCAGGAAACGAAGTCTCTTCCGGCCTCGGCCTCTTGCGATTCGCCCGAAGCCCCTCCTCCGGAATTTCCTCCTCAACCACGACCTGCTCCACGCGAGGCTCCGGCTCCACGCGAGGCTCCGCCTCCGGAACTATAGGCAATGCAACGGGTGGAACCCGAGTCGACCTCTTCGCGCGAAGACGGCCTAGGACTCCTGGGTTCGACATAGCGATCTCGACCGGAGGCTCCAAAAAGCGAGGGAAGCGAACCTCTGTAGTTAAGACGATCGATCAACGGTCAGACACTTTCCTCAAATAAGGCGATCGCCTAAAAAGTGAGGGACGCAGAAAGTCATACCTGGCACCGCGAGATGTCTCGGGAAGCGGAATAGTCGAGCTGACAACCAACGACTCTCCTTGTTGATCCGAGTGGCGTCTAGGTCGTCGTCCGACAAGCTCCTAATTCGCTCCCAAACAACGAGAAAGTCGAAAGGCAGGTCCTCGATCGCCGGAATATGAAAGCCTGCAAAACAGAAATCAAATTAGATCAGTCCAAAACGCATCCAAATGAAGGGAGAGTCTAAACCCTTACCGGGATTCCTCTCCCGAAATTCAGTGGGGATCTCCAGTCACTGGGATTGTCGCCGAAGCTCTCCACTTGCCGGCGACCCAGAACCACTTCGTCTGATCGCCCCGTATCTTATTTGGGACTCCATGAATCACCCGACCAGATCGGCCTTGAATATGGTAACCGCCGACCAACCCTCTGTGAGCCGTCAGTTTAAACAAATGATTCATCTCCAACGGCGACGGGAGGCGGTACAGGCGGTGACCGCCGAATAGGGTGAGAGTGCAGGTGATTTGGAGCCAGGCGTTCGGCGTCAGCTGAAGTGGCGCCACATTCCAAGCGGCCAACAGATGGGAGACCGCAAAAGATAAAGGGAAGCGCAGCCCGGTCTCCATAACGGCCTCACTCACTGCGACCATACCCATCGGAGGCTGGTCGGCTCGTTCATTCTCCGCGGGCGCGAACATGTCCACATCTGAAGGAACATGGAATCTTGTCCTCCAGACGGCCAGATCTCTCCTGGTCGTCGAGCTCGTATCCGCCGAGCGACAACAACGATGGCTGCGCGGCACGACGATCTGCGACCGCTTGGGAAGCACATAGGGATAAGCGACCGAATATCCCGGAAGTCGAATCTCGGAGTAGACCGGCTAACCTCTCCATTATTTCAAAGAAAGGCCCTATAGCCCGACCAAAATCACTATGTTGCTCCCGGAAGCCCCGATCGCGGATCTCTCTCGATCTGCGATCGTCTCTCCTCAAGCCCGACTCCCTAGCAACATCGGCCTCATTGAACAAAGCCTCAACTTCAGCCGGGTCGATTCCGGCTCGAATAGCTTCAGCCGCCGTCTCCAGGTGGAAGACGGAAGAAGTTTCTCCCCGGGCAGCCGATGTCCCGGCGGCAGAACTAGTTCCCGCTCCAAACGATGATGAGGTTCCGGCCATTTTCAGAGATAGAAAAGAAGAAAAGGATTTTTCTTACCCTAAAGTGAAATCGATCGACGATCGGCGCTAAGATCTTCAGAAAATTCGGCAGCAGGACCTTCTTTCTCCAATACGTACGCGTGAGTGAGACTGCAGCCCCGCGCCCCCTTTTATAGGAGAAGGCAGGGACTCGATTGCAATAAGGGAAAACCTCAGGGGTCGGATCTCAAACGACGCGCTAGTTGACCCCCTCGAGACCCGCGTACGCGTCTTTTCGAGGACGCGTCAGCCGAGGAGTCATTAATGACCGTTGGCGTCCTCCAATAGAAGCCCGACACGTGCGCGGAGACTTTTCAACACCCATTGTTTTTTCCCGCGCAGTTCAGCGGCCAACCAGGTCGTCCGAATCCAGAGTATATCATCTCAAAGACGATCGCCAGTTCAGTTAAACACGAAGTCGCTCGTCAAAAGTTCAGCGATCGCCAAGAAAGCCACCTCACCCCACGTTTCCAACGTATGAGCGAGCTGGGGGGCAATTGTTGTGTCACGATTTATCCATCCCGACAGGCGATCGACTATAAGGCCGAGCGACCAAGTCAACATCAGTCAAACTATGGCTAGCTCGCCAAGTCGAAGATATCAGACCACCATCAAGTACCTAGCGATCGACTCCCAAGGCGATCGCCCTTTGGCAGCTGGCGATCTACTCTACTAACCAGCTAAGGGCAATCGACCTGCGCCCCGAGCAGAGGCGATCGCCCGTCAAAGTCATCAAGGACTGGATCTCAGAAAAGCACCCACGTGCAGATCCACCAAAGGCGCTGACAAGATCTTCGCCAGCAGATAAGATCTTTTGCTGACAGACAAGACCTTTGACCACAGCCTATCACCTACCTCACCTACCAGCATGCGCGCCGAAAGTTGTCAGTGGGACCACCCGCGACAGCAACTCAGGACGCGTGTAAGCTCCCCATTGGACCGAGCAATGATCGCCAAAGAACTCCCCGCAGACTTTGAGGGACAGCCCATGTGCTAAAAGACGATCGCCCGAATATTATATTTCAGAGAAGGCGATCGCCCGGCATATCCAAGTCCTATAAATAGAGAACCTCCTCCTACTGGAAAAAGGTTCAGAACTCATCCACTACGGTTCGGAATTCATTTGACTTACGTCCGAAATACATTCCACCAAAGGTTCACATTCACTCACATTCTGATACATTCACGGAAATACTGAAGAACATACACATCATCAAGCTCCCGGCTATCTCACCGGAATCCGTCTCAGGACTTCTCTCTCCAAATCTCTCGTCCAGAAGACGATCGTACGGCAAGTCTCCACTAGACAGATTCCAAGGGATTCATAAGCCCAGAAGCCCAGGCATCCAGCTAAATACTCGCCGTGAGAGATGATCGATCTCTCACCGCCGCGACTGTTCATCACCTTTGTTACAAGAACTCACAGAGCATCAAATCTGGTTCTTCCGGCAATCTACACGCTCACTAGCTAAGATAACAAGAATCTTTACACTCATTGTAATTGTATTCTTACATTAGTACTTGTATCCCCGAATATCGGTATTAATAATATCTCGCGAGAGCATTCAAGCCCGGGACTAACAACCCCGGCAAATCTTGTGTTATTTATCTTTCTCTCGGAAGTGCTCTTGCATTTGTTTGCTATCCCATCCATTCCAGCAATATCTATCTCCGGATAATATTTTGGGTAGCAACACACAAGAAGAACTAGATACTGAGATATCACCATTCCCTGAATGGAAATCTCAATCCGAGCTTAGAAGACTCAATATGTGCACTATTGCTGTATTCTTAGCCCAGTCCGAACCTGTTTCTACCATAAAGGCTCTTAATAATTCTCATTGGATAACATCTATGGAAGAAGAGCTTAACGGTTTCGAAAGAAACAATGTATGGTATCTTGTACCCAGACCTACGCATCAATCAGTTATTGGAACCAAATGGGTATTTAGAAACAAGAAGGATCGAAATGGACTAATTATAAGGAATAAATCCATACTAGTCGCACAAGGCTATAGACAGGAAGAAGGCATAGACTACAATGAAACTTTTGCCCCTGTAGCCAGACTAGAAGCCATTAGGATATTTTTAGCCTTTGCCGCCCATAAGAGCTTCATTGTATACCAAATGGACGTCAAAAGTGCATTCCTAAATGGAGACCTTGCCGAAGAAGTTTATGTTGAACAACCACCAGGGTTTTCCAACACAGACGGCATCGATTTAGTATACAGGCTGAGGAAAGCACTGTATGGACTTAAGCAAGCCTCTAGAGCATGGTATGAGACCCTGTCCCAGTATCTAACCGATAATGGATTTGAGAAAGGTGTTGTGGACAAAACCTTATTCAAAATACAGGAAGGTGATAACCTTCTAATGGTTCAAATCTATGTAGATGACATTATATTTGGTTCAACTAACCTTGCTTTATGTAAAAGATTCTCTCATCTCATGCAAAGTAAATTTGAAATCAGTATGATGGGAGAACTTAGTTATTTCCTAGGTTTGCAGGTAAAGCAGTTGCCTACAGGAATTTTCATCAACCAGGAAAAATACAGCAAGGAGCTTCTCAAAAAATTTGGAATGAACACTTCCAAATCATCGTCAACCCCCATGAGCACTTCCGTGCAAATTAGTGATGATGAAGCCGGAAATCTGGTTGACCAATCACTCTACAGGAAGCTTATTGGCTCTCTCCTGTACCTAACGGCTAGCAGGCCCGATATCCAGTTTGTTGTAGGAGTGTGTGCGAGATATCAAGTAGCACCCAAAGAATCACACTTCAATACAGCTAAACGAATCCTGAAGTATATTAAAGGAACAGTCGATGTAGGACTGTGGTATCCTAAAGAAGGCGGATTTTATTTAGTTGGATACAGCGACTCGGATCTCGGAGGCTGCAATCTAGATAGGAAGAGTACAAGTGGAACTTGTCACTTTCTTAGACCTAGACTTGTCTCTTGGAAGAAGCAATTGGCAAACTCACTTTCCACGGCTGAATCAGAATATTATGCTGCTGGTAGTTGCTGTATGCAGATCCTTTGGATGCCGCAACAGTTGTCATATTATGGGAGTGAAGCTAAGGAAACGCCAATTATGTGTGATAGCACGAGTGCAATTGCAATAACGCACAACCCTGTATTGCACTCGCGCACTAAGCATATCAACATGAAGCATCATTTCATAAGGAATCATGTCGAGAACAAGGATGTTCGGCTAGAAAAGGTTCATACAGATATTCAGTTGGCCGACATCTTCACCAAGCCTCTCGACACAGCAAGATTCAACATGCTTCGACAAGAATTGGGATTGCTACAGCCTGACTCCCTGTAAGTATTTATTGTTTTTACTCAACAATTGAGGGGGAAAGCTGTAAGACCCAAGAATACAATATCCACCATTAATTATCTGTACACTCAGAACCTTCAATACAGCACTGTAGGGAACAAAGCAATATGAATCATCCTACAGCTGACGTGTGCAATAATTAAGGGGGAATACAGTATGACCCATGAATACAGCATTAATCCAAAAGTTGTTGTATGGAATTGAAACCTATATGTACCTTTTAAGGGGGAACGCTGTATCGTCGCGGATACAGCACATACTATGGGATTTCGATTCATTATATATTATAATATTTCATTTTAAAAATAATTTTTGTCCACGTGCCCCGTTTTCATATCAAACGTCGTTTACATTAAATGCCTTACACGACATCTGGACAATCAAATCTCAAAAGCCGCGATGTTTTCAAATTGTTTAATATTTAATACCGCCGTTTCAGGCATTAAGGGTAACAGCAAATGTCATAAGTGGGACCCGCTCCTATTTTAAAATTCAATAGATAAGTGTACCAGTTACACTCAGTCCATCGTGACCGTTCGTTTCAAACACCGGTTCCCATCCCTTAAATCTGACCATTCGTTCTCTGAAAACCCTTCTTCGCCGCCTACTATAAAAGGACTGCAAATGCCATTTGAGACTCTTTACTCCTTCTGCATATTTTAAGAGCACTCAAGCAATTCAGCCTACAAGTTTTTCTGTGTTTACTGCATATTCCTCTTAAATCTTTTTCATCTTTTCTTGAGAATCATCAATGGCGTATACTCAGACATCTTCCACCTCTCTCAAGAAGTCTCTAAACTTCATCGATGGACGGATCTTCTCCAGATCTGTCGTGATGGAACGCATTCACGCTGAAACTGATGACGTCGATTCCATGGAGGTCGTCACCTCTAGAATCCGTCAACAAGGCCTCTACCGCCTTGGGAGCCACACCGCCGAGAAATATAACGTTCATCTTGTTGAGGAGTTCTACCTCAACGCCGTAGTTCGTTTTCTGCCTCTGGCTCTAGGAGGACATGTTGCTGATATCGCAGCAGTCATTCGCGGAGTGGAGATCCGCGTTGACCAAGAGCTTCTCAAAAACATCTCCAGGCTACCCTCTGATGGCCTGACCATGGAAGAACTTGAGACCTTTGGGTCTCAAGAGTTGCTGACTCAATACTATGGTTTGTTCACCGGATTGGCAACGGTGGAAGTGGTTCACACCACATGCCATAAGAAAAAATTTTGTTTATCGTTTGTTTATTTGCATGATTTTTGTTGTCGCATCATTGAGAATCGTACAAGTGCATTTGAGATGTGCACAAATCTCAGATTCAGGATGATGGTCGCCATTATGACCTGCAAGAAGGTCAACTGGTGTCAGGTTATCCTCAAACGCTTGCAGGAAGAGGTGTCCAAACCTGCTACTCAGAAGAAATCGTTTGGTTTATTCTTAAACCATGTTTTGACGAAGTGCGGACTTCAGCAAACCGCAGATGCAAAGAAGATAAGTTCGCGGATATTCTTAGGAGGCGTCAGGCCCACTGCCTTCAATCAGAGCATCCTGATTGCGAACAGGCCCTTTATCCGGAACTTGCCGCTATCTGAAGATCCGAGGGACGTTTCTTCTAAGTCCCAAAGTGTCGAATCTTCAAAGAAAAGAAAAAGATCTCACAGCAAGACACCAGTTGCTGCTGAGAAGCCGAAAAGGAAGCTAAGGAGGCTTACGAAAGCTAAATCTACAGAACCCTCCGAGGATGCTCCTATCGTGGCGCAACCCACTGATCAACTACTCCAGGGCCCAACCCCTGTGGAAGAGATGCCCGCTACTGTATCGACAGTAGATCCCGAGCCCTTGGCGGCAATGACGGATACGAGGACATCTGCCAACTCAAAAGACTCTGGCAAGTCGGCTGCCTGTTTGGAGCCAACAGCTACCTCTCCTATACGGGATTCCACACCCGTTCAGGATCCACCTTCCTTCGGGGTACCATCCCCTGTAAGGAATCCCTCTACAATACTGGCTCCCACACCTGTAGAGGAACCCCTACCTATAGAAAACCCAGACGATGTACGGAGTCCCTCCCCTAACACAATAATTTCCAAGACTCTGCTTTCCGTACAGATTGAGCAGTCATTCGAGCGATTTCTCCAATGGAAGAATTTTAGACTTGCTCCGTATGAAACATTGTACAACTGGAGTGAGTGGTGTAATGAAGAGAAGTTCGTTTTGGAAGTGACGGACATCCAAGAAATTGTTGTCCTGATCCAATGGGACAACTTATTCGTCAAAGAGCTAATTGAGAGTAATCTGCTTGATAAGGATGAGGCCAATAGGAAAGGAAAAGCTTTGTCAATGGAAGCTCCCGACAGTCCAAAATCTGATCCTGATTCCGACGATGATGACGACGCACTCCAAGCTGGTTTACGGATGAGTTGAGAGGAAGCCCAAGCCAATAAAGATGAAGGGACATCCACCCATCAATCGTCCCCTTCGCCACAGCAAGACACCGTTCCTGATAATGAGGATTCAGTCCCTCATGTCGAGGAGTAAGAACATGTTTCGCAACAGGCACCCAAGCCTGCCGTCGCCGCCGAAGAAGAAGAATCACGCGCCTTCCAGCAAGAGGAATCAGTCCCTCTGCCGGAATAGGCGGATGCTGAGAGACACCAGGAGGAATTGGTCCCTCCTTTATCCATGTCTAAAGATACCTCTTCGAAACAGGAGGATGTCGCACCTCCTTCCGTCGAACCCGAAACAGCTGCTCCCGCACCATCAATCGCCTTGGAATCCGATGACGGTACTATACCTGAGGATGTCCAACTGACTTCACGCCCTAACGTGAACTTGATAAGGTTGAATGGAGTAGAAGACTTCGCCCAGCCAGATTCTCCCTGCACTGAAACAAGAAAAGAGCGATTACGTGCTCTTGGCCTCCAAACTGTATTTATTCAGGACGCAGTCAATGCTCTACACTCAGTAGAAAAGGCTCTGGATTGGCTTCACACATCCGCTGTTGAAGAAATGACTGGATAAAAGCATGAAGTCTCTCGAGTAGTCGAAGCCTTCACTGTCTTTCCAGAAGTCTTCAAGCAAGCCCTGAGCAATCTGCAAGAGAAGCAAGAAACGATCCAGAGAGAAGAGCAATCGAAACTATGCGTATCTGAGGCCAAGACCGCATCTGCTCTAATCTAATCCAGTTCCCAACTGCGAGCTAATGACAAGAACATTAAGGATATGTCGCAGGTGCTCTCCTCCCTTGTTAAGAGAATATCAAATATGGAGACGAAACAGGATACCGCTCTGGAGATACTGTAACGTATTGATGAAAAGGTATCATTCCTTGATGATGCCAAAAAGGGGGAAGAAGCACGGGAAGCCGCCAGGAGAACGAGGTTGGATCAAGAAAAAGAGTTGTTAGCTCTATTTGAAGACTCAATCACTGTTGATATAGCCCGTATCTCAACTCCAAACGTGAGGATACAGGGAGATAGACCAGAATTCCAGGATCCTAAGTATCCTTGGAAAAGCCTAGTCCGAAAGCCGCATTCTATGAACCTCCCGGCAGACCGTCAACCTACCGCTGCAGAGATCAAAGAGTGGAGGAGAAATGAACTGTTAAGATACTTCGTTGTACTTATCAGGGAATCCGCTTTATTCAATAGATGCAGAACGGTACAAGAAGCCGCCAAGGAATTCAAGACGAAGTTGAAAGACGGATCACTCCCGCTACAGCAGCAGATGAAGTCAAAGCATAGAAAAGGTGACTTGGTGACCCATTCAGAAGACTGGATCCTAGTCTTTGATAAATCTTATGAAGGACGTGTAATTTATCAGAATCGAGACAAGGACGCTCATCAGAACTGGTGGCGAAACACCAAGAATGACCCTCCCAAGCGACCATGGAGACACTCTGACTTTAGGAGCTGAATACCTTAGTGTATTATTCGATTGTAATTTTACTTTCAAAACAGCAATCTTTGTACTCTATTTGAATATCATTAAAAATTTTGCCTGTCTTGAAAGATTACAACTCATAATCTACTGTGTTCATTTTTGTTTACAGTCACTTTATTTATTCTTACTGTATTCATATTATGAAATCTATCTCATACACAAGCTGTAAGAGCTTGTCTACGAACAGTTCATAGTTTAAGTTATATGCATCTAGAAAACAATGTAAGATTGTGCCTGCGCGCCAATCATAAGCTTTCAATGTAACTTTCTTTTGATAAAAGCTGAACTTGCCTGCGAGCAGTTCTTAGTGTTAAGCCAAAAACCGAAGGCCAGAACATTCGAAAGAAGACCAATAAGTCTACCCTACTTCAAACCGCTAAGTGCCAAAGTTTTGGCATCATCAAGGATGTTTGGACAAACATCATATGGTTTCAAAAAGAAAGACTCGAAAGGACTTGGAAAAATTATCGAAAAGGGGGAAATTGTTAGGATAACAAATCCCTGTATCGATGCTTCCCTGTATCGATCGTATTGTCAGGATGTTTTGACAATATGCCAAATCCTGAATACCGCCTCTAGCTGTATCGAAAAGCTGATCAAGTATCAAACCTATATCGAAGACTTCTCGCAGTCCCAACAATACAATATATTGATCATACAGCAAAGAGTCCCGCAAAGCCAAAGTATGGAAACTGTCTCGAATACCAATACAGTGATACCTTCCATACATCTCTCAACAGGACAAGAAAGAATCTTCAGTATTCGCTAAAAGTCAAGTCCCGTTGATAAAGAAGTATTTAAATACTAAAGGATAAAGTATTTAAATACTGTAAGTCAGAAGATCTTCAAAATCCCGCAATATCCGGATCTCAGTCAAATATCAGTTGTCGCAGAATCTTGCTCAACAGATATATTTCAGAGGCTATATATATCTCCATAGTTTGAAGATCATAAACCACAAAACGACTGAACTACACGAAAGAACGACTTACAAACAATCAAGCTTACAAGAAATATTCAGAGCAAAACATATCTCCCCAAGCTTTCTGCTATTCAGATATAAGAGATATACAGTACTCAAACCTTGAACAACACATCATCAGCTTATAGCCCAGAAAGTCATAGCTGTTGTTCAAACCCTGTTCTATCTTTGAACAAACTCATATCAGCCCTGTGTGGACTGAGGAATCTTTGCTACTCCCAAACTGTGTGTGAAGGACTTGCATCGAAGAAGACGAAGCTTCAGAACTGTGTGTGAAGAAGCCAGTCAAAGTGTTAGCTCAAACCAATCTGTGTGAAAGGTTGAAAGCTAAGATCTTTATATCAATCTGTGTGAACGATATATTGATTAAGTGTTGTTATAATTACGTAGTTGTGTACGCAGTAATTATAATAAACTTTTACTCTGTGTGGAGGACCAGGTGGACGTAGAGGTTTACCTCGAACCACTTTAAATACCGTGTTATTTACCTTCTCGCTTTTATTGTTTTATTAAACCGTGATTATTTAAGTATACATCGCACATCGAGTTGTCAGATTCCACAAGAATCTCATCAGATTTAAGACTTCCGCTACGCACTCAGATTTAAAAACCGTACAGCTTGTTGTTCAAAACACTTTTCCAAGCTGTATCCAGTATACTTAGTGGCCAACACCTACTGTGCTCTCCATAAAGTTCGGTCAAGTGTGCGAGAATCTGCTTAGCAGAAGTCATTTTCTCGTGTGCTCTCTGCAGCTCATTAGTCATTGAGCCCATCATAAAGCCACGGACCAGCACGTCATCCTTGACCTATTTTTCATGGACGTCAATCTCTTCCTAATTACCCCTAGTCCGGATTGGAGTCGGTGGAATGTCCGCCTCCAAGACGTGTCTCCATGCTGAGTACAATCATCATATTCCGCAACCATTCAACAAAGTTGGGGCCAGTTAGGAGATTCTTTTCAAGTAATATTGCAAGTGGGTTCTTAGCCATTTTAGAGAGATATAGTTTCGTTTCTCTGCATAGATTTAGACAAGATTGAATTAGTGACTTGTTTTATTATGACCGAGTATAGAATTTAAGGGCTTGTATAATTATTGTCTCGTCTCCCACTAATTTTATCAGAATTATACACTCCCATGTTATAATCCGGAAGTCATGGTAAGATCGACTTCTTAGTGGTGATCAAGTTCTTTACAAATTTTAATAAACGCAACCTATCAGGTTTCTTGCCAATTAATTTTTGTAAAGTGGTGTCTAACACCAACCCGTCCAACGGATGATTTGATCTTCTTTTACCCCTAGTCTTCATGCTCTCAACCTATCAGGTTTCTTGGCAATCCATACTATCTAAGTTGTTGACCATCAACGTCTATCAGTTTGACTATTGAATCTCACCCGGCAACCTATCAGGTTTCTAGGGGCGAAATTTATCACCAACCGAAGGCATCTAATGCACTCAAGAATTTTTCAACCTCTACCAAATATACTACCCCAATAACTCGGAAGCATAGCACACCAGCTCGGGTATCAATTTTCTACGAGTTTGATGGAGGGTAGGAAACCTCGTAACCTTTTTCAAACTTAGTCTGTTTGTTGTCGGGAGAATTTCGCGATTAATGTTACACTTTGCACATTAATTCATTTATAAGCGCGTTTGTTTGTCAATCATTCAAAATGAAAAACAGTAAATAGCAACCTAGTTACTACCAACATATAGCTCGTGGACCTATTCTTAAGTACTGGGCCAAGCGAATGACCCAATTAAAAAAGTCTAGGATTCTTCATTTTCTCGGCCGGTTGTCTTCGGTCTTCGTCATAGCCAAAAATTAATTACATCATAGAAAATGCATCCTATACAAATTTTCTAGTAAAAAATAAATAGGCTCAAAACGGCCTTTACAACCTAATCGAAACGAACAAATCAAAACTAAGTCCACGAGCTATATCACCATCACATAAGGATTCCACACAACATGTAGCGGCAATGAAATTAAACAATTAATTTTAATATAAATTAATCCAATTAATCTATAAAATTAATCTATTCAATTTCTACTATATTAATCCAATTAATATATATGGCTTAAAATTAAATAATCAATTAATGTATTAATCCAATCAATATAAAAATTAATCTATTCAATTTTAATGGTATTAATCCAATTAATACTAATAATCGTCATTTCAATTCATTCGAAGTAATCCGGTCAAAAATAGTATTTTCGTTTAATATCTTTCCGATTTAAAATAATATTCCAAATATTCATTTTAATCAAATTAAATCTAATTTAAAATATGGGGAAATATTACAAGGTAATACAAAGACTAAACGAAGTTCCGGACAAGTCGGAATGGGCCCGTCCCGCAAACGGAGCCCGAAAAAGGGGGCTGGCCGAGGGTGACTCGCTGGTGCGAGTCACCTGCCTGCCATCGTCCGGTAGCGAGCACTGTCCGCCACCCTACTGTGCAGCGCAGCGGTGACTCAGGCACTTTCGCCGAGTCCGACCTCCGTTCGGCTTGTTTTTTCGGCTCGTTTCCAAAACGAGATATTACAACGAACAATATAAAATCTACGATTATACCAATAATGATTCTAAATCATTAACATCAACCAAAAGCATTCAAAATGCACAAATATTCATATATACGTTATCACTGACCTCTCTCCGATACCACTGTTGGGATTCCGGAAACAAAACAAAATACGCAGCGGAAAATAATAAAAGAGTCCTAAACAAGGATCGATCAAGTAACGTATATACGAAAAGAAATAACGAAGCGGAAAGGTTCAAAGTCCCATACTCTTGAAGCCTTTGATAATATATTCGTTAATTGATATTGTTCATGAACCCGAGCACGAGCACGAAATCCCTTCGTCCCAAACACCGAAAATATGATGCCTCTACTTTACCATGCGTCAGAACTTGACTGGAAAAATATATAGCAATCTGTTCTTGGTAGAACACGGCTAGGAATTACTATATGAATTTATCTCTCTTATTTTTTCTTGATATTCTTTCACCTCCAAGATGAAGAATGAATATGAAATTTTTCTCTCACCTCTCCTAAAAAACCTCTCGGTTGAAGTGTTGCATAAAGTGGGTGTAAGAAGTACTCTTCCATTCATTATATGTGAAAGACATCACATGAAAGAATGATCCCACCCATAATGTCCCATGACATTTAGTGTTGACTACAACATGGTGGGATCACATGAAGAGTAATCAATCACCACAAGACAACAACATGTGAGGGGAAAAGAGGGGGGCGGCCCATGAGGAAATTTCAAAGAAACGGGCCGAGTCACTTGACTCGTGTACCGGATGTTTGTCAAACGAATCCGTTAAATACACTCCGTTTTATTTCTAATGTATTTATACTTAATTAATTAATCCAATTAATTAATTATATCAAATACAAAATATATTTCTCTAGAAAATATTATTTATGAATTAAATTAATTACCTAGTAACTTAATTTGAATTCATAAGACTGCTATTTGATTTATCCAATAAATCATAATCAGATATCCAATATCTAATATTAATAGAGAGATGATAAATTCTTATTTATCCGTCAACGATCCTGATGCGTGACTTTGTAGGTCCGTCTCAGCCGGCATTGGGAGGAACCAATGAGTGCGGGCAGTACTTAGCCAGCCTAGCGGGCCGCACTATAAATCCCGACTGAGAACGAATGAAAGGATCATAGAACCATTATGTCATGAATACCATAAACGAAAAGACCCTTCATCAGATGTCCCGGTCAAGTCTTCGGGTCACGGTAAAGTCAAACCCTAATGTTGACTAGACTCTATACATGTGTTAATGCAAATCAAGGTCGACTGATTACTAGTGTATCTAATACGACTAGATCAGAATGCTTTGGCCAAAGACTTATTATCTTATTTTGCCATTAACCGTATAGGACATTCGTTTGCTCACTAACAGGAGATAGAATCTTTTCTTGGCATACCACAAAGACTGCTACCTGCCCGTATAGTATGCACTTTGAGGTTGACTCAACAATTAAGCAAATGAGTCTAACTACTCTAATGACAAACTAAACGACGCAGGCACATCTTCTACTGAACCCTCAAGTCAAAGGTCCATGTATACTATCACAACCTTTCGATTCGTCATCGACTCTCCGAGAGTGAATACCGTGTGACTGAATCAAGTATAAGTTGTGTTCGAGTATACTGATCCCACCAATATACTTTTAACTATGCTATCAAGACATGCACACATCCTAACATCAGTTATACAAGTCTTACTAAAAAATTAATGCCCATTTAAGTTTATTAACTTGCGAACGGTTTACGTAAATAAACTTTAAACACTTCCAGTGCATTTTCTCTTATCCGAGAATGTTCGATTTATTTACATGGACTTCACTTCAATGTTTACCAAATCAAGAATGCATTTGAAATACAATAAAAAGTGAATGAATCATATTGCCATTCCATAATTACAAGTACAATGCCCCAACTCCCTCATCCCCTGAGTGGTATTCGAGGGCATATTCCTAACAGTTGCCATCTTTCCTTTTGGTTTCTTTGGCAGCCTGCAGTTAGCTGCCCTATGACTCATCTTCTCACAATTGAAGCATTTTTCCAGGAACTTCTCTTTCTTCTTTGAAATTTCTCCTTTAGGCGCCAGCCTGAATATTTTTCCATTGTTGCCTTTCTTGGAAGCATGTCCCACTTCCACAATATTAGCCTTGGCCACAACAGTATTGACCTTCTTTTATAACCCTATGTTTTCCTATGCAATCCGAAGTCTAAGAATCAGATCATCCATGCTCATCTCCTTGTACTTGTGTTTGAGATAGTTATTTAAATCTTTTCAAGTTGAAGGCAGCTTTTCGACCACAACAGCCACTTGGAAGGATTCACTAATGATCATACATTCAGCATGGATATCATGAATGATCACCTGCAGTTCTTGCACCTGACTGACCATAGTCTTGGAGTCCACTATCTTAAAACCCAGGAACCGCCCAACGATCCACTTTTTGGCTCCAGCATCCTCAATTTTATACTTATGGTCCAAAGAATCCCATAATGCCTTAGCTGATTTAGCAGTGCTATACACCTTGTATAGCGAATCAAAAAGGCCATTCATCAGATTAGGATTGGTATAATGATACTTATCCTAATATTAATATGGTTATTATCAATTAATTTTTTACTTATCCGAATATTAATTTTGATAATAATACATTAATTTGGCACTTTCCTAATCCGGAAATTTCTGATTAATTTAATGAGGCAGTTGGCAAATAAAATTGCAGTAAAACGATAATTCCGAGACTCCAAGACATTTCGCTCAGATCGACCCGACTCGACCCGAGTCGAGACGAACCAAGCCGGCCGGACGGCAGCGGCACATGTGTGTGTGCGCGTTCGAGGACCGCCCAATCACATATTCACTCATGTCTCCACTATTTGTTGGTGAACTAGCTCTTTGTGCATATATAGCCTTATATGCACAAAAATCTTTCTACTTTTTTCTAATGTGGGACAAATTACCACACCTATTTTCAATGAGCTCACTTTGAAGCATTAATGCTCATTCATCTCTCCTCCATATGAGTGTTTTTGCATGTCTTGGAAAGCTCTTGGAGAGCACTACATAATCCAAAAAAATCTCGACGTTGTTTCATCGTCGAGCCTACTCAAAATGGCGCCTCAAATTGGACTTTAAATAGCCCTTATAAGTCTATTTTCCAACAACTAGAGTTATCAAATTTGATCCGATCAGTCCAGAAATTCCAAAAATATATTTTAAAATTTATTATGATCTGTGCCATAATAACTACCTTAAAAATGTAATGCCACCTTTCTACTACCGGTTGTACGTAAAAGATAGCCGAGAAGGTATTAAGAATTATAACTCACCGATAAAAATATCAGAACGCTATAAAAATATTTTAGGAAATAATTTCACTAATTATTTCTCAAATAATAATATTTGTTTATTATCTTTTTCTTTAACGTAAAATATTGGGATTCTGCAAAAACCCTACACCATATCCATGCAGCATAATATCCTTAATGCATATATACTATTCTTGATCTTATTCTTCCGATGGAATCCAGGGCCTTGTGGAGTTGCTGAGATCAAGATCAGTGCTATTAGAACTTATTTTCTCTTTTAGCTTGTGGTAGTAGCTTATAAGCATTTCCATTCTTAGGCACCATTCTTTTAGAAAGAAAAGCACCAGATTCTTTCCACTGCATTCAGAAAGATAGCATCACTTCAACATGAATTCTGTTCATTACTTGTTTATTAACGTTTACTTTGTTGTAGGTCAGTTCTTGGAATCTGATATAGAAAAAGATCCATCGTCTTTCTTCTTTTTTCTATATGAATTAATAATACAAAAATTACCCCATGTTTAACTACAAAAAGACCCATGTTGTATCCTAGGTAGTACGGAGACGGGAACGGGGACGAAAAACGAGGACGGAGGCGGGGACAAAAAACGGCATAATCAAAATTTCAAAAAACGAGTACGGCATGAGTTCGGGAAGAAAATCCCAAAATTAAAATTCATACGGTATACATAATTCCAAAATTACAATGATAAGTCGCTATTATAACATCAAAAGAGTCGATCACAAACAATCAAATTTTAACGACAGAATCTTTAAAACACAACTATATACAATATATTATAAGACAAAACAACTGCAATTATCAATTGCAATTATCAATTTCAGAAATAAGTTCCAAAAAAAAAAAAAAAGAATGATGACAGATAAGTGCCTAAAAGGTAGACCTGGCAAACAGACTGGTCCAATCCAAACGGTTTGGGTTGACGATAGGTTGGATAATTTTGGGTTTGGGCCAATTTTCAAATATTAAAATACTTATAACTTTTCGTTTCTTATTTGTTTTTCAAAAAATATAAAAATAATACTCGTTACACAATCTTCAATTTCTCATCCGTTGTCCATATATAAAAATAATTCTAAGATTTTTAATAGAGTTAGAATATTATTATGCAATTTTAATATTAAGATAAATATTATTAGCCAAAACTGAGCGTGAAATGATATATGTATGCTAAACATTTGATTTTATTATTATTTAAGTTCATTTAAATTTGTGACTTTACAATGTTGATGTACTTAATTAAATTTAAAATCATATTAAGAAATTAAAAAGAAATAAAGATAGGCCTCTGGGCCGGGCTGGGCACCCGTGGGTTGGGCCAGCAATGGGTGGGTGATTTTTGGGTCGGGCCAAAAAGACCTTTTTTTTTACCAAAAAATAGAGGCCCAAAAACCAAGTTTTTACGGGTGGCCCAACTCGGCCCATGAGTTTGGGCCAATTTTTCCAGGTCTACTAAAAGGTAATAACTCGTATGTGCCTAAGAAAAAGAAAAGAGTCAATTGCAAATTTGCAATAATCAATTTCACAAATAAGGACTAAGAAAAATAAAAATCTCCTTCCAATTTTTGGGTGAAGGCCGACGGTCTGAGAAATGAAAGTAGGGAGAGAGAGATTTGAGAGAGAGAGAGAGAGTGTACCCGTACTTTTTATGAAAATTATTGGCTTTGACGTTCCTTCATTTTTGTCGCTCTTGTGGACACTTGTCGAGATGTTGTTGATTCTAGAGTTTCGTATCCTTCGGAACATGTTCGTATGAATTTGACCTTGCGGCGATGTTATTAGATGGAGCAGATAGCGCACGCTAGGTGTGAGCTAGCGCACGCTAGGTGTGAGCTAACGCACGCTACTTCTGGTTGGTAGCGTGCGCTAATGGTCTGAGTTAGGCAGTGGCAGTAGCCGAGTTCTGCTCACTGGACTGGCATTTAGAGCACGCTAGACATGAGTTAACACACGCTATTCGTGTCGAGTAGTGCGCGCTAGCTTCGCCAGTAGCGTGCGCTAATGGGTTGAGTCTGGCAGAGGCAGTAACCGAATTCTGCTCTCTGGACTAGCAGTTAGCGCACACTAGGCGTGAGCTAACGCACGTTATCGGCGTTGCGCAGCGCACGCTAGCGCCAAATGTAGCGCACGCTAACGACACAGGTCGGAAGCTACTGGACTACCGAGTGACCTCGTTAGCGCACGCTAACCTTGTTATTTAGCGCACGCTAACCAGATACAGTATATAAGGGCGGACAGCCCTGTTCTTCGCCACTTTTTCTTCCCATTTCTTCTTTTCGACGAGAGAACACGCGATGGGCTATTCCGAGATGATTTAGGGGCGGCTATTCATCATATATCATCATCTTTAGTGAGATAACGAAGATTATACAACATCTAATCCATTTCTACCTTTCAAATCAAGGTAAATTCCTTAGAATCCTAGTTTGGAGAATTTTTGGGGATTTTCTTAGATTCTTTCGATTTATCCATTTTGGAGCTTGAGATCTTTGAGATTATATTGTATATACCCCGTACCCATGTTTCCCCTACGATTATATAGATGATTATGTACTTTGTTCGGACTTGAGAGGGTTGGGATGATTTCCAAACCTCTAGGTGATTATCCTTGGAGTTTTGTGAATCGTAGGCGGGTTTCAGGAGTTACTTCGTGTGATTTGAGTATGGATTATTAATTATCGTATTCCTTACGAATCATTTAGGTGCCGGAAGTGCATTCTTGGACATACCGAACTTGTATTCTTTTTCTTCCGATTCTTGATGTCTCAAAGGCAAGTATATATTTATGATTGTACGTTCTCGACTTTGAAAGTAAGGTATATGAATTGTATGATTATATATATTCACTCTGGGACGGACCGACGGGTCCTATGAGGGTTCCGTTGCCTTTGGTTTAGTTCCGCGAATATTTTGGGTTAACCACTCTGGGAGGGTCCGATAGGGCTTCTGAGGGTTCCGTTGCCTTTGGTGCGGTTCCACGGTTAATCACGTATGTATTGAAATATAGTGCTATGAGATTTAATTATTCCGGAATACTAGTCTTGAGCTTGATGGATTGATGGTTGCATTTACTTTATTGTCGAGAAGTATTGTGTTTCATTTTCGTTATACTTGTACTAGCTATTCGACGGTTAATCCCTTTTGGGGGAAATACCTTTCATGTATTTCAGGATCCAAGAGAGCGTATAGGAATGTACCGGGTCGGCATGAAGATGATGGGCAAGTGTGATGTTGTGTCTTGTCGGTGGTTATACTTTGTATTTTTATCCATTCGGTGATATTGTACTTGAAATGATTATGAGTACTCGAGTACTGTTTCTAACTTCTTGATGTTTTGGCCTGTGTTGCCTTGGGATTTATTCTTGATGTATTGTATTCGATCTCATTGGATATTGTCTTGAGTGTCAATTTTATTGTCCTCCATTGGATTATGCTTGGACCTTATCGGTCAAAGTTCATGGTTCTGCATGTGTATAGCCTTGTGGGTCCCACAGCGGGGCTCACGGCGCTGTAATATGCCATGAATAACTTGGGGGTGTTACAGAGAAAGAGAAAGAGGGAGAGATGACTAACTAGAGAAGAGTATGACTTATAGCTGTGTTCTCTGTTCTCTCTTTGCGGGAGACTGAGGTGCGGGAATTATAGGGCATTTATTTCCTAATTTATATATTTTAATTTTTTTCTCTTCCAAAAACGTCCCTGAGACGTCCCCAGGGTTTCCCACTGTCGTCCCCAGGATTTCCCACTGTCGTCCCCAAAACCCGAGCCGTCCCTAACCATCCAGATTCGTGCCGGGGATGATTTTCGGCGTCTATGTGCTGTCCTCGTCCCCGAAACGTCTCCAACATGGAACGGGGCTCAAAATGAAGTCCCCGTGATTCATAGGTTGTATCCATGTCCAATTTGGATGGCAATCTTATAAATAAAATTCCACTCCCATAATATTTTTGTTTTTATTTAAATTAAATATATTACATTAGAGATATTTTATTAATAATAATTTTATTAATACAAGTTGCAATGGAAAAGAAGACATAAATTGCCCTAAAAATTAATTTAATTTAGGAGTGATTTGGTAATTTCATACAAAAGCTGAAAATCCGCTTTTCTTAGAAGCACTCCCAAATGTACTCAAAAAAACACATTTTTTTATTTTGGAAGTGCTTCTGATTTTTGCAGATCAGTATCCAAACACAACAAAATTATTTTTAAAAAAAAAATCCAGAAACCACTCAAAAGTCAATCCAAACACCCCTAATCTCGTGTTTTATGTAATACTGACAAAAAGAAGCAATACTAACGAAAAATCAATCGATACTAATAAAGTCACAGTCAATAGTACTCGTAGAAATTTTAAGGATTGTTGGAAATTTTTAAGT
This sequence comes from Orobanche coerulescens, assembly GCA_033398695.1. Classification (NCBI taxonomy): domain Eukaryota; kingdom Viridiplantae; phylum Streptophyta; class Magnoliopsida; order Lamiales; family Orobanchaceae; genus Orobanche; species Orobanche coerulescens. The sequence goes on along the minus strand of CM065805.1, from coordinate 24,396,027 downwards.
ATCGTGGTAAATTTTTAAATATTGGTTGGTATTTTTCAAATATTGTTTGTAAATTTTCAAGTATTACTTTAGTACTTGTTGGTTTTTTCTATATAAACCAATATTGGCCTGGATTGATGCTCACGTCGGAGCAACGTCAAATGCGGATGGGCGAACTGCCATGGGTGGCGCGGCAATTCATAATATATGAAAATTGTAGGGCGGGGTCATCTTAATTGACTTGAATTTTAACTTAGTTAAGGTAAAATTTATTTTGATTCATGCATTCTTAGTTCAATTTTGAATCTAGCGCAAGCTTGTAATCAGAGTCCATTCCCACAACACCACTATTCCGTAGAATGTGGTCCTGTAACTTCCAAGACTGCACCCTAGAAGCCACGAAAGCGTAAGCTGACAAGTCCTCTGCCGAACTAAGGCCTAACCCTTCCAATCGTATTGGCAGAGACGCCAACCTCCACTGGAAATCTCCAAAATATGGACCTCCACACACAACAATATCTTCTAATGCACCTCGAAGCCCCTTGTCAAAGAGGGATACGGCATCAGCAACAAAAGCCGGTTGACAAGTCCGGAGGCCGAACAACAGCTTAGCAACACCCATGCATGAACGGAGCAAAAGAAGCTCGCTCTGGGGGTCACATAACTCCCGTAGACTCTCCATCAGGTCCACCGCTCGCTGAGCCCTTTTGACTGCCAAAGTACTAATAAAACCCTCATCTCGGCTGACAGCTCCCCCAAGGAGTTTCACTCCCCTTGCTGGTCTCCCAATCCCACTCGGAAAGGCCCCCGACTGCACTTTTGCTCCATTACACGACGGCCAAAAGACCTCAGTTTTCTTAATGTTTTGCACAAGGCCCAAGGTCGGCCCCTCGGCTCTAATAATATCCAAAGCCTTAGCAACTTCATTCACTTCCCCAATAATCGTCCCTTCGTCTAAGTACCAAGCATGAAAGGGAGAGAGCAACACTCTTGCACCCTAAGAACAAGCGGGTGCAAGACAAGCGCAAAAAGAAGGGGCCCGAGGGGTCCCCCTGCTGGACTCCTGTGGTGGAACCAATATAAGTGTCCCCGACATACAATCTTGCGGTTTGGGAGTACAGAAATTGAACCCAAGGGTATATATATGGACAACGAGAGCACACTTCCCGCAGGAGAACCGTACGATCAACCAGGTTAAAGGCGTTAGAAAAATCAACCGTGAGCATGGCCAATGATGCATTATCATGAAACGCATTCAAGAATCTGTTGGCGCTGTGAAGTATGGCCTCGGCCCCGTTAGGAACTCCAACCCCAAATTGATAATCTTCTAGATGACTAAGCATCTCTTTTCCAACCTTATACATAGCGACTTTTGAGACTAACCTCCTCCAGATAGCTCCGACCGCGATAGGCCTGATCCCATTATCAGGCTTAAGCAATGGGGTTAGAGGTGCAGAGGCAATGAACTCTGCAAGGACCCTGGGACAAAACCCTCCCAACCAAAGGTTAACCACCTCGGTAATGGCCGCAAGCAAACCCGAAGCTGTCGAAGCCCCTTGTCCTGATAATGCGTCTAAAATATGTTGAGCCCTCAAACCATCCTTCCCACATGAAGTCCCTTTGGGGAAGGATTTAACACATCCCAAAACACAATCGGCATCAACCTGTAGGGCGTGTTTAGAAGGCGAGAAGGTAGGCAAGTTAGGGGGTTCCAGGATGGGATGTTTATCAATCAGGGATTTCAAGGTGGTATCCCCAACCGGGGCAACACCAGAAGAACATAAGATCTTAACCGCAGCCGTGAAGTGCCCGTACGCCACCTTTTGCAAACATTGTTTAATACCAGCCCCTTTCTTATTAGTATATTTGACAGAAAGCCTCCCCGACGGGCGCTCTGAAGACTGGGCAAACAGGTAGTCAGGCCATCTTCTCGGTAGGAACGCAGGTCCGGGAACCGTAAGTCCATGCAGTGTGGCAGGCTAGTCATCTAGGAGATTATCAATGTAACACCCCAAACTAGGCGGATATTACATTGCCGTGGATCCCCGACTGGGACCCACCAGGCGAATGAAAACTGATGAATTAAATAATATAATTGTAGTACCGAACCACATTATATTACCAAATACTCCGATGAGGAGTTTAGATACAAAACACCAGGACAATACCGAATACTAGTATATTTTATATGAAGATAAAATACACAACACTGAATGAAATGGAGTATCCAAATGAAAATCTGCAGCGGAAAATAAATGACAACAACATGAATGACTGAAAAGAACGGGCCCCCCTACTAGTATCACTGGGACTCCTCGCCATCAACATGCTCTTCCCGTGCCTTTGCCTTACCGTGACCTGAAACCAAAATCCCCCAATGGGGTCAGTTACAATCATGATATATCTGAAGTTATGAAATATCCTTAGTTATGAATTACGCTGAAGAGGAGTATCATAGTATGCCCGTAATGTTCTGTGCAAGTGTACAAGACGAATGACCGGACACACCCGTCCTTGTACCTAATTAGTCTCACGGAGGTAAGCGTTACCGTGTGCACGGTCCAATGTATCGGTGAACCCAATACATGACCATCGTGTACTCGACTAAAAATTCCACACATCCGCACCCGGCCACGCAATATAAACCCAGAAGGTCATATGAACAAGAATGACCACTATGAATATCAATGAATAATAATTCGACAGGTCAAGAATGACTCACCGAGATGGAAATAATAGTGAAGTGATTGATAACTCAATGAAATGACTGGAACCGTCGTTCCTTGTAAATGAAGTGATTAATCGACCATTACAAATCTCAATACGGTTAATGCAATGATGAATGAGTTATGATTATGAATGAACAACAACAAAAGGAATGAATATCCTGTTAACCGAGTAAGAATTAACTTACACAACAACGGTGCCAATTATCCTTCCACGAACAACGTCCTAATTGAGATATCGGTCGCTCGAAAAACCTTGAATAAAACAATTACCAACAATCAATTCAACATACGAATCAAACACGAATATAACAAACTCAAAACGTCTATACGACTAAACCAAGTTCATTGGGGCATTCAAATGAATACGTAGCAAAAATCCTTCCCGTTGGTTACAACCAAACCCAAATTATCGAAACCAACTATCAAATGATTGATTCAAACCAGCAAAACAATATCAAAGGCATCAATAATCCAATAGGAATCCACAATTCAAGATTACAACAACATCAATCGGAAATCCCCAAATTAACCGAAGTCAATCCCAAGAGTTCTTGAAATAAAACCCCAAAATAGCCATTAAATCTGTAGGAATATATTTATCCAAGGTAGATAATCCATATCTAACATATTCCAACAACAATCCAAGCTTACACGAAGAAATCGGAAGGAAAAACTCAAAAGTTCGAAATTCTAGATCCAAGAGATTAATACCTTTGATTTGATGTTTTGGAGATGATGAAGTGATGATTAATCCAACTCAAAGACTTGAAGATGATGATTGGTGATTACACCTCGAAGAACACTCTCCAGATCGCTCCAAATCGCCCGGAACCGATGAGAGAATGAGAAGAAATGACAAATGATGAAATATGGGCTACACTGTCCAATTTATAGAAATTCCAGTTTAGCGTGCGCTATCCCCAGTTCTTAGCATGCGCTAATGGGTGTTTTGGGTAGTCCAGTACCCACTGTCCGAAAACGGTAGCGCGCGCTACGTACCTTTTTGTAGCGTGCGCTACGGCTATACACTTAGCGTGCGCTAACCCCAAAATGTTAGCGTGCGCTAACGAATTATCTGATGCCCAGTACTGGATTCCAGAACCTTCTGTCCTCTGATCTGATCGTGGTAGCATGCGCTACAATCAATATTTAGCGTGCGCTACAACATCGATTGCGTACGCTAAAAACCACTCATATCGTGCGCTATGAATTAATCCAATGCAGTCCAGTAGCCACTGGACCCAACCTGATCCGACGTTAGCGCGCGCTACACCATATATTAGCGTGCGTTACTACAAACCACTAGCGCGCGCTACTTACCATTCGTAGCGTGCGCTACTTATAACTCACCTGCAGTCCAGTGCCTTCTGGACTGCAGCCAGGGCAACATTAGCGTGTACTAATGCTAAGTGGTAGCGTGCGCTACCTGTACTCAATTAGCGCGCGCTAAGGAGAGTACGTAGCGTGCGCTAGGGGTGGCATTTTGGAACCGAAAATTCAAAACCGAACCGAAAAAACCCGAAAAAATAACCGAAAAACCGAAACCGAAGAAGACCGAACCGAAAAACAAAAAAACAGAACCAAACCGAACTAATTTGGTTCGGTTCTCGGTTCGGGGTAGAGCGTAACCGAACCGAACCGAAATGGACCGAAGTCAAATTTCAACATACTAAAATGACCTTGTTTTTGTGATTTTGGTGTGTTTCGAATTTTAGTATAATTCGTTTTCCTTTTGTAAGACCCTCATGGGTCCAAGAAGGACGATAATATGCTCATGAATTTGTGATTCAATTAATTTAGGTTGAGAGAATGAGCTACTGTGATTTACGATTGTTATATATTTTGAGATATTTGGAAATTGCTATGCAACTCTAGCTTTTATCTTGAACATATATATATATAACTCTTGTTGGCTTGTTGTTATATATAATTTATTTTATTGCATATAATATTTGAATTTATATTGTGAAGAACCGAAAAAACATCAAACCAAATCGAAACCGAACCAAATATTTATAAAACCGAACTTAACCGAACCGAACTTCAAAAAGAACCGAACCAAACCGAAACCGAATATTTGGTTCGACTCTCGGTTTCGGTCAAAAACCGAACCGAATGGAACCGAGTCCACCCCTAGCGTGCGCTACTCCTCACACACAGCCCACAATGAAAATGACAATGATGATAAACACGGCACGATTCTCCAATTAGATTGATGATGGATGACGATTGATACACGATACAATTACTCTGAACGGTGAACACAATGATTGAATATTAGTGACAAATGATCATTAATGAGTGAAAATTACTGAGTGACAATTACTGAATGATAATGACTGAATGATAATGACTGAATGATAATGACTGAATTACAACCGGGTATTACATACACCCCCCCTTAAAAGAGTTTCGTCCCCGAAACTAAGGGTCAAACAACTCGGGATGACTCTCCCGCATACTATCCTCGGTTTCCCAAGTAGCCTCTTCGACTCCATGTCTAGACCACTGAATTTTCACCAAAGGAATCGCCTTGTTCCTCAACTATTTGATTCGCCGCTCTAAAACTCGTATAGGACGTTCCTCATATGAATGATCATCGGCGATCTCGATTTCGTCGAACTAAAGTATGTGACTCGGTTCGGCAACATACTTCCGCAACTGAGAGATGTGAAACACATTATGAATTCGGCTCAATGCCGGATGTAAGGCCAATCGATAAGCTAGCTCGCCTACTCGATCCAAAATCTCAAACGGTCCAATGAATCTCGGACTCAACTTTCCCCTCTTCCCAAAACGGAAGATACCACGACTCGGGGATACCTTGACCAAAACGTGGTCACCCGTCTCGAACTCTAATGGTCGACGACGATTATCTGCATATGATTTCTGTCGACTCTGAGCGGTCAACAAACGACTCCTGATCAAGATACCTTCTCACGGGCAGCTATAAGCATATCGGGCTCGGTGCCGATTAATTTTGATAAGTCATCCCAACACAAATGAGATCGACAATGACGACCGTACAAGGCCTCGTAAGGTGCCATCTTAATCGAAGCATGCCAACTATTATTATACGTGAACTCGATCAATGGTAGTTGGGCTTCCCAATTGTCTTTCCAATCGAGGATACATGCTCTCAACATGTCCTCCAATGTCTGAATAGTCCTTTCTGATTGCCCGTCGGACTGAGGGTGAAAGGCGGTACTGAGATTAAGTTGAGTTCCCATAGAACGATGAACTGATTTCCAAAAATGAGACACGAATCGTCCATCACGATCGGAAACGATACTTTTAGGAGTACCATGCAACCTCACTATCTCTTTGATAAATAACTGGGCAAGTCTCTCGGGACCCCACGTATCCTTAATCTCAAGGAAATGAGCTTATTTAGTTAAGCGATCCACAATTACCCAGATTGTGTTCATGCCACGACGACTCATCGGCATACTCGTGATGAAGTCCATTGAAATATCCTCCCACTTCCATTCTGGAATAGGAAGAGGTTTCAGCATACCCGCCGGTCGCTGATGTTCTATCTTGACTTGCTGACAGGTTAAGCATCTCAAAACAAATTCCGCGACTTCTCGCTTCATATTACTCCACCAGTAATTTTGTTTCAAGTCTTTATACATCTTGCTAGACCCCGGGTGAACGAAATAAGGGGTAGCATGAGCTTCTCTCAAAATCGAGTTTTTCAACTCGTCATTCGCCGGTACGCACAACCGATTCTTAAAACGCAAAAGTCCATCCTCGTGGACCACAAATACGGGGGCTTTCCCCTAAGTCACATCCTCTCGAATGCGTAACAAAAATGGGTCCGAACTCTGATTCTCCCTGATCGCCTCCTCAAGTGACGATGAAATCTCCAACGTACAAAGTTTCCATTGTACTCGCTGTAACCAGACCTCAATCTCGGGTCTCAGAAATTCCTGCTGAAGTTCCTTCTGAACTGTTAATCGAGCAAGCATCTGCTCCTGAACGGACTTACGACTCAAGGCGTCGGCGACAACGTTCGCCTTGCCTGGGTGGTAAAGGATTTCGATATAATAATCTTTGATTAGTTCCAACCACCGTCTCTGTCGCATATTTAACTCCTTCTGAGTAAATATATACTTTAAACTCTTATGATCGGTGAATATCTGACAGGTAACGCCATAAAGATAATGACGCCAAATCTTCAATGCAAATACCACGGCTGCTAACTCCAGGTCGTGGGTCGGATAATTAACCTCATAAGGTCTCAATTGCCGTGAAGCATAAGCAATGACCTTCCCGTTCTGCATCAGTACACATCCGAGACCCTGTCCGGATGCATCACTATAAACCACAAATCCTTCTGTCCCTTGCGGTAAAGAAAGGACAGGTGCTGAAGTTAACCGGCTCTTGAGTTCCTCAAAACTCTGTTGACACGCGTCGGACCACGTGTATTTCTTATCCTTCCGTAAAAGGTTCGTCATGGGTTGAGTGATTTTAGAAAATCCCTCCACAAATCGCCGATAATAATCGGCTAATCCGAGAAAGCTTCGGATCTCCTTAACATTCTTCGGAGGTAGCCAATCTCGAATAGCCTCCGTCTTCTGAGGATCAACATGCACTCCATCTGATGAAATTACATGCCCGAGAAAAGTCACTTCGGACATCCAGAACTCACATTTGGAAAACTTTCCATAAAGTTGCTCTCGTCTTAACACGTCGAGAACCTGATGAAGATGAACCTCGTGTTCCTCTCGGTCACGAGAATAAATCAAAATGTCATCGATGAAGACAACAACAAACTGATCCAAAAAGTCGATAAAAATCCGATTCATTAACTCCATGAATACCGCAGGTGCATTAGTTAGCCCGAACGGCATAACTACGAACTCATAATGACCATAGCGTGTACGAAACGCTGTCCTTGCGATATCCGACTCTCGAATTCGCAACTGATGATATCCAGATCTTAGGTCGATCTTGGAAAATATTGAAGCTCCCTGAAGTTGATCTAAGAGATCATCGATACGGGGTAAAGGATACTTATTCTTGATCGTCACCCGATTCAATTACCGGTAATCAATACACAAGCGAAATGAACCATCCTTCTTCTTGACAAATAAAACGGGTGCTCCCCACGGGGACGCACTAGGTCGGATATAACCTTTCTCGAACAATTCCTCAAGTTGGTTCTTTAATTCCTGCATTTCGGTCGGGGCCATCCGGTACGGTGCCTTCGATATCGGGGACGTACCGGGCTCCAACTCAATCGTGAATTCCACATCTCTCTGTGGAGGCAAACCAGGTAACTCTTCTGGGAAAACATCGGCATATTCCCTCACTACCGGAATATCTGTCAACATTACTGGTGATTTCTCGGTTTTGGTCATATAACACCAATAACCAACACACCCCTGACTGAGAAATTTCACTGCTTTCATCAAGTTAATGACCTTACCCGAACAGCCGGGACTACCTCCCTGAAATACACATTCAACCCCATCGTCTGAAATGATAGTGATCATACGCTTACGGACACTAATGATGGCATCGTGACGATCCATCCAGTCAATACCCAGAATGACGTCGTCTCTCGGTAAATCTACCACGATTAGGTCTGCTAGCCATATACGGCCATGAAGCTGAATCGGACAATTCTGAATCTCGCGATTTCCGATAATTCGTCTACCATCAGGTAGACCAATGACATAAGGCTCACAACTAGTAGCACTACCCATACGTAGTCTACTCAAACATGACTCGGAAATGAATGAATGCGATGCACCAGTATCAAAAAGGGTACACACAGGTTGAGATGGAATATCGAGTGTACCTGAGATCATCCGGGCCTCTGGATCATCGGTCTTCTTCATCTCATAAATCCGGGGCTTGCTAGTCCTGGCACCGGATGCTCCCGTCTGCTGGCTATAGGCTCCACCTTTAGTCGCTCCTGTCGTTTTGAACGACGCAGACTGAGTGGCCTGATTTTGAACAGATGACTGTTTCGGGGCCTGAGATGACGCCGGAGTAGGTTTGGAGTCCCTACGGCAAAAACGGGCCTTATGCCCAGCAATTCCGCAATTATGGCACGTGATAGTCTGCCTCGGGCACTTGGTGCTGACGTGACCCGGTTCTCCACAATTGAAACAGGTGATGGTTGAGCTGAGACTCCGTGGGTTTAGACGCCATGAGAGGTCGCTCAGAAAAAGTAGAGCCCGCACGTGGTTTCTTGAAAGTGGCCTGACTGCCGTTAGACTGATTACGGTTCTTAGACTTCTTGCCAGCAGATGAAGGTTGTTGCTTAGCAATTTCCTTGGCAGTAAGCTCGTAAGTGAGAGCTTTCTCAATGAACTCGGCCAGATTGGTGCAATTATGATTAAGCAACTGTAGCCGCATACGAGGTTTCAGCCTCTTGCTGAAATACTTGATCTTGTCCGCCTCAGAGTGAATGATAGATGAGGCGAACGGAAGAAGTTCCTGAAATTTTTCGGCGATGGTAAGAACATCATCGTCCGCTGAGAGGTCGGGAGTGAGTAATACCGACAACTTAGCCTCCCTGAGTGGGGCTGGATAATATCTCTCCATCATGAGAGTTTTGAACTGATCTCAAGTACATGATCCGTCGGTGGGCTTCAACGATAACCACCATGAATGAGCGCTCTTACCAAGGTAGTAGGCCGCAACTGAAACTTTATGCCCTTCAGGGCAATCCACCATAGCAAATAACTTCTCGAAATGCTCAAGCCAATGAACAATATCCTCCGGCTCAGATGAGCCCTCGAAGGTAGGTGGTCGCTGGCGAGAGATATCGCCAATGATACTGCTTACACCCCTCTCTTGCCTCTGAGGTGGCGGCGGAGGAGCCTGTTGATTTTGAGTAGTGGAGTTATGCATCGTCTCCATTAGTTGTGCCGTCTGAGTCATTTGGGCCATCATGCCCTGCATAAAAGCGAGTGGGTCAACCCGAACACCCTTTGACTGAGCTGTGTCTCGGGTACGACTCCCTGATAGTGAATGATTACGCCCAGGTGAATGAGTGGCAGCGTCACTGCTCGATGAGTTAGCATTATTCCTGGCATTCGCACGTGTGTTCACACGAGCTCTCGGGTTTCGGCCTGCACCACGGCCTCTTCCCCCACGTCCTCTGCCAGCTCTTTCCATACTGAAGTGGAAAGTCATATGATAATTATATATATCGCATGAATATCACATTATGATTATATTATGAAATGATGAAAATGAGCATATGCGCTCAAATACAACGATTACATGAATGGTCAACTGAAATGACGTGATTATCTGATGAAATTCTTGAAATGATTATCTTAAACAAGTTAACAAGATTAATGATATGATCTTCCAGATCAACAACTGTGTAATGAAATGAATTGAGTGATTAATGAGTTAACATGACTGTCCTGGTCAAAATGAAAATGATGATTGAGGATTGTTAACTGATGAATTATGAATGAATGATTATTGCCAGAAATTATACCATGGCGTTAGAAATCTTACAGTTCTTGGTCTGATTGGCTCGGCATTTGCATAGGTCACACGTGACGCGAAAGTCCAATGATACTAGTCCGATGACGATGATTTCAAATGGGACATGACTCGGAAGGTAGTATTCAAAACCACTCTCCGATACCAACTCTGTAACACCCCAAACTAGGCGGATATTACAGTGCCGTGGATCCCCGATTGGGACCCACCAGGCGAATGAAAACTGATGAATTAAATAATATAATTGTAGTACCGAACCACATTATATTACCAAATACTCCGATGAGGAGTTTAGATACAAAACACCAGGACAATACCGAATACTAGTATATTTTATATGAAGATAAAATACACAACACTGAATGAAACGGAGTATCCAAATGAAAATCTGCAGCGGAAAATAAATGACAACAACATGAATGACTGAAAAGAACGGGGCCCCCTACTAGTATCACTGGGACTCCTCGCCATCAACATGCTCTTCCCGTGCCTTTGCCTTGCCGTGACCTGAAACCAAAATCCCCCAACGGGGTCAGTTACACAGAACAACAATCCTCAAGGGTTGAAAATACACAATCATGATATATCTGAAGTTATGAAATATCCTTAGTTATGAATTACGCTGAAGAGGAGTATCATAGTACGCCCGTAATGTTCTGTGCAAGTGTACAAGACGAATGACCGGACACACCCGTCCTTGTACCTAATTAGTCTCACGGAGGTAAGCGTTACCGTGTGCACGGTCCAATGTATCGGTGAACCCAGTACATGACCATCGTGTGCTCGACTAAAAATTCCACACATCCGCACCCGGCCACGCAATATAAACCCAAAAGGTCATATGAACGAGAATGACCACTATGAATATCAATGAATAATAATTCGACAGGTCAAGAATGACTCACCGAGATGGAAATAACAGTGAAGTGATTGATAACTCAATGAAATGACTGGAACCGTCGTTCCTTGTGAATGAAGTGATTAATCGACCATTACAAATCTCAATACGGTTAATGCAATGATGAATGAGTTATGATTATGAATGAACAACAACAAAAGGAATGAATATCCTTTTAACCGAGTAAGAATTAACTTACACAACACCGGTGACAATTATCCTTCCACGAACAACGTCCTAATTGAGATATCGGTCGCTCGAACAACCTTGAATAACACAATTACCAACAATCCATTCAACATACGAATCAAACACGAATATAACGAATTCAAAACGTCGATACGACTAAACCAAGTTCATTGGGGCATTCAAACGAATACGTAGCAAAAATCCTTCCCGTTGGTTACAACCAAACCCAAATTATCGAAACCAACTGTCAAATGATTGATTCAAACCAGCAAAACAATATCAAAGGCATCAATAATCCAATAGGAATCCACAATTCAAGATTACAACAACATCAATTGGAAATCCCCAAATTAACCGAAGTCAACCCCAAGGGTTCTTGAAATAAAACCCCAAAATAGCCATTAAATCCGTAGGAATATATTTATCCAAGGTAGATAATCCATATCTAACATATTCCAACAACAATCCAAGCTTACACGAAGAAATCGGAAGGAAAAACTCAAAAATCCGAAATTCTAGATCCAAGAGATTAATACCTTTGATTTGATGTTTTAGAGATGATGAAGTGATGATTAATCCAACTCAAAGACTTGAAGATGATGATTGGTTATTACACATCGAAGAACACTCTCCAGATCGCTCCAAATCGCCCGGAACCGATGAGAGAATGAGAAGAAATGACAAATGACGAAATTTGGGCTACACTGTCCAATTTATAGAAATTTCAGTTTAGTGTGCGCTAGCCCCAGTTCTTAGCGTGCGCTAACGGGTGTTTTGGGTAGTCCAGTACCCACTATCCGAAAACAGTAGCGCGCGCTACGTACCTTTTTGTAGCGTGCGCTACGGCTATACACTTAGCGTGCGCTAACCCCAAAATGTTAGCGTGCGCTAACGAATTATCTGATGCCCAGTAGTGGAGTCCAGAACCTTCTGTCCTCTGATCTGATCGCGGTAGCGTGCGCTACAATCAATATTTAGCGTGCGCTACAAAATCGATTGCGTACGCTAAAAACAACTCATAGCGCGCGCTATGAATTAATCCAATGCAGTCCAGTAGCCACTGGACCCAACCTGATCCGACGTTAGCGCGCGCTACACCATATATTAGCGTGCGTTACTACAAACCACTAGCGCGCGCTACTTACCATTCGTAGCATGCGCTACTTATAACTCACCTGCAGTCCAGTTCCTTCTGGACTGCAGCCAGGGCAACATTAGCGTGCGCTAATGCTGAGTGGTAGCGTGCGCTACCTGTACTCAATTAGCGCGTGCTAAGGAGAGTACGTAGCGTGCGCTACTCCTCACACACAGCCCACAATGAAGATGACAATGATGATAAACACAGCACGATTCTCCAATTAGATTGATGATGGATGAAGATTGATACACGATACAATTACTCTGAACGGTGAACACAATGATTGAATATGAGTGACAAATGATCATTAATGAGTGAAAATTACTGAGTGACAATTACTGAATGATAATGACTGAATGATAATGACTGAATTACAACCGGGTATTACAATCAATTTGAGGTTGGAGTTCCTAACGGGGCCGAGGCCATACTTCACAGCGCCAACAGGTTCTTGAATGCATTTCATGATAATGCATCATTGGCCATGCTCACGGTTGGGAATGGACTCTGATTACAAGCTTGCGCTAGACAATGTTCACATCTCTCTTCCTGAGTTAGATCTGAGTGTCTTTACTGATAAAGACATCGCCCCCATGAAAGCACAAAAAACTTTGGCGAATGCTTTTTACAGTAAAACCCTTCAAACTTTGGGAGAGAAGTTTACTATGTCCTCGCGCCAGGCAGCAGTGCTTGAATGTCTACAAGGGGCCCATGCTCAGGACTTTTTAAATGTTCTTCCCATTGAGGGGCTTGGCCAACATATGTCGGCGATTGAATACCGGGCAATCCTCAAATATCGGCTGATGATTCCTTTGTTCCCAGTAGACGAGCCATGTCCAATTTGCAAAAAGGCGAGTCTAGATAAATTTAGGGAGCACGCCCTTCACTGTAAGGAGTTTCCGGGGTTCAAATACTGGCATGACCTGGTTCGGGATGTCTTGTGGGACGTGTTGAGGAGAGCTGGGGTTTCTGCTAAGAAAGAAGCCCCTGTGAATTTTCTGACAGACCCGTTGGAAGGAAGGTCCACCCTGTGCCCGGTGGATGTCCTCGTATTCGGTTGGGCAGGTGGTAAACATGCTTGTGTTGACCTCACCGGGGTGTCCCCGTTGGTGGGGTTTCGGGACACGGGGTTCGTGGCTGGGCAAGCAGTTTTGAAGGCGGAGTCTAAAAAGGTGACTAAACATGAATCAGCTTGTTTGGAGAATCAACACGTATTTGTGCCTTTTGCTTTTGATACTTTTGGATCCCTTGTCCCCGTGGCAACCCGATTCCTAGATCGGGTGCAAAAGGTTGCCCACAGTAATTCTCCGTCCTCCAAGAATCAAGATTTTATTTTTAGTAGAGTAGGTTTTGCTATTCAAAAAGGGGTTGTGGCGCAGCTTGTTGCCCGTTTACCTGTCATGCGCTTACAAGGAGATGTACAAGCGCCTAGACACCAAAGAAGGAGTGAATGTTATTTTTAAACTAGCGAAAGCTAGGGAAAGACGGCGGCGCGACCTGGGTCCCATTAAGTTTATTAAGGATGATTTGGGCCAAGTATTAGTGAACGGTGTGGCTATTAAGGAGAGGTGGAATAAGTATTTTTTTGAACTTTTCAATGAGGCTAGGGGTAGTGACTCGGTGGTGCAAGGAGTTAGTCTATCTTCTGCCCGTTCATTTAGTTCCTGTGAAAGCATCAGCAAGGAGGAAGTAAAGGGTGCCCTAATGAAAATGGGTAGAGTTAAGGCGGTAGGCCCGGATCAGATCCCTATTGAAGTTTGGCTTTGTCTGGGGGAAGTCGGAGTTCAGTGGCTAGCAGAGCTGTTCAACATCCTCCTCAGAGGTTCTAAGATGCCGACGGAGTGGAGGAATAGTATTGTCGTGCCGTTTTTCAAGAACAAAGGCGATGCTCAGAGTTGTAGTAACTATAGGGGTATTAAACTCCTCAGTCATACAATGAAACTTTGGGAAAGAGTGGTGGAATGCAGGGTTAGAAGAGAAGTTGAGATCTCAGAGAACCAATTTGGCTTCATGCCAGGGAGGTCCACGACTGAGGCCATTCATCTCGTCAGACGTCTTATGGAGAAGTTTAGAGAGCGGCGTAAGGACCTCCATATGGTGTTCATAGATCTAGAGAAAGCTTATGATAGCATTCCGTGCGATGTTATTTGGAGGAGCCTAGTAGAGAGGAGGGTGTCGTTTCAGTTCGTTAGGGCGATCCAAGACATGTATTCCCAAGCTAGGACGTGCGTTAGGACCCCAGCTGGTGACACCCAGTATTTTCCGATTGAGATAGGGCTACACCAGGGGTCGGCGCTAAGCCCTCTTCTCTTCGCTCTGATCCTTGACGTCATTTCGCGGGGGATACAAGATGGCGTCCCGTGGTGCATGCTTTTTGCTGATGACATTGTGTTAGTGGTGGAGTCGAGGAGGGAGGTGAACTCGAAGTTGGAGCTATGGAGGTCTAAGTTAGAATCCCAGGGCTTGCGTGTGAGCCAGTCTAAGACAGAGTATCTCTGGTGTAACTTTAGTGGTGAGGCCAACGAGGAAGATGTAGAGGTAATGATTGCGGATCAGATTGTTCCCCATACGGATAAGTTCAAGTATTTGGGTTCGATCATTCAGAAGGAAGGTGAGTGTGAAGATGATGTCACTCATCGCATCAAGGCGGGGTGGCTAAGGTGGAGAGCAGCGACAGAGGTCCTGTGCGACAAGAAAATCCCTCTAAAGCTGAAGGGTAAATTCTATAGAGCGGCAATCCGACCTGCAATGTTGTATGGCTCTGAATGTTGGGCGACGAAGAAGTCGCTTGAGAGCAAGTTGGAAGCGGCTGAAATGAGAATGTTACGCTGGTCGTGTGGTCGCACAATGTTAGATAGAATCTCGAACGGGGTCGGGGTCTTCAGGAACGCGCTAGAAGTGGCGCCCATTTCAGCGAAAGTTAGGGAAGGGAGATTGAGATGGTTTGGCCACGTCCACAGGCGGCAGGCATCTGCTCCAGTGAGGAGGGTCGAGAGTTTAGTAGTTGTCGGGAAGATGAGGAGAGGCAGACCGAGGAGGACATGGGAGGAGCAGCTGAGATTAGATTTGAAGGCCTTAAACCTTTCCGAGACCATGACTGTTGATAGGTGCGCTTGGAGGCGCCAGATCAGAGTTGTGGATTCTTTAGTTGGGAGTGGTGCTGTAGTTGAGAGCCTCAGGGTTGGGTTGTCTCGGTTAGCTTTGACTTAGAGCATTGCATTTTTTCATTTATTGTATATTTTATCCTATTGCCTTTTGCGTGTGGTGTATTTTCGACAGGGAGCTGTGCGCGGAGTCAACCTCTCTTCTGTTTGAGCAGCATTCATCGGGAGTGAAGTAGCCAAATTCCTCTTAAGTAAGTCCCATGTGGATTAAGCCATGGGCTCAGGTATGGTAATGAGTTTTTTTTTTCGTATCATATGCTGCCCTTTGTATTTTTCACTCAATATGTTGTTGTGCACTAAGTTGAGGGTCTTCACGGAAACAGCCTCCCTACCGAAATAGGTAGGGGCATGGTCTGCGTACATCTTACCCTCCCCAGACCCTGCTCTGAGCGGAATATACTGGGTATGTTTGGTTTGGTTTGGTTTATAATAAAAAAGAATGACATCTGGGCATTTTGAATTAGTCACCACAATCCATTACATCGATATATATATATATATATGTAAAGGCTTTCAAGCAC
This sequence comes from Orobanche coerulescens, assembly GCA_033398695.1. Lineage (NCBI taxonomy): Eukaryota > Viridiplantae > Streptophyta > Magnoliopsida > Lamiales > Orobanchaceae > Orobanche > Orobanche coerulescens. Next base: position 24,379,930 of record CM065805.1, on the reverse strand, counting down.
ATATTAATATATTCAAGAAGCTCAATAAGCGTGTGCATGTTATTCAAGCGGGGAACCACGAGACGAACAGATTATACTGTAAAATTTACCTATAAATTGGTGACGAGGTAAATCCTCATGAAGTACTCAAGACTGGGGACAATTCTTTCTCTTCTATGGAACTAAAAAAATTTAGAACCTAATCCAACTATTATTTTTAAATAAACAAAATCAGTGTTTACAAACAGATAAACAAAATATTAAAATATAAAAATTTTGCAATAAAACATGAAATAAATTAATTACGACATAGTGAAAAAAATCGCTAATGGGAAGTCCAACTAATATTTTAAATAAACTCAAAACATGTTTGAAAATATAAAAATTAAAACAATGAAAAAAACTCCATAATCATGAAATAAATTCTAAAATAAATCATAAAATCTTAAAATTACCCTTGAAACATGACATAAAAGAGAGTATGAAGAGAAAAACCCTAGAAATGAGTTTAAATCCTACAAAAATAAGTCCTAAGATACTAAATGGTAGGGAAATAAGTCCTAAAATATGAAATAATATAGAAAATAACCCCTGAATAAAATAAACCTTTAAAAGAATGGATCGACCCTAAATAAATTGTATACATTATTATTTATTTTCTTTTATTATAAGTTTTGAATATTATTATTTTGTACAAATTGAGTAATTTATAAAGAAGTATTTGAGTTTTGGTTACATAGATCATGAATCTGGATCAAATGGAGGAATAGTTTGAGTTTCTACAAGCATATGTCAAAAAAGTAAAACCTACATCAGCCTGATTGAATGTGTGACTAAATTAGAATTCCATTTATAACGGTTTAACTAAAATAAAATTCCCATCAACGTCGCATGTGACAATAAAGTTTTGAATTTTTGCCTGACTAATTAAAAATCATCCCTCAAAAGTCAATTTTGTAATTTGTCATTTAGAATATTGTTAATTACAATTTTTTTGAATTATATATATGTCAAAATTACAAGAGATTTGTATTGATCTAATAAATCATCTTAAGTAAAAGAAATGGCAACTTGTGAGTTGTAATTTTACACTTTGTGATGTTAATTCAACAACGAAAACAATTACTAAGCATAAGGATTGAATGCACCTGCATGGTATTTGTTGGCAAGAAATTAATCCAACATTCACTTAAATACCAACCAGTGACATTAAATTTAGGTTAGTGAATTGGTTTCTCTACCTACTCCACCGGCCTAATGGTAAGAAATGTGTTAGGTTTTGATCAAATCTATTTTGGCAGAATTATCAAAAATCGATTTAAAGATCGTATACATATATAATATGTGAATATAATCTACAACAAATTAAAATACAAGGATTGTACATTTTCGACGCTAGATGGTCTAGATATGAACTTGATCTCCGTGGAACTTATCTTGAGGAATCCAAGTGTCGTTCCTCTACCGGTACCCATACAACAGATCTTGAATCGTCTTGATTTGTTAGCTTAGAACACGAGCAAGATGAAGAACTACAAGAACTCTGCGTACTCCTCCTCCAAACCAAACCTCTCCTTCACTCACTCTCATGGCTTTATAATGTAATTAGGGTTGGATGATTTTGAAATAACCTAGACAGACAAGATAATAGAGAGTTCTTGTCCTACAAGGAAATGAAACAAGGTGATCGCCCCATATGGTTCGGCCGACCTACTTGCTGGGGCCCTCGGCCCAACACGAGTCATGTCCGATCGGCCTGACCCGACCAGGCTCGGTCCGGCCTGATCAGCCCACACGACATGCTCGGCCCAACCGGTGTGTCCGTATGTCCCGGTTCATCCTTCGTGCACTTCTAAAGTCAGTTTTACCTTATCAATTGATTGACTCAATCTCCTCCTTTATGTGTGACTATGTAGGTTCAGTTAAAATTAGTTGTGAGTATAATTCCTAATTTGACTCATCACACTGAAAATGGTTTTCAGCTAAATATTTCAGTCACTAATTATCAACTAAATATAACATATAAACCATTATATGAGTTATGCATATTGATTGAAGGACACCATTGCTGTAGCATCCCAAATTTTATTTTTACTTCAGTTAAATTATTCATATTGAATTTCAAAAATTTAGTTCGATTCGGCATAAAAATCTCATTATTATGCATTATGTTGCCGATAATTTTATCATATATTTCATTTGATTTTTATAAATATGTCAAATTAATTATTTTATTGTTATACTTTATCAAGTCATTCTGCATGTGATTGATTCTACATCCAAGTTCAATTTTCAACAATATTAATTTTTATTATGCTCAACCCAAATTCTATTTTCCACAAGTTAAGGAGCTTGATCGTGGAACGAGACGGTAAATTTGGAAAATTATAATTATATTCAAGTTAGGAAGTTTAAAATAATTATTTGAGATTTTTTATTTAGCACTATTTTATTTAAATTGCTTAAGTCGTAAAATGCATTTTGTTGTGTAAATGTTTTTGTTGTACATCATATTTCATTCGAATTTATTTCTTATGAATAAGTATAAATTCATACCGTGATTTAAATATTTTATTTTGCTACTCACCTTTCCGCTCAAAATTAACTATTTGTAAAAAAAAAATTATTCATTTTATAATCACAAACTTTGACAGTTTTTGTTAGACTTCTTTATTAAATTAGAATTTTTATTTTTTTACAAGCTATAGAAAAATGGGATGTTATAAGTGGTACCAGAGCGGATCTACGATTCCGTAAACTTGATAAAATATTCTAATTAAAAAAAGTCATTTTTTACAACCTCAAAATTCGATTTTTTATACAAAGTTGGTCTATATAATAACATGCATCCCCATCCATTATGCCGCGCCAGCTCCAAAAAAGGTACATGCATGAAATTTTCCATATTAGCATATATTAGAATTTCATAATTATTACTTGTTTCTACAACAAGTGAAATCACTACATGTTACGACAGTCATTACATGCTATATTCAAGACCAACAATCATGTCTGCAATTCAATTCCTAGGCAACACTTTGGAATTGAATTTCTGCTTCAACGATCCCTTAATGTCTTTGGTAAGGGTTAGGTCTGCCTCCAGAAATTTGGCGAATAGTTCTGATATCGTATGCTTGGCGGTGTGGGAGGCCTGATCTCGGTGGGGGTTTAGCCGACGACCGTCTTATATGTCGTCGGCTAAAGTTTAATTTTTTTTTTTAAAAAAAAACATTAGTCGACCGTGTCAGGAGACACGGCCGTGTCGCACCGCCTGAATGGGAAAACACATGTATGCACGACCGTGTGTTGTCTAACACGGTCGGGTCATTGCTGGGGTTTAGCCGACGACCGTCTTATATGTCGTCGGCTAAAGTATAATTTTTTTTTAATAATATTATTGATATTATATTAATGTTATGATTATGATTATTATTATTACTATTTTTTTAATTATATTTAACAAATGAAAATATACATCTACTAAATTTATGGCTCATAGTTTGAGTTATCACTACAGTCTGTCTCATTATCCGAGTTGATATCCGGCAACATATGCCTCAAGTCGTCCACATTATCGTCAGAATTTTCAAGTAATTCGTTTGTATCAATGTCAACGTACCCGCGAGCATCACCACGGAGTCGGACGACTCGTCCTTCAGAACATTATTCATTGTAATTGTCGTTGATGGTGGAATATTTGCCGTATTTGGCTCTTGATAAGCATCATCGTCATCGCACTGTTGTTTCTCCCAAAGGTAGCAGTAAAAATATTCCTCGTTGTCACAACGTTCACTACCTTCCATGTGCCTTTCTTCACCAAGTCGTCCAAATAATACACCGACTTTGCTGATGTAGCAAATACAAAAGGATCACTTTCATACCATGATGTGGAAGTGTCAATGATAATGACCGTAGTCGTCTTGCATATCGGTTCCAAGACTGGTGTCGTACCATCGACACTTAAACAAGTAAATTGTCATGCCTTCCCCGTAAATTAGTTCTACCACTTCCAAAAGAACACCGTAATATCCACCATCTATCATAACCCCAGAATTTTGACATCTTCTTTTTTGGTCTCTCTCAAGGCATACGAATGTGACACCATTGACTTTGGCCATTGAATAAATTCTTGACATAACCGGCTTCATAGAAAGAAGCATAAGTTCACGCGACCAGTTAGGGTGTCCGTCATCTTGTATGTGTGTCATCTGTCGTAAATAAACTTTTTATGTAAAAAATATCTTAAGTCCAAAATGCAATAGCAACTGAATGTATACGTACTCATTCTCCAAAATAGTCGGCAAAATTGTCATTGTGGAATCTAGTGTCACCTCGCACCATATCGCATGACAAGTGGATGTCTTTCCAGTACTGAACTTCTGGACAATTGAGCGATATCCACCAATGTGCAATTCGTGACTCGTACGGGTCTAATTGTCTTCCTGGCAACCTCCCATAGACGTCAACCTCAGTGGATATGATAGAAAGATTGAATTATATTTTATCTGCTGGAATAGAGCGGGAAGGGGGCTCGAAGGTGCCCAAATACAACTTGATATGCGTAATACACTCCGACGCAAGGTAAGATTCTGCAATGCATCCTTCTGGTGCAGACTTATTGGCCACGGAGTCTTTGTAATCACCGAGTTGCCTGTAATATTGTCATTGTGTTAGAAATCATACTTAATTTGACTATATATATATATATATCATACAAAATTATGTTACCTTTCAACCGGGTACATCCACGTGTAGTGCACTGGACGAGTGACCAATAACTGCCTGGGAAGGTGGATCATGAGGTGAGGCATGAGGTCAAAAAAGTTTGGAGAAAATATTCGCTCAAACTTGTACAAGATATAAATGATCTCATCTTGCATTTTACGCAAATCAGATCTCTTGACTTCTCTCGTACATAATTTCTGGAAAAATCTTGACAATGCAACACACGGCTCGACCACCTGTTTTGGTAAGTACGGTCGAATAAATACCGGAAATAGGCGTTGGAGTAGGATATGACAATCATGACTCTTCAAACCAGTTAACTTGTTCTCCCTGAAATTAACACATCTTCCTATATTTCCAAAGATACCCGGTAGGATACCTAGCGATCTTTATCTAGCAAAATATCTCGCCTTCTGGCAGTTGATGGTGTAAGTTGCCTTAGGCATTTTTGTTTCCCTTGACAATTTTCAACCACAAATGTTTTCTTATGCTCATTTCTTCCAAACCTTTGCGTGCTTTTGGCCCGTCTTTGGTCTTTCCATCCCAACCTAAGGTTGTCCCAACCACACTTTCGCAAACATTCTTTTCAATGTGCATGACATCCAAGAAGTTCCTTATCAGTAACTTGGACCAGTAAGGCAATTCCCAGAATATACTTTTGTGCGACCAATACTTATACCTGTCGGGCCTTTCAGGGGTTGCTGCAATCACATCAGGATGGTTGCTAAGCTGACCAAAATCGTACTCATTAAGAATTGATAGTATTTCATCACCTGTCCACTGTCGTGGTGGCTCGCCCATTTCTACAGTGCCATCAAATGCTGCAGCATCCATACGCCACTCATGTTCCCTCTCAAGCCATATCCGATGACGCATTCGGATAACTTTCCTACAGTGGTACCTAGCACAATCTGCATTCAAACACATTGGACAACCTCTATATACGCTAATAATAGATCCAGACAGCATTCCATATGCAGGAAAATCACTAATAATGCCGATACACATGGCGTGCAAGTAGAACGTCTCAGACGAATAACTGTCGTACGTGGGATGACCATGCTCCCACAACAATTTCAGCTCCTCTATCAAAGGTCTCATATACACATCGATACACTTTCCCGAATATCCCGACCCCAGGACTAACAAGGTCAACATATTATACTCCTTCCGCATACACATCCACGGAGGAAGATTGTAAGGAATCACTACAACAGGCCATATGGTATATGAAAGACTCATGTTACCAAAAGGGTTGAAACCATCAGATGCAATCCCGAGCCTCACATTTCGGATATCTGAAGAAAAATTCGGATACTCCCTATCTATATGTTTCCACGCCTCTCCATCCGAAGGGTGTATCATAGTATCCCTGTCATTAGTGCGCGGCTCGGCATGCCATCTCATTGCTTTTGCCGTGTGAGGAGACATAAAAAGCCGTTCCAACCTGTCCTTCAGTGGAAAATACCAAAGTACCTTCACCGGTTTCTCTTTTCCAGAAGGAGTGATCCTATATCTCTCTGTATTACATACAGGACATCTCGTGAGGTCTACATTAGGATGCCCCCAGAATAGAACACAATCATACATGCAGACGTGGATCTTAATGTAGGAAAGACCAAGATCTTTCAAAATTCGTCTCATTTTTTAATATGTATTAGGAATATGATGACCCTGTGGAAGCATATTACTCGTAAGCTCCAAGTAATCATCTACAGACTTGATGGATGATTTGTTTTCCACCTTTAATCTCATCGTTTCCATGACACAATCAAGAACAGTCATATTACACCCTGGGTATAGAGGGGTCTGTTGGAGTTGAATTAGCTTGTTGTACCTGTCAAGCCTAGCAGTATTGCAAGGCAACGGTCTACGGGGTCGTGGGATTGGCTCAGTTGGTACAAACGTCTCGGAAAAACCAAACACATCATCAATCAACCTCCTCTTCGGATCGGTGAACCCGTCGTTACCACTAAATTGTCCGTGATCATACGGAATAACAAAATTCGGTGCTTCACCGTGGTATATCCAACATGTATATTTACTCCAAAAACCATTCTTCTTTAGGTGTTCCCAGACCTCATCAAATGGAAAACGAAACATATCACTGCGACATCTATATTTATTACACGGACAGTAGTGCAACGTATTACCACTGTCGTGCTCTTTTACAAATTTCATAAACTGCTTCATCCCATCCATTACACTTGGAACCCATTTTCGTAACCCAATCCAACTCTTGTCCATCCTGAAAATGTATACATTTTCCAATATTAATCCAACTAACTAATATTGTTCAAATTATAAATGAAATCACAACAAACAATTAATCATAATGATTATCATCATAAAACTTAATCGTTTTACATAAAAGCTATCGAATGTAACATGAATAATACAAAGTTTCGAAATCACAATAAAAAATACAATAAAATACGTACCTTAATCGAAATGGTGATTATGACAACCTAGAGAAACCTTCGTCACTCCAGCTAGCACAACTCAAAGTAGCAACTCACAAGCTTTTTTCGGGAATAACTGACAGGATCGGGAATAGAAATGTGCTCTTTAGCGGGGAGAGGGGCAAGATTGGGTTGGTGTTCCCTGAACTATAAATAATTTTCACTTGGAGGTTTAGTCGACGACTTGATCTAAATCGTCGGCTAAAGTATATTATTTTTTTTTGAAAAAGTGTTTAGCCGACGACTTGAGCTGGGTGGTCGGCTAAACCATTGCAATATTATTTTTTTTTTCGGAAGGAGTTTAGCCGACGACCTAGATCAGGTCGTCGGCTAAAGTATATATATATATATATATATTTTTTGAAAAACTGTTTTGCCGACGACCTAGATCTAGGTGGTCGGCTAAACCATTGCAATATTTTTTTTTTTTCGGAAGGAGTTTAGCCGACGACCTAGATCAGGTCGTCGGCTAAAATATATTATTATTTTTTTTTGAAAAAGTGTTTGTGACGACCTAGATCTAGGTCGTCGGCTAAACCGTTGCAATATTATTATTTTTTTCGAAAGGGGTTTAGCCGACGACCGAGATCAAGTCGTCGGCTAAAATGTTTATTTTTTTCGGTCGGCTAAACGTTATCTCGGTCGTCGGCTAAAACTCTTTAATATAGCCGACGACTATTTCGCACTTTAGCCGACGACCTCGGTAAAGTCGTCGGCTAAAACCCTTTAGCCGACGGCAAACTGAGTCGTCGGCTAAAGTGCGCAGTTTAGCCGACGACACTTTATAGTCGTCGGCCATTTTTTTTTCGGGTCGTCGGCTAAAGTACTTTTTTTGGTAGTGCCTACATTAGCACACACTGTGTCAGCATTGTTAAAACTAGGGGTGTTCATAAGCGGGTATCCGGCTTTTCGGGTACCCGGAACTCCGGGTACCTATTTAGGCGGCCCATGGCCCGGCCCATAAAATTCGAGTACCCGCTTTTTCGGGTACCCGGATTTCCGGGTCGGGTCACCCGGGTACCCAGATACCCGAGTTTTTTTACTCATATATATTATTATTATAATAATAATTATATATATATATATGATTTTTTTGCTATATTTTTTTCAACTTTTAGTTCAACAAAAATATTAATTAAATTCGCAAGAATTAATTCTATTTTGAAATCATGCGTTATGATTAAATCAAATATTAAGAAAATTGAACTTTAATTTAATTTATTTGCTTCTAGTTTTTTTGGGGTTATAGTTGATGGTTGTTTCGGAATTCCATGAGATGCACCGTGTTTGACTTTATTTGAAAGACGACTTTCTACCTCCTACTGCCTTGACCGCGCAATAGTATCGCTCAATTCTCGATGGAAACGGAGTTTTGCGAATTCTCCCCAGAACTAGAAGATCATTTCGAGATATGGATGTTAGAAAGGGGCTCGACTATGCAAGTGCTCTCTTACCTCAGCTTTCTTCTCGATTGATTTCTACAAAAAAAAAAAAAAAATTAAATTAAAAGTAAGAAAATTATTTACAATTATTATAATATTCATTTTATTATCATTGATTCTAACATATTAAGATATTATATGAAATATTTAATCTATTCACTTTGAAATTAGACTACTATACTATATCAATACATACTCAGTTTTGAAATTTTGATGTCATAATTTAAAATAGTTAATGAGATTTAAATTATAAACAAATATGATTCATGAAAAGGAAAAAAAATTAGAGCATAAGATTAATCTCGACCAAATTTTACATAGGTATTGTAATGTTAATATTATTAAAATGTAAGTAAATACATACTAATTCTATATATAATTTTTAAAATGGTTAAAATAAAATATATAGTGAAAAAAAAAAAAAAAACAAAGTTACCGGGTCGGCGGTACCGGTAATTTTATTTGGCCGGCCCATTACCCGGCCCGATAACTCACATAATCAGCGGGCCGGGTACCCAGCCCGCTAAATCCGAATAATTAAAAAAAATTACTCAATAAAAATTTCCCGGATAATCGGGTAATTGGGCCGGGTCGGGTAATTTTGAACGCCTCTAAATGTAGGTGTTTCTCCCGGTTCAAGTCTCATGTCACTTTTCACACTAATATATTATTCGCTACTGCACATGAATCCATTCTATATTAAACTAATTTTGGTGACCAAAATTTTTAAGAGGATAGATTGTAGCACCTAAGTTTTATTTTCACTTCATTAAATTATTCATATTGAAGTTCAAAAATTTTGTTCCCTCCGACATAAAAATCTCATTATGCATCACATTTTATCATATATTTCATTTAATTTTAAAAAGTGTCAAATTAATTATCTCATTTTCGTATTTTATCAAGTCATTCTACATCTGTTTGATTCTAGATCCAAGTCCAATTCTAAACTATGTTAATTTTTATTGCTAAGCTAAACCCAAATTCTATTTTCCACAGATTAAGGAGTTTGGTCGTGGTACGAGAGGGTGGATGTGGAGAATTAAGATTATAATCAAGTTTTGAAGTTTAAAATAATTATTTGAGAATTTTTATTTAACGATATTCTATTTAAATTGCTTACATCGTAGACGCATTTTGTTGACTCGAGTTTTTGTTATATATCAAAACTGATAGTTTATTTCGTTCCAACTTATTTCTTATGAATAATGGCATTTCTTAGAGTGCTTGAAATATTTTATTTTTCTACTCACGTTTCCGCTCGAAATTAACTATTTCAAAAATTTTATTGAATTTATATTCACAAACTTTGACAGCCTTTGTTAGACTTATTTATTAAAAATTAGAATTTTATTTTGTTACAAGCTATAGAAAAATGGGATGTTATAATTTCAACAATCTCCCACTTGTCCTTCAGAACAAGTGTGCATCCAATTTCCTTTGTCGCTTCTTTAATTGAACATAACGTAAGATACCACGTCATTCTTATTTCGTTCAAATGTAGTTCTCGACTCTCCGAGTCAGATTGTTCAACCAAATGATTAATTCATAATCCATCTGAGCATGGCCATGCATTTTATAGTCCCAACTCTCCGAGAGGCTCTTAAAGACATAATCCCATCCCAATATATGAGAGGACATTTCCATCTTGTATATCCAAGTCCTTTCACTTGATTCATATTAGCCCGAGTATTATTTTTATAGCCCCCTTTACGTCATGACGTTTAACAACATCAATAATTATCCACGAGTAAAAAAATAATGAATTACTTAGGTTTCAGGAGTCAGCTCAAATAGTAAATGAGATAATCTTATGAAATCTAATCTCTTAAAAATTTCTCATGGTGAGTCTGTCCGATTCTGAGTTCTCAACTTGGCCCATGAAACAGCGTCTTGAGTTAACTTACAACTAGTCTTCTTTAATCATTACTGTCCGTTTGAATGATCTGTACTAGGGATATGTTTGATTTAAATTTCAGTTTACTTGATAGGATTTCATTATCTCATAGATATTGTCAATAACCTATTTGAACATTCTAAATCAAATTTGGACTATTAATTTGATACTAAATCAAGTTAAATGAACATAAAAATGATGAATGAATATATATAATCTTCAATATTTTACAATCATAAAGCATTAAAATATTACAAAAATCATGACCACGTTATAATGTGTCTGATCCTCATTGCAGCAATATGACCCTCAGGCTTCGATTGCAGAGCTTTAGTTAACGGGTCGGCAACATTATCGTCCAGTACTTTGCATATTTGTATATATCACCTCTCTTGATAATGTCTCGTATCATGTGATATTTCGTTTTTATGTGTTTGGAGCGATGGTGTCTTCTTGGCTTCTTTACTTTGTGATGGCTCCACTATTATCACAACAAGTGGTGCACAATTGATCTTTGAAGTGACAGAAATGAAAAAAAAAATCAAATTTCCAATTTTTGTTTAGTCTTCTTTTTTATTAATTACTTTTTATTCAATGCACTCATATTCATTAATTAAAGATTAAGAATTTTAAACTCAATTACAAGTGGATTCCTATTCCACCCACAACACATCCTACCAACAAAGTCAATTGAATTAATAAAACTTGTACCTGTCAAAACGTTGCAGAAAGGTCGTGGACGACGGGAGTATTAGGTAAGTTTTAGTAAACTTTGACGGTGTCAATTGTTCAAATTATGTATATAAATATTGGGATGATGATGACGATCATACGGTTAGATTAGTGATTTAACTATGTTCATTGACATGAAATGAGAATTAATTGGACTCTACAACTCGAACCATCAAGTACTTAATGAAACATCTCAAAGAGTATATTCCATTTGTTTTATATTAATTGATGTTTTGATTTTTTCAGATTGAACATGGACCATGAAATATCTCATATAAAATATTCATAAAATTTATAAAAATTAGGGCAAAATTACCAATTAGGAGTATGTACTTTCTCAAATTTTGCATTTATGGTAACAAACTTTTTTTTGTATCATTTAGGGGTATGAACTCGTTTCCGTCCAACCAAGTTAGGGTATCCATGAAAATCCATAAGTTAAATCTAATAGACATGCTGACATGTCCGTAAGTGACCCGTGTCACCTTCTGATTGATCCACATAGTAATAAATAAATAATAAAAAATATAAAAATCTAAAAATATAAAAAAATAAAAAATTTGGAATATTTTTAAAAAAAATCCAAATTTTATTTTTTAAAAAAGTTATGAAATATTAACATAAAAAAATAAGATATTTTTATTTAAAGTTCGAAAATAAAAAATAAAAACTTAAAAAAATTTGGATCTGATTTATAAACTATTTTCAAAAAGAAAACTGGAATATTATTTTTCATAAATAAATAAAACTAAATTGTTATTATTTTTTTTTAAAAAAACCGACTAGTTTTTCTTTTCGTAATTTATTTTATAATTTTTCATAAAAAATTATTTTATGTTTAAAAAAATCTAAAAAATAGATTAATAAAGTTTAATTCAAACATCCGATTTCTAATTTTTTTTTCTTTTTTTATTTTATAATTTTTTATAACTTTAAATAAAAATATCCGATTTTTAATATTAATATTCTAGATTTTAAAAAAAAATAAAGTTTGGATTTTTTTAAAAATTTCAAGAGTTTTATTTTTTTTATATTTTTGAGTTTTATATTTTTTTTATTTTTTATTATTATGTGGACCAATCAAAAGATGACACATGTCACTTAACGGACAGGCCAGTATGTCCATTAGATTTAACTGAAGGGTTTTCACGGATACCCTAACTTTTGTTGGACGGAAACGAGTTCATACCCCTAAATGATACAAAAAAAAGTTTGTTACTATAAGTGCAGAATTTGGGAAATTTCATACTCCTAGTTGGTAATTTTGCCTAAAAATTATGTTGCTAGATTCATATTGAAAAATATTTTTAGAAAAATATTTTTTAATATTTTTTGTCATTATATTTTGAGAGATATATTATAGCAGAATTTTGACGACGAGCAACGTTTTTCTTTCTTTCTTTCTTTAGTGCGACTGCTGCTGGCCTGTCCACCGGCGGCCGACTGACCTCTGGTGAGGGCCATTTTTTTTCTTTTTTTTTTCGGCACGACCGCTTGCCGTCCAGCACGCCGACGGAGCACCCACCGATAGACCTCCTATGATGGTCATTTTTGCTTTCTCGTATAGCCGGCTGTTGGCGCTCCGACGCAACCACCACTGACAGATCTCGGGGAACCAACATATCTTTTTTCTGACAAGGTAATTTGGTACTTTGATTATTTTAATCTAATTATGTCACTGCCACCAGTACCATAATAACACGGATTACCGCTAATTTTGATATAAAAGAGAGAATATGAGTTGAAGAAGGCCCGCAAGATCTATATATTTCATATTATATTATCTACAAGCTCCATTCTTTTTTACTCTCCAATGGGCAGTGTTTGCACGAAGCAAAGACGAATATTTGAAGATCCATCTCTTCTTTCCTCTCAAACAAGATGTAATTATATGCTCAGATTGTGCTGCAACTGCCCTTTTTTTTTTATCATTATACTACGCTTATATATATATATTTGAATTGCAGTTACCATCAAAGAGATAAAGTCACTTGATGAACTTTTTAGAAAACTGGGCAGCACTTTAGTCGACGATGGCTTCCTCATTAGCAAGCAGGAGTTTACATGTGGACTGCTTGGGAATAGCACGCAGCGATCTCTTTTCGGAGATAGGGTCAGAAAAAATTATGTGTTCTACAAACTTTTTCATAAATAATAATAAAAAACAAAACAATTTTTTTCTCTCTCTAGAATTTGCAAACATACTTTAAAAGCCTTATTTCCACATCTCATTAGTTTTTCCATATTTTAGTTTATTTTTTTGGTTCTAATATAGTATACTACAGATGTTTGATATGTTCGATTCCAAACACGACGGAGTCCTGGATTTTGGGGAGTTCGTACGATCATTGAACATATTCCATCCTGATACACCTCAAGAAGACAAAGCTATTTGTATGGGAAAACATTTTCTTTATATATGCTCAATTTGCCCGTTTTACTCTTACTTTTATATTTTGTGGCAAGATACATTTCTATGATCCAAGAAATGTGTTTTTCGACCTAACATATTTCTCGAATCCGAAAAATCATTTCTGCATCCTATAAATGATATTTCAGGGCCCAAAATTTACTTGCTAAAAACCATCATATTTTAATCAGAACGGCTAAGAAGCTAATCTTTTTCCTTTTTCGAAAAATGACTAAGGGGCATATTTTGAAAGATGAAACATTTTAACCCATTAACACTTATATTATTTGTCTTCGATTTTTACAGTTACATTTAAATTATACGACATATGGCAAACTGGTTACATAGAAAAAGAAGAGGTAATTAATTAAAAATCTTTCTCTTTTGCTATATTGAATGCTTGTACATTAACATTTTCAAGATTCTCTTAACTTATTTGACAAAATTAGGTCAAGGAGATGGTGAAAGAGTTCCTTAATGAGTCAACTTTGATCCTTCCTGATGAGATTATTGAAGCAATAGTAAATAAGGTTTGAACTCTTGAACCTTTCATATAGTTGATTTATTACTCCAATTTTTTTTTGTGTGTGTTTCTTCTTATAGTTCTTGTTTTCGTGGATTGAAAGACATTTGAGAAAGTAGATTCTCAAAAGGATGGGAAGATAGACATGGAAGAATGGAAGGACTTTGCGGCTCGAAAACCATCCTTGTTAAAGAATATGTCGATTCCTTATTTGAAGTACTTTCTTTGATCAATCTCAAACCTTTTTTCGATTTTGTTCGAGTTTCCATAAATGGCGTTGAGCTTCTGTCGTCGGTTGACAACGACAACACAAGTGGTGAAGTAGGTGATAAAATTTCATCACAATTACTGGGTCCGCCACAATATATAAATGAACGATCGAAATGCATGTGTATGCATGTAGCATAGTCCATAAATTAGGTACCACTTCTTCAACATCACAAAACCGATTTATGTAAGTGTAAATACTGTGCTTGAGGTATCACTAATTGGAAGCTTTTTAGTAAACAATTTGCAAATGGCGCGCGCGCGCGTACACACACACATATATATATATATATATATATATATATATATAGAATCAAATGAGAATGGTTCTTATCCTGCGAATTGCGAATATGCATGAGTTTTGTACTAATTATGCATGAAATATATGAATTTCGTGCATCAAAATTGCAATGCATTATAATATGCATTATATGCATCAAAATATCGATGCATTAAATATTGCATTATATGCATCAAATTTTTGTGAAAATAATTCTAAGCCATCCATTTATCAAGATCTATGGATGAAATTCATTCTTATTTCTTAACTTAAATTGCATTTTCACCTGAACCCACCCCTAGATATATATATATATATATATATATATATATATATATATATATATATATATATATATATATATGGGTGGGTTATGGTGAGAAACCCTGTAGGAATATAGGAAAAGATACGTCCGTCTAACACATCTTTCATATGTGTGTAGCACAATCAGAATTATTGTGCTGCACAGATTTTAATATGTGAGTTTAGCACATATTTTATTATTTCGTAGCACAAATTTTAAATAGGTTAAGTCTAGCACATCTTCCATCGCATCGTGGCACAAACAGCACAAATACGTAGCACAATCTCACTTAATTTACATATTTCAGTTCACCAAGCACACACAACACAAACACATAGCACGACTGAGTATAAATCTTAACCAATGATCTAACTCAATCAAAGGCCCAAATTCATACATACATACATATATATATATATATATATATATATATAGGGATTGACTATGGTGGAAACACCCTTAATGGTGAAATCTAGAAACCAATTGTATTATTAAGTAATTTCATTGCATATTTATTATTATTTGTTGCATCAAGCTGGTCGCTAGTATATGCAACAAATAATGCAATAAAAAAATATATAAATGCATATAATTCTACACATCTACAGCCGTTAGATCACTAATATCAATGGCCTACACTATAAGAATAAACGTCAAAGACTTCGGATAATATCTGAAGTAAAAACATTATAATTACCGAAGTCTATGTTCGTGTAGTAAAAGGTATACTTTAGACTTCGCTTTTTATGGGAAGTCTAATATCCTAATAACCGAAGTCTATCTCGGTTTTTTTCCTAATTATGATCCTAATGTGGGATAAGTGAAGTAAAAGAATGCCTTTAACTTCGGTTATTTTATAATTGGCGTAGTAAATAAAGAACTTTTTACTTCAGTTATTGTATAATATATATTAGTATTTTCGGCAGTAATATATATTAATATTTTCAATTTATAATCCATTGTCAAAATCTACATTCAACTATAACTAACCATCAACCACAAGAGCTCAATAATATAAGAACCAACAATTTCATATCATCCCATCTTAAAAAAAATAGCATGCGTTCCAACCAATTCAAAACATATTAGCATAATGTGTCGTAACACACATACTACAACATTATCAAACAGTCAAAAATAACTTCTACAAAGTGTGGTGAACCATAGAAATATTATGATCGACACAATCCAAAATTTCGGCAGCACGTTGATCGATTATGGCTTGCATTTCTGCATCCCAGAATCCGTACGATCACCTTCTTGTCTGTTCAAAACTAACACACATCCAAAACTAATCTCGTTGCGAGGAGAATATAAAATTACACACATAGTTTGATGCTCCATTCCAGATGTTTTCTCACGAAAAATAGAATGCAGAATGGTGGCGCTCAAATGTGTCTTTCCCATCACTAAGATGCCACTGATGTTCCTATCAAGCTTGTGCACCTATCAACAAGCTTGTCAACAACAATGCACAAATAGAAAAGAGTTACTTTCTAAACTAAATAACATAGGACAAACCAAGAGACGTAGAGAGAGAGAGCGCTAAGTTCCTCTTGTGCAAGTAAAATATTAGCAGAGCTCGAGTTTCATTACCTGTCCTATACTTGTTGCAGCCATTGGCTCATAGTCGAAACTCATCAACTTAGATGACCAATTGGAACCCAATTCAGCTGATTCCTTGGCATCCGATCTGCCCCCTGACGGACAATTTCCAAAGCTTCCAAGATCTGAGAGGGCATACGAGCTAGCAATTAATCAGAAACCTAGAAATTAACAGTTCGAAAGGATATTAAAATGTCAGCCCGAAATGCTCGATAACCAAGGAACTGTTTAAGAAAAAATAAATAAAATAATCAGGATTAAAGAGGCAAGTATTGAACTAATCTGCATTACATAATTTGCTCTTATGCAACGGCACTTTGATTGCTACTACTTCCTATTGCTTAATACATATAAGGATCTTCATATAAAAAGCATAGCATGAGTCAGCTGACAATCATTCGACAATGTAATCTTCCTACGATGTCTTTTACTGATTTCAAAATATATAAAAAATCAAAAGAATATTCATTTACGTACTGGAGAAGGTATAAGAGATTCATCTTAGATACTCAACATTTGGCCTAATTTGAGAGCTGTTCCACGCATTCTGCATAGGGCAAGAGCTAAATGTTCTGCGTTTCTCTCAGACAAGAATGGGGAAAGGGAATGTTGGTTGTTTTCTGAGTTGGGTGTACCGAACACGATCCTCTTTGCAGATTCCTGAAGAGTGCCCCACGCAAGACCAGCTCCAAGTCCAGCAAACCTTCAATCATACTTAGAGATAAGCAAAAACTCATGCCAAAAATCATTTACTCATGAGATTCTACAATTGGATGTAACATATTGAAGTTCAGGTATATGGAGCATACACTGTGCAATAAGTAATATCGAAATCCAGAGTCACTAATGACAAAATTAGGCCCGGAAAAGTGCAAACGAACATTTTTCACTACAAAAATGATGGCAAAAATTTGTTGGTAAAATTAATAAAAGAAGCTAACATGAAAAAAAAAAGTTTACATTCATCTGACAGATGAAATGAGCCACGTGTATTCATGCTAATCTTTTCAACCTACAATGAAAAAAAGATTCTGCATGCTTTAAGGTAGAAACTTGTGCAAATTTTACAATCCTTGCAAAAAGGTACCACCACCTTGATGGGCATTCATAGCTTACCTAGGGCTAGGAACTTTCACAAGTTAATACATGAAAGGAAAAGGTTACACGAAGTGATATTTTAGAACTCACCAGCCGAGGAGACTCCAAAGAGTCGTATCTCAAATACTTGGCAGCCAATTCATCTAAGCTTCTGTGTTATACACTGAAATGAAGTCAGTAAGCAAATCGAGGTACCGAGCCAAGAAGACAACTGCATACAGTTCCTGAGTCTTCACGGAAATCCCTAAATATAATGCACGCAGTTAGTTGCACTATCTCATATTGCGACAATATGTGATAATTCTTCATAACTTAAGCATATATGCACCGATATGGTTCATTAAAACCAGCAAATCTAGACATCTATGTAGACATAGTGAACAGAACATCTTGAGCTCAATCAATTTCTGACTCCTAAAACTTCGAATACATTGAATATAACAATACCTCTTACACACATAAATACATGCCCTTGACGTATAATTTGACGACCCATCAATAGCTGGCATGATGTAGATTTCAACAAAAAGAAAGAAATACAAATCTCTATAGGCAATCCAGGATACACCATAATGCAACAAGACAAGAAGATCACCGGAGAGCCCCAACCTTATCCGCCCCAACCCGCCATACTCTTAAAACATGAAGATGATTAGCTTCAACGGGAACACTTAAAAAGAATAGCACAATTCAGAAGTCGATATCCTGATTCCTGATACATATGCGCATGTAAGAACAGAACTGCATCCATCACCTTTAGAAGCAAAGCTGCACCACAAAATGAAACCCTAACCCTACGCCATTTCCGATTCTACTACAGAATACATGAACAAGAACAACAAATTTCAGTAGGTAAAATATTGATTATAGGTTGATTAATCCATTATATCAACTTAAAAAATCGTAACACAGGAACAATTAAAAAAACGAACACATCAGATTTGATAACCGAATTAAAGTACCCAACCTGAACATAATTTGGTGGCATAAATTTTCCGCCGTGATACCTTTAATACCCGCCATAGAAGACGGCGAAGTGGTCAACTGGGGCGGAGCACCACCAAGGCAAAAGAGGAACTGGGTCATAAATCCGATTAAAAATATCGAAAGGAAGGTAATGAAATTCCGAACAACAATCGTTCAAACAAACTCTCTGATAAAATCACGAGATTAGGGAATATAGATGAAGATTGGCCGAAGAAAAGGGGGAAAATCCGCCGCCCAATGAATGATACGAGGGCGACGCGATGAGGAAGCGGCTATCGAAAGGGATGAATCGAGAGAACGCTCCTTGAAGGGTTGGACGAGGGGTGGGCCGGCGGCTACAGGCGGTAGCAGGTTTTTATCGATGGATCTGTGAAAAAGAAATGGAGTGGGAAAAAATTTTGGGGAGGAAATAATGGAGGAAATAATTGAGCGGGTGAAGAAGGCGAGGGTTTTTTGGAGTCTGAAAAAAAAATGAGGTTAAGTAAACATTTCACTGTTGTAAAAATATTGCATCAAAAATAAAATTAAACACTTTTTACTTCAGTAATTATAAAATTGGCGAAGTCTTTTGAACTTAAAATTTCTAACTAGCTCCTGCCTTTTTGTTTGGTACCATTTACTGAAGTCTATGTGTGTTGTTTACTTCAGTAAATTGAAAAGCGAAGTAGTTGTTTGTTTTTACTTCGCTAATATACATTACCGAAGTGAGACGTACCGAAGTCTTTGATGTTTTTTCTACTAGTGCTACAAAAGTTTCTAGATTTCACAAGTTAATTAGTTTTCATATGATCTATTTCCTATATATATATATATATGTAAGTTAATTAGTTTTCATATGATTTATTTCCTATATTATATATATATATATATATATATACACACACGTATGTTCATATGAATATGCAGTTTTTAATGAAGAGTAAATGTTACACATATTTTAGCCACTTAAGAAGTTTGTGAAAAATCCATTTTGACCATAAGTTAACAAAAGATGGTTTCTAGCCAATTTGCAAAAAGACTAAAATATCCTTATTTTAATTTGGAGTAAAAAAATTCTATCTGCACGAACTTAATATAAGTCTGAGCCAAAAAATTGTACTTATCAAGTCAAATGATTTGTATTTGTTGAGCGAAATGATTTGTATCAATTTTAATGACTTAACTGCTAAATAATTTATATATCGAGACAAATAATTTATACTTATCGAGCTAGATGAACTGTTCATTATCTTCATCTCAAAAATGAGAAAAAACAAAATAAGTGGCTAAAAAAATTCATTCACTCTTCTATAATGAAACTGTTGTTGGAACTTTATGTGTTACAGACTTGCTGGGCGAAAAATAAAATACAACTGGAAAAAACAAATTACAACTCGAAAACCAGAAACTACAGGACTCAACGAAAAAAGAAAATTACAGAACTCGAAACAAAATTGAAAATACAAGAAAATTAATAAAACCGTAAATGAAGTCGAGTCGAGGAGGCCTCTTCCCGCAAGACAAATATTGCCCCGGTAGTGCTCTTCGGTTTAGCAATTTGTCTTCAAAGGTAAAACGACTTTCGTCTCGACAGATGTAGCACCACAATTCCGGCGAGCTCCGGCGAACAAGAATGAGTTGAGAACTAAACTGACTTATGAAATGCACGTATGCAGAATATATTTTCGTACTTTTTCTGTGTGCCAGATGCATATGAGATGCATGCCTATTTATAGGCCATCTCACCTGCAGGGGATTTAAACACAGCCCTTAAGGCTGTCATAATGCAGGCATTCATGCCAGCATTAAACACAGGAGTTTCGAATTTCAAAAGTTGGCAGGAGTTACAGAATTCAAATCTGCCAATTACTCCTCCTCATAACACCTGGGAGGTTACTTCCGGGTTGGACTGGATTTGAACAGTCATGACGCACCTGGACTGTCCAAGTCCAAGTCCAAGTCCAAGTCCAAGACCAAGGCCAAGGCCAAGGCCCAAGGTCCAAAGTCCACGGTCCACGGTCCACGGCGAGGCGAGGCGGGCAGGCGGCGGCGGCGCGCGCGTGTGCGCGCGTGTGGGCTTTAAGCCCATACACATGTGCCATTAATTATTACATGCATAAAGGTAACTCCTTATATACTAGAATAATGATGGTTCATTATTCAATGTGGGATTCCATCCCTTTGGTTAGTGGATCCGCTAGATTATCCATTGACCTCACATAGTCAATAGAGATTGCAGCCTGCCGAGACATGGCCGAGAGACCCGGCGCTGGTGTGGGCCGTTTGCTGCGCCGTGTCCGGCAGCAGTATATATATGGCAGGACAGTCGGGTTTTTCTTCATTTTTCTCACTCGTTTCTTCCTCTTCCGCGGCTGTAGCTTTGATGATCATGGAGGGATGTTGTTAGGTGTTAAATCCATGAAGTTTCTGAGTCCATAACATCGATTAATCATTCCATAACTTGCTCCGATCGGCCGAATCAAGGCAAGTTTTCTTAAAATCTAGTTTTTGGAATTTTGTTCGATTTGTCCGTTTAATCCGAAATAACTTAGATTATTGATGGATTATTGATTATTTAGATGTATTATATCGAATTTCTTGTCATTCCATGATTGGATCGTATCGATTCGTTGTTTTGGTCGAGTTCTTAGTCGACGCCTTGAAGGTGTCCGACAAAAGGGCTTAGAGGGGGGATTGGGCGTTGTATGATTATTATCCATCGTACGATTGTTGATTTATCATTGGTATGACTTAGGGACGAAATTCTTGTGAAGAACTCGAGTCGGAACCCTTCCGTTCGTTGTCTTCTTCGGGGTCCGAGCTTCCCAGTCGAATCGTGTTCTTCGGAGTATTCGGTAGCGGTTATTAAGGCAAGTATTTTACTATACGAATTGTGTCTTGTGAATAGGTACGTCGTGTTATGGTTGTGATGAATTTGGTTTACTTTCGTGAATATGCTTCGTAAGAATTAATTATTATGAATGATTGATGGTAGCGATAATACCCTCACTTAGCTAACGTCGTGAAATTGTGTTGGTCGTGTTGATCATCTAAGTTTGTGCCGGGTATGGTTGGTCATTGTTGAGTCGTTGTGATGATTATGATAATTGTGTTGTTTTGGTTTACATACTTGATTATACATTTCGGTGTAATGTGGAATGGCTTGATATTTGATGATTATGAGTTGTGTCGTGTCGATGTGTGTGTGTGTGTTCCAGGTAGGGTCTGACGAGGCCTCTGGAGTTCGGTACATGATGTGTACGAACAAGGTGTGTGATCCAGGTAGGGTCTGACAAGGCCTCTGGAGTTCGGTACATGATGTGTACGAAGAAGGTGTGTGATCCAGGTAGGGTCTGACGAGACCTCTGGAGTTCGGTACATGATATGTACGAACGATGTTTGTGGCCGGGTAGGGTCCGTTGAGGCCTCCGGAGTTCGGTACATGATGTGTACGAACAGTGTGTGTGGTCCGGGTAAGGTCCGTTGAGGCCTCCGGAGTTCGGTACATGATGTGTACGAACAATGATCGTGTAGCAGTGATTATTTGGGTAACATTTTAAATATGGGTCTCGGAATCATAATGATATATTATCTAGTGTGCTTTGAAACGAGAATCGGGCTAAGGCCCTAATATTTACGAAAATGTTTTGTAAATTGGGACTCGAGGTCCAAAATAATTTCTGCTTTAAAAATCCCCGAGATGATGTGTTCCTTTTCAAATATCTCTTACTTGAGTTCGAAATTCTAAAACTTCTCGGGAACATTTTGATAATTGATTTCCGTATTAAATTCGTAGTTGCTATTTACTTGTTGCATTTCGTATCGTTTTATACTTGCACTAGTAAAACAGTGGAGTTTTACTAACCCCCGAGTAATCGGGGGGTGGATGTCTGTTCTGCGTCCAGGTACATGCAGGTTCAGGGGAGCAGTCACAGGATTGGCACAAGGGGATGACGAGCTGCGATACTAATCAAGAGTCGAGAGTTGGTAGAGTTTGGTTGTATTGTTAGAGTTGATTCAGTCTTCCACTGTATTGTGTTTCGACCCCTGTGTGGGTAATGTTGTTAGTCAGTTCTGTTGATAGAGTTGTGTGACCTCATCGGTCTATGTGTTTATGTGTAAGTGACCTTAACGGTCTGTATTATTATATTGTTTGACCCTGGCCGGGCAAGCATTTGGTTGTTTATGGATGTTTAGCCTGGTAGATCCTTGTGGAAAGGGTCTACGGCATGTAATATTCCCATACGGTTTTGGGGGTGTTACATTTATGGTATCGGAGATTAAGTTGCGGAAACCTAGGCTGTCGGGTCGAGTCGAGTCGTGGTTTGTCGAGTAATGTGTTGTTTTGTCGTTCGAGTCGTCAGGTGACAAGTTGAGTTGTGCGTAATCACAACGTGTCGGATATGTTGTCGGATGAGATTAGTATCGTGGGCGACCGTTATCTCCGTGCGGCCTGTGGACGTAAGTCTCCTCTTTTATGCGAAGTACCTGTGTATCATGATTTTATCTAAATGAGTTAATTGCGGTGCATAATTTTATTTGCATGGTGTTGTGAATATAGTTGTATTTAATACGTGTGACATATAGTATATGTATAAAACTGGGCCTATTGTTGTTTTACCTTTGAACCACTGTGAGGGGAGGTATGGTGTGAAAATTGAGAACCTTGTTGGGTTTCGAATAAGGTATCGACGATTGAGTTCGTGAGAAACTCCGAGGAATGGTTTTGTTGTATGTTTAAACTATATGCTGTGAGATGTATTCAATTGGATTGTGCATGTTGGACTGTATTCCTTTTTCCGCTGCGTGATTTCTTTTGTAATGGCTTTCGGTATTTTACCGGCTGAGTTTTATTTCGAAAACTGATTCCCTTAACCGAATTTTTGGCATTATGGCCTTGATCGTTTTGGCGAAATTCTTATGACGGTATTTAGTATTTTGTAAATGGCTTTTATGAGTTTTTGAAATATTACCGTCATCGACCTTTTTGGCATTTTGTAAATGGTTTTTAGCACAGTGGGTTCGGCGCAGGACCCACGGCGCTATAATGTTCCGTGTAATTATCTCAAATTTTTGGGCATTCTAGCCCATTGAATTATCTTTGAAAACTTTGAGTACCTTAGAAAATAAATTTGAGACGTACTTTTAAAATGAATTATTTTCTCGTGGCACATCCAAGGTGCCACAATATGTTTCAAAATTCTTCTACCTCGAGGACCAAAATGTTTTGAGATATTTCCAATGTTTTAGAAACACTTTTACTTAGACCCGAGGGTCGAATATTTCCGAAAGTTTTTCACGAAAAGAAAGTGTCCTCATTTTTATCGAATGCGAAATAGTTTTCCAAAGTCTCGATAACGATGTTTCACGATTGTACTTTTTTTGAAGGGTGATACTCAAGATCAATCGGTGTTTCCAAAATTATTTTCAAAAGGAGGTTTTCGTTTTTAAAACCTATCCATTCCGTTGAGAAATGGTATGTATGTATGATGTTCGCATTGTCGTTATGATGTTTGCTCTCGAGTATGATCGAATTGGTGGCATGAACGTCGAGGCGTTGCCACGCATTTGTTGTACTAGCCCTCTGTGAGAGGTGTGAAATGGTGTTTACTGTTTATCGCCTCGTGGTGATTTGCGTGTTGTCGCACGAGTGTGAGCTGTTGAAGCTTGGGTTTGTACATTTGTGTACATGTGTGATTGTTTCATAATGTTTGTAATTATGTGCTGGTTATCGTTCGGGCCGTTGAGGTCGCCGAACGATACCGTCGTTGTTGTAGTGTTTGTGTGTGTATTACTTTACGATGGTAATCGTTGTATATGATATGTGTTATGATTCTTTGTTGTGCTGAGTTGGCATCTCCACTATATTGTTTTGCGACGTTATGCCCCATTGTATCTAGCATTTGTATATTCGGTATGCCGAGCCGAGGTGTTTCAACCGTGATGTGCCGGGGCATGCACGTGTAAATTGTCCTTCTCGTCAGTAACGCGTTTCAAGTGCGGACCCGAGGGACACCGAATTCAGTTTTGCGAATTGGCTACTGAGACTTTCGGAGTTCGCGCTTCAGCATAGATATCAGGATCGGCTCTGAGAGACCCATGGGAGATTTTCCTGTCGGATGCTTTTTGTGTTGTTACCTTGTTTCCGTTGTTGTGAGTTGCGGGGACGACATTTCTTTTATAAGAGTTCGGATGTAATACCCGTACTATATTTGACTTATGCAGTTTCTCCTTCTAAATTCTATCGACTTGCACGTGTTCGTCGATACTTTTTGAACTTGTTTGATGTCTCAGTTGTCATCGTTCGAACTGGTTGTGACCTTGTTTCAGATCGACCTGTCTGTCATCGTGACCTTTCCGAGTTCGGTTCGATTCTTGTGAACCTTGTTTGGAAGTAACATCGTTCACTTTCTACCAGTTTTTTTAATGTCTGGAGTTGAAGTGGGGACTTCGGAGTCATTGTTCGACTATTGCCATTCGATCATTGTTGTTCGATCGTTGTTGTTCGATCATTGTTATTTGATCATTATTGTTCGATCATTGTTATTTGATCGTTATTGTTCGATCATTGTTATTTGATCGTTGTTGTTCAATCATTGTTATTTGATCATTGTTGTTCGATCATTGTTATTTGATCGTTGTTGTTCGATCGTTGTTGTTCGAATGGGGTTGTCTCACTGTTGTTGCCTGATCTCGTATTGCGAAGAATTGTCGTTCACCGTTAGTCAACTGTTTCGAGTGTGGCCAAGTGGGTCACCGAGCGGTGCATTGTGAGACCGTTGCCAAGATGTTCGGGAATTGGGTTTTCGTTCCTACTCGGGGAGTGCCTGGTGGTGTCCCGTGATGTAATTGTATATCGTACTTCGTGCTGTAATTCGTGTAGAAATTGATATTTGTTGTGTGAACTTTTTGGTTTTGCTTGTATTCTACCATGATGTTTTATTTTAAGTTTCGGGACGAAACTTATTTTTAATAGGATAGAATGTAATATCCGGTACCCTCGTTTTCCGTTATCTTGAATTGTTTGTGTTTTGACGTCGGACATTTTCTCGTTGATGAGAATCGGAATGATTTCTATCGTGATACACTATTTGTTTCTATCGCATAGCCGTTTTAGTCGGGTGCGACTTGTTGTCGCGTACGTTTATTTAATTAAATGTGTGCATGTGATGTGGTATGTGATGCGTCGTTAATTGCTCGTTATTGTTTTGAATCATTGCCGGTGGCGTTGTTATGGTCGTCGTGGGGCGTGTTTTCACGCTGTATATTCTTTCGCGTTGCTTGTAACGTTTCGCCGTTGGGCGCGATTTTTTTTTCGGTTCTTGTGTATCTCGTTGAGTTTTCCTGGTGGGATAT
Organism: Orobanche coerulescens; assembly: GCA_033398695.1. Lineage (NCBI taxonomy): Eukaryota > Viridiplantae > Streptophyta > Magnoliopsida > Lamiales > Orobanchaceae > Orobanche > Orobanche coerulescens. The sequence goes on along the minus strand of CM065805.1, from coordinate 24,353,884 downwards.
TGCTTCTCCCTACTTGATTTAAGTTTCGGGAAGAAACTTCTTTTAAGGAGGGTAGAATGTAATATCCGCAATTTCGGATTTTTGGTAATTTTCTTTTTTCGGCGGAGGTCCGTTTCGACAACTCGCTTGGGACCGTTTCATCATTCTGAGAATGATTAATTCTGCACTTTTTGTCATCCGAGTTCGTTTCGGTATTGTTTTGTTGAGTCCCGTGTTTCTTAACGACTTTTCCGCACTCGAGTTCGATTCTTGTGAATCTCGTCCGAAATTACGGTTTCGAGTTTCCCGTAAGTCCGTTTAACTTTGTTAGACGTGTTGTGAACTTCGGTTTGGTTATTCGATCACGTATCGTGATTTTCGGACGTTTTGGGCCATTTTCATAATTTCCCAAAGTTTGGGGTAATTACCTTCCGTTGTCGAATTTCGAGCCTTTGAGTGGTCGGAATCGTGTGTTCTCTTAGCTCTTAGATTCATCTTTGCGAGTACTTCGTAATCGTATCTTCAATTCGTATTCAGGTTCGGGTTTCGGGGTCGTTCGGATCGTCGTTGTGATTCTTCATTTTGTGCCTCGAGGCTGCTGGCCGGACCTGGGCGAAACGGCCCTGAAAACGGCGTTGCCGAGCGCCGTGTCCTTCGCCGGGCCGGCCAGGACCGGCAGCCTTCCGAGACACGGCCGAGACACCCGGCGCTGGTGTGGGCCGTTTGCTGCGCCGTGTCCGGCAGCAGTATATATATGGCAGGACAGTCGGGTTTTTCTTCATTTTTCTCATTCGTTTCTTCCTCTTCCGCGGCTGGAGCTTTGAGGATCATGGAGGGATGTTGTTAGGTGTTAAATCCATGAAGTTTTTGAGTTCATAACATCGATTAATCATTCCATAACTTGCTCCGATCGGCCGAATCAAGGCAAGTTTTCTTAAAATCTAGTTTTGGGAATTTTGTTCGATTTGTCCGTTTAATCCGAAATAACTTAGATTATTGATGGATTATTGATTATTTAGATGTATTATATCGAATTCCTTGTCATTCCATGGTTGGATCGTATGGATTCGTTGTTTTGGTCGAGTTCTTAGTCGACGCCTTGAAGGTGTCCGACAAAAGGTCTTAGAGGGGGGATTGGGCGTTGTATGATTATTAACCATCGTACGATTGTTGATTTATCATTGGTATGACTTAGGGACGAAATTCTTGTGAAGAACTCGAGTCGGAACCCTTCCGTTCGTTGTCTTCTTCGGGGTCCGAGCTTCCCTGTCGAATCGTGTTCTTCGGAGTATTCGGTAGCGGTTATTAAGGCAAGTATTTTACTATACAAATTATGTCTTGTGAATAGGTACGTCGTGTTATGGTTGTGATGAATTTGGTTTACTTTCGTGAATATGCTTTGTAAGAATTAATTATTATGAATGATTGATGGTAGCGATAATACCCTCACTTAGCTAACGTCGTGAAATTGTGTTGGTCGTGTTGATCATCTAAGTTTGTGCCGGGTATGGTTGGTCATTGTTGAGTCGTTGTGATGATTATGAAAATTGTGTTGTTTTGGTTTACATACTTGATTATACATTTCGGTGTAATGTGGAATGGCTTGATATTTGATGATTATGAGTTGTGTCGTGTCGATGTGTGTGTGTGTGTGTTCCAGGTAGGGTCTGACGAGGCCTCTGGAGTTCGGTACATGATGTGTACGAACAAGGTGTGTGATCGAGGTAGGGTCTGACGAGGCCTCTGGAGTTCGGTACATGATGTGTACGAACAAGGTGTGTGATCCAGGTAGGGTCTGACGAGACCTCTGGAGTTCGGTACATGATGTGTACGAACGATGTTTGTGGCCGGGTAGGGTCCGTTGAGGCCTCCGGAGTTCGGTACATGATGTGTACGAACAGTGTGTGTGGTCCGGGTAAGGTCCGTCAAGGCCTCCGGAGTTCGGTACATGATGTGTATGAACAATGATCGTGTAGCAGTGATTGTTTGGGTAACATTTTAAATATGGGTCTCGGACTCATAATGATATATTATCTAGTGTGCTTTGAAACGAGAATCGGGCTAAGGCCCTAAGGTTTACGAAAAGGTTTTGTAAATTGTGACTCGAGGTCCAAAAGAATTTCTGCTTTAAAAATCCCCGAGATGATGTGTTCCTTTTCAAATATCTCTTACTTGAGTTCGAAATTCTAAAACTTCTCAAGAACATTTTGATAATTGATTTCCGTATTAAATTCGTAGTTGCTATTTACTTGTTGCATTTCGTATCGTTTTATACTTGCACTAGTAAAACAGTGGAGTTTTACTAACCCCCGAGTAATCGGGGGGTGGATGTCTGTTCTGCGTCCAGGTACATGCAGGTTCAGGGGAGCAGTCACAGGATTAGCACAAGGGGATGACGAGCTGCGATACTAATCAAGAGTCGAGAGTTGGTAGAGTTTGGTTGTATTGTTAGAGTTGATTCAGTCTTTCGCTGTATTGTGTTTCGACCCCTGTGTGGGTCATGTTGTTAGTCAGTTCTGTTGATAGAGTTGTGTGACCTCATCGGTCTGTGTGTTTATGTGTAAGTGACCTTAACGGTCTGTATTATTATATTGTTTGACCCTGGCCGGGCAAGCATTTGGTTGTTTATGGATGTTTAGCCTGGTAGATCTTTATGGAAAGGGTCTACGGCATGTAATATTCCAATACAATTTTGGGGGTGTTACAGTGAGAGCAACCAATAGTAATCGTATTTGAATTCCAAAATCGTTGTTCTCTAAGATCTCGTCGGTTATTTCGATAACCGCCTTCGATCTCAAAAATTCTATTACTTCGAGCTCAGATAAATCGGATTCTTCAGCAACTGATTTCCCAGAACAAGCATAGCCATCCATAGACAAACCAAACAACTCATTCAAAATTTCCGATGAAACTTTTGCAGCCGTTCCACCAACAACACTATTAAGAACCAACGACGAGGATCCCTCACTCTCTCCAATATGCAGATTAGCATAGAATTCACGAACAAGGCCGGGAAAAACCGGCTCTTTACATTCTACAAATCGTTCAATACCCAAAGTCGAGAAAAAATCACGAATTTGAACCTTAGCTCTTTCTAAACTTCCGAAATTAAAGTAGTAACAATCTGTTAAGTTCTCTTGTGGAAGAATTTCCGAGAATACCTTGTATGTCACGGAGGAGAAGAATCTGTTTAGATCGAATTCGGGCTCTCGATTTCGTTTGGAGCTTTTATATTATTTCTTCATTGGGACTCTGGATCCACTAGCCATGATTTGATGAAGAATTTTGGTGAAATTTCAGAGATGGGTGAAGATATTTGAGGTTTTTGAATGGATAGAAGTTTCTCAAATTTCTCGTTACCGAGAGTGAATTTATTCATTATATATTTTAATTCCTTTTGTATTTTAGACAACTCAATTTTCAAAATATTTTCGTTGTTGAGACACGAAGTATGATCTAATTCAATATTTTTCCCTTTATTTCGAAGATTTGCATTTTCTAATTCGAGAGATTTTATTTTCTTTTTCAAAGATATGTTTGTTTTGACCATCTCATCGTACTCGTTGTTTAGAGATTCAAATGCGTCTAGGAGTTCATTATCTTTACTAGATTCACAAACATCTAAAAGATCGTCATCAAAAATGGAACTAACCTCGTTGAAGGATTCTTTGGATTCAAGTGCCATAAGAGTGAGATTGGATTCCTCGATACCTTTGATTTCATCCTCGTCATCGCTCCAAGATGCAATTAAGACTTCCTTCTTTTTAAATCGATCAGTTTGACATTTAAGATTTACCCAACAGTCTTTGGCATAGTGTCCGGATTTACCGCACCTACGACAGTTGTTGTCAAACTTTTTCGTAGGAACAAACTGATTCTTTCTTTGGTCGTTTTTAGGATCTTGACCAAGAATATTTCGCCTTTTCTGAATCAAGCTTTTATATCGTCTCATATTTTTTACATATAGCACAATTTCCTCATCGTCCTCATTTTCTAGAATTTCATCATCGTCGTTGCTATCGGCTTTGAAAGCAACAAATTTCTCATGGGGCTTAGGTTTGGAGTCTCTCGATTTTAGCACTACTCATAGTTTATAAGAGATCCTATGAGAGTGCTGAATTCAAGTTTGTTGAGGTCCTTTGATTCCATGATTGCCGTCACCGTGGCATCCCATTCTCGAGTAAGAGATCGGAGGATCTTCTTCGCCTTGTCGCTACTGGATATGGGCTTTCCAAATGATGCAAGGCCATTTGTAATTGCTGAAAAATGATCCAACATGTTGGTGATTGTTTCGTCATCCTTCATGGAGAAGAGTTTGTAGTCGTGGAGGAGCATATTTATTTTTGTTTTCTTGACTTGGATTGTCCCCTCGTGTGTGACTTCGAGAATCTCCCATATTTCTTTAGCACTTTCATATGCCGAGATTCGATTTAGCTCTTCCGGATTTAGAGCACAATAAAGAAGTTGAGTGGCACGGGAGTTTATGTGCGTGTTTTTTCAGTCTTTATCATTATACTCGTCGAATTTTTTTAGCGTTCCATCTTCTTTTTTGGCAATTTTCGGAACAAGATTAATATCCAGATTTCAATATCGTAGGCTTGGACGAATATAGCCATCTTCTTCTTCCAGGTCATAAGCCTTCAGTCTGAGCCATAAGTGCCATTGCGGATCTTCCTCCGGTGGTTAAAACGATATTTGAGTCTGATACCAATTGATAAAGTAAAATTTCCACTATAAGAGGGGGTTGAATAGTGGAGAGAAGTTTTTTGAGAAATTAAAAATAATACGGAAAATAAATGACACCAGATTTATAGAGGTTCGGTCTAAACATGACCTACGTCCTCTCTTCGATCTTTTTGTATTGGCTTAAGCACAACCACACACAACCTTGTCTCGTCTTCTATAGGTCCGAGCACAACCTTTACAAATCTTGTCTTCAATAGGTTCAAGCACAACCAATCACTCAAGAGTAAATATTTCTTCTAGTGTTCTATCGGAACTAGAAAATCCTTACTTACGATCGTTGGAGTTTAATCCTAACAATGTCGGATCAATTGATCCTAATAACACGGGATTAATACTCATCGTTTCTCTCAAGAACTCAATTGAGTGATGCAACACTCTCAATACAATAAGAAAATACGAGGTATATGGAATGTTACAAAATGGGAACAACTCTCGTTTTTCTCTTTCTCACAACTTATATGATGGAAATAAATCAAGATAATCGAAGCTCAAAGTTTTGCAAGTATGCTTGTAGTTGTGTGTCCATCAGTTCCAAATGTGATGGTATTTATAGGCATTTTGAGCCTTATAGCCGTCACTGATTTTTGGAGTTTAGCGTGCGCTAACTCTTATGCATTGCGTGTGCTAGCGGCTTAGTCAACCAACTTTTCTTCTGACGTTGACTTGAAACGGGCTTGTCTCTTAACGTCTCTTTCTAACAGATAAATTTTGAACTTAGCGTGCGCTAATAATCAATCCTAGCGTGCGCTAGACGTTCAAGATATGCTTTCCAGATTTGAGCGAGATTCTTGTGTTGACTTTGTTGATTCAACGGTTGAATGACTAACAGTAGGATTTTGAACAGTTAGCGTGCGCTAACATGTAGTAGATAGCGTGCGCTAATGGTCTTCAGGTAGCATGCGTTAGTCTTCATTGTAACGTGCGTTACCTGTTGCTTCATTTAAACTTCAGAGCTTTCTGTCTCGGATACACTAACAGGTAGCGTGCGTAATTATATCCCGTAGCGTGCGTTACTCGCTCTCATAGCGTGCGCAAATGTCTTCTTAGCATGCGTTACCTATTGATCCTTTTTTCAGTCCAGAACTCATTGTCCTTACTGTCTTGTTTAAACATGAAACCAATAGCGTGCGCTATGTACTTATTTGCGTGCGGTAGTTGATCTGTATAGCGTGCGCTAATATTTGTAGATTGCGTGCGCTAAATATCAGGTGAGACTTCAGGTAACTTCTTCAGGTGACTTTCTGACTTCAGATAGCTTTCCGTTAGCGTGTGCTACCACATATTTGTAGCTTGCGCTATACGTTGAATTTGTCTTCAATGATTCATGCCGTTTAGTTGAATTTCGTTAAATATTTTGAAAACGTTCATTATCAAAATAATTTGTTCAACATAGTTAAAGTACCCATAGATATGTTGTTAGCATATGATAATTTAGAATACTTATTGTAATGTAAATCAATACTAGGTAATTTTATTAAGAAGTTGAATGGGGTAACTGAAAGTGACCGGCGAGGATGATACATACCCGATGGTATCTTGTTAGTGTTACTATATGGTAATTTTGAATACCTATTGGTAGTCCAAATTACTACTCAGTAATTTTATTAACAAGTTGGTCGGCGATGAAGAGAAGTGGTCAGCGATGGTCAGAATGCCCGTTATGTCGTACCGAACAAATTCAAGGAACCGCAATGAGTAATATAAATGATCAGACAGTGATTTTCATCAGCGATCCTTGGCAGTAAAAAGAATTAAAAAAATTCCGACGACAACTCCCGGTGGTCAACCGACGGCGGTTGGGCGGCCGACGGTCAGTCGGTCCATGGTCCACTTGTGTAAAACGTTTCATTTTTTTTTTTAAAATTAAATAAGCATATAAACTAGTCAAAAAGTAACTTGTAATGTATCTTTGAGTAATTTCCCAAGTTTTATATTAACTAGTCAAAAAGTCAGATGGCCACCCAAGGCCCCTCAAGCCCTCCGCCCATGAAGACCCATTTACATACATATATATCATACAACATAATTCATCAAATTAAAAGAGATACTCCCACGTTTACATGTATTCAAGTGAGAATTTCAAACCCATTTTTGGCACATGCTTTTGGAAGATGAAGATATGCACTCACTCACTTGCTTAGAAGATATGTGCAATCATCAATTGTGTGCTAATGTTCGGTTATTTGGAATTGAATTTTCTTTGAAATGAATCAATTGAATCAATCGAATCGAATCAGATTGATTGTCTTTGAAATGAATTGAGCGAATCTTGAATAATAATACTAATAACAATAATAATATTATATATTACAACAATAACAATCATCATAATAAATATAATAATAATAACAGTAATAATAATAATGATAAAAAATTATATATACTATTATTGAAAATATTAATATAAAAATAATAATGATATCACATAGAACAAAATATAACAACAATATTAGAACAACAACAACAATAATAAAAAAATTATTCATAGTACTACAAATTATATGTAATACTATTTATAATAAGGATATTAATTGTAATAACAATAACAAAATTATCAATAATTCAAATTATATATAATACTATTGATACTATTGATATTGCTAATATTAATTAACAATATAATTAGATAACAATATATACAACTATAATGATTATTATTTATACAAAAACATCAACAAAAATATTAATAAAAATAAGAATAAGATTATATAATTATTATTGATATTAATTAATATCAACTATACTCCTAGTAATTAATTGTATTAAAAATATTCTATACAGGAATATTTTTATTATTTATACTTCAACAATACAACAATATTAGTAATACAAAAATAAATAATTATAATAATTATTATATATAATATTATTGATAATAATAATTAAGAATATTGATTCTAAAGTGAATCGAATCAAGTTTACGAATCAACTAAATCGAATGAATGAATTATCAGATCGAATCGAATCAATTGAAGTTTCTTGAATCAAATATACTGAAATTAAATTCAAAATAACATAGCCTAAGATGCTCACTATCAATAATATGCCCCTAACCATATTTTTGACCTTCTGTTACTCTTAGCAAAGAATACAGCTTATGTGTATCACAGTAAATCTTCAACCTCTCAGTACTTTTAACAACATTCATGCAACATATCGAGTTCTATAGCCACAAAACAACCAATATATTTCCAGTACCTTTTTGCCTGTATTCCAATGTTCGAGCCTGGATTTACTCTCAAAAGTGTTGAAGGCGTTGTAAAAGCTAAAAAATTAAATAAGGAATTTAATTATTTGAAGCTTTTATTTAATTATTCCTTAAAAGACAAAATAATATGTTGAGAGAGTGTGTTTTGTGAGTGGAAAAGAATCCCACATGGAACAAACACAAATGAATTGAGCACCTTATAAGTGTAAGTATTTAATAATCAATAATAAACATATGGTAGTGGAGAGACTATGCCATGTGGATGTGAGGTGGAGGTGAGGTGGCAAATCTATGTCAATTTTCACTCACATCGCCGCTCGCCGGTGTCGCCACCGGCGGCAGTGGTGTCCGGCTCGGGCTCGGGCACGGGCTTAGAGGCTTTAGTGCATGGGCTTAGAGGCTTTAGTGGCGCTTTGTAGGCGCACTTCGGTCACGCCGGTCACGTGGCGAGTCTGGCGAAACGGCACGGTCCGCAGGCTTCTCGCGGCGATTCTCGCCAATGGTTGCGCCTCTTCAATTGGTGGTTATTTTTGCTGTTTGAATGAAAAGTCATGTCATTTCGAAACGAACGGTTGTTTGGCCAACGGTCGTGTCGTTTGAACAAAATGGTGCTCTGTTAGGATAAAACAATCCCTGTATCGAAAGTTTTGATAGAGTGTTTTGATAAAGTGCCAATCGAGCATACAACAAGCAGTTGTATCGAAATTCGATCGAAGGTTGCTGATCCTGTATCGAAGACTTCTCATAATGCCATCATACAGCAACAGAGTCTAAGGGCGCCAAGTATGAAAGCTGTCTCTTCATACAGCAACATTCCATACAGTGACTTCTCCACTATAGCCTACAGCACAAATGGATACAACATTCAAGCTGTAAAGTATTGAGATCGTCAATACCTATCGAAACAGGACTGAAGACCGTTTGAAAAGGAATCTTTGTTATTCGCTAAAGTCAAGTCCCATTTGAAAAGAAGTATTTAAATATTAAAAGGATAAAGTATTTAAATACTAAAACCGACAGAAATCTTCAAACAACGCAAAATACGGATCTTGGTCTATACAAGTCAACCATCCAGTTGTCACGAACTTTTGCTCAACGGATCTATTCAGAAGGCTATATATATATATATATCCCCAAGAGTTTGAAGATCAGTGACCAACCAGAAACCAACAACAAGATATACGCACTTACACGAATATATCTGAGTAAACATATTTCTTCAAGCATACTGCATATTCTGAGAGAAGAAATATCCAAGTGCTCAACCTTGAACAATACATCATCAGCTCAAGCTCAAGAAAGTCAAGCTGTTGTTCAACAAACGTTCTTTCATTGAAGAAACCCATCAGCCCTGTGTGGACTGAGAAAGCCTTGCTCTTCCTGAACTGTGTGTGACAGATTTGCATTGTAGAGACAAAGCTTCGGAACTGTGTGTGAAGAAGTTAGTCAAGTGAAAGCTTAAACCAATATGTGTGAATGGTTGAAAGCTACGATATTTGTATCAATCTGCGTGAACGATACATTGATAGGTTTGATTATAAATACATAGTTGTGTACGTAGTATTTATAATAGACATTTTCACTCCTGTGTGGAGGACCAGTGGACGTAGAGGGGTTTACCTCGAACTACTTTAATTACTGTGTCATTTACCTTCTGCACTTACTGTTTTAATATCTGTGATTATTTAAGTATACACTTCATATCTAGTTGTTGTATTTACAGCAACTTACTTTAACAAGACTTCCGCTACGCACTCAAACTTGAAAATCGTACAGCTTGTTGCTTAAAACACTTTCCAAGCTGAATTCTGTATACTTAGTGGCCAACAAGTGGTATCGGAGCGGTTGATTCTAAAAAGAATCAGTCGTATTTTTAACCGAATCAGATCCAAAATCAATTATTTTTATCAAACAGTCTTTTTCTTTCCTAAATTCTCATATGGATACATCAATGATCAATAAAGTCCCTATATTTTCTATTAACGAGTTCGACGATTGGAGAATTAGGATGGAGACTCATCTTGCAGCAATGCACGAAGAGATGATTTTTGTTATACAGGATGGCCCCATAAAGATCATGAAGGTAAATCCGGCCCCAAGAATTGAAGGCCAAGCTCATGCAGAGATGCTCGAGAAAAAGCGCGAACAATGGACTTCTGATGATAGAAAGCTCGTCAACCTCGACAATGTTGCTAAGAACGCATTATTTGTCACTCTTGATAAAGGCACGTTCTCTAAGGTAAAGAGCTGTAAATCAGCCAAGGATATCTGGGATAAACTCAAGTTAATTTATGAGGGAACTGAGCTCTCAAAAGAAAACAAAATTTCAAAATTGACTCAGCAATTTGAATCTTTTGAAATGAAACCAACTGAAATACTTGAGGAACTTGACTTCAGATTCACTGGCATTGTTAGTGAACTTGAAGCATTAGGCAAGATTTATACCCAAAGGGAGAAGAACCTAAAAATTTTCAGATCTCTCCCTGCCCGATGGGACATTAAGACCACAACTATGCGTGTATCATGCAATCTTAATGAAATATCTACATTTGATCTCTTTTCTGACCTCAAAGCGTTTGAGTATGATATAGACAGGAGAGAGAAAGCTGAAGAATTGTAATACCCGCAATTTTCGATTTTCGATAAATTTCTTTTTTTCGGCTAGAGTCCGTTTTGACGACTCTCTCATAACCGTTTCGTCATTCCGAGAATGATTAATTCTGCACTTTTTGTCATCCGAGTTCGTTTCGGTGTCGTTTTGTTGAGTTCCGTGCTTTTTAGCGACTTTTCCGCACCTGAGTTCGATTCGTGCGAATCTCGTTCGAAACTGCTGTTTCGAGTTTCCCGTAAGTCCGTTTGACTTTGTTAGACGTGTTGTGAACTTCGGTTTGGTTATTCGATCACGTATCGTGATTTTCGGGCGTTTTGGGCCATTTTGTAATTTCTTAAAAGTTACGGGTATCTGTATCTGTAATTGTTGTCTCGGCCCGTTTCTTGGTCGCGTATGATTAATTACGGTATTATGTTTTCATTTCGGGTCGTTGATGTTGTCCGCGAACTTTTCGTCGTGTTCGTTACGCTTTTCTAAATCGGGTCGCCGAGCCCTGGTGGTCGCATCGCCGGACGGTTGCGGAGGGCCGCGGATGGTTATGGATCGGCCGGACGATTGCAGGCACCGCCGGACGGTGCGGCTGAACCGAGTAGCGCACGCCACGGAACGCTGGCCGCGCTAACCGGCAGTGTAGCGCCTGCTATCAGGCCGCCTAACGCACGCTAGGTGCAGACAGTGGAGTCCTGGGGGTTCGGAATCGGCGGGCTCGGCGGGTAGCGACGCCATCGCTGGACGCCGCAGACGCTACGGTCGGCAGTAGCGCACGCTACGTCGAAAGGTGCGCACGCTACCTGGCCGAGTCAGAGGCGGTGAGGCCATCGGATCGCGGCACAGGCCGATAAGACGCTAGCTCGGCAGCCAGCGCTAGTCCGCCGATATAAATGTGACAGAGCAGTCACATTTCATCTCGTTTTTCATTTCCTTCCTTCTCGTCCGCGGCTGGCGATTCATGGGTGACGAAGCCATGTTGTTTAACAACAAATCCATGAAGTTCTTGAGTTCATAACATCAATCAATCATCCGTTATCATCATTTGATCCAGCGAATCAAGGTAATCTTCCTTAGAACCCTAATTTCGTGAATTTGGGGGGTTTTTGCATTTTTGTCCGATTCGTTCCGTGTTGTTGATTAATTCATGATGGGTATGATTAATCTTGGTAGTATTCTCGTGTTTAACATCATTTAATCCATTGTTCTTCATCGAATCGAAGTATATTTCTTGATTTCCTTCGAATTGACTTTTTGGGGGATTTGTCCCCGATCTCGTTTTTCATCCGTTTTCGATGGATCGATTATGGTTAAATGATGTTGTTAAACATATTCTATGGATTGTATATCCATGTTTCAACTTGGAATTCCGTTTTCGTGTTTTGTCGGGACGAATTGTGTTCTTGGCCGTTTTGGGGAAAACACTTGAACATTCGTCGTTCGTTCTTTGAATTCAACGGCTTTGAGTCATGCTATGGAATTCATTTTCATTGTTGTTATTGTCCTCCGTAGTTTATTATCACGAATTGGCATTCGGTGGAGTCGGCGAGTTCGTAGTCGGTTCGTGCCAACCTACTTCGGCCGATTCTCCGCGTTGTGGTTATTCGAGGCAAGTACCTTGCCCATACTTTTCTTATTTTATGAATATGATAATTAGTGATCGTCTCTATGTGTTTATTTGATCATTTGAATTGAACTTTCAAGAATTCGGTTAGCCTTGTTAAAGGCCCTCTCTCAAAACGCAGGAGTTTTGTGAATGTTGTGTTCTGTGGATGGTTACGTGAACCCTGTAAATTCGCTTGTTGTTGTTGTTGTGCTTTGATAATATATATACATATATTCTCTTTTCGGTGCATTGTGATTTGACAATTGTGTCGTGCCTTGCGTTGTTGCCTTTGGGTGGATTTCTTGGATATGTTTGGTGTGATATGCTAATTTGTGTGCATGTATTTTCGCTCACCTCGGGAGGGTCCGACGGGGCCACGGAGGGAATTCCAATGGTATAGCCCTGGATTCACGAGTGCGGTTGTTTGTTTTGTGAATGTATTTGCTCACCTCGGGAGGGTTCGACGGGGCCACGTAGGGAATTCCAATGGTATAGCCCTGGATTCACGAGTAAAACTTCACGAGTGCATGTGTATGTTTGGTGAATGTATTTGCTCACCTCGGGAGGGTTCGACGGGGCCACGGAGGGAATTCCAATGGTATAGCCCTGGATTCACGAGTAAAACTTCACGAGTTGGTGTATATGGTTTCGAAAACGCATTCTGCTCACCTTGGGAGGGTCCGACGGGGCCACGAAGGGAATCCAATGGTATAGCCCTGGATTCACGAGTTGATGTTGTATTTTTGGTGACCAAGGTTTACGTATCTTGGGCGATTATATTGTATTGATTTTATGTCCGCCGAGGACACGTGACGTGGGTTTTAACCGTGTGAATTGTTGTTGGTTTTCTAATTGCGAAAACAAAACCTTTGTGGGCTGTGACCCCTGTTGATTTTGGAAAGATAAGGATTCGGTAATCCTAAATTGTTTTCTATTAAAACTCTCGAGGGCATTTTAAACTGTTTCATAAATTGTTTCCCCTTTAATTATTGTTTTTCGGATTTGGAAATATCTACCCAAACTCTTGCCTCGGGAAGTACTTTTTGTTACGTTTGGATCTTTGCGGATTCCAGGTTATTGTTATTCGTGGAATGTGAATTGTATGGCTCGTATTTTTGCACTTGTACTTGCACTAGCGAAACAGTGGAGTTTTGCTAACCCCCGAGTATTCGGGGGGTGGATGTCTATTTTTGCATTCAGGTTTTGGGAGCATAGCACAGGGTCGGCACGAAGGATGATGAAAGATGAACGATACTAATCACACGAGGATCCGTTGCTGTCGTATTGGTCTAGTTGTATTTTCTTTTCCACTGCAGTATATTTTTCCCGTTGTACGGGTGTGGTTGTATTTTGACCCCTGCGTGGGCATGAGTTGTATTTGAGTTGTACATATTTGTTGAAAGACCAAATCGGTCTACTGAGTCATTTTAGCCTTAAAGGCGATGTTTGATTGTAGTTATCGGCCTGGTAGGTCCTCGAGGAGAGGGTCTACGGCGTGTAATATCCCTGAGCAGATTGGGGGTGTTACAGAATGGTATCGGAGCTTAGGTTGAGGAAACCTAGGCTGTCGGGTCAAGTCGTGTTGTTTGAGTCTTGTTTCGTCGGATTTTATCTGACTGAGTCGTGTCGCGACGCGTCGTCTGAGTTTGTTGGCCGTGATTAGTATCGTGGGGCGATCATCATCTTCGTGCGACCTGTGGATGTAAGTCTCCCTTCTTTGTATTGTGCCTCGTGTGACACGAGCTATTTGTTTGATTTTGTGTTAAGTGATGGAACCTTCATGTAGATTCTTCGTTTCGTGATGCGTTCGTGTGATTCTCTTATTTCGTTTGTATGAGGAGTGTTGTCATTATTTATGTCTTTTTGACTGTGATACTTGATTGTTGTTTCCGATAAAAGACAGGTGTTGTCTTGATTTTTGAGCGAGTTGTTGCGTGTATTATGATTGTATGTAAGTGAATATTGTTACATGTGAGTTTTTAGGCATTCTAGCCTAATAGATTTTCGAAAACCTTGAGTATCTTAGAAAATAAAATTTCGAGACGTACATTTAAAATGAATTGTTTTCTCGTGGCACTCCCAAGGTGCCACAATATGTTTCAAAATTCTTTTACCTCGAGGACCAAAATGTTTTGAGATATTTTCAGTTTTTTTATAAACACTTTTACTTAGACCTGAGGGTCGAATATTCTGGAAGTTTTTCACTAAGAGAAAGTGTCCTCGTTTTTTTTATCGATGTGAAATGATTCTCCAAAGTCTCGAAAATGATGTTTGTTCAACTTTTTGTAAAATGATACTCAAGATCAACTGGTGTTTCCAAACTGTTTTCATAAGGTGGTTTTCGTTTTTAAAACCCATCATTTCCTGCTTGTGGTCGGAGAAGGTGTGTATGATGTTGGTATTGCTGTTAGGGTGTTAGCCTTCCGAATTGTGATTGAATTGGTGGTGTGAACGTTGAGTCGTTCGCCACGCATATGTTTTGTTAGCCCTTTGTGGGAGGTGTGATGACGATCTTTAATGTTGCCATTTCGTGGTGATTAGCGTGTTATCGCACCTGTGTGAGCTGTTAAAGCTTGGGCTTGTACGTTTGTATACATGTGTGATTGTTTCGTGATGGTTGTAATTATGTGCTGGTTATCGTTCGGGCCGTTGAGGTCGCCGAACGATACCGTCGTTGTTGTAGTGTTTGTGTGTGTATTACTTTACGATGGTAATCATTGTGTATGATATGTGTTATGATTCTTTGTCGCGCTGAGTTGGCATCTCCGGTTTGTTGTTTTGTGATGTTATGTTCCACTGTACCTAGCATTTGCATTTTCGGTATGCCGAGCCGAGGCATTTCAACCGTGATGCGCCGGGGCATGCACGTGCAAATTGTCCTTCTCGTCGGTAACACATTTCGAGCGTGGACTCGAGGGACACCGAATTCAGTTTTGCGAATTGGCTACCGAGACTTTCGGAGTTCGCGCTTCAGCACAGTTATCAGAATCGTCTTTGAGAGGCCTTCGAAGGATGTTTCTGTCGGTTGCTTGTTGTGTCGCCACCTTGATTTCATTGTTGTGAGTTTCGGGGACGACACTTCTTTTAGAAGAAGTCGAATATAATACCCGTATTATTTTTGGCTTCTGCATTTTTCTCTTTCTCAATTCTACCGACTCGCTCGTTTTCGTTGATATTTTATGAACTTGTTCTGTATTTCGGTTTCATCGTCCGAACGAGCTATGATCTTGTTGTGGGTCGATCTAGTTATCGCTGTGACTTTTTCAAGTTCGGTTCGATTCTTGTGAACCTTGTTCGGAAGTGACATCATTTGGTTCTATTAACTCTTCCATTCGACGTGGATTGGATTTTGAATTTCTGTATTTTCAACTCTGTCGACTCGTTTATGCTCGTTAGCATTTTCTGAACTTCCCCTATCCCTTGCTTTTGTTGATCGAACGAGGGTGGTATTGTTTCGGAATAACTCGTTTGTCGTTGTGACTTTTCAATCGCTATTCCCTTTCCTGTGGATCTTATGGGAATGCATGTCTTGTAGGTCTCACCAGATCATCCTGGGAGTTGTTGTTTGAATTTTATTATCCTTCGTGTTTCGGACATGATTGTTCGATTTTTGTTGTCTCGATCGTTTGTTTGTTCGGTTTTTGTTCTCGTTTCGTGATTGTTGAGCGTTCAGGCTCCTTCCTAATTCCCTCAAGTTTGGGAAATTAGTCTCGTTTTCGATCTTCCAACCCTTGGGCGGTGGAATTCCGTATTTGTTCAGCGATTGACTCGCGTTTTGATTGATGTACCGTTGGGTCGGTCAATCTTATTGATTTTCGTTCGTTGTGTTTTGTGATTGTTCGGATAATTGACTTGACTATATTATCCGTTTGATGACGCTTGTCATCTGTTGATTTTATTATATTCCTAACGGCGGCGTTGTGTTGGTCGCCGTGGAGCGTGTTTTCACGCCGTATGTCTCTTTGCATTTCTTGCAGCATTTCGCCGTCGGGCACGAGTTTTCGGCTTTTGTGTATCTCGTCGATTTTTCCTGGCAGGGGATATTGCTTCTCCCTACTTATTTTAAGTTTCGGGACGAAACTTCATTTAAGGAGGGTAGAATGTAATACCCGCAATTTTCGATTTTTGGTAAATTTCTTTTTTTCGGCTAGAGTCCGTTTTGACGACTCTCTCATAACCGTTTCGTCATTCCGAGAATGATTAATTCTGCACTTTTTGTCATCCGAGTTCGTTTCGGTGTCATTTTGTTGAGTTCCATGCTTTTTAGCGACTTTTCCGCACCTGAGTTCGATTCGTGTGAATCTCGTTCGAAACTGCTGTTTCGAGTTTCCCGTAAGTCCGTTTAACTTTGTTAGACGTGTTGTGAACTTCGGTTTGGTTATTCGATCACGTATCGTGATTTTCGGGCATTTTGGGCCATTTTGTAATTTCTTAAAAGTTACGGGTATCCATATCTGTAATTGTTGTCTCGACCCGTTTCTTGGTCGCGTATGATTAATTACGGTATTATGTTTTCATTTCGGGTCGTTGATGTTGTCCGCGAACTTTTCGTCGTGTTCGTTAAAATGCGTTTTGAAATCGGGTCGTCGAGCCACAGTGGTCGAATCTTGGCCGGACGGTTGCGGGGCCGGCCGGACGGTTAGGGCCCAGCCGGACGATTGCGGGCACCGGCCGGACGGTGCGGCGAGCCGGAGTAAGCGCACGCTTCTGGCCGGAGCAGCTGCAGCGCTTCGGCAGTGTAGCGCCGCTATTAGGCCTAACGCACGCTAGCGGAGTGCAGACAGTGGAGTCACAGGGGTTACGGAATCGGTCGGGCTTGGCGGGTAGCGCACGCCATCTTGTCGGACGCTGCGTCGCTACGGCCGGCGAGTAGCGCACGCCTTCGTCCGGAAAGGCTGCGCCTTACTGGCCGAGTCGGTAGGGCGGTGAGGCCATGGATCGCGGCTGGGCCGATAAGCGCACGCTAGCTCGGCGGCGCGCTAGTCGGCCCGATATAAATCGATCACATTTCATCTCGTTTTCATTTCCTTCCTTCTCCGTCCATGTTTGGCGATTCATGGGTGACGAAGCCATGTTGTTTAACAACAAATCCATGAAGTTCTTGAGTTCATAACATCAATCAATCATCCGTTATCATCCTTTGATCCAGCGAATCAAGGTAATCTTCCTTAGAACCCTAATTTCGTGAATTTGGGGGTTTTTGCATTTTTGTCCGATTCGTTCCGTGTTGTTGATTAATTCATGATGGGTATGATTAATCTTGGTAGTATTATCGTGTTTAACATCATTTAATCCATTGTTCTTCGTCGAATCGAAGTATATTTCTTGATTTCCTTCGAATTGACTTTTTGGGGGATTTGTCCCCGATCTCGTTTTTCATCCATTTTCGATGGATCGATTATGGTTAAATGATGTTGTTAAACATATTCTATGGATTGTATATCCATATTTCAACTTGGAATTCCGTTTTCGTGTTTTGTCGGGACGAATCGTGTTCTTGGCCGTTTTGGGGAAAACACTTGAACATTCGTCGTTCGTTCTTTGAATTCAACAGCTTTGAGTCATGCTATGGAATTCATTTTCATTGTTGTTATTGTCCTCCGTAGTTTATTATCGCGAATTGGCATTCGGTGGAGTCGGCGAGTTCGTAGTCGGTTCGTGCCAACCTACTTCGGCCGATTCTCCGCGTTGTGGTTATTCGAGGCAAGTACCTTGCCCATACTTTTCTTATTTTATGAATATGATAATTAGTGATCGTCTCTATGTGTTTATTTGATCATTTGAATTGAACTTTCAAGAATTCGGTTAGCCTTGTTAAAGGCCCTCTCTCAAAACGCCGGAGTTTTGTGAATGTTGTGTTCTGTGGATGGTTACGTGAACCCTGTAAATTCGCTTGTTGTTGTTGTTGTGCTTTGATAATATATATATATATATTCTCTTTTCGGTGCATTGTGATTTGACAATTGTGTCGTGCCTTGCGTTGTTGCCTTTGGGTGGATTTCTTGGATATGTTTGGTGTGATATGCTAATTTGTGTGCATGTATTTTCGCTCACCTCGGGAGGGTCCGACGGGGCCACGGAGGGAATTCCAATGGTATAGCCCTGGATTCACGAGTGCGGTTGTTTGTTTTGTGAATGTATTTGCTCACCTCGGGAGGGTTCGACGGGGCCACAGAGGGAATTCCAATGGTATAGCCCTGGATTCACGAGTAAAACTTCACGAGTGCGTGTGTATGTTTGGTGAATGTATTTGCTCACCTCGGGAGGGTTCGACGGGGCCACGGAGGTAATTCCAATGGTATAGCCCTGGATTCACGAGTAAAACTTCACGAGTTGGTGTATATGGTTTCGAAAACGCATTCTGCTCACCTTGGGAGGGTCCGACGGGGCCACGAAGGGAATCCAATGGTATAGCCCTGGATTCACGAGCTGATGTTGTATTTTTGGTGACCAAGGTTTACGTATCTTGGGCGATTATATTGTATTGATTTTATGTCTGCCGAGGACACGTGACGTGGGTTTTAACCCTGTGAATTGTTGTTGGTTTTCCAATTGCGAAAACAAAACCTTTGGGCTGTGACCCCTGTTGATTTTGGAAAGATAAGGATTCGGTAATCCTAAATTGTTTTCTATTAAAACTCTCGAGGGCATTTTAAACTGTTTCATAAATTGTTTTCCCTTTAATTATTGTTTTTCGGTTTTGGAAATATCTACCCAAACTCTTGCCTCGGGAAGTACTTTTTGTTACGTTTGGATCTTTGCGGATTCCTGGTTATTGTTATTCGTGGAATGTGAATTGTATGGCTCGTATTTTTGCACTTGTACTTGCACTAGCGAAACAGTGGAGTTTTGCTAACCCCCGAGTATTCGGGGGGTGGATGTCTATTTTTGCATTCAGGTTTTGGGAGCATAGCACAGGGTCGGCACGAAGGATGATGAAAGATGAACGATACTAATCACACGAGGATCCGTTGCTATCGTATTGGTCTAGTTGTATTTTCTTTTCCGCTGCAGTATATTTTTCCCGTTGTACAGGTGTGGTTGTATTTTGACCCCTGTGTGGGCATGATATGTATTTGAGTTGTACATATTTATTGAAAGACCAAATCGGTCTACTGAGTCATTTTAGCCTTAAAGGCGATGTTTGATTGTAGTTATCGGCCTGGTAGGTCCTCGAGGAGAGGGTCTACGGCGTGTAATATCCCTGAGCGGATTGGGGGTGTTACAAGAATCTCCCGCAAGGACTACAACATTAGCCGTTGTATCCAATTGAAGACACAACATGCCCTGCTCATCAAAGCCCATTCACAAGAATGCTGACAGCGACGACGAAATCTTGTCACAAGATGAAATGGCGCTCCTCATGCATAAGTTCAAGAAGTTCATCGAGCTGTCGGGAAAGACTCCATACAGGCCCAAGTCTGTTCACAAGGTAAGTGCCGAAACTTCCTCTGGTGATGCTAACCTGTGTTATAATTGCAGGAAATCAGGACATTATGCAAATAAATGTCCTCATCCTAAAGTTCAAAGGTTGCCGGAAGCCGAGCAACAAGAAAAAGATGAAAGAAGACGTGCTTGGAAAAACAAGCTCAAGGCCCTGATTGGTGAATCAGAAGCCTCCCCCGCACCATCAAAGTCCGAAGAATGTCTTCAGGTAGTCACTGACAGTGACTCATATGATGATGATTTCGAAGATAAAGCCTATATGTGCTTTATGGCCAAAGACATTCCGGAAGATGAAGATAACGATGATGAGGTAAGTTCAACCTCAGCTATTCCTTCCAATGCATCTCATACTTTTGAAAATATGATGAATGAGTTTAAGAACATTCAAAAGGCCCATGAGACATTGAAAAATGAAAATATGCAGCTACAACTTTCTAACCTAGAGCTGAAAAAAGAAAACGACTTGCTGAAAGTAAACTATGAAAATATGTCTGTTGATTGTGAAAACAGCAAAGTCGATCAAGAAAACTCATGGAGAGAAATCATCAACTTGCTCATGAACTAAGTGAGGCTAAATCTCATAGTGAAAGCAAGACAAATGATTTTGTTCTGCTTCAAGCCAAGGTAAAAACTCTCAAAAAACGAGAAGGAGAACTTGAGACAATTCTGAAATCTTTCGAGAAATCATCTAAAAGAATGGAAGAAATTCTAAGTACTGGGCAACATGCTCATGATAAAAGTGGCTTAGGATACAGCTCATTTTCCAATAAAGGGAAAACTAGTACTGTGTTCATCAGGGGTGTGGAACCCATTCCTGTATCGGAAGAAATTCTGAGTCCTATGAAGGAACCTGTTGCATCGCGAACAGCAAAAGCTGCCATTCCGCCACCACAGTCATATTCCAGACAGCGGAATCACCAGCCATTCAGACCTGTAATGCGTACCCAACAGCATGCTCCCCGAGCATATCAACAGCGCCAACAGCCGTTCAGAAAGAAGGCTGTATCCAAATATCAAAGGCCCGCACGGCAGTACTTTCAGTACAGCTCGCCTAGGTATTAGATACAGGAGCCTCGTTATCCCTCGCGAAAGCAAGTATCCGCACAGTATCAACAACAGCTTTGGGAATCCAACTGGAGACTCAGAAGGCAAGCTGTAAGGCCGAAGAAAATGGCTCCACCTCCAAGACGGCATTCGTACTGGATTAATAATAATAACCCTGAATTTTACATGCATAATAATTATCATGGTTATAGCGACTACATACATGCCCCGCATAGACATCGCAACTACGGACCTAAACCATCCTACAGTAAACCTATTACTTTCAGGAAAATCTGGGTACCTAAAGGCACTAACATCCATGGACCCAACAATCAAAGGGGACCTAAATCTACCTAATTTGTTTGCATACAGGACATCTTAGAGGAGGACATACTTCAACAGCGGATGTTCTCGTCACATGACAGAAGATAAAAGCAAGCTGTCAGATTACATAGAAGGTCGCGGTCTAAAAGTGCGCTTCGGTGATAAATCTAAAGGAAGAACAAGAGGGAAAGGAAACCTGCTTGTCGGAAAATTCAAAGTCATCGATGTAGCTTATGTTGAAGGCTTACAGTACAATCTACTTAGTATTAGCCAGTTCTGTGACAAACAGTTCTCGGTGAAGTTCTATACAGATCAATGTAGAGTCAAGAACATCATGACCAAAGAAGTTGTGCTCACAGGAAGCAGATTAGGTAATATGTGTATTGCTAACGGGATGGCTACGAGCTCCACAGTTCCTTGTTTTGTTGCCAAAGGCACTGCAGATTTAAGCTGGCTATGGCACAAAAGGATGTCTCACGTCAACTTCAAGACTATCAACAAGCTCTCCAGACAGGGAATGGTTAGAGTGCCAAATGTGTCATTCCAAAAAGACAGTGTTTGTGGACCCTGTCAGAAAGGCAAGCAAATCAAGACCACCCTGAAGAGCAAATCCTACCTTTCCACTCACAGAGTTATGGAAATGCTACATATGGATCTCTATGGTCCT
This sequence comes from Orobanche coerulescens, assembly GCA_033398695.1. Lineage (NCBI taxonomy): Eukaryota > Viridiplantae > Streptophyta > Magnoliopsida > Lamiales > Orobanchaceae > Orobanche > Orobanche coerulescens. The sequence continues at coordinate 24,332,265 of CM065805.1, read as the reverse complement.
GTAGACCCGGTAAGTTTGGGAGGTAAGAAATACTGTCTCGTTATTGTTGATGATTATTACAGGTATGCTTGGATAATCTTCCTAAGCAAGAAGAAAGAAACAACATCAAAGCTGCCCGAGCACCTGAGAAAACTTCATAATGAGAAAGGGTTGAGTATCGTGTCCATTCGTTCCGACAGAGGTACAGAATTCACTAACTGCTTTATAGAGCATTACTGTTCGGAAAATGGGATACAGCACGAATACTCAACTGCCCATACACCTCAACAAAATGGTGTTGCTGAGCGAAAGAACAGGACGCTAAAGGAAGCAACAAGGACAATGATTGCCGCAAGCAAGTTGCCACAGTGTTTCTGGAGCGAAGCCACCAATACAGCGTGCTATACACAAAACCGCTGTATCATCAGCAAGCACCACAACAAAACAGCATACGAGGTATGGAACAACAAAACTCCATTAGTTTCGTACTTTCACATATTTGGGTGCAGGTGTTACGTTTTGAACAACGGGAAGGATCAACTTAGAACCTTTGATGAGAAATCGGATGAAGGGATATTTGTAGGATATTCCTCTGTTAGCAAAGCTTACAGGATCTTTAATAAAAGGAAGCTAAAAATTGAGGAATCAGTTCATGTAGTGTTCGACGAACCTCACCATGATCCTACAGGAGTAGAAGAACTTACTCAAAATATCCAACAATTTTCCATCATAGATCCACAAACTCCTATAGAGCCTGTCGTTGACCTAGAAATCAACCCCGCAGCTGTAAGAACTGAAGTAGATGAAGCTGATGCTGTACAAGCAGAAGCCGAAACTACAGCAACTCAAGATACAGTTGTAATATCCGCATTTTTTTCTTCTTTTTCTGATATTCCTGTTTTAGTGTATTTGCATTTTTGTTGTAGCTCGCTTGTAACCATGTTGACATTTTGAATCTATGTTATTCTTGGAGTTTCTCCATCAGGGATGATCTTGGTGATGTTTTGATATTATTCCGTTTTATGTCATGTATTATGGCACGGACGTTCGATTCTCGTAGAACTCGTTCACTTTTCTAATTCCTTTGGTTTCACGAGTCGTATAGTTGAGTTGTTCGTATCGTGAGTTTCGGTTTGTTAATCCGACGTCATATCGCAGTTTTGTGAACGTTTGGGCCATTTCGTAATTTTCCTAAGTTTAGGGTATTCTTGTTATCTTTGTTGTTCCTGAACCTTCGGACATTCGGAATCACGTTTCATCGTAACGTTTTGATTTCTCACTTAAATCCGTGGAGAGTGTATCCGGTGGTCCTGGATACACCTTGTTATTTTCTCTTTTCGATCGTCTCCTCGTCGAGCAGTGTTTCAGCCGGCCATTGTCATAGCCATGTTATGTTACGGCCGTAAGCCGTATATGTTACGGCCGTAATAATCGAGAGTTACGGCCGTAAGCTTCCTTCATACGGACGTAACAAGGCTTCGTTTCTTACCCCTCTAGTCCAGTTCCGAGATACGGGCGTATCATGCTCGAGTTACGGCCGTAAGTAACGATATGGCCGTAATGGTATTCTCGATACGGCCGTATGTGTCGTTCGTCAATTTTGCCCAGTTCTTTCCAGAGGCCAGTTACGGCCGTAAGAGAGTCGGGTTACGGCCGTAATGTTCCTGTGTTACGGCCGTATGTGGGGTGTGTTACGGCCGTAACACCTGCCAGTATATAAACTGGCAGCGGCCCAGTTTTTCCTCATTTCTCACTTCTCTCTTTCCTTTTCGCGACGGGAGCGACGACTGAAGCTAGGGTTCATCCGATTTCGATCCAAACTCCATTGTAAGGGCATATTCAAGTATCATACCATCCACCTATCACTAATCATCCATCGTTCATCTTCGAATCAAGGTAAAATCTCTTATAACCTACCTTGGAGGATTTGGGGGTTTTCGGGTGTATTGTTCGTTTTGCTTCGTATTGTTGATTAATCCTTGTTGATTATGATTAATCTCGTCATTGTTCTTGTTCTCCTACGAACTCATGATGTATTTCGTGATATTTACATAATCGAGAGGGTTTGGTTGCGATCCGCCCTCGTCGTTGTTTGATACGAATACACATAAATCGTAGGCGGGTTTTCGGGTGTTTCCAATTCCGTATTTAGTTAGAATTGGTGGTGATTGTGTTCTTCGTATCGTTAGGTTCGTGATTATCGGCTCCTAACGGTCGTCGGTGTTTTCCTTCCGTTCGTTGCGCCGTCTCTTATTCAAGGCAAGTAATTCTTGGAAACCTTTATACTTAACGTGAAATGGTAGTGTATATTGTGTGTGCTTTACTCACCTCGGGAGGGTCCGACGGGGCCTCAAGGGAATCTATGGCTTCGTCCTGGATTCATGAGTTTGATTCGCTAGCCAGCTCGGGAGGGTCCTTAGAGGCCTCGAGTGGGATTCGTGGCTTCGTCCCGGTCCTAGGTGACGTGTGGTGCTTGGTTTGTTTTATGAATGTGGCCATCTCGGGAGGGTCCTTAGAGGCCTCGAGTGGGATTCGTGGCTTCGTCCCGGTCCTAGGCAAATTAATTGTGACTGTTTGTTTCCGGAAAAGACATGTCTAGTTTTGATTTTTGAAACGATATTGGTGCATGTACTATGAAATGTGTAAGTGATTGGTTTGCCTTGATTACTTGTACTAGCGTAATTGCTAACCCCTTTGGGGACCCGTTTTGGGGAAATTCTTGTTATGGATTTCAGGTTATGATTATCCGGACGAGCGGGCACCTGGACAGTACGATGCAGGCGTTGGCGTGGTCGTTGACATGTGCATTTGGGTCTTTCTATTTCTTTCGTCCATTTCGATTTGGTTGTTCTAATAATTATAAACTTATAGAGTGTACTCGCGAGTACTTAGGCTTTTCTTTTCAAACTCCGTATCGTATTACTTTAAAATTGTTACATTGTTGGTTTATGCTTATTCCGCCGATTGCTCCGGGCGTATCTTTTTACGTCATAGCATTTAAATGTGTGTTCTCGCTAACCGAGATGGTTAGTCGAGTAGAGATTTCTTGTTTGTAGCCTGGTGGGTCCCATGTAGGGGTCCACGGCGCTGTAATATACTCTGAATATCTTGGGGTGTTACAGAAAATGGTATCAGAGCTCTAGGTTTATGGATACCTATGCTTTTTGTTTATTTGGGTATAGTCATGTTTTGTTTGAAAATTGTCACACCGCCAAAGATCTCAAGATTTCCAGTGCTCGTAAGTTTTCTTACTCAGTCCTTTGTTTTCTTACATTGTATTTCTGCTTTTCGAATTGAAGTTGCTTTTTCCTCCCTTACTCATCATCAGTATACTTCTGTTATCTCTTAACACCAGTATGGATGCCGGAGGGAACCGTGGTCGTGGTCGTGGTCGTGGACGCGGCCGAGGACGTGGGGCAGCTGGTGGGGCGGCCACGTCGCATTCTTCGGGAGCCGGCAGTACCGGTGACCGTCATAGTCATGCTTCTTCTCAGGAGCGCGCCGATCTTGGTATTGCGGCTGTTATGTAGCAAATGGTTAACCAGATGGCGGCCATACCTCAGGTGGTCCAGAACCCCGACCAGGCCCATGCTAATCGGGGCGGAACGGATCGCTGGCTTCAGGATGTCATCAAGATGTATCCTCCTCAGTTTTCGGGAGCTTCGGACCCGATCGGCTGGGAAGGGTGGATCAAGGAGATATCCAAAGTCTTCACTGCTACCAACTGACCCGAGGACCGTAAGGTCCCTATCGCTCAATATTTTCTCACGGGAGATGCTACGGATTGGTGGGAGGCCGTTGGTCCCAAAGATCATGTGGCTTCATGGGCCGAATTTCAAGAATTGATGGAGACCGAATATTGTCCGTGGCCGGTCAGACAGGCTCGAGTGCATGCTTTCTATGATGCTCAACCACGGGATATCCCCGTATCTCAGGCCATTGCCGACTTTAACAAGGAGTTGGGTTATGTGAAGACCCAAGTTGTCGAAGAGAGCGACAAAATTTTCCATTTTTCCAGGAGGATGAAACTGTCCATTCGGGACTATATGTCTGGGCTCGTCTGTACTACCTTGAAGGATTATCAGAGTCGAGCTCTTGCTTATGATATGTCGGTGACGGCTAGCGATTTGGCTCGTGAGAGCAAGAAGCAGAAGTCGGTCGGAAATTTTTCTGGTCCCAAGAGTGGAGGCCAGCAGAAATCTCAGGCTGCAAATATTTCTACGGGCGGTTCGGCTCGTTTCTCTGGGAGCTTTCGGAGTGCCGCCGGAACCATCGCCCGGGACCCCAGATGCTTTAACTGTGGCAAGCCAGGCCACGTGAACCGGGATTGTCTTCGTCCACCCTTGACTTGTCATACTTGTGGTCAGTAGGGCCACAAAGCTTCTTTTTGCGAGAAACTCAGACAGTTTCGCAGCGCCCGTTCTTCTCACCCAGCACCTATGGAGTCGAGTGTGAACCAGGGCTCATTTGCTCCGCCGCTTCCACCGAGTGCCGGCCGAGGTAGGGGTCGGGGTCATCCCGCTAGAGGGGGAGCTTCCAGTGTCGGCTCTGCCCAGCCGCGTATCTATGAGATGAGGAGGACCGATGATCCAGCAGCTACTGTGGCGACAGGTACCGCTCATATCCATTCTCATCCTGTCAGTGTGCTTTTTGATTCGGGTGCTACGCATTCATTCATTTCTCTAGAGTGTGTACGCCGTTTGAGTCTCGACTGCTTGTCACCTTGCGAGCCTTTCATCGTTAAACTTCCTAGCGGTGATAGAATTGTCGGTGATCGAGAAGTCCGGGACTGTTCTGTGTCTATTTGTGAGAGGGCTTGACTCTCTAATCTTATTGTTGTGGGTATCGAGGGTGAGGATTTGATTCTCGGGGATGATTGGCTCGAGCGGCATGGTGTGATCATGAACTACCGCACGAGGATCATTACCATGCTAGCCGAAGACGGCACCGAACATTCTTTTGCGGGGCGAAAGAGAAACCAGAAGTTCGTTATTAACGCCTTGAAGGCGATGAAACTCCTGCGAAAGGGGTGTACTGGTTATTGGTGTTACGCCTTGAAGGCTGATAATGGTGGGGTCGAGCTTTCATCGATTCCAGTCGTTAGTGGGTTTCCTGATGTATTTCCTGACGAGTTACCGGGATTGCCACCGGATCGTGAGGTCGAGTTTGCTATAAAGTTAGAGCCAGGCGCGGCTCCTATTTCGAAGGCGCCGTATCGCATGGCACCTTCAGAGATGTCAGAGTTGAAGAAGCAGCTGAGTGAGCTTCTTAAGTCGGGGTATGTTCGACCAAGCGCCTCGCCCTGGGGCGCACCGGTCCTGTTTGTGCGGAAGAAGGATGGTTCACTACGTTTGTGTATCAACTATCGCGAACTAAATAAGGTGACCATCAAGAACAAGTATCCTTTGCCGAGAATTGATGACTTGTTCGACCAGTTTCAGGGAGCTGCGGTATTCTCGAAGATTGATTTGAAATCGGGGTACTATCAGCTCCGGGTGAGGGAGTCCGATGTGCCGAAAACAGCTTTTCGGACGAGATACGGACATTATGAGTTTGTAGTCATGCCTTTCGGATTAACTAATGCGCCGGCGGTGTTCATGCAGTTGATGAACAAAGTCTTTATCGAGTATTTGGATAAGTGTGTCGTCGTCTTCATTGACGATATTCTTATTTATTCGAGGAACGAGGAAGAGCATGCCCATCATTTGCGGGTAGTGTTAGACATTTTGAGGGCCGAGCAACTCTATGCGAAGTTCTCGAAATGTGAGTTCTGGCTGAAGGAAGTGATGTTTCTAGGTCACGTGATTTCAACGAGGGGGTTCGTGTGGATCCACGTAAGATAGAGGCGATTGGATTGGGCACCGCCCAAGAATGTGAAGAAGATTCGTAGTTTCTTGGGTTTGGTGGCTACTACCGTAGGTTCGTCGAGGTTTCTCGGCGGCTCGGCCACTTACACGCTTGCTCCATAAGTCAGAAGTTCGTGCGGAATGACGAGAGCGGTCGAGTTTTGAGGAGTCAAGAGGCGTTTGACTTCAGACCCGGTTTTGGCGTTGCCGTACGGCAACGAGGGTTTTGCCGTCTATAGCGATGCTTCGTGCCGTGGTCTTGGGTGCGTATTGATGCAAAGACGGCAAGACCATTGCCTTTGCGTCGAGACAGCTTGAGGCCGTATGAGCTTAACTACCCTACTCATGATTTGGAGTTAGCGGCAATGCTTTTGCGCTCAAGATTTGGCGTCACTATCTTTTCGGCTCTGCATGTCAGATTTTTACCGATCATAAAAGTCTGAAATACATATTTACTCAGCGGGAGTTGAATATGAGGCAGAGGAGGTGGTTAGAGCTGATTAAGGATTATGACCTTGAAATCCTTTATCATCCGGGCAAGGCGAACGTCGTGGCCGACGCCTTGAGCCGGAAACCGATTGCGTTGCGAACGCTTGAGGTCCTTACGTCTCAGTCTGAGCTTCGGCGGACTTTGATCGAGTTAGATATTGAGGTTTTGTTGCCTGGGACTATCGGGCAACTTTGTGCTTTAGAGATTTCGTCGTCTTTGATCGATGAAATTAAGCTGAAGCAGTTGGAGGATCCGATGATTACTCAAATCCGAGAGAACATTCTTAAGGGAAAGTCTCCCGGCTTTGTAATCCATGAGGATGGTGTTTTGAGATTCCAGAGTCGGCTTTGTGTACCGAACGACTTAGAGTTGAGACAGAGTATTCTGCGCGAGGCCCATGCTACACCTTACTCTGTTCATCCTGGTTCGAGTAAGATGTATAAGGACCTGAGGAGGAATTTCTGGTGGAATGATATGAAGGAGGAGGTCGCGCAGTTTGTAGCAAAATGTTTGACTTGTCAGCAGGTCAAAATCGAGCATCAGCGACCGGCTGGGTTATTGCAGTCACTTCCCGTTTCGGAATGGAAATGGGAAGATATATCGATGGATTTCATTACGAGTTTGTCGAGATCGAGATCGGGCATGAATATGGTTTGGGTGATTGTTGATCGTCTGACCAAGTCGGCACATTTTCTGGGCATCAAGGACACTTGGGGCCCGGAGAAGTTGGCCCGTATATTTATCGCACAGATTGTGAGGCTTCACGGTACTCCGAAGTCTATTGTTTCGGATCGCGATGGTCGTTTTGTATCACACTTTTGGCAGGCGGTGGATAAGGCGTTGGGTACTCGTTTGCGTTTGAGTACCTCTTTTCACCCCCAGTCAGATGGGCAGTCGGAGCGCACCATCCAGACATTCGAGGATATGTTGCGTGCTTGTGCTCTCGATTGGAGCAATGACTGGGAGGAGCATTTGCCATTGATCGAATTCACGTACAACAACAGTTGGCACGCGTCGATTCGGATGGCACCGTATGAGGCACTTTATGGGCGGCGATGTCGATCGCCGATTTGTTGGAATGAGGCGTCCGATTTGGTCGGGACCGAGCCGGATGTCGTTTTAGAGACGAGGCGGAAGATAGACTTAATTCGGGAACGGATGTTGATTGCCCAGAGTCGACAGAAGTCATATGCCGATGTCCGTCGTCGACCTTTAGAATTCGAGGTGGGAGACCACGTTTTGCTGAAGGTGTCGCCGACAAGGGGAGTTTTCCGTTTCGGGAAGAAGGGGAAGCTGAGTCCGAGATTTATTGGACCCTTCGAGATTCTCGAGAGAGTCGATGAGTTAGCATACCGTTTGGCGTTACCTCCGGCCTTGAGTCGCGTGCATGGTGTTTTCCATGTTTCCCAGCTAAGGAAATATGTCCCGGATCCTAGTCATATTATCGACTATAGTGAGATCGATATTGCCGAGGACTTTACCTTCGAGGAGTGTCCCTTGAAGATTTTGGAGCACCGTGATAAACGATTAAGGCATAAAACCATTCCCTTGGTCAAGGTGCAGTGGTCGAGGCATGGTGTCGAGGAAGCGACCTGGAAAACCGAGGATAGCATGCGTGCTAGATATCCCGAGTTGTTTGTCTCTTAAGTTTCGGGATGAAACTTATTTCTAGAGGGGTAGAATGTAATATCCACATTTTTTTCTTCTTTTTCTGATATTCCTGTTTTAGTGTATTTGCATTTTTGTTGTAGCTCGCTTGTAACCATGTCGACATTTTGAATCTATGTTATTCTTGGAGTTTCTCCATCAGGGATGATCTTGGTGATGTTTTGATATTATTCCCGTTTTATGTCATGTATTATGGCACGGACGTTCGATTCTCGTAGAACTCGTTCGCTTTTCTAATTCCTTTGGTTTCACGAGTCGTATAGTTGAGTTGTTCGTATCGTGAGTTTCGGTTTGTTAATCCGACGTCATATCGCAGTTTTGTGAACGTTTGGGCCATTTCGTAATTTTCCTAAGTTTAGGGTATTCTTGTTATCTTTGTTGTTCCTGAACCTTCGGACATTAGGAATCACGTTTCATCGTAACGTTTTGATTTCTCACTTAAATCCGTGGGGAGTGTATCCGGTGGTCATGGATACACCTTGTTATTTTCTCTTTTCGATCGTCTCCTCGTCGAGCAGTGTTTCAGGCTGGCCTGCTGTCATAGGCCATGTTACGGCCGTAAGCCGTATATGTTACGGCCGTAATAATCGAGAGTTACGGCCGTAAGCTTCCTTCATACGGCCGTAACAAGTCTTCGTTTCTTACCCCTCTAGTCGATTCGAGATACGGCGTATCATGCCCGATTCGGCCGTAAGTAACGATACGGCCGTAATGGTATTCTCGATACGGCCGTATGTGTCGTTCGTCAATTTTGCCCGATTCTTTCGAGAGGCGATTACGGCCGTAAGAGAGTTGGGTTACGGCCGTAATGTTCTGTGTTACGGCCGTATGTGGGGTGTGTTACGGCCGTAACACTCCCAAGATATAAACCGGCGGCCCGATTTTTCCTCATTTCTCACTTCTCTCTTTCCTTTTCGCGACGGAGCGACGATCAAGCTAGGGTTCGTCCGATTTCGATCCAAACTCCATTGTAAGGGCATATTCAAGTATCATACCATCCACCTATCACTAATCATCCATCGTTCATCTTCGAATCAAGGTAAAATCTCTTATAACCTACCTTGGAGGATTTGGGGGATTTCGGGTGTATTGTTCGTTTTGCTTCGTATTGTTGATTAATCCTTGTTGATTATGATTAATCTCGTCATTTTTCTTGTTCTCCTACGAACTCATGATGTATTTCGTGATATTTACATAATCGAGAGGGTTTGGTTGCGATCCGCCCTCGTCGTTGTTTGATACGAATACACATAAATCGTAGGCGGGTTTTCGGGTGTTTCCAATTCCGTATTTAGTTAGAATTGGTGGTGATTGTGTTCTTCGTATCGTTAGGTTCGTGATTATCGGCTCCTAACGGTCGTCGGTGTTTTCCTTCCATTCGTTGCGCCGTCTCTTATTCAAGGCAAGTAATTCTTGGAAACCTTTATACTTAACGTGAAATGGTAGTGTATATTGTGTGTGCTTTACTCACCTCGGGAGGGTCCGACGGGGCCTCGAGGGAATCTATGGCTTCGTCCTGGATTCATGAGTTTGATTCGCTAGCCAGCTCGGGAGGGTCCTTAGAGGCCTCGAGTGGGATTCGTGGCTTCGTCCCGGTCCTAGGTGACGTGTGGTGCTTGGTTTGTTTTATGAATGTGGCCATCTCGGGAGGGTCCTTAGAGGCCTCGAGTGGGATTCGTGGCTTCGTCCCGGTCCTAGGCAAATTAATTGTGACTGTTTGTTTCCTAAAAGACATGTCTAGTTTTGATTTTTGAAACGATATTGGTGCATGTACTATGAAATGTGTAAGTGATTGGTTTGCCTTGATTACTTGTACTAGCGTAATTGCTAACCCCTTTGGGGACCCGTTTTGGGGAAATTCTTGTTATGGATTTCAGGTTATGATTATCCTGGACGGCGGGCACACTGCATGCGAGGACGTTGGCCAGGGTCGTTGACATGTGCATTTGGGTCTTTCTATTTCTTTCGTCCATTTCGATTTGGTTGTTCTAATAATTATAAACTTATAGAGTGTACTCGCGAGTACTTAGGCTTTTCTTTTCAAACTCCGTATCGTATTACTTTAAAATTGTTACATTGTTGGTTTATGCTTATTCCGCCGATTGCTCCGGGCGTATCTTTTTACGTCATAGCATTTAAATGTGTGTTCTCGCTAACCGAGATGGTTAGTCGAGTAGAGATTTCTTGTTTGTAGCCTGGTGGGTCCCATGTAGGGGTCCACGGCGCTGTAATATACTCTGAATATCTTGGGGTGTTACAACAGTACGGGACCCCGAATTAGAACCCGACAGAAGATGGTTGTGAGATCACCCACAGGAGTTGATCATAGGAAATATTGATGCTGGAGTATCTACCCATAGGAGAATACAGAGTACACAAGAAAATGTACTATGTGCGCAAGAAGAACCCGAGTCTGAGATATCTCCATCTCCTATATGGAAATCTCAATCCGAGCTTAGACGACTTAACATATGCACTATTGTTGTATTCTTAGCCCAATCCGAACCTGTTTCTACCAAAGAAGCTCTCAACAACTCTCATTGGATTACATCTATGAAAGGAGAGCTTAACGGTTTCAAAAGAAACAACGTATGGTATCTTGTACCCAGACCCACGCATCAATCCGTAATTGGAACCAAATGGGTATTTAGAAACAAGAAGGATAGAAATGGACTCATTATCAGGAATAAATCCCGACTAGTCGCCCAAGGCTACAGACAGGAAGAAGGCATAGACTACGATGAAACATTTGCCCCTGTAGCCAGACTAGAAGCCATTAGGATATTTCTAGCCTTTGCCGCCTATAAGAGCTTCATTGTATATCAAATGGACATCAAGAGTGCATTCCTGAATGGAGACCTTGCCGAAGAAGTATATGTTGAACAACCACCAGGGTTTGTCAATCCAGAAGGCGGAGACCTCGTATACAGGCTAAGGAAAGCGTTGTATGGACTTAAGCAAGCGCCTAGAGCATGATATGAGACTCTGTCCCAGTATCTAACCGATAATGGATTCGAGAAAGGTGCTGTGACAAGACCTTGTTTAAAATACAGGAAGGTGATGACCTCCTGATGGTTCAAATATATGTAGATGATATAATATTTGGTTCAACTAACCTTGATTTGTGTCAAAGGTTCTCTCATCTCATGCAAAGTAAATTTGAAATGAGTATGATGGGAGAACTTAGTTATTTCCTAGGATTGCAGGTAAAGCAGTTGCCTACAGGAATATTCATCAACCAGGAAAAATACAGCAAGGAGCTTCTCAACAAGTTTGGAATGAATACTTCCAATTCATCATCAATGTAACACCCCAAACTTGGCGGATATTACAGTGTTGTGGACCCCCAACTGGGACCCACCAGGCGAATGAAAGTTAATGAATTAAATAATATAATTGTAGTACCGAACCACATTATATCATTAATCACTCCGATGAGGAGTTTCAAGTACAACACACCCAGGGAATATAGAATACATGTATATTTTATATGAAGATAAAACATACGACACTGAATGAAAATGAATATCTCAACGAAAATTTGCAGCGGAAATAAAAATGAAGAAAACATGAATGACTGAAATGGACTGGGCCCCCTACTAGTATCACTGGGACTCCTCGCCGTCAACGTTCTCTTCCCGTGCCTTAGCCTTGCCATGACCTGAAAACAACATCCCCCAACGGTCGATTTACGTAACAACAATCCTCAAGAGTTGAATAAACACAATCATGATATATCTTAATTATGAAATTAAGCTGAAGAGGGCCATCATAGTACTCCCGTAATGGTATGTGCAAGTGCACAAGACGAGTGTCCGGATACACCCGCCCTTGTACCTAATTAGTCTCACGGAGGTACGTTACCGTGTGCACAGTCCAATGTGTCGGTGAACCCGATCACATGACTATCACGTGCCCGACTAAAAATTCCACACATCCCCACCCGGCAACACAATATAAACCCAGAAGGTCATATGGAAAAGAATGACCATGAAGAATATTAATGAATAACAATCCGACAAAGTCAAGAATGACTCACCGAGATGAAATGATAGTGAAATGAATGATAGCTCAATGAAATGATTGGAACCGTCGTTCCTCGTGAATGAAGTGATTATTTGACAATTACAAGTCTCAATACGGTTAATACATTATGAATGAGTTATGATTATGAATGAACAACAACGAAAGGAATGAATATCCTTTTAACCGAGTAAGAATTAACTTACACAACACCGGTGAAGAATGTCCTTCCTAGAACAACGTCCTAAAATGAGATGTCGGTCTCTCGAACAACCTTGAACAACACAGTTTCCAATAATCCGCTTAATATACGTATCAAGCATGAATCATGACCAACTCAAAGGTCGACACAACAATATTCAAACTCATTGAGGCATTCAAACAAACACTTAGCAAACATCATCCTTTGATTAAAACCAATCCCAAATATATCGAAACCAAACTCCAAAATGAGTAGTTCAATCCAACAAAACACCTTCAATGATATCAATAATCCAATAGGAATCCACAAATCGAGTTAACGACAACATCTAATCGAAACCCCCCAATTGTCAAAGTCAACTCTAAAGTGTTCTTGATTAATTCTCCAAATATTCGTCAAAATCCGAAAAACACATCAATAAATCCATAGGAATATATGTATCCAAGGTAGATAATCCATATCTAACATGTTCCAACCTAATATCAAGCTTACACGAAGAGATCGGAAGGAAAAACCCCAAATCCAAAATTCTAGATCCAAGAAGTTATTACCTTGATTTGATGTGTTGGAGAGGATGAAATGATAATAAATCCAACTCAGAAGCTTGAAGATGATGATAGGTGAGTGCAGCTCGAAGAGATTCTTCCAAATCGCCCGAAATCATCCGGAATCGCCCAAAAACAAAGTGAGAAATGAAAAATGACGAAACCTGGGCTGACTGTCCTATTTCTACTGTTCCAGCTTAGCGCACGCTATGACCTGATATGTAGCGTGCGCTAATGGGTTAACCGGACAGTCCAGTGAGCTCTGACTGCCACGTTAGCGTGCGTTAACCCGAAAAGTTAGCGTGCGCTAACTGATATCTGTTGCCTAGTGACTGGAGTCCAGAACTTCCTGTTCTCTGATCTGCTCGCGATAACGTACGCTACACCCAAAACTTAGCGTGCGCTACTATACCATTAGCGTACGCTAATATCCATTCATAGCGTACCCTATGAATTATTCCAAATCAGTCCAGTACCCACTGGACTCTGCCTGATCGACCTTAGCGCACGCTATACTGCTAGCATAGCGTGCGCTATCCGAACTCACTAGCGCACGCTACTTACCATTCGTAGCGTGCGCTACTACAACTCAACTACAGTCCAATACCTTCTGGACTGTCTGCCTGAACCACGCTAGCGTGCGCTAATGCTGAGATGTAGCGTGCGCTATCCGTACTCAATTAGCGCGCGCTAAAGAGAGTACGTAGCGTGCGCTACTCCTCACACACAGCCCATTACGACGAAGACAATGATGATAACCACAGCTCGATCCTCCAACCAGGTAGAAAGACGAATAATAACTGATATACAATACAAATACTCTGATCGGTGAATACAATGATTGAATAAGAATGTTGAATGATCATTAATGAGTGAATAATTACTGAGTGACAATTAATGAATGATAATGACTGAATTAAAACCGGGTATTACATACACCCCCCTTAAAAGTGTTTCATCCCCGAAACTAAGGGTCAAACAACTCGGGATAACTCTCCCGCATACTATCCTCGGTTTCCCAAGTAGCCTCTTCGACTCCGTGTCTAGACCACTGAATTTTAACCAAAGGAATCGTCTTGTTCCTCAACTGTTTGATTCGCCACTCTAAGACTCGTACGAGATGCTCCTCATAAGAATGATCATCCGCGATCTCGATCTCGTCGAACTGAAGTATGTGACTCGAGTCGGCAACATACTTCCGCAACTGAGAGACGTGAAACACATTATGAATTCGGATCAACGCCGGAGGTAAGGCCAATCGATAAGCTAGATTGTCTACTCGATCCAAAATCTCAAACGGTCTAATGAATCTCGGACTCAACTTCCCTCGTTTCCCGAAACGGAAGATACCTCGACTCGGGGACACCTTGACTAAAACGTGGTCACCCGCCTCGAACTCTAATGGCCGACGACGGTTACCTGCGTATGATTTCTGTCGACTCTGAGCGGTCAACAAACGACTCCTGATCAAAGCTACCTTATCACGTGCGGCTATAAGCATATCGGGCTCGGTGCCGATTGATTCTGATAAGTCATCCCAATACAAAGTAGATCGACACCGACGACCGTACAAGGCCTCGTAAGGTGCCATCTTAATCGAAGCATGCCAACTATTATTGTACGTGAACTCAATCAACGGTAGTTGGGCTTCCCAATAGTCTTTCCAATCGAGGACACATGCTCTCAACATGTCCTCCATTGTCTGAATAGTCATCTCTGATTGTCCGTCGGACTGAGGATGAAAAGCTGTGCTGAGATTAAGCTGAGTTCCCATAGCACGATGAACTGATTTCCAAAAATGTGACACGAATCGTCCGTCACGATCGGAAACGATACTCTTAGGAGTACCGTGCAATCTCACTATCTCTTTGATGAATAACTGGGCAAGTCTCTCGGGACCCCACGTATCCTTAATCTCAAGGAAATGAGCTGACTTAGTCAAACGGTCCACAATTACCCAAATTGTATTCATGCCACGACGACTCGTCGGCAAACTCGTGATGAAGTCCATTGAAATATCTTCCCACTTCCACTCTGGAATAAGGAGAGGTTTCAGCATATCCGCCGGTCGCTGATGTTCTATCTTGACTTGCTGACAGGTTGAACATCTTGAAACAAATTCTGCGACTTCTCGCTTCATATTACTCCACCAGTAATTCTGTTTCAAGTCCTTGTACATCTTGCTAGACCCCGGATGAATGGAATAAGGGGTAGCATGAGCTTCTCTCAAAATCGAGTTTTTCAACTCGTCATTCGCCGGTACGCATAACCGATTCTTAAATCGCAAAAGTCCATCCTCGTGGACCACAAATCCAGGGGCTTTCCCCCGAGTCACATCATCTCGAATGCGCAACAAAAATGGGTCCGAACCCTGATTCACTCTGATTGCCTCCTCAAGTGGCGATGAAATCTCTAACATACAAAGCTGTCCTTGCACTCGCTGTAACCAGACCTCGATCTCGGGTCTAAGGAATTCCTGCTGAAGCTCCCTCTGAACTGTTAAACGAGCAAGCATTTGCTCCTAAACGGACTTACGACTCAAGGCATCGGCGACCACGTTCGCCTTGCCCGGGTGGTACAGGATCTCAATATTATAATCTTTGATTAGTTCCAACCACAGCCTCTGTCGCATATTTATCTCCTTCTGAGTAAATATATACTTCAAACTCTTATGATCGGTGAATATCTGACAGGTAACGCCATAATCTTCAATGCGAACACCACGGCTGCTAGCTCCAGGTCGTGGGTCGGATAATTGACCTCGTAAGGTCTCAGTTGCCGCGAGGCATAAGCAATCACCTTCCCGTTCTGCATTAGTACACATCCGATACCCTATCCGGACGCATCACTATAAACCACAAATCCTTCCGTCCCTTGCGGTAAAGAAAGGACATGTGCTGAAATTAACCGGCTCTTGAGTTCTCAAAACTCTGTTGACATGCGTCGGACCACGTGTATTTCTTATCCTTCCGCAAAAGGTTCGTCATGGGTTGAGCGATTTTAGAAAATCCTTCCACAAATCGCCGGTAATAACCAGCTAATCCGAGGAAACTTCGGATTTCCTTAACATTCTTCGGAGGTTGACAATCTCGGATCGCCTCCGTCTTTTGAGGGTCGACACGAACTCCGTCTGATGAAATTACATGTCCGAGAAACGTCACCTCGGACATCCAGAACTCACATTTGGAAAACTTTCCATAAAGTTTCTCTCGTCTCAACACGTTGAGAACCTGATGAAGGTGAAATTAGTGCTCCTCTCGGTCACGAGAATAAATCAAAATGTCATCAATGAAGACAACCACGAACTGATCCAAATAATCGATGAAAACTCGATTCATTAACTCCATGAATACCGCAGGTGCATTAGTTATCCCAAACGGCATTACCACAAACTCATAATGACCATAGCGTGTTCGGAACGCCGTCCTTGCGATATCCGACTCTCGAATTTGCAACTGATGATATCCAGATCTTAAGTCGATCTTGGAAAATACTGAAGCTCCCTGAAGTTGATCCAAAAATGAAACCAGTCGTGACTATATTTGAATTTTGGAAAAATATCATCCTTGAACCGATTGATCTGTCTTGTACCGGTTGGTTAACCTGCAGATATAATTTAATTCTAATTAATTATCGAAAATGACACAAAATTATAGAAAATTCTAACAAATTGAAATAATATAAATATATGGTAAAACGAATATATTATCACACAACACAAAATTATATATATATATATATAATACTAATAAAAATATTACTCAAAATATACTAAACATTTTCCCCCACACTTATCTTTGCACATCCTCGGGCAAATCCTATACCCGAGTAATAATATTAGGATGCTGAAAAATTCATGGTAAAGCCAATATGAAGAGAAGATAAGTGATCATGCCCCAAGTGAGATCAGATAAAAATAGGATGCCGCACCAAATTCTAACAACTTCATTGAGATTCGAATGCAAAAAGATTCAATACCCTCACGGTGCATGTCACTCTTCACTCAAGTGTATATACGGGATATTCGAGAAGAGTTCACTCATATCAAAGCATAATGTGTCATTACCATGTACTTGGTCGAAAATCAAATCTCCACTACTTAAAAATAAACTCATGCATAAATCAAAAGGTTTTTCTTTTGGTTGTAACGTGGCTTTGGGTATGGGCAGGATAAAGGAAAAATTATGAGGTTTGCTAGCCAAGATCAATTGTGAATTTAGATGTATAACAAATCCTACAAATAACAATCAACACCCCCTCTGTAATGAAAACTCTCAAACCATCATCCCCAAGTTATTCTGTACTTTACATGGTAATTAAATATTCATCTGGCAAGGTTATACTCTTGTGTAAGAAAAAGTATGCAATGGATCTTCTGGAAGGAATTATGTATCACTCAAGGGATAGTTCAAGTACTATTTTATTGTATACATAGTGATGATTTTCGCACTTGACCTCCCGCATTTTTTTGGCCTTTATTTATATTTCTTTTTTATTCGGTTCAATATTCCAACGTACTTCACACTCTTTCAGTTTCAACGAAAGCTCTTAATCTCCACAATACTTTTATGAACATCGGTCCCTATTTGTCACACATCTAGTTCTCAATTAAATCTTTGACTAGAGGGTACAAATGGATAACTCATCAACAAGAATGGATAATGGCTAAAGTAATGTGCTTGATCAAAGAAATATGCTAAGGCTCAATGGGGCTTCTAAGGATAAAATGTAATGGGTCTGAAAATATAAGCCAACAAGGGGTTATTCCTAATTGCCTTTATCATCTTAATGCAAGAGTTTATGAATGCAGTCTCGAAATGTATAAATGAGCAAGTTCTAGAATGAACACAATATGTTTGACCCCACAACAAAATATATAGTGTATATATAAGGATTGCTTTAAGGCTCAAAACTCACAAAAAGGGTGTTGTGTACTGAATCCCATACACCTTCATCCAAATCAATTATCAAAACCAGTGAAACAACCCAAAAATAATTTTTTTCACTAACATGTTCTCAAGAAAATGGTGTCGTGATTTTCAACCTCTTTTTTTTTTTTATATTATTATTATATATATGTATATATAGATATAGATATACACCTTACCCCACACTTAATGATAAATAATATCCTTATTGTGTAAAAGGAACAATGGAGTAGGGGTTTAAATAAGGCTTCCCGGTTTATGAAAGACGACGCTTCGCTCAAGCCTTTTTTGGACCTGCAAGAAAAAAGTGTGGCAAAACTAAAAAAAATATATACCCGGAAGTATAATACAAACAACCTAGATGTGCTTCAAGAGAGTCCGAAGAGTCTCCTTATGCTGCCATCAATGCTTTTATTAAAAACAAATGAGAAAAAGTACAGTAATAGAAATAACAATACATAAATCGTGGATAGATGCGCGTCAAGAGATCGAAAAGAAAACTCCTTAAGCTGCCATCATTTTCACAATTTTTACACCCGCTAAAAAGTAAAAACAATAAGAGGAATGAAGTGGAATATCAGAGGGAAAGGAATGTATCAGTTTTGCATTTTCGCACAGTGAAATCTTCCATCCAAACAATATTAGCTAGAGCTGGCCCTGGTTCAGGAACAAATGCAATAAGTTTTTTGATCACCTCTTCTCGTTTTGTTGCAACAACTATGATTCGTTTAGCACGCTCAGAAATAAAAATTTTTTCAAAAGAGTAGTTGATGAAAGATAGTAAACCATCAAAGAAACCATTGATATTTAGCAGACCTATTGGTTTCGTATGAACATTTAGGTGGGCTCTGGTAACCACATAAAAAAGTTCCTCAAGAGTGCCAAAACCACCGGGAAGGGTGATAAAGGCATCAGCATTATTTGTCATGTGAGTTATGCGGTCTTGCATATTCATAGCTCTGAACTCATCTCCAATGGTTGCTCCGGTGATTTTACTTTCAGCCAGAGGTTTTAGAATGATTCCCAACACTTTTACTCCTTCCGTATAGGCAGAAGCAGCAGCACGTCCTATTAATCCTAGACTTCCTCTTCCGTAAACTACATGAATGCATTTTTCTCCTAAGGTACGACCCAAGTTGTGGGCTGCTTCAGTAAAGCAAGCCTCTTTCCCATGACTAGGTCCACCAAAAATGCAGATGGAGTTAAATCTGTTCGTGGAAGATGATGATTCCATTTTTTGAAAAAAAATTATTTTAGAGAGAAAAGGAAAAGAATACAAGTTTCAGGGATGCAGAAAAGAAACAAATGCAATATTTATTTATAGATACAAAACAAAGTAAAAATATTTATTAAATCTGTGACCGCGTTAATTGCGCTTCAACTACTCAATAAAATAATGAATGCATTTATTGCGTATCACATTTTTATTTAGAAAATCTAAAAAAAGCGACAAAAAGTACAGATACTCACGTGTATGTACAGTAGTTGTGATTGTGGCTCACATCTTCCTCTAATTTTACGTTCAGAAACGGCTTAAACGCCTTCTATGAGTCGGGGAGAAGCTTCCCATCCAATTTTATTACAAATTAGCAAACAGGGTCTTTTAACATCAGATTCCCAAGACGTTGTTCATATTCTGGTTTGTACGGGGTAGAGGATATTTATTCTTGATCGTCACCCTGTTCAACTCCCGATAATCAATACATAAACGAGATGAACCGTCCTTCTTCTTGACAAATAACACTGGTGCTCCCCACAGGGACGCACTCGGTCGGATATAACCTTTCTCGGTCAAATCCTCTAATTGATTCTTCAGTTCCTGCATTTCGGTCGGGGCCATCCGATACGGTGCCTTCGATATTGGAGACGTACCAGGCTCCAACTCAATCGTGAATTCCACATCTCTCTGTGGAGGCAAACCAGGTAACTCGTCTGGAAATACATCGGCATATTCTCTCACTACAGGAATATTCATCAACATTACTGATGGTTTCTCGGTCTTGGTCATATAGCACCAATAACTGACACACCCCTGATTGAGTAATTTCACTGCTTTCATCAAGTTGATGACTCTTCCGGAACAGCTGGGATTACCTCCCTGAAATACACATTCGAACCCATCATCTGAAATGATAGTGACCATACGCTTACGGACACTAATGATGGCATCGTGACGATCCATCCAATCAATACCCAGGATGACGTCGTCTCTCGGTAAATCTACCACGATTACGTCTGCTAACCAATCACATCCATGAAGCTGAATCGGACAATCCTTAATCTCACGATTCCCGATAATTCTTCTACCATCAGGTAGACCAATGACATAAGGCTCACAACTAGTAGCACTACCTAGACGTAGTCTACTCAAACATGACTCGGAAATGAATGAATGCGATGCACCAGTATCAAAAAGGGTACACACAGGTTGAGATAGAATTTCGAGTGTACCTGAGATCATTCGGGCCTCCGGATCGTCGGCCTTCTTCATCTCATAAATTCGGGGCTTTCCGGCCCCTGAACCGGACGCTTCTGTCTGATAGCTTTTGGCTCTGCCTTTGTTTGCTCCTGTCGTCTTGAACGACGCGGACTGAGTGGCCTGATTCTGGACCGCTGACTGTCTCGGGGCCTGAGATAACGCTGGAGTAGGTTTAGAGTCTCTTCGGCAAAAACGGGCCTTATGCCCAGCAATCCCACAGTTATGGCACATGATAGTCTGCCTTGGACACTTGGTACTGAAATGACCCTGTTCTTCACAGTTGAAACAGGTGATGGCCGAACTGGCCGCCCGGGACTGATATTCCGTGGGTCTAGGTGCCATAGGAGGTCGCTCAGAAAAAGTAGAGCCCGCACGAGGCTTCTTGAAAGTGGCCTGACTGCCTTCAAACTGATTACGATTCTTTGACTTCTTGCTAGCATATGAGGGTTGTTTCTTAGCAATCTCCTTAGCAGTAAGCTCATAAGTAAGAGCTTTCTCGATGAATTCGGCCATAGTGGTGCAATTGTGATTAAGCAGCTGCATCCGCATACAAGGTTTCAACCTCTTGCTGAAATACTTGATCTTGTCCGCCTCGGAGTGAATAATAGATGAGACGAAAGGAAGAAGCTCCTGAAATTTCTCGGCGATGGCGAGAACATCATCGTCCGCTGAGAGGTCGAGAGTTAGTAATTCTGAGAACTTGGCCTCTCTGAGTGGGTCCGGATAATACCTCTCCATCATGAGAGTCTTGAATTGATCCCACGTACAAGATCCGTCGGTGGGCTTCAACGATAACCACCATGAATGAGCGCTCTTACCCAGGTAGTAAGCCGCAACTGAAACTTTGTGCCCTTCGGGACACTCCACCATAGCAAACAACTTCTCGAAATGCTCAAGCCAGTGAACAATATCCGCCGGCTCAGATGAGCCCTCAAAAGTAGGTGGTCTCTGGTGAGAGATGTCACCAATGATACTACTTACACTCCTCTCTTGCCCCTGAGGTGGCGGCGGAGGAGCCTGTTGATTCTGAGTAGCTGAGTTCTGCATCGTCTCCATGAGGCGTGCCATTTGAGTCATCTGGGCCATCATGCCCTGCATAAAAGCGAGTGGATCAACCCGAACACCTTCTGATTGAGCTGTGTCCCGGGTACGACTCCCTGACAGTGAATGATCATTTCCGGGTGAATGAGTGGTAGCATCGCTGCTCGATGAATTAGCATTATTCCTCGCGTTCGCGCGTGTATTCACACGAGCTCTTGGGTTTCGGCCAGCACCGCGGCCTCTTCCCCCACGTCCTCTGCCAGCTCTTTCCATACTGAAGTGGGAAAGTCACATGATAATTATATATCTCGCATGAATATCACATTACGATTACGTTATGAAATGATGGAAATGAGCATACGCGCTCAAACACAATGATTACATGAATGATCAACTGAAGTGATGTGATTATCTGATGAAATTCTTGAAATGATTATCTTGAACAAGTTAACAAGATTAATGATACGATCCTCAAGATCAACAACTGAACAGTGAAATGAACTGAGTGATTAATGAGTTAACATGATCGACATGATCAAAAATGAAAATGATGAATGAGGATTGTTGATTGTTGAATGATGAATGGGTGATTCTTATTGCCAGAAATTATACCATGGCGTCAGAAATCTTATTGTTCTTTGGTCTGAGGGGCTCGGATCTTGCACAGGTCACACGTGACGCGAAAATCCAATGATACTAGTCTGATGAATGATGATTTCAAATGAGACATGACTCGGAAGGTAGTATTCAAAACCACGCTCCGATACCAACTCTGTAACACCCCAAACTAGGCGGATATTACAGTGCCGTGGACCCCCAACTGGGACCCACCAGGAGAATGAAAGTTAATGAATTAAATAATATAATTGTAGTACCGAACCACATTATATCATTAATCACTCCGATGAGGAGTTTCAAGTACAACACACCCAGGGAATATAGAATACATGTATATTTTATATGAAGATAAAATATACGACACTTAATGAAAATGAATATCTCAACGGAAATTCGCAGCGGAAATAAAAATGAAGAAAACATGAATGACTGAAACGGACTGGGACCCCTACTAGTATCACTGGAACTCCTCGCCGTCAACGTTCTCTTCCCATGCCTTAGCCTTGCCATGACCTGAAAACAACATCCCCCAACGGGGTCAGTTACACAGAACAATAATCCTCAAGAGTTGAATAAACACAATCATGATATATCTTAATTATGAAATTAAGCTGAAGAGGGGCATCAGAGTACGCCCGTAATGGTATGTGCAAGTGCACAAGACGAGTGTACGGACACACCCGCCCTTGTACCTAATTAGTCTCACGGAGGTACGTTACCGTGTGCATAGTCCAATGTGTCGGTGAACCCGATCACATGACTATCACGTGCCCGACTAAAAATTCCACACATACCCATCCGACCACGCAATATGAACCCAGAAGGTCATATGGACAAGAATGACCATGAAGAATATTAATGAATAACAATCCGACAAAGTCAAGAATGACTCACCGAGATGAAATGATAGTGAAATGAATGATAGCTCAATGAAATGATTGGAACCGTCGTTCCTCATGAATGAAGTGATTATTTGACAATTACAAGTCTCAATACGGTTAATACATTATGAATGAGTTATGATTATGAATGAACAACAACGAAAGGAATGAATATCCTTTTAACCGAGTAAGAATTAACTTACACAACACCGGTGAAGAATGTCCTTCCTCGAACAACGTCCTAAAATGAGACGTCGGTCGCTCGAACAACCTTGAATAACAAAATTTCCAATAATCCTCTTAATATACGTATCAAGCATGAATCATGACCAACTCAAAGGTCGACACAACAATATTCAAACTCATTGAGGCATTCAAACAAACACTTAGCGAACATCATCCTTTGATTAAAACCAATCCCAAATATATCGAAACCAAACTCCAAAATGAGTAGTTCAATCCAACAAAACACCTTCAATGATATCAATAATCCAATAGGAATCCACAAATCGAATTAACGACAACATCTAATCGAAAACCCCCAATTATCAAAGTCAACTCTAAAGTGTTCTTAATTAATTATCCAAATATTCGTCAAAATCCAAAAAACACATCAATAAATCCGTAGGAATACATGTATCCAAGGTAGATAATCCATATCTAACATATTCCAACATAATATCAAGCTTACACGAAGAGATCGGAAGGAAAAACCCAAAATCCGAAATTCTAGATCCAAGAAGTTATTACCTTGATTTGATGTGTTGGAGAGGATGAAATGATGATTAATCCAACTCAGAAGCTTGAAGATGATGATAGGTGAGTGCAGCTCGAAGAGATTCTTCCAAATCGCCCGAAATCGCCCGGAATCGCCCAAAAACAAAGTGAGAAATGAAAAATGACGAAACCTGGGATGACTGTCCTATTTATACTGTTCCAGCTTAACGCACGCTATGACCTGATATGTAGAGTGCGCTAACGGGTTAACCGGACAGTCCAGTGAGCTCTGACTGCCTCGTTAGCGTGCGTTAACCCGAAAAGTTAGCGTGCGCTAACTGATATCTGATGCCCAGTGACTGGAGTCCAGAACCTCCTGTTATATGATCTGCTCGCGATAGCGTACGCTACACCCAAAACTTAGCGTGCGCTACTACACCATTAGCGTACGCTAATATCCATTCATAGCGTACGCTATGAATTATTTCACATCAGTCCAGTACCCACTGGACTCTGCCTGATCGACCTTAGCGCACACTATACTACTAGCATAGCATGTGCTATCCGAACTCACTAGCGCGCGCTACTTACCATTCATAGCGTGCGCTACTACAACTCAACTACAGTCCAGTACCTTCTGGACTGTCTGCTTGAACCACGCTAGCGTGCGCTAATGGTGAGAGGTAGCGTGCGCTACCCGTACCCAATTAGCGCGCGCTAAAGAGAGTACGTAGCGTGCGCTACTCCTCACACACAGCCCATTACGACGAAGACAATGATGATAACCACGGCTCGATCCTCCAACCAGGTAGAAAGATGAATAATAACTGATATACGATACAAATACTCTGATCGGTGAATACAATGATTGAATAAGAATGATGAATGATCATTAATGAGTGAATAATTACTGAGTGACAATTACTGAATGATAATTACTGAATGATAATGACTGAATTACAACCGGGTATTATAGTCAACCCCCATGAGCACTTCCGTGCAAATTAGTGCTGATGAAGCAGGAAAGCCGGTTGATCAATCACTCTACAGGAAGCTGTTACGTATTTTAGTGAACGCAAGTGCACGTTGTCGTAATCAAGTAATAAAGTGATGAGAAAGATATCGTTCCCTCGAGGACTGACGTACTAATTACCAATTTATTTGTATTCTAGTTTTATTTGAACGAGCGAATATTGTGGTTGAAGAATTATCAAAACCAAATAAAGCGATAAACTAAAAACAACTACTAAAATCAATAGTCCGATAAAAGATGATCAAATAAGAGAAGAATCTAGTATTCAAAATCCGCCTCGATTAATCCGAATTAATCTTGATTAATATAATTTATGTAATTTCCCAATTTATTGAAAGCGAAGATTTCTAAGATAATCTAATGCCTCCCGAGGTCAGTAGAATTTTCTAAGGTGAATAAATCACTATATTCCTAGGTGAGTTAATTCAACAATAGCCAAAAGGTATAAAATCTTCAAACGAGCTACGTAATTTCTGTGAGTATATTCCTATCTCACAAAACAAAACGGTTCTCACTAATTTTTTCTACTAACTCTCCTCTCCTGATTCGAGTTACGTAATCAAAACAATTCAATCATAGGCTACATAATTGAAAGCATTAAGAACAACTGGGAAAACTCAATAGAAAAGGAAAATATATTAATAATGTAAAATCA
This sequence comes from Orobanche coerulescens, assembly GCA_033398695.1. Classification (NCBI taxonomy): domain Eukaryota; kingdom Viridiplantae; phylum Streptophyta; class Magnoliopsida; order Lamiales; family Orobanchaceae; genus Orobanche; species Orobanche coerulescens. Next base: position 24,307,160 of record CM065805.1, on the reverse strand, counting down.
AGAGTTAATCCGTCAAAATCTCGGTTTCATCAAATTAATCATAAGGAAGAAAAATCAAACACAATTGAAGACTGGCTTCTTCCGTTCTCTGGCCTTTGCTTTCTGCTGCTAGGTCTTTTCTCCTCCTCTTCGATGATCATATTTTTTGACCTTCAATGCCTTTTTATAACTTTTCTTCTGCCTCCACAACGCGTTAGGGAATTAGGTCGAAAACAGCTCCAAAAATGGCCCAAAAACGCGAGCAGAAAAGAGGACTCCCGCGCCGTGGCCCCAGTTGTTGTGCTGCCAGGCCTGGGCGCAAAAGTCATTACGGGCCGCGGCTCAACATTAGTGTGCCGCGGCCCCCGGTACAGTTTGTACCGGCGCGCTGGGTTCTTTTCCTGTGCCGCGATCCAGCCCCTGTGCGATGCGGCCCCTGACCAGAAAATGTCGTTTTGGCCCGTTTTTCTTCGTTTAAGCTCCCGGACTCTAACTTCCTTCAAAACATACAATCATAATGCATTAAAAGCTCATGTATGCAGTTTTAAACACAAAATAGAGATAAAATAATGATAATAAAGCGCACAAAAATACATCTAACAAATACCCCCAAACTTAAGCCTTTGCTTGTCCTCAAGCAAAAATCAATTTCAAATAAGATGACAAGTATCGTGGGCAATCGTGCAAATCCACAGTGCTCAACTAATTAATACTACCCTGAAAATCTCAAAGAATAATACGAATATCATACTAGTGAGTCACATTACGGACAATGATTCCACCAAGTAATCATATTTAGTGCTAATCAATCGTTCATGAAGAAAATCAAGGCTCAAAGATTAACAAGCGTGAATTGAGCCAACCGCCAATATGAGTGTTTAGATTAAACAAGCCAACTCGCCCAGTCCCACAGTCTCGTGGAAAAAACGCAAGATTTCATCATAATTAATATTCCCCGGACAGCACTCCCTTATATATAATTATTATAATGATTCGAGCTAACCACTAGGTTCCGACTCCCGGTATGTTTCATCAAATAACCCTAGGGTGGATTACCATTCTCATGTATTGGGGAACCGTTTGACGTAAAAGACACTCATGTGGCTCATGCATGATTCTAGTTACTAAGTCTCCCTCTACAGCGGAGAAAAAATTCGAATAGCTATTCCCGCACGTCCGATTCAAGGTTGCTGTTTTACGCGAATGTAAACGACGGGTCACGTGAATACATTCGGTTACTTGGCTTTCTATCATCGGGGATGCGATTTTTCAGAACCATTCGTCTATTCAGGGTTGTCGTTTTACGCGAGAGTAAACAACGGGTCACGTGAATACCCCCGGTTACTAGACTTCCCATCATAGAACATGCACAATTTCTCAAATTTTTGGGAAAAACTGTCCGAATCAATGCCTAAACTTAATTTAATGCCAACAAGACTAATGTTACTGGACGACTAGCTAAGTGAAAAGCGCAACCAAACGTATAGAAGACGGCTCGTGTAATACGGACACTACAAACATGTATGTCTCATTTCTTATATGCCAGGATTACCACAATGACGCAAAAAATCAGACCGAAATGAAATACTCAAGGGAAACAAAAATCGCATAATGCGAACTCGACCAATACTCATCCGTTTCTTCAAAAAAAGAAATCAGTATCATATAATCAATCTTACACAAGGCTGCACGAAATATTCACGAATGCAAACAAAGTCTAGAATATCATAAAAGACAAGCAAGGCTAGAATCAATAACAACGAAAAATAAATAACAACTAAAAAGTATCCCCCCAAACTTGAGATGTACATTGACCTCAATGGACAACAAATAATAATAAGCATTAAGAGAAAGGTCAAGTACTCCCCTAAGGTAAGCTCAGGCACTGGCATCGTCCTCATCCGGCGAAGAGGGTGGTATAGGTGACCTGACCGGAGGAATGAAAGGTCCGTCCGGGCGAAGAATGTGGTCCGTCCAAACAGCTAGGTAGTCCCGGTGGTAGGCGTCTCTCGCAGCTAAGCGCCTCTCCGCACGCCGATTGGCCCGACGGATCTCCTCTCGAACGGCTGCGAGGACGCTATCTCTCTCCGCTCGCATCTCCTCCCTCAAGCTATCAAACATCGCCTGAAGGACGTGATCTCTCGCTGGCGACGGGGTGGACTCGGTCTGATCCTCGATATCATCTGCCGGCTCATGTGTCAGAAGAAGCGGCTCGGGGGAGTGCTCATGTGGCTCGTCCAAAAGAAATCCACGTCCCCGTGGATGTGCCCGCGCGCCACCCCACTGGTCAAAGTGAGAGATAATCCGTTGATCGATCGGACCCTGGGGTGCTAGTGTCGGCTCGTCATCCGACCAAGTCACGCCTGAATGGCGGCATAAGGCACAAATGAGAGAGGGGTGTTTCAGCCCCGTCTTGGCCCCTCCTTGGATGCACTGGAGAATAGACCAGAGCAGACGTGGGGCCACATCAAATTGCAATCCGGTCGTAATGGCATATAGAAGTCGGGCACGAGGAAACAGGACCGAGCGGATCTGCGACGTACGGTCGACTCGCGAGCAGAAAAAATAAAGCCAAGCTCGCCCGAGCCGACTGAGGCGGGAACTCTTGAAGAAGAAGGCCGTCGATCCCGGGACGCACATTTCCCAAACCGAATCCGGCTGAGCAAGCGCCTCTAGCAAAGCTTCCCTCGAGAGGCTACTCACTGTCCGCGTGTATGCCGATTCGTCAACCTCAGGAAGCTCGTATAAGCTCCGTATCGCAGCTGCCGATAAATCCACTCTATGGCGACGGACGATGACCTCAGTATGTATATCCGGTCGTCCCATCATCTGCCCTGCCTGGATATGCCGTAATAACACGCTGGCGTAGAATTCTTGGACGATAGAAATTACCGACGGCTCGGGTTGTGCAGCGAATCGAGTCCATCCCATTTCAGTAATCATCGTTAATAGCTCGCCCTCTTGGGGGGTGGGGTTGAACCCCGCTCAGGAATTATAGGACGAGGACGGATTCTCTCGTTGAAAATTCGATGGATTTCTGGGTCGGAAAATTGGTGGGATTGCCCGTCCGCTCTGTTTTGCGAGGTTTCCCCTCTCGTGGGGATGATCGAGTCCTAGTCCTTCTGCTCAACTTTTTCTTCCGAGCCATAGCGAATTCCTGAAAAATAAATGCAAGATTGTTTAGACGACTTTAAATAACACTACACCAATCTCAACTTATAACGTGCGGGAAACGAATATAGCATCAAAAGCTTGCACTTTAGTATGAGGGATATGATGCGAAAATTTAAAATCAAACTTGACGTAAGGGTTGGGGGGACATATTATTCCTATAATCGTATTCGTTGCAGACAAATTGGAGATGTTTAGCTCAAAAAATTTCATTGGGGCATTTCATCGAACACCTTGCGCGCGTAAACTTAAATGAAGAACAAAAACAATAATTGCTCAATTCAATCCCCAACAACAAACAAAATCGCAAGAATCATGACAAATCAACGAAAAAAACAATCCACAATCAATCGATAATCATTATATATTTCGATCAAATTCTTGATAGACTTAGAAAAGAGAAACAAATTCCTCAATGGGTGAAACAAACAATACCTCACTTATCAATTCTTATTGCAAATCAAACTAAAGATTAAGGAGTACCTAGTGTTGGATTGAAGAAGATGAGAAGAAGGAGAAATTCGAAGGGAGATGGTGACCTTTTGCCCCGCGGAAGAAGAAAGAATTTGTGAAGTATACCTTGTCTCGGCCGACTGAATTCTGAGCAGCCCCAGTACCTTTTAAATTCTCGGCATGGGCCGCGGTACGTAGAAAGTGAGCCGCGGCCCGTAGTACAGACTGTTTTGCGCGCTGGGGGATCTCGCAGTGTGCCGCGGCTCATCGCACGGGTGCCGCGGCGTGCAGGGTTAGTGTGCGCGGCTCAGCACCTTCGTGCCGCGGCACAGGGTACAGTTTGCTGGGCACATTTGTGGGACTTCAGCGTGCCGCAGCCTGGCTTCATCGTGCCGCGGCTCTTGGGGCATGCGTGTCGCGGCTCAGCTTCTCTGTGCCGCAGCACAGAGTACAGAAAGTTTTCCAGAATTTTACACTTGCGTGTGCCACGGCCCGCTCTTTATGTGCCGCGGCCCCTTACCTTAAAATTCCCCTTGAAGGTTCCTGCACAGAAATTTCAAAGGAAAAACACCTAGAAAATGAGAGATAGCATAGCAAAGCCAAAAACGCCAAAAAAAATAGTCTCCTAAAATGAAGGGAAAAAAACTGAAAAAAAACTAAAATCTAAACTAATACTCGGGTTGCCTCCCGAGAAGCGCTAAGTTTATACTCTTCAGCCGAACCTTTTTAAGATCAATTTGCTTTTCGCAAAAATCAATTGGACCCCGCCGAGTCCATCGAACCATTAATATGTATTTTAAATTTTTGATCATTTGTTTTTAACAGTTCGATTTTTGGTTTGGACATCCAACGTTCTTTGCGAAAAGATTTGAATAAAAGTAACTTTCCAAAACACCCAAATTGCACTGGGCTTTGCACCCGTTTTACTTCCGGCTTAGTTTTCTGTTCCACGGACGAATTTATGACGGCATGAGAAATTTTTAATGGTGGGTGAACGGATGATGAAGACGATATGTCCAAATGCCTAAGATATGCGACTCGTTCTATATTTTTCTCAGATGTTGGAGCAACTACAACAGATTCTGAACATTTCAACTGACGACCTTCCCGGTGTGTGTCTTTCGCAAACATATCTAAGCTTTCAATTTGAGAACCCTTCTCGACATTGCTTGGGCATGGGAGAGATCGAAATAATTTGAATATGACTTGCTCATCTTGAACCCGAAGCATCAATTCACCCTCCTAAACATCAATAAGAGTTCTACCAGTGGCCAAAAACGGTCTACCCTAAATAATCGAAATTTCATGATCCTCTTCCATATCAAGCACAATAAAATCAGCGGGGAAAATAAATTTATCCACCCTGACCAGGACATCTTCTATTACCCTCTCGGATATTTGATGGATCTATCGGCTAGTTGCAGAGAGACCGTAGTAGGTTTGGCCTCCCCAATTCCTAGTTTCTTGAACACAGAAAGAGGCATAAGATTTGTACTGGTGCCGAGATCACATAACGCTCGATCAAAAGACAAGTTTCCTATAGTGCACGGTATAGTGAATCTTCCTGGATCCTTCAATTTAGGCGGGAGCTTTTTCTGCAAGATAGCGCTGCACTCTTCAGTCAGTGCCACCATTTCATATTCTTCGAGCTTCCTTTTTTTAGACAAGATGTCCTTCATAAACTTCACATAGCTCGGCATTTGTTCCAAGGCGTCAGCAAATGGAATATTTATATGTAGTTTCTTGAAAACATCAAGAAACTTGGAGAATTGCTTGTCTAACTTTTGCTTTTGCAGTCGCTGCGGATACAGGACGGGTGGCATATAGGCTATCGGATTGTCAGGAAACAATTTCAAGTTTTTAGAAATTTGTGATTCTCCCACTTCCGAGCTTTTCTTCTCCTTATCTTCACCTCTCGCTTTATTTTTCCCGGGTTGCTCACACACTTCCTTCCCACTTCTCAAGCCAATGGCATTAATACTCTCTATGGGGTTCGTCTCAGTTGTACTTGGCAAAGTACCCTGAGGTCGGGCTGTTAGCAAATTTGTCATGTGCCCCATTTTTACTTCCAAATTGCGAATGGAAGCGGAATGATTCTGTAGAGTAGTTTCCGTGTGGGTCATGAATTGACTCGTGTTAGCCGCCATTTGAGCAAGAGCATCTTCCAAAGAGACATTCGGTGGTTGAGGGGGCTGCTGTGGGGGCTGAGTGAATTGAGCTTGCGGAGGTTTATTTAAAGCTTGCCCATTCCTCCACGAAAGATTGGGATGATTTCGCCACCCTTGATTGTAAGTGTTGGAATACGGGTTGTTCTGAGCTTGTTCCATCTGAGATTTCTCAAAAGGATTTCGAACATGGCATTCAGCACTAGGATGAGATCCGTTGCACCAATTACATGTTTCCATGGTATTGGTTGACGGGGTATGTGAAAAAGCTTGAAATTGTTGAGTTAGAGCTGCAACTTGGGCTGATAGTGTAGAGATTGGATCGTTTTCGGAAATTCCCATAACTCGCTTTAGGTTCACACGTTCAGAAGGCCACTGATAAGCGTTTTCAGCCATAGCTTCCAATAAAGAATGAGCTTCAGCCATCGTCTTGCCCATTAAAGATCCTCCAGCGGCTGCATCAACAAGAGTGCGTGTAGAAGCACTCAGTCCATTATAGAATGTCTGAATTCGCAGCCAATCCGATAGACCATGATGTGGGCATCTCCTTAGCAAATCCTTATATCACTCCCAAGCTTCATGAAGCGATTCCATCCAAATTGCCCGAAGGTCGTTATTTCATTCCGAAGTCTCGCTGTCTTCGCCGGCGGAAAGAACTTAGCCAAAAAGGCTTGTGCTAACTCCGCCCAAGTCGTGATAGAGCCCGGCGGGAGTGAATTCAACCAAAACTTGGCTTTGTCCCTCAAAGAGAATGGAAAAAGCCGTAGACGAATGGCGTCATCAGAAACTCCATTATTCTTGAATGTATCGCATATCTCGAGAAATGATGCAATATGAGCATTAGGATCATCGTTCGCCAGTCCGCAAAATTGGCTTGGTTGCACCATTTGGATTATAGCTAGCTTAATTTCGAAATTGTTTGCTTGGATGGTTGGGCGCCGAATCCCCGAAAAATTAGCATTGATTTGTGGCAGTGCATAATCACGGACTGCCAATGCCTGGTTGATCTTGCTGAATAGGGTTGTCAACCCCTTGATTTCCGATGTTGTCGGCCATGGTATCCGTAGTTGACAACTCACGTCTTTCCTTCCTGTTTTTCTGCAAAGTGCACTCGAGTTCGGTATCCAAAGGGAATAGACCTTCGTCACCAAATTTTCTCATGCACTAAACGAAACTCCTGAAAGGAAAACGAATCAAAACAAATTTACACAAAAATAAAATAATGTTCAAATTAAGACTAAAAATACTGAAATTGTTATTAGTAAACAATCAGTCCCCGGCAACGGCGCCAAAAACTTGTTACGTATTTTAGTGAACGCAATTTCACGTTGTCGTAATCAAGTAATAAAGTGATGAGAAAGATATCGTTCCCTCGAGGACTGACGTACTAATTACCAATTTATTTCTATTCTAGTTTTATTTGAACGAGCAAATATTGTGGTTGAAGAATTATCAAAACAAATAAAGCGATAAACTAAAAACAACTAATAAAATCAATAGTCCGATAAAAGATGATCAAATAAGAGAAGAATCTAGGATTGAGAATCGGCCTCGATTAATCCAAATTAATCTTGATTAATATAATTTATGTAATTTCCCAATTTATTGAAAGCGAAGATTTCTAAGATAATCTAATGACTCTCCCGAGGTCAGTAGAATTTTCTAAGGTGAATAAATCACTATATTCCTAGGTGAGTTAATTCAACAATAGCCAAAAGGTATAAAATCTTCAAACGAGCTACGTAATTTCTGTGAGTATATTCCTATCTCACAAAACAAAACGGTTCTCACTAATTTTTTCTACTAACTCTCCTCTCCTGATTCGAGTTACGTAATCAAAACTATTCAATCATAGGCTACATAATTGAAAGCATTAAGAACAATTGGGAAAACTCAATAGAAAAGGAAAATATATTAATAATGTAAAATCAAGAGTTAATCCGTCAAAATCTCGGTTTCATCACAATCCTAGAAAAAGGGGTCTAGCCCGACATGCTAGAAAACAATACACAAATATTCAAATTAATCATAAGGAAGAAAAATCAAACACAATTGAAGACTGGCTTCTTCCGTTCTCTGGCTTTTGCTTTCTGCTGCTAGGTCTTTTCTCCTCCTCTTCGATGATCATATTTTCTGACCTTCAATGCCTTTTTATAACTTTTCTTCCGCCTCCAAAACGCGTCCGGGAATTAGGTCGAGTATAGCTCCAAAAACGGCCCAAAAACGCGAGTAGAAAAGAGGACTCCCGCGCCGCGGGCCGCGGCTCGGCATTAGTGTGCCGCGGCCCCAGTTGTTGTGCTGCCAGGCTTGCGCGCAAAAGTCATTACGGGCCGCGGCTCAGCATTAGTGTGCCATGCCCCTGCACAGCTTTGTACCGTGGCTACTGGGTTCTTTTCTGCCGCTGTCCAAATTTGTGCGACGCGGCCCCTGACCAAAAAAGACCATTGTCTGTCAAACTCAATTGACTCAATAAATTCAGATCACACAATGTTATTTAGTTTTGGTGTAAATTGCTTATCATTCTTCAAACTTAAAGGACCCTTATTTGGAACTTTCATCATATATGACACATACAAAGAAGATGTATCGCTCGTTTAAAGCATCGTTCAAAAGCAATTTTTATGGCATGATCTTGATCAGTAACAATCATTCTGGGTTCATGACCCATACAGTCTATAAACTTCTCAAACAACCACTCATATGAATCTGCATCCTCTGAAGCCAATAACCCAACACCAAACGTCACGATTTTATCATGACTATCCTTACCTGTAAATGGAGCAAACTTCATATTGTACCTACATTAAAAAGAAACATAAAAAAACATTATAAAATCAACAGAAAAGCAGTTTACGGTAGAAAAACATGCCGTAATCAAATAAATATTATGATGGCAGTGTTTAGAACTAGTAACAACGTATTTTATTATTCACAAAATCATTCAGCAATGTGATATAAAACAATTCATTTGGTGCGAGTAGTATAAGTAAAAGCATTCTAGCATTTTAGCAAACTACATTAAAAAGAAGCACATAGTGAAACAGTATAATGTCTACATAAAAGCAGTGTACCATTTAAAATAAGTAGAGCTGTTATCGGACCGGTTCGGACCGGTTTTCTCCAGATTCGGATCCGGTCTGATAGGTTACCGGGTAGATCCGGTCCGGACCGATAACGGTTCCGGTTCAATTTTTAGAACTCGAATCCGAACTCGTTAGTTTCCGGGTGAGTTTCGGTCCCGGGTATTTCGGTCCGGTTCATGATCGGGTTTCGAATTTACTCGGACCGCTAACAGGCCTATGTGGGATGGATCTTTACTAGGAAAATGAAGGAAGAGCAGCAAAATAAATCACATAAATGGGGGTTACATGATTCGAACTCCAGACCTTTTGTTCAAAGGTATAGCGTCTTAACTACTTGATCAGCATGCTATTTGTGTTTAAAACACGCAAAACGTATTAATAATATATCTATAAAATATATAAATTATAAAATAGATATAAACTTTTTTTTAATTTATTACCGGGTTTCTTTTCGGTTTTATCGGTCCGGGTCTTATCGGTTTCGGTTCAATGTTTAGAACTCGAATCCGAACTCGTTAGTTTTCGAGTGAGTTTCGATCCTGGTATTTTGGCCCTGCCTACGACCGCCAGGCTCACTCGGACCGCTAACAGCCCTATAAAACAAGTAGTAATGAAAGAAAAAAAGACTGTTGGTCGAATAGCTTGAATCAAATGAAACAGCATCTCCGAAAAAGGAATAGCTCTTCCTTGATATAGGATCCGACCAAAACAAGCGTGTCAACCGATCTCTGCCATCAACAGCATAATAAAAAACAAATCCAGAGCATAATTCTAATTTCCCAAAAGCTTATCTAAAATCATTTGAGCATCAACTTCCAACACATATGCATTAAGATCACGAGAAAATTTTTTAAAATCAACAATTATACTTCCAATGTTAGAATAACCATGAAGCACCTCCTTAAATAGCCCGTATGATTTCATCGGACCAATATTTTGCTCTAGCGCAATTCAAAATAAAATCTTGATGACCAACATCTAAATTCCTATTTACATTGAAAAAATATTTATGTGATTCAGAAGATAGAGCGTGCGTATGTCGCTCTACAAAATGTTTAACAACATAAACACCATCCCCGCTAATCTGAAAGCCACACGAGCCCCACCAGAAAATCTCTTTGATACTCTACTTCTCACACTGGATCCATCACTTTTACCATCAACACATTTACGTGCAGAATTCTTCTCACCTTTCTTGTTACACAACACATACTTCTATCTCAAAACTTTATCACATGACCATTTGTTAGTACTAAGACGAATATCAATGCCACACACAACAACATAATTCCTGTAATATTTAATTCCTTCCTCCAGAGTTTTAAACTCCATACCTATATGAGGTTTCAAATCTGGATCACAACTTAGAGTATAATATTCACTCAATCCAGGTGATATCTCAAACCCAATATCTACACGTCCAGAAAAACAATATTTACCTAAAACAAATCCATAAGACACAATCAACTTATTAACAGGTTCAAAAAAAACATCATTAATATATTGTTTCTAATAGTGTTTTTCTGTATTGCTCGGATAAACATAAAAACATGTATTGCTGTCATACTCTAAAACATTGTGCTTCAGCTATTATACATAGCTAATTAACAATTGTAAGTGAGATTATCTCTATTCAAATATTAACAATTATCAAATTCGATGCTTCCATTTACTTAACATGTTGCTATAATATATATAAACAACTGCTAACTAATATGATACTACGATTAGGATGAATTGTTTCTATCTTTAGTAATATACTGCTTAACTTGACATTTTACACTGTTTTAAACCATATTTAAAATGAATTCGCCAAACTTAACATAATACGAGACAGGCAGAACCCGTGCTACGCACGGGCTGAGCATCTAATTGTTAATCGTGTATTCTTTATGTATATTGGCGAGTGTATATTTAAGCATTATTTAGTATGTTGTATGAAATGTTTTAACTTTGTTGTATAAAAAATTAAAAATGTTTGATGTTGTTTGTTACTAAGTTGTGATGGCTTTGTTTATTTTGATCTATTACTTATTTGTATGATAAAAAAAATGTCTTTGTTTCTTTTGGTCTATTACATAGCCTTATGATACACTTACGCCTCGGGGCCCTTGTGATACACAGCTTGCTTTCGGGACTGTATTATTATATATAACTTGTAAGTTTACTCACTCACGCTTCATAAATTATACATAATATATTGATATTCCAACTTCAAGAAACACATTTGAGCGACGGGACCATCAACTTGATTTACAAAAATGATAATGGATTAATGGGACTATACGAATGATCGACAACACATCTGCTATTTCCTTTAGCATATTAAACTTCTTGTTCACAATTTCGCATGTCCAAAACTTAAATGGCAATTCTATTGGAATGTAATTATCTTTAGCCCAAACCGATAAGCCCAAAACATAAATGAAAAGGAGTAATAAAATCTACTCTACCCTAAAACTTGTCACATATAACCCTATTTTTCATTTCATTAGCCTCCCTTATTCCTTCTCTGAAATGCAGTGACACAAACAACACCATGAACACAAATCCCTTTCCTTCTTTCGTCTTTAATCCAAACCACAAATAAAAATCCACGGAAATCACAACCCTCTGATTCTTGTTCTTCAAACACGCGACTCTCTTATTCTTGATCTTGTTACGTTCTTCAAAACGGAGGCTTCAAAAGATCTTGTATAAGATGTAAGGTAGGTTGTTATTATGTTTTTTTTTCTTACCACGAAACAAAGATAGATTATAACATATTTGTTATAATTCTTTCTTTATTACTTTCGGATATTAAAAAAGATCTATGATGGGAACTGAGATCTTGCACTTTTTCTTTCATGCTTTTTGTTTGATTTGTCGAAAGGAGATATGTTGAAGTTAGCGGTTTCACTTCTACTTTGATCTCTATTTTTTCGATCGGCCATAAATCTTTTTATAAAAGGGGTAGTTTAACGGCGGCAAGTCACCACTACTTCTTCTTGCTGGCTCTAGATATTTTTTTTTTTTGAAGTAATAGATCGATTGTATTTGATGGCCGGGTTTAGTGTGTCAAAGTACGTATTTATACTACTCATTATATGTATATGGAAAGACTAATCGGTTTATATTCTTTTTGGTTATAAATGGAGGATGATTTATATTCTTTTTGGTTGTAAATGTATTCCACAAAGATTGTAACTTCATATTGATTGTATATTCTCCCGTATATAACCGCATAAACCTTTGCATACTTGCAATTACTCGTACAACTCTTTACATGCTCGCAATTAGAAATTTAACTCTAACACTACTCCACATTAAATCATGATTACTCCACAATTTTCTAACTCTAAAACCTCTATCATCATAATTACACATTTAATTTAATTTTACAACTCTTTCTCTCCCATTCGAATTCCAATATTTTATTCAAAAATATCACTTTGAAAAATACAATATTTAAATTATTACCTCAAATCACACATACAATCACCATTTACTTTTTAATTTTCACTGTATACTCACCATCAATATTTTTTACTTTTTAATCTATAATACTCATTCACCATCAATACTTACAAAACTTACACGTCTATTACATTCAATTATTATCTTAAAATACACTAATTTTATTACAAATATTATACTTTGATCGAGACCGAGTGAGTAGTAATAGTTTACTCCCTAATTAGTAATTACACCATTTAGAATACAAAATAAATAAAAAATTATATTCCTACTTTCCCTAGAGTCTTCTCGAATCTTGACGCAATGTTTCATACCGTGAATAGTAATAAAAAAAAACTAAATAATGAATGTTCTCCTTAGTTACACCATTTTAGAAATTTAACTCTAACACTACTCCACATTAAATCATGATTACTCCACAATTTTCTAACTCTAAAACCTCTATCTTCATTACTCCATCTTAAATTTTGGGACTCAATCTTATAGTATTATAGATTACCACATCATAAAATATTCATGCATTAAATATTAAAAAAATTCACGAACACATCTTTTATTAACGTAACGTAATGGTCGTATACATACTACTACCAATTTATATGGTCTTACTTTACTTCAATTTTTAACATAATGCTTCAAACTTTGGAATTATACTACTTAATTAGTATTCTATACTGCTTAGTAGCAGTGCTACAGCAAAGAAAATCTATTTCTGAAAATATTACCACTAACAGACGAATATAAAATTAGATAAAATAAAATTCAACAATACCTGGAGAATCCATGGCGATAACTGAAAAACAAAGATATTATAACGAACGACCTAGGTTGAATAATAAATCGCACAAAACAAAGAATGCATAACAATGGTGACGATAATATATACAGAAAAAGAAGTGCATAATTGTAATATCCGCAATTTCGATTTTCAGTAAATTTCCTTTTGGCATGAGTCCGTTTTAACGGCTCGTTTGTGACCGTTTCGTTACTCTGAGAATGATTAATTCTGCACTTTTTGTCATCCGAGTTCGTCTTGGTGTCGTTTTGTAGAGTTCCGTGCTTCTCAGCGACCTTCCCGCACTTGAGTTTGATTCTTGCGAATCTCGTTCGAAACTGTCGCTTCGTGTATCCCGTAAGTTTGTTTGATTTTGTTAGACGTGTTGTGAGCTTCGGTTGGGTTGTTTGATCTTCTATTGGATTTTTCAGACGTTTTGGGCCGTTTTGTAATTTTACAAAGTTTTGGGGAACTTCTTTCGTATTCCTCACTCCGACCTTTTTGGAGTGTCGTTATGAGTTCGTTTAGAGATCAGACTCATTGATGATCAGATTTTGGAGTGTTTCGTTCATTTATTGAACTTGAAGTTTCGGTCGGAGTAGTCCGTCGTCGTACCCATCTTTGAGAGTACCGTTGCTGTCATTTTCGAGTGTTTTAGCGCACGCTAACATTTAGCGCACGCTATCGAGTAACGAATTCAGAAGTCAGTAGCTGTCACTGAACCCCATTAGCGCACGCTAACAGTATTGGTTAGCGCACGCTAACTGAATAGGCTGAGACAGTCCAGTAGTTGCTGCATTTGACTGGGAGTTCGGTAGCGCACGCTATGCAACTTTATACCGCGTGCTAAGGTGCAACAGTTAGCGCACGCTACGGGAGGGTAACTGTACGTTTGGCAGAACACTTTGTATTATGGCTTCGATAGCGCGTGCTAGAAAATGTTGATTAGCGCACGCTAGTCTATCTGGTATATAAACCGGACAGTAGGCTTATATTCTCAACTCCTCTTCAGTTCTTCCTTCCTCCGCGGATGTGAGCCAAGGGCGACTAGGGTTCGTGGTCTTGGCCGATTTTGTTCCATTCCAAGGTGTTTTGGAGGGTTCTAGCTGATTGTAACATTATCTAATCCGTTGTTCTTCGTCGGATTGAGGTATTTTTCCCACTTCTCTCTAGAGTTGACTTTCTGGAGATTTGTTCTTGATTCCAAATCCAGTCCAATTTTGATGAATCGGTTGGTGTTATATGCAATGTTATTAATCATGTTCTATGGATTCTCTATCCATATTTCGAGTAGGTTTAACTCGATTGACGATTCGAGTGTTCTTGGGAGATATTGAATATTTAATGCTAGATTAAATGTTCCAATGAGTTTTCCTTCGATAGTTTGTTGTAATTCCCGTTGTTATTGGTCTCTATCCTCGTTGTGATTGTGTTTTGTTGTTTCTTGTGGGAGATGTAGGTTTCGAGGCACTTTGGTCGAGCCGTGTTCGTCGGAGGATTCGTGTGCCGATTCTGAGGCAAGTACCTTGTTCATACATTTCTTGTTTTGTGGATATGATGATCGGTGATTGTCTATGTGTGTTGGTTTGGTTGTTTGAAATGAACTTTTAAAGGATTCGGTTTAGCCTCGTTAAAGGCTCTCTTTCAAAACTTGTGAATGTTGTGTTTTGTGAATGACTAAATGAATCCTATGGATATGTTTGATGTTGGTGTTGTGATTTGATAATATATATACATATATTATCTCTTTTTGGTGCGTTGTGATTCGACATTTGTGTCGTGCTATGTGTTTGTTTCCTTTGGCTGGATTATTGTGATATCCTTGGTGTATTGTGTTGTGTGATTTGTGAATACTTACGGTGATACGTGGCAAGCGATCACGATATCAGGGATATGATTACAGAGGTGTTTTGTTGCTTGATATTGTGATGTGTACCATAGTGTACTCGTTTGTGAATGTGGAATGGTTGTTAATAGTCCAGCCATGATGTGGAACGAGGTCTACGGTGACACATGGCTTGTGATCATGGTGGTCAGGATGCAACGAGTGATTGATCCAACCGTGAGAGCCTAAGAAGACATATGGTGACACGTGGCATGTGATCACGGTGTCATGAATATGATTGTGGATGTGCTTTTCCAGGGTCGAGTCCTTGGACATGTTACCAAGATTTCGTATCTTGGGTGGTTATGTTTTGTTGATTTTATGTCCATCGAGGACACGTGGTGGGGGTTGTGGATCCCATGAATTATTGTTGGTTTTTATTTGAGAAAGCAAATCTTTGGGATGTGACCCCTTTTGGTTTTTGAAAAGAGAAGGATTCGATAATGCTAAATGATTTTCCGCTAAAACTCCCGAGGGCATATTAAAGCATTTTATAAATTGTTCTCTTGATTTGTGATCTTTCAAATTTAGAAAGTTTTACTCAAACTCTCTGCCTCGGGAAGTATTTCCTTTCGATATGTTTGAATATTTGAGGATTCCTGATTATTATTATTCTTGGAATATGATTTGTATGACTCGTATTTGCACTTTGCACTTGCACTAGCAAAATAGTGGAATTTTGCTAACCCCCAATTAATCGGGGTGGATGTCTGTTTTGTGTCCTGGTTCATTCAGGTCTTGGGGAGCATAACACAGGGTTGGCACGAAGGATGATGAATGATGATCGATACTAATCACATGAGGATCCGTACGATGTTGTATTGGTTTTGTTGTAGTTATTTCCGCTGTAGCATTTTCCCCGTTGTACGGGAGCGTGTTGTATTTTGACCCCTGCGTGTGTATGTATTGTGATTGAGTTGTATGTACGAATGGAAAGACCTAATCGGTCTACTGGGTCGTCTTTTAGCCCTAAAGGCGATATTTTGAGGCTTGATTTTAGTCACTAGCCTGGTAGATCCTTGAGGAAAGGGTCTACGGCATGTAATATCCCTTAGTGGATTGGGGGTGTTACATAAATGGTATCAGAGAAATAGGTTGCGGAAACCTATGTTGTGGAGTCGAGTGTGTATTGTTGAGTTGTTTTTAGTCATGTCGTGCCTGATTGAGTAGTGTCGCGACGTATCGTCTGAGTTTGTTGGTCGTGATTAGTATCGTGGAGCGATCATCATCTTCATGCGACCTGTGGATGTAAGTATCCCTTCTTTGTGTTGTGCCTCGTGTGACACGAGCCACTTGTATGATTATTTGTTAAGTGATGGAATCTTTAATGTAGATTTTGATTTCGTGATATGTGTTTATTCGACTCTCATATTTTGTTTATATGAGGAGTGGTGTCGCTGCTAACGTACTTTTGACTATTGATTTTGTCCGATGCTAATGATTTCCAAAATGATTTGCTCGTTTTGCAAGTATTCTTGTGAAACCCTTATGCTTAACATGGAATGGTAATGTATATGTGTGTGATTTGATCACTCCGGGAGGGTCCGACGGGGCCTCGAAGTAATTTGTGATTTCACTCCTGATTCACGAGCTTGTTTGGATAGCCAGTCCGGGAGGGTCCATAGAGGCCTCGCATGGGACCAATGGTTTAGCCCAGATCCTAGGCGAGTCATGTGCATGATTTTTAACTATGGCCAGTCCGGGAGGGTCCATAGAGGCCTCGGATAGTGGTTTAGCCCCGGTCCTAGGCAAATTGATTATTGACTGTTGGTTTTCCGGAAAAGACATGTCTTGATTTTGAAGCAATTTGATGCATGTACTATGAGATGTGTAAGCGAATGTCGATACGTGTGAGCAGAGGCTTAACGTATACTTTATAACATGTGAGTTTTTGGGCATTTTGGCCTAATGGATTTTTGAAAATCTTGAGTATCTTAGAGAATAAATTTTGAGATGTACTTTTAAAATGGATTTTATTCCCGCGGTATTTTCAAGGTGCCTAGTAGTACAACTGTATGTTTCAAAATTCTTCCACTTTGAGGACCAAGATATTTAAAGTTTTTAACTAAAAGAAAAAAGTCCTCATTTTTTATCAAACGTAAGACGTTTTTTTAGTCTCGATAACAATATTTGTATTACTTTTTCAAAATGTGATACTTAAGATCAACTGGTGTTTCCAAATTTTTCTCAAAAGGTGGTTTTCATTTTTAAAACCTATCATTTCCCCTTTGCAGTCAGGGAATGTGTGTATGATGTTAGCATTGTCGTTAGGGTGTTAGCCCTTTGTGAGAGGTATAATGTTGGTATTAAATGTTTGTCGCTTCGTGGTGATTTCCGTGTTATCACACCTGTTGGAGCTGTTAGAGCTTGGGTTTGTATGATTGTGTACATATATGATTGTTTCATGATGTTTTGTAATTATGTGCTGGTTATCGTTCGGGCCGTTGAAACCGCCGAACGGACGTCATAGTTGCTGTGATTTTGTGTATATGAGTTGCCTTGGGATGGTAATTGTTGTATGTGATTGTGTTATGATTTTCGCTTGTGCTGAGTGGTTACTTATCCAGTATGCCGAGGGGCAGGGATCGTAGTCGTGGCGGCCAGACGCGTGATCAGGACCGTACTACCGGTGATGGTGTTGGTATCGGTGTTGCCACTATTTTGCAGCATGTAGCTGCACAGATGACTCAGTTGACTCAAGCAGTTCAACGTAATACTGATGTGACCCAGAACATTGGCGCAAATCAGTGGCTTCGAGAAGTGGTTCGTATGAATCCCCCTTGTTTCGCAGGTGCCGCAGATGCTTTGGGCTGGGATGGTTGGCTTTTCCAGTTGGAAAAGATATTGGAGGTAGACGATTGTCCAGAAGAGTGTAAGATTCCTATCGCTCAGTATCTCCTTGACAAAGATGCCGCTAATTGGTGGGAGGCTGTTAAGCCTCGAGATCGTGTTGTCACGTGGGCAGAGTTCCAGAGATTCATGAGATATGAGTTTTGTCCGGAACCGATCAGGAATAAGAGGATTAATGAATTCTTTTCGGTGAAACCGCAAGATGTACTGCTGTCTCAAGCTATTATTGATTATAGCAAACAGCTTAGCTATGTACAGGATCAGGTGAGGACAGGGGAGGATAAGATCTGTCATTTTATTAGGCGAATGAAGCCGGAGATTCGTCAGTACATGGCGGGTTTCACTTGTACTTCATTGAGAGAGTATCAGAATATGCCGTTAGCCTATGAGCTATCTGCATCATCGACTGAGCATATGTCCGAGTCGAAGAAATTAAAAACTATTGGGAACTCTTCAGGAAATCAGGGTAGTGGGCCTCCTGGGGCTGGGACTTCGTGTCGTCATCCTAAGAAGGTTCCTCAATCGCGTGAGCATGGGGAGAGTATTACCTCTGCAGTGAGCAATGTGAGCAGCACGAAGACGTGTTATAACTGTAGTCGAGCGGGCCATACCGCGAAGAATTGTCATTCATTGTTAGTCAGCTATTTCGATTGCAGTCAATTGGGACACCGAGCCGTGCATTGCGAGATGGTAGCTGAGAGGTTTGGGGATCGAGTTTGCGTCCCTGCTTCGAAAGTACACGGAGATGCCTAGTGTGGTTTTCTAGAAGTTCGGCGTGGTCGGAGTTCTTCGTGCTTACCCTCGCGGATCGTTGTGTGTTTAATTTCTATTTTTTTTCGACTGTGCGTGTTTTCTTGTAATAGGTACCTTTTGTTTTGTGATTGTTTGGATAATCGACTTGATTGTGCTATCTGTTTGGTGATACTTGACCCTTGTTGATTTTATTATGTCTCTGCTTGTGACATTGTGATGGTTGTCGTCGAGCGTGATTTTCACCGTATGTTTCTTTGCGTTGCTTTGTAGCGTTTCGCCGTTGGGTGTGAGTTATTCAGTTCTTGTGTATCTCGTTGAGATGTTCCTGGTGGGATATTGCTCCTCTCTACTTATTTTAAGTTTAGGGACGAAATTTCTTTTAAGGATGGTAGTATGTAATATCCGCAATTTCGCTTTTCGGTAAATTTCTTTTTTGGCAGGAGTCCGTTTAACGGCTAGCTTGTGACTGTTTCGTCATTCTGAGAATGATTAATTCTGCACTTTTTGTCATCTGAGTTCGTCTTGGTGTCGTTTTGTAGAGTTTCGTGCTTCTTAGCGACCTTCCCGCACTTGAGTTCGATTATTGTGAATCTCGTTCCAAACTATCGCTTCGTGTATCCCATATGTTTGTTTGATTTTGTTAGACGTGTTGTGAGCTTCGGTTGGGTTGTTTGATCTTCTATTGAATTTTTCGGACGTTTTGGGCCATTTTGTAATTTTCCAAATTTTTGGGGAACTTCTTTCGTATTCCTCACTCCGACCTTTTTGGAGTGTCGTTATGAGTTCGGTTAGAGATCAGACTCATTGATGATCATATTATGGAGTGTTCTGTTCATTTATTGAACTTGAAGTTTCGGTCGGAGTAGTCCGTCGTCGTACCCATCTTTGAGAGTACTGTTGCTGTCATTTTCGAGTGTTTTAGCGCACGCTAAGTTTACATTTAGCGCACGCTATCGAATGATGAATTAAGAAGTCAGTAGCTGTCACTGACCCCCATTAGCGCACGCTAACAGTATTGGTTAGGGCACGCTACCTGAATAGCGAGACACCCGATGTTCTTTGCATTTATTTGGGAGTTGATGGCGCACGCTTTGCAGCTTTATAGCATGCGCTAAGGTGCAGCAGTTAGCGCACGCTACGGGAGGATAGCGCACGCTAACTGGTAGTTCTTGGGCAGTCCAGAAGCCACTGGACTGGTACTAGGACTCGTTAGCGCACGCTAATACATAGCTATTAGCGCACGCTAACTGTATGTTTGGCAAAACACTTGGTATTGTGGCTTCGATAACGCACGCTAGAACATGTTGATTAGCGCACGTTAGTCTGTCTGGTATATAAACCGTACAGCAAGCTTATGTTCTCATCTCCTATTCATTTCTTCCTTCCTCCGTGGATGCGAGTCAAGGACGACTAGGGTTCATGGTATTGACCGATTTTGTTCCATTCCAAAAGTGTTTTGGAGGGTTCTAGGTGATTGTAACATCATCTAATCCGTTGTTCTTTGTCGGATCGAGGTATTTTTTCCACTTCTCCTTAGAGTTGACTTTTTAGAGATTTGTTCTTGATTCCAAATCCAGTCCAATTTTGATGAATCGGTTGGTGTTATGCGATGTTATTAGTCGTGTTCTATGGATTCTCTATCCATATTTCGAGTATGTTTAACTCGATTGACGATTCGAGTGTTCTTGGGAGATATTAAACATTTAATGCTCGATTAAATGTTCCAATGAGTTTTCCTTCGGTAGTTTATTGTAATTCCCATTGTTATTGGTCTCGATCCTCTTTGTGATTGTGTTTTGTTGTTTCTTGCGGGAGATGTAGGTTTCGAGGCACTTCGGTCGAGCCGTGTTCGTCGGAGGATTCGTGTGCCGATTCCGAGGTAAGTACTTGTTTTGTGGATATGATGATTGGTGATTGCCTAGGTGTGTTGGTTTGGTTGTTTAAAATGAACTTTCAAAGGATTCAGTTTAGCCTCGTTAAAGGCTCTCTTTCAAAACGTGTGTGTGTTTTATGAATGTTGTATTTTGTGAATGACTAAGTAAATCATATGGATATGTTTGATGTTGGTGCTGTGATTTGATAATATATACATATATTATCTCATTTCGGTATGTTGTGATTCGACATTTGTGTCGTGCTATGTGTTTGTTGCCTTTGGGTGGATTATTGTGATATCCTTGGTGTATTGTGTTGTGTGATTTGTGAATGTGTGGTCATAGTACAACCGTGATGTTCGTACGAGGTCTACGGTGACACATTGCATGCGATCATGGTGGTCAGGACCCGGCGAGTGATCGGTCCAACCGTGATAGCCTAAGAAGACTTACGGTGATACGTGGCAAGCGATCACGGTAACAGGGATATGATTATAGAGGTGTGTTGTTGCTTGATATTGTGATGTGTACCGTAGTGTACTGGTTTGTGAATGTGGAATGGTTATAGTCCACCCGTGATGTCAGATGAGGTCTACGGTGACACATGGCTTGTGATCATGGTGGTCAGGAAGCAACGAGTGATTGATCCAACCGTGAGAGTCTAAGAAGACATACGGTGACACGTGGCATGTGATCACGGTGCCATGGATATGATTGTAGATGTGCTTTTCCAGGGTCGAGTACCTTAGACGTGTTACCAAGATTTCGTATCTTGGGTGGTTATGTTTTGTTGATTTTATGTCCGTCGAGGACACGTGGTGTGGATTGTGGACCCCGTGAATTATTTTTGGTTTTTATTTGAGAAAGCAAATCTTTGGGATGTGACCCCTTTTTATTTTTGAAAAGAGAAGGATTTGATAATCCTAAATGATTTTCCGCTAAAACTCCCGAGGGCATTTTAAAGCATTTTATAAATTGTTCTCTTATTTGTCATCTTTTAAATTTGGAAGGTTTTACTCAAACTCTCTGCCCCTGGAAGTATTTCCTTTCGATATGTTTGGATCTTTGAGGATTCCTGATTATTATTATTCTTGGAATTTGATTTGTATGACTCGTATTTGCACTTTGTGCTTGCACTAGCAAAATAGTGGAATTTTGTTAACCCCCAAGTAATCAGGGGTTGGATGTCTGTTTTGCGTCTAGGTTCATTCAGGTTAGGGGGAGCATAACACAGGGTTGGCACGAAGAATGATGAATGATGATCGATACTAATCACGTGAGGACCCGTGCGATGTTGTATTGGTTTTGTTGTAGTTATTTTCGCTGTAGCATTTTCCCTGTTGTACGGGAGCGTGTTGTATTTTGATCCCTGCGTGGGTATGTATTGTGATTGAGTTGTATGTACTAATGGAAAGACCTAATTGGTCTACTGGGTCATCTTTTAGCCTTAAAGGCGATATTTTGAGGTTTGATTTTAGTTACTAGCCTGGTAGATCCTTGAGGAAAGGGTCTACGGCGAGTAATATCCCTGAGTGGATCGGAGGTGTTACAATAATAATGGTGATAATATCTTACACATTCGTGGATAAACAGGGAAGATTTCTCCAACCGCTGCGATAAGGAAACTAGCGATTTTTAAGCATCGCAATTGATGCGATTTACTTTAACACCCTTACACCAATTATAATAACAGTTCATATTAACTACTCCACAAAAAGTACCTTAAATCACAACCCTCCATGCTAGACAATCCAATAGATAAAAAAAACTTCATAGTTCTTACACCAGGACATGATTCACACATGATCTATATTATATATATATATATATATATATATGTAAAACCCCCAAAACCGTATGGGAATATTACACGCCGTAGACCCCTTCCACAAGGATCTACCAGGCTAAACATCCATAAACGACTAAATGCTTGCCCGGCCAGGGTCAAACAATATAATAATACAGACCGTTAAGGTCACTTACACATAAACACACAGACCGATGAGGTCACACAACTCTATCAATAGAACTCACTAACAACATTACCCACACAAGGGTCGAAACACAATACAGCGGAAGACTGAATGAACTCTAACAATACAACCAAACTCTACCAACTCTCGACTCTTGATTAGTATCGCAGCTCGTCATCCTCTTGTGCCAATCCTGTGACTGCTCCCCTGAATCTGCATGTACCTGGACGCAAAACGGACATCCACCCCTCGATTACTTGGGGGTTAGTAAAACTCCACTGTTTTACTAGTGCAAGTATCAAATCATATGAAATGTAACAAGCAAATAATAATAGTGAATCAAATATAATAATGAAGTATCAAAATATTCCCGGGAGGTTTTCACAAGGGAAGATAAGTTATGAAGCATTCGAAAATAAGATTATCATCTCGGGAATTTTTAGAATTTCAAAACCTTTCGAAAATCTTAGGGTCTTAACCCAAATCTCAAATTGTATTTCAACAATTTACAGTACGAAAATATTTATTCAAGCTTAGGACTCGGTCCAACATTCATTTTCATAAAACTTTCTTACAAAAAGTTTGATTTACAAAACATGATTCGTGACACCGCGATCCCCTGTCATGTGTCTCCGTAGGTTCAACAACCCGCACGGACTTAACCAATCACAACAATGAATCATGCTCATGACTCCATGATCGCTTGCCACGAGTCTCCGTAGGTTCAACAACCCACATGGATTGAGTCAACACAACAATCACCACAACCAGTCCCAACCCCGTGAACCTGTGTCACGTGTCACCGTAGGTTCCGTCGAACCCGCACGGTTGGACGTACTATGTCCTGATCCCATGGACCTGTGCCATGAATCATCGTAGGCCTCGTCAGACCCGCACGATTGGACCTCAGCACCACACACTAAGTTCTGATCCCATGGACCTGTGCCATGAATCCTCGTAGGCCCCGTCGAACCCGCACGAGTGAACTTAGCGTTCCAGCACACCACATTCACATTACAACAATGAGCGCAGTTAGTCAATCACGTTGATCACCACAAAATCATACATCACACGCATATAACACAATCTCAATACTCTCAACAAAACTATCATCAATCAATGACACACAACCAACATAACACACGTTTGGTACACAATACATTGCACAACCAAGTGTACAACCATCCATATGTACGTCGCAATCCTGCACAAATGGCACAACACCTAACACGTATACCAATATAACACTATTATCACAAAGTCTTCAAATTGCGGAATACCCAACCAATTCAAACGGAACATATTTACGAAGGCAAGAAAAATCATCATAATTATCATACGTGATTATTAGTCACAAGATACAAGTTGTATAATAAGATACTTGCCTTACTAACCGCTACCGAACGCTCCGAAGAACACGGTTCGACCGGGAAGCTCGGACCCCAAAGAAGGCAATGAACGGAAGGGTTCCGACTCGAGTTCTTCACAAGAATTCGACCCTAAAAACATATAATCAATAAATCATCGATCATACGAGGAAGAATAATCGTAGAACGCCCGAAAACCCCTCTATGACATTTTACCGAACACCTTCAAGGCGTCGATCAAGAACTCGACCAAAACAACGAATCGATACGATCCAACCATGGAATAACAAGGGAAATGATATAATACATCTAAATAATCATCAATCCATCAAAATCCTAAGTTAAATCGGATTAAACTAACGAAATCGAACAAAATACCCAAAATCCCCAAAATTAGATTTCTAGGAAATCTGACCTGATTCGGTAGTCGGAGGATGTTATAGGATTGATGATTGATGATATTAACTCCAAGACTTCATGGATTTGTTTCTCAACAACATGGCTCCATGATAAGAACAACCCCAGCCGCGGAAGAGAAGGAGAAGAAGCAGAAAATGGCGAAAAAAAACGACTGCAGGGCCTTAAATAGGCTGACTGCACAGTGTGTCGCGGCCCAGCCGAAGTGTGCCACGGCACAGGGCCAAAATTGCCCCCAGTGATCGGCAGTGTGCCGCCGCTCGGACGAGTGTGCCGCGGCAGTGACTCGGCAGTGTGCCGCGGCCCATCCGGCATGTGCCGCGGCACACGCTACAGACGTGTCGGCCAGAACAATTACAACACGAGTGTGCCGCGTCCCGGACGGGTGTGCCGCGGCAGTAACTCGGCAGTGTGCCGCGGCCCTGCCGGCATGTGCCACGGCACACGGTAGAGGCTGCTCGGCCAAATCTGGAAAATGAGAGTGACTTAGGTATTTCGACCATAACTCCCTCGTCTGGACTCCGATTGACTCACCGTTTGAACCATTGGAAAGCTAACTCGATGCTTTATAATATTGCAAAGATTCAGAATTTTTGGAGTTCTCAAAAATTAATGGTGATCTAATAAAGTCGAACTCATACGTGGAAAAGTCGTTTAATAACACTGAACTCAAGAAAATGACATCGAAACCCGAACCTGAATACGAATCGAAGATACGGTCACGAAGTACTCGCAAATACGAATATAAGAGCTAATAGAACACACGATTCCGACCATTCGAAGGCTCGAAATTCGACAACGGAAGGTAATTACCCCAAACTTTGGAAAATTATGAAAATGGCCCAAAACATCTGAAAATCACGATACGTGATCGAATAACTGAACCAAAGCTCGCAACATGAAAAATAACATCAAATGAACTTACTAGAAACTCGAACCAACAGTTTCGGACGAGATTCGAAAGAATCGAACTCAAGTGCGGAAAAGTCGTTAAGAAATACGGAACTCCACAAAACAATACCGAAACGAACTCAGATGACAAAAAGTGCAGAATTAATCATTCTCAGAATGACGAGATGGTCCCAAGCGAGTCATCGAAACGGACCTCCGCTAAAAAACTAAAATTACCAGAAATCCAAAATTGCGGATATTACAATAGAACAAATAGAACAAATAGAACACCACCGCTCATCATCAATTGTGACCGCCATCTCCAGCTACCCACCTTGTTGATCCAATTTTGTTGGCCTGTTGCGGGTCTAAGTTTTTGTGGCAGTTGTCTTCGCGATTGTCTCGGCGATTATTGTGGATCTGACTTTTTTTCTCTTCCTCCTTTGTACTTTTCTATAAATTGTGAGGAGATCAGCGGATGATTGTGATGAAGAAATATTGTAAGAAAGAAGGTTGAGCAGCTTTATTATATATATTTTGGATGTTCTCACTTATTGTAAGTTGTAAAAGTATTCTCTTTGTATAATTTTATTTTTCTTTTCTTAAATAAAATTTGAGTTTTTCCCCTTTCTTCTTTATTGTTCTTATTTGTAAATTATGAGGAGACATATTTTATAAAGCTATATTTTATGTTTTTGTGTATATTTTAGTATTGATAAAATTACCATTCAAAAATATTGTATGATATTTGAAGTACCTTGTGGTAATTCAAGATATATGTTATCTAGATTACTAGTTGGCAAATCAGACAATGTGATTATTTACTGGGCTGACTGGCCGATAATTGTTAAATTATCAACTGATAATTTAAATTACCCACTGGTTATTAAAAGTACCATATGATTTTTAATTATTTTTTGGTAATTTTTGAATTATCTTGTAGTGATTTGGTTTAATAATCCAAATTAATATATTAAAATAGCAGTTCATAATTTAAAAAGATCCGGTGGAAGTCTAAATTATCGAACGATAAATTTTACCGAAATGCTAGCAGAAAAATAAAAATAAAACTTAAAAAAATTGGTCGAATTCAAAATAGATGTTGGTAATATAAATTACCACTTGGGATTCTTAACACTGTCGGTGTTGACCGTAATGTCAGATCCGCGCATCGACATTGATACTTGTTATTACCATATGGTAATTTAAAGATATAAGTTGATAATCTAAATTGAGGTATTTCTTACAGAAATATTGGCAGAAAAAGTATCGGTGACCGGAGACTAGTCGACGATCGTCGGCAAACGACGGTCGTTGGTGGTGATGGTCCACAAATGCTGTGTATAATTACCACTTGATAAAAATTATTTAACTATTATTTCATACAAGGGCATTTAAAAAATTTTCAAAATATTATTATTTTAATCATATGTATTAAGGACTATAAGAATTATGTTTGGATAAAAAAATTAAAGTAATGTGTTTTGGGGTAAAAAAAATTTATGATTGCAGTTTCCGGTCGAAGCCCCTAAAATTTTAGTTTAAAATGTATTATATCTTAGACACTAATGCATAAAAAATGTATACCTAGGAACACATTGTAGTATTTGTAATGTGAGATAAAATAAGACTAACCAAAAATTACGGTGAGCGAGGTTTACTTGAGATTTAAAAATTTTAATAACTTAGTTTATACATTCCTTGATGTCTGTTGCTAAGTTGCATAATTATTTTGCTGGATTACTAAACACCGCTCTAAATTACTAGACACCGCCCTAGAATATTACCCTTTTGCCCTTAATTCATATTAATCAGATTTGTAATCCTAATTTGACAATAGTTTTCTCTCTAAAGACCCCACCCGACGCAGCTGCACCGCCGCCACACCACCGCCGCACAGCCGCCGTCCGCCGCCATAGCACCGCCGCATAGCCGCCGTTTGCGCCGCTGCCGTCGTCGCCGCCATGACCGGAAAAGGAAAAGCTCATTAACTATTTTTTTGTGTTTTATCTTTGCTTGCGCGGCCGCCGTGCCGGAGTGCACGACAGAGGCCGCGGCCGTTATTTTGTGACAGGCGTCCGACGATGACGCCTGGCCATGGCACAGGCGTCGGCCGATTGGACAATGCTCAGCCTGTGGTATAGACGTCTACAGCGGACGTCCCGACCATGGTTCAGGCGTCCAGATCGGACGCCTAGCCGCTGGACTAAGCGTCTGTTACGGACGCTTGAACCATGGTCGTGGCGTCCAGACCAGACGCCTGTGCCATGGTTCAAGCGTCCGTTCCGGACGCCCCAGTCATTTTTTTGGAAATTTTTTTTTTTCAATTAATAATTAATTATGTGTATTGTTTGTATGATTATTACTTATTAGTTGTATTGTTTGCTAAATGCAGATGAGAGGAGGAGCGGGCAAATCTATGCCGTTAGTCACAGAGTTGATTGGTTCAGGAGCGCGTCACACCAGAGCTCGTGGTGTTGATGCTTCCGTTCGTAGACAGCGGGAGGTAGAGCGTAGGGGATTCGAGGACGTACCTTATACTGATTTTGGTACTGAAGATTCGAGCGAGTATTATTCGCACGATGAGGCCGACGATCAGGAGGGCGGTGATGATTCTTCTTCATTTTCGTGCCGGGTTCGGAAGGGGAGAGGGGGGAGGTTTGTCACTTCTGGGTCTACCAGTAGTAAACGACGTAGGGCAGAGGATGACACATCTTGGATGGTTACTGAGGAGATGCCTGGTGGCCCTATCGACGGCAGCGTTATCCCGAGTTTCGGTGGGCATGTCGCCGCGCGTATCTGGACTGGAGATATGAGAGGTTTGCTGAAGTGTCACACCAGGACTGCTGCTTGTCAGAGCTTGAGTCAGTGGCGCTCAGTGATGTCACCCTCTTTAGTGAGTCGGATCAGTGGGACTGGGTTATCCCACCTGACGAACGCCATGTTCAGACATATTGACTCCCCGTTGATTTCTGCGTTCGTTGAGCGGTGGCAGCCCGATACGAACTCTTTTCACATGCCGTTCGGAGAGATGACCATCATGTTGCATGATGTGTGGCAGATCCTTCGCATTCCTGTCGAGGGGCGATTGGTTGATGCCGATAGCACACCTACACAGTTGCAGGTGGATGTGATGGAGGTTCTTGGAGTATCGCGGTTGGAGCTACTGAGTACTCACTGGGGGGTGGCGGCGTACTTATGGACTCGATTTTCAGGTCATGTCGCGATGGAGGTCGAGTGGAGGGCACCCAGGCCATAGCTTGGATGTGGTTGTTATTTGGATCCACCTTGTTTGTTGACAAGAGTGGTAACCGGATTAGGCCTTCCTGCATATTGGAGGTGAGGGACGGTATGGATACTACTGGTCAGTATTCATGGGGTTCGGCGGCATTGGCTTTCATGTACCGTCAGCTCGGTATCGCTAGTCGCGGCGACTCCATGGGGGTTTGTGGATGCCTTACCCTCGTTCAGGCTTAGATTTATGAGTATTTTCCCTGCTTTCGACCTCATCGAGAGCGTATGATTGTTGACTCCACGCAGCCTCGAGCTTCTACATGGAGTGTCCAGCCCGAGGGTAAGGACGAGCACCGACTCCAGTCTTTACGTCGCCGCATTGATCAGTTGACAGCCGCAGAGGTATAACGATTCCTTCTAACAATCTCACAATTCATTTAAAAATATCTTGTATAATTTGTTGATTACATGTACGCAGATACAGTGGTTGCCTTATGGCCCTGATCCGGTGAGGGATGTCCTGAGGACCACATTAATTGGATGGCTACGATATCGGGATATTATCGAGCCATACATGCCTAGTCGGGCATTACGGCAGCTCGGTTATGTGCAGACCATCCCTTTCCCGATCACCAGACCGGAGAAAGCGGTTCGGGCGTGGTCGAGCAGATTGTACCGAGTTGACTATCCCATTCGGATGTCATCTGATGCTTGGATGATGTTTCCGGGCGCATACAGGCTTCCTCTCGCTGACTATCAGGCTGCTACTCATGATCAGGCTGCATGCGCCGATGATTACATTGAGTGGTATTATCGGTATTCGCACCCTCGGCTCTTGAGCAGCGGTCGGCAAAGACTGGATCAGTGATCCCTTCTCGTTCCAGCAGCGATTACGTATGTTCTTTAACTTTGCACTTTGTTTGATTTCATCATACATTACTCATTATATTATATTGTCTATATTTTTTACAGTGGGTGAGTCGATTGGCCGGTATTACGCAGTACTGTATCAGACACCTTCCCCCAGACCAGGCGGAAGAAGCGACGAAGATGCTCGAGGAGTACATGAGGGATTGGCATTTGGCCAACTGATTTTGTATTTTGTATTTTGTTTGTTTTGTGTAAGACGGTATTTTGTTTGGCGTTTTCATTTTTTTTTTGGTATTTTTTATATTGATTGGCACTTTCGTTTTGCATTTGGCACTGTACTTTTGTTTGTTTTTTTCTCTTCTTCTTACAAAAACGGAAATTTTTCTGTCAACTATCAAGATCAACAAAAAAGAAAATCAACTATCAACTATAAAGATCAACAAAAACGAAAATTTTATTAATTAAGGAACATACAACAAATTCATTTTTACATCATACCGACTAATCTATTCCATTTTTCTCTCCTGCTCGTGTACAAATTCTCCCAGCCACCAACACTACTATCATGGAATCTAAACCAGTTAGTCACTATGGGCGGTACAGAAAAATTAGGCATTAAATCTAGACGAATAAAATATTTGTGCGTATCTCCTAAATGACAAATGACAATCTCTTGGCTAGGCCGTGTTGCCATTGAGGGTGCTTTCAACGGCAGCACAGTGAGACATGAAAATATAGATCTACCGTTTTCGAATCCGAATAGTTGATAAGTGGTAATTTTACCACATTTTTCTAGGATTTTATACTAGGTTTTTATCTCGTTTCGTGATTAATGTGCTCGTATTTGGCTTATTTATGATTAGTCGAGCCGTATTACGCGTTTGGGTTGGTTTTAGTGTGTTTGCAGGTTTTTAGAGCCAAAAGGACCCAAAACGAGACAAAGGACCGAGAGTCGAGTCAAACGGACGGAAGAAACGGATTTTTTGCAAAAGTCAGACCACCTATCGGGCCAGCCTATCGGCCGATAGGTGCGTCCGACAGGTGTTCCAAGCCCTATAGAGTGAAGTCGACCGACAGACCAACTATCGGGCCAGCCTATCGGCCGATAGGTGCGTCCGATAGGAAGCCTCATGAGCTCTCGAATTTTGACGGATTGTGACTCTTTTGGATAGATTTTGTTTCCTAGATTAGTTCTAATCGGGAGTTTAACTCCCATAGGCTATATAAACCTCCTTCTAGACCTAGTTTATCTCTTTTTATCATCTCTTATCATCTTTAGCACACTTTGACATTTTTTTTTGGCAATTTTAATTCCTTTGATACGAGAACTTTTTGGAAGGCAGCAATTATTATTGTTTTTCTACTTTTTCGGAGATTGAAGACTCAGAGTTCATCCAGAAGGGTTGTAATCTCTCTTCTCATATTAATAATATGCATTCTCCATCTATTTCTTGTTTAATTTCAATTATGTCTAGCTAAATCCATTGATTGATTCTAGGGTTAGTAATTTAATTGATGTTCACATGATGTCCCTTTGATTACCTTTTTACCTTTCATCCTAGGCTTGTGATCAAGATGTGTTAAATCTCATGCTAGATTAAAGGGCCCTTAATCGATGCATGTTAGCTAATTAATTTTGCCCGGAAGGATTAATTAATTAGTGGAAATACTTGATGCACAATATGATTTGATCTTAAGACCTGAGTGGAGTAAGATAAATCATAGATAAATAAGTTGACGCTTTTTAAGTGATTTAAATTCTTTGAGCCTTGCGGGAAAAGGGTTTAAATTAACTATCTTTCTAGGTTGCCTTGATCGGAATTCTAGATCGGCTGAGTGATTATTTCTAGGATTGAATTAAAATTTGGGGAAAAGAAATCAAGTGAATGGATTGTGTGAACTCAATTAGATGATACTACCCTAGGATCAATTAGCTTTCAACTCGTGATTTTATCTTGCTAATTTGCTTTATTTGCTTGATTTAGATAATTCACTTTATTTTGCTCTCTTTGCATAATACTTGGAATTCTTATCTTATTGTTCTAGATTTTTTATTTTAAGGATTAATTGTTATTTAATTTTTATTTTTCGATTTTTGAAGTTAGATAATTAGAAACAAACCAAATTTTCGGATTCCTAAATAGCAGTCAAATTTTGAGTAGAGTTACTTCCTTTATTTTCGACATATCAATTCCCTTGGGTTCGACACCTTGGAAATACTTCGAGGTTTTACAAATTTTAAAATTGATCGGATTTGAAAACCATACTACGCGAATATCAGCGATCAATTTTTGGCTCCGTTGCCGGGGAATTGATAGAAAACTTAAAGGGATAATTCGAAAAAGAAGAGATTGTTACTTTAGGTTGTATACT
Source organism: Orobanche coerulescens (assembly GCA_033398695.1). NCBI lineage: Eukaryota > Viridiplantae > Streptophyta > Magnoliopsida > Lamiales > Orobanchaceae > Orobanche > Orobanche coerulescens. The sequence continues at coordinate 24,275,591 of CM065805.1, read as the reverse complement.
ATTATTATTAATATTCGATCTCGTTTCCTCACATCTTGTTTTCTCTTCCTTGTAGGCGGTGCATGATCACAAGATCCCAAGGAAAGGACTTATTTTCTTTGGATCCGGAAATCGAGAAGTCTTTGAGGAGGAAGAAGCAAGAAGTGAGAACCGAGACTATTTCTATACCTATCGTTGATACCATGGCCGGCATTGTTGACCCACCACTAGAACTCGCTCGTCCCGAGAAGATCCCTTTGAATGCCCGCTTTCGACCGAAGCTGGACGATTATCAAGAAGGAGGTTGGGGGAAGATTGATGCCAACAACTTTGAGCTTAAGCCGTCCCTCATCGCTACGGTGAAGTCTCAAACATACGGAGGAGGAGTTAATGAAGATCCAAACGCTCATCTTGAGTCATTTTTGGACATATGTGCCACCATCAAGCAAAACGGAGTGCCTCCGGATGTCATTAAGCTCCGCCTATTCCGGTTCTCCTTAGAAGACGATGCGCTAGATTGGTACAAGAGCCTAGATCGGAAGGAAATTGGTACTTGGAGAGAGATGACTCGGTTGTTCTTAGCACAATTCTATCCTCCCTCGAAGGTGCAAAAACAAATCAACAATATCTTGCAATTCGAGCAATATGAGGATGAACACTTATACGAGGCATGGATCCGATTTAAGAAGCTACTTCGCAAATGCCCACAGCATGGAATTGACAAGGAGGAAATCTACATTCGGTTTTATCGGGGTTTGACGAGGAAGGCTAGAAGAGAGTTGGACTATTCCTCGAAAGGGGGATTTCTTGCTAACGATTATGAAGAGGCCAAGAATCTCATCGAGCTAGAGGTCAACAATGATTACGAGGAGGTGACCGATAGGAAGATGACGAGAAGAAAGGTCCCATCCGGTGACGAGGACGCCTACAGTGATTTGAAGGCGAAATTTGAAAGACAACAAAAAGAGCTTGAGATGCTAAGAAAGAAGACTTTGGGAGTCAATGCAGTTTTTGAAGAGCTAAACGAGCCTATTGCAATTGAGGAGGATGTAAATTACGTGCAAGGAGGAAACTTATGGCAAGGGGGAATAGGGGGAACTATTATCCAAACAATCGAAACCACCCTAATTTCTCCTATGCCAACCCGAACAATGCTCTTCAGCCACCACCGGATTTAACGTGAAAAACGGGTTATTCAAGAGCCGATTGCTAAGACACCGATGGAAGAGATGTTGGAACGGTTAGAGGCGAGTCAAAAAGATTTTATTTATAAAGCATACAAGAGGTTCGGGACTCTCGAGCATAGTGTGACATCTATTGGAAACTCAGTGATAGCCTTGACAAAGCGGATGTCGATGGTGGAGACCCAAATGGGTCAAATGGCGAACGCCTGCCGGAATTCATAAGCCGGGCCATTTTCCGAGCAAGATCTGAGACCAACCCGAAGACGCAACAATGCAACGCAATCGAGCTTCGGAGTGGGACAAGGCTGAATCATGGGGCTGAAGTTGAGGAATCTGGAAACGAGGATGTACTAGAAACGGGAGCCGAGAACGAGAAGGCAGATGAAACGCAGCAGGCCTTTCGGCCAAGACTATCGGCCGATAGGCCCACCCGATACCCAGACAGAATACCAGAAATTGAGCCTATCGACCCCCTATCGGTCGAAAGGCTCCTTTAGGTTCGAATGTGAAGGATTTTGAGGTAAAAGCTCCATTTCCACAGCGATTGGCCAAGTCGAGATATGATGAAAAGCTTCAACGGTTTATCGACATGTTTCAAAAGGTGAATATCAACATTCCACTTCTAGACGCTTTGAGAGACATGCCGGGGTACGTTAAATTCTTGAAAGACGCTGTGGCAAGCAAGAGGAAGTTGGCGAAGTTTGAAACAATAAATTTGACAGAGGAGTGTAGCGCTATCATTCAAAACAAGCTCCCGCTCAAGCAGAAGGATCCGGGACGTTTTACTTTGACATGCATGATTGGCGACCAAACGTTCCGTAATGTGTTGTGTGATATCGGGTCAAGCATCAATCTTATGCCTCTATCCATCTTTAAGAGGTTGAAGATTGGGGAGATGAAGCCGACTACCATTTCTCTACTCATGGCGGACCGGTCGATCTCTTATCTGAGGGGAGTTGTGGAGGATGTGTTCGTTAGAGTCCAACACTTAGTCTTCCCGGCCGATTTCGTAGTTCTTGATATGCCCGAGGACGAGAATCAACCATTGATCTTTGGGAGACCGTTTCTAGCGACGGGGAGAGCACTTATCGACGTCCAAGAGGGTGATCTTACCTTCCGGGTTAATGATCAAAATCTGAAAATTTCCATCTATGACGCGATGAAGAAGTCCGAGGATGCGCCCGAGGAATGTTATGCAATTGAGTCTATTATGCCGCCCCCGACCGACTTGTTGGAGCATTGCATTTCACAATCCATTTACTCACATTCCGATGTTGAAGAAATTTCCGAGGATTTACCAAAGTATGTTCGAATGTTGGAGGCGAACGAGTTTCGATCTAATGAGAGGGACGTATGCTATCTTGATGTCAACAAACCCGTTCAAGGGGGAGTTGTCGCTGAGGACCGATCGAACGAGGCTTTCGAAAATGCGAGGATTTACAAGGAAAGAGCGAAAAAGTTTCACGATGATCGCATTCGGAAGAAGGACTTCGTCCCGGGAGACGAAGTGCTCGTTTTCAATTCTCGGCTTCGTCTATTTCCGGGGAAGTTGATGTCGAAGTGGACTGGTCCATACACCGTCTTTCAAGTAAATCAAAACGGATCATGTGTCGTGATGAAAGAAGATGGGAACAAGTTTATTGTGAACGGACATCGGATGAAGAACTATTTCAAGCCGTTGCACCACAAAGAGAAGTATGTTACTTACCTCGAAGACCCGGAATGAATGAGGTATCGTTTAGCTAAAGACGTTAAACGTAGCACTTGTTGGGAGGTAACCCAACGTATGTATATTAGTTCGTTTTATTCGTTTGTTTTCGATTGTTCGTTTGCGTGATTTTTGTAGTTTCTAGTTTCGTAGTAGCTTTGTTAGTTTTGTTAAGTTCTAATCCATGCACGCCGAGTTTTGGATACGTGCAGGTCTTTAATCGCCATATCCAAGCGAAAACGGGACCAAGTATGCGAAATAGAAAAAGTTGAAAATTTTTTTGAGACTGGGGTGCCTATCGGGCGAGCCTATCGGCCGATAGGCTGAGGAAAATTAAAAAAATTAAATGTTACAAGCAGTGGTCGATAGGCAGACCCTATCGACCGATAGGCCCCGCCCGATAGTCGCACGTAACTGCATGCATCTGTCGGCCGATAGGCCAGCCCGATAGGACATACCCGGTCCAGTATCCGCTTCGACCCGGTTGATTAATAACCCCTTTTAAACACCTTAACCACCCGTTTTTCTCACACACACACACCTATCGGACGATAAGAACACAAGGGCGATTTTCTCTACTGTTCTTCCTTCAAACTTCGATCAAGGAACTTTGAAATGGCTGGAAATCAAAGCAAGAAGTCGAAGCCGCGTAAGGCCGGAAAGTCTAAGGCAACCACACAGAAGGAAAGGGCTCCGACGAAGGTAGTGCCGGCTATTTAGATCCCGGCTGCGCTCGACCCGAAGAAGTTTAAGCTAAGATTGACTGGATCTGAGTCTAAAAGAAGGTGGTCGCACCTTATCGGAATGCCACACAAGCATTGCCGATTTTTGCATGAGGAGACGGCTCGGGGTATGGGGATATACGATGATATTATGTTACTAGCGAGACAAAGGCGGGTTTGAGCACATTTTTCGGGCAAACTATCTCGCTTACCACGTGCTCACCGTGGAGTTTCTGTCCACGCTTGAGGTTTTTAGGGAGCACGGGACTCCGGCATCTATTCGCTTCAACCTCGACAACACAGAAAGGGAGCTCTCGGCCGACGAAGTTAACGCCATTATCAATGGGGCCGAGGACGGGTCATTCCAGCAGGGCGATCATGCCAAAGAAAACATAGAGCTGTGGTCCACGATGATTTACCCCAGGGAGGAGACGCTTCTCATTTATAATCCGACGTATGCCAAGGCCTCCTCGATCAGGAACCCAGTTCTCCGTTATGTCCACCGTCTGTTCACCTCGACGATTTTGAGCCGTACCGACTCGGGGATGTGCTTGTCCACTGATCTTCACCTTTTACGGTCGGCCTTGAACGGTAGGCGGAAGCACGCTGGATGTTTTCTGATTGAGCACATGGAGAAACAAGCCCGGCTGACCGGGAAGCAGAGGATTGGGATTGGGGCGTTCGTGACCCCTATCGCGGAGTATCTCGGGGTGCGCATTAGAGGAGAGTCGGTGTCCCGAGACATCTATTTGGATAAACCGGCACTGCAGAGGCAAGAGATGCTTGCCTTCACCGAGGGGTTCGACTGGAAATTGCACGGTCGGAACAAAACCGTGTCCCTCTTCCGACTCCCCTCTCCGACCTTGACCTCTGTGATGGGCGACGCGTCCGATGTATATGCGAGGTGGAGTATGAGCTCCGAGGCTCATTTGGCACTTACCCGACCGTTGGATGCGTCTCGTAAGAGGCAACGCCGGGAGGTGACCATTGATGAGCCGTTCTTGGAGGGAGCCGAGGAGGAGCTGGATGATATACCCGAGGGGGTAGCCGTGACGAGATTCCCACCGGTGGAGGTAGTAGTTTTCAGATGAGAGCTCCGGATTTTGAGGCTTTTGAGTCGAGATTTTTTGAGAGAGAGAGAGAGATGCACGAAGAGAGTATGCAGGCGCAAGACAATTATCATTTGGCGAGTATGCGTTCTTTGACAACCGAGTTTGGTTCTTTGGGAACTCGGCTGGGCGAGGTTGAGACTCGGGTGGGTGCTGTTGCCACTCGGGTCAATCAGTTGTACGAGCTCGTGGAGAAACGAGCCGAAGAGGACAGAGTGTGGCGACAAGAGGAGATTGCTTGGAGGGAGCAAGAGAGGAAGAGGCAGGAAGATAGGTGGGCCCAGGAGGACCACTACAACCGAATGGTACACGAGATGTACCACTTTGCTCCTTTCCCCGATTCACATGCCCGCTATGATCCGAGCTCGCCGACAAACCCGCCATTTCCGCCGCAGTGATCAGGTACTCCGTTAACAAAGCCACTCCTTTCTCTTTTCAAACTTATTCCTCCTTTGGGATGCGAAATAAGTTGGAGGGGGGGGGGAGAAGTGCGGCTTTGTTAATTTCGGCACGTGTGAGTACCTTGTATGCCTTGTATCACTATTTGCTTGTGTTGGTGCCCGTTGTTTTTATTTGTGCTTCTCATATTGGTGTTGCGTGGATTTGGCTTTTGTTGCTTAGTTTTTAGATTTTTATGTTCATTTTCGTTTGGTGTGTTTGCTAGTTTCTATTTTTTTGGTCGTAGTAGTTTTTTGCTTTCGTGTTTGCTTTTATTTGCTTTTCGTTGTTTGCTTTGATGCCTTGCTTGGGTAAATAGTTTTTTTTTTAGATTTTGGTCTACTTTGCGTAAAATTTTTATTTTTTTAGATAGCCTTGCTTGTCTTAGTTTTTCTTTATTCGTGAATTTTTCGTGCTTCTATTTGTGGGATACCAATGTCACGACACTGTTTTTCTCTCTGAAGAAACGGTCGAGTTTTAGTCGAGTTGTAGTCAGTTATTTCTGTTTTGCATAGTATTCATTTAGGTCCAAAATTTTTCGTGATTGTAGAGGTCTTGGCAGATAAGAGACGATACATACTTGTTTTAAAATCACCGTCAATACGTTTGGTTACATCTTCCGGATAGTGAGTCGTACTGTTTCTTTAGTCGTGTTGGCACTTAGTTTGAGTTTAGAGTCGGTCAGTTTTTCCCAAAAGTCGAGATAATGTTGTTCTATGAAGGGAAGTCTAGTAACCGGGGGCATTCGCGTGACCCGTTGTTTACCCTCGCGTAAAACGACGACTCTGATTAGACTAGTGATTTAGATATTTCACATGTGCCAATGATAGGGAACCTAGTAACCGGGGTATTCGCGTGACCCATTGCTTACTCTCGCGCAAAACGGCAACCTTGATTCGGACATGCGGAAATTATATATTCGAGTTGTTTCTCCGCTGTAGACGGGAACTTAGTAACTAGAAGCATCCATGTGCCCCATGAGTGTCTTTTACGTCAAACGGTTTCCTAATACATGAGAATGGAAGTTCCACCCTAGGATTACCCGATGAAACATCCCGAGATCCTAACCTAGTGGTCACTCGAATCAAATTCTTGAACATATATATAAGGGAATACTGTCCGAGGTTTATTTGTTATGAAACTCACAAAATTGTGCCACTAGACCGTAACAGGACGAACTAGCTTTTATTTTAGCCTTTCATATTGATGGTCGATTTGACTCACGTTTTGTTAATCTTTGAGCTGGATTTTCTTCATGAACGAATGATTAGGACTGAACTTGACTACTTTGCGGAATCATTATTCTGAGTGCAGCTCGCTTTTACGACACTCGGATTATTTAGAGAGAATTACAGGATAGTATTGATTAGGTTGAACACTATGAGTTGCACGATGATTCACGACATTCTTTTTCTTTTCTTTTTGTTGTTCGGGACGAACAATGCTCAAGTTTGGGGGGGTTTGATAAGTGGTAATTTTACCACATTTTTCTAGGATTTTATACTAGGTTTTTATCTCGTTTCGTGATTAATTTGCTCGTATTTGGCTTATTTATGATTATTCGAGCCGTATTACGCGTTTGGGTTGGTTTTAGTGTGTTTGCAGGTTTTTAGAGCCAAAAGGACCCAAAACGAGACAAAGGACCGAGAGTCGAGTCAAACGGACGGAAGAAACGGATTTTTTGCAAAAGTCAGACCACCTATCGGGCCAGCCTCTCGGCCGATAGGTGCGTCCGACAGGTGTTCCGAGCCCTATCGAGTGAAGTCGACCGACAGACCAACTATCGGGCCAGCCTATCGGCCGATAGGTGCGTCCGATAGGCTGCTCCGCGGGCTCTCGAATTTTGACGGATTGTGACTCTTTTGGATAGATTTTGTTTCCTAGATTAGTTCTAGTCGGGAGTTTAACTCCCATAGGCTATATAAACCTCCTTCTAGACCTAGTTTATCTCTTTTTATCATCTCTTATCATCTTTAGCACACTTTGACATTTTTTTTTTTGGCAATTTTAATTCCTTTGATACGAGAACTTTTTGGAAGGCAGCAATTATTATTGTTTTTCTACTTTTTCGGAGATTGAAGACTCAGAGTTCATCCAAAAGGGTTGTAATCTCTCTTCTCATATTAATAATATGCATTCTCCATCTATTTCTTATTTAATTTCAATTATGTCTAGCTAAATCCATTGATTGATTCTAGGGTTAGTAATTTAATTGATGTTCACATGATGTCCCTTTGATTACCTTTTTACCTTTCATCCTAGGCTTGTGATCAAGATGTGTTAAATCTCATGCTAGATTAAAGGGCCCTTAATCGATGCATGTTAGCTAATTAATTTTGCCCGAAAGGATTAATTAATTAGTGGAAATACTTGATGCACAATATGATTTGATCTTAAGACCTGAGTGGAGTAAGATAAATCATAGATAAATAAGTTGACGCTTTTTAAGTGATTTAAATTCTTTGAGCCTTGCGGGAAAAGGGTTTAAATTAACTATCTTTCTAGGTTGCCTTGATCGGAATTCTAGATCGGCTGAGTGATTATTTCTAGGATTGAATTAAAATTTGGGGAAAAGAAATCAAGTGAATGGATTGTGTGAACTCAATTAGATGATACTACCCTAGGATCAATTAGCTTTCAACTCGTGATTTTATCTTGCTAATTTGCTTTATTTGCTTGATTTAGATAATTCACTTTATTTTGCTCTCTTTGCATAATACTTGGAATTCTTATCTTATTGTTCTAGATTTTTTATTTTAAGGATTAATTGTTATTTAATTTTTATTTTTCGATTTTTGAAGTTAGATAATTAGAAACAAACCAAATTTTCGGATTCCTAAATAGCAGTCAAATTTTGAGTAGAGTTACTTCCTTTATTTTCGACATATCAATTCCCTTGGTTTCGACACCTTGGAAATACTTTGAGGTTTTACAAATTTTAAAATTGATCGGATTTGAAAACCATACTACGCGAATATCAACGATCAATAGTATGTCATCGGCATTGAAAATAATAGCAATAGGGAATAAATCTTCAACAACAGCCATCCAATGATCCGATCCACACGCACCACCATCCCATGTAATACGTCGAACCTCAGGTTCAATCCCATCATAGTAGATCGATCGGTAGAGTGTACAGTTAGCCATACTTTCATTTGCAATGCATACACGTACAATACGCCATTTATCTTGGTCGCCAAATATGTAGTCGGCGATAACACGAAATCCACAATTACCGTCTCCGGGGACATCGAGATAACCTTCAACAAACGGCAAAATAATTCCCGGTATCTTGTCGATATGGTGATAGTTACCAATCTCCACTCGGTGGTGTGCATCTGCAAACACATAATGGATTATTATATGTCGGCAATATATTAAAAGAAATAAAAAAAATTCAAAAGTCAATTTACATACTGGATTTTTTTTATTTTTGTTCCTAACGTTTTTTATTTAACCTGTAACATATAAATATAAAAAATTAGTCAAGAAGACTATTTTTATTTTTGTTTCTAATAAAAATTATCTTTTTATTTAACATGTAATATATAAATATAAAAAGATTAGTCAAGATCTGTAATCAAATATTATGATAAATATATTGAAAAATACATAATTATCCTAGTCCAATTAATCCCCGATTAATCGTTTGGGCGTTAGGCTTTAGCAATCCAAACACATATTCAATATATTACATATTATCGAAATAATATCAAACTTAAAAAGCATATCACGAGTATTAATAAATTTGTTCATACCTGATGAAGAGGACTTGTGGACTGATGCAGAAGAGCTGCGGCCCTGACCACTGGATGAGCGGGAACGACCACGACTCCTTTGGCTATACTCCCAACCACTAGGATCGCGTCTAGTCGATGAACTTCCTCTTGCTCGACCCTTAACTGCCGTATTCACTTGTGGTTCAACGTAACGCGTTTGATCAGGGTGAAGATGATCGTGGATCATAAGTGATACGTTACTGACAACTGCAGGATCGCTACAAGATGATCGAGTATTTCTTGCACCCCAAAATGTGTCTTAAAGTTACAAACAAGAATACCGCAGGATACGACAAGCCTAAATTCCGGACTGCACTAAGACAGAGTGAAATTCGAAACGTAGACAAGAACGATTTTCTGGATATAGAGTTTTAAGGAAATGAGAATAGTTGATTCGAAAATCTGTATTGATTTCTGAAACCGAACTCGGTTTTATAAAGAAATCATACCTATTCGCGAAAAGTAGCACCATTTCGTTCAAACGACACGATCGTTGGCCAAACAACCGTTTGTTTCGAAATGACATGACTTTTCATTCAAACAACAAAAATAACCACCAATTGAAGAGGCGCAACCGTTGACGAGAATCGCCGCGAGAAGCCCGCGAACCGCGATGTTTCGGCACGAGCCCACGTGACCGGCGTGCCGTTGTGCGCCTACGAAGCGCCACTAAAGCCTCTAAGCCCGTGCCCGAGCCCGATCCCGTGCCGTGCCCGAACCCGGCGGCAGTAGCGGACTCAGCATGGGGCATGGGGTATAGCTGCACTTTAAAAAAAAGGAGTACTATTATAAATTAATTTAATTTAATATAATCATTATACCCAAGCCCAAAATTGTCACAGCAATATATAAAATAGCCCAAATTCAAAACTAAGCAAGCCGAATAAATTTAAGCCCAATAATTAGAAGTCCATACTAAAATAACAAAGAAAAAAAACCCAAATTGCAAACAAAATAATACTGCGCCTCATTTATATTTCTTCTCCTCCTCCACGGTCATTTCTATTTCTTATCCTCCTCCACGGCTCCACCAACAGAGCCTCAACTACAACATGACATTATTGTTTTTTTCCAACTTCTAAAGGGCACTCATCCCCTCTGGTAAACAATTCGAGGGCCGCAGCTCTTCTGCATTTAAATATATTTTCCTTCAATATTATTATATGGAAATATTTTAATCATCTAAATATATTATAATTATATTTAAATTACTTTATATATATATACTATATGGATGTTAAATTAAAGAGCACGATGTAGGAATTAATTTGATATATGTTTATCAAAAATAAATTTGATACGAAAAAGTAATAATTATTTAAACTATTAGGTAAAAAATAAAAAGAATAAAATAAGAAGAAATTTTTAATTGATAGATAGTACATAACGGAATAACCCACTAATCCCTCCCAAATCAAACGTCCATTTTTTTTTAAGATTTTCAAAAAGACAAATAATATGAAAATGACACATGTTTTTTTAGATTTTTTTGCGACTCTCTTTTAATATTAAGTATGGATTGTGATTCACCAACGGGTCTTGTGTTGCATTTTCATGCATTTTGATATATCTAAGACATTTTCCATGCGATAGTCTGACCATGACCTAAGTTCGACGGTTATGTTTGCGAGAAAACAAATATGGGCTATACATCCGTAAGAATATGCCGCATGAGATAATCAGAAGATGTTAGATACGAGAATAAAATATAAATATTATTTTCATACAATTATACCGATACTTTTTACTAATAGAATTTCTCGTAACTTGAGTTGATCATTATATAATTTAGAATTATATATATTTAATCCAATATAGCTATTAACTCGGCATGTGCACTCTCAACTCTACAAGTGGTTGTGTTTCCAAAATGAAGCACTTTATTCGTCCACGCAACAACGAACATCTCCTTGTATTTTAGCCATGTACCCTCAACGTAGGATATCACCTTAGGATTCCATCTCCATGTATCCTTCATGAGTTGCACCGCTTGATCGTAGTTCTCTTCGGTCGCCGCTTCCATGATTTTCTTCCATTTCCTATTTTTAAACTTTTGGCCCATTTCTTTATCTTTTCCACAAATTCTGTAGACCTTGTCTTCAATATCCTTCTTAATATGCCATGTGCAAAGCAAGTGGGCACTCTGTGGAAATATCTCTTCAATAGGACGCATCAATCCCAACTCGCGATCCGTAACAATAGCCGTCGGATGAACATTAAACCCAAGCATATGATTGTTTTACCTTAGAATTCCATCTCCATGTATCCTTCATGAGTTGCACCGCTTTATCTATTTGAACGATATTAAGTTTGCTTGTTTCTTGTTTTATTAGACTGACCTGCAAGCATATGATTGTTTTACCTTTGCTGCATGAGTTTGTGCGTAGACACATTCCTTCTGTTAGAAAATTCTTCAAAATTAAAGACGTCGAGGCTTGAATCACGCATGGAAATATTTTCCTTATAGTATTTCTTGCACCCCGAAATGTGTCTTAAGGTTACAAACAAGAATACCGCAGGATACGACAAGCCTAAATTCCGGACTGCACTAAGACAGAGTGGAATCCGAAAAGTAGACAAGAACGATTTTATGGATATAGAGTTTTAAGGAAATGAGAATAGTTGATTCGAAAATCTGTATTGATTTCTGAAACCGAACTCGGTTTTATAAAGAAATCATATTTATTCGCGAAAAGTAGCACCATTTCGTTCAAACGACACGATCGTTGGCCAAACAACTGTTTGTTTCGAAATGACATGACTTTTCATTCAAACAGCAAAAATAACTACCAATTGAAGAGGCACGACCGTTGGCGAGAATCGTCGCGAGAAGCCCGCGAACCGCGCCGTTTCGCCACGAGCCCACGTGACCGGCATGTCGAAGTGCGCCTACGAAGTGCCACTAAAGCCTCTAAGCCCGTGCCCGAGACCGAGCCCGAGCCGGGGCCGGACGGCGGACGCCGGTGGCGACACCGGCGAGCGGCGATGTGAGAGTGAAAAATGGCATAGATTTGCCACCTCACCTCCATCTTACATCCACACGGCATAGTCTCTCCACTACCACATGTCTATTAATGATTATTAAATGCTTACACTTATAAGATGTTCAATTCCTTTGTATTTGTTCCATGTGGGATTCTTTTCCACTCACAAAACACATTCTATCAACATATTATTTTGTCTTTTAATGAATAATTAAATAAAAGCTTCAAATAATTAAATCCCTTATTTAATTTTTTAACTTTTCCAACAATCCCCCACTTGTTCAGAAAAGACAAAATAGAATCCAGAAGAAAAACAAAGAGTGTTAGTACAGATAAGTATCTTTCGATTTGAACTAATCCTTAGTACAAGCAACACAAGACTTTATCGAAAATTAGGTAGCTAGGCTTTGAACCTATTTTCCTTGTGATAAAGTCGATGTTAATGATTATTGGTGTTTTAGCCTTCGGTATTCTTAAAACTAAAAAATATTACCAATATTCTATAAAATGAAAATCATGTATTCCATTATACTTTTTTTATTTTGATACACGGTAATAAAATCCGAGTGCCAGTATAATTCATAACACGGTTATTTTAATGTTCCGGTTTATTAAAAAAATAGAACACTTGAAATAATAAAAATAACACTGGATCAACTAAATCTAGTGAATTATTTAGCATACTATTGAATTTAACATATTTAATACTACTTTCAAAATCCTAAGTTATATTTCTTCAAATTAGTTGAAATATGATTTGATTACTAGGTCGACTTGTTTTTAGTTAAGAAATTTTTATTTTTGATAGGGAAGGTAGTAGGGCTGTGAACAAACCTAAAAGTTCGATTCGATTCGAAGGATTCGGCTCGAAAAAGCTCGATTCGTGGCTCGGTTCGGGGCACCAAACGTAAAGCCGAACCCTATAAAATAGGATTCGGGAATCAGACCGAACGGTTCCGCTCGATTCGAGGGGCTTTGGCCCCAGACATAAACTCCTCCCATCCCAGGCCGAACCATTCGGCTTCGGCTAATCGGACTGAACTATATTCGAACTATACTGGACTTATAGAGTTATAGTGGACTTTAACTCGAGCCGAATCGAACTATATTCCAACGGTCGAAAATTCGAGCGGAATCGAATCGAACTATAAAAAATAATTTGCGTTCGAGCCGAATCGAACCTCAAATTCTGAGGTTCGAAATTTTCGAGCAGAATCGAACCTAAGGTTCGAATAATTTCGAGCCGGACCGAACCCAATAAAGGTTCGGTACAATTCGGCTCGTTTACAGTCCTAAAGGTGAGCTCTTTGACCCCTCACTTTGTAAAGTTATCAGATATCCATCTGTACTACAAATCATATATTTTTAGTCTCTCTACTATTGCGTCGTACAGATCAACTCTCAGACCGTTTTAGAATGAATCGAAGTTGGATGGAGAGTTGATTTGATAAATAATGCACTAATAAAGAGACTAAAAATGTATGATTTGTAATGAAACGGGTTGTTTGATAACTTTACAAAATAGTGTAAAACTTGTGAGTAAAACTCATGGTCCAAGATATACAAAGTAACTTTTTTATATAAGAAAATATTTTATCTATTAAATATTCTCTTTATGGTAAATTTTTGGAAAAATGACCTAATACTACAAATTAACACCTATTTTTACTCAGTATTCAATTACTTTAATTTTTTGTTCCAAAATACAATTCTATATTTTACACTTAAAATATCCATAGATATTATATATATATATATATAAATATATATATATGGTATGATTTCGGTGAGAACCATACCTGGTGTAAGAATTGTACAACATCAGTAGTTTAATCTGTATATATAAGCATTATGCTCAGGACTCGTTTGTTTTATTTGATGGGATAAAGAATGATATAAAGTTTCTGGATTTATTATTTATCGTTGCATATCAAGTTCATATTTTTAATTCTAAATTACAAATCCTAATAATCTATATTTGTTTATAATATTATATTTGCTTCAATATTTTAATATTATATATAATGATTATTGGTGTTTTAGCCTTCGGTATTCTTAAAACTAAATTTTTTTACCAATATTCTATAAAATGAAAATCATGTATTCCATTATACTTTTTTTATTTTGATACACGGTAATAAAATCCGAGTGCCAGTATAATCCATAACACGGTTATTTTAATGTTCCGGTTTATTAAAAAAATAGAACACTTGAAATAATAAAAATAACACTGGATCAACTAAATCTAGTGAGTTATTTAGCAAAATATTGAATTTAACATATTTAATACTACTTTCAAAATCCTAAGTTATATTTCTTCAAATTAGTTGAAATATGATTTGATTACTAGGTCGACTTGTTTTTAGTTAAGAAATTTTTATTTTTGATAGGGAAGGTAGTAGGGCTGTGAACAAACCTAAAAGTTTGATTCGATTCGAAGGATTCGGCTCGAAAAAGCTCGATTCGTGGCTCGGTTCGGGGCACCAAACGTAAAGCTGAACCCTATAAAATAGGATTCGGGAATCAGACCGAACGGTTCGGCTCGATTCGAGGGGCTTTGGCCCAAGACATAAACCCCTCCCATCCCAGGTCGAACCATTCGGCTTCGGCTAATCGGACTGAACTATATTCGAACTATACTCGACTTATAGAGTTATAGTGGACTTTAACTCGAGCCGAATCGAACTATATTCCAACGTTCGAAAATTCGAGCGGAATCGAATCGAACTATAAAAAAAATTGCCTTCGAGCCGAATCGAACCTCAAATTCTGAGGTACGAAATTTTCGAGCAGAATCGAACCTAAGGTTCGAATAATTTCGCGCCGGACCGAACCCAATAAAGTTTCGGTACAGTTCGGCTCGTTTACAGTCCTAATGGTGAGCTCTTTGGCCCCTCACTTTGTAAAGTTATCAGATATCCATCTGTACTACAAATCATATATTTTTAGTCTCTCTACTATTACGTCGTACAGATCAACTCTCAGACCGTTTTAGAATGAATCGAAGTTGGATGGAGAGCCGATTTGATAAATAATGCACTAATAAAGAGACTAAAAATGTATGATTTGTAATGAAACGGGTTGTTTGATAACTTTACAAAATAGTGTAAAACTTGTGAGTAAAACTCATGGTCCAAGATATACAAAGTAACTTTTTTATATAAGAAAATATTTTATATATTAAATATTATCTTTATGGTAATTTTTTGGAAAAATGACCTAATACTACAAATTAACACCTATTTTTACTCAGTATTCAATTACTTTAATTTTTTATTCCAAAATACAATTCTATATTTTACACGTAAAATATCCATAGATATCATACATATATATATGGGGTATGATTTCGGTGAGAACCATACCTGGTGTAAGAATTAGAAACCTTCCTAGTCCACTAGATGAAACTAAATAAATGATCAATATTACGCCATATATTTAATTAACACTTCACAACATGCATTCAACACAAAAATAAAGGTATTTCTGTCCAAAAACTTACTATATAACTTGCAGAGATAATCCCGTGATTCTCCATATCCCATTAAAAATTTATCTTCCGTAAAAATCTCATTAACCAAGAACACACTCTACAACCGGTTTGAATCCATAGTACACCCCACGTAGTGCATCCTAGGTTTCTTGTCCCAACGCATATCGAAGCATTAATCCATCCACAAAACTGAAGAAAATCTGTCAAATTCAGCAAGAATTCCCGGAGCAGCAATTCACACGACAAAAATGAAGCAAACTAGCGACTATTGCATAATATCGGCCCAAATGCCGACGAAGCACGAAAGAACTGAAAGAGAAGAACCACCAGGTATTTTTGTACTATATTACCCCCACATGCACATTATTTCCAATTAATTTGAACAATACAACTTCTGCACTGTCCGAAAATGCAATTTATGATAAAAATATGTAAAATATAATAAAAGTTTGAAATTTTTAAGTGCTTTGTGTTTTCAGTACGCTGCTTTTGTAAAAGAAATCTTGGCAACTTGATGCGTGAACAAAATTTTTGTATAATGAAATAAATGCTGGTTTTATTTTGTTGTAGTGCTTAATTGGTAAGAATATCATGTTGTTCTTACCATGGTCTGCTACTCACCCCTTTATACTACTCGAATGTTGTTTTATAATGCTGATTTAGTAGGAATGATTTGCTTTCTTGCTATATGAACAACATTGTTGTATAATGCTGTATATTGCTTGTTTTACCATGGTCTTATCGTGCTTGTTTTACTCTGCTATAGTATTACTTTGTTGTAATACTATTTGAAATGTTGTTTTATACTGCTTATTTAGTGCTTATTTTATTTCTTTGCTATAATTTTACTTTGATGTATTCTCTGCTGCTCATTTAATTATATTGCTTGTAAAATGTTTTTATATTGTATATTTAGTGTGACCGTTATGCTACTCCGATTTTGCTATGATGTTTGTAACTTTTTCTGCTTGTTTTCCTGTATTATAATGCTTCATTCAGAAGGATGTACTATTGTTATACTTATGATAATGATGTCCTCTTAATATTGGTTCTACCGAATGATAAATACCATTATTCTCTTTTATTTCATTTGTTTTATATATTAATGTTGGTGCTTGTACTTTGCATTGCTTACTGATCAGAAACGCGAAAAAGAAGACGAGCCCGTATTCTAGCATTCAGAACCAAACTACAAAACAATGATATAGACGAAGGACCTCAGCCACAGCAGGATGTAAACAACTGTGATAACTCCGAATAAAAAGACAACAATGGAAGAAACGATAATCATCCAATATTACAGCTCAGAACTAGCCCCCAGATTCTAGTAAATGCAATTTCCAGTATGAATCAAACACAAAGAAATGATGTAATGGATATTGGAATTAGGGATATACTGTTGTTACAAATCTAAGAGGTCCCAGCAAAACTGGCTTATTGGATGCTTGACAATTTCAATCCGAAAACTTGTGAAATTAATCTACAAGGAGGCCGCACAGTACACATCGAACCAAATGACGTTAAGCTCATTTTAGAGCTACCTCATGGTCAACTTATGATAGAGCCCAAAACAGAACATGAAAAAAGTTCTCTGCTGGATCAACGAACAAGCTTTTTTGAAGGTACAAAGAGAGGTGTAGTAGCAAACAATGTCGCCGAGAAAATGCTATCCTAAACTGAAGGCGGAGATTGGTTTAAACATCATTTGATGGTGCTAATGACAGCAAGCTTGATTGAGAACACTAATAATGGATACATCAAACCACGTATCATGAATTGCTTGGAAGATGTGTCCAACATTAAGCAGTACAACTGGTGTGATTATCTTCTTAGAAGTTTAGTTGAACACAAGCTTCACTGGAAAAAAAATAAAAGAAATTTTTTCACTAGTGTGTTGCTGTTGAGGATCGTAAATTGGTCATGAGTTAATTATTTTCTGAATTTTATTGTTGCTTGGGGTTGGTGGAAGGTAACTTAGATTTGATGTCTAAGTTATTACATGCTTTAATGGATCACAAATTGTTTGTTCAATCTAGTGATTTTGATGGTTTGTTTTTTTCTAGTAAGGAGAGGCTTTTCGATAAGTACTATGGAAAGATAAGAGGAAGTCGGTTTTTGAAGTTTGGACTAATCATCATCTGTAAAAATACATACGTACGAATGGATTAGTTGTCGCAACGAATCTGCAAGGCGAATTTGGTGAACGCAGCTGCTCTTTGTTATTGAGTATAGTACTCCAGACATCTAGAACCGCATTGTTTATATACATTGCAGAGCACAATGTCTTAAGTTCCTGACTCATTATCTCGACACGTCCATTTGAAAACAATATATCTTCGCTGAAAATAAAATAAATACTTTCATGTATATTGTATATTTTGTTGTATGCTTGTTTTGAGTAATAGAGCAATAATAATTACTTGTTGGCATTTTGTGCAGTCATCATCCAATACCACCGCTCTTTCTCTGTTTTGTTCAACTTTTCGACAACGTCTACTACCCTTATACAGTATGGTGGCAAAAACTTCTGAGTTCTCTTCATTTCAGCCTGATTCTCCTGACCAATGTATGTAACTGTGGCTGATTATTTATTGGTGCGATTATTTCGTTACTTTGGTTTTGCAGTTGTTGCTGAACTGTTGATCATTCAGTTGTAGGAGCCTGTGATGTCATGTAAGTGGAATTGGGACATTTATACTGGAAAAATTATTGCAGTATATTTATACAATTAGTACACGATAATAAACTTTTATATCAGTGTACTGGTCACTAAAATAAACTTTTACATGCAGTATATGATTTAACAATTACCTCTGAATTTGCAACATTCAATGCTTGCGTGTCAAAATTACCATTTTTCGTTCATTCCTTCATCCTCCAATATTTCATCTTCTAAACTTTCGTGTCAAAATTACCATTCTTCCTGCGTTAGGTCTAAACTGAACTTGGCATGTCATCTTTCTTCTTCATGAACTCACCTCTCTTTTCCACTACATTTTCAATGCCTTCAATCATCACAAGTAGGTCAGGGTGTTCCTAGAAATCATTTGAGCCTTGTGTGAACTGGAAGCTTGTTTTAGTTGGTGATGTGTGGGGTGTTGATTCTGTTGGCTTGCATCTTATTAATTGTTGTCCTGCATCAACCATTTTTTTGAAATTCGAGTCTTCTAGCATGTGTGCGGGCGTCTCCTGGACAATTGTCATTACGCCAAGCATTGATTCTTCCAGTAACTTTGCCTTTTTCAAGAACTTATTAGCAAATATTTGTGCATCGGCACGAGAAGTTGACTGATTCAGCGATTCGATTTGCAGTGTGGTGCAGTCATAATTTTGCTTGTTGAAGTTGATGTTGTTGGTACTGTAGTTGGGCATGGGTTAAATGGCTCACAATGATATCCTCCGCCGAATCCACCAGGGTTGATTTCAGATTTTTCCCTTTGTTTGAGCAAACTTGAGTTCCATTCTTTGATTGTTGGAGAAGAACGTAGCACAATTCTCCTATAGAGCACAGTATATCGACATACAGAGTCTAAGAGAAGATCTAATTAGCAATATCATAAATAATTAAAAGCAACATTAATAGATTGTTGTAGCAATACGCTAAAGTATTAAATGCAACAGTAGAATATCAGTAACCATAATTGATTTATAACTTAATGATATACAGTGTTTGATTATTTTACCGTGAGGAAAAGTATAGGTCCTATCAAGCACATCCCCAACAATTTCAAATATCGGCATCAACAATGCAAACTTCGTCCAACGATTAACAACGAATCTCTCGAGAATTTGTTCAATCTTTAAATCTTTCAATAAAACAAAAGCATGACAAAAGAGTAAGCCAATTCTTTGAAACTTCTTACAACTACATAATATAGCATCATCCAATTCTGTGTGCACCACAGTATATATGCCATTTTTATCATCATCTATCTCATATAACCTACAACTTGCCTCAACTTTGATACTCAAAACACGAAAATCAAAAATTGCACATAAAATATCCTCTTGCACCTTCTGAAAAACACTATTTGTATAAATATCAGCAGCATGTTTCTCAATCAATAATGGATTTTTCATACTATGAACACATGACTCATCATCGTTATTCATCTGATCTTGTGCATGTCGCTGAGCGTCTAAAGAACTTTCGAAATGCATAAAAATTCAAGAAAATTAGCACGAGGCTTGAATACCTACAAAATAAAATGAACATCTGATTTATAATAAGAAAATATACATCTCAGCAACTACACTATTTAAATGAACAACAATAAGTAACATACCTGCCAAAAAAATTATTCACTCTCGGAGAGCGAAGTTGTTCGAAGCAATCCACACATCAAAAAATCCCTAAAATATGAAGGAATCTAATGTCGACGCAAATCAAACATACTCTTGAACCAAGATTCTTCTGTTAGGTCATACTCTGCCATTAAATCAGACCATTGTCTGTCAAACTCAATTAACTCAATAAATTCATATCACACAATGTTATTTAGTTTGGTGTAAATTTCTTATCATTCTTCAAACGTAAAGGACCCCTATTTGGAACTTTCATCATATATGACACATACAAAGAAGATGTATCGCTCGTTTAAAGCATCGTTCAAAAGCAATTTTCATGGCAGGATCTTGATCAGTAACAATCATTCTGGGTTCATGACCCATACAGTCTATAAACTTCTCAAACAACCACTCATATGAATCTGCATCCTCTGAAGCCAATAACCCAACACCAAACGTCACGATTTTACCATGACTATCCTTACCTGTAAATGGAGCAAACTTCATATTGTACCTACATTAAAAAGAAACATAAAAAAACATTATAAAATCAATAGAAAAGCAGTTTACAGTTGAAAAACAAGCCGTAATCAAATAAATATTATGATGGCAGTATTTAGAACCAGTAACAACAGATTTTATTATTCACAAAATAATTCAGCAATGTGATATAAAACAATTCATTTGGTACGAGTAGTATAAGTAAAAGCATTATAGCATTTTAGCAAACTAGATTAAAAAGAAGCACATAGAGAAACATTATAATGTCTACATAAAAACAGTGTACCATTTAAAACAAGCAGTAATGAAAGAAAAAAAAGACTGTTGGTCGAATAGCTTGAATCAAATGAAACAGCACCTCCGAAAAAGGAATAGATCTTCCTTGATATAGGATCCGACCTAAACAAGCGTGTCAATCGATCTTTGCCATCAACAGCATAATGACACGTCTTTAGTGTAACTATCGCAAGTGCACGATATCGTATCAAGTAGTAAGTGGACTTTTTGAGTCCGGTTTATCAATCCCACGAGGAAGTTAGGTTATATATTGAATTATACACTTAACCTATTTGTTATAGGGATTAAGATGAGTGACACACACAATTTAAAAGTTTGGTTTGACAATTGCAAGGAAAATGCAATAATAGTTCTAAAATTAAAGGAAATGAAAGATTGCACTAATAATAGATTAATAAAAGGGTAAAATGAAATAGTTGGGATTACAAACTTAGTTCATCATTAATTATAGAAGATGTATAGGAGATCATAAGATGTATTTACTTATTATGTTGTGTAGATTCGATTTTCCTTAAAAAGATGATTCCTCTTTCGAATGTCAAAACGCCCCTTATATATTGAATCAACCCACTATATTTCTATGTTAATTGGCTTCAATACATAGCATTAGGTTTTATGAAAATAACTCAAAGAATCATCTAAGATCTAGAGGTATATTTCTATCCCCTAGAACAACTTAGAGTGAAGATCATTTGATCTAATCAAACATATTTTCTTTCGAAACATATGAAGACCATAAATATCATCATTTATTGGTCAAATAAATAAAGATTGGTAAAACAATGAAAATCACACACAATAAAAAGTTATCTATAATAGATACAAACTTAAATAACATGACAAACCTTGTTTATAATCCCAACTAAGGATAACTTAGCCCATGAAGGGTTTATTCAACATATTACAAGCTTGAGTGGTCATTAATAGTTGAAAAAGGGAAAGAATTGATCCTAACTCCCTTAGTAGATAAATGAGAAAGAAGCAATAAACTCCCTCAACAACATGAGCTAAACCACACTTACACAAATCACTCAAGAACACAAGTGTGTTCTTCACACAAAAAGAAAAAGTATTACAAAGTGAGAAAATATAAGATGAATGATCCTTAATGATGGATCCAAGGGGTCTATTTATACACCTAAAGTCATCTAATAGCTTCAAAACTCCAGAAATTATTACATTAGATCGGATCAATACCAGCCATCCCCTCAATAATAGACCAAAAGTTTAAAAAATTAGACAATGATCAATAATCTGTCAAGAGTTACGGCCGTAACTTGCAGATGTTACGGCCGTAACATTGAGGTCTTACGGCCGTAACTTTCAGATGTTACGGCCGTAACATTGCTTCGGCTTTTTGTACACTGATTGCTTTGTGAGTTACGTTTTTAGCCCAGAATTTCCTAGACTTTGCGTTTTTGCCCCAAATCTTCTTCGGATGATAACTTTTGATATATAACTCTGATTTTAAATCCGGAAAGACTGCCGAACTCGTCTCGGAAAGCCCTACAACATGAATACATAAAAATTCAACAAATAGAATATTTTATACACATGTTATTTCTTGAGTAAATCAGTAATTCAATCCGATTAAGACTAAATTTATATCTTCATCTTATAAAAATAAAATTATTAAAAATTAATTAATTCAAAGCAAAAACGAGTAGACTAGTTCATAATTATGGGTGAAATATATCAATACTAATCACGGATAAGTGTATAAAACTGACACTTATCACACCCCCAAACTTGAATTCTTGTTAGTCCCGAGCAAGACTCTTTATTATTCACGCTCAAAATAAAATAAAAAAATAAGACACACAAATTAAGAAAAATAATTATATATATAAAGAGAAAAATAGATCAAAATGCCATTAATACACAATAACCAGCTTTATACAGTAGATAGAAATGAATCAAGATTCAAAATAAATCTACTAATGATTTTGAAGTTAAAACACGGTTTTATTTTTGTAATTCCAAAATGCAAGGTTTCCCCCCAAAAGGTTGATTATTCCTTTCCCACTCGTGACACACACGACTCCCTTTAATGGTTGCCCTCGTCACTCGTTTATTTTTTGACTCAATATGAAAAAGAATTTCATCGGCGTCATCAAATATTTTGATTGTTCACGAAATTGAGTGTATTGAAATTCAGCCACCAATTAATTCAAATCTGTTTATAATCTACATCCCTTTTAGTGATAGCTTTCACACCGTTATTTGCTATCGTGTAGCTCTTTTCACCAACATATTTTCCATTTTTTTTAGGTGATAGCTTTCACACCGTTATTTGCTAACGTGTAGCTCTTTTCACCAATATTTTCCAAGTTTTTTTTAGGTGATAGCTTTCACACCGTTATTTGCTAACGTGTAGCTCTTTTCACCAACATATTTTCCATCTTTTTTTTAGGTGATAGCTTTCACACCGTTATTTGCTAACGTGTAGCTCTTTTCACCAATGACTCTTTTTTTTAGGGAATAGAATTTTTGCAGAAAATCATTTATTAGCTAAGCATGAGAAATCAAAAACTCCACAAATTAAGTAAATTTCAGTTCTATTTTTCATCAACCGACTGATTCTTCTTTTCTCAAGGTAACGAATGACTCGATTTTAAATGATAATTACGAGGCTTGGAAAGAGAGATTAAGGCTAAAAAATTTTGGAATATACAATTTTTTTTAACCGGTTAAAACGATTTTAGAAGCTTGTATATAGCTAACTTATTGGTGTTATGGCCAGATCTATAAATCTCACAAAACAAAATAAATATATATATATAAATATACACTAAAAATATATATATATATATATATCAAATCCAAATAACAAAAATAATCAAAACACACCACAATAATTAAAGGTAAACACACCAAAATAATCAAAATACATCACCCCCAAACTTGAAAAAGAAACTGTCCCCAGTTTAAAAATAAAATAAAAAATAAAAAGCAAGGGAACAGAATACTCTCTGTTATGAAAGTTGATGCTTGAGCTAACGCCTTTTTGGATTTGCAAGAGAAAAAAATAAACAAGGCAAACAACAAAAGACAATAAAATATACCCGGAAGTATAACACAATTTTTAAGATGCGCTTCAGGAAAGTTCGAAGAGTCGCCTTACGCTGCCATCAATGCTTTTATTAAAAACAAATAATAAAAATTACAGTAATAACAATACATAAATCGCGAATAGATGCGCGTCAAGAGATCAAGAAGAAACTCCTTAAGCTGCCATCATTTAGCACGATTTCTACACACGACAGAAAGTAAAAATATAAGAGGTCCAACATGGGTTATCAAAGAGACAGGAATGAATCCACTTTTCGTTTTCTCACGGTAAAATCTTCCATCCAGACAATATTAGCTAGAGCTGGATCTGGTTGAGGAACAAATTCAATGAGTTTATTGATTAGTTCTTCTGGTGTTGTAGCAACGACTATGATTCGTTTAGCATGTTCGAAAATAAAACCTTTTTCAGCAGAGTACTCGATGAAAGATAGTAAACCATCAAAGAAACCATTGACATTAAGCAGACCTATTGGTTTTTTATGAACATTTAGCTGGGCTCTGGTAACCACATGGAAAAGTTCCTCAAGAGTGCCAAAACCACCGGGAAGGGTGATAAAGGCGCCAGAATTATTCATCATGTGAGTTATGCGATCTTGCATATTTACAGCTCTAAACTCATCTCCAATAGTTGCCCCGGTGATTTTACTTTCAGCCAGAGGTTTTGGAATTACTCCCAACACTTTTACTCCTTCCATATAGGCAGAAGCAGCAGCGCGTCCCATTAATCCTAGACTTCCTCCTCCGTAAACTACATGAATGCATTTTTCTCCAAAGGTACGACCCAAGTTGTGGGCTGCTTCAGTAAAGCATGCCTCTGTTCCATAACTAGCTCCACCAAAAATGCAGACTGAGTTAAATCTTTTTGTGGAAGATGATGATTCCATTTTTGAAAAGAAACATATTTGAGAGAAAAAGAGAAAAGTACAAGTTTGAGCGATAAATAAAGAAACAAGCACAATGTTTATTTATAGAAGAAAAATAAGGTAAAAATATTTAACAAATCTGTGATTCCGTTAATTGCGCTTCAACTACTCAATAGAATAATGAATGCATTTATCGTGTATCACATTTTTTTATTCAGAAAATCTCACCATACGACAAAAATAAAAGATACTTACGTGTATGCACAGTAGTTGTGATTGTGGCTCACATCTTCCTCTGATTTTACGTTCAGAAACGGCTTAAACGCCTTCTATGAGTCGGGGAGAAGCTTCCCATCCAATTTTCTTACAAATTAGCAAACAGGGTCTTTTATCGTCAGATTCCCAAGACGTTGTTCATATTCTGGTTTGAATTTATTCCACAAATATCGAATTCTGTAATGTACGAGTCCACTAGGATGCGTGTCAAGAGAATTTTCGATATTATCTAAATTCTCTTTATTCAGACCATCCTTAATGAACTGAATTTTATCTTCTCTGTTTGTAGATGGAATTTCTAAAGACCGACATTTTAAATTAGAGTTCCATCTAGCACATTTATAGCAAATGGCTATTATCTTTGCTCGTCGTTTCTTGGCATATGAACTTTTTCCAAGCCCTGGTAAAAATCTAGTAGGTATTTCTGTGAATTCACCTGCTATTCTCACTTTGGCTTCAATAATGAACCTAATGTCAAAAGGTATGCTTTTATTCATAAGCAACCTCATCCTTTCAAGTCTTGTCTTGTAATTTTTAAAATTACTTTTTTGCTAAGAAAGGGAAATCTCTTTTCAATACTATTCAAAGTTTCTTCCATGATAAAAAAAAATAAAAAATAAAAGAAAAAAAAACATCTAAAAATATCAGTTGTTGTGGGAAACTGAAAAATCCGACTTTAATAGTCACGGAGTACCGTTATCCGCCACTTGGCCGGATAAACACAATTGAGTACTAAGTAACAACGTCGAGAAATTATATCTATAACAATAGTTTACAATGTAAGATTTCAAAAATAACACTTATACTTCCGCGTCAACGGCGCCAAAAACTTGACACGTCTTTAGTGTAACTATCGCAAGTGCACGATATCGTATCAAGTAGTAAGTGGACTTTTTGAGTCCGGTTTATCGATCCCACGAGGAAGTTAGGTTATATATTGAATTATACACTTAACCTATTTGTTATAGGGATTAAGATGAGTGAAACACACAATTTAAGAGTTTGGTTTGACAATTGCAAGGAAAATGCAATAATAGTTCTAAAATTAAAGGAAATGAAAGATTGCACTAATCTATACTTCTATTAAAAGAGAGTCGTGACACATGTCACTTTGTAAGTTTTTTGATTTTTTATTTTAAAATATAATTTATATATAGAGATGTATTCTTAAATTTCCAAAAAAAATTCTAGATATGTATTGTGGGAGTTTTATTCAACAACTTACACTCATCTACCAATAAAAAAATCCTTGCTTTATTTTTTTAGCTTAAAATTTTAAATATTTATAATTTTTTAAATCAA
The DNA here is from genome assembly GCA_033398695.1 of Orobanche coerulescens. Classification (NCBI taxonomy): domain Eukaryota; kingdom Viridiplantae; phylum Streptophyta; class Magnoliopsida; order Lamiales; family Orobanchaceae; genus Orobanche; species Orobanche coerulescens. Next base: position 24,249,594 of record CM065805.1, on the reverse strand, counting down.
GTTTATTTTAATGAAAAATATATCAAATTAATTTTTATTTCACAATTTGCAACTAGACATCCATATGAATATAACAAATTTGATGGGTTTACAATAATGACCGATTGCACAAAAAAATTATATTAGAAAACATATGAATATTTATTTTCAATAAAATTAATTGATGCAAAATAAAAATATATCAACTCATTTATTGTTTACATAAAAAATAAATTATGATATTTATTTAATTATAATAACTAAAAATAATAAAACATACACTGCACACATACATATATTAAGACTTAATCACATATTACTTTCGTTCCCAAAATTTGTTCCTATTTTTTTTCAGTATGTGCAGGAAATTTGTTCATGTAATGGACACTAATTGACTTAACACTCCGCTAATGTGGTACGCTTTCTTGAATTATATTACACCTCATAATACACTCAATAAGTCTTTTATTAATATTACGCTAACATGATACTCATGTCGAAGACCATCAAAAATAAATTTAGAGATTGAGAAATTAATTTATAATAAAAGAATATCTTATGCGGTGCATCGCACCGGAGAACATCTAGTAATAGATTAATAAAAAGGTAAAATGAAATAGTTGGGATTACAAACTTAGTTCATCATTAGTTATAGAAGATGTATAGGAGATCATAAGATGTATTTACTTATTATGTTGTGTAGATTCGATTTTCGTTAAAAAGACGATTCCTCTTTCGAATGTCAAAACGCCCCTTATATATTGAATCAACCCACTATATTTCTATGTTGATATAGCATTAGGTTTTATGAAAATAACTCAAAGAATCATCTAAGGTCTAGAGGTATATTTCTATCCCCTAGAACAACTTAGAGTGAAGATCATTTGATCTAATCAAACATATTTTCTTTCGAAACATATGAAGACCATAAATATCATCATTTATTGGCCAAATAAATAAAGATTGGTAAAACAATGAAAATCACACAAAATAAAAAGTTATCCATAATAGATCTTTATACAAACTTAAATAACATGACAAACCTTGTTTATAATCCCAACTAAGGATAACTTAGCCCATTAAGGGTTTATTCAACATATTACAAGCTTTAGTGGTCATTAATAGTTGAAAAAGGGAAAGAATTGATCCTAACTCCCTTAGTAGATAAAGGAGAAAGAAGCAATAAACTCCCTCAACAACATAAGCTAAACCACACTTACACAAATCACTCAAGAACACAAGTGTGTTCTTCACACAAAAAGCAAAAGTATTACAAAGTGAGAAAATATAAGATGAATGATCCTTAATGATGGATCTAAGGGGTCTATTTATACACCTAAAGTCATCTAATAGCTCCAAAACTCTAGCATTATTACATTAGATCGGATCAATGTCAGCCATCCCCTCAATAATAGACCAAAAGTATAAAAAATTAGACAATGATCAATAATCTGTCAAGAGTTACGGCCGTAACTTGCAGATGTTAAGGCCGTAACATTTAGGCCTTACGGTCGTAACTTTCAGATGTTATGGCCGTAACATTGCTTCGGATTTTTGTACACTGGTTGCTTTGTGAGTTACGTTTTCAGCCCAGAATTTCCTAGACTTTGCGTTTTTGCCCCAAATCTTCTTCGGATGATAACTTTTGATATATAACTCTGATTTTGAATCTGTAAAGACTGCCGAACTCGTATCGGAAAGCCCTACAACATACATAAAAATTCAACAAAGAGAATATTTTATACACATGTTATTTCTTGAGTAAATCAGTAATTCAATCCGAGTAAGACTAAATTTACATCTTCATCCTATAAAAATAAAATTATTAAAAATTAATTAATTCAAAGCAAAAACGAGTAGACTAGCTCATAATTATGGGTGAAATATATCAATACTAATCACGGATAAGTATATAAAACTGACACTTATCACATAATAAAAACAAATCCAGAGCATAATTCTCATTTCCCAAAAAGCTTATCTAAAATCATTTGAGCATCAACTTCCAACACATATGCCTTAAGATCACGAGAAAAATTTTTAAAATCAACAATTGTACTTCCAATGTTAGAATAACCATGAAGCACCTCCTTAAATAGCCTGTATGATTTCATCGGACCAATATTTGCCCTAGCGCAATTCAAAATAAAATCTTGATGACCAACATATAAATTCCTATTTACGTTGAAAAAATATTTATGTGATTCAGAAGATAGAGCGTGCGTATGTCGCTTTACAAAATGTTTAACAACATAAACACCATCCCCGCTAATCTGAAAGCCACACGAGCCCCACAAGAAAATCTCTTTGATAATCTACTTCTCACATTGGATCCATCATTTTCACCATCAACACATTTACGTGCAGAATTCTTCTCACCTTCCTTGTTACACAACACATACTTCTATCTCAGAACTTTATCACATGACCATTTGTTAGTACAAAGACGAATATCAATGCCACACACAGTAGCATAATTCCTGTAATATTTAATTCCTTCCTCCAGAGTTTTAAACTCCATACCTATATGAGGTTTCAAATCTGGATCACAACTTAGAGTATAATATTCACTCAATCCAGGTGATATCTCAAACCCAACATCTACACATCCAGAATAACAATATTTACCTAAAACAAATCCATAAGACACAATCAACTTATTAACAGGTTCAAACAAACCATCACTAATATTTTGTTTCTAATAGTGTTTTGCTGTATTGCTCGGATAAACATAAAAACACGTATTGCTGTCATACTATAAAACATTGTGCTTCAGCTATTATACATAGCTAATTAACAACTGTAAGTGAGATTATCTCTTTTCAAATATTAACAATTATCAAATTCGATGCTTCCATTTACTTAACATATTGCTATAATATATATAAACAACTGATAACTAATATGATCTCACAATACTACGATTAGGATGAATTGTTTCCTATCTTTAGTAATATACTGCTTAACTTGACATTTTACACTGCTTTAAACCAGATTTAAAATGAATTCGCCAAACTTAACATAATATTACCACGTCGTAAAATATTCATGCATTAAATATTAAAAAAATTCACGAACACATCTTTTATTAACATAACGTAATGGTCGTATACATGCTACTACCAATTTATATGGTCTCACTTTACTTCAACTTTTAACATAATGCTTCAAACTTTGGAATTATACTACTTAATTAGTATTTTATACTGCTTAGTAGCAGTGCTACAGCAAAGAAAATCTATTTCTAAAAATATTACCACTAACAGACGAATATAAAATTAGATAAAATAAAATTCAACAATACCTGGAGAATCCATGGCGATAACCGAAAAACAAAGATATTATAACGAACGACCTAGGTTGAATAATAAATCGCACAGAACAAAGAATGCATAACAATGGTGACGATAATATATACAGAAAAAGAAGTGCATAATTGTAATATCCGTAATTTCGATTTTCAGTAAAAAAATTTTAGCAGGAGTCCGTTTTAATGGCTCGTTTGTGACCATTTCGTCGGTCTGAGAATGATTAATTATGCATTTTTTGTCATCCAAGTTCGTCTTGGTGTCGTTCTATAGAGTTTCGTGCTTCTTAGCGACCTTCCCGCACTTGAGTTTGATTCTTGCGAATCTCGTTCGAAACTATCGCCTCGTTTGATCTTCTATTGGATTTTTCGGACATTTTGGGCCATTTTGTAATTTCACAAAGTTTTGGGGACTTCTTTAGTATTCCTCACTCCGACCTTTTTGGAGTGTCGTTATGAGTTCGGTTAGAGATTAGACTCATTGATGATCATATTTTGGAGTGTTTTGTTCATTTATTGAACTTGAAGTTTCGGTCGGAGTAGTCCGTCGTCGTACCCATCTTTGAGAGTACTGTTGCTGTCATTTCGAGTGTTTTAGCGCACGCTAAGTTTACATTTAGCGCACGCTATCGAGTAACGAATTCAAAAGTCAGTAGCTGTCACTGATCCCCGTTAACGTACGCTGACAGTATTGGTTAGTACACGCTACCTGAATAGGCCGAGACAGTCCAGTAGTTGCTGCATTTAACTGGGAGTTCGTTAGCGCACGCTATGCAGCTTTATACCGCGCGCTAAGGTGCAGCAATTAGCGCACGCTACGGGAGGGTAGCGCATGCTAACTGTACGTTTAACAATACACTTTGTATTGTGGCTTCGATAGCACGCACTAGAAAATGTTGATTAGCGCACGCTAGTCTGTTTGGTATATAAACCGGATAGTAGGCTTATATTCTCAGCTCCTCTTCATTTCTTCCTTCCTCCGCGGATGTGAGTCAAGGGCGACAAGGATTCGTGGTCTTGGCCGATTTTGTTCCATTCCAAGGTGTTTTGGAGGGTTCTAGATGATTGTAATATTATCTAATCCGTTGTTCTTCATCGGATCAAGGTATTTTTCCCACTTCTCTCTAGAGTTGACTTTCTGGAGATTTGTTCTTGATTCCAAATTCAGTCCAATTTTGATGATTCGGTTGGTGTTATGCGATGTTATTAATCATGTTCTATGGATTGTCTATCCATATTTCGAGTAGGTTTAACTCGATTGACGATTCGAGTGTTCTTGGGAGATATTGAATATTTAATGCTAGATTAAATGTTCTAATGAGTTTTCCTTCGATAGTTTGTTGTAATTCCCATTGTTATTTATCTCGATACTCGTTGTGATCGTGTTTTGTTGTTTCTTGCGGGAGATGTAGGTTTCGAGGCACTTCAGTCGAGCCGTGTTTGTCGGAGGATTCATGTGCCGATTCCGAGGCAAGTACCTTGTTCATATATTTCATGTTTTATGGATATGATGATCGGTGATTGCCTATGTGTGTTGGTTTGGTTGTTTGAAATGAACTTTCAAAGGGTTCGGTTTAGCCTCGTTAAAGGCTCTCTTTCAAAACTTGTGTGTTTTGTGAATGTTGTGTTTTGTGAATGACAAAGTGAATATTATGGATGTGTTTGATGTTGGTGTTGTGATTTGATAATATATACATATATTATCCCGTTTCAGTGTGTTGTGATTCGACATTTGTGTCGTGCTATGTGTTTGTTGCCTTTGGGTGGATTATTGTGATCCTTAGTGTATTGTGTTGTGTGATTTGTGAATGTGTGGTCATAGTCCAACCGTGATGTTCGGACGAGGTCTACAGTGACACATGGCATGCGATCATGGTGGTCAGGACGCGGCGAGTGGTCGGTCCAACCGTGAGAGCCTAAGAAGACTTACGGTGATACGTGGCAAGCGATCACGATATTAGGGATATGATTACAGAGGTTTTTTGTTGCTTGATATTGTGCTCTGTACCGTAGTGTACTGGTTTGTGAATGGTTGTTATAGTCCAGCCATGATGTGGAACGAGGTCTACAGTGACACATGGCTTGTGATCATGGTGGTCAGGATGCAACGAGTGATTGATCCAACTGTGAGAGCTTAATAAGACATACGGTGACACGTGGCATGTGATCACGGTGTCATGGATATGAATGTGGATGTGCTTTTCCAGGGTCGAGTACCTTGGACGTGTTACCAAGATTTCGTATCTTAGGTGGTTATGTTTTGTTGATTTTATGTCCGTCGAGGACACGTGGTGTAGGTTGTGGACCCCGTGAATTATTGTTGGTTTTTATTTGAGAAAGCAAATCTTTGGGATGTGACCCCTTTTGGTTTTTGAAAAGATAAGGATTCGATAATCCTAAATGGTTTTCCGCTAAAACTCCCGAGGGCATTTTAAAGCATTTTATAAATTGTTCTCTTGATTTGTGATCTTTCGAATTTGGAAAGTTTTACTCAAACTCTCTGCCTCGGGAAGTATTTCCTTTCGATATGTTTGAATCTTTGAGGATTCCTGATTATTATTATTTTTGGAATATGATTTGTATGACTCGTATTTACACTTTGCACTTGCACTAGCAAAATAGTGGAATTTTGTAACCCCCAAGTAATCGGGGGTGGATGTCTGTTTTGCGTCCTGGTTCATTCAGGTCTTGGGGAGCATAACACAGGGTTGACACGAAGGATGATGAATGATGATCGATACTAATCACATGAGGATCCGTACGATGTTGTATTGGTTTTGTTGTAGTTATTTCCGCTATAGCATTTTCCCCATTGTACGGGAACGTGTTGTATTTTGACCCCTGCATGTGTATGTATTGTGATTGAGTTGTATGTACTAATGGAAAGACCTAATCGGTCTACTGGGTCATCTTTTAGCCCTAAAGGCGATATTTTGAGGCTTAATTTTAGTTACCAGCCTGGTAGATCCTTGAGTAAAGGGTCTACGACGTGTAATATCCCTGAGTGGATTGGGGGTGTTACATAAATGGTATCAGAGAAATAGGTTGCGGAAACCTATGCTGTGGAGTCAAGTGTTTATTGTTGAGTTGTTTTTAGTCAGGTCGTGCCTGATTGAGTAGTGGTGCGACGTATCGTCTGAGTTTGTTGGTCGTGATTAGTATCGTGGGGCGATCATCATCTTCGTGCGACCTGTGGATGTAAGTATCCCTTCTTTGTGTTGTGCCTCGTGTGACACGAGCCACTTGTATGATTATTTGTTAAGTGACGGAATCTTTAATGTAGATTTTGATTTCGTGATATGTGTTTATTTGACTCTCATATTTTGTTTATATGAGGAGTGGTGTCGATGCTAACTTACTTTTGACTGTTGATTTTGTCCGCTGCTAATGATTTCCAAAATGATTTGCTCGTTTTGCAAGTATTCATGTGAAATCCTTATGCTTAACATGGAATGGTAATGTATATGTGTGTGATTTGCTCACTCCGGGAGGGTCAAACGGGGCCTCGAAGTAATCTGTGATTTCGCTCCTGATTCATGAGCTTGTTGGGATAGCCAGTCCGAGAGGGTCCATAGAGGCCTCAGATGGGACCAGTGGTTTAGCCCCGATCCTAGGCGAGTCATGTGCATGGTTTTTAACTATGGCCAGTCCGGAAGGATCAATAGAGGCCTCGGATGGGACCAGTGGTTTAGCCCCGGTCCTAAGCAAATTGATTATTGACTGTTGGTTTTTCGGAAAATACATGTCTTGATTTTGAAACAATTTGATACATGTACTATGAGATGTGTAAGCGAATATCGACACGTGTGAGCATAGGCTTAACGTATACTTTATAACATGTGAGTTTTTGGGCATTTTGGCCTAATGGATTTTTGAAAATCTTGAGTATCTTAGAGAATAAATTTTGAGACGTACTTTTAAAATGGATTATATTCTCGTGGTATTTTCAAGGTGCCTACTAGTACAACTATATGTTCCAAAATTCTTCCACTTTGAGGACCAAGATATTTAAAGTTTTTAACTAAAAGAAAAAAGTCCTCATTTTTTTATCAAACGTAAGACGTTTTTAGTCTCGATAACGATGTTTGTATTGGTTTTTTAAAATGTGATACTTAAGATCAGCTGGTGTTTCCAAATTTTTCTCAGAAGGTGGTTTTCATTTTTAAAACCTATCATTTCCCGTTTGCGGGCAGGGAATGTGTGTATGATGTTAGCATTGTCGTTAGGGTGTTAGCCCTCTGTGAGAGGCGTAATGTTGGTATTAAATGTTTGTCGCTTCGTGGTGATTTCCGTGTTATCATACCTGTGGGAGCTATTAGAACTTGGGTTTGTATGATTGTGTACATATATGATTATTTCATGATGTTTTGTAATTATGTGCTGGTTATCGTTCGGGTCGTTGAAACCACCGAACAGACGTCATAGTTGCTGTGATTTTCTGTATGTGAGTTTCCTTGGGATGGTAATTGTTGTATGTGATTGTGTTACGATTTTCGCTTGTGCTGAGTGGTTACTTATCCAGTATGCCGAGGGGCAGGGGTCGTAGTCGTGGCGTCCAGACGCGTGATCAGGACCGTACTACCGGTGATGGTGTTGGTATCGGTGTTGCCACTATTTTGCAGTATGTAGCTGCACAGATGACTCAGTTGACTCAAGCAGTTCAACGTAATACTGATATGACACAGAACATTGGCGAAAATCAGTGGCTGCGAGAAGTGGTTCGTATGAATCCCCCTCGTTTCGCTGGTGCCGCAGATGCTTTGGGCTGGGATGGTTGGTTTTTCCAGTTGGAAAAGATATTCGAGGTAGATGATTGTTCAGAAGAGCGTAAGATTCCTGTCGCTCAGTATTTCCTTGACAAAGATGCCGCTAATTGGTGGGAGGTTGTTAAGCCTTGAGATCGTGTTGTCACGTGGGCAGAGTTCCAAAGATTCATGAGAGATGAGTTTTGTCCGGAACCGATCAGGAATCAGAGGATTAATGAATTCTTTTCGGCGAAACCGCAAGATGTATTGCTGTCTCAAGCTATTATTGATTATAGCAAACAACTCAGCTATGTACAGGATCAGGTCAGGACAGGGGAGGATAAGTCTGTCATTTTATTAGGCGAATGAAGCCGGAGATTTGTCATTACATGGCGGGTTTCACTTGTACTTCATTGAGAGAGTATCAGAATATGGCGTTAGCCTATGAGCTATCTGCATCATCGACTGAGCATATGTCCGAGTCGAAGAAATTGAAAACTGTTGGGAACTCTTCAGGAAATCAGGGTAGTGGGCCTCTTGGGGCTGGGACTTCGTGTCGTCATCCTAAGAAGGTTCCTCAATCGCATGAGCATGGGGAGAGTATTACCTCTGCAGTGAGCAATATGAGCAGCACGAAGACGTGTTATAACTGTAGTCGAGCGGTCCATACCGCGAAGAATTGCCGTTCACTATTAGTCAGCTATTTCGATTGCAGTCAATTGGGACACCGAGCCGTGCATTGCGAGACGGTAGCTGAGAGGTTTGGGGATCGAGTTTGCGTCCCTGCTTCGAAAGGATACGTAGATTCCTTGTGTGGTTTTCTAGAAGTTCGGCGTGGTCGGAGTTCTTCGTGGTTACCCTCGCGGATCGTTGTGTGTTTAATTTCTATTTTTTTTTACTATGCGTGTTTTCTTGTAATAGGTACCTTTTGTTTTGTGATTGTATGGATAATCGACTTGATTGTGCTATCTGTTTGGTGATGCTTGACCCTTGTTGATTTTATTATGTCTCTGCTTGTGACATTGTGATGGTTGTCGTCGAGCGTGATTTTCGCCGTATGTTTCTTTGTGTTGCTTTGTAGCGTTTCTCCATTAGGTGTGAGTTATTCGGTTCTTGTGTATCTCGTTGAGATGTTCCTGGTGGGATATTTCTCCTCCCTACTTATTTTAAGTTTCGGGACGAAATTTCTTTTAAGGAGGGTAGTATGTAATATCCGCAATTTCGCTTTTTGGTAAATTTCTTTTTTGGCAGGAGTCCATTTTAACGGCTCGCTTGTGAATGTTTCATCATTTTGAGAATGATTAATTCTGCACTTTTTGCCATCTGACTTCGTCTTGGTGTCGTTTTGTAGAGTTCCGTGCTTCTTAGCGACCTTCCCGCACTTGAGTTCGATTATTGCGAATCTCGTTCCAAACTGTCGCTTCGTGTATCCCGTAAGTTTGTTTGATTTTGTTAGATGTGTTGTGAGCTTCGGTTGGGTTGTTTGATCTTCTATTGAATTTTTCGGACGTTTTGGGCCGTTTTGTAATTTCCCAAAGTTTTGGGGAATTTCTTTCGTATTCCTCACTCCGACCTTTTTGGAATGTCGTTATGAGTTCGGTTAGAGATCAGACTCATTGATGATAATATTTTGGAGTGTTCCGTTCATTTATTGAACTTGAAGTTTCGGTCGGAGTAGTCCGTCGTCGTACCCATCTTTGAGAGTACTATTGCTGTCATTTTCGAGTGTTTTAGCGCACGCTAAGTTTACATTTAGCGCACGCTATCGAGTGATGAATTTAGAAGTCGATGGCCATCGACCCCCATTAGCGCCGCATGTGATATTGGTTAGCGCACGCTACACGAATAAGTGAGAGCAGTCCGATGGTTCTTGCATTTGGGAGTTCGGTAGCGCACGCTTTGCAGCTTTATAGCGTGCGCGCAGCAGTTAGCGCACGCTACGGGAGGATAGCGCACGCTAACTGGTAGTTCTTGGGCAGTCCAGAAGCCATTGGACTGGTACTAGGACTCGTTAGCGCACGCTAACTGTACGTTTGGCAGAACACTTTGTATTGTGGCTTCGATAACGCGCGCTACAACATGTTGATTAGCGCACTCTAGTCTGTCTGGTATATAAACCGTACAGCAGGCTTATATTCTCATCTCCTCTTCATTTCTTCATTCCTCCGCGGATGTGAGTCAAGGGCGACTAGGGTTCGTGATCTTGACTGATTTTGTTCCATTCCAAAGTGTTTTGGAGGGTTCTAGGTGATTGTAACATCATCTAATCCGTTGTTCTTCGTCGGATCGAGGTATTTTTCCCACTTCTCCCTAGAGTTGACTTTTTGGAGATTTGTTCTTGATTCCAAATTCAGTCCAATTTTGATGAATTGGTGTTATGCGATGTTATTAGTCGTGTTCTATGGATTGTCTATCCATATTTCGAGTAGGTTTAACTCGATTGACGATTCGAGTGTTCTTGGGAGATATTAAACATTTAATGCTCGATTAAATATTCCAGTGAGTTTTCCTTCGATAGTTTATTGTAGTTCCCGTTGTTATTGGTCTCGATCCTCGTCGTGATTATGTTTTGTTGTTTCTTGCGGGAGATGTAGGTTTCGAGGCACTTCGGTCGATCCATGTTCGTGGATATGATGATTGGTGATTGTCTAGGTGTGTTGGTTTGGTTGTTTGAAATGAACTTTCAAATGATTCGGTTTAGCCTCGTTAAAGGCTCTCTTTCAAAACGTGTATGTGTTTTTTGTGCATGTTGTGTTTTGTGAATGACTAAGTGAATCATTTGGATATGTTTGATGTTGGTATTTTGATTTGATAATATATACATATATTATCTCATTTCGGTGCGTTGTGATTCGATATTTGTGTCGTGCTATGTGTTTGTTGCCTTTGGGTGGATTATTGTGATATCCTTGGTGTATTATGTTGTGTGATTTGTGAATGTGTGGTCATAGTCCATCCATGATGTTCGTACGAGGTCTACGGTGACACATGGCATGCGATCATGGTGGTCAGGACGCGACGAGTGATCGGTCCAACCGTGATGGCCTAAGAAGACTTACGGTTATATGTGGCAAGCGATCACGGTAACAGTGATATGATTATAGAGGTGTTTTGTTAATTGATATTGTGATGTGTACCGTAGGGTACTGGTTTGTGAATGTGGAATGGTTGTCATAGTCCACCCGTGATGTCGGATGAGGTCTACGGTGACACATGGCTTGTGATCATGGTGGTCAGGATGCAACGAGTGATTGATCCAATTGTGAGAGCCTAAGAAGACATGCACGACACGTGGCATGTGATCACGGTGTCATAGATATGATTGTGGATGTGCTTTTCCATGGTCGAGTACCTTGGACGTGTTACCAAGATTTCGTATCTTGGGTGGTTATGTTTTGTTGATTTTATGTCCGTCGAGGACACGTGGTGTGGGTTGTGGACCCCGTGAATTATTTTTGGTTTTTATTTGAGAAAGCAAATCTTTGGGATGTGACCCCTTTTGATTTTTGAAAACAGAAGGATTTGATAATCCTAAATGATTTTCCGCTAAAACTCCCGAGGGCATTTTAAAGCATTTTATAAATTGTTCTCTTATTTGTGATCTTTCGAATTTGGAAGGTTTTACTCAAACTCTCTGCCCCGGGAAGTATTTCCTTTCGGTATGTTTGAATCTTTGAGGATTCCTGATTATTATTATTTTTGGAATATGATTTGTATGACCCATATTTGCACTTTATACTTGCACTAGCAAAATAGTGGAATTTTGTTAACCCCAAGTAATCGGGGGGTGGATGTCTGTTTTGCGTCCAGGTTCATTCAGATTTGGGGGAGCATAACACAGGGTTGGCACGAAGAATGATGAATGATGATCGATACTAATCACATGAGGACCCGTACGATGTTGTATTGGTTTTGTTGTAGTTATTTTCGCTGTAGCATTTTTCCTGTTGTACGGGAGCAACTTGTATTTTGACCTCTGCGTGGGTATGTATTGTGATTGAGTTGTATGTACTAATGAAAAGACCGAATTGGTATACTGGGTCATCTTTTAGCCTTAAAGGCGATATTTTGAGGTTTGATTTTAGTTACTAGCCTGGTAGATCCTTGAGGAAAAGGTCTACGGCGAGTAATATCCCTGAGTGGATTGGGAGTGTTACAATAATAATGGTGATAATATCTTACACAATCGTGGATAAACATGGAAGATTTGTCCAACCGTTGCGATAAGGAAACTGCCGATTTTTAAGCATCGCAATTGATGCGATTTACTTTAACACCCTTACACCAATTATAATAACAGTTCATATTAACTACTCCACAAAAAGTACCTTAAATCAGAACCCTCCATGCTAGACAATCCAATGGATAAAAAAAACTTCCTAGTTCTTACACAGGACATGATTCACACGTGATCTATATTATATATATATATATATATATATATATATAAACACCAACCCTAATACTCCCTACCGTCCCTTTCTGTTTTTCTACATCTCTCTCTCCTCTCCTTCTGCCTATCTCGCTCTCCCCTTTCTCTCCTCTCTTTTTGCCTCTCTAGCTCTCTCCCTCTCTCTCACTCTCTGTCGCGCCGCAGCGCCGCTTGAACGCCACGAACAAATAGAATACCACCGCTCATCATCAATTGTGACCGCCATCTCCAGCTACCCACCTTGCTGATCAAATTTCGTTGTCCTGTTGCGGGTCTAAGTTCTTGTGGCAGTTGTCTTCGCGGTTGTCTCGGCGATTATTGTGGATCTGACTTTTTTTTTCTTCCTCTTTTGTACTTTTCTGTAAATTGTGAGGAGATCAGCGGATGATTGTGATGAAGAAATATTGTAAGGAAGAAGGTTGAACAGGTTTATTATATATATTGTGGATGTTCTCACTTATTGTAAGTTGTAAAAGTATTCTCTCTGTATAATTTTATTTTTTCTTTTCTTAAATAAAATTTGAGTTTTTCCCCTTTCTTCTTTATTGTTCTTATTTGTAAATTATGAGGAGACATATTTTATAAAGCTATATTTTATGTTTTTGTGTATATTTTAGTATTGATAAAATTACCATTCAAAAATATTGTATGATATTTGAAGTACCTTGTGGTAATTCAAGATATGTGTTATCTAGATTACCAGTTGGCAAATCAGACAATGTCAGTATTTACTGGGCTGACTGGACGATAATTGTTAAACTATCAACTGATAATTTAAATTACCCACTGGTTATTAAAAATACCATATGATTTTTAATTATTTTTTGGTAATTTTTTGAGTTACCTTGTAGTGATTTGGTTTAATAATCCAAATTAATATATTAAAATAGCAGTTCATAATTTAGAAAGATCCGTTGGAAGTCTAAATTATCGAACGATAAATTTTACCGAAGTGCTAGGAGAAAAATAAAAATAAAACTTAAAAAAATTGGTCGAATTCAAAATAGATGTTGGTCATATAAATTACCACTTGGGATTCTTAACACTGTCGGTGTTGACCGGTAGCTGTATCTGGCAGACCGACATTGATACTTGTTATTACCATATGGTAATTTAAAGATATAAGTTGATAATCTAAATTGAGGTATTTCTTACAGAAATATTGGCAGAAAAAGTATCGGTGACCGGAGACTAGTCAACGATCGGCGGCAAACGACGGCCGTTGGTGGTGATGGTCCACAAATGATGTGTATAATTACCACTTGATAAAAATTATTTAACTATTATTTCATACAAGGGGCATTTAAGAAATTTTCAAAATATTATTATTTTAATCATATGTCTTAAGGACTATAAGAATTTTGTTTGGATAAAAAAATTAAAGTAATGTGTTTTGGGGCAAAAAAAATTTATGATTGCAGTTTCTGGCCGAAGCCCCTAAAATTTTAGTTTAAAATGTATTATATCTTAGACACTAATGCATAAAAAATGTATACCTAGGAACACATTGTAGTATTTGTAATGTGAGATAAAATAAGACTAACCAATAATTACGATGAGCGAGGTTTGTGAATTTGGGGTTTGAGCCACTATTTTGAAGAAGTTTACTTGGATTTAAAAAATTTAATAACTTAGTTTATTCATTCCTTGATGTATGTTGATAAGTTGCATAATTATTTTGAGGTGTGAAGCGAATTGCTTTGAATCGTAGTGGAGCAAATTATGAATACATTGATCGAGACTATTAATGTTTAGGTTTGGAGTTTTTGTTCACGAGACATTATCCAACTCGTGTGATGCACGATTTTTGATTGAATATCTACGTATTTTGTACGTAATGTTGGGGCAGACGGTTGAATGAACAGATGGTAGAATTTAAATGCCTTTTAGAGAAGTTTATATATTTTTTTTATTGTTATTGTCCTTTTATTTTAATCTATGTAATTAGTTATATGAAATGAGGTTTCACTAACTCGTATGTTACTCTGGGGTTGTTTTTGGTTTATTCAACCCGTGCGATGCACCGATTGTATCTAAGATTTCATAGCTAAAATTTAACCATCTTGTAATTTATACTATCATTTAAAAGTTCATTTTAATCACCTTGTGTATTAGAAGGTGCACGTGTTTTGTACGTAATGTTGGGGCAGACGGTTGAATGAGCAGATGGCAGAATTTAAATTCCTTTTAGAGAAGTTTATATGTTTTTTATTGTTATTGTCCTTTTATTTTAGTCTATGTAATTAGTTATATGAAATGAGGCTTTACTAACCCGTGTGTTGCTTCGGGGTGGTTTTTGGTTTATTCAACACGTGCGATGCACCGATTGTATCTAAGATTTCATAGCTAAAATTTAACCATCTTGTAATTTATACTATCATTTAAAAGTTCATTTTAATCACCTTGTGTATTAGAAGGTGCATTTGCATTGTGATGTTTATCATAACTTTTGTATTTAAATTAATTTATTTACATTAAAAGTTACAATTAAAATAGTCTCTTCATATATTTACAATTAAAAGTTACAATTAAATCCCCTTCCACATTAAATTAAAGGGATAAGTATTATATAGTATCAATTAAAATAGTCTCTTTATATATTTACAGTTAAAAATTATAATTAAATTCCCCTTCCACATTAAATTAAGGAGGATAAGTATTTTATAATATAGATATGACATATATTCGGTTGATTTATATGGAGCGTAATTATGTATAAATGTGTTATAATTGCGTTTGAGGCTTTAATTCGTTATCGATTTGAACGATATTAAGTTTGCTTGTTTCTTGTTTTATTAGACGACTAATTGCAAGTATACGATAGTTATAAATGTGTTATAATTGCGTTCTGAGGCTTTAATTCTTTATCTATTTGAACGATATTAAGTTTGCTTGTTTCTTGTTTTATTAGACTGACCTGCAAGCATATGATTGTTTTACCTTTGCTGCATGAGTTTGTGCGTAGACACATTCCTTCTGTTAGAAAATTCTTCAAAATTAAAAAAGTCGAGGCTTGAATCACGCATGGAAATATTTTTCTTATAGTATTTCTTGCACCCCAAAATGTGTCTTAAAGTTACAAACAAGAATACCGCAGGATACGACAAGCCTAAATTCCGGACTGCACTAAGACAGAGTGAAATCCGAAACGTAGACAAGAACGATTTTCTGGATATAGAGTTTTAAGGAAATGAGAATAGTTGATTCGAAAATCTGTATTGATTTCTGAAACCGAACTCGGTTTTATAAAGAAATCATACCTATTCGCGAAAAGTAGCACCATTTCGTTCAAACGACACGATCGTTGGCCAAACAACCGTTTGTTTCGAAATGACATGACTTTTCATTCAAACAACAAAAATAACCACCAATTGAAGAGGCGCAACCGTTGACGAGAATCGCCGCGAGAAGCCCGCGAACCGCGCCGTTTCGGCACGAGCCCACGTGACCGGCGTGCCGTTGTGCGCCTACGAAGCGCCACTAAAGCCTCTAAGCCCGTGCCCGAGCCCGATCCCGTGCCGTGCCCGAACCCGAACCCGAGCTCGAGTCGGGGCTGGACGCCGGACGCCGCTGTCGCCGGTGGCAACACCGGCGAGCGGCGATGTGAGGGTGAAAAATGGCATAGATTTGCCACCTCACCTCCACCTCACATCCACATGGCATAGTCTCTCCACTACCACATGTTTATTAATGGTTGTTAAATGCTTACACTTATAAGGTGTTCAATTCCTTTGTGTTTGTTTCATGTGGGATTCTTTTCCACTCACAAAACACACACTCTCAACATATTATTTTGTCTTTTAATGAACAATTAAATAAAAGCTTCAAATAATTAAATCCCTTATTTAATTTTTTAGCTTTTCCAACAATCCCCCACTTGTTCAGAAAAGACAAAATCGAATCCACAAGAAAAACAAAGAGTGTTAGTACAGATAAGTATCTTTCGATTTGAACTAATCCGTAGTACAAGCAACACAAGACTTTATCGAAAATTAGGTAGCTAGGCTTTGAACCTGTTTTCCTTGTGTTAAAGTCGCTGTTACTCAACACACACTCTTTAGTGTTCTTTGCCTACATCTCACGCTTAGCACCATTAATGGCCATGTGCTCATCATGTCTCGTGAATTTCTCATGAGAGAAACTCCAACTCTCACTTTGGGACGGCACCATCCTTAAATTCACATAGGTGAAGTTCTTACAGCATCTCTGTTACTTACAGATACTTGTCCTCATGACTGAACTTCATTAAGAGTTAAGAAAAAACTCAACCTCCAATAGAAACAGCTAACATTAAATGTTTGAACTTGTCAAGCACTTTTTCAACATAGTGTGATTGACTAAGTTCATAACTCCCACTGGTTCTACGAACCTTGATACTTAAAATAGTATCAACTTGTCCAAGATCTTTCATTTTAAAAGTGGAAGATAGAAACCTCTTCGTTTCTAATATTCCTTCCATCTCGTTGCTAATGATCAACATATCATCAACATAGAGACATAGGAAGATCACAAGGTTAGCACGCACTTTTGTGTACAAACACTTGTCACAAATGTTAGGAATAAATCCATTCGAAAGTATGACCGAGTCAAACTTTTGATGCCATTGTTTGGGTGCTTGTTTTAATCCATATAAGGATTTGACAAGTTTGCAAACCTTTTGTTCATTACCCGGAAGCACATAGCCTTCCGGCTGCTCCATGTAAATCTCCTCATCGACATCTCCATTTAGAAATGTCATCTTGACATCCATTTGATGAACATTTAGGTTATGCAAAGAAGCCAAGGCGAACAACATTCTAATTGTTGTTGTTCTTGCTACCGGTGCATATGTGTCAAAATAATCGATTCCTTTCCGTTGTCGAAATCCTTTGGCTACCAACCTAGCCTTGTAAGTGTTAAGAGTACCATCTCTGTATTTCTTTCGAAATACCCACTTACATCTAATGGGTCTCGACCCTTTGGGTAGATCGACAATCTCCCAAGTGTGATTTGCCATAATAGAATCTATTTCATCTTGGATAGCATCCTTCCAAAAAAAGAGTCCCGATAAGCCACTGCTTCATTATAAGTCTTAGGATCATCTTCAACAAGAAGAATAATCGGAATGTTTCGGGAAAAATTCTCTCTATTTCCTTCTACTAGATAAAAGGAAATAAGTTGAGAATCTATTTCATCAGGTCCCAAATCCTTAGTCTTATGGACTCTCTTACTAATCCGAGGTTCTGGTTGTTCTACAACAACCCTAGAAGAACTCTCCTCTCGAGGTTCTTCATTTGTGGAATTTTGAGATTCATTTTCCATAGAATTAGAGTTCTCAAAGAATTCCACGTCTCGGGATTCTACTATGACATTAGATTCTAAATTTAGAAGTCTATATGCCTTGCTATTCGTAGCATAGCCAATAAAAGCACTTCGTATCCCTCGAGGACCCAACTTGGTCCTTTTAGGATCCATGTTTTTGTAGTAGGCTAGGCACCCCCACACTTTGAAATACCTAATATTCGGCTTTCGCCCTTTCCATACCTCGTACGGAGAAATTTAGGTTTTATTTAAAGGTATACAGTTTAAAATATGACATGCAGAAAGTAAAGCTTCACCCCACAAACTAAAAGGTAATTTAGAATGCATTGACATGGCATTTATCATCTCTTGAAGTGTTCTATTTTCATGTTCGGCTAAACCATTTTGCTGTAGTGTACGTGGTGTGGAACATTCATGAACAATACCATTTTCTTCACAAAAGGCATTAAAATCACTAGAAAAATATTCACCACCTCTATCACTTCTAAGAACTTTAATTTTAGTTCCTAAAATTGATTTTCAACTTCAGCCTTATACATCTTAAAAGCATTAAAAGCATCATCTTTATGTTTTAATAAATACACATATATAAATCTAGAGCAATCATCAATAAAGGTAATAAAATACTTATTTCCCCCACCGGTTAACATCCCATTGAATTCACATAAATCAGAATGTATAAGATCTAACAATTTAGAATTTCTCTCTATACTATAAAAGGGTTTCTTTATCATTTTAGATTTCATACATATTTCACATTTATCTAATTTATTAGATTTGCACGAAATTAAACCACATTTAATTAATCTTTTCATAGTGCTAAATCCTATATTTGCTAATCTACTATTCCATAAAAAAACGGAATCAATCATATAAGCAGAAGGAGAAATTTTATTAATAACATTGTCAATAATACATAATTTGACCATCCCTTCACTTGAGTAGCCCTTTCCAACAAATACACCATTACGGGTCAAGATAAGCTTGCCCGACTCATACACAGATTTGATCCCCGGTTTGCCTAGGAGATCACCACTAACAAGGTTCCTACTCATTTCCGGAACATGGAGAACATTGGTCAAAGTGACCTTCTTCCCGGATGTGAAGTTGAGTTCCACGTTTCCGATGCCGACGACCTTTGAGGCGTTGCTCGTTTCCCGTCTGAACTTCTTGTCCTCCGTCGACTTCAGAATAGGTGTTGAAAGCAGCCCTATCGTCGGATACGTGGACGGTAGCACAAGTGTCGTACCACCACCCTTGAACCTTGCCCTTTACTGCCATAATTTCGCTCACCGTAGCGATTATATTCCCATCGGTCATAGTGGCGTCGACTTCTTTTTCCGCCGTCTTACGGTGTCGACAATATCGAGCATAGTGACCAGGTTTTCCACACACATAGCAGCCCCCGTTGGACCCCTTGGATACAGACTTGTTTCCGGACTTGACTTTGCTGGAATGCTTGAATTTCTTTGAATTCTTTTTGGGGCCCGAAGAACTTCCTTTTTCATTACACTTCCTCTTGCCTTTCGTGCTCACCGCGTTGGCCTTGAAAGTACCGGCATCCGTCGTCTTCTCTCTCATCCTCGATTCCTCCTCGATTCGAAGATGTTTCTGGATTTGTTCCAAAGAGAAGTCCTCGGTATTATGAAGAAGTTTCTTCCGGTAGCTTTTCCAGGAATTGGGCAACTTCGCAATAATTGCACCAACTTGGAAAGTCTCCGGAATATCAATCTTAACGGCCCTCAATTTGTTGACAATAACTTGCAATTCATGTACTTAAGCAAGTATGGGCTTATCGTCAAACATCTTAAAATCAAAATAACTAGAGACCAGGAACTTTTTGGTACCTTCTTCTTCGGCGTTGAATTTGTACTCGAGTGCCTTCCAAATCTCCATCGCCGATGGATTGTCGGTGTAGATATCGTAGAGACGGTCGGAGAGAGTGTTCAAAATGTGGACATGGCATAGCAACTCGTCCTCTTGACGCTTCTTCCGTTCTGCCCTGAGTTCTTCAGAATCTTTCTCTGTTGGCTCCGGGATAAGCTTCAACGTCGGGTCCAACACGTAGAAGACCTTCATGGCAGTGAGGAAGAAATGCATCTTGTCCTGCCAACGATTGTAGTTGGTTCCATCAAAGCGGTCAAACTTGACGAAGTCTTGGTTCATCACCTTCAAACTCGAAACAGTAGCCTCGATCGCCATTGCAACAGATACTATAAGATTGTTAGAAAATTCTTCAAAATTAAAGACGTCGATGATTGAATCACGCATGGAAACGCTTTCCTTATAGTATTTCTTGCACCCCGAAATGTGTCTTAAGGTTACAAACAAGAATACCGCAGGATACGACAAGCCTAAATTCCAGACTGCACTAAGACAGAGTGAAATCCGAAAAGTAGACAAGAACGATTTTCTGGATATAGAGTTTTGAGGAAATGAGAATAGTTGATTCGAAAATCTGTATAGATTTCTGAAACTGAACTCAGTTTTATAAAGAAATCATACTTATTCGCGAAAAGGAGCACGATTTCGTTCAAACGACACGACTGTTGGCCAAACAACCGTTCATTTCGAAATGACATTACTTTTCATTCAAACAGCAAAAATAACCACCAATTGAAGAGGCGCAACCGTTGGCGAGAATCGCCGCGAGAAGCTCGCGGACCGCGCCATTTCACCAGACTCGCCACGAGCGCACGTGACCGGCGTGCCGAAGTGCCAAAGCGCGCCTACGAAGTGCTACTAAAGCCTCTAAGCCCGTGCCCGAGCCCGAGCCCGTGCCCGGGCCCGAGCCTAAGCTCGAGCCGGAGCCAGAGCCGACGCCGGTCGTCGCTGTCGCCGGTGGCGACACCGGCGAGCGGCGATGTGAGAGTAAAAAATGGCATCGATTTGCCACCTCATATCCACTCCACATCCACATGGCATAATCTCTCCACTACCACATGTTTATTAATGGTTATTAAATGCTTACACTTATAAGGTGCTGAATTCCTTTGTGTTTGTTCCATGTGGGATTCTTTTCCACTCACAAAATACACTCTCTCAACATATTATTTTGTCTTTTAATGAACAATTAAATAAAAGCTTCAAATAATTATATCCCTTATTTAATTTTTTAGCTTTTCCAACAATCCCCCACTTGGTTAGAAAAGACAAAATAGAATCCAGAAGAAAAACAAAGAGTGTTAGTACAGATAAGTATATTTCGATTTGAACTAATCCTTAATACAAGCAACACAAGACTTTATCAAAAATTAGGTAGCCAGGCTTTGAAGCTATTTTCCTTGTGATAAAGTCGGTGTTACTCAACACACACTCCTTAGTGTTCTTTGCCTACATCTCACGCTTAGCACCGTTAATGGCCATGTGCTCATCCTGTCTCGTGAATTTTTCATGAGAGAAACTCCAACTCTCACTTTGGGACGACACCATACTTAAATTCACATAGGTGAAGTTCTTACAGCATCTCTGTTACTTACAGATACTTGTCCTCATGACTGAACTTCATTAAAAGTTAAGAAAAAACTCAACCTCCAATAGTAACATCCAACATTACTGTATGATGTTATGAACATCCAAATCAATGACTTGTTCTTACCCATTGAACCTAATGTTAGTCAATTTCTAATGTTAGGTTGGGTTGCCATCATAGTCGGATCACTACTCAAGGAGTTTAAGACCCATCCCTCTCGAGGTCGATTTCACCAAATCTTTTGCAAGAGGTTTAGTGAACGGATCAGCAATGTTAAAGCTTGATCTCACATATGTGAGCGAAATGATTCCATCTTTGATCAATTTCCTCACATAGTTATGTCTAAGACTAATATGTCTAGACTTTCCATTATACATTTCACTGTATGCTCTTGCTAAGGTTGATTGACTATCACAATGTATCGACACGGTTGATATATTGTCTTTAGCCAATGGAACTTCTAAAAGAAGATCCCTTAACCATTCAGCCTCTTGACCTGCGGAAGCCAGAGCCACGAACTCTGATTCCATGGTCGAATGAGTAATACACGTTTGTTTTTTTGATTTCCAAGAAACCGCTCCTCCGGCAAGTGTAAATACCCATCCGGTCGTAGATTTGTTATCTCTGACACTTGATATCCAACTTGCGTCAATATATCCTTGTAGTACGGCAGGAAACTGACCGTATTGAAGTCCAAGATTCTTGGTTTTTAAAAGATATCCAAAAATTCTTCCAATGGCCTTCTAATGCTCGGCACTTGGATTGCTAGTAAATCTGCTCATTTTACTAACGACGAATGCTATGTCTGGTCGAGTACATTGCATCAAGTACATAAGACAACCAATAGCACTAGCATATTCCAATTGAGCCACAACTCTTCCATCATTATTTTCAAGTTTTACACTTGGGTCAAAAGGGATGTTCACTGTTTAAACTTGTCAAGCATTTTTTCAACATAGTGTGATTCACTAAGTTCATAACCCCCACTGGTTCTACGAACCTTGATACCTAAAATAGTATCAACTTGTCCAAGATCTTTCATTTTGAAAGTGGAAGATAGAAATCTCTTCGTTTCTAATATTCCTTCCATCTCGTTGCTAATGATCAACATATCATCAATATAGACACATAGGAAGATCACAAGGTTACCACGCACTTTTGTGTACAAACACTTGTCACAAATGTTAGGAATAAATCCATTCGGAAGTATGACCGAGTCAAACTTTTGATGCCATTGTTTGGGTGCTTGTTTTAATCCATATAAGGATTTGACAAGTTTGCAAACCTTTTGTTCATTACCCGAAAGCACATAGCCTTCCGGCTGCTCCATGTAAATCTCCTCATCGAGATCTCCATTTAGAAATGCCATCTTGACATCCATTTGATGAACACTTAGGTTATACAAAGAAGTCAAGGCGAACAACACTCTAATTGTTGTTGTTCTTGCTACCGGTGCATATGTGTCAAAATAATCGATTCCTTCCCGTTGTCGAACTCCTTTGGCTACCAATCTAGCATTGTAAGCGTTAAGAGTACCATCTCTGTATTTCTTTCGAAACACCCACTTACATCCAATGGGTCTCGACCCTTTGGGTAGATTGACAATCTCCCAAGTGTGATTTGTCATAATAGAATCCATTTCATCTTGGATAGCATCCTTCCAAAAAGCGGAGTCCCGAGAAGCCACTGCTTCATTATAAGTCTTAGGATCATCTTCAACAAGAAGGATAATCGGAATCTTTCGGGCAAAATTCTCTCTATTTTCTTCTACTAGATAAAAGGAAATAAGTTGAGAATCTATTTCATCAGGTCCCAAATCCTTAGTCTTATGGACTCTCTTGCTAATCCGAGGTTCTGGTTGTTCTACAACAATCCTAGAAGAACTATTCTCTCGAGGTTCTTCATTTGTGGAATTTTGAGATTCGTTTTCCTTAGAATTAGAGTTCTCAAAGAATTCCACGTCTCGGGATTCTACTATGACATTAGATTCTAAATTTAGAAGTCTATATGCCTTGCTATTCGTAGCATAGCCAATAAAAGCACTCTGTATCCCTCAGGGACCCCACTTGGCCCTTTTAGGATCCATGTTTTTGTAGTAGGCTAGGCACCCCCACACTTTGAAATACCCAATATTCAGCTTTCGCCCTTTTCATACCTCGTACTGAGAAATTTGGGTTTTCTTTAAAGGTATACGGTTTAAAATATGACATGCAGAAAGTAAAGCTTCACCCCACAAACTAAAAGGTAATTCAGAATGCGTTAACATGGCATTTATCATCTCTTGAAGTGTTCTATTTTTACGTTCGGCTAAACCGTTTAGCTGTGGTGTACGTGGTGCGGAACATTCATGAACAATACCATTTTCTTCACAAAAGGCATTAAAATCACTAGAAAAATATTCACCACCTCTATCACTTCTAAGAACTTTAATTTTAGTTCCTAATTGATTTTCAACTTCAGCCTTATACATCTTAAAAGCATTAAAAGCATCATCTTTATATATTAATAAATAAACATATGTAAATCTAGACTAATCATCAATAAAGGTAATAAAATACTTATTTCCCCCACGGGTTAACATCCCATTAAATTCACATAAATCAGAATGTATAAGATCTAACAATTTAGAATTTCTCTCTACACTATAAAAGGGATTCTTTATCATTTTAGATTTCACACATATTTCACATTTATCTAATTTATCAGATTTGCACGAAACTAAACCACATTTAATTAATCTTTTCATAGTGCTAAATCCTATTTGTGCTAATATACTATACCATAAAAAACGGAATCAATCATATAAGCAGAAGGAGAAATTTTATTAATAACATTGTCAATAATACATAATTTGACCATCCCTTCACTGGAGTAGCCCTTTCCAACAAATATGTCATTACGGGTCAAGATAAGATTTCCCGAATCATACACAGATTTGATCCCCGGTTTGCCTAGGAGATCACCACTAACAAGGTTCCTACTCATTTCCAGAACATGGAGAACATTGTTCAAAGTGACCTTCTTCCCGGATGTGAAGTTGAGTTCCACGTTTCTGATACCGACGACCTTTGAGCGTTGCTCGTTCCCCATCTGAGCTTCTTGTCCTCCGTCGACTTCAGAATAGGTGTTGAAAGTAGCCCTATTGTAGGATACGTGAACGGTAGCACAAGTGTCGTACCACCACCCTTGAACCTTGCCCTTTGCCGCCATAATTTTGCTCACCATAGCGATTATGTTCCCATCGGTCATAGTGGCTTTGACTTCTTTTTCCGCCATCTTACGGTGTCGATAATCTCGAGCATAGTGACCGGGTTTGCCACACACATAGCAGCCCCCGTTGGACCCCTTGGATACGGACTTGTTGCCGGACTTGACTTTGCTGGAATGCTTGAATTTCTTTGAATCCTTTTTGGGACCCGAAGAACTTCCTTTTTCATTCCACTTCCTTTTGTCTTTCGCGCTCACCGTGTTGGCCTTGAAAGTACCGGCATCCATCGCCTTCTCTCTCATCCTCGATTCCTCCTCGATTCAAAGATGTTTCTGGATTTATTCCAAAGAGAAGTCCTCGATATTGTAAAGAAGTCTCTTCCGGTAGCTTTTCCAGGAATTGGGCAACTTCGCAATAATTGCACCAACTTGGAAAGTCTACGGAATATCAATCTTTACGGCCCTCAATTTGTTGACAATAACTTGCAATTCATGTACTTGAGCAAGTATGGGCTTATCGTCAAACACCTTTATATCAAAATAACTAGAGACAAGGAACTTTTTGGAACCTTCTTCTTCGGCCTTGAATTTGTACTCGAGTGCCTTCCAAATCTCCATCGCCGATGGATTGTCGGTGTGGAGATCGTAGAGACGGTCGGAGAGAGTGTTCAAAATGTGGCCACGGCACAGCAACTCGTCCTCTTGACGCTTCTTCCGTTCTGCCTTGAGTTCTTCAGAATCTTTCTCCGTTCGCTCGGGGATAGGCTTCAACATCGGGTCCATCACGTAGAAGACCTTCATGGCAGTGAGGAAAAAACGCATCTTGTCCTGCCAGCGAGTGTAGTTGGTTCCATCGAAGCGGTCCAACTTGACGAAGTCTTGGTTCATCACCTTCAAACTTGAAACAGTAGCCTCGGTCGCCATTGCAATAGATACTATAAGATTGTTAGAAAATTCTTTAAAATTAAAGACGTCAAGGCTTGAATCACGCATGGAAACACTTTTCTTATAGTATTTCATGCACCCCGAAATGTGTCGTAAGGTTACAAACAAGAATACCGCAGGATACGACAAGCCTAAATTCCGGACTGCACTAAGACAGAGTGAAATCCGAAAAGTAGACAAGAATGATTTTCTGGATATAGAGTTTTAAGGAAATGAGAATAGTTGATTCGAAAATATGTATTGATTTCTGAAACTGAACTCAGTTTTATAAAGAAATCATACCTATTCGCGAAAAGGAGCATGTTGGCCACTAAGTATACAGAATACAGCTTGGAAAGTGTTTTAAGCAACAAACTGTACGATTTTCAAGTTTGAGTGCGTAGCGGAAGTCTTGTTAAAGAAAGTTGCTGTAAATACAGCAACTAGATATGAAGTGTATACTTAAAATAATCGCAGATATTAAAACAGTAAGTGCGGAAGTTAAATGACACAGTAACTAAAGTGGTTCGAGGTAAACCCCTCTACGTCCACTGGTCCTCCACATAGGAGTGAAAATGTTTATTATAAATACTACATACACAACTACGTATTTATAATCAAACCTATCAATGCATCGTTCACATAGATTGATACAAAGATCGTAGCTTTCAACTGTTCACAGAGATTGGTTTAGGCTTTCACTTGACTAACTTCTTCATACACAGTTCCGAAGGTTTGTCTCTACAATGCAAATCCATCACACACAGTTCAGGAAGAGCAAGGCTTTCTCAGTCCACACAGGGCTGATGGGTTTGTTCAATGAAAGAACGTTTGTTGAACAACAGGTTGATTTTCTTGAGCTTGAGCTGATGATATGTTGTTCAAGGTTGAGCACTTGGATATTTCTTCTCTCAGAATATGCAGTATGCTTGAAGACATATATTTACTCAGATATATTCATGTAAGTGCGTATATCTTGTTGTTGGTTTCTGGTTGGTCACTGATCTTCAAACTCTTGGGGATATATATAGCCTTCTGAATAGATCCGTTGAGAAAGATCCGTTGAGCAAAAGTCCGTGACAACTGGATGGTTGACTTGTATAGACCAAGATCTGAATTTTGTGTTGTTTGAAGATCTCTGTCGGTTTTAGTATTTAAATACTTTATCCTTTCAGTATTTAAATACTTCTTTTCAAACGGGACTTAACTTTAGCGAATAATAAAGATTCCTTTTCAAACGGTCTTCAGTCCTGTTTCGATAGGTATTGACGATCTCAATACTTTACAGCTTGAATGCTGTATCCATTTGTGCTGTAGGCTATAATGGAGAAGTCGTTGTATGGAATGTTGCTGTATGAAGAGACAGCTTCCATACTTGGCACTTTTAGACTCTGTTGCTGTATGATGGCATTATGAGAAGTCTTCGATACAGGATCAGCAACCTTCGATCGACTTTCGATACAGCTGCTTGCTATATGCCGGATTGGCACTTTATCAAAACACTCTTGTTGGATTGGTACCGCCACTAGAAGGGGGGGTTGAATAGTGCGGATAAGAGTTTTGAACTCTTTTTGTGCGGAAGCTAAATATCGGATTAATTAAAATGCGGAAAAGAAAGAACATAAGAAATTGTTCGAGAGGTTCGGCTATTAACGAAGCCTACATCCCCTACCTAGTTTTATCGACTAGGACTTTTCTTAGAAATTTTGAATGCACTTTCTAGTTTAGTGCCAACTCTTACAATTTCTTGATTTCCGGGCTCAAGAACAACCTCACTAAAACACTCTTGTTTTTCCGGGTACAAGGCAACCTTACAATAAAACAATTGCGAGTAGGACACTCGACTTTACAAGATATATCGCTCGTTGATACAAGAATATAGATAATAAATAATCGAACAATTCTTCTCGTATCACAATATGGAATGTGTATATCTCGAAATATTAGCTTGAGTATGCTTGTAAGCTCAGATAACTTGTGTGTCTTCCAAATCCTTGAAAGGTGCTATTTATAGCCTTCATGAGGTGAGTTTCCCGTTGGAGTAGTGGCACTCTTTACGTACGTTATGTAAGACAGCTTACGTACGTTACCGATTTTACGTACGTTACAGAACATGAGTAACCGTCGTAATGAACTCTTAAAAATAGTTCAGTGACATTTGGTGAAACTCATTATGTACGTTATGGAATCAATGATTACGTACGTTATCTTTTAGTCAAAGATCCGTTGGATGTGAAGACTTGGTGTAACGGCTAATGACTTTTTTGTGTTGACTAGCAACGGGCAGAATTTCGAATCTTACGTACGTTATGCATAATACATTACGTACGTTACCTGCATAAAAACACTTGCAAAACTTGTGAGTGTTACGTACGTTATATATGAATAGTTACGAGCGTTAAATGTAGAAAAATATGTAAAATAAATTTTGGTTAAATAACTCATCATCAAAATGTATAAAATGATTTATTAAAAATATTGTACCAACAATCTCCCCCTTTTTGATTATGACAAAATTTATATGGGAGTTTTTGAATAAGACGAGTTTTGGAGAATCGAAAGATTTTAAGAAAACTCTCCCCCTGAATAATACTCCCCCTGAAACGAACAAGGAATATTTCAAAAACGAAACATATTTTTCTCCCCCTTTTTGTCATTAACAAAAAGACAAGAGAACCTGTAAGAGCAAGTCAATGAAACACAAAATAGTCAACGAATATCAACGAAATAGCAACGAATAGTAATATATAGCAAAGAAAATCGTCCATAGGAAGAACAACACATTCATTCAAAACAAAGGTAGTAAGAGTTTATGACAATAAACATAGAGAAATGCATGGAATGTTGGTCTTTAACAAAATAGAATCATCATCATAGGAAAGAAAATCCGCTAATCAAGGTTGGCTTCCGGAGGCGTAGGAGGGATCCCGAAATGAGTACATATACTTTTAACCATAATTTTGATCTCGCTCATTTCTTTTTCCAGTTTATCCATACGAGCTACCATCTTGGACGAGGAACTCTCCTGTCTTGGTCTAGAAGGCCCGGGCTAAGTAGAAAGACGAGGCCTAGCATGAGCAATGCCTCGAGATGTGATCCTCTCCTCCGGTCACGGTAGGACACCACCCTCGACTAAAAGATCGTCGTCCTTAAGGTTGGCGAAATATACCCATCGACGGTTTCGCGTTCGAAGATATCTCATCCGGATGGTACCCTCGTGTACTAGGCTCCCCCTCGGGATGGCGACCCCGTGTAGCCCTGTAAGATCAACTCTAGCACTCTCAAAAATCTCCGTCAATATGGAACCAAAAGGCATTCCGGACTTGCGCTGACGGTCGACTTTGGCATAGCTCTTCTTGTGGAAGATCATTCCTTTTTCCACAAACCATCTTAGTACAATCGAGGCAAAGTTTACTTGGTGGTCTTTCCAAACATGGTATATGATTTCCATGTCGATATTTACTAGACGCTGTTGAGCATTGACCTTAGGCATTAGGCATCTAATAATAGCGTCATGAAGTAAACGAATATTGATTCCAAAATCATTGTTTTCAAATCGTCCCATGTTTACTTCAATCACGGCTTTGTCCGACAAGAAATCACGAACTTTAGATTCATGAACAACATAGCTTTCATCGTCAGGCCTTACCCATGAACATCAAAACAAGCTAGGGAGCTCTAAAAAAGAACATGCCTTGGCTATGAACAGGCTTTTTAGAATCAAAAGGCATAAGCTATTAAATAAAATGGAGTCTGAATGAGTATGACCATAAGCAGCCAAACAATCTGCAGCTTTGTTGCCCCCCTAAAGACATGAGAGAATTTCGATAAAGAAAAATGCAGAAAAATTATCAATCACTTCATCCGGAGCGGCAAATTGACCTTTGCAACAAAATCCCTCATTAGGGAGACCAAATATCTCAGATAATTTTGCAGCATCAAACATGATAGGTTTTCCATGGACAATGGAATTAACAACGGCTAATCCATTAGAATCATAAGTCACAAAAAAATTTGCGTAGAATTCCCGTACGCAATCCACAAAAATATGGCGAGCAAGACTTACGAAATGGTTGATACCAAGCATATCAAATTCTATTCCAATACCAACTGAGTTCAAAGATTCAAAGTCAAAATGGTGACTCGGAGTTACCTCTTCGTCAATTAACACTTCTTTGAATATCTTTGAGGCTTGAGCATTCCGGAAAATAGGCTCTCCAGGGGGTGAAGATGAGGATTGAGAAGTTTCTCCTCTGCATTTCTTGTTCGTCCTGGTAGCCATCTGATGGAATCGATCGGAAATTTGAGAAGACGGGCGGATTTTGTGGAGTTTTGAGAAGGGTTCGACGGGAGACGATTTGGGATTAGAGATAGAATGAAGGGATAAATGTCGATCGGGGTATTTAAGTAACAGGGTCAAAGGGCTTTACGTACGTTATATGGTTTCCATAACGTACGTAACTCAAAATCCAAAACTACCTGTACTAAAAACTGGGTACGGTTACGTACGTAGTCCAAAGAACCGTTACGTACGTAATGTCCTCTTACGTACGTAATATTCCAGTCTAAACGGCCGTAAGCCGGACCAAATGAACAGTGATTTCCTTTCGATGATATCCCATTTTTAATGACCTTTTAATGTAGATATGATGAATATGCAGACCTTAAAAATGATCAACATGTCCCATTCCTAAATTTATGCGAATAAAATTGAAAGCTTCTTCGGGTAATGGTTTTGTAAAAATATCCGCCAATTATTCATTTGTATCAACAAATTGGAGACATACATTCTCGTCTTGGACATGGTCACGAATAAAGTGGTGACGAATTTCTATATGTTTTGTCCTACTATGCAATATGGGATTTTTGCTTAGATTAATGGCACTTGTATTGTCACAAAAGATAGGTGTATTTTTAAGCTCGATGCCATAATCTAGTAGTTGATTTTTGATCCATAGGACTTGTGCACATGCACTTCCCGCAGCCACATATTCTGCTTCAGCTGTGGAAGTAGCGACACTAGTCTGATTCTTACTTCCCCATGAAATTAAACATGAACTCATAAAATGACAAGTTCCGGTGGTGCTTTTTCTATCAATTTTGCATCCACCGAAATCGGCATCACTATATGCAAAAAGTTGAAAATCAATGCTCGATGGATACCACAGGCCTAAGCCAGTAGTACTTTTTAAATAACGAAAAATCCTTTTGCATGTAATGAGATGGGATTCTTTAGGATTCGCTTCAAAACGTGCACATAAGCAAGTAGCAAGCATTATATCGGGTCTAGATGCAGTTAAATGAAGTAAAGAGCCGATCATACCTCGATACTGTTTTTGGTCAACAGGCTTACCTTTTTCATCTTTGTCGAGCTTAAGAGTGGAAGACATAGGAGTAGATATTTCTTTGCAATCTTCCATCTTAAATTTATTTAGGAGCTCATTGACGTACTTGGATTGGTGAATGAATATTCCGTCATTGAGTTGCCTAATTTGGAGTCCGAGAAAGTTTTTCAACTCACCCATCATGCTCATTTCGAATTCTCCCTTCATAAGATTTGAAAATTCTTGGGACAGAGATTCGTTAGTTGCACCAAAAACATTGTCGTCCACATAAATTTGGCAAATAAGCATATCATCACCTAAATTCTTAATAAATAGAGTATTATCAACATTACCTCTTTTATATCCATTTGAAATATAAAAAGTTCTTAAACGATCATACCATGCTCTCGGAGCTTGTTTTAATCCATAGAGAGCTTTATGGAGCTTGTACAGATGATCTGGATGATCATAGTCTTCAAAACCCGACGGTTACTTGACATACACCTCCTCCTGGATGATTTCATTTAGGAACGCACTCTTTACATCCATTTGATGGAGTTTGATTTTCTTGTACGCGGCAAAGGCACAGAGAAGACGAATTGCCTCAAGACGAGCAACAGGAGCAAATGTTTCCTCATAATCCAAGCCTTCTTCTTGATTATAACCTTAGGCGACCAATCTCGATTTATTCTTAATTGGGAGACCATCATCATCGGTTTTAATTTTATGAACCCATTTAGTACCACTGATTGATTTGTCTACCAGTGCCGGAACCAATTCCCAAACATTATTTCTTTCGAATTGGGTTTAGCTCTTCTTGCATAGCAATAGCCCAATTATCGTCATTGATGGCTTCATCGATATTCTTTGGTTCTGTAAGAGAAATAAACGCAATATTGTTAATACAATCATTTATATTTTTCCTAGTTCTTACACCTTCATCGATTTTTCCGAGAATTTGTTCCATCGGATGGTCTTTCACATTTGCCCAATCTTTAGGAAGGTTGTAGGAATTCTCCTCCTGCTTGTCCGAGCTTAAGTCGAGCTTCTCCAACTCCTTTGACGCTTCTGACACTTCTTTAGCCGAACCATACTTGCATCATCATCAAAAACAACCTTTCTCGGGGGTAAAACTGTATCATCGAATTTTACATGAATTGACTCTTCTACCGAGCCTCTTCTACAATTAAATACACGATAAGCTTTACTATTAGTCGAATAACCAAGAAATATTCCAATATCCGATTTAGAGTCAAATTTTCCCAAATTATCCTTACCATTATTATGAATAAATACCTTACAACCAAATGGATGAAAATAAGATAAATTGGGCTTTTTACCTTTAAATATCTCATATGGAGTCATCATTTTGTTCCTCCGGAGATGGACTCGATTAATAACATAGCAAGCGGTATTAACGGCTTCGGACCAGAAATATTTAGGAAGCCCATATTCATTGAGCATTGTTCGGCTCATTTCTTCTAGAGAGCGATTCTTCCTCTCGACAACTCCATTTTGTTGAGGTGTCCGAGGTGCCGAAAAATTGTGCCCAATACCATAATTATCGCACCCAATCTTCAAAACTATTTGAATCAAATTCTTCACCATGATCGGTTCTGATGGCGATAATTGGTAGCTCTTTTTCCTTCTGGGTAACCTTACACCACTTAACAAACTCGTTAAATGCATCATTTTTATTTGTCAAGAATTTTACCCAAGTAAATCTCGAAAAATCATCAACAAGAACTAAAGTATAAAGTTTACCTGTTAAGCTAGCATGCCGAGATGGACCAATCAAATCCATATGAATTAATTCAAGAATGCGACTAGTGGAAATTTCCATTTTTGGTTTAAACGAGCCTCTAGCATGTTTACCTTTAATACAGGCCTTACAAATGTGGTCTTTTCTGAAATTTAATTTTGGTAGACCACGGACAATATCGTTTTTGGCCAATTTTGAAAGAAGTGGTAAAGGGGCATGACCCAATTTTCGGTGCCAAATAACGACATTTTCATCGTATGAAAGTAAGCATTTTTCATTGAAAGAAGATTCATCTTGAAGATCAACAATATAAATATTTCCATATCGCAAGCCAATAAAAACAACTTGGTCTTTTCTCATTGCAGTGCAATGTGTACTTTCAAAAATTAATTTAAGACCAGTGTCACAAAGTTGGAAAACACTTAGAAGATTATGGCAAAGACCATCAACAAATAGAACATTTTCAATAGTGGGTAAAGGTTTCTTACCTATCTTACCTGTCCCTTTTATTTGGCCCTTTTTATTATCGCCAAATGTTACACAGCCACGATCTTCCTTTTTCAGCTCCGTGAAGAGATGTTCATTTCCACTCATGTGATTTGAACATCCACTATCAACATACCATTTATTTGATACTGTTGTCTTCCTTGCTTGTACCTACAAAACCAAATTTCTTCCGTTTTATAGGTACCCAGGCTAATTTGGGTCCTGTGGAGTTAGATACAAAAACTTGGTTTTGAACAATGGTCCCTTTAGGTACCCAAATTTGTTTGACTTTTATAGTTCGTCTAGAACTTCTACAGTAAGTTTCGGTATGTCCTGGTTTTAAACATTTTGGACGTGATGGAATTCCCGTTTTTAAAGTGTCCGAATCTTTCGTGGTAATTTCTAAGGACTTTTTCATTGGAAATGAATTATATCTGAGTCCTTGTTTTGAAAGAGAAAATTTTTGACCAAATAAGAGTTGCTCAAATTTTTTCATTACCATACGAGAATTTCTAACGTAAAGTTTCAATTCTTTCTGAGTTTTGTGTAAATCATCTCTCATAATTTTCTCGGTTTCCAGACAATTTGTTTGATCAATCGATACATCCTTGTTTTTCAATAATTCTGAATTTTCACTTTCAAGAAATTTTATTTTCTTTTTCAAATCTTTATTACTATTGCAAACTTTTTCGTATTCATTGTTTAAAGATTCAAAAGCATCAAGAAGTTCTTCATGAGAAGAATCACTAACCTCGACTTCTTCGTCGCTATCTTTGGATGCGCGGGCCATTAGAGCAAGATTGGTTTGAACTTGAGGTTCATCATCCTCATCATCATCGATCCATGTAGCGACATAGACTTCCTTCTTTTTGAACTTTTCGTGAGGTGGTTTTGATGAACTCATTGGAGTAGCAGCACGGCAATCTTTAGCAAAATGGCCTGGAACGCCGCACCTTCGACAAGTATTGTCGAACCTTTTATTTTGTGGGAAGTGAGTCTTTTGGATTCATCCCTCGGTTCTTGTTTGATGTCCCTCCGGCGCCTTTGTAGAAGATTTTTGAATTTCTTTATGTTTTTGGCATAAAAGGCAGTTTCTTCATCCTCTTCTTCGATAGGTTCATCTTCTAGATCGCTATCTTCTTTGGCTTTCAAGGCGATCGTCCTTTATCTCTCCTTGGGCTTTGGTTTCGAACTTCGAGATTTAATGACAATCTCGTAATTGATGAGAGATCCAATAAGAGCGCTGAATTCAATGGTGTTGAGATCTTTCGACTCCATGATAACCGTAACAGTAGCGTCCCATTCTCTTGGTAGAGATCGAAGGATTTTCTTGGCTTTATCACTACTTGATATAGGTTTCCCGAAAGAAGCTAGCCCATTTGTGATAGCCGAGAAGCGGTCAAGCATAGTAGTAATGCTTTCTTCTTCTTTCATAGTGAAGAGTTCATAATCGTGAAGAAGCATATTGATTTTTGTTTCCTTCACTTGACTCGTACCTTCATGGGTAATTTCGAGCATTTTCCAGATCTCTTTGGCCGTCTCGCAAGAAGATATTCTGTTGTGATCCTCTGGGTTGAGAGCACAGTAAAGCAGTTGAGTAGCTTTACTATTGAAGTGATCATTCTTCCAGTCGGCATCGTCGTATTCTTCAAAGCTGTTGATCGAGCCATCTGGCTTCTTAGGAATGGTAGGTCCAAGAGCAATGACCTTTCAAATTTCAATATCGTGAGCTCGGATGAAGATAGACATTTTCTTCTTCCATGTCATAAAGTTTGAACCATCGAAGAAAGGAGGGCGATTGAGAGCATTGCCTTCAAGAGAAGAGTGGATAAAGGCCATTTCTGGATCTTTTCTCTAGCGGGTGTTAATCCGGTGAAAAAGATACTGCTCCGATACCAATTGTTGGATTGGTACCACCACTAGAAGTGGGGGTTGAATAGTGCGGATAAGAGTTTTGAACTCTTTTTGTGCGGAGGCTAAATATCGGAGTAATTAAAATGCGGAAAAGAAAGAACACAAGAAATTGTTCGAGAGGTTCGGCTATTAACGAAGCCTACGTCCCCTACCTAGTTTTATCGACTAGGACTTTTCTTAGAAACTTTAAATGCACTTTCTAGTTTAGTGCCAACTCTTACAATTTCTTGATTTCCGGGCTCAAGAACAACCTCACTAAAACACTCTTGTTTTTCCGGGTACAAGACAACCGTACAATAAAACAATTGCGAGTAGGACACTCGACTTTACAAGATATATCGCTCGTTGATACAAGAATATAGATAAGAAATAATAGAACAATTTTTCTCGTATCACAATATGGGATGTGTATATCTCTCGAAATATTTTGCTTGAAATAGCTTGAGTATGCTTGTAAGCTCAAATAACTTGTGTGTCTTTCAAATCCTTGAAGGGTGCTATTTATAGCCTTTATGAGGTGAGTTTCCCATTGGAGCAGTGACACTCTTTACGTACGTTATGTAAGACAGCTTACGTACGTTACCGATTTTACGTACGTTACAGAACATGAGTAACGGCCATAATGAACTCTTAAAAATAGTTCAGTGACATTTGGTGAAACTCGTTACGTACGTTATGTAATCAATGATTACGTACGTTATCTTTCAGTCAAAGATCCGTTGGATGTTAAGACTTGGTGTAACGGCTAATGACTTTTTCGTGTTGACTAGCAACGGGCAGAATTTTGAATCTTACGTACGTTATGCATAATACATTACGTACGTTACCTGCATAAAAACACTTGCCAAACTTGTGAGTGTTACGTACGTTATATATGAATAATTCCGTACGTTAAATGTAGAAAAATATGTAAAATAAATTTTGGTTAAATAACTCATCATCAAAATGTATAAAATGATTTATTAAAAATATTGTACCAACAACTCTATCAAAACTTACGATACATGGACTGTTTTATCCTAACAATTTCCCCCTTTTTGATAATTTGCCAAGTCTCCTTTAAGTCCTTTTGATGTTTTCCAAACATCCTTGATGATGCCAAAACCTTGACACTTAACATATTCCAGGAGGGCAGACTTCTTGGTCTTCTGTCGAATGTTCTGGCCTTCAGCAATTAGACTAACACTATGAACTACTCGCAGGCGAGTTCAACTTTAAAATAAAAGAGTATTACATCATTAAACTTATGATTGGCGCGGAGGCACAATCTTACAGTGTTATCTAGATACATACAACTGAATTTTATGAATTGTTCGCAGACAAGTTCGTACAGCTTAATTTTTAACAAGTTTTGATTCTTGTATTAATTCAGAAAATGGATTGAATTACGTAATCATACGAGAACACAGTAGATTACGAGTTGTAATCTTTCAAGAGAAAAATATTTTATTGATATTGAACAAAGATTACAAAGTTTTTGTTATCTCAAAACAAATAAGAATACAGAAATAAGAATACAGGAGGGAATCTAGCTCCTATAATCAGAATGCCTCCAAGGCCTTTTAGGGTCATTCTTGGTACACTTCCACCAATTTTGATGAGTGTCCCTGTTTCGATTTAGGTATATAGCTTGATCTTCGTAGGATTTTTCGAAAACCAGGATCCAATCTTCTGGGTGGGTAACCAAGTCACCTTGCCTATGCTTGGATTTCATCTTCTGCTGAAGCGGGAGCGTTCCTTCGTCCAACCTTTTCTTAAACTCCTCTGCGGCTTCCTGCACCGTCCTGCAACTGTTGAATATTGAAGATTCCCTGATAAGAACCACGAAGTATCTTAGTAGTTCATTCTTTCTCCAGTTCTTGATCTCGTCTGCAGTTGGCTGTCGGTTGGCCGGGAGGTTTATTACTTGCGGCTTTTGTACGAGGTTCTTCCATGGAAAATTAGGATCGTGAAATTTTGGACGATCTCCCTGTATCTTGACGTTGGGAGTATGAGATGATAAACGAGAAATAGCAGCAGTGATGTTGTCTCCAAATGTAGCTTCCATCTCCTTCTCTTGCTCGAGACTTGTTCTCCTCGCAGCTTCCCTCGCTTCTTCCCCCCTTTTGTCGTTATCAAGATAGGACACTTTTTCATCAAGACGTTCCAGGATTTGCATAGCAGCATCCTTTTTGGTCTCAAAACTTGTCATTTTATTCACTAGGGAGGTGAGCACCTGCGACATATCTTGAATTTTCTTGTCGTGTGCTCAGTAGGGAACCCAGTTCAATGAGTGGATCTTGTCTTGGCCTCAGAAACACGAAGCTTGACTTGTTCTTCCATCAGGATCTGCTCCTGACGCTGTTGTAATTGGCTAAGGGCCTGCTTGAAGACGGTAGGCAGAATACGGAAGGCTTCTTCAACTTTAGAAACTTCATGCCTCATACCAGTCATTTCTTCAATGGCTGATGTAACCAATTAATCTCCTTTTCAACAGCATGCAGGGCATTCACGGCGTCCTACAAGAAAACGGTTTGGCGGCCAAGAGCATGCAATTGCTCTTTCTTCTCGATGGTTCGGGGAGAGTCTGGCTGGGAAAAATCTTCAGCTCCATTCAACTGTCTCAAGTTCACATTGGGACGTGAATCGAGATGGACATCCTCAGGTGTGATACCGTCGTCGGATTCCAAAACAATTGAAGGTGCAAGAGCATCCGATGTGGGTTCGGCAACAGGGGTTGCTGTATTCTCCTGTTCTGAAATAGTTTCTGAAGACAGAGGTACAGGAGGGACTGAATCCTCCTGCTGTCTCTCAGCGTCCGCCTGCTCCTGTAGAGGGACTGATTCCTCATGCGGGATGGCGCTGGTCTGGTCGTCTGTGGCGACAGGCTCGGGTGCCTGTTGAGTGGCTGGATGTTCCTCCGCTACAGGAGGGACTGAATCCTCGATGTTGGGAACATTATTTTGGCTTGAGGTCCCTTGATCCGGTTGGTTTTCCTCACGACTCATTCTCAGACCTGCCTGTAGGGCGTCGTCGTTGTCCGAGTCATGATCAGATTTGGAACTGTGGGGATCTGACCCGATGGATTTTGATTTTCTTTTCTTGCGGGTGTCTGCCTTGTCCATCAGGTGGCTGGTGATCAACTCTTTACAGAACAGGTTGTCCCATTGGATAAGGACTTTAACATCTTGAGAGTCCGTCACTTCCAAGACAAACCTTTCTTCTTTACACCAATCGCTCCAGTTGTACAAAGTGTTGTACGGAGCGAGCCTGTAGTCTTTCCACTGGACAAAGCATTCATAAGCTTGCTCGATTTGCACAGAAAGCAAAGTCTTGTTTATTATGGTGTCTGGGGAGGGGCTGCGTACAGTGCTTGGGTCCGCTGTATGCACGGGTTCCTCGACAGGCATGGGTTCTTGTGTTGGATCTGGATCCCGAACAGGGGTTGGTACCTTGAAGGGAGAAGGATCCTGAACGGGTGTGGAATCCCGAATAGGATATGTGGCTATTGGCTCCAAAGAGGCAGCCGCCTCGCCAGAGTCTTTTAAGTTGGCAGATGTCTGTGTATCCATCGTAGCCGCCAAAGGCTCGGGATCTACTGTCATGACAGTAGCAGTCATCTCTTCCGCAGGGGTTGCGCCCTAGGGGCTCGATACAGTGGGTTGGGCCGTTGAAGGAGCATCCTCGGAGATTTCTGTAACTTTAACTTTTGTGAGCCTCCTTAGCTTCCTTTTCGGCTTCTCACCAGCAACGGGAGTTTTGCTGTGAGATCTCTTCCTTTTCTTCGAGGTCTCCTCGCTCTGGGATTTCGAAGACACGTCCCTTGGATCAGCAGAAAGTGGCAAAGTTCGGACAAAAGGTCTATTCGCAATTAGGGTTTCTTTGTTAAAGACAGAGGGCCTGATGCTTCCCATGTATATCCGAGAATTGATCTTCTTTGCTTCTTTGGCTTGCGGAACACCGCATTTCGTCAGAATATAATTCAGAAATTAACCAAAGGACTTCTTTTGCGAGGCAGGGTTGGATACTTCTTCCTGCAGCCTCTTGAGTATAATTTGATACCAGTTGACCTTTTCACAGGTCATGATGGCGATCATCATCCTAAACCTCAAATTGGTGCACATCTCGAACGCACCTATTCTATTCTCAATTACACGGAAACAAAAATCGTGTAAGTAAACAAAAGGTAGACAAAAATGTTTCTTGTGGCAAGAAGTGTGAACCGTTTCAACCGATGCTGAACCGGTGAATAATCCATAGTATCTGGTCAGGATTTCTTGGGACCCAAAGGTCTCAAGTTCTTTCATGGTAAGGCCATCAGCAGGTAGCCTGTAGAGATTCTGATGCAGCTCTTGGTCAACACGGATCTCCACTCCGCGAATGACAGCAGTGATGTCAGCAACGTTTCCTCCTTGAGCGAGTGAGAAGAAATGGACAACAGCGTTGAGGTAAAATTCCTCAACCATTTGAGCATCGAAACGCTCAGCGGTGTGACTCCCAAGGCGATAAAGGCCTTGTTGACGAATCATAGTAATGACGTACTCCATCGATTCAACGTCATCACCTTCAGTACGAACACGTTCAACCACTACATATCTAGCAAAGATCCATCTGTCGATGATGTTGGAGGTCTTCTTGAGAGAGAGAGAGAGAGAGGAGGTCTGTGAAGATGCCATTGTTGATTCTTGAAGAAAAGTGAGGAAGATTCAAAGAAAATTGCAGTAAAAGCAATAAAACTTGTGGGCTGTATGCTCAACGACTCGTTCAATATGCAGAAAGCGTAAAGAGTCTGGAGAAGCATTAACAGTCCTTTTATAGTGGGCGGCGATGAAGGGTTTTCAGATAATGAACGGTCAGATTTAAGGGATGGGTACCGTTGTTTAAAATGAACGATCAGGATGGACTGAGTATAACGGGTACAGCTTATCCATCTAATTTTAAAATGATAGTGGGTCCCACATCTGACGTATCAACTTCCCTTATTGCCCGAATTAGCGGTGTGAAATTATAAAATAATTTGAAACATCGCGGCTTTTCAGATACTAATGTTCAGATGTCGTGTAAAGCATTTAATGCAAAAGACTTTTTAATTATAACAGGGCACGTGGACTAAAAGTAGTTTTTAAAAAGAAATAACATATTAATTGATTTTCCCATAGTATGTACTGTATCCACGAAAATACAGCGTTCCCTCTTAAAAGGTACATACGAGTTTCAATTCCATACAACAATTTTCGGATTAATGCAGTATTCATGGGTCGTACTATATTCCCTCTTAATTATTGCACACGTCAGTTGTAGGATAATTCATGTCGCTTTGTTCCTACAGTGCTGTTCTGATAGTCTGAGTGTACAGATAATTAAAGTTGGATACTGTATTCTTGGGTCTTACAGCATTCCCCCTCAATTGCTGAGTAAAAGCATTAAAAACTTATAGGGAGTCAGGCTGTAGCAATCCCAATTCTTGTCAAAGCATGTAGAATCTTACTGTGTCGAGAGGTTTGGTAAATATGTCGGCTACCTGGATATCTGTATGAACTTTTTCAAGCCGAACATCCTTGTTCTCAACATAATTCTTGATGAAGTGATGCTTCATGTTGATATGCTTAGTGCGCGAGTGCAATACAGGTTTGTGCGTTATTGCAATTGCACTCGTGCTATTGCACATTATCGGCGTTTCTTTGGCTTCAATTCCATAGACTGACAGCTGTTGTTGCATCCAAAGGATCTGCATACAGCAACTACCAGCAGCATAGTATTCTGATTCTGCTGTGGAAAGCGAGTTTGCCAATTGTTTCTTGCTAAACCAAGACACAAGTCTAGGTCCAAGAAAGTGACAAGTTCCACTTGTACTCTTCTTATCTAGCATGCAGCCTCCGAGATCCGAGTCGCTGTAGCCAACTAAATCGAATCCGCCTTCTTTAGGATACCACAGTCCTACATCGACTGTTCCTTTGACGTATTTCAGGATTCGTTTGCCTGTTGCGAAGTGTGATTCTTTAGGTGCTACTTGATATCGCGCGCACACTCCTACAGCAAACTGGATATTGGGCCTGCTAGCCGTTAAGTACAGGAGTGAGACAATAAGCTTTTGTTAGATGTATTTTTGTGCGCTTTACTATCATTATTTTATCTCTATTTTGTGTTTAAAACTGCATAAATGAACTTTTAATGCATTATGATTGTATGTTTTGAAGAAAATTAGAGTCCAGGAGCTTAAACGAAGAAAAACAGGCCAAAACCACATTGATTTAATGGCAGAGTATGACCTAACAGAAGAATCTTGGTTCAAGAGTATGTTTGATTTGCGTCGACATTAGATTCCTTCATATTTTAGGGATTTTTTGATGTGTGGATTGCTTCGAACAACTTCGCTCTCCGAGAGTGAATAATTTTTTTGGCAGGTATGTTACTTATTGTTGTTCATTTAAATAGTGTAGTTGCTGAGATGTATATTTTCTTATTATAAATCAGATGTTCATTTTATTTTGTAGGTATTCAAGCCTCGTGCTAATTTTCTTCAATTTTTATGCATTTCGAAAGTGCTTTAGACGCTCAGCGGCATGCAGAAGATCAGATGAATAACGATGATGAGTCATGTGTTCATAGTATGAAAAATCCATTATTGATTGAGAAACATGCTGCTGATATTTATACAAATAGTGTTTTTCAGAAGGTGCAAGAGGATATTTTATGTGCAATTTTTGATTTTCGTGTTTTGAGTATCAAAGTTGAGGCAAGTTGTAGGTTATATGAGATAGATGATGATAAAAATGGCATATATACTGTGGTGCACACAGAATTGGATGATGCTATATTATGTAGTTGTAAGAAGTTTCAAAGAATTGGCTTACTCTTTTGTCATGCTTTTGTTTTATTGAAAGATTTAAAGATTGAACAAATTCTCGAGAGATTCGTTGTTAATCGTTGGACGAAGTTTGCATTGTTGATGCCGATATTTGAAATTGTTGGGGATGTGCTTGATAGGACCTATACTTTTCCTCACGGTAAAATAATCAAACACTGTATATCATTAAGTTATAAATCAATTATGGTTACTGATATTCTACTGTTGCATTTAATACTTTAGCGTATTGCTACAACAATCTATTAATGTTGCTTTTAATTATTTATGATATTGCTAATTAGATCTTCTCTTAGACTCTGTATGTCGATATACTGTGCTC
Organism: Orobanche coerulescens; assembly: GCA_033398695.1. Classification (NCBI taxonomy): domain Eukaryota; kingdom Viridiplantae; phylum Streptophyta; class Magnoliopsida; order Lamiales; family Orobanchaceae; genus Orobanche; species Orobanche coerulescens. Next base: position 24,207,575 of record CM065805.1, on the reverse strand, counting down.
TATAGGAGAATTGTGCTACGTTCTTCTCCAACAATCAAAGAATGGAACTCAAGTTTGCTCAAACAAAGGGAAAAATCTGAAATCAACCCTGGTGGATTCGGCGGAGGATATCATTGTGAGCCATTTAACCCATGCCCAACTACAGTACCAACAACATCAACTTCAACAAGCAAAATTATGACTGCACCACACTGCAAATCGAATCGCTGAATCAGTCAACTTCTCGTGCCGATGCACAAATATTTGCTAATAAGTTCTTGAAAAAGGCAAAGTTACTGGAAGAATCAATGCTTGGCGTAATGACAATTGTCCAGGAGACGCCCGCACACATGCTAGAAGACTCGAATTTCAAAAAAATGGTTGATGCAGGACAACAATTAATAAGATGCAAGCCAACAGAATCAACACCCCACACATCACCAACTAAAACAAGCTTCCAGTTCACACAAGGCTCAAATGATTTCTAGGAACACCCTGACCTACTTGTGATGATTGAAGGCATTGAAAATGTAGTGGAAAAGAGAGGTGAGTTCATGAAGAAGAAAGATGACATGCCAAGTTCAGTTTAGACCTAACGCAGGAAGAATGGTAATTTTGACACGAAAGTTTAGAAGATGAAATATTGGAGGATGAAGGAATGAACGAAAAAATGGTAATTTTGACACGCAAGCATTGAATGTTGCAAATTCAGAGGTAATTGTTAAATCATATACTGCATGTAAAAGTTTATTTTAGTGACCAGTACACTGATATAAAAGTTTATTATCGTGTACTAATTGTATAAATATACTGCAATAATTTTTCCAGTATAAATGTCCCAATTCCACTTACATGACATCACAGGCTCCTACAACTGAATGATCAACAGTTCAGCAACAACTGCAAAACCAAAGTAACGAAATAATCGCACCAATAAATAATCAGCCACAGTTACATACATTGGTCAGGAGAATCAGGCTGAAATGAAGAGAACTCAGAAGTTTTTGCCACCATACTGTATAAGGGTAGTAGACGTTGTCGAAAAGTTGAACAAAACAGAGAAAGAGCGGTGGTATTGGATGATGACTGCACAAAATGCCAACAAGTAATTATTATTGCTCTATTACTCAAAACAAGCATACAACAAAATATACAATATACATGAAAGTATTTATTTTATTTTCAGCGAAGATATATTGTTTTCAAATGGACGTGTCGAGATAATGAGTCAGGAACTTAAGACATTGTGCTCTGCAATGTATATAAACAATGCGGTTCTAGATGTCTGGAGTACTATACTCAATAACAAAGAGCAGCTGCGTTCACCAAATTCGCCTTGCAGATTCGTTGCGACAACTAATCCATTAAATGCGTATGTATTTTTACAGATGATGATTAGTCCAAACTTCAAAAACCGACTTCCTCTTATCTTTCCATAGTACTTATCGAAAAGCCTCTCCTTACTAGAAAAAAACAAACCATCAAAATCACTAGATTGAACAAACAATTTGTGATCCATTAAAGCATGTAATAACTTAGACATCAAATCTAAGTTACCTTCCACCAACCCCAAGCAACAATAAAATTCAGAAAATAATTAACTCATGACCAATTTACGATCCTCAACAGCAACACACTAGTGAAAAAATTTCTTTTATTTTTTTTCCAGTGAAGCTTGTGTTCAACTAAACTTCTAAGAAGATAATCACACCAGTTGTACTGCTTAATGTTGGACACATCTTCCAAGCAATTCATGATACGTGGTTTGATGTATCCATTATTAGTGTTCTCAATCAAGCTTGCTGTCATTAGCACCATCAAATGATGTTTAAACCAATCTCCGCCTTCAGTTTAGGATAGCATTTTCTCGGCGACATTGTTTGCTACTACACCTCTCTTTGTACCTTCATAAAAGCTTGTTCGTTGATCCAGCAGAGAACTTTTTCATGTTCTGTTTTGGGCTCTATCATAAGTTGACCATGAGGTAGCTCTAAAATGAGCTTAACGTCATTTGGTTCGATGTGTACTGTGCGGCCTCCTTGTAGATTAATTTCACAAGTTTTCGGATTGAAATTGTCAAGCATCCAATAAGCCAGTTTTGCTGGGACCTCTTAGATTTGTAACAACAGTATATCCCTAATTCCAATATCCATTACATCATTTCTTTGTGTTTGATTCATACTGGAAATTGCATTTACTAGAATCTGGGGCTAGTTCTGAGCTGTAATATTGGATGATTATCGTTTCTTCCATTGTTGTCTTTTTATTCGGAGTTATCACAGTTGTTTACATCCTGCTGTGGCTGAGGTCCTTCGTCTATATCATTGTTTTGTAGTTTGGTTCTGAATGCTAGAATACGGGCTCGTCTTCTTTTCGCGTTTCTGATCAGTAAGCAATGCAAAGTACAAGCACCAACATTAATATATAAAACAAATGAAATAAAAGAGAATAATGGTATTTATCATTCGGTAGAACCAATATTAAGAGGACATCATTATCATAAGTATAACAATAGTACATCCTTCTGAATGAAGCATTATAATACAGGAAAACAAGCAGAAAAAGTTACAAACATCATAGCAAAATCGGAGTAGCATAACGGTCACACTAAATATACAATATAAAAACATTTTACAAGCAATATAATTAAATGAGCAGCAGAGAATACATCAAAGTAAAATTATAGCAAAGAAATAAAATAAGCACTAAATAAGCAGTATAAAACAACATTTCAAATAGTATTACAACAAAGTAATACTATAGCAGAGTAAAACAAGCACGATAAGACCATGGTAAAACAAGCAATATACAGCATTATACAACAATGTTGTTCATATAGCAAGAAAGCAAATCATTCCTACTAAATCAGCATTATAAAACAACATTCGAGTAGTATAAAGGGGTGAGTAGCAGACCATGGTAAGAACAACATGATATTCTTACCAATTAAGCACTACAACAAAATAAAACCAGCATTTATTTCATTATACAAAAATTTTGTTCACGCATCAAGTTGCCAAGATTTCTTTTACAAAAGCAGCGTACTGAAAACACAAAGCACTTAAAAATTTCAAACTTTTATTATATTTTACATATTTTTATCATAAATTGCATTTTCGGACAGTGCAGAAGTTGTATTGTTCAAATTAATTGGAAATAATGTGCATGTGGGGGTAATATAGTACAAAAATACCTGGTGGTTCTTCTCTTTCAGTTCTTTCGTGCTTCGTCGGCATTTGGGCCGATATTATGCAATAGTCGCTAGTTTGCTTCATTTTTGTCGTGTGAATTGCTGCTCCGGGAATTCTTGCTGAATTTGACAGATTTTCTTCAGTTTTGTGGATGGATTAATGCTTCGATATGCGTTGGGACAAGAAACCTAGGATGCACTACGTGGGGTGTACTATGGATTCAAACCGGTTGTAGAGTGTGTTCTTGGTTAATGAGATTTTTACGGAAGATAAATTTTTAATGGGATATGGAGAATCACGGGATTATCTCTGCAAGTTATATAGTAAGTTTTTTTGGACAGAAATACCTTTATTTTTTGTGTTGAATGCATGTTGTGAAGTGTTAATTAAATATATGGCGTAATATTGATCATTTATTTAGTTTCATCTAGTGGACTAGGAAGGTTTCTAATTCTTACACCAGGTATGGTTCTCACCGAAATCATACCCCATATATATATGTATGATATCTATGGATATTTTACGTGTAAAATATAGAATTGTATTTTGGAATAAAAAATTAAAGTAATTGAATACTGAGTAAAAATAGGTGTTAATTTGTAGTATTAGGTCATTTTTCCAAAAAATTACCATAAAGATAATATTTAATATATAAAATATTTTCTTATATAAAAAAGTTACTTTGTATATCTTGGACCATGAGTTTTACTCACAAGTTTTACACTATTTTGTAAAGTTATCAAACAACCCGTTTCATTACAAATCATACATTTTTAGTCTCTTTATTAGTGCATTATTTATCAAATCGGCTCTCCATCCAACTTCGATTCATTCTAAAACGGTCTGAGAGTTGATCTGTACGACGTAATAGTAGAGAGACTAAAAATATATGATTTGTAGTACAGATGGATATCTGATAACTTTACAAAGTGAGGGGCCAAAGAGCTCACCATTAGGGTATCAGAACGAGTAATGCATCAAACTTTATTGGGTTCGGTCCCGTGAAATTATTCGAACCTTAGGTTCGATTCTGCTCGAAAATTTCGTACCTCAGAATTTGAGGTTCGATTCGGCTCGAAGGCAATTTTTTTTATAGTTCGATTCGATTCCGCTCGAATTTTCGAACGTTGGAATATAGTTCGATTCGGCTCGAGTTAAAGTCCACTATAACTCTATAAGTCGAGTATAGTTCGAATATAGTTCAGTCCGATTAGCCGAAGCCGAATGGTTCGACCTGGGATGGGAGGGGTTTATGTCTTGGGCCAAAGCCCCTCGAATCGAGCCGAACCGTTCGATCTGATTCCCGAATCCTATTTTATAGGGTTCAGCTTTACGTTTGGTGCCCCGAACCGAGCCACGAATCGAGCTTTTTCGAGCCGAATCCTTCGAATCGAATCAAACTTTTAGGTTTGTTCACAACCCTACTACCTTCCCTATCAAAAATAAAAATTTCTTAACTAAAAACAAGTGGACCTAGTAATCAAATCATATTTCAACTAATTTGAAGAAATATAACTTAGGATTTTGAAAGTAGTATTAAATATGTTAAATTCAATATTTTGCTAAATAACTCACTAGATTTAGTTGATCCAGTGTTATTTTTATTATTTCAAGTGTTCTATTTTTTTAATAAACCGGAACATTAAAATAACCATGTTATGGATTATACTGGCACTCGGATTTTATTACCGTGTATCAAAATAAAAAAAGTATAATGGAATACATGATTTTCATTTTATAGAATATTGGTAAAAAAAATTAGTTTTAAGAATACCGAAGGCTAAAACACCAATAATCATTATATATAATATTAAAATATTGAAGCAAATATAATATTATAAACAAATATAGATTATTAGGATTTGTAATTTAGAATTAAAAATATGAACTTGATATGCAACGATAAATAATAAATCCAGAAACTTTATATCATTCTTTATCCCATCAAATAAAACAAACGAGTCCTGAGCATAATGCTTATATATACAGATTAAACTACTGATGTTGTACAATTATACTGGTTCCGATGCCCAGACGCAATTTAGTTTTTCTTAAGTTAATATTAATTCTTTATTATATTTTTAGATATTCAGTATTCATTTTAAATTGTAGATCATGAAATATGATTATTTTGATATATCTTTTTGCCAAAAATGATAAAAGCAAATGATTATAATTTAAATGGAAACAATTTATTTGGGCATGAACAAAATCATCCTTCTAATTATGGCTGTTATGGGACCAGTTCGGACCGGATTTCGACAGAACCGAAAGCGGCCTGATAACTTAGCGGATAGAATCGAATCGGACCAGTAAGTCTGTCGGGTCAACTTTCAGACCCAGGATCGGACTGAAACCTACCGGTTGTGAACCCGGATCGATTCGGAACCCAGAATTTAGAACCAGAAAATCAAAACCTGAACAATTTTTGTTTTTTTTCTAGCACCTTGTATTGATCTAGCGGGCCGTAGGCACTTTAGATTTTAGGTTCCGGATTATGGCCCATTTTGGACATAATTCGGAGTTGAGTTATTTTAGTCTACGGGTTCGCATATTAGCCCACGGTTTGTGGTGCACTTTGTATTTCTTTAGCGGGCCGTAGATTTCTTCGATGTTTGGACCCGAATTATGACCCATTTTTGGTCATAATTCGGGGCTGATACTTTGTATTTTTTGATTTCTTCTTATATACAGGTTGGTGGGTCCCGCCTCAACCCCCGTCCACACTGGACGCTTTTTCTTTTTAAAAAAAAAATCTAATTTTTATGATTCAAAACAGAACAGCATATCTAATGTTTTGGATTCAATGAAAAACAACAAGTCTAACCTCAAATTATTGTACTTATGTGTTCTGTTTAAGAAATAAGATCAAAGATTGAAGATGGGAGAATGGAGATAGAGAATGAAGAACTAAAGACTTGAATCGTCAACCCCCATTTCATATCATTCTTTCTCCCGTCATTTCTAGTCTTCACAACTCTGTATATTTCTCTATCTAGAAGGTCAAACCTAAAGTATTTTGACTAATTCAAGAATTTTGTGCAGGTCACAAGTACGTCAGGTACAAGTCTAGAGAGGGGTGAATAGACTTGTAAAATCTTTTGCTAGATAACTGTTTGAAAAACTCTCAACTGAGATTTAGTGGAGTTAGTTAACTCGACTGAGTTTAATGCAGTTAAGGGTTATCAGCTGTAAAATAGTTTTGCGGAAGACAACTGACTTTTAATGCAACAATTAATATGAATGCAACAGTTAAGTATGATGTAAAAATAATAAATCATATAGCACTTATAGTAGTTTTAGAAGTGGGATAATCCTCTACTAGTCCACTTCTCTACAAACCATTTGGAGATAAATTCACTATAACTTTCAACCAGTGAAATCGTGTTACAATGAATTTAGTTACAACAACTTTCAACCAGTAAAGATCCAACTCCTTCCCTTGGTTGCCCAACACCTCTTGATCGAAAATCCTTGGATGCCTCAACAACTCGCAAGTTGCAAATCACCTTCTAATCATGTAATACCCGTACTTTTATTGACTGTTTGACCTTGACGTTCTTCCTATTTTTGTCACTCTGTAAATTCTTCGTGATGTTGTCTATATTGTTATAGAGTTTCGTACCTTGTTTGGATCATGATCGTGTTGTTTAGACCTTGCGGAAGTGTTCTGGGTCAGAGAAATAGCGCACGCTAATTCTTCTTGAGTAGCGCACACTAGCTTTGAGCCGTAGCGCGCGCTAAGGGACCAGACAAGACAGAGCCAGTAACTCATTCTGCTCTCTGGACTAGCAATTAGCGCACGCTAGGAGTTAGCTAGCGCACGCTATTCGTGGTCAGTAGCGCGCGCTAATACGTCCGTAGCGCATGCTAACGAACTGGGTCGGCAGAGAGAGTGAGGTTGTCAGGCCGACTGGACTAGCAGGTAGCGTACGCTAGGCTTAGGCTAGCGCACGCTATGAGTGTTGCGTAACGCACGCTAAGCTATCACGGCAGCGCACGCTAAGACTCGAGCAGGACAGAGGACAGTGGGTTCTGGACTCCAATTTCTGGACACTAATTTCTAGGTAGCACACGCTAACGAGGCTGGCAGAAGCCACTGGACTACCCGGTGACCTCGCTAGCGCATGCTAAATATTGATGCGTAGCGTGCGCTAGACTGGGCAGGTATATATTGGACAGTTGACTTCCATTTCATCATTTTTTTCATCCTTCTCACTTTTCCGATCGGGAGCAGCGGGTTTCGGTGATTCGGAGAGTTCGGAGGCGATCCTTCTTCAGATATCAACATCTTTGGTTGGAGAACAAGGATTTCACAACATCTAATCCATTCTACCTTCCAAATCAAGGTAAAAATCCTTAGAACCCTAATTTTGGGAATTTTGGGGTTTTTCATAGATTCATCTGATTTATCCGTTTTGGAGTTTGAGAACCTTGAGATTATGATGTATCTACCCCGTATACATGCTTTTCCTATGATTTTACGGATTGGTTTGTGCCGTGTTCGAACTTGTGGAGGTTTGGGTGATTTTCCAACCTCTAATTGATTACCCTTGTAGTTTCGTGAATCGTAGGCGGGTTTTGGGAGTTTCTTCGTGAGTTATGAGTATGGATTATTGATTATCATATCCCTTGCGAATCATTTAGGTACCGGAAGTGCGTTCTTGGACCTACCGAACTCATACTCTTTTCCGTTCATTTTCTCGATGTCTCAAAGGCAAGTATATATTTATGATTGTACGTTCTCGACTTTGAAAGTAAGATATATGAATGGTATTATTGTTTATATCCACTCTGGGATGGGCCGACGGGTCCTCTGAGGGTTTTGTAGCCTCTGGTGCGATTCCACGGATAATATGAGTTACCCACTCTGGGACGGACCGACGGGTCCTCTGAGGGTTCCGTAGCCTCTGGTGCGGTTCCACGGTTGATCATGTATGTATTGATGTGATGCTATGAGATTTGGTTATTCCGGAATACTAGTCTTGAAATGATGAATTGACGGTTATTTTTACTTTGTTGTCGAGGAGTATTATATTTCATATTCTATATACTTGCACTAGCTATTCGACGGCTAACCCCTTTATGGGGGAAATACTTTTTATGTATTTCAGGTTCCAGGAGAGCGGACAGGCAGGTATCGGGTCGGCATGAAGATGATGGGCAAGCGTGATACTGTGTCTTATCTCCGGTTATATTTTATGTTCCTCCAGTCAGTGTTGTTGTACTGGAATAGTTATTGAATACTCGAGTATTGCTTTTCAGTTTTCTTGATGTTCCGGCCTGTGTTGCCGAGGTATTGATTCGTGTTGTGATGTATTTGGATACTTTAGATATGGTTTGAATACCATTTGTATTATCCTTCATTTCATTGTATTTGGACCTTCTCGGTCAAGTTTTATAGTTCCGCGTATGATTAGCCTTGTAGGTCCCACGACGGGGCTCACGGCGCTGTAATATACCCTGAATAACTTGGGGGTGTTACAGAATATGGTATCAGAGCTTAGGTCTATGGATACCTAGGCTATCGGTCTTTTGGGTCGATTGAGTCATCGTTTGTCTACAGTATCACTACTTTGCCATCATCACAGTGTGACCGGTACTTGTAAGACCTCTTACTCTTCTGGTGTTTCCTTAATCGTTTTGCTTCTATTTTTGGTATTTTTTAGAATTGGTCACTTCGATGACGTGCGATTGAATTGTACTTACGTGCCTTGTGGGTCCCACGGCGCTGTAATATACCCTGAATAACTTGGGGGTGTTACAAATCAAGAACCCGGGGATGCCGTACAACCTCTTACTCTCAAGAACATCGTTCAAGAAAGTATCCCGTACTCAAACTTTTATGACAAGAGTGTTTGTCTTCTCCAACTTAAATGTTTCTCCGTATATGATATTTTAGGATCTTTCTCTTCATGATGCTATAGTTGTATATTGCTTTCATTTGCTTTGATTGCTTGTAAGTATAGTTCTCGTCGTACTTCTAGTCAAGTGTTCTTCAGATATTTATAGTATGATTCTTGAGCTCTTCATAGCCGTTGCATCTTGGAACAAATCCGTCCTTTGGAGAGTAGACTTCATTGTTTAGCTTTTCATCTCTTTGCACGGCTCTATCTCTTTCTTCAAATCCGACCCTCTAAAGATGTGGGATTGCTGTGTCGTTTTTCTTTGATTACTGTATTTGGAAAGTCTTCCAGGTGCGAATCTCAACGAATATTCTTTTCCTCAAATTTTGGGAATCAATCACTTTGTCTCCTTGACTTTAATACGTATGCATGTGATTTGTCGTCTTAGTTGACTTTTCAACGTTTGCTGACGTTGTAATATCCGGATTTATTACAGTGTATTTCATCTTTATTCAACCATGTATTATTTCGGATTGGTGATTTTGATTATTGGAATATGATATTTAGTGCATTGATACCATTGTGCATAAGTATAGAAATATGTAAAATTGCTCAAGAAACCTTGTGATAGCGCACGCTAAGAATGTATCTTAACGCGCGCTATCGGGCCATTATTAGCGCACGCTATGAAGGTAGGGGTTGCGTGCGCTAAGAACTCAATTATTGAGCGGGACAGCTAACGCATGCGCCAGCCGGGACATGGGTCCGGATAAGATTCCCGCTGACGCATGCAGAATTTTATAAATGGGACAGCAACCGCTTTGGCTTTCATTTCCTTCGCCTATACTTCACCTTTGAGAGTCCAGAGAGCAAGTATATCCCTTCTAAACACTTAGAACATATATTAGTGATCATTGAATGATTGAGTATCACTTGTAAGTGATCATTGAAGAGAAGTAACACCTTGGAGTGGCACATAACCAAACGGAGCCGGATTATACCTCGTGGTTCAGTGATTTCGACATTCTAAGGTATGTTCAACCTATCACCAGTCTTAGATTTGGTTTTCCAATGGATACGATGATCATATTATCGAGGTATTGAATTTCATTAGTGAATTATTCAACAACATCATGTTTAGAAGATTGGAATGACTACAAATACAATATTATTGTTGGAACCTTGAAGTTGGGATCCTAGTACTTCAAATGATGAGAGTAATATTCAAGTTAACAATCCGTATGATTTATGTTACCTTTGTGATCATGATTTGGAAGAGATGTTATAAGAACTTAAAGGAAGAATCATCTTAGGAAATATTCTTTCGTATAAGTCGAATTGTTAGTTCACCTCAAGATGAAATCAATATGTATAATGATAGTAGCATCTAATACATCAACCGAGATCACCAACTTTGCATGAGAATTGTAATCAAGATGGATTATGGTGTCATGATGATTATACGTATATTTGCATCTTGAAATTGATATCATCCGGAGATCATTCATAAGAGTAAGAACTTGGTATTCATGGAAGTAACATGAATTATCACGAAGGATTTCATTGTTTGAACATGGCAAGAAAACGATTTACTACTCGTGATGGCGCCATGCGAGAGATAGCGCACGCTATGTTATGCGATTTAACGTGCGCTATCGAGTACTAGTTAGCGTGCGCTACGCTTGGTACGTAACGTCGCTAGACCATCGATCGAGTCGATTGGTGATCGGTGATGTCTCGACCATGCATTATTAGCGTGCGCTAATATACGAGATTTAACGTGCGCTATCGAAATGCGTTTAGCGTCACGCAACGTTTTGGACTTAGCGTGCGTTAAATCATCGGCCAGTCGATCGGTGATCGATGAGGCACCGACAACGCCGGGTTAGCGTCGCTAGGCGGTGTGTCTGCGTGCGCTAACGAGTAGCATTAACGTCGCTACATATGATTCGTAGCGTGCGTTAATCTGCCCGCATGCATTGCCTATTAAGGACTTCCTACCGTAATTGTTGAATTGTTAGATGTTAAATGCAGACGAAGTGAATTCTACTTTTTCTTTTGTTAAGGTTCGAGCTTAACACGTGATCGAAGGGGACGACCTTGAGTATTTTGATATTCGTGGAAGTTTATTCTTGTCAACGAACCGAGGCAAGTACTCTAATTATTTGTACTATGACAATTGTGATGGTATCGTGTAAATATGTTGTGTATATATATGTCCACCATGTGTTGATCCGACGGAATCATCATGGGAATCTATAGTTGTGTCTGTTTGGATCGTTGGACAGTAGTTCCACCATGTGTCGGTCAAGCGGGATCATCATGGGAATCTATAGTCGTGTCTGTTTGGATCGTTGGAATACCATCCGTATGTTGGAAATGTTATGATGTGATATGTGTTGTGGATATTCTCGTTGGAGAAACTTGATATGATATAATTGTTGATTATATCAACTTTTTATGATTATTGTACTTGTACTAGCATCGTTGTGCTAACCCCTTCGGGGTGAACATTTGTGTATGTTCGGGATCCGAGAGAACGGGAAACAACCCTTTGGAGAGGCATGACGATGAGGGTGCGGAGTGATGTTTCGACCGGGTTTCTTTATCATTATTTATTGGTTATTTTCAATAAGTACTCGAGTACGTTGTCGATTTATAATGCTTGGATTTTGATGATGTAATATAATTCTTCATGGGATATTTGTAATTTCGATTTTGAACCAGTCGGTTAAATTTCATTTCTTTTATTCAGCCTTGTAAATTCTTATGTAAAGGATTTACGGCGCTGTAATATTCCTGAACATATCGGGGGTGTTACAGAATATGGTATCGGAGCAAAGATTATGGATATCTTGGCCGTTGGGTTTAAATAGGGGTCATTTATGTCTTTTGAGGTAACCGGTCATGAACGACATCACTGCACTGCCTACGTCTTCATGCGAACAGTGGTTGTAAGTTCCTAAACTCTATCTTATTCTTTACATGTTGTGTCTCTTTATACTTGAATATTAGAACGATCTTTGTTTCTGTGTATTAAGTACTTGTGCTTACGGTATGTTGAGAGGCGGACGTGGACGTGGTCGCGGTCGTGGGCCGGACGAAGGAATCTTTGAAAGGGAGGCATCGCCTTCTAATCGAGCTAGTCATAGCTCGGGCGAGCCGCAACAATCCATCAATAACGAACCGGAACCAGTGTGCGAAATCCTTCGTCAAGTCGTGAACCGGATGACTCGGTTCGCTCAGTCGTGGACCGAATGCAAGTGGCGGCAGGAATTCGGCAGGAGATGGACAACAAAGAATTCCGAAATGGGAAATCGAGGTGACCGATGGTTACAAGAGGTGGCAAAAATGCAACCACCCAAATTTGACGGCTTTTCCGAGACTCCCACTTGGGACCATTGGTTGAAGGAACTGGAGAAAATTTTTGCTGGAATTAATTGCCCGGACGACAGGAGAGCTCCTATTGCCCAAGATTTCTCGATAGGGGAAGCATCCGAGTGGTGGGAAGCTATCCGACCTGCAGATCATGATGCCGATTGGACGGAATTTAAAATGATGATGGAAGCTCGATTGCCCTCGTCCTGTGAGGGAAGCCAAAATTCGAATTTTTCTCCGCTCAACCATCGACGAACCCGTGTCCCAGACGATTAAGACTTTTAACCAAAGATTAGCATTTGTTCGACATCTGGTCAGAACAGATGCGGAAATGATGATTCATTTTGAAATGAGGATGAAACCAGAAATCCAGAGGTACATGTCCGGTTTTGAATGTACCACTCTCCGCCAGTACCAGGATAAGGCGTTGGCGTATGAAATAAAAGAAGCAGCAATGGAGAAGTTTATGGAGTCGAAGAAACAGAAAGTCTCTGGTACTTTTACAGAGCACAAGAGCAGTGGGCCCCGCAAGGCCCAGTCTTCTTTTTCTTTCAAGAAGCCTCCGCACCCAGCTAAGAGCGGAAAGAATTACGGAACAATGTCAGCCACGACGGATACAGCTAGGAAGTGCTTTAACTGTGGTCGCCCAGGCCACCTTTGGCGTGATTGTTTGCGCATTCCAGTTACATGTTTTGAGTGCGGACAAGAAGGGCACCGTGCGACGTTTTGTAAGGACGCCACTAAGTACAATGGAACCCGCTCATCACAGCCAGTTCAGAAGGAAGCCAGTGTCAATGCGACGCAGAAAGTGTTCGATGCCTCAGAATTTTGGCCGCGGGCGAGGCAGAGGATAATGGGTCCGAAAGGGGACATCGAGTGCCGGATCTGTTCCCCCACGTTTGTATGAGATGAGGAGGACAGATGATCGTGATCTGTCTTTGTCGCATCGTCTTGTCCCAAATCTTTTCCCGGCCCGATTAGCGTATTGTTCGATACATGATCTACAAATTCTTTCATATCTTTGTCTTGTGTAAATCGTTTGAATATTTCCGGTTTTTATAATTGTGAACCTTATGTTGTTGGTTTACCGAGTTGAGAGAGAATTGTCGGAAATTTAGAGACTAGAAATTTCCCTGTATCATTTGGGGGCGAGTGGCTCTCAAATCGATCGTGATAGAAATGCAAGGAGATGACCTGATACTCGGAGACGATTGGCTTAATCGGTATGGAGCAATTGTAGACTACCGAAGGAGGAATATTTCACCGATCGCGATGATGGCTCAAGCACTGTTCGAAGGATGGAAACCGAAGCTCATGAAAATTGATCAAAGCGATGAAAGTCAGATTGTTGAAACAAGGTCAGTATCGAATCGTGTTATGCAATGAAGAAAGAAGACGACATGGTGGAACTTTCATCTATTCCTGTTGTGAACGAATTTCCGGATGTATTTCTGATGAATTACAGGCTACCTCCACGAAGGGATGTAGAATTTACTATTGAGCTGGAACCAGGAGCGACACCAATTTCTAAGGCGCCGTATCGTATGGCACCTACCGAGATGTACGAATTGAAGAAGCGGTGGAGGATTCTTGGACAAGGGCTATATTGACCCAAGCGTTTCACCACAGGGAGCGCCGATTCTTTTGTCCGAAAGAAGGATGGATCGCTCATTGTGTATTGACTATCGAGAGCCGAACAAGATGACGATTAAGAACAAATATCCGTTACCACGGATTGATGATCTGTTTGACCACCGCAAGGGGCAACAGTATTTTCTAAAATTGATCCGAGATCGGGATACCATCAGCGAGGATTAAGGAGTCGATATTCGAAATCGGCGTTCGAGAACTCGCTACGGGCATTATGAGTTTGTGGTGATGCCGTTTGGTCTCACTAACTTTCTTTGTATTTATGCAATTGATGAACAGTGTTCATTGAATTTTTGGACAAATTTGTGGTCGTGTTTATTGACGACATCCTGGTGTATTCTAAGAGTCCTAAGAACATGCGCGGATTTGCGGATTGTATTGGAACTTTTGAGAAACGAGCAATTGTACGCCAAACTTTCTAAGTGTCAATTCGGCTAAAGGAAGTAATGTTCCTCGGCCATGTGGTGTCACTAAAGGAGTCCGAGTAGATCCTCGAAGATCGAAGCAATATTGGATTGGAAGCCTCCAAAGAATGTGAAAGAGGTCCGAAGCTTCTTAGGACTTGCTGGATATTATCGTCGATTCGTGGAAGGGTTTTCTAAAATTTCCCGCCCACTTACTCGAATTTTGAAGAAAACTCAAAAGTTTGAGTGGAACGAGTCGTGTCAGACTAGTTTTGATGAGTTAAAGAAGAGATTGACGACGGCACCGATTCTATCACTTCCGAGGAACCGAAGAATTCATAGTTTACGGTGATGCTTGAATCAAGGACTTGGGTGCGTGTTGATGCGAGAATGATAAGGTGATCGCTTATGCGTCGCGACAATCGAAACCTTATGAAGTGAATTACCCGACACATGATTTGGAGCTAGCGGTGGTTTTGCCTTGAAGATCGGAGGCATTATGCATGCGGGACTCACATCGGATCTTTACGGATCATAAGAGTCTCAAGTACATATTCAATGTAAAGAGTTGAACATGCGGCAAAGAAGATGGTTGGAACCGATTAAGGACTATGACTTGGAGATTTTATATCATCCGAGCAAAGCAAATGTAGTGGCCGATGCACTTAGCCGCAAGCCTGTCTCTATTCGAGATCTTTGGAGACGCTGACATCCCAACTTAGCCTTCAACGAGAGATGATTCGTGAAGGAATTGAGGTATGGTTACAAAGAGTCCAAGGACAACTGTGCGTGATGGAGATAACTTCATCTTTAACCGAAGAAATCAAATCTAGACAGGTAGATGATCCTCTGATGGTTCAGTTACATGATGAAGTGATCAAAGGAAAGGCCCCCGGATTCATAATTCATGACGATGGAGTTTTGAGATTTCAGAACCGACTCTGCGTTCCCAATATTGATGTTCTGAAACAGACGATCATGAAGGAAGCTCATAGTTCGCCCTATTCTATCCACCCGGGCACCAGTAAAATGTATAAGGACTTGAAGCAGAATTTCTGGTGGGGCAACATGAAGCAAGATGTAGCGGACTATGTCTCGAAATGCTTGACTTGTCAGCAGGTTAAGATCGAGCATCAACGGCCTGCTGGAATGTTGAATCCGCTCCCGATTCCTGAATGGAAGTGGGAGGACATATCAATGGACTTTATCACCAATATGCCGAAAACCAGGACAGGAATGAACATGATTTGGGTGATAGTTGATCGTTTAACCAAATCGGCTCATTTTCTAGGCATTAAGGATACATGGGGACCAGAGAGGTTGGCACGAGTCTTTATTTCGGAGATAGTTCGATTGCATGGTACGCCGAAGACCATTGTTTCTGATCGAGACGGCCGTTTTGTGTCTCACTTTTGGAAGGCAGTTCATAAGGCCTTGGGGACCGAATTGAACTTCAAGATCTGACTTATCACCGCAGATGACGGACAATGCGAGAGAACTATACAAACGGTGGAAGATATGCTAAGGGCACATGCCTTAGATTGGTCAAACGATTGGGAAGTTTATCTACCGTTGATTGAATTTACCTACAATAATAGTTGGCATGCTTCCATCAAGATGGCACCGTTTGAGGCATTATACGGAAGGAAATGCAGATCGCCCCTATGCTGGGACGATTCATCGGACTTGATCGGAACAGAACCAGAGTTGATCGAGCGGACTCGAGAGAAGATATCCTTGATTCGTGAAAAGGCATTAGCGCCGAGTCGCCGAAATCCTATGCGGACGTCGCGCCGTCCATTGGAGTTGATCGAGATCACGTACTTTTGAAGGTTTCTCCTACTCGGGAATCTTTCGTTTCGGAAAGAAAGGAAAGGCCGAGTCCGAGATATATCGGACCATTTGAAATCCTCGAGAGAGTTGGGGAGTTGGCATACAGATTGGCATTGCCGCCGTCATTGTGTCATGTTCATAACGTGTTCCACGTATCCCGATTCTGAGATATATACCAGATCCCAGTCATATCATTGATTTCGGCGAGATCGAAGTCGAGCAGGATGGGACATTTGAAGAAAGACCAGTCAAGATACTCGAGAGTCGAGTCAAGCAACTGAGGAACAAGTCAATCGTTTTGGCCAAAGTTCAGTGGTCACGTCACGGAATGGAAGAAGCCACTTGGGAAACAGAAGCAGATATGAAGTCTAGATATCCCGAGTTATTTTCGTCTTGAGTTTCGGGACGAAACTCCTTTTTAGTAGGAGAGTATGTAATATCCGGATTTATTACAGTGTATTTCATCTTTATTCAACCATGTATTATTTCGGATTGGTGATTTTGATTATTGGAATATGATATTTAGTGCATTGATACCATTGTGCATAAGTATAGAAATATGTAAAATTGCTCAAGAAACCTTGTGATAGCGCACGCTAAGAATGTATCTTAACGCGCGCTATCGGGCCATTATTAGCGCACGCTATGAAGGTAGGGGTTGCGTGCGCTAAGAACTCAATTATTGAGCGGGACAGCTAACGCATGCGCCAGCCGGGACATGGGTCCGGATAAGATTCCCGCTGACGCATCCGGACAAACTCTGAAGTCAACCATTATTAGCGCACGCTAAGGGATGCTTAGTAGCGTGCGCTAACTTGTCAATAATGCAGAATTTTATAAATGGGACAGCAACCGCTTTGGCTTTCATTTCCTTCGCCTATACTTCACCTTTGAGAGTCCAGAGAGCAAGTATATCCCTTCTAAACACTTAGAACATATATTAGTGATCATTGAATGATTGAGTATCACTTGTAAGTGATCATTGAAGAGAAGTAACACCTTGGAGTGGCACATAACCAAACGGAGCCGGATTATACCTCGTGGTTCAGTGATTTCGACATTCTAAGGTATGTTCAACCTATCACCAGTCTTAGATTTGGTTTTCCAATGGATACGATGATCATATTATCGAGGTATTGAATTTCATTAGTGAATTATTCAACAACATCATGTTTAGAAGATTGGAATGACTACAAATACAATATTATTGTTGGAACCTTGAAGTTGGGATCCTAGTACTTCAAATGATGAGAGTAATATTCTGAAGTTAACAATCCGTATGATTTATGTTACCTTTGTGATCATGATTTGGAAGAGATGTTATAAGAACTTAAAGGAAGAATCATCTTAGGAAATATTCTTTCGTATAAGTCGGAATTGTTAGTTCACCTCAAGATGAAATCTGAATATGTATAATGATAGTAGCATCTAATACATCAACCGAGATCACCAACTTTGCATGAGAATTGTAATCAAGATGGATTATGGTGTCATGATGATTATACGTATATTTGCATCTTGAAATTGATATCATCAGGAGATCATTCATAAGAGTAAGAACTTGGTATTCATGGAAGTAACATGAATTATCACGAAGGATTTCATTGTTTGAACATGGCAAGAACGATTTACTACTCGGCGATGGCGCCATGCGAAGATAGCGCACGCTATGTTATGCGATTTAACGTGCGCTTATCGAGTACAAGTTAGCGAGCCCTACGTTTGCTACGTAACGTACGCTAGACCATCGATCGAGTCGATTGGCCGATCGGTGATGTCTCGACCATGCATTATTAGCGTGCGCTAATATACGAGATTTAACGTGCGCTATCGAGTACGTTTAGCGTAGGCAACGTTTTGGACTTAGCGTACGTTAAATCATCAGCCGAGTCAGTCGGCTGATCAGTGAGGCACTGACAACGCCGGGTTAGCGTACGCTAGGCAGTGTGTACTGCGTACGCTAACGAGTAGCATTAACGTACGCTACATATGATTCGTAGCGTGCGTTAATCTGTCCAGACAGATTGCCTATTAAGGACTTCCTACCGTAATTGTTGAATTGTTAGATGTTAAATGCGTACGAAGTAGTGAATTTCGTACTTTTTCTTTTGTTAAGGTTCGAGCTTAACACGTGGTGATCGAAGGGGACGACCTTCGAGTATTTTGATATTCGTGGAAGTTTATTCTTGTCAACGAACCGAGGCAAGTACTCTAATTATTTGTACTATGACAATTGTGATGGTATCGTGTAAATATGTTGTGTATATATATGTCCACCATGTGTTGATCCGACGGGAATCATCATGGGAATCTATAGCTGTGTCTTATTTGGATCGTTGGACAGTAGTTCCACCATGTGTTGGTCCGACGGATCATCATGGGAATCTATAGTCAGTGTGCGCTGGATCGTTGGAATACCATCTGTATGTTGGAAATGTTATGATGTGATATGTGTTGTGGATATTCTCGTTGGAGAAACTTGATATGATATAATTGTTGATTATATCACTGTTTTTATGATTATTGTACTTGTACTAGCATCGTTGTGCTAACCCCTTCGGGGGTGAACATTTGTGTATGTTCAGGATCCAGGAGAACGGGGAAACAACCACTGGAGAGGCATGACGACGAGGGTGCGGAGTGATGTTTCGACCGGGTTTACTGTCTGTTATTTATTGGTTATTTTCAATAAGTACTCGAGTACGTTGTCGATTTATAATGCTTGGATTTTAATGATGTAATATAATTCTTCATGGGATATTTGTAATTTCGATTTTGAACCAGTCGGTTAAATTTCATTTCTTTTATTCAGCCTTGTAAATTCTTATGTAAAGGATTTACGGCGCTGTAATATTCCTGAACATATCGGGGGTGTTACAGACGTGGACAAAACTGATGTTCAAAACTTGGCTGATATTCTATCTGGATAAATACATGGCTGATGTTCTGCCTTGGTCAAACCTGGATGATATTTTGCTTTGACCGAAACCCGACTAATGTCTGTCTGGTCAACCTTAGCTCATATTCTCCTTTGACTAAATTCGGCTGATATTTGATGTTAGGAATACTTGTTAGATTTTGATGATGTCATCATTGTATTTGTTTATTCAAATATATATTTATTACTTGGCAAAATGTAAGGAAGAACCAGATGAGTATCTTTCATAGGCCAAATTGTGTTAAGTTAGATACTTGGAAAAATGTAAAGAAGAAGCAAATGAGTATCTTTTATAGGCCATATAAGTTAAGACTTTAAAAATCGGCTAAGTACAAATCACAGATAAGTATCTATCAGCCGAGTCTTGGTCAACTCAACTGTTCGGATAAGGTTGACCACAGATGAGCTATATCAGACAACCCTTATCAAAGAAGTTCTGGTCAACAATTTAATCAGCGAAGTTGGACCAGACTGCAGTCAAGGAGAAAGGTCAAGTCATCTGAAGTTTGACCATCAGATCAGTCAAGTTCAATCAGGTCAGTAGACTTCATACAAGTCGACATCAGAGAAGGTTGACTGCACATCAGACAGTTTGACCACAGAGAGGTCAGTTAAGTGATCAGCCAAGTAAACCAGTCCACGTCAGCATGCGTTGAATAGTCAATAATCACGGAAAGTCACATGCGGGTGATAATGGATAAATTGGAGAGATTCCCGGAAGGATATGATTTAAATAAATCATCCAGACCCACCTCTGAAGACTGTATTCATATTAAAATCAAAAAATTGGCACCATCACATGGAAGTCTTCACAACGGTCGGAAATGGATTAAAATAAGGGAATCCAGCCTTGCAACATTCAGAAAGAAAAACAAAGAAGTCTATTTCTCCAACGGACGGATTTGTTAAAGATTTGCAATGGCTATGAAGAAAATCTCAAAGGATCGACACCTATATATATCTGAAGATTTGAAGTTGAGCAATACAACGGTGCGAACTATACTTTCAAGTGGTCAAAGCAATCTAAGCAATCAAAAATCTATAGCATCGTGAAGAGCAGTATTCTCATTCATATACGAAGAAAGCTCTTAGTTGGAGAAGACAAAATACTCTTGTCTTAAAACCTGAGTAAGGAATACTTCACTGGTTGAAGTTTTGCGGCTGATAGGCATCCAAGGATTTGAAGATCAAGTGGTGCTAGGCAGTCAGAAAGGAGTTGCAACGATAGGATTTCCACTGGTTGGAAGTTGTTGTAGCTAAGTTGTAGAATCACTGTAATATTTATCACTGGTTGAAAATTATAGTGGATTCATCTCCAACTGGTTTGGATAAAGTGGATTAGTAGAGGATTACCCCACCTATGATACCACTATAAATTGCCTGCGTACTTTACTGTTTTAGCATCGTACTTAACTGTTGCATTCATACTTAACTGTTCCATTAGCTATTTGCTTTCGTCATCAGCTGACTTCCGCATACCTATCAGCTGAGAAACTCATCCTTTGTGGAAAAGAGTTTCAATAAGTCTATTCACCCCCCCTCTAGACTTATTCCTGGACGACTTGTGACCTACAAGTAGTATCAGAGAGGTTGGTTCATTTATTTCCAAAACCAGATCCATATATCTTGCATATATTTATATCTCTCATTTAGAATGGAACATATGCATTGACTACCCGTGTTTTCAGTTGACGAGTATGATCTTTGGAAGATAAGGATGCAGGCACACTTATCCTCTATCCATGATGACATGTGGTGCATTATCGAGGATGGTACCTTTATCTTTGAGAAGGACAACACACCTGAGGAGATTGCAGTCGGGAAGCCAGAAAAGAACCCCAAGAAGAGGACGAAGCTGACCATTGAAGAAAGAAAGCTGGCCAACCTTAACAATCGGTCCAGATATGTGCTATATCAAACTCTTGACAAATCAACTATGGTCAAGATCAAGAACTGCCAGAATGCCAAGGAGATTTGGGATACCCTTGCCGTGATGTGTAAAGGTACAGAGCTGATAAAAGAAAACAAGTTGTCAATCGCCACTCAGAAGTTTGACAACTTCAAGATGAAGACCGGAGAAACCATAGACCAGGTGGACACAAGGTTCACAGAGATCATCAACGAAATAAACTCCCTCGGAAAAACTTATGGCAACAGGGAGATGGCCTTGAAAGTATTAAGATCTCTTAGTCCCGAATGGAGTATGAAGGCGGTGGCCATGAGGGAATCCAAAGACCTCAATAAAATAAAGATTCAAGAACTATTCTCTGACCTAAAGGCTTATGAATTCGAACTTCCAAGTTCATCATCAAACGAGCCTGCAGATAAGGGAATAGCATTTGCAGCCGAGTCCCCCGCCAAGAGCTTATCTAATGTCAAACCTCCAATTCCACTCGATCTCGAGGAAGAGATATCATTTATAATGCAAAGATTCAGCAATTTCCGAAAGAATTACTCCAAATATAAGAAAAATTATAAGGAGAATCCAAGGAGAAATCAAAAATCCGGAAGCTGGAAGGTGGAATGCTATAATTGTCATAAGACAGGACACATTCAAATTAACTGTCCTGATCTTAAGAAGGACGAGAGCAAGAAGGAGGTGAGCAGAAAAGAAGACCGAAGGAAATCCCTCATTGGAGAAGACCAAGAGAAAGTGGAATCAAGCAGCGGATTCTTCTCTGATGACGATGAGGAATATGACTGTCTGATGGCCAACCTAGCTGATGAAGAGGTAACATCTAAACCCTCTAATTCAAATAATAGCTCAGACATGTCACAAGACATGGACTTGCACGAGTCTGTAAATCAGCTTCTCAAAGACTTTGATTAAAATATGCACACCTATTTGTATCAGCCGAGAAGACCCAGCTGCAAGATGAGAATAGGCAGCTGAAAAACGATTTTGAAAAACTCAGCCTAGAGTTGAATAAAACCAAATCTGATCTTGAAAACCAGGCTGCAGACAACTTTAAAAACTAGGCTGATGTCACTACAGCTGAGATAAAACGATTAACTATTTTGAATAGTGAAAAATCAGCTGCACTTGCTCATGTCAAAGCTGAGTTTACTAAACTGACTCCAGCTAAGTAAAACTCAGGCGAAGGAAATAACCTCCCTGAAGGCGTCTCTAACTCTGGACGAATTGTGTATGAATAAAAGGCCTCTATATTCTAGATCAGGCCTTGGATATGACCCGAACACTCCCTCTAGTTCTAAAACCACTTTCATCAAGGGAGAAACACTTGTCCCGTCTGATGAGCCTAATTACAAACCTGTGTTTCAAAATAGGCAGCAGCCAAGTCACAAGTCTAGGCTGCAGCCAAGGTATATAAGGCAGCCACCTAGACATGAGACTAGGCAATGGCCAAGGCAGAAGCAGCAGGCCATACAACATGCCCATTATTATCAAAGACTCCCCAAAAACAGATTTCAAAATGGGAGGGGCAAATGGAAACCTCAAGGTTATCCAAATTTTCAAAATAAACAGATGTGGAGACCCCAAAGATTTTATAAATGGTCTCAGCCTAGATTTAGAAATGTCCCACATCAATTTTATGAGGCATATCCAGTACACAATCCTAACAGAGGATACAAGCCCAAACAACACACACCTTTTAGTGGTAATAACAGCAATTTTCATAATCCCAGGAGAAATCAGTTCTCCAGGAAACCAACTAACCCCCGAGGACCCACACAGATTTGGGTACCTAAATCTCTGCTTGTTTGATTGCAGAAGAGGTGGAAGGACTACTACCACATCTCCACAAATTCAAACATTGGAGTTGAAGAATGGTTTATAGATTCTGGATGCTCAAGGCACATGACCGGGAACAAGAATGTGCTGACAAATTATATCAAAGAAAGAGGTCTAGATGTAACCTTTGGAGATAGCTCCAGAGGTCAAACTAAAGGCTTTGGAGAGATGCACAGAGGAAACATCACTATATCAAAAGTTCATTATGTCAAAGGGCTCAAATACAACCTTTTGAGCATAAGCCAATTTTGTGATGAGAAGAATCTAGTAGTCTTCACCATTTGGAAATGCATGGTGATAGATATCCTATCTGGAGAAGTGAAGCTACAAGGATTCAGAAGGAGAGATGTCTGTATGATAGATTGGAACACAAAAACTCCTAATACCTGTTTTCTATCCAAGACAATAGTTGAGAATAGATGGTTGTGGCCCAAGAGACTATGTCACCTAAATTTCAAAGCCATCAACAAGATTAGTTCTCAGAAGCTGGTCAGAGGACTTCTAGAAGAAGTATTCAAGAAGGAAGCTTTTTGTGATGCGTGTCAGAAAGGGAAGCAAACAAGAGCATCATTCAAGCCAGTCCAGCCTACCTCTCTCACAACACGAATCTTAGATCTACTTTACATGGATCTATTTGGTCCCATCAAGCCAAAGACCATAAGTGGTAGAAAGCATGTTCTAGTAGTAGTGGATGACTACTCAAGGTACACATGGGTTGTTTTTCTCTATAAAAAGAGTGAAACACTAACCAAGTTGCCTGAGCTGCTGAGAAGGATCCAGAATGAGAAATCCCTCTCAATTATCAAGATCAGATCAGATGGAGGAGGAGAATTTCTCAACAAAGCAATCACTGATTATAGTGATTAGAATGGGATCCAGCATGAAGTCTCTGCAGCCAGGACTCCACAGCAGAATGATGTTGCCAAAAGAAGAAACAGAACCTTGAAGGAAGCAGCCAGGTCCATGATTGCAGTAGACTGCCCAGAGATTTCGGTCAAGTGTCAACACAAAGATGCCACACTCAAAACAGGAGTATGATAGTAGGGAGACATGACAAAACTCCCTATGAGGTTTGGAATAGCAGAACACCTACAGTTGCTTATTTTCATATTTTTGGTTGTAACTGTTTCATCCACAACAATGGTAAAACCCAACTAAATGCCTTTGATGCTAAAACTGATGATGGTATCTTTATGGGATATTCGCAAAGAAGCAAGGCATATAGAGTTTTTAACAAAAGAACCTTAGTTGTGGAGGAAACACCTCATGTTGTATTTGATGAATCTTCTGTTGAGTACAGGAAAAAGGTAGAATTAATTGAGAACAAACTCAAATCTGCCACCCTAGAAGAAGTTATCATCCATGATACAGGAATGGTGGACTCACCTGCAGACCAGCCTGAAGACCCATCTGTAGCTGATAAAGACCCAACTGCAGATCTGATAGGACCTCAGAACCTACCTGATCCAGTTGCTGCTGATGAAGACCCATCTGTTGCTGATAAAGACCAATCTGCAGACCAGACAAGACCTCCACCTGCAGATGACAAGACCGTAGCTGATCCAGTTGCAGACCAAGGAAGCCAGAATCAAGCTGATGCTGAGAGACAAGAAATCCAACAAAGCAAATCTACAGGGGGAACAGACCCTGAAGAAGAAGACATTCCTAAGTGGCTTAAAGATCATCCCATCCAACAAATCATTGGGAAGCTAACCGATGGAGTCAAGACCAGACAGTCCACTCTACCCGCAGGAATGGCAATGTTTTCATTCTTTATGTCTCAAATTGAATCCAAGACTACAGAACAAGCTTTAGAAGACTACTCATGAATCAATGCAATACAAGAAGAGCTTAATAAGATGGAAAGGAACAATGTTTGGGAACTAACCGACAGACCAGACCACAAGAAGGTTATTGGCACCAAATGGGTGTACAAGAACAAATGCGATGAAGATGGAGCTGTTGTTAGGAATAAAGCCTGACTTGTTGCTAAAGGCTATGCACAATGTGAAGGAATAGATTTTGATAAAACTTATGCACCTGTTGCAAGATTAGAAGCCATCAGACTATTCCTTGCATATGCAGCATTCAAGGATTTCATAGTCTACCAAATGGATGTGAAGAGTGCCTTTCTTAATGTAATTCTAGAAGAAGAAGTCTATGTGGAGCAACCCCCAGATTTGTCAAAGGAGACAAAGTCTACAAGCTTATAAAGGCTCTATATGGACTCAAGCAGGCACCAAGAGCATGGTATGAAACATTATCTGTGTTTCTAGAAAAGAATGGTTTCAGCAAAGGAAAGGTGGACAAGACCCTATTTAGAGTGGAGCATGAAGACCACATATTATTAGTTCAAATATATGTGGATGATATCATATTTGGCTCAACCAATCCAGAGCTGTGTGAGAAATTCTCAAATCTCATGCAAGGAGAATTTGAGATGAACATGATGGGAAAGCTAAATTTCTTCCTAGGATTGCAAGTTAACAGATGGAAAATGGAATTTTCATCAACCAGGCCAAATATACCAGAGATTTAATCAAGAGATTTGGAATGGAATTAGCCAAACCAACAAGAATCCATATGAGCACTAGCACTCATCTAGATACAAATGAAGGAGGCATATCAGTGGATCCAACTCACTACAGAGGACTTATTGGATCACTCCTTTATCTGACTGCAAGCAGACCAGACATATCTTATGCCGTAGGAGTATGTGCTAGATTTGAATCCAAGCCTAAGCAGTCTCACCAGGATGCAGCTAAGAGGATAATCAGATACCTTAAGTCTACAGTCAATATTGGACTATGGTATCCTAAGGATGATAATTTTGAGCTATCAGGATACTCAGATGCAGACTTCGTAGGATGAAAAATTAATAGGAAGAGCACCAGTGGAACGTGCCAATTCCTAGGAACCAGACTGATATCCTGGTTTAGCAAGAAGCAGATATCTAACTCTATTTCAACAACAGAGTCAGAATACCTAGCTGTAGATAGCTGTTGTGCTCAGATTTTATGGAATAGACAACATCTAAGGGACTACAACATCATTGCAAATGAAGTTCCAATTTGGTGTGACAACAATAGTGCAATTGCAATAACCAACAACCCAGTATTGCACTCCAGGACGAAGCACATTGATGTTAAACATCATTTCATAAGAGACTGTGTGCTTAACAAGAGAGTCAGAGTAGAAAGAGTCAGCACAGAATACCAGATTGCTGACATATTCACCAAACCTTTACTAGAAGAAAGGTTTTTGGAGCTGAGCAGGGAACTTGGATTACTAGAGTGGGAATCTAGTACAGATGAGAAAGCTGACTGAAGCAGATCAGACGAAGGATGGACTAAGATGACCACAGGCATCAGATCCTACCTGAAACAGACAAGGAGAGTTACCTGATGCAGAGCAGTCAAACAAGTCAAACAGTCAATCAGCTAAGTTCTCTATCCCTAATCGAGTATTGAATTTTAAATTATTATTTAATTACATATGGCAACTACACGTTCACACGACCTCCACAATGACTAATTAAATCCAACCGTCATTTTTCAAATTTTCAAAAGCAGGATCACCGATTAATTTAATTTAAATTTTAAAATATCAAAAGGTGGACCACCGCTTAAATAAATGATATTAAATTCCAAACGTCGTTTCAATTTTCTATTGAAAGACGGGAAAATCATTCACTTTACCTTCTTCAAGCTTTCAAACCCTAGTTTTCAAAGAGCAGAAATCCTTTCGGAATTTCAATATACTCAGAAAATTTTTCTTGCGCAGAAATGGAATCCTACTTCAACGGCGTAAACCTGAAGGCGGTGAAGGACCATATCATTTTCTCCCTGGTGGTCAATTTTGAGGGACTACTCGAAACCAATCTGGACAACGATGTACGTCATCTTATCAGATCTATGAGGACGAACGGGATTTACCCATTTTTGGATATCAGCTCTAAATTTCTCTTCAAAGAGGCTGTTATCGCATTCCACAAGGAAGCTCGAGTTCTGGAATCGGGCATAAGGAGTTCAGTCCTTGGAGCACAAGTGGAAATCACGCCGCAAACAGTCGAAAAAGCCTTCGGAATGAAACCCCGAGGCGTGGCTGTCGAAGCCCTGAAGCAAAACGCAGCCGACACGTGGCTGAAGATCAAGGCTCACGAGCAGCCGTCAAAGTTGAAGCTGACTGCCAAGAGAAGCGAGCTGAGGAAAGAGTATCGCTATGCATTGGATATTACCAACAAAATAGTGATAGGGATGGCGGGCAGCTACGACCAGTTGTCGTCAGCCAAGTTTATGGTGCTGGGAGCACTAATTCAGGATGAACCAATTGACTGGGCCGACTACATTTTCAGGCAACTGGTGCGCGAAGTAAACAAGGTCCAATGGCTAGATGACGAGAAAATATTCAAATCCAAGCTGGCCTTTGGGACTCAAATTAGTTGGATTTTGGAGCAGTTAGGAATGGCGAAGGGAAATCCTGATCCCTTCCACATCAACAAGAGACTTGGTCACTTAGACCAAGAGACTCTAAGGAGATTGGGTGGAGAGAGTAAAGCAGCTAAATTATTAAGGGAAATTTCTAGTGAGCCAACTCCCTACAGATATCCATCAAGATCAGACGAGTCTGATGGAGATCAAACTGCAGCCCACGACCAACCTGCAGACCAGTTTGACTCAGACTCAGATAACACACCTATAGCTTTTCGTTTCAAAATGAAGGGACCAGCCCCTAGAGAGCCATCAGTGATTCATTCTTCACCTGAACCCTCCCCCAAGAGGCCCAAGCGATTAGATTTTGAAGAGGAGGAGCAGCCAGATTACTTATCCACTCCTGCACCAGATCACATAGAGGATCAGCATGCTCCTTCCAGCCTGGATACTCAAGTGGTTCCTATTCTAACCCCTCGATTCATGTCTGAAGAAGAAAAATCATGATTGATTATCCATATTGCCGAAGCAGACTACACTTTCAACCTACTCGAGAACAACTTCCTCAACCTATTTGTAGAGAAACTTCTTGTGCTAAAACATCATGTCCTTAAAGTTTCTTATATAAATGTTTTCGAGGAATGGAAAACTTTGAAATCTGTTCCATTTACTCAACTGCAAATGTTTGTTGAAAAGAGTAGCTGGGATTATCCCCAGGCTACGGAGCAAGTACTCATGGCCTTCTGTCATGAGACAGATGCAATCTTATTGCTCCAGGAGAACTGGTTCATGTCCCATTTTAAAACCAACATGGACCAGTTCATCCATCTTGCTATGGAAGGTGTTTTGGAGGGGATTGATGAAGAAGTTGAAGAAAAGGAAATTAGAATCGAAGAGATAGTGGAGGAAGAAGAAGTAGAGTTGAAAAAGAAGAAAAAGAAGAAAACATTATAGTTGAAGAAAAAGAAGAAGAAAAGGAAAAAGAAGATGAAGTTGAAAAACAATCTGGAGAAGAAGAACACGAAAAGACAGAGGAATTGGAAGAAGAAAAAGATGACGAAGGAGAAGAAGTCGAGCAGGAAGAAAAAGAAAATGATGATGATGAGGACAAGAAAGGTGATGAGGATGATGAAGACAAGAAAGGTGATGAGGATGAAAAGAAGGATTATGAAGAAGAAGAGAAGAAGAAGAGAAAGAAGAAGAAGAGAAAGAGGAAGAAGAGAAGGAAGAAGAGAAAGAAGAAGAAGAGAAAGAGAAAGAAGAGAAGGAAAAGGAGGCAGAAGAAGAAAAACAAGGCAAAGATGAAGCCAGAGCAGATGAGGCTGGGGCACCTGCCCGCTACACCAGCCTAGATGAAGAAGAAGAAGATAGATTGGGGACCCAGATGCACCCCATCTCGGCCGCAGAGTGAGTCTGCAGATAGGTAGGTCAACTGCACACCTACCTGCAGGCGCCGAAAGCTCAGGTGAGCACTCTCCTCAGACATCACCCATCTCCCCTGTGATGACTGAGCTGATCCGCAACATTGTCAAAGAATCTGTTGAAGAGTTGCTTGCCACAAAAATCTCACCTGACCTGCAGACCATAAATGCCAAAATTGATACCCTACTGCAGAGGGATGTTCCTCAACCTTCTCCTCCTACAAACTCCAGAATGCCCCTTGGCATGTCTGACTGGATGCACACTATACTGGTTGATGCTGGCAAAAAGGGGGAAGGAAGTAAGCAGGGGGAAGTAAGAGAAGTATCTGATCAAGTACAGGTTCAGGAGCTCAGATCGAAGAAGAGGCAAGATTTCCCCTTAATTGAAGCTGGGACACCAAGCCAAAAGAGGAAGGAAGTAGCTGATCCTGAGCAGACTGAAGATCAGCCTACAGAGAAGAAGAGAAGAACAAGGCCAGGAGAAGGGCCAAGGTTCGAATGGGAAGGCAAACAAATGTGGCATGTTGAAGAAATTCTGCCTTAAGAATTTATGACTAGTTGGGCAAAGGCCAAGAAGGAGTTCACAGAGAAGTATTATCTCTGGGAAATACTCCAGGATAGAGAAAGCTCCCCCCAACAGTCATTTAGAGCAGAAGAAGCGCCTACCCGTTTGGACAATGAATTGGATGAGCTAGTCTTGCAGAAAGAAATCAGAGCTCTCTGTGAGAAAAATAAATTCTCAACCACAGACGAGCAAGAGTTCGCCTCCCAGATCATCAAAAGGAAATATGGTCTGGCACTTGTCTGTAAGAGGCCTATTGGAGCTAAGTTGTTTAGGCCTCCTAAGCAAACTGTCCGAAGAGGCAGAGGCAGATAGGATTTTCTTTGTAATTTTTTTTTTGTTTTTTGAAGTACTTGTAATTTTTTCTGTATTTGTTTGTTCATTCGAAGCTGATGTACTTGTAAAACAAACTCAGGAAAATTATATAAACAGTCATTTGAATGACAACCTCAAGTTGTCTTAAAACAAGACTGATTTTAGTTTGTGTCTTTCATTTATGTGCAGACCTGTTATTAATTTGAATAATTGCTTAAGTTTTGCCATCATCAAAATAGGGGGAATTTGTTAGGAATACTTGTTAGATTTTGATGATGTCATCATTGTATTTGTTTATTCAAATGTATTTTATTACTTGGCAAAATGTAAGGAAGAACCAAATGAGTATTTTCCATAGGCCAAATTGTGTTAAGTTAGATACTTGGCAAAATGTAAAGAAGAACCAAATGAGTATCTTCTATAAGCCATATAAGTTAAGACTTTAGAAATCGGCTAAGTACAAATCACAGATAAGTATCTATCAGCCGAGTCTTGGTCAACTCAACTGTTCGGATAAGGTTGACCATAGACGAGCTATATCAGGCAACCCTTATCAGAGAAGTTCTGGTCAACAATTTAATCAGTAAAGTTGGACCAGACTGCAGTCAAGGAGAAAAGTCAAGTCATCTGAAGTTTGACCATCAGATCAGTCAAGTTCAATCAGGTCAGTAGACTTCAGACAAGTCGACATCAGAGAAGGTTAACTGCACATCAGACAGTTTGACCACAGAGAGGTCAGTTAAGTGATCAGCCAAGTAAACCAGTCCACGTCAGCATGCGTTGAATAATCAATAATCACGGAAAGTCACATGCGGGTGATAAGGGACAAATTGGAGAGATTCCCGGAAGTATATGATTTAAATAAATCATCCAGACCCACCTATGAAGACTGTATTCATATTAAAATCAAAAGATTCGGCGCCATCACATGGAAGTCTTCACAATGGTCGGAAATGGATTAAAATAAGGGAATCCAGCCTTGCAACGTTCAGAAAGAAAAACAAAAAAGTCTATTTCTCCAACGGACGGATTTGTTAAAGGTTTGCAACGGCTATGAAGAAAATCTCAAAGGATCGACACCTATATAAATTTGAAGATTTGAAGTTGAGCAGTACAATGGTGCGAACTATACTTTCAAGCGATCAAAGCAATCTAAGCAATAAAAAAATCTATAGCATCGTGAAGAGCAGTATTCTCATTCATATACGAAAAAAGCTCTTAGTTGGAGAATACAAAACACACTTGTCTTAAAACCTGAGTAAGGGATAATTCACTGGTTGAAGTTTCGCGGCTGATAGGCATCCAAGGATTTGAAGATCAAGTGGTGCTAGGCAGTCAGAAAGGAGTTGCAACGACAGGATTTCCAGTGGTTGGAAGTTGTTGTAGTTAAGTTGTAGAATCACTGTAATATTTATCACTGGTTGAAAAATTATAGTGGATTCATCTCCAACTGGTTTGGAGAAAGTGGATTAGTAGAGGATTACCCCACCTCTGAGACCACTATAAATTGCCTGCGTACTTTACTGTTTTAGCATCATACTTAACTGTTGCATTCATACTTAACTGTTCCATTAGCTATTTGCTTTCGTCATCAGCTGACTTTCGCATACCTATCAGCTGAGAAACTCATCCTTTGTGGAAAATAGTTTCAATAAGTCTATTCACCCCCCCTCTAGACTTATTCCTGGACGATTGTGACCTACATTTGACTGTTTTATACTTAGCCAAAATTGTCTTCAGTGATACTTAGCTGTACTTCTGACTTAGTCAAACCCGACTGATGTTTTGTCTTGACCAAAGCCCGACTGATATTTTTATCTGGTCAAGCTCAACTGATATTTGCCTTTGACCAAAACCCGACTGATTTTAGACTGTTCTATACTTAGCCAAAATTCTATCTGATCAACATGATCAATACTTAGCCTAATCTTTTAAAAAAGCTTATAGAAGATACTCATTGGGTTCTTTCTTACAAGGCCAAGTACTTTAAACATATATTTGAATTAAACTTCGAATACAGGGATGACATCATCAAAATTTCAAAAAAGTATTCCTAATAAATTTCCCCTATTTTAATGATGGCAAAACTCAAGTTTCAAATGCCATAAAGTCATCACACACAGAAGCAAAAATAAACTGAAATGTAAAAAGTCAGTCTGTTTGAGACTACTAAGGATTGTCATTCAGCTCGACTGTATATATTTTTATACTTTGGAATTTACAATACAGTCCTTTGTCAAAAACAATAAATAAAATTACAAGAAAATAAAATTTACAAGTGATTGAAAAACTACATCTAACTCCTCCCTCTTCTCTTCCTCTTCCTCTGATTTTTGCTGGAGGGAGTGTCGTCACTGGTTTATTTCTAACGGGTCTTTTTACTACTGGATTGAGCCCATATTTCTTCTTCACAATAGAAGAAGCGAATTCTTATTCTTCATGGGAGGTGTATTTGTTCTCGATGCATACTTGTTTTATTTTCTCTTGAAGGGCACTCTCATCCAGCTCTCCATTGATAAGTGTGGGGGCTTCTTGAGGTCTGAAATTTAGGATCATGGGATATGCATCAAATTCTTGTTCAGCATGTTTCTTCAGTATTTCCCATAAGTTAGGCTAATTGAGCTCCATGTAGTCAATAAAAATATGTTGTGGGGGACAATTAGGATCTTGAAGTATTTCACAGATGTAATACTTCTCTATGAACTATTTTCTTGTTGTTCCCCACATAGGTTCAGCTTTCACTGGTAAGAATTCCTTAACATAATACAGCTCATTTCCTTCCCAGCAAAGTGGTTGAGGTAATTCGTGTATGGTTCTCTTTCTCTTTGTTGCAGGGGCATCTGGAAGTTCAGTTGTGCTCTTCCTTTTCTGAGAACTTGAGGCTTTAGGATAGTCGATGACTTTTAGAGATACACTTCTGGGAACCACTGTTAAGAACTGTTGCTTCCATTTAGTTCTCATCTCTTCCCCCTTTTTGCCAGCATCAATAATCTGAGCTAGCTGCTCTTTTTCATGAAGTCCTGCATGTTAAGAGGCATTCTGACAGATGTAGGTGGTGGGAAAGGTTCCTTCTTATTCAGTAGAGAGTCCATTTTGTTGTTCGTTGATAGCAAGTGCGGTTCAACCTTGGTGACCAGGAGTTTTTCTACCGTTTCTTCCACCATCTTGCGTATCAGCTCAGTGAGGTTAGAAGGTAGCTGAAATGCAGTTGCCTCTGCCTGGTGGAAATTCTCAGCTGTGGTTTCATGTGCAGCTGACTTTCAGTAGGAGAGTATTTTTTTCAGATGCATGTTCCCCCTGCTTCTCTGACTTTTCAGCTTGGGTTTGCACAACTGGGTGTGATCCTTGGTCAGGTGCATCCTGATCCTCATCATGATTAGAATCAGTCTGATCATCCTTCTTGTCATCCTATTCTTCTTTTTCTTCCTCTTCACCTTCTTCTTTTTCTTCTACTTCCTCCTTAACAACAACAACATATTTTTCTACTTTTTTAGCTCCAACAATTTTCTCATTTTCATCAACTTCATCAAAATCTTTTCCCTGAGACACCCCCTCTATAATACATAGAATAAGTTTGTCCATGTTGGTTTTGAAATTGTGAATGAACCAATTTTTATCATTTAACAAACTCATTTAAGTTTCGTTGCAAAAAACTTGAATGAGTTGTTCAGTAGAAAGAGAGTACTCCCAACCACTCCTCTCGACTAGTTCCTTCAGAGCATTGAAACTTAACGTCTTCAATCTCTTCCAGTCCTTGTAGATAGAAACAATTGAAAGCTTGTCAATGTACTTTCTTACTGGTCTGAGTTGTTCCTTGCTGAGGTTTGATGGATTATTTTACTTGAGTTTGAATTTCTATTGAATGGCTGCTTCTTCAAGGATTTCCTCAGCTTCTTCCACCTCAGGGATGCTGGAGAGTTCAGGTAGAGGTTCTTCAGGAGTTTCTTCTTCTTCTTGAATAATGATCAGTTATGTGGATTGATCTGCAGGAGCTAGGGAGGTGATGATTGGTGTTTCAGCTGCAATGGATGAGATTTCAAGTATGCCGGTGTGGTGATCTTCAGACATGTTCCGGTCTGATGATTCGGACGAGTAATCTACCATCCTCTCATTCTCTTGGAGGATTCAGGTGATGAAACTTGTCTGAAGTCTTCCTTTTCAGGTGACTTTCGCTTCCTGAAAATTCTGGTTAAGGGAAGATTGTCACTATCTTCAGTCTCCTCATGGGCAGATGCAGCTGGCTTTTCTTCATCTGCAGCTAACTTTTAGCTGCAGTAATCTCAGATGGGGTTGGTTCAGGCAGGGAAATCTCAGCTACAGTTTGAATGGCTGCGATTCCACTTCATTCTCATCTTCAGATTCTGTTGCTACCTTGTAAGATGATGTTTCTGATTTCATCTTAGCAAGCATATCCAAGGCTCTTGGTTGATGAGTTCAATACTGTTCCAATGCAGCTAGATCCAGGTGACCAAGTCTTTTGCTGCTATTGAAGGTCTCTGCTTTTCCCTTGGCCTTTCCAAAGAATTCAAGAATCCAACTTATTTGAGTGACAAAAGCTAGTTTCTGGCTGAATTTCTTGTTATTGGAATCCAGCTGGCCTTATTAACTTCTCTGACTAACTGTCTGAAGATGTAGTCAGGCCAGATTATCCTCTGCCTCTGCATCATAGCCCCCATTACAGTGTATTTGGATGAGGACATTTGATCAAACTCCCTGACATACCCATAACTATTTTGTTGGTTATGTCCATCATGTACCGGTATTCTTCCTGCACATCTGATTTTCTGGCAGTGTTCTTCATCTTCATGGGTTGCTCAGGTAGCTTTATCCATTGCCATATGTCCAAGGGGTTTTGTTTCAGGGCTTCGACTGTAATTCCATTGTTCTCCAGTTTGAAAGCATTTGCGACAGTCTGTTGGGTTATGAGGATGGGTTCTCCAAAAATCGAGATTTTGATTCCCCTTTCAGTTACCTCGACCTCCTTGTAGTAGCAGATGACGACTTCCTTGTAGATTTCCGAGGTCCAAATAGTGGTAAATACCATTCTTCTTCATATAAAGAATTAACTCCGTCATTAATAGTGTGTTGTTCGCTCCAGGATTCCTAAGAAGTCCACCACAATACTGAAAATAATCTGCTCTTTCACCATATTGAGGTTGATGTTCTTGAAATAAGTTGTCGTGTCCATTTCTGCAAATTTTTTATTCTTTAGTGTAGTGAAATTCTAGATTTTTGCTTTTCGAAAAACTAGGGTTCTTGCTTGAAAACTTGGGAATACGATATGTTTTTGTCACGTGATTTCAATCGTCTTAAGTAGCTATTTTTGAAGTCGATTTTAAAAATAATTAAATGAAAAAGTGGCAGTTCGTGTGACATGATTGGACAACGTGATGTAGACGTGGTGTTACTGGGATCGTGCGTTTTAACCCACATCTGATATTTAAATAAATAAATATTTTAAAAGGGATTAGAAACTTAGTTGGTTGACCGTTTGACTTCTGACACAACTGTGTGTTGCTACCCAAAATATTATCCGGAGATAGATATTGCTGGAATGGATGGGATAGCAAACAAATGCAAGAGCACTTCCGGGAGAAAGATAAATAACACAAGATTTGTCGGGGTTGTTAGTCCCGGGCTTGAATGATCTCGCGAGATATTATTAATACCAATATTCGGC
The DNA here is from genome assembly GCA_033398695.1 of Orobanche coerulescens. Taxonomy (NCBI): domain Eukaryota; kingdom Viridiplantae; phylum Streptophyta; class Magnoliopsida; order Lamiales; family Orobanchaceae; genus Orobanche; species Orobanche coerulescens. Next base: position 24,172,194 of record CM065805.1, on the reverse strand, counting down.
GATACAAGTACTAATGTAAGAATACAATTACAATGAGTGTAAAGATTCTTGTTATCTTAGCTAGTGAGCGTGTAGATTGCCGGAAGAACCAGATTTGATGCTCTGTGAGTTCTTGTAACAAAGGAGATGAATAACGCGCGGTGAGAGATCGACCGTCTCTCATGGCGAGTATTTAGTCGATGCTTGGGCTCGGGCTTATGAATCCCTTGGAATCTGTCTAGTGGAGACTTGCTGCTTCTGCCGATCGTCTTCTGGACGAGAGATTTAGAGAGAGAAGTCCTGAGATGGATTCCGGTGAGATAGCCGGGAGCTTGATGATATGTATGTTCTTCAGTATTTCCGTGAATGTATCGGAATGTGAGAGAATGAGTTCTGAGCGTAAGTCAGAATGAATTCGGAACCGTTGGTGGAATGAATTTCGAACCGTAGGTTGAGTGAATTCGGAACCGTAAGTTGTGCGAAGTCGGAACCGTAAGTTGTGCGAAGTCGGAACCTTTTTCCTGTAGGAGGAGGTTCTCTATTTATAGAGCTTGGATTCGCCGGGCGATCGCCTTTTCTGCATTATAATAATCGGGCGATCGTCTTTTAGCACATGGGCCTGTCCCCTCAAAGTCTGCAGGAGTTGCTGGCAGTCAACTATGCGGTCCAATGGGGAGCTTACACGCGTCCTGAGTTGCTGACACGGGTGGTCCCACTGACAACTTTCGGCGCGCATGCTGGTAGGTGAGGTAGGTGACAGGCTGTGGTCAAAGGTCTTGTCTGTCAGCAAAAGATCTTATCTTCTGGCGAAGATCTTGTCAGCGCCTTTGGTGGATCTGCACGCGGGTGATTTTCTGAGATCCAGTCCTTGATGACTTTGACGGGCGATCGTCTCTGCTCGGGGCGTAGGTCGATTGCCCTTAGCCGGTCACTAGAGTAGATCGGTCACTAGAGTAGATCGCCAACTGCCAAAGGGCGATCGCCTTGGGAGTCGATCGCTAGGTACCTGATGGTGGTCTGATATCTTCGACTTGGCGAGCTAGCCATAGTTTGACTGGAGTTGACTTGGTCGCTCGGCCTTATAGTCGATCGCCTGTCGGGATGAAATAATCGTGACACAACAATTGCCCCCTAGCTCGCTCATACGTTGGAAACGTGGGGTGAGGTGGCTCTTGGCGATCGCTGAACTTTTGACGAGCGACTTCGTGTTTAACTGAACTGGCGATCGTCTTTGAGCTGATATACTCTGGGTTCGGACGACTGTTGGCCGAATCAAGGAAAAACAACGGGCGTTGAAAAATCTCCGTGCACGTGTCGGGCTTCTATTGGAGGACGCCAACGGTCATTAATGACTCCTCGGCTGACGCGTCCTCGAAAAGACGCGTACGCGGGTCTCGAGGGCGTCAATTAGTGCGTCGTTTGAGATCCGACCCCTGAGGTTTTTCCTTATTACAATCGGGTCCCTGCCTTCTCCTATAAAAGGGGGCGCGGTGCTGCAGTGTTATTCACGCGTACTTTTTGGAGGAAGAAGGACTTGCTGCCGAATTTTCTGAAGATCTTAGTGCCGATCGTCGTTCGTTTTCACTTTAGGGTAAGAAAAATCCTTTTCTTCTTTTCTGTCTCTGAAAATGGCCGGAACCTCATCATCATTTGGAGCGGAACCGGTTACGCCGCCGACATCGATCGTCCAGGAGAAACTTCTTCCGTCTTCCACCGAGACGGGCAATAAGCTATTCGGCCGGAATCGACCCGGTGAAGTCGAGGCTTTGTTCAATGAGGCCGATATTGCTAAGGAGTCGGCTGCCGAGGAGAGACGATCGCAGATCGAGAGAGATCTCGCGATCGTGGCTTACCGGGAGCAACATAGCGTTTTGGTCGGTCCTATAGGGCCTTCGCCGAGATAATGGAGAGGTTGGCCGGTCCTACTCCGAGATTCGATTTCCGGGATACTCGGCCGCCTACCCTTATGTGCTTCCCAAGCGGTCGCAGACGTGCCGCGCAATGATCGTTGTGGTCGCCGCCAAATACGGAGCTCGACGACCGTGAGAGATCCGCCGCCTGGAGGACAAGATTCCATGTTCCTTCGTATGTGGACATGTTCGCGCCGGCGGAGAATGAACGAGCCGACCAGCCTCCGATGCGTAACGTCGCAGTCAGAGAGGCCGCATGGAGGCCGGCCGCGCTCTCTATCCTTTGCGGTCTCCCATCTGTTGGCCGCTTGGAATGTGGCGCCACTTCACCGACGCCGAACGCCCGGCTCCAAATCATCTCGCACTCTCACCCTTTTCGGCGGTCACCGCCTGTACCGTCTCCCATCGCCGTGGGAGATGAACCATTTGTTTAAACTGACGGCTCATAGAGGGTTGGTCGGCGGTTACCATATTCAAGGCCGATCTGGTCGGGTGATTCATGGAGTTCCGAATAAGATACGGGGCGATCAGACGAAGTGGTTCTGGGTCGCCGGCAAGTGGAGAGCTTCGGCGAGCGACAATCCCACAGCGAACCGGAGATCCCCACCAATTTCGGGAGAGGAATCCTGCAAGGGTTTAGACTCTCCTTCGTTTGGATGCGTTGACTGATCTAATTTGATTGCTTTGCGTGTTTTCACATTCCGGCGATCGAGGAGCTGCCTTTCGACTTTCTCGTTGTTTGGGAGCGGATAAGGAGCCTGTCGGACGACGACCTTGACGCCACTCGGATCAACAAGGAGAGTCGCTGGTTGTCGGCTCGACTATTCCGTTTCCCGAGACATCTCGCGGTGCCAGGTATGAGTTCCTGCGACCTTCAATTTCTAGGCGATCGCCTTACTTGAGGATAGTATCTGACTGTTGGTCGATTGTCTTAAACTGTAGAGGTTCGCTTTCCTCGCTTTTTGGAGCCTCCGACGGAGATCTCTATGTCGAACCCAGGAGTCTTAGGCCGTCTTCGCCATAAGAGGTCGACTCGGGCCCCTCCCGTTGCATTGCCTATAGTTCCGGAGGCGGAGCCTCGCGTGGAGCCGGTCGTGGTTGAAGAGGAAATTCCGGAGGAGGGGCTTCGGGCGAATCGCAAGAGGCCGAGGCCGGAAGAAACTCCGGTTTCTGCCCCGGGCGATGAAGTGCCGATCGCCGCGCCTCCGATCACCATTGTTGCTCCGGAGAGCGAGCCGCCCTCTGCGGCTTTTATGCGGGAGATGGCGATCGCGGAAGCTGAGACCCCTCGAGGGAAACCGTTTTTCGGTCGGGATCCCGAGAAGGCTGAGAGGTAGATAGCATTTTTGTGTTGAAAATTGCATCTGCGTAGGAGTTGTATTAACTTTGCTGTTTTGATGCAGGATCCGTCGCGCTGATCCGTCTTGTCCACCGATGGTCGTGGATTTCCTGGCGAGTCGATCTCCTCACCATTCCTGCGACATTCCTCCATATGTTAGCAAAGCTGCTTCCGCTCTGCCGAAGGCGTGGACGACTGATCTGGATGCGATCGCTCGACAGCGATCGGCGAGTTCGATGCATGCTGTTCTCACCCTTTCTCTTCAGACGGCGACCATGGCCGCCTGTGCCGCCAGAGTTTGAGGCGGCCCTCCACTATTCGCCTGCAGGAGGATCTCGAGGCGGCTCGGAAAGAGAACGCCGAGTTTGCTGACAAGATCGCGGCGATGGAGAAGGATTCTCTGGAGGCGGCCAAGCGGGCGAGCCATGAGCTTGAGCTGGAGAAGAAGGAGACTGAGAAATATCGAATGGCAGTCGACCGATTTCGGGACCAGATGCAGAGTGCCTGTGCGCGGAATGTTGCCGAAGAGGAGGCCGATCGCTGAAGGTGACGATCGCTCACTGACAATGAGTCAAGTGAGGCGAAAGAGAAGGTTTCGCGAGGGAGGCCGAGCCTGTGGATCGCAACAGCAATGGCCGAGCCGAGAGGAGAGGTTGAGGCGACCAAGGCCGATCCCTTCCAAAACTTGGAGTATGTCAGCGAGTTCGCCTATTATTTGGCGTTCGCCGACTCGATCCGAGCGGCTAAGAAGGGAGGCTTGGAGGTCGGTCCTCTTGCCGATAAATTCAAGGCATATGCGTTGGAGCATCCTCTCCATTCAGCCTTTCTCCTTGCCGATCCCTGGATCTTGCGGACATCGGCGTGATTTGAGCCGGTATCCGTCTCCGGCCAATCTTGCTCATCCCGACGCCTAAGATGAGGGACCGCGCCGAATGCCGATGGCGAAGGCTGTGCAGGCCCGAGGCGCTTCATTTTTGACGTTTTAGCTTGCTTACTTGTAGTTTTGTAGCTTTCTTTTGTAGAACATAGGCCTTCGGGCGACCATGTACTTTTGATCTTCTCAAGCAATGAACTGAATGTTTGATTATCTTCGATTACTTGAATGAATGGTTATTTTTGAGTCTTTGTTTGACTTTGTACAAATGTGCGAGGAGAGATCGTTGCGAGGGTAGTTCCAAATGAATTGATAAACTCATAAAGACAGCTTTTTACAACAAATTCGATCGCTGCACTACATCTGAAAAATGACGATCTCCGTATGTGGTTGAATAGCGACGATCGTCGTGTAGGTAGTCCGCACTCTTATTGCCCCTTGTTTTTATTCACTTAGTGGAAGTAAGGGGATGAAAATAATTCCTTGAGTGAGCGGTCTTCAACTTTGTCGAATCCTCGGGGACGGTCGTCCATCTTGAGGAACCATGCACGATCGCGGAGTTCGATGGACCGACTCCTTGATCATGTCTTGATGCGCGAAGACATTGAGTGTCTCATGACTCACTTTATTATGAGGGATAGCTCTGCTTCCACCTCGGCCAGCCATGGAGATGGCCGACCTCGACGGTGTACGTTGAGACGGGGGTTGTGGCATGTCGCATTGTCCGGGTTCACCATGTTAGATGATGAACCTTTGAGGGCGAGCGATCGTGTCCACTGATTTATTTTGGAGGGCCCTCAGACTACGCCGGCCTCGTATTTAAACGAAGGGCGGGCGATCTTGGCCCAAAGGGACCTTGCATGGCCTAAGCAGTCGGTTCCATCGACCACCAGGACCATGGCTGCACTCTTCCACCTTGGATCGTCATGCAGATGCCGACCTTCGACGGTGTTCGTTGTGCGGGGGAGGCGATCTCGTGCCTTAGTCCATCATGTTAGATGGTGAACTGTAGATGGCGATCGAGTCCTCCGGTTTCTTAAATAAGGAGGGAGATCGGGGAGACTTCCGAGCTCTCCTTTTCTTGATTGAAGCATGCAGGACGGTCGCCGAGGTTGGTCCAGGGGTCGGCTCATATGAGCTTTCCACTGCTTTGTGTTCGACTCGGACGATCGTCCATAGAGATAGGTAGGGGCTTCGGCTAAACCAATAAGTCAGTCTAACTTGCCCTCCTCGAACAATCTCCAGAGCTGTTTGAGGAGGTCGCGGCATTTGTTGGTGCCGTGGCCGGACTCTTATGGTAGGCACAATATTGATTGTTGTCCAGTGACCGTGGTCCCTTATCGCCTTTGGCTTTTGAGCTCTTCGTGCCCCTTGATGGCATAGAAAATATGTGCGAGTTCCGTTGAACGATGGAGGAGATGGGCTTCCATGTCCTCGAAAGCCTTGAGATCTCCGGTGTCTTGGCGATCGCCTTCTTTGCTTTGGCGATCGCTATCTTTGGACAAGAGGCGGCGTTTCCTCGTCTAAGCGGAGGGTGAGTAGCCTTTGCACAGCCGTAAAGTCGGCACTTTAGCGCGGAAGATCGCGTAAGTTGGGGAATATCCTTGGAGAGATGTCTAAACATGGGAGAGTGACCGTGGAACCCCCATGATCGAATAGAGAGCGAGCTCGTCACCGACGGGTTCGCCGGTGAGGATGATTTCGTCTCGCCCGGCCGATGTAATCCGGCTGCTTTCGGCCTTCCCCGCTTGACTTTTATCATGCGGTGGGGCCTTCTGTCTGGCGACCTTGCCGGGCGAAGTATGACGTGAAGTCCTTCGCGGTTTCTTAAAAGAGGTGATTGATCGTGGTGGTAGTGAGACGTACCACCTATGGGCCGCCGCCCAATGTCGGCGGAAGATCCGGCACTTGGTAGCATCGATGCCCCACACCTACCATGTAAATTCGGAATTTACTCGTGTGGGTTTCGGTCCGATCTCCTCATACAGAGGTGTTTTGGGAGGAGCGATCGTTGTTTGTATGGGGCAAGCTCGATGTGGACCGCGAGTGGCTCGGCCGGCCCGGCGATCTTCTTGCCGGTGCTTGCCCCGGTGTCCAAGAGTGCTCTCATCTCGTCGGCTGGCGTTGTATGGCGGCCATCGCGTGGCTCGACTTAGCGGCTCGGCGATCGGAGCGGAGCCGAGGCGATTGAGTGCCGATTCCCTCGCGATCGGGCGGGAGTCGATGGCGACTGCGTCGGGTGAGGCGGGTAGGCGAACTCCCGGTGACGGATTCGGGTTCCGCTTTTCGAGGTTGGAAACAGAGTGCCCTTGGCCGCGCATGGGTCGCGCCCCAAGCGATCGAATATGGATCCGTCCGGTCGTGCGAGAGCCTTTCCTCGCGAATTGGGGCTTTCTGACGATCGCTCGTTCAGTAGCCCGCTGAATTTCCGTTTCCCCATGCGGCGGATGATCGAGGGAGTTATTGCAGGCGACGCACATGCTCTCCGTCGCTCCTCCAGGATGGCCATAGCCTCCTCGATCTGTTCCTCGGTTTGGAACTGATCGAGTGAGAGGTTGGGGCCATCTCTCGGATGCGGGATCGAGAGTCTCGCGTTGCTGCGGCTTCCCCCTATCGTCGGCTGGGGTTCGGACTGAGCCGGGAAATGGTGTCCGGCGGTTCGGAGAGCAGCTATCTTCGATGGACCGGCGGATGTCATGATTCTGAAGGTTTTCTTTGAAGTGCAGTGAGTGTCACTTCAAGTATATGCCCCGAGAACAGTGAGTGTTCTTCGGGACGGTAGGAATAAAAATGTGAGGGTTAGATCCCCTTCCTCTAGCGCCAATTGTTGCTACCCAAAATATTATCCGGAGATAGATATTGCTGGAATGGATGGGATAGCAAACAAATGCAAGAGCACTTCCGGGAGAAAGATAAATAACACAAGATTTGCCGGGGTTGTTAGTCCCGGGCTTGAATGCTCTCGCGAGATATTATTAATACCAATATTCGGGGATACAAGTACTAATGTAAGAATACAATTACAATGAGTGTAAAGATTCTTGTTATCTTAGCTAGTGAGCGTGTAGATTGCCTAAGAACCGTATTTGATGCTCTGTGAGTTCTTGTAACAAAGGAGATGAACAGTCGCGGCGGTGAGAGATCGACCGTCTCTCACGGCGAGTATTTAGCTGGATGCTTGGGCTCCTGGGCTTATGAATCCCTTGGAATCTGTCTAGTGGAGACTTGCTGCTTCTGTCGATCGTCTTATGGACGAGAGATTTAGAGAGAGAAGTCCTGAGATGGATTCCGGTGAGATAGCCGGGAGCTTGATGATATGTATGTTCTTCGGTATTTCCGTGAATGTATCGGAATGTGAGAGAATGAGTTCTGAGCGTAAGTCAGAATGAATTCGGAACCGTTGGTGGAATGAATTTCGAACCGTAGGTTGAGTGAATTCGGAACCGTAAGTTGTGCGAAGTCGGAACCGTAAGTTGTGCGAAGTCGGAACCTTTTTCCTGTAGGAGGAGGTTCTCTATTTATAGAGCTTGGATTCGCCGGGCGATCGCCTTTTCTGCATTATAATAATCGGGCGATCGTCTTTTAGCACATGGGCCTGTCCCCTCAAAGTCTGCAGGAGTTGCTGGCAGTCAACTATGCGGTCCAATGGGAGCTTACACGCGTCCCGAAAGGCCGACACGGGTGGTCCCACCGACAACTTTCGCGCGCATGCCGGTAGGTGAGGTAGGTGACAGTCGTGGTCAAAGGTCTTGTCTCACAAGAAAAGATCTTATCTGGCCGCGAAGATCTTGTCAGCCGCTTTGGTGGATCTCGCACGCGGGTGCTTTTCTCGAGATCCAGTCCTTGATGACTTTGACGGCGATCGTCTCGCCGGGCGTAGGTCGATTGCCCTTAGCCGGTCACTAGAGTAGATCGCCAACTGCCAAAGGGCGATCGCCTTGGGAGTCGATCGCTAGGTACCTGATGGTGGTCTGATATCTTCGACTTGGCGAGCTAGCCATAGTTTGACTGGAGTTGACTTGGTCGCTCGGCCTTATAGTCGATCGCCTGTCGGGATGAAATAATCGTGACACAACACTGTGTTTTTTATTCCTTTCTTTCTTTATATCAGATAGGTAATCTTAGTTGTGATTTGATCAGCTATGTATCTGCATCATGGTTGTGATTCTGATCAGCTAACTTTCTGCATCATGGTTGTGATTCTGGTCAACTAACTTTCTGCATCTTGGCTGTGTTTTGCATCAGCTAACTTTTCGAACCCAGGCTAAGTTTTACATCAGTTAACTTTTCGAATCGTGGCTGAGTTTACATCAGCTAGCTTTTCGAACCCTGACTGAGTTTTCTTCATCTAACTTTTCTAATCATGGCTGAGTTTTCTTCATCTTCATATTTTCAGCTAGGCATTTGATTTTGAGTCTAGGAGTCCAAGATCCCTGCTTAGTTCGAGAAACCTTTCTTATGGTAGGTGCTCTGTGAATATATCAGCTATTTGGTACTTTGTGCTCACTCTTTCCACCCTTACTCTTTTATTAAGCACGTGGTATCTAATGAAATGATGCTTGACATCTATGTGTTTTGTTCTCGAGTGTAGGACTGGATTGTTTGTTATAGCAATTGCACTATTGTTGTTACACCATATTGGGACTTCATTTGCAATGATGTTGTAGTCTATTAGCTATTATCTGATCCAGAGAATTTGAGCACAACAGGTACCTACAGCTAGGTATTCTGACTCACTTGTGGATGTTGAGTTGGACACCTGCTTCCTACTGAACCAAGATATTAGTCTGGTTCCAAGGAATTGACGCATTCCACTAGTGCTTTTCCTGTTGATTTTACATCATGTAAAGTCAACATCAGAATATCCTGATAATTTAAAGTTGTCATCTTTTGGATAACATAATCCAACATTGATTGTGGATTTTATGTATCCGACTATCCTTTTTGCTCCTTCCTGATGGGACTGCTTTGGTTTGGACTGAAATCTTGCACACACTCATACTGCATATGAAATGTCAGGTCTGCTTGTAGTGAGATATAATAGTGATCCTATTAATCCTCTGTAGTGTGTTGGATCCACTGGAATGCCTCCATCATCCGAGTCAATGTGGAGAAATGTGCTCATTGGTACTCTTAGGGGATTAGCTGACTTCATGCCAAATCTTTTGATCAGCTCCCTTGTGTATTTTGCTTGGTTGGTGAAGATTCCAGTTTCAACTTGTTTGACTTGTAAACCAAGAAAGAAGTTCACTTTACCCATCATGCTCATTTCAAATTCTCTTTGCACTAGGTTTGAGAATTTTTCACATAGATCAGGGTTTGTTGAGCCAAATATGATATCATCCATATATACTTGAACTAGTAGTATGTGGTCTTCATGTTCAATTCTGAATAAGGTTTTGTCCACCTTTTCCTTCCAGAATCTATTTTTCTCAAAGAATATGGATAAAGTCTCATACCAGTCTCTTGGTGCCTGATTGAGTCCATATAAAGCTTTCAAAAGTTTGTGTAGCTTGTCTCATTTGACGAATCCAAGGGGTTGCTCAACATAAAATTCATCTTCTAGTACTCCATTTAGAATGGCACTTTTCACGTCCATTTGACATACTTCAAAATTCTTGAAGGCTGCATAGGCAAGGAATAGTCTGATTGCTTCTAGTCTTGCTACTGGTGCATATGTTTCATCAAAATATATTCCTTCATATTGAGCATATCCCTTTGCAACCAATCTGGCTTTATTCCTAAAAACAGCTCCATCTTCATCACACTTGTTCTTGTAAGCCCATTTGGTGCCAATGACCTTCTTGTGATTTGGTCTGTCCATCAGCTCTTATACATTGTTCCTCTCCATTTGGTCTAGCTCTCCTTGCATTGCAATCACCCATGTGCAGTCATCGAGGGCTTGTTCTGTTGTTTTGGGCTCCATTTGAGACATGAAACATGAGAGCATTGCCATTCCTATTGGTTCTCTTGACTTTCTGGTCTTGACTCCATCAGTTAGGTTCCCAATTATTTGTTGAATAGGGTGATCCTTTAGCCATTTGGGAGTATCATCTTCATTTTCTACCTTTGTTTGTTGATCATCATTGCTTGTTCCTTCTGGTGGATTGGGCAGAGGATTAATTGAGTCTGTCTGTTCTTCAGTTAGATTTTGTTGGATTGCAGCTGTGTTTGGTTCAGCTGTGTTTTTATCATCTTCAGTTGTGATGGGGTCAGTTGTGGTAGGTGAACCTGGCTGATCTACAGTTGAGTCTTCATCAGCTTGGTCCATCAACCTTGTGTCATTGATCATGACTTCTTCTAAAGAGGTGGTTTTGAGCTTTTTCTCAATTTGTTCCACCTATTTCCTGTACTCAACAGTAGATTCATCAAAGACAACATGAGGTGTTTCTTCCACAACTAATGTTTTTTTATTAAAGACTCTGTATGGCTTGCTTATCTATGAGTATCCCATAAAGATACTATCATCATTTTTTGCATCAAAGGTTTTGCCATTGCTGTGGATAACACTTACAACCAAAAATATGAAAGTATGAAACAATTGGTAATCTGCCATTCCAAACTTCATAGGGAGTTTTACAGTGTCTCCCTACTATCATACGTCTATTTTGAGTATGGCATTATGTGTTGGCAGCTTTAGCCCAGGACCTTTTAGGAAGATCAGTCTACGCAATCATTGTCCTGGCTGCTTCCTTGAGGGTTCTGTTCCTTCTTTCAGCTACACTATTTTGTTGAGGTGTTCTTGAAGCTGATACTTCATGCTGAATCCCATCCTGATCACACTATTCAGTTATGGTTTTGTTGAGAAATTCTCCTCATTTGTCTGATCTGATCTTTATTGTGGATAAGGATTTTTCATTCTGAATTTTCCTCAAAAGTTCGGGTAGCTTAGTTGGAGTTTCACTCTTCCGGTAGAGAAAGACTATCCAAGTGTATCTTGAGTAGTCATCCACAACTAATAATGCATGCTTCCTTCCACTTAGACTTCTTTGCTTGATAGGACCAAATAGATCCATGTGAAGTAGGTCCAGAATTCTACTGGTAAGAGTGGTAGGTTAAACTGATTTGAAAGAAGCCTTTGTTTGCTTTACCTTCGGGCATGCATCACAGAGAGTCTCCTGTAACACCCCCAAAACCGTATGGGAATATTACACGCCGTAAACCCTTTCCGCAAGGATCTACCAGGCTAAACGTCCATAAACAACCAAATGCTGGCCCGGCCAGGGTCAAACAATATAATAATACAGACCGTTAAGGTCACTTACACATAAACACACAGACCGATGAGGTCACACAACTCTATCAACAGGACTGACTAACAACATTACCCACACAGGGGTCGAAATACAATACAGTGGAAGACTGAATCAACTCTAACAATACAACTAAACTCTACCAACTTTCAACTCTTGATTAGTATCGCAGCTCGTCATCCCCTTGTGCCAATCCTGTGACTGCTCCCCGAACTGCATGTACCCTTGACGCAGAGACATCCACCCCGAATACTCGGGGTTAGTAAAACTCCACCGTTTTACTAGTGCAAGTATCAAACCATACGAAATGTAACAAGCAAATAACAACTACGAATTTAATACGGAAATCCATTATCAAAATGTTCCTAGAAGCTTTAGAATTTCGAACTCAAGTAAGAGATATTTGAAAAGGAACACATCATCTCGGGATTTTTAAAGCGAGAAAATCTTTTGGACCTCGAGTCCCAATTTACAAAACCTTTTCGTAAACAATAGGGCCTTAGCCCGATTCTCGTTCAAAGCATACTAAATAATAAATCATTATGAGTCCGAGGTCCACATTTAAAATGTTACCCGAACAATCAACGCTACACGATCACCGTTGTACACATCATGTACCGAACTCCGAGGCCTCGACGGACCTTACCCGACCACACACCTTGTTCGTACACATCATGTACCGAACTCCGAGGCCTCAACGGACCTTACCCGGACCACACACCTGTTCGTACACATCATGTACCGAACTCCGAGGCCTCAACGGACCTACCCGGCTACAACATCGTTCGTACACATCATGTACCGAACTCCGCAGGCCTCGTCGGACCCTACCTGGATCACACACCTTGTCCGTACACGTCATGTACCGGACTCCGAGGCCTCGTCGGACCTACCGGTTCACACACTTTGTTCGTACACATCATGTACCGAACTCCGCAGGCCTCGTCGGACCCTACCGGATCACACACACATCGACTCACAATTCATAATCATTAAATGTCAAGCCATTCCGCATTACACCGAAATGTACAATCAAGTATGTAAACCAAAACAACACGAATATCGTGGATCATCACAACGACTCTTAACCAACATAACACACATTCGTACACAATACATTGCACAACCACGTGTACAACCATCTCATATGTACATCGCAATCCCGCACAAATGGCACAACGCCGAACCGTATACCAATATATCACTATTATCACAAAGCCTTCAAATTTCGGAAAACACAACCAACTCAAACGGAACATATTTACGGAGGCAAGCAAAATCGTCATACATAGCATACGTAATTACTAGTCGCAAGATACAAGTCGTATAATAAGATACTTGCCTCGATAGTCGGCACCCGAATATTCCGGACGAATACGGCACAACCCGAAAACCCCGAACACCTACAATCCTCCGTGAAATCCACGGAAACACGGTTACTATGAGATTAACAATTGAAAACAAAGGAAAACACGGTCAAGAATTGAAGGGAACCCTTTGAGACATTTAATCGGATACTAAATGTTCAAGGTTCCTAGGAAAACCAAAAATCCCGATTGGGTTCCAACGAACTCGAAATACGGATATACAATCCGTAGAACATGTCCAAAACAACGTTTATACAACAATTAATTGATCAAAAACGGATTGGAATCGAAATCAAAAGGAAAACCCCTAAAATCTTCAAAAACAAGGGTTCAAGCCAAAATACCTCGATTTGGACGAAGAACACGGATTAGATGATGATATAATCAACACAAGCCTTCCACAAATGATGTTTCATGATGTTCCCGATCAAAAACACTCAAATTCCGTGAAGGGTCGCGAAAACGAAGGAAAAATGGAAAATGGCGAAAGATCCACGTCTGTGCCTTTAAATAGCCGACCACGGCCGATCACTTACGGCAGAATCGGCGGCCTTACGGCCGTAACTCGGCACTTACGGCCGTGCGGCCAGTCCTTACGGCCGTAGCGGCATTCGTCCGGAAGTTGCACGGCACCTTACGGCCGTAACTCTCGCCCTTACGGCCGTAACGGCATTCGTCCTAAGTTGCACGGCACCTTACGGCCGTAACTCGGCCCTTACGGCCAGTAACCGATTCGTCCGGAAGTTGCACGGCACCTTACGGCCAGTAACTCGGCCCTTACGGCCGTAACCGGCATTCGTCGTGCCATGCTCGCCGATCACTTACGGCCGTGCTTAGGCACCTTACGGCCAGTAACTCGGCCAAGGCCGATGCCTGCTGCGGCCGTCTCGGCCGTGGCCACTTACGACCCGAAACCCGAACACGAATATGAATCGAAGATACGGTTACGAAGCACTCGCAAAGACGAATCCAAGCGCTAAGAGAACACACGATTCCGACCACCCGAAGGCTCAAAATTCGACAACGGAAGTAATTACCCCAAACTTTGGGAAATTACAAAAATGGCGCAAAACGTCCGAAAATCACGATACGTGATCGAATAACCAAAACGAAGTTCACAACACGTCTAACAGAGTTAAACGGACTTACGGAAAACTCGAAATAGCAGTTTCCAACGAGATTCGCAAGAATCGAACTCAAGTGCGGAAAAGCGTCTAAAAAGCTCTAACTCGGAAAACGATACGAAACGAACTCGGATGACAAAAAGTGCAGAATTAAATATTCTCAGAATGACGAAACGGTCAAAAGCGAGTCGTCGAAACGGACCTCCGCCGAAAAATGAAAATTACCGGAAATCCGAAATTGCGGATATTACATTCTACCCTCCTTAAAAGAAGTTTCGTCCCGAAACTTAAAACAAGTAGGGAGAAGCAATATCCCGACAGGAAAACTCAACAAGATACACAAGAAACGCATAACTTTCGTCCATTCGCGAAACGTTACAAGCAACGCGAAAGAATATACAGCGTGACAACACGCCACATGACAACCATAACAACGCCACCGGCAATGATTCAAAACAATAACGATCAATTAACGACGCATCACATACCACATCATATGCACACATTTAATCAAGGAAATGTACGCGACAACAAGTCGCACCCGACTAAAATGGCTATGCGATAGAAACAAATAGAGTATTACGATAGAAATCATTCCGATTCTCATCAACAAGAAAATGTCCGACATCAAAACACAAACAATTCAAGATAACAGAAAATGAGAATACCGGATATTACACACTATCATACAAAAAAATAAGTTTCGTCCCGAAACTTAAACTAAGGTTATCATAGTGATACGAAACAAAATATAGCGACACATAATAAAATACCGTGCTCATGACCTCGTGGTCCACTGACACGCCTCCGTAGGTTCAACAACTAAACGAGAACTTACACAAAACAAAATATCATTCAACAAGTTCCAAATGTAAAAGCGTCACAAAAAAAAACATCTCTACACGCGAAACAATTCATGTAGCGAGTACCAAAAATACCATCACTAGACATCACTGGGCCCTCCAGAAGTAGGAATGGAATTCCGGTCCCTTATCATCTCGGCAACAATCTCGCAGTACTGAACTCAATGCCCCTTGTGTCCACAATTATAACAAGTCACTGGCGGTCTCTTACAATGCGCGCGTTCATGGCCTAGAACGTTACAATTGAAACACCTAGGAGCATTACTAGAACTCAAAGACACCGACTTGGGTCTTTTGGGTTCTCTAACTGACCGAGAAGGTCCCATACTCGGCTGATACGAGGGTTGAGGTGTGGGAATCCCAATTCCCTTACTTCCCGATGCGTCATCGGAAATCTTCTGCTTTTTCGCTACCGACACGGACTCGGTAGACATTATAGCCATCTCAAACGTCAAGGCTCGATCCTGATAGTCCTTCAAGGTTGTACACATAAAAGGAGCCATACACTGCCGAATCTGAGGTTTCATACGCATATCGAAATAACGAACCTTATCTGCCTCACTTTTCACTCCGATCCGAACATAACACATTGCCGATTATAATCGACTATCGCTGGGATATCGACACGTCTCGGGCGTGGCGAGAAAAACTCGACAATCCTACGCTCTTTAACGGGCGGCGGACAATACTCGGCCTCCATGGCGCTTTGAATTCATCCAAGTAGCGGTACGATCACTGGCGCTACGGCCTCCCACCGGTCTGCAGATTCCTGTCGAGTAGGTATTGAGCAATAGGCACTCTTCTCTCATCGGGGCAAGCTACGAGATCAAATGTTACGTCCAACTGGAAGAGCCAATTCTCCCGGCTAACGAGTCCAAGAACCTACAAAAGCGGGCGGGTGCATTCTCATCACATCTCGTAACCACTTACCGGCTCAGTTATCTTCATCCGAATCCCGTCTCGGTGTACGGTCCGATTCATAAGCGCCCAACCACGGTCACCGACGAAGGATGGTGGCGGCGCCAATATCAACATTACCTCTGGATGATTGCTGCTGATCACGACCACGACTACGACCACGTCCTCGGCCACGGCCTCTCGGCATACTGGACGGACGACCAATAAGAATAACACATCCAAACAAATATCACAACGTCAAGATAAGACAATAATTAGCAGCACGTTAAAACATCAACACCAAGTCATCACACAAGTGCACGAACTAACACTGCAATTTTAGAACTTCATAAAAAAAAATAATCCACACAGTCACATCAACAGAGATGTTTGGATTTTACCAAATCAAACACGGTCAAAACCACACACGTATCGCAGGGATCAAACACTAACAACAAAAATAAAATGCTTCCGGGGTATTATTCAAATGATAAAATTTTAAAATTCTCAAGTTTGAAAAAAAATGGTGAAATGAAATTTTTGAAAACACTTATAATACCTCGGTCGTTTAATCAAAACTAAATCAAACCTGTTTTGATTGAAGCTATTTGCAAAACAACACGTTGAGGCTTCAATCTTTTCGCTAGACGATATCGTCAAAATGACCTTATCAATATATCATTATCTTTACTAGCGTTATACGGGGTAACAACATGTTATCACGCCATCCATCACTAATATATCAACAGAGATTAAATAATCAAGGGGCATGGGTACAATCGTAATAACAAATTTCTACCGGTCACTCAAAATTTTACGGCCGTAATAACATGTAGTTTACGGTCGTAATAACTCTGAGCTTACGGCCGTAATGGAAAACATCTCACGGCCGTACCATCTAGTCAGCAGGATCTGAATTGTCACGATAGCCCCCAACACACAAACACATAACATTTAAATTCCGAAAATTAAGGTCGTTTTGCAAAACAAGATTTTTCCAAAAATTTTGATTTCCACAAAAATGCTCAAATCAGTAGTCTTTAAGGAAAAACGTTTTCAAAGCTACTCGTAGCGGGTATAATTACAACAATCCAAAATAGTCGATATTAAAACCACATGCCCAAATGGCAAACAGGGTCGCCAATTCAATCACATACATCTCATGGCATCACGTTTAAATATGCAACAAAACCATTTATCGGAGTCTCTCGTGAACTCTACCGTGAAACCCATCAAGGTTCACAACTTTCACACCATACCAACCCACATGGTGGTTCAAGGGCCAAACATCAATACATCCGATTCTATACGCATACAACGTATCTAAGTATCAAATACAACTTCATTACACAACACTGTAAATAAAATTATGCACCACAAATATCACACATAAATAAAATCATGAACACAAATATTACGCATAAAAGAGGAGACTTACGTCCACAAAGCCGCACGGAGACGACGGTCGCCCACGATACTAATCTCATCCGACAACATATCCAACGCGTTGTGACTACGCACAACTCAACTTGTCACCTAACGACTCGAACGACAAGACAACACATTACTCGACAAATCACAACTCGACTCGACCCGACACCTAGGTTTCCGCAACCTAAGCTCCGATACTATAAATGTAACACCCCCAAAACCGTATGGGAATATTACACGCCGTAAACCCTTTCCGCAAGGATCTACCAAAGCTAAACGTCCATAAACAACCAAATCTTTGGCGGCCAGGTCAAACAATATAATAATACAGACACTTAAGGTCACTTACACATAAACACACGAGATCGATGAGGTCACACAACTCTATCAACAGGATCGACTAACAACATTACCCACACGGGGTCGAAATACAATACGGTGGAAGACCGAATCAACTCTAACAATACAACTAAACTCTACCAACTTTCAACTCTTGATTAGTATCGCACTCGTCATCCCCTTGTGCCAATCCCGTGTTGCTCCCCGAACTGCATGTACCGGACGCAGCAGGACATCCGCCCGAATACTCGGGGGTTAGTAAAACTCCACTGTTTTACTAGTGCAAGTATCAAACCATACGAAATGTAACAAGCAAATAACAACTACGAATTTAATACGGAAATCCATTATCAAAATGTTCCCGAGAAGCTTTAGAATTTCGAACTCAAGTAAGAGATATTTGAAAAGGAACACATCATCTCGGGGATTTTTAAAGCAGAAAATCTTTTGGACCTCGAGTCCCAATTTACAAAACCTTTTCGTAAACAATAGGGCCTTAGCCCGATTCTCGTTTCAAAGCATACTAAATAATAAATCATTATGAGTCCGAGGTCCACATTTAAAATGTTACCCGAACAATCACTGCTACACGATCACTGTTCGTACACATCATGTACCGAACTCCGGAGGCCTCGACGGACCTTACCCGGACCACACACACTGTTCGTACACATCATGTACCGAACTCCGGAGGCCTCAACGGACCTTACCCGGACCACACACCCTGTTCGTACACATCATGTCCCGAACTCCGAGGCCTCAACGGACCCTACCCGGCTACAACATCGTTCGTACACATCATGTACCGAACTCCGGAGGCCTCGCTGACCCTACCGGATCACACACCTTGTCCGTACACGTCATGTACCGGACTCCAGAGGCCTCGTCAGACCCTACCTGGTTCACACACTTTGTTCGTACACATCATGTACCGAACTCCAGAGGCCTCGTCAGACCCTACCTGGATCACACACACATCGACTAGACACAATTCATAATCATTAAATGTCAAGCCATTCCACATTACACCGAAATGTACAATCAAGTATGTAAACCAAAACAACACGAATATCATGATCATCACAACGACTCTTAACCAACATAACACACATTCGGTACACAATACATTGCACAACCACGTGTACAACCATCTCATATGTACATCGCAATCCTGCACAAATGGCACAACGCCGAACCGTATACCAATATATCACTATTATCACGAAGCCTTCAAATTTCGGAAAACACAACCAACTCAAACGGAACATATTTACGGAGGCAAGCAAAATCGTCATACATAGCATACGTAATTACTAGTCGCAAGATACAAGTCGTATAATAAGATACTTGCCTCGATAGTGGGCACCCGAATATTCCGACGAATACGGCACAACCCGGAAAACCCCGAACACCTACAATCCTCCGTGAAATCCAACGGAAACACGGTTACTATGATATTAACAATTGAAAACAAAGGAAAACACGGTCAAGAATTGAAGGGAACCCTTTGAGACATTTAATCGGATACTAAATGTTCAAGGTTCCTAAGAAAACCAAAAATCCCGATTGGGTTCCAACGAACTCGAAATACGGATATACAATCCGTAGAACATGTCCAAAACAACGTTTATACAACAATTAATTGATCAAAAAGCAGTTGGAATCGAAATCAAAAGGAAAACCCCTAAAATCTTCAAAAACAAGGGTTCAAGCCAAAATACCTCGATTTGGACGAAGAACACGGATTAGATGATGATATAATCAACACAAGCCTTCCACAAATGATGTTTCATGATGTTCCCGATCAAAAACCCTCAAATTCCGTCGAAGGGTCGCGAAAAACGAAGGAAAAATGGAAAATGGCCGAAAGATCCACGTCCAGGCCTTTA
The DNA here is from genome assembly GCA_033398695.1 of Orobanche coerulescens. Lineage (NCBI taxonomy): Eukaryota > Viridiplantae > Streptophyta > Magnoliopsida > Lamiales > Orobanchaceae > Orobanche > Orobanche coerulescens. Next base: position 24,152,929 of record CM065805.1, on the reverse strand, counting down.
AATAGCCGACCCTGGCCGATCACTTACGGCCGTAACCGGCCGGCCTTACGGCCGTAACTCGGCACTTACGGCCGTACCCGGCAGGTCCTTACGGCCGTAACCGGCATTCGTCCGGAAGTTGCCTGGCACCTTACGGCCGTAACTCTCGGCCCTTACGGCCGTAACCAGCATTCGTCCGGAAGTTGCCTGGCACCTTACGGCCGTAACTCTCGGCCCTTACGGCCGTAACCAGCATTCGTCCGGAAGTTGCCTGGCACCTTACGGCCGTAACTCTCGGCCCTTACGGCCGTAACCAGCATTCGTCGTGCCATGCCTGCCGATCACTTACGGCCGTAATCGGCACCTTACGACCGTAACTCGGCCGGGCGATCTGCTGCGGCCGTCTCGGCGTGGCCACTTCCGCGGCCCCGACGACCCGAAACCGAACTCGAATATGAATCGAAGATACGGTTACGAAGCACTCGCAAAGACGAATCCAAGCGCTAAGAGAACACACGATTCCGACCACCCGAAGGCTCAAAATTCGACAACGGAAGTAATTACCCCAAACTTTGGGAAATTACAAAAATGGCCCAAAACGTCCGAAAATCACGATACGTGATCGAATAACCAAAACGAAGTTCACAACACGTCTAACAGAGTTAAACGGACTTACGGGAAACTCGAAATAGCAGTTTCCAACGAGATTCGCAAGAATCGAACTCAAGTGCGGAAAAGCGTCTAAAAAGCTCGGAACTCAGCAAAACGATACCGAAACGAACTCGGATGACAAAAAGTGCAGAATTAAATATTCTCAGAATGACGAACGGTCAAAAGCGAGTCGTCGAAACGGACCTCCGCCGAAAAATGAAAATTACCGGAAATCCGAAATTGCGGATATTACATCTCCTTCTTGAATACTTCTTCTGGAAGCCCACTGAACAACTTTTGTGAGCTTATTTTGTTGAGAGCTTTGAAGTTCATATGACATAGTCTCTTGTGCCAGAGCCATCCATTTTCAGCTATTGTTCTTGATATGAAACATGTATTGGGTGTGCCTATTTCCCAATCTATCAGGTAGACATTCCTTCTTCTATAGCCTTGTATCTTCACTTCTCCAGTTAGGAGATCAATAACCATGCATTTATATTTAGTGAAAACCACTAGGTTGTTCTCATTACAGAATTGTCTTATGCTTAGGAGATTGTACTTGAGTCCTTTGACATACTGCACTTTTGAAGGTGTTAAGGCTGCTAATAAATTGATTCATGATGGCAAAGAACACCGACCATCTTATCTAATTGGGGGACTTATTCAGAAAAAGGAACAAAATCGAAGTCTTCAGCATCACCATCCGTTCAAGTTGCTAATCAGTACGTGGCGGACCTAACTGCTAAGATCAGGGCTCAACTTCAACAAGAGATGGATGAAAAACTTGACCAAAAAGTTCGAGAAATGATGAAAATGTTGGCCGAGAAGAATCTAGATTTGAACTTAAAGATTGATGTCTCTCAGAAATCAGTCGAGGAGTCCTATGGCGGTAACAATGTCACTCCTTGACTGATCTCATCATTTTATATTATGCTAGCTAAGTGACTCAAGTAGTTTTGTTATATTTATGGATTGCGATCGTAACTTGTTCATAGCTATTATGGATTAAATATTAGCAGTCATGTATTTTGGATGTTGTTATGGTTGACAGTGTTTTAATGGTATTGACTGTTTGATGGTAATATTTATTTTTCAATATAATATTTTTCTTTTACCATGAAAAATGTTGGTAAAAACCTGCAAAAAATGTAGCCATAGACTATAATTTATAATTCTTTCTGTTGGCAAAATATAAAAATTGTGTTGGCAAAGATTAAAAGTGTGTTGGCAAAAGTTAGAACTGTTCATATATAAGTGTAGCCATAGTTTTAAAGTTGTTGGTAAAGATGTCAAAGTGTTTCACAATTTAATGTTGCATTAGACCTCATGAGTGTTGGCATAGGTCTACGGCTATACAAATCTTTGTGTCACTAAACATATAAAAGTGTGGCCTTAAGTCTACAGCAGCACAAAATCTAGTGTAGCCACAGACAATAAAAGTGTTGGGATAGGGGTCTATTGCTACACTTTTTTAACATGTTACCAAAAACAAGAAAAGTGTTACCTTAGACCCCTATGGTTGCGGCCGTTTTTGTAACACTTTCGAATTTGGTCAAAGTGTAGCCATAGCTTGTTTTTCTGTCTTCAGCAACACTTTTTGGACTTTTGAACACAGTTTTTCAGGTGTTGCTGAAACCCATATATGGTGTAGTGGACAATGTTTCCTCTGTATAGCTTTCCATAACATTTGGTTTGTCCATTTGAGCTATCCCCAAAGGTTATATCTGGGCCTTTTTCTTTAATGTAGTTTGACAGAACCTTCTTGTTTTCTGTCATATATCTTGAGAATGAGAGTCCATAAACCATTCTCCACCTCCTACGGTTGAATTAGAGGTGATTTTATAGTAATCCTTCCATCTTTTCTGCAATCATACAAGAAGGGATTTAGGTACCCAAATTTGAGTGGGTCCTTTAGGATTAGTGAATTTCCTGGAGAATTGGTTTCTCCTGGTGTTTTTAAAATAATGTGGGTTATTCCTATAAGGTGCATAATGTCTGGGTCTATATCCCTGGTTTGGATTGTATATAGGATATGGATGCTAATTTGTTTCGTATGAGCCTTTGTTAAATCTTGGCTGAGACATTTGATAAAAGTTTTGGGTCTCCATACCTAGTAATTTTGAAAGCTTGGATTACCTTTAGGTTTCCATTTTTCTCTCCCATTTTGAATCTATTTTGAGGGAGTTTTTGATAGTAAGCAGAATAATGTCTTGATTGCTAATGCTGTTTTGGCCATTGCTTAGTCTTTTGTCTAGGTTGCTGCCTTGAAAATCTTGGTTGTTGCCTAAATTGCTGACTAGAGGTGGCCGGGCTGGGCCAGGCCCAGGCTGGGCCAGGCCCGGGCCGGGCTGAAGCGGGCTGGGCCGGGCGGCCATGGCCCACTGTCCGCCCGCCCCCGGGTTGTCGTGGGCCGGTCTGGCCCGGGCCGGACCCGGTCCGAAAATTTGAAAAAAAAAATATATGTTAATATTAAATTAAAAATCATTTTGTAAAAATTTGTTTTGAATTTTTAAAATAAATTAATTAATATTAATTAAAAATTCAATTTAAAAAACTTGAACTAAAAAAAAATTGTAAAACATAGTAATCTATTTCAAGTTTAAGAAAATTCATTTTGACTTTTTATATATGTTAACATTAAATTAAATGGGGAGAATATAGAAAAAAATTGGACTTAATTTGTAAAGATTAGATTACTTTTTGAAATTTGAATGGTGGGCTTGGGGTGGGCATGTGTGGGCTTGGGGTGGGTTGAGGTTGGCTGGAGGTGGGCTGGGGGTGGACTACGGGTGGGCTCACGGTGGGCTGAGCCGGCCGGGCTCAGGCTCGGTGGGCCGGGCCTGGGCTGGAGAGTCCGGAGACCGGGACGGTGGCCGGCCGGGTCAGTGGCCCTGGCCGGCCCGGGCTGCCTCGGCCTAGAAAATCCAGGGCCGGGTCGGTGGGCCGCCCACTGCCACCTCTCATTGACTATGTTGCTGCCTATTTATAAATACAAGTTTTGTTGTTAGGCTCAGCAGTCTGGACAAGTGTTTCCCCCTTAATAAAAGTGGTTTTTGAACTTGAGGGCGTATTGGGTTCATATCCAAGGCCTGATTTTAAATAGTGGCATCCGATTTATGCACAATCCATCTAAGGTTATAAATGCTTTCACATATGTTATTTCCTTAGCTTGTGTATTGCTCAATTGTGTTTGTTTTGAAAACTTGGTTTTAATATGAGTGAGTGCAGTTGATTTTTAATTTTTTAGAATAGTCAGCATGTTAATCTCACCTGTGGCTATATTAATTTCCGCTGAATTTTCTGAATTAATATCAGATAGGTTTTTAAACTCAGCTCTGTTGTTTTCAATTTTGGCTGACTCTTGGCTGAGTTTGTCCAAGTCATTTTCAGCTGCCTTTTCTCATTTTTCAGCTGTGTATTCTCAACTGTCACAGTCAGGTGTGGAGTTTTTAAAGTTTCAAAATCTTTTAACAATTGATTTAAAGATTTGTGTAAATCAATATTTTCAGACATGTCTGAGCTGACACATTATGAAGTTTGAGGTTTAGATGTTACCTCTTCATCAGCTAGGTTGGCCATTAGGCTGTTGTAATTATCATCATCACCAGAGAAGAATCCACTGCTTGATTCCACAATCTTTTGTATCTGGTCTTCTCCAATCAGATCTTTCCTCTTGTCTTTTTTTCCGCCCATGTCCTTCTTTTCTTCATCTTTCTTAAGGTTAGGGCAGTCAAACTATATGTGTCATGTCCTATGACAGTTATAGCATTCCACTTCGAATTCCCAGCTTTTTTATTTCTCCTGAGATTCTCATTGTAGTTCTTCTTGTACTTCGAGTAATTATTTCTGAAATTACTGAATCTTTGCATAATGAATGCCATTTCTTCCTCAAAGTTTAGAGGACTTGGAGGATTTACTTCAGCTTGGTTCTTTGCAGGGGACTCGGCTACAAAAGCAATTCCTTTTTTCTGCTGGCTCACTGGATGATGAGCAGGGCAGCTCGAACTCAAAGGCCTTGAGGTCTGACAATAGCCCTTGGATATTTATTTTGTTGAGATCCTTTGATCCCCTCATGTATACTTCCTTCATGCTCCATTCTGGGGTGAGAGACCTTAGAACTTTTAGCGCTATCTCTCGGTTGCCATGAGTTTTATTAAAGAATTGATTTCATTTATGATTTCAGTGAATTTGGTGTCCACTTTGTCTATGGTCTCTCCATTATTCATTTTGAAATTGTCAAACTTTTGAGTAGCTATTGACAATTTGTTTTCCTTGATCAAATCAGTTCCTTCACACATTACAGCTAATGTGTCCCATATCTCCTTGCGTTTTTGCAGTTTTTAATCTTCACCATGGTAGCTTTATCAAGGGTTTGTTATAAAATATCTTTAGCCGGGTTATCAAGGTTGGCCAGCTTTCTTTCCTCTATGGTTAGTTCTGATCTTTTCTTGTGAATCTGCTTTGGTTTCCCAGCTGCAATTTCTTAATCTGAATTATCCTTTAGTGAATGGTCCATCTTCTATTATACACCACGTCATCATGTGTGGATGATAAATGTGCCTGCATTCTTGTCTTCCAAAGATCATATTCATCAATAGAGAAAACAGGTAATCTAGAGTGCATGTATTGCATGTGTTCCATTATAATGAGAGATTTAAAGTATATATACTCAAGTATATGGATCTGGTTCGGTGAAGTTTTACCAACCTCTCCGATACTACTTGTAAGCCACAAATACGTCAGGTACAAGTCTAGAGGGGGGTGAATAGACTTGTAAAATCTTTTGCTAAATAACTGTTTGAAAAAACTCTCAACTGAGATTTAGTGCAGCTAAGTTAACCCAACTGAGTTTAACGCATTTAAGGTTTATCAGTTGTAAAATAGTTTTGCGGAATACAGCTGACTTTTAATGCAACAGTTAATATGACTGCAACAGTTAAGTATGATGTTAAAAATAATAAATCACACAGCACTTATAGTGGTTTCAGAGGTTGGGTAATCCTCTACTAGTCAACTTCTCTCCAAACCAGTTGGAGATAAATTCACTATAACTTTCAACCAGCGAAATCGTGTTACAATGAATTTAGTTACAACAGCTTTCAACCAGTGAAAATCCATGGCCGTTGTAACTCCTTTGGTTGCCTAAAAACTCTTGATCGAAAACCCTTAGATGCCTCAACAACTCGCAAGTTGCCTATCACCTTCCAATCAAGAACCCGTGGATGCCGTACAACCTCTTATTCTCAAGAACCTCGTTCAAGAAATTACCTCATACTCAAACTTTTAAGATAAGAGTGTTTGTCTTCTCCAACTTAAGAGCTTCTCTGTATATGATACTTTATGATCTTGCTCTTCACGATGCCATAGTTGTATATTGCTTTCGTTTTCTTTGACTGCTTGTAAGTATAGTTCGCATCGTATTCTGCTCAAGTGTTCTTCAGATATTTATAGTATGATTCTTGAGTTCTTCATAGTCGTTGCATCTTTGAACAAATCCGTCTGTGGGATAGTGCACTTCATTGTTTAGCTTTTCATCTCTTTGCACGACTTTGTCTCTTTCTTCAAATCCGACCGTTTGAAGATGTAGGATTGCTGTATCATTTTTCTTTGATTACTATATTTGGAAAGTCTTAAGGGCACGAATCTCGACGAATATTCTATTCCTTAAATTTCGAGAATCAATCACTTTGTCTCCTTGGCTTTAATTACGTCTGCATGTGATTTGCCGTCTTTGTTGACTTTTCAACGTTTGCTGATGTGGACAAAACTGATGTTAAAAAGTTGGCTGATATTCTGTCTCGATAAAAACTTGGCTGATGTTCTGCCTTGGTCAAACCTGGCTGATATTTTGCTTTGACCGAAACCCGACTGATGTCTGTCTGGTCAACCTTAGCTGATATTCTCCTTTGACCAAACTCGGCTGATATTTGACTGTTTTATACTTAGCCAAAATTGTCTCCAGTGATACTCAGCTGTACTTCTGACTTAGTCAAACCCGACTGATATTTTGTTTTGACGAAACCCGACTGATATTTTTATCTGGTCAAGCTCAACTGATATTTGCCTTTGACTAAAACCCGACTGACTTTAGACTGTTCTATACTTAGCCAAAATTCTATCTGATAAACATGATCAATACTTAGCCTAATCTTTTAAAGGCCTATAGAAGATACTCATTTGATTCTTCCTTACAATGCCAAGTACTTTAAACATACATTTGAAATAAACTTCGAATATAAGGATGACATCATCAAAATCTCAAAAAGGTATTCCTAACATTTTGTTGAGAAAGAAAACAAAGATCCAGTAGTTGCGCCACACAGAGATAATGAGCCTTGTCTTATTTTTAGTTTATGTCATGACTTATGGCCATCTTTGGTATTAGGGGTGGCAAATCGTGCGGGTCGGATCGTTATCGGGTTGACCTGATAACAACCCAACCTGTTAAGGTCAAACCCGAACACGACCTGATAAGGATTCCCTAAACCCGAACACGAACCCAACCTGATAAGGTCAAATCCGAACACGACCCGAACACGACACGAACACGATAAAAACACGATTGGATTCGTGTTGACCCAACACGATAGCAACACGATAACGACACGACACGTTAAAAACCTGTTTCAACACGATAACAACCTGATAACCTATAAATACTAACAAAAAAATGATAAAAAACAATAAGAATTATAAACCTCAAATAAAAGTCTAAAACACATAAATTATTAACTAAATATTTATTAAAGACTTATTTTTTAATAAATATTTATTAAAACAATAAATTATAACGGGTTACCTGAACGACCAACTGACCGAACCCGACCGAAATTATCGTGTCCTTATTGGGTCAACCGATAAGAACCCAAACCCAATAAGGCTTGACACTAACCCATTAATTTCGTGTCATTAAATGTCGTGTTTTGTCGTCTTAGAAAATTGCAAATTTCTATTTGGTATGTGTTTGATTTTTATATACCAAAGGCCTTAGGCCACATTTAATATATGCTTTTTCTTTATTTATTATGGGGTATTTGTCCAATTTCACCGGTCAGAGTCCTATTGATTTTGGTCTAAATTGTAATACTCGTATTCCGACTCGCTAATTCTCGGGTAAGTTTCGGTCCCGAGTATTTCAATCTGGTTCTTGGGCGGGTCTCGGATTCACTCAGACCCCTACCAGCTCTACTTCCATTTCTAGGATAGACGAAAATTGGATGGAGAACTGACTTGATAAAGTCGCAATAATAATAAAAAAAAATCGCAATAATAAATGGACTAAAAGCATATGATTTGACATGAAACTTTTTGATAATTTTACAAAATAAATGGGGCAAAAATGACATTTCCCGAATTTATTTTGTAGTGTCAATTCATAATTTCTTATGTTGATTTGAGAAAATAGACATCTGTGGAGACCGTAAATAAAGTCAGTCGTCGAGTCAAAAGCATAGAACAAAGGCAACGGCTATAATTCCGGTCCTTTTTCTCTTCCTCCATATTCATCGTCTTCCTTGGGACACATTTCACCGTAAGCTTCGAAAACCCGCGTGGATATCGCTCCTCTCTCAATCCCATAAATTCTCATTTATTTATTATTATCTCGAAAAAGCCCCAAGCAAAAATGAGGCGAAAAATTGCTGATTGAATATCGTCGGCAATTTTCTGCCACCTTCAAATGTAGTCATCTCATTTTTGCCGATATAATTTCAGTTTCAGGCACCCTTTTGGAATTTAATTTCCTCCCGTGTATTTATTTCTGGGTAAGATTTCGCTCACAGTTTCTTGATTTAAGAAATTTTGGAAAAATTATTGCAAGATTTCATCTTTTTTTTTTATAATAATCTATGGGTTTTTGTGTGTTCTTTTCAATTTCTATATGCTGATATTGCGTATAATTTCTGATATTTATTTCATTTTTCCAATATTTTGCGTGCTTGCTTGTGTTCTTGACATGTATAATTCAATTGTTTATCAATTATAATAAAAAAAAATGTTTCTTTCATTTATTAGGGTTACAAAATGATCATTATATACTACATTTCATCTATCAATTGGCATTTTGAAACACATTTTTGATTTTAGGCAACCGGAAGAAAAAAAAGGTCCAAGATTACCAACTGGGTGGTCAGTGATATAGATTTAACCTTACAATGTCTGCTGTTGATGTTGCCTTGAGTCCCATCCTCGAACAAACAGCGGAACTAGCTGTTTATCAAAGTCGCTCAAGCGAATCAATCGTAATCTACATCACTGTAGGGGAATCTTCAATTCCCATGCGTGTAATGGAATCCGATTCCATTGCGTCTGTGAAACTTAGGATTCAAGCATGTAAAGGTTTTGTAGTAAAGAGACAAAAGTTAGTTTTCGGAGGCCGAGAGCTATCGAGGACTGAGTCTCTTGTCAAACACTATGGTATCACTAGCGGAAACGTATTGCACTTGGCTCTGAGGATATCCGATCTTTTATTAATCAACGTTAGGACCACGTGTGGGAAAGAGTTCGAGTTTCAAGTCGATAGGCACAAGAATGTAGGGTATTTGAAGCGTAGGATTGCAAAGAAAGGGAAAGAGGGTTTCTTTGTTGATCTTGAAAACCCCGATGTTTTTTGCCGTGGTCAAAAACTCGAAGATCATAGGCTGATTCATGATATTGGTGATAATGTCGATGCTGTTATTCACTTAGTGGTACAGAAATCCGCGAAAGTTTGCACAAAGCCCGTCGAGAGAGACGTCGAAATCTCGATCGTAGCCCCAGATTTAAACCAACAGTCGGATGGAGTCCCTAACGAAACGGGTTTTAGTAAGGAGCTCTTGGTTTCGTCAAAGACGCCACATGGTAGAGATTTTTTTAACTTGAGACCAATCTTAGTGAACCCCCATGTAGACTTGCCTCCTTTTCTATGGGAAATGATCCGGTGTGTGTCGGAAGGGCTAGCACATGGCAGACAGCCAATCAGATCGTCTGAAGGTACAGGTGGAACTTATTTCATGCAAGACGCGTCGGGTGGGAAATATGTTGCGGTTTTCAAGCCGATAGACGAGGAGCCTCTGGCCGTGAACAATCCTCAAGGTCTGCCGTTGTCATCCAATGGTGAGGGTCTAAAGAAAGGCACACGGGTAGGCGAGGGTGCGTTGAGGGAGATTGCAGCATATTTATTGGACCATCCTACAAGCGGGCCTCGGTCGGAATCTTGTAGTGTGGAGATTGGTTTTGCTGGTGTGCCGCCGACAATAATGGTGGGGTGCTTGCACGGAGGATTTAACCACCCGGGAGGGTTTGAGTGTTCGGACGAATATTTTAAAATTGGTTCGCTGCAGATGTTTGTGAAGAATCACGGTAGCTGCGAGGATATGGGTCCGATGGATTTTCCTGTCGAGGAGGTTCATAAGATAAGTGTGTTCGATATAAGGACAGCTAATGCCGATCGGCATGCTGGAAATATTCTGATGTATAGAGATGGGGGGAAAGGAAGGATTGTCTTGATTCCGATTGATCACGGCTACTGCTTGCCTGAAAATGTGAGGTTTTATTCTTTTTTTCTCTTTTAAGGCTAAACTCTTTTAGTTTATATAATTGTGAATTTCGTTTATTTCTCTGTGTGGAGTACGACATTATTTTTCAGCTGCCTCAACATGAAAAAATTGTAATGTGATTATATTTTTAGGGATAATTACAACAAACTCCACTTATCTTTCAAAATTACCAACACTCCCTTAAAGCGTTGTAATATAAACCCCTGAGGTTTGTAATTACCTGACAATTAAGACCAACAAGATGCTGCATTTGTAAAACAGAAGCACGTTTCAACGGGGTAATTTGTAATTTTTTTTACAATTTTGAAAGATAACTATTTTTCTTTGTATTAAGCCACATTTTGGGGTAGTTTTTGTACTTACCCTTGTATTTATGAGAGAAAGGACTCGTCTCGTTTCGAAGTATATCTGCTATTTAAATTGTATTTCAATTGCATAGTGACTCGATTTGCATTGTGTGAGTTGCAGTTCTTCAACACTCGCGAGAGGTTTTAACAGTTTAATTTATTTATTGCCTTCAAAATGATGCATAGTTTGACAGGATCACCCTGCATAGAGAGATGTACTTGCAAAATATTACAATCTACCCTCAACTTTAATAAATATTACCAACAACCCAAATTTTCTCCTTACAATTTCCCTAAGTATCGAAATAGCCAGACGAAAAGTTGAGGATATTGTAGTAGTTGAGGGGCATATTTGAAAAATACTTAATGACGTCAGCACATTCCATCTGGCCAACTAACGTTTGCGACACAATTTAAGCGGAATCAAACCTCAAATGTGGTATTTTTCTGTAAATACCACAAACCTCAGGGGTGGTTTTTGTAATTATCCCTAATTAATAAACACTGTTCCCTTCGTTCTTAGTTACTTGCAATAAACTCACACTTCAATCTTTGTTGCAGTTTGAAGATTGCACGTTCGACTGGCTGTACTGGCCACAAGCCCGCCAGCCATTCTCTCAAGAAACACTAGACTACATTAAATCACTCGACGCGGAGCAAGATATATCTGTTCTCCACTTCTACGGATTGGATCTTTCTCCCCAATGTGCTCGAACACTCCGTATTTCCACTATGCTTCTCAAAAAGGGGGCCGAGAGGGGCCTCACTCCTTTCGCGATCGGAAGTATTATGTGCAGAGAAAAACTGAACAAAAAGTCGATCTTAGAGGAGATTGTCAACGATGCAAATGATTCTTTGCTTCCAGAAACGAGTGAATCTGCATTTCTTGAAGCCGTCTCCGGGATAATGGACACTGCACTCGACAATGTATATACAGTATGATGATCCATGCGGCGTGGGCTTGAAAGCAGGTGGCAGAGACAAAGAGGTGTTATTTCTCTTTGGGCCCTTGAGCTCTTCTTAAATTTATTTTTCTGATTCTTCTTTTTACCACTCCCAGTAAGAAATTGGTGGCAGCTAAAACATAAGTTGCTATTATCATGATGAGTAAATAATGTGTGACTAGATGAATAATGATGTATTAGCCTTTGTTGTGTGTGGGGCTTTTGTCTAGATTGTGGTTTTAGACAGTAAAGATGTCCTCAGTTTGTTCTTGTGTGGCAAGGGTATGAGAGACCATTTGTAAGTATTATAAAAGGTGCATTTCCTTGGTTGCACAATTTGCTTTGCATGCTGAGAAATGATGATCAGACTATTATTGTGGAATCGAAACTCTTATCTTCAGATACATCAATTCGATGAGGAAGACATATTTGTGTGTGTGTGTGTGTGTGTTGGTGTCGTAACATCTTAAAAGCGGCAAACCGTGTACTACCAAAACGACGTCGTCCATTTTGCTACAAGTTTTGCAGAAAACGACGTCTGTGTTAGTTTTTTTTTTCTTTACACACGCATACGAGATGACTCGAACTCCCAACCTATTAGTTAGAGGGGAAGCGCCTTACCAACTGAGTTGCGCTTCGTTGTCCGTTGTCTGTGTTAGGTTAGTACAAAATCTCTTATCATTTCAATCACAAACGCTGTTTTCTACTTTATATTACATATTTCGAATCACCACTTTGGAGGTTGTAGATCTGCCACTGTTTCCAATCTTGGCTAACCTAATGTGTGCTTGTTTTATATATACATGTGAGCGGCGAAGCCAGGAATTAGGACCAGCATTGGACGAGCTTTGGTCGAAACTCAAAACACAAAAATCCTATTCTAGTCGGAGCTTCATTTTGTAATGAAAATCATCGCAAGAGAATTGTTCTCTATCTCTCTTCTCTTTATCTCTCTATAGTTTCATAACACATCATGAGCATGATTCTATAACCATTCAAATAGTACGAAAAGAGTATGCTCTGCAGTTGCATATAAAAATCTATATCATAAATCTAATTATTACAGACAAACACACGTCTCTCTCTCTCTATATATATATATATTACCTCGTCTTTGTATAACAGACTCTGCAGGCTAAAAAGAAGCATCACTAAGCAGTCAGAAAAAGTAAAATCAACATATAATAAAATTTAACAACAAAAACGTAGTCATTCGGCCTTATGTCACCACTGATGAATGATTTAATGATTGTTTGAAAATTGTTTCAAGAACCAATTCAAAGAAAAGTATTAACTAAATCAACAACCATTAATTAAAATAGTAAATAGAAATGGTGGTTGTGAGATTCGAACTCCTAACAATAGGGAACATCCATTTAACAATAACTAGCATTCACCACTCGACAAATGCAACTATAAAATAAATTGTTTGCTAGAATTTAATGATATACCTACTTATATCCTACTTGAACTTGAACACAAAATTATAGATGCCACCCACTATCTGCCGCTGCCCCCAGCGGACCATTGCTGGTCGCCGGCTGCCGCCACTACAATTTTTCATGACGTATCGGTGAGTGCCACCGGGCAGCGTACCCGCCCACCCAGCCGTCGGTAAATTTGTGTTGGAAAAACTTCACTTGAATAAAAAATAAAAAGACGAACTGTTAAAGTATAACCCTGCAAAACAGTTGTTAATTCCGTAACAGTAAAGAATATGATAAAAGCGATAAGATCGAAGTATGATGTTGAGTCCAAAAGGTCTATCTCCTTAAAGCAAATTTGCCCTCACCACTGTGTAAAACGTTTGCCTCCCAGGATAAAACAACATCTGGATGCACTGATATAATGATCACTACACCCTCAATGAACTAGAATAGACGTGTTCTATCACCGTACAAGAAACGAGAGAAACAAAAATTCTCGGATGGAGAAGAGAATTCGAAGCTAGAAGTGAAAATCGGACCCCCTCACATCTGATTTTATAGGAGAGGACGAGAGATAGAAGTGTGCTAGAGGAACTCTCAATTGATTAGGATTGATATGATAATACTCATCCTAATATCAATTCGATAATTATCAATTTATTTGGTACTTATCTTGTAATATCCGCAATTTTGATTTCCGGTAATTTTATTTCTTTGGCGAGAGTCCGTTTTGACGACTCGCTTGTGACCGTTTTGTCATTTCGAGAATGATTAATTCTACACATCTTGACATCCGAGTTCGTTTTGGTGTCGTTTTGTTGAGTTCCGTGCTTCGTAGCGGCTTTTCCGCACTTGAGTTCGATTCTTGAGAATCTCGTTCGAAACTACTGTTTCAAGTTTTCCGTAAGTCCGCTTAACTTTGTTAGACGTGTCGTGAACTTCGGTTTGGTTATTCGATCACGTATCGTGATTTTCGGGCGTTTTGGGCCATTTTTGTAATTTCCCATAGTTGTGGGTATCTCTATACGTATTTGTTGTCTCGACCCTTTTTATGGTCGCGTGCGAGTTTGATTGTAACTCAAGCTCCTAGTATGATCTTATTCTGGAGCTTGTCGTGCGTATCTTGAACTTAGTATTTCGATCGGAGGAGTCCGTTGTTGTAACCAGCTTTGAGAGCACTACTGTTGTAGTTCTGGGTGCCTTAGCGCACGCTAAGGGATCTCCTTAGCGCCTTATCGAGCGGCAGTCGAGGTCAGTAGCTTGATTCAGGCTGTTAGCGCACGCTAAGGGCAGGTGGTTAGCGCGCGCTACGGTGCAGTGGTTAGCGCACGCTACAGGTTTGGTACCGCACGCTAACTGGTAGTTCGAGGCAGTCCAATGGCTACTGGACTGGGTCTGGAGGTTTCGTTAGTGCACGCTAACTTTTGGTGGTTAGCGCACGCTAACTGTGCATTTGGCAGAACGTTTGTTCTGATGCCTCAATAGCGCACGCTAATTAGGTAGGATTAGCGCACGCTAAGCTGTCCAGTATATAAACTGGACAGTAGTCATTAATCTTCATTTTTTCTTCATTTCTTCTTCTTCCTCCGCGGGTCTGAGACGAGGCGACTAGAGTTCGCGACCTGGGCTAATTTTCTTCTATTCCAAGGTGTTTTGGGGCATCCTAGGTGATTATAACATCATCTAATCCATTGTTCTTCGCCGAATCAAGGTATATTTCTTGATTTTCCTTCGAGTTGACTTTTTGGGGGATTTGTTCTTGATTTCGTTTTTCATCCGATTTTGATAAACCAATTGTTGTTAAATGATGTTGTTAAACATATCCTATGGATTGTATATCCATATTTCGGTTTGGAATTCCGTTTTCGTGTTTTGTCGGGTCGATTCGTGTTCTTGGCCGTTTTGGGGGAAACCCTTGAACTTTCGTCGTTTGTTCCTTGAATTCAGCGGCTTTGGGTCGTACTTTGAAATTCATTTTTGTTGTTGTTATTGTCCTTCGTAGTTTATTATCGCGAATTGGCATTCGGTGGAGTCGGCGGGTTCGTAGTCGGTTCGTGCAACCTACTTCGGTCGATTCTCCGCGTTGTGGTTATTCGAGGCAAGTACCTTGTCCATACAATTCTTGTTTGATGGATATGATAATTAGTGATCATCTCTATGTGTTTATTTGATTGTTTAAATTGCACTTTCAAAGATTCAGTTAGCCTTGTTAAAGGCCCTCTTTCAAAACGCGTGTGTTTTGTGGACATTGTGTTCGTGGATGGTTACGTGAATCACTATGAATACACTTGGTGTTGTCGTTGTGCTTTGATAATATATATGTATATATTATCTCATATCAGTGCGTTGTGATTTGACCATTACGTCGTGCATTGTGTTTGTTGCCATTGAGTGAATTACTTGGATATTATTGATGTGATATGTTATTTGTGTGAATGTGTGGATATGGTTGAAGGTCTACGGTGACACATGGCACGTGATCATGTGGTCAGGATGCAACAAGTGATTGATCCAACCGTGAGAGCCTGAGATAATCTACGATGACACATGGCTTGTGATCATGTGGTCAGGATGCAACAAGTGATTGATCCAACCGTGAGATATGGTGTGTGATTTGTTTAGCTAGCCAGCTCGAGAGGGTCCTTAGAGGCCTCGAGTGGGATTTGTGGCTTCGTCCCGGTCCTAGGCGATGCATGTGCGTGATTTGTTTTATGATTGTGGCCAGCTCGGGAGGGTCCTTAGAGGCCTCGAGTGGGATTTGTGGCTTCGTCCCGGTCCTAGGCGATGCTTGTATGTGATTATGTTGTGTTGATTTTATGTCCGTTGAGGACACTTGATGCGTGCTCTGGCCCTGTGAATTGTTGTTGGTTCTATTTGTGAAAATGAAACCTTTGGGCTATGACCCATGTTGATTTTGGAAAGAGAAGGATTCAAAAATCCTGAGTTGTTTCTATCAAAACTCCCGATGGCATTTTAAATCACTTTATAAATTGTTTCCCTTGACTTGGGATCTTTCAATTTTGGAAAGCTTTACCTAAACTCTTGCCTCGGGAAGTATTTTCGTTATGTTTAAATCTTTAAGGATTCCTGGTTATTATTGTCCTTGGAACTTGTATTGTATGGCTCGTATTTTTGCACTTGTACTTGCACTAGCAAAACAGTGGAGTTTTGCTAAGCCCCGAGTATTCGGGGGGGTGGATGTCTATCTTTGCATTCAGGTTTTGGAGCATAGCACAGGGTCGGCATGAAGGATGATGAAAGATGAACGATACTAATCACATGAGGACCCGTTGATGTTGTATTAGTTTAGTTGTACTTTATTTTCCGCTGTAGTATTCTTTCCCCGTTGTACGGGAGTGTGTTGTACTCGACCCCTGCGTGGGCATGTGTTGTAATTGGGTTGTATGTATTTATTGAAAGACCAAATCGGTCTACTGAGTTGTTTTAGCCTTAAAGGCATGGTCGAGATGTTTAATGTTGTTACCAGCCTGGTAGATCCTTGAGGAAAGGTTCTACGGCGTGTAATATCCCTGAGCGGATTGGAGGTGTTACATAAATGGTATCAGAGCTTAGGTTGTGGAAACCTAGGCTGTCGGGTTTAGTGGTGTCTGTTGAGTTTTTGTCTCGTCGGATTTTGTCTGACTGAGTCGTGTCGCGACGCGTCGTCTGAGTTGGTTGGTCGTGATTAGAATCGTGGGGCGATCATCATCTTCGTGCGACCTGTGGATGTAAGTCTCCCTTCTTTGTGTTGTGCCTCGTGTGACACGAGTTACTGGTATGATTATGTGTTAAGTGACGGAGTCTCTATGCAGATTCTTGGTTTCGTGATGCGTTTATGTGACTCATATTTCGTTTATATGAGGAGTGTTGTCGTTATTTATGTCCCTTTGAATACGATATTCGACTGTTTGTTTCCGGTAAAAGACATGTGTTGTCTTGGGTTTTGAGCGAGTTGATGCGTGTATTGTGATATATGTAAGTGAATGTTGTTACATGTGAGATTTTTGGCATTCTAGCCTAATAGATATTCGAAAAACTTGAGTATCTTAGAAAATAAATTTCGAGACGTACTTTTAAAATGAATTATTTTCTCGCGATACTTTCAAGGTGTTTTCTAGTGCCGTAATAAATTTCAGAACTATTCCAGTAGGGGACCAAAATATTTTGAGATATTTTCAATTATTTAGAAATGCTTTGCTTAGACCTGAGGGTCGAATGTTTCTGAAAGTTTTTCACTAAAAATAATCTACAGCTCAGTCAAAACGAAAGAATTCCCGAGATTTCTCATTCGAATAAAATAGTTCAAACCGTAAAAGTATAAATGAAACGAGTGGTCACTTTGAAAGTCAATTTATGATCTCGGGAATTTTGTTTCGGAAAACATTATGAAAACTGTATTCAAAGTCTCACGATGATGGACAATTATCTAAAACATTTCGGACATCAAACTCTCACAACCAAGGACAAATTACACACAAAACTTCATTCTAATGCCATTCTAGCCAAGTACCAAGATCCTGTATAATGTATCTCAACATCGAGAACAAAAACGTTGTGATATTCCGGACATATCACAATTATCGAAAACATCAACATCATCCTCATGATGAAAACCACACTTGGTAACCCACGGCCGTACCCATTAGTATCGACCCCCAGGGTCCCGTCGGACCATCTCCGGGTGGGAAACCACTTCCACGGCCGTACCCAAGTATCAGCCCCCAAAGGTCCCATCGAACCATCCCCGGGTGGAAGAACAACGACACTCACACACGTTTACAAAACCGCATGTCTCGATTGTTAGTCACAATATATATAGTCGAGGTACCTTACTAGAATGGCCAGTTGTTCAACACATACTCACGACCAAGTAACGATACAATTAACACTAGAATCTAACGATGCAGCTAGTAGCAATCACATAGCAACGAGAGAGAGTACCTTTCCAACCACGCCGAACGGCACAACCTCCTCATAAAGGAGTTACCACCTTTATCACACAAGGTCATATGATCATCAATAAACACACGTTTCCACGCACATACCTCAACGAAAGGTTAGACTTTAATTCTACAACATAATCACACAAAACGACACCCTACGAAAGTAAGGTATTCCTATACTCAACACTAAAACACATACTTAGACAAGCATATTAAACAACGAAACATACGAATAATCTTTAAGGAAATATTGAGAAACATTCATTCAGCACATATCGTCGATTACCAACTATTAAATCCACAAAACACGTAATGTATGGGCAAGATACTTGCCTCGAAACCACGAGCAATGGAACAACAAACGGACATGGTCAAGTAGCCCCTGAACTTCCAAGAACAATCACGAACCCGACGGTCCCACGAACACTACGAGAGTGACACTACCACGAATCAACAATACTAAACGGAATCCAAATCGACATTAAGAACAACAAGGGTTCAAGGGTTTCCCAAGGAAACCAAAATCATGTTACGGGTGAAATGAAATCAATAAACGAGTTTCTAATCCATAGGTTACAACCAAAACAACAAGAATACATAATTGATCGGATGGAATCGGGTAAGAATCACGAAACAAAGGAAAACCCCCCAAATTCAATGAAACTAGGGTTCTAAGAAGAAATTACCTCGATCCGAACAAGAAGGATGATTTGATAATGTTAGATATGCATGAATTCGCCCCACGATGAATCTTGGTGAAGAAAATCTCCCCAGATCGCCTAAGGAACTCGCTCCCGACGGATAGAAATGAAGAAAAATGAGAAATGACGAAAAAGGGGGCTACTGTCCAGTATTTAAACTGGACAGTTAGCGTGCGCTACATTTCCCCCTTAGCGCGCGCTACCAGTCATGAGTTCAGTCCAGTAGTTCCTGGATAGTTTCTAGACAGTTCCGAAACTTCCAGGTAACGTGCGCTAAGGCATGGGATAGCGTGCGCTAAGACAGACGATAATGTGCGCTAACTACAAGTGTTAGCGTGCGCTAACGAGACCTCCAGTCCCAGTCCAGTAGCTTCTGGACAGATCTGCACCCACCAGGTACCGAGTGCTACAACGCTCGATAGCGTGCGCTAATAATGCCTCGGTAGCGCGCACTATGAAGCAGCATAGCGTGCGCTATTCCTACTGCACAAGCAGTAAGATCGCACTAAAAAATCCAACAAAACAAAATAACCAGCACAACCGACAAATAATTTAAAATAATCGGAATGAAAAACTTGGGTATTACAGTAACCACCAATCGTCGGTATTTTTTTGGAAGTCAACCAGTGGATTTTTGTCCTTTCACATATGTCGTTGATCACTTTAACTAGATGTCGTGACCTGCTTCTTATATGTCACTTTTAAGGGTTTTATATGTTTGTTTTTGTATGGATTATTTTAGGAGATTATCATCTTTAGATTATTAACTTATTTTCATTATACGTGGAGATTGAAATATTTTTACATGAGAAAAATCTTAAGAAGGAACTACACGGAAGAACCATAAGAGAATGCCACACTAGAGAATCATAAGAAAATAATACATAAGACAACCATAAGAAAAGGCTACACGGGGATCTGTAAGAAGATGTTACACAATAATATCATAATAAGATGTTAGGTAGGAGAACCATAAGAAGATGCTAGATAGGAGAACCATAAAAATAAGCTACACATGAGATTCTTAAGAATATGTCATATCTAATAAAGAAAATAAGATGCTAGACAAAATATCCATAAGAAGATGCTAGAGGAGAGAACCAAAAGAGGATGCTATAAGGGAGAATAATAACAAGAGGCTACATGGAAGAACCATAATAGTATGTTATAAGTGAGAACCAAATAAAAGAACATGATATATAAGAACCATAAGAACATGTTACACGGGGGAACCATAAGAATAGGCTGCACGAGAGAACCTTGAGAAGATGCAACATGATAAAAGCATAAGAAGATGCTACATGGAAGATCCATAGGAAGATGCTACATGGAAGATCCGTATGAAGATGCTATATGGGAGGACCATAAAAAATATCAGACGGGAGAACATGAAAGATGCTAGATGAGATAATTATAAGAGGATGTTATGTTGTTAGGAATATGCCCTCGAATGCCACTCAGAGGATGAGAGAGTGAGAGCATTGTATTGGAGTTGTGAACATCAATTGAATAAGGCATTTATTATTGCTATATTATAATATATTATTGGTATTACGATTTGGTATATAGAATAATAGTCCCTGCATTTGAGAGAAAATATTTCACTCATTATGAAGAAAATAAGATAGATACTGGAAGTGTTTAGGGCTCGAATGCTTAACTGGTTTGCAAGTTGATGAAATTTAACTGGGCATTAAGTTTAGACAAGACTTGTATAACGTGTACTTTGACATGGAGAGTGTCTTTCTTCACTAAGGGTTAGTGGGAACACCCGTTACAGGTATGCTAAGGGGATTAATATACTCAGACATGACTCACTTCGATCTGGTCACATAGATTTCAGTCTGGGATAGTGAATGGCTGCATCGAAAGGTTGTGATAGACATACAGGAACCTTTGAATTGAGGATTTAGTAGGAGATGTGCTTGTGACATTAAGTTAGTCACTAGAGCAGTTCTATCTACTCACCAGCTGGTGGAGTCAATGTTGAAGTGCAACTTGGTGGGCAAGTAGCAGTCTCTACTGAATACCAAGATATGATTCTCTCTACTGTAAATGAACAGGTAGATGAATATGCGGTTAGTGACAAATGAGATCATAAGTCTTTGACCAAAGCATTTAGAGCTAGTTGTATTTGATACACAAGAGTTCGGTGATCTCGGTTTGCACGAACAAGAGCATAGAGTCAAGTTATAATAGGGTTTGACGTTGTTGAGACCCTAATACTTGAGACATATGAGTGAAAGGTTTATACGTATATGATATTCATAACGTAAAGGTTTTTGAAATGATCACTATCATTCGTTCTCAGTTAGGTTATGATGTAGACCACGGGACTGGCTACGTGGTGCTACTACTGTTTGGATCCTTCCAATGCTAACTAAGACGAACATATAGACTCGCGGCAGTAGATAAACGACAAATTATAGTTTAGGTTATTCTCCTTTGATTAATATTAGGCATTAAATGTCTAATTTAGTTTATTGGATAAATTAAATCGGTCTCGTGAATTAAATAAATTAATGGGTAATTAATTTATTCCAACAATTTCTTAGAGAATTTATATTTAATATATTTAATTAATTATATTAATTAATTGTATTAATATTGAAACGTACCAAGATTTATCTATCGAACTAGATACACGAGGGTTCATTTCACGGACCAATAAAAATTTTCTCATGTTTGGACACCCCTTCTTCCCACTCGCATTTAGCGAGTAATTATTTTTGTCCCATGGTGAGATTATAATTAATTTGTGTGGACTTTTATTATAGACTTCGTATATATTAAAATTAAAGGGCTATTGTTGTGTAGTGAGTGATGACTGATTTATATATCATCATTATCACCATCCTCAACATTACAACATCATTACATTTTGGAGAAGTGGCCGTGAGGTAGAAGGGGAGAGAATTTTTTTCTCAAGTTATATAATTAAGTTTAAGTGTATTTTCAGAGAAAAATAATATTTATTAAATACTTAGAATATTTGTAAAATAAATATAAGCTACTTCTATTTATTTCTAGCCGTATTCTTTAAGAATAAGTATATATAAATTTTCCAGTCATCTTGCGACGCATGATACGTAGAGGCACGGGGTGCTCGGAAATTTGTGAAAGCTTTGATCGTTTTTTCATCAACATTTAATCAAAGGACTTCAAGGGTATGATTTCGAAATTCATATTTTGAATTATGATATTCATATATATGATGCATGATTCGATCAGAAGGATCTTGACAATGAACCAAATCTTCTTCAGGGGTTCGGTTTATTGATTGGATCAATATTATTATCTCATTGCGCCTTCAGTTTTAGCCCCGGAATTCCAACACTGGTATCGGAGCAAGGTCTATACGGTTGTATAAACGATATTCGCATTTGAAATGCTTGATTGAATGTTTTTAAGATTTAGAATCATTATTGTTTTAATCGTTAATATTTAATTATTCGTCTAAAAATTTATTTTTCAGGATTTTATATTTACAATATAAATCTATTTTTCTTTTGAAAAACCAATTATATGTGTCATTTAAAAACTAAAAAAAAATATTATTTTTGGATTCGGGACGAAAAGATGAGCTGGAAAAGTGGCAGTAGCCGGCAGTGAGCTGCTTGCTCTCGACAGGCATTAGCCGAGAGGGCTGGGCCTCTTGGCCAAGACCTGTCAGCCCTGCTAGGCAGCAGGCTTGGCGGGCCTTATGTTTCCGACTCTGTTTTTAGATTTAATATTTGGTAAATTATTTCCCGCAAATTAAATTTAATTTAATTTGACTAAAATATAAGTATGATATTTTTATTTTTAAGGGAATTTATTTAATGAAATACTTATTTTCGTTTGGAATAAATTAGAATTATCGGTTGTGTGAACTAATTGAATTAATTCTAATAGATAGATTAGTTTTACATTGATTGGATCAACGTATTAAAATTAATTATTTATGCCATTATGTTAATGTATTCATTGCATTTATTTTGTGATGGTGATGTAGTTCATGGACTTACTTTTGAATCTTTATTCGATAGAGTTGTAAAGTCCATTTGAGTCAATTTATTTTATTAGAAAAATTTGTATAGGATGCAATTTTTATTGAGTAATAAATTAGCTATGACGAAGAGTCGGTGACGAACCACCATGAAGACGAAGATTCGAGACATGATATTTGATTACCTGTATTTGTACTAGGTCGATGATGGCTATGTACTTAGGAACGGTCCATGAACTGCATGTTGGTAAATTTAGGTTATGGATGTTTTCATATTATATAACAAACAAACAAATCGAAAAACCACGAGTATAAATGGATTAATATGCAAAGTGTAATATATAATCACGTAATACTCCCACTTATAAACACTAAGTTATAAAGGTTACGATGTTTCCTACCCTCCGTCAAACTCATGGAAAATTAAAATCTAAACTGAAATACTATTCTTCCGAGTATGTCGGGGTAGTATTTTGTGGAAAGTCGATAAATCCGTAGAGCGCGTTAGATGCCTACAATTGTGACAAATCGAACCCCTAAAAATTGTATGGGTTGCCAGGTGAGACTCAATTGTCAGACTGATTGGAGTTGGCGGTTTAAACTAGATAGTTCAGCGAGCCCTATATACCGTATGGGTTGAGGGCAAGTGAGTTAGGGGTAAAAGAAGATCGAATCATCCATTAGATGGATTGGTGTTAGACACCACTTTATAAAGAATTATAGAATATTGCCCTTTACTAAACTTTGTAAAGTACTCGATCACCACTATGAAGTCAACCACGACTTCTGGATTCTACATAGGAGTGTGTAATGCCTGTAAAATAGTGGGGGCAAGTGAATTGATATAGAAAGTCCTTAAATTCTTTACTAGGATCATAGCAGTTAAAAAAACAAGACTCTCTCAAAATGACAATAAATTCACTCGCTATTTTAGTTGAGAAGAACACTCTTACTAGACCCAACTTTGTGGATTGACTCCACAATTTGAGGATAGTCCTCAGTATGGAGTCGCTGGGTTACATCTTGGAGGCGGATATACCACTGGCTCCTACAAGGACCAAGGAAAAATCAGGAAGAAGTTGATGCCCATGAGAAATGGGTTAAAGATGATGTGAGGGTCCGTGGTTTTGTGATGGCATGAATGAACATTGAGCTTCAGAGAGCCCACGAGAACATGCCCTCCTCAAGGGGGATTCTGGCACATCTTACTGAGCTCTATGGGGAGCACAATCTAACTGCTCGGTATGAGATATCGAAGCAGTTGTTTGGTGCTCGGATGAAGGAAGGTGAGAAAGTTGGGGACCACGTCCTCAAAATAATATCCATGATCGAGATATCGGAGGCTCTTGATTTCAGGATGCATGCATCTCTCCATACTGACCTTATCCTACAATCACCTCCGCACTCCTCTCAGTTTGTCATGAATTTCAACTGAAATGAAATTGCTTGTAACTTGGCTGGACTGATGAACAAATTAAGTAGGGCACAGTCTCAGGTGAGGACTAAGCCGAAGGAGGCTGCACTTATAATTTCTTCAGGGCCTTGGAGGTCAAAGAACAAGAAGAAAAAGGACAACAAGCAGTTGGGGTACAGAAAGATAAGGGCAAGACCCCAATGTTGATGAAGAGTAAGGAGGACAAGAAGACAGATGTATGCCTCAATTGTGGTGAGCTAGGCTACTAGAGGAGGCACTGTCCAAAATTTGACCGCAATATGCCTTCAGGTACGGAACTACTAGTTTCGGAAGCGAATTGTTCTGTAATTGTTTATTATACTTGGATACTTGATTCTGGTGCGAGTTCTCACATATGTACAATGAACCAGGATCTGGAACGAAGCAGGAAGCTTGGAGATGTATAAGTGATGGTGACAGTCGGCAGCGGGCATAGTGTTGAGGCTACTGACATTGGATCACTTATGCTAGATTTAGAATCTGGCTTATTATTACTTTGGATAATGTACTTCTTTTGTCTGAGGGGAATAAGATTATTGTATCAATTTCGGTCATGGATCATTAGGGATTTCATTTCTTTATTGGACATGGATCTTTTTTGCATTTACTTTAGAAATAAATTGGTTGGTAATTTTACATTGTTAAATGGCTTATACCTTTTGAATCTAAAGAATAAAACCATTGTGACCACTATAACTAGAAATCGTGGTAAGGATGAAACAAACCAAGCACTTTAGTGGCATCTTAGACTTGGCCATGTTGGTCAGACTAAAGTTCATAAAATGAAGAAAGATGGGCTTACAGATCCTTATCCAACTTGTGAATCTTGCCTTCAAGGCAAAATGACTATAACACCCTCAAAACCAACTGGGGATATTACAGCGCCGTAGGCCCCGCGTCGGAAACCACCAGGCTAAAATCATTTCCACAACCATTTCAAAGACACCAACAGGCAAAGACGGTAATAACTTTTAAATACTTAAGTATTTTCCAAAATATATTTTTCCAAATATCATCATAAAATTTCATTTGAAAGTACAAGGCCAAATTACCAATTCAACAGTTTCAAAACGTACGCTAAGTCATTACTTACACATGCCGATAAAATAGTTTAAGGAAAAAAGTTTTATGAAATAAACCAAAATTTACAAAATACCAAAAGTCCATTTTAAAATACACACGCAGTTGGTATAAACATAGTTAAAAATATACATCTGCAGCGGAATATAATGAACCGTAAAATACTCGGTACCCAAAATATATGCCATAGCCAGTATCACCCGGGAAGCTCATCTCTTCATGACTGCTACTAGCTCGATCTCTGAGTACCTAAAATAAAGCCCATAACGGGGTCAGCAACAATACTGAACAATGATAACGATCTCATCATCATAAATAATTACATATCAACGTAATAACAAAATAAGAATAATATTGTTGTAATCTCACCATCATAACATACCAACTCAGGATAATCCATATAAAATTAATACTTACCATAATTCACATATCGCATTCTCAAATGACGAAATGAAACCAAATCCAAACATCTGTACTATATTCAAACAATACCCAGAATCCTCAAACATCATCATAACTCAAGTATGGAATAATCAATCCATGCCAAATCCTGTTCGTCGGATCGCACAATCAAATCTAAATCCTGATAAAAACCAATAATACATTATACATATATAGATCAACTACCCCAAAACAATGACAACAAGTCCCGAAACATCGACACAAAGTCTGAATGTTCAGACGATCAATAACAATGATCGACCAAGAAATCAACCGAGAATATCATCGACATGATAAACTCCAATACGACCAACCAAAGGTTAAGACACAATCGAGAATATCATCAACATGATAAACTCCAATACTACCAACGAAGGATCAACAATAACCGAGAATACCATCACATGGTAAGCTCCAACACGATCAACAAAGGATCAACAACGACCTAGAGTACCATCAACATGGTAAGCTCCAAACAAGATCAATAAAGAACCACAAGGCCAGATATACATGACAAGAAAGTCTCAAGACGTTATACAAATCACATACAATGGATCTCAAAGAAACAAACCCGACTGTCGCACATACCCCTCGGGCGTATGAAAAACCAGTCGCAAATCGTTGAACATACCCAATCATACATGGAGTATGAATGACCAATCAATATGGCTCAATACGGACGTCACAGTCTGCCCGATCCGGAAATGTGTCCGTGCACAAGCCACCAACGGGTATCGATCGAATACACGTGTGGTCTTGTACCTAATCAGTCTCATGAAGTACTCTCGTGTGCACAGCTCAATGTGAGGTCAAAAACCAACACATGACTAAATGTGCCCGCCCTGAAAATCCTACAGATAACCAATTGGCATGCAGATATGACTCCAGATATGTCACAATACAACATGACAACAAAACTCAACGAATCACATATCCAATAAGGATAAAAAGACTCACCAAAGTGAACGACACACTAATAATGAAAGATTGACACGACCAACAATATCAAAAACAACAATCCTGGGATCACCATCCCCAAAGAATGATCAACACGATCAACAATCTCAACACAACAGTCCTGGAATCATCATCCCTCAACGATCAATCATCATAACCATCAATACCAAACAATGGTCCTCGGATCAACATCCCTCAACAAACAATCAATATGAATCTTATTATGTGAAACATAAACATACATCATATATAACAATTCATCAGAATAATTATCCTCATAACAGAACAATACTTAAACTACCTCAATGTCTAAGACAATATCCTTTCCACGAACAAGCATCCCTGAACGAATATACAATTATTCAAATAATCTCGAATGAGGTACAGTCCATTAATATCAACAAACCATCATCCCGACATCAATGTCGACACGATAAACTATCCTCGATATTCGACATTCTATATCACAGACCAAAGATATCTCACCTCTCCATCTTCACCAGACACAATTAAATCATATACATTATGATTTAATCCAAACCAAATCCCAATATACAAACCATCATCCTGACAATTTACATTTATAATATCATTGCTATGTGAATTATAAATGAAATAAAACCGAAACCATTCATTAAACATTATGAACTGAACAAGTATAAACTTGCCTCGATACCGATTCGACGAAGCCGTTACCAATTCCACTGCCTTCATCTACGAGCTCCTCTGCCTCGGCCAAAGCAAATCCACAAATTCCAATCTCAACCACAACACAACGGTTATAATCAACGATCAATTATCACAACCTAATGCAATAATCGATTAGCAACACGTTCGATGATAATAACCGATATAACCAACCAATAAACTCAACGGCTCAACAATACCTCAATCATATACAAAACCAAACAATTTAACTCAAACAATTACGAACTCGTATCCACAATACAAGCCGCAATTTGATAATCATATCAACAATCACTTCAAACCAATAACAAGGGTCTTAACATTCTCGATTCCAACTTCAACTTTAAATACGAATTAACAAGGTTCCTTCTTGTTCATACTAGTAAATTCATAGAAAAACAAAAATACCGATATAATCACTGATCCGAACAGTTCAATATTATGAATAATCATATTCCAAGATTAACCATAATCATTCCAAATTCAACCCCATTCCTAAATTAATGTGCTCACCCCTTATTCATCATATTATGACATATATAATTCAAAAGTTTCTCAAGAACATGAATTAGTCTGTAATCATATCCAATTAACATCACTTTGTTCATAATCACCAAGACACCATAGTCCAATATGTTATCTAACCTATAAACTATCATATTTCACTCATAATCCGATCAATACATACATATCATCATCTTCTCCAACATACACTTCACATAACATCAAGAATCACAACAATACTACCATAACCATCATCATACGGAGTAAACAATGACAACAACATCAAGAATCCAAAAGTAAGGTGTAACACCTCGACTTTCTAGGGATAATTATAGGGAAAAATAAGTAAAAGGTGAATTTTGATGAAAAAATAAATTCCTTTGAGAATATTAAAATTATCGCCTATAAAGTCGAATCGCTACAATGACTAAAATAAATACCTATTAATTAAGACAACGACATGTCATAATTAAGAGGTCATAATTGTGGCGGAAGAAATTTTAAAAATTATTATTACTAATCAAGAGTTTCCCCAAATAAATATTTCAAGGCATAGGACATAAAGAAAAAAAACATCGTTTTAATAAAAATATCATCATTATATGCCCTCTCGGCTCGCTCCTTCGTCCATTCGGCTCGACTTAACCTATGGGATCAATATAGGTGGGGTGAGCTTCCTTCAGCTCACAACATATCATCATCTTCTCCAACATACACTTCACATAACATCAAGAATCACAACAATACTACCATAACCATCATCATACGGAGTAAACAATGACAACAACATCAAGAATCCAAAAGTAAGGTGTAACGCCTCGACTTTCTAGGGATAATTATAGGGAAAAATAACTAAAAGGTGAATTTTGATGAAAAAATAAATTCCTTTGAGAATATCAAAATCCTCGCCTATAAAGTCGAATCGCTACAATAACTAAAATAAATACCTATTAATTAAGACAACGACATGTCATAATTAAGAGGTCATAATTGTGGCGGAAGAAATTTTAAAAATTATTATTACTAATCAAGAGTTTCCCCAAATAAATATTTCAAGGCATAGGACATAAAGAAAATAAAAATATCGTTTTAATAAAAATATCATCATTACATGCCCTATCGGCTCGCTCCTTCGTCCATCCGGCTCGACTTAACCTGCGGGATCAATATAGGTGGGGTGAGCTTCTTTCAGCTCGTGGAAATCACATGTATCACAATAATATACAATCTCATGGAAAGCTATTAAATGATTATTCTATCAATAATATTTTCCTCAACATGAATACATACACACAATATCACATATAACATGAATCGAGCACGCATGTGAATATTGAGGTTGTGCAGGTGTCCCCACACAACATATATCTTGAGATAGCCTCTTTACACGTACACAGGTGAGCCTGATTTACAATATGTGTCATCAATTTTAAACATAAATAGAATATCACATAGCAGCCAAGTAAAGCAATTAAAGTGATAGTGAAAATTCCCACCTGAACAAATGATGCTGCTTGAACTTGAATTGAAGATGCTTGACTCACAGTACTAATCTCGTAATTCCTCATTATTATCTACAGATAATAATTACAATTATTATAATTAATCATCATTATATGATGATCAAAAATAAAATATTACGCATATATTAAAATTGATTATTATATAAATTAAAGTTAATATTTTGCTAGCTTGGTCAAAATAGGGCTGAATTTGAAAGTCTAAAAACTCTGTGAGGTAAATTGAATAAATTGAAAAAATTGAGACTAAAATTGAATGAACTAAAAAGTGGATTTGGGTCAAATTGCAAGATCTGAGAAATCTGGGGCTAAATTGAATTAACCCTAAAACTAAAGGGGTATAAAAAACTTTCCCTACACTCCAGCCGCACTCATCCTTCCTTTCTCATTTCAGTACTCATCGTCTCTCTCTATGTCCTATCTCTCTCTGAACTCGGTCTCTCTCTCTCGAAATTCTTGGCCGAGAGCAGCTGTTGAAAAAAATACACACACACTATGGGCAACGCCAGGTGAGTTTGGTTTTGAATTCCTCATCACGTTCTTCCTCGGGTGATTGGGGGATGGCAGTCCAGCCGACTAGGTTAGGTCCCGGATTATGGGCTTTTGCCTCGCCGGCAGCAAAGCTCGACTATGTCACACGGTCACTGATTTGAAATGGGATTGGTCGGGAAAAAATTTTGTTTGGCTCAAAGTTTTACACGGGTTGGATGGTTTTGGGTTCTAACCGTTTGATTCGGAAATCAGGTACGATTCTGGCCGAGTTGGGTTGCTGGCGCTCGTTAATTATTAATTTTTAGTTTGTGTTGAATCTGATTCTAGTTTACATAAGTCATGGAGGAAGTTTTAAACTTTGGTTTGTTGAGGACTGATCTTGAGTTTTAAATTCGTTAAAACTCAAATTCCGGAGTTTGGTTATCGGGTGGGAAAAATTTACATTCAACGAAAGGACAATAATAATGTTGGCTACTAAGTATATAGAATACTGCTTGGGAAAGTGTTAGTACAACAGGCTGTACGTTTTTCAAATAAGAGTACGTAGCGGAAGTTCGTTTAAGTGAGTTCTTAGAATACAAGAACTTGGTTTTCTCGTTAATTACGCGCATATGGGATGAATGTATACTTATAAATAATCACAGTAATAAAAATAATAATGCAGAAGGTAAATAATACAGTATTTAAAGTGGTTCGAGGTAAATCCCTCTACGACTGGTCCTCTACACAGGAGTAAAAATGTTTATTATAATCACTACGTACACAACTACGTGACTATAATCAAACCTATCCTTATATCGTTCACACAGATTGATACAAAGACTGTTACTTTTAACCGTTCACACATATTGGTTAAAGCTTTCACTTGACTTGCCTCTTCACACACAGTTCCAAAGATTCGTCTACAATGCAGATCCATGACACACAGTTTCAGGAAAAGCAAGGCTTTCTTCAGTCCACACAGGGCTGATGGTTTTCTTCAAATGTAAGAACACGGGTTTGAACAACAACTTGACTTCTTGAGCTTGAGCTGATGATGTGTTGTTCAAGGTTGAGCACTTGTATATTTATTCTCTCAAGAATGCCAGTATACTTGAAGAAATATGTTTGCTCTTGATATACTGTCTTGTGATGTTCACGTGTGTATCTCAGTATATCTCAATATCTTCAGTTTTCTGTAGTATATGTGATCTTCAAACTTCGGGGTATAGATAGCATTTGGAATAGATCCGTTGTAAATAGATCCGTTGAGAATAGATCTGTTCCAACGTGTTGATTGACTTGCAAAATACAAGATCCATATTTTGCTCCTTGTCTGAAGATCCTTGTCGGCTGGTATTTAAATACTTTATCCAGTCAGTATTTAAATACTTCTTTTCAAACGATGGCTTGACTTTAGTGAGTAAAGTAGATTCCGTTTCAACGGTCTTCAGTCCTGTTGGATAAGTGTTGAATATCCTAACACTTTACGGCCTGTTTGCTGTATCCAATATGTTGCATCTTTTAATGCTGTAGTTGTAGGTTTCAACGCGGTAGGCTATCTCTTAGTGCTGCTGTATGGAGGGTGATGTATGAATGTTTCCAGACAGCTTCCATACTTAGTGTCATATCGACTTATGAGCTTCTTGCTGTATGATGGGCAATTTATCCTTTTACTGTACGTTAGCACTTTATCAAAACAAGGTATGGGATTTTTTATCCCAACAATCTCCCCCTTTTTGATAATGCCAAAATCTCTTGATGATGCCAAAACCTCGATGCCAAAACCTCTTAAACATCTTTGATTGGAGAGGCTTTCTTCTTGATCTTCTAGTCTTCAGCACTTAGAAAAAAATGTGAACTGCTCGCAGACAAGTTTCTAAAATGATAGCATTTAACAGGAAAGTGTATTACAATTTAAACTTTTGATTGCCGCGCAGGCACAATCTTACAGTGTACTCTAGTGTTGAATACAACTTAACCTATGAACTGTTCGCAGATAAGTTTTTACAGTTTTTTATACTTAACAAGTTTTTACTTGTTTGCTTGCAGCAAATAAATTGATTTCGTAATCAAACAATAACACAATAGTAGATTACGAGTTGTAATCTTTCAAGATCAAATATGAGTTTTATTGATAACATAGAAGATTACATGATTTGAATTGAAAATTGCAAAAACAAAATACAACTAGGCATACAGGTTATTTTTTATATTGTTCATGTCTCCAAG
Source organism: Orobanche coerulescens (assembly GCA_033398695.1). Taxonomy (NCBI): domain Eukaryota; kingdom Viridiplantae; phylum Streptophyta; class Magnoliopsida; order Lamiales; family Orobanchaceae; genus Orobanche; species Orobanche coerulescens. The sequence goes on along the minus strand of CM065805.1, from coordinate 24,121,068 downwards.
GCCTTCGGTCAGGATCATTATCTGTTCCTCTCCACCAGTTCTATAAGGAGTCCTTGCCTCGATTCTGATAAATCGCTCTTCCTTCAGATGATTGATCGAAGGCAAGAATCTAGTCTTCGGGGTGGGTGACCTTTTCGCCTTTCTTGTGCTTAGACTTTATTTGTAGTTTCAAGGGGAGCCGGCCTTGCTCGAGCATCCTTGCAAACTCTTTTGCGGCTTCCGTCAGGGTCTTGCACTTGTTGAACATGGCGGACTCCCTGATGAGACGTACAAAGTATCTCAACAACTCGTTCTTCCTCCAGTTTTTTACTTCTTCGGGAGTTGGCTGACGGTTAGCAGGCAATATGATTTCGGCCGGTCTTTGCACATTATTTTTCCACGGAAACTTGGGATCGTGGAACTCAGGACGAGAAACAGTTACCCTGTATCCATGTGCCGGTGAGGCCAGGTGGCTTATTGTGGCGGTGACGCTTTATTCCAGAATAGCGTCAAATTCTTTCTCTTTCTCCAATCTCCAGCGCCTTACAGCTTCTCTCGACTCTTCCCCCTTTTTGGCTTCATCAAGTGAGGAGACCTTAGCATCAATGCTCTCCAGGAGCTTCATCGCGCTGTCTTATTTGGTCTCTAGACTTGAGATCTTGGAAACCAAGGAACTGAGTACTACTGACATGTCGTCAATCTTAGCATCGTGGCCTTTCAGTCTGGAGTCGTTCACTAGAAGGGCGGCTACAGTCTTTGCTTCTGAGATACGGAGCTTTGCCTGCTCATCTCTGAGAATTTCTTCCTGGCGTTTTTGTAGTAGAGAGAGAGCTTGCTTCAATGCACTTGGCAAAATGCATAAAGCTTCTTCAACCTTTACGCTTCAGGCCGGTCATCTCGTCGATGGCGGTCCTATGCAGCCAATCAAGTTGTTTGCCAACGTTGTACAGTACGTCGACAGCATCCTGTAGAAACACTGTTTGGCGACCAAGGGCGTGTAATTGCTCTATCTTCTCTTCTGTGCGTGGAGATTTGGGGCGCGCAAGATTTTCTTCAGCTCCATTTAGCTGTCACATAGCCACATGATTGCGCGGATGGTGTGGTCTGTCCTAAGGTAGGAAACCATCATCGGATTCCACTATTGGAGGTGATGCAGGAGCATCAGTTACGGGCACGGCTGTTTGTTGGTCAGCCTGTTCGGACTCGGCAACAGGGGGGACTGATTCCTCCTGTTCCGGATGTGCTTCTGTAGACAAAGGTACAGGAGGGACTGAATCCTCCTGCTATCTCTCAGCATCCGCCTGCTCCTGCATAGGGACTGATTCCTCGTGCGGGATGGCGCGAGCTTGATCTTCTTCAGCGGCGACAGGCTCGGGCACCTGTGCTGAAACTGTCGATTCTTTAGCGACATGAGGGACTGATTCCTCCTTGTCTGGGGCATTTTCTTGCTGTCGGGGAGGGGACTGTTGTTAGCTTGAGGTCCCTTGTCCCTGTTGGTTTTGCATCCGTGAGAATTCCTGTTCTCTAGCTTCTTCACGACTCATTCTCAGACCTGCCTGGAAGGCGTTGTCGTCATCGTCTCAGTCGTGGTCTAATTTGGGGCTGACATGAATAGTGTCTTCGGATTTCGATTTGCCTTTCAATCGGGCTTGCTCTTTTACCAGAAAATAGCTCTTGATCAGCTCTTGGCAAAAGTTGTTGTCCCATTGAATAAGGAGTTCGATGTTCCGTGTGTACTCTGTATTCTCATACGGGTAGATACTCCAGCATCAATGTTTCCTATGATCAACTCCTGTGGGTGATCTCTCAACCATCTTCTGCCGGTTCTAGTTCGGCGTCCCGTACTGTATCTTGAGTTGCTGTAGTTTCAGCTTCAACTTGTACAACATCATCTTCAACTACCTCTGTTCTTACAGCTGTGGGGTTGATTTCTAAGTCAACGACAGGCTCTATAGGAGTTGGAGGGTCATTAATGGAGAGTTGTTGGATATTCTGAGTAAGATCTTCTACTCCTGTAGGGTCATGATGAGGTTCGTCGAACACTACATGTATCGATTCCTCAACTGTCAGCTTTCGTTTGTAAAAGATCCTGAAAGCTTTGCTGACAGAGGAACATCCTACAAATATCCCTTCATCTGACTTCTCATCGAATGTTCTGAGTTGATCCTTCCCGTTGTTCAAAACATAACACCTGCATCCAAATATGTGAAAGTATGAAACTAATGGAGTTTTGTTGTTCCATACCTCATATGCTGTTTTGTTGTGATGCTTGTTGATGATACAGCGGTTTTGTGTATAGCACGTTGTATTTGTTGCTTCACCCCAGAAACGCTGCGGCAACTTGCTTGCGGCAATCATGGTCCTTGTTGCTTCCTTGAGCGTCCTGTTCTTTCTCTCAGCAACACCATTTTGTTGAGGTGTGCGGGCAGCTGAGTATTCGTGTTGTATCCCATTGTCCGAACAGTATTGCTTTATAAAGCGGTTAGTGAATTCAGTACCTCTGTCGGAACGAATGGACACGATACTCAACCCTTTCTCATTTTGAATCTTTCTCAGGTGCTCGGGCAGCTTTGATGTAGTTTCCTTCTTCTTGCTCAGGAAGATTGTCCAAGCATACCTGGAATAGTCATCAATAATAACGAGATAGTATTTCTTACCTCCCAAACTTACCAGGTCTACACGACCGTAGAGATCCATGTGTAGCATTTCTAGAACTCTGTGAGTAGATAGGTAGGATTTGCTTTTCAGGGTGGTCTTGATTTGCTTGCCTTTTTGACAGGGTCCACAGACGCTGTGTTTTTGGAATGGCACATCGGGCAAACCTCTAACCATTCCCTATCTAGCGAGTTTGTTGATCGTCTTGAAGTTGACGTGAGACATACTCTTGTGCCATAGCCAACTTAGATCTGCAGTGCCTTTGGCAACAAACAAGGAATTGTGGAGCTCTTAGGCATCTAGTCAGCAATATGCATATTACCTGATCTGCTTCGTGTTAGCACAACTTCTTTGGTCAGAATGTTTTTGACTCTACAGTGATCTATATAGAATTTCACCGAGAACTTTTTATCACAAAATTGGCTAATACTAAGTAGATTATACTGTAAGCCTTCAACATAAGCAACATCGGTGACTTTGAATTTTCCTACAAGCAGGGTTCCCTTCCCTCTTGTTCTTCCTTTTGATTTATCACCGAAGTGCACTTTTGGACCGCGACCTTCTACATAATCTGACAGCTTGCTTCTATCTCCTGTCATGTGCCGAGAACATCCGCTGTCAAAGTACCAGATGTCCTTTTCTTTGATGTCCTGTAATCATAGAAATTAAGTATATTTAGGTCCCCTTTGGATGTTGGGTCCATAGATGTTAGTGTCTTTAGGTACCCAGATTTGCCTGACAGCAATTGGCTTGCTGTAGGTTACTTTAGGTCCGTTCTTGCGATGTCTACGTGGAGCAGGCACGTAGTCGCTGTAACCTTGATAATTATTATGCATGTAAAATTCAGGGTTAATATTATTAATCCAGTACGAATGCTGTCTTGGAGGTGGAGCCATTTTCTTCGGCCTTACAGCTTGCCTCCTGGGTCTCCAGTTGGATTCCCAAAGCTGTTGCTGATATTCTGCGGCGACCTGCTTTCTCGATGGATAACGGGACTCCTGTATCCAGTATCTAGGCGCGCTGTACTATTGGAAGTACTGCCGTGCGGGCCTTTGATATTTGGGTACAACCTTCTTTCTGAACGGCTGTTGGCGCATTTGATATGCTCGGGGAGCATGATGTAGGTTACGCCTTACAGGTCTGGGTGGCTGAAGATTTCGCTGTCTGTGATATGACTTTGGTGGCGGAATGGCAGCCTTTGCTGTACGCTGACCAGTTGTTGCCTTTGTAAGACTCGGGATTTCTTCCGATAGAGGAATGGGTTCCACACCCCTGACGAACACAATACTAGTTTTCTCTTTATTGGATAATGAGTTGTATCCTAAGCCACTTTTATCATGAGCATGTTGTCCGGTGCTTAGAATTTCTTCCATCCTTTTAGTTTATTTCTCGAAAGATTTCAAGATGGTCTCTAGTTCTCCTTCTCGTTTCTCGCGAGTTTTTTCTTTGGCTTCGAGCAGAACGAAATCATTTGTCTTGCTCTCACTATGAGACTTGGTCTCATTTAGTTCGTGAGCAAGTTGATGATTGCTCTACATGAGTTTTTCCAATGCGATCTTGCTGTTTTCGCAATTGATAGACATATTTTCGTAATTATTTCTTAGCAAGTCATTTTCATCTTTCAGCTCTAAGTTAGAAATTTCGACCTGTATGTTTTCTCGTTTTAATGTCTTGTGGGCTCTTTGAATGTTTTTAAATTCATTCATCATATTTTCGAAAGTATGAGATGCATTAATGGGAATATTAGATGTTGAGATTACCTCATCATCGCTATCTTCATCATCTTCAATATCTTTAGCCATAAAGCACATGTATGCTTTATCTTCGAGCTCATCATCAGACGAGTCACTGTCAGTAACTGCCCAAAGACATTCCTCGGTCTTGGTTTGAGCGGGCGAGGCTTCTGATTCGCCGTTCAGGGCCTTGAGCTTGTTCTTCCAAGCACGCATTCTTTCGTCCTTTTCTTGTTGCTCGGCTTTCGACAACTTTTGGACTTTAGAATGCGGACACTTATTCGCATAATATCCCGGTTTCCTACAGTTATAACATAAATTAGAATCACCGGGTGGGGAAGTCTCAGAACTTACCTTATGAAAAGGCTTGGGCCTGTATGCACTCTTTCCAGACTGTTTGATGAATTTCTTAAATTTGTGCATGAGTAGAGCCATTTCATCTTGTGACAGGATATTGTCGTCACTATCAGCATTTTTGTAGGCAGATTTGGATGTGCTGAGCATGATGTGTCTCCTGTTGGATACATCGGCTAATGTTGTAGTCCTAGTAGGTGACTCTTCGGCCTTCTCTATCCTGTCAATGTCATACTCGAAAGATTTTAGGTCAGAGAAGTGGTCAAAAGTAGAAATGTCACTGAGATTACATGACACACGTATAGCTGTGGTCTTTATGTCCCATCGGGCAGGGAGAGATCTAAAAATTTTTAAGTTCTTCTCCTTTTGGGTATAAACTCTGCCCAATGCTTCAAGTTTACTGACAATGCCAGTGAATCTGAGGTCAAGTTCCTCAAGAGTTTCAGTTGGTTTCATTTCGAAAGATTCAAATTGCTGAGTTAGTTTTGAAATCTTGTTTTCTTTTGACAGCTCAGTTCCCTCACAAATCATCTTGAGTTTATCCCAGATTTCCTTAGCTGTCTTACAGCTCTTTACCTTTGGGAATGTGCCTTGTCGAGAGTGACAAATAGCGCATTCTTAGCTACATTGTCGAGGTTGGCACGCTTTCGCTCGTCAGTTGTCCACTGCTCGCGCTCTTTCTCGAGTATCTCGGCATGAGCTTGGCCTTCAATCCTTGCGGCAGGATTTACCTTCATGATCTTTATGGGGCCATCTTGAATGACAAAAATCATTTCTTCGTGCATGGATGCAAGATGAGCTTCCATCCTAATTCTCCAATCATCAAATTCGTTAATCGAGAAAATAGGAACCTTATTTATCATAGAGGTATCCATATGAGAAAATAGGAAAGATAAAGACTGCTTTCAAAACTAAGTGATTTTAGGATCTGATTCGGTTAAAATTACGACTGATTCTTTTTAGAATCAACCTCTCTGATACCACTTGTTGGCCACTAAGTATACAGAATACAGCTTGTGAAAGTGTTAGTACAACAGGCTGTACATTTTTCAAATAAGAGTACGTAGCGGAAGTTCGTTTAAGTGAGTTGCTATAAATACAGCAACTAGGTTTTCGCCTGTTAGCTTGATGCGTACATGGTATGCAATGTATACTTATAAATAATCACAGTAATGAAAATAATAAATGCAGAAGGTAAATAACACATTATTTAATGTGGTTCGAGGTAAACCCCTCTACGTCCACTAGTCCTCCACACAGGAGTAAAAAACGTTTATTATAATCACTACGTAAACAACTACGTGACTATAATCAAACCTCTCCTTGTATCGTTCACACAGATTGATACAAAGACTGTTGCTTTTAATCGTTCACACAGATTGGTTAAAGCTTTCACTTGAATTGCTTCTTCACACAGTTCCAAAGATTCGTCTACAATGCAGATCCGTCACACACAGTTTCGGGAAAAGCAAGGCTTTCTTCAGTCCACAAAGGGCTGATGGTTTTCTTCAAATGTAAGAACACGGGTTTGGACAACAGCTTGACTTCTTGAGCTTGAGTTGATGATGTGTTGTTCAAGGTTGAGCACTTGTATATTTCTTCTCTCAAGAATGTTTGCTCTTGATATACTGTTCTTGTGATGTTCACGTGTGTATCTCAGTATATCTCAATATATTCAGTTTTCAGTAGTATGTGTGATCTTCACACTTCGGGGTACAAATACAAGATCCGTATTTTTCAGTAGTATATGTGATCTTCAGTTTTCAGTAGTATATAGATCTGTTCCAACGTGTTGATTGACTTGCAAATTACAAGATCCGTATTTTGCTCCTTGTCTGAAGATCCTTGTCGGCTGGTATTTAAATACTTTATCCAGTCAGTATTTAAATACTTCTTTTCAAATGGTGGCTTGACTTTAGTGAGTAAAGTAGATTCCGTTTCAACGGTCTTCAGTCATGTTGGATAAGTGTTGAATATCCTAACACTTTACGGCCTGTTTGCTGTATCCAACATGTTGCATCTTTCAATGATGTAGCTGTAGGTTTCAACGCGGTAGGCTATCTCTTAGTGCTGCTGTATGGAGGGTGCTGTATGAATGTTTCCGGACATCTTCCATACTTGGTGTCATATCGACTAATGAGCTTCTTGTTGTATGATGGGCAATTTATCCTTTTGCTGTACATTAGCACTTTATCAAAACAAGGTACGTGATTTTTTATTCCAACAAATAACATTAACATATGAAGTATTTCATGAGGAGATTACCTTGACTAGAGAATTTGTTGGTATGGTTGCTTGAAAGAGGTGCTCGGGTTTGCTGCTGGAAGAGGGAGGACGAGCGAGATAGCAGGACTCCTTTGATTATAGCATATTTTATCTTCTTCTCCTCCTGTATACGATAGTTGTTTGCTCAATTTGTATAGTTTGATATGTATTGTATAGTAAAGAGTTCTCCTCTCTTGCATTTTCTGCCGATGAATTTGTGGATAATGTATATATTTTTTTTGTTATTCTTCTATTTTGGATTTCTTCGTGAGTGTTTCTTTTTGTGTATAATGTGAAGTATCGTGGGATGAAAATTATATCTATATGTATAGGTTTTTAAGTGTTTTAGTTGAAGTAGGATTGTATATTGGATATACATCAAGAAGTTTGGTGAAGTGAAGAACTCTGGTGAAGAACGACTGAAACAAGGGTTCTTAATTATGGTTAATTAAGTGTAATCATAGTTAGTTAAATTAAAACTCAAGGTTAAATATAATATGTTTTTAAGTGTTTTAGTTGAAGTAGGACTGTATATTGGATATAAATCAAGAAGTTTGGTGAAGTGAAGAACTCTGGTGAAGAACGACTGAAACAAGGATTCTTAATTATGGTTAATTAAGTGTAATCATAGTGAAGAACGATTGAAACAAGTTATTCTGACATGTGTGGGATGAATAGGACGAAGCTTCAATCTGTGTGAGAAGAAGCAAGTCAAAGAAGCCTGCAACCAATCTGTGTGAACGGTTGAAAGCTACAGTCTTTGTATCAATCTGTGTGAACGATACAAGGATAGGTTTGATTAAAGTCACGTAGTTGTATACGTAGTGATTTTAATACACATTTTACTCCTGTGTGGAGAACCAGTGGACGTAGAGGGGTTTACCTCGAACCACTTTATATTGCGTGTTATTTACCTTCTGCCTTTAGTGTTTTCATAACTGTGATTATATATAAGAATACATTGCAAAACCCTGTATGCACCAAGCTAACAGGAGAAAGCCTAGTTGCTGTATTTACAGCAACTCACTTAAACAAACTTCCGCTATGCACTCTCATTTGAAAATCGCACAGCTTGTTATACTAACATTTTTCCAAGCTGTATTCTGTATACTTAGTGGCCAACAAGTGGTATCGGAGCAGCTGATTCTAAAAAAAAAAAATCAGTCGTATTTTTAACCGAATCAGATCCTAAAATCACACATAATTTTTTAAAACAATCTATCTTTCCTATTTTCCACGTGGATACCTTAATGATAAACAAGGTTCCTATGTTTTCTATTAACGAATTTGATGATTGGAGAATTAGGATGGAAGCACATCTTGCCGCCATGCACGAGGAGATGATTTTTGTCATCCAAGATGGTCCCATAAAGATAATGAAGGTTAATCCTGCCGCAAGGATAGACAGACAACCTCATGCAGAGATGCTCGAGAAGGAGCGTGAGCAATGGACGACCGATGATCGCAAGCGCACGAACCTCGACAACGTAGCTAAGAATGCGCTATTTTTCACTCTTGACAAAGGCACATCCTCGAAGGTAAAAAGTTGTAAGACAACCAAGGAAAATTGGGATAAACTCAAGATGATTTGTGAGGTAACTGAGCTCTCAAAAGAAAACAAGATTTCAAAACTCACTCAGCAATTTGAATCGTTTGAAATGAAATCATCTGAAACTCTTGGGGAACTTGACCTCAGATTCACTGGCATTGTCGGTGAACTTGAAGCATTGGGTAAAGTGTATACCCAAAAGGAGAAAATTTTGAAACTATTTAGATCACTCCCTGCCCGATGGGACATAAAAACCACAGCTATGCGTGTGTCATGTAATCTCAATGACATTTCTACTTTTGACCTCTTCTCTAACCTCAAAGCTTTTGAGTATGACATTGATAGGAGAGAGAAGGCCGAAGAGTCACCTGCTAAGACTACAACACTAGCCGCTATATCTAACAGGAGACACAGCATGCCCAGCATATCCAAATCTGCCCACAAGAATGCTGACAGTGACGATGATATCCTGTCACAAGATGAAATGGTCCTGCTCATGCACAAATTCAAGAAATTCATCAAACAGTCTAGAAAGAATGCATACAGGCCCAAGCCTTTTCACAAGGTAAGTTCGGAATCTTATCCATCTGGTAATTCAAATCTATGATACAACTGTAGGAAACCAGGACATTATGCAAATAAGTGTCCGCATCCTAAAGTACAAAAGTTGCCGGAAGCCGAGCAACAGGAAAAAGACGAAAGGAGACGTGCTTGGAAAAACAAGCTCAAGGCCCTAATCGGCAAATCAGAAGCCTCGCCCGCACCAACCAAGACCGAGGAATGTCTTTAGGCAGTCACTGACAATGACTCGTCCGATGATGAAAACAGCAAAGTCACTATTGAAAAACTCATGGAGAGCAATCATCAACTTGCTCACAATCTAACTGAGGCTAAGTCTCATAATGAGAGCAAGACAAATGATTTTGCTCTACTCGAAGCCAAAGTAAAAACTCTCGAGAAACGAGAAGGAGAACTAGAGACCATCTTGAAATCTTTCGAGAAATCGTCTAAAAGGATAGAAGAAATTTTAAGCACCGGACAACATGATCATAATAAAAGTGGCTTAGGATACAACTCATTCTCCAATAAATGGAAAACTAGTACAGTGTTTGTCAGGGGTGTGGAACCCATTCCTGTACCTGAAGAGACCCCGAGTCCCGTCAAGGTTACAGTTGACCCGCGTACAGCAAAGGCTGCCATTCCAACACCAAAGTTATATCATCGACAGCGGAATCCTCAGCCTCAAAGGCCTGTAAGTCGTAACCAACAGCATGCTCCCCGAGCATATCAGAAGCGCCAACAGCCATTCAGAAAGAAGGCTATATCTAAATATCAACGGCATGCACAACATTACTTTCAACAGTACAGTGCGCCTAGATATTGGATATAGGAATCCCGTTATCCATCAAGAAAACAGGTCGCCGCGCAATGTCAGCAACAGCTTTGGAAATCAAACTGGAGACCCAGGAGGTAAGCTATAAGGCCTAAGAAAATGGCTCCACCTCCAAGACGGCATTCGTACTGGATTAATAATAATAACCCTAAATTTTACATGCATCATAATTACCAAGGTTACAGCGACTACGTGCCTGCCCCACGTAGACATCGCAAGAACGGACCAAAAGTAACCTACAGCAAGCCAATTGCTACAGGCTAATATGGGTACCTAAAGGCACTAACATACATGGACCCAACATACAAAACGGACCTAAATATACTTAATTTCTTTGCTTACAGGACATCAAAGAGAAGGACATCTGGTACTTCGACAATGGATGTTCTCGGCACATGACAGGAGATAGAAGCAAGCTGTCAGATTATGTAGAAGGCCGCGGTCCAAAAATGCGCTTCGGTGATAAATCCAAAGGAAGAACAGGAGAGAAGGGATCCCTGCTTGTAGGAAAGTTCAAATTCACCGATGTAGCTTATGTCGAAGGCTTACAGTATAATATACTTAGTATTAGCCAGTTCTGTGACAAACAGTTCTCGGTGATATTCTATATAGATCACTGTAGAGTCAAGAACATTCTGATCAAAGAAGTTGTGCTCACAGGAAGTAGGTCAGGTAATATGTATATTGCTGACTGGATGCCTACGAGCTTCACAATGCCGTGTTTTGTTGCCAAAGGCACTACAGATCAAAGCTGGCTATGGCATAAGAGGATATCGCACGTCAACTTCAAGACGATCAACAAGCTCGCTAGACAGGGAATGGTTAGAGGTTTGCCCGATGTGTCATTCCAAAAAGACAGCGTCAGCAGACCCTGTCAGAAAGGCAAACAAATCAAAACCACCCTGAAAAGCAAATCATACCTGTCCACTCACAGAGTTCTGGAAATGTTACATATGGATCTCTACGGTCCTGTAGACCCTGTAAGTTTGGGAGGTAAAAAATATTGTCTCGTTATTGTAATGATTATTCCAGGTATGCTTAGACTATGTTCCTGAGCAAGAAGAAGGAAACCACATCAAAGCTGCCCGAGCACCTGAGAAAGCTTCAGAATGAGAAAGGGTTGAGTATCGTGTCCATTCGTTCTGACATAGGTACTGAATTCACTAACCACTATATAGAGCAATACTGTTCGGACAATGGAATATAGCACGAATACTCGGCTGCCCGAACTCCTCAACAAAATGGTGTTGCCGAATGAAATAACAAGACGCTCAAAGAAGCAACAAGAACCATGATCGCCGCAAGCAAGTTGCCGCAGCGTTTCTGGGGCGAAGCAACAAATACAGCTTGCTATACATAAAACCACTGTATCGTCAACAAGCATCACAACAAAACAGCATACGAGGTATGGAACAACAAAACTCCATTAATTTCGTATTTTCACATATTTGGATGCAGGTGTTATGTTCTGAACAACGGGAAAGATCAACTTAGAACATTCGACGAAAAGTCGGATGAAGTGATATTTGTAGGATATTCCTTTGTCAGCAAAGCTTTCAGAATATTTAACAAAATGAAGCTGACAGTCGAGGAATCTGTACATGTAGTGTTCGACGAACCTCACCATAACCCTACAAGAGTAGAAGACTTGACTCAGAATATCCAAACACTCTCCATTAATGACCCTCCAACTCCAATAGAGCCTGTCGTAGACTTAGAAATCAACCCCGCAGCTGTAAGAACAGAGGTAGTTGAAGCTGATGCTGTACAAGCTCAAGCTGAAGCTACAACACAGCAAGATACAGTACGGGATGCCGAACTACCCAACAGAAGATGGTCGAGAGATTACCCACATGAGTTATTCGTTGGAGACATTTATGCTGGAGTATCCACACGTAGGAGAATACAGACACAAGGAACTGTACTGTGTGCACAAGAAGAACCCGAATCTGAGAAATCTCCATTCCTTGTATGGAAATCTCAAGCAGAACATGGAAGCCTTGCAGTGTGCACTCTTGCTGTATTCTTAGCTCAATACGAACCTGTTTCCACCAAAGAAGCTCTAAACAATTCCCACTGTATCACTTCTATGGAAGAAGAGCTTAATAGTTTCGAAAAAAAAAGTATGGTATCTAGTATCCAGATCTAAGCACCAAGCCCGAATTGGAACCAAATGGGTATTTAGAAACAAGAAGGATGAGAACGAACTTGTTATTTGGAACAAATCCTGTCTAGTCGCACAAGGCTACAGACAGGAAGAAGGCATAGATTACGATGAAACATTTGCCCCTGTAGCCAGACTAGAAGCCATCAGGATATTCTTAGCTTTTGCCGCCTATAAGAGCTTTATTGTATAACAAATGGACGTAAAAAGTGCATTTCTGAATGGAGACCTCGCAGAAGAAGTCTATATTGAACAATCACCAGGGTTTGTCAACACAGAAGGCGGAGACCAAGTATACAGGCTACGGAAAGCAATGTATGGACTTAAGCAAGCACCTAGAGCGTGGTATGAAACCCTGTCCCTGTACCTAACCAATAATGGATTCGAGAAAGGTGCTGTGGACAAGACTCAATTTAAAATACAGGAAGGTGACGACCAGTTGATGGTTCAAATATACGTAGATGATATTATATTTGGTTCCACTAACCTCGCTTTATGTCAAAGGTTCTCTCATCTCATGCAAAGTAAATTTGAAATGAGTATGATGGGGGAACTTAGTTATTTCCTAGGATTGCAGGTAAAGCAGTTGCCTACAGGAATCTTCATCAACCAATAGAACTATAGCAAGGAGCTACTCAACAAGTTTGGGATGAATAACTCCAAATCCTCGTCAACTCCTATGAGCACTTCCGTGCAAATTAGTGCTGACGAAGCTGGAAAGCCGATTGATCAATCGCTCTACAGGAAGCTTATAGGCTCACTCCTGTACCTAACAGCTAGCAGACCCGATATCCAGTTTGCTGTAGGAGTGTGTGCTCGGTATCAAGTAGCATCTAAAGAAACACACTTCACGACAGCCAAATGAATCCTTAAGTATGTTAAAGGAACAGTCGATGCAAGACCATGGTATCCTAAGGAAGGTGGATTCGATTTGGTTGGCTACAGCTACTCGGATCTCAGAGGCTGCAAGCTAGATAGGGAGAGTACAAGCGGTACTTGTCACTTTCTTGGACCTAGACTTGTGTCCTGGTTCAGTAAGAAATAATTGGCAAACTCGCTTTCAACAGCTGAATCGGAATACTATGCTGCTGGAAGTTCCTGTATGCAGATTCTATGGATGTAAGAACAGTTATCTGATTATGGAATCATTGCCAAGGAAACACCGATCATGTGCGTAAGCACGAGTGCAATTGCAATAACACACAATCCTGTATTGCACTCGCGAACTAAGCATATTGATATGAAGCATCATTTCATCCGGAATCATGTTGAGAATAAGGATGTTCGGATCGAGAAAGTTAATACAGACATTCAGTTAGCCGACATCTTTACCAAACCTCTCAGCACCACCATATTCTGTATGCTTCGACAAGAATTGGGAATGCTACAGCCTGACTCCCTGTAAGTTTTTATGCTTTTACTCATAAATTGAGGGGGAATGTTGTAAGACCCAAGAATACAGTATCCACCGTTAATTAACTGTACACTCAGACAGTCAGACAACACTGTAGGACTAAGAAGACATGAAATCTTCCTACAGCTGACGTGTGCATTAATTAAGGGGATACAGTATGACCCATGAATACAGTATTAATCCAAACATTGCTGTAAGAATTTAATCCCGTATGTATCTTTTGAGGGAGAACGCTGTATTATCCGCGGATACAGTACATACACTATGGGACGTCAATTAATATTTTATTATTATTCTATTCGTAATAAAATCATTTTAGTCCACATGCCCTGTTTCAAAATTCGAGCGTGTTATCATTTAAAGCTTAACATGACATCTGGACTTTATTATCTCAAACGCCACGATTTTATTTAATTCAAACCACTATTTAGTGCAATGAGGGAAGTCGAATTGTCAGAAGTGGGACCGGTTATCATTTCAAAAATGGATGGATAAGATATACAAGTTAATCTCAGTTCATCATGTTCGTTCTTTTCAAAGATGGTTCCCATCCCTTAAATATGACCGTTCACTGTTTTGTAACCCTAATCTTCCCTACACACTATAAAAGGACTGTTTCTTGCTCCCTTCAACTCTTTACGCTTTCTGCACATTTAACGAGTCTAGAGCAAACAGCCTATATTGCTTATTGCATTTTATTGCTTTCTTTGCTACTTCACCTACTCACTTTTCTTCATTAAACAATGGCATCATCTCAGACATCTTCTCTGTCCCTTAAGAAGAGAGACTCCATCATCGACGGGCAAATCTTCACCATATCCGTCATGCTTGAAAGAATCGATATCAAAACTGAGGATGCTGACGTTATGGAACTCATTGTTTCCAGAATCCGGCAACAAGGCCTCTACCGCCTTGGAAGTCATCACGCTGAGCTCTATGATGAGCGTATCGTCGAAGAATTCTATATCGATGCTTCTGTCAGATTCTTCTCTCTGAAAAGAGGAAGAGATGTATCTGATATTTCTGCTACCGTCCGTGGAGTTCAGATCTACGTTGACCGGGAGCTTTTGTCAAAAATTTATAGGCTGTCGTTTTATGGCCTGACCATGGAAGAACTTGAGACATTTGGGTCACAAGAACTCCTAACTGCCTATTGGGGATTGTTCACTGGCGATGCTTCGGACAAGAACATCCATGCATCTTGCGATAAAAAGAGATTTTGGTTACCGTTTGTTTACTTACACAATTTCTATTGTCGTGTTGTTGAGAACAGTACCGGTGCATTTGAGATATGCACTAACCCGCCTTTCATAATGATGGTCGACATCATGTCCGATGAAAGAGTAAATTGGTGCCAGATCGTCCTGAAGAGGATACAAGACGAGGCTTATAAGCCTGTCACTCAGAAGAAGTCCTTCAGTCTCATCCTCAACAATATTCTCACCAAGTGTGAGGTGCCGCAATCAAAACGAGCTAAGAAGATTGGCCCCGGCAAGTACATAGGCGGAAGTAAGCCATCTGCCTACAACAGAGACGGACTCATTGTAACAAGACCATTTGCAAGATATCTGCCCCTTTATGATAATCCAAGGGATGTCACTCTGAAGTCCGGGACTGAAGAGAAACCGAAGAAGAGAAAGAGAACATCTCACAGCAAATCACCTCTTGCTGTCGAGAACCCGAAGAAGAAGCTGAGGAAGGCTTCAAAAGCTAAGGCTACAGAGATTACAGCGATCTCTGTAGACATACCTACATCGGAGCAACCCGCTGTACCACACCCCGATGGCGCAACCCCTGGGGAAAAAATAATTGTTGCACGTGCTGCAGATCCCGAGCCTCTGGCGGCTATGACGGATGATCAATTATTTGCCAAGTTAGAAGGAACTGGCAAATTGGCTGCCCGTTCGGATCCGACTGCCGCCTCTCCTGTAAGGGTACCCACACCCATACATGATTTCTCTCCCTTCAGGGTACCAACCCCTGTTCGGGATCCCTCTCCAAAACAAGCTCCCACACCTATTGCGGATCCTATTCCTACAGTAGACCCACATACTGTACGGACCCCCTCCCCTACTGCTGTCATTAACGAAACCCTTCTTCAAGTGCAGATTGAGCAGCATTTGAACGTTTTGTACAATGGAAGTCTTATAGGGTTGCAACTTACGACGTCCTGTACAATTGGGAGGAGTGGAAAGAAGAAGAATCTTTTGCTCTGGAAGTCACTCAAGACATCCAAATCTTGATTCAAGGGGATAATGACGTTTGCCGAGAGCTCATATCAAATTACTATCTGGCAAAAGCACAGACCCGATTGAAGGGAAAATCCAAGTCCGATGATACAGTTCCTAACAGCCCCGAATCTGATCCCGACTCAGACAATGATCACGACGCCCTACAGGCAGGTCTGAGAATGAGTCGAGAGGAAGCTCACGAACAGGAACTATCCAGAATGCAAGACCAATAGGGTTAGGGGACCTCAGACAGACATCAGTCCCCTCCACAACAACAAGAAGATGAGAAGGACAACGTACAGGAGGAATCAATCCCTCTCGTATAGCATGAAGCTTCAGAAGAGGAAGCTCAAGAAGAAGAAGCCCGCGCCATCCCGCAGGATGAATCAGTCCCTCTATAGGAGCAGGCGGAAGCTGAGAGTCAGCAGGAGGAATCAGTCCCTCCTGTATGCATGACTACAGAAACACAACAGGAACAGGAGGAATTAGCCCCCCTGTCTCCAAGACTGACGATGCTGCCCATCCATCTGCCGAGCTCGCACCTGATGCCCCCGCATCACCTATCTCTATCAGCTCCAAATCCGATGAAGGATTCCTACCTGAAGAAAGACCACGATGCCCTCATGTGGTCATACATAAACTTAATGGAGCAAAATATGATAGAATAGCGAACCCCGGATCTTCGCGTACAGAGGCCCGGATAGAGCAACTCCAAGCCATCGGCCGCCAAATAGTATTCATACAGGATGTCGTGAAGGCTGTAATATCTGCATTTTTCTTCTTTTCCCGATATTCCCATTTTGGTGAATTTTTGTTTTTAGCGACTCGCCTGTAACCTTATCGATATTTTGAATCTATTTATTCTTGTAGTTTCTCCATTTTGGCGAGTTTCGGAGATGTATTAATATTATTCTGTTTTATGTCATGTATTATGGCATGGATGTCCGTTTCTCGTAGAACTTGTTCGCTTTTGTATTTTCTTTGGTTTCACGAGTTCGTATAGTTGAGTTATTCATGTTGTGAGTTTCGGTTTGTTAATCCGGCGTTGTATCGCGATTTTTTTGGACGTTTGGGCTGTTTCGTAATTTTCCCTAAGTTTAGGGTAATCTTGTTATCCTTGTTGTTCCTGAGCCTTCGGGTACTCAGAATCACGCTTCATCGTAACGTTTTGGTTTCTGACTTAAATCCGTGGTGAGTGCATCCGTTGGTCGTGGATACACCTTGTTATTTTTCTTGTTCTATTTCCGATCATGTCCTCGTCGGTAGTGTTTCAGACTATGGCTCATCACAGCCATGTTACGGCCGTAAGTCGTATATGTTACGGCCGTAATAATCGAGAGTTACGGCTGTAATCTTCCTTCATACGGCCGTAACAATGCTTCGCTTTCTTGCCTCTGGTCCATCCCGAGTTACGGCGTATCATGTTTGAGTTACGGCCGTAAGTATTGATACGGCCGTAATGGTGTCTTGATACGGCCGTATGTGTCATTCGTAAATTTTGCCCAGTTTCATTCCTGGAACAGTTACGACCGTAAGGCAGGTGAGTTACGGCCGTAATGTTCATATGTTACGGCCGTATGTTATGGATGTTATGGCTGTAACACCGGCCAGTATATAAACTGACAGCAGCCGTATTTTTCCTCATTTCTCACCTCTCTCACTTCTCTTCGCGACGGGAACGACCTGGAGAGCTAGGTTTCGCCCGATTTTCGCCCAAACACCATTGTAGAAGTGTATTCAAGCTTCATATCATCAACCTATCTCTAATCATTCATTGTTCATCGTCAAATCAAGGTAAAATCTCTTAGAACCCTACTTTTGGATAATTTGGGGGTTTTGGGATTTTCTTCCGATTCGTTCCGTTTTGTTGTTGGATTCAAGATGAATATGATTCATCTTATTGATATCATTAGTTTTCCTACGGATTCATGATATATTTTCATAGTTTTGCGAAATCGGGAGGGTTTGGTTGTGGTCCGCCCTCGTTATTATTTTTATTCGAATATACATGAATCGTAGGCGGGTTTTTGAGTGTTTTCCAATTCCGTATTCGTTTAGGATCGGTTGTGATTGTGTTATTCGAAACGTTAGGTTCGTTTCCGCCGGTTCCTCGCGGTCGTGTTCGATTCTTCCTTTCCGTTCGTATCACCGTCTATTAACCGAGGCAAGTACCCTTATGAACTTACATTCTTGACATAATAGTATTGTGTGAGAAATGGTGTGTGTGTGTGTGTGTATGCTCACTACGGGTTAGATCCGACGGGGTCTCGGTAGGGGTCCACAGAGACGTGGATCGATGAGCTTGCTTTTAACCACTACGGGTTGGATCCGAGGGGGTCTCGGTAGGGGTCCACAGAGACGTGGATCGACGGTTAATTGTGGTGCATTTTACAAATGTGATTTGATTATGGCATTTCCGGAATTGAGTGTTTTGGAACTATGTTTTTCTTAATTGCATGCATTACTATATGTGTAAGATGTAAGTCGTTCATTTGGTTACTTGTACTAGCGTAATTGCTAACCCCTCTGGGGACCCGTTTTGGGAAAATTCGTTTTATGAATTTCAGGTCAGGTTCATCGAGACGAGCGGGCGCTGGACCAGTATGCGGATGATGGCCGTGCGTGATGATTGTGCACGAGTGGTATCTTATTGCTTTCTATCTTTTTACCTTTGTGGTCTTTGAACTAATAGAAGTACTCGAGTACTTAAGAACTTTTACTCGTCGGGGTTGTATTGTTGGTTATTATGTTTGTGTCGGATTATGGTGTTATGTTATACCGGTTGAACCAGGTGGATTATTTTGTTGGGCATCTTTATGACGAGGTATTTTTCTGTTGTTTCTGTGATTCGATGAGTATGATGCTTGTTCAGCCTGGTGGGTCCCATATAGGGATTCACGGCGCTGTAATATACCTCGGATATCCTGGGGGTGTTACAGAAAATGGTATCAGAGCGCACTAGGTTTATGGATACCTAGGCTTGTCGGTTTATTGGGTCTTGTTGTGTTTTGTTTTGCACATCATCGTCACGCTGCCATGATTCCGGTACTACCGGTGCCCGTAAGTTTTCCTTCCTCTGTTCCTTATACTCTTGTATCGTACCTTTGATTCTCGATTTGTGATTGTTCTTGTCTTGTACTTACCATCGTATGGCTTTTGCTACTTATTTAACTCCAGTATGGATGCTGGAAGAGGTCGTGGTCGTGGTCGCGGTCATGGTCGTGGACGCGGCCGGGGACGTGGGGCAGCCGGTGGGGCGGCCACGTCGCAGTCTTCAGGAGCCGGCAGTACCGGAGACCGTCACAGTCATGCTTCTTCTCAGGAGCGCGCCGACCTTGGTATTGCGGCTGTTATGCAGCATATGGTGAACCAAATGGCGGCAATAGCTCAGGCGGTTCAGAACCCGGATCAGGCCCATGCTAATCGGGGCGGAGCGGACCGTTGGCTCCAAGATGTCATCAAGATGCATCCTCCTCAGTTTTCGGGAGCTTCAGACCCGATCGGCTGGGAAGGGTGGATCAAGGAGATATCTAAAGTCTTCACTGCTACCAACTGTCCCGAGGACCGTAAAGTCCCTATTGCTCAATACTTTCTCACTGGGGACGCCACAGATTGGTGGGAGGCCGTTGGGCCCAAGGATCATGTTGCTTCGTGGGCCGAATTTCAAGGATTGATGGAGACCGAATATTGCCCGTGGCCGGTCGATGTGCTCGAGTACATGCTTTCTATGATGCTCAACCACGGGATATCCCCGTAGCTCAAGCTATTGCCGATTTTAATAAGGAGTTGGGTTATGTGAAGACCCAAGTTGTCGAGGAGAGCGACAAAATTTTCCATTTTTCCAGACGGATGAAATTGTCGATTCGGGACTATATGTCGGGGCTCGTTTGTACTACCTTGAAGGATTATCAGAGTAGGGCCCTTGCTTACGATATGTCGCTGACTAGCGAGGCGGCGGCGAGAGCAAGAAGCGTAAGTCCGCCGGAATTTTCGGGCCACAAGGGTGGGGCCGCAGAATCCCAATCTGCTAACTTCCCACGGCGGTGGTCCAGCTCGTTCACTGGGTCCTCGTGGAACTACCAGTGCTCCTTTCCGTGATGTGAAGTGTTTCAATTGTGGCCGTATAGGCCACGTCAGTCGTACTTGTTTGAGCCCTTTGCTGACGTGTAATCAGTGTGGCCAGCCGGGTCACAAGGCTGCTTTCTGTGCTGAGAGGGAGAAAATCCTTGGTGCCCGGGCTTCCATTCCAGCGCCTAGGGAACCAAGTGTGAATCAGGGATCGTTTGCTCCTCAATCTCCGCCGAGTGCTAGTCGGGGGAGAGGTCGGGGTCAGCCCTCTAAAGGGGGAGCTTCCAGCGTCGGCTCAGCCCACCCGCGTGTCTATGAGATGCGGAGAGCCGATGACCCAATGTGGCGACAGGTACCGTTCATATTCTTTCTCATCCTGTCAGTGTGCTTTTTGATTCTGGTGCTACGCATTCGTTCATATCTTTAGAGTGTGTGCGCCGTTTGAATCTCGACTGTTTGACGCCTTGTGAACCCTTCATCGTTAAGCTTCCTAGCGGTGATAGGATCGTTGGTGATCAAGAGGTTCTAGACTGTTCTGTGCTTATTTGTGAGAGGGTTTGGCCCTCTAATCTTATTGTTGTGGGTATCGAGGGTGAGAATTTGATTCTTGGGGATGATTAGCTCGAGCGGCATGGTGCGATCATGAACTACCGCACGAGAATCATCACTATGTTAGCCGGGGACGGCACCAAGCACTCTTTCGTGGGGCGAAAGAGGGGAAACCAGAAGTTCGTTATTAACGCCTTGAAGGCAATGAGACTCCTGCGAAAGGGGTGTACTGGCTTTTGGTGCTACGCCTTGAAAGCGGAGAGTGGTGGAGTCGAGCTTTCGTCGATTCTAATCGTTAGTGAGTTTCCTGATGTGTTTCCTGACGAGTTGCCGGGATTGCCACCGGACCGTGAGGTTGAGTTTGCTATAGAGTTAGATCCGGGCGCGGCTCCAATTTCTAAGGCGCCGTATCGCATGGCACCTTCAGAGATGTCAGAGTTTAAGAAGCAGTTGAGCGAGCTTCTTGAGTCGGGATATGTTCGACCGAGTGCCTCACCTTGGGGCGCACCGGTCCTGTTTGTGCGGAAGAAGGATGGTTCACTACGCTTGTGTATCGACTATCGCGAATTAAACAAGGTAACCATCAAGAACAAGTATCCTTTGCCGAGAATTGATGACTTGTTCGACCAGTTGCAGGGAGCTGCGGTATTCTCGAAGATTGATTTGAAATCGGGGTACTATCAGCTCCGAGTGAGGGAGTCCGATGTGCCGAAAACGGCTTTTCGGACGAGATACGGACATTATGAGTTTGTAGTTATGCCTTTCGGGTTAACTAATGCACCGGCGGTGTTCATGCAGTTGATGAACAAAGTCTTTATCGAGTATTTGGATAAGTGTGTCATCGTTTTCATTGACGATATTCTTATTTATTCGAGGAACGAGGAAGAGCATGCCCATCATTTGCGGGTAGTGTTAGACATTTTGAGGACCGAGCAACTCTATGCGAAGTTCTCGAAATGTGAGTTCTGGCTGAAGGAAGTGATGTTTCTAGGTCACGTGATTTCGGTAGGGGGTTCGTGTAGATCCGCAGAAGATCGAGGCGGTGTTGGATTGGGCACCGCCCAAGAATGTGAGAGAGCTCCGTAGTTTCTTGGGTTTGGCTGGCTACTATCGTAGGTTCATCGAGGGATTCTCGAAACTAGCTCGGCCACTCACGCAGTTGCTCCAGAAATCCGAGAAGTTCGTCTGGAATGACGAGAGGCAGTCGAGTTTTGAGGAACTGAAGAGGCGTTTGACTTCAGCCCCGGTTTTGACGTTGCCATGTGGCAACGAGGGTTTTGCCATTTACAGTGATGCTTCGGGTCAGGGTCTTGGGTCCGTATTGATGCAGCACGGCAAGACCATTGCATATGCATCGAGACAGTTGAGGCCGTATGAGCTTAACTACCCTACTCACGATTTGGAGTTAGCGGCAGTTGTTTTTGCACTCAAGATTTGGCGTCACTATCTTTTCGGCTCTGCATGCCAGATTTTTACCGATCATAAAAGTTTGAAATACATATTTACTCAGCGGGAGTTGAATATGAGTCAGAGGAGGTGGTTAGAGCTGATTAAGGATTATGATCTCGAAATCCTTTATCATCCGGGCAAGGCGAACGTCGTGGCCGATGCCTTGAGTCGGAAACCGGTTGCGTTGCGAACGCTTGAGATCCTTACATCTCAGTCTGAGCTTCGGCGGGCTTTGATCGAGATAGATATTGAGGTTTTGTTGCCTGGAGCTGTCGGGCAACTTTGTGCTTTAGAGATTTCGTCATCTTTGATCGATGAAATTAAGCTGAAGCAGTTAGAGGACCCGATGATTACTCAAATCCGAGAGAACGTTCTTAAGGGAAAGTCTCCTGGGTTTGTGATTCACGAGGATGGTATTTTGAGATTCCAGAGTCGGCTTTGTGTGCCGAACGACACAGAGTTGAGACAGAGTATTTTGCGGGAGGCCCATGCTACGCCTTACTCCATTCATCCTGGTTCGAGTAAGATGTACAAGGACCTGAGGAGGAATTTCTGGTGGAATGATATGAAGGAGGAGGTCGCACAGTTTGTAGCGAGATGTTTGACTTGCCAGCAGGTCAAAATCGAGCATCAACGACCAGCCGGGTTATTACAGTCACTTCCCGTCCCGGAATGGAAATGGGAAGACATATCTATGGACTTCATTACGAGTCTGCCGAGATCAAGATCGGGCATGAATATGGTTTGGGTGATTGTTGATCGCCTGACCAAGTCGGCACATTTTCTGGGCATCAAGGATACTTGGGGCCCGGAGAAGTTGGCTCGTGTGTTTATTGCACAGATTGTGAGGCTTCACGGTACTCCGAAGTCTATTGTTTCGGATCGTGATGGCCGTTTTGTATCGCATTTCTGGCAAGCGGTGCATAAGGCGTTGGGTACTCGGTTGCGTTTTAGTACCTCTTTTCATCCTCAGTCAGATGGACAATCGGAACGCACTATCCAGACGTTTGAGGATATGTTGCGTGCGTGTGCTCTCGACTGGAGTAGCAACTGGGAGGAGCATTTGCCATTGATCGAATTCACGTACAACAATAGTTGGCACGCGTCGATCTGGATGGCACCGTATGAGGCACTCTACGGGCGGCGTTGTCGATCGCCTATTTGTTGGAATGAGATGTCCGATTTGGTCGGGACCGAGCCGGATGTCGTTTTGGAGACGAGGCGGAAGATAGAATTAATTCGAGAACGGATGTTGACCGCCCAGAGTCGACAGAAGTCGTATGCCGATGTCCGTCGTCGACCTTTGGAATTCGAGGTGGGAGACCACGTTTTGCTAAAGGTGTCGCCGACGAAGGGAGTTTTTCGTTTCGGGAAGAAAGGGAAGTTGAGTCCGAGATTTATTGGACCCTTTGAGATTCTCGAGCGAGTCGGTGGGTTGGCATACCGTTTGGCGTTACCTCCGGCCTTGAGTCATGTTCATAGCGTTTTTCATGTTTCCCAGCTCAGGAAATATGTCCCGGATCCTAGTCACGTCATCGATTATGGAGAGATTGATGTCGCCGAGGATGTTACTTTTGAAGAACGTCCTTTGAAGATTTTGGAGCATCGCGAGAAACGACTGAGACATAAAACCATTCCCTTGGTCAAGGTGCAGTGGTCGAGGCATGGTGTCGAGGAGGCGACCTGGGAAACCGAGGATAGCATGCGTGCTAAGTACCCCGAGTTGTTTGTTTCTTAAGTTTCGGGACGAAACTTATTTTTAGTGGGGTAGAATGTAATATCTGCATTTTTCTTCTTTTCCCGATATTCCCATTTTGGTGAATTTTTGTTTTTAGCGACTCGCCTGTAACCTTATCGATATTTTGAATCTATTTTATTCTTGGAGTTTCTCCATTTTGGCGAGTTTCGGAGATGTATTAATATTATTCTGTTTTATGTCATGTATTATGGCATGGATGTCCGTTTCTCGTAGAACCCGTTCGCTTTTGTATTTTCTTTGGTTTCACGAGTTCGTATAGTTGAGTTATTCATGTTGTGAGTTTCGGTTTGTTAATCCGGTGTTGTATCGCGATTTTTTTGGACATTTGGGCTGTTTCGTAATTTTCCCTAAGTTTAGGGTACTCTTGTTATCCTTGTTGTTCCTGAGCCTTCGGGTACTCGGAATCACGCTTCATCGTAACGTTTTGGTTTCTGACTTAAATCCGTGGTGAGTGCATCCGTTGGTCGTGGATACACCTTGTTATTTTTCTTGTTCTATTTCCGATCATCTCCTCGTCGGTAGTGTTTCAGACTATGGCCTGCTGTCACAGGCCATGTTACGGCCGTAAGCCGTATATGTTACGGCCGTAATAATCGAGAGTTACGGCTGTAATCTTCCTTCATACGGCCGTAACAATGCTTCGTTTCTTGCCTCCTGGTCCAGTCCTGAGTTACGGGCGTATCATGTTTGAGTTACGGCCGTAAGTATTGATACGGCCGTAATGGTGTCTTGATACGGCCGTATGTGTCATTCGTAAATTTTGCCCAGTTTCATTCCTGGAACAGTTACGGCCGTAAGGCAGGTGAGTTACGGCCGTAATGTTCATATGTTACGGCCGTATGTTATGGATGTTACGGCCGTAACACCGGCCAGTATATAAACTGACAGCAGCCGTATTTTTCCTCATTTCTCACCTCTCTCACTTCTCTTCACGACGGGAACGACCTGGAGAGCTAGGTTTCGCCCGATTTTCGCCCAAACACCATTGTAGAAGTGTATTCAAGCTTCATATCATCAACTTATCTCTAATCATTCATTGTTCATCGTCAAATCAAGGTAAAATCTCTTAGAACCCTACTTTTGGATAATTTGGGGGTTTTGGGATTTTCTTCCGATTCGTTCCGTTTTGTTGTTGGATTCAATATGAATATGATTCATCTTGTTGATATCATTAGTTTTCCTACGGATTCATGATATATTTTCATAGTTTTGCGAAATCGGGAGGGTTTGGTTGTGGTCCGCCCTCGTTATTATTTTTATTCGAATATACATGAATCGTAGGCGGGTTTTTGAGTGTTTTCCAATTCCGTATTCGTTTAGGATTGGTTGTGATTGTGTTATTCGAAACGTTAGGTTCGTTTCCGTCGGTTCCTCGCGGTCGTGTTCGATTCTTCCTTTCCGTTCATATCACCGTCTATTAACCGAGGCAAGTACCCTTATGAACTTACATTCTTGACATAATAGTATTGTGTGAGAAATGGTGTGTGTGTGTGTGTATGCTCACTACGGGTTAGATCCGACGGGGTCTCGGTAGGGGTCCACAGAGACATGGATCGACGAGCTTGCTTTTAACCACTACGGGTTAGATCCGACGGGGTCTCGGTAGGGGTCCACAGAGACTTGGATCGACGGTTAATTGTGGTGCATTTTACAAATGTGATTTGATTATGGCATTTCCGGAAATGAGTGTTTTGGAACTATGTTTTTCTTAATTTCATGCATTACTATATGTGTAAGATGTAAGTCGTTCATTTGGTTACTTGTACTAGCGTAATTGCTAACCCCTCTGGGGACCCGTTTTGGGGAAGTTCGTTTTATGAATTTCAGGTCAGGTTCATCGAGACGAGCGGGCGCTGGACCAGTATGCGGATGATGGCCATGCGTGATGATTGTGCACGAGTGGTGTCTTATTGCTTTCTATCTTTTTACCTTTGTGGTCTTTGAACTAATAGAAGTACTCGAGTACTTAAGAACTTTTACTCGTCGGGGTTGTATTGTTGGTTATTATGTTTGTGTCGGATTATGGTGTTATGTTATACCGGTTGAACCGGGTGGATTATTTTGTTGGGCATCTTTATGACGAGGTATTTTTCTGTTGTTTCTGTGAGTCGATGAGTATGATGCTTATTCAGCCTGGTGGGTCCCATATAGGGATTCACGACGCTGTAATATACCTCGGATATCCTGGGGGTGTTACAAAGGCATTGTATGATGTTGGCAAAGAGCTTGATTGGATGAGAGAAACTGCAATTGATGAGATGACTGGCTTGAAGCGAGAAGTTACATAAGTTGAAGAGGCGTTTCGCATAGTGCCTAGTGCATTACGGCAAGCACTAGCTCAACTTCCACAGCACCAGGAATAAATTCTCAAGCAAGAGCAGGAAAAGCTCCGGATATCCGAAGCCAAGACTGTCGCTGCCCTACAGAAAACTGGCTCCAGGCTCACATGACATGATAAAAAGATCGATGACATGTCTCTGGTGCTCAGTTCTCTGATTGACAAAATCTCGAGTATAGAGACCAAGCATGATAACACGATGAAGCTCCTGGAGAGTATTGATGCTAAGGTCACTTACCTTGATGATGCCAGAAATGGGGAAGAAGCGAGAGAGGCTGGAAGGAAATAGAGGCTTGAGAGAGAGAGTTTGACGCTGCATTAGAGGACATCGTTGCTGCTGCAATAGGCCGTTTGGCCTCGCCTGCACAAGGATACAGGGTAACTGGTTCTCGACCAGAGTTCCATGATCCCAACGTACCCTGGAAGAACAATATCCAACGACCATCAGAGATTCGTCTGCCTGCCAACCGTCAGCCTACAGCTGATGAATTGAAGAAATGGAGGAAGAACGAACTGATGAGATAGTTTGTTAAGCTTATCAGGGAGTCCGCCATTTTCAATAAGTGCAAGACACTGGCGGAGGATGTAGATGAATTTGCAAGGATTCTGGAAAAAGGACTGCTCCCCATGCAAATTTTGATGAAATCAAGGCACCGGAAAGGTGATTGGCTTACTCACCCAGAAGCCTGGATACTTGCATTCGACAAATCAGCTGAAGGAAGAGCGATCTATCTAGATCGAGGCAAGGATTCCCTAGAAAATTGGTGGAGAGGAACCGATAATGATCTGACAGGAGGCCTTGGAGACATGCTCATTACAGGTGTTAGCATAGATGCCCCTTTACCATTGTACTTAGCACTATACAATCTGAAGAGATAAATTTACCACTAGAAGGGGGGTTGAATAGTGGTAGAGCGGAATAACGAAATTTCTTGCGAATAAATAAAAGATAGTTCGGAATTTAAAGACTCAAAGATTTATAGAGGTTCGGCAACTTGCCTACGTCCTCTCTCCGAGTTTCTTTTTCTTTTGGCTCAAGAACAACCACAATCTTGACTCGTTTTCTATCGGTCCGAGTTCACAACCGTTACAATCGCTTGTCTTCTATCGGTCCAAGCTCAACCTCTCTCTCAATATAAACTTTTGTTTATCTAGTGTTCTATAGGAACTAGATAATCCTCACTATACGAATATGGGAGTTTAATCCTAACAATGCCGGATCAAAGATCCTAATAACACCGGATTAGTGACTCTTGATTCGTTTCTTTTACGCTCAAGTGTAAGTGATGCAACACTTAAAATCAAATGAAAGAATACAAAGAATAATAGATATTACAATGAGAATCACTCTTGTATCTTTCTTTTCTCACAACTTGAAATGCAATAAAAGATATAAAACTGAGCTCAAGTAAGCTTTGATTGCTTGTATGCTTGTATGCTTGTATGCTTGAAGTTGTGTATTTGATACCCAAGTCCTTTGGGTATTTATAGGTGAGAGCCATCCTTCAAGTGCTGAAAAACGTATTATTAGCGTGCGCTAATAATGTCCTCTAGCGTGCGCTATCGATCTTTGACTTGGCTTCACTGAACGGTCACAAAGACTGTTGCAATGGTAAAATAGCATGGCTAGCGTGCGCTAGTCATGTATCGGTAGCGTGCGTTAACGGCTGGTCAACAAGTCTTCAATCTTGACTTTGAAAAGGTTGGTTTGTCTCCCCAACGACTCTTTATCCAAAGGCTAGATTTGAGATTAGCGTGCGCTAGCATTAATTAATTCCAACTTTTCCAGATTTTCTGGATCTTCATTGACTCTTGCCTTCCAACGGTAGAAAATCAAACGGTAATATGCTGACTCCTTTTAGCGTGCGCTAATGCCTATACCTTAGCGTGCGCTAATAATTTCTTTCAGTAACGTACGTTACCCTCTGTAGCGTACGTAAAATCCTTGACATATTGAGTCCAGTAGCTACTGGACTAATGACCGTGATATCAGTAGCGTGCGCAAGAGCTGAGCAATAACGTGCGCTACATCCTTGTTTTAGCGTACGTAAGTTGATGTATGTAGCGTGCGCAAAATCCATTTTCGATTTTCTCCCAAACCTCACTGTCCTCTGGAATAATGTGATAGCGTGCGTTAATATGGATTGTATAGCGTGCGCTAACTGTAGTTACTTAGCGTGCGCTAATATTTAATGACTTGCGTGTGCTATCCATCAGGTGACTTCACTTGGCTGCAGCTGACTGACTGGGCTGAACATTTATTTATCGATAGCGTGCGCTACTATGAGATGAGTAGCGTGCGCTAACATTATTTTGCTCCTTCAAAATACTATCGATCTGAGATTGATCTAATTAAATGTTTTGAATGTAATAATCATCAAAATACATTTTGAGTCAACAATCTCCCCCTTTTTGATGATGTCAAAACATTTAATTTATACCTGCAAAAACATTTTAAATGATTCGAATCAAGGTAACTTGTTCGATATATTAGTATATTTCGGTTTTTGGAGTATTCTCCCCCTTTTTGACATAAACAAAAAAGGAACTCCCCCTGAATTGTTGCATTTTAACAAATACCAACGAAAAATGCCATTATCCAAAGCGAAATTACGTAAATAACAATACTCGTAAGCAACAAATACCAAATGAAGTGAAATGCGAATATCATTAAGATAGAGTTCAAGCAATACATAAAGTTTTCATGACATGAGACATAAAGATTATTCGAATAATAAGATTCTACAACCAAACATCAAAATCCTCAAATCTAAGGTGCAGGGTCGGAAGAGGACGAGGGGAAAGGAAACGAAGGGTGTGTGTAACGGATGAAATCGGAGATCAACCCGCGAACTTCCCGCACTTTCGAACGAAGAGACCGAACATCCTCTCGAATTTCTTGCTGAGAGGTCTCGATGCTCCGCATCCGAGCGCAAAGGTCGCTTTCCTCTTCCTCCGTGACAACATATTTCATCAGTCGCTTCCCTTTCGTCTTCGGATGACGAACAAATGACTTGGATTGCAGCTCCCTAAGCGTATGGGGTCCTCGGTGCGTCACACGCTCGACCGGTGTAGGCATCCGTGTCCCCTTCGGCACTTGGTCATCATCTCGGAGATACGGAAACAATACCCAACCTCGATTAAATGTCTCAACATAATGCATGGCCTTGAGGGTTAGGTCACTTATTTCGTGTCCCCGAGACACCGGAACGTGTGCCTCATCAGACAGGTCGACGCGGAAATGCCGAAAGATCACTGTAAGAATTGAACCAAAAGGAAGTCCAGATTTCCTAGTTCTCGACATGTAATTTTTCGACCGAAAAGACTCCCCTTTCGCTTTCATCCAGCTTATCACAATCCCAGTGAAATCCACTCTATCATCCTTCAACACCCGATACACGACATTCTTATCAACGCCGACTAACTTGTGTTGGGTGTTGACTTTTGGCATTAAACCTTTTGTTAGAGCGGCCAACAGCAAGCGAATGTGGATACCGAAATCGTTATTCTCGAAGACGTCATCCGTGACTTCGATGACCGTTTTCGAACATAAAAAATCACCAATATCTCTTTCGGACACCGTAGACTCTTCGGCAATGGTTTTTCCACAACAATCATACCCGTCTTTCGATAAGCCAAATAACTCGTGAAGAATTTCCGAAGAAATCTTCACCACAGTTCCATTCACTGGGCTATCGAGCACTAATCCTCCATCACCACTATCACCAAGGTGCAGATTCGCATAAAATTCATGTACATACGTAGGGTAAACAATCTCTTTGCACTCAACAAATCGTGCAATTCCTAATGCCTCAAAGAAATCGCGAATACTGACCTTAACCCTTTCAAGGCTGCTAAAATTGAAGTAGTAGCAATCTGTCAGACTCTCCTGTGGAAGGATATCAAAGAAAACCTTCGATGCAACGTAGGAGATGAAACGGGTCGCGTCATAATCATTATTGCGAGGGCGTTTGTAGTTTTTCTCCATGGCCTTTCTTCCCTTGCTAGACATTTTGAAGAGAATAGAAGTTTTGAGGGAGAAAATTGCAGTATTTGGATCGGATGTGCGGCTAGGGTTTTTTGCTGGAAGGGAATTTTCAGGCGTTTGCATACGTTAGGAAGGGGTAAATGTGTTTCTGGGTCGTACGGTATATATATAGTCAGCGAACTTTTAATTAGCGTACGCTAGGGACAAAGATTTAGCGTACGTTAGGTAAAAATGAAAAGCTTACTGGACTGTCCAGTAGCTAAATTGGAATGCGAAAGATTTTTAATTAGCGTACGCAAGGCAGTGAGGTTAGCGTACGCTATCGAAAGCAGTTTTTAGCGCGCGTTAAGAGAATGAAGCTAGCGCGCGCTAGCGAGTGAAGTGAATCAAGGATATTGATTTCTTGAGTAGAAAGCTTATTTCAAAAATTGTCTATATGTCCCATACCAAGTTGTAAACGAATGGAATTAAATGATTCTTCGGGAAGAGGTTTTGTAAAAATGTCAGCAAGTTGGTCCTTCGTCCCGACAAAAATTAAACAGATATCTTTTTTCTGAACATGATCTCATAAAAAATGATGTCTAATATCTATATGTTTAGTTCTACTATGCAACACAGGATTTTTACTCAGATTAATTGCACTAGTGTTATCACATAGGATAGGGGTATTTTCAAAATATATGCCGTAGTCGCGGAGTTGATTTTTAATCTATAACACTTGAGCACAGGCGCTCCCTGCAGCGACATATTCGGCCTCAGCTGTAGACAATGCTACACTGGTTTGCTTTTTACTTCCCCAAGATATTAAACATGATCCAACAAAATGACATGTACCACTAGTACTCTTTTTGTCAATTTTACATCCGCCGAAATCGGCATCACTATATGCAATTAAATTAAAATCTAAGCAAGACGGATACCATAGACCTAGTCCAATAGTTCCTTTCAAGTAACGAAAAATGCATTTGCAAGCAGTTAAATGTGATTCCTTGGGATTAGCTTGGAATCGAGCACATAAACATGTAGCAAAAATTATGTCTGGCCTAGATGCAGTCAAATATAACAAAGATCCGATCATACCTCGATATAATTTTTGATCTACGGATTTGCCATTTTCATCTTTTTCAAGCTTTAATGATGAAGACATTGGCGTAGATATCACCTTGCTACTTTCCATATTGAATTTCTTGAGGAGGTCGTTTGAGTACTTCGTTTGATGGATAAAAATTCCATCTTCGCATTGTTTGATTTGAAGCCCGAGGAAGAACATTAATTCTCCCATCATACTCATTTCGAACTCTCCTTTCATAAGATTAGAAAAATATTGGCACAAAGATTCATTAGTAGCTCCAAATACAATGTCATCAACGTAGATTTGGCAAATAAGTATATCATCATTCAATATTTTAACAAACAAGGTATTATCGACTTTGCCTCTTTTATAATCATTTGCAATTAAAAATTGACTTAAACGATCATACCATGCTCGGGGTGCTTGCTTCAACCCGTAGAGTGCCTTGTTGAGCTTGTAGACATGATCCGGAAATTGATGATCTTCAAAACCGGGAGGTTGCTTGACGTAGACTTCTTCTTGAATGTACCCATTCAAGAATGCACTTTTCACATCCATTTGAAATAGTTTGATCTTTTTATGGGCGGCAAATGCACATAGCAAGCGAATGGCTTCGAGTCGAGCCACGGGAGCAAAACTTTCTTCGTAATCAAGACCTTCCTCTTGATTATATCCTTGAGCGACCAAACGAGATTTATTTTGAATTGGATAGCCGTCTTCGTCACTCTTGATTTTATGCACCCATTTAGTTCCGATAATTGTTTTATCTTTAGGAGCGGGAACTAAATTCCATACATTATTGTGCTTGAATTGCACAAGCTCCTCTTGCATTGCCATCACCCAACTTTCATCATCGAGAGCTTCGGATATATTCTTGGGGACTATTTCGGATACAAAAGCACAATGAGCCATAAATTCGGTGGTTCTCCTCCGGGTTTGAACACCGTCTTCAATGTTTCCAATCACGAGGTCCTTTGGATGGTCTTTGATGTGCCTCCAATCTTTCGGTAAATCAACGATTGTGTTCGTTTCGATTTCCGAAATTTTCTTCACTTCGGGTGAGGGATCCGGAAAAGTACCTGCATCATCAAAGTATTCTACCTTTCTCGAGGGTGAGATCATATCATTGAATTTAACATGTATGGACTCTTCAACTTTATTCGTTCTAATATTATAAACACGATATGCTTTGCTATTAGTACAATAACCAAGAAATATTCCGGAGTCGGATTTGGCATCAAACTTGCCTAAGTTATCCTTGCCATTGTTCAAAATAAATACATTGCAACCAAAAGGATGAAAATAAGCAATATTGGGCTTTTTGCCCTTCCATAATTCATACGGGGTTTTAAGATGAGCTCTACGAACATGAACCCGGTTAATCACATAGCATGCCGTAAAAATTGCTTCGGCCCAAAAATATCGTGGAAAAGAGTATTCATTAAGCATTGTCCTCGACATTTCTTCCAAAGATCGGTTTTTCCTTTCAACAACTCCATTTTGTTGAGGCGTTCTAGGAGCCGAAAAGTTATGATTAATACCGTATTTATCACATAAAAGTTCAAACGGGGTGCAATCAAATTCACCTCCGTGATCGGTGCGAATAGAAATTATGGAGAGATTTTTCTCATTTGATACCAAACGACACCATTTAGAAAACTCGGAAAATGCATCATCCTTATGTGCTAAAAATCTAACCCAAGTAAATCAAGAGAAATCATCAACAATAACCAAAGTGTAGAGTTTGCCATTTAAACTAACATGTCTAGATGGTCCAATCAAATCCATATGCACAAGTTCAAGAACTCGACTAGTGGAAACCTCGGATTTTGGTTTGAAAGATTCTCGAGTGTGTTTCCCTTTTATGCATGATTCACACAAATGCTTTCTATCAAACTTGAGTTTGGGCAATCCACGAATAAGGTCGTGTCTAGATAAAATAGAAATGATAGGTAGAGAAGTATGCCCCAATTTTTGATGCCATAAATATGCATTATCATCCAAAGTAATAAGACATTTTTCATTGAATGAACTCTTATCATTAAGATCAACAATATAGATGTTTCCACATCTCAACCCAATGAATGCAATTTTATTATTTCTAAATGCCGTGCAATGCGTTTTCTCAAATAGAATTTTGAAGCTTTCATCACAAAGTTGCGAAACGCTAAGAAGATTATGATGCAAACCTTCAACAAATAATACTTTGTTGATAGAAGGAGAAGGTTCCTTACCGACTTTGCCGATGCCTTTGATTTTTCCCTTTTGATTATCGCCAAAGGTCACATGTCCTTGTTCTTGGTATTCGAGGTCTTCAAATAAGTCCTCGGAGCCGCACATGTGCCTTGAGCATCCGCTATCAATGTACCACTTGTTTTTCCTTGGTGCCGGTACCTACAAAAGTAGAATTTCTCGGTTGTTTCGGTACCCAAGCCCGTTTGGGTCCTCCAAAGTTAACTATGCTTATAACATTCGGAACAATTATCCCTTTAGGAACCCATATTTGCTTGACTTTGATGGTTCTCAACTTTGAATGAATATTAACATCATGAAATCGTTTGGAAGAATCTTTTGAGTTCTCGGTTTCGGTTTTCCTTATTTTGTCAAGGTTGATAAGGGATTGTTCCCTTTTAAAAGGATCGAAACCAAGACCGTGTTTGAGCAAGGGCGATTTTTGAATAGATAGAGGCCTTTCGAATTTCTCGTTTCCGAGAGTAAATTTGTTCAAAATATATTTTAGCTCCTTTTGAGTTTTTGTTAACTCGATTTTCAAAACATTTTCTTTTTCAAGGCATGATGTATGGTCGATCTCGATAGTTTCGCCTTTGTTTTGAAGAGAGGAATTTTCGAGTTCTAGAAATTTTATTTTTCTCTTTAAAGATATGTTTAATTTAACCATCTCGTCATACTCCGTATTCAAGGATTCAAACGCACTCAATAACTCATCATCATGATGAACTTCTTGTGAATCACAAAAATCAAAAGAGTCATATTCGTCATCATTGAGTTTAGAGTTTACCTCGATATTACTTTCAGAGTCGAGTGCCATGAATGCAAGATTTGCATCTAGAGATCTTTCAATCTCCTCCTCGTCATCACTCCAAGAAGCGATTAGGACCTCCTTCTTTTTGAATCTTTCCATTTGAGGTTTTGAAGAGGATCCTCGACATTCTTTGGCATAGTGACCGGCTTGACCACATTTCCGACAATTATTGTCGAACTTCTTGATGGGAGTATAGCCACTCTTCTTTTGCTCCGGTTTGCCATCCCGACCAAGAAAGCTTCGCCTCTTTTGAATTAGGCTTTTATACCTTCTAAAGTTTTTGGCATAGAGAGCGAGTTCCACGTCGTCTTCATCTTCGGGAACATCTTCCTCAACGTCGCTATCAACATTGAATGCGACTACTCTTTCCCTAGGCTTTGGTTTGGTGCCTCTAGACTTGAGAACGATCTCATAATTGATAAGTGACCCGATGAGGGCACTAAATTCGAGCTTGTTGAGATCTTTGGACTCCATGATCGCGGTGA
This sequence comes from Orobanche coerulescens, assembly GCA_033398695.1. Classification (NCBI taxonomy): domain Eukaryota; kingdom Viridiplantae; phylum Streptophyta; class Magnoliopsida; order Lamiales; family Orobanchaceae; genus Orobanche; species Orobanche coerulescens. Next base: position 24,086,580 of record CM065805.1, on the reverse strand, counting down.
CCGTGGCATCCCATTCTCATGGCAACGATCGAAGAATTTTCTTAGCTTTGTCGCTGCTCGATATAGGCTTTCCGAAAGATGCAAGACCATTTGTTATAGCCGAAAATCGATCCAACATATTTGTGATTGTTTCCTCGTCTTTCATGGAAAAGAGTTCGTAGTCATGGAGTAACATGTTAATTTTGGTCTCCTTGACTTGGGTGGTTCCCTCATGAGTGACTTCGAGAATTTCCCAAATTTCCTTTGTGCTTTCATAGGACGATATCCTATTGAGTTCTTCGGGATTAAGAGTGCAATAGAGAAGTTGAGTAGCTCGTGAGTTGACGTGTGTGTTTCTCCAATCCTCGTCGTTGAATTCTTCGATCTTTTTCAAAGATCCATCCTCTTTCTTAGCAAGTTTAGGACCAAGAGCAATAACTTTCCAGATTTCAATATCGTAGGCTTGAACGAAGATCGCCATCTTCTTTTTCCACGTCATGAAATTGGAACCGTCGAAGAAAGGAGGACGGTTGAGAGCATTTCCTTCAATTTGGCCAAGAAGTGCCATTTGCGGATCTTTTTCTCTTAGGTGGTTAAACCTTTAAAAAGAGACCCGCTCCGATACCAACTGAAGAGATAAATTTACCACTAGAAGGGGGGTTGAATAGTGGTAGAGCGGAATAACGAAATTTCTTGCGAATAAATAAAAGATAGTTCGGAATTTAAAGACTCAAAGATTTATAGAGGTTCGGCAACTTGCCTACGTCCTCTCTCCGACTTTCTTTTTCTATTGGCTCAAGAACAACCACAATCTTGACTCGTCTTCTATCGGTCCGAGTTCACAACCGTTACAATCGCTTGTCTTCTATCGGTCCAAGCTCAACCTCTCTCTCAATATAAACTTTTGTTTATCTAGTGTTCTATAGAAACTAGATAATCCTCACTATACGAATATGGGAGTTTAATCCTAACAATGCCGGATCAAAGATCCTAATAACACCGGATTAGTGACTCTTGATTCGTTTCTTTTACGCTCAAGTGTAAGTGATGCAACACTTACAATCAAATGAAAGAATACAAAGAATAATAGATATTACAATGAGAATCACTCTTGTATCTTTCTTTTCTCACAACTTGAAATGCAATAAAAGATATAAAACTGAGCTCAAGTATGCTTTGATTGCTTGTATGCTTGTATGCTTGTATGCTTGAAGTTGTGTATTTGATACCCAAGTCCTTTGGGTATTTATAGGTGAGAGCCATCCTTCAAGTGCTGAAAAACGTATGATTAGCGTGCGCTAATAATGTCCTCTAGCGTGCGCTATCGATCTTTGACTTGGCTTCACTGAACGGTCACAAAGACTGTTGCAACGGTAAAATAGCATGGCTAGCGTGCGCTAGTCATGTATCGGTAGCGTGCGTTAACGGATGGTCAACAAGTCTTCAATCTTGACTTTGAAAAGGTTGGTTTGTCTCCCCAACGACTCTTTATCCAACGGCTAGATTTGAGATTAGCGTGCGCTAGCAAGTATGCATAGCGTGCGCTAGCATTAATTAATTCCAACTTTTCCAGATTTTCCGGATCTTCATTGACTCTTGCCTTCCAACGGTAGAAAATCAAACGGTAATATACTGACTCCTTTTAGCGTGCGCTAATGCCTATACCTTAGCGTGTACTAATAATTTCTTTCAGTAACGTACGTTACCCTCTGTAGCGTACGTAAAATCCTTGACATATTGAGTCCAGTAGCTACTGGACTACTGACCGTGATATCGGTAGCGTGCGCAAGAGCTGAGCAATAACGTGCGCTACATCCTTGTTTTAGCGTACGTAAGTTGATGTATGTAGCATGCGCAAAATCTATTTCCGATTTCCTTCCAAACCTCACTGTCCTCTGGAATAATGCGATAGCGTGCGTTAATATGGATTGTATAGCGTGCGCTAACTGTAGTTACTTAGCGTGCGCTAATATTTAATGACTTGCATGTGCTATCCATCAGGTGACTTCACTTGGCTGCAGCTGACTGACTGGGCTGAACATTTATTTCTCGGTAGCGTGCGCTACTATGAGATGAGTAGCGTGCGCTAACATTATTTAGCTCCTTCAAAATACTATCGATCTGAGACTGATCTAATTAAATGTTTTGAATGTAATAATCATCAAAATACATTTTGAGTCAACACAATCTCTGTATCTTTCTTCTTCAAGCATTGTAATCGTTTGATCTCAATCAATAAAATTCAATTTTTGCTTGAAAGATTACATCTCGTAATCTACACTTACTGTTTTTACTGTTTGATTACGAAATCAATTTATTTGTTGCAAACAACACGTATAAAACTTGTTAAGACTAAAGCTATAAGAACTTGTCTGCGAACAGTTCATAGGTTAAGTTGTATTCAACCTAGAACACATTGTAAGATTGTGCTTGTTCCAATCATAAGTTTAAGTTGTAATACACATCCCTGTAGATGTTTACAAATTCTTAGAACTTGCCTGCGAGCAGTTCACATTTTTAGACTAAGTGCTGAAGACCAGATCCTTCGATAGAAGACCAAGTAGTCAGCCTCTCTGGATCAAGATGTTATCTTTAAGAGGTTTTGGCATTATCCAAAAGGGGGAAATTGTTGGGATAAACAATCCTGTACCTTGTTTTGATAATTGCCATCATACAGCAAGTCTAGCCATCATACAATAAGTTGTCTCAAGAAACCGGAAGGACTCGAAATGTTGCTAAGTATGGAAACTCTCTGGAATCTCCATACAACACCTTTCCATACAGCATTGGAGATAGCCTACAGCGTTGAAGTCTACAGCTACAGCATTAAAGACGTAACATATTGGATACAGCATACAGGCTGAAAGTGTTAGAAAAATAAACACTTATCCAACAGGACTGAAGATCGTTGTGAAGGAATCTACTTTATTGACTAAAGTCAAAACACCGTTTGAAAGAAGTATTTAAATACTGACCGGATAAAGTTTTTAAATACCAATCGACAAGGATCTTCAGACAAGGAGCAAAATCCGGATCTAGCATCTTGAAAGTCAATCAACCAATCAGAATGGATCTTTGCTCACCAAACCAGCCAACGGACATATTTATAACGGATCTATTCCAAAGTTATAAATAGCCCATGCAAGAGGACATTATATATACAAAATACAAATATATACACGAATGAATACGAAAAGACTAAACGACAACTCTGAAGATATTATTGTCAATCAAGCTTACAAGAGCAAATATATTTCTTCGAGCATATATCAAATATCCGAGAGAAGAAATATACTCAGTCAACGTGCACAACACATCATCAACCTAAGATCATCGTGTTCAAGCTGTTGTTCAAGCCAGTGATTTCACCATTGTTTACCTTTGAGTAAACTTAGCCCTGTGTGGACTAAAAATAAGTTATTCTGACCTATGTGGGACGAATAGGACGAAGCTTCAATCTGTGTGAGAAGAAGCAAGTCAAAGAAGCCTGCAACCAATCTGTGTGAACGGTTTAAAGCTATAGTCTTTGTATCAATCTGTGTGAACGATCAAGGATAGGTTTGATTAAAGTCACGTAGTTGTGTACGTGGTGATTTTAATAAATAGTTTACTCCTGTGTGGAGAACCAGTGGATATATAGGGGTTTACCTTGAACCACTTTATATTGCATGTTATTTTTCTTCTGCCTTTGGTGTTTTCATAACTGTGATTATATATAAGTATACATTGCAAAACCCTATACGCACCAAGCTAACATGAGAAAGCCTAGTTGCTGTATTTATAGCAACTCACTTAAATAAACTTCCGCTATGCACTCTCATTTGAAAATCGTACAACTTGTTGTACTAACACTTTTTCAAGCTGTATTCTGTATACTTAGTGGCCAACAAATATTAATAATAGTAGTATTAGTATTATGCTTGAATGAATAATAACACTACTGTAATAATGACTACTTGCTTAGAACTGACAAAATAACTCGGGCTAGAATCTATGAAATGTCAAAAAATATTTATGATCCTCTAAACGAGATTAAATCAAATGAAAATGCATTATTATAATATTATGTTATAAAAATGGCAGATATTACATCCTATCCCTCTTAGAAAAAAATTTCGTCTTCGAAAATAAATGACATACCTCGATTAAAGAAATTCGGATAACGAGCTTGAAGTTCTTCTTGGCGCTCCCAAGTGGCTTCATCTTTACTGTGGTTACGCCATTGGATTTTGACAAACACCTTCTCTTTGTTCCTCAACTGCCGAACTGATTGGTCGAGAATAACTTCTGGTTCTTCTTCATAAGTAAGATCTTTGTTCACCTCCACGGCGGTATAGTTGATGACGTGGCTGGGATCGTGCACATACTTTCTCAACAACGATACATGAAAAACATTGTGCACGGTCGAAAGTTCTGGGGGTAAAGCCAACCGGTAAGATAACCCTCCAATTCCTTCAAGAATTTCGAACAGTCCAATATATCTCGGCCTCAACTTGCTCCTTGGACCAAAACGAACAATTCTCTTGGTAGGAGATACCTTCAGGAATACCTTGTCGCCAACACAGAATTTGAGATCTTTTCTCTGCTTGTCGACGTAAGACTTCTGACGATCCTGTGCTATCTTTATCACCTCACGAATCTTATCCACCATAGCTACTGTTTGTTCAATCATCTCGGGACAACTTCACCTACTTCATCCCAATACAGTGGTGATCGACACTTTATACCGTATAAGGCTTCATACGGCGCCATACCGATCATCGACTGATAACTGTTGTTGTAAGCAAATTCTACTAGAGAAAACAGTCGTTCCCAATTATTGCCCATGTCTAACACGCATTCTCGCAACATATCCTCAAGAATCTTCTCAGACTGACCGTCATTCTGAGGATGATAGGCCATACTAAAATTCAACTGCGTTCCCAAAGCTTCTTGCAAACTTTCCCAAAAACGCGATGTGAAACGAGTATCCCTATCGGATACTATAGAGACTGGCACTCCATGCAACTTAATACTGTCACTGATATAAAGTTGAGCATACTGATCCATTCGGAAATTCATCTTAACTGGGATGAAATGAGCTGACTTTGTGAGTCGGTCTGCAACAACCCAAATAGCGTGGTTCCCTCTTTCCGTTCGAGGCAAACCTACCATAAAGTCCATCGTAATATGTTCCCATTTCCATTTCGGAATATGAAGTGATTTAAGTAGTCCAAAGGGGCGTTGGTGTTCTGCCTTCACTTGTTGACAAACTATACGCTTTCTGACAAAGTCTGCCACATCTCTCTTCAAACCTTCCCACCAAAATGTCCCCTTAAGGTCCTGGTACATCTTTGTACTTCCAGGGTGTGCTGTATATGGAGTATTATGTGCCTCTGTCAATATTACTTCTTTTAGCTTAACAACATTGGGCACACAAATCCTCCCTTCATAGTACATTGTGCCATCATCGGACACACTGAATCCCTTATCCTCACCTGAAAGAGTACGTTCTTTCATTTTGACCAAAAAGTCATCTTGTCCTTGACCTTCTTTGATCTGCTTCCTCAAGATTGGTTGTACTAGCAAATTAGCCAATAACGACTAAACGGGCTTCGATGGTGTAGCCATCTCAAGGTTCATTCTTGCAAATTCCTTGACCAAGCTTTCCTCTTTGGTCAACATACATGTTAGGTCTCCTCTCGCCTTACGGCTCAGTGCATCAGCAACTACATTTGCGTTACCAAGGTGGTAATGGATTGTACAATCGTAGTCTTTGACCAACTCTAGCCATCTGTGTTGCCTCATATTCAATTCCTTTTGTGTGAAAATATATTTCGGACTTTTGTGGTCTGTATAAATTTCACACTTACCTCCATACAGGTAATGTCTCCAAATCTTCAAGGCATGAACTACCGCTGCTAATTCCAAATCATGAGTAGGGTAGTTCAGCTCGTGCGGTTTTAGTTGCCTCGAAGCATAGGCCACTACCTTGCCCTCCTGCATCAATACACATCCCAACCCTTGCTTAGATGCATCGCTGTAGATTACGAACTCCCTTGTCGGATGGGGGATGGTCAAAACTGGTGCTGCAGTCAACCTTCGCTTAAGTTCTTGGAAACTCTTTTCGCACTTCTCATTCCATAAGAAAGCTTCTCCCTTCCTTGTCAATCTAGTCATATTGGTGCAGCTATCTTCGAAAATCCCTCGATAAATCTTCGATAATAACCAGCTAAACCCAAGAAGCTGCGAACTTCATTTGCATTACTCGGTACCTTCCAATCATTGACTGCCTCTACCTTAACCGGGTCAACTTCGATTCCTCTAGAAGTGATCACATGTCCCAAAAATGCAACTCGGTTAATCCAGAATTCACACTTGTTAAACTTTGCATACAACTTCTCCTTGCGCAGTATTCCCAATACTGTTCTAAGATGCTGCTCATGTTCAACCTTGCTCTTTGAATACACAAGTATGTCATCTATGAATACAAAGACAAATTTATCCAAATAAGGTTGAAATACACGGTTCATGATATCCATGAATACTGCTAGTGCAGTAGTCAAACCAAATGGCATCACTATAAACTCATAGTGTCTATATCGAGTTTGAAATGCTATCATCTGGATATCGTCATCCTTAATCCTCAGTTGGTAATATCCGGATCTCAAATCTATTTTCGAGAACACTTCTGATCCTCCAAGTTGATCGAATAGGTTCTCTATTCTAGGAAGTGGATATTTATTCTTTATCGTGAGTCGATTAAGCTCACGATAGTCTATGCACATCCTCAAACTTCCATCCTTTTTCTTCACGAAGAGTATTGGCGCACCCCATGGCGATACACTCGGCCGGATAAATCCAGAGTCAAGCAGTTCCTGAAGTTGCACTTTCAGCTCTTGTAATTTCTTGGGCGCCATTCTATAGGGGGCTTTCGATATTATTGCCGCTCCTGGCACTAAACCGATCGAGAACTCAACTTGACGGCTCGACTGAACTCCCGGTAAGTCTTCGGTAAAGACATCTGAATACTTCTTGATGATAGGTACTAGGGGTGGATTCGGTTCCATTCGGTTCGGTTTTTGACCGAAACCGAGAATCGAACCAAATATTCGGTTTCTGTTTGGTTCGGTTCTTTTTGAAGTTCGGTTCGGTTAAGTTCGGTTTTATAAATATTCGGTTTGATTTCGATTTGGTTTGATGTTTTTTCGGTTCTTCATAATATAAATTCAAATATTATATGCAATAGAATAAGTTATATATAACAACAAGCCAACAAGAGTTATATATATGTTCAAGATAAAAGCTAGAGCTGCATAGCAATTTCCAAATATCTCAAAACATACGCTAGCTCATTCTCTCAAACTAAATTAATTGAATCACAGATTATATGAGCATAATATCGGTCCTCATTGGACCCATGAGGGTCTTACAAAAGGAAAAGAAATTATACTAAAATTCGAAACACATCAAAATCACAAAAACAAGGTCATTTTAGTATGTTGAGATTTGACTTCGGTCCATTTTGGTCCGGTTCGGTTCCGCCCGACCCCGAACCGAGAACCGAACCAAATTAGTTCGGTTCGATTCTGTTTTTTTGTTTTTCGGTTCGGTCTTCTTCGGTTTCGGTTTTTCAGTTCTTTTTTTTGGGTTTTTTCGGTTCGGTTTTCGATTTTCGATTCCGAAATGCCACCCCTAATAGGTACATCATCTACCGTCTTCTCCGAAGTTGTTTTCCCATCACATTCACCAGGAATCCTTGGCAACTGCGCTTCTTCAACATCTTCACAGCTTTCATGGATGAAATCACCTCCGGGGTACTACAGTGTCTTACTCTGTCGAATATGGTCTTGATATCAACAGATGGACATAAGGTTACCCTCCTTTCGGAGCATTCTACTACAGCTCTAAGTTTGTCCAACCAATCCATACCCAAAATAACATCAAAATTACTGAGTTCAACTATGTGCAAGTCAGCTAAGAAGCTATGTTCGTTAATCTCTATCTTCACATTGTTAGTAATAGAGTCTACACGCACTACTCCCCCAGCAGGCATGCTAACTAACAGAGATCTAGGAGCTTTACTACTTCTACAACCAATCATAGTGCAAAGCTTCTTAGAGATGAGTGAATGAGATGCACCCATATCAAACAACACCAAAACAGGTTTGGGGTTCAATCTCTTCCTCGACCTCGGCCATGCTATACACTTGAGCTTTGCCTCCTGAGCCTTGACCTTGCATACTTTTGCCTGGACCTTTTCCTTTCTGCGGACATGCTGAGGCCATGTGTCCTTCCTCATGGCAGAAGTAGCACCGATTCTGGCCAAGCATACAGGTACCTTTATGTCCCTTGCCACAAGTAGGTTTATCGGACTGGGGTTTCGCTCCTAAAAATCCAGTCTTAGCATTCTTCTTACTACCACTCCCTTGATCGTGCCACTTGCGCTTGTTAGTAATTGCCATTGGTGGTGCTCTTGCCTTTTCCACATCCAAACTGGCAGAAATGTCCTCGGCCTTGGCAACCGCTTCATGTAGCTCAAACGCCCATGGCCAGCAAAGTGATGACGAATCTGGTCACGCAGTCCGTCTCGGAACTTCTAAGACTTCATGTCATCCGTCTCGGCCATGTGAGGAGCAAAACGGCACATGTGATTGAATTTGCACTCGTAGGCGGTGACCGACATTCCTCCTTGGGTTAGGTCAAGGAATTCTTAACATAATAGCTATATAATAAAATAAACTAAGTCTACGGCTATTCCTCATCGTCACTGCTAATAATCTCTATAACATGAACAGGGGGTCGCGGCTCAATACATGAAATAACGTCATCATCAGACTCAACGTCTGCCATGATAACATCCTTCATATTCTCTGCGAGGTCTTCCTTTGATCTCTCATCAGGAACTTCCTCTGGATCTTCCTCGGGATCCTCTTTGGGATCTTCTTCAGGGTCTTCTTCAGGATCCTCCTTAGGGTCTTCTTCGGGATCCTCTTCTGGGTCTTCTTCATCCATAGAGTCGGAACTCTAATTTGCAGCTAGTATTATATCTCGAGCGTACATATCCAATAAACGCCCGGCTACAAACTGGAAATCATCAGTGGTCTCCCGCTCTTCTGGTGTTCTCTTTATGGACTCCTGCCAAAGCTGAAAAATGCAGTAAACCCAATCATCGGGTAACTTTACCATTAGGTGTCCAGCTATTGCATGACAGAACTTTATTTCATATACCGCAACCACTTGCTCAGCATGTTGATGACATAGTGCGGTGCATTCTCTAGTAAACTCGGATCATCCCACCAATCCTTGCGTGCCAGAAGACATGAGTCATTCGTAGTAGGAAACCTCTTACATGGTGTCATTCTAGGTTTGCCATTCTAACAGTTCGCACAAACATATACAACATGAAAATAAAATAAGTTGATAGATGCATGAATAATGATATTTTTTTAAATTAAAATTCGGCACCTTGGATGGAGTGACGAAGTGGTAAAGTTGAGAGCATATGATACTTTTATATTTTAGTGAGTCTACAGAAAGGTAAAACCTCGCTCTAATACCACTATGTAACGCCTCGACTTTCTAGGGATAATTATAGGAGAAAATAAGTAAAAGGTGAATTTTGATGAAAAATAAATTCCTTTGAGAATATTAAAATTCTCGCCTATAAAGTCGAATCGCTACAATGACTAAAATAAATACCTATTAATTAAGACAACGACATGTCATAATTAAGAGGTCATAATTGTGGCAGAAGAAATTTTAAAAATTATTATTACTAATCAAGAGTTTTCCCAAATAAATATTTCAAGGCATAGGACATAAATAAAAAAAAACATCATTTTAATAAAAATATCATCATTATATGCCCTCTCGGCTCGCTCCTTCGTCCATCCAGCTCGGATTAACCTGCGGGATCAATATAGGTGGGGGTGAGCTTCCTCCAGTTCGTGAAAATCACATGTATCACAATAATATACAATCTCATGGAAAGCAATTAAATGATTATTCTATCAATAATATTTTTCTCAACATTAATACATACACACAATATCACATATAACATGAATCGAGCACGCATGTGAATATTGAGGTTGTGCAGCTCGTGGAAATCATACGTATCACAATAATATACAATCTCATGGAAAGCAATTAAATGATTATTCTGTCAATAATATTTTCCTCAACATGAATACATACACACAATATCACATATAATATGAATCGAGCACGCATGTGAATATTGAGGTTGCGCAGGTGTCCCCACACAATATATATCTTAAGATAGTGTCTTTACACGTACACATGTGAGCCTGATTTACAACATGTATCATCAATTATAAACATAAATAGAATATCACATAGCAGTCCAAGTAAAGCAATTAAAGTGATAGTAAAAATTCCCACCTGAACAAATGATGCTGCTTGACTCACAGTCCTAAGCCCGCAATTCCTGATTATTATCTACAGGTAATAATTAAAATTATTATAATTTATCATCATTATATGATGACCGAAAATAAAATATTACGCAAAAATTAAAATTGATTATTATATAAATTAAAGTTAATATTTTGCTAGCTTGGTCAAAATAGGGCTGAACTTGGGAAGTCTAAAAACGGTGTGAGGTAAATTGAATAAATTGGAAAAACTGAGACTAAAATTGAATGAACTAAAAAGTGGATTTGGCACAAATTAAAAGATCTGAGAAATCTGGGGCTAAATTGAATTAACCCTAAAACTAAAGGGGTATAAAAACCCTTCCCTACACTCCAGCCGCACTCATCCTTCATTTCTCATTTCAGTACTCATCGTCTCTCTCTCTCTCTATCCTATCTCTCTCCGAACTCGGTCTCTCTCTCAAAATTCTTGGCCGAGAGCATCTGCAGAAAAAAAAATACACACACACTATGGGCAACGCTAGGTGAGTTTGGTTTTGAATTTCTCATCACGTTCTTCCTCGGGTGATTGGGGGATGGCAGTCCAGCCGACTAGGTTGGGTCCCGGATTATGGGCTTTTGCCTCGCCGGCAGCAAAGCTCGACTATGGCTCACGGTTTCTGATTCAAAATGGGATTGGTCGGGAAAAATTTTGGTTCGGCTCAAAGTTTTACACGGGTTGGATGGTTTCTAACCGTTGATTCAGAAATCAGATACGATTCTGGCCGAGTTGGGTTGCTGGCCGCTGGTTAATTATTAATTTTTAGTTTGTGTTGAATCTGATTCTAGTTTTCATAAGTCATGGTGGAAGTTTTAAACTTTGGTTTGTTCAGGACTGATCTTGAGTCGTTAAAACTCAAATTTCAGAGTTTGGTTATCGGGTGGGAAAAAATTATATTCAACGAGAGGACAATAATAACATTAACATATGAAGTATTTCATGAGGGGGATTACCTTGACTAGAGAATTTGTGGGTATGGTTGCTTGGAGGAGGTGCTCGGGTTTGCTGTTGGAAGAGGGAGGACGAGCGATATAGCAGGGCTCCTTTGATTATAGCAGATTTTATCTTCTTCTCCTCCTGTATACGATAATTGTTTGCTCAATTTGTATAGTTTGATGTGTATTGTATAGTAAAGAGTTCTCCTCTCTTGTATTTTCTGCCGATGAAGTTGTGGATGATGTATATTTTTTTTGTTATTCTTCTGTTTTGGATTTCTGTCATGAGTGTTTCTTTTTGTGTATAATGTGAAATTGTGGGATGAAAATTATATCTATAGGTATAGGTTTTTAAGTGTTTTAGTTGAGGTAGGATTTTATATTTGATATACATCAAGAAGTTCTTGGTGAAGTGAAGAACTCTGAAGAACGATTGAAGCAAGGATTCTTAATTATGGTTAATTAAGTGTAATTATAGTTAGTTAAATTAAAACTCAAGGTTAAATATAATTGATATGATAATAATAATAATAATAGTATAATAATAAGTATAAAGTAGTAATTCGGTAATAATGATCATAATATCATAATAATAATATTAGTACTAATAGAAATAGTAAATAATAATATCATTAATAATAATATAATAATAGTAGTGTTAGTATGCTTGAATGAATAATAACACTATTATAATAATGACTACTTGCATATAACTGACAAAATGACTCGGGCTAGAATTCATGAGATGTCGAAAAATATTCATGATCCTCTAAGCGAGATTAAATGAAATGAAAATGCATTAATGTGAACAATATAATCAAACACCTCAAGTATCAATAATATCTTCATATCTCAAGCTCCAAATACATGCCCTCAAGTTTACAATCAAGTTAGAAGAGCCAAAAATCGGCCTCGGAGGGTTGAAGGGCGAAGAACGAAGTTGAACTTCTCAAAATGCCGAAGAGACGGAGGTGTCATGTATTTATAGACTTCAGACATTACGTACGCTACATGAAAAACCTAACGTACGTACAACTGCTTACGTACGTTATTTGACCTTGATAGCGTACGTAACACTAATCCAGAGGCCACTGCCTCATTCCACTCCATGACTTACGTACGCCAAGCCCGAGCCATAGCGTATGTAATATAGTCGTTAACTTGCTACAGTAACCCAGTTACGTACGTAGTGTCCATCTATTTACGTACGCAATGCACCATTAAAGTACGTAAAGCCATAATGATAACGTATCTAATCCATAATCCAGAGGCTTCGGCTCTTGGCAACAGGGACCCTTATGTACGTAACACAACTCCTCTAGCGTACGTAAACATCATGTTTCATTAACGTACGTAATACCAACAACATAGCGTACGTTAGCTCTTTCCTTGACTTTTTTGTCCACACCCGCGCTGAAAGTTGCCGACCACGGGCCCCACTTGTCGGTCATAGCCTGGATCCTGTCTGATTCGTCTCATAGCGTATGTTATGCATGCTACGTAACGTACGTTACGCTTAGTGTATGTTATGGCTTCTGTACTTAGCCAATCATAACTGCTCCTACCTATCGTCTCGACATACTGAATATGTATACTCATCCCAATAATATTCTCATATGATATACCTAATATCAGAATTAAGACTACCTGATACACGATATTCTCAAATGCAATTGCCGACCAACTACGTCAATTATACAAATACAATTGTCTCAGTTCTCAAATTATTTTATCCATATTGTATGTTATCCAATATATCTCAGATAAAATAATGCGAAAATGTTATACAGAAAATCCAGGATATTACAATGACTAAGTTACCTTCCCAGGGACTTTTGAAAGAGCTGCTGAGAAACTTAGATTGACCCATACCGACGTATATGGCCCTTTGAAGTGGCACGATATGGTTTTTAGTATTTTATTACATTCACAGACCATACTAGGTATAAGTTCGTGTACTTAATGAAACATAAATCTGAAGGCTTTGATAAATTCAAGGATTTTAAGGCCCTAGTTGAAAACCAAATAGATAACCTTATTAAGTCTCTTCGGTCACCCCGGGTGGCTGACCGCGCTGTCGAGACGCGTCAAAATTAAATATTTATAAAGTCCCTTGACTTGTGTATACTAAATAGTAGTAGTATTGGCGAGTAAGGGTCGAACCCACGAGGAACGGTTGAATTAATTGAACTTATAGAGGTGAATATTTTTTAAAAACAAAAATAGTAATACTAAATAAATAATAGTACTAATAATAATAAGAGTAAACTACACCATTCGTCCTTGTGGTATGCGTTGACCGACAAGTTTCGTCCTTTGACCGAAAAAATTGCACCATTCATCCTTAACTGCGAATCGTTATGTACCGTTGGTCCCTCGCCCTAACTGGCATCACTAACGACCGTTATGCCTCGTCCACTCGAGGGTATTTTCGTCTTTTCCCACCCATAAGGACCAACGGTGCAATTTAGTCATTTTATTATTTATTTAACTTAATAAGTAATAGTTTTCATCCGTTTTTATTCGTTTTCGTCCGTTTTTATACATTTTCATCCGTTTTTAAACGTTTCCATCCGTTTTTACACGTTTTTATCCGTTTTTGTCTGTTTTTATACGTTTTCATCCGGTTTTATACGTTTTCATCCGGTTTTATATGTTTTCGTCCGGTTTTCTTACGTTTTTATCCGTCTTTATCCGTTTTCATTCGCTTTTATACGTTTTCGTCCGTTTTTATACGTTTTAATCCGTTTTTAATTCGTTTTTATGCGTTTTTGTCTGTTTTTATACGTTTTCATCCAGTTTTATATGCTTTCGTCCGGTTTTCTTACGTTTTCATACTTTTTTATCCGTCTTTATCCGTTTTTATACGTTTTCGTTCGGTTTTCTTACGTTTTCATACGTTTTTATCCGTCTTTATCCGTTTTCATCCGCTTTTATACGTTTTCGTCCGTTTTTTATACGTTTTTATCCGTTTTTAATTCATTTTTATGCGGTTTTATCCGTTTTTAATTCGTTTTTATCTGTTTTTATACGTTTTCATCCGGTTTTATATGTTTTCGTCCAGGTTTTCTTACGTTTTCATACTTTTTATCCGTCTTTATCCATTTTCATCCGTTTTATACATTTTCGTCCGGTTTTCTTACGTTTTCATATGTTTTTATCCGTCTATATCCATTTTCATCCGTTTTTATACGTTTTCATCATTTTTATACATTTTCATCCGTTTTTAATACGTTTTTATATGTTTTATCTGTTTTATATGTTTTCATCTCGCTTTTTACGTTTTCATATGTTTTTATCCGTCTTTATCCATTTTCATCTGTTTTTATACTCTTTCGGATGAAAATTTTTACCCTAATATATATATATATAGACCGATTCGGCCTATCGGCTGATTTTTGCAACATTGATAAAACGGATGAAAACGTATAAAAATGGACGAAAACGTATAAAACATAGGAAAACGTATAAGAATGGAAGAAAACGTATAAAAACGGACGAAAGCATATAAAAACAGACGAAAATGTATAAAAACGGACGAAAGCGTATAAAAACGGATGAAAACGAATAAAAACAGACAAAAATGGATGAAAACGGGTAAAAATGTAAGGACAACGGACGAAAGCATATAAAAACGGAAGAAAACGTATAAAAATGAAAAAAATGCATAAAAATGATTGAAAACGGCAAACAACGTATGAAAACGTAAGAAAAGCGGACGAAAGCGTATAAAAATGGAAGAAAACGTATAAAAACGGACAAAAAAGCATAAAAACGGATAAAAACGTTAAAAGCGGACGAAAATGTATAAAAAGGGATGAAAACGGATAAATACGGATAAAAACATATGAAAACGTAAGAAAACCGGACGAAAGCATGTAAAAATCGATAAAAACGAACAAAAACACATAAAAACGGATGAAAACGAATAAAAACATATGAAAACGTAAGAAAAACGGACAAAAGCGTATAAAAACGGATGAAACGTATAAAAACGGACGAAAATGTGCAAAAACGGATGAAAACGGATAAAGACGGATAAAAACGTAAAAAAACCAGACCAAAACATATAAAACCAGATGAAAACATTTAAAAACACATAAAAACAAATAAAAACGGATAAAAACGTATTAAAAACGTGAAAACGGACGGAAACGTATAAAAACTGATGAAAATGTATAAAAACGGACGAAAACGAATAAAAACGGATGAAAACTATTACTTATTAAGTTAAATAAATAATAAAATGACTAAATTACACCGTTGGTCCTTATGGGTGGGAAAAGACGAAAATACCCTCGAGTGGACGAGGCATAATGGCCGTTAGTGATGCCAGTTCGGGCGAGGGATCAACGGTACATAACGTTTCGCAGTTAAGGATGGACAGTGCAATTTTTTCGGTCAAAGGACGAAACTTGTCAGTCAACGCATACCACAAGGACGAATGGTGTAGTTTACTCTAATAATAATAATAATAGATATACTTAAAGGGGGTTTGATTGATTTAAAGCAAACAAGATAAAATACAGTAACAAGTAGGCAAATAGAAAAAGGAAGTAAAAATTAATAAGGAAAACGATTGTGATCGATATCCAGTTCTTACTTTCTTTATCCCCCGTTCTAAGTTAATTTATGAATTAATGCAACACTTTATCTTTCTTGAATTCCTAATGAACTCCTACTCCAAAGTTAACAACAAGCTCTGTTAACGCGAATCGTTCTTAAGTTTATTTAATCAAAACAAGCTCTTCAATTAAACCTATCTAGACGAATGATTCAAAACAAGCTCTTCAAATCTCATTCGTTAGATGCATTAGGAACCAAAACGAGGGAAATAGAAAGGATATTGAGTTCACAAGCTCGACCCAAGGGATCCTAATTTTGTTCTACCCAACCGAATGAAATCAATTTGCTCAATAACACAAGATAATTCAAGAGAAATAAGTCAAGAATATACTACAATATTAAAAATAAATAATATTGATACGGGTTCAAACATCCCTAAGAACTGGAATAAAAAATTTAGCCGGACATGGTGACTAGAAAAGACATAGAATTTGTAACACCCCCAGAATCAAACTGGGAATATTATACGCCGCAGACCCTCTCCGTGAGGATCCACTAGGTTAGACATCGAAACAACACAATAAATTACATACCGACAAGATAAAATACCAAATCAATAGACCAACTTGGTCTTTCATCACTAACATACAAGTCAAAAATACACATTTCTATCTCGACTCATACCCATGCAAGGGTAAAATACACTCACAAACAAAAAGTACGACAGCGGAGAAGACCATACACGAACTCCGACTAACTGCATCCAAAACTAGCCTTCATGTGATTAGTGTCATTCGCCTTCCATCATCCTTCGCGCCGATCCTGTGTTTTGCTCCCAAACCTGCATGTACCTAGATGCAAAACAGACATCCACCCCCCGAATACTCGGGGGTTAGTAAAACTCCACTGTTTTGCTAGTACAAGTATAAAGTGCAAATACGAGCCATACATAACACATTCCGAGAATACAACGAAAGACTTCCCGAGATATTTTGTTTAATTAAAATAGTTCAAGTCTTGAAAGTAAAACGAAACAAGTAAGCACTTTGAAAACACTTCCAAACCTCGGGAGTTTTGAAAACATTTGTGATTGAAAAGTTCTTAATTCCTCGAAAGCCACTTAGGGTCACAGTCCCAAAGTTCATTTTCCAAAATGCAAATCCGTTAACAAAATACGGGGTCCACGACCCAACCATTCCTGGACACAAAACACAGGGTCCACGACCCGATCATCCACTTCAATTCACTTCCAAATACACATTACACATAATAATTTATTCTTATGCCATTTTAGCCAAACACCAAGACTCGATATATAATGTCTCTCGACCCCGAGCACCAAGCATTGTGATACTCCAGACATATCACAATTAATCATCAGTACAAACACTCTGGCGATTCTCGCGACCCGGTCCGGCCCTCAAGCCACCAAGTCCCTGTGTGCCCCGTCGAGCAATCCCCAGGTGAGAATGCCCACTCGAAGTAACCCTCGCAACCCGGTCCAGTCGCTAAGCCACCAGGTCCCCGTGTGACCCCGTCGAGTCAATCCCTGAGTGAGAGTACCCGAGAACAACCTTACAACTCTCATCAATTCACATTTCCAAAACCACAATCCTCAAGAGTTATATATAGTCGAGGTATTTTGCTAGAATGGCCAAATTATCTGACACATACTCACGACCCAGAGCCAATACAATCAACAAAGAAGCACACCGTCTAAACAGCACCGAACGGCACAACCAATATCACACAAGCTCACATATTCACACACATCCGTATGACTCCAAGCACAATCTTAACGAAAGGATTTACCGACAACATATTCACACATAATGGCATCACCCGAAGTAAGGCGATCATATACTCGACGCTAACACATATAGTCAATTAAGCACATCAATTCCCGAACACGAGAATCATCTTTTAAAAGAAAACCATGATTGTAAATATATCGATTCTTTTGTAAAATAGTTGTAAATAGGGGTGGTATACCGTACCGTACCGAATTTTTTTGTCGATACCGTATACCGTACCGAAAGTTTTGGTACAACAAAATTCATACCGATACCGTACCGAAAGTTTCGGTATACCGAAATCCGGTATACCGAAATTTCGGTATGGCTTTCGGTCCATGCCGATACCGTACCGAAATTTCGGTATACCGAATTTTATGTCGGTATCGGTGTATACCGAACTTATCGAAATACCGAATTACCAAAATATCAAAAAAAATCTTGATATACCGATATATACCGAATAAAAAAATACCGAAAGTATCGATATACCGATATATATATTGAAATACCGAATTTTTTTTGGTATCTCGGTATATACCGAAATACCGAAAATAAAAAAATTTCATACCGTTACCGTACCGAAAATTTTCGATACGGCACCATACCGTACCGAAAATTCGGTATACCGAAATTTTCGGTAATTTCGATAGTTTTTCGATACGGTAAATTCGGTATTTCGGCATTTCGGTATATTTTTCCACCCCTAGTTGTAAACATTCATTTAGCATCTATCGTCGATTACCAACCATTATATCCGCAAAACACGTAATGTATGGGCAAGATACTTGCCTCGATAATCGATACCAGGCACTCCGATGAACATGGCTCAACCGGGAAACCTCGAACACCCACAACTCTCCTGCGGAAACGACGGTAACACAATCGATCGGAAAACGACGAACGGAAGAGTTCCGACTCGAGTTCTTCGCAAGAAACCTGACCCTATCATCATGACATCAATAATCAATGATCGTACGAGGAAGAATAATCGTACAACGCCCAAAAACCCCCTCTAAGGACTTTCACCGGACACCTTCAAGGCGTTGATTAGGAACTCAACAAAACGACTAATATTTAGGAATCAAACCATGGAACAACAAGGAAATTCGTAGGACATAACTTAATAATCAATAATCCATCACTAATATACGTTATTACGGATCAAACGGGTGAAACCAAGCAAAACCTCCAAGTTCCCAAAAACTAAGGTTTTAGGAAAAGTAACCTTGATTCGCTGGATTGAAGGATGTTATGGAATGATCAATCGATGATATGAACTCCATAACTTCGTGGATTCATAGTATAACAACATATCTTCGACTTCTCCAAGACTCCAGTCGCGGACAGGAAAGATAAGAAATGAAAAACGAGTGAAAATATGACTGTTTGGTCATATTTATACTGGTGCAGCCTAGCGTGCGCTAGGCTGCCGAGCTAGCGTGCGCTAACGGGCGGTCATGGTCGAGAATGTTCGGCTGGGGCCCGCGTTGACCTATCCTGCCGACCTGTCCTGCTATCCAGAACCTTCCTGTCCGACCGCGGTAGCACGCGCTGCTAGAGATGTTAAACGGGCTAGCCCTAGCGGTTCCGGGCTAGCCCTAGCGGGCTTCGGGCTAAACGGTCCGGGCCAAAAAAGCCCGGATTTAAACGGGCTAGGAAATATTGGCCCTAACCCTAACCCTAGCGGGCTTCGGGCTAAACGGGCTAAATACTTAAAAAATATATTTTTTATTTTATAAGTCATAAACCAACAAAAAAACAGTAACAATATATATATATATATATATATTAACAAATATACTATAATAAATATAACAAAAAATACACTTTTATGTATATACATATATATACACACACACTATATTAACAAATACAGTAATAATATATATTATATAATATTAATATATATTATATATATAATAGTAATATATGTTATATATAAATATAGTATTACTGTAGGTTGAAATTAACAATATATATATAGCGGGCTTCGAGCTAGCCCTAATGGGTTTCGGGCTAGCCCTAACGGGCTTCGGGCTAAACGGTCCGGGCCAAAAAAGCCCGGATTTAAACGGGCTAGTAAATATCGGCCCTAACCCGATTTTTTAGCGGGTTAAACGGGCCAGCCCGCCGGGCCCGAGCCCGTTTAACATCTCTACGCGCTGCGCAGGGCCTTGCGTGCGCTAGCCGGTCCGTCCAGAACCCCCTGGACTAGACTGCTCGGCCAGGTAGCATGCGCTGGTCGGCCGATAGCGTGCGCTACACCTGCCGATTAGCGTGCGCAGCGACGGACAGTAGCGTGCGCTACCTGCCGATCCTCCCCGAGTCCAGAACCTCAAAAACCTCTCTGGCCAGCCCGATAGCGTGCGCTACTCCTGCCGAGTTAGCGCGCGCAGCCTTCCGACTGTGGCGTGCGCTATGACGGTTCCTGCCGCATCTGTCCAACCAGTGCCCGCACCCATCCGGCCAGTGCCCGCACTCGTCCGGCCAGTTCCCGCACCCATCCGGCCAGTGCCCAACCGTCATGACTCGACGACTCGATTTTCCAAAAACGTACGGAACGAACACGACCAAGGCTCGAGGACAACATCCATCCGGAATGAAAACAACGGATAAAAAATCACCCCATATGGCCATAAATCCAAAATTAGTAGTCGAGAAAAATAATACCAGTGCTCGACAATCGGGAAATATCCGAAGAAAAATCCAAAATAACCGGAACGAAAATCGTGGGTATTATATTCTATCCCCCTAAAAATAAGTTTCATCCCGAAACTTAAAATAAAAGGAAGGCAACTCTCGACAACACACCAGAGCTCCATGTAGTATAAAGCTACTACGCTCCGATTCAACACGCAAGAATGCTTACGAAAAGCAACGAGCATGAATCACTGCGGTTGATAAAACCGATCAGTACAAAAATCAAATCGCGATTCCAACGCTAAAAGGTATGAAATTCCAGCAACTCAAAGATTTGGAAGATCAAATACGAAGACAATTTCCCAACACTTATGGAAATTACGAAGTGGACCAGATGTTCAATAATCACGATTACGAGATCCAACAATAATGATTGGACAGTGACGAACAAATAGTAATGATCGAACAACAACGATCAACTCTGAAGTTCACACCTCAAATCAAGACATCAATAAACTTGTAGGAACCACGAGGTGTTAGTGTCAAACACGGTTCACAAGAAATCGATCCGAACTTGGAAAGATCACAACGATATACACATCAATTTGGAATAATATGTGAACTCCCTCGAATGACAAGGGTGAGAATAACACAAGGTCAGAAGCATCAACGAACACAATCGAGTCGATACGGTCGAACGAAACGGAAGCGGAAAAAAATTTGGGTATTACATCATATCACCTTTAAAAGAGTTTTCGTCTCCGAAACCTAAACAACGAGAACGAAGTGCTGGAATAGCAACCTTCCCGACCATATCCTCTTGGTCCCGCATCTGATTTCCATGACCAACTGTACCGTGGTCACGACCGCATCCTCTGTCCCTCGGCATACTAAGCGGATTCTCACTCAATACGATGGCACAACTTCGCAAAACCACATACTAAAGTGCCAACTCAACACGACATACCACATAAGTTAACTAATAACAACTCGATAAGAAAATCCACGAGGTATCCTTTTGAAAATCTTTAAATTTGGATGATATTCAAAATAAAACTTTGAAAGTATTTTTGGTACCTCGGGCTGTTTTATCAAAACCTGTAAACAAAAGACTTTAACCGTCCCATTTTAAAATCATTTGCAAAACAATAATTTCTTGTAACCGGCATCATCAAAATCACCATGCCACGATGCATCATCGTCACCGTTGATAACAAACAAGGTAAACACGCAAGATTATCAAACCATTCGTACATACACTAACATTTCCAAATCCGAGTTTGAAATTTAACTCAAGTAAGATTTTCCATCTTTCACTATATATTTTAAAAAAAATCGTTGGTTTTTTAAAAAAATTTGGTGTGAAATATTTTTGAAAATCATATACTCGAATTATTTGAAAATACAATAGTACGTTAAAAATCATTTCCGAAAATTCTCCCAACACTTACGCAAGAATTCAACGACGGTAGCATTTTACGCAATGTTCAAGGTACATTAAAACAACTCTTTCAATACCGTCGAGGTTTTATTCGTGAATCCGAGGTCGGCTCGCCAATTTCAAATAATTTTCAAAGTTCACACGAAGCCGCCGATTACTCAAACCGTCGAAACCTTATAAATTTTTTCAGGAAAGCGTTTCGAACACACACACAGCAGACATAATTTATCAATTCATCAAACACAATCAGTTATCACCAAACACTTACGAAAAGTCATAATACATTCACACACAACAGTTGTCATCACTAGACAACACACATAGAATACAGTCACAGATGACTAACTGCAGAAAGTTAAACCTATTGGCTAAAAATGCGGTTCCACATCCTCTGCCCAGGCTGATTAGCGTGCGTTACAACAACATTAACGTGCGCTACTCATGCCACATTAGCGCGCGCTAGCCTCGTACTTAGCGTGCGCTAACTGCTCTAATTCAGCAACATGATTGCAAACATATATACGACATTACTAGAACCGAAAGTTACAAATGAACAAAGGCAGCATACGAACCTAAATGTCATCGATTCACATACTTACAACACCGCACGAGCAACTATCAAAAGGCAATTGTCATTCAAACCGAAACCTCACCTCTCAATAAAGAGGGCTATCTCAACGTATACATACCGATTGACTTAGCATTCACATTACCATTTTAATCAAAAAAAAACTGGCACTACTGCCCAAAGAACGAGAACGTCATCACGTATTTCTCGACTAACAACCATAAAACCGATAAGTTGAAAGCGAGAGCCACGTATTGATTACATTTTGTAGACCTCATTTGAGTTCAAAAATCGTGTTTTGAAAACTTATAATACAAGATGAAAATAAAATATCGGTAGTTTGAATTCTCCAAAAAAATTTCGACCTTGAGGTCATCATACGAAAATAAAACTTTTTCTCCCTTTGGAGGATGTTTTAAGACAAATTTACGTGACTCCCCAAAAACATGTAAAGCTTTAAAATATCACATTGATGAATTTTTCTTTGCGTAACCACACCAAGGCCATTACTCTTGTAAAAAAGACTTATATCAGGATGTGTGTATATATACATATACGTTGGCACCACTTTCATTCTAGCATCATACGAGGATCAAACAAACATAGGCTACATAATCACAAATCACCTTTAAACTCCACATCATAACACACAATCATACAATCTCGTATATCACAAGGCACAATATAGTAGGGAGACTTACATCCACAGGTCGCACGAAGATGATAGCTGCACCTCAATACTAATCACGGACGACATCACAGACGACGTGTCGCGACACGACTTAGACAGACACAATCTGACAGGACAAGACACGACAATACCTGACTGGACCCAACAACCTAGGTTTCCGCAACCTGGCTCTGATACCATAAATGTAACACCCCCAGAATCAAACCGGGAGTATTACACACCGCAGACCTTCTCCGTGAGGATCCACCAGGATAGACATCGAAACAACACAATACATTACATACCGACATGATAAAGTACCAAATCAATAGACCAACTTGGTCTTTCATCACTAACATACAAGTCAAAAATACACATTTCTATCTCGACTCATACCCATGCAAGGGTAAAATACACTCACAAACAAAAAGTACGACAACGGAAAAGACCATACACGAACTCCGACTAACTGCATCCAAAACTGGCCTTCATGTGATTAGTATCATTCGCCTTCCATCATCCTTAGCATCGATCCTGTGTTTTGCTCCCAAACCTGCATGTACCTGGATGCAAAATAGACATCCACCCCCCGAATACTCGGGGGTTAGCAAAACTCCACTGTTTTGCTAGTACAAGTATAAAGTGCAAATACGATCCATACATAACACATTCCGAGAATACAACAAAAGACTTCCCGAGATATTTTGTTTAATTAAAATAGTTCCAGTCTTGAAAGTAAAACGAAACAAGTAAGCACTTTGAAAACACTTCCAAATCTCGGGAGTTTTGAAAACATTTGTGATTGAAAAGTTCTTAATTCCTCGAAAGCCACTTAGGGTCACAGTCCAAAAGTTCATTTTCCAAAATGCAAATCCGTTAACAAAACACGGGGTGCACGACCCAACAATTCCTGGCCACAAAACACAGGGTCCACGACCCGATCATACACTTCAATTCACTTCCAAATACACATTACACATAATAATTTATTCTTATGCCATTTTAGCCAAACATCAAGACTCGATATATAATGTCTCTCGACCCCGAGCACCAAGCATTGTGATACTCTGTACATATCACAATTAATCATCAGTACAAACACTCTGGCAATTCTCGCGACCCGGTCCGGCCCTCAAGCCACCAAGTCCCTGTGTGCCCCATCGAGCAATCCCCAGGTGAGAATGCCCACTCGAAGTAACCCTCATGACCCGGTCCAGCCGCTAAGCCACCAGGTCCCCGTTTGACCCCGTCGAGTCAATCCCCGAGTGAGATTATCCGAGAACAACCTTACAACTCTCATCAATTCACATTTCCAAAACCACAATCCTCAAGAGTCAATCACAATATATATAGTCGAGGTATTTTGCTAGAATGGCCAAATTATCTGACACATACTCACGAACCAGAACCAATACAATCAACAAAGAAGCACACCGTCTAAATAGCACCGAACGTCACAACCAATATCACACAAGCTCACATATTCACACATATCCGTATGACTCCAAGCACAATCTTAACGAAAGGATTTACTGACAACATATTCACACATAATGGCATCACCCTAAGTAAGGCGATCCTATAATCGACGCTAACACACATAGTCAATTAAGCACATCAATTCCCGAACACGAGAATCATCTTTTAAAAGAAAACCATGATTGTAAATATATCGATTCTTTTGTAAAATAGTTGTAACCATTCATTTAGCATATATCGTCGATTACCAACCATTATATCCACAAAACACGTAATATATGGGCAAGATACTTGCCTCGATAATCGATACTAGGCACTTCGACGAACATGGCTCAACCGGGAAACCTCGAACACCCACAACTCTCCGGCGGAAACGACGGTAACACAACCAATCGGGAAACGACGAACGGAAGAGTTCCGACTCGAGTTCTTCGCAAGAAACCTGACCCTATCATCATGACATTAATAATCAACGATCGTACGAGGAAGAATAATCGTAGAACGCCCAAAACCCCCCTCTAAGGACTTTCACCGGACACCTTCAAGGCGTTGATTAGGAACTCAACAAAACGATGAATATTTAGGAATCAAACCATGGAACAACAAGGAAATTTGTAGGACATAACTTAATAATCAATAATCCATCACTAATCTAAGTTATTACGGATAAAACGGATGAAACCAAGCAAAACCCCCAATTTCCCAAAAACTAAGGTTTTAGGAAAACTAACCTTGATTCGCTGGATTGAAGGATGTTATGGAATGATCAATCGATGATATGAACTCCATAACTTCGTGGATTCATAGTATAACAACATATCTTCGACTTCTCCAAGACTCCATCCGCGGACAGAAAAGATAAGAAATGAAAAATGAGTGAAAATATGACTGTTCGGTTATATTTATACTGGTGCAGCCTAGCGTGCGCTAGGCTACCGAGCTAGCGTGCGCTAACGGGCTCTCTGATTTGCGCCTTATGCCGCCAGTCGGGTGTGACTTGGTCGGATGACGAGCCTACTATCGCACCCCAGGGTCCGATCGACCATCGTATTATTTCTCATTTAGACCAGTGGGGTGGCGCGCGGGCACACCCGCGAGGACGATGATTTCTTCTAGATGAGCCACATGAGCACTCCTTAGAGCCACTTCTTCTGACTCATGACACGGCGGCAGATACTGAGGATCAGACTAAGTCCACTCCACCGCCAGCGAGAGATAACCTTCTTCAGGCGATGTTTGACGGCTTGAGGGAGGAGATGCGAGCAGAGCGAGACAGCATGCTCGCAGCCGTTCGACATGATATGTACGAGAAGGTCCGCTGGGCCAATCAGCGTGCGGAGAGGCGCTTAGCTACGAGGGATGCTTACCATCGGGACTACTTGGCTATATGGACGGGCCATATCCTTCACCCGGACGAACCCTTCATCCCTCCGACTAGGCCACCTACACCACCCACTTCACCGGACGAGGACCGTGATGCCAGTGCCTGAGATCACTTTCATTCAGGGGAGTACTTAACCTGTCATTTACTTATTCCTATTTGTCGTCCATTGGGGTCAATGTACTTCTCAAGTTTGGGGGGGGGGATTACTTTTTAGTTGTTATTTATTTTTAGTTATTGCCTTGCTTGCCTTCTATGGTATTCTGGATTTCGTTTTTATTCATGAGTATGTCGTGCAGCCTTGTGTAAGACAGAATTTATGATACTGATTTCTATTTG
Source organism: Orobanche coerulescens (assembly GCA_033398695.1). Lineage (NCBI taxonomy): Eukaryota > Viridiplantae > Streptophyta > Magnoliopsida > Lamiales > Orobanchaceae > Orobanche > Orobanche coerulescens. Next base: position 24,060,367 of record CM065805.1, on the reverse strand, counting down.
AAGAAACGGATGAGTAGTCGAGTTCACATTATGCGATATTTGTTTCCCTCGAGTATTTATTTTGGTCTGATTTTTTTGCGTCATTGAGGTAGTCTTGGCATATAAGAAATGAGACATACGTGTTTGTAGTGTCTGCATTACACGAGTCGTCGTCTATATGTTTGGTGGCGCTATTCACTTAGCTAGTCGTCCAGTAACATTAGTCTTGTAGGCATTCAATTACGTACCTACTGTTGTGCGGCGATTCATACGCCTCGATAGGCGATCGGCATCACGACCAGAGAAGCCTATCGTCGAAGACATACTCTGGACAAACTCCTAGAATTCGGCGCAATACGGCGATCGTCTTTTGGCACCTAGCGATCGTCTTTCGATATTTGACGATCGTCTATAATGAGCGGACCAGAGACGATCATCTCATGACCACGTGTGGGTCCGGCATCCGTCAAAGTCATCAAAGACCGAATCTTGGACGGTGGCCCACATGCGGATCTTCAGAGATACCGGCAGATAAAGACCTTTGTCCTCATCCTGTCACCTACCTCACCTACCGACAAAGCCGCCGAAAGGTACAAAGTGGGTCCTCCCCTCACATGCTGCCCAGGACGCGCGTTGGCCTCTCATTGGCTCACACAGTTGACTCCAGCAGCAGCTCCTGACTTTAAGGGAACAGCCCCATGTGACGGAACGATCGGCCACCTTATTATAATATAAAAAACGGCGGTCGCCGGTGATCGCCTCAGGGATCCCAACCACCTTGTCCCCTATAAATAGGGAACTCACCGCAGCAGCAAGGAGAGAGCTTTGACTACAGATTCAGTGCAAAATACACACAAAAGAGAAAATCAAAGACTCTCTTAGTAACCGCTTACACATTCATAGTGATATTCATACATATCCATCTTATCTCCTAAGCAAGAACTCACAGATCTATCTATCTGGTTCTTCCGGCAATCTACGCGCTCTAAAGCCTAGATAACTAGAAATCTTTACACTCCTTGTATTAGTTTCTAACATTAATATTTGTACTCGACAGTATATGTATTAATAATATCTCGCGAGAGCATTCAAGCCCGGGATTAACAACCCCGGCAAATCTTGTGTTATCTAGTTTCCCACGGAAGTGTTCTCGCAATTGTTTGTTACTCGATCATTCCAGCAATATTACCTCCGGATAATATTTTGGGTAACAACAATTGGCGCTAGAAGGAGGGCTTCTAAACCTTCATTTTTATTCCTACCGTCTCGAAGAACACTCACTGTTCTCCGGACATATACTTGAAGAAACACTCACTGTTCTTCAATAGAAAAACCTTCAGAAAATGACATCAGCAACAACCTCCAAGAGGGCCACCCTGAGATCTGCCGGAAATCTTATTCCGGCGAGGACCGAATCCCAGCCCACGGCGGAGGGCGAGCGTGGCGACGCTAGGCTCTCACTCCCGCCCCCGAGGGACGGTTCTAGCCTCTCACTCGACCAGTTCCAGACATCGGAACAGATTGAGGAGGCTATAGCCATCCTCAGGGAACGGCAGAGGGCCCGCGATACGCCTACCATCACCCCGTCGGCTAACCGCCGGCAAGCAAAAGGAAGCTCAAGGGGATCTATGTTGAGAAATCAACAAAGTCCCGATCCGCAGGGAAGGCTCTCGTAAGGCGGGATGATTCCGTCTTCACCGCCTAGGAAGCGATCCCTCATGGCAACCTGGGCACTCGGGCCCCACCGAGACATCGGTATCTGAATCCTTTACCAGAGTTCGGCATATCCGACCCCCAAGAGACAGTCGGTCGGCGACCCCCTGCTCGCCCAAGGAAGGAACCCACCTGGCGAGAGCTCGTCATTCACCCGGGGCGGGATCGCACACGATCGCCTCGGTGCACGCTCCGAGAGCCATTCGGCGGCGATCGAGGCGGCAGCGATGGCGCCATGCAACGCTTGACTCGGCGAAATGAAGGCGCTCCTGGAAAATGGGGCAGCGCCAGAGACCAATCGTTGGGTCAAGCGATCCACTCGCGACTCAGATCGAGCTCGCCCCAGTCCAACCAACGATTAATCCCCCACAAACACCTCTATATGAGGGGAGAACGGATCCGGGAACCCACTTAAGTAGGTTCCGGATCTACATGACCGGATGCGGAGCTTCAGACGCGACGAAATGTCGTATGTTCCGTTAACTCTGGACGATCTCGCCCCACAGTGGTACATCTCGCTACCATCTCGCTCAATCAATTGCTTTGAGAAGCCGGCGACGACTTCACGTCGTGCTTCGCCGCCAAAGTCGCCGCCGGAAGGCCCCACCGCATGATGAAAATCGGGCGGGGAAGGACGAATCGGATGAGGATTATATCGGCCGGTGGGACGAGATAGTCCTCACCGGTGAACCCGTCAGCGACGAGATCGCTCACCACGCAGTCCTGAACGGATTCCACGGACGCTCGCCCATGTTCAGGCACCTCACAAAGGATTTCCCACCGACCTATACAGCGTTCCGCGTCAGAGCCGCCGATTTTCTGGCCAGGCAGAAGATGCTCTCACTCCGTTTGGACGAGGGACAGCCCGAAGAAGGAAAAGCACCTTCCCATGTCCAGAAGAAGGCGGTCGCCAAGCCTAGAACGGCGGTCGCCAAGCCACCCGGCGAGTTCAAAGCCTTCGAGGATGTGGAGGTCCACCTTCTTCACAACCTCAACTTATCTCCGGCACACATCTTCAACGCGATCAAGGGTCGCGAGTGGCTTTCCAAGCCAAAACCAATAAGAGACCACGGTCACCTAGACTGTAGCAAATTCTGTGCCTATCATAAGAGTCCCGGCCACAACACTAGCCAATGCCGCGACCTCCTCAGACAGCTATGGCGACTGTTTGAAGAAGGCAAGCTGGACAATCTAATCACCAAGCCGGAGCCAAGGACGGAAAGGACCGGAGGGCGCGAACGCCGACAACGCGAGAGAACTCCTCCCAATCCGGTCGCCAGGATCGAGCATGAGCCGGAATACTCTGATGAATCGGTCCCTCCGATCAACCCTGGCGGTCGGATAAACATGCTTCAAGCCGGGGCTGGAAACCTCGGAGGTCTTTCCCCGGTTTCCACCATGTCGAACAGGAAGCGAAAGGCCGAGCTGAGGGCATTCGCCGGAGTCCATGTTGTAGTTCCTCCGGAGCCGACCATCTCTAGAGACGCGCTCATCACCTTTTCCAACAAGGACAGGGAAGGAGTGCAATGTCCCAAAGAGGATGCACTAGTGATCTCCGCATGCATCCTTGGGAAGACGGTCGATCGCGTGTTGGTCGACAATGGGAGTTTTTGCAACATCATATTCAAAACCGCCCTAGACCAACTCGGCAACCTAATCAAATTCATCAAGCCTTTCGACACCGTGCTTCAAGGGTTCGGCGACAACACCGTCCAAGCCTATGGGAGGATCAAGCTCTCTGTTGAGCTAGTATGCTTTTATGATCCCAAGGTTAGGATTACTAGGAACCTAAGCTTTGTAATCATAGATAGGCCCAGCATCTATAATGGGTTCCTAGGTCGCCCCTTTCTAGAAACCTTTGAGGCGGTCGCCTCATCTTTCTTTTACTGTATCAAATTCCCCACTGCCGATGGGACGGTCGGTACTGTAAAGGGAGATCAACTAATGGCAAAGAGATGTTTGAGTTACTCCTGTGTTGCTACTTATTTCGCTATTTCCCATGCTATATGTAACATTGAAGCGACCAACGATCAACCCATGGAGATCGACGGGCCTAACACTTCGTACCAACCGGACTCAGAGGACGCCATCTCTCATCGATCGACGGACGACATCGAGCCAAGGATCGGTTTCGAGCCAAGTCTCGACATCGATCCAAGGACCGAGTCCGGAGATCGTACCAAACGAGAGGCGACAGTTCCTGTCGAAGAGTTGGAAAACATTACGATAGATCCAGATCATCCAGAACGGGAAGTACAGATCGGCGCAAGCATCGACCGCGAATTAAAGGGAGATCTGATCAACTTGCTACGTAAGAACATCGGTGTCTTTGCCTGGTCGCATCAAGATATGGTTGGCATAAGTCCCGAACACGCCTGCCACTATCTGAAGATCGACCGGTCGATGAAGCCTGTTCACCAGAAGCGTAGGAAGTTCGGTCCCGAGAAATACGCGGCGCTCGACATAGAAGTCCAGAGGTTACTCAACAACAAATTGATCGGAGTAGCAACAGACGAACCACAGTGGGTCGCCAACGCGGTTCTCGTCAAAAAGCCAACTGGCTCCTGGAGATTATGCATAGACTTCACCGACCTCAACGCGGCATGTCCAAAAGATCACTTCCCAATGCCTCATATCGATCACACAGTCGACAAAGACGGCAGTTGCGAAATGATGTCGTTTATGGATTCCTTCGCAGGATATCATCAAATACCGATTGCAGAGGAAGACATAAAACACATCCTTCCACACGTAAAAGACATATACTTTTGGGTCGAATGCCGTTCGGCTTGAAAACGCAGGGCAACCTACGGCGATTAGTCAACAGGATGTTCGCCGATCAGATCGGCAAGACCATGGAGGTCTACATTGACGATATCATAGTCAAAAGCCTCAAGAAGGAAGATCACCTCGGCGATCTCGCCGAGACGTTCGCCATCCTTGAGAAGTTTAACATGAAGTGAACCCCAAGAAATGCAACTTGGGGTGGGCTCAGGAAGTTCTGGGGCACATAGTGAGCCAAAGGGGGATCGAGGCAAACCCTACCAAGATACGGGCGATCCTTGACATGCAGGAACCACGAAACATCAAACAGTGCAACGCCTCACGGGTTGTCTAGCCGCCCTCAACCGTTTCATTTCACGGCTCGGCGATAAAGCAAGCCTTTCTTCGCGACCATCAAGAACAAGAAGTTCGCATGGACGAAAGAAAGCAGTAGCATTCGCCAAAATAAAGGAATATCTATCTAACCCCGAGATCTGGCAAAGCCGATCCCGGTGAAAAATTATTCCTTTACTTGGCGGCCTCGGAGGTCGCGGCGAGTGCCGTTACAGTGCGAGCAGAGGCGAGTCCACTTGCCAATCTACTATGTTAGCCAGCGCTCCACGACGCCGAGACACGCTATACACCATTGGAGAAGATCGCCTATGCCCTTGTCATGAGTGTACGTAAGCCGAGGGCTTACTTCTTCGATCACCAAGTGGAAGTCCTAACAACTCTACCTCTAAGACAAGTCACCGCACCGAGGACACCAACGGCGACTCCTCAAGTGGTCGCCGGAGATCGCCCAATACGGTATCACTTACGCTCCTCGCACGGCGATCAAAGGCCAAGCTCGCGGACTTCGTGGTGGAATTAACGTTCCCTCACAGTCAGACTCAGGTCGGCAGACCTGCCTGGAAATTATACGTGGATGGCTCAGCGACCAATGCGAGAGCAGGGGCAGGGATTGTCCTCATCAGCCCCGACGGTCAGAGTTTCACAAATGCTGTGCGTTTCGGCTTTCGTGCGACCAACAATGAAGCCGAATACGAAGCTCTGGTAGGCGGGCTTGATCTAGCCCTCGCCCTAGATGTTCGTCGCCTCCATATCTTCATGGACTCCCTCCTGGTCGTAAACCAAGTCAAGGGAGAATATGAGGCACGCGGGGAACAAATGGTCAAATACCAAGAGCTGGTCGCCGAAATGTGCACAAAATTTGAAGAAGTACTAATCGAACAAGTCCCCAGAGAGCATAACTCCCAGGCCGATGCTCTTTCCAAACTAGCATCATCAGATGGGGCAGCCGACTTCTCCAATATCCAAATCACAAAATCAGCAAGGCCGGCGATCGACAGGAGTTTGGTTACCACGGTCGCCATCGCCGAAGAGAATTGGATGACTCCGTTCATCAAATACTTAAAGGACGGAACGGTCCACGGCCCGTGTTAAAGCTCGCCAACTCGGCCGTGCGACCGGGTATACCCTATTGGACGATCGGCTTTACAAGCGAGCCTTCACCTTCCCCTCCTCAAGTGTATTACACCGAGGAAGGTCGGCCGGTTTTGGCCGAGATCCATGACGGGGTTTGTGGAAACCACGCGGGCGCGAGCCCTCATCCATAAAACAACCAGACAAGGGTTTTTCTCGCCATCACTTCGGAAAGATGCGATCGCTTATGCCGATCTTGTCATAGATGTCGATAATGGGCCCCAACATTAAGGTATCACCCGAACAGCTCACCTCCATGTATAGCCCTTGGCCATTTGCGCAATGGGGCATCGACCTTATAGGTCCCTTGCCGACGGCTCCAGGTGTAAGTTCGCCATCGTTGGGGTCGACTATTTCACCAAATGGGCTGAGGCCGAACCGCTCAACAAGATCGGCCAAGAGCAGTGATCAAGTTTATATGGAAAAACATAATTTGCCGATTCGGTTTGCCCCTGTGCCATCATCTCCGACAACGGAAACAGTTCGACGGCTTAGAAGTCATGCAATTCGTGAAAAGTGGGGAGTCAAAAGGTTATTCTCGGCGCCCTATCACCCTCGGACGAACGGGCGGGTAGAGGCGGTGAATAAGATCCTCAAACACACGATCAAAGCACGACTCGAATCCGAGCAAGGAAGATGGGCGGCGAGCTCCCGACGTTTTATGGTCCTACCGAACGGCGACCCGCAATTCAACCGCGAAACCCTTTCGCCCTTACCTTCAGGCAGAGCGGTGATTCCTTCGGAGATCGCCGTCCTCGACCATCGAACCGAGCAGAGATGACGACCGACAACGATGTAGCCGGCGAATCGACCTAGACATGCTTGAAGAAAGACGGTGACCTCGAAATGAAGAACACGATCCACAAAAGGAGAGCCGAGAAGTTCTTCAATTCAAAGGTCGAGAAAGAAGATTTCAAGTGGGCGATCTCGTCCTCAAGAAGATCGAACCCATACGGGCGTCTTTGGTCCGAATTGGGAAGGACCTTTGAGTATCCAGATGGCTAACTAAAGGAGCTCTGTTGGAACATCCTGACGGTACTCGGACGGTACCTGAACGCCGTGCATCCGAAAAATACTATCGGTGATAAATTTGTATTCGATTTCAATGATGTACAAGGAATATAATGAGATTTTTGTTATCCCATCTATTATGGCGATCGCCCCACCGTGCATCGCACATCACCGACGATCGGATCACGACGATCCTAGGTAAAATTAATGCGACCATGGTCACGGAGGTCGATGGAACCGGCTTCGCCCATGCAAGGTTCCTTTGGACTGAGATCGCCCGCCCTTCGTTTAAATACGAGGCCAGCGTAGCCGAAGGACCCTCCAAAATAATCAGTGGACACGATCGCACGTTCTCAAGGTACATCATCTAACATGGTGAACCCGAACAATGCAACGTTCCATTACCCCCGTCTCAACGTACACCGTCGAGGATCGCCATCTTCATGGCGGGCCGAGGTGGAAGCAGAGCTGACAAGCCGCGGACGTGGAGTCAAATAAGCCGACAACACTCCGCGCAAGGACTCCTCCAGACCGAGATCGCCCGCCTTTCGTTCTAACACAAGGCAGGCATAGCCTAACGGAGGACCCTCACAAAAAGTGAGTCGCAGGATACACAATATCCCTCGCACACGAAGACACGATTGGGGAGATCGGTCCATCGAACACCCCAACTACACATGACTCTTCAGAATCGGCGAAATGAAGATAGCTCGCCAGACAGACTAGTCTTTGTTTCCTTACTTACAATAAGTGAACAAAAACAAGGGGGCGGGGATAGGTCGAGCTACTCTCAAATACGATCGAACAAAGAGAAACCATATTCGATCGGCTTCGCTCAAAAACATGCAGGGCGATCGAGGTCGTACGACGAAAATTACAAGTAAGAATTCCAATTCAAAACACATCAATGCTTTCAACACTCAGACAATCGGCCGAACGAACAAAAAAAAAGTCAAAAGCAAATATACACGTACTCGTAAAAATTGCACGCAAACAGTCAAAGGCGATCGCATATAATGCATTACGCATAATGAGAAAAGGAGTATTTTATTCATAAACACAAGCTTCATACATTTCGAAGCCCGAAGGCCTTACAACAAAAAGTACAAGTTACGGAGGAAAAACAAAAATGCCTCTCAAGGCCCCGCCTGCTGGTCTTCGCCCTCGGGTTGCGGATCGGCTTGGGCACCCCCATCGGCCTCGGGATGAATGAGTTTGCCGGTATACCAACTCAAGTCGATCCCAAAGTCGACGAATTCAAGGATCGGCAAGGAGAATTCTGGATGCAGAGGATGTTCAAGGACATAGGATTTGAAGTTCTCCATCAGGGGACCTATCTCGACCCCTGCCTTCTTAGCGGCTCGAACAGCATCAGCAAAGGCCAACTGATAAGCGAATTCGCCGACGAGCGCAACGTTGAGGTAGGGATCGGCCTGGATCGCCTTCAGCTGCCCCTTCAAATCAACGACCGTCTTCTCGACCTCACTTGATTGGGCCGCCTTGGCAACATTCTCGCCCACTGGCTGCTCCGGCTCTCTCTTCGCCGCCTCCGGCTCAACTGCTGAGCCGATCCATCGCAGCCTTCAACCGGCCGCCTCCTCCTGCGAAGCCTCGAGCTTACGGCGAGTTTCTTTCTCCTTAGCACGGGATCGATCGGCATCCTCCTTGGGCGACTCGGCTCTGCTTAATCGATCCACGTCGGCTTAGCCCGTTTGGCGTCTCCTCATACTCTTTCTCCATAGACCGGATCCGGTTGGCATCCTCAATATTTACATTCGGGCGATCTCAAGTTCGCGATGGAGATGAGCGGTGGAGGTCGCCCCTCAAAATCCCGGCGGCACTGACGGCCATCGTCGCCGTCCGAAGAGCCGGGCGACGGTCGCCGCATGGCGTCTCAGGACCGACGAGCGACCGCATCAAGGTCGGTCGTCCAAGCCTTGGGTAGAGAAGTAATAGCCTGGCGAACATAGCGGGGACTTCTAGAGAAGTTTGCGGAGCTTTGCTCGACAGAAGTCCGGCACCATGGGGCGGCGTCCGGGTTGGCGAGGCAGACCTGCGGCGCAAACCAAGGAAATCAAGGAGTTAGCCCATACCATGCTCAAAATGCCTAACTCGAGAAAAGTTTGATCTTTTCTTACCTATTGACGATTCGGGATCGCGCCCGAAATAAGGCTTGCCAGGAGGTTTCCACATCGGCGGTCGCCACTTTCTTCGCCGAGCTACGGTTGGCCGGGGCGAGAGGCCGTTGGTTTGAAGCACAGTCGCTCCGTCATCGGGATGGCGAGAGATAGGAGCCGCGGCGGCCGGAGGCTCTAGAATTGATACATCCGCCTCTGAAATCGACGGACTCCTCCGCCTCCGCCTCTTGCGGCGTTGGGTATTCCCCATCGTGGACTTCCGGTTCGGCGATCGGCACCTCGGCGAGCCTCGTCAGGCGGGCGAGGCGTTGTCGCAGAACGCGACCGATCCGCTTGCCCAAGTGAAGGCGGCCGATGAGTCCGGGTTCGACATGGCGATCTCTGCGGTCGGTTCGGAAATTCGGGAAAATAAACCTCGACAAAGAGAAACATAAACAAGTTAGACAAAACAAAAGCGACCTCATGGAAACGATCGTCAAGAAAGGAAGCACCACTTAAGCTCATACCGGAACTTTCAAGTGACGGGGTAGCAAAACAATCGAGCTCCCAACCGATGAGCTTCGGTACCAAGAGAACGAACGTCGATAAAGGAATCGAGCAAAGCGCGGATCCGCTCCCAAACGATCAAGAAATCGAATGGAAGGTCGACGATCGCTGGAACAAGAGGTCCTGCAAAAGAAAACGAAATTATATCACCAAGACAAGCTCAAACGAGGGAGAGTTAAAATCCTTACTCGGATTCCTCTCCCTAAAGTGGTGGGGATTTCCAACTCCTCATTCGGCACTGTCGCTCGATGCGATCGCCATGCCCGCCGACCCAAAACCATTTAGCCAGTCGCCCCTGGTCTTACTCGGCACACCAAGGACCACTCTCCAGTCGGCCTTGAATATGATGACCGCCGATTGACCCCTTACGCACGGCCAACTTAAACAAATAATTCATCTCAACGCGAAAGGAGGCGGAATAACCGATGACCGCCAAACAGGGTCAACGTGCGGATGATCTGCGGCCAAGCATTCGGCGTCGATTGAAGGCGCCAAATTCGGGCGATCGGCAAGTAGGAGACGGCGAATGGCAATCGGAATCGCAGACACGCCTCCATAATCATCACGTGGACGGAAACCATGAGCTCAGTCGGATGGTCGGCACGATACTACTCCGAGGGCACGTGAAGGGAGACGTCAGAAGGAATGTGATATTTGGCCCTCCAACGGCTCAGGTCTTTCGTGGTCGCCGTACTCCGGATCTGTCCGAGAGTCCACGGAGACGGGACGGCGGCCCGAAAGACCGTCCGATTCACATGTTCGTAAGGATGAGCGGCGGTGTAGGCTTTGAAATCGAATTCCGGACAGGGTCCGGCAATCGCTTCCATCATCTGAGCAAAAGCCATGTAGGCGGGGCCGAATCTACTCTCTCGTTCCCAGGCCTCCCTCACCAAATCATCCTCCTCCGCCGGCGAGCCCCCCTGCTCCGCCGTCACCGCCGTCCTCGCCACTTCGGCTTCGTTGAAAAGCTCTTCAAGTTCCGCGGGTGCAATCCCCGCTCGAATAGCTTCGGCGGCCGTCTCCATATCCACTCCAACGGGAACATCCTCCCGTTCAGGCGACGCGGCGGCGGCGGAAGAGCTTCCGGTCTCGAATGCTTTTGATCCTCCCGACATATTAGAAAGTAAAAGGAGGGAGAAGGTTAATTTGTTCTTACCGAGAAAAAAGTAGGAGATCGGCACAAAAAGCTCCTGAAAATTCTGCAGAATTTCGGCTATGGATACCAAGGACGCGTAAAAAATGAAAGAGGAGAAGCCCTGCCCTTTTTATAGACGGAGACGAGGGCCTATATGCAAATAGGAGAAACCCCAAGGGCTGGATCGCAACCGTCACGTGGGGACGCATTAAAAAATGTCCTCGGATCCGCGTCGCGTTTTCGAGGGCACGCCCGGTGACAAGTCGACAAACCGTCGGACTTCCCCAACCATGGCGCGACGCGTGTCCTTGCCACTCTAAAAGCCCGCCTTCTTTTCCATTGCTCCGACGTAAAGAGGGTCATCCATATTTGAATTCGGATCGGTGATCGTTTAAACATTGACGATCGGCTACGGTGCCACCTCACCCCGTGTTTTCAACATCGAGGCGAGAGGGGCAATTGTTGTGCGGCGATTCATACGCCTCGATAGGCGATCGGCATCACGACCGAGAGAAGCCTATCGTCGAAGACATACTCTGGACAAACTCCTAGAATTCGGCGCAATCTGGCGATCGTCTTTTGGCACCTAGCGATCGTCTTTCGATATTTGACGATCGTCTATAATGAGCGGACGAGAGGCGATCATCTCATGACCACGTGTGGGTCGGCATCCGTCAAAGTCATCAAAGACCGAATCTTGGACGGTGGCCCACATGCGGATCTTCGAGATACCGGCGAGATAAAGACCTTTGTCCTCATCCTGTCACCTACCTCACCTACCGACAAAGCCGCCGAAAGGTACAAAGTGGGTCCTCCTCACATGCCGCCCGGGACGCGCGTTGGCCTCTCATTAGCTCACACAGTTGACTCCAGGCGGCTCCCGACTTTAAGGGAACGGCCCCATGTGGCCAGAACGATCGGCCACCTTATTATAATATAAAAACGGCGGTCGCCGGTGATCGCCTCAGGGATCCCAACCACCTTGTCCCCTATAAATAGGGAACTCACCGCAGCAGCAAGGAGAGAGCTTTGACTACAGATTCAGTGCAAAATACACACAAAAGAGAAAATCAAAGACTCTCTTAGTAACCGCTTACACATTCATAGTGATATTCATACATATCCATCTTATCTCCTAAGCAAGAACTCACAGATCTATCTATCTGGTTCTTCCGGCAATCTACGCGCTCTAAAGCCTAGATAACTAGAAATCTTTACACTCCTTGTATTAGTTTCTAACATTAATATTTGTACTCGACAGTATATGTATTAATAATATCTCGCGAGAGCATTCAAGCCCGGGATTAACAACCCCGGCAAATCTTGTGTTATCTAGTTTCCCACGGAAGTGTTCTCGCAATTGTTTGTTACTCGATCATTCCAGCAATATTACCTCCGGATAATATTTTGGGTAACAACACCTACGTCTAGACATTGGTTCGGACAGTTTAAATTCCCAAAAATATATACATCCTGACATGTTCTAGGATTGGAAGTCTAGTAACCGAGTGTATTCACGTAACCCGTAGTTTACATTCGCGTAAAACGACGACCTTGAATAGACATGTGTAAGATATTGAATTAGTGTTCAGAATAATCACATCTCCGATGATAGGAAGCCAAGTAACCGGATGTATTTGCGTGACCCATCGTTTACATTCGCTTAAAACAGCAACCTTGAATCGGATGTGTGGGAGAAGGATATTCGAGTTTTTTCTCCGCTGTAGAGGGAGACTTAGTAACTAGAAGCATTCATGAGCCCCATGAGTGTCTTTTACGTCAAACGGTTCCCCAATACATGAGAATAGAAATCCACCCTAGGGTTTTTCCGATGAAACATCCCGGGAGTCGAAACCTAGTGGTTAACTCGAATCATTATAATTATTAAATATAAGGGAGTGCTGTCCGGGGAATATTATCTATGATGAAATTCTTGTGTTTTTGCCATGAGGCTGTGGGACTGGGCGAGTTGGCTTGTTATACTCTCAACATTCATATTGGCGATCGGCTCAAATTCACGTTTGTTAATCTTTGAGTCTTGACTTTCTTCATGAGCTAAGATTAGCACTAAAAATGGTTACCTTGAGAAATCATTGTCCGTAATGTGACTCACTAGTACGATATTCGTATTATTCTTTGAGATTTTAGGGTAATGTGACTTACTGTCCGACCGCGGTAGCCTTGTGCCGCATGGGCCTTGCGTGCGCTAGCGGTGCATCCAGACCCCAGACTAGGCGCTCGGCCAGTGTAGCGTGTCTTTGGTCGGCCGATAGCGTCTTGTGCATCACTTATTAGCGCGCGCAGCGACCGACAGTAGCGTGCGCTACCTGTCGATCCACCCCGAGTACAGAACCCCAAAACCTCTCTGGCAGCCCGATAGCGTGCACTGGTCGGACGAATAGCGTGCGCTACTCCTGCCGAGTTAGCGCGCGCAGCCTTCCTACTGTGGCGTGCGCTATGACGGTTCCTGCCGCATCTGCGCAGCCAGTGCCCGCACCCGTCCGGTCAGTGCCCGTACTCGTCCGGACAGTGCGCGCATCCGTACGGCTAGTGCCCAGTCGTCATGACTCGATGACTCGATTTTCTAAAAATGCACGGAACAAAGACGACCACCGCTCGAGGACAACAACATCCATCCGGAATGAAAACAACGGATAACAAATCACCCCATACGGCCATAAATCCAAAATTAGTGGTCGAGAAAAATAATACCAGCGCTCGACAATAGGGAAATATCCGAAGAAAAATAAAAAATAACCGGAACGAAAATCGTGGGTATTACAGAATTGTTCATATATAATAAGAGAAATAAAACCGATGAAGTAGATTTAGTTTTCTTCTCTGCCCGGTTGCGATGATGCTCCTCTATTCGCCTTGGTGCTGCCCTTTTATCTTCTGTTGGCTCGATGGTGGGAGATCTAGATATAGGAAAAATTAAGATGAAGAGAGATATGTAAGATGTGATATGGATGTGATGACATATCTCTTCTCAACTTCTTTGGCCTCTTTATATAGGTGTGAGCAGCCTCCATCCTTGGTATGGGTCATTAGGGTTGTGTTTAATTCTTTCTTAGACCCCAAGTAAATAAATCCCGAAATTGAATCTGCACTGGTATCTGTTTGACACCGGGCAGCCCAGTGTTAGCGGCTGCAGCAAGATTTAAGGTCCAAGTTCCAATGGGTGCCCGTCTGATGGCCCAAATAACTCTTTTAACTCCATAAAATAATTTAAATACCTGAAATAATCATTAAATTCCACTTGGTGAAGTAAATTGCTTTCATAATTAAAAAAGGTAGAAAAACAATATAATATGCTAAAATAAATATAATAAAATCACGCAATTGGCACATGGAATTACTCAATATTTTCTACCTATCAATGGCCAGTATATGTACCGCGTTTGATAAGTTCTTAAAGGAACTAGGAATAATGTCATAAATTACACCTCCAACTACTCCACAATTAAATGGTGTGTCGAAAAGAAAGAACCGAACCTTCTTAGCCATGCTTAACTATAATGATCTACCAATTTAACTTTGGGGTTATGTGCTCCTTACTGCTGCACAACAGATGCCCTTCCAAATTTGTTCCTAAGACTCCACATGAGATGTGGAGAGGTAGGAAGCCAAGTCTTAATCACTTTAGGATTTGGGGATGTCCTGCTTATTTCAAGAAGTCTAAAGTAGAGAAGTTGGAAGCTAGGTCTGTGATGGGTCGTTTCATAAGATATCCCGGAGATCCTATGGGATATCTATTCTACATGCACGAAGATCATAGGATCATCATTGCTTTACAAACACACTTTCTTGAAGATGAGTTCATTCAGGAAGGAGTCGCAAGTAGAAATATTTCTTTAGAAGAAATTAAAAAACATTAAATGAGACACCTGTACAAGATATTGGAAACAAACCTTCTGAAATAAAAATACAAACTCGCATGTCTAGTAGAGTTTCTCATTTACGTGAGAGGTATAGCTATCTGCATCAGGAGGAACTAGGTCCACATGAGATGACAGAAAGTAGCCAAGAGAACGATCCCTCTACATATGGCCAAGAGATAGTATATGTGTACTTCGCAAAATGGCGAGAGGCTATGGAATAGACTCTATGCATGGTAATCAGGTCTGGACTTTAGTAGATCATCCTAAGGGCATAGTGCTGTAACATCCCAAAAATTTCAAGGAATTTAAAATTTTTAAAGTAACATTTCAGTAATAAAACTCCTTTAATAATTCAATCATTTCATTTGCAAATCCATAATTAATATTCTCCCGAACAATAAACAGCGGAATAAATGTCTAAAATAAAAATCATATTTGCAACCCAAACATCAATATTCTCTAGAACATTAAACAGCGGAAAAAATGTCTAAAATTAAAAGTCGTAAAAGTAATCAGCCCTTTACGCGCGCCAGTTTGTACTCGTCACGCCTTGGAGCCACTCGTACCTGAACAATAATTTATTGGGAAAGGGTAAGCACGAAGCTTAGTGAATTCAACCACCATCGATAACACAGTTATTCCACACTACCCCTATAACAGATAGTTGTACATAAACCAGCATACAGGTCTACGAACAAATATAAACATGCATTCCTACCCCTACGCCACCCGCGTATAACCTCTTAGGCCCACTGAGATTCTACGCCACCCGCGTATACAATCTTCGGCCCCGCCGAGTTCCTACGCCACCCGCGTGTACAAACGTCGGCCCCCGAGTCCTTACGCCACCCGCGTATACATGTCAACAAAGGGCTGACTAGCCACCCCGCTATCTATCCCCGCATCACAAATAATTAAGGCTACCACACACGAGCTACAGTAATGTAAAACAACTGATATTAAATATAGTAAGAGAACTCACCTCGTAAGCGCGCCCACTTCACAAGTAACAATTTCAAGCTCCCCAACCAAGATCACTTCCCAACACCTAAACGAACGTTTAAACGTATTAGCACGAAGCCCGGGCCCTAAAACACGACGCACGCTTAAACTATCACTAAAATAACTTTCCGGTCTAACCAAACAGGTCTGTTCGGGACCTCTTCTGACCTCCTTAATCCTAGAAATACTATAGTACTATTATATGGCCAGAAAGTACTCTAAGTTAGGGTTCCACACACATATTATACGCCTCCCGGCGATTTTTCTACAATTTACTACGGATTTTACAAAAACAGTTTGCAGAACAGTGAGAAACAGCACCTTTTAGTATAAAACGACGATTTGACCTATGTTGCGTTCCGAACTGGATTTTGCATAAAACACATAAAAGTTACTAGACTCAGAAAGGGAACTTTTGGCACTAGTTTCACCCCAATCCGATATACGAGCAAAAAGTTATGACTTACGCAATACAGTGCCAGATTACTGAGTTTTCACATGAAATGATAAACGGTTTTCCGATGCCCGATTTAGCGGCGTTGGTGCCCGATCACCGGCGACGAGAAAATAGAAAAGAAGACAAAGGATTAAGGCTTACCTCGTGATGAAATCTTACACCCGCACCTGCACCTCTCTCTCTCGAAAACTCTAACGAACAACGGTGGTGGCAGTGGTTCCCGACGACAACAGCAACAGCGATGGAGAAGAGAGTCAGTTGTGAGTTTAGAGGGGATTAGGGTTTTCAGATTTCTTGGGTGTGTGACGCAAGGAGACATAAAATAAGAAGTGAGGGGGGTCGGTTCCCTTCATGGGCCGACCCATGCACACCATTTATCAAAAATATCCATTTAGTCCCTAATTTTTCAAATACTCTCCTTACCACCTACAATAGATAAAATTTAACACTTTAAGCCACCTAACACGACTTAAATCACTTTTGCCCTATTCCTTCAATCCCGTTTAACAACATTTAATTAAAGAAAATATTAATCAACATAAACATAATCTATACCGGGACACGAGCTTTACAACTCTCCCCGCTTGAATTAGACTTCGTCCTCGAAGTCTCCGCCTGCGAATAGATCTGGGTAGTTCTCTCGCTTCTCAACCTCGGGTTCCCAAGTCTACTCGAAAACCTTTGGGTGTTGCCACTGGACTTTCACTAAACCGATCACCTTGTTACGCGAGGTCCTCGTCCTCCTGTCGAGAATGGCAACCGACTTTTCCACGTAATTAAGCCGCTCGTCGATCTGAATTTCCTCAAGAGGAATCACAACAGACTCATCCACTACGCACTTCCGCAACTGCGACACGTGGAAAGTGTTGTGGATCAAACTCAGCTCATCCGGTAACTCTAAGCGATAAGCTACCTTTCCCACTCGAGCGATGACCTTGTAGGGTCCAATGTTATGTGGCCCTAACTTTCCTCGTTTACGGAACCTAATCACCCCTTTCCAGGGTGACACCTTCAGCAACACATAATCTCCCACCTGAAACTCCAAATCTGATCGTCTCTTGTCGGCGTAACTCTTTTGCCGACTCTGTGCAGTAACTAAACGGTCCTTCACCATATGTATCATCTCAGTCGTCTTCAGCATAATATCGGTGCTCCCCAATACTCGCTGACCAACCTCGCCCCAACAAATGGGCGTCCTGCACTTCCTACCATACAACATTTCGTACGGCGGCATGCCGATACTGGAATGAAAGCTGTTGTTGTAGAAAAACTCCGCCAAAGGAAGGTACTAATCCCAACTACCTCCAAAGTCAATAGCACATGCCCGAAGCATATCCTCAAGGGTCTGAATAGTACGCTCACTCTGCCCATCGGTCTGTGGATGAAAAGCCATGCTAAAATGCAACTGCGTACCCATATCCTCTTGAAACCTCTCCCAAAACCGGGAGGTAAAACGGGTGTCCCTATCAGAGACAATCGAAACTGGCACCCTATGCCTGGCTACAATCTCTCGCACAAACATCTCTGTGAGGTTCTATGCCGAGGAGCTTTCCCTGATGGCTAAAAAGTGAGCACTCTTGGTCAAACGATCGACAATCACCCAAATAGCATCATTCCCACGCGGAGTCCTTGGAAGTTTCGTAATGAAATCCATCGTGATCTGCTCCCATTTCCCTACAGGAATCTCTAAAGGCTGCAATTTTCCATGCGGCTGCTGATGCTCAGCCTTGACTTTCCGACAAGTCAAGCACACTTCTACACACTTGGCGACATCCCGCTTCATGTCGGGCCACCAATAACTATCTCGCAGGTCGCGGTACATCTTCGTAGCTCCGGGATGAATAGAAAACTTGGATTTATGCGCCTCATCCAACAATATCTGCCTGTTCCTGCCAGTGCAAGGAACCCAAACTCTACCATACCGAGTTAGTAAACCTCGACTATCATGGACAAAATTTGGAAGTTCACCCGAAACTCTCTCCCGCCTGGCATTCTCGTCCAGAACTGCCACTTCTTGAGAACTACTTATCGACTCAAGGTGTTGGTGCAAGATCGGATATTGCGCCATGTTGCGGAAGCATAAATAATAAGTGCAGAAATAAAATGGCACACGGATTTATAGAGGTTCGGCTATAAACGAGCCTACGTCCTCTCTCGGTATCTTTTTCTATAGGTTGAAGAAAAACCTCTACGCCTCTCTTCTATCGGTCGAGGGATAACTGTTTACAATCACGTTTTCTATTGGTCCGTGATAAACCACTCGTACTTGTCTTTGTGTCGGTCCAAGTTAAACCTGTTTTCCTTTTCGTAGGACACAGAATCAACCTCTCTAGCTTTCTATGGGTACTAGATAAACTCACTTAGATAGCGATTGTGATTCTAATAATGTCGGATCCTTGATCCTAATAACACCGAATCCAATCGTATCTTTTCTTTTACCTCTCGTGTATGATTTTGTGTATAACACTCAATCACTCAATGTAAGCTCAATATTACAATAACAATATAATGAATATCAATCTCAGATGAATGTGTAGTATACTTGAAGTTGTTGCACTTGAAACAATACCATAGAATGGTATTTATAGGCTCCATCATCAAACTAGCTGTTAGCTTCCAGATCCATCATTACGTATGCTATATCCTCCACATTACGTACGTAAGCTTGATTACGTACGTTAACTGACACGTTGTTAGTGTAACTATCGAAAGTGCACGATATCGTATCAAGTAGTAAAGTGGACTTTTTGAGTCCGGTTTATCGATCCCACAAGGAAGTTTGGTTATAATTTGAATTATACACTATTAGTCTATTTTTATAGATACTAAGATGAGTGAAACACACAATTAAAAAGTTTGGTTTAATAATTGCAAAGAAAATGTAATAATAGTTCTTATATTTTAGGGAAATAAAAATATTGCAATAATAATAGATTGATTAAACGATAAAATGAAATAGTTGGGATTACAAACTTAGTTCGTCATTAGTTATAGAAGATGTATAGGAGATCATAAGATGAATTTACTTATTATGTTGTGTAGATTCGATTTTCCTTAAAAAACATTTCTCTTCGAACTATAAAACGCCCCTTACATATTGAATCAATCCACTATATTTCTATGTTGATTGGATTCAATACATAGCATTAGGATTTATGAAAATAACTCAAAGAATCATCTAAGGACTAGAGGTATATTTCTATCCCCTAGAACAACTTAGAGTGAAGATCATTTGATCTAATCAAACATATTTTCTTTCGAAACATATGAAGACCATAAATATCTTCATTTATTGGCCAAATAAATAAATATTGTTAAAACAATAAAAATCACACACAATAATAAGTAATTCACAATAAATCTTTTATACAAACATAAATAACATGACTAATCTTGTTTATAATCCCAACTAAAGGTTACTTAGCCCATGAAGGGTTTATTATACATGTTACAAGCTTTGGTGGTCATATTTAGTTGAATCAAGAGAAAGAATTGATCCTAACTCCCTTAGTAGATAAAGGAGATAGAAGCAATAAACTCTCTGAACAACATATGCTATACCACACTTACAAATATCACTCAAGAACACAAGTGTGTTCTTCACACAAAAAGAAAAGTTTACAAAAAATGGAAAATTATAAGATGAATGGTGAATGATGAAGGATCTAAGGGGTCTATTTATACACCTAAAATCATCTAATAGCTCCAAAACTCCAGCATTATTACAATAGATCGGATCAATCCAGCCATCCCCTCAATAATACACAAAAAGTATAAAAAATTAGACAAATCATAACAATCTGTCAAGAGTTACGGCCGTAACATTCAGGAGTTACGGCCGTAACTAGGGTGACTTACGGCCGTAACATTACGTAGTTCTGGCCGTAACTAACCGTCAATTTGTTCCTTGGTTGCTTTGAAAGTTACGTTTTCAGAGAATTTTGAGACTTTGCGTTTTTGCCCCATCTTCTTCGGATGATAACTTTTGATATATAACTCTGATTTTGAATCCGGAAAGACTGCCGAATTCGTCTCGGAAAGCCCTACAACATGAATATATCAAAATTCAACAAAGAGAATATTTAATAAACATATTGTTTCTTGAGTAAATCAGTTATTTAATCCGATCATCATCCGATAAAAATAAAATTATTAAAACTAATTAATTAAAAGCAAAAAACGAGTAGACTAGCTCAATTGTGGGTGAATTTTATCGATACAAACCATGGATAAGTGTACAAAACTGACACTTATCATTAACCTTGACAGGTTACGTACGTAAGCCTCTTGACAAAACAGTCCAGGGAGTTTCGTCATTTTGGTTACGTACGTTAGCATATCATCCATTACGTATGT
Source organism: Orobanche coerulescens (assembly GCA_033398695.1). Lineage (NCBI taxonomy): Eukaryota > Viridiplantae > Streptophyta > Magnoliopsida > Lamiales > Orobanchaceae > Orobanche > Orobanche coerulescens. Next base: position 24,039,901 of record CM065805.1, on the reverse strand, counting down.
TAAGCCATATGTCATTGCTGACGTCATATGTCTGTTGCCACTTTTCTGACTTTGACTCCTCCAATGTTCACTTGGTTTGAACATGTGTTACGTACGTTATACACTTAGGTTTACGTATGTTATCCTTGCAATGTTACGTACGCTAAGCAGGCTTCGTTACGTACGTTAATTAAGCTTGTACAAAACACCATTTTGAGTCTTCGTTTTCTTTGATTCTTGGCTTCGCCTTTTCGTTGTTTTGTTTTGTTTATCGACTTTAATCATCAAAACACTTTTAATTTATGTATGGAACAAAATGTTCCAACAATCTCCCCCTTTTTGATGATTACAAAACAAAACTTCGTCAATGGGATTTACCTGCAATAATACAAATATATGTATATGTGTACAGACCAAAGTTTTCGACTTTGTCCGTTTCGTTAGTTCTTCTCCCATTTATTTTTTTCGACTCCTTCTTTCTTTTCTCCTTTTCTTTTCTCATTTTCAAATTTTTCATCATCTTTTTCGACGTCTCCTCATTTTTTTCTTTTCCTATTATTTTCGACTTCTCCTTTTTATTTTCTTGCTCCTTCATTTTTCGACTTTCTCCGTTTTGTATGCTTTTCGATTTTCTTCAAATTTTTCTCCCCCTTTCAAGGTTAATCCCATTTTCGACTTATTTCTCCATTCTCCTATTTCTCCCCCTTTTTGTATTCATCAAAAAGTGCAATAATATACCAGTTGAATAAAAATATGTAATAAATATAAAATATGCATGATACTAATTTATGATAAATAAATGCATGAGTAGGATGAAGTTTATACCCGTTTTTCAAAAAAATATACTCCCCCTGAAAGTATTATCTCCCCCTTTGTAAAATATCAAAATTAATTTTTGGGGATCCAACCGATAGTTGGTTTTTGTTTCGAGACGTAAACGATATTTGAAATAATTGTTCCTTTAGGAACCCAAATTTTCTTAATTTTAATCGTTCGTCTAGGGCTTTTACAATTTGAAATATGATGCCCGATTTTTAAACACTTTTCGCAATGGGGTATTTTGAAATTAACGGATTCGTTTTTCGAACGTGTTTTGAATCCTAACCCCTCTTTATTCAAAGTAAACTTTTGAACACCAAGCATTTGTTCAAATTTCTCATTTCCGCACGAGAATTTCTTTGTCAAAGATTTAAGCTCGGTTTGAATTTTAGCGAGATCATCCTTCAAAATATTTTCATTTTCAATACACTTTAAATGATCGATTTCAACAAATTTTCCCTTCTCGATAATTTTGGAATTTTCAATTTCCAAAGATTTAATTTTAGACTTAAGGGATTTGATTTCGGATAAAGCGTTTTGAAAATCCGTATGCAATAATTCAAATGCATCATAAAGTTCATCACGGGAGGATGTACTTACTTGGCTTTCGACGTCGCTGTCGTCGAACGAACTTCGGGCCATGAGAGCGAGATTATTTTGGTCGATAAATTCGTCGTCTTCGTCTTCATCGCTCCATGTTGCCACGAGGACCTCCTTTTTGGTTTTAACACGGCAATGTTTAGCGAAGTGGCCTGGTTTTCCACATTGTCGACAAGAGTTGTCGAATTTCTTCGTTTCGCTCGAGATATCCTTCTTCCTCCGGTTTAATAAGGTTTGGAATTTATTAATATTCTTGGCATAATTTGATGCTTCTTCGTCGCTTTCGTAGGACACAGAATCAACCTCTCTAGCTTTCTATGGGTACTAGATAAACTCACTTAGATAGCGATTGTGATTCTAATAATGTCGGATCCTTGATCCTAATAACACCGAATCCAATCGTATCTTTTCTTTTACCTCTCGTGTATGATTTTGTGTATAACACTCAATCACTCAATGTAAGCTCAATATTACAATAACAATATAATGAATATCAATCTCAGATGAATGTGTAGTATACTTGAAGTTGTTGTACTTGAAACAATACCATAGAATGGTATTTATAGGCTCCATCATCAAACTAGCTGTTAGCTGTCAGATCCATCATTACGTACGCTATATCCTCCACATTATGTACGTAAGCTTGATTACGTACGTTAACCTTGATAGGTTATGTACGTAAGCCTCTTCACAAAACAGTCCAGGGAGTTTCGTCATTTTGGTTACGTACGTTAGCATATCATCCATTACGTACGTTAAGCCTTATGTCATTGCTGACGTCATACGTCCGTTGCCGCTTTTCTGACTTTGACTCCTCCAACGTTCACTTGGTTTGAACATGTGTTGCGTACGTTATACACTTAGGTTTACGTACGTTATCCTTGCAATGTTACGTATGCTAAGCAGGCTTTGTTACGTACATTAAGCTTGTACAGAACACCATTTTGATTCTTCGCTTTCTTTGATTCTTGGCATCGCCTTTTCGTTGTTTTGTTTTGTTTATCGACTTTAATCATCAAAACACTTTTAATTTATGTATGGAACAAAATGTTCCAACACAAGGAGAGGTGTAACTACTGTCAACCGCTGACACAAACCCCACAATGGTTCACCAACCGGATGTCGGCTAAGGGCGTCCGCAACAAAATTTGCTTTACCCGGGTGGTAAAGTATCTCACAATCGTAATCCTTGACTATGTCAAGCCACCTCCTCTGACGCATGTTGAGGTTTTGCTGGTCCATCAAGTATTTGAGGCTTTTATGGTCAGTGTATATCGTACACTTGACGCCATACAAGTAATGTCTCCAAATCTTGAGGGCAAACACCACTGCTCCCAACTCTAGGTCATGAGTTGGGCAGTTCGCCTCATGAGGCTTCAACTGTCTCGAAGCGTAAGCTATGACCTTAACGCGCTGCATGAGAATGGCGCCCAAACCCTGGTGAGAAGCATCAAAATACACTACTAGATCTTCCATACCCTCGGGCAAAGTCAACACTAGAGCCTCGCATAAACGTCTGCGTAACTCCTCAAAAGCCCTCTGCTATTCCTCACCCCAACTAAAAGCCGCAAATTTCTTCGTCAATTGGGTTAAAGGTAAAGCAATCTTGAAAAAGTCCTGAATAAATCTTCGGTAGTACCCTGCTAATCCTAGAAAACTCCGTATTTCAGTGGGAGTCTTCGGCACTTCCCACCGCATCACTGCAGTAATCTTGGCCAGATCGACCATAATACCATTCTGGTTCACGACATGTCCTAGGAATTGGACCTCCCGTAACCAGAACTCACATTTGGAGAACTTAGCATAAAGTTTCTCTCGCCTCAAAACTTCCAAAACTTCTCGCAAATGCATCTCGTGCTCTTCCTTTGACTTAGAATACACAAGAATATCATCGATGAACACAATCACCGACCGATCCAGCATTGGCCTGCACACCCTGTTCATAAGGTCCATGAAAGCTGCTGGTGAATTGGTGAGCCCGAAAGACATCACCACAAACTCATAATGGCCGTAACGTGTGCGAAAGGCCGTCTTCTCCGTATCCTCATTCCTCACCCGCATCTGATGATACCCCGATCTCAAATCAATCTTAGAGAACCACGAGGCTCCTTGTAGATGGTCGAACAAGTCATCGATTCTTGGCAGAGGATATCTATTCTTCACCGTAAGATTATTCAGTTCGCGGTAGTCTATACACATCCGTTGGGACCCATCTTTCGTTTTCACAAACAGAATCGGGGCTCCCCATGGTGAACAACTCGGCTTGATGAACTACTTCTCGAGAAGTTCCAGCAACTGAGTGTACAACTCTTTCATTTCCGGTGGAGCCGGGCGATAAGGTGCCTTGGCCACCGGAGCAGCACCCGGAATCAAGTCAATGCGGAACTCCACCTGTCGCTCGGGAGGTATCCCCGGTAAATCGTCTGGAAATACATCGACAAACTCCCGTACAACTGGCACATCACTTGCAGTCTTCTTCTCTTCATCACCGCGCGTATCTATCACATATGCTAAATACCCCTGGCCACTATGCTGTAAGTACCTCCGCGCTCTCGCAGCCGAACATATTGCTGAGGCACGCCTAGGCGAGTCTCCCTGAACCAGCAGTTCTCCCCCACTTGGGGTTCGAACTCGCACTTCTTTGCAACGACAAACAAGTCAAAAAAAGGAACAAGTGATGAAATATACTTGTCACCACTTCAGGCATAGCCTGTGCCTCCTCCACTTTCAGCTGGTGCACCCTACCTCGGGCCGCCTAGGGTCTAGCCTGACCCACGCTGTCATCAGTAATAAGCAAGGGGGCAGCTGCAGGGGCTCTTTGTGCCCCACCCCCACTAGCAACCCTCGAATTCGGGCAATTTGCCTTCACGTGGCCCGTCTGCTTGCAGTTAAAGCAGACCATCAATGGCGACTTACAATCCCGACTGATATGACCGGACTGCCCACACTTGGAACATCCATCCGTCCACTTCCCATCGGCACCCCTGGGTTTGAACCCACCGTTCTTAGAACTCCCACGCGAATCTGTGACCTTCGGTTTCTTTGGCACAGCAGAGATTGGCGTCACCGCCTGTGCTGCCAATCTCTTCTTTGCTTGGGTCTCCAACTCCAGTTCCCTCCTTCGGGCCGCGTCCATCATCGCTGATAAAGAAGCATACTGCGCCATGCTCACGAATTCCCTAATCTTGGTATGCAACATGTCCTTGTACCGAGACATCTTCATATCCTCCGAGGCAGCATACTGAGGACAAAACAATGCCATCTCGGTGAACTTCTTGTTCATCTCCTTCACCGTCTCTGTTGTTTGCGTGAGCTCCAAAAACTCCTTAGATATCCGCTTTATCTCTACCGGAGGCACGTACTCGGCACGAAAGCGAGTGATGAACTCCTCCCAAGTCAGGGTAGTGCGCTCGGCAAGCATCAACATCGTGGCACACCAGTCCTTCGCCCCGTCGCGAAGTAAGTTCACTGCAAAGCGGACCTTCAGATTATCCGGGCAGCCACTGGTCAGAAAAGCACACTCCATGTCAGATATCCAACGCATACTAACAATCGGATTTGGGTCTCCCTTGAACTCATGTGGAGAACAGGCAGAGAGATCCCAATACTGGAACTCTCAATTACGGGGCTGTCCCCTAGCAGGCGGCGGAATCGCTGCAATTCATTCCTCCATCAGAACCACCACTTCATTCCGGATAGCAGTGATGATCTCGGGGATCGCTTCCCCGATCGCGTGCGCTACCTCAGCTGAAATCATCTCTCGAATCTGATCCTCAGTGATCCCCGTCTCAGTTCGCGGATCAAACGTGTTGCTTCTTCTAGTGATGGCCATTCTAGGAAAAAGAATTTACAATGAGTTATTAGCACATAATAACTCAATACTAACTACACTCACGCTCAACTCCTTGAATTCCTCGTGACTTCCCCGACTCGAGCATTGATCCTGTGCTTCCGGTAGTAAGAGCTCTATTACTACTGTCCACACCTATCATTGCCCGTTTCGAGTTCCATCCCGAGGGGTCCAAGTAGTTTTTTGCCAAAACTATATATATATGCCCGCACCGGCATATGCACTCACTCTTCCTAGTTCCCTAGGAATTCCATCCAAACCACTACCCTTAATACTACCGATATCCTACTAATCATAACGAGTGGCCTCGCGAATACCCGATTATATGCAGTGCGAAACATGTAACACCCCAATTCATAAATGGGACATTACACGCCGTAGAACCCTCGTGAGGTCTACCAGGCTAACACATGACACATAAACCACAATGAAATCCCAAAAGATGCACTCAAAAAGTAAATAAGGCCGTGGCCTCGGCCAAAACATTTCAACGGAGTACATGAAACATAAATTAAATACCAATTCATTGCCCACACAGGGGACTTAAACCAAGTTTAGAAGTAAACAGTCTAACTCCAGTACTCGACAAATGCAATGACAAAACATAAAAATACAGACTCGAGCCACATCATCATGCCAGCCCATCCTTTGTGTGCGCATCCCGTGCTAGCTCCTCAGCTCGACCAGTACCTGAAATGCATAAGACGCATTTCCCCCATTTAAGGGGTTAGCATTCGAATAGCTAGTGCAAGTACACAATTACACAACATTATATACAAATATGAATTTTACACAATCATCTCAATCAGAAATCATTTGCCATAAATATTCTGGAATACTACATTGGCAATCAAATCAGTTTCAATCATCACGATATCACAAAATCACAACTGGTATCCCGTGGCCGTACCCCTTAGTATCGACCCCCAGACATCCCGTCGAACGCTCCGGGTGGGATACTACTTCCGCGGCCGTACCCATTAGTATCGACCCCCAGACATCCCGTCGGACACTCCGGGTGGAAGTTCAACCACACACACACCCAAGTCCACTTCCACGGCCGTACCCCTTAGTATCGACCCCCAGACATCCCGTCGGACACTCCGGGTGGAAGGAACATGACTCACGCACCCGAAAACCACAATTCATCATTCATTTCGAAAACGCAACATACATAACGAAATGTAATACATGTACTTGCCTGATTAATACGACGTGAAGGAAAACGGTGAACGGAAAGGTTTTGGCCCGAATAACCTTCACAAATCCGATCCTAAAACAATAACGATAAACAACCAATCTTAAAACTACGAAAATGCAGGAGTACATCCTAGTTCTACCCGCTGCAACAATTTGTCGAACATAACGAGGGTATCGTCGATTATAAGTGACGAACAATGGAAAACTTGGAGTTTAAAACCATAAATCCGCAATAAAAAAGAAGGATTACAAGGACACGATGGAAGTCTAGAAATAATCCATGATAATTCGGACTAAAAGAGTCAAATCACAAGAAATCCCCAAAATTTCCCCAAAATCTCAAAACAAGGGTTTCAGGGATTCTTACCTTGATTCGGATGGTGGAAGACGTTAAGAACTTGAAGAATTCACGCAAGGAATGCACGGATGGTATTGTATGGTGATATTTGGTCGGAATCAGCCCTAACCCTCGTCTGGAATCGCCCAAAGCCGAAGATAATAAGTAAAGACGGAAAAATGACGAAGTTGGCTGCTGCTGTCCTATTTATATTAAATAGGCTTAGCGCACGCTACGCACAAGACTTAGCATGCGCTAACGGGGTGTGGAAATGCAGTCAGCCTACTGCCCTCTCGTTAGCGTACGCAAGCTAACATGATTAGCGTGCGCTAATGTTAAGAATTAGCGTGCGTTAACGCTGAATTAGCGTACGCTACCTGTCCAGTACCGAAATACTGAACCCACTGTCCAGTCCGCTGAAATCGTTAGCGCACGCTACGAACTCCAAGTTAGCGTATGCTAACCACGCAGTGATAGTGCATGCAAGGAAACCAGGAGTAGCGTGCGCTACTCGAGCGGCGACGATCGATCTTGCTCGATGCTGGCTTTATCGACATTACAAAAATCGAAATGCAACGCAAAGCCATATTCCAGAAGCACAAATACGGAGTATTCAAGACGACAGAGTTGAGCTCTGAAAGAAAATACAACTTCGACCACCGCAGAGTCCGTAATACGACAAGGAAAGTGAAAATTCCCTAAACTTATGGGAAATTACAAAAATAGCCCAAGTGCCCGAAAATCACGATACGACGTCGGATTAACAAACCAAAAGTCTCAACGCAACCAACTCAACCATACAAACTTATGCAAACCAAGAAACGACGAAAATGAACGAGTTTTTCGAGAATCGAACGTACATGCGACAAGATATAATTCAAGATGAAATTATGCAAAAACATCCTCGAAACTCGTCCAAATGGAAAAACTCCAAGAACAAAATAGGTTCAGAATATCAAAACAGTAACAAGCGAGTCGTCCGAAACGAACATATCCCAAATATAGAAATTACCAAAAATAGAAAGTACGGATACTACATTCTCTCCCCCTAAAAATAAGTTTCGTCCCGAAACTTACAACACGAATAACTTGGGGTATCTCGACTGCATACTCTCTTCCGTATCCCATGTGACTTCCTCGGATCCATGCCTCGACCATTGAACTTTAACCAAAGGAATGGTTTTATGTCGAAGTTGCTTCACCCGACGCTCTAAAATCTGAATCGGCCTCTCCTCGATGGTAATGTTGGGTCCCAACTCGATCTCTCCAAAATCAATAATATGGCTAGGGTCCGGTACGTACTTCCTAAGCTGGGAAACATGAAATACGTTATGCACATGACTCAGGGACGGCGGCAAGCCTAACCGATAGGCAAGTTCTCCAACTCTCTCTAAAATTTCAAACGGTCCAATATATCTCGGACTAAGTTTACCCTTCCAGCCAAAGCGGTAAACTCCCCGTGTTGGCGACACCTTAAGAAAGACATGATCTCCCACCTCAAACTCCAACGGCCGGCGACGCGTATCGGCATAAGACTTCTGCCGACTCTGGGCCGTCAACAACCTATCGCGAATCAGAGCAATCTTCTCTCTCGTCTCAACTACCATATCGGGCTCGGTACCAATCAGCTCGGAGGCATCATCCCAACACAACGGCGATATGCACCTCCTCCCATACAATGCCTCAAATGGTGCCATTTTGATCGAGGCGTGCCAACTATTGTTGTACGTGAACTCGATCAAAGGCAAGTGCGACTCCCAATCATCCTTCCAATCTAAGGCACATGCTCTCAACATATCCTCCAACGTTTGGATCGTCCGCTCTGACTATCCGTCAGTCTGAGGGTGGTAAGACATACTGAGTCTCAACTCAGTCCCCAAAGCTCGATGAACAACCTGCCAATAATGTGATACAAACCGGCCATCTCGATCTGAAACAATACTCCTAGGAGTCCCATGCAATCTCACGATCTCTGCTATAAATACTCGTGCCAGCCTCTCCGGCCCCCAAGTGTCCTTAATTCCCAGGAAATGAGCTGATTTGGTTAGTCGATCAACAATAACCCAAATCGTGTTCATTCCAGTCCGAGTCCTAGGCATCCCGGTAATGAAATCCATAGAGATGTCTTCCCACTTCCATTCCGGAATGGGAAGTGGTCGTAGCAAGCCCGCGGGCCGCTGATGCTCAATCTTAACCTGCTTACAGGTCAAACACTTCGCCACAAACTCGCTAATGTCCGTCTTAAAATTGCTCCACCAATAGTTACTCCTCACATCCTTGTACATTTTGCTCGTACCAGGATGTATGGAATAAGGTGTAGTATGAGCCTCACTCAAAATCTTCTGCCTCAACTCAATGTCATTCGGTACACATAATCTGCCGCGAAATCTCAGAACGCCATCATCCTGAACCACAAATCCAGGGGCTTTTCCATTCCTCAAATCCTCCCTCAACTGGACCAAACACGGATCATCATACTGTTTCGCCTTGATATCATCTGTCAAGGACGAAGTGATCTCTAACGCACATAACTGGCCCTGAACTCTCTGAACCCAAACCTCGATATTCTGACAAATCAAATCCCGCTGGATCCTGCTCTGTGGTGTAAGTACCTCTAACATCTGTAACACCATCGGTTTCCGGCTCAACGCATCAGCCACTACGTTAGCCTTACCTGGATGATAAAGTATCTCGAGGTCATAATCTTTAATTAGCTCTAACCACCTACGCTGCCTCATATTCAACTCTTTCTGACTGAAGATGTACTTCAGACTCTTGTGGTCCGTAAAAATCTTACACGACGACCCATAAAGATAATGCCTCCATATCTTTAAGGCAAAAACAACCGCAGCTAACTCCAAATCGTGCGTGGGATAATTTACCTCATAAGGTTTCAACTCGAGGGATGCATAAGCAATCGCCCTGTCTCTCTGCATCAAAACACATCCGAGCCCAAGGCCCGAAGCATCACTATACACTACGAAATTCTCGTTCCCCTGAGGCAATGCTAAAACGGGTGCGGTAGTCAAACATCTCTTTAACTCGTCAAAACTATCCTGTCTGTGCACCCACTCGAACTTAAGTTTTCTGGAGAAACTGAGTGAGTGGTCTAGCGATCTTAGAAAATCCCTCAACAAATCTACGGTAATAGCCGGCAAGACCCAGAAAACTCCTCACCTCCTTCACATTCTTAGGCGGCTCCCAAGCCATCAGTGCCTCTATATTCTGCGGATCTACTTGAACTCCCTCTGCTGAAATCACATGCCCAAGGAACATCACTTCCTCGAGCCAAAACTCACACTTAGAGAACTTCGCGTACAACTGCTCAGCTCTCAAAATGTCTAATACAATCCGGAGATGTAAGGCGTGCTCCTCCCGACTCCGTGAATAGATAAGAATGTCATCGATAAAGACGACTACGAATTTGTCCAGATACTCAATAAAAACTTTGTTCATCAATTGCATGAACACTGTTGGGGCATTGGTTAGCCTGAAAGGCATAACCACAAACTCGTAATGGCCATATCTCGTCCGAAAGGCAGCTTTCGGTATATCGATGTCCCGAATCCTCAATTAGTAGTAGCCCGATCGCAAATCAATCTTCGAAAAGACTGTCGCCCCCTGAAGCTGATCAAACAAATCGTCAATCCGGGGCAAAAGGTATTTATTTTTGATGGTTAACTTGTTTAATTCTCGATAGTCGATGTATAAACGAAGCAATCCATCCTTCTTCTTAACAAAAAATACAGGCGCACCCCAAGGCGATGCGCTCGGTCGAATATACCCTTTATCTAACAACTCTCCCAACTGATTCTTCAATTCTAACATCTCCAATGGTGCCATACGGTACGGCGCTCGAGAAATAGGGTCCGCATTCGGCTCTAGATCAATAGGAAACTCCACCTCTCGCTGTGGTGGTAATCCCGGCAAGTCATCCGGAAATACGTCGGGGTATTCGCTAACAACTGGAATTGACGACAAATCAACTCCACCATCTTCCGCCTTCAGAGCGTAACACCAGTAGCCGACACAACCCTGGTTCAGAAGTTTCATCGCCTTCAAGGCGCTAATCACACTCCCCGATATACCCGGCTTACAATCGACGAGAGTATGCTCGGTGCCGTCCTCGGCCACTATCGAAATAGTACGAGTCCGATAGTTCATGATAGCACCGTGACGATCCAACCAATCGTCCCCGAGGATCAAATCCTCACCCTTAAGGTCAATCACAATGAGATTCGAGGGCCAATCCCGGCTCCCGATCCTCACTGGGCAATCCCTAACTTCCCGGTCCCCAACCATACGTTCCCCGCTGGGCGTACCCACTACAAATGGTTCACACTCAAACAAGCAGTCAAAGCCAATACGACTCACACAATCCGATGCAATAAAGGAATGGGTAGCACCCGAATCAAAAAGCACTGAAACTGGATGAGTAAGGATCTGAGTGGTACCTGACGCCACCGGAACATCTGCCTCCTCTGTGCGCCTCATCTGATACAATCGGGGGTGAACTGAACCCGAACTCGATGCTGTACGGCGATCCGGCTGTCCCCGACCCCTACCATGACCCGAACTCTACGGGACATGAGTAGCTGGAGTGCTGTGATCCCTCTGATCGGCAGTGGTAGTCGAAACTCTAGCGGCCCTGGTGGCCCTCTCACAATGAGCAGCCTGATGCCCAGTCTGTCCGCAAGTAAAGCAAGTAACTGGAGGAGAAGGGCAATCCTTCATCAAATGCTCATATTGGTTGCAGTTAAAACAAACTCTGCCACCAGAAGCAATGGACTGAACTGAACGATTACCCTGAGATCCCCCAGCCTGATGAAATGGACTCTTCCCCGGTGTAGGGGCAGACCGTGCTCTCGAAAATCAGCCACTCTTGCCGGATGAAAAACTGCCAACCGTTTTCTGTTTCTTGGCCTCGGTACCCAACTCTGATTCCGGTGCGGCCATATCGATCGCTAGAGCGCGATCCTGATACTCCTTCAAAGTGACACACATGAGCGGTGCCATACTCTGCCTGATATGCGGTTTCATGCGCATATTAAAATAACGGATCTTGTCGGCCTCGGTCCTCACTTGATCTTTCACAAATCCTAATTACTGATTATAAGTGATGATGGCCTGAGAAATAGGCACATCCTGAGGTGTAGCGGTGAAGAACTCCACAATTCTGCGCGTTTACTGGTGGTGGACAATATTCTGCTTCCATAGCAGCCTTAAATTCTTCCCAAGTGGCCTGGCGGTCTCCGGGCGTCACAGCCTACCACCATTCCGCAGCTTCCTTATCCAGGAGGTACTGGGCAATATGTACCCTCCTGTATTCGGGACAAGCTACGACATCGAAGGTCCTGGACAACTGAAAGAGCCAATTCTCCCAACCGAGGGAGTCAGAAGATCCGGAGAAACGAGGAGGGTGCATCTTAGTCACCGTCTGAAGCCACTTACTAGCCTCCTCTTCAGGTGTCGGGGGCGGATTCTGGCGTCCACCCTGAGCTATCTGAGCAAGTTGGGCTACTAACTACTGAAGTACGGCAGTAGCCCCGGCGTCGGCATTATTACCCGACGGCACTGAGTGAGAGGCTGAGTCCGCAGAGCACTGAGAAAGTGAGCCCTCTTCATTATCAGCACCCCGACCACGGCCTCTGCCGCGTCCCCTAGCTGGTCTACCACGACCTCTCAACATACTGGAGAAAATATGAAAAGAACAAGATCAGAAAGATTCACCATTTTACAAAGTTGGTATCACATTTCACAATTCCGAACAACGCAAGAAAACGAATTACAGAAATATAAGAGTTCGAGGAGACTTACAGCCACGGGTCGCACGAAAAGACGGTAGCATGATGATATTAGGCTCAACGACTGACTCTAACGACGCAACTGACCGACCCAATATTTACCGACAGCTTAGGTATTCAAAACCTAAGATCCGATACCATAAATGTAACACCCCAATTCACAAATGGGACATTACACGCCGTAGAACCCTCGTGAGGTCTACCAGGCTAACACATGACACATAAACCACAATGAAATCCCAAAAGATGCACTCAAAAAGTAAATAAGGCCGTGGCCTCGGCCAAAATATTTCAACGGAGTACATGAAACATAAATTAAATACCAATTCATTGCCCACGCAGGGGACTTAAACCAAGTTTAGAAGTAAATAGTCTAACTCTAGTACTCGACAAATGCAATGACAAAACATAAAAATACAGACTCGAGCCACATCATCATGCCAACCCATCCTTTGTGTGCACGTCCCATGCTAGCTCCTCAGCTCGACCAGTACCTGAAATGCATAAGACGCATTTCCCCCATTTAAGGGGTTAGCATTCGAATAGCTAGTGCAAGTACACAATTACACAACATTATATACAAATACGAATTTTACACAATCATCTCAATCAGAAATCATTTGCCATAAATATTCCGGAATACTACATTGGCAATCAAATCAGTTTCAATCATCACGATATCACAAAATCACAACTGGTATCCCGTGGCCGTACCCCTTAGTATCGACCCCCAGACATCCCGTCGAACGCTACGGGTGGGATACCACTTCCGCGGCCGTACCCCTTAGTATCGACCCCCAGACATCCCGTTGGACACTCCGGGTGGAAGTTCAACCACACACATACCCAAGTTCACTTCCGTGGCGGTACCCCTTAGTATCGACCTCCAGACATCCCGTCGGACACACCGGGTGGAAGGAACACGACTCACGCACCCGAAAACCACAATTCGTCATTCATTTCGAAAACGCAACATACATAACGAAATGTAATATATGTACTTGCCTGATTAATACGACGTGAAGGAAAACGGTGAACGGAAAGGTTTTGGCCCGAATAACCTTCACAAATCGAATCCTAACACAATAAAGATAAACAACCAATCTTAAAACTACGAAAACGCAGGAGTACATCCTAGTTCTACCCGCTGCAACAATTTGTCGAACATAACGAGGGTATCGGCGATTATAAGTGACGAACAATGGAAAACTTGGAGTTTAAAACCATAAATCCGCAATAAAAACGAAGGATTACAAGTACACGATCGAAGTCTAGCAATAATCCATGATAATTCGGACTAAAAGAGTCAAATCACAAGAAATCCCCAAAATTTCCCCAAAATCTCAAAACAAGGGTTTCAGGGATTCTTACCTTGATTCGGATGGTGGAAGACGTTAAGAACTTGAAGAATTCACGCAAGGAATGCACGGATGGTATTGGATGGTGATATTTGGTCGGAATCAGCTCTAACCCTCGTCTGGAATCGCCCAAAGCCGAAGATAATAAGTAAAGACGGAAAAATGACGAAGTTGGCTGCTGCTGTCCTATTTATATTAAATAGGCTTAGCGCACGCTACGCACAAGACTTAGCGTGCGCTAACGGGGTGTGGAAATGCAGTCATCCTACTGCCCTCTCGTTAGCGTACGCAAGCTAACATGATTAGCGTGCGCTAATGTTAGGAATTAGCGTGCGTTAACGCTGAATTAGCGTATGCTACCTGGTCCAGTACCGAAATACTGAACCCACTGTCCAGTCCGCTGAAATCGTTAGCGCACGCTACGAACTCCAAGTTAGCGTATGATAACCACGCAGTGATATCGCACGCAAGGAAACCAGGAGTAGCGTGTGCTACTCAGGCAGCAGTCCAGTACTGCTCAGTACACTGCTGCCGACAGTACAAAAATCGAAATGCAACGCAAAGCCAGATTCCAGAAGCACAAATACGGAGTATTCAAGACGACAGAGTTGAGTGCTAAAAGAAAATACAACTTCGACCACCGCAGAGTCCTAATACGACAAAGAAAGTGAAAATTCCCTAAACTTATGGGAAATTACAAAAATGGCCCAAGTGCCCGAAAATCACGATACGACGTCGGATTAACAAACCGAAAGTCTCAACGCGACCGTCTCAACCATAAAAACTTATGCAAACCAAGAAACGACGAAAACGAACGAGTTTTTCAAGAATCGAACGTACATGCGACAAGATATAATTCAAGATGAAATTATGCAAAAACATCCTCGAAACTCGTCCAAACGGAAAAACTCCAAGAACAAAATAGGTTCAGAATATCAAAACAGTAACAAGCGAGTCGTCCTAAACGAACATATCCCAAAAATAGAAATTACCAAAAATAGAAAGTATGGATATTACAAAACAAATAGACATTCAAATACCAGATTCTATACTAGAACGGTTGGACTCAAACAAGAGTTGCGCAATAGAATTAAATCCAATATTCTAAGGCTATAAATCTTTTACTGTATATAACCTAGAGGGCATCCACTTAGTACCCTATCATAATTAGCATAAACTCCTAATAGCAAGCAGTACAACATACAGCGTAGTGTCAACAACAGGCAATCTAGCATGCATACCGTATGATCTAGAAAGCAATAAAACACTAAGTATTGTACCTTCCTATGCGATATCTATTCTACATGCACGAAGATCATAGGATCATCATTGCTTTACAAACACACTTTCTTGAAGATGAGTTCATTCAGGAAGGAGTCGCAAGTAGAAATATTTCTTTAGAAGAAATTAAAAAACACTAAATGAGACACATGTACAAGATATTGGAAACAAACCTTCTGAAATACAAATACAAACTCGCATGTCTAGTAGAGTTTCTCATTTACATGAGAGGTATAGCTATCTGCATCAGGAGGAACTAGGTCCACATGAGATGACAGAAAGTAGCCAAGAGAACGATCCCTCTACATATGGCCAAGCGATAGTATATGTGTACTCCGCAAAATGGCGAGAGGCTATGGAATAGACTCTATGCATGGTAATCAGGTCTGGACTTTAGTAGATCATATAGTGCTGTAACATCCCAAAAATTTCAAGGAATTTAAAATTTTTAAAGTAACATTTCATTAATAAAACTCCTTTAATAATTCAATCATTTCATTTGCAAATCCATAATTACTATTCTTCCGAACAATAAACAGCGGAATAAATGTCTAAAATAAAAATCATATTTGCAACCCAAACATCAATATTCTCTAGAACATTAAACAGCGGAAAAAATGTCTAAAATTAAAAGTCGTAAAAGTAATCAGCCCTTCACGCGCGCCAGTGTGTACTCGTCACGCCTTGGAGCCACTCGTACCTGAAACAATAATTTATTGGGAAAGGGTAAGCACGAAGCTTAGTGAATTCAACCACCATAGATAACATAGTTATTCCACACTACCCCTATAACAGATAGTTGTACATAAACAAGCATAGAGGTCTACGAACAAATCATAAACATGCATTCCTACCCCTACGCCACCCGCGTATAACCTCTTAGCCCCACCGAGATTCTACGCCACCCGCGTATACAATCTTCGGCCCCGCCGAGTTCCTACGCCTACAAACATCGGCCCCCGAGTCCTTACGCCACCTGCGTATACATGTCAACAAAGGGCTGACTAGCCACCCCGCTATCTAGCCCCGCATCACAAATAATTAAGGCTACCACACACGAGCTACACTAATGTAAAACAACTGATATTAAATATAGTGAGAGAACTCAACTCGTAAGCGCGCCCAGTTCACAAATAACAATTTCAAGCTCCCCAACCAAGATCACTTTCCAACACCTAAACAAACGTTAAAACGTATTAGCACGAAGCCTGGGCCCTAAAACACGACGCACGCTTAAACTATCACTAAAACAACTTTTCGGTCTAACCAAACAGGTCTGTTCGGGACCTGTTCTGACCTCCTTAAACCCAGAAATACTATAGTATTATTACATAGCCAGAAATTACTCTGAGTTAGAGTTCCATGGACATATTATACGCCTCCTCGCGATTTTTACAATTTACTACGGATTTTACAAAAACAGTTTGCAGAACATTGAGAAACAGCACCTTTCAGTATAAAACGATGATTTGACCTATGTATACGGCCTTTCAGTATACGTCCGAACTGGATTTTGCATAAAACACATAAAAGTTACTAGACTCAGAAAGGGAACTTTTGGCACTAGTTTCACCCTAATCCGAGATACGAGCGAAAAGTTATGGCTTACGCAAGACAGTAGCAGATTACTGAGTTTTCACATGAAATGATAAACGGTTTTCCGATGCGCGATTTAGCGGCGTTGGTGCCCGATCACCAGCGACGAGAAAACAGAAAAGAAGACAAAGGATTAAGGCTTACCTCGCGCGGTGAAATCTTACACCTGCACCTGCTCCTCTCTCTCTCGAAAACTCCGACGAACAACGGTGGTGGCGGTGGTTCCCGACGACAACAGCAACGGCGATGGGGAAGAGAGTTGGCTGTGAGTTTAGAGGGGATTAAGGTTTTCATATTTCTTGGGTGTGCGATGCAAGGAGACATGAAATAAGAAGGGAGGGGGGTCGGTTCCCTTCATGGGCCGACCCATGCACACCATTTATCAAAAATATCCATTTAGTCCCTAATTTTTTAAATACTCTCCTTACCACCTACAATAGATAAAATTTAACACTTTAAGCCACCTAACACGACTTAAATCACTTTTGGCCTATCCCTTCAATCTCGTTTAACAACATTTAATTAAAGAAAATATTAATCAACATAAACATAATCCATACCGGGACACGGGCTTTACAAGTGCCCATTTGGAATGAATCTACAAGAGAAAGACAGATAGAGATGGCAACGTTGACACCTATAAGGCCAAGCTTGTGACAAAGGGTTATTCCCAAAGAGAAGGAATCGATTACTTCGAGACTTTTTGCCTGTAGCCATGATTAAATCTAGCATGATGCTACCCCTAGCAGCCTATTTGGATTATGTATGGCAAATGGATGTGAATTCGGCATTCCGAAATGGATTTCTCGAGGAGGAGATCTATATAGAACAGCCTAAGAGATTCATATCCGAGACTGACATTCGTATAGTGTGCAAGCCTTAGTGTGCCATTTATGGACTAAAGCAAGCTTCACGAAGCTGGAATCTTCATTTCGATAAGGCAGTCAAAGAGTTTGACTTTGTCCACAAACGAAGAGGAATCCTGTACTTACAAGATGGTTATTGGGAGCAAAATGTATTCTTAATACTATATGCTCAGCGCTCTGAAAGATTGGCTTTCTAGTGAGTTCTCACTGAAAGACTTGGGAGAAGCTACCTATATTTGAGGAATTCGTCTCTACCGAGATAGAGCTAAAAGAATGTTAGGTCTCTCCCAATACCTTTATATAAAAAAGATCCTAAAGCGATTTAGGATGGAATATTCTAAAAGAGGGTTCCTGCCTATACGATATGGTATAAAATTATCCTTAGATATGTGTCCTCAAAGTGAGAATGATCAAATGGAAATGAGTAAGGTGCCTTTTTGCTTCGGCAATGGATAGCCTCATATATGCTATGATTTGTACTAGATCAGATTATGCTTACACGGTGAGCATGGTAAGCCGGTATCAGTCAAATCCAGGCTAGGAATATTGGACTGCTGTAAAGAACATTCTTAAGTACCCTAAATGGACTAAAGACTTCGTTCTTACATACGATGGTGGAGAACTTAAAGTGGAGGGTTATTAGAGACTCAGATTTTTTGGGAGACATGGATGTGAAAATGTCCACTTCAGGGTATATCTCTACATGTCAAGCTGAATATTAGGTAGCCATAAGGCTGCTAAAGAAGCATTTTGGATTAAGGAGCTTACTGAGGAACTTTTATGGTCCCTGACTCAGATCAGCTCGTGGCGCTGTTTTGCAACAACGATGGAGCTATTGTACAGGCTAAGGAGCCTAGGGCTCATCACAACACCAAATATACCGAGAGGAAATATCATTTTGTAAAAAAAATGGCCAAGTGGGGAAATGTTACACTGCATAGAATAGACACAGCAAATAACGTTGCTGATCCACTGAGCAAGCCACTATCTCAGGTAGGGGTGTTCAAAACCAGATATCCGGAATTTCGGATATCCCTAATTTCGGATATCCGAATATCCGAAATTTCGAATATGGATATCGGATATCAAAATCTACTATCCGAATTTTTGGATATCCGAAATTTCAGATATCCGAAATTCCAGATATCCGATTTTGAACACCCCTAATCATAGAGAGCTACTTCCCCCTCAATATTTTTTTATATGTATCAAATTATTATTTTTGTCCACCAAATAGCCTTCCCTCTCCCTCCCCCTTCCCTCTCTCCCCCATTTTCCTAATGATGGCAGCTTATTAATTTTTTTAGTTTGTTAATTTAATTTATTAAATTATAAATATATATAATTTGTGTAAAGTAGTCTATTATTTAAATAGACAAATATTATATAAAATGGATCAACTCACGAAAAAATTAATAAATTCATGTAAGACAATACAAAAAAAATAAAGAAATACAATTATGCTAATACAAAAAAAATTGAGCCATTAGGTTCCGACATGATTGAATATGGCGTCCTCATTCCTCTATTTTCTTCTGTAATATTTTCGCTCTGCATACTTACAATTGGTGGTACCGGATAACAAGGATACAAAAGTACTTGAACAAAGTGGTTATCGTTAACATGTGCAATAGTTATGTGGCTTCATTCCTCGAGTGGGATTGGTGCAGACCAAAATGGCAAGTAGATAAAACTACCCCATTTGTATGGAGTAAATGCATGCAGTACAATATTATACTTTATTGTAATGACAATCCCACTATATACAAAAGGGTTAATGACGCCAAAATCCACAACCTTTCATCCGACTTTCATTTTTTCCATAATCTTTTCAAAAATCCTGTAAATCCACAACCTTTGGAACTTGTTCGATTTTTCCATAATTTTGATTTAGCCCCAAATTCGGTCCTACGTGGATCCTATGTGGACGCTGTCGCCGCCGAAAATTCAAACTGCGTCGTTTTAAGCTTAGGGTTAATAACGCCAAAATACACAACCTTTGATGCCCCTTTCATTTTTTCCACAACCTTTGGCATTTGTTCGATTTTTCCATTAGCAGCATCTTAAAAGTTGAATTTTTTTTCAATTTTTAGTTTTTTTTTGCACAATTTTAAGGGCGGCTTTATAATGTAGTTCTATTATTTTTTTTTTGGTTTTCCAAAAAAAAATAAAAATCAGTTTGTAAAGTTCCTCTTTTTAGATTTTGACTGGTTAGTTTTAAAGAGTTACAAATAATATTAAAACACTCATTTGTTTGTTTGCATCTCAACATAATTAGTGTTTTTTCTTATGTGTGTGTTTTTTCATATGTCAATTGTTTGTTTGTAAGGTGATTTGGTTTCATGGCAATAAATAGGCAAGAATGTTTTCCTTAATTATTTGCACTTATGTAATATAATCTGTCTTTTTCCCCATATTTCAACTTTTTTTTGGTGGGGGGTGTAATATCCGGAATTTCTATTACTGTTGTTTAATATTATTTTATCCGAGTTATATTGTACAGCGTGAAATCTGTACAGTAGGGATAAAATAAATAAAGGACTGAGATATCAGTATCGGTATAATTGTCGTATTTGGTCGACAGTTACATTTGAGGATATTGTGTATCAGGTTGTCGTACTTTTGATATTGGGTATATCGTATGATGATATTATTGGATTCAGTGTTTGTGTTCAGTGTGTCTTATGTTCGCTTTTGGTATGTCGGGACGTTGGACAAGAACTGTGGAAAATGGCTAAGTATAGCCTTATTAGCGCACGCTGATATTCATGCATAACGCACGCTATCGTGCAGGATTAGCGCACGCTACGTTTATAGGTTAGCGTACGCTAGTGCGCATGATCGGAAGGAATCTGCGTGTGGACCCGGCCGCTTTGGCGCACGTTACGTAAGTCAGCGGTTGTTGTCACGAAGTATTAGCGCACGCTAAAATATTAGGCTTAGCGCATGCTAACTATGTATCGATCAACAAGGAATCTTATCCTTGCCGTCTTTGTCGGAATATGGGGGCGAGTGGTAGGTGAACACCGTAGCAAGTCAACTTCGGATAGCGCACGCTAAGGACAATGACTTGCGTACGCTAAGCAGGATGTTTTACGGACGTTAATGCATGGGCATTACGTACGTAATCTAGTTTACGAAGCAAGGCAGTAGCCTATGGGCTTCGATAGCGCACGCTAACAAAGTCAGTTAGCGCACGCTAAGGCGGTAGCGCACGCTAAACATGAGATGTTAGCGCACGCTAATAATGAATATTATAAAAAGGGACGAAGGGTGTTATGAAGCATTTCGTCCATTCCTTCCTTGTAACCGAGAGAGAGTTTTTAGAGAGAGGTTTGAGGTCCCAAACACCGAGAGATGATGATCTTTAACAAGATTAAGATGGAGAGCATGGATTCAAGCCTCGTTCTTCAAGTTATTCATGATTCTTGGAATGGAGTCTAGTGTTCTTATTCTTGGTTCATCCAATCCGTAATTTTCGTATCCTCTTGATGATGGTTCGTTTTTCTTGGATGATTTCATGTAAGGAGCATGTTGGATAATCATATGATGATGTTATATGAGATTGATGGAATTTTGATAAGAGTTTCGGATGTTAGTTAAGATTCTTCTTACTATAAGGATGGTGATTCGTTTAACCCGATCTAAGATGGATTTGAATCTTGTTAATTATATTGATCGATTTAGAGGAGTTAAATCATGATACGAGGTTGAATTCGGATTGAATATGATATGATCCTTGTTATCGAGTCGGTTTGATTGTTGATGTTATTATTGATATATGGACATTGATATTATCCTTGTGATAGTTATGGTGTCGTTTATCTTCAAGAGATATGGAGATTTATGTCTCCCTTCATTCTGATTCGTAGTTGCAAGATGCTAGTCGATGATTGGAATGCATGCCACTGTCTGCATTAGCGCACGCTAAGCTTACGGCTAGCGCACGCTAACGGGAGCAACTTAGCGCACGCTTCGTTAGGTGATTAACGTGCGCTAAGTAGGCGACAGATGCGATATTTTTGTGTTTTGATTAGGAATTCGTGATGGTTTGACTTGGTTGGTTCTGACTGTGTTTATTCGAGGTTGTGTTGAACCGTTGAGTTCGATTGGTTAGTATTGTCAGTTGTTGATTGTTATCGGACATGTGTTATTTGATTTCTTCGATAGGTTGAGATTGCTGATCGGTGATTATAACCGGATATTGCGGTCGTGTTCGAGTATGTCCATTGTATTGCTTTTGATCGGGGCTGAGGAGATCGTAGACAAAGGCAATGTGTTCGGCAGCAACTTCGTGGTATCGGTATCGAGGCAAGTTATTACTTGCTCAGTTATAATATTTAATGAATGGTTTCAGTTTCATTTCGTTTATAATGCATATAGCGATGATTATTATTGTGAACTCTGGATATTCGGATCGCATATCGTTCTTTCGATTCTGGGAGGTAAATCATAATGTATATGCTTTATCTCAGTTATTGGTAACTTCGAGTATCGAGGTTACATTATAATAAAGACGAAGATATGAGTATCTATAGTTCATTGTACGTTTGGATCGCCGAGCATTGAGGATAATCGTCGGTGATGATTGGACATCGAGGTTGCTCCCGAAGGACTCGGGGCAAGTATTCCATATTGATTATGGTTTAGTGTTATTTATTTTGGTCTCGTACATTTTCTATCATGTTGTTGAACATGAAGTAGTCCTAGTATATTGTCATGTTGTCGTGCATGTTATGTTGTTCATGTGGATGAACGTGTTGATTTGCATATGTGTATGCATATTGTGTTGTTTTTGTTGTGTAAATAATCCGATGGGATTATGAGGATCTATGCTGAGGGCGCTGGATCGAATGTCCACCATGCGTTGGTTCGACGGGATCATCATGGGGATCTATGCTGAGGGCGCTGGATCGTTGGACAGGATTTCAAACTTGAGTTGGTTCGACGTGTTCATCATGTTGATCTATTCTTTGGGCGATGGATAGTTGGTTTACCTGTATTGTGTTGATGGTATCTGTTTAATTCGCATCATTGATTTTATCATGTGTTGTTGTTCACTTTTTTTTTTTTTGTTTTCCACCTTATGTTGATCTGATAGGATCAACATTGGGATCTATGCTGAGGGCGCTGGATCGTCGGATTTCCATTGAGTATACATGATTGTTATTGTTGTGATCATATTGACGTGGTCATATGAGTATGCATTTGTAGGTCTTGTGTTAGGACCTTGTCCGTATTGCATTGATCCGATCTCGGATTAAGTGGTATGATTGTCGTGGCACTTCATATCTCGAGGTATGTTCCGTATTTTCCTTTGGTATTTGTCTTGATGGACGATCGGTTATCCTCTTGGGATTTGATGATGTTATTCGATGGATCGTATTGGTCGAAATGGTATATTTCCGTATCGTGAGTTGGTTATGACAGGTTTGAGAACCTTGAGTATTGTTTGAGGTACAAGATTTATATTATGTTCGAGTTTATTGGTAAATCGAGTACATGATGTGAAATGTGATAATGGCTACTCGATGAGAATCACTTGAGTAAGCAAAGTTATGGCGGTAAGATTACATTGGTCGTATTCTTATGTTGTATTCTCATTGGTATGTTATTATTAATGTGATGTGACATTATCATTGTTGGATATTATGGCCGACCCGTCGTGGGATTTCTTTTAGGTTCTCGGAGTATCGAGCTTGTAGCGGTCGTGAAGAGATGAGCTTCCTGAGGATCTTGGCTAGGACATGTTACGTACATTGAGTTTCTTGATTGGTTCTTGTTTTCCGCCGCTAGAGTATCGTTTTGGTTGGTCTTTTTCCATTGCGTGAGTATTTTGAGACGCTCTTTTGGTATCTCGTAACCGAGGTTACTTTGGAAATCGTTTTCTAAACTTTTGAGTATCGGCTGTTTGGCCTTGCGATTTCAAATGAGTTTTACGACGGTTTTTGATAAATGGATTTTATAAGTCTTTGTGAATTTTTAAAGTTAATACCGTCGTTGGCCTCTTGGGCATTTGTAAATGTTTGTGAAAATTTCTTTTTAGCCTTGTGGGTTCCATCTCGGGGCCCACGGCGCTGTAATATTTCCTTAAATGCGGGGTGTTACGAATATGGTATCAGAGCTTAGGATGAGAAAACCTAGGCATTTGGGTCGAGTTGGGTCGTGTTTTTATTGCGTCATTCGAGTTGTCGATTGACAAATACTAGAGCCGTGAGTCTTTGTTGTTCACTCAGGCTTGTGCGTTATCGGATTTGCCAGTATCGTACTGGGCTTGTTATAACTTTTCCAAATGGTGTTTACGTGATATATTGTGTTCTTGAGTTGCACTGAGTTTGCAAAACGTGAGTTTTGAAAATACCTGTGTCGAGTATTTTCTTGAGTCTAGACATGTGGCCGTATATCGCGGAATCGTCGGCTTCACGATCTGTAAGTATTCGGATTTTTGAATTTCATTGAGATTTACTGCCGTTCTAAGTTGATATGTTTTGAGATTCAGCAGATATTATGCATTTCAATATAAGGTGACATAGTTGGGATAGGATTGATGATCTTGAGAAGTTATGATTTTGGAAATCAGTATATCGGCTAGATTTTGGAACGGAATTGTGTAATCGGGAGAAGGACTATGGATTGTTGAGAAGAACATGTAGCATGTTAATTCATTTGAGATACATGAACTGTTTTGAGCATTTGAAAATGATACTTTTCAAAATGAATATTTTACGGATGTTTTACGGAAAATGATTTTGGGCCGAGACCCAATCGATTTTGAAATGGTTTTATAACTCAGGACTTGAAGTCCGAAAAGGGGTTTTCTACTTTTTAAACTTTTTGTAATGCGGAACGAGTTACGGGCTAAGACCCTAATGTTTCAAACGGCTTTTCTGTTTTCTTAAAACTCCCGAGACTTGTAAAACACTTTACCAATCGTTTACCTATGTTATTTCCGCCTTTCGAGGCTTTGGTTTACTTGTTCAAATTAAACCTCTCGGGAAGTCTTTCATTGTGTGGATTTGTTTCAATATTTTGTCATATCATATTTAAGGTGATCCAGATGGGTTAATGGTGACGTTGCAAGTCATGTGTGGAAAAGGAGTTTAGTCGAATTTATATATTGAGATTTTGGAACTCGATCGTGTGGTTTTCCGATGGAATATCGGTGGATATTGGTGACGAACCGAATTGGTATACGGAGTATGGATATAGTCGAGCATTTGCATACTTTTCATTTTAAAACTTCAAATCGTGTGGATTCGAAGGAAATCATATCAAATACTTGGCACCATCGAGCCAAGTTAATTTTTCAAAATTGATTTTGTGGTCTTACCAAAATTTATGTTTTGAGTTTTCAAACTCTTGAAAGAATTTTCGAAAATTTGTCTTTTGACAAGAATATATGATTTCAAAGGTTTTAAAAATGTGATTGATATACATACGCATTTAGTGCATAGTGCATATCATATTGATGGTACGATGGAAAAGGAATTGAATTTCGGTATGTTAGTTTTATTATCAGTTGATGATCGGTTGAGTTATCGATAAGAGAAATATGTTGCGTGTTGTAGATTCATGCACATAATATTATTTTGGAAACTTGGGATTTTGTGAAACCGGAACATATGTGCTATGTGATTCCATTGGTATGGTAGTAGCGCGATTTTACCTTACTGATTCTGGAATGATTTCCTTGTAAGCGTAGATTTGGGGATGGTGACCCCATACTGGTTGTTTTAGATAGTGAGTGGTCGTTTCCACTCCGTGTATGATTAGGTATGTTCGTCAGTTTGTGATTGGTTGTTCATATGCCGAGGGGTATGTTCGCCAGTCGGATATGTTTATTGAGATCCACTGTATGTGATCGGTGTGTCGTTTTGAGAATTTTGCTTTTTCGTATATCTGTTTCTGTGGTTCTGTGTTGATAGTGTTGGAGTTTACCGTGTGAAGGTATTCTCGATTTCCGTTGATCGTTCGTTGGTTGTATTGGAGTTTATCACGTTGATGATATTCTCGATCGTGTTTTGACCTCTGGTTGGTCAGATTGGAATTTATCATGTCGATGATAAATTCGGTTGATTGTTGATCATTGTTGGTGATCATCTGAGCGTTCAGATTGTCTATCGATGTTTCGGGATTCGTTGCCATTGTATTGAGCAGTTGTTTCACAGATACATCGGATATTATTCGTTTTATCAGAATTGAGACTTGATTATGTAATCAGGCAGACAGGATTTGATTCGGGCAGATTGTTTGATCCGAAGATGATATATTTTGTTGAGAATCAGGGAATTGTGATCGTAAGCGTATTGAGACTGTACCGTGAGAACGCTGGCTAGTATCTCCGGAGATCGTCGACCTGCGTATTTGGAAGTATGCTCTTTTGGATATTCGGTAATGATGATGATTGATCAGTGTCGTGATGGTTTTGGGATATTTTGGGTTGAACAGTATGGTTGTTCGTTTTATGATGGATTGCAAGTTTCGAGGACGAAACTTATTTTAAGGGGTGTAGAATGTAATATCCGGAATTTCTATTACTGTTGTTTAATATTATTTTATCCGAGTTATATTGTACAGCGTGAAATCTGTACAGTAGGGATAAAATAAATAAAGGACTGAGATATCAGTATCGGTATAATTGTCGTATTTGGTCGACAGTTACATTTGAGGATATTGTGTATCAGGTTGTCGTACTTTTGATATTGGGTATATCGTATGATGATATTATTGGATTCAGTGTTTGTGTTCAGTGTGTCTTATGTTCGCTTTTGGTATGTCGGGACGTTGGACAAGAACTGCGGAAAATGGCTAAGTATAGCCTTATTAGCGCACGCTGATATTCATGCATAACGCACGCTATCGTGCGGGATTAGCGCACGCTACGTTTATAGGTTAGCGTCGCTAGTGCGTGAAGGTCGGAAGGAATCTGCGTGTGGACCCGGCCGCTAGCGCACGTTCGGTAAGTCAACGGTTGTTGTCACGAAGTATTAGCGCACGCTAAAATATTAGGCTTAGCGCACGCTAACTATGTATCACTAACAAGGAATCTTATCCTTGCCGAGATCTTTGTCGGAATATGGGGGCGAGTGGTAGGTGAACAACGTAGCAAGTCAACTTGGATAGCGCACGCTAAGATAAATGACTTGCGTACGCTAAGCGGGATGTTTTACGTGCGTTAATGCATGGGCATTACGTCGTAAGTTAGTTTACGAAGCAAGGCGTAGCCTTTGGGCTTGATAGCGCACGCTAACAAAGTCATTTAGCGCACGCTAAGGCGGTAGCGCACG
The DNA here is from genome assembly GCA_033398695.1 of Orobanche coerulescens. Classification (NCBI taxonomy): domain Eukaryota; kingdom Viridiplantae; phylum Streptophyta; class Magnoliopsida; order Lamiales; family Orobanchaceae; genus Orobanche; species Orobanche coerulescens. Next base: position 24,012,924 of record CM065805.1, on the reverse strand, counting down.
CTAAACATGAGATGTTAGCGCACGCTAATAATGAATATTATAAAAAGGGACGAAGGGTGTTATGAAGCATTTCGTCCATTCCTTCCTTGTAACCGAGAGAGAGAGTTTTTAGAGAGAGGTTTGAGGTCCCAAACACTGAGAGATGATGATCTTTAACAAGATTAAGATGGAGAGCATGGATTCAAGCCTCGTTCTTTAAGTTATTCATGATTCTTGGAATGGAGTCTAGTGTTCTTATTCTTGGTTCATCCAATCCAGGTAATTTTCGTATCCTCTTGATGATGGTTCGTTTTTCTTGGATGATTTCATGTAAGGAGCATGTTGGATAATCATATGATGATGTTATATGATATTCAATGGAATGTTGATAAGAGTTTCGGATGTTAGTTAAGATTCTTCTTACTATAAGGATGGTGATTCGTTTAACCCGATCTAAGATGGATTTCTGAATCTTGTTAATTATATTGATCGATTTAGAGGAGTTCAATCATGATACGAGGTTGAATTCCGGATTGAATATGATATGATCCTTGTTATCGAGTCGGTTTGATTGTTGATGTTATTATTGATATATGGACATTGATATTATCCTTGTGATAGTTATGGTGTCGTTTATCTTCAAGAGATATGGAGATTTATGTCTCCCTTCATTGGGATTCGTAGTTGCAAGATGCTAGTCGATGCTTGGAATGCATGCCATCAGACAAAGCATTAGCGCACGCTAAGCTTACCGCTAGCGCACGCTAACGAGAGCAACTTAGCGCACGCCACGTTAGGTGATTAACGTGCGCTAAGTAGGCGACGATGCGATATTTTTGTGTTTTGATTAGGAATTCGTGATGGTTTGACTTGGTTGGTTACCGTGTTTATTCGAGGTTGTGTTGAACCGTTGAGTTCGATTAGTTAGTATTGTCGGTTGTTGATTGTTATCGGACATGTGTTATTTGATTTCTTCGATAGGTTGAGATTGCCGATCGGTGATTATAACCGGATATTGCGGTCGTGTTCGAGTATGTCCATTGTATTGCTTTTGATCGGCCGAGGAGCTCGTAGACAAAGGCAATGTGTTCGGCAATGACTTCGTGGTATCGGTATCGAGGCAAGTTATTACTTGCTCGGTTATAATATTTAATGAATGGTTTCGATTTCATTTCGTTTATAATGCATATAGCGATGATTATTATTGTGAACTCGGATATTCGGATCGCATATCGTTCTTTCGATTCGGGAGGTAAATCATAATGTATATGCTTTATCTCGCTTATTGGTAACCGAGTATCGAGGTTACATTATAATAAAGACGAAGATATGAGTATCTATAGTTCATTATGCGTTTGGATCGCCGAGCATTGAGGATAATCGTCGGTGATGATTGGACATCGAGGTTGCTCCCGAAGGACTCGGGGCAAGTATTCCATATTGATTATGGTTTAGTGTTATTTATTTTGGTCTCGTACATTTTCTTTCATGTTGTTGAACATGAAGTAGTCCTAGTATATTGTCATGTTGTCGTGCATGTTATGTTGTTCATGTGGATGAACGTGTTGATTTGCATATGTGTATGCATATTGTGTTGTTTTTGTTGTGTAAATAATCCGATGGGATTATGAGGATCTATCTTGAGGGTGCCGGATCGAATGTCCACCATGCGTTGGTTCGACGGATCATCATGGGGATCTATCCGAGGGCGCCGGATCGTTGGGACGTGTTTTCCACCATGCGTTGGTTCGACGGGATCATCATGGGGATCTATGCTGAGGGCGCTGGATCATTGGATTACCAGTATTGTGTTGATGGAATCTGGTTAATTCGCATCATTGATTTTATCATGTGTTGTTGTTCACATGTGTATTGTTAGTTATCCACCTTATGTTGATCGATAGGATCAACAAAGGGATCTATCCGAGGGCGCTGGATCGTCGGATTTCCATTGAGTATACATGATTGTTATTGTTGTGATCATATTGACGTGGTCATATGAGTATGCATTTGTAGGTCTTGTGTTAGGACCTTGTCCGTATTGCATTGATCCGATCTCGGATTAGACCGTATGATTGTCGTGGCACTTCATATCTCGAGGTATGTTCCGTATTTTCCTTTGGTATTTGTCTTGATGGACGATCGGTTATCCTCTTGGGATTTGATGATGTTATTCGATGGATCGTATTGGTCGAAATGGTATATTTCCGTATCGTGAGTTGGTTATGACAGTTTGAGAACCTTGAGTATTGTTTGAGGTACAAGACTTATATTATGTTCGAGTTTATTGGTAAATCGAGTACATGATGTGAAATGTGATAATGGCTACTCGATGAGAATCACTTGAGTAAGCAAAGTTATGGCGGTAAGATTACATTGGTCGTATTCTTATGTTGTATTCTCATTGGTATGTTATTATTAATGTGATGTGACAGTTATCATTGTTGGATATTATGGCTGACCCCGTCGTGGGATTTCTTTTAGGTTCTCGGAGTATCGAGCTTGTAGCGGTAGTTAAGATATTAGCTTCCCGGAGGATACAGGCTAGGACATGTTCTGTACATTGAGTTTCTTGATTGGTTCTTGTTTTCCGCTGCTAGAGTATCGTTTTGGTTGGTCTTTTTCCGCTGCGTGAGTATTTTGAGACGCTCTTTTGGTATCTGGTAACTGAGGTTACTTTGGAAATCGTTTTCTAAACTTTTGAGTATCGGCTGTTTGGCCTTGCGATTTCAAATGAGTTTTACGACGGTTTTTGATAAATGGATTTAATAAGTCTTTGTGAATTTTTAAAGTTAATACCGTCGTTGGCCTCTTGGGCATTTGTAAATGTTTGTGAAAATTTCTTTTTAGCCTTGTGGGTTCCATCTCGGGGCCCACGGCGCTGTAATATTTCCGGTTAAATCTGGGGGTGTTACAGGGGGTTCTTAGCTTTCAGTTTTTAGGAAGTATATTGTTTTAAGATCATGATATACTAATTGGAAAACTAACTAGTCAAAATCTAAAAAGAGAAACTCTACAAACGGATTTTTTTCTTTTTTTGAAAAAACCAAAAAAAAAATAGAACTACATTATAAAGCCGTCCTTAAAATTGTGCAAAAAAACTAAAAAAATAAAAATATTTTTCAACTTTTTAGATGTTGCTAATGAAAAAATCGAACAAGTGCCAAAGGTTGTGGAAAAAATGAAAGGGACATCAAAAGTTGTGTATTTTGGCGTTATTAACCCTAAGCTTAAAACGACGCAGTTTGAATTTTCGGCGGCGACACACTCCCGGCGTCCACGTAGGATCCACGTAGGACCGAATTTGGGGCTAAATCAAAATTATGGAAAAATCGAACAAGTGCCAAAGGTTGTGGATTTACAGGATTTTTGAAAAGGTTGTGGAAAAAATGAAAATCGGATGAAAGGTTGTGGATTTTGGCGTCATTAACCCTATACAAAATTCATCCACCTCGAATGAGGTGGAGGAGATTTTAGACAATTGAGTGAGTACAACATATTATCTACTACACCTTGTTTTATGAAGACCTTATCGTAAAAATATCTATTCTGAAAAATTTCATGATAAAAGTCTACCCGCACGCGCATCCAACCATCTTGCTCTAGATATCCGACTTGTGCGGCTATTACTCTATAGCCATAATTATTATCTCCAAGGACGTCAATATTATGACTAACATGACTCTAAAAAGTTTTGGGTAATTATCGGATATACGGATCATTGGTTGATTGAGCCGAACTTTGTCTTGACAACTCTAAGCAAGCACGTATCCTCCCTCAATTTTGCTCTTTTTACTATGTCGGCTCTTGTTCTTTGTATTGTGGGGGGTGGTTTCAATTTGCAGTTAGATGGATCAGACATATCGATCATTTTGCCCAACGTATGATCTCTCCTGGTTGGATCTATCTCATTTAATACTGAATTTAATTTTATTATTTTCTTGGAGATGAATTCCCTTGATTTGAGTAGTCTGCGCTCATGGATAATCTTGTCCAAGGACAATACATATGTTCCAATGTAATTGACAAGGAATGTGAACGATAATATGCTAGTTGATGCTTAAATGACAAACCGTATGAAAAATGATATTACAGTTAGAATCATCAGACAAATTATCATCAATATTTGTAGTGTTTGTTGGGTCACCTTCTTGAAAGTATCTTGAAAAAATATAAAAGAATCAAAATATGTATAATTAATGAGAAGACAAGTTACAATTACAAATACAATCACTAACCCCCCAACTTGATAAATAAACCACGATTCAATTTGAAAGAAGAAAAATCTCTTGAAAAAAATATAAAAGAATCCTAAAATTTACAATTTATAAAAAAACAAGTCACATTAAAAGTATCCAAAAATATACTCCCTCTTTCCACCAATTCTTGTCCCATTTTTGAGTTTTTTTGTCAAAATTCAAAACTTTTGACCTTAAATTGCAACCAATATATAAAAAATTATAAAAATATAAGTTATATTTTGCAAAAATACATTAAGACAAATCTAACAAGTACTTGCATGACTATAATTTTTTTATATATTGGTCGCAATTTAAGGTCAAATTTTTTTAATTTTGATCAAAAAATCAAAAATGGGAGAAGAATTGATAGACGGAGGAAGTACAATTCAATGATTATCGTCGAGAGTGTGCATGATGTCATCAAAAGCCTCATGTTGTCTTGAAATTAGCAAGCCTATTGATTGTAAATTCAAATCGGAGACAACATAATTTTGTTCCTCATCAAAATCTTGAGCCTGAATCTGTTCTCGTGAGGCCCCAACATTATAGTCGACCAAATCAAACTCATCAATCGTTCGACCGGCAGATTGCAAAAAAACGTCGATGGATTTAAGTGTCATAAGAGAAACCTTACTGTCGGTATATTTTTTGAGCGAAATGTAGTCGTCTCCCAAAAATAATCTAAAAGCATCCCATAATACTCGAGGATTAGATTATATAGTAAAATTGTTGCAAAGAGATGACGCAGTGAATGTGGCATTTGATAGCAGCAAGCTTCAGCCAGGGAGTTTTCAACGTCTGTGTCTGATTCTAATAGACCTCGTGCTAAAGCAGCAGCTCTAAATGTGGGATATAAAATGACATTATATAGTCTGAGATGATCAAAAGATGTTGGTGCGCGAGCATGATTAAGCAGTAGTCGCAGATAGTATTGTTCGCCATCAACTGGGCTAACACTGACCAAACGCCCAATGCAAATTCCTTTAACTCTTCGATTGTAATATCCGGGGATAAATTTTTTTTCGTGTTACTGTTAAGTTGTACATATTCATTTGGAATTGTACAAGTGTTGTTGTTTTGGATTGATACAATGTATATTGTATTGGAATATTTCGGGATCGATCCATAACATACCGTGCCGAAAATCTTCAGTACGGTATACAGAGTTCCATTTCCCTAGCCCTAGCCCATGCTCATGCCCGTAACCAATCAGCTCCACATATTACGTGAACCGAATTAACTGAAGCAATGATAATTGATAATGGTATAGAAAAAAAAAAAACACAACATGACCCAAATATGAAATCAGTTCATACAATAAAATAAACCAAATCATGGCCCAAATATAAAGACAGTTCATATAATAACAGATCCCTCCTATTACACCATTAGCAGTCATTTCATACAAACCAAAGTAGGTAAGATTTTTACTACAAACCATACAAAAATAAGTCAACAAGACAACAACCTACTTAGTTTCATCAATAAAGAGGGCGCACAAGAGCTCTTACAAGTCATAATTAAAAAATACAATTACTAGTCCCCTCTCAGCTTTACAAAATATCGAAAAAAATATTTTTCTCTAAAATATTTATAACTTTTATAATAATATTTTAATTATAAACTATCTAAAATTAATAATATTGCAAATATCATTAATTTGGATAAAAATACATGAAAATATGTATTTTAATATAAATTATAATTAAATGAAAAGAATGATATTTTTGTAAGAGAAAGCAATTTATCAAAATAAAGAATCAGTGGGTTGGAGGCGGGAGAAAGAAGCTTCCCTTATAATATTATTGGACAAAACAAACGGAAAACGATTTGAGTATCCAACACAAAGACAAAACCGCGCCTAAAGACAAAATTATCACACAAAAAGCAATTCAACCAAGTCTTCTTTTTCCAACACTCCCATTTCTCATCTAGTCAATAGTCATCTTTATCCCCACCACTTTCCTTTTTCACTCACACACACACACACACAATCTAAAAAAGAATGTCGAGATCAAATTAATCACTAAAAGATGGCCGAATCTCGTCCTCCCCACAAGCCACCGGCCACCGGCCGCACAAACCTAGCCTCATGCATTGTCGCCAGCATCTTCTTGATCTTCCTAATCATCATGGCCCTCATAGTCTACTTCACCTTTTTCAGACCCCAAAACCCTGAAGTCACCGTCATCGCCGTCCAGGTCCCCGCCTTCTCCGCCAGCAACTCCACCGTCAGCTTCAGCTTCTCACAGTACGTCTCTGTCAACAACCGCAACCGCGCCGTCTTCACACACTACGGCGGCACTCTGCAGCTCCTCCACGGCGGCCTCCAGGTGGGATTCATGTACATCCCCTCCGGAAAGATCGACGCCCGCAAGACGCAGTTCGTGACCGCCATGTTTACCGTCCAGCCGCTCCCGCTCTCGGTTTTCGGCGGCGGGCAGCCCGAGAGCGTGGGCCCCACCGTGACGGGCGGGTTCAGGGTCGGTCCTAGTCTGGAGGTGGAGTCGAGGATAGAGATGGCGGGTCAGGTTCGGATCCTGCAGATTTTCACGCACAATGTGGATGCCCGGGCGGATTGTCGTGTTTCTCTTTCTGCTAGTGATGGTACTGTTTTGGGCTTCCACTGTTCCGATGGTTAATAATTTTGTCATTTTTTTCGGACGGAAAATCTTGGTATAGATAGGACTAAATCAATGTCAACTAATTTATGGAGCTTTAAATATTACTCTCTCCGTCCACAATCAATGTTTCTTTTTTGCCATTTTGATATGTCCACAAAAAATGTTCCCTTTCTATTTTTAAACACTACCACACAATACAATTTACTAAAATATCCTTATAATTTTTATATATTTACACATTTTATCAGGCTGACTCACATATTAAATTATTTAACCAATTTAATTAACATTAAATTACTTTTAATGTGGGACCCAAACTCCACTCACATCACGCTCACCTAACATTTCTTAAAACCCGAACTCAAAAAGTTGGGGAACATTGATCGTGGACGAAGGGAGTATGTTTGAGCATTTGATTTGTAATTAATTCAAGTTCTAATGAATTTTAATCAAGTCGAACATGAATTAAGCTCGAGCAGTTTTATTATTTATATATATTTCATAATTTTTATTCAAATGCGTTGAACTCAATCCTATCTTTATATTTTATGACACAAAAATTTGTGTTTAAGCTTTGTTTATTATGTTACCGAATTCGAGATCAAACGGGCTTTTTACCAATTAAGTTCATATCGAGTTGTTTATTTGATTTCCAGCCCTACATATAGATTAACAGACACTAGTTCTATATTTTATATTTTTGACATCAATTTGAGGAAATAACACAATAAATATTAGAGTTTTTGATTAAAAAAGTATTTTTGAAAAATTTATTTTCCAAAATAGGTGTAATTTCAAAAATATTTACCAAATAGTTGTAGTTTCAAAATTTTATATTTTTCTAAAATTTCAGTTTTTTAACTATTTTTACTGTTTCTTTTTAATGTACTTTTTTTGATTTTTTTTAGCTTTTTGCTATTAATTTTTATCAAATTTTTTTACAAACAACATTATAATCAATAATTTTTTGAATATAAACCAACAAGGGCTTTTTACAAAGACCAACAAATAATTTTTTGAATCTAAACCAACAAATACCATCTTAAAATAAAACCAATACTGTTGGTACAATGTTTTAGGTACCTCGAAAAAAATGTCCGGCTAAGCCAAGGTAAATGATACAATATTTTTTGCATATAGTGGTTATCGAATCAAGCTATTCCGAATGTTTCTTATTTTCTTTTGTTTTTTGCAAGTAATTGTTGGTTTTGTACCTAAAACATCGTACATACGGTATTGGTTTTATTTTAAGATAGTATTTGTTGGTTTAGATTCAAAAAATTAAAGATGGCAATTTTGGCCTGACCTGCACTGTCCCGCCCTGACCCGTGGCGTATGGCACTACCAACATCGGGGGTTTAGCCGATGACTTTAAGTCGTCGGCTAAAGGTCAATGTCGTCGTCTTTGCTGGTAGTCGTCGGCTAAACTTTAGCCGACGATTTTTATAGTTGTCGGCTAAAGTTTAGCCGACGGCTTTAATGTCGTCGGCTAAACCTCTAATCTTTAGTCGACGACTTGAAGTCGTCGGCTAAACCCATTTAAAAAAAAAACAGGATTTGAAGTCCCAAAACCTGTATTTCGTAACCTGCAATTTCAGTATCCACAACAACACAATACACAACTCATGCCAATTGCACCAAAACCATAATACATAACAACACAAAACAATACAAAGTTGCCATTGCATATACATAATAAGATCAACATCAACATAATAAAAATGTTTTACAATCCACTACCAAAATCATCTAAATGTCCAAATGTAGAAGTAGAAGGATTACCACCATCCCCTAGATCCTCGTCATGAGGCTGTGAAGATGGGGTCTGACCAAAGATAGAAGGCGGTGGAGCAGGTGCCTGCAGTCCAGTCTGAGTAATGGTCCGAGTCAGCGTCATCATATAGTCTATCAAGGCCTGCTGCTGCCTCTGAAAACTCTCTAACCGCGTCTCAGTCCTCTGCTCGCTCTCACGTACCAGCGTCTGAGTCCTCCTTTTATTCTCAGTTCGGAGCTCCCTCTCCGCCCTCAACTGCTCCTCGAGATAGGCAGTCCGCGAGGGCGTCGGAAGCCGGGGGTATCTTTCAATAGGTTGTGACCCTCGGCTCCCATCATCTTAGTGCGGTACCGACTACCTCTAGGAGGGTAGACGGTACCCCACACCTTAGAGCGAACATAAGGATCGGCCTGATCGATCTGTCCAATGGCGGAATCGAGGTCGGTATCCGCTAAGTCCGAATACTGCTCCCGAGCAATCTCAGCAAGCATCATCTGAGACTCCTCCCGCACACGCTCCTAAGTTATATGAAAATAAATATTTCAATATCAATAAAAGTATGATACAAAGGCATTTAGTTTATTACCAATATAAAATAAAAAAAAGACTTACATGCTCTTCGGGATGGTTCGGATATGTTTTCTGAGTCACGTAGAAAAATGCATTGTCCACCAAATCAGAAGAAATGGCCTCCTGCGAAACTCTCGCTAACGACGCGAACCTGCATCAGTGTCGGTCACGGACCAAAGACGATTGGTCGTGTTGGTCGAGCTAGTCGCCTTCAAAAAAATATTGCAAGAATTACAAGATTTTACAGACAATTAAAAATTACATATATATTAAAAATAATTTCATACCATGAACTTCGGGTCGCGAAAATGGGCGCGTAGCCACTTCCACTCATACTCTAGGAACTTGAATTCTTCCGGGGTAGCCTCTCGGGTATCACCCCAGGCTGTCCAGAACATGTGCATCTCATTTTTCCAAGATTTGTACCTACAACACATGTACAACATATATTATTCTTGTTGTGGGAAAATCCCTCACAATATGCCGCAAGTGCACGGTGTCAACAAGTAATAAAGTGATAAGTAAAGTATCGTTCCCTCGAGGACTGATTTCACTAAGTACCAAAATATAGTCAACTCACAATTTTATTTGAAGAACAATTATATGGAATTTATACCTAAACTAATAAATAATAGTACTACTAATAATAATAATACTAATAAGGGCGTAGGATTATGATTTTCACCTCAAACAATCAGGAATGATATTTATTCAATTCAATTCACTTTTATTCAATTGATTGTAAGCCAGGAATTCCTAAATTATTGTAAAGCCTTTCCCAAGGTCGATAGAAAATACTACGAATTATTAACTCGATATATCCCTATTCGAATTAGATAATTAATAGCTAAAGCAGTTCAAGAATTCCCACAATAACTAGGCTTCACAATTCGCATGAGTATATCCCTATCTCACGAAAATTATGATTCGTCTCACAAGAACTATGCCTAAATTTCATCTCCCGAATCCATAAAGACATTCAAAACAAATTAACTGTTGGCCAGACAATTAAAAAGCATTAAGAACAGTAAGAAGAATCCAATTCAATAGAATAACGAGTAAATCGAAATAATAATAAATTATCAAACCGTCATGAAATCGGCTACAATCAAAATCCTACTCGAATAGATCTAGGAACTGAGATGCAGAAAAACCGTAGGGATCCGTGGTCTTGTCGTCGCCCACAAATCTCCTCCTTGTGTTCTTCGCCCTAGCTATCGATCCACCTTCCCGTTCCTCCCTTCTTTTCAGCCCTTCAATGCTTATTTACAACTGTTATCAGCCTTCAAAATGCGTCCATGTGATTAGGTCGAGAACATGCTCCAAAACGGCGAAGAAGTGCGGAAGGCTCAACCAAAACCGCCCTGTGGGCCGCGGCTCACGGCGCTCAGCAGGATGCCTGGGCGCTATTTTTTCTTCTGGGCCGCGGCTCACTTAAGATGTGCCGCGGCTCACGGTACAGTCCGCTCGGGGCTCGCTGATTGTCTTCGTGTGCCGCGGCTCACTTGGTTTGTGCCGCGGCTCATGACCAAAAACTGCTGTTTTCGCCCGTTTTTCATTGTTTCGGCTTTCGGACTCCGATTTCCTGCAAAACATATAAGAATAGTGCATTAAAAGCTCATTTATGCAGATTTAGGCTCAAGATGGATATAAAATAATGATATAAAAGTGCATAAAAATACGCCTAACAAATACCCCCAAACTTGAGCCTTTGCTTGTCCTCAAGCAAAAATTATCAATTTTAAACAAAATGTATCGTGAATAATCATGCAAGTCCATAGTGCTCAACTTAATCAATACTACCCTGAAAATCTCAAAGAATAGTACAAGTGTCGTAATAGTGAGTCACATCCAGGACACTGATTCCACTAAGTAACCAATTTCAGTCCTAATCAATCTTTCATGAAGAAAATCAAGCTCAAAGATTAACAAGCGTGAATTTAACCGATCGTCAATATGAAGGGTTAGATTAAACAAGCCAATTCGCCCAGTCCCACAGTCTAGTGGCAAAATTCATGAGTTTCATTATCAAAATTACTTCTAGGACAGCATTCCCTTATGTATGATCAATAATACGATTCGAGTTAACCACTAGGTTTCGGCTCTCGGGATATTACATCGGAATGATCCTAGGGTGGATTTCCATTCTCATGTATCGGGAAACCGTTTGACGCAAAAGACACTCATGGGGCACTTGGATGCTTCTAGTTACTAAGCCCCCCTCTACAGCGGAGAAAAAAACTCGAATAGCAATTCCCACATGTCAAGGTTGCTGTTTTACGCGAGAGTAAACAACGGATCACGTGAATACCCCCGGTTACTAGGCTTCCCATCATCGGTAATGCGATATTTCTAAATTATTAATCTATTCAGGGTCGTCGTTTTACGCGAGAGTAAACAACGGGTCACGTGAATACTCCCGGTTACTAGACTTCCCATTATAGAACAAATTATATCTCGACTTTTTCTTGGGAAAAACTGTCCGACTCTAAACTCAATTTAAGTGCCAACAAGACTCATATTACTGGACGACTAGCTAACCGAAAAGTATAACCAAACATATAGACGGTGATTTGAAAACACATATGTCTCCTTTCTTATCTGCTAAGATTTCTACAAAAGCGATAAAATTTCGGACCTAATTGAATACTCAACAGAAACAGATATTGCTGACTGCAGCTCGACCAAAAGTCAACCGTTTCTTCCAAGAGACATCAGTATCGTAACATCAGTTTTACACACGGAAGCACGAAAAATTCACCTTTTTGAACAAAACCATCAACAGCATGCAAGGACAATAAAGCAATCGCAATTTATACCCAAGAAAAATTAAGAAGATTATCGCATGCTTCAATTTATTCCACTACACATAACATCATCAATAATAAAACTCATCTGAAATAAAAGAGATAAGGAAAAGTGAAACTTATTCCAAATGTTTTCTTGAAAGCCAACACATGTCTGAGTGGAATCGTCAATCCATACTTCAAATAATGCTCAACATCACGAGGGACCCCCAAACTTAGTCTCTAGTCATGAAATAACGATAGACATTAAATCAAGAAAGACTAGAATATGAAGAATAATAACTCATTTGGGGTTAAAATATTAGAGAGATAAGGGCCAACAAGAATACGAATCCAAACAAAATAACAAAAAAAATTAATAAAAACAACTAACTAGAAAGCAAGTAAAAATTATGGGTTGCCTCCCATCAAGCGCTCTATTTTACGTCTTGACCACGACGTGGCAAAAAGAATTTAACGTGGCTTCTTTCTAGGGAGATTGCCAAATGCCCCCTTCTTGCAATCTATAAGCCTCTTATTCCATAAGGGAGGCTTTGGTTCATGCCCGGTTGCCAAAAATAATGAGTAAGAATAATTATGCGGACAACCAAAAAATGATGGAAGAATATAATAATTGTAAGGCACGAAAAAATAAGCAGAGTTCGAATGGGTAAATAATAAAGACTTATCATGAACAACCTCATTAGAACTCATGGTATCAGCCTCAACAGAATCAAAAGTAATAGGGTCAATCTCTCCCATTATGGATTTAGGAAAGATTATGCGCGGCACCGTTAATAAAAATTTTGGCACAAAAGTGTTCACCTTATTAGTCGAAGTTTGATGACAATTTAATGAAATTTCTTTGGAAACATCATCAATGGTAACTTCTTCTATAGGCTCATCACACTTTATGTAATTATCGGGTGCTGGGGGATCGACCCTAAAACTTAGCATGTGTTTATTCTCAACCTCCCCCTCAACTTCACTACTAAATATATGAGCTGGAAAATAACCATAGTGAATCTCAAGACCACGACTTGCACATTCTCGCTCAAAAAGGGTACTATCAGAATTTTTGAGAACGTCTACACATTGTTCAAGCATGATCTTTTGTTTTGGGGGAGGGGGCTGACTGACCCTATTTGGCAAATTATTAAGAACATCGAAATTTATGAAATGCCAAGGGCCACGATACTCAAAGGAAAACATAATGAAGAAAATAAAAATATAGAGACTAAAGAAAAAAAACTTCAAATTAAAATTAGAGTCGCTTGGTATTGATATTAGCGAAAAATCAGTCCCCGGCAACGGCGCCAAAAACTTGTTGTGGGAAAATCCCTCACAATATGCCGCAAGTGCACGGTGTCAATAAGTAATAAAGTGATAAGTAAAGTATCGTTCCCTCGAGGACTGATTTCACTAAGTACCAAAATATAGTCAACTCACAATTTTATTTGAAGAACAATTATATGGAATTTATACCTAAACTAATAAATAATAGTACTAATAATAATAATAATAATAATAATACTAATAAGGGAGTAGGATTATGATTTTCACCTCAAAAAATCAGGAATGATATTTATTCAATTCAATTCACTTTTATTCAATTGATTGTAAGCCAGGAATTCCTAAATTATTGTAAAGCCTTTCCCAAGGTCGATAGAAAATACTACGAATTATTAACTCGATATAGCCCTATTCGAATTAGATAATTAATAGCTAAAACAGTTCAAGAATTCCCACAATAATTAGGCTTCACAATTCGCATGAGTATATCCCTATCTCACGAAAATTATGATTCGTCTCACAAGAACTATGCCTAAATTTCATCTCCCGAATCCATAAAGACATTCAAAACAAATTAACTGTTGGCCAGACAATTAAAAAGCATTAAGAACAGTAAGAAGAATCCAATTCAATAGAATAACGAGTAAATCGAAATAATAATAAATTATCAAACCGTCATGAAATCGGCTACAATCAAAATCCTACTCGAATAGATCTAGGAACTAAGATGCAGAAAAACCATAGGGATCCGTGGTCTTGTCGTCGCCCACAAATCTCCTCCTTGTGTTCTTCGCCCTAGCTATCGATCCACCTTCCCGTTCCCCCCTTCTTTTCAGCCCTTCAATGCTTATTTATAACTGTTATCAGCCTTCAAAACGCGTCCGTGTGATTAGGTCGAGAACAGGCTCCAAAACGGCGAAGAAGCGCGGAAGGCTCAGCCAAAACCGCCCTGTGGGCCGCGGCTCACTTAATCTGTGCCGCGGCTCACGGCGCTCAGCGGGATGCCTGGGCCGCGGCTCACTTAAGCTGTGCTGCGGCTCACGGTACAGTCCACTCGGGGCTCGCTGATTGTCTTCGTGTGTCGCGGCTCACTTGGTTTGTGCCGCGGCTCATGACCAAAAACTGCTGTTTTCGCCCGTTTTTCATCGTTTCGGCTTTCGGACTCCGATTTCCTGCAACACATATAAGAATAGTGCATTAAAAGCTCATTTATGCAGATTTAGGCTCAAGATGGATATAAAATAATGATATAAAAGCGCATAAAAATACGCCTAACAATTCTTAAGAAAAAAAATTACGCAAACAATGTAGATACAAAATAAATTAAAATGACTTACTTGGTAGACTGCACCTCGTCACACCAACTGCGTAATAGAGAGTCGGGAATGACAAACCACACCTATGAACAACATAAATACGCAAAAAACATCACATATTGCATTTTGAAGAACTGCGTGTTGATTGAAAAACACTTATTAAATAATTAATAACTTACCAACATAGCATTGTTCAAAGCATCCTTCACGCACTGCGGCACGTCCCCCACTCGGGCCACAAAACGGGAACTCTGTCCCGAATGACAATGCCCACATTACGGCTATTTGCCGCCGTAGCATCAGAAGACATCACCGTCCGGCCGTTTCTGTCTAGAGGAATCTCATAACAGCCATGCTTACTGACGTACGAGTCGAGCGCCAGACCCTTTGCCGGGCCACGAGTCTTTTCTTTTTCTTCTCCTCCTCGACTATATTTTTCCCGTTCTCCTTCTCCCTCTCTATCTCCTCGTATAATTTCATCTTCGAAACCCGACAACTCCGCCACCGCATGTTGTCTGGCCAAGACTCGTAGACGTACGCCTCCTCAGGGCTAATCAATCGAACGGGAACACTCCTGTCTCATCGACCTCCGGAATAGTCGGAACCATCGGAGGCATGAATAGACTCGGCGGCGGACCGTGGGGCACCGCCGACGAGGAACTCCGTACATCCCCTGATATAGGAGGGCTGGACGTGGGTCGGTGGTGTTGGGATTCGGTGATTAAAATCGAGATAGCAGCGGATAAGATACCGGTCCAACCAGATAAAAACCGAACCCAAAAAATGGAACGTTCAAGCATCGTATAATCGAATATAATTAATAGACGAAGATAAAAGTAAAAAGATCATACCCTTGATGACCTTTGAAAATATCTTCACGTAGGAATTTTCCCGAGCAAAGCTTTGATCGTTTCCTTGGTCACCAACACGAACACGAATCCGATTCGTTCTAGCTTGATGAATGATCGAAACACCGAAATTAAGCCGAGTGTCTCTATGTTATCACACGTCGAATATTAATTGGAAAAATAAAATATTAATCCGTTCTCTAAGAACACGGCTAGGGATTAATACTGTATTTTTCTTCTCTTCTATTCTTCTTTTTCTTTCTCACAAAGTTGATCAAGAAAAACTTGAAGAAAATTTTTCTTCCTCTCACACAACTCACGGCTATTACACACACTTGAGTGTGTTGGTTTGTTTTCACAAGTCTTACAACACATGGTATGAATGACTTGGTGAATATATATAATGAAATGAGATCAAATAATGATATTATCATATCATATCATTTTGTCCTCAAATCATTAAAATAAAACCAAGACATCTCATACACCATGTTGTAACATGGAAATCAAGAGGAAGGTGGGGGGGGGGGGGGCACAAGTGTAGGTGAGAAAAAATGAGCTGAGCCACTCGGTTCATGTACCTGACGTTTGCGTGTCTAGTCCGTTAAGTACACTTTGTTTTATATCAAATGTATTTATACTTAATTAATTAATTCAATTAATTAATTTTATCAAATACAAAACAATAAATATATTTCTCCAAGAAATAATTTATTTGTGAATTAAATTAACCACCCGGTGATTAATTTCTATTCACTAGCCCGCTTGATTTATCAAATAAATCATATTAGATATCTAATATCTAATATTAATGAAGCGACAATAAATACATATATATCCATCAAATATTCTTGTGCGCGACTCCATAGGTCCGTCTTAGTCGGCAACGAGAGGAACCAAAGAGTACGGGTAACACTTAGCCAGTCTAGTGCTCCGTACCGTAACCCGACTAAGATCGAATGATCGCATCATTCCAAAACCATTATGTCATGAATACCATATACGTATAAACCCTTCAATCATATATCCCGGTCAAGTATTAGGGTCACGGTAAAGTCAAACCCTATTATAACTTGACACTATGCATCTGTTAATGCAAACCAAGATCACCGAGCTATCATGTATCAAATACTACTAGCTCTAAATGCTTTGGCCAAAGACTTATGATCTCATTTGCCATTAACCGCATAGGATATTTACCTGCTCACTAACAGGAGAAAGAATCCTATCTTGGTATTCAGTAAAGACTGCTACTTGCCCACTAAGTTGCATTTTGAGGTTGACCCCACCAACCGGCGATTAGATCGAACTACTCTAATGACTAACTTAATGTCACAAGCACATCTCCTACTGAATCCTCAAGTCAAAGGTCCACGTATACCTATCACAACCTTTCGATTCAGTTATTGACAATCCCTGAGTAATATCCATGTAACCGAATCGAGGTGAGTCGTGTTCGAGTACACTAATTCCATTAGCATACCTATAACGTGCGCTCCCACTAAGCCTTAGTGAAGACTGGCACTCTACATGTCAAAGTACACGTTATACAAATCTTGTCTAAACTTATTGTCCAGTTAAGTTTTATCGACTTACGAATCAGTTAAGCATTTGAGCCCTAAACACTTCCAGTGCCTTTCTCCCTATCTCCATAAGGAGTGGAATGTTTGCTCTCAAATGCAAGGACTTATTTAGTCTATATACCTAATCACAATGCCAGTGATATACAATAATATGGAAATAATAATTGCCTTATTAAATATTCATAATTACAATACAAATGCTCTCACTCTATCATCCTATGAGTGGCATTCGAGGGCATATTCCTAACAATCTCCCACTTGCACTCAATGCCACACACTATGGTATCTAATACCCATACTCTCTAAATGTCTCTCTAGGACCTTCTGAGATAGTGGCTTGGTAAGCGGATCAGCAACGTTATTTGTTGTGCCTACTCTCTGCAGTATAACATTCCCTTCTTGAACTATTTCTATAACAAAATGATATTTTCTCGCAATATGTTTGGTGTTGTGGTGAGACCTAGGCTCCTTAGCCTGTGCAACAGCTCCGTCGTTGTCGCAAAACAGCGTCACGGGCTTCTATGTGTTAGGAACCACTTGAAGTTCCTTAGTGAACTTCTTAATCCAAAAAGCTTCTTTAGCAGCCTCCGTAGCTGCCTGATATTCGGCTTGACATGTAGAGATAGCAGTCGAACTTTGCTTGGTACTTCTCCAAGAAACTGCCCCACCATTCAGAGTAAATATATACCCTTGTGGACATCTGAGCATCCATGTCCCCCGAAAAATCTGAGTCTGTATAACCCATCACTCTAAGTTCTCCACCACCATATGTAAGAACCAAGTCTTTAGTCCTCCTTAGGTACTTAAGAATGTTCTTCACAGCAGTCCAATGTTCCTGACCTAGATTTGACTGAAACTGACTTACTATGCTGACAACATAGGCAATGTCCGGTCTAGTGCAAATCATAGCGTACATGAGGCTACCTACTGCCGAAGCATAGGGTACCTTGCTCATTTCCTTTCTGTCTTCCTCACTTTGAGGACACATCTCTAAGGAATTTTTTTGCACTATGTTGCATAGGTAGAAACCCTCTTTTAGAATCTTCCATCCTAAATCGCTTCAGGATCTTTTCTATATAGAGGGCTTGGGAAAGACCTAACATTTTTTTCGCTCTATCCCGATAGAGACGAATACCCAGAATATAGGCAGCTTCTCCCAAGTCTTTCATTGAGAACTCTCTAGAAAGCCAAGCTTTCACAGAACTGAGCATTCCTACGTCGTTTCCTATAAGTAGAATGTCATCTACTTATAGTATTAGGAATGCAGTTTTGCCCCCACTAACTTTTTTGTAAATACAGGGTTCTTCTTCATTTTGGACAAAATCAAACTCTTTGACTGTCTCGTTAAAATGAAGATTCCTACTTCGCGAAGCTTGTTTCAGTCCATAAATGGCACGCTGAAGTTTGCATACTTTATGAATATTGGTTTGAGATATGAATCCCTTAGGCTGTTCCATGTAAATATCCTCCTCGAGGAATCCATTTAGAAATGCCGTTTTCACATCCATTTGCCATATTTCATAATCTAAGTGGGCTGCTATAGCAAGCATCATGCGAATAGACTTAATCATAGCTACAGGCGAGAAGGTCTCGAAGTAATCGATTCCTTCTCTTTGGGAATAACCCTTTGCCACAAGCCTGGACTTATAGGTATCAACCTTTCCATCTCCATCAGTCTTTCTTTTATAGATTCATTTGTTTCTAATAGGCACTATGCCTTTAGGACGATCTACTAAAGTCTAGACCTGATTAGCATGCATTGAGTCTATCTCAGCTTCCATAGCTTCCTGCCACTTGTCGGAGTCAACATCTACCATCGCTTGGTCGTATGTAGAAGGATCATTCTCTTGACTACTTTCTGTCATGTCATGGACACCCAGTTCCTTTTGATGCAGATAGCCATACCTCTCAGGTAATTGAGAAATTCTATTAGACTTGCGAGGTTGTGTTTGTATTTCAGAAGGTTTGGTTCTAATATCTTGTACAGGTGTCTCATTTGGTGTTTCTTTTATTTCTTCCAAAGAAATATCTCTACCAGTGCATCCTTCCTGAATAAATTGATCTTCCAGGAAGTGTGCTTGTATAGCAATAATGATCCTATGATCTTCGTGCATATAGAATAGATATCCCATGGAATCTACTGGATATCCTATGAAACGACCTTTCATAGACCTAGCTTCCAATTTCTCTACTTTAGTCTTCTTGACATAAGCAGGGCATCCCCAAATCCTAATGTGATTAAGACTTGGTTTCCTACCTCTACACATCTCATGTGGAGTCTTAGGAACGGATTTGGAAGGACATCTGTTTAAGATATGCATAGCAGTAAGGAGCGCGTAACCCCACAGATAAACTGGTAGATCAGTATAGTTAAGCATGGAGGGAACCATGTCCAACAAGGTTCGGTTCCTTCTTTCTGATACACCATTTAATTGTGGAGTAGTTGGAGGAGTGAATTGTGACACTATTCCTAGTTCTTTTAAGAACTGATCAAACTCGGTACTCATGTACTCACCACCTCGGTCTGACCGAAGAGTCTTCACACGGTTACCTGTTTGATTTTCAACTATGGCTTTAAATTCTTTGAATTTATCAAAAGCTTCAGACTTATGTTTCATTAAGTACACGAACCCATACCTAGTATGGTCATCAGTGAATGTAATAAAATACTGAAAGCCATCTCGTGCCACTACAAAAGGGCCACAGACGTCGGTATGGATCAATCCAAGTTTTTCAGCAGCTCTTTCAAAAGTCCCTGCAAAGGGTAACTTAGTCATTTTGCCTTGAAGACAAGATTCACAATTTGGATAGGGATCTGATCCCAATGGACCTGTAAGCCCATCTTTCTCCATTTTATAAACCTTGGTCTGACCAATATGACTAAGTCTAAGATGCCACTTAAGTGCTTGGTTTGTTTCATCCCTACCACGCTTCCTAGTTATAGTGTTCACAGTTGTTTTATTCTTTAGATTTAAATGGTATAAACCATTTAATAATGTAGCAGTACT
Organism: Orobanche coerulescens; assembly: GCA_033398695.1. NCBI lineage: Eukaryota > Viridiplantae > Streptophyta > Magnoliopsida > Lamiales > Orobanchaceae > Orobanche > Orobanche coerulescens. The sequence goes on along the minus strand of CM065805.1, from coordinate 23,992,902 downwards.
AAGCAATTTATTTCTGAAATAAATATGACAGGACCCATCTCCAATAAAGAAGTGAAATCCCTTTCGGTCCATGACCGGAATTGATACAATATTCTTGTGCCCCTTGAGCATAACAAATACATCATCTAAAGTAAGAATAAAACCAGATTCAAAATCCAACATAAGGGATCCGATATCAGAAGCCTCAACACTATGCCCACTTCCGACGGTGACCATCACCTTCCCTGAATCCAGCTTCCTACTTCATTCCAGATCCTGATTCATTGTACAAATGTGAGAACTCGCACCGGAATCAAGTATCCAAGAAGTAGAATATATAGTTACAGAACAATTTGTTTCTAAAACAAGTAGTTCCGTACCTGAAGGCGCATTACGGTCAAGCTTTGGACAGTACCTCTTCCAGTGGCCTAGCTCACCGCAGTTGAGGCATACATCCGTTTTCTTAGCCCTCTTGCTCTTTTGAGCCATTGGGGCCTTGCCCTTTCCCTTGTCAATCTTGGCTATTGGACCTAACTGCTTCTTGTTCTTTTTCTTCTTATTCTTGGACTTCCAAGTCCCAGAAGAAATCACAAGTGCAGCTTCCTTTCCCTTTGTCTTCATCTGAGACTGGGCAGTCCTCAGTTTGTTCATTAGCCCAGCTAAGTTATATGTAATCTCATTGCAGTTGAAGTTTATGACAAATTGGGAAAAGGAGTCAGGAAGTGACTGCAAGATAAGGTCAGTTTGGAGAGATGCATGCATCTGAAAATCAAGAGCTTCCAATCTCTCAATCATCGAGATCATCTTGAGGACATGGTCCCCAACCCTCTCTCCTTCCTTCATCCTGGCGCCGAATAATTTCTTCGATATCTCATATCTAGCAGTTCGGCTATGCTCTCCATATAGCTCAGTCAGGTGCGCTAAGATGGCTCGCGAAGACGTCATCTTTTCATGGGCACGTTGAAGCTCATTAGTCATTGAGCCTAACATGTACCCTCACACTCTTATGTCGTCTTTTACCCATTTCTCATGGGCATCGACATCTTCCTGATTGGCTCGGGTTCTTGCAGGAGCTGCTGGGATGTCCGCCTCCAAGACATATCCCAGCATTTCCATAGTTAGGACAATCCTCAAGTTCTGGCTTGATCCACATAGTTCGGACCAGTCAGGACGTTCTTTTCAAGTAGTATAGCGAGTGGGTTCATTGTCATATTGAGAGTTTTGTTAACTGCAGAGAATAATTTAAGATTCGTTAGTGATTGTTTAATTATGATCCGAGTAAAGAATTTAAGGACTTTCTTTATTCATAACTCGGCTCCCACTATTTTATCAGCATTTACACACTCCCATGTTAAATCCGGAAGTCTAGGGTGACTTCATAGTGGTGATCGATTTCTTTACAAAGTTTAATAGAGAGCAACCCATACGGTTTCTATTCTATTATTCTTTATAAAGTGGTGTCTAACACCAACCCATCTAATGGATGATTCGATCTTCTTTTACCCCTAGTTCACTTGCCCTCAACCCATTCGGTTTCTATGGCTCGCTGAACTATTTAAGTTTAAACCATCCACTCCTATTAGTCTGACAATTGAATCTTACCCGGCAACCCATACGGTTTATAGGGGTTTGATTTATCACAACCAAAGGCATCTAATGCACTCTAGGAATTTATCAACTTTCCCCAAAAATATTACCCCGACATACTCGGAAGAATAATATTCCGGTTTAGATTTCAATTTTCCATGAGTTTGACGGAGGGTAGGAAACCTCGTAACCTTTATAACTTAGTGCTTGTAAGTGGGAGTACTAACGCGATTATATGTTACACTTTGCATATTAATCCGTTTATAAGCGCGGTTTTTTGGTTTGTTTGTTTGTCATACAATATGAAAACATACACAACCTAAAACTAACAACATGCAGTTCATGGACCGTTCCTAGAACAAAAACATCATAATCTAATTACATGTCTTCGGTTTTGAATCTTCGTCTTCTCGAATGGATCTTCCTCCGGTCTTCATCATTACTTATAAATTTTACATTTGAAAAATTGCATCCTATACAAATTTTCTAGTAAAATAAATAGGCTCAAAACGGCCTTTACAACCCAATCGAACAAAACAACCGATTCAAAACTAGGTCCATGAACTACATCCCCATTCAAAATTAATGCAATAATTACATTAAATAAATGGTAAAAATGATTAATCTAAATATTAATCTAATCAACAAAATTAATCTAACAATTAGAATTAATCCAATTAATTCACTTAACCGTTAATTTTAATTTGTTCCGGACAAAATAAATATTTCATTAAATTAATTCCCTTAAAATAAAATTACCATAATTATATTTTAGTCAAATTAAATCCAATTTAATTTGCGGGAAATTAATTTACCGAACGAAATATAAAAAATGGAGTCGGAAAACACAAGGCCCAGGCCAAGCCCGCGGCCTCAATTTGCCAGCCAATGACCAGCCCGGCCATTGACCAGCTGACCCCGTGACCAGTGCCGCCATTTTTCCGGCTCGTTTTTTTCGTCCCGAATTCAAAAATAATATTTTTTTTCTAATTTTTATATTACACAATTAAATCAGTTTTTCAAAAGAAAAATAGATTTATATTGTAGCATAAAATCATGAAAAATAATTTTTAGATGAACAATTAAACATCAACAATTAATACAATTATGATACTAAATCAAAAAAAAATCAAGCATTCCAAATGCAAATATAGAATATACGATCGCATAAACCTTGCTCCGATACCACTGTTGGGATTCGGTGATTAAAATCGAAATAGCAGCGGAAAAGATACCGGTCCAACCGGATAAAAACCGAACCCCAAAAACGGAACGTTCAAGCATCGTATAATCGAATATAATTAATAGACAAAGATAAAAGTAAAAAGATCATACCCTTGATGACCTTTGAAAATATCTTCACGTAGGAATTTTCCCGAGCAAAGCTTTGATCGTTTCCTTGGTCACCAACACGAATACGAATCCGATTCGTTCTAGCTTGATGAATGATCGAAACACCGAAATTAAGCCGAGTGTCTCTACGTTATCACGCGTCGAATATTGATTGAAAAAATAAAATATTAATCCATTCTCTAAGAACACGGCTAGGTATTAATACTGTATTTTTCTTCTCTTCTATTTGTTTTTTTTCTTTCTCACAAAATTGATCAAGAAAAACTTGAAGAAAAATTTTCTTCCTCTCACACAACTCACGGCTATTACACACACTTGAGTGTGTTGGTTTGTTTTCACAAGTCTTACAACACATGGTATGAATGACTTGGTGAATATATATAATGAAATGAGATCAAATAATGATATTATCATATCATATCATTTTGTCCTCAAATCATTAAAATAAAATCAAGACATCTCATACACCATGTTGTAACATGGAAATCAAGAGGAAGGTGGGGGGGGGGGGGGGGCACAAGTGTAGCTGAGAAAAAACGAGCCGAGTCACTCGGTTCGTGTACCAGACGTTTGCGTGTCTAGTCCGTTAAGTACACTTCGTTTTATCTCAAATGTATTTATACTTAATTAATTAATCCAATCAATTAATTTTATCAAATACAAAATAATAAATATATTTCTCCAAGAAATAATTTATTTATGAATTAAATTAACTACCTGGTGATTAATTTCTATTCACTAGCCCGCTTGATTGATCAAATAAATCACATTAGATATCTAATATCTAATTAATGAAGAGACAATAAATAAATATATATATATATCAAATATTCTTGTGCGCGACTCCATAGGTCCGTCTTAGTCGGCAATGGGAGGAACCAAAGGGTACGGGTAACACTTAGCCAGTCTAGTGCTCCGTACCGTAACCCGACTAAGATCGAATGATCGCATCATTCCAAAACCATTATGTCATGAATACCGTATACGTATAAACCCTTCAATCATATATTCCGGTCAAGTATTAGGGTCACGGTAAAGTCAAACCCTATTATAACTTGACACTATGCATCTGTTAATGCAAACCGAGATCACTGAGCTATCATGTATCAAATACTACTAGCTCTAAATGCTTTGGCCAAAGACTTATGATCTCATTTGCCAGTAACCGCATAGGATATTTATCTGCTCACTAACAGGAGAAAGAATCCTATCTTGGTATTCAGTAAAGACTGCTACTTGCCCACCAAGTTGCATTTCGAGGTTGACCCCACCAACCAGTGATTGGATCGAACTACTCTAATGACTAACTTAATGTCACAAGCACATCTCCTACTGAATCCTCAAGTCAAAGGTCCACGTATACCTATCACAACCTTTCGATTCAGTCATTGACAATCCCCGAGTGATATCCATGTAACAGAATCGAGGTGAGTCGTGTTCGAGTACACTAATCCCATTAGCATACCTATAACGTGCGCTCCCACTAACCATTAGTGAAGACTGGCACTCTACATGTCAAAGTACACGTTATACAAGTCTTGTCTAAACTTATTGTCCAGTTAAGTTTTATCGACTTACGAACCAGTTAAGCATTTGAGCCCTAAATAGTTCCAGTGCCTTTATCCCTATCTCCATAAGGAGTGGAATGTTTGCTCTCAAATGCAAGAACTTATTTATTCTGTATACCAAATCACAATGCCAGTGATATGCAATAATATGGAAATAATAATTGCCTTATTAAATATTCACAATTACAATACAAAGGCTCTCACTCTATCATCCTATGAGTGGCATTCGAGGGCATATTCCTAACAGGTGGATGGGAGGCATACGAGTCTCCATCTGCGAGGGGGTCGACTGTGGTGTGTGAAAGGATAAACGCCGCGCTAGTGCAGCGAGCTCATCGGTTGACCGCTGCATATGAACGGATGACCGTCTCGCTTCGACAGCATGGTCATCTGTCGCCCTCACAAAATCGTTAGCGTTCATGCCGGTAGCTTCTAGTATCTGGCGGGCACGAGCGCTACTCTGAGATATGTACTGAGTAGCGTGATCCGCCCTACTAGAGGCTGCCGATCTCCCCCCCGAATCGGGAGTGGTCGACTTTGTCGACTTCTTCCCCAAGGCTCTCTTTATTCTCTCTATCTTCAAATAATGCGCATACAACAAAATTAAAGAAACATACAGATATTCAAAAATTTGACAGAGTTTCCACAGTAAATTAAACAATCACACAACAGTAATTATCAATGCCATACCACGTTAATATTTCGATTAACGCCGGCTATACAATCCCTTCCTCCTCAAACAAATTCATCAAATATCTCATCAATTCACAACTCATCAAACAATTTACCTAATTCATCACACAATTCATCATATTTCATCCAATTCACAAATTCATCAAATATTTCATCAATTCACAACTAACAATTGATGAAAACTAAATTAAACACAAAATATGGAAAATACTAAATTCATCAAATAATCTAAACAAATTCATCAAACAAATACAATAAATTCATCAAACAAATAAAAATTAAATAAAACACAAAATTCTAAAAACTAAATAAAACCTAACCTAATAAAGTAAAAAATAATAAAAACTACATGAAAAACAACCTAATTACAGATAAAATTAATATACAAAAAATGCACAAAAAAAAGGTCTACACTATAAAAAAAATAGTTTTTACCGACGCCAAACGCCGTTGGTGAAACAGAAAATGGCGTCGGTAAAAAATTTATGGACGCCATTACCGACGGCAATCCGCCGTTGGAAAAACGCTCGTCGGTAATTTTTTACCGACGCAATTACCGACGCCACTATTTACCGACGCCATTTTTGGCGTTGTTAAATTAAAAATAAAAAAATCTAAAAAAGTCAGGCCAGGACTCAGGCGGGTCACGTCCGTGCTCAGGCGGGTTAGGTCCGGGCTCAGGCGGGTCGGGCGGGTCAGGTCCAGGTCCAGGCTCAAGCGGGTCGGGCGGGTCAGGTCCGGGCTCCATTCAATTTCAAATGACTGAGAAAGATTTTGGTATATAAACAACACAATACACTACTGTTTTTCTGATGTGGGATAGTGTAAAAAATTTACCGACGCTATTTCGGCATCAGTAATGGCGTCGGTAAATACTGACGTTGGTAAACGGCGTCGTTAATTGTGAAAAAAAGAAAAAATAAATTTACCAATGCCAAAATGGCGTCGGTAAGGGCATCGGTAAACGGCGTCAGTAATTGTGAAAAAAAGAAAAAAAATAAAATAAAAAATTTACCAACGCCAAATGCCATCGGTAAGGGCGTCGGTAAATGGCATCGTTAATTGTGAAAAAAAGAAAAAAATAAGTCTGCGAACCGATTGTCGGTAATGGCGTCAGTAAATCAATTAAATAATGGACGTCACTAATGGCGTCGGTAAATTATAAGTTTAACAACGGCGGGTACGGGCGTCGGTAAATGGCGTTGGTAAAAACTGTTTTTTTGTAGTGTTACCTGTACGGCGGTCGGGCGGCGGGCAGCGGGCGGTAGGGCAGGCGGGCGGCGGTGTTCCGGCGGGTAGGTGACGGGGGCCGGGGTCTGGTGTCTTGAATCGCAGGTGGGGGAAGAAAAAAGAAGAAAAGAAAGAAGAAAGAAGAGAAGAAGGTATATATATTTAGAGGTTTAGCCGATGACTAGATATAAGTCGTCGGCTAAACCCCAATTTTTTTTCTGGACCGCGGTCCCAAATCCAGACCGCGTGACAGGGCCCCCCAAAATCATCCAGACTGCGGTCCCATCCCTCCAGACCGCGGTCCAACCCCCCTGTGTGTAGAAAATATATTTAGAGGTTTAGCCGACGACAAGATATAAGTCGTCGGCTAAACCCTAATATTTTTTTCCGGACCGCGTGACAGCGCCCCCCCAAAATCATCTAGACCGCGGTCCCAGCCCTCCAGACTGCGGTCCAACCCCCCTGTGTGCAGAAAATGCGATTTTCTGCAATTTTTGGCGATTTTTGACGGGTATATATAGGGAAACCCTATACCCAACTTCTCCCAAAAGCGATTCGTATACTTGCGAGTTTTAATTTGTTCATCATTATTATTATTACTATTTTTTTTGTTTCCGAAAAAGCAAAAACAATCATTATATATAACGTATGAAAATAAACATCTAATAAATTTATGGCTCATAGTCTGAGTCATCACTACAGTCTGTCTCATTATCTGAGTTGATATCCGGCAATATATGCCTCAAGTCGTCTACATTATCGTCATCAGAATTTTCAGGTAATTCGTCTGTATCAACGTCAACGTACCCGCGAGCATCACCACGGAGTCGGACGACTCGTCCTTCAGGAACATTATTCATCGTAATTGTCGTTGATGGTGGAATATTTGCTGCATTTGGCTCTTGATAAGCATCATCGTCATCGGTACCTGTTGTTTCTCCCAGTGTAGCAGCGCTATAAATATTCCTCATTGTCACAACGTTCACTATCTTCCATGTGCCTTTCTTCACCAATTCATCCAAATAATACACCGACTTTGCTGATGTTGCAAATACAAAAGGATCACTTTCATACCATGTAGTTGAAGTGTCAACGGATAACAGCCCGTAGTCGTCTTGCATATAGGTTCGAAGACTGGTGTCGTACCATCGAAACTTAAACAAGTAAATTATCATGCCTTCCCCGTGAATTAGTTCTACCACTTCCATAAGAATACCGTAATATCCACCATCTACCATAACCCCAGAATTTTGACATCTTGTTTTTTGGTCTCTCTCAAGGCATACGAATGTGACACCGTTGACTTTGGCCACCGAATAAATTCTTGACATAACCGGCTTAATAGAAAGAAGCACAAGTTCACGCGACCAGTTAGGGTGTCCGTCATCTTGTATATGGGTCATCTGTGGTAAAAAAACTTTTTATGTAAAAAAAATCTCAAGTCCAAAATCAATAGCAACTGAATGTATACGTATCCACTCTCCAAAATAGTCGGCAAAAGTGTCATTGTGTAATCTAGTGTCACCTTGCACCATATCGTATGACAAGTGGATGTCTTTCCAGTACTGAATTTCTGGACAATTGAGCAATATCCACCAATGTGCAATTCGTGACTCGTACGGGTCTAATTGTCTTCCTGGCAATCTCCCATAGACGTCAACCTCAGTGGAGATGATAGAAATATTGAATTGTATTTCATCTGCTGGAATAGAGCGGGAAGGGGGCTCGAAGGCGGGCACAACTTGATATACGTAATACACTCTGACGCAAGGTATGATTCTGCAATGCATCCTTCCGGTGCAGACTTATTGGCCACAGAGTCTTTATAATCACCGAGTTGCCTGTAATATTGTCATTGTGTTAGAAATCATATTTAATTTGACAATATTATATATATAATACAAAATCATGTTACCTTTCAACCGAGTACATCCACGTGTAGTGCACTGGACCAGTGAGCAATAACTGCCGGGGAAGGTGGATCATGAGGTGAGGCATGAGGTCAAAAAAGTTTGGAGGAAATATTCGCTCAAACTTGCACAAGATATAGATGATCTCATCTTGCATTTGACGCACATCATATCTCTTCACTTCTCTCGTACATAATTTCTGTAAAAATCTTGACAATGCAACACAGGGCTCGACCACCTATTTTGGTAAGTACGATCGAATAAATACCAGAAATAGGCGTTGGAGTAGGATATGACAATCACGACTCTTCAAACCAGTTAACTTGTTCTCCCTGAAATTAATGCATCTTCCTATATTTCCGGCATACCCGGTAGGATACCTAGCAGTCCTTATCCACCAAAATATCTCGCTTTTACGCTTCAGCGATTCTGATGTAAGCTGCCTTAGGCATTTTTTGTTTTCCCTTGACAGTCTTCAACCACAAATGTTTTCTTATGCTCATTTCTTCCAAAACTTTGCGTGCTTTTGGCCCGTCTTTGGTCTTTCCCTCCCAACCTAAGATTGTCCCAACCACACTTTCGCAAACATTCTTTTCAATGTGCATGACATCCAAGAAGTTCCTTATTAGTAACTTGCACCAGTAAGGCAATTCCCAAAATATACTTTTGTGCGACCAATACTTATACCTGTCGGGCCTTTCAGGGGTTGCTGCAATCACGTCCGGATGGTTGCTAAGCTGACCAAAATCGTACTTATTAAGAATAGATATTATTTCATCACCTGTCCACTATCGTGGTGGCTCGCCCATTTCTACAGTGCCATCAAATGCTGCAGCATCCATACGCCACTCATGTTCCCTCCCAAGCCATATCCGATGACGCATTCAGATAACTTTCCTACAGTGGTACCTATCACAATCTGCATTCAAACACACTGGACAACCTATATATCCGCTAATAACAGATCCAGACAACATTCCATATGCAGTAAAATCACTAATAGTGCCGATACACATGGCGTGCAAGTAGAACGTCTCGGACGAATAACTGTCGTACGTGGGATGACCTTGCTCCCACAACAATTTCAGCTCCTCTATCAAAGGTCTCATATACACATCGATACACTTTCCCTGATATCCCGGCCCCGGGACTAATAAGGTCAACATATTATACTCCTTCCGCATGCACATCCACGGAGGAAGATTATAAGGAATCACTACAACAGGCCATATGAAAGACTCATGTTACCAAAAGGGTTGAAACCATCAGATGCAATCCCGAGCCTCATATTTCGGATATCTGAAGAAAAATTCGGATACTCCCTATCTATATGCTTCCACGCCTCTCCATTCGAAGGGTGTATCATAGTATCCCTATCATGAGTGCGAGGCTCGACGTGCCATCTCATTGCTTTTGCCGTGTGAGGAGACATAAAAAGCCGTTCCAACCTGTCCTTCAGTAGAAAATACCAAAGTACCTTCACCGGTTTCTCTTTCCTAGAAGGAGTGATCCTATATCTCTCTGTATCACATACAGGACATCTCGTGAGCTCTTCATTAGGATGCCCCAGAATAGAACACAATCATACATGCAGACGTGGATCTTAATGTAGGAAAGACCAAGATCTTTCAAAATTCGTCTCATTTTGGTATATGTGTTAGGAAGACGATGACCCTGTGGAAGCATATTACTCGTAAGCTCCAAGTAATCATCCACAGACTTGATGGATGATCTGTTCTCCACATTTAATCTCATCGTTTCCATGACACAATCAAGAACAATCATGTTACACCCCGGGTACAGAGGGGTCTATTGGAGTTGAATTAGCTTGTTGTACCTGTCAAGCCCAGCAGTATTGCAAGGCATCGGTCTACGGGGTCGTGGGATTGGCTCAGTTGGTACAGACGTCTCGGAATAACCAAACACATCATCAATCAACCTCCTCTTCGGATCGGTGAACCCGTCGTTACCACTGAATTGTCCGTGATCATACGGAATAACAGAATTCGGTACTTCACCGTGGTATATCCAACATGTATATTTATTCCAAAAACCATTCTTCTTTAGGTGCTCCCAGACCTCATCAAATGGAAAACGATGCATATCACTGCGACATATACATTTATTGCACGGACAGTAGTGCAACGTATAGCACTGTCGTGCTCTTTTACAAATCTCATAAACTGCTTCATCCATCCATTACTCTTGGATCCCATTTTCGTAACTCAATCCAACTCTTGTCCATCCTGAAAATGTATAAATTTTCCAATATTAATCCAACTAACTAATATTGTTCAAATTATAAATGGAATCACAACAAACAATCAATATAACATCTACAACGAATATTATAATTAAATCTCAAGACACCCAAAAAGTTCCTTATCCTGAAATTCATTAAGACACTTTTTTCTTAATCTATTCGATACACCTCAATGTATATGAATCATAATGATTATCATCACAAAAATTAAGAGTTATATAGAAAAGCTTTCGAATATACAACATGAATAATACAAAGTTTCAAAATCACAATAAAAAATACAATAAAATACCTTAATCGAATTGGTGATTATAGCAACTCGTAGAAACCTTCGTCACTCCAGCTAGCACAACTCAAAGTAGCAACACAAACTCAAAAAATACACAAAATCAAGGTTTTTTCGCCTGAAAATAACTGAGGACGATATATAATTCTAAATGGGAGGTTTAGCCGACGGCTTGATCTGGGTCGTCGGCTAAATCGTTACAAAAGTCTTCGGCTAAAGTTTAACACTTTAGCCGACGACTACATTGTAGTTTAGCCGACGACGTTGACAAAAGTCGTCGACTAAAACATTTTGGCCGACGACATTGTGGTCGTCGGCTAAAGTCCAAAGTTTAGCCGACGACACTTAAAAATCATCGACCGTTTTTTTATGTGTCGTCGGATAAAGTCTTTTTTTTGGTAGTGTGGGTCGCCCCGCCCCGCGACCCGCAGCGGGGCGGGTCGGGTCTGGGTATCATTTTTCCCCCGTGGGTACCCCCTGCCCTGCCCTACATTACTTTTTAATTATTTTAAATATATTTATTATATATTTTATATATATAGTATTTATATTTATATATTTTTTATACATTTATTACACGGACAGTAGTGCAACGTATTACCACTGTCGTGCTCTTTTACAAATCTCATAAACTGCTTCATCCCATCCATTACTCTTGGATCCCATTTTCGTAACCTAATCCAACTCTTGTCCATCCTGAAAATGTATAAATTTTCCAATATTAATCCAACTAACTAATATTGTTCAAATTATAAATGGAATCACAACAAACAATCAATATAACGTCTACAACGAATATTATAATTAAATCTCAAGACACCCAAAAAGTTCCTTATCCTTAAATTCACTAAGACACTTTTTTCTTAATCTATTCGATACACCTCAATGTATATGAATCATAATGATTATCATCACAAAAATTAAGGGTTATACAGAAAAGCTTTCGAATATACAACATGAATAATACAAAGTTTCGAAATCACCATAAAAAATACAATAAAATACCTTAATCAAATTGGTGATTATAGCAACCAGTAGAAACCTTCGTCACTCCAACTAGCACAACTCAAAGTAGCAACACAAACTCAAAAAATACACAAAATCAAGGTTTTTTCACCTGAAAATAACTGAGGACGATTATAATTTCAAATTGGATGTTTAGCCGACGACTTGATCTGGGTCGTCTGCTAAATCGTTACAAAAGTCGTCGGATAAAGTGTTAAACTTTAGCCGACGACTACGTTGTAGTTTAGCCGACGACGTTGACAAAAGTCGTCGGCTAAAACGTTTTAGCCGACGACATTGTGGGTCGTCGGCTAAAGTCCAAAGGTTAGCCTACGACACTTAAAAAATCGTCGGCCGTTTTTTTAAGTGTCGTCGGCTAAAGTCCTTTTTTTGGTAGTGTGAGTCGCCCCGCCCCGCGACCCGCAGCGGGGCGGGACGGGTCTGGGTATCATTTTTGCCCCGTGGGTACCCCCCTGCCCTGCCCTGTATTACTTTTTAATTATTTTAAATATATTTAATATATATTTTATATATATAGTATTTATATTTCTATACTTTTTTATACATTTATTAATATATCTTATATATTTTTGTTAATATTGACAAATTTTTAGTAATATGTATTATAAAGATAAAATACTAGATAAAAACTCATAAACATATTTATTTTATTCACTTTAAAATAATATTTTCCCTACGCCCGCCCCGTCCCATTGCCTATCCCTACAAAAAATTATTTGTTGTTTTTTTGTAACCGGCTCTTGTTGGTTTACATTCAAAAAACTGTTTTTATTGGAGGGTCTCGTTGACGTGCATCCAGTAGGAATTGAACTTACGAAGTCGCCAATTATGAGTTGGATGCAATTATAATGGTGTTTGTAAAAAAAATGATAGACATTAAAGGCAAAAAGTTAAAAAAAAGTCCAAAAAAATTATATTAAAAAAATAGTAAAAATAATTAAAAAACAGAAATTTTAAAAAAATATAAAATTTTGAAACTACACATATTTGGTAAATATTTTTGAAACTATACCTATTTGGTAAATAAGTTTTTCAAAAATACCCTTGATCAAAAACTCATAAATATTAATTGTTCCACTATAAAAACAAATAAAATAAATAGTGGGATGATTTATATATTTTACCTTTTTGTTTCATGACTACTTATATATACATTATATCTAAATTACTCATTTTCCATAATACTGTTCGACAACTATTGTGTCCGACTCTTTACAAGTGTTTTGCTAGGACAATAATTCCATCTAGGGGTGGCATTTCGGAACCAAAATTGAAAATCCAACTGAAAAAATCCAAAAAAAGAATTGAAGAATCGAAACCAAAGAAGACCGAACCAAAAAATAGAAAAACAGAACCGAACCGAATTGGTTTGGTTCGGTTCTCGGTTCGGGGTTGGACAAAACCGACCGAATCGAAATGGAGCGAAGTCAAAGTCAACATACTAAAACGACATCGTTTTGTGAGTTTTACGTGTTTGAAATTTTAGTGTAATTTGTTTTTCTTTTTTAAGACCCTCATGGATCCAAGGAGGATCAATAATATGCTCATCTAATTAGTGATTCCAACTAATTTTGGTTTAGAGAATGAGTTATTGTGATTTGTGATTGTTATATCTTTTGAGATATTTGTAAATTGCTATGCAAGTCTACCTTTTATCTTGAATATATATATATTTGAATTTATATTGTGAAGAACCGAAAAAATATTAAAACAAATCAAAACCGAACCAAATATTTATAAAACCGAATTTAACCGAATCGAACTTCAAAAAGAATCAAACCAACTGAATATTTAGTTCGATTATCAGTTTGGATCAAAAACCGAACCGAATGAAACCGAGTCTACCCCTCCTTCCATCCATCACTAGGATAATAATTCTGTTCCAATGGTAGTAATTAAACGTAACATTTTCAATTGAGCTACGCTCGATTTCCTAGTTATTTTTCCCTCTTTTCTACTCTTTGTTTACTATTTTGGTTGTTTGATCTTAAAAGTGTTGAAAAAAAAAATTATGGTTTCTACTTTAATTATATTAGGCACCTTTGACCAAATGATAAAAGAACGTCGTAGAGGCTAATGTCTAGACTTTGTTTCAGATAATTATGTACGCTTTTTAAGTGAGAGGTTTATTTTTTCTAATTATTAAGATCGAAAATTTAGATTTGATTTTTTATTTTTATCATTCACATACTACCTGTTTGGGATAAATTTCTCTCTTCGTACCAACATCCTGAATTCAATATCCTGGTTGTAACATCTTGATCCGTGACAACTTGGTAACTGTTAACAGCATCCCTATTTTTCAGGAATCGTGGAGATATCGGAAGACTCGGTCTTTTGTGAAATACTTGCGACAGTTAGACGACCCAATCAATAGCAATCGCCAGCTTCGTCAACTAACGACCATGATTTCCATGTTGACGATTTTCCACCCTAGTTTATAGGATGTTGTTTATCTTTCTTTTTATCATTTAAGGAATATAAAAAGAGAGGATAGGTCACATTTACACACACGATGCATTCACTAGCTCTCTGTAATGCAAACTCTCTATTATACTATCCGACTTGTACTCACTCCAAGATATATAGTGCATTTTTGGTTTTAGGTAGGTTACCTTAAATCTCCCGAGGTTTTGTGCCGGCGAACTATTGTTCAAGGGCTTTCCTCGTTACATTCTCTGTTCATCTTGATATTAATCTCATTTCCTTACTACATTGTACCACTAAATCATTCCACGTGAGTTATATTCACAATTTTTGTTGGTTCATCGAATATTGTCTAAAACCATTTGGCGCCATCCGTGGGACCATTGGTTTTTTGGAAATCGAAAGTGTTAAGATGATCAATCAATCCAGTGCCCAGAATATTCCAGGAGTCTCTGTTGCAATGGCCACCAAGAACGAGGATAAGGCACCAAGGACTTATGAAGGTGATCGAACGAGTGCTGCTAAGACAACGAAATACAGTCCTTTTCTCTCAGCAACTCAGGACGTCGAAAATTTGACGCTACCTGGAATCTCTATCAAGGTGGTGCAGAATTTAACCACCATGATGCAGAGTCTTCAAGATCAAATAAACGACCAGAAATTCACCAACGACAGGCTGATGAGCGCTATTGGCAAGCTCCAGAGTGAACGTTCTGTATTGCCACCTCCTATATCAACTCTCGGTGTCTCGCCCATCACCCCTCTCCAGCCTAAGCATTTCTCCTTCGAATCCGGTTCAGGTTTTGGGGGAAACCAGGACTATTTGCCAATATCGGGTGTCGTGCAGACAGACAGTGTGGTCATGGCGCCCAGCCAGGATGCACTTCTACCTTTTTCCAGCCCTTTGACACCTTCAATGGGGCTAGCAGAGAGTTTTCCTTTAATTAATAACACTGCACCTACTAGCACTCCTATTGAAACTAACCTTCCTGTTGTCACTACTGTTGAACAATTGCTTTTCAGGCAACTTCAGGAATTGAAAAACATCGTGATGAATGTCCCTGGAGTTACAATGCCAACCTATCAAGTTTCACCAACCTGTTACAAGGATTCATGCTTTGTCCCAGCTATTGCCAATGTGGAGATCCCGAAGAGATTCATGGTTCCCAACATGAAGCAATATGACAGCACTAGTGATCCAGTAGACCATGTCGCTTCTTATCGAGAGAAGATGGACATAATCCATATTCCTAACCATCTTAGAGAGGCTTGTTTATGCAGGGGTTTCGGATCCACCTTGACCAGAGCTGCCTTGAAGTGGCTAGGGGGGCAACCAATAGATTCTATTGGATCTTTCGCTCAACTTGTTAACTTGTTCACTAATCAGTTTTCTTGTAATAGAATATTTGAGAAGCTAACAAGTGACCTTTACAGGGTGGTCCATCAACCTGACGAATCTTTGAAGGACTACTTGAGCAAGTTCAACAAAGAAGCAGTTGGAATTCCTGATCTAGACATGTCAACTGCCACCAAGGGTTTAAGATGGTCCTGAAGAAAGATTTTCCCTTTTACGATGACTTGGTTATGACACTTGCCCATATGTTAGAAGATACTCGCACAATAACGATCCGGTTCATTCGCCTAGAGGAGGACAAATTCTTGCAAGAAAAGACAACCAAGAAGCCATCCTCATATGACCATCCTGACAGAAAAGCTGAATCATCTCATCATAAACCAAATAGGGGAAAACCCTACTCTAAACCCGAACTCTCTAAAATCCATTCCATAGATGATGTTAATGAAGATGATGGCATCGATTATCCTAGAATTGACGATTACTGTTTTTCTATTGATGTTGCAGGAGTCTTGAATGCCATGGAAAACCTGGTAGAAAAAGCTAGATGGCCTAAGAAAATTGATAAGCCGTCTGTATGGAAGGCCAAATCTAAGTGGTGTGCTTACCATGAGTATTTTGGGCATTCGACTAATAATTGTATTGCTTTGATGAAGGAAATCAACCATGTTTTTTTCAAGGGGCATCTTAGAGAGTTGTTGGGCAAAGGTCGAAGGCGTGTGGAAGAAAAAGAAGCCATAGATGACAAGCCAACACCTCCACCTCCTGCCACAAAAACCATCAATATTATCTCCGGAGGTTCAGATATCTGTGGGAGCACTTATTCCGCAGCGAAGAGACATGCAAAGGATTCGAAGGAAGATAGATTTGAGGCCCCAGTTAGACATCTTGCCAATGTATTAGACCTGATAATCACCTTCGATGAAGATAATAAGCTGGGTGTCCTGTATCCACATCATGATAGCTTGGTATTCACCATGCAAATTGCCAACTATTTGATCAAGAGGATCCTGATTGACAATGGAAGCTCTGTCAACCTGATCATGCTATCAACCTTGAAGGGGATGCAAATCCCGGAGTCAGGGATTGTGAAGAATTCCTCAGTTCTAGTTGGTTTCAGTGGGGAGACCAAGCATACTGTGGAAGAAATCAAGTTGCCTATCTATATCGAGGGTGTCAATTCTATGGAGAGATTCTGCGTCATTGACTGTCCCTCATCTTACAATGTCATCCTGGGCCGACCTTGGATTCACAACATGAGAGCAATTCTGTCAACTTATTATCAATGTCTTAAGTTTCCTACGCCCTGGGTAGTGGTCAGCTTGAAGGGAGATCAGCAAACAGCTAAGAAATGCTACAAAACTTCCATGAAAGCTTCCACTCAGCCTCAGCGAGCATAGCAATTAAAGAAACCGATTAGAGACGTCTTGGAAGCTATCCATCATGAATTGAAGGAAGTATTCTTAGATGACTCTAATCTGGATATTAAAGTTCTAGTTGGTTCTGTTATGCTTCTCGAGGTCGAGGAAGAGTTGACTCAGTTTCTTAAGTCAAGATTATCTTGCTTTGCCTGGAAGCACGATGACATGACCGGAATCATCAAGGATATCATCACTCACAAGCTCAATATTAGTTCGAATTCCAAGCCTACCCATCAGAAACATAGGAAGTTTGCTCAAGAGCGTAACCAAATCATCAAAGAAGAAGTATAAAGGCTCTTGAAAGCGAAGATGATCCGTGAGGTTCACTATCCTAGGTGGCTAGCCAATGTAGTTGTTGTAGAAAAGAAGAGTGGAAAATGACGAGTTTGCATGGACTTTACCGATCTAAATATGGCCTGCCTGAAGGACCCATTTTCTCTGCCGCATATTGATGCCCTAGTTGACGCAACCGCAGGGCATCACATCTTGACCTTTATGGATGCCTCGTCAGGATTTCATCAAATCCAAATAGATCCATCTGACCAGGAAGATACAACTTTCATGACTCCTAAAGGTATTTATTATTACATAGCCATGCCATTTGGGCTCAAATGCAGGTGCAAGCTATCAGCGTTTGGTTAACAAGATGTTCAAATACCAGTTAGGCAAGACGATGGAAGTTTACATAGATGATATGGTGGTTAAATCAAAGGACATGAAGGATCATGTGCAGCATGTAGCCGAATCTTTCAACATCTTGGAGGCCTTCAATATGAAACTTAATCCAGCAATGTACAATTTTGGTATGAGGGCAGGAAAGTTTCTAGGATATATGGTGACTAAGAGGTGGATAGAAGCTAGCCCAGAGCAAATTAAAGCCATCATAAACCTGGAGCCTCCCAAGATCATTAAGGATGTTCAGAGACTGACAGGACAAATAGCTGCTCTAACCGGTTTATTTCTAAATCTTCTGACAGGTGCAGATTATTCTATGACGTCCTGAGAAAAAACAAGACGTTCGAGTGGACTCTATAGCATGAGGAAGCCTTCGTTAAACTTAAAGATTATATATCAACTCCACCTATATTGTCCAAACCAGAACAAGGCGAGCCACTTTATCTATATCTAGGCATCTCAGAAAATGCAGTCAGTGCAGTCCTGGTAAGAGAACATCAAGGCGCCCAACAACCTATGTACTATGTAAGTAAATCTCTACTGGATGTGGAAACCAGGTACTCCCATCTAGAAAAACTCATACTTGCTTTAATAACCGCTTCTTCTAAATTACGTCATTACTTTGAAATTCATCCTATACATGTTAAAACTAACTATCCTATTAAGAATGTTATGAGAACTCTAAAAATGTCAGGAAGGATGGCAAAATGGTCCGTGCAACTTAGTACTTACGATGTCAGTTATGAATCGAGACCAACAATCAAGTCGCAGGCATTAGCAGATTTTGTAGCTGATTTCAGTCCTATCCTGCAACCTGAGGTAGAATGGGAAGTGCAACCACTTGAAGGGACCAATCCTCATAGGTTTTGGACCTTATTTACTGATGGTGCATCCAATGTAAGAGGAACCGGTCTTGGCATTGTATTAAAGTCTCCCTAAGGTGATCTAATACCTCATACCGTGGCGTGCGAGTTCAGGGCTACAAACAATGAGGCAGAGTATGAAGCGTTGATTATGGGTCTCACAACTGCCTTAAACCTGAATGTCACCCATCTTCATGTTTTCAATGACTCATTGTTATTGGTCAACCACTTCAACGGGTCTTATATAGCAAAGAACCCCAAGATGTCCGCGTATCTCCAGCATGTCAAAGTTTTAGCAGGACATTTTGTAGAGTTCACCTTCCAGCAAGTTCCTCGAGAAGAAAATGCAGAAGCGGACACCCTGGCCAATTTAGAGCAAATCCCTCTTAACCTCAACCATTCCAATCATATATGTCAAATACCCAACAATTGAGCACCCTGGTCTATGTTACCAAATCGGTGATTCAGAACCGCCGTCATCCAGCAGAGAAGGAGAGACATCTTGGACTCATCCTATCCTGAAATACCTTCAAGATGGCACCATACTTCAAGACGTCAAAAATCCTCGAGCATTCAAGACGAAGGTATATAGATTTGTGATAATCGAAAATGTCTTATTCAAAAAATCTTTTGAAGGTATATACCTAAGGTGCATAGAGCCGGATAGGGTTGTGGACATCCTGAAAGATCTGCATGATGGAGAGTGTGGCAACCACGCTGGGGGCAAACTTGCATCTAAAGCTCTCAAAACCGGTTACTTCTGGCCTACCCTTCGTCAAGATGCTCTAGCTTATGTCCAAAAGTGTGATTCATGTCAGAGGCACGGCAACATCCTGCATCAGCCTGCAGAGCCTTTGTGTCCAATTGTATCATCTTGGCCCTTCATGCAGTAGGGAATGGACATTGTGGGCAAGCTGCCAAAGTCTCCTGGGGGCATGGTGTTCATGTTAGCAATGACGGATTATTTTTCTAAGTGGATAGAAGCCTAAGCCTATGTTCAAGTTAGGGATAAAGAAGTTATTTCATTCTTGAAGAAGAACATTATTAGCAGATTTCGTTTCCCATCCGAAATCATATGTGATAATGGTTCTCAGTTCATAAGCAGTAAGACAAAGAATTTCTGTGCAAGATGGGGAATCAAGTTGATCATGTCAACTCCTGTCCATCCTCAATCCAATGGACAAGCTGAGTCTAGTAACAAAATGATCGTGAACAACCTGAAGAAGCGTCTTGATAGTAAGAAAGGAAAATGGGCAGAAGAGTTACCACTTGTACTTTGGGCGGATATAACTACTCCTAAGAATGCAACAGGCCAGACCCCTTATTCTTTGGTCTTTGGAGCTGAAGTTGTCCTACCAGTAGAAGTATTAGTCCCAACAGCTAGATATGGTTTAGCTACCCCAGAAAGCAACTCAGAGATGTTAGCTCAGGACCTGTACACCTTGGACGAATTTAGAGACTTAGCAAGAATCAGGATGGCAGCTTATCAGCAGAGAATTGCCAAGTCCTAAAACAAGAATATCAGAATTAGAAGGTTCCAGGTAGGAGACATGGTTCTAAGAAGAGTATTTCAGAATACCAAGGAGCTCAATGCAGGAATGTTAGGAGCAAAATGGGAAGATCCATACCTCATTGATGCAGAAGTAGGAAAAGGGTCGTACTGGTTGTCAACCCTGGGTGGTGAGAGAATTCCGAGAAGTTGGAACGCAGTGCACCTTAGATCCTACTACACGTAAGTTCAAGTTGTCTTCGATTATAACTAATCCAGGTACATTTCATTTTAGTTTATTTTTAAATTCAAATTTTTTCTCTATTATGTTTACTTTCAATAAAACTGCACTGATTTAAGCATCGGAGGTGTGTTAGCTGAGCTAACACCCAATCCTAACATGTTTCTGTCTTGCAAGATGTGGATAACATGTTGGATCATTAAGATGTCAAAGATCAACATGTCTGACGTTTGAAATTTCAAGCTATCTAAAGTTCAAGGTATTCACCTTCCAACGGTTTAAAAGATTATACATCTTTTTTAAGTTATTAAGGTTATTGACACCTTCGCCTGGGCACACGATTTTCGTGCTTAGTTAAGTAATAAGGGTACCGGTATGTAGCATTATATATACTGTAAGACTTTTTATTCTTTTCTAAGTGTCGAACTAAGTATAAATTTCAAAGGTTGTAACACGATGTGTTACTCAATGATACCCGTTGTACAAAAGTTTAGGAGGTAAACACCTTCTCAAAGGTTAGAGAATTTTCATTCTCTCAAAAGTTTTCAAAGGAAAAGTTTTTATCAAAACTCCACGAGAATTCATAAGCAAAAACAAAACATCCATACCAAATTATATTTAGTCTAAGCAAACATGCATAGACTGCATCAAAAGTTTATGTGCCAAACCAAGGCACATCAAAATATTAAAATACTTGATGCCTTGTCTGCATGCCAATAGACATAAAACTAAGTCTACATGCCAATAGAAACATGTCAAAACATTTAAAAACATATTGAAATTGTTTATGACGACACCCCCTCATTCAAATTAAAATATAAATAAAATTATTTTTAACCAACAAATCCTTGACTCATGGCCCGCAGCCTCAATAGCACCAGTTTCTTTGCCTTCCTTCGCCATTTTGTTTTGGGTTCCGTCTTTCTCTTCGACAACCTGATTGTCTTTACCTTTGTCTTGAATCACCTTCCTGGTGGAGGAAGTAACCTCGTCAACATCCTATTCTTCTCCAACCAAATTCCTGAGCCTAGCACGCTCTTTTTCAATATCCCATCCAACATGGAGACCCTTCTTGACATCCTCCATCATTTGAATCCTGGACTCTATCATGGTCCTCGCAGCGTCCAGTATAAAAGTCTCTTTAGCCTCACTCAATTCTTTGGCATGTTCAGCTTCAATCACCGCCATCCTGGCAATCTGTTCTTCCAACTCTTTAGCCTTCATCCTAACTTCATTCCCATAAGCCTCGGCCTCTTTCTATGCTTTGTCGTCCCTTGCCCCTTTGGCATTAGCTTTCTGAGTTAACACCCTGATCCTGTCATCCCTCAGTTCCACCCCTGTCACTAGAAAATCAACCAAACTTCCAACCTGTAAAACAAAATCATATTGTTAAGCGGATGAATGTTGAAACTTAAAGAATATTTCCAAAATTTTACCTTGTCAGATAACCCCTGGTACACTTTGCTTTCTTGACTTTCCAACCCTCCTTCTTAGATAAATCCAAAATCTCGACTTCTTCGAGTTTCCTCTTCTTTGATTCCAATCCTTCTGTTTTGAGCCTTGCTGCTCTGGATGATGATGTCTCTGCCTTTTTAAGAGAAGGTTTTGCATCCTCCCTTTTCACTGTTTTCGCTTGAATCTTTGAAAGCACATCGCTCATGTCAAAACCAGACTTGGATCGTGTGACTGCATTCAAGCATTGTCAGAATAGTAAGTGTGAATCATTAAACTATGAAAGATTGACAGACAGAAATCATACCAGTTGACATCTTAGCTGTACTAGATTCACCTGAAACTTTGGTATTATCCTCCACTTCAACAACTGCCATACTTTCCACAGCAAATCTAACCGGAATAGCTTAACCGGTCCGAACCTCTTCAGGCAGTTCCCGAACTTTTTCTACTAGATCCGGAGTATTCAGTTTTGGAGGGAACAATTCACTCAATGGGGTCACTGTAAAGGAAAATTCGTGTTAAGAGAGTTAGCATCAGGAAATATTTAAAAGTAAAAAATGACAAGAGAAGCCAAATTCCTACCTTTATCCTTCCATACCGTGACAGTCTTGCCTCCTCCTTCCAAAGAATCCCTCCCCACATAGAAAAACCTATTCTTCCATCCTTTATCGTTAGCCATAAACTTCAACACCAAAACATCAGATCTGTTTTTTACCCTAAAGCAATACCTATTTGTACCATGTGACCTAATATCACAGCAAAAGGCTAATTCCTCTAAGCCAACATCCAGACCTGACTCCTTCCTAATTTTTTCTAGGGTTAATAAGACTCTTCACCCCTGGGGCATCAAGTGAGTATATGCTAGTTCAGTGACCTCAAAGAACCTAGATATCAGAGGAGGAAAAGGGAATTTCAAGCCAATCAAGAATGGGAATTCGAGGAAAAATACCCATTGATCAGAGACACAATCCGAGGTAAACTTTGGATCAGGGGCCCTAAAGATTGCATTTTTAGTAAAAGCATTATTTTTCTTAAGAACATCAATTTGAGATTCAGTAAGCAAGCACATCTCACTCTCAGGATGGTCGATAAACCCTAAGTAATTAAAACCTTCAGTAAGAACAGGGGCTTGAACCACTTTCTTACCCTTAGCCATCGGAAATAAGAAATCAAAGATAAAGGAAAAAAGAACTCACCGAATCGAAGCCGAAATTATGTCCGAGAACCTCTCCGTACTTGTGAAATTTGAAAAAAAAGGGTTCCCTGGATTATATTTATGTTTGCATAAGAGGTGGTTAGTGAGTTTTAATGGGACTCAACTATCGAGGAAGCTTAAGCCGCTCAATCTCTTCCCTAGGTGGATAAATTTAATTAAAAATTTTAACCCTTTATCTTTTTTGTTTCAGGTTTAAAAAATTTGGGGGCAATTATTTGGGATAAATTTCTCTCTTCATACCAACATCCTGAATTCAACATCCTCGTTGTAACATCTTAATCCATGACAACCTGGTAACTGTTAACAACATCCCTATTTTTCAGGAACCGTGGAGATATCGGAAGACTCGGTCTTTTGCGAAATACTTGCGGCAGTTAGAAGACCCAATCAATAGCAATTGCCAGCTTCTTCAACTAACGACCATGATCTCCATGATGACGATATTCCACCATAGTTTTTAGGATGTTGTTTATCTTTCTTTTTATCATTTAAGGGGTATAAAAAGAGAGGATAAGTCACATTTACCCACACGGTACATTCACTAGCTCTTTGTAAACTCTCTCTTATACTATCCGACTTGTACTCACTCCAAGATATATAGTGCATTTTTGGTTTTAAGTAGGTTACCTTAAACCTCCCGAGGTTTTGTGACGGCGAACTATTGTTCAAGGGCTTTCCTCGTTACATTCTCGTGTTCATCTTGATATTAAGCTCATTTCCTTACTCCATTGTACCACTAAATCATTCCACATGAGTTATATTCACAACTTTTGTTAGTTCATCAAAAATTGTCTAAAACACTACCCACTCTCTTCCACTAAAATGAGAGATGTATCGAAGAATATGTTTATAATAATCAATATACTCAAATTATACATATTTCAATAAATCAATATGTACCTCAACAAAAATACCAAGTTACTGTTGTTTTTCGGCCATTATACTCAAGGCGTCATTGCCGACCAATTTTGTCTTAGTATATTATACACTTGACCTGTTTCGCCATAGAATCTTACTTTCGTCCTGCTTCATCCCGGGACATTACTCTCGACCTATTTCCCATCGGGAAGTCATTTTTGACCCGTTTCGGCCCGAGTGTCATTTTCGACTCATTTCGCTCCCTCACATTATTTTTGGAGCGTTTTGCACCGGGACGTTATTTCGTGACAACACTTTCGATCGTTTCGCCCCGACATTATATTTCGCTTAGTTTCAACAAGTGTAGTACACGCAAGAAATAAATGGGTGGGCCAAAATTGGATTTTTAATATAAATGTGATGTTATTAACCTATTAATATTAATTATTATATTTGTTAAATAATAATATTAAAATAATTATTAATTATTAATTAAAATATATAATAAATAAATGTAAATTATTATCATATATATATATATATTTAATAATAATAAAATAATATGAATAATGATAATAATTGGTATAGAAATGAGTAGGAAAGAAAAAAGAGAGAAGACATACTTTAGTTATATAGCTTAGTAGATTGTAATATTTGTCATGCAACTTAGTTTGTATAAATTGTAGCCAAAAAGGACAAATCTGGACCAATTTACCCTTACTAAAGGGAGGAGTAAATTTTGGTTTTTTTATCACAACCACCCCATTATCACCATTTATAATTTAGTAAATTTTTACATTTTCTCTCTCTTCTCTCTCCTCTCTCTCCTCTTCACGTCCAGTCTCTCATCTCTCCTTCTCCGGCCAGTTTCCTTTCTGACCAGACCACTTTCTCCCTCGCCGGCGGCGCTGCTCCTCCCTTGTCCCTCGCCGTTGCCGCTCTTTTGCCGCTGCTGCTGCTCTCTTTATGCCGCCGCTCTTCTGCTCGTCGGCCCCAGCCCGGAATCTCAGATGTCTTCTATGTGCTCAGGTCGCCACCATCTTCATCTCCAACGAGCTTCAATCCATGGATCTGACTCCGACGAGATCGATTTTGACCACCTCTACCGCTCCTTCTCCGACGAGATCGCTCTGCTTCTTCTCCGACGAAGTTATTCCAGATCTGTTTGTTTTGTGTTCTTATCTCATCTTTAAATTCCAGATCTGTTCGTTTTGTGACTGGTTGTGCTGGTAACTCGTTAAGAAATGATCATTTCTTTATTGGGTTACCCTATTGTGTGCTGGTAACTCGTTAAGAAATGATCATTTCTTTATTGGGTTACCGTATTGTGTGCCGGTAACTCGTTAAGAAATGATCATTTCTTTATTGTGTTAGGAAATGATCATTTCTTTAGGCATTATATATGATCAATTCTTAGTTGGGATGCTCTTGTATGTGATGGTAACTCAGTACGAAATTATGGCTTATAAGTTGGGTTACCCTTCTATGTGATGGTGTTGTTGCCCAAAATATTTATACGAAGATTAATACTGCTGGAAGACGGACAACAAACAACAATTGCGGGAGCACTTCCGAGAGAAGATAAATAATACAAGATTTGCCGGGTTTGTTAGGCCCGGGCTTGAATGCTCTCGCGAGATGATATTAATACGAATATTCGTGGATACAAGTATTAATAAGAGAAATCTAAATACAATGAGTGTAAAAAGACTCTGTTAATCCGGCTCTTGAGCGAAGCTCGGTGTTCTTCGTCCCTGCCGATAATCTGCTCGAGGAGAAAGGCCGGGAGAAGTAAGACCGAATGATAGCCGCTACAAGAGTTGGAGATTAGCCAAGTGTCAGATATTGTTTCTCAGATTGTGTGCTCAAATCGCGATATTGCCAAGGGGATTTCGGTTTTAGACCGCAAAATAGGCCCAGCCTGCCAGCACCCGCCTGCTTTTGGGGGCATTGGCCGCATATTATTAGCCCAAAAACCGGCCTTTGCCCGGCCCAAATTTGGCCCGCCATAGAGGCCCGGCCATGCATGGCCCGCCTGCCCAGTTTTTTTTTTTTTTTATGTTATGTGTAATTATAATATTTAATTTTTTTTCCTTGTTTGTTAGATTATAATACATCTATATGTTAATTATTGATGTAATTTTATTTTTTTTGGGACTTTGTGATTATTCGTAGTATCTCATATCAATAATAATATTATTTTATGATTTTATAAGAAATTAGTAGTGATAAATGATATGATCAAATCAAAATAATTGTATATTTGTCTTTTGATTATGGTAGTGTAGTAAATAATGTAATTATCAAATAAAAATAATTATATATTTATTTATTTGATTGTGATAGTATAGTGAATAATATAATAATTAAGGATCGAAAAATATTTGTATATTTATTTCAGAATTAATATTTCAAAAAAAAAGTCGAGGCTCGCGGCCGGCCGAGCTCGCCTGGCAAAGCCACGGGCCTAATAATTTTGGCCCAGGAAAAACCGGGCCTTTTTGGCCCGACCCAAAAAAGGCCCGCCCGTTTTATGCCCGGCCCGTTTGGGCCGGGCCCGCCCATTTGCCAGGTCTATTCGGTTTAGTGCAGAAGAGTTTCGGGTCTTTGGACAAGTGCTGGGAGCCTTGTATTTATAGTGGCAGCCGGGTCCCGTCCTTTGGCGGGCGATCGCCTTCCGGCCATTATAATAATGTGCCGATCGCCTGCCGACCAATATTATAATGGGGCGATCACCCGGGCTGTCGGGCTAAATTCCAAAGAAGAGGCTGGCAGCAGCTGGGTGGTCCAATAAGGAGCCAGCACGCGTCCGGAGTCAGTCAACATGCGGCCCTACTGACAGCTTTCGGCGGAATCAAAGTTACAATGCGGCCCTACCTGACAGCTTTCGGCGGCTTGTCGGCTGGTGGAGAGATTCTGCCAGGCTGTGGTCAATGACCCGAGATTCGCGGATCTTGTCTCGGCCCTTGCACGTGGTGCCAGTCTTGAGGCTCGGCCTTTGCCGACTGGATGTCCATCGGCCCTGATCGTCATGAGGCGGTCGTCCCTAGCTGGTCATCAGAGGTCGCCATTGGCCAGGTGTTGAGGGTCGGCATTCGGTCGGTCACCAAGGGTCGGTCCGCAAGATGCCGAGAGAGGACCGCCCGCTTGTCGATCGCCAAGTCGGTCGCCGAGTACGGAGCCGATCGTCTCTGTGAGTCGGTCGCCGAGTACCGAGAGGCGATCGTATTAATGTCGATCGCTCGGCACCGGACTTGTCCTGGGACCTTCTTGGCCGCTGCCTAGCTCGTCTGGGTAAAGGCACGGCCGCTCGTCGCCGGTCGGCAGATTCGCCTGGCCGCTCGGGCAGCTGACTGGCCGCCCGACCTCCGAGGCGATCGCGGCCGGAAAGTGTTAATTCTTGACACAACAATTGCCCCTGACTTGCTCCTATGTTGAAGACATGGGGCGAGGTGGTTCTTCCGGCGATCGTGTATGGATGAGGACGGCGATCTGAGCTGACTTAGGATTCTGACTTGGGCTATCATGGTCGATTGGCTAGCTATCTTTCGGCCTTGTACCTGCAAAAACAACATTGGCCGATCCCCCTCGGAAACTTGGTGGTTTTGCTTGTATGAGGAATCGTGCACAGTCGCGGAGGTCGATGGACCAACTCCATGACCGTGTCTTGGTGCGCGAAGACATTGAGTGTCTCGTGACTCACTTTATTATGAGGGTCCTCTCATAGCCGCGCCGCCTCGTATTTAAACGAAGGGCGTGCGGTCTCGGTCTAGAGGAGTCTCGCGGGCGTCGGATGAATCAACTCCACGCCCGCGGCTTGTTAGCTCTGCTTCCACCTCGGCCAGCCATGGAGATGGCCGACCTCGACGGTGTACGTTGAGACGGGGTTGTGGCATGGGTCCACTGATTAATGTTGGAGAGCCCTCAGACTATGCCGGCCTCGTATTTAAACGAAGGGCGGGCGATCTCGGCCGAAAGGGACCTTGCATGGCCGAAGCAGCGGGTTCCATCGACTGCCAGGACCATGGCTTTATGATGTGCGGTGGAGGCGATCTTATGCCTTAGTCCGTCATGTTAGATGTCGACAAGAAATGGCGATCGTGTTCGCGGATTGCCGATGATGTAGCGTGATGATCGGCGATCGGGCCAAGACTGCCGATCGTCGCTCAGCCGATCGCTTTATTCGTAGGTCGATATCGGCGATCGAGCGGAGATCGCTGCCGGGCGCCGATCGCGCTGCTCACATGCTAAGAAGGAACCTTTGCCTGGCCAGAAAATCTGCGGCTCTAGCCCGGAAGGCTGCGTAGGTTGTAGGTTGGTTCTTCGTGAGATGCCTGAACATAGGCGAAAAACCCTGAAATCCTCCTAGGACCGCGTAGAGGGCGGTCTCATCGCTTACGGGCTCGCCGTTGAGGATGATCCCGTCTACCCGGTCGATGTAGTACGAGTCGGACTCTTCTTCTCCCTGCTTGATTCGCATCATGCGAAGGCGACCTTCAGGCCGGACGACTCTGGTGGCGAAGTGTTCCGTGAAGACGTGCGCCAGCTCGTTAAAGGAGCCAATGGACCGAGGTGGTAATGAGGTGTACCACCGGTGGGCGAGGTCGTCCAGTGTCAGAGGGAACATTCGGCACCTGGTCGCGTCAGATGCCCCACACCCGGTCATGTAGATGTTGAACTTGCGCAGGTGTGTTTGGGGGTCCGATCGCCCTTCGTACACGGGTGTTTGCGGGGGAGCGATCCTGTGCTGCACGGGGGCGAGCTCGATGTCGATCGCGAGCGGCTCGCTCGGCTCGGCGATCATCTTCATGGCGCCTGCCCCGGATTGCAGGAGCGCCTTCACGTCGTCGAGCTGACGTTGCAATGCGGCAATCGCCGCGGCTCGGTTGCTTGCGGATCGGCTTTGGGAGCGGGAGCCGAGGCGATCGTGTACCGATCTCCGGACTCCGCTGCTGCCGACCTCGGGAATTTGACGAGCGGGAGCCAGGCGGATGGATTGCCTTCTGGGAGCCGGGTAGGCCGAGCTCCTGGTGACGGATTCGAACTCCGTCGTCTCGTAGCTGGGGCCGGACTTCCCCGGTCGCCAGGTCGGGTCACTGCCCAGGCGATCGAAGACAGACGTGCCCCGGGTACCGAGCGCCTCTTCTTGCGGGCGAGAGCCTCCTGGCGCTCGCTCGGCCAGTAATGCCTTGAGCTTCCGCTTGGACTTCCGGCGGGAGACCGAGGGGGTGATAGCAGGAGGCGCGTCGAGAGCGCTCCGTCGCTCCTGAAGGACGGCTATGGCCTCTTCGATCTGTTCATTGGTTTGGAACTGATCGAGCGAGAGGCTCGGCCGCCGCCCCGGACGGGTCGAGCGCCTCTCGATCATGGCGGCTACCTTCCACCATCGGGCCGCGCTGACCGGGACGGAATGGGGGTCCGCCGGCAGTCGGGCCGCTTTCTTCGACGCGAGGCTAAGACATGATTTCGAAGGATTTCTTTGAAGTGCAAGAGTGTCACTTCAAGTATCCGCCCGAGAACAGTGAGTGTTCTTCGGGACGGTAGGTATAAAAATTCGAGGGTTGGATGCCCTCCTTCTAGCGCCAATTGTTGTTGCCCAAAATATTTATCCGAAGATTAATACTGCTGAAGACGGACAACAAACAACAATTATGGAGCACTTCCGAGAGAAGATAAATAATACAAGATTTGCCGGTTTGTTAGGCCCGGCTTGAATGCTCTCGCGAGATGATATTAATACGAATATTCGAGGATACAAGTATAAATAAGAGAAAACTAAATACAATGATTGTAAAAATACTCTGATAATCCGGCTCTTGAGCGAAGATCTGTTTTATTCGAACCTAACTATAAACACCTCGAGGAGAAAGGCCCTGAGAAGTAAGACCGAATGATAGCTGTTGACAAGAGTTGGAGATTAGCCAAGTCAGTATATTGTTTCTCAGATTGTGTGCTCAAATCGCGATATTGCCAAGGGGATTTCGGTTTAGTGCGTAAGAGTTTCGGGTCTTTGGACAAGTCTGGAGCCTTGTATTTATAGTGGCAAATGTCCTGTCCTTTGGCGGGCGATCGCCTTCCGGCCATTATAATAATGTGTCGATCGCCTGCCGGCTAATATTATAATGGGGCGATCACCCGGGCTGTCGGGCTAAATTCCAAGGAAGAGGCTGGCAGCAGCTGGGTGGTCCAATAAGGAGCCAGCACGCGTCCGGAGTCAGTCAACATGCGGCCCTACTGACAGCTTTCGGCGGAATCAAAGTTACAATGCGGCCCTACCTGACAGCTTTCGGCGGCTTGTCAGCTGGTGGAGAGATTCTGCCAGGCTGTGGTCAATGACCCGAGATTCGCGGATCTTGTCTCGGCCCTTGCACGTGGTGCCAGTCTTGAGGCTCGGCCTTTGCCGACTGGATGTCCATCGGCCCTGATCGTCATGAGGCGGTCGTCCCTAGCTGGTCATCAGAGGTCGCCATTGGCCAGGTGTTGAGGGTCGGCATTCGGTCGGTCACCAAGGGTCGGTCCGCAAGATGCCGAGAGAGGACCGCCCGCTTGTCGATCGCCAAGGGTCGGTCGCCGAGTACCGGGAGCCGATCGTCTCCAGGAGTCGGTCGCCGAGTACCGAGAGGCGATCGTATTAATGTCGATCGCTCGGCACCGGGACTTGTCCTGGGACCTTCGGTTGGCCAGTCTAGCCTGTCCGCTGGGTAAAGGCACGGTCGCCTGGTCGCTGGTCGGCAGATCTGCCTTGGCCGTTCGGCAGTGACTCGGTCGCCC
This sequence comes from Orobanche coerulescens, assembly GCA_033398695.1. Taxonomy (NCBI): domain Eukaryota; kingdom Viridiplantae; phylum Streptophyta; class Magnoliopsida; order Lamiales; family Orobanchaceae; genus Orobanche; species Orobanche coerulescens. Next base: position 23,962,237 of record CM065805.1, on the reverse strand, counting down.
GACCTCCGAGGCGATCGCCGGTCGGAAAGTGTTAATTCTTGACACAACAATTGCCCCCCAGCTTGCTCCTATGTTGAAGACATGGGGCGAGGTGGTTCTTGCTGGCGATCGTGTATGGATGAGGACGGGCGATCTGAGCTGACTTAGGATTCGGACTTGGGCTATCATGGTCGATTGGCTAGCTATCTTTCGGCCTTGTACCTGCAAAAACAACATTGGCCGATCCCCCTCGGAAACTTGGTGGTTTTGCTTGTATGAGGAATCGTGCACAGTCGCGGAGGTCGATGGACCAACTCCATGACCGTGTCTTGGTGCGCGAAGACATTGAGTGTCTCGTTTCTCACTTTATTATGAGGGTCCTCTGTTAGGCTGCGCCTCGCCTCGTATTTAAACGAAGGGCGTGCGGTCTCGGTCTAGAGGAGTCCTTGCACGGGGCAGCGTCGGATGAATCAACTCCATGCCCGCGGATTGTTAGCTCTGCTTCCACCTCGGCCAGCCATGGAGATGGCCGACCTCGACGGTGTACGTTGAGACGGGGTTGTGGCATGGGTCCACTGATTAATGTTGGAGAGCCCTCAGACTACGCCGGCCTCATATTTAAACGAAGGGCGGGCGATCTCGGCCGAAAGGGACCTTGCATGGCCGAAGCAGCCGGTTCCATCGACTGCCAGGACCATGGCTTTATGATGTGCGGTGGAGGCGATCTTATGCCTTAGTCCGTCATGTTAGATGATGGACAGTAAATGGCGATCGTGTCCGCCGGATTGCTGATGATGTAGCGTGATGATCGGCGATCGGGCCGGAAGACTATCGATCGTCGCTCGGCTGCCGATCGCTTTATTCGTAGGTCGATATCGGCGATCGGGCGGTAGATCGTCGTCCGGGCGCCGATCGCGCTGCTCACAGGCTAAGAAGGAACCTTTGCCTGGCCAGAAAATCTGCGGCTCTAGCCCGGAAGGCTGCGTAGGTTATAGGTTGGTTCTTCGTGAGATGCCTGAACATAGGCGAAAAACCCTGAAATCCTCCTAGGACCGCGTAGAGGGCGGTCTCATCGCTTACGGGCTCGCCGTTGAGGATGATCCCGTCTACCCGGTCGATGTAGTCCGAGTCGGACTCTTCTTCTCCCTGCTTGATTCGCATCATGCGAAGGCGACCTTCAGGCCGGACGACTCTGGTGGCGAAGTGTTCCGTGAAGACGTGCGCCAGCTCGTTAAAGGAGCCAATGGACCGAGGTGGTAATGAGGTGTACCACCGGTGGGCGAGGTCGTCCAGTGTCAGAGGGAACATTCGGCACCTGGTCGCGTCAGATGCCCCACACCCGGTCATGTTGATGTTGAACTTTCGCAGGTGTGTTTAGGGGTCCGATCGCCCTTCGTACACGGGTGTTTGCGGGGGAGCGATCCTGTGCTGCACGGGGGCGAGCTCGATGTCGAACGCGAGCGGCTCGCTCGGCTCGGCGATCGTCTTCATGGCGCCTGCCCCGGATTGCAGGAGCGCCTTCACGTCGTCGAGCTGACGTTGCAATGCGGCAATCGCCGCGGCTCGGTTGCTTGCAGATCGTCTTTGGGAGCGGGAGCCGAGGCGATCGTATACCGATCTCCGGACTCCGCTGCTGCCGACCTCGGGAATTTGACGAGCGGGAGCCAGGCGGCTGGATTGCCTTCTGGGAGCCGGGTAGGCCGAGCTCCTGGTGACGGATTCGAACTCCGTCGTCTCGTAGCCGGGCCGGATCGCTGGCCGCTGTGTCGGGTCACCGCCTGCGATCGAAGATGACGTGCCCCGGCCGCCGAGCGCCTTCTTGCGGGCGAGAGCCTCTGGCGCCGCTCGCCGCATGCCTTGAGCTTTCGCTTGGACTTCCGGCGGAGACCGAGGGGGTGATAGCAGGAGGCGCGTCGAGAGCGCTCCGTCGCTCCCAAGAACGGCTATGGCCTCTTCGATCTGCTCATTGGTTCGAATCGATCGAGCGAGAGGCTCGGGCCGCCGTCCCGGACGGGTCGAGCGTCTCGATCGCGGCGGCTACCTTCCACCATCGGCCGCGCTCGATCGGGACGGAATGGGGGTCCGCCGGCAGTCGGGCCGGCTTTCTTCGACGCGGAGGCTAAGACATGATTTCTGAAGGATTTCTTTGAAGTGCAGTGAGTGTCACTTCAAGTATCTGCCCCGAGAACAGTGAGTGTTCTTCGGGACGGTAGGTATAAAAATTCGAGGGTTGGATGCCCTCCTTCTAGCGCCAATTGTTGTTGCCCAAAATATTTATCCGAAGATTAATACTGCTGGAAGACGGACAACAAACAACAATTGCGGGAGCACTTCCGAGAGAAGATAAATAATACAAGATTTGCCGAGTTTGTTAGGCCCGGGCTTGAATGCTCTCGCGAGATGATATTAATACGAATATTCGTGGATACAAGTATTAATAAGAGAAATCTAAATGCAATGAGTGTAAAAAGACTCTGTTAATCCGGCTCTTGAGCGAAGCTCGGTGTTCTTCGTCCCTGCCGATAATCTGCTCGAGGAGAAAGGCCGGGAGAAGTAAGACCGAATGATAGCTGTTGCCAAGAGTTGTAGATTAGCCAAGTGCTGTATATTGTTTCTGTATTGTGTGCTCAAATCGCGATATTGCCAAGGGGATTTCGGTTTAGTGCAGAAGAGTTTCGGGTCTTTGGACAAGTGCTAGGAGCCTTGTATTTATAGTGGCAGCCGGGTCCCGTCCTTTGGCGGGCGATCGCCTTCCGGCCATTATAATAATGTGCTGATCGCCTGCCGGCCAATATTATAATGGGGCGATCACCCGGGCTGTCGGGCTAAATTCCAAGGAAGAGGCTGGCAGCAGCTGGGTGGTCCAATAAGGAGCCAGCACGCGTCCGGAGTCAGTCAACATGCGGCCCTACTGACAGCTTTCGGCGGAATCAAAGTTACAATGCGGCCCTACTTGACAGCTTTCGGCGGCTTGTCGGCTGGTGGAGAGATTCTGCCAGGCTGTGGTCAATGACCCGAGATTCGCGAATCTTGTCTCGGCCCTTGCACGTGGTGCCAGTCTTGAGGCTCGGCCTTTGCCGACTGGATGTCCATCGGCCCTGATCGTCATGAGGCGGTCGTCCCTAGCTGGTCATCAGAGGTCACCATCGGCCAGGTGTTGAGGGTCGGCATTCGGTCGGTCACCAAGGGTCGGTCGGCAAGATGCCGAGAGAGGACCGCCCGCTTGTCGATCGCCAAGGGTCGGTCGTCGAGTACCGGGAGCCGATCGTCTCCAGGAGTCGGTCGCCGAGTACCGAGAGGCGATCGTATTGATGATCGCTCGGCACCGGGACTTGTCCTGGGACCTTGATTAGCTATCCTAGCCTCGTCCCGGGTAAAGGCACGGCCGTCGGTCGCTGGTCGGGCAGATTCGCCGCCGCTCGGGCAAGTGACTTGCCGCCCGACCTCCGAGGCGATCGCCGGTCGGAAAGTGTTAATTCTTGACACAACAATTGCCCCCCAGCTTGCTCCTATGTTGAAGACATGGGGCGAGGTGGTTCTTGCTGGCGATCGTGTATGGATGAGGACGGGCGATCTGAGCTGACTTAGGATTCGGACTTGGGCTATCATGGTCGATTGGCTAGCTATCTTTCGGTCTTGTACCTGCAAAAACAACATTGGCCGATCCCCCTCGGAAACTTGGTGGTTTCGCTTGTATGAGGAATCGTGCACAGTCGCGGAGGTCGATGGACCGACTCCATGACCGTGTCTTGGTGCGCGAAGACATTGAGTGTCTCGTGACTCACTTTATTATGAGGGTCCTCTCATAGCCGCGCCTCGCCTCGTATTTAAACGAAGGGCGTGCGGTCTCGGTCTAGAGGAGTCCTTGCGCTGGCGGCACGGATGAATCAACTCCACGCCCGCGGCTTGTTAGCTCTGCTTCCACCTCGGCCAGCCATGGAGATGGCCGACCTCGACGGTGTACGTTGAGACGGGGTTGTGGCATGGGTCCACTGATTAATGTTGGAGAGCCCTCAGACTACGCCGGCCTCGTATTTAAACGAAGGGCGGGCGATCTCGGCCGAAAGGGACCTTGCATGGCCGGGCCTGGCTCCATCGATCGCCAGACCATGGCTTCATGATGTGCGGTGGAGGCGATCTTATGCCTTAGTCCGTCATGTTAGATCTTTGGCCGATAAATGGCGATCGTGTCCGCCGGATTGCCGATGATGTAGCGTGATGATCGCGATCAGCCGAAGATCGCCGATCGCCGCCGCCGCCGATCGCTTTATTCGTAGGTCGATCTCGGCGATCGGCCGAGATCGTCGCCCGGCGCCGATCGCGCCGCCACAGCTAAGAAGGAACCTTTGCACGGCCGTAAAATCTGCGGCTCTAGCCCTAAGGCTGCGTAGGTTGTAGGTTGGTTCTTCGTGAGATGCCTGAACATAGGCGAAAAACCCTGAAATCCTCCTAGGACCGCGTAGAGGGCGGTCTCATCGCTTACGGGCTCGCCGTTGAGGATGATCCCGTCTACCCGGTCGATGTAGTCCGAGTCGGACTCTTCTTCTCCCTGCTTGATTCGCATCATGCGAAGGCGACCTTCAGGCCGGACGACTCTGGTGGCGAAGTGTTCCGTGAAGACGTGCGCCAGCTCGTTAAAGGAGCCAATGGACCGAGGTGGTAATGAGGTGTACCACCAGTGGGCGAGGTCGTCCAGTGTCAGAGGGAACATTCGGCACCTGGTCGCGTCAGATGCCCCACACCCGGTCATGTAGATGTTGAACTTGCGCAGGTGTGTTTGGGGGTCCGATCGCCCTTCGTACACGGGTGTTTGCGGGGGAGCGATCCTGTGCTGCATGGGGGCGAGCTCGATGTCGATCGCGAGCGGCTCGCTCGGCTCGGCGATCGTCTTCATGGCGCCTGCCCCGGATTGCAGGAGCGCCTTCACGTCGTCGAGCTGACGTTGCAATGCGGCAATCGCCGCGGCTCGGTTGCTTGCGGATCGGCTTTGGGAGCGGGAGCCGAGGCGATCGTGTACCGATCTCCGGACTCCGCTGCTGCCGACCTCGGGAATTTGACGAGCGGGAGCCAGGCGGCTGGATTGCCTTCTGGGAGCCGGGTAGGCCGAGCTCCTGGTGACGGATTCGAACTCCGTCGTCTCGTAGCTGGGGCCGGACTGCCCGGCCGCTGTGTCGGGTCACCGCCAGCGATCGAAGATGACGTGCCCCGCCGCGAGCGCCTCTTCTTGCGGGCGAGAGCCTCCTGGCGCTCGCTCGGCCAGTAATGCCTTGAGCTTCCGCTTGGACTTCCGGCGGGAGACCGAGGGGGTGATAGCAGGAGGCGCGTCGAGAGCCCTCCGTTGCTCCTGAAGGACGGCTATGGCCTCTTCGATCTATTCATTGGTTCGGAACTGATCGAGCGAGAGGCTCGGGCCGCCGTCCCGGGACGGGGTCGAGCGTCTCTGACCGCGGCGGCTACCTTCCACCATCGGCTGCGGCTCGGACTGGGACGGAATGGGGGGTCTGGCCGGCAGGTCAGCGGCTTTCTTCGACGCGGAGGCGGAAGACATGATTTCTGAAGGATTTCTTTGAAGTGCAGTGAGTGTCACTTCAAGTATCTGCCCCGAGAACAGTGAGTGTTCTTCGGGACGGTAGGTATAAAAATTCGAGGGTTGGATGCCCTTCTTCTAGCGCCAATTGTTGTTGCCCAAAATATTTATCCGAAGATTAATACTGCTGGAAGACGGACAACAAACAACAATTGCGGGAGCACTTCCGAGAGAAGATAAATAATACAAGATTTGCCGGGTTTGTTAGGCCCGGGCTTGAATGCTCTCGCGAGATGAGATTAATACGAATATTCGTGGATACAAGTATTAATAAGAGAAATCTAAATACAATGAGTGTAAAAAGACTCTGTTAATCCGGCTCTTGAGCGAAGCTCGGTGTTCTTCGTCCCTGCCGATAATCTGCTCGAGGATAAAGGCCGGGAGAAGTAAGACCGAATGATAGTTGTTGCCAAGAGTTGGAGATTAGCCAAGTGTTGTATATTGTTTCTGTATTGTGTGCTCAAATCGCGATATTGCCAAGGGGATTTCGGTTTAGTGCAGAAGAGTTTCGGGTCTTTGGACAAGTGCTGGGAGCCTTGTATTTATAGTGGCAGCCGGGTCCCGTCCTTTGGCGGGCGATCGCCTTCCGGCCATTATAATAATGTGCCGATCGCCTGCCGGCCAATATTATAATGGGGCGATCACCCGGGCTGTCGGGCTAAATTCCAAGGAAGAGACTGGCAGCAGCTGGGTGGTCCAATAAGGAGCCAGCACGCGTCCGGAGTCAGTCAACATGCGGCCCTACTGACAGCTTTCGGCGGAATCAAAGTTACAATGCGGCCCTACCTGACAGCTTTCGGCGGCTTGTCGGCTGGTGGAGAGATTCTGCCAGGCTGTGGTCAATGACCCGAGATTCGCGGATCTTGTCTCGGCCCTTGCACGTGGTGCCAGTCTTGAGGCTCGGCCTTTGCCGACTGGATGTCCATCGGCCCTGATCGTCATGAGGCGGTCGTCCCTAGCTGGTCATCAGAGGTCGCCATCGGCCAGGTGTTGAGGGTCGGCATTCGGTCGGTCACCAAGGGTCGGTCGGCAAGATGCCGAGAGAGGACCGCCCGCTTGTCGATCGCCAAGGGTCGGTCGCCGAGTACCGGGAGCCGATCGTCTCCAGGAGTCGGTCGCCGAGTACCGAGAGGCGATTGTATTGATGTCGATCGCTCGGCACCGGGACTTGTCCTGGGACCTTCGGTTGGCCAGTCTAGCCTGTCCGCTGGGTAAAGGCACGGTCGCCTGGTCGCTGGTCGGCAGATCTGCCTTGGCCGTTCGGCAGTGACTCGGTCGCCCGACCTCCGAGGCGATCGCCGGTCGGAAAGTGTTAATTCTTGACACAACAGATGGTAACTCAGTAATAAATGATCAATTATTTACCGGGTTACATTCTTACATGCTAGTAACTCATTGCGAAATGATCATTTCTTTATTGTGTTACTCTATTGTGTGCTGGTAACTCGTTAAGAAATTATCATTTCTTTATTAGGTTACCCTATTGTGTGCTGGTAACCTTGAAAGAAATAACCATTTTGTATTATGATTACCCTTTTGTGTTACCATAATGTCATACTGGTCGAATGTTATATGCATAGACGGAATAAGAACGTACTCTTTTCTGCCTCCATCGTATATATTTTCATTCTATTCTCCTCCATGTGCATGAAATAACTTCTCCGACGAAGTTATTCAAGATCTGTTCGTTTTGTGTTCTTATCTCATCTTTAAAGTTCAGATATGTTCGTTTTGTGACTGGTTGTGCTGGTAATGTTAGGAGTATGCCCTCGAATGCCACTCAGAGGTTTTTGAGTGAGGGCATTCTACTTGTAATTATGTAAATCATTATTGTTGGCCACTAAGTATACATGATACAACTTGGAAAGTGTTTTAAACAACAAGCTGTACGGTTTTCAAATCTGAGTGCGTAGCGGAAGTCTTGTTAAAGTGAGTTGCTGTAAATACAGCAACTAGATATGAAATATATACTTAAAAATAATCACAAATATTAAAACAGTAAATGCAGAAGGTAACTGACATGGTAATTAAAGTGGTTCGAAGTAAACCCCTCTACGTCCACTGGCCCTCCACACAGGATTGAAAATATTTATTATAAATACTACGCACACAACTACGTATTTATAATCAAACCTAATCAATATATCGTTCATACAAATTGATATAATGATCTTAGCCTTCAACCGTTCACACAGATTGGTTTAAGCTTTCACTTGACTGGCTTCTTCACACATAGTTCCGAAGCTTCGTCTCTTCAATGCAAGTTCGTCACACACAGTTCAGGAGTAGCAAGGTTTCTCAGTCCACGCAGGGTTGATGGGTTTTGTTCAAGGGTAGAACAATGTTTGAACAACAGCTTTGACTTTCTGAGCTTTTAGCTGATGATGTGTTGTTCACGGTTTGAGCACTTGTATATCTCTTCTTTCAGAATTGCAGTATGCTTTGGGAGATATGTTTGCTCAGATGTATATGATGATAATTTTGTTGTAGTTGATTTCGTGTCTGTCGATCTTCAAAGACTGGGGATATATATAGCCTTCTTGAATATATCCGTTGAGATAGATCCGTTGAGCAGAAGTCCGTTCCAACGGGATGATGTGTTTGAATAAAACACGATCCGGATTTTGCGCTAGATTGAAGATCTCTGACGGTTTGATATTTAAATACTTTATCCTTTAGTATTTAAATATATCTTCTTAAACGGGACTTTGACTTTAGCGAATAACAAAGATTCCTTCTTGTCCTGTTTGGATACTGTATGGAATGATAGCTGCATTATCGTTTCGAGACAGCTTCCATACTTAGTCTTATGAGACTCCTTTGCTGTATGATAGATTCACTGTATGCTGGGACTACGAGAAGTCTTCGATATAGGATGACACCTTTGATCAACTTTTCGATACAGCTGATTGTTGTATGCTGGATTGGCACATTGTCAAAACATTCTGTCAAAACTTTCGATACAGGGATTGTTTATCCCGATAATTTCGATACAGGGATTGTTATCCCAACAATTTCCCCCTTTTTGATAATTTGCCAAGTCCTTCCAAGTCTTCCTTTTAAAACCTTTTGATGTTATCAAAACATCCTTGATGATGCCAAAATTTTGACACTAAGCATTTTGAAGGAGGGCAGACTTCTTGGTCTTTTGTTCGAATGTTTTGGCCTTCAGCAATTAGCCTAATACTAAGGACTGCTCGCAGGCAAGTTCAGCTTTTATCAAAAGAGTGTTACATGATTAAACTTATGATTGGCGCGCAGGCACAATCTTACATAGTATTCTAGATATATACAACTTAAACTATGAACTGTTCGCAAACAAGTTCTTTACAGCTTATGTATTAAAACAAGTTTCATATTTGTATACAACAAGGATAAATTAAGTGTTTGTAAACATACAAGAACACAGTAAATTACGAGTTGTAATCTTTCAAGACAGGCAAATTTTATTGATATTGAAACAAGGAGTACAATATTTTGCTGTTTTGAAAATAAAATTACAAAATTAATACAACAAGGGATTCAACTCCTGTAATCTGAGTGTCTCCATGGACTTTTAGGGTCATTCTTGGTATTTTTCCACAACTTCTGATGAGCGTCCCTGTCTCGATTCAGATATAAGGCTCGTCCTTTATACGACTTATCGAAGACTAGGATCTAATCTTCTGGATGGGTAACCAAGTCACCTTGTCTATGTTTAGACTTCATCTGCTGCTGGAGCGGGAGCGTTCCTTATTCCAACCTTTTATTAAACTCCTCTGTGGCTTCCTGTACCGTCCTGCATCTATTGAATAATGAGGATTCCCTGATAAGAACAACAAAGTGTCTTAGCAGTTCATTCCTCCTCTAGTTTTTGATTTCTTCTGCAGTATGCTGTCGGCTGGCCGAGAGGTTCATAGCTTGCGGTTTTTGAACTAGGCTCTTCCAAGGATATTTAGGGTCCTGGAATTCTAGGCGATCTCCCTGTATCCTAACATTTGGAGCTGAAATACGCGCAATATCAGCAGTGATGCTGACTTCAAAAGGAGCTAGGATTTCCTTCTCTTGCTCCAGCCTTGTTCTCCTACCAGCTTCCCTTGCTTCTTCCCTCTTTTTGGCGACATCAAGGTATGAAACCTTCTCATCAAGGCGTTCCAGGATTTGCATAGCAGCATCCTGTTTCGTCTCAAAATTTGTCATTTTCTCAACAAGGGAGGAGAGCACCTGTGACATATCTTGAATTTTCTTGTCGTGGGCTCGAAGCTGGGATCCAGATTCGATCATAGCTGATGCTGTCTTGGCTTCGGACACGCGTAGCTTATATTGTTCTTGTCTCAGGATCTGCTCCTGTCTTTCTTGCAATTGGCTTAGGGCCTGCTTGAAGACTGATGGCAATATTCTGAAGGCTTCTTCCACTCAGGAGACTTCGTGCCTTAAACCTGTCATCTCTTCAACGGCTGATTGGTGCATCTAATCAATAGCTTTTTCGATAGAATACAGGGCGTTGACGGAGTCCTGGATGAAAACAGTTTGAAGGCTAAGAGCAGGTAATCGCTCTTTCTTTGTGGTAGTCCTTGGAGAGTCTGGCTGGGCGAAATCGTCAACTCCATTCAACCGTCTCAAGTTCACATTGGGACGTGGATTGAGTTGGACAACCTCAGGTTTTATACCGTCATCGGATTCCAAGACAGTTGAGGGTTCGGGAGCATCAGAGGGTGGCTCGGCGATAGGGGTTGATGATTTCTCTTGCTCGGCAGTGGGTTCTAAAGACAAAGATACAGGAGGGACTGATTCCTCCTGCTGTCTCTCAACTTCCGCCTGCTCCGGCAGAGGGACTGATTCCTCGTGCGGGATGGCGTTGGGTTCTTCTTCGGCTTGGGCAGCGACAGGCTCGGGTGCCTGTTGGGTAGCCGGTTGTTCCTCAGCGACAGGCTCGCGTGCCTGTTGCGAAATAGATTGTTCCTCCGCGACATGAGGGACTGAATCCTCATTGTCGGGAACAGAGTCTTGTTGATGGGGAGGAGATTGGTGTTGACTAGAAGTTCCTGCGCCCATCTGAGATTCAAATTCTTTGCGACTCATTCTTAGACCAGCCTGAAGGGCGTCGTCATCATCGTCCGAGTCGGGATCTGATTTTGGACTATCGGGAGCTTGCTCGCCGGATTTAGCTTTTTCTTTCTGACAAGCATCTGCTTTGTGCATCAGGTGGCTAGTGATCAACTCTTTGCAGATTAGGTTGTCCTATTGGATCAAGACTTCAACATCTAGTGAGTCCGTCATTTCCAACACAAATCGTTCTTCTTCGCACCAATCGCTCCAGTTGTACAGTTTGCTGTATGGAGCGAGCCTGTAGGCTTTCCATTGTACGAAGCGATCATAAGCTTGCTCTATCTGCACAGAGAGCAAAGTCTCATTGACAATGGTGTCTGGGGAGGGATCGCATAACGCCCGGGTCTCGTCAGATGCATGGGTTCCTCGGCTGTATGGGATCCTCAGACGGAGAGGGATCCCTTACAGGGGTTGGTACCCTGATGGGAGATGGATCCTTAATGGGTGTGGAGTCCCGAATAGGAGAAGTAGCTTTTGGCTCCAAAGTGGCAGCCGACTCGCCAGAGTCTTGTATGTTGGCAGATGTCTGATTATCCGTCATAGCCGCCAATGGCTCGGGATCTTTTGTATCGACAGTAGTAGGCATCTCTTCCACAGGGGTTGGGCCCTGGGGGATTTGTTTAGTGGGTTGAGCCACGGAAGGAGCATCCTTGGAGGTTTATGTAGCCTTAACTTTTGAAAGCCTCCTTAGCTTCCTTTTTGGCTTCTCAACAGCAACTGGAGTTTTGCTGTGAGATCTTTTTCTCTTCCGTGAAGTCTCCTCGCTTTGAGACTTCGAAGATACGTCCCTTGGGTCGGCAGAAAGGGGAAATTTCCGGACGTAAGACCTGTATGCAATAAAGGGTCCTTTCTTGAAAACGGTGGGTCTGATGCTTCCCATATAAATGAGAGAAGTGATCTTCTTTGCTTTTTCATCTTGCGGAACACCGCATTTGGTCAGAATATAATTCAAAAGCAAACCAAAGGATTTCTTCTGCGTGGCAGGCTTAGAAACTTCTTCCTGCAACCGTTTGAGGATGATTTGACACCAGTTGACCTTCTCACATGTCATAATTGCAACCATCATCCTGAACCTAAGATTGGTGCACATCTCGAACGCACATGTTGTAATATGCGGAATTTCCACTACTGTTGTTTAATATTATTTTATCCGAGTTATGTTGTACAGCGTGAAATCTGTACAGTATGGATAAAATAAATAAAGGAATTATATGTCAGTATTGGTATAATTGTCGTATTTGGTCGACAATTGTATTTGAGGATATAATGTGTTGAGTATATGTATTCAGTATTCCGTATGTTCGTATTCTGAATGTTGAGACGTTGGACAAGAATAACTGAAAATGGCTAAGTATAGCCTGATCAGCGCACGCTAACGTGCAGGTGTAGCGCACGCTAAATGTAAAATCATAGCGCACGCTAGTACAGACCAGATCAGAAGGAATCTATGTGTGGACCCGGTCACTTTCGGCGCATGTGCCGACGAGTCAACGAATGTTGTAATGTAGTACTAGCGCACGCTAAACCCTAAGGATTAGCGCACGCTAATTGCAGATCGGACAAAAGGGAATCTTATCCTTGTCAGATGCTTTCGGCATGTGGGTCACGAGCATCTTCGTGGTAGGTGTAGACTGTAGCAAGTCAACTGATATTAGCGCATGCTAAATGCAAGGACTTGCGTACGCTAGACAGTGTAAGTTAAGTATGCTAATGCATGGGCATTACGTACGTAAGCACATGTACGAAGCCAGACAGTAGCCTCTAGACTGCGAAAGCGCACGCTAACAAAAGTCAGTTAGCGCACGCTAAGGCTGTTGCGCACGCTAAACATGAGATGTTAGCGCACGCTAGTAATGTATTCTATATAAGGGGACAAACGGGTGTTATGAAGCATTTCGTTCATTTCTTTCCTGTCACTCGATAGAGAGAGCTTTGGGAGGTACTTGAGGTCCAGAAACACTGAGGGATGATCCTCTTTAACAAGATTAAAGATGGAAATCATGGATTAAAGCTTTGTTCTTTAAATCATTGGCGATTCTTGGAAATATATTCAAACTTGAGATTCAATCCATTCCTTCAAAAAGGTAATCACTCTTCATCTTTGGATTTCGTTTTGGATTGAATGTTGATGTTCTTGAGTTGATGATTATTACATAAACAAGTTGATAAGAATGATTATGAGATGGATTACCGGATTATGATGATGTTATTGTTGATATGAAGATATTGATATGATTCTTGTGGTTTGAATTGTGTTGTTCGTTTTCTTGAGATAAGTGGATTAATCCTTCTCCTCAGTTTCGGATGTTGATGTTATTGTCGATGATTACTCTCTATAATGAAAGATTAAGGAAGTGTTGTTACGTTCTTGATGTTTCATGTATTGATATTAAGGAAGATGATATATGGATATAGAACTTGGATTATAAGTTGGACGATTACTTATATGTTAAAGGATATCGGATTTTGTTGTTTTGATAGCTATAAACATGGTTTTGAATCACTTAGTGTTCTTGATAATCATATGTTGATCGGTACATGAAAAGCATGCAAACTGTATAGCATTAGCGCACGCTAACGGGAACAACTTAGCGCACGCTACGTTAAGTAATTAACGCGCGCTAAGCCAACAGGCAGGGTACTATATTCTGTTTCGGTTATGAATTCGTGATCGTTTAAGTTGGATTGTCCAGACTTGCAGTTAACCGAGATCATGTAGAACCGTTGGATTTGTTGATTGGTTATATCGGTTGATGATTAGTATCGAATGTGTGTTAATCGATTATTGTATTAGGTTGAGATTATTGATCGGTGATTAGAACCTTGCTTTGCGGTCGTGTTCGAGAACGTTCGTGAATCGCTTTGGCCGGGAGTCGAGGAGCTTGTAGATGACGACAAGGAATTGGTATCGGCTTCATCATCGTCGTGTTGGTATCGAGGCAAGTGTTACTTGCTCAGTTTATAATATTTAATGAATGGTTTCCATTTCATTCTTTTATAATTCGTATAGCAATGTTTATAATCGTAATCACAGGAGATTTGGGATTATAAATCATATTCGAGTTTTGAGAATCTAAATCATAATGTATATGATTTACGTTTGTTATTGGTATACTTGTATATCGAGGATATATTGTGATAAAGACGAAGATATGAATTATCTGCAATCCATGATACTTTGGACCGTCGAGTATTGAGGATAATGGTTCGTGATGGTTTGGACATTGAGATCACTCTCTAAGGACTCGGGGCAAGTACTCTAATCATTTTTATCATTTGTGTCGATCATGTCGTGATACATTCGTGTATCGTTGTTGTCATGCATTTGTGCATTGTTGTTGTCGTGTATTGTGTACTGTTGTTTTGTGCAGTTGTGCATTATTGTCATATGTCCACCTCGTGTTGGTCCGACGGGATCATCGGGGGATCTATGCTAGCGTGCGCTGGATCATCGGACGGGTTTTCCACCTCGGGTTGGTCTGACGAGATCATCGGGGGATCTAGGCAGTGAACGCTGGATCATCAGATTGGCATGTATTGTTGTTGTGCATATGTATATTATGGGTTTTCCATAAGTATACATTGTCGTTATTGTTGTGATCATATTGACGTTGTCATATGAGTATGCATTTGTAGGTCTTGTGTTAGGACCATGTCCGTATGTTGTGTTGATCTGATCTCGGATTAGACAGACGTGACTGTCATGGTATTTCGTATCTTGAGGTATGTTCCGTATTTCCTTGGTACTTGTCTTTGATGGACAATCGATTATCGTATTGGAATTGTCGACGTTATCCGATGGATTGAATTGGCCAGAGTTGGTATTGTTAGGAGTATGCCCTCGAATGCCACTCAGAGGTTGTTGAGTGAGGGCATTGTACTTGTAATTATGTAAACCATTTATATAAGGCAAATGAATGTTTCTTTATTTACTGGTAGTTACTGGCATTCCTAACTCGTAAATAAACATATAGAAACTAGTCCGTATATTTGAGAGCAAAACGTTCCACTCCTTATTGGATAAGGGGGTCGGCACTGGAAAGGTTTATAGCTCAAATACTTAATCGTTCGCAAGTCGATGAAACTTGACTGGGCGTTAAGTTTATGTGAAGACTTGTATGACGTGTTCTTTGACATGGAGAGTGCCTGTCGAACACTAATGGTTAGTGGGAGCACACGTTATAGGTATGCTTATTAGATTAGTATACTCGAACCGACTCACCCTCGATTCATCACACGGATTTCACTCGGATACCAATGATGGAATCGAAAGGTTGTGATAGGTATTCGTGAACCTTCGACTTGAGGATTTAGTAGGGATGTGCTTGTGACGTCAAGATTTTCATTAGAGTAGTTCGACCTCAGAACCGGAAGGCGGGGTCAACTCGACGTGCATCTTGACGGCAAGTAGCAGTCCTACCAATACCAAGATAGAATTCTTTCTCCTGTTAGTGAACGGGTTATATGTCCTATGCGGTTATCGAGATGAGATCATAAGTCTTTGGCCAAAGCGTTGGAGCTAGCTGTATTAGATACACGAGAGCTCGATGATCTCGATTTGCATTAACGCATGCATAGCGTCAAGTACAGATAAGGTTTGACTGACCGTGACCCTATAACTTGATCGGGATATTTGAAAGAAGGGTTTATACGTATACTGGTATTCACGACAGAATGGTTCTTGAATGATCCCAATCATTCGTTCTCGGTTGGGTGCAGTGTAGGCCACCAGCGCTAGGTGGTGCTACTACTCTTTGGTTCCTCCCATTGCTGACTGAGACGGACCTACCGAGTCGCGCATTAGGATTGACGACGGAATGAATCAAGCTAATTCTCTCATTATGAATATTAGATATTGGATATCTAAATTTAGGATATTAGATGTCTAAATCGATTTATTGGATAAATTGATTTACGGCCTAATGAATTAAATATATCACTGGGTGATTAATTTAATTCATGGATATAATTATTTCTTGGAGAAATTAATTATGTTATAATGTATTTGATATGTTTAATTAATTGGATTAATTAATCGATATAAATACATCGATACGGAATCGGAGTTTATCTGTTTGGACTCGCGGGAGTCCGAAACGAACCGAACTCGTCCTATTTCTTCATCATAGCCGCCCCCCCTTCCCCACACCTTGACAAGACTTTGATTTTTAAATCAAATGGAATCTTGATTAGGTGTTTAATGAATAGATATTTGATATTTTTTCAAGGTGGGGTTAACATGAGTTGTTCTCATGTGGAAAGGAATTGAATAAGAAGAGAAGACTTGTCACTCTCTTGAGATGAATGAGCCATCCGTGAGATACATTGAGAGAGAGAGAAAGTGAGACTTTGAGTTCAAACACTTATCTTCATCTTCTTCTTCAACTTGTTCTTGGTGATTCTTGGAGAAAAATCAAGAAATAAATGAGAGTTGTGAGTTATACACTTAGAGTGTGATAATCTCATATTGGAAGCTTCATCACTTAGCTCTAGCCGTATCCTCGGAGGATAGCAAGGTGATCGTCGTTACAGTCGTTTCTCGGCGTGGCAAGTAGAGACGCGGTACTTTCGGCGTTGGATCGTTCAAGAGCTTGGGGAATAGCTCAAGAGAAGGTTACCATTTAATCAACGGACTTCGAGGGTTAGTTTCTTACGACTCTTGCTTTTCGTTTATATATTCGTATATACGTAGCTCGATCGATCCTCGTAGGGATTCGGATCGAATTAATTTTCGTTTTTACCGCTTCCGCTGAGCCTTCGTTTTAGGCACTGAATCCCAACAGTGGTATCAGAGCGTAGGTCTTGCGATCGTATATACGATATTGGCATTTGGAATGCTTGATTAGATGGTGAATGATTTGGAATCATTATAGTCATAATCGTGGTATATAATTTTACGTTCGTTGTAGTTATATTTTTTGTAAGTTTATGTCTAAATATAAATCTTAATTTCTTGGAAATATGATTTATATTTAAGATATGAATGTTGAAAAATATTGATATTGATATCCTATTAAAATCGAGCTCAATTGTCGTGGACGACTTTTCTGGACAAAGGGCGTGAAGGCGCCAGGTGACTTCGCGTGTCCGTGACACGGCCGTGTCGCGATCCCAGAGCCATCGCTGCAGCAGACCATGTCAGGAGACATGGTCCGTGCCTGGACGGTAGCTGCCGAGCGTGACTCGGCCATGCCAGGCCAGTCTGCCGGAAAGATGCCGGCAGTGACTCGGCCATGGCAGGCCAATTTCGTCCCGGCTCGATTTTTCCATGTATTCTTGAAAATTAATCTCCGGCATGTTATATTGGATTTAATATGATTAAAATGATTTATGGTATTTCATTTTATAAGGGAAATTTGATTAATTGGAATATTTTTGGTCGACCGAATTATTTTAAACGTTTTCATATTACCGATTGTGTGAATCGATTTGATCGGTTCGTATTGTTGATTGGATCAATGTATCTCTACGCTTTCCATTTATATAGTATTTATTGGATGAATGCTTTTTGAATGAGGATGTGGTTCGTGGACTTAGTTTTGAATCGTTCGTTTTATTCGATTGGGTTGTAAAGGCCGTTTTGAGCCTATTTATTTTACTAGAAAAATTTGTATCTAGGATGCAATTTTCAATGTATATTTATATGTAATGATGAAGACCGGAGGAAGATCCATTTCGAGAAGACGAAGATTCAAGACGAAGACTTGTAGTTAGATTACGGAGTTTTTGTTTTCTAGGAACGGTCCATGAACCACATGTTGGTAGCAACTAGGTTGTGAATGGTTTTTTCATATTGTATGAATGCCACAAATGCGCTTAAACGATTAATGTGCAAAGTGCAACGTAAATCGCGAAAATTCTCCCACAATAAATTATTAAGTTTATAAGGTTTCAAGGTTTTCCTTCCCTCCATCGAGTTTTCGGGAAATTGAAATCCAAACCGGATGTGCTATGCTTCCGAGTTATCGGGGTAGTCGTTCGGGGAGGACGGATAAATTACCGGGAGCGCATTGGATGCCTTCGGTTGGAGCAAATTTTATCCCTAGAAACCTAATAGGTTGCCGGATAAGATTCAATTGTGAAACTGATTTGCGTCGATGGTATAAACTTAACTTGTTCACGAACCATAGAAATCGTATAGGTTGAGGGGAGTGAACAAGGGGAAAAAGAAGATCGAATCATCCATTAGATGGGTTGGTGTTGGACACCACTTTATGAAAATTAATAGACTAGAAACCTGTTCGGTTGCCCTCTATTAAGATTTATAAAGAACTCGATCACCACTATGAAGTAGAGCGACGATACTTCCGGTTTTCACATGGGAGTGTATTATTCCGATAAAAATAGTGGGAGCTGGGTAACAAGAATAGAAAAGACCTTAATTCTATACTCAGAACATAATATAACAAGTCACTAATTAATCTGTTATGCTTAATGCAGACATAACTCAATGAATCCACTCGCAATTCTACTCGAAAAGAACACCTTAATGGGACCTAACATTGTGGATTGGCTCCGCAATCTGATGATTGTCCTCAGTATAGAGGCACTGGGATATGTCTTGGAGACGGACATTCCGGCGCCTCCTGTGCGGACCCGAGCCAATCAGGAGGAGATTGAAAACCACGAAAAGTGGGTTAAGGATGACGTAAAAGTCCGTGCATACATGATGGCTTCTATGTCTAATGAGCTTCAGAGAGCTCATGAGAAAATGACTTCTGCTAGGCAGATTCTATCTCACTTAACCGAACTTTATGGTGAGCACAGCAGAACTGCTAGATATGAGATATCCAAGCAACTGTTCGGTGCAAGGATGAAGGAAGGTGAGAAAGTTGGGGAACACGTCCTCAAAATGATATCCATGATCGAGAGATTGGAGGCTCTTGATTTTAAAATGGATACTTCTCTCCAAACCGACCTTATCCTACAGTCTCTCCCTGATTCCTTCTTACAGTTTGTTATGAACTTCAACTGCAATGAGATTGCATGTAATTTAGCTGGGCTAATGAACAAACTTGTGACCGCTCGCCTCGATGAAGACTCATGGATGAAGGAGTCTCTCTTGTGATTTCTTCGGACCTCGGAGGTCTAAGAATAAGAAGAAAAAGACCAAGAAGCGGACTGGACCACAAGCTAAGGACCTTAAGGGTAAGGGCAAGGCCCCGATGGTTCCAAAGAACAAGAAGAAGAAGGATGCTTGTCTCAAGTGCGGTGAGCTGGGCCACTGGGATAGAGACTGTCCCATTCTTCATGGCACTTCAGGTACAGAACTTTTAGTTTTGGAAACAAATTGTTCTGCTCTTGTATTTTCTACTTCTGGATACTGGATTCTGGTGCTAGTTCTCATATTTGTACCGTGAATCAGGATCTGGAACAAAGTAGGAAGCTTGGAGCTGGAGAAGTTATGATCACAGTCGGAAGCGGGCATAGTGTCGAGGCGACCGACATAGGATCACTTCTTTTGGGTTTAGAATCCGGCTTTGTTTTGACTTTAGAAGATGTACTTGTTTTGCCCAAGGCACAAAAACATTGTATCCATTCCTGGTCATGGACCGAAAAGGTTTTTCATTTTTCATTGGTGATGGTTCCTAAAATTTATTTTAGAAATAAACTAGTGGGTACCGCTACATTGTTAAATGGATTGTATCATCTAAATCTCAAGAACAAAGTAGTTGTGAATACTATGACTAGAAAACGTGGTAGGGATGAAACCAATCAAGTTTTGAAATGGCATCTAAGACTTGGTCATGTTGGTCGACCAAGGTTTACAATATGGAAAAAGATGGACTTATGGGTCCATTGGGATCGGATCCATTTCCTACTTGTGAATCTTGCCTTAAAGGCAAATGACTAAGTCCCCTTCACAGGACTTTTGAAAGAGCCGCCGATAAATCGGGATTAATCCATACTAACGTTTGTGGTGCTTTGGAAGCGAGACGTGACGGATATCAATATTTCATTACGTTTACGATGATCATACCGGGTATGGTTATGTATACTTAATGAAACATAAATCCGAGGCCTTTGAGAAATTCCAGAATTCAAGGCCCTAGTCGAGAAACAAACCGTAATCATATCAAAGCACTTCGGTCGACCGAGGTGGCGAGTATATGAGTACGGAGTTTGACGAGTTCCTTAAGGAACATGGAATAGTTTCACAACTAACACCTCCAGTACTCCTCGGTTAAATGGTGTGTCGTAAAGAAGGAACCGACCCTGTTGAACATGGTCCGTTCCATGCCAGGCTATCTTGACTTGCCGATTTACCTGGGGTATGCACTCGATCGCCGCGTATATCTTGAATGATGTCCTTCCAAATCCGTTCCTAAAACTCCAAATGAGATGTGGGAAGGAAGGAAACCAAGTCTTAATCATATTAGGATTTGGGGATGTCCCGCCTATGTCAAGAAGACTAAGGTGGAAAAGTTGGAAGCTAGGTCTGCGAAGGGACGTTTCATTGGATTCCCGTCTGGGACGATGGGATATCTATTCTACATGCCCGAAGATCGTAGGATCATTGTTGCTTTACAAGCACACTTCCTGGAAGATGAGTTCATTCAGGAAGGCGGAGCAGGTAGAAGTATTTCTTTAGAAGAATACAATGAAACTCCTCGAGAGACACCTGTGCAAGAAACTGGAACCGAACTTTCTGAAACACAAGTACAACCACCTCGTAGGTCTAGTAGGGTGTCTCATTTACCTGAGAGGTATGGGCTTGTGCACTTGGAGGAGCTGGGTCTCCATGAGGTTCCAAGTGATAGCCAAGAGACCGACCCAACAACCTATGACCAAGAGATGGTGGATGTAGACTCCGCGAAATGGCGTGAAGCTATGGAAGCTGAGATAGACTCGATGCATGTCAATCAGGTCTGGACTCTAGTAGACCGCCCCAAGGGCATAGTGCCTATTGGGAACAAGTGGATCTACAAGAGAAAGACTGATGGTGATGGCAAGATTGACGCCTATAAGGCCAGGCTTGTGGCAAAGGGTTATACCCAAAAGGAAGGGATCGATTACCACGATACCTTCTCGCCCGTAGCCATGATCAAGTCTATTCGCATGATGCTTGCTATAGCTGCCTACCACGATTATGAGATATGGCAAATGGACGTAAAAACGGCTTTCCTTTATGTATGCTATGTTGTGTACAAGACCTGACATCGCGCATGCTGTAAGCGTGGTGAGTAGGTTTCAGGCAAACCAGTGTAGGAACATTGACCGTCAGTAAGAACGTTCTCAAGTACTTGATAAGAACGAGAGATATGGTTCTTATGTATGGCGGTGGAGATTTGGATGTGGTGGGATTCACTGATTCGGACTTCCAAGGACTGAAGGACGACTCGATGTCCACTTCTGGCTACATATTTACTCTTAATGGAGGAGCAGTATCTTGGCGTAGTGCCAAGCAAAGCGCGACTGCTGATTCCACCTGTCAGGCTGAGTATCAAGCAGCCTCGGAGGCTTCCAAGGAAGGGTTCTGGATTAAGAAGTTTCTAGGAGAACTTCAAATGATACCATGTCCGAGCCGCCTGTCTACTGCATCGCGACAACGACGGAGTCAGAAGATGTGCCAAGGAGCCGAGGTTTCACAACAAGACCAAACATATTGAGAGGAAGTATCATCTCGTAAGAGAATTTGTTCGCAAGGGATACATTGTCGCATAGAGTAGACTCGGCCGACAACGTCGCGATCCACCGACCAAGCCACTATCTCGGACTAGCTTGGAGCGTCATCTCGGAGAACATGGGTATTAGATACCATAGTGTGTGGCATTGAGTGCAAGTGGGAGATTGTTAGGAGTATGCCCTCGAATGCCACTCGAGGTTGTTGAGTGAGGGCATTGTACTTGTAATTATGTAAACCATTTATATAAGGCAAATGAATGTTTCTTTATTTACCGGTAGTTCTTGGCATTCCTAACTCGTAAATAAACATATAGAAACTAGTCCGTGTATTTGAGAGCAAAACGTTCCACTCCTTATTGGATAAGGGGTCGGCACCGGAAAGGTTTATAGCTCAAATACTTAATCGTTCGCAAGTCGATGAAACTTGGTAGGCGTTAAGTTTATGTGAAGACTTGTATGACGTGTTCTTGGACATGGAGAGTGCTGTCGAACACTAATGGTTAGTGGGAGCACACGTTATAGGTATGCTTATTAGATTAGTATACTCGAACCGACTCACCTCGATTCGTCACACGGATTTCACTCCGGGACATCAATGACGGAATCGAAAGGTTGTGATAGGTATTCGTGAACCTTCGACTTGAGGATTTAGTAGGGATGTCCTTGTGACGTCAAGATTTTCATTAGAGTAGTTCGACCTTAAACCGGAAGGGGGTCAACCTCGACGTGCATCTTGACGGGCAAGTAGCAGGTCCTACTGAATACCAAGATAGAATTCTTTCTCCTGTTAGTGAACGGGTTATATGTCCTATGCGGTTATTGGCAGATGAGATCATAAGTCTTTGGCCAAAGCATTGGAGCTAGCTGTATTAGATACACGAGAGCTCGATGATCTCGATTTGCATTAACGCATGCATAGCGTCAAGTACAGATAGGGTTTGACTGACCGTGACCCTATAACTTGATCGGGATATTTGAAAGAAGGGTTTATACGTATACTGGTATTCACGACAGAATGGTTCTTGAATGATCCCAATCATTCGTTCTCAGTTGGGGTACGGTGTAGGCCACCAGGCTGGCTAGGTGGTGCTACTACTCTTTGGTTCCTCCCATTGCTGACTGAGACGGACCTACCGAGTCGCGCATTAGGATTGACGACGGAATGAATCAAGCTAATTCTCTCATTATGAATATTAGATATTTGATATCTAAATTTAGGACATTAGATGTCTAAATCGATTTATTGGATAAATTGATTTACGGCCTAATGAATTAAATATATCACTGGGTGATTAATTTAATTCATGGATATAATTATTTCTTGGAGAAATTAATTATGTTATAATGTATTTGATATGTTTAATTAATTGGATTAATTAATCGATATAAATACATCGATACGGAATCGGAGTTTATCTGTTTGGACTCGCGGGAGTCCGAAACGAACCGAACTCATCCTATTTCTTCATCATAGCCGCCTCCCCTTCCCCACACCTTGACAAGACTTTGATTTTTAAATCAATTGGAATCTTGATTAGGTGTTTAATGAATAGATATTTGATATTTTTT
This sequence comes from Orobanche coerulescens, assembly GCA_033398695.1. Classification (NCBI taxonomy): domain Eukaryota; kingdom Viridiplantae; phylum Streptophyta; class Magnoliopsida; order Lamiales; family Orobanchaceae; genus Orobanche; species Orobanche coerulescens. Next base: position 23,939,388 of record CM065805.1, on the reverse strand, counting down.
TCAAGGTGGGGTTAACATGAGTTGTTCTCATGTGGAAAGGAATTGAATAAGAAGAGAAGACTTGTCACTCTCTTGAGATGAATGAGCCATCCGTGAGATACATTGAGAGAGAGAGAAAGTGAGACTTTGAGTTCAAACACTTATCTTCATCTTCTTCTTCAACTTGTTCTTGGTGATTCTTGGAGAAAAATCAAGAAATAAATGAGAGTTGTGAGTTATACACTTGGAGTGTGATAATCTCATATTGGAAGCTTCATCACTTAGCTCTAACCGTATCCTCAGAGGATAGCAAGGTTATCGTTGTTCCGGTCGTTTCTCCGGTGCGTGGCAAGTAGAGACGCGATACTATCGGCGTTGGATCGTTCAAGAGCTTGGGGAATAGCTCAAGAGAAGGTTACCATTTAATCAACGGACTTCGAGGGTTAGTTTCTTACGACTCTTGCTTTTCGTTTATATATTCGTATATACGTAGCTCGATCGATCCTCGTAGGGATTCAGATCGAATTAATTTTCGTTTTTACCGCTTTCGCTGGGCCTTCGTTTTAGGCACCGAATCCCAACAGGTATAACTTTCGTATCGCGAGTTATGATAATGTTTTGAGAACCCCGGGTATTGTTGAGATACCGTACAGATATTTCGGTATTATCTTAATGTGTTGTTAAGGATACGAATTCGTGGATTTTCGTAAAGTTATGGCGGTAAGATTACATTGGTCGTATTCTTACTTAGTATCTCATTGGTATGTAATTATTGACGTGATGTGATGGTTATCATTGTTGGATATTATGGCTGACCCCGTCGTGGGATTTCTTTTTAGGTTCTTTGGATATCGAGCTTGTAGCAGTCGTGAAGAGATGAGCTTCCCGGAGGATACTGGCTAGGGCATGTATTTGTGTTTTGAGTTTCCTGATCTGTTCTTGTATTCCGTTGCTAGAGTATTTTAATCGTTTGTTTTTTTCCGCTGCGTGAGTACTTATAAAATGACCTATTGGTATCTGGTAACTTAGGTTACTTTGGCAATTGTTTTCTAAATTTGTTCCGTCGGTACGTGTAAGCGATAGCTTAACGTATGTTTTTAAACTGTTGAGTTTTGGCGTTTCGGGCCTTGTGGTTTCAAATGAGATTTCACGACGGTTTTGATAAACGGATTTTATAAAGTCTTCGAATGTTCTAAATAGATGGTACCGTCGTTAGCCTCCTGGGTGTTTGTAAATGTTTGCGAAAATTTCCTTCAGCCTTTTGGGTTCCATCTCGGGGCCCACAGCGCTGTAATATTCCCAGTCGACTCTGGGGGTGTTACAGAATATGGTATCGGAGCTTAGGTTGTGATAACCTAGGCAATCGGGTCGAGTTGGGCATGCTTTTGTCATGTCATTCGAGTTGTCGGTTGACAAGTGTTTGAGCTCTGAGTTTTTGTTGTTCACTCGGGCTTGTGCGTTATGTGATTTACCAGTGTGGTACTGAGGTTGTTGTAACTTTTCCAAATGATGTTAACGTGTTTTCTTCAGATAGATCTATATTATGTTCTCGAGTTGACCTGAGTTTGCAAAATGAGTGTTTTGTAAATGTCTGTGTCGAGTATTTTCTAGAGTCGAGACATGTGCCAGTATCACGGGGAATTGTCGGCTAAACGATCTGTAAGTATTTGGATTTTTGAATTGCATTGAGATTTATTGCCACTCTAAGGCGATATGTTTTGAGATTCAGAAAGATATTACGCGTTACAGTATGAGATGACAGAGTTGAGACAGGATTGATGATCTTGAGAAACTATGATTTTGGAAATCAATATGTTGGTTAGATTTTGGAACAGGATTCTGCATTTGGGAGAAATGTTGGGAATGGTTGAGAAGAACATGTAGTCATGTTAATTCATTTTGAGATATATGAACTGTTTTTGAGCATTTGAAAATGATACTTTTCAAAATAAATGTTTTACGGATGTTTTATCGTAAATGATTTTTGGGCCGAGACCCAATAGATTTTTGAAATAGTTACTTTTTAAACTTCTTGTAATGCGGAACGAGATACGGGCTGAGACCCTAATGTTTCAAAAGGCTTTACTGTTTTGTAAAACTCCCGAGATTTGTAAAACACTTTACCAATCATTTATCTATTTCCGCCTTCCGGGGTTTTGATTTATTTATTCAAATGAAACCTCTCGGGAAGTTTTTCGCTGTGTTGATTTGTTTTAATGTTTTGTCATAGCATATTTGAGGTGATCCAGGATGGATTAATGGTTAACGTTGCGAGTCATATGTGAAAAAGGAATTTCTATCGGAGTCTATATATTAAGATTTTGGAACTCTATCATATGGTTTTCCAATGGAATATCAGTGGATATTGGTGACGAACCGAATTGGTATACAGTAGTATCGATGTAGTCCAGCATTTGCATAGTTTTCATTTTAAACTTCGAAATCGTGTGGAATCGAAGGAAACTGTTATCGAATACTTGGCACCAGCGAGCCGATTTAATTTTTCGAAAATTGATTTCGTGATCTTACCAAAATTTATGTTTTGAGTTTTGAAATTTTTGAAAGAACTTTCGAAAATTTGTCTTCTTGACAAGACTATGTGATTTCAAACTGGTTTTGAAAATGTGACTGATATACATACGCATTTAGTGCATAGTGCATATCATGATGAAGTTATGAGTGTGACTCACAAACTGGATGAGACATCAGTATGGAACTATGAATAGAGATTCGAACTTCAATATGGTAGTTTGGTTATCCAGGGATGATCGGTTGATTTATCGGACAAGAAGAATATGCTGCGTAATGTAGATTCATATACAGGATGCAATTTTGGAACTTTGGATTTTGTGAAACCAGGACATATGTGCTATGTGATTCCATTGGTACGGTAGTAGCGCGATTTTACCATATTGATTTTTGAATGATTTCTTTGTAAGTATAGATTTGGGGATGCCCCATACTGGTTGTTTTGGACAATGAGTGGTCGTTCCCACTCTATGTATGATTGAATATGCTCGTCGGTTTGTGATTGGTTGTTCGTATGCCGAGCGATATGTTCACCAGTCCGTTGTGTTTCGTTGAGATTCACTGTATGTGATTGGTGTGACGTTTTGAGAATTTTGTTCTTTAATATATCGGTTTCTGTGGTTATGTGTTGATCGTATTGGAGCTTACTGTGTGAAGGTATTCTCGATTATCGTTAATCGTTCGTTGGTCATATTGGAGTTTATCATGTTGATGATATTCTCGAATGTGTTTTGATCTCTGGTTGGTCATATTGGAGTTTATCATGTCGATGATATACTCGGTTAATTTATTGGTTGATCATTGTTAATGATCGTATGAGCGTTCGAATTTTGTGCCGATGTTTCGGGATTTATGTTGTTGATTTGGGCAGTTGTTTCATAGATGTATCGTACATTATTGGTTTTTAGCAGATTGGGACTTGATTGTGTAATCAGGTAGACAAAATTTGACACAGATAGATTATTTCATCCGAAGATTATATATTTTCTTGAGACTCATGGAATTGTGATTGTAAGCGTATTGAGGCTTTACAGTGAAGTCACTTGCTAGTATCTCAGGATATCGTCGACTTTGCGCTTTTGTAAGTATGCTATTTTGGTTATTCATTAATGATGATGATTGATCGTTGTCGTGATAGTTTCGGAATATTCTGGTTGAACGGTTTGTTGGTTTTTCTATGATGGATTGCAAGTTTCGAGGACGAAACTTATTTTAAGTGGTGTAGTATGTAATATCCGGAATTTCCACTACTGTTGTTTAATATTATTTTATCCAAGTTATGTTGTACAGCGTGGAATCTGTACAGTATGGATAAAATAAATGAAGGAATGAGATGTCAGAATTGGTATAATTATCGTATTTGGTCGACAATTGTATTTGAGGATATAATGTGTTGAGTATATGTATTCAGTATGCCGTATGTTCGTATTCTGTATGTTGAGACGTTGGACAAGAATAGCTGAAAATGGCTAAGTATAGCCTGATCAGCGCACGCTAACGTGCAGGTGTAGCGCACGCTAAAGGTAAAATCATAGCGCACGCTAGTACAGACCAGATCAGAAGGAATATATGTGTGGACCCGGTCACTTTCGGCGCATGTGCCGACGAGTCAACGAATGTTGTAATGTAGTACTAGCGCATGTTAAACCCTAAGGATTAGCGCACGCTAATTGCAGATAGGACAAAAGGGAATCTTATCTTTCTCAAATGTTTTCGGCATGTGGGTCACGAGCATCTTCGTGGTAGGTGTAGATTGTAGCAAGTCAACTGATATTAGCGCACGCTAAATGCAAGGACTTGCGTACGCTAGACAGTGTAAGTTAAGTACGCTAATGCATGGGCATTACGTACGTAAGCACATGTACGAAGCCAGAAAGTAGCCTCTGGACTGCGATAGCGCACGCTAACAAAAGTCAGTTAGCGCACGCTAAACATGAGATGTTAGCGCACGCTAGTAATGTATTCTATATAAGGGGACATACGGGTGTTATGAAGCATTTCGTCCATTTCTTTCCTTTCACTCGATAGAGAGAGCTTTGGGAGGTACTTGAGGTCCAGAAACACTGAGGGATGATCCTCTTTAACAAGATTAAAGATGGAAATCATGGATTAAAATTGTTCTTTAAATCATTGGCGATTCTTGGAAATGGATTCAAACTTGAGATTCAATCCCTTTCTTCAAAAAGGTAATCACTTTTCATCTTTGGATTTCGTTTTGGATTGAATGTTGATGTTCTTGAGTTGATGATTATTACATAAACAAGTTGATAAGCATGATTATGAGATGGATTACCGGATTATAATGATGTTATTGTTGATATGAAGATATTGATATGATTCTTGTGGTTTGAATTGTGTTGTTCGTTTTCTTGAGATAAGTGGATTAATCCTTCTCCCCAGTTTTGGATGTTGATGTTATTTTCGATGATTACTCTCCATAATGGAAGATTAAGGAAGTGTTGTTATGTTCTTGATGTTTCATGTATTGATATTAAGGAAAATGATATATGGATATAGAACTTGGATTATAAGTTGGACGATTACTTATATGTTAAAGGATATCGGATTTCGTTGTTTTGATAGCTATAAACATGGTTTTGAATCACTTAGTGTTCTTGATAATCGTCATATGTTGATCGGTACATGAAAATCATGCAAACTGTACACCATTAGCGCACGCTAAGCCTACTGGCTAGCGCACGCTAACGGGAACAACTTAGCGCACGCTACGTTAAGTAATTAACGTGCGCTAAGCCAACAGGCAGGATAATATATTCTGTTTCGGTTATGAATTCGTGATCGTTTAAGTTGGATTGTTCAGACTTGTGGTTAACCGAGATATTGTAGAATCGTTGGATTTGTTGATTGGTTATATCGGTTGATGATTAGTATCGAATGTGTGTTAATCGATTATTGTATTAGGTTGAGATTATTGATCGGTGATTAGAACCTTGCTTTGCGGTCGTGTTCGAGAACATTCGTGAATCGCTTTGGCCGGGAGCCGAGGAGCTTGTAGATGACGACAAGGAATTGGTATCGGATTCATCATCGTCGTGTTGGTATCGAGGCAAGTGTTACCTGCTCAGTTTATAATATTTAATGAATGGTTTCTATTTCATTCGTTTATAATTCGTATAGCAATGTTTATAATCGTAATCACAAGAGATTTGGGATTATAAATCGTATTCGAGTTTTGAAAATCTAAATCATAATGTATATGATTTACGTTTGTTATTGGTATACTTAAATATCAAGGATATATTGTGATAAAGACGAAGATATGAATTATCTGCAATCCGTGATACTTTGGACCGTCGAGTATTGAGGATAATCGTTCGTGATGGTTTGGACATTGAGATCGCTCTCGAAGGACTCGGGGCAAGTACTCTAATCATTTTTATCATTTGTGTCGATCATGTCGTGATGCATTCGTGTTTCGTTGTTGTCATGCATTTGTGCATTGTTGTTGTCGTGTATTGTTTGTGCATTGTTGTCATATGTCCACCTCGTGTTGGTCCGACGGGATCATCGGGGGATCTATGCTAGCGTCCGCTGGATCATCGGACGGGTTTTCCACCTCGGGTTGGTCTGACGGGATCATCGGGGGATCTAGGCAGTGAACGCTGGATCATCGGATTGCCATGTATTGTTGTTGTGCATATGTATATTATGGGTTTGCCATAAGTATACATTGTCGTTATTGTTGTGATCATATTGACGTTGTCATATGAGTATGCATTTGTAGGTCTTGTGTTAGGACCATGTCCGTATGTTGTGTTGATCTGATCTCGGATTAGACTGACGTGATTGTCATGGTATTTCGTATCTTGAGGTATGTTCCGTATTTCCTTGGTACTTGTCTTTGATGGACAATCGATTATCATATTGGAATTGTCGACGTTATCCGATGGATTGAATTGGCCAGAGTTGGTATAATTTTCGTATCGCGAGTTATGATAATGTTTTGAGAACCCCGGGTATTGTTGAGATACCGTACATATATTTCGGTATTATCTTAATGTGTTGTTAAGGATACGAATTCGTGGATTTTCGTAAAGTTATGGCGGTAAGATTACATTGGTCGTATTCTTACTTAGTATCTCATTGCTATGTAATTATTGACGTGATGTGATGGTTATCATTGTTGGATATTATGGCTGACCCCATCGTGGGCTTTCTTTTAGGTTCTTTGGATATCGAGCTTGTAGTGGTCGTGAAGAGATGAGCTTCCCGGAGGATACTGTCTAGGGCATGTATTTGTGTTTTGAGTTTCCTGATCTGTTCTTGTATTCCGCTGCAAGAGTATTTTAATCGTTTGTTTTTTTTCCGCTGCGTGAGTACTTTTAAAATGACATATTGGTATCTGGTAACTTAGGTTACTTTGGCAATTGTTTTCTAAATTTGTTTTGTCGGTACGTGTAAGCGATATCTTAACGTATGTTTTTAAACTGTTGAGTTTTGGCGTTTCGGGCCTTGTGGTTTCAAATGAGATTTCACGACGGTTTTGATAAATGGATTTTATAAAGTCTTCGAATGTTTTAAATAGATAGTACCGTCGTTAGCCTCCTGGGTGTTTGTAAATGTTTGCGAAAATTTCCTTCAGCCTTGTGGGTTCCATCTCGGGGCCCACGGCGCTCCTCCTGGGTGTTTGTAAATGTTTGCGAAAATTTCCTTCAGCCTTGTGGGTTCCATCTCGGGGCCCACAGCGCTGTAATATTCCCGGTCGACTCTGGGGGTGTTACACATTTTTTGTTCTCAATAACACGGCAACAGAAATCGTGTAAATAGACAAAAGGTAAACAAAGTTTTTTCTTATGACAAGAGGTGTGAACCGTTTCAACCAATGCTGAACCGGTGAACAACCCATAGTAAGCTGTCAACAGTTCTTGGGACCCAAAGGTCTCAAGATCTTCCATTGTCAGGACATCAGCAGGAAGCCTGTAGAGATTCTGAAGCAGCTCTTGGTCCACACGGATCTCTATTCCGCAATTTTCGATTTTCGGTAAATTTCTTTTTTCGGCCGGAGTCTGTTTTGACGACTCTCTCATGACCGTTTCGTCATTCTGAGAATGATTAATTCTACGCTTTTTGTCATCCGAGTTCGTTTCGGTATCGTTTTGCTGAGTTCCGAGCTTTTTAGCGACTTTTCCGCACTTGAGTTCGATTCTTGCGAATCTCGTTCAAAACTGCTGTTTCGAATTTCCCATAAGTCCGTTTAACTTTGTTAGACGTGTTGTGAACTTCGGTTTGGTTATTCGATCACGTATCGTGATTTTCGGGCGTTTTGGGCCATTTTCGTAATTTCCCAAAGTTTGGGGTAATTACTTCCGTTGTCGAATTTCGAGCCCTCGGGTGGTCGGAATCGTGTGTTCTCTTAGTGCTCGGATTCGTCTTTGCGAGTACTTCGTAACCGTATCTTCGATTCGTACTCAGGTTCGGGTTTCGGGGTCGTTCGGGCCGTCGGAGTTGGTCCCGGCCGAGTCATGGCCGGGCATGCTGGGGCCAGGCCAGCCCTGGCCGAGTAACGTACGGTAGTGATCGGCAGCTACGTACGTAAGGCCGGTTACGTACGTAAGGCCCTGGCCGGTTACGTACGTAACGATGCCGGCATTTCTGGGCAGAGACTTCGGCCATGGCCGGTTACGTACGTAAGGGCCCGGCCGGTTACGTACGTAAGCGTCCGGCAGTGTCCGGCTATTTAAGGCCTGGACCGAGTAATATCCGGTATTTTCCACTTTTCTTCATTCCTTCCGCGATTTTTCACCATAGATCGATGGTTTTGAGTAGAATCAACTTATATAAACATGTTTTGGAAGTTGGAATCATGGATTAACATCATCTTCTACCCGGATCGAAGGTAAGAACACCTAAACTTTTGGTTTTTGGATGTTCTTGGGGTTTCTTGGTGTTTTGGCCGATTTTCTTTGTTTTGATTCAGATTGCTTATGAAACTTGATTGTAAACTCGTAATCATTCAATACCCTTGAAGTTTTGTGGAACGGATTTGAGTATTTCTTTGAATAATCGATTGAATTGGACTACGCCTTCAAAGTGTCCGATAAAATGCTTCAATGGGTAGAACTTGGGAAGTTCCATACGTTTTCGTAGAATTGTGATTGAATTGATATCGTTGTGACTTAGGAACGAATTCTTGTGAAGAACTCGAGTCGGAACCCTTCCGTTCGTTGCCTTCTTTGGGGTTCGAGCTTCCCGGTCGAACCGTGTTCTTCGGAGCGTTCGGTAGCGGTTATTAAGGCAAGTATCTTACTATACGACTTGTATCTTGCGACTAGTAATTACGTATGAGATGTATGATGACTTTGCTTGCCTTCGTAATTATGTTCCGTTTGAGTTGGTTGTGTTTTCCGTAATTTGAAGGCTTTGTGATAATAGTGTTATATCAGTATACGTGTTAGGCGTTGTGCCATTTGTGCAGGAATGCGACGTACATATGGGATGGTTGTACACTTGGTTGTGCAATGTATTGTGTACCGAATGTGTATTATGTTGGTTAAATGTTGTTGATTGATGATAGTTGTTGCGAGTGTCGAGGTTGTGTTATGTGCGTGCAATGTACGATTTTGTGGTGATCAAGGTGATTGATTAATTGTGCTCATTGTTGTATGTAATGTGAATGTGAATATGTGTGTGACCGCTAAGTTCACTCGTGTTGGTTCGACGGGACCTACGAGGATTCGTGGCAGTGGACTACGGGATCATAACTTAGTGAGGTACTGAGGTCCAATCGTGCTGGTCTGACGAGGCCTACGATAACGCATGGCAGTGGACCATGAGTTTCGGACACAGTGCGTCCAACCGGGTGAGCTCGACGGGGCTTACGGTGACACGTGGCAGTGGACTACGGTGTCAGGACTGTGTGTGTGATTGTTGTGATTGATATAGTCCGTGCGGGTTGTTATGCCTATGGAGACACGTGACAGTGGATCACGGTGTCGGAATTGGTTATGTTTGGTTAATAGTCCGTGTGGGTTGTTGAACCTACGGAGACACGTGACAGTGGATCACGGTGTCGGAATTGGTTATGTTTGGTTAATAGTCCGTGTGTGTTGTTGAACCTACGGAGACACGTGACAGTGGATCACGGTGTCGGAATTGATTATGTTTGTTTAATTGTGCGTGATGTAGTCCGTGCGGGTTGTTGAACCTACGGAGACACGTGACAGTGGATCACGGTGTCACGAGCATGATACTTTTCAAATCAAAGTTTTTAAAGGAAAAGTTTTAAGAAAGAATGTTGGGCCGAGCCCCATGAGATTTATGGAAATGTTTTCGTACTGTAAATTGTTGAAATACAATTTTGAGATTTGGGTTAAGACCCTAATATTTTCGAAAGGTTTTGAAATTCTAAAATTCCCGAGGTGATAATCTTATTTTCGAATGCTTCATAGCTTATCTTTCCTTGTGAAAAACTCCCAGGGATATTTTGATACTAGATTGTCATATTTGATTCACGATTATTACTTGCTTGTTATATTTCGTATGATTTGATACTTGCACTAGTAAAACAGTGGAGTTTTACTAACCCCCGAGTAATCGGGGGGTGGATGTCTGTTTTGCATCCAGGTGCATGCAGATTTAGGGGAGCAGTCACAGGATTGGCACAAGAGGATGACGAGCTGCGATAATAATCATGAGTCTAGAGTTATTTTGATTTTTGTTGTGTTGTCAGAGTTGATTTCAGTCTTCCGCTGTATTGTATTTCGACCCATGTGTGGGTAATGTTATTTAAGTCAGTTTTATCGATTGGATTGTGTGACCTCATCGGTTTGTGTATTCACATGTAAGTGACCATATCGGTCTGTATCATTTTATTGTTTGACCCTGGTCGGGCAAGCATTTGGTTGTTTATGGATGTTTATGTAATATCCGCAATTTTCGATTTCCGGTAAATTTCTTTTTTCGGCCGAAGTCCGTTTTGACGACTCGCTCATGACCGTTTCGTTATTCTGAGAATGATTAATTCTACACTTTTTGACATCCGAGTTCGTTTCGGAGTCGTTTTGTTGAGTTCCGTGCCTTTTAACGACTTTTCCGCACTTGAGTTCGGTTCGTGCGAATCTCGTTCGAAACTGCTGTTTCGAGTTTCCCGTAAGTCCGTTTAACTTTGTTAGACGTGTTGTGAACTTCGGTTTGGTTATTCGATCACGTATCGTGATTTCCGGGCGTTTTGGGCCATTTTGTAATTTCTTGAAAGTTACGGGTATCCGTATCTGTAATTGTTGTCTCGACCCGTTTCTTGCTCGCGTATGATTGAATATGGTATTATGTTTTCATTTCGGGTCGTTGATGTCGTCCGCGAACTTTTCGTCGTGTTCGTTCCTGCGTGCGTTTTAATCGGTCCTCGAGCCACGGCGGTTATGGATCGCCGGACGGTTGCGGATCGCCGGACGATTGCGGGCACCGCCGGACGGTGCGGGCAGAACCGGGCGAGCGCACGCCACGGCCGGAAGGCTGCGCGCGCTAACCGAGTGTAGCGACGCTACCGGATGGCCTAACGACGCTAGCGGGTCCTGATGGAGTCCTCGGGGTTCGAATCGGTCATGCTCGGCAGTAGCGCACGCTATCGCTTGACGCCGCAGACGCTACGGCCGGCAGTGTAGCGCACGCCACGGCCGGAAGGTCGCGACGCTACCCGGCCGAAAGCGCTAGTCCGTATACTCGGGTCGCGGCACAGGCCGAGAAGACGCTTAGCTCGGGCACTTAGCGCGCGCTAGTCCGGCCCAGTATAAATGTGGCTGAGCAGTCACATTTCATTTCGTTTTTCACTTCCTTCCTTCTCCGTCCGCGGATGGCGATTCATGGGTGATGAAGCCATGTTGTTTAACAACAAATCCATAAAGTCCTTGAGTTCATAACATCAATCAATCGTCCGTTATCATCCTTTGATCCAGCGAATCAAGGTAATCTTCCTTAGAACCATAATTTCGTGAATTTGGGGATTTTTGCATTTTGGTCCAATTCGTTCCGTGTTGTTGATTAATTCATGATGGGTATGATTAATCTTGATAGTATTCTTGTGTTTAACATCATTTAATCCATTGTTTTTCGTCGAATCGAAGTATAATTCTTGATTTCCTTCGAATTGACTTTTTAGGTGATTTGTCCCCGATCTCGTTTTTCATCCATTTTCAATGGATCGATTATGGTTAAATGATGTTGTTAAACATATTCTATGGATTGTATATCCATATTTCAACTTGGAATTCGCTGGGTTTTGACGGACGAATCGTGTTCTTGGCCGCTTGGGGAAATCCTTGAACCTTCGTCATTTGTTCTTTGAATTCAGCGGCTTTGGGTCGTACTTTGGAATTCATTTTCGTTGTTATTGTTTTCGTTCGTAGTTCATTGTTGTGGATTATCGTTCGGTGGAGTCGGCGAGTTCGTAGTCGGTTCGTGCCAACCTACTTCGGCCGATTCTCCGCGTTGTGGTCATTCGAGGCAAGTATCTTGCCCATACATTTCATATTTCTTAGGCATAATTATTGATAAATGATTTTATGCGAAATCCAATGTTTAATGAATGTTAAAAAGGATCGGTATGTTCTCGATAAATATTGTCTTTCAACGATAATTCGTATACTTCGTGAATGGATATGTTCTCGGAATATGTGTGTTAGTTTCGTATGTTGAGAGACGTTATGATCGCATTGACCATAATTGTTTGCCGAGGATTGTGCATTGAATTGTATATTTGTTCGGTGGGTATTCGACATGATGTGATGTTAGTCGTTACTCCTTTGAAATGAGGTTGTGATGCTTAGTGTTGCTTGTCTTGATAATCGGTTATTGTTGTGTGCTTGTTGTATGTTATGTGCCTCCGGGTAGGATGGTTGAATCTCCGGGATCCATACTTGCTAGTATGGGTCGGGCGAAACCGTAGGGTTATCCAATACGGGTATGTCTTGCGGGGACTTCGAGGTTCGGGGCTTGCTAGCCCGATGCCGAGATAACTTGTGGGGTTATCATCGGGTATGTCTTGCGGGGACTCCGAGGTTCGTGGCTTGTTAGCACGATGCCGGGATAACTTATGGTTGTGGTTTGATTATGTAAGTATATGTGCTTTTAGTCACGTGACTGCGGTTACGGTGACATGTGATTTGATATAGTTTCCCTATGGGTTATTCACTCGGGTTTGTTCTACGGGAGCATCTGAGGTCCGTGGCTTGCTAGCACGGGACGCGAATAATCTGTGGAAACAGGTTGTTATGGTATGATCGGGTCGTGGACCCCACTTGTTGTTATCGAATTTATGTTTTGGGAAAATGACTTTTGGGTCGTGTCCCTAAATGTTTTCGAAAGGCACAAGATTTTTAAATCCCAATGTATTCAAAACTCCCGAGGTCGTAAAATGTTTTTCACAAGATGTTTATCGGCTTTACCCTATCTTTCGATTTAATCGTTTGATTAAGTGAATCACCTCGGGAAGTATGTTTATGATTAACATGTTTCGTGGAGTATGATATGTATGGCTCGTTTTCGTATTTTATACTTGCACTAGAAAAACAGTGGAGTTTTGCTAACCCCCGAGTATTCGGGGGGTGGATGTCTATTTTTGCATTCAGGTTTTGGAGCATAACACAGGGTCGGCACGAAGGATGATGAAAGATGAACGATACTAATCACATGAGGATCCGTTGATATCGTATTGGTCTAGTTGTATTTTCTTTTCCGCTGCAGTATCTTTTCCCCGTTGTACGGGAGTTTATTGTATTTTGACCCCTGCGTGGGTATGTGTTTGGAATTGAATTGTATGTTATTATTGAAAGACCAAGTCGGTCTACTGAGTCATTTTAACCTTAAAGGCGAGGTTTAGATGTTTGATTTTAGTTATCAGCCTGGTAGATCCTCGAGGAGAGGGTCTACGGCGTGTAATATCCCTGAGTGGATTGGGGGTGTTACATAAATGGTATCAGAGCTTAGGTTGTGGAAACCTGAGCCGCCGGGTCGATGGTGTCTGTTGAGTTTTGTCTTGTCGGATTATGTCTGACTAAGTCGTGTCGCGACGCGTCGTCTGAGTTTGTTGGTCGTGATTAGTATCGTGGGCGACCATCATCTTCGTGCGACCTGTGGATGTAAGTCTCCCTTCTTTGTATTGTGCCTCATGTGACACGAGCTATTTTTATGATTATTTGATTAATGACGGAATCCTCTTATGGATTTTGATTTCTTGATATGTGGTTATTTGAATCTCATATTTCGTTCATATGAGGAGTAGTGTTGCTGGATTGTGTATCTTGGACTGTAATTTTTTCCGCTGCGTGAGTTCTTTCAAATGGCTTTCGGCCTTTGCCAACGGAGTTTTATTTCGAAAATCAATTCCATTAACCGAGTTTTTGGCATTATGGCCTTGATCGTTTTGGCGAAATTCTTATGACGGTATTTAGCATTTTGTAAATGGCTTCTGTGAGTTTTTGAAATATTACCGTCATCGGCCTTTTTGGCATTTTTGTAAATGGTTTTTAGCCTGGTGGGTTCCAACGCGGGACCCACAGCGCTATGATGTTCCGTGTGATTACCTGAAATTTTTGGGCATTCTAGCCTTTTTGGCATCGTCCTTTTTGGCATTGAATTATTTTCGAAAACTTGAGTATCTTAGAAATAAATTTCGAGACGTACGTTTCAAATGAATTATTTTCTCGCGGTACTTCTAAGGTGCCACAATATGTTTCAAAATTCTTCTACCTCGAGGACCAAAATGTTTTGAGATATTTTCAATGTTTTATAAACACTTCTACTTAGAACCAAGAGGCGAATAGTCTGAAAGCTTTTCACTAAGAGAAAGTGTCCTCATTTTTATCAAATGCGAAATGGTTTTCCAAAGTCTCGATAACGATGTTTCACGTTTTTACTTTTTTTTTTGAAAGGTGATACTCAAGATCAACCGGTGTTTTTCCTAAATTATTTTCAAAAGGTGGTTTTCATTTTTTTTTAAAAACCTATCAATTCCCATTTGCATTTGGGAATGTATGTATGATGTTCGCGTTGTCGTAATGGTGTTTGCTCCCGAGTATGATCGAATTGGTGGCATGAACGTTGAGGCGTTGCCACGCGTTTGTTGTACTAGCCCTCTGTGAGAGGTGTGAACTGGTATTTAATGGTTGTCGCCTCGTGGTGGATTGCGTGTGTCACACGAGTGTGAGATGTTGAAGCTTGGGTTTGTACGTTGGTGTACATGTGTGATTGTTTCATGATGTTTGTAATTACGTGCTGGTTATCGTTCGGGCCGTTGAGGTCGCCGAACGATACCGTCGTTGCTGTGGTGTATGTGTATATATTACTTTACGATGGTAATCGTTGTATATGATATGTGTTATGATTCTTTGTTGTGCTGAGTTGGCATCTCCGCTATGTTGTTTTGCGACGTTATGCCCCATTGTATCTAGCATTTGTATTTTCGGTATGCCGAGCCGAGGTGTTTCAACCGTGATGTGCCGGGGGAATGTACGTGCAATTTGTCCTTCTCGTCAGTAACACATTTCGAGTGTGGACTCGAGGGTCACCGAATTCAGTTTTGCGAATTGGCTACCGAGACTTTCGGAGTTTGCGCTTCAGCACAGTTATCAGGATCGGCTCTGAGAGGCCCATAGGAGATTTCTCTGTCGGTTGCTTTTTGTGTTGTTACCTTATTTCCGTTATTGTGAGTTGCGGGGACGACTTTCTTTTAGAAGAGGTCGAATATAATACCCGTATTATTTTTGTCTTCTATATTTTCTCTTTCTCCAGTCTATCGATACACTCATGTTCGTTGATACTTTCTGAACTTGTTCTGTATTTCGGTTTCATCGTTCGAGCGAGCTGTGACCTTGTTTTGGGTCGATCTGGTTATCGTTGTAACTTTTCTGAGTTCAGTTCGATTCTTGTGAACCTTGTTCGGGAGTGACATCATCTGGTTCTATTAGTCCTTTTATTCGAAGTGGATCGGATTTTGAACTTCTGTATATTCTACTTTGTCGACTCATTTATGTTCGTTGACATTTCTGAGCTTGTCCTGCCCCTTGTGTTTGTTTATCAAACGAGTGTGGTATCGTTTCGGAATAACTCGTTTGTCGTTGTGACTTTTCAATTGTTATTCCCTTTCCTGTGGATCTTATGCGAGTGTGCATCTTGTTGTTTTCACCGGATCATGTTTTGTCTCGAGTCGAGATGTGAACCTCGGAGTTGTCGGTTGAACCTTATTGTTCTTCGTGATCCGAACATGATCGTTCGATTTTTGTTGTCTCGATCTTTGTGGTTCGATCGTTTGATTGTTCGGTTTTTGTTGATCTCGTTTCGTGATTGTTGAACATTCAGACTCCTTCGAAATTCCCTTAAGTTCGGGAAATTAGTCTCTTTTTCGATCTTCCAACCCTTGGGCGGTGGGATTCCGTATTTGTTCAGCGGTTGGCTCGCGTTTTGATTGATGTACCGTTGGGTTGGTCAATCATATTGATTTTCGTTCGTTGTGTTTTGTGATTGTCGGATAATTGACTTGGCTATATTATCCGTTTGATGACGCTTGTCATTTGTTGATTTTATTGTATCCCTAACGGCGACGTTGTGTTGGTCGCCGTGGAGCGTGTTTTCACACCGTATATTCCTTTGCGTTGTTTGTAACATTTCGCCGTTGGGCGTTAGTTACGCATTCTTGTGTGTCTTGTTGAATTTTTCCTGGCGGAATATTTCTTCCCCATACTTGTTTTAAGTTTCGGGACGAAACTTCTTTTAAGGAGGGTAGAATGTAATATCCGCAATTTTCGATTTCCGGTAAATTTTTTTTTTCGGCCGAAGTCCGTTTTGACGACTCGCTCATGACCGTTTCATTATTCTGAGAATGATTAATTCTACACTTTTTGACATCCGAGTTCGTTTCGGAGTCGTTTTGTTGAGTTCCGTGCCTTTTAACGACTTTTCCGCACTTGAGTTCGGTTCGTGCGAATCTCGTTCGAAACTGCTGTTTCGAGTTTCCCGTAAGTCCGTTTAACTTTGTTAGACGTGTTGTGAACTTCGGTTTGGTTATTCGATCACATATCGTGATTTCCGGGCGTTTTGGGCCATTTTGTAATTTCTTGAAAGTTACGGGTATCCGTATCTGTAATTGTTGTCTCGACACGTTTCTTTGTCTCGTATGATTGAATATAGTATTATGTTTTCATTTCGGTCGTTGATGTCGTCCGCAAACTTCTCGCCGTGTTCGTTCCGGCGTTTTGTAATCGGGTCGCCGAGCCCTAGCGGTTGCGGGATCGCCGGACGGTTGCGGGATCGCCGGACGATTGCAGGCACCGGCCGGACGTGTGCGGCAGGAACCGGCGTAGCGCACGCTACGGCCGGAAGGCTGCGCGCTCTAACCGGCAGGTGTAGCGCACGCTACCGGATGGCCTAACGCACGCTACCGGGTCTGGACAGTGGAGTCCAGGGGTTCTGAATCGGTCATGCTCGGCGGGTAGCGCACGCTATCGGACGCTGCAGACGCTACGGCCGGCAGGTAGCGCACGCCTTCTGGCCGGAAGGCTGCGACGCTACTCGGCCGAGCGATCTAGTCCGATAAGGCTCGGGTCGCGGCTTTGGGCCGATAAGACGCTAGCTCGGCAGCCTAGCGCGCGCTAGTCCGGCCCAATATAAATGTGGCTGAGCAGTCACATTTCATTTCGTTTTTCACTTCCTTCCTTCTCCGTCCGCAGATGGCGATTCATGGGTGATGAAGCCATGTTGTTTAACAACAAATCCATGAAGTCCTTGAGTTCATAACATCAATCAATCGCCCGTTATCATCCTTTGATCCAGCGAATCAAGGTAATCTTCCTTAGAACCCTAATTTCGTGAATTTGGGGATTTTTGCATTTTTGTCCGATTCGTTCCGTGTTGTTGATTAATTCATGATGGGTATGATTAATCTTGATAGTATTCTTGTGTTTAACATCATTTAATCCATTGTTCTTCGTCGAATCGAAGTATAATTCTTGATTTCCTTCGAATTGACTTTTTGGGTGATTTGTCCCCGATCTCGTTTTTCATCCATTTTCGATGGATCGATTATGGTTAAATGATGTTGTTAAACATATTCTATGGATTGTATATCCATATTTCAACTTGGAATTCCATTTTCGGGTTTTGACGGGACGAATCGTGTTCTTGGCCGTTTTGGGGGAAATCCTTGAACCTTCGTCATTTGTTCTTTGAATTCAGCGGCTTTGGGTCGTACTTTGGAATTCATTTTCGTTGTTATTGTTTTCGTTCGTAGTTTATTGTTGTGGATTATCGTTCGGTGGAGTCGGCGAGTTCGTAGTCGGTTCGTGCCAACCTACTTCGGCCGATTCTCCGCGTTGTGGTCATTCGAGGCAAGTATCTTGCCCATACATTTCATATTTCTTAGGCATAATTATTGATAAATGATTTTATGCGAAATCCAATATTTAATGAACGTTAAAAAGGATCGGTATGTTCTCGATAAATATTGTCTTTCAACGATAATTCGTATACTTCGTGAATGGATATGTTCTCGGAATATGTGTGTTAGTTTCGTACGTTGAGAGACGTTATGATCGCATTGACCATAATTGTTTGCCGAGGATTGTGCATTGAATTGTATATTTGTTCGGTGGGTATTCGACATGATGTGATGTTAGTCGTTACTCCTTTGAAATGAGGTTGTGATGCTTAGTGTTGCTTGTCTTGATAATCGGTTATTGTTGTGTGCTTGTTGTATGTTATGTGCCTCTGGGTAGGATGGTTGAATCTCCGGGATCCATACATGCTAGTATGGGTCGGGCGAAACCGTAGGGTTATCCAATACGGGTATGTCTTGCGGGGACTCCGAGGTTCGGGGCTTGCTAGCCCGATGCCGAGATAACTTGTGGTGTTATCATCGGGTATGTCTTGCGGGGACTCCGAGGTTCGTGGCTTGTTAGCACGATGCCGGGATAACTTATGGTTGTGGTTTGATTATGTAAGTATATGTGCTTTTAGTCACGTGATCATGATTACGGTGACATGTGATTTGATATAGTTTCCCTGTGGGTTATTCACTCGGGTTTGTTCTACGGGAGCATCTGAGGTCCGTGGCTTGCTAGCACGGGACGCGAATAATCTGTGGAAACAGGTTGTTATGGTATGATGGGGTCGTGGACCCCACTTGTTGTTATCGAATTTATGTTTTGGGAAAATGACTTTTGGGCTGTGTCCCTAAATGTTTTCGAAAGGCCTGAAGATTTTTAAATCCCAATGTATTCAAAACTCCCGAGGTCGTAAAATGTTTTTCACAAGATGTTTATCGGGTTTACCCTATATTTCGATTTAATCGTTTGATTAAGTGAATCACCTCGGGAAGTATGTTTATGATTAACATGTTTCGTGGAGTATGATATGTATGGCTCGTTTTCGTATTTTATACTTGCACTAGCAAAACAGTGGAGTTTTGCTAACCCCCGAGTATTCAGGGGGTGGATGTCTATTTTTGCATTCAGGTTTTGGAGCATAACACAGGGTCGGCACGAAGGATGATGAAAGATGAACGATACTAATCACACGAGGATCCGTTGATGTCGTATTGGTCTAGTTGTATTTTCTTTTCCGCCGCAAGATCTTTCCCCGTTGTACGGGAGTTTATTGTATTTTGACCCCTGCGTGGGTATGTGTTTGGAATTGAATTGTATGTTATTATTGAAAGACCAAGTCGGTCTACTGAGTCATTTTAGCCTTAAAGGCGAGGTTTAGATGTTTGATTTTAGTTATCAGCCTGGTAGATCCTCGAGGAGAGGGTCTACGGCGTGTAATATCCCTGAGTGGATTGGGGGTGTTACAGTTTAGCCTGGTAGATCCTTGTGGAAAGGGTCTACGGCGTGTAATATTCCCATATGGTTTTGGGGATGTTACAATTATGGTATCGGAGCCTAGGTTGCGGAAACCTAGGCTGTCGGGTCGAGTCGAGTCGTGGTTTGTCGAGTAATGTGTTGTCTTGTCGTTCGAGTCGTCAGGTGACAAATTGAGTTGTGCGTAGTCACAACGTGTCGGATATGTTGTCGGATGAGATTAGTATCGTGGGCGACCATCATCTCCGTGCGGCCTGTGGACGTAAGTCTCCTCTTTTATGCGAAGTACCTATGTATCATGATTGTATCTAAATGAGTTAATTGCGGTGGATAATTTTATTTGCACGGTGTTGTGAATATAGTTGTATTTAATTCGTGTGACATATAGTATATGTATAAAACTGGGCCTATTGTTGTTTTACCTTTGAACCACTGTGAGGGGTGGTATGGTGTGAAAATTGAGAACCTTGTTGGGTTTCGAATAAGGTATCGATGATTGAGTTCGCGAGAAACTCCGAGGAATGGTTTTGTTATATGTTTAAACTAGATGTTGTGAGACGTATTCAATTGGATTGTGCATGTTGGACTGTATTTTTTTATCCACTGCGTGAGTTATTTTGTAATGGCTTTCGGTATTTTACCGACTGAGTTTTATTTTGAAAATCGATTCCCTTAACCGAGTTTTTGGCATTATGGCCTTGATCGTTTTGGCGAAATTCTTATGACGGTATTCAGTATTTTGTAAATGGCTTTTGTGAGTTTTGAAATATTACCGTCATCGGCCCTTTTGGCATTTTTGTAAATGGTTTTTATCCTGGTGGGTTCCGGCGCGGGACCCACAGCGCTATAATGTTCCATGTAATTACCTGAGATTTTTGGGCATTCTAGCCCATTGAATTATCTTTGAAAACCTTGAGTATCCTAGAAATAAATTTCGAGATGTACGTTTAAAATGAATTATTTTCTCGTGGTACATCCAAGGTGCCACAATATGTTTCAAAATTCTTCTACCTCGAGGACCAAAATGTTTTGAGATATTTCCAATGTTTTAGAAACACTTTTACTTAGACCCGAGGGTCGAATATTTCCGAAAGTTTTCACGAAAAGAAAGTGTCCTCATTTTTATCGAATGCGAAATAGTTTTCCAAAGTCTCGATAACGATGTTTCACGATTGTACATTTTTTGAAGGGTGATACTCAAGATCAATCGGTGTTTCCAAAATTATTTTCAAAAGGAGGTTTTCGTTTTTAAAACCTATTCATTCCCATTTGAGGGCTGGGTATGTATATATGATGTTCGCGTTATCGTTATGATGTTGCTCCCGAGTATGGTCGAATTGGTGGCATGAACGTCGAGGCGTTGCCACGCAATTATTGTACTAGCCCTCTGTGAGAGGCGTGAACTGGTGTTTATTGTTTATCGCCTCGTGGCGATTTGCGTGTTTTCGCACGAGTGTGAGATGTTGAAGCTTGGGTTTGTACGTTTGTGTACATGTGTGATTGTTTCATAATGTTTGTAATTATGTGCTGGTTATCGTTCGGGCCGTTGAGGTCGCCGAACGATACCGTCGTTGTTGTAGTGTTTGTGCGTGTATTACTTTACGATGGTAATCGTTGTATATGATATATGTTATGATTCTTTGTTGTGCCAAGTTGGCATCTCCGGTTTGTTGTTTTGCGACGTTATATTCCATTGTACCTAGCAGTTGTATTTTCGGTATGCCGAGCCGAGGTGTTTCAACCGTGGTGTGCTGGGGGCATGCACGTACCAATTATTTTTCTCGTCACAGGATCCAGTTTTGCGAGTTGGGTTCCGAGTCTTTCGGGGCGCGAACTTCAGTATAGATATGAGGATCGGCTCTGAGAGGCCCATGGGAGATGTTTCTGTCGTTTGCTTTTTATGTTGTCACCTTACTCCAGTTGTTGTGAGTTGCGGGAACGACATTTCTTTTATAAGAGGTCGAATGTAATGCCCGTATCATTTTGACTTCTGTATTTCATCTTTCTCAGGTCTATCGACTCGCTCGTGTTTGTTGATACTTTCTGGACTTGTTCTGTATTTCGGTTTCGTCGTTCGAACGAGCTGTGATCTTGTTTTGGGTCGATCTGGTTATTGCTGTGACATTTCCGAGTTCGGTTCGATTCTTGTGAACCTTGTTCGGAAGTAACATCTTTCGGTTCTATTAGTTCTTTTATTCGAAGTGGATCTGATTTTGAACTTCTGTATTTTCGACTCTGTCGACTAGTTTATGTTCGTTGACATTTTCTGAGCTTGTCCTGCCTCTTGCTTTTGTTGATCGAACGAGCGTGGGTATGTTTCGGAATAACTCGTTTGTTGTTGTAATTTTTCAATTTCTATTCCCTTTCCTGTGGATCTTATGTGAAGGCACATGTTGTTTTCACCGGATCATATATTGTCTCGAGTCGAGATGTGAACCTTGGAGTTGTTGTTTGAATTTTATTGTTCTTCGTGATTCGAACGTGATTGTTCGATTTTTGTTGTCTCGATCGTTGTGGTTCGATCGTTTGATTGATCGGTTTTTGTTGATCTCGTTTCGTGATTGTTGAACGTTCAGACTCCTTCGTAATTCCCTTAAGTTCGAGATTAGTCTCGTTTCGATCTTCCAACCCTTGGGCGGTGGAATTCCGTATTTGTTCAGCGTTTGGCTCGCGTTTTGATTGATGAACCGTTGGGTTGGTCAATCGTATTGATTTTTGTTCGTTGTGTTTTGTGATTGTTCAGATAATCGACTCGATTGTATTATCTGTTTGATGACGCTTGTCACATGTTGATTTTATTATGTCTCTACCAGTGGCGTCGTGTTGGTCGTCGTGGAGCGTGTTTTCACGCCGTATATTCCGTTGCGTTGCTTGTAACGTTTCTCCGTTGGGCATGAGTTACGTGCTTCTTGTGTATCTCGTTGAGTTTTTCCGGCGGGATATTTCTTCTCCCTACTTGTTTTAAGTTTCGGGACGAAACTTCTTTTAAGGAGGGTAGAATGTAATATCCGCAATTTTCGATTTTTGGTAAATTTCTTTTTTCGGCCGGAGTCCGTTTTGACGACTCTCTCATGACCGTTTCGTCATTCTGAGAATGATTAATTCTACGCTTTTTGTCATCCGAGTTCGTTTCGGTATCGTTTTGCTGAGTTCCGAGCTTTTTAGCGACTTTTCCGCACTTGAGTTCGATTCTTGCGAATCTCGCTCAAAAGCTCTTTGTTTGAGTTTCCCGTAAGTCCGTTTAACTTTGTTAGACGTGTTGTGAACTTCGGTTTGGTTATTCGATCACGTATCGTGATTTTCGGGCATTTTGGGCCATTTTCGTAATTTCCCAAAGTTTGGGGTAATTACTTCCGTTGTCGAATTTCGAGCCCTCGGGTGGTCGGAATCGTGTGTTCTCTTAGTGCTCGGATTCGTCTTTGCGAGTACTTCGTAACCGTATCTTGATTCGTACTCAGTTCGGGTTTCGGGTCGTTCGGCCGTCGGAGTTGGTCCCGGCCGAGTCATGGCGGGCATCTTGGGCCACCACCTGGCCGAGTAACGCACGGTAGTGATCGCGGCTACGTCGTAAGGCCGGTTATGTACGTAAGGCCACGGCAATTACGTGCGTAACGATGCCGCATTTCTCGGCGAGACTTCGCCATGGCGATTACGTGCGTAAGGGCCGGTTACGTACGTAAGCGTCCGTGATGTCCTGGCTATTTAAGGCCTGGACCGAGTCATATCCGGCATTTTCCACTTTTCTTCGTTCCTTCCGCGATTTTTCACCATAGATCGATGGTTTTGAGTAGAATCAACTTATATAAACATGTTTTGGAAGTTGGAATCATGGATTAACATCATCTTCTACCCGGATCGAAGGTAAGAACACCTAAACTTTTGGTTTTTGGATGTTCTTGGGGTTTCTTGGTGTTTTGGCCAATTTTCTTTGTTTTGATTCAGATTGCTGATGAAACTTGATTGTAAACTCGTAATCATTCAATACCCTTGAAGTTTTGTGGAACGGATTTGAGTATTTCTTTGAATAATCGATTGAATTGGACTACGCCTTCAAAGTGTCCGATAAAATGCTTCATTGGGTAGAACTTGGGAAGTTCCATACGTTTTCGTAGAATTGTGATTGAATTGATATCGTTGTGACTTAGGAACGAATTCTTGTGAAGAACTCGAGTCGGAACCCTTCCGTTCGTTGCCTTCTTTGGGGTTCGAGCTTCCCGGTCGAACCGTGTTCTTCGGAGCGTTCGGTAGCGGTTATTAAGGCAAGTATCTTACTATACGACTTGTATCTTGCGACTAGTAATTACGTATGAGATGTATGATGACTTTGCTTGCCTTCGTAATTATGTTCCGTTTGAGTTGGTTGTGTTTTCCGTAATTTGAAGGCTTTGTGATAATAGTGTTATATCGCATATACGTGTTAGGCGTTGTGCCATTTGTGCAGGAATGCGACGTACATATGGGATGGTTGTACACTTGGTTGTGCAATGTATTGTGTACCGAATGTGTATTATGTTGGTTAAATGTCGTTGATTGATGATAGTTGTTGCGAGTGTCGAGGTTGTGTTATGTGCGTGCAATGTACGATTTTGTGGTGATCAAGGTGATTGATTAATTGTGCTCATTGTTGTATGTAATGTGAATGTGAATATGTGTGACCGCTAAGTTCACTCGTGTTGGTTCGACGGGACCTACGAGGATTCGTGGCAGTGGACTACGGGATCAGAACTTAGTGAGGTACTGAGGTCCAATCGTGCTGGTCTGACGAGGCCTACGATAACGCATGGCAGTGGACCATGAGTTTCGGACACAGTGCGACCAACCGGGTGAGCTCGACGGGGCTTACGGTGACACGTGGCAGTGGACTACGGTGTCAGGACTGTGTGTGTGATTGTTGTGATTGATATAGTCCGTGCGGGTTGTTATGCCTACGGAGACACGTGACAGTGGATCACGGTGTCGGAATTGGTTATGTTTTGTTAATAGTCCGTGTGGGTTGTTGAACCTACGGAGACACGTGACAGTGGATCACGGTGTCGGAATTGGTTATGTTTGGTTAATAGTCCGTGTGGGTTGTTGAACCTACGGAGACACGTGACAGTGGATCACGGTGTCGGAATTGATTATGTTTGTTTAATTGTGCGTGATGTAGTCCGTGCGGGTTGTTGAACCTACGGAGACACGTGACAGTGGATCACGGTGTCACGAGCATGATACTTTTCAAATCAAAGTTTTTAAAGGAAAAGTTTTAAGAAAGAATGTTGGGCCGAGCCCCATGAGATTTATGGAAATGTTTTCGTACTGTAAATTGTTGAAATACAATTTTGAGATTTGGGTTAAGACCCTAATATTTTCGAAAGGTTTTGAAATTCTAAAATTCCCGAGGTGATAATCTTATTTTCGAATGCTTCATATCTTATCTTTCCTTGTGAAAAACTCCCAGGGATATTTTGATACTAGATTGTCATATTTGATTCACGATTATTATTTGCTTGTTATATTTCGTATGATTTGATACTTGCACTAGTAAAACAGTGGAGTTTTACTAACCCCCGAGTAATCGGGGGGTGGATGTCTGTTTTGCGTCCAGGTACATGCAGATTTAGGGGAGCAACACAGGATTGGCACAAGAGGATGACGAGCTGCGATACTAATCATGAGTCGAGAGTTATTTTGATTTTTGTTGTGTTGTCAGAGTTGATTTCAGTCTTCCGCTGTATTGTATTTCGACCCCTGTGTGGGTAATGTTATTTAAGTCAGTTTTATCGATTGGGTTGTGTGACCTCATCGGTTTGTGTATTCACATGTAAGTGACCATATCGGTCTGTATCATTTTATTGTTTGACCCTGGTCGGGCAAGCATTTGGTTGTTTATGGATGTTTAGCCTGGTAGATCCTTGTGGAAAGGGTCTACGGCGTGTAATATTCCCATATGGATTTGGGGATGTTACAGTTCGTGATGGTTTGGACATTGAGATCACTCTCGAAGGACTCGGGGCAAGTACTCTAATCATTTTTATCATTTGTGTCGATCATGTCGTGATGCATTCGTGTATCGTTGTTGTCATGCATTTGTGCATTGTTGTTGTCGTGTATTGTTTGTGCATTGTTGTCATATTTCCACCTCGTGTTGGTCCGACGGGATCATCGGGGGATCTATGCTAGCGTCCGCTGGATCATCGGACGAGTTTTCCACCTCGGGTTGGTCTGACGGGATCATCGGGGGATCTAGGCAGTGAACGCTGGATCATCGGATTGCCATGTATTGTTGTTGTGCATATGTATATTATGGGTTTGCCATAAGTATACATTGTCGTTATTGTTGTGATCATATTGACGTTGTCATATGAGTATGCATTTGTAGGTCTTGTGTTAGGACCATGTCCGTATGTTGTGTTGATATGATCTCGGATTAGACTGACGTGATTGTCATGGTATTTCGTATCTTGAGGTATGTTCCGTATTTCCTTGGTACTTGTCTTTGATGGATAATCGATTATCGTATTGGAATTGTCGACGTTATCCGATGGATTGAATTGGCCAGAGTTGGTATAATTTTCGTATCGCGAGTTATGATAATGTTTTGAGAACCCCGGGTATTGTTGAGATACCGTACATATATTTCGGTATTATCTTAATGTGTTGTTAAGGATACGAATTCGTGGATTTTCGTAAAGTTATGGCGGTAAGATTACATTGGTCGTATTCTTACTTAGTATCTCATTGCTATGTAATTATTGACGTGATGTGATGGTTATCATTGTTGGATATTATGGCTGACCCCGTCGTGGGATTTCTTTTAGGTTCTTTGGATATCGAGCTTGTAGTGGTCGTGAAGAGATGAGCTTCCCGGAGGATACTGTCTAGGGCATGTATTTGTGTTTTGAGTTTCCTGATCTGTTCTTGTATTCCGCTGCAAGAGTATTTTAATCGTTTTTTTTTCCGCTGCGTGAGTACTTTTAAAATGACCTATTGGTATCTGGTAACTTAGGTTACTTTGGCAATTGTTTTCTAAATTTGTTTTGTCGCACGTGTGTTTATATCTTAACGTATGTTTTTAAACTGTTGAGTTTTGGCGTTTCGGGCCTTGTGGTTTCAAATGAGATTTCACGACGGTTTTGATAAACGGATTTTATAAAGTCTTCGAATGTTTTAAATAGATAGTACCGTCGTTAGCCTCCTGGGTGTTTGTAAATGTTTGCGAAAATTTCCTTCAGCCTTGTGGGTTCCATCTCGGGGCCCACGGCGCTCCTCCTGGGTGTTTGTAAATGTTTGCGAAAATTTCCTTCAGCCTTGTGGGTTCCATCTCGGGGCCCACAGTGCTGTAATATTCCCGGTCGAATCTGGGGGTGTTACACATTTTTTGTTCTCAATAACACGGCAACAGAAATCGTGTAAATAGACAAAAGGTAAACAAAGTTTTTTCTTATGACAAGAGGTGTGAACCGTTTCAACCAATGCTGAACCGGTGAACAACCCATAGTAAGCTGTCAACAGTTCTTGGGACCCAAAGGTCTCAAGATCTTCCATTGTCAGGACATCAGCAGGAAGCCTGTAGAGATTCTGAAGCAGCTCTTGGTCCACACGGATCTCTATTCCGCGAATGACTGCTGTGATGTCAGCAACATGTCCTCCCTGAGCCAGCGAAAGGAAACGAACAGCAGCATTGAGGTAGAACTCCTCAACCAGATGAACATCAAATCGTTCAGCGGTGTGGTTTCCAAGGCGATATAGGCCTTGATGACGTATCCTCATGATGACGTACTCCATCGATTCGACGTCATCCACTTCGGAACGAACACGTTCAAGCACGACAGATCTAGAAAAGATCCGTCCGTCGATGATGTTGGAGGATTTCTTGAGAGAGATGGAAGAGGTCTGAGAAGATGCCATTGATGATTCTCGAAGAAAAGTTAAAAAGGATTCAAATAGAATGCAGTAAACATAAAAAGGTTTGTAGGCTGTATGCTCAATAACTCTTACAATATGCAGAAAGTGTAAAGAGTCTCAAATGGCATTTACAGTCCTTTTATATTGGGTGGCGAAGAAGGGTTTTTAGAGAATGAACGGTCAGATTTAAGGGATTGAAACCGATTTTTAAAATGGACGATCACGATGGACTGAGTGTAACCGGTACAACTTATCCATCTAATTTTAAAATAAGAGCGGGTCCCACTTCTGACTTATCAAATTACCCTTATTGCCTGAAACGGCGGTGTACAATTAATAAAAAATTTGAAACATCACGACTTTGAAGATACCAATGTCCAGATGTCGTGTAAAGCATTTAATGCAAACGACTTGTAATAATAACAAGGCACGTGGACATAAAATATTGTTTAAAATAAATAATATGATAATTGATTTCCCATTGTATGTGCTGTATCCGCGAAAATACAGCGTTCCCCCTTAAAAGGTACATACGGGTTTCAATTCTATACAGAAGCTTTCGTAATAATGCTGTATTCTTGGGTCGTACTGTATTCCCCCTTAATTATTGCACACCTCCGCTGTAGGATAATTCATGTTTCTTTGTTCCTACAGTGCTGTTCTGATAGACTGAGTGTACAGATAACTAACGGTGGATACTGTATTCTTGGGTCTTACAGCATTCCCCCGCAATCTACTGAGTAAAAGCATTCAAAACTTACAGGGAGTTAGGCTGTAGCAATCCCAATTCATGTCGAAGCATGCAGAATCTTGCTGTGTCGAGAGGTTTGGTGAAGATGTCGGCTAACTGGATATTTGTGTGAACTTTTTCCAGCCGAACATCCTTGTTCTCAACATGATTCCTAATGAAATGATGCTTCATGTGAATATGCTTGGTGCGCGAGTGCAATACAGGGTTGTGAGTGATAGCAATTGCACTCGTGCTATCGCACATAATCGGCGTCTCTTTGGCTTCAATTCCATAGTCTGACAACTGTTGTTGTATCCAAAGGATCTGCATACAGCAACTACTAGTAGCATAGTATTCTGATTCAGCTGTTGAAAGCGAGTTTTCCAATTGTTTCTTGCTAAACCAAGACACAAGTCTAGGTCCAAGAAAGTGACAAGTTTCGCTTGTACTCTTCCTATCTAGCTTGCAGCCTCCGAGATCCGAGTCACTGTAGCCAACTAAATCGAATCCGCCTTCTTTAGGATACCACAGTCCTACATCGACTGTTCTTTTGACGTATTTCAGGATTCGTTTAGCTTTTGCGAAGTGTGATTCTTTAGGTGATACTTGATATCGCGCACACACTCCCACAGCAAACTGGATATCGGGCCTGCTAGCCGTTAGATATAGGAGAGAGCCAATAAGCTTCCTGTAGAGTGACTGATCAACCGGCTTTCCAGCTTCATCAGCACTAATTTGCACGGAAGTGCTCATGGGGGTTGACGATGATTTGGAAGTATTCATTCCAAACTTGTTGAGAAGCTCCTTGCTGTATTTTTCCTGGTTGATGAAAATCCATGTGGGCAACTGCTTTACCTGCAACCCTAGGAAATAACTAATTTCTACCATCATACTCATTTCAAATTTACTTTGCATGAGATGAGAGAACCTTTGACATAAAGCAAGGTTAGTTGAACCAAATATTATATCGTCTACATATATTTGAACCATTAGAAGGTCATCACCTTCTTGTATTTTGAATAAGGTCTTGTCCACATCACCTTTCTCGAATCCATTATCGGTTAGATACTGGGACAGAGTCTCATACCATGCTCTAGGGGCTTGCTTAAGTCCATACAGTGCTTTCTTTATCCTGTATACTAGGTCTTCGCCTTCTGGATTGACAAACCCTGGTGGTTGTTCAACATATACT
Source organism: Orobanche coerulescens (assembly GCA_033398695.1). Lineage (NCBI taxonomy): Eukaryota > Viridiplantae > Streptophyta > Magnoliopsida > Lamiales > Orobanchaceae > Orobanche > Orobanche coerulescens. The sequence goes on along the minus strand of CM065805.1, from coordinate 23,910,266 downwards.
TCTTCAGCAAGGTCTCCATTCAGGAATGCACTTTTGACGTCCATTTGGTATACAATGAAGCTTTTAAGGGCGGCAAAGGCTAAATATATCCGAATAGCTTTTAGTCTAGCTACAGGGGCAAATGTCTCATCGTAGTCTATGCCTTCTTCCTGTCTGTGGCCTTGGGCGACTAGTCGGGATTTATTCCTGATAATGAGTCCAATTCTATCCTTCTTGTTTCTAAATACCCATTTGGTTCCAATTACTGATTGATGCGTAGGTCTGGGTACAAGATACCATACGTTGTTTCTTTCGAAACCGTTAAGCTCTTCTTCCATAGATGTGATCCAATGAGAGTTGTTGAGAGCTTCTTTGGTAGAAACAGGTTCGGATTGGGCTAAGAATACAGCAATGGTGCACATATTAAGTCTTCTAAGCTCGGATAGAGATTTCCATTCAGGAAATGGAGATATCTCTGACTTGGGGTCTTCTTGCGCACATAGTACATTTCCTTGTGTACTCTGTATTCTCCTGCGGGTAGAAACACCAGCATCAATGTTTCCTATTATCAACTCTTGTGGGTGATCTCTCAACCATCTTCCGTCGGGTTCTAGTTCAGGGTCCCGTACTGTATCTAGAGTTATTGTAGTTTCGGCTTGAGCTTGTACAACATCGGCTTCATCTACGTCAGTTCTTTCAACTGCGGGGTTGATTTCTAAGTCAACGACATGTTCTAATGGAGTTGGTGGATCTATGATGGAAAGTTGTTGGATGTTCTGAGAAATGTCTTCTACTCCTGTAGGATCATGGTGAGGTTCATCGAACACTACATGAACTGATTCCTCAATTGTTAGCTTCCTTTTATTGAAGATCCTGTAAGCTTTGCTAATAGATAAATATCTAACAAATATCCCTTCATCCGATTTCTCATCGAAGGTTCTAAGTTGATCCTTACCGTTGTTCAAAATGTAACATCTGCATCCAAATATGTGAAAGTACGAAACTAACGGAGTTTTGTTGTTCCATACCTCGCATGCTGTTTCGTTGTGATGCTTGTTGATGATACAGCGGTTTTGTGTATAACACGTTGTATTGGTTGCTTCGCCCTAGAAACGCTGTGGCAACTTGCTTGCGGCAATCACTGTCCTTGTTGCTTCCTTCAGCGTTTTGTTTTTTCGCTCGGCAACACCATTTTGTTGAGGTGTAAGGGCAGCTGAGTATTCGTGCTATATCCTATTTTCCGAACAGTATTGCTCTATAAAGCGGTTAGTGAATTCTGTACCTCTGTCGGAACGAATGGACACGATACTCGACCCTTTTTCATTTTGAAGCTTTCTCAGGTGCTCGGGCAGCTTTGATGTTGTTTCCTTCTTCTTGCTTAGGAAAATTGTCCAAGCATACCTGGAATAATCATCAACAATAACGAGACAGTATTTCATACCTCCCAAACTTACCGGGTCTACAGGACCATAGAGATCCATATGTAGCATTTCCAAAACTCTGTTGGTAGAAAAGTAGGATTTGCTTTTCAGGGTGGTCTTGATTTGCTTGCCTTTCTGACAGGGTCCACATACGCTGTCTTTTTGGAATGAAACGTTTAGCAATCCTCTAACCATTCCCTATCTGGAGAGTTTGTTGATAGTCTTGAAGTTGATGTGTGACATCCTCTTATTCCATAGCCATCTTAGATCTGAGGTGCCATTGGCAACAAAACAAGGAATTGTGGAGCTCGTAGGCATCCAGTCAGCAATATACATATTACATGATCTGCTTCCTGTGAGCACAACTTCTTTGGTCAGGATGTTCTTGACTCTACATTGATCTATATAGAACTTCACCGAGAACTATTTGTCACAGAACTGGCTAATGCTAAGTAGATTGTACTGTAAGCCTTCAACATAAGCTACATCGGTGACTTTGAATTTTCCTACAAGTAGGGTTCCCTTCCCGCTTGTTCTTCCTTTAGATTTATCACCGAAGCGCACTTTTGGACCGAGACCTTCTACGTAGTCTGATAACTTGCTTTTATCTCCTGTCATCTGCCAGGAACATCCCGTCGAAGTACCATATGTCCTTCTCCAAGATGTCCTGTATGCAAAAAAATTAGGTAGATTTAGGTCCACTTTGATTGTTGGGTCCATGGATGTTAGTGCCTTTAGGTACCCAGATTTTCCTGACAGCAATAGGTTTACTGTAGGATGGTTTAGGTCCGTAATTACGATTTCTACGTGGGGCATGTACATAGTTGCTATAACCATGATAGTTATTATGCATGTAAAATTCAGGGTTATTATTAGTCCAGTACGAATGCCGTCTTGGAGGTGGAGCCATTTTCTTCGGCCTTACAGCTTGCCTTCTGGGTCTCCAGTTGGATTCCCAAAGCTGTAGTTGATACTGTGAGGATACTTGCTTTCGCGAGGGATACCGCGGCTCCTGTATCCAATACCTAGGCGTGCTGTACTGAAAGTACTGCCGTGCGGGCCTTTGATATTTGGATACAGCATTCCTTCTAAACGGCTGTTGACGCTGTTGATATGCTCGGGGAGCATGCTGTTGGGTATGCCTTACAGGTCTGAATGGATGGTGATTCCACTATCTAGAATATGACTGTGGTGGCGGAATGGCAGATTTTGCAGTTCGCGGTGCAACGGGTTCCTTCACATGACTCGAAACTTCTACCGATACAGGAATGGGTTCCACACCCCTGACGAACACAGTACTAGTTTTCCTTTATTGGAAAATGAGCTGTATCCTAAGCCACTTTTATCATGAGCATGTTGCCCAGTGCTTAGATTTTCTTTTATTCTTTTAGATGATTTCTCGAAAGATTTCAGAATGGTCTCAAGTTCTCCTTCTCGTTTTTCGAGAGTTTTTACTTTGGCTTGAAGCAGAACAAAATCATTTGTATTGCTTTCACTATGAGATTTAGTCTCACTTAGTTCATGAGCAAGTTGATGATTGCTCTCCATGAGTTTTTCATACTCGACTTTGCTGTTTTCACAATCAATAGACATATTTTCGTAATTTACCTTCAGCAAGTCGTTTTCTTCTTTCAGCTCTAAGTTAGAAAGCTGGAGCTGTATATTTTCATTTTTCAATGTCTCATGGGCCATTTGAATGGTCTTAAACTCATTCATCATGTTTGCAAAAGTATGAGATGCATTGGAGGGAATAGCTGAGGTTGAGCTTACCTCATCATCGCTATCTTCATCTTCCAGAATGTCCTTGGCCATAAAGCACATATATGCTTTATCTTCGAAATCATCGTCAGATGAATCACTGTCAGTGACTACTTGAAGACATTCTTCGGATTTTGATGGTACGGGGAAGGCTTCTGATTCACCAATCAGGGCCTTGAGCTTGTTTTTCCAAGCACGTCTTCTTTCATCATTTTCTTGTTGCTCGGCTTCCGGCAACCGTTGTACTTTAGGATGAGGATATTTATTTGCATAATGCCCTGGTTTCATGCAATTATAACACAGGTTAGCATCACCAGAGGAAGTTTCAGCACTTACCTTGTGTACAGGCTTGGGCCTGTAGGGAGTCTTTCCCGACTGCTTGATAAACTTCTTGAACTTATGCATGAGGAACGCCATTTCGTCTTGCGACAGGATGTCCTTGTCGCTGTCAGCATTCTTATGAATGGGTTTTGATGAACTCGGCATGCTGTGTCTTCGGTTGGATACAACGGCTAAGGCTGTAGTCCTGGAGGGAGATTCTTCAGCTTTCTCTCTCCTATCTATATCGTACTCAAATGCTTTGAGGTCAGAAAAGAGATCAAAAGTAGATATTTCACTAAAATTTCATGACACACGCATAGCTGTGGTCCTAATGTCCCATCGGGCAGGGAGAGATCGGAAAATTTTTAGGTTTTTCTCCCTTTGGGTATAAATCTTGCCTAATGCTTCAAGTTCACCAACAATGCCAGTGAATCTGAGGTCAAGTTCCTCAAGTGTTTCAGTTGGATTCATTTCAAAAGATTCAAATTGCTGAGTTAATTTTGAAATCTTGTTTTCTTTTGAGATCTCAGTTCCCTCACAAATTAACTTGATTTTATCCCAGATATCCTTGGCTGATTTGCAGCTCTTTACCTTAGAGAATGTGCCTTTGTCAAGAGTGACAAATAGCGCATTCTTCACGACATTGTCGAGGTTGGCACGCTTTCTTTCGTCAGAAGTCTATTATTCGCGCTCATTCTCGAGCATCTCTGCATGAGCCTGGCCTTCAATTTTTGGGGCCGGATTTACCTTCATAATCTTTATGGGGCTATCCTGTATGACAAAAATCATCTCTTCGTGCATTGCTTCAAGATGAGCCTCCATTCTAATTCTCCAATCATCAAATTCGTTAATAGAAAACATAGAAACTTTATTGATCAATGATGAATCCATATGAGAGTATAAGGAAGAAAAAGACTGTTTTCCAAAAATAAGTGATTTAAGGATCTGATTCAATCAAAAATACGACTGATTCTTTTTAGAATCAACCGCTCCGATACCACTTGTTGGCCACTAAGTATATAGGATACAGCTTGGATAGTGTTTTAAACAACAAGCTGTACGGTTTTCAAATCTGAGTGCGTAGCGGAAGTCTTGTTAAAGTGAGTTGTTGTAAATACAGCAACTAGATATGAAGTGTATACTTAAAAATAATCACAAATATTAAAACAGTAAATGCAGAAGGTAACTGACAAGGTAATTAAAGTGGTTCGAGGTAAACCTCTCTACATCCACTGGTCCTCCACACAGGAGTCAAAATGTTTATTATAAATACTACGTACACAACTATGTATTTATAATCAAACCTAATCAATATATCATTCACACAGACTTATATAACGATCTTAGCCTTCAACCGTTCACACAGATTGGTTTAAGCTTTCACTTGACTGGCTTCTTCACACACAGTTCCAAGCTTCATCTCTTCAATGCAAGTCCGTCACACACAGTTCAGGAATAACAAGGTTTCTCAGTCCACACAGGGCTGATGGGTTTTGTTCAAGGGTAGAACAATGTTTGAACAACAGCTTTGACTTTCTGAGCTTTTAGCTGATGATGTGTTGTTCACAGTTTGAGCACTTGTATATCTCTTCTTTCAGAATAGTAGTATGCTTTGGGAGATATGTTTGCTCATATGTATATGATGATAATTTCATTGTAGTTGATTTCGTGTCTGTCGATCTTAAAAGACTAGGGATATATATAGCCTTTTTGAATATATCCATTGAGATAGATCCGTTGAGCAGAAGTCCATTCCAACGGGATGATGTGTTTGAATAAAACACGATCCAGATTTTGCGCTAGATTGAAGATCTCTGACGGTTTGATATTTAAATATTTTATCCTTTAGTATTTAAATATATCTTCCTAAACGGGACTTTGACTTTAGCGAATAACAAAGATTCCTTCTTGTCCTGTTTGGATACTGTATGGAATGATAGTTGTATTGTCGTTTCGAGATAGCTTCCATACTTAGTCTTATGAGACTTCTTTGCTGTATGATAGATTCACTGTATGCTGGGACTACGAGAAGTCTTCGATACAGGATGACACCTTTGATCAACTTTCCGATACAGCTGATTGTTGTATGTTGGATTGGCACATTGTCAAAACACTCTGTCAAAACTTTTGATACAGGGATTGTTTATCCCGACAATTTCGATACAGGGATTGTTATCCCAACAATTATCATAAGGAAAATGAATGTTTCTTTATTTACTGGTAGTTATTGGCATTCCTAACTCTTAAATATATATATATAGAAACTAGTCCGTGTATTTGAGAGCAAAACGTTCCACTCCATATTGGATAAGGGGGTCGGCACTGGAAAGGTTATAGCTCAAATACTTAATCGTTCACAAGTCGATGAAACTTGACTGGGCGTTAAGTTTATGTGAAGACTTGTATGACGTGTTCTTTGACATGGAGAGTGTCTATCGAACGCTAATGGTTAGTGGGAGCACACGTTATAGGTATGCTAATTGGATTAGTATACTCGAACCGACTCACCCTCAATTCGTCGACATTTGAAAGAAGGGTTTATACGTATACTGGTATTCACGACAGAATGGTTCTTGAATGATCCCAATCATTCGTTCTTAGTTGGGGTACAGTGTAGGCCGCCATGCTGGCTAGGTGGTGCTACTACTCCTTGGTTCCTCCCATTGCTGACTGAGACGGACCTACCAAGTCGCGCAATATGATTGACGACGGAATGAATTAAGCTTGTTCTCTCATTATGAATATTAGATATTGGATATCTAATTTGGGACATTAGATGTCTAAATCGATTTATTGAATAAATTGATTTACGGCCTAATGAATTAAATAAATTACTAGGTGATTAATTTAATTCATAAATATAATTATTTCTTGGAGAAATTAATTATGTCATTATGTATTTAATGTGCTTAATTTATTGGATTAATTAATCGACATAAATACATCGGAATGGAATTGGAGTTTATCTGTTTGGACTCTCGGGAGTCCGAAACGAATCGAACTCGTCCGATTTTCATCTTGGCCACCCCCCCTGTTTCAACCTACCTTCACCTCTTGTTCTTTTGTGTCCATTTTATAATGGATGAAATGATTTGTGGGGATCACTCATGTGGCATGAGTTGTCCATCATGTAGGTGAGATTAGAAGAAGTAGGGAAGACTTGTATCTCTTATCATCCCATTCACTTCAACGTGAGGAAGAGATATATATATAGAGAGAGAAACAGGTTTTTCTCAAAGTCTTCTTCTTCATGTGTTCTTGATAATTCTTGGAGAAAAAAATCAAGAAATCAAAAATAGAAAATTTGATAAACATACTTAGAGTATATTAATCAAATTCAATAGCTTCATCACTTAGCTCTAGCCGTATCCTTGGAAGATAGCAAGGTGATCGTCATCTCGTTCGTTTCTCTGGTGCGTGGCAAGTAGAGGCGTTGTATTTTCGACGTTGGATCATTCAAGTGCTTGGAGTGCTTTGGATCGTAGGGATATACAACTAAATCTTGGGGAATAGCTCAAGAAAAGGAATCCATTTAATCAACAGACTACAAGGGTGAGTTTCTTACATCTCTTGTGTTTTCGTTTATATATTCATATATACGTAGCTCGATCGATCCTCGTAGGGATTCAGATCGAATTAATTTTCGTTTTACCGCATCCGTTGGGCGTTCGTTTTAGGCACCGAATCCTAACACGTAACTCATTAAGAAATGATCATTTCTTTACTGGGTTACCCTATTGTGTGTTGGTAACTCGTTAAGAAATGATCATTTCTTTATTGGGTTACCCTATTGTGTGTTGGTAACTCGTTAAGAAATGACCATTTCTTTATTGTGTTAGGAAATAATCATTTCTTTAGGCATTATATATGATCAATTCTTAGTTGGGATGCTCTTGTATGTGATGGTAACTCAGTACGAAATTATGGCTTATAAGTTGGGTTACCCTTCTATGTGATGGTAACTCAGTAATAAATGATCAATTATTAACCGGGTTACATTCTTACATGCTAGTAACTCATTACGAAATGGTCATTTCTTTATTGTGTTACTCTATTGTGTGCTGGTAACTCGTTAAGAAATGATCATTTCTTTATTAGGTTACCCTATTGTGTGCTGGTAACCTTGAAAGAAATAACCATTTTGTATTATGATTACCCTTTTGTATTACCATAATGTCGTACTGGTCGAATGTTATACGCATAGACGGAATAAGAACGTACTCTTTTCTGCCTCCATCGTATATATTTTCATTCTATCTCCTCCATGTGCAATAATTAAACAAGATGAGCTCATCTGCATGAAATAAGTAACAAATGATTAACTCTGTATGTAATGGTAACGAACGTAACGAAAAACAAATATTGTATCTGCTTACTGGTACCTCATGTACAATATTCCAACACGATAAATAAATACGAAATTGTTAATTCTTAGCTGAGATGCTCTTGTAATTGGTGGTAACTCTGTACGAAATTATGACATATTAGTTGGGTTATCCTTCTATGTGATGGTAACTCAGTAATAAATGATCAATTATTAGCCAGGTTACATTCCGACATGCTAGTAACTCGTTACGAAATGATCATTTCTTTATTGTGTTACTCTATTTTGTGCTGGTAACTCGTTAAGAAATGATCATTTCTTTATTTCGTTACCCTATTGTGTGCTGGTAACCCTCGAAAGAACACATGGTAAAAATAATACATGGTAACGCAGTTACGATACAGTAACACAAAAGGTAAACAACACATGGTAACGAGACAGTACGAAATACATACGTCGTAACGACTATAAATTCGTAACCAATAATTAATGAGAGAGAAACTAAATTTAATGGTAACGAACGTAACGAAAGAAATTTATGCTAAAAAAAAGCCCAAAATATAGAGAAAATAATAGGGGGAAAAAGCAAGAGAAAAGAGGGAGAGAGAGAAAATATTGGAGCTTGAAAGAGAAAAGGGAAGGAAAGAGATAAAGTACACTCCTTTATTGAAAAGTAAGGGTATATTGGTCCAACCATATCTTTTTTTTGCTAGAATTTGTACAAACTAAGTCTCTTGACAAATATTGTCATTGACTATGGAAAAATGGCTAAAGAAGTGTATTTCCTCAAGAAAAAATATAGTGAGGTATAGTAAAAAGTATGAGAGAGAAGCTGATGACTTGAGTCACCACTGTGGATAAAATGGTGTAAAGTTATGGCTATTGATGACTAATGACATGGAACTGATGTGGAGGAGAGAAGGAACCATGACCTTAGTCACCACTGGGGATGCTTGCCTGAATTTATTTAAAAGAAAAAAAACTGTTAAGACCCAGCTCAAGCATAATGGGTCTTTATACAGAGATCTAAACTGATATCCTATAATAGTTTTCTTGCATACCGAAGTGACAAACATAAAACCTTGTTACTCCCACAGAAGCCTCCCCAAGTTGAAGAAGGGGTAGCTATTGTTTCTCCCGTAATGTCTACTAGACTTTGTTACTCTTCTTTGTTGGCTTTCTTGGAGAATTGCACGAACATCTATATCAATAAATCCTTGCTCACATTTTCAAAGATTCCTTGCTGCAAATTAGGGGCACCCCGAGAATTCATAGTCAACTTTACCTTATCTGGTAGATAGCTCGCGTCCTACTCCATTCAGACCCTCAAACGGGTAATATGTATGGATAACCTTATAATATGTAGTTCTTTGATTCAAGTTCGCTACTCTCACTTTGGATATTGGCAAGTTGAGCTCGAGATTAGCTAACTTAGCGGTGGCGGAGGATCACTCCTATTGGAAGTTATCACGATTCCAAATGGCATTCTTGAATGACGTCCGAGGATAAAAACGGGTCGAAAATGACATCCATGGGAGAAAATAGTCGAAAATGACGTCACAAAGCAAATCAGGCTGAAAGTAACATCTGGGAACAAAACGGTCGGACAATGACGTTACATGACGAAATGAGCCAAAAATGATCTCTCGGGCGAAACCGGGCAAAAAATGATGCTCTAACACGAAACGTGTTGAAGATGACATCTCAAGCCGAAAATGCCGCCGCGGGGCTAAACGGGTCCAAAATGACGTCCCATGACGAAACTGGCCGAAAATGACGTCACAAGGGGAAAGAGGCAAAAATGTCTTCGCAGGGCGAAACAGGTCGAAAATGACGTCTTAGGTCGCAAATGGTCAAAAATGATGTCATGTGACAAAACGATCCGAGAATGACGCACGGGGCTAAAACGGGTCGAAAATAACGTCATGTGGCAAAACGGGTCGAAAATGATGACCCATAGCGAAACGTGCCAAAAATAATATTTCGGGGTGAAAACGGACCAAAAATAATATCTCATGGTGTAACGGATCGAAAATAATATCCGTGACGAGACTGGTCGACAATTTCGTCCGAGGTGAAATGATCCGAAAATATCGTCTTATGGCGAAACAGGTCGCAATGATATTTCGGTACGAAATAGATCGAAAATAACGTCACTGGACGAGAGTAATGTCTTATGGTGTTCTTTGTGAGTTACAATAATTTGTGAGATAAGGATAATTTTGAGTATAAAGATGAAAAATATCTAAATGAAAAATTTATTCTGGAAAATAAAAGAAATTGAACCTCCTACTTAAATTGAGAAGGAGGATGTAATTCGAAGCTCACACTTAAATTGAGGAAGAGGAGTAATAATTGGTTCGTGATTCTGAAAATTACAATAAAAACGGAAAAAAGAAAATCTAATGAACAGTACTCTTCTTCGTACAATTCGTTTACAAAATATAAATTGAAAATAGAGAATAAAATTACATAAATAATATTCTTGAAGCCGAGGCGATTGATATTTTTCCGCAAGATAATTACGTTCCGTATAGTGCTGATGGTTTTCAGACGTATTATCCCCGAAGATACAACGACTAAAGTCTTCAATTCTGTAGCACACCAAAAAAGAAGCTTCGGCGAACTTGAACTGTGCGAGAGCTGAGCAAACTCTATGAGTGTATGTATGCTGCTGAGGATTTCGAGTATGGGCAGATGATATGATTGTTTTTTTTATGCAGCCTATTATGCACTAGTATATATAGGCCTTTCCATCATGCATGGTATTAACTCAGGCATTAAGAAAACAAAACTGCAGCATTAAGACAGGTTTAATGTCCATAAAACTGCTGCATTAAGACAAGGTTTATGAATACAAAAAACCGCTGCCTTAATACAGGTTTTATGACTAAAAACTGCTGCATTAATACACATATTATTGACCATTTCATTCCAACAGTCACAAGAGGAGGAGTGTTCAAACGTTCAAAATTCAGGTCTTCTTGGCACCAAAAAATTAATATCCATGCCCAAGCCAAAGACCACCCAAAGACCAAGAACCCAGAACCAAGAACCAAGGTCCAAGGTCCAAGGTCCACGGTCCCGACCTCGAGCCCGAGCCGGCAGGGCGGGCGGGCGGGCGCGCATGTGGTCTAATCAACTCCAAGTCTAGGTGCATAGTCTTGGTCCTATTGTACACTATCCAACTCTCTTCACTTTATTAAGTGTATTAGTCTTCATCACATTTCCAATGTGGGATGATGGGATTCTTCATATTCCCATTCATTTCAAAATGTCCTTTCAAATGGCCAACTTCATTCATTAATTTCTCACTCACTAAAAAACAGTCTTGAGAAATTAGATATATTATGATTATATACTCCGAATATAGATTAATCCTGGACTATTTAATTTCACATTTAAAATTAAATATTTTATCCATTAAAAAAGTCAATTAAAACTGATTTTTTCTAACAATCCCCCACATGAGTATAAATTAATGCATGCATGAATGCAGACTCTTTTGCTCAATCCTCATGAGTTCTTCTTGCACTATGATAGATAACTTTTGGCTTTGAACTTTCCTTTAGTAAATATCATCGGATATACTGACGACCTTGTGGACGTGATGCCTTGAACTATTCCTTAATAGTGTATACCAAGACAATGGTATTCACACAACAAGTTCTCAACACATTTCCGTTCTTCTCTTGTGTCCTTTTTGGCCATGGACAACACTTTGGATTCATAAGTGTTTACATTTGAAGCGGCCCTCATTTCACACTTATATAGGAGACCTCCCATCAAGAGTGCCCTGCAATACTCCACATTATAGGTTTGGGATTCATTAAAAGTCATTACAACTTATCCTTACCACAATTCTTAGGTAACAGCACTTGGATTGCTTTCTAGAGATGAGCTTTGAACAACAAATTGTTCCAAGTGCTCTACTGAATTCACATAGCTTAGTTTTCCATTGAACCAAGTTCATGAGATCTCCATTCAGCATGGTTGGATTACCACTATGATCCTTCTTTAAATTTGTAGATTTTAAACCCATTCCCTCTAGCAATAATTCCAATTGAGCTCGTTCAAGTCCCTTTGTAAAGTGATCAGCAAGATTATCCTTTGACTTTACATAGTCTATGAATATTACACCATTTGAGATCAATTGTCTAACGGTATTATGTCTTCGACGAATATGACGAGACTTTCCGTTATACATAAGGCTCTGTGCCCTTCCTATAGCCGCTTGGCTATCACAGTGAATCATCACAGGTGGCACAGGCTTATCCCAACAAGGAATATCCTCCAAAAAGTTTCGAAGTCATTCAGCTTCTTCACCAGCTTTATCTAAAGCTATAAACTCAGATTCTATGGTGGATCAAGCTATACATGTCTGCTTTATGGATTTCCATGAAATAGCTACACCTTGAATGCAAAAGACATATCCACCAGTTGATTCAGATTCTCTATAATCTTTAATCCAACTAACATCACAATATCCCTCGAGTACAGACGGGTATCTCGAGTTGTGTATCCCATAGTTCAAGGTGTGCTTTAAGCATTTTAAAACCCTTTTCCATACATTCCAATGCTCATGGTTAGGATTGCACATATACCTATTCAATATGTTAACTGGAAAGGCCAAGTCTAGACGAGTACAATTTTTCAAGTACATCAGACTTTCTATAACACATGAATATTCCAATTGAGCTACTGGTTCTGATTTGTTAGCAACCAGATTTGTGCTTTGATCAATGAGTGTCCTGCATATAGGACCATCAAAGGCATTGAATTTCTTGAGCACTTTCTCAACGTTGTGAAATTGTGATAAGATAATTCCATCTTGAGTTCTGTGAATTTTAATATCCAGGGTTACATCAGCATTGCCCATGTCTTTCATGTCAAAATTTCTTTTGAATATTCTTTTTGTGTCCATGATTAAATCATGACTACTACCCATTATCAATATGTCACCTATATATAGACATACAATGACATATGCATTTGATGTACCTTTGACATAAACACATTTGTCACACTCATTATTTCTGAAACCATTTGATAACATCGTGTTATCAAATTTAACATGACATTGTTTTGGAGCTTGCTTAAGTCCATACAATGACCTGATTGATTTGAAAACTCTTTTCTCTTGACCAGGTGCAACAAACCTTTCGAGTTGTTCCATGTAAAATTTGTTTTTTAATTCCCCATTCAGAAACGCAGCCTTCACATCCACTTGATGAATCTCAAGATTGTGTAAGACAGCAATCGAGAGAAGCACCCTAATAGATGCGATTCTAGTTACTGGTGAGTAAGCGTCGAAGAAATCATATCCTTATCTGTTTAAACCCTTTAGCAACCACCCGGGCTTTAAACTTATTAATGGTTCCATCTGCCTTGTATTTCTTTCTTAGTATCTACTTGCATCCTAAAGGTTTACAGCTCGATGGAAGATCAACTAACTTTTTTTTTCCAAGTATGATTTTGCATAATGGATTCCATTTCACTATTAATTGCTTCTTCCCATAGTGGTCCATCTGGACTGGACATGGCCTCTTTGATAGAACTAGACTCATCATCCAACATGAAAGAGATAAAATCAGGCCCAAATGATTTAGCCATTTTTACTCGTTTACCACGTCTCGGTTCTACATCTTTTGATGCTTCAACACTCGGTGTAGACTTCATCGTAATCTCATACGTTCTTTTATTAGAACTAGATTCAGCACTATCTTTGCAAGGAAAGATATTTTCGAAGAATGTAGCATTTCTTGATTCAATCGTAATACCCTTAGTAATTTCAGAATTTTCTGACTTATGTACTAATAATCTGTATGCCATACTGTTGTATGCATATCCAATAAAGACACAATCAACCGAATTAGGTCCAATTTTTTCTTGTTTGGGTTCTGGTATTGCTACCTTAGCCAAACAGCCCCACACTTTGAGGTACTTATAAGATGGTTTACGATTTTTTCACATCTCGTAGGGTGTCTTATCTTTACTTTTACTAGGTATCTTGTTCAATATGTAGTTAGCTGTTAAAATAGCTTTCCCCCACATATTTTCAGGTAATCTAGAGTTGATCAACATTTCATTATCATTTCCTTTAAAGTTCAATTTTTGCATTCAACGACACAATTAGACTGTGGTGCGTACGGTGCAGTCGTTTGATGAATTATGCTGATTCAACACACAATTCTTCAAAAAGTTCAACATATTCTCCACCTATATCACTTTAAAACTATTTTGATCTTTTTGCTAAGTTGATTTTCAACTCCAACTTTATAGTTTTTAAAAACTTCTATAGCTTCATCTTTGCTTTTTAACAAATATAAGTGGCAATACCAGGTGCAATCATCAATGAAAGTAATGAAATATTTTTAACCACCTTTAGTTTGAATCATTTTTAAATCACATACATCAATATGAATTAAACCTAGAGGTTCAGCACACATCATAACTGAACGAAAAGGTAATTTGGAAATTTTGGCTTCAACACAGACTTCACATTTCTTTTGTGAATCAATTTTTGAAGTTGGAAGTAATTCCAAATTCATAAGTCGTTTTATCGCATTTAGATTTACGTGTCCTAATCTAACATGCCATAAATCAGAATACTCAAGCATATAAGAAGAAGAAGAATCTTTCTCATTAGTACTTGTTTTGGTTACACGCCGCACAATCATTACATTCATTTTAAATAGACCAAAATCAAGAACACGACCTAGAAATTGACCAAACTTGCTAAGTACAAACTTCTTAGCCCCAAACACTAGTCTAAAGCCAATATCCACCAACAGTGAGCCAGAGACCAGATTCTTGCGGATCTCCGGGACATGCAGTATATCCTTCAGCATAAGTTCTTATCCACAAGTTAACTTCAGAACCATATTTCCAATTCCAGCAACCTCAGAAGACGAGGAATTTCCCATATGCAGCTTCCTACCAGTTGTAGGGCTATAAGTGGAAAATATTTCCTTGTCGGAGCAAACTTGAAGAGTGGCTCCAGTATCAATGAACCACTCTCTTGGGTTGTCGACAAGATTTAGCCTAATAAATGATAGTATCTTTCTCAGAATCATAAATATCCTCGACAACATAAGCTTGCTCTTCTGGTGCTTCAAACACCATTGACACATATCAAAATCATTAAGTTCTCCTGGCGCAGGACCGTGTTCAGCAAGGCGAGCACTTGACTTCCCCTTTTTTGGTCCGTTGGGCACTTTGGGCTTTCTGCAGTCCTTAGCCATATGGTTTGTCTTGCCACAGTTGTGACAATTGCCAGTAAACTTCCAAACCTTGGCAGGATGCTTCCCTTTATTGTGTAGTGATGATGACACTTTTCTTTTGATGAAGTTGCCCTGCTCCATCAAGTTTTCACGAGCCTCGTTCGCAACAAATAACTTTCCTAACTTAGTTTCACACTTTCGATTGTCCTCTTCAATACAAAGACGAACAATAAAATCCTCAAGAGACATCTCATTTTTCTTGTGTTTTAAGTAATTCTTGAAATCTTTCCATCCCGATGGCAATTTTTCAATCACACATGCCACTTGAAAAGATTCACTCAAACTCATGCCCTCGGCATGAATCTCATGCAAAATTAATTGCAACTCTTGAGCTCGAGATAAGACAGTTTTCGTATCAACCATCTTGTAGTCTAGAAACTTGCCGACCACGAATTTCTTTGCTCCAACATCCTCAATCTTGTATTTATTTTCCAAAAAATCCTAAAGGTCTTTGGAAGTTTTCACTGCACTGTACACATTATACAGTTCATTACTAAGCCCGTTAAGGGCATAGTTTGGGCAAAGGTCATCACCTTGCCCCCATGCATCAAACGCAACGCATTTTTCAGAACTTGTTTCATTCTCAGCCATGACAGGAGGGTCATCCTTTCGAGATTTTACCAAACCGAGGGTGGTCTGATAGAAAAGCATTTTCTGTTGCCAACGCTTGAAATCGAGTCCGTTGAATTTTTTAGGTTTTTTTGCCTGAACAGGAAGGGTTGGAACAGCAGCAGGAGTGATCGTCTTCTGAACAGAAGAGTTAGCATCGAAAGCAATAGACATCTTCAGACAATTATCTTGCGATTATTGGTTCGGTGATTCCGAAAATTACAATAAAAATAGAAAAAAAAATATGCTGAACAGTACTACTGTTCTTACAATTCGATTACAAAATATAAACTGAAAATAGAGAATGAAATTACACGAATAATATTCTTGAAGCCGAGGCGATTGATATTTTTCCGCAAGATTATTACATCCTGTATAGTGCTGACGGTTTCCAGACGTATTATCTGTTAGGATTCAGTACTTAAAACGAAGGCCCAACGGAAGCGGTAAAACAAAAATTAATTCGATCCGAATCCCTACGAGAATCGATCGAGCTACGTATATACGAATATATAAACGAAAAAGAAGAGTTGCAAGAAAATCACCCTTGAAGTCCGTTGATTAAATGGTATCCTTCTCTTGAGCTATTCCCCAAGCTTTGCTTGATCTCTACGAGTCCAATCCGCTCCAAGCTCTTGAACGATCCAATGCCTAAAGCACCGCGTCTCTACTTGCCACGCGCCGGAAAAATGACCGGAATGACAACACTCGATTAACCTCTAAGGTTACGGCTAGAATCAAGTGATGAAGCTTTTTATTATTGCACTCTAAGTGTATAATATATATGTCTCAATGTATCTTGAATTTTCTCCAAGAAAACTCAAGAACAAGATGAAGAACAAGATGAAGACAATTGAGAAAACTATTTTCTCTCTCTCTCTCTCTATTCAAAGCTCACGGCTGATCTTGAGGTTGGAGAAGTGAGGAATAGTCTCCAATATATTCTTGTTCCAAATCCCACAAAATCAACTATACCTTATTATTATAAGAGATATGATATCTCTTAGGTGATTAGTCTTCACCCACCAAAGGAAGACAAAGACTAAAGGTAAGAGATCAAAAGTGGGGCCGGCCTCTAGAAGGAATCCGACGAGTTTGGCTCGTTTCACACTCCCGCGAGTCCAAAAAGATAAACTCCGATTCCGTTCCGATGTATTTATATCGATTATTTAATCTAATTAATTAATCTTATAAATACATAATAACATAATTATTTTATCCAAGAAATAATTATATTCATTAATTAAATTAGTCACCCGGTAATTTATTTAATTAATTAGGCTTAATTTATCCAATAAATCAATTTAGACATCCAATGTCCCAAATTAGATATCCAATAATCTAATATTCATAATGAGAGATTAAGCTTGATACATTCCGTCGTCAATCCTATTGCGCGACTCGGTAGGTCCGTCTCGGTCAGCAATGGGAGGAACCAAAGATTAGTAGCACCACCTAGCCAGCCTGGAGGCCTACACTGTACCCCAACTGAGAACGAATGCTGGGATCATTCAAGAACCATTCTGTCGTGAATACCAGTAAACGTATAAACCCTTCTTTCAAATGTCCCGATCAAGTTATAGGGTCAGGGTCAGTCAAACCCTATCTGTACTTGACACTATGCATGTGTTAATGCAAATCGAGATCATTGAGCTCTCGTGTATCCAATACAACTAGCTCCAATGCTTTGGCCAAAGACTAATGATCTCATCTGCCAATAACCGCATAGGACATATAACCTGCTCACTAACGGGAGAAAGAATTCTATCTTGGTATTCAGTAGGACCTGCTACTTGCCCGTTAAGATGCACGTCGAGGTTGAACCCCATCTCCCGGTTTATAGGGTCGAACTACTCTAATGAAAATCTTAACGTCACAAGCATATCCCTACTAAATCCTCAAGTCAAAGGTTCACGAATACCTATCACAACCTTTCGATTCCGTCATTGACTGTCCCGGAGTGAAATCCGTGTGACGAATCGAGGGTGAGTCGGTTCGAGTATACTAATCCAATTAGCATACCTATAACGTGTGCTCCCACTAACCATTAGTGTCCGACAGGCACTCTCCATGTCAAAGAACACGTCATACAAGTCTTCACATAAACTTAACTCCCAATCAAGTTTCATCGACTTGCGAACGATTAAGTATTTGAGCTATAAACTTTTCCAGTACCAACCCTCTTATCCAATAAGGAGTGGAACGTTTTTCTCTGAAATACACGGACTAGTTTCTATATGTATATTTACGAGTTAGGAATTCCAGTAACTACCAGTAAATAAAGAAACATCCATTACCTTATATTAATGATTTACATAATTACAAGTACAATGCCCTCACTCAACATCCTCTGAGTGGCATTCGAGGGCATACTCCTAATCTCCCACTTGCACTCAATGCCACACACTATGGTATCTAATACCCATGTTCTCCAGATGACGCTCCAAGCTAGTCTGAGAGAGTGGCTTGGTCAGTGGATCGGCGACGTTGTCGGCCGAGTCTACTCTGTGCAGCACAATATATCCCTTGCGAACAAATTCTCTTACGAGATGATACTTCCTCTCAATATGTTTGGTGCTGTTGTGAAACCTCGGCTCCTTGGCCTGCGCTACAGCTCCGTCGTTGTCGCGATGCTGTAGACAGCAAATTTCGGACATGGTATCACTTGAAGTTCTCTCAGAAACTTCTTAATCCAGAACCCTTCCTTGGAAGCCTCCAAGGCTGCTTGATACTTAGCCTGACAGGTGGAATCAGCAGTCGCGCTTTGCTTGGCGCTACGCCAAGATACTGCTCCTCCATTAAGAGTAAATATGTAGCCATAAGTAGACATCGAGTCATCCTTCAGTCCTTGGAAGTCCGAATAAGTGAATCCCACCACATCCAATTCTCCACCGCCATACATCAGAACCATATCTCTAGTCCTTCTTAAGTACTTGAGAACGTTCTTTCTGAAGATCAATGTTCCCTACCTGGGTTTGCCTGAAACCTACTCACCACGCTTACAGCATGCGCGATGTCAGGTCTTGTACACAACATAGCATACATAAGGCTACCCAAGGCCGAAGCATATGGTATATTACTCATTTCCTTTCGTTGTTCCTCACTTTGAGGACACATCTTTAAGGAGAGTTTTATTTCATTTCGCATCGGTAGGAACCCTCTTTTAGAAGCATCTATCTTAAATCGCTTTAAGATCTTATCTATATAGAGGGCTTGGGAAAGACCTATTGTTCTCTTCGCTCTATCCCGGTAGAGCCGAATACCAAGAATATAGGTAGCTTCTCCCCAGTCTTTCATGGAGAAATTACTCGAAAGCCAAGCTTTTACAGAACTGAGCATTCCCACATCATTTCCTATTAGTAGAATGTCATCTACATATAGTACTAAGAATGCGATCTTGCTCGCACTAACCCTCCTGTATACACAAGGTTCCTCTTCATTTTGCACAAAGTCAAACTTTTTGACCGCCTCGTCAAAACGAAGGTTCCAACTACACGACGCTTGCTTCAGTCCATAAATGGAACGCTGAAGCTTGCACACTTTCTGAATATCGACTTCGGACACAAAGCCTTTAGGCTGCTCCATATAGATTTCCTCCTCGAGGAATCCATTAAGGAAAGCCGTCTTTACGTCCATTTGCCATATCTCATAATCGTGGTAGGCAGCTATAGCAAGCATCATGTGAATAGACTTGATCATGGCTACGGGTGAGAAGGTATCGTGGTAATCGATCCTTTCTTTCTGGGTATAACCCTTTGCCACAAGCCTGGTCTTATAGGCGTCAACCTTGCCATCACCATCAGTCTTTATCTTGTACATCCACTTGTTCCCAATAGGCACTATGCCCTTGGGGCGGTCTACTAGAGTCCAGACCTGATTGACATGCATCGAGTCTATCTCAGCTTCTATAGCTTCACGCCATTTCGCGGATTCTACATCTACCATCGCTTGGTCATAGGTCGTTAAGTCGGTCTCTTGGCTATCACTTGGAACCTCATGGAGACACAGCTCCTCCAAGTGCACAAGCCCATACCTCTCAGGTAAATGAGACACCCTAATAGACCTACGAGGTGGTTGTACTTGTGTTTCAGAAGGCTCGATTCTAGTTTCTTGCAGAGGTGTCTCCCGAGGAGATTCATTGTATTCTTCTAAAAAAAATTCTTCTACCTGCTCCGCCTTCCTGAATGAACTCATCTTCCAGGAAGTGTGCTTGTAAAGCAACAACGATCTTTCGATCTTCGGGCATGTAGAATAGCCCATCGTCCCAGACGGGAATCCAATGAAACGTCCCTTCGCGGACCTAGCTTCCAACTTCTCCACCTTAGTCTTCTTGACATAGGCGGGACATCCCCAACTCCTAATATGATTAAGACTTGGTTTCCTGCCCTCCCACATCTCATGTGGAGTTTTAGGAACGGATTTGGAAGGACATCTGTTCAATATGTAGGCGGCAGTCAGGAGTGCATACCCCCATAAGTAAATCGGTAAGTCAGTATAGCCCAGGATGGACCGGACCATGTTCAACAAGGTCCGGTTCCTTCTTTCTGAGACACCATTTAACTGAGGAGTACCTGGAGGTGTTAGTTGTGAAACTATTCCATGTTCCTTAAGGAACTCGTCAAACTCCGTACTCATATACTCGCCACCTCGGTCCGACCGAAGTGCTATGATATGATTACCAGTTTATTTCTCGACCAGGGCCTTGAATTCCTGGAATTTCTCAAAGGCCTCGGATTTATGTTTCATTAAGTATACATAACCATACCTAGTATGATCATCCGTAAACATAACGAAATATTGATATCCGTCACGTGCTGCTTTCAAAGCACCACATACGTCGGTATGGATTAATCCCAGTTTATTAGCGGCTTTTTCAAAAGTCCCTGTGAAGGGGGACTTAGTCATTTTACCTTTAAGGGAAGATTCACAAGTAGAAAAGGGATCCGATCCCAATGGACCCATACGTCCATCCTTTTCCATCTTGTAAATCTTGGTCTGACCAATATGACCAAGTCTAAGATGCCATTTCAAAACTTGATTGGTTTCATCCCTACCACGTTTTCTAGTCATAGTATTCACAACTACTTTGTTGCTGAGATTTAGATGATACAATCCATTTAACAATGTAGCAGTACCCACTAGTTTATTTCTGAAATAAATTTTGCACGAACCATCATCAATGAAAAATGAAAAGCCTTTTCGGTCCATGACCGGAATGGATACAATGTTTTTGTGCCCCTTGGGCAGAATAAGTACATCTTCTAAAGTCAAAACAAAGCCGGATTCTAAACCCAAAAGAAGTGATCCTATGTCGGTCGCCTCGACACTATGCCCACTTCCGACTGTGATCATAACTTCTCCAGCTCCAAGCTTCCTACTTTGTTCTAGATCCTGATTCACGGTACAAATATGAGAACTAGCACCTTAATCCAAGATCCAGAAGTAGAAAATACAAGAGTGCATCAATTTATTTCCAAAACTAAAAGTTCTGTAACTGAAGTGCTAGAAAAATCGGACAGTCTCTAGCCCAGTGGCCCAGCTCACCGCACTTGAGACAAGTATCTTTCTTCTTCTTGCCTTTTGGAACCATCGGGCCCTTGCCCCTTCCTTTAAGGTCCTTAACTTGTGGTCCAGTCTGCTTCTTGGTCTTTTTCTTCTTATTCTTTGACTTCCGAAGTCCAGAAGAAATCACAAGGGCAGACTCCTTCATCCGTGGAGTTTTCATCTGAGACTAAGCGGTCACAAGTTTGTTCATTAGCCCAGCTAAATTACATGCAATCTCATTGCAGTTGAAGTTCATAAAAAATTGTGAGAAGGAATCAGGGAGAGACTGTAAGATGAGGTCGGTTTTGAGAGAAGTATCCATTTTAAAATCAAAAGCCTCCAATCTCTCGATCATGGATATCATTTTGAGGACGTGTTCCCCAACCTTCTCACCTTCCTTCATCCTTGCACCGAACAGTTGCTTGGATATCTCATATCTAGCAGTTCTGCTGTGCTCACCATAAAGTTCGGTTAAGTGAGATAGAATCTGCCTAGCAGAAGTCATTTTCTCACGAGCTCTATGAAGCTCATTAGACATAGAAGCCATCATGTAAGCACGGACTTTTATGTCATCCTTAACCCACTTTTTGTGGTTTTCGATCTCTTCCTGATTGCCTCTGGTCCGCACAGGAGGCGATGGAATGTCCGTCTCCAAGACGTATCCCAGTGCCTCTATACTGAGGACAATCATCAGATTGCGGAGCCAGTCCACAAAGTTAGGTCCAATCAGGGTGTTCTTCTCGAGTAGAATTGCGAGTGGATTCATTGTCATATTGAGAGTTATGTCTGCATTAAGTATAACAGATTAATTAGTGACTCGTTTAACTATGTTCTGAGTATAGAATTAAGGTCTTTTCTATTCTTGTTACCCAGCTCCCACTATTTTTATCGGAACCACACACTCCCATGTGAAATCCGGAAGTATCGTCGCACTACTTCATAGTGGTGATCGAGTTATTTATAAATCTTAATAGAGGGCAACCGAACAGGTTTCTAGTCTATTAATTTTCATAAAGTGGTGTCCAACACCAACCCATCTAATGGATGATTCGATCTTCTTTTTCCCCTTGTTCACTCCCCTCAACGTATACGGTTTCTATGGTTTGTGAACATGTTAAGTTTATACCATCGACGCAAATCAGTTTCACAATTGAATCTTATCCGGCAACCTATCAGGTTTCTAGGGATAAAATTTGCTCCAACCGAAGGCATCCAATGCGCTTCCGGTAATTTATCCGTCCTCCCCGAACGACTACCCCGATAACTCGGAAGCATAGCACATCCGGTTTGGATTTCAATTTCCTGAAAACTCGATGGAGGGAGTGAAAACCTTGAAACCTTATAAACATAATAATTTGTCGTGGGAGAATATTCGCGATTAACGTTACACTTTGCACATTAATCAGTTAAGCGCGTTTGTGGCATTCATACAATATGAAAACAACCATTCACAACCTAGTTGCTACCAACATGTGGTTCATGGACCGTTCCTAGAAAATAAAAACTCCGTAATCTAATTACAAGTCTTCGTCTTGAATCTTCGTCTTCTCGATACGGATCTTCCTCCGGTCTTCATCATTACATATAAATTTTACATTGAAAATTGCATCCTAGATACAAATATTTCTAGTAAAATAAATCGGCTCAAAACGGCCTTTACAACCCAATCGAATAAAACGAACGATTCAAAACTAAGTCCACGAACCACATCCCCATTCAAAAGCATTCATCCAATAAATACTATATAAATGGAAAGCGTAGAGATACATTGATCCAATCAACAATACGAACCGATCCAATCGATTCACACAATCGGTAATATGATAACGTTCAAAATAATTCGGTCGACCATAAATATTCCAATTAATCAAATTTCCCTTGTAAAATGAAATACCATAAATCACTTTAATCATATTAAATCCAATTTAACATGCGGGAGATTAATTTTCAAGAATACACGAAAAAATCGAGACGGGTGAAACCTGGCCTGCCTGGCCGAGTCATTGCCGGCAGCCTGCCGGCCAGACACGGCTCGTGTCGCCTGACACGGTCGGGTCGTGCCGGCAGTGTCCCAGACATTCCTGCCAGACACGGCCGTGTCGCTTGACACGGTCGAGTCACTTCCGGAAACCTGCCGGCGAGACACGGCCCGTGTCGCCTGGCACAGTCGGGTCTGCCAGGCATTGGCCTGGTCAGACTGCCGTACACGACCGACTAACCCAGGACACGGTCGAGTCACTCTCGGCCAGAATGCACCTTTTGACCAAAAAGTCGTCCGACGACGATTCGGGGCTAGATTTTCAACCGGATATCCAATATCAATATTTTTAGACTTTCATATCTTCAATATAAATCATATTTCCCAGAAATTTAAGATTTATATTTAGACATAAACTTACGAAAAATACAACTAGAACGAATGAAAATCATATACCACGATTATGACTAAAATGATTCCAAATCATTCACCATCTAATCAAGCATTCCAAATGGCAATATCGTATATACGATAGCAAGACCTATGCTCCGATACCACTGTTGGGATTCGGTGCCTAAAACAAAGGCCCAGCGGAAGCGGTAAAACGAAAATTAATTCGATCTGAATCCCTACGAGGATCGATCGAGCTACGTATATACGAATATATAAACGAAAAACAAGAGTTGCAAGAAACTCACTCTTGAAGTCCGTTGATTAAATGGTATCCTTCTCTTGAGCTATTCCCCAAGCTTTGCTTGATCTCTACGAGTCCAATCCGCTCCAAGCTCTTGAACGATCCAACGTCGAAAGCACCGCGTCTCTACTTGCCACGCGCTGGAAAAATGACCGGAATGACAACACTCGATTAACCTCTAAGGTTACGGCTAGAATCAAGTGATGAAGCTTTTTATTATTGCACTCTAAGTGTATAATATATATCTCTCAATGTATCTTGAATTTTCTCCAAGAAAACTCAAGAACAAGATGAAGAACAAGATGAAGACAATTGACAAAACTATTTTCTCTCTCTCTATTCAAAGCTCACGGCTGATCTTGAGGTTGGAGAAATGAGGAATAGTCTCCAATATATTCTTGTTCCAAATCCCACAAAATCAACTATACCTTATTATTATAAGAGATATGATATCTCTTAGGTGATTAGTCTTCACCCACCAAAGGAAGACAAAGACTAAAGGTAAGAGATCAAAAGTGGGGCCGACCTCTAGAAGGAATCCGACGAGTTTGGTTCGTTTCGGACTCCCGAGAGTCCAAACAGATAAACTCCGATTCCGTTCCGATATATTTATATTGATTAATTAATCCAATTAATTAATCATATTAAATACATAATAACATAATTATTTTCTCCAAGAAATAATTATATTCATTAATTAAATTAATCACCCGGTAATTTATTTAATTAATTAGGCCGTAAATTAATTTATCCAATAAATCAATTTAGACATCCAATGTCTCAAATTAGATATCCAATATCTAATATTCATAATGAGAGATTAAGCTTGATACATTCCGTCGTCAATCCTATTGTGCGACTCGGTAGGTCCGTCTCAGCCAGCAATGGGAGGAACCAAAGAGTAGTAGTACCACCTAGCCAGCCTGGCGGCCTATACTGTACCCCAACTGAGAACGAATGATGGGATCATTCAAGAACCATTCTGTCATGAATACCAGTAAACGTATAAACCCTTCTTTCAAATGTCCCGATCAAGTTATAGGGTCATGGTCAGTCAAACCCTATCTGTACTTGACGCTATGCATGCGTTAATGCAAATCGAGATCATTGAGCTCTCGTGTATTCCAATACAACTAGCTCCAATGCTTTGGCCAAAGACTTATGATCTCATATGCCAATAAACGCATAGGACATATAACCCGCTCACTAACGAGAGAAAGAATTCTATCTTGGCATTCAGTAGGACCTGCTAATTGTCCGTTAAGATGCACGTCGAGGTTGACCCCCACCTCCCGGTTTATAGGGTCGAACTACTCTAATGAAAATCTTAACGTCACAAGCACATCCCTACTAAATCCTCAAGTCGAAGGTTCACGAATACCTATCACAACCTTTCGATTCCGTCATTGACTGTCCCAGAGTGAAATCCGTGTGACGAATCGAGGATGAGTCGGTTCGAGTATACTAATCCAATTAGCATACCTATAACGTGTGCTCCCACTAACCATTAGTGTTCGACAGGCACTCTCCATGTCAAAGAACACGTTATACAAGTCTTCACATAAACTTAACGCCCAGTCAAGTTTCATCGACTTGCGAACGATTAAGTATTTGAGCTATAAACTTTTCCAGTGCCTACCCCCTTATCCAATAAGGAGTGGAACGTTTTGCTCTGAAATACACGGACTAGTTTCTATATGTATATTTACGAGTTAGGAATGCCAGTAACTACCAGTAAATGAAGAAACATCCATTGCCTTATATTAATGATTTACATAATTACAAGTACAATGCCCTCACTCAACATCCTCTGAGTGGCATTCGAGGGCATACTCCTAACATTATCTCCAAATATACAACGGCTAACGTCTTCAGTTCTGTATCACACCAGAAAAGAAGCTCCGGAAAACTTGAATTGTGCGTAGGAATGGCAATGGGGCTGCCTCGCCCCCGAAATCTAAAATCTGCCCCATCCCCACCGCGTTCCCCACGGGGGATCTTATCGGGGCGCCCCATTGGGGCTACAACTTACCCCAAACCCTGCCCCGTTCCCCATTTTTACCCCGAAACCCGGAATTGCTAGGTAACAATTATCACAATCTAATCACAATGTAGCTAAAAATAAAGATGCATGCTGGAATATATATATATATATATATATATAATCATATATTGCATATTCTGCAACGGGACCATAATGACAATAGTTAAACACACAATATGGATGTTTTTGTAATTAGTCCATAATATAATATCGAGGCGGGGCGGGGAGGGGCACGGTCGCCCCAGTTACTATCCCGAACCCCAAAAAAAGTACCCGTTAAAGCCTCGATCCCCACCCCGTAACCCGATAATGCCTGCCCCGCCCCGACCCGTTAAGATCGGGTTTCCCCGTCGGGTTTGGGTTTCTTGCCATCCCTAACTGTGCGAGAGCTGAGCAAACTCTATGAGTGTATGTATGCTACTGAGGATTTCGAGTATGGGGAGATGATATGATTGTTTTTTAGGCAACCTATTATGCATTGGTATATATAGGCCTCTCCATCATGCAGGGTATTAACTCAGGCATGAAGACAAAACGAAACTACAGCATTAAGAACCAAGAACCAAGAACCAAGGTCCACGGTCCTGGTCCCGAGCTGAGCCGAGCCGGCCGGACAGGGGGCGTGTGCGCGCGTGTGGTCTAGTCAACTCCAAATCGAGGTACATAGTCTTGGTCATATTGTACACTATCCAACTCTCTTCAGTTTATTAAGTGATTTAATCTCGATCACATTTCTAATGTGGGATGGAATTCTGTTAGGAATACTTGTTAGATTTTGATGATGTCATCCCTGTATTGATAATTATTCAAATGTATGTTTAAGTACTTGGCAATTGTAAAGAAGAACCAAATGAGTATCTTCTATAGGCTTTTAAATTTAGGCTAAGTCTTGATCAAATGTTGATCAGTAGAAAATCGACTAAGTATAGAACTGCCATTCTTCAGAGAAGTTATCAGGAAAGTTCATTATCAGAGAAGTTTTGGTCAATAGGAACATCAGAGAGGTCTGACCATAACCTAGCTGCAGTCAAGTTATTAAAAAGGTGCTACATCAGACAAGTTTCGGTCAACGCAGAATATCAGAGAGGTTTGACCAAAATCCATCTACAGTCGAGTTATCAGACGAGAAACTGGTCAACAAATATCAGCTGAAGTTTGACCATCAGATCAGAGAACATTCATCAGGTCAGAGAACTTCAGATCAGAGGAGAGAACTTTATCTCAGAGAACTTCTACCAAGATACATCAGAGAAGTTTACATCAGAGAAGGTTGACTGCACATCAGGCAGGTTTGACCAAGAGATATTAGATAGGTTCTTAGTCAAGATATCATCCGAGTTCACGATACTCAGCCCACGTCAGCAAGCGTTGAAAGTCAACAATCACGGAAAGCCACATGCAAACGTAAGGAGATAAACTGAAAAGATTCCCGGAAAGCTAGGAATAAAATATTCCTTGAGATCCACATTCTGAAGACTTATGATTATTCTAACGGCGCTAACAAAGAAAGTCTTTCAAATGGTCGGAAATGAAAAGGGGAATCAAGCCGTGCAACGGAATGATAAGATAAACAAAGAAGTCCACTCTTGAATGGACGTATTTGTTACAGTGATGCAACGGCTATGAAGGAAGCTCAAGGATCGTATTATAAATACCTAAAGATATGAATTGAGCAAAGTACGATGGGAACAATACTTACAAGCGAACAAAGCAATCAAAGCAAACAAAGCTATCAAAGAGATCTATAGCATCGTGAAGAGCAAATCTTTAAACAGTCATATTCTGAGAAGCTCTTTAGAAGACAAAAACTTTTGTCTTTAAAGTTTGAGTAAGGGGTACTTTTGTGAACGAGGTTTTCAGAAGTTGTGCGACTGATAAGGCATCCACAAGTTCATGATTGGAAGGTGATAGACAGCTCGAGAAGTTGTTGAGGCATCCACTGGTTTTCAATCAGGAGGTGCTATGCAGTCAAGGGAGTTGCAACGGCCACGGATTTCCACTGGTTGGAAGCTGTTGTAACAAGGAAGAAATTCATTGTAACCTTTATCACTGGTTGACAGTTATAGTGAATTTATCTCCAACTGGTTTGGAGAGAAGTGGACTAGTAGAGGATTACCCCACCTCTGAAACCACTATAAGTGCCTGTGTGATTTACTGCTTTACATATCAAACTTAACTGCTGCATTCATATTTACTGTTCCATTAGAAGTTAACTGCAGACGACATTAAGTTATCTATATCGTCATCAGCTGTGTCTTCCACATTATCTGTCTGCAGACGACATAAGTCATCTGTACTTATCACAGCTGAGAACTCACCTGACTCTCAGGAAAGAGTTTAATAAGTTTATTCACCCCCCTAGACTTATTCCTGACGACTTGTGACCTACAAGTGGTATCACAGAGTTTGGTTCAATTTTTACAAAACCAGATCCATATATCTGAGCATATATATTAATCTCTCATTTAGAATGGAACACAAGCAACACATGCACTCTAGATTACCTGTATTCTCTATTGATGAATATGACTTATGGAAAATAAGAATTCAGGCTCATCTGTCATCCATTCATGATGACATGTGGTGTATCATTGAGGAAGGTCCTTTCATCTTTGATAAAGATAATACTCCAGAAGAAATTGCTACTGGGAAGCCAGAGAAGATTCCCAAGAAGAGGACCGAGATGTCCCCTGAAGAGAGAAATCTGGCCAACCTAGACAACCGAGCCAGAGATATCCTGTACTAGACCCTTGACAAAGCAACCACGGTCAAGATCAAGAATTGCAAAAATGCAAAGGAAATTTGGGACATATTAGCTATAATGTGTGAGGGAACCGAGCTGAAAAAGGAAAATAAGTTGTCAATTGCCACCCAAAAGTTTGACAACTTCAAGATGAAGAATGGTGAATCAATTGACCAAGTGGACATAAGATTCACTGAGATTATAAATGAAATAAACTCCCTGGGAAAGACATATGGTAACAGGGAGATGGCCCTAAAAGTTTTCAGATCTCTCAATCCTGAATGGAGCATGAAGGCTGTGGCCATGAGAGAGTCAAAGTATCTCAACAAAATAAAGACCCAGGAGCTGTTTTCTGACCTGAAGCGGCATGTGAGTTCGAGCTGCCCTGTTCATCATCGAATGAACCTATAGAGAAAGGGATATCATTTGCAGCAGAATCATATGCAAAGAGCCTAGCTGAAGCCATTCCCACCAGTCCTCTGAATTTTGAAGAAGAAATGGATTTCATCATGCAGAGGTTCAGTAATTTCAGGAAGAACTATTCCAAATACAAGAAGAATTACAAGGACAATCCAAGGAGGAACCATAAGGCAGGCAACTGGAAAGTGGTATGTTATAATTGCCACAAAACCGGACACATCTAGTTTGACTGTCCTGATCTCAAGAGAGATGAAGCCAAGAAAAAAGTGGGCAGAAAAGAAGACAACAGAAAAGCTCTCATCGGAGAAGTTCAGATTGAAGAAAGAGTAGAATCAAGTGGTGGATTCTTCTCTGATGATGATGATTAATACAACTGTCTGATGGCCAACCTAGCTGATGAAGAGGTAACATCTAAACCCTCAATTTCAAATAATAACAGCTCAGACATGTCTCAAGATATTGACTTACATGAATCTGTCAATTAGCTCCTTAAAGAGTTTGAAAAATTAAAATTTGCACACTTGACTGTGACAGTCGAGAAAACACAGCTGCAAGATAAGAATAGGCAGCTGAAAAATAACTTTGAAAAATTCAGCCTAGAGTTAACAAAAATCAAATCTGATTTTGAAAAACAGACTGAAAACAATTTGAAAAACCCGGCAGATAATTCTACAGCTGAGATTAAAAGGTTAACTATTTTAAACAGTGAGAAATCAGCTGCACTAGCTCATGTTAAATCTGAGTTTGCCAAACTGACGCAGCTAAGTAATACACAAGCTAAGGAAATAACATCCCTCAAGGCATCTATAACCCTGGATGAATTGTGTATAAACAAGAGGCCACTTTATTCCAGATCATGGCTTGGATATGACCCCAACACTCCCTCTAGCTCAAAAACCGTTTTTATCAAGGGAGAAACAATTGTCCAAGCTGCTGAGCCTACATATAAACCCGTATTTCAATATAGGCAGCAACCCAGTCAAAAGTTTAGGCAGCAGCCAAGGTTCATAAGGTAGCCACCTAGACAGGAGACTAAGCAATAGCCAAGGCAAAAGCAGCAGCCAAGACATTATGTAAACTATTATCAGAGACTCCCTAAAAACAAGTTTCAAAATGGGAGAGGCAAATGGAAACCTCAAGGTTATCCAAATTTCCAAAATGAACAGGTGTGGAGACCCAACGATTTAACAAATGGTCTCAGCCAAAATTTAGAAATGGCCCACACCATAGATTTTATGAGGCATATCCAGTACACAATCCTAACCAAGGATATAGACCCAGACAGCACACACCTTATATGGGTAGACAACATAACTTTTACAATCCAAGGAGAAATCAATTCTCTAGGATGCCTACTAACTCCAAAGGACCCACACAAATTTGGGTACCTAAATCTCTGCTTGTCTGATTGCAGAAAAGGTGGAAGGACTACTACCACATCTCCTCAAGCTCAACAATAGGAGGTGAAGAATGGTTTGTAGATTATGGGTGCTCAAGGCACATGACAGGGAATAAGAATGTGCTTTCAAACTACACCAAAGAAAGAGGTCCAGATGTAACCTTTGGAGTTAGCTCTAGAGGCCAGACAAAAGGATTTGGAGAGATGCACATAGGATATATAACCATATCCAAAGTTCACTATGTCAAAGGGCTCAAATACAATCTGTTGAGCATAAGTCAATTCTGTGATGAAAAGAATCTAGTAGTCTTCACCATTTACAAATGCATGGTGATTGATATCCTATCTGGAGAAGTGAAGCTACTAGGATTCAAAAGAAGAGATGTCTACATGATAGATTGGAATACAGGCACTCCAAACACCTGTTTTCTATCAAAGACAATTGCTGAAAATGGAATGACTATGGCACAAGAGATTATGTCACCTAAACTTCAAAGCCATCAACAAGATAAGCTCTCAGAAGCTGGCCAGAGGACTTCCATAAGAATTATTCAACAAAGAAGCTCTCTGTGATGCATGCCAGAAAGGAAAGCATACCAGAGCATCATTCAAACCAGTTCAGCCTACCACTCTCACCACCAGAATTTTAGATCTACTTCATATGGATCTCTTTGGCCCCATCAAGCCAAGGAAATTGAGTGGAAGGAAACATGCTCTTATAGTAGTAGATGACTACTCAAGGTACATATGGATTGTATTTCTCTATAAAAAGAGTGAAACACTAACAAAGCTACCTGAGCTGCTAAGGAAGATTCAGAATGAGAAATATCTCTCAATCATCAAGATCAGATCAGATAGAGGAGGAGAATTTCTCAACAAGGCAATCACTGAGTACAGTGATCAGAATGGAATCCAGCATTAAGTATCTGCCGTAAGAACACCACAGCAAAATGGCGTTGCTGAAAGAAGAAATAGAACCTTGAAGGAACCTGCCAGGTCAATGGTTGCTGAAGCTGACCTGCCAAAAAGGTTCTGGGATGAAGCTGTCATCACAGCATGCCATACTCAGACAGGAGTATGATAGTAGGGAGACATGGCAAAACTCCCTATGAGGTTTGGAATGGCAGAACACCAACTGTTGCTTACTTTCTTATATTTGGTTGTAAGTGTTTCATCCACAACAATGGTAAAACCCAACTGAATGCCTTTGATGCTAAAACTGATGATGGTCTCTATATGGGATACTCACAAATAAGCAAGGCATACAGAATATTTAACAAAAGAGCATTAGTTGTGGAAGAAACACCTCATGCTGTGCTTGATGAGTCGACTGTTGAGTACAGGAAACAGGTGGAATCGATTAAGAAAAAGCTCATATCCGCCACCCTAGAAGAAGTTATCATTCATGACACAGGAATGATGGACTCACCTGCAAATCAGCCTGAAGACCCAACTGCAGATCAGCCTGAAGACTTGTTGGTGTAATATTATTCAGTATCACCGTTTGAAGATAGAGTTATAAAAATCTTTCGCATTGCGGAAGCGATTTAAATAAAGATGCAAAAAATAAATCGACACATGATTTATAGAGGTTCGGCCAAACGTGCCTACATCCTCTCTCGATATCTTTTTCTATAGGCTAAAGATAAACCACTACACCTCTCTTCTATCAGTCTAGGTATAATCGTTACAATCTCGCCTTCTATTGGTCCGAGTAAATCGTTCAATCACTTATCTTTATGTCGGTCCAAGTTACACCGTTTTCCTTTTCTATTGGACAAGGAATAAACCAATCTAGCTTTCTATGGGTACTAGATAGACCTCACGTAGCTATCGATTGCGATTCTAACAATGCCGGATCCTTGATCATAATAACAACGAATCCAATCACATCATTTCTTTTTCCTCTCCTATATGATTTTGTGTATAACACTCAATCACTAAACAATATAAGCTCAAATACAACAAGTAGAATGATTACAATGATATCTCAAGAATAGATGCTTTGCTCAATGTTGTTCGGTTGTTTGATACCAAGTGGTTTGGTATTTATAGCCATTTCCATCCAACTAGCCGTTAGTCACTTTTGACTTGTTAGCGTGCGCTAGCCTTTCTTCATAGTGTGCGTTAAGCTTGTTACGTACGTTATGGCTGTCCTATAGCGTATGTTATTTCGTTTCTTCCTTTACGTACGTTGTCACTGTATGTTTACGTACGTTATCTTGTCTCATTAGCGTACGTTAATCCTTAGACGTAGCGTGCGTTAATCATATATCCGTTGCATCCAATTTGTCAAACTGTCCGTTGAGTCTTTGACTTTGACCAGAATATTTCCAATGTTCATCTTGTCTGAATTCGTATTCAAACATCATTACGTATGTTAGCACTTTTGTGTTACATACGTTAGCCTCCTTCGATAGCGTACGTTATGCTTCATCTGTAGCGTGCACTATCTTCATCAGGTAGGTCCTTCAGGTATCTTCATAACTCGTCTGATCTTCAGGTAACTTTAACATTACGTACGTTATGCCTTGTGCATCACGTACGTTAATATCCTTCGATTGCGTGCACTATTCTTGGCAGATAGCGTGCGTTAATCTGATAATTCCAGCTTTTTGCATCTTCAACTTCTTGTTGTTTTGTTTTGCTTCTTTGTTGTTTTACTTTGTTTAACAACTTAATCATCAAAACTCTATTAATGAATATTAGGAATAAAATATTCCAACAATCTCTGCCTTTTTGATGTTTAAAAAACAACACATTGAATTGGATAAAACCGGCAAAATAATATATATATATATATATATATATATATATATATTTCTACGAATCAAAGTTCTCGGCTTTGATCGTTTCGTTAGTTTCTCCCATCATTTCTTTTTCTCCTTTTCGACTTCTTCTTTTTATTTTTCAACTTCTTCGTTTTCTTTTTCGACTTTCTGCTTTTTATTTTCTCTCCCTTTTTACTTTTTATTTTTCTCGTCATTCTTCCATGACGGTTTTTATCACATTCAACTCTTTTCCCCCCTTTTTTTATCAGCAAAAAGTGTAAATAATGTATACCAAATGATAACAAAATATGTTATATTACAATATGCATAAAACGGGTAAAACTCCCACTCACAAAATCTCCCCTTTAAAAATATAAACTCCCCCTGAGTAAAATATTTATAGATAAAATTAATTTTTGTTTTTGGGGATCCAACCGATAGTTGGTTTTTCTTTCGAGACATAGACGATATTCGGAATAAAAGTTCCTTTTGGAATCCAAATATTTTTTATTTTTATCGTCCGTCGTGGGCTTTTGAAACTCGTAAAATGATGCCCAATTGTTAAAAATTTATCGCATCGGGGTATTTTGAAATTTATGGATTAAGTTTTAAAATTTGGTTTGAATCCCAACCCCTGTTTGTTCAAAGTATATTTTTGAACACAAAACATTTGTTCAAATTTTTCGTTTCCACACGAAAATTTCTTTGTTAAAACATTTAGTTCGTCTTGAACTTTCAAAAGATCATTCTTTAAAATATTTTCATTTTCAAGGCAATGAGAATGATCGGTCTCGATAGATTTTCCTTTTTCGAGAATTTTGGAAATTTCATTTCCAATAGTTTATTTTTAGATTGAAGTGATTTTATTTCGGATAAAACATTTTAAAAATCGGTATGCAGTAATTCGAATGCTTCAAATAATTCATCGTGAGAGGATGTACTTGACTTTCGGCATCGCTATCTTCGAATGAACTTCGTGCCATGAGTGTGAGGTTATTTTGATTGATAAAATCTTCGTCCTCGTCTTCGTCATTCCACGTGGCAATTAAAACTTCCTTTTTAGGATTTGCTCGGCAATTCTTCGCGAAGTGGCCCGGTTTACCACAAACTCGACAGTTGTTGTCGAATTTCTTCATCCCGCCCGAGATGTCTTTCTTTCTCCGGTTTAATAAGTTTTGGAACTTATTAATATTCTTGGCATAATATGCCGATTTTTCGTCGCTTTCGTCCACCGGGATTTCTTATTTGTTTCTCGACATCTTAGCCTTCGTGGCTATCATTTTTTTCTTTCAGCTTCGGCTTGGCATTCCAAGATTTTAGGTTAATCTCGTAGTTTATAAGTGAACCAACGAGAGCACTAAAATCAAGATTGTTTAAATCTTTTGATTCCATTATTGTCGTCACCGTTCCGTCCCATTCTCGAGGTAGTGATCGTAGGATCTTCTTAACTTTTTCACTACTCGAAAGGGGTTTTCCATAACATGCCAATCTATTCGTAATGACCGAAAATCGGTTGAGCATAATTGTGGTGGATTCTTCTTCTTACATTTGGAATAGCTCGTAATCGTGAAGAAGCATGTTGATCTTTGTCTCTTTGACTTGAGACGTTCCTTCATGTGTGACTTCAAGCATTTTCCATATTTCTTTTGCACTATCACACGAGGATATCCGGTTGTGTTCTTTCGGATTTAATGCACAATATCATAATTGCCTGGCTTTGCAATTATAGTGATCGTTTTTCCAATCCGCATCATCATACTCTTCAAAGGTTTTGAGAGTTCCGTTCGAGTTCGTTGGAATTTTTGGACCACGACATATGACTTTCCATAATTCGATATCGAAAATAGACATTTTCTTCTTCCAAGTCATGAAGTTAGATCCATCAAAAAATGGAGGTCGATTTAGAGCAAGACCTTCGACCGGGGCAAGTTGAAACGCCATTTGGATCTTCTCCTTGGATGTTAAGCCGCTTCTAGGAGGTACCGCTCTGATACTAATTATTGGTGCAATATTGTTCGGTACCACTGTTTGGAGATAGAGTTATAAAACTCTTTCGCGTTGCGGAAGCGGTTTAAATAAAGATGCAAAAAATAAATCGACACATGATTTATAGAGATTCGGCCAAACATGCCTACGTACTCTCTCTGTATCTTTTTCTATAGGCTAAAGATAAACCTCTGCACCTCTCTTCTATCGGTCGAGGGATAACCGTTACAAGTTCGCCTTCTATCAGTCCGAGTAAACCGTTCAATCACTTGTCTTTATGTCCGCCCAATTTAAACCGTTTTCCTTTTCTATTGGACAAGGAATCAACCAATCTAGCTTTCTATGGGTACTAGATAGACCTCACGTAGATATCAATTGCGATTCTAACAATGCCGGATCCTTGATCCTAATAACACTGAATCCAATCGTATCCTTTCTTTTTCCTCTCTTGTATGATTTTGTGTATAACACTCAATCACTAAACAATATAAGCTCAAATACAAGAACTAGAATGATTACAATGATATCTCAAGAATATATGCTTTGCTCAATGTTGTTCTGTTGTTTGATACCAAGTGGTTTGGTATTTATAGCCATTTCCATCCAACTAGCCATTAGTCACTTTTGAATTGCTAGCGTGCGCTAGCCTTTCTTCATAGAGTGCGTTAAGCTTGTTACGTATGTTATGGCTATCCTGTAACGTACATTATCGACCACCAGTTTTAGTCCAGTGGCTTTCGTTTCTTCCTTTACGTACATTGTCACTGCATGCTTACGTACGTTATCTTGTCTCATTAGCGTATGTTAATCCTTAGACGTAACGTGCGTTAATCATATATCTGTTGCATCCAATCTGTCAAACTGTCCGTTGAGTCTTTGACTTTGACAAGAATCTTTCCAACGTTTATCTTGTTTGAGTTCGTATTCAAACATCATTACGTACGTTAACACTTTTGTGTTACGTACGTTAGCCTCCTTCGATAGCGTACGTTATGCTTCCTTTGTAGCATGCGCTATCTTCATCAGGTAGGTCCTTCAGGTAGCTTCGTAACTCATCTGATCTTCAGCTAGCTTTAACATGACGTACGTTATGCCTTGTGTATTACATACGTTAATATCCTTCTATTGCGTGCACTATTCTTGGTAGATAGCGTGCGTTAATCTGATAATTCCAGCTTTTTGCGTCTTCAACTTCTTGTTGTTTTGTTTCGCTTCTTTGTTGTTTTACTTTGTTTAACAACTTAATCATGAAAACTCTATTAATCAATATTTGGAATAAAATATTCCAACAATACTTAACTGCAGATCAGATAGGATCCCAAAACCTACCTGATCTAAATGCAGCTGATGAAGATACAACTGTAGCGGACAAGGACGTACCTGCAGAGCAGACGGGACCCCCATCTGCCGATGACAAGACCGCAGCTGATCCAGTTGCAGATCAAGAAGGCCAGATCCAAGCAGATGCAGAGAGAGATGAAGTCCACCAAAGCAACTCAACAGGGGGAACAAACCCTGAAGATGATATCCCCAAATGGCTCAGAGATCATCCCATTCAACAGATAATTGGAAACCTAACTGATGGAGTCAGAACCAGATAATCCACAGAACTGGCAAAAATGGCTACGTTCTCATGTTTCATGTCTCAGATGGAACCCAAGACAACAGATCAAGCTCTGGAGGACTACTCATGGATAATTGCAATGCAAGAAGAGCTCAACCAGATGGTAAGAAACAATGTATGGGAACTAACTGACAGACCAGATCACAAGAAAGTCATAGGCACCAAATGGGTGTATAAAAACAAATGTGATGAAGATGGAGCTGTTTTTAGGAATAAAGCCAGACTCGTTGCAAAAGATATGCTCAATGTGAGGGAATAGATTTTGATGAAACTTATGCACCTGTAGTAAGACTTGAATCTATCAGACTATTCCTTGCATATGAAGCATACAAGGATTTGAAGTCTACCAGATGGATGTGAAAAGTGTCTTTCTCAATGGAATCCTAGAAGAAGAAGTCTATGTGGACCAACCCCCCAGATTTGTCAAAGGAGACAAAGTATACAAGCTGTTGAAATCTCTATATAGACTCAAACAAGCACCAAGAGCTTGGTATGAGACATTATATGTGTTTCTGGAGAAGAATGGATTCATCAAAGGAAATGTGGACAAGACTTTATTCAGAGTGGAGCATGAAGACCACATATTGCTAGTTCAAATATATGTGGATGATATCATCTTTGGATCAACCAACCCGGAGCTATGCGAGAAGTTCTCAAATCTCATGCAAGGAGAATTTGAGATAAGTATGATGGGAAAGATAAACTTCTTCCTTGATTTGCAAGTCAAGCAAATGGATAAAGGAATCTTCATTAATCAAGCTAAATATACAAGGGATTTAATCAAAATATTTGGTATAAATTCAGCCAAACCAGGAAGAGTACTAATGAGCACACCATACACCTTGATGCAAATGAAGGAGGCATTTCAGTGGATCCAACTCACTACAGAGGACTTATTGTATCACTTCTATACCTCACTGCAAGCAGACCTCACATTTCATATGCAGTGGGAGTATGTGCAAGATTTCAGTTAAGCCAAAGCAGTCTCACTAAGAAGCAGCTAAGAGGATAATCAGATACCTTAAGTCCACAATCAGTGTTGGTTTATGGTATACCAAGGATAACAACTTTGAACTTTCAGGATACTCAGATGCAGACTTTGAAGGATGCAAGATTGATAGGAAAAGCACCAGTGGAACGTGCCAATTCCTAGGAACCAGACTTATATCATGGTTCAGCAAGAACCATGTATCCAACTTAATTTACAAAACCGAGTCAGAGTACCTAGCTGTAGGCAGCTGTTGTGCACAAATCCTATGGATCAGACAACAGCTAAGGGAGTACAACATCACTGCAAATAAAGTCCCAATATGGTGTGACAACAATAGTGCAATTGCAATAACAAAAAAATCCAGTATTGCACTCAAGGACAAAGCACATTGATGTCAAACATCATTTCATCAGAGACCATGTGCTAAATAAGAGAGTTAGAGTGGAAAGAGCCAGCATGGAGTTCCAAATTGCTGACATATTCACTAAACCTTTACCAGAAGAAAGGTTTCTAGAGCGAAGCAGGGAACTTGGTCTACTAGATTGGGAATCTAGTACAGACGAGAAAGCTACCTGATGAACAGACCAGACGGCAAGAAAGCTACCTGATGTGGAGACCGGCGACGAAAAGCTACCTGATGCAGAAAAGCTACCTGATGCAGAAAGCTACCTGATGATCAGACCAGACGACAAAGATACCTGATCAGACCAGACAAGAAAAAGTTAGCTGACATCAACCACAGGAGAAACAATGCCTGACGCAGAGAAGACTAGAAGTCAACCGGTCAACCAGCTAAGTTTCTAATTCTTAGACCGACTTAATTATTATATTACACGTGGACAAACAAATGATCACACTACCTCCACGACGTCTGTTGGCCACTAAGTATACAGAATACAGCTTGGAAAGTGTTTAAGCAACAAGCTGTACGATTTTCAAATAGGAGTGCGTAGCAGAAGTCTTGAAAGAGTAAGTTGCTGTTGATACAGCAACTTGGTTTTCTCCTCTTTTCTTGGTGCGTACAGGGTATGCAATGTATACTAGTAAAATAATCATAGTTATGAAAATAGTAAGTGCAGAAGGTAAATAACACGCTGTTTAAAGTGGTTCGAGCTAAACCCCTCTACGTCCACTGGTCCTCCACATAGGAGTAAAACGTTTTATTCTAAACATTGCGTACACAACTAAGTGTCTATAATCAAACCTATCCTTGTATCGTTCACACATATTGATACAAAGGCCGTCGCTTTCAACCGTTCACACAGATTGGTCAAAGCTAACTTTTTGACTTGCTTCTTCACACACAGTTCCAAAGCTTCATCTTATTCGTCCCACACAGGTCGGAATAACTTCTTTAGTTCACACAGAACTAGGTTTTTACTCGAAGGTAAAAGGTAAAGTAACCAGGTAAGAATAGCAGCTTGACTATGAAGATCTTGAGCTGATGATGGCTGTTCTTGATTGATTGAGTATATTTCTTATTTTCAGATATGAATGATACTAGAAGAAATATACTTTGCTCTTGTAAGCTTGATATGATGATAATGAATATTCAGTCGATAGATCGTTAGCGTATTGCTTGTAAGCTTGTTTATCTTTTATGAACTAATCTTCAAACTCTGGGGTATATATAGCCTCTGAATAGATCCGTTGGAAATAGATCCGTTGAGCCCATAGTCCGTTTCAACGTGTTGATTGATTTGAATAAAACACGATCCAGTTTTTGCTCCTTGATTTAAGATCTGTGTTGGCTAGTATTTAAATATTTTATCCAGACGGTATTTAAATACTTCTTTTCAACCAGTAGTTTGACTTTAGCGAATAAAGGAGATTCCGTTTCAATGGTTTCAGTCCTGTTGGATATAAAGGACTCAACATTTACAACTTGCTTGCTGTATCCAACATGATGCTGTAGTTGTAGGTTCTCTTAGTGCTGCTG
This sequence comes from Orobanche coerulescens, assembly GCA_033398695.1. Classification (NCBI taxonomy): domain Eukaryota; kingdom Viridiplantae; phylum Streptophyta; class Magnoliopsida; order Lamiales; family Orobanchaceae; genus Orobanche; species Orobanche coerulescens. Next base: position 23,870,438 of record CM065805.1, on the reverse strand, counting down.
TATGGAAAGATGTTACATGAATATTTCAGGACAACTTCCATACTTGGTATCATGCCGACTGATGAGCTTCTTGCTGTATGATGATACTTTAAGAAGACTTGCTATATGTTGGCACTTTATCAAAACTTCGATACAGGATTGTTTTATCCCAATAATTTCGATCGTCTTCGGGACAGCTTGCTGTATGTTGGCACTTTATCAAAACTTTCGGTACAGGATTGTTTTATCCCAACAATTTCCCCCTTTTTGATAATTGTCAAATCTTCTTGATGATGCCAAAACCATGATGCTAAACCTTTGAAAATATCTTTGTTTCGAGAGTCTTTCTTTTTGATCTTCTGTCGACTGTTCTGGCCTTCAGCAAATAAGAAATGTGAACTGCCCACAGGCAAGTTCTAAAAAGGTAGAATCTAACAGCAATGTGTTTTTACAACTTAAACTTATGATTGGCGCACAGGCACAATCTTATAATGTAATCTAGTTGAATACAACTTAACCTATGAACTGTTCGCAGACAAGTTCTTACAGCTAATATACTTAACAAGTTTTCATAGTTGTTTGATTTTAGTATATGGATATATTTCGTAATCATACAGTAACACAGTAGATTACGAGTTGTAATCTTTCAAGATAAAATAGATTTTATTGATGAAGAGCAAAGATTACAAGGTTGGGCAAAAATAAAGATACAGAATTTTTGCTGTTTCAAAAATAAGATACAGGAAGGATTCTCCAAGCTAACTCTTGTAGTTGTCATGTCTCCAAGGCCTTCTTGGATCATTCTCGGTTCCCTTCCACCAGTTTTGCAGGGCATCCGTGTTTCGATTTAGATAGATCGGTCTTTCTTCAGCCGATTTATCGAAAACAAGGATCCAATCTTCAGGGTGAGTAACCAGATCGCCTTTCCTGTGCTTAGATTTCATCTGTTGCTGTAGGGGCACCTTTCTTCATCCAGCCTCTTTGCAAATTCTTCGACAGCTTCCTTCAGTGTTCTACAGTTGTTGAATATGGGGGATTCCCTGATAAGAACTACAAAGTATCTTAACAGTTTGTTTCTCTTCCAATCCTTTATCTCATCGGCTGTTGGCTGTCGGTTGGCTGGGAGATTTATCAATGGAGGCTTCTGCACAAGGTTTTTCCAAGGAAATTTTGGATCGTGGAATTCAGGTCGAGCCCCCTGTATCCTAACAGTATGAGAAGGAGCTGACAATCGAGAAATTGCAGCAGTAATGATGTCTTCTAATGCAGCATCAACCTCCTTTTCTTGCTCCAGTCTCAGTTGTCTAGCAGCATCCCTTGACTTTTCTTCCTTTTTGGCTTCATCAAGGTACGAGAATTTTTCATCTAAGCGGTCCAGGATTTTATGGCATTGTCCTGTTTTGTCTCCATACTTGAGAATTTTTCCACTAAGGATCGAAGCACCATCGACATATCATCGATCTTCTGATCATGGCCTCGAAGGTGTGAGACTGTTTCCTGTAGTGCAGATGCAGTCTTGGCTTCAGAGATGCGTAGCTTGGCCTGTTCTTTCTTCAGGATCTGTTCTGATCGCTGTTGGAGTTGGTGAAGAGCTTGCTTTAAGACGGTGGGCAAAATGCGGAAGGCTTCTTCCATTTTGAATACTTCGCGCTTGACACCAGTCATTTCGTCGATAGCTGTCTCGTGCAACCAGTTAATTTCTTTCTCAACAGAGTGAAGGGCATTTACAGCGTCCTGTAGGAAAATTATTTGGCGGCCAAGAGCATGCAGTTGCTCGTTCCTTTCTACGGTTCTGGGAGAGTCGGGCTTTGCAAAATCTTCAGCTCCATTAAGCTGTCTTAAAGCCACATGGGTGTGTGACTCGAGTGGTCTATCCTCAGGTAAGAAACCGTCGTCGGATTCCACTGATGGAGATGCGGGGGTAGCAGTTGCTGTTGCAGCTGTTGGTTGTTCGGCCTCAGCGATAAGGGGGACTGATTCCTCCTGTTCCGAAATGGTTTCTGTAGACATAGGTACAGGAGGGATTGAATCCTCCAGTTGTCTCTCAGTTTCCGCCTGCTCCTGCAGAGGGACTGGTTCCTCATGCGGGATGGCGCGAGCTTGGTCATCAGTTTGGGCGGCGATAGGCTCGAATGCCTATTGTGAAACTATTGGTTTTTCCGCGACAAGAGGGACTGATTCCTCGCTGTCTTGAACAGTTCCTTGCTGTCGGGGAGGGGACTGTTGGCTCGAGGTCCCTTCACCTTGTTGATGTTGCATTCTGGAGTATTCTTGTTCCCTTGCTTCCTCACGGCTCATCCTCAGACCAGCCTGAAAGGCATCGCCGTCGTCGTTTGAGTCGTGGTCAGATTTGGGACTAATAGGAACAGTTTCATCGGACACATATTTTCCTTTCTTTCGAGCATCAGCTTTGTCCATGAGATGGCTCGAAATCAGCTCTTTGCAGAAGACATTATCCCATTGGATTAGGACTTCAATAGGAGAATCTGTCACCTCCAGAACAAACAACTCTTCCTCTCTCCATTCACTCCAGTTGTACAAGGCTTTGTACGGAGCAACCCTGTATGATTCCATTGAACGAAGCGGTCGTAGGCATGTTCAATTTGAACTAATAACAAAGTTTTCTGGATTATAGTGTCGGGAGAGGGGCTGCATACAGTGCATGGGCCCACTGTAGGCAAGGTTTCCGCTACAGGTGTGGGAGCCTGTATCGGAGAGGGATCCCGTACAGGGGTTGGTACCCTGAGTGGAGATGGATCCCTAACGGGTGTGGGTTCCCGTGCAGGAGATGTGGCTATTGGCTCCGAAGGGGCAGCCGACTCGCCAGAGTCTTCAACATTGGAAGATGGCTGTATATCCGTCGTTGCCGCCAATGGATCGGTATCTACTGTTTGCACAGTTGCATTCATCTCTTCCGCAGGGGTTGCGCCCTGGGTGTCAATACAGTGGGTTGCGCCTTCGCCTTAATTTCGAAAAGTCTTTGTAGGTTCCTTTTTGGCTTCTCACCAGCAAGGGGAGTCTTGCTGTGAGATTTCTTCCTTTTCCTCGAGGGCTCCTCGCTTCCGGACTTCGAGGTTATGTCCCCTGGATCAGAGGAAAGGGGCAGAGTTCGGACAAATGGCCTCAACGCAATCAGATGTTTCTTGTTGAAGACGGATGGCCTGGTTCCTCCAATATATTTACGCTGATTTATCTTCTTAGCTTCCTTTGCTTGCTCAACACCGCACTTGGTCAGAATGTTATTAAGAATGAGACCAAAGGACTTCTTGTGAGAGGCAAGTTTAGAGACTTATTCCTGCAACCTTTTGAGGATAATCTGGCACTAGTTAACCTTTTCACCAGACATGATAGAGACCATCATTCTGAACCTCAGATTGGTGCACATCTCGAAAGCACCAGTCTTATTTTTAATCACACGACAACAGAAATCGTGTAAATAAATAAATGGTAAGCAAAAACATTTCTTCTGGCATGAAGCATGAACATTCTCGTCCGATGCTCAACCAGTGAATAATCCCCAATATTTGGTGAGGATTTCTTGAGACCCAAAAGTCTCAAGTTCTTCCATAGACAGCCCATCAGAAGGGAGTCTATACAAAGTCTGCAGAAGTTCTTGGTCAACGCAGATGTCCACTCCACAGACAGTGGCACTGATGTCAACAATGTTTCCTCCTTGCGCGAGAGAGAAGAAACGAACAACCTCGTTGAGATAGAATTCCTCAACCATCTTCTCGTCGTAGCACTCAGCGGTGTGGCTACCAAGGCAATAGAGGCCTTGTTGACGAATCCTTAAAATGACCATCTCCATGGATTCAACATCGTCTCCTTCAGCGTGAGCACGTTCGATAACAACATATCTGGTGAAAATTCGCCCGTCAATGATGGTGGCACTCTTCTTGAGAGTTGGGGATGAAGTTTGTGAGGATGCCATCGTAAGATCTGAAGAGAAAGTAAGAGATATGCAGAGAAAATGCAGAGAAATTACAGTGAGGAATGTAGGCTTTTTACTTAAAGACTTGTTCAATTTGCAGGAAGCGTAAAGAGTCAAACAGGGCAAGAACAATCCTTTTATAATTGGGCGGTGGGAAGATTTAAGGTTTCCAGACAGTTCAGACTTAAGGGATGAGAACCGTCGTTTTAAATGAACGTACAGGATGAATCGAGCGTAACTAGTACATCTTATCCATCCAATTTTGAAATAATAGTGGGTCCCACTTCTAACGCATTAACTTCCCTTATTGCCCGAAACGGCGATTTGAAATTATAAAATAATTTGAAAAATCGCGGCATTTGAGATACAATTGTCCAGATGTCGTGCAAAGCATTTAATGCAAAAGACGTTTGATTTAAAACATGGCACGTGGGCTCAAATCTATTTTGAAATAAATAAAATATTAGAATATAATATTAAATGAATCCCATAGTATGTGCTGTATCCGCGAAAATACAGCGTTCCCCCTTAAAAGGTACATATGGGATTCAATTCTTACAGCAATTTTTGGATTAATATGTATTCATGGGTCGTACTTTATTCCCCCTTAATTATTGCACACATCAGCTGTAGGATGAATTTACGTCTTTCTATCCCTACAGTGCTGTCGGATTGTCTGAGTGTACAGATAATTAACGGTGGATACTGTATTCGTGGGTCTTATAGCATTCTCGCTCAATTGTTGAGTAAAAGCATTAAAACTTACTGGGAGTCAGGCTGTAAAAATCCCAATTCTTGTCGAAGCATACAGAATTTGCTGTGCCGAGAGGCTTGGTAAAGATGTCGGCTAACTGAATATCTATATGAACTTTCTCGAGCCGAACATCCTTGTTCTCAACATGATTACTAATGAAGTGATGCTTCATATGAATATGCTTAGTGCGCGAGTGCAATATAGGGTTGTGCATTATTGTAATTGCACTCGTGCTATCCCACATGACCGGTGTTTCCTTGATAGTGATTCCATAATCTGACATCTGTTGTTGCATCCAAAGGATATGCATACAGCAACTACCAGCAGCATAGTATTCTGATTCTGCTGTGGAAAGCGATTTTGCCAATTGCTTCTTACTGAACCAAGATACAAGTCCAGGTCCAAGAAAGTGACAAGTACCGCTTGTACTCTTCCTATACAGCTTGCAGCCTCCGAGATCCGAGTCGCTGTAGCCAACCAAATCGAATCCGCCTTCTTTAGGATACCACAGTCCTACATCGACTATTCCTTTGACGTACTTCAGGATTCGTTTGGCTGTTGTGAAGTGTGATTCTTCAGGTGCTACTTGATATCGAGCACACATCCCTACAACAAACTGGATATCGGTCCTGCTAGCTGTTAGGTACAGGAGTGAGCCAATTAGCTTCCTGTAGAGTGATTGATCAACCGGCTTTCCAGCTTCATCAGCACTAATTTGCACGGAAGTGCTCATGGGGGTTGACGATGATTTGGAGTTATTCATCCCAAATTTGTTGAGAAGCTCCTTGCTGTACTTTTCCTGGTTGATGAAGATTCCCGTAGGAAAATGCTTTACCTGCAATCCTATGAAATAATTAAGTTCTCCCATCATACTCATTTCAAATTTACTTTGCATGAGATGAGAGAACCTTTGACATAAAGCGAGGTTAGTTGAACCAAATATAATATCATCTACGTATCTGAACCATCAGGAGGTCATCACCTTCCTGTATTTTGAATAAGGTCTTGTCCACAGCACCTTACTCGAATCCATTATTGGTTAGGTACAGGGACAGGGTCTCATACCACACTCTAGGTGCTTGCTTAAGTCCATACAGCGCTTTCCGTAGCCTGTATACAAGGTCTCCGCCTTTGTATTGACAAACCCTGGTGGTTGTTCAACATAGACTTCTTCGACAAGGTCTCCATTCAGGAATGCACTCTTGATGTCCATTTGATATACAATAAAGCTCTTATGGGAGGCAAAGGCTAGAAATATCCTAATGACTTCTAGTCTGGCAATAGGGGCAAAAGTTTCATCGTAGTCTATGCCTTCTTCCTGTATGTAGCCTTGTGCGACTAGACGAGATTTGTTTCTGATAATAAGACCATTTCCAGCCTTCTTATTTCTAAATTCCCATTTTGTTCCAATTACTGCTTGATGAGTTAGTCTAGGTACTAGATACCATAGATTGTTTATTTTGAAACCATTAAGCTCTTCTTCCATAGATGTAATCCAGTGAGAATTATCTAGAGCTTGTTTGGTGGAAACAGGTTCAGATTGAGCTAAGAATACAGTGATAGTGCACATGTTAAGTCTTCTAAGTTCAGCTAGAGACTTCCATACAGGAAATGGAGATATCTCAGACTCGGGTTCTTCTTGCGCACATAGTACATTTCCTTGTGTACTCTGTATTCTTCTACGGGTAGATACACCAGCATCAATATTTCCTATGATCAACTTCTGTGGGTGATCTCTCAGCCAACTTCTATCGGGTTCTAATTCGGCATCCCGTACTGTATCTTGAGTTGCTGTAGTTTCAGCTTCAAACATGCTGACATCGCCTTCATCTACTGCTCATACAATGCGGGGTTGATTTCTAAGTCAACGACAGGCTCTATAGGAGTTGTAGGGTTATCAATGGTGAGTTGTTGGATATTCTGAGTATATCTTCTACTCCTATAGGATCATGGTGAGGTTCGTCGAACACTACATGAATTGATTCCTCAATTGTCAACTTCCGTTTATTAAAGATCCTATAAGCTTTGCTGATAGAGAAATATCCAACAAATATCACTTCATCCGACTTCTCATTGAAGGTTCTAAGTGTTGGAATTCGGTGCCTAAAACGAAGGCCCAGTGGAAGCGGTAAAATGAAAATTAATTCGATCTGAATCCCTATGAGGATCGATCAAGCTACGTATATACGAATATATAAATAAACAAAGGAAGATTCGAAATCATACCCTTGTAGTCCGTTAATTATATGGTGTTCTTCTCTTGAGCGATTCCACAAGCTTTAGGTGAACTTCCTTACAATCCAATACGCTCCAAGCTCTTGGATGATCCAATGCCGAAAACACCGCGTCTCTACTTGTCACGCGCCGGAGAAACGAACAGAACGACGATCACCTTGCTATCCTCCAAGGATACGGCTAGAGCTAGGATGATGAAGCTTTCGATTGTGATTATAACACTCTAAGTGTATAACTCACTATCTCTCTATTAATGTTTTGAATTTTCTCCAAGAAAACAAGAAGGATGAAGAACACTTTTGAGAAAACTATTTTCTCTCTCTCTCTCCTCAAAACCTGACGGATGAAATGTTCACCGTAGTGGTTGAGGGAAAGGTAGTCTTCATCCTTTTATGTAATTTCTTTTCCACGTGATACAACTCATGCACATGAGTATTGCCCCACCATGTCATTATCACCCATTTAAGAAATGGAAACTAAAGACAAGGGAAGGTTGGTGGAAAGGGGGGGGGGGGGCATGCTGAAGAAATCGGACGAGTTCGGTTCGTTCCGGACTCCAGTGAGTCCAAACAGATAAACTCTGATTCCATTCTGATGTATTTATATCAATTAATTAATCCAATTAATTAATCATATCAAATATAAAATAATATAATTAACTTCTCCAAGAAATAATTATATCTATGAACTAAATTAATCACCCAGTAATTTATTTAATTCATTAGGCCGTAAATTAATTTATCCAATAAATCAATTTAGACATCCAATGTCCCAATAAATTTAGATATCCAATATCTAATATTTATAAAGAGAGAATTAGCTCGATTCATTCCGTCGTCAATCCTATTGCACGACTCGGTAGGTCCGTCTCAGTCAGCAATGGGAGGAACCAAAGAGTAGTAGCACCACCTAGCCAGCCTGGCGGCCTACACTGTTCCCCAACTAAGAATGAATGATGGGGATCATTCAAGAACCATTCTGTCGTGAATACCAGTATACGTATAAACCCTTCTTTCAAATGTCCCGGTCAAGTTATAGGGTCATGGTAAGTCAAACCCTATATGCACTTGACGCTATGCATGAATTAATGCAAATCGAGATCATCGAGCTCTCGTGTATCCAATACAACCAGCTCCAATGCTTTGGCCAAAGACTTATGATCTCATCTGTCAATAACCGCATAGGACATATAACCCGTTCACTAACAGGAGAAAGAATTCTATCTTGGTATTCAGTAGGACCTGCTACTTCCCCATCAAGACGCACGTCGAGGTTGACCCCCGCCTTCCGGTTTACAGGGTCAAACTACTCTAATGAAAATATTGACATCACAAGCACATCACTACTAATGCTCAAGTTGAAGGTTCACGAATACCTATCACAACCTTTCGATTCCGTCATTGACTGTCCCGCAGTGAAATCCGTGTGACGAATCGAGGGTGAGTCGGTTCGAGTATACTAATCTAATTATCATACCTATAACGTGTGCTCCCACTAACCATTAGTGTTCGACAGGCACTCTCCATGTCAAAGAACACGTCATACAAGTCTTCACATAAACTTAACGCCCAGTCAAGTTTCATCGAATTGCGAACGATTAAGTATTTGAGCTATAAACCTTTCCAGTGCCGACCCCTTTATCCAATAAGGAGTGGAACGTTTTGCTCTCAAATACACGGACTAGTTTCTATATGTATATTTACGAGTTAGGAATGCCAGTAACTACCAGTAAATAAAGAAACATCCATTTACCTTATGATAATGAATTACACAATAACAAGTACAATGCCCTCACTCAAGATCCTCTGAGTGGCATTCGAGGGCATACTCCTAACAATCTCCCACTTGCACTCAATGCCACACACTATAGTATCTAATACCCATGTTCTCTAGATGACGCTCCAGGCTAATCTGAGAAAGTGGCTTGATCAGTGGATCAGCGACGTTGTCGGCTGAGTCTACTCTATGCAGCACAATGTATCCCTTTGCGAACAAATTCTCTCACGAGATGATACTCCCTCTCAATATGTTTTGTACCATTATGAAACCTCGGCTCCTAGGCCTGTGCTACCGCTCCATTGTTATCGTATAAAAATGAAAACAGGCAGCGCAACACATGGTGTCACGTGAAGTTTACCCAGTAACTTATTAACCCTTCCTTTGGAGGCCTTCGAGGCCGCTTTATACTCAGCCTAATAGGTGGAATCAGCAGTCGCGCTATTCTTGGCACTATGCCAAGCTACTGCTCCTCCATTAAGAGTAAAATGTAGCCAGAAGTAGACATAGAGTCGCCTTTCTGTCCTTAGAAGTCTGAATCAGTGAAGCCCATCACATTCAGTTTTCCACCGCCATACATCAGAACCATATCTCTAGTCCTTCTTAAGTACTTGAGAACGTTCTTTACGGCAGTTCAATGTTCCCTACCTGGGTTTGCCTGAAACCTACTTACCACGCTCGCAGCATGCGCAATGTCAGCTCGTACACAACATAGCATACATTAGGCTACCCATGGCCGAAGCATATGGTATATTACCCATTTCCTTACATTGTTCCTCACTTTGAGGATACATCTTCGAGGTGAGTTTTATTCCATGTCGCATTGGAAGGAACTCACTTTTAGAATCATCCACCTTAAATTGCTTTAAGATTTTATCTATATAGAGGGCTTGGGAAAGGCCTATTGTTCTCTTCGCTCTATCCCGGTAGAGCCGAATACCAAGAATATAGGTTGCTTCTCCTAAGTATTTCATGGAGAAATTACTCTAAAGCCAAGCTTTCATAGAACTGAGCATTCCCACATCATTTCTTATTAGTAGAATGTCATCTACATATAGTACTAAGAATGCGATCTTGCTCCCACTAACCCTCTTTTATACACAAGGTTCCTCTTTAGTTTGCACGAAGTCAAACTCTTTGACTGCCTTGTCAAAAAAAAGATCCCAACTACGTGAAGGCTGCTACAGTCCATATCACGGAGTCTACATCCACCATCACCAGGTCATAGGTCGTTGGGTCGGTCTCTTGGCTATCACTTGGAACCTCATGGAGACCCAGCTCCTCCAAGTGTACAGGGCCATACCTCTCAGGCAAATGAGACACCCTACTATACCTACGAGGTGGTTGTACTTGTGTTTCAGAAGGTTCGATTCCAACTTCTTGTACAGGTGTCTCTTGAAGGGTTTCATTGTATTCTTCCAAAGAAATACTTCTACCTGCTCCGCCTTCCCAAATGAACTCATCTTCCAGGAAGTGTGCTTGCAAAGCAACAACGATCTTTCGATCTTCGGTCATGTAGACTAGATAACCCATCGTCTCAGATGGGAATCCAATGAAACATCCTTTCACGGACCTCGCTTCCAACTTTTCCACCTTAGTCTTCTGGACATAGGCGGGACATCCCCAAATCCTAATGTGATTAAGACTTGGTTTCCTGCCCTCCCACAGCTCATATGGAGTTTTAGGAACGGATTTGGAAGGACATCTGTTCAAGATGTAAGCGGCAGTCAGGAGTGCATACCCCCACAAGTAAATCGGTAAGTCAGTATAGCCCAGCATGGAACGGACCATGTTCAACAAGGTCCGGTTCCTTCTTTCTGACACACCATTTAATTGAGGAGTGTCTGGAGGTGTTAGTTGTGATACTATTCCATGTTCCTTAAGGAACTCGTTAAACTCCGTACTCATATACTCGCCACCTCGGTCCGACCGAAGTGCTTTGATATGATTTCCAGTTTGTTTCTCGACTAGGGCCTTAAATTCCTGAAATTTCTCAAAGGCCTCGGATTTATGTTTCATTAAGTATACATAACCATACCTAGTATGATCATATGTAAACATAATGAAATACTTATATCCATCACATGCTGCTTCCAAAGCACCACATATGTCGGTATGGATTAATCCTAGTTTATCAGCGGCTCTTTCAAAAGTCCCTGTGAAGGGGGACTTAATCATTATGCCTTTGAGGCAAGATTCACAAGTAGGAAATGGATCCGATCCCAATGGACCCATAAGTCCATCCTTTTCCATTTTGTAAACCTTGGTCTGACCAACATGACCAAGTCTAAGATGCCATTTCAAAACTTAATTAGTTTCATCCCTACCACGCTTCCTAGTCATATTATTCACAACGACTTTGTTACTGAGGTTTATATGATACAGTCCATTTAACAATGTAGTAGTGCCCACTAGTTTATTTCTAAAATAAATTTTGCAGGAACCATCACCAATGAAAAATGAAAAGCCTTTCCGATCCATGACTGGAATAGATACAATGTTTTATGCCCTTGGACAAAATAAGTACATCTTCTAAAGTCAAATCAAAACCGGATTCTAAACCCAAAGGAAGTGATCCTATGTCGGTTTCCTCGACACTATGCCCGCTTCCGACAGTGATCATCACTTCCCTAGCTCCAAGCTTCCTACTTTGTTCCAGATCCTGATTCACGGTACAAATATGAGAACTAGCACCAGAATCCAGTATCTATGAAGTAGAAAATACAGTAGCAGAACAATTTTGTTTCCAAAACTAAAAGTTATGTACCTGAAGTGCCATGAAGAATCGGACAGTCTCTAGCCCAGTGGCCTAGCTCACTCCACTTGAGACAAGCGTCCTTTTTCTTGCTCTTTGGAACTAGCAGGGCCTTGCCCTTTCCCTTGAAGTCCTTGACTTATGGTTCCGTCTGCTTCTTGGTCTTTTTCTTCTTGTTCTTATTCTTAGACTTAGACCTCCGAGGTCCAGAAAAAATCACAAGGGCGAACTCCTTCATCCGCGAAGTCTTCATCTGAGACTGAGCGGTTACCAGTTTGTTCATTAGCCCAGCTAAGTTACACGCAATCTCATTGCAGTTGAAGTTCATAACAAACTGTGAGAAGGAATCAGGGAGAGACTGTAGGATAAGGTCGGTTTGAAGAGAAATATCTATCTTAAAATCAAGAGCCTTTAATCTCTCGATCATAGATATCATTTTGAGGATGTGGTCCCCAACCTTCTCACCTTCCTTCATCCTTGCACCGAACAGTTGCTTGGATATCTCATATCTAGCAGTTCGACTGTGCTCTCCATAAAGCTCGATTAAGTGAGATAGAATCTGCCTAGCATAAGTCATCTTCTCATGATCTCTCTGAATCTCATTAGACATAGAAGACATCATGTATGCACGGACTTTTACGTAATCCTTAACCCACTTTTCGTGGTTTTCAATATCTTCCTGGTTGGCTCTTGTCCGCATTGGAGGCGCCGGAATATCCATCTCCAAGATATATCCCAGTGCCTCTATACTGAGACTTTCACCAGATTGCGGAGCCAATCCACAAAGTTAGGTCCGATCAAGGTGTTCTTTTCGAGTAGAATTGCGAGTGGGTTCATTGTCATATTGAGAGTTATGTCTGCATTAAGTATGACATATTAATTAGTGACTCATTCAATTATGATCTGAGTATAGAATTAAGGTCTTTTCTATTCTTGTTACCCAGCTCCCACTATTTTTATCGAAATAACACACTCCCATGTGAATCCGGAAGTATCGTCGCTCTACTTCATAGTGGTGATCGAGTTCTTTATAAATCTTAATAGAGGGCAACCGAATAGGTTTCTAGTCTATTAATTTTCATAAATTAGTGTCCAACACCAACCCATCTAATGGATGATTCGGTCTTCTTTTTCCCCTTGTTCACTCCCCTCAACCTATACGGTTTCTATGGTTTGTGAACAAGTTAAGTTTATAGCATCGACGCAAATCAGTTTCACAGTTGAATCTTATCCGGCAACCTATTAGGTTTCTAGGGATAAAATTTGCTCCAACCAAAGGCATCCAATGCACTCTCGGTAATTTATCCATCCTTCCCGAACGACTACCCCGATAACTCGGAAGCATAGCACATCCGGTTTGGATTTCAATTTCCCGAAAGCTCGATGGAGGGAAGGAAAACCTTGAAACCTTATAAAACTTAATAATTGTCGTGGGAGAATTTTCGCGATTAATGTTACACTTTGTACATTAATTCATTTAAGCGCGTTTGTAGCATTCATACAATATGAACAACCATTCACAACCTAGTTGCTACCAACATGTAGTTCATGGACCGGTCCTAGAAACAAAAACTCCGTAATCTAATTACAAGTCTTCGGTCTTGAATCTTCGTCTTCTCGAATGGATCTTCCTCCGGTCTTCGTAATTACATATAAATTTTACATTGACAAAATGCATCACAGACACAAATATTTCTAGTAAAATAAATAGGCTCAAAACGGCCTTTACAACCCAATCGAATAAAACCGAACGATTCAAAACTAGGTCCATGAACCACATCCCCATTCAAAAGCATTCATCCAATAAATACTAAATAAATGGATTGCATATAGATTACATTGATCTAATCAATATATATAATCAACAATAAATAGAATTGATCTAATAAATTCAACAATAATCGACAATTTAATTTTCGTCCGTAGTAAACCCTTAAAATATTTTCTTTGAACTTTCCCTCATCAAAAGTTGCAAATTAATGATTTTAATACTGAGAAATTCAATTATCGAAAATATATTGAAAAACGAGACCTAGTGCCCGACAGCCTGGAAATTGCCAAGCAGCACCAGGCACCCTACTCGGCAGCCTATAGGACACGCCCGGCCGCCTACAGGAAGTACTCGGCTCCAGACAGCAAGTACCCGGCCGCTGTCAGGACAAGCCCAGACGCCTACAGGAAATACTCGGCTCCAGACAGCAAGTGCCCGGCCGCTGTCAGGACACACTCGGATCCAGACAGCAAGTGCCCGGCCACTGTCAGGACACGCCCGGCTCCAGACAGCAAGTGCCCGGCCGCTGTCAGGATGCGCTCGGCTCCTGCTCGGCAGCTATATGATATATCGTCCAATGATTGCATACAGCTCATTTTCGGGCAGATTTCTAAAATCCTATTATTCCTGATCTGTATATTATTAATATAAATCATATTTCCAAGAAAAACCTGATTTACACCATAACATAAAATCACGGAAAAACGATACTACGACGAACAATAAAATATCTACGATTATCAAAGTGATTCTAAATCACAAACCAAGCATTCCAAATGCTAAATATCGTATATACGATCGCAAGGCCTGGCTCCAGTACCACTGTTGGAATTCGGTGCCTAAAACGATTACCCAGTGGAAGCGGTAAAATGAAAATTAATTCGATCCGAATCCCTACGAGGATCGATCAAGCTACGTATATACAAATATTAAATAAAGAAAGGAAGATTCGAAATCATACCCTTGTAGTGCGTTGATTATATGGTGTTCTTCTATTGAGCGATTCCACAAGATTTAGGTGAACTTCCTTACAATCCAATCCGCTCCAAGCTCTTGGATGATCCAATGCCGAAAACACCGCGTCTCTACTTGTCACGCGCTGGAGAAACGAACGGAACGACGATCACCTTGCTATCCTCCAAGGATACGGCTAGAGCTAGGATGATGAAGCTTTCGATTGTGATTATAACACTCTAAGTGTATAACTCACTATCTCTCTATTAATGTTTTGAATTTTCTCCAAGAAAACAAAAATGATGAAGAACACCTTTGAGAAAACTATTTTCTCCCTCTCTCCTCAAAACCTCACGGATGAAATGTTCACCGTAGTGGTTGAGGGAAAGGTCGTCTTCATCCTTTTATTTAATTCCTTTTCCACATGATACAACTCATGCACATGAGTATTGCCCACCATGTCATTATCACCCATTTAAGAAATGGAAACTAAAGACAAGGGAAGGTTGGTGGAAGGGGGGCATGATGAAGAAATCAGACGAGTTCGGTTCGTTCCGGACTCCAGTGAGTTCAAACAGATAAACACCGATTCCGTTCTGATGTATTTATATCAATTAATTAATCCAATTTATTAATCATATCAAATACAAAATAATATAATTAATTTCTCCAAGAAATAATTATATCTATGAATTAAATTAATCACCCAGTAATTTATTTAATTCATTAGGCCGTAAATTAATTTATCCAATAAGTAAATTTAGATATCCAATGTCCCAATAAATTTAGATATCCAATATCTAATATTTATAAAGAGAGAATTAGCTCGATTCATTCCATCATCAATCCTATTGCACGACTCGGTAGGTCCGTCTCAGTCAGCAATGGGAGGAACCAAAGAGTAGTAGCACCACCTAGCCAGCCTGGCGGCCTACACTGTACCCCAACTGAGAACGAATGATGGGGATCATTCAAGAACCATTCTGTCGTGAATACCAGTATACGTATAAACCCTTCTTTCAAATGTCCTGATCAAGTTATAGGGTCACGGTAAGTCAAACCCTATTTGTACTTGACGCTATGCATAAGTTAATGCAAATCGAGATCATCGAGCTCTTGTGTATCCAATACAACCAGCTCCAATGCTTTGGCCAAAGACTTATGATCTCATCTTCCAATAACCGCATAGGACATATAACCCGTTCACTAACAGGAGAAAGAATTCTATCTTGGTATTCAGTAGGACCTGCTACTTGCCCATCAAGACGCACGTCGAGGTTGGTCCCCGCCTTCCGGTTTACAGGGTCGAACTACTCTAATGAAAATCTTGACGTCACAAGCACATCCCTACTAATCCTCAAGTCGAAGGTTCACGAATACCTATCACAACCTTTTTCTGTCATTGACTGTCCCGCAGTGAAATCCATGTGACGAATCGAGGGTGAGTCGGTTCGAGTATACTAATCCAATTAGCATACCTATAACGTGTGCTCCCACTAACCATTAGTGTTCAACATGCACTCTCCATGTCAGAGAACACGTCATACAAGTCTTCACATAAACTTAACGCCCAGTCAAGTTTCATCGACTTGCGAACGATTAAGTTTTTGAGCAATAAACCTTTACAGTGCCGACCCCCTTATCTAATAAGGAGTGGAACGTTTCTCTCAAATATACGGACTAGTTTCTATATGTATATTTACGAGTTACGAATGCCAGTAACTACAGTAAATAAAGAAACATCCATTTGCCTTATGATAATGAATTATATAATAACAAGTACAATACCCTCACTCAACATCCTCTGAGTGGCATTCGAGGGCATACTCCTAACACTAAGTTGATCCTTCCCATTGTTCAAAACATAACACCTACAACCAAATATATGAAAGTACGAAACTAATGGAGTTTTGTTGTTCCATACCTCGTATGCTGTTTTGTTGTGGTGTTTGTTGATGATACAACAGTTTTGTATATAGCACGCTGTATTGGTGGCTTCACCCCAGAAACGCTGTGGCAACTTGCTTGCGGCAATCATGGTCCTTGTTGCTTCTTTTAGCGTCATGTTCTTTTGCTCGGTAACACCGTTTTATTGAGGTGTGCGGGCAGCTGAGTATTCGTGTTGTATCCCATTTTCCAAACAATATTGCTCTATAAAGCGGTTAGTAAATTCAGTACCTCTGTCGGAACGAATGGACACGATACTCAACCCTTTTTCATTTTGAAGTTTTCTCAGGTGCTCGGGCAGCTTTGATGTTGTTTCCTTCTTCTTGCTTAGGAATATTGTCCACGCATACCTAGAATAATCATAAACAATAACGAGACAGTATTTCTTACCTCCCAAACTTATCGGGTGTACAGGACCGTAGAGATCCATGTGTAGCATTTCCAAAACTCTGTGAGTGGAAAGGTAGGATTTGCTCTTCAGGGTGGTCTTGATTTGCTTGCCTTTCTGACAGGGTCCACAGACTCTCTCTTTTTGGAATGACACATTAGGCAAAGCTCTGACTGTTTCCTGTCTAGCAAGCTTGTTGATTGTCTTGATGTTGACGTGAGACATCCTCTTATGCCATAACCAGCTTAGATCTGCAGTGCCTTTGGCAACAAAACAAGGAATTGTGGAGCTCGTAGGCATCCAGTCAGCAATATACATATTACGTGATCTGCTTCCTGTGAGCCCAGCTTCTTTGGTCAGGATGTTCTTGACTCTACAGTGATCTATATAGAATTTCACGGAGAACTGTTTGTCACAGAACTGGATAATACTAAGTAGATTGTAATTAAGCCTTCAACATAAGATACATCGGTGACTTTGAATTTTCCTACAAGCAGGGTTCCCTTCCCTCTTGTTCTTCATTTTGATTTAAAACCCAAGCGCACTTTTGGACCGCGACCTTCTACGAAATCCCGAGAACATCCGTTGTCGAAGTACCAGATGTCCTTCTCTAAGATGTCCTGTAGGCAAAGGAATTAAGTAGATTTAGGTTCCCTTTGAATGTTGGGTCCATAAGTGTTAGTGCCTTTAGGTACCTAGATTTTCCTGACAGCAATGGGTTTACTGTAGGTTACTTTAGGTACATTCTTGCGGTATCTACGTGGGGCAGGTACGTAGTCGCTGTAACCATGATAATTATTATGCATGAAAAATTCAGGGTTATTATTATTAATCCAGTACGAGTGCCGTCTTGGAGGTGGAGCCATTTTCTTCGGCCTTACAGCTTGCCTTCTGGGTCTCCAGTTGGATTCCCAAAGTTGTTGCTGATACTGTGCGGCGACCTGCTTTCGCGATGCATAACGAGGCTCCTGTATCCAATATCTAGGAGCGCTGTACTGTTGGTAGTACTGCTGTTCGGGCCTTTGATATTTGGTTACAGCCTTCTTTATGAACGGCTGCTGGAGATTTTGATATGCTCGGGGAGCATGCTGTTGGTTACGCCTTATAGGTCTGAATGGTTGAGGATTCCGCTGTCTGGAATAAGACTGTGGTGGCGGAATGGCAGCCTTTGCTGTTTGCGGTGTAACAGGTGCCTTCACAGGACTCAAGATTTCTTCCGATACAGGAATGGGTTCCACACCCCTGACGAACACAGTACTAGTTTTCCCTTTATTGGAAAATGAGTTGTATCCTAAGCCACTTTTATCATGAGCATGTTGACCAGTGCTTAGAATTTCTTCCATCCTTTTAGATGATTTCTCGAAAGATTTCAAGATGGTCTCAAGTTCTCCTTCTCGTTTTTCGAGAGTTTTTATTTTGTCTTGGAGCAGAACAAAATCATTTGCCTTGGTTTCACTGTGAGATTTAGCCTCATTTAGTTCGTGAGCAAGTTGATGATTGCTCTTCATGAGTTTTTCGTGATCGACTTTGCTGTTTTCACAATCAACAGACATATTTTCATAATTTACTTTCAGCAAGTCGTTTTCTTCCCTCAGCTCTAGGTTAGAAATTTGGAGCTGTATGTTTTCATTTTTCAATGTCTCATGGGCCTTTTGAATGTTTTGAATTCATTCATCATGATTTCAAAGGTATGAGATGCATTTGCAGGAGTAATTGAGCTTGAGCTTACCTCATAATCGCTATCTTCATCTTCCGGTATGTCTTTGGCCATAAAGCACATATAGGCTTTATCTTCGAATTCATCATCTGATGAGTCACTGTCAGTGACTACCTGAAGACATTCTTAGGACTTTGTTGGTGTGGGGGAGGCTTCTGATTCGCCAATCAGGGCCTTGAGCTTGTTTTTCCAAGCACGTCTTCTTTCGTATTTTTCCTGTTGCTCGGCTTCCGGCAACCTTTGAAGTTTAGGATGAGGACATTTATTTGCATAATGTCCTGATTTCCTGCAATTATAACACATGTTAGCATCACCAGATAAAGATTCGGTACTTACCTTGTGAACAGGCTTGGGCCTATATGGAGTCTTTCCAGACTGCTTGATAAACTTCTTGAATTTATGCATGACGAGCTCCATCTCATCTTGTGACAGGATATCATCATCACTGTTGTAACACCCCAAACTAGGCGGCCGTGGACCCCCAACTGGGACCCACCAGGCGAATGAAAATTAATGAATTAAATAATATAACTGTAGTACCGAACCACATTATATTATCAATTACTCCGATGAGGATTTTTAAGTACAATACACCCAGGAAATGCAGAATACCTGTATATTTTATATGAAGATAAAATATAATACACTGAATAAAATGAACATCCAAACGGAAATTTGCAGCGGAAATAAAAATGAAGAAACATGAATGACTGAAAAGAACTGGGGCCTCCTACTAGTATCACTGGGACTCCTCGCCGTCAACGTTCTCTTCCCGTGCTTTTGCCTTGCCATGACTTAAAAACAATATCCCCAATGGTCAGTTACACAGAACAACAATTCTCAAGAGTTGAATAAACACAATCATTATATATCTTAGTTATGAAATTAAGCTGAAGAGGGGCATCATAGTACGCCCATAATGGGACGTGCAAGTGCACAAGACGTGTGTCCGGACACACCCACACTTGTACCTAATTAGTCTCACGGAGGCACGTTACCGTGTGCACAGTCCATTGTGTCGGTGAACCCGCATCACAAGACTATCGTGTGCCCGACTAAAAATTTCACACAGAACCACCCGGCTACGCAATATGAACCCAGAAGGTCACAAGAACAAAAGTGAGCATGATGAATATTATTGAATAACAATCCGACAAGGCTCAAGAATGACTCACCGAGATGAAATAATAATGAAATGAATGATAGCTCACTGAAATGATTGGAACCGTCATTCCTCGTGAATTGAATGATTAGTTTGATAATTACAAGTCTCGACATGATTAATACACTATTAATGAATATGAATATGAATGAATAACAACGAAAGAAATGAGTATCCTTTTAACCGAGTAAGAATTAACTTACACAATACCGGTGAAGAAAGTCCTTCCTCGAACAAACGTCCTAAATAGAAATGTCGGTCGCTCGAACAACCTTGAATAACACAATGTTAGGAATATGCCCTCGAATGACACTCAGAGGATGTTGAGTGAGGGCACTGTACTTGTTATTATGTACATCATTAATATAAGGCAATGGATGTTTCTTTATTTACTGGTAGTTACTGGAATTCCTAACTCGTAAATATACATATAGAAACTAGTCCGTGTATTTGAGAGCAAAACATTACACTCCTTATTGGATAAGCGGGTCGGCACTGGATGGTTTATAGCCTAAATACTTAATCGTTCGCAAGTCGATGAAACTTGACTGGGCATTAAGTTT
The DNA here is from genome assembly GCA_033398695.1 of Orobanche coerulescens. Taxonomy (NCBI): domain Eukaryota; kingdom Viridiplantae; phylum Streptophyta; class Magnoliopsida; order Lamiales; family Orobanchaceae; genus Orobanche; species Orobanche coerulescens. Next base: position 23,850,506 of record CM065805.1, on the reverse strand, counting down.
ATGTGAAGACTTGTATGAAGAGTGCCTGCCGAACACTAATGGTTAGTGGGAGCACACGTTATAGGTATGCTAATTGGATTAGTATACTCGAACGGACTCACTCGATTCGTCACACGGATTTCACTCTGCGACAGTCAATGACGGAATCTAAAGGTTGTGATAGGTATTCGTGAACCTTCGACTTGAGGATTTAGTAAGGATGTGCTTGTGACGACAAGATTTTCATTAGAGTAGTTCGACCCTGTAAACCGGAAGGTGGGGGTCAACCTCGACGTGCATCTTGACGGTCAAGTAGCAGGTCCTACTGAATACCAAGATAGAATTCTTTCTCCCGTTAGTGAGAGGGTTATATGTCCTATGCGGTTATTGGCAAATGAGATCAAAAGTCTTTGGCCAAAGCATTGGAGCTAGTTGTATTGGATACACGAGAGCTTGATGATCTCGATTTGCATTAACGTATGCATTGCGTCAAGTACAGATAGGGTTTGACTGACCGTGACCCTATAACTTGATCAGGACATTTGAAAGAAGGGTTTATACGTATACTGGTATTCACGACAGAATGGTTATTGATTGATCCCAATCATTCTTTCTAAGTTGGGGTACAGTGTAGGCCGCCAGGCTGGCTAGGTGGTGCTACTACTCTTTGGTTCCTCCCATTGCTGAATGAGACGGACCTACCGAGTCGCACAATAGGATTGACGACGGAATGAATCAAGCTTGTTCTCTCTTTATGAATATTAGATATTGGATATCTAATTTGGGACATTAGATGTCTAAATCGATTTATTGGATAAATTGATTAACGGCCTAATGAATTAAATAAATTACTGGGTGATTAATTTAATTCATAAATATAATTATTTCTTGGAGAAACTAATTATGTTATTATGTATTTAATGTGATTAATTGATTGGATTAATTAATCAACACAAATACATCAGAACGGAATTGGAGTTTATCTGTTTGGACTCACGGGAGTCCGAAACGAACCGAACTCGTCCGTTTTTCAAGATAGCCGCCCCTTTGCTTCCACCCACCTTCCCATTGTCTTTTCTTCCATTTATTAATGAATGATAATGACTTGGTGGGACAAGACTTCATGTGACATGAGTTGTTCACATGAGGGTGGAAATAATATAAGATGATGTCTTTGACAAACTCTCACCACATGCATTCCAACATGAAAGAGAGAGAGAGAGAGAGAGAGAGAGAGAGAGAGAGAGAGAGAGAGAGAAACCATTTTCTCAATTGTCTTCATCATCTTCTTCATATCATCTTAATTGTTCTTTGAGAAAATTGAGAGATTCATTGAGAGTAAGTGAGTTATACACTTGGAGTGTTGTAATCACAAATAAATAGCTTCATCACCTAGCTCTAGCCGTATCCTTGGAGGATATCAAGGTTATCGTCATCCCATTCGTTTCTCCGGCGTGTGGCAAGTAGAGGCGTTATATTTTCGACGTTGGATCATTCGAGTGCTTGGAGCGTTTTTGGATTGTAGGGAATTCGTTTAAAGCTTGGGGAATAGCTCAAGAGAAGGAATCCATTTAATCAACGGACTACAAGGGTGAGTTTCTTACATCTCTTGTGTTTTCGTTTATATATTCGTATATACGTAGCTCGATCGATCCTCGTAGGGATTCAGATCGAATTAATTTTCGTTTTACCGCTTCTGCTTGGCCTTCGTTTAGGCACCGAATCCCAACAGTGGTATCGGAGCGTAGGTCTTGCGATCGTATATACGATATTAGCATTTGGAATGCTTGATTAGATGGTGAGTGATTTGGAATCATTTTAGTCATAATCGTGGTATATGTTTTTCATTCGTTCTAGTTGTATTTTTCGTAAGTTTATGTCTAAATATAAATCTTAAATTTCTGGGAAATATGATTTATGTTGAAGATATGAAAGTCGGAAAATATTGATATTGGATATCCGGTCGAAAATCTAGCCCCGAATCGTCGTCGGATAACTTTTTGGACAAAAGGTGTAATCTGGCCGAGGGTGACTCGACCGTGTCCTGGGTGACTCGGCCGTGTCTGGCCGGCAGCTGCCGGGACGACCCGACCGTGTCATTTGGACACAGCCGAGTCTGGCAGGATAGTCTAGGACACTGCCGGCATGACCCGACCGTGTCATGCGACACGGGCCGTGTCTGATCGGCAGACTGCCGGCAGTGTCTCGGCCATGGCAGGCCAGTTTCGCCCAGGCTCGATTTTTTCGTGTATTCTTGAAAATTAATCTCCCGCATATTAAATTGGATTTAATATGATTAAAATGATTTATGGTATTTCATTTTATAAAGGAAATTTGATTAATTGGAATATTTATGGGTGACCGAATTATTTGAACGTTTTTTATATTACCGGTTGTGTGAATCGATTGGATCGGTTCGTATTGTTGATTGGATCAATGTATCTCTACGCTTTCCATTTATATCGTATTTATTGGATGAATGCTTTTGAATGGGGATGTGGTTCGTGGACTTAGCTTTGAATCGTTCGTTTTATTCGATTGGGTTTTAAAGGCCGTTTTGAGCCTATTTATTTTACTAGAAATATTTGTATATAGGATGCAATTTTCAATGTAAAATTTATATGTAATGACGAAGACCGGAGAAAGATCCGTTTCGAGAAGACGAAGATTCAAGACGAAGACTTGTAATTAGATTACGGAGTTTTTTGTTTTCTAGGAACGGTCCATGAACCACATATTGGTAGCAACTAGGTTGTGAATGGTTTCTTCATATTGTATGAATGCCACAAACGCTCTTAAATGATTAATGTGCAAAGTGTAACGTTAATCGCGAAAATTCTCCCACGACAAATTATTAAGTTTATAAGGTTTCAAGGTTTTCCTTCCCTCCATCGAGCTTTCGGGAAATTGAAATCCAAACCGGATATGCTATGCTTCCGAGTTATCGGGGTAGTCGTGCGGGGAGGATGGATAAATTACCGGGAGCGCATTGGATGCCTTCGGTTGGAGCAGATTTTATCCCTAGAAACCTGATAGGTTGCCGGATAAGATTCAATTGTGAAACTGATTTGCGTCGATGGTATAAACTTAACTTGTTCACGAACCATAGAAACCGTATAGGTTGAGGGGAGTGAACAAGGGGAAAAATAAGATCGTATCATCCATTAGATGGGTTGGTGTTGGACACCACTTTATGAAAATTAATAGACTAGAAACCTGTTCGGTTGCCCTCTACTAAGATTTATAAAGAACTCGATCGCCACTATGAAGTAGAGCGAATGATACCTCCGGATTTCACATGGGAGTGTGTTATTCTGATAAAAATAGTGGGAGCTGGGTAACAAGAATAGAAAAGACCTTAATTCTATACTCAGATCATATTTATAACAAGTCACTAATTAATCTGTTATACTTAACGCAGACATAACTCTCAATATGACAATGAATCCACTCACAATTTTACTCGAAAAGAACACCCTGATTGGACCTAACTTTGTGGACTGACTCTGCAATCTGATGATTGTCCTCATGTAAAGAGGCACTGGGATACGTCTTGGAGACGGACATTCCGGCGCCTCCTGTGCGGACCAGAGCTAATCAGGAAGAGATTGAAAACCACGAAAAGTGGGTTATGGATGACGTAAAAGTCCGTGCTTACATGATGGCTTCTATGTCTAATGAGCTTCAGAGAGCTCATGAGAAAATGACTTCTGCTAGGCATATTCTATCTCACTTAACCGAACTTTATGGTGAGCACAGCAAAACTGTTAGATATGAGATATCCAAGCAACTGTTCGGTGCAAGGATGAAGGAAGGTGAGAAGATTGGGGAACACGTCCTCGAAATGATATCCATGATCGAGAGATTGGAGGTTCTTGATTTTAAAATGGATACTTCTCTCCAAACCGACCTTATCCTACAGTCTCTGCCTGATTCCTTTTCACAGTTTGTTATGAACTTCAACTGCAATGAGATTGCATGTAATTTAGCTGGGCTAATGAACAAACTTGTGACCACTCAATCTCAGATGAAGACTCCGCGGATGAAGGAGTCTACTCTTGTGATTTCTTCTGGACCTCGGAGGTCTAAGAACAAGAAGAAAAAGACCAAGAAGCAGAGCGAACCACATGTTAAGGACTTCAAGGGAAAGGTCAAGGCCCCGATGGTTCCAAAGAACAAGAAGAAGAAGGATGCTTGTCTCAAGTGCGGTGAGCTGGGCCACTGGGCTAGAGACTGTCCGATACTTCATGGCACTTCAAATACAGAACTTTTAGTTTTCGAAACAAATTGTTCTGCTACTGTATTTTCTACTTCCTGGATACTGGATTCTGGTGCTAGTTCTCATATTTGTACCGTGAATCAGGATCTGGAACACAGTAGGAAGCTTGGAGCTGGAGAAGTTATGATCACAGTCGGAAGCGGGCATAGTGTCGAGGCAACCGACATAGGATCACTTCTTTTGGGTTTAGAATCCGGCTTTGTTTTTACTTTAGAAGATGTACTTTTTTTGCCCAAGGGGCACAAAAACATTGTATCCATTCCGGTCATGGACCGAAAAGGCTTTTCATTTTTCATTGGTGATGGTTCCTGCAAAATTTATTTCAGAAATAAACTAGTGGGTACTGCTACATTGTTAAATGGATTGCATCATCTAAATCTCAGTAACAAAGTAGTTTTGAATACTATGACTAGAAAACATGGTAGGGATGAAACCAATCAAGTTTTGAAATGGCATCTTAGACTTGGTTATGTTGGTCAGACCAAGGTTTACAAGATGGAAAAAGATGGACTTATGGGTCCATTGGGATCGGATCCCTTTCCTACTTGTGAATCTTGCCTTAAGGCAAAATGACTAAGTCCCCCTTTGCAGGGACTTTTGAAAGAGCCGCTGACAAACTGGGATTAATCCATACCGACGTATGTGGTGCTTTGGAAGCAGCACGTGACGGATATCAGTATTTCATTATGTTTACAGATGATCATACTAGGTATGATTATGTATACTTAATGAAATATAAATCTGAGGCTTTTGAGAAATTCCAGGAATTCAAGGACCTAGTCGAAAAACAAACTGGTAATCATATCAAAGCACTTCGGTCGGGCCGAGGTGGCGAGTATATTAGTACGGAGTTTGACGAGTTCCTTAAGGAACATGGAATAGTTTTACAACTAACACCTCCAGGGACTCCTCAGTTAAATGGTGTGTCAGAAAGAAGGAATCGGACCTTGTTGAACATGGTCCATTCCATGCTGGGCTATACTGACTACTGCTTTATATATCTTGAATAGATGTCCTTCCAAATCCGTTCCTAAAACTCCACATGAGATGTGGGAGGGCAGGAAACCAAGTCTTAATCACATTAGGATTTGGGGATGTCCCACCTATGCCAAGAAGACTAAGGTGGAAAAAATGGAAGCGAGGTCCGCGAGGAGACGTTTCATTGGATTCCCATCTGAGGCGATGGGTTATCTATTATACATGACCAAAGATCGAAAGATCGTTGTTGCTTTGCATGCACACTTCCTGGAAGATGAGTTCATTCAGGAAGGCGGAGCAGGTAGAAATATTTCTTTGGAAGAATACAATGAAACTCCTCAGGAGACACCTGTGCAAGAAATTGGAACCGAACCTTCTGTAACACAAGTACAACCACCTCGTAGGTCAAGTAGGGTGTCTTAATTACCTGAGAGGTATAGTTTTATGCACTTGGAGGAACTGGGTTTCCACGAGGTTCCAAGTGATAAACAAGAGACCGACCCGCGACTAATGATCTAGCAATGGTGGATATAGACTCCATGAAATAGACTGTAGCAGTCTTTATGTAGTTGGGACCTTCGTTTTGACGAGGCAGTCAAAGAGTTTGACTTCGTGCAAAATGAAGAGGAACCTTGTGTATACAAGAGGGTTAGAGGGAGCAAGATCACATTCTTAGTACTACTTGTAGATGTCATTCTACTAATAGGAAATGATGTGGGAATGCTCAGTTCTGTGAAAGCTTGGCTTTTCGAGTAATTTCTCCATGAAAGACTTGGGAGAAGAAACCTATATTCTTGGGATTTGACTCTACTGGGATAGATCGAAGAGAATGATAAGTTTTTTCCCAAGCGCTCTATATAGATAAAATCTTAAAGCAATTTAAGATGGATTATTCTAAAAGAGGGTTCCTATCGACGCGACATGGAATAAAACTCACCTTGAAGATGTGTCCTCATAGTGAGGAACAATGAAAGGAAATGATTAATATACCATATGCTTCGAAATTTGGGTAGCCTTATATATACTTTATTGTGTACGAGACCTGACATTGCGCATGCTGGGAGCGTGGTAAGTAGGTTTCGGGCTAACCCAGTTAGGGACTATTAGACTGCCGTAAAGAACGTTCAGAAGTACTTTAGAAGGACTAGAGATCTGGTTCTTATATATGGCGGTGGAGAACTGAATGTGATGAAATTCACTGTATTGGACTTCCAAGGACAGAAAGACTATGTATACTTCTGGCTACATTTACTCTTAATGGAGGAGCAGTATCTTGGCATAGTGCCAAGTATAGCGCGACTGCTGGTTCCACCTATTAGGCTGAGTATAAAGCGGCCTCAGAGGCCTCCAAAGGAAGGGTTAAGAAGTTACTGGGTAAACTTCACGTGACACCAAGTGATGCACTGCCTATTTTCATTTTTATACGATAATAATAGAGCCGTAATGGTACAAAACATATTGAGAGAGAGTATCATCTCGTAAGAGAATTTGTTCGCAAAGAGATATATTGTGCTGCATAGAGTAGAGTCAGCCGACTACGTCGATGATCCACTGACCAAGCCACATTCTCAGATTAGCTTGGAGCGTAATCTGGAGATCATGGGTATTAGATACCATAGTGTGTGGCATTGAGTACAAGTGGTAGATTGTTAGGAGTATGACCTCGAATGCCACTCAGAGGATGTTGAGTGAGGACATTGTACTTGTTATTATGTAAATCATTAATATAAGGCAATGGATGTTTCTTTATTTACTGATAGTTACTGGCATTCCTAACTCGTAAATGTACATATAGAAACCAGTCCGTGTATTTGAGAGCAAAACGTTCCACTCCTTATTGGATAAGGGGGTCGGCACTGGAAAGTTTTATAGCTCAAATACTTAATCGTTCGAAAGTCGATGAAACTTGACTGGGTGTTAAGTTTATGTGAAGACTTGTATGACGCATTCTTTGATATGGAGAGTGCCTGTCGAACACTAATGGTTAGTGGGAGCACACGTTATAGGTATGCTAATTGGATTAGTATACTCGAACCGACTCACCCTCGATTCGTCACACGGATTTCACTCTGGGACAGTCAATGACGGAATCGAAAGGTTGTGATAGGTATTCGTGAACCTTCGACTTGAGGATTTAGTAGGGATGTGCTTGTGACGACAGAGTAGTTTGACCCTGTAAACCGGAAGGTGGGGGTCAACCTCGACGTGCATCTTGACGGGCAAGTAGCAGGTCCTACTGAATACCAAGATAAAATTCTTTCTCCCGTTAGTGAGCGGGTTATATGTCCTATGCGGTTATTTGTAGATGAGATCAAAAGTCTTTGGCCAAAGCATTGGAGCTAGTTGTGTTAGATACACGAGAGCTCGATGATCTCGATTTTCATTAACGCATGCATAGCGTCAAGTACAGATAGGGTTTGACTGAGGGTGACCCTATAACTTGATCGGGACATTTGAAAGAAGGATTTATATGTATACTGGTATTCACGACAGAATGGTTATTGAATGATCCCAATCATTCGTTCTCAGTTGGGGTACAGTGTAGGCCGCCAGGCTGGCTAGGTGGTTCTACTACTCTTTCGTTCCTCCCATTGCTGAATGAGACACACCTACCGAGTCGCACAATAGGATTGACGACGGAATGAATCAAGCTTGTTCTCTCTTTATGAATATTAGATATTGGATATCTAATTTGGGACATTAGATGTCTAAATCAATTTATTGGATAAATTGATTTACGGCCTAATGAATTAAATAAATTACTGGGTGATTAATTTAATTCATAAATATAATTATTTATTGGTGAAATTAATTACGTTATTATGTATTTAATGTGATTAATTGATTGGATTAATTAATCGACACAAATACATCGGAACAGAATCGGAGTTTATCTGTTTGGACTCACGGGAGTCCGAAACGAACCGAGCTTGTCCGTTTTTCAAGATAGCCACCCCTTTGCTTCCACCCACCTTCCCATTGTCTTTTCTTCCATTTGTTAATGAATGATAATGACTTGGTGGGACAAGACTTCATGTGACATGAGTTGTTCACATGAGGGTAGAAATAATAAAAGAGGATGTCTTTGACAAACTCTCACCACATGCATTCCAACGTGAAAGAGAGAGATAGAGAGAGAGAGAGAAAAACCATTTTCTCAATTGTCTTTATCATCTTCTTCATATCATCTTAATTGTTTTTGGAGAAAATTGAGAGATTCATTGAGAGTAAGTGAGTTATACACTTGGAGTGTTGTAATCACAAATCAATAGCTTCATCACCTAGCTCTAGCCGTATCCTTGGAGGATAGCAAGGTGATCGTCATCCCGTTCGTTTCTCCGGCACATGGCAAGTAGAGGCGTTGTATTTTCGACGTTGGATCATTCGAGTGCTTGGAGCGTTTTTGGATCGTAGGGAATTCGTTTAAAGCTTGGGGAATAGCTCAAGAGAAGGAATCCATTTAATCAACGGACTACAAGGGTGAGTTTCTTACATCTCTTGTGTTTTCGTTTATATATTCGTATATACGTAGCTCGATCGATCCTCGTTGGGATTCGGATCGAATTAATTTTCATTTTACCGCTTCCGCTGGGCCTTCGTTTTAGGCACCAAATCCCAACACACAATTACCAACAAACGCTTAATATACGAATCAAGCATGATCACAACCAACTCAAAACGTCAATACGACAATCTCAAACTCATTGGGGCATTATAACAAACAAGTTCTAACCAATCCTCAATAGTTTACAACCAACCTCGATTATATCGATACCAAACCTCCAAGGAGTGATTCAATCCAACAAAACATCTTCAACATAATCAATAATCCAATACGAATACATAATTCGAGATTCAACAACAACTAATCGAAACCCCCAAATCCAAAATCAACATTCAAAGTGTTCTTAAAATAATCCTTCAACAATCCAATGAATATTCATACAAACCCATAATCATATGTATATCTCTTCATATATCTTGATTATCACATCCAAAACATCATATTCCATCTTAAAATCGAAATTTAAGGTTTGGAGAAAATTACCTTTGAAGATCCAACCTCTTCGATCCGTCGAAACTCGTGTTAATCGACTTCCCAAGATCCACAAATGAATAAAGATGATTAAACCCGAACACACAAGTGTTTGATGATGAAAAACCTCTCCCAAAATATCTCTCTCTCGGAACCAAAATGAGGAAGTGATGAAATGAGCATAAAAATCCCGTTCATATCTTTAAATACTGCGCAGAGTTACGGCCGTAACTCTGCCACCTTACGGCCGTAACTTCCCAAGTCAACGGCCTTACGGTCGTAATATCCATTACATACGGCCGTAATAACACTTCGTTGAAAACACAACAATGCCCGCACTGTCCGAGTTATGGCCGTACCCAAACTACCTTATGGCCGTAACAACAACACTAACGGCCGTATCCTGCTGAACTTACGGCCGTAAGTTATCTTTGTTGACAACACCTTCCTGCACAAACGAATGCATGCTACGGCCGTAGTCTCCAAATCATACGGCCGTACTTTCCTGCTTACGGCCGTAACTAGTATGATTTATGGCCATACAACGTCTTCGTCCAGAAAATCACCAATTCCACGAATGCATGTTACGGCCGTAATGCATGATAAGTTACGGCCATAACTCACTGCTGGAAATGACAAAAATCCGGCAACTCCGTCTTCTCGATACAATGATGAATGATCCGACATACAATACTTGTATGGATGTAATTAAGTCCAATAACATGCAATAGATGATACTTCCAACACAATACTACCAATCACAATGATTATGATAATACTCTCGTCTCGATTCTCAAACGGAGTTGAATGACGATCGGTAACTGATACACGGCTCCAAGAATGCCAACGATGAATATAAATGAATGAACTTGAATGATGAATGATTAATAATGAGTGAAAAATTACTGAGTGACAATTACTGAATGATAATGAATGAATTTACAACCGGGTATTACAACTGTCAGCATTCTAGTGAGTAGACTTTGATGTGCTGGGCATGCTATGCCTTCTGTTGGATACAGCGGCTAGCGCTGTAGTCCTCGCAGGCAATTCTTCAGCTTTCTCTCTCCTGTTAATATCATACTCAAATGCTTTGAGGTCAGAAAAGAGGTCAAAAGTAGATATGTCATTAAGATTGCATGACACATGCATAGCTGTTGTCTTAATGTCTCATCGGGCAAGGAGAGATCTGAAAATTTTTAAGTTCTTCTCCTTTTGGGTATAAACTTTGCCCAACGCTTCAAGTTCACCGACAATGCCAGTAAATCACATTGTCTTACAGCTCAGTTCCCTCGCAAATCATTTTGAGTTTTTCCCAGATTTCTTTGGCTATCTTACAGCTCTTTACCTTCGAGAACGTGCCTTTGTCAAGAGTGACAAATAGCGCGTTCTTAGCAATATTGTCGAGGTTGTTGCGTTTTCGATCATCTGTGGTCCATTGTTCATGCTCTTTCTCGAGCATCTCGGCATGAACCTGGCCTTCAATCCATGCGGCCGTATTCACCTTCATGATTTTTATGGGGCCTTCTTGGATGACATAAAGCATCTCTTCATGCATGGCAGCAAGATGAGCCTCCATCCTGATTCTCCAGTCATCAAACTCGTTAATAGAAAACATTGGTACTTTGTTAATCAGTGAGGGATCCATGTCTAAGATTTGGAAAGATAAAGAAGTTTTCAAAAATAAGTGATTTTAAAGATCTGATTCGGTTAAAAATACGACTGATTCTTTTTAGAGTCAACCTCTCCGATACCACTTGTTGGCCACTAAGTATACAGAATACAGCTTGTAAAGTGTTTAAACAACAAGCTGTACGATTTTCAAATAGGAGTGTGTAGCGGAAGTCTTGAAATAGTAAGTTGCTGTTAATACAGCAACTTGGTTTTCTCCTGTTTGCTTGGTGTGTACAGGGTATGCAGTGTATACTAGTAAAATAATCACAGTTATGAAAACAGTAAGTGTAGAAGGTAAATAACACGCTGTTTAAAGTGGTTCGAGGTAAACCCCTCTACGTCCACTGGTCCTCCACACAGGAGTAAAACGTTTTATCACTGCGTACACAACTACATGTCTATAATCAAACCTATCCTTGTATCATTCACACAGATTGATACAAAGGCCGTCGCTTTCAACCGTTCACACAGATTGATCAAAGTTAACTTTTTGACTTATTCTTCACACAGAGTTCCAAAGCTTCGTCTTATTCGTCCCACACAGGTCGGAAGCTCTTTAGTTCACACAGAACTAGGTTTTTACTCGAAGATAAAAGGTAAAGTAACCAGGTAAGAACAGCAGCTTGACTATGAAAATATTGAGATGGTGATGGCTGTTCTTGATTGACTGAGTATATTTCTTCTTTTCAGATATGAATGATACTAGAAGAAATATACTTTGCTCTTGTAAGCTTGATCTGATGATAATGAATATTCAGTCAATAGATCGTTCGCGTATTACTTGTAAGCTTGTATATCTTTTATGAACTGATCTTCAAACTCTGGAGTATATATAGCCTCTGAATAGATCCGTTGGAAATAGATCCGTTGAGACCATAGTCTGTTTCAACGTGTTGATTGATTTGAATAACACACGATCTGGTTTTTGCTCCTTGATTTAAGATCTGTGTTGGCTAGTATTTAAATACTTTATCCAGTCAGTATTTAAATACTTCTTTTCAACCAGTAGTTTGACTTTAGCGAATAAAGCAGATTCCGTTTCAACAGTCTTCAGTCCTGTTGGATAAGTGTTTGAAGGACTCAACATTTACAGCTTGCTTGCTGTATCCAACATGATGCTGTAGCTGTAGGTTCTCTTAGTGCTGCCATATGGAAAGATGCTGTATGAATATTTCAGGACAGCTTCCATACTTGGTATCATACCGACTGATGAGCTTCTTGTTGTATGCTGATACTTTAAGAAGAATTGTTGTATGTTGGCACTTTCTCAAAACTTTGATACAGGATTGTTTTATCCCAACAATTTCAATCGTCTTCGGGACAGCTACTTGCTGTATGTTGGCACTTTATCAAAACTTTCGGTACAGGATTGTTTTATCCCAACAACATCCAATAAAATTAAACCGTCATTTTAACTTCTCAAAAATTGGACCGCCGCTTACTTATTTTATTATTAAATTCAAAACATCCTTTCAAATGGCTACATAAGACGGTCGAAACAATTTCACAAAAACTTTATCGTCTTCAAGCTTACGAACCCTAGTTTTCAAAAGCAAGAAAAATTCCTGAATATTCACTGCACTAAATCAAAACCCTAATTTTTTGCAGAAATGGAATCTTACTTCGAAGGTGTCAATCTCAAGCTGGTGAAAGAACAGATCATTTTCAGCATTGTTGTCGATTTTGAAGGGTTACTAGCAACAAACAACTCAGGGGAAATGGCGTATATGATCCGAATGATGAAGAAAAACGGCATCTACCGATTTCTAGACATTTCTTCGAAACAGCTTTTCCACGAGGCTGTAATATGCTTCTACAGGGAGGCACAAGTCACCGAGCACTGTATCTCAAGCTCTATTCTTGGAGAAGAAGTCAACATCACCCCTCAAACCATCGCTGATGCGTTCCAGATGGAGAACAGGGGCATCGCCATCGAAGCCCTAAAGCAAAACCCAACGGGGACTTGGTATGAAATCAAGCTACCAAAGGAGACATCTAAGGTCAAACTCACGGCGAAGAAAAATGACCTTAAAAAGGAATACAAATATGTCCTGGACATAAACAACAAAATTGTCATGGGCATGGCAGGAGGCTATGACCAACTATCCTCTGCCGAGTATGTCGTGATGGGAGCTCTTATACAGCAGAAGAGGATTAACTGGCCTGACTATATATACAGTTAGTTAGTTCTAGAGGTAAACAAAGTGAACTGGGATGAGGAAGAGAAGAAATCCAGGCAGAAGCTGGCATATGGAACTCAAATAAATTGGATCTTGGAGTTTCTGGGAAAGGCCAATGGAAGGGCAGAACCCTTTCACCTCAGCAAGAGACTTGGTCACTTGGACCATGAAACTCTAAAGCATATCGGAGACAAGAGGGAAAAGGCAGCTGAGAAAATCAAGGGAATGACATCTGGGACATCTGAGTACAGAGGACCTTCAGACACTGAATCAGAGAAGTCAGATGCAGCTGCAGCTGAGACTTTTCAAAAGTCACCTGCACATGAAAAGCTACTTGCAAGTGACACTGACTCAGACAACACTCCTCTGGCCAAATTGAAGATAAAGTTACCTGAAGAAGAGAAAGTTGTCCACATCACTTCTTCACCAGATCAGTCCCCAAAGAGACAAAGAGGATTGGTAGACTATCCCTCAGACGAAGAACAAGAGGTGCAGCCTCCCTCATCGCCCGCACCTGCATAATTGGAAGAACATCCTCAACATTCATCTGAGCTGGTGCCCAATGTGGTTCATCTCCTAACTCTTCCAAGCCAAACAGAGAAAGAAGCAACAGAGGAGACAGTTGAAGTACCTCAAGCAGGCTACTCATTCAATCTCAGAGAAAACAACTATCTGAACCTAACCACAGCTCAACTACAGCTGGTAAGGAAGGAAGTTCTAAACTACTCTTTTATAAATATATATGAAGAATGGAAAAGAACTTAAATTGCTCAACTTCTCTCAACTAAAAATCTTTGTGGAGAGAAGTACTTGGGAGTACCCCATTGCTGTAGAACAGCTCATTTTATATTTCTGTCAAGAGAATGAGGTAGGAAAGTTACTGGAGGAAAACTGGTTCATATCTCACTTTAAACAAAACATGGACCAGCTCATCCTCCAGGTTATGAAAGATGTATTTCAGGGAAAAATCTTTGCTAAGGAGGATGAAGGAAGAAAATGAGAGGGGAGAAAATAAAATTATCATTGCTGAAACTGAAGAAGTTGAAAAAGAAAAAGAGACTTAAGAAGTTGAAAAAGAAAAGGTAGAAGTTGAACAGAATGATGAAGTTGAAAAGAAGGATGAGTAAAAGGAGGAAGAAAAAGAAAAATAAAAGACTGAAGGAGAAGAAAAGGAGAAAGGAGAAGAAAAGGAGAAAGAAGACGAAAAAGAGAAAGAAGAAGAGAAGGAGAATGATGATGAAAAGAAGGAAGAAGAAAGAAGAGATGAGGATCATGATCAACAGGAACCTGATCATGCTCCTGGTTCAACCCAATATGAAAGAGATAATCAGGGGGAATAGCCTGAGTAAAACCCCCCGGAAGCAAAAAGTCACCTGCAGAGCAGAAGCCCTCCGCAGAGAAAGAAAAGCCATCTACAAAGAGAAAGTCCCCTGCAGATAGGGACCTATCAGATGGCAAATCAGGCACACCTGAGAAGACCCCATCTAATCAGGCGCCCACTGATAGGCAGGTCTCATCTGAGAAATCCATTGCTCAGAGACTAACTGCATATGAGGATTCGGGAGAAAATTTTGTTCATGCAGAGCCAACTGGGTATCAGCTACCTCCTAATCTGACAGAGGCATTTTTGAAGAAACAGTTGCTAAGCTTCTTTCAACTGAAGTTAAGCCTGAACTGCAGTCCCTAAATGCCAAGTTGGATACCCTGATCAACAAGAAGGACCTTTCCCCAACACCCACTAACAATAGAATGCCTCTTGGCATGTCTGATTCCATGACAAGGGTAGAGGAGCAGCTTGCCACTATTCTTGATGCTGGCAAAAAAGGGGAAGATAAGGGTGAAGAAAAAGGCAAAGAAGGAGACATTAGGTAGGTGGAAGGCAGAGAAGAGATAGCCAGACAAGACCTCCCCCTTCTACAGGCAGGTACCTCTCATCTGAAAAGAAAAGAAGTAGCTGCAGTATCTGATCCACCTGCAGCTAAGAGGAGGAGGACAAGACATGATCTAGAGGTCAGATATCAATGGGAAGGGAAGGAGCTGCAATATTTTGAAGAGTTCATGCCTGCAGAGGCAGAACACATGTGGGGGAGCGCAAAGAAGCAGTTTATAGAGAAGTATTATCTCTGGGAGATGCTTCAAGACAAAGGATGATCCCCACGACAGACTTTCATTAATTTCATGGATATGAACTTCCCGAAACTCTGGGCAATCTTGAAGAAACACACAAAGGGATTCAATGCCTACCCAATGATCCCTGATTTCAGACCTGAAGAAGCTCTTACCCTTATGAATAATGATCTTGATGAGTTGGCTCTTCAGGAAGAGATCAGAGAACTTTGCGTGGAAAACAACTTCACCACTCCTGACCAAACAAGAGTTTGCTTCATTGGTAGTCAAGAGGAAGTATGGGCTAGCCCCAGTATCTAAAAAGCCAATTGGAGCCAAACCATTGAGGTCACTCCCTCCGGCAAGGCAGCAGATCAGAGGAAGAGGGAGAGGAAGATAATCTTGTCTTATAATTTTATTGTAATTCTTGTATTATCTGTAACTTTTGTAATACTTGTAATTTTCCTATATTTTGTTTCATTCAACAGCACTGTAATGTAAACATCAAATAAAAATTTATAATAGTCACTTGAATGACAACCACTAGTTGTCTCAAAACAGACTGAGTTTTATTGTGTCTTGCACTTTATTCTGTGCATACTCATTTGAAATGCTTTAGTTTTGCCATCATCAAAATAGGGAGAAGTTGTTAGGAATACTTGTTAGATTTTGATGATGTCATCCCTGTATTGATAATTATTCAAATGTATGTTTTGAAGTACTTGGCAATTGTAAAGAAGAACCAAATGAGTATCTTCTATAGGCCTTTAAATTTAGGCTAAGTCTTGATCAAATATTGATCAGTAGAAAATCGACTAAGTATAGAACTTCCATTCTTCAGAAAAGTTATCAGGCAAGTTCATTATCAGAGAAGTTTCGGTCAACATGAACATCAGAGATGTTTGACCAAAACCTAGCAGCAGTCAAGTTCTGAAGAAGGTGCTACATCAGACAAGTTTCGGTCAACGTAGAATATCAGAGAGGTTTGACCAAAGCCCATCTACAGTCGAGTTATCAGACGAGAAACTGGACAACAAATATCAGCTGAAGTTTGATCATCAGATCAGAGAACATTCATCAGGTCAGAGAACTTTATCTCAGAGAACTTCTACCAAGATTAGGGGTGGAAAATAATACCGAAATACCGCAGTTACCGTACCGTAAAATACCGAAAAAATACCGAATTATCGGTATACCGTAGGATACAGTACGGTATATTGCCGTACCAGACATTTTCGTTATGGAAACGGTTTGAATATTTGCATACCGACGGTATACCGTACCGTACCGAATTACGGTATACCATTACATACCGGTATATACCGCGGTACGGTATATACCGTAAACACAGTATATTACTGCCATACCGTCACTTATAAAATAAATAATATATATATATAAATTATATTATCTTAATACTTATTATTAATATAACCTAAATAGGCGGCTAAACCTAATTCACTTCTGACTTCACGCCTCACGCAGTCTCACACACACACACACACACATACTGCCTTCACTTTCAACACAACGATGCGGCGGTGCTATTTCACGGCGACGAAATCCTTTCCTTTCAAATTCTTTTCAAATTGAGGCTATTTCACGGCGAAGAGTCGACGACGAATCTGGTGAGTTCGAGTTCTACTGTGCTAGTGTCTCTTAAATTTGTGGTGATTCTTATTTCTCAATCTTCAATCTTCAATTTGTTGTGATTTATGAATAAATTTGAAGGGGTTTAGTAATCTGTCCGTAATTTGAATGAATAAATTTGGTTCTATTTGCAAACAGATAGAGGGAGAGATTTCTTTCTTTCTTTCTTCTTTTTCGTTTGAGGTGGTCGGTTGTTGGATGGGTGCTGTAAACCCCTTCCAGTTGAAATAAGACAATATGTGTCATGAGAAGAACGCTTAAATTCCATTTGTATTGGGCCAGTATGAAGTTTAAAATATTGTCAGGGCTATCTTTTTTTATACTAATTTTGATTATGTACATCTGCAGGGTCTCATAACGAAAGAGAGAAAATGTATTGATCCTACAGCTACTCCATTTGCTAAATCTAAAGGTGAGATTGGAGAACTTGGACTTAGTGAGGGATCCAGTCCCGTTGAAGTGGTAGGTCTTCTCCGCAACATCTCTAAACCAAATTGATAGCTTATTTTAAGTTTTCCACAAAACTATTAATGTTTTGTGCATCTAGATAATAATTGCAGAAAACTAACGGTTTAAATCATTGTTTTCAGACTATGATCCGAGTAATTTTGAAGATCTTTCCTTCATCTGTGTAATTCCAATCCTTAAAAACCATTATTTTTAATCCTTAAAATCAACAATATTGATGTGAAGGGGTTTAAATCTGACTTGCTGCTCTAATTAATCTTTTAATTTGTTGGAGTGGTAGAGAGGAAGTGAAGTTAGGTACCTCGTCCTTTCAATGATTGCGAAGGATATTTTTGCAATTCCAAGTTCAACCGTTGCTAGTGAGTCCGCTTTTAGTTTGAGAAAAAGAGTTGTGGATCCGTTTAGGAGTAGTTTGAGTCCTAAAATGGTAGAAGCTTTGGTGTGTACTAATGATTGGTTAAGAGCAGAGTTCGACTTTCATAAGGATCCAACCGAAGATGACCTTATTTTATATAAGGAAATTGAAGAAATTGAAAAGAGTAAGAGTTTCTTTATTTAATTACGTGTAAATATAAATTATATTTCTTCAAGTATAATGTAATTCGATGCGTACTAATAATTTTATTTATTTTTACAGATGCAAATGTCGTTCAAGATCATTCGTAGATTTGTACAAGTGTTAGTTGATTGTTCCAGGGGTTCTTTCGTTTACAAGCAGTAAGGTGTTGGTGCCTTGGTGTTATACCTCATGTTTACAAGCAGTGATTAGTTGGTTGATTGTTCCAGGGGTCATTTTCCTTATCAGTGAGGTATTGGTGGTATACCTCATGTTTACAAGCAGTGAGGTTCTTTAGTTGAAAGCTGAAACCATCTTCTTGTTTACAAGAAGAGCAGTGCAGTGAGAAACTAGTGCAGTGAGAGACTGATGTTGTAATTTTTTATTGTAATGCGTTTGTTTTATGTTTCTCTGTAAGAGTCCTTTTTTTATGTTTCGTGGTACCTTATTCAAACCGTGGATGTATGTTTTGTTTTGACTTTTGAGTATATCAACATGTCGATTCGGTACAGAACGGTATGACGGTAATTTCGGTATACCTTGAATAAATGGTATGCCGAACTACCGTGTGTTATACCGAAAAATGGTACAGCAACGGTATATGATATGTTTCATACCGATATCTCGGTATACCGAGTCTTGATATGTCGGACGTTGCGGTACGGTATCAGTATGTAATTTTATATAACGAAAGTTTCGGTACGGTATACGGTATGAGTAAAATAACTCGGTACGGTACGGTATACTACCCCTAACCAAGATACATCAGAGAAGTTTACATCAGAGAAGGTTGACTGCACATCAGGCAGGTTTGACCAAGAAATATCAGATAGGTTCTCAGTCAAGATATCAGCCAAGTTCAAGATACTCAGTCCACGTCAGCAAGCGTTGAAAGTCAACAATCACGGAATGCCACATGCAGACGTAAGGAGACAAACTGGAAAGATTCCCGGAAAGCTAGGAATAAAATATTCCTTGAGATCCATGTTCTGAAGACTTATGATTATTCTAACGGCGCTAACAAAGAAAGTCTTTTAAATGGTCGGAAATGAAAAGGGGAATCAAGCCGGGCAACGGAATGATAAGATAAACAAAGAAGTCCACTCTCCAATGGACGGATTTGTTACAGTGATGCAACGGCTATAAAGAAAGCTCATGATCGTACTATAAATACCTGAAGATATGAATTGAGCAAAGTACGATGCGAACAATACTTACAAGCAAACAAAGCAATCAAAGCAAACAAAGCAATCAAAGAGATCTATAGCATCGTGAAGAGCAAAGCTTTAAACAGTCATATTCTGAGAAGCTCTTTAGAAGACAAAAACTCTTGTCTTTAAAGTTTGAGTAAGGGGTACTTCTGTGAAAAAGGTCTTCAGAAGTTGCGCGACTGATAAGGCATCTACGGGTTCTTGATTGGAAGGTGATAGACAGCTCGAGAAGTTGTTGAGGCATCCACGGGTTTTCAATCAGGAAGTGCTAGGCAGTCAAGGGAGTTGCAACGGCCACGGATTTCCACTGGTTGGAAGCTGTTGTAACAAGGAAGAAATTCATTGTAACCTTTATCACTGGTTGACAGTTATAGTGAATTTATCTCCAACTGGTTTGGAGAGAAGTGGACTAGTAGAGGATTACCCCACATCTGAAACCACTATAAGTACCTGTGTGATTTACTGCTTTACACATCATACTTAACTGTTGCATTCATATTTACTGTTCCATTAGAAGTTAACTGCAGACGACATCAAGTTATCTGTATCGTCATCGGTTGTGTCTTCCGCATTATCTGTCTGCAGATGACATAAGTCATCTGTACTTATCACAGTTGAGAAACTCACCTGACTTTCAGGAAAGAGTTTAATAAGTCTATTCACCCCCCTAGACTTATTCATGACGACTTGTGACCTACAGATTCTTCATATTCCCATTTATTTTAGAATGCCATTTCAAATGGCTAACTCAATTCATTAATTTCTCAATAACAAAAAATCAGTTTTGAGAAACAAGATATACTACGATTATCTACTCTGAACGTAGATTAATCCTGGACTATTTAGTTTCACATAAATTAAATATTTTAGCCATTAAAAAATCAATCAAAAGTGATTTTTTCCAACAGTGATTAGTAGAGGTGAATAACGTTGTTTCTTTGGGATTTAGCAGTAGAAAAAACTAAGATTAAAGGGCATTGGCTTCTGTAACGGGGAGTTGTGCGGTTCAAATTAGAGGGATGTTGTGTGGTTCCAATTACAAGTGTGTAGTTTTTCACACGTCATATTAATGTTTTTATTTTTTTCACTTTATACCTCTCTCCCCTTCCATAATTAGAGCTGGTCAGTAGGTTGGGTCGGCCCAGTCCAGCTCGGCGCAGTCTGGATTTTCAGGCCCATGGGCCCGATGGGTTAGTGTGGGCCCATGCTCGTGACCCAGTCCACCACAACTGTGGGCGGTCCTGGCCCTCTCCCTCCAGTCTAAGCTCAGCCCAGACCAGCCTAGTTTATCTCCCAGCCCAATGCGGCCCGGCGCCTAGTCCACTGCAGTCCGTCCAGCGCGCTAGCCCAGCCCACCCACCCGACGCCCACCACTCAAAATTGATATTCTCATCCCATTAAATAATCTAGTTTTTACAAATTAAGTCCAATTTCGATTTTTTTCCTCTTTTCTCCCCATTTAATTTAATGTTAACATATTTTTTAAAATCAAAACAGTTTTTTTTAAATTAAATTTTTAATTTAATGTTAGTAGATTTTTTTAAAAAAATAAAACATATGTTTGTAAATTAAATTTTTAACTGATGTTAATAGATTATTTTAAAAGTTCAAAACATGTTTTTTTTAAATTAATCAAAATAGTTTTTTCTTAAATTCCCAAAAAAAAAAATAGGCCCGTCCCGGCTCACATACAGCACGGGGCGAGCGGCAGTGGGCTTCGGCCTTCCGGACCAGGCCCAACCCGCCCCATACATGGGCCAGTACTGGGCCACCATGTGTCAGTCCGGCCCGCTCGGACTCGACCGAGGGGCTGGGCCGGCCCGTCACATGGCCACCTCTATCCCCAATACTGCCAGCGAAAAGCTCGCAGCTTATCCTTTTTCTTTTTTTTTTAATTTTCTTAAATTAATTTATTTATTTATAAATTTATAAAATTTGAGTAAAATATAAATATATATTATCTAAATAGATAAATATTATATAAATGGATCAACTCAAAGATAATACAAAAAGATAGAGAAATACAATTATTTTAACGCAAAAATTAATTTTGCGTCATTAGATCTCGCCATGATTGAATTCTTCACCACATGGAGCCCCCGTCCTCTATTTTCTTCCGTTATATTTTCGATCCACATACTTACAATTGGTGGTACCGGATAATCAGTATATAAAAATATTTGAACAAAATGGTTACCATTAACATGTGCAATAGCTATATGGCTCCGTTTCTCGAGTGGAATTGGTGCAGACCAAACGGCAAGTAGGAAAAACAGCTCCCTTTATATGTATTAAATGCATGCTATACAACATTATAGCGGGTTGCGATGACAATCCCACAATATACAGATCTCCAATAAGGTGCTGGAGATTTCTGACAATTAAGTATATACAATATATTATCTACTCTCTTGTGCTATTAAGACCTTATCGTAAAAATCTTTGTTTTGTAACATATCATGATAAAGATCTACCCACACACTCATCCAATCATCTTCCCCTAGATATCTGATTTGTGCAACTATTGTTCTATAGCCCCAATTACCATCTTCAGAGACGTCAATAGTATGACTAACATGACTCAAAAAAGCTCTGGATGATTGTTGAATATACGGACCATTGATTGTTTGACCCGAATTTTTGCCTTAGGCAACATTAGCAAGAATGTATCCTCTTTTTTACTAGTCCGACTTTTGTTCTTTAATTTGTGGGGGATGGTTTCGATTTGAAGTTAGATGGATCCATCATATTGTTCATATTACCCAACATATGATCCCTCATGGTCAGATCCATCTCATCTAATATTGAATTTAATGTTATTTTTTTCCGGAGATGAATTTCCTTCATTTGAGTTGTCTGCGCTCATGGATAACCTTGTCCAAAGACAATGTATATTCCAACTGAACTGGTAAGGAATGTGAACGATAATATGCTAGTTGATGCTTACATGGCAAACTGTATGAAAAAATAATTTTACAGTTGCAGGTATCAAACAAATTATCATCAATCTTATCCAACTCACAGGGGATATATTCAAGTACCTCTACGGATACGTGACCTCGTAAATCATTATAAATATGGAACATCATAATGATCGACCTCTCAAATAATTTTTTAAATTTTCAAATTATAGAATAGACAACTTGTCAATTTAACGGATCAATACATCGATACTCCACATTGTATCCCTCCAAAAATAGTTTTTGAATTTGGCATGAGCCAGACTCTAACATATTAAAGTAAATATTATAAGGAACCAAATAAAAAATATATGCATAAAACTCATATTTACATATAATAAATAAAATATAATACATTTGGCTTGCAAGACATCCAAAGTGCATATAACTATTCATCTATGCATATACAAATCATTCTTTGTAAGGTGTGAGCCATGTATGTCATAGATATTCTATTGCTTGCTGGTATGACGCAGACTCATGTAGCAATCCTGTCATGCTTGCTGGAATTATCAAAAGTCGAAGCAGTATAAATTTTTGCCATAAATTACCATTTTTTCACAGTCAGCACCAATCATACTGCTATAATTTTAAAAATTCCAGATGCACAACATATGATGTGCATCGGGAAAAACATCAGCAATAATATATAATTAACTTTGGTAAAAAAATAATGAGTACTTTGCTATGAATTATAATTAAACAAAAAGAAAGCTATTTTTGTAAAAATAGTTATTTTGTCAAATAAGGAGGATTAGTGGTGTGGAAGGGTGGGAAAGAGACTTCTTATTGAGAAATAGAATGAGAAATCGGGTAGTTTGAGAGAAGGCATGGATAAGATGGGCAGAATCAGAATGAATTCTTCACTAACCACACACACACACACACACACACACACACACACACACACACACACATATATATATATATATATATATATATATATATATGGGTTGGTTTCAGTGAGAGTATATGTTTTAAGTTAAGAATGAATTTGGTATATAGATTTTGATAAATAGATGACCAAGATTTATTCACATGAAAACTTATGCATGGAATGCATAATCTAATATGGACCATAGATCACACAAAGACCAATTTTTCAGATTTATTTTTATTTCTTACTCAATAAGCCATTCTCAATCCATCATATATATATATATATATTGATATAAATGGATGTGATTGTACAAGTATGATTTAACTCCATAGGAAGATTTATAAGGAGCCTCCTTAAGGAGGATAAAGTGGTAAAGTCCCTTAATTACATGAAAAAACACCATTTTTTTAATTTTTGGAACAAGATAGTTTTATTCCAAGTATAACCATGAAAAGTACATCATCTCAAGACAAGAGTGCAAACACGAACACCTACTACAAAATAAATACTAAACCACAACTTATAAACAAGACAAAGCAGGCAACGACTGACAGAAGTGTTGCAGATGAACATCATTCGAACACCTGCCTATGGTAGTATAAATCACATCCCTCGTCACCTGCTTTAGGTCCCTACCCAGTCCCTGAATATGCGCCGGTTCTTTCTAACCAAAGAGCATATACAAACTTCATACTAAGCATCTTGAGAACACGCTTCCGTGACTGTTTACACTTACATGCTCGACATACCCATGCAGCATATTCATCCAGGTCCTAGCAGTGAAGTAACAACCATACCATTGTAACAAAGAACGCCAAACTCCAGCAATAACATGACAAAGGAAAAACAAATGATCCAAAGTCTCATCATTCTCGGAACAAAACAAACAAACAAGATCAATGGAAAGATCGAAACGCAACATCCTATCTTTGGTGGCTAATCTTTCCCAGCAAGCTAACCATAAACAAAATCGAGCTCGAGGTGTAGCACAGTTATTTAACTGCATTTCTCTCCAAGAGGCAGGAGCAATAGGTGGATGCAGAGCCACATATGCAGCCTTCTTATCAAAATAGGAACCATTCATAAGAGAATCCCACTGCCTCGTACTCACCAACAAATCACGACACTTCATAAGCTTCTTCATAAAATAAGAGACCTGAACAGACACCAAAACTACCTTAAGATCCTCTCCTTTCAGGTACAAAGAATTGAGCCATTTAATCCACAACTTATCCGCTTTCTTATTAATAGCCCACAAAAGCTTCAAGAAAGCAATTTTATTATAAGTAGGCAGATGGATAAGCCCTAAGCCTCCTTATTTCCTCTACCTACCAATAGAGTCCTAGGCAACTAGAGCTTTCCTACTATGTCCCACCTCTCCAGTCCACAAGAACTTCCTACATATAGGCTCCACAACAGTCATTACTTTCTTCGGGAAATAAAACACCTAACATCAATAATGCTAAACTGCATGCAGAACACTTTGAACCAGTTGCAATCTACCTCTATAAGTGAGCAGCCTCGAGGTCCAATGAGTAACCTTACTCGCCATCTTCTCCAATAGGGGCTGATACTGAGCAATACTGAGTCTCTTGCCATTTAGAGGGATCCCCAAATACCTGAAAGGAAGTTAGCCCTCCTGTAGTTGACTCCATTGAAGGATAGAGTTTTTAACAGAAAGAGACACTTCAGCAAAATAAATTTCACACTTATTCTTATTTGCCACCAACCCAGGAGCACAACTAAACAACTCAAATGTATTCAGAATAGCAGAAACTGGCTTGAGATCACCCTTACAAAAGAACAACAGATCATCTGCAAACACCAAGTGAGTTAACTACAAAGGTTTACAACCAGGATGAAACCTGAAATTGTTAGGAATACTTATTAGATTTTGATGATGTCATCCCTGTATTTGTTTGTTTATTCAAATGTATGTTTTTAAGTTACTTGGCAAAATTGTAAAGAATAACCAAATGAGTATCTACTGTAGGCCAAATTGAGTATAGTTGAATACTTGGCAAAATGTAAAGAAGAACCAAATGAGTATCTTCTATAGGCCATGTAAGTTCGGCTTAAAAATCGGCTAAGTATAAATCTCAGATAAGTTCATATCAGAGAAGTCTTGGTCAACTCAAATGATCAGAGAAGGTTGACCACAGACTACTTATCAAGAAAGATTTATCAGAGAAGTCCTGGTCAAAATATATATCAGAGAAGTTTGACCAGACTGCAGTCAAGTGATCAGACGGAGTCCAAGTCATCTGAAGTTTGACCTTCAGATCAGATAAGTTCATCAGGTCAGAAGACTTCAGATCAGAGAAGATCAGTCAGGACAGAGAACTTCATCAGAGAAGTCACCTCAGAGAAGTCATCAGAGAAGTCCGACATCAGAGAAGGTTGACTGCACATCAGACAGATTGACCAAAAAGAGATCAGATAAGTTTTGTCAAAGTAATCACCCAAGTAATCCAGTCCACGTCAGCCTGCGTTGAAAAGTCAATAATCACGGAAAGTCACATGCGGGCGATAAGGGACAGACTTGAGAGATTCCCGGAAAGCAAATGAATTAAATAGTCATCCAGACCACCACTGAAGACTTTAGTCATACTATAATCTAAAGTTTCAGCCCCTTAACGTGAAAGTCTTCACAACGGTCGGAAATGGATTAAAATAAGGGAATCCAGCCTTGCAACGTTCGGAAAGAAAAACAAAGAAGTCTATTTCTCCAACGGATGGATTTGTTATAGGAATTGCAACAGCTATGAAGGAAGCTCAAGGATCTCCATCTATAAATACCTGAAGATTTTTTGAGCAGTACGATGCGAACAACACTCTCAAGCAATTAAAGCAATAGCAATCAAGAGAACTATAACATTGTAAAGAGCAAGAGATCACAGTTCATATATTAAGAAAGCTCTTAGTTGGAGAAGACAACCACTCATGTCTTAAAACCTGAGTTCTGGGTACTTCACTGGCTGAAGTTGCGCGATTGATAGGCATCCAATGATTTAAAGATCAAGAGGTGCTAGGCAGTCGGAAGGAGTTGCAACGACAGGATTTCCACTGGTTGGAAGTTGTTGTAGCTAAGTAGAATCACTGTAATATTTATCACTGGTTGAAAATTATAGTGAATTCATCTCCAACTGGTTTAGAGAAAAGTGGATTAGTAGAGGATTACCCCACCTCTGAGACCACTATAAACTGCCTGCGTGTTTTACTGCTTTAGCATCATACTTACCTGCTGCATACATACGTAAATGTTCCATTGTTTAGTTATTTGCTTTCGTCATCAGCTGACTTTCACATACCTATCTACAGACGACTTCAAGTCATCTGTACCTATCAGCTGAGAAACTCACCCTTTGTGGAAAAGAGTTTCAATAAGTCTATTCACCCCCCTATAGACTTATTCCTGGACGACTTGTGACCTACAAGTGGTATCGGAGAGGTTGGTTCAATTTTTCATAACCAAATCTGCATATCGATGATATATATTTAATCTCTCATTAAGAGTGGAACAGATGCAACACATGCATTCTAGATTACCTGTTTTTTCAGTTGACGAGTATGATCTTTGGAAGATAAGGATGCGGGCACATTTATCTTCCATCCATGACGACATGTGGTTCATAATCGAAGATGGTCCTTTCATATTCGAGAAGGACAACACCCCTGAGGAGATAGCAGCCGGGAAGCCAGAGAAGATCCCCAAGAAGAGGACAGAGCTGACCACCAAAGAAAGAAAGCTGCCCAATCTTGACAACCGGGCCAGAGACGTGTTATACCAAACTCTTGACAAATCAACAATGGTCAAGATCAAGAATTGCAAGAATGCCAAAGAAATTTGGGATACTCTAGCTGTGATGTGTGAAGGAACTGAGCTAATAAAAGAGAACAAGTTGGCAATCGCTACCCAAAAGTTTGACAACTTCAAGATGAAGAATGGAGAGCCTATCGACCAAGTAGACACAAGATTCACAGAGATAATTAATGAAATTAATTCTCTGGGAAAAACTTATGGCAACAGGGAGATGGCCCTGAAACTTCTAAGATCTCTCAACCCAGAATGGAATATGAAGGCAGTGGCCATGAGAGAATCCAAGGATCTTAACAAAATAAAGATCCAAGAGCTGTTCTCTGACCTAAAGGCTTATGAGTTTGAGCTTCCAAGGTCATCATCAACCGAGCCTGCATAGAAGGGAATAGCGTTTGCAGCTGAGTCCCCCTCCAAGAGCTAATCTGAAGTCAAGCCTCCAAATCCCCTAGATTTCGAGGAGGAGATGGCCTTTATAATGCAAAGATTTAGCAACTTCGGGAAGAATTACTCCAAGTATAAGAAGAACTATAAAGAAAATCCAAGGAGGAACCAAAAGGCCGGAAGCTGGAAAGTCGAATGTTACAACTATCATAAGACAGGACATGTTCAAATCGACTGTCCTGATATTAAGAAGGATGAGAGCAAGAAGGAGGTGAGCAGAAAAGAAGATCGAAGAAAAGCCCTCATTGGAGAAGACCAAGAGAGAGTAGAATCTAGCAGTGGATTCTTCTCTGATGATAATGAGGAGTATGACTATCTGATGGCCAACTTAGCTGATGAAGAGGTAACTTCTAAACCCTCAGTTTCAAATAATAATAGCTCAGAGATGTCTCAGGATATGGACTTACATGAGTCTGTCAATCAGCTTCTCAAAGATTTTGAGAAATTAAAATCTGCACACCTATCTGTATCAGCCGAGAAGACCCAGCTGCAAGATGAGAATAGGCAGCTGAAAAATGATTTTGAAAAACTCAGCCTAGAGTTAAATAAAACCAAATCTGATCTTGAAAAACAGGCTGCAGATAACTTGAAAAACCAGGCTGATAATACTACAGCTGAGATAAAACAATTAATTGTTTTAAATAGTGAGAAATCAGGTGCACTTGCTCATGTCAAAGCTGAGTTTACTAAATTGACTCAGCTAAGTAACACACAAGCGAAGGAAATAACCTCCCTGAAGGCATCTATAACCTTAGATGAATTGTGTATGAATAAAAGGCCACTATATTCCAGATCAGGCCTTGGATATGGCCCCAACACTCCCTCTAGTTCAAAAACTACATTTATCAAGGGAGAAACACTTGTCCCGTCTGCTGAGCCAACTTACAAACCTGTATTTCAAAATAGGCAGCAGTCAAGTCACAAGTTTAGGCAGCAGCCAAGGTATACAAGGCAGCCACCTAGACAAGAGACTAGGCAATGGTCAAGGCAAAAGCAGCAGCCTAGACAACATGCCCACTATTATCAAAGACTCCCCAAAAATAGATTTCAAAATGGGAGGGGCAAATGGAAACCTCAAGGTTATCCTAATTTTCAAAACGAACATGTGTGGAGACCTCAAAGATTTTATAAATGGTCTCAGCCAATATTTAGGAATGGCCCACACTACCAATTTATGAGTCATATCCAGTACACAATCCTAATCGAGGATATAGGCCCAGACCATACACACCTTTTAGGGGCAATCACCATAATTTCCATAATCCAAGGAGAAATCAATTCTCCAGGAAACCAACTAACCCCCGAGGACCCACACAGATTTGGGTACCTAAATCTCTGCTTGTTTGATTGCAGAAAAGGTGGAAGGACTACTACCACATCTCCACAAATTCAAATATAGGAGGTGAAGAATGGTTTGTAGATTCTGGATGCTCAAGGCACATGACCGGGAACAAGAAGGTGCTATCAAATTATACCAAGGAAAGAGGCCCAGATGTAACCTTTGGAGATAGCTCTAGAGGTCAAACAAAAGGATTTGGAGAGATGCACAGAGGAAACATAACAATATCCAAAGTCCATTATGTCAAAGGGCTCAAGTACAATATTTTGAGCATAAGTCAGTTCTGTGATGAGAAGAATCTAGTAGTCTTCACCATTTGGAAATGCATGGTGATAGATATCCTATCTGGAGAAGTGAAGCTACAAGGATTCAGAAGGAGAGATGTCTACATGATAGATTGGAACACAGAAACTCCCAACACCTGTTTTCTATCCAAGACAATAGCTGAAAATGGATGGATGTGGCACAAAAGACTATGTCACCTGAACTTCAAAGCCATCAACAAGATTAGTTCTCAAAAACTGGTCAGAGGACTTCCAGAAGAAGTATTCAGAAAGGAAGCTCTCTATGATGCATGTCATAAAGGGAAACAAACAAGAGCATCACTTAAACCAGTTCAACCTACCACTCTCACCACAAGGATCTTAGATCTACTTCATATGGATCAATTTGGCCCTGTCAAGCCAAGGACGTTGAGTGGAAGAAAGCATGCTCTAGTAGTAGTAGATGACTACTCAAGATATACATGGATTGTTTTTCTCTATAAAAAGAGTGAAACTTTGACAAAACTACCTGAGCTGATAAGGAATATCCAGAATGAGAAATCCCTCTCAATCATCAAGATCCGATCAGACAGAGTAGGAGAATTTCTCAACAAAGCAATCACTGAATACAGTGATCAGAATGAGATCCAGCACGAGCTTTCTGCAGCCAAGACTCCACAGCAGAATGGTGTTGCTGAAAGAAGGAACAGAACTCTGAAGGAAGCTGCCAGGTCCATGATTGCAGAAGCTGACCTGCCAAAAAGGTTCTGGGCTGAAGCTGTCAACACAGCATGCCACACTCAGAACAGGAGTATGATTGTAGGGAGACATGGCAAAACTCCCTATGAGGTGTGGAATGGCAGAACACCAACTGTTGCATATTTTCATATTTTTGGTTGTAAGTGTTTCATCCACAACAATGGTAAAACCCAACTAAATGCCTTTGATGCTAAAATTGATGATGGTTTCTTTATGGGATACTCAAAGAAGCAAGAAATATAGAGTATTTAATAAAAGAACCTTAGTTGTGGAAGAAACATCTCATGTTGTATTTGATGAGTCTACTGTTGAGTATAGGAAACAAGTGGAATCAATTGAGAATAAGCTCAAAACCGCCACCCTGGAAGAAGTCATCGTTCATGATACAGGAATGATGGACTCACCTGCAGATCATCCTGGAGACCCAACTGCATATCAGATAGGACCTCAAAACCTACCTGATCTAGTTGCTGCTGATGAAGAACCATCTGTAGCTGATAAAGACCCATCTGCAGATCAGACAGGATCCCCACCCGCAGATGACAAGACCGTAGCTGACCCAGTTGCATACCAAGGAGATCAGAACCAAGCTGAAGTGGAGAGAGAAGAAGTCCACCAAAGCAACTCTACAGGGGGAACAAACCCTGAAGAAGAAGAAGAAGAAATCCCCAAATGGCTTAGAGATCACCCCATTCAACAGATCATTGGAAACCTAACTGATGGAATCAGAACCAGACAATCCACAGTACCAGCAGGAATGGCAATGTTCTCTTGTTTCATGTCTCAAATGGAACCCAAGACAACAGAGCAAGCATTGGAGGATTACGCATGGATCAATGCAATGTAAGAAGAGCTCAACCAGATGGAGAGAAACAATTGTTGTGTCGCGATTTATACGCCTCAACAGGCGATCGGCATAAGGACCGAGCGACCGAACCAGAGTCAAATAGACCAAGGCAGACTTGCCGATCGAAGGACCTAGATCAGGACCCAGCGCCGAGCGATCGACAGCCAAAGCGATCGTCTCCTGGCACCTAGCGATCGTCCCAAGTGCCCGACCATGGACAACCGCCTCATGCCACGTGTAAAGCCAACATCCGTCAAGTCTGCGAAGGCCGAATCTCGGGATAGAGGCCCACGTGCAGATCCGGAAAAGGCGCCGTAGGATAAGGCCCTTTGACCCTAGCCTGTCACCAGCTGTAGGTGACAGGGGCGGCTTCTCACCTACCGACAGACCCGCCGAAAGGTCCAAGGTAAGACCTCCCGAGACAACGACAAGAGACGCGTGTTGTACTCTCATTGGTTCACATAGCTGGCTGCCAGCAGCAGTCGCGGAGTTTAAGGCAACCAACCCATGTGCTAAAGACTATCGCCCCCTTATTACAATACAGGAAAGGCGATCGCCCGTCAGGATTAAGACATCCCAACTCCTATAAATAGAGGACTTCCAGCATTCGGAAAAAGGCTTCTCTCTCTTGGTTACGCTATAGACTTCGGACATCTCTCTCTCACTATCGAAACCTCTTAACCTAAAGACGGTCGGCAGAAACGAGAACAAGAACGCACAGAGCTTCAACTCTGGTTCTTCCGGCAATCATCAGCACTCAAGAACTAGATAACTAGGGTCTTTACACTCATTGTAATTGTACTCTAACATTAATATTTGTACTCCCAAGTATTCGTATTAATAATATCTCGCGAGAGCATTCAAGTCCGGGCCTAACAAACCCGAAAAATCTTGTGTTATTTACATTCCCACGGACGTGCTCTCGCATTTTGTTTGTTACTCATCCATTCCATCAAAATAATATATTTTGGGTAACATCAATTGGCGCTAGAAGGAGGGCATCTACCTTCATTTTCTCTCCGACCTTTTCGAAGAACACTCACTGTTCTCCGGAACATATACTTGAAGAAACACTCACTGTTCTTCATAGAAAATCCTTCGAAATCATGACGTCTTCCACCACCTCGAAGAGAGGCACTCTATGAGCCGCCGGACGTCTAATTCCGTTCCGAGTCGAGCCCCAACCTACGGCGGAGGGTAGCTGCGGCGACGCGAGACTCTCGATCCCGCCCCCGAGGGACGGCCCTAGCCTCTCACTCGACCAGTTCCAAACCGCGGAACAGATCGAGGAAGCCATAGCTATCCTAAGGGAGCGACAGAGAGCATGCGACGCGCCCACTATTACCCCATCAGCCATCCACCGCGCGGGCAAACGGAAGCTCAAAGGGTTACTTATCGAGCGATCTCCAGAAAGCCCCGATTCGCAAGAAAAGGCGCTCGCAAGGCGGGACAGTTCCGTTTTCAGTCGCCTAGAAAGCGACCCATCATGGCAAACGGGAAATTCCGGCCCCAGCCATGAGACGACGGAATCCGAATCCGTCACCAGGAGCTCGGCATACCCGACTCCCAGAAGGCAGCCCAGCCATCTGGCTCCTCCTCGCCGAAGAACCAAGATCGGTGGCGACGACCTGATCGCCTACCGCGGAGCCAGGAGATCAGTACACGATCGCCTCGGCTCCCACTCCGAGAGCCAAACCACGAGCGACCAGGCTACGACGATGGCCGCAATGCAACGCCATCTCGATGGCATGAAGGCACTCCTAGAAACTGGGGCAGGCGCCAAGAGAGAGATCGCCGGGCCGAGTGAGCCGCTCGCGGTCCAGATCGAACTTGCCCCCGTGCAGCCAAGGATCGCTCCTCCTCAAACACCTTTGTACGAGGGGAGATCGGACCCCGAGAATCACTTGAGCAAGTTCCGAATCTACATGACCGGATGCGGGTCATCAGACGCGACTAGGTGTTGAATGTTCCTGTTAACACTGGGCAATCTGGCCCATAGGTGGTACATCCCATTGCCACCGCGATCCATCAGTTCCTTTGAACAACTGGCGAGCGACTTTACGTCATACTTCGCCGCCAAGGCCGCTCGAACAGAAGGTCCCCACCGCATGATGAAGATCAGGCAGGGGAAAGGCGAGTCCGACGAAGACTACATCGACCAGGTGGATGAAATAATCCTCAACCGCGAGCCCATAAGCGACGAGATCGCCCTCTACTCGGTCCTAGGGGGATTCAATGGTCTTTCGCCCATGTTCAATCACCTTACGAAGGATATCCCCCCAACCTACGTGATCTTCCACGCCAAGGCCGCAGACTTTTTGGCCAGGCAGAGGTTGCTCGCCCTTCGCCAAGGCGAGGGGGCAGAGACGGCGATCGCCAAGTCCAACAAGGCGGTCGCCAAGCCACCCGGTGATTTCAGGGCCTTCGAGGATGTGGAAGCCCATCTCCACCACAACCTTAATCTATCTCCGGCCCATACTTTTTACGCCATCCAGGGGCGCGAGCGGCTAAGCAAGCCGAAGGCGATAAGGGACCACGGTCATCTGGACCGCAACAAATTTTGTGCTTACCATAAGAGTCCCGGCCACAACACCGACCAATGCCGCGACCTCCTCAGACAACTCTGGAGATTGTTCGAGGAGGGCAAGCTGGACAGTCTAGTCAATTAGCCGGAGCCCCGGGCGAAAAGGATCAAGGGTCGCGATCGGCGACCGAACGACGATCATCAATCTTCCAACCCGATCGCCAGAATCGAGCACGGCGAGCTAGAAGACTTGTACTAGTCGATCCCACCGATCAACCCTGGCGGCCAGATCTTTATGCTTCAATCAAGAGGTGGAAACTTCGGAGGTCTTTCCCCAGTTTCCACCATGTCAAGCGAAAGGCTACTGCCCAAGCAACATCTCCAAAAATGGAGGACTCGCTCGCCCTCTAAAGTTCATCATCTAACATGATGGACCTAGGTACGAGATCGCCTCCCTCAGCACAACGTATACCGTCGAGGATCGCCATCTAACATGACGATTCGAGGTAGAAGAGTCCAGCCATGGTCCTGGAGGTCGATGGAACCGACAGCCTCGTCCATGCAAGGTTACTTTGGGCAGAGATCGCTCCTTCGTTTAAATACGAGGCGGGCGTAGCCGAAGGACCCTCCAAAACAGATCTGTGGACACGCTCGCCCGCCCTCAAAGGTCCATCATCTAACATGGTGGGCCCGGACAATGCGACGCGTCCCTACCCCCGTCACAACGTATGCCCTCAAAGGTCCGCCATCTAACATGTTGGCCCCAGGCAGAAAAGTGCTAACAAGCCACGGTCGCGGAGTCGATTAATCCGACGGCGCCCCATGCAAGGACTCCTCCAGGCAGAGATCGCTCGCCCTTCGTTTAAATACGAGGCAAAACGTAGCCTCCGGAGGACCCTCACAATAAAGTGAGTCGCGAGCCAGACCCACAGGTGGAATGTCGCTCGCGCACAAGAAACGATCGCGGAGGTCGGTCCATCGAACTCCACGACTGTGCACGGTTCCTCTAGGTCGAAACAATCAGCCTTCCACGAGGGATCTGCAAAATTGAAGATCGCAAGAAGAAGACCGAAGATAGCTCGCCAAACGATTAAGTCGCCCAAATCCAAGACCAAAGTTCGCTCGATGGGTCGCCCGTCATTATCTTAAACGATCGCCAGTGGAACCACCTCACCCCATGTCTTCAACATTGGAGCAAGCTGGGGGGCAATTGTTGTGTCGCGATTTATACGCCTCAACAGGCGATCGGCATAAGGACCGAGCGACCGAACCAGAGTCAAATAGACCAAGGCAGACTTGCCGATCGAAGGACTTAGATCATGACCAGGCACCGAGCGATCGACAGCCAAAGTGATCGTCTACCGGCACCTAGCAATCGTCCCAAGTGCCCGACCATGAACGACCGCCTCATGCCACGTGTAAAGCAGCCGAATCTCGGGATAGAGGCCCACGTGCAGATCCGAAAAAGGCGCCGTAGGATAAGGCCCTTTGACCCCAGCCTGTCACCAGCTGTAGGTGACAGGGGCGGCTTCTCACCTACCGACAGACCCGCCGAAAGGTCCAAGGTGGGACCTCCCGAGACAACGACAAGAGACGCGTGTTGTACTCTCATTGGTTCGCATAGCTGGCTGCCAGCAGTAGCCGCGGACTTTAAAGCAACCAACCCATGATCTAACGACGATCGCCCCCTTATTACAATATAGGAAAGGCGATCGCCCATCAGGATTAAGACATCCCAACTCCTATAAATAGAGGACTTCCAGCATTCGGAAAAAGGCTTCTCTCTCTTGGTTGCGCTCTAGACTTCGTACATCTCTCTCTCACTCTCGAAACCTCTTAACCTAAAGACGGTCGGCAGAAACGAGAACAAGAACGCACAGAGCTTCAACTTTGGTTCTTCCGGCAATCATCAACACTCAAGAGCTAGATAAGTAGGGTCTTTACATTCATTGTAATTGTACTCTAACATTAATATTTGTACTCCCAAGTATTCGTATTAATAATATCTCGTGAGAGCATTCAAGCCAGGGCCTAACAAACCCGGCAAATCTTGTGTTATTTACATTCCTACGGACATGCTCTCGCATTTTGTTTGTTACTCATCCATTCCAGCAAAATAATATATTTTGGGTAACAACAATGTCTGGGAACTAACAAACAGACCAGATCACAAGAAGGTTATAGGCACCAAATGGGTGTACAAGAACAAGTGTGATGAAGATGGAGTTGTTGTTAGGAATAAAGCCAGATTAGTCGCCAAAGGATATGCACAATGTGAAGGAATATATTTTTGATGAAACTTATGCACCTGTTGCAAGACTGGAAGCCATCAGACTATTCCTTGCATATACAGCATTCAAGAATTTTGAAGTCTACCAAATGGATGTGAAAAGTGCCTTTCTCAATGGAGTTCTAGAAGAAGAAGTCTATGTGGGGCAACCCCCTGGATTTGTCAAAGGAGACAAAGTCTACAAGCTTTTGAAAGCTCTATATGGACTCAATCAGGC
This sequence comes from Orobanche coerulescens, assembly GCA_033398695.1. Taxonomy (NCBI): domain Eukaryota; kingdom Viridiplantae; phylum Streptophyta; class Magnoliopsida; order Lamiales; family Orobanchaceae; genus Orobanche; species Orobanche coerulescens. The sequence goes on along the minus strand of CM065805.1, from coordinate 23,815,049 downwards.
ACCAAGAGCATGGTATGAAACACTCTCTGTGTTTCTAGAGAAGAACGGATTCAGCAAAGGCAAGGTGGATAAGACTCTATTCAGAATAGAGCATGAAGACCATATATTATTAGTACAAATATATGTGGATGACATCATATTTGGCTCAACTAATCCAGAGCTATGTGAGAAATTCTCAAATCTCATGCAAGGAGAATTTGAGATGAGCATGATGGGAAAGCTTAATTTCTTTCTAGGATTGCAAGTCAAGCAGATGAATAATGGAATTTTCATAAATCAAGCCAAATATACAAGAGACTTAATCAAGAGATTTGGAATGGAATCAGCCAAACCAGCAAGAATACATATGAGCACAAGCACACACCTAGATGCAGATGAAGGAGGCATATCAGTGGATTCAACCCACTACAGAGGACTTATTGGATCACTCTTTTATCTGACTGCAAGCAGACCAGACATATCATATGCCGTGGGTGTATGTGCAAGATTTCAATCCAAGCCCAAGCAGTCTCACCAGGATGCAGCTAAAAGGATTATCAAATACCTTAAGTCCACAGTCAATGTTGGACTATGGTATCCTAAAGATGATAACTTTGAGCTATCAGGATACTCAGATGCAGACATCGCAGGATGCAGAATTAATTAGAAAAGCACCAGTAGAACGTGTCAATTCCTAGGAACCAGACTGATATCCTGGTTTAGCAAGAAGCAGGTATCTAACTCAATATCAACAACAGAGCCAGAATACCTAGCTGCAGGTAGCTGTTGTGCCCAGTTTTTATGGATCAGACAACAGCTAAGGGACTACAAATCATTGCAAATGAAGTCCCAATATGGTGTGATAACAACAGTGCAATTGCTATAACCAACAATCCAGTATTGCACTCAAGGATGAAGCACATTGATGTCAAACATTATTTTATCAGAGACCATGTGCTTAACAAAAGAGTTAGAGTGGAAAGAGTCAGCACTGAATACCAGACTGCTGATATATTCACCAAACCTTTGCCTGAAGAAAGGTTTTTGGAGCTGAGCAGGGAACTTGGAACAAGATTGGGAATCTAGTACAGATGAGAAAGCTGCCTGAAGCAGATGTCCGAGAAGTCAACAAGGCCAATTGGATTCAAGAGGAAAAGAAATTTAAGACAAAGCTGGCATACGGAACCCAGATCAGTTAGATCTTGGAGTTCCTCGGTAAAGCGAAGGGACCTGCAGACCCCTTCCATGCGAACAAAAGGCTTGGTCACTTGGACCAAGAAACGCTGAAGAAGTTGGGCGTAGAAATAAAAGTCGCCCAGTTGCTGAAAGAGATGACTAGTGGAGCCACTCCTTACAGAGCGCCTTCAGACTCAGAGGAAGTCCGCTCTGATGCTCCAGAACAACCAGCTGAAGACCTACCTGCAGAAGAGACCACATCTACCCGACCTGCAGAGCATGAATCATCTGCAGATCATTCGGACTTAGACACACCCCTATAGCTCTGAGATTCAAAAGGAAAGCAACCGCAGAGGAGGTAGTGCACGTCACATCATCATCTGAGCCTTCTCCCAAGAGGCCTAGACGCTTGGACTTTGAAGAGGCAGAGCAGACACCTCACTCACCTGTACCTGCCCCTATCCCAGATGAATAGGAACAGCCTGTTCACCCATGCCTTAAGGCTGAAATCATTCCTTTGCTGACTCTTCCAAGCATGACAGAAGAGGAAGAAGTAGACTTAACCATCAACATTCCTGAAGCTGATTACACATTCAATCTGCTGGAAAACAATCCCCTGGAGCTATCCATTGATCAATTACATATGGTAAAACACCACTCACTCAAGGTTTCTTTTGTAAATGTTTTTGAAGAATGGAAGACCTTAAAATCTTTTCCATTCACTCAATTACAATCCTTTGTTGAGATGAGTAGCTGGGACTTTCCCCAGGCTACGGAGCAAGCGCTCATGCATTTTTGCCATGAGACAGATGTGATTTTAATGCTCCAGGAGAACTGGTTCATGTCTATTTTCAAAACCAACATGGACCAGTTCATCCTTAGTGTTATGGAAGGTGTTTTGGCTGGGATTGTAGATGAGGATGAAGAAGAAGGTGAAAAAGTTATAGAAATAAGAGTTGAAGAAATTGTGGAGGAAGAGAAGGTAGAAGGAGAAGAACAAAAAATATTAGTAAAAAAGAATCCGAGGAAGATGAAGTCGAAAAAACAGAGGAGTTGGAAGAAGATGAAGAAGGAGAAGAAGTTGAAGAAGAAGAAAAAGAAAAAGAAGATGAGAAGGAAGATGAGAAGGAACCTGAGAAAGAAAAAGATGATCATGATGATGAAGGAAAAGGAGAAGAGAAGAAGGAGGATGCCGAAGATGCATATGGTGCTGGAGATGCAGATGAGCCCGGGGCACCTGATCAAGCCCCCAGCTCAGATCATTCGGAAAATGAGGATGACATATCGGGGACCCCTGATAAAACCCCATGTGATTAGCCTCCTGCAGACAGTGAGTGCAGACAGGTGTCGATCGCTGCGACTCCGCAGCGTTGAAAGCTCTGGAGACCATTCCCCACAGGCAACACCTATCTCATCTGAGATGGATGACCTGATCAAACAACTAGTCAAAGAGACTGTTGGCCAGCTCGTATCAACAGAGATCAAACCTGGCCTCAAAATTATCAATGATAAAATAGACACTCTACTGAAGAGGAATGTTCCTCCTCCTCCTACAAATTCCAGAATGCCACTTGGCATGTCTGATTGGATGTCCCGAGTTGAACAGCAGTTAACCATATTGGTCGATACTGGCAAAAAGGGGAAAGAGAGAGGAAAGGAAGCAAGAGGACAGGGGGAAGAAGATGCTGCTGAGGTAGTCAGAAGGGGGCTGAGGACCAAGCAGAGAAGTGACCTCCCTCTCATTGAAGATGGGATGTCTAACCTGAAGAGGAAAGAATTGGTTGCTCCTGCTCCTGATGATGACCAACCTGCAGCCAATAAGAGAGAACCAGGCTGGGGGATGAGCCAAGATTTGAATGGGAAGGCAAAGAGCTTTGGCATGTTGAAGAATTCTTACCTGCTGAAGCTGGGCCAATGTGGGGAGACGCACGGAAGCAGTTCATTGACAAGTATTATCTCTAGGAGTTACTCCAGGATAAAAACTGCTCCCCACAGCAGACATTTATCAACTTCATGGACTCAACATGGCCAACTCTCTGGACTATTCTATTAAAACATGCAAAAGAATGGGATGCCTACCCCATGATTCCCCCGTTCAGAGCTGAAGAACCTCCTACTCGGATGGACAATGAGCTGGATGAGCTAGCTCTGCAGAGTGAGATCAAGAAATTCTGTGTGAAAAACAACGCATCATCTGCAGAGGAGCAAGAGTAAACATCTATGGTAATCAAAAGGAAGTATGGACTAGCTCCTGTCTGTCAGAGACCAATTGGAGCAAAGCTGCTCAGACCTCCTAAGCAAACTGTCCGGAGAGGAAGAGGCAGAGGGAGATAGGACATTGTATTGTACTTGTATTTTTTCTTGTAACTTTTGTTTTTAGAAGTACTTGTAATTTTCTGCACTTGTTTGATCATTCAAGCACTGTACTTGTAAAACATCTCTGAAAGATTTTATAACAGTCATTTGAATGACAACCACCAGTTGTCTCAAAACAAGACTGAATTTTGATTTGTGTCTTGCACTTAATCATGTGCAGACCTATTCTACATTTGAATATCTTGCTTAAGTTTTTCCATCATCAAAATAGGGGGAATTTGTTAGGAATACTTATTAGATTTTGATGATGTCATCCCTGTATTTGTTTGTTTATTCAAATGTATGTTTTTTAAGTTACTTGGAAAAATTGTAAAGAAGAACCAAATGAGTATCTTCTGTAGGTCAAATTGAGTTGAATACTTGGCAAAATGTAAAGAAGAACCAAATGAGTATCTTCTATAGGCCATGTAAGTTAGGCTTCAAAATCGGTAAGTATAAATCTCAGATAAGTTCATATCAGAGAAGTCCTGGTCAACTCAACTGATTAGAGAAGGTTGACAACAGACTACTTATCATCAGACAACGTTCTGAAGAAAGAGATTTATCAGAGAAGTCCTGGTCAAAATATTTATCAGAGAAGTTTGACCAGACTGCAGTCAAGTGATCAGACGGAGTCCAAGTCATCTGAAGTTTGACCATCAGATCAGATATGTTCATCAGGTCAGAAGACTTCAGATCAGAGAAGATCAGTCAGGACAGAGAACTTCATCAGAGAAGTCACCTCAGAGAAGTCATCAGAGAAGTCCGACATCAGAGAAGGTTGACTGCACATTAGACAGATTGACCAAAAAGAGATCAGATAAGTTATGTCAAAGTAATCAGCCAAGTAATCCAGTCCACGTCAGCATGCGTTGAAAAGTCAATAATCACGGAAAGTCACATGCGGGCGATAAGGGACAGACTGGAGAGATTCCCGGAAAGCAAATGAATTAAATAGTCATCCAAACCCACCACTGAAGACTTTAGTCATATTATAACCTAAAGTTTCGGCGCCTCAACGTGAAAGTCTTCACAACGGTCGGAAATGGATTAAAATAAGGGAATCCAGCCTTGCAACGTTCGGAAAGAAAAACAAAGAAGTCTATTTCTCCAATGGACGGATTTGTTACAGGAATTGCAACGGCTATGAAGGAAGCTCAAGGATCTACATCTATAAATACCTGAAGATTTGAATTGAGCAGTACGATGCGAGCAACACTCTAAAGCAATTAAAGCAATCAAAGCAATCAAGCGAACTATAGCATCATAAAGAGCAAGATATCACAGTTCATATACTAAGAAAGCTCTTAGTTGGAGAAAACAACCACTCGTGTCTTAAAACCTGAGTTCGGGATACTTCACTGGCTGAAGTTGCGTGACTGATAGCCATCCAAGGATTTAAAGATCAAGAGGTGCTAGACAGTCGGAAGGAGTTGCAACGACAGGATTTCCGCTGGTTGGAAGTTGTTGCAGCTAAGTAGAACCACTGTAATATTTATCACTGGTTGAAAATTATAGTGAATTCATCTCCAACTGGTTTGAAGAAAAGTGGATTAGTAGAGGATTACCCCAACTCTGAGACCACTATAAACTGTCTGCGTGTTTTACTGCTTTAGCATCATACTTACCTGCTGCATACATACTTAATTGTTCCATTGTTTAATTATTTACTTTCCTCATCAGCTGACTTCCGCATACCTATCTACAGACGACTTCAAGTCATCTGTACCTATCAGCTGAGAAACTCACCCTTTGTGGAAAAGAGTTTCAATAAGTCTATTCACCCCCCCCCCCCTCTAGACTTATTCCTGGATGACTTGTGACCTACAAAAATCTATCAACTGTCGACTAAGATACTCCATACACAAAACAAATAGGAAAGGAGATACTGGATCCCCCTATCGAAGGCCTTTACCCCTAGCAAATGGGGAGGTAAGCTGACCATTACCAAAAATCTAGTAGATAACGGTGGTAAGGCAGGTCATATGATCCAAGAAACAAACAAAGTAGGGAACCCAAATGCTCTCAATAAACCTTCTACAAAATACCATTGAATAAAATCACAAGCCTTTTGCAAATCCATCTTAATGAGGCATATGGCAGATAAATGCTTCCTACCATATCCTCGTATAATTTCCTATGCCAAGATGGTATTATCATGTATAAATCTCCCAGGCACAAATGCAGCTTGCTCATCTCCCACCAAAGAACTCATAACTAGACTGAGTCCATTTGTGATGACTTGAGAGATAATTTTATAGAGAACACCACAACAGGCAATAGGTCTATAATCTTTAATAGTATTAGCAGTTTGGCTCTTAGGAATAAAATAATAATAGTAGAGTTAATACTCTTCAACAGCTTCCTAGTGGGAAGAAAGATTGGACAGCAATAGTAACATCTCTACCTATAATAGACCATGAACTCTTGAAGAATCTAGAAGTAAAGCCATTGCCCCCCGGTGCTTTATCATCACCTATTTATTGCAAAGCAGAAAAAACCTCTTTTGCAGACACTTCAGCAACCAAAAGAACTCGATGATCATGCTTCAAAAGAGGACCAAATTGAACAACTTGAATATCTACCCCCGAACTGGTTTGAGCAGGAGTACCCAATAAACCATGGTAGAAATTCACAACTTCCTTCTGAATATCAAATATCAGTAACTAACTTGGTGCCAGAAGAATCAAACATAGCAGAGATGCAAGACACACCTCTAGACTTCAAAGAAGCATGGAAGAACTTGTTATTGCCATCACCGTGCTGAAGCCAATGAATCTTGGCTTTCTGTTCCAAAATAAGTTTGTGACCATTTATTCAGTTGATTCTGAGCAGCTTGCATATCTTGAAAGAGCTGAGCATTAATTGGATCCAACTCCAAGGTAGATTGCAAACTATCAACCTTCCCTCTTGCTTCAATAGTATTCAAACTAGCTTTGGAGACTAGCTTGTCATACCCCTGAGTAGCTCCCTGACTTGTTTAAGTTTAGTCCACACTTGATACATATTGACACCAACAACAGAAATCCTCCACACTTGTGAAACTGTAGCCAAAAAATCAGGATGCTCAATCAAACAATTAAGAAACTTGAACCTCCTCACTGGATGCCTCATAGGTGAGCCACAAGTCAAGAGAAGAGGAGAGTGATCTGAACAAGAAGGGTTAAGAACCTCAACCCTCACACTAGAAAACTGCTGTAACCACAAAACACTGCCAGAAGCACGATCAATCTTGGTATAAATAAGATTGGAAGCCTGTTTATTACACCACGTATACAGCCACCCCAAATAAGAAATCTCTTGAAGTTGAGAATCCACTAGAGCAGAAGAGAAATCTGCACATTCATCTGCATTAACAGGGAGTCCCCCTAACCGATCTCCAGTGGCTAAAATGTTATTAAAGTCACCAATAACAAGCCAAGCAGTCTGAACAACATTAGATAACCTTCGCATCTCAATCCAAAGATCACTCCTCAAGTCACTAGTATTGTGACCATACGCAAAAGTAATATGATATGCATAGTTCCAGCCAAATTACTCAAACTACCATGTACAGATTGATCAGTCTGAGAAATATACTGGCAAGACACCTGAGAACTATCCCAGACGACCCAAATCCTGCCATTTGATGCTGAACAATAATTACAACAAATAACATAGTATGGCCAAACTTCTTTCGCACAGAACAAGACTTAGGTGGCTTAACCCGAGTCTCAAGTAAACCAGCTATAACTACATTATGATTACGCATAAACTTAAATACTTCACTTTGCTTAAGGGATTTATAAATCCCTCGTACATTCCAACTCAAAATAATCCTTGACGGATAGAACCAGGGGGATCGCTCCCACCCTGCTGCATATCAAAGGTACCAAATCTCATAGGAGAAGACATATCATCCACTGGAGCATCTAAAGGATCAGAGATAACAAGAGCTCCAGATAAAACACCAAAATGGTTAGACTGAGGCACTATAGGACTAGAAAAAACCTCCATAGGAATGGGTACAACAGGCATATGTAATGGAGGAACAGGCACATGTCTCTGCCCCACCGGAACCCACTGACCAACCCTAGCAGGTTGCCTCCTCCTTCTCTGCCTTTGCACCGGCTGAGGTGGCACAAGAGGACCAGGATTAAGAGTACACTGATGGCCAACAAATTGACAGGTATGACAAAACTCAGGTACCCATTCATTCGTCAGTTCCTGCTCCAAAACAGTCCCAGACTCCATTTTAAGCTTCGTTTTAGTGATCAATGGTTGGCTTACATCCACATCAACCAAAACTCAGGCAAAAGTAGGGGTGAGCAGAAAAACCGACAAAAACCGATAATACCGAAAATACCGAAAAAATCGAAACTGAAAAACCGAACCTATAAGATATTGGTATGGTACGGTTTTTAAAATTTTGAAAACCGAATTATGCGGCTCGGTTTCGGTTTCAAATATGGATCCCGACTTTAAAAACCGAACCGAACCGATAAAACAGATGACTATTCTGCAGACTTTGTTTTTTCTTTGTGCAGGTTGTTATGAATTGATGGACTTGTGCTGAGGAGGAAATTCAAGACTTTTGTTTAATCTGATATTGGACTTTTTCAATCCTTAGTTATTATCATGTTATTGAAGTAGATTTTATTTTTATTCAAGCTTTGAAGTGGATTAATTATGTCTAAATCCTTCTATTTGAACTTACAATTGTCTGATTTAGCCCAAGTAGTTCAATTTGGGTCTAGCGCAAGCCCAACTTAAGTGGCCCATTTAATCAGCCCATTGACACCGAACCGCTACCGAACCGACACCGAAACTGATCACACCGAGCCGGTTTAAAACCGAATCATTTCGGTACTCAAATGCTAGATGCCGATAAGATGCGGTTCGGTATCGGTTTTAGCTAGAAACCGTACCAAACCGAACCGAGCTCACCCCTAGGCAAAAGTAACCATTGTCTGATTCATAGTACATTCATCTGTTCTTAATGGTTTTCCATCCACACTGGCAATCTTGCTCAAGCTACGACGTCCCCAAAACTGAAGAGGAAGTTTAGGCAATTTAATCCATAAAGGAATAACAGTAGACTTAGCTTGGGCAAAATCAAAGTCCGGAGTCCACTGCCACAACACAATTGGATGGTTCTTGATAGAATAAGGACCACCATTCATCACCCGTTCACAAGCCTCTGTAAAGGACAATCGAGAAATAAAATAACCATGGTCATGCTGATGAAGAACAGGACAATCAATAGTACCCCAAGCTTTTTTCACAAACTGTTCCATGTATCCCAACGTCTGCTCATCGTCAACCACATAAAAAACCAGAGAAAATTTCCATTTCAAAGTTTCTTCGCTCAACTCATCATCAGAGAAGGAAACAGACACCATCTGGATCAACCTCCGGAACAGTATAATCCAAGATGGCTCCCTGATGAGCCAATCGATTACTCCGTACAGCATTCGCAAAAGTAGGGGGAGGAGCAACACCAGACTGCTCACCAATCGGCTCAACACCACCCACATCTCCAGACCAAACTAGCCGCCTCACGGTTGGCTGTCTAGGTAGACACAACGAAACCCCCTACCCCCTCGGAGACGCTGCAGGCAGCTGAAGCAGGAGCGGCAAACAAACTAACAGGTGACACAGCACCAATCGCAACTCTAGGGTTGGCCAAATCAGAAGCCGCAGATCGCAAATTCTCACTCCCCTCACCCTCCACTGCACCACCATCATCCCCCCTCGATGTAGCAGCCACAATCTCAGAGCCCATCACCGTCAAATGGCCCTTCCGGTCGACTTTCCACGGTCGATCGCGTTTTCTCGCCATTCGCCTCTAGGAGCGCGTTATAGAGCGCGTGAGCAAATCTAAAACCACCAAAAATTAAAAATAGCTAAAATAAAGGAAACAATCGGACAAATTAAGTGCTCATACTTTCCAGAAAATTGAACACTGTCAAATCCCTAATTTCGGACCTAACCCATATCTTGGATCCGGATCTGGTGCAGTAAAACACCATGCTGTGCACCAGATCCGCCGTTGGATCACACACACCCGCACTCCAATGGCAAGAGAGTGCACAGCACTACCCTCCATATCTCCACCTTTCCTTCTTTCGCGTTTCATAAACAAAACAGTGCCCACAAGTTAAAAAAATATTGTGAACCAACGAATCGAAAAAGAAGAGAATCACAACTATTGAATGGGAAGTCCGGAGAATTAAACGACTATTGATTGTTAGTGGCGTGTAGATGAAAGAGATTGTTCGTCATCATGTCCGATCCACCCCATTCGTTGTGTAAGGTTCCTTGTTTTTTGTCAGATCTTGATTATTACTGCTTGTAATGGAAAATAGCATCGTAGGGTAGGCCATAATTGGAAAGTGGCAACATCTTATGGTTGAAAGCAATTCATGGTTATTACCTAACCCTTGTTTTCTAATTATTTCCAATTACACAAAGTAGAGGGGTAATACCGCCTCCCGCATTCACTCCTCTCTCATCTTCTGGGTTCTTCTTTCTTGGCTCCTCCCGGTCAAACCCTCCAACCACCACTCACCCGTGTTTTCTTCCTGTGCCCTCCGACTTCTCCTATGAAATCTCGTGACCCTCAGCGATAGAGATGTAAACGAGCTAGTCCTAACAGTTCATGCGCTACTCTAACGGCCGCTAAACAGCAAGAAAAAGTTGATTTAAACGTCACAGAAATATCGCTTAACCCTAACTAATGGGTTAAATATTTAAAAAATCTATTCTTTATTTTTTTTATAAGTCATAAACCAAAAAAAAAAAAAAAACAGTAACAATATATATTTATATATATATATATAGTAACAAATATACTATAATAAATATAACAAAAAATATACTTTTATGTATATACATATATATACACACACTATATTAACAAATACAGTAATAATATATATTATATATATAATATTAATATATATTACATATATAATATTAATATAGGTTATATAAATATAGTATTACTGCAAGTTGAAATTAACAATATATAATATATATGTAGCGGGCTTCGGGCTAAACGGTCCGGGGCAAAAAAGTCCGGATTTAAACAGGCTAGGAAATATCGGCCCTAACCCGATTTTTTGGCGGGTTAAACGGTCCAGCCTGCCGGGCTCGAGCCCGTTTAACATCTTTACTCAGCGATTCCATCTCGTCCCTTTGTGTTATAAAAGGGCACGGCCCTGGTTGAGGAAAAACACGGGAAAACGAACGGGAGTAAACCTTCATATCTGAGTGAATCGAATGAAAAGAAGTCCTCTCATTATTCTTTGTGTGAGCCGTGAATAGGGTTGTGAGTAAGGGATTCGGGTTCGTGAGATTCTGGGTGATTCTCCACCTTTCACGGGTGGAAGGTGAAACTCAAATGAAAAAATCAAACCGAAAGTCTGAAAAACCTGATGATGATAAAGAAAACCATCCAATAAATGGAAGAAGGCCAACGAGGTCTCAGATGAGGATGCAGGTGCAAAGCCTAAGAAATTCTCTCATTCTACTCGGCGAATACGAGTGGTAAACAAGGTTTTGCTTGAAACTCCTGAAGATGAGATCGACTGCCAGAAGGTGCCATTAAGGGATTTAATTGCGCGTGCTGAGCATCAGGAAAAACAGATGAAAAAAAGGAGGCAGAGACAGGAGCACCAGTAATGGAACAAAGAAATGGTAATTATTCGGGCCTCTATAGTGAAGATGAGACCTTTATTTCTAAACAAGGTGTAGAATATAATGATGGTGAAGAAGGAAGTCCTGTAGAAGAAGATACAACTTTGTTCTTCAATTATCATACCTACATGGACAAAACACCAAGCACAAGATGGTCAAAAAGAGGACACAGAGTTGTTCTATGAGGCTGTGAGTCAGTTTGGGACAGACCTTACCATGATACAACAACTTTTTCCTGACCGCACTCGCCGACAAGTAAAGCTGAAGTACAAAGAAGGAAGAACGTCAACATCCAATGAGGCTTCGTGATGCTTTGACCAACCGTACCAAAGATGATTCCCATTTTAAGAATGTGATAGAGTACTTAAAGCGAGTTGCAGCTGAAGAAAAACAGAATGCAGATGAAGATGACCAGATAGATTTGACAGGCAATGAAGTGGCAGATGAAGAAGGGACCTCGAATGGGAATGCTGATGATGAAGAAGGAAATGCGATAACTTTGTTCCAGTCGGAAGCCCTTCGAAGTCGGATGATGGTGAAGATGAATTGTTCTTGTTGAGCCAATATAAGAGTGACTAGTGAGTGGTAAACAGAATATCAATAAATTAGGGTCTGTTTTGAATATCTTTTTTTTATTTTTGAGCCTTTCCGGAGGCAGGTACGTGTTATTGAATTGTCTAGTATTGGAGTGTGAAAAAGTAGAGGGGTAATAAACTGATTAATTATTTCCAACTGATAGTATAATTATTTTCAAATAATAGTATATGGCAACTATTACGAGTGATTATTCAATTTGTGTGACGATGCAAACTTTCATAATGTTATTTATTTTTATTTTTGTTTTTGTTTTTGAAAGGTCAAGTAAATATTATTCCAAGATGAGTACAAAGGGTACTCAACCCTTACAACAAAGAAATAGTGCAGAAAAGCCAATTAGGCCATGCAACGTAAAGGATCACCTAACCATGTAGATATAGAAGAGTCCTTAACTTTTATGAGCCTAATAGATATCCGATGCCAAAGATTGATTTTTAAGTTTCCCACTTCCCTATATAGGTTTCGGGTGGAGTTGTTGAAAGATGATATCATTCCGTAGATTCCAGACGGTCCAAACTATGCCCACCCAAATGGTTGTCGCTACTTTGAAAGCGTCTCCTTGACCGATCAGGTGGCGGCGATGCAAAAAGTGTAACGCCAGATCAGAGTGATTGACCTAAGTAATTCCCAATCAAGAGTGGATGAGTCCCAAAAGATTGAAGTAGACTCACATGTTACTCATGCCTTTTTAAATTTAGTAAAATTGTATTTGATTCATTGTTTGATGTATGTTGTAGGCCTGAAGACAAGAACACACACCTGATGAATGAACCGTTCCCTAAGAGGATCGAAAGAAAAAACTAGGGAGCCGGAAAAATGGTCACCATAACAAAAATATATTTACAAATGGAGTAAACGTAACCAAAACAAAAGACATATGAGGGAATAAATTTGATAAAAGTAACTCACCTATTTTTCTACTCTTGTTGAGGCGAATTTAATTTTTTAGTGTTTTATTAGAATTATGTAGTTTGAACTATGCTTTCGAGGTTTAAACCATGCAATGTTTATAAAATCAATCCTCGTTATTTTCAATAACAAATATTTATTTATCTTGATGAATTTTTATAAGAGAACAATTAGGCTCGTCCGGCTTATAATCAGCTCGCATTTTTTCAACCGAGTCGAGTGCAGTTCAATGTTAGTATTGAACCGGTTTGGCTCGCTTTTAGATCAGTCATTTGGTCTTTACATTAGCCCGGCTCTATCATGAGTAGGCTCACCCTCGCCTCGTCTAGTCACCACCTCTAGTTATGAATTAGAGATGTTAAGAGTTAAGAAAAATACACTCATAAATCATTGGTTAGATTGGAAGGTATCTGACCCCATCCCCACATTCCATTACACATGAACATGAATACTTAAAAATAGAAAGGATAAAGTGTGATTTGAAGCGCCAAACGTGTTCTTTATCTAGAAGATAAACACTTATCAACCAAATAAGATACATTCCATATAAAATGAGTCGTTCATGAAGCCCAAGTGAGATTCTCTATAAAATATTTTATTATTAGACCAAAATAAAATTTAAACAACTCTTAGGCATCATACCAAATGCATTAGCATTAGGCATGTACCTCCTTGTCCTCTGAGCTCATATATCATGTCTCACATCCACTTCAGTGACGGTAATTCCTGATATTTCACATAGAGATGGTGAAAAGAAAGCGGAGAACCGAAGCAACCTTGATATTATTAACTAATACAAAGGGTAAAAGCGATTATCTGAAAGGAAAAGATCTCATGCTTAAGCCTTCACGTATTTAAACATGTCTAAATATACTCGAGTACTCATATTGCTCAGTCAAAGAATACTGATTTACTTATATGGCTATATGGGTACTATTCTACTCATTTGGCCTAGCGCTTGTATAGCTATATGAGTATATTGTACTCATTTGGCCGAGCGCGTGATTACTCCAATACTCATATGATATATACAATTTTCTTATGTGCAAGTGAGTTATTACACGAGTAAAATAATATTCATATTATAGGTACAATGCTCATTTGGTAGAGTATATAACCATACTCATAATCTTTAAGTACAATTTAAGCATGGATCTATTTGAACGGAAGAAAATGTTGGCTTATGGGCCAACGGGTATATAATGACATGCCTTGTGCTTGGATAAACGATCAAATCAGAGTTGGAAAGCTGCACGGATCGAAGTTTAGTCAAAGCCCATACCGATGTCAGTCTGTATATCATGAAGTTGGGCTCATGCACAGGCTCAAATTTAGTCAAGGCCCATGTCAATGTCAATCCGCATATCATCTATCCATTGCATGTGCATCCGAGTTCCTACATTGTGAAGTAGGGAACTATAAATTTCATTAATAAAGTTCGATTAAACATTCATTTATTTACTAATGAATGTTCATTATTGTTAATATGTATAGACTTTTTATGGGTTTGAATTTCCCTTTAACTAGATTTCCCTATTTTTACTAAAAGTTCATTATATTCAAACTAAATGTTCATTTATTGCTCATTATTTTTTAACAAAATATTCATTAGTTTTATCATTAAAGATTCGACTGGATGCTGAAATTTTGGTGGCCTCGTGCGACAATAAAAATATGACTGAAAAATTTTTGTCAGTTTTTAATGTAAAACTTAGTTCTAACTGATATTATTAAACAATATAAATACAGAAAATGATTTTGAAAACTTTGATTTGGCTTACAAGCAACATATAGTTAAAAAATTCAAGAAACACATATTTCATGAAACCAAAAAACAATGGCACCTGAACAAAGTCACTCGTAAAAAGAGAAAAAGTACGGAGAAAGAGGAAAGGGAGAGAAATTACCAAGCAAAAAAAAGGACCCGAGCCTCACATTTAGGTTGCTTAGACAACGTCGCTCGTAAAAAGAGAGAAAGTACGGGGACATAACATTCTTCCATACATACTAGAAATAGAAGGAAAAAAATAGATGAAATGCCTCGCGGAAAAAGAGGAAGAGGAGAGGGAGAGAAATTACCAAGCAAACAAAAAAGACCAGAGCCTCAAATTTAGATTGCTTAGACAACGTCGCTCGTAAAAAGAGAGAAAGTACGGGGACATAACATTCTTCCATACTAGAAATAGAAGGAAAAAAATAGAAGAAATGCCTCGCGGAAAAAGAGGAGAAAAATTACCAAGCAAAAAATGAAGGACCAGATCCTCAAATTTAGATTGCTTAAAATAAGATCAACTCCTTACCATTTGCTCCAAATTTTTAGTAAACTATAAATATTCTTTTTATTTATTTGATACATAAAATATATTTAATAAAAAAAATTGGTGGCCCTTGGAATTTGGTGGCCCTGTGCAGCGGCACCAGCGGCGCACCCCAGGGCCGCCCCTGATGCTTACTATGACCATCCATTTACTATTAAATGTTCAGTTATAACGGGAGTAGGTAGCTATGTACTTCATAGAGTACCTAATAATTTGCCTCACGGACTCGAGTCCATGGTACATCGTATAAATCCATGATGGACTAGGTGAATAAGTGTGATGAATATAGAATCTCTTGTATATTCCTTATTCGTAACGAATATACAAGAAACAAGTGATCAATATATCCATCACATGTACATGATGGGTACATGGTAAATTGTGATTATGTTGTTCTCCACTCCTAATCCAAGTCCCTCAAACATGGCCTTTGAGGCACATGTTTCTTTGGGCCTTTCAAACATCAAAGTTTTAATACAACAGTGATATCAAAGAATAATGTCAAATTCATAGGAAGATATGGTGCTCCAAAAGTAGGATGCAAGAATACAATCACATCACAATACACTAACTAAGTTTCAAACCAATCAATCTACAAAATTTGCATGGTAAAAAATAATAAAAAAAAAGTACCTCATCACCTGTAGTTGTAAGCTTTGGTCTCCAGGTGCAAATCATCTCTCCACCATTGATGAACACCATGAGCATCCTTAAAATCCCGTGCCGGGGTGAGATTCACTGTCAGATTCGCTGACGGAATAAGATGCAGCGGCTCTTCCGACGGCTTACCCATCGCGTTCAGCACAAGCCCCCCGATCGAGTGCTGCGTCGCCAGCCGTTCGATATTCCCCGCTCCAATCTCCTCCATCCGTTTCCGATGCTCAAAATACGCAACATACTCGGAGCATATGTGATCGCCCGGATTAACAAACAAACACGGCAACCATTCCGACAACCCAGCAAAACTCCCTCCCGAATGGCTCGTGTGGTTGATATTCTTATTCTTCATCGCGAGAGCAAGCCCAGCCGTGATGATACTCCCCGCAATCCTTATCCCGTTCTTCACCCTTTTATCCTTAATAATCGTCTCAATCGGGGCCGAAAAGAACGGTGGATTAAACAAAAATGCGTCCAAGAAAATGCCGGCTTTCGCCATATTTTTTCCCGCGAGCAAAGCCATGGCGGCCCCGAGCGAGTGGCCGACGAGCCAGACATTGGAACTTCCGAAGGTCGCGACGACGTGTCGGACGGCCTGGATTGCCGTTTCGAAACGCGACGTCTGGTGGAGCCCGTTCCGAATGACGTGGATGTCGAGCTCGAGGTCGCGCGCGAATGCATTCCCTTTGGTTATCGTGCCGCGGAACGCGATTACGTAGCGTGGGGACGGATCTGAAGGTGGGGATGTGAGTTGGAATATGGCGCCAAATATGGAGGAATCGGTGTCGTCGATGAGGTGGCGGTATAGGTGGAAATGGAAAGTTTTATACCAAGGAGGCGCCAGGGCCTGGGCACCTTCACGCTTTTCTTGGCGGTCTCGTTCCAAAATGTAGACACTTTGAACCAAACAAGCGGCAATGGACCGTCGGCGACTGAGGTTTGACCTGTGAAAATTGAGGGTACAAGAATCATGGATACTTGACTTCGGCGAGTTAAAGGTGTGATTACAATAGGAGCTCAGTTTAAATAGAAACTTACAAAAATATAACAGTTTGAAGGAAGAACTTTAAATAGGAATATTTACAAAAAAAAAAACCTTCGAAATTTAGCCTAATTACAAAAAAAAAAAAAAAAATCCACTCGTCATTCAGATTTACAATCAGGGTGCAATCTGTAAAACAGAAATGTTTTTCCAGCAAACATCCGAGTTTGTCGGGAGGTTGAAATCTTACCAATCGACTGTTGTGAGGTACAAAGGTCCTGAAAGGTCGAAATTTTCTCTTTCTGATACAATAGGATCCGAAAGGTCCACAATTTCCTTTCCTGATCCCATAACTGTGCTTATTTATTCTCGTCCAGTCCAACCTGCATAACAAATGAAATGAGACTACTAAGTCATTATGGGACTTCCTTGTCAACACGAAATCCGCATAATGCGGAGGCTCCCTAACCGGACAATTGTTACAAGCCTAGTCACCCAAAATACAACTTTTTTGCATAAAAAAGGTCTTAGCAAATTCGGGTATGAGAGAACTCTGGAGAGCTAGGACCTTAACCATTAGAAATATATACCGCAGACTTACATCAACGAGTTGAGAAATATATCATTTTGTACCAAGCACATCCTTCAAACTAGAAATCAACTATAACTGATAATCACTAAAATTCGTAACTGCAAAAGTAAAAATAAAAGAGACGTGATGCATTTATCTTAAACTCAACATATCTAGGATTTCCAAGTAAATAGATACTCACTCTATAATCAAAACATACTGAGAACCAAAAGTAGCTTTATTCTGAAGTAGAGACAACTCTATAATCACAAAATGAGGTTGAGCTTTGCTCTTAATGGTACAGAGTGTGATTTATGCTACAGCACTCATGAGTACCGAGGTTTATGTTGAGGACTCATGTAGTTAACGAGAACGACGAGAAGACCATTGGAGTTCTAGAAAATAATGCGTGTTGTGATGGTCTCACTCAAATCCACTAAGTTCAAGAGTCATTCACATAAATGCAATAGTTTGTTGCCCCACTTCGCTGTGTATAGATTCAACATCGAAAGATTACTGATAGGTAAGTGTTCTTTTCTTATTTCGCTTCCATAATTCATTTCCCGTCCATTGTTGGCGGATTCTTGGTGATGACAAGTGAGTTTTGACCTTTTCGGACATTTCTCCTTTGTTACAACCACTGTCCTATCATTCTCCTACCTAGTCAAAAGTGGTTACACAAATGGTCCATATTTCTTCTCTACTAAAATGAGAACATCCGTTGGATGAAAAAAGTGTTGTAATGGATACTTCTTCCTTATAGAATGGCCGATCAGTAAGGCAGTGGAATTTTTCCACTCCGTCTACCGTTTTCCAATTCACCAACAATGTGTAACCGGAAAGGCAAATTCCATCTCCTCTACCACTTTGCAGGACAATCTTAAGGAGCCAAATGGATGTCGTCGTCAATACACTATTGGACAAGGTGGTGGTAGACCCCCACACACATCATTGTGGACGGTGGATCCATCACATTACCTAATCGTGTATTAACACGCCAGTCATCTGGCTGGCTCCTTAAAATTACCGGCCCCGAATCGTTTCCAAATTTGGCCAACCAAACCAATGATCCAATGAAGGATACAAAGACGATAATGCCGAAAAACAAAGCATGAAACACAAACATCAAATAGTTATCGAATGTCGAGGGATCAGAAGATACATGTATTAGAGTACAACAAGATAACAGTAGAGAACATAAACAGAGCCAACAATCAATTTAGATTCGTGAGTGCCCGTCTATAAATAGAAAGTTCAGAAAATCAACAATTTGGCAGAAAGAAAGCGCATTCCATCCGGATTCGGAATAGATACTGAAATCCACTGTATAAACCAAAATGCTAGACGATCTTGTCAAATAAAAAAGCGAAAAAATAAAAGAAAAAAGACACTCACCCCCAGGGGACGCCTGAAATTTGCAGCATAAAGGAGGACAAGACTAGATGCCTCTCAAAAGTTCTTCTCTCTCTAGAGCGAAGAGAGAGAGAGAGAGAGAGAGAGAGAGAGAGAGAGAGAGAGAGATGGAGTGTCGTCCAAAGGAGGCAGATTCGTCTGTTTTTTTTCTTACATCAGGATTGATGTTATTTGGTCGGTGCGCCCCGATTACATGAGGCCTATTTCTTCCCCAAATATTTATCCCAGCTGTCTCTCAATATTTTTTCCTCTTATTCTAGGAGTAGAATTAAAGAAACACTAGAAAGCAAAATATGTAAATTATTATATTGCAGCAATAAATGCGAAATTCCTCACCCCCAGGGTCTCCACCTCTGACCCGGCAAGTGAGGATTGGTGAAGAATTAAATCGTATTTGACTGATAGTCACTGAGGTGGGAGAGCAGTGCATGATGCACATGAGTTATCCCACATTTGAGGATAAAACTCCCACACTGCACCGCGACTCGAACTCGCGCTTCAGCAATCGCCCATGTGAATCTGCAGAGGCAGGTTGAGCTGCCCATGCGGACAAATTGTATTGATAATATTGATAGAGGAGTTTTTATATAGGTTTTACATATGTAAATTATTGTATTGATAATATTGATAGAGGAGTTTTTATATAGGTTTTACAATGAGATTCTTTCCATACGTAGGATTACTTACAAGGAAAGACATCAAATTGAATCATACTGCCTCTAGAAGGATCTACAATCCCTACTATCTATGATACCTATTCTAATCAGTATTAGATAAGACACAGCCCGGAATATCTCTAATATTATTAATTAATTTTAGATCCTAGTATTGTTCTATGACTGACCGAAGCCAAATGCACTCCCTTACGGATTCGTGCAATGCAATTATCTATGCATGGTTCGAGGAAGTAGCAACCAGGGTCTGCTTGGTAGATCGCCAGATATCTCCGTATTCCCAATGGTGAATACATAACCAGTTTGGGAACGTCCTTTATGCGGGTAAGAGAGACAACCGGCATCAGCAAATCCAACTAACAGATTGTTGGGATTCTCTGCATAGGGGATAAGCTTGCTTGCATTAGCACTTCTGGTAGTCAAGCTGCCATGCTTAGCTGCAATATCAGAGGAAGATCGATGGTCGGTATGCATCGTCTTAACCTCAACAATTCCTTTCGGAATGTCTCTCTCTTGCATAGGGAAAGAACAATCCAAGATCACTGGAGCCTTTCAAGTATCGAAAGATGTGTTCTACTCCATTCCAATGCCTTATCCTGGGAGCAGAGCTGAATCTTGCTAACAGATTTACAGAGAATGCGATGTCTGGACGAGTACATTGAGCCATATATAACAACGCACTGATTGCACTAAGATACGGTGTTTATGCTCCAAGGACCTCTTTATCCTCCTCTTTAGGACGAAACGGATTCTTGTCCATTTCCAGACTTCGACCAACCATGGGGGTAGCAAGAGGATGTGTCTTGTCCATGCTAAATCACCTGAGCATCTTATGGACGTACGTAGATTGATGAATGAGTATACCATCATCTCGATGTTCTAGCTCTAAGCCCAAGAAGAATTGAGTCCTACCCAGGTCTTTCATCTCGAATTCAGACTTAAGGTAGTGGGCCGTTTCATCAACCTCATATATGGTACCAATAACATTCATGTCATCTACATAGACGGCTACAATCATGAATTATGCATCTGTTCTTTTCATAAAAATGCACGGACAGATATCATTGTTCTTTTATCTCTTCCCAATCAAGTATTCACGTAGGTGGTTGTACCACATCCTTTCGGATTGCTTCAACATATTCAGTGAACGACACAATTTTACAGCGTAAGCGCTCTGTAGTTTAGAGCTACTTGATTTGGGCAACAAAATCTCTTCGGGGACTTTCATAGAAATGTCCGTATCTAGATCCCCATAAAGATACGATGTAACCACATCCATAAGCTGCATCAGTTTTTCGGACACTACCAAATTGAGTAAGTAGCGGAAAGTGATGATATCCATAACTGGAGAATACGTCTCCTCATAATCAATGCCAGGGTGCTGCGAGAAGCCTTGGGAAACTAGTCTCACTTTGTAATGCATGACCTCATTCTTATCATTGCGTTTACGAACAAAGACCCACTTATGTCCAACTGGTTTAATGCACACAGGTACTGACTCGATACGGACAAATACCTCACTTTTAGCGATTGAGTCTAGTTCAGCTTGCATTGCGTATTTCCATTTTGGCCAATCGTCTCATCGTTGACATTCATCAACTGAGCGTGGCTCAACCTCATCGTATTCAATAATTTCTTGAGCGACGAAGTAGGCAAAAGCATCATCGACTAGCGTAGACGAACTGTCCAACAGTACATGTTGGCTACTAAGCATCATCGACTAGCGTAGACGAACTGTCCAATAGTCAGTTGTTCTGGAAACTAGATTTCCGTATCTTTCCATCCATAGATTGATTTGGATCATTAAACTCAGATTGTAGTGCTCGTTTCAAGTGGTTATTTTGGTATTTTCCTATTTTTGAGACTATAGAGCAAGGTTGAAGCCTTTTCAAAGGCATTATCGTTGATGTAATACTATGTCAATGATGGCCATATGGGCGTTTAAATGCATCGGGGTGTTCGATTTATATCTCCATTAATGATCCTTTTGGTAACTCCAACTTGGTAGACTTGCAGAGAAAGTAGGAATGTCGGTATAGCTAAGGTTGTTCAAAAATCACTAATTCCGTTTGAACTTTCAAAGCATAAATAAATACCAAGGAGGATGCGCCTAGTCGTGATTAAATGTTTTTGATAAAAGCCACCAGTGCATCAGATTAGCCAAACAATTCTTACTGAGCGATTATTTTGTAATAAACCAAACCAGACATGCTATTTGAGGGAAAAAATAAAATTCCATTCTTGCATAATCACAACAATTAATAGATTTTTATTTATCATGACCAACTTTATTACATTCATAGAAAATCTCAAAGTAGTTCTCAAACAAAAAACTAGAAACAGGACAAAATATAACTAAACCATAAAAACTAGTCAAACTACAATGATCTAGTCAAATTCAGCAACATCAAAATGATGGTATTTGTCCGCAATGGTGAGAGGAGGAATCTCAACATGGTTCACCTACAATTTGTCCGAAAACTTTGATTCGTACATATATATACTTTATTTTGCAGGTTTTATCCAATTCAAGTTGTTGTTTTGTAATCATCAAAAATGGGGAGATTGTTGGAATGTTTTATTCCAAATATTCATTAATCGAGTTTTGATGATTAAGTTGTTAAACGAAGAAAAACAACAAAGAAGCAAAACAAAACAACTAAGACAATCAAGCTGGGCAAAAATCACCTGATCAGACGAGAAGACAAAAACCTACCTGATCAATCGAGTGCAAAGTTACCTGAAAACAAAGTCACCTGATCAAGCTTAACATACGTAAAATAGAACAGATAACGTACGTAATGTGAAAGCTACCTGATATCACCAAAGTTACCTGATGGAATTAACGTACGCTATATACATAGAATAACGCACGCTATCGAAAGTACATAACGTACGTAACACAGAGGAGTTAACGCACATAATGAAGTGATCCTGAATTCAAACAAGGAGCCGTTGAAATATGACGTCATGACATAGGTCAGCATGCAATGGATAAGTGGACTAAAGATAACGTACATAAAGGGGAGAAGCTTAACGTACATAATAGAAGGAAACGAAGCTACTGGACTGTTTTGTGAAGAGCTTAACGTACGTAACCAAATGGTTTTAATGTACGCAATGGATCTAACGTACATAATGGTTGGGCAATAACGTACGTAATGAAGTGGCAGAGAGCTAACGGCTAGTTGGAGGAAAAAGTCTATAAATACCAAACCACTTGGTATTAATCTACACAACAACTTCAAGCAATCGATACATTGATCAGATATTGATATACATTCTATTGTTGTTGTAATTGTGCTTATATTGATAAGAGTTTGAGTGTGATGCACGAAAACTCATACACGAGAGGAAAAAGAAAGGATACAATTCGATTCAGTGTTATTATGATCAAAGATCCGGCATTATTAGAATCGCAATCTATATCCACGTGAGGTTTATCTAGTACCCATAGAAAGCTATTAGTTGATTCCTTGTCCAATAGAAAAGGAAAACGGTTTAACTTGGACCAACAAAAAGACAAGTGATTGAACGGTTTACTCGGACCGATAGAAGATGAGTTTGTAACGGTTATCCCTCGACCGATAGAAGAGAGGTGCAGAGGTTGATCTTTAGCCTATAGAAAAAGATATTGAAGAGAGGACGTAGGTACGTTTGGCCGAACCTCTATAAATCCTGTGTCGATTTATTTCCGCACCTTTATTTAAATCGCTTCCGCAATGCGAAACTCTATCTCCAAACGGCGATACCGACCAATATTGTTCCAACATATTCCCGACGACATGAGTTGGTCCACGTGGTTGGGCTTCACTAGGACCGGCGGCCGAGCCACCTTGCCTCTTCCACACATTGGAACAAAGACCTCGTCTTTTCCCTCGCTTGCTCGAGTCATGAACCCGTGGCGCTTGCAAAAACTGAGCAGCATTGCCTTTTCTATGTTGTCATGGTGCCTTACTGTGGGTAGCCTGATTCACTTTTGGAATCGGCTTCATACCAGCTGGGCACGTATTGCTGTTGAGAATGATCTCATGGTGCCTTTCTTTTTTCGCGAGGTGGGAGATAAGGTCACTAAATTTTTAATTCTCCCTTCCTCATAGGCAACACGCAACTGATAAGCAATCACACTTGCTCCCATGGGAAACATATTTAGAGTTTTTTTGATCAAGTCTTGATCAGACTTCTTGACACCACAATAACCAAGATGAGCGCGAAGATCCAGGACAGCTTGATTATAGGCCTCCACATTCGCATAATCCAAGAACCGGATTTGCTCCCACTGAAGTTTCAATTTGGGGAAGCACTGATCATGCGAATTATTGAAATGTTATTCGAGTGTATCCCATAGTTTCTTGGGGGTTTGCAAATTCATGTAACACTTTTTCAACAACGGATGTATATGTCTATGCAAGTACATCAGTGTATTAACCTTGGTTTTCTCGCTCGGTTCTTGAGCGACAGGCTCATTAGAGGAAAATATGATGGTAGTAAATCTCTTACCGATGAACTCTGGGTGAATATTGGAGCTTTGTACCATCTACAAGATATAAACAAGAGGAAGATAGTCTTGTTGGATTTCAGTGATAATCTAAACGGTCACAGTCAATGCTTTAAAAGTGCGTAACATAACCGTTACTCTATATACTCCCCTTAATTGTTGTTAGTAAAGTCGACAAAAACAGCGATATCAAATCGCACCTAGATACGTGGTGTATGCAACAACCACAAGTATCGACATTCAACAATTCTGTGACTCCCCAAGGACCGTCATATAATTTTCTTCGATACCCAGAGATACCGACTTCTCTCGCGGTCTCATCCACTGCAAAGTAGCATGGGAGATAAATAACCCAATAACCCATGTCCCCCCAAAAAAATTTCCGAAAAGAGAGAATTGAGATAGGGACAAGTTTAGATAATTATCTCGATTATGAAATTAGGCACGTGATATGGAGAAATTGGTGGTGTGCTCCAATCTACCGATTGGTACTCGATGCGACGATGTGAAACCGGGGGCGCAATTTTGGCGGTCTCAAAAAATCACAAATTAAAGGGATGTTCGGGTCTTTGGACCGATACTTTGAACCAGGTCGAACCGACTGGACTGGATTGCGGCTTTCGGCAGCGGGCGACTGGGCTGGAGCTGGTCGGATCGGGTGGCGAGTGGTGCGGACGATCTGGGCTTGATCGGATCGAACGCGGAAGGCAGTTGCCGAGCAGGTATCGTTGCAGACGATCTAGCCTGCATGGGTCGGACACGGGAGGCGATGTTCATCGCGTCTTGGTTGGGAAACATAGGCGGGGGCCTGGTCGGATCGTGGCTAGGTTGGATCGACAGGTGTTGACAGGGTAGGCAGGGGCCGAACAGGTCACGGCTGGGTCGGATCAGGGCGGATGCAGGGCACGGTCGGCACGAGCGGACTGTGATGGCTATGTTCAGCAGGGGCCAAGCAGGGTCGATCACAACTAGCTCGGATTGGGACAAATGCGGTGCACGGTCGGCATGGCCCGACTGGGGGGCAGTGTTCGGCAGGGGCCGAGCAGGACCAATCACGGCTGGGTCGGATCGGGACGGATGCGGGACACGGTCGGCGCGGGCGGACAGTGGTGGCATTGTTCGGCAGGGGTCGAGCAGGGTCGATCAATGCTGGGTCATATAGGGATAGATGCGGAGCACGGTCGGCACAAGCGGATTGTGGTCGCGGCTAGGCTAGATCGGCAGGAGAGGTCCGAGCAGGATCTGGTCAGCACGGGTGGACTATGGTCTCGGCCAGGCTGGATCAGCAGGGGAGGGCCGAGTAGGATTCGGTCGGAACGGGCGGACTGGCCGAGCGAGGCGATCGGGGCTGGGTCGGATTGTTACGGCAGGTGTCGATCAGGATCGATCACGATCGATCGCGGTAGAGTGCGGTAGTGGTTGATCAAGGTCCATCATGACAGAGGGCGGCAGGGGTCCGGGTGGACTAATTGGTGTGCGACAGAATGCGGCTGGGTGCGGTAGGGATCCCGCAGACTGAATGCGGCAGTGTGCGGAAGGATGCGGCAGGGGTCCAGCAGACTAGATGCGGCGGCGTGCGGCAGGATACTGTGAGTGCGCAGGGTTCTATGATCGATGCGGCGGTGTGCGGCAGATGCGCAGGGTCCATGGATCGACACTGTAATATCCGCAAATTCGATTTCCGGTAATTTTCATTTTTCCGGCAGAGGTCCGTTTCGACAACTTGCTTGTCGCTGTTTTGGAATTCTGAACCTATTTTGTTCTTGGAGTTTCTCCGCTTAGACGGGTCTCGATGATGTTTTTACGTAATTTCATCTTGTGGTATATTTTGTCTCATGCGTATTCGATTCTCCTTAAACTCGTTCGATTCCGTCACTTTCTTACTCCCATGAGTTAGTATGCTTGATTAGAGCATGATGTGAGTTTCGGATTGTTAATCCGACGTTGTATCGTGATTTTCGGATGTTTGGGCCGTTTTTGTAATTTCCTAGAAATTTAGGGAATTTGTTCCTTGTTCAACTTTGGTTGTGTACCTCAGATCGTTTTGGGGTTCCGTACTTCCATTTCGTGTTATTGTTGCCCAAATATCGATTCCTATTGCTTTTATTCTCTTTCCGGATCATTTTCGTCATTTTTGGGACCCGAGGGGGGGTATGAGCCGCGGCACAAGGATTGTGCGCCGCGGCACACATACTACCCAGTTGTTGGCCGAGCAGGCTGTACCGTGTGCCGCGGCACAAGGATTGTGCGCCGCGGCACACAGCCGAGTCAGTGCCGCGGCACACTTGTCCGGGCCGCGGCACACCCGTGTGGCACCTGCCGGCTAAAACCTCCTGTACCGCGTGCCCCGGCACAGTCCGGCAGTGCCGCGGCACATGCCGAGTCTGAGCCGCGGCACACTCCTTATGAGCCGCGGCACAACGAGCGGTCAGCCGACCACTGGGCGCAATTTTTGGCCCTGTGCCGCGGCACAGTTTAGCTGAGCCGCGACACACAATGCTCGGCGCTATAATCAGGTGTTTTCAGCGAGTTTCGCTCATTTCCTCCTTTTCTTCCACCGTGCGCGAGAGAGAGAGGGTTGAGAGGGGGATTTCTTCTCCATCCACCCTTTTGATTGTGTGTTTTTCTTCATCTTCCTTCGATCGTGTAGCTCGGATTGTGGATCTAGCACGTGTTCTTCGGATTATAGGGTTTGTATCTTCAAGAGGTAAGATCTCTTATACCCTAGTATGATTTTTGGGGAGGGTTTGGTGGTGATCTTGTGTTTTAATCCGAATTAACCGATGTTTTTTTTAGATTTTGATAGTACTCGTGACCCTTGGTTTTCTTGTTTTTGGTTGGGATGAAATCCCGTTAGTTCACCGTTAACCGATTTCAATTCCCTACGCACTCTTGGTGTTCGATAAATTGTCCCAACGGGTAGAACTAGGAGGGATTTCTTCGTATTCATGATGTGAGATTGATTGTATATCATTATTGTGTTAGGTCGGATTTGAGAGGATTGTTCGGACCGGAACCTATTCCTTCGTCGTCTCCCTCGCGTCGTATTACCAAGGCAAGTACCTCGATATACGAATTGTAACTGCGTGAAATCATTGTTGTCGAAGTGTATGAGTTTATATGGAGGTATATATATGTATGTGTATATATATATATGTGTGTGTTTATATATATAGTTACATGTTAAATATATGTATGTATATACGTATATTAATATATATGTTTATGTCGGTGATCGACGAGTGTTGAATTCTACCATTAGTTGACGTGCTCAACTTGGATTGATGGGCGAACTATAGTTATTCATATAATATAGTGAGGTTATATATTTATATATATATATATATATATATAAATGTGTATATATTCGGTTGAGTCGCAACATAGAGATATATGTGCGGTGTTGATTGAGTTTGATTGATAACGTGCGTGTTATTGTTTATTTGTGTGGATATGGACTGGCGGAGAAATTGTGTGACTTGATGTACCGAGTTGAAAATAGTTGTGACAATTGTCCGTGTGCTTGATGTTTGAACAATGTGGATACTTGTGGTGAGAAACGTCATATCCGGGAACCTCTGAGGCGGGGCGGTGTACTCCGGCACAGTGTACGCTGCAATGTGCGGCTCCATATGGGTGTTGAACGCCGGTGTCACCTAATGCGCGTGCACGGGGCGGCTCTTGCGGGAGTGACGCCGGTGCGGTGACATGTTCAAGGAGCGGCCGACATAGTGGAGTGAACGCCGGTGCACAGGTGTGCAGAGGAGGCGCCAGGCAGGCTTATTGGTTACGGGTATTTGAGTGATAGCCGAGACCCGTTCTTGACGATGTTCGTATCTCAAATTCTTTCAACTCACTTTCAAATGTTTGTCTTGGTATAGACCGCGATTCGTGTTTTTGAAAGCTTGTTTCAAATTGTTTTTAAAGCGTTTGGTATCGGGGTTAATTAACCAAGGAGGTTTGTGAAATCTCCGAGGGTTAATTAATCGGTCTTGAGCAGGATATGTCGAATGAGAGTTACGTACCTTTGATTGTATTGTGGTGCTATTCTGTATTGGGTCGAGAACCTGTGGAATGTTGAGATGATTGGTTTCGTGATGATGTTATTTGGAATGGGTTGAGAACCACCGTGAGATGTTGTAATGATTTCGTTTGTGACGGTGTTCTATAAATTGGATCGAGAACCCCAAATAAGTTGACTTGGTTTTGGGTAATCGTTTTCCATACGTTGGGTCAAGGACCCGAGAGTTTTTTTGAAATTAATTCCAAAAGCATCCCCATTCGATTTTGTTTAAAACCCCAAGACGACTCGAGTCATTAATAATGTTTTCAAACTATTTTATCAAAATACTTTTCCTTTTTTATAAAAATGGATTTTCAAACTTAATCTTTTGACTCCTTGGGCTCGTCCAAAGTTTGATTAGCGTTATGTTCCATATAGAGAATATGACTATGTGATTATTTTTCACCTTGTGTATGCGAGTGCTATCTTGTGTTAACTTTGGGAATGTATGGTTTGTGTTAATGGCTTCACGATGGTTGAATTTTGTGTTATTCTTGTTCGTATATCTTGTATATTATGTACTTGCACTAGCAAAATTCCGGTTTGCTAACCAGAGTTTTCGGGGTGGGTGCTGATATGCGCTCGAGTTTTGGCGGCTCGGGAGCGATCACGGGATTGGCTTGGAAGGAGATGGAAGGCAGCGATGCTAATCACACCAGTCGAGTCTTTTCTTTTGTTTCATTTTGGTCGGTATTTTCTTTGTCGTTTGAGTATTCACCCTTGCCTGGGTGTCGTTCTCGATTTTTAAATTGAGTTGTCATTCTTTTCTGTGTTCAAGTTTATTGTTGTCATTGTTGTATGAATGTCGTTAGTTTATGAATTGGTTTAAGACCTTGTCGGTCTACCTTGTATTAAATTTTGACCCCGGTCGGTCAATCTTTGAGTAGTCTTTTGGAGTTTAGCTTGGTGGATCCTTGTGATAAGGGTCTACGGCGTGTGACATTCCCGGGTCGTATTCTGGGGGTGTTACATTTATGGTATCGGAGCTTAGGTTTGCGAAAAACCTAGGCCGTTGGGTCAAGTCCATGTCTTGTGTAAGTCGCGCGCATCAGAGTCGTGATTAGTATCGTGGTTCCGACATCATCTTCTGGCAATCCGTGATGGTAAGCCTCCCGATCGTAAGTCCCCTTATACACGTATTTGATTACATTGTGCTAATATGCTTAATGTGAACTAGGAATTGGAACTTGTTGGTGATATTATCGTTTTAGGATATCACATGGAAGTCGAACATGTTTATCTGTTTCGGTACATTATTAGAATGAATTTACGAATGACAATTTTATCCACCGCATGAGTATTTTAAGATGGCTTTTATTATCTTGCAAACCGAGTTTTGATATTTTGGTCTTGCATGTTTTGATAGTATTCTTATGACGGTATTTGATGTTTTATAAATGACTTTTGTGAGTATTTGAGAATATTACCGACTTCGGCCTTTTTGGCATTTTGATCATTTTTTTTTAAAATGATTTTTAGCACAGTGGGTTCCGCACGGACCCACACGGGCTATAGTATCTCGAATATTTTAAAGCAATGCTTTGAAATTTTCTAACATTGTGTAAAGCCATGATTTAATACCGTCATGTTAAATGGTCACGTATCTCGGTGGAGAATTCTTTCGAATAAACATTTTTGAAGAAGAGGAAAGATTTTCAAAATTTTGATATTTGGGACTCAACATTTTCGAAATATTTCAAATTAGTTACGAATTAATTTTCGATTTCCTTTTTTTCTTTTATTCATCACTCGAAAATAATTTTTAGAGTCATTATGTAAACTTCCTCTTCCGAAATAAAAGACAGTGTTTACAAGTCTTGGGCGCAACGTGACTAGCCCCTTTTTCAAAAATTTGTTTTCATTAAGTGCATACATATAATGATCGTCCTCGTCGAGGAACTCGAACTTGACTTCATAAAATTTTGTGCTTTACGATAGTATTGTTATTCTATAGATGTTAACTAAACCTTGCGTTGATAAGGGTGGTATCTTTGTCACTGATTATTTGATAATCTTTGAATGGTACTATCTGTATTAGTATGTCGAGCCTTGGCGGACGTAAGTGTGATGACGGAAGTGGAAGCGGCAAGGTGGTTCGTATGACCACGATCCATGCTACGGTGAAGGAGTATCTAGATCAATCGATATCCTATGAAATCTCCTCAGTGGTCGAGCCCACGAGCGAAGCCAAGAGACCGAGGATATCTGGGAAGTTTTTGGGCGGTGAAGAGTCTAAGGCTCCCAAACCCCCACGTCGTTCGAACGCGTCGTCTTCGCGATCGGGAGTGAGCGCTTGGAATCCCAAGCCAGCATCGGTGACTCTCGGTAAGAAGGAGGGTGCTTCAATCAGAATATCAGGGACATGTTCGTGCAAATTGTCCCTCTACACTCTTGACTTGTTACCGGTGTGGGTGTGAAGGTCATCGGGAGAAACACTGTGAGACAGTTTCCGAATTGGCAAAGAATGCCGCCCTGAGAGAGAGCAG
This sequence comes from Orobanche coerulescens, assembly GCA_033398695.1. Taxonomy (NCBI): domain Eukaryota; kingdom Viridiplantae; phylum Streptophyta; class Magnoliopsida; order Lamiales; family Orobanchaceae; genus Orobanche; species Orobanche coerulescens. Next base: position 23,784,691 of record CM065805.1, on the reverse strand, counting down.
AGCAAGTGACTGGAGAATGTCCCGAAACCCTATGTCTCCTTCTGAAGAACCTAACATGGGAGGATGAATATTTTGCAATATGTCCTAATTGTTCTTTGTTTTGGACAATCGTGACTTTGATCGTTCTTCATTTCATTGCTCTATATTTCCAACTCTTGTTGTTCTAAGTTTGGGATCGAAATACCTTTTAGTATGGGGAAGTGTATTACCCGTACTTTCCTTGGTATTTTCGGCATTGTATGATTTTTCATTGTTGGTAACTCAATTATGACCCTCTCGATAATTTTTTTAAACTACCCTGTTGTACTTAGCCTACCGTTCTCCGAACGAATTTGAACCGTGTTGTTAGACTCAGTGAATTATTGTGGTCTTTCCATATCGAACCTAATTCTTGCGAAATTTTGTTCAAGCTAATATTCCTCGCGTGCAATTGACACTTCGAATGTGTTATGAACTTGGATTGTGGTTGGTTGAGCTCGAAACATGATTTTCGGGACGTCCGAACTATTTTGTGATTTTCTTAACTCGGGAGCTTTGGTATCCAAATTCATACCCCTTCACCTCAACTCGTCGTATTTACGGAACCTTGCTTTGCGCTTTGCTCGTGATGATTTGGGGTGAGCAAGTAGTTATTTCCTTGATTGTTCCGCGCTCTTTATTTTAAGTTTCGGACGAAACTTCTTTTAAGGAGGGTAGAATGTAATATCCGCAAATTCGATTTAGGTAATTTTCATTTTTCGGCGGAGGTCCGTTTCGACAACTCGCTTGTCATTGTTTTGGAATTCCGAACCTATTTTGTTCTTGGAGTTTCTCCGCTTAGACGGTCTCGATGATGTTTTTACGTAATTTCATCTTGTGGTATATTTTGTCTCATGCGTATTCGATTCTCCTTAAACTCGTTCGATTCCGTCACTTTCTTACTCCCATGAGTTAGTATGCTTGATTAGAGCATGATGTGAGTTTCGGATTGTTAATCCGACGTTGTATCGTGATTTTCGGATGTTTGGGCCGTTTTGTAATTTCCTAGAAATTTAGGGAATTTGTTCCTTGTTCAACTTTGGTTGTGTACCTCGGATCGTTTTGGGGTTCCGTACTTCCATTTCGTGTTATTGTTGCCCAAATATCGATTCCTATTGCTTTTATTCTCTTCCTGATCATTTTCGTCATTTTGGGACCCGAGGGGGTATGAGCCGCGGCACAAGGATTGTGCGCCGCGGCACACATACTACCCGCTTGTTGGCCGAAAGCGGTATGCAGGTGTGCCGCGGCACAAGGATTGTGCGCCGCGGCACACAAGTCGATCTGCGGCACACTTGTCCGGGCCGCGGCACACCCATGTGGCACCTGTCGGCTAAAACCTCCTGTACCGCGTGCCCCGGCACAGTCCGGCAGTGCCGCGGCACATGCCGAGTCTGAGCCGCGGCACACTCCTTATGAGCCGCGGCACAACGAGCGGTCAGCCGACCACTGGGCGCAATTTTTGGCCCTGTGCCGCGGCACAGTTTAGCTGAGCCGCGGCACACAATGCGGTCAGCGCTATAACTGGGTGTTTTCAGCGAGTTTCGCTCATTTCCTCCTTTTCTTCCACCGTGCGCGAGAGAGAGAGGGTTGAGAGGCGGATTTCTTCTCCATCCACCCTTTTGATTGTGTGTTTTTCTTCATCTTCCTTCGATCGTGTAGCTCGGATTGTGGATCTAGCACGTGTTCTTCGGATTATAGGGTTTGTATCTTCAAGAGGTAAGATCTCTTATACCCTAGTATGATTTTTGGGGAGGGTTTGGTGGTGATCTTGTGTTTTAATCCGAATTAACCGATGTTGTTGTTAGATTTTGATAGTACTCTCGTGACCCTTGGTTTTCTTGTTTTTGGTTGGGATGAAATCCCGTTAGTTCACCGTTAACCGATTTCAATTCCCTACGCACTCTTGGTGTTCGATAAATTGTCCCAACGGGTAGAACTAGGAGGGATTTCTTCGTATTCATGATGTGAGATTGATTGTATATCATTATTGTGTTAGGGTCGGATTTGAGAGGATTGTTCGGACCGGAACCTATTCCTTCGTCGTCTCCCTCGCGTCGTATTACCAAGGCAAGTACCTCGATATACGAATTGTAACTGCGTGAAATCATTGTTGTCGAAGTGTATGAGTTTATATGGAGGTATATATATGTATGTGTATATATATATATGTGTGTGTTTATATATATAGTTACATGTTAAATATATGTATGTATATACGTATATTAATATATATGTTTATGTCGGTGATCGACGAGTGTTGAATTCTACCATTAGTTGACGTGCTCAACTTGGATTGATAAATGAACTATAGTTATTCATATAATATAGTGAGGTTATATATTTATATATATATATATCTATATATATAAATGTGTATATATTCGGTTGAGTCGCAACATAGAGATATATGTGCGGTGTTGATTGAGTTTGATTGATAACGTGCGTGTTATTGTTTATTTGTGTGGATATGGACTGGCGGAGAAATTGTGTGACTTGATGTACCGAGTTGAAAATAGTTGTGACAATTGTCCGTGTGCTTGATGTTTGAACAATGTGGATACTTGTGGTGAGAAACGTCATATCCGGGAACCTCTGAGGGCGGGGCGGTGTACTCCGGCCTGGTGTACGCTGCAATGTGCGGCTCCATATGGGTGGTGAACGCCGGTGTCACCTAATGCGCGTGCAAGGGGCGGCTCTTGCGGGAGTGACGCCGGTGCGGTGACATGTTCAAGGAGCGGCCGACATAGTGGAGTGAACGCCGGTGCACAGTGTGCGGTGGAGGCGCCTGGCAGGCTTATTGGTTACGGGTATTTGAGTGATAGCTGAGACCCCGTTACTGAACGATGTTCGTATCTCAAATTCTTTCAACTCACTTTCAAATGTTTGTCTTGGTATAGACCGCGATTCGTGTTTTTGAAAGCTTGTTTCAAATTGTTTTTAAAGCGTTTGGTATCAGGGTTAATTAACCAAGGAGGTTTGACGAAATCTCCGAGGGTTAATTAATCGGGGGTCTTGAGCAGGATATGTCGAATGAGAGTTCTGTACCTTTGATTGTATTGTGGTGCTATTCTGTGTATTGGGTCGAGAACCCTGTGGAATGTTGAGATGATTGGTTTCGTGATGATGTTATTTGGAATGGGTTGAGAACCCTGTGAGATGTTGTAATGATTTCGTTTGTGACGGTGTTCTATAAATTGGATCGAGAACCCCAAATAAGTTGACTTGGTTTTTGGGTAATCGTTTTCCATACGTTGGGTCAAGGACCCGAGAGTTTTTTTTTGAAATTAATTCCAAAAGCATCCCCATTCGATTTTTGTTTAAAACCCCAAGACGACTCGAGTCATTAATAATGTTTTCAAACTATTTTATCAAAATACTTTTCCTTTTTTTTATAAAAATGGATTTTCAAACTTAATCTTTTGACTCCTTGGGCTCGTCCAAAGTTTGATTGGCGTTATGTTCCATATAGAGAATATGACTATGTGATTATTTTTCACCTTGTGTATGCGAGTGCTATACTGTGTTAACTTTGGGAATGTATGGTTTGTGTTAATGGCTTCACGATGGTTGAATTTTGTGTTATTCTTGTTCGTATATCTTGTATATTATGTACTTGCACTAGCAAAATTCCGGTTGCTAACCCCGAGTTTTCGGGGTGGGTGCTGTTATGCGCTCAGTTTTGGCGGCTCGGGAGCGATCACGGGATTGGCTTGGAAGGAGATGGAAGACGACGATGCTAATCACACCAGAGTCAGAGTCTTTTCTTTTGTTTCATTTTGGTCGGTATTTTCTTTGTCGTTTGAGTATTCACCCTTGCATGGGTGTAGTTATCGATTTTTAAATTGAGTTGTCATTCTTTTCTGTGTTCAAGTTTATTGTTGTCATTGTTGTATGAATGTCGTTAGTTTATGAATTGGTTTAAGACCTTGTCGGTCTACCTTGTATTAAATTTTGACCCCGGTCGGTCAATCTTTGAGTAGTCTTTTGGAGTTTAGCCTGGTGGATCCTTGTGATAAGGGTCTACGGCGTGTGACATTCCCGGGTCGTATTCTGGGGGTGTTACATTTATGGTATCGGAGCTTAGGTTTGCGAAAAACCTAGGCCGTTGGGTCAAGTCCATGTCTTGTGTAAGTCGCGCGCATCAGAGTCGTGATTAGTATCGTGGTTCCGACATCATCTTCCGGCAATCCGTGATGGTAAGCCTCCCGATCGTAAGTCCCCTTATACACGTATTTGATTACATTGTGCTAATATGCTTAATGTGAACTAGGAATTGGAACTTGTTGGTGATATTATCGTTTTAGGATATCACATGGAAGTCGAACATGTTTATCTGTTTCGGTACTTTATTAGAATGAATTTACGAATGACAATTTTATCCACCGCATGAGTATTTTAAGATGGCTTTTATTATCTTGCAAACCGAGTTTTGATATTTTGGTCTTGCATGTTTTGATAGTATTCTTATGACGGTATTTGATGTTTTATAAATGACTTTTGTGAGTATTTGAGAATATTACCGACTTCGGCCTTTTTGGCATTTTGATCATTTTTTTTAAAATGATTTTTAGCCTGGTGGGTTCCGGCACGGGACCCACGGCGCTGTAGTATCTCGAATATTTTAAAGCAATGCTTTGAAATTTTCTAACATTGTGTAAAGCCATGATTTAATACCGTCATGTTAAATGGTCACGTATCTCGGTGGAGAATTCTTTCGAATAAACATTTTTGAAGAAGAGGAAAGATTTTCAAAATTTTGATATTTGGGACTCAACATTTTCGAAATATTTCAAATTAGTTACGAATTAATTTTCGATTTCCTTTTTTTTTCTTTTATTCATCACTCGAAAATAATTTTTAGAGTCATTATGTAAACTTCCTCTTCCGAAATAAAAGACAGTGTTTACAAGTCTTGGGCGCAACGTGACTAGCCCCTTTTTCAAAAATTTGTTTTCATTAAGTGCATACATATAATGATCGTCCTCGTCGAGGAACTCGAACTTGACTTCATAAAATTTTGTGCTTTACGATAGTATTGTTATTCTATAGATGTTAACTAAACCTTGCGTTGATAAGGGTGGTATCTTTGTCACCGATTATTTGATAATCTTTGAATGGTACTATACGTATTAGTATGTCGAGCCTTGGCGGACGTAAGTGTGATGACGGAAGTGGAAGCGGCAAGGTGGTTCGTATGACCACGATCCATGCTACGGTGAAGGAGTATCTAGATCAATCGATATCCTATGAAATCTCCTCAGTGGTCGAGCCCACGAGCGAAGCCAAGAGACCGAGGATATCTGGGAAGTTTTTGGGCGGTGAAGAGTCTAAGGCTCCCAAACCCCCACGTCGTTCGAATGCGTCGTCTTCGCGATCGGGAGTGAGCGCTTGGAATCCCAAGCCAGCATCGGTGACTCTCGGTAAGAAGGGAGGGTGCTTCAATCAGAATCGCGGGGACATGTTCGTGCAAATTGTCCCTCTACACTCTTGACTTGTTACCGGTGGGTGTGAAGGTCATCGGGAGAAACACGTGAGACAGGTTTAGAATTGGCAAAGAATGCCGCCACGAGAGAGAGCAGAGCAAGTGGTGGAGAATGTCCGAAACCCTATGTCTCCTTCAAGAACCTAACATGGGAGGATGAATATTTTGCAATATGTCCTAATTGTTCTTTGTTTTGGACAATCGTGACTTTGATCGTTCTTCATTTCATTGCTCTATATTTCCAACTCTTGTTGTTCTAAGTTTGGGATCGAAATACCTTTTAGTATGGGGAAGTGTATTACCCGTACTTTCCTTGGTATTTTCGGCATTGTATGATTTTTCATTGTTGGTAACTCAATTATGACCCTCTCGATAATTTTTTTTAAACTACCCTGTTGTACTTAGCCTACCGTTCTCCGAACGAATTTCAGAACCGTGTTGTTAGACTCCGTGAATTATTGTGGTCTTTCCATATCTGAACCTAATTCTTGCAGAAATTTTGTTCGAAGCTAATATTCCCTCGCGTGCAATTGACACTTCTGAATGTGTTATGAACTTGGATTGTGGTTGGTTGAGCTCGAAACATGATTTTCAGGACGTCTGAACTATTTTGTGATTTTCTTAACTCGGGGAGCTTTGGTATCCAAATTCATACCCCTTCACCTCAACTCGTCGTATTTCCGGAACCTTGCTTTCGCTTTGCTCGTGATGATTTGAAATTTGAGCAAGTAGTTATTTCCTTGATTGTTCCGCCGCTCTTTATTTTAAGTTTCGGACGAAACTTCTTTTAAGGAGGGTAGAATGTAATATCCGCAAATTCGATTTCGGTAATTTTCATTTTTCCGCGGAGGTCCGTTTCGACCACTCGCTTGTCACTTTTTTGGAATTCTGAACCTATTTTGTTCTTGGAGTTTCTCCTTAGACGGTCTCGATGATGTTTTTACGTAATTTCATCTTGTGGTATATTTTGTCTCATGCGTATTCGATTCTCCTTAAACTCGTTCGATTCCGTCACTTTCTTACTCCCATGAGTTAGTATGCTTGATTAGAGCATGATGTGAGTTTCGGATTGTTAATCCGAAGCGTTGTATCGTGATTTTCGGATGTTTGGGCCGTTTTTGTAATTTCCTAGAAATTTAGGGAATTTGTTCCTTGTTCAACTTTGGTTGTGTACCTCGATCGTTTTGGGGTTCCGTACTTCCATTTCGTGTTATTGTTGCCCAAATATCGATTCCTATTGCTTTTATTCTCTTTCCTGATCATTTTCGTCATTTTTGGGACCGAGGGTATGAGCCGCGGCACAAGGATTGTGCGCGCGGCACACATACTACCCGATTGTTGGCCGAGCAGTGTCTGCGTGTGCCGCGGCACAAGGATTGTGCGCCGCGGCACACAGCCGAGTCAGTGCCGCGGCACACTTGTTCGGGCCGCGGCACACCCGTGTGGCACCTGCCGGCTAAAACCTCCTGTACCGCGTGCCCCGGCACATTCCGGCAGAGCCGCGGCACATGCCGAGTCTGAGCCGCGGCACCCTCCGAATGAGCCGCGGCACAACGAGCGGTCACCACCACCGGGCGCAATTTTTGGCCCTGTGCCGCGGCACGCTTTAGCCGAGCCGCGGCACACAATGCGGTCAGCGCTATAATCGGGTGTTTTCAGCGAGTTTCGCTCATTTCCTCCTTTTCTTCCACCGTGCGCGAGAGAGGGTTGAGAGGCGGATTTCTTCTCCATCCACCCTTTTGATTGTGTGTTTTTCTTCATCTTCCTTCGATCGTGTAGCTCGGATTGTGGATCTAGCACGTGTTCTTCGGATTATAGGGTTTGTATCTTCAAGAGGTAAGATCTCTTATACCCTAGTATGATTTTTGGGGAGGGTTTGGTGGTGATCTTGTGTTTTAATCCGAATTAACCGATGTTGTTGTTAGATTTTGATAGTACTCTCGTGACCCTTGGTTTTCTTGTTTTTGGTTGGGATGAAATCCGTTAGTTCACCGTTAACCGATTTCAATTCCCTACGCACTCTTGGTGTTCGATAAATTGTCCCAACGGGTAGAACTAGGAGGGATTTCTTCGTATTCATGATGTGAGATTGATTGTATATCATTATTGTGTTAGGGTCGGATTTGAGAGGATTGTTCGGACCGGAACCTATTCCTTCGTCGTCTCCCTCGCGTCGTATTACCAAGGCAAGTACCTCGATATACGAATTGTAACTGCGTGAAATCATTGTTGTCGAAGTGTATGAGTTTATATGGAGGTATATATATGTATGTGTATATATATATATGTGTGTGTTTATATATATAGTTACATGTTAAATATATGTATGTATATACGTATATTAATATATATGTTTATGTCGGTGATCGACGAGTGTTGAATTCTACCATTAGTTGACGTGCTCAACTTGGATTGATGGGCGAACTATAGTTATTCATATAATATAGTGAGGTTATATATTTATATATATATATATCTATATATATAAATGTGTATATATTCGGTTGAGTCGCAACATAGAGATATATGTGCGGTGTTGATTGAGTTTGATTGATAACGTGCGTGTTATTGTTTATTTGTGTGGATATGGACTGGCGGAGAAATTGTGTGACTTGATGTACCGAGTTGAAAATAGTTGTGACAATTGTCCGTGTGCTTGATGTTTGAACAATGTGGATACTTGTGGTGAGAAACGTCATATCCGGGAACCTCTGAGGCGGGGCGGTGTACTCGGCCCGGTGTACGCCGCAATGTGCGGCTCCATATGGGTGGTGAACGCCGGTGTCACCTAATGCGCGTGCAAGGGGCGGCTCTTGCGGGAGTGACGCGGTGCGGTGACATGTTCAAGGAGCGGCCGACATAGTGGAGTGAACGCCGGCACAGTGTGTGGAGGCGCCCGCGTGCTTATTGGTTACGGGTATTTGAGTGATAGCTGAGACCCCGTTACTGAACGATGTTCGTATCTCAAATTCTTTCAACTCACTTTCAAATGTTTGTCTTGGTATAGACCGCGATTCGTGTTTTTGAAAGCTTGTTTCAAATTGTTTTTAAAGCGTTTGGTATCAGGATTAATTAACCAAGGAGGTTTGACGAAATCTCCGAGGGTTAATTAATCGGGGGTCTTGAGCAGGATATGTCGAATGAGAGTTCTGTACCTTTGATTGTATTGTGGTGCTATTCTGTGTATTGGGTCGAGAACCCTGTGGAATGTTGAGATGATTGGTTTCGTGATGATGTTATTTGGAATGGGTTGAGAACCCTGTGAGATGTTGTAATGATTTCGTTTGTGACGGTATTCTATAAATTGGATCGAGAACCCCAAATAAGTTGACTTGGTTTTTGGGTAATCGTTTTCCATACGTTGGGTCAAGGACCCGAGAGTTTTTTTTTGAAATTAATTCCAAAAGCATCCCCATTCGATTTTTGTTTAAAACCCCAAGACGACCCGAGTCATTAATAATGTTTTCAAACTATTTTATCAAAATACTTTTCCTTTTTTTTTATAAAAATGGATTTTCAAACTTAATCTTTTGACTCCTTGGGCTCGTCCAAAGTTTGATTGGCGTTATGTTCCATATAGAGAATATGACTATGTGATTATTTTTCACCTTGTGTATGCGAGTGCTATCGTGTTAACTTTGGGAATGTATGGTTTGTGTTAATGGCTTCACGATGGTTGAATTTTGTGTTGTTCTTGTTCGTATATCTTGTATATTATGTACTTGCACTAGCAAAATTCCAGGTTGCTAACCCCGAGTTTTCGGGGTGGGTGCCTGTTATGCGCTCAGGTTTTGGCAGCTCGGGAGCAGTCACGGGATTGGCTTGGAAGGAGATGGAAGACGACGATGCTAATCACACCAGAGTCAGAGTCTTTTCTTTTGTTTCATTTTGGTCGGTATTTTCTTTGTCGTTTGAGTATTCACCCTTGCATGGGTGTAGTTATCGATTTTTAAATTGAGTTGTCATTCTTTTCTGTGTTCAAGTTTATTGTTGTCATTGTTGTATGAATGTCGTTAGTTTATGAATTGGTTTAAGACCTTGTCGGTCTACCTTGTATTAAATTTTGACCCCGGTCGGTCAATCTTTGAGTAGTCTTTTGGAGTTTAGCCTGGTGGATCCTTGTGATAAGGGTCTACGGCGTGTGACATTCCCGGGTCGTATTCTGGGGGTGTTACAACGGCGGTGTGCGGCAGAGGTCTGGCGGTGGGGGGTCGGCTAGGGTTTAGGCTGATTTTTTTTTCGGAATTTTGTAAAATCTTCTAGAGCTACATGCTGATAACGTGTTTCAGGAGAAAGTAAGAAAGGTATAAATATGAGTCAATCTACTCTATTCATAACACTGATAGAGGGGGAGTTTATATAGGCATTGAAATGAGAGTCGTTCCATACATTGAATTCCTAGATAAGGTAAGACATCTAATAAGATCCTACTACTCTAGAAGGATCTAGAACCTTCCATCTATGTATCTTCCTACAACCAGTATTAAGCAAGACACCAACAAATGAAGGATATACCGGAACAGGTGTCATATTATTACAATCAGGGGCGGACTTAGGGGGTCTTGGGGGTTCATGGATCCTGCTGGCCGACTGGAGTTGCAATGGAACGAGTCCGGGGAGGGTTCGATCGGCAAAACTCCAAAATCTTGGGTGGGGTCAATACTGGAGTCCGCTGCGGTGCTGGGGTCCTCGGGAAGAAGGGTTTTAGCCTTTGGGGGGAAAACGATAGTCAACATGCGATTTATCTACTTTTCGTTTTTTATTTATTTATTTTATTTTGACGGTAATGAACGAAGTTGTTTCATTAAGTAAACTTACTGAACCTAAACGAGTTGTTTTGGGGTCAAGAAGAAAATAAAAAGTCATTAAATGAAAGACGGGAGAATATTGAATACAAACTAGAAAACTTACTGAAAAGGTCACAAGCGGCATACACAAAAGATATAAGGGAACGACTCGCAATTCATCTCGCGACCTACCTGATTCCGAAGAGGAAGATCGACGGCCGGTATGCAATGTCCTAACCGCGACAATTCCTTTCGAAATAACGCTCTCTCTTGCATAGTGAAAGAATAATCTAAGATCACTTGATCCTTTCAAGTATTGAAAGATGTGTTTTACTCCATTCCAGTGCCTTATCGTGGGAGTGGAGCTGAATCTCGCTAACAGATTTATATAGAATGCGATGTCTGGATGAGTACATTGAGCCATATACAACAACGCACCAATTGCACTAAGATATGGTGTTTATGCTCCAAGGACCTCTTCATCCTCCTCTTTAGGACGAAATGTATCCTTGTTCATTTTCAGACTTTGACCAACCATGGGGGTAGCAAGAAGATGTGCCTTGTCCATGCTAAATTGCCTGAGCATCTTATGGACGTAGGCAGATTGATGAATGAGTATATCATCATCTCTATGTTCCAGCTCTAAGTCTAAGCAAAATCGAGACTTCCCCAGGTCTTTCATCTCGAATTCGGACTTAAAGTAGCGGGCCATTTTATCGACCTCATCTATGGTACCGATAACATTCATGTTATCTACATAGAGAAATACAATCACGAATCCTGTATTTGTTCTTTTCATGAAAATGTACGGACATATATCACCATTCTTGTATACCTTCGCAATCAAGCATTCATGTAGGCGGTTGTACCACATACTCCGGATTGCTTCAACCAGTACAGTGAACGATGCAACTTTACTGTGTAAGAACTTCGTGGTCTAGAGCTACTTGATTTGGGGCAACGAAATCCCTTCGGGAACTTTCATATAATTTTCCGTATTTAGATCAATAAAGATATGCTTTAAACAAATCCATAAGCTGCATATTCATTTCTTCGGACACTACCAAACTGACTAGGTAGCGGAAAGTGATGATATCCATAACAGGAGAATACGTCTCCTCATAATCAATGCCAAGCCGCTCTCTTTGTAACACATGACCTCATTTTTATCATTACGTTTACGAACAAAGACACATTTATGTCCAACTGGTTTAACACCTACGGGTACTAACTCGATGCAGCCAAATACCTCACGTTTAGCCATTGAGTCTAGTTCACCTTGCATTGCATCTTTCCATTTCATCCAATCGGCACGTCGTTGACATTCAGCAATCGAGTGCGGCTCAGCATCGTCGTCTTAAATAATATCTTGAGCGGCGGAGTAGGCAAAAGCATCATCGACTAGCTTGGACGACCTGTCCAACAGTACGTATTCACTCATACATTGTATCGAGATTTCTTTATTCTTAGACATGAACAAAGTTTTCGACGCGTTTGTCGATTGTTCTATTGTTGATTCGAGGACATATCCGCAGTCAGACGGAATCTCGTGTGACGGAGTCACTGTGTTGATAATGAGAGGATTTTGTGCCTCCATTCCTCTTCTCTTTCGAGGTTTGATATCCTTTCTACCCACCGCCCTTCCCCTCTTTCAAGCAGGGATAAGAGCAGTCGAAGCAGCCTTCCCACCACTAAGGTCGACGTGGGGGGCATCATTCCTTTGGGAGGCTAAACCTTGCCCTATAATTAGGACCTGTAATCTTTCATGAACATTAGCAGCAGGATTGGTAGATCTTGTCACTTTCGCAGTATCAGTAAAGTTGTCGGGCATCGAAGGCGGGAGCCTGGGTTGGACGACAGTTCTGGGTCACCGGAGGAAGCGGCCAGACAGCGGGGATCGGGGATCGAATGTGGCGGCAGAGTGCGGCGGGGTCGATCGTGGTGGTTGATCGGGCAGGTGGTGGTTCATAGTGGTTTCAGGAAAATCATGGCTTCCAGCTTAGATATCCTGGCGGATCTGGGCTGATCGGATTGCGGCAGACAACGGTCGGAGCTAATCAGTCTCGGCGGGCGGCTGTGGTGTACGTATGAGGCAGTGGTTGCGGGCGGGGGTTGGCTAGAGTTTAGTCCGATTTCTTTTTCCAAAATTTGTAAAAAAATTCTGGAGCTACGTGTTGATAACGTGTTTCAGGAGAATGTAAGAAAGCAGTAAAGATGAATCAATTATATTCATAACACTGATAGAGGTGCTTTTATATAGGCTTTACAATGAGATTTCTTCCATATATAGAATTCCTAGTTAAGGTAAGACACCTAATGAGATCCTATTACTTCTAGAAGGATCTAGAACCTTCCATCTATGTAACTTTATATATATATATATATATATATATATATATATATATAGAGAGAGAGAGAGAGAGAGAGAGTCAGGTTCAAACGAGAATGCTAACTATATAAGAGAACACAAGAATGGTCGCCCATGTACAAAATCATATATGATTCACGTACAAAATCATATATAATTACGTGAGTGTGTACATCAGTATAAAATCATATATGATTTTATACGTATATATTTGATTTTTTTGGTCAGTATAAAATCATATATGATTTTTTCCGTCAGTGTAAAATCATATATGATTTTATACATGGGCGACCATTCTCGTATTCTCTTAAATAGTTAGCATTCTCGTTTGAACCTGACTATATATATATAGAGTTGTGCTTTATTTATACATGTAAACTTATATATATATATATATATTATTATTATTATAACATTCACTCCCGGCCCCAAGCCCGGATAAAGTAGGAGGGTTGCGGTAGGTCTATGGCAGCCAGCGTAAAATATAGTCACGTTTGATTGACATGAATCATAATTTAAATATCATCGACGCGCTACACTTTCCAGGCCCGGGTGTAGTGAAAAATTTACGAGGGTTGCTAGGTCGTCGCCCAGAAGGGGCGCGCCATCTCTACGCCTGGGGATGGTATCAAATAAGCAAGGGTGTGCTACACTTCTTAAACCCAGGTGTGGTGAAAAATTTGGAAGGGTTGCTAGGTCATCGCCCGGACGCCACCTCAAAGTATAGGTGTGGCGTCAAATATGCAAGGATCATCGCAATGTGGACAGAGGCGCGCGAAGAAGATAGTCCACAAGCCTAGTAAGGGTAGTAAGATGTGGTTTGGAACTTGAAACATTGGCTCTTTGACATAAAGATCAGTGGAAGTGGTGGAAGTTATGAAAAGGAGAAGGATTCACATTATGTGCCTACAAGAGACTAAATGGGTTGGGGAAGGCAAAGGTCTTGGCTCCGTGGGGTTATAAACTATGTATTCGGGAAAAGAAAGAGGAAAAAATAGAGTGGGTATCGTCATAGAAAAGGACTTCATGGACAACGTGGTAGAGGTGTCTAGAAACAGTGATAGGATTATGAGTATTAAGCTTGTGGTGGGGGATGAGATTCTTACTATCGTAAGTGCTTATGCACCTCAAGTAGGATTGAGTGAGTTGGTGAGACAAGAATTTTTGCAGCACTTAGAGGAGGTTGTCGAACGAGTCCCTATTGGGGAGAAATTGATCATTGGTGGGGACCTTAATGGTTATGTGGGGATTGGACGCGACGGGTTTGAGAGTGTTCATGGTGGTTTTGGTTTTGGGGATCGAAATAAAGCGGGATGTGGTATATTGGATTTTGCGCAAGCATATGACTTGGGTATCATGAACATGTGGTTCGAGAAAAGGGAATTTCACTTAGTGGCATAGAGAAGTGGAGGAAATGCAAGTCAAATTAAATTCTTTCTAATGAGAAACGTGTGGAGAAAGAGGTACATGGATTGCATGGTGATACCCGGAAAGAGTACCGCGACTCAATATAGACTTGTCGTGCTTGATTTTCAAGGTAAGAGGTATTATAAAAAGAGAATCCTGCAAGTGGACCCTCGAGTTAGATGGTGGAAGCTTCAAGGGGAGAGTCGACAAACTTTTGTGGATAAGGTTGTCGCTAGATGTAATGATTTCGAGTGCATGGAGATGGATATAGATTCATCTTGAGCTATGTTGGAACATAACATTAAGGAAGCAGCAAAATAAGTTTTAGGGGAATCTAAAGGATACAAGCCATCAGGTAAGGACACATAGTGGTGGAATGATGAGGTAAAACAGGCGATAAAAACTAAACATGAATGCTATAAGGCATTAGGAAAATACCCGAGTGAGGAGAACTTTGAGAAATATAAGGAGGCTAAAAGAGAAGCCAAGAAAGCCGTTCGTGATGCTAGAGCAAAGATTAATCAAGAACTGTATACAAAGTTAGACACTAAGGAAGGGGAAAGGGATATTTATAAAATTGCTCCTATTAGAGATAGGAGGACACGAGATATTAGGAGAGTTAAATGTGTGAAGGATGTGGATCATAAGGTTTTAGTCAGAGATCAGGAGATAAGAGAAAGATGGAGGGCATACTTTGATAACATATTTAATGGTCAACATGAGGAAGATATTGGGGATGTAAGTATTGCTTCAAATTTGGTTAATCGGAATTTTATGCGACGAATTCGAAAGGGTGAAGTGTAATATCTGCATTTTTCTTTTTTCCGGTACATTTCATTTTGGTGTATTTTTCGTTCTTAGTGACTCGCTTGTAACCGTATTGATATTTCGAGAACATTTTGATATGAGACTTTTTGTCATTCGAACTTGTTTCGGACTTGTTTTACTCAATTCCGCGTTTAAGGTCATTTTCGTTGCTATTTGGGTTGATTCTCGTGATCGTTGTTCGGAACCACCGTTTCGGGGTTGCCGTAAATCCATCTTATGTCATTATGGATGTTCTGAGCTTATGTTTGGTGGTTCGATCTTGTATCGTGTATTTTAGATAGTTGTGTTGTGCATGGGAAGTTTAGCGCATGCTAAGTCTGTAAATTAGTGCACGTTATGGTGGAAATTAGCGCACGCTAGATATGTTGGCAAGGCGCACTAATCCGGTACTCCAGTAAGGGAAGAATTTTTTGAGGTTCTGGACTCCAGACAGGATTGAACAGGTAGCACACGCTGCACCGGACTATAGCGCGCGCTACGTGATTTGTTAGCGTACGTTATATACTTGGTAACGCATGCTATTTTGACCGGACAGTTGAGGCAGAATGTTTCTGGACTCTGGAGACGAACAGGTAGCGCATGCTATAGGCCGATAGCGCGCGCTAGCGAGGACTAATAACGCACGTTAATTATCGAGTAGCGCATGCTAACGAGTCAGAACCGAAGGTTCTGGACCAGGGTTGGCTGGTTAGCGCACGCTAACCATAAGCCCTTAGCACATGCTAAGGCGTGTTATATATAAGGGCTAGAGCAAGTCAACTTCGTCATTTTTCATTTATCTCCTCCCCTACGGCGATCTAGGTGATTCCAGGCGTGACGAAGCTAGGATTTCGGCCAGATATCTTTAGATATCAATTTCTTTCAACTCCTAGCACGGATTTATCAAGTTTCTAACATACTTCACCGTTCTATTCAAGGTAACATCCCTTAGAACCCTATTTTTGGGAAATTTGCGGATTTTCAATTTGATGTCTGATTCATTCCGTGTTGTTGATTAATCCATGATGTATGCGATTAATCTTAGTGGTATTCATGTTTTCCCTACAAGTTCATGGTAAATTTCGTGGTATTTGTGAAATCAATAGGGTTCAGTTGCGACCCACCCTCGTTCTTGTTTATGTACGAATTTACATGAATCGTAAGTGGGTTTTCGGGTGTATTCCGTTTTCGTATTCGTGTAGAATTGGTTGTGATTGTATTCTTCGAATCGTTCGGTTCGGGGTTGTCGATTCCTAGCAAGCGTGTTGATTTTCAGTTCATTTCGTCGTCAATTTCTCAAGGCAAGTATTCTTGTGAAACTCTTATGCTTAACATGAAATGGTAATGTATATGTGTGTGATTTGCTCACTCCGGGAGGGTCCGACGGGGCCTTGGAGGAATCTTTGATTTCGTTCCTGATTCACGATCTTATTTGGATAGCCAGTCCGGGAGGGTCCATAGAGACCTCGGATGGGACCAGTGGTTTAGCCCTGGTCCTAGGCGAGTCATGTGCGTGATTTTTAACTATGGCCAGTCCGGGAAGGGCCTTAGAGGCCTCAGATAGGATCAGTGGTTTAGCCCCGGTCCTAGGCATATTTTCAAATGTGATTAGTGACTCTTTGTTTTCCAGGGAAAGACATGTCTTGATTTTGAAACAATTTGATGCATGTACCATGATATGTGTAAGCAAATGGTTTTCCTTGATTACTTGTACTAGCGTAATTGCTAACCCCTTTGGGAACCCGTTTTTGGGGAAATTCGTGTTATGAATTTAAGGTTGCGCGCAGCCGGTCGAGCGAGCACTGGAGTAGTACGAGGATGATGGCCAGGGTTGTTGACGTGTGCAAATGAGTTCCTTTATTTTAGTTGCCCATTTTAAATGTTTGCTTTCAAACTTGTAAACTGACAAACAGTACTCGCGAGTACTTAGGCATTTTAAATTTGGAAGATGGATACTAAATTTTATTTGTGATTTTCGGTGATATCTGGTTTACCGGTTGTACCTGGCGTTTTATTAAATTTTTGTCTTGGTGATGTGTGTTTTCTCGCTAACCGAGATGGTTAGACGAGCGGTATTAATTATTTAGCCTGGTGGGTCCCACGTAGGGGTCCACGGCGCTGTAATATACCCTGAATATCTTGGGGGTGTTACAGAAAATGGTATCAGAGACTAGTTTTATGGATACCTAGACTTGTTGGTTAATTGGGTCTAGTTGTGTTTTATTTTGCACATCGTCTTCACGCTGCCATCATCTCGGTACTTCCAGTGTTCGTAAGTTTTCCTTACTCGATTCTTTTGTTTTCTCGTATCGTACTTCCGTTTCTTGAACTGTAATTGTTTTTTCTCTTGTACTTTTCATCAAGTATTTGGATAAGTGTGTCATCGTCTTCATTGACGATATCCTTATCTACTCGAAGAATGAGGAGGAGCATGCGCATCATCCGCCTGTAGTGTTGGACGTTTTGAGGACCGAGCGACTCTATTCGAAGTTCTCGAAATGCGAGTTCTGGCTGAAGGAAGTGATGTTTCTGAGTCACGTGATTTCATCCGAGGGGGTCCATGTGGATCCACAGAAGATTGAGGCAGTGCTGGATTGGACACCGCCTAAGAATGTGAATGAGGTCCATAGTTTCTTGGGTTTGGCTGGCTACTACCGTAGGTTCGTCGAGGGGTTCTCGAAACTGGCTCGGCCACTTACATAGTTGCTTCAGAAATCTGAGAAGTTCGTCTGGAATGACGGAAGGCAGTCGAGTTTTGAGGACCTGCAGAGGCATTTAACTTCATCCCCGATTCTAGCATTGCCGTGTGGCAACGAGGGTTTTGCTGTTTATAGCGATGCTTCGGGTCAGGGTCTTGGGTGCGTGTTGATGCAGCACGACAAGTCTATTGCGTATGCCTCGAGGCAGTTGAGGCCGTATGAGCTCAATTACCCTACTCACGGCTTGGAATTAGTGGCAGTTGTTTTTGTGCTCAAGATTTGGCGTCATTATCTCTTTGGCTCTGCATGTCAGATTTTTACTGATCATAAAAGTTTGAAGTACATATTTACTTAGCGGGAGTTGAATATGAGGCAGAGGAGGTGGTTGGAGTTGATTAAGGATTTTGACCTCAAAATCCTTTATCATCCAGGCAAGGCAAACGTCGTGGTAGACGCCTTTAGTCGGAAATCGGTTACGTTGCGGATGCTTGAGATACTTATGTCTCAATCTGAGCTTCAGCGTGATTTGATCGAGTTGGGTGCTGAGATTTTGTTGCCAGGAGTTGTCGCGCAACTTTGTGATTCGGAAATTTCATCGTCGCTAATCGATGAAATTAAACTGAAGCAGTTGGAGGATCCGATGATTACTAAAATCCGAGAGAATGTTCTTATGGGGAAGTCTCCTAGATTTGTGATTCACGAGTATGGTGTGTTGATATTCCAGAGTCGGCTTTATGTACCGAACGACTTGGAATTGAGGCAGAATATTTTGCGTGAGGCCCATGCTACGCCTTACTCAGTTCATCCTGGTTCGAGTAAGATATACAAGGACCTAAGGAGGAACTTTTGGTGGAATGATATGAAGGAGGAGGTCTAACAATTTGTAGCGAGATGTTTGACTTGTCAGCAGGTCAAAATCGAGCATCAGCGACCAGCCAGTCTGTTGGAGTCGCTTGCTGTTCCTGAATGGAAATGGGAAGATATTTCGATGGACTTCGTCATGAGCTTGCCGAGGTCGAAGTCTGGTATGAATATGGTGTGGGTGATTGTGGATCATCTGACCAAGTCGGCACACTTTCTGGGCATCAAGGATACTTGGGGTCCGTAAAAGTTGGCTAGTGTACTTATTGCGCATTGTGAGGTGTAATACCACGAGTATTCCATGCTGTTTAATATTGTGTACCTCGTTTTTAATGATTAATAATGTGCTCCATCGCGATGCTTGTACTTTTATACGTTATGTTTAGACCGTGTTGTCACATATAAAATCTTGTCCGCACTTATTTGTTTTTGTGATGCAATTGTATGATGTTGATGATATGTCGGTGACATACCTTGATGCCGTTGAGCAATTATCAGTGCGAATATGGCGGTGACCAACGTCTTCTTCCCCAAGAAATTGCTGGACGAGTCTAAAGGGAAGTCGCGTTATAAGGATTAAATGTGTTAATATAACTTAGTGAATTAAAACGAACCTCACTTACGTTATTCGTAGAGCATTACGTACGCTAGTCTCATTGCATTACGTACGTTAAAGCTTAGGCCTTACGTACGTAACGAAGTCTTCAGTCTTCGTACAAGAATCTTGAATCCGCGTGGTCAGGACAACTTTCGGCGCGATAACGACAGGCAGGTCAACTGATATTAACGTATGTTATATCGGCCAACATTACGTACTTTACACGAGGAATGTTACGTACGCTGCTACACCATTACATACGTAATGTTGGGAGTCATTTCGGGCAGAAAGTTCTGGGCATGCCTTACGTACGTTAACTTATTTTCTATAACATATGTAAGAAGCCTTATGTACGTAAACCTTCAGATATAACGTACGTAAGGAACGTCCTGCTATTATAAATCAACACTTCCCCTTTCATTTTGCACGAAGCAAAAATAGTCTCTCTCTAAAATCATTCTGCAGCCTCCTCACTCAAGTTCTAGCCTTCCTAGCCTCGTATTATCGTAGTAGAAAGGATTGTTCAAGTTCCGGAGAAGGTTTTGAAGGGGTTGTCTCCCGATATTCATCGTTCTTAATTGTTCTTCATCATCCCTTGTCAAGTAAGGTAAGTTTATCAAGTATTTGAATCCATTTTGATGATGATAGTATGTTGTACCAGATTTCGGGTGTTTTGGGTAGTTTAAAACTCTTGATGATAATTGAACCGTGGAAACTAGCACTAACCTTAATCTAAGCCTATCTCGGACTAGCATTCATATATCTTGTTGTGAAGATTTTATACTGGACTGTAACCTTATGAGTAAACCTACCTTGCTAATGCTATTGGGTTAGTTACGTAATAGATTGCGTTTAGTTGTTCAATTTTTGTTTGTTAAACTCGTTGGGATTGTTAAGATGAATTAGTTATCAAAATACGAATTAGATAAACAATCACATATATTAGGATTTCGCCGGAATTGTACTTGTCCGTTCTAGGGTTGTGGAATTTTGAATTTGAGTAATTAGTGAATTTACAAGCGGATATAGTTGTTGTCGCATCGTAGAAATATTGTATAAGAACATTGTGGTTAAATTATGTGATAAAGTGATAATCGATGGAATGAGTATTTAAGTAATTCGCATTGTTATTAAAATTATAATTTTGGTTTCAACATTATGAATCGAACTAGGTTTAGAATCCTATCGGGACGGGGGTAACTGTCGCTATTCGTCATTATCGCCATGAGGTATTAATCGTCGAATATATAATAGGTTGAGCCCTCGATTGTGGGCATTCGAGCCGTCGTGTCATCAAGGGACTCTCGTCGGAATTAAGGCAAGTGATACCTTGCTCATGTAACACCCCCAGAGCCATCCAGGAATATTACAGACATCTCAAATACGCCTAAGCGGCGATGACGGTAATATCTTTAAAAGATATTCGAAGACTTTATAAAATCTATTTATCAAAACCGTCGTAAAATCTCATTTGAAACTACAAGGCCCGAAATGCCAAAACTCAACAGTTTAAAAGCATACGTTAAGCCATCGCTTACACATACCGATAAAATACTTTAGAAAATGATTTTCCAAAATAAACCCAAGTTCTCAAAATACTAGCAACCCATTTTCAAACATACTCGTAGCGGATATAACGATTGACTAAGAAATACTATTGCAGCGGAAAAATGATAACTAGTCAAAGTACTCAATTCACAAACACACGTCATAGCTAGTATCCTCCGGGAAGCTCATTTCTTCACGACCGCTACAAGCTCGATATCCCAAGAATCTAAAAACAAGGCCCACAATAGGGTCAGCCATAATATCCAACAATGATAATGATCACATCACGTCAAATATATATCAATGAAAATACTACGTAAGGATACTACCAATGTAATCTTTACCGCCGTAACTTTTCCAACTCGTGATAATCCTTACCAAAGTAATCCTTACCAAAATTCACATCTCGTATCCTCAACAACACAAGAAACTCATACCCAAACATTTGTACTGTACCCCAAGCAATACCCGAGGTTCTCAAAACATCATAACTCACTGATACGAAATATACCAACTCTGACCAATTCAATCCATCGGATATCATTATCAAATCTCAACACGAAAATCGATTGTCCATCAAAGACAATACCAAAAAGGAAATACGGAACATACCTCAGGATATGCAATGCCACGATGAATCACGTCAGTCTAGTCCGAGATCAGATCAATACAACATACGGACATGGTCCTAACACAAGACCTACAAATGCATACTCACATGACGACATCAATATGCCCACAACAATAACAACAATGTATACTCAATGGAAATCCGATGACCCAGCGCACACAGCATAGATCCCAAGATGACCCTGTTAGATCAACATGAGGTGGATAACCAATAATATACATATGCACAACAACAACACATGGTAATCCAACGATCCAGCGCACACAACATAGATTCCCATGATGATCCCGTCGGACTAATGCATGGTGGAAATACCTGTCCAATGATCCAGCGCACACAGCTATAGATTCCCATGATGATCCCGTCGGACCAACGCATGGTGGACATACGACAACAATGCACAACTGCATAATAACAACAATACACAAATGCATGACAACAACAATACACGAATGTATCACAACATGATCGACACAAGGTGACAAAAATGACCAGAGTACTTGCCCCGGGTCCTTCGAGAGCAATCTCGATGTTAAAACCATCACTGATAATTTCCTCAACATTCGACAATCCAAAAGTACCACGGACTGTAGATAACTCATATCCTCACATTTACCACAATATATCCTCGATACCCAAATATACCAATAATGAATGGAAATCATATACATTATGATTCAACTCCCAAAAATCGGAAAACAACATACAATCCAAATCTCTAGAGTTCACAACACTAATCATTGCTATATGCATTATAACTGAAATGAGACTGAAACCATTCATTAAGTAACTGAACAAGTAATAACTTGCCTCGATACTGCCATGACGATGATGAAGTCGTTACCAATTTCCTTGCCTTCATCTACAAGCTCCTCGGCCCTGGCCAAAGAAATTCCCGAACATCCTCGAACACGACCGCAAAGCACGGTTCTAACCAATAATCAATCACCACAACCTATTGCAATAATCAATTAACAAAAATCCGATAACAATCAACAACCGACATACCCAGCCAATCAAACTCAACGGTTCCACAATATCTTGATTATATACAAACCAAATAATCCGACTCAACAAATACTAACTCATATCCACAATAAAAACCACAACTCGATAATTATATCAACAATTAATTCAACCCGATAACAAGGATTACATAACATACTCTATCCCGAATTTAATCTCATATACGAATTAACAAGATTCCTTCTTGTTCATAATCATAAATACATAGTAAAATAATACTACCAACATAATCGACAATCCGACTTATCTAAATAGTCCAATACCATTGATAATCATGTTCTAAGATTAACCACAATCTTTCCGGATTCATCCTTATATCATGATGCATATTTCATCAAGAACGTACAAAGTCTTCCACTACAATCAACATAACATCGGTTCTAATCATCAAATCCATGTTTATATCCAAAACCATATTCATAATCAACAAAACCACATAATCCATTACGTTCGAACATCTAGATCATTATCTAACTCATAATCCAAGGTATATATCATCAAACTCTCCATCATACACTTCACCTAACACTAGTAGAAATGACCCTTTCCATGACACATAAAAAATATCATGGAATGCCTTCAATGACAGTTATTGTGTGTCGTCCGAAACATCATTAAAGCCTGTGTCATTGTAGGGGCGGCCTTCAACGACGTTTGATAAACGTCATAATATAGTTTATGATGACACTCTATTTCTGTCATAGAAGTGTCATTGTAAGCCCAACCTTCATCGACGTTTGTTAAACGTCATAATATAGTTTATGATGACAAACTTTTTTCGTCATACAAGTGTCATTATAGGGCCGGACTTCAACGACGAGTGATACACGTCATAATATAGTTTATGCTGACAAACTTTCTTCATCATAGAAGTGTCATTGTAGGGGCAAACTTCAACGACGTTTGTTAAACGTCATAATATAGTTTATGATGACACACTTATTTCACAAAGAAGTTATCTATTGACATTTTGCAATCGTTATTAAATATTTTCAACGACGTCTCTCAATTGTTATAAAATATTGTCAACAACAATTTTACCCTATCATTGTAACTCTCAATATGTCATTATATTTGTTTATATGATAGTTACTTTCCATCATTGAAACATTTTAATGACAGTTTTTACATGTCATTAAAAATACACTTTGTACAAAAAAAATAATACAATTTACAGGGGTCAAAATAGCATTAATATTTCTAGTTACAGATCCAAATGTTCAATTACATCATAGATTCAAGCATTTATATTTGCATCAACATTGTGATGCCAGCTATACACGAACAACTTAATCAAATTGTCATGGACTATAGTGTGCCAACATCAAAATAATGCACAAGCTCAACGAAAATTCGCTATATGCATATAGCAAAAAACTAGAAAAGAACACAACTACAAATTATGCAAGTGCGTGGGATAATATACTTAATTGGCCACGCAATCGTACTCCCAACTGCATCTTCCATGACTGAAAACTCAGGCTGGAATCGGTAGAATTCTGCTCTAGGATTGATAGCTTCCTCGACCTCAATTCTATAACAATCTGGTCCCAACACATAGCCATGCACTTTGCTTGAAGGATCAATGGCAGATACTCTCCCTTTTGCCACCACTTCATTTGTACCCATCCAGCTAAGTATGTTGCATGATTGATTAAGAAGACAAAGGTTGCTTTCTTGCATGCACTACACAATCCAAACTAACTTCAAAACCAACAAGATTTTACAATATACAACAAGTTGCTCTCACAATCAACAAATTGAACATTCTAAATCACAACACAAAGAAATGCTTTGAGCAAACTTGAAAATGCAGCAAGAAACTTAAAACACAAGTATCAAGACTTGAAAATATGCAGGCAGCAAACTTGACCGATAATATGCACATATGCATGAAAATGCTTTGAGCATAGCTACGCTTTCCAGTAGTTATGTACATTAATCAATTTGATAACATAAATTTCAGCTACGAATGATAGCTTGGAATGACAGTTACAGGAATGCCTTTTCAATGATAGTTATTGGAATGACAATTACTGGAATGATAGCTTGGAATGACTTACTGGAATGCCTTTTCAAATCATGCATTACACGAGATCAGAACCAATCTAAACCATCTTAAGTTTCCATCTATTATGCCAGAGAGAAGAAACTGAGAACAAAGTAAAATGTCTTTTTTTTCGAATAAGAAAGAGGTGAGTTGATGAAAAAAATTGAACATTTTCTAACATAATCTTAAGAATTCCTAACATTACATTAGCAATTACACTTTCCTGACTATTTTGTGTATAACACCACCTTTAACTATTTTTTAAGTCCTAAAAATTTGTGGTTTGTTCAGAAGTATATTAACACATAACTCCAAGTTAATGTGCAGTTTACATACATAAAAAACCAACATGCTCATCCAAATGGATTTGATATATTTCCATGCCAAGGCAATGCCTATCGAAACACTGATAATCTCCTCTAAACAGCTTTAATACTTGAATAAAACATGAATAAAGATTTAGGAAATGGTTGCAGCATATGAATAACAGTATTATGCATAAACCAATCCCTCACTCTAACCATTACAAGTTGCCTATAAGTTTTCATTTAACATGATTCTCCTTCTCAAAGCGAAACTTTGACATAGAAGAGTAGGCATTTTCCCCTTTAAATTTCATCGGTCAAAGCATAGGCATTTGAACTGTCTTCTTCTCCAAGTCCCTTACAAATATGATCTAAATGTCTTAAGACGTGAATCTCCTTTTTTTTCTAGTCCTGTGGCTCAGCTTCAGGGTTAACAAAGCCTATAAGGTCCATTTATCTATAACAAAACAAATCTCAAATCGATATAGTTCAAAAGGCAAGAGGTGATATAGTTTAAATTACTTCAAGGTTCATTTGTCTATTAAAAAACACACCTATATTCTGCAAACTTATCTCAAGATGGTTCGTTTGAAAGTTCATTTCATGCTCTTTCATTACACTTTCCTGACTATAAAATAATGACATTTTAAAATGGAAAATATTACAACTCGTACACAAAAAAGAGACCTCAAATGTAGAAAATTAAACTTACTTTAGAATTTCCCGTAATAGGGCTCTCAGTACTCCTTTCGCCATTGACATGACCATCCTACTTACAAAATATAGGCAAGTCATTAGGCGATTAACAATATAACAAACTACTATATGATTTTAAAGCTAATTGTAAAGTAACTTGCCTCTGCATTATCATGACTGCTTCTTTGCTTACTTCCAGCATCGCTAGGACTTCGTATTTGCTTATTTCCAGTCTTTCAAAATATGAAAATGATAACTATTTCAGCGAGAAACAAATATAAAATATATATATATATATATATATATATATGAAGACAGTGAATAACTACCAGTTGTAGAAACATTTCTTCAAGCCTCTTTGTCCTTTCACAAGTTGCATCAAGTTTGTCCTGAAATGCTTGTAAGGTAGTAGCATTTTGTAGTATTCCATCTACCCTTGAAGGTGTGACGCCGGCTCCCATGCCTCGAACACGACCATTTTTCTCCTTACCAAGTACTTGACTCGGACATCGTGCTTTATAGGAATAGGTCCTTCGAAGGAGGTTGCTCAAAGAAGTTTCACTTTTAACTCAAATTTAAACAAAGACAAGAGAAAATCGAAATCATGCATATCATAATAGAAATGGAACTTTGTACCTAAACTTGAAGAAACAAACATGTTGGGGAGAGTACTTACACATATGTCTTGAACATACTTTTTTTTGGACTTCTCATGGCCTTTAAGAAATGACTGTGTTCTACAGAGTGTTTCTCCTATTTTTTTTTCTTTAAACAACAGAACATTTAACATATTGATGTTTTATAGATTAAATATAAATACTTTAGTATTGTAGGATGAATTCTTTTTACTTACATGATCATATTCCTCCCTTGCATATCCTTTTCTACTTAAATTGTGCGGAAGAAGTTGTTTAGCCCTTATTTCCTGCATTTTTTCCCTCTTTACCTATAAATTATAACAAACAAATTTCACATTACGCACAAGGTTATTAAGTCGGAAAGTCGAGCTCAGTCTCCTGAGTACCTTCGTAAAGACTAGTCGACAAGTCGAGTCGACTAGTCGTGACTAGTCGCCAAGTGTATTTTATACATGTATTTTTTAAATTTAATATATGAGCATATGACATAATTTAATATAATAATAAGATGATAGATATAAGTTCAAATTAAACATAATAATAAGTTCAAATTCAACAAATATCCATGACAAATATCCATAATAGATGATAGATCGATCTGGAAGTGCATTTCTAAATAAAGACCTAGCCAAGAAAACGACCGGATCTGGAAGAAAACGATCGATTCTTTGATTTGGGAGGCGGCAATGCGATTGGGACTTGGACCAGTCGTGTTTTTAGGGTTTTAGGCTCAATACTCTTTAAATAGGACTTGACGGGTATGTTTCAGAAATTGGTAATGGTTCGTGTCATTAATAAGAAACTCTAGTCGACTTACTTTACAAGTCATGGACGATTGCTTCAATTTGGCGTCGTCGACTAGCCGATGACTAGTTGTCGATGTGATAACAGTGATTATGTACCATATATTTTTTCATTTCACTGCTACTTTAACACACGAACATAATATAAATTGACTTACTCTCCATTCAGGGGAGCTTCTTTCGGCCACGAATTCATCCCACTCGTTATGTGGCACACAAGCAGGCCTAATCGAGCCAATTAGTCGTGCATTGTCTGTCCTACTACGACGAGAATCTAAAGCAGTCAGCACGCTATTAGTGAGTTCATTCTTGTAAGGTCTCCATAGCCTTCCCATTTGTTGGAAGATATATGTCTTATGAATCTCAGCCACCTTATATTGTTGCTACACACAAACAGATAAAAAGAACCAGTTAAAATACTTGGTAAATTACATAGTTAAAATATTTGTATAATGTTATAGCAGGAACAAAATAAAAAAAAATATGCAAGAACATTACCAACAAAATACCCCAAACTTCATTTTTGGGCTTGTCTGTAACTAAACGCCAGTCTTTTATGTTGATCGGCACTTGCTCCCTGACTATGCACCCAACAGCTGAGCTAAACTTGACTGATTGTGGTCCAACAGGTTGTCCTCTCTCATTCCACTCAATGGTTTGACGCTGTGATTCTCCAGTAGGAATAACTTGCAAAGTAGTTTTACCTCTTTTTTTCCCTTTGCCATCATTTGGAGTTAGCTCACCGCTATCACCTTCTTGTTGGATATCAGCAACAATTTCTGCCCTTGGAGTATCCTCAATCTCAAGCTGCACTCCTATTCTATTTCTTTTCCTGCCTGTTGCCATAGTTCTATATATATACATGGAAAACAAATTCATTAGATAACTAAAACACGAAGGACAATATTATCATTATGTAACCTACAATACAAATTTTAAGTAAAGGACAACAATAACTAACATTTTAGTAAAATATTGATGTCATGAAATTATCATTACGTATATGAACAAATATTTCAAGCATTACTAAGATGTCAATATTATGCAATCTAGTACGAAAGATGTTAGTACAGTGGTTACCACAAAAGGATCAGCCTCAGGAATCAACTTTATCTTCATTGTCAATGTCAAGTGCAGATGGTTCTTGATCAACAAAAGAACCATAAAATGTCTCATCAAATTGTTCCAGATCATCAAAACCTCTTTGTGGTGCCTTCATCACGACATACCAACGGGATTTTTCATTATCCCGAGAGTAAAAAACTTGTTTAGCATGTGATGCTAAAATAAATGGATCTTTTTTACTTAGACCTTCATTGAGGTTAACTAAGGTGAATCCATCTACTTTCTTCACACCAGAAGTAATGTTTGCCCAATGACAAAGGAATACAGCCAAACGGAACTTATAAAAGTCTAAGATCAAAATTTGTTTGATTATCCCATAATAATTTGATAAAGTATCTACTTGTACGTGTACACCATAGTCTTGCGTAGAGACATTAGCATCCACAGTATGAAAGCGGTTTCCATTAATAATAAAACCAGAGTGGGACATTGCACAATGTCTTGGCCCTTTAACAAGGTACTTTAGCATTTCAGATGACTCGACACCCGTACTATCAGCGTCAAGTTTAATCTGAAGAACCCAAAGCAACAAGTTTTGTGTCAAGTATACATTTAAGTTTAATCATTAGTCCCAAAAAAATACATCAATGGATCAAACCTTAGCTTGCAACCATTGCACAAAATTCTGTAAATGTATTTTCTCTAGTATGTTTGAATTAGATATCAACCGTTGGTCAGAGCACCTTAACTCTTCCTTATGAACCCTATGAGAAAACAAACCGAGATGTGCAGATATGTATATGTAAGATATCTATAAAATATCCATTAATTAAAGGAAATAAATATAAGTCACTGGAGATTTACTAACTCAATATAAGGTTCAGTTTCTTGACTATTGATAAGGACACATAGATGTGCAGCTTTATGCAACTCATCAGTCAATTGTAAAGGTCGGCCTTTACGCAAAGGCATCCTTCGATTATTGTTTCATTTTCAATGACATCATTACGTTTTCGTTTGTTACCAAACAAGGAAGAGTTTTTCATGTATCTGCCACAAAACCTAACACACTCATCAGCCAAGTAGTTTTCAGCAATACTTCCTTCTGGAGCAGCACGATTCTTAACATAACCTTTGAGGACCTTCATGTATCTAAAAGTTCATTAAGTTAAAATAATAGTAATCTAAACATATATAACAACCATTATACAGTTTATGATGAAAGTTATAAGCACTAAATATTACCTCTCAAAAGGGTACATCCACCTGTAATGGACAGGACCACATAATTTCGCTTCTCTTCCTATATGAATTGTAAGGTGAATCATTATGGAGAAAAATGATGGAGGGAAGTACCTCTTGGACAAGCACAAGGTCTCAATAATTTCATCTTCCAGCTCCTCTAATCTTTTCTTATCAATTACTCTTTGACACAACTCGTGAAAAAATGCAGATAAACGAAATAATGATTTTCGTAACCCTTCAGGTAAAAGCCCCTTAATAGCAACAGACAATAGTTGTTGCATTAGGACATGGTAATCATGAGACTTCATCCCTAGAATTTTTCCAGATGTAATCTTGATGCAGTTTCCAATATTAGAGCAATATCCATCAGGAAACCTTTGCATCCATAGCCTCCAAAGAAATTTTTCCTTCTCAAGCTTTGTAAAGGTGTAAGCACCAGAAGGATCTAACTTTTCTGCTCTTGCTTCTACTACAACATCTTCCATTAATTCTTGTAATTCTAGATCTCTACGTGAATCTGCCCCAATTTTAGATTTTACCTTCACATCTAAGAGTGTATCTAAAACACTTTCACAGACATTTTTTTCAATATGCATAACATCCAAATTATGTCGCACAAGTAGTTCCTATAGTTAGCAAACAAAATACGTATCAAACTTAATTATAATGTTTCATCATAATCTTATTGAACTAGAGTATTAAATAATAGTAAGAATATAACTCTGACCTCCCAATACGGCAAGTCGAAAAATAAGGACTTCTTTTTTAATAACTTTGTTGGGTCTCCCTTTTTAAGCTTCTTCTGTTTTTTTCTTTTTTTTCCCCACTTATTTGTGAACCCAACTAAAGCATGAATCGTATCTCTCCCTGTAAAGATCTTTGGCCGCACCCTTCTCTCATTTTTTCCATTGAACCACTTAGGTTTTCTCCGAAACATATGGTTTGATGGCAAAAATCTTCTATGATCCACATAGATAGTCTTCTGAGCAAGTGGCAGCCAGTAAGAACACGTTTCAGGCCCACAAACAGGACAAGCAAATTCCCCTTTATTAGTCAACCCAGATAAATTCCCATAAGCCGGGAAATCATTAATGGTCCATAATAGGATACCTCTAAGGTTAAACATGGCTTTAGTATATGCATCATACATATTAATACCATCCCACAACAATTTTAGATCATCTATAAGGGGCTGCAAGTATACATCAATGTCATTTCCTGGTTGTTTAGGGCCTGGAATAAGTAAGCTTAGCATCAGGTTTTCGGAAGACATGCACACATTTGGTGGAAGATTATAGATGACTAAGATAACTGGCCAAAGACTGTGTGGAGCTAATATTCTTTGAAAGGGTTGAACCCATCGATTGCAAGTCCAAATCTTAAATTCCTCGGATCGATGCAAAATCGAGGTATTTTTTATCTATGGTACTCCAAGAAATCGAGTCCACGGGATGACGCATCTTACCATCTTGACTATGATGACTAGAATGCCATGTTAATCGCTCACTAACGGATGCGTAAAGAAACATCCGCTGAAGTCTTGGAATTATAGGAAAGTAACGTAATACTTTTGCGGAACACCTTCTTTTATCTTTCCAAGACGTAGGTTTACTTTATATCTAGAAGCATTACATTCAGGACATTTATGTAAGTCTCTATATTCCTCTCCCCTATACAAAATACAATCATTGAGACATGCGTCTATCTTCTCATACCCTAAATCAAAA
This sequence comes from Orobanche coerulescens, assembly GCA_033398695.1. Classification (NCBI taxonomy): domain Eukaryota; kingdom Viridiplantae; phylum Streptophyta; class Magnoliopsida; order Lamiales; family Orobanchaceae; genus Orobanche; species Orobanche coerulescens. The sequence continues at coordinate 23,753,927 of CM065805.1, read as the reverse complement.
TCTTTAAGTGTTTTCTTGACTATGGATAGTGACTCCGGAAAAGTATTTTCCTCCGGTAGCATATCTTTAAACACACTCATGATCTTATCAAAACCAGAATTAGATAGACCTGATTCAGTTTTCAAAGTATACATGATTAAGGTTGCTGAAAGTTTTGTGTACTTAGTACAACTAGGGTACATAGGAACTTCAGCATCTGAAATCTTTTTTTGATACATATCATCTACATTCAAGAAACCTGTGGATTCACCCTGAAATAGTAACTTAAAACACGCATCTTCATACATCTGATGAACTTCTAACATTTCAGAATCCTCACGAACATCATATGATGTTACAAACTCATCAACTTGTGCACTTCTTCCTATAAGATTTGGCTCACCATGAGCGATCCAGACCTTATATGTAGGATCAAATCCATACTTAGTTAGGTGAAACAATAATGTTTCATCATTTTGTGAAGAGCGGTTTCTACAGATTACGCAAGGACAGATGATCATCTCAGGATTCCTTGCAAACTTCTTAGAATTAATAATAAATTCTTTAGCCTTTTCTTGAAACTGAGGATTATTTGGGTCCCAAGATATCCAGCTCTTATCCATGCTAACTTATACTTGCTTTACACCTACCAATATTTAAAAACTCAAACAGATTAAATTCATGACTTTAAGACTTAAGAGTGCTACCATGTTATGATATATACCAAACACAAATTAATATGAAACAACAACATGTAACCTTATTAACTGTAATACCCGTGATTTTGATTTCCGGTAATTTCTTTTTTTCGGCGGAAGTCCGTTTTGATGACTCGCTCATGACCGTTTCGTCATTCTGAGAATGATTAATTCTGCACTTTTTGTCATCCGAGTTCGTTTCGGTGTCGTTTTGTTGAGTTCCGTGCTTTTTAGCGGTTTTTCCGCACTTGAGTTCGATTCTTGCGAATCTCGTCCGAAACTGTTGTTTCGACTTTCTCGTAAGTTCATTTAATGTTAATATTCATGTTGCGAGCTTTGGCTTGGTGTTTCGATCACGTATCGTGATTTTCGGGCGTTTTGGGCCATTTTCGTAATTTCCCAAAGTTTGGGGTAATTACTTTCCGTTGTCGAATTTCGAGCCTTCGGGTGGTCGGAATCGTGTGTTCTCTTAGTGCTCGGATTCGTCTTTGCGAGTACTTCGTAACCGTATCTTCGATTCGTACTCAGTTCGGGTTTCGGGTCGTTCGGGCCGTCGGAGTTGGTCCCGGCCGAGTCATGGCCGCGTATGCTCGGGCCAGGCCACTGGCCGAGTAACGCGTGCGGTAGTGATCGGCGATACGCACGTAAGGCGATTACGTCGTAAGGCCCTATCCGTAACGCACGTAACGCTCCGGCATTTCAGTGGTGCGTTCGGCCATGGCGATTACGTCGTAAGCCGTGGCGATTACGTCGTAACCGGCGCCGGCCTATTTAAGGCCTGGCAGCGTTTTTCTTCAGCCATTTCTCATTCTTTTTCTTCCCGTACGCGGTTGTGGGTGTGTGAATCATCTAGAGATGTTGTTGGACAATGAATCCATGAAGTGTTGAGGTTCATATCATCAATCATCCGTCCTATAACATCCTCCGATCTACTGACCAGCCGATTTCCTAGAAATCTAGTTTTGGGGAATTTGGGTATTTTGGTTGTTTTCGTCCGATTAATCCGATTTAACTTAGGATTATGATGGATTGATGAATATTTAGATGTATTATATCATTTCCTTTATTATTCCATGGTTGGATCGTATCGATTCGTTGTTTTGGTCGAGTTCTTGGTCGATGCCTTGAAGGTGTCCGGTAGAATGTCATAGAGGGGTTTTCGGGCGTTCTACGATTATCCTTCCTCGTATGATTGTTGATTTATGGATTATATGTTGTTAGGGTCGAGTTTCTTGCGAAGAAACCAAGTTGAACCCTTCTGTTCGTTGTCGTTTTCCTTTTCGAAAACATCGGGCGTTTCGAAGCTTTCCGGTTGAGCCGTGTTCATCGGGATACTTGCGTGCCGATTGTGAGGCAAGTACCTTGTCCATATAATTCTTGTTTTGTGTATATGATAATTGGTGATCGTCTAAATGTGTTTGTGTGGTCGTTTGAATTGAACTTTCAAAAGATTTGATTAGCCTTGTTAAAGGCCCTCTTTCAAAACGCGTGTGTTTTGTGAATAGTGTGGTTTGTGAACTATGTGAATTCTATGGATATGTTTGGTATTGATGTTGCCCTTGGTATTGCGTGTGGACGTATATGGTTTCTTTTCGGTGCGTTACGGTTTGACATGGTGTTTTGCTAAGTGTTGTTGGCATTAACTCATGATTTGACATATTTGTGATTGTGGCAAATGTGAAACCCTTGTCGTTGTGAACTCTATGCATTGATGATTCGACCACAAGGTTATCAATTCGGGTAGGTCTGGAGAGGGCTCCGAGAATCGTCACTTGCGAGTGCGATGTCACGATAACTTGTGGGTATATTCGATTGATGTTTACCGGGTAGGGACCCGTGAGGCCTCCGTCTGCGCGTTACTTGCGAGTACGGCCATTTGATATGATTTGACCATAAGGTTATCTAATCGGGTAGGTCTGGAGAGGGCTCCGAGAATCGGTACTTGCGAGTACGATGTCAAGATAACTTATGGTTGTGATATGTTGTGAATTGTTTCGCTAGCCAGCTCGGGAGGGTCCTTCGAGGCCTCGGGTGGGATGTCTGTGGTAGCGTCCCGGTCCTAGGCGATGCGCGTGCGTGATTACGTTTCGTTGATTTTATGTCCGTTGAGGACACGTGATGTTGGGCTCTGGCCCTGTGAATTGTTGTCGGTTTTCTATTTGCGAAAATAAAACCTTTGGGCTGTGACCCTATTGATTTTGGAAGACAAGGATTTGATAATCCTAATTTGTTTTCTATTAAAACTCCCGAGGGTATTTTAAACCATTTTGCAAACCATTCTCGTTATTGTGATCTTTCGGATTTGGAAAGTTTTACTCAAATTCTTGCCTCGGGAAGTATTCGTTTCGCGGTATTTTAATCTTTAAGGATTCCTGGTTATTGTGATTCGTGGAACTTGAATTATATGGCTCGTATTTGCACTTTGTATTTGCACTAGCAAAACAGTGGAGTTTTGCTAACCCCCCGAGTATTTGGGGGGTGGATGTCTATTTTTGCATTCAGGTTTTGGAGCATAGCACAGGGTCGGCATGAAGGATGATGAAAGATGAACGATACTAATCACACGAGGATCCGTTGATGTCGGATTGGTCTAGTTGTATCTTCTTTTCCGCTGCAGTATCTTTTCCCCGTTGTACGGGAGTTTATTGTATTTTGACCCCTGCGTGGGTATGTGTTTGGAATTGAGTTGTAAGTATTTATTGAAAGACCAAGTCGGTCAACTGAGTCATTTTAGCCTTAAAGGCGATGTTTAGATGTTTGATTTAGTTATCAGCCTGGTAGATCCTCGAGGAGAGGGTCTACGGCGTGTAATATCCCTGAGTGGATTGGGGGTGTTACAGAATGGTATCGGAGCTTAGGTTGTGGAAACCTAGGCTGTCGGGTCAGTGGTGTCTATTGAGTTTTTGTCTCGTCGGATTTTGTCTGACTAAGTCGTGTCGCGACGCGTCGTTTGAGTTTGTTGGTCGTGATTAGTATCGTGGGCGATCATCATCTTCGTGCGACCTGTGGATGTAAGTCTCCCTTATTTGTGTTGAGCCTCGTGTGACACGAGCTATTTTTTTATGATTATTTGTTAAGTGACGGAATCCTCTTATGTATTTTGATTTCGTGATATGTGATTGTTTGACTCCCATTTTTCGTTCATATGAGGAGTAGTGTTGCTGTCTTGTGCATGTTTGACTTTATTTCTTTTATCCGCTGTGAGTTCTTTTGTAATGGATTTCGGTATTTTACCGACTGAGTTTTATTTCGAAAACTGATTCCTTAACCGAGTTTTTGGCATTACGGCCTTGATCGTTTTGCCGAAATTCTTATGACGGTATTTATTATTTTCTAAATGGCTTCTGTGAGTTTTGAAATATTACCGTCATCAACTTTTTGACGTTTTTGTAAATGGTTTTTAGCCTGGTGGCTTCTGGCGTGGGGCCCACAGCGTTATAATGTTCCGCGTAATTACCTGAAATTTTTGGGCATTCTAGCCCATTGAATTATCCTTGAAAAACTTGAGTATCTTAGAAAATAAATTTCGAGACGTACTTTTAAAATGAATTATTTTCTCGTGGTACGTCCAAGGTGCCACAATATATTTGAAAATTCTTCTAACTCGAGGACCAAAATGTTTTGAGATATTTTCAATGTTTTATAAACACTTTTACTTAGACCCGAGGGTCGAATATTCTGAAAGTCTTTCACTAAGAGAAGGTGTCCTCATTTTTGTTCAAACGCAAGATGATTTTCAAAGTCTCGATAACAATGTTTGCACTACTTTTTGTAAAGTGATACTCAAGATCAACTTGTGTTTCCAATCTATTTTCAAAAGGGTGGTTTTCGTTTTTAAAACCCATCATTTCGTGCTTGTGGTCGGAGAAGGTGTGTATGATGTTGGTATTGTTGTTAGGGTGTTAGCCCTCCGAATTGTGATTGAATTGGTGGTGTGAACGTTGAGTCGTTCGCCACGCATATGTTTTGTTAGCCCATTGTGGGAGGTGTGATGACGATCTTTATTGTTGCCATTTCGTGGTGGCTTGCGTGTTATCGCACCTGTGTGAGCTGTTAAAGCTTGGATTTTTATGCGTTTATGCACATTGGTGATCGTTTCATGATGTTTATGGTTGTGTGCTGGCTATCGTTTGGGCCGTTGTAATCGTCGAATGATGCCGTTGTTGTTGTGATTTTTGTATGCATTGATATGTTATGCTGAGTTGGCATCTCCGGTATGTTGTTTTGCGGTGTTTTGTTCCATTGTATCGAGCATTTGTATTTTCAGTATGCCGAGCCGAGACGTTTCAACCGTGATGTGCCGGGGCATGCACGTGTATATTGTCCTCCTCGTCGGTAACACATTTCAAGTGTGGACTTGATGGACACCGAATTCAATTTTGTGAATTGGCTACCGAGACTTTCGGAGTTCGCGCTCCAGCGCAGTTATCAGAATCGGCTTTGAGAGGCCTTTGAAGGATGTTTCTGTCGGTTGCTTGTTGTGTTGTCGCCTTGATTTCATTGAAGAGGTCGAATATAATACCCGTATTATATTTGGCTCCTGCATTTTCTCTTTCTCAATTCTATCGGCTCGCTCGTGTTCGTTGATACTTTCTGAACTTGTCCTGTATTCCGGTTTCATCGTTCGAACGAGCTGTGATCTTGTTTTGGGTCGATCTGGTTATCGCTGTAACTTTTCCGAGTTCGGTTTGATTCTTGTGAACCTTGTTCGGAAGTATCATCCTTTGGTTCTACTAATTATTTTATTGGAAGTGGATCGGATTTGGAACACTTGTGTTTTCGACTCTGTCGACTCGTTTATGTTCGTTGACATTTCTGAGCTTGTCCCGAGTGTGGTATTATTTCGGAATAACTCGTTTGTCGTTGTGACTTTTCTATTGCTATTCCCTTTCCTGTGGATCTTATGTGAATCACATCTTGTTGCTTTTACCGGATCATATATTGTCTCGAGCCGAGACGTGAACCTGAGAGTTGTTGTTTGAATTTTATTGTTCTTCGTGATTCGAACATGATTGTTCGATTTTTGTTGTCTCGACCGTTGTGGTTCGATCGTTTGATTGTTCGGTTTTTGTTGATCTTGTTTCGTGATTGTTGAGCGTTCAGACTCCTTCCTAATTTCCTTATATTCGGGAAATTTGTCTCGTTTTCGATCTTCCAACCCTTGGGCGGTGGAATTTCGTATTTCTTCAGCGATTGGCTCGCGTTTTGATTGATGTACCGTTGGGGTGGTCAATCATATTGATTTTCGTTCGTTGTGTTTTGTGATTGTTCGGATAATCGACTTGGTTGTATTACCTGTTTGATGACGCTTGTCACTTGTTGGTTTTATTATTTCTCTATCGGTGGCGTTGTGTTGGTCGTCGTGGAGCGTGTTTTCACGCCGTATGTTCCTTTACATTTCTTGCAGCGTTTCGGGCGCGAGTTTTCGGTTTTGGGTATCTCGTCGAGTTTTCCTGACAGTGGATATTGCTTCTCCCTACTTATTTTAAGTTTCGGGACGAAACTTCTTTTAAGGAGGGTAGAATGTAATACCCGTGATTTTGATTTCCGGTAATTTCTTTTTTTTCGGCGGAAGTCCGTTTTGACGACTCGCTCATGACCGTTTCGTCATTCTGAGAATGATTAATTCTGCACTTTTTGTCATCCGAGTTCGTTTCGGTGTCTTTTTGTTGAGTTCCATGCTTTTTAGCGGTTTTTCCGCACTTGAGTTCGATTCTTGCGAATCTCGTCCGAAACTGTTGTTTCGACTTTCTCGTAAGTTCATTTAATGTTAATATTCATGTTGCGAGCTTTGGCTTGGTGTTTTGATCACGTATCGTGATTTTCGGGCGTTTTGGGCCATCTTCGTAATTTCCCAAAGTTTGGGGTAATTACTTTCCGTTGTCGAATTTCGAGCCTTCGGGTGGTCGGAATCGTGTGTTCTCTTAGTGCTCGAATTCGTCTTTGCGAGTACTTCGTAACCGTATCTTCGATTCGTACTCAGGTTCGGGTTTCGGGGTCGTTCGGGCCGTCGGAGTTGGTCCCGGCCGAGTCATGGCCGGGCATGCTCGGGCCAGGCCAGCCCTAGCCGAGTAACGTGCGGTAGTGATCGGCAGTTACGTACGTAAGGCGATTCGTCGTAAGGCGATTCTGGACGTAAGGCCCTAGCCGTAACGTCATGTAACGCTTAAGCATTTCCAGCAAGGCGTTCGCCATGGCGGTTACGCACGTAAGCGCGTGGCGATTACGTCGTAACGGCCGTGATCGGCCTATTTAAGGCCTCGGCGGCGTTTTCTTGACCATTTCTCATTCTTTTTCTTCCCGTGACGCGGTCAGGTGTGTGAATCATCTAGAGATGTTGTTGGACAATGAATCCATGAAGTGTTGAGGTTCATATCATCAATCATCCGTCCTATAACATCCTCCGATCTACCGACCGAGCCGATTTCCTAGAAATCTAGTTTTTGGGAATTTGGGTATTTTGGTTGTTTTCGTCCGATTAATCCGATTTAACTTAGGATTATGATGGATTGATGAATATTTAGATGTATTATATCATTTCCTTTATTATTCCATGGTTGGATCGTATCGATTCGTTGTTTTGGTCGAGTTCTTGGTCGACGCCTTGAAGGTGTCCGGTAGAATGTCATAGAGGGGTTTTCGGGCGTTCTACGATTATCCTTCCTCATATGATTGTTGATTTATGGATTATATGTTGTTAGGGTCGAGTTTCTTGCGAAGAAACCAAGTTGAACCCTTCCGTTCGTTGTTGTTTTCCTTTTCGAAAACATCGGGCGTTTCGAAGCTTTCCGGTTGAGCCGTGTTCATCGGGATACTTGCGTGCCGATTGTGAGGCAAGTACCTTGTCCATATAATTCTTGTTTTGTGTATATGATAATTGGTGATCGTCTAAATGTGTTTGTGTGGTCGTTTGAATTGAACTTTCAAAAGATTTGATTAGCCTTGTTAAAGGCCCTCTTTCAAAACGCGTGTGTTTTGTGAATAGTGTGGTTTGTGAACTATGTGAATTCTATGGATATGTTTGGTATTGATGTTGCCCTTGGTATTGCGTGTGGACGTATATGGTTTCTTTTCGGTGCGTTACGGTTTGACATGGTGTTTTGCTAAGTGTTGTTGGCATTAACTCATGATTTGACATATTTGTGATTGTGGCAAATGTGAAACCCTTGTCGTTGTGAACTCTATGCATTGATGATTCGACCACAAGGTTATCAATTCGGGTAGGTCTGGAGAGGGCTCCGAGAATCGTCACTTGCGAGTGCGATGTCACGATAACTTGTGGGTATATTCGATTGATGTTTACCGGGTAGGGACCCGTGAGGCCTCCGGCGGCGCGTTACTTGCGAGTACGGCCATTTGATATGATTTGACCATAAGGTTATCTAATCGGGTAGGTCTGGAGAGGGCTCCGAGAATCGGTACTTGCGAGTACGATGTCAAGATAACTTATGGTTGTGATATGTTGTGAATTGTTTCGCTAGCCAGCTCGGGAGGGTCCTTCGAGGCCTCGGGTGGGATGTCTGTGGTAGCGTCCCGGTCCTAGGCGATGCGCGTGCGTGATTACGTTTCGTTGATTTTATGTCCGTTGAGGACACATGATGTTGGGCTCTGGCCCTGTGAATTGTTGTCGGTTTTCTATTTGCGAAAATAAAACCTTTGGGCTGTGACCCTATTGATTTTGGAAAGACAAGGATTTGATAATCCTAATTTGTTTTCTATTAAAACTCCCGAGGGTATTTTAAACCATTTTGCAAACCATTCTCGTTATTGTGATCTTTCGGATTTGGAAAGTTTTACTCAAATTCTTGCCTCGGGAAGTATTCGTTTCGTGGTATTTTAATCTTTAAGGATTCCTGGTTATTGTGATTTGTGGAACTTGAATTATATGGCTCGTATTTGCACTTTGTATTTGCACTAGCAAAACAGTGGAGTTTTGCTAACCCCCGAGTATTCGGGGGGTGGATGTCTATTTTTGCATTCAGGTTTTGGAGCATAGCACAGGGTCGGCATGAAGGATGATGAAAGATGAACGATACTAATCACACGAGGATCCGTTGATGTCGGATTGGTCTAGTTGTATCTTCTTTTCCGCTGCAGTATCTTTTCCCCGTTGTACGGGAGTTTATTGTATTTTGACCCCTGCGTGGGTATGTGTTTGGAATTGAGTTGTAAGTATTTATTGAAAGACCAAGTCCGTCTACTGAGTTATTTTAGCCTTAAAGGCGATGTTTAGATGTTTGATTTAGTTATCAGCCTGGTAGATCCTCGAGGAGAGGGTCTACGGCGTGTAATATCCCTGAGTGGATTGGGGGTGTTACATTAACATCCTTATAAAAAGCATTTTTCTGCAGAAAAATCATGTTTTCTCTTCCAGGTGTTTTCTGCGTCTCAATTTATTATCTTAATCATTAGTTTGATCGGATTTTTTTCTTCAAAAATCTGATTATAATTACAAAGGATAAAGCATGTTCTTTGTTAACTAGGTATGAAGGAGGATGAAAAATGGATATTGTAGGTTATTTTTATTATGTTGTGTATACATATTTATATTTACATATTAATAAATTCCATTACTGTTTAGGTTATTTTGTTTTAACGCTTAATACTTAATTCTTTTTTAATCTTTGTGATTGGTAGGGTAAGGTTGATATTCATTTTAGATTTAGTGTATCATTATATAGAGAAATCTATTACTATTAGGTTGTAATATTGAATTATTGATGATGACCAACTGAATAATATGTTTTTTTTTCTTTTTTTTTTTTCATATTACTATGTCTAGCTCGAATTCATGTGATGATAATCAAACCATGCAAGTTCCATCTGAGGACGAAGAAGTCCAACAACAGAAGGGTGCTACTACGGTAAAAGGGAAGAGAAAGATGACTGCCTTGAAGAAGGAACCACGGCTTACCTATAACGTATGGCCTCGTTTTGACAGATATGTTGCGCATCTTTATGATGAAGTAGATGGGGAAGAGAAGGTTGTTGGATTAGAGAAACGCTGTCGTGGCATTCATTGTAACACTGAATTCAAGTGTGATTTCAGAGTAGGTACAAGTACTCTTAGGAGTCATCTTAAGTCTGTTTGTAAAAATTTTGGGGATAGATTGAATCTAGAGCAGGGAGGACAACAAGCCTTAACTAGTGACTGTATTATGGTGGGTGGTGTGAGAACATTGAAAACAGCTGCTTGGTCGAATGAGAGTTGCTGCAACCAGGATGATTGTTATCGATGAGTTGTCGTTTAGCTGTATTAAAAATAGTGTATTCAGGCATTTTGTGGAAGTTTCAGTTCCGAGATGGTTGCCTACTTGTAGGAAGACTATTTTTCAGAATTTTTTGAGGATGTATGATGCTAAGAAGGCGGAATTAACGGTTGAGTTACAATCCCGCCCACTCTGTTTGACAACGGGCACCTGGACCAGTTGTAAAACTCTGAACTATATGGTCATCACAGCTCATTTTATCGATCATGGTTTTACACTTCATAGAAAAACCTTGAACTTTAAATTGATTCCTGATCATAATGGAAAGACTATAGGAAAAATCTTAGAGGATTGTTTGATAAATGGGGGATTGAGATTGTGTTCACGATCAGTGTGGGTTGACAATCAGTGTGGACAATGCAGCAGCAAAAAAAGTTGCTATTAACTATCTAAAGACATAAATGGATGATTGGGAGAAGAGGCCACCAAGGGGGGTGATGCATGTGAGATGCCTCACACATATTGTTAACCTGATTGCGAGGTCTGGGTTGCATATTATGGATAAATCAGTTGCATCAATTAGGAAAGCCTGCAAGTATGTGAAAAGTTCTCCAGAAAGAGTAGACACATTCAAGACAATCAATTAGGAATTGAGAAACCGCGAAAACCAGACTGGTTTGCAGCGTTCTGGTTCCACTGCAGTTTCTAGTTTTCAAAGTGACAAAACTGAAGTGCAAAATATGCTTTTGCAAATAGCAGGCCAGGAAATATAATGTTATGAAGGTAATCAAAGGGAAAGATACCTCATGAATTAAAATTGTTATAAGGTAATAGATATCACTTTTTGCTTCTCACATGTGTTTACAACACAAATACAGAACCATCACACCAGTAACATATTTAGGTTTCATATACAAACAAAATCATAAAAAAAAACATTATCATAAACCTCTTATAATTATACGTTCTGCATAATAAATTGTTCTTAGAGTTATTACAGGGTGAATAGACCATGGTTGTTACATCGACCAGTCGATCCGAGTCGACGGAGGGTCCGACAAGTCGAGTCGTAGACTAGCCGTGACTTGTCGTAGACTAGTCGACAAGGTATCATAGTTATTAATAGCGAATAGCGCTCCATAGCGACACGGTCCCTTACGGCTACAGCGATAGCTATAACGAATAGCGAGGGCTATTTGGAAGTGAAGCGCCACAAGTACATAAATATATAATATATATTATATACTAAATCCAATTCAAGAGTTCATGCATAAACTGAAAAATAACATGGATATAAGTTCAAATAACACAAAACATCAATTCCAATACTAGAAAAACATAATATAAATGTCATCTTACCTAAAAATATATTCAGATTTTGGGCTTTTATATTTTTTCGAGTTTATATTACTGAAAACATATTTTTTATTGGAATTGAAAAGGGTAACCTACAAAATTGTTACAGGAAAAAAAACACAGAATATGAAATAGCACCGCTATTGGGTGCTATCTCGATCGGGGCTATAGCGAGAATAGCGAGGATAGCGCTCGCTATCCAAAACTGCGTAGCTCATAGCGCCCTATAGCGATGAAGCCTCGCTACGCTTCGCTACTCGCTATAGCGAGCGCTACGGGCGCTATTGATAACTATGCAAGGTATAAATAATAAATAGTAATTATACATGTAGAATATTATATGTTTCTAACATACCTAATACAACAGCAGGCAGCCAAATTATAGCATTCAAGATATATAACAATCAACTAGTCTGTATTGTATATGTAATTATATAATATATATATATATATATATATATATATTATAAACAGATAAACAGAGTATATATATATATATAGTATATTTACAGACGATGGAGGCGACGACGATGGAGGCGACGACGATGGAGCCGACTTGGTCACGAAGCGATGAATCTGGAATTCCAAAGAAAGATCACGAACTAGAGAACATCATCTTCAGAAAATCAATCACCACATAAGCATTCAAAATACAATTGTCATCATACCTATAGGTTTTGTCTATGACTGTTGTTGCATTCTCTTCACCAAGTAGGGGTTGTCCAGTTTTTAAGCATCTGCCTGGACAAAAACACGAGAAAATTGAGGATGGAGAAACTCAATACATGAAAAAATTCATCTCCTCCGTTGAAGTCAGCGTAGAGGAAAGTTTACTACTAAGAAATATTAACATCAACCATACAAGAATCACCCAAATCCAAATATCATACAACTCTATAGACAGAATAATTAAGTAGCACAAATCGAACAAATTAAAAAATATCATACAACTCTATTGACGTAAATTAAAAAAAAATTGAACAAATCGAGCATGAGGCTTACGCTGCGTTCGGCCGGAAGAGAAGCAGGGGTCGCTGGAAGAGAAGCAGATGTGGCATCGTGTGAGAAAGAAAGCAGATTTCTGAATCAGATTGGGAAGGTCACGAACGCAGAGGTGAGAGAGAAGGGGCGGCGTCCGTAGGGAGAAACTAGGTTTTTTGGGCGTTTTTTTATTTTCTTAGAAAGTTTTAGCGGTGGTCAGACGTTTTTCCAGTCTTCAATCAATAGAAAATTCCCAAAAAAAAATTGGGCGGCACAGAATTAGGCTAAGGCGCCAATACTTGTGTATTGTCATGGCCCACCTATAATTTATGACATTTAACAAATGTCATTGAAAGAATATTCAATGATACTTAGAAATTGTCGTCAATAGATATACTATGACGTCTGGAATTCATCATGGAAAACTAGTATATGACATTTATAAAACGTCATAAATTTTATGACGGTTTTTAAACATCATTAAATTCATTATTCACGATGACTGTTACTAAACGTCATAAAACTAAACTCCAATCCAAATTTATGACGTTTGCTGCTAGAAACGTCATGAAAAGACATTACAATGACGTTTTTGGCAAAACGTCATAAAATTTCTGTCATTAAAGGTCAGATTTGTAGTAGTGTAACGTCAAGAATCACAATAATACCACCTTAACCATCATCATATGAATTAATCATCAATAACAACTTCAAAATCCAAAAGTAAATGGAGGGGTAAACCAACATGCTTCCTAAAAAGTAAACATCTTTCCAAAAACCGAGCTACAATCAGAGGGATATGAATATTACCTTGTATTGATGAACTATGATGAAGAACAATCAAACTCCTTCCAAGAATCATCATCAACCCTATGAACAAAGCTCCAATTCTGTGTTCTCAAGCTCACAATCAACTTAGAGACGCCAAAAATCGGTCTGGGGAAGTTGTGAGACGAAAAATGAAGATGAACTCTCAAAATGATGAAATGACAGAGGTCTCATATTTATAAAAATTCAGACATTATGTACGTTACATGACCTTCCTAGCGTACGTAAAGACCATTACGTATGTTATCTGACCTCGATAACATACGTAATCACAGTCCAGAGGCTACTGTATCAATTCGTTCGATTGCTTACGTATGTAACCCTCATGACATAGCGTACGTAACACATAGTTGACTTGCTACAGTAGTATATCTATTTAATGTACGTAATGAACAATTCATAGCGTACGTTAACCTCTTCGTTGACTCTCCTGTCCACATGCGCACCAAAAGTTGCCGACATAGGGCCTAGTTGTCGCTCATATCCTAGATCATGTCAGATTCCTCTCATAATGTACGTGATGTACTCTTCGTAACGTACATTATGTTATGCTTGTATGTTAACGTATGTAAGCTCTTATGCTTAACGTGCGTTATGGCTACAACTGTTCTTGCCTGTCGTCTCGACATACCGAATACATATGCACGACATGCTGAATACATATACTCCTTCCAATAACATTCTCATATGATACACTTGATACACAATATACTCAAATGCAATTGTCGACCAAGTACGACAATTATACCAATACAACTGTCTTAGTATTTCAATTATTTTATCCCTACTGTACAGATTCCACACTGCGTAGTATAACTCGGATAAAATAACATTAAACAACTATAGAAGAAATTCAGGATATTACACTCTACCCCACTTATACACTCTATCCGTCATAAACAACAGTTCAACCAAAATATCCAGAATCATTATGAAAACGATCAATCATCACCAAAAGCGAGTAACCGAAACAGTATAGTTAAAAATGCGTGAAGTCGATTATCTCCCGTAATTACTAGCAAATGACTCCCCTTCAACACCTCAACACGCTTACTATCACAATTTCATGAATTCAACAAAATGCATCGTTATAACTCAATTATGGAATAATCAATCCATGTCAAAGCCTGTCTGCCTGATTACACAATCAAGTCCCAATCCTGATAAAACGAATAATACACGATACATCTATGAAACAACTGCCCAAAACAATGGTAAAAAATACCGAAACATCGACACAAAGTCCGAACGCTCATACGATCAATAACAATGATCAACTAATACTTCAACCGAGAATATCATCAACATGATAAACTCCAATACGACCAACCAAAGGTCAAAACACAACCGAGAATATCATCAACATGATAAACTCCAATATTACTAATGAACGATCAACAATAACCGAGAATACCCTCACACGGTAAGCTCCAACACGATCAACACATAACCAGAGAGACAGATATATGAAAGGATAAAATTCTCAAAACATTACATAAATCACATACAGTGGATCTCAAAGAAACACGCCCAACTATTGAACATACCCCTCGGCGTATGAACAACCAGCCGCAAACCGACGAACATACCCTATCATACACGGAGTATGAACGACTAATCAATGTGGCTCAAAAGTCAAAAATCACTATATCAAAATCACGCTACTACCACACCAATAGAGCCACATAGCACCTATGCCCTGGTTCTACAAAATCCAAAGTTCCAAAATCATATTCTGTACATGAATCTACAACACGCAGCATATTCCTCTCATCTGATCAACCAACCGATCATCCCTGAATAACCAAACTACCATACTAAAGTTCGAATTTCTTTTCATCATACCATTGATGTGTTATCCAGTTTGTGAGTCTCACTCATCACTTCACCAGGATATGCATTATGTACTAAATTTGTGCGTATACCAATCACATTTTCAAAACGGTCTTGAAATCATATAATCTTGTCAATAAAAACCAATTTTTGAAAGTTCTTTCAAGAATTTCAAACTCAAGACATATATAGTCATAAGACTACAAAAATCATTTTCCGAAAAAAATTTAAACAGGCTCGCTTATGTCAAGTACTCGATGACAATTTTTTTTTGATTACATATGATTAAATAAATTGAAATTAGGCCATTCATCTCGTCAGACGCCTTATAGAGAAGTTTAGAGAGCGGCGTAAGGACCTCCATATGGTGTTCATAGATCTAGAGAAGGCTTATGATAGCATTCCGCGCGATGTTATTTGGAGGAGCCTAGTAGAGAGGAGGGTGTTGTTGCCGTTCGTTAGGGCGATCCAAGACATGTACTCCCAAGCTAGGACGTGCGTTAGGACCCCAGTTGGTGAAACCCAGTATTTTCCGGTTGAGATAGGGCTACACCAAGGGTCGGCGCTAAGTCCTCTTATGTTCGCTCTAATCCTTGACGTCATTTCACGAGGGATTCAAGATGGTATCCCGTGGTGCATGCTTTTTGCTGACGACATTGTGTTAGTGGCGGAGTCGAGGAGGGAGGTGAACTCGAAGTTGGAGCTTTGGAGGGCTAAGTTAGAATCCCAGGGCTTGCGTGTGAGCCGGTCTAAGACCGAGTATCTCTGGTGTAACTTTAGTGGTGAGGCCAACGAGGAAGATGTTGAGGTAATGATTGCGGATCAGATCGTACCCCGTACGGATAAGTTCAAGTATTTGGGTTCGATCATTCAGAAGGAAGGTGAGTGTGAAGATGATGTCACGCATCGCATCAAGGCGGGGTGGCTAAGGTGGAGAGCAGCGTCAGGGGTCCTGTGCGACAAGAAAGTCCCTCTAAAGTTGAAGGGTAAATTCTATAGAGCGGCAATCCGACCTGCAATGTTGTATGGCTCCGAATGTTGGGCGATGAAGAAGTCACTTGAGATCAAGTTGGAAGTGGCTGAAATGAGAATGTTACGTTGGTCGTGTGGTCGCACAATGTTAGATAGAATTGCGAACGGGGTTTTCGGGAGCCTTGTTTGGAAGTGGCGCCCATTTCAGCGAAAGTTAGGGAAGGGAGATTGAGATGGTTTGGCCACGTCCGCAGGAGGCAGGCATCTGCTCCGGTGAGGAGGGTAGAGAGTTTAATGGTTGTCGGGGATAGGAGGAGAGGCAAACCGAGGAGGACGTGGGAGGAGCAACTGAGATTAGATTTGAAGGCCTTAAACCTTTCCAAGACCATGACTGTTGATAGGTGCGCTTGGAGGCGCCAGATTAGAGTTGTGGATTCTTTTGTAGGGAGTGGTGCTGTAGTTGAGAGCCTCAGGGTTGGGTTGTCTCGGTTAGCTTTGACCTAGAGCATTGCATTTTTACTTTTATTGTATATTTTATCCTATTGTCTTTGCGTGTGGTGTATTTTTGACAGGGAGCTGTGCGCAGAGCCAGCATCTCTTTTGTTAGAGCAGCGTTCATCGGGAGTGAAGTAGCCTAATTCCGTTTAGGTAATTCCCATGTGGATCAAGCCATGGGCTCAGGTATGGCCTCGAGCTTTCTCGTATCATATGTTTTCCTTTGTATTTATCACATAAGATTCTGCTGTGCACTAAGCTGGGGGTCTTCACGGAAACAGCCTCCCTACCGTAATAAGTAGGGGCATGGTCTGCGTACATCTTACCCTCCCCAGACCCTGCTCTGAGCGGGATATACTGGGTATGTTTGGTTTGGTTTGGTTTAAATTATGCAAATGCTCGACTACATCCATACTCCTGTATACCAGTTCGGATCGTCACCAATTCCACTGACATTCCATCGGAAAACCACACGATAGAGTTCCAAAATATTAATGTATAGACTTCGGTAAAAACTCCTTTTCCACATATGACTCGCAACGTCGACCATTATCTCATCCTGGACCACCTCAACTATACCATGACAAAACATTGAATAATCAACAAATCAAACACAACGAAAGACTACCCGAGAAGTTTCATTTGGACAAATAAACCAAAACCCCGAAAGGCATTAATAAATAAACGATTGGTAAAGTGTTTTACAAATCTCGAGAGTTTTAGAAAACAGAAAATCCTTTTACGACTTCAAGTACCAAGTTTTAAAGCCTTTTTGAAACATTAGGGTCTCAGCCCATATCCCGTTCCACATTACAAGAAGTTTATAAAGTAGAAAACCCTTTTGGACCCCAAGTCCTGAGTTATAAAACTATTTCAAAATTGATTGGGTCTCGGCCAAAAATCATTTTTCGTAAAACATCCGTAAAACATTCATTTTGAAAAGTATCATTTGTTATGAGTATGCCCTCGAATGCCACTCAGAGGATGTTGAGTGAGGGCATTGTACTTGTTATTATGTAAATCATTATCATAAGGCAAATGAATGTCTCTTTATTTACTGGTAGTTACTGGCATTCCTAACTCATAAATATACATATAGAAACTAGTCCGTGTATTTGAGAGCGAAACGTTCCACTCCTTATTAGATAAGGGGGTCGGCACTTGAAAGGTTTATAGCTCAAATACTTAATCGTTCGCAAGTCGATGAAACTTGATTGGGCGTTAAGTTTATGTGAAGACTTGTATGACGTGTTCTTTGACAAGGAGAGTGCCTGTCGAACACTAATGGTTAGTGGGAGCATGTAGGTCACAAGTCGTCCAGGAATAAATCTAGGAGGGGTGAATAGACTTATTCAAACTCTTTTCCACCAAGGATGAGTTTCTCAGCTGATTGTACAGATGACTTAGAGTCGTCTGTAGTCAATGTAAGTGTGGAAGTCAGCTGATGACGAATACAAAAATAATCAATGGAACACTTAAGTATGAATGCATCAGTTAAGTATGATGCTAAAAACAATAAAATACGCAGGCAATTTATAATGGTCTCAGAGGTGGGGTAATCCTCTACAAATCCACTTTCTCCAAACCAGTTGGAGATGAATCCACTATAATTCTCATCCAGTGATAAATATTACAGTGATTCTACAACTTAGCTACAACAACTTCCAACCAGTGGAAATCCCATCGTTGCAACTCCTTTCTGACTGCCTAGCACCACTTGATCTTCAAATCCTTGGATGCCTATCAGTCGCAAAACTTCGACCAGTGAAGTACCCTTTACTCAGGTTTTAAGACAAGAGTGTTTTGTCTTCTCCAACTAAAGAGCTTTCTTCGTGTATGAACTTAGAGTACTGCTCTTTCACGATGCTATAGTTTTCTGATTGCTTTTAATTACTTTGATTGCTCGAGAGTGTTGTTCGCATCGTACTACTCAACATCAAATCTTCGGATATATAGGTGTCGATCCTTTGAGCAATTCTTCATAGCCGTTGCAAATCTGTAACAAATCCGTCCGTTGGAGAAATAGACTTCTTTGTTTTTCTTTCTGAACATTGCAAGGCTGGATTCCCATATTTTAATCCATTTCCGACCGTTGTGAAGACTTCCATGTGATGGCGCCGAATCTTTTGAATATAATAAGATTAAAGTATTCAGAGGTGGGCCTGGATGATTTATTTAAATCATATCCTTCCGAGAATCTCTCCAGTATGTCTCTAATCACCCGTATGTGACTTTCCATAAATATTGACTATTCAACGCATGCTGACATAGACTGGAGTACTTGGCTGATCACTTAACTGACCTCTCTGTGGTCAAACTGTCTGATGTGCAGTCAACCTTCTCTGATGTCGACTTCTCTGATGTGCCGACTTGTCTGAAGTCTTCTAACCTGATTGAACTTGACTGATTTGATGGTCAGACTTCAGATGACTTGACCTTTCTTCTTGACTGCAGTCTGGTCCAACTCCGCTGATTACTTGTTGACCAGAACTTCTCTGATAAGGATTGCCTGATATAGCTCGTCTGTGGTCAACCTTATCTGAACAATTGAGTTGACCAAGACTCGGTTGTTAGATACTTATCTGATTTGTACTTAGCCGTTTTTTAAAGCCTAACTTATATGGCCTATAGAAGATACTCATTTGGTCCTTCTTTACATTCTGCCAAGTATCTAACTTAGCACAATTTGGCCTATGGAAGATACTCATATGGTTCTTCCTTACATTTTGCCAAGTAATTTAAAAATACATTTGAATATATAAAGATGACATCGTCAAAATCTAATAAGTATTCCTAACAAATTCCCCCTATTTTGATGATGGCAAAACTTAAGCAATTATTCAAATGAATAACGAGTCTGCATACAAGTGCAAGACACAAACTAAAATCAGTCTTGTTTTGAGACAACTAGAGGTTGTCATTCAAATGACTGTTTATATAATTCTTCTGATTTTGTTTACAAGTACATCAGCTTCGAATGAACAAAAAAATACAGAGAAAGAATTACAAAAAAATACAAATGCTCAGGATCAACTTTTTCCTTCCTCTTTTGGCTTGATGTCCCAGCTTAAATTAATGGGATATCATGCCTTTTCTTCGATCTGAGCTCCTTAGCCTGTACTTGTCTTGATATTTCTCTCACGTCCCCCTGTTTACTTCCTTCCCCCTTTTTCCAGCATCAACCAGTGTAGTCAATTGCTGCTCTACTTGGTGCATCCGGTCAGACATGCCAAGCGGCATTCTGGAATTGTTGGGAGGAGGAGGTTGAGGGACATTCCTCTGCAGTAGGGTATCAATTTTGGCGTTGATGGACTGCAGGTCAGGTGAGATTTTTGCGGCAAGCAACTCTTCACTAGATTCTTTGACAATGTTGCGGATCAGCTCAGTCATCACTAGGGAAATGGGTGATGGCTGAGGTGAGTGCTCACCGAAGCTTTCTGTGCCTGCAGGTAGGTTTGCAGTTGACCTACCTATATGCAGACTCCTGTCTACAGGCGGCTGATCAGGTGGGGTCTGCTCTGGGGTCCCCGACCTGTCTTCTTCTTCTTCTTCATCTAGGCTAGTGTAGCGGGTAGGTGCCCCAACCTCATCTGCTCTGGCTTCATCATTGCCTTCTTTTTCTTCTTCAGCCTCCTTTTCCTTCTCTTCTTCCTCTTTCTTTTTCTTTTCTTCCTTCTCTTCTTCCTTCTCTTCCTTCTTCTCTTCTTCTTTCTCTTCTTCCTTCTCTTCCTCTTCATCACCTTTATTATCATTATCATTATCACCTTCATCATCATCATCATTATTTTCTTTTTCAACTTCTTCTTCTTCATCTTCTTCTGCCAACTCTTCTGTCTTTTCCACTTCCTCTTCTTCAGTTTGTTTTTCAACTGCTGCTTTTTCTTCAACTATGATTTTTTCTTCTGTTTCTTCTTTTTCTTCCTCCTGCCTCTCTTCTTCTTCTTGTTCTTCAACTAATATTTCTTCTTCTTCTTCAACTGCTATTTCTTCTTCCGCTACTATTTCTTCAATTCTAATTTCTTTTTCTACTACTTCTCCATCCTCATTGAGGGTACCATAAAAAACACTTCCCATTAAAATATGGAGGAGCTGGTCCATGTTGGTTTTAAAATGGGACATGAACCAGTCTTCCTGGAGTATCAAATGTATGAGTAGATCCTCCGTAGCCTGGGGATACTCCAAGCTACTCATTTCAATAAAAGCATGCAGTTGAGTAAATGGAACAGATTTAAGAGTTTTCCATTCCTCAAAAATATCTACAAAAGAATGTTTAACAGCGTGTTGTTTTACCAGAAGAAGCTGTTCTATAGACATTTTGAAGGAATTGTTTTCGAGCAGGTTGAACGAGTAATTTGCTTGTGGGATGTGAATAATCAGACCTGTTTCTTCTTCAAATATGAAATGAGGGGTTAGAATAGGAACCATTTGAGTTTCCAGGCTGGAGGGAGCAGGTTGATCCTCCATGTGATCTGGTGCAGGTGTAGATAAGTATTGTGGATGCTCCTCCTCTTCAAAATATGGTCGCCTGGGCATCTTGGGGGATGGTTCTTGTGAGGATTCGATTAAGGATGGTTCTCCAGGGGCTGGTCCCCTTCTCTTGAAATGGATGGCGATTGGGGTATCGTCTGAATCTGAGTCAGATTGAGCTGCAGGTTGATCCCTGGCTGCAACTTGATCTCCAACTGACTCGCCTGAGCTCGAAGGGTATCTGTAGGGAGTTAGCTCTACAGACATTTCCCTTAGCAGTTGTGCTGCTTTCCTCTCTCCGCCTAGCCTCCTTAGTGTCTCTTAGTTCAAGTGACAAAGCCTCTTGTTGATGTGGAAGGGGTCAGGGTTTCCCTTCGCCACACCTAACTGCTCCAAAATCCAACTTTTTGCATTCCAAATGCCAGTTTGTTTTTGAATCTCTTTTCATCGTCTAGCCACTGGACTTTGTTTACCTGTCGCACCAATTTTCTGAAAATGTAGTCAGACCAATCGATCGGTTCATCTTGAATAAGAGCCCCCAAAACCATGAATTTGGCTGACGACAATTGATCATAACTCCCAGCCATGCCCATCACTATTTTGTTGGTAATATCCAACGCATAACGATATTCTTTCTTTAGCTCACTTCACTTGGAAGTTAGCTTCAGCTTTGATGGCTGTTCGGGAGCCTTGATATTCAGCCACGTGTCAGCTACGTTTTGCTTTAGGGCTTCGACAGCCATTCCATGAGACTTCATCCTGAAAACTTTTCCGACCGATTACGGAGTGATATCCACTTGAACTCCTAAAATTGATCTCCTAATGCCTGATTCGAGAACTCTGGCATCTCTGTAGAAAGCGATAACAGCCTCTTTGAAGAGATATTTGGGGCTGATATCCAGAAATGGGTAGATCCCATTCGTATTCATCGATCTGATAAGGTGACGCACGTCGTTGTCCAGGTTGGTTTCGAGCAGTCCCTCGAAATCGACCACCAGAGAGAAAATGATTTGGTCCTTCACCGCCTTCAGGTTAACGCCGTTGAAGTAGGATTCCATTTTTGCGCAAGAAAAATTTCTGAGTGTATTTGAAAGTTCAAAGGATTTCTGCTCTCGAAAATTAGGGTTTGTAAGCTTCAGGAAGGTAAAGTGAAATGACTTTTCCGTCTTTAAAAAGAAATTGAAGCGACGTTTGGAATTTTAATATTAAATTAATTTTGAGTCGGTTCAAATTTGAATTGGTGGGGTCGTGTGAACGTGTAAGGGTGCAAGCTTGTCATCGTGTAAACATGTGAACATGGGATTGCCATAAATAATAATAAAATATTCAGGAGTCAGTCAAAATTAGAAAACTTAGCTGGTTGACCGTTTGAGTGTTTGATTGTTTAACTGCTCTGCATTAGGTAACTCTTCTTGTCTGCTTCAGGTAGGGTCTGATGCCTGTGGTCAGCGTAGTCCGTTCTTCGTCTTTTCGTCTGGTCTGATCAAGTAACTTTCTTCGCTCGTCTGATCTGGTCTTCAGGTAGCTTTCTCGTCTGTACTAGATTCCCAATCTAGTAATCCAAGTTCCCTGCTCAGCTCCAAAAACCTTTCTTTGGGTAAAGGTTTGGTGAAAATGTCAGCAATCTGATATTCTCTGCTGACTCTTTCAACTCTGACTCTCTTGTTAAGCACGTGATCTCTTATGAAATGATGTTTGACATCAATGTGCTTCGTCCTTGAGTGCAATACTGGGTTGTTGGTGATTGCAATTGCACTATTATTGTCACACCAAATTGGGACTTCATTTGCAATTATGTTGTAATCCCTTAGCTGTTGTCTGATCCACAAGATCTGGGCACAACAGCTACCTACAGCTAGGTATTATGACTCTGTTGTTGAGATAGAGTTAGATATCTGCTTCTTGCTAAACCAGGATATCAGTCTGGTTCCTAGGAATCGGCACGTTCCACTGGTGCTTTTCCTATTAATCTTACATCCTGCGAAATTTGCATCTGAATATCCTAACAGCTCAAAGTTGTTATCTTTAGGATACCATAAACCGATATTAATGGTAGACTTAAGATATTTATGATCCTTTTAGCTGCTTCCAGGTGTGACTGCTTGGGTTTGGACTGAAATCATGTACATACTCCTACATCATATGAAATGTCTGGCCTGCTTGCAGTCAGATAAAGAAGTGATCCAATGAGTCCTCTGTAGTGGGTTGAGTCCACTTATATGCCTTCTTCATCTGTATCTAGGTGTGTGCTTGTGCTCATAGGAATTTTTGCTGATTTGGCTGATTCCATTCCAAATCTCTTGATTAGATCTCTGGTGTATTTGGCTTGGTTGATGAAAATTCCATTTTCCATCTACTTAACTTGCAGTCCTAGAAAGAAATTAAGCTTTCCCATTATACTCATCTCAAACTCTCCTTGCATGAGATTTGAGAACTTCTCACATAGCTCTGGATTGGTTGAGCCAAATATGATATCATCCATATATATTTGAACTAATAATATGTGGTCTTCATGCTCCACTCTGAATAGGGTCTTGTCCACCTTGCCTTTGCTGAATCCATTCTTCTCAAGAAACACAGATAATGTTTCATACCATGCTCTTGGTGCCTGCTTGAGTCCATATAGAGCCTTTAGAAGCTTGTAGACTTTGTCTCCTTTGACAAATCTAGGGGGTTGCTCCACATAGACTTCTTCTTCTAGAATTCCATTAAGAAAGGCACTCTTTACATCCATCTGGTAGACTATAAAATCTTTGAATGCAGCATATGCGAGGAATAGTCTGATGGCTTCTAAGCTTGCAACAGGTGCATAAGTTTCATCAAAATCTATCCCTTCGCATTGTGCATAGCCTTTAGCAACAAGTATGGCTTTACTCCTAACAACATCTCTATCTTCATCGCATTTGTTCTTGTACACCCATTTGGTGCCAATAACCTTCTTATGATCCAGTCTGTCTGTTAGTTCCCAAACATTGTTCCTTTCCATATGGTTAAGCTCTTCTTACATTGCATTGATCCATGAGTAGTCTTCCAGGGCTTACTCTGTTGTCTTGGGTTCTATTTGAGACATAAAGCATGAAAACATTGCCATTCCTACGGGTAGAGTGGACTGTCTTGTCTTAACTCCATCAGTTAGCTTCCCAATGATTTATTGGATAGGATGATCTTTGAGCCACTTAGGAACGTCTTCTTCTTCAGGGTCTGTTCCCCCTGTAGATTTGCTTTGGTGGGTTTTTTCTCTCTCTGCATCAGCTTGGTTCTGTTCTCCTTGGTCTACAACTGGATCAGCTACCGTCTTGTCATCTATAGGTGGGGGTCCTGTCTGATCTACAGATGGGTCTTTATCAGCTACAGATTGGTCTTCATCAGCAGCAACTGGAAGGTTTTATGGTCCTGTCTGATCTGCAGTTGGGTCTTCATCAGCTACAGATGGGTCTTCAGGCTGGTCTACAGGTGAGTCCACCATTCCTGTGTCATGGATAATGACTTCTTCTAGGGTGGCAGATTTGAGCTTATTCTCTATCAGCTCCACTTTTTTCCTGTACTCAGCAGTATTTTCATCAAATACAACATGAGGTGTTTCCTCCACAACTAAGGTTATTTTATTAAAAACTCTATATGCCTTGCTTCTTTGTGAGTATCCCATAAAGAGACCATCATCAGTTTTAGCATCAAAGGCATTTAGTTGGGTTTTACCGTTGTTGTGGATGAAACAATTACAACCGAAAATATGAAAATATTCAACAGTTGGTGTTCTGCCATTCCAAACCTCATAGGGAGTTTTTCCATGTCTCCTACTATCATACTCCTGTTCCGAATGTGACATGCTGTGTTGACAGCTTCAGTCCAGAACCTCTTGGGCAGGTCTGCTTCTGGAATTATGGACCTGGCAGCTTCCTTCAAGGTTCTGTTCCTTATTCCAGCAACACCATTCTGTTGAGGGGTCTGCAGAGACTTCATGCTGGATCCCATTCTGATCACTATAATCAGTGATTGCTTTGTTGAGAAATTCTCCTCCTCTATCTGATCTGATCTTGATGATTGAAAGAGATTTCTCATTCTGGATCCTCCTTAGCAGCTCAGGTAACTTTGTTAGTGTTTCACTCTTTTTATAGAGAAAAACAACCTATGTGTATCTTGAGTAGTCATCTACTACTACTAGAGCGTGCTTTTTGCCACTTAAGGTTCTTGTCTTGATGAGACCAAATAGATCCATGTGAAGTAGATCTAAGATCCTTGTTGTGAGAGTGGTCAGTTGAACTGGATTTAATGATGCTATGGTTTGCTTTCCTTTCTGACACACATCACATAGAGCTTCCTTCTTTAATACTTCTTCTGGAAGACATCTACTTGTTGATGGCTTTGAAATTTAGGTGACAGTCTCTTGTGCCACAATCATCCATTCTCAGCTATTGTCTTGGATAGAAAACAGGTATTAGGAGTTCTTGTATTCCAATCTATCATGTAGACATCTCTCCTTCTGAATCCTTGTAGCTTCACTTCTCCAGAAAGGATATCTATCACCATGCATTTCCAAATGGTGAAGACTACTAGATTCTTCTTATCACAAAACTGACTTATGCTCAAAAGATTATACTTGAGCCCTTTGACATAATGAACTTTGGATATAGTGATGTTTCCTCTGTGCAGCTCTCCAAAACCTTTGGTCTGACCTCTAGAGCTATCTCCAAAGGTTACGTCTGGACCTTTTTCGTTGGTATAATTTGTCAGCACCTTCTTGTTCCCGGTCATATGCCTTGAGCATCCGGAGTCTACAAACCATTCTTCACCTCCAATGTTTGAATTTTTCGAGATGTGGTAGTAGTCCTTCCACTTTTTCTGCAATCAGACAAGCAGAGATTTAGGTACCCAAATCTGTGTGGGTCCTCGGGGGTTAGTTGGTTTCCTGGAGAGCTGATTTCTCCTGGGATTGTGAAAGTTATATTGATTGCCCTTAAAAGGTGTGTAAGGTCTGGGCCTATATCCTCTGTTAGTATTGTGTACTGGATATGCCTCATAAAACTGATGGTGTGGGCCATGCCTAAATCTTGGCTGCGACCATTTATTAAATCTTTGAGGTCTCCACACCTGTTTGTTTTGAAAATTAGGATAACCCTGAGGTTTCCATTTTCCCCTCCCATTTTGAAATCTGTTCTTGGGGAGTCTTTGATAATAATGGGCATGTTGTCTGGGCTGCTGCTTCTGCCTTGGCCATTACATAGTCTCATGTCTAGGTGGTTGCCTTGTATATCTTGGCTGCAGCCTAGACATGTGACTTGGCTGCTTCCTATTTTGAAATACAGGTTTGTATATTGGCTCAGCAGACGAGACAATTGTTTCTCCCTTGATGAAAGTGGTTTTAGAACTAGAGGGAGTGTGGGGTCATATCCAAGTCATGATCTGCAATATAATGGCCTTTTATTCGTACACAATTCGTCCAGGGTTAGATATGCCTTCAGGGAGGTTATTTCTTTCGCCTGAGTTTTAATTAGCTGAGTCAGTTTAGTAAACTCATCTTTGATATGAGCAAGTACAACTGGTTTTTCACTATTCAAAACAGTTAATCGTTTTATCTCAGCTGTGGTATTATCAGCCTGGTTTGTAGAGTTGTCTGCAGCCTGTTTTTCAAGATCAACTTTGGTTTTATTCAGTTCTAGGCTGAGTTTTTCAAAATCATTTTTTAGCTGCCCATTCTCATCTTGCAGCTGGGTCCTCTCGGCTGATACAGATTGGTGTGCAGATTTTAATCTCTCAAAATCTTTGAGAAGTTGATTTACAGACTCGTGTAAATCCATGTCTTGTGACATGTCTGAGCTGTTATTATTTGAAACTGAGGGTTTAGATGCTACCTCTTCATCAGCTAGGTTGGCCATCAGGCAATCATATTCTTCATCATCATTAGAGAAGAATCCGCTGCTTGATTCTACTCGCTCTTGGTCTTCTCCAATGAGGGCCTTCCTTCGGTCTTCTTTTCTGCTCACCTCCTTCTTGAGATCAGGACAGTCGATTTGGATGTGTCCTGTCTTGTGGCAATTATAACACTCCACCTTCCAGCTTCCAGCCTTTTGATTTCTCCTGGGATTCTCTTTATAATTCTTCTTATATTTGGAGTAGTTCTTTCTGAAGTTGTTGAACCTTTGCATTATGAATGCCATTTCTTCCTCGAAATCAAGTGGATTTGGGGGTTTGACATCAGATAGGTTCTTGGCGGGGGACGCGGCTGCAAAGGCTATTCCCTTCTCTGCAGGCTCGGTTGATGATGAACTTGGGAGTTCGAATTCATAAGCCTTTAGATCGGAGAACAGTTCCTGAATTTTTATTTTATTGAGGTCTTTGGATTCCCTCATAGCCACCGCCTTCATACTCCATTCGGGACTAAGGGATCTTAGCACCTTCAAGGCCATCTCCCTGTTGCCATAATTTTTACCAAGGGAGTTGATTTCATTGATGATCTATGTGAACCTTGTGTCTACCTGGTCTATAGATTCTCCGGTCTTCATCTTGAAGTTGTCAAATTTCTGGGTAGCAATTGACAACTTGTTTTCTTTGATCATCTTTGTGCCTTCACACATCACCGCAAGGGTGTCCCAGATCTCCTTGACATTT
Source organism: Orobanche coerulescens (assembly GCA_033398695.1). Taxonomy (NCBI): domain Eukaryota; kingdom Viridiplantae; phylum Streptophyta; class Magnoliopsida; order Lamiales; family Orobanchaceae; genus Orobanche; species Orobanche coerulescens. Next base: position 23,726,503 of record CM065805.1, on the reverse strand, counting down.
TTGCAGTTTTTGATCTTGACCATTGTTGATTTATCAAGAGTTTGATACAGCACGTCTCTGGCCCGGTTGTCAAGGTTGGCCATCTTTCTTTCTTCAATGGTCAGCTCCGTCCTCTTCTTAGGAATCTTTCCTGGCTTCCCGGCTGCAATCTCCTCAAGAGTGTTGTCCTTCTCGAATATGAAAGGACCATCTTCGATAATGCACCACATGTCGTCATGGATGGAAGATAAATGTTCCTGCATCCTTATCTTCCAAAGATCATACTCGTCAACTGAAAAGACAGGTAATCTAGAATGCATTTGTTCCATTTCTAAAATAAGAATTAAAATATATATCCTCGATATATAGATCTGGTTCTTGAAATATTGAACCAACCGCTCCGATACCACTTGTAGGTCACAAGTCGTCCAGGAATAAGTCTAGGGGGGTGAATAGACTTATTCAAACTCTTTTCCACAAAGGATGAGTTTCTCAACTGATGGTACAGATGACTTAGAGTCGTCTGTAGTCAATGTAAGTGCGTAAGTCAGATGATGACGAATACAGAAATAATCAATGGAACACTTAAGTATAAATACAACAGTTAAGTATGATGCCAAAAACAATAAAGTACGCAGGCAATTTATAGTGGTCTCAGAGGTGGGGTAATCCTCAACTAATCTACTTTCTCCAAACCAGTTGGAGATGAATCCACTATAATTCTCAACCAGTGATAAATATTACAGTGATTCTACAACTTAGCTACAACAACTTCCAACCAGTGGAAATCCCATCGTTGCAACTCCTTTCTGACTGCCTAGCACCACTTGATCTTCAAATCCTTGGATGCCTATCAATCGCGAAACTTCAACTAGTGAAGTACCCCTTACTCAGGTTTTAAGACAAGAGTGTTTTGTCTTCTCCAACTAAAGAGCTTTCTTCGTGTATGAACTTAGAGTACTGCTATTTCACGATGCTATAGTTTTATGATTGCTTTTAATTGCTTTGATTGCTCGAGAGTGTTGTTCGCATCGTACTGCTCAACTTTAAATCTTCGGATATATATAGGTGTCGATCCTTTGAGCAATTCTTCATAGCCATTGCAAATCTGTAACAAATCCGTCCGTCGGAGAAATAAACTTCTTTGTTTTTCTTTCTGAACGTTGCAAGACTGGATTCCCATATTTTAATCCATTTCCGACCGTTGTGAAGACTTCCATGTGATGGCGCCGAATATTTTGAATATAATAAGATTAAAGTCTTCAGAGGTGGGTCTGGATGATTTATTTAAATAATATCCTTCCGGGAATCTCTTCAGTCTGTCTCTAATCGTCCGTATATGACTTTCCGTAAATATTGACTATTCAACGCATGCTGACGTGGACTGGAGTACTTGGTTGATCACTTAACTGACCTCTCTGTGGTCAAACTGTCTGATGTGCAGTCAACCTTCTCTGATGTCAACTTCTCTGATGTGTCGACTTGTCTGAAGTCTTCTGATCGGATTGAACTTGACTGATCTGATGGTCAGACTTCAGATGACTTGTCCTTTCTTCTTGACTGCAGTCTGGTCCAACTTTGCTGATTAATTGTTGACCAGAAGTTCTCTGATAAGGATTGCCTGATATAGCTCGTCTGTGGTCAACCTTATCTGAACAGTTGAGTTGACCAAGACTCGGCTGTTAGATACTTATCTGATTTGTACTTAGCCGTTTTTTAAAGCCTAACTTATATGACCTATAAAAGATACTCATTTGGTTCTTCTTTACATTTTTCCAAGTATCTAACTTAACACAATTTGGCCTATGGAAGATACTCATCTGGTTCTTCATTACATTTTGCCAAGTAATTTAAAACATACATTTGAATATATATAAAGATGACATCATAAATCTAATAAGTATTCCTAACAGAGCACACGTTATAGGTATGCTAATTAGATTAGTATACTCGAACCGGCTCACCCTCGATTCGTCACACAGATTTCACTCCGGGACAGTCAATGACGGAATCGAAAGGTTGTGATAGGTATTCGTGAACCTTCGACTTGAGGATTTAGTAGGGATGTGCTTGTGACGTCAAGATTTTCATTAGAGTAGTTTGACCCTGTAAACCGGAAGGCGGGGGTCAACCTCGACATGCATCTTGATGGGCAAGTAGCAGGTCCTACTGAATACCAAGATAGAATTCTTTCTCCTGTTAGTGAACGGGTTATATGTCCTATGCGGTTATTGGCGGATGAGATCATAAGTCTTTGGCCAAAGCATTGGAGCTAGTTGTATTGGATACACGAGAGCTCGATGATCTCAATTTTCATTAACTCATGCATAGTGTCAAGTACAGATAGGGTTTGACTGACCGTGACCCTATAACTTGATCGGGACATTTGAAAGAAGGATTTATACGTATACTGGTATTCACGACAGAATGGTTCTTGAATGATCCCATCATTCGTTCTCAATTGGGCTACAGTGTAGGCCGCCAAGCTGGTTAGGTGGTGCTACTACTCTTTGGCTCCTCCCATTGCTGACTGAGACGGACCTACGAGTCGCGCAATAGGATTGACGACGGAATGAATCGAGCTTATTCTCTCATTATGAATACACTACTACAAAAAAGACATTCAACATCGCTCGTTTAACATCGGTTTTGTAAAAACCGATGTTAAAAAAGACGCGGTGGCATAATTGAAAATTTTAAAACAAATTAACATCGGTTCTGCTAAAAACCGATGTTAAATTAACAATTAACATCGGTTTTTAAAAAACCGATGTTAAATTAATCCATTTCACATCGGTTTATAAAAACCGATGTTAATTTTTAATTTAACATCGGTTTTTAGAAAAATCGATGTTAATTTTTAAATAAAGTTTCGATTTTTTTAAAAAAATTCCAGATTTTTTAAAATTTGACATCGGTTATACTAAAACCGATGTTAAATTAAAAATTAACATCGGTTTTCTAAACCGATGTGAAATGGATTAATTTAACATCGGTTTTTTTAAAACCGATGTTAATTGTTAATTTAACATCGGTTTTTAGCATGACCGATGTTAAATTTTTAAAAATACTGATTTTTAAAAAATAGAAACTTTATTGTTTTAAAAAAATACGGAATATTAATATTAAAAATTGGATGTTTATATTTATTGTTAAAAATAAAAGGTAAAAATTGGAAGTTTTTATTTAAAGTTCGAAAATAAAAAATAAACATTAGTTCGAAAATAAAAAATGAAAATCGGATGTTTTTAATTAAAGTTCGAAAATAGAAAATAAAAATCGGATGTTTTTATTTAAAGTTTTGAAAAAAAGTGGAATATTATTTTCCATAAATAAAAAAAAAACTGAATTATTATATATATTTTTAAAAACCTGCTAGTTTTTGTTTTATTAATTTTTTACTTTTCATAAAAAACTATTTTATGTTTTTACAAAAAATCTATAAATAAAAAAAACAGATTAAATATTAATTATAAATCAGATCCAGATTTTTTAATTTTTTATTTTTTATTTTCGAGCTTTAAATAAAACCATCCGGCTTTTAATATTAATATTCTAGATTTTTTTAAAAAAATAAATTTTTGATTTTTTAATATATATATATATATATTAAATTATCTTATATTTATAGAAATTTATAAATGTATATAGTATATAAATATAACATATAACAAAAAATATACAAGAAGTTCATCTGGCGGAGTGGTAATATCACACTTCCAAAAGCAAGAGGTGATGAGTTCGAAACCCACCAACAACGAAATTTAATGGTATTTGTTGTAGGTTGGTGGGCCTTGGTGCGAAATTTGGTGCGGGTGGTTGGGGCGAGTGTGCAGGTTGGGGTGGGTTGGGCTAATTTGGGTTAGCGTGGTCGATAATTTTAAAATCGCGAAATTCAACATCGGTTGTCCCAGAACCGATGTTAAAGATCGCGATATTAAAATTAACATCGGTTGTTATAACAACCGATGTTAAAATCGAAGTTTAACATCGGATATTAGAAACCGATGTTAATTTTAACATCGCGACATTTAACATCGGTTCCAAAACCGATGTTAAATGTCCAAAAAAACCGATGTTAAATGTCTGTTTTGTAGTAGTGATATTAGATATTGGATATCTAATTTGGGACATTAGATGTCTAGATCGATTTATTGGATAAATTTATTTACAGCCTATTGAATTAAATAAATTACTGGGTGATTAATTTAATTCATAAATATAATTATTTCTTGGAGAAATTAATTATGTTATTATATGTTTGATATGATTAAGTAATTGGATTAATTAATTAATATAAATACATTGAAACAGATTCAGAGTTTATCTATTTGGACTCACGGGAGTCCGAAACGAACTGAACTCGTCCGTTTTTCATGATGGCCGCCCCCTTTTACTTCCACCTACCTTCCCATTATCTTTTCCTTCCATTTATTAATGGATGATCATGACTTTGTGGGGCAAGTTATCATGTGGTGTGATTTGTTCACATGTGGGTGGAAGTAGAATAAGAAGAAGACTTGACAAACTCTCACTCCACCCCAAGTGTGTTCAACCGTGAATTAAGAGAATAGAGAGAGAAAATTATTTTTCTCAAAGTCTTCTTTTTCATTTCATTTCTTCTTGTTTTTCTTGGAGAAAGTTCAAGACATAAATTGAGAGATAGTGAGTTATACACTTAGAGTGTTATAATCACAATTGAAAGCTTCATCATCCTAGCTCTAGCCGTATCCTCGGAGGATAGCAAGGTGATCGTCATTCCATTCGTTTCTCCGGCGCGTTGCATGTAGAGACGCGGTACTTTCTGCATTGGACCATCCAAGAGCTTTAAGCGGATTCGTTCGTAGGGAAATCAACTAAAGCTTGGGGAATAGCTCAAGAAAAGGACACTATTTAAATCAACGGACTACAAGGGTATGTTTCTCGTATATCTTGTGTTTCATTTTATATTCGTATATACGTAGCTCGATCGATCCTCGTAGGGATTCGGATCGGATTAATTTTTGTTTTACCGCTTCCGCTGGGCCTTCGTTTTAGGCACCGAATCCCAACATCATTTTCAGATGTTCATAAACAGTTTCGTGTACCTCAAAATGAACTAGTATGATCCTCTCAACAATCCACAGCAGTTCTCCCAAGTACGTAATTCCATTTTCCAAGTTTACTCGACCTATTGATTTTCCATAATCATAGTTCCTCAATATCACCGGTTCTGTCCCAACTATTATATTCTGCTATTTCATACTGTAACACATGATATCCTTATGAATCTCAAAACACATCAATGTATAACTACAAATAATTTCAATACAATCCAAAAATCCAAATACTTAAAAATCGTGAACCCGACGATTCCCCGTGATACTGGCACCTGCCTAAACTCTAGAAAATACTCGACACAGATATTTTAAAAACATACATTTTGCAAAATCAGTTCAACTCAAAATACGACACATCTCTTTCCAAAGAAACACGTTAATACCATTTGGAAAAGTTTAAAACAACTACAGCACCACACCGATAAATCACATAACACACAAGCACGGCTGATCAATAAAAACCCAAAACTCTAACACTTCAACCGACAACTCGAATGACATGACAAAAACATGACTCGACTCGACCCGAAAGCCTAGGTTTTCACAACCTAAGCTCTGATACCATATTTTGTACCACCCCCAGAGCCATCCGGGAATATCACAGCGCCGTGGTCCCCGAAACGGAACCCACAAGGGTAAGATATATTTTTACAAACATCTCAAATACGCCTAAGCGGCGATGACAATAATATCTTAAAAAATATTCGAAGACTTTATAAATCCATTTATCAAAACCGTCGTAAAATATCATTTGAAACTACAAGGCCCGAAATGCCAAAACTCAACAGTTTAAAAACATACGTTAAGCCATCGCTTACACGTACCGACAAAATAGTTTAGAAAAGGATTTTCCAAAATAAACCCAAGTTCTCAAAATACTAGCAATCCATTTTCAAACATACTCGCAGCGGATATAACAATTGACTAAGAAATACTATTGCGGCGGAAAAATGACAACTAGTCAAAGTACTCAATTCACAAACACACGCCATAGCAAGTATCCTCCGGGAAGCTCATCTCTTCACGACCGCTACAAGCTCGATATCCCAAGAACCTAAAAACAAAGCCCATAACGGGGTCAGCCATAATATCCAACAATGATAACGATCACATCATGTTAATAATTACATATCAATGAAAATACTAAGTAAGGATACTGCCAATGTAATCTTACCGCCATAACTTTACCAACTCGTGATAGTCCTTACCAAAGTAATCCTTACCGAAATTCACATCTCGTATCCTCAAAAACACAAGAAACTCATACCAAAACATCTGTACTGTACCCCAAGCAATACCCAAGGTTCACAAAACATCATAACTCACTGATACGAAATATACCAACTCTGACCAATTCAATCTATCGGATATCATTATCAAATCTCAACCCGAAAATTGATTGTCCATCAAAGACAAATACCAAAAAGGTAATACGGAACATACCTCAGGATACATAATGCCACGATGAATCACGTCAGTCTAATCCGAGATCAGATCAATACAACATACGAACATGGTCCTAACACAAGACCTATAAATGCATACTCACATGACGACATCAATATGCCCACAACAATAACAACAATGTATACTCAATGGAAATCCGATGACCCAGTGCACACAGCATAGATCCGAAGATGACCCTGTTAGATCAACACGAGGTGGATAATCAATAATATACATATGCACAACAACAACACATAGTAATCCAACGATCAAGCGCACACAACATAGATTCCCATGATGATCCCGTCGGACTAACGCATAGTGGAAATACCTGTCCAACGATCCAGCGCACACAGCTATAGATTCCCATGATGATCCCGTCGGACCAACGCATGGTGGACATACGACAACAATACACAGCTGCATAATAACAACAATACACAAATGCATGACAACAACAATACACGAATGTATCACAACATGATCGACACAAGGTGACAAAAATGACCAGAGTACTTGCCCCGGGTCCTTCGAGAGCAATCTCGATGTTAAAATCATCACTGATAATTTCCTCAACATTCGACGATCCAAAAGTACCATAGACTGTAGATAACTCATATCCTCACATTTACCACAATATATCCTTGATACCCAAATATACCAATAACGAATGGAAATCATATACATTATGATTTAACTCCCAAAAATCGAAAAACAACATACAATCCAAATCTCCAGAGTTCACAACAATAATCATTGTTATGTGCATTATAACCGAAATGAGACTGAAACCATTCATTAAGTATTATAAACTGAACAAGTAATAACTTGCCTCGATACCTCCACGACGATGATGAAGTTGTTAGCAATTTCGTTGCCTTCGTCTACAAGCTCCTCGGCCCCAGCCAAAGAAATTCCCAAATATCCTCGAACACGACCGCAAAGCACGATTCTAACCAATAATCAATCATCACAACCTATTTCAATAATCAATTAACAAAACACCGATAACAACCAACAACCGACATACCCAGCCAATCAAACTCAACGGTTCCACAATATCTCGATCATATACAAACCAAATAATCCGACTCAACAAATACGAACTCATATCCACAATACAAACCGCAACTCGATAATCATATCAACAATTAATCCAACCCAATAACAAGGATTACAAAACATACTCTATCCCGAATTTAATCTCATATACGAGTTAACAAGATTCCTTCTTGTTCATAATCATAAATACATAGTAAAATAATACTACCAACATAATCAACAATCTGACTTATCCAAATAGTTCAATACCATTGATAATCACGTTCTAAGATTAACCACAATCTTTCCGGATTCATACTTATATCATGATGCATATTTAATCAAGAACGTACAAAGTCTTCCACTACAATCAACATAACATCGATTCTAATCATCAAATCCATGTTTATATCCAAAACCATATTCATAATTAACAAAACCACATAATCCAATACATTCAAACATTTAGATCATTATCTAACTCATAATCCAAGGTATATATCATCAAACTCTCCATCATACACTTCACCTAACGTCAAGAATCACAATAATACCACCTTAACCATCATCATACGAATTAATCATCAATAACAACTTCAAAATCCGAAAGTAAATGGTGGGGGTAAACCAACATGCTTCCTAAAAAGTAAACATCCTTCCAAAAACCGAGCTACAATCAGAGGGATATGAATATTACCTTGTATTGATGAACTATGATGAAGAACAATCGAACTCCTTCCAAGAATCATCATCAACCCTATGAACAAAGCTCCAATTCCGTGTTCTGAAGCTCACAAAAACTTAGAGACGCCAAAAATCGGTCTGGGGAAGTTGGGAGACGAAAAACAAAGATGAACTCTCAAAATGATGAAATGATGGAGGTCTCATATTTATAAAAATTCAGACATTACATACGCTATGTGACCTTCCTAGCGTATGTAAAGACCATTACATACATTATATGACCTCGATAGCATACGTAATCATAGTCCAGAGGCTACTGTCTTAATTCGTTCGATTGCTTATGTACGTAACCCTCATAACATAGCGTACGTAACACATAGTTGACTTGCTACAATAGTATGTCCATTTAACGTACGTAATGAACAATTCATAGCGTACGTTAACCTCTTCATTGACTCTCCTGTCCACATGCGCCCTGAAAGTTGCCGACACAGGGCCCACTCGTTGCTCATATCTTAGTTCATGCCAGATTCCTCTCATAACGTACGTTATGTACTCTTCGTAACGTACTGCTTGTATGTTAACGTACGTAAGCTCTTATGCTTAACGTGCGTTATGGCTTCTATACTTGGCCATTTACGACTGTTTTTGCCTATCGTCTCGACATACCGAATACGTATGCACGACATGCTGAATACATATACTCCTTCCAATAACATTCTCATACGATACACTTGATACACAATATCCTCAAATGCAATTGTCGACCAAGTACGACAATTATACCAATACAACTGTCTTAGTCTTCCAATTATTTTATCCCTACTGTACAGATTGCACACTGCATAATATAACTCGGATAAAATAACATTAAACAACTATAGTAGAATTTCAGGATATTATAGCTGAGACTATGTTATGTTAAATTCCAAAATTTAAAGTGTGTCAGTAGTTGTTGAATTTGTGTTCGTTTTACTTACCTACGTCTGGAGTATTCCTGCGTAGATACTTCCGTGACCCTTGGTGGCGACCTTGGGAGTTTATGTATTGATATACCGTACAGAACCGTGTTGAGGGATAAAACCTGAATGGTACCCACGTCCGGAGTATTCCTGTGTAGATGCTTCCGTGACCCTTGGTTGCGACCTTGGGAGTTTATGTGTTGATAAAAAAGATAATGTTGAGTATCATGTGATCTATTGCTAAACCCCTTAATAATATTGTACTGCGGATTTATCTTATTCTATCAATGAACTTTTGATCGTATTGTCTGACCGAGATTGGCTGGCATGATTCTTCGTGCCAGGCAAATTTATTGAATATGTGCAGGACATTCCCGAAGGTTCCGGTCAGGCTTGAGCAGTTTTGGGAAGAAGCCTTGTTATCTCGTTTCTTTAAATTGAATTCTGAAATATCCCACATTTATGTAATAGTCGTGTTTGCGAGCTTGTTTTCCTAAGTATTTCGTTTCACACTTATGCCATCATGGAACTATTTTCACATAAATTATTTAATGGAGAAATCTTAAAGTCTTAAAAAAATGCCTTGTGGGTCCCACATGGGATTCATGGCACTGTAATGTTCCGGTTAATTTTGGGGGTGTTACATGAGGCTTCAAGGTACTCCGAAGTCTATTGTTTCGGATCGTGATGGCCGTTTTGTATCGCATTTTGGCAGGCAGTACATAAGGCGTCAGGTACTCGTTTGCGTCTGAGTACTTCTTTTCATCCTCAGACAGATGGACAGACGGAGCGCACTATCCAGATATTAAAGGATATGTTACGTGCTTGTGCTCTAGATGGGATCAGTGATTAGGAGGAGCATTTGCCGTTGAAAGAGTTCACGTACAACAATAGTTGGCACGCGTCGATCAAGATGGCACTGTATAAGGCGCTTTATGGGCAGCGATGTCGATCGCCGATTTGTTGGAACGAGGCGTATGATTTGGTCGGGACCGAACCAGATATTGCTTTGGAAATGAGGAGGAAGGTGGAGTTGATTCGGGAGAGGATGTTGGCAGCTCAGAGTCGGCAGAAATCCTATGCTGATGTTCGTCGTCGGCCTTTGGATTTTGAGGTGGGAGACCACGTTTTGCTAAAGGTGTCGCCGATGAGGGGATTTTTCCGCTTCGGGAAGAAGGGAAAGTTGAGTCCGATATTTATTGGGCCCGTTGAGATTTTAGAGAAGGTCGGAGAGTTGGTGTATCGTTTGGCGTTGCCTCCGGCATTGGGTCACGTCCATAGCATTCCATCTTTCCCAGTTGAGGAAATATGTTCCGGATCCTAGTCATGTCATCGATTATGGTGAGATCGATATCGCTGAGGATATTACCTTCGAGGAGCGTCCCTTGAAGATCTTGGAGCACCGTGAGAAGCGACTGAGGCATAAGACCATTCCATTGGTCAAAGTGCAGTGGTCAAGACATGGTGTCGAGGAGGCAACTTGGGAAACCGAGGATAGCATGCGTGCTAGGTACCCCGAGTTGTTTGTTTCTTAATTTTCGGGACGAAACTTGTTTTTAGAGGGAGAGAATGTAATATCCGCATTTTTCCTTTTGCCGATATTTTTCATTTTGATGTATTTTTCATTTTTAGTGACTCGCTTGTAATCATATTGATATTTCGATAACATTTTGATATGGGACTTTTTGTCATTCGAACTTGTTTTACTCAATTCCGCATTTAAGGTCATTTTCAATGCTATTTGTTTCAATTCTCGTGATCGTTGTTCGGAACCACCGTTTCGAGGTTGCCGTAAATCCATCTTATGTCATTATGGATGTTGTGAGCTTTTGTTTGGTGGTACGATCCTGTATCGTGTATTTCGGATAGTTGTGTTGTGCATGGGAAGTTTAGCGCACGCTAAGTATTTAAATTAGCGCACCCTATGGTGGAAATTAGCGCACGCTAGATATGTTGGCAGCGCGCGCTAATCCGGTACTCCAGTAAGGGCAGAATGTTTTTGAGGTTCTGGACTCCGGACATGATTGAACAGGTAGCGCACGCTACACCAGACTACAACGCGCGCTACGTAGCTTGTTAGCATACGTTATATACTTGGTAACGCACGCTATTTCGACCGGACAGTTAAGGCAGAATGTTTCTGGACTCTAGAGACGAACAGGTAGCGTACGCTATAGGCCGATAGCGCGCTAGCGAGGACTATTAGCGCACGTTAATTATCGAGTAGCGCATGCTAACGGGTCAGAACCGAAGGTTCTGGACCAGGGTTGACTGGTTAGCGCACGCTAACCATAAGCCCTTAACGCACGCTAAGGCGTGTTTATATATAAGGGCTAGATCAAGTCAACTTCGTCATTTTTCATTTCTCTCCTCCCCCTCCGGTGATCTAGGCGATTCCAGGCGTGTAGAAGCTAGGATTTCGGCCAGATATCTTTAGATATCAATTTCTTTCAACTCCTGGCATGGATTTATCAAGTTTCTAGCATACTTCACCGTCCGATTCAAGGTAACATCCCTTAGAACCCTATTTTTGGGAAATTTGGGGGGGGGGGGTTTCGATTTGATGTTCGATTCGTTCTATGTTGTTGGTTAATCCATGATGTATGTGATTAATCTTAGTGGTATTCATGTTTTCCCTACGAGTTCATGGTAAATTTCGTGGTATTTGTGAAATCAAGAGTGTTCGGTTGCGACCCCCCTTGTTGTTGGTTTTGTATGAATTTACATGAATCGTAGGTGGGTTTTCGAGTGTATTCCGTTTTCGTATTCGTGTGAATTGGTTGTGATTGTATTCTTCATATCGTTAAGTTCGGGGTTGTCGGTTCCTAGCAAGCGTAGTTGATTTTTCGTTCATTTCGTCATCAATTTCTCAAGGCAAGTATTCTTGTGAGACCCTTATGCTTAACATGAAATGGTAATATATATGTGTGTGATTTGCTCACTCTGGAAGGGTCCGACGGGGCCTCGGAGGAATCTGTGATTTCGCTCCTGATTCACGAGCTTGTTTGGATAGCCAGTTCTGGAGGGTCCATAGAGGCCTCGGATGGGACCAGTGGTTTAGCCCTGGTCCTAGGTGAGTCATGTGTGTGATTTTTAACTATGGCCAATCCGGGAGGATCCTTAGAGGATTCGGATGGGACCAGTATTTTAGCCCATGTCCTAGGCAGATTTTCAACAGTGATTACTGACTGTTTGTTTTCTGGGAAAAGACCTATCTTGATTTTGAAACAATTTGATGCATGTACTATGAGATGTGTAAGCGAATGGTTTGCCTTGATTACTTGTACTAGCGTAGCTAACCTCTTTGGGGAACCCATTTTTGGGGAAATTCGTGTTATGAATTTCAAGTTGCGCTCAACTGTTCGAGCGGGCACTGGAGCAGTACGAGGATGCTGGCCAGGGTTGTTGACGTGGGCAAATGAGTTCCTTGATTTTAGTTGCCCATTTTAAACATTTGTTTTCATACTTGTAAACTGATAGACAATACTCGCGAGTACTTAGGCATTTTAAATTTGGAAGATGGATACTAAATTTTATTTGTGATTTTCGGTGATGTCTGGTTTACCGGTTGTATCGGGCGTTTTATTAAATTTTCATCTTGGTGATGTGTGTTTTCTCGCTAACCGAGATGATTAGACGAGCGTTGTTAATTATTTAGCCTGGTGGGTCCCACAACGGGATCCAAGGCGTTGTAATATACCCTGAATATCTTGGGGATGTTACATGAAGTGCGAATGGCATTAAACAAAATGGGTTCGAAAAAAGCAGAAGGGCCAGATGGTATACCTATTGGAGGACGGAGGTGTTTGGGAGAGAGGGGAATCGAATGGTTGACTATACTTTTCAACAAGATTTGGAAATACAACAAGATGCCACTGGCACAGACGAAAGCACTTTAGTCCCTCTATATAAGAACAAAGGCGATGTCCAAGAGTGCTCTAGTTATCGGGGGATTAAGTTGATGAGTCATACCATGAAATTATGGGAACGAGTGATTGAGCAGCGTCTTAGAAAGTGTGTTGAGAAATCGGAAAACCAATTTGGATTTATGCCTGGGAGATCAACTGTGAAAGCAATATTTCTGATGAGACAGATGATGGAACACTATCGTGATAAGAAGAAAGACTTGCATATTGTTTTTATTGATTTAGAGAAGGCTTATGATAAGATACCAAGGGAGATACTTTGGTGGGTATTAGTCAGAAAGGGCGTGTCTAAGAAGTATATTGACATCATTAGACACATGTACGAAGGAGCTAGTATAAGTTTACGTACTACCATGGGAATGACTGAGGAATTCCCTATTATGATTGGGGTGCATCAAGGCTCGGCTCTTAGTCCATTCCTCTTTGCCATAGTCATGGACGAATTGATAAGGTCAATTCAAGACGATATTCCTTGGTACATGATGTTTGCAGATGATATAGTATTGGTTGACGAAATGAAGGACAGAGTCGAAAGAAAGTTGGAACTATGGATAAATACGCTATAAACTCGTGGTATTAGGCTGAGCAGAAGTAAGACTGAATATTTGGAGTGTAGCTTTAGTGGAAATGGAAGTAGAGAGGCGGGAACAATCACTTTTGATGGAAATGTTATACGAGGATCAGAGTTCTTTAAACTACTACTTTTTTGTTACATACTAAACTTTTCACCTTTCACTTTTGCCTTTTTATATGACTGTTCTATTGGAGACGACTTGATGTTTTCAGAGATAGATTCATGTTAGCCGACCCCAAAGTATTTTGGGACTAGGCTCTGATGTTGTTGTATATGTGTATATATATATATATATATATATATACATAAAAACAGTACAGAATCGAAAATTTATTTTCTTGAAACCCTGCAAAAAAGTGTTAGCAAAACAAATATATTTGCTGATGCCGAAATTCAAAGTAAGTCGATGTTGAGTCCAGAAGATTTGTCTCCTTAAAGCAGATTTGCCATCACCACTATGTATAGCATCTGTCTCCCAGGATAAAACAACACCTCGATGCACTGAATCGATGATCACTGCACCCTTAGCAAACTAGAATAAATCTGTACACTATCACCGACAGAACCGAGAAGGAAAAACAAAGAAGAAAGCGAACCACAGAAGCTTGAAAATTTGTATGGAAAAGTTGAAAAATCGGACCCCTCAAGTGTAACACCCCCAAGAAATCCCGGGAATGTAACAACACCGTGGACCCCTGCATGGGACACACCAGGATAGGTAATCAACTTCACTCATCGACTCACGGAGTCGACACAATAACACCACATCACAAAGACGCAAAACAATAAAAATCCACCCAGTTCGACCGGTCAATCAAGCAACACAATAATCCAACGAATACATAACGGACAACTCTATACACTTTGCAAAATCAAAAGCCCCTAAGTACTCGAGTACGTCTATTAGTTCACAAGTTGGAAAACAACCATATCGAAATGGACAACGGAAAATAAGGAAACACATTTTCACATGTCAACAACCCTGGACAGCATCCTCGTACTGTCCCAATGCCCGCTCGTCCGGCTGAACATAACATGAAATTCATAAAACGAATTTCCCCAAAAAGGGTCCCCAAAGGGGTTAGCAATTACGCTAGTACAAGTAGACAAATGAACAACTTACACCTTACACATATAGTCAAAGCATGCAAATGATAAAACATCAGTTTGAAACACACATTTCCGGAAACGCCATAACCCAAAACACATTTGTAAAATGCACCACAATTAACCGCGGACCCACGCCTCTGTGGACCCCTACCGAGACCCCGTTGGATCTAACCCGTAGTGGTTAAAAGCCAAGCTCTTGGATCCACGCCTCTGTGGACCCCTACCGAGACCCCGTCGGATCTAACCCATAGTGAGCATACACACACACGTTACTCATGCAATACTACCATGTTAAGAGTGTAAGTTCATAAGAATACTTGCCTCGATTAAACGACGACGAGAAACGGAAAAGATCACGACCGCGGTTGTGAGAAACCGAACACCGAACCTAGAAGATCCGTCAAACACGATTACAACAACTAGACAAAACAACGGTAATGGAAAATACTCGGAAACCCACATACGATTCATGTAATTTCATACGACAAAATCGATGATGGCGGAGAACAACCCCAAACCCTCTCAATTTCAATAACACACCGAAATTCACCATAATTTTGTAGGAAACACATGAATACTACTAAGATTAATCATACCCATTATGGATTAATCAACAATACGGAACGAATCGGACAAAAACCCAAAAACCCCCAAATCTCCCAAAATAGGGTTCTAGGATAATACCTTTAGATTAAGGACGGAGAAAGAGGATTAAGATGATGATAAACTTCACTTGGGACACAACAATCAATCTCTCAACGAACTCCACAGACAAAACTTGAAGAATCGCTCAAAACCCCACTTGGAACGCAACTCTCGGTTAGAGGAAGGAAATGAAGGAAATGACGAAGTGAAGGTCAACCCAGGTTTATAAAACCTGGTCCTTCGTTACGTACGTTAACATGCTGACGTTACCGTACGTTACGCTCATTACGTACATAACACTCAAGTGTTAGCGTACGTAATGGCTCGACAGAACAATCTTTCCAATCTGCTGAAGGACATAACGTACGTTAACGCTAAGGTATAACGTACGTTATGAAGGTGCCGATAGCGCACGCAAAAAAGCATGCATAACATACGTTATGCATGCAGCAGTTCAACACTGCTGAATGTAGTTAACTGCACCGGGCGGTCCGAAGTCGAGACGCATCACAAGGATAGAACCTAAAGCGTAGATACGAAATATTCACGACGACGAAGCTGAGTGCTGAAGGGAAATACCATTCCAACTACTGGGGAATTCGAAATACGACAAAGAAAGTAAAATTCTCTAAACTTATAGGAAATTACAAAACGGCCCAAACGTCCGAAAATCACGATACGACGTCGGAATAACAAACCGAAACTCACAACACGTACAACTCAACCATATGAACTCGTGTAACCAAAGAAATTACGAAGTCGAACGAGTTTTACGAGAATCGAACATTCATGCAACAATAAATAACATAAAACGGGATTACATCAAAATATCTCCGAAACTCGTCCAAATGGAAAAATTCCAAGAATAAAATAGATTCAAAATGTCGAAATGGTTACAGGCGAGTCGTTAAAACGAATAAAATACACGAAAATAAGTTTCATCCCGAAACTTAAGAAACAAACAACTCGGGGTATCTAGCACGCATACTATCCTCGGTTTCCCAAGTCGCCTCCTCGACACCATGCCTCGACCACTGCACCTTGTCCAAAGGAATGGTCTTATGCCTTAGTCGCTTCTCACAGTGTTCCAAAATCTTCAAGGGACGCTCCTCGAAGGTTATATCCTAGGCGATATCAATCTCACTATAGTCGATGACGTGACTAGGATCCGGAACATATTTCCTTCGCTGGGAAACATGGAAGACGCTATGAACGTGGCTCAAAGACGGAGGCAACGCCAACTGGTATGCTAACTCGCCGACTCTCTCGAGAATCTCAAAGGACCCAATAAACCTCAGACTCAACTTTCCCTTTTTTCTGAAATGGAAAACCCCCTTCGTCGGCGATACCTTTAGCAAAACGTGGTCTCCCACCTCTAATTCCAAAGGTCGACGACGAACATCAGCATAGGATTTCTATCGACTCTGAGCAGTCAACATCCTTTCCCGAATCAATTCCACCTTCCGCCTCATCTCCAAAGTGATATCCGGTTCGGTCCCGACCAAATCGGATGCCTCGTTCTAGCAAATCGGCGATCGGCAACGCCGCCCATAAAGCACCACATACGGTGCCATCTTGATCGACGCGTGCCAACTATTGTTGTACGTGAACTCGATCAACGGAAAATGCTCCTCCCAGTCACTACTCCAATCGAGAGCACAAGCATGCAACATATCCTCAAATGTATGGATAGTGCGCTCCGACTGCCCATCCGTATGAGGATGAAAAGAAGTGCTCAGACGCAAACGAGTACCCAACGCCTTATGTACCGCCTGCCAAAAATGTGATACAAAATGGCCATCACGATCCGAAACAATAGACTTCGGAGTACCGTGAAGTCTCACAATCTGTGCAATAAACACACGAGCCAACCTCTCTGGACCGCAAGTATCCTTGATGCCCAGAATGTGTGCCGACTTGGTCAGACGATCCACAATCACCCAAACCATATTCATACTAGACTTCGATAACGGCAAGCTCGTGACGAAGTCCATCGAAATATCTTCCCATTTCCATTCCGGAATGGGAAGCGACTGCAGTAACCCGGCCGGTCGCTGATGCTCGATTTTAACCTGCTGACAAGTCAAACACCTCGCTACAAACCGTGCGACCTCCTCCTTCATGTCGTTCCACCAAAAATTCCTCCTTAAGTCTTTGTACATCTTACTCTAACCAGGATGAACTGAGTAAGGCGTAGCTCCTCAAAACTGATCAAACAAGTCATCAATCCTCGGGAAGGGATACTTGTTCTTGATGGTCACCTTGTTTAGCTCGCGGTAGTCGATACATAAACATAGTGAACCATCCTTCTTCCGCACAAACAGAACCGGTGCGCCCCAAGGCGAAGCGCTCGGTCGAATATACCCTGACTCAAGAAGCTCACTCAACTGCTTCTTCAACTCAGCCATCTCTGAAGGTGCCATGCGATATGGCGCCTTCGAAACTGAAGCCGTACCCGGCTCTAACTCGATAGCGAACTCAACCTCAAGGCCCGGTGGTAATCCCGGTAGCTCGTCAAGAAAGACATCAGGAAACTCACTAATAAATGGAATCGATGAAAACTCGACTCCACCACTCTCCGCCTCCAAGGCGTAACACCAATAACCAGTACACCCCATCCGCAGGAGTCTCATCGCCTTTAAGGCGTTAATTACGAACTTCTGGTTTCCCCTCTTTCGCCCCGCGAAAGAGTGCTCTGTACCGCCTTCGGCTAACATGGTGATGATCCTCATGCGGTAGTTCATTATTGCGCCATGCCGTTCGAGCCAATCATTCCCGAGAATCAAATCCTCACCCTCAATATTTACTACAATAACATTAGAGAGCCAAGCCCTCTCATAAATAAACACAGGACAGTCTCGGACCTCTCAATCACCAACGATCCTATCACCGCTAGGAAGTTTAACGATGAAAGGCTCACAAGGCGACAAACAGTCAAGACTCAAACAGCGCACATACTCCAGAGATATGATGTTAGGAATACTTATTAGATTTTAATGATGTCATCCCAGTATTTGTTTATTCAAATATATGTCTTTAAGTAATTGACAAAATGTAAAGAAGAACCAAATGAGTATCTTCTATAGGCCAAATTGAGTATAGTTAAATACTTGGAAAAATGTAAAGAAGAACCAAATGAGTATCTTCTATAGGCCAAATTGAGTATAGTTAAATACTTAGAAAAATGTAAAGAAGAACCTAATGAGTATCTTCTATAGGCCATGTAAGTTAGGCTTAAAAATTGGCCAAGTATAAATCTCAGATAAGTTCATATCACAGAAATTCTGGTCAACTCAACTGAACAGAGAAGGTTGACCAAAGACGACTTATCACCAAACAACATTCTGAATAAAGAGATTTATCAGAGAAGTCCTGGTCAAAATATTTATCAGAGAAGTTTGACCATACTGCAGTCAAGTAATCAGACGAAGTCAAGTCATCTGAAGTTTGACCACCAGATCAGATAAGTTCATCAGGACAAAAGACTTCAGATCAGAGAAGATTAGTCAGGACAGAGAACTTGATCTCAGAGAAGTTACATCAGAGAAGTACGACATCAGAGAAGGTTGACTGCACTTCAGACAAATTGACCAAAGAGATCAGACAAGTTTTGTCTAAGTAATCAGCCAAGTAAACCAGTCCACGTCAGCATGCGTTGAAAAGTCAATAATCACGGAAAGTCACATACGGGCGATAAGGGACAGACTGGAGAGATTCTCGGAAAGCAAATGAATTAAATATTCAGCCAGACCCACCACTGAAGACTTTAATCATATTATAATCAAAAGATTCGGTGCTACAACATGAAAGTCTTCACAACGGTCGGAAATGGATTAAAATAAGGGAATCCAGACTTGCAACGTTCAGAAAGAAAAACGAAGAAGTCTATTTCTCCAACGGACGGATTTGTTACAGATTTGCAATAGCTATGAAGGAAGCTCAAAGATCTACATCTATAAATACCTGAAGATTTGAAGTTGAGCAGTACGATGCGAACAATACTCTCGAGCAATTAAAGCAATCAAAAGAAAAGCAATCTATAGCATCGTGAAGAGCAGAATTCACAGTTCATATACTAAGAAGCTCTTAGTTGGAGAATACAATCACTCATGTCTTAAAACTTGAGTTCGGGGTACTTCACTGGTTGAAGTTGCGGATTGATAGGCATCCAAAGATTTGAAGATCAAGAGGTGCTAGGCAGTCAGGAAGGAGTTGCAACGACAGGATTTCCATTGGTTGGAAGTTGTTGTAGCTAAGTAGTAGAATTACTGTAATATTTATCACTGGTTGAAAATTATAGTAGATTCATCTCCAACTGGTTTGGAGAAAAGTGGATTAGTAAAGGATTAACCCACCTTTGAGACCACTTTAAATTGCCTGCGTGTTTTACTCTTTTAGCATCATAATTACCTGCTACATACATACTTCACTATTTCATTGTTTGAGTTATCTGTATTCGTCATCAGCTGACTTCCGCATACCTGTCTACAGACGACTCCGAGTCAACTGTACCTATGAGCTGAGAAACTCACCCTTTGTGGAAAAGAGTTTCAATAAGTCTATTCACCCTCCTCTAGACATATTCCTGGACGACTTGTGACCTACAAGTGGTATCGGAGCGGTTGGTTTAATTTTTCAGAACCAGATCCGCATATCGAGGATATATATTTTATCTCTCATTAAGAATGGAACACATGCACTCTAGATTACCTGTCTTTTCAGTTGACGAGTATGATCTTTGGAAGATAAGAATGCAGGAACACTTATCATGCATCCATGACGACATGTGGTGCATCATAGAAGACAGTCCTTTCATCTTTGAGAAGGACAACACACCTGAGGAGATTGCAGCCGGGAAGCTAGAAAAGCTCCCTGAGAAGAGGACAGAGCTGACCATCGAAGAAAGAAAGTTGGCCAACCTTGACAACCGGGCCATAGATGTGCTATATCAAACTCTTGACAAATCAGCAATGGTCAAGATCAAAAACTGCAGAAATGCCAAAGAAATCTGGGACACATTAGCCATAATGTGTGAGGGAACAGAGCTGATAAAAGAGAATAAGTTGTCAATTGATACCCAAAAATTTGACAACTTCAAAATAAAGAATGGCGAATCCATAGACCAAGTGGATACAAGATTCACTGAAATTATCAATGAGATCAACTCTCTGGGAAAATCATATAGCAACAGGGAGATGGCCCTGAAGGTTCTAAGATCTCTCAATCCAGAATGGAGTATGAAGGCAGTGGCCATGAGAGAATCCAAGGATCTTAACAAAATAAAGATCCAGGAGCTGTTCTCTGATCTAAAGGCTTATGAGTTTGAGCTTTCAAGTTCATCGTCAATCGAGCCTGCAGAGAAGGGAATAGTGTTTGCAGCTGAGTCCCCCGCCAAGAGCTTATCTGAAGTCAAGCCTCCAAATCCCTTAGATTTTGAGGAAGAAATTTCCTTTATAATGCAAAGATTCAGCAACTTCCGGAAGAATTACTCCAAATATAAGAAGAATTATAAAGAAAATCCCCGGAGAAATCAAAAGGCTGGAAGCTGGAAGGTATAGTGCTACAATTGCCACAAGACAGGACATATCCAAATTGACTGTCCTGATCTCAAGAAGGATGAAGGCACGAAAGAAGTGAGCAGAAAAGAAAACAAGAGAAAAGCTTTCATTGGAGAAGACCAAGAGAGAGTAGATTCCAGCAGTGGATTCTTCTCTGATGATGACGAGGAGTACAATTGCCTGATGGCCAACTTAGCTGATGAAGAGGTAACGTCTAAACCCTCAGTTTCAGATAATAATAGCTCAGACACGTCTTAGGATATGGACTTACATGAGTCTATCAATCAGCTGCTCAAAGATTTTGAGAAATTAAAATCTGCACACTTGACTGTATCAGCCGAGAAGACCCAGCTACAAGATGAGAATAGGCAGCTGAAAAATGATTTTGAAAAACTCAGTCTAGAGTTAAATAAAACCAAATCTGATCTTGAAAAAACAGGCTGCAGATAACTTGAAAAACCAGGCTGATAATACTACAGCTGAGATCAAAAGATTAACTGTTTTAAATTGTGAGAAATCAGCTACACTTGCTCATGCTAAATCTGAGTTTGCTAAACTGACACAGCTAAGTAATACACAGGCTAAGGAGATAAGTTCTCTCAAAGCTTCTATAAACTTGGATGAATTGTGTATGAATAAAAGGCCACTATATTCCATATCAGGCCTTGGATATGACCCCAACACTTAGTTCCAAAACTACTTTCATCAAGGGAGAAACACTTGTCCCGTCTGCTGAGCCAACTTACAAACCTGTATTTAAAAATAGGCAGCAACCAAGTCAAAAGTTTAGGCAACAGCCAAGGTATACAAGGAAGCCATCTAGACAAGAGACTAGGTAATGGCCAAGGCAAAAGCAGCAGCCTAGACAACATGCCCACTATTATCAGAGACTCCCCAAAAATAGATTTCAAAATGGTAGGGGAAAATGGAAACCTCAAGGTTATCCTAATTTTCAAAATGAACAAGTGTGGATACCTCAAAGATTTTATAAATGGTCTCAGCCAAGATTTAGAAATAGCCCACACTACCAATTTTATGAGGAATATCCAGTGCACAATCCTAACCGAGGATATAGGCCCAGACCATACACACCTTTTAGGGGAAATAACCATAACTTTCCTAATCTAAGGAGAAATCAGTTCTCCAGGAAACCATCTAACCCCCGAGGACCCACATAGATTTAGGTACCTAAATCTCTGCTTGTTTGATTGCAGAAAAGGTGGAATGACTACTACCACATCTCCACAAATTCAAATATAGGAGGTGAAGAATGGTTTGTTGATTCCGGATGCTCAAGGCACATGACAGGGAACAAGAAGGTGCTGTCAAATTACACCAAGGGAAGAGGGCCAGATGTAACCTTTGGAGATAGCTCTAGAGCGCAAACAAACGGCTTTGGAGAGCTGCACAGAGGAAACATAACAATATCCAAAGTCCATTATGTCAAAAGGCTCAAGTACAACCTTTTGAGCATTAGTCAGTTCTGTGATGAGAAGAATCTAGTAGTTTTCACAATTTGGAAATGCATGGTGATAGACATCCTATCTGGAGAAGTGGAGCTACAAGGATTCAGAAGGAGAGATGTCTACATGATATATTAGAACACAGGAACTCCCAACACCTGTTTTCTATCCAAGACAATAGTTGAGAATGGATGGTTGTGGCACAAAAGACTATGTCACATAAACTTTAAAGCCATCAACAAGATCAGTTCTCAAAAACTGGTCAGAGGACTTCCAGAAGAAGTATTTAGAAAGGAAGCTCTCTGTGATGCATGTCAGAAAGGGAAACAAACCAGAGCATCATTTAAACCAGTTCAGCCTACCAGTGACACCACCAGAATTCTAGATATACTTCATATGGATCTCTTTGGCGCCATCAAGCCAAGAACATTGAGTGGAAGGAAGCATGCTCTAGTAGTAGTAGATGACTACTCAAGATACACATGTGTTGTTTTTCTATATAAAAAGAGTGAAACACTAACAAAACTACTTGAGCTGCTAAGGAAGATCCAGAATGAGAAATCCCTCTCAATTATCAAGATCAGATCAGATAGAGGAGGAGAATTTCTCAACAAGGCAATCACTGATTATAGTGATCAGAATGGAATCCATCACAACGCCTCTGCAGCCAGGATTCCACAACAGAATGGTGTTGCTGAAAGAAGAAACAGAACCTTGAAGGAAGCTGCCAGGTCCATGATTGCTGAAGCTGACCTGCCAAAGAGGTTCTGGGCTGAAGATGTCAACACAGCATGACACACTCAGAATAGGAGTATGATTGTAGGGAGACATGGCAAAACTCCCTATGAGGTTTGGAATGGCAGAACATCAATTGTTCCATATTTTCATATTTTTGGTTGCAAGTGTTTCATCCACAACAATGGTAAAACCCAACTGAATGCCTTTGATGCTAAAACTGATGATGGTCTCTTTATTGGATATTCACAAATAAGCAAGGCATACAGATTATTTAACAAAAGAACCTTATCTATGGAAGAAACACCCCATGTTGTGTTTGATGAATCTACTGTTGAGTATAGGAAAAAGGTGGAATTAATTGAGAATAAACTCAAATCTGCAACCCTAGAAGAAGTCATCATCCATGATACAGGAATGGTGGACTCACCTGCAGACCAGCCTTAAGACCCAACTGCAAATCAGATAGGACCTCAAAACCTACCTGATCC
Source organism: Orobanche coerulescens (assembly GCA_033398695.1). Taxonomy (NCBI): domain Eukaryota; kingdom Viridiplantae; phylum Streptophyta; class Magnoliopsida; order Lamiales; family Orobanchaceae; genus Orobanche; species Orobanche coerulescens. The sequence continues at coordinate 23,702,790 of CM065805.1, read as the reverse complement.
AGTTGCTGCTGATGAAGACCCATCTGTAGCTGATAAAGACCCATCTGCAGATCAGACAAGATTCCCACATGCAGATGACAAGACCGTAGCTGATCCAGTTGCAGACCAAGGAGATCAGAACCAAGCTGAAGCATAAAGAGAAGAAGTCCACCAGATCATCTCTACAGGGGGAACAAACCCTGAAGAAGAAGAAGAAGAAATCCCAAATGGCCTAGAGATCACCCCATTCAGCAGATCATTGGAAACCTAATTGATGGAGTCAAGACCGGACAGTCCAGTCTACCAACAGGAATGGCAATGTTCTCATGTTTCATGTCTCAAATGGAACCCAAGACAACAGAGCAAGCATTGGAGGATTACTCATAGATCAATACAATGCAAGAAGAGCTCAACCAGATGGAGAGAAACAATGTCTGGGAACTAACATACAGACCAGATCACAAGAAGGTAATAAGCACCAAATGGGTGTACAAGAACAAGTGTGATGAAGATGGATCTGTTGTTAGGAATAAAGCCAGATTAGTCGCCAAAGGATATGCACAATGTGAAGGAATAGATTTTGATGAAACTTATGCACCTGCTGCAAGACTGGAAGCCATTAGACTATTCCTTGCATATGCAACATTCAAGAATTTCGAAGTCTACCAAATGGATGTGAAAAGTGCCTTTCTAAATGGAGTTCCAGAAGAAGAAGTACATGTGGAGCAACCCCCTGGATTTTTCAAAGGAGACAAAGTCTATAAGGTTTTGAAAGCTCTCTATGGACTCAAGCAGGCACCAAGATCATGGTATGAAACACTCTCTGTGTTTCTAGAGAAAAATAGATTCAGCAAAGGCAAGGTGGACAAGACTCTATTCAGAGTGGAGCATGAAGGCCACATATTATTAGTACAAATATATGTGGATGATATCATATTTGGCTCAACCAACCCGGAGCTGTGTGAGAAATTCTCAAATCTCATGCAAGGAGAATTTGAGATGAGCATGATGGGAAAGCTAAATTTCTTTCTAGGATTGCAAGTCAAACAGATCAGTAATGGAATTTTCATCATTCAAGCCAAATACACAAGAGACTTAATCAAGAGATTTGGAATGGAATCAGCCAAACCAGCAAGAATCCCTATGAGAACAAGCAAACATCTAGACGCAGATGAAGAGGGTATATCAGTAGATTCAACCCACTACAGAAGACTTATTGGATCACTCCTTTATCTGACTGCAAGAAGACCAGATATATCATATGTCGTAGGTCTATGTGCAAAATTTCAATCCAAGCCAAAGTAGTCTCACCAGGATGCAGCTAAAAGAATAATCAAATACCTTAAGTCTACAGTCAATGTTGAACTATGGTATCCGAAAGATGATAACTTTGAGCTATCAGGATACTCAGATGCAGATTTCGCAGGATGCAAAATTAATAGGAAAAGCACCAGTGGAACGTGCCAATTTCTAGGAACCAGACTGATATCCTAGTTTTGCAAGAAGCAAGTATCTTACTCTATATCAACAACAGAGTCAGAATACCTAGCTGCAGGTAGCTGTTGTACTCAGATTCTATGGATCAGACAACAGCTATAAGGGACTACAACATCATTGCAAATGAAGTCCCAATATGGTGTGATAACAACAGTGCAATCACTATAACCAACAATCTAGTATTGCACTCAAGTACGAAGCACATTGATGTTAAACATCATTTCATCATTGATCATGTGCTAAACAAAAGAGTTAGAGTGGAAAGAGTCAGCACTGAATACCAGATTGCTGACATATTCACCAAACCTTTGCCAGAAGAAAGGTTTCTGGAGCTGAGCAGGGAACTTGGATTACTAGATTGGGAATATAGTACAGACGAGAAAGCTGCCTGATGATCAGATCAGACGATGAAGAATTACCTGATGCAGCGAAGGAGAATCCACCTGATTAGACCAGACAAGAAGACGAAGGAACCTAGCTGACCCTCAGGCAACTCAAGCTACCTGATGCAGAGCAGTCAAGAAATCAAACGGTCAACCAGCTAAGTTTTCTCATCCCTGACCGACTCTTGAATATTATATTATTATATATTTAAACGTAGCAACTACACGTTCACACGACCTCCACTGTGACCAATTAAAAATACAACCGTCATTTTTCAAATTTTCAAAAGCTGGACCACCGCTTAATTTAATTAAATTTTAAAATCTCAAAAGCTGGACTACCGCTTAATTTAATTGAATATTAAATTCAAAACATCTTTTCGACTGGTTATTTAAGACGGAGAAAAATCATTTCACAGATCTTATCGTCTTCAAGCTTTCAAAACCCTAGTTTTTCAAAAGCATAAATCCATTTGAACCATCAATACACTCACCAAAAAGCTTAACTTTTTACAGAAATGGAGGCCACCCAATACTTCGAAGGCATCAACCTAAAGCTCGTCAAAAACCAGATTATCTTTAGTCTGGTGGTCGACTTTAAGGGTCTGCTCGAATCAAATCTGAACACAAGCGTGTACCATATCATCAGATCTATGAAGAAAAATGGGATTTACCTATTCCTGAGCATCAGCCCCAAATTTCTCTAGAAAGAGGCTGTAATCGCTTTCTTCAAGGAAGCTGAAGTTTTGGAAACGGGCATCAAGTGCTCGGCATTTGGAGAAGAAGTGACAATCACTCCACAAACTATCGAAGAAGCCTTCGGGATGCGATCTCGAGGCATGGCCGTGGAAGCATTGAAGTAGAATGCAGCCGACACTTGGCTGGAAATCAAGTCTGACGAGCAGCCATCTAAGTTGAAGTTAACTGCTAAGAGGAGCAAGCTAAGGAAAGAGTATCGCTATGCATTGGACATCACCAACAAAATAGTGATGGGAATGGCCGGCAGCTATGATCAGCTGTTATCAGTGGTTTATGGTGATGGGAGCACTAGTTCAAGATGAGCTGATTGACTGGGTCGACTATATCTACTGGAAATTGGTTCGAGAAGTCAACAAAGTCCAATGGCTGTAGGATGAGATGAAGTTCAAGACTAAGATAGCTTTTGGCACACAGGTCAGTTGGATTTTGGAGCACTTAGGTCTGGCGAAGGGAAATGTAGATCCCTTCCATATCAACAAAAGACTTGGTCGCCTAGACCAAGAAACTTTGAAAAGATTGGGCGGAGAGAGGAAGGCAGCCCAATTGCTGAAGGAAATGTCTGTTGAACCTTCTACCTACAGATACCCTTAAAGCTCAGATGAGTCTCAAGATGGAGACCAAGATGCAGCTCACGAGCCACCTGCAGAGGAGTCAGACTCAGACTCAGACAACACCCCTATAGCTCTGTGCTTCAAAAGGAAAGCAACTGCAGAGGAGGTGGTGCACGTCTCATCATCATCCGAGCCTTCTCCAAAGAGGCCTAGACAACTGGACTTTGAAGAGGAAGAACAGACACCTGACTTCGAAGATGCAGAGCTGACACCTCACTCACCTGCATCTCCTCATATCCCTAAATAGGATCAGCCTGCTCACCCTCGCCTGAAGGCTAAAATCATTCCTTTGCTGACCCTCCCAAGCATGACAGAAGAGAAAGAAGCAGAATTAACCATCAACATTCCTGAAGCTGATTACACATTCAATTTGCTGGAGAATAATCCCCTGAAGCTATCTGTTGATCAACTACAAACGGTAAAACATCATGCTCTTAAAATTTCATATATCAATGTTTTCGAGGAATGGAAGACTTTAAAATCTTTTCCATTTACTCAACTACAATCTTTTGTTGAAATGAGTAGCTGGGACTTTCCCCAAGCTACGGAGCAAGTGCTCATGGGCTTTTGCCATGAGACGGATGCAATTTTAATGCTCCAGGAGAACTGGTTCATGAATAATTTCAAAACCAACATGGACCAGTTCATCCATCTTATTATGGAAGGTGTTTTGGAAGGGATTGTGGATGAGGATGGAGAAGTTGAAAAAGATAAATAAATAAAAATAGAAGAGATTATGGAGGAAGAGAAGACAGAGGAGTTGGAAGAAGAAGAAGAAGGAGAAGAAGTAGAAAAAGAAGAAGAAGAGGAAAAAGAAAAGGAGGAAGAAAAAGAAGAAGAAATAGATGAGAAGGGAGATGAGAAGGAAGATGAGAAGGAATATGAGGAGGAAGATGAGAAGGATGCTGAGAAAGAAGACGATAATGATGAATATGAAGAGAAGGAAGAAGAAGAGAAGGAGGAAGAGAAGGAGGAAGAAGAAAAGGAAGAAGAGGAGAGAAGAAGATGAGAAAGAAGATGAAGAAGAAAAGAAGGAAGATAACAGAGAAGATGAGCCCGGGGCACCTGCTCAAAACCCCAACTCAGATGGAGAAGATGACAGATCGGGGACTCCAGATCAAACCCCATCTGATCAGCCACCTATAGACAGGAGTCTGCAGTCAGGTAGGTCAATAGTCAACCTACCTGCAGGCGCAGAAGGCTCAGGCGAGCATTCCCCTCAGGCAACACCCATCTCACCTGCTATGGTTGACCTGATCTACAGAATTGTGAAAGAAACCGTTAGGGAATTGCTAGTCACCAAAGTAAAACCTGACCTGCAGATCGTTCACACCCTCAATTCCAAGCTGGACATATTGCTACAGAGAGGTGTCCCTCCTCCTCCTACAAACTCCAGAATGCCCCTTGGCATGTCAGACTGGATGATTAGAATTGAGCAGCAATTAAACATGTTAGTTGATGCTGGCAAAAAAGGGGAAGGAAGTAGACAGGGGGGAAGAATATACTGCTGAGTTAGTCAGAAGGGAGTTAAGGACAAAGCACAGAAGTGACCTCCCTCTCATTGGAGCTGGGTCGTCTAATCTGAAAAAGAAAGAATTGCCTCCTCCCGATGATGATGACCAACCTGCAGCCAAGAAGAGGAGAATCAGACTGGGGGAAGAGACAATATTTGAATGGGAAGGCAGAGAGCTTTGGCATGTTGAGGAATTCCTACCAGCTGAAGCTGGTCCAATGTGGGGAGACGCAAAGAAGCATTTCATTGAAAAATACTATATCTGGGAGTTACTCCAGGATAAAGACTGCTCCCCACAACAGACGTTTATCAATTTCATGGACACAACATGGCCAACTCTCTGGGCCATCTTAGTAAAACATGCAAAAAGATTTGATGCTTACCCTATGATTCCCCCTTCGTAGTCAAAGAACCTCCCACTTTAATAAACGATGAATTGGATGAGCTAGCATTGTAGAACAAGATAAGGAAGCTATGTCAAGAGCATAAATTCTCATCCACAGAAGAACAACAGTTTGCCTCTCTTGTTGTCAAAAGGAAGTATGGCCTAGCACCTATCAAAAAGAGACCAATCGGTGCAAACCCATTAGGCCTTCCAAGCAGTCTATCAGAAGAGGCAGAGGCAGAGGCAGATATGACATTTTATTGTACTTGTATTTTTTACTTTTGTTCTGTACTTGTAATTTTCTGTAATTATTTGATCATTCAAGCACTGTACTTGTAAAACATCTCAGAAAATTATATAACAGTCATTTGAATGACAACCACCAGTTGTCTTAAAACAAGACTGAATTTTGATTTGTGTCTTGCACTTGATCATGTGCAGACCTGTTCTACATTTGAATATTTTGCTTAAAGTTTTGCCATCATCAAAAGAGGGGGAATTTGTTAGGAATACTTATTAGATTTTGATGATGTTATCCCTGTATTTGTTTATTCAAATGCATGTCTTTAAGTAATTGGAAAAATGTAAAGAAGAACCAATTGAGTATCTTCTATAGGCCAAATTGAATATAGTTAAATACTTGGCAAAATGTAAAGAAGAACCAAATGAGTATCTTCTATAGACCATGTAAGTTATGCTTAAATATTGGCTAAGTACAAATCTAAGATAAGTTCATATCACAGAAATTCTGGTCAACTCAACTGAGCAGAGAAGGTTGACCACAGACGACTTATCACCATACAACGTTCTGAATAAAGAGATTTATCAGACTAGTCCTAGTCAAAATATTTATCAGAGAAGTTTGACCATACTGCAGTCAAGTAATCAGACGAAGTCAAGTCATCTGAAGTTTGACCACCAGATCAGATAAGTTCATCAGGACAGAAGACTTCAGATCAGAGAAGATCAGTCAGGACAGAGAACTTCATCTCAGAGAAGTTACATCAGAGAAGTCCGACATCAGAGAAGGTTGACTGCACTTCAGACAGATTGACCAAAGAGATCAGACCAGTCCCGTCTAAGTAATCAGCCAAGTAAACTAGTCCACGTCAGCATGCGTTGAAAAGTCAATAATCACGGAAAGTCACATACGGGCGATAAGGGACAGACTGGAGAGATTCTCGGAAAGCAAATGAATTAAATATTCATCCAGACCTACCACTGAAGAATTTAATCATATTATAATCAAAAGATTCGGCGCTACAACATGAAAGTCTTCACAACGGTCGGAAATGGATTAAAATAAGGGAATCCAGCCTTGCAATGTTCAGAAAGAAAAACAAAGAAGTCTATTTCTCCAACGGACGGATTTGTTACAGATTTGCAATGGCTATGAAGTAAGCTCAAAGATCTACATCTATAAATACCTGAAGATTTGAAGTTGAGCAGTACGATGCGAACAACACTCTCGAGCAATTAAAGGAATCAAAGTATTCAAGCAATCTATAGCATCGTGTAGAGCAGAATTCACATTTCATATACTAAGAAGCTCTTAGTTGGAGAAGACAATCACTCGTGTCTTAAAACTTGAGTTCGGGGTACTTCACTGGTTGAAGTTGCGTGACTGATAGGCATCCAAAGATTTGAAGATCAAGAGGTGCTAGGCAGTCAGGAAGGAGTTGCAATGACAGGATTTGCACTGGTTGGAAGTTGTAGCTGAGTAGTAGAATCACTGTAATATTTATCACTGGTTGAAGATTATAGTAGATCCGTCTCCAACTGGTTTGGAGAAAAGTGGACTAGTAGAGGATTATCCCACCTCTGAGACCACTATAAACTGCCTGCGTGTTTTACTGTTTTAGCATCATACTTACCTGCTGCATACATACTACACTGTTCCATTGTTTGAGTTATCTGTATTCATCATCAGCTGACTTCCGCATACCTGTCTACAGACGAATCCGAGTCAACTGTACCTATCAGCTGAGAAACTTACCCTTTGTGGAAAAGAATTTCAATAAGTCTATTCACCCCCCTCTAGACTTATTCCTGGACGACTTGTGACCTACATATGAATGAATGCGTAGCACCCGAATCGAAAAGTACACTGACAGGATGAGAATGAATGTGAACGGTACCTGTCGCCACAGTAGCCGCTGGATCATTGGCCCTCCTCATCTCATAAACTCGCGGATGAGAGGAGCCGACACTGGAAGCTCCCCCTCTAGCGGGATGACCCCGACCTCTTCCTCGACTGGCACTCGACGGAGGCTACGGGGCAAACGACCCCTGGTTCACACTCGGTTCCCTAGGCGCTGGGAAGGAAGCCTGGGCACCAAGAGTTCTCTCTCTCTCAGCACATAAAGCAGCCTTGTGGCCTGGCTGGCCACACCGATTACACGTCAACAAGGGACTTGGACAAGCTTGACTGATGTGGCCCGGTCGGACACAGTTAAAACACTTTATATCACGGGAAGGAGTACTGGTAGCCCCGCGGAAACCCCCAATAGAACGAGCTGGACCACCCCGGTGGGAAAATTAGCAGACTGAGATTTCTACTGACCTCCGCTTTGTGTCTCATTTTTGGAAAGTAGTTCATAAAGCCTTGGGAACCGAATTGAACTTTATGTGGCCCGAAAAAATTCTGACAGACTTCTGTTTCTTGCTCTCACGAGCCGCCTCAATGTCCGTCAGAGACATATCATATGCAAGACCTCTACTCTGATAATCCTTCAAGGTGGTGCAGGCGAGCCTAGACATGTAGTCACGAATCTTCAGTTTCATCCATCTGGAAAAGTGGAAAATCTTGTCGCTCTCCTCTCTAACTTGGGCCTTCACGAAGCCCAACTCCCTGTTGTAATCAACAATAACCTGGGAAATAGGAATATCTCGAGGCTGAGCATCATAGAAAGCATGGACACGAGCCTGTTTAACTGGCCACAGGCAATATTCGGTCTCCATCAGGTCTTTGAACTCGACCCATGAAGCAGCATGGTCCTTAGGCTCAATAGCCTCCCACTAGTCGGTAGTGTCCCCAGTGAGAAAGTACTGGGCAATAGGGACCTTGCGATCCTCGGGATAGTTGGTGGCAACAAAGACCTTGGATATCTCCTTGATCCACCCCTCCCAACCAATCGGGTCTGGAGCCCCCGAAAGCTAAGGAGGATGCATCTTGATAACATCCTGAAGCCAACAGTCTGCTCCGCCCCGAGTAGCATGGGCCGGAGTCGGGTTCTGAACCGCCTGAGCTATCGCAGCCATCTGGTTCACCATTTGTTGCATCACAGCTGCAACACCAAGATTGGCGTTACCGCCGGTTGTGCCCTCTTGAGTAGAACTATGGCTCTGATGACCATCGGTACTACCGGCCCCAGAATTGTGTGACCTAGCCGCCTCACTGTCAGCCCCACGTCCCCGACCGTATCCACGACCACAACCGCGACCTCTACCTCGGCCTCTCCCAGCATCCATACTGAAGATAAGAGGTAGAAAATGCAATTTGATGATAAGTACGAGAGGAAAAACAGTCACAGTTCAAGAATCGGAAGTACGATACAAGGAAACAAAGAATCGAGTAAAGAAAACTTACGAGCACTGGAAGTACCGAGACGATGGCAGCAGGGTGATGATGTGCAAAACAAAACAAAAACAAAACACGACTAGGCCCAATTAACTGATAAGCCTAGGTATCCATAAACCTAGTTCTCTGATACCATTTTCTGTAACACCCCCAAGTAATCCCGGGAATATAACAGCGTCGTGGACCCCTACATGGGACCCACTAGTCTAGGTAATCAACTTCACTCATCGACTCACGGAGTCGATGCAATAACACCACATCATAAAGACGCAAAACAATAAAAATCCACCCGGTTCGACCGGTCAATCAAGCAGCACAATAATCCAACGAAAACATAACGGACAACTCAATACACTTTGCAAAATCAAAAGCCCCTAAGTGCTCGAGTACGTCTATTAGTTCACAAGTTGGAAAACAACCATATCGAAATGGACAACGGAAAACAAAGAAACTCGTTTGCACATGTCAACAACCCTGGCCAGCATCCTCGTACTGTCCCAATGCCCGCTCGTCCGGCTGAACGTAACCTAAAATTCATAAAACGAATTTCCCCAAAAAGGGTCCCCAAAGGGGTTAGCAATTACGCTAGTACAAGTAGACAAATGAACAACTTACACCTTACACATATAGTCAAACCATGCAAATGATAAAACATCAGTTTGAAACACACATTTCCGGGAATGCCATAACCCAAAACACATTTGTAAAATGTACCACAATTAACCACGGACCCACGCCTCTATGGACCCCTACCGAGACCCCGTCGGGATCTAACCCGTAGTGGTTAAAAGCCAAGCTCTCGAATCCACGCCTCTGTGGACCCCTACCGAGACCCCGTCGGATCTAACCTGTAGTGAGCATACACACACGTTACTCATGCAATATTACCATGTTAAGAGTGTAAGTTCATAAGAGTACTTGCCTCGATTAAACGACGAGAAACGGAAAAGATCACGACCGCGGTTGCGAGAAACCGAACACCGAACCTCGACGATCTGTCAACCACGATTACAACAACTCGACAAAACAACGGTAACGGAAAATAGTCGGAAACCCACCTACGATTCATGTAATTTCATACGACAAAATCGACGAGGGCGGACAACAACCCCAAACCCTATCGATTTCAATAACACACCGAAATTCACCATAATTTCTTAGGAAACACATGAATACTGCTAAGATTAATCATACCCATCATGGATTAATCAACAATACGGAACGAATCGAACAAAAACCCAAAAACCTCCAAATCTCTCAAAATAGGGTTGTAGGATAATACCTTTAGATTAAGGATGGAGAAAGAAGATTAAGATGATGATAAACTTCACTTGGGACACAACAATCAATCTCTCAACGAACTCCACGGACAAAACTTGAAGAATCGCTCAAAACCCCACTTGGAACGCATCTCTCGACCGAAGGAAGGAAATGAAGGAAATGACGAAGTGAAGGTCAACCCAGGTTTATAAAACCTGTTCCTTCATTACGTACGTTAACATGATGACGTTAACATACGTTACGCTCATTACGTACGTAACACTCAAGTGTTAGCATACGTAATGGCTTAGCGTTAACGTACGTTATGAAGGTGCCGATAGCGCACGCAAGAAAGCATGCATAACGTACGTTATGCATGCAGCAATTCAACACCGCTGAATCTAGTTAACTGCACCGAGCGGTACGAAGTCGAGACGCATCACAAGGATAGAACACAAAGCGTAGATACGAAATATTCACGACGACGAAGCTGAGTGCTGAAGGAAAATACCATTCCGACTACCGGGGAATCTAAAATACGACAAAGAAAGTAAAATTCTCTAAACTTATAGGAAATTATAAAACGGCCCAAACGTCCGAAAATCACGATACGACGTCGGATTAAAAAACCAAAACTCACAACACGAACAACTCAACCATATGAACTCTTGTAACCAAAGAAATTACGAAGTCGAACGAGTTTTACGAGAATCGAACGTTCATGCAACAACACATAACATAAAATGGGATTACATCAAAACATCTCCGAAACTCATCCAAATGGAAAAACTCTAAGAATAAAATAGATTCAAAATGTCGAAACGGTTACAGGCGAATCCTTTAAACGAATAAAATACACGAAAATGAAAATACTGGAAAAAGGAAAAATGCGGATATTACATCAAGCTGGGTATTTATAGGTGAAGACGACAGGAAGACATGTGCTGGAGGAACTCTAAACCGATTAGGATTGGTATCTTTGATAATCTTAATCTATTAATATATTAATCCGCTAATTACCAAATAATTTGATAGTTATCCTAATATATTAAATCGATAATTATCAATTAATTTGATATTTTTATAGATCCGAAAAATTCGGATTTTATAATTGAGTTGGTTCAGCAAAATAAATTTTTGCCGAATAAAATTGTAGTTAAAAGATAACTTCGAGATGCCGAGACATTTCGCCCAAATCGCCCTTCGAACCGAACCGACCCGAGACGGACGGACGGACGGAGGCGCGTGCGTCTGTGTGTGCGTGCGCGAGGGGCACCCAATCATACATCTAATCATGTCTCACTTGTTGTTGTGAACAAGAGTTTGTTCACATCACCTTATATACTCACAATTTTTCTCATATTTTTCCAATGTGGGATAGAATCCCAAACCCATTCCCAAAGGGTTCACTTTGGAACATTATATCTCATTCACACCTCAATCATTTTGAGTGTTCTTATATGTTTTGGAAACCTCTTACGCAGTACTCCGTATTCCAACTAAGTCCTGACTTTGACTCGTAGTCGGGCCCACTCAAAATTGCCTCTCAAGTGGGATGCTCAAAACAGCCCATTTGCCTCTTTATTTCCAACAATCCCCCACATGAATGAGATTGATGGTCCAACAGCACATGTCAGACATGAAGTTTGACTTGGTGATAGTTAATGCGATTAGACATTGCATAGGATAGGTAGAGTATGATCCTTGAACCTTCCCTCAAAAAGATATATTCTCCTTACTGGCTAGATCGTATGACTAGATGCCTTTGAGCTGTCCGACCGCTTGTGTAAGTGATCGTATATCCTTCACGAGTGCCCTCCTTGATTTATTCTGTTCTCATTATTGTGCCTATTTTGGCCGTGGACAACATCCTGGTTCTGCGAGAGTTTCTAAAGAATCATGCCTTGCAATTCTCCTTTGAAGCGCCCCTCTTCACTCCAACATAGGTGATTTTCCTTAAGTGTTTTGAGTAAACCCGTATTTTACTCCACCCGACTATACATTTTTGACTTAAGAATCATTAAAAGTATAAGCTTAACCTCTCCCTACGGGTATCACTATTTTCATCCTAGGAATGGCCGGTTCGGGGTAACCCCCCACAGTGATCGTGCCCAGTTTTATGAACTGGTTGTCCCATTAAACCTTGATCTTGGGATCTCCAGTCAGCTTAGGTTGGGTATCCCCCATAAAACTATTAGCTCATGGCAATAGACCCATTCCTCTTTATGATTTATCAACAAGGTCTCTTGATAACCTTTTGGTTAGCGGATCCGCAATGTTATCCTTTAATGACACATAGTCAATAGTGATAACTCTTGTTGATATCAACTGTCTAATGTTATTATGTCTCTTCCTTATATGACGAGACTTGCATTGTACATTGCGCTCTGTGCCCTGCCAATCGCAGATTAACTATCACAATGAATACATATTGCGGTCACAGGCTTTGCCCATTTTGGAATATCTTCTAGAAAATATTGTAGCCATTCTCCCTCTTCTACACATTTATCAAAGGATATAAACTCGGATTCCATCGTTGACCGAGATATAAGTGTCTATTTCGAAGATTTCCATGCCACTGCTGCACCAGCTAGTGTGAATACATATCCACTTGTTGACCCGGAGTCTTTTATATCCGATATCCAATTTGCATCACTATATCCTTCAAGTACTGCGGCATATTTGGTATAGTGCAGCCCGTACTCACGAGTACCCCTTAAATATCTTAGTACCCTTGTGATTGCCTTCCAGTTATCTTTTTTGGGGTTGCTCGTGTATATACTTAGTTTACTAACTGAGTAGGATACATCTGGTCTTGTACAGCTCATCAAGTACATCAGAATTCCTATTATGCGAGAGTATTCAAATTGAGATACTCATTCTCCCTTATTCTTGGATAGTCTTAACGTCATATCCATCGGGGTTTTGGCTGTGCCATAGTCATTTTTGATAAAATTTTTGAGGATTTTGTCCACATAGTGGGCTTGACTCAGTATGAGACCTTCCGACGTTCGTGTGATCTTAATCCCTAAAATTACATCTGCGAGTCCCATATCTTTTATGTCAAATCTCGACCTCGACATGTATTTGGTGGATTTTATTATTCTTTCATTACTACCAGTAATGAGAAAGTCATCTACATATAGACACAAAATGACATAGCCATCTTCTATTTCCTTCACATATACACACTTATCACATTCATTAATTTTGAAGCCAACACTTAACATCACATGATCAAATTTTTCATGCCATTGTTTTGGTGCCTGCTTCAATCCGTACAAAGATTTTACCAACTTACAGACTTTCCTTTCTTGTCCAGGGGCAAAGAACCCCTCGGGTTGTTCCATATAGCTTTCCTCATCTAAATCCTTATTAAGAAAAGCAGTCTTAACATCCATTTGATTCTAAACCTCGTAATACAGCAATAGCAAGTATCATCCTGATGGAAGTTATTCTCGTGACAGGAGAGTAAGTATCGAAATAGTCTATACCTTCTCGTTGGTTATAGCCCGTCACTACGAGCCTAGCCTTATACTTATCAACTGCCCCATCCTTCAATTTCTTCTTGAAAATCCACTTATTTCCTAATGGTTTACACTTTGGAGGTAATTCCACTAGTTCCCAAGTATGATTCTGTATTATAGAATCAATCTCTTCTTTGATAGCCTCCTTCCATAGAGGTCCATCCGTCGAGCTTACAGCTTTGTTGTAAGTATGAGGTTCCTTTTCGAGCAAGTAGGTGAAGAAATCTGGTCCATAAGATTTCTCCGTCCTTTGTCATCTGCTCCTTCTAGGTTCATTTTCATTATATACTCTTTGGTCTTTATTATCTTCATCCATTAGTTTAGAAGTCTGTTCGGATGAGATAAGGCATTCACTTGCAGTCTTACAAGGAAAGATTCTCAAAGAATGACGCATTCCTTGATTCCATTATTTTATGTTTGTGAATCTCAGGCACTTTGGATTCATGCACAAGAAATCGGTAAGCATTGCTGTTGTGTGCATATCCAATGAAAATGCAGTCAACTATTTTTGGGCCTATTTTGACTTTCTTAGGTGTAGGTATCAGCACCTTTGCTAGACACCCCACACTTTCATGTAATTGTAGGAAGGCTTGACTCCCTTCCACAATTCATAAGGAGTTTTGTCTCCGTTCTTACGGCATATCTTATTTAAGAGATAATTCGCCGTTAAGATGGCTTCTCCCCACATATTTTGCGGCAGACCTGAATTTAGTATATCGCAATCATCATCTCTTTTAGAGTGCGATTCTTACGTTCCGCCGCACCATTTGACTGTAGTACATATGGGGCAGTGACCTCATGAATAATACCATGTTGCGAACAATATTCGCCGAATGGTTCCACATATTCACCTCCACGGTCACTCCTTAAAACTTTTATCTTTGCATTCAATTGATTCTCAACTTCCGTTTTATAAAGAATGAATTTCTCTATAGCTTCGTCTTTCCTTTTAAGCAAATATACATGGCAATATTTAGTACTATCATCCACGACAGTAATAAAATATTTATTTCCACCTCTAGTTTGAACAAATTTCAAATCACATAGGTCACTATGTATTAATTCTAAAGGTTTGGTGTTTCTTTTCACTTGTCGAAATGGAGATCGAGTTAATTTTGCCTCTACACTAGTTTCACACTTGTGGTTTAAATCAATTTTAAACTTTGGTATGTGATATAATGCAATTAATTTATACATTGCCTTAAAATTAACGTGTGCTCATCTAGCATGCCATAAATTAGGAGACTCAAGCAAGTAAGCAGAAGAATTCTTCATTTCATTATTCTTAACAGTCATAACATTGAGCTTAATCAGCCCATCACACTTATAGCCCTTGCCAATAAACACACCACTCTTTGACAAAATAACTTTATCAGACTCAAAAACTAATCTAAAGCCATACTTCATCAACAAGGAACCAGAAATAAGGTTCTTGCGAATATCAGCACATATAACACACGTTTAAGAGTCATTTCCTTTCCAGACATCATCTTCAAGATCACCGTGCCTTCACCCAAGATAGTTGAGGTTGCAGAATTTTCCATATACAGCTTTTTACCGGCATCTGTTTCTTCCAAGGAGGAGAACATTGTCTTATTGGCACATATATGCCTCGTTGCTCCAGTGTCAACCCACCACTCCTTGGTATTTGAGCCAACTAAGTTCACTTCGGATATAACAGCGCATAGGTCAACATTTCCCACTTGTTCGGTAATCACATGTGCTGCATTACCATCCTTTTTTTCGGTTTCTTTGGCAGTATGCAGTCAGACGCCGTATGACCCATCTTTCACAGTTGTAGCACTTACCAAGGAATTTATATTTATTTTTCGTAATTCCTCCTTTAGGTCCCAGCTTGGTTCCCTTTCCATTGTTGCCTTTCTTGGATGACTGTCCAGTTTCCACAACATTGGCCTTCACCACAGTAGTATTAACCTCCTTCTCTGATCCTCTGTTGTCTTCCTCAATGCGAAGTCTAACGATCAGATCTTCCATGCTCATCTCCTTGTGCTTGTGCTTGAGATAGTTCTTGAAGTCTTTCCAAGTCGAGGGCAGTTTTTCAATCACAGCAGCTACTTGGAAGGATTCGCTAATGACCATTCCTTCAGCATGGATTTCATGAATGATCACTTGTAACTCTTGTACCTGACTGACCACAGTCTTGGAATCCACCATCTTATAGTCAAGAAACCGCCCAACAATCTGCTTTTTGGCAACGACATCCTCGATCTTGTACTTATGACCTAGTGAGTCCCATAATGCCTTGGCTGATTTAGTAGTGCTATACACGTTGTATAGCGAATCAGCAAGGCCATTCATTACATAATTTAGACATAGATAGTCAGAAGTTTTCCAAGCATCAATGGCCATCAAAGTATATTGGTCGCTGTGTTCATCATATTTCGGCGTGTCCTCCTTGAAGAATCGAGACAAGCCTAGAGTGGTCAGATAGAACACCATCTTCTGTTGCCATCTCTTAAAATTCTGCCCGTTGAATTTCTCTGGTTTGTCAGTATGGTTGACCGGAATCGAAACCGAATTACTTATCGAAACCGGAGCAGAGTGGTTCACTGAAGTCGATCCAGTTATCAGAGGCGCACCTCCAGTCGTGGAATCCGATCCAGTTTTCTGAGGCGCACCTCCAGAAACGTTCGTAGACAGAGTTGGGTTTTAAGTAGGGATTGAAGCATCCATTATGTCTTAAACTTTTGAAAATAATCTGTTTATCAAGTAAAGAAAATCTGCTTTAAGATTATTGGCAAAATTTAAAACGAATACTTGAAAACAGTACAGAAATCGAAAATTTATTTTCTTGAAACCCTGCAAAAAAGTGTTAGCAAAACAAATATATTTGCTGATGCCGAAACTAAAAATAAGTCGATGTTAAGTCCAGAAGATTTGTCTCCGTAAAGCAGATTCGCCCTAACCATGGTGTATATCGCCTGCCTCCTAGGATAAAACAATACCTCGATGCACTGAATCGATGATCACTGCATCCTCAGTGAACTAGAATAAATCTATATACTATCACCGACAGAACCGAGAAGGAAAAACGAAGAAGAAAGCGAACCGCATATATAAGCTTGAAAATTCGTATGGAAAAGTTGAAAAATCGGACCCCTCGAGCTGGGTATTTATAGGTGAAGACGAGAGGAAGACATGTGCTGGAGGAACTCTAAACCAATTAGGATTGGTATCTTTCATACTTATCCTAATCTATTACTCCCTCCGTCCGCAACCCATATGCACTCTTTTGACCGGCACGGGTTTTAATATTTGAGTTGACTTAGTTGGTAGTATGTATTGTGAGTGGAGTAAATGGACCCACTTGTATTGTGAAAGGGTAAAAAATTGCCAAAAATAAACAATGCACATTGCGAACGGATGGAAAAGGAAATTGTTGCACATGGGTGGCGGACGGAGGGAGTAATATATTAATCCGATAATTACCAATTAATTTGATAGTCATCATAATATATTAAATCGATAATTATCAATTAATTTGATATTTATAAATAAATTTTTGCCAAATAAAATTACAGTAAAAGATAACTTCGAGATGCCAAGACATTTCACCCTTCGACCCGAGCCGAGCTGAACCAAGACAGACGGACGAAGGCGGCGGCAACGCGCGCGTGTGTGTGCGCGAGGGGCGCCCAGTCACACATCCACTCATGTCTCACTTGTTGTTGTGAACAAGAGTTTGTTCACATTTTATATACTCACAATTTTTCTCATACTTTTCCAATGTGGGATAGAATCCCAAACTCATTCTCAAAGGGTTCACTTTGGAACATTATATCTCATTCATACCTCAATCATTTTGAGTGTTCTTACATGTTTTGGAAACCTCTTACGGAGTACTACGTATTCCAACAAAGTCCCGACTTTAACTCATAATCGGGCCCATTCAAAATTGCCTCTCAAGTGGGCCGCTCAAAACAACCCATTTTCCTCTTTATTTCCAACAATATATGTGTGTCTGTGTTTGTGTGTGTGTACATGTAAAGTTATATCACACAAATATATATTGTAATTATTAAAAGTTCAATTACATATATTTAGAATTATATTATAAATGTATATTTTAAATTATAATATTTATTTATTTATATATAACTTTATAATTGATATATAACTCTATATAATATAATTTAATATAAATTTATGATATATAATTATAATATAACTATATATATACAGTTATATAATATATAATATAATTAAATATAAATTTATAATATACTTTTAAATAAATATAAAATTTAACTTTAAATAACTATAATTTATTTATTATATATAACTTTAAATAAATATAAATGATATAGCTGTTGTTGCCCAAAATATTTATCCGAAGATTAATACTGCTGGAAGACGGACAACAAACAACAATTGCGGGAGCACTTCCGTGAGAATGATAAATAATACAAGATTTGCCGGGTTTGTTAGGCCCGGGCTTGAATGCTCTCGCGAGATGTTATTAATACAAATATTCGTGGATACAAGTATTAATGAGAGAAATCTAAATACAATGAGTGTAAAAAGACTCTGTTAATCCGGCTCTTGAGCGAAGCTCGGTGTTCTTCGTCCCGCCGATAATCTGCTGGATGAGATAGGCCGGGAGAAGTAAGACCGAAAGATAATCACAAGAGTCGATGTTAGCCAAGTGTAAGTATTTTGCTTCGTATGGTGTGAAATGCGGGAATGCACTTTTTCCAAGTGCAAAGCCGCCCTCTTTATATAGGGGTTGAGGTGCCTGTCTCCTTGTGGGCGATCGCATTTCGGCTTTTAATGTAATGGGGCGATCGTCCTAAAGGGCACATGGGCCGCCCGCCAAAAGTCCATAGATCCAAATGGCACTAGCCGAGTGGCCCAATGAGGAGCCGCACGCGTCCGGAAGTACTCCACAGAGGTCCCACTTTGTTACTTTCGGCGGACTTTGTCGTGGTAGGTGACAGCCGTGGTCACCGCCTTGTCCGTCGGCTCCTTTCGCAGTGCAGGCCTGTTGGTAGGTGAGGTAGGTGACAAGTTTGCCGCCTTTTGTGGATCTCGCACGTGGGCCGGGCTTTGAGACTTGGCCTTGGCCGACCGATGGCCATCGCCAGATCGTCATGATGCGGTCGCCTAGCCGACACCGAGGATCGCTCGCCCGCCACCGAAGGTCGGCAATGGTCGGTCGCCAAGGGTCGGCCGGCAAAGTTACCGAGAGATGATCGCCCATAAGTCGGCCGCCAAGTCGGTCGCCAGGCGCCGAGCGATGATCGTATTGGATGTCGATCGCTCGACTCCGGGACTTGTCCTGGGACCTTCGGCTGGGTGATTCATGCTTGTCTTTCGGGCTAAAGCTAGGTCGCCTGGTCGCTGGTCGGCAGATCTGCCTTGTCTCCTCGGCGGTAAGTCGGTCGCTCGGCCTCGGAGGCGTTCGCCAGTCGGAAGGTGTTAAATCTTGACACAACAATTGTCCCCCAGCTTGCTCCTATGTTGAAGACATGGGGCGAGGTGGCTCTTGCTGGCGACCTTGCTGAGCTGACTTACGATTCCGGACATGGGCTACCATGATCGATTGGCTAGCTATCTTTCGGTCTTGTACCTGCAAAAACAACATTGGCCGATCCCTCACGGAAACTTGGTGGTTTCCCTTTGTTTGAGGAACCGTGCACAGTCGCGGAGATCGATGGACCGACTCCATGACCGTGTCTTGGTGCGCGAAGACATTGAGTGTCTCGTGACTCACTTTATTATGAGGGTCCTCCGTTAGGCTGCGCCTCGCCTCGTATTTAAACGAAGGGCGTGCGGTCTCGGTCTAGAGGAGTCCTTGCGTGGGGCAGCGTCGGATGAATCAACTCCACGCCCGCGGCTTGTTAGCTCTGCTTCCACCTCGGCCAGCCATGGAGATGGCCGACCTCGACGGTGTACGTTGAGACGGGGATTGTGGCATGTGTCCACTGATTAATGTTGGAGAGCCCTCAGACTACGCCGGCCTCGTATTTTAAACGAAGGGCGGGCGATCTTGGCCGAAAGGGACCTTGCATGGCCGAAGCAGCCGGTTCCATCGACTGCCCGGACCATGGCTTTATGATGTGCGGTGGAGGCGATCTTATGCCTTAGTCCGTCATGTTATATGCTGGACTGTAGATGGCGATCGTGTCCTCCGGACTACGGATGATGTAGCGTGATGATCGGCGATCGGGCCGAAGATCGCGATCGTCGCCGGCCGCCGATCGCTTATTCGTAGGTCGATATTGGCGATCGGGCGGGAGATCGTCGCCCGGTGCCGATCGCGCCGCTCACAAAGCTAAGAAGAAACCTTTGCCTAGCCGTAAAATCTGCGGCTCTAGCCCGGTAGGCTGCGTAGGTCGAGGTTGGGTCTTCGTGAGATGCCCGAACATAGGCGAAAAACCCCGAAATCCTCCAAGGACCGCGTAGAGGGCGGTCTCATCGCTTATGGGCTCGCCATTGAGGATGATTACGTCTACCCGGCCGATGTAGTCCGAGTCGGACTCTTCTTCTCCCCGCTTGATTTGCATCATGCGAAGGGGACCTTCGGGCCGACGACCCCGGTGGCGAAGTACTCGGTGAAGCCGTGCGCCACTCATTAAAGGAGCCAATGGACCGAGGTGGCAATGAAGTGTACCACCGGTGGGCGAGGTCGTCCAAATGCTAGAGGGAACATTCGGCATCCGGTCGCGCGATGCCCCACACCTACCATGTAGATGTTGAACTTCCTCAGTGCACTTGGGGTCCGATCGCCCTCGTACACGGGCGTTTGCGGGAGCGATCTTATGCCGCACGGGGCGAGCTCGATGTCGATCGTGAGCGGCTCGCTTGGCCCGGCGATCGTCTTCTTGGCGCCCGCCCGGATTCCGTGAGCGCCTTCATGTCGCCGAGTTGACGTTGCATCGCAGCCCATCGCCGTGGCTTGGTCGCTTGCCGATCGGCTTTGGGAGCAGGAGCCGAGGCGATCGTGTACCGATCTCCGGCTCACGCGCCGACCTCGGCAATTCGGCGAGGGGGAGCCGACGGCTAGGTCGCCTTCCGGGAGCTCGGGTAGGCCGAGCTCCCGGTGACGGACTCAAACTCCGCTGCCTCGTAGATAGGGCCGACCGCCCGTAGCTGTGTCGGGTCACCGCCTGTGCGATCGAAGACAGAGGTGCCCATGCGGCGAGCGCCTCTTCCTGCGGACGGAGCCTCTCAGCGATCGCCGGCCATGACGCCTTGAGCCTGCTGACTTCCGCGGACGGCCGAGGGGCGATAGCAGAGGTGCGTTGAGAGCACTCCGTCGCTCCCCGTAGGACGGCCAGGCCCTTCGACCGTTCCTTGGTTTGGAACCGATCGAGCGAGAGGTTGGGCCGCCGCCCGTGGACGGATCGAGCGTCTCGATCGCGCGGCTACCTTCCGCCATCGGCCGTGGCTCGGATCGACGGAACAGGGGTTTGGCCGGCCGGGCCGGCTTTCTTCGACGCGGAGGCTAAGACATGATTTCGAAGGATTTCTTTGAAGTGCGAAGTGTCACTTCAGATCCGCCCGAGAACAGTGAGTGTTCTTCGGGACGGTAGGTATAAAAAATCGAAGGTTGGATCCCCTTCTTCTAGAGCCAATTGTTGTTGCCCAAAATATTTATCCGAAGATTAATACTGCTGGAAGACGGACAACAAACAACAATTGCGGGAGCACTTCCGTGAGAATGATAAATAATACAAGATTTGCCGGGTTTGTTAGGCCCGGGCTTGAATGCTTTCGCGAGATGTTATTAATACAAATATTCGTGGATACAAGTATTAATGAGAGAAATCTAAATACAATGAGTGTAAAAAGACTCTGTTAATCCGGCTCTTGAGCGAAGCTCGGTGTTCTTCGTCCCGCCGATAATCTGCTGGATGAGATAGGCCGGGAGAAGTAAGACCGAAAGATAATCAAGCCAAGAGTGGATGTTAGCCAAGTGTAAGTATTTTGCTTCGTATGGTGTGAAATGCGGGAATGCACTTTTTCCAAGTGCAAAGCCGCCTCTTTATAGGGGTTGAGGTGCCTGTCTCCTAGTGGGCGATCGCCTTCGGCATTTAATGTAATGGGGCGATCGTCCTAAAGGGCACATGGGCCGCCCGCCAAAGTCCATAGATCCACTGGCGGCTAGCTCGGTGGCCCAATGAGGAGCCGGCACGCGTCCGAAGTATCTGCCAGAGGTCCCACTTTGTTACTTTCGGCGGACTTTGTCGTGGTAGGTGACAGCCGTGGTCACCGCCTTGTCCGTCGCCTCCTTTCGCAGTGTCTGGGCCTGTTGGTAGGTGAGGTAGGTGACAAGTTTGTCGCCGCCTTTTGTGGATCTCGCACGTGGGGCCGGGCTGAGACTTGGCCTTGGCCGACTGGATGGCCATCGGCCCAGATCGTCATGATGCGGTCACCTCTAGCTGGACACCGAGGATCGTTCTCGGCCCGTCACTGAAGGTCGGCAATGGTCGGTCGCCAAGGGTCGGCCGGCAAAGCGCTGAGAGATGATCGTCCATAAGTCGGTCGCCAGAAGTCGGTCGCCAGGCGCCGAGCGATGATCGTATTGGATGTCGATCGCTCGACACCGGGACTTGTCCTGGGACCTTCGGCTGGGTGATTCATGCTTGTCTTTCGGGCTAAAGTTAGGTCGCCTGGTCGCTGGTCGGCAGATCTGCCTTGTCTCCTCGGCGGTAAGTCGGTCGCTCGTCCTCGGAGGCGTT
Source organism: Orobanche coerulescens (assembly GCA_033398695.1). Taxonomy (NCBI): domain Eukaryota; kingdom Viridiplantae; phylum Streptophyta; class Magnoliopsida; order Lamiales; family Orobanchaceae; genus Orobanche; species Orobanche coerulescens. The sequence continues at coordinate 23,680,591 of CM065805.1, read as the reverse complement.
CGCCAGTCGGAAGGTGTTAAATCTTGACACAACAATAGCATTCAGATATGACTTTTTAATATTCTTAAAATATAATATTTTTTATATTTTTTATAATATGTTTTTAAGTTACATTATATAAATCATAACAGATTAATTTTTCGTCCAAAATTAATATAAAAATCTTGCAAATGTATATACAAATATCATGAGCAGCTCAATGGCAAAGCGCCACTATATCAACCAAGGGGTCAGGGGTTCGAATCCTCTTGTGCTCGAAATTATGAGCATTTATTCAAAAGCAGTTCATGTGTCGGTAACCGTTTACCGACGAGCTCTTTCCTGACCAAAATTTTCTGTCGATAAATCCGCCAGTAAAAGGTTTACCGATGGATTTTCTGGATTTATCGACATATTATTTCGTAATTTTCTTGTAGTGTTTCATTTCTAATATTGAGACAAGTTAATTCTTGCTTGGTTATGAGGATAGTTATTCTTTTATGTGTTGTACATGTGACGTAGATTGTTTTATACTTTATGAATTCATATTGAGATGATATTGTTGATCGCGTCGATTATACGTATCTTGAGGAACATCGCGTAAAATAAATATTATTGTGAGGTTGGGAGTTCCAAATCCTTTGCTTTATCCTTGTTTCACGATTTGTTGATTATTATTAATACCGTACTTTTGTTATGGTGACATTCTTGGAGTCACACATGTGCAAAATGGTAATGTGTGGGATTTTTAATCGGGCATATATAGTCATGTATAGATGTGCACATTGGAGTTTTCACACAATAGGAGAACTATCGGCAGACTAATTAAGTACATCATCACTCGTGTATTTTGAGGATTCCGTACACACTGGTGGATTCTACATAGACACATTTCTACTCTGGCCTACGGTCACATATAATAGTCTTGTATTCATTTACGTTGTATTGTACTCCTTTATATTTTATGTTAATTTACTATATCCTTTCTCTTATAAGTTATACTTGTATTTGTGGATGATCGTATGTATTGATTGGCATTGTTAGTCAAAGCGTTGTATAAGTTCCTCCTTAGAGTATTCTGTAACATATTATAGTTCGGTACTGCACTTGTGTTATCTTGATTGTGAATGATTGCTGTTGTTTTAGGTCATCTTGTGGGTCCAAGTGTGGGGGTCCACTGCACCGTAATAGGTGCCTAGTTTGAGGTGTTACAAATATGTTATGACAATATAAATAACACACACACACACACACACACACACACACATATATATATATATATATATATATGGAGTGGTTCATATGTGAACGAGGCCTTGAAATGGGAACGTAAGGCCAAATCACAACAACAATAATTGATCAAGATTAATCCTTAATATATTAAATTAGGAAACTAAATTAATGCCCTTGATATTATTAATTTAGAAAACCCACAATTATTAAGTACTAATCTCTAACATTTAAATTTAAATTAATACCCTTGATAGTACTTTTTATTATTTATAGAGAGGAATATTTAAATTTCAGTCGGAAAATCGTATTTTCTTCGGTAAATGTTTTGTAATACCCAAGATTTTTATTTCTGATTATCGTGAATTGATTTCCATTTTATGCCGAATATTTTTCTGTTGTCAAGTGGTTCGAATTACTTTTTCGTTGACTGACATGTGTTGATATCATGCTACCATGTTTATAAAGCGATAGTATGATGGAAATGCCAAGAGTACTGCGTACAAACATTATTGAGAAAATATTGTGCATTTGGGTTGACTTTGTGAGATCACCACCAGCACTTATAAATTCTAAAAATTCTGAAAATGAGCAGTGTCATAAAGAGTTGAGTTAGCTTTCTAATTGTAATACCCGTGATTTTCTTTTTCGGTAATTTTTCGTTTTTGGCATTTTTCTAGTTTACAGAACTCGCTTGCGACCGTTTTGACATTTTGACAATGTTTTGTTCTTCGTGTTTGGTCATCCGAGTTCGTTTTGGTATCGCTTTGTTGAGTTCCGTGCTTTTTGGCGACTTTTCCGCACTTGAGTTCGATTCTTGCGAATCTCGTCCGAAACTGTTGTTTCGACTTTCTCGTAAGTTCATTTAATGTTATTATTCATGTTGCGAGCTTTGGCTTGGTGTTTCGATCACGTATCGTGATTTTCGGGCGTTTTGGGCCATTTTCGTAATTTCCCAAAGTTTGGGGTAATTACTTTCCGTTGTCGAATTTCGAGCCTTTGGGTGGTCGGAATCGTGTGTTCTCTTAGTGCTCGGATTCGTCTTTGCGAGTACTTCGTAACCGTATCTTCGATTCGTACTCAGGTTCGGGTTTCGGGTCGCTCGGGCCGCCGGAGTTGGTCCCGCCGAGTCATGGCCGGGCATGCTCGCCAGCGACCCGCCGAGTAACGCGGCGGTAGTGATCGGCGATTCGACGTAAGGCGGTTACGCACGTAAGGCCCGCCGGTAACGCATTTAACGCCTCCGCATTTCCAGCAAGGCGTTCGGCCATGGCCGGTTACGTACGTAACCCTTGGCCGGTTACGTACGTAACCCGGCCGGCAGTCAGCCTATAAAAGGCCTGGCAGCGTTTTTCTTCAGCCATTTCTCATTCTTTTTCTTCCCGTACGCGGCTGTGGGTGTGTGAATCATCTAGAGATGTTGTTGGACGATGAATACATGAAGTTTTGAGGTTCATATCATCAATCATCCGTCCTATAACATCCTCCGATCTACTGACCAGCCGATTTCCTAGAAATCTAGTTTTGGGGAATTTGGGTATTTTGGTTGTTTTCGTCCGATTAATCCGATTTAACTTAGGATTATGATGGATTGATGATTATTTAGATGTATTATATCATTTCCCTTGTTATTCCATGGTTGGATCGTATCGATTCGTTATTTTGGTCGAGTTCTTGGTCGACGCCTTGAAGGTGTCCGGTAGTATGTCATAGAGGGGTTTTCGGGCGTTCTACGAATATCCTTCCTCGTATGATTGTTGATTTATGGATTATATATTGTTAGGGTCGAATTCTTGTGAAGAACTCGAGTCGGAACCCTCCCGTTCGTTGTCTTCTTCGGGGTCCGAGCTTCCCAGTTGAATCGTGTTCTTCGGAGTGTTCGGTAGCGGTCATTAAGTCGAGCTTTCCCGTTGCTCCGCGTGCGTTGGACTTGAGGCGAGTATCTCGTCTATATTCTTTATACTTTGAGAATGTGATGTGTCGTGAATTTAACGTGGACTCGTTAGTGACGGTATATTTAACCGTAACTTACTTTAAATGAAGATGTGATTTTATGAAGGTAATTACCAACGTAAACTTTAGTTTCAAGAATAATGATAACTACCTCTTCATGTTATTTTGTTAAAATAAATACTAGAAATGAGTAGTTAATCAAGAATTGTGGAATCGCGTAATACTTGTATTATTTGCTCGTTGGCCTTTTTCCGAATGATGGTTTGTCATGATGTTGTGCCTTTGTGGAAGTTATGTTACATTAACTTATATGTTACGTTTTTGCGGTTGTTGTGATTATTGTGCCTTTGTTGTTGTTGTTTATCTTAGCGAATTGAGATGTTGTCCGGTTAGGGTCCCTACGAGGCCTCCGGAGGAGCGTGCTTGCGAGTACGGCCATACGTTATGTTGTGACCATAAGGTTATCAATTCGGGTATGTCTGGGGAGGGCTCCGAGAATCGGCACTTGCGAGTGCGATTTCATGATAACTTATGGGCATGCTTGAATGGTGTTATCCGGGTAGGGTCCGTCGAGGCCTCCGGAGGCGCGTGCTTGCGAGTACGGCCAGATGTTACGATTTGACCATAAGATTATCTAATCGGGTAGGTCTGGAGAGGGCTCCGAGAATCGTCACTTGCGAGTGCGATGTCAAGATAACTTATGGGTGTGTTCGAGTTTATTCTTGATGACTAATCCGGGTGGGACCCTTCGGGGCCACGGAGATGTTTTGACTGTTGATTTGATATCTCTGAATTGTTTATGTTTTGAATCTTGAATCCCGATTATATTGGTGAATATGGTTTTGGTCTTGAGGTTTGAGTTGAGAATAAAATCATTTGTATGATTTTGAAAGAAAACCTTTTGAAAAGGAAAACATTCATATTTCAGATTTTACACGAGACCCCAAGTCTCTAAATAATCTCTTACAATGATTTCTGGAGTAATCCCCATGGTTTGTTTTAAAGGAATAAATTTTCAAAAGACTTTAGACTCGGGATCGTGTTACTACCTTGTCGAAATGTTATTTTCATAACGGTTGTATTCTTGATGTATAATTGTATAGCTTGGTTACTTGCTAGCGATTCCATCGCTAACCCCTCGTTGGGGATTTTGTTATTTATTCCGTGTTCTCGATCGAGAGTGAGCAACCACAGGATTGGCTCGGAGGATGATGCAATGCGGCGATACTAGTCACGCTTGTAGTCCTGTCAGTCTCTGTCGCTGATATGTCGGCTTGAGTTCTTGTCATCCTTGAGGGGATGGACATTTTATGTACTATGTGATCGAGTTGTAATTTAGTTTCATCGGATGTACGGTTATGCTATGTTTTGAGAGACCTAATCGGTCTACGGTATTATGTTTTGGTCTTGTTGACCGTATTTGGTTTTTGATTTGTATTATCCCGCCTGGTAGCTCTTTGTGGAAAGGGGTCTACGGCGTGTAATATCCCTGAGTGGATTGGGGGTGTTACATAAATGGTATCGGAGCTTAGGTTTGCGAAAACCTAGGCAGTTGGGTCTAGTTGGGTCTTGTCGAGTCGTGTCTTGTCGGAGTCGTGTCTTGTCGTGTCAACCCGGTTAGCAGTTGTGAACAAGCGAGATCATTGCGATCCGTTGTGATCAATTGTGGTTCGTGTGATTAGTATCGTGTTGCAGCCATTATCTCCGTGCGGCCTGTGGACGTAAGTCTCCTCCTTTATGTGAGGTACCTGTATTTCATGTTTTTACGTGTGCGAATTAAATGTGATGTGTGTCCTTATTTACACGGTGTTGTGTAAGGGAGTTGTAATCGATGCTTGTGACGCACGGTATACGGATATGACTGAACGTATTGATGTTTTGACTTTGAACCGCCGTGTGGGGTGGTATGTTGTGAAATTTGTGAACCTTGATGGGTTTCAAAGTGTGCCGACAGCTGATTCGGTGAAAAGCTCAAATGATAGTCCTGATATATGTTTTAACTTGATGCGCCCGAAATGTGTTTGGTTGAATTTGTGATTTTGTTTGTCGTTTGAGCAGTGGTTTTTAGTTCGATCGCTTTGTTTGGACTATCGTAATTATTCCATGGGTAGATTTGAGAATATATTTTTGAGGGGCCATAAGGGTCGGAACATTTTTGAGAAAGTTGATTTTGAAAATATTTTATGGTTCGATTAAACCAAAGAAATTTCATATGAATTTTGAAATCGGTCGAGTTTTGACAGAGTTAATCTTGTATTTTCAAATGACACCATCAAAGCAGATGAGGAAAAATGTATATTAATGTATTTCTAATCGCAAAATATTACCGTCACCTTCTGGTTGAGACCAAAAGAATTTTGAAAAATTTCGTTATATGTTTGTTATGTTGTTTTGCCCGTCGGAAAATTTTTACAAGATTTTGTCTGCTACAATTCTATAGGTGATCATTTTCTCGTTGCTCAATCTCTATCGACCTAATCATATGGTCCGTCTGACGATCATGAACCCTAATCGCGATATCGATTGCACTTAGTTGCTTCACTGTGTGGATATTATTGACGTATTATATATTGTCACAATTCTTGTTAGCAAGTTATGGGTGTACGCCGTATACGATGATTTCATAGTTCGGTTTAATTGTGTTGTTTCTTTGACGTTATCCGGATGTGGTAATTCGTAATGTCTTGTACATGGTTTTCAAAACGATACGAGATGATAATAGATTCGTAGTTTTGATCAAACTTTTCTTTTCTAAAATTCGCTTCAAGAAATTTTTCAAATTCAGAATTTTAAAATGCTATCATTTCGACAAGCACCTTGAAAAAAAAATTGTTTTTAAAATATTACCCATATTCGAATTCTCGATGATATGTTTGTGGTTTTGACCGTGATAAACTTGGTAAAGGTCGACGTTATGTTAACATGGCTAAGTGAATGATTTATGAATTTGAATTGGCTGCGTTGATAGTTCATGTATTCGTGTTACAACTCGGAATGAGTATTTTATTGTGTTATTGTTGGTTGCTCTATATTGATTATGTGGTGGTTGTTTTGTTGTTCGATCGGTTGCCCATTCAAGATGCCGAGAGGTCGAGGTCGTGGTAACCCTCCGCGCGACCGTGATCGTACTACCGTAATGGAATTAGTACTGTGTTGCTACCGTGCTCCAACAGTGCGCACTGATGACACATTTAGCTCGTGGTTCAATGTAACCATACCGCGAATGAGGATGTTGGATCGACTCGGTGGCTTAGAGAAGTGGTTCAGATGCGTCCCCTCGCTGCAGGAGCGGGTGATACTTTGGGTCGGGACGGCCGGGCTTATCCAATCGAGAAGATTTTCAAGGCGATTGGTTGTCCCGAGGAGCGGAGGATTCCTATCGCTCGCCTTCTCGTTGATGACGCCGCTAATCGGTGGGAGGCCGTTGAGCCTCAAGATCATGCCGCTACTTGGGAAGAGTTCAAGAAGTTGATGGAAGCGGAGTTTTGCCCGAGGCCGATCCGAGAGCAGAGGATCCGAGATTTTTACCTAGCCGAGCCGCAGGATGTACCGTGTCGCAGCTATTGTCGATTATAGTCGATACTCGCCTTTGTGAAGAATCGTGTGAGGACCGAGGAGGACAAGATCCGTCATTTTGATATGCGGATGAGACCGTAGATTCGACAAGATATGTCGGGTTTCACTTGTGCTACTTTGAGAGAGTATCGAATCGAGCCATGGCGTACGAGATGGCATCGTTATCACCGGGACTTCGCATGAGTCGAAGAGACAGAGGACGCCCTGAGATTTTTCGACGGTGCAAGAGACGGAAATTCTTCTCATCGAAGTTTCACAGAGTCGCACGGCGAAACCTTCAATTTCTTCGCTCGTGGAACCAAGAGTTCCAAGTTGTCTTCTTTGACTCCAAGTCGATCGAGGTGCTTTAACTGCAATGTTGTCGGTCATGTGCAAGCTAATTGTCCTTCGCAACGGATTACTTGTTATAATTGTGGACTCGAGGGCCACAGAGTTCAGTATTGTGAATTATTCCATGAAGTTTCCCAGAATCGTGTTTCGGCATCGGGATTGGGATCGGTTCATCGGGACCGTTGATTTTGTTGGCCGTGCTTTGTTGTTTGTGACTTCACTTTTTTTTAGTTTAAGTTTCGGGACGAAACTTTTTTTTAGAGGGGTAGAATGTAATATCCGTGATTTTCTTTTTTGGTAATTTTTCGTTTTTGGCATTTTTCTAGTTTCCAGAACTCGCTTGCGACCGTTTTGACATTTTGACAATGTTTTGTTCTTCGTGTTTGGTCATCCGAGTTCGTTTCGGTATCGCTTTGTTGAGTTCCGTGCTTTTTGGCGACTTTTCCGCACTTGAGTTCGATTCTTGCGAATCTCGTCCGAAACTGTTGTTTCGACTTTCTCGTAAGTTCATTTAATGTTATTATTCATGTTACGAGCTTTGGCTTGGTGTTTCGATCACGTATCGTGATTTTCGGGCGTTTTGGGCCATTTTCGTAATTTCCCAAAGTTTGGGGTAATTACTTTCCGTTGTCGAATTTCGAGCCTTCGGGTGGTCGGAATCGTGTGTTCTCTTAGTGCTCGGATTCGTCTTTGCGAGTACTTCGTAATCGTATCTTCGATTCGCATCAGTTCGGGTTTCGGGTCGTCGCCGTCGGAGTTGGTCCCGCCGAGTCATGGCCGGCATGCTCGGGCCGCCACCGCCGAGTAACGCGGTAGTGATCGGCGCTACGCACGTAAGGCCGGTTACGCACGTAAGGCCCCGGCCGGTAACGCACGTAACGCTCCGCATTTCCAGCAAAGGCGTTCGCCATGGCCGGTTACGACGTAAGCCATGGCTTACGTGACGTAACCCGGCCGGCAATACTTATAAAAGGCCTCGGCAGCTTTTTCTTGACCATTTCTCATTCTTTTTCTTCCCGTGACGCGTCAGTGGGTGTGTGAATCATCTAGAGATGTTGTTGGACGATGAATACATGAAGTTTTGAGGTTCATATCATCAATCATCCGTCCTATAACATCCTCCGATCTACTGACCGTGCCGATTTCCTAGAAATCTAGTTTTGGGGAATTTGGGTATTTTGGTTGTTTTCGTCCGATTAATCCGATTTAACTTAGGATTATGATGGATTGATGATTATTTAGATGTACTATATAATTTCCCTTGTTATTCCATGGTTGGATCGTATCGATTCGTTATTTTGGTCGAGTTCTTGGTCGACGCCTTGAAGGTGTCCGGTAGTATGTCATAGAGGGGTTTTCGGGCATTCTACGAATATCCTTCCTCGTATGATTGTTGATTTATGGATTATATATTGTTAGGGTCGAATTCTTGTGAAGAACTCGAGTCGGAACCCTCCCGTTCGTTGTCTTCTTCGGGGTCCGAGCTTCCCGGTTGAATCGTGTTCTTCGGAGTGTTCGGTAGAGGTCATTAAGTCGAGCTTTCCCGTTGCTCCGCGTGCGTTGGACTTGAGGCGAGTATCTCGTCTATATTCTTTATACTTTGAGAATGTGATGTGTCGTGAATTTAACGTGGACTCGTTGGTGACGATATATTTAACCGTAACTTACTTTAAATGAAGATGTGATTTTATGAAGGTAATTACCAACGTAAACTTTAGTTTCAAGAATAATGATAACTACCTCTTCATGTTATTTTGTTAAAATAAATACTAGAAATGAGTAGTTAACTGAAGAATTGTGGAATCGCGTAATACTTGTATTATTTGCTCGTTGGCCTTTTTCTGAATGATGGTTTGTCATGATGTTGTGCCTTTGTGGAAGTTATGTTACATTAACTTATATGTTACGTGTTTCCGGTTGTAGTGAATATTGTGCCTTTGTTGTTGTTGTGTATCTTAGCGAATTGAGATGTTGTCCGGGTAGGGTCCCGTCGAGGCCTCCAGAGGAGCGTGCTTGCGAGTACGGCCAGACGTTATGTTGTGACCATAAGGTTATCAATTCGGGTAGGTCTGGGGAGGGCTCCGAGAATCGGCACTTGCGAGTGCGATTTCATGATAACTTATGGGCATGCTTGAATGGTGTTATCCGGGTAGGGTCCGTCGAGGCCTCCGGAGGCGCGCGTGCTTGCGAGTACGGCCGATGTTACGATTTGACCATAAGATTATCTAATCGGGTAGGTCCGGAGAGGGCTCCGAGAATCGTCACTTGCGAGTGCGATGTCAAGATAACTTATGGGTGTGTTCGAGTTTATTCTTGATGACTAATCCGTGGGACCCTTCGGGCCACGAGATGTTTTGACTGTTGATTTGATATCTCCAATTGTTTATGTTTTGAATCTTGAATCCCGATTATATTGGTGAATATGGTTTTGGTCTTGAGGTTTGAGTTGAGAATAAAATCATTTGTATGATTTTGAAAGAAAACCTTTTGAAAAGGAAAAACATTCATATTTCAGATTTTACACCGAGACCCCAAGTCTCTAAATAATCTCTTACAATGATTTCGGAGTAATCCCCATGGTTTGTTTTAAAGGAATAAATTTTTAAAAGACTTTAGACTCGGGATCGTGTTACTACCTTGTCGAAATGTTATTTTCATAACGGTTGTATTCTTGATGTATAATTGTATAGCTTGGTTACTTGCTAGCGATTCCATCGCTAACCCCTCGTTGGGGATTTTGTTATTTATTCCGTGTGTTCTCGATCGAGAGTGAGCAACCACAGGATTGGCTCGGAGGATGATGCAATGCGGCGATACTAGTCACGCTTGTAGTCCTGCCGTCTGCCGCTGATATGTCAGTTTGAGTTCTTGTCATCCTTGAGGGGATGGACATTTTATGTACTATGTGATCGAGTTGTAATTTAGTTTCATCAGATGTACGGTTATGCTATGTTTTGAGAGACCTAATCGGTCTACGGTATTATGTTTTGGTCAAGTTGACCGCATGTGGGTTTTGATTTGTAGTCTCCCGCCTGGTAGCTCCTTGTGGAAAGGGGTCTACGGCGTGTAATATCCCTGAGTGGATTGGGGGTGTTACACTAATAGTTTAAACGTTGAGTCAATCAGAGTCTGGACGAAGGAGTTATAGTCGAAATAACAATGACCACACTGTCAGCATATACGGTATAATTAATTCACGCTACCACAGCAGTTAGCGCGCGCTAACTGTTAGGGACATAGCATTCTGTCCTTCACTGGACTGCCTCATTTGCGCATGCTAATGCGCTGATTAGCATGCATTAACGGGTTGAGGCATAATGTCCAGTCCTTTTTTAGGCTTGTTAGCGCACATTAAGTTGGGGAGCTAGCGCGTGCTAACTGTACTGATATATATCGGACATCAGACTTTTTCTGGTTATTTCGGATTTGTTACCCTATGAACGGATGAGATATCATGGGGGAGACAACTTGGAGTCGATTTGGTGCAATCCTTCATCATCTATCACCATTCTTGGGTCGATAATGAAGACTAGACATCATTTAATCCTTCATTCTTCGTCGAATCGAAGGTAATATTCTTAAATTCCTAGAGTTGACTTTTTGGGGCTTTGTTCTTGATTTCAAATCAATCCAATTTTGATGAATCAATTGTTGTTAAACAATGTCATTAATTATATTCTATGGGTTAGATATCCATATCTTCGATTCATTCAACCCGGTTGATGATTTTTGAGTTCTTGGGGAACCTTGAACAATTAATATTCGATTGAATGTTTCAATGTGTTTTCTTCAGTTGTTGGGTGTGTTTTACATCGTTATTGGTCCTTATTCTCGTAGTGATTATGTTGTCGTTGTTTCTCACAGAGATTTTAGGTTTCGGGGCTGTCCGACCGAGCCGTGTTCGTCGGAGTATTCGGGTGTCGATTGTCGAGGCAAGTATTCTGTCTATATAATTTATATCATATGGATTGATGTTGTGAAATGGAATTATGATGGTTTGTTCATTCTTGCTGATTGTGTATTATGTGAATTGTCGTTGTTGGTATCTTCTTATGATCTTTGGTGTTTAATTGCTTCTCATAATGAAAATGTAACAATTTTATGTTGTGTTGGTTTGAAAAACAATTGGATGTGTATTTCGATGAATTGCAAATTATTCATGTATTATGAAGTTGTGTCGGGGCTAATGATTGTGTTGATTGAATTATATACTTAAACGTGTATTATGATGCGTTTTTGAACGATTGGATATGTTATGTAAATGTGCGTTGTTTGTGGTGATATGTTGTGATGGTTGGTGGGCGTTGTGGATTGTTGTCGTGCTGGGTTTAACCAGGTAAGGCCTGACGAAGCCTCTGGGATTCGGTACTTGCGAGCACGGATCGAAATCCAGTAATGTGTGGTGCCAGGTAGGGTTCGACGGGGCCTCTAGAGTTCGGTACTTGCGAGTATGAACAGTACGAGTTGTGGAGTTCGTAACTTGTCGGTGCAAATAGTGTTCGACCATGAGTATCCATCCAGGAATGATCCGACGGGGTTTATTGGGTGCGCACTAACGAGTGTGGGACCAGGGTATCCTATGGGCCTATGTTGTGATGCTTTGGTGTTAGGCCGAGGACCATGTGATTGTTACCGTGCATTGTGACTTAAAAAGAGATTTGGTCTGAGACCCTAATGATTTCGAAATAGTTTATGATTATGGACTCGAGGTCCAACATGGCTTTCTATTTTATAAAACACTCGTGATGTGGAACGATATTCGAGCTAAGGCCCTAATGTTTCAAAACGGCTTTATAGCTTCGGAATTGAGATCCCAAAAGGCATTTTCGTTTTTTGAAACTCCCGAGATGATTATTCATTTTCAAAGACTTGAGTTATTTTCTAAACTAAAAACCTCTCAGAAACTTTCCTTGATGGCTGCTGATGGTTTGATCCATGACTGATGTTTGTGTGGTATGTTTTGTATAATTAGAGTACTTGTACTAGCAAATTCGAATTGCTAACCCCTTAAATGAGGGAAATGCGTTTCATGGATTTCAAGTATGCTTAGTTCGATGGAGTAGTCATAGAGTCGGCATGGGTTATGACAAGCTACCATACTAATCATTCGGGAATGAGAGTTCTATATATTGTTGAGTTGTATTCTAGTTCCGTTGCATTGTATCTTGACCCTTGCGTGGGCATGTGTTGTAAGGAGTTTCATTTTAGTTTGATCTAGTTGTATGACGTTGCCGGTCCATGTATTTTTAATATTAGACCTCATATGTCCATGTCATTATGTAGTTTGACCCCAGCCGGTCAAACTTTGGTTGTCTCGTGGTATTTAGCTTGATAGATCCTTGTGAGAAGGGTCTACGATGCTGTAATATTTCCAGTTCCAACTAGGGGTGTTACAAAATATGGTATCAGAGCTTAGGTTGTGGAAACCTAGGCTGCCGGGTCGAGTTGAGTGGTGTTTTTGTCTCATCATTCGAGTTGTCGATTGATGATTTGAGTTCGGCATTGTCCCATTATGTCATCTATGTTGCTGGTTGATATTAATTAGTATCGTGGGCGACCATCATCTTCGTGCGAACTGTGGATTTAAGTCTCCTCTTTTATATGTGATATCTTGTGTTTCATGACTTTGTTTATGTACATGATGGAGATGAAACCTATGTTGACACTTGTGGTATATTGTGCGTGATGCGATCGGAAAATAGTGATAGATTGAATTCTGAGTGGCGTAATGTGTTTTGAAATTTCTGAACATTGATGTATTCCAGAAAGCGTATCGGCAGTAGAGTTTGTTTAGAACTCAGATAGATGGTTCTGACCTATGTTTGAATCTGGTGTTTATGAGTAATGCTTGTTGAACTGGTAGTTTGAATGTCAGATAAGCATATGTTTGAGGATCGATTGTTTTTTACTAATTGTTGTTACTTGCTACAAATGTGTTCCCATTGATAATTATATATGCTGCTTGCATGTTTAAAAATGGTTTTCTGAAATTTCATGGACTTCAGTATGATTTTGGAAAATCAATTTTCCAAAATGTTTTGATGGTGTGGTTAAGCGGCGGTTAGTGTGAATTTGGAAAATTATTTGAATTTCGGCGAGCCGGCCTTTTTCAAATGGAACCTTACGTGGTATTTGAAAGTTGTGTTTTGGGGTATTTTGGACACTTATGCAAGATGTTACCATCAGTAATCTTTGACATGTTTGAAAGGATTTTAGAATGATTTTTAGCCCGATCGGTTATATTTTCAAATAACTCAATCATATAATTTGAAAATCTTTCACACCATAAAACTTTTGTATTCTAAAACAAAAATGTGATTTTATTTTCAAAAAATGGTTAAAGACGATTTTTTTCAATAGAGCCAGTTAGCGCACGCTATTTCATCATTAGCCCACGCTAACGAACCTAGTCAGAACACTTGATTATTACAGCTCGTTAACGCATGCTAATCGAGCACCTGATGCGCGTTAAGTTACAGTGTGTGGGATGTGGATTTATAGCTTGAGGCGATAAGCTAGAGTTGGAACTAACAAGATCTCGTGTGGGGCCAAGCCGTTGTGACATATTTATCATATTACCATTTTTGTTGGTGGTTGAGTACCCAAATGTCATGTTGCATGGTTTGAATTTGCTTTGTATCCTGTAGGATTTTACTCTGATGTGATTGTCAATCTGTGGAAATGTTTAGTGCGAGTACGTGTGGTTTTTCCACCCGAGGGACGGTTCGGAGAAGTCTCTGAGGGTTGATGCTAAGGGACAAGGCCGCGAGTTACTTTGTGTGTTGTGAAATTTGGATGATGCTGATTTTGAAGTGACATAATAATTCAGGAACATTGCTTTACAAATGTATTAAAAAATGAGATATTTATGATCTACGGTTTGTAGTTTTGGTAAAACTACCAGAGGTATCAAAAATATTTTTAAATCTCATTTCATAGAATTATATGAACTCAAGGATTTTGAAATGTTATTATTTAAATGAACAATTCATGTAATTTTAAAAGAATATTATCAATGTTTGGCTATTATATTATATTCAAGGGAAATATGAGATATGGACGAAAGCTTCATCCATTACGAACGTATATCCCACTTGTTGCAGTCGTAGTTCTTATGTTCATTTGGTTGCGTTGGGTAGATATTCTTGTTGTGATAATAGTTGTTGACATATATTGTTATGTTGCGTGATGTATGTATTTTGGTATGTTGGTTATGTGATGTTATATTTTATTATACTGAGCGGTTAACTTTTAAGTATGCCGAGAGGTCGGGGCCGAGGTCGTGGTCTTGGTTGTAACCGCGAGCATGGTGAGGTGACTCGTTCATTATCGAGTGCTGATCAGCCTAGTATAAATACTCGTGAAGACCAGTCGCGTGATTAGAGGCAAACAGCTAGAGGTAATGCTGATGTGGGCATCACCACCATTCTTCAATAGGTGGCAACCCAATTGGCGCAGCTGAATCAGGGTGCGCACCAGAATGAGTTTGCAAATGGGGATAACGGATTAGTAAGCGGCTACGAGACGTGATGAGAATGCATCCCCTTGTTTTTTCGGTTCCTCTGATTCGTTAGGATGGGAGGCAATTGGGAAGAACATTTGATGATGTAGCTTGTCCTGATAAGAGGAGGGTGCCTATTGCTCAATACCTCCTTAGCAAGGAAGTTGTGGATTGGTGGAGGCCGTAGCGCCTAGAGACCGCACAGCTACTAGGGCTGAGTTTAAGACTGCCATGGAGGCGGAGTATTATCCGTTGCCTATCCGAGAGTGCAGGATTGTTGATATTTTCTCGGCTATGCCCTAAGATGTGTCGTATCCCAGGCTATAGTCGATTATAATTAGCAATTGTGTTATGTTCGTGAGCAAGTGAGAAGCAAAGCAGATAATATTTGCTACTTCGATATGTGTATGAAACCTCGTGGTCGGCAATGTTTGGATCCACTTATGTGTTCCACTTCAAAGGACTATCAATATCGAGCCTTAGTATTTGGGATGACTCTATCGTCGATGGGGCCTATATCCGTGACAAAAAAGCAGAAGACTTCTGGTGATTCATCCGGAAGTAAGGGAACTGGGGTTCCTAAACCTCAACCCTCGTCCCAATCGTTTGTGGGACCTTCTAAATCAGCTGGAGGATCTAAGAGTTCCAGTTTGGTGTCATTGAATTCTGGCAACGATCTGAGATGTTTCAATTGTAATGTCACATGTCATGTTTGTGCGAATTGTAAGGCACCACCGATTACTTGTTACAACTGTGGACATAAGGGGCACCGAGTTCATTATTGTGAGAGAGTGTCTGGTACGATCGATACTCAAGCTTCAGCGCCGATGTCGAGATTCATTCATAGATACCCTTGATGATTTATCTTATCGCTTTTAGTTTGTTTTGTGTTGTGGTTCATTTTAAGTTTCGGGACGAAACTTATTTTTAGTGGGGTAGAATATAATACCCGAGATTTTTATTTATGATTATCATGAATTGATTTCCATTTTATGCCGAATATTTTTCTATTGTCGAGTGGTTAGAATTATTTTCTCATTGACCGACTATCATGCTACCGTTTTGTAAAGCGATAGTATGTCGGAAATGCCAAGAGTAATGCGGACATTATTGAGAAAATATTGTGCATTTAGGTTGATTTTGTGAGATCACCACCAGCACTTATAAAGCCTATGAATTCTGAAAATAGATAGTGTCATAAAGATCTGAGTTAGCTTTCCAATGGTTCAAATGGTGAGTCAATCGGAGTCTGAACTAAGGAGTTATGGTCGAAATAGCAAAGACTACACTGTCAGCATATACTGTATAATTAGTGCACGCTATCACAGCAGTTAGCGCGCGCTAACTGTTAGGGACAGAGCGTTCTGTCCTTCAATGGACTGCCTCATTTGCACATGTTAATGCGCTAATTAGCGCATGCTAACGGGTTGAGGCAGAATGCCTAATTTTTTTATGCACGTCAACGCACGTTAAGTAGGGTAACTAGCGCGCGCTAACTGTACTGATATATATCGGACATCAGTCTTTTTATACTCATTTCACATTTCTTACCCTATGAACGGATAAAAGAGCACGAGGGAGACAACTTGGAGGTGATTTGGTGCAATCCTTCATCATCTACCATCATTCTTGGGTCGATAGCGAAGATTAAACATCATCTAACCCTTCATTCTTCGTTGGATCGAAGGTAATATTCTTAAATCCCTAGAGTTGACTTTTTGGGGTTTTGTTTTTAATTTCGAATTCAGTCTTATTTTGATGAATCAATTGTTGCTAAACAATATTGCTAATCGTATTCTATGGATTGTATATCCATATCTTCGATTCATTCAACCCGGTTGATGATTTTTGAGTTCTTGGGGAAACCTTGAACATTTAATGTTCGATTAAATATTTCAATGAGTTCCCTTCGGTTGTTGGGTGTGTTTTCCATTGTTATTGGTTCTTATTCTTGTAGTGATTATGTTGTGTTGTTTCTCATGGAGATTGTAGGTTTTGGGGTTGTCCGATCAATCCATTTTCGTCAGAGTATTCGGGTGTCGGTTGTCGAGGCAAGTATTCTATCTATACGATTTATATCATGTGGATTGAAGTTGTGAAATGGAATTGTGATGATTTGTTCATTCTTGTTGATTGTGTATTATGTGAATTGTCGTTGTTGATATCTTCTTATGATGTTTGGTGTTCGATTGCTTCTTATAATGAAACTGTGATGATTGTATGTTGTGTTGGTTTGAAAATACGCTTGGATGTGTATATCGATGAATTGTGAATTATTCATGTGTTATGAAGTTGTGTCGGGCCTAATGATTGTGTTGATTGAATTATACACTTGAACGTGTATTCTGATGTGTTGTTGGACGATTATATATGTTATGTAAATGTGTGTTGTTCGTGGTGACATGTTGTGATGGTTGGTGTGTGTTGTGGATTGTTGTGGCATTGGGTTTAGCCAGGTAAGGCTTGACAAAGCCTCTGGAATTCGGTACTTGCGACTATGGATCGAAATCCGGTAATGTGTGGTGCCAGGTATGGTCCGATGGGGCCTCTGGAGTTCGATAATTGCTGGTGCGATATGGTGCCTAAATCGAAGGCGCAGTGGAAATAAGAACAATAATAAATCGTACACCCAAATAGGATAGATCATGCAACGTATATACAAATATAAAATGACAAGGGAAAAGTAATCGAAAACATGCCCTTGTAGTCCTTTAGTTAATTGTTGGTCAAGAGTTTGCCACAAACCAAATTTTGCAAGCCTTCTTGAGAAGTCCCCGAGCACCGCAAACATCGTGCCTCCACTAGCCACGCGCCGGAAGATAACCGGAAATATTCTATATTTTCTTGTTCTCTTAGAACACAGCTAGAAGAAAATATATTTAGCTTACTTGTAATTTTACAAACACTCCAAGTGATGTAAAATAATTTTCTCTTAATTTTTCTCTTCAAGTTTTCTCTTGGAAATGATGAAGAAAATAACCAAGGACAAACTCTCTCTGTATTCTGTTGATGGTCGTAAGGTATGGTGATGGTAGTTTTGAAAATGAAAAATTTTTGGTCTTTAAAGAACATGTTCCACAAAAAACCAAATCATGATAAAATATCATCTTAACAACTAACTTGTCCTTAAGTGAGTGGAAAAATACTCCGCACATGTTCTTAAGAATAAAATCGCCAACCATAGGAGTTGGTTCATTTCGGCCCGTAAAACGGACTGTCGTGTATCTAGTCCGATAGATACATCTTGATACGACTCAAACAAAATTAATATAATTAATTAATTAATTAATTTTATTAAAAATTATTTCTCAAAGAAATATTTATTTATGAATTAAATTAATTATCTAGTAATTTATTTAATTCACCGGATCAATTTAATTTATCTAATAAATTAAATTAGACATCGAATGCCTAAAAATCATTAAGAGATAATAAGCTCAAATTTATCTGATGTCTCCCTAATACGTGGCTCGATAGGTTTGTCTCAGTAAGCAATGGGAGGAGCCAAAGCGTTATAGCACTACCTAACCACCCTGGCAGCATACTGTAACCTTACTGAGAACGAATGATAGGGATCATTCAATAGCCATTATGTCGTGAATACCAGTATACGTATAAAACCCTTCTTTCATATGTCCCGATCAAGTCATTGGGTCAGGTCAGTCAAACCCTATCTGTATTTGATGCTATGTCTGAGTTAATACAAATCAAGATCATTGAACTCCCGTATACCTAATACAATTAGCTACAATGCTTTGGCCAAAGACTTATGATCTCATCTGCCAATAACTGCATAGGACATATACCTGTTCACTTACAGGAGAAAGAATCTTATCTTGGTACTTAGTAGAACCTACTACTTGCCTGTCGAGATGTATGTCGAGGTTGACCCTCACCTTCCGGTTTACTAGGTCGAACTACTCTAGTGAAATCTTAACGTCACAAGCACATCCATACTAAATCCTCAAGTCGAAGGTTCACGAATAACTATCATAATCTTTCGTTTCCGTCATTGACTGTCTCGGAGTGAAATACGTATGACGAATCAAGGGTGAGTCAGTTCGAGTATACTAATCCCATTAGCATACCTACAACGTGTGCTCCCACTAACCATTAGTGACGACAGTCACTCTCCAAATCAAATAACACGTCATACAAGTCTTCACATAAACTTAATGCCCAGTCAAGTTTCATCGACCTACGAATGATTAAGTACTTGAGCCATAAACTTTTCCAGTGCCAATTTCCTTATCCAATAAGGAGTGGAATGTTTGCTCTCAAATACATGGACTAGTTTCTCTATATATGTTTATGAGTCGGGAATGGGAGTGACTTCCAGTAAATAAAGAAACAAACAATCACCTTCTGATAAGAATTTACATAATAACAAGTACAATGCCCTCTCTCATACATCCTCGGACTGGTATTCGAGGGCATATTCCTAACTATCTCCCACTTGCACTCAACGCTTCACACTATGGTATCTAATCCCTATGTTCTCTAGATGACGCTCCAAGCTTATCTGAGAAAGTGGCTTGGCCAGTGGATTAGCGACGTTGTCTTCTGGGTCTACTCTATGCAGCACAATATATCCCTTGCGAACAAATTATCTTACGAGATGATACGTTATCTCAATGTGTTTTGTATAGTTGTGAAACCTCGGCTCCTTGGCCTGTGCTACAGCTCCATCGTTATCACACAAAATCAGAACAGGCATCTCAGCACATGGTATCACTTGAAGTTCACCCATAAACTTCGTAGTCCAAAACCCTTCCTTAGAGGCCTACGAGACCGCTTGATACTCAGCCTGATAGGTGCAATCAACAGTCGCGCTTTGCTTGGCGCTTCGCCAAGATACTGCTCCTCCATTAAGAATAAATATGTAGCTAGAAGTAGACATAGAGTCCTCTATCTGTCCTTGGAAGTCTGAATCAGTGAAGCATGTCACATTGAGTTCTCCACCACCATACATAAGAACTAGATCTCTAGTCCTTCTTAAGTACTTGAGAACATTCTTTACGGCGGTCCAATGTTCCTTTCTTGGATTTTGCCTGAAACCTACTTACCACGCTCACAGCGTATGAAATATCAGGTCTCGTACACAGCATAGCATACATAAAGTTACCCACGGCTGAAGCATATGGTATAGTACTCATTTTCTTTCGTTGTTCCTCATTTTGAGGACACATCTTCGATGTGAGTTTTATTCCATGTCGCATCAGAAAGAACCCTCTTTTAGATTCATCCACCTTAAACCGCTTTAAGATTTTATCTATGTAGAGGGCTTGGAAAGACCTATCATTCTCTTTGCTCTATCCTGGTAGAGCCGAATCCCAAGAATATAGGTTGCTTCTCCCAAGTCTTTCATGGAGAACCTACTCGAAAGCCAAGCTTTCACAGAACTGAGCACTCCCACATCATTTCTATTAGTAGAATGTTATCTATATATAGTACTAAGAATGCGATCTTGCTCCCACTAACCCTTTTGTATACACAAGGTTCCTTTTCATTTTGCACGAAGTGAAACTCTTTGACAGCCTCGTCAAAATGAAGGTTTCAACTGCGTGAATTAGGGGTGTTTTCGGTTTCAGTCGGGGTAAAATTTTCGAAACCCAAACCCTCCCCAAACTTTAAAATTCGGTTTCGGTTTCGGTCGGTTTCGGTTTTCAAAACTCAAAACCCAAACACTCCCCAAATGTTTCGATTTCGGATTAGTTCGGTCAAATTCGGTTTTGACCCAAACATATATATATATATATATATTTAATAAAGTAACAAAAAAATTAATTATATTAATAAAACTTGTTCTAAAATAGTAGATAGATCTTTAATTGATATATTTAATCATTGTTTTTTTATCAAAACTACAATATATGTGTAGATGTATTATTTTATAAGTTTAAAAATTTTAGTCATACAAATAAAATTTTATATAATATTAATAATTCGGGTTAGTTCGGTCCAATTCGTGGTAATTCAGTTCGGTTCGGTTTCAATTTATCTAAATCCGAATTAATTCGGTTTCGGTTTGTAAGTTTCAAGTTCGGGGTTGCTTTCGGTCGGGGATTTTAGGTTCGGTGCAGATTGGTTCGGATTGGTTGGTCGGTTTTCGGATTTCTATTAACACCCCTAGCGTGAATCTTGCTTCAGTCTATAAGTAGAATGCTAAAGCTTTCACACCTTATGAATATCGACCTCGGACACAAAGCCTTTAGGCTGCTCCATATAGATCTCCTCCTCGAGGAATCCATTAAGGAAAGGAGTCTTTACATCCATCTACCATACCTCATAATCGTGGTATGCAGCTATAACAAGCATCATTCGAATAGAATTGATCATAGCTACGGGCATGAAGATATTGTGGTAATCGATCCCTTGTTTTTTGGGTATAACCCTTTACCACAAGCCTGGCCTTATAGGTGTCAACCTTACCATCCCCTCAGTTTTTCTCTTGTTGATCCACTTGTTCCCAATGGGCACTATGTCCTTGGGGTGGTCTATTAGAGTCCACACCTGATTGGCATGCATCGAGTCTATCTCTGCTTCCATGTCTTCCTGGTATTTTGCAGAGTCTACATCAACTATCGCTTGGTCATAGGTCGCGGGGTCGGTCTCTTGGCTATCACCTAAAACCTCATGGAGACCAGTTCCTACAAATGCATAAAGCTATACCTCTCAGGTAAATGAGACACCCTACTAGACCTGCAAGGTGGTTGTACTTGTGTGTCAGAAGGTTCGGTTCCAGCTTCTTGTGCAGGTGTGTCTTGAGGATTTTTATTGTATTCCTCCAAAGAAATATTTCTACCTGCACTACCTTTATGAATGAACTCATCCTCCAGGAAGTGTTCTTACAAAGCAACGATGATCTTTTGATCTTCGGGCATGTAGAAAAGATAACCTATCGTCCCAGATGGGAATCCAATGAGACGTCCCTTCATGGACCTTGCTTCCAACTTCTCCACCTTAGTATTCTTGATATAGGCGGGACATCCCAAAATCCTAATATGATTAAGACTTGGTTTCCTGCCCTCCCACATCTCATGTGGAGTATTAGGTATGGACTTGGAAGGATATCTGTTCATGATATAAGCAGTAGTAAGGAACGCAGAACCCCACATGTAAATCGGTAAGTCGGTGTAGCTAAGCATGGAACGAACCATGTCCAACAAGGTTCAGTTCCTTCTTTCCCATACACCATTTAACTGAGGAGTTCCTAGAGGTGTAAGTTGTATCACTATTCTGTGCTCCTTTAGGAACTCATCAAACTCTGTACTCATATACTCGCCATCTCGGTCCGACCGAAGTGCTTTGATATGATTACCAGTTTTCATTTCGACTAGGGCCTTAAATTCCTGAAATTTCTCGAAAGACTTGGATTTGTGTTTCATTCTGTACACATAACCATACCTAGTATGATCATCAGTGAACGCAATGAAATATTGATATCTATCATGTGCTGCTTCTAAAGCACCACATACGTTGGTATGGACTAATCCAAGTTTATTAGTGGCTCTTTCAAAAGTCCCTCTGAAGGGGGACTTAGTCATTTTGCCTTTAAGGAAATATTCACAAGTAGGAAAGGGATCCAATCCTAATGGGCCCATAAGTCCATCATTTTCAATTTTGTAAACTTTGGTCTGGCCAACATGACCAAGTCTAGGATGCCATTTCAAAGCTTGATTATTTTTATCCCTACCATGCTTTCTAGTCATAGTAATTTGTTACTTATTTTTAGATGATACAGTACATTTAACAATGTAGCAGTGCCTACTAATTTATTTCTAAAATAAATTTTGCAGTACTATTACCAATGAAAAATGAAAAACCTTTCTGATCCATGACTGGAATAGATACAATATTTTTATGCCCCTTGGACAAAATAAGTACATCATCTAATGCTAAAACAAGGCCGAGTTCCAAATCTAAAAGAAGTGATCCTATATCAGTTGATGCGACACTACGCGCGCTTCCAACAGTAACCATCACTTCCCCAGCTCCAAGCTTCCTACTTTGTTCGAGATCCTGATTCATGGTACAAATGTGAGAACTAGCACCTGAATCCAATATCCAAGAAGTAGAAAATACAGTGGCAGAACAATTCATTTCCAAAACTAAAAGTTCTGTACCTGAAGCCCCATGAAGTATCGGACAGTCTCTTGCCCAGTGGCCCAGCTCACCGCATTTGAGACATGCATCCGTCTTCACCTTATTACTCTTATGAACCATCGGGGCCTTGCCCTTACCCTTAAAAGCCTTACCTTGTGAGCCCATCTGCTTCTTGGTCTTTTTCTTCTTATTCTTGGACCTCCGATATCCAGAAGAAACTACAAGGGCAGACTCCTTCACCTGCAGAGTCTTCTGAGACTAAGCGGTTATAAGTTTGTTCATCAACCCTGCTAAATTGCAAGCAATTTCATTGCAGTTGAAGTTCATAACAAACTGAGAGAAGGAATCAGGAAGAGATTGCAGGATAAAGTTAGTTTGGAGAGAAGCATGGATCCTAAAATCAAGAGCCTTCAATCTCTCGATTATAGAGATCATTTTGAGGACGTGGTCCCATACTTTCTCACCTTCTCTCATCCTGGCACCGAAGAGCTGCTTAGATATCTCATATCTAGCAGTTGGACTATGCTCACCATAGATACGATCTTAGATACGATCTGTCTAGCAAAAGTCATTTTTATTGGAAATAAAACGCAATGGAATCGAAGTTGGTGGAAGATTGATAAAAGCGTTTTACGCATCCACGGGCACAAAATCTAGTTTAGGCATGCTAATTAATTAACTACTAAGATTAATAAGAAATTTAAATATTATTTATTATTTATTAAATAAATTTGTTGGTAAATTCAATATCCTAATCTAGATAGAAGATCATAGGATATTTACCTTTTCAAGCGTAGTGGTTGCTTTCTTAATCTTTTCCTTAAAATCTTATCGAGTATGGTCCCGCCTTAATCCACACGTTGTGTGGGCAACGAGCTACCGAATCTTGCTTGGACTAAAAAAGAGAAATCGGACGAAACTACTATTTCGCACAACTCTCGATTTTCTTTTCTTCAAGTAATTCTGATTTATAGCAAGAATTAAAGTGTTATCTCAATTTTGGAATCAAAGACACAAGTCAAGATACACAATTAAACACTAAGAAGAAAAAATTGAAACCCTTGTGCTATTATGAGTATCACTGTAACACCCCCAATCCGCTCAGGGATATTACACGCCGTAGAACCTTTCCTCAAGGATCTACCAGGCTAGTAACAACATGAAACAACTCGACAATGCCTTTAAGGCTAAAATGACTCAGTAGACCGATTTGGCCTTTCAATAAAAACATACAACTCGATTACAACTCATGCCCACGCAGGGGTCAAAACACAAGCACACCCGTACAACGGGAAAAATATAGCAGCGGAAAATAAAGTACAACTGAACCAATAAACAATGTACGGTTCCTCATGTGATTAGTATCGATCATCTTTCATCATCCTTCGTGCCGACCTTGTGTTATGCTCCAAAACCTGAATGCAAAAATAGACATCCACCCCCCGAATACTCGGGGGTTACCAAAACTCCACTGTTTTGCTAGTGCAAGTACAAGTGCAAAAATACGAGTCATACAATTCACATTCCACGAACGATAATAATCCGGAATCCTCAAAGATTCAAATACAACAGGATGAACACTTCCTGAGGCAAGAGTTTGAGTAAAGACTTCCCAAAATTTCAAGATCAAAATATCAAGGAAAATAATTTATAAAATGATTTGAAATACTGATCGCTGAAATTCGCGTAGTATGGTTTTCAAATCCGATCAATTTTAAAATTTGTAAAACCTCGAAGTATTTCCAAGGTGTCGAACCCAAGGGATTTGATATGTCGAAAATAAAGGAAATAACTCTACTCAAAATTTGACTGCTATTTAGGAATCCGAAAATTTGGTTTGTTTCTAATTATCTAACTTCAAAAATCGAAAAATAAAAATTAAATAACAATTAATCCTAAAAATAAAAATTCTAGAACAATAAGATAAGAATTCCAAGTATTATGCAAAGAGAGCAAAATAAAGTGAATTATCTAAATCAAGCAAATAAAGCAAATTAGCAAGATAAAATCACAAGTTGAAAGCTAATTGATCCTAGGGTAGTATCGTCTAATTGAGTTCACACAATCCATTCACTTGATTCCTTTTCCCCAAATTTTAATTCAATCCTAGAAATAATCACTCAGCCGATCTAGAATTCCGATCAAGGCAACCTAGAAAGATAGTTAATTTAAACCCTTTTCCCGCAAGGCTCAAAGAATTTAAATCACTTAAAAAGCGTCAACTTATTTATCTATGATTTATCTTACTCCACTCAAGTCTTAAGATCAAATCATATTGTGCATCAAGTATTTTCACTAATTAATTAATCCTTCCGAGCAAAATGAATTAGCTAACATGCATCGATTAAGGGCCCTTTAATCTAGCATGAGATTTAACACATCTTGATCACAAGCCTAGGATGAAAGGTAAAAAGGTAATCAAAGGGACATCATGTGAACATCAATTAAAATTACTAACCCTAGAATCAATCAATGGATTTAGCTAGACATAATTGAAATTAAACAAGAAATAGATGGAGAATACATATTATTAATATGAAAAGAGAGATTACAACCCTTCCGGATGAAATCTGAGTCTTCAATCTCCGAAAAAGTAGAAAAACAATAATAATTACTGCCTTGCAAAAAGTTCTAGTATCAAAGGAATTAAAATTGCAAAAAAAACGTAAAAGTGTGCTAAAGATGATAAAAGATGATAAAAGATGATAAAAGATGATAAAAGATGATAAACTAGGTCTAGAAGGAGGTTTATATAGCCTATGGGAGTTAAACTCCCGATTAGAACTAATCTAGGAAACAAAATCTATCCAAAAGAGTCACAATCCGTCAAAACCCGAGAACCCGCGGAGCAGCCTATCGGACGCACCTATCGGCCGATAGGCTGGCCCGATAGGTGGTCTGACTTTTGCAAAAATCCGTTTCTTCCGTCCGTTTGACTCGACTCTTGGTCCTTTGTCTCGTTTTGGGTCCTTTTGGCTCTAAAAACCTGCAAACACACTAAAACCAACCCAAACGCGTAATACGGTTCGACTAATCATAAATAAGCCAAATACGAGCACATTAATCACGAAACGAGATAAAAACCTAGTATAAAATCCTAGAAAAATGTGGTAAAATTACCACCTATCAAACCCCCCCAAACTTGAGCATTGTTCGTCCCGAACAACAAAAAGAAAAGAAAAAGAAAGAAAGAAAGAAAAGAACCAATAAAAAGAAAACAAGGACACGGCACATAGACACAAACTAGATCACGTCAAATTATTCGGCCTCAAAGTTTTTCGCAATCACAATGAACAATATTATACAAACGACTCTTAGTACAAATCAGACAAAGATAAATAAAATCAATCAAGCTCTAGCAAACCGGGAAACCCTCACAAAACCTAAGGTAAGATGATTTTTAAGTGATTGCTCATTCTCTCCAAAGAAATAGACAAGTATGTCTAGGCAAATTATGCCAAGGGGTCACTCAAATCCAATGCAAATGCAATGTCTTACCATAGGCTTGCCTCTTATCTATCGTCTCCACCACTAATTTGTATGCATAGACTAAAATCAAATAGGACTTTCAAAGGTTGTAACGTAGGCTTTTGGTTAAGGTAGGAAAATTTGGCTAAGTGACTCAAACGTGTATTCAAACCACCCAACTCTTTGCAATCATACACGGCTACCTAACTCAATCACCAATCCATCATGCAATCAAATCCCAACCTTTTTATTTTTCTCGACCCCAAGTACTTTTTAATGTATGCCCGAGCGATCCCCTTATACTCTATTAGGCCAAGTGACTCACTTTGCCATTTTATCATTTTCTTCTTCATATTTTTTTTTTTCAGTCGACAACATGATTTGATAATGTTTCGCTTTTTCTACTATCGACTTCTCACATATCATAGAGTCTATAGGGATACTCGGTTCATAAAATGGGGTCTAAAACATCTCTATAAATATCAAACGACAAACCACCAATTTCACCTACACCAACTTCAACTAAGGATTCCCATAAATAGCCTCCATTTCCCCTATCACCGGCTATGAATAAAAGGCTAATAAAAGCTCAAATGGGGTAGCAAAGGATAAATATGTAAAGGTTAGTGTTTGGGAAAATCGGCTAAAACAAGAGACGGCCTAAGATCATCTCCTAATCTACGCATACATGTGTGGCCTCAACTAAGAACCAAGGCAAGTTCTAGAAGTACAATGCACTACATGATCTCTCAACAATAAATAGGCATTAGCATGCACCAAAGGCTCAAAGTGTAACACCCCCAATCCACTCAAGGATATTACACGCCGTAGACCCTCTCCTCGAGGATCTACCAGGCTGGTAACAACGTTTAACATCTCGACAATGCTTTCAAGGCTACAATGACTCAGTAGACCGATTTGGTCTTTCCACAAATACATATAACTCAAATACAACTCATGCCCACGCAGGGGACAAAATACAACTACACCCGTACAACGGGAACAATACAGCAGCGGAAAATAAAGTACAACTGAACCAACACACGATGTACGGTTCCTCATGTGATTAGTATCGATCATCTTTCATCATCCTTCGTGCCGACCCTGTGTTATGCTCCAAAACCTGAATGCAAAAACAGACATCCACCCCCCGAATACTCGGGGGTTAGCAAAACTCCACTGTTTTGCTAGTGCAAGAACAAAGTGCAAATACGAGCCATACAATTCACATTCCACGAATAACAATAACCAGGAATCCTCAAAGATCCAAACAAAACGAAGAATACTTCCCGAGGCAAGAGTTTGAGAAAACCTTTCAAAATCGAAATATCATAAATCAATGGGAATAATTTATAAAACGATTTAGAATGCCATCGAGAGTTTTAATAGAAAACAATTTAGGATTATCAAATCCTACTTTTCAAAATCCACAAGACAAAAGGGGTCATCGCCCCAAAGTTTACTTTCCGTAAAATAACCTTTACCAAACCGTTGGGATTTTAGCCCCAAACCCGTCAAATGACCTTTACAAAACCATTGGGATTTTAGCCCCAAAACTCATCAACTCACAGTACGCAAGAACGACCACAAGGTTCGTCTCCCAACACCAAAATCCACAAATAAAGGATTTAAAACAAACAACAAAATACTCTTGTGCCATCCTAGCCAAGTAGGCCAAACGAACAACTTACCTCTTACACACTTAGTCAATGCATGTAATCATGAAAACCGTTCAAAAGCGCTCATTTCCGGAAATGCCATTATCAAATCACATTTGAAAAATGCACCACAATTAACCGTCGATCCACGTCTCTGTGGACCCCTACCGAGACCCCGTCGGATCTAACCCGTAGTGGTTAAAAGCAAGCTCATCGATCCACGTCTCTTGTGGACCCCTACCGAGACCCCGTCGGATCTAACCCGTAGTGAGCATACACACACACACGTTACTCATGCAATACTAATATGCTAAGAATGTAAGTTCATTAAGAATACTCACTAGAGATGGCCATTAACTCGACACCATTATCGAACTCTTCAAAATACCATAACAAGATTAAATACGGAATACACGATTCCATAACTTTAAACAATAGGAGTATCATCATCAAATCCTTCAACGTTCAAAATAATCAAATCATAATAAATTCTCAAAACACCGTTCACAAAACACACGCGTTTTGAAAGAAAGCCTTTAACGAGGCCAAACCGAAATCCTTTGAAACTTCATTTCAAATAACCAAACAAACACATCAAGACGACCACCGATCATCATATCCATAAAACGAGAAAAGTATGGGCAAGGTACTTGCCTCGAATAAGAACAACGCGGAGAATCGACCGAAGTAGGTTGGCCCGAACCGACTACGAACCCGCCGACTCCACCGAACGCCAACTCACGTTCATAAACTACGAAGGACAAATAATAACAATGAAATGAATTCTATAACACGACTCAAAGCCGTTGAATTCGAAGAACGAATGACGAAAGTTCACGGATTTCCCCCAAAACGGCCAAGAACACGATTCGTCCCATCAAAACCCGAAAACGGAATTCCAAGTTGAAATATGGATATACAATCCATAGAATATGTTTAACAACATAATTTAACCATAATCGATCCATCGAAAACGGATGAAAAACGAGATCGGGACAAATCCCCCAAAAAGTCAATTCGAAGGAAATCAAGAAATATACTTCGATTCGACGAAGAACAATGGATTAAATGATGTTAAACACAAGAATACTACCAAGATTAATCATACCCATCATGAATTAATCAACAACACGGAACGAATCGGACGAAAATGCAAAAATCCCCAAATTCACGAAATTAGGGTTCTAAGGAAGATTACCTTGATTCGCTGGATCAAAGGATGATAACGGACGATTGATGTTATGAACTCAAGGACTTCATGGATTTGTTGTTAAACAACATGGCTTCGTCACCCACGAATCGCCATTCGCGGACGGGGAAGGAAGGAAGTGAAAAACGAAATGAAATGTGACTGCTCAGCCACATTTATACTGGGCCAGCCTAGCGTGCGCTAGCCTTCCCGGACTAGCGTGCGCTATCGGCCGGTATCGGCCGAGTACCCTCGGCCAGGGCCCACACGACCCGGCATCACCGACCAACCCTGCCGACCAAACCTGTCGACCCGACTCCCGCTAGCGTGCGCTACGGCCGAAGCTCGCGCGCTAGCCGACTGCCCGAGCCACCGGATCGAATCGCCCGGCCAGTAACATACGCTAGCCGGCCAACAGCGCGGCGCTACGCTGCCGACTAGCGCGCTACGCTCGCGTGGCGTGCGCTACTCGCCGATCTGGCCGAGTCCGTAACCTCGAAACCCCACTGTCGGCCCGATAGCGTGCGTTGGTCGACCAGCTAGCGCGCTACACTGCCGGTTAGCGCGCAGCCTTTCCGGCGAAGCGTGCGCTTACGCCGGTTCTCGCCGCATCTGTCCGGCCGGTGCCCGCAATCGTCCGGCCGATCCGCAACCGTCCGGCCAGCCCCGCAACCGCTGTGGCTCGGCGACCCGATTTCAAAACGCACAACGAACACGGCGAAAAGTTCATGGACGACATCAACGACCGAAATGAAAACATAATACCATAATTAGTCATACGCGACCAAGAAACGGGTCGAGACAACAATTACAGATACGGATACCCGTAACTTTCAAGAAATTACAAAATGGCCCAAAACGCCCGGAAATCACGATACGTGATCGAATAACCAAACCGAAGTTCACAACACGTCTAACAAAGTTAAACGGACTTACGGAAACTCAAATGCAGCCAACGATATTCGCAAGAATCGAACTCAAGCGCGGAAAAGTCGCTAAAAAGCACGGAACTCAACAAAACGACACCGAAACGAACTCGGATGTCAAAAAGTGTAGAATTAATCATTCTCAGAATGACGAAACGGTCATGAGAGAGTCGTCAAAACGGACTCCGTCCGAAAAAAGAAATTTACCGAAAATCGAAAATTGCGGATATTACACAAAGATCCTCACGGCTAAACAAAACGATTTCCCGAATTACTAAAACTAGACTTAGAATTACCCACAATGTAAGACTCGGCCAAAGTCCCAAGCATAATACCGAATAAAGTTTTCACGAAAAACAAGTTTTAATATCATCGGCCAATTTTTCACGAACAAATTTATGTCTATGGCCTAGGGACATGCTCAGTCTAGACCAAAATCTAAAAAAACTATTTACCCAAGCAAGGCATCAAAGCAAACAACGAAAAGCAAATAAAAGCAAACACGAAAGCAAAAAACTACTACGACCTAAAAAATAGAAACTAGCAAACACACCAAACGAAAATGAACATAAAAATCTAAAAACTAAGCAACAAAAGCCAAATCCACGCAACACCAATATGAGAAGCACAAATAAAAACAACGGGCACCAACACAAGCAAATAGTGATACAAGGCATACAAGGTACTCACACGTGCCGAAATTAACAAAGCCGCACTTCCCCCCCCCCCCCCCCCCCCCAAACTTATTTCGCATCCCAAAGGAGGAATAAGTTTGAAAAGAGAAAGGAGTGGCTTTGTTAACGGAGTACCTGATCCAGTCAATCTTAGCTTGAACTTCTTCGGGTCGAGCGCAGCCGGGATCTGAATAGCCGGCACTACCTTCGTCGGACCCCTTTCCTTCTCTGTGGTTGCCTTAGACTTTCCGGCCTTACACGGCTTCGACTTCTTGCTTTGATTTCCAGCCATTTCAAAGTTCCTTGATCGAATTTTTAAGGAAGAACAGTAGAGAAAATCGCCCCTTGTGTTCTTATCGGCCGATAGGTGTGTGTGTGTGAGAAAAACGGGTGGTTAAGGTGTTTAAAAGGGGTTATTAATCAACCGGGTCGAAGCGGATACTGGACCGGGTATGTCCTATCGGCCGATAGGCTGGGCCGATAGGACATACAGAAACTTACGTACCTGACTATCGGGCGGGACCTATCGGTCGATAGGGTCTGCCTATCGACCACTACTTGTAACATTTAATTTTTTCAATTTTCCTCAGCCTATCGGCCGGGCCTATCGGCCGATAGGCTCGCCCGATAGGCTCGCCAGTCTCAAAAAAAATTTCAACTTTTTCTATTTCGCATACTTGGTCCCGTTTTCGCTTGGATATGGTGATTAAAGACCTGCAAGTATCCAAAACTCGGCGTGCATGGATTAGAACTTAACAAAACTAACAAAGCTACTACGAAACTAGAAACTACAAAAATCACGCAAACGAACAATCGAAAACAAACGAATAAAACGAACTAATATACATACGTTGGGTTACCTCCCAACAAGTGCTACGTTTAACGTCTTTAGCTAGACGATACCTCCTTCATTCCGGGTCTTCGAGGTAAGTAACATACTTCTCTTCGTGGTGCAACGACTTGAAATAGTGCTTCATCCGATGTCCGTTCACAATAAACTTGTTCCCATCTTCTTTCATCACGACACATGATCCGTTTTGATTTACTTGAAAGACGGTGTATGGACCAGTCCACTTCGACATCAACTTCCCTAAATAGACGAAGCCGAGAATTGAAAACGAGCACTTCGTCTCCCGGACGAAGTCCTTCTTCCGAATGCGATCATCGTGAAACTTTTCGCTCTTTCCTTGTAAATCCTCGCATTTTCGAAAGCCTCGTTTCTCCACTCGTCGATTTCAGTGACTTCTCTCTTCTCGATCCACTAGCCTCAAGAAATTCAAATTAATCCGTCTAGTGGCCCAATACGCTTTAATTTCCACCCACCGGTAAATGACAGGATTTCCCAAAGACGAGCTGGTATGGAGACATTCCAATTGGAGTCTTATACGCGGTCCGATAAGCCCAAAGTGCATCATCTAGATATTTTGCCCAGTCCTTCTTGTTCGTGACCGTCTTCTCTAAAATTTGTTTGATCTCCCGATTGGCGAGCTCGGCTTGTCCATTAGCTTGCGGATGATAGGCGGACGTAATCTTATGTTTAACTCCATATTTTGCAAGAAGGGTTCCTAACCACCTATTATTAAAGTGGCTCCCCCCGTCACTCAACAAAGCTCATGGAGTCCCGAAACGAGTCAAAATGTTCTTATTAAGAAATTTAATCACCACTTTCGAATCGTTCGTAATCGTCGGCATCGCCTCAACCCATCTCGACACGTAGTCGACCGCAATTAAAATATAAGAATAGCCTCGTGATTTTGCAAACGGACCCATAAAATCGATACCCCATACGTCAAACAACTCTACTTCCATAATAGCGTGCTGCGGCATCTCGTCTCTTTTTGCTATGTTCCCCAATCGTTGGCATCTATCGCAATGTTTCACAAAAGCTTGGCAATCTTTATGAATAGAAGGCCAATAGAAGCCACATTGGTACACCTTCATGGCCGTTCGATTCGCTGCAAAATGACCCCCACTCGGTGCACTATGGCATTCTTCAATTATCCTTTGCCATTCGCTTTGTCGAACACACATGCGAATAATCCCGTCCGCGCACCTCCGATAAAGAATAGGGTCTTCCCAATAGTAGAATTTAACGTCATGGAAGAATTTCTTTCTTTGATGAGAAGAAAGACCCGTTGGAACATGCTTGATAGCAAGGAAATTAACATAGTCCGCGTACCATGGTGTATCGTCGGCCAAGGCTAGGATATGCTCGTCCGGAAAGTTCTCCTTTATTTCGACCCTCGAATCTTCTCGCTCAACCGGCTTCTCGAGACGGGAAAGGTGATCGGCAACAACATTATCGCACCCCTTCCTATCCCGGATATCCATGTCGAACTCTTGTAGAAGGAGTATCCATCTCACTAATCTCGGCTTCGAATCCTTCTTGGCAAATAGATAGCGAATCGCTGCGTGATCGGTATGAACAATAGTGTGAGTGCCCACTAGGTAAGGTCGGAATTTGTCGAATGCATAGACCACAGCGAGCAACTCTTTTTCCGTCGTGGTGTAGTTCATTTGGGCCGAATCCATCGTCTTACTCGCATAATAAATTACCCGGAAAAGCTTATCCCGTTTTTGACCCAAAACGGCCCCAACGGCCCAATCGCTCGCGTCGCACATCAACTCGAATGGTGCACCCCAATCCGGAGTGATCAAGACCGGTGTTAAAATTAAGGCTCGTTTCAATGTATCAAATGCCCTCAAGCAATCATCATCAAACTCAAATTTCACATCTTTCTCGAGCAAGGAACATAACGGCTTCGTGATTTTTGAGAAATCCTTAATGAACCGTCTATAGAACCCCGCATGGCCTAGGAAGCTTCGTACTGATTTAACATTGGTTGGAGGCGGTAATTTCTCGATAGCAACCACCTTCGCTCGATCAACCTCCAATCCTTCCGAAGATACTTTATGCCCCAGCACTACTCCCTCTTGCACCATGAAGTGACATTTCTCCCAATTTAGAACAAGGTTCGTCTCCTCACACCGGGCAAGTACCAAAGATAAATTTTTCAAGCAATGGTCGAAAGATGAACCAAAAACTGAAAAATCATCCATAAAGACCTCCATTATGTTCTCGACTAATCCGTGAAAGATGGCCATCATGCACCTTTGAAAAGTTGCGGGTGCGTTGCACAAGCCAAACGGCATCCTCCGGTAAGCGAATACCCCATAAGGGCACGTGAAAGCGGTCTTGTGTTGGTCTTCCGGAGCGATAGCAATTTGATTGTACCCTGAATACCCGTCCAAAAAGCAATAATACTCGTGTCCGGCCAAATGATCTAGCATTTGATCAATAAATGGAAGTGGAAAATGATCCTTCCTCGTCGCCGCATTAAGTAGCCGGTAGTCGATACAAACTCTCCATCCCGTGACTAGCCTTGTCGCGATTAATTCATCTTTCTCGTCCTTGATCACGGTCATACCCCTTTTCTTAGAGACGACTTGAGTAGGACTCACCCACTCACTATCGGAAATTGCATATATCATCCCGGCATCTAACAATTTGAGCACCTCTTTTCTCACAACCTCTTGCATTGCCGGATTTAATCTTCGTTGCGGTTGCACCCTCGGCTTATGATCGTCTTCTAGCAAAATCCGGTGCATACAAATAGAAGGGCTTATTCCCTTAATGTCCGAAATCGTCCATCCAATCGCCCCTTTGTGTTTTCGCAGCACCCGTAATAGCTTCTCCAAGTTAGTAGGTCCGAGAGAAGAAGAAACTATCACGGATAGGACTCGTTTCGCCAAGAAGCAATATTGTAAGTGATCCTAAGAATCGCTTAAGTTCTAACTTCGGCACCTCGATCGATCGGTCCTCAGCGACAACTCCCCCTTGAACGGGTTTGTTGACATCAAGATAGCATACGTCCCTCTCATTAGATCGAAACTCGTTCGCCTCCAACATTCGAACATACTTTGGCAAATCCTCGGAAATTTCTTCAACATCGGAATGTGAGTAAATGGATTGTGAAATGTAATGCTCCAACAAGTCGGTCGGGGGCGGCATAATAGACTCAATTGCATAACATTCCTCGAGCGCATCCTCGGGCTTCTTCATCGCGTCATAGATGGAAATTTTCAGATTTTGATCATTAACCCGGAAGGTAAGATCACCCTCTTGGACGTCGATAAGTGCTCTCCCCGTCGCTAGAAACGGTCTCCCAAAGATCAATGGTTGATTCTCGTCCTCGGGCATATCAAGAACTACGAAATCGGCCGGGAAGACTAAGTGTTGGACTCTAACGAACACATCCTCCACAACTCCCCTCGGATAAGAGATCGACCGGTCCGCCATGAGTAGAGAAATGGTAGTCGGCTTCATCTCCCCAATCTTCAACCTCTTAAAGATGGATAGAGGCATAAGATTGATGCTTGCCCCGAGATCACACAACACATTACGGAACGTTTGGTCGCCAATCATGCATGTCAAAGTAAAACGTCCGGATCCTTCGCTTGAGCGGGAGCTTGTTTTGAATGATAGCGCTACACTCCTCACAAATTTATTGTTTCAAACTTCGCCAACTTCCTCTTGCTTGCCACAGCGTCTTTCAAGAATTTAACGTACCCCGGCATGTCTCTCAAAGCGTCTAGAAGTGGAATGTTGATAATCACCTTTTGAAACATGTCGATAAACCGTTGAAGCTTTTCATCATATCTCGACTTGGCCAATCGCTGTGGAAATGGAGCTTTTACCTCAAAATCCTTCACATTCGAACCTAAAGGAGCCTTTCGACCGATAGGGGGGTCGATCGGATCAATTTCTGGAATTTCATGCAGGTATCGGGTGGCCTATCGGCCGATAGTCTTGGCCGATAGGCTCGCCGCTTCATCCGCCTTCTCGTTCTCGGCTCCGTTTCTAGTACATCCTCGTTCTGCATTCCTCAACTTCAGCCCCATGATTACTGTACCTTGTCCCACTCCGAAGCTCGATTGCGTTGCATTGTTGCGTCTTCGGGTTGGTCTCGGTACTGCTCGGAAAATGGCCCGGTTTATGAATTCCAGCTTGGGCGTTCGCCATTTGACCCATTTGGGTATCCACCATCGACATCTGCTTTGTCAAGGCTATCACAGAGTTTCCAATAGATGTCACACTATGCTCGAGAGCCCCGAACCTCTTGTCTGCTTTATAAATAAAATCTTTTTGACTCACCTCTAACCGTTCCAATATCTCTTCCATCGGTGTCTTAGCAATCGGCTCTTGAATAACCCCGTTTTTCACGTTAAATCCCGGTGGTGGCTGAAGAGCATTGTTCGGGTTGGCATAGGAGAAATTAGGGTGGTTTCGATTGTTCGGATAATAGTTCCCCCTATTTCCCCCTTGCCGGAAGTTTCCTCCTTGCACGTAATTTACATCCTCCTCAATTGCAATAGGCTCGTTTAGCTCTTCAAAAACTGCATTGACTCCCAAAGTCTTCTTTCTTAGCATCTCAAGCTCTTTTTGTTGTCTTTCAAATTTCGCCTTCAAATCACCGTAGGCGTCCTCGTCACCGTATGGGACCTTTCTTCTCGTCATCTTCCTATCTGTCACCTCCTCGTAATCATTGTTGACCGCTAGCTCGATGAGATTCTTGGCCTCTTCATAATCGTTAGCAAGAAATCCCCCTTTCGAGGAATAGTCCAACTCTCTTCTAGCCTTCCTCGTCAAACCCCGATAAAACCGAATGTAGATTTCCTCCTTGTCAATTCCATGCTGTGGGCATTTGCGAAGTAGCTTCTTAAATCGGATCCATGCCTCGTATAAGTGTTCATCCTCATATTGCTCGAATTGCAAGATATCGTTGATTTGTTTTTGCACCTTCGAGGGAGGATAGAACTGTGCTAAGAACAACCGAGTCATCTCTCTCCAAGTACCAATTTCCTTCCGATCTAGGCTCTTGTACCAATCTAGCGCATCGTCTTCTAAGGAGAACCGGAATAGGCGGAGCTTAATGACATCCGGAGGCACTCCGTTTTGCTTGATGGTAGCACATATGTCCAAAAACGACTCAAGATGAGCGTTTGAATCTTCATTAACTCCTCCTCCGTATGTTTGAGACTTCACCGTAGCGATGAGGGACGGATTAAGCTCGAAGTTGTTGGCATCAATCTTCCCCCAACCTCCTTCTTGATAATCGTCCAGCTTCGGTCGAAAGCGGGCATTCAAAGGGATCTTCTCGGGACGAGCGAGTTCTAGTGGTGGGTCAACAATGCCGGCCATGGTATCAACGATAGGTATAGAAATAGTCTCGGTTCTCGCTTCTTGCTTCTTCCTCCTCAAAGACTTCTCGATTTCCGGATCCAAAGGAAATAAGTCCTTTCCTTGGGATCTTGTGATCATGCACCGCCTACAAGGAAGAGAAAACAAGATGTGAGGAAACGAGATCGAATATTAATAATAATAGTATACAACCTAAAGTAACAATCTCTTTTTTTTCGAATTATCCCTTTAAGTTTTCTATCAATTCCCCGACAACGGCGCCAAAAATTGATCGCTGAAATTCGCGTAGTATGGTTTTCAAATCCGATCAATTTTAAAATTTGTAAAACCTCGAAGTATTTCCAAGGTGTCGAACCCAAGGGAATTGATATGTCGAAAATAAAGGAAATAACTCTACTCAAAATTTGACTGCTATTTAGGAATCCGAAAATTTGGTTTGTTTCTAATTATCTAACTTCAAAAATCGAAAAATAAAAATTAAATAACAATTAATCCTAAAAATAAAAATTCTAGAACAATAAGATAAGAATTCCAAGTATTATGCAAAGAGAGCAAAATAAAGTGAATTATCTAAATCAAGCAAATAAAGCAAATTAGCAAGATAAAATCACAAGTTGAAAGCTAATTGATCCTAGGGTAGTATCGTCTAATTGAGTTCACACAATCCATTCACTTGATTCCTTTTCCCTAAATTTTAATTCAATCCTAGAAATAATCACTCAGCCGATCTAGAATTTCGATCAAGGCAACCTAGAAAGATAGTTAATTTAAACCCTTTTCCCGCAAGGCTCAAAGAATTTAAATCACTTAAAAAGCGTCAACTTATTTATCTATGATTTATCTTACTCCACTCAGGTCTTAAGATCAAATCATATTGTGCATCAAGTATTTCCACTAATTAATTAATCCTTCCGGGCAAAATTAATTAGCTAACATGCATCGATTAAGGGCCCTTTAATCTAGCATGAGATTTAACACATCTTGATCACAAGCCTAGGATGAAAGGTAAAAAGGTAATCAAAGGGACATCATGTGAACATCAATTAAAATTACTAACCCTAGAATCAATCAATGGATTTAGCTAGACATAATTGAAATTAAACAAGAAATAGATGGAGAATACATATTATTAATATGAAAAGAGAGATTACAACCCTTCCGGATGAAATCTGAGTCTTCAATCTCCGAAAAGTTAGAAAAACAATAATAATTGCTGCCTTGCAAAAAGTTCTAGTATCAAATGAATTAAAATTGCAAAAAAACGTAAAAGTGTGCTAAAGATGATAAAAGATGATAAAAGATGATAAAAGATGATAAAAGATGATAAACTAGGTCTAGAAGGAGGTTTATATAGCCTATGGGAGTTAAACTCCCGATTAGAACTAATCTAGGAAACAAAATCTATCCAAAAGAGTCACAATCCGTCAAAACTCGAGAACCCGCGGAGCAGCCTATCGGACGCACCTATCGGCCGATAGGCTGGCCCGATAGGTGGTCTGACTTTTGCAAAAATCCGTTTCTTCCGTCCGTTTGACTCGACTCTTGGTCCTTTATCTCGTTTTGGGTCCTTTTGGCTCTAAAAAACTGCAAACACACTAAAACCAACCCAAACGCGTAATACGGTTCGACTGATCATAAATAAGCCAAATACGAGCACATTAATCACGAAACGAGATAAAAACCTAGTATAAAATCCTAGAAAAATGTGGTAAAATTACCACCTATCAAATACCATCGGGAGTTTTAATAGAAAACAATTTAGGATTATCAAATCCTACTTTTCAAAACCCAAAAGACGAAAGGGGTCACCGCCCCAAAAGTTTATTTTCCGTAAAATAACCTTTACCAAACCGTTGGGATTTTAGCCCCAAATCCGTCAAATGACCTTTACAAAAACGTTGGGATTTTAGCCCCAAATCCGTCAAATGACCTTTATAAAAACATTGGGATTTTAGCCCCAAATCTCATCAACTCACAGTACACGAGAACGACAACAAGGTTCGTCTTCCAACATCAAAATCCACAA
Organism: Orobanche coerulescens; assembly: GCA_033398695.1. NCBI lineage: Eukaryota > Viridiplantae > Streptophyta > Magnoliopsida > Lamiales > Orobanchaceae > Orobanche > Orobanche coerulescens. Next base: position 23,641,773 of record CM065805.1, on the reverse strand, counting down.
TTAAAGTATTTAACACAAACAACAAAATACTCTAGTGCCATCCTAGCCGAGTAAGCCAAACGAACACTTACCTCTTACACACTTAGTCGATGCATGCAATCATGAAAACATAGTTCCAAAGCACTCATTTCCGGAAATGCCATAATCAAATCACATTTGCAAAATGCACCACAATTAACCGCGGACCCACAGCTTCGTGGATCCCTACAGAGACCCCGTCGGATCTAACCCGTAGTGGTTAAAAGCAAGCTCGCGGTCCCACAGCTTCGTGGAGCCCTACCGAGACCCCATCGGATCTAACCCGTAGTGAGCACACACACACACGTTACTCATGCAATACTAATATTCTAAGAATGTAAGTTCATCAAGAACACTTACTAGAGATGGCCATTTATCCGACAACATTATCAAACTCTTCAAAACACAATAACAAGATTAAACACGGAATACACGATTCCATAACTTTAAACAATAGGGATATCATCAAAGCCTTCAACGTTCAAAATAATCAATTCCCAAAACACAACGTTCACAAAACACACACGTGTTTTGAAAGAGAGCCTTTAACGAGGCCAAACCGAAATCTTTTGGAAATTCATTTTAAAATAACCAAAAAAACATACCAAAACGACCATCGATCAATCATATCCACAAAACGAGAAGCGTATGAACAAGGTACTTGCCTCGAATAAGAACAACGCGAAGAATCGACCGAAATAGGTTGACACGAACTGACTACGAACCCGCCGACTCCACCTATCGCCAACTCGCGTTCATAAACTACGAAGGACAATGACAATAATGAAATGAATTCCCTAACACGACTTAAAGCCGTTGAATTCAAAGAACGAATGACGAAAGTTCAAGCGTTTCCCACAAAACGGCCAAGAACACGATTCGTTCCATCAAAACCCGAAAACGGAATTCCAAGTTGAAATATGGATATACAATCCATAGAATATGTTTAACAACATCATTTAACCATAATCGATCCATAAAAAACGGATGAAAAACGAGATCGAGGACAAATCCCCCAAAAAGTCGATTCGAAGGAAATCAAGAAATATACTTCGATTCGACGAAGAACAATGGATTAAATGATGTTAAACACAAGAATACTACCAAGATTAATCATACCCATCATGAATTAATCAACAACACGGAACGAATCGGACAAAATTGCAAAAACCCCCAAATTCACGAAATTAGGGTTCTAAGGTGAGATTACCTTGATTCGCTGGATCAAAGGATGATAACGGATGATTGATTGATGTTATGAACTCAAGAACTTCTTGGATTTGTTGTTAAACAACATGGCTCCATGATAAGCACACCCTCAGCCGCGGAAGAGAAGGAGAAGAAGGAGAAAAATGGCCAAAAACCCGACTGCAGGGCCATAAATAGGAGTGCAGTGCCGCGGCCAGTGGGAGTGTGACGCGACACGAGGCCAAATCTGCGCCAGGATCGGCAGCAGCGGCCCGGCCGACATGTGCCGCGGCACAAGGTATGCAGTTTGGCCGAAAAATGCAACACGAGTGTGCCGCGCCTGCCGGCATGTTCCGCGGCCCACAGTGCGGCTGCTCGGCCAAGTAATCAAGCCGAGCACTACTGCCGTGACTCGGCTCAGGCCAGATTGCCGGCCATGACTGGCCGGGGCCAACTCCGACGGCCCGAACGACCCCAAAACCCGAACTCAATACGAATCGATCATACGATTCTGACGTACTCGCAAAGACGAATCTAAGAGCTAAGAGAACACACAATCCGACCACCAAGGCTCGAATTCGACAACTAAGTAATTACCCAAAACTTTGGGAAATTACGAAAATGGCCCAAAACGTCCAAAATCACGATACGTGATCGAATAACCAAACCGAAGTTCATAACACGTCTAACAAAGTAAAATTGACTTACGGGAAACTCAAACAATGATTTGAGCGAGATTCGCAAGAATCGAACTCAAGTGCGGAAAAGTCGCTAAAAAGCTCGGAACTCAACAAAACGATACCGAAACGAACTCGAATGACAAAAAGTGCAGAATTAATCATTCTCAGAATGACGAAACGGTCATGGGCGAGTCGTCAAAATGGACTTCCGCCGAAAAAAGAAATTACCGGAAATTGAAATTACGGGTATTACAATCACGGGCACACCCCCTTGATGTCTTATTTATAGGCTTTGGACTACTCTAGGGATCTTAAGTAGGATTAGGGTTAGGACTCCTAGTGCAACCCAACTTTCCATATTAAGCCCTTCCTAATATGGTTGAGTTCACTAATATCAATTCAATCCAGTAAAGAATTAATATTGCACTTCCAACCCAAATCCCAATTTATAAAATCGGCCTCTTTATTTAAATATATTATTTCTCGTGTTTAAGATATCGAATGCCCATTAATTAATTTAAGCTATTGACAACTTTAATTAATTAATTTCTTATCCAAGAGTAGTACCACTCGAACTTTATTGTTATATCGGAATTAAATTCATCTGCATGGTTTAGTGTAATAATTATTATTGAGTTCCTCAAGGGGATATCATCAACCCGCACGAGTCGGGACATGATTTCTAATTATAACAATAATTGTTATATAAATAATATTATTTCTCAAGATACGAAGCATATTGAGTCAATCACTTTGACTCTTACCCATGGTAAATCAAAGCAATAAATATTATAAATACAAAATTAAATATTATATACTTAGAATTAAGAAATAATAATTATTCAAGATTTACGTTCTTCTTACAGTCAGTACAGAAGACACTATCTCACTTTAATCTAGTTTAATTTATGTAAATACGCTAATGCATGCTAATAGTCAAGATCAACTAATCTCAAGCATACATTACAACCTTTCACATAATTTATCTAAAATTATATAGGTTGTGAACTATTATATTATTTTATAAGGCACTGATAATGTGATCTTTCGTGTGACACCAACACACCACATTATCTATAATATGAAATAATTAGATATTTTATTCGCATAACCATAACGTGAATAAATATGTAAAACGTGTGATTGAATGTAATTGATATTCTCATAGGTAGTTACAGGGAAATAAGGTAATAATACAAGCATAAAGTATGCTTTTTAGTATACAACCCTAATAATTTTCTCATGAGCTCTCTGAAGCTCATTAGACATAGAGCCCATCATATAGCCATAGACTCTAATGTCATTCTTAATCCACTTTTCGTAGATTTCAACATCTTCCTGACTGGCCCTGGTCTGGACTGGAGCTGTTGGAATGTCCGCCTGTAAGCATATCCCAGTGCCTCTATACTGAGGACGAGCATCAGATTGTAGAGCCAGTCCACAAAGTTTAGTCCGGTTAGGATGTTCTTCTCGAGTAGAATTGCGAGTGGGTTCATTGTCATTTTGAGAGTTGATATTTTGTTTATCTACATTAAGTATGACAGATTGATTAGTGACATTTGATTATGGTCTGAGTTTAGAATTGATGACTTTTCTATTCATTTAACCCAGCTCCCACTATTTTTATTGGATTGACACACTCCCTTGTGAAATTCGGAATACTTGTTCGCTTTACTTCATAGTGGTGATCGTGTTCTTTATTAATTTTAGTAGAGGGCAACCGAACAGGTTTCTGGTCTATTAATCTTTATAAAGTGGTGTCCAACACCAACCCATTTAATGGATGACTCGATCTTCTTTTTCCCTTGTTCACTCCCCTCAACCTATACGGTTTCTATAGTTCGTGAACAGGTTAATTTTATATAATCGATGCTGATCAGTTTCACAATTGAATCTTATCCAGCAACCGAACAGGTTTCTAGGGATAAAAATTGCTCCAACCGAAGGTATCCAATGCACTCTTGGAACTGATCTACCCTCCCCGAATGACTACCCCGATAACTCGGTAGCATAGCACATTCGATTTGTATTTCAATTTTCCGAGAGCTCAATGGAGGGAAGGAAAAACTTTAAAACCTTTTACACTTAATATTTAGTCGTGGGAGAATTTTCGCGATTAGTGTTATACTTTACACATTAATTCATTTAAGCGCATTTGTGGGCATTCATACCATATGAATAAACATTCACAACTTAGTTGCTACCAACATGTAGTTCATGGATCATTCCTAGAACAAATATATCATAATCGAATTACATGTCTTGAGCCTTGAATCTTCATCTTCTCGAACGGATATTCCTCCGGTCTTCGTCATAATATATAAATTTCACATTGAAAAATTGCATCCTATTATACAAATTTTTCTAGCAAAATAAATAGGCTCAAAACGGCCTTTACAACCCAATCGAATAAAACAAACGATTTAAAAACTAGGTCCATGAACAACATCACCATTCACAAGCATTCATCCAATAAATACTAAATAAATAGATTTCATATTAGATAAGTAATTTAATATATTGATCCAACCAATATATAAAATTAACTATTTAATAGAATTAATCCAATTAATTCACAAACACGGTAATTTTAATACGTTCGTATCATCCGGACGATTTTAAATATTTCATATTAATTAATTTCCTGAAAAAAGAAATATCAAGTATTTTATTTAGTCAAATTAAATCCAATTCAAATTGCCGGAAATTAATATAACGAAACATAAAATAAAACGGAGTCAAAAACAAAAACATCCTGAAGCCCGACCTGCGGCCAGGCAGCCCCTGTCTGGCCATGGCCGAGAGTAGCAACCCTCTCGGCCGCTGCATGCCGAGCGCAGTGTCACGGTGCCGCCAATGACTTTTCTATTGCCCTTTGCCGGTCCGATGACTTTTTCGGCTCGTTTTTCGTCCTGATTTCAAAAACTATTTTTTTTAATTTTAATATTACACATATAAATCAGCTGTAAATATAAATATTCAGATTTATATAGTAACATAAAATCATGAAAAATAAATTTTCGACGACCAATTAAACATCAACGAATTAAACAGTTGTGATTCCAAATCACAAAATATTTAATCAAGCATTCCAAATGCTAAATATTATATATATACGATTGCAATACCTCGCTCCGATACCACTGTTGCGATACGGTCCCTAAACCAAAGGCACAGCTGAAATAAAAACAATAATAAACCGTACCTCTAAAGAGGACCGATCATGCAATGTATATACAAATATATATGACAAGGGAAAAGTAATCGAAAATATACACTTGTAATCCTTTGATTAAATATTGGTGAAGAGTTTGCCACAAACCGAATTTTGCAAACCTTCTTGAAAAATCACCGAGCACCAAAAACACCGTGCCTCCACTAGCCATGCACCGAAAGATGACCAAATTTTTTTTATATTTTCTTTTTCTCTTAGAACACGGCTAGAAGAAAATATATTTAGCTTACATGTAATTTTACAAACACTCTAAGTGATGTAAAATATTTTTCTCTTAATTTTCATCTTCAAGTTTTCTCTTAGAAATGATGAAGAAATAACAAAGGAGAAACTCTCTATTCTCTTGATGGCCCTAAGGTATGGTGGTGGTAGTTTTGAAAATGAAGAATTTTTTGTCTTTAAAGAACATATTGCATAAAAAAACAAATCATGATAAGATATCATCTTATCACCTAACTTGTCCTTGTGTGAGTGGAAAATACTCCACACATGGTCTAAAAGAATAAAATCACCAACCATAATAAATAAAGGGGGGCAAGAGGATAGTGGGGAGGAGTTAGTTCGTTTCGGTCAGTAAAATGGACCGTCGTGTATCTAGTCCGATAGATACACCTTGGTACGTCTCAAACAAAACTAATACAATTAATTAATTTAATTAATTAATAAATTATATTAAAATATTTTTACTCCAAAAAATAATTATTTATGAATTAAATTAATTAATGAGTAATTTATTTAATTCACCGGACTGATTTAATTTATCCAATAAATTAAATTAAACATCAAATGTCTAAAAATCAATAAGAGATAATAAGCTAAAATTTATCCGACGTCTCCTAATGCGCGACTCGATACGTCTGTATCAGTAAGCAATGAGAGCAGCCAAAGAATTATAGCACTACCTAGCCAGCCTGACAGCCTATACTGTAACCTTACTAAAAACAAATGACAGGAATCATTCAAGAACCATTCTGTCGTGAATATCAGTATACGTGTAAAACCCTTCTTTCATATGTCTTGATCTAGTCATAGGGTCACGGTTAGTCAAACCATATATGTATTTGATGATATGCCTGAGTTAATGCAAATCAAGATCACCGAGCTCTCGTATATCTAATACTACTGGCTCTAATACTTTGGCCAAAGACTTGTGATCTCATCTGCCAATAACTACATAGGACATATACCTATTCACTTATAGGAGAAAGAATCTTATCTTAGTATTTAGTAGAACCTGCCACTTGCCCATCGAGATTTATGTCGAGGTTGACACTCACCTTTCGGTTTACTGGGTCTAACTACTCTAGTGAAAATCTTAACATCACAAGCACATCCCTCTACATCCTCAAGTCGAAGGTTCACAAATATCTATCACAAAGACCCAGCTGAAGACACCCAAGCATGGCATGGCTAACGTTCACAATACATGAAGATTAATGTACGCTAAGTACGTAACATAACATACGCTAAGTACGTAATGCAACATATGCTAAGAGTTTGAATCAGAATTCGAATATTGGACTGTTGAAGGGCAAGTGGCGTCATGGAGTAGGTCATTATTTCAACGGCTATCTAAGGATACATATAACCTACGCTATGTGATGATATAGCACACACTATGAGAGATGCAGTAGCTACTGTACTGAAATAGACATGAAATAACGTACGCTATATAAGATACTTACGTACGCTAAAAGGATTAATGTAGGCTATATCATGTATATAGCACACGCTAAAGCAGAATAAGGAGCAACGGCTAGTTTGGCTCTCAAGCCTATAAATACCAGTGCATTTGGTATTATTTAGTACAACAACTTCAATTAAAGTTTATATACTTCAGATATCATTATATCATTATTTTTGTCATAATCGAGCTTAGTTCATAAGAGTTTGAGTGTTTAATTCACTCAACCATACACGAGAGAAAAGAAAGGATTGTAGATTTAATTCAGTATTATTAGGATCGTAGATCTGGCATTGTTAGAATCATAATCTAAATCCAAGAGGGGTTTTTCTAGTACCGATAGAGAACTAGAAAGGTTGATTCCTTATTTGATAGAAAAGGAAAATGGTTTATCTTGAACCGATATAAAGACAAGATTGTAATAGTTTATCTTGGACCGATAGAAGACAAGATTATAATAGTTTCCATCGGACCGATAGAAGACAAGGCAGAAAGGTTTATCTTAAGCCTATAGAAAAAGATACGGAGAAAGGATGTAGGCACATTGCCAAACCTCTATATATCGTTGTGTCATTTACATTCCGCACTTTATCGCTTCTGCAATCGCAAAAGAGTTCTATATTCTTAACCACACTATCTAAACCCCCTTCTAATGGTGGTACCAACCCAACTAATGGTATGAGAGAGGGTACCTCTTATAATCGACTTAACATCCGAGGAGAAAAAGATCCAATGGCGCTTGATTATGCCCCGGTCGAAGGCCTCGCCTTAAACCGACCTCTATTCTTTTATGGATCAAATTTCATGACATGGAAGAAAAAGATGTCAATCTTCATTCGAGCCTATGATATCGAACTTTGGAAGGTAATATACCTTGGTCCAAATATTCCCACGAAAGTCGACGACTATCTCAAAAGCTTCGGAGGATACGATGATACGGATTGGAAAAATGATCATTAGCAAAGCAACACAATTGCTTTACTGTGCTTTAAATCCAGAAGAAGACAAGCGGATTTCCTCATGTGATAGTGCCAAAGAAATTTGGAAAATGCTAGAGGTACCTCACGAAAGAACGAATCAAGTCAAAGAAACGAAGATCAATATGCTTCTCCACGACTATGAATTTTTTATGATGAAGAATTACGGTCATCATAAATGGACTAACCTATTTTGAAAAACCATTATCAAGTAGTGAAAAAGTGAATAAAATATTGCGATCACTACCTTGTGAATGGGACGGGACGGTCACGGCTATCATGGAGTCGAAAGATCTCAACACGCTTGATTTTAGCGCCCTTGTCGGTTCGCTAATAAACTACGAGATCGTGTTAAACTCTCGAAATGCCAAACCGAAGCCCAAAGAAAAATCTATAGCTTTGAAAGCTAAAAAGATGTCTACAAATGAAGAAAAAATCCCGGTTGATGACGATGATGAAGAATCGGCATCTTATGCCAAAAACATCAATAAATATCAAAACTTATTAAACTGGAGAAGAAAAGACTTCAACTCGCAAGTCCAGAATGAATCAAATATGTTCAACAATAACTATCGAAATTGTGGAAAACCGACCACTTTGCGAAAAATTATCGTGGCTCCACTTCTAAGAAGGAAGTGCTAATAACCACATGGAGTGACGAAGAAGACGAAGATGAAATTATTCAAAATAACCTTGCACATGTTGCAAGGAGCTCGTTTGACGATAGTGATGACAAAATCTAGGTAAGTACCTCGTCTCAAGATGAACTTTTTAATGCTTTCGAACAATTACATACGAATTTTCAAAATTAGATAGAAAATAATAAATCCCTTAAAATGAAAAATAAAATTATGGAAGAAGAAAGCTCAAAAATACAAGAAAAATGGAAAATTATTGAAAATAATCATTCTCTATGCTTAGACAAAGAGAATAAACTGAAAAATAATTTATTAAAAGTTCAGAACGAACTTAAAGATTTAATGAATAAATTTTCTCTATGAGAAATTTGAACAATTACTTTCTGTATAAAAAATTTAGTTAAATAAACAAGGATTAGGATTCAAACCAAGTGAAAAAATGAATCCTTAAATATTAAAATACCCAATTATGGTAAATGTTTGAAAATCGGGCATCATATTACTAATTTTAAAAGCCCAAGATGAATGATAAAAATAACGAAAATATGGATTCCAAAAGGAATCATAATACCGAACATCGTCTTTTTTCCAAATGAAAAATGATCAAAAGTCGATTGGATCCCCAAAATTCAAAATTAATTATTCAAATAATTGGTATTTAACTCACGGGGAGTTAATATTTTCAGGGGGGATTAGTATTTTCAAGGGGAGCTTTTACCCACTTCTTTGCAAAGTAATTGGTATCATGTTAATGATTAAATAAGATTTTTGCTAATGACAAAAAGGGGGAGAAAAATGAGGAGATATGATGAAAAAAAAGTGGGAGAAGACGAAGAAGGTATGATGGGAGAAGAAAACGAACAAAACAGACAAAGCCGAAAACTTTGATCTGTATATTATTTACTGTATTTTTTCAGGTATAAATCTCATCAAGGATTGTTGTTTTGTCATCATCAAAAAGGAGGAGATTGTTGGAACATTTTATTCCACACATCCATATTAAAGGTTTTGATGATAAGTTGATAAACAATGAAAAACAACAATTAATCAACAACAATTGAAGAAGCACGAGCTGGACAGAAATACAATGAACTGAAGCATAAAACACATATAACATGCGCTACGCATCATATCTAACGTACCCAACAAAGACCCAGCTGAAGACAGCCAAGCATGGCATGGCTAACATTCACAATACATGAAGATTAACATACTCTAAGTACGTAACATAATGTACGCTAAGTATGTAATACAATATACGCTAAGAGTTTGAATCAGAATTAAAACATTGGACCATTGAAGAGTAAGTGACGTCATGGAGTAGGTCATCATTTCAACGACTATATAAGGATAAATATAACGTACGCTACATGATGATATAGCGCACGCTATGAGAGATGCAGTGGCTACTAGACTGAAATGGGCATGAAATAACGTACGCTACATAAGAGACTTACGTATGCTAAAAGGATTAATGTAGGCTATATTATGTATATAGCGCATGCCAAAGCAGAACAGGGAGCAACTGCTAGTTTGGCTCTCAAGCCTATAAATACCAATGTATTTGGTATTATTTAGTACAACAACTTCAAGCAAAGTTTATATACATCAGATATCATTATATACATTATTGTTGTTGTACTTCATAAGAGTTCGAGTGTTTAATTCACTCAACCATATATGAGAGAAAAGAAAGGATTGTAGATTTGATTCGGTGTTATTAGGATCGTAGACCCAGTATTGTTAGAATTGTAATCTAAATTCAAGAGGGTTTTTTATAGTACCGATAGAAAGTTATACAGGTTTATTCCTTATCCGATAGAAAAGGAAAACGGTTTATCTTGGATCGATATAAAGACAAAATTGTAACGGTTTATTTTGGACCGATAGAAGACAAGATTGTAACGGTTTCCCTCGGACCAATAGAAGACAAGGTGGAAAGGTTTATCTTAAGTCTATAAAAAAAGATATGGAGAGAGGACGTAGGCACATTGCCTAATCTCTATATATCATTGTGTTATTTACATTCCGCACTTTATCGCTTCCGCAATCGCAAAAGAAATCTATATTCTTAACTGCACTATCTAAACCCCCTTCTAGTGCGGTACCAACCCAACAACATGTGCTCCCACTAACAATTAGTGACGACAGGCACTCTCCAAATCAAAGAATACGTTATACAAGTCTTCACATAAACTTAACGCCCAGTCAAGTTTCATCGACTTGCGAACGATTAATTATTTGAGCCATAAACTTTCCCAGTGCCAATTCCCTCATCCAATAAGCAGTGGAATGCTTTCTCTCAAATACATGGACTAGTTTATCTATATATGTTTACGAGTCAGGAACGCCGGTGACTTCCAGTAAATAAAGAAACAAACAATTAGAGATGTTAAACGGGCTAGCCCTAGCGGTTCCGGGCTAGCCCTAGCGGGCTTCGGGCTAAACGGTCCGGGCTAAAATAGCCCGGATTTAAATGGGATAGGAAATATTGGCCCTAACCCTAACCCTAACGGGTTTTGGGCTAAACGGGCTAAATATTTTAAAAATCTATTTTTTATTTTTTTATAAGTAAAAAAAACAAAAACAATATATTTTATATATATAGTAACAACTATACTATAATAAATATAACAAAAAATACACTTTTATGTATATATATATATATATATATATACACTATATTAACAAATACAGTAATAATATATATTATATATAATATTAATATATATTATACATATAATATTAATATAGTGTATATATATAATATTAATATAGTGTATATATATATCGGGCTTCGGGCTAGCCCTAACGGGCTTCGGGCTAAACGGTCCGGGCCAAAAAAGCCCGGATTTAAACGGGCTAGGAAATATCGGCCCTAACCCGGTTTTTTGGCGGGTTAAACGGGCCAGCCCTACGGGACCGAGCCCGTTTAACATCTCTACAAACAATTACACTCTGATAAGAATTTACATAATAACAAGTACAATGCCCTCTCTCATACATCCTATGAGTGGCATTCGAGGGCATATTCCTAACACTCGCGAGTACGAACAGTTTTTTGTGGTACCAGGCAGGGTCCGACGGGGCCTCTGGAGTTTGGTACTTGCGAGTATGAATAGTACGAGCTGTGGAATTTGTCACTTGGGGGTGCGAATAGTGTTCGGCCATGAGTATCCAACCAGGTATGATCCGACGGGGTCTCTTGGATGCGCACTTGCGAGTGTGCGACCAGGGTAGCTTATGGGCCTATGTTGTGATGATTTGGTGTTAGGTCGAGGACCCTGTGATTGTTACCGTGCATTGTGAATTGAAAAGAGATTTGGGCTGAGACTCTAATAAATTCAAAATGGTTTATGATTATGGACTCGAGGTCCAAAAAGGCTTTCTATTTATAAAACACTTGTGATGTGGAACGATATTCAGGCTAAGGCCCTAATGTTTCAAAATGGTTTTATGACTTCGGACTTGAGATCCCAAAAAGGCATTTTCGTTTTCTGAAACTCCCCAAATGATTCATTTTCAAATACTTGAGTTATTTCTAAACCTTAAAAACCTCTCGGGAACTTTCCTTGATGGTTGCTGGTGTTTTGATCCATGATTGATGTTTGCATGGTATGTTTTATATGATTAGAATACTTGTACTAGCAAATTCGAATTGCTAACCCTTTAAAAGCTTAGTTCGAGGGAGCAGTCACAGAGTCGGCATGGGAGATGACAAGCTATGATACTAATCATTCGGGAATCAGAGTTCTATGTATTGTTGAGTTGTATTCTAGTTCCGCTGCGTTATATTTTGACCCTTGCGTGGGCATGTGTTGTAAGGAGTTTCATTTCTGTTTGATTTAGTAGTGTGACCTTGTCGGTCCGTGTATTTTCAATATTCGACCTTATCCGTCTGCGTCATTATGTAATTTGACCCCGATCGGTCAGACTTTTGGTTGTCTCATGGTATTTAGCCTGGTAGATCCTTGTGAGAAGGGTTTACGGCACTGTAATATTTTCCGGTTCGAACCGGGGGTGTTACACATTTTCCGACGAGCACTTTCCTAATCAAAATTTTTCGTCGGTAAATCCACCAGTAAAATTGTTTTCGAGGGATTTTCTGGATTTACCGATGGATTATTTTGCGATTTTCTTGTAGTGTTTCATTTCCGAAATTGAGACAAGTTAATTCTTACTTGGTTATGATTATAATGATTTGTTTATGTATTGTACATGTGATGTACATGTGTATTGATTGACATTGTTAGCTAAAGTGTTGTATATATTCCTTGTTGGAGTATTCCGTAATATAACGCAGTTCGGTACCGCACTTGTGTTATCTTGATTGTGAATGATTGTTGTTGTTTTAGGTCATAGTGTGGATCCGAGTACGGAGGTCCACTGTGTAACAACCCCATCCCAGTTCGGAACTGTTACAAAACCGTGGATCCATTTTGGGAGTCCGCAAGGCAAGACCTATTTAACACACATACACATGCACAACGACCAATTAGGTCGAGCATAAAACCAACACAACACATGTCAACCAGCAAGGTCAACAGTACAACACATCCAACTTAACATGCAGATAACAACTCCAAGACAGTACACAAGCCCCTACACGAGCATAACATCAACAATAACAGTACTCGTGAGTACATATACAAACCAAGACCAAAACACACGAATAAAAAGGCAATGACTACCCGAGGCAATATCACAACTGCTCTTCGTCCTCGTGACCCTCCTGCACCTGCTTGCTATGAGGATTTGTACCTGAATACACAAAAAGGTATTCACCCCGAAGGGGTCAGCAAACAGCCGGTGCAAGTACTTGATAACAGGAATATGTATAACGTGCAATAAAAGAAATTTTGTGATGACTGATTATATTAGTATATCAAGAAGAAGGATATTCTCACCCGGTACCAGCACCTCAATAGTATTGTGACAACGACATCTTTGTGCAAAAATGCATCAACAACATCACAATCCAAAAGCATAAGCAGTACCATGTCACGCCATTATTTTGGAATAATATGTATATCACATTTCAAAAACCACATGGGCTATACCGATACGAGGTTCGCACCCCATCGTATCCCAGAGCCCTCGTCAGGGCAGTCCCCAATTGTATAACCCGTCGAGTGGTACATGGTTCGCACCCCAACGTACCCCAGATCCCTCGTCAGGGTAGTCCCCGACTTTACTTGACCCGTCGAGTGATACGAAGTTCGCACCCCATCGTATCCCAGAGCCCTCGTCAGGGCAGTCGTGGGCTTTACTCGACCATAAAACATAGTTTCACAACATTGGTACAACTTCAAAAATAGCATATTCCAATCGTATGTTTCGTATTTCACAGCACATTGTCACATAACTTTGACGACGCAAGTCTCAGATCAACATCCAAAACTTCAGCAACTTTACTTTTCAATCTCATTTGAAATAACTTTTCGAGGCATCCTCGATAAATTATTTATAAAATGATACTATTCTATAAAATGTTTGCAGAAAATCTTTCTCAAACCATTTTCAAAAACATTTTCGAAATCCTTTCGAAATATAGTTTATTTTAAAATCACTTTCAGACAATAAAGTCATTAATTTGATCAAAAAATATTTTTGAATCACTTCAAAATATCAACATAGAATTGCTGAATTCAGCCGATGAACAAAACCATACGAAATTCAGTTTATACATATTCAATTGCAATTTATATATAAAGCACGATCAAATACTTGCTTGACAACTTTAGGGACAAGGATGTTTCAAACGGTTTGTAATTAGGATTCAAAACTCTGAAATTTCCGACCTACAATGTGGAATTCATTATCACCAGCATTAGGGCTACTTATTCTAATCGAAATAACATCGAAAATCTTAATTAAACACCTTAGGGAACTTTTATCGGACACTTCACGGACGATATCCGATTATGATGATTTGCATGAAAGTTTTGATTTCCGTTCCACTAGAATCGATAAAGACAGCCCTAGGATACTCGATATATAATCATTTACGAATTTTAAACAACAATTCATGAACAATGAGAAATGAGTTTAGGGTTCAGGGAAGGGCTGTGAGTGAACGTAAAAGTTCGATTCGGTCTGCATTATTCGACTCGAAGAAGCCCGGATCGAGGCTCGATTCGATGATGCAAACTTCAAACTCAAACGTTAAAATAGGGAGTTCGGTCCGATTTGCAAACGGTGCGAAATAGTTCGGGTCGCCGTAAACTGACTTTTGTCCATTAATTATAGGCATGGATTTATAAGATTATATTTCCCTTGGGCCATTTTATCTCATTTTTTCCTCTCTCCTCCGTTCTCATCCTTTGGATTCAATCTCTCGTCAAGGTGTTTAGAATTTTACCGAAATGGTTCGATCCGATTCGCATAGTTTGGCTCGATCCGGAGCTTTCAAACGTATACTCAAACGTTAAATTCTTAGGTTCGACACTTTCAAACATGTTCGAACCTAAGGTTCGACAATTTCAAATGCATACTCAAACGTAGTGAGGTTCGATATAGTTTGATTCATTTACAATCCTAGTTCAGGTCCATATTACCTCCAATCCGGCGAAAACCGCTGAAAACGGCTCAAGAGGACTTGCTAATTTGATTCTCGACGTTGATTATGCGTTTAAACAGCTCAAAACTGGGCCGAGATGGAACTTCAAGGTGAGGGCTGAAGCCCTCTATTCTTCACGGCTGAAAGTGTCTAAAAATGGCTGAAAATTCGCCATTTAATCAAGAAGAACTCCAAAGGACGGTTTTAAGGGCATAATGGTAATTTTTCTCGTAGTGGACTCATACCCTTGTCTTATTTTGGCCATAACTTTTTCGTTCAGGCTCGGAATGACTTGCCGTTTATTCCATTAGAAAATTAACTCAATAGTCTACAACTCTATAAAGTTCTAGAATTTTTGGACTTTTCTACAATTATGGTGACCGATCAAAGTCGGTCCTTGCGCACAACGCCTTCCAGAAAAGGTCCATGTTTGTTTTTATTGACTCCATTGTGTTAATCCATTTATATTATGAATTGTCCAATAATATAATACTCGAAACAAGAATTGTGAATCTCGAGGCCGATCAAACAATCCAGTCACAGTTCGATCGGCGAGTCCAGAACGTTCTTCAAAATGTTGAGAAACAACGAAAAGATCATTGAGACATTGAAGTGAATTTTTATGGTCTCATAATCAGCTTTAAAGTATTCTAACGAGTATGATTGAACCTGACATTATTAAGATGACCCTTAATGATATCGCAGGTCGGGTTCTCATCACCAGTCGGAATTATAGAGAAAAATATACAGTTAAGAAAAGTAATACATATTGGGATCATGAGTTTTACAACGAGGATAATGCCCATCAATTACTAATCTCAATATAACACGGAGTGTAATATCCGCGATTTTTGATTTTCGGTAAATTTCTTTTTTTGGCAGGAATCTGTTTTAATGGCTCGCTTGTGAACGTTTCGTCATTCTGAGAATATTTATGTAATACCCGGTTGTAATTCATTCATTATCATTCAGTAATTATCAGTCTGTAATTATCACTCAGTAATTTTCACTCATTAATAATCATTCATCAGTCATGATTCATTCATTTGCGTTCATTTGGCATGTTGTAACCGTGTATCAGTTACCGATCGTCAATTCATCTCCGTTTGAGTGTCGGAACGGGAGTATTATCATTATCATCGTGATTGGTAGTCTTGTGCTGGAAGTATCATTTTTGGCATGTGTTAGACTTGTTCATTTTCGCATTCGTTTGGTATGTCGGATCATTCATCAGTCGTAGCGAGGAATCGGAATCATCGGATTTATTCACCTTGGCCAGCATTGAGTTACGGTCGTAAGGTTCTGGGATACGGCCGTAAGTTCAGCGGGTACGGCCGTAAGGCTGGCCGGTTACGGCCGTACGTGGTCCAAAGAGGCCGCCTGCATTTTGGCCGAAGGCGAGTTACGGCCGTAAGGAGGGTTAGTTACGGCCGTAAGTGGTGTTCGTAAATTTTTGGTGTTGTCGACCAAGGGTGACTTACGGCCGTAAGGGTTGCGGCATACGGCCGTAAGTCGAGGAAGGTACGGCCGTAAGGCTTGGCCGGTTACGGCCGTACGCTGCAGGCAAGGTGCCTGGTCATTTCGACGAAGAGGGCTTACGCCCGTAAGGTTGGCCGGATACGGCCGTATCATCCGAGTTACGGCCGTAAGGTGTGCGGGTACGGCCGTAAGGATGTCGGCGGATGTTTTTGACGAAGGCGGGTTACGCCCGTAACTCAGGAGCTATTCGGCCGTAAGTCTGTCGGCAGGCTTTCGGACGAAGCCGAGTTATGGCCGTACGAGTTGGCCGGTTACGGCCATAAGGCCGTTGACCTGGAATGTTACGGCCGTAAGAGGGCCGAGTTACGGCCGTAACTTCCGGCAGTATATATGGTTTGGCCGGGACACTTTTTTTCCTCATTTTTCTTCATTTTCACTTTCTTCTTCCATTTTGTCCGAGAGAGAGCTTGGGGAAAGGGATTTTTTCTTCATCAAACACTTGAGTACTTGAGTTTCTTCATTTCCATTCGATCATATAGCTCGGATACTCGTTTTTACTCGTGTTCTTCGGATCGAAGTGGTTGGATCTTCAAGAGGTAATTTCTTCAACACCTTGGATTTCGATTTTGTGTTGAGATATGATGTTTTGGACGTTATAATCATGTTATATGAAGGGATATGTATATGATTATGAGTTTGTATAAGGATTCATTGGATTATTGAGGGATTATTCAAGAACACTTTGAATATCGAGTTGAGATTGGGGGTTTTCGATTAATTGTCGTTATAATCACGTTTTTGGATATTCGCTTTGGATTATTAATCGTATTGAAGATGTTTTGTTGGTTAGAAACACTTCTTGGGGGATTTGATGTTGGTATATTGAGGTTTGATTGTAAACAATCGAAGTTTGGACGCAACGTGTTTGATTTAATGCCTCAATGGACTTGGTTTAGTCGTATCGACGTGTTGAGTTCGTTATATTCATGTTTGTTACGTATGTTGAACGGATTGTTGGTTATTGTGTTATTCAAGGTTGTTCGAGCGACCGATATCTCTATTAGGACGTTGTTCGTGGAAGGATAATTGTCACCGGTGTTGTGTAAGTTAATTCTTACTCGGTTAAAAGGATATTCATCCCTTTTGTTGTTGTTCATTCATAATCATAACTCATTCATCAGTGTATTAATCGTATCAAACTTGTTATTGTCAATTAATCACTTCAGTCATAAGGAACGACGGTTCCAATCTTTTCATTGAGCTGTCATTTATTTCATTACCATTCCACCTCGGTGAGTCATTATTCATTTTCGATGTCACTTTTGTTATATCGTGGCATTCCGGTCATCTTGGCGTGCAGTTGGTATGTGTTGGATTTTCATGTCGGGCACGTTTAAGTCGTATGTTGGTTGTTGGCCTCACATTGGATCGTGCACACGAGTCATATTGTCTCGTGAGATCGACAGGTACAAGACCACACGGGTATTCGATCGATACTCGTTGGTGGCTTGTGCACGGACACATTTCCATCCCGGGCGTAGTGTGGCGCCACCCTTTGAGCCGTACTGTTAGTTGATTCATATAGCATGTTTGATTGCGTATGTTTCGACAAGTTATTTCATAACTTCAGATATAATCATGATTGTGTATTTTCAACCCTTGAGGATTGTTGTTCTATGGTAATCGACTTTACCGGGATTTTGTTTTTCAGGTCATGGCAAGGCAAAAGCACGGGAATAGCATGTTGATGTCGAGGAGTCCCAGTGATACTAGTAGGGGGCGCCGATCTTTCAGTTATTCATGTTATTGTCCTTTATTTTCCGCTGCAGACTTTCATTTGGATACTCCGTTTCATTCAGTGTTGTGTATTTTATCTCCATATAAAATACACTAGTATTCGGTATTGTCCTGGTGTGATGTAACTAAACTCCTCATCGGAGTAATTATTGTTGTAATGTGGTTCGGTACTACATTTATCCTGTGTAATTCAATCATTTTCATTTGCCTGGTGGGTCCCAGTTGGGGATCTACGGCACTGTAATATCCGCCTAGTTTGGGGTGTTACAGAGTTGGTATCGGAGCGTGGTTTTGAATACTACCTTCCGAGTCATGTCTCATTTGAAATCATCGTCATCAGACTAGTATCATTAGACTTTCGCGTCACGTGTGACCTGTGCAAATGCCGAGCCAATCAGACCGGAAAAACTGTAAGATTTCTAACTCCATGGTATAATTTCTGGCAATAGTCATTCATTCATCATTCATCATTTAACAATCCTCAAACACCATCATTCATTGTGATTAGGACGATCATGTTAACTCATTAATCACTTAATTCATTTCATTACTCAGTTAATGATCAGGACAATCATGTTAATTCATAAATTACTCAATTCATTTCATTACTCAGTTGTCGATCTGGATGATCATATTATTAATCTTGTTAAGTTATTCAAAATAATCATTTCAAGAATTACATCAGATAATCATGTCACTTCAGTAAATCATTCATATAATCACTAAGTTAGAGCATGTATACTCATTTTCATCATCTCATGACGTAATCATAACGTGATAATCATGCGGGAAATATAATCATTATGCGACCTTCCTACTTCAGTATGGAGAGAGTGCCGAGGATGCACGGAAGAGGCGCAGTGCGGGCCGAAACCCGAGAAATAATCACTGGCAGGGAAATCGTGCCCAGGACTCGGCTCGATCAGAAGATGTTCGGGTTGATCCACTCACTTTTATGCAGGCCATGATGACCCATGTGCAGTTGCTCAATCATCATTGCGCCACTCTGGCCGGATTAATCGAGAGAACTCTCCCGTATGAGCCAGCTGCTAAGGAAAGTGCTGAACAACAACCTTCATCTATCAGCAAGAAATCAACGAAGCGTAATCAATCCGAAGGCGGTCAACCAACCTTCAAGAAGCCTCGTGTGAGACCTATCGTTTCTGAGCGACCTCCCACGGCGCAAAATCGTGCGGGATCTCAGTCCCGAGCGGCCTGTTCGGCCATCACCTGTTTCAATTGTGGAACGCCGGGTCATTACAGCACTGAGTGTCTGAAACCGTCTATCACGTGCTATAATTGTGGGAATTTTGGGCATAAGGCCCGTTTTTGCCGAAAGGACTCCAAGTCGGCTCCGGCGGCATCTCAGGCCCCGAAGCAATCAGCGTTTCAGAATCAGACTGCTTTGTCAACGTCGTTTAAGACAATGGAAGCAAATAGAGTTGGAGCTCGTATTTATCAGACGGGAGCGTCCAGTTCGGGGGCCGGCAAGTCCCAGATTCATGTGATGAGGAGGATCGACGATCCGGTGGCCCGAATGATTTCAGGTATACTCGTAATTTTATTTCAACCTGTGTGTACCTTTTGATGCTGGTACACCGCATTCATTCATTTTCGAATCATGCTTGAGTAGACATATTTCGGGATAGTCCTATTGCTTGTGGACCTCATACCATCGGTCTACCTGATGATGGAAGAAATTTCGGAATCATACCGAAGTAAGCTTAGTGACTGCGATTGGTTGGTGGACCTAATCGTGGTGAATTTATCTTAGGACGATGTAATTTTCAGTATTAGTTGGTTTAATCGTCTTGATACTATCCTCAGTGTTTGTTAGCGTTTGGTCGCTATCTTTCCGTCGTTGGTTGTCGAATGGGTGCTTCAGGGAAGTAATCCCCGTTGTTCCAGTAGAATTATTATTATGGCGGAAGCAGAGAAATTCCGCAATCGAGCTATTCAATCATTCATTGCACCATTTTCATCGATTGGCCTTTCTAAGGCAGTCGAGTCATTCAATCATTCATTGTATCATTTTCATCAATTGACCTTTGTAAGGTAATCGAGTTATTCAATCATTCATTGCATCATTTTCATCGATTGGCCTTTCTAAGGCAATCGAGTCATTCAATCATTCATCGTATCATTTTCATCGATTGACCTTCCTAAGGCAATCGAGTTATTCAATCCTTCATTGCATCATTTTCATCGATTGGCCTTTCTAAGGCAATCGAGCTATTCAATCATTCATTGTATCATTTTCATCGATTGACCTTCCTAAGGCAATCGAGTTATTCAATCCTTCATTGCATCATTTTCATCGATTGGCCTTTCTAAGGCAATCGAGCTATTCAATCATTCCTTGTATCATTTTCATCGATTGGCCTTTCTAAGGCAATCGAGTTATTCAAACATTCATTGTACCATTTTCATCGATTGGCCTTTCTAAGGCAATCGAGATGTCCAATCATTCATTGTATCACTTTTTATCGATTGACCATTCTAGGGCAATCGAAATGTTCAATCATTTGTGGTATTATTGTCATCAATTGACGATGTATTTCCGCATTTGAGTTATCTGGTTGCCTTCACATAGAGTAGTGGAATTCGGGAGTGAGTTGGAGCCGATACGTCCCCTTTATCGAAGGCACCGTATCGGATGGCCCCGACTGTAATGCAGGAGTTGAAGATTCAACTTGAGGAATAGTTCGAGAAAGGTTATCTCCGACCGATTGCGTTCCCGAGAGGAGCACCAGCAGGATCTGTCAAGGAGAAGGATGGCTCGTCTCGTGTGTGTATAAATTATCAAGAGTTGAACAGGTGATGATCAAGATTAGTACCCTTACCCGTATTAATGATCTTTTAGATCAACTTCAGAGCTTTATTTTCCAGGATCGACTTAAGATCTGGATATCACCAGTTGCGGATTCGAGAGTCGGATATCGCGAGGACGGCGTTTCGAACACGCTATGGTCATTATGAGTTCGTAGTTATGCCGTTCGGGCTAACTAATGCACCTGCGGTATTCATGGAGTTAATGAATCGGGTTTTCATCGACTTTATCAGTTTGTTGTTGTCTTCATCGATGACATTTTGGCTTATTCTCGTGATCGAGAGGAAAACGAGGTACATCTTCATCAGGTTCTCGACGTGTTGAGACGCGAGCAACTTCACGGTAAGCTTTCCAATTGTGAGTTCTGGATGTCCGAAGTGATTTTCTCGGGCATGTAATTTCATCTGTCAGAGATCGTGTCGACCCTCAGAAGATGGAGGCTATCCGAGATTGGAAACCTCCGAAAGATGTTAAGTAAATCCGAAGTTTCCTCGGATTAGCTGATTAATTATCCAACCCACGACCGGAGCTAGCAACCGTGGTTTTCGCGTTGGAATTTTGGCGTCATTACCTTTATGGCGACACTTGTCAGTTATTCACCAATCACAAGAGATGAAGTATATATTTACTCACAAGGAGTTAAATATGTTACAGAGGCGGTGGTTGGAACTAATCAAAGATTATGATATCGAGATCCTTTGCCACCCGGGCAAGGCGAATGTTGTCGCCGACGCCTTGAGTCGTAAGTCCGTTCAGGGACAGATGCTTGCTCGTTTAAGAGTTCAGAAGGAGCTTCAGCAGGAATTCCTTAGACCCGAGATCGAGGTCCGGCTTCAGCAAGTTCAGGGACAGCTTTGTATGTTAGAGATTTCATCATCACTTGAGGAGGAAATCAGGTAGAATCAGGGTTCAGATTCATTTTGTTGCTCATCCGCGAGGATGTGGTATAGGGGAAAGCCCCTGGATTTGTGGTCCACGAGGATGGACTCTTGAGATTTGAGAATCGGTTGTGCATACCGGCGAATGATGAGTTGAAAAGCTCGATCTTGAGAGAAGCTCATGCTACCTCTTATCCGGTTCATCCGGGGTCTAGCAGGATGTACAAGGACTTGAAACAACATTTCTGGTGGAGTAATATGAAGCGAGGAGTCGCGGAATTTGTTTCGAGATGTTTAGCCTATCAGCAAGTCAAGATTGAATATCAGCGACCGGCGAGTATGCTGATACCGCTTCCTATTCCAGAATGGAAGTGGGAAGACATTTCTATGGATTTCTTCACAAGTTTGCCGACGAGTCGTCGTGGCATGAATACGATCTGGATGATCGTGGATCGCTATCTAAATCAGCTCATTTCCTTGAGATCAAGGATACGTGGGGTCCCGTGAGACTTGCCCAGCTGCTCATCAGAGAGTTAGTGAGATTGCACGGTACTCCTAAGAGTATTGTTTCTGATCGTGTCGGGCGATTCGTGTCTCGTTTAGGGAATCATTTCATCGTGCTTTGGAAACTCAGCTTAATATCATTACCGTTTTTCATCCTCAGTCCGACGGACAATCAGAGAGGACTTTTCAGACATTGGAGGACATGGTGAAGGCATGCGTCCTCGATTAGTAGAGGATTGGGAAGCCCAATTACTGTTGTTTGTGTCCACGTACAGTTTAGTTAGCATGTTGCGATGAAGGTAGCATCTTATGAGGCCTGTTACGGTTGTCGATCTCCCTTGTGTTGGGATGACCCATCAGAGTCAATCGGCACCGAGCCCGATATACTTATAGCCGCCCGGGAGAAGGTAGCTTTGATCAGGAGACGTCTGTTGACTGCTCAGAGTCGACAGAGATCATATGCAGGTAATCGTCATCGACCACTAGAGTTCGAAAAGGGTGATCCCGTTTTGGTCAAGGTATCCCCGAGTCGAGGTATTTTCCGTTTCGGAAAACGGGGGAAGTTGAGTTCGAGATTCATTGGACCGTGTGAGATTTTGAATCGAGTAAGCGAGTTAGCTTATCGATTGGCTTTACCTTTGTTGTTGGGCCGAATTCATAATGTGTTTCACGTCTCTCACATACTTCAGTTCGACGAAATCGAGATCGCAGATGATCATTCGTACGAGGAGCATCATGTACGAGTGTTGGAGCGGCGAATCAAACAGTTGAGGAACAAGACGATTCCTTTGGTCAGATTCAGTGGTCTAGACACGGAGTCAAAGAGGCTACTGGGGAAACCGAGGAGAGTATGCGGGAGAGTCATCCCGAGTTGTTTGACCCTTAGTTTCGGGACGAAACTCTTTTTAAGGAGGGGAGTATGTAATACCCGGTTGTAATTCATTCATTATCATTCAGTAATTATCAGTCTGTAATTATCACTCAGTAATTTTCACTCATTAATAATCATTCATCAGTCATGATTCATTCATTTGCGTTCATTTGGCATGTTGTAACCGTGTATCAGTTACCGATCGTCAATTCATCTCCGTTTGAGTGTCGGAACGGGAGTATTATCATTATCATCGTGATTGGTAGTCTTGTGCTGGAAGTATCATTTTTGGCATGTGTTAGACTTGTTCATTTTCGCATTCGTTTGGTATGTCGGATCATTCATCAGTCGTAGCGAGGAATCGGAATCATCGGATTTATTCACCTTGGCCAGCATTGAGTTACGGTCGTAAGGTTCTGGGATACGGCCGTAAGTTCAGCGGGTACGGCCGTAAGGTCGGCGATTCTGGCCGTCGTGGTCCAAAGTGCCTGCATTTTGGCCGAAGGCGAGTTACGGCCGTAAGGAGGGTTAGTTACGGCCGTAAGTGGTGTTCGTAAATTTTTGGTGTTGTCGACCAAGGGTGACTTACGGCCGTAAGGGTTGCGGCATACGGCCGTAAGTCGAGGAAGGTACGGCCGTAAGGCTTGGCGATTCTGGCCGTCTGCCGCAGGCAAGGTGCCTGGTCATTTCGACGAAGAGGGCTTACGCCCGTAAGGTTGGCCGGATACGGCCGTATCATCCGAGTTACGGCCGTAAGGTGTGCGGGTACGGCCGTAAGGATGTCGGCGGATGTTTTTGACGAAGGCGGGTTACGCCCGTAACTCAGGAGCGGTTACGGCCGTAAGTCTGTCGGCAGGCTTTCGGACGAAGCCGAGTTATGGCCGTACGAGTTGGCCGGTTACGGCCATAAGGCCGTTGACGTGGAATGTTACGGCCGTAAGAGGGCCGAGTTACGGCCGTAACTTCCGGCAGTATATATGGTTTGGCCGGGACACTTTTTTTCCTCATTTTTCTTCATTTTCACTTTCTTCTTCCATTTTTTCCGAGAGAGAGCTTGGGGAAAGGGATTTTTCCTTCATCAAACACTTGAGTACTTGAGTTTCTTCATTTCCATTCGATCATATAGCTCGGATACTCGTTTTTACTCGTGTTCTTCGGATCGAAGTGGTTGGGTCTTCAAGAGGTAATTTCTTCAACACCTTGGATTTCGATTTTGTGTTGAGATATGATGTTTTGGACGTTATAATCATGTTATATGAAGGGATATGTATATGATTATGAGTTTGTATAAGGATTCATTGGATTATTGAGGGATTATTCAAGAACACTTTGAATATCGAGTTGAGATTGGGGGTTTTCGATTAATTGTCGTTATAATCACGTTTTTGGATATTCGCTTTGGATTATTAATCGTATTGAAGATGTTTTGTTGGTTTGAAACACTTCTTGGGGGATTTGATGTTGGTATATTGAGGTTTGATTGTAAACAATCGAAGTTTGGACGCAACGTGTTTGATTTAATGCCTCAATGGACTTGGTTTAGTCGTATCGACGTGTTGAGTTCGTTATATTCATGTTTGTTACGTATGTTGAACGGATTTTTGGTTATTGTGTTATTCAAGGTTGTTCGAGCGACCGATATCTCTATTAGGACGTTGTTCGTGGAAGGATAATTGTCACCGGTGTTGTGTAAGTTAATTCTTACTCGGTTAAAAGGATATTCATCCCTTTTGTTGTTGTTCATTCATAATCATAACTCATTCATCAGTGTGTTAATCGTATCAAACTTGTTATTGTCAATTAATCACTTCAGTCATAAGGAACGAAGGTTCCAATCTTTTCATTGAGCTGTCATTTATTTCATTACCATTCCACCTCGG
The DNA here is from genome assembly GCA_033398695.1 of Orobanche coerulescens. Classification (NCBI taxonomy): domain Eukaryota; kingdom Viridiplantae; phylum Streptophyta; class Magnoliopsida; order Lamiales; family Orobanchaceae; genus Orobanche; species Orobanche coerulescens. The sequence continues at coordinate 23,616,555 of CM065805.1, read as the reverse complement.
TGAGTCATTATTCATTTTCGATGTCACTTTTGTTATATCGTGGCATTCCGGGTCATACTGGCGTGCCGGTTGGTATGTGTTGGATTTTCATGTCTGGCACGTTTAAGTCGTGTGTTGGTTGTTGGCCTCACATTGGACTGTGCACACGAGTCATATTGTCTCGTGAGACTGATTAGGTACAAGACCACACGGGTATTCGATCGATACTCGTTGGTGGCTTGTGCACGGACACATTTCCATCCCGGGCGTAGTGTGGCGCCACCCTTTGAGCCGTACTGTTAGTTGATTCATATAGCATGTTTGATTGCGTATGTTTCGACAAGTTATTTCATAACTTCGTATATAATCATGATTGTGTATTTTCAACCCTTGAGGATTGTTGTTCAGGTAATGACCCCGGCTGGGATTTTGTTTTTCGTGTCATGGCAAGGCAAAAGCACGGGAATAGCATGTTGATGTCGAGGAGTCCCAGTGATACTAGTAGGGGGCCCCGATCTTTCAGTTATTCATGTTATTGTCCTTTATTTTCCGCTGCAGACTTTCATTTGGATACTCCGTTTCATTCAGTGTTGTGTATTTTATCTCCATATAAAATACACTAGTATTCGGTATTGTCCTGGTGTGATGTAACTAAACTCCTCATCGGAGTAATTATTGTTGTAATGTGGTTCGGTACTACATTTATCCTGTGTAATTCAATCATTTTCATTTGTCTGGTGGGTCCCAGTTGGGGATCTACGGCACTGTAATATCCGCCTAGTTTGGGGTGTTACAATTTAATTCTGCACTTTTTGACGTCCGAGTTCTTTTCGGTGTCGTTTTGTTGAGTTCTGTGTTCTTAGACGACCTTTCCGCGCTTGAGTTTGATTCTTGCGAATCTCGTTCGAAACTGTTGTTTCGGGATTCTAGTAAGTTCATTTAACGTTGTTATACATGTTGTGAGCTTTGGTTTGATTATTCGTTGTCGTATCGTGATTTTCAGACATTTGGGGCCGTTTTGTAATTTCCCAAAGTTGTGGGTATCCGTCGTCGTGCCCATTTCTGAGAGTTCTGTTGCTGTCTTTCTGATTCGTTAGCGCACGCTACACTTAGTGGTTAGTGCGCTCTAAGGTGCAGTTATTAGCGCACGCTATGGGTGTGGTAGCGCACGCTAACGGGTGGTGCAGAAACAGTCCAGAGGCTACTGGACTGGGTTAGAGCGTTGGTTAGCGCACGCGGTTTGGTAACATAGCGCGCGTTAGGGTGCATTAGTAGCGCATGCTAGGGTGAGGATTGCGCACGCTACCTGGTTGTTCAGGGGCCGTCCAGGAGCTACTGGACTGGGTCTGGAGGTCTCGTTAGCGCATGCTAACACTTGTGGTTAGCACACGCTAAAAGTGTATTTTTGTCAGGAAGTTTTATTTTGGTGCCTCGATAGCACAGGCTAATCTTAAATATTAGCGCACGCTAAGCTGTCCAGTGTATATAAACTAGACAGCAATCGTGATACATCATTTTCACTCTTTTTCCTCTTCTCTCCGCGGGAGTAAGTCAATGGCGACTAGGGATCGCGATCTTGGCCGATTTTGCTAAATCCAAAGGTGTTTTGGAGTATACTAGGTGATTATAACATCATCTAATCCATTGTTCTTCGCCAGATCAAGGTATTTTTCTTGAATCCCTAGAGTTGACTTTTTAGGAGTTTTGTTCTTGATTTCATTTTCCATCCGATTTTGATAGACCGATTGTTGTTTAATGATGTCGTTAAACATATCCTATGGATTGTATATCCATATTCCGGGTTGGAATTTCGTTTTCATGTTTTGGTCGGTCGATTCGTGTTCTTGGCCATTTTGGGGGGAAACCCTTGAACTTTCGTCGTTTGTTCTTTGAATTCAGCGACTTTAGGTCGTGCTATGGAATTCATTTCCATTGTTGTTTGTTGTTCGTAGTTTATTGTCGCGGGTTAGTGTTCGGTGGAGTCGGCGGGTTCGTAGTTGGTTCGTGCCAACCTACTTCGGTCAATTCTTCGCATTTGTGGTTATTCGAGGCAAGTACCTTGTCATTTCTTGTTTCGTGGATATGATGATTGGTGATCGTCTAAATGTGTTTGTTTGGTTGTTTGAAATGAACTTTCAAAAGATTCGGTTAGCCTCGTTAAAGGCTCCCTTTTCAAAACCGTGTGTATTTTGTGATTGGTGTGTTTCATAAACGATTATGTGAATCCTATGGATAGGCTTGGTATTGTTGTTGTGCTTTGATAATATATACATATATTATCTCATTTCGGTGCGTTGTGATTTGACAATGGTGTCGTGCTTTGTGTTTGTTGCCTTTGGGTGAATTGTTTGGATATCCTTGGTGTGATATGTTATTTGTGTGAATGTGTAGATATGGTCGAAGGTCTACGGTGACACATGGCATGTGATCATGTGGTCAGGATGCAACAAGTGATTGATCCAACCGTGAGAGCCTAAGACAATCTACGGTGACACATGGCTTGTGATCATGTGGTCAGGATGCAACAAGTGATTGATCTAACCGTGAGATAATAAGACTTGCGGTGACATATGGCATTTGATCATATGGTCAGGAGACAACAAGTGATTGATCCAACCGTGAGATGACGTGGCATGTGTTCACGGTGTTATGTATATGTGGTTTGCTCACCTCGGGAGGGTCCGACGAGGCCTCGAGGGAATCTAATGGTATAGCCCTGGATTCACAAGTTGGTGTGTATATGATTTGTGAATGTATTTTGCTCACCTTGGAGGGTCCGGCGAGGCCTCGAGGGAATCCAATGGTATAGCCCTGGATTCATGAGTTGGTGTTGTACTTGTGTGACCAAGATTTGTGGATCTTGGGTGATTATGTTGTGTTGATTTTATGTCCGTCGAGGACACATGACGTGGGTTTTGACCCTGTGAATTGTTGTTGGTTTTATTTGTGAAAACAAAACCTTTGGGCTGTGACCCCTGTTGATTTTGGAAAGAGAAGGATTCTATAATCCTAAATTGTTTTCTATCAAAACTCCCAATGGCATTTTAACCCACTTTGTAAATTGTTTCCCTTGATTTGTGATTTTCCGATTTTGGAAAGCCTTACTCAAACTCTTGCCTCGGGAAGTACTTTTTGTTATGTTTGAATCTTAGAGGATTCCTGGTTATTGTTATTCTTGATACATGATTTGTATGACTCGTATTTGCACTTTATACTTTGCACGAGCAAAATAATGGAATTTTGCTAACCCCCGAGTAATCGGGGGGTGGATGTCTGTATTGCATTCAGGTTTTGGGGAGCATAACACAGGGTTGGCATGAAGGATAATGAAAGATGATCGATACTAATCACATGAGGACCCGTACGATGTCGTGTGAGTAGTTGTACTTTATTTTTCCACTGCACTTTTTGTTTCCCGTTGTACGAGAGTGTGTTGTATTCGACCCCTGCGTGGGTATGTTTTGAGATTGAGTTGTATGTATTAATTGAAAGACCAAATCGGTCTACTGAGTCTTTTTAGCCTCAAATTCTTAGATGTTTAATTATTTTTACCAGCCTGGTAGATCCTTGAGGAAAGGGTCTATGGCGTGTAATGTCCCTGAGTGGATTGGGGGTGTTACATAAATGGTATCAGTGCTTAGGTTGTGGAAACCTAGGCTGTCGGGTCAAGTTATATCTGTTGAGTTTTGTCTCATCAGATTATATCTGACTGAGTCGTGTCGCGACGCGTCATCTGAGTTTGCTAGTCATGATTAGTATCGTCGGGGGATCATCATCTTCGTGCGGCCTGTGGATGTAAGTCTCCCTTCTTTGTGTTGTGCCTCGTGTGACACGAGTTACTTGTATGATTATTTTGTAAGTGATGGAATCCTTATTTAGATTTTGATTTCGTGATATGTGGTTATTCGACTCTCATATTTTGTTTATATGAGGAGTGGTGTCGCTGCTAATGTATTTTTTACTGTTGATTTCGTCCGATGCGTGTGTATTTCCAATGAGTTGCTCATTTTGCAAGTATTTTTGGAAGCCTTTGTGCTTAATATGACATGGTGATGTAACTGTGTGTGCTTTGCTCACCTCGGGAGGGTCCGACGAGGCCTCGAGGGAATCTATGACTTCACTCTGGATTCACGAGCTTGATTCGCTAGCCAGCTCGGGAGGGTCCTTAGAGGCCTCGAGTGGGACTAGTGGCTTCACCCCGATCCAAGGAAAATTGATTATTGACTGTTTGTTTTTCGGAAAAGACATGTCTTGTTTTGATTTCGAAACAACTTGACACGTGCTATGAGATGTGTAAACGAAGGTTGGTACATGTGAGTTTTTGGGCATTCTAGCCTAATAGATTTTTGAAAACCTTGAGTATCGTAGAGAATGAATTTCGAGACGTACTTTTAAATGGATTATATTTTCGAGGCGCCTACTAGCGCAACTATATGTTTCAAAATTCTTCTACTTCTAGGACCAAAATATATTTAGATATTTCAGTAAGTTAGAAACGCATTTGCTTAGACCTGAAGGTCAAATATTTCTGAAAAAAAAAATCACTAAAAGAAAAGCGTCCTCATTTTATCAAACGCAAGATTGTTTTCAAAGTCTCGATAATGATGTTTGTACTACTTTTTAAAAGGTGATACTCAAGAGCAACCGGTGTTTCCAAATTGTTTTCAAAAAGGTGGTTTTCGTTTTTTTAAACCTATCATTCCTGTTTGCGGTCTGGGAATGTATGTATGATGTTCGCATTGTCGTTAGAATGTTAGCTCCCGAGTATGATTGAATTGGTGGCGTGAATGTTGAGTCGATTGCCACGCATTTGTTGTGTTAGCCCTCTGTGAGAGGTGAGATGTTGGTATCGAATGTTGTCGCTTTGTGGTTATTTGCATGTTATCGCACTCGTGCGAGCTGTTAGAACTTGAGTTTGTATGATTGTGTACATACGTGGTTGTTTCGTGATGTTTAGTAATTGTATGCTGGTTATCGTTCGGGCCGTTGTAATTGTCGAAGGATGCCATTGTTGTTGTGATTTTTGTATGTGTTGATATGTTATGCTGAGTTAGCATCTCCGGTATGTTGTTTTGTGATGTTATGTTCCATTGTATCTAGCATTTGTATATTCGGTATGCCGAGCCGAGGTGTTTCAACCGTATTGTGTCGGGGGCATGTACGTACAAATCGTCCTTCTCGTCAGTAACGTATTTCAAGTGCGGACTCGAGGGACACAGAATCTAGTTTTGCGAATTGGTTACCGAGACTTCCGGAGTTCGCGCTTCAGCACATATATCAGGATCGGCTCTAAGCGGCCCATGGGAGATGTTTCTGTCAGTTGCTTTTTGTGTTGTTGCCTTGTTTCCGTTGTTGTGAGTTGCGGGGACGACATTTCTTTTATAAGAGGTCGAAGGTAATACCCGTATTGTTTTTGGACTCCGGCATTTTCTCTTTCTCAATTCTATCAACTTGCTCGTGTTCGTTGATACTTTTTGAACTTGTTTGGTATCTCGGTTGCCATCGTTCGAACGGGTTGTGACCTTGTTTCGGATCAATCTGATTATCGTTGTTACTTTTCCGAGTTCGGTTCGATTCTTGTGAAGCTTGTCCGAAATTAACGTCCTTTAGTTTCTACAAGTTTTGCTTATATCTTTTGTTGAATTGTGAATTTCGGAGTCGTTGTTCGACCGTTGTTATTCGATCATTGTTGCTCGATCGTCGTTGTTCGATCGTTATTGTTCGATCGTTGTTGTTCGATAGTTTTTGTTCGATCACTGTTGTTCAATCGTGGTGGTCCGATTGTTGTTGTCTGGTCTCGTACCGCGAAGAATTGTCGTTCACCGCTAGTCAGTTGTTTCGAGTGCGGCCAGGTGGGTCACCGAGCTGTGCATTGCGAGATGGTAGCTGAGAGATTCGGGGATCGAGGTTGCGTCTCTTCTCCGAAAGGACACGGTGATGCTCAGTGTGGTTTTTTTTTTGAGGATTTCGGCGTAGTCCGAATTGCTTGTGGTTATCCTTGCGGATCGTTGTGTGTTTATTTTCTATTTTTGACTGTGCATGTTTCCTTGTAATAGGTGCTTTGTAGTTTGTGATTGTTCGGACAATTGACTTGATCGTGTTATCTGTGTGGTGATACTTGACACTTGTTGGTTTTGTTATGTCTCTGCTTGTGGCATTGTGACGTTTGTCGTTGAGCGTGATTTCACGCCGCATGTATTCCTTGCGTTTCTTGTAACGTTTCGCCAATGAGCGTGGGTTACGCGGTTCTTGTGTATCTCGTTGAGATGTTCCTGGTGGGATATTGCTTCTCCCTACTTGTTTTAAGTTTAGGGACGAAACTTATTTTAAGAAGGGTAGTATGTAATATCCGCGATTTTCGATTTTCGGTAAATTTCTTTTTTTGGCAGGAGTCCATTTTAATGGCTCGCTTGTGAACGTTTCGGCATTCTGAGAATATTTAATTCTGCACTTTTTGACGTCCGAGTTCGTTTCGGTATCGTTTTGTTGAGTTCCGTGTTATTAGACGACCTTTCCGCGCTTGAGTTTGATTCTTGCGAATCTCGTTCGAAACTGTTGTTTCGGGATTCTAGTAAGTTCATTTAACGTTGTTATACATGTTGTGAGCTTTGGTTTGATTATTCATTGTCGTATCGTGATTTTCAGACATTTGGGGCCGTTTTGTAATTTCCCAAAGTTGTGGGTATCCGTCGTCGTGCCCATTTCTGAGAGTTCTGTTGCTGTCTTTCTGATTCGTTAGCGCATGCTACACTTAGTGGTTAGTGCGCGCTAAGGTGCAGTTATTAGCGTACGCTAACGGGTGGTGCAGAAACAGTCCAGAGGCTACTGGACTGGGTTACAGCGTTGGTTAGCGCACGCGGTTTGGTAACATAGCGCGCGCTAGGGTGCATTAGTAGCGCACGCTAGGGTGAGGATTGCGCACGCTACCTGGTTGTTCATGGGCAGTCCAGGAGCTACTGGACTGGGTCCGGAGGTCACGTTAGCGCACGCTAACACTTGTGGTTAGCGCACGCTAACAGTGTATTTTTGTCAGGAAGTTTTACTTCGGTGCCTCGATAGTGCACGGTAATCTTAAAGATTAGCGCACGCTAAGCTGTCCAGTATATATAAACTGGACAGCAGTCGTGATACATCATTTTCACTCTTTTTCCTCTTCTCTCCGCGGGAGTAAGTCAAGGGCGACTAGGGATCGCGATCTTGGCCGATTTTGCTCAATCCAAAGGTGTTTTGGAGTATACTAGGTGATTATAATATCATCTAATCCATTGTTCTTCGCCGGATCAAGGTATTTTTCTTGAATCCCCAGAGTTGACTTTTTGAGAGTTTTGTTCTTGATTTCGTTTTCCATCCAATTTTGATAGACTGATTATTGTTTAATGATGTTGTTAAACATATCCTACGGATTATATATCCATCTTCCGGGTTGGAATTTCGTTTTCATGTTTTGGTCGGTCGATTCGTGTTCTTGCCCATTTTGGGGGAAACCCTTGAACTTTCCTCGTTTGTTCTTTGAATTCAGCGACTTTAGGTCGTGCTATGGAATTCATTTTCATTGTTGTTATTGTTGTTCGTAGTTTATTGTCGCGGGTTAGCATTCGGTGGAGTCGGCGAGTTCGTAGTTGGTTCGTGCCAACCTTCGGTCAATTCTTCGCATTTGTGGTTATTCGAGGCAAGTACCTTGTCCAAACATTTCTTGTTTCGTGGATATGATGATCGGTGATCGTCTAAATGAACCTTCAAAAGATTCGGTTAGCCTCGTTAAAGGCTCCCTTTTCAAAACCGTGTGTATTTTGTGATTGGTGTGTTTCGTAAATGATTATGTGAATCGTATGGATACGCTTGGTGTTGTTGTTGTGCTTTGATAATATATATACGTATATTATCTCATTTTGGTGCGTTGTGATTTATCAATGGTGTCGTGCTTTGTGTTTGTTGCATTTGGGTGAATTGTTTGGATATCCTTGGTGTGATATGTTATTTGTGTGAATGTGGATATGGTCGAAGGTCTACGGTGACACATGGCATGTGATAATGTGGTCAGGATGCAACAAGTGATTGATCCAACCGTGAGAGCCTAAGACAATCTACGGTGACAAATGACTTGTGATCATGCGATCAGGATGCAACAAGTGATTGATCCAACCGTGAGATGATAAGACCTGTGGTGACATATGGCATGTGCTCATATGGTCAGGAGACAACAAGTGATTGATCCAACCGTGAGATGATGTGGCATGTGTTCACGGTGTTATGTATATGTGGTTTGCTCACCTCGGGAGGGTCCAACGAGGCCTCGAGGGAATCCAATGGTATAGCCCTGGATTCACGAGTTGGTGTGTATATGATTTATGAATGTATTTTGCTCACCCCGGGAGGGTCCGGCGAGGCCTCGAGGGATTCCAATGGTATAGCCCTGGATTCACGAGTTGGTATTGTATTTGTGTGACCAAGATTTGTGGATCTTGGATGATTATGTTGTGTTGATTTTATGTCCATCGAGGACACGTGACGTGGGTTTTGACCCTGTGAACTGTTGTTGGTTTTATTTGTGAAAATAAAACATTTGGGCTGTGACCCCTGTTGATTTTGGAAAGATAAGGATTCTATAATCCTAAATGATTTTCTATCAAAACTCCCAATGGCATTTTAACCCACTTTATAAATTGTTTCCCTTGATTTGTGATTTTCCGATTTTGGAAAGCCTTACTCATACTCTTGCCTCGGGAAGTACTTTTTGTTATGTTTGAATCTTATATGATTCCTGGTTATTGTTATTCTTGATACATGATTTGTATGACTCATATTTGCACTTTGTACTTGCACTAGCAAAATAGTGGAATTTTGCTAACCCCCGAGTAATCGGGGGGTGGATGTCTGTATTGCATTCAGGTTTGGGGAGCATAACACAGGGTTGGCATGAAGGATGATGAAAGATGATCGATACTAATCACATGAGCACCCGTACGATATCGTATGGTAGTTGTACTTTATTTTTCTGCTGCAGTTTTTGTTTCCCGTTGTACGGGAGTGTGTTGTATTCGACCCCTGCTGGGTATGTTTTGAGATTGAGTTGTATGTATTAATTGAAAGACCAAATCGGTCTACTGAGTCTTTTTAGCCTCAAAGGCGATGCTTAGATGTTTAATTATTTTTACCATCCTCGTAGATCCTTGAGGAAAGGGTCTACGACGTGTAATGTCCCTGAGTGGATTGGGGTGTTACACGGAGGACGTCATATAATCGATACGTGTCGATATTTAGAATCCCAAAAGTCGAACGATAAGTCAAGAATGAAGAATGACAGCAGTTACAAGTTCAACAAAACGACAAAAGAATTTATAAAACAAGTCGAAAACTAGAAGTTATTTAGGTGTAAGAATCTGGGGTCTCACAAACTGCACTGTAATAGGCGCCTAGTTTGAGGTATTACAAATATTATATGACAATATAAATAAAACATATTAATATATATATATATATATAAATCATATGAGAACTAATTACCTTGTGAAATCTAGAAACTTTTGTAGGCCATTGATATTAGTGATCTAACGGCTGTAAATGAGTAGGATTATATGCATTTATGTATTTTTTTTATTGCATTATTGTTGCATATACCAGTGACCAACTTGATGCAACAAATAATAACAAATATGCAATGAGATTGCTTAATAATGAAATAAGTATAGATTGATTTATAGATTTCACCATTAAAAGGGTTCCCACCATAATCAATCTCTATAAAGATTATTAAGGAGATTTCACCATAATTAATACCAGGTAATTAAAAAAATCATATGGAAGAATATTTCTAAAATTGCTCGATTATTGTCTATAAAGATCGACAAACTCACATGTACAAAATGAACATAATTTTAAAGGGAGAACCTGAATCCTTGGTTGGTGAGGCGGGGTTGAGCATAAATCGTAACATTTAATCGTAGGAGGGATTCGAAAATCCTAGAACATAAAATCATTGAGGCTTAAATATATATGAGATACTCATACCTCGTAATTTTTTTTTTTGCAAAAATATTAAATAACATTTAAATTTAAATTGATCAATATAATTTCTAACAATATGTAAGGAAAAATATTATAAAATAAGTAACATAAGTAAGATAAGGACTATTCTAAATTTCAGTAGACATTATATGTATTTAGTAAAAAACTAATAATAAAATAAAATAATAAAGGCACATAATTATTAAGTAGGACTAAATAATAATAATGAAAGTATTGTAATTAATATTAAGTTTTCCATTAAAGATGATGAGGAATGATTATGAAGTCCTTTTAAATTCTATTATTAAGTCCTTTTGTAATTACCATAAAAAAGAAAGGCAATGTAGGATAAAAAATGTTTGACATGCAATCACACTTCTAAGAATATATTAAGTTCTGAACTGAGGTTAGAATGTTCAAGGAATTTTCTTAAAATAGGTAGATGTTGTAGACATTAGGATTACAGTAAATACCAACTATATATTAAATCCAACTTTAAAATTATTTAAATACCAAAATTACTTTAAAGAGGAAAAATAATAACAGAAATTTTCTCTTATTTTATTTATCTTTCTTGTATATTATAATATGAATTACAACAAAGAATCATCTGAATTATAAAATGATTTAAAATATATAAATAATTAATATAAATTCTAAAGTTTAAAAATAAATACGAGAAACTACAAAATAAATTATATTACATATAATAATAGTTAAAAAATACAAAAAATAAATTCTAGAAATAATAGTAACTATAAAATTATACAAAATCTTAAAAATAGAATAAATCTTAGAAGATCAAAATGAAATACTAAAAATTATATAAATATCTAAAATATAAATATTGTACAAATAAATCCAATATAATATAAATAAATACTGAGAGATATAAATAAAAATAATATTCGGCAATATAAATAAGTTTATAAAACTACAAATAAGATACAAATAATTTGTATAAACTTTTAATAAATTTGTAAGAATTTAAATAAATTCTATAATAAAAAAATGCAATTAGTTTCATAAGAAGTACAAATAAATGCAAAAATTATGTAACAAAACTAAGAAAAAAATATTCTAAATTTAAAAATAAATCCTAAAAATTAGAAATAAATGCTAACAATATATACAATCCTAAAAGAAATTAACCAAAACCCTTTAAAATATATTTTTTTTAATAGATCTAGAAGCATACAAATAAAAAGAAAACAAAAATACAAATGTATTCTTAATTAAGTTCAAATATTAAGAATAAAATATACATATACTCTAAAATAATAAATAGATTCAGAAATATTTATAAACTATAATAAATTCTAAAAATTATAATTAAACACAATAAATTCAAAAGATATAGTGTGGTTCATGCAATCTACACTATTTGAGCAACATGGTTAAAATTAAATTAAATAAATAAAGGTGAACTATGAAGATGAAAATATATGAGAATAACTATTTCAAACAATAAACACCTACTCAAATTATAAATACATAATGTAATTACAAGCACAACAGACAAAATGATTATAAATAGTTTTTGAAAATTATATATAATCAACAAATCCAGAAAATACAAATGAATTTTGAAAATTGAAAAATTCCAAAAAAATTAATCTAAAATGAAAATTAATTTTAAATTTTTTAAATAAATCGTCAAATAATTTTACTTTTAAAACACTAATTATTTCAGTTTTTTTATATTCTAGGCTACATACATATTTTATATTTTTTGTAGTTTTAGCATTTATCTTTAATATTTCAGAATTTATCTTTAAATATCATAAGTTTAGAATTTATTTTTAAACTTCAAAATTAATTTGTATTTTCATGAAATGTATTTTTAGCACCTTTCCATTTATTAGAATTTATTTATATTGTATGTTTTCAGTTTTATTTAGGAAAACAAAAAAATGAACAGAAAATTAAATGCTAAAATATTTTTATCTATTATTTTATGATATTTCTAATTATTAACTAAAGTTTTTTTTGAAGGATTTCAATTTATCCAATATTTTTGTTGGATTTCATACATAGTTAGATGATGGATATTATATGTAGTTAATTTATTTTGGAGTTGAACTTTAGTTACAAAGTTATAAGTATTCATTAATACGATTATATAGTAAAAAAGATTACTTTAGAAATTTAAAAAAAGGGTATCACGGGATGTTTATATTTGTCTGTCATTTTTTCAGAATTATAAGGATAAAATAAAAAGTATAAAATATTTATTAATAACTGTACATTATATAGATTGTGGTATTAATAATCAACTCTCATGACTAATTATGACTTAATGGCAACATACCTAAGCAAAAAAGACCCATGTTACAAAATCTTTTTAAATCTTATTATTATGTCCTTTTTTCGTCAAATAAAAATTACCTCTTGACGATTTAGAGGTTGCCTTTTAAAACAATTATTTAAAGGTAAACAAACAGACCCTAAGTTAGGAAAAATATTTGACATACAATTCACACTTTAGGGGATAATTTGTCTATTTAAATGATGTATTATTTGTATTTTTATTCAAATGATATCTTCAATATACAATCGCAATGGATATGGTATCAAACACCGTTCTGGTGGAATACTATACTGATATCAGTAAACTATATTAAATGTAATTATAATGAATCATACTTTTCATTATAATTATGATTATTTTTAATATATCTTCATTATGTATTTATATTGGCTTTATTGTCACACTATTTTGGTAATAATATCAGTAAAATATATTAAATATTTAATTATAATAGTTAATATTTCTTACATATTATTTTGATTACTGAGAATTAATTTTTTAATACCAAATCATAAAATTGATAAATTTTATATCGGCATTCATAAGAGTATAAGTTATTGGTATCATTTTGCTTAAAAGGACTACAATGTCCTCCCAAATGTCGTAATGTTGACTTTCTTTTCTTTTTGTATTTGATTTAATTTAATTTTTTTTATTTTCCTCATCTCCTCTACCGATATTAATGTCCAACAACCAAAAGTTAACCACAACCTATACATCAAAACAAACAACCATTTTTGACAAAGGGTCTCTCAAAATCCTTATAAAAATCACACGAATATCCAAAAAAGAAAAGTTGACGTTCAAAAGGGCTTCATTTCTCGTGCTTCTGGGTTCATAAAGAAGATATGCATCAATATTTTACCGCTTCAATTTTTTTTCCGGACACAATGACTGCACACGATAGCAAGCCACAGTGTGCAATGGTCGTGTCCAACGGCCTTGACATCCTGTGCACAACTAAAGTGTCCACGATCGTTGAACACGATCGTCTACAATCGTGTGGAGTGATCGTGTTCAAGGCTATTTCATGGCTAGGAAACTTGCACACGATCGATGCACAGGGTAGCATCCGACCGTGTGCATCGGTCGTGTCCAAGACAGAGACATGCTAGAATATTGTTCGATCAGTTTTCTGATAAGTTATTCATCTTTTTGTAATCAGATGTCGTGGCAGCGTATTTGGATACATCACGGTGGTCATTGGGAGCGATCGACATATGTAGACGGAGATTCCTTTTTTGTCTACATCGATGCGAGCAAAGTTAGTCGTGCAAACCTCGGGGGAGTTATCAGAGAGAGTTTGGGTGGTCCAAATGAGTCAGCAGACAAATTATGGTACTTGACACACATGGCCAAGGGCAACAAAGTAAAATCCCTATTACGGGGCGATACTGAGATACTTTGATTGCTAGTAGAATACAAAGAGGATCCTGAGGTGTATGTTGAGAACGACAGCTCCTCCACCCCCGATGTTAATGTGGGATGTAGCAGCTCGAGAGTAGAGCCCGACAACATATATTATGACATGCCTTCCAAAGATTATCAATATGAGGAAGACGAGGAAGACGAGGAAGATGAGGAAGGTGAGGAGGTGAGGAGGTGCATACATCCGAAGATGAAGATTGTTGTAAAGACTTGCTTGAGTCACTGCCGTTGGAGTTTCTTGCTTAGGTTCGCCAACCTGCCCAAATGGGATTATGAGTCGTTGGAACTTCTCATCCGACCATCAGTCTGCGAACGAGCATGAGTATCACTGATCGTTACGCCAATAAATGTATAGTGTTTCTCTATAAGAGTAGGAGAAACAATTGTCAGTTTAGGTTGAGTGCTGTTGAGGGTGCAACCATTTGGAGAATTACTAAGTTGACCTTGGATCACAGCTGTCACCCTGACTTGAACCATGCTGCCGCACGGTAGGTTACTTCTGAGGTTGCCGCCCATTATTTTGCTAAAAGATTGACCGGTGAGGGGTCACTTTGAGGCCAAATGAGATTATTACATATATGCGTTAGGAGTACGACATCGACATATTATACAGTTTTGCTCTCCGGACGAGGAATATAGCGATAAAGAATACATACGGCGGCTTTCATGAGTCGTATCAGAGGCTCCCGTCTTATCTATATTTGTTGAAGCATCATAATCCAGGGACGATTTATGATTTTCCGATGACTCGTGATAGAGTGCTTTTCCACATATTTGTTGCACTAGGACCGTGTATTAGGATACTTCATATGTGCCTTCGGCCGGTGAATATAGTTGATGGGACCCACATGAAGGGAAGGAATAAAAGAACTTTATTTGCGGCCGTCATATTTGACGGGAACGAGCAAGTATTTCCTCTTGCAGTTGGTCTCGATCCGATAGAGAACGACGAGTCGTGGACTTATTTTGTGTATACCCGTGCAGATGCTACAATCCTATGGAAGATTTACTGATTGTGAGTGACCTGTAACACCCCCAGATCCGACCGGGAATATTACACCGCCGTGGGCCCCGAGATGGAACCCACAAGGCTGAAGGAAATTTTCGCAAACGCTAACGACGGTATTATCTATTTAAAACATTCGAAGACTTTATAAATCTCGTTTATCAAAACCGTCGTAAAATCTCATTTGAAACCACAAGGCCCGAAATGCCAAAACTCAACAGTTTAAAAACATACGTTAAGCTATAGCTTACACGTACCGACATAATAGATTTAGAAAATGATTGTCAAAGTAACCTAAGTTACCAGATACCAAAAGGCCATTTAAAAATACTCACGCAGCGGATAAAGACAAACAATTAAAATACTCTAGCAGCGGAATACAACAACTGATCAGAAGCTCAATACACAAATACATGTCTTAGCCAGTATCCTCCGGGAAGCTCATCTCTTCACGACCGCTACAACCTTGATAATCCAAGAACCTAAAATGAAAGCCACGACGGGGTCAGCCATAATATCCAATAATGATAACCATCACATCACGTCAATAATTACATATCAATGGAAATACTAAGTAAGAATACGACCAATGTAATCTTACCGTCGTAACTTTACGAAAAACCACGATTCGTATCCTTAACAACACAATAAGATAATACCGAAATATATGTACGATATCTCAACAATACCCAAGGTTCTCAAAATATTATCATAACTCGCGATACGGAAATTATACCAACTCTGGCCAATTCAATCCATCGGATAACGTCGACAATTCCAATACGATAATCGATTTTCCATCAAAGACAAGTACCAAGAAAATATGGAACATACCTCAAGATACGAAATACCATTACCATCACGTCAGTCTAATCCGAGATCAGATCAACACAACATACGGACATGGTCCTAACACAAGACCTACAAATGCATACTCATATGACAACGTCAATATGATCACAATAATAACGACAATGTATACTTATGGCAAACCCATAATATACATATGCACAACAACAACATATGGTAATCCAACGATCCAGCGCACATAGCTATAGATTCTCATGATGATCCCGTCGGACCAACGCATGATGGCATTACCTGTCCAGCGATCCAGCGCACACAGCTATAGATTCCCATGATGATCCTGTCAGACCAACACATGGTGGACGTATGACAACAATGCACAACTGCACAAAACAACAGTACACAATACACGACAACAACAATGCACAAATGCATGACAACAACGATACATGAATGTATCACGACATGATCGACATAAATAATAAAAATGAATAGAGTACTTGCCCCGAGTCCTTCGAGAACGATCTCAATGTCTAAACCATCACGAACCATTATCCTCAATACTCGACGGTCCAAAGTATCACAGATTGCAGATAATTCATATCTTCGTCTTTATCACAATATATCCTCAATATACAAGTATACCAATAACAAAAGTAAATCATATGCATTATGATTTAGATTCCCAAAACTCGAATATGATTTATAATCCCAAATCTCCTGTGATTACGATTATAAACATTGCTATACGAATTATACACGAATGAAACGGAAACCATTCATTAAATACTATAAACTGAGCAAGTAATAACTTACCTCGATACCGATGAAGCCGTTACTAATTCCATTGTCGTCATCTACAAGTCCCTCGGTCCCGACCAAAGCAATTCACGAACATCTTCGAACTCGACCGCAACACACGGTTATAATCACCGATCAATATTCTCAACCTAGTAATTCGATAAACAACAAGTTCGATAACAATCAACAATCGATAAAATCAATTCACAAACCTAACGGCTCAACAATATCTCGGTTAACCACAAGTCTGATCAAACCAACTTAAACGATCACGAATTCACAACCGAAACAGAATATACTACCCTGCCTATTGACTTAGCGCACGTTAATTACTTAACGTAGCGTGCGTTAAGTTGCTCCCGTTAGCGTGCGCTAGCCAGTAGGCTTAGCGTGCGCTAATGACATGCAGTTACATGTATTTCGGATACCGATCAACATATGGCGATTATCAAGAACACTAAGTGATCTTGAACCAAGTTCAAAGCTATCAAAACAACGAAATCCGATATCCTTTAACATATAGGTAATCATCCAACTCTTAATCCAATTCATATATTCACATATCATCTTCTTCCTCAAATATCAACATCATGAACACCAAGAACCTTAACAACACTTCCCTAATCTAACATTAAAGAGATTAATCATCAACAATGACATCAACATCCGCAGAGGAGGAGAATGATTAACCAACTTATCTCAAGAAAACGAACTATACAATTCAAATCACACGAATCATATTAATATCATCATATTCCGGTAATCCATCTCATAATCATGCTTATCAACTTGTTTATATGATAATCATTAACTCAAGAACATCAATCTTTAATCCAAAACGAAATCCAAAGGTGAAGAGTGATTACCTTGTATAGACGAACTTTGAAGGAGGACAATCAACTTCATTTCAAGAATCATCAATAATTTCAAGAACAAGACTTTAATCCATGCTCTCTATCTTAATCTTGATAAAGATCATCATCTCGGAGTGTTTCTGGACCTCAAGTACCTCCCAGAGCTCTCTCTATCGAGTGAAAGGAAAGAAATGGACGAAATGCTTTATAACACCCGTTTGTCCCTTTTTATAAAGTATATTACTAGCGTGCGCTAAACCTTATGTTTAGCGTGCACTACGGCCTTAGCGTGCGCTAACTGACTTTGTTAGCGTGCACTATCGCAGTCCAGAGACTACAGTCTGGCTTCGTACATGTGCTTACATACGTAACACCCATGCATTAGTGTACGTAACTTATACTCTCTAGCGTACGCAAGTCCTTGAATTTAGCGTGCGCTAACATCAGTTGACTTGTTTGTCTGTATGCTCCGAAGACTGGTCCACACGCCGAAAAGTGCTGACGAGGATAAGATTCCTTTTTGTCCAATATACCATTAGCGTGCGCTAACCTTTAGGGTTTAGCGTGTGCTAGTACTACATTACAAACATCCGTTGACTTATCAGAACGTGCGCCGAAAGTGGCCTGGTCCACACGCAGATTCCTTCCGATCTGACTGCATTAGCGCACGCTATGATTTTACCTTTAGCGTGCGCTAACCCTGCATGGTAGCGTGCGCTAAGCTTAACTATTAGCGTGCGCTAATAAGGCTATACTTAGCCATTTTCAGCTATTCTTGTCCAACGTCTCAACATACAGAATACGAACATACGGCATACTGGAATACATATACTCAACACATTATATCCTCAAATACAATTATCGACCAAATACGATAATTATACCAATACTGACATCTCAGTACTTCATTTTTTTATCCATACTGTACAGATCCCACGCTGTACAACATAACTCGGATAAAATAACATTAAACAATAGTAGTAGAAATTCCGGATATTACATGACCAACATAAGAGCATTCAGAATGCTGTTCGAGTCATCTATCCGAATGCATTCCATGGGTTGTGCTATCATCATCTTGCAAAAAATCTTACCTCTTACGGTGCTTAGGACTCTATAGAACTGCAGCCTATACGCATCTTGAAGAAGTTTTTGAAAACTACATTTGAAACTACATATTGAATGCCCTAATGGGGCTCACATGCACCTTTATGAAATTGGGCCAGAGAGGTGGGCTAGGTCGAAGTGTCCAGTACGACGCTATAATTTCTTGATCCAATGTTGTTGAATGCTTTAATAATTGTATGTTGTGGGTGAGGCCTTTACCTATTTGCTCGTTACTTGAGATATTTCGCCTAATTTTAGAGAATTAGTTCGATGAAAAGTCGGGAGAAGCTGAATCAAGAGACCATGAGTTGATAGTGCACACTTTTGAAGAGATCTCTAACTCTGTGCAAGCCACTCAGACTATTATTGTTCGAGCTACCACCCCACATGTCTATAAGTCGAAAAAAACAAAGTTTCTTATGAGGTCAACCTTCAAACCTGGACATGTTATTGTCGGAAGTTTGATTTGGATCAGATTCCATGTCGTCATGTTATTGCCGATATAAGATAATTATTTTGCTCAAATGTGCACATCATTCAATGTCTTTGTCTATATGTGTGACATAATTGCTTATTGTAACAGGCGCGCTGGTAATTGTTTGTCTGTGTATGATTTTGTTAGTCGTTATTTCAAGCGACAAGGCCTTAGATAGACTTATAAGGAGCATATTAATCCTATCCCACATCCTGATGAGTGGAATGTCCCACCAGTGATCTCATCCATTGTTTGCTTACCTCCAGATGAGGTACGACAAGCTGGCCGACCAAGGATGAGTCGTGCACGGTCCGTTGTTGAAAATTTGGCCATAGGTAGACGGACTCATGTGTGCGGTAGGTGTAAAGGAACCAGCCACAATAGAAAATCTTGCAAAGTATTCATTCCCATAGGTGGTGTGGATTTGAATATCCCTCCAGAAGAAACTCAAGAAATGAATGGAGAACAAACGAGGCAAAGGCGCCGTCATAAGAAGAGATGTAGCATTTGTCGTAATGATGACCATGACATAAGGGGATGTCCCTACCATAAAACTTAAATTGCTTATGTATTTTGATATTTGTGACTATCTAGCAACAATCATGTGCTGATATTTTGATACTCGATGGACTATGTATTGATTCATTATTCTAATTATAATTTGTGTTCGTGAATTGAAAAAACATAATATTTTCTGAAATTTGATGCTGCCCTCTGTAGTGCACATTATTGTGACCCACGATAGGCACGATCGTGTGCTCCAATTGTGTGCCACGATGGCAACTACGTGTCACCATGTCCATGGTGTCACCATGTCCATGGTGTCACCATGTCCATGGTGTCACCATGTCACTGTGTCCACATCTGCGCACGATGGGGCACACGATCGTGCCCACGATGGGACTAGCCATTGTGTGCACAATAACATACACATTTTTCACTAATTTCTAAAATAACTCGCCAATATACGTGTTGTTATTTATATATTAACAAGTATTTGTTAACAATATACTTATTTATATAGTTATAGACTAAATTAACATAATCTATTGCATATTATGTGTAGTCTATATGTTCTCAATGTATATGTTCGTACCTATAAGTTCATCATCTGTATGAAATAGCTCATATAGTAATGAATTACACGAAATAACAAATACGAGCTTGCAAAAGATATTATGTAGTAATTAATGCTTGAACAAGCAATTTTAGAATCACAAAACATCCATATAAATAACACATTAAATTAAATTGTCCAAAACACACGATGGAGGTCGGCCGCATCATCACTTTAACACAAGGAATTTTGACTTTTCTTCCAAGTGTTTTATTGTAGATCTTGGCTTGTATCTTTGATTCCACAATTGAGATAACACTTTAATTCTTGTTATCAATTGGAAGAAAATCGAGAGTTGTGAGAATATTGATTTCGGCCAATCCACTTCAATTGTCACGCAAGATTCGGTAGCTCGTTGCCCATACAACGTTCGGATTAAGGCGGGATCATACTTTAGAAGGTTTTAAGAAAGAGATCAAAAGTAGCAACACTTCGCTTCAAAAGGTAATATCCTATGATCTTTTGATCTAGATTAGGATATTAAATTTACCAACAATATATTTAATAAATAATAAATAATATTTAAAAGTGCATATTAATCTTAGTAGTTAATTAATAGCATGCCTAAATAGATTTTATGCTCGTGGATGCGTAAAAAGTCTTATTCAAATACTTCCAACTTCGTTTTTGCTGCGTTTTATTTCCAACAATTGGTATTAGAGACAGAATTTTAGGCTTTTGCTATTTTAATTTATTTTGGTAATTAATTGATAGCACTTTAAATATTCATGTAATATGATGTTGGAATTTTTTGCTAGATATTTTGTTGCAGAGAATATGATCTAATTATCATGGTTATGTGAACGGTTATTTTTTTTATTATTTATGTTATTGTTGGTTTGGCCCGATTTTGAGGCATGTAATGTTTTTTCTCGTGAGAAAATCCACAGGTAGTTCTAGGATTTTATTTTTCATATAATTTTGCTGTAATCCGATGTATTTTATTTTTTATGAAATTGTAATTGAACTCAGAAAAGAAAAAAATTACGAAGAAATAGAGCGAATCAGGACACACGGCTAGCTGGGCCAATGCAGCAGTCGGGCGCGGTGGCAGCCAGACGGGCGGCAAGCGACACAATCGCCACTGTCCGAGGCTGAGCTGCTTCTGAGGGCATGGCGGGAAGTGTTCCGGGTCGGTTCGCCGGTTCGGGACGGATCATCCAGTATTTGATCCGGTCTATTTCAGTGTTGTTCGTTGCGTCCGCCGAAGAGTCGGGATTTTAAAATTGAATTTTTTATGTAATTCATTTTGCATAAAAGTGAAAATTTTAATTTTGGAAATCTATGGCCCGTTCGGGGAGGAGTGATGAGATGCTTGATCCAGTGAGAGATATCGAGTCGAAGATTTTCTCGGATTCAATTGGGGGACAAAGACCATGATAATTGGATAATTTTATTATCCTTGCATTTATTTTTGATTTTTACTGTTTTGAATGTATGGCATGTATGAATTAAGCGTGATGTGTTTCCTTGCATGCTACGACGAGAAAATTAAAACCTTAAGGCTAAAATAACTAAGAGATTAAATTGATTTATTTTTTAAATAAAATGAAAGTGACCTCCATAATTAATTTAAATTGTGAAGTAATTAGTATGCGCGTTGACATTAGGGTCTTCCTCCATATCGGATGTGCTAATTATAGGCTCACTGGTTTTAGATTTCAAATGATAATAAAAATTGAATATTATTTTTTATGATAGGACCTCTTCATCTGTAGGACTATTATTAAATATAATATTTTGAGGTTTGCTAAATTATGGTATTCACTTAGGTGTATTAATTAATAAGCTCTCCATATGAGTCTATGTTAATTAATATATTGCCAAGAGGAACCAACAATTAATTTTACCAGTCATAACGTAAAATTGACTAGATAGTAAAATTAAAGACGTAAAACTCTACTTGAAAAATATGTGTGTAAACGTCTACACGATCGTGGCTTGCATGTACGGACTTTTCGAGGTCTTGGTTGCTAGCATATATATTGTGTTTTGAGGTTTTTCAATATATTTTGCTATGCACTATGTGATGAATGTTTTAATTTTATCTCAAATGTCTTTCAATCCACTTGCCGTAATTCTCAAAGAAAATAAACTTGATAGTACTAAATTTACTGATTGGAAATGTAACCTTAATATTGTCCTGACTGCTGAAGAACACAAGTTTGTTCTAATTAAGGAATGCCCATTAAAACCAGATGCGGATTCGACACCTGATGAGGTGAAAGAATACCACAAATGGAATAAAACTGATGAGATGGCTCGCTGTTACATCTTGGCTTCTTTAGCAAATGTATTGCAGCATCAGCATCAGAGTATGGGTACGATCGCATAAATGATGAAAAATATCGGTGAAGTCATCAAAACCGGGTGGCTAGGCGAAATGAGGGTCTTGATGACTGTAACACCCCCAGAATACGACCGGGAATGTCACACGCCGTAGACCCTTATCACAAGGATCTACCAGGCTAAGCTCCAAAAGACTACTCAATGGTTGACCGACCGGGGTCAAAATTAAATGCAAAGCAGACCGACAAGGTCATTAACCAATTCAGAAAATAACGACATTCACATTACAATGACAATAATAAACTCGAACACCGAAAAGAATGACAACTCAGTTTAATAAATGAAAACTACACCCATGCAAGGGTGAATACTCGAACGACAGAGAAATACCGACCAACTGAAACAAAGGAAAAGACTCTGACTCTGGCGTGATTAGTATCATTGTCCTCCATCTCCTTCCAAGCCAATCCTGTGACTGCTCCCGAGCTGCCAAAACCTGAGCGCATAACAGGCACCCACCCCCCGAAAACTCGGGGGTTAGCAAACTGGAATTTTGCTAGTGCAAGTACATAATATACAAGATATACGAATAATAACAACACAAATCTCAACAGTCGTGAAGCCTTAACATAAACCACACATTCCCATAGTCCACACAGAATAGTATCACATACACAAAGTGAAAGATAATCACATAGTCATATTCTCTGTACGGAACCTAACGCCAATGAAACTTTAAACGAGCCCAATGAGTCAGAAAAATCCCTTTTTATACAAGGAAAAGTATTTTGATAAGAAAGTTTGAAAACATCATTATTGACTCAGGCCATCATGGGATTTTGAAAATCAAACGGGAATACTTTTAGAAAATACTTCAAAAACTCTCGGATCCTCGACCCAGCATGTGGAAAACAATTTACAAGAAAACCATTACAACGTTATTCGGGGTCCTCGACCCAATGCACGAATAATCATCACAAGATAATCAAAGGCGCACCTCTCATTCGACAATTCTGCTCAAGACCCTTGATTAATTAACCCTGAGATTTCACAAACATCCTTGGTTAATTAACCCCGATACCAACGTCTTAAAAACAATTTGAAACAAGCTTTCAAAACACGAATCACAGTCTATATCGAGACCAAGATTTTAAAAGAGTTGAAAGAACTTTGAAATACGAGGATTGTTCGAACAGGGTCTTAGCTATCACTCGAGTATCCGTTACCAATAAGCCTGCCAGGGCGCCTCCCACACACTGTGCACCGGCGTTCACTCCACTATGTTGGCCGCCTTGAACATGTCACCGCGCCGCGATCACTCCCGACAGAGCCGCCTTGCACGCGCATTAGGTAACACGGTGTTCACCAAACATATGGAGCCGCACATTGCAGCGTACACCGTGCCGAGTACACACCCCGCCTCAGAGGTTCCCGGATACGACGTCTCTCACAACAAGTATTCACATTATTACAAACATCAAGTACACAATCAATCAATTCAACAATTATCAAATCAATACACCAATTCACACAATTTATCCGACAGTCCATAGCCACACAATAAACAATAACACGTACATTATCAATCAAGATCCAACACAATAATCCTTCGGCACAACCAACCAACGCTACACACATATCCTTGTATCGTGACTCAACCGAATATATATATATATATAGATATATAGATATATATATATATATATATATATACATATAACCTTACTATATTATATGAATAACTATAGTTCATCCATCAATCCAAGTTGAGTACGCCAACTAGTGTTAGCATTCACCACTCGTCGTTCACCGACATAGGCATATATATATCAATATACGTATATACATACATATTTTTAACATATAAATATATATAAATCTATATATATATATACACACATATATATATACACACATATATATATATACATATCCGTATAAATTCATACACTTCGACAACGATGATTTCACGCAGTTACAATTCGTATATCAAGGTACTTGCCTTGGTAATCTCTCGCGGATACTCCGAAAGTATGGTCGGTTGGCAAAATCCGGAACTCCAACGAAAGCAACGATCGGAAGGGCTCAACACCAGATTTTTGTAGGGAAATCGTCCCTAATATCCTATCATCGAATAAACAATCAATCATACGAGGAAAAACATCACAAAACGACCAAATTCCTCTATGCGGCATTTCCCCGGACACTTTGAAGGCGTCAAACGGAAGTTCATATAATCGACGAATCGGAAATGGTAAAACCGTGGAAAGATGATGAAAATGATAGAATACAACTTAATCTACAATTATCCATCGCAATTTAAGTTCATAAGGCTCAAACGGACGAAATCTACCAAGATCCCCAAATTTCCCAAAGTTTGGATTTTAGGAAAAACTAACCTTGATTCGGTCGATTGAAGGATGTTATGGATTGATCGATCAATGATATGGACTCAGGATCTTCGTGGTTTTGTTGTTCAACAACATGCCTTATCGCTCTCATAACCTCCGCCGCGGAAGGAAGAGGATGAAATGAAAAATGTGTTGAAGCAAACAGTGCTCGGTCAAATATATATCGGCAATCGACTAGCGTGCGCTAGGTTGTCCGGGTAGCGTGCGCTATCGGCCTCGCCCGATAGCGTGCGCAAGTCATCGGCAGCAGCGGCGCAATCGCCCGGCCCAGACCTATCGACTAATCTGTCTGCCAGGCGTGCGCTAGCTCGCTGAGTTAGCGCGCACTGTCCTGTCAGAAGGCGCTACTCGCTGTCCGGCCGAAGTCCGCACTTACCGCTAGATCGTCTGGGCCGATTAGCGTGCGTTACCTCCCGGCAGCTGGCGTGCGCTACTCCTGCGGTTTAGCGCGCAAGAATCCCCTGGCCAGAAGCAGACGCTAGCCGGCCTCTGCCAGAATCGTCGATGCCCGGCAGATCCGTGCGGTTCCTCCCGCAACCGTCTGGCCGCCCATTGTCGTGGCTCGACGACTCGATTCCTAAAAACGCACGGAACGAACACGGCCAAACGCCATGACAACAACATCGATCCGAAATGAAATTAACATACAACAAATCACCACCTATGGCTATAAACACAAAATCGATTGTCGAGAAAAATAATACCGACGCTCGAAACCGAGAAATTTCCGGTCTAAGAAAAAGAAAAATTCGAATAAATCAAAATAAAAATCTCGGATATTACATTCTACCCCCTTAAAATAAGTTTCGTCCGAAACTTAAAATAGAGAGCGGCGAACAATCAAGGAAATAACTACTTGCTCATTTCAAATCATCACGAGCAAAGCGAGTGCAAGGTTCCAGAATACGATGAACCGACCTAGCAAGTACAAGGCGGTTTAAAATGGTCGAAAGGTGCGCAGATGAACTACCAACAACGAAAGTCGTCCCATACCGAAAATACTAAGAAGAGTACGGTTAATACATTCCCCATACTAAGAGGACATTATGATCCCGAAACTTAGAACAACAAGAGTTGGAAACGTAAAGCAATGAAACGAAATACGATCGAAGTCACGATTGTTTGAAAGCGAACGATTAAGACATAGTACAAAATCTTCATTCTCCCATGCTAGGATCTTGAGAAGGAAACATAGGATTTGGGACACTTCCTGGCCCCTAGTTCTGCTCTCTCTTAGGCGGCATTCTTTGCCAATTCTAAACTGTCTCACAATGTTTCTCCCGATGACCTTCACACCCACACCGGTAACAAGTCAAGAGTGGAAAGGGACAATTTGCACGATCATGTCCCAGCGATTGCGGTTGAAGCACCTTCTCTTCTTACCGAGAATCACCGATGTTGGCTTGGGATCCCAGCGCTCACTCCCGATCAAGAGAAGACGACGCGTCCGAACGACGCGGGGGTTTGGGAGCCTTAGACTCTTTATCGCCCAAAAATTTCCCAGATGTCCTCGGTCTCTTCGTTTCGCTCGTGGGCTCGACCATTAAGGACATTTCATAGGATACCGTTTGATCTTGATACTCCTTCACTGTAGCAAGAATAGTTGTCGTACGAACCACCTTGTCGCTTCCACTTCCGTCATCACACTTACGTCCGCCAAGGCCCGACATACTAATACAGATAGTACCGTTCAGCGTTATCAATAATAATCAGTTGCACAGTATACCACAATTATCAACATAAGGTTTAGTTAACATCTATAGAATAACGTAAAGCGTTAAGTTTTATGAAGTCAATTTCGAGTCCTCCGACGATGACGATCATTATATGTATGCACTTAATGAAAATAAATTTTTGGAAAAGAGGGCTAGTCACGTTGCGCCCAAGACTCATAAATACTGTCTTTTATTTCGGAAGAGGAAGTTTATATAACGACTCTAAAAATTATTTTCGAGTGATGTATAAAAGAAAAATCGGAAATTGAATTGTAACTAATTTGAAATATTTCAAAAGTGTTGAGTCCCAAATACCACAATTTTGAAAATCTTTCCTCTTCTTCCAAAATGTTTATTCGAAAGAATTTTTTTTTCCACCGAGATACGTGACCATTTAACATGACGACATTAAATCATGGTTTTTCACAATGTTAGAAAATTTCAAAGCACCTCTTTAAAATATTCGTGATACTATTGTCAGGGCCGTCTGGAACCCACCAGGCTAAAAATCATTTTTTAAAAAAATTGTTCAAATTGCCAAAAAGGCCGATATTGGTAATATTCTCGAATACTCACTAAGTCATTTATAAAAATATCAAATACCGTCATAAGAATACTATCAAAACGTGCAAGAACAAAATATCAAAACTCGGCTTACAAGATACCAAAAGCTATTTCAAAATACTCACGCGGCGGATAAAATTAACACTCATAAATTTATTCTTATAAAGTGCAGAAGCAGATAAATATGCTCGACTTCAAGCATATTACATAACCATTTTGCTCGGACCGCATACGCATGTTATATCCTAAAACAATAATATCACCAACAAGTTCCAATCCTTAGTTCACATTAAACACGTTAGCACAATATAATCAAATATGTATATAAGGGGACTTACGATCGGAGGCTTACCATCACAGTTAGGAAGATGATGTCGGAACCACGATACTAATCACAACTCGATGCGCGCGACTTACACAAGACATGGACTTGACCCAACGGCTAGGTTTTTCGCAAACCTAAGCTCGATACCATAAATGTAACACCCCGAGAATACGGCCAGAATGTCACACGCCGTAGACCCTTATCACAAGGATCTACCGAGCTAAGCTCCAAAAGACTACTCAATGGTTGGCCGACCGGTCAAAATTAAATGCAAAGGCAGACAAGGTCATTAACCAATTCGTAAAATAACGACATTCACATTACAATGACAATAATAAACTCGAACACCGAAAAGAATGACAACTCGGTTTAATAAATGAAAACTACACCCATGCAAGGGTGAATACTCGAACGACAGAGAAATACCGACCAATCAAACAAAGGAAAAGACTCGACTCGCGTGATTAGTATCATTGTCCTCCATCTCCTTCCAAGCGATCCATGATCGCTCCCGAGCCGCCAAAACTGAGCGCATAACAGCACCCACCCCGAAAACTCGGGGTTAGCAACCTGGAATTTTGCTAGTGCAAGTACATAATATACAAGATATACGAATAATAACAACACAAATCTCAACAAATGTGAAGCCTTAACATAAACCACACATTCCCATAGTCCACAGAATAGTATCACATACACAAAGTGAAAGATAATCACATAGTCATATTCTCTCACGGAACCTAACGCCAATGAAACTTTAAACGAGCCCAATGAGTCGAAAAATCCCTTTTTATACAAGGAAAAGTATTTTGATAAGAAAGTTTGAAAACATCATTATTGACTCGAGGCCATCATGGGATTTTGAAAATCAAACGGGAATACTTTTAGAAAATACTTCAAAACTCTCGGATCCTCGACCCAAAGATGTGGAAAACAATTTACAAGAAAACCATTACAACGTTATTCGGGGTCCTCGACCCAATGCGAGAATAATCATCACAAGATAATCAAAGGCGCGACCTCTCATTCGACAATTCTGCTCAAGACCCTTGATTAATTAACCATCGGAGATTTCACAAACATCCTTGGTTAATTAACCCGATACCAACGTCTTAAAAACAATTTGAAACAAGCTTTCAAAAACACGAATCACATCTATATCGAGACCGGTATTTTAAAAGAGTTGAAAGAACTTTGAAATACGAGGATTGTTCTAGCACGGGTCTTAGCTATCACTCGAGTATCCGTTACCAATAAGCCCGGGCGCCTCCCTTACACACTGTGCACGGCGTTCACTCCACTATGTTGGCCGCCCCTTGAACATGTCACCGCGCCGCGATCACTCTGACAGAGCCGCCTTGCACGCGCATTAGGTAACACGGTGTTCACCAAACATATGGAGCCGCACATTGCGGCGTACACCGTGCCGAGTACACACCGCCCTCGGAGGTTCCGGATACGATGTCTCTCACAACAAGTATTCACATTATTACAAACATCAAGTACACAATCAATCAATTCAACAATTATCAAATCAATACACCAATTCACACAATTTATCCGACAGTCCATAGCCACACAATAAACAATAACACGTACATTATCAATCAAGATCCAACACAATAATCCTTCGGCACAACCAACCAACGCTACACACATATCCTTGTATCGCGACTCAACCGAATATATATATATAGATATATATATATATATATATATATATATATATATACATATAACCTTACTATATTATATGAATAACTATAGTTCATCCATCAATCCAAGTTGAGTACGCCAACTAGTGTTAGCATTCACCACTCGTCGTTCACCGACATAGGCATATATATCAATATACGTATATACATACATATTTTTAACATATAAATATATATAAATCTATATATATATATATACACACATATATATATACACACACATATATATATATACATATCCGTATAAATTCATACACTTCGACAACGATGATTTCACGCAGTTACAATTCGTATATCAAGGTACTTGCCTTGGTAATCTCTCGCGGATACTCCGAAAGTACGGTCGGTTGGCAAAATCCGGAACTCCAACGAAAACAACGATCGGAAGGGCTCAACACCAGATTTTTTGTAGGGAAATCGTCCCTAATATCCTATCATCGAATAAACAATCAATCATACGAGGAAAAACATCACAAAACGACCAAATTCCTCTATGCGGATTTCCGGACACTTTGAAGGCGTCAAACGGAAGTTCATATAATCGGTTAATCGGAAATGGTAAAACCGTGGAAAGATGATGAAAATGATAGAATACAACTTAATCTACAATTATCCATCGAATTTAAGTTCATAAGGCTCAAACGACGAAATCTACCAAGATCCCCAAATTTCCCAAAGTTTGGATTTTAGGAAAAACTAACCTTGATTCGGTCGATTGAAGGATGTTATGGATTGATCGATCAATGATATGGACTCGGGATCTTCGTGGTTTTGTTGTTCAACAACATGCCTTATCGCTCTCATAACCTCTCGCCGCGGAAGGAAGAGGATGAAATGAAAAAATGTGTTGAAACAGTGCTCGGCCAAATATATATCGGCAATCGACTAGCGCGTCGCTAGGTTGTCCGGGTAGCGTCTCGGCCACGGCGATAAGCGTCATCGCCGGCCGATAGCGTCGGCGTCAGCCCAGCCTGGCCGTCGCCTGACCCTCTTGGACTAATGTCCGGCCAGTAGCGCGCTGGCCGAGCGCAGAAGCGCGCTTAGCTCGCGATTAGCTGGCAATGTCTGGCCAGAAGGCGCTTACTCGCCGGTCTGGCCAAGTCCGGACCTACCGCTTAGACGCTGGCCGATTAGCGTGCGTTACCTCCCGGCAGCTGGCGTGCGCTACTCCTGCGGTTTAGCGCGCAGAATCGTCTGGCCAGAAGCGTCGCTAGGCCGGCCTCGCCAGAATCGTCCGGCAGTTTCAAAGATCCGTGCAGTTCCTCCCGCAACCGTCTGGCGCCGCCACTGTCGTGGCTCGACGACTCGATTCCTAAAAACGCACGGAACGAACACGGCGAAACGCCATGACAACAACATCGATCCGAAATGAAATTAACATACAACAAATCACCACCTATGGCCATAAACACAAAATCGATTGTCGAGAAAAATAATACCGACGCTCGGAAACCGAGAAATTTCCGGTCTAAGAAAAAGAAAAATTCGAATAAATCAAAATAAAAATCTCGGATATTACAATGACGACCCAGATGTCTAAAGGAACCCCGGTAAGGGATCATGTTCTAAAGATGATTTATCATTTAAACAAACTTGATATCTTAGGGGCTACTATCGATGCGGAAACACAAGTCGATATCACTACAAAAAAAATTGGTTTTACCAATGAAAATTACCGACAGCCGCTCTGCCATTGGTAAGTACCTAAAATACCAACGACATTACTGTCGGCATCAATTAACTAAATTTACCGACGGCACATTGGCGGGATGGTGGCGCTAACTTTACCATCAAATTTACCGACAACATTAGAGACGGCAGAATTACCGACGACATTGTTGTTGTTGGTAAATAATTTTTCTATTTTCTTTTTATATTTCAGAATTTACCGACGGCATTACCGATGGCGGGAATAATTTTTCTATTTCATAATTTACCGACGGCATTTCACGACGACTTTACCGACGGCCAGTTGCCGTTGGTAAATTCTGAAACAAACTTATCTCACATCGGAAAAATACCACAATATTAATCACTTTATAAACCAAAACCTTGCTGGGTAACATTGAATGAAGACATTGGTGCATACCGATTTAATGCTTCCAGATTTTACCACCGGCACCGTGCAATCGGTAAATTACCAACGGCCGTTGCCGTCGGTAATCTGTTGGTAAAACTGCTCCCGAATTTTGACAAGGAGAAATTTACCGAGGGACGGGGCATCGGTAAGCCATTGGTAAATCAACGACGACAGCATTTTCTGTCGGGATTTTTTTTTTACCATCGAAGGTTTTACCAACGGTGTCGTGGCATCGGTAATGCTGCCGGTAACCACATTTACCAACAACATTATGTTTTTGCCGTCGGTAATTGGCGTCGGTAAAAACTGTTTTTTTGTAGTGTATCATCCTAGGCAGCTTGTATAGAAGCTTTAAGCAGTTCCAACTACAACATGAATCGCCAGGAATATACATTGGCGGAATTGCTGACAGAGCTTCAAGCTGCAGAAGTACTCTTCAGACAAGGATATCAAGTTCTTGTGGCAACTGGTGTTTTAACTTCTAAACCCAAGTGGGGGAAGAAGAAGAAACAAGTGGTCCAGAAGCAAGTGGAAACTCTCAAGGTAAAAAGCAAGGCTACTCAACCTGAGGCGAACAAAAAGCCAAAGGGAAAGTGCTACAAGTGCGGTCAGAAAGGATATTTTAAAACGGACTGCCCTGCTATTAAGAAATGTATGTCCAGTGCACTTGTAGTCAAAACATGTTTGGCAGCTACCACTTCGTGGATAGTAGATTCAGGCTCCACTGATCATGTTTGCTTTGACTCGCATGGTTTTCAGGTAACCAAGCAACTTACTGCGGGCGAGATCACCATCAACTGGGGCTATTATTCCAAGCTTATGGCTATAGCAGTGGGATTCGTGTAATTAAAGATTAGTGATAAGATATTAGTCCTTGACAATGTACCATTGGTACCTGATTTTAGAATGAATTTAATTTCAGTTTCTAAATTGTGTTGTGATGGTTATTCAGTTTCTTTTGATGGTAATGTTATTATTAGAAAAAACAATGAATATGTTTGCAAAGGCATCTATACTGATAGATTATATGCCATTAATACTGCACAAACTTCCATGTATAAACATAAATCGCTTAACTCTTTGTCTAAACCTAAAAAGAAAAAAGAACCTTCAAGCATAAACCAAACATATCTGTATTTACGGTTGGGTCATGAAAACCTTAGAAGAATTCAAAGATTGGTATATGATGGCCCATTGAATGACCTCCAAGTTGAGTCATTTCTAATTTGTGAATCATGTCTGAAAGGTGAAATAACCAAAAGGGTTTTTAAAACCAAAGGAAACCGTCCTCAGAACGTGTTAGAATTGGTTTATACTGATGTATGTGGTCCAATGAACATCCAGGTTAGGGGTGGTTTTGAATACTTCGTCACGTTTAGAGATGATTATTCGAGATATGGTACATCTATTTGATATGACGTAAGTATGAAGCCTTTGATAAGTTCAGAGATTTCAAGGCTAAAACGGAGAAGCGTCATGGAAGGAGTATCGAGTTACTATGATCTGATCGCGGTGGCGAACACCGTAGTGGAGAGTTTTTGGATTTCTTGGCAAATGAGGGGATTACGTCCCAACTCACTGTGCCGGGAACTCCACAACAAAATAGTATTGTTGAGAGAAGGAACATAACTCTTTTAGAGATGGTTATGTCAATGATGAGTTACTCAGATTTACCTATTTCATTCTAAGGGTTGTAATACACGTATTTTTCATTCTTGTACTTTTCGATTCTAGCAACTCTCTTGTGTTCATTGACACATTTTGGACATCTTTTATTCTGCATTTTTGTCATTCGAGCGAGTTTTGATATTATTTCGGGTTAATCGGCATACTATTGCGACTTTTCCGCATTCGGGTCCGATTCTTGTGAATCTTGCTTGCAACTATTATTTTGTCGTTCCTACAAGTTCATTTCACATTTGTGGTCATGTTGTGAACTTTGGAATTGTTTTTCGATCTTGTATCGTGATTTTCGGACTTTTGGGCCGTTTCATAATTTCCCAAAGTTTTGGGTACTCATTTTCATACCCATTTCTGCCTACCTTCTGTTGTCAGAATTGCATGTTCAATTAACGCTTTTGTTCGTTGTTGAGAATCCTTCGTAAGTGTTACGTTGAATTTTTTGAATCATCGCATTTCGGGGTCGTTCGGGGTTGGTCGGGCATCAGAATGGAATCTGCTGCCAGAATGCAGGTTACGACCATAACCTGCAATATGTTACTGCCGTAAGATAGTGAATGTTACGGACATAATGGCTTATTGGTAACGGCCATAACACACCCTTGCATTTTGGGCAGAAAACCCGATAGTTGGGTTACGGCCGTAATGCCCTATGTGTTACGGCCGTAACACATCCAGCTATTTAATAGCTGGGCGACGGGTTTCACCTCATTTTCTCCCTTTCTTCTCCTCTTCTCGCGGTCAACGGACGGGTGAGGCTAGGGTTTGGATTCTTGGTTGATTCTACTCAATTCGAACATGTTTTGGAGGGTCTTAGGTGATTGTAACATCATCTAATCGGTTGCTCTTCGTCGGATCGAGGTATTTTCTTGATTACCCTGAAGTTGACCTTTTTGGGGATTTTGTTCTTGATCTCATTTCTAATCCAGTTTTTATGAATCTATCGTTGTTAAACATTAATGTTGATCAGGTTCTATGGATTGTATATTCATAGTTCCAATTCGTTCAACCCGATTGATGATTTTGGTGTTCTTGAGGAACCGTGAACATTTAATGTTTGATTAAATGTCTCAATGGTTTTACCTTCAGGTGTTAGGTGCGTTTCCCATTGTAATAGGTTTCTATATACATAGTGATCGTGTTTCTGTTGTTTCTTCAGAGGTTGTAGGTTGTCGTGGTTCACCGATCAAGCCGTGTTTACGGGAATATTTGCGTGTCGATTATCGAGGCAAGTATCTTGCCCATGCACTTCATGTTCCGTAGATGTAATGGTTGGTAATTGGCTGTGTGGGTAATTTGATTGATTTTAATGAACTTGCAAGAGAAACGATATATTCTCAATAAAGGTTTTCTTTAAAATAAACTCGTGCGTTTATAAATGAATGTGTAGTTCTGAAAATGGGTATTAGTGTTGTATTTTGGATTGCCTTGTTTTCGTATGGTATCATTGTGTGCGACTATTTCACTAATGGACTTAAGGTTTTATTCTTTCGGCAAGGGGTATGTGTTTGGATATGTGTGCTCATTGATAAGTATGTGATGTTGCGTGACATTGTTCGTGACCCCTTTGTAAGGAGGTTGTGCCGTTCGATATTGTTGTGAAAGTGTACTCTCTTGTTGATGTGTGATTATGGCAATTTGGTTGTAAGTTGAGTGTGACCATAGGGTTATCCAAATCAGGTAGGTCTCGAGGAGACTCCGAGGTTCGTGGCTTGCTATCCCGATACCAGGATAACTTATGGATGTATATTTGGGCGTGTTACATACTCGTCATGGGTTATCCAAACCGGGTACGCCGTTGCGAGACTCCAAGGTTCGTGCTTGGTAGCATGATGCCAGGATAACTATTGGGTTATCTAAACTGGGTATGTCGTCGCGAGATTCCGAGGTTTGTGGCTTGGTAGCCCGATGCCAGGATAACTATGAGTGTATGTTATATGTCCGTTGTGGAATCCTAATATTTCAGTTGTTTGCGTGACCGTTGTCATATTGATGTGTGACTCTGTTATTGATCATTGGTTTATTCACTCTGGTATGCACGAAGAAGGTCCGAGGTTCATGCTTGTTAGCATGGGACAAGAATTACCTTTGGGAGTAAGTTGATGTGAACGATTGGGTGTTGGACCCCGTGCTTTGTGATCTGAATTGTATTTTGAAAAATAATCTTTGAGGCGGTGTCCCTACGTGGTTTTCGATGAGTTGGAGATCCTTCGAACTCAAGTGTTTTCATAACTCCCGAGATCTTAAAATGCTTTGCAAAAATATATATTGGTTTCGTTCCCACCTTTCATGATTTCGAACTGTTTTACTCAAATGAATCATCTCGGGAAGTTTACTATTACATTAACTGGTTGGCTATTCTCGTTTATTATATTTTCGGAACATGCTGTGTATGGCTCGTATTTGTACTTTATACTTGCACAAGCAAAATAGTGGAATTTTGCTAACCCCCGAGTAATCGGGGGGTGGATGTCTGTATTGCATTCAGGTACGTGCAGGTTCTTGAGGAGCAAAACACGGGATCGGTACGAAGGATGATGGAAGACAAATGATACTAATCACATGAGGGCCAGTATTGAGATTTGTTGGTCGAATTGCATTATTCTTTCCGCTGTAGAGCTCTCCCGCCTTATGGGAGTGTTGTTGTACTTTGACCCCTGTGCGGGTAAGAGCTTTATAATAGAGATGTATATGGAGTTTAAGTTGTATGTAATTGATGAAAGACCAAATCGGTCTACGGATATGTCTTTCAGCCATTTTGGCATTTGTTGTGATGTCCGTGTTTGAAATCTAGTCTAGTAGATCCTCTCGGAGTGGTCTGAGGCGCTGTAATATTCCCGAGAGGATTGGGGCTGTTACAGAATATGGTATCAGAGCTTAGGTTGTGGAAACCTAGGCTGTCGGGTCAAGTTGTGTTTGTTGAGTTTGATCTTGTTGGATTTTATCTGACTGAGTCGTGTCACGACGCGTCATCTGAGATGTCGATCGTGATTAATATCGTGGTGCGGCCGTCATCTTCGTGCGACCTGTGGATGTAAGTCTCCTCTTTTATGTGTATTATATGTGTTTCATGAATCTGTTTACATTTGTGTCGGGAGATGGAATTTTTATTTGATATTTGTGGCATATTACGTGTGTAATGAACTGGATATTGATGGACTGGACACCAAGTGGTGTAGAGCGATACGAAACTGTGAACATTGATGTGTTCCAGGGAATGTATCGATGGTAGAGTTATTTGAGAAACGTGTGTTTGAATTTGGTGGTAGTGAGTTGTGTTCGATGAATTGATGATCTTGAATGCCGTATATGTATGTGTGTGAGAATTGACTATATTGGCTAATTGTTGTTATATGCTACAAACATGTTCACGTTGGTAATTATGTCTGTTGTGTGTATGTTTGAAAATGCTTTTCTGAAAATTTCATAGATTTAAGTAAGTTTGTGGAAAACCAATTTTCGAAAATGTTTTGACGGTGCGGCTAAGCGGCGGTTTCGTGAGGATTTTGAAAATTGTTTGAAAGGATGTGTTTTGGAGTGTTTTAGACATTTCGTAAAACGATGCCGTCGTTGATCCTTTGTCACGTTTTGAAGGATTTCAGAAATAGTTTTAGCCTAACGGTTTATTTTCAAATGACCCAAGTACAATACGATTTTATTTTCAAAATAATAAATAGTGAACGATAAAGAATCTTACTCGGCTTAAACTGTAAACTCAGATTTGGAAAAAATTTGGGTTATGCACCCAAGTATTATGTTGCATGGTTTGGATATGCCTTGTAGTTTGTGTAATATTTTTTTTCTGATATGATTGTTGATTGGTGGAAATGTTTAGTACCTGTATGAATGATTTGTCCACCCGGGAACGGTTCAACAAAACCTTCGAGGGTCGATGCTAAAAGGGCATGGCCACGTGATACCTTATGTATTGTTATTTGAGATGATGATCAGTGATGACATGGTCATCTGGATGATGTCGATTTCGAGGAAACCTGCTGTTTCGAGTTATGGTTATGCAAAGGTTTTC
This sequence comes from Orobanche coerulescens, assembly GCA_033398695.1. Lineage (NCBI taxonomy): Eukaryota > Viridiplantae > Streptophyta > Magnoliopsida > Lamiales > Orobanchaceae > Orobanche > Orobanche coerulescens. Next base: position 23,579,859 of record CM065805.1, on the reverse strand, counting down.
AAAAACAAACGGTTTGAACTGGAGTTCTTGTATTGATAAAACAGCCCTAGGTACCCAAAAGTACTTTCAAAATTTTATTTCGAATAATCATACAGATTCAAAAATTTTCTAATGATATTATTTAAATGGATACCTCGTGGAGTTTTAAAATGAATGTTAACAATGATTGGCCACCATGTGTGGTATATTATGGCCGTGATTGTAATGATAATGTTCGATAATTTTTTAGTTGATACGGTTACGTGATCCGTTAGTTACGACCGTAAGTTTCATTTATTGCTATTGTAATTTTTGTATTCATGTAATTATCCGGAGCAGATATTTTTATCGTGTTGCTATTGATGCTTTATGTTGATATGTTGTGTGGAGTTGGCAAATTGGTATTTTGTTTTATGATGTTGTGTGCCGTTGTGCTAAGTGATTACTTGTTCAGTATGCCGAGGGGCAGATGTCGTGGTCATGACCGAGGTACAAACGGTCATAAGGAGCAGATGCAGGACCAAGAGAATATTATCGGGAATGATATTGGCATTGGTGTTGCTACTATATTACAACAAGTAGCAACACATATAACTCAGTTGACCCAGGCAGTTCAACATAACACATATGTGACCCAGAATGTCTGTGTTTGAGATCTAGCCTAGTAGATCCTCACGGAGTGGGTCCGCGGCGCTGTAATATTCCCCAGAGGATTGGGGGTGTTACAAGGGTACGCTTTGGAAACAGCGGCGTACATACTAACCTTCGAAATTAGTTCCAAAAACACCCACAAAACTGTGGAGTGGGCGGAAGCCCAGTCTAGGACATATTCGGATTTGGGGTACTCCAACACATGTGCTGAATAAGGATGCTGATAAGTATGCATCTCATATAGAGGTACGAGTGTTTGTAGGATACCCTAAGGGAACGAAGGGTGGCTTGTCCTATAGTCCCCAGGATCAGAAGGTTATTATTAGCACTAATGTCCGATTCTTGGAAGAGGATTATCTGATTAGTCATAAGCCCATGAGCGAAATAATTCTGTAAGAGTTGGGGGCAAGACTCTGTCTATACCAATCGCGCAAGCACCAACTAACACTGCACCACGTTTCGATTTTGAGACTTTTACACCAACTCAAGATTTGACTCATCATAGTGGGAGGGTTGTTCATCAACCGGAATGATTCATAGGCATTGGAAAGTTTTCGGACTCAATCCCAGGGGAAGATGAATCAGATCCCTGGACTTACAAGGAGGCAATCCAAGATAAAGATGATGACTCCTGAAAAGTAACAATGGTATCAGAAATGGGATCTATGGATTCCAATCAAGTGTGGGAGCTAGTAGAACTATCTGATAGGGTACAATTCATTGGGAGCAAATGGGTCTACAAACAAAAGAAAGGAGGTGACCGGAAGGTTGAAACCTTCAAAGTGAGGCTTGTATCAAAAGGTTATACTCATTAGGAGGGCATCGATTATGATGCATGGCTGAAACCTTCAAAGTGAGGCTTGTGACCGGAAGGTTGAAACCTTCAAAGTGAGGCTTGTATCAAAATGTCATAGGCATGGCTGCTAGATATCAGTCGAATCATGGAATAGGACACTGGATTGCTGTCAAGCACATACTCAAATACCTGAGAAGGACTAGGGAGTGGATGATAGTATATAAATCAGACGACTTATGTCCAGTGGATTACACTGACTCAGATTTTTCATCAGACAAATAAAAGTCCAAGTCTACTTTAGGCTATGTGTTTACTCTGGGAGGTGGAGTCATTAGTTCGAGGAGTGTGAGGCAGAAATGCATCTCGTACTCTACCATGGAAGCCGAGTACGTGGCAGCCTCTGAGGCAGCCAAAGAGGCAGTATGGCTCAAGTACTTCCTGCAGGACTTAGATGTGATTCCCAATTTGCCAAAAGGTATTACACTTTACTGTGATAATACCGGTCCAGTCGCAAATTCGAGGAAACCACGATCCTATAAGACAAGTAAACATATCGACCGCAAGTACCATATCATATGACACTTTATAAAGGAAGGAGACGTAGTTGTAGCCAGGGTTGAATCAGAAGATAATCTTACTGATCCTTTCACAAAAGGCTTACCCTCAAAAGTTTTTTAAGGACATGTGGAAGGAATGGGATTACGGTGTATGGCAGCATTGCTTTGAGTATAAACGAGAGATATGATAGAATATATAATAGAGTCGTATACTTAAAAGCATAATTTGAGTATAAGTGGGAGATTGTTAGGGTTGTATACTGCAAAACATACTTTATGCTTGTATTACCTTATTTCCCTATAACTACCTATGAGAATATTAATTACATTTAATCACATGTTTTGCATATTTCTTCAAATTATGGTTATGCGAATGTATTGCCTATTTATTTTATATTGTAGATAATATAGTGTGTTGGTGTCACACGGATTATCAAATCACCAGTGCCGTATAAACTAATATAATAGTTCACAACCTATATAATTGCTAGACAAATTATATGAAAGGTTGTAGTGTATGCTTGAGATTAGTTGGTCTTGACTATTAACATGCATTAGCATACTTGCATACGTTGAACTGGATCGCAGTGGGATAGTGTCTTCTGTACTGACTCTAAGAAGAACATAAATCTCGGATAATTATTATTTCCTAATTCTAAGTTTATAATATTTATTGCTTTGGTCACCATGTATGAAGTCACGATGATTGACTCAATATGCTTCGTATCTTGGGCAATAATTTTATTTATATGACAATTATTATTATAACTAGAAATCATGTCCAGACTCGTGCGGGTTGATGATGTTCCATTAAGGAGCTCGATAATGATTATTATATTAATCCCTGCAGGTGGATTTGATTCTAATATTATAATAATGTTCGAGTGGTACTACTCTTGGACAAGAAACTAATTAATTAAAGCTTTCAATAGCTTAAATTAATTAAAGAACATTCGATATATTAAACACGGGAAATAATATATTTAAATAAGGAGCCCGATTTCGTAAATTGAGATTTGGTTGAAAGTGCAATATTAATTCTTTAGTGGAATGATATTAGTGAACTCAACCATATTAAGAACGACTTAATATGGAAGGTTGAGTTACACTAGGAGTCCTAACTCTAATCGACCTTGAGATCCATAGAATAGTCCAAAGCCTATAAATAAGACATGGGGAAGGGGGTTCAGCCACATCATCACTTCAACACAAGAAATTTCGATTTTTTTTCTTCCAAGTACTTTTGTGGATCTTCACTTGTGTCTTTGATTCCACAATTGAAATAACACTTTAATTCTTGCTATCAATCAGAATTACATGAAGAAAAAAAACTGAGAGTTGTAAGAATATTGATTTCGGCCGATCCACTTCAATTGTCAAGCAAGATTCGGTAGCTCTTTGCCCACACAATGTCCGGATTGAGGCGGAATCATACTCTAGAAGGTTTTGAGGAAGAGATCAAAAGTAGCAACCACTTCGCTTCAAAGAGTAATATCCTATGATCTCTTGATCTAGATTAGGATAATAAATTCACCAAAAATATTATTTAATAAATAACAAATAATATTTAAATGGTTATTAATATTTTGTTTAAGAAAACACGTCCATTATGGACGGGGGTTGAGGCGGGACCCACCAACCTGTGAGATAAAGAAAATATTGAGAGTACAAGCAATTTGTCCCTAATTATGACAAAATGGGCCATAATCCGGATCCTAAATCTAAAAACGAAGTACCTACGACTCGCTAAAGAAATACAAGGTGCACCACTAAAGGTATGGGCTAATGTGTAGACCGATAGGTAAAAAATCACCTCCGAGTTATGACCAAAAATGGGCCATAAACCGGATCCTAGTAACTAAAATGCCAGCAGCCCGCTAGAGAAATACAAGGTGCACCACAAAAAACGTGGGCTAATGTGCGGGCCCATAGCAATAAATCAGATGATAAAATACTACCTAAATTTAAAAGAAGGGTAGCCAAGCTGGTCCATCCGTATAAGAGAGAGAAAAAACGGAGGAGCAGTACCATATGTATACGTCTGAATACCGAGGGACGACATGCCGAGCTCAGAGAGATAATCAGTCGGCCTGTTGCCCTCCCGGAAAATGTGGGTGACTCTGAACTGAATGTCTCGGAGAATGTGTCGGATACGCATAAGGGTGTGACGAACCTGACAAGAGCCCCGATGGCCAGATGAAAGCAGGGTCACCACAGCAGCAGCATCAAGCTCAATCCAAACATGTCTCGATCTCTGGGAAGCCAAAATCAGTCCAACAACAAGCGCCTGGATCTCTGCATCAAAGCTCGAAGAGGCCTGAAAAGAGGAGTGGAAAGCGAGGAGTAGCTCTCCGTGATGATCTCTGATCAGACCTCCACCATCAGCAATCTGAGTATCTCTATCAAAGGAACCATCCGTGTTCATCTTGATCCAAGGGGTCTCGGGTCGAAGCCAAACCACCGGAACGAGGAAATGAGTCGGAGCAGGAGAGGGAGTAGCTCGCTAGAAACGGTAAGGAGGCGAGCACCCCGACCAGAACTATGAAGAAATAAGCCCCGCAGCAGCTAGCAATGAAACATGGCGCTCCATCTCCACAATAACATGTGGAGCAAGAAAAGTAACTGCCCTATGCTTTACACTATTCCTCTCCGTCCAGATGAACCAAAGGATCAGACAAGGAATAATGAAAGCTGCGTGCCTAAAGTGTGTGCCATGTGAGAAAAAACTCAGGATCTCAAAGATATTATCAGTATGGGGTAAGGATAAAAGAGTCCAAGCGCCAAAATACTCCCACACGTCACGAGCCACGTCACTCTCCAAGAAAAGGTGGGCAAGGGTCTCGGAATGGTAGGTATGGGTAAGGGTAAGGGTACAACATGAGCATCTGGAGGCCAAGGAAACACCCCTCCTCTGTAAGACATCATCAGTCGGGATCCGTCGCAGTAGAAGTCGCCAAATGAATACCGATATCGTAGGTGTGAGTAAGGTAGTCCTAATGGCCCCGAAAATGAGATTAGCCTCATCCCTCACCCTCATGTGAGACCAAGCTGACGACAATGAGAAGGCACCCGAAGATGTAAGGGTCCAGCACATGCTATCTGAATCCTCCTCGGCAATGGGAGTCGCGAGAATCTCCTGTATGAACTGAGGGGTAAATCCTAGCTCCTCACCAACAATGGACTCTAGTCTACCCCTGTCCCAACTCCCATCCACCCAGAGATCATTATTCTTAAGATGGGGTCTACCAGTAATCTGACAATAAGACGAAATAGGCCTATCCCCAATCCAAGTGTCGTCCCAAAAACTGACCTCCCCGTTGCCACTACCGAGTGTCCAACAAATGAACTCCTGAGCCTTAATACCCACATGGAGGAGACAGCGCCAAGAGCGGCTGGCATGAGCTTTAAGAGCAGTACGCATAGGCGTAGAAGGGCTAGCGAAGCAGTATTTGCGGAGCATAAACTGCGCCCACAAAGACATGCCCGCGCGAAGGCTCTACCAGAGCTTATAATTAAAATCTCTCGCCATATCCAAGAGACTCCGAATCCCAAGGCCTCCCTCGGAGACGGGCGGCAGATCTGCCACCAACGGACCCAATGCGTCTTCCTCTTAGGACCGACAACACCCCAGAAGTGTCTCGCCATAATCTGCTCGAGCTCCTGGATAACATACTGGGGCGGGTCCAACACCTGAAGAAGGTGCAGAGGAATCGTGTAGAGAGTGCTCTTAATAAGAGCCAAGTGACCCCCAAAAGAAAGGTGGCGATGGGACCAACCAAAGATACTATCCAACATCCGTTGCTTCACCCCAGCAAAGAGCTCTCGTTTCATAAAACCTTTGTAAAGGGGTGCACCAAGATAGGTTATGGGGAGATCACCCTGGCGGAAACCAGTAAGATCATGAACTCTCTGATGCCAACGAGGCGTGTGCTTCGGAGCGAGGATAAAAGTGCTCTTCTGGATACTAACCATCTGCCCGGAGGCCATGGAATAGTGATCCAGGAGTCGCATAACGTCAACAAGACCATCATCCACAGGTCGTGTGAATATAATGATGTCATCGGCATAGGAAAGGTGCGAGACGGGGAAAGGCCATCCGGTAGTCCTATACCTCATCAAAGGATGGTCACGAATGAATCGATCCAAGCAACGCGATAAGTAATCGGCGGAAAGCACGAAGAGCGACGGAGAGATGGGGTCGCCCTAACGCAAACCCCGACTAGAGGCAAAATAGCCGACTGTACTGCCGTTCACCAGGATGGAGAACGTGCAACTCTCGACGCAGTGACGGATGAATAGAATCCATCTAGCCGGGAATCCCATCCTCACCAGGACCTCACGTAAAAAAAGCCAGTGAACCCTATCATACGCCTTAGCCATATCAAGCTTCAGCGCAAGGTTCGGGACACCACGAATGTCCGAGACGTGGAGGTCATGAATCAGTTCCTGGGCCAAAAGTATAAAAATGAAGAGGGAATCATGTATCTTAGGCATTTGAATATGTCGTCGTCAACATCCGTTCATCCACCATCGAAAAATTTTCATGCTGTCATAAGTTCGCCCGTGGAGTTGAAAATTAAGCCGGATGTCAAACGAGTACCAAGTCAATTGCAAAATGGGTGTTTTGGAAGGCTACTATTGTTAAAGCCGTTTCGCAAAGAATGTTGGATGTCCAAACCAAAAGTCGAACAGTTGAAAGTTAATGATCAACAATTTAAATCACATAATAACAGTTCGATGTACTGTGCGGAGTCCAAATGGTCTTTGCGAAATGCGAACTGATTTTCAATAGGTCCGGCTGAAGACTATAAACTTAGCGCTTCTCGGGAGGCAACCCGAGTATTAGTTGTAGATTTTCATTTTTCGGTGTTTTCTTTCATTTTGGAGTCTATGTTTTTCGTCATTTTTGCTTTGATATGCTTATCTCTCGCATTCTAAGTGTTTTCCTTTGAAAATTCGGTGCAGGAATATCCCCAGGGGAAAATTTAACCCTGAGTCGCGGCACAAGGATAGTGAGCCGCGGCACACATAAGTCGAAAAAAGGGGGCTAAACTTCCTGTACTTTATGCCGCAGCACGAGCTAAATGAGCCGCGACACACTAACACGATGAGCCGCGGCACACGGCAGCATCACAAAAAGGCCTAGGTAGGCTGTACTCTGGGCCGCGGCTCAGTTAAGTTGTCTGCGGCCTGTTGCAATTTGAACCTTGATCTTCCTTTATAACATCGATCGGCCAGCACACCAGGTAAGTTTCTATTCCTTTCTGCGCGCGGCACTCGGACGATCCCCATTCAATTTTTCTTCTTCTTCACTCTGGTTCGGAGAGATAACAAGAGGGAGGACAGAAGCGAGTCGAGCATTAAGGATTTTCGTGCTAATCTTATTGGTCACATTACACAGACTAATAGGCCGGTAATCTGACCAACCGCTTGGAACAGGCTTCTTAGGAATCAAGACGACCGTGGTCGCAGTGAAGGCCGGAGGCATGGGATGACCATCAAAGAACTCGAGCACAGCCCCCTCCACATCGGGAGATACTGTAATATCCGCGATTTCGATTTCCAATAATTTTTTTTCTGGTGTAATTCCATCTTAGCAACTCTACTGTGACCGTTTCCTCATTCCGAAAATGATTAATTCTACACTTTTTGTCATCCGAGTTCATCTCGGTGTCGTTCTGTTGAATTCCGTGTTCTTAAGCGACTTTTCCACGTATGAGTTCGACTTCGTAAAATCACCATTAATTCTTGGAAACTCCAAAAATTCTGAATCTTTTCAATATTATAGAGAATCAAGTTAGCTTTCCAATGGTTCAAACGGTGAGTCAATCGGAGTCCGGACGAAGGAGTTATGGTCGAAATAGCTAAGGCTGCACCATGTGCCTTTTTGTCTTTGGAGCGGGTCAGCAGACATGACTATACAGCCGGGCCGCGGCACAAAGCGATGTCTTTGGCGATTTTGGCCGTGGGCGCGGCACACTCATCTGTGCCGCGGCACACGCAGTTTGCCTATATCGAGCGTTTTCTTGTGGAATCATCCTCATTTCATCACTTTCCTTCTTCCTCTCCTTCTTGGGCGATTTGTGGCGATATTTTGGGCGATTTAGCATCATCAAACTCAAATAATTTCATCTTCTTCAAGTTGTGGTGTGGATTAACAACATGTTTGTGGATTCTTCATCCTAATCAAGGTAATTTCTTGAAATCTCCTAAAATTTGATTTTGGGAGTTTTGGCTTTGATTTCATTTTCCGTCGAATTTGATGAATCGGTTGATGTTTGTAAACATTATTAATCATGCTCTATGGATTGTATATCCATATCTTGATTCGTTCAACCCGATTGATGATTCTTAAGTTCTTGAGGAACTTTGAACATTTAGTGTTCGATTAAATGTCTCAAAGAGTTTCCTTCGATCGTTGTGTTGTTTTCGTTCGATATTGTGTTATTGAATGAATTGTATTTCATTCAAGGTTGTTCGAGCGCTTATATTTATCGGAGGGCCCGTTCGTTGTAGAGTGGGCAAAAAAACCGCCCGCACGTCCGTCATACCGCACCGCAAAATGGCGAGGAGTGCGGTTTGATATATCAAAATTTCCGCCCGCATCAAACCCGCACCGCCAAAAAAAATATAAAACGAGTGCGATTTTATTATTATTTCATCCGTCCCGCCTTGCCCCGCCGTCGCCCGCATATAACAAGATAAAAAACAAAAAAAAAATAGTCAAAATCTATTTCACTCGCCCCGCCCGCTCCCTTCTTGCCCGCGAAAAGTGTGGCGCGGTGCGGTTTTAAGTTGTAAAAATGCCCCGCCCCGCATAAAACCGCACCGCACAAAAAATACGGGGCGGGTGCGGTTACACTCTCGCCCCGCCCCAAACCGCCCCGCCCCCAGCCCTAGTTCGTTGTTCGTGGAAGGATTTCATCGCCTTTGGTTGAGGCAAGTTTTATGCTTGTACTAGTCAATGAGATTAATGTTATCATAGATGTGTATGAATGTGTTGTATCATTCCGAGACTTAGTCTCTTCATGAGTTCATTGATATTAAGAGATCGTTCGATACGATACCTTTCGGCAATTATGCCAAATGTTTTTATTTTTCGTTAATGGCCGGTTCAAGGCATTGTGATACTCGTTGTTAATGTTATTATCGATCACCGGTTCGCGGTATCGATGTATCGATCGTTGTTGTTGATATTAATGTCGATTTAAGACGTCGTTGTAATCATTGCTATTAATGTTGGAGTTTTGTCCTTGATGTTGTTTTGGCCGATTAAAGGCGTTGACGTATTCATTTCTCTTCTTCGTTGTCAGTAACCGATTAAAGGTACCGAGACATCCTTCGTATCATTGTTATCGGTTGGCCGTTCTAAGGCAATCGAGGTGTTCAATCATTCATCATATCATTGTTATCGGTTGGCCGTTCTAAGGCAATCGAGGTATTCACTCATTCATCGTGTCATTGTTATCGATTGGTCGTTCTCAGGCAAATCGAAGTGTTCAATCATTCATTGTATCATTGTTATCGATTGACCGTTTGAAGGCAATCGAGGTATTGAATCATCCGCTGCATCATTGTTATCGGTTGGCCATTCTAAGGCAATCGAGGTATTGAATTGGGGCTGTCGAGGATAGTTCCCATCCGTTGTGTCGTTGTTATCGATTGACCACTCTAAGGTAATCGAGGTATTGAATTGGGATTGTCGAGTACGATGCCCATCCGTGAGACATTATTATCCTGTTGGCCGACTCAAGGTAGCACACTAACATTCTCGTGAATTCGGTAATCTACGAATCGTTGTCATTTGTGATTAATTATATTTTGGAGGCTAGTCTCGGCTAGTGCTTATTATGGGTAAGTTTGGGGCTTGAACCTTCGCGGTTGGCTTCCCAACACCTACAACTCAGTAGGTCACGGCCGTGTTTATGATCTTATGGGTAAGTTTGGGGCTTGAACCTTCGCGGTTGGCTTCCCAACACCTACAACTCAGTAGGTCACGGTCGTGTTTATGATCTTATGGGTAAGCTTGGGGCTTGAACCTTCGCGGTTGGCTTCCCAACACCTACAATTTCGATGGAGTCACGGTCGTGGTTATGACCTTATTAGCCCTCATTAACTATAGCTTGAATTTAGGTTTCATGTGATTGTGTTATTGTGACTTGGTGAGTGGATTTTAAGCCTTTATTATTGTCCTGGTAATTTCATTGGAGCCTTCGGGCATTGTGATTCATAACTAATTCAGTTCTGGTTTGGTTTATGTCGTGTAATTCATTGTGGTACTCTATAATTATGATTCGTCGTTGGGCATTTACGTTCTAACCTGTCGAACAGGTATTAATAGTATGCCGTGGGCATAGTATTTCACGAATGCTCGGTTCTTACATTGGTTTGTGAGCATCTCATATTATTATTATCATTATGCGTTTCATTACGCCTTTGGATGCATATCATGTTATACATGTATTTGATATTCATTATCTGGATGGCCCGACCAGTGGGCGGAACATGTTTTCATGTTTTAGGTGCTTGCGAGGAGAGAGTTGAGACACGGGGCATGATGATGGCGGCGAGGCATTCGGCGATACTAGTCAGTTGTTCATGTTGGTCGATCGGTTGGAGTGTTCTTGATGCATCGGTCATTGTCATTATGTATTACGGCGGATGCTCGTGGATGTTGTTGTATTTTATTTTTGGCCATGTAGGCCCATCGTTGTCGTTGAAATTCCTTATCGGAATATTGTGTCGGATATCATGGTAGGGACTATGATTTCCCCTTGTTGTTTAATTTAATGTATTTTAGTCATGTTCGTCTGGTGGATCTCCTGGCGTGGGGTCCACGGCACTGTAATAACCCAATAGGATTTGGGGGTGTTACAGAAGATGGTATCAGAGCTTTTGGGTTGTGAGATACCCTGATATGTGAGTTATGTGGCTCTACCGATGCGGTAGTAGTGGGGAATGTCGAGGTTATGACAATGCAGACGATCGGGTTTTGTGAGTCGTAATATTAGTACGACTGCACGAGTCATTCATTCATCGAGTCGTCGTTAGTTGGGACTAGTATCGTGAGACCTCGAAGCTTCGTATGACCTGTGTAAGGACTCAATTCTCTTTATGTTCATACATTCATCATGTCATTAATTGTTCATGCTTTGTTGAAACCTATATGTGATATTAGTGTTATGATTGATTCATGACTAATTGTTTTGGAGCACCTGTGACTTGTGTAAGCATTAAGGATCAACTCATTCATCAGTTAATAATCCTCAATCATCATTTTGATCTCATCACTCAGTTAATTCATTATCACTCAGTCAATATAATTCATCACTCAGTTAATTCATTCATCACTCAGTCAATATCATTCATCACTCAGTTAATTCGTTCATCACTCAGTCAATATCATTACTCAGATAATTCATTCATCACTCGGTTAATTCATTCATCACCCAATCAATATCATTGCTCAGTTAATTCATTCATCAGTCAGTCAATTCCTTCATCACTTAGTCAATCTCATTGTTCAGATTAATTCATTAATCACTCAGTCAATCTCATTGTTCAGTCAATTCATTCATCTCTCAGTCGATCTCATTGCTCAGTTAATTCATTCATCACTCAGTCAATCTCATTGTTCACCGATTCATTCACCACTCAGTTAATCTCATTGTTCAGTCAATTCATTCATCACTCAGTTAATCTCATTGTTCAGTTAATTCATTCATCACTCAGTCAATCTCATTGTTCAGTCAATTCATTCATCACTCAGTTAATCTCATCGCTCAGTTGATTCATTCATCACTCAGTCAATCTCATCGCTCAGTTAATTCATTATCACTCAGTCAATCTCAATTAATTCATTAATCATCAGTCCATCTCACGGTTCAGTTGTTGATCTTGTGAATCAAATTTTCAACCTTGTTAACTTGTTCAAGGTAATCATTTCAGGAATTTCATCAAATAGTCTTGTCACCTCACTTGATCTTTCATGCGATCTTATCATATTCCGGCGTCATGTTGACGATCGTTTTATTGCATTATTAATGCATTCATTGTGTTAGAGCGTGTATGCTCATTGTTATCATTCCGTCTCGTAATCATAATGCAATCTTCATACGAGATCTGTAATTATCACGTGACTTTCTTGCCTCGGTATGGAAAGAGTTGTCAGAGGGACATCGGACTCCGACGTCCAAGAGATCGTTTTCTAGTCGTCTTCGTGCTGGGAGAGCATCTTCATCTCGGGCAGCGAGTTATTTATTGTTGCTTTAACTGTGATACAATAGGTTATTCATCACCGGTTTTGAGCAAGTTAATTCTTGCTCGGTAATAGGATAATCATTCATTTCATCGCCGTTCAATCATTCGCATAAGTCATTCATCATATATCAATCACATTGAGACTTATAATTATCAAACTAAATCATTCACTTCCTGGGGAACAATAGTTCCAATCATTTCATTTGAGTTATCACTCATTGCGTTATTAGTTCACCTCGGTGAGTCATTCTTGATCCTTGTCGGATTTCTAATCATTTATCATTCATCATAGTCACTCTCGTTTTTGGTAACCTTTCGGGGTCATATTAAGCGGTGAGTTCAGATTTGAGTCTTCGTTGAATCGTTGGGATCGAGGAGATCGATGATATGGAGGATATCGATGTTGGGTACATTTGAAATGTAGCCTTGTCTTTCGGATGACTGTATAACTCAATCCGTAATAATGTATCGTGGTTGTGGATCATTTATTGTTGATCTATTTTATAATGATCGTATTTGAGAATCTTGAGATTTTGAGATCGTTTGATGCATTCCTTTTGGTGTTGTCCGAGATTTCGTGATAATCTGGGTGATTGTTTATTGTGATTCGAGACGTCAAGTCATGGGGACTTGGGCGTGCGATAGATATGGTTCCGAGGACTATATGTGCATTCTTTGTTCTTCTTTGGAGGTGAATCGGTGTTTGTATGGGCATCCGTCTGCCGATGAGAAGCGAGCTTTCGGATTACGTGTATCTCATTGAGTTTTCTGGCGGGATATTGCTTCTCCCAACTTGTTTTAAGTTTCGGACGAAACTTCTTTTAAGGGTAGTATGTAATATCCGCGATTTCGATTTCCAATAATTTTTTTCCGTGTAATTCCATCTTAGCAACTCTATTGTGACCGTTTCCTCATTCCAGAATGATTAATTCTACACTTTTGTCATCCGAGTTCGTCTCGGTGTCGTTTGTTGAATTCCGTGTTCTTAAGCGACTTTTCCACGTATGAGTTCGACTTCGTAAAATCACCATTAATTCTTGAAACTCCAAAATCTGAATCTTTTCAATATTATAGAGAATCAAGTTAGCTTTCCAATGGTTCAAACGGTGAGTCAATGAGTCCGTCGAATGAGTTATGGTCGAAATAGCTAAAAATTTGCACCATGTGCCTTTTGTCTTTGGAGCGGTCAGACTGCATGCCGCGGCCTTACAGTCGGGCCGCGGCACAAGCGATGTCTTTGGCGATTTTGGCCGTGGGCGCGGCACACTCATCTGTCCGCGGCACACGATGCAGTTTGCCTATATCAGCGTTTTCTTGTGGAATCATCCTCATTTCATCACTTTCCTTCTTCCTCTCCTCCTTGGGCGATTTGTGGGCGATATTTTGGGCGATTTAGCATCATCAAACTCAAATAATTTCATCTTCTTCAAGTTGTGGTGTGGATTAACAACATGTCTGTGGATTCTTCATCCTAATCAAGGTAATTTCTTGAAATCTCCTAAAATTTGATTTTTGGGAGTTTTGGCTTTGATTTCATTTTCCGTCCGAATTTGATGAATCGGTTGATGTTTGTAAACATTATTAATCATGTTCTATGGATTGTATATCCATATCTTCGATTCGTTCAACCCGATTGATGATTCTTAAGTTCTTGAGGAACTTTGAACATTTAGTGTTCGATTAAATGTCTCAAAGAGTTTCCTTCGATCGTTGTGTTGTTTTCGTTCGATATTGTGTTATTGAATGAATTGTATTTCATTCAAGGTTGTTCGAGCGCTTATATTTATCGGAGGACGCCGTTCGTTGTTCGTGGAAGGATTTCATCGCCTTCGGTTGAGGCAAGTTTTATACTTGTACTAGTCAATGAGATTAATGTTATCATATATGTGTATAATGTGTTGTATCATTTCGAGACTTAGTCTCTTCATGAATTCATTGATATTAAGAGATCGTTCGATACGATACCTTTCGGCAATTATGCCAAATGTTTTTATTGTTCGTTAATGACCGGTTCAAGGCATTGTGATACTCGTTGTTAATGTTATTATCGATCACCGGTTCGCGGTATCGATGTATCGATCGTTGTTGTTGATATTAATGTCGATTTAAGACGTCGTTGTAATCATTGCTATTAATGTTGGAGTTTTGTCCTTGATGTTGTTTTGGCCGATTAAAGGCGTTGACGTATTCATTTCTCTTCTTCGTTGTCGGTAACCGATTAAAGGTGCCGAGACATCCTTCGTATCATTGTTATCGGTTGGCCGTTCTAAGGCAATCGAGGTGTTCAATCATTCATCATATCATTGTTATCGGTTGGCCGTTCTAAGGCAATCGAGGTATTCACTCATTCATCGTGTCATTGTTATCGATTGGCCGTTCTCAGGCAAATCGAAGTGTTCAATCATTCATTGTATCATTGTTATCGATTGACCGTTTGAAGGCAATCGAGGTATTGAATCATCCGCTGCATCATTGTTATCGGTTCGCCATTCTAAGGCAATCGAGGTATTGAATTGGGGCTGTCGAGGATAGTTCCCATCCGTTGTGTCGTTGTTATCGATTGACCACTCTAAGGTAATCGAGGTATTGAATTGGGACTGTCGAGTACGATGCCCATCCGTGAGACATTATTATCGTGTTGGCCGACTCAAGGTAGCACATTAACATTCTCGTGAATTCGGTAATCTACGAATCGTTGTCATTTGTGATTAATTATATTTTGGAGGCTAGTCTCGGCTAGTGCTTATTATGGGTAAGTTTGGGGCTTGAACCTTCGCGGTTGGCTTCCCAACACCTACAACCAGTAGGTCACGGTCGTGTTTATGATCTTATGGGTAAGTTTGGGGCTTGAATCTTCGCGGTTGGCTTCCCAACACCTACAACTCAGTAGGTCACGGTCGTGTTTATGATCTTATGGGTAAGCTTGGGGCTTGAACCTTCGCGGTTGGCTTCCCAACACCTACAGCTCAGTAGGTCACGGTCGTGGTTATGACCTTATTAGCCTCATTAACTATAGCTTCGGGCTGTTCCGATTTCATGTGATTGTGTTATTTGACAGCTTCGGCTGAATAGCTTTCAAGCCTTTATTATTGTCCTGGTAATTTCATTGGAGCCTTCGGGCATTGTGATTCATAATTAATTCAGTTCTGATTTGGTTCATGTCGTGTAATTCATTGTGGTACTCTATAATTATGATTCGCCGTTGGGCATTTACGTTCTAACCTGTCGAACAGGTATTAATAGTATGCCGTGGGCATAGTATTTCACGAATGCTCGGTTCTTACATTGGTTTGTGAGCATCTCGTATTATTATCATTGTACCGTTTCATTCTGCCTTTGGATGCATATCATGTTATACATGTATTTGATATTCATTATCTGGATGGCCCGACCAGTGGCGGAACATGTTTTCATGTTTTAGGTGCTTGCGAGGAGAGAGTTGAGACACAGGGGCATGATGATGGCGACGAGGCATTCGAGCGATACTAGTCCGAGTTGTTCATGTTCGTTAGTCAGTTGGAGTGTTCTCTGTCAGTCATTGTCATTATGTATTACCCGAGCAGATGCTCGTGGATGTTGTTGTATTTTATTTTTGGCCATGTAGGCCCATCGTTGTCGTTGAAATTCCTTATCGGAATATTGTGTCGGATATCATGGTAGGGACTATGATTTCCCCTTGTTGTTTAATTTAATGTATTTTAGTTATGTTCGCCTGGTGGATCTCCTGACGTGGGGTCCACGGCACTGTAATAACCCAATAGGATTTGGGGGTGTTACAGATACAATCTCCCAACAATGCTGAAAAAATAAAAGATGAAAACCCGTCGGGCCTAGAGGCGCTGTGAGGATCTATATCAAAAACCGCAGCACGAATCTCCTGGGAAGACGGGGGGACACATAAACTATCAAAATTAAAAGAAGGGGGGATAGAAGGGAAACAAGTTACATCCGGGGGGCGAGAACATCAAAATCGGATGTAAACAGAGTCCTGAAGAAATTCACAGCGGATGAACGAATGTCCGACTCAATAGCAAGTGTCGTACCATCATCCTCGATGCTGTGAATATATGACTGGCAATGCTTCTGCTTCGCAAAACCCTGAAATAAATGGGTGTTGCGCTCGCCCTCAGTGACCCAACAAACTGCAGCCTTCTATTTCCAGAAATCTTCCTCCATGGAGAGAGGAAGTTGGTACTTAGCGCAAAAACGGTGCATAGCGGTCCTATTCTCCGGAGAAGGGTCCGAATCATATCGCCGCTCTGCCTCGTCAGCAACCCTCAGGGCCTCATCCAACTTCGCATGAAGATTTCCAAAAACAGACCAGTTCCACTGTTTCAGTCTGCGCTTAACCCTTAGGAGTTTGGCCTGTAGATTACACATGCCAACTAATTTAATCGAGGTACGCCAGACCTCCCTAACAGTGTCCAGGAATTTGTGATGACGGATACACATACTCTGGAACCAGAATGACGACTTGTGATGAGTCGAGGGAAATCGACACTGGATAAGAAGGGCTGGTCCGAACGAAGTCGAGGCATGTGAGTAACAGTAGAAACTGCAAACACGTTCGACCATGCTTCATTAAATAAAGCACGGTCTAGCCTTTCACACAAACCAGTACGCTCCCAAGTGAAAATATCGCCCTCACAGCCCGCGTCAATCAACTCACAGTCAGCAATAGCCTGTGCGAAGTCAAGGATCTCAGGCGTGCGGTCTGTGGAACTACCCTCGCGTTCATGCGAATGCGGGAAGATGTTGAAGTCACCACTAACTAACCATGGCAACCCCTCCACTTCCAAAGCAATCTCACGGAGGGTGTCCCAAAGGGCGGCCAACACGAACGGTGCTGGCATAGACATAAGTGATAAAAATAGACTGGGGAAGAAGGGGAGAAGAAATAGCAAGATGAAGGACTTGATCAGTATCCAACAAAACCTGGTGCTGAAAACCATAAGAAGAGAAGAACCATATCTTGTTAGACCGATTAAAAAATCCCGACGCAAAACCTAAGGAGCGAGTATAAAAATCAAAATTAGCATTGGAACCCATGTGTTCCAAGATGCCAATAAAAGAGAATCTATGAGCGCGGTGGAGGTGTCGAATATGCTTCTGTGCTCCGGTGTTAGCCAGACCACAAGCGTTCCATGTCAGAATGGGAATCGACATAACTAACCAACCGACTCAAACAAAAACCCATGATGCTAACTGGAGCGCCCCCGTCTCCGAGGTGTGCCCTGCCGAGCGGATGTGTCCCCTTTTAAGGGCGATGCAGATCGCACCTTGATAGGGGGAGAGGATCCACGGGAAGCTGCCCTTCCTCGTGTGGAAGTCGAGGAGTCAGAGGCATCTTTACCCCTGGTCGTGACTCCAGGGGAAGCAGAAGACGACAACAGTCGTCTCTTAACAGGGGGATTTGGTGCCTTCATGAGGGGCACCATGTCCGACGAAGAGAGACTGGACTCAGAAATCTCAAGCTGTGTGCGGATAAGGGCGCACTCAGTTTGAGAAATAGAGGGAAGAGAGGGAAGAGAAGAAATGGGGGGAGGGAGGGCTCATAGACCACTATCGCCAAAGTATCAGGCTCCACGATGATCGGCTCATCGAGGAGACCCTCACTAGCATGGCGCGTGGGGGAAGACTCATGGAGTCTAGATGGTAAAGAAACAGTGGACGACTCCGTGTCGTCATCAATGAGAAGCCCTTTATCAGTACTGTGACCACTAGCATCGCTACCCAAAACACTCTCCTTATCACCTACACTAATAACGTCGTCAGTCCCTACTAAATCTTCCTCCTCTCTAGAAGAGGAGGCCAAAGATGCGAAATATGAATGCTGACTAGTGGCAATCGTACTCTTGGGAAAAAATCTCGTCTCTTTGGGCCCTTTTTTGGTCACTACTTGCCAAATGGTAGTGTCCTTGCCTTTAGAGACTAAAAGAGCTATCGGTAAAGTAGGAGCATTAGGGGCTTTTGGAGGGGCTGGCTGCGCTTTCTGCTGCTTAGGGGAAGCAGCAGAAGGCTTCTTACGCTGGGGCGGCGGAGGCCGTTCTCTGTTGCCAGCTATGTAGCAACTGGAAGGCTCGTGCCCCACATGTGAGCAAATAGAGCAATATAGCGGAGCTCTCTCATAAATCACTCGCTGCGTGAGAACATGGTCAAACTCGATCTCAATCTCAGGAACTCTGGGAGCCAGGAGATCAATCTCGACACACACTCAGGCAACAGATAGACGTGAGTGTGTAACCGTGGGAGCATTCACTAAAATAGGGCTGCCAATAGCCTTGGCAATCGTGTATAGTGCTCGTGGATGGAATAGATGAATAGGGAGGCCCAGGATCCTAATCCACACTAGGCAAATCGAAGTCTCTGTCTTAACGGAGAATCTAGGGGTCCACTTAAATACACGAGAGGGGCAACCAGAGAAGTTCCAACTAGAGCCTAGCCACATTCGTCTATAATCTTCTTCAGTTTCAAATTTAATAGCAATATGACAATAATTTAGCCAACTCCAACTGCATTTATCCCTCAGTTTCATATCATTCAATCCAGCAGACACATCTCGAGGGGTGGAATAACATGTGAAAATTTAAGAATTAAGGTACGTTCCCACGACGCAGCTAAAGTACTTATATCAAAAGTAAAAAAGGATACACGCAATTTCTCATTACGGAGGAGAGAGAATCAAAAGGAGATACCTTCGTTCCGTCGAAATTAAATTATTTGCTCGAATTTTCGAGTTGTTGGATTCTACTGGATTGGCCTGTTCCGTGTTGATTGTTGATTATCTGTGTAACCGAAACCGGTGGGCGGGTCGGATTTACTGGTGGAGCATTTGTACCGTGTCTTGATTTGCATATGAGTTATTGCCAGAAGTTAAATTTTGGTTGGCGGAGGTTTGTAACGGGCTGTTGGGATTGGTGGTTTGTAAATTAGGATGGCTATTGGGCTCCGTGGATGTATTCTGGGTTTGGGCCGGAATGGTTGGGTTGGAAGGGGTGGTGGGTAGTCTGGGGGTTGGGTTTGGGCGTTGGAGAAATTAATGGGGATGGGAGGTTGAAGGGCGGTGGGCTGAGGCAGGTTTATGGGTTTAGAGGGAGACAACCCAGGAGGGTTTGGCTGCAGAAAAGAAGGACCATTAATGGGCACGGGAGTTGGGTTGGGCAGGGTATTAAAAGTGAGCCAAAATGGCGGGCCCAGAGAGACAGGTGAAGGCTTGGAAGGGTGGGCTGAAAGAGGAGAAGGATTATTGGGCTTACCGATATGGGTGGGCCAGACCAAAGCAGGCCCGCGATGGTTATTAATGGAATTGAGTGGGCTGACTGAATTAAGTTCCGGATGGGCTGCCTCAATGGATCCACTCGTCAGGCCCGGATGATCACAGCCGTCGGGCGGAAATGGCCCTAAGATGGACGGCTCTCCCGCCATCCGATTTTGGTATTTATTGCGGGTGTTGCCCGCCGCCAGGTCTGCAGATTCAGCGAGTAACCCTGCAACTAGGGTTTCAGACGCAGCCATTGGAGAAGTTGACCGGGGCGCGTCATCGACGATGCCAAGTGTTGACTGGAAGTTCGGAGCAGCGTTTCCGGTAAGACTAGACTTAGGGATCCCTTTGCTTGTCGGAGTTGCGACGGGGAGCACATCAGCAGGAGGAGGGACCGACTTCTTTGGAGGAGGCGATGCTGATGGCGATGGCGGCCGCGATGCTTTCGGGCTGCGACGAACGGCATCGGTATCTTCAAGAGGTACAGGTGATGTTTTTCGGGCGTCTGAGACGCCGGTTTTTTCCTTGTCATAACAGTACATTTCAGTCGCCGGAGGGAGTGAATAAGGTCATGAAACGAGGAAGCTGTGTGTGAATATGTGTTCGGTTGGCGATGGAGATAATGGATCTGGTGTCGTATGGGTATTACGACGTCGGAGGTGCCCGGAAAGTGCAGGCGACGGGAAAGGCGATTTACACCTTAAGTGTGAAAACCGCAGGTGTCCCGGAACAGGCTGCCGGCGCCGTTTTTTGGCTGAGTATGTCGGCGAAGGGTCATAGGAGGACGGAGAGTTGGATGGTGGTGGGTCTGGTCGGGGACAATGTTTCAAAAATAAAATATCCTCATGGCTTAGATTATAAAATGTTAGATTTATTGGTAGTTAATTAATTAGCATGTCTAAATAGATTTTTTGCTCGTAAAACGCTTTATTCAAATACTTCTAATGTTGCTTCCGCAGGATTTTATTTCCAACGATTTTCTAATTTATGAATTATTCTTTCAATCTAGGTACGATGTCAATAATAATAATAATAATTCTATTCATTGCACTAAATCTCTGAAATCTCATAATTTATGAACTATACTTTACGTTTCCGAGACTGAAGATGCGAGAATAAAAATAATAATTATTATAATATTAGAATAATAATCAAACATAATTTTATATATTATGCTCAATAAAATTTCTTTTGATTTTCAAAACTACAGATACATGAATCGAGCATTCAGTATATATATATATATATATATATATATATATATTATCTCATCTTCTAGGAAAATTTAAGCTCTATACATATATTAATTTTTCTTTTTGTTCATATTAATAGTACATGCATTGTATATAAAATAGTCTATTATTTATAAATAAATTAGTTATGAACATGCGTATTGCATGTGATTTTATAATATTTTTTTGAATAATTGTATGGGCGATTTACATCTGACGACCTTTTTAGATGGTCTAATTGTTTCGAATATTACTGATGAAGAATGACTTTGTTTGTCAGAAACTATATTTCTGACGAAGAAAAGTCAATTTTGAGATGATGTCACCTGGAGAGAAATCGATATTAGAATTTCTTGCTTTTATTTTTCCTTTCATTTACCCATTTATTTTTCGCGCCGTGGGTGGCGCGTGGTGAGCACCGTTGTAATATATATAATACTTTTGAGCGATGTAATAAATTTTCAAACTTCTAGAAAAAAATATTTTGTCCAAAAAAGAAAGTATTTTCTGAAAAAAAAATATTATTTTTCGAATAAATAAAAAAAATATTTTCTGGGAAAAAATTATCTTTTCGAAAAAAATATTATTTTATAGAATTTTTATTTTTTTTGAAAAATTAAAAAATATTTTCTGGAGAAAAAAATATTTTTGGGCAAAATAATATTTTTTCGAAATAAAATTATTTTCTGAAAAAAATATTATTTTTTGGAAAAAATATTATTTTTTCGAAAAATAAAACTATTTTCTGGAAAAAAAATAAAAAAAATATTTTTTTGAAAAAATTAAAAAAATATTTTCTGGAGAAAAAGGTATTTTTTGGCAAAATAATATTTTTTTCGAAATTAAATTATTTTCTGGAAAAAAATATTATTTTTTTAAAAAAATAAAATTATTTTATGGAAAAAAATAAGAAAACTATTTTTTCGAAAAAATTAAAAAAATATTTTCTGGAGGAAAATATATTTTTTGGCAAAATAATATTTTTTTTGAAATAAAATTATTTTCTTGAAAAAATATTATTTTTTCGAAAAAATAAGATTATTTTCTGGAAAAAAAAATAAAATAAAATATTTTTGCGAAAAAAAATATATTTTCTGAAAAAAAAATTATATTTCGAAAAAAAATTATTTTTTGAAAAAAGAATATTTTTTAAAAGAAATGTATTAGCCAAACACTTTAATAACTTATAAGCTATTTGTTTAATATGAAATGTATTTTAAAAGAAATGTTTTCAAGTAAATAGAGGGGCATTTTCGTCTTTTTAATAGAAGTCAACACCAATTCAGATTTTTGTCCTCCGCTGTAATTTATGAAACAATAGGGACTAAAGTGTAAAGAGGCCATCTAATAGGGTAGTTGGCTGTAATTTCCCCATAATTGTATATCTGATAAGTTTGTTAGAACCGGGCTACACATTTAGTGATTACAAAGAATTTGGAAAAGAAATGTAGAGAATGAGGTTACAAAAGAAATAATTGAACTACAAGAAATGAAATAACAAACTCTATATTAAGTCGAGTCGAGGAGGTCTCTTCCCGAAAAGCAAATATTGCCCCGGTAGTGCTCTTCAGTTTGGCAATTTGTCTCCAAAGGTAAATGACTTTCGTCTCGACAGATGTAGCGCCACAATTTCGGCGAGCTCCGGCGAACAAGATCGAGCTGAGGACTGGACTGACTTATGAAATGCGAAATGCAGAGTATGCAGAAAAGACTTTCGATTTTTCGTATGTACTGATGCAATGAGATGCATGCCTATTTATAGGCCATCTCACACCTGTAGGGGGCTGTCATAATGCAGGCATTCATGCCTGCATTGAACACTGGAGTTACACAATTCAAATACAGCCTTAATTCCTCCTCATTACACTTGGGAGGTTACCGCCCGTTTTTTGACTGAATTTGAACAGTCAGGCAGCCTGAACTACTCCTCATTACATCTGGGAGGTATGTACCTGGACATCCTTATGTGCACATACGAGCCTAACAACATTGTTAAGTCAGTCCAAAAAATTCTTTAGGCAAGCCAAGGCCTATCCCAAGGCCAAGCCCTCGACGAGGCCCAAAGAATAGCCCAAAGACCACCCAAAGACCAATTGCCAAGATCCAAGATCCAAGTCCAAGTCCAAGATCAAGCTCAAGATCAAGGCCAAGGTCCAAGGTCCATGGCACGCGACCGAGGCGACGCATGTGCGCGTGTGGGCTTTAAGCCCATACACATGTGCCATTAATTGTTACATGAATAATGGTAACTAGACCCGGCAAAATAGGCTCAGGCCCGCGGGCCGGGCCAGCCCGCCCGTTTTTGGGCGGGCATTGGGCTGCATATTATTAGCCCAAAAAACCGGCCTTTTGGCCGGCCATTTGGCCCGCCGTAGAGGCCCGGCCAAGGCCCGCCCTTACCATTTTTTTTTTTTTGTGTAATTTATGTTATGTGTAATTTTAATATTTAATTTTTTTCCTTGTTTGTTAGATTATAATACATCTATATGTTAATTATTGATGTAATTTTATTTTTTTGGGACTTTGTGATTACTTTGTAGTATCTCATATCAATAATAATATTATTTTATGATTTTATAAGAAATTAGTAGTGATAAATGATATGATGATCAAATAAAAATATTTGTATATTTGTCTTTTGATTATGGTAGTGTAGTAAATAATATAATTATCAAATAAAAATAATTGTATATTTATTTATCTGATTGTGATAGTATAGTGAATAATATAATAATTAAGGATCGAAAAATATTTGTATATTTATTTCAGAATTAATATTTCAAAAAAAAAAAAGTCGAGGCCCGCGGGCCGGGCCATGGGCCTAATAATTTTGGCCCAGTAAAAAATGGGCCTTTTTGGCCCGGCCCAAAAAAGGCCCGCCCGTTTTATGCCTGGCCCGTTTGGGTCGGGCCCGCCCGTTTGCCAGGTCTAATGGTAACTCCTTATATACTTGAATAATGATAGCTGATTATTCAATATGGGATAACCATCCCTCACTTATTCACAATTAAGTGACAAACTTTATTTCACTATTTCTCACTCACCGGGAATCGATTTAGAGAAAGTGAATATGCCACGATCATCTAATCGGAACGTAGATCGATCCTTTGATATTTAATTTTACAAAATAAAATTAAAATCATTAACGATTCCAACTATCCCCCACGTGAGTGAAAATAGCCCAAATACAATGTACAAACACAAGCTCAGTCCTCAAGAGGCGTTAAAGTATAAGGATAGGTAGTTCGTGGCTTTGAACCTTCCATTGTTAATACCATCGGGTACACAGGCGGATTAGTGGCGTGATGCTTTGAACTATTCCCCCACTGCGTGCACCGAGACAATGGTGCTAACACTTGAACACCCCAACCTCATCCGTTCTCACGTTTTGTGTCCTTTGCGGGCCTTGGACACCCCTTTGGATTCATAAGTCTATTTCATGAAGTGGCCCTCACTTTTCACTTATATAGGTAATTCTTTATCGAGTATCTTGCCATACTCAACCTCCTCGAGGCCTTTAGGAATCATTAAAAGTCATAGACTTAACCTCACCACTAGGTAAGTTTTCAACAGTCAATTGCTCTATAGGGAATAAACTTAGATGAGTGTTTCACACGAACTCTCATAGCTTAGTTCTCCCATTGAACCACGTTCTTGGGATCTCCAGTCATCTTGGTTGGGTTACCACTATGATAATTATCAATATGCAGATTTTAAACCCATTCCCTCTAGCAATTTATTCATTTGATCATGGTTTAACCATTTGATTAGTGGATCCGCTAGATTATCCAATGACCTCACATAGTCAATAGAGATAACCCCACTTTTAATCAAATGTCTCACGGCATTATGGCATCGACGAATGTGTCGAGACTTTCCATTATACACGTTACTTCTTGCCCTACCAATAGCAGCTTGGCTATCGCAATGTATCATCACTGCAGGCACTGGCTTTGACCAACGTGGAATATCCTCTAGAGAGTTTCTGATCCACTCGGCTTTTTCACCAGCTTTGTCCAAAGCTATGAATTCCGATTCCATGGTGGATCGGGCTATACACGTTTGTTTCATGGACTTCTACGAGACAGTTCCATCCCCAATGATAAACAC
Organism: Orobanche coerulescens; assembly: GCA_033398695.1. NCBI lineage: Eukaryota > Viridiplantae > Streptophyta > Magnoliopsida > Lamiales > Orobanchaceae > Orobanche > Orobanche coerulescens. Next base: position 23,555,013 of record CM065805.1, on the reverse strand, counting down.
GTAACCACTTGTATAAAATGAACTTTTCGTATTACATATCCAATTCGCATCACTGTACCCTTCAAGTATCGGGGGGTATCTCGTGTAGCCCAAGGTTTTGAGTATACTTTAAGTACCTCAAAATTCTAACGAGAGATTTCCAATGCTCTTTGCTTAGATTGCTCATGTAACGACTCAATTTGTTCACAACACAAGCTAAATCGGGTTGAGTGCAATTTGTAAGATACATTAAACACCTAATGACTCGTGCATATTCTTCTTGTGCAACGGTATCCCCTCGATTTTTGCTCAAGTGAACATTTAACTCTATTGGAGTCTTTGCCGGCAAGCTATCAGAAGCATTAAACTTCTTGAGAACTTTCTCGGCATAGTGAGATTGTGTCAAGATGATTCCATCATATTTTCTCAAAATTTTCATTCGAAGAATCACATCGGCTAGCCCCATGTCTTTCATGTCAAAATTTCTTTTTAACATGTTCTTAGTATCGTTAATCACTTGTATATTATTACCAATGATTAACATGTCATCTATATAAAGACACACAATAATATAGCTGTTATTAGTATTCTTAATATAAACACATTTATCACACGTTTATTTTAAAACCATTTGATAACATCACATTATCAAATTTCAAGTGCCACTTTAGTGGAGCTTGTTTCAATCCATATAGAGACTTAACCAGTTTGCAGACCTTTTTCTCTTGTCCAGGTACTACAAACCCTTCAGGTTGTTCCATATAGATCTCTTCATCCAGATCACCGTTCAGAAAAGTAGTCTTAATATTTATTTGATGAATCTCAAGATCATGCAAAGCAGCAATCGCGAGAAGCACTCGAATAGATGTAATTCTCGTTACAGGTGAATAGGTATCGAAAAAATCGTACCCCTCCTTCTGCTTGAAACCTTTGACTACTAAATGGGCTTTATACTTATCAATTGACCCATCAGCCTTGTACTGTCTTTTAAGGATCCATTTGCATCCTAAGGGCTTACAACCTTTACAACCTTCAGGTAAATCAACCAAAACCCAAGTTTGGTTTTGTAAAATTGAGTCAATTTTGTTGGAGTAAAATCGGTATATGCGCCGTGTTGCGGAAGCGTAAATATAAGGTGCGGAAATTAAACGACATAAGGATTTATAGAGGTTCGGCTATAATCAAGCCTACGTCCTCTCTCGGTATCTTTTTCTATAGGATAAAGATCAAAACCTCTGCACCTCTCTTCTATTGGTCGAGGGATAACCGTTACAATCACGTCTTCTATTGGTCCGTGATAAACCACTCGTACTTGTCTTTGTGTCGGTCCAAATTAAACCGTTTTCCTTTTCTATCGGACAAGGAATCAACCGATCTAGCTTTCTATGGGTACTAGATAAACGTCACTAAGATAGCGATTGCAATTCTAACAATGCCGGATCCTTGATCCTAATAACACCTCGTATCTTTTCTTTTAACTCTCGTGTATATGTTGAATGTATAAACACTCAAACTAACAATATAAGCTCAATATCACAACAATAATATAATGTATATCAATATCTGATGAATGTATCATTTGCTTGAAGTTGTTGTACGGAATATTCCCAAGGATGTGGTATTTATAGCCTTCATCAACCAAACTAGCCGTTAGCTCCTTGTGCATTGATTACGGCCGCTATCAGCTTTCCATCACGTACGCTAACCAAGTTACGTACGTTAGATAAACTTCATTACGTACGTTAGGCTTACGTAATTGCTGACGTCATATATCCGTTGCCGCTTTTCTAACTTTGACTCTTCCCAACGTTCATCTGGTTTGAACACCATTACGTATGTTATCCAACTTCCATTACGTACGTAAAACTCCACATGTTACGTGCGCTATGTATGAGCGATTACGTACGTTAGCCTTGAATTATTCCAGCCTTTTGCATTTCGTTTCCTTCGATGCTTTGCTTCGCCTTTTTGTTGTTTTGTTTTGTGTAACAACTTAATCATCAAAACATTTTTATTACATGTATGGAACAAAATGTTCCAACAATCTCCCCCTTTTTTGGTGATTACAAAACAACACTTCGTCAATGGGATTTACCTGCAAAAATTACAAATATATGTATATGTGTACAAACCAAAGTTTTCGGCTTTGTCCGTTTCGTTAGTTTCTTCTCCCATTTCTTTTTCGACTCCTTCTTTCCTTTTCTTTTTCTTTTCGAATATTTCAAATTTTCATCATCTTTTCGACGTCTCCTCATTTTTCTTTTCAACTTCATCTTTTCGACTTCTTTGATTTTCTCCCCCTTTCAGGGTTAATCCCATTCTTTTTCTTTTCTCCTCTCTCCCCCTTTTTGTTTTCATCAAAAAGTGTAATAAATGACAATAAAATGACAAACACCAAAATGATGTATATAACTATATGCATGAATAGGGTATAAACTCCCCCTGAAAATATTATCTCCCCTTTGAAAAATTATTACTCCCTCTGAATAAAATACAAATTAAATTTTGGGGATCCAACCTATAGTTGGATTTTCATTTGAGATATAGACGATATTTGAAACAATTGTTCCTTTAAGAACCCAAATTTTTTTAACTTTAATCGTCCGTCTTGGGCTTTTACAGTTCGAAATATGGTGCCCGATTTCAAACATTTTTCACAATGGGGTATTTTGAAATTTACGGATTCATTTTTAAAACGTGGTTTGAATCCTAACCCCTCTTTATTTAACATGTATTTTTGAACCGAGAGCATATTTTCAAATTTCTCGTTTCCGAGAGAAAATTTCTTCATCAAATTTTTTAGCTTGGTTTGAATTTTAATAAGATCATCCTTTAAAATATTTTTGTTTTCAATGCATTGTGAATGATCGGTCTTGATAAATTTCTCTTTTTCAAGAATTTTGGAAATCTCATTTTCCAATGATTTATTTTTGGATTTAAGGGATTTAATCTCGGATAAATTATTTTGAAAGTCGGTATGAAATAATTCAAATGCTTCAAATAGCTCGTCACGAGAGGATGTACTTACTTGACTTTCGACGTCGCTATCGTCGAATGAACTTCGTGCCATAAGAGCGAGATTATTTTGTTTGATAAAATCATCATCTTCGTCGTCATCGCTCCATGTTGCAACGAGAACCTCCTTTTTGGGTTTTACTCGGCAATTTTTAGCAAAGTGGCCTGGTTTACCACATAATCGACAAGAGTTGTCGAATTTTTTAGATTCGACCGAAAGGTCTTTCTTTCTCCGGTTTAATAAGGTTTGAAACTTATTAATATTTTTGGCATAGTATGCCGATTCTTCGTCGCTTTCATCAACTGGGATTTCTTCTCTTTTTGACATCTTAGCCTTCAAGGCTATCGATCTTTCCTTTGGCTTCGACTTGACACTTCGAGATTTAAGAACTATCTCATAATTAATTAGCGAACCAACTAGGACGCTAAAATCAAGCGTATTGAGATCTTTAGATTCCATGATCGCGGTCACGGTGCCGTCCCATTCGCTAGGTATTGATCGTAAAATTTTCTTGACTTTTTCACTACTAGATAATGGTTTTCCGAATGAAGCAAGTCCATTTGTGATGACCGAAAATCAGTCGAGCATGTTGGTGATGGACTCGTCACCCTTCATCATGAATAATTCATAGTCATGGAGAAGCATATTGATCTTCGTCTCCTTGACTTGAGTTGTCCCTTCGTGTGTGATTTCAAGAATTTTCCATATTTGTTTAGCACTTTCACACGATGAGATACGATTTACCTCTTCCGGATTTAAGGCACAATAAAAAAGTAGAGTAGCTTTACAATTTAGATGGTCGTTTTTCCAATCCTCGTCGTTATATTCTTCGAAAGATTTAAGCGTACCGTAAGATTTGAGAGGAACTTTCAGGCCAAGACAAATGATCTTCCAAATATCAATATCATAAGCACGAATGAAGATCGACATCTTTTTCTTCCACGTCATATAATTTGAGCCATCAAAAAATGGTGGTCGATTTAGAGCGAGGCCTTCGACTGGAGCAAATTGGAACGCCATTTGGATCGACTCCTCGGATGTTAAGCCGTGTTATGGAGTACCGCTCTGATACCAATTGTTGGAGCAAAATCGGTATATGCGCCGTGTTGCGGAAGCGTAAATATAAGGTGCGGAAATTAAACGACACAAGGATTTATAGAGGTTGGGCTATAATCGAGCCTACGTCCTCTCTAGGTATCTTTTTCTATAGGATAAAGATCAAAACCTCTGCACCTCTCTTCTATCGGTCGAGGGATAACCGTTACAATCACATCTTCTATTGGTCCGTGATAAACCACTCGTACTTGTCTTTGTGTCGGTCCAAGTTAAACCGTTTTCCTTTTCTATCGGACAAGGAATCAACCGCTCTAGCTTTCTATGGGTACTAGATAAACCTCACTAAGATAGCGATTGCGATTCTAACAATGTCGGATCCTTGATCCTAATAACACCGAATCCAATCGTATCTTTTCTTTTACCTCTCGTGTATGTGTTGACTTTATAAACATTCAAACTAACAATATAAGCTCAATATCACAACAACAATATAATGTATATCAATCTCTGATGAATGTATCGTTTGCTTGAAGTCGTTGTATGGAATAATACCAAGGATGTGGTATTTATAGCCTTCATCAACCAAACTAGCCGTTAGCTCCCTGTGCATTGATTACGGCCGCTATCAGCTTTCCATTACGTACGCTAACCGAGTTACGTACGTTAACCAACATTGTTTACGTACGTTAGCAAGACCTAGTTTGAGTCCAGTAGCATCCTTCTCCCTTCATTACGTACATTAGATAAACTTCATTACGTACGTTAGGCTTACGTCATTGCTGACGTCATATATCCGTTACCGCTTTTGTAACATTGACTCTTCCCAATGTTCATCTGGTTTGAACACCATTACGTACGTTATCCAACTTCCATTACGTACGTAAAACTCCACATGTTACGTACGCTATGTATGAGCGATTACGTACGTTAGCCTAGAATAATTCCAGCTTTTTGCACTTCATTTCCTTCGATGCTTTGCTTCGCCTTTTTGTTGTTTTGTTTTGTGTAACAAGTTGCCCCCTAGTTGGAAAGACTTCAAGAGCTACCTCAAGCACAAGCGAAAGGAGATGACTCTTGAAGACTTGATTGTGAAATTGCGCATTATGTCAGACGTGCGTGTTGTTACCCAAAATATTATCCGGAGATGATATTGCTGGAATGGTCGAGTAACAAACAAATGCGATAACACTTCCGTGGGAAAGTAAATAACACAAGATTTGTCGGGGTTGTTAGTCCCGGGCTTGAATGCTCTCGCGAGATGTTATTAATATAAATACTTTGGAGTACAAATATTAATGTTAGAATACTATTACAATGAGTGTAAAGATTCTAGTTATCTTAGCTATAGAGCGTGAAGATTGCGGGAAGAACCAGATATGAAGCTCTGTGAGTTGTTGCTTTTTGGAGTTCTGTATATGTGAATGAGTTTTTCCAGTAAGTCCACTATTTTCTGAATGTATATCTCTCTCTGAGGCCACTGTTGGAGGCCTACTACTTATAGTAGAAGAGGTTGCTAGGTCCTCCCCGGCGATCTCGGGCGACCGCCGTATTCTATATTAGAATAATGTGGGCGATTGTCCCATCACGTGGGACTGTTTCCTTAAAGTCCGAGGCTGCAGCTGGCAGCCAGATGTGCGGGCCAACGGGTAGTCCGCACGCGTCCTAAGTCGCTGTCAGGGGAGGACCCACTTTGTACCTTTCGACGGACCTGTCGGTAGGTGTGAAGGTGGTGACAAGCTGGGGTCAAAAAGCCTTATCTTATGGCGCCTTTTGCGGATCTGCACGTGGGTCTACGTCCGAGATTCGGTCTTCGAAGACTTTGACGGGTGTCGGATTCATACATGGCACGGGACGATCGTCTATGGTCGGACATCATAGGCGATCGCCAGATACCAATAGACAATCGCCTTGGGTGCCGACTGCTAGGCGTTTGCCCAACATCTGTCTTCTATGGTTGGCTCTTGACCATCACGCCGATCGCCATCGAGGCATATAAATCGCCGCACAACAATTGCCCCCCAGCTCACTCCGATGTTGAAAACATGGGGTGAGGTGGCACTGTTGGCGATCTCCTGTTTTAGACGATTGGCTCGTCTGCTTATGACAAGGACGATCATCGCCTGGACAATCTGATTTCGAATCCGGACGATCTCCTTATGCACTGGAAATAGCGGGAAATGGAGGCGGGATCTTGAAACGTTGCAGGGACACGCGTCGCGCTATCGTTGGGGGAGTCCGACGGTTTTGTCAGACTTGTCTTCTGGTGTGCCCTCGAAACGACGCGTACGCGGGTTTCGAGGGCTGTATTTAATGTGTCCCCCTCCCGACAGTTGCACTTCAGCCCTCGGGATTCCGCCTATTTGCATAGAGGTCCATGCACTCGCCTATAAAAGGGCTAAGGCCACTTCAGTTCAACCCTTTATGCGCCCTTGCTTTTCAGATGAGACTTTGCCGAATTTCTTCAAAGATTCTTGTGCCGACCGACTTTCCTTCTAGGTAATAACAAAAATTTTCTCTCCCCCTTTACTATTAAGAACATCTCTGGAGGAGGATCTAAAACATACGAGGCTGGTAGCTCTTTCGCCGCCGCGGCTTCGCCTGACCGGGAAGAAACCCCCGTGGCTCTTCATATGGAAACGGACGTCGAGGCTGTTCGTACGGGGATTGCACCCACGGAGATTGAAGAGCTTTTCAATGAAGCTGACGTGGCGAGGTCGGCGGCGACGGAGCAGAGGGGCTCACCGGTGGATGAGGATGAAGCGGTGAGGCTGTACTGGGAGCAGAACAGCGTGTTCGGCCCTGCCTTTTTGGATTTTGCCAAGCTCATGGAGAGGATTGCCGGACCATGTCCCCAGTTTGACTTCGGAGCCTATTCTGCCGCCCACCCCTGTGAGCCCGTGAAACGGACGGCGTTTCGGGCCGCGGACCACTCCCCGTGGATCCTAGGTCAGATTCGGAGTTCGGCGACCAGGAAAGACTTGAGTCGCTGGAGGGCGAAATACCATATTCCTTCTGATGTTTCGTTATATGTGCCCTCGGAGAATGAACGTGCCGACCAACCTCCCGAGGGTTTGGTCGCCGTCAATGAAATGATCCTGGAAGCCGGCCTGCGGTTCCCCTTGCCGTTTGCCATGTCATATTTGCTGACCGCCTGGAATGTGGCGCCGCTCCAGGTGACGCCGAACGCCTGGCTGCAGATCATTAGCACCCTGCCACTTTTTGGCGGTCATCGGTTGTTCCGCCTACCTTCTGCGTTGGAAATGAACTATCTCTTCAAGCTGACTGCGCAGAAGGGATCGCTCTGCGGCCACCACATTCAGGGTCGCATGGGTAGGGTGGTCCTTGGGGTGCCGAACAAGGTTCGGGGCGACCTGGCAAAATGGTGCTGGGTCGGCGGAGCGTGGAGGTCGGCATCGAGCGATAAGCCGGAGGAAGAGCTGAATATCCCCACCAGTTTTTGGGAGAGGAATCCGAGTAAGGGTTTTAACTCTCCCTTTGATCGGATACCCCTTGGACTGATCTAATTTGGTTTCCTTTTTGCAGGCTTCCTTGTTCCAGTGATCGACGATCTCCCTTTCAACTTCTTGATCGTCTCGGAGCGAATTCGCGGCCTGCCGGACTCCTATATCGACGTTCGCATAGTCAACTACGAACCTTATTGGTTGGGTGCCCGATTGTTTTGCTTCCCTCGCCATCTGAAGGTTCCAGGTATAAGTTTTCATTTCCTCTTTTCTGCTTGACGATCGTCTATTTGAAAGAGATGTCTAACTTGTCTGAATTTCTTCTTTGATAGAGATCCATTTTCCCCGTTATTCCGAGCCACCGAAAGAGATCTCAATGTCGAACCCCGGACTTTTGGGACGTCTTCACCAGGGAAAGAAGACAGGTCGTGCCCCAGCAACGACGTCCCGTCCTGTCCCTGCGGTGAGACCTACTATGGTGCCGGTCGTCGAGCCGAAAGCTCGGGAGGAAGAACAGCTCCAGCGCAACCGCAAGAGGCGGAGGCCGGAGGAGTCCCTACCGACTGCTGATGCGGAGGTATCCATTTTGGAGCCGCCGGTTGCCACGCCACCTATTTCTGTTGTTCCGATGGCGGAGGGGTCCAGGCCATCAGCTGCCTTCCTAAAGACCGCGGCGATCGCCGAAGCCGAAACTCCTCAGGGCAACCCCTATTTCGGCCGCGACCCCGAGTTGGTTGCCAGGTAAGAGCGGTTTGATCTTTCTGAGTTAGGCTATTTGTGTAGGGCGTATACTAACTCCTTTGTTTTTTTTTTTTTGTGTTGCAGGGTCCGTCTTGCCGATCCGGACGTCTCGCCGATGGTGCTGGATTTCTTGGTGAGCAAGTCTCCGCGCCAGTCCCTCGACATCCCTGCTTATGTTTCCCGGGCCATCACCTCTCTTCCTAAGGCTTGGACGACCGATATCGACGCGATTGCTCGTCGGCGGTCTGGAGATGCCATGCAGGTGACACTCGCCCTGACTCTCCGGGCAGCGACGATGGCCGTCCAAGCCGTTAAGGATTATGAGAATGCCGATTTCGCCAATCGGATAGTGGCCATGGAGAAGGAGTACCTGGAGACGGCCAAACGAGCCAAGCAGGACCTTGACCGGATGAAACAGGAGCTTGACCGGTCCCGGGGGTGGCGGATCGGTTCCGTGACTAGATGACGGAGGCTCGCCAGATGCACGCAGCCTCGCAGGAGGAGGTGACTAGGCTGAAGGCGACAGTGGATCGTCTCAACGGCGAGCTGGAGAAGGCGAAGGGAGAACTGGCCGCCAAGGTTCCCGAGCTTGTGGATGCTGACAAGACGACTACGGGGTTGAAAGAGCAGTTAAAGGCGATCGAGACCGATCCCTACCTTAATGTGGAATACGTCGGCGAGTTCGCCTACTATATGGCCTACGTCGATGCTATCCGTGCCGCCAAGAAGGTAGGGATCGAGGTCGGCCCCATGATGGAAACCTTCAAGGCCTACGTACTCGAGCATCGCCTGCAGCCGGACTTCTCCCTGCCGATCCTCGATCTCACCGACTTAGGGATTGATCTGAGCTGGTATCCGTTTCCGGATAAACTTATTTATCCTAAAGCCGGTGAGGAAGCGCGCGCCGATCCGCCTGCTGGAGGTGAAAGCCAGTCGGGGGTGGCCAGAGTGATGTTAGAGTTGTTTCGTTTTCCTTCACTTGTAATTTCTAGTTTTTCCTTGTATTGCCTTCGGGCTTGTATGTACGATCGTTTTGAATGGAATAAAATACTTCTTTTTGCATCTGATTCTTTATATGTACGATCGCCTCATGTATGATCACATCTTCTGAATGTTTGCATATGAATTTATACAAGTGTTTTCACAATTGCACCTGATGCCTTTTTTGTATGATCAACTGTTTGAATGTTCCGCTCCACTTTGATTTTGCACAATTGTCTGAATAGATCCGAATGCATTGGTACACTTGAAAATTCTTACTTGTGAGTTTCTTGAACAAAACCGATCGTCATGTGTGTGTTTGAACAAAGCCGATCGTGTATGGTTCCTTCCTCCTGATCGCATGTAGGAATAGCTCCACTCTGCCCCTTGTTTTTGTTTACTTAGTGTAAGTAAGCGAACGAAAATAGTATGTTTGATGAGCTATCTTTAGTTCGGCCGATTTTTCGAGGGAGGATGACTGTTTCAACTTCAAGGAACCATGCATGGTCGCGGAGTTCGATAGACCGACCTCCATAACCGTGTCTTTATGTGCGGGGGACATTCCATCCGTAGGTCTGTCCCGCGACTCACTTTATTGTTAGGGTCCTCCGTTAGGTTGCGCCCGCCTTGTATTTAAACGAAAGGCGAGCGGTCTTGGTCTGGAGGAGTCCTTGCACGGGGCTTCGTCGGTTTATTAGACTCCACGTCCGCGGATTATTAGCACTTTTATACCTCGGGTAGCCATGATAGATGGCGACCCTCGACGGTATACATTGTGACGGGGTAGGGACGCATCGCCTTGTTCGGGTCCATCATGTTAGATGATGTACCTTTGAGGGCGAGCGAGCGTGTCCACAGATTTACTTGGAGGGTCCTTCGGCTACGCTCACCTCGTATTTAAACGAAGGGCGAGCGATCGTAGCCCAAAGGAACCTTGCATGGACGAAGCTGTCGGTTCCATCGACTTCCAGGACCATGGCTGCACTTTTCTACCTCGGATCGCCATGTTAAATGACAATTTTCGACGGTATACATTGTGCTTGGGGCGGGGGGGCGATCGCTTGCATAGGTCTGTCAAGTTAGATGTCGACCTCTTGTAGGGCGAGCGAGTCGTCCTCTTTTTAGTTGTTTGTTTTCGTCGAGGAGAATCATATATAAAGGATTGAAGAATCTCATTAAAATCTGTGTACATTGGGTAACTGGACACAAAGTTTTCACTGGTAGTATTTCTTCAAATGTACGGCGTTCCAGGGATATTGGTCCGGAGTGCCGTCTGGGTATTCGAGTTCGTAGGCTCCCCTAGTCAGCCACTTAGATATCCTGAAGGGGCCTTCCCAATTCGGGCCAAAGACTCCTGTGTGTGTCTGGACCTTTTTGAGGACTAGGTCGCCCACTTGGAACCGTCTTTCCTTGACCTTCGAATTGAAGAATTTCTCGGATCTCCTTTTGTGGATTGTGTTCTTCATTTCTGAGGTCAGTCGCCGTTCTTCAAGCATGTCCAGGTCGATTTGTCGGGCTACATCATTGTCCGCCGTCATTTCCTGTTCAGTTCGATGGCTGAGGACGGCGATCTCCGAAGGGATCACCGCTTCTGTTCCGAAGGCGAGGGCGAATGAGGTCTCGCCGGTTGAGTTTCGGGTCGTCATTCGGTAGGACCACAAAACATCCGGAAGCTCGCTCGCCCATCGTCCTTGTTTGGATTCGAGTCGTGCTTTGATCGTGTGCTTGAGGATCTTGTTTACAGCCTCTACCTTCCCATTCGTCTGAGGGTGGTAAGGGGCCGAGAACAACTTTTTGATTCCCCATTTCTCACAGAATTGCATGACTTCCAAGCCGTCGAATTGCTTTCCGTTGTCGGAGATGATAGCTTGGGGTAGACCGAACCGGCATATGATGTTCTTCCAAATGAACTTGATTACTTGTTCTTTGCCGATCTTGTTGAGTGGTTCGGCCTCAACCCATTTCGTGAAATAATCGACCCCCACGATGGCAAATTTGCATCCTCCTGGCGCCGTCGGAAAGGGACCGATGAGGTCGATGCCCCATTGGGCGAACGGTCATGGACTGTACATAGAAGTGAGCTGTTCGGGGGAGAGCTTGATATTTGGGCCCATCACTTGACATATGTGACACGATCGGGCGTAAGCGATCGCGTCTTTTTGTAGTGTAGGCCATAAAAAACCTTGCCTGGTTGTCTTGTGGATGAGAGCTCATCCCACAGCATGATTTCCATAGATCCCGTCATGGATCTCGGCTAAAACGAGTTGGCCTTCCTCCAGCATTATGCACTTGAGGAGAGGTAGGCTGAAAGCTCGCTTGTAAAGCCGGTCGTCTAACAGGGTGTATCTGGTTGCTCGGAGCTGAAGCTGGCGAGCTTTGATACGGTCGGCGGGGACCGTTCCGTCCTTCAAGTATTTGATGAACGGAGTCATCTAGTTCTCCTCGGCAATGGCAACTGTGGTAACCAGGCTTCTGTCGATCGCCGGTTTTGTTGATTTCGTGATTTGGATGTTAGAGAAGTCGGCCGCCCCATATGACGACGCTAGTTTGGATAGGGCATCGGCTTGGGAGTTGTGCTCTCTCGGGACTTGTTCGATTAGCACTTCCTCAAATTTCGTGCACATTTCGGCGACCAATTCTTGGTATTTGGCCATCTGTTCGCCGCGCGCCTCATATTCTCCCTTGACTTGGTTCACGACCAAGGGGGAGTCCATGAAAATGTGGAGACGGCGAACATCTAGGGCGAGGGCTAGATCGAGCCCGCCTACCAAAGCTTCGTACTCGGCTTTATTGTTGGTCGCACGAAACCCGAAACGCACAGCATTTGTGAAACTTTGGCCGTTGGGGCTGATGAGGACAATCCCTGCCCCTGCTCGCGAGTTGGTTGCCGAGCCGTCCACGTACAACTTCCAAGCAGGACGGCCGACCTGGGTCGGACTGGGAGGGAATTTTAGTTCCACCACGAAGTCCGCCAGAGCTTGGCCTTTGATCGCCGTGGGAGGAGCGTATGTGATACCGTATTGGGCGATCTCCAGTGACCACTTGAGGAGTCTCCCGTTGGTGTCTGGTCGGTGTAGAACTTGCCTCAAAGGGAGAGTCGTCAGAACCTCCACTTGATGTTCGAAGAAGTAGGCCCTTAGCTTGCGAACACTCATGATTAAATCGTAGGCAATCTTCTCCAGAGGCGTGTATCGCGTTTCCGCGTCATGGAGCACTTTGCTAACGAAGTAGATTGGCAAGTAAACTTGCCCCTCCGCTCGCACTAATACAGCACTCAGCGCGACCTCCGAGGCCGCCAGGTAAAGGAATAACTTTTCACCGGGGATCGGCTTCGCCAAGATCTGGGGGTTAGATAGGTACTCCTTTATTTTTGCGAATGCTATCTGACTCTCCTGTGTCCATGCGAACTTCTCGTTCTTTATGGTCGCGAAGAATGGCTTGCTTTTATCCCCGAGCCGAGATATGAAACGGTTGAGGGTAGCTAGACAACCCGTGAGGCGTTGCACCTGCTTGACATTCCGGGGCTCCTGCATGTCGAGGATCGCCTGGATCTTGGTGGGGTTCGCCTCGATTCCCCTTTGGCTCACGATGTGCCCCAGGAATTTTCCGGAGCTCACCCCGAAGTTGCATTTCTTGGGGTTAAGCTTCATATTGAGCTTTTTGAGGATGGCGAACGTCTCGGCTAGGTCACTGAGGTGATCTTCCTTTTTGAGGCTTTTGACCACGATGTCGTCAATGTAGACCTCCATGGTCTTGCCGATCTGGTTGGCGAACATCCCGTTAACTAGCCATTGGTAGGTCGCGCCTGCATTCTTTAGGCCGAACGGCATTCGGACCCAAAAGTACACGTCTTTTTCCGTGTGGAATGATGTGTGTTTTATGTCTTTGTCTGCCATGGGGATCTGATGGTATCCGGCGAAGGCATCCATGAACGACATCATTTCGCAGCCTGTTGTGCTATCGACCAAGTGGTCAATATGAGGCATCGGAAAGTGATCTTTTGGACATGCCGCGTTGAGGTCGGTGAAGTCGATGCATAACCTCCAGGAGTTGCTTGGCTTTTTGACGAGTACCGCATTGGATACCCATTGTGGCTCGTCTGTAGCTACTCCGATTAGTTTGTTATCGAGTAGCTTTTTGACTTCTATGTCGAGCGCTACGTACTTCTCAGGACCGAAGTTTCTACGTTTCTGGTGAACAGGCTTCCTTGCTGGGTCGATCTTTAGATAGTGGCAAGCGTGTTCAGGACTTATGCCGACCATATCTTGATGCGACCAGGCAAAGACTCCGATGTTCTTACGTAGTAAACTGATCAGATCCTCCTTTAACTCAAGGTCGATGCTTGTGCCGATCTGTACTTCCCGCTCCGGGCGAGCCGGATCTATCGTTATACATTCCAACTCTTTAATGGGGATGGTCCCTTCTCGTTTGGAACGATTTACGGACTCGATCCTCGGATCGATGTCGAGGCTTGGCTCGAAGCCGATCCTCGACTCGATGTCGTCCGCCAATCGATGTGAGATGCCGTCCTCTGAGTCGGGCTGGTTCGAGGTGCTTGGCTTGTCGATCTCCATCGGTTGATTGTCAATCGTCTCAATGTTATAAATAGTATGGGAAGTGCTTAAAGAAGTTTCGACACAAGAATAATTCAAACATTTCTTAGCCATTAGTTGGTCTCCTTTTACAGTACCGACCGTCCCATCGGCAGTGGGGAATTTGATACAGTAAAAGAAAGAAGAGGCGACCGCCTCGAAGGTTTCTAAAAATGGGCGACCTAGGAACCCATTATAGATGCTGGGCCTATCTATGATTACAAAATTTCGGTTCCTAGTAATCCTAATCTTGGGATCGTAATAGCATATTAGCTCGACAGAGAGCTTGATCCTTCCATAAGCTTGGACAGTGCTGTCGCCAAACCCTTGAAGCACGGTATCAAATGGCTTGATGAACTTGGTTAGGTTGCCGAGCTGGTCAAGAACGGATTTGAATATGATATTGCAAAAGCTCCCATTGTCAACCAGCACGCATACATGCAGAGATTACCAATGCATCCTCTTTGGGGCACTGCACCCCCTCCCTATCCTTGTTGGAGAAAGTGATGAGCGCGTCTTTGGAGATAGTTGGCTCTGGGGGAGATTCCATCGTTCTGACGGCGATCGCGTCCCCCAGTCCTTTCGGCCCGGGGTTCTGGCTTGGTAACCAAGTTATCCAACTTGCCTTCCTTAAACAGTCTCCAGAGTTGTCTGAGGAGGTCGCGACACTGGCTGGTGTTGTGGCCGGGACTCTTGTGGTAGGCACAAAATTTGCTGCGGTCTAGATTACCGTTGTCCCTTAACGGCTTTGGTTTGTTAAGCCACTCGCGCCCCTTGATGGCGTTAAATATGTGGGCCGGAGATAGATTGAGGTTGCGGAGGAGGTGAACCTCCACATCCTCGAAGTCTTTGAATTCACCGGGTGGCTTTGCAATCGCCTTTCTGGGCTTGGCGACCGCCTTCTTCTGGATGTGGGATGGCGCCTTCCCTTCCCCGGTAGATCCCTCCCCTAAGCGGAGGGTGAGCATCCTCTGCCTAGCTAGGAAGTCGGCGGCCCTGACGCGGAAGATCGCGTAGGTCGGGGGGATGTCCTTCGTGAGGTGCCTGAACATGGGCGAATGGCCATAGAATTCCCCTAGAACCGAGTAGAGAGCGAGCTCGTCGCTAATGGGCTCGCCGGTGAGGACTATTTCATCTACCCGGTCGATGTAGTCTTCATCGGGATCGTTCTTTCCCTGTCTGATTTTCATCATGCGGTGGGGGCCTTCTGTAATATCCGCATTTTTCTTCCCCTTGTATTTTTATTTTCGGTGTATTTCTCGATTGTAGCGACCCTCGTGTATCTTTCAGTGTAACTTTTCCGTCATCTATTGATCTGATTCTCGTAATTGTTGTGCGGAACCGCCGTTTCGGGGTTGCCGTGGATCCATTCTATGCTATGATGCGTTGTGAGGTATTCCGTTTGATGTTTCGTTCGTATTCCGGTGTTGTAGACCGTTTATATTCTGTACCTAGCGCACGCTAATTTTTCTGCATAGCGCACGCTAGAAGTCCCTTTGTAGCGCACGCTACGTTTACTTCGTAGCGCGCGCTAGCGAGTTAGCTCTGGGAGTGGCAGTTCAGCTCCCAGCCCTCTGGACTATCGGATTAGCGCACGCTACCTTGTCTAGCACACGCTAATGTCGGGAGACTAGCGCACGTTAAGTTGTTCAGTAGCGCGCGCTAGGACTGCCCAAGATCGACAGCTTTACTATCAACCGGCCAGTACCGATTAGCGCACGCTACGCTCGTATGGTAGCGCACGCTAACGGGTCGTGAGTTTTGGGCGGTTAGCTCTTGGACTACCGATGTCCGTAGCGCACGCTATTGGTCGATAGCGCGCGCTACCGAGAGGTTATTAGCGCACGCTACGTTTCGAGTAGCGTACGCTAACGGCCAGAAATCTGGCTACTGGACTGGGACGCCAATTGTTTGTTCTGTATTTTCATCCCGTTAGCGTATGCTAACCTTGAGGATTAGCGCGCGCTAACACTTCCTGGCTATATAAACCAGGGAGTTGACCGAGATAAACATAAATCCTCATTTCTTCCTCTCTCCGCGGCGAAGGCGATTCCGGGGCGATCTTCTTGGCGATTTCTTCTTCCAATCATCTCATCCAACATCTTTCTTGAGTTCTTGGAGTATTATAACAACATCAACACGAATCTTTCATCCTAATCCACTGTAAATCTCTTAGAACCCTACTTTTGGATAATTTGGGGGTTTTGGGATTTTCTTCTGATTCGTTCCATTTTGTTGGTGGATTCATGATGAATATGATTAATCTTGTTGATATCATTAGTTTTCCTACGGATTCATGGTATATTTTCATAGCTTTGCGAAATCGAGAGGGTTTGGTTGTGGTCCGCCCTCGTTGTAATTTTTATTCGATTATACATGAATCGTAGGCGGGTTTCCGGGTGTATTCCATTTCCATAATCGTTTAGAAGTGGTTGTGATTGTGCTATTCGAATCGTTAGGTTCATTTTCGTCGGTTCCTCGCGGTCGTGCTTGATTCTTCCGTTCCGTTCGTGTCATCGTCTATTTAATCGAGGCAAGTATCCTTATGAACTTACAATCTTGACATAGTAGTATTGTATGAGAAATGGTGTGTGTGTGTATGCTCACTACGGGTTAGATCCGACGGGGTCTCGGTAGGGATCCATAGAGACGTGGATCGACGAGCTTGCTTTTAACCACTACGGGTTAGATCCGACGGGGTCTCGGTAGGGGTCCACAGAGACGTGGATCGACGGTTAATTGTGGTGCATTTTACAAATGTGATTTGATATTGGCATTTCCGGAAATGAGTGCTTTGGAACTATGCTTTTCTTTATTGTATGCATTTACTATATGTGTAAGATGTTAGTTGTTCATCTGGTTACTTGTACTGGTGTAATTGCTAACCCCTCTGGGGACCCATTTTGGGGAAATTCGTTTTATGAATTTCAGGTCAGGTTCATCGAGACGAACGAGCGCTGGACCAGTATGCGGATGATGGCCGAGCGTGATGATTGTGCACGAGTGATGTCTTAGTGTCTTCTACCTTTTCATATTTTGTGGTTTTGTTTGAACTAATAGAAGTACTCGAGTACTTAAGAATTTTTACTCGTCTGGATTGTATTGTTGTTTATCGTGTTTGTGTCGAATTATGATGTTATGTTGACCGGTTGAACCGGGTGGATTATTTTGTTGGGCGTCTTTATGACGAGGTGTTATTCTGTTGTTCTGTGAGTCGATGAGTATGATGTTTGGTCAGCCTGGTGGGTCCCATGTAGGGATTCACGGCGCTGTAATATACCTCGAATATCTTGGGGGTGTTACAGAAAATGGTATCAGAGATACTAGGTTATGGATACCTAGGCTTGTCGGTTTATTGGGTCTTGTTGTGTTTTGTTTTGCACATCATCGTCACGCTGCCATGATTCCGGTACTACCAGTGTTCGTAAGTTTTTCCTTCCCCTGTTCCTTATTCCCTTGTATCGCACCCTTGATTCTCGATTTGTGATTGTTCTTTTCTTGTACTTACCATCGTATGGCTTTTGCTACTTATTTAACGCCAGTATGGATGCTGGAAGAGGCCGTGGTCGTGGACGTGGTCGTGGGCGCGTCCGAGGACGTGGGCGGCAGGGGCGGCCACGTCGCGATCTTCGGAGCCGGCGATCGGCGACCGTCAGCGCCATGCTTCTTCTCAGGAGCGTGCCGTCCTTGGTTTTGCGGCCATTATGCAGCAAATGGTGAACCAAATGGCGGCGATAGCTCAAACGGTTCGTAATCCAGATCGTGCCCATGCTAATCGGGCGGAGCGGACCGTTGGCTCCAAGATGTCATCAAGATGCATCCTTCTCGCGGAGCTTCAGACCCGATTGGCCGGGAAGGGTGGATCAAGGAGATATCTAAAGTCTTCACTGCTACCAACTGTCCCGAGGACCGTAAGGTCCCTATTGCCCAAGACTTTCTCACCGGGACGCTACGGACCGGTGGGAGGCCGTTGGGCCCAAAGATCATGCCGCTTCGTGGGCCGAGTTTCAAGAATTGATGGAGATGAATATTGCCCGTGGCGATCCGATGTGCTCAACCGCGGGATATCCCCGTATCTCAAGCTATTGCCGATTTTAACAGGAGTTGGGTTATGTGAAGACCCAAGTTGTCGAGGAGAGCGACAAAATTTTCCATTTTTCCGCGGATGAAGTTGTCGATTCGGGACTATATGTCGGGCTCGTATGCACTACCTTGAAAGATTACCGAGCGGGGCCCTTGCTTACGATATGTCCGTGACGGCGAGTGAGGCGGCCCGCGAGAGTAAGAAACATAAGTCCGCCGGGAACTTTTCGGGCCACAAGGGTGGGGGTCACAGAGATCCCAATCTGCTAACTTCCCACGGCGGTGGTCCAGCCTGCTCCGGGGTCCTCGTGGAACTACCAAGGTGCTCCTTTCGTGATGTGAAGTGTTTCAATTGTGGTCGCATGTGCCACGCTGCCGTACTTGTTTGAGCCCTTTGTCGACGTGTAATCGTGTGGCTGCCCGGCCACAAGGTCCGTCAGGCCGAGAGGGAGAGAATTCTTGGTGCCCGGGCTTCCATTCCAGCGCCTAGGGAACCAAGTGTGAATCAGGGATCGTTTGCTCCTCAATCTCCGCCGAGTGCTAGTCAGGGGAGAGGTCGGGGTCATCCCTCTAAGGGGGGGAGCTTCCAGTATCGGCTCAGCCCACCCGCGTGTCTATGAGATGCGGAGAGCCGATGACCCAGCGGCTACCGTGGCGACAGGTACCGTTTATATTCTTTCTCATCCTGTCAGTGTGCTTTTCGATTCCGGTGCTACGCATTCGTTCATATCTTTGGATTGTGTGCGCCGTTTGAGTCTCGACTGTTTGATGCCTTGTGAACCCTTCATCGTTAAGCTTTCTAGCGGTGATAGGATCGTTGGTGATCAGGAGGTTCGAGACTGTTTTGTACTTATTTGTGAGAGGACTTGGCCCTCTAATCTTATTGTTGTGAGTATCGAGGGTGAGGATTTGATTCTTGGGGATGATTGGCTCGAGCGGCATGGTGCGATCATGAACTACCGCACGAGAATCATCACTATGTTAGCCGAGGATCAAGAGAGCACTCTTTCGCGGGCGAAAGAGGGGAAACCAGAATTGCTATTAACGCCTTGAAGGCGATGAGACTCCTGCGAAAGGGGTGTACTGGCTATTGGTGCTACGCCTTGCAGGCAGAGAGTGGTGGAGTCGAGCTTTCGTCGATTCCAATCGTTAGCGAGTTTCCTGATGTATTTCCTGACGAGTTACCGGGATTGCCACCGGATCGTGAGGTCGAGTTTGCTATAGAGTTAGAGCCGGGCGCGACTCCTATTTCGAAGGCGCCCTATTGCATGGCACCATCAGAGATGTCCGAGTTGAAGAAGCAGTTGAGTGAGCTTCTTGAGTCAGGGTATGTTCGACCGAGCGCCTCGCCATGGGGCGCACCGGTCCTGTTTGTGCGGAAGAAGGATGGTTCACTACATTTGTGTATCGACTATCGCGAACTAAACAAGGTGACCATCAAGAACAAGTATCCTTTGCCGAGAATTGATGACTTGTTCGATCAGTTGCAGGGAGATGCAGTGTTCTCGAAAATTGATTTGAAATCGGGGTACTATCAGCTCCGGGTGAGGGAATCCGATGTGCCGAAAACAGCTTTTCGAACGAGATACGGACATTATGAGTTCGTAGTTATGCCTTTCGGGTTAACTAATGCGCCGGCGGTGTTCATGCAGTTGATGAACAAAGTCTTTATCAAGTATTTGGATAAGTGTGTCGTCGTCTTTATTGACGATATTCTTATTTATTTGAGGAGTGAGGAAGAGCATGCCCACCATTTGCGGGTAGTATTAGACATTTTGAGAACCGAGCAACTCTATGCAAAGTTCTCGAAATGTGAGTTCTGGCTGAAGGAAGTGATGTTTTTAGGTCACGTGATTTCAAATAGGGGGTTCGTGTGGATCCGCGTAAGGTTGAGGCAAGGTTGGATTGGGCACCGCCCAAGAATGTGAAGGAGCTCCGTAGTTTCTTGGGTTTGGGCGGCTACTATCGTAGGTTCGCCGAGGGTTTCTCAAAACTAGCTCGCCACTTACGCAGCTTGCTCCGTAAATCCGAGAAGTTCGTTTGGAATGACGAGAGGCGCCGAGTTTTGAGGGATCAAGAAGCGTTTGACTTCATCCCGGTTTTGGCGTTGCCATGTGGCAACGAGGGTTTTGCCGTTTATAGCAATGCTTCGGTCGTGGTCTTGGGTGCGTATTGATGCAAGACGGCAAGACCATTGCCTATGCGTCGAGACAGCTTGAGGCCGTATAAGCTGAACTACCCTACTCATGATTTGGAGTTAGCGGCAATGCTTTTGCGCTCAAGATTTGGCGTCACTATCTTTTTGGCTCGCATGTCGATTTTTACCGATCATAAAAGTCTCGAAATACATATTTACTCACGGAGTTGAATATGAGGCAGAGGAGGTGGTTAGAGTTGATTAAGGATTATGACCTCGAGATCCTTTATCATCCGGCAAGGCGAACGTCGTGGCCGACGCCTTGAGTCGAAACCTGCGTTGCGAACGCTTGAGATCCTTACGCCTCGGCCCGAGCTTCACGGGCTTTGATCGAGTTAGATGTTGAAGTTTTGTTGCACGAGCCGTCGGGCAACTTCGTGCTTTAGAGATTTCGCTGCCTTTGATCGATGAAATTAAGTCAAGCGATTAGAGGATCCGATGATTACTCAAATCCGAGAGAACGTTCTTAAGGGAAAGTCTCCTGGGTTTTTGATTAACGAGGATGGTGTTTTTAGGTTCCAGTCGGCTTTGTGTGCCGAACGACCCAGAGTTGCGACAGAGTATTTTGCGTGAGGCCCATACTACACCTTATTCTGTTCATCCTGGTTCGAGTAAGATGTACAAGGACCTGAGGAGGAATTTCTGGTGGAACGATATGAAGGAAGAGGTCTCACAGTTTGTAGCGAGATGTTTGACTTGTCAACAGGTCAAAATCGAGCATCAGCGACCGGCTGGGTTATTGCAGTCACTTCCCGTTCCGGAATGGAAGTGGGAAGATATATCGATGGATTTCATTACGAGTTTGCCGAGATCGAGGTCGGGCATGAATATGGTATGGGTGATTGTTGATCGCCTGACCAAGTCGGCACATTTCCTGGGCATCAAGGACACTTGGGGCCCGGAGAAGTTAGCTCGTGTGTTTATCGCGCAGATTGTGAGGCTTCACGGTACTCTGAAGTCTATCGTGTCGGATCGCGATGGCCGTTTTGTATCGCACTTTTGGCAGGCGGTGCATAAGGCGTTGGGTACCCGTTTGCATTTGAGTACCTCTTTTCATCCCCAGTCAGATGGACAGTCGGAACGCACTATCCAGACATTCGAAGATATATTGCGTGCTTGTGCCCTCGATTGGGGTAGCGATTGGGAGGAACATTTGCCATTGATCGAATTCACGTACAACAATAGTTGGCACGCGTCGATTCGGATGGCACCGTATGAGGCACTTTATGGGCGGCGATGTCGATCACCAATTTGTTGGAATGAAACGTCCGACTTAGTCGGGACCGAGCCGGACGTCGTTTTAGAGACGAGGCGGAAGATAGAAGTAATTCGAGAACGGATGTTGACTGCCCAGAGTCGACAGAAGTCGTATGCCGACGCCCGTCGCCGACCTTTGGAATTCGAGGTGGGAGACCACGTTTTGCTAAAGGTGTCGCCGACGAAGGGAGTTTTTCGTTTCGGGAAGAAGGGGAAGTTGAGTCCGAGATTTATTGGACCCTTTGAGATTCTCGAGCGAGTCGGTGAGTTGGCATACCGTTTGGCGTTACCTCCAGCCTTGAGTCATGTTCATAGCGTTTTTCATGTTTCCCAGTTGAGGTAATATGTCCCTGATCCTAGTCACGTCATCGATTATGGTGAGATTGATGTCGCCGAGGATATTACTTTTGAAGAGCGTCCTTTGAAGATCTTGGAGCATCGTGAGAAACGACTGAGGCATAAGACCATACCTTTGGTCAAGGTGCAGTGGTCGAGGCACGGTGTCGAGGAGGCAACTTGGGAAACCGAGGATAGCATGCGTGCTAGGTACCCCGAGTTGTTTGTTTCTTAAGTTTCGGGACGAAACTTATTTTTAGAGGGGTAGAATGTAATATCCGCATTTTTCTTCCCCTTGTATTTTTATTTTCGGTGTATTTCTCGATTGTAGCGACCCTCGTGTATCTTTCAGTGTAACTTTTCCGTCATCTATTGATCTGATTCTCGTAATTGTTGTGCGGAACCGCCGTTTCGGGGTTGCCGTGGATCCATTCTATGCTATGATGCGTTATGAGGTGTTCCGTTTGATGTTTCGTTCGTATTCCGGTGTTGTAGACCGTTTATATTCCGTACCTAGCGCACGCTAATTTTTCTGCATAGCGCACGCTAGAAGTCCCTTTGTAGCGCACGCTACGTTTACTTCGTAGCGCGCGCTAGCGAGTTAGCCCTGGGAGTGGCAGATCAGCACCCAGCCCACTGGACAATCGGATTAGCGCACGCTACCTTGTCTAGCGCACGCTAATGTCGGGAGACTAGCGCACGTTAAGTTGTTCAAGAGCGCTGCGTGGATCCCCAAGATCGATGCTTTACTATCGAACCCGGCCAAAGATTAGCGCACGCTACGCTCTTATGGTAGCGCACGCTAACGGGTCAGGTGAGTTTTGGGCAGTTGGCTACTGGACTCGGCTGATGTCCAGGTAGCGCACGCTATTGGTCGATAGCGCGCGCTACCGAGAGGTTATTAGCGCACGCTACATTTCGAGTAGCGTACGCTAACGGCCAGAAATCTGGCTACTGGACTGGGACGCCAATTGTTTGTTCTGTATTTTCATCCCGTTAGCGCACGCTAACCTTGAGGATTAGTGCGCGCTAACACTCCCTGGCTATATAAACCAGGGAGTTGACCGAGATAAACATAAATCCTCATTTCTTCCTCTCTCCGCGGCGAAGGCGATTCCGGGGCGATCTTCTTGGCGATTTCTTCTTCCAATCATCTCATCCAACATCTTTCTTGAGTTCTTGGAGTATTATAACAAGATCAACACGAATCTTTCATCCTAATCCACGGTAAATATCTTAGAACCCTACTTTTGGATAATTTGGGGGTTTTAGGATTTTCTTCCGATTCGTTCCGTTTTGTTGGTGGATTCATGATGAATATGATTAATCTTGTTGATATCATTAGTTTTCCTACGGATTCATGGTATATTTTCATAGCTTTGCGAAATCGAGAGGGTTTGGTTGTGGTCCGCCCTCGTTGTTATTTTTATTCGATTATACATGAATCGTAGGCGGGTTTCCGGGTGTATTCCATTTCCATAATCGTTTAGAAGTGGTTGTGATTGTGCTATTCGAATCGTTAGGTTCATTTTCGTCGGTTCCTCACGGTCGTGCTTGATTCTTCCGTTCCGTTCGTGTCATCGTCTATTTAATCGAGGCAAGTATCCTTATGAACTTACAATCTTGACATAGTAGTATTGTATGAGAAATGGTGTGTGTGTATGCTCACTACGGGTTAGATCCGACGGGGTCTCGGTAGGGGTCCACAGAGACGTGGATCGACGAGCTTTCTTTTAACCACTACGGGTTAGATCCGACGGGGTCTCGGTAGGGGTCCACAGAGACGTGGATCGACGGTTAATTGTGGTGCATTTTACAAATGTGATTTGATATTGGCATTTCCGGAAATGAGTGCTTTGGAACTATGCTTTTCTTTATTGTATGCATTTACTATATGTGTAAGATGTAAGTTGTTCATCTGGTTACTTGTACTGGTGTAATTGCTAACCCCTCTGGGGACCCATTTTGGGGAAATTCGTTTTATGAATTTCAGGTCAGGTTCATCGAGATGAACGGGCGCTGGACCAGTATGCGGATGATGGCCGAGCGTGATGATTGTGCACGCGTGATGTCTTAGTGTCTTCTATCTTTTCATATTTTGTGGTTTTGTTTGAACTAATAGAAGTACTCGAGTACTTAAGAATTTTTACTCGTCTGGATTGTATTATTATTTATCGTGTTTGTGTCGAATTATGATGTTATGTTGACCGGTTGAACCGGGTGGATTATTTTGTTGGGCGTCTTTATGACGAGGTGTTATTATGTTGTTCTGTGAGTCGATGAGTATGATGTTTGGCCAGCCTGGTGGGTCCCATGTAGGGATTCACGGCGCTGTAATATACCTCGAATATCTTGGGGGTGTTACACCTTCTGGCCGGGCAACTTTGGCGGCAAAATACGACGTGAAGTCATTCGCCAGATTCTCAAAACAATTGATCGAGCGAGGTGGCAGTGAGATGTACCACCTATGGGCGAGATCGCCCAATGTCAATGGGAACATTCGGCACTTCGTCGTGTCCGATGCTCCATATCTGGTCATGTAAATCCGGAACTTGCTCAAATGGGTCTCAGGATCCGATCTCCCCTCGTATAGAGGTGTTTGAGGGGGAGTGATCTTCGGTTGAACTGGGGCGAGCTCGATCTGGACCGCAATTGGCTCACTCGGTCCAGCGATCGATCTCTTGGCACCTGCCCCAGTTTCTAAGAGCGCCTTCATTTCGTCGAGCTGACGCTGCATGGCGGCCATCGCCGTAGCCTGACTGCTCGATGATTGGCTCTCGGAGCGGGAGCCAAGGCGATCATGTACTGATCTCCTGGCCCCATGGTAAGTGATGAGTTCTCCGCCTCCGAGCTCAATTCTTGGGCGAGGGGGAGCCCGTTGGCCGACCTATCTTCTGGGAGTTAGGTATGCCGAACTCCTGGTGACGGATTCGGACTCCGATGGCTCCCGGCTGGGACCCGAATGCCCGGGTCGCCATGAGGGGTCGCTCCCTAGGCGGCTGAAGATGGAGTCATCCCGCCTCACGAGTGCTTTTTCTTGCGGCTCGGGGCTTTCTGACGATTTCTCGACATATAGCCCCTTGAGTTTCTGCTTGCCCGCACGGCGGATGGCGGAGGGAGTAATGGTGGGCGAGTCGCACGCCCTCCGTCGCTTCCTGAGGATGGCCATAGCCTCCTCGATCTGTTCCGTAGTCTGAAACTGATCGAGTGAGAGTCTGGGACTGTCCATCGGGGGCGAGAGCCTAGCGTCGCCGCGGTCGCCTTCCGCCGTAGGTTGGGATTCGGTCTGGGCTGGAATGAGAGGCCCGGCAGATCGCAGGGTGGCTCTTTTGGAGGTCATGGCAGATGTCATGTTTCTGAAAGTTTTTCTTTGAAGAACAGTGAGTGTTTCTTCAAGTATATGCCCCGGAGAACAGTGAGTGTTCTTCGAGACGGTCGAAATAAAAATGAAGGTTAAGATGCCCTCCTTCTAGCGCCAATTGTTGTTACCCAAAATATTATCCGGAGATGATATTGCTGGAATGGTCGAGTAACAAACAAATGCGAGAACACTTCCGTGGGAAAGTAAATAACACAAGATTTGCCAGGGTTGTCAGTCCCGGGCTTGAATGCTCTTGCGAGATGTTATTAATATAAATACTTTGGAGTACAAATATTAATGTTAGAATACTATTACAATGAGTGTAAAGATTCTAGTTATCTTAGCTATAGAGCATGAAGATTGCTGGAAGAACCAGATATGAAGATGTGAGTTCTTGCTTTTTGGAGTTTTGTATATGTGAATGAGTTTTTCCAGTAAGTCCACTGTATTCAGAATGTATATCTCTCTCTCAGGCCACTGTTGGAGGCCTACTACTTATAGTAGAAGAGGTTGCTAGGTCCTCCCCGGTGATCTCGGGCGACCGCCGTATTCTATATTAGAATAATGTGGGCGATCGTCCCATCACGTGGGACTGTTTCCTTAAAGTACGAGGCTGCAGCTGGCAGCCAGATGTGCGGGCCAACGGGGAGTCCGCACGCGTCCTAAGTCGCTGTCAGGGGAGGACCCACTTTGTACCTTTCGGCAGGCCTGTCGGTAGGTGTGAAGGTGGTGACAGGCTGGGGTCAAAAAGCCTTATCTTGTGGCGCCTTTTGCGGATCTGCACGTGGGTCTACGTCCGAGATTCGGTCTTCGAAGACTTTGACGGGTGTCGGATTTATACGTGGCACGGGACGATCGTCTATGGTCGGACATCATAGGCGATCGCCAGATACCAATAGACGATCGCCTTGGGTGCCGACTGCTAGGCGTTTGCCCAGCATCTGTCTTCTATGGTTGGCTCTTGACCATCACGCCGATCACCATCGAGGCGGCACAACAGTGCGAAAGAATGATCATAAACCAAAATGTCTGATCGATGCTAAGACCAATCTGTTGGAGCAAGGCAGTCCCTCCCTAAAACGAGCTCACCCAAGTGTCCAAAACAAGAACAAGGGAAGCAACCAGCCAAGAAGTTTGATGGTGATTGCTTCAACTGTGGCAAACATGGGCACGCGGCTAAGGACTGTCGAAAGCCGAAGGCCAACAAGAAGAAGAAACATGTTGCCAACATCGCCGAGATTAATGGTGTTTGGAAAGAGGACGATCTTACTGCTGTGGTCACCGAAGAGGTCAACCACGTTGAGAACTAAGGTGGTTGTTACGTCGACGCCGGTGCGACCGCCCACATTGGTGCCGATAGGAGCCAGTTTAAGAACTATCAAGCTGTTGAGGGGAGGAAGCTCAACATGGGGAATCTAGCTTCATCTGAGATTATCGGAGTAGGAGAACTGGACCTCAAACTAACGTCCGGACAAACACTCACCTTGAAAAATGTGCTTCATGTTCTTGATATGAGGAAGAACTTGATCTCGGGCTCTATACTAGTTAATAAAGGGTTTAAACTAGTGTTTGAGTCAGATAGAGTTATCACAAAAAAGTTAGGTTTCTTGGTAAGGGTTACCTCACAGAGGGACTCTTTAAACTTAATGCTTTGGCTATGCGCCATGTAACCAAGTCTGCTAATGCTAATGAAAATGCTACTGCTTCCTCTTATTTGACTGAGTGTTCTGATTTATGGCATTGTAGATTAGGTCATGTGAATCTAAATGCTATAAAAAGATTAGTAAACTTAGATTTACTAAAATTAAAGGAAGTCAATACTCAAAACAAATGTGAGATTTATGTTGAGGCAAAAAATGACGAAGCTTCCGTTTCATTCGGCAAAATGAAACATAAAACCCCTTGAATTAATTCACACAGACGTGTGTGATTTAAAGTTTGTGCAAACTAGAGGTGGTAAGAAGTACTTTATCACTTTCATCGATGACTGCACAAGATATTGTTATCTTTATCTTTTGAGAAGTAAAGATGAGGCTATTGAAGCTTTCAATACATTTTGGTTAAACAATCAAAATAAGCATTCCAAAAAATATAGGATAGCAAAGGGTATTTGTGGGGAGGTTTACCCAACTTAAATACTACTACATGATTTTCTTCACTGAAAAACATGTTCAGATCCTTCAAAATTAAATGATCGAAATGCTGAATCGCGATGATGTAACATGGAAAATATAAAACCAATGCCACTTCGAAGAAGAATCAAAACCAAAAGAAGACTAAAATAACAAAATCTGCAAAAATATTTAAAAAGGGAGAATGAGCATTCGAGCCTGAAAACACAGGACTTTAGGCTCTAAACTCATGACAGAGCAATGAGTCTCGTTAGTTTTGCCGTTCCGCTTCCACAAAGATATTATAATAACAATCCCGTGCCCGAAGTCGAGCCATTTTGATTCGTGACGCATACTCTTCTCTCGACCCTTGACCATCAAATAATCTTCAGCAAGCAAGTTGTTCCACATTAGCAGGTCCCCTCAGAATTAAAAAGCACTTACGCGTGGACGCATCCAATTTGCAAGTGTTGGCAGAAATATGTCTTGCTGCTGAGTTAAGCAGTCAGCCTTACCACCGCTTGCCGGAAGAGATGCCTTTATAGTTAAAAACTTTTCCTTTTTCAAATGGTGCATTTACAAGTTTTTTCAATAAAAACAACCTTTGTTTTTTCCGAGTGTGATTCCATCCTTTTCACCAAAGGGATCAGTTAAATCTGAAAACATAAGCTACAAAGTTTCGTGTCCGAATGGTGTGAGCAATCAACCCCACCACACCAGGTCCCACAAAAATTTAAACAAATTTATTATGGGCCCTGTTAGAATTCAAATCCTCTAGAAGGGATGATTCAAAGCTTCTAGATTGAGTCAAAAATGGTTGTCATTCAAAGAATCTACATGTTCAACAAATGTGGCTAGTCAATTGTGTAGACTAGTAAAATGTTTAGGCTATTAGTATGTTATGATGTAAGCCATTAGATCATCTATGTATTATGTAGTCTATAAATAGCATACTCCTTCTCCATATGAAAAACACTGAGGGAAGATAGAAAAGAGTATTAGTCGAGAAAAAAAAAGAGCTGTAGCTCTAGAGAGATAAAAAAAGGCTGAAGCCTTGCATGTGTGAAGAAAAAAATTGTTGTTGTTTGTGAGAAATATATAAGTGTTGTATTCTCTGTATCAATATTTATTATAAATATATATTGTGTATTAATTTCATATCAAGTTGAAATATCAAGGTGTAAGTCCGCTACGTTTCCAACAAGTGGCATCGGAGCCAAGGTTCCGTTCGTGAAAAAAATGACGAATATGATGCAACCACAAATTCCAAAATTGACGAGTACAAATTATGGAAATTGGAGTATCCAAATGAAGGTGTTACTCGGTTCCTACGATAATTGGGATATTATCGAAAACGGGTATGACGAGCCCGTAGATGCAACTGCAGAAGCAACACTTTCGAATGCCGAGAAGACGGCGTTAAAAGAGCCCCGGAAAAAAGATAAAAAAGCTTTGTTTACTATTTTTCAAGGTGTTGACGAATCAACCTTTGAAAAAATTTCGGAAGCAAAAACAGCAAAAGATGCGTGGGAGATTTTGCAAAAATCATTCCAAGGTGTCGAGAAAGTCAAAAGGGTGCAGCTCCAAGTACTCCGTGGTAAGTTTGAAAATATCAAAATGAAAAGTTCAGAAAATATCGGTGAATATGTTACGCGTTTGAAAACGGTAACAAATGAGATGAAAAGAAACGGCGAAAGTCTCGATGATGTTCGGGTCATGGAAAAACTTCTTCGCTCGTTGGTAAGAAAATTTGACTATGTTGTTACGTCAATCGAAGAGTCAAAATATTTGTCCACAATTTCTATTGATGAGCTCGTGGGTTCACTACAAGAACATGAGCAACGGATGAATCAGTACGATTATACAAGCCATTTAGAAAATGCGTTGCAAAGCAAGGCGACTATTGATGACAGTCCAGGCAGTAGCAATTATGTACGTGGAGTTAGACATGGTCGCAGCAATGGTGTTCGCCAAGGTTGATCCAGTGGCAGAGGCGTTGATAGTGGAGTCGGCAGTGGCTGCGGCAGTCAACATCTCCAAGCAAAGGGAATTAAGTTTCGAAAAAAAATTTTAAGTTCAATTGTGAAATCTCCAAATCTCCTTCTTCACACGAACGAGTAACGTAGCAAAATATTTGTCTTGCGATTGTTAGAACCGGGCTACACATTTCGTGATTACAAAGAACTTAGAAAAGAAATGTAGAGAATGAGATTACAAAAGAAATAATAATGAGATTACAAAAGAAATAATTGAACTACAAGAAATGAAATAACAAACTCTATATTAAGTCGAGTCGAGGAGGTCTCTTCCCGCAAGACAAATATTGCCCGGTAGTGCTCTTCGGTTTGGCAATTTGTCTCCAAAGGTATAACGACTTTCGTCTCGACAAATGTAGCACCACAATTCCATCGAGCTCCGGCAAACAAGATCGAGCTGAAGACTGGACTGACTTATGAAATGCGAAATGCAGAGTATGCAGAAAAGACTTTCGATTTTTTGTATGTACTGATGCAATGACATGCATGCCTATTTATATGCATCTCACACCTGCAGGGGGCTGTCATAATGCAGGCATTCATGCCTGCATTGAACACTGGAGTTACACAATTCAAATGAAGCCCTAATTCCTCCTCATTACACCTGGGAGGATACTACCCGTTTTTTGACTGAATTTGAATAGTCAGGCAGCCTTAACTCCTCCTCATTACATCTGGGAGGTTACTGCCCATTTTTGGCTGAATTTGAACAATCAGGATGCACCTGGACTGTATTCAGCTCCTTAGCCGCTAGAGGGATGTACCTGGACATCCTTATGTGCACATACGAGCCCAACAACATTGTTGAGCTAGTCTAAAAAATTCTTTAGGCAAGCCAAGGCCTAGCCCAAGGCCAAGCCCTCGACCAGGCCCAAAGAACAGCCCAAATGTCACATCCCGGACCCCTCCGCCGTAGCATGATATTGTCCGCTCTGGGCACTCTCTTCTGAGTTGGCCCACAAGGTTTTGTTTCTGGGAGCCCAACGAGCAGCTTCCCAGGAGGTCACCCATCCAGGCACTGCTCTCGCACCAGCACACTTAAATTCGGAGTTTTCATCACCCGAAGCCATTGGTCTCCCAAAAGACCTCATGCTATATGGAGTTCGGCATGCACATATAAGGCACTTCGCCCGCTCTCTGCTAGTCGGTGTGGGATATCACAATCCGGCCCTCTTCAAAGGACCCGACGTCCTCATCGGCACACTCGCATGACACGACAGAGTGGCTCCGATACCAAATTGTCACATCCCGGGATCCCTCCACCGTAGCATGATATTGTCCGCTCTGGGCACTATCTTCTGAGCTGGACCTTATGGTTTTGTTTCTGGGAGCCCAACGACCAGCTTCCCAGGAGGTCACCTATCCTAAGACTGCTCTCGCACCAGCACGTTTAACTTCGGAGTTCTCATCACCCCGAAGCCACTGGGCTCCCAAAAGGCCTCATGCTATATGGAGTTCGGTATGCACATATAAGGCACTTCGCCCGCTCTCTGCTAGTCGGTGTGGGATATCACACCAAAGACCACCCAAAGACCAATTTCCAAGATCCAAAGTCCAAGTACAAGTCCAAGTCCAAGATCAAGATCAAGGCCAAGGTCCAAGGTCCACGGCATGCGGCTCGCGGCACGCGGCCGAGGCCGAGGTCGAGGCGAGGTGGCGGCGGCGTGCGCGTGTGCGCGCGTGTGGGCTTTAAGCCCATACACATGTGCCATTAATTATTACATGAATAATAGTAACTCCTTATATACTTGAATAATGGTAGCTCATTATTCAATGTGGGATAGTCATCCCTTATTTATTCACAATTAAGTGAC
This sequence comes from Orobanche coerulescens, assembly GCA_033398695.1. NCBI lineage: Eukaryota > Viridiplantae > Streptophyta > Magnoliopsida > Lamiales > Orobanchaceae > Orobanche > Orobanche coerulescens. The sequence goes on along the minus strand of CM065805.1, from coordinate 23,523,992 downwards.
AAACTTCAATTCACTATTTCTCACTCACTGGGAATCGGTTTATAGAAAGTGAATATACCACGATCATCTACTCGGAACGTAGATTGATCCTATGATATTTAATTTTACAAAATAAAGTTAAAATCATTAACGATTCCAACAAAGTTTCTATTAAGTCGCTAACTCTCAAACTCACATTTGTTTTAATATTTAAATGAAATTAGTTATATTTTTATTATAGTTATATCAAATTGTGAGAAGTTTTCCAAATATTATAATTATTTTTGACTCAGTATTTTAAGTCTATTTTTTCATGCTGCTGGCGCTCAAAAAATAGTTGTATATTTATATTTAGTGTAATCAGTAGCGTAGGGAGAGAGAATACACAGGAGGTCCAGATTGTCCTATATATATAAATTTTAAAATACATTAAGTTCAGACTTAAAAATAATAACACGAAATACAACTAATATTTAATAACTGCACCGCTAACGGTCGAGTCATCCCTCAAACAGGTGGTAACGGAGGTAAATTCAATCTGCGAGAGCCCATGGCTTGAAAATGTTGAATAATCACTCCATGTCAATACCAAAAAATATCTTTCTCGACATAATACACCATACAGTCGATCAAAAAATCAAATTCCATCTTGTTGCGCAAATCGGTCTGAACAATATTCATTACATAGAGGGCTCGTTCTACACTAGCAATTGCGACAGGCAATACTAAAGCTAACTTAATAAGAAGATACACCAAGTGAAAAGTAGTGCGACATCCCACGTCAACCATATTAGTTGCAAGCACTCTAACATTTTCTAATTTAGAAAATATTGCATTTCCTCTGATTTCAGAAATCCACATCTTTAATTGTTCTTTGAGCTCCATTCGTCATCCACTGAAAAATCTTGCGGATATAGTTCTGCAAGTCGAACTAACCCTGAAGAACTATAATTAGAGAATGAACTCTTAGGATCAAGATATGCTATGCACATAAGCAATTTTGTGTTAGTCTCACTGAAACGATTCTCCATTTCTTGACTAACACGGTCAACAACCTAATACATATAAAATAATGGGAAAATATTTAAGAACTGTTAGGAATACTTGTTAGATTTTGATGATGTCATCATTATTTGTTTATTCAAATGTATGTTTTAAATTACTTGGCAAAATGTAAGGAAGAACCAAATGAGTATCTTCCATAGGCCAAATTGTGATAAGTTAGATACTTGGCAAAATGTAAAGAAGAACCAAATGAGTATCTTCTATAGGCCATATAAGTTAAGGCTTTAAAAATCAGCTAAGTACAAATCAGATAAGTATCTATCAGCCGAGTCTTGGTCAACTCAACTGTTCAAATAAGGTTGACCATTGACGAGCTATATCAGGCAACCCTTATCAGAGAAGTTCTGGTCAACATTTTAAATCAGCGAAGTTGGACCAGACTGCAGTCAAGAAGAAAGGTCAAATCATCTAAAGTCTATCCATCAGATCAGTCAAGTTCAATCAGGTCAAAAGACTTCAGACAAGTCGGCACATCAGAGAAGTCGACATCAGAGAAGGTTGACTGCACATCAGACAGTTTGACCACAGAGAGGTCAGTTAAGTGATCAGCCAAGTACTCATGTCCACGTCAGCATGCGTTGAATAGTCAATATTTACGGAAAGTCACATGCGGACGATTAGAGACAGACTGGAGAGATTCCCGGAAAGAAAATGAATTAAGTAATTCATCCAGACCCACCACTGGAGACTTTAATCTTATTATATTCAAAAGATTCGGCGCCATCATATGGAAGTCTTCACAACGGTCGGAAATGGATTAAAATATGGGAATCCAGCCTTGCAACGTTCAGAAAGAAAAACAAAGAAGTCTATTTCTCCAACGGATGGATTTGTTACAGATGTGCAACGGCTATGAAGAAATGCTCAAAGGATCGACACCTATATATATCTGAAGATTTGAAGTTGAGCAGCACGATGCGAACAACACTCTCGAGCAATCAAAGCAATTAAAAGCAATCAGAAAACTATAGCATCGTGAAAGAGCAGTACTCTAAGTTCATACACGAAGAAAGCTCTTTAGTTGGAGAAGACAAAACACTCTTGTCTTAAAACCTGAGTAAGGGGTACTTCACTGGTTGAAGTTTCGCGACTGATAGGCATCCAAGGATTTGAAGAATCGAGTGGTGTTAGGCAGTTAGAAAGGAGTTGCAACGACAGGATTTCCACTGGTTGGAAGTTGTTGTAGCTAAGTTGTAGAATCACTATAATATTTATCACTGGTTGAGAATTATAGTGGATTCATCTCTAACTGGTTTGGAGAAAGTGGATTAGTAGAGGATTACCCCACCTCTGAGACCACTATAAATTGCCTGCGCACTTTATTATTTTTAGCATCATACTTAACTGCTGCATTCATACTTAAGTATTCCATTGATTATTTCTGTATTCATCATCAGCTGACTTCCGCACTTACATTGACTACAGAGGACTCTAAGTCTTCTGTACCATCAGCTGAGAAACTCATCCTTTGTGGAAAAGAGTTTCAATAAGTCTATTCACCCCCTCCCCCTCTAGACTTATTCCTGGACGACTTGTGACCTACAAGTGGTATTAGAGCGGTTGGTTCAATATTCCAAGAACCAGATTGTAATACCCGAGATTTCTGACTTGTTTTTGGAACTTGTGATATTGTAATTATAGTACTTTTATCTGAGTATTATTCTCCGTATTTCATAATCCGATGTTGTCGAGCGTATGATTTCGTGTATGTGATTTAGAAATTGTAATTCTGCGCATGTAGCGCACGCTATCGGCTATATGTAGCGTACGCTAACGTGGACTCAATAGCGTGCGCTACAAAGGATTATTAGCGCGCGCTATGCGTGGTCAATTTGATAGAGACGTGCGGTAGGTGAGATCTGGCCGGGGGACCCCTGTCGGATCGTGTCAGGATGAACCTGGACGGCTTTCGGGAAAATCCAAGTAAACGCCTTAGCGCACGCTACAGGTATATGCGTAGCGCACGCTAAGTGCTGAATACAGTTAAGTCAGTGAGCCGTTAGCGCACGCTACGAGCAGGGACTAGCGCGCGCTAATAGTCATTTCTTATAAATAGGACAACATCCTATTCATGATTTCAGTTCCTTTTTCTCCCATAACCCGAATTCTTACACTTAGAGCATAACTTCCTTCATCCTAAACACTTCATATCAACATCCTAGCTCGTGATTGAGGATCGTATATCATTGGAGATTTGGTGTTCAAGCCTTCGGTGTTAGATTTCTTCGATTTCCTCCGTGTTCTTCACTACTTTGAGGTAGGTGATTCTTCACGATATTAGTAATGTTCTTAAGGACGTTTGATCATGTTTTAATAGCCAGTTATTTCGTTTATAATCGGTCATCACAGGTTAGAAGGATACTTTTGACGTATCGGCACTATTTATCGTATGAACCTTTGAACCATATTAGTATATGGACTCCTAAGCATTTTCAAATCGATTTATGATCAGTAATCGGATATTACCTAGATTGTTATGTTTTACACGTTGGAATCATGCGTTTTGGAACGTAGGACGAACGGAACTTAGAATATTTCTTGAAGATCTAAGATGAATTATGATGTTGAGATGATTATCCGTATATTTGTATCTCATAATCATAGAACTTCCACAAACCTTATTAACCTGATATGCTCGAGGATGACTTGTATTATCACCATAGAATTCATGAGTTCATCACCATTCAACCCAGCTTTCATAGCGATTCTGCCATGCAAGATTAGCGCACGCTAACATATGTAAGTTAACGTGCGCTATCGGGGTTAAGTTAACGCATGATACGTACGTAACGTACGTTATGAGATCAGCCGAGTCAAACTGTCAGTCCGTGGCTAGCGTACGCTAGGCTTATACGATAGCGTACGCTAACAGGCAGGCTTAGCGCACGTTACGTAGAGTACGTAGCGCACGCTATGCAGTCCAGGCAGAATTGTTTAAATTGAGCTTTTGGGCCGTAGACCGAATTGTTAGGCCATCGTTCGACTTGAGATGATTTGTATATCATTCCTTTTGTTAAGGTTCGAGATTTCTACGTTGATCGAAGGAGGCGGCCTTCGAGTGTGTTGAGATTATTGAAGTATTTCGTTCTTGCCATCTTCGAGGCAAGTATCATAACATGTTAATATTGGTATTTTGAACATGCGTATGATTATTCATGTTGTTGAACATGAGATTTATTTCGTTGAATTGTCATGATATTCGTTATCTAGTGTTTGTATGTTCATGTTGATAAACATAATGATTTAGCATATGTGTATGCATGAGTTGTGTTTGTGTACGTTGTACGATCTATGCTGAGGGCGCTGGATCGGATGTCCACCTCGTGTTGGTCCGACGGGATCATCTTGGGATCTAGGCTGAGGGCGCTGGATCATTGGACGGGTTATTTCCACCTCGTGTTGGTCCGACGGGATCATCTTGGGATCTATGCTGAGGGTGCTGGATCATTGGAATACCTTTGTGTTAATGGAATCTTGTGGATTCGCATTGCCTGATTCCTGAGCGGAAGTCCGTGTGGTGTATCTTGTTATGTATTGTTGATGCATATTCGAATTGTTTAATATGATACTTGTACTAGCATCATTTTGCTAACCCCTTCGGGGGTGGACATTTGTTTTGATGTTCAGGTAGCCGAGGAGCAGGGAAACAGCCACAGTACCGACGTGACGACGAAGGGGTTCAGTGATGTTTGTTGTTGCTGGTGTATTGTTTTCTTGTTTTGATTTCAGTACTCGAGTACGCGTGTCGTATTAATATTCATTTCGATATGGTTGTATAAATTACTCGTTGAACCAGTTGTTCGGTTTGTAAACTTGAATTTCCAACGATGATGTCTTATTTTTACCTTTCTATTAAATTAGCCTTGTAAATCCTTACTTAAAGGGTTTACGGCGCTGTAATTATTCCGAATATCTCGGGGTGTTACAGATTATGGTATCGGAGCTAAGATTTATGGATATCTTGGCAGTCGGGTTTTAAGTTTGGTCTGTTTACGTTATTGATTTACGAGTCGTTCGTAACATCACTGTTCAGCCAAAAGTCGTCATGTGGACCGTGGTTGTAAGTCTCCTAATCTCTTATACTACCGTTTTACTTAATTACTGTTTTGTGCCTATTGACGGGCTTTATTTCGTAAACTTTATCCTGGATATTGAGGAATTGTGTTTACAGTATGTTGAGAGGAGGACGTGGACGCGGACGGGGTAACATGAGATAGGAGGATTCCGCAACTACCCCGGAATTATCAGCTAGTCGAACCGATTCCCATTCTGGAGGGCAGCAAGGATCGGCAAACGACGACGCAAATCCTAACATGCCAGGAGTGCTTCAACAGGTGGTGGCGCAGATAAACCAGTTCGCCCAGGTAGTCGACCGCATGCAGACGGCGATGGGACAGCAGCACCACGAGGATAACCGGGGAGACAGATGGCTTGCTGAGGTGGTCAAATTGCACCCGCCAAAATTTAACGGATCTGCTGAGGCAATTACTTGGGACCACTGGCTCAAGGAGTTAGAGAAGATATTCACGGGTCTTAACTGTCCCGAGGACGGGAAGGTCCCCATTGCCCAGTATTTTCTGACTGGGGAGGCCTTTGATTGGTGGGAAGCTATCCGACCCAAAAATCATAATGCGGAATGGACGGAATTCAAATTAATGATGGAAGCACAGTATTGTCCTCGTCCAGTTAGAGAGGCAAAGATTCGAGAGTTTTTCTCACCATAGAGTTCGGAAGCATCTGTGACAGATGTAATCAAAACTTTTAATCATCAGCTGACTTGTGTACGACACTTGGTCAGAACGGAGGCGGAAAAGATTTTTCATTTCGATATGCGGATGAAGCCGGAGATTCAGAAGTACATGTCCGGATTCGAGTGTACTACGTTGTGGCAGTATCAAGACAAAGCACTGGCCTACGACATGAAAGAGGCGGCAGTGGAGAAATCAGTGGAGGCAAAGAAGCAGAAGATGACCGACAGCTTTTCAGAGAACAAGAGTGGTGGGCCCCGTAAGGGCCAGTCTTCCTTTTATTCGGCTAGGAAACCTCCACATCCTTCTAGAGGTGGGAAGAAGTTCCGGACTACATCAGCAGTTCCGGACGCATCAAAGAAATGCTACAACTGTGGTCGAGCAGGGCATATTCGACGTGATTGCCCCGCGTCTTCTGTGACTTGTTACGATTGTGGACAAGAAGGGCACCGTGCAGCCTTTTGTGGAGTGGCTACTAGATCTTTTGGTACTCGCACTCCAGCGCCAGTTCCGAAGGAGACAAGTGTGAACCAGACGCAGCAGAGTGGATTTCAGCAGCAGAACGTCGGGAAGAGAGAGACATCCAGTGCTGGGTCCATTCCTCCGCGCCTGTACGAGATGAGGACATCTGACGATCAGAACACTGCTGTTGCATCAGGTACGATTCAGATCCTTTTGCAACCAGTTAGTGTTTTATTCGATTCCGGAGCTACACATTCTTTTGTATCATGGAACTGTGTAAATCGTTTAAAGATCTCGTGCTTATCTGATTGTGAACCATATGTTGTGGGTTTGCCGAGTGGAGAGAGAATTGTGGGAACCCTAGAGGTTAGAGATTTTCCAGTATGTATAGGAGGGAGAGATTGGCCATCAAATCTTATTGTATTTGACATCTACGGTGACGATTTAATTCTCGGAGACGATTGGCTCAACCGTTATGGAGCCATTCTGAATTACCGAGAGAGAGTCATTTCTATCATTGCTGATGACGGATCTGAACACATATTCCGAGGATGGAGACCGGGAAGCTCGGGAAAATTGATCAAAGCGATGAAAGCAGTGAAATTACTGAAGCAAGGATGTCATGGACTTTGGTGCTACGCCATGAGGAAAGAGGAAGGAGTAGAGCTCTCGTCTATTTCGGTTGTGAATGAGTTCTCAGATGTATTTCCGGACGAACTACCTGGGTTACCTCCGCAGAGAGAAGTGGAGTTCACTATCGAATTAGAGCCTGGAGCAGCTCCTATTTCCAGAGCACCATACCGCATGGCGCCAACCGAGATGTATGAACTCAAGAAGCAACTGGAGGAATTGTTACAGAAGGGCTATATTCAACCTAGCGTTTCTCCTTGGGGAGCGCCCGTTCTCTTTGTTCTAAGAAAGACGGATCCCTCCGACCGTGTATTGATTACAGGAGCTCAATAAAATGACGATCAAGAATAAGTACCCTATACCTCGGATCGACGACTTGTTTGATCAACTGCAAGGGGCGAGGGTATTCTCGAAGATTGACTTGCATCGTGATACCACCGGTTGAGAATTAAGGAATCGGATATACCAAGTCCGCTGTGTCCCGACGGCATTATGAATTTGTAGTGATGCCGTTTGGACTTACCAATGCTCCTGCGGTGTTCATGCAATTGATGAATCGGGTATTCTTGGAATACTTGGATAAATTTGTGGTCGTCTTCATTGATGACATCTTGATATATTCGAGGGACGCAGAGGAGCATGCCGAACATTTGCGTGTGGTTTTGAGCACTTTGAGGAAGGAACAGCTGTATGCAAAGCTTTCTAAATGCGAATTCTGGCTTAAGGAAGTAACTTTCCTTGGGCATGTGATATCACCGATTTGAGTTCAAAGGACTCAAGAAAGTCAAGCAATCTTGGAATGGGAAGCTCCTAATAATGTGAAAGAAGTCCTGAGTTTCTTAGGACTTGGCCGGATATTATCGCCGCTTTGTAGAGGGATTTTCCAAGATCTCTCGTCCGCTCACTCAACTGTTACAGAAAACTCAAAAGTTTAAGTGGGATGAGAAATGCCAGGCTGGTTTTGATGAGCTTAAGAAGAGACTAACGACAGCACCTATTTTAGCATTTCCAGATGGAACTGATGGGTTCATGGTGTACAGCGACGCTTCAAATCAGGGTCTGGGATGTGTGTTGATGCAAAGAGATAAGGTGATTGCCTATGCTTCTCGACAGTTGAAACCATACGAGGTTAACTACCCTACTCATGATCTGGAGTTAGCAGTTGTGGTCTTTGCATTGAAAATTTGGAGACATTATTTGTACGGCACTCATTGTCAGATCTTTACCGATCATAAGAGCCTCAAGTACATTTTCAGTCAGAAAGAATTAAACATGAGGCAGAGAAGGTGGCTGTAATTGATCAAGGATTATGACTTGGAAATTCTCTATCATCTGGGGAAAGCAAACGTAGTAGCCGATGCATTGAGCCGTAAACCTGTTTCTCTTCGAGTGTTGGAAGCACTTACGTCCTAAACCAGTATTCAACGAGAACTGATCCGCGAGGGGATTGAAGTATGGGCACCAGGAATCCAAGGGCAACTTTATGTGATGGAACTGACTTCATCACTAGTCGAGGAGATCAAGTCTAAGTAGTTGAACGATTCTCTGATCCTTCGATTATGTGACGAACTAAAGAAAGGAAAAGCCCCAGGATTCGTGTTACAAGACGATGGAGTTCTGAGATTTCAGATTCGACTTTGCGTTCCCGATGATGATGATCTGAGGTGGACTATTCTGAAGGAAGCTCACAGCGCGCCCTATTCTATTCACCCGGGCAGCAGTAAGATGTATAAGGATTTAAAACAAAACTTCTGGTGAGGGAATATGAAGAAGGACGTAGCAGAGTATGTTTCGAGGTGCTTGACTTGTCAGCAGGTTAAGATTGAGCATCAGCGACCTGCCGAAATGTTAAAGCTGCTTCCAATACCTGAATGGAAGTGGGAGGACATCTCGATGGATTTCATCACCAGTATGCCAAGGACTAGAACAGGAATGAACATGATTTGGGTTGTAGTTGATCGACTAACCAAGTCGGCTCATTTCCTAGGAATTAAAGATACATGGGGACCCGAGAGTTTGGTGCGAGTATTTATTGCGGAGATAGTCAGATTGCATGGGACGCCGAAGACCATTATTTCGGATCGAGATGGTCGTTTCGTGTCGCACTTCTGGAAAGCAGTTCACAGGGCTTTGGCGACTGAGCTCAACTTTAGCACGGCTTATCATCCCCAAACGGACGGTCAGTCCGAAAGAACTATTCAAACCGTAGAGGACATGCTTAGAGCTTGTGCATTAGATTGGTCAACTGATTGGGAAGTTCACTTGCCCTTGATCGAGTTCACCTATAATAATAGTTGGCATGCTTCTACCAAAATGGCACCATTTGAAGCTTTGTACGGGAGAAGATGCCGATCACCCTTGTGTTGGGATGACTCTTCGGATTTGATCGGGACGGAACCGGAATTGATTATTCAGACTCAAGAGAAGATAGCTTTGATTCGAGCAAGACTCTTGACTGCCCAAAGTCGACAAAAGTCTTATGCAGACGTACGTCTTCGTCCTCTAGAGTTCGACGCTGGGGACCATGTGCTATTGAAGGTGTCTCCTACTCGAGGGATTTTCCGTTTTGGGAGGAGAGGCAAGCTTAGTCCTAGATATATCGGACCATTCGAGATCCTCGAGAGGGTTGGAGATTTAGCATACAGGTTGGCCTTACCGCCATCGCTGAGTCACGTTCACAATGTGTTTCACATATCCCAATTGCGGAAGTATGTACCGGACCCCAGTCACGTCATTGATTTCGACGAGATCGAAATAGCTAATGATGGCACCTTCGAAGAGAGACCAATCAAGATACTTGAGAGTCGGATCAAGCAATTGAGGAATAAACCAATACACTTAGTTAAAGTACAATGGTCACGACATGGAGTCGAAGAGGCCACTTGGGAAACGGAGGACAGTATGAAGGCTAGATATCCAGAGTTGTTTTTATCTTAAGTTTCGGGACAAAACTTCTTTTTAGGGAGGAAGGATGTAATACCCGAGATTTCTGACTTGTATTTGGAACTTGTGATATTGTAATTATAGTACTTTTATCTGAGTATTATTCTTCGTATTTCATAATCCGATGTTGTCGAGCGTATGATTTCGTGTATGTGATTTAGAAATTGTAATTCTGCGCATGTAGCGCACGCTATCGGCTATGTGTAGCGTACGGTAACGTGGACTCAATAGCGTGCGCTACAAAGGATTATTAGCGCGCGCTATGCGTGGTCAATTTGATAGAGACGTGCGGTAGGTGAGATCTGGCCGGGGGACCCCTGTCGGATCGTGTCGGGATGAACCTGGACGGCTTCGAAAAGCTGTCAACGCCTTAGCGCACGCTACGGTATATGCGTAGCGCACGCTAAGTGCTGAATACGCTTAAGTCGGTGAGCCGTTAGCGCACGCTACGAGCGTGGACTAGCGCGCGCTAATAGTCATTTCTTATAAATAGACAAAGATCCTATTCGTGATTTCGCCTTTTTCTCCCATAACCCGAATTCTTACACTTAGAGCATAACTTCCTTCATCCTAAACACTTCATATCAACATCCTAGCTCGTGATTGAGGATCGTATATCATTGGAGATTTGGTGTTCAAGCCTTCGGTGTTAGATTTCTTCGATTTCCCCCGTGTTCTTCACTACTTTGAGGTAGGTGATTCTTCACGATATTAGTAATGTTCTTAAGGACGTTTGATCATGTTTTAATAGCCAGTTATTTCGTTTATAATCGGTCATCACATGTTAGAAGGATACTTTTGACGTATCGGCACTATTTATCGTATGAACCTTTGAACCATCTTAGTATATGGACTCCTAAGCATTTTCAAATCGATTTATGATCAGTAATCGGATATTACCTAGATTGTTACGTTTTACACGTTGGAATCATGCGTTTTGGAACGTAGGACGAACGGAACTTAGAATATTTCTTGAAGATCTAAGATGAATTATGATGTTGAGATGATTATCCGTATATTTGTATCTCATAATCATAGAACTTCCACAAACCTTATTAACGTGATATGCTCGAGGATGACTTGTATTATCACCATAGAATTCATGAGTTCATCACCATTCAACCCAGTTTTCTGTTAGCAGTATTCTGCCATGCAAGATTAGCGCACGCTAACATATGTAAGTTAACGTGTGCTATCGGGGTTAAGTTAACACATGATACGTACGTAACGTACGTTATGAGATCAGCCGAGTCAAACTGTCAGTCCGTGGCTAGCGTACGCTAGGCTTATACGATAGCGTACGCTAATAGTGTGCTTAGCGCACGCTACGAGAGTAATGAGCGCACGCTAAGCACCCAGTGCATTGTTTAAATTGAGCTTTTGGGCCGTAGACCGAATTGTTAGGCCATCGTTCGACTTGAGATGATTTGTATATCATTCCTTTTGTTAAGGTTCGAGCTTGCTACGTTGATCGAAGGAGGCGGCCTTCGAGTGTGTTGAGATCATTGAAGTATTTCGTTCTTGCCATCTTCGAGGCAAGTATCGTAACATGTTAATATTGGTATTTTGAACATGCGTATGATTATTCATGTTGTTGAACATGAGATTTATTTCGTTGAATTGTCATGATATTCGTTATCTAGTGTTTGTATGTTCATGTTGATGAACATAATGATTTGGCATATGTGTATGCATGAGTTGTGTTTGTGTACGTTGTACGATCTATGCTGAGGGCGCTGGATCGGATGTCCACCTCGTGTTGGTCCGACGGGATCATCTTGGGATCTAGCCGAGGAGCCGGATCATCGACGGGTTATTTCCACCTCGTGTTGGTCCGACGGGATCATCTTGGGATCTATGCTGAGGGCGCTGGATCATTGGAATACCCTTGCTATGTTAATGGAATCTTGTGGATTCGCATTGTCGGATTCCGGTAGCGGAAGTCCGTGTGGTGTATCTTGTTATGTATTGTTGATGCATATTCGAATTGTTTAATATGATACTTGTACTAGCATCATTTTGCTAACCCCTTCGGGGGTGGACATTTGTTTTGATGTTCAGGTAGCCGAGGAGCAGGGAAACAGCCACAGTACCGACGTGGCGATGAAGGGGTTCAGTGATGTTTGTTGTTGCTGGTGTATTGTTTTCTTGTTTTGATTTTAGTACTCGAGTACGCGTATCGTATTAATATTCATTTCGATATGGTTGTATAAATTACTCGTTGAACCAGTTGTTCGGTTTGTAAACTTGAATTTCCAACGATGATGATGTCTTATTTTTACCTTTCTATTAAATTAGCCTTGTAAATCCTTACTTAAAGGGTTTACGGCGCTGTAATTATTCCGAATATCTCGGGGTGTTACACAGATCCATATATCGAGGATATATATTTTAATCTCACTTTAGAAATGGAACACATGCATTCTAGATTACCTGTCTTTTCAGTTGACGAGTATGATCTTTGGAAGATAAGGATGCAGGCAGATTTATCTTCCATCCATGACGACATGTGGTGCATTATTGAAGATGGTCCTTTCATATTCGAGAAGGACAACACTCCTGAGGATATTGCAGTCGGGAAGCCAGAAAAGATCCCCCAAGAAGAGGACGGAGCTGACCATTGAAGAAAGGAAGCTGGCCAACCTTGACAACCGGGCCAGAGACGTGCTGTACCAAACTCTTGAGAAATCAACAATGGTCAAGATCAAGAATTGCAAGAATGCAAAAGAAATCTGGGATACTCTAGCTGTGATGTGCGAAGGAACTGAGCTAATAAAAGAGAACAAGTTGTCAATCGCTATCCAAAAGTTTGACAACTTCAAAATAAAGAATGGAGAGTCTATAGACCAAGTAGACACAAGATTCACAGAGATTATTAATGAAATTAACTCTCTGGGAAAAACATATGGCAACAGGGAGATGGCCTTGAAGGTTCTAAGATCTCTCAACCCAGAATGGAATATGAAGGCAGTGGCCATGATAGAATCCAAGTATCTTAACAAAATAAAGATCTAAGAGCTGTTCTCTGATCTAAAGGCTTATGAGTTTGAGCTTCCAAGTTCATCATCAATCGAGCCTGCAGAGAAGGGAATAGCGTTTGCAGTTGAGTACCCCGCCAAGAGCTTATTTGAAGTCAAGCCTCTAAATCCCCTAGATTTTGAGGAAGAAATGGCGTTCATAATGTAAAGGTTCAGCAACTTCAGAAAGAATTACTCCAAATACAAGAAGAATTATAAAGAGAATCCCAAGAGAAATCAAAAGACTGGAAGCTGGAAGGTGGAGTGTTATAATTGCCACAAGACAGGACACATCCAAATTGATTGTCTTGATCTCAAGAAGGATGAGAGCAAGAAGGAGGTGAGCAGAAAAGAAGACCGAAGGAAGGCCCTCATTGGAGAAGACCAAGAGCGAGTAGAATCAAGGAGCGGATTCTTCTATGATGATGATGAAGAATATGATTGCCTGATGGCCAACCTAGCTGATGAAGAGGTAACATCTAAACCCTCAGTTTCAAATAATAACAGCTCAGACATGTCACAAGACATGGACTTACACGAGTGTGTAAATCAGCTTCTCAAAAATTTTGAGAGATTAAAATCTGCACACCAAACAGTATCAGCCGAGAGGACCCAGCTGCAAGATGAGAATGGACAGCTGAAAAATGATTTTGAAAAACTCAGCCTAGGACTGAATAAAACCAAAGCTGGTCTTGAAAAACAGGCTTCAGATAACTCTACAAACAAGGCTGATAATACCACAGCTGAGATAAAACGATTAACTGTTTTGAATAGTGAAAAATCAGCTGCACTCGCTCATGTCAAAGCTGAGTTTACTAAACTGACTCAGCTAACTAAAACTCAGGCGAAGGAAATAACCTCTCTGAAGGCATCTCTAACCCTGGAAGAATTGTGTATGAATAAAAGGCCATTATATTCCAGATCAGGCCTTGGATATGACCCCACACTCCCTCTAGTTCTAAAACCACTTTCATCAAGGGAGAAACAATTGTCTCGTCTGCTGAGCCAATATACAAACCTGTATTTCAAAATAGGCAGCAGTCAAGTCACAAGTCTAGGCTGCAGCCAAGGTATACAAGGGGGCCATCCAGACATGAGACTAGGCAATGGACAAGGCAGAAGCAGCAGCCCAGACAACATGCCCATTATTATCAAAGACTCCCCAAAAAGATATTTCAAAATGGGAGGGGCAAATAGAAACCTCAAGGTTATCCTAATTTTCAAAACGAACAGGTGTGGAGACCTCAAAGATTTAATAAATGGTCTCAGCCAAGATTTAGGCATGGCCCACACCATCAGTTTTATGAGGCATATCCGGTACACAATCCTAACAGGGGATATAGGCCCAGACAATACACACCTTTTAGGGGTAATAACAGCAACATTAACAATCCTAGGAGAAACCAGTTCTCCTAGAAACCAACTAACCCCCGAGGACCCACACATATTTGGGTACCTAAATCTCTGCATGTCTGATTGCAGAAAAGGTGAAAGGACTACTACCACATCTCCACAAATTCAAATATAGGAGGTGAAGAATGGTTTGTAGATTCCGGGTACTCAAGGCACATGACAGGGAACAAGAAGGTGCTGACAAATTATACCAAAGAAAAAGGTCCAGACGTAACATTTGGAGATAGCTCTAGAGGTCAGACCAAAGGTTTTGGAGAGCTGCACAGAGGAAACACCACCATATCCAAAGTTCATTATGTCAAATGACTCAAGTATAATCTTTTGAGCATAAGTCAGTTTTGTGATGAGAAGAATCTAGTAGTCTTCACCATTTGGAAATGCAAGGTGATAGATATCCTATCTGGAGAAGTGAAGCTACAAGGATTCAGAAGGAGAGATGTCTATATGATAGATTATAACACATGAACTCCTAATACTTGTTTTCTATCTAAGACAATAGCTGAGAATGGATGGCTGTGGCACAAGAGACTATGGCTCTGTTCTTTCGACCGAATGAATCGAATCGAATCGAATCAACTTAATGGATTCGAATCAATCGAATCAATCGAATCGAATGGAATCGAATCGAATCGAATCGAATCAAATATATATTAAGGGTAAATAATAATAATAATAATAATAATGGTAAATAATAATAATAGTAATTAATAACAACAACGATAATAGTAATACTATTAGTAATAATAACAATAATAATTAAGATTAATAATAATAAGAAGAAGAAGAACTGAGAATCGAATCAACTAAATCAATCGAATGGACTCGAATCAATCGAATCGAATCGAATCGAATCGAATGGACTCGAATCGAATCGAATCGAATCGAATCGAATCAAAATCAAAAATAAGTCCAAAAGAACAGGGCCTATGTCACCTAAATTTCGAAGCCATCAACAAGATTAGTTCTCAGAAGCTGGTCAGAGGACTTCTAGAAGAAGTATTCAAGAAGGAAGCTCTATGTGATGCATGTCAGAAAGGGAAACAAACAAGAGCATCATTCAAGCCAGTTCAACCTACCACTCTCACAACAAGGATCTTAGATCTACTTCACATGGATCTATTTGGTCCCATCAAGCCAAGGACCTTAAGTGGCAGAAAGCACGCTCTAGTAATAGTAGATGACTACTCAAGATACACATGGGTTTTTTTTCTCTATAAAAAGAGTGAAACACTAACCAAGTTACCTGAGCTGCTAAGGAGGATCCAGAATGAGAAATCTCTTTCAATCATCAAGATCAGATCAGATAGAGGAGGAAAATTTCTTAACAAGGCAATCACTGATTACAGTGATCAGAATGGGATCCACCATGAAGTCTCTGCAGCCAGGACCCCTCAGTAGAATGGTGTTGTTGAAAGAAGGAACAGAACCTTGAAGGAAGCTGCCAGGTCCATGATTGCAGAAGTTGACCTACCCAAGAGGTTCTGGGCTGAAGTTGTCTACGCAGCATGTCACACTCAGAACAGGAGTATGATAGTAGGGAGACATGGCAAAACTCCCTATGAGGTTTGGAATGGCAGAACACCAATTGTTGCATATTTTCATATTTTTGGCTGTAAGTGTTTCATCCACAACAACGGTAAAACCCAACTAAATGCCTTTGATGCTAAAACTGATGATGGTCTCTTTATGGGATACTCACAAAGAAGCAAGGCATATAGAGTTTTTAATAAAAGAACTTTAGTTGTGGAGGAAAGACCTCATGTTTTATTTGATGAAACTACTGCTGAGTACAGGAAAAAGGTGGAGCTAATAGAGAATAAGCTCAAATATGCCACCCTAGAAGAAGTCATTGTCCATGACACAGGAATGGTGGACTCACCTGCAGACCAGCCTGAAGACCCAACTGCAGATCAGATAGGACCTCAAAACCTACCTGATCCAGTTGCTGCTGATGAAGACCAATATGTATCTGATAAAGACCCATCTGCAGATCAGTCAGGACCCCCACCTGCAGATGACAAGATGGTAGCTGATGCAGTTGCAGACCAAGGAGATCAGAACCAAGCTGATGCAGAGAGAGAAGAAACCCACCAAAGCAAATCTACAGTGGGAACAGACCCTGAAGAAGAAGACATTCCTAGGTGGCTCAAAGATCATCCTATCCAACGGATCATTGGGAATCTAACTGATGGAGTGAAGACAAGACAGTCAACTCTACCCGTAGGAATGGCAATGTTTTCATGCTTTATGTCTCAAATAGAACCCAAGACAACAGAGCAAGCCCTGGAAGACTATTCATGGATTAATGCAATGCAAGAAGAGCTTAACCAGATGGAAAGGAACAATGTTTGGGAACTAACAGACAGACCGGATCATAAGAAGGTTATTGGCACCAAATGGGTGTACAAGAACAAACGCGATGAAGATGAAGCTGTTGTTAGGAATAAATCCGGACTTGTTGCTAAAGGCTATGCACAATGTGAAGGAATAGATTTTGATGGAACCTATGCACCTGTTGCAAGACTAGAAGCCATCAGACTATTCCTTGCATATGCAGCATTCAAAGATTTCATAGTCTACCATATGGATGTGAAGAGTGCCTTTCTTAATGGAATTCTAGAAGAAGAAATCTATGTGGAGCAACCCCTGGATTTGTCAAAGGAGATAGTCTACAAGCTTCTAAAGGCTCTATATGGACTCAAGCAGGCACCAAGAGCATGGTATGAAATATTATCTGTGTTTCTAGAGAAAAATGGATTCAGCAAAGGCAAGGTGGATAAGACCCTATTCAGAGTGGAGCATGAAGGCCACATATTGCTAGTTCAAATATATGTGGATGATATCATATTTGGCTCAACCAATCCAGAGCTATGTGAGAAGTTCTCAAATCTCATGCAAGGAGAGTTTGAGATGAGTGTGATGGGCAAGCTTAATTTCTTTCTAGGACTGCAAGTTAAGCAGATGGAAAATGGAATTTTCATCAACCACGCCAAATACACCAGAGATCTAATCAAGAGATTTGTAATGGAATCGGCCAAGTCAGCAAAAATTCCTATGAGCACAAGCACACACCTAGATGCATATGAAGAAGGCATATCAGTAGACTCAACCCACTACAGATGACTCATTGGATCACTTCTTTATCTGACTGCAAGCAGGCCAGACATTTCATATGCTGTAGGAGTATATGCACGATTCCAGTCTAAACCCAAACAGTCACACTTGGAAGCAGCTAAGAGGATCATTAAATATCTTAAGTCTACCATTAATGTCGGTTTATGGTATCCTAAAGATAACAACTTTGAGCTGTCAGGATATTCAGATGCAGATTTCGCAGGATGTAAAATTAATAGGAAAAGCACCAGTGGAACGTGCCAATTCCTAGCAACCAGACTGATATCCTGGTTTAGCAAGAAGCAGATATCTAACTCTATCTCAACAACAGAGACAGAATACCTAGCTGCAGGTAGCTGTTGTGCCCAGATCTTGTGGATCAGACAACAGCTAATGGATTACAACATAATTGCAAATGAAGTCCCAATTTGGTGTGACAACAATAGTGCAATTGCAATCACCAACAACCCAGTATTGCACTCAAGGACGAAGCACATTGATGTTAAGCATCATTTCATAAGAGACCACGTGATTAACAAGAGAGTCAGAGTTGAGAGAGTCAGCACAGAATACA
Source organism: Orobanche coerulescens (assembly GCA_033398695.1). NCBI lineage: Eukaryota > Viridiplantae > Streptophyta > Magnoliopsida > Lamiales > Orobanchaceae > Orobanche > Orobanche coerulescens. The sequence continues at coordinate 23,506,047 of CM065805.1, read as the reverse complement.
AAATTGCTGACATTTTCACCAAACCTTTACCAGAAGAAAGGTTTTTGGAGCTGAGCAAGGAACTTGCATTGCTAGATTGGGAATCTAGTACAGACGAGAAAGCTACCTGAAGACCAGATCAGACGAACAAAGGAAGTTACCTGATCAGACCAGACGAAAACATGAAGGACGGACTAAGCTGACCATAGGCATCAGAATCTACCTGAAGCAGACAAGAAGAGTTACCTGATGCAGAGTAGTCAAACAGTCAAATAGTCAACGGTTAACCAGCTAAGTTTTCTAATTTTGACCGACTCCTGAATATTTTATTATTATTTATTTACACTTGGCAATCCCACGTTCACATGTTTGCACGATGACAAGCTCGCACGCTTACACGTTCACACGACCCCACTAATTCAAATTTGAACCGCTCAAAATTAATTTAATATTAAAATTCCAAACGTCGCTTCAATTTATTTTTATAGACGGAAAAGTCATTTCACTTTACCTTCCTCAAGCTCACAAACCCTAGTTTTCACAGAGCAAAAATCCTTTCGAAGTTTCATACACTCAGAGAATTTTTCTTGCGCAGAAATGGAATCCTACTTCAACGGAGTTAACCTGAAGGCGGTGAAGGACCAAACATTTTCTCGATGGTGGTCGATTTCGAGGGACTGCTCGAAACAAACCTGGACAACGACGTGCGTCACCTTATCTGATCGATGAAGACGAATGTGATCTACCCATTTCTGGATATCAGCCCCAAATATCTATTCAAATAGGCTGTTATCGCTTTCTACAGAGAAGCCAAAGTTCTCGAATCAGGCATTAGGAGCTCAATTTTTGGAGTTCAAGTGGATATCACTCCGCAATCGGTCGGAAAATTTTTTGGGATGAAGTCTCATGGAATGGATGTCAAAGCCCTAAAGCAAAACGCAGCCGACACATGGCTGAAGATCAAGGCTCCAGAGCAGCCATCAAAGCTGAAGCTAACTGCCAAGCGAAGTGAGCTAAAGAAAGAATATCGCTATGCATTGGATATTACCAACAAAATAGTGATGGGCATGGCTGGGAGTTATGATCAACTGTCGTCAGCTAAATTCATGGTTTTGGGGGCTCTTACTCAAGATGAACCAATCGATTGGTCTGACTACATTTTCAGATTACTGGTGTGAGAGGTAAACAAAGTCCAGTGGCTAGACGATGAAAAGAGATTAAAAAACAAACTGGCATTTGGAATGCAAATAAGTTGGATTTTGGAGTAGTTAGGTGTGGCGAAGGGAAACCCTGACCCCTTCCACATCAACAAGAGGCTTGGTCACTTAGACCAAGAGACCCTAAGGAGACTAGGCGGAGAGAGGAAAGCAGCTCAATTGCTAAGGGAAATGTCTGTAGAGCGAACTCCCTACAGATACCCATCGAGCTCAGGCGAGTCAGCTGAATATCAAGCTGCAGCCAAGGACTAACCTGCATCTAGGTCTGACTCAGATTCAGATGATACCCCAATCGCCATCCGTTTAAATACAAGGGTACCAGCCCCTGGATAACTATCCTTAATCGAATCCTCACCAGAACCATCCCCCAAGAGGCCCAGGCGACTAGTTTTTGAAGAGTAGGAGCAGCTAGAATACTTATCTACACCTGAACTAGATCACATGGAGGATCAGCTTGCTCCCTCCAGCCTGGAAACTCAAATGGTTCCTATTCTAACCCCTCATTTCATATCTGAGGAAGAAGAAGTAGGTCTGATTATTCACATCCCAGAAGCAAATTATTCGTTCAACCTGCTGGAAAACAATTCCTTCAACTTGTCTATAGAGCAGCTGTTACTGGTAAAACAACACGCCCTTGAACATTCTTTTGTCGAGATTTTGAGGAATGGAAAACTCTTAAATTTGTTCCATTTACTCAACTGCAAGCTTTTATTGAAATGAGTAGCTGGGAGTATCCCCAGGCTACGTAGGATCTACTCATACATTTTTGCAATGAGTCAGATCTAATTTTGATACTTCAGGAAGACTGGTTCATGTCCCATTTTAAAACCAACATAGACCAGCTCCTCCATATTTTAATGGGAAGTGTTTTTTATGGTACTCTCAATGAGGATGGAGAAGTAGTAGAAAAATAAAATAAAATAGAAGAAATAGTAGAAGAAGAAGTAGCAGTTGAAAAAGAAGAAATAATAATAGTTGAAGAACAAAAAGAAGAAGAGAGGCATGAGGAAGAAAAAGAAGAAACAGAAGAAAACAACATAGTTGAAGAAAAAGCAGAAGAAGTTGAAAAACAAACTGAAGAAGAGGAAGTGGAAAAGACAGAAGAGTTGGCAGAAGAAGACGAAGAAGAAGGAGAAGATGTTGAAAAAGAAGATGATGATGATGAGAATAAGAAAGATGATGAGGAAGAAGAGAAGGAGGAAGAGAAGGAGGAAGAGAAGGAAGAAAAAAAGGAAGAAGAGAAGGAATAAGAAAAGGAAGAGAAAGAGGAAGAAAAGAAAGAGGAATAAGAGAAGGAAAAAGAGGCTGAAGAAGAAAAAGAAGGCAAAAATGAAGACAGGGCCGATGAGGCTGGGGCACCTGCCCGCTACACCAGCCTAGATGAAGAAGAAGATGACAGGTCGGGGACCCCAGAGCAGACCTCACCTGATCACCCGCCTGCAGACAGGAGTCTGCAGACAGGTAGGTCAACTGCAAACCTACCTGCAGGCACAGAAAGCTTCGGTGAGCACTCACCTCAGTCATCACCCATCTCCTCTATGATGACTGAGCTGATCCGCAGCATTGTCAAAGAATCCATTGAAGAATTGCTTGCCGCAAAAATCTCACCTAACCTGCAGTCCATAAACACAAAGATTGACACCCTAATGTAGAGGAATGCTCCTCAACCTCCTCCTCCCAACAATTCCAGAATGCCGCTTGGCATGTCTGACTGGATGCACCGAGTAGAGCAGCAATTGACTATTCTGGTTGATGCTGGCAAAAAGGGAAAAGGAAGTAAGCAGGGGGAAGTGAGAGAAATATCTAGACAAGTACAGGCTGAGGAGCTTAGAACGAAGAAAAGGCAAGATATCCCATTAATTGAAGCTGGGACATCGAGCCAAAAGAGGAAGGAAAAAGCTGACCCTCAGCAGACTGAAGACCAGCCTGCAGAGAAGAAGAGGAGAACAAGGCAAAGAGCAGGGTCAAGGTTCGAATGGGAAGGCAAAGAAATGTGGTATGTTGAGGAAATTCTACCCCCAGAATTTTTGACTAGATGGGAAGACGCCAAAAAGGAGTTCATAGAGAAATATTCTCTCTGGGAAATACTCCAGGACAAAGATTGCTCTCCTCAATAGTCATTCATCAACTACATGGAGACCAAATGGCCTACGCTTTGGAATATCACGCTCAAATATGCAGCCAAATGGAATGTTTATCCTATGGTCCCTTCATTTAGAGCAGAAAAAGCGCCTACTCGTTTGGATCATGAATTAGATGAGCTTGCCTTGCAGAACAAAATCAGAGCTCTCTGTGAGAAAAATAATTTCTCAACCACAGACGAGCAAAATTTTGCCTCCCAGATCATAAAAAGGAAATATGGTCTGGAACCTATCTGTAAGAGGCCTATTGGAGCTAAGTTATTTAGGCCTCCTAAGCAAACTGTCCGCAGAGGCAGAGGCAGATAGGATTTGTTTGTACTTGTATTTTTTGTAATTCTTTTTATGTATTTGTTTGTTCATTCAAAGCTGATGTACTTGTAAACAAAATCAAAAGAAATATATAAACAGTCATTTGAATGACAACCTCTAGTTGTCGCAAAACAAGACTGATTTTAGTTTGTGTCTTGCACTTATGTGCAGACCTGTTCTTCATTTGAATAAGTTACTTAAGTTTTGCCATCATCAAAATAGGGGGAATTTGTTAGGAATACTTGTTAGATTTTGATGATGCCATCATTATTTCTTTATTCAAATGTATGTTTTAAATTACTTGGCAAAATGTAAGGAAGAACCAAATGATTATCTTCCATAGGCCAAATTGTGATAAGTTAGATACTTGGCAAAATGTAAAGAAGAACCAAATGAGTATCTTCTATAGGCCATATAAGTTAAGGCTTTAAAAATAGGCTAAGTACAAATCAGATAAGTATGTATCAGCCGAGTCTTGGTCAACTCAACTGTTCAGATAAGGTTGACCACAGACGAGATATATCAGGCAACCCTTATCAGAGAAGTCCTGGTCAACATTTTAAATCAGCAAGCGATCTGGGATCCCACCTTTGATCGAGATGAAGGTGTAGTTTTCACTAGGAATCCCAGGGTTGCCGATCCGGTGAAGTCAGAGTTTCTGGGCACAAAGGATTCACTCGCGAAGTTGGACCAGACTGCAGTCAAGAAGAAAGGTCAAGTCATCTGAAGTCTGACCATCAGATCAGTCAAGTTCAATTAGGTCAGAAGACTTCAGACAAGTTGGCACATCAGAGAAGTCGACATTAGAGAAGGTTGACTGCACATCAGAAAGTTTGACCACAGAGAGGTCAGTTAAGTGATCAGCCAAGTACTCCTGTCCACGTCAGCATGCGTTGAATAGTCAATATTTACGGAAAGTCACATGCGGACGATTAGAGACAGACTGGAGAGATTCCCGGAAAGGAAATGAATTAAGTAATTCATCCAGACCCACCACTGGAGACTTTAATCTTATTATATTCAAAAGATTTCGCGCCATCACATGGAAGTCTTCACAACGGTCAGAAATGGATTAAAATATGGGAATCCAGCCTTGCAACGTTCAGAAAGAAAAACAAAGAAGTCTATTTCTCCAACGGACGGATTTGTTATAGATGTGCAACGGCTATGAAGAAATGCTCAAAGGATCGACACCTATATATATATGAAGATTTGAAGTTGAGCAGTACGATGCGAAAAACACTCTCGAGCAATCAAAGCAATTAAAAGCAATCAAAAAACTATAGCATCGTGAAAGAGCAGTACTCTAAGTTCATACACGAAGAAAGCTCTTTAGTTGGAGAAGACAAAACACTCTTGTCTTAAAACCTGAGTAAGGGGTACTTCACTGGTTGAAGTTTCGCGACTGATAGGCATCTAAGTATTTGAAGAATCGAGTGGTTTTAGGCAGTCAGAAAGGAGTTGCAACGACAGGATTTCCACTGGTTGGAAGTTGTTGTAGCTAAGTTGTAGAATCACTGTAATATTTATCAATGGTTGAGAATTATAGTGGATTCATCTCCAACTAGTTTGGAGAAAGTGGATTAGTAGAGGATTACCCCACCTCTGAGACCACTATAAATTGCCTGCGCACTTTATTGTTTTTAGCATCATACTTAACTGCTGCATTCATACTTGAGTGTTCTATTGATTATTTCTGTATTCGTCATCAGCTGACTTCCGCACTTACATTGACTACAGATGACTCTAAGTCTTCTGTACCATCAGCTGAGAAACTCATTCATTGTGGAAAGGAGTTTCAATAAGCCTATTCACCCCCTAGACTTATTCCTGGATGACTTGTGACCTACAAGAACAAGTATAAATAAACTAATTATAAGTAAAATTGACTAATTACAAGTATAAATAGATAGATAACTGATTACATGATAAGATATCTCAACTCGAAAATAGTGAAAGAATGTGTATTTACGATGAAGAGGACCCAGGACATCATCTTCCATATTCGGGATGCTAATATACTTTTTGAACAAGAACAATTGACATTTCCTAATAGATCATCCCATCATATCTATAAGATCTTGCAATTGTCACTTGGTAGTAACAATCAAACTCATAGCTTGTACAATATTTTGGTCTTTTGTTGAAAAAGTTACAGACTACTTGTCAACCCAAATACTACCTTGATCAAGTGAGCAATGAATACAAACTCTTAAGTTTCCATCTTATCAATCAAGCCAACAACAATGCCTTTACTTTGGATTCATGTCCATCTTCATATATATTATGAAGGACTTCAAGCACTGAAGGCCACATAGCTAGAAGACGGACAATTGTTTTATAGTGCGAATCTCAACATGTGGCACCCTATCGAGCTAAACTAGTTTCTTGATTCAAGCCTATTGCTGTCGAAATATCACCCTTTTCTAAACTCTTGACAATATTCTTAGTTGTGCTTCTTTTAGTTCATCCATTCTTTTTCAAGAAACACCAACCGTGTTTGTTATCAGAGTCGCATATTCAAAAAAGTTGTACACAAATTGGTTTACTTGAGCAAGATCCACCACAACCAATTGAAGTTGGTGAACAAAACAATGGAAATACCTTGCACATGCATTTTCATTCAATATAAAAGCTTTGAAACCATTCAGCTCACCCCGCATATTTGAAGCCCCATCATATCTTGGACCTCTTATTTGGGACATTGATAACTTAAGTAAAAGAAAAAAAATATCAATGTCGCTTTTCGAAGAAAGTGCGGTGGTTTCTCTAACATGAACAACACCAGTAAATCATTCAAAACCTCACCCTTGTTGTTTACGTATTGTAAAACAACGACCATTTGCTCTATTATTGAACTATCCTAAGCCTCATCAATCAATAGAGCGAAGAACCTATCACCAATATCAAACATTAGCTTTCGTTGTTTCTGAAGCACAAGCTCTAACAATTTATTTTTGCAAGGAGAATTAAGTTAATGGTTTATAGATGCATTCCCGTTAGCTACTTTGACAACTTTATCACAATGAAAATTATACCAATGAAGTAGTTCAAGAAAATCACCTCTATTTAACGAGGTTTATCACTGATCATGCCCGCGAACATCCAACCCGCATTTTAGAAGCAATTTAACGACATCTACGATTGCTGTCAAACAAGTGCGATAAGCGGCATTTAATACTTAACTCTAGAGTATATTTTGTCTTTGATCTTTGGATGCAACATATAATGTCCGGGCATTATTGTGTGCGCTTCCTTCACTTCTGATATGATCACCAAATTTCTCGAAAGGTTTCTTCCAATTTTGAAATTCTTTGTTGGAAAATGCCTCATCTCCAAATTTTTTATCCCTGAAAAGATAACACCGTAAGCAAAATAAGACATCTTTTGGAATTCTCTATTCCAACCGTTTCTATTTTTTGAATCATTCAACTTGAAACGCCCTCATTCGGTCTTGTATTTTTGTTTTCGGATAAACATGAGAAAGTGGTTGACAAGGAGCCATTGTGCACATATTTTCTTCTAACTTCATATCTAATTCGAGGCTCATACTCGTTTATGCATTTGCAAACTCCTGGATCACTAATAATATCACCCCCTCACAAATAGGATTAGTCTCTGATTCCATTCTAGCTCTTTTTCCACTTGATTTAACAATAAGATCCTCACATAATGACTCGCCCAATGTACTTGAAGACCCAATATGTTGTTGTTGGGGAGTAGTTATTGTTGACTGGCTCTTAGTTCGTGAAATATTTTTTCATATTCCTATACACAATTATAAATCAACAAACAATAAATAGATTCATATTCCCAAAATACATTCAAAAAATATCCCCACAATTACAAATAACACAAAATTCATATTTTCAAGTTACACTCAAGATCCAAGTGAATCAATAAATATCAATTAGTATTCATAAATTGTGCTCTTGAAAATATCTTCAAATCTCAATTTCAACAAATAAACCCTAAATTATAAATCTAAATAGATTTAAATAAAAAAATTATTAATTAAAACCCTAAAATTTAAGTAGAGCCTTGTCTTCTTCAGCTAGATGAATACTCCAGCAGATGATGGGAGCCGAAAATAGATGGTGCTATTGAATCAGATATTGCAGCTAAGCATGTCGGCTTGACTAACAGAAGTACTAATGCGAGCAAGCTTGTCCCCTATGCATAGAATCCCAACAATGTGTTAGTTGGATTTGCTGATGCTGGTTATGTGTTCACCATTGGGAGTATGGCGATATCTTGGAGATCTAACAAGCAGACACTGGTTGCTACTTCCTCGAACCATGCAGCAATAATTGCACTGCACGAATCCGTAAGGGAGTGCATTTGGCTTCATATACCATATACGAGGAACTTGTGGATTAAAGTCCACTATAGCGACTCCTACTTGCATCTTTGAGGACAATACGTCATGCATTGAGCAGATGTTAAGGGTGACAATACCAAACATATCTTGCCAAAGTTCTTCTACAATCAGCAACACCATAAATTGCTATATATAAAAGTGAAACAAGTGAGTTTCGATGAGAATATTGCAGACTTGTTCACTAAGTCTTTTTACCAAAACCTACATTTGAGAAACATGTGGGGAGAACCGGCATGCCCCAATTGTCCGAGCTCAATAAGTGATAGCCCATCGATGATTTATTGTGTATACTTCAAGGGGAGTATACTTCATATGATTCTGGCATTTGTAGTTGGTGCGTTGTGCTCTTTTTCCTCACCAAGTCTTTGTTTTTTCCACGGAGGTTTGTTTGACTTGGAAATGTTTTTTACAAGGCAACGTCTTATGCACCATGATTGTATTACTGCTCGACACAGGGGGAGTGTTCCGAGATATCCCTCCCTTGTATGTGTCTTGCCTAATCTATACTTATATTAAAAGAGAGTCACATGTCATTTTATAAGTGTTTTGATTTTTTTAAAAAGTCTAGCATATATATGGAGAGATGTATTCTTAAATTTTCAGAAAAATTAGAAAACAAATTCTGAATATGTGTCGTTGGAGTTTTATTCCACACCTTACACTCATCTACCAATAGAAAAATTCTTTCTTCATTTTTAGCTTAATTTTCTAAATATTTCTAAAAAATATTCATATCAAGTTTATTTTTATTGGAAAATATATCAAATCAATTCTTATTTCACGATCCTCAATTAGACATCCATATTGAATATAGTAATTTGATGGATTTAGATTAATGATGATTGCACAAAAGACTTTTATATTAGAAAAATATGGATAATTTTTAGTAAAACCAATTGATGTAAAATAAAAGTAAATTAACTCACTTTTATGAAATTAGATTTCAGACTTTATTGCTTACATAAAAAATAAATTATGACATTTATTTAATTATAATAACTAAAAATAGTAACAAATACACGGCACAGACACATATATTAAGACTTAATCACATACTACTTTCGTCCCCAAAATTTATTCCTACCTTCTTTCGGTATGTCTTCAAAATTTGTTCATGTAACGGACATTAATTGACTTAACACTATGCTAATGTGAGACTCTTTCTCCAATTATATTAAACTCTATAATACACTCAACAAATTTTTGTATCAAAATTCACGTTGAAGATCCTCAAGAATAAATTTGCGGATCAATTTTTTTTAATAATAAAATATTTTATCTGGTGCATCGCACGAGAGAACATCTAGTACTTTTAGTAGGATACATAGATGGAAGGTTCTAAATCCTTCTACGGGTAGTAGGATCCCATTAGGTGTCTTACCTTAACTAGGTATCCTATATATGGAAGGACTCTCATTATAAAGCCTATATAAAAGCACCTCTATCATTGTTATACATACAATTGATTCATCTTTACTGCTTTCTTACATTCTTCTTAAACAACTATATATATATATAGTTATATCACGCACATACATATTGTAACTATTATATACAATATGTATGTTTATATATGTAACACCCCGAGATATTCGGAGTATATTACAGCGCCGTGGACCCCTACATGGGATCCACCAGGCTAAGACAAGAAAACACTACTCGAATAACCATCTCGGTTAGCGAGGAAACACAGATTAACAATACAACAAATAACAACACGCCCGGAACAACCAACGTAATAAACATCAACCGACAAATATAGTAGCTCCAACGAATAACAATCACAATTAGAAGAGAATAGCCTAAGTACTCGCGAGTACAATCTATAAGTTTAGAAAATAGATAACAACCACATCAGATGGAACAACGGAAATAAAAAAACTCAAATGCACATGTCAACGACCCTGACCAACATCCTCGTACTGTCCCAGCGCCCGCTCGTCCAACTGATCATAACCTGAAATCCATGACAAGAATTTCCCCAAAACGGGTCCCCAAAGGGGTTAGCAATTACGCTAGTACAAGTAATCAAGGCCAACCATATGCTTACACATTTCATAGTACAATGCACCAATTCATTTCAAAATAAAAAACCAGACATGTCTTTTCCGAAAATAAACAGTCAAACAAATTTGCCTAGGACCGGGATGAAGCCACAAATCCCACTCGAGGCCTCTAAGGACCCTCCCGAGCTGGCCACAATCATAAAAAAAATCACGCACAGGCATCTCCTAGGACCGGGACGAAGCCACAAATCCCACTCGAGGCCTCTAAGGACCCTCCCGAGCTGGCTAGCGAATCAAACTCGTGAATCCAGAGTGAAGTCATAGATTACCTCGAGGCCCAGTCGGGCCCTCTCGAGGTGAGCAAAGCACACACAATATACATTACCATTTCATGTTAAGCATAAAGGTTTCCAAACATACTTGCCTTGAATAATTGACGACGCAACGAACGGAAAGGAAATTCACCGACGAACGCTAGGAACCAACGGAACCAAACCTAACGATTCGAAGAATACAATCACAATCATTTCTAAACGAATACGGAATTGAAATACTCCCGAAAACCCGCCTACGATTCATGTATATCCGTATAAAAATAACAACGAGGGCGGACCACAACCAAACCCTCTCGAAAACGTAACAACTACGAAATATACCTTGAATCCGTAGGGAAACCAAGAATATCAACAAGATTAATCATATTCATCATGAATTAATCAACCATACGGAACGAATCGGATGAAAAACTCGAAACCCCAAGTTTCCCCAAAAACAAGGTTCTAGGAGTTTACCTCGGATTAAGGACGAAGAACACGATTAGAGATAATACACTCTAAAAACTCGAAGAAGATGATGGCTCTGAGTTACAAAGCTTCAAATCGCCGGGAAATGCCAAGAAATCGCCTTGAAATCGGAGGAGAAGGAAGAGAAGTGAAAATGACCGAAATCGGTCAACTCCTGGGTTTATAAACCCAGGCCGCCTTATGTACGTTAGCCATAGGTAGCTAACGTACGTTAGTTTTTTAACGTACGTAAGATCTCCCATGCTTACGTACGTAAAGAAATGGGTAGGACCACCTGTAATATTTCCTACATATCATTACGTACGTAAACAACATAATGCATTACGTACGTAATGTTCCTTCCTGAGGAGTACAGGCCGCTAACAACAGGCAAGGAAGGAACCGAAAAATCGAAATACAATGGTGAACAAAACGCGATGGTACGAGCGTAAAGGATTCGAGGCGACGAACTAAGTGTTGAAGGAAATCATATTCCCGACTACCCGAAGGTTCGGAAAACAACAACAAACGTAATTGTCCCAAAACTTTGGAAAATTATAAAACGGCCCAAAACATCCGAAATGTATGATACAGGGTCGAAACACCAAACAAAAGCTCACAACACGCATACTAACATGAGATAGATCTTCGGAAACCCCGAAATGGCGGTTCCGAACGACGATTTACGAGAATACATGAAATAGCAATGAAAACAACATAAAACACCGAATCGAGTAAAACGAGTCCGAAACAAGCTCGAATGACAAAAAGTCCAATATTAAATATTCTCGAAATGTGAATACGGTTACAAGCGAGTTGCTAAAAACGAAAATACACCAAAATGAGAATATCGGGAAAAAGGAAAAATGCGGATATTACATTCTACCCCTCTAAAAATAAGTTTCGTCCCGAAACTTAAGAAACAAACAACTCGGGGTACCTAGCACGCATGCTATCCTCGGTTTCCCAAGTTGCCTCCTCTACACCATGTCTCGATCACTGCACTTTGACCAAGGGAATGGTCTTATGCTTCAGTCGCTTCTCACGGTGCTCCAAAATTTTCAGGGGGCGCTCCTGGAAGGTAATATCCTCGGCAACATCGATATCACCATAGTCGATGACGTGACTAGGATCCGGAACATATTTCCTCAGCTGAGAAACATGGAAAATGTTATGAACGCGACTCAAGACCAGAGGTAGCGCCAAACGGTATGCCAAATCACCGACTCGCTCGAGAATCTCAAAGGGTCCAATAAATCTTGGACTCAACTTTCCCTTCTTCCCGAAGCGGAAAACTCCCCTCATCGGCGACACCTTTAGCAAAACATGTTCTCCCACCTCGAACTCCAAGGTCGACGACGGACGTCGGCATACGACTTCTGTCGACTCTGAGCAGTCAACATCTATTCTCGAATCAATTCTACCTTCCGCCTCGTCTCTAAAGCGATATCTGGTTCGGTCCCGACCAAATTGGACGCTTCGTTCCAACAAATCAGCGATCGACAACGCCGCCCATAAAGCGCCTCATACGATGCCATCCGAATCGACGCGTGCCAACTATTGTTGTACGTGAATTCGATCAATGGCAAATGCTCCTCCCAGTCACTACTCCAGTCGAGAGCACAAGCACGCAACATATCCTCGAAAGTCTGGATAGTGCGCTCAGACTGTCCATCTGACTGAGGATGAAAATAGGTACTCAAACGTAAACGAGTACCCAACGCCTTATGCACCGCCTGTCAAAAGTGCGATACAAAACGGCCATCCCGATCCGAAACAATAGACTTCGGAGTACCGTGAAGCCTCACAATCTGTGCAATAAACACACGAGCCAACTTCTCCGGGGCCCCAAGTATCTTTGATGCCCAGAAAATGTGCCGATTTGGTCAGACGATCACAATCACCCAAACCATGTTCAAACCCGACCTCGATCTCCGCAAACTCGTGATGAAGTCCATCGATATATCTTCCCATTTCCATTCCGGGATGGGAAGTGACTGCTTTAACACCCCGAGATATTCGGAATAATTACAGCGCCGTAAACCATTTAGATAAGGATTTGCAAGGCTAATTTTAGAAGAAGTGTAAAAACAATACAATCGAACAACTGAAGTTCAAATACAGATTTGATTCAACCGATCAAATGAGTTAACTTATACAACCATATCGAATTGACTTTATTAAAACAGACGTACTCGAGTACTAAACGAACCAAGAAGACAAATCACAATAACAATAACATCAATCACATCACTGAGTCATTTCATCGTCCTGTCGGTACTGTGGTTGCCTCCCCGCTCCTCGGCTACCTGAACATCAAAACAATGTCCACCCCCGAAGGGGTTAGCAAAACAATGCTAGTACAAGTATCATCATACAATAAATCATCAATGCATCATAAAACATGCAAAACGGACTTCCGCCACGGAATCAACGATGCGAATCCTCACGATTCCATCAACACAATACAAGGTAATCCAAATGATCCAGCGCCCTCGGATAGATCCCCATGATGATCCCGTCGGACCAACGCATGGTGGAAAACCCGCCCAACGATCCAGCGCCCTCGGATAGATCCCCATGATGATCCCGTCGGACCAACGCATGGTGGACATTCGATCCAGCGCCCTCGGATAGATCCTCATGATCCCCTGATCATTTCACTACTACAAAAACAAGATTTAACAAATGTTACGAGCGCTTTTAATGGTTCGAACCATTGTTAAATGTCCCATTTAAATTTAACAAATTGTCTAAGAATCATTGTTAAAATTTAACAATGATTGTTAACAAATCACGTTAAATTTATTTATTTTTAAATAATTTTTTTAATAATTTGAAATTATTTTTAATATATTATTTTTTAAAAATATATATATTCCGCCTTGATCACTTTTCCTTGACCCGCCCGCCCCGCCAACTCCGCCGCCGACTCCGCACATAATATGTATAAATGTGCATTTCCGCTACTCACGGGATTCGAACCTGTGACCTAAATGAGATGGAGGTGGGTATCAAACCAGTGAGCCAAAGTCATTTGTTGTTCAAATATTGATTTCTATTATATAAGTATACAATAAACCATATATATATATATATGTATATAAATATATATAAAATATATATATATATATATATTATATGTATATGTTTGTTAATATTTTCAGAATTATTTTCAAAATATATTAATATTTATTATATTACACATTTAATAACTAATGATCAATATAAGTATACAATAAACCATATATATATATGTATATATTATAATTTTCAATATATAATGTAATATAATTTTTAATATTAATATATAACAAAATATATTAATATTCAATATATTCCACATTTGATATAATATAATTCATAAAATAATATGTATATATTATAATTTTTAATATATAATGTATTATAATTTTTAATATTAATGTATATCAAAATATATTAATATTCAATATATTCCACATTTGATATAATATAATTCATAAAATAATATGTATATATTATAATTTTTAATATATAATGTAATATAATTTTTAATATTAATATATAACAAAATATATTAATATTCAATATATTCCACATTTGATATAATATAATTCATAAAATAATATGTATATATTATAATTTTTAATATATAATGTAATATAATTTTTAATATTAATTTATAACAAAATATATTAATATTCAATATATTCCACATTTGATATAATATAATTCATAAAATAATATGTATATATTATAATTTTTAATATATAATGTAATATAATTTTTAATATTAATATATAACAAAATATATTAATATTCAATATATTCCACATTTGATATAATATAATTCATAAAATAATATGTATATATTATAATTTTTAATATATAATGTAATATAATTTTTATTATTAATATATAACAAAATATATTAATATTCAATATATTCCACATTTGATATAATATAATTCATAAAATAATATGTATGTATTATAATTTTTAATATATAATGTAATATAATTTTTAATATTAATATATAACAAAATATATTAATATTCAATATATTCCACATTTGATATAATATAATTCATAAAATAATATGTATGTATTATAATTTTTAATATATAATGTAATATAATTTTTATTATTAATATATAACAAAATATATTAATATTCAATATATTCCACATTTGATATAATATAATTCATAAAATAATATGTATGTATTATAATTTATAATATATAATGTAATATAATTTTTAATATTAATATATAACAAAATATATTAATATTCAATATATTCCACATTTAATATAATATAATTCATAAAATAATATGTATATATTTTAATTTTTAATATATAATGTAATATAATTTTTAATATTAATATATAACAAAATATATTAATATTCAATATATTCCACATTTGATATAATATAATTCATAAAATAATATGTATATATTATATTTTTTAATATATAATGTAATATAATTTTTAATATTAATATATAACAAAATATATTAATATTCAATATATTCCACATTTGATATAATATAATTCATAAAATAATATGTATGTATTATAATTTTTAATATATAATGTAATATAATTTTTAATATTAATATATAACAAAATATATTAATATTCAATATATTGCACATTTAATATAATATAATTCATAAAATAATATGTATGTATTATAATTTTTAATATATAATGTAATATAATTTTTAATAATATATAACAAAATATCTTAATATTCAATATATTAACAATGGGTTCTAGAAAGAACCATTGTTAAATGTGCAGATTTAACAACGGTTCTACAAGAACCGCTGTTAAATGTACAGATTTAACAACGGTTCTTAAAGAACCCATGTTAAATGTACAGATTTAACAACGGTTCTACAAGAACCGTTAAATGTACAGATTTAACAATGGTTTTCCTATAACCGCCGTTAAATGTGCAATTTAACAACGGTTCTTCTCGAACCATTGTTAAATTTGTATTTAATGATTTCGGAAAACCGTTAAATTGCAATCGTTTCATTTTAACAGCGGTTTTTTTAGAACCGCTGTTAAAATGCCGCAGTTAAATGCTGTTTTTGTAGTAGTGTTTATACCATAAATCAAGCAACTATGCATACACATATGCATTTCAATATGTTCATCAATACGAACCAATAACAATGAATATCACGAGAATTTCCAGAAATACATCTCATATTCAACAATATGAACAAAACCACAAGCATGATAAATCGAACTCGACATATGATACTTGCCTCAAAAATGGCAAGGACGAAACACTTCAATGATCTCGACACACTCGAAGGCCGCCTCCTTCGATCAACGTAACAAGCTCGAACCTTAACAAAAGGAATGATATATAAATCATCTCAAGTCGAACGATGGCCTAACAATTCGGTCTATGGCCGAAAAGCTCAAAATAAACAATCGCTCGATCGCTTAGCGGCGCTACGTACTCTACGTAACGCGGCGCTAAGTAGCTCGTTAGCGACGCTATCGTAAGACTAGCGCGGCGCTAGTTACGAATCGGCGCTTGAACCGGCCGATACATAACATACGCTACGTACGTATCGTGCGCTAACAGAACCCCGATAGCGCACGTTAACTCACATATGTTAGCGTGTGCTACCCTTGCATGGCAGAATACTGCTAACGGAAAAACTGGGTTGAAAGGTGGTGAATTCATGAATTCTATGATGATACAACAAGTCATCCTCAAGCATGTCATGCTAATAAGGTTTGTGGAAGTTCCATGATCATGAGGTACAAATATACGGATAATCAACTCAACATCATATCTTACCTTCGATCTTCAAGAAATATTCTAAATTCCGATTTATTCCAAGTCTCAAAACATAAGATTCCTTACGTAAAACATACGAACTAGGTAATCTTCGCATACTGGTCGATTGGTTCTGAAGATACAAAACATACTTAGGAATACACATACTAAAAGGTTCAATGGATTATACGATGAATAAGTGTCGAACGTCGAAAATACCCTTCTAACACACGATGTACTACTAATAACGAATCTAACTGACTAAATGAACATGATCAACATCCTTAAGAACACTACTAGTATTGGTGAAGAATCACCTACCTCAAGGTAGTAAAGAACACGGAGGAAATTGAAGCAATCCAACACCGAAAGCTTGAACGCCAAACTCCAACGATGTACGATCTTCAATCACGAGCTAGGGTGTTGATATGAAGTGTTTAGGATGAAGGAAGTTATGTTCTAAGTGTAGGAATTCGGGTAATGGGAGAAGAAAGAACTGAAATCACGAATAGGATGCTGTCCTATTTATAAGAAATGGTTATTAGCGCGCGCTAGACCCTGCTCGTAGCTTGCACTAACGGCTCACTGACTAATCTGTACTCAGCACTTAGCGCGCGCTATGTACATACCTGTAGCGTGCGCTAAGGCGTTGACTCGGATTTTCCCCGAAAGCCGTCCAGGTACATCCCGACACGATCCGACAGGGGTCCCCCGGCCAGATCTCACCTACCGCACGTCCCAATCAAATTGACCACGCATAGCGTGCGCTAATGACCCTCAGTAGCGTGTGCTATGAATCCACGTTAGCGCACGCTAAACATAGCCGATAGCGTGCGCTACATGCGTATATTTACAATCTTTAAATCACAACCACGAAATTAAACGCTCGACAACATCGGATTATGAAATACGGAGAATAGTACTCAGACAAAAGTACAATCATTACAATATCGCAAGTTCCAATTACATAACAGAAATCTCGGGTATTACATCCTTCCTCCCTAAAAAGAAGTTTCGTCCCGAAACTTAAGATGAAAACAACTCTGGATATCTAGTCTTCATACTGTCCTCCGTTTCCCAAGTGGCCTCTTTGACTCCATGTCGTGACCATTGTACTTTAACCAAGTGTATTGGTTTATTCCTCAATTGTTTGATCCGGCTCTCAAGTATCTTTATTGGTCTCTCTTCGAAGGTGCCATCATTAGCTATCTCGATCTCGCCAAATCAATGACGTGATCGGGTCCGACATACTTCCGCAATTGGGATACGTGAAACACATTGTGAACGTGACTCACCGATGGCGGTAAGGCCAACTGTACGCTAAATCTCCCACTCTCTCGAGGATCTCGAATGGTCCGATATATCTCGACTAAGCTTGCCTCTCCTCCCAAAACGGAAAATCCTCATGTAGGAGACACCTTCAATAGTACATGGTCCCTGGCCGAACTCTAGAGGGCTACGACGTACATCCGCATAAGACTTCGTCGACTGGCGTCAACAGTCTCTCTCGAATCAAAGCTATCTTCTCTTGAGTCTGAATAATCAATTCTGGTTCCGTCCCGATCAAATCCGAAGAATCATCCCAACATAGGGGTGATCGGCATCTTCTCCCGTACAAAGCTTCAAATGGTGCCATCTTAATTGAAGCATGCCAACTATTATTGTAGGTGAATTCAACCAATGGCAAATGAACTTCCCAATCAGTTGACCAATCTAAGGCTCTAAGCATGTCCTCTACAGTTTGAATAGTCCTTTCGGACTGACCGTCCGTTTGGGGATGATAAGCTGTGCTAAAGTTGAGCTCAGTCCCCAAAGCCTTGTGAACTGCTTTCCAGAAATGTGACACGAAGCGACCATCTCGATCCGAAATAATGGTCCTCGGCGTCCCATGCAACCTGACTATCTCCGCAATAAATACTCGTGCCAATATCTCGGGTCCCCATGTATCTTTAATTCCCAGGAAATGAGCCGATTTGGTTAGTCGATCAACTACAACCCAAATCATGTTCATTCCCGTTCTAGTCCTTGGCATACTAGTGATGAAATCCATCGAGATATCCTCCCACTTCCACTGTGGATCTAAGCGGCTTTAACATTCCGGCAGGTCGTTGATGTTCAATCTTAACCTGCTGACAAGTCAAACACTTCGAAACGTACTCCGCTACGTCCTTCTTCATATTCCCCCACGAGAAGTTTTGCTTTAAATCTTTATACATCTTATCACGCTGGGTGAATAGAATAGGCGCGCTATGAGCTTCCTTTAAAATTGTCCGTCTCAAATCATCATCCTCGAACGCAAAGTCGACTCAAATCTCGTAACCCCATCATCTTGTATCACGAATCCGGGCTTTTCCTTTCTTTACTTCGTCATATAATCGAAGGATCGTGAGAATCGCTCAATTGTTTAGACTTGATCTCCTCGACTAATGATGAAGTCGGCCCATCACATAAAGTTGCCCTCGATTCCCGGTGCCCATACCTCAATCCTCGCGGATCGGGCCCGTTGAATACTGGTTTGGGACGTAAGTGCTTCCAACACTCGAAGAGAAACAGGTTTTCGGCTCAAGGCATCGGCTACTACGTTTGCTTTCCCCGGATGATAGAGAATCTCCAAGTCGTAATCCTTGATCAATTCCAGCCACCTTCTCTGCCTCATGTTTAATTCTTTCTGACTGAAAATGTACTTGAGGCTCTTATGATCTCTAAAGATCTGACAATGAGTGCCGTACAAATAATGTCGCCAAATTTTCAAGGCAAAGACCACAACTGCTAGCTCCAGATCATGAGTAGGGTAATTAATCTCGTACGGTTTCAATTGCCAAGAGGCATAAGCAATCACTTTATTCTTCTGCATCAATACACAACCTGCACTCGATTCAAGCGTCAGTATACCATGAATCCGCTGGTTCCTCTCGGGCAACGCTAATATAGGTGCTGCCACCTCCTCTTAAGTTCGTCAAAACCACTGGCACTTCTCATTCCACATGAACTTTTGAGTTTTCTCAGAATAAATGGGTGAGCGGACGAGCAATTTTGGAAAATCCCTCTACAAAGCGGCAATAATATCCAGCAAGTCCTAAGAAGCTTCGGACTTCTTTCATGTTTTTAGGAGCTTCCCAGTCCAAGATTGCTTCGACTTTCTTCGGGTCCACCTGAACTCCGTCGGCTGATATCACATGCCCAAGGAAGGTTACTTCCTTAAGCCAGAACTCGCATTTTGAAAGTTTTGCATACAACTGTTCCTTCCTCAAGGTGCTCAAAACCACACGCAGATGTTCGACATGCTCCTCTGCGTCCTTCGAATATATCAAGATGTCGTCAATGAAGACGACCACAAATTTATCCAAGTATTCCAAGAATACCCGATTCATCAATTGCATGAATACCGCAGGAGCATTGGTAAGTCCAAACGGCATTACTACAAATTCATAATGCCCGTACCGGGATCTGAAAGCAGATTTCGGTATATCCGACTCCTTAATTCTCAACTGGTGGTATTCCGATCGCAAGTCAATCTTCGAGAATACCCTTGCCCCTTGCAGTTGATCAAACAAGTCATCGATCTGAGGTATAGGATACTTATTCTTGATTGTCATCTTGTTGAGTTCCCTGTAATCAATACACAGTCGGAGTGATCCGTCTTTCTTTCGGACAAAAAGAACGGGCGCTCCCCAAGGAGAAACACTAGGTTGGATATAACCCTTCTGTAACAATTCCTCCAGTTGCTTCTTGAGTTCATACATCTCGGTTGGCGCCATGCGGTATGGTGCTCTGGAAATAGGAGCTGCTCCAGGCTCTAACTCGATAGTGAATTCCACTCCCCTCTGCGGAGGTAACCCAGGTAGTTCGTCAGGAAATACATCTGAGAACTCATTCACAACTGAAATGGACGAGAGCTCTACTCCTTCCTCTTTCCTCATGGCATAGCACCAAAGTCCGTGACATCCCCGCCTGCATTTCACGGCTTTCATTGCTTTGATCAATTTTCCCGAGCTTCCTGGTCTCCATCCTCGGAATAAGTGTTCGATCCGTCATCAAGAATGATGGAAATGACTCTCTCTCGAATCTGTAATACTCCATAGCGGTTGAGCCAATCATCTCCGAGAATTAAATCGTCACCGTAGATGTCAACTACAATGAGATTCGATGGCCACTCTCTTCCTTCTATAGATATCGGGAAATCCCTAGCTTCTGTGGTTCCCACAATTTTCTCTCCGCTCGGTAATCCCACAACATAAGGTTCACAATTATACAAGCACGAGACTTTCAAACGATTAACACAGCTCAACGATATAAAAGAATGCGTAGCTCCCGAATCGAACAAGACACTAATCGGTTGCAAAAGGATCTCAATCGCACTGATGCAACAAATGTGTTCGATCTCGATTTCCTCATTTCGTAAAGCGCGGAGGAACGGACCCAAAGACTGGATGTCTCTCTCTTCCCAGCCGTCGCTGAAATCCACTGCTGCGTCTGTTCACACTCATCTCCTTCGGACTGAGCCGGAGTGCGAGTACCAAAATATCGTGTCTCATTCCCAATAAATGTTGCGGGATGTCCTTCTGTCCACACTCAAACAGTCACAAAGCAGCGAAACAATCACGCCGAACATGTCCCGCTTTGCCACGCTTATAACACTTCTTCCTGCGTCTCAAACAGCTTGGTGCCGCCGAACTTCTTTCCACCTCGAGAAGGATTCGAGGTCTCTGGATGAATGAAAAGAGGATCGACTCGCGAGGCCCGCTACTCTTATCCTCCGTGAAGTTGCTGACACCTTCTCTTTGCTTCCGCCGCTTTCTACCGCCTCCTTCATATCATGTGCCAACGCCTTGTCTGCATCACGCAAGGTGGTACATTCAAATCTGCATATACTGCTGAATTTCCGGCTTCATTCGCATGTCAAAATGAAAATCTTCTCCGCCTTGGCCCCGACCAAGTGGCGCACATAAGTCGCTTGGTGATTAAAAGTCTTAATCACGTCCGTCACGATACTTCAATTTTGTGGTGAGAAAAACTCCCGAACTCGGGCTTCTCTAATCAAGCGAGGACACACTGCGCCCATCATCAATTTGAATTCCGTCCAGTCAACATTGTGCTCCTCCGGTCGAATGGCCTCCCACCAGTCGAAAGCCTCCCCGGTCAAAAGATACTGGGCGACCGGAACCTTCCTATCGTTGGGACAGTTAATCCCTGCAAAAATCTTTTCTAATTCCTTCAGCCAGTGATCCCAATAAAGCGTCTCGACAGAACCGTCAAATTTCGGAGGGTGCAATTTAATCACTTCGGTAAGCCATCTATCTCCTCGATTTTCCACGTTATGCTGCTGTCCCATCGCCGTCTGCATGCGATCCACAACTTGAGCAAACTGGTTTATCTGGGCAACCACCTGCTGAAGCACTCCCGGCACGTTAGGATCTGCATTATTATTTGCCGATCCCTGCTGTCCCCCGGAATGTGAATCCGTTCGACTAGTGGCTATCTCTGGGGTAGATACCGACTCTTCTTGCCTCGCATTTCTACGTCCGCGTCCACGACCTCCTCTCAACATACTGTAAACATAAATACTCAATATCCAGGACGAACTTTCTCAAAGTACATCCATTAATGTTTACAAGACAAGAATTAAATAAAACGGTAATATTCGAGATTAGGAAACTTACAACCACGGTCCACACGACGATGCTGGCTCAGCAGTGATGTTACGAACGACCAATAATCAAATAACGTAAACAGACCCAACTAACCCGACTGCAAGATATCCATGAATCTTAGCTCCGATACCATATTCTGTAACACCCCGAGATATTCAGAATAATTACAGCGCCGTAAACCCTTTAGATAAGGATTTACAAGGCTAATTTTAGAAGAAGTGCAAAAACAATACAATCGAACAACTGAAGTTCAAATACAGATTTGATTCAACCGATCAAATGAGTTAACTTATACAACCATATCGAATTGACTTTATTAAAACAGACGTACTCGAGTACTAAACGAACCAAGAAGACAAATCACAATAACAATAACATCAATCACATCACTGAGCCATTTCATCGTCTCCGTTTGATCGTGGTTGCCTCCCCGCTCCTCGGCTACCTGAACATCAAAACAATGTCCACCCCCGAACGGGTTAGCAAAACAATGCTAGTACAAGTATCATCATACAATAAATCATCAATGCATCATAAAACATGCAAAACGGACTTCCGCCACCGGAATCCAACGATGCGAATCCTCACGATTCCATCAACACAATACAAGGTAATCCAAATGATCCGCCAAATCAAAGATAGATCCCCATGATGATCCCGTCGGACCAACGCATGGTGGAAAACCCGCCCAACGATCCGGCGCCTCAAAGATAGATCCCCATGATGATCCCGTCGACCAACGCATTGTGGACATTCGATCCGGGCCCTCAAAGATAGATCCTCATGATCCCCTGATCATTTATACCATAAATCAAGCAACTATGCATACACATACGCATTTCAATATGTTCATTAATACGAACTAATAACAATGAATATCACGAGAATTTCAAATACATCTCATATTCAACAATATGAACAAAACCACAAGCATGATAAATCGAACTCGACATATGATACTTGCCTCAAAAATGGCAAGGACGAAACACTTCAATGATCTCGACACACTCGAAGGCCGCCTCCTTCGATCAACGTAACAAGCTCGAACCTTAACAAAAGGAATGATATATAAATCATCTCAAGTCGAACGATGGCCTAACAATTCGGTCTACTACTAAAAGCTCAAAATAAACAATCGCTCGATCGCTTGAAGGCGCTACGTATTTACGTAACGCGGCGCTAAGCGTGCTCGCAGCGACGTTATCGTAAGACTAGCGCGGCGCTAGTTACGAATCGGCGCTTGAACCGGCCGATACATAACGACGCTACGCACGTATCGCGGCGCTAATGTAACCCCGATAGCGCACGTTAACTCACATATGTTAGCGTGCGCTACCCTTGCATGGCAGAATACTGCTAACGGAAAAACTGGGTTGAAAGGTGGTGAATTCATGAATTCTATGATGATACAACAAGTAATCCTCAAGCATGTCATGCTAATAAGGTTTGTGGAAGTTCCATGATCATGAGGTACAAATATACGGATAATCAACTCAACATCATATCTTACCTTCGATCTTCAAGAAATATTCTAAATTCCGATTTATTCCAAGTCTCAAAACATAAGATTCCTTACGTAAAACATACGAACTAGGTAATCTTCGCATACTAGTCGATTGGTTCTGAAGATACAAAACATACTTAGGAATCCACATACTAAAAGGTTCAATGGATTATACGATGAATAAGTGTCGAACGTCGAAAATACCCTTCTAACACACGATGTACTACTAATAACGAATCTAACTGACTAAATGAACATGATCAACATCCTTAAGAACACTACTAGTATTGGTGAAGAATCACCTACCTCAAGGTAGTAAAGAACACGGAGGAAATTGAAGAAATCCAACACCGAAAGCTTGAACGCCAAACTCCAACGATGTACGATCTTCAATCACGAGCTAGGGTGTTGATATGAAGTGTTTAGGATGAAGGAAGTTATGTTCTAAGTGTAGGAATTCGGGTAATGGGAGAAAAAAGAACTGAAATCACGAATAGGATGCTGTCCTATTTATAAGAAATGGTTATTAGCGTGCGCTAGACCCTGTTCGTAGCGTGCGCTAACGGCTCACTGACTAATCTGTACTCAGCACTTAGCGCGCGCTATGCACATACCTGTAGCATACGCTAAGGCGTTGACTCGGCTTTTCCCCGAAAGCCGTCCACGTACATCCCGACACGATCCGACAGGGGTCCCCCGGCCAGATCTCACCTACCGCACGTCCCAATCAAATTGACCACGCATAGCATGCGCTAATGACCCTCAGTAGCGTGCGCTATGAATCCACGTTAGCGCACGCTAAACATAGCCGATAGCGTGCGCTACATGCGCAGATTTACAATCTTTAAATCACAACCACGAAATTAAACGCTCGACAACATCGGATTATGAAATACGGAGAATAGTACTCAGACAAAAGTACAATCATTACAATATCGCAAGTTCCAGTTACATAACAGAAATCTCGGGTATTACAACTGCAATAACCCTGCCGGTCGCTGATACTCGATTTTGACATGCTGACAAGTCAAACATCTCGCTACAAACTGTGCGACCTCCTCTTTCATATCATTCCACCAGAAATTCCTCCTCATGTCCTTGTACATCTTACTAGATCCAGGATGAACGGAGTAAGGCATATCATGGGCCTCACGCAAAATACCCTGCCTCAATTCCGAGTCGTTCGGCACACACAGACGACTCTGGGATCTCAATACTCTATCTTCATGAATCACAAATCCAGGAGACTTTCCCTCAAGAACATTCTCTCGGATTTAAATAATCATCGGATCCTCCAGCTGCTTCAGTTTAATTTCATCGATCAGAGACGACGATATCTCTAAAGCACAGAGTTGCCCTACGGCTCCAGGCAACGAAATATCAACACTCAACTTAATCAAATCCCACTGAAGCTCGGCTTGAGACGTAAGGATCTCAAGTGTTCGCAACGACCGGTTTCCAACTCAAGGCGTCGGCCACGACGTTCGCCATCCCCAGATGATAAAGGATTTCGAGGTCATAATCCTTAATCAACTCTAACCACCTCCTCTACCTCATATTCAACTCCTGCTGAGTAAATATGTATTTCAGACTTTTATGATCGGTAAAAATCTGACATGCACAGCCGAAAAGATAGTGACGCCAAATCTTGAGGGCAAAAACAACTGCCGCTAACTCCAAATTGTGAGTAGGGTAGTTAAGCTCATAAACTATCTCGACGCAAACGCAATAGTCTTGTCGTGCTGCATCAACACGCACCCAAGACCCTGACCTGAAGCATCACTATAAACTACAAAACCATCGTTGCCACATGGCAATGCCAAAATCGGGGCTGAAGTCAAACGCCTCTTCAGCTCCTTAAAACTCGACTGCCTCTCGTCATTCCGCATTTAACTTCTCGACTCGAGCAATCGTAAGTGGCCGAGCTAGTTTCGAGAAACCCTCGACGAACCTACGGTAGTAGACAGCTAAACCCAAGAAACTACGGACCTCCTTCACGTTCTTAGGCGGTGCCCAATCCAACACTGCCTCAACCTTTTGCGGGTCCACACGAACTCCCTCGGCTGAAATCATGTGACCTATAAACATCACTTCCTTTAGCCAGAAGTCACATTTCGAGAACTTTGCATAGAGTTGCTCGGTCCTCAAAATGTCTAATACTACTCGCAAATGATATGCGTGTTTCTCCTCGTTCCTTGAATAAATAAGGATATCGTCAATGAAGACGACGACGCACTTATCCAAATACTCAATAAAGACCTTGTTCATCAAATACATGAACACCGTCGGCGCGTTATTTAACCCGAAAGGTATAACTACAAACTCATAGTGTCCGTATCTCGTCCGAAACGCTGTTCTCGGCATGTCGGACTCCTTCACCCGAAGCTGATAGTACCCTGATCTCAAGTCGATCTTCGAGAATACCGCATCTCCCTGCAACTGATCGAACAAGTCATCAATCCTCGGCAGAGGATACTTGTTCTTGATGGTCACCGTGTTTAGCTCGCGATAGTCGATACACAAACGTAGTGAACCATCCTTTTTACGAACAAACAAAACTGGTGCGCCCCAAGGCGAAGCACTCGGTCGATTATACCCCGACTCAAGAAGCTCACTCAACTGCTTCTTCAACTCGGCCATCTCTGAAGGGGCCATGCGATACGGCGCCTTCGAAATCGGAGCCGCACCTGGCTCTAACTCGATAGCAAACTCTACCTCACGGTCCGGCAGCAATCCCGGTAACTCGTCAGGAAAGATGTCAGGAAACTCATTAACCACTGGAATCGATGAAAGCTCGACTCCACCACTCTCCACCCTCAAGGCGTAGCACCAATAACCACTACACCCCTTTCACAGGAGTCTCATCGCCTTCAAGGCGTTAATTACAAACTTCCGGTTTCTCTTTCTGTAACACCCCCGAGATATTCGGAGTCTATTACAGCGCCGTGGACCCCTACATGGGACCCACCAGGCTACAACTAGAAAACACCCCTCGACTAACCATCTCGGTTAGCGAGAACACACATTTAAATAATATAACATATAAAGGTATGCCCGGAGTATCCGGCGAAATAAGCAACAGTCGACAATGTAGCAATTTAAAATAATACAACACGGGGTTTGAATTGAAAAGCCTAATTACTCGCAAGTACAGTCTATCAGTTTATAAATATAGTAAACAACCATATCGAAGTGGACAAAAGAAATAAGTAGACTCGATTGCACATGTCAACGACCCTGGCCAACATCCTCGTCGTCCCGGCCGCCGCTCGTCCGGATGATCATAACCTGAAATCCATAACAAGAATTTCCCCAAAACGGGTCCCCAGAGGGGTTAGCAATTACGCTAGTACAAGTAATCAAGGCAAACCAATCGCTTACACATTTCATAGTACATGCACCAATATCATTTCAAAAACCAAAACCAGACATGTCTTTTCCGGAAACAAACAGTCAAACAATTTGCCTAGGACCGGGATGAAACCATGAATCCCACCCGAGGCCTCTAAGGAACCTCCCGAGCTGGCCATTTCATAAAAAAAATCATGCACAGGCATCGCCTAGGACCGGGACGAAGCCACGAATCCCACCCGAGGCCTCTAAGGACCCTCCCGAGCTGGCTAGCGAAACAAACTCATGAATCCAGAGTGAAGTCATAGATTCCCCCGAGGCCCCGTCGGACCCTCCCAGGGTGAGCAAAGCACACACAATATACAGTACCATTTCATGTTAAGCATAAAGGTTTCCAAAAGAATACTTGCCTTAAATAATAAACGACGCAACGAATGGAAGGAAAAACACCGGTGACCGTTAGGAGTCGATAATCACGAACCTAACGATACGAAGAACACAATCACAACCAATCCTAAATGAATACGGAATTGGAATACACCCGAAAACCCGCCTACGATTCATGTATATTCGTATAGAAACAACGACGAGGGCGGACCACAACCAAACCCTCTCGATTACAAAATTACTACGAAATATACCATGAATCCGTAGGGTAACCAACGAAATCAACAAGATTAATCATGTACATCATGAATTAATCTAACATACGGAACGAATCGGACGAAACATGAAAACCCCTTCAATTACCCAAAACAAGGTTTTAGGAGTTTACCTTGAATAATGACGAAGAACACGATTAGAGGTTGATAATATGCTCCAAAAACTCGAAGAAGATGATGGCTCAGAGGCTTCAAGTCGCCGGAAATGCCTAGAAGATCGCCTAGGAGTCGGATGGGGAGGAGAAGGAGTGAAAATGGCCGAAATCGGTCAACCCCTGGGTTTATAAACCCAGGCCGCGTTACGTACGTTAGCCACCACATGCTAACGTACATAAGCTGTTTTACGTACGTAAGCCATAAGGGCCTTACGTACGTAACCAAAAAGGCAGAATCGCCTGGACTGAAATACACTAGGGCATTACGTACGTAACCAAAAGGGTGTTACGAAAGTAACCAAAAAGGCAGAATCGTATGGACCGAAATACACTAGAACGTTACGTACGTAACCAAAAGGGTGTTACGTACGTAACATTCCTTTCTGTGGAGTACAGGACAGAAGAAATGATGGAGGTACCGGAAAAGAATCGAAATACAACGGTGAACAATTCACGATGGTATGGACGTTAGGGACCTGAAACGACGAACTTAAATGCCGAAGGAAAATATATTCCCGACTACTCAAAGGTTCGGAAAAACAATCAACAAACGAAATTTTCCCAAACTTTTGGGAAAATTTACAAAACGGCCCAAACATCCGGAATGTACACATGGTCGAAACACCAAACAAATCTCACAACGCCCATAATAACACGAGATGGATCTTTGGCAACCCCGAAACGGCGGTTCCAAACGACGATTACGATAATATGCGAAATAACCACATGAAACATCAAATCGAGTAAAACGAGTCCGAATCAAGCTCGAACGACAAAAAGTTCAATATTAAATGTCCTCAAAATGTCAATACGGTTACAAGCGAGTTGTTAAAAACGAAAATGCACTAAAATGAGAATAATAAGAGAAGGGAAAAATGCGGATATTACATTCTACCCCTCTAAAAACAAGTTTCGTCCCGAAACTTAAGAAATAAACAACTCGGGATACTTAGCACGCATGCTATCCTCGGTTTCCCAAGTCGCCTCCTCGACACCATGTCTCGACCACTGCACTTTGACCAAAGGAATGGTCTTATGCCTTAGTCGCTTTTCACGGTGCTCCAAAATCTTTAAGGGACGCTCCTCGAAGGTAATGTCCTCGGCAATATCGACCTCGCCAAAGTCGATGATGTGACTAGGATCCGGAACATATTTCCTCAGCTGGGAAACATGAAAAACGCTATGAACATGACTCAAGGCCGGGGGTAACGCCAAACGGTATGCCAACTCACCGACTCGCTCGAGAATCTCAAAGGGTCCAATAAATCTCGGACTCAACTTTCCTTTCTTCCCGAACGAAAAACTCCCTTCGTCGGCGACACCTTTAGCAAAACGTGGTCTCCCACCTCGAATTCCAAAGGTCGACGACGGACGTCGGCATACGACTTCTGTCGACTCTGGGCAGTCAACATCCGTTCCCGAATCAAATCCACCTTCCGCCTCGTCTCTAGGACAATATCCGGTTCGGTCCCGACCAAATCGGACGCTTCATTCCAACAAATCGGCGATCGACAGCGCCTCCCGTAGAGCGCCTCATACGGTGCCATCCGGATCGACGCGTGCCAACTATTGTTGTACATGAATTCGATCAATGGCAAATGCTCCTCCCAGTCACTACTCCAATCGAGAGCATAAGCACGCAACATATCCTCAAATGTCTGGATAGTGCGTTCCGACTGTCCATCTGACTGGGGATGAAAAGAGGTACTCAAACGCAAACAAGTACCCAACGCCTTATTCACCGCCTGCCAAAAGTGCGATATAAAACGGCCATCAAGATCCGAAACAATAGACTTCGGAGTACCGTGAAGCCTCACAATCTGCGCGATAAACACACGAGCTAACTTCTCCGGGCCCCAAGTATCCTTGATGCCCAGAAAATGTGCCGACTTGGTCAGACGATCAATAATCACCCATACCATATTCATGCCCGATCTCGATTTCGGCAAACTCGTAACGAAATCCATCGATATATCTTCCCATTTCCATTCTGGAACGGGAAGTGACTGCAATAATCCGGCCGGTCGCTGATGCTCGATCTTGACCTGCTGACAAGTCAAACATCTCGCTACAAACTGTGCGACCTCCTCCTTCATATTATTCCACCAGAAATTCCTCCTCAGGTCTTTGTACATCTTACTCGAACCAGGATGAATGGAATAAGGTGTAGCATGTGCCTCACGCAAAATACTCTGTTTCAACTCTGAGTCGTTCGGCACACAAAGCCGACTCCGAAGTCTCAAAACACCATCTTCGTGAATCACAAACCCAGGAGACTTTCCCTTAAGAACGTTCTCTCGGATTTGAGTAATCATCGGATCCTCTAATTGCTTCAGCTTAATTTCATCGATCAAAGATGACGAAATCTCTAAAGCACAAAGTTGCCCGACAGCTCCAGGCAACAAAACCTCAACATCTAACTCGATCAAAGCCCGCCGAAGCTCAGACTGAGACGTAAGGATCTCAAGCGTTCGCAACGCAATCGGTTTCCGACTCAAGGTGTCCGCCACGACGTTCGCCTTGCCCGGATGATAAAGGATTTCGAGGTCATAATCCTTAATCAGCTCTAACCACCTCCTCTGCCTCATATTCAACTCCCGCTGAGTAAATATGTATTTCAGACTTTTATGATCGGTAAAAATCTGACATGTAGAGCCGAAAAGATAGTGACACCAGATCTTGAGCGCAAAAACAACTGCCGCTAACTCCAAATCATGAGTAGGGTAGTTCAGCTCATACGGCCTCAACTGTCTCGACGCGAAGGCAATGGTCCTGCCGTGCTGCATCAATACGCACCCAAGATCCTGACCCGAAGCATCGCTATAAACACCAAAACCTTCGTTGCCACACGGCAATGTCAAAACCGGGGCTGAGGTCAAATGCTTCTTCAGTTCCTCAAAACTCGACTGTCTCTCATCATTCCAGACGAACTTCTCGGATTTCTGAAGCAACTGTGTAAGTGGCCGAGCTAGTTTTGAGAAACCCTCGACGAACCTACGGTAGTAGCCAGCCAATCCCAAGAAACTACGGATCTCCTTCGCATTCTTGGGCGGCGCCCAATCCAACACTGCCTCAATCTTCTGCGGATCCACTCGGACTCCCTCGGCTGAAATCACGTGACCCAGAAACATCACTTCCTTCAGCCAGAACTCACATTTCGAGAACTTCGCATAGAGTTGCTCGGTCCTCAAAATGTCTAACACTATCCGCAAATGATGGGCATGCTCTTCCTCATTCCTCGAATAGATAAGAATATCGTCAATGAAAACGACGACACACTTATCCAAATACTCGATAAAGATTTTGTTCATCAACTGCATGAACACCGCCGGCGCATTAGTTAACCCGAAAGGCATAACTACAAACTCATAATGTCCGTATCTCGTCCGAAAAGCTGTTTTCGGTACGTCGGACTCTCTCACCCGAAGCTGATAGTACCCCGATTTCAAATCAATCTTCGAGAATACCAGCCTCCTCGCAATCGATCGAACAAGTCATCAATTCTCGGCAAAGGATACTTGTTCTTGATGGTCACCTTGTTTAGTTCGCGGTAGTCGATACACAAACGCAATGAACCATCCTTCTTCCGCACAAACAGGACCGGTGCGCCCCAAGGCGAGGCGCTCGGTCGAATATACCCCGACTCAAGAAGTTCACTCAACTACTTCTTCAACTCGGACATCTCTGAAGGTGCCATACGATACGGAGCCTTTGAAATCGGTGTCGCGCCCGGCTCTAACTCTATAGCAAACTCAACCTCACGGTCCGGTGGCAATCCCGGTAACTAGTCACGAAATACATCAGGAAACTCACTAACGACTGGAATCGACGAAAGATCGACTCCACCACTCTCCGCCTTCAAGGCGTAGCACCAATAACCGGTACACCCCTTTCGCAGGAGTCTCATTGCCTTAAAGGCATTAATAACGAACTTCTGGTTTCCCCTCTTTCGCCCCGCGAAAGAGTGCTCGGTGCCATCCTCGGCTAACATAGTGATGATCCTCGTGCGGTAGTTCATGATTGCGCCATGCCGCTCGAGCCAATCATCCCCGAGAATCAAATCCTCACCCTCGATGCTCACGACAATGAGATTAGAGAGCCAAGCCCTCTCACAAATAAACACAAAACAGTCCCGGACCTCTCGATCACCGACAATTCTATCACCGCTAGGAAGTTTAACGATGAAAGGCTCGCAAGGTGACAAACAGTCGAGACTCAAACGGCGTACACACTCTAGAGAAATGAATGAATGTGTAGCACCCGAATCGAAAAGCACACTGACAGGATGGGAATGGATATGAACGGTACCTGTCGCCACAGTAGCTGCTGGATCATCGGCCCTCCTCATCTCATAGATATGCGGCTGGGCAGAGCCGACACTGGAAGCTCCTCCCCTAGCGGGCTGACCCCGAACCCTACCTCGACCGGCACTCGGAGCTGGCGGCGGAGCAAATGAGCCCTGGTTCACACTCGGCTCCAAAGGTGCTGGAAAAGAAGCCTGAGCACCAAGAAGCTTTCTTACCCGCTCACAAAAGAAGGCCTTGTGGCCCGGCCCGACCACAAGTGTGACAAGTTAGGGCGGACGAGGACACTCCGATTCCGATGGCGGCTCGCCTTGATTAAAGCATTTGGCATCCCGAACGGAGGCACCGACAGTACCCCGATAGCCCCCAGAGAAACGAGCCGAATTACCTCCAGGAATATTCACAGACTGAGACTTCTGCTGACCTCCACCTCTGTGACCCGAAAAATTTCCGGCGGATTTCTGCTTCTTACTCTCCCGAACCGCCGCACTAGCTGTCACCGACATGTCATAGGCAAGGGCTCGACTCTGATAATCCTTCAGGGTAGTACAGACGAGTCCAGACATATAGTCCCGAATGGACAGTTTCATCCTCCTGGAAAAATGGAAAATTTTGTCGCTCTCAGCGACAACTTGGGTTTTCACATAGCCCAGCTCTTTGTTGAAATCAGCAATAGCTTGGGATACGGGAATATCCCGAGGTTGAGCATCGTAGAAAGCATGGACTCGAGCCTGTCTAACTGGCCACGGGCAATATTCAGTCTCCATCAACTCCTGAAATTCGGCCCACGAGGCAACATGATCTTTGGGCCCAACGGCCTCCCACCAATCCGTAGCGTCCCCCGTGAGAAAGTACTGGGCAATAGGGACCTTGCGGTCCTCGGGACAGTTGGTGGCAATGAAGACCTTAGATATCTCCTTGATCCACCCATCCCAGCCGATCGGGTCTGATGCTCCCGAGAATTGAGGAGGGTGCATCTTAATGACATCTTGGAGCCAACGGTCTGCTCCACCCCGGTTAGCATGAGCCTGATCGGGGTTCTGGACTACCTGAGCTATAGCCGCCATTTGGTTAACCATTTGCTGCATGACGGCCGCAATACCAAGGTCGGCGCGCTCCTGAGAAGAAGCATGACTGTGACGGTCACCGGTACTGCCGGCTCCCGAAGAATGCGATGTGGCCACCCCACCGGCTGCCCCACGTCCTCGGCCGCATCCACGACCACGACCACGACCACGACCACGGTTTCCTCTGGCATCCATACTGGTGTTAAGAGATAACAGAAGTATATTGATGATGAGTAAGGGAGGAAAAAGCAATCACGATTCGAAAAGCGGAAATACTATGCAAGAAAACAAAAGACCGAATAAGAAAACTTACGAGCACTGGAAGTACCGAGATGCTGGCAGCGGTGTGACAATGTGCAAAACAAAACACGACTAGACCCAAATAACCAACAAGCCTACGTATCCATAAACCTAGAGCTCTGATACCATTTCTGTAACACCCCCGAGATATTCGGAGTCTATTACAGCGCCGTGGACCCCTACATGGGACCCACCAGGCAACAACTAGAAAACATCCCTCGACTAACCATCTCGGTTAGCGAGAACACACATTTAAATAATATAACATATAAAGGTACGCCCGGAGTATCCGGCGAAATAAGAAACAGTCGACAATGTAGCAATTTAAAATAATACAACACGGGGTTTGAATTGAAAAGCCTAAGTACTCGCGAGTACAGTCTATCAGTTTATAAATATAGTAAAAAACCATATCGAAGTGGACAAAATAAATAAGTAGACTCGAGTACACATGTCAACGACCCTGGCCAACATCCTCGTACTGTCCCAGCGCTCGCTCGTCCGGATGATCATAACCTGAAATCCATAACAAGAATTTCCCCAAAACGGGTCCCCACAGGGGTTAACAATTACGCTAGTACAAGTAATCAAGGCAAACCAATCGCTTACACATTTCATAGTACATGCACCAATATCATTTCAAAAACCAAAACCAGACATGTCTTTTCCGGAAACAAACAGTCAAACAATTTGCCTAGGACCGGGATGAAACCACGAATCCCACCCGAGGCCTCTAAGGACCCTCCCGATCTGGCCATTTCATAAAACAAATCACGCACAGGCATCGCCTAGGACCGGGACGAAGCCACGAATCCCACCCGAGGCCTCTAAGGACCCTCCCGAGCTGGCTAGCGAAACAAACTCATGAATCCAGAGTGAAGTCATAGATTCCCCCGAGGCCCCGTCGGACCCTCCCAGGGTGAGCAAAGTACACACAATATACATTACCATTTCATGTTAAGCATAAAGGTTTCCAAAAGAATACTTGCCTTGAATAATAAGCAGCCTTGACGAACGGAAGGAAAAACACCGGTGACCGTTAGGAGCTGATAATCACGAACCTAACGATACGAAGAACACAATCACAACCAATCCTAAATGACTACGGAATTGGAATACACCCAAAAACCCGCCTACGATTCATGTATATTCGTATAGAAACAACGACGAGGGCGGACCACAACCAAACCCTCTCGATTACAAAATTACTACGAAATATACCATGAATCCGTAGGGTAACCAACGAAATCAACAAGATTAATCATGTACATCATGAATTAATCTAACATACGGAACGAATCGGACGAAACATGAAAACCCCTTCAATTACCCAAAACAAGGTTTTAGGAGTTTACCTTGAATAATGACGAAGAACACGATTAGAGGTTGATAATATGCTCCAAAAACTCGAAGAAGATGATGGCTCAGAGTTACCAAGCTTCAAGTCGCCGGAAATGCCTAGAAGATCACCTAGGAGTCGGATGGGGAGGAGAAGGAGTGAAAATGGCCGAAATCGGTCAACCCCTGGGTTTATAAACCCAGGCCGCGTTACGTACGTTAACCACCACAAGCTAACGTACGTAAGCTGTATTACGTACGTAAGCCATAAGGGCCTTACGTACGTAACCAAAAAGGCAGAATCGCCTGGACTGAAATACACTAGGGCGTTACGTACGTAACCAAAAGGGTGTTACGTACGTAACCAAAAAGGCAGAATCGTCTGGACCGAAATACACTAGAATGTTACGTACGTAACCAAAAGGGTGTTACGTACGTAACATTCCTTTCTGTGGAGTACAGGCCAGAAGAAATGAGGGAGGTACCGAAAAAGAATCGAAATACAACGGTGAAAAATTCACGATGGTATGGACATTAGGGACCTGAAACGACGAACTTAAATGCCGAAGGAAAACATATTCCCGACTACTCAAAGGTTCGGAAAAACAATCAACAAACGAAATTTTCCCAAACTTTTGGGAAAATTTACAAAACGGCCCAAACATCCGGAATGTACACATGGTCGAAACACCAAACAAAGCTCACAACGCCCATAATAACACGAGATGGATCTTTGGCAACCCCGAAACAGCGGTTCCAAACGACGATTACGATAATATGCGAAATAACCACATGAAACATCAAATCGAGTAAAACGAGCCCGAATCAAGCTCGAACGACAAAAAGTTCAATATTAAATGTCCTCAAAATGTCAATACGGTTACAAGCGAGTTGTTAAAAACGAAAATGCACTAAAATGAGAATAATAAGAGAAGGGAAAAATGCGGATATTACACTTTCGCCCTGTGAAAGAGTGCTCGGTGCCGTCC
The DNA here is from genome assembly GCA_033398695.1 of Orobanche coerulescens. Taxonomy (NCBI): domain Eukaryota; kingdom Viridiplantae; phylum Streptophyta; class Magnoliopsida; order Lamiales; family Orobanchaceae; genus Orobanche; species Orobanche coerulescens. Next base: position 23,470,116 of record CM065805.1, on the reverse strand, counting down.
TTTGCTAGCATGGTAATGATCCTCGTATGGTAGTTCATGATTGCACCATGCCGCTCGAGCCAATCATCCCCTAAAATCAAATCCTCGCCCTCAATACTCACAACAATAAGATTAGAGAGCCAAGCCCTCTCACAAATAAACACAGAACAGTCTCGGACCTCTCGATCACCAATGAATCTATCACCGCTAGGAAGTTTAACGATGAAAGGCTCGCAGGGCAACAAACAGTCAATACTCAAATGGCGCACACACTCCAGAGAAATGAATGAATGCGTAGCACCCAAATCAAAAAGCACACTGACAGGATGAGAATGGATGTGAACGGTACTTGTCGCCACGGTGGCCGCTGGATCATCGGCCCTTCTCATTTCATAGATATGTGGAGGGGCGGAGCCGACACTGGAAGCTCCCCCTCTAGAGGGCTGACCCCGACCTCTCCCTCGGCTGGCACTCGGCGGAGACTGCAGAGCAAACGAGCCCTGGTTCACACTCGGCTCTCTAGGAGCTGGAAAAGAAGTCTGAGCACCAAGAAGCTGTCCTACCCGCTCATAAAAGAAAGCCTTGTGGCCCGACTGACCACAAGTATGACAAGTCAAAGGCGGACGTGGACACTCTCGATTCCGATTACCCGACTTGCCGCAGTTAAAGCATTTAGCCTCCCGAACGGAGGCACTGGCAGTACCTCGATATCCTCCAGAGAAATAAGCCGAACCACCCCCAGGAATATTTGCAGACTGAGATTTCTGCTGGCCTCCGCCCTTGTGACCCGAGAAATTTCCAGCGGATTTCCGTTTCTTACTCTCCCGAACCACCGCACTAGCCGTCACGGACATATCATAGGCAAGAGATCGACTTTAATCCTTCAAAGTAGTACAGACGAGCCCAGACATATAGTCCCGAATTGACAGTTTCATCCGTCTGGAAAAGTGAAAAATTTTGTCGCTCTCCTCGACAACTTGGGTCTTCACATAGCCCAACTCCTTGTTGAAATCGGTAATAGCTTGGGAGACAGGAATATCCCGCGGTTGAGCATCATAGAAGGCATAGACTCGAGCCTGTCTAACCGGCCACGGGCAATACTCAGTCTCCATCAGGTCTATAAATTCTGCCCACAAAGCAACGTGATCCTTAGGCCCAACGGCCTCCCACCAATCAGTAGCGTCCCCAGTGAGAAAATACTGAGCAATAGGGACCTTGCGGTCCTCGGGACAGTTGGTGGCAACGAAGATTTTGGATATCTCCTTGATCCAGCCTTCCCAGCCAATCGGGTCCGAGGCTCCCGTAAACTAAGGAGGATGCATCTTGATGACATCCTGAAGCCAACGGTCAGCTCTGTCCCGAGCAGCATGGGCCAGATTCTGAACTGTCTGGGCTATCGCCGCCATTTGGTTCACCATCTGTTGCATAACAGCCGCAACACCGAGGTCAGCGCCATCTTGAGAAGAAGCATGGCTATGTCGGTCACTGGGGCTGCCGGCTCCCGAAGAATGCGACGTGGCCGCCCCACCGGCTGCCCCACGTCCCCGGACGCGTCCGCGACCACGACCACGACCACGGCCTCTTCCAGCATCCATACTGGTGTTAAGAGATAGCAAAAGCAACTCGATGATAAGTAAGAGACGAAAAACATCCACAATTCAAGAAACGGAATTACGTTACGAGAAAACAAAGAATCGAGTAAGGAAAACTTATGAACACTGGAAGTACCGAGATGCTGGCAATGGTGTGACAATGTGCAACACAAAACACAACTAGACCCAGATAACCGACAAGCCTAGGTATACATAAACCTAGTGCGCTCCGATACCATTTTCTGTAACATCCCGAGATATTCGAAGTATATTACATCGCCGTGGACCCCTACTTGGGACCCACCAGGCTAAGACAAGAAAACACTACTCGACTAACCATCTCGGTTAGCGAGGAAACACACATTAACAATACAACAAATAACAACACGCCCGGAACAACCGGCGTAATAAAGATCAACCGACAAATATAGTAGCTCCAACAAATAACAATCACAATTCGAAGAGAAAAGCCTAAGTACTCGCGAGTACAATCTATAAGTTTAGAAAATAAATAACAACCACATTTGATGGAACAACCGAAATAAAAGAACTCAAATACACATGTCAACGACCCTGGCCAGCATCCTCGTACTGTCCCATCGCCCGCTCGTCCAACTGATCATAACCTGAAATCCATGACAAGAATTTCCCCAAAACGGGTCCCCAAAGGGGTTAGCAATTACGCTAGTACAGGTAATCAAGGCCAACCATACGCTTACACATTTCATAGTACAATGCACCAATTCATTTCAAAACTAAAAACCAAACATGTCTTTTCCGGAAACAAACAGTCAAATAAATTTGTCTAGGACCGGGACAAAGCCACAAATCCCACTCGAGGCCTCTAAGGACCCTGTCGAGCTAGCCACAATTATAAAACAAATCACGCACAGGCATCACCTAGGACCGGGACGAAGCCACAAATCCCACTAGAGGCCTCTAAGGACCCTCCCGAGCTGGCTAGTGAATCAAACTCGTGAATCCAGAGTGAAGTCATAGATTCCCTCGAGGCCCCGTCGGACCCTTCCGAGGTGCAAAGCACACACAATATACATTATCATTTCATATTAAGCATAAAGGTTTCCAAAAATACTTTTCTTGAATAATTGACGACGCAACGAACGGAAAGGAAATTCACCGACGAACGCTAGGAACCAACGGAACCAAACCTAACGATTCGAAGAATACAATCACAACCATTTATAAATGAATACGGAATTGAAATACTCCCGAAAACCCGCCTACGATTCATGTATATCCCTATGAAAATAACAACGAGGGTGGACCATAACCAAACCCTCTCGAAAACGTAACAACTACGAAATATACCATGAATCCGTAGGGAAACCAAAAATATCAACAAGATTAATCATATTCATCATGAATTAATCAACCATACGGAACGAATCGAACGAAAAACTCGAAACCCCAAGTTTCCCCAAAAACAAGGTTCTAGGAGTTTACCTCGGATTAAGGACGAAGAACACGATTAGATGTTGATAATACACTCCAAAAACTCGAAGAAGATGATGGCTCGGAGTTACAAAGCTTCAAATCGCCCGGAAATGCCAAGAAATCGCCTTGGAGTCGGAGGAGAAGGAAGAGAAGTGAAAATGACCGAAATCGGTCAACTCCTGGGTTTATAAACCCAGGCCGCATTACGTACGTTAGCCACAGGTAGCTAACGTACGTTAGCTTTTTAACGTACGTAAGCTCTCCCATCCCATGCTTACGTACGTAAAGAAAGGGGCAGGACCGCCTATACTATTTCCTACATACCATTACGTACGTAACAGCATAATGCATTACGTACGTAAAGTTCCTTCCTGAGGAGTACAGGCCGCTAACAACAGGCAAGGAAGGAACCGAAAAATCGAAATGCAACGGTGAACAAAACGCGATGGTACGAACGTAAAGGATTCGAGGCGACGAACTAAGTGTTGAAGGAAAACATATTCCCGACTAACCGAAGGTTCGGAAAACAACAACAAACGTAATTGTCCCAAAACTTTGGAAAATTATAAAATGGCCCAAAACATCCGAAATGTACGATACATGGTCGAAACACCAAACAAAAGCTCACAACACGCATAATAACATGAGATGGATCTTCGGCGACCCAGAAACGGCGGTTCCGAATGATGATTTACGAGAATACACGAAATAGCGACGAAAACGACATAAAACACCGAATCGAGTAAAACGAGTCCGAAACAAGCTCGAACGACAAAAAGTCCAATATTAAATATTCTCGAAATGTCAATACGGTTACAAGCGAGTTGCTAAAAATGAAAATACATCAAAATAAGAATATCGAGAAAAAGGAAAAATGCGGATATTGCAATATATATAATATATTCAAATGAGAACGACATTTTAGTGAGAAATAAGAATAAATCTGAATCATTGATCTTTGTGTTATGTACGGTCCAAATTGACTTATGCATGCAATATATGCATTTCGTGCAGCTAAATTGCAATCCATTAAAATTATGCATCAAAATATAGATGCAGTAAAATATTGCATTCTATGCATATATTTTTGTGAGAATAAATCTAGACCATCCATCTACTCAAGATCTATGGATCAAATTCATTCTTATTTCTTAGCTTAAATCTCAATCTCACCGGAACCAACGCCTAGTATATATAGGGATTGGGTTAAATGGAACCAAGTCTTAAAATGAGAACGCAGGGTCAAATCACAATTGTTGATAGTTGAACTTTAACGGTTATAAATTAGTCCCTAATAATATTTAGTTTCCTAAATTAAAAATATCGAGAGTATTAATTTAGTTTTATAAATTTATATATTAAGAATTAATCTTGATCATTCATTGTTGTTCATCAACGGTTGTGAAATTGGACTTACGTTCCAAATTTAATTCCTAGTTTCCATTTGAACCAATCCATATATATATATATATATATTTGGTTACCGTGAGAAGGTATTTTTTCGTGAGAACGTGCGAAATATTACGAAAGTTGCACAAAATGTATAATTGTTTGGCACAAAATAAAAAAAGTTGTTGCCCAATATTGTGCAATAACTTTATACATTTTGTGCAACATTATCATAGTATAACAATTATATATAATTTGTGCAACAATTGGATACATTTTGTGCAACAACTGAATATATTTTGTGCAATAATGTTCATGTATAAATAAATCATTGCACAAATATTTAAAATATTAGCACAACAGAAAATAGATATGAGCCATTGATCTACAATAATCAAGGGCCCAGATTCATTCTCATTTCTCACGAAATATGGATGTCTCACCTGAACTTACCCAAATATATATATATATATATATATATATATATGATCAAATGAGAATGGTTCTTATCCTGTGAATTCCGAATATGCATGAGTTTTGTACTAATTATGCATGAAATATATGTATTTCGTGCATCAAAATTGCAATGCATTAAAATATGCATTATATGCATCAAAATATCGATGCATTAAATATTGCATTATATGCATCAAATTTTTGTGAGAATAAATCTAAGCAATCAATTTATCAAGATCTATGGATGAAATTCATTCTTATTTCTTAACTTAAATTGCATTATCACATGAACCCACCCATATATATATATATATATATATATGAAATAGATCATATGAAAGCTAATTACCTCGTGAAATATAGAAACTTTTCTAGGCCATTGATATTAGTGATCTAACAGCTGTAGATGAGTAGAATTATATGCATTTATGTATTTTTTATTGCATTATTTGTTGCATATACTAGCGACCAGCTTGATGCAACAAATAATAACAAATATGCAATGAAATTACTTAATAATGCAATTGGGTTCTAGATTTCATCATTAAGGGTGTTTCCACCATAGTCAATCTCTATATATATATATAGTGGCGCGTTCTACCAATATTAGATACAGTACTTTACAGTACTAATTTATGCATGAGTTTTGTACTAATTATGCATGAAATATATGCATTTCGTGCATCAAAATTTCAATGCATTAAAATATGCAATATATGCGTCAAAATATCGATGCATTAAAATATTAGATTATATGCATCAAATTTTTGTGAGAATTAATGCATTGTAATTTTAGATTATATATATATATATGGTCTAGGTTTAAGAATATGAAGGAAAAAAGAATTGTTGTCAAAATTTGAAATGGAAATTCAATTTGGGGTGTGTCTTTGGCCAATAATATTACAGTTGGCTAATTAATAATAATCTCGTTGGGAAGTCGTGCTAGTTACGCCAATTTATAGAAACTAGAATTAGACATAAAATTAATGAGATGCAAAATCAAAAGAATGACTAGGATTTTTGCTAAAATAAAATAAGGAATTAACATACAAATAAAACGAAAATAATTTTAGAATAATGGGATTTCCATATGAAAATATATGTTTACTAAAGTTCAAAATGGATATACACATGTATGTGGCATTATACATGTGAATGTTAGCATCAGTGTTCGATTGTCATTTTGATGTCTACTTCTACTATGAATTATTAGACTGTTATTATGCGTTGAGTATAATGCTTATATATATAATATAGATTCCAGTCTCGTTTTATTTTTTAAAGTATGTCTAGTGCTAATATTGTCAGTACTACTATTATACAAATATATTGCTTATATAGATATATTACACAGATGTTATTATATAAATATATTGCTTTTATTTTCTACTTCTACCACCGACCACTACTACTATGTGCTTTCAAATATTTTGGGGCAGTATAGCAGTACATAACCAGAAGAGTGGCAGTATAAGATAATCAAAAAAGCAGCACAAGCAGAAAATAAGCAGTTTATTGCAAACTATTTTTATTTTTTGCATTGTTTTGGTTATTATAATATATTGCTTTTGTCCAGGAATAATTATTCCCGCAATGGGTCTTACCTAATACTGATTAGAATATATATCATATATGGTAATAGTTCTAGATCCTTCAAGATGTAGTATGATTCTACTTGATGTCTTTCCTTGTAGCGAATCCTATACGTGGAAGGTGTAATACCCGTGATTTCGATTTCCGGTAATTTCTTTTTTTTCGGCGGAAGTCCGTTTCGACGACTCGCTCATGACCGTTTCGTCATTCTGAGAATGATTAATTCTGCACTTTTTGTCATCCAAGTTCGTTTCGGCGTCGTTTTGTTGAGTTCTGTGCTTTTTAGCGGTTTTTCCGCACTTGAGTTCGATTCTTGCGAATCTCGTCCGAAACTGTTGTTTCGACTTTCTCGTAAGTTCATTTAATGTTAATATTCATGTTGCGAGCTTTGGCTTGGTGTTTCGATCACGTATCGTGATTTTCGGGCGTTTTGGGCCATTTTCATAATTTCCCAAAGTTTGGGGTAATTACTTTCTGTTGTCGAATTTCGAGCCTTCGGGTGGTCGGAATCGTGTGTTCTCTTAGTGCTCGGATTCGTCTTTGCGAGTACTTCGTAACCATATCTTCGATTCGTACTCAGGTTCGGGTTTCGGGGTCGTTCGGGCCGTCGGATTTGGTCCCGACCGAGTCATGGCCGGGCATGCTCGGGCCAGGCCAGCCCTGGCCGAGTAACGTGCGGTAGTGATCGGCAGTTACGTATGTAAGGCCGGTTACGTACGTAAGGCCCTGGCCGGTAACGTACGTAATTCTTCCGGCATTTCCAGGCAGTGCGTTCGGCCATGGCGATTCGTCGTAAGCCGTGGCGATTACGTCGTAACCCGACTGCAATGACCTATTTAAGGCCCGACAACGTTTTTCTTGACCATTTCTCATTCTTTTTCTTCCGTGCTGCTTGTGGGTGTGTGAATCATCTAGAGATGTTGTTGGACAATGAATCCATGAAGTGTTGAGGTTCATATCATCAATCATCCGTCCTATAACATCCTCCGATCTACCGAATCAGGTCAGATTTTCTAGAAATCTAGTTTTGGGGAATTTGGGTATTTTGGTTGTTTTCGTCCGATTAATCCGATTTAACTTAGGATTATGATGGATTGATGAATATTTAGATGTATTATATCATTTCCTTTATTATTCCATGGTTGGATCGTATCGATTCGTTGTTTTGGTCGAGTTCTTGGTCGACGCCTTGAAGGTGTCCGGTAGAATATCATAGAGGGGTTTTCGGGCGTTCTACGATTATCCTTCCTCGTATGATTGTTGATTTATGGATTATATGTTGTTAGGGTCGAGTTTCTTGCAAAGAAACCAAGTTGAACCCTTCCGTTCGTTGTCGTTTTCCTTTTCGAAAACATCGGGCGTTTCGAAGCTTTCCGGTTGAGCCGTGTTCGTCGGGATACTTGCGTGCCGATTTTGAGGCAAGTACCTTGTCCATATAATTCTTGTTTTGTGGATATGATAATTGGTGATCGTCTAAATGTGATTGTGTGGTCGTTTGAATTGAACTTTCAAAAGATTTGATTAGCCTTGTTAAAGGCCCTCTTTCAAAACGCGTGTGTTTTGTGAATGGTGTGGTTTGTGAACTATGTGAATTCTATGGATATGTTTGGTGTTGATGTTGCACTTGGTATTGCGTGTGGACGTATATGGTTTCTTTTCGGTGCGTTATGGTTTGACGTGGTGTTTTGCTAAGTGTTGTTGGCATTAACTCATGATTTGACATATTTGTGATTGTGGCAAATGTGAAACCCTTGTCGTTGTGAACTCTATGCATTGATGATTCGACCACAAGGTTATCAATTCGGGTAGGTCCGAGAGGGCTCGAGAATCGTCACTTGCGAGTGCGATGTCACGATAACTTGTGGGTATATTCGATTGATGTTTAACGGTAGGGACCGTGAGGCCTCGTGACACGTTACTTGCGAGTACGGCCATTTGATATGATTTGACCATAAGGTTATCTAATCGGGTAGGTCTGGAGAGGGCTCCGAGAATCGGTACTTGCGATTACGATGTCAAGATAACTTATGGTTGTGATATGTGTTTGATTTGTTTCGCTAGCCAGCTCGGGAGGGTCCTTCGAGGCCTCGGGTGGGATGTCTGTGGTAGCGTCCCGGTCCTAGGCGATGCGCGTGCGTGATTACATTTCGTTTATTTTATGTCCGTTGAGGACACGTGATGTTGGGCTCTGGCCCTGTGAATTGTTGTCGGTTTTCTATTTGCGAAAATAAAACCTTTGGGTTGTGACCCTGTTGATTTTGGAAAGAGAAAGATTTGATAATCCTAATTTGTTTTCTATTAAAACTCCCGAGGGTATTTTAAACCATTTTGCAAACCATTCTCGTTATTTGTGATCTTTCGGATTTGGAAAGTTTTACTCAAATTCTTGCCTCGGAAAGTATTCGTTTCGTGGTATTTTAATCTTTAAGGATTCCTGGTTATTGTGATTCGTGGAACTTGAATTATATGGCTCGTATTTGCACTTTGTATTTGCACTAGCAAAACAAAGGAGTTTTGCTAACCCCCAGTATTCGGGGTGGATGTCTATTTTTGCATTCAGTTTTGGAGCATAGCACAGGTCGGCATGAAGGATGATGAAAGATGAACGATACTAATCACACGAGGATCCGTTGATGTCGGATTGGTCTAGTTGTATCTTCTTTTCCGCCGCAAGATCTTTTCCCCGTTGTACGGAGTTTATTGTATTTTGACCCCTGCGTGGGTATGTGTATTGTAATTGAGTTGTAAGTATTTATTGAAAGACCAAGTCGGTCTCTGAGTCATTTTAGCCTTAAAGGCGATGTTTAGATGTTTGATTTAGTTATCGGCTGGTAGATCCTCGAGGAGAGGGTCTACGGCGTGTAATATCCCCGAGTGGATTGGGGTGTTACTGAATGGTATCGAGCTTAGGTTGTGGAAACCTAGGCCGTCGGGTCGATGGTGTCTATTGAGTTTTTGTCTCGTCGGATTTTGTCGACTAAGTCGTGTCGCGACGCGTCGTCCGAGTTTGTTGGTCGTGATTAGTATCGTGGCGATCATCATCTTCGTGCGACCTGTGGATGTAAGTCTCCCTTATTTGTGTTGAGCCTCGTGTGACACGAGCTATTTTTATGATTATTTGTTAAGTGACGGAATCCTCTTATGGATTTTGATTTCGTGATATGTGATTGTTTGACTCCCATTTTTCGTTCATATGAGGAGTAGTGTTCTTTGTCTTGTGCATGTTCGACTTTATTTCTTTTATCCATTTGTGTGAGTTCTTTTGTAATGGATTTCGGTATTTTACCGATGAGTTTTATTTCAAAACCGATTCCTTAACCGAGTTTTTGGCATTACGGCCTTGATCGTTTTAGTAAATTCTTATGACGGTATTTATTATTTTCTAAATGGCTTCTGTGAGTTTTTGAAATATTACCGTCATCAACTTTTTGACGTTTTTGTAAATGGTTTTTAGCCTGGTGGCTTCTGGCGTGGGGCCCACGGCGTTATAATGTTCCGCGTAATTACCTGAAATTTTTGGGCATTCTAGCCCATTGAATTATCCTTGAAAAACTTGAGTATCTTAGAAAATAAATTTCGAGACGTACTTTTAAAATGAATTATTTTCTCGTGGTACGTCCAAGGTGCCACAATATATTTCAAAATTCTTCTAACTCGAGGACCAAAATGTTTTGAGATATTTTCAATGTTTTATAAACACTTTTACTTAGACCCGAGGGTCGAATATTCTGAAAGTCTTTCACTAAGAGAAGGTGTCCTCATTTTTGTTCAAACGCAAGACGATTTTCAAAGTCTCGATAACAATGTTTGCACTACTTTTTGTAAAGTGATACTCAAGATCAAGTGGTGTTTCCAAACTATTTTCAAAAGGGTGGTTTTCGTTTTAAAACCCATCATTTCGTGCTTGTGGTCGGAGAAGGTGTGTATGATGTTGGTATTGTTGTTAGGGTGTTAGCCCTCCGAATTGTGATTGAATTGGTGGTGTGAACGTTGAGTCGTTCGCCACGCATATGTTTTGTTAGCCCATTGTGGGAGGTGTGATGACGATCTTTATTGTTACCATTTCGTGGTGGCTTGCGTGTTATCGCACTGTGTGAGTATTAAAGCTTGGATTTTTATGCGTTTATGCACATTGGTGATCGTTTCATGATGTTTATGGTTGTGTGCTGGCTATCGTTTGGGCCGTTGTAATCGTCGAATGATGCCGTTGTTGTTGTGATTTTGTATGCGTTGATATGTTATGCTGAGTTGGCATCTCCGGTATGTTGTTTTGCGGTGTTTTGTTCCATTGTATCGAGCATTTGTATTTTCGGTATGCCGAGCCGAGACATTTCAACCGTGATGTGCCGGGGCATGCACGTGTATATTGTCCTCCTCGTCGGTAACACATTTCAAGTGTGGACTCGATGGACACCGAATTGATTTTGCGAATTGGCTACCGAGACTTTCGAGTTCGCGCTCCAGTAGATTATCGAATCGGCTTTGAGAGGCCTTTGAAGGATGTTTCGTCGGTTGCTTGTTGTGCTGTCGCCTTGATTTCGTTGTTGAGAGTTTCGGTGACGACACTTCTCTTAGAAGAGGTCGAATATAATACCCGTATTATATTTGGCTCCTGCATTTTCTCTTTCTCAATTCTATCGGCTCCCTCGTGTTCGTTGATACTTTCTGAACTTGTCCTGTATTTCGGTTTCATCGTTCGAACGAGCTGTGATCTTGTTTTGGGTCGATCTGGTTATCGCTGTAACTTTTTCGAGTTCGGTTCGATTCTTGTGAACCTTGTTCGGAAGTAACATCCTTTGGTTCTACTAGTTCTTTTATTCGACGTGGATCAGATTTTGAACTTCTATATTTTCGACTCTGTCGACTCGTTTATGTTCGTTAACATTTTCTGAGCTTGCCCTATCCCTTTCTTTTATTGATCGAACGAGTGTGGTGTTTTGAAATTACTCGTTTGTCGTTGTGACTTTTCAATTGCTATTCCCTATCCTATGGATCTTATGTGAATCACATCTTGTTGCTTTTACCGGATCATATATTCTCTCGAGCCGATACGTGAACCTGGGAGTTGTTGTTTGAATTTTATTGTTCTTCGTGATTCGAACATGATTGTTCGATTTTTGTTGTCTCGACCGCTGTGGTTCGATCGTTTGATTGTTCGGTTTTTGTTGATCTCGTTTCGTGATTGTTGAGCGTTCAGACTCCTTCCTAATTTCCTTATATTCGGGAAATTTGTCTCGTTTTCGATCTTCCAACCCTTGAGCGGTGGAATCCCGTATTTCTTCAGCGATTGGCTCGCGTTTTGATTGATGTACCGTTGGGGTGGTCAATCATATTGATTTTCGTTCGTTGTGTTTTGTGATTGTTCGGATAATCGACTTGGTTGTATTACCAGTTTGATGACGCTTGTCACTTGTTGGTTTTATTATTTCTCTATCGGTGGCGTTGTGTTGGTCGTCGTGGAGCGTGTTTTCACGCCGTATGTTCCTTTGCGTTTCTTGCAGCGTTTCGCCGTCGGGCGCGAGTTTTCGGTTTTTGGGTATCTCGTCGAGTTTTCCTGACAGTGGATATTGCTTCTCCCTACTTATTTTAAGTTTCGGGACGAAACTTCTTTTAAGGAGGGTAGAATGTAATACCCGTGATTTCGATTTCCGGTAATTTCTTTTTTTTCGGCGGAAGTCCGTTTCGACGACTCGCTCATGACCGTTTCGTCATTCTGAGAATGATTAATTCTGCACTTTTTGTCATCCGAGTTCGTTTCGGTGTCGTTTTGTTGAGTTCCGTGCTTTTTAGCGGTTTTTCCGCACTTGAGTTCGATTCTTGCGAATCTCATCCGAAACTGTTGTTTCGACTTTCTCGTAAGTTCATTTAATGTTAATATTCATGTTGCGAGCTTTGGCTTGGTGCTTCGATCACATATCGTGATTTTCGGGCGTTTTGGGCCATTTTCGTAAATTCCCAAAGTTTGGGGTAATTACTTTCCGTTGTCGAATTTCGAGCCTTCGGGTGGTCGGAATCATGTGTTCTCTTAGTGCTCGGATTCGTCTTTGCGAGTACTTCGTAACCGTATCTTCGATTCGTACTCAGGTTCGGGTTTCGGGGTCGTTCGGGCCGTCGGAGTTGGTCCCGACCGAGTCATGGCCGGGCATGCTCGGGCCAGGCCAGCCCTGGCCGAGTAACGTGCGGTAGTGATCGGCAGTTACGTACGTAAGGCCGGTTACGTACGTAATGTAACACCCCCAAGTTATTCAGGGTATATTACAGCGCCGTGAGCCCCGCCGTGGGACACACAAGGCTAAACATACGCGGAACTATAAAACTTGACCGAGAAGGTCTACATACAATGGAAAGAAAGACAATACAAATGGTATTCAAGACCATAACCAATGAAACCATATACATCACTGCACAAATCAATACCTCGGCAAGGAAACTGAAATACAATACTCGAGTATTTAAAATCCATTCCAGTACAACAACACTGAATGGAGGAATCCAAAAAGATAACCAGAGACAAGACGCAGTATCACACTTGCCCATCATCTTCATGCCGACCCGATACCCGCCTGTCCTCTCTCCTGGAACCTGAAATACATAAAAGGTATTTCCCCCATAAAGGGGTTAGCCGTCGAATAGCTAGTGCAAGTATAACAATATGAAACATAATACTCCTCGATAATAAAGTAAATGTAATCCGTCAATTCATCAATTCAAGACTAGTATTCCGGAATAACTAAAATCTCATAAGACGTATGTGAATGCCGTAGAAACGGTTCGTTCACCTCATATGCCGTTACGTATGTGAATGCCGTAGAAACGGTTCGTTCACCTCATACGCCGATACATGTAGGAATGCCGTCAAAACGGTTCGTTCATTACATGCCAACAATATATCTATGAATGCCGTAAAAACGGTTCGTTCATGATATGCCATCAATATTTCTTACTTTCAAAGTCGAGAACGTACAATCATAAATGTATACTTGCCTTGAATAATCGACGACGCAACGAACGGAAAGGAAAGTCACCGAAGAATGCTAGGAACCATCAAAACCGAACCTAACGATTCGAAGAATACAATCACAACAGATTCTAAACGAATACGGAATTGGAATACGCCGGGAAACCCGCCTACGATTCATGTATATTCGTATAAAAACGACAACGAGGGCGGACCACAACCAAACCCTCTCGATTTCATAAAAATCACGAAATATACCATGAATCCGTAGGAAAACTAAGAGTACCAACAAGATTAATCATATTCATCATGAATTAATCAACAAAACGGAATGAATCGGTCAAAAACGCGAAAACCCCCAAATCTCCCCAAAAGTAGGGTTCTAAAGATCTAACCTTGATTCGCTGGATCGAAGGATGTTATAGGATGATCGATCAATGATATGAACTCACGAACTTCATGGATTTGTTGTTTAACAACATGGCTTCATCTTCTCCGAAGCTCCAGCCGCGGACCGAAGAGAAAGGAAATGAAAAATGAGTGAGAAAGTGGTTGTTCTGTCATTTATATACTGGGCCGGAACTAACGTGCGCTAGCCTTCCCGGACTAGCGTGCGCTATCGGCCAAGACGCCCAAAGACTCTCGGCCATGGCCCGCATGACCCGGCACCACCGACCACCCCGCCGACCATGACTCGTCCGCCCGACTCCCGCTAGCGTGCGCTACGGCCGAAGCTCGCGGCTAGCCGACTTGGCCCATCGATAGCATCTGGACTAGCACGCTCATCCCGTAACGTCGCTAGTCGGCCGACAACAGACGCTACCCCTACCGGCCACAGGCGCAGCGGCCGGCGATGGCGTGCGCTACTGCCGATCCTACCCGAGTCCGTAACCTCGTAATCCTCTCGCCCGTGCCCGATGGCGTCATTGGCCGATTCGGCAACAGGCGCTTACATCGCTGAAAGCGCTAAGAAGGCTCCCGGCCAGAAGGCAGCGCTTACGCGTTCTCGCCGTGCTCGCGGCCAAGCGCGCCATCGTCCCGGCGAACTCGCGATCGTCCTGGCTGGGCCTCGCAATCGTCCGGCCAGTGCCCGACCACTAGGGCTCGACGACTCGATTTCAAAACGCGTTTTAACGAACACGACGAAAAGTTCGCGGACAACATCAACGACCCGAAATGAAAGCGTAATGTAATAATTAATCATACGCGACCGAGAAAAGAGTCGAGAGAACGAATACAGATAGAATACCCATAACTTTGGGTAAATTACAAAACGGCCCAAAACGCCCGAAATTCACGATACGCGATCGAATAACCAAACCGAAGTTCACAACACTTCTAACAAAGTTAAACGGACTTACGGGGAACTCGAAACAGCAGTTTAGAACGAGATTCGCAAGAATCGAACTCAAGTGCGGAAAAGTCGCTGAAAAGCACGGAACTCAACAAAACGATACCGAAACGAACTCGGATGTCAAAAAGTGTGGAATTAATCATTCTCAGGGTGACGAAACGGTCTCAAGCGAGTTGTCAAAATGGACTTCCGCCAAAAATAGAAAATTACCGGGAATCAAAATTACGGGTATTACATTCTACCCTCCTTAAATGAAGTTTCGTCCCGAAACTTAAAACAGGTAGGGAGAAGAAATATTCCGCCAGAAAAAAAAACTCAACGAGATACACAAGAACCGAAAACTTACGCCCAAACGGCGAGTCATCAATATAGAACACAACAATACATTACCCGAAGGTAAACCAAACCAATGCCGAAAAAGATACGAATTCACAATGCTCGAAGGCTCCAACGGAAATACCCATACATCACAATGGCCTGAAGGTCGAACAGCCCAAAGTTGTAAATCATCAAAAAAATAGATCTCAAAGAAACCAACCTGACTGTCGGACATACCCCTCGGCGTATGAACAACCAGTCGCAAATCGTCGGACATATCCAATACAACATGGACTACGAACGATCAAACAATAAAGCTCAAGAGGGACATCACAGTACGCCCGATCCGGAAATGTGTCCGTGCACATGTCCACCCCGTATACGGAATCCAGAATATACGTGTGACAATGTACCTAATTAGCCTCAAGAACTACGTCTCGTGTGCACGGTCCAATGCGGAAACATCCACGCATGACCATCGAGTGCCTGGCTAAAAATCCTACACATAACCAATCGGCACGCAGACATGATTCCAGATATGCCACGATACAACATGACAACGAAACTCAAGGGATAAAACATCCAATACGGATCATACGACTCACCAAGTGAACGATGACACACGAATAATGAAAGATCGACACGACCAACGATATTCAAAACAACCATCCTGGGATCAGAATTCCCTAAGGACCGATTAACACGGCAATAACCACAACACCACAATTCGGGAAATCCTCCACCCTCAACGATCATAAAATTATCGAGTTCATAAGAATAATAGTGTGCTGCCCTGAGTTGGCCAACACGACAATAATAACTCACAGATGGGCACTATCCTCGGCGATCCCCATTCAATATCTCGATTGTCTTCGAACGACCAATCGATAACGACTCAACGGATGGGAACTATCTTCGATAGTCCCAATTCAATACTTCGGTTACCTTAGAACAGCAACTCGACAACAACGGTACAACGGATATCTCGGCACACTTAAATCAGTTACCGATAATGAAGATGAAATTCGAATACATCAATGCCTTCAATCGGCCATTTACGAACAACAATAAAATTTGGCATGATTTGTCGACGGGTGTCGTATCAAACAATCCCCTGATATCAATACAATCATAAGGAGGCCAAGTCTCGAAATGATACACACATTCGTACACCTACACGATAACATTAGTCTCATTGATTAGTACGAGTATAAAACTTGCCTCGATATCAACACCACGAACTGTTACCAATTCAGTTGATTTCGTCTTACGAATTCCTCAGTCTCGACCAAGTTAATCTACGAACCCTTCAACCTTAACCGTAACACAACAGTCATAATTCACGATCAAACATCATATCTTATTGTAAAACGAAGGATTAATAATCAACAGGTTCGATGACGACCAATATCAATACCACCAAACCACAAACTCAATCGTTTCACCATATCTCGACTAATCACAGTCTGAACAATCCAACTCAGACACTTACACATCCTGTCCACAATACGAGTCGAAATATGATGATCATATCAGCAACAAATGAGGACCAATAATAAGGGTCTAAATGTTTCAAACTCAATTCTTAAGTTCGGATTTATAAGGTTCCCTTCTCGTAATTCCATCGTTAAAATTTACTTATGACCGTCATCATTTCGAATCATCCGACTGGTTCAAAACAATAGATAATCCTACTAAAAAGGTTATCAAATAGTACAATCATTCGACTTGAACATTTGTTCCCTACGTATGGGCTTCCAAATTCGGAGATGAATAATAGTCTCATCGAACTCATAATCACATTCGTATTCCTATACGAATATTATATCAAACACATAGTTTAGCTCTATATATGAATATTCCATATTCATATTTCAAAACATCAACACTTCTAAAAAAAAATTCATCACCTCGTATAATTCAAGAGTTCTTCAAGAACACGAAATATCCGAAATCCCATTCAGAACAACATATCCGAGGTATATATCTCCATGTTACCATTTTCTTCGTCATGCCATTCATACAACCTTAAGAGTCGCAACAATACTGTCATCATCATATGAAGAAGGTCTCAATAATCATATCAACATCCGAAATCTCTTATTACAATTCCAATAAATCTCGTATAACATTATCACATGATACCACAATTGTAACACCCCAGATCCTCCTGGGAATATTACACGCCGTAAACCCTTCTCACCAGGATTTACCAGGCTAAGCACAATTTTTCCACATCATTTCAAAAATGTTAAAAAGACCGATGACGGTAATATTTTTTTTTTCAAATATTAAGAAAAAATCATTTTCCAAATACCGTCAAAATGATCAAGGCCAAAATGCCAAAGACTCAGTTTAGGGAATCAGTTTTACAAAATAAAAAATTCAGTTGGCAAAATACCAAAAGCCGTTTCAAAATACTCACGCAGCGGATAAAAGTACAGTCCAATTTATGCATTTTCATTGAAATAAGACGAACATCAAAATACACGATTCCCAACATACTCCCTCCCAAGTAGTAATCCTTAAAGAAATGACCCACTATCAAAGGGATATGAGGACTACCATGTATGGACGAACCACGAAGAAGAATAACTTGAACTCCATTCCAAGAATCATCAAAAACTTCAAGAACAATACTTAAATCCGAGCTCTCCATCTTAATCTTGTTTGAGAGAATCATCTCTCAATGTTTAGGAACTTCAAGTACTTCCCAAGGTTCTCTCTATTGACTGAAGGAAGGAGAATGGACAAATTGCCTCTCAGCACTCGTCTATCCTCTCTATAAAACACATCACTAGCGCGCGCTAGACCTTATATTTAGCGTGCGCTACATGACTAGCGTGCGCTATCCTTCCTTGATAGCTGTAACACCCCCAAGTTATTCAGGGTATATTACAGCGCCGTGAGCCCCACCGTGGAACCCACAAGGCTATTCATGCGCGGAACTGTAAAACTTGACCGAGAAGGTCCATATACAATGAAAAGAAGGACAATACCAATGGTATTCAAACCATAACCAATGTGACCATATACATCACTACATAAAACAATACCTCGGCAACACAGGCCGGAACATCAAGGAAACTGAAATACAATACTCGAGTATTTTAAATCCATTCCAGTACAACAACACTCAATGGAGGAATCCAAAAAGATAACCGGAGACAAGACACAGTATCACACTTGCCCATCATCTTCATGCCGACCCGATACCCACCTGTCCGCTCTCCTGTAACCTGAAAAACATAAAACGTATTTCCCCCAAAAAAGGGGTTAGCCGTCGAATAGCTAGTGCAAGTATATCAAGTATGCAACACAATACTTATCGACAATAAAGTAAATGTAACCGTCAATTCATCAATTCAAGACTAGCATTCCAGAATAACTAAATCTCATCATACCACATCAAGACGTATATGAATGCCGTAGAAACGGTTCGTTCATATCATATGCCGTTACATGTAGGAATGCCGTCAAAACGGTTCGTTCATTACATGCCAACAATACATATATGAATGCCGTAGAAATGGTTCGTTCATATCATGCCATCAATACTTCTTACTTTCAAATTCGAGAACGTACAATCATAATTATATACTTGCCTTGAATAGTCGACGACGCAACGAACGGAATGGAAGGTCACCGACGAATGCTAGGAACCAACGAAACCGAACCTAACGATTCGAAGAATACAATCACAACCAATTCTAAACGAATACGGAATTGGAATACGCCCGAAAACCCGCCTACGATTCATGTATATTCGTATAAAAACGACAATGAGGGCGGACCACAACCAAACCCTCTCGATTCCGTAAAAATCACGAAATATACCATGAATTCGTAGGGAAACTAAGAATACCAACAAGATTAATCATATTCATCATGAATTAATCGACAAAACGGAACGAATCGGGCAAAAACGCGAAAACCCCAAAATCTCCCCAAAAGTAGGGTTCTAAAGATCTAACCTTGATTCGCTGGATCGAAGGATGTTATAGGACGATTGATCGGTGATATAAACTCAGAAACTTCGTGGATTTGTTGTACAACAACATGGTTTCGTCTCCTCCGAAACCCCAGCCGCGGAACGAAGAGAAATGAAATGAAAAATGACGGAGAAAGTCGTTGGTCTGTCATTTTTATACTGGGCCGGAACTAGCGTGCGCTAGCCTTTCCGCCAGCGTGCGCTTATCGGCCAAGACGGCCGAGCACTCTCGGCCATGGCCCGCATGACCCGGCACCACCACCACTGCCGACCATGACGCGACCGCCCGACTCCCGCTAGCGTGCGCTACGGCCAAGCCTCGCGCGCGCTAGCCGAATTGGCCCAAAGAGCCACCGGACTAACAAACCCACCTGTAACGACGCTAGTCGGCCGCGGCGGCGCTACCTCGCCGGTAGCGTGCGCTTACGACCGACGTAGCGTGCGCCACTCGCCGATCTCGACCGAGTCCGAACCTCGAATCCTCTGCGCCTGTGCCCGATAGCGTCGCTAGCCGACTCGGCAGCAGCGCTTACATCGCTGAAGCTAGCGCGAAGGCCCCGGCCAGAAGCGTCGCTTACGCGGTTCTCGCGTGCTCGCTGGACAAGGCGACCATCGTCCGGCGTAACTCGCGACCGTCCGGCTGGGCCCCGCAATCGTCCGGCTGCCCGACCACCGTGGCTCGGCGACTCGATTTCCGAAACGCATTTTAACGAACACGGCGAAAAGTTCGCGGACAACATCAACGTCTCCAAATGAAAACGTAATACCATAATTAATCATACGCGACCAAGAAACGGGTCGAGATAACAATTACGAATACGGATACCCGTAACTTTCAAGAAATTACAAAATGGCCCAAAACGCCCGAAATCACGATACGTGATCGAATAACCAAACCGAAGTTCACAACACGTCTAACAAAGTTAAACGGACTTATGGGAAACTCAAACAGCTAGCTTTAGGACGAGATTCGCAAGAATCGAACTCAAGTGCGGAAAAGTCATTTAAAAGCACGGAACTCAACAAAACGATACCGAAACGAACTCGGATGTCAAAAGTGTAGAATTAATCATTCTCGTGGTGACGAAACGGTCCCAAGCGAGTTGTCAAACGGACTTTTGCCAAAAATAGAAAATTACCGAATCAAAATTACGGGTATTAAATTCTACTTAAAAGAAGTTTCGTCCAAACTTAAAACAGTAGGAGAAGAAATATTCCGCCAGAAAAACTCAACGAGATACACAAGAACCGAAACTTACGCCCAAACGACGAGTCATCAATACGTAACACAACAATACATTACCCGAAGGTAAACCAAACCAATGCCGAAAAGATACGAATTCACAATGCCCGAAGGCTCCAACGGAAATACCCATACATCACAATGGCACGAAAGCCGAATGACCCAAAGTGTGAATCATCACAAAATAGATCTCAAAGAAACCAACTTTCGATCGGACATACCCTCGGCGTGTGAACAACCAATGCAATTGGCTCGGACATATCCAATACAACATGGACTACGAGCGATCACAATAAAGCTCAAGAGGGACATCACAGTACGCCCGATCCGGAAATGTGTCCGTGCACATGTCCACCCCGTATACGGAATCCAGAATATACGTGTGACAATGTACCTAATTAGCCTCAAGAACTACGTCTCGTGTGCACGGTCCAATGCGGAAACATCCACGCATGACCATCGAGTGCCTGGCTAAAAATCCTACACATAACCAATCGGCACGCAGACATGATTCCAGGTATGCCATGATACAACATGACAACGAAACTCAAAGGATAAAATACCCATTACGGATCATACAATTCACCAAGTGAACGATGACACACGAATAATGAAAGATCGACACGACCAACGATATTCAAAACAACCATCCTGGGATAAGAATTCCCTAAGGACCGATTAACACGGCAATAACCACAATTCGGGAAATCCTCCACCCTCAACGATCACAAAATTATCGAGTTCATAAGAATAATAGTGTGCTGCCCTGAGTTGGCCAACACGACAATAATAACTCACAGATGGGCACTATCCTCGGACATCCCCATTCAATATCTCGATTGTCTTCGAACGACCAATCGATAACGACTCAACGGATGGGAACTATCTTCGACAGTCCCAATTCAATACTTCGGTCACCTTAGAACGGCAACTCGATAACAACGGTACAACGGATGTCTCGGCACACTTAAATCAGGTTACCGATAATGAAGATGAAATTCGAATACATCAATGCCTTCAATCGGCCGTTTACGAACAACAATAACACTTGACATGATTTGACGACGGGTGTCGTATCAAACAATCCCCTGATATCAATACAATCATAAGGAGACCAAGTCTCCAAATGATACACACATTCGTACACCTACACGATAACATTAGTCTCATTGATTAGTACGAGTATAAGACTTGCCTCGATATCAATACAACGAACTGTTACCAATTCAGTTGATTTCGTCTTACGAATCCCTTAGTCTCGACCAAGTTAATCTACGAACCCTTCAACCTTAACCGTAACACAACAATCATAATTCACGATCAAACATCATATCTTATTGTAAAACGAAGGATTAATAATCAACAAGTTCGATGACGACCAATATCAATACCACCAAACCACAAACTCAATCGTTTCACTATATCTTGACTAATCACAGTCTGAACAATCCAACTCAGACACTTACACATCCTGTCCACAATACGAGTCGAAATATGATGATCAAATCAGCAACAATTGAGGACCAATAATAAGGGTCTAAATGTTCCAAACTAAATTCTTAAATTCGAATTGATAAGGTTCCCTTATCGTAAATCCCTCGTTAAGATTTACTTATGACCGCAATCAATTCGAAACATCCGACTGGTTCAAAACAATAGATAATCCTATTAAAAAGGTTATCAAATAGTCCAATCATTCGACTTGAACATTTGCTCCATACGTATGGGCTTCCAAATTCAGAGATGAATAATAGTCTCATCAAACTCATAATCACATTCGTATTCCTATACGAATATTATTTCAAACACATAGTCTAGCTCTAGATATGAATATTCCATATTCATTTTCAAAACATCAATACTTCTAAAAAAATTCATCACCTCGTATAATTCAAGAGTTCTTCAAGAACACGAAATATCCGAAATCCCATTCAGAACAACATATCCGAGGTATATATCTCCATGTTACCATTTTCTTCGTCCTGCCATTCATACAACTTTAAGAGTCGCAACAATAATGTCATCATCATATGAAGAAGGTCTCAATAATCATATCAACATCCGAAATCTCTTATTACAATTCCAATAAATCTCGTATAACATTATCACATGATACCACAATCGTAACACCCCAGATCCTCCTGGGAATATTACACGCCGTAAACCCTTCTCACAAGGATTTACCAGGCTAAGCACAATTTTTCCACATCATTTCAAAAATGTTAAAAAGACCGATGACGGTAATATTTTTCAAATACTAAAAAAAAATCATTTTTCAAATACCGTCAAAACGATCAAGGTCAAAATGCCAAAAACTCAGTTTAGGGAATCGGTTTTACGAAATAAAATTCAGTTGGCAATATACCAAAAGCCATTTCAAAATACTCACACAGCGGATAAAAGTACAGTCCAATTTATGCATTTTCATCGAAATAAAACGAACATCAAAACACACAATTCCCAACATATAGTAATCCTTAAAAAAAATACGAACCATTATCAAAGGGATACGAGGATTACTTTGTATGGACGAATCACGAATAAGAATAAATGATCTCCATTCCAAGAATCATCAAAACATCAAGAACAATACTTAAATCCGAGCTCTCCATCTTAATCTGGTTTAAGAGAATCATCTCTCCATGTTTAGGAACTTCAAGTACTTCCCAAGGTTCTCTCTATTGACTGAAGGAAGGAGAATGGACAAAATGCCTCTCAGCACTCGTTTATCCTCTCTATAAAACACATCACTAGCGCGCGCTAGACCTTATATTTAGCGTGCGCTACATGACTAGCGTGCGCTATCCTTCCTTGATAGCGTGCGCTATCGGGCAGTCCAGAAGTTACTACATTGCTTCGAAATTCATCTAACGTACGTAATGCCCATGCATTAGCGTACGCTAACAGGCGTTGACTTGATACAGTGAAATGCTCAGTAGCGTGCGCTATTCTTCGACCTTAACGCGCGCTAATCGTCGTTGAC
This sequence comes from Orobanche coerulescens, assembly GCA_033398695.1. Classification (NCBI taxonomy): domain Eukaryota; kingdom Viridiplantae; phylum Streptophyta; class Magnoliopsida; order Lamiales; family Orobanchaceae; genus Orobanche; species Orobanche coerulescens. Next base: position 23,446,802 of record CM065805.1, on the reverse strand, counting down.
TTGCTACAGTATCGTGCCCCCACATGCCGAAAGCATCCGCGATTATCGGGATTCCTTTGACCGATATGGAATTAGTGTGCGCTAATCATACGGTTTTAGCGTACGCTAGCTCTACACGACAAGCACTCGTTGACCTTATCTGGACACGCGTCGAACATGGCCGGGTCCACCCGCCGAAAGCTAAGATTCCATTATTGGCGATCTGGTGTTAGCGTGCGCTAACCAACATGCGTTAGCGTGCGCTAACTGAATATAAAAATCAACCTGGGCCTACCTGTCGGCCACCTTCCGAAACTAACCCAGCAAGTCGTTATGTACGTTAGGGGTCCTCCTTAGCGTACGTGACCGAATCTCTTAGCGTGGGCTAAGTATGCACCGTAGCGTACGCTAAGTATATATCTTAGCGCGCGCTAGGCATACCTTGTAGCGTGCGCTAACGTAGCTGTACTTAGCCATTTTCCGCTATTCTCTACCAACATATCGACATACCAAACGATCACACGGCACAATGAATACATATACGCATTCAGCAACATTATCAAACGTTCACAACGTTCTCAAGCACAAATATCCATCAACGATATCCAACATATAAATCCAAATCACCAAGATAACCAAGAATTATCGAATAATCGAAACAACATACTTACAAGTCTGTGAAGTCGAAGATCTCCCGTGGTACTAACATGCGACTTCCAAACAAAGTCTCAACACAATACCGATACACGCTAATATCGAAATTAGCAATTTAACAAAATCTCAAGGAAGAGTTCACGTCCGTAACCACAGTCACGACTTCTTCTCCTTACATCCAACATTCTAAAGGGCACACACGTGCGGAAGTATAATCCAAATCGCACCTTCTTGAAGTGACCAATTCCAAAGAATACCAAGCTAAAAACGAAACGGTCAAGAAAATACAAGAAGAGTGAGAGGACTTACAAGTACCGGTCGCACTGTGATGATGGCAGAGTAGTGATACTGTGGTCAAATGACGACTCAATCGACCCAAAAGACCGACAACCTAGGTATCCATAAACCTAAGCTCCGATACCATATTCTGTAGCACCCCCAAATTATTCAGGGTATATTACAGCGCCGTGAGCCCCACTGTGGAACCCACAAGGCTATTCATGCGCGGAACTGTAAAACTTGACCGAGAAGGTCCATATACAATGAAAAGAAGGACAATACCAATGGTATTCAAACCATAACCAATGTGACCATATACATCACTACATAAAACAATACCTCGGCAACACAGGCCGGAACATCAAGGAAACTGAAATACAATACTCGAGTATTTAAAATCCATTCCAGTACAACAACACTGAATGGAGGAATCCAAAAAGATAACCGGAGACAAGACACAGTATCACACTTGCCCATCATCTTCATGCCGACCCGATACCCGCCTGTCCGCTCTCCTGTAACCTGAAATACATAAAACGTATTTCCCCCAAAAAAGGGGTTAGCCGTCGAATAGCTAGTGCAAGTATATCAAGTATGCAACACAATACTTCTCGACAATAAAGTAAATGTAACCGTCACTTCATCAATTCAAGACTAGCATTCCGGAATAACTAAATCTCATCATACCACATCAAGACGTATATGAATGTCGTAGAAACGGTTCGTTCATATCATACGCCGTTACATGTAGGAATGCCGTCAAAACGGTTCGTTCATTACATGCCAACAATACATATATGAATGCCGTAGAAACGGTTCGTTCATATCATGCCATCAATACTTCTTACTTTCAAATTCGAGAACGTACAATCATAATTATATACTTGCCTTGAATAGTCGACGACTCAACGAAGGGAATGGAAGGTCACCGACGAATGCTAGGAACCAACGAAACCGAACCTAACGATTCGAAGAATACAATCACAACCAATTCTAAACGAATACGGAATTGGAATACGCCCGAAAACCCGCCTACGATTCATGTATATTCGTATAAAAACGACAACGAGGGCGGACCACAACCAAACCCTCTAGATTCCGTAAAAATCACGAAATATACCATGAATCCGTAGGGAAACTAAGAATACCAACAAGATTAATCATATTCATCATGAATTAATCGACAAAACGGAACGAATCGGGCAAAAATGCGAAAACCCCCAAATCTCCTCAAAAGTAGGGTTCTAAAGATCTAACTTTGATTCGCTGGATCGAAGGATGTTATAGGACGATTGATCGGTGATATAAACTCAGAAACTTCGTGGATTTGTTGTACAACAACATGGCTTCGTCTCCTCCGAAACCCCAGCCGCGGAACGAAGAGAAATGAAATGAAAAATGACGGAGAAAGTCGCTGGTCTGTCATTTTTATACTGGGCCGGAACTAGCGTGCGCTAGCCTTCCCGGCCTAGCGTGCGCTTATCGCCAAGATCGGCCGAGCACTCTCGCCATGGCCCGCATGACCCGGCACCACCGACCACCCCGCCGACCATGACTCGACCGCCCGACTCGCTAGCGTGCGCTACGGCCAAGCTCGCGCGCTTAAGCCGACTGGCCCAAAGAGCCACCGGACTAACAAACCCACCTGTAACGCACGCTAGTCGGCCGTGGCAAGATGCGCTACCCGCCGGTTAGCGTGCGCTACGACCGGCAGAGCGTGCGCTACTCGCCGATCTCGACCGAGTCCGTAACCTCATAATCCTCCGCCTGTGCCCGAGCACAGATGGCCAAGAAGGCGCGCAGCTGGCCTCGGCCAGAAGGCGTGCGCTATCTTGGTTCTCGCCGTGCTCGCTGACAATTGCGACCATCGTCCGGCCGTAACTCGCGACCGTCGGCTCGCCCCGCAATCGTCCGGCGTGCCCGACCACCGTGGCTCGGCGACTCGATTTCCAAAACGCATTTTAACGAACACGACGAAAAGTTCGCGGACAACATCAACGACTCCAAATGAAAACGTAATACCATAATTAATCATACGCGACCAAGAAACGGGTCGAGATAACAATTACAGATACGGATACCCGTAACTTTCAAGAAATTACAAAATGGCCCAAAACGCCCGAAAATCACGATACGTGATCGAATAACCAAACCGAAGTTCACAACACGTCTAACAAAGTTAAACGGACTTGCGGGAAACTCGAAACAGCAGTTTAGGACGAGATTCGCAAGAATCGAACTCAAGTGCGGAAAAGTCGCTGAAAAGCACGGAACTCAACAAAATGATACCGAAACGAACTCGGATGTCAAAAAGTGTAGAATTAATCATTCTCAGGGTGACGAAACGGTCCCAAGCGAGTTGTCAAAACGGACTTCCGCCAAAAATAGAAAATTACCGGGAATCAAAATTACGGGTATTACAATAGCGTGCGCTATCGGGCAGTCCAGAAGCTACTACATTGCTTCGAAATTCATCTAACGTACGTAATGCCCATGCATTAGCGTACGCTAACAGGCGTTGACTTGATACAGTGAAATGCTCAGTAGCGTGCGCTATTCTTCGACCTTAACGCGCGCTAATCGTCGTTGACTTGCTACAGTATCGTGCCCCCACATGCCGAAAGCATCCGCGATTATCGGGATTCCTTTGACCGATATGTAATTAGCGTGCGCTAATCATACGGTTTTAGCGTGCGCTAGCTCTACACGACAAGCACTCGTTGACCTTATCTGGACACGCGTCGAACATGGCCGGGTCCACCCGCCGAAAGCTAAGATTCCATTATTGGCGATCTGGTGTTAGCGTGCGCTAACCAACATGCGTTAGCGTGCGCTAACTGAATATAAAAATCAACCTGGGCCTACCTGTCGGCCACCTTCCAAAACTAACCCAGCCAGTCGTTACGTACGTTAGGGGTCCTCCTTAGCGTACGTAACCGAATCTCTTAGCGTGCGCTAAGTATGCACCGTAGCGTACGCTAAGTATATATCTTAGCACGCGCTAGGCATACCTTGTAGCGTGCGCTAACGTAGCTGTACTTAGCCATTTTCCGCTATTCTCTACCAACATCTCGACATACCAAACGATCATACGGCACAATGAATACATATACGCATTCAGCAACATTGTCATACGTTCACATCATCCTCAAGCACAATTATCCAACATATAAATCCAAAATCACCAAGATAACCAAGAATTATCGAATAATCCAAACAACATACTTACAGGTCTGTGAAGTCGATGATCTCCCGTGGTACTAGCATGCGACTCCCAAACAAAGTCTCAACACAAAACCGATACACGCTAATATCGAAATTAGCAATTTGACAAAATCTCGAGGAAGGGTTCACGTCCGTAACCACCGTCACGACTTCCTCTCCTTACATCCAACATTCTAAAGGGCACACACGTGCGGAAGTATAATCCAAATCGCACCTTCTCGAAGTGACCAATTCCAAAGAATACCAAGTTGAAAACGAAACGGTCAAGAAAATACAAGAAGAGTGAGAGGACTTACAAGTACCGGTCGCACTGTGATGATGGCAGAGTAGTGATACTGTGGGTAAATGACGACTCAATCGACCCAAAAGACCGACAGCCTAGGTATCCATAAACCTAAGCTCCGATACCATATTTTGTAACACCCCCAAGTTATTCAGGGTATATTACAGCGCCGTGAGCCCCGCCGTGGGACACACAAGGCTAAACATACGCGGAACTATAAAACTTGACCGAGAAGGTCTACATACAAGGAAAGAAAGACAATACAAATGGTATTCAAGACCATAACCAATTAAACCATATACATCACTGCACAAATCAATACCTCGGCAACACAGGCCGGAACATCAAGGAAACTGAAATACAATACTCGAGTATTTAAAATCCATTCCAGTACAACAACACTGAATGGAGGAATCCAAAAAGATAACCAGAGACAAGACGCAGTATCACACTTGCCCATCATCTTCATGCCGACCCGATACCCGCCTGTCCTCTCTCCTGGAACCTGAAATACATAAAAGGTATTTCCCCCATAAAGGGGTTAGCCGTCGAATAGCTAGTGCAAGTATAACAATATGAAACATAATACTCCTCGATAATAAAGTAAATGTAATCCGTCAATTCATCAATTCAAGACTAGTATTCCGGAATAACTAAAATCTCATAAGACGTATGTGAATGCCGTAGAAACGGTTCGTTCACCTCATACGACGTTACGTATGTGAATGCCGTAGAAACGGTTCGTTCACCTCATACGCCGATACATGTAGGAATGCCGTCAAAACGGTTCGTTCATTACATGCCAACAATATATCTATGAATGCCGTAAAAACGGTTCGTTCATGATATGCCATCAATATTTCTTACTTTCAAAGTCGAGAACGTACAATCATAAATGTATACTTGCCTTGAATAATCGACGACGCAACGAACGGAAAGGAAAGTCACCAAAGAATGCTAGGAACCATCAAAACCGAACCTAACGATTCGAAGAATACAATCACAACAGATTCTAAACGAATACGGAATTGGAATACGCCCGGAAACCCGCCTACGATTCATGTATATTCGTATAAAAACGACAACGAGGGCGGACCACAACCAAACCCTCTCAATTTCGTAAAAATCACGAAATATACCATGAATCCGTAGGAAAACTAAGAGTACCAACAAGATTAATCATATTCATCATGAATTAATCAACAAAACAGAATGAATCGGTCAAAAACGCGAAAACCCCCAAATCTCCCCAAAAGTAGGGTTCTAAAGATCTAACCTTGATTCGCTGGATCGAAGGATGTTATAGGATGATCGATCAATGATATGAACTCAGGAACTTCATGGATTTGTTGTTTAACAACATGGCTTCATCTTCTCCGAAGCTCCAGCCGCGGACCGAAGAGAAAGGAAATGAAAAATGAGTGAGAAAGTGGTATTTACATCATTTATATACTAGCCGGAACTAGCGTGCGCTAGCCTTTCCGGACTAGCATGCGCTATCGCCAAGACGCCCAGACTCTCGGCCATGGCCCGCATGACCCGGCACCACCGACCACCCCGCCGACCATGACTCGTCCGCCCGACTCCCGCTAGCGTGCGCTACGGCCGAAGCTCGCGCGTGCTAGCCGACTGGCCCGGAGCCTGCGGACTAGCACGCTCATCCCGCAACGCACGCTAGTCGGCCGACACAGACGCTACCCCCGCCGCGGCACAACGACCGGCAGAGCGTGCGTTACTCGCGATCCTACCCGAGTCCGTAACCTCGTAATCCTCCCGCCTGTGCCGATAGCGACGCTGGCCGATTTCGGCAGGCGCTTACATCGCTGAAGAAGCGCTACAGCTGGCCCGCCAGAAGCGTGCGCTTACGCGGTTCTCGCCTGCTCGCTCGGCCAAGCGACCATCGTCCGGCGAACTCGCGACCGTCTGGCCCCGCAATCGTCCGGCCAGGCTCGACCACCGTGGCTCGACGACTCGATTTCAAAACGCGTTTTAACGAACACGACGAAAAGTTCGCGGACAACATCAACGACCCGAAATGAAAGCGTAATGTAATAATTAATCATACGAGACCGAGAAAAGAGTCGAGACAACGAATACAGATAGAATACCTATAACTTTGGGTAAATTACAAAACGGCCCAAAACGCCCGAAATTCACGATACGCGATCGAATAACCAAACCGAAGTTCACAACACTTCTAACAAAGTTAAACGGACTTACGGGGAACTCGAAACAGCAGTTTAGAACGAGATTCGCAAGAATCGAACTCAAGTGCGGAAAAGTCGCTGAAAAGCACGGAACTCAACAAAACGATACCGAAACGAACTCGGATGTCAAAAAGTGTGGAATTAATCATTCTCAGGGTGACGAAACGGTCTCAAGCGAGTTGTCAAAACGGACTTCCGCCAAAAATAGAAAATTACCGGGAATCAAAATTACGGGTATTACACGTAAGGCCCTGGCCGGTAACGTACGTAACGCTTCCGGCATTTCCAGGCAGTGCGTTCGGCCATGGCCGATTACGTACGTAAGCCATGGCCGGTTACGTACGTAACCCAGCCTGCAGTCGGCCTATTTAAGGCCTGGCAGCGTTTTTCTTCAGCCATTTCTCATTCTTTTTCTTCCGTGACGCTGCAGGTGTGTGAATCATCTAGAGATGTTGTTGGACAATGAATCCATGAAGTGTTGAGGTTCATATCATCAATCATCCGTCCTATAACATCCTCCGATCTACTGACCGTGCCGATTTCCTAGAAATCTAGTTTTGGGGAATTTGGGTATTTTGGTTGTTTTCGTCCGATTAGTCCGATTTAACTTAGGATTATGATGGATTGATGAATATTTAGATGTATTATATCATTTCCTTTATTATTCCATGGTTGGATCGTATCGATTCGTTGTTTTGGTCGAGTTCTTGGTCGACGCCTTGAAGGTGTCCTAGAATATCATGAGGGGTTTTCGGCGTTCTACGATTATCCTTCCTCGTATGATTGTTGATTTATGGATTATATGTTGTTAGGGTCGAGTTTCTTGCGAAGAAACCAAGTTGAACCCTTCCGTTCGTTGTCGTTTTCCTTTTCGAAAACATCGGGCGTTTCGAAGCTTTCCGGTTGAGCCGTGTTCGTCGGGATACTTGCGTGCCGATTTTGAGGCAAGTACCTTGTCCATATAATTCTTGTTTTGTGGATATGATAATTGGTGATCGTCTAAATGTGTTTGTGTGGTCGTTTGAATTGAACTTTCAAAAGATTTGATTAGCCTTGTTAAAGGCCCTCTTTCAAAACGCGTGTGTTTTGTGAATGGTGTGGTTTGTGAACTATGTGAATTCTATGGATATGTTTGGTGTTGATGTTGCACTTGGTATTGCGTGTGGACGTATATGGTTTCTTTTCGGTGCGTTATGGTTTGACGTGGTGTTTTGCTAAGTGTTGTTGGCATTAACTCATGATTTGACATATTTGTGATTGTGGCAAATGTGAAACCCTTGTCGTTGTGAACTCTATGCATTGATGATTCGACCACAAGGTTATCAATTCGGGTAGGTCTGGAGAGGGCTCAGAGAATCGTCACTTGCGAGTGCGATGTCACGATAACTTGTGGGTATATTCGATTGATGTTTACCGGGTAGGGACCCGTGAGGCCTCCGGCGGCACGTTACTTGCGAGTACGGCCATTTGATATGATTTGACCATAAGGTTATCTAATCGGGTAGGTATGGAGAGGGCTCCGAGAATCGGTACTTGCGAGTACGATGTCAAGATAACTTATGGTTGTGATATGTGTTTGATTTTTTTCGCTAGCCAGCTCGGGAGGGTCCTTCGAGGCCTCGGGTGGGATGTCTGTGGTAGCGTCCCGGTCCTAGGCGATGCGCGTGCGTGATTACGTTTCGTTGATTTTATGTCCGTTGAGGACACGTGATGTTGGGCTCTGGCCCTGTGAATTGTTGTCGGTTTTCTATTTGCGAAAATAAAACCTTTGGGTTGTGACCCTGTTGATTTTGGAAAGAGAAAGATTTGATAATCCTAATTTGTTTTCTATTAAAACTCCCGAGGGTATTTTAAACCATTTTGCAAACCATTCTCGTTATTTGTGATCTTTCGGATTTGGAAAGTTTTACTCAAATTCTTGCCTCGGAAGTATTCGCTTGTGGTATTTTAATCTTTAAGGATTCCCGGTTATTGTGATTCGTGGAACTTGAATTATATGGCTCGTATTTGCACTTTGTATTTGCACTAGCAAAACAAAGGAGTTTTGCTAACCCGAGTATTCGGGGGGTGGATGTCTATTTTTGCATTCAGGTTTTGGAGCATAGCACAGGGTCGGCATGAAGGATGATGAAAGATGAACGATACTAATCACAAGAGGATCCGTTGATGTCGGATTGGTCTAGTTGTATCTTCTTTTCCGCTGCAGTATCTTTTCCCCGTTGTACGGGAGTTTATTGTATTTTGACCCCTGCGTGGGTATGTGTATTGTAATTGAGTTGTAAGTATTTATTGAAAGACCAAGTCGGTCTACTGAGTCATTTTAGCCTTAAAGGCGATGTTTAGATGTTTGATTTAGTTATCAGCCTGGTAGATCCTCGAGGAGAGGGTCTACGGCGTGTAATATCCCTGAGTGGATTGGGGGTGTTACAGAAGGGGTGTCATTGTAAAGCCTATATAAAGCCCCTCTATCAATGTTATCAATACAATAGTTTACATCTTTTGCTTTCTACTGCTTTCTTTACTACTATTCCTGAAACAATTTTTTCGTTTTTTATATTCTTAGATATGCAATATGCATCTTAAATTGTAGATTATAAAACACGATTAATATAATATTTTTTCTAAAATGGATAACAAATGAGTAAATTATTATATTTTTAGAAAAAAAACAATTTTATATAAAATGACAAAAAGACATTTGTAAGATGTTTGTGCTGCTCGTGTAACACCCCCGAGATATTCAGGGTATATTACAGTGCCGTGGACCCCTACATGGGACCCACCAGGCTAGACACAATTTACCACAGTAAAAATACACATCATCCAATTGAAAATCAAATCACACGCCCGGTACAACCGGCGGAATAATCAACAATGGCAAACATAAATAACTTGACGAATACAAATCTTAACCCGAAGAGAAAAAGCCTAAGTACTCGCGAGTACAATCTATAAGTTTCAAAAGTGGATAACAACCATATCGAATGGAATAACGGAAATAAAAGGACTCAAACGCATATGTCAACGACCCTGGCCAACATCCTCGTACTGTCCCAGCGCTCGCTCGTGCGGATGATCATAACCTGAAATCCATAACAAGAATTTTCCCACAACGGGTCCCCAGAGGGGTTAGCAATTACGCTAGTACAAGTAATCAAGGCAAACCAATCGCTTACACATTTCATAGTACATGCACCAATATCATTTCAAAAACCAAAACAGACATGTCCTTTCCAGAAACAAACAGTCAAATAATCAATTTGCCTAGGACCAGGACGCCACCATGAATCCCACCCGAGGCCTCTGAGGACCCTCCCGAGCTGGCCACTTTATAAAACAAGTCACGCACAGGCATCGCCTAGGACCAGGACGCCACCATGAATCCCACCCGAGGCCTCTAAGGACCCTCCCGGGCTGGCTAGCGAAACAAACTCGTGAATCCAGAGTGAAGTCATAGATTCCCCCGAGGCCCCGTCGGACCCTCCCGAGGTGAGTAAAGCACACACAATATACATTACCATTTCATGTTAAGCATAAAGGTTTCCAAAAATACTTGCCTTGAATAATAGACGACGCAACGAACGGAAGGAAAGACGCCGATGAATGCTAGGGACCGACAATTACGAACCTAACAATTCGAAGAACACAATCACTGCCAATCCTAACAAATACGGAATTAGAATACACCCGAAAACCCGCCTACAATTGATGTATATTCGTATAAAAACAACAACGAGGGCGGACCACAACCAAACCCCCCTTGATTACAAAAATACCACGAAATATACCATGAATCCGTAGGAGAACCAACAATACCAACAAGATTAATCATATTCATCATGAATTAATCTATCAAACGGAACGAATCGGATGAAAACGTGAAAACCCCCAATTTACCTAAAATAAGGTTTTAGGAGTTTACCTCGAATTGAAGACGAAGAACACGATTAGATGTTGATAAAATACTCCAAACACTCGAAGAAGATGATCCTGGGTTTATAAACCCAGGCCGCGTTACGTACGTTAGCCACCACTTGCTAACGTACGTAGGCTGTGTTACGTACGTAAGCCATAAGGGCCTTACGTACGTAACCAAAAAGGCAGAAATGCATGTACCCTTTTACACTAGGACGTTACGTACGTAACCAAAAGGTGTGTTACGTACGTAACATTCTCTTCTGGGAAGTACAGGCCAGAAATAGATAAGGAAGGTACCGAAAAGAATCGAAATATAACGATGAACAATTCACGATGGTACGAACATGAAGGACTCGAAACGACGAACTTAAGTGTTGAAGGAAAACATATTCCCGACTACCCAAAGGTTCGGAAAAACAACAACAAACGTAATTTTCCCAAAACTTTGGGAAATTTACAAAACGGCCCAAAACATCCGAAATGTACGATACATGGTCGAAACACCAAACAAAAGTTCACAACACGCATAATAACATGAGATGGATCCTCGGCAACCCCGAAACGGCGGTTACGAACGACGATTTACGAGAATACCCGAAATAGCGACGAAAACAACATGAAACACCAAATCGAGTAAAACGAGTCCGAAACAAGTTCGAACGACAAAAAGTCCAATATTAAATATCCCCAAAATGTCAATACGGTTACAAGCGAGTCGCCAAAAACGAAAATACACCAAATGAGAATATTAAGAGAAAGGAAAAATGCGGATATTACAGCTCGCATACCCTTACCCAGACCTACCATACCGAGACCATTGCCCACCTTTTCCTGGAGAGTGATGTGGCTCGTGACGTGTGGGAGTATTTTTGCGCATGGACACATTTATCCCTACCCCATACTCAGAATATTTTTGAGCTCCTGAGTTTTTTCGCACACGGCACACACTTTAGGCACACGACTTTCATTATTCCTTGTCTGATCCTTTGGTTCATCTGGACAGAAAGGAATAGTGCAAAGCATAGGGCGGTTACTTTTGTTTCCTCTCATATTATTGTGCAGGTGGAGCGCCATGTTGCTTTATTGGCTGCTGCGGGGCTTATTTCCTCTGAGTTCTGGGCGGGTTTCTCGCCGCCTGATCGCTTCCAGCGAGCTACATCTTCCCCCGCTCAGACTCGTCGCCCCGTCCCGGTGGTTTGGCTTCGACCCGAGACCTCTTAGATCAAGCTGAACATGGATGGTTCGTTCGATAGAGACACACAGATTGCGGGTGGGGGAGGTCTGATTAGAGATCATCACGGAGAGCTCCTTCTTGCTTTCCATTCCTCTTTTTAGGCCTCTTCGAGTTTTGATGCAGAGGTCCAGGCATTGGCGATTGGATTGATTCTAGCTTCCCAGAGATCGAGACATGTTTGGATTGAGCTTGATGCTGCTGCTGTGGTGACCCTGCTATCATCTGACCACCGGGGCTCTTGGCAGGTTCGTCACACTCTTATGTGTATCCGACACATTCTCAGAGATATTCAGTTCAGAGTCACTCATATTTTCCGGGAGGGCAATAGGCCGGCCGACTATCTTTCTGAGCTCGGCATGTCGTCCCTCGGCATTCAGACTTATACTTACGATAGTGCTCCTCCGTTTATCCTCTCCCTTATACGGATGTATCAGCTTGGTTATCCGTCATTTAGATTTAGATAGGTTTTACTTTTTATCGATTGCTTGGTTGCCTATTGGTCCGCACATTAGCCCACGGTTTTAGTGGTGCACCTTGTACTGATCTAGCGGGCCGTAGGCACTTTAGATTTTAGGTTCCGGATTATGGCCCATTTTTGGTCATAATTCGGAGTTGAGTTATTTTGTTCTACGGGTCCGCTCATTAGCCCACGATTTGTGGTGCACTTTGTATTTCTTTAGCGGGCCGTAGATCTCTCCAATGTTTGGACCTGAATTATGGCCCATTTTTGGTCATAATTCGGGGCTGATACTTTGTATTTCTTGATTTTTTTTCTTATCTACAGGTTGGTGGGTCCCGCCTCAACCCCCCGTCCACACTGGACGTTTTTTTAAAAAAAAAAAATTAAAACAGTATGTTCCTAACAAATGAATAGTTTCTTCTCATATAAAATTGATGATGTGGCATAATCTATATCATCCATATTTTTCTATCTAGTTACTATTATGAATACAACTATATATATATATATATAGAGGAAAGAGATCATATGAAAACTAATTACCTTGTGAAATCTAGAAACTTTTGTAGGCCATTGATATTAGTGATCTAACGGCTGTAGATGAGTAGGATTATATGCATTTATGTATTTTTTTTATTGCATTATTATTGCATATACTAGCGACCAGCTTGATGCAACAAATAATAACAAATATGCAATGAAATTGCTTAATAATGCAATTGGTTTCTAGATTTCACCATTGAGAGGGTTTCCACCATATCCAATCCCTATATATATATATATATATATATATATAGTCACATGGGGTCTTTCATATGAGGAATCATACTCCTTTTTTTTTATAACTCAATTTCTAGGCTTATACCTAACTATATCTGAGGGTAACAGTTCCGTTTTCTCATCACTGCCACCAAGTTAAATCGCGGGATGTGCACGAACTGATCAGTGTCTTGTCCGGTTCTGCTGACGTCAGGGCCGATCCTGACAAAAATGGGACCGGGGGCGAAATAATAAAAGTGGGCCCTTTACAAAAATAAAAGACAATGCAATATTCAAAACAATTTTATTAATCATAAAAAATGACTTCTTCTAGCTTTTTTGCTTGCAAATTCATTTACAATGTCATTAATTTCAAGACTTTCTAAGATATCTTTTTCAATACACAAAATCACCAAACCACTTAATCTTTCTTGTGACATCGACGATCTCAAATATGTTTTCAACAACTTCAACTTTGAGAAACTCCTCTCGGCCGATGCTACAGTTACAGGCATAGTCAACAAAATTCTATATGCAATTGCAACATTTGGATAACAATCTGCATGTTTCACAAATTCTAGAATTTCAACGGCCGACATTATCGTATTTGGCAAAGTCATTTGTAAAATTTTTAATTCCATAAATAAATCATCCAAGCAAACATCAGACAAATTATCATGTGTAAGAGTAGATTTAAGATTAACACAATATTTTCTTAATTCATCAAGAGTCATGATTTTAGAATTTTCGAATCAAACAAAAAGCCAAATATATTTTCAAATGATTTCATTTGTTCAAATCTACTTTTTAAAGATGCAATTGCCATGTCTACAACAACTAAAAAATATTCAATTTTAAATGACTCTTCGGGTGATAATAAAACCTCATCACTTTCGCCTTCATCAAATTGTTTTTTTCTAGTAATATGGCGTTTTGTTGGAAACGTTGGCTCTACATTCATATTAGATGCAAGACTTTTGGCAATAGTCACACTTGTATCAAAACCTTCATTCCTATATTTTTCAAAAAATAATATTAAATCTTCTAATTGTTTCGTAATAGAGTCAATGCACATAGATTTTGTTTGTAACTTCTTACTCACCAAGTTTATAGCAAATAAAATATCATGCCAAATTATCATACCAAGTAAAAATTCAAAACTTTCAATTGATGTAGTCAAACTCTCAGCTTCACTTTTTGACTTTGCATCATCACAAATATTACTCAATTCTAATAAAGCATCTCTTATTTCCACAAATTGAAATCTAATTACTTGAACACTTTTAATATGACTTTTCCCAACGTGTATTCGACAAAGATTTCACAGTTAACCCTTTCACATTATCAAGTAAAACTTTTCATTTTTTGGTAGAACTTGAAAACAATGTATATATACGTAGTACTATTCCAAAAAATGAGACTGCTTTAACACAAGAATGCGCCATATCACTTAGAGTTAAATTTAGACTATGACAAGCACATGGCATGTATAATGCTCTCGGATTAATTTCAAACAATCTCTTTTGAACTCCTTGGTGTTTTCCTTTCATATTAGAACCATTATCATAACCTTGACCTCTAATATCTTCAATATTTAGATCAAGCAATTTTAACACATTTTGTAATTCATTAAAAAGTCCTAAGCCAGATGTATCATCTGCTTTCAAAAATTCCAAAAAGTATTCTTCAATTTTCACATTGCTATTTGACATGTCAACACATCGTATTATCAAAGTCATTTGTTCTTGGTGGCTTATATCTGGAGTACAATCAAGAATTACTGAAAATAGTTCGATTCCTTAATTTTCGTAATGATAATACTTCTAACCTTATCAGCCAAGAGAGAAATCAAATCGTTTTGAATTTTATGACCAAGATAATGATAATGAATTTCATTATTTTAAACACGTCTAATATGATCTTGCATAACAACATCAAATTCTCCAACCATTTCGATCAATCCCAAGAAATTGCCATTATTATCTTGATAAAGTTCTTCATTAGATTCACGAAAAGCCAAACAATGTTTAGAAAGACATTTAATACTTGCTATTATTCTAGTCAAAACTTGTCTCCAACGATCTTTTTCTTTAGAGATCTCTCATTGTAAGTCTTTGTCAATTGTTTGATTTTTATCTAATCTCATCTTCAATTCATACCAAGAGTTCATATTAGTAATATGTTCCATAGAATTTTCATGTTCTTGAAGTCGTTCACTAAGATGTTTCCAATCTCTATATCCATCCCTTGCTAAACTACTTGTATTGTTTTTATTTTTAAATAACTTACAACAAAAGCAATATACTTTATCTACATGTTTGTTATAAACTAACCACTTTCTATCTTGCACCTCACCATTACTCAATTTTCTAACATAATGCGTATAAGGAAAATGCCTAGATAAATTATTCAAAGGAAACACAAGATTCATTTCTCTTATAGGCTCCTTTTCGACTAATATATCACGTGCATTATTATCAATGTTATCCCAATTTATTGGATCATATATATCTAATGGGGGAATAAATGGTCCATCATTGTCTCTGTGTTCATCATTTGACATATCGATATTACTAGTATCTTCATGGTCAATCAAGTGATCTACCTTCTCACTAATAGATTCAATTTCAGGAGACACATCTATATTATTTATATTTGAATTTTCAGTCTTTTCAATAGAATTTGTGCTCTTAAGAAAAAATTTATTAATAGCACCTGTTTGTGATTTAATTAGTGCTTCTACTCTTTTTCTTTTTTTTTTCTTTTCTCACTTCTAGAAAGATGTTTTCTAGGCATCATATTTAAAACTCAAACGTCAAACCACAACACTTAATAGAAAAAAGATATAAAGGAATAATAAAACCTGGATTTTTGATGAATCGATGATTGGAATGTCAAATGAGTTTATGCTATATTCGAATTCCCAATTCCCAAATAGTATGCACTTTGACACCCTGCAGGAATAAAAAATCACAACAAATTGAAATTAATAATCTAACAATTATCAAATTAATAAGATTAAAAACTGAAAATTTTAATCACAATATTGAAGATGAAACTGACAAATTGTACCTGATAAAAAATTAGGACGAATAGATTTATCGGTGACGCCAAGACGGTCAGTGCATAAACTATGAAGTAGGAAGTAGGAAGTAGAAAAAGTTAAATTTCTTTCACACGCTTTCACTTTGAACAGTTGAAATTGATTATCAGCAATAGTATTATTGAAGAAGAAGAAGAAAAATTCAGCCGAAGAATGAAAAAAGTAAACTGATTTCTTCTATTTATTCTCATGATTTCTAACGTTCTGATTTCTAAAATCCTAACAGTATACATATTTTGAGAATAGATTTTTTAGTTGCAGAGTTGGGCGGCGAAATTGAAGGGTGATTGCTGAAGAGGGAGAATAGAAGTTGAAGGGGGTGTTGAACTCTGTGCAATATATATCTCTAGTCTCTAATGGATGTATAATAGTTTTTTTTTCAATTAAATTGGGGCCCCCAAATAAAAAGAAACGTGCGCCATTATTATCCCTAAAAATTTCGCAGGGAAAAAAAAATGCTACGGCTGGAATTTGAACACTCCACAAATGGAAAGAAGAACAAGCACTTCACCGCTGGAGTAACTCTCTATGATACAATAACTATCAATAATAACATATATATAACAGTATACTTAAAAATTTTGGGCCCCCCAAATTTTGAGGCTCGGGGCCGTCGCCGAGGCCCGCCCGCCCTCAGGGCCGGGCCTGGCTGACGTACAACCAGATCCTCCCAAGTAAAGAGAACATGAAGTCCTCCCCCGAATCGAACCCACACGGATGATATTCAGTATAAGGTCCTGTCAAAGGTTTAATTAGAGTGTATATGCCCCCGGAAAGATTTTAAAGTGGAGACAAGAGGGATAGAACCCCTTACTTCCACCCCACATGAGTTTTTACACCCATGTGGTGGCCACGGAAAAGCCAAAAGCCTTACGAAGTACTTTAACTTCATGTTTTGTTCTTAGCTGGCACAATAATACGTGGTTTAGTTAGCGGTTACCATTTTTAGAGCAAGTCCAATGCTAGTGCTAAAATAGATATAGCTATTGCTATAATATGAAACTAAAAAGTACATTTTGGTGCTAAAATGGATTTACTATTTCAATACATAGTGTTAAAATAGAACCAAGTAGATGTATATTTAACTAACTTTTAAACCAGCTCACTTTCTTTCACATTTATATTTGGCACCTACCTATTTATTTGGCACCTACCTTTCTCATCAAAATAATTTAGCTATCATTCTAGCATTCTCACTCAATTTTCATTTTCAAAGTATTAAGATGAGTAACTTAAGAAAAAGAATAATGAGAGGATATTTTGATGGGAATTCTTCAGATGATGAAGAAAATGCCTTGTTGCAGATGGTGACAATGAGTTGTGATCAATAAAACCATCAAGAACAGGGTCATGTTGGTTCTGTAGTTGGATGATCTTTTATACGTCGTGAGAGGACAACCGTCAGTGAACGTATCATCACGGAATACTTTTCGACATATCCTCTATTCAATGAAAAAATATTCCGTACAACATTTCATATGCCAAAGCCATTGTTTGAGAGGAATTTAGCACAACTTCAAGACCACGACAACTATTTCGTATTAAAGTCTGATGCAGTTTGGGCTACTGGTTTATCAGGAATACAAAAGATGATGGCATCACTGAGGATGCTTGCTTATGGAACTCCGACGGATAGCGTTGATGATATGTTAAAATTTGAAAAAGCACAGTTATAGAATCTCTTAAGAAATTTTGTAGATGAGTTGTAAATAGCTTCAAATTGGAGTACTTAAGATCTCTAAATGAAGAGGATATCGCAAGACTTCTACGTGTGGCTGAAGCTCGTGGATTTCTCAGAATGCTTGGTAGTTTAAATTGTATGCACTGGCTATAACATCCCCAAGTTATTCAGGGTATATTACAGCGCCGTGAGCGCCTCCATGGGACCCACAAGGCTAATCATATACGGAACTATAAAACTTGACCGAGAAGGTCCAAATACAACGAAATTAAGGACAATGCAAAGGGTATTCAAACCATATCCAATGTATCCAAATACATCACAACACAAAATCAATACCTCGGCAACACAGGCCGGAACATTGAAGAAACTGAAAAACAATACTCGAGTATTCAATAACCATTCCAGTACAACAACACTGAATGGAGGAACACAATACATAACCGGAGATAAGACACAGTATCACGCTTGCCTATCATCTTCATGCCGACCCGATACCTGCCTGTCCGCTCTCCTGGAACCTGAAATACATAAAAAGTATTTCCCCCATAAAGGGGTTAGCCGTCGAATAGCTAGTGCAAGTATATCGAATATGAAATACAATACTCCTCGACAATAAAGTAAAGGTAACCGTCAATTCATCAATTCAAGACTAGTATTACGGAATAACTAAATCTCATAGCATCACATCAATACATACATGATCAACCGTGGAACCACACCAGAGGCTACGGAACCCTCAGAGGACTCGTCGATCCATCCCAGAGTGGTTAACTCATATTATCCGTGGAATTACACCAGAGGCTACGAAACCCTCAGATGAACCGTCGGCCCATCCCAGAATGGATATAAATAAACATGCCATTCATATATCTTACTTTCAAAGTCGAGAACGTACATTCATAAATATATACTTGTCTTTGAGACATCGAGAAATTGAACGGAAAAGAGTATGAGTTCGGTAGGTCCAAGAACGCACTCCCGGTACCTAAAAGATTCGTAAGGGATATGATAATCAATAATCCATACTCATAATTCACGAAGAAACTCCCGAAACCCGTCTACGATTAACGAAAATACAAGGGTAAACAACTAGAGGTTGGAAAATCACCCAAACCCTCACAAGTCCGAACACGGCACAAACCAATCCGTAAAATCGTAGGGAAAGCATGTATACGGGGTAAATATATCATAATCTCAAGATTATCAAGCTTCAAACCGGATAAATCTGACGAATCAAAGAAAAATCCCAAAATTCCTAAAAAATAGGGTTCTAAGGATTTTTACCTTGATTTGGACGATAGAATGGATTAGATGTTGTTAAATCCTTGTTCTCCAACCAAAGATGTTGATATCTGAAGAAATATCGCCTTTCAAACTCTCCAAATCTCCGAAACCCGCTGCCCTCAGTCGGAAAAGTGAGAAAGATGAGAGAAATGACGAAAAGGAAGTCAACTGTCCAATATATACTCGCCCAGTCTAGCGCACGCTACGCCTCTAATATTACCGTGCTCTAGCGAGGTCACCAGGTAGTCCAGTGGCTTCTGTCGGCCCCATTAGCGTTCGCTAATCGTCTTCCTTTAGCGTGTGCTAGGCGAAAATGGTGTCCAGAAATCGGAGTCAAAAACCTACTGTCCTCTACCCTGCTCAAGTCTTAGCGTGTGCTACTGCGATAGCTTAGTGTGCGCTATGCAGCCCTCATAGCGTGCGCTAGACGAAGCCTAGCGTACGTTACCTGATAGTCCAGAAAACCTGACAACTTCACTGCCTCTGCCGACCCAGCCCGTTAGCGTGCGCTACGGAAGTATTAGCACATGCTACTACCCATTAATAACGTGCGCTAGCTAACTCCTAGTGTGCGCTAATTGCTAGTCCAGAGAGCAGAATAAGTTACTGGTTCTGGCCTGACTGGTCCCTTAGCGCCCGCTACAGCTCAAAGCTAGCGTGCGCTACTCAAGGAGAATTAGTGTGCGTTAGCCTAGGCCTAGCGTGCGCTATTCCTCTGACCCAGAACACTTCCGCACGGTCTAAACAACACAATCGTGATCCAAACAAGGTACGAAACTCTATAACAATATCGACAACATCACAAAGAGTTTACAGAGCGACAAAATAGGAAGAACAACAAGGTCAAACAGTCAATAAAAAGTACGAGTATTACATTCTCCCCCTCTAAAAAGAAGTTTCTTTCCGAAACTTAAGAAATAAAAAGTTCAGGGTACTCCGACTGCATCTTCTCTTCCGTTTCCCAAGTCGCCTCCTCGGCTCCATGTCTCGACCATTGCACCTTAACCAGTGGAATGGTCTTATGACGAAGTTGTTTCTCACGACGCTCAAGGATCTTCACGGATCTCTCCGGAAAGGTAATATCCTCGGCTACGTCAATCTCACTATAGTCGATAACATGGATTGGATCCGGCACGTACTTTCTCAACTGTGACACATGAAAAACACTGTGGACGTGACTCAAAGCTGGAGGCAACGCCAAGCGATAAGCTAAATCTCCAACCCTGTCCAAAATCTCAAAAGGTCCGATATATATCTTGGGCTAAGTTTTCCTTTTTTTCCGAAATGGAAAACCCCTATGGTCGGCGACACCTTGAGTAGGACATGATCCCCCACTTCGAACTCCAAGGGTCGACGACGAGTATCAGCATAAGATTTCTGACGGCCCTGGGAGTTAGCAACCGGTCCCAGATAATAGAAATCTTTTCCTTAGTCTCCATCAACATGTCCATCTCCGTTCCGATTAGCTCCGAAGCCTCGTCCCAACATAATAGCGACCTACATCGCCTACCGTAAAGTACCTCGAATGGTGCCATTTTGATCGACGCATGTCAACTATTATTGTAGACAAACTCGATCAACGGCAAGTGAATATCCCAATCATTACTCCAGTCTAAGGCACAAGCCCGCAACATATCCTCCAACGTCTGAATTGTCCTCTCTGTCTGACCGTCTGACTGAGGGTGAAAGGACGTGCTCAATCTCAACTCAGTACCCAAAGCCTAATGAACGGCCTGCCAGAAATGCAATACCAAATGACCGTCTCGATCGGAAACAATGGTCTTGGGGGCACCGTGCAATCTTACGATCTCAGCTATAAAGGTTCGAGCCAATCTCTCCGGTCCCCAAGTATCCTTAATACCCAAGAAGTGTGCAGACTTGGTCAACCGGTAGACGATTACCCAAATCATATTCATTCCGGCCCTAGTTCTCAGCATGCCAGTGATAAAGTCCATAGAAATGTCTTCCCACTTCCACTCGGGAATGGGAAGCGGATTCAACAACCCCACCGGTCGTTGATGTTCGTTCTTGACTTGTTGACACGTCAAGCACCGTATTACAAATTCCGTGACATCCTTCTTCATGTTATTCCACCAAAAATTGCGCTTCAAGTCTTTGTACATCTTACTCGTTCCGGGGTGGATTGAGTAGGGAGTAGCATGAGCTTCTCGGAGAATTCGCTGCCTCAACTCTAGATCATTCGGAACACAAAGCCTGCCTTGAAATCTCAAGATACTATCCTCGTGAATCATAAATCCAGGATCTTTTCCTTTAATTACATCTTCTTTCAGTTGAGAGATCATCGGGTCACTCTACTGTTTCCCCTTGATGTCGTCAACTAAGGACGAAGTAATTTCGAGAGTACACAACTGTCCTTGTACTCGTTGAAGCCAAACTTCTATTCCTTACTCGAATAAATCCTGCCGAATCTTTGTCTGAGAAGTAAGAACCTCGAGCATCTGGAGAGATGCCGATTTGCAGCTCAAAGCATCCGCGACAACATTGGCTTTACCCGGGTGGTAAAGAATTTCTAAATCGTAATCCTTTATCAACTCTAACCAATGTCTCTGTCTCATATTCAGCTCTTTCTGACTGAAAATATACTTCAGGCTCTTGTGATCTGTATAAATCCGACACGGAGAGCCATACAAATAATGCCGCCAAATCTTGAGTGCAAAGACAATTGCGGCCAACTCCAAATCGTGAGTAGGATAGTTTATCTCGTACGGCTTCAGTTGTCGTGACGCAAAAGCTATCGTCTTATCATGCTGCATAAGCACACAACCAAGACCTTGACCCGAAGCGTCACTATAAACCGCAAAGCCCTCACTACCATGTGGTAAAGTTAAAATCGGCGCTGAAGTCAAACGTCTCTTCAGCTCGTTGAAGCTCTGTTGTCTCTCATCCGTCCAAACAAACTTTTCTGTCTTCTGGAGTAATTTCGTAAGCGGCCAAGCGAGTTTCGATAAACCCCTCGACGAATCGATGGTAATACCCAGCAAGGCCCAAAAAGCTACGAACTTCCTTAACATTTTTAGGCGGTGCCCAATCTAGCACTGCCTCAATCTTCTGCGGGTCTACACGAACCCCTTCGGCCGAAATCACATGGCCGAGAAACATAACTTCTTCCAACCAGAATTCACATTTCGAGAATTTTGCATAGAGGTGCTCGGTCCTCAAAATATCTAGTACCAAATGTAAGTGTCGGGCATGTTCCTCTTTATCTCGAGAATAGATCAAAATGTCATCAATAAAAACGACTACACATCTGTCAAGGTACTCGATGGAAATCTTATTCATTAACTGCATGAATACAGTCGATGCATTAGTCAGACCAAAAGGCATAACTACAAATTCATAATGCCCATATCTCGTTCGAAATGCAGTCTTCGGAACGTCGGACTCTTTCACCCTGAGTTGATAGTACCCCGATCTCTAATCAATTTTCGAGAAAACTGCAGCCCCCTACTACTGATAAAATAAATCGTCTATACGAGGCAAAGGATACTTGTTTTTTATGGTCACTTTGTTCAGCTCACGGTAGTCAATGCACAAATGTAATGAACCATCTTTCTTTCTCACAAAAAGAACAGGCGCACCCCAAGGCGAAGCGCTCGGTCTGATGTATCCTTTTTCCAATAATTCTCCCAACTGATTATTTAATTTTTGCATCTCGGAAGGTGCCATACAATAAGGTGCCTTAGAAATCGGGGCCGCATCAGGCTCTAAATCCACAGAAAATTCTATTTCTCGATCTGGTGGTAATCCCGAGAGGTCATCCGGAAAAAGATCGGGATACTCATTAACAACCGGAATCGAAGAGAATTCGACTTCGTTCCCTTCCGTCTTCAAGGCATAACACCAATAGCCCGTACAACCTTTATTCAAAAGTTTTACGGCCTTCATGGCACTAATAAGGAATTTGGATTGGCCAAACTTACGTCCCAAAAATGAGTACTCGAATTCGTCTTTAGTCATCATGGTGATAATCTTAGTACGGTAATTCATAATCGCTTGGTGACTATCAAGCCAATCCTCGCCGAGGATCACATCCTCACCTTCCATATTAACTACAATCAGATTCGATAACCAATCCATACCGGATATAATCACCGAAAAATCTTTAATCTCTCGGTTCCCCACAATTATATCCCAGCTAGGTAGTTTCACAATGAAAGGATCACAAGCAATCGTACAAGTTATATTCAAACGGCGTACACACTCCAAGGAAACGAAAGAATGGGTAGCACCCATATCAAAAAGTACACGAACTGGATGAGATAAAATATGAATTATACCTGAGGCCACCGCTGCATCGGGTTCGTCTCTTTGACGCAACTCGTACACTCGTGGTTGTACCGAACCAACGCTAGAGTTTCCCCCTCCAGCGTTTTGACCCCGTCCCCGGCCCCTGCCGTAATTCTGTTGAGACTGACCAAAAGATTGCCGCTGATTCACGCCTTGATCAAGTGGCGCTGGGGCAGAAGCCCGAGTGTCCAAAGTCTGATTTGGTTCGGAATAGTAAGTTGCCCTATGTCCCATCTGTCCGCAGGTGTGACACTTCAATGGTGGAAAATTGCATTCCAAATTAACGTGGCCTGGACGACCACAATTATAGAAAGTCACCGTGCGAGTTAGGGTGCCCAGTGCAGAATGAAAACCCCTCTTTCCTTTAGTAGAACGTGACAACTGTCCGGCGGAACGGTTAGTCGTCTGTGACCTCTGGAAGCTGCCACTCTTAGAGCCAGAGAAATTTCCCGCGATCTTATGCTTCTTCGATTCTTCAGTGGTATCGTTGTCGGGGCTTAACATGTCATGGGCTAAAGCTCTGTCTTGATATTCCTCAACGTGGTACAAGCAAATCCGACCATGTACCACCGTAAGTCCATATTCATCCGCTTATAAAGATAACGGATCTTATCACGCTCGTTCCGCACTTGATCCTTCACGTGGATCAATTGTTGGTTGTACTCCACGATTGCCTGCGAAACGGGAATATTCTGCGGTTTAGCGTCGAAAAAGGCTCGAATTCGGCTTTCTCGCACCGGCCAAGGACATAACTCGGCCTCCAAAAGTTCTTTAAACTCATCCCACGTAGCAACACGATCTTGTGGCTTGATGACTTTCCACCATGTAGCAGCCTCCTTGGTGAGGAAATACTGAGCAATCGGTACTTTCCTCACTTCGGGACAATCAACTGCTTCAAAAAATTTCTCCAACTCCGCTATCCAATCTTCCCAACCTAACGGGTCTGTGGCACCGCCAAAATGTGGAGGGTGCATACAGATTACATTCTGAAGCAAGGCATCCGCGTTCGGATTCGGACTATTCAGCTGAATGGTTTGGGCTAAAATGGTCATCTGGTTAGCCAATTGTTGAACTACATTCGCAACTCTAACGTCCGTGATGTTCCCCTGTCCATTCGACTTGTCGTGCTGACTTTCGGTGTCAGGATGCACCGAATTAGATAGGCTGGGATTGGTCGATCCCACAACGGAACTGAGGGAAACGGCCGCGCCACGTCCTCATCCACGTCCACGACCACGCCCTCGTCCCCTACCAGTTGACATACTGAAGAACACACAAAGCACGTAAGTACAATTCAATCGCACGTCGTCGAAGTGACCGATTCTCAAAAATACCAAAATAAAATCAAAATGATTAAGGAAACGCCAGAAGAGTAAGAGGTCTTACAAGTACCGGTCGCACTATGATGATGGCAAAGTAGTGATACTATAGGCAAACGATGACTCAATTGACCCAAAAGACCGACAACCTAGGTATCCATAGACCTAAGCTCTGATACCATATTCTGTAACACCCTCAAGTTATTCAGGTTATATTACAGCACCGTGAGCCCCTCCGTGGGACCCATAAGGCTAATCATATGCGGAACTATAAAACTTGACTGAGAAGGTCCAAATATAACGAAATGAAGGACAATGCAAATGGTATTCCAACCATATCTAATGTATCCAAATACATCACAACACAAAATCAATACCTCGGCAACACAGGCCGGAACATCGAAGAAACTGAAAAACAATACTCGCGTATTCAATAACCATCCCAGTACAACAACACTGAATGGAGGAACACAATACATAACTGGAGATAAGACACAGTATCACGCTTGCCCATCATCTTCATGCCGACCCGATACCTGCTTTTCCGCTCTCCTGGAACCTGAAATACATAAAAAATATTTCCCCCATAAAGGGGTTAGCCGTCGAATAGCTAGTGCAAGTATATCGAATATGAAATACAATACTCCTCGATAATAAAGTAAAGGTAACCGTCAATTCATCAATTCAAGACTAGTATTCCGGAATAACTAAATCTCATTGCATCACATCAATACATACATGATCAACCGTGGAACCGCACCAGAGGCTACGGAACCCTCAGAGGACCCGTCGGCCCATCCCAGAGTGGATATAAATAAACATGCCATTCATATATCTTACTTTCAAGGTCGAGAACGTATATTCATAAATATATACTTGCCTTTGAGACATCGAGAAATTGAATGGAAAAGAGTATGAGTTTCGTAGGTCCAAGAACCCACTCCTGGTACCTAAATGATTTGTAAGGGATATGATAATCAATAATCCATACTCATAATTCACAAAGAAACTCCCGAAACCCGTCTACGATTCACGAAAATACAAGGGTAAACAACTAGAGGTTGGAAAATCACCCAAACCCTCACAAGTCCGAACACGGCACAAACCAATCTGTAAAATTGTAGGAAAAGCATGTATACGGGGTAGATATATCATAATCTCAAGATTCTCAAGCTTCAAACTGGATAAATCGGACGAATCTAAGAAAAATCCCAAAATTCCCAAAAAAAATAGGGTTCTAAGGATTTTTACCTTAATTTGGACAATAGAATGGATTAGATGTTGTTAAATCCTTGTTCTCCAACCAAATATGTTGATATCTGAAGAAAGATCGCCTTCGAACTCTCCAAATTGCCGAAACCCGCTGCCCTCGGTCGGAAAAGTGAGAAAGATGAGAGAAATGACGAAAAGGAAGTCAACTGTCCAATATATACTCGCCCAGTCTAGCGCACGCTATGCCTCTAATATTAGCGTGCGCTAGCGGGGTCACCGGGTAGTCCAGTGGCTTCTGTCGGCCCCATTAACGTGCGCTAATCGCCTTCCTTTAGCGTGCACTAGCCGAAAATGGTGTCCAGAAATCGGAGTCCAGAACCTACTGTCCTCTGCCCAGCTCAAGTCTTAGCGTGCGCTACCGCGATAGCTTAGCGTGCGCTACGCAGCCCTCATAGCGTGCGCTAGCCGAAGCCTAGCGTACGTTACCTGATAGTCCAGAAAACCTGACAACTTCACTGCCTCTGCCGACCCAGCCCGTTAGCGTGCGCTACGGAAGTATTAGCACGCGCTACTACCCATTAATAACGTGCGCTAGCTAACTCCTAGCGTGCGCTAATTGCTAGTCCAGAGAGCATAATAAGTTACTGGTTCTGACCTGACTGGTCTATTAGCGCGCGCTACGGCTCAAAGCTAGCGTGCGTTACTCAAGGAGAATTAGCGTGCGTTAGCCAAGGCCTAGCGTGCGCTATTCCTCTGACCCAGAACACTTACGCACGGTCAAAACAACACAATCGTGATCCAAACAAGGTACGAAACTCTATAACAATATCGACAACATCACAAAGAGTTTACAGAGCGACAAAATAGGAAGAACAGCAAGGTCAAACAGTCAATAAAAAGTACGGGTATTACACTGGCAATGGGATAAATGCCCAACTGCTTGCCGAGGTATGTACATCGGACATACTCATAAACCCACCATCATACTTGAAGCTGTTGCTTCATATGACTTGTGGATTTGGCATGCGTTTTTCGGAATGTGAGGCTCTTTTAATGATATCAATGTACTCGATCAATCCAATTTATTTGATGAACTTCTCGCTAGTCGTGCTCCTACTACCCAGTTCATAATTGATCGCTTGGATTCGCGTAGTATGGTTTTCAAATCCGATCAATTTTAAAATTTGTAAAACCTCGGAGTATTTCCAAGGTGTCGAACCCAAGGGAATTGATGTGTCGAAAATAAAAGAAGTAACTCTACTCAAAATTCGACTGCTATTTAGGAATCCGAAAATTTGTTTGCTTCTAATTATCTAAATTTAAAAATCGAAAAAATAAAAATATAAATAAAAGATGAAATATCTAAATTAAGCAAATAAAGCAAATTAACAAGATAAAATCACAAGTCGAAAGGTAATTGATCCTAGGGTAGTATCATCTAATTGAGTTCACACAATCCATTCACTTGATTCCTTCTCCCCAAAATTTAATTCAATCCTAGAAATAATCACTCTACGATCTAGAATTCTGTCACAAGGCAACCTAGAAAGATAGTTAATTAAAACCCTTTTCGCTGTGGCTCAAAGAATTAAAATCACTTAAAAAGCACCAACTTATTTATCTATGATTTATCTTTCTCCGCTAGGTCTCAAGATAAAATCATATTGTGTGTCAAGTATTTCCACTAATCAATTACTCCTTAGGACAAAATCAATTAGCTAACATGCATCGATTAAGGGCCCTTTAATCTAACATGAGATTTAACACAACTTGAACACAAGCCTAGGATGAAAGGTCAAAAGGTAATCAAAGGAATATCATGTGATCATCAATTAAATTTACTAACCCTAGAATCAATCAAAGGAATTAGCCACACATAATTGAAATTAGACAAGAAATAGATGAAGAATGCATATTATTAATATGAAAAGAGAGATTACAACCCTTATGGATGAACTCCGAGTCTTCAATCTCCCAAAAACAATAATAATTCTCCTCCAAAAAGTTCTTGCATCAAAGGAATAAATCTTGCTAAAAAGATCTAAAAATTGTAAAAGATGAAAAAGAATGATAAAGAATGATCCAATATGATAAAAGCTGATAGAGAATACTCAAACTAGGTCTAGAATGAGGTTTATATAGCCTAAGGGGGTTACATTCCCGATTAGCCCTAATCTAGGAAATAAATAATATCCAAAAGAGTCAAAATCCGTCCAAAAACGAGAGTCCGCTGGGAAGCCTTTCGGCCTGGCCTATCGGCCGATAGGCTGGCCGATAGTTGCTTCGTCATTCTCTTCACTCGGCAGGGCAGGGATTCCTTTCGGGCACACCTATCGGCCGATAGGCTGGGCCGATAGGGTGGTCTGTCTCTCACAAAATTCCGTCTTTTCCGTCCGTGACTCGACTCTTGGTCCTTTGTCTCGTTTTGGGTCCTTTTGGCTCTAAAAACCTGCAAACACACTAAAACCAACCCAAACGCGTAATACGGCTCGACTAATCATAAATAAGCCAAATACGAGCACATTAATCACGAAACGAGATAAAAACCCAGTATAAAATCCTAGAAATATGTGGTAAAATTACCACTTATCAAACCCCCCCCAAACTTAAGCCTTGTTCGTCCCGAACAACAAAAAGAAAAGAAAAAGAAAGTCGTGAATCATCGTGCAACTCATAGTGTTCAACCTAATCAATACTATCCTGTAATTCTCTCTAAATAATCCGAGTGTCGTAAAAGCGAGCTGCACTCAGAATAATGATTCCACAAAGTAGTCAAGTTCAGTCCTAATCATTCGTTCATGAAGAGAATCCAGCTCAAAGATTAACAAAACGTGAGTCAAATCGACCGTCAATATGAAAGGCTAAAATAAACAAGCTAGTTCGTCCCGTTACACAGTCTAGTGGCACAATTTTCACGAGTTTCATAACAAATAAACCTCGGTCAGTATTCCCTTATATATATGCTCAAAAATTTGATTCGAGTTGACCACTAGGTTAGGATCTCGTGATGTTTCATCGGGGTAATCCTAGGGTGGAACTTCCATTCTCATGTATTAGGAAACCGTTTGACGTAAAAGACACTCATGGGGCACATGGATGCTTCTAGTTACTAAGTTCCCGTCTACAGCGGAGAAACAACTCGAATATATAATTTCCGCATGTCCGAATCAAGGTCGCCGTTTTACGCGAGAGTAAACAATGGTCACGCGAATACCCCCGGTTACTAAGTTCCCTATCATTGGCACATGTGAAATATCTAAATCACTAGTCTAATCAGAGTCGCTGCTTTACGCGAGGGTAAACAACGGGTCACGCGAATGCCCCGGTTACTAGACTTCCCTTCATAGAACAACATTATCTCAACTTTTGGAAAAACTGACCGACTCTAAATTCACTCTAAGTGCCAACACGATCGATTTAAACAAGATTTACGACTCACAATCCGGAAGATGTAACCAAACGTATTGACGGTGATTTTAAAACAAGTATGTATCGTCTCTTATCTGCCAAGACCTCTACAATCAAGAAAAATTTTAGACCTAAATGAATACTGTGCAAAACAGAAATAACTGACTACAACTCGACTAAAACTCGACCGTTTCTTCAGAGATAAAAACAGTGTCGTAACATCGGTATCACACAATTAGAAGCACGAAAAATTCACTAATAAGGAAAAACTAAAGACAAGCAAGGCTATCTAAAAACAAACAACGAAAAGCAAATAAAAGCACACACGAAATCTAAAAAAAAAAACTACTACGACCAAAAAAAGAGAAAATAGAAACTAGCAAACACACCGAACGAAAATGAACAAAAAAAATCTAAAAACTAAGCAACCAAAAGCCAAAACCATGCAACACCAAAATGATAAGCACAAATAAACACAACGGGCACCAACACAAGCATATAAAGATACAAAGCAAACAAGGTACTCACACGTAAAGAAATTAACAAAGCCGCACTTCTTCCCCCCCCCCCCAAACTTATTTCGCATCCCAAAGGAGGAATAAGTTTGAAAAGAGAAAGGAGTGGCTTTGTTAATGGAGTACCTGATCACTGTGGCTGAAATGGCGGGTTTGTCGGCGAGCTCGTAGTGTATACTGGGCCGGGTATGTCCTATCGGGCAGGCCTATCGGGCGGTAGGCTGGGCCGATAGGAACTTCTGTCTCTTACCATGCTCATATCGGGCGGGATATCGGTCGATGTGGAATTCCTGTCGACCACTGCTTGCAACAATAAAATTTTTTTTTATTTTCCTCAGCCTATCGGCCGGGCCTATCGGCCGATATGCTCGCCCGATAGGATTTTCTGTCTCAAAAAATTTTCCAGCTTTTTCTCTTTTGCATAATTGGTCCCGTTTTTGCTAGGATATGGCGATTAAAGACCTGCAAGTATTCAAAACTCGGCGTGCATGGATTAGAACTTAACAAAAACTAGCAAAGCTACTACGAAACTAGAAACTACAAAAATCACGCAAACGAAAAATCGAAAATAAATGAATAAAACGAACTAATATACATACATACGTTGGGTTACCTCCCAACAAGTGCTACGTTTAACGTCTTTAGCTAGACGATACCTCATTCAACCCGGGTCTTCAGTGACAACTCCCCCTTGAACGGGTTTGTTGATATCAAGATAGCATACGCTCCTCTCATTAGGTCGACTCTCGTTCGCCTCCAACATTCGAACATACTCCGGCAAATCCTCGGAAATTTCATCAACCTCAGAATGTGAGTAAATGGAGTGTGAAATACAATGCTCCAACAAGTCGGTCGGGGGCGGCATAATAGACTCAATTTCAAAACATTCCTCGGGCGCATCGTCGGGCTTCTTCATCGCGTCATAGATGGAAATTTTCAGATTTTGATCGTTAACCCGGAAAGTAAGATCGCCCTCCTGGACATCTATAAGTGCTCTCCCCGTTGCTAGAAACGGTCTCCCAAAGATCAATGGTTGATTTTCATCCTCGGGCATATCAAGAACTACGAAATCTGCCGGGAAGACCAAGTGTTGGACTCTAACGAGCACATCCTCCACAATTCCCCTCGGATAAGTGATCGACCGGTCCGCCATGAGTAGAGAAATGGTAGTCGGCTTCATCTCCCCAATCTTCAACCTCTTAAAGATGGATAGAGGCATAAGATTTATGCTTGCCCCGAGATCACACAACCCATTACGGAACGTTTGGTCGCCAATCATGCATGTCAAAGTAAAACGTCCCGGATCCTTCTGCTTGAGTGGGAGCTTGTTTTGAATGATAGCGCTACACTCCTCTGTCATATTTATTGTTTCAAACTTCCTCAACTTCCTCTTGCTTGCCACAGCGTCTTTCAAGAATTTCACGTAACCCGGCATGTCTCTCAAAGCGTCTAGAAGTAGAATGTTAATATTCACCTTTTGAAACATGTCGATAAATTGTTGAAGCTTTTCATCATATCTCGACTTGGCCAAACGCTGTGGAAATGGAGCTTTTTCCTCAAAATCTTTCATATTCGAACTTCCAGGAGCCTTTCGGCCGATAGGTGGGTCGATAGGCTTCACCGCTTGCATGCCGTATGGGTACGGTTGGCCTATCGGCCGATAGCCGGCCGATAGGTTCTGCCGTATTCCATCTTCTTTCGTTTCGCTCCTGCTTCTAATACATCTTTGTTTCCGTGTTTCTCAACTTCAGCCCCATGATTATCGTACCTCGTTCCACTCCGAAGCTCGATTGCGTTGCATTGTTGCGTCTTCGGGTTGGTCTCGTCTTTGCTCGGAAAATGCCCGGCTTATGAAATCCGGCAGGCGTTCGCCATTTGACTCATTTGGGTCTCCACCATCGACATCTGCTTTGTCAAGGCTATCACCGAGTTTCCAATAGATGTCACACTATGCTCGAGAGCCCCGAACCTCTTGTCTACTTTATAAATAAACTCTTTTTGAGTCGCCTCCAACCGTTCCAGCATCTCTTCCATAGGTGTCTTAGCAATCGGCTCTTGAATAACCCCATTTTTCACGTTAAATCCCGGTGGTGGCTGGAGAGCATTGTTCGGATTGGCATAGGAGAAATTAGGGTGGTTTCGATTGTTCGGATAAGAGTTCCCCCAATTTCCCCATTGCCGGAAGTTTCCTCCTTGCATGTAGTTCACATCCTCCTTAACTGCAATAGGCTCGTTTAGCTCCTCAAAAACTGAATTGACTCCCAAAGTATTCTTTTTTAGCATCTCAAGTTCTTTTTGCTGTTTTTCAAATTTTGCCTTCAAATCGCCGTAGGCGTCCTCGTCACCGGATGGAACCTTTCTTCTCGTCATCTTCCTATCGGTCACCTCCTCGTAATCATTGTTGACCGCTAGCTCAATGAGATTCTTGGCCTCTTCATAATCGTTAGCCAGAAATCCCCCTTTCGATGAGTAGTCCAACTCTCTTCTAGCCTTCCTCGTCAAATCCCGATAAAACCGAATATAGATCTCCTCTTTGTCAATTCCATGCTGTGGGCATTTGCGAAGTAGCTTCTTGAATCGGATCCATGCCTCGTATAAATATTCATCCTCATATTGCTCGAATTGCAAGATATCGTTGATTTGTTTTTGCACCTTCGAGGGAGGATAGAACTGTGCTAAGAACAACCGGGTCATCTCTCTCCAAGTACCAATTTCCTTCCGATCTAGGCTCTTGTACCAATCTAGCGCATCGTCTTCTAAAGAAAACCGGAATAGGCGGAGCTTAATGACATCTGGAGGCACTCCGTTTTGCTTGATGGTGGCACATATGTCCAACAACGACTCAAGATGAGCGTTTGGATCTTCATTCACTCCCCCTCCGTATGTTTGAGACTTCACCGTAGCAATGAGGGACGGCTTAAGCTCGAAGTTGTTGGCATCAATCTTTCCCAACCTCCTTCTTGATAATCGTCCGGCTTAGGTCGAAAGCGGGCATTCAAAGGGATCTTCTCGACGAGCGAGTTCTCGTGGTTGGTCAACAATGCCGCCATGGTATCAACGAAAGGTATAGTAATAGTCTCGGTTCTCGCTTCTTGCTTCTTCCTCCTCAAAGACTTCTCGATTTCCGGTCCAAAGGAAATAAGTTCTTTCCTTGGGATCTCGTGATCATGCACCGCCTACAAGGAAAAGAAAACAAGATGTGAGGAAACGAGATCGAATATTAATAATAAAAGTAAACTACCTAAAGTAACAATCTCTTCTTTTTCGAATTATTCCCTTAAATTTTCTATCAAGTCCCAGCAACGGCCAAAAATTGATCGCTTGGATTCGCGTAGTATGGTTTTCAAATCCGATCAATTTTAAAATTTGTAAAACCTCGGAGTATTTCCAAGGTGTCGAACCCAAGGGAATTGATGTGTCGAAAATAAAAGAAGTAACTCTACTCAAAATTCGACTGCTATTTAGGAATCCGAAAATTTGTTTGCTTCTAATTATCTAAATTTAAAAATCGAAAAAATAAAAATATAAATAAAAGATGAAATATCTAAATTAAGCAAATAAAGCAAATTAACAAGATAAAATCACAAGTCGAAGGTAATTGATCCTAGGGTAGTATCATCTAATTGAGTTCACACAATCCATTCACTTGATTCCTTCTCCCCAAAATTTAATTCAATCCTAGAAATAATCACTCTCGATCTAGAATTCTGTCAAGGCAACCTAGAAAGATAGTTAATTAAAACCCTTTTCGCTGTGGCTCAAAGAATTAAAATCACTTAAAAAGCACCAACTTATTTATCTATGATTTATCTTTCTCCGCTAGGTCTCAAGATAAAATCATATTGTGTGTCAAGTATTTCCACTAATCAATTACTCCTTCCGGACAAAATCAATTAGCTAACATGCATCGATTAAGGGCCCTTTAATCTAACATGAGATTTAACACAACTTGAACACAAGCCTAGGATGAAAGGTCAAAAGGTAATCAAAGGAATATCATGTGATCATCAATTAAATTTACTAACCCTAGAATCAATCAAAGGAATTAGCCACACATAATTGAAATTAGACAAGAAATAGATGAAGAATGCATATTATTAATATGAAAAGAGAGATTACAACCCTTATGGATGAACTCCGAGTCTTCAATCTCCCAAAAACAATAATAATTCTCCTCCAAAAAGTTCTTGCATCAAAGGAATAAATCTTGCTAAAAAGATCTAAAAATTGTAAAAGATGAAAAAGAATGATAAAGAATGATCCAATATGATAAAAGCTGATAGAGAATACTCAAACTAGGTCTAGAATGAGGTTTATATAGCCTAAGGGGTTACATTCCCGATTAGCCCTAATCTAGGAAATAAATAATATCCAAAAGAGTCAAAATCCGTCCAAAAACGAGAGTCCGCTGGAAGCCTTTTTCGCCGGCCTATCGGCCGATAGCCGGGCCGATAGTTGCTTCGTCATTCTCTTCACTCGGCAGGCGGTGGATTCCTTCGGGCACACCTATCGGCCGATAGGCTGGGCCGATAGGGTGGTCTGTCTCTCGCAAAATTCCGTCTTTTCCGTCCGTGACTCGACTCTTGGTCCTTTGTCTCGTTTTGGGTCCTTTTGGCTCTAAAAACCTGCAAACACACTAAAACCAACCCAAACGCGTAATACGGCTCGACTAATCATAAATAAGCCAAATACGAGCACATTAATCACGAAACGAGATAAAAACCCAGTATAAAATCCTAGAAATATGTGGTAAAATTACCACTTATCAATAATCAATGGACATCACTACGACATGGGCTACTACCTTGCAGATGGTATATATCCCAAGTGGGCAACTATTGTCCAAACTATTAGAGAGCCGAGTGATCGAAAGAAAGCTCATTTTGCAAAGATGTAGGAGGCACTTCGTAAAGACGTTGAAAGAGCATTTGACGTTCTACAAGCCCGCTTCGCTATTGTAAAAAGGACCAGCACATTTTTGGGACCAGGAGGATTTGTACTACATCATGCAAACATGGTCATTCTGCATAACAGGGGCGGAGGCCCAATAGGGCCTTTAGGGGCCAAGGCCCCTGGGCTTTTTTTGCAAAAATTTAATAGTAAATAGATATATTAAATTAAAGCCCATAACCCACTTACCTTTTACTGCAACAAACAACCGAATACAAGCAAGAGAAACCATGTTACAGGAGATAACATCTCCGTTGACCAAACAGGTCTCCCGATCTTGGACCTTCGAAGGATAAACATGCGATAATACATGGTCTGCTAAGGGAGGAACATTTTTTTCGAACCGAATCGCAGCCGTTTCCGGTTGAATCTCCAGATCGGTAGCATCTCGTGAGGAAAGATTATTCAGAACTGTGGCGGCCGGCCATCGATTCTCCGTTCCGATTTTCCGGCCGGCCATTATCGGACTTCTTAGGAGGAGGACGGGTGACCCGTGACGGGTCTAACTTCCAGGGTCATAGGGTGAGGATCTTTCATCTTTCCCTGCTGTCTGCTGAGCAAGTTTTTTTTTTTTTTTGGTAGAAGACTGCTGAGCAAGTTTTAGTTACGAAGCTTTTTTTTTTTTTGGGTTTTATTTTGGTAATGGTTTGTGTAATTTATTTAACTTTCCAGTAGATTCTGGACGGCAAACAAACTCTCCAGCGGACCAGCAGGAAGAAGACGACCATCTGCCATCGATTCGGTTTTGCCCTCTGCTCTCACTCTTTGTCTCTTTTGTTTTAATACTTTGATAGTTCAATTGGTAATTTGGTTTAAAATGTGATAAAATTGTTAATTTTATTTGACATGTAGATCAGTAGATGAAGAAAACTCAATCTACCATTCATGGGTTTTTTAAAAGAAAACATGTTAGTTCTTCTTCTCAAGATATCGAAGAGGCAACAAATCTAGATGATAATACCCCTTCACCTAGTGTTCCGATTACCAAAAACCCTTGCAAAAAAGCTCAAGTGAATAGTAATGATATTGATCTTAGTGCATTAGAACGAGACCCTGGCTTGCGTCATCAAATTTATGATTATCCTGTCAAGCAACAAGATACAATTCGACGAGCTTATATGAATCTTGGTCCTCTTCAACCAACACTTTCGGTCTTTCCAAAATCTGGGCCAGAAACACATAAACGTAGTTTTCAAGCTTCGTGGTTTAAGTTATATCCTTGGATTGAATATTCACAAAGTTTAGATGCGGCTTTTTGTTTCCCATGTTTTTTATTTAACAAGCCATCTGGACTCGGATACTATGGTCAACAAGCATTTACTATAGATGGGTTTCGAAATTGGAAAAAAGTGGGTGGGAAAAAATGTGTCTTATTGATGCATATGGGAACCGAATGTACATCTTTCCACAATGTTGCACAGAAGGGATGGGACGATTTGCTGAATGAGGCACAAGATATACGAAATGTGTTTGAGAAGTTTACAACCGAAGAGCGTGAGAAAAACAGATTGAGATTGTCGGCTTCTATTTTTTCTGTCCGTTGGTGTGCCTTCCAAGCGGTTGCATTTAGAGGCCACAACGAAAAACCAAATTCCATTAACAAGGGAAATTTTCTTGAAATGTTGGAAGCACTTGGGGAGTTTAGCACCGAGCTTAAAGAGTTATTTTGTCGTGCTCCCAAGTATGCATCATATACTTCACCGATGATTCAAAAGGAAATTTTGAATATTATTTCAAATAAGGTGAGACGAATGATTTGTGAAGAGATCGGTGGGGGAAGGTTTTGTTTACTCGTTGACGAAGCACTAGATCAGTCTCACAAAGAACAAATGTCTGTTGTTTTGAGATTTGTTAATAAAGAGGGCTTAATTATAGAGCGCTTTTTTGGAGTTGTCCATGTACGTGACACTATGGCACAAACTCTCAAAGATGGAATCTATTCTTTATTGTCACATTACAACCTTGATGTCAAGTCTATTCGTGGGCAAGGGTATGATGGTGCAGGCAATATGCGAGGTCAGTTCAAAGGTTTGCAAGCCTTGATTTTAAAAGATTGTGAATACGCTTATTATGTTCATTGTCTTGCTCATCGGTTGCAATTGGCATTAATGGCCGCCTCTCAAGGAGTTATAGCATTGCGTAAGTTTTTTACGAAGTTGTCTTTTGTTGTCAATGTTGTTAGTGCTTCCTCCAAACGCACTGACCAATTACGAGATGCACAAGTTGAGCAAATTGCATACTTGATTTCGATTGATGAATTGGAGACCTAGTGGTCTCAATCAAATTGGTACATTACAACGAAATGGAGATACTAGATGGAGTTCACATCTGAGATCGATTTCTAGCCTAATTAAGATGTTCACCCAACTTGTGAGGTTTTACTCAAAATTGTTGAGGAAGGAACTGGTTCAATCCGAGGAGATGCGATTCGGCATATGAGGCTATGACGACCTTTGACTTCGTATTTGTCTTATTTCTCGAAAAGAAATAATGGAGATCACCGATTTACTTTGTCGCTTTACAAAGACAAGATCAAGATATTTTTAACGCATTGAGGCTAGTTGCATCTACCAAATCATATTGCAAAAATGAAAGATGAAAGTCGAACGATTTGCTTTCCGTTGTTAAGTCATTTTGTCAGGTATATAACAGTGTGATTATACACTCTAACATTGTTATCAAGTGAATCTTCCTAACTTGTCTTCTTTCTAACTTGTTCTTTTGTAAACTAGAAAATAACTGAAAAATAACTTATCAAAGGTATTACACTGTAAACTGAAAATACCACAATTTTGGATGGATTCTCATATATGCTGCATAATTTCATTGATTGCAGTAGCTTGTTTTTCCTTTCTTTTTTTTTTTCTTTTTTTTTTTGTAGGATGGCTGAGCTTGTGCTTAAACATTCTCGTCATGGTCTTAAATATCTATCTTTTCTTTCTCCCGCACACGTCTCCCAAAGAAACTATAAGTCTTCCATTTTATGGGGTAGATGATGAAGTTAGGGGTAATTGTTGCAGGGGGCTGTTTTATCTTTTCTTTTATGTTGTATATAACATAGTGATTATACACTAACATTATTATCAAGTGAATCTTCCTAACTTGTCTTCTTTCTGACTTGTTCTTTTGTCAGGTACGCAATATAGATATTCCTGACCTGTCTTCTTCCTACCGCAGTAGAGGACCTCGGGCTCGTAATGAGCAGTGTGATCATACACTTGAGCATCATTATCGAGTGGATATTTTCTATGAAGCAATTAATTGTCAATTAATGGAATTAGATCATCGTTTCCGATAGTGCCATGGAGTTGCTTCGTCTTGCTTCATCTCTAGATCCCAAAAATACATATGAGACTTTTCAAGTGTTGATGTACGTCAACTAGTAGAGAAGTTTTATCCTCGAGATTTCAAAGTGATCATGAGAAAACACCAAAATGCAACTTCAACATTATGATATTGATGTCGTTCAACATGCAGATTATAAGAAATTGACATCTATTGCGGAATTATGTCAATGGTTGGTGAGGACTAGAAGAGAAATTACTTTTGATCTTATTTATCGAGTAATCGATCATTATTTACTCTCCCGTTTCTACCGCGACAACCGAGAGATCATTTTCAGCAATGAATATTGTGAAAACAAGGATACGGAGTAAAATGGAAGATGAGTTTCTAAATGACTCGTTGGTTTTGTATATCGAAAGAGAACTTGCTGAAAAGATTACTTTGGATGAAATTATAGAAGATTTCAAGGCCGCGAAGGATCGACGGGTTCCACTTTGATGAGCGATGTTTGGTATTTTTATATTTAACGTCTAGTTTTAATGTTTTGTTATTTATAACTTTGGATGATGTATCTTTTGTATTTTTTAAAATATATAAGATATTAGCTTCGGCCCCCGCGGTTGAAAGGCTTGTGATCCGCCCCTGCTGCATAACATGATAATTGAACATCAACAGGATGTAGAAGATCATGAACCAGCTGAATTACTTCGTGATAGACCACTAAATGTGTCACGAGAGCAAACATCCACTTTTTATGTATTCCTTGCTCGTAATAAGAGAATATGATCTATTGAGATGTATCACCAACTTCGTAACGGTCTTGTTGAACATTTATGGTCCCGCCAAGGAGAAGAGCCATAATTAAAATTGTTAACTATTTATGTTTAGTTGTTGGTATTTGAACAATAAGTTGTAGAACTAATACATTTGTTTTAATATTCAGACAAGTCACTAAAATCACTTGTGGGACTGGAACTGCTCCATTCTACCAAGATTGATGCTCGTCTATGTTGATAATACGCCGAAGTTTGCGGATCTTGGATGGCAGACATATCCATTCCCATAATTCTTTCCTCCATCTCTAGATCTTTTCTCTCAATCTTTTTTTCCTCACAAGTTGTCTTTCAAGAGAGACAACCCTCTTTTCCTCCAGTTGCATCTTTCTAGCTTGATTGTCAACCATATTTTTATTGAGTGTTGTTGGCAAAATAAATCGAACACTTGAATAAATAGTCCAGAATTAAAAATACAATATATTTAATTAAACCCTGCAGAGAAAGTGTTAGCAAAACAAATATTTGCTGATAACGAAAATGAATGGAAGTCGATGTTGAGTCCAGAAGATACATTTCCTTAAAGCAGATTCACCCTCACCATGGTGTATAGCGTCTGCCTCCCAGGAATAAAACAACACATCGATGCACTGAATCGATGATCACTGCACCCTCAGTGAACTAGAATAAAATTTGTATACTATCACTTACACGACCGAGAAGGAAAAACAAAGAAGAAAATTGGACTGTAGAAGCTTGAAAAATTCGTATGCAAAAGGTAAAAAATTGGACCCCCCAAACTGGGTATCTATAGGTCAAGACGAGAGAAAGAGATGTGCTGGAGGAACTCTAAATCGATTAGGATTGGTATCTTTGATACTTATACTAATCTATTAATATATTAATCCAATAATTACCAATTAACTCGATAGTTGTCCTAATATATTAATTCGATAATTATCAATCTGATTGATATTTATCCTGATCCGAAAAATTCAGATTTTATGATTGAGGCAGTTTAGCAAAAATAAATTATTGCCAAATAAAATTGCAGTAAAAGGATAACTTCGAGACGCCGAGACATTTCGTCTAAATCGCCCTTCGACACGACCCGAACCGAGCCGATCCGAGCCGAGCCGAGCTGGCCGGCCGGCCGGCCGGACAGCGGCAGCAGTGGCGCGCGCGTGTGTGTGTGTGTGTGTGAGAGAGGCACCCAGTCACACATCCACTCATGTCTCACTTGTTATTATGAACAAGAGTTTGTTCGCATCACCTTATATACTCACAATTCTTATAAATTTCCAATGTGTGATAGAATTCCAAACCCATTTCCAAAGAGCTCACTTTAGAACATTATATCTCATTCATACCTCAATCATTTTGAGTGTTCTTATATGTTTTGGAAACCTCTTGCGGAGTACTACGTATTCAAACTAAGTTCCGACTTTAACTCATAGTCGAGACCACTCAAAATTGCCTCTCAAGTGGGCTGCTCAAAACAGCCCATTTTCCTATTTTTTCCAACAATCCCCCACATGAATGAGATTGATGGTCCAACAGCACACGCCAGACACAGAATTTGACTTGGTGATAGTTACTGCAGTTAGGCATTGCATAAGATAGGTAGATTATGCTCCTTAAACCTTCCCTCGAAATGATATATTCTCCTTACTGGCTAGACAGTGTGACTTGGTGCTTTTGAACTATCCGACCGCTTGTATAAGTGATCGTATATTCTTCAAAAATACCCTGTATGATTTATTTTGTTCTCATTATTATGCCCGTTTTTGCCATGGACACCATCCTGGTTCTGCGAGAGTTTCTAAAGAATTGTGCCCTGCGATTCTCCTTTGAAGCGGCCCCTCTTCTCTCCAACATAGGTGATTCCTTTAAGTGTGTTTGAGTAAACCCGTATTTTACTCCATCCGACTATACGTTGTCAACTTAAGAATCATTAAAAGCATAAGTTTAACCTCTTCCTATGGGTACCACTATTTTCATCCTAGGAATGGTCGGTTCAGGGTAACCCCCCACAGTGATCGTGCCCAGTTTTATGAATTGGTTGTCCCATTGAACCTAGATCTTGGGAACTCCAGTCAGCTTAGGTTGGGTATCCTCCATAAGACCGTTAGCTCATGGCAATAGACCCATTCCTCTTGATAATTTATCAACAAGGTCTTTTGATAACCCTTTGGTTAGCAGATCCGCAATGCTATCCTTCGATGACACGTAGTCAATAGTGATAACTCATGTTGATAGCAACTATCTAATGGTATTATGTCTCCTCCTTATATGAAGAGACTTACCATTATACATTGCACTCTATAACCTGCCAATCGCAGATTGACTATCACAATGAATACATATTGCGGTCACAGGCTTTGCCCATCTTGGAATATCTTTTAGAAAATGGTGTAGCCATTCTCCCTCTTCTACACATTTATCTAAGGCTATAAACTCGGATTCCATCATTGACTTAGATATAGGTGTCTGTTTCGAAGATTTCCATGCCACTGCTGCACCAGCTAGTGTGAATATATATCCACTTGTTGACTTGGAGTCTTTTATATCAAATATCTATTGCATCACTATATCCTTCAAGTACTGCTGGATATTTGGTATAGTGCAGCCCACACTCACGAGTACCTCTTAAATATCTTAGTACCCTTGTGATCGCATTCCACTGATCTTTTCTGAGGTTGCTCGTGTATCTACTTAGTCTACTAACTGAGTAAGCAATATCTGGTCTTGTACAGCTCATTAAGTACATCAGACTTCCTATTATGCGAGAGTACTCAAGTTGAGATACTCCTTCACCTTTATTCTTGGATAGTCTTAACATCATATCCACCGGGGTTTTGGCTGCACCAGAGTCATTTTTGTTAAATCTTTCAAGGATTTTATCCACATAGTGGGCTTGACTCAGCATGAGACCTTTTGATGTTCGTGTGATCTTAATCCCTAAGATTACATCTGCGAGTCCTATATCTTTCATGTCAAATCTCGACCTCAACATGTCCTTGGTAGATTTGATTGTTCTTTCATTACTACCAGTAATGAGCAAGTCATGTACATATATACACAAAATGACATAGCCATCTTCTGTGTCCTTCACGCATACACACTTATCACATTCAATAATTTTGAAGCCACCACTCAGAATAACATGATCAAATTTTTCATGCCACTGTTTTGGTGCCTGCTTCATTCCGTACAATGATTTTACCAACTTGCAGACTTTCCTCTCTTGTCCATGGGCAAAGAACCCCTCGGGTTGTTCCATATAGATTTCCTCCTCTAAGTCCCCATTAAGAAAGGCAGTCTTAACATTCATTTGATGAACTTTTAAACCTCGTAATGCAGCAATAGCAAGTATCATCCTGATGGAGAGTAAGTATTGAAATAGTCTAGACCTTCACGTTGGTTATAGCCCTTCACTATGAGCTTAGCCTTATATTTATCAACTGCTCCATCCTTCAATTTCTTCTTGAAAATCCACTTATTTCCTAATGGCTTACACTTTGGAGGTAATTCCACTAGTTCCCAAATATGATTTTGTAATATAGAATCAATTTCATCTTTGATGGCCTCCTTCCATGGAGATCCATTCGTTGAGATTACAACTTCTTTGTAAGTCTGAGGTTCCTTTTCGAGCAAATAGGTGAAGAAATCTGG
The DNA here is from genome assembly GCA_033398695.1 of Orobanche coerulescens. Taxonomy (NCBI): domain Eukaryota; kingdom Viridiplantae; phylum Streptophyta; class Magnoliopsida; order Lamiales; family Orobanchaceae; genus Orobanche; species Orobanche coerulescens. The sequence continues at coordinate 23,404,288 of CM065805.1, read as the reverse complement.
TCCATAAGATTTCTCCGTCCTTTTTCGTTCGCTCCTTCTAGGTTCATCCTCATTATATACTCTTTGATTTTCATTATCTTCATCTATTTGCTCATAAGTCTGTTCGGATGAGATAAGGCGTTCACTTACAGTCTTACAAGAAAAGATATTCTCAAAGAATGACGCGTTCCTTGATTCCATAATTGTATTCTTGTAAATATGAGGCACTTTTGATTCATGCACAAGAAATCGATCGGCATTGTTGTTGTGTGCATATCCAATGAAAATGCAGTCAACTATTTTTGGGCCTATTTTGACTTTCTTAGGTGTAGGTATCAACACCTTTGCTAGACAACCCCACACTTTCATGTAATTATAGGAAGGCTTGACACCCTTCCACTATTCATAAGAGGTCTTATCCCCGTTCTTACGGCATATCTTGTTTAAGAGATAATTTGCGTTAATATGGCTTCTCCCCATATATTTTGCGGCAGACCTGAATTCAGCAATATCGCATTCATCATCTCTTTTAGAGTGCGATTTTTATGCTGCGCCACACCATTCGACTGTGGTGCATATGGGGTAGTGACCTCATGAATAATCCCATGTTGCGAACAATATTTGCTGAATGGTTCCACATATTCACCTCCACGGTCAATTTCTTTGTATTCAATTAATTCTCGACTTCCATTTTATAAAGAATGAATTTATTTATAGCTTCGTCTTTGCTGTTAAGTAAATATACATAGCAATATTTCGTACTATCATCCACGAAAGTAATAAAATATTTATTTCCACCTCTAGTTTGAATAAACTTCAAATCACATAGGTCGCTATATATTAGTTCTAAAGGTTTCGTGTTTCTTTTCACTTGTCAGAATGGAGATCGAGTTAGTTTTGACTCTACACAAGTTTCACACCTGTGATTTAAATCAATTTTAAACTTTAGTATGTGATCTAATGCAACAAGTCTACGCATTGCATTAAAATTAACGTGTCCTGATCTAACATGACATAAATTAGGAGACTCAAGCAAGTAAGCAGAAGAATTATTCATTTCGTTACTTTTAACAGTCATAACATTGAGCTTAAATATCCCATTACTCTCATAGCCCTTGCCAATAAACACACCACTCTTTGACAAAATAACTTTATCAGACTCAAAAACTAATCTAAAGCCATGCTTAATCAACAAGGAACCAGAAATAAGGTTCTTGTGAATATCAGGCACATACAACACACGTTTAAGAGTCATTTCCTTTCCAGACGTCATCTTCAAGATCACCGTGCATTCACCCAAGATAGTTGAAGTTGCATAATTCCCCATAAACAGCCTTTCACCGGCATCTGTTTCTTCCAAGGAGGAGAACATTGTCTTGTTGGAACATATATGCCTAGTTGCTCCAGTGTCAACCCAACCCTCCTTGGTATTTGAGCCAACTAAGTTTACTTCGGAGATCATAGCACATAACAAGATTTCCCACTTGTTCAGTAATCACATATGCTGCATTACCATCATTTTTATTTGGTTTCTTTGGCAGCCTACAATCAGTCGCCCTGTGACCCATCTGTAATATCCGCAATTTTCGATTTCCGGTAATTTCTTTTTTTCGGAGAAAGTCCGTTTTGACGACTCGCTCATGACCGTTTCGTCATTCCGAGAATGATTAATTCTGCACTTTTTGTCATCCGAGCTCGTTTCAGTGTCGTTTTGTAGAGTTCGGTGCTTTTTAGCGGTTTTTCCGCACTTGAGTTCGATTCTTGCGAATCTCGTCCGAAACTGTTGTTTCGACTTTCTCATAAGTTTATTTAATGTTATTATTCATGTTACGAGCTTTGGCTTGGTGTTTCGATCACGTATCGTGATTTTCGGGCGTTTTGGGCCATTTTCGTAATTTCTCAAAGTTTGGGGTAATTACTTTCCGTTGTCGAATTTCGAGCCTTCGGGTAGTCGGAATCGTGTGTTCTATTAGTGCTCGGATTCGTCTTTGCGAGTACTTCGTAACCGTATCTTCGATTCGTATTCAGGTTCGGGTTTCGGGGTCGTTCGGGCCGTCGGAGTTGGCCCCGGCCGAGTCATGGCCGGGAGTTCAGGCCTGGCCGCAGGCCGAGTTACGGCCGGTAGTGCTCGGCCATTACGTCGTAAGGCCGATTACGTCGTAAGGCCCTGGCGATTCACGTACATAATGGGCGGCAGATTTGAGGCGATGACTTCGGTTACGTACGTAAGCCTTGGCGATTACGTACGTAACGGTGGCGATCGGCTATTTAAGTCCTGGCAGCGTTTTTCTTCAGCCATTTCTCACTTCTTTTCTTCCCTTCCGCGGCTGGAGCTGGGGTAATCTTGTAGAGATGTTGTTGGACAATGAATCCATGAAGTTTGGAGGTTCATATCATCAATCATCCGTCCTATAACATCCTCCGATCTACCGAATCAGGTCAGATTTCCTAGAAATCTAGTTTTGGGAATTTGGGTGTTTTGGTTGTTTTCATCCGTTTAATCCGATTTAACTTAGGATTGTGATGGATTGATGATTATTTAGATGTTTTATATCTTTTTCCTAGTTATTCCATGGTTGGATCGTATCGATTCGTTGTTTTGGTCGAGTTCTTGATCGACGCCTTGAAGGTGTCCGGTAGAATGTCTTATAGGGGTTTTCGGGCGTTCTACGATTATCCTTCCTCGTATGTTGTTGATTTATGGATTATATGTTGTTAGGGTCGAGTTTCTTGCGAAGAAACCAAGTTGAACCCTTCCGTTCGTTGTCATTTTCCTTTTCAAAAACATCGAGTGTTTCGAAGCTTTCCGGTTGAGCCGTGTTCGTCGGGATACTTGCGTGCCGATTTTGAGGAAAGTACCTTGTCCATACAATTCTTGGTTTATGGATATGATAATTGGTGATCGTCTTTATATGTTTGTTTGATTGTTTGAAACGAGTTTTCAAAAGATTCGATTAGCCTTGTTAAAGGCTCTCTTTCAAAATGCGTGTGTTTTGTAATTGTGTGGGTTGTAAGTAACTACGTGGATCTTTTGGATATGTTTGGAGTTTATGTGGTGTTTGATAATGCGTGTGTACATATATGGCTTCATTTCAATGTATTGCGGTTTTGACATGATGTGATGTTAGTTGTTACTCCTTTGAAAGGAGGTTGCGATGTTTAATGTTGTTTGGCCTCATAATCGATTATTGTTGTGTGCTTGTTATACGTGATGTGCCTCCGGGTAGGATTGTTGAATCTCCGGGATCCATACTTGCTAGTATGGGTCGGGCGAGACCGTAGGGTTATCCAATCGGGTATGTCTTGCGGGGACTCCGAGGTTCGTGGCTTGTTAGCCCGATGCCGAGATAACTTGTGGGGTTATCATCGGGTACGTCTTGCGGGGACTCCGAGGTTCGTGGCTTGTTAGCACGATGCCGGGATAACTTATGGTTGTGATTTGGTTGTGATGTATGTGTCATGGGTTATCCAATCGGGTATGTCTTGCGGGGACTCCGAGGTTCGTGGCTTGTTAGCCCGATGCCGGGATAACTAGTGGGGTTATCATCGGGTACGTCTTGCGGGGACTCCGAGGTTCGTGGCTTGTTAGCCCGATGCCGAGATAACTTATGATTGTGATATGTTGTGAATTGTTTCGCTAGCCAGCTCGGGAGGGTCCTTCGAGGCCTCGGGTGGGATGTCTGTGGTAGCGTCCCGGTCCTAGGCGATGCGCGTGCGTGATTACGTTTCGTTGAATTTTATGTCCATTGAGGACACGTGATGTTGGGCTCTGGCCCTGTGAATTGTTGTCGGTTTTCTATTTGCGAAAATAAAACCTTTGGGCTGTGACCCTGTTGATTTTTGGAAAGAGAAGGATTCGATAATCCTAAAAGTGTTTTCTATTAAAACTCTCGATGGCATTTTAAACGGTTTTATAACTTATTTCCCTTGATTTATGATCTATCGGTTTTGGAGTGTTTTACCCAAACTCATGCCTCGGGAAGTACTTTTCGTTACGTTTGAATCTTTGAGGATTTCCTAGTTATTGTTATTCATGGAATGTGAATTGTATGGCTCGTATTTGCACTTTGTTCTTGCACTAGCAAAACAGTGGAGTTTTGCTAACCCCCGAGTATTCGTGGGGTGGATGTCTGTATTGCATTCAGGTTTTGGAGCAGAGCACAGGGTCGGCATGAAGGATGATGAAAGATGAACAATACTAATCACACGAGGACCCGTTGATGTCGTATTGGTTTAGTTGTATTTTATTTCCGCTGCAGTAATTTTTCCCCGTTGTACGGGAGCATTTTGTATTCGACCCCTGCGTGGGCATGTAATGTGTTAGAGTTGTATGTTTTTATTGAAAGGCCAAATCGGTCTACTGAGTCTTTTTAGCCTTAAAGGCATTGTCGAGTTGTTCGATTGTTGTTACCAGCCTGGTAGATCCTTGAGGAAAGGTTCTACGGCGTGTAATATCCCTGAGCGGATTGGGGGTGTTACACCATCTTCTCACAATTGTATCACTTTCCAAGGAATTTCTCTTTCTTTTTCGTAATTCCACCTTTAGGTACCATCTTGGTTCCCTTTCCATTGTTGCCTTTCTTGGATGTCTGTCCAGTTTCCACAACATTGGCCTTTGCCACAGCAGCATTTACTTTCTTCTCTAATCATCTGTTGTCTTCATCAGTGCGAAGTCTACCAATCAGATCTTCCATGCTCATCTCCTTGCGCTTATGCTTGAGATAATTCTTGAAGTCTTTCCAAGTCGAGGGCAGTTTTTCAATCACAGCAGCCACTTGAAAGGATTCGCTAATGACCATTCCTTCAGCATGGATTTCATGAATGATCACTTGTAGCTCTTGTACCTGACTGACCACAGTCTTGGAATCCACCATCTAATAGTCAAGAAACCGCCCAACAATCCACTTTTTGGCACCGGCATCCTCGATCTTGTACTTGTGATCTAGTGAGTCCCATAATGCCTTGGCTGATTTAGCAGTGCTATACACGTTGTATAGCGAATCAACAAGGCCATTCATTACATAATTCCGACATAGATAGTCAGAAATTTTCCAAGAGTCAATGGCTATCAAAGTCTGTTGGTCACTGTCTTCATCATATTTCGGCGCGTCTTTCTTGAGGAATCGAGACAAGCCTAGAGTGGTCAGATAGAACATCATCTTCTGCTGCCATCTCTTGAAATTGTGGCCATTGAATTTCTCTGGTTTGTCAGCATCGTTGACCGGAACCAAAACCGAATTACTTATCGGAACCAAAGCAGAGTGGTTTGCTGAAGTCGATCCAGTTTTCTGAGGCACCTCCAGTCGCGGCACCCGATCCAGTTTTCTGAGGCGCACCTCCAGAAACGTCCATAGACAGAGTTGGGTTTTGTGAAGGGATTGAAGCATTCATTATGTCTTGAACTTTTGAAATAATCTGTCAAGTAAACAAAATATTCTTTAAGATTGTTGGTAAAATAAATCGAACACTTGAATAAACAGTGTAGAATTGAAAATACAATTTATTTAATTAAACCCTGCAAAGAAAATGTTGGCAAAATAGATATTTGCCGATGACGAAAATGAATGGAAGTCGATGTTGAGTTCAGAAGATCTGTCTCCTTAAAGCAGATTCGCCCTCACCACGGTGTATAGCGTATGCCTTCCAGGATAAAACAACACCTCGATGCACTGAATCGATGATCACTGCACCCTCAACGAACTAGAATAAAATCTGTATACTATCACTGATACGACCGAGAAGGAAAAATGAAGAAGAAAATTGGACTGCAAAAGCTTTAAAAATTCGTATGCAAAAGGTAAAAAATCATACCCCTCAAGCTGGGTATTTATAGGTGAAGACGAGAAAAAGACATGTTGTAATATCTGACTATAATTCTTACCTATTGTTGTATTATTCAGATGATTTGAGTATCATTGAAATAATGCTGCATTTAGTTTAATGATTATAATGTTGAGATATACTAGAATTGAGTTACTTATAATTATCTTTCACTTTTGTTTGATGGTTAGAGGTTAACTGGAAAATTGCATTTTGGGCCATATCTTAAGAGTTAGCGTGCGCTACCTCTTTGTATTAGCATACGCTAAATCAGTGCCTTTACGTACGTAAATCGTCTTGTCTTACGTACGTAAGGCTGGGAATCAGATCTCTTCGTTGACTCCCGTAGTGTATAGCCATGCACGTGAAGAAATCTTGGCCTTTCGAGATGGTCAAAGTCAACTAGCACTAGCGTACGTAATGTTGAGGATATAACGTACGCAACAGTGTTTGTGTGTTGAGACAGTAGGCTCTAGAAGATAGTTACGTACGTAACACTTATGTGTTAGCGTACGTAAGGAGGTCTAACGTACATTAACTATTCACGATAGCGTACGCTACGATTCTGCAGTTTATATAAAGACAGGTCCTGTCTTTCATTTTGCACGACCCAGACCTGATATCTCCTCCAAGTTATCTTCCCACTGCCTCCCTAGATTGATACTACCCTCTTACATCTTGTCCTTGAGCCTTACATCTTGGATTGAAGCTTAGTGTTTGGAAGTTGGAGTACATTCTTGTAGCTTTGGTGGTTTATTCTTCATTTCTTAAGGTATGTTGTACAATCCTACTATCCTTTGTAGTAATGATGATATTGATATAGAATACTGCTCATAATGTCGAATTGATCAAGTAAAACATGATTGTGGTTAAGGTGTTGAACACTTAATAAGGACTCTGGTGATTAAGGTTTTAAATGAAGATGTTCTTGAGGTTTAAATGATAATAATGATGTTTATTCGAATCATACTCAACTTGCTGGAATGATTAACATTATTGAGAGATGATGATCATAAATTTTGATATATTTGAGTTAAAACCGATGGATTGTTAACATAGGATGTGTTAGAACATCATGCTAGGTTTTAACCAATTTCTTGGGAAAGAATTGATGAATGATGAATATTTGGATGATAATCTTATGATTCCAAAAATCCTAAATGTTATAACTATGTTTTTTATATGGATTAACAAATTCTTTAGGAGATAATAATGGATTATTAAGAACAAAAATGTAACCTTTATATATTCAAGTTAATCGGATACTTCATGACCTAAAGATGTATTAATCACCGTATTCATAAGCTGATAATGTTCTTAGGAAGATTTCAGCAATTATTGATGATAAATCCTTGTGTTTAGATGAAGTAAATGTTGAAGAACCTTAAGAATTTGGTTAAACCGATTGTTAATAATGAATTAAAGATGTTTAATGCATAAACTTGTTCATAGTGATAACAAGGGTATTAAAAGGACATTTTGATATAATAAACTAATTGTGGAAGACGAATCAGAAGTATTGAAAGTCATCAATAGTCGGTAGAATGTTCATTGAGATAGAATGAATTATTCGGATAGGTTTCGGGTGTCTTTTCCTATGAATTGATATCAATGTTGTGTGAACGTATTGTTGAATGAATTATGTTTCATTCAAGGTTGCTTGTTCGAGTGAGTATTTAGTCGAGGATACCGTCTGTTCGATCATTTGGAGAAGGACTATCTTTCGTCTATGGAATTGAGACAAGTTATCTTGCTTGGTTATAATGATGGTTGAATTCTTATGAACGTTATACGTTTCCTATATATATGAAATTCTTTATGAATCTATGATTCGTAATGTGACATTGTTCCTGATGATAGTGCCGTTTCGTTGTGGGATTGTATTCCCAATTCATCACCTTTGTATCTCGTTGATCATTTTGTCACTTCAGTGAGTTCTCGATTCTTGATTGAATGTGTAATTTGTTGAGTTTCGTTGTCATGTTGTATCGTGACATATCTGGAATCATATCTGCATGCCGATTGGTTATGTGTCGGATTTTTATCCAGACACATATGGTCATACGTTGATATTTCCGTATTGGACTGTGCACACGAGACGTAGTTCGTGAGGCTAATTAGGTACATTGTCTCACGTATATTCTGGATTCCGTATACGGGGTGGACATGTGCACGGACACATTTCCGGATCGGACATACTGTGATGTCCGTATAGAGCCATGTCGATTGGTCGTTCATATTCCATGTATGATTGATTATGTCCGACGGTTTTGTGACTAGTTGTTCATACGCCTGATGGGTATGTTCAATAGTCGGGTTATTTTCCTTGAGATCTTATATGTACGAATTGCATAATGTCTTGATAATTATTATCATGTATATTTGACCATGTCGATTTGGGCGAAATACTTGTGTTATATTTTAGGTCGAGTTAAAGGCAAGGCACGGGAAGAGCACAGACGGTGAAGGGTTTGAAGGATACTTGTTTGGGGGGCCCAAGTCATTGTTTTTCCGGTTATGCTTAAAACCGTGTAATATTACTTTTCCGCTTCATTTAAACTATTGTACTATTATCTTAAGTATATTCCATCTTCATATGGTTTATACTAGTATTTGGATCCTGTGTATTTTTAGGCTAACAGTCGTGCTATTCGTGGACTCCTGATCGGAGTAATAATTCTTGTTTTGTGATTCGGTATCGCAATGATGTTATGTTTAAAGTTGTGTTTTGGTATCGCCTGGTGGGTCCCAGTGTGGGGTTCACAGCACTGTAATGGCCGCCGTTTTTGGGGTGTTACACATGTGCTGGAGGAACTCTAAATCGATTAGGATTGGTATCTTTGATACTTATCCTAATCTATTAATATATTAATCCGATAATTACCAATTAACTCCATAGTTATCTTAATATATTAATTCGATAACTATCAATCAAATCTGATATTTATCCTGATCCGAAAAATTCAGATTTTATGATTGAGGCGGTTTAGCAAAAAATAATTTTTGCCAAATAAAATTGCAGTAAAAAGATAACTTCGAGACGCCGAGACATTTTGCCTTTCGACCCGAGCAGAGTTGGACGGACGGGCGGCGACGGCAGCGCGCGTGTGTGTGTGCGCGCGAGGGGCGCCCAGTCACACATTCACGCATGTCTCACTTGTTATTGTGAACAAGAGTTTATTCACATCACCTTATATACTCAATTCTTCTTATTATTTTCCAATGTGGGATATAATCTCAAATCCATTTCCAAAGAGCTCATTTTGGAACATTGTATCTCATTCATACCTCAATCATTTTGAGTGTTCTTACATATTTTAGAAACCTCTTACAGAGTACTACGTATTACAACTAAGTCCTGACTTTAACTCGTAGTCGAGCCCACTCAAAATTGCCTCTCAAGCGGACTGCTCAAAACAGCCCATTTTCCTTTTTTTTCCAACAAGTGTCTCCAACAAATTTATTTGCCTTGTATTATGAACTTCTTCAACTTTACGTTCCGCTTTGCAAGATTTGTTCCGGGAGGCCTTTTTCTTGGTGACGAAACACTACAACTACCTCCGCTCATAGGAGTGGTTTCAGGTTCTGGAGACTCGCACGTGATCAAAACTTCTGTAGCTTTATGAAGTTTTGATTTACTCTCAATCGTGTTAATATCCTGCCACTTAATAGATGTTTCCGGAATGGCCCAACAACCATCCATTCCACTAAAGTACTTGCCAGTATCTTCAAAGTAGGTTTGTTTTGCCAAATCGTACTACAAAACAAATAAGAAAATCTCCTAATTACATCATAAAAAATCTATAACTCAAATTTAAAATGAGTAACAAATTGTTTATCTCATTTTGACGTGTCATTCCACTTTGGTGTAAGGCTTCAATAGTTCTTAAGCATCCACGTAACTTGTTGCAGTCCTTTTGTATGATTTGCCAACGAGATTTCATACTAGCTTCTGATCTTTGGTTATCATTTGTTTCTTCTTTATACTCTTGTAACACACGACTCCAGAAATGGATCCGTGGTTGAGAATTACCGATGATTGGATCTTCGGTAATTGTAATATCCGGGATTACTGTTGTTTAATGTTATTTTATCCGAGTTATGTTGTAAAGTGTGGAATCTGTACAGTATGGATAAAATAATTGAAGGACTGAGACACCTGTATTGGTATAATTGTCGTACTTAGTCGATAATTGCATTTGAGGATATAGTGTGTTATGTATACGTATTCGGTATATTGAGACGACGAGCAAGATCAGTGTAAATGGATAAGTATAGAAGCCATAATGTACGTTAAGCATATGAGCTTACGTACGTTAATCCCCAACGGTTACGTACGTTAACGTGAGGTCTTTACGTACGTTAATGTATCAGGTGAGATATAGTTGGCTGACCAGAGAGGACTTTGTAAAGCGTAGCGTACGTTAAGCATAGGAGCTTACGTACGCTAAGACACAGACGTAACGTACGTTACGTAGTGTACATAACGTACGATATGAAGAGAATCGGACAGGATCAGGCTATGACCGACAAGTGGGTCCCGTGGTCGGCAGCTTTCGGCGCAAAACGTGAACAGACGAGTCAATGTCGTGTATTACGTACGTTATGGACTACACATTACGTACACTAAATGGATATTTACTGTAGCAAGTCAACGTATGTATTACGTACGTTATGGCCTATGCATTACGTACGTAAGCGATCGAACGAAACAAAGCAGTGAGTTCTGGAATGATGTGATGTACGCTATGAAGGACCTGTAGCGTACGTAAGGAGCATTACGTACGTTAATGTGGATTGGTAACGTACGTAATGAGCGCTGCAGATTATAAATGGAGGATCGGTTTTTCATTTCTTCACGAGAACAAAACCATTCTTTCCTCCCAGATTCGTCCCCCTTCATATGTTGGTGAAGATAAGCCCATTCTAACTTGGTTATAAGCTTGGAAACATGGATTTGAGGCTTGGATATGAAGATATCGATGATCCTTGATGTGTTTGATGGTGTTGTTCATGTTCTTGAGGTATGTTGATAAACTCTACACCTTGAATTCGGATTTTTATGTTATTGTTGAGGAATGATTCACATGAAGATGATTATGGTGGTGTTGTTGTGATTCTTGAAGTCATGTGAATTTTATGTTGAAGAATACGATAATATATGACTTGAGTTATGAGTTGGATGATTATCTACATGTTAAAGGATATCGGATTATATTGTTTTGATGGCTATGAACATGGTTTTGAATCACTTAGTGTTCTTGAAGAACTTTTGATAAATAGAACATAGCAAGACGATTGTATGTTGAATTATCGGTATTTTTAGATATGAAGATGGAATGTTCGTTAAGTCATGTTGATTGTAGTGGTAGAATTCGTATGTTCTTGATGAAATACGAATCATGATAAATAATTTGGAATCTGGAAAGATTGTGGTTGATCATCGAATATGATTTCCTTTACATTCGTATCCGTAATCGTATTGTGGTTGTGAATTCGTAATTGTTTGAGTTGGATTCTTCGGACGTGTGGATAATCGAGATATTGTAAAATCGTTGGGTTTGTTGATCGGTTATATTGATTGTTAATAACGATTATCGGATTTCGGTTCGTATTATGGATATGAGTTCGTGATGATTTGAGTTATACTATTTGGTTTTGTATATGATCGAGGAATTGTTGAGCCGTTGAGTTTGATTGATTGGTTATATCGGGAATTGATTATTATCGAATGTCTATTAATTGATTACTTCAATAGGTTGTGATCATTAATCGTTGGTTATAATCGTCGACTAGAAAAGTGTGTTGCAGTCGTGTTCGAGAATGTTCATGAATTGCTTTGGTCAGGGCCTAGGATCTCGTAGACGAAGGCAATGGGATTGGTAACGGCTTCATCATCGTCGTGTCGGTATCGAGGCAAGTTATTACTTGCACAGTCTATAATAGTTAATGAATGGTTTCAGTTTCATTCGTTTATAATTCGTATAGCAATGATTATAATTGTGAACACTGGAAATTTGGGATTGTACGTTGTTTTCGGATTTTGGGAATTTAAATCATAATGTATATGATTTACTTTTGTTATTGGTATACTTGGGTATCGAGGATACATTGTGGTAAAGACGAAGATATGAATTATCTACAGTCCGTGATATTTTGGACCATCGAATATTGAGGATAATGGTTGATGATAGTTTAGACATCGAGATTGCTCTCGAAGGACTCGGGGCAAGTACTCTAATCATTTTTATCATTTTGTGTCGATAATGTTGTGATACATTCGTGTATTGTTGTTGTCATGCATTTGTGTATTGTTGTTATTATGCATTTGTGCATCGTTGTCGTACGTCCACCTCGTGTTGATCCGACGGGATCATCTTGGGTATCTATGCTGTGTGCGCTAGATCGCTGGACGGGTTTTCCACCTCGTGTTGGTCCGACGAGATCATCTTGGGATCTATGCAGTGAACACTAGATCATCGGATTACCCATGTGTTGTTGTTGTTCATATGTATATTATGGGTTATCCACCTCCTGTTGATCTATCAGGATCATCTTGGGATCTATGCTGTGTAATATCCGCAAATTCGATTTCCGGTGATTTTCTTTTTTGGCGAGAGTCCTTTTTGATGACTTGCTTGGGACCGTTTCGTCATTCTGAGAATGATTAATTCTACACTTTTTGACATCCGAGTTCTTTTCGGTGTCGTTTTGTTGAGTTCCGTTCTTCTTAGCGACTTTTCCGCACTTGAGTTCGATTCTTGTGAATCTCGTTCGAAACTGCTGTTTCGAGTTTCCCGTAAGTCCGTTTAACTTTGTTAGACGTGTTGTGAACTTCGGTTTGGTTATTCGGTCACGTATCGTGATTTTTGGACGTTCTGGGCCATTGTGTAATTTACCCAAAGTTGTGGGTATCCACATTCGTATTTGTTGTCTTGAATCGATTTTTGTGTTTATTTGGTCGCGTGTGATTAATTGTCGCATGGTATTTCATTTCGGGTCGATGATGTTGCCCACGAGCATTTTGTAATGTTCGTTCCGTGCGATTTCGGATAATCGAGTCGTCGAGTCCTGGTGGTTGGGAACTGGTCGGACGGTTGCGGGCACTGGCCGGATGGGTGCGGCAGGAACCGGCGTAGCGCACGCTACGGCCGGAAGGTAGCGCACGCTACGGCCGGGAGGCGGCCTGCCTTCTGGCCGGGTTAGGCTGCGCGCTAGTCGGCCGAGACAGTAGGGGCAGTGAGGTTCTGGACTCGGGTGGATCGGCAGGTAGCGCACGCTACTGCCGGACACTGCGCATGCTACGACCGGCAGGTAGCGCACGCTATGGCCGGAAGGCTGCGCACGCTACCTGGCCGAGTAGTCTAGTCCAGGAAGTCTCTGGATTGCGGCCCGGGCAATTAGCGCACGCTAGCTCGGCAGCCTAGTGCACGCTAGGCTGCACCAGTATAAATGCGACAGAGCAGTTCACTCGTTTTTCATTTCCTTTCTTTTATGTCCGTGGTTGGAGTTTCGGAGGAGGCGAAGCCATGTTGTTGAACAACAAATTCACGAAGTTCTTGAGTTCATATCATTGATTGATCATCCTATATCATCCTTTGATCCAGCGAATCAAGGTGAGATTTCCTAGAACCCTATTTTGAGAAATTTTGGTGGTTTTGTGTTTTTGTCTGATTCGTTCCGAATTGTTGATTAATCCATGATGGGTATGATTAATCCTAGTATTATTCATGTGTCTAACATCATTTAATCCATTGTTCTTCGCCGAATCAAGGTATATTTCTTGATTTTCCTTCGGGTGACTTTTTGGGGGATTTGTTCTTGATTTCGTTTTCCATCCGTTTTTGATGAATCGATTGTTGTTAAATGATGTTGTTAAACATATCCTATGGATTGTATATCCATATTTCGGTTGGGAATTCCATTTTCATGTTTTGTTGGGTCGATTCGTGTTCTTGGCCGTTTTTGAGAAAACAATTGAACTTTCGTCATTTGTTCTTTGAATTCAGCGGCTTTGGGTCGTACTTTGTAATTCATTTTCATTGTTATTGTTTTCGTTCGTAGTTTATTGTCGCGGATTGTCGTTCGGAGGAGTCGGTGGGTTCGTAGTCGGTTCGAGTCTCCTCACTTCGGTCGATTCTCTGCGTTATGATTATTCGAGGCAAGTACCTTGTCCATACCATTCTTGTTTTGTGGATATGATGATTGGTGAATGCCTTAGCATGTTTGTTTGATTGTTTGAGATGACTTTCAAAACATTTGGTTTAGCCTCGTTAAAGGCTCACTTTTAAAACGCGTGTGTTTTGTGAACGTTGTGTTTCGTGAATGAGTAAGTGAACCCTATGAATATGCTTGGTGTTGTTGTTGTGCTTTGATAATATGTATATACATATATTACCTTATTTCGGTGCGTTGTGATTCGACAATTGTGTCGTGCTTTGTATTTATTGCCTTTGGGTGAATTGCTTGAATATCCTTGGTGTGACGTGATGATTGTGTGGATGTGCTTTGCTCACCTCGGGAGGGTCCGGCGAGGCCTCGAGGGAATCTACGACTTCACTCTGGATTCACGAGTTGAGTATATGATTGTGTGGATGTGCTTTTCTCACCTCGGGAGGGTCCGGTGAGGCCTCGAGGGAATCTACGACATCACTCTGGATTCACGAGTTGAGTATATGATTGTGTGGATGTGCTTTGCTCACCTCGGGAGGGTCTGGCGAGGCCTCGAGAGAATCTAAGACTTCACTCTGGATTCACGAGTTGAGTATATGATTGTGTGGATGTGCTTTGCTCACCTCGGGAGGGTCCGGCGAGGCCTCGAGGGAATCTACGACTTCACTCTGGATTCACGAGTTTGAGTATATGATCTGTGAATGTGTTTCGCTAGCCAGCTCGGGAGGGTCCTTAGAGGCCTCGAGTGGGATTTGTGGCTTCGTCCCGGTCCTAGGCGATGCCTGTGCGTGATTTGTTTTATGATTGTGGCCAGCTCGGGAGGGTCCTTAGAGGCCTGGAGTGGGATTTGTGGCTTCGTCCCGGTCATAGGCGATGCCTGCGCGTGGTTTGTTTTATGATATGGCCAGCTCGGGAGGGTCCTTAGAGGCCTCGAGTGGGATTCGTGGCTTCGTCCCGGTCCTAGGCATATTGGATTGACGACACGCGATGTGGGTTTTAACCCTGTGAATTGTTGCTAGTTTTATTTGTGAAAACAATACCTTTGGGCTGTGACCCCTGTTGATTTTGGAAAGAGAAGGATTCGGTAATCCTAAATTGTTTTCTACTAAAACTCTCGATGGCATTTTTAAACTGTTTTATAAATTGTTTCCCTTGATTTGTGATCTTTCGATTTTGGAAAGTTTTACCTAAACTCTTGCCTCGGGAAGTATTTTCGTTATGTTTGGATCTTTGAGGATTCCTGGTTATTGTTATTCGTGTAATGTGAATTGTATGGCTCGTATTTCTGTTTTATAATTGCACTAGCAAAATAGTGGAGTTTTGCTAACCCTCGAGTATTCGGGGGGTGGATGTCTGTTTTTGCATCAGGTTTTGGGAGCATAATGTAACACCCCGAGATATTCGGAATAATTACAGCGCCGTAAACCCTTTAGATAAGGATTTACAAGGCTAATTTTAAAAGAAGTGTAAAAACAATATAATCAACAACTGAAGTTCAAATACAGATTTGATTCAACCGATCAAATGAGTCAACTTATACAACCATATCGAATTGACTTTATTAAAACAGACGTACTCGAGTACCAAACGAACCAAGAAGACAAATCACAATAACAATAATATCAATCACATCACTGAGCCATTTCATCGTCTCCGTCGATCGTGGTTGCCTCCCCGCTCCTCGGCTACCTGAACATCAAAACAATGTCCACCCCCGAAGGGGTTAGCAAAACAATGCTAGTACAAGTATCATCATACAATAAATCATCAATGCATCATAAAACATGCAAAACGGACTTCCGCCACCGGAATCCAACGATGCGAATCCTCACGATTCCATCAACACAATACAAGGTAATCCAATGATCCAGCTTCTCAAGATAGATCCCCATGATGATCCCGTCGGACCAACGCATGGTGGAGAACCCGTCCAACGATCCAGCGCCCTCAGCATAGATCCCCATGATGATCCCGTCGGACCAACGCATGGTGGACATTCGATCCAGCGCCCTCAGCATAGATCCTCATGATCCCCTCGGATCATTTATACCATAATTCAATCAACTATGCATACACATATGCATTTCAATGTGTTCATCAATACGAACAAATAACCACGAATATCACGAGAATTTTCAGAAATACATCTCATATTCAACAATATGAACAAAACCACAAGCATGATAAATCAAACTCGACATATGATACTTGCCTCGAAAATGGCAAGGACGAAACACTTCAATGATCTCGACACACTCGAAGGCCGCCTCCTTCGATCAACGTAACAAGCTCGAACCTTAACAAAAGGAACGATATACAAATCATCTCAAGTCGAACGATGGCCTAACAATTCGGTCTACGGCCGAAAAGCTCAAAATAAACAATGCTCGATCGCTTAGCGTGCGCTACGTACTCTACGTAACGTGCGCTAAGCCGGCCTGTTAGCGTACGCTATCGTGTAAGGCTAGCGTGCGCTAGCTACGAACTGACAGTTCGAATCGGCTGATACATAACGTACGCTACGTACGTATTGTGCGTTATCTGAACCTCGATAGCGCACATTAACTCACATATGTTAGCATGCGCTAACCTTGCATGGCAGAAAACTGCTACCGGAAAAACTGGGTTGAAAGGTGGTGAATTCACGAATTATATGTTGATACAACAAGTCATCCTCAAGCATGTCATGCTAATAAGGTTTGTGGAAGTTCCATGATCATGAGGTACAAATATACGGATAATCAACTCAACATCAAATCTTATCTTCGATCTTCAAGAAATATTCTAAGTTCCGATTTATTCCAAGTCTCAAAACGTAAGATTCCTTACATAAAACATACAAACTAGGTAATCTTCACATACTGGTCGATTGGTTCTGAAGATACAAAACATACTTAGGAATCCACATACTAAAAGGTTCGATGGATTATACGATGAATAAGTGTCGAACGTCGAAAATATCCTTCTAACACATGATGTACGACTAATAACGAATCTAACTAACTAGAAGAACATGATCAACATCCTTTAGAACACAACTAGTATTGGTGAAGAATCACCTACCTCAAGGTAGTGAAGAACACGGAGGAAAATGAAGCAATCCGACACCGAAAGCTTGAACGCCAATCTCCAACGATGTACGATCTTCAATCACGAGCTAGGGTGTTGATATGAAGTGTTTAGGATGAAGGAAGTTATGTTCTAAGTGTAGGAATTCGGGTAATGGGAGTAGAGAGAACTGAAATCACGAATAGGGTGCTGTCCTATTTATAATAAATGGCTATTAGCGCGCGCTAGACCCTGTTCGTAGCGTGCGCTAACGGCTCACTGACTAAACTGTACTCGGCACTTAGCGTGCGCTACGCATATACCTATAGCGTGCGCTAAGGCGTTGACTCGGCTTTTCCCCGAAAGCCGTCCAGGTACATCCCGACACGATCCGACAGGGGTCCCCCGGCCAGATCTCACCTACCGCACGTCCCAATCAAATTGACCACGCATAGCGTGCGCTAATGACCCTCAGTAGCGTGCGCTATGAATCCACATTAGCGCACGCTAAACATAGCCGATAGCGTGCGCTACATGCGCAGATTTACAATCTTTAAATCACAACCACGAAATTAAACGCTCGACAACATCGGATTATGAAATACAGAAAATAATACTCAGATCAAGTACAATCATTACAATATCACAAGTTCCTATTACATAACAGAAATCCTGGGTATTACACATAACATAGGGTCGGTGCGAAGGATGATGAAAGATGATCGATACTAATCACATGAGGACCCGTACATTGTTGTATTGGTTCAGTCATATTTTATTTCCGCTGCAATATAATTACCTCGTTGTACGGGAGCATTTTGTATTCGACCCCTGCGTGGGCATGTATTGAGTTGTATGTATTTATTGAAAGACCAAATCGGTCTACTGAGTCATTTTAGCCTTAAAGGCATTGGTGAGATGTTCGATGTTGTTTACCAGCCTGGTAGATCCTTGGGGAAAGGGTCTACGGCGTGTAATATCCCTAAGCGGATTGGGGGTGTTACATAAATGGTATCGGAGCTTAGGTTGTGGAAACCTAGGCTGTCGGGTCAAGTGGTGTCTGTTGAGTTTTGTCTCGTTAGATTTTGTCTGACTGAATCGTGTCGCGATGTGTCGTCTGAGTCTGTTGGTCGTGATTAGTATCGTGGAGCGATCATCATCTTCGTGCGACCTGTGGATGTAAGTCTCCATTCTTTGTGTTGTGCTTCGTGTGACATGAGCTGCTTGCGTGATTATATCATTAAGTGATGGAATCCTTCTGTGGATTTTGATTTCGTGATATGTGGGTATTCGACTCTAATATTTTATTTATATGAGGAGCGGTGTCGCTGCTAATGTATTTTCGAACTGTATTTTATCCGCTACGTGAGTCCTTTCAAAATGACTTTCAGTATTTTGCAAACTGAGTTCTAATTCGTAAAACCGATTCCCTAAATCGAGTTTTGGCACTTTGGCCTTGAATGTTTTATGACGGTTTGATAAAGGATTTTGTGAGTTTTGGGCATTCTGGCCTATTGAAGTTTTGAAAACCTTGAGTATCTTAGAAAATTAAATTTCGAGACGAACTTTTAAAACGAATTATTTTCTTGCGGCGTTTTCGAGGTGCTTTCTAGTGCCGCAATATATTTCAAAAATTTTCCAGTTGAGGACCAAAAATATTTTGAGATATTTTTAATTATTTAGAAATGCTTTGCTTAGACCCGAGGGTCGAATATTTCTGAAAGTCTTTCACCAAAAGGGAAGTGTCCTCGTTCTATCAAGCGCGAGATGGTTTTCAAAGTCTCGATAATGGTGTCTGTGCAACTTTTTCAAAGGTGATACTCAAGATCAACTAGTGTCTCCAAAATCATTTTTTTTCAAAGGTGGTTTTCGTTTTTAAAACCTATCGTTCCTGCTTGCGGTCCGGTAATATTTGTATGATGTTTTGTGATTATGTGTTGGTTATCGTTCGGGCCATTGAAATCGCTGAACGATGTCTTCGTTGCTATGATTCTGTGTATGCGGGCTACCTTACGTTGATATGTTGTGTGGAATTGGCATCTCCGGTTTGTTGCTTTGTGATGTTATGTTCCATTGTATCGAGCATTTGTATATTCGGTATGCCGAGCCGAGGTGTTTCAACCGTGGTGTGCCGGGGGCATGCACGTACCAATTGTCCTTCTCGCCAGTAACACATTTCAAGTGTGGACCCGAGAGACACATGATCCAGTTTTGCGAGTTGGGTTCCGAGTCTTTCAGGGCACGAACTTCAGCACAGATATCAGGATCGGCTCTAAGAGGCCATGGGGAATGTTTCCGTCAGCTGCCTTTGTGTTGTTGCCTTGTTTCCGTTAATGTGAGTTGCGGGGACGACCTTATTTTATAAGAGGTCGAATGTAATACCCGTATTGTTTTGGACTTCTGCATTTCCTCATTCTCAAGTCTATCGACTCGCTCATGTTCGTTGATAATTTCTAAACTTGTTCTGTATTTCAGTTTCATGGTTCGAACGAGCCGTGATCTTGTTTTGGGTCGATCTGATTATCGCTGTGACTTTTCTGAGTTCGGTTCGATTCTTGTGAACCTTGTTCGGAAGTAATATCTTTTGATTCTACTAGTTCTTTTGATGTCTTGTGTTGAAGTGTGAACTTCGGAGTCATTGTTCGGCCATTGTCATTCGATCATTGTTGTTCGATCGTTGTTATTCGATCATTGTTGTTCGATCGTTGTTGTTTGATCGTTGTTACTCGATCATTGCTTTTTGAGGATTTCGGCGTAGTCCGAATTATTTGTGATTGTACTTGTGGATCGTTTTGTGTTTATTTTCTGTTTTCTCGACTGTGCGTGTTCCTTGTAACAGGTGCTTCGTGTTTTGTGATAGTTCGGATAATCGACTTGATTGTACTATCTGTTTGATGACGCTTGTCACTTGTTGGTTTTATTATATCCCTAACGGCGACGTTGTGTTGGTCGTCGTGGAGCGTGTTTTCACGCCGTATATTCCTTTGTGTTGCTTGTAACGTTTCGCCGTTGGGCGTAAGTTATGCGTTTCTTGGGTATCTCGTTGAGTTTTCCTGGCGGGATATTACTTATCCCTACTTGTTTTAAGTTTCGTGACGAAACTTCTTTTAAGGAGGGTAGTATGTAATATCCGCAAATTCGATTTCCGGTGATTTTCTTTTTTTGGCGAGAGTCCTTTTTTACGACTCTATTGGGACCGTTTTGTCATTCTGAGAATGATTAATTCTACACTTTTTGACATCCGAGTTCGTTTCAGTGTCGTTTTGTTGAGTTCCGTGCTTCTTAGCGACTTTTCCGGACTTGAGTTCGATTCTTGCGAATCTCGTTCGAAACTGCTGTTTCGAGTTTCCCGTAAGTCCGTTTAACTTTGTTAGACGTGTTGTGAACTTTGGTTTGGTTATTCGATCACGTATCGTGATTTTCGGGCGTTTTGGGCCATTTTGTAATTTACCCAAAGTTGTGGGTATCCACATTCGTATTTGTTGTCTTGAATCGATTTTTGTGTTTATTTGGTCGCGTGTGATTAATTGTCGCATGGTATTTCATTTCGAGTAGATGATGTTGCCCACGAGCGTTTTGTCGTGTTCGTTCCGTGCGATTTCGGATAATCGAGTCGTCGAGTCCTGGTGGTCGGGCACTGGCCGGACGGTTGCGGGCACTGGCCGGACGGGTGCGGCAGGAACCGGCGTAGCGCACGCTACGGCCGGAAGGTAGCGCACGCTACGGCCGGGAGGCAGCGCACGCTACGGCCGGTTAGCTGCGCGCGCTAGTCGGCCGAGACAGTAGGGGCAGTGAGGTTCTGGACTCGGGTGGATCGGCAGGTAGCGCACGCTACTGCCGGACACTGCGCACGCTACGACCGGCAGGTAGCGCACGCTACGGCCGGAAGGCTGCGCACGCTACCTGGACGAGCAGTCTAGTCCAGGAAGTCTTTGGATTGCGGCGTAGGCAGTTAGCGCACGCTAGCTCGGCAGCCTAGCGCACGCTAGGCTGCACCAGTATAAATGTGACAGAGCAGTCGCATTTTCACTCGTTTTTTATTTCCTTTCTTTTCTGTCCGCGGCTGGAGTTTCGGGGGAGGCGAAGCCATGTTGTTGAACAACAAATCCACGAAGTTCTTGAGTTCATATCATTGATTGATCATCCTATATCATCCTTTGATCCAGCGAATCAAGGTGAGATTTCCTAGAACCCTATTTTGAGAAATTTTGGGGTTTTTGTGTTTTTGTCCGATTCGTTCCGAATTGTTGATTAATCCATGATGGGTATGATTAATCCTAGTATTATTCATGTGTCTAACATCATTTAACCCATTGTTCTTCGCCGAATCAAGGTATATTTCTTGATTTTTCTTTGGGTGACTTTTTGGGGGATTTGTTCTTGATTTCGTTTTCCATCCATTTTTGATGAATCGATTGTTGTTAAATGATGTTGTTAAACATATCCTATGGATTTTATATCCATATTTCGGTTGGGAATTCCATTTTCATGTTTTGTTAGGTCGATTCGTATTCTTGGCCGTTTTAGGAAAAACAATTGAACTTTCGTCATTTGTTCTTTGAATTCAGCGGCTTTGGGTCGTACTTTGGAATTCATTTTCGTTGTTATTGTTTTCGTTCGTAGTTTATTGTCGCGGGTTGTCGTTCGGCGGAGTCGGCGGGTTCGTAGTCGGTTCGAGTCTCCTCACTTCGGTCGATTCTCCGCGTTATGATTATTCGAGGCAAGTACCTTGTCCATACCATTCTTGTTTTGTGGATATGATGATTGGTGAATGCCTTAGCATGTTTGTTTGATTGTTTGAGACGACTTTCAAAAGATTTGGTTTAGCCTCGTTAAAGGCTCACTTTTAAAACGCGTGTGTTTTGTGAACGTTGTGTTTCGTGAATGAGTACGTGAACCCTATGAATATGCTTGGTGTTGTTGTTGTGCTTTGATAATATGTATATACATATATTATCTTATTTCGGTGCGTCGAAAATTATGTCGTGCTTTGTATTTATTGCCTTGGGGTGAATTGCTTGAATATCCTTGGTGTGATGTGATGATTGTGTAGATGTGCTTTGCTCACCTCGGGAGGGTCCGGCAAGGCCTCGAGGTAATCTACGACTTCACTCTGGATTCACGAGTTGAGTATATGATTGTGTGGATGTGCTTTGTTCACCTTGAGAGGGTCCGGCGAGGCCTCGAGGGAATCTACGACTTCACTCTGGATTCACGAGTTGAGTATATGATTGTGTGGATGTGCTTTGCTCACCTTGGGAGGGTCCGGCGAGGCCTCGAGGGAATCTACGACTTCACTCTGGATTCACGAGTTGAGTATATGATTGTGTGGATGTGCTTTGCTCACCTCGAGAGGGTCCGGCGAGGCCTCGAGGGAATCTATGACTTCACTCTGGATTCACGAGTCTGAGTATATGATCTGTGAATGTGTTTCGCTAGCCAGCTCGGGAGGGTCCTTAGAGGCCTCGAGTGGGATTTGTGGCTTCGTCCCGGTCCTAGGCGATGCATGTGCATGATTTGTTTTATGATTGTAGCCAGCTCGGGAGGGTCTTTAGAGGCCTCGAGTGGGATTTGTGGCTTCGTCCCGGTCCTAGGCGATGCCTGCGCGTGGTTTGTTTTATGATATGGCCAGCTCGGGAGGTCCTTAGAGGCCCCGAGTGGGATTCGTTGCTTCGTCCCGGTCCTAGGCAAATTGGATTGACGACACGTGACGTGGGTTTTAACCCTGCGAATTGTTGCTAGTTTTATTTGTGAAAGCAAAACCTTTGGGCTGTGACCCCTGTTGATTTTGGAAAGAGAAAGATTCGGTAATCCTAAATTTTTTTCTACTAAAACTCTCGATGGCATTTTTAAACTGTTTTATAAATTGTTTCCCTTGATTTGTGATCTTTCGATTTTGGAAAGTTTTACCTAAACTCTTGCCTCGGGAAGTATTTTTGTTATGTTTGGATCTTTGAGGATTTCTGGTTATTGTTATTCGTGGAATGTGAATTGTATAGCTCGTATTTCTGTTTTATACTTGCACTAGCAAAACAGTGGAGTTTTGCTAACTCCCGAGTATTCGGGGGGTGGATGTCTGTTTTTGTATTCAGGTTTTGGGAGCATAACATAGGGTCGGCGTGAAGGATGATGAAAGATGATCGATACTAATCACATGAGGACCCGTACGTTGTTGTATTAGTTCAGTCATATTTTATTTCCGCTGCAGTATAATTACCCCGTTGTACGGGAGTATTTTGTATTCGACCCCTGCGTGGGCATGTATTGAGTTGTATGTATTTATTGAAAGACCAAATCGGTCTACTGAGTTATTTTGGCCTTAAAGCCATTGGTGAGATGTTCGATGTTGTTTACCAGTCTGGTAGATCCTTGGGGAAAGGGTCTACGGCGTGTAATATCCCTGAGCGGATTGGGGGTGTTACATGCTGTGTGCGTTGGATCATCGGATTTCCATAAGTATACATTGTTGTTATTGAGGTGAGCATATTGACGTTGTCATATGAGTATGCATTTGTAGGTCTTGTGTTAGGACCATGTCCCTATGTTGTATTGATCTGATCTCGGAGTAAACTGACATGATTGTCGTGGCATTTCGTATCTTGAGGTATGTTCCATATTTCCTTTGGTATTTGTATTTGGTTGACAATCGGTTTTCATGTTGAGATTTGATAATGATATCTGATGAATCGAATTGGTCAGAGTTGGTATATTTCCGTACGCGAGTTATGATGAGGTTTTGAGAATCTCGGGTATTGTTTGAGGTACAATATAGATGTTATGTTTGTGTTTATTGGTTAATCGAGATTATGAGATGTGCAATATGATAAGGGTTATTTTGATGAGGATTATTACTAGTTGGTAAAATTACGGCGGTAAGATTACATTGGTCGTATTCTTACTTAGAATTTTCATTGGTATGTAATTGACGTGATGTGATCGTTATCATTATTAGATATTATGGCTGACCCCGTCGTGGGCTTTACTTTTAGGTTATTGGATATCTAGCTTGTAGCGGTCGTGAGGAGATGAGCTTCCCGGAGAATACTGGCTTTGGCATGTGTTTGTGAATTGAGTACTTTAACTGTTTGTCTTTTCCACTGCGTGAGTATTTTTAAATGGCATTTTGGTATCTGGTAACTTAAGTTACTTTGGAAAATCGTCTTCTAAACTATTTTGTCGGTACGTCTAAGCAATAGCTTAATGTATGTTTTTAAACTATTGAGTTTTGGAATTTCGGGCCTTGTATTTTCAAATGAGATTTTACGACGATTTTGATAAACGTATTTTATAAAGTCTTTGAATGTTTTTAAAAGATAGTACCGTCGTTAGCCTCTTGGGCGTTTGTAAATATTTACAAAAATGTCTTTTAGCCTTGTGGGTTCCGTCTCGGGGCCCACGACGCTGTAATATTCCTGGATGGCTCTAGAAGCGTTACAGTAATGCTCAAGTAAGCTCTGGATATGGCTTTATCTTGTTCTGAGCTAAAAGACTTTCCCCTTGCTGATGACATTTTTGATGCAGCAAAATAAGAGGATTTTTGCACCTTCATTTATAGAGGTCAGTTCGAGTAGCAAAAATTTAAGAATATACTAGTCATTCAGACCCGTGCGTTGCACACGGGCTCTATCTAATTGGTCATAGTGTAATGTGTGGTATTTATTTTCGTCATTAGGTTTATAAGTTGTGATGGTATCACAATTTTTGTAAGCATCGCATGAGTTTAAGATGAATGAGTTTAATTAGTTGTTTGGTGACTTTTATATTTAGACCGAGTCATTCAGACTCGTGCGATGCACACGGGCTTAATCTAAATATTCATAGTGTATTGTTCAATACTAATTTTCGTCATTACATGGGCTGTATATAAGTGTTCATAGCGTAATCTTTGGCACTTATTTTCGTCATTATATATTTAAGTTGTGATGGTATCACACCTTTTCTAAGCATGACACACATTTAAAATAGTTTATTGACATTAAAAGAGTATATGTGAAGAGACTTTTTTCAAGATGCTACATTTAAAAGAGTCTTCACATGTAACTTTTTAATATGTATAAGTTACATACTAAATGTCAAAGGGCGGTTAAACGCATACGGTTCTTCAAAATAAATGTAACCCTTATATAAAATCGTAACAAAGTGGATATTCGCTATATTTTGAGATCTAGCTTGTGACAATTAATTATCCTTTTGGTTTATCATATCAAATACGGTAGTTCCACATTACTACGCTTAATTAATCGAACTTTATTTTATGCACAAAAACCATTTAAGTTTTAATATTTTTTATTGTTGTGAAAATCGGTCCAATATTGTTAGTATATTTAATTTGTACCAGGTTGCATATATAAATATATTTGAAGACATCAATCTCAACATATAATTTTTCTACTCTTAATAACTAATATAACAATTTCATTTTGCCAAATTTGTTTGTCATTCTACAAATGAAACTAAAATTATATTAAGATAATCAATTAATCTCCATAGTGATATTGCTTATTGAGTAAGATTTAAATTTAATTTATAATAGATTATATAAATGGTATATCTATATTGTTTAAACTACATAAATCCTCAAAATGATATTATTTATTATGTAAGATTTAAACTACAGTAAAATTATATAAATGATAAATTCTCAAAATAACATAATCGCTTAATTACCGATACTAATTGTGGATATGATTACCCGAATCATTAATACGTATTTGTTTTATCTATAGTCTATTGCTTTGCACCATTTATGAATAAAGATGATAGTGTGAAGATATTTTTATTATATACTACCATTTTCAATATGTAACATCGACATAACTTACACAATCATATCAAGTATCAAAGTCACGCAATATTTCAAGACGTTTAATTAAGAAAGTGACATTAACACACCGCAAGACAAAAAACTACATTAAGAGCAAAAATATTAAAATGTACCAACAAAATGTAGTAATAATTATTGACTAAAAATTGAACTCATCACATTATTTTCAATAAACTTACTTGCTAACGAATCAATAGTATTAGCCCATTTATCGGTATTACATGAAGCAAAATATTGCATATTTAATTTGTAACATATATTAATATGAATGCTAAGTATTCATCCCACCGATGGCCATGGCGTCGTTCTTGTTTTTGTTCTTGTTCTTGTTGTTGTTGTCGTATTTGTCGTTGTTGTTCATTGGCCTTTTTCATGTTTTGTTCTTGATACAAATTTTGTGACTTCTCGATATCTTTCTTTAATGCTTCTTGACGCGCTACAAAAAACAATTAGATATAGTTGATCGTTAGTAACTTAAATACAGTTAATCAATATAATGCATTTTCGATCAAAGTAAAAATATTCGTGCATGTACCACATAATTGATAAGACAACGATGTGTAGGATCTCTTAAACCATTAGAGAAGATGATGTTACTACCAAACCTCCTAAACACCATCTTTATGTCCTACATTGTTACACACACAAAACACACGTGAAATTTACATAATACAATATAAATCAATATGCTAAATCAATATGATGCTTACTTTACCACCATAATAAGTTGTGGCCCGTGTGCGCGGTGTGGAGGAAGTTGTGTTTTGTTGTGTGTGATTTTTGACACATTATATAGTTGATAAAATATTTGTAACTCATGGACGGGAAGGTAAAAAGACTAACACTAATTGGTATGTTTAATTTATGCATTCATAGCACCAAACACTTCATCTCCACATTTCACTTTCAATTCGTAAGCCATTTATTATAACCACTTTACATTTATAAGGCTACTTAAACTTTTAGTATATAAAATAAATGGTCATTATGTGAATATTCATTGTACACTTAACGAAAGTTGCTTGACATGCCTGGAAATCAATATGGAATAACAAATATGATACAATCAATTCATAAAACATTAATCATGACCACTTATATTTATAAGGCTTCTTAAGCTTTATATATATAAGATTGTTGAATATTGAATGTTACATTTGTTGAGTATTCATCAATGTAAAAGAACGTTGCGGTTGGGATATCAAATACAAGAAAATAAAAAATAAAAAAAACAGATGCAGTTGAACACTAAAGTATACAAAATTTTAATTAGCAGGGAATATAAACAGAAGTACAAATAACTGAAACCATTAATGAAAATTGTCTTTATATTCATTTCCCTCCAATTTGCCCACTTGCATGCTTAGGTGACAATTATAGGTGTATTAGCATTTTTCTATTTTAGAACCAACTACAGCATTGCATTATAGTGGGTGTTCTATAATTGATACTATATTATAGAAATAGCACCAAATACAGTATTGCATTGGACTTGCTCTTACTTGTCTTTTGGTTTGGACGTTAAGGGTGCATTCTGCTTGTTTTGTATTTTCAGTTTTCATTTTTGAAAGTAGAACGTTACTTTCCATTTTCATTTGTTGTTTTGAGAAAAATAAAAATGCACCCGATTTTATTATTTTGATAACTATTTTTGAAAAGAGAATTAAAGTGTACAATAAGTAAATATCGAGACTTGAGGAAAAGCTTAACCCAACTACAGTATCCCCTTGGAACTATCCCTTAGTAATCTTCGCCATTTTTTGTATCACGAATTTACTATCTCCTCCCTTGTTCTAATATTATACCCCATTCTTTCCATCTCATCTGGTAAATTTCTCTTTAATTTCGTACCGGTGGCATTTATCTTTCGATCAATACTTCCACTTCTGGAATAAGGGCCTCTAGAGGATCTTTGGATGAGTGTTCATAGACGACTTTAGAAGCAAAAATAAAACAGAAGTAATAGAATAAAATGAAGTAAAACATAATAAAACTGAGAAATTATCTAAAGTAAGACCAGAAACATATAATCATATTATAAATACATATTAAAAATAAATTCATCCCCGGCAACAGCGCCAAAAACTTGTTCGCTGTTTATTATTGCTACTCACAAGTGTACGACGTATACGTAGGCAATGGCGAGCTAGGTCGAATTCCACAGACTAATTATTTTTATTGTAAAGTACTAGATCGTAATGGTTACATTTTATCTAGACGATTGATGATTTAATGGATTATTAACTAATTGATTAAAATAATAAGTAGCGGTACTAAAAAATAATTAATTAGCTTAAAAGATAGATTTCAAGGCTAGGTTTCTGTTTATTGCTAGGGTTAGTCGGATTTTATTTTATTTAAAGTTCTACTAATCTTTTTCTAATATGATAGTCACAAAAGTATTTAAAGGCCCCCTCGAGATCAACTAAAATATAGATTAAATAACTTATAATGACGTCTCAATGTACCATAGACGATCTGAGTCCAAAAAGTTCATAAAACCAAATATCATCACAATAAGTCCTCAATTTCTCAATCTTGTAATTACTTATTTCAAATAATTGAGATATATTAATGCTTTCATCTCTCGAATTATGAGCAATTGATGTTAAACCATTGATCACATGCTAAACATGAACAAAACCAAGTATTTAAAAAGAGAACCAAAGTAGATAAATAATACTCAATCCTCAAAACTCATTGTAAATCAATGTACTTTTATGCCCGAAATCTAACAAGTTTAGTGGACATCGAGAAGTAAAGATAATAAAATATGCTAGAAGTATTCATCATGATCAAACTAAGGGTGTATTGGATTAAGATTCTATTAGATTTTTTTGGACTTTAAAATTTTGGAGTTATTCAATCCGGATTTTGAAAAATCCTTAAAAATCTTGAGGTATTCAATCGAGATTTTAAAAACTCCTTAAAAATCTTGAGGTATTCAAAACTTCATAGACTTTTAAAGATTTTAAAATCTCATGAATTTTGTAAGATTTTCATTCAAAAATACAAAGAGAAAAATCTTCCGAAATCTTACCTCATGACACGAGATTTTGATAGACTTTTTCACCTTTCTTCTCTCTGTCTGCGCAGCCCTCCACTTTCCGACAGCCACATTTGAAGCCTCCGATCCCCAATCAATTATTATTATTATTATTTATTATTATTATTATTACTATTACTATTATTATTAGTAGTAGTATTATTACTACTATTATTATTATTATTATTTTTTATTACAATTATTATAGTAATAATTGTTCTTATTACTACTATTATTATTATTAGTATCATTATTACTATTATTGTAAATTATTATTTAGTATTATTACTATTAATATTATTACTATTACTATTATTATTATTACTATTATTACTATTAGTGTTATTATTACTATTATTATTACTATTATAGTATTACTATTATTATTATTATTATTATTACTACTACTACTACTACTATTATTACTATTACTATTATTATTACTATGATTACTATTAGTATTATTATGATTTATTATTATTATTACTATTATTATTACTATTATTGTTATTATTACTAATACTAGTTGTCCACCCGTGCGATGCACGGTAAAGAGTATTTAAAATTAATACATAGAAGAATAACAAATTAATATTTAAGTTATAATAAATATATTATGCACAAATTTTAATTACTAATATACACGATATATTACAAATGACGTATGCTACTCTTGATGAAGTCATAAATTACAAATTTCTGAAAACTTCCCTATACACAACATTAATAGTTGTGTTGACATGTTTTTTATCATCATCACAAATTAGAACTTTCAAACCTTTCCTATTTGTGACTCTAGAAAAAGCAACATATAATTGACCATGACTAAAAACAGGCTTACGCAAATATAGACCAACATTTGTTAAGGATTGTCCTTGACTTTTATTTATTGTCATGGCATAGGAAACTGAGATAGGAAATTGACGTCGTTGGAATTTGAAAGGTATTTTTGAATCAGAAGGAGTCATGGATAATCTAGGAATCAACACCAGTTCACATGCACTTGCTCCTGTCATGATCTTTGCTTGGAGAACATGGTCTCCAAGCCTAGTGAGGAGTAATCTTGTACCGTTGCACAAACCCCGACTTGGATCAATATTCCGTAGTAACATCACTGGAGTCCCAACTTTTAAATTTAGCTCATGATTTAGTACGCCAGAACATTTAATTCCGTTGAGGAATTCAGGAGTGTGGATATTTGTCAAATCATTTACAGCCAAATCTGACTTACTTGCACTATCAGAGCTCAAATATGGACGACTGTCTCCAGAATTTTTTTCTATCATGTACTGATTTATAGAATCAACGACATCCAAAGTGGGCGCTAATATAGCTCGTTGTTGTAGATATTCTGGATCATGAATTCTTTCAGATAGGTTAAGATACGTACTTTCAACAATAGTTGCAATTGGATCAGTCCGCTCGCAAGAGTATATCATCGGGAATCAGACATGTAAGATCCGCTGCCTCCTTCTCCAATTGTTCCATTTCCAATATCTTGTAACCATTCTCAAAATTCACCAAAGCAAGAGCATCATTTTCTGAATCGACACTTTGCAACCTCATATTTTTGTCAACCGAAGAACTTCGCAAGAGTTCCGATATAAGATGCGTTAATAGTTGCATTTACTATATCTTGTCTTCGGCCTTTTGGTATAATCGAAGTATTTGACGAAAATCTCCACCAAACACAACTGTCTTACCACCAAATGGCTTTGTAGCATTTTCCACGTCAACGCAGCTTCATTACATCCTTCATACTTTTATCCAATGCTTGAAAGCAGACTTGTGCATCATCGAGCCTCGTCCCATATAATGAGCTTTGCCTTCACAATCAATTGAGCCAACTCACGCCAAGCTTGATATTGCATGATGATTTTTCATGTGGAGTTAAAGGAATCTTGAAGCGAGAGTGAGCAGTTCGACCTCCTAGAAGAAGTAATGATGCTATTCCACATGAAGCGACGTTCAAAACAACATCACCTTTAGATCTTATTGTCACAGCATAAAGTTCTCCAAACAAAAGTTTTACCAAGACTTCCATAACCATAAAGGAAAAAGTTTTACCCCTCTGCAAATCTGTTGAATCCATTATTTTATCAAAGACAATGTGTTGCTCGTCTGTCAACTTTGGGAGGAGCTCTTGTAGCTCCTTCTCTAGTAAGGACCTGTCGTACTGCAATTCCTCATGTAACAATCTGTTTTGATATGCTGGAATATCATTGAAGTCAGGCAAAGGCATTGTTTCAAAGTTTCTCGACTACTTCCACACCTTCTCGGTGAAGACTCAATTTCAATGAGAGCAAGGTTCTTAATTTGAGCATCCGTTAACCTTAGATCTACAATTTAATATAATAAAAATAATTTCAAGATACATAATTAAATATGGGAATAGTAAACATTGAATATTAACAAAAAAACATAATTATTAAAATATACCTTGTTTGTGATAAAATTTTCTTTGATTGCATGTAATATCGTCTCACAAATATTCCCAACATTTTTCCCAAACAAATTCTCGTCCGCCATACAATTCTCTGTCAAAAAAGTTGCAAACATAGTACGTAAAGAATGCGCAGACGCCCAAAAACTTGCTTCAGTTAATCCATCAATATACTCAGAATCATCCTCCAAAAGACCAAATGCGTAACACGCATCTCTATATGACTCGTATTGTATATGATGTGCTATTTTCATATCATCATGACATTTAGCTCCACGAATAACATTGATCAAACATCTAAGTTAATAAGAATCACCACCTCCCAAGGCACATAGTAGGGTCTTCCTAAAGAAAAACCTTGGCTTCTAGGAACCCATTTCTTGCCTTGTTGTTTCCATACAAAGTACTGAGGATATTCTGCATATGTTAGATTATTGCCATGCGGAAACTCAATATTTGCCTTAAACCAAGCTTCAAACTTGCTTGTGTTGAAAGATTGACGATCAATAACAGCCTCCATGTCTTGAGTTTTAAAAAACTACACTTTGCTCTCCTGGAAGATGAAAACTCAACCGTTCAACAGGTGGATCTCTATATGCTATTTCAAATTTAAAGATCCTCCACATAGATTCACATGGCGAAATGTATCTACAATCATAGTACATCTGTACCTCGTCAATTATTTTACTACTTTCGACATCCTTCTTGCTCTTCAAAATCAGATTGCACTGGTCACATCCTTTGTTTATGTATTTGAACAAATACTTAATAGACCGTGATTGGTTACACCATTACATATTCATATGAGCTCCATACTTTATCAAAAGATAAGGATTATGTGGAACTACAAATCTATTATCAATAGGCACTCCATTTTTCATGATAATTCTACCAAGATCTCTTCTTCTATAGATCTGTAGCCTTCATCACTAAAAGTAGTACAGTCTACGAATTCCTTAGGGAAGAACTTGGTGCAACCATTTTCTGACATGCATGGAGCATTCTTATTAGCAACTCCACACGGACCATGAATCATGAAGTTCTCCAAAGCAACATAGTATGCAGGATAAATATTTACATCTGGAATTTCGGCTGATATGATCCTATCTATATCAACTCCAGTAGGAAATCTATCCTCCGCAGCTAGAAACAACAATATATGTGCATGCGGTAAACCTCGCTTCTGAAATTCAACTGTATATACAACTGCATGGATATTAAAAACAGTTAATGCAATTTAAATCGAGTCATCTAACTTTACTGTTAAAGGAGAGTTAATAAAACTTTGAAAATCATATGTTATTTCCATATTATTTAGTTTTTAAAACTTTGAGGAAAAAAGGATGATGGAATTTATTCCATCATAGACTTTTATTTACCAATCAAAAACTTTCTTTTTGTTATTTTTATTTCTTAAGTTTTAAGATTATTTTATAATAATGTTAAAATCTAAACAAATTTTATTAATATAATTAAATATTTAGTATTTTATTTCATGCATCGCATGAAAGGACATATAGATACATAAATGTACACACATGCATATAATTATAAATGAATATGAAAATAATTTTACCTGCTTTAACGCGACCAAATACCCGATTTTTTCTCATATCCTTGATTAATCCATCTAGTTTCATCTTAAACACTCTGCAAACAATATCTGGACGATCTTCAGGGTTCAAACCCTTTCTATCTAAATATCGAGAAATTTCAGGCCATTTAGGGTTGCACGTCAAGGTTATAAACAAATCAGATATCCAAATTTCACCCACATATTGTCATTGCATCTTGAAAGTTCGAATCATGTATCGGGACTTCCAGTGTATGAGGATGGCAATACTACCGTAAACCTTGAGTTGCTAAATTTGTCTCACCACGGTAAAATGCAGCCTCAAGCCCTTTGTAAATTTCACAACGGAGAGTTTTCTGATTAAGCTTAACCCATGTCAATCTTCCTGATTCTATGATGGTATATGAATCC
This sequence comes from Orobanche coerulescens, assembly GCA_033398695.1. Lineage (NCBI taxonomy): Eukaryota > Viridiplantae > Streptophyta > Magnoliopsida > Lamiales > Orobanchaceae > Orobanche > Orobanche coerulescens. Next base: position 23,370,972 of record CM065805.1, on the reverse strand, counting down.
ACAATTAATTGTTGGGTCAATCTTCTTGAGGATAATATGGCACACTCTTCCCCATCTCTATCGTGAAATCTATAGGCAAAGAATTGTCTAGTACTCACACGTTTTCTCTTCTTCTGTGCCGTACTTGTTGTGATTGATAATGAGATATCTTCCCTATATCCATCTTCTCCGTAAGGAAAGATAAGAGGGTACTGTAAACCAAGATAAGAAGCATGTAGCTCATTTATTCGCTTCAAATATCCAGTTTTTGTTTCCACAATGATATCCCGATTACCTAATGCGTCATCGAAGTCCCCTACAACTAGTGCTGCTGTAACACCCCCAGATTTAACCGAAAATATTACAGCGCCGTGGGCCCCGAGATGGAACCCACAAGGCTAAAAGAAATTTTCGCAAATATTTACAAATGCCCAAGAGGATAACGACAGTATTATCTATTGAAAATAATCAAAGATTTATAAAACTCATGTATCAAACCGTCGTAAAAACTCATTTGAAATCACAAGGCCAAACTGCCGATATTCAAAAGTTTAGAAAACGATTTCCAAAGTAACCTCAGTTACCAGATATCAAAAGAGCATTTCAAAATACTCACGCAGCGGAAAAAGACCAACCATAAAGATACTCTAGCAGCGGACTACGAGAACCAAACAAGAAACTCAAAGCACACAACATGTCCTAGCCAGTATCCTCCGGGAAGCTCATCTCTTCACGACCGCTACAAGCTCGATACTCCAAGAACCTAAAAAGAAATCCCACGACGGGGTCAGCCATAACGTCCAACAATGATATCAATCACATCACATCAATAATACATACCAATGAGAATACAGAGTAAGAATACGACCAACGTAATCTTACCGCCATAACTTTGCTTACTCAAGTAATTCTCATCAGAGTAACCATTATCACATTACACATCCTATACTCGATTTACCAATAAACTCGAACATAATATCTGTACCTCAAACATTACTCAAAGTTCTCAAACTATCATAACCAACTCACGATACGGAAATATACCATTTCTGACCAATACGATCCATCGAATAACATCATCAAATCCCAAGACGATAACCGATCGTCCATCAAGACGAATACCAAAGGAAATACGGAACATACCTCGAGATATGAAGTGCCACGACAATCATACCAGTCTGATCCGAGATCAGATCAATGCAATACGGACAGGGTCCTAACACAAGACCTACAAATGCATACTCATATGACCTCGTCAATATGATCACAACAATAACAATCATGTATACTCAATGGAAATCAAGATCCAGCTACCAAGATAGATCCCTTTGTTGATCCTATCGATCAACATAAGGTGGATAACTAACAATACACATGTGAACAACAACACATGATAAAATCAATGATGCGAATTCACAAGATTCCATCAACACAATACGTAATCCAACGATCCAGCGCCTCAAAGATAGATCCCCATGATGATCCCGCCGAACCAACGCATGGTGGAAAACTCCGTCCAACGATCCAGCTTCTCAAAGATAGATCCCCATGATGATCCCGTCGAACCAACGCATGGTGGACATCCGATCCAGCGCCCTCAGCATAGATCCTCATAATCCCATCGGATTAATTACACAACATGAACAACACAATACGCATACACATATGCAATTCAACACGTTCATCAACATGAACAACATAACATGCACAACAACATGACAATTTACTAGGACGACTCCATGTTCAACAACATGAAAGAAAATGTACGAGACCAAAATAAATAACACTAAACCATAATCAATATGGAATACCTGCCCCGAGTCCTTCGGGAGCAACCTCGATGTCCAATCATCACCGACGACTATCCGCAACGCTCGACGATCCAAACGTGTCATGAACCATAAATATTCGAATCCTCGTCTTTATCACAATGTAACCTCGATACTCGAACATACCAATAACTGAGATAAATCATATATATTATGATTTACCCCCCCAGAATCGAAAGAACGATATGCGATCCGAATACCCAGAGTTCACAATAATAATCATCGCTATATGCATTATAAACGAAATGAAACTGAAACCATTCATTAAACATTATAACTGAGCAAGTAATAACTTGCCTCGATACCGATACGACGATGATGAGGTCGTTACCAATTCCATTGTCATCATCTACAAGTTCCTCGGTCCCGACCAAAGCAATTCACGAACATCCTCGAACACGATCGCAGCATACGGTTATAGACACCGATCAATAAACTTGACCTAGTACAATAATCGATTAAACAACAATCCGATAATAATCAACAACCGCTAAAACCACTTCACAAACCCAACGGCTCAACAATATCTTAGTTAACCACAAGTCTGATCAAACCAACTAAAACGATCACGAATTCATAACCGAAACAGAATATATTACCCTGCCTGTTGACTTAAGGCGCGTTAATCTTTTACTGTAGCGTGCGCTAAGTTGTTCCCGATAGCGTGCGCTAGCCAGTAGGCTTAGCGTGCGCTAATAACGTGCAGTTACATGCATTTCGGATACCGATCAACATCTGGCGATTATCAAAGACTCTAAGTGATTCTGAATCATGTTCATAGCTATCAAACAACGAAATCCAATATCCTTTAACATATAGGTAATCATCCGACTTTTAATTCAAGTCATATATTCATATTTCATCTTTTTTAATATCAACAACCTAAACACCAAGAACTCATAATCATGCCATGTTCATCATCATATGAAGGAACCAACAACAACGACATCACAGATCCGAATTGAAGGAAGACATTATCCAACATATCTCTTTGAAGATAACAACTCATTCGAAACCATCTAATTCATATCAATATCTTCATATCAACAATAACATTATCATAATCCTAAATCCAACTCATAATCATACTTATGAACTTGTTTATATGATAATCATCACCAAGAACATCATATACAATCCAAAACGAAATCTCAAAGTGAAGAGTAATTACCTTTTGAAGGAATGGATTGATTTCCAAGGTTGAATCCATTTACAAGAATCACCAATGATTTCAAGCTTCAAATGTTGTTATGGATGATTAACTCTATCTTAATCCAAAGGTTTGGAACCTCAAATATATCCCAACTCTCTCTCTCTCTCTCTCTCTCTCTCTCTCTCTCTACCGAAAGAAGAAAGAATGACGAAATGCTTAATAACACCCTTCCGCCCTTTTTATAATATTCATTATTAGCGTGCGCTAACATCTCATGTTTAGCGTGCGCTACCGCTTAGCGTGCGCTAATCGACTTTGTTAGCGTGCGCTATCGGGCCCGTGAGGCTACCGTCTTGCTTCAGAACTAACTTACGTACGTAATGCCCATGCATTAACGCACGTAAATCATCCCCGCTTAGCGTACGCAAGTCATTTACCTTAGCGTGCGCTAATACCAGTTGACTTGCTACAGTCTACACCTACCACGAAGATGCTCATGACCCCACAAGCCGAAATCAACCAATAAAGCCAAGATTCCCTGTTGACCGATATATAGTTAGCGTGCGCTAATCAACATGCATTAGCGTGCGCTAACACTACATTACAACATCCGTTGACTTATCATAACGTGCGCCGAAAGTGGCCTGGTCCACGCGTAGATTCCTTCTGAGCTGATCTGCACTAGCATACGCTAACCTATGAACGTAGCGTGCGCTAATCCTGCACGATAGCGTGCGCTATACATGAATATCAGCGTGCGCTAATAATGCTATACTTATCCATTTTCAGCTATCCTTGTCCAACATCTCGACATATCAAATACGAACTTACGACATATCAAATATACATTACTCAACACATTATATCCTCAAATACAATTGTCGACTAAATACGACAATTATACCAATACTGACATCTCAGTCCTTCATTTATTTTATCCCTACTATACAGATTCCATGCTGTACAATATAACTCGGATAAAATAATATCAGACAACAGTAGTAGAAATTCCGGATATTACATTCTACACCCCCTTAAAATAAGTTTCGTCCTCGAAACTTGCAATCCGTCATAGAAAACAAACAAACATACTGTTCAACCCAAAAATATCCCAAAACCATCACGACACTGATCAGTCATCATTATTCTGAATAGCCAAAACCGCATACTTACAAATACGCAGGTCGACGATCTCCGGAGATACTAGCCAGCGATCTCACTGTATAGTCTCAATACGCTTACGATCACAGTTCCCTGATTCTCAACAAAATATATCATCTTCGGATGAAACAATCTGCCCGAATCAAATCCCGTCTACCTGATTACATAATCAAGTCCCAATTCTGATAAGACTAATAATACACAATACATCTGCAAAACAACTGCCCAAAACAATGACACGAATTCCGAAACATCAACACAAAATCCGAACGCTCAGATGATCACCAACAATGATCAACAATCAACCGAATTTATCATCGACATGGTAAATTCCAATATGACCGACCAGAGGTCAAAACACAATCGAGAATATCATCAACGTGATAAACTCCAATATTACCAACGAATGATCAACGAAAATCGAGAATACCTTCACACGGTAAACTCCAACACGATCAATACGTAACCACGTAAATGTATATACGAAACGCAAAATTCTCAAAACGACACACCGATCACATACAGTGGATCTCAATAAACATATCCGATCGCGAACATACCTCGGCATATGAACAACCAATCACAACCGACGAACATACCCAATCATACACGGAGTGGAAACGACCACTCAATATCCAAAACAACCAAGATGGGGTCACCATCCCCAAATCTACGCTTACAAGGAAATCATTCCGTAATCACTAAGGTAAAATCGCTACTACCATACCAATGGAATCACATAGCACATATGTTCCGGTTTCGCAAAATCCAAAGTTTCCAAAATAATATTATGTGCATGAATCTACAACACGCAACATATTTCTCTTATCCGATAACTCAACCGATCATCGCCGGATAATCAAACTAACATACCGAAGTTCAATTCCTTTTCCATCGTACCATCAATATGATATGCACTATGCACTAAATGCGTATGTATATCAATCACATTTTCAAAACCAGCTTTGAAATCACAAAGTCTCGTCAAGAATACAAATTTTCAAAGTTCTTTCAAAAATTTCAAAACTAAAAACATAAATTTTGGTAAGACCACAAAATCAATTTTCGAAAATTAACTTGGCTCGATGGTGCCAAGTATTCGATATCAGCTTCCTTCGAATCCACACGATTTCAAGTTTTAAAAATGAAAAGTATGCAAATGCTCGACTATATCCATACTCCCGTATACCAATTCGGTTCGTCACCAATATCCACCGATATTCCATCGGAAAACCACACGATCGAGTTCCAAAATCTTAATATATAAATTCCGACTAAACTCCTTTTCCACACATGACTCGTATCGTCAACCATTTACCCTTCCCGGATCACCTCAAACATGATATGACAAAACGTTGAAACAAATCAACAAATCAAACACGAAAAGACTTCCGAGAAATTCCATTTGAACAAGTAAACCAAAGCCTCGAAAGGCGGAAATAACATAGGTAAATGATTGGTAAAGTGTTTTACAAGTCTCGGAGTTTTAAGAAAACAGAAAAGCCGTTTGAAACATTAGGGTCTCACTGTAACTGCTCCGCATTACAAGAAGTTTAAAAAGTAGAAAACCCTTTTTCGAACCCAAGTCCTGAGTTATAAAACCATTTCAAAATCAATTGGGTCTCGACCCAAAAATCATTTTCCGTAAAACATCCGTAAGACATTCATTTTGAAAAGTATCATTTTCAAATGATCAAAAGCAATTCATATATCTCAAAATGAATTAACATGTTATATGTGTAATATCCGTATTTTTCTTTTCCTTGTATTTTTGTTTTTGGTGTATTTCTCGATCGTAGTGACCCTCGTGTACTTTTCAGCGTGTCCTTCCTGTCAAACTGTTGAACTATATTCTTGTTATTGTTGTGCGAAACCGCCGTTTCGGGGTTGCCATGGATCCATTTCGTGTTATTAGTCCCCAAATATTGATTCCTATCGTTTTATTCTCTTTCCGGATCATTTTTATCATTTTGGGACCCAAAAAGGGGTGTGGGCCGCGGCACAAGGTGCGTGCGCCGCGGCACACAAATTTCTCCAAATGTTGGTCGAGCACCATGCGTGTGCCGCGGCACACCCATCCGGTGCCGCGCACGGCCAAAGGCTGCGGCACACTCGTGTGTCTTCCGCGACCAAAACCCAATCAGACCGTGTGCCGCGGCACACGCAGCCGTGGCCGCGCACAATGCCAAAACCCGGGAGTAGATTTTCGGCCCGTGCCGCGGCACTTCTCGTGCCGCGGCACACGGCGGTAATTGCGCAGACTCGCCCTTATTAGACGAGATCGGCCGCCTCCTTCCCCATTTTTCCACCGCATCGCGAGAGAGAGGATATAGAGGGGGAGAGTTCTTCATCCGGGGTCGATTTTCATCATTTCTTTTCTTGTGAGGCTCGGATAATCAATCTAACGCGTGTTCTACGGATCTTAGTTCTTGAATCTCCAAAGGTAATGTTCTAAAACCCTATTTCGATTAATTTGGGGTTTTGGGATTTTCTTCCGATTAGTTCCGTTTCGTTGGTGGATTCATGATGTATACGATTAATATTGTTAGTATCGTTAGTTTTCCTACGGATTCATGGATATTTTGTGGATTTTTATGGATTCGAGAGGGTTTGGTTGTGGTCCGCCTCGTTGTTATTTTTGTATGAATATACATGAATCGTAGGCGGGTTTCCGGTGTATTCCATTTCCATAATCGCTTAGAAGTGGTTGTGATTGTGCTATTCGAATCGTTAGGTTCATTCTCGCTTCCTCGTGGTTGTGCTTGATCCTTCCGCTCCGCTCGTGTCATCGTCTATTTAATCGAGGCAAGTACCCTTATGAACTTACGATCTTGACATAGTAGTTTTGTATGAGAAATTGCGTGTGTGTGTATGCTCATCAGCGGGTTAGACTCGACGGGGTCTCGGTAGGGTTCCACGAAGCCGTGGGACCGCGAGCTTGCTTTTAACCACGTGGGTTAGATCCGACGGGGTCTCGGCAGGATCCACGAAGCTATGGGTCCGCGGTTAATTGTGGTGCATTTTTACAAATGTGGTTTGATCATTGGCATTTCCTAAATGAGTATTTTGGAACTATGTTTTCTTGAATTGCATGCATTACTATATGTGTAAGATGTAAGTCGTTCATCCGTTACTTGTACTAGCGTAATTGCTAACCCTCCGGGACCTGCTTCGGGAAATTCGCTTTTATGAATTTCAGTCGATCATCGAGACGAGCTGCTACTGACCAAGACACGGATGATGGCCGTGCGTGATGATTGTGCACGAGTGACGCTTTTGGTGTCTTTTACCTTTTTGTCTTTTGTGGTTTTGAACTAATAGTTGTACTCGAGTACCTAAAGGGGTCTTGTTCGCTGGATTGTATTGTTGCTTATTATGTCAGGTTGGATGATGATGTTATATTGGCCGGTTGAACCGGTGGATTGTTCTGCTTTTGCGTCTTTATGACATGGTATTGTCCTGCTGCTTATGTGAGTCGATGAGTATGATGCTGTTTCACCTGGTGGGTCCCATATAGGGATTCACGACCGTAATATACCTCGAATATCTTGGGGGTGTTACGTAAAATGGTATCGAGCTCTAGGTTTATGGATACCTAGGCTTGTCGGTTTATTGGGTCTTGTGGTGTTTTGTTTTGCACATCATCGTCACGCCGCCATGATTCCAGATACTACCAAAGGTCCGTAAGTTTTCCTTCCTCTGCTCATTATTTCCTTGTATCGTACCTTTGATTCTCGACTTGTGATTGTTCTTCTCTCGTACTTACCCTCGTATGGCTTTTGCTACTTATTTAACTCCGATGGATGCCGGAAGAGGTCGTGGTCGCGGCCGTGGTCGTGGACGCGGCGGGACGTGGGGCGGTGGGGCGGCCACGTCACGCTTCGGAGCCGGCAGATGGCGACCGTCATAGCCATGCTTCTTCTCGTGAGCGTGCCGATCTTGGTATTGCGGCCGTAATGCAATGATGGTGAACCAAATGGCGGCAATAGCTCAGCGGTTCGTAACCCGGATCGTGCCCATGCTAATCGGGCGAGCAAACCGTTGGCTCCAAGATGTCATCAAGATGCATCCTCCTCGGCCGGAGCTTCGGACCCGATGGGCCGGGAAGGGTGGATTAAGGAGATATCAAAGGTCTTCGTTGCCACTAATCGTCCCGAGGAACGTAGAGTCCCTATTGCTCAATATTTTCTCACGAGGACGCCACGGATTGGTGGGAGGCCGTTGGGCCCAAAGACCATGCCGCTTCGTGGGCTGAGTTTCAAGAGTTGATGGAGGTCAATATTGCCCGTGGCTGCCGCATGTGCTCGGGTACATGCTTTTATGATGCTCAACCGCGGATATCCCCGTATCTCAAGCTATTGCCGATTTTAATAAGGAGTTATGTGAAGACCCAAGTTGTCGAGGAGAGTGACAAGATTTTCCATTTCTCCGCACGGATGAAGTTGCCGATTCGGGACTATATGTCGGGCTTGTATGCACTACCTTGAAAGATTACCAGAGCAGGCCCTTGCTTACGATATGTCCGTGACGGCGAGTGAGGCGGCCCGCGAGAGTAAGAAGCGTAAGTCCACGGAATTTTTCGGCCACAAAGTGGGGGTCAGAAATTTCACCGCTAACTTTTCCGCCGGTGGTGGCCCATCTCGATCTACCGGGTTTCCCTGCAGGGCCGCAGGCCCCTTCTCGAGAGGTGAAATGCTTTAATCGTGGCGGCAGGCCACATCACCGTGTTTGTCCGAACCCTTTGCCGACGTGTAATCGGGCAGTGGCTACCGGGTCACAAAGCCGTCAGGCCGAGAGGGAGAAAATCCTTGGTACTCGGGCTTCCATTCCGCGCCTAGGGAACCAAGTGTGAATCAGGGTCGCTTGCTCCTCAATCTCCGCCGAGTGCTAGTCGGGAGAGGTCGGGTCAGCCCTCAAGAGGGGGAGCTTCCAGTGTCGGCTCCGCCCATCCGCGGGTTTATGAGATGCGAAGACCGATGACCCAGCCGCTACCGTGGCGACAGTACCATTTATATTCTTTCTCATCCTGTCGGTGTGCTTTTCGATTCCGGTGCTACGCATTCGCTCATATCTCTGGATTGTGTACGTCGTTTGAGTCTCGACCGTTTGACGCCTTGTGAGCCCTTCATCGTTAAGCTTCCTAGCGGTGATAGGATCGTTGGTGATCAGGAGGTTCGAGACTGTTCTGTGCTTATTTGTGAGAGGACTTGGCCCTCTAATCTTATTGTTGTGAGTATCGAGGGTGAGGATTTGATTCTTGGTGATGACTGGCTCGAGCGGCATGGTGCGATCATGAACTACCGCACGAGAATCATCACTATGTTAGCCGAGGATGCAAGAGCACTCTTTCGCGGGGCGAAAGAGGGGAAACCAGACATTCGTCATTAATGCCTTGAAGGCGATGAGTCTCATGCGAAAGGGATGTACTGGTTATTGGTGCTATGCCTTGAAGGCGGGGGATGGTGGAGTCGAGCTTTCGTCGATTCCAGTCGTTAATGAGTTTCCTGATGTATTTCCTGACGAGTTACCGGGATTGCCACAGGATCGTGAGGTTGAGTTTGCTATAGAGTTAGAGCCGGGCGCGGCTCCTATTTCGAAGGCGCCGTATCGCATGGCACCTTCAGAGATGGCAGAGTTGAAGAAGCAGTTGAGCGAGCTTCTTGAGTCGGGGTATGTTCGACCGAGCGCCTCGCCTTGGGGCGCACCGGTCCTGTTTGTGCGGAAGAAGGATGGTTCACTACGTTTGTGTATCGACTATCGCGAACTAAACAAGGTGACCATCAAGAACAAGTATCCTTTGCCGAGAATTGATGACTTGTTCGATCAGTTGCAGGGAGCTACGGTATTCTCGAAAATTGATTTGAAATCGGGGTACTATCACCGGTGAGAGAGTCCGATGTGCCAAGACACTTTTCGGTCGAGATACGGTCATTATGAGTTTGTAGTTATGCCTTTCGGGTTAACTAATGCGCCGGCGGTGTTCATGCAGTTGATGAACAAAGTTTTTATCGAGTATTTGGATAAGTGCGTCATCGTCTTTATCGATTTATATTCTTATTTATTCGAAGAATGAGGAAGAGCATGCCCATCATTTGCGGGTAGTATTAAACATTTTGAGGACCGAGCAACTCTATGCAAAGTTCTCGAAATGTGAGTTCTTTCAAGGAAGTGATGTTTTTAGGTCACGTGATTTCACTAGGGGGTTCGTGTGGATCCGCAGAAGATTGAGGCCGTGTTGGATTGGGCACCGCCCAAGAATGTGAAGGAGCTCCGTAGTTTCTTGGGTTTAGCCGGCTACTACCGTAGGTTCGCCGAGGGTTTCGAATCGGCTCGCCACTTACGCAGCTTGCTCCGTAAATCCGAGAGGTTCGTCTGGAATGACGAGAGGCCGAGTTTTGAGGAGTCAAGAAGCGTTTGACTTCAGCCCTGCTTTGGCGTTGCCATGTGGTAACGAAGGTTTTGCCGTTTATAGCGATGCTTCGCCGTGGTCTTGGGTGCGTATTAATGCAAAGACGGTAAGACCATTGCCTTTGCATCGAGACAAATGAGGCCGTATGAGCTTAACTACCCTACTCATGATTTGGAGTTAGCGGCGATGCTTTTGCGCTCAAGATTTGGCGTCACTATCTTTTCGGCTCTGCATGTCGATTTTTACCGATCATAAAAGCTCGAAATACATATTTACTCGCGGGAGTTGAATATGAGGCAGAGGAGGTGGTTAGAATTGATTAAGGATTATGACCTCGAAATCCTTTATCATCCGGCAAGGCGAACGTCGTGGCCGACGCCTTGAGTCGAAACCGATTGCATTGCGATCGCTTGAGATCCTTACGCCTCGCCTCGAGCTTCGGCGATCTTTAATCGAGTTAGATGTTGAAGTTTTGTTGCTGTGTCGTCGGGCAACTTCGTGCTTTAGAGGTTTCGCTGCCTTTGATCGATGAAATTAAGTCAAGCTTAGAGGATCCGATGATTACTCAAATCCGAGAGAACGTTCTTAAAGGAAAGTCTCTGGATTTGTGATTCACGAGGATGGTGTTTTGAGATTCCGTAGTCGGCTTTGTGTGCCGAATGACTCGAGTTGAGACAGTATTTGCGGAGGCCCATGCTACACCTTACTCCGTTCATCCTGGTTCAAGTAAGATGTACAAGGACTTAAGAAGGAATTTCGTGGAATGATATGAAGGATGAGGTCGCACGTTTGTAGCGAGATGTTTGACTTGTCGCAGGTCAAAATCGAGCATCGGCGACCGGATGGGTTATTGCGTCACTTCCCGTTCGAATGGAAATGGGAAGATATATCGATGGATTTCATCACGAGTCCGCCGAGATCGAGGTCGGGCATGAATATGGTGTGGGTGATTGTCGATCGTCGACCAAGTCGGCACATTTTCTGGGCATCAAGGACACTTGGGGCCGGAGAAGTTAGCTCGTGTGTTTATCGCAGATTGTGAGACTTCACGGTACCTCAAGTCTATTGTTTCGGATCGTGACGGCCGCTTTGTATCGCACTTCCGCAAAGGTGCATAAGGCGTTGGGTACCCGCTTACATTTGAGTACCTCTTTCCATCCCGATCGGATGGATACGAACGCACTATCCGTGACGCTCGAGGACTTGTTGCGTGCTTGTGCTCTCGATTGGAGTAGTGACCGGAGGAACATTTGCCGCTGATTGAATTCACGTACAACAACAGTTGGCACGCGTCGATTCGGATGGCACCGTATGAGGAACTTTACGGGCGGCGATGTCGATCACCGATTTGTTGGAATGAGGCGTCCGATTTGGTCGGGACCGAGCCGGATGTCGTTTTAGAGACGAGACGGAAGATAGAGTTAATTCGAGAACGGATGTTGACTGCCCAGAGTCGACAGAAGTCATATGCCGACGTCCGTCGTCGACCTTTGGAATTCGAGGTGGGAGACCACGTTTTGCTAAAGGTGTCGCCGACGAAGGGAGTTTTTCGTTTCGGGAAGAAAGGAAAGCTGAGTCCGAGATTTATTGGACCCTTTGAGATTCTCGAGCGAGTCGGTGAATTGGCGTACCGTTTGGCGTTACCTCCAGCCTTGAGTCATGTTCATAGCATTTTTCATGTTTCCCAGTTGAGGAAATATGTTCCGGATCCTAGTCACGTCATCGATTATGGCGAGATTGATATTGCTGAAGATATTACTTTTGAGGAGCGTCCTTTGAAGATTTTGGAGCATCGTGAGAAACGATTGAGGCATAAGACCATACCTTTGGTCAAGGTGCAGTGGTCGAGACACGGTGTCGAGGAAGCAACTTGGGAAACCGAGGATAGCATGCGTGCTAGGTACCCGGAGTTGTTTGTTTCTTAAGTTTCGGGACGAAACTTATTTTTAGAGGGGTAGAATGTAATATCCGTATTTTTCTTTTCCTTGTATTTTCGTTTTGGTGTATTTCGATCGTAGTGACCCTCGTGTACTTTTCAGCGTGTCCTTCCTGTCAAACTGTTGAACTATATTCTTGTTATTGTTGTGCGAAACCGCCGTTTCGGAGTTGCCGTGGATCCATTTCGTGTTATTAGTCCCCAAATATTGATTCCTATCGTTTTATTCTCTTTCCGGATCATTTTTATCATTTTGGGACCCAAAAAGGGGTGTGGGCCGCGGCACAAGGTGCGTGCGCCGCAAAGACACAAATTTCTCCAAATGTTGGTCGAGCAATCAGACTGTGTGCCGCGGCACACCCATCCGCGGCCGCGCACAACGCTGTGCCAAGGCCGCGCACACTGTCCGTGCCGCGGCACACTCGTGTGTCTTCCGCGACCAAAACCCAATCAGACAGTGTGCCGCGGCACCACGCAGCGATCCGCGCACAATGCCAAAACTCCGGGAGTAGATTTTCGGCTGTGCCGCGGCACACTTCTGCGTGCCGCGGCACACGGTAATTGCGCAGACTCGTCCTTATTAGACGAGATCGGTCGTCTCCTTCCCCATTTTTCCACCGCATCGAGAGAGAGGATATAGAGGGGGAGAGTTCTTCATCCGGGGGTCGATTTTCATCATTTCTTTTCGGTTGTGAGGCTCGGATAATCAATCTAACGCGTGTTCTACGGATCTGAGTTCTTGAATCTCCAAAGGTAATGTTCTAAAACCCTATTTCGATTAATTTGGGGTTTTGGGATTTTCTTCCGATTAGTTCCGTTTCGTTGGTGGATTCATGATGTATACGATTAATATTGTTAGTATCGTTAGTTTTCCTACGGATTCATGGATATTTTGTGGATTTTTATGGATTCGAGAGGGTTTGGTTGTGGTCCGCCCTCGTTGTTATTTTTGTATGAATATAAATGAATCGTAGGCGGGTTTCCGGGTGTATTCCATTTCCATAATCGTTTAGAAGTGGTTGTGATTGTGCTATTCGAATCGTTAGGTTCATTCTCGTCGGTTCCTCGTGGTTGTGCTTGATCCTTCCGTTCCGTTCGTGTCATCGTCTATTTAATCGAGGCAAGTACCCTTATGAACTTACGATCTTGACATAGTAGTTTTGTATGAGAAATTGCGTGTGTGTGTATGCTCACTGCGGGTTAGACTCGACGGGGTCTCGGTAGGGTTCCACGAAGCTGTGGGACCGCGAGCTTGCTTTTAACCACTGTGGGTTAGATCCGACGGGGTCTCGGCAGGGATCCACGAAGCTATGGGTCCGCGGTTAATTGTGGTGCATTTTTACAAATGTGGTTTGATCATTGGCATTTTCGGAAATGAGTATTTTGGAACTATGTTTTCTTGAATTGCATGCATTACTATATGTGTAAGATGTAAGTCGTACATCTGGTTACTTGTACTAGCGTAATTGCTAACCCCTCTGGGGACCCGTTTCGGGGAAATTCGTTTTATGAATTTCAGGTCAGGATCATCGAGACGAGCGGGCGCTGGACCAGTACACGGATGATGGCCGTGCGTGATGATTGTGCACGAGTGACGTTTTGGTGTCTTTTACCTTTTTGTCTTTTGTGGTTTTGAACTAATAGTTGTACTCGAGTACCTAAAGGGGTCTTGTTCGTTTGGATTGTATTGTTGCTTATTATGTTGTGTTGGATGATGATGTTATATTGACCGGTTGAACCGGGTGGATTGTTCTGTTTTGCGTCTTTATGACATGGTATTGTCCTGTCGTTTATGTGAGTCGATGAGTATGATGCTGTTCAGCCTGGTGGGTCCCATATAGGGATTCACGGCACTGTAATATACCTCGAATATCTTGGGGGGTGTTACAATATGTTCTTCTCAACCATGCACAATATTTCTCCCAAATGCACAATTCTGTTCCAAAATCTAACCAACATACTGATTCTCAAAATTATAACTCCTCAAGGTCATCAATCCTGTCCCAACTCTGTCACCTTATACTATAACATATAATATTCTGCTGAATCTCAAAGCATATCAACTACAGAACGACAATAAATCTCAATGCAATTCAAAAATCCAAATACTTACAGATCGTGAAGCCGACGATTCCCCGTGATACTGGCACATGTCTCGACTCAAGAAAATACTCGACACAGATATTTTCAAAACACACGTTTGCCAAATCGGTTCGACTCAAGAACACAATACATCTCATTCCAGAGAATCTCATTAACACCATTTGGAAAGTTATAACAAGCCCGATGCGATCTTGGCAAATCCGATAACGCACAAGCCTGAGTGAACAGCAAAGACTCACGGCTCTAATATTTGTCAATCGACAACCTGAATGACGCAACAAAAACACGACCCAACTCGACCCAAATGCCTAGGTTTTCTCAACCTAAGCTCCAATACCATATTCTGTAACACCCCCAGATTTAACCGAAAATATTACAGCGCCGTGGGGCCCGAGATGGAACCCACAAGGCTAAAAGAAATTTTCGCAAACATTTACAAATGCCCAAGAGGCTAACGACAGTATTATCTATTGAAAATAATCAAAGATTTATAAAACTTATGTATCAAACCGTCGTAAAAACTCATTTGAAATCGCAAGGCCAAACTGCCGATATTCAAAAGTTTAGAAAATGATTTCCAAAGTAACCTCAGTTACCAGATATCAAAAGAGCATTTCAAAATACTCACGCAGCGGAAAAAAGACCAACCATAAAGATACTCTAGCAGCGGACTACGAGAACCAAACAAGAAACTCAAAGCACACAACATGTCCTAGCCAGTATCCTCCGGGAAGCTCATCTCTTCACGACCGCTACAAGCTCGATACTCCAAGAACCTAAAAAGAAATCCCACGACGGGTCACCATAACGTCCAACAATGATATCAATCACATCACATCAATAATACATACCAATGAGAATACAGAATAAGAATACGACCAACGTAATCTTACCGCCATAACTTTGCTTACTCAAGTAATTCTCATCAGAGTAACCATTATCACATTACACATCCTATACTCGATTTACCAATAAACTTGAACATAATATAAGTACTGTACCTCAAACATTACTCAAAGTTCTCAAACTATCATAACCAACTCACGATACGGAAATATACCATTTCTGACCAATACGATCCATCGAATAACATCATCAAATCCCAAGACGATAATCGATCGTCCATCAAGACGAATACCAAAGGAAATACGGAACATACCTCGAGATATGAAGTGCCACGACAATCATACCAGTCTGATCCGAGATCAGATCAATGCAATACGGACAGGGTCCTAACACAAGACCTACAAATGCATACTCATATGACCTCGTCAATATGATCACAACAATAACAATCATGTATACTCAATGGAAATCCGACGATCCAGCGCCTCAAGATAGATCCCTTTGTTGATCCTATCGATCAACATAAGGTGGATAACTAACAATACACATGTGAACAACAACACATGATAAAATCAATGATGCGAATTCACAAGATTCCATCAACACAATACCAGTAATCCAACGATCCAGCGCCTCGGATAGATCCCCATGATGATCCCGTCGAACCAACGCATGGTGGAAAACCTGTCCAACGATCCAGCGCCCTCAGCATAGATCCCCATGATGATCCCGTCGAACCAACGCATGGTGGACATCCGATCCAGCGCCCTCAGCATAGATCCTCATAATCCCATCGGATTAATTGCACAACATGAACAACACAATACGCATACACATATGCAATTCAACACGTTCATCAACATGAACAACATAACATGCACGACAACATGACAATTTACTAGGACGACTCCATGTTCAACAACATGAAAGAAAATGTACGAGACCAAAATAAATAACACTAAACCATAATCAATATGGAATACCGCCCGAGTCCTTCGGGAGCAACCTCGATGTCCAATCATCACCGACGATTATCCGCAACGCTCGACGATCCAAACGTGTCATGAACCATAAATATTCGAATCCTCGTCTTTATCACAATGTAACCTCGATAGTCGAACATACCAATAACTGAGATAAATCATATACATTATGATTTACCCCCTTAATCGAAAGAACGATATGCGATCCGAATACCCGAGTTCACAATAATAATCATCGCTATATGCATTATAAACGAAATGAAATGAAACCATTCATTAAACATTATAACCGAGCAAGTAATAACTTGCCTCGATCATCGATACGACGATGATGAGGTCGTTACCAATTCCATTGTCATCATCTACAAGTTCCTCGGTCCCGACCAAAGCAATTCACGAACATCCTCGAACACGATCGCAGCATACGGTTATAGACACCGATCAATAAACTTGACCTAGTACAATAATCGATTAAACAACAATCTGATAATAATCAACAACCGCTAAAACCACTTCACAAACCCAACGGCTCAACAATATCTTAGTTAACCACAAGTCTGATCAAACCAACTAAAACGATCACGAATTCATAACCGAAACAGAATATATTACCCTGCCTGTTGACTTAACGCACGTTAATCTTTTACTGTAGCGTGCGCTAAGTTGTTCCCGATAGCGTGCGCTAGCCAGTAGGCTTAGCGTGCGCTAATAACGTGCAGTTACATGCATTTCGGATACCGATCAACATCTGGCGATTATCAAAGACTCTAAGTGATTCTGAATCATGTTCATAGCTATCAAACAACGAAATCCAATATCCTTTAACATATAGGTAATCATCCGACTTTTAATTCAAGTCATATATTCATATTTCATCTTTCTTAATATCAAAAACCTAAACACCAAGAACTCATAATCATGCCATGTTCATCATCATATGAAGGAACCAACAACAACGACATCACAGATCCGAATTGAAGGAAGACATTATCCAACATATCTCTTTGAAGATAACAACTCATTCGAAACCATCTAATTCATATCAATATCTTCATATCAACAATAACATTATCATAATCCGGCAATCCAACTCATAATCATAATTAAGAACTACTTTATATGATAATCATCAGCTCAAGAACATCATATACAATCCAAAACGAAATCTCAAAGTGAAGAGTAATTACCTTTTTGAAGGAATGGATTGATTTCCAAGGTTGAATCCATTTACAAGAATCACCAATGATTTCAAGCTTCAAATGTTGTTATGGATGATTAACTCCATCTTAATCCAGTGTTTGGAACCTCAAATATATCCCAACTCTCTCTCTCTCTCTCTCTCTCTCTCGGCTGAAAGAAGAAAGAATGACGAAATGCTTAATAACACCCTTCTGCCCCTTTTTATAATATTCATTATTAGCATGCGCTAACATCTCATGTTTAGCGTGCGCTACCGCCTTAGCGTGCGCTAACTGACTTTGTTAGCGTGCGCTATCGAAGCCCAGAGGCTACTGTCTTGCTTCGTAAACTAACTTACGTACGTAATGCCCATGCATTAACGTACGTAAATCATCCTGCTTAGCGTACGCAAGTCATTTACCTTAGCGTGCGCTAATACCAGTTGACTTGCTACAGTCTACACCTACCACGAAGATGCTCATGACCCCACAAGCCGAAATCAACTAATAAAGCCAAGATTCCCTATTGACCGATATATAGTTAGCGTGCGCTAATCAACATGCATTAGCGTGCGCTAACACTACATTACAACATCCGTTGACTTATCAGAACGTGCGCCGAAAGTGGCCTGGTCCACGCGTAGATTCCTTCTGAGCTGATCTGCACTAGCATACGCTAACCTATGAACGTAGCGTGCGCTAATCCTGCACGATAGCGTGCGCTATGCATGAATATCAGCGTGCGCTAATAATGCTATACTTAGCCATTTTCAGCTATCCTTGTCCAACATCTCGACATATCAAATACGAACATACGACATATCAAATATACATTACTCAACACATTATATCCTCAAATACAATTGTCGACCAAATACGACAATTATACCAATACTGACATCTCAGTCCTTCATTTATTTTATCCCTACTGTACAGATTCCATGCTGTACAATATAACTCGGATAAAATAATATCAAACAATAGTAGTAGAAATTCCGGATATTACAGCTGCTACTTCAGAAGCGGTTGGAAGGTTATACATTCGACCATCTCTCTCTTCTTCCAATAAGCTTTAACTTAACATTTGTCTCACTGCACTGTTGAATTTTGTCTCTCGCCATTCGAAAGGATTGCACTAAAATATTATTCTCATCAAGCATTTCCTTTAGTTTTTGAACAATATTTGCCTGAAGTCCGTTTGAATTGCTATGTGACCTGTACAATGCATTTGGATTTCAAATATCATTTAATGCAAGAACCTTTTTTGAGAAAATATACTATTTAACAAAAAAACAAACCTAACAGAGTTAATCCTATTCGCCACCTCATTTTCAGTGTCATATATATACAGCTGAGCAAACTTCGGAGCCTGATCTTCAGTCGGCATCAAACTTCCAATCAAATGGTAGTTTTGACCATGCAATTTAAATATAGGTGGAGAAGTTCCCATATTAGGATTACTATCAATTTTTCCTCCCAAAGATGTAAAAGCAAACATGCTGTTGTAAGATCTTATATTTTTTATAAAGTGGTTACTAATTGGAGTTTTCCCACTTAAAAGATCTACCAACAGTTGTGGAGGTCTTTTCATCTTTGGAAGCTCAATTTTTCCTTGAAGACAACATGTTGAGTATTTCGGTCTCGTTGACCCATAACTTGACCTTAACCTCTCATTATACCAAAACAAAGCTGCACAATACTCGCACTTATGGTCGGCGTCACCGAGATCCCAATATTCTGAAATAAAGTTAAATATTATAAGTGTCAATTTTTTTGAGCTAATAAATTCGATATAGTACATTAATTTTTGTCTACATAAAATTTATCAAATAAGCACCTGTGGAGTTACTATGCCGATAGCTTAAGTTTTCATCCCCATTTTGTAAGACAACATCTGATGATTGTTCAAGTTCGGGTGAAGTCGGTACATCACTAAACGAACAAATAAGTTAGTAGATACAATTTTTATATTACAATAATTAAATTAGTAGTACCTTGAATTTTTCTGCATCAGATTTTTATGTCCCTGATATCCTGTAAAATATAAACTCTTGCAAATTAAAAAATATAAAATTTAACAAATAATAACATAAATGGTTACAAACGGTATCATAAGTACGTATATTAACAAAATATATTGGTAAGAATATGTGTTGTATACTTTTAATGAAAGGTGATAATAATAAACAAAATTTAATTTATTATTTATAAAATTAGATATAAGACTCATATTTTCCTATATAAAAAAATAAATGCATGTGCTTACCTAAATTACGGTTGTCCTGTTATGTGCCCTTAGATCACATGATAAGAGTTTATAAATTGAAGTAAATCAAGTAATAGTGCATGTGTATGTGCGTATATTGACTCATGTATATTTTATAATAATTTTACAGTATTATTGAAATTCAATCACATATATTAATATAATAAAATATTAAATATTTTGTCCGTGCATCGATCGGAGGACATTTAGTTAAAAATTATAAAAAAATAATGCAAGAAATATAATCTTCATTTACAGAATTATTTCTTCTGAGTAAAAACGGCAACAACTCCAGTGCAAGCATTTGATATAAATCATTTTAATCGTGCAGCATCCAACTAACCTAAAATATAAATTCCAAAACTTATTAATAATATTGTATAACAAATAAAAATATTATTACCACCAACATTATTAGTATAGTAATAAGTTTAAAAACAATAACAATAAATTTAAAAAAAAATGAATAAAAATACTCACTTGTGTCGATTGCAACTGGTATGGAAGGTGATGATGATGGTACTATTGTTGTAATACCTCTATCATCATTTATAATTTCATTTGTTCCTGAACCCAATTCACCTAAAAGAATAATGGCAAAAAATTACACACACATTTAGCTAATAATGTTCCACACTAAATTTAAGATAATTTAGCTACATAAAAAATAAATTTGTTACCTGGTAATGCTCCTTCATGTTTTCTTTTCAATTTATTTGCGCGTATATTTCTTGCCTCTCTTGCTTTAAATCCATCCATTTTACTCTAAATAAATTATAGAATGCAATGTAGAATGTTGTTAAATTAGTATATTAAAATATAATATTATAAGTTAGGGACATGTCAATACATTACCTAATTATACACTCGAAATATAAAATTTCTTAATGAATAAAGTAAAAATATACTCTTAGGTATTGCACCTATAAATATCAAAATATATCACTATATTCATTTTAAAATATTTTATAATATTAATTTTTAAATTTTTGAATATAATCAGTAAGTTTTTTATAAAACTTTTATATATATTTATATATAATTTTTATATACCAGTTAAAATTAAGTTCGATATACATTTATAATTTAAATAAAGTGTGACAATCTCTTAAAATTTTGAGATGATGTATTACACTATGTTCAGTACTTATACATTTAGCGTCTCTGTGGTATTTTGCTATGTAAATTAATTTTTAAAAAAGCAATATTTTAAGTGATACATTGAACTATTAACAAAAAAATTATGTCAGTACAAACTAATTCAATCTATATATTTTCCAAAAATTTTAAATATCTAATGCCATAATATCAACTTATACTATATCTCAAATATATTTGTATATTTGTGATAATCATATATTAAGTATATATTTATATTATTATTATTTTAAATATAAAAAATAATTATTTAATTGATGAGACTACTATTAAAGGTTTAGTTTAGTAGCAGTAATATTTCAAATTATTTTTATTTCTTCATATCACAAACATTATTAATCATTTAATTTTATCTTAATATTAAGCAAATAATAAATTTATTAACTAAGTAATAACTTCAAGTCTCTACAAACTTATTAGCTAAATAATAACTAAATAATAAATTATAGACCCATCAAAACCACATACCAAGTTGGTATTCACACAAAGCACAAGTTACTAATTGGCCTTAAATGACGAATGCCGATGTAATAACCTCGTCTTCTTATTATTTAAATTAAGAAGAAATTGAAAAACTTATGATTTATTCTTGAAGAATAGTACTTAAAAAAATTTAATATAGTTTTTCTTATAATTACTTTAATCATTGAAGGGTTCTTTATATATTTGGAGTTCGTTATATATTATATACATAGACCTCGTGATTTATTCCGTACAAATTTTCTTAAAAATCTTCACATTATTTCTCTTTTTAAAAATCTTAAGAAAATAGATTTAGTTTGGGAGGGAATAGAGGGTTATTCCATATATAATGTCTACCAATTAAAATTTTTCTCTCATTTCTTTTTATTTTTAACTCAATAGTTTAAAAAATTATAACTTTTTCGAATCAATATTATTTTTGATAAAAAAATATATCAAACTAATTCTTACTTCGTACTCTTTAATTTGACATCCATATAGTGTGTATATATATATATATATAAAGTAATTTAAATATAATAATGATATATTAGATGATTAAAATATTTTCATATAAAAATATTAGAATATTGAAGAAAATATATATTTTTAATTTATTTTCATAGTTTGTACTTTAAAAATTATTTGATTTTTCAGAATTATTTTGTTCTGATTGTAAAATAATAAAATAATTACATTAATGCCAAATCATATAAAAAATTATATTAGTAAGAATATGGTTTGAATACTTTTAATGAAAGTTGATAATAATAAATATAATTTAATTTATTATTTATAAAATTAGATATAAGACTCATATTGTCCTACATGAAAAATAAATACATATGCTTAATTAAATTATGGTTTTCGTATCATGTGCCCTTAAATCACATGATAAGAATTTATAAATAAAAACAAATCAAATAATAGTGTATGTATATGTGTGTGTTTATTGAATCATGTATATTTTATAAAAATTTTACAATATTATTGAATTTCAATCATATATTAGTAATATAATAAAATATGTAATATTACGTCGTGCATCGTACGGGAGAACATCTAGTTTGATCCAATAACCCAATAAATTTACTAATTGGGCCATGAAAACTATTTGAGTTAATTGTAATGGGCTGAAGCCCATATATAGTTTTTTTGTAATGGTCCGCCATGTAATATCCGCAATTTCGGATTTCCGGTAATTTTCATTTTCGGCGGAGGTCCGTTTCGACGACTCGCTTTTGACCGTTTCGTCATTCGGAGAATATTTAATTCTGCACTTTTTGTCATCCGAGTTCGTTTCGGTGCTGCTTTGTTGAGTTCCGTGCTTTTAGCGACTTTTCCGCGCTTGAGTTCGGTTCTTGCGAATCTCGTGCGAAATTGTCGTTTGGGGTTTTTCGTAAGTTCATTTAACGTTGTTATACGTGTTGTGAGCTTCGGTTTGATTATTCGTTGTCGTATGGTGATTTTCGGGCATTTGGGCCATTTTCGTAATTTCCCAAAGTTTGGGGTAATTACCTTCCGTTGTCGAATTTCGAGCCTTCGGGTGGTCGGAATTGTGTGTTCTACTAACTCTTAGATTCGTCTTTGTGAGTACTTCGTAACCGTATCTTCGGTTCGTATTCAGGTTCGGGTTTCGGTGTCGTTTTGTTGAATTCAGGATTACTAAACGACTTTTCTAAGTATGAGTTCGACTTTGTTAGATCACCATTAATTTTTGGTAACTCCAAAAATTCTGAATCTTTGCAATATTATAGAGCATCGAGTTAGCTTTCCAATGGTTCGAACGGTGAGTCAATCGAGTCCTGGACGAGAGAGTTATGGTCGTTTTAGCTCACCCGCCGTTATTGGCGATCATCGCCGGCGAACTCGGCCGTGTCGTCCGACACGGCCCGTGCGGTACTCGTCCGGATAAGCCGGAAGTCTCGCCTCGAGACCCGACCGTGTCGTGCAGCGCGGCCGAGCCGAACTCGTCCGGATAAGCGAGCGGCGCGGAGGCCCGACCGTGTTCGTGACACGGCCGAGTCAATGCCGAGCGCCCCTTGGCGACACGACCGTGTCATGCGGGACACGGTCGAGTCCCCCGCCGATTGCGCGCCACGGCCGTGTCATGTCGGACACGGTCGAGTCTGTCGGCTATTTAAGGCACAGCGGCGTATTTTTCACCCAGCTTCTCATTCCTTTTCTTCCGTTCGCTGTAGGTGTAAACATCATGGAGACATGATGTTGTTCTTTCAATCCATGAAGTTTTGAGGCTCATATCATCAATCATCCGTCCTATAACATCCTCCGATCTACTGACCAGTCGATTTCCTAGAAATCTAATTTTGGGGATTTTGGGTATTTTGGTTGTTTTCGTCCGATTAATCCGATTTAACTTGGTATTATGATAGATTGATGATTATTAAGATGTATTACATCTTTTCCTTAATATTCCATGGTTAGATCGTATCGATTCGTTGTTTTGGTCGAGTTCTTGATCGACGCCTTGAAGGTGTCCAGAAATGTCATAGAGGGTTTGCGGGCGTTCTACGATTATTCTTCCTCGTATGATCGATGATTTATTGATTATATGTTGTTAGGGTCAAATTCTTGTGAAGAACTCGAGTCGGAACCCTTTCGTTCGTTGTCTTCTTGGTCCGAGCTTCCTGGCCGAACCGTGTTCTTCTGAGCGTTTGGTAGCGGTTATTAAGGCAAGTATCTTATTATACGACTTGTATCTTGTGAATAGTAATTACGTATGATATGTATAACGATTTTGCTTGCCTCCGTAAATATGTTCCGTTTGAGTTGGTTGTGTTTTCCGAAATTTGAAGGCTTTGTGATAATAGTGATATATTGGTATACGTGTTAGGCGTTGTGCCATTTGTGCAGGATTGCGATGTACATATGAGATGGTTGTACACGTGTTTCTTCAATGTATTGTGTACCGAATGTGTGTTGTGTTGGTTAAGAGTCGTTGTGATGATCATGATGTTTGTGTTGTTTTGGTTTAATTGCTTGATTGTACATTCGGCGTAATGTGGAATGACTTGACATTTAATGATTATGAATTGTGTCGAGTCGATGTGTGGGTGATCCAGGTAGGGTCTGACGAGGCCTCTGGAGTTCGGTACATGATGTGTACGAACAAAGTGTGTGAACCTGGTAGGGTCTGACGAGGCCTCTGGAGTCCGGTACATGACGTGTACGGACAAGGTGTGTGATCCAGGTAAGGTCTGACGAGACCTCTGGAGTTCGGTACATGATGTGTACGAACGATGCTGTAGCCGGGTAGGGTCCGTTGAGGCCTCCGGAGTTCGGTACATGATGTGTACGAACAGTGTGTGTTGTAGCCGGGTAGGGTCCGTCGAGGCCTCCGGAGTTCGGTACATGATGTGTACGAACAATGTATGCAGTCCGGGTAAGGTCCGTCGAGGCCTCCGGAGTTCGGTACATGATGTGTACGAACAGTGATCGTGTAGCAGTGATTGTTCGGGTAACATTTTAAATATGGATCTCGGACGCATAATGATATATTATTTAGTATGCTTTGAAACGAGAATCGGGCTAAGGCCCTATTGTTTACGAAAAGGTTTTGTAAATTGGGACTCGAGGTCCAAAAGATTTTCTGCTTTAAAAATCCCCGAGATGATGTGTTCCTTTTCAAATATCTCTTACTTGAGTTCGAAATTCAAAACTTCTAGAACATTTTGATAATGGATTTCGTATTAAATTCGTAGTTGCTATTTGCTTGTTACATTTCGTATGGTTTGATACTTGCACTAGTAAAACAGTGGAGTTTACTAACCCCAGTATTCGGGGTGGATGTCTTACTGCGTCCGGTACATGCAGTTCGGGAGCGATCACGGGATTGGCACAAGGGGATGACGAGTGCGATACTAATCAAGAGTTGAGAGTTGGTAGAGTTTAGTTGTATTGTTAGAGTTGATTCGGTCTTCCGTTGTATTGTATTTCGACCCTCGTGTGGGTAATGTTGTTAGTCGATCTGTTGATAGAGTTGTGTGACCTCATCTGTGCATTGTGTTTATGTGTAAGTGACCTTGACGGTCTGTATTATTATATTGTTTGACCCTGGACGGGCAGGCATTTGATTGTTTTTGGACGTTTAGCCTGGTAGATCCTTGCGGAAAGGGTTTACGGCGTGTAATATTCCCATACGGTTTTGGGGGTGTTACACGCCACATGAAAACCAGCAATTGAAACGGTGGATTGCTAACCCTAGATTCCAATCCCCTATATAAACAAATCTACCCAGTATTTCTTATCCCACTTGTCTGACTCTCTACCTCCTTACCCTTACTACGTGTGTGTCTCTAAAAACCCTATGTGACACTCATCCCTCTGCTTCAGCCGCCGTCCTCTGAGACACTTGTCTCTGTACACCAGTTGCTCCCTACTTCATATACAGTGATAATTTTATTATCTTTTTAATTCTTTTACATCTATATGGAGATATGAAGACGTAATATCTTCATTTGTGCGATGATTTTGACAGAAAGGGTTTGATTCAAGATTTTGCCCGATTATTTCGGTTGGTAATTGATGAAAATGAATTCCGATTTGGTCTGTCATTTTCTTAATTTCGGTCACCTTTACATAAATTAGAAGGTGATATTACCGTATCTGAAAAATAAAAAGGATAATATTCATAGTTTCATTTGAATAATAGCTTCAAACTATGTATTATTTCTTCCGATAAATATTTATTTATGCTTAATATATGTTTTTTATTTTTTATATACCTAATCATATAGATCTAAAAATTTATGTCATATATTTATTTTATGTGGGCTTTCAATGTATATGAAAAATAAAAGGAATTTATTCATAGTTCTTAGCTAAATAATAGCTTCAAACTATGAATACCTTACTCTTCGGATATATTTATGTACGCGAGCTCTGAGATCACATCTTTGGAATAAAATCCAGTGGTAAAGTGATGTTATTCCGCTTCAGGGATTCCTAATATATGAATTTGTATTATTTTATATACATAAATCATGTAGATCTAACTATTTATGGTTTCTATAATTTTAAATATACTGTTTTAAGTTAATTGAGAGCAAATATATAAAGAATCTTCGATAGATATCTTTCTTTTCAATTTAAATGGATATATGAAGGACTGATTCAATTTTTTACCCGATTATTCGGTTAATAATAAGACCGAAATTAATATTATTTAATCACGTTTACAAATTCTTGTATATATCATTGTAATCCAAAAAGAAAAAGAAAAAAGATCCATAGTTTTCAGCTGAGTAATAGCTCCAAACTGAGTTCATTTTTTCTTCCAATTGATATTTGACTGTTCTGCTCTTCTACGTTTTTACTTGATAATTTGTTGTTATAAAAAAGAATAAACTAATAAATAATATTTGAATAAAATATTACGATATAAATAAAAAGTGTGTGTGTAAAAAGTATGTAATTAAATAACCTAAATAATATAAAGAGAAATATAATTACAGAATGAACTGTGTGTGTGTATTTACATCTTCCCAAATATGTTTTTATTTATATATTTTATTGATGTAATTAAAATGGAAAAAATCAAAAATTATTGGAAACTATCCATATTGATAGTTCGGATAACAATCAAAACATCCCATTGGATTCACTGATGCAAACAGAAGGTTAGTGCTTATCATTATTTCGGATTCGTGATATGCTCCGATTCTTTATTTGTAATTTCAATGCCTGCTCTGATTTGATATATCAATGCTGTAGAGAATAGGGATTTGCCTTGCGGACTTGTAAATTGTGATTAACTTTTTTGCAGAAGGATGTATCTTTTCCTGACAGATCTAAATTAAATAATTTAGTTTCATCAGATATTGTTATCTCAACTTAGTTATATCTGTGAAACTATGCCATTAGAAAATATATCGAATCAAAATACAATTTAGTTATATCAATATATCTGATAAAATATATCTTTTTAAATTCGATATAGTTATATCGGAAATTTATGAACATTTAAATTGTAAACGAAACCCTTCAACTCATTAAGAAATACAATACTTTTATGACTTAAGAACATAACTCACTTGTTGAATCTGATGAAACTTGTATGTCTCGTTTTTTTCTGTTGGTATTCTCTTTAATGCTCTGGAATTTCATCGAGTAGGATTCGTTTCGTCTCCATCCTGGCTACTTCTTGCCTGTGAAGTATTACAGACATTAAAACATCCAATAATGTTAGTTTTAAAACGAAAAGATTAATATATAAAATATATACATAAACAAACTAACCTTTAAAGGAATCTGTCTTTTGAATATTTAAATATTTACTCCTATACTGGAAATATAAATCATACGATTTGTTTAAAAAACCAAAAGGAAGTGAAAAATAAAAACCATTTCAATTATACTAAAAGGAAGTTAAAAAAAATCAGTTTTTCACTTAACTGATCACATTGTAGTGGATATACTGAGTTTGACCTAGTCAACTATAGTTGTTATTCGGTTTTATTTAACTTGTAATGTAGCCTGAAAGAAATTTATTAAGGTGGTAAAATAAATAAAATGGGCTTTTAAATTAAGTAATATGATTTAGAGGACCCCATATTTTAATAGTCTGAATTTTATCATTGTCTTTACTATAATGCTTAACTTAAATATTAGATTTTGAAAATTAAAAATGAATTAAAACATTAGATTTTGATATGTAGAAATATATAATATGTTTGCCAGGATATCACTTTTATTTTTATACTATATATTTGGTATAATATATTGCTTTTACTTAACTATCATTTTTGTTTAAAATTGTAACAATCATCCTGACTTGTTTTTAAAATATATTATTTTACGAACTTTCTCGTTTTTAAAATATAACATATTTGGGTGAATATCATTTTTTATTTTTATATTGTTGATTGTTGATTTTTAGATTGTGAGAATAAAAGTGTAGCAGTCATGTTTATTTGCGTTATAATAGTCAACAATCATGATGTGAATTGGCATACATAAACAAATATAATAATTGATTGTTACAACATGATTTGCATTGCTTTCTATCTTGGTGTATATTTATTTGGCATACATAAACATAGATAATAAGAAATAAACACAAACAGTAAATAAGTCTGCTGGAATTAAAAACAATTGAATAAAATTAAAATCAATATAAAATAACCGAGTGGATAAAGTCTTAGAAACATACTTAACTTTAATTTAAAACTGCTATTAAACCAACATACTTTTGAAAATGAAAATAAAATCTGCAATAATGCAAATTTGATTAACTTTTTTTTTCATTTCTCTTTCTTCACACACTTCTTCCTTCTCTTTCCAAATCCTTCTTCCAATGCACCTTCTGTATTTAGTTTTTTTCCTTGTTGTTCTTCATGTTCCTCCTCAACAGCTTCGTTGCTATTTTCACTCGAGTTGAAGATCATGTTTCTGTTGTCTCCAATTTCTTCATTATGGCATAGCAACTTCAATCCCTAAAAAGTAAATAAACATCATAAACAAAAATAAATATATATTTTTTGATATAGAAAATTATTATCACAAACCCTTTTATGAATGTAGTTCTCATTATAGACCGATAAAATCTTTTCATCTGAGGTAAGCCTGGTCACATTATAGATCACAGAGTTGCGGCACTGATCTGTCTCTCTAACTTGCACTTTAAAAAGCCCAACACGGTCAGTCAAGGCCTCTTCAATCTCCTTTGGAATAGAATCGAATGACTCTGGATGTATTCAAACCAAAAATATTATTTTTAAGTTTTTAAAAATGTTTTTTTATATAAATAAATCTATGAAATACAACACACATTAGATTTCATGACATCTGCTGCTGTTTTCCCTATCAACTCATAGCACTCTTTATCCCACAACATGAACCTTGCACTTCCACTTTCATCTAGTACCAGCACTTCAATTTTGTACCTGTTTTTATAATAGTAGTAGATAATTGTCAGTTTGAAATAGGACATCAAAAATGAAAAACGTCCGAAGTAGAAAAGTGAACTGTTAAAATCATACTTGTATTGTCCTCGATGGTCTTTCATTCCACACTTTGTACACTAAAAACTGTTTGACGCATGTGACAGTTTCTTTGAACACTTATTGCATGCTAAATAGCACCAGTCTTTCTGTAACACCCCAAACTAGGCGGATATTACAGTGCCGTGGACCCCCGACTGGGACCCACCAGGCGAATGAAAAAGGATGAATTACACAGGGTAAATGTAGTACCGAACCACATTACAACATCAATTACTCCGATTAGGAGTTTCATACAACACACCCAGGATAAAATAGAATACATGTGTATCTTATGTGATGATAAAATACACAACACTGAATGAAACGAGTATTCAAACGGAATGTCTGCAGCGGAATAAATAAAGGAAACATAAATGACTGAACAGACTGGGGCCCCCTTCTAGTATCATTGGGACTCCTCGCCGTCAACGTGCTCTCCCTGTGCCTTTGCCTTGCCATGACCTGAGAAACAAATATCCCCAAACGGGGTCAGTTATACAGAACAACAATCCTCAAGGGTTGAAAAATACACAATCATGATTTAACTGAAGTTATGAAATATCCTTAGTTATGAATTACGCTGAAGAGGGGTATCATAGTACGCCCGTAGTGTTCTGTGCAAGTGTACAAGACGAATGACCGGACACACCCGTCCTTGTACCTAATTAGTCTCACGGAGGTAATCTGTTACCGTGTGCACAGTCCAATGTATCACTCCCAATACATGACCATAACGTGCCCGACTAAAAATTCCACACATCCGCACCCGGCCATGCAATATGAACCCAGAAGGTCATATGAACGAGAATGACCGTAATGAATATCAATGAATAAATAATAATCTGACAAAGTCAAGAATGACTCACCGAGATGAGAGTAATAATGAAGTGATTGATAGTTTCAATGGAATGATTGGAACCGCCGTTCCCATTAATGAAGTGATTATTCAACAATTACAAGTCTCAATATGATTAATACAATGATGAATGAGTTATGATTATGAATGATCAATAACAAAAGGAATGAATATCCTTTTAACCGAGTAAGAATTAACTTACACAACACCGGTGATAATTATCCTTCCACGAACAACGTCCTAATTGCGATATCGGTCGCTCGAAGAACCTTGAATAAATACAATTACCAACAATCCGTTCAATACACGAATCAAACACGAATATAACGAACTCGAAACGTCGATACGAATAAACCAAGTTCATTGGGGCATTATATCGAACACTTTGTGGCCAACTTCGATTGTTTATAACCAAACTTAAAAAATACCAACATCAAATCCTCAAGAAGTGTTTCAAACCAACAAAACATCTCCAATACGATCAATAATCCATTATGAATATCCAAAATCGTGATTTCAACAATAATTAATCGAAAACCCCCAAATTCAACACAACATTCAAAGTGTTCTTGAATAATCCTTCAATAATCCAATGAATAATCGAACATATCCATAATCATACGTATATCACTTCATACAACGTGATTTTAACATCCGAAACATCATATCTCAACACAAATCGAAAATCCTAGAGGTTTGATGAAAGTTACCTTTGAAGATCCAAGCACTATGATTCGAAGAACACACGATAGATCGATGATCCGAGATTCACAACCGAATGAAAATGATTAAAAACCACACTCAAGTGATAATTGATGAAGAAATCTCTCCCTCAAGACTCTCTCTCTCGTATGAAGGTGGAAGAAATGGAAGGAATGAGCTGAAATGCTAAAAAAAACAAAATTATAGGGGTTGGTAGTGCATCGGACACGGCCCGTGCCGATCGGCACGGCCGCGGCCGCAATCGGCCCGGGTAGGACTCGACCGTGTCTGCTTGACACGGCCGCGCGAAGGGGCCTTCCGATAGTGACCTGTCCGACAGTGACTCGGCACCGCCGGCATTGACTCGACCGTGTCCTCGAACACGGCCGGGCGTCCGGGCAATCGGTTCTCGCTTATCCGGAAGAGTTCGACTCGGCCGTGCACGACACGGTCGGGTCTGTGTCGAGACTTCGGCATTTCCGGACGAGTACAAAGACGGCCGTGTCGGGACGACACGGCCGAGTTCGGCTCGGCGTGATCGCCAAAATCAAAATGAGCGGGTGAGCTAAAACGACCATAACTCTCTCGTCCGCACTCCGATTGACTCACCGTTTGAACCATTGGAAAGCTAACTCGATGCTCTATAATATTGCAAGATTCAGAATTTTTGGAGTTACCAAAAATTAATGGTGATCTAACAAAGTCGAACTCATATGTGGAAAGTTGAAACAATGGACAATAACGATACACAACTCAAGTTTTTCCGAACGGTGAACACGGGTGAATGAACATGATTGATGAATGATTATAAATGAGTGAAAATCCACCGAGTGACAATCACCGAATGAAATTACCGAATGATAATGATCAATTACAACCGGTATTACATACACCCCCCTTAAAAGAGTTTCGTCCCCGAAACTAAGGGTCAAACAACTCGGGATAACTCTCCCGCATACTATCCTCGGTTTCCCAAGTAGCCTCTTCGACTCCGTGTCTAGACCACTGAATCTTGACCAAAGGAATCGACTTATTTCTCAACTGTTTGATTCGCCACTCTAAGACTCGTATAGGACGCTCCTCATATGAATG
Organism: Orobanche coerulescens; assembly: GCA_033398695.1. Taxonomy (NCBI): domain Eukaryota; kingdom Viridiplantae; phylum Streptophyta; class Magnoliopsida; order Lamiales; family Orobanchaceae; genus Orobanche; species Orobanche coerulescens. The sequence continues at coordinate 23,338,856 of CM065805.1, read as the reverse complement.
GTCGTCGGCGATCTCGATTTCGTCGAACTGAAGTATGTGACTCGGGTTGGCAACATACTTCCGTAACTGAGAGACGTGAAACACATTATGAATTCGGCTCAATGCCGGAGGTAAGGCTAAACGATAAGCTAGCTCGCCTACTCGTTCCAAAATCTCAAACGGTCTAATAAATCTCGGACTCAGCTTTCCCCGTTTTCCGAAACGGAAAATACCTCGGCTCGGGGATACTTTGACCAAAACGTGGTCACCCATCTCGAACTCTAGTGGTCGACGACGATTATCTGCATAAGACTTCTGTCGGCTCTGGGCGGTCAACAAACGACTCTTGATCAAAGCTACCTTCTCACGGGCGGCTATAAGCATATCGGGCTCGGTACCGATTGATTATGATAATTCGTCCCAACACAAGGGAGATCGACAACGACGACCGTACAAGGCCCCGTAAGGCGCCATCTTGATCGAAGCATGCCAACTATTATTATACGTGAACTCGATCAATGGTAGTTGGGTTTCCCAATCGTCTTTCTAATCGAGGACGCATGCCCTCAACATGTCCTCTAATGTCTGAATAGTTCTTTCTGATTGTCCGTCAGACTGAGGATGAAAGGCAGTACTGAGATTAAGTTGAGTTCCCATAGCACGATGAACTGATTTCCAAAAATGAGACACAAACCGTCCGTCACGATCGGAAACGATACTTTTAGGAGTACCGTGCAGTCTCACTATCTCTTTGATGAATAACTGGGCAAGTCTCTCGGGACCCCAAGTATCCTTAATCTCAAGAAAATGAGCTGATTTAGTTAAGCGGTCCACAATCACCCAGATCGTATTCATGCCACAACGACTCGTCGGCAAACTCGTGATGAAATCATAGAAATGTCTTCCCACTTCCATTCGGGAATAGGAAGAGGCTTCAGCATACCTGCCGGTCGCTGATGTTCAATCTTGACTTGTTGACAGGTTAAGCATCTCGAAACAAATTCTGCGACTTCTCGCTTCATATTACTCCACCAGTAATTTTGTTTCAAGTCCTTATACATCTTGCTAGACCCCGGATGAACAGAATAAGGGGTAGCATGAGCTTCTCTCAAAATCGAGTTTTTCAACTCATCATTCGCCGGTACACACATCCGATTCTTAAATCTCAAAAGTCCATCCTCGTGGATCACGAATCCAGGGGCTTTCCCCTGAGCCACATCCTCACGAATGCGCAACAATGCTGGGTCTGAACCCTGATTCTCCCTGATTGCATCCTCAAGAGATGATGAAATCTCTAATATACAAAGCTGTCCCTGAACTCACTGAAGCCAGACCTCGATCTCGGGTCTAAGGAATTCCTGTTGGAGCTCCTTCTGAATTGTTAAACGAGCAAGCAGCTGCTCCTGAACGGACTTACGACTCAAGGCGTCGGCGACAACATTCGCCTTCCCCGGGTGGTAAAGGATCTCGATATCATAATCTTTGATTAGTTCCAACCACCGCCTCTGTCGCATATTTAACTCCTTCTGAGTAAATATATACTTCAAACTCTTATGATCGGTGAAAATCTGACAGGTGACGCCATATAGGTAATGACGCCAGATTTTCAAAGCGAAAACCACGGCTGCTAACTCCAAGTCGTGGGTCGGATAATTAACCTCGTAAGGTCTCAATTGCCGTGAAGCATAGGCAATAACCTTCCCGTTCTGCATGAGTACACATCCTAGACCCTGTCCGGACGCATCACTATAAACTACAAATCCTTCCGTCCCTTGCGGCAAGGAAAGTACAGGTGCTGACATTAACCGACTCTTGAGTTCCTCAAAACTCCGCTGACACGCGTCGGACCACGAGTATTTCTTATCCTTTCGCAAAAGGTTCGTCAATGTTTGAGCAATTTTGGAAAATCCTTCCACAAACCTCCGATAATAACCGGCTAATCCGAGAAAGCTTCGGATTTCCTTAACATTCTTCGGAGGTAACCAATCCTGGATAGCCTCTGTCTTCTGAGGATCAACACGCACTCCATCTGATGAAATTACGTGTCCGAGAAACGTCACTTCGGACATCCAGAACTCACATTTGGAAAACTTTCCATAAAGTTGCTCTCGTCTCAACACGTCGAGAACCTGATGAAGATGAACCTCGTGTTCCTCTCGATTACGAGAATAAATCAAAATGTCATCGATGAAGACAACAACAAACCGATCCAAAAAGTCGATGAAGACCCGATTCATTAGATCCATGAATACCGCAGGTGCATTAGTTAGCCCGAAGGGCATAACTACGAACTCATAATGACCATAGCGTGTTCGAAACGCCGTCCTCGCGATATCCGACTCTCGAATCCGCAGCTGATGATATCCAGATCTTAAGTCGATCTTGGAAAATATTGAAGCTCCCTGAAGTTGATCCAAAAGGTCATCGATACGGGGTAAAGGATACTTATTCTTGATTGTCACCCTATTCAGCTCCCAATAATCGATACACAAGCGAAAGTAACCATCCTTCTTCTTGACAAACAGCACTGGTGCTCCCCACGGGGACGCACTCGGTCGGATATAACCTTTCTCGAACAATTCCTCAAGTTGATTCTTCAACTCTCGCATTTCGGTCGGGGCCATTCGGTACGGTGCCTTCGATATCTGGGACGTACCAGGCTCCAACTCAATCGTGAATTCCACATCCCTCTGTGGAGGCAAACCAGGTAACTCGTCTGGAAATACATCGGCATATTCTCTCACAACCGGAATATCCGTCAACATTATTGGTGACTTCTCGGTTTTGGTCATATAGCACCAATAACCAACACATCCCTGATTGAGTAACCTCACTGCTTTCATCAAATTAATAACTCTTCCAAAACAGTTGGGATTACCTCCCTGGAACACACATTCGACCCCATCGTCTGAAATGATAGTGACCATACGCTTACGGACATTAATGATGGCATCATGACGATCCATCCAATCAATACCCAAGATGACGTCGTCTCTCGGCAAATCTACCACGATAAGGTCCGCTGGCCATACACGACCATGAAACTGAATCGGACAATCCTGAATCTCCCGATTACTGATAATTCGTCTACCATCAAGTAGACCAATGACATAAGGCTCACAACTAGTAGCACTACCCAGAAGTAGTCTACTCAAACATGGCTCGGAAATGAATGAATGTGATGCACCAGTATCAAAAAGGGTACACACAGGTTGAGATAGAATATCGAGTGTACCTGAGATCATTCGGGCCTCGGGATCATCGGTCTTCTTAATCTCATAAATCCGGGGTTTGCTAGTCCCGGCACCGGACGCTCCCGTCTGCTGACTATAGGCTCCACCTTTAGTCGCTCCTGTCGTTTTAAACGACGCTGATTGAGTGGCCTGATTCTGAACGACTGACTGCTTCGGGGCCTGAGATGACGCTGGAGTAGGTTTGGAGTCCCTACGGCAAAAACGGGCCTTATGTCCCACAATTCCACAGTTATGACACGTGACAGACTATCTCGGACACTTGGTGCTGACATGACCAAGATCCCCATAGTTATAACAGGTGATGGCCGAACTGGCCGCTCGTGACTGAGATTCCGCGGGTTTATACGTCACAGGAGGTCGCTCAGAAAAAGCAGAGCCCGCACGAGGTTTCTTGAAGGTTGTCTGACCGCCTTCAGACTGATTACGATTCTTCGATTTCTTGCTAGCAGACGAAGGTTGCTGCTTAGCAATTTCTTTAGCAGTAAGCTCATAGGTAAGAGCTTTCTCAATGAATTCGGCCAACGTGGTGCAATTATGATTAAGCAATTGTAATCTCATACGCGATTTCAGCCTCTTGCTGAAATACTTAATCTTATCCGCCTCGGAATGAATGATAGATGAGGCGAATGGAAGAAGTTCCTGAAATTTCTCGGCAATGGCGAGAACATCCTCGTCTGTTGAGGGGTTGGGGGTGAGTAATTCTGACAGCTTGGCCTCTCTGAGTGGGGCCGGATAATATCTTTCCATCATGAGAGTCTTGAACTGCTCCCAAGTACATGATCCTTCGGTGGGCTTCAACGACAACCACCAAGAATGTGCGCTCTTACCCAGGTAGTAAGCCGCAACAGAAACTTTGTGTCCTTCGGGACACTCTAACATAGCAAACAAATTCTCGAAATGCTCGAGCCAATGAATAATATCCGCCGGCTCAGACGAGCCCTCAAAAGTAGGTGGCCTCTGGCGAGAGATGTCGCCGATGATATTGCTCACATTCCTCTCTTGCCTCTGAGGTGGCGGCGGAGGAGCCTGTTGATTTTGATTGACTGAGTTATGCATCGTCTGCATCAGCTGTGTCATCTGGGTCATTTGGGCCATCATGCCCTGCATAAAAGCGAGTGGGTCAACCCGAACACCTTCTGACTGAGCGGTGTCCCGAGTACGACTCCCTGATAGAGAATGATCACGTCCAGGTGAATGAGTAGCAGCGTCGCTGCTAGATGAATTAGCATTATTCCTCGCATTCGCACGTGTATTCACAAGAGCTCTCGGGATTCGGGCCACTCCACGGCCTCGCCCTCCACGTCCTCTTCTTGCCCTTTCCATACTGAAGGAGGAAAGTCGCATAATGATTACATTTCCCGCATGATTATCACGTTATGATTATGTCATGAGATGATGAAAATGAGTATACATGTTCTAACTTAGTGATTATATAAATGATTTACTGAAGTGACATGATTATCTGATAAAATTCTTGAAGTGATTATCTTGAATAACTTAATAAGATTGATAATATGACCATCCAGATCGACAACTAAGTAATGAAATGAATTGAGTAATTAATGAGTTAACATGATCGTCCTGATCATTAACTGAGTAATGAAATGAATTAAGTGATTAATGAGTTAATATGATCGTCCTGATCATAATGAATGATGATGTTTGAGGATTGTTAATTGATGAATGATGAATGAATGACTATTTCCAGAAATTATACCATGGCGTTAGAAATCTTACAGTTCTTTCGGTCTGATTGGCTCGGCATTTGCACAGGTTGTAACAGCCCAAAAACAGTGGCTATTACAGTGCCGTGGACCCCTACTGGGACCCACCAGGCGATATCACAATATACATTTAAAATCTGACAACGTGGCACCGTGCCACAATATTTATCAAAACCCCGGTGTGGAGTATGAGTTATTCATGTCTTTAAAAACGGGCAAACAAACACAGGATCCAAATTCGGTACAGACCATATGACGATGGACAGTACCTAACAAATCTTAGTACATTCATCCGACACAAAATAAAAATGAAAGTCACAATAAAACATAACCGAACAACCAAAAGACTCGCCCCCCCCCCCCGAAATAGCATACATCAGAATCCTCCGTCGCCATTGTGCTCCTCCTGTGCCTTGCCCTTTCCTCGCCCTGAAATACAAGTATTTCGCCCCAATCCACAGGGTCAGATATACATGATAATAATTCTCATGACATTATACAATTCATATATATAACGATCTCAAAGAAATCACCGACTACTGAATATACCCCGAAGGCGTATAAACAATCAGTCCCAACTGTCGAACATAACCAAATATACGAACGACCATATACTATGGCTCAAGACGGACGTCACAGTACGCCCGATCCGGAAATGTGTCCCTGCACATTTCCACCCCGTATACGGAATCCAAAATATACGTGGGACGATGTACCTAATTAGCCTCACGAACTACGTCTCGTGTGCACGATCTAAATGCGGAAAAACCTCCACGCATGATCATCAAGTGCCCGGCTAAAATCCTACACATAACCAATCGGCGCACAGATATGACTCCAGAGATGTCACGATACAACATGACAACGAAACTCAACGAATTACACTTTTACCAAGGAATCGAACAACTCACCGAAGTGTCAACAAGCTCAACAATATCAAGGGTCCAAAAGTAACGAACTTGGGAATACAATCCCATGATGAAAACGGGACATCATTAAGAACAACCTCAAGTCACAAGACACAAGTTTATAGGTGTTTCATATACACGAAATGCATAATCATCATAAGAATCCACACATCATTATAACCAAGCAAGATAACTTGCCTCAATTCCGTAGACGAATAATCCTTCCTTGAATGGTCAAACGAACGGTATCCTCGTCTAACAATACTCACGTGAACAAGCAACCTTGAATGAAATATAATTCATTCAACAACTCATTCGTACGATAATGGTATTATCGCATAAACAATATTCGTAAATTTACTTGAATAAATCGATTATCCTATTGATCATTTTAATGTTCTTATTACATATTCTAACCTTAATGTCAAATTCTTGATGTCTAGTTTATCATCAATGCAATATCGTGAAAATATCTTTTCAAATCATCGACACTTCCAATTACGATATAAGTTTGTGTTTAATTACGTTCTTCATTATTTTACCAACGATTACATTCAAAACTTGATTACTATATGAAACATAAGTTTAAGTTTTTAGTGAATTAAGAACATCATCATAATTTACGTTTCTTAATACGCCCGGATTAATGAAATGGAATTTGGCTACTCATCTACCGCATTTGTATCATCATTTTCAACACAATCCTCTTAAGAACATTATCAATCTATTAATGTAGTAATCAACACCCTTTAATGAAATCGATAAATTCGAACATATGAAGATTACAACTTCCTACTATCAACATTCATTGTTTTACTTTGAAAAATTTATTAAAGCCTAGTTATATCATTGGCTACTCGAAATTTTTGAAGTAACTTCATCCATCTAACAAAGATCATCTACAAAGGGTTAACATAATCTTTCCAACAATTTCATTACAAAGGTTTTAGGGGCCAAAAATCATGTTTCCATACTACCTTCAAGAATCAATAGAATGTTCAAGACAATTTAACATTTCTCACTTTTAATTATTAAGGATATCATCCCTAACATGTTTCTAGTGTTGAGACTAAAATCAACTTCCGATTATCATGCTATACCTCAGGTTGTATGTATATCATTATCAACACAATCACATTATGAAGTTATTTACATCAAGAAGTAACACTAATACCTTCAAAGTTAATCTTCACTTAGTTTGAGCATGATTCAATTAACTTATCATGTTTACACTAGTTTTAAACTAACATTATGTGAAGTATTTATCTACTAACATCATCATAAGCATGGAATTGATATGAGTTAAAGAAAGACCAACCTTAAAATGAAGAACAACACCAACACTTCAAGGGATACACTTCAATCTCTAGCTCTCCAAGTCACCAATCAAGTGTTGAAGCTCCAACACAAGTTAGGAAGGCTTAGAAATGAATTTGGAGGGGAAAAGAATCGTTCCTCAGTTGGGAGGTTGAAAAGGGTCGAGTAGGAAGTGAATGGCAAGTCATACTTTTATAATCTGAACTTGACATTACGTACGTTAACGAACGTGGTTAACGTACGTTATAGCCTTTACGTACGTAATCTTATGATCATTACGTACGTAACCAATTTCATCAAATCTACCTGCCTCAAAACACGCAGTTCGTTATGTACGTAACCAGGCAGCTATTACGTACGTAATAGCCGTTGACTTGGCTGTCGCGATCGACTCCCGACCACCTACCCCTGCTCGGCCCCACCCGCCGAAAGGCGGACTGCTGGAGGATCTTCCGCATTACGTACGTTAACGTATTGATGTTACGTACGTAAGGCGGCCTACATAGCGTACGTTAAGAATACATGTTAACGTACGTTAAGTACTATAACAAGCATAAATGGAATTCTCGCAATATCACCCAACAACTAATATAGTATGAATGATCATGAATCCAACTTAACATAATTCGTCGGTACTTGCTACAACATCACAGATATGGTGCGAAAATACTTAACTTAAATCATGAAATACAATATTAAAGGCGAGGGTATTACATACTCCCCCCCTTAAAAGGAGTTTCGTCCCCGAAACTAAGGGGTAAACAGTTCGGGATATTTATCTCGCATGCTATCTTCGGTCTCCCACGTAGCTTCCTCGACTCCATGTCTTGACCACTGAATTTTTAATAAGGGAATCGTCTTGTTCCTCAGCTGTTTAATTCTCCTCTCGAGTATCTGCACAGGCTGTTCTTCATACGAATGGTCGTCGGCTATTTCGACCTCGTCGAATTGAATAACGTGACTTGGATCAGCAACATACTTCCTTAACTGAGATACATGGAATACGTTGTGAATCTGACTCAAAGCTGGTGGTAATGCTAAACGATAGGCTAGATCGCCTACTCGCTCCAGGATCTCAAACGGACCAATATACCTTGGGCTCAATTTGCCTCTCTTCCCGAATCGGAAAACACCTCTAGTAGGAGATACTTTGACCAGCACATGGTCACCAACTTCAAACTCGAGTGGTCGCCGACGATTATCTGCATATGATTTCTGGCGGCTTTGGGCCGTTAATAGACGGCTCTTGATCAGGGAAATCTTCTCGCGGGCTGCCAATAACATATCAGGTTCCGTACTAATAGATTCAGATAATTCGTCCCAGCACAAAGGGGACCTACAACGACGACCATACAATGCTTCATAAGGTGCCATCATGATCGAGGCGTGCCAGCTATTATTGTATGTGAATTCTACCAACGGCAGTTGGGCTTCCCAGTCAGGCTTCCAATCGAGAGCACATGCCCTCAACATATCCTCTAAAGTTTGAATTGTCCTCTCAGACTGACCGTCGGTCTGAGGATGAAAAGTCGTACTGAAGTTCAAATGTGTACCCATAGCACGATGAACCGCCTTCCAGAAGTGCGACACGAACCGTCCGTCCCGATGTGATACAATACTCTTAGGGGTGCCATGCAGTCTCACAATCTCTTTGATGAATAATTGGGCCAATCTCTCAGGGCCCCAAGTGTCCTTGATCTCCAAGAAGTGGGCTGATTTAGTCAATCGATCCACAACCACCCAAATCGTATTCATGCCTCGATGGCTCGTCGGCAAACTAGTGATAAAATCCATCGATATGTCTTCCCACTTCCACTCGGGAATTGGAAGCGGTTTCATCATGCCTGCTGGTCGTTGATGCTCAATCTTGACCTGCTGAAAAGTCAAACATTTCGAAACGAATTCGGCAACCTCCCGTTTCATTTTACCCCACCAATAATACGACTTCAAATCCTTATACATTTTGTTCGATCCCGGGTGTATGGAATACGGGGTAGCATGAGCCTCCTTTAGAATAGTATTCCTCAACTCTTCGTCTGCTGGTACACATACTCAATTTTTAAAGCGTAACAGTCCATCCTCGTGAACCACAAATCCAGGGGCCTTCCCCTGATCAATTTCTCCTCGAACTCTGGATAAGAATGGGTCCGTCATCTGTTTCGTCCTGATCGTCTCATCAAGGGACGGTGAAATCTCAAGCATGCACAGTTGTCCCTGAATGCGTTGTATCCATACCTCAATCTCTGGTCTCATGAACTCTAATTGCAACTCCCTCTGGGCGGTCAAACGAGCTAGTATCTGCTCCTGCACCGTCTTGCGTCTCAAGGCATCGGCAACCACGTTTGCCTTGCCTGGATGATAAAGGAACTCGATATCATAGTCTTTGATTAGCTCTAACCACCTCCTTTGTCTCATATTCAACTCCTTCTGGGTAAAAATATACTTCAGGCTCTTGTGGTCCGTAAAAATCTGGCAGGCAACTCCATACAGATAGTGGCGCCAGATTTTTAAAGCAAACACTACGGCTGCTAACTCCAAGTCATGAGTCGGGTAGTTGACCTCATAAGGACGCAACTGTCTAGACGCATAGACGATCACTTTCCCGTCCTGCATTAACACGCAGCCAAGGCCCTGCCTCGATGCATCGCTATATACTGCGAATCCTTCCGTTCCTCTAGGTAGTACCAAAACAGGTGCTGAAATTAATCGACCTTTGAGTTCATCAAAACTTTGTTGGCAGGCTTCCGACCACAAGTACTTCTTATCTTTTCTCAACAGATTAGTCATCGGTTGATCAATTTTGGAAAATCCTTCCACGAATCGTCTGTAATAGCCTGCTAGACCCAGAAAACTACGAACTTCCTTCACGTTTTTCGGGTAGCGATTCGGATAGCTTCCGTCTTCGTGGGTCTACTCTTACTCCCTCTGCCGATATCACATGACCCGGAAAAATAACTTCGGACATCCGTAATTCACACTTAGAAAATTTTCCATAGAGTTGTTCTCGCCTTAATGCGTCGAGAACTCAGCGGAGGTGACACTCATGCTCCTCATGATCACGAGAGTAGACCAAGATGTCGTCAATAAAAAGCGACTACAAAACGATCCAGATAATTAATAAAACCCGATTCATCAATTCCATGAATACCGCAGTGCATTAGTCGGTCCAATGGCATGACGACGAACTCATAATGCCCATAGCGAGTGCGAAAAAGTCTTCGGACGCCGACTCTCGAATCCGCAATTGGTGGTACCCGGACCTCAAGTCGATCTTGGAAAATACAGCGGCTCCTTGGAGCTGATCCAATAGATCATCGATGCGAGGTAAAGGATATTTGTTCTTAATTGTTACTTTGTTCAGCTCCCCGTAATGAATACACAAACGCAGCGATCCGTCCTTCTTCCGTACGAATAATACCGGCGCTCCCCAAGGGGATGCACTGGGTCGAACATATCCTTTCTCAGTTAATTCTTCGAGTTGTCTTTTCAACTCCTGCATCTCAGTCGGGGCCATACGATATGGTGCTTTCGAAAGCGGGGACGTCCCTGGCTCCAACTCAATGGTGAATTCCACCTCTCGCCGTGGGGGTATTCCTGGAAGCTCGTCTGGAAATACGTCTGGATAATCTCGAACTACTGGAATATCAATCAATTTGACTGGCCGGTCAGCTGTCTTAGTCATGTAACACCAATAACCAATGCATCCCTGGTTTAGTAATCGCATAGCCTTCATAGCGCTGATGACTCTCCCAGAATGATTGGGATTATCACCCCGAAAAATACACTCGACGCCATCATCCGATGTGACGGTCACCATCCGCTTACGGACGCTAAGGACGGCATCGTGACGATCCATCCAGTCTATACCCAAGATTACATCATCTTTAGGTAAATCAACTACAATTAAGTCGGACAACCACTCACGGTTGTTCATGCTAATCGGACAGTTCTGTACTTCACGACTCCCAATAATTCTTCTACCATCGGGTAGACCAATTACATAAGGTTCACAATCGGTAACACGATTCAAATGCAAACGACTCAAACAAGAACTAGACAAAAAGGAGTGTGAAGCACCAGTATCAAAAAGAACACAAACGGGCTGAGAGTGGATCTCGAGAGTACCTGCAATCATGCTGGCTTCGGGATCATCGGCTTTCTTCATCTCGTAGACTCTGGGTTTTGCAACCCCGGAAGCAGGTGTACCAACTTGATTTCCACGGCCCATCCCTTTGTTCGCCCCGGTAGTCTGGTAAGAAGCGGATGGAGGAGCACGCTCCTGAACAGAAGACTGTACTGGAGCAAGAGATGCTACTGGAGCACGCCCGAGTCCACACCGGCAATAGCGAGCACGATGACCGTTCTTCCCGCAAGTGTGACAGGCAACGGCCGGCTTCAGACACTTGGAGCTGATATGCCCCTGGTCCCCACAGTTATAACATACGACAGGTGAGCTGATTGCCCGAGAGTGCGTTCCTGTCGGTTTCGGTGCCATAGGTGGCCGCTCAGAAGGATTTGGTACAGGCTGGGGTTTCTTGAATACCCCCCGGTTACTGTCTCCTTGGATCTGGTTCCTGGATCTCTTGTTGGAAAACTGAGGCTGCTTCTTGGAAATCTCCTTCGTAGTAAGTTCATACTCCAAAGCCTTCTCAATAAACTCCGGTAAGATCGTACAGTGGTGATTGAGTAATTGCATCCTCATTCGGGGTTTAAGCCTCTTGAGGAAATATTTGATCTTATCAGCTTCCAAACGGACAACTGACGTAGCAAAAGGGAGAAGTGCTTGGAACTTTTCGGCAATTGCTAACACATCCTCGTCTTCCGATGGGTCGGGGTTTAGTAATTCGGACAGTTTGGCTTCACGGAGGGGTGCAGGATAGTAACGATCTAGCATAAGATTCTTGAATTCCTCCCAAGTACTCGCGCCTTCGGCAGGCCTCACAGAAAGCCACCAAGTATGGGCACTCTTACTAAGGTAGTAGGCTGCCACAACAACTCGATTTTCTTCTGGGCACTCCACCATCTCGAACAGTTTCTCGAAATGCTCTATCCAGTGTACAATGTCGGCGGGCTCAGATGAGCCTTCAAAAGTCGGAGGTCGCTGACGTGATATGTCGCTAATAATCCGGCTCACGATCCCGCCAGGCACCAGAGGCGAAGGCTGTTGTCCCTGCTGTTGACCAGTAGTATTCCTCTGCATAGTTTCCATCAGCTGACCCATTTGGGTCATCTGGGCCATCATGCCCTGCATCACGGTGTAAGGATCAACACGTGCATTCTCTCCGGTGTGGTGTGATTGGTCCCTAGAAGGCGAATCACTGCCTGCGGAACTCTTTTCCACATTCGCGCGTCTGTTAGCTCGTGGTATCGGAATTCGGCCTCTTCCGCGGCCTCGTCCCCCTCTGCCACGGCCTCTCAGGTTCTTTTCCATACTGAAAGAATCAAGTCACAAGTACAGTTCGATTTATCAATCATAATTCATGCTAAGTTAATAGCAACAGGGAATTTCCTATCCAACAAAGCAGTTGTAAAGAATCACTGGCACTACAAATGTTACACACTCAATATCGTATCAACATTAAGTCGAAACAATTCCAATCACATAATTAATTTAGGTTCTCCTCAAACAGATGAATTTTGCCTCATGGTAGCAAGATGCCAAGATAAGTAAGGAGACCAATACATCGTCAATATCATGCCAGTAATCAAATTATGGTTCATGAGAACATACCGTATTTGACGGGTCAGGCGCTTGCACAGGTTACACGTGGCACGAAGTTTTCTTGATGCTATTTCGTTTCTACAATGACTCAAAATAAAAACACACTCTCTGATACCATCTTCTGTAACAGCCCAAAAACAGTGGCTATTACAGTGCCGTGGACCCCTACTGGGACCCACCAGGCGATATCACAATATACATTTAAAATCTGACAACGTGGCACCGTGCCACAATATTTATCAAAACCCCGGTGTGGAGTATGAGTTATTCATGTCTTTAAATACGGGCAAACAAACACAGGATCCAAATTCGGTACAGACCATATAACGATGGACAGTACCTAACAAATCTTAGTACATTCATCCGACACAAAATAAAAATGAAAGTCACAATAAAACATAACCGAACAACCAAAAGACTCGCCCCCCCCCCCGAAATAGCATACATCAGAATCCTCCGTCGCCATTGTGCTCCTCCTGTGCCTTGCCCTTTCCTCGCCCTGAAATACAAGTATTTCGCCCCAATCCACAGGGTCAGCTATACATGATAATAATTCTCATGACATTATACAATTCATATATATAACGATCTCAAAGAAATCACCGACTACTGAATATACCCCGAAGGCGTATAAACAATCAGTCCCAACTGTCGAACATAACCAAATATACGAACGACCATATACTATGGCTCAAGACGGACGTCACAGTACGCCCGATCCGGAAATGTGTCCGTGCACATGTCCACCCCATATACGGAATCCAAAATATACGTGGGACGATGTACCTAATTAGCCTCACGAACTACATCTCGTGTGCACAATCTAAATGCGGAAAAACCTCCATGCATGATCATCAAGTGCCCGGCTAAAAATCCTACACATAACCAATCGGCGCGCAGATATGACTCCAGAGATGTCACGATACAACATGACAACGAAACTCAACGAATTACACTTTTACCAAGGAATCGAACAACTCACCGAAATGTCAACAAGCTCAACAATATCAAGGGTCCAAAAGTAACGAACTTGGGAATACAATCCCATGATGAAAACGGGACATCATTAAGAACAACCTCAAGTCACAAGACACAAGTTTATAGGTGTTTCATATACACAAAATGCATAATCATCATAAAAATCCACACATCATTATAACCAAGTAAGATAACTTGCCTCAATTCCGTAGACGAATAATCCTTCCTTGAATGGTCAAACGAACGGTATCCTCATCTAACAATACTCATGTGAACAAGCAACCTTGAATGAAATATAATTCATTCAACAACTCATTCGTACGATAATGGTATTATCGCATAAACAATATTCGTAAATTTACTTGAATAAATCGATTATCCTATTGATCATTTTAATGTTCTTATTACATATTCTAACCTTAATGTCAAATTCTTGATGTCTAGTTTATCATCAATGCAATATCGTGAAAATATCTTTTCAAATCATCGACACTTCCAATTACGATATAAGTTTGTGTTTAATTATGTTCTTCATTATTTTACCAACGATTACATTCAAAACTTGATTACTATATGAAACATAAGTTTAAGTTTTTAGTGAATTAAGAACATCATCATAATTTACGTTTCTTAATACGCCCGGATTAATGAAATGGAATTCGGCTACTCATCTACCGCATTTGTATCATCATTTTCAACACAATCCTCTTAAGAACATTATCAATCTATTAATGTAGTAATCAACACCCTTTAATGAAATCGATAAATTCGAACATATGAAGATTACAACTTCCTACTATCAACATTCATTGTTTTACTTTGAAAAATTTATTAAAGCCTAGTTATATCATTGGCTACTCGAAATGGTTACTTTGAAGTAACTTCATCCATCTAACAAAGATCATCTACAAAGGGTTAACATAATCTTTCCAACAATTTCATTACAAAGGTTTTAGGGGCCAAAAATCATGTTTCCATACTACCTTCAAGAATCAATAGAATGTTCAAGACAATTTAACATTTCTCACGTTTAATCATTAAGGATATCATCCCTAACATGTTCCTAGTGTTGAGACTAAAATCAACTTCCGATTATCATGCTATACCTCAGGTTGTATGTATATCATTATCAACACAATCACATTATGAAGTTATTTACATCAAGAAGTAACACTAATACCTTCAAAGTTAATCTTCACTTAGTTTGAGCATGATTCAATTAACTTATCATGTTTACACTAGTTTTAAACTAACATTATGTGAAGTATTTATCCACTAACATCATCATAAGCATGGAATTGATATGAGTTAAAGAAAGACAAACCTTAAAATGAAGAACAAGACCAACACTTCAAGGGATACACTTCAATCTCTAGCTCTCCAAGTCACCAATCAAGTGTTGAAGCTCCAACACAAGTTAGGAAGGCTTAGAAATGAAGTTGGAGGGGAAAAGAATCGTTCCTCAGTTGGGAGGTTGAAAAGGGTCGAGTAGGAAGTGAATGGCAAGTCATACTTTTATATTCTGAACTTGACATTACGTACGTTAACGAATGTGGTTAACGTACGTTACAGCCTTTACGTACGTAATCTTATGATCATTACGTACGTAACCAATTTCATCAAATCTCCCTGCCTCAAAACACGCAGTTCGTTACGTACGTAACAGCAAACACTATTACGCACGTAATAGCCGCTGACTTGGCCGCCGCGATCGACTCCCGACCACCTACCGCTCGCCCCACCACCAAAGGCGGATCACCGGAGGATCTTCCGCATTACGTACGTTAACGTATTGATGTTACGTACGTAAGGCGGCCTACATAGCGTACGTTAAGAATACATGTTAACGTACGTTAAGTACTATAACAAGCATAAATGGAATTCTCGCAATATCACCCAACAACTAATATAGTATGAATGATCATGAATCCAACTTAACATAATTCGTCGGTACTTGCTACAACATTACAGATATGGTGCGAAAATACTTAACATAAATCATGAAATACAATATTAAAGGCGAGGGTATTACACAGGTCACACGTGACACGAAAGTCCAATGATACTAGTCTGATGACGATGACTTCAATTGAGACATGACTCGGAAGGTAGTATTCAAAACCACTCTCCGATACCAACTCTGTAACACCCCAAACTAGGCGGATATTACAGTGCCGTGGACCCCCGACTGGGGCCCACCAGGCGAATGAAAAATGATGAATTACACAGGGTAAATGTAGTACCGAACCACATTACAACATCAATTACTCCGATTCGGAGTTTCATACAACACACCCAGGATAAAATAGAATACATGTGTATCTTATGTGACGATAAAATACACAACACTGAATGAAACGAGTATTCAAACGGAATGTCTGCAGCGGAATAAATAAAGGAAACATAAATGACTGAATAAGTGATCAATGCATCGGGCCCTTCTAGTATCATTGGGACTCCTCGCCGTCAACGTGCTCTCCCGTGCCTTTGCCTTGCCATAACCTCGAGAAACAAATATCCCCAAACGGGCCGCTTATACTGCAACAACAATCCTCAAGGGTTGAAAAATACACAATCATGATTTAACTGAAGTTATGAAATATCCTTAGTTATGAATTACGCTGAAGAGGGGTATCATAGTACGCCCGTAGTGTTCTGTGCAAGTGTACAAGACGAATGACCGGACACACCCGTCCTTGTACCTAATTAGTCTCACGGAGGTAATCTGTTACCGTGTGCACAGTCCAATGTATCACTCCCAATACATGACCATAACGTGCCCGACTAAAAATTCCACACATCCGCACCCGGCCACGCAATATGAATCCAGAAGGTCATATGAACGAGAATGACCGTAATGAATATCAATGAATAAATAATAATCTGACAAAGTCAAGAATGACTCACCGAGATGAGAGTAATAATGAAGTGATTGATAGTTTCAATTGAATGATTGGAACCGCCGTTCCCGTTAATGAAGTGATTATTCAACAATTACAAGTCTCAATATGATTAATACAATGATGAATGAGTTATGATTATGAATGATCAATAACAAAAGGAATGAATATCCTTTTAACCGAGTAAGAATTAACTTACACAACACCGGTGATAATTATCCTTCCACGAACAACGTCCTAATTGCGATATCGGTCGCTCGAACAACCTTGAATAAATACAATTACCAACAATCCGTTCAATACACGAATCAAACACGAATATAACGAACTCGAAACGTCGATACGAATAAACCAAGTTCATTGGGGCATTATATCGAACACTTTGTGGCCAACTTCGATTGTTTATAACCAAACTTAAAAAATACCAACATCAAATCCTCAAGAAGTGTTTCAAACCAACAAAACATCTCCAATACGATCAATAATCCATTATGAATATCCAAAATCATGATTTCAACAATAATTAATCGAAAACCCCCAAATTCAACACAACATTCAAAGTGTTCTTGAATAATCCTTCAATAATCCAATGAATAATCGAACATATCCATAATCATACATATATCACTTCATACAATGTGATTTTAACATCCGAAACATCATATCTCAACACAAATCGAAAATCCAAGAGGTTTGATGAAAGTTACCTTTGAAGATCCAAGCACTATGATTCGAAGAACACGCGATAGATCGATGATCCGAGCTTCACAACCGAATGAAAATGATTAAAAACCACACTCAAGTGATAATTGATGAAGAAATCTCTCCCTCAAGACTCTCTCTCTCGTATGAAGGTGGAAGAAATGGAAGGAATGAGCTGAAATGCTCAAAAAACGAAATTATAGGGGTTGACTGGTCTGTCGGACACGGACCGTGCCGATCGGCACGGCCGCGGCGCGCAACTGGCCGGCAGGGACTCGACCGTGTCCTGCTTGACATGGTCACGGCGCGAAGGGGACTTCCGATTGTAATATCCGAGATTTCTGACTTGTATTTGGAACTTGTGATAATGTAATCGTTGTACTTGATCTGAGTATTATTCTCCGTATTTCATAATCCGATGTTGTGGAGCGTATGATTTCATGTATGTGATTTACAAATTGTAATTCTGCGCATGTAGTGCACGCTATCAGCTATGTGTAGCGTACGCTAACATAGACTCAATAGCGTACGCTACAAAGGATTATTAGCGCACGCTATGTGTGGTCAGTTTGATTGAGACGTGCGGTAGGTGAGATCTGGCCGGGGGACCCCTGTCGGATCGTGTCGGGATGAACCTGGACGGCTTTCGGGAAAAGCCGAGTCAACGCCTTAGCGCATGCTACAGGTATGTGCATAGCGCGCGCTAAGTGCTGAGTACAGTTAAGTCAGTGAGCCGTTAGCGCACGCTACGAGCAGGGTCTAGCGCGCGCTAATAGCCATTTCTTATAAATAGGACAGCTAACTATTCGTGATTTCAGTTCTTTCTTCTCCCATTACCCGAATTTTTACACTTAGAACATAACTTCCTTCATCCTAAACACTTCATATCAACATCCTAGTTCGTGATTGAAGATCGTATATCATTGGAGATTGGTGTTCAAGCCTTCGGTGTTGGATTGCTTCAATTTCCTCCGTGTTCTTCACTACCTTGAGGTAGGTGATTCTTCACCAATACTAGTAGTGTTCTATAGGATGTTGATCATGTCCATCTAATCAGTTAGATTCGTGATTAGTCGTACATCATGTGTTAGAAGGATATTTTCGACGTTTCGACACTTATTCATCGTATGATCCATTGAACCTTTTAGTATGTGGATTCCTGAACATGTTATGTATCTTCAAAACCAATCGACCAGTATATGAAGATTACCTAGTTCGTATGTTTTACGTAAGGAATCATATGTTTTGGGACTTGGAATAATCAGAACTTAGAATATTTCTTGAAGATCTTGGATGAGTTATGATGTTGAGATAATTATCCGTATATTTGTATCTCATAATCATAGAACTTCCACAAACCTTATTAGCATGATATGCCCGAGGATAATTTGTATTATCACCATAGAGTTCATGAAATTCACCACCTTTCAACCCAGTTTTTCCGTTAGCAGTATTCTGCCATGCAAGATTAGCGCACGCTAACATATGTGAGTTAACGTGCGCTATCGGGGTTCAGTTAACGCACAATACGTACGTAGCGTACGTTATGTATCAGCCGATTTAAATGTCAGTTCGTGGCTAGCGCACGCTAGTCGTACACGATAGCGTACGCTAACAGGCCGGCTTAGCGCACGTTACGTAGAGTACGTAGCGCACGCTAAGCAGTCCAGGCAGATTGTTTATTTTGAGCTTTTCGGCCGTAGACCGAATTGTTAGGCCATCGTTCGACTTGAGATGATTTGTATATCATTCCTTTTGTTAAGGTTCGAGCTTGTTACGTTGATCGAAGGAGGCGGCCTTCGAGTGTGTCGAGATCATTGAAGTGTTTCGTCCTTGCCATTTTCGAGGCAAGTATCATATGTCGAGTTCGATTTATATTGAAACTTTGATCATGCTTGTGGTTTTGTTCATATTGTTGAATATGAGATGTATTTCTGAAAATTCTCGTGATATTCGTTGTTATTTGTTCGTATTGATGAACATATTGAAATGCATATGTGTATGCATAGTTGATTGATTTATGGTATAAATGATCCGAGGGGATCATGAGGATCTATGCTGAGGGCGCTGGATCGAATGTCCACCATGCGTTGGTCCGACGGGATCATCATGGGGATCTATGCTGAGGGCGCTGGATCGTTGGACGGGTTTTCCACCATGCGTTGGTCCGACGATCATCATGGGGATCTATACCAAGGGCGCCGGATCGCCGGATTACCTCAGTATTGTGTTGATGGAATCGTGAGGATTCGCATCGTTGGATTCCGTGGCGGAAGTCCGTCTTGCATGTTTTATGATGCATTGATGATTTATTGTATGATGATACTTGTACTAGCATTGTTTTGCTAACCCTTCGGGGTGGACATTGTTTTGATGTTCGTAGCCGAGGAGCGGGGAGGCAACCACAAGATCGGCTGTGACGATGAAATGGCTCGGTGATGTGGTTGATGTTATTGTTATTGTGAATTGTCTTCTTGGTTCGCTTAGTACTCGAGTATGTCTGCTTTAATAAGGTCATTTCGATATGGTTGTATAAGTTAACTCATTTGATCGGTTGAATCAAATCAGATTTGAACTTCGCTTGTTCGATTGAATTATTTTTACACTTCTTTTAAAATTAGCCTTGTAAATCCTTATCTAAAGGGTTTACGGCACGTAATTATTCCGAATATCTCGGGGTGTTACGTAATATGGTATCGAGCTAAGATTCTGGATATCTTGGCGCTTGGGTTAGTTGGGTCTGCTTACGTTATTTGATTATTGGTCGTCAGAATATCATCACGAGCCAAAGATCGTCGTGTGGACCGTGGTTGTAAGTTTCCTAATCTCGAATACTACCGTTTTATTTAATCCATGTCTTGTAAACATTGATGGATGTACTTTGAGAAAGTTTGCCCTTGATATTGAGTATTTATGTTTACAGTATGTTGAGAGGCGGTCGTGGACGCGGACGCGGTCGTGGACGCGGACGTGGAAATGCGAGGCAAGAAGAGTCGGTATCTACCCCAGAGATAATCGCTAGTCGAACAGATTCCCATTCCGGGACAAAGAGGATCGGCAAATAATAATGCAGATCCTAACGTGCCGGGAGTGCTTCAGCAGGTGGTTGCCCAGATAAACCAGTTTGCTCAAGTTGTGGATCGCATGCAGACGGCGATGGGACAGCAGCATAACGTGGAAAATCGAGGAGATAGATGGCTTACCGAAGTGATTAAATTGCACCCTCCGAAATTTGACGGTTCTGCCGAGACACTTTCTTGGGATCACTGGCTGAAGGAATTAGAAAAGATTTTTGCAAGGATTAACTGTCCCAACGATAGGAAGGTTCCGGTCGCCCAGTATCTTCTGACCGGGGAGGCTTTCGATTGGTGGGAGGCCATTCGACCGGAGGAGCACAATGTTGATTGGACGGAATTCAAATTGATGATGGAGGCGCAGTATTGTCCTCGCCCAGTTAGAGAAGCCCGAGTTTGGGAGTTTTTCTCACCACAAAATTCGGAAGCATCTATGACGGACGTGATTAAGACCTTTAATCACCTGCTGACTTATGTGCGCCACTTGGTCAGGACCGAGGCGGAAAGGATTTTCCATTTTGACATGCGAATGAAGCCGAAAATTCAGCAATATATGTCCGGATTTGATTGTACCACCTTGCGACAGTATCAGGACAAGGCGTTGGCCTATGATATGAAGGAGGCAGCAGTGGAGAAAGCGACGGAAGCAAAGAAACAGAAGGTGTCTGGCAACTTCACGGAGGATAAGAGTAGCGGGCCTCGCAGGGGTCAGTCCTCTTTTCATTCATCCAGGATACCTCCGCATCCTTCTCGAGGTGGAAAGAAGTTCCGGGCAGCACCAACTGTTTCAGACGCAGGAAAGAAGTGTTACAACTGTGGCAAAGCGGGACATGTTCGACGTGATTGTTTCGCGCCTGCTGTGACCTGTTTCGAGTGTGGACAGGAAGGACATCGCGCAACATTTTGTGGGAATGCGACCCGATCTTTTGGTACTCGCACTCCTGTACCAGTTCCGAAGGACACTAGTGTGAACCAGACGCAGCAGAGTGGATTTCAGCAGCAGAACGTTGGAAAAAGAGAAACATCCAGTGCTGGGTCCGTTCCTCCGCGTATTTACGAGATGAAGAAGGATGATCAGAACACAGCTGTTGCATCAGGTACAATTTAGATTCTTTTACAACCAGTTAGTGTTTTATTCGATTCCGGAGCTACACATTCTTTTGTATCATTGAACTGTGTAAATCGTTTGAAAATCTCGTGCTTGTATAATTGTGAACCATATGTTGTGGGTTTGCCGAGTGGAGAGAGAATCGTGGGAACCCTAGAGGCTAGAGATTTTCCAGTAACTATAGGAGGGAGAGATTGGCTATCAAACCTTATTGTGGTTGACATCTACGGTGACGATCTAATCCTCGGAGATGATTCGCTCAACCGTTACGGAGCTATTCTGAATTACCGAGAGAGAGTCATTTCTATCATTGCTGATGACGGATATGAACACTTATTCCGAGGATGGAGACCAGGAAGCTCGGGAAAATTGATCAAAGCAATGAAAGCCGTGAAATTACTGAAGCAGGGATGTCACGGACTTTGGTGCTATGCCATGAGGAAAGAGGAAGGAGTAGAGCTCTCGTCTATTTCAGTTGTGAATGAGTTCTCAGATGTATTTCCTGACGAACTACCTGGGTTACCTCCGCAGAGAGAAGTGGAATTCACTATCGAATTAGAGCCTGGAGCAGCTCCTATTTCCAGGGCACCATACCGCATGGCGCCAACCGAGATGTATGAACTCAAGAAGCAACTGGAGGAATTGTTACAGAAGGGCTATATCCAACCTAGTGTTTCTCCTTGGGGAGCGCCTGCTTCTCTTTTCCTAAGAAAGACGGATCCCTCCGATCGTGTATTAATTACAGTGAGCTCAACAAGATGACAATCAAGAATAAGTATCCTATACCTCGGATCGACGACTTGTTTGATCAACTGCAAGGGGCAAGGGTATTCTCGAAGATTGACTTGCGATCAGGATACCACCAGTTGAGAATTAAGGAATCGGATATACCGAAATCTGCTTTCAGATCCCGGTACGGGCATTATGAATTTGTAGTAATGCCATTTGGACTTACCAATGCTCCTGCGGTATTCATGCAATTGATGAATCGGGTATTCTTGGAATACTTGGATAAATTTGTGGTCGTTTTCATTGACGACATCCTGATATATTCGAGGGACGCAGAGGAACATGCTGAACATTTACGTGTGGTTTTGAGCACCTTGAGGAAGGAACAGCTGTATGCAAAACTTTCAAAATGCGAGTTCTGGCTTAAGGAAGTAACCTTCCTTGGACATGTGATATCAGCCGACGGAGTTCAGGTGGACTCAAGAAAGTCAAGCAATCTTGGAATGGGAAGCTCCGAAAACGTGAAAGAAGTCCAAGCTTCTTAGGACTTGGCCGGATATTATTGCCGCTTTGTAGAGGGATTTTCCAAAATTGCTCGTCCGCTCACTCAGCTGTTACAGAAAACTCAAAAGTTCACGTGGAATGAGAAGTGCCAGGCTGGTTTTGACGAACTTAAGAGGAGACTGACGACAACACCTATATTAGCGCCCGCTGAGGGAACCGATGGATTCATGGTATACAATGACGCTTCAAATCAGGGTTTGGGTTGTGTGTTGATGCAGAAGGATAAAGTGATTGCTTATGCTTCTCGGCAATTGAAACCGTACGAGATTAATTACCCGACTCATGATCTGGAGCTAGCAGCTGTGGTCTTTGCCTTGAAAATTTTGCGACATTATTTGTACGGCACTCATTGTCAGATCTTTACAGATCATAAGAGCCTCAAGTACATTTTCAATGTAAAGAATTAAACATGAGGCAGAGAAGGTGGTCGGAATTGATCAAGGATTACGACTTGGAGATTCTCTATCATCCGGGAAAGCAAACGTAGTAGCCGATGCTTTGAGCCGTAAACCTGCTTTCTCTTCGAGTGTTGGAAGCACTTACGTCCCAAACCAAGATTCAACGAGAACCGATCCGCGAGGATTGAAGTATGGGCACCAGAATCCAAGGGAAACTTTATGTGATGGAACCGACTTCATCACTAGTCGAGGAGATCAAGTCTAAACAATTGAACGATTCTCCGATCCTTCGATTATGTGACGAAGTAAAGAAAGGAAAAGCCCGGATTCGTGATACAAGACGATGGGGTTACGAGATTTCAGAGTCGACTTTGCGTTCCCGAGGATGATGATTTGAGATGCATAATTTTAAAGGAAGCTCATAGCGCGCCCTATTCTATTCACCCAGCAGAAGAAGATGTATAAGGATTTAAAGCAAAACTTCCGGTGGGGAATATGAAGAAGGACGTAGCGGAGTACGTTTCGAAGTGTTTGACTTGTCAGCAGGTTAAGATTGAACATCAACGACCTGCCGGAATGTTAAAGCCGCTTCCGATCCCTGAGTGGAAGTGGGAGGATATCTCGATGGATTTCATCACTAGTATGCCAAGGACTAGAACGGGAATGAACATGATTTGGGTTGTAGTTGATCGACTAACCAAGTCGGCTCATTTCCTGGGAATTAAAGATACATGGGGACCCGAGAGATTGGCACGAGTATTTATTGCGGAGATAGTCAGATTGCATGGGACGCCGAGGACCATTATTTCGGATCGAGATGGTCGCTTCGTGCCACACTTCTGGAAAGCAGTTCACAGGGCTTTGGAGACTGAGCTCAACTTTTGTAATACCCGTAATTTTTGTTCCCCAGAAATTTTCTATTTTTGGCGGAAGTCTATTTTGACGACTTGCTTGGGACCATTTCGTCATCCTGAGAATGATTAATTCTACACTTTTTGTCATCCGAGTTCGTTTCGGTATCGTTCTGTTGAATTCCGTGTTCTTTAGCGACTTTTCCACGTTTGAGTTCGACTTTGTTAAATCACCATAAATTCTTGGAAACTCCAAAAATTCTGAATCTTGGCAATATTATAAAGCATCGAGTTAGCTTTCCAATGGTTCAAACGGTGAGTCAATCGGAGTCCATACGAGGGAGTTATGGTCGAAATAGCTAAGTCACTCTCATTTTCCAGATTCGGCCAAAACCGCCTGTACCCGGTGCCGCGGCACACCTGGGCTGAGCCGCGGCACACTGCCGAGCCCTGGGAGCGAATTTTGGGCCTGTGCCGCGGCACACCTATACTGAGCCGCGGCACACATGACAGTTTACCCTATATCTGTGTTTTTTTGTGCGATTCAACCGATACTTTTTCATTTCTTCACCTTCACACGGGAGAGAAGGCTTGAGAGAGGGAAGTTTCTTCATCTATCACTTGAGTGGGTGACTTCCTTCATCTATTTTCGATTGTGAAGCCCGGATCATCGTTCTATCGCGTGCTCTTCGAATCATAGTGCTTGAATCTTCAAGAGGTAATTTCTTCAACATCTTGGATTTCGATTTTGTATTGGGTAATGATGTTTTGGATGTTAAAATCATGGGGTATGAAGTGATATACGCATGACTATGGACTTGTTGGAGTATTCATCGGATTATTGAAAGATTATTCAAGAACACTTCGAATTTTGTGTTGGAAATTGGGGATTTTGTTTGACTTCATCCTTTTAATCCGTAGTAATTTAGATTAGTGATGGATTGATGATGATTTAGGTGTATTCTATCATTTCCATCGTTATTCCACGGTTGGAGTGTATTGATTCGCTGCTTTCGGTTGAGTTATTAGTCGACGCCTTGAAGGTGTCCGACAAAAGGTCTAAGAGGGGGTTTTTGTGCGTTGTACGATTATTATTCATCGCATTTATTGTTGATTTATCATTGATATGACTTAGGACGAAATCCTTGTGAAGAACTCAAGTCGGAACCCTTCCGCTCGTCTTCTTCGTGGTTCAAGCTTCCGGTCGAACCGTGTTCTTCGGGATCTTCTGAAACGATTATTAAGGCAAGTATACATTTATGATTGTACGTTCTCGACTTTGAAAGTATGAAATATCGATGGTATGATTATTTCTAGCCACTCCGGACGGGCCTATGGTCCTCTCGAGGGTTTCGTAGCCTCCAGTGCGATTCCATGGTTGATATGAACGAACCGCTTCTACGGCATTCATATGAAATAATGTTGGCATGTAATGAACGAACCGCTTTGACGGCATTCCTACATGTAACGGCGTATGATATGAACGAACCGCTTCTACGGCATTCACATACGCCTTGAGATTTAGTTATTCCTAATACTAGTCTTAAATTGATGAATTGACGGATATTGATGAATTGACGGATATTGATGAATTGACGGATTACATTTACTTTATTGTCGAGGAGTATTATGTTTCATATTGTTATACTTGCACTAGCTATTCGACGGCTAACCCCTTTATGGGGGAAATACGTTTCATGTATTTCAGGTTTCAGGAGAGCGGACAGGTGGGTACCGGGTCGGCATGAAGATGATGGGCAAGTGTGATACTGTGTTTTGTCTCCGGTTATTTTCTTGGATTCCTCCATTCAGGTTGTTGTACTGGAATGGATTTTTAAATACTCGAGTATTGTATTTCAGTTTCCTTGATATTCCGGCCCGTGTTGCCGAGGTATTGATTTGTGCAGTGATGTATATGGTTTCATTGGTTATGGTTTTTGAATACCATTTGTATTGTCATTCTTTCTATTGTATGTAGACCTTATCGGTCAAGTGTATAGTTCCGTGTATGTTTAGCCTTGTGGGTCCCACGGCGGGGCTCACGGCGCTGTAATATACCCTGAATAACTTGGGGGTGTTACAGAATATGGTATCGGAGCTTAGGTTTATGGATACCTAGGCTGTCGGTCTTTTGGGTCGATTGAGTCGGCATTTGCCCACAGTATCACTACTCTGCCATCATCACAGTGCGACCGGTACTTGTAAGTCCTCTCACTCTTCTCGTATTTTTCTTAATCGTTTCATTTATAGCTTGGTATTCTTGGGAATTGGTCACTTCGAGAATGTGCGATTCGGATTATACTTACGCACGTGTGTGCCTTTCGTAATGTCACAAAGTAGGAAGAATCGTACGTGGTCACGGACGTGAACTCTTCCTTGAGATTTTGTTAAGTTGCTAATGGCGATAATGGTGTGTATCGATATTATGTTGAGACTTTGTTTAGAGTCGCATGCTAGTATCACGGGAGATCTTCGACTTCGCAGACTTGTAAGTATGTTGTTCGAATTATTCGATAATTCTTGGTGAAATTGAATACCCGTTGAAATGTTTTTTGTAATAGTGATTTTAAGTTTCTAGGACGAAACATATTTTTAAGGGTGGTAGATTGTAATACACCTATATTTCGGATATATTTTTTTCGCTTATATATCGATATCGTGGATGGTTAATTATGCTCGAGGACGTTGTGAACGTATGACAATGTTATTGAATTGATTATATGTATTGATTTTGCCGTATGCTCGTATTTGGTATGTCATGACTTTGGACAGGAATTGTTGAAATTGGCTAATTATGGAATTATTACGTACATTAATAAGGTGAGATTACGACGTAAGATTGGCATGGTTACGTACGTTATGGCTAAGGTATTACGACGTAACGAAGGCATCGGACGTAACCGAGTCCTGGTCGGCAGTGGGACCTGCTTCGGCAACTTTCGGCGGAGGATGTTGACAGGTGAGTCAACGTACGTGTTACGTACGTTATACAGGACGTGTTACGTACGTAACACAACCATTGTACCGTAGCAAGTCAACTGGTATATTACGTACGTTATATGGTTTGGGTTACATATGTAATGGACTGCACGGAATGAGACAGTGAGTTGGTTACGTACGTTATGGATATTGGATTACGTACGTTAAAGTTGTTACGTACGTTAAGAAAGGACACTTACGTACGTAATGAGAGTGCAATTTATATATTGAAGTGTTGCCTTTCATTTCTCTCACGATCCTTTGAGATATTTCTCTCCAAAACTCGTCCCTCTTCACTTTTAAGAGTGTTCTAAACACTTTTAACATGATTGTGAGCTTGGAATCATGGAATTAGAGCTTGGTTATGGAACTATTGTTGATTCTTGAAGTGATTTCTTGTGTTATCCATATTCTATGAGGTTTATGTTGAAGGAAGATAATGATATGCTTTGAATATGTTGATTATGATTATGGAATCATAGAGATCTTGATGTTCTTGAGGCCATATGATGACTATGATGATTTAATGATTCTTGGAATGGAGTTCAATTATTCTTTCTTCGTGGTTCGTCCATACAAGGTAATCCTCGTATCCCTTTGATAGTGGCTCATTTTTTTCTTTTCGGATTACTACTTGGGAGGGAGTATGTTGGGAATCGTGTATTTTGATGTTCGTCTTATTTCAATGAAAATGCATAAATTGGACTGTACTTTTATCCGCTGCGTGAGTATTTTTGAAATGGATTTTGGTATTTTGCCAATCAAATTTTATTTTGTAAAACCGATTCCCTAAACCGAGTTTTGGCATTTTAACCTTGATCGCTTTGACGGTATTTGGAAAATGATTTTTAGTATTTGAAAAATATTACCGCCATCGGTTTTTGGCATTTTTGGAATGACGTGGAAATTGTGCTTAGCCCGGTAAATCCTTGTGAGAAGGGTTTACGGCGTGTAATATTCCTGTGAGGGTCCAGGGTGTTACAATTATGGTATCATGTGATAATGTTATACGAGATTTATTGGAATTGTAATAAGAGATTTCGGATGTTGATATGATCATTGAGATCTTCTTCATATGGTGATAAGGGTTTGTTGCGATTCTTGAGATCATGAATGACATGATGAAGAAAATGGTAACATGGAGATATATACCTCGGATATGTTGTTCAACGTGATTTCGGATATTTCATGTTCTTGAAGAACTCTTGAATTATACGAGGTGATGAAAAAAATTTTAGAAGTGTTGATGTTTTGAAAATGAATATGGAATATTCATATCTAGAGCTAAACTATGTGTTGGAAATAATATTCGTATAGGAATACGAATGTGATTATGAGTTTGATGAGACTATTATTCATCTCTGAATTTGGAAGCCCATACATATGGAGCAAATATTCAAATCGAATGATCGATTGTTTGATAACCTTTTTAATATGATTATCTATTGTTTTGAACCAATGGATGATTCAATTGATGACGGTCATAAGTAAATTTTAACGATGGATTTACGAAAAGGGAACCTTGTCAATTCATATTTAAGAATTGAGTTTGGAACATTTAGACCCTTATTATTGGTCCAATTGGTTCTTGATATGATCATCATATTTCACTCGTATTGTGGACAGGATTTGTAAGTGTCTGAGTTGGATTGTTCAGATCGTGATTAGTCGAGATATGGTAAAACGATTGAGTTCGTGGTTTGGTGGTATTGATATTGGTCGTCATCGAACCGGTTGATTATCAATCCTTCGTTTTACAATAAGGTATGATGTTTGATTGTGAATTATGACTGTTGTGTTGCGGTTAAGGTTGAAGGGTTCGTAGATTAACTTGGTCGAGATCGTAATTCGTAAGACGAAATCAATCAATTGGTAATAAAGACGTTGTATTGATATCGAGACAAGTTTTATACTCGTACTAATCAATGAGACTAATGTTATCGTGTAGGCGTACGATTGTGTGTATCATTTTGGGACTTGGCCTCTTTATGATTGTATTGATATCAAGGGATTGGTTGACACGACGCCGGGCAAATTATGCCAAATGTTACCGTTGTTTGTAAATGGCGGTTCAAGGCATTACGATACTTGTTGGTAAAGTTGCTATCGATAGCGGTTCGCGGTATCGATGTATCGATTATTATTGTTCGCGATTAATGTCGCTCGAGACATCGTTGAATCTTTGTCGCCGAATCGATCTGCTATGATGTTGCGTTAACCGATTGGGGACGTTTGATATATCCTTTTGTCATCTCCGCTTTGGTGGTCGGTTTAAGACACCGACATCTATTCTATCGTATCATTGATTATCGATTGACCGCTCTAGGGTAATCGAGGTATCAATTGAGATTATCAAGATAATTCCCATCCGTTGTCAAATACATTCTCATCCATTGTATCGTTGTTATCGATCGCCATTCTACGGTAATCGAAGCACCAATTGGGACCGCCGAGGAGAGTTCCCATCCGTTGAATTATTATTGTCGTGTTGGCCGACTCAAGGCAGCACACTATTATTCTTGTGAACTCGATAATTTTGTGATCGTTGAGGGTTGAGGATTTCCCGAATTGTGGTGTTGTGATTATTGCCGTGTTAATCGGTCCTTAGGGAATTCTGATCCCAGGATGGTTGTTTTGAATATCGTTGGTCGTGTCGATCTTTCATTATTCGTGTGTCATCATTCACTTGGTGAGTCGTATGATCCATATTGGATGTTTTATCCCTTGAGTTTCGTTGTCATGTTGTATCGTGGCATATCCGGAATCATGTCTGCGTGCCGATTGGTTATGTGTAGGATTTTTAGCCGGGCACCCGATGGTCATGCGTGGATATTTCCGCATTGGACCGTGCACACGAGACGTAGTTCTTGAGGCTAATTAGGTACATTGTCACACGTATATTCTGGATTCCGTATACGGGGTGGACATGTGCACGGACACATTTCCGGATCGGGTGTACTGTGATGTCCCTCTTGAGCTTTAATGATTGATCGTTCGTAGTCCATGTTGTATTGGATATGTCCGACGATTTGCGACTGGTTGTTCATACGCCGAGGGGTATGTCCGACAGTCAGGTTTGCTTCTTTGAGATCTCAGACATTGTGATGATTTACGACTTTGGGCCATTCGGCTTTCAGGCCATTGTGATGTATCGGTATTTCCGTTGGAGCCTTCGGGCATTGTGAATTCGTATCTTTTTCGGCATTGGTTTGGTTTACCTTTGGGTAATGTATTGTTGTGTTCTATATTGATGATTCGCCGGTTGGGCGTAAGTTTCGGTCCTTGTGCATCTCGTTGAGTTTTTCCTGGCGAAATATTTCTTCCCCCTACCTGTTTTAAGTTTCGGGACGAAACTTCTTTTAAGGAGGGTAGAATGTAATACCCGTAATTTTTGTTCCCCGGAAATTTTCTATTTTTGGCGGAAGTCTATTTTGACGACTTGCTTGGGACCGTTTCGTCATCCTGAGAATGATTAATTCTACACTTTTTGTCATCCGAGTTCGTTTCGGTATCGTTCTGTTGAATTCCGTGTTCTTTAGCGACTTTTCCACGTTTGAGTTCGACTTTGTTAAATCACCATAAATTCTTGGAAACTCCAAAAATTCTGAATCTTGGCAATATTATAAAGCATCGAGTTAGCTTTCCAATGATTCAAACGGTGAGTCAATCGGAGTCCAGACGAGGGAGTTATGGTCGAAATAGCTAAGTCACTCTCATTTTCCAGATTCGGCCAAAACCGCCTGTACCCGGTGCCGCGGCACACTGGCTGAGCCGCGGCACACCGCCGAGCCCCGGGAGCAAATTTTGGGCCTGTGCCGCGGCACACCTATACCGAGCCGCGGCACACATGACAGTTTACCCTATATCTGCGTTTTTTTGTGCGATTCAACCGATACTTTTTCATTTCTTCACCTTCACACGGGAGAGAAGGCTTGAGAGAGGGAAGTTTCTTCATCTATCACTTGAGTGGGTGACTTCCTTCATCTATTTTCGATTGTGAAGCCCGGATCATCGTTCTATCGCGTGCTCTTCGAATCATAGTGCTTGAATCTTCAAGAGGTAATTTCTTCAACATCTTGGATTTCGATTTTGTATTGGGTAATGATGTTTTGGATGTTAAAATCATGGGGTATGAAGTGATATACGCATGATTATGGACTTGTTGGAGTATTCATCGGATTATTGAAAGATTATTCAAGAACACTTCGAATTTTGTGTTGGAAATTGGGGATTTTGTTTGACTTCATCCTTTTAATCCGTAGTAATTTAGATTAGTGATGGATTGATGATGATTTAGGTGTATTCTATCATTTCCATCGTTATTCCACGGTTGGAGTGTATTGATTCGTCGTTTCGGTTGAGTTATTAGTCGACGCCTTGAAGGTGTCCGACAAAAGGTCTAAGAGGGGGGGTTTTTGTGCGTTGTACGATTATTATTCATCGTACGATTGTTGATTTATCATTG
Source organism: Orobanche coerulescens (assembly GCA_033398695.1). Taxonomy (NCBI): domain Eukaryota; kingdom Viridiplantae; phylum Streptophyta; class Magnoliopsida; order Lamiales; family Orobanchaceae; genus Orobanche; species Orobanche coerulescens. The sequence continues at coordinate 23,307,204 of CM065805.1, read as the reverse complement.
ATATGACTTAGGGACGAAATCCTTGTGAAGAACTCAAGTCGGAACCCTTCCGTTCGTTGTCTTCTTCGTGGTTCAAGCTTCCCGGTCGAACCGTGTTCTTCGGGATCTTCGGTAACGATTATTAAGGCAAGTATACATTTATGATTGTACGTTCTCGACTTTGAAAGTATGAAATATCGATGGTATGATTATTTCTAGCCACTCCGGGACGGGCCTATGGTCCTCTGAGGGTTTCGTAGCCTCTGGTGCGATTCCATGGTTGATATGAACGAACCGTTTATACGGCATTCATATGAAATAATGTTGGCATGTAATGAACGAACCGTTTTGACGGCGTTCCTACATGTAACGGCGTATGATATGAACAAACCGTTTCTACGGCATTCACATACGTCTTGAGATTTAGTTATTCCGGAATACTAGTCTTAAATTGATGAATTGACGGATATTGATGAATTGACGGATATTGATGAATTGACGGATTACATTTACTTTATTGTCGAGGAGTATTATGTTTCATATTGTTATACTTGCACTAGCTATTCGACGGCTAACCCCTTTATGGGGGAAATACGTTTCATGTATTTCAGGTTCCAGGAGAGCGGACAGGTGGGTACCGGGTCGGCATGAAGATGATGGGCAAGTGTGATACTGTGTTTTGTCTCCGGTTATTTTCTTGGATTTCTCCATTCAGGTTGTTGTACTGGAATGGATTTTTAAATACTCGAGTATTGTATTTCAGTTTCCTTGATGTTCCGGCCCGTGTTGCCGAGGTATTGATTTGTGCAGTGATGTATATGGTTTCATTGGTTATGGTTTTTGAATACCATTTGTATCGTCTTTCTTTCTATTGTATGTAGACCTTATCGGTCAAGTGTATAGTTCCGCGTATGTTTAGCCTTGTGGGTCCCACGGCGGGGCTCACGGCGCTGTAATATACCCTGAATAACTTGGGGGTGTTACAACTTTAGCACAGCTTATCATCCCCAAACGGACGGTCAGTCCGAAAGGACTATTCAAACTGTAGAAGACATGCTTAGAGCCTGTGCTTTGGATTGGTCAACTGATTGGGAAGTTCATTTGCCATTAGTTGAATTCACCTACAATAATAGTTGGCATGCTTCAATTAAGATGGCACCATTTGAAGCTTTGTACGGGAGAAGATGCCGATCACCCCTATGTTGGGATGATTCTTTGGATTTGATCGGGACGGAACCGGAATTGATTATTCAGACTCAAGAGAAGATAGCTTTGATTCGAGAGAGACTGTTGACTGCCCAGAGTCGACAGAAGTCTTATGCAGATGTACGTCGTCGCCCTCTAGAGTTCGACGCTGGGGACCATGTACTATTGAAGGTGTCTCCTACACGAGGGATTTTCCGTTTTGGGAGGAGAGGCAAGCTTAGTCCGAGATATATCGGACCATTCGAGATCCTCGAGAGAGTTGGAGATTTAGCATACAGGTTGGCCTTACCGCCATCGCTGAGTCACGTTCACAATGTGTTTCACGTATCCCAATTGCGGAAGTATGTACCGGACCCCAGTCACGTCATTGATTTCGACGAGATCGAGATAGCTAATGATGGCACCTTCGAAGAGAGACCAATCAAGATACTTGAGATCCGGATCAAACAATTGAGGAATAAACCAATACATTTGGTTAAAGTGCAATGGTCACGACACGGAGTCGAAGAGGCCACTTGGGAAACGGAGGACAGTATGAGGGCTAGATATCCAGAGTTGTTTTCATCTTAAGTTTCGGGACGAAACTTCTTTTTAGGGAGGAAGGATGTAATATCCGAGATTTCTGACTTGTATTTGGAACTTGTGATAATGTAATCGTTGTACTTGATCTGAGTATTATTCTCCGTATTTCATAATCCGATGTTGTGGAGCGTATGATTTCATGTATGTGATTTACAAATTGTAATTCTGCGCATGTAGCGCACGCTATCGGCTATGTGTAGCGTACGCTAACATAGACTCAATAGCGTACGCTACAAAGGATTATTAGCGCACGCTATGTGTGGTCAGTTTGATTGAGACGTGTGGTAGGTGAGATCTGGCCGGGGGACCCCTGTCGGATCGTGTCGGGATGAACCTGGACGGCTTTTGGGAAAAGCCGAGTCAACGCCTTAGCGCACGCTACAGGTATGTGCATAGCGCACGCTAAGTGCTGAGTACAGTTAAGTCAGTGAGCCGTTAGCGCACGCTACGAGCAGGGTCTAGCGCGCGCTAATAGCCATTTCTTATAAATAGGACAGCATCCTATTCATGATTTCAGTTCTTTCTTCTCCCATTACCCGAATTTTTACACTTAGAACATAACTTCCTTCATCCTAAACACTTCATATCAACATCCTAGTTCGTGATTGAAGATCGTATATCATTGGAGATTGGTGTTCAAGCCTTCGGTGTTGGATTGCTTCAATTTCCTCCGTGTTCTTCACTACCTTGAGGTAGGTGATTCTTCACCAATACTAGTAGTGTTCTATAGGATGTTGATCATGTCCATCTAATCAGTTAGATTCGTTATTAGTCGTACATCATGTGTTAGAAGGATATTTTCGACGTTTCGACACTTATTCATCGTATGATCCATTGAACCTTTTAGTATGTGGATTCCTGAGCATGTTATGTATCTTCAAAACCAATCGACCAGTATATGAAGATTACCTAGTTCGTATGTTTTACGTAAAGAATCATATGTTTTGGGACTTGGAATAATCGGAACTTAGAATATTTCTTGAAGATCTTGGATGAGTTATGATGTTGAGATAATTATCCGTATATTTGTATCTCATAATCATAGAACTTCCACAAACCTTATTAGCATGATATGCCCGAGGATAATTTGTATTATCACCATAGAGTTCATGAAATTCACCACCTTTCAACCCAGTTTTTCCGTTAGCAGTATTCTGCCATGCAAGATTAGCGCACGCTAACATATGTGAGTTAACGTACGCTATCGGGGTTCAGTTAACGCACAATACGTATGTAGCGTACGTTATGTATCAGCCGATTTAAACTTTCAGTTCGTGGCTAGCGCACGCTAGTCGTACACGATAGCGTATGCTAACGGGCCGGCTTAGCGCACGTTACGTAGAGTACGTAGCGCACGCTAAACAGTCCAGGCAGATTGTTTATTTTGAGCTTTTCGGCCATAGACCGAATTGTTAGGCCATCGTTCGACTTGAGATGATTTGTATATCATTCCTTTTGTTAAGGTTCGAGCTTGTTACGTTGATCGAAGGAGGCGGCCTTCGAGTGTGTCGAGATCATTGAAGTGTTTCGTCCTTGCCATTTTCGAGGCAAGTATCATATGTCGAGTTCGATTTATATTGAAACTTTGATCATGCTTGTGGTTTTGTTCATATTGTTGAATATGAGATGTATTTCTGAAAATTCTCGTGATATTCGTTGTTATTTGTTCGTATTGATGAACATATTGAAATGCATATGTGTATGCATAGTTGATTGATTTATGGTATAAATGATCCGAGGGGATCATGAGGATCTATGCTGAGGGCGCTGGATCGAATGTACACCATGCGTTGGTCCGACGGGATCATCATGGGGATCTATGCTGAGGGTGCTGGATCGTTGGACGGGTTTTCCACCATGCGTTGGTCCGACGGGATCATCATGGGGATCTATACCAAGGGCGCTGGATCGTTGGATTACCCTGTATTGTGTTGATGGAATCATGAGGATTCGCATCGTTGGATTCCGGTGGCGGAAGTCCGTTTTGCATGTTTTATGATGCATTGATGATTTATTGTATAATGATACTTGTACTAGCATTGTTTTGCTAACCCCTTCGGGGGTGGACATTGTTTTGATGTTCAGGTAGCCGAGGAGTGTGGAGGCAACCACAGTACCGACAGGATGACGAAATGGCTCAGTGATGTGGTTGATGTTATTGTTATTGTGAATTGTCTTCTTGGTTCGTTTAGTACTCGAGTATGTCTGTTTTAATAAGGTCATTTCGATATGGTTGTATAAGTTAACTCATTTGATCGGTTGAATCAAATCTGTATTTGAACTTCAGTTGTTCGATTGAATTATTTTTACACTTCTTTTAAAATTAGCCTTGTAAATACTTATCTAAAGGGTTTACGGTGCTGTAATTATTCCGAATATCTCGGGGTGTTACACCGATAGTGACCTGTCCGACAGTGACTCGGTACCGCTTCGGCATTGACTCGACCGTGTCCTGGAACACGGTCGGGCGTCTGGGCAGTCGGTTCTGGCTTATCCGGAAGAGTTCGACTCGGCCGTGCCAGACGACACGGTCGGGTCCTGTGGCAGAGACTTCGGCATTTCCGGACGAGTACAGCACGGCCGTGTCGGACGACACGGCCGAGTTCGGTCGGCAGTGATCGGCCAAAAACTGAAAAATGAGCGGGTGAGCTAAAACGACCATAACTCTCTCGTCCGGACTCCGATTGACTCACCGTTTGAACCATTGGAAAGCTAACTCGATGCTCTATAATATTGCAAAGATTCAGAATTTTTGGAGTTACCAAAAATTAATGGTGATCTAACAAAGTCGAACTCATATGTGGAAAGTTGAAACAATGGACAATAACGATACACAACTCGAAGTTTTTCCGAACGGTGAACACGGGTGAATGAACATGATTGATGAATGATTATAAATGAGTGAAAATCCACTGAGTGACAATCACCGAATGAAATTACTGAATGATAATGACTGAATTACAACCGGGTATTACACTTTCAAACTCTCAACTTGAATTATGGTAGCAGATACCCAAAACTGGCCATCCTTGTCTGATCGAATAATTTCAGCTAAGTTTTTGACATCATCTTCTGTCTTTTTGAAAGCATCGTAGATATTTGGAGCAGAAATACTTTCAAATGTTGTTAATGAAGCGGAAACTGAGCCAGAGTTGGCCAATCTGATTTCAAAATAATTTCATTAGGTAAACCAATTCAACATTCAAAAATCTGTTGATTAAATTTTTTTTATAAAGGTATAGAATGTACCCTTCATTAAAGTTTCGGAAAATTCTTGATTCCCCATTCACTGTTACCTTGGTAACATTAAAGCTATTGCATACCCTTACTTGCTCTGTATCAACAAAAAATTGTGAATTTTTTAACTGCAACTCGACGAACAAAAGCTTTCTAATTTTAATACCTCCAAAAGTAGAGACTCTTCCGAATTCAATAAGCACAATGATATTTTCCTCCGAATCTGCTTCAACAAAAGGCAGTAAGTCATCTACATAGTTGTCCCACAGTGTGCATTTGATATTGTTTTTGACATCATCTTCGAGTGTGAACTCCATCCTTTTTCCTCTCTCTGTTGCCACAAGGGGGAAGCTGGCATGAAGTAATCCTGCCAATCACATCTACCAAAAACATTTGCAGTTTGTTAATATCTTAGATAGTTAACTGAAAAAAGATATTAATATATAATGCAAAAAAATCTCACCAAAAAGAAGAAACTGGGAACTTTCCTTCTCCTTTTCTAACTGATTAAAGGATTTAAGGTTATAGATAGTTTCCGGAAATTTTTCATCAAATATTTCCTCCATTTTTGTTTTCCTTAGGAAATTAATCTTATAAGGATGAGCAGTTGTTTTGAACTTGATCCTATTTTCCAAAGATAATGAAATCCTTCAATGCATATAGATGTCCCTCGACTGGCTTTGATTTCAAAAACTTCATTGCATGGCCTCTTGCGGAAGCATGCACTCGATCACCCTTAAACATAATACAGAAAATATTGTAAGTATGTAAAACAGAATCTTAACATCAAAACTTCTAACCAGACGAAGCCTCATTGCCCATAGTGTGGTTGATGGCTTCAGATCCTTCACCAAACTGAAAAAATAAGGCATTGATTGTACTCTGTATATCCTTGTTATTATTCTTTTGGTATTGTAATAGTAAATGAAATTATAATGTAATAGTATTTTAGGTGAAATAGGGTTTATTTATAGTTGTAGAATAAAGAGGTATCCATATAACCTCTAAATTAGTGGGGGTGAGCAGTTGAACCACTATGCTAAAGGGTTACTCGAATTATTCACTTTAACTGACCTACCCCACTAACATATTACAGTTTCTGTCAGTTCCATCAAATGTACAGAGTAGTGGCTTGAACAGTTTTTTCATTCAAATTTTGAAGTTAGTGGACAGTTAAAATCGGAAAATTAATTAATTAGTGGACAGTTTTCATATCAGTTTCTTCATTAAAATTGGGAAATTAATTAGTTGACAGTTTTCAAGAACTGCTTTCATTTTCATAATATTTATTTTTGTAAAAAAACGAATTAACAAAATTAATTAGGGAGTGACACCTGTTATCAAAATTTATTTGCGACCTTATTTTAATAGTAAAGGTAGATTACTATTAGTATTATTATTACTATTATTAGTAATATTATTATTATTACTATTATTATTATTATTATTATTAGCTGAGGCTAGCTTGTTCTTATTTCATGACTTGAGCTGAATTTTACATTCTTATAAAGTAGATGAAAATTCATGTAAATCAATCAGAAATGGTCTGCCAAACTCTGCGTGGAGTCTGTGGAATTAGAAAATCTACAAAAATCCACAGAGTTTTTAAACTCCAAAAAAATCCCACGAAATCCACAACCAATAGACCCCCTAAGAAAACAAAATACAAGATCAAAGGAATAAGGGATAAAACTGAGATGGATGATCTCTCTATCTATCTTAAATCCTCATAGTAGATTTTTTAAAATGACTTGCATTCAAACATCATATTGATTTTCTGCCTCCTCGATCGTTATAAGACTTGATATTTCGGATATTAGGCGTTTGCGGTCCCTATAGCCGCCAAATTGAGTCCAGGGCAGGTAAATAACATAAAACGCGTCAAAGAAGGAAATTGCCACCGCCCATAGATAGGGGCCGGGTCAAATGACATGACTCGTGTTATCATCGTTAATCCTGTGCGCTCTACCTGATGAGTGGATACATCCCATGTTGGTCAACACGGCCTGAGACGTGTGCCCCTATAACGTGTTTTTTAAGCCTTTTTGTGTCCGTTCAAGCCTGCGTGCATCGGTTAGTTAGTCTTGGAGGTTAGGACATCATTCGGACTTGTGTTTGGCTTTGAAAAAAACTAAAAGCACAATTAAACAAAATCAAGCGTAATCAAATCCAACAAATAGAAAATAAAATATAAATGTTGTAATTATACACATGCAAGAATAATAAAACCCAGAAAAATATTATGAAAATATGTGTAAAGTTGAGTGCAAGTATGACCCAAAAGAGAAGATGGCACACTTAATCAAAGGAAATGACCAAATTAAGAAAGATGAAAGTTGTGCAGAAACAAAACAGTCAGTCGTGTTTCAGCAATAAACTGCATTTGCTCGGGAATTATTGGGCGTATTGTCATATACGGGATCGAAGCCCTACTAGTCTATTTTCTAATGGTTCAAACGGAGAAACATTTGGAACTTTTTAAAGGGATTTATGGTTTTTTTTTCTAGAAGGTAGTAGATTCATCCCAAAATGTGAAGAGTTGATGAATGTTGTAGTTGAGGAGTCTATCTTTTATGGCAATGAAGTTGTAGAGTCATGACATATTATTGTAGCCTAGAATCATGTATTGGCTCCTATAAATATCTATAATCTTATTGTGTTTGGCAAGTGATTAAGATATATAATAAAGTAGATTCTAAGTCTTTGGACTTGCAATTATCTTGCCTCTAGTCTCTTTGGTGGATTCCTTAGAGTGAGTGAGGATTTTTGGGTGTGTGCTTGTGTTTCCTTCTCAATTGTCCTCTTACCGGTGTCAAAGTGGTATCGGAGCCAAGGTTCGAGATGCCACCACGTCGAAGGAACAATCATGTTGAAGCTCCAAGACATGAGCGTGATATACGCTATGACGAATTGGACGAATTGAGGAGACAAGTGCAACAACTCGAGCAACGTCTTGCACGTGGCAACCATTTGAATCGTGATGTTGAGGGTCATGATTCAGATGTTGGTTCTGAAAATAATCAGATGGATTTAAATCCATTTCATGATGATGATTCGAGTGATCATGCATCTCATGATCAACGAGTTCGTAGAAATAATCGTGAGAAATATTTTGATTTCAAAGTGGATATTCCAGATTTTGAAGGGAGAAATGATCCTAATGAATTCATAGATTGGCTCAACTCTATTGAAAGAGTCTTGAATTCAAGGATATTCCAGAAGATCGTAAGGTCAAGTTTGTTGCCATCAAATTAAAGAAGTATGCATCCCTTTGGTGGGAGCACCTTCACAAACAACGTGCTCGTGATGGCAAACAAAAGATTCATAGATCGGATAAGATGAAGAAGGAATTACGATGGAAATTTTTGTGGGATAATTATTGGCAAGATGCTTTTCTCAAATATCATAATTTCAAGCAAATATATCTATCTGTGGAGGAGTATATTGCTGAATTTGTGAATCTCATGATGAGATGTGATATTTTGGAGCCTGAAGAACAAACTATTGCTCGATTTCTTGGAGGACTTCGGTATGACATCGCAAATGTTATCCAATTGCAGCCATATTGGACGTATAATGATGTGTATAAGTTGTCCCTCGAGGTGGAAAAGCAACAAAAGAGTTACATCGAAGTGGTGCTCGTTTCTCTTCAGATGGCAGAACTCTTAACCGAGGGAATGCATCTACATCCACGAATACACCATCAAAAGAGGTAAAACAAAAGGTTGTTGCAATCAAGGAGAATAATGTTGGTTTTGTGAAACCAAGTGGCTCTAACACTCAAAAACCATGCTTCAAATGCAAGGGTTTTGGACACTTTACTGGAGATTATCCAAATCAAAGAATTATCACTCTCGTGGAAGAAGAGGTCGATGAAGAACCATATGAGGCAGCTCCTATCTATGATGAATCAGATAAAGATGACAGATTACATACGAAGATCATGGAGAGTCTTTAGTGATATGTTGTGTTCTTAATACTACAATTAATAACGATGATTCATGGCTTCGAAATAATATATTTCATACCAAGTGCACTTCATTTGGAAAAGTTTGCAATGTCATCATTGATGGAGGAAGTTGTGGCTACTACAATGGTTGAAAAGTTGAATCTAAAAACTGAAGATCATCCTCAACCTTACAAGCTATCTTGTCTTAGTAAAGGTAATGAAGTGAAGGTATCAAAAGATGTCTTGTTTAATTTTCTATTGACAATAAATATAAAGATGAGGTTCTATGTGATGTTATTCCTATGGATGCTTGTCATTTGCTTTTGGGAAGACCTTGGCAGTTTTTATAGAAAGACTACTCATCATGGTTTCAAGAACACCTATACTTTTGTCAAAGATGGAGAAAAATTTACTTTGGTTGTTCCTAAACCACCCAAAGGGGAGGGAACCAATTTGCTCTCTAAATCTGAAGTTGAGAAGGTGATTCATGAATCTATGGAGGCATTTGCTTTGGTTGTTTTGAAAGGGAATGAAGTGGGTCATGTTGTCCCGCTGGAAGTTCAATCTCTTATTGAAGAATTTCATGATGTGGTACCCGAAGAAATTCCCCCGGGACTTCCACCAATGCGAAATATTCAACATTGCATTGATTTGGTCCCTCGAGCTTCAATTCCAAACAAGGTAGCCTATAGAATGAGTCCAAAAGATCATGAAGAGTTGCAAAGGCAAGTTGAAGATCTTTTATCCTAGGGTCTTGTTCAAGAGAGTAAAAGTCCTTGTGCTGTCCCGGCTCTTCTTGTTCCAAAGAAGACGGTCTGTGGCGCATGTGTGTAAGTGTTGATAGCAGAGCAGTGAATAAAATCACTATCAAGTATCGATTTCCTATCCCTCGTCTTGATGATCTTCTCGACCAACTACATGATTTCAAAATTGGCTCTAAGATTGATCTACGAAGTGGTTATCATCAGATCCGTATGAGGTCTGGAGATGAGTGGAAAACAGCTTTTAAGACAAGAGATGGTCTCTACGAATGGTTGGTTATGCCGTTTGGCCTTTCAAATGCTCCTTCTACTTTTATGCGGCTCCCTCTACGAGATGGAAGTTTGTTGTGGTCTATTTTGACGATATCCTCGTATATAGCTCCAGCCCCGAAGAGCATTTGCAACATCTCCGACAAGTCTTTGAAGTGCTACGAGAGCAAAGACTATATGCCAACTTGAAGAAGTGTCATTTCTTTGCGGATAGTCTGGTTTCCTTGGGCTATGTTATTTCCCCAGATGGCATCAATATGGATGCGAATAAAATTGAGGCGATTCTAAACTGGCCAATTCCTAGTTCCATTCATGATATTTGGAGTTTTCATGGTTTGGCTTCATTTTATCAAAGGTTTATTCGCAATTTAAGCACAGTTATTGCACCAATAACCGAATGCTTGAAGGGACCCTAGGGTCCTATATATGGGTGGTCAGGTTCAGGTTCAGGTTCAGGGTTCGAATGCTAGGGTTCGATGAACCCGAACTTGAATCCTGAACCCTGAACCTGAACCTGAACTTGAACCTGAATTAGGGTTCAGGTTCAGGTTCAGGTTCAGGTTCGGGTTCATCGAACCCTAGGGTCCTATATATGGGTGGGTGGGTAGGTGGGCCTACGGAGGCGAGAATTTCGTATAGTAGCAGGTGACACCTGCCTGCTTATAGCTACCAACCTGCTTCACTAATCAAGTGGACGAATGAAGCACAAAAAAGCTTTGAGCTTCTTAAGAAGAAAGTGACGGAGGCTCCAATATTGCAACTACCCAACTTTGATAAAGTTTTTGAAGTTGATTGTGATGCTTCAAATGTTGGAATTGGTGGAGTTCTCAGTCAAGAAGGCAAACTCATTGCGTTCTTTAGTGAGATGTTGAATCATTCAAGGCGTAATTATTCTACTTATGACAAGGAGTTCTTTGCTATTGTTAGTACATTGGATCATTGGCAACATTATCTCCTATATCTCCTACATTAAATTCTCGGCATGCTAAGTGGGTTGAGTTTCTTCAAGCCTTTAATTTTGTTATCAACCACAAATCGGTAGCTCTTAATCAGGTGGCAGATGCTCTCAGCCGTCGTCATTCATTGTTGACTATATTGCAAATGAAGATCATTGGATTTGAAGTTATAAAAGATTTATACAAGGCTGGTCCATATTTTGGTCTGATTTGGTAAGAGTGTTTGAAATCTCCTTTCAAGCTCTTTTTGATTCAAGATGATTATCTCTTCAAAGACAAGCTTTTATGCATTCTTTATTATTCTTTAAGGAAAGCAATTATCAACGACCCTCATGGTGGCGGACTTGCTGGACATGTTGGAAGGGATAAGACTCTTAAACTTGTCCAAGAAGATTTTGATTGGCCACGAATGGATCGAGATGTTAAGAGGTGTATTGAACGATGTCGAACATGTCATATTGCCAAAACTCATGGGCATAATGTTGGGTTATACACGCCATTGTCAGTACCAACGGGTCCATGGGAAGATGTTAGTATGGACTTTGTGGTTAGATTACCTCACACTCAAAGGACCAAAGATTCGGTCATGGTCGTTGTTGATCGATTCTCAAAAATGGTTCATTTTGTTCCCTTCACAAAAACGTTGGATGTTACTCACATAGTTGATCTTTGTTTTAAGGAAATTGTGAGACTTCATGATATTCCAAAGACTATCACTTCCGATCGAGACTTTAAATTTATATGAGTCATTTTTGGTGAACACTTTAGAGAGAGCTTGGAACTAAACTTGTTTAGTTCATCTCATCACCCACAAACTGATGGGCAAATGAAGGTTGTGAATAAGAGTTTGGGAAATCTCTTGAGGAGTTTGGTGGGAAAAAATCCTCGACAATGGGACGTAGTTTTGGATCAAGCGGAGCTTGCTTATAATCGTTCTTCAAGTCAAACTATGGGAAGAAGTCCTTTTGAGGTTGTCTATGGCAGCAATCCAATTACTCCATTGGATTTGGCTCCACTTCCCATAACTCATAGTTTTAGTGGAGATGGAGAAGAGCATGCAAAGTACATCAAGAAGTTGCATGAGCAAGTGCGGCAAGAAATTATCAAACAAAATCAGAAATATCAATAAAATGCCAATAAGCATAGAAAGAAATCAATTTACAAATAAGGGGATTTGTTTGGATTCACTTGAGGAAGGGGCATTTTCCTCGTGGTCGGCATGGGAAATTTCAGCCTAGAGCTGATGGACCTTTTCGTATTTTGAAGAGAATTGGTGACAATACTTATAAAGTTGAGTTTGTAATTCCCGTACTTTTTATTGATGGATTGTTTGACCTTACCGTTCTTCCTCTTTAGTCGCTCTGTAAATACTATTGTTATGGGTCATGATTTAGAGTTTTATACCTTTTTGGATCATGATAGTATACAACTGAGCCTTTCGTCGGTGATCTGGAACATTCAGATAGCGCACGCTAGGCCTAGGGTTAACGCACGCTATTTTTACTTAAGTAGCGAACGCTAGCTTTGAGCTTTAGCGCGTGCTAACATTCGGAAGCATGTCAGGACAGTAGCTAATTATGACCTCTGGACTGGTGGTTAGCGCACGCTAGGAGTTCGCTAGCGCATGCTATTCGTGGCCAATAGCGCACGTCAACATCGTCCGTAGCGCGCGCTAACGAGCTGGGTCGGCAGCTATGTTGCACAGGTGCGGGGGGCGGGTGCGGGTGCGGGCAGATACGGGTGCGGGGATACGGTTTTTTGAAAATGTTAGGGTGCGATACGGCAAGGATACGTCTGTTTTTAGGAGCGGAGCCATAAAACCAATTCAAATACATAAAACAAGTCATACAAAAAATAATTCAAAATGGCTTTGAGGAGCGGAGCTTTAAGATGCTGTTCGTGAATGCTGCTAAAGGTAAAGTAATTACTTATTAAATAATTTACTTTTTGTATTTTTAGTTTATTTGATTTACTTTTTAAAAATTACAAAAAAAAGAGTAAAAAAAAAATCAGCCACACCCCCTCCACGCACCGGATACGCGTATCCTGTGCAAGGATACGAGAGTCCATTTTTTTTTTGCACGGATTCGCCACGTGGTGGATCCCGTGCGAATCCCACGCGAATTGCACCTGCACCCGCACCCATGCAGTATCCGATACTGCATACTGGTCCATTTTGAAGAATTCGTGCATCATATGTCGGCAGAGACAGTGAGGTTTCCAGACTCTCTGGACTATCAGGTAGTGTACGCTAGGCAGCGGCTAGCACACGCTATGAGTGTTGCGTAGCGCACGCTAATCGACTACAGCAGCGCACGCTAAGGTTTGAGCAGGGCAGAGGACAGTAGGTTCTGGACTCCCATTTCTGGGCAACAACTACCAGGTAGCGCGCGCTAAGGCTTGGATAGCGCACGCTACAGAAAGGCGTTAGCGCACGCTACGGTATGTGTAGCGCACACTAACGATGCGGTCAGAAGTCTTTGGACTGCCGGATGACCAGCTAGCGCATGCTAATATTGAGGCGTAACATGCGCTAGACTGAACACAGAATATATAGGACAGTTGACCCTTCACTTGTCATTTCTTCCATCTTTTCCACTTGTCCGATCGGGAGAGCTCAAGGAAGGCAATTCACGGCGATTTTAGGCGGTCTTTCTTCATCAATCATCATCTTGAGTTGGATAACAAAGATCTCACAACACTTAATCCTTTTCCATCTTCTAAATCAAGGTAAGAATTAGAACCCTAATTTTTGGGAATTTTGGGGATTTTATTAGATTCGTCCGATTTATCCATTGTGAAGCTTGAGAACCTTGAGATTATGTTTTATCTACCCCGTATCTATGTTTCCCTTATGATTTTATGGATTGTTGTGTACCTTGTTCGGACGAGGGAGGACTTGGGCGATGTTCCAACCTCTAGATGGTTACCCTTGTAGTTTCATGAATCGTAGGCGGGTTTTGGGAGTTTCTTCGTGTGATTTGAGTATGGATTATTGATTATCATATTCCTTGCAAATCGTTTAGGTGCCGGAAGTACGTTCTTGGACCTACCAAACTTATACTCTTTTTCGTTCGATTTCTCGATGTCTCAAAGGCAAGTATATATTTATGATTGTACGTTCTCGACTTTGAAAGTAATATATATGAATGGCATGATTGTTTATATCCACTCTGGGATGGGAGGACGGGTCCTCTGAGGGTTTCGTAGCCTCTGGTGCGATTCCACGGATAATTTGGGTTAGCCACTCTAGGACGGACCGACGGGTCCTCTGAGGGTTCCGTAGCCTCTGGTGCGGTTCCACGGTTGATCATGTATGTATTGATGTGATGCTATGAGATTTAGTTATTCCGGAATACTAGTCTTGAAATGTTGAATTGACGGTTACTTTTACTTTATTGTCGAGAAGTATTGTGTTTCATATTCGATATACTTACACTAGCTATTCGACGGTTAACTCCTTTATGGGGGAAATACTTTTTATGTATTTCAGGTTCCAGGAGAGCGGATAAGCAGGTATCGGGTCGGCATGAAGATGATGGGCAAGCGTGATACTGTGTCTTATCTCCGATTATATTTTGTGTTCCTCTATTCAGTGTTGTTGTACTGGAATGGTCATTGAATACTCGAGTATTGTTTTCAGTTTCCTTGATGTTTCGGCCTGTGTTGCCGAGGTATTGATTTGTGTTGTGATGTATTTGGATACATTGGATATGGTTTGAATACCATTTGTATTGTCCTCCATTTCATTGTATTTGGACCTTCTCGGTCAAGTTTTATAGTTCCGCGTATGATTAGCCTTGTGGGTCCCACGGCGGGGCTCACGGCGCTGTAATATACCCTCAATAACTTGGGGGTGTTACAGAATATGGTATCAGCGCTTAGGTCTATGGATACCTAGGTTGTCGGTCTTTTGGGTCGATTGACTCATCGTTTGTCTACAGTATCACTACTTTGCCATCATCATAGTGCGACCGGTACTTGTAAGACCTCTTACTCTTTTGGTGTTTCCTTAATCGCTTTGCCTCTGAATTAATATTTTTGAGAATCAATCACTTCGATGACGTGCGAATGAAATGTACTTACGTACCTTGTGTGTCCTTTAGTATGTCAGTTGGTAGGGGACGAGGCCGTGGCCGTGGTCGTGGACGCGGACGAGGACGTGGCGTGGCCGTTTCCCTCAGTTCCGTTGCGGGATCGACCAACCCCAGTCTATCTAACTCGGCGCATCCTGACACCGAAAGTCAGCATAACCAGTCGACTGGCTAGGGGAACAGCGCGGATGTTGGAGTTGCGAACGTACTTCAACAATTGGCTAACCAGATGACCATCTTGGCCCAAGCTGTTCAGTTGAACAATCCGAACCCAACAACGAATGCCTTGCTTCAGAATATGATCCGTATGCACCCTCCACGGTTTGGCGGTGCCACATACCTGTTAGGTTGGGAGGATTGGCTAGCGGAGTTAGAGAAAGTATTCGAAGCGGTTGATTGTCCGGAAACGAGGAAGGTACCAATTGCTCAGTACTTCCTTACCAAGGAAGCCGCTACAAGGTGGAAAGTTATCAAGCCACAGGATCATGTTTCTACGTGGGAAGAGTTTAAAGAGCTTTTAGAGGCCGAGTTTTGTCCTTGGCCAGTGCAAGAAGGCCGAATCCGATCCTTTTTCGAAGCTAAGCCGCAGAACATTCCCATTTTGCAGGCAATCGTGGAGTACAACCAACAATTGATCCACGTGAAGAATCAAGTGCGAGATGAGCGTGATAAGATCCGTTACTTTGATATGCGGATGAATATGGACTTACGGCGGTACATAGCCGGATTTGCTTGCACCACTTTGAAGAAATATCAGGACAGGGCTTTGGCCCATGACATGTTAAGCCCCGACAATGATACCAACGAAGAACCGAAGAAGCAGAAGATCGCGGGAAATTTTTCTGGCTCAAGGAGTGGCAACTTCCAGAGGCCTCAGATGACTAATCGTTCTGCCGGACAGTCGTCACGATCAGCTAGAGGAAAGAGAAGTTTACGTTCTGCTCCGGGCACCTCCGCTCGCCCGGTGACTTGCTATAATTGTGGTCGTCTAGGCCACGTTAATTTGGAATGCAATTTCCCAACTTTGAAGTGTCACACTTGCGGACAGATGGGACATAGAGCGGCTTATTGTTCCGAACCAAATCAGACTCTGGACACTCGGGCTTCTGCCCCAACGCCACTAGATCAAGGCGTGAATCAGCGGCAATCTTTTGCTCAGTCTCAGCAGAGTTGCGGAAGGGGCTGGGGACGGGATCAGAACGCTGGAGGGGGGAACTCTAGCGTCGGTTCGGTACAACCACGAATCTATGAGTTGCGTCGAACAGACGAACCCGACGCGGCGGTGGCCTCAGGTACCATTCATATTTTATCTCATCCAGTCCGTGTACTTTTTGATTCAGGTGCTACTCATTCTTTCATCTCTTTGGAGTGTGTACGCCGTTTGAATATAACTTGTATAACTACTTGTGCCCCTTTCATTGTGAAACTACCTAGCAGGGATAGAATTGTGGGAAACCAGGAGATTAGAGATTTTTCGGTGATTATAGCCGGTGTATAGATTGGTTATCGAATTTGATTGTAGTTGATACGGAAGGCGAGGATGTGATCCTCGGCGAGGATTGGCTTGATAGTCACCAAGCAATTATGAATTATCGTACTAAGGTTATCACCATGATGACTGAAGACGGATCCGAGTACTCATTTTTGGGACGTAAGACGGGCCAATCTAAGTTGCTTATCAGCGTCATGAAGGCCGTAAAACTTTTGAATAAAGGTTACACGGGCTATTGGTGTTATGCTTTGAAGACGGAAAGGAACAAAGTCGATTTCTCTTCGATTCCGGTTGTTAATGAGTATCCCGACGTTTTCCCGGACGACCTTCCGGGATTACCGCCAGATCGAGAGATTGAATTTTCTGTGGATTTAGAGCCTGATGCGGCTCCGATTTCTAAGGCACCTTATCGGATGGCACCTTCCGAGATGCAAGAATTAAAGAATCAACTAAGAGAATTATTGGAGAAAGGTACATCAGACCGAGCGCTTTGCCTTAGGGCGCGCCTGTTCTTTTTGTCAGGAAGAAGAATGGTTCACTACGTTTATGCATTGATTACCGTGAACTGAACAAAGTGACCATTAAGAACAAGTATCCTTTGCCTCGTATAGACGATTTATTTGATCAGTTGCAGGGGGGCGCAGTATTCTCAAAAATTAATTTGAGATCAGGGTACTATCAGCTCAGGGTGAGAGAGTCTGACGTTCCGAAGACTGCATTTCGGACGAGATACGGGCATTATGAATTTGTAGTCATGCATTTTTGATTGACTAATGCACCGACAGTATTCATGCCGTTAATGAACAAGATATTCATCGAGTACCTCGACAGGTGTGTAGTCGTCTTTATTAACGACATTTTGATCTATTCTCGAGATAAGGAGAAACATGCCCGACACTTGCGTTTGGTACTAGATATTTTGAGAACCGAGCACCTCTATGCAAAATTCTGGAAATGTGAGTTCTGGTTGGAAGAAGTTATGTTTCTCGGCCATGTAATATCGTCCAAAGGGGTTCGTGTAGACCCGCAGAAGATTGAGGCAGTGCTATATTGGGCACCGCCTAAAAATGTTAAGGAAGTTCGTAGCTTTTTGGGCCTTGCTGGGTATTACCGTCGGTTTGTCGAGGGGTTCTCGAAACTCGCTCGGCCGCTTACGAAATTACTCCAGAAGACATAAAAGTTTGTTTGGTCGGCTGAGAGACAACAGAGCTTCGATGAGCTAAAGAGACGTTTGACCTCAGCGCCGATTCTAGATTTACCGCATGGTAGTGATGGATTTGCAGTTTATAGTGACGCTTCGGGTCAAGGTCTTGGATGTGTGCTTATGCAACATGATAAGACGATAGCTTTTGCGTCACGACAACTGAATCCGTATGAGATGAACTATCTTACTCACGATTTGGAGTTGGCCGCAATTGTCTTCGCATTTAAGATTTGGCGGCATTATTTGTATGGCTCTCCGTGTCGGATCTATACCGACCACAAGATTTTGAAATATATTTTCAGTCAGAGAGAACTGAATATGAGGTAGAGACGTTGGTTGGGATTGATCAAGGATTACGACTTGGAAATCCTTTACCATCCGGGAAAGGCCAATGTCGTCGCTGATGCTTTGAGCCGCAAATCGGCATCGCTTCAGATGCTCGAGGTTCTTACATCTCAGGCGAAGATTCGTCAGGATTTAATCGAGCAAAGGAATAGAAGTTTGGCTACAAAGAGTACAGGGACAACTGTGCACTCTCGAAATAACTTCGTCCTTGGTTTATGACATCAAAGGGAAACAGTTGAGTGACCCGATGATTTCTCAACTGAAGGAAGATGTAATTAAAGGAAAAGCCCCTAGTTTTATGGTCCATGAGGATAGTATTCTGAGATTTCAGGGCAGGCTTTGTGTTCCGAATGATCTAGAGTTGAGGCAGAGAATTCTCAGAGAAGCTCATGCTATGCCTTACTCAATCCACCACGGAACGAGTAAGATGTACAAGGACTTGAAGCGAAATTCTTGGTGGAATAATATGAAGAAAGATGTCACGGAGTTTGTACTATGGTGTTTGACGTGTCAACAAGTCAATATTGAACATCAACGACCGGCGGGGTTGTTGAAGCCGCTTCCCATTCCCGAGTGGAAGTGGGGAGGATATCTCTATGGATTTTATCACTGGGATGCCGAGAACCAGAGCCGGAATGAATATGATTTGGATAATCATCGATCGATTGGCCAAGTCTGCACACTTCCTTGGTATTAAGGATACTTGGGGACCGGAGAGATTGTCTCGAACTTTTGTCACCGAGATTGTGAGATTGCATGGTGCCCCTAAGACCATTGTTTCCGATCGAGATGGCCATTTCATATCGCATTTTTGGCAGGCCGTTCACCAGGCTTTGGGTACCTAGTTGAGATTGAGCACGTCTTTTCATCCTTAGTCAGACGGTCAGATGGAGAGGACGATTCAAACGTTGGAGGATATGTTGCGAGCTTATGCCCTAGACTGGAGCAATGATTGGGAGCTTCATTTGCCATTGATTGAGTTTGCCTACAATAATAGTTGGCATGCATCGATCAAAATGGCACCATTCGAGGCACTTTATGGTAGGCGGTGTAGATCGCCGTTGTGTTGGGACGAGTCTTCGGAGCTAGTTGGAATGGAACCGGATATGCTGATGGAAACTAAGGAGAAGATTTCTATCATCCGGGACCGGTTATGAAATATTAAGCTGATATTCGTCGTCGACCCTTGGAATTCGAAGTGGGAGACCATGTTCTACTCAAAGTGTCGCGACCAGAGGAGTTTTCCATTTCAGGAAAAAAGGGAAACTTGGTCCAAGGTATATCAGACCTTTTGAAATTTTGGACAGGGTTGGAGATTTAGCTTATCGATTGACATTGCCCCCAGCTTTGAGTCACGTCCATAGTGTTTTCATGTATCTCAGTTGAGAAAGTACGTGCCGGATCCAAGCCATGTTATCGACTATAGTGAGATTAACATAGCCGAGGATGTTACCTTTCCGGAGAGACCAGTGAAGATCCTTGAACATCGCGAGAAACAACTTCGGCACAAAACCATTCCGTTGGTTAAAGTACAATGGTCGAGACATGGAGTTGAAGAGGCAACTTGGGAGACGGAAGAGAAGATGCGATTAGAATTCCCCGAGCTTCTTATTTCTTAAGTTTCGGGACGAAACTTCTTTTTAGAGGGGGAGAATGTAATACCCGTACTTTTTATTGATTGATTGTTTCACCTTACCGTTCTTCCTCTTTAGTCGCTCTGTAAATACTATTGTTATGGGTGATGATTTAGAGGTTTATACCTTTTTGGATTATGATAGTGTACAACTGAGCCTTTCGTTAGTGATCTGGAACAGCCAGATAACGCACGCTAGGCCTAGGGTTAACGCACACTATTTTTACTTAAGTAGCGCACGCTAGCTTTGAGCTTTAGCGCGCGCTAACGTTCGGAAGCATGTCAGGACAGTAGCTAATTCTGAACTCTGGACTGGTGGTTAGCGCACGCTAGGAGTTCGCTAGCGCACACTATTCGTGGCCAATAGCACGCGTTAACATCGTCCGTAGCGCACGCTAATGAGCTGGGTCGGCAGAGACAGTGAGGTTTCCAGACTCTCTGGACTATCAGGTAGCGTACGCTAGGCAGCGGCTCACGCACGCTATTGCATAGCGCACGCTAATCGACTACAGCAGCGCATGCTAAGGTTTGAGCAGGGCAGAGGACAGTAGGTTCGGGACTCCCATTTCTGGGCAACAACTACCAGGTAGCGCGCGCTAAGGATTGGATAGCGCACGCTACAGAAAGGCGTTAGCACACGCTACGGTATGCGTAGCGCACGCTAATGATGCGGGCAGAAGTCTCTGGACTTTCTTATGACCTGCTAGTGCATGCTAATATTGAGGCGTAGCGTGCGCTAGACTGAACACAGTATATATAGGACAGTTGACACTGCACTTGTCATTTCTTCCATCTTTTTCACTTGTACGATCGGGAGAGCTCAAGGAAGGCGATTCAGGGCGATTTTAGGCGGTCTTTATTCATCAGTCATCATCTTGAGTTGGATAACAAAGATCTCACAACACTTAATCCTTTTCCATCTTCTAAATCAAGGTAAGAATGCTTAGAACCCTAATTTTTGGGAATTTTGGGGATTTTCTTAGATTCGTCCGATTTATCCGTTGTGAAGCTTGAGAAGCTTGAGATTATGATTTATCTACCCCGTATCTATGTTTCCCTTACGATTTTACGGATTATTGTGTACCTTGTTCGGACGAGGGAGGGCTTGGGCGATGTTCCAACCTCTAGATGGTTACCCTTGTAGTTTCATGAATCGTAGGCGGGTTTCGGGAGTTTCTTCGTGTGATTTGAGTATAGATTATTGATTATCATATTCTTTGCGAATCGTTTAGGTGCCGGAAGTGCGTTCTTGGACCTACCAAACTTATACTCTTTTCCGTTCGATTTCTCGATGTCTCAAAGGCAAGTATATATTTATGATTGTACTTTCTAGACTTTGAAAGTAAGATATATGAATGGCATGATTGTTTATATCCACTCTGGGACGGGCGGACGGGTCCTCTGAGGGTTCCGTTGTAACACCCCCGAGATATTCGGAGTATATTACAGCGCCGTGGGCCCCTACATGGGACCCACCAGGCTACAACTAGAAAACACCCCTCGACTAACCATCTCGGTTAGCGAGAACACACATTTAAATAATATAACATATAAAGGTACGCCCGGAGTAACCGGCGAAATAAGCAACAGTCGACAATGTAGCAATTTAAAATAATACAACACGGGGTTTGAATTGAAAAGCCTAAGTACTAGCGAGTACGGTCTATCAGTTTATAAATATAGTAAACAACCATATCGAAGTGGACAAAAGAAATAAGTAGACTCGAGTGCACATGTCAACGACCCCGGCTAACATCCTCGTACTGTCCCAGCGCTCGCTCGTCCGGATGATCATAACCTGAAATCCATAACAAGAATTTCCCCAAAACGGGTCCCCAGAGGGGTTAGCAATTACGCTAGTACAAGTAATCAAGGCAAACCAATCGCTTACACATTTCATAGTACATGCACCAATGTCATTTCAAAAACCAAAACTAGACATGTCTTTTCCGGAAACAAACAGTCAAACAATTTGCCCAGGACCCGGACGAAGCCACGAATCCCACCCGAGGCCTCTAAGGACCCTCCCGAGCTGGCCATTTCATAAAACAAATCACGCACAGGCATCGGCTAGGACTGGGACGAAGCCACGAATCCCACTCGAGGCGTCTAAGGACCCTCCCGAGCTGGCTAGCGAAACAAACTCATGAATCCAGAGTGAAGTCATAGATTCCCCCGAGGCCCCGTCGGACCCTCCCAGGGTGAGCAAAGCACACACAATATACATTACCATTTCATGTTAAGCATAAAGGTTTCCAAAAGAATACTTGCCTTGAATAATAAACGACGCAACGAACGGAAGGAAAAACATCGGTGACCGATAGGAGCCGATAATCACGAACCTAACGATACGAAGAACACAATCACAACCAATCCTAAATGAATACGGAATTGGAATACACCCGAAAACCCGCCTACGATTCATGTATATTCGTATAGAAACAACAACGAGGGCGGACCACAACCAAACCCTCTCGATTACAAAATTACTACGAAATATACCATGAATCCGTAGGGTAACCAACGAAATCAACAAGATTAATCATGTACATCATGAATTAATCTAACATACGGAACGAATCGGACGAAACATGAAAACCCCTTCACTTACCCAAAACAAGGTTTTAGGAGTTTACCTTGAATAATGACGAAGAACACGATTAGAGGTTGATACTATGCTCCAAAAACTCGAAGAAGATGATGGCTCGGAGTTATCAAGCTTCAAATCACCGGAAATGCCAAGAAGATCGCCTAGGAGTCGGATGGGGAGGAGAAGGAGTGGAAATGGCCGAAATCGGTCAACCCCTGGGTTTATAAACCCAGGCCGCGTTACGTACGTTAGCCACCACATGCTAACGTACGTAAGCCGACACGTATGTAAGCCATAAGGGCCTTACGACGTAACCAAAAAGGCGTAATCGCCCGAATCAAATACACTAGGGCGTTACGTACGTAACTAAAAAGGGTGTTACGTACGTAACCAAAAAGGCGTAAGTGCATCAATTACACTAGGACGTTACGTACGTAACCAAAAGGGTGTTACGTACGTAACATTCCTTTCTGTGGAGCACATGCCAGAAATGAAAGAGGGAGGTACCGAAAAAGAATCGAAATACAACGGTGAACAATTCACGATGGTACGGACATAAGGGGCTGAAGCAGCGAACTTAAGTGCCGAAGGAAAACATATTCCCGACTACTCAAAGGTTCAGAAAAACAACATCAAACGTAAATTTCCCAAAAGTTTGGGAAATTTACAAAACGGTCCAAACATGCGAAATGTACGAAACATGGTCAAAACACCAACAAAAGCTCACAACGCCCACAATAACATGAGATCGATCTTCGGCAACCCCGAAACGGCAGTTCTGAACGACGATTACGATAATATGCGAAATTACAACATGAAACATCAAATCGAGTAAAACGAGTCCGAATCAAGCTCGAACGACAAAAAGTTCAATATTAAATGTCCTCAAAATGTCAATACGGTTACAAGTGAGTTGTTAAAAATGAAAATGCACTAAAATGAGAATAATAAAAGAAGGGAAAAATGCGGATATTACATTCTACCCCTCTAAAAACAAGTTTCGTCCCGAAACTTAAGAAATAAACAACTCGGGATACTTAGCACGCATGCTATCCTCGGTTTCCCAAGTCGCCTCCTCGACACCATGTCTCGACCACTGCACTTTGACCAAAGGAATGGTCTTATGCCTCAGTCGCTTCTCACGGTGCTCCAAAATCTTTAAGGGACGCTCCTCGAAGGTAAAATCTTCGGCAATCTCGACCTCGCCAAAGTCGATGATGTGACTAGAATCCGGAACATATTTCCTCAGCTGGGAAACATGAAAAACGCTATGAACATGACTCAAGGCCGGGGGTAACACCAAACGGTATGCCAACTCACCGACTCGCTCGAGAATCTCAAAGGGTCCAATAAATCTCGGACTCAACTTCCCTTTCTTCCCGAAACGAAAAACTCCCTTCGTCGGCGACACCTTTAGCAAAACGTGGTCTCCCACCTCGAATTCCAAAGGTCGACGACGGACGTCGGCATATGACTTCTATCGACTCTGGGCAGTCAACATCCATTCCCGAATCAAATCCACCTTCCGCCTCGTCTCTAGGACAATATCCGGTTCGGTCCCGACCAAATCGGATGCTTCATTCCAACAAATCGGCGATCGACAGCGCCGCCCGTAGAGCGCCTTATACGGAGCCATCCGGATCGACGCGTGCCAACTATTGTTGTACGTGAATTCGATCAATGGCAAATGCTCCTCCCAGTCACTACTCCAATCGAGAGCACAAGCACGCAACATGTCCTCGAATGTCTGGATAGTGCGTTCCGACTGTCCATCTGACTGGGGATGAAAAGAGGTACTCAAATGCAAACGGGTACCCAACGCCTTATGCACCGCCTGCCAAAAGTGCGATACAAAACGGCCATCACGATCCGAAACAATAGACTTCGAAGTACCGTGAAGTCTCACAATCTGCGCGATAAACACACGAGCCAACTTCTCCGGGCCCCAAGTGTCCTTGATGCCCAGAAAATGTGCCGACTTGGTCAGACGATCAACAACCACCCAAACCATATTCATGCCCGATCTCGATCTCGGCAAACTCGTAACGAAATCCATCGATATATCATCCCATTTCCATTCCGGAACGGGAAGTGGCTGCAATAACCCAGCCGGTCGCTGATGCTCAATTTTGACCTGCTGACAAGTCAAACATTTTGCTACAAATTGCGCGACCTCCTCCTTCATATCATTCCACCAGAAGTTCCTCCTCAGGTCCTTGTACATCTTACTCGAACCAGGATGAACGGAATAGGGTGTAGAATGGGCCTCACGCAAAATACTCTGTCGTAATTCTGGATCGTTCGGCACACAAAGCCGACTCTGGAATCTCAAAACACCATCCTCGTGAATCACAAACCCAGGAGACTTTCCCTTAAGAACGTTCTCTCGGATTTGAGTAATCATCGGATCCTCTAATTGCTTCAGCTTAATTTCATCGATCAAAGACGACGAAATCTCTAAAGCACAAAGTTGCCCGACAACTCTGGAATCTCAAAACACCATCCTCGTGAATCACAAACCCAGGAGACTTTCCCTTAAGAACGTTCTCTCGGATTTGAGTAATCATCGGATCCTCTAATTGCTTCAGCTTAATTTCATCGATCAAAGACGACGAAATCTCTAAAGCACAAAGTTGCCCGACAACTCCAGGCAACAAAACCTCAACATCTAACTCGATCAAAGCCCGTCGAATCTCTGACTGAGGCGTGAGGATCTCAAGCGTTCGCAATGTGATCGGTTTCCGACTCAAGGCGTCGGCCACGATGTTCGCCTTGCCCGGATGATAAAGGATTTCGAGGTCATAATCCTTAATCAGCTCTAACCACCTCATCTGCCTCATATTCAACTCCCGCTGAGTAAATATGTATTTCAGACTTTTATGATCGGTAAAAATCTGACATGTAGAGCCGAAAAGATAGTGACGCCAGATATTGAGCGCAAAAACAACTGCCGCTAACTCCAAATCATGAGTAGGGTAGTTCCGCTCATACGGCCTCAACTGTCTCGACGCGAAGGCAATGGTCCTGCCGTGCTGCATCAATACGCACCCAAGACCCTAACCCGAAGCATCGCTATAAACAGCAAAACCTTCGTTGCCACACGGCAATGTCAAAACCAGAGCTGAGGTCAAACGCTTCTTCAGTTCCTCAAAACTCGACTGTCTCTCGTTATTCCAGACAAACTTCTCGGATTTCTGAAGCAACTGTGTAAGTGGCCGAGCTAGTTTTGAGAAACCCTCGACGAACCTACGGTAGTAGCCAGCCAAACCCAAGATACTACGGACCTCCTTCACACTGGTGGGCGGTGCCCAATCCAACACTGCCTCAATCTTCTGTGGATCCACTCGAACTCCCTCGGCTGAAATCACGTGCCCCAAAAATATCACTTCCTTCAGCCAGAACTCACATTTCGAGAACTTCGCATAGAGTTGCTCGGCCCTCAAAATGTCTAACACTATCCGCAAATGATGGGCATGCTCTTCCTCATTCCTCGAATAGATAAGAATGTCGTCAATGAAGACGACGACACACTTATCCAGATACTCGATAAAGACTTTGTTCATCAATTGCATGAACACCGCCGGCGCATTAGTTAACCCAAAGGGCATAACTACAAACTCGTAATGTCCGTATCTCGTCCGAAAAGCTGTTTTTGGCACGTCGGACTCCCTCACCCGGAGCTGATAGTACCCCGATTTCAAATCAATCTTCGAGAATACCGCAGCTCCCTGCAACTGATCGAACAAGTCATCAATTCTCGGCAAAGGATACTTGTTCTTGATGGTCACCTTGTTTAGTTCGCGGTAGTCGATACACAAACGCAGTGAACCATCCTTCTTCCGCACAAACAAGACCGGTGCGCCCCAAGGCGAGGCGCTCGGTCGAATATACCCCGACTCAAGAAGTTCACTCAACTGCTTCTTCAACTCGGACATCTCTGAAGGTGCCATACGATACGACGCCTTTGAAATCGGTGCCGCGCCCGGCTCTAACTCTATAGCAAACTCAACCTCACGGTCCGGTGGCAATCCCGGAAACTCGTCAGGAAATACATCAGGAAACTCACTAACGACTGGAATCGACGAAAGCTCGACTCCACCATTCTCCGCCTTCAAGTCGTAGCACCAATAACCAGTACACCCCTTTCGCAGGAGTTTCATCGCCTTCAGGGCGTTAATAACAAACTTCTGGTTGCTCTTTCGCCCCGCGAAGGAGTGCTCAGTGCCGTCCTCGGCTAACATGGTAATGATCCTCGTGCGGTAGTTCATGATTGCACTATGCCGCTCGAGCCAATCATTCCCGAGAATCAGATCCTCACCCTCGATACCCACGACAATAAGATTAGAGAGCCAAGCCCTCTCACAAATAAACACAGAACAGTCCCGGACTTCTCGATCACCGATAATTCTATCACCGCTAGGAAGTTTAACGATAAAAGGCTCGCAAGGTGACGAGCAGTCGAGACTCAAACGGCGTACACACTCTAGAGAAATGAATGAATGCGTAGTACCCGAATCGAAAAGCACACTGACAGGATGGGAATGGATATGAACGGTACTGCCGCCACGATGCCGCTGGATCATCGGCCCTCCTCATCTCATAGATACGCGGCGTGGCGGAGCGTCTTCGAAGCTCCTCCCTAGCGGGCTGACCCCGACCCCTACCTCGACCGGCACTCGGAGGTGGCGGCGGAGCAAATGAGCCCTGGTTCACACTCGGCTCCAAAGGTGCTGGAAAAGAAGCCTGAGCACCAAGAAGCTTTCTTACCCGCTCACAAAAGAAGGCCTTGTGGCCCGACTGACCACAAGTGTGACAAGTTAGGGCGGACGAGGACACTCCTTCGATGGCGGCTCGCCGCGATTAAAGCATTTGGCATCCCGAACGTAGGCACCGCGGTGCCCGATAGCCCCAGAGAAACGCAGGCCGAATTACCTCCAGGAATATTCACAGACTGAGACTTCTGCTGACCTCCACCTCTGTGGCCCGAAAAATTTCCGGCGGATTTCTGCTTCTTACTCTCCCGAACCACCGCACTGGCTGTCACCGACATGTCATAGGCAAGGGCTCGACTCTGATAATCCTTCAGGGTAGTACAGACGAGTCCAGACATATAGTCCCGAATGGACAGTTTCATCCTCCTGGAAAAATGGAAAATTTTGTCGCTCTCAGCGACAACTTGGGTTTTCACATAGCCCAGCTCTTTGTTGAAATCAGCAATAGCTTGGGATACGGGAATATCCCGAGGTTGAGCATCGTAGAAAGCATGGACTCGAGCCTGTCTAACTGGCCACGGGCAATATTCAGTCTCCATCAACTCCTGAAAATCGGCCCACGAAGCAACATGATCTTTGGGCCCAACGGCCTCCCACCAATCCGTAGCGTCCCCCGTGAGAAAGTACTGGGCAATAGGGACCTTTCGGTCCTCGGGACAGTTGGTGGCAACGAAGACCTTAGATATCTCCTTGATCCACCTCTCCCATCCGATCGGGTCTGATGCTCCGGAGAATTGAGGAGGGTTCATCTTGATGACATCTTGGAGCCAACGGTCTGCTCCACCCCGGTTAGCATGAGCCTGATCGGGGTTCTGGACTACCTGAGCTATAGCCGCCATTTGGTTAACCATTTGTTGCATGACGGCCGCAATACCAAGGTCGGCGCGCTCCTGAGAAGAAGCATGATCGTGGACGGTCACCGATGCGCGGCCTCGAAGAATGCGACGTGGCCGCCCCACCGGCTGCCCCACGTCCTCGGCCGCGTCCACGACCACGACCACGGTTTCCTCCGGCATCCATACTGGTGTTAAGAGATAACAGAAGTATATTGATGATGAGTAAGGGAGGAAAAGGTAATCACGATTCGAAAAGCGGAAACACTATGCAAGAAAACAAAAGACCGAATAAGAAAACTTACGAGCACTGGAAGTACCGAGATGCTGGCAGCGGTGTGACAATGTGCAAAACAAAACACGACTAGACCCAAATAACCAACAAGCCTAGGTATCCATAAACCTAGAGCTCCTATACCATTTCTGTAACACCCGCGAGATATTCGGAGTATATTACAGCGTCGTGGGCCCCTACATGGGACCCACCAGGCTACAACTAGAAAACACCCCTCGACTAACCATCTCGGTTAGCGAGAACACACATTTAAATAATATAACATATAAAGGTACGCCCGGAGTAACCGTCGAAATAAGCAACAGTCGACAATGTAGCAATTTAAAATAATACAACACGGGGTTTGAATTGAAAAGCCTAAGTACTCGCGAGTACGGTCTATCAGTTTATAAATATAGTAAACAACCATATCGAAGTGGACAAAAGAAATAAGTAGACTCGAGTGCACATGTCAACGACCCCGGCCAACATCCTCGTACTGTCCCAGCGCTCGCTCGTCCGGATGATCATAACCTGAAATCCATAACAAGAATTTCCCCAAAATGGGTCCCCAGAGGGGTTAGCAATTACGCTAGTACAAGTAATCAAGGCAAACCAATCACTTACACATTTCATAGTACATGCACCAATGTCATTTCAAAAACCAAAACCAGACATGTCTTTTCCGGAAACAAACAGTCAAACAATTTGCCCAGGACCGGGACGAAGCCACGAATCCCACCCGAGGCCTCTAAGGACCCTCCCGAGCTGTCCATTTCATAAAACAAATCACGCACACGCATCGCCTAGGACCGGGACGAAGCCACGAATCCCACCCGAGGCCTCTAAGGACCCTACCGAGCTGGCTAGCGAAACAAACTCATGAATCCAGAGTGAAGTCATAGATTCCCCCGAGGCCCCGTCGGACCCTCCCAGAGTGAGCAAAGCACACACAATATACATTACCATTTCATGTTAAGCATAAAGGTTTCCAAAATAATACTTGCCTTGAATAATAAACGACGCAACGAACGGAAGGAAAAACACCGGTGACCGATAGGAGCCGATAATCACGAACCTAACGATACGAAGAACACAATCACAACCAATCCTAAATGAATACGGAATTGGAATACACCCGAAAACCCGCCTACGATTCATGTATATTCGAATAGAAACAACGACGAGGGCGGACCACAACCAAACCCTCTCGATTACAAAATTACTACGAAATATATCATGAATCCGTAGGGTAACCAACGAAATCAACAAGATTAATCATGTACATCATGAATTAATCTAACATACGGAACGAATCGGACGAAACATGAAAACCCCTTCACTTACCCAAAACAAGGTTTTAGGAGTTTACCTTGAATAATGACGAAGAACACGATTAGAGGTTGATACTATGCTCCAAAAACTCGAAGAAGATGATGGCTCGGAGTTATCAAGCTTCAAATCGCCGGAAATGCCAAGAAGATCGCCTAGGAGTCGGATGGGGAGGAGAAGGAGTGGAAATGGCCGAAATCGGTCAACCCCTGGGTTTATAAACCCAGGCCGCATTACGTACGTTAGCCACCACATGCTAACGTACGTAAGCCGTATTACGTACGTAAGCCATAAGGGCCTTACGTACGTAACCAAAAAGGCAGAATCGCCTGAACTGAAATACACTAGGGCGTTACGTACGTAACCAAAAAGGCAGAAGTGCATGTACCGAATTACACTAGGACGTTACGTACGTAACCAAAAGGGTGTTACGTACGTAACATTCCTTTCTGTGGAGCACAGGCCAGAAATGAAAGAGGGAGGTACCGAAAAAGAATCGAAATACAACGGTGAACAATTCACGATGGTACGGACGTAAGGGGCCTGAAATGACGAACTTAAGTGCCGAAGGAAAACATATTCCCGACTACTCAAAGGTTCAGAAAAACAACATCAAACGTAAATTTCCCAAAAGTTTGGGAAATTTACAAAACGGTCTAAACATGCGAAATGTACGAAACATGGTCGAAACACCAACAAAAGCTCACAACGCCCACAATAACATGAGATCGATCTTCGGCAACCCCGAAATTGCGGTTCCGAACGACGATTACGATAATATGCGAAATAACAACATGAAACATCAAATCGAGTAAAACGAGTCCGAATCAAGATCGAACGACAAAAAGTTCAATACTAAATGTCCTCAAAATGTCAATACGGTTACAAGCGAGTTGTTAAAAACGAAAATGCACTAAAATGAGAATAATAAGAGATGAGAAAAATGCGGATATTACATCCGTAGCCTCTGGTGCGGTTCCACGGTTGATCATGTATGTATTGATGTGATGCTATCAGATTTAGTTATTCTGGAATACTAGTCTTGAAATGTTGAATTGACGGTTACTTTTACTTTATTGTCGAGAAGTATTGTGTTTCATATTCGATATACTTGCACTAACTATTCGACGGCTAACCCATTTATGGGGGAAATACTTTTTATGTATTTCAGTGTTCCAGGAGAGCGGACAGGCAGGTATCGGGTCGGCATGAAGATGATGGGCAAGCATGATACTATGTCTTAGCTCCGGTTATATTTTGTGTTCCTCTATTCAGTGTTGTTGTACTGGAATGGTCATTGAATACTCGAGCATTGTTTTTCAGTTTTCTTGATGTTCCGGCCTGTGTTGCCGAGGTATTGATTTGTGTTGTGATGTATTTGGATACATTGGATATGGTTTTAATACTGTTGCGATATTTCCTACACGCAAGTGCACGTCATCGTTTACAAGTAATAAAGTGATAAGTAGAGTATCGTTCCCACGAGGATTGGATCTCTAACTACCGATGTTTTTGTATTCCAATTTTATTTGAACAATCGAATTTGGGTTTTTGCGATTAATAACTAAAAGAAGTACTAAAAGTCTAAGCAGAAGAAAACAATATTTTGGATTAAAGGAATCAAATGATGAATAAGTCTAGGGTTCTGAATCCACCTTAGTTTATCCGCATTTACTCTCGATTATCCGTAATAAATAATTTTCCCAATTTATTGAAGGCGGAGATTGCTAATATATTCTACCGCCTCTCCCGAGTCAATAGATTTATCTAACGGCGACTAATGCACTCTATCCCTAGGTGAATTATCTCGTCGATAGGCAAAAAGCATGAAATCTCCTAAAGGCCACGTAGTTCCTATGAGTATATTCCTATCTCACAGAATAAAACGGTCCTCACCAATAGTTCCTCACCAAATCTCCTCTCCCGATTCGAAGTGAATGATTAAATCAATACAACTATTGGCCAGATAATTGCAAGCATTAAACATAATTGGGAAAACTCAATAAAAAGGTAATAAATTGGATAATCTCAATCAATTCGTCAAAACAAAGGTTTCATCAAAACCCTAGATTAGGGCTTTAGCCTGACATACTAAAAACTGAAAATACAGAATAAATAAACAAAAGCATAAAATTCAAACGCAGATGAAGCTCGGATTCCTCCGTTCTTCAGCTTCCGCCTTCTGCCCTTGAATTCTTCTGATTTCCTCCTCTTCTGCCGTCTCCAAGCTTAAGCTCTCCAAGGTTTTAGATACAATGATTCCAAGATGATTTAATTAGGGTCTTCAACCCTATTTATAGCTCAGCACATCAGTAAATCGCGTCCGTATTAGTCGGTCGAAAACTGGCTTCGAAACAGCTCAAAATCCGCGCGGACATACAAAACCCGCTAAGTGTGCCATGGCTCACTACACCTGTGCCGCGGCACATCGCAAAAAGCTGGATGCCTGGGCGTTAATTAATTCTTCTGTGTCGCGGCTCACTTGGTCTGTGCCGCGGCACAGAGTACAGGTTACTCTGCCCTTTGGTGGTGTCTTCCTGTGCCGCGGCTCAGCTTTCTTGTGCCGCGGCTCATCGTCCAGTTTTGCCGTTTTCGCCCGTTTTGCCTCGTTTTAGCTTCCGGACTTCAAATTCCTGTCAATCATACAAAATTAAGGCATTAAAAGCTCATTTAGACAATTTCACTCACCAAAACATTACAAAATAATGATAAATAAGCGTATAAAAATACGCCTAACAAATACCCCCAAACTTAAGCCTTTGCTTGTCCTCAAGCAAAAAAGAATTAAATTCAACAAAAAGAATGTCGTGAATCATCGTGCAACTCATAGTGTTCAACCTAATCAATACTATCCTGTGATTCTCTCTAAATAATACGAGTGTCGTAAAAGCGAGCTGCACTCAGAATAATGATTCCGCAAAGTAATCAAATTCAGTCCTAATCACTCGTTCATGAAGCAGATTCAGCTCAAAGATTAACAAAACGTGAGTCAAATCGACCGCCAATATGAAAGGCTACACAACCAAGCTAGTTCGTCCCGTTCCACAGTCTAAAGGCACAATTTTTACGAGTTTCATAACAATAAACCTCGGACAGTATTCCCTTATATATATATATGCTCAAGAATTTGATTCGAGTTGACCACTAGGTTAGGATCTCGGGATGTTTCATCGGGATAATCCTAGGGTGGAAACTCCATTCTCATGTATTGGAAAACTGTTTGACGTAAAAGACACTCATGGGGCACATGGATGCTTCTAGTTACTAAGTTCCCGTCTATAGCGGAGAAACAACTCGAATACATAATTTCCGCATGTCCGAATCAAGGTTGCCGTTTTACGCGAGAGTAAACAGCGGGTCACGCGAATACCCCCGGTTACTAGGTTCCCTATCATTGGCACATGTGAAATATCTAAATCACTAGTCTAATCGGGGTCGTCGTTTTACGCGAGAATAAACAACGGGTCACGCGAATACCCCCGGTTACTAGACTTCCCTTCATAGAACACATTATCTCGACTTTAGGGAAAAACTGACCGACTCTAAACTCAATCTAAGTGCCAAAACGACTGAAGAAACAGTACGACTCTCTATCCGGAAAATGTAGCCAAACGTATTTGATGGGGATTTAAAAACAAGTATGTATCGTCTCTTATCTGCCAAGACCTCTACAATCACGAAAAATGTCGGACCTAATTGAATACTAAGCAGAACAGAAATAACTGACTACAACTCGACTAGAACTCACCCGCTTCTTCAGAGAGAAAGACAGTGTCGTAACATCAGTATCACACCAATAGAAGCACGAAAATTCACGAATAAAGAAAACTAAGACAAGCAAGGCTATCTAAAAAAAATTTTACGCAAAGAAATGAAAAGTGCAACGAAATAAAGTACCGCAATAAAATAAGGTACAACAATGAATGTAGAAACTGAAAGTAAATCCCCCCCCAAACTTAGGATGTACATTGACCTCAATGGACAAAAATTGATATGCAAGTAAAGTAAAAGGTCAAGTACTCCCCTCCAGTCAGCTCAGGAGTTGGTGCCGGCATCGTCCAGTGAGCTTGCATGCTTCTTGACTACATCATGCGGAATGTGAATAAATGAGCTTGCATCATCAAAAAGGAAGTTAAGTACGAGCTCTCAAGTTGAACATGATGTAGGGGTTGGGGATAATGTAATTGGACAACATGATTCATTGCATATAAGTTTGAAAATGCCTAGCTTACCAATTTTTCATTGCTGCAATTTATCAAACACCTTGTGTGCACAAGTTAAAATGAAGAACAAGAATTTTGATGGTTAATTCCAAATCCCAAAAATAATAACACAGATTATAACCCTGAATCACAACAACTATCATCAACAGTTCGTTCATAAACATCAATTCCATCACAATATCAAATTCCCCATATTCCAACTCCATTTTAGAAACAAAAGTGAATAACAACTAGCAATATAGAACTTCAATTCTTTTCACATCACGAATCACATATGATTTAGAAATCAACAATTACCTGGAGAATTTGAGAAGGAGACAAATAGCATGAAATCAACTAACCTCATTGTGTGCAGGAAGGAAGGGAAGGGAGGGGAAGAAAGGAGATACCTTGTGCATGCCGAACGATTGAATGACCCCTACCTGGCTGCTTTTATTTTGCGACGGGGGCCGCGGCACAGTAAAAGTGAGCCGCGGCCCAAAGTACAGTCGGACTGGGATGTTTTGTTATGTCGTCGGGTGCCGCGGCTCAGTTTCCGGGTGCCGCGGCTCAGTGTATTAGTGTGCCGCGGCTCAGTGTATTATTGTTCCGCGGCTCAGGTTTAGTGTGCCGCGGCACAAAGTACAGGCTCCCTGGGCGTTTCTTGACCATTTAGTGTGCCGCGGCTCAGTTTTCGTGTGCCGCGGCTCAGCGACCTGGTGTGCCGCGGCTCAGTAAGATCATGCCGCGGCACAGGGTACAGATTGATCGGCCATTTTTCATCAGCTGGTGTGTGCCGCGGCTCACAGGCCGCGGCCCATCATTGAATTCCTCCCCTTTGCTGATTCCTGCACAGAATTTTTACACGAAAACATCAAGACGAGAGGGAAGGATGGATCATAGAAGAAAGAAGACAAAGAGAGACTCTAAAAATGCAAGAAAACAACAAAGAAACTACAACTAATACTCGGGTTGCCTCCCGAGGAGCGCTAAGTTTATAGTCTTCAGCCGGACTTTTCTCGCATTCATCCGGCGATGGATAAGGTGACGCTCGTTTTCTCCGTGTCGATTGGATTTCCCAAGTATGCCTTCAACCGTTGTCCATTAACTTTGAATTTTCGGCCATCTCTTTGAACTTCTACTGCACCATGTGGAAACACTTGAACTACGGTGAACGGTCCCGACCATCGTGAACGCAATTTCCCGGGAAATAACTTTAAGCGTGAGTTGAATAGCAACACCTCTTGACCCGGGACAAATTCTCTCTGCGTGATGTGCTTATCATGCCAAATTTTTGTCCGCTCCTTATAAAGTTTTGCATTTTCGTATGAGTTGTGGCGAATTTCTTCCAACTCGTTCAGCTGCAAACAACGCTTTTCCCCAGCGGATTTCAGATCAAAGTTTAGTTTCTTTATCGCCCAGTAAGCACGGTGTTCCATCTCTACGGGTAGATGGCAACCTTTTCCATAGACCAATCTGTAGGGCGACATTCCGATAGGTGTTTTATATGCAGTCCGGTACGCCCAAAGTGCATCATCGAGTTTAAATGCCCAATCTTTTCGAGACGAGCTGACCGTCTTTTCTAGAATCCACTTCAGCTCTCGATTTGATATCTCGACTTGACCACTCATTTGCGGATGGTATGCTGTGGCAACACGATGAGTGACTCCGTATTTTCTCAAAACCGCATCAAGAAATTTGTTGTCGAAGTGTGACCCACCATCACTTATAATAGCACGTGGAGTCCCAAAGCGTGAGAAGATATGTTGTTTAATAAACTTGATTACGACATTGGACCCATTCGTAGGTAGTGCCACCGCTTCAACCCATTTTGAGACATAATCTACGGCCACCAAAATATAGAGATTCTTGTTTGATGGGGGAAATGGACCCATGAAGTCGATCCCCCATACATCAAATAATTCGACTTCAAGTATGGTGTTCAGCGGCATTTCGTGTCGTCTTGAGATGTTTCCTGTCCGTTGACACCGATCACATGTAGACACAAAGGAGTGAGCATCTTTGAATAAGGACGGCCAATAAAATCCCGACTGTAAGACTTTCGCTGCTGTTCTATTTCCACTAAAATGTCCACCGTAGGGTGATGCATGGCAATGATTCAGCACACTGTGGATTTCCTCATCCGGAATGCATCTACGGATAATTTGATCGGGGCATCGCTTGAAGAGAAAAGGATCGTCCCACAAATAGTACTTAGCGTCCGAGATTAGCTTCTTCTTTTGATGACGTGAGAGGTCGTTCGGAATTGTTTTACTTGCTAAGTAGTTCACTAGATCAGCATACCAAGGCGCATGTGTTGAATCCAACTTGTAGAGCTGCTCGTCGGGGAAGGTTTCTATAATTTGTGGCTGACTTTCTTCCTTCTCGAGGGAACTCTCTAATCGTGAAAGGTGATCGGCTATAACATTTTCTGTCCCTTTCTTGTCCCGAATCTCCAAGTTGAATTCTTGAAGGAGTAGCACCCACCGAATCAACCTTGGTTTGGCATCTTTCTTCTCCAAAAGGTATTTTATTACCGAATGATCGGTCCACACTATCACTTTCGTTCCTAGTAGATAAGCCCGAAATTTATCAAATGCAAAGATCACCGCCAACAATTCCTTCACCGTTGTGGCATAATTTCTTTGGGCGTCATCGAGTGTTCGGCTCGCATAGTATATGACATGGAACACCTTCCCTCGTCTCTGCCCCAAAACAGCCCCAATGGCAAAGTCGCTAGCATCGCACATTAGTTCGAACGGAAGGTCCCAATCCGGAGCGACTATCACCGGTGCCGTGCTTAGAGCTTTCTTCAGCAACTCGAAACTTTCTTTATAAGACTCGTCGAAAGTAAATGGGACATCTTTCATGAGTAAATTGCACAGCAGCTTCGTGATCTTTGAAAAATCCTTAATAAATCGGCGATAGAAACCGGCATGTCCCAAAAAACTCCTAATCCCCTTGACCGACGTGGGCGTAGGCATCTTCTCAATTGTCTCAATTTTCGCTCGGTCGACTTCAATTCCATGTGAGGATATTCGATGGCCAAGCACAATGCCCTCCTGCACCATAAAATGACACTTCTCCCAATTCAAGACTAAATTGGTCTCTTCGCATCTTCGCAAGACTTTCTGCAAATTTTCCAAACAAATGTCAAATGAATCTCCAAAAACAGAAAAATCATCCATAAAAATCTCAATACACTGCTCTACCATGTCAGAAAAAATAGCCATCATACACCTTTGAAAAGTAGCCGGCGCATTACACAATCCAAAAGGCATGCGCCTATAAGCGAAAATGCCGTAAGGACATGTAAACGTCGTTTTCTCTTGGTCTTCGGGGGCTATGTAAATCTGATTATACCCTGAATAACCATCGAGAAAGCAATAGAAATCGTGTCCGGCTAATCTATCTAACATCTGATCAATAAAGGGCAAGGGGAAATGATCTTTTCTAGTGGCCTTATTTAATTTCCTATAATCTATGCACATACGCCACCCCGTAACAATCCTGGTCGGAATTAATTCATTATTATCGTTTTGAACAACTGTTATCCCACCCTTTTTCGATACAACTTGAACCGGACTTACCCACTTACTATCAGAAATTGGAAAGATCATACCTGCGTCGAGGAGTTTTAAAACCTCGACTTTTACCACCTCCTTCATGTTAGGATTCAGCCGGCGTTGATGCTCCACGGATGGTTTGTAGTCTTCCTCCATCAAGATCTTGTGCATGCAAATCGATGGGCTGATTCCCTTAATATCCGCAATAGACCATCCAAGAGCAGATTTGTATTCCCTCAAAACTCTTAATAATTTTGCCTCTTGATCTCCTGCTAAAGTGGCCGAAAGAATAACTGGAAGGGAGTTGTCGGGCCCCAGGAATGCATATTTCAAATGAGGTGGCAGCTTTTTGAGCTCCAACTTTGGAGGTTTTTCAATCGATGGGGTCGGTCGAGTTAGTGAACTTCCTAGCTCCTCGAATGGTTTACGAATAAAAATTGGTGGGGAAGCATCCATGTGTCGTACGTAGGCTGCATGCTCTCCATTTGGTTCTAAATGTCAATCAAAACGGATTCCAATGGATCGGGTGAATAATTTTCTCGAAAAGTTCTACTCACGCACGAGTCAATGACGTCAACTTGGACACAATTTTCAGCGTCACTTGGATATTTTACGGATCGAAGAATATTGAAGGTTACTTGCTCCTCTTGAACACGCAAAGTCAGCTTTCCCTTTTCCACATCAATCAACGTTCGGCCTGTTGCCAAAAATGGTCTTCCCAAAATAATTGGGATATCTTGGTCTTCTTCCATATCAAGTACGATGAAATCGGCCGGAAAAATGAACTTATCAACTTTGACTAAAACGTCCTCTATCACACCCCTCGGATATTTGATGGATCTATCGGCCAATTGTAGAGAGACTGTCGTCGGCTTGGCTTCCCCAATCTCCAACTTTTTAAAAATAGAAAGGGGCATAAGATTTATACTGGCCCCGAGATCACATAGGGCTCTCTCAAAAGATGAATTTCCGATGATGCAAGGGATGGTGAAACTTCCCGGATCTCTCAATTTAGGTGGGAGCTTCTTTTGTAAAATAGCGCTGCACTCCTCCGTTAAAGCGACCGTCTCATATTCCTCGAGCTTTCGTTTATTGGACAAGATCTCTTTCATGAACTTGACGTAACTCGGCATCTGTTCCAATGCGTCGGCGAACGGAATGTTTATGTGCAATTTCTTGAAAACGTCTAGGAATTTTGAAAAGCGCTTGTCCGATTTACGCTTTTGAAATCTTTGTGGGAATGGAATTTGAGGAGTGGGCTGAGTAGTCGATACTTCCTTTGGCTTGGGCGCCTCTTCCTTTTCCTTCTCGTTTTGCTCGAACTGCTGCTCTTTGTCAAAAATAGGCTGCCCTTTTAACTCTTTTCCGCTTCGTAATTCGATCGCTTGCACATTTTCCTTTGATTTCACTTCGGCTGCGCTGGGCGAGGCACTTTGAGACCGAGAGGACAATAAATTAGCAATCTGCCCCATTTGTGTTTCTAGATTTCGGATGGAGGTCGAATGATTTTGGAGGGTCGTCTCGGTGCGGGTCATGAATTGGCTTGTGTTAGCCGCCAATTGAGCAAGAGCATCTTCCAACGATACCTTTGGTGCTTGAGGGAGCTGCTGTGGGGGTTGCACGAAGTGAGGTTGTGGAGGCTTCATAGCTTGCCCATTTCTCCATGGAAAATTTTGTTGATTCCTCCACCCTTGATTATAAGTGCTGGGGTAAAAATTGCTTTGTCGATTTCCATTGGCCACGAATTGAGCTTGCTCCATCTCATGTTGCTCGAACGGATTTCCAACTTGACATTCCGCGCTCGGGTGTGATCCGTTACACCAATTGCATGTCTCAATGGTAACGGGGGCTGGTGCGTGCGAAAATGCCTGGAGCTGTTGTGTCAAAGCGGCGACTTGAGCTGACAAGGTGGAGATCGGATCATTGCTTGAGACTTCCATGACTCTCTTCGGTGTCAATCTTTCTGATGGCCATTGGTATGCGTTTTCGGCCATATCTTCCAAAAGCACGTGTGCCTCGGCCATAGATTTTCCCATGAATGTCCCACCAGAGGCCGCATCCACGAGAGTGCGTGTGGAAGCACTCAAACCATTATAGAACGTATGAAGCTGAAGCCAATCAGGAATGCCGTGATGAGGGCATCTTCGTAGTAATTCTTTATATCGCTCCCACGCCTCGTGGAGCGATTCCATATCGAACTGGGCAAAAGTGGTTATTTCGTTCCTCAACCTTGCCGTCTTAGCTGGTGGGAAAATTTTGGCAAGGAAGGCTTGCGCTAACCTCTCCCATGTTGTAATCGACCCCGGCGGTAAGGAATTTAACCAAAACTTTGCTTTATCCCTCAAAGAGAAAGGGAAAAGCCTCAATCGGATGGCATCGTCGGTGACACCATTAGTTTTAAATGTGTCGCATATCTCAAGGAACGAAGCAATATGGGCATTCGGGTCGTCCTTCGGCAGTCCACATAATGGGCTCGCCTGCACCATCTGAATAATGGCGGGCTTGATCTCAAAATTATTAGCTTGGATAGTGGGACGTCGAATTCCCGAAAAATTAGCGTTGACCTGCGGCATGGCATAATCCCGAAGAGCTAGTTCCGGTTGAACTTGCCGCACTTGGTTGTCTCCTCCTTGGATTTCGATATTCTCGGCCATGTTGACCGTCATCTGCAACTCTCTTCTCTCCTTTTTGTTCCTTCTTAGAGTGCGCTCGAGCTCGGTGTCCAAAGGTAGTAGGCCTTCGTTACCGAGCCTTCTCATGCACTACACGAAAGGTCCTGAAAGGAAAAATAAATAAACGAAATTAAATACACAAGAATAAAAATAAAACGTTCAAATTAAGACTGGAAATACTTAAATCGATATTAGAAAAATTTCAATCCCCGGCAACGGCGCCAAAAACTTGTTGCGATATTTCCTACACGCAAGTGCACGTCATCGTTTACAAGTAATAAAGTGATAAGTAGAGTATCGTTCCCACGAGGATTGGATCTCTAACTACCGATGTTTTTGTATTCCAATTTTATTTGAACAATCGAATTTGGGTTTTTGCAATTAATAACTAAAAGAAGTACTAAAAGTCTAAGCAGAAGAAAACAATATTTTGGATTAAAGGAATCAAATGATGAATAAGTCTAGGGTTCTGAATCCACCTTAGTTTATCTGCATTTACTCTCGATTATCCGTAATAAATAATTTTCCCAATTTATTGAAGGCGGAGATTGCTAATATATTCTACCGCCTCTCCCGAGGTCAATAGATTTATCTAACGGCGACTAATGCACTCTATCCCTAGGTGAATTATCTCGTCGATAGGCAAAAAGCATGAAATCTCCTAAAGGCCACGTAGTTCCTATGAGTATATTCCTATCTCACAGAATAAAACGGTCCTCACCAATAGTTCCTCACCAAATCTCCTCTCCCGATTCGAAGTGAATGATTAAATCAATACAACTATTGGCCAGATAATTGCAAGCATTAAACTTAATTGGGAAAACTCAATAAAAAGGTAATAAATTGGATAATCTCAATCAATTCGTCAAAACAAAGGTTTCATCAAAACCCTAGATTAGGGCTTTAGCCTGACATACTAAAAACTGAAAATACAGAATAAATAAACGAAAGCATAAAATTCAAACGCAGATGAAGCTCGGATTCCTCCATTCTTCAGCTTCCGCCTTCTGCCCTTGAATTCTTCTGCTTTCCTCCTCTTCTGCCGTCTCCAAGCTTAAGCTCTCCAAGGTTTTAGATCCAATGATTCCAAGATGATTTAATTAGGGTCTTCAACCCTATTTATAGCTCAGCACATCAGTAAATCGCGTCCGTATTAGTCGGTCGAAAACTGGCTTCGAAACAGCTCAAAATCCGCGCGGACATACAAAACCCGCTAAGTGTGCCGCGGCTCACTACACCTGTGCCGCGGCACATCGCAAAAAGCTGGATGCCTGGGCGTTAATTAATTCTTCTGTGCCGCGGCTCACTTGGTCTGTGCCGCGGCACAGAGTACAGGTTACTCTGCCCTTTGGTGGTGTCTTCCTGTGCCGCGGCTCAGCTTTCTTGTGCCGCGGCTCATCGTCCAGTTTTGCCGTTTTCGCCCGTTTTGCCTCGTTTTAGCTTCCGGACTTCAAATTCCTGTCAATCATACAAAATTAAGGCATTAAAAGCTCATTTAGACAATTTCACTCACCAAAACACTACAAAATAATGATAAATAAGCGTATAAAAATACGCCTAACAAATACCATTTGTATTGTCCTCCATTTCATTGTATTTGGACCTTCTCGGTCAAATTTTATAGTTCCGCGTATGATTAGCCTTGTGGGTCCCACGGCGGGGCTCACGGTGCTGTAATATACCCTGAATAACTTGGAGGTGTTACAGAGTTGCCCGGTGACTATGGTGTTTCTACAACTTTTAATGTGGCTGATTTATCTCCATATCATGGTGATGATGTTGAGGAAGGTGATGATAACTCGAGGACGAAATTAAGAAAGATGTCACACTTGATCAAAGGAAATGACTAAATTAAGAAAGATGAAAGTTGTGCAGAAACAATACATTCAGTCGTGTTTCAGCAATAAACTGCTTTTGCTCGGGAATTATTGGGCTGATTGGCATATATTAGACTGAAGCCCTACTAGTCTAGTTTCTAATGGTTCAACTGAGAAGCATTTAGAATTTTCTAGAGGGAGTTATGGTTTTTTTTCTGGAAGGTGGCAGATTCATCCGAAAATGTGAAGAGTTGATGAATGTTGTAGTTGAAGAGTCTATCTTTTATGGCAATGAAGTTGTAGAGTCATGAGATATTATTGTAGCCTAGAATCATGTATTGACTCCTATAAATATCTATAATCTTGTAGTGTTTGACAAGTGATTAAGATATATAATAAAGCATATTATAAATCTTTGGACTTGCAAGTATCTTGCCTCTAATCTCTTTGGTGGACTCCTTAGAGTGAGTGAGTATTTTTGGGTGTGTGCTTGTGTTTCCTTCTCAATTGTCCTCTTACCGGTGTCAAAATAGATTTCAACCTCTTACTGAAGTACGTAATTTTATCAGCCTCTATTCGAACGATCAAAGAGGAAAATGGGAGAAGCTCTTGAAACTTCTCAGCAAGAGAGAACACCATCATCCTCTAAAGGATCTGGGTTCAGCAATATGATATCATGGCCTCTCAGAAAGGAGCCTGATAGTATCTCTCCAACATGAGAGTCTTGAAAATATCCCAACTATATAAGATCGTACAGGAAATAAAACGCAACGAAAATATGGCTTGGGAAAACGCGTTTTTGAAAACAACCACGAGCACAACATCTATTTAGGCTTGTAAATAAATTTAATTACTAGATTAATAGGTGATTTAAATAATCTATTATTTACATAGTACATATTGGTCATATAAATTAATTCTAATCTAAATCTTAAGGTCATAGAACCAACAGTATTTTTGATGTACCGTTTATATAAATATATTACATTGCTTATATTTTACAAATATAGTAGTTTTTGTTTAGAGATTTTTCTTCCAAAATGAATAATAATCTTTTATATTCGTAGGGTCATTATTCTTGAGTATTGTTCTGGGAAATCCTTCCCGTATTGGTGTCTTACCTAATACTAGTTGTAGGGGGATAAGAGTTATGGTAGGTTCTAGACTCTTCCATAAGTAGTTGGATACTGTTAGATGTCTTACCTTAACTAGGAATCCTATGTATGGAAAGACTCTCTTTGTAATGCCTATATAAAGGCCCCTCTATTCATTGTTATCAATACAATTGATTGCTGTCTTTACTTTTCTCCTCAAACACGTTATCAGCACGTAGCTCGAACGAAAGAAAAAAAAATCGCCATCACCTACCGCCAGCTCGCCGTCGGACCGCCTCCGACCGCCGACACCGCCTCCAGCCGGCTGCCACCGCCAGATCCACGCCGCCGCCACAGCTCTCCAGCCTGGGCCACATGGCCAGCTCCGCTGACCTGCTCGCTCACCGCCCGCCGCCTGCTCACGCCTCGGCTCCGCCGGACCTCGCTGCTCGCCGCTGAACGCCGCTGCCCGCCACCGGACGTCCCAAAGACCTCCGCAATCGGACCATCACACGGACCGCCGCCGTCGCGCCGCCAGCGGAAAGCGATCGGACAGCGCCACCAACCGCCGCCAAGATAACCGCTGCCACGCCAAGACCGCCTCCGCGCTGAAGCGCCGCCCGACCACCGCCCGACCGCCGCCATGCGGACCGCCCGA
The DNA here is from genome assembly GCA_033398695.1 of Orobanche coerulescens. Lineage (NCBI taxonomy): Eukaryota > Viridiplantae > Streptophyta > Magnoliopsida > Lamiales > Orobanchaceae > Orobanche > Orobanche coerulescens. Next base: position 23,263,686 of record CM065805.1, on the reverse strand, counting down.
CTAGCTCAGTCAGCCGAGTCCGACCCAGTTCCGACTCTCGGACCAAAACCCGAACATCAACTTATCTTCTAAGCCGCAAAATTGCGCCTCCGGTTTCACGTCGTCGCATCGAGTACCAACCGTAGATCGAAGCACAAGACAGATTCGGACGTACCTAATTTTATAATCGAGGTAACTATCGACTCGTCCCTTTTCAATTCTCTCCTTTTGGGAATTTTTCTTTTGGGGACACGGGTTTTGGGTTCTTTATCTCTCACGCTACTTTGCGGTGGATGAGACCGCGAGAGAAGTCGGTATCTCTGCGTGTCGAAGAAAACTGTGTGACGGTCCTGGGGAGTCACGGAATTGTTGAAAAGTCGATACTTGTGGTTGTTGCATACACCACGTATCTGGGTGCGATCTGATATCGCCGTTTTTTGTCGACTTTACTAAACAACAATTAAGGGAAGTAAATCGAGTAACGGTTATGTTACACGCTTTTAAAAGCATCGATTGTGACCCTTTACATTGGCACGTAAAATCCAACAAGACTAACTTCCTCTTGTTTATATCTTGTAGATGGCACAAAGCTCCAATGTTCATCCGAGTTCGACATCCTTGACCATGCCGGTAAGGAGTACCATAGGTGGGTCTCGGACGTTCGCTTGGAGTTCGTCGGTAAGAGATTTACTACCACCATCTTTCCCTCTAACGAGCCTAACGCTCAAGAACCGAGCGAGGAAACCAAGGCTAATGCACTGATGTACTTGCGTAGACATATACATCCGTTGTTGAAAAAGTGTTATATGAACTTACAAACCCCTAAAGAACTATGGGACACACTCGAACAACGATTTAATAATGTGCATGATCGGCGCTTCCCCGAATTGCAACTTCGGTGGGAGCAAATCCGATTTTTGGATTATGCGAATGTGGAAGCCTATAATCAAGTCGTCCTCGATCTTCGCGCTGATCTTGGTTTTGTGGTGTCAAGAAGTCGATCAAGATTTGATCGAGAAGACTCTTAACACGTTTCCGTGGGAGCAAGTGTAATTGCTCATCACCGCGTTGCCTATGAGGAAGGGAGAATTAAGAACTTTAGTGACCTTATCTCCCACCTCGCGAAAAAGAAAGGCACCATGAGATTATTCTCAATAGCAATGCGCGCCACTGGTACGAAGCCGATTCCGAAGTAAATCAGCTACCCACAGAAAGCACCACGACAAAATAGAAAAGGCAACGCTACTCGCTTTTGCAAGCACCACGGATGCATGACTCGAGCAAGCAAGGGAAAAGACGAGGTCGCTGCTCCAACGTGTGGAAGAGGCAAGGTGGCTCGCCACGGGACCTAGTGGAACCCAACCACGTGGGCCGCCTCCGCCGCCGGAATGGAACCACTTTAAAGGAAGGCCGGAATTGCTATACTTGCGGATCGAAGAAGCATACTTACCGCAATTGCAAAGCGCCAAAGAACATCCAAGCTTACTACAAGCACTATAAACAATATTTGGCTCAAGAGTCGAATTACATGGAAGTGACAATGAGAATACGGAGGTGAACCATATTGAGATCCGCATCGAGATCCCTCCTCTCACCATTGCGGACAAAGACCAACATATGGATGTTGCCGACTTTGACTAGTTTTACGCTTTGGTTATGTTTTGTCTTGTTTCTAGTTTCCGAGAACTACTTTGGATTTTCATGAATGTAATAAAGTTGGCTATGATGAATAAAATTCTTTTAATTCTGTGATTGTGCAAAGATGAATTTTATTTTTCCTCGAAAGCATGTTTTGTTTATCACAAAAATAATTGCTAGCAACGAATTGCTTGGTTAAAATAAAAATTTGATACATTGGTAGGATTTCATCAAAACTTTTGATCAAGACTAGGCGCATCCTCCTTGGTATTTGTTTATGCTTTGAGAGTTCAAACGGAATCAGTGGTTTTTAAACAAATTTTAGTCATCGACATTCCTACTTTCTCTCGCAAGTCTACCAAGTTGGAGTTACCGAAAGGATCATTAGTAGAGATATAAATCGTAAACCAAGACGCGTTTTAAAGTATCTAAACGCTCCTATGGCCATATTTCCATAGTATTGTATCAAAAATAATGCCTTTGAAAAAGGTTTAAACCTTGCTCTTTCACTCAACAATAGGGAAATACCAAAATAGCAAATTAAAACGAGCACTGAGATCTGAGTTTAATGATCCAGAAAGTGCACGACCTATGGATAGAAAGATACGGAAGTCTAGTTTCCAGAACAACTGACCGTTCGTCCATAGCCTTCTTAACGAAGAAGTTATTGCTGTTTTAGTGAACAAAGGTCAAGCTGCGCGGAAATTATTTCCAGTGATTGTGCTAACTTTGATCCTAACCAACTTGGTCGAATTTCCCCAAACTCGATGTAAATGAGTTTTCGCTATGTCTCTAAACATAAGACTAATTGAGTTTCATGTCTTATTGTAGATGTCTCGTGGCGTAATTGAGTGCCTTGGCCGATAGTGGAACAACCCACACTATTCTTCTAATAGGCAATTATTCAAGGATATTGTGCCATACATATCCTCGGTGACAACAATGATTGGTTCCTCCCAAGTAATTCAAGGGAGGGGACTGCTCATTTCTTGCTACCTAACGGTACGCATATTAATGTCACAAATGCTCTCTATGCCCCAAGAGCAAACCGAACCTTGCTAAGTTTTAGGGACATCCGTGCCAGCTGTTATCACCTTGATACACATTGTGAGAATGGAATGTAATTTTTGTGTGTTACTCGCGTAATGCGGAAGACGCCGCGTTCTCGAGAAACTTATGAGTCTAAGTAGTGGTTTATACTGACTACAATAAGGGTTATTGAATCCTATGTCATGAGTCACGAAATGTGTGATTCCGAAGCATACCAACTATGGCATGACCGACTCGGTCACCACCGACGCGACATGATGATTCGCATTTTGAAAAACTCACATGGTCATCCGTTTTCAAGTCCGTAAAACGATTGGAAGCACCACTCGATATCGGCATTGATGTGAGTGAGCTTGATACCGTATCAACGGGACTAAAGATCGCACGCCCTAATAAGGTTGACGGTGCATCTCTCGTAAATCCCGAGGCTTCCGTGGCAATTTCTAATGCCCATAAATCGCTTTGTAAAGCTGTTCACTAGCAAAGTTGATACCCTCTCCGTCCTTTGCTAAAGACTCAACACAAAATATTCGCTTCTTACAAAGAATTCAAGGGGACATATGTGGACCTATTCAACCAGAGTGCGGACCATTTAGATATTTTATGGTTCGGTTGATGCATCGACGCGATGGTCACACGTCGCTCGCTATCCACAAGAAACGCCGCATTTGCTAAACTCCTAGCACAAATTATCAAGTTACGGGCTAACCACCCCGACTTCCCAATCTCGTCATTAAGATGGACAATGCCGAGAGTTTACGTCAAAGTCTTTGACGACTATTGCATGTCGATTGGGATTGATGTTGAACATCCCGCCCCCACGTTCATTCGCAGAATGGCCTTGCCGAGGCTATGATTAAGCGATTACTGACTTATCGCCCGAGCATTGGTATTGCGCACCAACTTGCCGATTTCTCGCATGGGGTTATGCAATTTTGCATGCGGCTATACTTATTCGCTTCACCCACCGCCAATCAACCGTTTAGTGCGTATCAGTTGGTAATCGGATATGAGCCTCGATATTTCACACTTACGCATTTTTGGTTGTGCGGTATATGTGCCAATTACGCCTCCACACAGACTAAAATGGGTCCGCAAAGACGATTAGGTATATATGTTGGCTATGAATCGCCTAAAATTATCCGCTATTTGGAACCTTTGACAGAGATCTGCTCACCGCAAGATTTGCAGATTGTCACTTTGATGAGACAAACTTCCCGTCGTTAGGGGAGAGAGGAATCGAACGATTCCGGTTGAACGCCAGAAATTGTCCAGTGTGCTCCTCCTTGCCTCATCAAGATCCCCGCATGCCTCAATCCGATCTAGAAGTGCAACGTATTCTCGATCCTCGAAAGTTGCGGATTCGATGCCCGACGGCTTTACTGCATCTGCGAAAGTGACAAGATCTACCATTCCCGCTGCGAATGTTCCTGCAAGGTTGGAAGTCCCGATTATAGGGCAAGGTTCAGCCGCCCAAAGGAATGATGCCACCGGCGTCAACCTTAGTGGTGGGACGGCCGCCGCCGCTCTTATCCCTGCTCGAAAGAGGGGGAGGCCAGTGGGTAGAAAGGATACCGAACCTCGAAAGAGAAGAGGAACGGAGGCACAAAATCCTCTCATCATCGACACAGTGACTCCGTCACACGAGATTATCTCTGACTACGGATATGTCCTCGAATCAACAATGGAACAATCGACGGACGCGTCGGAAACTTTGTTGATGCCAGAAAATAAAGAAATCTCGATGCAATGTACGAGTGAATACGTACTATTGGACAGGTCGTCCATGCTAGTCGACGATGCTTTTGCCTACTCCGTCGCTCAAGAAATTATTAAAGACGACGACGCTGAGCCGCGCTCGGTTGCTGAGTGTCAACAACGAGCCGATTGGCCGAAATGGAAAGATGCAATGCAGGCTGAACTAGACTCAATGGCTAAACGTGAGGTATTTGGCCGTATCGAGCCAATACCCGTGGGCGTTAAACCAGTTGGACATAAATGGGTCTTTGTTCGTAAACGCAATGATAAGGATGAGGTCATGCGTTACAAAGCGAGACTAGTTGCCCAAGGCTTCTCGCAACGCCCTGGCATTGACTACGAGGAGACGTATTCTCCCGTTATGGACATCATCACTTTCCGCTACTTAGTCAGTTTGGTAGTGTCCAAAATCAACATGCAACTTATGGATGTGGTTACAGCGTATCTTTATGGGGATCTAGATACGGATATCTATATGAAAGTCCCCAAGGGATTTCATGGCCCAAATCAAGTAGCTCTAAACCACGGAGCGCGTCTGTGAAATTGCGCTGCTCACTGTATGGCTTGAAACAATCCGGAAGGATGTGGTACAACCGCCTAAGTGAATACTTGGTTGGGAAGGGATACAAGAACAGGTGACATCCGTCCATGCATATTCGTGAAAAGAACAGATGCAGATTCGTGATTGTAGCCGTCTATGTAGATGACATGAATGTCATCGGTACCATAGATGAAGTCAATGAAACGGCCCGCTACCTTAAATCCGAATTCGAGATGAAAGATCCGGGAGGACTCGATTCGCTTGGGCTTAGAGCTAGAACATCGAGATGATGGTATACTCATTCATCACCGCCTATGTCCACAAAATGCTCGGGCGATTTAGCATGGACAAGGCACATCCTCTTGCTACCCCCATGATTGGTCGAAGTCTGGAAATGAACAAGGATCCGTTTCGTCTAAAGAGGAGGATGAAGAGGTCCTTGGGCAGAAACACCGTACCTTAGCGCAATCGGTGCGTTGTTGTATCTCGGCTCAATGTACTCGCCCGACATCGCATTCTCTGTGAATCTGTTAGCGAGATTTAGCTCCGCTCCCACGATAAGGCATTGGAATGGAGTAAAACACATCTTTCGATACTTGAAAGGCTCCGGTGACCTTGGATTGTTCTTTCCCTACGCAAAAGAGAGTGATATTCCGAAAGGAATTGTTGAGGTGAAGACGATGCATACCGACCGTCGATCTTCCTCTGATATTGCAGCTAAGCATGGTAGCTTGACTAATGTATGCTAATGCAAGCAAGCTTACCCCTTATGCAGAGAATCCTAACGACACGTTAGTTGGATTTGCCGATGCCGGTTATCTCTCCGACCCGCATAAAGGACGTTCCCAAACCGGTTATGTGTTCACCATTGGGAATACAATGATATCTTGGCGATCTACCAAGCGGACCCTAGTTGCTACTTCCTCGAACCATGCAGAGATAATTGCATTGCACGAATCCGTAAGGGAGTGCATTTGGCTCCTGGCCACCATAGACCATATACGAGGAACGTGTGGATTAGATCCCACTACAAAGAACTCCTACTTGCATCTTTGAGGACAATGCGGCATGCATTGAGCAGATGAAGTTAGGTTTCATAAAGGGTGACAATACCAAGCATATTGCGCCGAAGTTCTTCTATAATCGGCAGCAGCAGAAATTGCTGAATATCGAAGTGAAACAAGTGAGTTCCGATGAGAATATCGCAGACTTGTTCACTAAGTCTCTGCCGAAATCTACATTTGAGAAACATGTGAGGAGCATCGGAATGTATCGATTATCCGAGCTCAACTAAAGATGGCTCGATGGAATGAGTGTCATGTATACCTCGGGGAGTATACTTCACATGATTCGACATTTGTAGTTGGTGCGTTGCGCTCTTTTCCTCACCAAAGTCTTTATTTTCCCACGGGTTTTATTTGACTTGGAAAGGTTTTTTACCGAGGCAACACATTGTGCACCATGTTAGTATTAGCGTTCGACACGGGGGAGTGTTAGGAAATCCTTCCCGTATTGGTGTCTTACCTAATACTAGTTGTAGGGGGATAAGAGTTATGGTAGGTTCTAGACTCTTCCATAAGTAGTTGGATACTGTTAGATGTCTTACCTTAACTAGGAATTCTATGTATGGAAAGACTCTCTTTGTAATGCCTATATAAAGGCCCCTCTATTCATTGTTATCAATACAATTGATTGCTGTCTTTACTTTTCTCCTCAAACAAGTATGATATTATTTGTACAATATGTTTTTTTTTTACAAGAAAAAGCAGTTTATGGAAATTGAAAGATAAGGCATGAGGCATGCCATCATCAAAAGTTTACAAACAGAAGATAAGGCAACACCCCATCCATCAACAGATACAAACACAGCAAGTCACTCAAGCGGGTTACCGCACCAGACTCTAAACCTCTTACTCAGACATCACTGGCTCTATTGCACTCAACCCAACTCCATGTTCGCGACTTAATTTCCCCAAGAACCTTGTCAAGTTTCCACTCCACATTATTAAAAGCTACATCATTTCTAGACCTCCACAAAGTCCAGACAGTACAAACCCACACTGATGCTAAAATCATGCGATTTCTTGTACCTTTAGACAGGTTGCAAAACTGCAAAAAGTTGTCTTTGACCTCCTTCACCATTGGAGCTTTAATGCCGATCTCCACTGATCCCAGGCCTTATGGCATTCAACGAACAAATGTTTTATCGTCCCATCGCCACTTCCACACAGCGAGCAGCTTGTACCAGAATTTGTAAAATACACACCTCTTTTCATGAGCTCGTTCTTTGTAGCGATTTTCTGGGAGATAATTCTCCATGCTGTTGCTTTTCCTTCAATGGCGCCCAGTTCTTCCAAACCAGATCAAAAAATTTATTAACTCCTCCGACCGGCTCGAGCTTCCTTTCCAAGGTGATTCCATATCCGCTTTTGACAGAGTACATACCACACATTTCATGTTTCTAGATCCATCGATCGGGCTCCTCTTCAGCATTAAGCCTGCATTTCAGTAATTCAACAAGATTGTTAACTGACTCAAGTTCCCACTACCTAAACTCCCATCTCCAACCCAGCCCCCACAGCCAGAAGTTACCCTCCCACTTGCCAGCCCTTGCAACAGAACACCCCTTATCGAGACAGAGATCGTACAGCCGCAGGAACAAAACACGAAGTTTATCCTCCCCGAACCAATGGTCATCCCAGAACGAGGTATTCAACCCATTCCCCACCCTCCCAACAAACCAGCCCCCCTTATCATCTTTAATAGACGTCAACACATCTCCCCACCATCCCGTGACCCTCTGACCCGAATTCAGACTCTCTGTGTTGAGAAAAATACCGACAAACGTCACGTCACAATAAATAAAGCGGAACCTCGTTTGACAAATTCCCACTCTTCAATCGTAATTTTCTGGTTACCGACGAGTAGAGCAACAATTACAACTCGATAAAATTAATACAAATGATATCCGAAAAACAATAAAGACGAGACACAAATTTTTAGCGTGGAAAACCCCTCAAGACGAGAGTAAAAACCACGGGACCGAAGCCGCTTAAAATCTACTATCACCAATACACACAAATACACAATCGTCCCTAATACAAACTAGAGGTATACACCAATCGTCAAATACTTGGTAATAATGTTCTTCAAGTATTTGGAATCAACAACAACAACAAGATCGAGAAAGAAAACAACTGTAAATAGCTTACACAAAGAGCTAACGAAATACCCGTACTTCTGGACTCAAAAACTCGATCTACACCGGTGAAAAGATTTGCCCAATAGCTACCAAGCTCTTGTCAAAAGATCACGACGATCCGACCGATAAATCTCCGGAAAAATGAAGAAATGTATTTCTCTCTCTTGTTTCTCTCTCTGTATCTCTCTCTCTTGTTCTTCAAAGTGTGGAAGATGATAATGATAAAGTCCCGACTGAAAATCTGCATAAAAAGATACACTTTTGTAGGTTTGACCCGTGTGCCGCGGCCCGGTCCAAGTGTGCCGCGCCACACAGCACAAAAACTGCCCAGGTGCTCGAGCAGGGGCCGCGGCCCAGAGTACAGGCCATTTTGGCCTTGTGAAGCAAAATGCCTGGGACGCGGCTCGGCAGGGATGTGCCACGGCCCCAAGTGCTTCGGCAGGGACCGCTCGGCAAGGCACTCAGCATGGCGCTCGGCGGGGTGATCGGCAGGGCGCTCGGCGGGTGATCGACAGGGCGATCGACAGGAGCCGCTCGGCCATATTGAAGGGTGCTCGGCAGGGGCTCGGCAAGGCGATCGGCAGGCTGCTCGGCAAAGACTCGGCAGGGCGATCGGCAGGCTGCTCGGCGATCGCAGATCGCTTCAGTGGCGATCGGCACCGCCTCAGGTCATGCAAGGTGAGAAAATGACTATATTTTAGAAATTATTCCTACAAATCTCCCCCTTTCCGGAATATAGGAAGAGTTCGCCATCCCGTCGATCGAACAACACACTTTCACCTTCTCTCTACTCAACGCCTTGGTTAACTTATCAGAACCATTATCATCGGTATGAACTTTATCAAGTTCAAACAAACCATCCTCCAAAGCATCTCGGATCCAATGATACCTCACATCGATATGTTTAGTTCTCTTGTGAAAAGTCGCATTCTTAGCCAAATGAATCGCACTTTGACTATCACAAAGAACTACGTAACGTCGTTGTCGGAAGTCTAGCTCTCGTAAAAACATTTTCAACCATAAGAACTCTTTGCTCGCTTCCACCACCACAATATACTCGGCCTCCGTTGTAGACAAGGCAACGCACTTTTTCAATCTTGATTGCCATGACACGGCTCCCCCTGCGAACGTCATCAAATAACCAGAAGTGGATTTTCGGTTATCTTCATTACCGGCCATATACGAATCGGAATATCCAACAAGCATTGCTTTCCCGTTTCCAAACGTAATCCCCAATTTGGAAGTACCCCGTAAATATCTAAATATCCATTTTACGGCTTCTCAATGCTTCTTACCCGGATTCGATAGAAACCGGCTCACCACTCCCACGGCATGAGCAATGTCGGGCCTAGTACATACCATAGCGTACATCAAACTCCCGACCGCCGAGGCATATGGAATTTTATCCATATCCTCAATCTCCTCCTTCGTCTTAGGGCAATCTTGGCTCGTCAATTTAAAATTATTAGTAAGAGGCGAACTAACAACTTTAGCTTTGTCCATGTTGAAACGTTTAAGCACCTTCTCGATGTATTGCTCTTGCGACATGTGCAATTTCCGGGCTGCTCTATCCCGAGTAATTCTTATCCCAAGAATTTGTTTAGCCGCCCCCAAGTCCTTCATGGCAAAGGACTTACTCAATTATTTCTTTAAGTCGGCAATCCTTTCGGCATTCTTGCCAACGATCAACATGTCGTCCACATAGAGCAATAAGATGATAAAGTCATCATCTCCGAATTTCTTAAAAAATACGCAATGGTCGAGAGTCGTCTTCCGGTAGCCTTGCTCCCCCATAACCGACTCAAACTTCTTGTACCATTGCCTTGGTGCTTGTTTCAACCCGTATAAACTCTTCCAAAGTTTACACACATAATCCTCTTTTCCTTCGACCTCAAATCCTTCCGGTTGCTTCATATAAATTTCTTTGCCAAGGTCTCTGTGAAGAAAAGCCGTATTGACATCTATTTGCTCGACCTCAAGATCAAGGCTAGCCGCAATACCAAGGACCAATCGAATCGATCCTATCTTCACAACCGGAGAAAAAATCTCATCAAAATCAATGCCCTTCTTTTGACTAAATCCTTTCACCACGAGTCTAGCTTTGTATCGGGGCAACGAGGTATGCTCCTCTGAATTCACCCGATACACCCATTTATTTCTCAAAGCCCTCTCGCCTTTCGGCAACTTCACCAACTCGTAAGTATTATTCTCATGCAAGGAACTCATCTCATCTTGCATGGCATCCATCCATTCCTTCTTATTTTCATCCTCCATGGCCTCCGCAAAATATTCGGGTTCTCCCTCATCGGTGAGTAAGACATACTCATCGGCCGAATAACGGGCGGAGGGATGACGGTCCCTTGTCGACCGTCTATGTGGAACAAAAGATGGCATGTTCGTCACGGGTAGCTCGGGATGAGCTCCATCAGTGTCATCTTGTCTCAACTCATCGTTATCACCGGCATCTTGTTGTTCATCATTTTGGACGTCATCTCCAACGGGTGTCTCAACATTTTGTGGAGGAACGGGGTCCAAATCAATAAGATCATAGTCGTGTTGCGGAGTCGACTCTCCATTCTCAACATCTTTCATCGTTTGATCTTCTACAAAAACAATGTCTCTCGACCGAACAAGCCTCTTTGTAACCGGGTCATATAATCTACACCTGAACTCATCAAGCCCGTAGCCAATAAAAATACACGGCTTCGTCTTGGAATCAAGCTTTGATCTCTCATCATTCGGAATGTGAACAAAAGCTTTACATCCGAAGACCCTCAAGTGGCGGTACGAGATCTCTTTACCGCTCCACACCTTATCCGGAACATCAAATTCCAAAGGGACACACGGCGTCAAATTAATAACATGAACCGCCGTGTTCAAAGCTTCTCCCCAAAACGACTTTGGCAATCCAGCATGTGAGAGCAAACAACGAGCTCTCTCGACCAAAGTCCGGTTCATTCTCTCCGCCAAACCATTGAGTTGCGGAGTCTTCGGGGGCGTCTTTTGATGTTGGATTCATTGCTCTCGGCAATATTCATCAAAGGGTCCATTGTACTCTCCACCATTGTCCGTCCGGATACACTTTAGCTTCTTCCCGGTCTCTCTTTCCACCGAGGCATGAAATTGATTGAAAGTGTCTAACACTTGATTTTTGGTCTTCAAGGTGTATGCCCACACCTTTCTAGAGTGATCGTCCATGAATGTGACAAAATATCGGTAACCACCAAGCGTCCTCGTCTTCATAGGACCACAAACATCGGAATGAACAAGATCAAGAACATTTTCCTTCCGTGAAGGAGTATGATTCTTAAAAGTAACTCTCCTTTGCTTCCCGGCTAGACAATGAGAGCATCTTTTAAGGTGTACCTTGTGAACCCCGGACAAAATCTCCTTCTTCGACAATAGTGCCATTCCTTTTTCACTCATATGACCGAGCCTCTTATGCCATAGCTCGGCCATGTCATTATTTTCAATTGTGTTCACGAAATTAGTCGTGACCTTCGGAAGTGTCACGTACAATTTTCCTTCCTTTTGTCCTCTCCCGACAATCAAGGAACCTCTAGTGAGTTTCCACAACCCCTTGCCAAAACCACTATGATAGTCGTCATCATCGAGTAAACCAACGGACATAACATTAAGCCTCATGTTCGTAACTGTAATATCCGCAATTTCGAATTTCGGTAATTTTCTTTTTTCGGAGGAAGTTCGTTTTGACAACTCTATCATGACCGTTTCGTCATTCCGAGAATGATTAATTCTGCACTTTTTGTCATCCGAGTTCGTTTCGGTGTCGTTTTGTTGAGTTCCGTGTCCTTAATCGACTTTTTCACGTGGGAGTTCGACTTTGTAAAGTCACCATTAATTCTTGGAAACTCCAAAAATTCTGAATCTTTGCAACATTATAGAGCATCAAGTTATCTTTCCAATGGTTCAAACGGTGAGTCAATCGGAGTCCGCATTTAAGGAGTTATGGTCGAAATAGCGAGATCGCACGGTGTGCCTTTTTGGTGTTGAAGGGGGATGTACCGTGTGCCGCGGCACACTCAGGCTGTGCCGCGGCACTAAGCTGATTCCTGGGCGTTTTTGGTGGCCCTGGGCCGCGGCACACTTGTCCTGTGCTGCGGCACACGGGCTTTTTCTGCGTTTTTAGCAGATTTTCGAGGAGAAAACTTTATTTTTCTCCTCTCTTCTTCCTCCTTCCATCTAGAGCGATTTCAATGGCGATTTTGGGCGATTTGAGTGCTCCCAAACTTGTAGAGATCATCCACCTCAAGTCTTGTTGTAGATTTTCGGCCTCTACTTGAATCCTTCATCCAAATCAAGGTATTTTTGGCTTGAACCCTTGTTTTTGTAGATTTGGGGATTTTGCTTTTGATTTCGATTCCAATCCGTTTTTAATCAATTAATTGTCGTATAAACGTTGTTTTGAACTTGTTCTACGGATTGGATACTCGTATCTTTGGTTCGTTCAACCCGAGGGGTGATTTCTTTGTTCTTGAAGGGTCTTGAACATTTAATGTTCGATTAAATGTTCGAATGAGTTCCCTTTGATAGTTTGTTGGGATTTCCGTTGTTTTCGGCCTTGATTCTCGTCGTAATCATGTTTTATTATTCCTTACGGAGGATTATAGGTGCTCGATGATTCCGATGTTGAATTCCGTTGGTGATTGATGATTCATGTGGTGTTTTCCCGTAGTAATTTCGGTGTTATCGCGTTCTAGATAGTGTTCGGGAATTTGAGGGCTACCCGGCCGTATCCGTTCACTTTTCCATTGCTCGTGATATCGAGGCAAGTACCTTGCCCATACTTTTCTTATTTTGTGGATATGATGATCGGTGATCGTATTAGTGTGTTTGTTTGGTTGTTTGAAACGAAGTTTCAAAAGATTTCGGTTTGGCCTCGTTAAAGGCTTTCTTTCAAATGCGTGTGTGTTTTGTGAACGGTGTGTTTTGGGAATTGATTATGATTTGATTATTTTGAACGTTGAAGGATTTGATGATGATACTCCTATTGTTTAAAGTTATGGAATCGTGTATTCCGTATTTAATCTTGTTATTGTGTTTTGAAGAGTTTGATAATGGTGTCGAGTTAATGGCCATCTCTAGTGAGTATTCTTAATGAACTTACATTCTTAGCATGTTAGTATTGCATGAGTAACGTGTGTGTGTGTATGCTCACTGCGGGTTAGATCCGACGGGGTCTCGGTAGGGCTCCACGAAGTTGTGGAACCGCGAGCTTGCTTTTAACCACTGTGGGTTAGATCCGAAGGGGTCTCGGCAGGGATCCACGAAGCTGTGGGTCCGCGGTTAATTGTGGTGCATTTTACAAATGTGGTTTTGATTATTGGCATTTCCGGAAATGAGTGCTTTGGAACTGTGTTTTCATGATTGCATGCATCGACTAAGTGTGTAAGAGGTAAGTGTTCGTTTGGCTTACTTGGCTAGGATGGCACTAGAGTATTTTGTTGTTTGTTTTAAATCCTTTATTTGTGGATTTTGATATTGGGAGACGAACCTTGTGGTCGTTCTTGGGTACTGTGAGTTGATGAGATTTGGGGCTAAAATCCCAATGGTTTTGTAAAAGTCGTTTTATGGATTTGGGGCTAAAATCCCAACGGGTTGATAAATGTCATTTTTCGGAAAGTAAAGATTTGGGGCGGTGACCCCTTTTGTCTTGTGGATTTTGAAAAGTAGGATTTGATAATCCTAAATGGTTTTCTATTAAAACTCTCGATGGCATTCTAAACCGTCTTATAAATTATTTCCATTGATTTATGGTATTTCGATTTTTAAAGGTTTTCTCAAACCCTTGCCTCGAGAAGTACTTTTCGTTTCGTTTGGATCTTTGAGGATTCCTGGTTATTGTTATTCGTGGAATGTGAATTGTATGGCTCGTATTTGCACTTTGTATTTGCACTAGCAAAACAGTGGAGTTTTGCTAACCCCAGAGTATTCGGGGGGTGGATGTCTATTTTTGCATTCAGGTTTTGGAGCATAACACAGGGTCGGCACGAAGGATGATGAAAGATGAACGATACTAATCACACGAGGATCCGTTGATGTCGTATTGGTCTAGTTGTATTTTCTTTTCCGCTGCAGTATCTTTTCCCCGTTGTACGGGAGTTTATTGCATTTTGACCCCTGCGTGGGTATATGTTGTAATTGAGTTGTATATTTTTATTGAAAGACCAAATCGGTCTACTGAGTCATTTAGCCTTGAAGGCATTGTCGAGATGTTAAATGTTGTTACCAGCCTGGTAGATCTTCGAGGAGAGGGTCTACGGTGTGTAATATCCCTGAGTGGATTGGGGGTGTTACATAAATGGTATCAGAGCTTAGGTTGTGGAAACCTAGGCTGTCGGTTCAGTGGTGTCTGTTGAGTTTTGTCTTGTCGGATTATGTCTGACTAAGTCGTGTCGCGACGCGCCGTTTGAGTTTGTTGGTCGTGATTAGTATCGTGGGGCGATCATCATCTTCGTGCGACCTGTGGAAGTAAGTCTCCCTTCTTTGTGTTGTGCCTCGTGTGACACGAGCTATTTTTATGATTATTTGTTAAGCGATGGAATCCTTATGTGGATTTTGATTTCACGATATGTATTTAATCGACTCTCGTATTTGATTTATACGAGGAGTGTTGTCGCTTGTGATGTCTTTTTATTGTTGTTTTTGTCCGTTGTTGATGATTTTAGAATCGATTTGCACATTTTACAAGTTCTCTTGTGGAAGCTTTGTGCTTATACACGTTCGACTTGTTCACTAGCCAGTGCTGTAGGGTCTTTAGAGGCCTCGAATGGGGCCAGTGGTTTTGTTCTGAATGTGGTTATTTGACTCTAATATATTGTTCTTATGAGGAGTAGTGTTGCTGGATTGTGCATGTTGAACCGTATTTCTTTTATCCGCTGCGTGAGTTCTTTTGTAATGACTTTCGGTATTTTACCGACCGAGTTTTATTTCGATAACCGCTTCCCTTAACCGAGTTTTTGGCATTATGGCCTTGATCGTGTTGGCGAAATTCTTTTGACGGTATTTAGTATTTTGTAAATGGCTTTCGTGAGTTTTTGAAATATTACCGTCATCAGCCTTTTTGGCATTTTTGTAAATGGTTTTTAGCCTGGGGTTCCGACGCGGGACCCACAGCGCTATGATGTTCCGTGTGATTACCTGAAATTTTTGGGCATTCTAGCCTTTTTGGCATCGTCCTTTTTGGCATTGAATTATTTTCGAAAACTTGAGTATCTTAGAAATAAATTTCGAGACATATTTTTTTCAAATGAGTTATTTTCTTGTGGTACATCCAGGTGCCACAATATATTTCAAAATTTTTCTGCCTCGAGGACCAAAATGTTTTGAGATATTTTCAATGTTTTAGAAACACTTTTATTTAGACCCGAGGGTCGAATATTCTGAAAGTTTTCACTAAGAGAAAGTGGCCTCATTTTTATCAAATGCGAAACGGTTCTCCAAAGTCTCGATAACGATGTTTCACGTTTGTACTTTTTGAAAGGTGATACTCAAGATCAATCGGTGTTCTTCTAAATTATTTTCAAAATGAGGTTTTCGTTTTTAAAACCTATCCATTCCCGTTTGAGGGCTGGGTATATATGTATGATGTTCGCGTTGTCATTTTGATGTTTGCTCCCGAGTATGACCGAATTGGCGGTGTGAGCGTTGAGTCGTTTTCCACACATTTGTTGTGTTAGCCCCTTGTGAGAGGTGGGATGTTGGTGTTGAATATTGTCGCCTCGTGGTGATTTCTGCATTGTCGCGCATGTGCGAGCTGTTAGAGCTTGGTTTGGTATGACCGTGTGTATCGGTGATAGTTCCGTTATGTGTCGGTTGTTTAATGTCTTGTTACCTTGCTCCCGTTTTTGTGAATTTCGTGGATGAGGTCGGAGGTAATGCCCGTACTATTTTGACTTCTGTATTTTCTCTTTCTCCAGTCTATCGATTCGCTCATGTTCGTTGACACTTTATGAACTTGTTCTGTATTTCGGTTTCATCGTTCGAACGAGCTGTGATCTTGTTGTGGGCCGATCTGGTTATCGATGTGACTTTTTTTCGAGTTCAGTTTGATTCTTGTGAACCTTGTTCGGGAGTAATATCATTTGGTTCTACTAGTCCTTTTATTCGAAGGGATCGGATTTTGAACTTCTGTATATTCTACTTTGTCGACTCATTTATGTTCGTTGACATTTCTGAGCTTGTCCTGCCCCTTGTTTTTGTTTATCGAACGAGTGTGGCATCATTTCGGAATAACTCGTTTGTCGTTGTGACTTTTCAATTTCTATTCCCTTTCATGTGGATCTTATGTGAATGCATATGTTGTTGTTTTCACCGGATCATATATTGTCTCGAGTCGAGATGTGAACCTTGGAGTTGTTGTTTGAATTTTATTGTTCTTCGTGATTCGAACATGATTGTTCGCTTTTTGTTGTCTCGACCGTTGTGGTTCGGTCGTTTGTTTGTTTGGTTTTTGTCCTCGTTTCGTGATCGTTGAGCATTCAGGCTCCTTCCTAATTCCCTTAAGTTTGGGAAATTAGTCTCGTTTTCGATCTTCCAACCCTTGGGCGGTGGAATTCCGTGTTAGTTCAGCGATTGGCTCGCGTTTCGATTGATGTACCGTTGGGTCGGTCAATCATACTGACTTTCGTTCGTTGTGTTTTGTGATTGTCGGATAATTGACTTGGCTATATTATCCGTTTGATGACGCTTGTCATTTGTTGGTTTTATTGTATCCCTAACGGCGACGTTGTGTTGGTCGTCGTGGAGCGTGTTTTCACGCCGTATGTCTCTTTGCGTTTCTTGCAGCGTTTCGCCGTTTAGCGCGAGTTTTCTATTTTTGTGTATCTCGTCGAGTTTTCCTGGCCGGTATATTGCTCCCCCCTACTTGTTTTAAGTTTCGGGACGAAACTTCTTTTAAGGAGGGTAGAATGCAATATCCGCAATTTCGAATTTCGGTAATTTTCTTTTTTCGGAGGAAGTTCGTTTTGACAACTCTATCATGACCGTTTCGTCATTCCGAGAATGATTAATTCTGCACTTTTTGTCATCCGAGTTCGTTTCGGTGTCGTTTTGTTGAGTTCCGTGTCCTTAATCGACTTTTTCACGTGGGAGTTCGACTTTGTAAAGTCACCATTAATTCTTGGAAACTCCAAAAATTCTGAATCTTTGCAATTTTATATAGCATCAAGTTATCTTTCCAATGGTTCAAACGGTGAGTCAATCGGAGTCCAGACGAAGGAGTTATGGTCGAAATAGCCGAGACTGCACGGTGTGCCTTTTTGGTGTTGAAGGGGGCTGCATTGCAGCCGCGGCACACTCAGGCTGTGCCGCGGCACTAAGCTGATTCCTGGGCGTTTTTGGTGGCCCTGGGCCGCGGCACACTTGTCCTGTGCCGCGGCACACGGGCTTTTTCTGCGTTTTTTAGCAATATTTCATAGCATCTTCTGATCGAGCCGAGTCCTGGGCACGATTTCCCGGCAGCGAGTGATTATTTCTCGGGTTTCGGTCCGCTCACTTTTATGCAGGCCATGATGACCCATGTGCAGTTGCTCAATCATCATTGCGCCACTCTGACCGGATTAATCGAGAGAACTCTCCGCATTTGAGCCACCGCTAAGGAAATTGCCGAAAGAAGAACTCGCATATGTCAACAGGAAATCAACGAAGCGTAATCTATCCGAAGGCGGTCAGTCAACCTGCAAGAATCCTCGTGTGAGTCCTATCATTTCTGAGCGACCTCCTACGGCGCATAATCGTGTGGGATCTCATTCCCGAGCGGCCAGTTCAGCCATCACCTGTTTTAATTGTGGAACGCCGAGTCATTTCAGCACTGAGTGTCTGAAACCGTCTATCACGTGCTATAATTGTGGGAATTTTGGGCATAAGGCCCGTTTTTGCCGAAAGGACTCCAAGTCGGCTCCGGTTTCATCTCAGGCCCCGAAGCAACCAGCGTTTCAGAATCAGACTGCTTTATCATCGTCGTTTAAGACAATTGAAGCAAATAGAGTTGGAGCTCGTATTTATCAGACGGGAGCGTCCGGTTCGGGGCCGGCAAGTCCCAGATTCATATGATGAGGAGGATCGACGATCCGGTGGCCCGAATGATTTCAGGTATACTCGTAATTTTATTTCAACTTGTGTGTACCTTTTGATGCTGGTACACCGCATTCATTCATTTTCGAATCATGCTTGAATAGACTTATTTCGGGATAGTCCTACTGCTTGTGGACCTCATACCATCGGTCTACCTGACGATGGAAGAATTTTCGGAATCATACCGAATTAAGCTTAACGACCGCGATTGATTGATGGATCTAATCGTGGTGAATTTATCTTAGGACGACTTAATTTTCGGTATTAGTTGGCTTAACCGTCTTGATACTATCCTCAGTGCTTGTTAGCGTTTGGTCGCTATCTTTCCGTCGTTGGTTGTCGAATGTGTGCTTCAGAAGTAATCCCCGTTGTTCCAAAGAGAAATTTTATTATGGCGAAAGCAGAGAAATTCCGCAATCGAACTATCCAATCATTCATTGTATCATTTTCATCGATTGACCTTTCTAAGGCAATCGAGTTATTCAATCATTTCTTGTATCATTTCCATCGATTGGCTTTTCTAAGACAATCGAGTCATTCAATCATTCATTGTATCATTTTCATCGATTGACCTTTCTAAGGCAATCGAGTTATTCAATCATTCCTTGTATCATTTCCATCGATTGGCTTTTCTCAGACAATCGAGTCATTCAATCATTCATTGTATCATTTTCATCGATTGGCCTTTCAAAGGCAATCGAGTTATTCAAACATTCCTTGTATCATCTTCATGGATTGGCCTTTCTAAGGCAATCGAGTTGTTCAATCATTATTGGTATCTCTTTTTATCGATTGACCATTCTAGGGCAATAGAAATGTTCAATCATTCGTGGTATCATTGTCATCGATTGACGATGTATTTCCAGACGAGTTATCTGGTTGCCTTCACATAGAGTAAGGGAATTCAGGAGTGAGTTGGAGCCGGTACGTCCCCTTTATCGAAGGCACCGTATCGGATGGCCCCGACTGTAATGCAGGAGTTGAAGATTCAACTTGAGGAATAGTTCGAGGAAGGTTATATCCAACCGAGTACGTCCCCGTGGGGAGCACCAAAGGTCGCTTGTCAAGAAGAATGATAGTTCTTTTCGCTTGTGTATCGATTACGGGAGTTGAACAGGTGATGATCAAGAGTAGTATCCTTTACCTCGTATTGATGATCTTTTAGATCAACTTCGTGAAGCTTCGGATTTTCCAAGATCGACTTAAGATCCGGATATCACCAGCCATGGATTCGAGAGTCGGATATCGAGGACAGCGTTTCGTACACGCTATGGTCATTATGAGTTCGTAGTTATGCCGTTAGAGCTAACTATTGCACCTGCGGTATTCATGGAGTTAATGAATCGGGTTTTCATCGACTTTTTAGATCAGTTTGTTGTTGTCTTCATCGATGACATTTTGATTTATTCTCGTAGCCAAGAGGAACACGAGGTACGTCTTCATCAGGTTCTCGACGTGTTGAGACGAGAACAACTTTATGAAAAGTTTTCCAAATGTGAGTTCCAGAGGTCCGAGGTGACTTTCTCGGACATGTAATTTCATCTGACAGAGTTCGTGTCGACCCTCAGAAGACGGAGACTATCCGAGATTGGCAACCTACGAAGGATATTAAGTAAATCCGATGTTTCCTCGGAATAGTTGGTCAATTATCCAACCCACGACCTGGAGCTAGCAGCCGTGGTTTTTGCGTTGGGGATTTGGCGTCGTTACCTTTATGGCATCACCTTTCAGTTATTCACCAATCACAAGAGTTGAAGGATATATTTACTCACAAGGAGTTAAATATGCGACAGAGGCGGTGGTTGGAACTAATCAAAGATTTTGATATCGAGATCCTTTACCACCTGGGCAAGGCGAACGTTGTCGCCGACGCCTTGAGTCGTAAGTCCGTTCAGGAGCAGATGCTTGCTCGTTTAACAGTTCAGAAGGAGCTTCAGCAGGAATTCCTTAGACCCGAGATCGAGGTCTGGCTTCAGCGAGTTCAGGGACATCTTTGTATGTTAGAGATTTCATCGTCACTTGAGGAGGTAATCAGAGAGAATCGTGAGTTCGACCCTTCATTGTTGCGCATCCGTGAAGATGTGGCTCAGGGAAAGCCCTCGGATTCGTGGTCCACGAGGATGGATTTTGAGGTTTAAGAACCGGTTGTGTATCGCGAATGACGAGTTGAAAAACTCTATTTTGTGAGAAGCTAATGCTACCCCTTATTCTCGTTCATCCGGTCCAAGAAGATGTACAAGGACTTGAAACAAAATTACCGGTGGAGTAATATGAAGCGAGAAGTCGTGGAATTTGTTTCGAGATGCTTAACTTGCCAACAAGTCAAGATTGAACATCGGCCGATCCGGGTATGTGAAACCTCTCCTATTCAGTGGAAGTGGGAAGACATTTCTATGGATTTCATCACGAGTTTGCCGACGAGTTGTCGTGGCATGAATACAATCTGGGTGATTGTGGACCGCTTAACTAAATCAACTCATTTTCTTGAGATTAAGGATACTTGGGGTCCCGAGAGACTTGCCCAGTTATTCATCAAAGAGATAGTGAGACTGCACGGTACTCCTAAAAGTATCGTTTCCGATCGTGACGGACGGGTTGTGTCACATTTTTGGAAATCGGTTCATCGTGCTATGGGAACTCAGCTTAATCTCGATCGCCTTTCATCCTCGGTCAGACGGACAATCGAGAGAACTATTCAGACATTAGAGGACATGTTGAGGGCATGCGTCCTCGATTGGAAGGACGATTGGGAAGCCCAACTACCGTTGATCGAGTTCACGTATAATAATAGTTGGCATGCTTCCATTAAGATGGCACCTTACGAGGCCTTGTACGGTCGTCGTTGTCGCTCTCCTTTGTGTTGAGATGACTTGTCAGAATCAATCGGCACCGAGTCCGATATGCTTATAGCCGCCCGAGAGAAGGTAGCTTTGATCAAGAGTCGTATGTTGACATTTCGAGTCGACATAAATCATATGCAGATAATCGTCGTCGACCACTAGAGTTCGAGACGGGTGACCATGTTTTGGTCAAGGTATCCCCGAGTCGAGGTATTTTCCATTTCGGAAAACGGGGGAAGTTGAGCCCGAGATTCATTGGACCGTTTGAAATTTTGGATCGAGTAGGCGAGTTAGCTTATCGATTGGCTTTACCTCCGGCTTTGAGCAGGATTCATAATGTGTTTCACGTCTCTCAGTTGCGGAAGTATGTTGCCGACTCGAGTCACATACTTCAGTTCGACGAAATCAAGATCGCAGATGATCATTCGTACGAGGAGCGTCCTGTACGAGTGTTAGAGCGGCGAATCAAACAGTTGAGGAACAAGACGATCCCTTTGGTCAAGATTCAGTGGTCTAGACACGGAGTCGAAGAGGCCACTGGGGAAACCGAGGAGAATATGCGGGAGAGTTATCCCGAGTTGTTTGACCCTTAGTTTGGGACGAAACTCTTTTTAAGGGGAGTATGTAATACCGGTTGTAATTCAGTCATTATCAGTCAGGAATTTCATGCGGTGATTGTCACTCAGTGGATTTTCCCTCAATTATAATCATTCATCAATCATGTTCATTCACCGTGTTCACCGCTCGGAAAAACTTGAGTTGTGTATCGTTATTGTTCATTGTTTCAACTTTCCTCATATGAGTTCGACTTTGTTAGATCACCATTAATTTTTGGTAACTCCAAAAATTCTACATCTTGCAATATTATAGAGCATCGAGTTAGCTTTCCAATGGTTCAAAGCGGTGAGTCAATCGGAGTCCGGACGAGAGAGTTATGGTCGTTTAGCTCGACCGCTCATTTTTGATTTTGGCGATCAGCATCGAGCGAACTTCGGCCGTGTCGTCCGACACGGCCCGTGCCGTACTCGTCCGGAAAATGCCGAAGTCTCGCCTCGGGACCCGGCCGTGTCGTGCAGCACGGCCGAGTCGGACTCTTCCGGATAAGCGAGCCGGCGCCGGCGCGCCGGCCGTGTCCCGTGACACGGTCGAGTCATGCCGAAGTCGGCTGTCGGACGGGTCACTTTCGGAAGGCCCTCGCGCGCGACCGTGTCAAGCGGGACACGGTCGAGTCCTGTCGGCGGTATGCGACACGACCGTGCCCGATCGGCCGGGCCGTGTCGGCGAGTAATCGACCCCTTTAAATTGGTTTTTGAGCATTTCGGCTCATTTTTTCATCTTTTCCACCTTCTTACGAGAGAGATTAGCTTGAGGGAGAGTTTTCTTCATCAATTATCATTTGGGTGTTTGATTTTCTTCATCTCCTTTCGATCGTGGCTTGATAATCAATCTAACGCGTGTTCTTCGGATTAAAGTACTTGAATCTTCAAGAGGTAATTCCTTCAACACTTTGGACTTCGATTTTGTGTTGAGATATGATGTTTTGGACGTTATAATCATGTTATATGAAGGGATATGTATATGATTATGAGTTTGTATAAGGATTCATTGGATTATTGAGGAATTATTCAAGAACACCTTGAATATCGAGTTGGAATTGGGGATTTTCGACTAATTGTTGTTATAATCACGTTTTTGGATATTCATATCGGATTATTGATCGTATTGGAGATGTTTTATTGGTTTGAAACACTTCTTGGGAGATTTGATATTGGTATATTGAAGTTTGATTGTAAACAATCGGAGTTTGGACGCAACGTGTTTGTTTTAATGCCTCAATGGACTTAGTTTTATCGTATCGACGTTTTGAGTTCGTTATATTCGTGTTTGATTCGTATATTGATCGGATTGTCGGTAATTGTATTGAATTAAGGTTGTTCGTGCGACCGACACTTCATTTAGGACATTTGTTCGTGGAAGGACTTTCTTCATCGGTATTTAGTAAGTTAATTCTTACTCGGTTAAAAGGATATTCATACCTTTTGTTGTTGATCATTCATAATCATAACTCATCCATCATTGTATTAATCATATTAAAACTTGTTATTGTCAATTAATCACTTGATCATAAGGAACAGCGGTTCCAATCTTTTCGTTGAGCTATCATTCATTTCATTATTACCCTCATCTCGGTGAGTCATTCTTGACTTTGTCAGATTATTATTTATTCATTGATATTCATTACGGTCATTCTCGTTCATATGACCTTCTGGGTTCATATTGCGTGGCCGGGTGTGGCTGTGTGGAATTTTTAGTCGGGCACACGATGGTTATTGTATTGGGTTCACCGATATATTAGACCGTGCACACGGGAAAGCGTTACACCGTGAGACTAATTAGGTACACGGACGGGTGTTGTACACTTACAGAACATTACGGGCGTACTATGATACTCCTCTTCGCGTAATTCATAACTAAGAATATTTCATAACTTGATTAATCATAATTGTGTATTTTCAACCCTTGAGGATTGTTGTTCTTTGTAATCGACCCGTTTGGGGATTTTGTTTTTCGTGTCATGGCAAGGCAAACGCACGGGAATAGCATGTTGATGTCGAGGAGTCCTAGTGATACTAGTAGGGGGCCCCGATCTTTCAGTTATTCATGTTATTGTCCTTTATTTTCCGCTGCAGACTTTCATTTGAATACTCCGTTTCATGCAGTGTTGTGTATTTTATCTTCATATAAAATACACTAGTATTCGGTATTATCCTGGTGTGTTGTAACTAAACTCCTCATCGGAGTAATTATTGTTGTAATGTAGTTCGGTACTACATTTATCTTGTGTAATTCATTCATTTTCATTTGCCTGGTGGGTCCCAGTTGGGGATCTACGGCACTGTAATATCCGCCTAGTTTGGGGTGTTATTCTTCCTCCTTCCATCTAGAGCGATTTCAATGGCGATTTTGGGCGATTTGAGTGCTCCCAAACTTGTAGAGATCATCCACCTCAAGTCTTGTTGTAGATTTTCGGCCTCTACTTGAATCCTTCATCCAAATCAAGGTATTTTTGGCTTGAACCCTTGTTTTTGTAGATTTGGGATTTTGCTTTTGATTTCGATTCCAATCCGTTTTTAATCAATTAATTGTCATATAAACGTTGTTTTGAACTTGTTCTACGGATTGGATACTCGTATCTTTGGTTCGTTCAACCCGAGGGGTGATTTCTTTGTTCTTGAAGGGTCTTGAACATTTAATGTTCGATTAAATGTTCGAATGAGTTCCCTTTGATAGTTTGTTGGGATTTCCGTTGTTTTCGGCCTTGATTCTCGTCGTAATCATGTTTTATTATTCCTTACGGAGGATTATAGGTGCTCGATGATTATGATGTTGAATTTCGTTGGTGATTGATGATTCATGTGGTGTTTTCCCGTAGTAATTTCGGTGTTATCGCGTTCTAGATAGTGTTCGGGGATTTGAGGGCTACCCGGCCGTATCCGTTCACTTTTCCATTGCTCATGATATCGAGGCAAGTACCTTGCCCATACTTTTCTTATTTTGTGGATATGATGATCGGTGATCGTATTAGTGTGTTTGTTTGGTTGTTTGAAACGAAGTTTCAAAAGATTTCGGTTTGGCCTCGTTAAAGACTTTCTTTCAAATGCGTGTGTGTTTTGTGAACGGTGTGTTTTGGGAATTGATTATGATTTGATTATTTTGAACGTTGAAGGATTTGATGATGATACTCCTATTGTTTAAAGTTATGGAATCGTGTATTCCGTATTTAATCTTGTTATTGTGTTTTGAAGAGTTTGATAATGGTGTCGAGTTAATGGCCATCTCTAGTGAGTATTCTTAATGAACTTACATTCTTAGCATGTTAGTATTGCATGAGTAACGTGTGTGTGTGTGTGTATGCTCACTGCGGGTTAGATCCGACGGGGTCTCGGTAGGGCTCCACGAAGCTGTGGAACCGCGAGCTTGCTTTTAACCACTGTGGGTTAGATCCGACGGGGTCTCGGCAGGGATCCACGAAGCTGTGGGTCCGCGGTTAATTGTGGTGCATTTTACAAATGTGGTTTTGATTATTGGCATTTCCGGAAATGAGTGCTTTGGAACTGTGTTTTCATGATTGCATGCATCGACTAAGTGTGTAAGAGGTAAGTGTTCGTTTGGATTACTTGGCTAGGATGGCACTAGAGTATTTTGTTGTTTGTTTTAAATCCTTTATTTGTGGATTTTGATATTGGGAGACGAACCTTGTGGTCGTTCTTGTGTACTGTGAGTTGATGAGATTTGGGGCTAAAATCCCAATGGTTTTGTAAAAGTCGTTTTATGGATTTGGGGCTAAAATCCCAACGGGTTGATAAATGTCATTTTTCGGAAAGTAAAGATTTGGGGCGGTGACCCCTTTTGTCTTGTGGATTTTGAAAAGTAGGATTTGATAATCCTAAATGGTTTTCTATTAAAACTCTCGATGGCATTCTAAACCGTCTTATAAATTATTTCCATTGATTTATGGTATTTCGATTTTTAAAGGTTTTCTCAAACCCTTGCCTCGAGAAGTACTTTTCGTTTCGTTTGGATCTTTGAGGATTCCTGGTTATTGTTATTCGTGGAATGTGAATTGTATGGCTCGTATTTGCACTTTGTATTTGCACTAGCAAAATAGTGGAGTTTTGCTAACCCCCGAGTATTCGGGGGGTGGATGTCTATTTTTGCATTCAGGTTTTGGAGCATAACACAGGGTCGGCACGAAGGATGATGAAAGATGAACGATACTAATCACACGAGGATCCGTTGATGTCGTATTGGTCTAGTTGTATTTTCTTTTCCGTTGCAGTATCCTTTCCCCGTTGTACGGGAATTTATTGCATTTTGACCCCTGCGTGGGTATATGTTGTAATTGAGTTGTATATTTTTATTGAAAGACCAAATCGGTCTACTGAGTCATTTAGCCTTGAAGGCATTGTCGAGATGTTAAATGTTGTTACCAGCCTGGTAGATCTTCGAGAAGAGGGTCTACGGCGTGTAATATCCCTGAGTGGATTGGGGGTGTTACAGTAACATGTTTTACATTTCGTAAAACAAGTTCCATTCCGGTGTCGAATCTCAAATGCACATCTCCCACTCCAACAATCTTGGATATCCCATCGTTACCCATCTTGACTATACCAAAGTCGCCCGGAGTATAAGAGGAATAAAAATCTCTACGTGATGTAATATGACATGTAGCTCCACTATCGACCACCCAACTCGAATCATCTCTCGAAAGATTGACCATATCATAATCACAACAAACAAAGAACTCTTCAGTAGTAGTATTAACTTCGGCTTTATCATTACTACCGCTTTCCTTCTTTTGTGAATTTTCTCGGCCTTGGTGATTCTCCTTCTTCAATTTTCGGCAAAATTTCTTAGTATGCCCTTTCTTACCACAGTGGTAACATTCGATATTGGCATACTTCCCCCGAGAACTACTCCTTTATGGCCCTCTATTACTCGGACCTCTACTTTGACCTCTCCCCCGTCTTTCGATAACTAGAACATCCGACTGTAACGAAGATCCTTGTGCTTTTCTTCGGACCTCCTCATTCAACATGTTCCCTTTAGCTAGTTCCATCGAAATGACTCCATCGGGGACGGAAACGACGTTCGAAATGTCTCCCAGGAATCCGGCAATGTTCCTAACAACCACAAAGCTTGCACCTCCTCTTCGAATTTAATTCCCATTCCGGCAAGTTGATTAATTATGCCTTGGAATGTATTTAAATGATCCGATAGAGGAGTCCCGTCTCGAAATTTCAAATTCATCATTTGTTTAATGAGGAATAACTTATTATTCCCCATCTTCCAAGCATACAATTGCTCGAGCTTGTGCCATAACTCTCGAGCATCCTTCTCTCCACTAATATGGTTCAAAATGTTTTCATCCACCCATTGTCGAATATATCCGCAAACTTGGCGATGCAAAATTGTCCACTCCGCGTCGGACTTCCCTTTCAGTTTATCTTTGCTAAAAACCGGCATATAATAATCCTTCACGTATAGAAGGTCTTCCATCTTCCCCTTCCATACGTGGTAGTTTGAACCGTTCAAGTTAACCATTCTACTCGTGTTGGCTTCCATCTTACGATTGAGATACTAAACAACCACGAAACAACAAATTCCGTGGCTCCGATACCACATTGTTGGGAAAAATATCGACAAACGTCACGTCACAACGAATAAAGCGGAACCTCGTTTGACAAATTCCCACTCTTCAATCGTAACTTTGTGGTTACCGACGAGTAGAGCAACAATTACAACTCGATAAAATTAATACAAATGATATCCGAAAAACAATAAACACGAGACACAAATTTTTAGCGTGGAAAACCCCTCAAGACGAGAGTAAAAACTACGGGACCGAAGCCACTTAAAATCCACTATCACCAATACACACAAATACACAATCGTCCCTAATACAAACTAGAGGTATACACCAATCGTCAAATACTTGGTAATAATGTTCTTCAAGTATTTGGAATCAACAACAACAACAAGATCGTGAAAGAAAACAACCGTAAATGGCTTACACAAAGAGCTAACGAAATACCCATACTTCCGGACTCAAAAACTCGATCTACACCGGTGAAAAGATTTGCCCAATAGCTACCAAACTCTTGTCAAAAGATCACGACGATTCGACCGATAAATCTCCGGGAAAATGAAGAAATGTATTTCTCTCTCTTGTTTCTCTCTCTATATCTCTCTCTCTTGTTCTTCAAAGTGTGGAAGATGATAATGATAAAGTCCCGACTGAAAATCTGCATAAAAAGATACACTTTTGCAGGTTTGACCCGTGTGCCGCGGCCCGGCCCAAGTGTGCCGCGGCACACAGCACAAAAACTGCCTAGGTGCTCGAGCAGGAGCTGCGGCCCAGCCAGAAGGGGCCGCGGCCCAGAGTACAGGCCACTTTGGCCTTGTGAAGCAAAATGCCTGGGTCGCGGCTCGGCAGGGATGTGCCGCGGCCCCAAGTGCTTTGGCAGAGGTAGTCGGCAGGGGTGCTCGGTAGGGACCGCTCGGCAAGGCACTCAGCATGGCGCTCGGCGGGGTGATCGGCAGGGCGCTCGGCGGGTGATCGACAGGGCGATCGACAGGAGCCGCTCGGCCATATTGAAAGGTGCTCGGCAGGGGCTCGGCAAGGCGATCGGTAGGCTGCTCGGCAAAGACTCGGCAGGGCGATCGGCAGGCTGCTCGGTGGGCGATCGGCAAACTGCTCGACAGGGCGATCGGCAGCTGCTCGGCAGGGCTGTGCAAGGTGAGAAAATGACTATATTTTGGAAATTACTCCTACACTCTAATCCCCCACGTAAACCTCTATTGCTCCCTCCTCCCCCCAACACAACATCAATACACTGTGCATCCCCACCCCCAATAGCCCTCCAAACCCACTTTCCCATCAATGCTTTGTTAAAGCATTCAAGATCCCGCACCCCAACACCCCCAAGCAATTTTGGATGAGAGAGAGAATCCCACTTTGCCCATACTATTTTTCTATCGCTCACCCCACCCCCCACAGGAACGCTTGTTGTAGAGCAATAAGCTTTTTGACTAAAGAGTACATAAGTCGGAAGCGCCGAGAGCACGGATTTAACTAAAGTTATTCTACCTCCCAACGAGATTTTCAACTTGCTCCATTTAATAAGCCTATTTTTGACCTTTTCAATGACGTAGTCTCAATCTTTAGCCCGTCGGTGTCTGCAGCCCACATTGACCCCGAGATATTTAAATGGAGCTGCTTTATTCTTGCATCGAAGAATGTTTGCGATGTCTTCCATAATGCCTGCCTCAACTTTGATCGGAATCGTCTGACATTTATCCGTATTAATCTGTAGCCCAGACACCGCTTCAAGCACTATAAGAAACCTCTTAAAAAATAATGCGTTCCTCAGAGTGGCTTTCCAAGAAAGATAGTGTCGTCGGCGAACTGTAAATGTGACACAACCAATTTTTGGGCACCAATTTCCATTGGCTTGAACAGACCCATCCGGACTGCTCTCTTCAATAAAATCCCAATACCCTCCGCGGCAATAATAAACAAAGAATGGTGAAATCGGGTCTCCTTGTCTCAATCCTCTCCCAAGTCTAAAATCACCCGACGGACTACCGTTTACAAGCACGTCCGCGTAGGCTGTTCCAACACATTCTGTAATCCAAGGCACCCATTTATCACATAATCCAAAGGCCTTTCTCATATCCACTAGGTTGCTCCACTCCACCGAGTCGTACGCCTTAGCGGAGTCGATCTTGAGAATAGTGCCCTAGGATATTCGATGTGCCTAGATTTGTAATTGTCACATTTAAATAAAGTTATTTGATATTTCTTGTTGATTATTATAATGTGTGCATGTTTTAATATTATAATAATCGAATAATAGTTATTCACGAATAATAAGATTATTCAAATGTCCCTGGTACAATCGCGCTGAGTAGAGACTCAAGTGATTAATATACTAGTATAAGTTTGATTGATAATCATCGGATAATTATGCGTATGGTACGGATCAATCTTATGGGTATTGGTTGGAGAACTAATATTGGACAGACCCGCATTGAGATCACTGCATGGAAATGTCATAAGTGAATCTCAATATAACAGTATGTCAATAAATCCTTAAACCTGAGATTATCATAGAGTGCAACATGATAACTGCTATGCTGTTGTAGGAAATCCCTCACAATATGCCGCAAGTGCACGGTGTCAACAAGTAATAAAATGATAATTAAAGTATCGTTCCCTCGAGGACTGATTTCACTAAGTACCAAAATATAGTCAACTCACAATTTTATTTGAAGAATAATTATATGGAATTTATACCTAAACTAATTGCCGAAAATAAATAATAGTACTAATAATAATAATAATAATACTAATAAGGGTGTAGGATTATGATTTTCACCTCAAACAATCAGGAATGATATTCATTCAATTCAATTCACTTTTATTCAATTGATTGTAAGTCAGGAATTCCTAAATTATTCTAAAGCTTTTCCCAAGGTCGATAGAAAATACTACGAAATATTAACTCGATATATCCCTATTCGAATTAGATAATTAATAGCTAAAAAAGTTCAAGAATCCCCACAATAATTAGGCTTCACAATTCCATGAGTATATCCCTATCTCACGAAAATTATGACTCGTCTCACAAGAACTATGCCTAAATTTCATCTCCCGAATCCATAAAGACATTCAAAACAAATTAACTATTGGCCAGACAATTAAAAAGCATTAAGAACAGTAAGAAGAATCCAATTCAATAGAATAACGAGTAAATCAAAATAATAATAAATAATCAAATTGTCATGAAATCGGCTACAATCACAATCCTACTCGAATAGATCTAAAAACTAAGATGCAGAAAAACTAAGAAAAACCGTAGGGAATCCGTGGTCTTGTCGTCGGCCACAAATCTCCTCCTTGTGTTCTTCGCCCTAGCTATCGATCCACCTCCTTTGTTCCGATCTGATCCCCCTTTTTTCTTCAGCCCTTCAATGCTTATTTATAGTCGTCATCCGTCTCCAAAACGCGTCCGTGTGATTAGATCGAGAACAGGCTCCAAAACGGCCCAGAAATGCAGAATATTCAGCAAAACCGCCCGGTGGGCCGCGGCTCACACGTTCAGCGCCCCATGCCTGGGCGCCTTTTTTTCCTCCTGGGCCGCGGCTCACTTAGGCTGTGCCGCGGCTCATAGTACAGTGTGCTCAGCGCTCGCTGGTTGTCTTCGTGTGCCGCAGCTCACTTGGTTTGTGCCGCGGCTCATGACCAAAAACTGCTGTTTTCGCCTGTTTGTCATCGTTTTGGCTTCCGGAGTCCAATTTCCTGCAAAACATATAAGAGTAGTGCATTAAAAGCTCATTTATGCTGAATTAGGCTCAAGATGGACATAAAATAATGATATAAAAGCGCATAAAAATACGCCTAACAAATACCCCCAAACTTGAGCCTTTGCTTGTCCTCAAGCAAAAATTATCAATTTTAAACAAAATATATCGTGAATAATCATGCAAGTCCATAGTGCTCAACTTAATCAATACTAACCTGAAAATCTCAAAGAATAGTACAAGTATCGTAATAGCGAGTCGCATCTAGGACACTGATTCCACTAAGTAACCAATTTCAGTCCTAATCAATCGTTCATGAAGAAAATCAAGCTCAAAGATTAACAAGCGTGAATTTAACCGACCGTCAATATGAAGGGTTAGATTAAAGAAGCCAATTCGCCTAATCCCACAGTCTATTGGCAAAATTCAAGAGTTCCATTATCAAAATTACTCTTAGGACAGCATTCCCTTATGTATGATCAATAATATGATTCGAGTTAACCACTAGGTTTCGGCTCTCGGGATATTTCATCGGGATGATCCTATGGTGGATTTCCATTCTCATGTATCGGGGAACCGTTTGACGTAAAAGACACTCATGGGGCGCATGGATGCTTCTAGTTACTAAGCCCCCCTCTACAGCGGAGAAAAAAACTCGAATAGCAATTCCCGCATGTCAAGGTTGCCGTTTTACGCGAGAGTAGACAACGGGTCACGTGAATACCCCCGGTTACTAGACTCCCCATCATCGGGACATGCGAAATCTCTAAACCACTAGTCTAATCCGGGTTGTCGTTTTACGCGAGAGTAAACAACGGGTCACGCGAATACCCCCGGTTACTAGACTTCCCATCATAGAACAAATAATATCTCGACTTTTGGGAAAAACTGTCCGACTCTAAACTCACATTAAGTGCCAACACGACTTATGTTACTGGACGACTAGCTATTGGGAAAAATGTAACCAAACGTACAGGCGGTGATTTGAAAACACGTATGTCTCCTCTCTTATCCGCTAAGATTTCTACAAAAACAAAAAGAATTTCGGACCTAGATGAATACTCAACAGGAACACATATCACTGATTACAACTCACTAAAACTCAGTTGTTTCTTCCCCGAGAAATCAGTATCGTAACATCAGTTTTACACAAAAAGAAGCACGAAAAATTCACGAAAACAATTCATAACCAAGAAAATATCGCTTGCATCAATAAATAATAAAACTCATGTGAAAATAAAAGAGATAAGGAAAAGTGAAACTTATTCCAAATGTCTTCTTGAACACCAGCACATGTCTGAGTGGAAACGTCGGTCAATCCATTCCTCGAATATCGCTCAGCATCACGAGGGGACCCCCAAACTTAGTCTCTAGTCATGAGATAACAATAGACATTAAATCAAGAAAGACTAAAATATGAAGAATAATAACTCATTTGGGGTTTAAAATATTAGAGAGATAAGGGCCAACAAGAATACGAATCCAAAAGAAATAACAAAACAAAGAAAAAATTAATAACTAAAAATCAAATAAAAACAACTAACTAGAAAGCAAATAAAAATTGATGGGTTACCTCCCATCAAGCGCTCTATTTTACGTCTTGAGCACGACGTGGCAAACAAAAATTCAACTTGGCTTCTTTCTAGGGAGATTGCCAAATACCCCCTTCTTACAATCTATAAACCTCTTATTCCATAAGGGAGGCTTTGGTTCATGCCCGGTTGCCAAAAATAATGAGTAAGAATAATTATGCGGGCAACCAAAAAATGATGGAAGAATATAATAATTATAAGGCACGAAAAAATAAGCAGAGTTCGAATGGGTAAATAATAAAAACTTATCATGAACAACCTCATTAGAACTCAAGGAATCAGCCTCAACAAAATCAGAAGTAATGGGGTTAATCTCTCTCATTATGGATTTAGGAAAGATTATGCGCGGCACCGTTAATAAAATTTTTGGCACAAAAATGTTCACCCTATTAGACGAAGTTTGATGACAATTTAATGAAATTTCTTTGGAAACATCATCAATGGTAACTTCTTCTACACGCTCATCACACTTTATGTAATTATCGGGTGCTGGGGGATTGACCCTAAAACTTAGCATGTCTTTCTTCTCAACCTCCCACTCAACTTCACTACTAAATATATGAGCTGGAAAATAACCATAGTGAATCTCAAGACCACGACTTGCACATTCTCGCTCAAAAAGGGTACTATCAGGATTTTTGAGAACGTCTACACATTGTTCAAGCATGGTCTTTTGTTTTGGGGGAGGGGGCTGACTGACCCTATTTGGCAAATTATTAAGAACATCGAAATTTATGAAATGCCAAGGGCCACGATACTCAAAGGAAAACATAATGAAGAAAATAAAAATACAGAGACTAAGAAAAAAAACTTCAAATTAAAATTAGAGTCGCTTGGTATTGATATTAGCGAAAAATCAGTCCCCGGCAACGGCGCCAAAAACTTGTTGTAGGAAATCCCTCACAATATGCCGCAAGTGCACGGTGTCAACAAGTAATAAAGTGATAATTAAAGTATCGTTCCCTCGAGGACTGATTTCACTAAGTACCAAAATATAGTCAACTCATAATTTTATTTGAAGAACAATTATATGGAATTTCTACCTAAACTAATTGCCGAAAATAAATAATAGTACTAATAATAATAATAATAATAATAATACTAATAAGGGTGTAGAATTATGATTTTCACCTCAAACAATCAGGAATGATATTCATTCAATTCAATTCACTTTTATTCAATTGATTGTAAGCCAGGAATTCCTAAATTATTCTAAAGCCTTTCCCAAGGTCGATAGAAAATACTACGAAATATTAACTCGATATATCCTTATTCGAATTAGATAATTAATAGCTAAAACAGTTCAAGAATCCCCACAATAATTAGGCTTCACAATTCCATGAGTATATCCCTATCTCACGAAGATTATGACTCGTCTCACAAGAACTATGCCTAAATTTCATCTCCCGAATCCATAAAGACATTCAAAACAAATTAACTATTGGCCAGACAATTAAAAAGCATTAAGAACAGTAAGAAGAATCCAATTCAATAGAATAACGAGTAAATCAAAATAATAATAAATAATCAAACCGTCATGAAATCGGCTACAATCACAATCCTACTCGAATAGATCTAAAAACTAAGATGCAGAAAAACTAAGAAAAACCGTAGGGAATCCATGGTCTTGTCGTCGGCCACAAATCTCCTCCTTGTGTTCTTCGCCCTAGCTATCAATCCACCTCCTTTGTTCCATTATGATCCCCCTTTTTTCTTCAGGCCTTCAATGCTTATTTATAGTCGTCATCCGTCTCCAAAACGCGTCCGTGTGATTAGGTCGAGAACAGGCTCCAAAACAGCCCAGAAACGCAGAATATTCAGCAAAACCGCCCGGTGGGCCGCGGCTCACTTAATCTGTGCCGCGGCTCACACGTTCAGCGCCCCATGCCTGGGCGCCTTTTTTTCCTCGTGGGCCGCGGCTCACTTAGGCTATGTCGCGGCTCATAGTATAGTGTGCTCAGCGCTCGCTGGTTGTCTTCGTGTGCCGCGGCTCATGACCAAAAACTGCTGTTTTCGCCTGTTTTTCATCGTTTTGGCTTCCAGACTCCAATTTCCTGCAAAACATATAAGAGTAGTGCATTAAAAGCTCATTTATGCTGAATTAGGCTCAAGATGGACATAAAATAATGATATAAAAGCGCATAAAAATACGCCTAACAAATACCCCCAAACTTGAGCCTTTGCTTGTCCTCAAGCAAAAATTATCAATTTTAAACAAAATATATCGTGAATAATCATGCAAGTCCATAGTGCTCAACTTAATCAATACTACCCTGAAAATCTCAAAGAATAGTACAAGTATCGTAATAGCGAGTCGCATTTAGGACACTGATTCCACTAAGTAACCAATTTCAGTCCTAATCAATCGTTCATGAAGAAAATCAAGCTCAAAGATTAACAAGCGTGAATTTAACCGACCGTCAATATGAAGGGTTAGATTAAACAAGCCAATTCGCCTAATCCCACAGTCTAGTGGCAAAATTCAAGAGTTTCATTATCAAAATTACTCTTAGGACAGCATTCCCTTATGTATGATCAATAATATGATTCGAGTTAACCACTAGGTTTCGGCTCTCGGGATATTTCATCGGGATGATCCTATGGTGGATTTCCATTCTCATGTATCGGGGAACCGTTTGACGTAAAAGACACTCATGAGGCGCATGGATGCTTCTAGTTACTAAGCCTCCCTCTACAGCGGAGAAAAAAACTCGAATAGCAATTCCCGCATGTCAAGGTTGCAGTTTTACGCGAGAGTAGACAATGGGTCACGTGAATACCCCCGGTTACTAGACTCCCCATCATCGGCACATGCGAAATCTCTAAACCACTAGTCTAATCCGGGTTCTCGTTTTACGCGAGAGTAAACAACGGGTCACGCGAATACCCCCGGTTACTAGACTTCCCATCATAGAACAAATAATATCTCGACTTTTGGGAAAAACTGTCCGACTCTAAACTCACATTAAGTGCCAACACGACTTATGTTACTGGATGACTAGCTATTGGGAAAAATGTAACCAAACGTACAGGCGGTGATTTGAAAACACGTATGTCTCCTCTCTTATCCGCTAAGATTTCTACAAAAACAAAAAGAATTTCGGACCTAGATGAATACTCAACAGGAACACATATCACTGATTACAACTCACTAAAACTCAGTTGTTTCTTCCCCGAGAAATCAGTATCGTAACATCAGTTTTACACAAAAAGAAGCACGAAAAATTCACGAAAACAATTCATAACCAAGAAAATATCGCTTGCATCAATAAATAATAAAACTCATGTGAAAATAAAAGAGATAAGGAAAAGTGAAACTTATTCCAAATGTCTTCTTGAACACCAGCACATGTCTGAGTGGAAACGTCGGTCAATCCATTCCTCGAATATCGCTCAGCATCACGAGGGGACCCCCAAACTTAGTGTCTAGTCATGAGATAACAATAGACATTAAATCAAGAAAGACTAGAATATGAAGAATAATAACTCATTTGGGGTTTAAAATATTAGAGAGATAAGGGCCAACAAGAATACGAATCCAAAAGAAATAACAAAACAAAGAAAAAATTAATAACTAAAAATTAAATAAAAACAACTAACTAGAAAGCAAGTAAAAATTGATGGGTTGCCTCCCATCAAGCGCTCTATTTTACGTCTTGAGCACGACGTGGCAAACAAAAATTCAACTTGGCTTCTTTCTAGGGAGATTGCCAAATACCTCATTCTTACAATCTATAAGCCTCTTATTCCATAAGGGAGGCTTTGGTTCATGCCCGGTTGCCAAAAATAATGAGTAAGAATAATTATGTGGGCAACCAAAAAATGATGGAAGAATATAATAATTATAAGGCACGAAAAAATAAGCAGAGTTCGAATGGGTAAATAATAAAAACTTATCATGAACAACCTCATTAGAACTCAAGGAATCAGCCTCAACAAAATCAGAAGTAATGGGGTTAATCTCTCTCATTATAGATTTAGGAAAGATTATGCGCGACACCGTTAATAAAATTTTTGGCACAAAAATGTTCACCCTATTAGACGAAGTTTGATGACAATTTAATGAAATTTCTTTGGAAACATCATCAATGGTAACTTCTTCTACAGGCTTATCACACTTTATGTAATTATCGGGTGCTGGGGGATTGACCCTAAAACTTAGCATGTCTTTCTTCTCAACCTCCCACTCAACTTCACTACTAAATATATGAGCTGGAAAATAACCATAGTGAATCTCAAGACCACGAATTGCACATTCTCGCTCAAAAAGGGTACTATCAGGATTTTTGAGAACGTCTACACATTGTTCAAGCATGGTCTTTTGTTTTGGGGAGAAGTGACCCTATTTGGCAAATTATTAAGAACATCGAAATTTATGAAATGCCAAGGGCCACGATACTCAAAGGAAAACATAATGAAGAAAATAAAAATACAGAGACTAAGAAAAAAAAACTTCAAATTAAAATTAGAGTCGCTTGGTATTGATATTAGCGAAAAATCAGTCCCCGGCAACGGCGCCAAAAACTTGTTGTAGGAAATCCCTCACAATATGCCGCAAGTGCACGGTGTCAACAAGTAATAAAGTGATAATTAAAGTATCGTTCCCTCGAGGACTGATTTCACTAAGTACCAAAATATAGTCAACTCACAATTTTATTTGAAGAACAATTATATGGAATTTATACCTAAACTAATTGCCGAAAATAAATAATAGTACTAATAATAATAATACTAATAAGGGTGTAGGATTACGATTTTCACCTCAAACAATCAGGAATGATATTCATTCAATTCAATTCACTTTTATTCAATTGATTGTAAGCCAGGAATTCCTAAATTATTCTAAAGCCTTTCCCAAGGTCGATAGAAAATACTACGAAATATTAACTCGATATATCCCTATTCGAATTAGATAATTAATAGCTAAAACAGTTCAAGAATCCCCACAATAATTAGGCTTCACAATTCCATGAGTATATCCCTATCTCACGAAAATTATGACTCGTCTCACAAGAACTATGCCTAAATTTCATCTCCCGAATCCATAAAGACATTCAAAACAAATTAACTATTGGCCAGACAATTAAAAAGCATTAAGAACAGTAAGAAGAATCCAATTCAATAGAATAACGAGTAAATCAAAATAATAATAAATAATCAAACCGTCATGAAATCGGCTACAATCACAATCCTACTCGAATAGATCTAAAAACTAAGATGCAGAAAAACTAAGAAAAATCGTAGGGAATCCGTGGTCTTGTCGTCGGCCACAAATCTCCTCCTTGTGTTCTTCGCCCTAGCTATCGATCCACCTCCTTTGTTCCGATCTGATCCCCCTTTTTTCTTCAGCCCTTCAATGCTTATTTATAGTCGTCATCCGTCTCCAAAACGCGTCCGTGTGATTAGATCGAGAACAGGCTCCAAAACGGCCCAGAAACGCAGAATATTCAGCAAAACCGCTCGGTGGGCCGCGGCTCACTTAATCTGTGCCGCGGCTCACACGTTCAGCGCCCCATGCCTGGGCGCCTTTTTTTCCTCCTGGGCCGCGGCTCACTTAGGCTGTGCCGCGGCTCACAGTACAGTGTGCTCAGCGCTCGCTGGTTGTCTTCGTGTGCCGCGGCTCACTTGGTTTGTGCCGCGGCTCATGACCAAAAACTGCTGTTTTCGCCTGTTTTTCATCGTTTTGGCTTCCGGACTCCAATTTCCTGCAAAACATATAAGAGTAGTGCATTAAAAGCTCATTTATGCTGAATTAGGCTCAAGATGGACATAAAATAATGATATAAAAGCGCATAAAAATACGCCAAACAAATACCCCCAAACTTGAGCCTTTGCTTGTCCTCAAGCAAAAATTATCAATTTTAAACAAAATATATCGTGAATAATCATGCAAGTCCATAGTGCTCAACTTAATCAATACTAACCTGAAAATCTCAAAGAATAGTACAAGTATCGTAATAGCGAGTCGCATCTAGGACACTGATTCCACTAAGTAACCAATTTCAGTCCTAGTCAATCGTTCATGAAGAAAATCAAGCTCAAAGATTAACAAGCGTGAATTTAACCGACCGTCAATATGAAGGGTTAGATTAAACAAGCCAATTCGCCTAATCCCACAGTCT
The DNA here is from genome assembly GCA_033398695.1 of Orobanche coerulescens. Taxonomy (NCBI): domain Eukaryota; kingdom Viridiplantae; phylum Streptophyta; class Magnoliopsida; order Lamiales; family Orobanchaceae; genus Orobanche; species Orobanche coerulescens. The sequence continues at coordinate 23,225,002 of CM065805.1, read as the reverse complement.
AGTGGCAATATTCAAGAGTTTCATTATCAAAATTACTCTTAGGACAGCATTCCCTTATGTATGATCAATAATATGATTCGAGTTAACCACTAGGTTTCGGCTCTCGGGATATTTCATCGGGATGATCCTATGGTGGATTTCCATTCTCATGTATCGGGGAACCGTTTGACGTAAAAGACACTCATGGGGCGCATGGATGCTTCTAGTTACTAAGCCCCCCTCTACAGCGGAGAAAAAAACTCGAATAGCAATTCCCGCATGTCAAGGTTGCCGTTTTACGCGAGAGTAGACAACGGGTCACGTGAATACCCCCGGTTACTAGACTCCCCATCATCGGCACATGCGAAATCTCTAAACCACTAGTCTAATCCGGGTTGTCGTTTTACGCGAGAGTAAACAACAGGTCATGCGAATACCCCCGGTTACTAGACTTCCCATCATAGAACAAATAATATCTCGACTTTTGGGAAAAACTGTCCGACTCTAAACTCACATTAAGTGCCAACACGACTTATGTTACTGGACGACTAGCTATTGGGAAAAATGTAACCAAACGTACAGGCGGTGATTTGAAAACACATATGTCTCCTCTCTTATCCGCTAAGATTTCTACAAAAACAAAAAGAATTTCGGACCTAGATGAATACTCAACAGGAACACATATCACTGATTAAAACTCACTAAAACTCAGCTGTTTCTTCCCCGAGAAATCAGTATCGTAACATCAGCTTTACACAAAAAGAAGCACGAAAAATTCACGAAAGCAATTCATAACCAAGAAAATATCGCTTGCATCAATAAATAATAAAACTCATGTGAAAATAAAAGAGATAAGGAAAAGTGAAACTTATTCCAAATGTCTTCTTGAACACCAGCACATGTCTGAGTGGAAACGTCGGTCAATCCATTCCTCGAATATCGCTCAGCATCACGAGGGGACCCCCAAACTTAGTCTCTAGTCATGAGATAACAATAGACATTAAATCAAGAAAGACTAGAATATGAAGAATAATAACTCATTTGGGGTTTAAAATATTAGAGAGATAAGGGCCAACAAGAATACGAATCCAAAAGAAATAACAAAACAAAGAAAAAATTAATAACTAAAAATCAAATAAAAACAACTAACTAGAAAGCAAGTAAAAATTGATGGGTTGCCTCCCATCAAGCGCTCTATTTTACGTCTTGAGCACGACGTGTCAAACAAAAATTCAACTTGGCTTCTTTCTAGGGAGATTGCCAAATACCCCCTTCTTACAATCTATAAGCCTCTTATTCCATAAGGGAGGCTTTGGTTCATGCCCGGTTGCCAAAAATAATGAGTAAGAATAATTATGCGGGCAACCAAAAAATGATGGAAGAATATAATAATTATAAGGCACGAAAAAATAAGCAGAGTTCGAATGGGTAAATAATAAAAACTTATCATGAACAACCTCATTAGAACTCAAGGAATCAGCCTCAATAAAATCAGAAGTAATGGGGTTAATCTCTCTCATTATGGATTTAGGAAAGATTATGCGCGGCACCGTTAATAAAATTTTTGGCACAAAAATGTTCACCCTATTAGACGAAGTTTGATGACAATTTAATGAAATTTCTTTGGAAACATCATCAATGGTAACTTCTTCTACAGGCTCATCACACTTTATGTAATTATCGGGTGCTGGGGGATTGACCCTAAAACTTAGCATGTCTTTCTTCTCAACCTCCCACTCAACTTCACTACTAAATATATGAGCTGGAAAATAACCATAGTGAATCTCAAGACCACGACTTGCACATTCTCGCTCAAAAAGGGTACTATTAGGATTTTTGAGAACGTCTACACATTGTTCAAGCATGGTCTTTTGTTTTGGGGAGAAATTTTGACCCTATTTGGCAAATTATTAAGAACATCGAAATTTATGAAATGCGAAGGGCCACGATACTCAAAGGAAAACATAATGAAGAAAATAAAAATACAGAGACTAAGAAAAAAAAACTTCAAATTAAAATTAGAGTCGCTTGGTATTGATATTAGCGAAAAATCAGTCCCCGGCAACGGCGCCAAAAACTTGTTGTAGGATATCCCTCACAATATGCCGCAAGTGCACGGTGTCAACAAGTAATAAAGTGATAATTAAAGTATCGTTCCCTCGAGGACTGATTTCACTAAGTACCAAAATATAGTCAACTCACAATTTTATTTGAAAAACAATTATATGGAATTTATACCTAAACTAATTGCCGAAAATAAATAATAGTACTAATAATAATAATAATAAGGGTGTAGGATTATGATTTTCACCTCAAACAATCAGGAATGATATTCATTCAATTCAATTCACTTTTATTCAATTGATTGTAAACCACGAATTCCTAAATTATTCTAAAGCCTTTTCCAAGGTCGATAGAAAATACTATGAATTATTAACTCGATATATCCCTATTCGAATTAGATAATTAATAGCTAAAACAGTTCAAGAATCCCCACAATAATTAGGCTTCACAATTCCATGAGTATATCCCTATCTCACGAAAATTATGACTCGTCTCACAAGAACTATGCCTAAATTTCATCTCCCGAATCCATAAAGACATTCAAAACAAATTAACTATTGGCCAGACAATTAAAAAGCATTAAGAACAGTAAGAAGAATCCAATTCAATAGAATAACGAGTAAATCAAAATAATAATAAATAATCAAACCGTCATGAAATCGGCTACAATCACAATCCTACTCGAATAGATCTAAAAACTAAGATGTAGAAAAACTAAGAAAAACCGTAGGGAATCCGTGGTCTTGTCGTCGGCCACAAATCTCCTCCTTGTGTTCTTCGCCCTAGCTATCGATCCACCTCCTTTGTTCCGATCTGATCCCCCTTTTTTCTTCAGCCCTTCAATGCTTATTTATAGTCGTCATCAGTCTCCAAAACGCGTCCGTGTGATTAGTTCGAGAACAGGCTCCAAAACGGCCCAGAAACGCAGAATATTCAGCAAAACCGCCCGGTGGGCCGCGGCTCACACGTTCAGCGCCCCATGCCTGGGCTCCTTTTTTTCCTCCTGGGCCGCGGCTCACTTAGGCTGTGCCGCGGCTCACGATCTGATGTGCTCGGCGCTCATTGGTTGTCTTCGTGTCTGCGGCTCACTTGGTTTGTGCTGCGACTCATGACCAAAAGCCTTTTTCTTTGTTTTCATCGTTTTGGCTTCCGGACTCCGATTTCCTGCAAAACATATAAGAGTAGTGCATTAAAAGCTCATTTATGCTGAATTAGGCTCAAGATGGACATAAAATAATGATATAAAAGCGCATAAAAATACGCCTAACATATGCCTTAACGTAATCCAACGTCATCTGAAACATGGTGATCATAAAGGTTAGCGATCAGGATTAGTGGGAGTCATGTAGAGGGCAATGAATAATCGAGATGGGGATTTGTCCCTCTCCTTAGTGAGAGAGATATTTGTTGGGGCCCTCGATAAGTAGGACTGACGGAAATGCGTGGCCATGCTCAAAGGAAGAGTCATTTGATTCAATCAGTCTACTTAAGATCGAGAAAGCATTTGAACATAAATAAGTATGACACACTCCATGACTTAGTTCAAATATGATATCGCGTGACAAAGAGATTTGACACGTTAAAAGGTTTAATGGACTATTAACTTATATTATTTGGGTAATCATAATCTTGCTAGAGGCCGCTTATGATTTATTATTTAATAATGTATTAAATAATTGCCAACATAATATAAGCCTTTTGGGTCGCACGTACGACAATTATAGACAAGTAGAAATAAATATCAACTGGGAATAATAAATATAATATTGGATACTATATTTATAATGAGATTAAATAATAAATAATATATATAATATTGGATATTATATATATTGTATTATTTAATAGGTTGAGGGGCAACTAAGCAAATACTAGAGTTTGACTCTATGGTTTACTTAGTATAAATATAAGGACTTGGACAAGGAGTTGTTATAAGAAATCAAGACACACAAAATCCCCCCCCCCCCAAGAAGAAAGAAAAAAATCGGCCCCATCTCTTACAGTAGGAGAACGACGTCGGTCATCTCATCTTTTCTTTCCTTAGTTGATCTTGATCAATAGTACAATCCTTCTAGTAAGGAATTTATGTTGTACTATTTATCAATATTATTCGTAAGGATCTAGAAATCCGCCTTGTAGAATTGTTCGTGTGTGGATCAGCTAAAGAGAAAGGAGATATTCATCTGCTTCTAGTCCGGTTCAGATCCGTTCTTCAAATTAAGGTAATTCGATAAACTCTTAATCAAACAATTAAATTACTGCATGAGATCCTCGTCTGAGTTTTTCGTTAATTTATTCCACTGTGTTTTACTTAATTTTATTGTATTATATATACGTAAAACCCAACAGTGGTATCGGAGCCAACTTGCATGTAATTTAATTATTTGTGTAGAACATATTTATGTGTAAATTATGTTCTTGATTATGTTTATAAAATATAGATTTTATAAAATAATTTTTTTGATTTAATTTGAATAAATCGGATAGTCAAAAATTAATTTTTTGGGTATTTTCTCAATTCTGCTCAGGCTGCAGAGCAGATCTGTTGAGAGGCAGGTCGGGTCGGTGGACACAGACGTGGGTTGTATTAATTAGCAAAATGATTTTTGTTCGGAGGGGGATTCGATCCCTTGACAATTTGGAAAGGTTGGAGCCTTTCTTACCAAGTGGTCTACCATTTTAATTTGGAAAATATCACACGGATCTTATATAAAAGGCAAGAAATTATTTTTCAATGGCAAATTATGTCCGCAAAATACGGGATTCGAACCCGAGTCCTTTGCCTTGAAATCTGGCGCTTTACCATCTCAGCTGGGAACTGTTTTGGAAGCTTTCAAAGTAGTCAATTTCTTATAAGCCTATTTTAAAATAAAAGTAAATTTGGAAATAATAGTTGCAAAATATTGCAACTGCAACCGCCGGGTTTCGAACCCGGACGGACCCGTGCCCAGAGCGCGCAGAACACCATCTTGGCCATAGTCCAGAATTCCTGATGTGATGACTCAAATTTTATTTATAGTCTGACAGTCAGACAGATTTTAATTTCTATAATTACATGCTTATATTAATTATTTGATAATTATTTATGGTATGCGTATGGTGTATGGCATGACCATAAATTGACCAATGTGATTGGATAATTTATTTCCTTATGGGTTGGTTTTACGGCCTGCATGTCGTTTAATTATAATTGATTTTACGGCCTGCGAGTTGTCTATTTAAATTGTTTATTATTTTACGGCCTGCGTGTCGTTTGCACTTCCTGTAATTTAATTTACTAGTGTAGTGTTAAATTTCATTAATGTAATGAAGACAAGAAGGATGGACTCGGGGAGCTAATTGATCGCGTATGACGTTCCAATGAGTTGGGAAGATCAATGAAGACCAATTTCACCCTTTAGATTGACCTTTGTGATTTTCATGTTGGCTCGTGAAAATCACGTTAGGATTATGGTCATGCTATACACGGTCCTATGCTTTAAATGTCATGTGATGCGATGTATGTTTAAATTTATGCATGTATGTGATGCTATGTATGTTTAGATGTATGTTAGCAAACATAGACATTAACATAGGATAAAAATCCCTCGTTAAAATTTTAAAATGTCTTTCATTTGAAAAAAACACCTATCAAGACTTCGATCATCTTGAGTGGGTCATGCCAAAGCTGGGCGCTTGGATTATCTTAGTAAGGTAGGATAGATAATGGTGATACCTATGTGTTTTAATGAACTAAGAATTCAAAAGAGTTTTGAACCTTAAGGCATAAGATGGGATTATAACATGCTTGGCATACGATGCCAAATCCCATGAATATAATCTAAGAGTTCCATATGATGTAATCGATAAAGAGTTATCCACCTAAAGTAGCTCAATTCTAGGCGTCATGCCAAAGCTGAGTTTAGGATTGTGCAAAATGGGATCTTAGCCCACTAAAATTACAAATGTTGTAAAATTGAGGGTACTTTGTTTTAGTGGGAGTATTTTCCGAGAAATAAAATAATGTGACTAAATACTTTGCATATTGAATTTTATAGATAATATAGAATGGCATCAATCAACACGTCCACCATTTTACTGCGATCAGTCCTTGAGAAGGACAAGCTCAAAGAAAACGGCAGCAACTATCTGGATGGGATCCGGAGCTTGAGAATAGTTCTCAAGTAAGAAATAAAGCTGTATGTTCTTGAGGAAGAAATTCCCGATGAGCCAGCTGACAATATAAACAAAGCAACAAAAGACAAATGGAAGAAACATTGTGATGATCCATTGATGTCAGTTGTCTTATGTTGGCTACCATTTGTCCAGAACTTCAGAAGAATCTGGAGGAGATGGAGGCTTATGAGCTGAATGCTCACCTTGTATGCTAGGCAAGAGAGGTATGAGACCTTTCAAGCCTTGTATGCTTGCAAGATGGTTGAGAGGACATCTGTCAGCGCTCATTTGCTCAAGATGAAAGGATATATTGATCATCTTGAAAGGCTTGGTTTTCCACTTTCTAAGGAGCACTCCACGGATGTGATCCTAAACTCATTGCCCAAAAAGTTTCGGTCAGTTCATTATGAACTATAATATGAATGAGATGGAGAAGTCCATTGTTGAGCTGCATGGGATGCTTAAAACGGCTGAGCAGAATATTAAGAAGAAACCAAGCCACGTGCTTATGGTCAGCAAAGGGAAGTCCTTTAAGAACAAGGACAAAGGCAAGGGTAAGGCAAAAGTTGCCAAATCTAAAAACCCTTCTAAGCCGGTTTTCAAGGCTAAAGCTCCCAAATATGGAAATTGCCATCATTGCAATAAACCAGGACACTGGAAAAGAAATTGCAAGGTTTACTTAGAAGATCTAAAGAGTACCAAGGGTAGTGAGACTACCATAGGTATATTTATTATAGAAGTTAACTTATATATTTCTAACTCCTGGGTATTAGATATTGGATGTGGATCTCACATTTGTACAAATGTGCGGGGGTTGAGAAGCAGTAGAGAACTGAAGAAAGGGGAAGTGGATATAAGAGTCGGCAATGGAGTAAGAGTTGCTGCACTAGCCGTAGGAACTTATGATCTAGTTTTACCCAATGGGCTTTTGTTAGTTTTGAACAATTGCCATTATGTTCCTGCTATGAATAGGAATATTATTTCAGTTTCTACATTAGATTGTGAAGGTTACGGTTTTCTTATTAAGAATAAGATTATTCGTATTTTCTTTGATGACTTGCTTTATGGTACTGCAAAGTTATGTACTGGCCTTTACAATATTGATCTAGATGAGTCCGACACTTTGGAAGTCTATAACATTGCATCCAAGACACCTAAGCTCAATGATTCTAATCCGACTTACTTATGGCATTGTCTACTTGGTCACATAAATGAGAAACGCATTTCTAAACTCCATAATGATGGACTTTTCGACTCCTTTGACTATGAATCATATGGGACATGTGAATCTTGTTTATTGGGCAAGATGATAAAGAATACTTTCACTGGTCATGGAGAAAGGGCTAGTGACTATTAGGCTTAATACATACTGATGTATGCGGACCTCTTAGCACTCATGCCAGAGGCGATACCAATACTTCGTTACATTTACCAATGATTTTAGCCGATATGGATATGTTTATATTATGAAGTATAAACATGAATCTTTTGAAATGTTCAATATATTCCAGAATGAAGTACAGAATCAACTTGGTAAGACAATCAAATCCCTTCGATCCGATCGATATGGCGAATACTTCAGCCAAGAATTCTATGATCATCTTAGGAGTTGTGGAATTATTTCACAACTTACTCCTCCCGGAACACCTCAGCATAACAGAGTGTTCGAGAGGAGGAATCGAAATTTATTAGATATGGTTCGATCCATGATGAGTCAAACATGTAACACCCCCAGATCCGACCGGGAATATTACAGCGTCGTGGGCCCCGAGATGGAACCCACAAGGCTGAAGGAAATTTTCGCAAACATTTACAAACGCCCAAGAGGCTAACGACGGTATTATCTATTAAAAACATTCGAAGATTTATAAAGCTCGTTTATCAAACCGTCGTAAAAACTCATTTGAAACGGCAAGGCCCAAAATGCCAAAACTCAACAGTTTAAAAACATATGTTAAGCTATCGCTTACACGTACCGACAGAATAGATTTAGAAAATGATTGCCAAAGTAACCTAAGTTACCGGATACCAAAAAGGCCATTTAAAAATACTCACGCAGCGGATGAAGACAAACAATTGAAATACTTTAGCAATGAATACAACAACCGATCGAAACTCAAAACACAAATACATGCTCTTGCCGGTATCCTCAGGAAGTTCATCTCTCCACGACCGCTACAAACTTGATAATCCAAGAACCTAAAAAGAAAGCCCACGACGGGTCACCATAATATCCAACAATGATAACCATCACATCTCGACAATAATTACATATCAATGGAAATACTAAGTAAGAATACGACCGATGTACTCTTACCGTCGTAACTACGAGAATCCACGATTCGCATCCTTAACAACACATTAAAATAATACCGAAATATCCATGCGGTATCTAAACAATACTCAAGGTTCTCAAAACATTATCATAACTCGCGATACGGAAATTATACCAACTCTGACCAATTCAATCCATCGGATAACATCGACAATTCCAATACGATAATCGATTGTCCATAAAAAACAAGTACCAAGGAAATACGGAACATACCTCAAGATACGAAATACCATTACCATCACGTCAGTCTAATCCGAGATCAGATCAACACAACATACGGACATGGTCCTAACACAAGACCTACAAATGCATACTCATATGACAACGTCAATATGATCACAACAATAACGACAATGTATACTTATGGCAAACCCATAATATACATATGCACAACAACAATACATGGCAATCCGATGATCCAGCGTTCACTGCCTAGATCCCCCGATGATCCCGTCAGACCAACCCGAGGTGGAAAACCCGTCCGACGATCCAACAAGACGCTAGCATAGATCCCCGATGATCCCGTCGGACCAACCCGAGGTGGACATATGACAACAATGCACAACCGCACAAAACAACGACACAATACACGACAACAACAATGCACAACTGCATGACAACAACGATACACAAATGTATCACAACATGATCGACTCAAATGATAAAAATGATTAGAGTACTTGCCCCGAGTCCTTCGAGAATGATCTCAATGTATAAACCATCCCGAACCATTATCCTCAATACTCGACGGTCCAAAGTATCACGGATTGCAGATAGTTCATATCTCCGTTTTTATCACGATATATCCTCGATATACAAGTATACCAATAACAAAAGTAAATCATATACATTATGATTTAGATTCCCAAAACTCGAATATTATTTATAATCCCAAGTCTCATGTGATTACGATTATAAACATTGCTATACGAATTATAAACGAATGAAACGGAAACCATTCATTAAATACTATAAACTGAGTAAGTAATAACTTACTCGATACCGATACGACGATGATGAAGCCGCTACCAATTTCATTGTCTTCGTCTACCAGCTCCTCGGCCCTGACCAACGCCATTCACGAACATACTCGAACACGACCGCAACATACGGTTATAAACACCGATCAATAATCTCAACCTATAACAATAATCGATAAACAACAAGTTCGACAACAATCAACAATCGATAAAACCAATTCACAATCTCCATGGCTCAACAATATCTCGGTTAACCATAAGTCTGATCAAGCCAACTTAAACGGTCACGAATTCATAATCGAAACAGAATATACTACCCTGCCTGTTGACTTAGCGCACGTTAATTACTTAACGTAGCGTGCGCTAAGACGTTCCCGTTAGCGTGCGCTGAAAAGAACACTAGCGTGCGCTAATGACATGCAGTTGCATGCATTTCATATACCGATCAACACATGGCGATTATCAAGAACACTAAGTGATTCTAAACCATGTTCATAGTTATCAAACAACGAAATTCGATATCCTTTAACATACAAACAATCATTCAACTTATAATCCAAGTCCTATATCCATATATCATCTTCCTCAATATCAACATCATGAAACATCAAGAACGTAACAACACTCCCTTAATCTTCCATTACAGAGTAATCATCGACAATAACATCAACATCCGAATCTGAGGAGAAGGATTAATCCACTTATCTCAAGAAAACGAACAACACAATTTAAACCACAAGAATCATATCAATATCTTCATATCAACAATAACATCATCATAATCCGGTAATCCATCTCATAATCATGCTTATCAACTCATTTATGTAATAATCATCAACTCAAGAACATCAACATTCAATCCAAAATGAAATCCAAAGATGAAGAGTGATTACCTTTATGAAGGAATGGATTGATTTCCAAGGTTGAATCCATTTCCAAGAATCACCAATGATTTCAAAAACAAAACTTTAATCCATGATTTCTATCTTAATGTTGTTAAAGATCACCACCTCACCGTGTTTGGGAACCTCAAGAACCTCCCAAAACTCTCTCTATCGACTGAAGGTGAAAGAAAGGACGAAATGCTTCATAATACCCGTCTGTCCCTTATATAGAATACATTACTAGCGTGCGCTAAATCTTATGTTTAGCGTGCGCTACGGCCTAGCGTGCGCTAGTGACCTTTGTTAGCGTGCGCTATCGCGATCCGAGACTATGCGGCCGTACATGAGCTTACGTACGTAATGCCCATGCATTAGCGTACGTAACTTAAACCATCTAGCGTATGCAAGTACTTGCATTTTAGCGTGCGCTAACATCAGTTGACTCGTTTGTCTGTATGCTCCGAAGACTGGTCCACACGCCGAAAGTGCTGACGAGGATAAGATTCCTTTTTGTCCGATATACAGTTAGCGTGCGCTAACCATCATGCATTAGCGTGCGCTAACACTACATTACAACATCCGTTGACTTACCAGAACGTGCGCCGAAAGTGGTCTGGCCCACACGTAGATTCCTTCTGATCTGACTGCACTAGCGTGCGCTACATTCTGCCTCTAGCGTGCGCTAACCATGAACGATAGCGTGCGCTATACTTGACCATTAGCGCGCGCTAGTCAGGCTATACTTAGCCATTTCCAACTCTTCTCGTCTGTCTCGACATACTGGATACGTACACTCACACACTGAATACATATACTTAATTCCATAATATTCTCATATGATACATAATATCCTCAATTGCAATTGTCGACCAAGTACGACAATTATACCAATACTGACATCTCAGTCCTTCATTTATTTTATCGATACTGTACAGATTCCACGCTGTACAATATAACTCGGATAAAATAATATTAAACAACGGTAGTAGAAATTTCGGATATTACATACTACACCACTTAAAATAAGTTTTGTCCTCGAAACTTGCAATCCGTCACATAAAAACAAACAAACCGTTCGACCAAGATATTCCGAAACCATCACGACGACGATCAGTCGTCATCATTAACGAATAACCGAAACAGCACACTTACAAATGCGCAAAGTCGACGATCTCCTGAGATCGTAGCAAGTGACTCCACTGTAAAGCTTCAACACGCTTACGATCACAATTCCATGGATCTCAACAAAAATATAACATCTTCGGAAGAAATAATCTATCCGTTTCAAATCATGTCTGCTTGATTACACAATCAAGTCCAATTCCTGATACAAATCAATAATACACGATACATCTGTGAAACAACTGCCCAACACAATGGCAACGAATCCCGAAATATCAACACAAAATCAACGCTCGGATGATCACCGGCAATGATCAACCCATAAATTAATCGAGAATATCATTGACATGATGAACTCTAATATGACCAATCCAAAGGTCGAAACGCAATCGAGAATGTCATCACCATGATAAACTCCAACACGGTCAACACAGAACCACGAAAGAATAGCATTCTCAAAACGACAAACCAATCACATACAGTGGATCTCAATAAACACACCTGACTGTCGAACATACTCCTCGGCATACGAACAACCAATCACAAACCCACGAACATATCCAATCATACATGGAGTGGGAACGACCACTCAATATCCAAAACAACCAGCATGGGGTCACCATCCCTAAATCTACACTTACAAAGGAAATCATTCAAAATCACTGGTAAAATCGCGCTACTACCATCACATAGCACATATGTCCCGGTTTCATAAAACCCATAGTTCCAAAATTACATGATGTACCCGAACCTGCAACACGCAGTATATTTCTCTTATCCGATAAATCAACCGATCATCATTGGATAATCAAACTACCATACTAAAGTTCGAATCTCTTTTCCTCATACCATACTGATGTCTTATCCAGTTCGTGAATCTCATTCAGAACTTCACCACGATATACATTATGCATTAAATGCATATGTACATCAATCACATTTTCAAAACCAATTTGAAATTATATAATCTTGTGAAGGAGACAAATTTTCGAAAGTTCTTTCAAAAATTTCAAAACTCAAAACATAAATTTTGGTAAGACCACCAAATCAATTCTCGAAAAATAAACTGGCTCGCTGGTGCCAAGTATTTGATAACAGTTTCCTTCGAATCCACACGATTTCGAAGTTTTAAAATGAAAACTATGCAAATGATTGACCACATCCGTACTCCTATATACCAATCCGGGTCATCACAAATCCCACTGATATGCCATCAGAAAACTACACGATAGAATCCAAAATCTCAATGTATAGACTCCGACAAAAACTCCTTTTTCCACATATGACTCACAACGTCAACCATTTTTCATCCTGGATCACCTCAATTATGCTATGACAATGCCTTGAAACAAATCAACAGAGCGAAAGACTTCCCGAGAAGTTTCATTTGAACAAGCATATCAAAACTGCGACAGGCAGAAACGAAATAGGTAAATGATTGATAAAGTGTTTTACAAGTCTCGGGAGTTTTTTTAAGAAAACAGAAAAGTCTTTTGAAATATTAGGGTCTCAGCCCGTATCTCGTTCCGCATTACAAGAGGTTTAAAAAAAAGTAGGAAACTCTTTTTCGGACCCCAAGCCCTGAGTTATAAAACAATTTCAAAAAAATCTATTGGGTCTCGGCCCAAAAATCATTTACGGTAAAACATCCGTAAAACATTCATTTTGAAAAGTATCATTTTCAAATGCTCAAAAACAGTTCATATATCTCAAAATGAACTAACATGACTACATGTTCTCCTGAACAATCCACAATATTTCTCCCAAATGCAAAACTCCGTTCCAAAACTTAATCGACATATTGATTTCCAAAATCATAACTTCTCAAGATCATCAATCCTGTCCCAACTCTGTCACCTTATACTGTAATGAATAATATTCTGCTGAATCTCAAAGCATATCAACTTAGAACGGCAATAAATCTCGATGAAATTTAAAAATCCAAATACTTACAGATCGTGAAGCCGACGATTCCCCGTGATACTGGCACATGTCTCGACTCAAGAAAATACTCGACACAGATATTTTCAAAACACACATTTTGCAAACTCAGTTCAACTCGAGAAAACAACACAGCTCTATCTGAAGAAACACGTTAACACCATTTGAAAAAGTTACAACAATCCCAGTACCACACTGGTAAATCACATAAGCACAAGCCCGAGTGAACAATAAAAACTCACGGCTCCAATATTTTCAATCAACAACTCAAATGACGCGAAACACGACCCAACTCGGACCATTGCTAGGTTTTCTCAACCTAAGCTCCGATACCATATTCGTAACACCCCGGATCCGACCGGAATATTACGGCGCCGTGGGCCAGATGGAACCCACAAGGCTGAAGGAAATTTTCGCAAACATTTACAAACGCCCAAGAGGCTAACGACGGTATTATCTATTAAAAACATTCGAAGATTTATAAAGCTCGTTTATCAAACCGTCGTAAAAACTCATTTGAAACGACAAGGCCCAAAATGCCAAAACTCAACAGTTTAAAAACATATGTTAAGCTATCGCTTACACGCACGGCTGAATAGATTTAGAAAATGATTGCCAAAGTAACCTAAGTTACCGGATACCAAAAAGGCCATTTAAAAATACTCACGCAGCGGATGAAGACAAACAATTGAAATACTTTAGCAGCGGAATACAACAACTGATCAGAAACTCAAAACACAAATACATGCTCTTGCCAGTATCCTCCGGGAAGTTCATCTCTCCACGACCGCTACAAACTTGATAATCCAAGAACCTAAAAAGAAAGCCCACGGTCACCATAATATCCAACAATGATAACCATCACATCTCGACAATAATTACATATCAATGGAAATACTAAGTAAGAATACGACAGTGTACTCTTACCGTCGTAACTACGAGAATCCACGATTCGCATCCTTAACAACACATTAAAATAATACCGAAATATCATGCGGTATCTAAACAATACTCAAGGTTCTCAAAACATTATCATAACTCGCGATACGGAAATTATACCAACTCGCCAATTCAATCCATCGGATAACATCGACAATTCCAATACGATAATCGATTGTCCATAAAAACAAGTACCAAGGAAATACGGAACATACCTCAAGATACGAAATACCATTACCATCACGTCGCCTAATCCGAGATCGGATCAACACAACATACGGACATGGTCTAACACAAGACCTACAAATGCATACTCATATGACAACGTCAATATGATCACAACAATAACGACAATGTATACTTATGGCAAACCCATAATATACATATGCACAACAACAATACATGGCAATCCGATGATCCAGCGTTCACTGCCTAGATCCCCCGATGATCCCGTCAGACCAACCCGAGGTGGAAAACCGTCCGACGATCCAGTATGCGCTAGCATAGATCCCCCGATGATCCCGTCGGACCAACCCGAGGTGGACATATGACAACAATGCACAACTGCACAAAACAACAGTACACAATACACGACAACAACAATGCACAACTGCATGACAACAACGATACACAAATGTATCACAACATGATCGACTCAAATGATAAAAATGATTAGAGTACTTGCCCCGAGTCCTTCGAGAATGATCTCAATGTATAAACCATCCCGAACCATTATCCTCAATACTCGACGGTCCAAAGTATCACGGATTGCAGATAGTTCATATCTCCGTTTTTATCACGATATATCCTCGATATACAAGTATACCAATAACAAAAGTAAATCATATACATTATGATTTAGATTCCCAAAACTCGAATATGATTTATAATCCCAAGTCTCATGTGATTACGATTATAAACATTGCTATACGAATTATAAACGAATGAAACGGAAACCATTCATTAAATACTATAAACTGAGTAAGTAATAACTTACTCGATACCGATACGACGATGATGAAGCCGCTACCAATTTCATTGTCTTCGTCTACCAGCTCCTCGGCCCTGACCAACGCCATTCACGAACATACTCGAACACGACCGCAACATACGGTTATAAACACCGATCAATAATCTCAACCTATTACAATAATCGATAAACAACAAGTTCGACAACAATCAACAATCGATAAAACCAATTCACAATCTCCATGGCTCAACAATATCTCGGTTAACCATAAGTCTGATCAAGCCAACTTAAACGGTCACGAATTCATAATCGAAACAGAATATACTACCACCTTTGTTGACTTAGCGCCGCGTTAATTACTTAACGTAGCGTGCGCTAAGACGTTCCCGTTAGCGTGCGCTAGACAGTAACACTAGCGTGCGCTAATGACATGCAGTTGCATGCATTTCATATACCGATCAACACATGGCGATTATCAAGAACACTAAGTGATTCTAAACCATGTTCATAGTTATCAAACAACGAAATTCGATATCCTTTAACATACAAACAATCATTCAACTTATAATCCAAGTCCTATATCCATATATCATCTTCCTCAATATCAACATCATGAAACATCAAGAACGTAACAACACTCCCTTAATCTTCCATTACAGAGAGTAATCATCGACAATAACATCAACATCCGAAACTGAGGAGAAGGATTAATCCACTTATCTCAAGAAAACGAACAACACAATTTAAACCACAAGAATCATATCAATATCTTCATATCAACAATAACATCATCATAATCCGGTAATCCATCTCATAATCATGCTTATCAACTCATTTATGTAATAATCATCAACTCAAGAACATCAACATTCAATCCAAAATGAAATCCAAAGATGAAGAGTGATTACCTTTATGAAGGAATGGATTGATTTCCAAGGTTGAATCCATTTCAAGAATCACCAATGATTTCAAAAACAAAACTTTAATCCATGATTTCTATCTTAATGTTGTTAAAGATCACCACCTCACCGTGTTTGGGAACCTCAAGAACCTCCCAAAACTCTCTCTCGATCAAGGTGAAAGAAAGGACGAAATGCTTCATAATACCCGTCTGTCCCTTATATAGAATACATTACTAGCGTGCGCTAAATCTTATGTTTAGCGTGCGCTACGGCCTAGCGTGCGCTAGCCGACCTTTGTTAGCGTGCGCTATCGCGATCCGAGACTACCATGCGGCCGTACATGAGCTTACGTACGTAATGCCCATGCATTAGCGTACGTAACTTAAACCATCTAGCGTATGCAAGTACTTGCATTTTAGCGTGCGCTAACATCGATTGACTCGTTTGTCTCGTATGCTCAGAAGTAGTCCACACGCAGAAAGTGCTTGACGAGGATAAGATTCCTTTTTGTCCGATATACGATTAGCGTCGCTAACCATCATGCATTAGCGTGCGCTAACACTACATTACAACATCCGTTGACTTACGAACGTGCGCCGAAAGTGGTGGCCCACACGTAGATTCCTTCGATCATTTGCACTAGCGTGCGCTACATTACGCCTCTAGCGTGCGCTAACCATGAACGATAGCGTGCGCTATACTTGACCATTAGCGCGCGCTAGTCGGGCTATACTTAGCCATTTCCAACTCTTCTCGTCTGTCTCGACATACCGGATACGTACACTCACACACCGAATACATATACTTAATTCCATAATATTCTCATATGATACATAATATCCTCAATTGCAATTGTCGACCAAGTACGACAATTATACCAATACGACATCTCGGTCCTTCATTTATTTTATCGATCATCTGATTCCACATTTGTACAATATAACTCGGATAAAATAATATTAAACAACTGATAGTAGAAATTTCGGATATTACATACTACACCACTTAAAATAAGTTTTGTCCTCGAAACTTGCAATCCGTCACATAAAAACAAACAAACCGTTCGACCAAGATATTCCGAAACCATCACGGCGATCGATCGTCATCATTAACGAATAGCAAAGCGACACACTTACAAATGCGCAAAGTCGACGATCTCTGAGATCGTAGCAAGTGACTCACCGTAAAGCTTCAACACGCTTACGATCACAATTCCATGGATCTCAACAAAATATAACATCTTCGGAAGAAATAATCTATCCGTTTCAAATCATGTGCTTGATTACACAATCAAGTCCGATTCTGATACAAATCAATAATACACGATACATCGTGAAACAAGCGCCCAACACAATGGCAGCGAATCCCAAATATCAACACAAAATCGAACGCTCGGATGATCACCAAGAATGATCAACCCATAAATTAATCGAGAATATCATTGACATGATGAACTCTAATATGACCAATCCAAAGGTCGAAACGCAATCGAGAATGTCATCACCATGATAAACTCCAACACGGTCAACACGGAACCACGAAAGAATAGCATTCTCAAAACGACAAACCAATCACATACGGTGGATCTCAATAAACACACTGACTGTCGAACATACTCCTCGGCATACGAACAACCAATCACAAACCCACGAACATATCCGATCATATATGGAGTGGGAGCGACCACTCAATATCCAAAACAACCGGATGGGGTCACCATCCCTAAATCTACACTTACAAAGGAAATCATTCAAAATCACCGGTAAAATCGCGCTACTACCATCACATAGCACATATGTCCCGGTTTCATAAAACCCATAGTTCCAAAATTACATGATGTACCCGAACTCGCAACACGCAGTATATTTCTCTTATCCGATAAATCAACCGATCATCATTGGATAATCAAACTACCATACTAAAGTTCGAATCTCTTTTCCTCATACCATCTGATGTCTTATCCAGTTCGTGAATCTCATTCAGAACTTCACCACGATATACATTATGCATTAAATGCGTATGTACATCAATCACATTTTCAAAACCAATTTGAAATTATATAATCTTGTCAAGGAGACAAATTTTCGAAAGTTCTTTCAAAAATTTCAAAACTCAAAACATAAATTTTGGTAAGACCACCAAATCAATTCTCGAAAAATAAATCGGCTCATTTGGTGCCAAGTATTTGATATGATTTCCTTCGAATCCACACGATTTCGAAGTTTTAAAATGAAAACTATGCAAATGATTGACCACATCCGTACTCCTATATACCAATCCGGGTCATCACAAATCCCACTGATATGCCATCAGAAAACTACACGATAGAATCCAAAATCTCAATGTATAGACTCCGACAAAAACTCCTTTTTCCACATATGACTCACAACGTCAACCATTTTTCATCCTGGATCACCTCAATTATGCTATGACAATGCCTTGAAACAAATCAACAGAGCGAAAGACTTCCCGAGAAGTTTCATTTGAACAAGCATATCAAAGCTGCATGACAGTGAAACGAAATAGGTAAATGATTGATAAAGTGTTTTACAAGTCTCGGGAGTTTTTAAGAAAACGAAAAGTCTTTTGAAATATTAGGGTCTCGGCCCGTATCTCGTTCCGCATTACAAGAGGTTTAAAAAAGTAGGAAACTCTTTTCGGACCCCAAGCCACGAGTTATAAAACAATTTCAAAAAAATCTATTGGGTCTCGGCCCAAAATCATTCTGGTAAAACATCCGTAAAACATTCATTTGAAAAGTATCATTTTCAAATGCTCAAAAGCGATTCATATATCTCAAAATGAACTAACATGACTACATGTTCTCCTGAACAATCCACAATATTTCTCCCAAATGCAAAACTCCGTTCCAAAACTTAATCGACATATTGATTTCCAAAATCATAACTTCTCAAGATCATCAATCCTGTCCCAACTCTGTCACCTTATCGTAATGAATAATATTCTGCTGAATCTCAAAGCATATCAACTTAGAACGGCAATAAATCTCGATGAAATTTAAAAATCCAAATACTTACAGATCGTGAAGCCGACGATTCCCCGTGATACTGGCACATGTCTCGACTCAAGAAAATACTCGACACAGATATTTTCAAAACACACATTTTGCAAACTCAGTTCAACTCGAGAAAACAACACAGCTCTATCTGAAGAAACACGTTAACACCATTTGAAAAAGTTACAACAATCCCAGTACCACACTGGTAAATCACATAAGCACAAGCCCGAGTGAACAATAAAAACTCACGGCTCCAATATTTTTCAATCAACAACTCAAATGACGCGACAGAAACACGACCCAACTCGACCCGACTGCCTAGGTTTTCTCAACCTAAGCTCCGATACCATATTCTGTAACACCCCCAGATCCGACCGGGAATATTACAGCGCCGTGGGCCCCGAGATGGAACCCACAAGGCTGAAGGAAATTTTCGCAAACATTTACAAACGCCCAAGAGGCTAACGACGGTATTATCTATTAAAAACATTCGAAGATTTATAAAGCTCGTTTATCAAACCGTCGTAAAAACTCATTTGAAATGACAAGGCCCAAAATGCCAAAACTCAACAGTTTAAAAACATATGTTAAGCTATAAACACACGTAAAGCTGAATAGATTTAGAAAATGATTGCCAAAGTAACCTAAGTTAGGATACCAAAAAGGCCATTTAAAAATACTCACGCAATGGATGAAGACAAACAATTGAAATACTTTAGCAATGAATACAACAAGCGATCGAAACTCAAAACACAAATACATGCTCTTGCCGGTATCCTCAGGAAGTTCATCTCTCCACGACCGCTACAAACTTGATAATCCAAGAACCTAAAAGAAAGCCCACGACGGGTCACCATAATATCCAACAATGATAACCATCACATCTCGACAATAATTACATATCAATGGAAATACTAAGTAAGAATACGACCAGTGTACTCTTACCGTCGTAACTTTACGAGAATCCACGATTCGCATCCTTAACAACACATTAAAATAATACCGAAATATCTGTACGGTATCTAAACAATACTCAAGGTTCTCAAAACATTATCATAACTCGCGATACGGAAATTATACCAACTCTGACCAATTCAATCCATCGGATAACATCGACAATTCCAATACGATAATCGATTGTCCATAAAAAACAAGTACCAAGGAAATACGGAACATACCTCAAGATACGAAATACCATTACCATCACGTCAGTCTAATCCGAGATCAGATCAACACAACATACGGACATGGTCCTAACACAAGACCTACAAATGCATACTCATATGACAACGTCAATATGATCACAACAATAACGACAATGTATACTTATGGCAAACCCATAATATACATATGCAAAACAACAATACATGGCAATCCGATGATCCAGCGTTCACTGCCTAGATCCCCCGATGATCCCGTCAGACCAACCCGAGGTGGAAAACCCGTCCGACGATCCAGTATGACGCTAGCATAGATCCCCGATGATCGTCGGACCAACCCGAGGTGGACATATGACAACAATGCACAATCGCACAAAACAACGATTACACAATACACGACAACAACAATGCACAACTGCATGACAACAACGATACACAAATGTATCACAACATGATCGACTCAAATGATAAAAATGATTAGAGTACTTGCCCCGAGTCCTTCGAGAATGATCTCAATGTCTAAACCATCCCGAACCATTATCCTCAATACTCGACGGTCCAAAGTATCACGGATTGCAGATAGTTCATATCTCCGTTTTTATCACGATATATCCTCGATATACAAGTATACCAATAACAAAAGCAAATCATATACATTATGATTTAGATTCCCAAAACTCGAATATTATTTATAATCCCAAGTCTCATGTGATTACGATTATAAACATTGCTATACAATTATAAGCGAATGAAACGGAAACCATTCATTAAATACTATAAAGCGAGTAAGTAATAACTTACTCGATACCGATACGACGATGATGAAGCCGCTACCAATTTCATTGTCTTCGTCTACTAGCTCCTCGGCCCTGACCAACGCCATTCACGAACATACTCGAACACGACCGCAACATACGGTTATAAACACCGATCAATAATCTCAACCTATTACAATAATCGATAAACAACAAGTTCGACAACAATCAACAATCGATAAAACCAATTCACAATCTCCACGGCTCAACAATATCTCGGTTAACCATAAGTCTGATCAAGCCAACTTAAACGGTCACGAATTCATAATCGAAACAGAATATACTACCCTGCCTGTTGACTTAGCGCACGTTAATTACTTAACGTAGCGTGCGCTAAGACGTTCCCGTTAGCGTACGCTAGACAGTAACACTAGCGTGCGCTAATGACATGCAGTTGCATGCATTTCATATACCGATCAACACATGGCGATTATCAAGAACACTAAGTGATTCTAAACCATGTTCATAGTTATCAAACAACGAAATTCGATATCCTTTAACATACAAACAATCATTCAACTTATAATCCAAGTCCTATATCCATATATCATCTTCCTCAATATCAACATCATGAAACATCAAGAACGTAACAACACTCCCTTAATCTTCCATTACAGAGAGTAATCATCGACAATAACATCAACATCCGAAACTGAGGAGAAGGATTAATCCACTTATCTCAAGAAAACGAACAACACAATTTAAACCACAAGAATCATATCAATATCTTCATATCAACAATAACATCATCATAATCCGGTAATCCATCTCATAATCATGCTTATCAACTCATTTATGTAATAATCATCAACTCAAGAACATCAACATTCAATCCAAAATGAAATCCAAAGATGAAGAGTGATTACCTTTATGAAGGAATGGATTGATTTCCAAGGTTGAATCCATTTCCAAGAATCACCAATGATTTCAAAAACAAAACTTTAATCCATGATTTCTATCTTAATGTTGTTAAAGATCACCACCTCACCGTGTTTGGGAACCTCAAGAACCTCCCAAAACTCTCTCTATCGACTGAAGGTGAAAGAAAGGACGAAATGCTTCATAATACCCGTCTGTCCCTTATATAGAATACATTACTAGCGTGCGCTAAATCTTATGTTTAGCGTGCGCTACGGCCTTAGCGTGCGCTAGCTGACCTTTGTTAGCGTGCGCTATCGCAGTCCAGAGACTACCATGCGGCCGTACATGAGCTTACGTACGTAATGCCCATGCATTAGCGTACGTAACTTAAACCATCTAGCGTACGCAAGTACTTGCATTTTAGCGTGCGCTAACATCAGTTGACTCGTTTGTCTGTATGCTCCGAAGACTGGTCCACACGCCGAAAGTGCTGACGAGGATAAGATTCCTTTTTGTCCGATATACAGTTCTCGTGCGCTAACCATCATGCATTAGCGTGCGCTAACACTACATTACAACATCCGTTGACTTACCAGAACGTGCGCCGAAAGTGGTCTGGTCCACACGTAGATTCCTTCTGATCTGACTGCACTAGCGTGCGCTACATTCTGCCTCTAGCGTGCGCTAACCATGAACGATAGCGTGCGCTATACTTGACCATTAGCGCGCGCTAGTCAGGCTATACTTAGCCATTTCCAACTCTTCTCGTCTGTCTCGACATACTGGATACGTACACTCACACACTGAATACATATACTTAATTCCATAATATTCTCATATGATACATAATATCCTCAATTGCAATTGTCGACCAAGTACGACAATTATACCAATACTGACATCTCAGTCCTTCATTTATTTTATCGATACTGTACAGATTCCACGTTGTACAATATAACTCGGATAAAATAATATTAAACAACGGTAGTAGAAATTTCGGATATTACAAAACAGAGCTTCCATTATCATTTTGGGGGCATGCCTTAGAAACAGCAGCATTCACCCTCCTTAACCGTGTTCCATCTAAAGCAGTTGAAAAGACACCATTTGAGAAATGGACTGGTAAGAGACCAAACTTGTCTTTTCTAAAGATCTGGGGTTGTGAAGCATTCGTAAGGCTCCAAGTGTTAGAAAAACTGGCAGCCAGATCTGAAAGATGTTTATTTGTGGGATATCCTAAGGAAACTAAAAGATATCACTTTTATAAGCCCGCAGAGAATAAAGTGTTTGTTGCTCGAAATGCTATATTCTTAGAAAGGGAATTTATTTCCAAAAGACACAGTGGGAGAAGAATAATTATTGAGGAAAATCGAGAACCACAAGAAGACATCGCTTCACCAATGGAAATCGAACAGGCTCAACAATCAGTTGAAGAGCCCGTTCAAAGTACGCAAGCCCCTCGCAGATCTGATAGGATACGACATGAACCGGAGAGATATGGTTATCTCATAACAGAGGATGATGACACATCGCTCATAGATGATGAGCCTAGTAGCTATACAGAAGCTGCTTCAAGACCAGAGTCCGAGGAATGGCTAGAAGCAATGAAGTCAGAGATGCAGTCCATGTATGACAATCAAGTTTGGAACTTGATAGATCCATCTGAGGGTGTTAAAACCATTGGGTGCAAATGGGTCTATATAAAAAAAAGACATGGATGATAATATGCAAGCCTATAAAGCTACACTAGTGGTAATAGGTTATAGACAGATTCATGGTATTGACTATGATGAGACTTTTTCGCCAGTAGTCATGCTTAAATTAATTAGAATTTTATTTGCCATTGCCACATACTATGATTATGAAATATGGTAAATGGATGTCAAAACAGCATTCCTTAATGGAAACTTACTCGAGGATGTGTACATGACACAACCTGAAGGTTTTGTTCATCCAGAAAATTCTAAAAAGGTTTGCAAGCTTCAAAGATCCGTTTATGGGTTGAAGCGGGCTTGTTAGAGCTGGAATCTTCATTTTGATGAAACTGTCATAGAGTTTGGGTTCATTCAAAATGAAGATGAACCATGTGTGTACAAGAAGGTTAGTGGTAGCATAGTTGTTTTCTTAGTCTTATATGTAGATGACATATTACTCATGGGAAATGACATTCCCACCTTGCAGACAGTCAAGACATAGTTGGAAAGTTGTTTCTCAATGAAAGACTTAGGAGAAGCTGCTTACATTCTTGGGATAAAAATCTATAGAGATAGATCAAAGAGATTGATTGGTCTGAGTCAAAGTACCTTGTACTCGACCAGAGGTATCGTTTTCCCTTAGCATGACAAGTCGATACCAATCAAATCCAGGTGAAGGTCACCGGACAACAGTGAAAACCATCCCAAAGTACTTAAAAAGAACTAAGGATGTGTTCCAAATATATGGAGGTGTAGGAAATGAGCTGGCTGTAAATAGTTACGCCGATGCAAGTTTCAAAACCGATGGAGACTTTAAGATCGCAGATGGTTTTGTGTTTTGTTTAAAATGAAGATGCTGTGAGTTGGAAATATTCCAAGTAAACACGTTCATAGATTTTATAACTTAAGACTGAGTACCTGCAGCATCAGATGCAGCCAAGGAGAGTATGTGGAACCTTTTAGATCCTATAAGTCTTTACTGCGACAATAATGGTGCTATTGCGCGAGCTAAGGAGACATGGACCGATCATAATTCCAAACATATACTCAGAAAATATCACCTAGTCAGAGAGATCGTCAGACGGGGAGATATTGCAATATGCAAAGTAGCAACGGAAGAGAATATTACAGATCCACTTACCAAGCCTTTCTCACATGGAAAGCATGTTGAGCATGCTAGAGCAATGGGACTAAGAGTCATGAATGAATGGTCCTAGTGTAAGTGGGAGATTGTTGGGAATAGTGCCCTAGGACATTCGATGTGCCTAGATTTGTAATTGTCACATTTAAATAAAGTTATTTGATATTTCTCGTTGATTATTATAATATGTGCATATTTTAATATTATAATAATCGAATAATAGTTATTCACGAATAATAAGATTATTCAAATGTCCCTAGTACAATCGCGCTGAGTAGAGACTCAAGTGATTAATATACTAGTATAAGTTTGATTGATAATCATCGGATGATTATGTGTATGGTACGGATCAATTGTAACACCCCCAATATATTCAGGGATATAATAGCGCCATAAATCCTTTACATAAGAATTTACAAGGCTAAAGAAATGAAAAGACAATAACAGATACCAACTTATGAAATCACTGAAATAAAATACAACAGTTCTGGTTTAATATCGAGAATACAAATATCCAAATGAAGAGTTATCAATACATCACCAAAATCCAAATATCACCAACTGACGACGTACTCGAGTACTTATTAAAAATGACCAAACACAAACAATTAAACCCGGCCGGAACATCACTCTTCACCCTCGTCGTCATGCAACTCCAGTGGTTGTTTCCCCACTCTCCTGGATCCTGAACATAAACAAATGTTCACCCCGAATGGGTTAGCACAACGATGCTAGTACAAGTACGATAATCATACAACAGTGATATAATCAACAATTATATCATAACAAGTTTCTCCAACGAGAAATAACAACAACACATATCACATCATAACAGTATCAACATACTGATGGTATTCCAATGATCCAGCACACACAGCTATAGATTCCCATGATGATCCCGTCGGACCAACGCATGGTGGAACTACCTGTCCAACGATCCAACGCACACAACTATAGATTCCCATGAGGATTCCCGTCGGATCAACGCATGGTGGACATTTAATCACAACACATAATACACAATACAATCACAATATAGCTATCATAAAACAATTCTAATTAGAGTACTTGCCTCGATTCGAAGACAAGAACAATACTTCCACGAAAAAAAATACTCGAAGGTCGCCCCTTCGATCAATCACGTAGCAAGCTCGAACCTTAACAAAAGAAATAATATAGAATTCATCTCACGTCGAACGAACATCTAACAATCCAAAAATACGGCCGGAAGTTCTTAAAAGAAATATGTCTGTTTTGCTTAACGCACGCTACGCATCCTATGTATCGTACGTTAAGGCTACTCGTTAGTGCACGTAATTACACACAGCCTAGCGTACGCTAACCATGCACGGTCAGTACCTCGTTGATCAGCCGACTGACTCGCCTGATGACTTAACGCACGCTAAGTTTCAATCGTAGCGTACGCTAAATATGCCCGTTAGCATACATTAATTCACATAGCTTAGCGCACGCTAAGCGTGCATGGCAATTCACTGTTGGGCAGCAGACTAGTTCTAACGGTGATGAAATTTATGAACTCTTCAGTGATTAACGTGTAATATCCGTCTACATGTCATATTCATAAACTTATGAATGATCTTTTGGGTTTAATCATCTTTGAAGTTTCAAGGAAAAGAATATCATCACAATTCTTATATTCGAACTTGATTATCATTCTCATGCGAATTTCGGTGATCTCCGGTTGGTGTACTAGATTCTATTATCATTATTCACATTCAGACTTCATCTTGAAGGTGAACTAACAATTCCAACTTATACGAAATGATACTTCCTAAGATGATTCTTCCCTTAAGTCCTTATGACCAAAAATGATATCACCTCCAATTTTATGATCAATATGACAACATAAATCATACGGATAATCAACTTCAGAATGTTCCTCTCATCATTTGAAGTACTAGGATTCCAACTATGAGGTTCCAACGACAATATCATAAGTGTAATTATTCCAATCTTCTAAACATGATGTTTGTTGAATAATTCACCAATGGAACTCAATATCTTGCTAGTATGATCATCTTATTCTTCATAACACGAATCTAAAGTTGGAGGTAGAGTTAACATACCTTTAATGAAGAAATCACTAATCCAAAAAGGTAGAATCCAGCTCCGGTTGCTTGAGTGTCACTTCAAAGTGAATTCTTCTTCAATGATCAAGTATAAGCACTCTTTAATATTTAATGATCAAGTACAGCGGATTTGTATGTGCTTAAGGAGTAGGAAAAGCTCTCTGGACTTCCAAGGGATGAAGAACAATTGAAGGGAATAGGTAGGAATGGAGTGCTGTCCTTTAAATAAAGTTTCTGCACAATAGCTGATTAGCGCACGCTACATACCATTCTTAGCGCACGCTAATAAGTGTTGACTCCAAATCTGTCCAGGTTCATCCGCGGGAATCTTATCCGGACCCATGTCCCAGCTGGCGCATGTGCTAGCCGCCTAACTCAATAATTGACTGCCTAGCGCACGCAAATCCTACATTCATAGCGTGCGCTAGTTGTAGCCGATAGCGCGCGTTAAGCTACATTCTTAGCGTGCGCTATCACGAGTCTGCATGAGAAATTTTGCATGACGATATACTTATGTACAAAGATATCAGTGTGATAAATATCATACTCCAATTATCGAGATCACAAATCCGAATAATACAGTGTTCGAATACAGATGAAATACATAATAATAAATCAGGATATTACATACTCTCCTACTAAAAAGGAGTTTCGTCTCGAAACTCAAGACGAAAATAACTCTGGATATCTGGACTTCATGCCATCTTCCGTTTCTCATGTGGCTTCTTCCACTCCGTTGCGTGACCACTAAACTTTGACCAAAATGATTGGTTTGTTCCTCAACTGCTTAACTCGACTCTCGAGTATCCTGACTGGTCTTTCTTCAAATGTTCCATCCTGAGCGACTTCGATTTCACCGAAATCAATGACATGACTAGGATTCGGTATATATCTCCATAACTGGGATACGTGGAACACGTTATGGACATGGCTCAACGACGGCGGCAATGCCAATCTGTATGCCAACTCTCCAACTCTCTCAAGGATCTCGAATGGTCCGATATATCTCGGACTCAGCTTTCCCTTCCTTCCAAAATGAAAGATTCCCCGAGTAGGAAAAACCTTTAAAAGTACGTGGTCTTCAGTACTGAACTCCAATAGGCGACGGCGTATGTCTGCATAAGATTTCTGTCGACTCTAGCCGGTCGACAGCCTTTCACGAATCAAGGCTATCTTCTCTCGAGTCTGTACGATCAACTCTGGTTCTGTCCCGATCAAGTCTGATGAATCGTCCCAACATAGGGGTGATCTGCATCTCCTCCCGTATAATGCCTCAAACGGTGCCATCTTAATGGAAGCATGCCAACTATTGTTGTAGGTAAATTTAATCAATGGTAGATAAACTTCCCAATCGTTTGACCAATCTAAGGCACAGGCCCTTAGCATGTCTTCCACCATTTGAATGGTCCTCTCGGATTGTCCGTCAGTCTGCGGGTGATAAGATATGCTGAAGTTCAATTCGGTCCCCAAGGCCTTATGAACTGCTTTCCAAAAGTGAGACACAAAATGGCCATCTCAATCAGAAATAATGGTCTTCGGCGTACCATGCAGTCGAACTATCTCTAAAATAAATACTCGTGCCAACCTCTCTAGTCCCCACGTATCCTTAATGCTTAGAAAATGAGCTGACTTGGTTAAACGATCAACTATCACCCAAATCATGTTCATTCCTATCTTGGTTCTCGGCATACTAGTGATAAAGTCCATCGATATGTCCTCCCACTTCCATTCAGGAATTGGGAGCGGATTCAACATTCCAGCAGGTCATTGATGCTCGATCTTAACCTGCTGACAAGTCAAGCATTTCGAAACATAGTCCGCTACATCTTTCTTCATGTTGCCCCACCAGAAATTCTGCTTCAAGTCCTTGTACATCTTACTGGTGCCTGGGTAGATAGAATAGGGCGAGCTATGAGCTTCCTTCATAATCGTCTGTTTCATAACATCGACATCGGGAACACAGAGTCAGCTCTGAAATCTCAAAACTCTATCATCATGAGTTACGAATCCGAGAGCCTTCCCCTTGATCACTTCATCACGTAACCGAATCATCAGATGATCATCTGTCTGCATAGATTTGATTTCTTCGATTAATGATGAAGTTATTTCCATCACGCACAGTTGTCCTTGGACTCTTTGTAACCATACTTCAATTCCTTCTCGAATCATCTCTCGTTGAAGGCTAAGTTGGGAGGTCAGAGTCTCCAGCATCTGAATAGAAACAGGCTTGCGGCTAAGTGCATCTGCCACTACATTCGCTTTGCCTGGATGATACAAAATCTCTAAGTCGTAGTCCTTAATCAGCTCTAACCATCTTCTTTGCCGCATGTTCAACTCTTTCTGACTGAAGATGTATTTGAGACTCTTGTGATCCGTAAAGATCTGACAGTGAGTCCCGTACAGGTAATGCCTCCAGATTTTCAAATCAAAAACTACTGCCGCTAGCTCCAAATCATGCGCTGGGTAATTCACTTCATAAGGTTTCAGCTGTCGTGACACATAAGCGATCACCTTATCATTCTGCATCAATACGCATCCGAGTCCTTGGTTCGAAGCATCACTGTAAACTATGAATCCTCCAGTCCCCTGTGGAAGTGTTAAAATCGGTGCTGTCGTAAATCTCTTCTTCAATTCATCAAAGCTATTCTGGCACAATTCGTTCCACTCAAACTTTTAAATTTTCTGCAGGAGTCGAGTAAGTGGGCGGGAAATTTTAGAAAACCCTTCCACGAATCGACGATAACACCCAGCAAGTCCTAAGAAACTCTGGACTTCTTTCACATTCTTTGGAGGCTTCCAATCCATAACTGCTTAGATCTTCTGAGGATCTACTCGGACTCCTTCAGCTGATACCACATGGCCGAGGAACATTACTTCCTTTAGCCAGAATTCACACTAAGAAAGTTTGGCATACAATTGCTCGCTTCTCAAAAGTTTTAATACAATCCGCAAATGCTGTGCATGCTCTCCCGGGCTCTTAGAATACACCAGAATGTCATCAATGAACACGACCACAAATTTATCCAAATATTCAATGAACACTCGGTTCATCAATTGCATGAATACAGCAGGTGCATTAGTGAGACCAAACGGCATCACTACAAACTCATAATGTCCGTAGCGAGTTCTGAATGCTGACTTCGGAACATCAGATTCCTTAATCCTCAGTTGATGATATCCTGATCTCAGATCGATTTTAGAAAATACTGTTGCTCCTTGTAACTGGTCAAACAAATCATCAATCCGTGGTAATGGATACTTGTTCTTAATCGTCATCTTGTTCAGTTCTCGATAGTCAATACACAGTCGAAGCGATCCATCCCTCTTCCAGACAAAAAGAACTGGTGCTCCCCAAGGCGAAACGCTTGGCTGGATATAGCCTTTGTCCAATAACTCCTCTAGCTGCTTCTTCAGTTCGTACATCTCAGTAGGTGCCATACGATACAGCGCCTTAGAAATTGGTGTAGCTCCGGGCTTCAACTCAATGGTGAATTCTACATCCTGTCGTGGAGGTAGTCCAGGTAACTCGTCAGGAAATACATCCGAAAACTCGTTCACAACAGGAATGGGTGAAAGCTCCACAATTTCGTCTTCTTTCTTCATTGCATAACACCAGTATCCGGTACAGCCCTGTTTCAACAATTTGACAGCTTTCATCCCCTTGATCAACTTTCCTGAGCTTCCTGGTTTCCATCTTTCAAACAGTAATTCGGAGCCATCGTCAGCGATCAGCGAGATATTCCTCCTTCGGTAGTTTACATTAGCTCCATATCGATTAAGCCAATCATCTCCAAGTATCAGGTTGTCTCCTTGCATTTCTATCACAATCAGATTTGAGAGCCACTCTCTGCCTCCAAATGATACATGGAAATCTCTAGTTTCTAAGTTCCCAACAATCCTCTCTCCACTTGGTAAACCAACAACATAAGGTTCATAGTAATGAAAACCAGAAATATTCAAACGATTTACACAAGATGAGGATATAAATGAATGCGTAGCTCCTTTATCGAATAAAATGCTAACTGGCTGGGAAAGGATCTGAACAGTACCTGATGCGACAGCAGCATCCTGATCGTCCATCCTCCTAATCACGTACAGACGTGGGGGAACATATCCGGCACTCGATGTCCCCTTTCGGTCCCATTGTCCTCTGCCTCGCCCGCGGCCAAAATTCTGAGGCATCTGAACACTTTGCTGCGTCTGTTGGATACTAGCTTCCTTCTGAACTGGCTGCGATGTATGGGTTCCATTGAAATTGGTGGCATCCTTGCAAAACGTCGCACGGTGCCTTTTCTGTCCGCAATCAAAACATGTAACTGGAGTGCGCAAACAATCACGCCAAAGGTGACCTGGGCGACCACAGTTAAAGCACCTCCTAGCTGTATATGTCGTGTCTGACATTGTTCCGAAATTCTTTCCGCTCTTAGATGGGTGCGGAGGTTTCTTGAAGGAATGAAAAGATGACTGGGCCTTGCGGGGCCCGCTGCTCTTGTGCTCTGTCAAAGTACCAGAGACTTTCTGCTTCTTGGACTCCGTAAACTTCTCCATTGCTGCTTCCTTGATTTCGTACGCCAACGCCTTATCCTGGTATTGACGGAGAGTGGTACATTCAAAACCGGACATGTACCTCTGTATTTCTGGTTTCATCCTCATATCAAAATGGATCATCATTTCTGCATCTGTTCTGACCAGATGTCGAACAAATGCCAGTTGCTGGTTAAATATCTTAATTGTCTGGGATACAGGTTCATCTGATGGTTGTGCGGAGAAAAATTCCCGAACTTTGGCTTCCCTCACAGGACGAGGGTAGTACTAAGCTTCCATCATTAATTTAAATTCTGTCCAGTAAGCATCATGATCTGCAGTCCGGATGGCTTCCCACCACTCGAATGCTTCCCCTATCAGAAAGTACTGAGCAATAGAGGCTCTCCGATCGTCTGGGCAATTAATTCTAGCAAAAATTTTCTCCAATTCTTTCAACCAATGGTCCCATGTGGGAGTCTCATAAAAGCCGTCGAATTTGGGTGGTTGCATCTTTGCCACCTCTTGCAGCCATCGGTCACCTCGATTTCCCATGTCTGGTATCCCTTGTTGTCTCTCTCCCTGCTGTAATCCCACTGCCACTTGCATTCGGTCCACGACCTGGGTGAACTGAGTCATCTGGTTCACCACTTGACGAAGGATTTCAGGCACAGTAGGTTCCGGTTCATTATTGATAGATCTCTGTGGCTCGCCTGAACTGTGGCTGGCCTGATTAGAAGGCGAAGCTTCTCTTTCGGCATTCATTCGTCCGCGTCTACGACCGCGACCACGTCCACGTCCGCCTCTCAACATACTGTAAGCATAAATACTCAATATACAGGAAACAATATCGTTCGAATGTTCAAGTCTAAAGAAATACAACATGTAAAGAACGAGATAGAGTTTAGGGACTTACAACCACCGTTCGCATGAAGACGTAGGCAGTACAGTGATGTCATTCACGGCCGGTTACTTCAAAAGACGTATATGACCCCTATTTTAACCTAATGGCCAAGATATCCATAATCTTAGCTCTGATACCATATTCTGTAACACCCCCAATATATTCAGGGATATTACAGCACCGTAAATCCTTTAAATAAGAATTTACAAGGCTAAAGAAATGACAAGATAATAACAGATACCAACTTATGAAATCACTGAAATAAAATACAACAGTTCTGGTTCAATATCGAGAATACAAATATCCAAATGAAGAGTTATTAATACATCACCAAAATCCAAACATTACCAACTGACGACGTACTCGAGTACATATTAAAAATGACCAAACACAGACAATTAAACCCGGACAGAACATCACTCTGCACCCTCGTCGTCATGTAACTCCAGTGGTTGTTTCCCCGTTCTCTTGAATCCTGAACATAAACAAATGTTCACCCCCGAAGGGGTTAGCACAATGATGCTAGTACAAGTACAATAATCATACAACAGTGATATAATCAACAATTATATCATAACAAGTTTCTCCAACGAGAAATAACAACAACACATATCACATCATAACAGTCTCAACATACTGATGACATTCCAATGATCCAGCGCTCACAGCTATAGATTCCCATGATGATCTCGTCGGACCAACGCATGGTGAAACTACCTGTCCAACGATCCAGCGCACACAGCTATAGATTCCCATGATGATTCCCGTCGGATCAACGCATGGTGGACATTTAATCACAACACATAATACCCAATACAATCACAATATAGCTATCATAAAACAATTCTAATTAGAGTACTTGCCTTGATTCGAAGACAAGAACAATACTTCCACGAAAAACGAAATACTCGAAGGTCGTCCCTTCGATCAATCACGTAGTAAGCTCGAACCTTAACAAAAGAAATAATATAGAATTCATCTCACATCGAACGAACATCTAACAATCCAAAAATATGTCCGGAAGTTCTTAAAAGAAATCTGTCTGTTTTGCGTAACGCACGCTACGCATCCTATGTAGCGTACGTTAAGGCTACTCGTTAGTGCATGCAATTAGACACGGCCTAACATACGCTAACCATGCGCGGTCAGTACCTCGCTGATCAGCCGACTGACTCGCCTGATGACTTAACGCACGCTAAGTTTCAATCGTAGCGTACGCTAAATATGCCCGTTAGTGTACGTTAATTCACATAGCTTAGCGCATGCTAAGCGTGCATGGCAGTTCACTGTTAGGCAGTAGACTAGTTCTAACGGTGATGAAATTTACGAACTCTTCAGTGATTAACGTGTAATATCCGTCTACATGTCATATTCATAAACTTTTGAATGATCTTTTGGGTTTAATCATCTTTGAGGTTTCAAGGAAAAGAATATCATCACAATTCTTATATTCGAACTTGATTATCATTCTCATGCGAATTTCAGTGATCTCCGATTGGTGTACTAGATTCTATTATCATTATTCACATTCAGACTTCATCTTGAAGGTGAACTAACAATTCCAACTTATACGAAATGATACTTCCTAAGATGATTCTTCCCTTAAGTCCTTATGACCAAAAATGATATCACCTCCAATTTTATGATCAATATGACAACATAAATCATACGGATAATCAACTTCAGAATGTTCCTCTCATCATTTGAAGTACTAGGATTCCAACTACGAGGTTCCAACGACAATATCATAAGTGTAATTATTCCAATCTTCTAAACATGATGTTTGTTGAATAATTCACCAATGGAACTCAATATCTTGCTAGTATGATCATCTTATTCTTCATAACACGAATCTAAAGTTGGAGGTAGAGTTAACATACCTTTAATGAAGAAATCACTGATCTAAAAAGGTAGAATCCAACTCTGGTTGCTTGAGTGTCACTTCAAAGTGAATTCTTCTTCAATGATCAAGTATAAGCACTCTTTAATATTTAATGATCAAGTACAGCGGATTTGTATGTGCTTAAGGAGTAGGAAAAGCTCTCTGGACTTCCAAGGGACGAAGAACAAATGAAGGGAACAGGTAGAAATGGAGTGCTGTCCTTTAAATAAAGTTTCTGCACAATAGCTCATTAGCGCACGCTACATACCATTATTAGCGCACGCTAATAAGCGTTGACTCCAAATCTGTCCAGGTTCATCCGCGGGAATCTTATCCGGACCCATGTACTGGCTGGCGCATGTGCTAGCCGCCTAGCTCAATAATTGACTGCCTAGCGCACGCAAATCCTACATTCGTAGCGTGTGCTAGTTGTAGCCGATAACGCGCGTTAAGCTACATTCTTAGCGTGCGCTATCACGAGTCTGCATGAGAAATTTTGCATGACGATATACTTATGTACAAAGATATCAGTGTGAGAAATATCATACTCCAATTATCGAGATCACAAATCCGAATAATACAGGGTTCGAATACAGATGAAATACATAATATAAATCCGGATATTACATCAATCTTATGGGTATTGGTTGGAGAATTAATACTGGACAGACCCGCATTGAGATCACTGCATGGAAATGTCATAAGTGAATCTCAATATAACAGTATGTCAATAAATCCTTGAACCTAAGATTATCATAGAGTCCAACATGATAACTGCTATGCCTTGACGTAATCCAACGTCATCTGAAACATGGTGATCATAAAGGTTAGCGATCAGGATTAGTGGGAGTCATGTAAAGGGCAATGAATAATCGAGATGGGGATTTGTCCCTATCCTTAGTGAGAGAGATATCTGTCGGGCCCCTCGATAAGTAGGGCTGAAGGAAATGCATGGACATGCTCAAATGAAGAGTCATTTGATTCAATCAGTCTACTTAAGATCGAGAAAGCATTTGAACATAAATAAGTATGATACACTCCATGACTTAGTTCAAATATGATATCGCGTGAGAAAGGGATTTGACACGTTAAAAGGTTTAATGGACTATTAACTTATATTATTTGGGTAATCATAATCTTGCTAGAGGCCGCTTATGATTTATTATTTAATAATGTATTAAATAATTGCCAACATAATATAAGCCTTTTGGGTCGCACGTAAGATAATTATAGACAAGTAGGAATAAATATCAACTGGGAATAATAAATATAATATTGGATATTATATTTATAAGGAGATTAAATAATGAATAATATATATAATATTGGATATTATATATATTGTATTATTTAATAAGTTGAGGGGCAACTAAGCAAATACTAGAGTTTGACTCTATGGTTTACTTAGTATAAATATAAGGACTTGGACAAGGAGTTGTCATAAGAAATTAAGACACAAAAAATCGCCCCCCTCCCCCCAAAGAAGAAAGAAAAAAATTGGCCCCTTTTCTTACAATAGGAGAACGACGTCGGTCATCTCATCTTGTCTTTCCTTAGTTGATCTTGATCAATAGTACAATCCTTCTAGTAAGGAATTTGTGTTGTACTATTTATCAATATTATTCGTAAGGATCTAGCAATCCGGCTTGTGGAATTGTTCATGTGTGGATCAGCCAAAGAGAAAGGAGATATTCATCTGCTTCTAGTCCGGTTCAGATTCGTTCTTAGAATTAAGGTAATTCGATAAACTCTTAATCAAACAATTAAATTACTACATGAGATCCTCGTCTGGGTTTTTTATTAATTTATTCCACTGCATTTTACTTAATTTTATTGTATTAGATACACGTAAAACCCACACTTAATGCTTTCAAACACCCCATAGAGTGACACGATGCAGTCCGTAATTTGTCTTCCTTTGACGAAAGCTGATTGTTCTTTTGAGATAATGGAGTTCAAGACTCCTTCCTATTGACGTCTGATTTGGTCAACGTCGCGTGTGCTGATCTGGACGAATGGATCGAAGCCACGTAGAAAATAATAAACAAGATGAAAGGTATTTGATCACTAAATTTTATTAATGATCTTGATATGGAGTAGAGCCGGGCCAAAAATATTTTGGCAGGTCTGCACTGTTTATGCTTGCTAATTACAAGTCTTATCTTTTCTCTTTTTCTCTCTTTCTATCTATCTCTCTATATCTTTCTCTCTATATTCTTCTCACGAATTCTTCCAAAAGTCCCTCCTTTTTTTGTACATTCCCCTTATTTATATATATATATATATATATATACATATATATATATAGCCAATTCTAGCCATTCAAGAGATGACAGCTGGAGAATTCCAAGGAATATGCTCATTACACTTGTCAAAGTGTAAATATTCCTTGGACGTGTGTCGGCTTCTCATGTTTGCTTTGGGAAGGGATATGACAACACGCCTTAATTGTCCTGTCTGTCTGTTCTTTGTGCTTTTGGCAATACTTATCTGTTGTGGCCGACAATGGGGTCGGCCCTTGAGCTTCCCTCCGTTCTGGTCGGTCTTATTATAATTTTGATTTGGAGCGTATTCATCCTGGGTCTGCTCGGCCCTTCTGGATCGGATCCCGGGTCGGCTCTGACGTCTCTGTCCGGTCCGGTTTTAACAGGCCCGGGAGAAAATCGGGTCAATGCCCGGTTCGGCTCCAGGATATGCTCGGCTGGTCGGCTGCCTGGAGTGCTTAAGTAGATGTCAAGGTGGATCGACTACCAACAAGGGCCCCCGAGTCCAGGGCCGTGCCGGGTTGGCCGGTGCTGGGGTCGTTTCATATTGAGGCCGATCCGGCTTGGGAAAGGATAAGATCTCTTGAAGGGATGCCTCTTCGAGAGTCGTGTCGATTAGACTTCGGGGTCTTCAAGTGTCATGATGAGGGGGACGCATGGCGGGACGTAATTTGTCGTCGCGTTTCACGCGCTTTTGATTTTCGCGACGGTTCAGTAGGAATCGCAGCCCCACGCGCCTGGCATTTAATGCCCTTTTTCTCTTATAAATATAAAATGCCTTCTTCTTCATGGTTTCCTTCGCCATTTCTGTGTCTTGTTGCAGAGAAGAGAGAATTTTCCTTCGCCATTTCTGTGCACGTCCTTTTCCCATTTTTAGAAAGAATTTCTTGGTAAGCTTTTTCTCTTTTTCCTATTTTATGATGTCGGAGCGGAGGGATGTCATGGCGGAGGAGTTGACTGTGTCTCCGGACCGTACGGGGGTGGCGGATCTGTCATTGGGCGACGTCCCCGTCGACTGGAGCAACAAAGAGGAAGGTGGAGAGGTCGCGAGATCACCAGATTCGGAAGACGCGGAGGTGGCGGCGCCGTTGACGGCGGTTGGAGAGTCTCCGGCCTGGATTTGGCCTCGGCCGTCTCCTTTTGTTGAGGCGGAGTGGGATTCAGCCTCGATTCGCAGCACGGTCACCGGAGAGCAGTTGGAGGCTTGGCGGCGGCAGTTTAAGATACCCGCTGGGGTGCGGATGTTTGTTCCGAATCCCAAGGAGAGGCCTCACACTCCGCCCGTCGGTTGTACGGCGGTGTATTACCGCTCCGTGCTAGCAGGGCTGAGGTTCCCGCTCCCATTGGTTTTCTCCCGGTGGCTAAGGCAGTGGGGCGTTTGTATTGCTCAAATTCATCCGAATTCCTGGGCTCGGGTGGTGGGTCTTTTCATCCTGTTCAGTCAGCACGGCTGGCCCGAGCCTAGCTTTGAGGAGTTCAACAGTCTCTTCCTATGGAGGTCGGTCGGCCGATCTGGTTCCGGCTGGTTCTATCTGACAGCCCGGCATGCCATGCATAAAGAATTGGTGGATG
Source organism: Orobanche coerulescens (assembly GCA_033398695.1). Taxonomy (NCBI): domain Eukaryota; kingdom Viridiplantae; phylum Streptophyta; class Magnoliopsida; order Lamiales; family Orobanchaceae; genus Orobanche; species Orobanche coerulescens. The sequence continues at coordinate 23,186,808 of CM065805.1, read as the reverse complement.
TGCCGGAGACCATCCATAGCTGGAAGGAACAGTGGTTCTTTATAGGGGGGCCTTGGAGGAGCTCGGCTGATGAGTGGGAGCCTGGTGTGATAGATGCCGAGCTTCGGGTCCCAGAACATTTTATTGCTAAAATGAGTAAGCGCTGTATTTTCTATTCTTGTTCTTTTTTTGTCTAACGCTCATCATTTATTTTATGTGTAGGGCGTATCCCGGCCTCTGAGACATCTTCCGATTTCGACGAGCGGGTAGAGAAGCTCCTGGACCTTCCCGCCGAGCAGAGGAAGTCGTATCTTTTGGCCAGCGAAGAAAATCTCTGGGCGGCCGGACTTCGATCCACCGATCCGAACATTATGTCTTCGTCAGGTAGCCCCTTCTCTTTTTTTTTTAACACGTCTTCTTTATCCGGTCCCTAGGGGCAGGGTTCCATCGGGAAGGAAAGAAACGCCTGCGCAGCGGGTGGCGAGGCTGGCTGCTGAGTCCGCTGAGCGTAGGGAGCACTCAGGTAAGCGGAAGAGGGTAGAGACCGAGCCCGAAGAGAGTTTGACTAAGGCTGTAACACCCCCAAGACGTTCAGGGCATATTACAGCGCCGTGGACCCCACACTGTGGAATCCACCAGGCTAACATACCAACAAGACATTCGAAACGAAAAGCTATCATTAATAAAACGACAATTCAAATAAAAGACTACAAACCGACAATTAAATTCTGACGTCAAATCCATTTCCCAAAACGGGGACACAACATTAACAATTTCAAACAGGAAGTACTCGAGTACTTAAACCAATTTTATAATACATAAATCCCAAAATCAGACATCAATAGTAACCGACAGACATAACATCGAAAATCAAATACTGGACAATATCATGCTTGCCCATCATCCTCATACGTCCCGAGTGCTCGTTTATCCCCACGATCAATACCTGAAATACAAAAAGTATTTCCCCCATTTAAGGGGTTAGCGACAATCGCTAGTGCAAGTACAATCCATTTGAACTACATTCTAATCGATGAATATATGCGCCAAAAAGTCATTTTAGAAAACATTTTATATTCTAATATTTACAATCACAAAACACATTATCTCCAACAAATCACAATTCAAAGTTAACCGTTGGTACGAGACTCACGGCCACCGTACCGCAGAGTCCGTCGGACATCCTCAGGTGGCTAACCACGATTCACGATACACACACTCACGGCAATACGTATCCCTAGAGGCCCGTCGGACCGTCCCTAGGTGAAAATACAAATAACCAACCACAAAAACCACGATACAGCAATAATTCAAAAACTAGAACATGTAAACAAATGAACAGTACTTTCCTTTGGGACATTCTTGAAGAATCGAAAGTGAAAATGACTACGGATGATCCGAATGGAAAGCAGCGGTTCCTAAACGAAGAATTAGCATAACTCAGTCCCAACGGACATCAATAATCGAAAGGAATACTCCCAAAACCCCGATTTCAATTAACGACAAAAGACGTTCAATCAATACGGGTGAGGGTTTACGCAAAATCTCCCCGTATTGATAATTCGCGGATTAAAATCAAGGAAACTGGATTTGGAATCATTCAATAGTCACAATCGGTGAAGAATATCGTAATATAGATGAACAATTCGGAACTAAACCCTAAAATCCCGAAATCCCCCAAAAACGTCAAAATTAGGGTTCCTGAGGAATTACCTTGAATTCGGACGATGGAGATGGGTTTAGATGGTGGTGTGATATGCTCGAGACACAAGAATTGGACTGGAAGGGAACTCCGCCGATTACTCTCCACAATCTGCTCTGAATCGCCAAAATCGCCCGTAGGAAGGGAAGGAAAGGAAAAGAATGAAAATAATGTCGAAACTAAATCGCCCTAATCTTTAAAAATGTGAAGTTAGCGCACGCTAACTAGCATGTATAGCGCACGCTAACGGGTGGCCGGTCCAAAGTAGCTACCGCTTGATCGCTAGCGCACGCTAACAATAACGAGTTACCGCACGCTAATCGCACATTGGTAGCGCACGCAAGGCAACAGGGTAGCGTGCGCTACGCAGCAGCCATTCGATCTGCTGCTCATAACGATGATAATCTGGCCGAAGGTACAAAACACGAAACGCACTTCAAACCGAATCCGGGAACATAGACGCCAAGCATACAAGACAGCGGAGCTAAGCGCTGAAAGAGAAATACAATTCCGACCACCGAAGGGTCCGTAATGCGACAACGAAAACAAGATTCCCTAAACTATTAGGAAATTACAAAAATGGCCCAAGTGCCCGAAAATCACGAAACGACGTCGGATTTACAAACCGAAAGTCTCCACATGACCAACTCAACCATACGAACTTGTACAAACCAAGAAACAACGGAAACGAACGAGTTTTACAAGAATCGAACGTTCATACGGCAAAACATGTCATAAAATGAAATTACGTGAAAACATCATCAAAACTCGTCCAAATGAAAAAACTCCAAGAACAAAATAGATTCAAAATGTCGAAACGGTTACAAGCGAGTCGATAAAAATAGACATACCCCAAAAATGGAAACCGCTAAAAATGGAAAAATTACGGATATTACATTCTCCCCCTCTAAAATAAAGTTTCGTCCCGAAACTTAAGAATCAAAAAGCTCGGGGTATCTCGAACGCATATCCTCCTCTAGCTCCCATGTCGCTTCTTCTACTCCGTGCCTCGACCATTGCACCTTAACCAAAGGAATGGTTTTGTGCCTTAACTGTTTGTCACGACGTTCCAAAATTCTGACGGGCCTCTCCTCAAACGTAATATCCTTCTCGATCTCCACGTCCCCAAAGTCAATAATGTGGGACGGGTCTGGAACGTACTTCCTCAACTGGGAAACGTGAAATACACTATGTACATGACTCAGTGACGGAGGTAAAGCCAAACGGTATGCCAACTCGCCGACTCTCTCCAATACCTCGAAGGGTCCAATATATCTCGGGCTGAGTTTCCCCTTCTTCCCAAAACGGAAAACTCCTTTCGTCGGAGATACTCTCAACAGAACGTGATCTCCCACCTTAAACTCCAAGGGTCTACGCCTAACATCCGCATAAGATTTCTGTCGACTCTGAGCAGCCAACATCCTCTTTCTAATCAATTCAACTTTCTCTCTCGTCTCCAACACAAGGTCCGGCTCAGTGCCAACCAAATCGGACGGTTCATCCCAACATATCGGTGATCGGCAACGTCGGCCATAAAGTGCCTCATATGGTGCCATCTTTATCGACGCGTGCCAGCTATTATTATAAGTAAACTCAATCAAGGCCAAATGATCCTCCCAGTTAGTACTCCAGTCTAACGCACACGCGCGCAACAGATCCTCGAACGTCTGAATGGTACGCGTTGGACCCATCGATGCTGGGATGGAACGAAGTGCTCAAACGTAGCCGAGTCCCCAATGCCTTATGCACGCCCGCCAAAATGCGATACAAATCGCCATCTCTGCCTGAAATAATGGTCCTCGGCGTACCATGAAGCCTCACTATCCGAGTGATAAAAATACGAGCAACTTTTCTCGGACCCCAAGTATCCTTGATGCCCGGAAAATGTGCCGACTTAGTCGATCGGTCTACAATCACCCATACCATATTCATACGGTCTTCGTCCTCGGTAAACTCGTGACAAAATCCATAGAGATGTCCTCCCACTTCCATTCCTAACCGGAAGTGGTTTCAATAATCCTACCGCCATCGATGCTCAATCTTGACTTGCCGACAAGTCAAACACTTAGCTACAAACCGAACTACCTCCTTCTTCATATCGTTCCACCAAAAATTCTTCCTCGATCTTTATACATCTTACTCGAGCCGGATGGGTAGTATGGTGACGCATGAGCCTCTCGCATAATGCTCTGTCTCAATTCCGAGTCGTTCGGAACACACAACCGACCTCGGAATCTCAACACTCCGTCCTCATGAATAACAAATCCCGGCTTTCCCCTTCTCTACACTCTCCCGGTCAATAAACATCGGGTCCTCCAACTGTCCCGATTTAATGTCCTCGACTGCAGATGAAGAAATCTCAAGAGTACGTAATCGCCCGGAACTCTCGGGCAAGACAACCTCAATGCTCAACCTCATAAACTCTCGCCGAAGTCCCGATCGGGCCGTAAGCAACTCAAGCGCCAAGTGATACCGATTTCCGGCTCAAGGCATCTGCTACCACATTAGCCTTGCGCGGATGATAGAGGATCTCAAGATCGTAATCCTTAATCAATTCCAACCATCTCCTCTGTCTCATATTAAGCTCCTTCTCGCGTGAAGATGTACTTGAGCTCTTGTGATCGGTGAAAATCGACACGACGAGCCATACAAGTAATGACGCCATATTTTCAACGCTAACACAATGCGGCCAACTCAAGATCGTGCGTAGGTAATTCAATTCATATGGTTTCAATCGACGGAAGCATAGGCAATCGTCCTCCCATGCTGCATAAGTACGCATCCGAGCCCTTGGCCCGAAGCATCACTATAAACTGAGAAACCATCCTTACCACTCGGTAGGGCCAAAACGGAGCGGTCGTCAACCGCTTCTTCAACTCCTCAAAACTATTCGCCTCTCATCGGTCCACACAAACTTCTCGACACGTAACAATCGAGTCGGCGGTCGAGCGAGTTTAGAGAACCCTCGACGAATCTACGATAATACCGGCTAATCCCGTAAAACTACGGACCTCTTTCACGTTCTTGGGCGGCGCCCAATCCAACACCGCCTCTACCTTATGTGGGTCCACACGAACACCCTCGGCCGAGATCACATGACCGAGAAACATAACTTCCGTAACCAAAACTCGCACTTTGAGAACTTCGCAAAAGATGCCGAGTTCTCAAAATATCTAACACAATATGCAAATGACGGGCGTGCTCCTCCTCGCTTCTCGAGTAAATCAGATGTCATCGATAAAAGCGACTACACACTTATCGAGGTACTCGATAAAGACTTTGTTCATAAGTGCATGAACACGGGCCGGGTGCGTTAGTTAGCCCAAAAGGCATAACCACAAACTCGTAGTGACCGTATCTCGTCCGAAAGGCCGTCTTCGGAATATCGGTATCCTTCACTCGTGATAATACCCCGATCTCAAATCAATCTTCGAAAACACGGTCGCTCCTTGCAATCGATCAAACAAGTCATCAATCCTCGGGAGTGGATATTTGTTTTTGATGGTCACTCTGTTCAACTCTCGGTAGTCGATGCACAAACGAAGTGACCCATCCTTCTTCTTTACAAATAGGACCGGTGCGCCCCAAGGCGAAGCACTCGGTCGAATATACCCATGTCTAGCAACTCTCCCAATCTGTTTCTTCAACTCAAGCATCTCGGCGGGCGCCATACGGTATGGCGTCTTAGAGATAGGTCTTTGCACCCGGCTCTAGATCGGCAGTAAACTCAACCTCTCGGCCGGCGGCAAACCCGGCAACTCATCTGGAAAACGTCGGGATACTCACATACTACCGGAATAGACGAGCTCGACTCCCCTTCTTCCGATCTCAAAGCGTAACACCAATAGCCCGTGCAACCTCCCGAAGAAGTCTCACCGCCCTCAAAGCGCGATCGGTAATCTCGGCTACCCCGCTTACGCCTACAAAAGAATGCTCGGTACCATCGAGGCTAACATCGAAAGCAGTCCTCGTTCTATAATTCATGATCGCCCCATGACGGTCCATCCAATCCTCACCCCTTAATCAAATCCTCATCTCTAATATCTACCGATCAGTTAGAAGGCCAATCCCTCCCGCGATACTCACAGAAAAATCTCTAATCTCACGGTCCCCTACGATGCTATCCCCGCTAGGAAGTCTAACAACAAAAGGCTCACAAGCAACAAGGCAATCAATATGCAGACGACGCACACAATCCATAGATATAAAAGAATGCGTAGCACCAGAATCGAACAATACGGAAACTGGATGGTCAAAGATGTGGACGGTACCTGTAGCCACCGTCGCGTCGGGATCTCCGGCTCGCCTCATCTCATACACACGGGGCGGAATAGACCCCGCACTAGAAGCTCCCCCTCTAGAAGGCTGACCACGACCTCGACCTCTACCAAAACTCTGCTGCGGCTGAGGAACTGTCGGTGCCTGATTCACACTCGGCTCTCCTGCAGCTGGAGCAGATATCTGAGTAACTGGAGCCCGAGCTGCATCCGTACAAAACTTAGCACGGTGACCCATACGACCACAAGCAAGACACTGAATTGGAGGCCTATCACACTCACTCATCATGTGGCCCGGACGACTGCAGTTGAAGCATGTAGGGCCACGAACGGAACCAGCAGGAGCAGACCTAGAACCGTTCCCTCGACCAACTGATGGCGACTGACTCCCGAAGACTCGCGAACCAGACTGAGCCTTCGGATACCCTCCTGACTTGCCTCCCGAAAACTGACCGGAGGTCTTCTGCTTCTTTCCTTCAGCTGCCGTCTCTGTCGCAGAAAACGACATCTCGTAAGCCATCGCTTTATTCTGATAATCTTTCAAAGACGTGCACCCCAGACCAGACATGTAGTGGCGCACCCTCGGCTTCATCCGCATATCAAAGTGGCGGATCTTGTCTAGCTCATCTCGGACTTGGTTTCTCACGTAGTGCAGCTGTTGATTGTATTCCTTGATAGCTTGAGAAATAGGAACATCTTGGGGCTTAGCCTCAAAGAAGGCTCGGATCCTCCCCTCTTTCACTGGCCAAGGACAGTATTCGTCTTCCATCAGATCTCGAAACTCTGCCCATGTAGTTGCCCGGTCACGCGGTTTCACCGCTTGCCACCACGTCGCTGCCTCCTTGGCGAGGAAGTACTGAGCAATGGGTACTTTCCTCTCCTCGGAACAATTAGCAGCCTCAAACACTTTCTCCAACTCGAATAACCAATTCTCCCAACCAGAAGGGTCAGAAGCACCATCAAACTGCGGAGGACGCATACGAATCACGTCCTGAAGTAGCTTATCATTACCGGATCCAGTAGGCGGAACCGGGTTGGCATTAGCATGGCCGGCTGAACGGCTGAGTCGATGGCGTCATCTGGTTCGCTACTTGGCGTAATATGTTGGCCACTCCAACATTCTCATGACCATTCTAGGAGCTAGCGGTAGTCTGTTGACCTCGGAACTAGGGGAACACTGTCGACAAAGAGGGCATCGCGAATCGGTTCTGAGTGATCGGACATGGCCGCCCCACTGCCGCGCCACGTCCCCTACCGCGTCGCGACCGCGTCGCGTCCTCTACGGCAGGAATTCGAAGAAGCAACGGGTAAGTACAATTCAAACGCAAAACGCAAAAGATACTAAGACAGAATAGAGAACGAGCGGTGAAACGAGTCAAGTTAGGAAAACTTACGAGCACCGCGTCTTGAGATGATGGCATAGCGGTGATCTTGTCCCAAAAGCGACACTTAACTAGACCCGAATGACCAAGCACCTAGGTATCCATAAACCTAAGCTCGATACCATATTCGTAACACCCCAAGACGCGTTCGGGCATATTACGGCGCCGTGGACCCCACCGTGGAATCCACCAGGCTAACATACCAACAAGACATTCGACAACGAAAAGCTATCATTAATAAAACGACAATTCAAATAAAAGACTACAAACCGACAATTAAATTCTGACGTCAAATCCATTTCCCAAAACGGGGACACAACATTAACAATTTCAAACAGGAAGTACTCGAGTACTTAAACCAATTTTATAATACATAAATCCCAAAATCAGACATCAATAGTAACCGACAGACATAACATCGAAAATCAAATACTGGACAATATCATGCTTGCCCATCATCCTCATACGTCCCGAGTGCTCGTTTATCCCCACGATCAATACTTGAAATACAAAAAGTATTTCTCCCATTTAAGGGGTTAGCGACAACTGCTAGTGCAATTACAATCCATTTGAACTACATTCTAATCAGATGAATATATGCGCCAAAAAGTCATTTTAGAAAACATTTTATATTCCGGAATATTTACAATCACAAAACACATTATCTCCAAAAAATCACAATTCAAAGTTAACCGTTGGTACGAGACTCACGGCCACCGTACCCCGCAGAGTCCCGTCGGACATCCCTAGGTGGCTAACCACAGTTCACGATACGCACACTCACGGCAATACGTATCCCTAGAGGCCCCGTCGGACCGTCCCTAGGTGAACATACACATAACCATCCACAACAACCACGATACAGCCATAATTCAAATACTAGAACATGTAAACAAATGTAAAGTACTTGCCTTTGAGACATTCTTCGAAGAATCGGAAGTGAAAAATGACTACGGATGATCCGAATGGAAAACGACGGTTCCTAAACGGAGAATTAGCATAACTCAGTCCCAACGGACATCAATAATCGAAAGGAATACTCCCAAAACCCCGATTTCAATTAACGACAAAAGACGTTCAATCAATACGGGTGAGGGTTTACGCAAAATCTCCCCGTATTGATAATTCGCGGATTAAAATCAAGGAAACTGGATTTGGAATCATTCAATAGTCACAATCGGTGAAGAATATCGTAATATAGATGAACAATTCGGAACTAAACCCTAAAATCCCGAAATCCCCCAAAAACGTCAAAATTAGGGTTCCTGAGGAATTACCTTGAATTCGGACGATGGAGATGGGTTTAGATGGTGGTGTGATATGCTCGAGACACAAGAATTGGGTGGAAGGGAACTCGCCGATTACTCTCCACAATCTGCTCACGAATCGCCAAAATCGCCGTAGGAAGGGAAGGAAAGGAAAAGAATGAAAAATAATCTTTGAAACTAAACTGCCCCTAATCTTTAAAAATGTGAAGTTAGCGCACGCTAACTAGCATGTATAGCGCACGCTAACGGGGCTGAGGCCGGTCCAGTAGCTACTGCTGCCAATCGCTAGCGCACGCTAACAATAACGAGTTAGCGCACGCTAACTGCACATTGGTAGCGCACGCAAGGCAACAGGGGTAGCATGCGCGCTAACGCAGCAGCCAAGATCTGCTGCTCATAATAAGCAGATGGCTTGTCGAAGGTACAAAACACGAAACGCACTTCGAAACCAGAATCCAGGAAGATAGACGCGAAGCATACAAGACGATGGAGCTAAGCGCTGAAAGAGAAATACAATTCCGACCACCGAAGGGTCCGTAATGCGACAACGAAAACAAGATTCCCTAAACTATTAGGAAATTACAAAAATGGCCCAAGTGCCCGAAAATCACGAAACGACGTCGGATTTACAAACCGAAAGTCTCCACATGACCAACTCAACCATACGAACTTGTACAAACCAAGAAACAACAGAAACGAACGAGTTTTACAAGAATCGAATGTTCATACGGCAAAACATGTCATAAAATGAAATTACGTGAAAACATCATCAAAACTCGTCCAAATGGAAAAACTCCAAGAACAAAATAGATTCAAAATGTCGAAACGGTTACAAGCGAGTCGATAAAAATAGACATACCCCAAAAATGGAAACCGCTAAAAATGGAAAAATTACGGATATTACAAAGGCGGGGGGCTCGTCTGTTCCCAAAATTGCTGCGTCCGCCCCGAGCCCTGTCCGGACGGGCCGTGCGACCGGTAAGGAGCCCGCAATCGACTTGGAGGGCCACTATCTCTCGGTTGATAAGGTCCGGGAGGAACCTTGTGCTCGAATGAAGGGGCGACGGCCGCACTGGTTTCTAGATTACGTCCGGGCAGCTACTCCGACCGCTGAGATGCTCGACCGGGTCCCTCCAGCGGTGGTTGAGTCCAGTCATGTCCCCATCAGGGGCTAGACGCCCAAGATGGAGATGGTGACTAATGACATGGGTCCGGGCGAGCAGATCCAGTTCGGGAATGCTCTAATGGGCCGTGCGTTGTGCACGTACATAAAGGCCACTGGGGAGCTGATGGCCCTGGTTGAAAAGCACAAGAAGGCAGAGGCCGATCTCAAGGCCTTACAAGAGGAGCACCATCTCTGTCCCTCGCTTATCAAGTCTCTGGAGGAGAAGATGACCTCCCTGAAGGGTGAGATGGAGATTCTGGAAAGTCGGGCCCTCGAGGCCGATATTTGGAAAGGAAAGGCCAACGAGATGGCCATGGCGGCCGAGCAGGCGCATCAACGGTGTCTGGACATAAGGGCCGAGCACGAGGCCTATTTGCAAAACACTAAGGCCCAGCTTGAGCATCTGACCGAGCGGGTCAATACATGTGAGGCTTCGGGCTACGCCAAGGGCCTTGCCGAGGGGGCGGCTACTTTTCAGAAGACGCCCGAGTTCGAGGAGCTGATCAACCTTAACTATGTCTCAACCTGCTTTGAGATATTGGGTCTCATGAAGGAAGGGAAGACCGTTGAGGAGGTCCGGGCCTACATAGAGTCTCAGGCGGCCGACCTGAAGGTTGAGTCTCTCCGAGCTGACGAGCCGCAGGCTGAAGATCCGGGGTTGATCCCGCCCGGCGAAGGAGAAGGACAGTCCTCCCCGACGGCTGGTCAGGAGGACGGGGCCGAGTAGATTTTTACTTTGATTCCTGTATGGCCTGCGTGCCAGTTTTCCTTCGTTTCCTTTTTATTCCAGTGTAGAACCGCCTCTTTAAATGAATGAAATCTTTTTTATATCTATTGCTTTTCTCTGTATGTTTGGACCCAGTCGGTTTGGCCGTCGTCTTTATTTTATGTTCACCATTTGTTTATTGCGCCAGATGAGACAGTCTTATGAGATGCCGAGGCGAACTCGGTCTTATAGTGCCGGATGGGCCGGTCTTATGAGGTGTCGAGGCGAACTCAGTCTTATATTGCCGGATGGGTCGGTCTTATGAGGTGCCAAGGCGAACTCGGTCTTATAGTGCCGGATGGGCCGGTCTTATGAGGTGCCGAGGCGAACTCGGTCTTATAGTGCCGAATGGGCCGGTCTTATGAGGTGCCGAGGCGAACTCGGTCTTATAGTGCCGGATGGGCCGGTCTTATGAGGTGCCAAGGCGAACTCGGTCTATAGTGCCGGATGGGCCGGTCTTATGAGGTGCCGAGGCGAACTCGATCTTATAGTGCCGGATGGGCCGGTCTTATGAGGTGCCGAGGCGAACTCGGTCTTATAGTGCCGGATGGGCCGGTCTTATGAGGTGCCGAGGCGAACTCGGTCTTATAGTGCCGGATGGGCCGGTCTTATGAGGTGCCAAGGCGAACTCGGTCTTATAGTGCCGGATGGGCCGGTCTTATGAGGTGCCGAGGCGAACTCGGTCTTATAGTGCCGGATGGGACGGTCTTATGAGGTGCCGAGGCGAACTCGGTCTTATAGTGCCGGATGGGCCGGTCTTATGAGGTGTCGAGGCGAACTCGGTCTTATAGTGCCGGATGGGCCGGTCTTATGAGGTGCCGAGGCGAACTCGGTCTTATAGTGCCGGATGGGACGGTCTTATGAGGTGCCGAGGCGAACTCGGTCTTATAGTTCCGGATGGGCCGGTCTTATGAGGTGCCGAGGCAAACTCGGTCTTATAGTGCCGGATGGGCCGGTCTTATGAGGTGCCGAGGCGAACTCAGTCTTATAGTGCCGGATGGGCCGGTCTTATGAGGTGCCAAGGCGAACTCGGTCTTATAGTGCCGGATGGGTCGGTCTTATGAGGTGCCGAGGCGAACTCGGTCTTATAGTGCCGGATGGGCCGGTCTTATGAGGTGCCGAGGCGAACTCGGTCTTATAGTGCCGGATGGGCCGGTCTTATGAGGTGCCGAGGCGAACTCAGTCTTATAGTGCCGGATGGGCCGGTCTTATGAGGTGTTGAGGCGAACTCGGTCTTATAGTGCCGGATGGGCCGGTCTTATGAGGTGTCGAGGCGAACTCGGTCTTATAGTGCCGGATGGGTGCGGTCTTATGAGGTGCCGAGGCGAACTCGGTCTTATAGTGCCAGATGGGCCGGTCTTATGAGGTGCTGAGGCGAACTCGGTCTTATACTGCCGGATGGGCCGGTCTTATGAGGTGCCGAGACGAACTCGGTCTTATAGTGCCGGATGGGCCGGTCTTATGAGGTGTTGTTCTATAATTTTATTAACCGTCTCGACTTGTCCGTTGGATCGTGGATTGTGCGATGTGGATAAATCGTTTCGTATATGGGGGCCGCCACGGAAGGCTTGATATTTTTCCTCGTCATTGTGTGGTTTTATCAGATACAACGGACTAAGGGGTCCTGAGCGACTTTCAAATGAGATCGATTATTTTCTGTTCGGTTGCCCGCGCCAGTGGTTCGGCCTTGGTCCGCTTTGCAAAATAATCCACTGTGACGACGGTGTAGTGTACCTCAACTCGTCCTTTAGATGGGGGGAACCCGGACGATTATCCACTTGACGAAAGGCGGAAGGCAATAAGCATAAGTGGGTTTCATGCGAGGCTTGGAGCTAAGCGAAGGTTGGGCTTCGGGCGTACCTTCGCTCCAGCTTAGTGGCCTCTTTTTAAGATGGCCAGTAATATCCTTGTCGGAGTGATTTATAAGCCAGTGCCGGGCCGCCGAAGTGGCGGTTGCGTGTCTGCTTGGGCACCTTTCTGAGGGCGTACTTGGATAGGATGGAGCCGGGTACCTCTACATAAGGTTCCTTCGATGGGGAACCGGGGGGACTAAGGTTGAAGTAATCGTCTTCGTGGATATAATGCTGCGCTGAGGGCATGGAACTGGAAGCTGTATCCGTTCTCGCGGCTTGAGTTGTTCGACTGCCAAAGAATCGGCTCGGTTGTTCTTGGTTCGAGGAAGGTGTTAGATAGTTCCTCGAAAATCTCACCACCGGGTCCGAGCCAGGCTGAGATAATTGACCAAACTAAGCTCTCTGGCTTCATATTCGCCCCTAATTTGATTTACCCCTAACTTTAGGGGGCTAGTATGAGCGTATAGGCCAGCACCTTTACCGGGGCGCATCTGAGCTCGGCTTCGGATAGACCGGATGTCGAACCGCATTTTTCGATCAAGCGAAGGCGGGGCGTATTGCAGCGGGGTTCTCCCCGGGCCGGTGGTTGCGGGATTGGTGCTTCTGCCAAGACCTCCTTGATAACTTTGTCGGTCGGGCCCCTCTTTCCTTAGCTATGGGCGAAACGTGGAGAATTCTTTACCTTTCGCACCTCCTTATAAAGATTATGCCTTTGCTTATCTCAGTTTTACTAACATGTTCCACTTTCCGCCATTTTTTCATCACTTCAAATTCCAGGTTTCACCGTTGGCATCCTAATGGCCGCTATTCGGGCGCTTATGCGAAAAAATCATCAGGTTCCGATGACTTCATCTGATCTCGGCCCAATGTTTGCCTAATAGCGGGCCGAATTTTCTTGCCTGTACCCTAACGGACTACTTTTTCGGGATTACCAGGATCTTTATGGGGATCTGGTGGGAATTCCGAAAGCGTATGCAGATATTGTGGAGTCCTTGGTGGTTGCGGTGTATGTTGATTGCAACTTTAATTTGAAGGGTATAAGGGGATTCTTTGGGAAATCTTCTAGAGCTTTGAGCTACGCTCGATATCCCCTGAGTTATGACCTTCAAAAGGTCAGTCGAGTCAAGCAGGAACTCACGATTACAATGGTTCATGTGCTTTCAACTCACAATTACAATGATTCTTATGCTTTCATATAACCACTTACTGGTGAGGGCGGTCATTCCCGGATGAGCGCAGGGTATGCCAGAGCGCTCCGCCACCTTGAACAGGTTTCCCTTCTCCGTGGCGGGCTGATAATGTTTACGGTTTGAAATAGTTGCGGCTTGAACGATCTGTTCAAGATTCCGGTGAGTGTATGCAGTTGTGGGCAGCGGGGGCCCCCCTTCCTCTAGCGCCAATCTGTTGACGTTTGATTTGGTCAACGTCACGTGTGCTGATCTGGACGAATGGATCGAAGCCACGTAGAAAATAATAAACAAGATGAAAGGTATTTGATCACTAAATTTTATTAATGATCTTGATATGGAGTAGAGCCGGGCTAAAAATATTTTGGCCGGTCTGCACTGTTTATGCTTGCTAATTACAAGTCTTATCTTTTTCTCTTTTTCTCTCTTTCTATATATCTCTCTATATCTTTCTCTCTATATTCTTCTCACGAATTCTTCCAAAAGTCCCTCCTTTTTTTTGTACATTCCCCTTATATATATATATATATAGCCAATTATAGCCATTCAAGAGATGACAGTTGGAGGATTCCAAGGAATATGCTCATTACACTTGTCAAAGTGTAAATATTCCTTGGACGTGTGTCGGCTTCTCAGGTTTGCTTTGGGAAGGGATATGACAACACGCCTTAATTGTCCTGTCTGTCTGTTCTTTGTGCTTTTGGCAATACTTATCTGTTGTGGCCGACAATGGGGTCGGCCCTCGAGCTTCCTGCCGTTCTGGTCGGTCTTGTTATAATTTTGATTTGGAGCGTATTCATCCTGGGTCTGCTCGGCCCTTCTGGATCGGATCCCGGGTCGGCTCTGACGTCTCTGTCCGGTCCGGATTTAACGGGCCCGGGAGAAAATCGGGTCAATGCCCGGTTCGGCTCCAGGCTCTGCTCGGCTGGTCGGCTGCCTGGAGTGCTTAAGTGGATGTCAAGGTGGATCGACTACCAACACTTCCAACCTTCTTGCCTGTATTTTTGCTAATATCTTGTAGGGACCCCCGACGAGAGAGACTGGTCTGAAATTCTTAATCTCACCCGAATTTTCCTTCTTCTAGATTAGGGTGATGAAGGAATGATTCAACCCGCGAGTGAGTTTGCCGTTAATGTGGAATTCGTGAAGGAAGCGCATAATATCATTCTTCACGACCTCCCAGCATTTCCGAAAAAATGCGGGGTTGAAACCATCAGGCCCCGGGCTTTTGAAGTCCCCGCATGACCGAAACGCCTCCATAGCCTCCTCCTCGCTAAACGGCAAAGTGAGCAGATTATTTTCAGCATGCGAAATTTTCAACTCGGCCAAATCATCCAGGATTCTGAACATTCGTTTTCCGGCACTCGTATAGTTGCTTTCAAACTCCTTTTTAATGAAATCTTTAACCACTTTACCTTCTTGAGTCCAGACCCTGCTGATTTCGAGCCCATGTATCACATTACGTCGCCTTCCCTCGTTGATATATCGATGAAACACTGCACTATTAACGTCTCCACACTTCAGCCATTTGATTTTGGCTTTTTGTTGGAGTTAGATATTCCTCATTTTCAGATCTTGTATAAGAAGTGCCCTCTCCTTGTTTCTTTCAATCACCTCTTCCTTAGAGGTGGCCACGGTTCCGTTCCTGTTCGAACTGGAATCGAACCGCCGGTTCCACGGTTCCGGAAACGGGAACTGGAACCGAACCGGTAACATAGTGTCAAGGTTTCGGTTCGCGGGAACCGGCGGCTCCAGTTTCGGTTCTGAACCAGCGGTTCTCGGTTCGAACCGTCCGAACCATTTTTTTTTTAATCTTCACTTTAATTGTTTTTTGTAATATTCTTAAGCGTGTGTGTGTAAAATAACTATGTGGTTGAAAAATACACATTGAATTCTAGGAATTTATTTAGCTCCTCTATTGGTGGACATCTATTTTAAATTGATGTGAGATTCAAGATATTGAATTTTATTTATTTAGGTTTTCCATCGATTAAGTACCATTTTAAATTAATGTGGGATTCAAGATTTTACATAAATAAGAATCCAAAATTAAGAGAATGCCACATAGAAGAGAGAATTAATCTAATACTTAAAATTCGTAACGCTATATATATATATATATATATATATATATATATATATATATATATATATATATATATATATATATATATAGAGAGAGAGAGAGAGAGAGAGAGAGAGAGAGATGGTGCTTTCCTTTTTCTCTTTTTTAAATTAACAATAATTTTTGTTTTTAGGTATTCATCATGAATCTTAAATTGTATATCATGAAAAACGATTAATTCGATAGATTTCATTCAGATCATAAAAAATAACTAAATCGATATATTTTTTCATCAAAAATAACAAATAACTAAAAGAATTTATTTTAAGTGAAAGACAATTTTTTATCTCAACCGTAGTGCTTCGTATTCCTATGATAGTTTCTCCACCATGAGTGAACGAAAAAACGTGCTCCTCGTGGCTCAACGCCCTGGAAGTGGGAGGTGTAATTATATTTCTGGATATACAACAACCTCAAAATCTTAGTTCCAAAATATTTTGAGGTTGGCTAACATGAATCAATCTCTAAAAACGTCAAATCGTCTCTAATAGAACAGTCATATAAAAAGACAAAAGTGAAAGTTGAAAAGATATTTCTGAATATACAAGAAATTTAATTATTAATGACTACTTCAAACATAAGAAATCGAAATACATAAATCTGGTCACTTCTGACGTCGAATGGCATTAGAATGGATTTTACATGCAATTGGGAGTTATCATCAGTATCCTTCACAAGGAGATGATCAAGATTGAATGGTTTGCATGCCTGCTTGCATATGTTCAGTTCCATTGTTTGATTTCGATTTATTTGACCCATTTGACTTCATGATGCAACTATAAAAGTGTTATAAAAACGTAAATATCTGTTGATTATAAGAATATTCGAAATCTTATACGCAAAACGCGATTATTTCATTGATTCAGGATGAATATGAGAAGAACGTAAAAAAATACAAGAAAATGAATAAACTCATTGTTCATCATTCTACTCCCCTGATACATCAACTAAACTCATGTTGATAAAGTTAATTATCCAATCGAAGTTGAAATAAAATAGGACTCTAACAGATGACTCTGAATAAATAAACAATATAATATCAATTAAAACAAGATAAACAAAATTAAATCAAATGATAAAAATCTTATCAATTAATAATATTAACCCTAGTACCAATAAATAACTAATCTACTTAGGCTCTGTTCTTTTGGAATGAATGAATCTGAACTGAACTGAACTGAAATATATATATATATATATATATATATATATTAAGGGTAAATAATAATAATATAATAACAATAAAATAAAAATAATAAAAATAATAAAATAATAATAAAAATAATAATATAATAAAATATAAATGATCAAAAATCACAACCAAACCAAACTTACCCAGTATATCCCGCTCATAGCAGGGTCTGGGGAGGGTAAGATGTACGCAGACCATGCCCCTACTTATTACGGTAGGGAGGCTGTTTCCGTGAAGACCCCCAGCTTAGTACACAGCAGAATATTGTGTGATAAATACAAAGGAAAACATATGATTCGAAAAAGCTCGAGACCATACCTGAGCCCATGGCTTGATCCACATGGGACTTACCTAAGCGGAATATGGCTACTTCACTCCAGATGAACGCTGCTCTAACAAAAGAGAGGTTGGCTCTGCGCACAGCTCCCTGTCAAAAATACACCACACACAAAGACAATAGGATAAAATATACAATAAAAGTAAAAATGCAATGCTCTAGGTCAAAGCTAACCGAGACAACCCAACCCTGAGGCTCTCAACTACAGCAGTGCTCCCAACAAAAGAATCCACAACTCTGATCTGGCGCCTCCAAGCGCACCTATCAACAGTCATGGTCTCGGAAACGTTTAAGGCCTTCAAATCTAATTTCAGTTGCTCCTCCCACGTCCTCCTCGGTCTGCCTCTCCTCCTCTACCCGACAACTAATAGACTCTCGACCCTCCTCACCGGAGCAGATGCCTGCCTCCTGCGGACGTGGCCAAAACATCTTAATCTCCCTTCCCTAACTTTCGCTGAAATGGGCGCCACTTCAGTAGCGTTCACGAAAACCACATTCGCGATTCTATCTAACATTGTGCGACCACACGACCAACGTAACATTCTCATTTCAGCCACTTCCAACTTGCTTTCAAGCGACTTCTTCATCGCCCAACATTCGGAGCCATACAACATTGCAGGTCGGATTGCCGCTCTATAGAATTTACCCTTCAACTTTAGAGGGACTTTTTTGTCGCACAAGACCCCTGTCGCTGCTCTCCACCTTAGCCACCCTGCCTTGATGCGATGCATGACATCATCTTCACACTCACCTTCCTTCTGAATGATCGAACCCAAATACTTGAACTTATCCGTACGGCCTCACCACTGAAGTTACCTCATCATCTTCCTCGTTGGCCTCATCATCTTCCTCGTTGGCCTCACCACTGAAGTTACACCAGAGATACTCGGTCTTAGACCGGCTCACACGCAAGCCCTGGGATTCTAACTTAGCCCTCCAAAGCTCCAACTTCGAGTTCACCTCCCTCCTCGACTCCGCCACTAACACAATGTCGTCAGCAAAAAGCATGCACCACGGGATGCCATCTAGAATCCCTCGCGAAATGACGTCAAGGATTAGAGCGAAGAGAAGAAGGCTTAGCGCCGACCCCTGGTGTAGCCCTATCTCAACCGGAAAATACTGGGTGTCACCAATTGGGGTCCTAACGCACGTCCTAGCTTGGGAGTACATGTCTTGGATCGCCCTAACGAACGGCAACGACACCCTCCTCTCTACTAGGATCCTCCAAATAACATCGCGCGGAATGCTATCATAAGCCTTCTCTAGATCTATGAACACCATATGGAGGTCCTTACGCCACTCTCTAAACTTCTCCATAAGGCATCTGACGAGATGAATGGCCTCAGTCGTGGACCTCCCCGGCATGAAGCCAAATTGGTTCTCTGAGATCTCAACTTCTCTTCTAACCCTGCATTCCACCACTATTTCCCAAAGTTTCATAGTATGACTGAGGAGTTTAATACCCCTATAGTTACTACAACTCTGAGCATCGCCTTTGTTCTTGAAAAAAGGCACGACAATACTATGCCTCCAGTCTGTCGGCATCTTAGAACCTCTCAGGAGGATGTTGAACAACTCTGCTAGCCACTGAACTCCGACTTCCCCCAGACAAAGCCACACCTCAATAGGGATCTGATCCGGACCTACAGTCTTAGCTCTACCCATTTTCATTAGGGCACCCTTTACTTCCTCCTTGCTGATGCTCTCACAGGAACTAAACGAACGAGCAGAAGATAGACTAACTCCTTGCACCACCGAGTCACTACCTCTAGCCTCATTGAAAAGTTCGAAAAAATACCTATTCCACCGCTCCTTAATAGCCATATCGTTCACTAACACTTGGCCCAAATCATCCTTAATAAACTTAACGGGACCCAGGTCGCGCCGCCCTCTTTCCCTAGCTTTCGCTAGTTTAAAAATAGCATTCGCTCCTTCTTTGGTGTCTAGGCGCTTGTACATCTCCTCGTAAGCCTGACCTTTAGCCTTAGTCACTGCCTTCTTAGACTCTCTTTTCGCCAGCTTGTACGCTACAATCTTCAAGATTCTCTCCTCCCCAGCACTAACTGACAAAAGCTCCTTAAATAGCACTTGTTTTGCCTTAACCTTGTTTTGGACCTCCTCATTCCACCACCAAGCCTCCCTAGGTCCACTAGATCTGCCCGAAGAAACCCCTACCACCTTCTCGCACACTCTCCTAATAGCATTGGCCATGCTAGTCCACATAAGGTTAGCATTGCCCGCACGCAAAAAACCTCCTTCGTGGGTCAAAGACTCCTTGAAAACTGTCGCCTTCTCACCCTTCAGATCCTTCCAGAGAATCCTAGGTCTAGCTACTCTAACCCTGCTAACAACACGACCTCTCATGGATAAATCCATAGCCAGCAGCCGGTGTTGAGAAGCACATGCCTCGCTCCGGAACACCTTGCAGTCCACACACCCTAGTGATGTAACCGAGCTGATCGGCCACCAAGAACCGGGTTAATCTTAGAAGTTTAGCTAAGAAAACCCAAAATATATGATGTACTCTCTTTTCTTTCTCTCTCTAAGAAATGCTGTATTCTCCGAGTGTGTATCCCTTTTTGAGGAACCCCCTCTCTCCCTTTTATAGGAGGGAGGATGCCTTGTTATCTGAGATGATTCGTGATTCCTAGAGAGAATCCCGGATATCCAGGGATTCAAGCTGCGATTTCCCATCCCTGGATTTCCGGGATTGCGAGGTATGGGCTCTCAATCCACGGATCTCCGGATTGGCAAGGTATGGGTTCTCAACCCCTGGATCTTAGGGATTCTGTCAGGTGAGTCAGGATCTTCTTTCCCAAGAGTTCGACCTTCCGGAGTTCGGTGGTTTTTAGGTCGGCTCATCCCTATTCAAATCAGTAGTTTGAGAGACCTTTGAGGTCGGCGACACATTATCGGATATCATAGGTCGGCGGGGCCTCGAGTCGGCGCCCTTCTAACAGATGTCACAGCTAAATGGAGCCTCCAAGGTCGGCGCCCTTCTAACAGATGTCACAGCTAAATGGGGCCTCCGAGGTCGGCGCCCTTTTTCTAACAGATATCACAGCTAAATGGGGCCTCCGAGGTCGGCGACCTTCTAAAGGACCTTGGGGTTGTAATCTCCTTATCTAAGAACCTAGGTCGGACCTTTATTGGTCCATATTTTAAACCGGGTTTTCAGTGAGCGTGCATTCGACGTCCTATCAACCAGTCCCCCCTACTCTAGTCGAGCTGTAAGACCGAGTAGAGTAAGATTTGTTTACAACCGGACGACCTTGACGCAATTATCCTTGGGACTCCCATTCCCAGATAACGAGGCTCTTCGTACTTTGTGCGCTATAATTAACCTGTCTTTTCCTTTCCCTGCCTCCAAGACGTCGCATCGATGGCGAAGCAGTGTCGACTGCCATAGGTCGGCTAAGACGCTGCCAAATCCCAGCACTTCCTTCGGATAGGGCATCGGATGCTCAGATCGTCCCTATCCTCCTCGGTTTTGCCCCTCCCTCCTATAAAAGGTCTTCTTCTTCCCCCTTTACCACTTCCGCGATTTTATACCCTCAATCTCTCGTGCAAAATTCCCAGCGACCCTAGCAATCGCAGCCTATCTGTCCCCGCGACAAATTTGCTCTACCTTTCTCCGTGAACTTCCACACAATCCCATGGGTATGTTCATCTAAACATCTCTTTAGCTTTTTGATTTGTTTTACGATATTTTCCTTTTCTTCTTCCTCCCCTTTTCCTCCTTAAGTTATGTCGTCTGCTTGGATTCCCAAAATATTTCCGCGAATCGGCCGTGAACTCTTTTTGGAGGGTCTTTCCTCTTCGATGGGGATTCGGGGTTGGTCGGGCGAGCTACTGGTTCCTCCCTCCGCCTTAGGGATGAACCTTTAGGTGACGTAGACCGGTCCGAGCTAGGTGACATCCCTCCCTCTCGCATCCCCTTAATCATTGTAGATCCTCCTTCCCCTCCCCACGGACGAGGTAATTGTGACCGGCCTTTTAGCCGACCCCTATCAGACGGTTGTAGGGGCGACTCGAGTTCTCCCTACCCATCCTCTATCGAGGACTAGCCCGGCCATACCGGCTAGTTTTATAAGATTTCTTAGGCTTCCCCGGGGTGGGAATTTGTCACACCTCGGGCTAGCGATACCCCTGATCATCCCCCTCCGGTCATATTACCTGGTTTGTGGACCAGTGAGCGGTGGTCTTCGCTTCCCTCCCCATCCCTTCCTTGTCTCTCTCTCCACTAAATACAATCTTCCCTCAACCAGTTCTCTCCTAACTCTTTTCGCTACATGGTGGGTTTTCTCGTCTTTGTGTCATTACGGACATGAGGAACCCGACACAGGCTTTTCTATTTTTGCTTTGGGCTAAAGAGTTTTAAAGGCTCTTTTACTTGACCTCCCGAAACGACGCCCATTTCTTCACCCACCTCCTTCCAATGTGAAGGACTGGAGGTCCGCTTCTTTTCCTTCGGCTCCCCACATCCGATTCTTGGGGCTTTCCTACGCAATGGACGCAGGCTACTCCGAGCCAGGATCCTATTCCTAGGCGTAGTTCCATCCGGGCTGCGTGGGTCGAGAAAGTTCGGGAATGGAATGCCATTCCCTATAATGCTTTCCAGCTGACGCAATTCCATGATCTTCTGTTCCATTGTGGGCTGAGCTCGAATCCCTACCCGGCTATCCCTGACATCGGTAGGCTTTATCTATATATATATTTTTTTTTAGATCTTTGTTATTTCGCTTTTTGGCTATTTCCTTGACCGTTTGTACTGTTTTTTTGTAGATCGATTCATGCGAACCTGCCAGTCGGATGCCTCCAAGCCAGCTGAACCAAACAAAGCGAAGGTTCCTAAGTCGACGAATCCTCCCAAGGAGAGGGCGGAGGGCTCGTCCAAAGCCAAACAGAAGGCTCCTGCTCGCCCCAAGTCTGGGGTAACTCTCGTCTCGGCAACTTCAGGTCACTCAGAGGGCCTCTTCTACTAGCTCCCCTGCTTCCAAACGGCCGAAGACCGCGGGTCCTCCAGGTCCGGCTATGGAGACTCTTCTCCGCTGCAGGGAGTTTGAGAAATTTCTCCCTTATTTTAGCTCCATGGTCCCGGCTAAGGATAAGCTGGGGTTACGAGACGCCGAGGAGGGCCCTAAATTTGATGCTATGATGATGTACTTTGGGAAGGTATTCCCCTTTTCGCCTTCATACCCCTTTTGATTATTTTTATGTTTATTATTACCCTCTGCCGACCTGATATAACTTCTTGTGCAGTTCTTCGCCACCTTCGTGACCTTCGCCGAGGATCATAAGCTCGGCGCTACTTCTTCTTCGCAGCTCACCCAGATGCAAGCCGACCTGGAGGCCGCCCTGGCGGCTAATTCTGATCTTTCGGCCCGGCTTCAGGAGAGGGAGTATCGCTTAGATGCTGCCCTTAAGAAGGATTCTGAGCGGGAGGCGGTTTTAGAGCGGGCCCAGATGGCCAATGTTCAGCTAAACCAAGAGCTGAAATTTTGGAAGACCATGTCTTCGGCTGAAACGGAGAAGGTGGGCCAGCTCGAGGCTCAGTTGTCGGAAGCTAGGGCCGAATCCGAAAGGATAGCCCAACTTGAGGCACGGGCGAAGGCTGAGCTGGAGAAGGTCGCCGATTTCGAAGCTCAAGCTAGAGCGGCGTCGGAACAAGTGACCCTGCTGGAGACCCAACTAGCCGAGGCTAGATCCGAGGGATCGTCTTATGAGCGCGGGGTGACGGATGGCCGACGTCGATTCCTAACTAGTGACGTTGGTCACTCTTTTCTGGAGGCCTACCGTTCCGCCCTCCTGGCCCGGTATCATAATTCCACCGCATTCCTGGTTAAGCTAGCCCCAGCTGCGACGCAATATTTTGATTTTGCTCTGACCCGTGCTCGTGAGCAGCTAGCTTCATTGGGCTTTTCGGGCGAGATGGACCGGGATGCTGCATTGGACGAGGCTCCCGTTCCTTCGGGTTGGTCCGGGGACGTGGAAGAATCTCCGGAGGCGTCCTGGTGGAAGGACGCCCTTGAGGAGTCCCTAAAGGAATCTGGCTTAGACTTGGAGCTGCCTTCTGATCCTCCCAGTTCACCTGTTAAGGCCAATACTCCTAGTCCCGAGGTGGTTGGGACCGATCGTGATGCTTCTCCTCCGCTGCCTCCTCCGTCTTCAGAGCCTGTAGCTTAGTGTAGACATCTTCTATTTTTTTCTACTTTATTTGTACTGGCACAGCTATTTTGAATGACAACTTTCTGAGTTGAATATACTTTGGGTTTGTGTGCTTTTTGAGTTGAATGACAACAAAGTTGATATAGCTAGGTATTGCTTGTAACCTTGATGTATCTTGTGCCTGTTTGTTTTGATACAACAAAGTCGATATAGCTCGGAGTTGCTTGTAACCTTGATGTATCTTGTGCCTGTTTGATTTGATACAACAAAGTTGATATAGCTCGGAGGCCCCACTTTAAATTTCGAAAATTCCTAAATGTAATCCGACCAGTTTGACTTAATCTTTTCACCGATCTTTAGTGTAAGTTGGGTATTTCCATTAGTCATAGTTTCATAGGTCGGTTCGCCTTTACTCGGATCTGGAGGCGTTTCGCCTATTCAGATGTCAGAGGGCGGTTCACCCTTACTCGGATCTGGAGGCGTTTCGCCTGTCGGATGTCGGAGGCGGTTCACCCTTACTCGGATCTGGGCGTTTCGCCTATTCGGATGTCGAGGGCGGTTCACCCTTACTCGGATCTGAGGCGTTTCGCCTATTCGGATGTCGGAGGCGGTTCACCCTTACTCGGATCTGGAGGCGTTTCGCCTATTCGGATGTCGGAGGCGGTTCACCCTTACTCGGATCGGAGGCGTTTCGCCTATTCGGATGTCGAGGCGGTTCACCCTTACTCGGATGCGGAGGCGTTTCGCCTATTCATATGTCGAGGGTGGTTCACCCTTACTCGGATCTGGGCGTTTCGCCTATTCAGATGTCAGAGGGCGGTTCACCCTTACTCGGATCTGGAGGCGTTTCGCCTATTCAGATGTCAGAGGGCGGTTCACCCTTACTCGGATCTGGAGGCGTTTCGCCTATTCAGATGTCAGAGGGTGGTTCACCCTTACTCGGATCTGGAGGCGTTTCGCCTATTCAGATGTCAGAGGGCGGTTCACCCTTACTCGGATCTGGAGGCGTTTCGCCTATTCAGATGTCAGAGGGCGGTTCACCCTTACTCGGATCTGGAGGCATTTCGCCTATTCATGCAACTCCTCCATATCCTTCTCGGTTTCCTCAACGTTGATGTACTTCGAGCATCGGGCTAAGACCTCATCGTATGTTCTGGCTGGTTTTTTAGCTAATGAGGTGCGTAACAACCCCGGCCTCAGTCCCTGTGTCAAGGCACTGGTTTTTACCTCTTCTGACGACGAGGGTACCTCCAGACACGCCTTCGTGAATCGGGTCACATAAGCTCTCAGCGCTTCTCCAGAATATTGCTTGATACTGAACAAGGACATGAAGGTCTTTTGGTGCGCCCTGGCGCTGGCAAAATGCGTCAAGAACGCGGAGCTGAAAGTTTTGAAGCTGGTGATTGACCCAGGGGGTATCTGGTGGAACCAATCCTGAGCTGACTCTGTCAGTGTGGCCAAGAATGCCCTGCAACTCACGGCATCCGAATATCTATGTAGTACCGCCATGTTCTCGAATCGGTATAAATGTCGGGTAGGATCTGAGAGTCCATCATAGGTGAAGGTAACAGCCCTAAACCCATACGGGAGCTCGGCCTGTAGTATGCCTCTGAGAAGGGATGGCACGGATGACTTTCCATGTCCCTCCCGCAACCTTCTGCCGCAACTCTTCCGGCTCGGCTGCATCTTTGGATATCAAGGGATCCTGCGTTCTTTCTGCCTAGATCGCTCCCATATTTTGGATAACTCTCACCATGTTCTTCTTCTTTGATCAATTTCTTCCGCCCATCCGATAGGATGGGTATTATTTTTCGTGGTACCCTTTGTTTTTCGACCTCCGGCTCTTACGGATTGCCGGCGATTATGTCGGCTAAGGCTTCCTTCGTTAGTGTAATTGTCTTTGGGTGCGACTTCTTCTACGGGGTGGCGGGTGTTTTCTCCAGTCGCTTCTCCACCCGCCGCCGCTAGTTCCTCTTCTAGATTTCTGGGTATTAAATCCCCTGTTCTCTTCTGGTTCATTTCTTCTGCCATTACTAACCTCACGTCTCAACTCAAAGTGACTCGATGTCACAGTTCCCACAGACGGCGCCACTTGATGTAACCGAGCTGATCGGCCACCAAGAACCGGGTTAATCTTAGAAGTTTAGCTAAGAAAACCCAAAATATATGATGTACTCTCTTTTCTTTCTCTCTCTAAGAAATGCTGTATTCTCCGAGTGTGTATCCCTTTTTGAGGAACCCCCTCTCTCCCTTTTATAGGAGGGAGGATGCCTTGTTATCTGAGATGATTCCTGATTCCTAGAGAGAATCCCGGATATCCAGGGATTCAAGCTGCGATTTCCCATCCCTGGATTTCCGGGATTGCGAGGTATGGACTCTCAATCCCTGGATCTCCGGGATTGGCAAGGTATGGGTTCTCAACCCCTGGATCTTAGGGATTCTGTCAGGTGAGTCAGGATCTTCTTTCCCAAGAGTTCGACCTTCCGGAGTTCGGTGGTTTTTAGGTCGGCTCATCCCTATTCAAATCGGTAGTTTGAGAGACCTTTGAGGTCGGCGACACATTATCGGATATCATAGGTCAGCGGGGGCCTCCGAGGTCGGCGCCCTTCTAACAGATGTCACAGCTAAATGGAGCCTCCAAGGTCGGCGCCCTTCTAACAGATGTCACAGCTAAATGGGGCCTCCGAGGTCGGCGCCCTTTTTCTAACAGATATCACAGCTAAATGGGGCCTCCGAGGTCGGCGACCTTCTAAAGGACCTTGGGGTTGTAATCTCCTTATCTAAGAACCTAGGTCGGACCTTTATTGGTCCATATTTTAAACCGGGTTTTCAGTGAGCGTGCATTCGACGTCCTATCACCTAGCATCACGACTGCGCAAAAAAAGGTAGTCAATTTGCGTGTTGTGCCCCCACTACTGGAGGTGATGAGGTGCTCAGCTCTCTTCTGAAAAACAGAGTTAGCAATTACCAACTCATGCGCAGTGGCAAACTCCAACAGTGCGGAACCTCCTGCATTCCTAACTCCGAAGCCGAAACCCCCATGCGCACTATGATAACCATCCACCCCCTCACCAATGTGCCCATTGAAATCGCCCCCCAAAATAATAAATTGATCGTCCGGAATACACCCGACCAACTCATCTAAACAGACCCAAAAAGCTTCCTTACCAAGCACACTCAAACCAACATGAGGGGCATACGCACATACCACATTAACCACCTTCTCCCCAACCACCACTCTAACGGACATAATCCTATCATTACACCTCTTCACTTCCACGACGCTGTCCTTAAGCTCCTTAGACAAAAGAATGCCCACACCATTGCTCGAGTTAGCAAGGCCTGAATACCATAATTTATAACCATTCACCTCCCTGGACTGCGCCCCCTTCCACCTAGTCTCCTGAATACAAGCCACATCAACCCTTCTCTTACCCAAAACATCCACAAGCTCCAAAAGCTTACCCGACAAGGTACCCAAATTCCAACTACCAACCTGCAAACAGCGCGACATCGACCAACATAGAACACAAACGGACTACGAAAAATAAAATGCGGTAGTGAAGACAAAAATAAAAATATGATGAGAATGAGAAAGACAATTTAAAAGCAAGCAAACCGCATACAAATCACAATAGGTAGTAGATATATAGCTGACGAAAATGATATTTAACAGAAAAGTACAATGATACCAGACTTCGACACGCCTTGGAGGAGGAGAAGCCGCGGGAGCTGGAAACCGAGCGACTCCTAAACACCACCCTGCAAAACACGAAAACGGTCACGACACGCAAAGACGATTCCAAGCAGCTTGAAAATCCGGCTGGAAAACCTGCAAAACAGACAGCTAAAATCAAATACTACTGTTAGATTGACGGGGAGGGATGAATGCAGCGGTGTAATGATATTCTTCCGGCGATACGCCGGCCAGAGATGTCCACAAGCTCCAAAACTCAGGTTAAATAAAGGGAAACTCCACGAGAAGAATCAGAGCGGCGAAACAAATCCAAAAGGTCGAGAGCTAAACACGGACAACAAACTTTTCAGTTACAAGACTTTAATCTGGTGCGGGGCGGAGAGCGACGGCTGAGATCTGATGGGATTCAACAAAAGTACGGCTAATATCGCATGCAAAAACTCGATCAAAACGGAACCCGCTAAAACCCTAAGCAACCCGCAAGCAGGAACAGGGGATATAGTACGGAGAACACGACAGCGGTATTAAGATTTTAACTCAAAACGCGATTGCAGCAAATGGAGATTTTTAGATTTCCCCAAATTGGCACATGCGGTATTGATTTGCACATATCAAATCGACAGAGTATTGATTTGCAGATTTGCCAAAATTGGGACTAAAATATAAATGATCAATTGAGATCTATTTGATAAGAGTAAATTAGAAAAAAAATATAAATTATAGCTAAAATATCAAAAAAAATCCCAGATTCAAACTTTTGTTTTTAAGAAAATATTATTACTATTCATGCATATGCATAGGTTTTTTTTTTTTTTTTTTAAAACAAAAACGTCCAGGGTGGACGGGGGGTTGAGGCGGGACCCACCAACCTGTCGATAATAAAATCAAGAAATACAAAGTATCAGTCCCGAATTATGACCAAAAATGGGCCATAATTCGGATCCAAACATCGCAGAAAACTACCGCCCGCTAAAGAATTACAAATGCACCACAAACGTGGGCTAATGTGCGGACCCATAGACCAAAATAACTCAACTCCGAATTATGACAAAAAATGGGCCATAATCCGGAACCTAAAATCTAAAGTGCCTACGGCCCGCTAGATCAATACAAAGTGCACCACTAAAACCGTGGGCTAATGTGCACTCCATAGGCAACCAATCGGACGATAAAAAGTAAATCCTATCTAAATCTAAAAGACGGATAACCAAGCCGATCCAACCGTATAAGGGATAGGAGAAACGGAGGAGCAGATCGTAAGTATAAGTCGAATGCCGAGGGACGACATGCCGAGCTCGAGAAAGATAGTCGGCCGGCCTGTTGCCCTCCGGAAAATATGAGTGACTCGGGCGAATATCTCCGAGAATGAGTCGGATACGCATAAGAGTGTGACGAATCGCAAGAGCCCGATGGCCGGATGATAGCGGGGTCACTACGGCGGCGACATCAAGCTCAATCCAAACATTTCTCGACCTGGGAGGCTAGAATCAATCCAATCGCCAACGCGGACCTCTGCATCAAAACTCGAAGAGGCACGAAAAGAGGAATGGAAAGCAAGAAGGAGCTCTCGTGATGATCTCTAATCGGACCTCCCCACCCGCAACTGTGTCTCTATCGAACGAACCATCCGTGTTCGGCTTGATCCAAGGGGACTCGGGTCGAAGCCAAACCAGGACGGGCGACGAGTCGAGCGGGGAAGATGTAGGTCGCTGGAAACGATCAAAGCGGCGAGCAACCCGCCTGTAACTCGAGCAAATAAGCCTGCGGCTAATAAAGCAACATGGCGCTCCACCTGCACAATAATATGAGAGGAAACAAAAGAAACCGCCCTATGCTTTGCACTATTCCTTTCTGTCCAGGTATACCAAAGGATCAGACAAGGAATAATGAAAGTCGCGTGCCTAAAGTGTGTGCCGTGTGCGAAAAAACTCAGGAGCTCAAAAATATTCTGAGTATGGGGTAGGGATAAATGTGTCCATGTACCAAAATACTCCCACACGTCACGGGCCACATCACTCTCCAAGAAAAGGTGGGCAATGGTCTCGGTATGGTAGGTCTGGGTAAGGGTATGCGAGCAGCACAAACATCTAGAAGCCAATGAAACGCCCCTCCTCTGTAGGATGTCATCTGTAGGATGTCATGCATATGCATAGTTAACTTCTAATACTTTACAAACTTAGGTATCATATTCCAAGCTGAAATATTTAGAAAAATCCCAAAAATAATATAATAAAAATTTACCAATTACACTAAGATCACTCCTTGATTTTCTAGCTGCGATTAGACCATATTCTTTCGGGGTGGAATTTGCTAAATTAAATTTTATTAAAATGAGTTGAATTAAAATAAAGTGAATTTTACGAAAATGAACCGAACTGAACTAAAATTAAGTTTCGAAACTAAACTAAATTAAATAATAACAAAAAATAATATTTAGGTTAATAAAAATATTATAATATTATTGATACTATTTTAAAACGTAATTATAATTATAAAACTGAAAGTTTTTTTGGAATTTGTCAAGATAGCGAAATGATTGAAATGAAGAGAAAGATTGATGTGATGAAAATATATCAATATTGGGCTCTATTTGTAGGGAATAAAAACCATGAATTTTGGGATATTAATTATTTTTTAATTTTTTTGTTAAAGTTATTTTTTTTATGAAATAAATTTTATCCTAAAAAAATTAATGTTAACCAATAACTAGATGACACATGGCATATAATTGACACCTTTTAATTTGCGATCTCGGTTCGTCTGGTGACCTAGACCCGGCAATTTACCACACGACACGAAAACACGACACGAAAACGACACGAAAATTTAGTGTTTGAGTTTGCAGTTTGAGTACACGACACGAAAATACACGAACACGAAAGTACACGACCGAAATTTAATGTCGGTTTTGTGTTTACCCTTTGGGTACACGACACGACACGAGGTACACGAAATAAATAAATAAATATAATATTTTTTATTTGATTTAATAAAAATATATATTTTATGAATTCTGTTTATACTAAACTTTAAAATTTGAAATTATAATGTGAATTTTCATAAATTTCGTGTAAACATTCGTATTTTCGTTGCCATTCGTTTCATTTCGTCTAGTAAAACCTATAAATAATATTATAATATTAAAATTATTATTTTTTATAATATTTCAATATTTATTTTATATTATGTGCCTGATACGAAAACACGACACGAAACGACACGAATTTGCGCGGTACACGACACGACATGACACGAACTCATTTAGTGTCGTGTATGGGTTTAGACTTTTGGTACACGAAATACGAAAGTATACGATACGAAAATACACGACACGAACGAATTGTCAGGTCTATGGTGACCCAATTGTTAGGAATTGCTGATTTTATATTATTTCTTTTTTTTATAAGAAGTAGTTTTTGGAATTATTCACAATCCGGTTCAAGAAAAGATTCTGTTCTCCCACCCCTCGTTTGGAATTGCTGAGTTTTTGGGAGAAGAAAAAAAGAAAGGTGCCGCTGGGAGAAGAAAAAAAGAAGGCGCCGCCGCTGGGATAAAAAAAAAAAAGAAGTCGCCTCCTCCTATTGCCGCAGGTATTTTTTTTTTTTTTTTTTTGGCAATTGGAATTCGATTTGGGATTGGGATCTTAGGGCACTCAGACAAAGAAGCTAACATGTCTATTGGAGAGATTTAATCAGGTCGAAAAATTCGGGAATTCTATTTTGAATATGTTAGAATTCTAAACGAAAACCCGAGACAGCACCCTAAGCCCTATTTGCGACCCTCCGAATTTTATTGGCAGCCCTCTGTATGATATGTGATCAGTAATGAATAATAATATGAATTGTCCTTTCTTATTTCTTCTTTTGTTTGATCTTTGGGCTATTTCAAGTGAACCATTATTTGATGCTTAATTTCACCTTGTAGCTTTCGTAGTAGTCGGTTGTCTTTTTAGTATTATCTCTTTTGTTGGAATTTTTTAAATTTTTTATCCTGCTCCCTTATCATATAATTCTGGATCCACTACTGTCTACTTTAACTGAAAAAAACAAATGGAAAGGATTGTTAATTTTTGTTTGACATTTAAGATAATGGGAAGGATAACTTGGACGGATGAAAGAACAAGAAAGTTGCTCGTTATTTTAACGGAAGAGAAAGACAGAGGATGTCCCAAGCACAATTGGGCAAATATTGCCAAGATTTTTAATGCACAGACAGGACTGAATGTTCATGGAAAGCAAGTGCAAAACCATCATGGTGACATGAAGGAGAAGTTTAAATCTTGGGAGGAATTGCAACGTTTGAGTGGCATAGCTTACAACCCTACAACCTAGGATGCACAGATTCTTCAAAATTGAGCAGTATGCAGTATCGGATACTGCATGGGTGTGGGTGCGGATGCGATTCGCGTGGGATTCGCACGGGATTCGCCACGTGGCGAATCCATGCAAAAAAAAAAAAATCGGACTCGCGTATCCTTGCACAGGATATGCGTATCCGGTGCGTGGGAGGATGCGTGGGTTTTTTTTTTTTACTTTTTTTTTGTAATTTTTAAAAAATAAACTAAATAAACTAAAATACAAAAAGTAAACCATTTAATAAGTAATTACTTTTATCTTTAGCAGCATTCACGAACAGCATCAGAAAGCTCCGCTCCTCAAAGCCATTTTGAATTATTTTTTGTATGACTTGTTTTATGTATTTGAATTGGTTTTATGGTGATATTTGAATTGTTTTTTTTATATTTAACAAGTGTTATATATAATAAAATATAAAATAAACAGACGTATCATTGCCATATCGCACCCTAACATTTTTAAAAAACCGTATCCCCACACCCGTATCTGCCCACACCCGCACCCGCCCCCCGCACCTGTGCAACATAGCCTACAACTAAAGATGTGGATATCGAAGAGAAGTCTTTGGAGAGATGGGAAGCTTTGTTGGAGGTACAATTACTTGATAATTAATTAAGTATTTGCTTTCGTTAGATGATTGCTATGAATTGTAATATAAGTATGAATATTTTTATTAAAGAGAAATGGTAGATATGGTTTACCGTTGGCTAAGAAAGAGTTGGCGAATGTTGATTTGTTGACCAAACTATTTGCTGGTCAAACTGCCCATGGTATTGGTGGTTGCTTTTCTTCGGGAATGGCAAGGGGAGCATCATACTTGAGTAAGAGTGTGGAGAATTCGACTATCAAAGAGATCGAAGGGTCCGGAGATAATGAAGAGGATAATAGTGTGGATAATGACAACTTTCCTAACTTATCAAATGATGAAAGTAGGTCCCCTCCTAGGTCTATCATGCGAAAATCTGCTCTCCAAACGAAAAAGTGAAAAGACCATTGATTCTTCTGAACTTAAAAGGAGGCAAACTAGCTTTGACAGTATTTAAAATTCAAAAACAAAAAGTAAAAAAAAAATGAAAAATCTGGAAAATTTAAAAAATTTGACATAAAAATCGAAACTTTTATTTTTCAAGAAAAAAAATATGACTAATATTAAAAATCAGAATTTTTTATTTAAAATTCAAAAATAAAAAGTAAAAAATAAAAAAATTCTGAAAATTTTGGAAAATTTAGAAAATCTGAAAAATAATCGGAACTTTTATTTTTTAAGAAAAAATTATCTGGAATAATAATATTAACAATCAGATCTTTTATTTAAAATTCAAATAAAAAGTAAAAGTTCTGATTTTTAATATTATTATTTTCAGAATTTTCAGAATTTTATTTTAAATTTTCTAGAATTTTCCAGAATCGGAACTTTTATTTTAAATTTTCTAGATTTTTTTTTTTTACTTTTTATTTTGAATTTTAAATAATATATCTGATTTTTAATATTATTATTCAAGATATTTTTTCTTAAAAAAATAAAAGTTCCGATTTTTTTTCATATTTCTTAAATTTTGCGGAATTTTCCAGAATTTTCAGAATTTTTTTATTTTTTTTTCATATTTTTTAGATTTTCCAGAATTTTCAGATTTTTTTTTTATTTTTTTTAAAATTTTTTAGATTTTTCAGATTTTTTTTTACTTTTTATTTTTCTTACGTAAATTCCTAACTCCATCCACAACATTTATGTGATTTCAAAAATTTTGAAAAGTTTTGGTGTCGGGTGAAAAAAAAAGGTTGTGGTGTATATTCAAATTAGCCCAGAAGCTTTTAGTGTAAAAAGAAAATTCTCTAATAACAATAACGATAATAACTATAATAATAATAATGATAATAACAATGATAAATAATAATAATAATAATAATAATAATAATAATAATAATCAACAACAAAAACAACGATAATAATAAATATTA
This sequence comes from Orobanche coerulescens, assembly GCA_033398695.1. Classification (NCBI taxonomy): domain Eukaryota; kingdom Viridiplantae; phylum Streptophyta; class Magnoliopsida; order Lamiales; family Orobanchaceae; genus Orobanche; species Orobanche coerulescens. Next base: position 23,153,396 of record CM065805.1, on the reverse strand, counting down.
TTATTAATAATAGTAAATATTATTTAGTAATAATAACAACAATAATAACCAAGATTATTATTATTAATAATAAAAATTAAATATAATAATAATAATAATAATAATAATAATAATAATAATAATCGAATCGAATGAACTCGAATCGAATCGAATGGACTGAATCGAATCAATCGAATCGAAATGAACCGAAAAGTTAAAAAATAAATTCAAAAGAACATGTCTTACTCCTAATCTACGTCACTTCATAAGCATTTTAGAACGCCATTTTGGGTTTTATACCATTATTCCAACTATGCTAAAATATGAGATACCTCTTGTCCTTCATGTCTTCATATAGTCGCATATCTTTTTTTTTTCACTGTAAAAAGAAAATAAATACTCTTTCTTCTCCACTTAAATAATTTATATTGATTAATATATGATTATTTATTCATTAAGTACTTTTTTCACGACGGATATCCATTTAAATAAGGACATGAGATGTATAAAATAGAAATAAATAGAAATAACACTCTTCTATTGAGAAAATAATTATATCGTGCAAGTAAAATTTTTCACTGGAACAAATATCAAAAACTCAACTAACACTCTGAATATTTTTGTGAAAAAATAAAATCTTAACAACTCTTGGTCAATTTAATATGGAAAATCTCTTAAAAAGTCCCAATATTTTGAGTCAGTTTACGGCTTAATTCTAAATTATTTTTTTTACGGAAAAATGACAAGATGCCGGCTATTGTAATAACTTTGACCCTTTTTTCGGTAATCCTTTATTTAATCGATTTTCAAGATGGGGAAATCTCCGAAAAAGTCCCAATATTTTGGGTCAGTTTACGATTTAGCTCCAAGTTATTTTTTTACGAAAAAAGACAAGATACCGGCTATTGTAATCACTTTGACCCTTTTTTTCGGTAACCCTTTATTTAAACGGTTTTCAAGTTGAGTTGGACGTCAGGTCATTAAATGAGAGGGTCATGTGGTCTATCATGTATTATTTAAGAATAAAAATGTTACCGAAAAAAGGGGTCAAAGTGATTATAATAGCCGGTATCTTATCCTTTTTTGTAAAAAAAATTAATTTGAGGCTAAATCGTAAACTGACCCAAAATACTGGGAGTTTTTTTGAGATTTCCCCATCTTGGAAACCGGTAAAATAAAGGGTTACCGGAAAAAAGGGTCAAAGTGACTACAATAGCCGATATCTTGTCATTTTTCGTAAAAAAAATAATAATTTCGGACTAAACCGTAAACTGGCCCACATAAATATTTATATTTCTATTCTCAATACATCTACATATTTTAAATGGCATTCTGAAATACAAATTGAATACCTCAAGATTTTAATGGATTCAAAACAATCCAAATTGAATACCCTATGATTTCTAAAATCCCACAAAATCCTAATTGAATACACCCCTCTTAATATGAGCCTTCCCTATATTGGACTGACCTATTACATTTAACACTAAGACTCTGTTCTTTTCGACTGAATGAATATAAATTGAATCGAATCGAATCGAATGGATCTCGAATCAATCGAATCGAATTGGACTCGAATCGAATCGAAATATATATTAAGGGTAAATAATAATAATAATAATAATAATAATAATAATAATAATAATAATGGTAAATAATAATAATAATAATAGTAATCAATAACAACAACGATAATAGTAATATTATTAGTAATAATAACAATAATAATAATAATTAAGATTAATAATAATAATAATAATAAGAATAAGAAGAAGAAGAACTGAACTAAACTGAACTAAATGAACTCGATTAATTGAACTAAATCGAATCGAACTAAATGGACTGAATCGAATCAATCGAATTAATCAATCAACTAAACTTAATTGAAAAACTGAAAAATAAGTTCAAAAGAACAGGACCTAACTTAATTTTAAATAAAATCATCAACTATATCATCACCACTACTTGTAGTTGTAATCACCGTCCTGCTCAGTGCACACATATCACCTTGGTGATGAATCTCTTTGATTGACATGCTCTATACATAGGCGGATCCAACATCCGAAAACTACCGATGCACCGACGCACCACAAAAAAAAAATAACGAACGATCGAAAAAAATTTTCTAAATTTTTCACTTTTTTAATAAAAAAAATAACAAAACGACGTCGTCTTAACTGAAAAGACGTTAAAACGACGTCGTTTTGTATTTTTTTTTTTTTGTGTGTGGTGCCCTAGTGTACATCGGTCCCGGGCTCTATATGGGTCTGCCTCTTCAGGCAATAGGTAATATTTGTCTAGTTTTTTTGTGATATAGAACTGTGTTTCATCGATGTGTACTAACAACAATAGAGGTTTAATAGCACATTGTTAAATCGCTTTATCCATTTTTAAATCTGGCCTATTTAGAATAGCCATTTTTATAAGCAGAATAGAGAGAATTCACGTGTGTGGTGGTTTATTTTTTTTTTTTTTTTTTTTTTTTTTTTTTTTTTTATTTTGGTGCGGGTTGAGGTTTATTTATGAGTGTTGGGTGTCTTTTATAAACTCTGTGGTGGAAAATGAAATTTGTTACCGTAAATTTCCCTCCTAATTTCCTGATCACATCAAGTTATTTATGAAGCTTATTTTTATACTGTTCATCAACTGCCTTGGCGCAGTTGGCCACATGTTAGGGGTTCAATTCCTAGTGGCAATATTCTGGAATTGAATTTTTCAAGGCCCAATGATCTCTTAATCTTTGACAAAGGGTTAGGTTCTTGTCCCGGGGTAGCTGGCGAATAGTCACAATATCATGTGCTTCAGGTGGTAGTGTGGTAGACATGATCTCGGTGAGAACCTGCGGTTGGATTATGGAGACCCAGCATGCCTATCTATCGGGGTCCAGCATGGAGCAATCACTTGGAGGATAATTCTTTGTGCGCGGAAGTGGAGTATATTTAATTGCAACAATGCTACATGCATAACCAATTTACACAACCAAACTTTACAACACATCATCTCACCATATATTTATCACTAAATTCATTATTTATTCCATCACCTACCCCCACCCACATCATCAATGGTTCAAAACAAACACAATCGTTACAACAGTTGTGATTGCATCATTTTTCATTTAATTGTTAGTCAGGTATATTATCTCGCGGTTTAATTGGAAATTGTTCTGAGGGGCCAGAGTTGTTTCTCATGTGATTAGTCATACGAAGTATGGATCGCCTATGTATCAAAAAAGAAATATAAGCATTTGAGATCTTTGTATATTTGTCTCGAAATATACTTTTAAAATATTAGTTTTTTTACTATTTATGTAAATAAATATTTAAAAAATTAATTGTCATACTCGTCCATACAATAATCTAAGAAAAATGATACAATCACAACCGTTGTAACGGTTGTGATTGTTTTGGACCATTGATTATGTGTGTGGTGGGGTAGGTGATTGAATAAATAATGAATTTAGTGATAAATGTGTGGTGAGATGGTGTGTTGTAAAGTTTGGTTGTGTAAATTGGTTGTGCATGTAGCATTGTTGATAATCTAAACATTTGCAATTATAATAGAGGTTGTATGTCATCTATACTTGCCTTTTTTTTCTAAACGCAAATTCTTAGTTTTGCTATCAATATCTTTTATATTTTAATCTTTACGACACTCAATTATTTACCAATATATCACATTCAATCATTTACTTAAAATAACAACATAATAATTTTATTTGATGAATTTTATTCTTGTAAATGCGAAAATAAAATAGTATAAAAATCACTTCCTACACTTTTTTATCATTGCAATCTTTTGACTATTATGCTATTCACATTTTTTTTTTACCATCTTTTGTGATATAAATTTATGTAAAAATACAATCATTCAAGACTTTTCTTTTTTTTTTTATCTTAAAATATACTTTCAACATATAATTTTTTTTATGTTTCATAAATAAATAAATAAAAGTATTAAGAATCGAATTTGTTCACTGAGATAGTACAAAAATCTAAACATTTTGCAATTATAAGAGCAGCATGGCATCTATATTACCTCCTCTTTTTTTTTTTTTTTTTTAAAAAAGGATCATGTCCCTAGTTCGAAATATGTACTACTTACATTAATGTTAGTATTATACTAATATGCTAAATTGAATTAGAAAATAAAACGTCATACCAAAACTCAGACATCCCAATTCGAGTTTTGAGTCTCAGGAAGCCAAAACCAAAATAATCACGTTTACTTTGAGTATCATACATAAACTCTACCCGGACCGAAACCGATGACACATCTACTACCAGACTTGGGACTTCAACGAGTGTAATCGAATCATTAGGTCAAACTCCAATATATTCTGAAGTTCGATAAACTTCAAAATTGAACCTTAGTCGATCTAAACACAAAACGAACTCGAGCACTTACATTTGTCTAAAACGTAGCTAGACTAATTTTTTCTTCTACTTGATCGAGAAAAAAAAAATCAACAAATGTGTCGTCAAAACCAAAAGTTGCTATACAAAAGTAAAAATTGTCAATCGAGTAATCGATATAAAGGAAGGGAGTTCTGCCAAGTCATCGAAAAAACTTCAATTCGAAATGATAAGTCTAAGCGCGGCCAGCAAGTATCAATTGTGCTGATAACCCCTTGCCCAAGGTACAACTCCATTTATTCTTGACCCATTATTATTCTGTCGAGAGATTGCCCTCATTCTTTCTTCCTTCATGGTAGCAAACAACGAATCTAACGTTTGGGGCTTCTGCTTGCTCCCCCCATTGGCTACTTGGGCTGGTTTCTGCACATAACCAATAACAATGTTCATTAGCAAAACTTGGGACCTAATGGAAAGAACAAAGGCGTATGAACTGAAGGTTTTCGCGCTTAGAGGCTGATCCGAACAACTCATAGCGCAAAAACCCGCGAACATGACCAATGTACTTTTTTCAACAAAATGCAAGTTTTTTTCTACAATGGCTGAATAATAAAGTCTGGTCACGGATGCCAAGAATGATGATACCTTCACCGTAAAGCGATCTTCATTCACAACATTCTTCCGGACAGTTGGCGCCCCAACCCTGCACAAACATAATAAACAAAATTGGGTATCGGCAAAAAGTATCGAATGGAGAAGTACTGACCGGTGATCGAAGACATCGATAGTTGATTACAAGAATACTTCAGCTCAACCGGACGCAATATGAAAATCACCACTCTCATTCCCATTTTATTTCGCAGTTTGTAACCAACAAAGGGAAGATAAAATTTACCAGGACCAAGTAAATCTGATGCTCATTGTCTTCTTATTCAGCTAAATATTTCAATTTTGTGTCAATACTTCAAGAACATGATCCATGATAGAGTAGGGAAAAGGCCTCCTCAAATCACTAAATTTAAACTAGATAAGCAAGAATGATCAACCCCAAGAAGCACCCTAAAGTCTTGTTTTGCTTGTTTACGACAACCAATTTCCCCACGTCATCTCCACATCGAGAAGAAAACAGCAAATACACTCCCAAAAGATCATTAAACTAGCAGGCAGGCGTGTAACTAGCCTCCAATATGCGCTCCAACAACCACACTCTGCAGAGTCCTTTAAAGCATAGATTGACCTTTGAATAACCCAAACAAAAGGAGGTGGCCATCAATCCCAATTTGGTCCCGAAAACATCGAAAATGGACCAACATAGTAGATTGACAGAGTGAATAACCAAACAAAAATGGAAGTGATAACGGAATCCCAATTTGGAACAAAAACTGTCAACATATGGACCAAGGTGTGAAACAAAGAGCAAGACTGCACATTAGTTCACTTAACTGTTCTCTCGGACGTGAAAAATGGAATGCATCCTACACGCCTCAAGCTCAAGAAATACAGACAGTCACATTACAGGAGACAACTTGCCACTTATACACTTTATACACTTGTGTTTTCCCCCCCAATTGGCAAAGCTTGTCTAAGTACAGACTGAGAGTAGACCATACCAAAACAGAAACAATTAGCAGCTTCAATTGACTTAGAACTATCGAATATGTTGACCTTCAAATGAGGGTATGTATCTAAAATGGCACAGCTACAGACAAGTTGTCCAATAACACTTCACAACCCCAAAATAGTGCCCAACTAATCACGGCCAGAGGACACAATTGCAATGTATTTCATGCCAAGGCACAATATCAGAAAGGGCACCACAGCAGACTATACATCATACAGTTAACTCCTGTCCACTCTTAGATTCCATGCGTGACGAGGTTCACACTCCTCCTAATGATGATAAAAGTTCTACTTTTTGGCTGCAACAAGCCAGCAACCAAGATGGATTTCATAATATTCTACATGCTGTGCCTTCCAGGAGAATGAATCATAAGGACGACGGGCTATACTTCACATATCAACAACACAATCAAAAGCACTCTGATATGTCATCACCCAACTAAATGCAAGCCATAAGCTAACAATGATCCACAAATTACCTACACCAAAGTAGAAATCCATTAAGTCCACCACCCTCTATCCAGAACAATGTTTTAAAAGGCGTGAGGCGAGTTTGAGGCGTTTTGGTCGGACGAGGCGAGGCATAAGCCTCGAGACGCATTGAGGCGTAAGCCTTGATTAGAATAAAATAAATCCTAAAAATCTCACAAAAATATCATAATGTTGATTGAAATTATTAAAAGCGCAAAAAAGTGTAAATTAGGTTACTAAAATATCATAGTATTGAGGCTTATTTTATTTGTGTAATAAAAATCACAAACAAGTATAAATTATGTTACTTACTTTAATAAATTAAATTGAATTTTCTACCAAAATTGTAACTAAATTTTGATATTTAATTATCATTTTTTAATTTTCAAATAATTAAATACCATTCAATAACTAACAATAGCTAATAATATCTATATGGGAAGAAGAGAAGGGGCTGCAAATTCTCTTATAATATTATGATTATATTCTTTTTTTAGTGGAGATATGATATATATTATACTATATATATATATATATCAATTATATTAGCAGAAGATGGAGGCAGTCTGTTTTTATAATCTTCCTAACCCTAATATTCCGTTAACTCTATCTATTACCACTCTCAGATCTGTTCTTCCGTGTCCCACATCTTTTTCCTTATTAGTTTTTTGTCGCTGCCTACCACAATCAGCCTCGCCTGCTCATTTATCGGATTCTCTTCTCACCTGACAACCCTATACAACTCTCAACTCAAAGCAAAACGGTCTACACGACTCTTGCGCCTCAATTTCAAACCCTACGCCTTGAGGCGTACGCCTCTTGTGATGCCTCGGTAGGGTGAGGCGTAAGCCTCAGATTTAATTAAAAAAGGGGCCTCAAGGCGTTCTCCAGCTGCCTCGCTTCGAGGCGTACGCCTCGAGCACCTCTTAAAACACTGATCCAGAAGCAATTGAACATTTATTGTAGAACTACCTTTTATTCACATTGAATCGCCTAGTTCGGTTGAAGGCTCTGCCGCGAATAGGAGCAACAGCAGCCTTTTTAGCGGCCTCAGTTGCTAAAGGGAACTGATTTGCCTGAAAGTTTGACCTCCGCTGTGCAAGAGCACCCTGCCATAAAATGATTACATTGCATTACAAAGAGTGGGATCGTTCATGATGGCTCACACAAACACACATACAAATATATTTAATAGATACATAAATACCTCTACATCCGCAACACCACAAGAAAATTTAGATTTCTATAGTTTTCTGATATACCTGTCTAATAGAAGATCTTGTATCCATAAATCGCCGGACTTTCAAGGAATTATCTTGAGAAACCTTGTTAACAAATTTCTGACCCTTATTCTGCAGGTATTACAGATCAATTTCAATCCAATTATTTATTTAGACTTAAATTCAAGATGACAAATCAGAAGAAAGAAAGGGATAATCTTACAGAAACTCTTTGTTTCTTAGGCTTCATACCATGAGTCTGAGACATTTTGATGATGTCATCTGAGTTGCGAATGGAAGAAATATTAGGTGCATGACACAACAAAATAGACCAAACAAGTGAAATTAGAAACATTAAATTGCAGATATGCATTACCCAAAGTCATATCCATTTTCTTCTCAGTGAGAGCAATTGCTTCGCTTGTTAGGGGCTTCATTGCCATCTGGAAGACGGGAAAAAACAGACTAACAAATTAAAATCATCACATATTTGTAAGAACATAGACAATTCTGCATCAGTTATTCAAGATGCTATAATTTTTTGGCCGAACAATACACATGTTTAGTAAAGAGAATGAGAAGGCAACAGGAAAAAGGGCAAGAAAGATTTAAAAAAAAAAGACAAGACTTTGAGACATTAAGAAGAATGAAGAAAAGGAAACGGAAACAATAAAGTAAAAAAACATAAACAAAAACGTGTTGTTTAATCATCGCAATCAATTAGTACTAAACAAATCTTCATCGTAGAAAAAAAAATCTACGAGGAACAAACATCTGAATTTCACTATATATATATATATATATTAAATAAAAATATCGCAACGCCAGTATAAACATGAAAACAATCGAATTACGGAATAAGATAAATAATCAAGAACAAGCTATGCCAGGAAGACATCATATATAGTAAATACATACAAGCATAGTAACGGGAAATTCAGTAGGATGCAAATTGGGAAGAAACGCTACCTGTAAATCGAATATGCGGTTGAACTTTTGAAGAGCGGGGAAAAACTTGGTTTATAGCTAGGGCTTGAAAAGAGGGAAAACAAAGAAGAAAGAAATCAGTGTCGGTCCGATTCTAATAAATAGGGAAAAGAGAGGCGGTTATGAGGAAAAGCGGATATATAGAATGTACGCGAAACACGTTTTTAATGGGGAAAACCAGTATGATTTAATTTCTTAGCGATTTTTTAAGGGGTGTTTAGTATGTAATTGGCTAACTAAAGTCATTTATCGATTTGTATTATAATTTAATCCATGTTTAGTAAAAGCTATAAAATTTTGGGTCATTAGGGATTTATATGTTCAGCCCCATAATAACGCTTTATTGTGAATCAGGATATCGGGAGATATATTCTTAAATAATTAGCAATATGGGTTTGTACAAATTCTAATGTCTACCAAACATGTTTTAATATAAGTTTATATAATTAGCAATATGAGTTTATATATCCACCTTTTAGGATTCCTGTCATGCTACTAAACATCTCCTTAGGAGCTATTATTTGTAAACATTCTTTTTTTTTCCTCGCACCCCGATTAGTGATGTAAAGTGGGATTTGAACCAGTGATCTTTGACCTTCAAGCAATACCACTCAACCACTACGTCATCTCCATTGGGATAGACTATTATTGTAAATTTGCCACCTTAATTTGCAATAATTGCTCAACAAAATGGAAAGAAACATTCATATTTAATACATCACTTCTCTCCCCAAATTCCGGATACAATATCAATCCCGTAATTCAAGCCCCAACCCATATCTCCACCATCTTTAATAGTTCATTCCATAACAAAAACATTTCCAAAACCTTCAAGCAATCAAAACAAACACTAATTGCTAGACTTTTTAACAAATTGATGATAGAAAAATCTAGAGGAAATTTATGGAGCACAAATTGCAAAGTTTGTTTATAGAATTGGTTCTGTGAATTTCCAACAACCAATAAAAAATTACAAAGAAAGACAACCTGTTACAATTCTAGTAAATTAAAAACTGAATAAAAATTACAATTAGTAGAGGCGTATAGAACTCTTCTTGTATGATAATTTTGCCCCCGTATAAGAGCAGGTGGCTAAGCCAATATGTCCCCAATATACAACTGCTACATTTCTGAGTTATGTGCTCTCCAAAACTAAGAACGCAGACGAACGTTCAAGTACTGAAAACCGGGCACGAAAAGCAAGAAGGAATATGCTGCAACATGTGGTATGCTTGTATTTCGTTCTATGTTATTGTGTATGAAATGAAATGCATAAGACCCTCTTTTACTGGGTCTAAAAACCACTCCATCAGGTTGGGAGTAAATGCCGATTAAAGTGCCATTAATTCTCTTTAATCTTTCAGCTGAAGAGTTACCTCCATAAATAGTCTAATTTAATTCGGACATGACATTGTGGAGTGTGAAGAGTCATATTCCAGAAGCTGAGTTCTCAACCTGGATCATTTCAGCCGAGACCAAATATCAGCTGGGTTTTCAGCCTCCAAAATTTAGCTGGGCTTTCAACCACCAAAAGTCAGCTGTGTTTTCATCCCTGAAAAAATCAGCTGGGTTTCCAACCTCCAAAAAATAAGCTGGGTTTTTCAACCTCCAAAAAATCAGCTGGGTTTTCAACCACCATGTTGGCCACTGAGTATACAGTATACAACTTAGAAAAGTGTTAGTACAACAAGTTGTACAATTTTCAAATGTGAGTGCGTAGCGGAAGTTCGTTTAAGTGAGTTGCTGTAAATATAGCAACTAGGCTTTCTCCTGATATCTTAGTGCGTACAGGGTTTTGCAATATATACTTATATATGAATCACAATTATGAAAACAATAAAGGCAGAAGGTAATAACACGCAATATAAAGTGGTTCGTGGTAAACCCCTCTACATCCACTGGTCCTCCACACAGGAGTAAAATATTTATTAAAATCACTACGTATACAACTATATGAGTTTAATCAAACCTATCCTTATATCGTTCACACAGATTGATACAAAGACTGTAGCTTTCAACCGTTCACACAGATTGGCTGTAGGCTTCTTTGACTTGCTTCTTCTCACACAGATTGAAGCTTTGTGCTATTCGTCCCACATAGTTCGGAATATCTTTTCCTTAATCCACACAGGGTTAAGTTTACTCAAGGGTAACAATGGTGAAATAACTGGTTTGAACAGCAGCTTGAACACTTGATGATCTTAGACTGATGATGTGCTGTTCACGTTGACTGTGTATTTCTTCTCTCAGATATTGTTATATGCTCGAAGAAATATAATTGCTCTTGAAATCTTGATTGACAGAATAATCTCTTTAGAGTTTCTGCGATTATGAATGAGTCAATCGTTCTTCGTTTTTGTTTAGTTAGTCAGTATTTGAGTATTTTTTCCAGTGTATTGCAATGTCCTCTTGCATGGACTATTTATAACTTTGGAATAGATCCGTTATAAATATGTCCGTTGGCTAGTTGGTGAGCAAAAGTCCATTCTGATTGGTTGATTGACTTTCAAGATCCTTGATCCGTATTTTGCTCCTTGTGTGAAGATCCTTGTCGGTTGATATTTAAATACTTTATCCAATCAGTATTTAAATACTTCTTTCAAAATGGTGTTTTGACTTTTGTGAATAAAGCATATTCCATCACAACAGTCTTCAGTCCTGTTGGATAAGTGTTTGTTTTCCCAACACTTTCAGCATGTATGCTGTATCCAACATGTTACAATTTTATTGTTGTAGCTGTAGACTATCTTCAATGCTATATGGAAGGTGCTGTATGGAGATTCTAGACAGCTTCCATACTTAGCGGCATTTCGAATCCTTTGTTGTATGATGGCAAGTATTTTTTAGACAACTTGCTGTATGTTGGCAATTATCAAAATAAGATACAAAATTGTTTATCCCAACAATTTCCCCCTTTTTGATAATGCCAAAACCTCTTTAAGACTTCTTGATCCAGAGAGGCTGACTTTTTGGTCTTCTGTCGAATGATATGATCTTCAGCACTTAGTCTAAAAATGTGAACTGCTCGCAGGCAAGTTCTAAGGATTCGTAAACTTCTAACAGAGATGTGTATTACAATTTCAAACTTATGATTGGCGCGCAGGCACAATCTTACAGTATGATCTAGGTTGAATACAACTTGACCTATGAACTGTTCGCAGACAAGTTCTTACAGCTTAAGACTTGACAAGTTTTATACTTGTTTGTTTGCCGCAAATAAGTTGAATTCGTAATCAAATAGTAAAACAGTAAGCGTAGATTACGAGCTGCAATCTTTCAAGAAAAATTGAATTTTATTGATAAAGATCAAAAGATTACAGTGATTGAAGAAGAAAGATACTGAGATTGCATACTGCATGGATAGAACAAATAAGATGAACAAGGAGCATCCAAGCTAATTCCTGTAATGAGCATGCCTCCAATGCCTCCTGTCAGGATCATTGTCGGTTCCTCTCCCCTAATTCTCCAAGGAATCCTTGCCTCGATCTTGATAGATCACTCTTCCTTCAGCCGATTGGTCGAAGGCAAGCATCCAATCATCGAGATGAGTGAGCCGATCACCTTTCCGGTGCCTTGATTTCATTTATATTTGTAAGGGAAGCAATCCTTTTTCTAACATCCTTGCAAATTCATCTGCAGCCTTCGCCAGAGTTTTGAATTTGTTGAACATAATGGACTCCCTGATGAGTTTGACAAAATATCTCATCAGTTCATTTCTCCTCCAGCTCTTCACTTCATCTGCTGTAGGCTCTCGGTTGGCAGGCATACGAATCTCCTGTGGTCTTTGAACATTGTTCTTCCAGGGTACGTTGGGATCATGGAACTCTGGACGAGAACCAATTACCATGTATCCTTTTGCAGCAGGTGAGGCCAGACGGCCTATTGCAGCAGCAACGCTTTCCTATAGAGCAGCGTTGAACTCTCTTTCTTTTTCAATCCTCCATTGCTGACCAACCTCTTTGGTTTCTTCCCCTTTTTGGCATCATCAAGATATGCGACCTTAGCATCAAGGCATTCGAGGATCTTTATAGCATTATCCTGTTTGGTCTCAATATCCGCATTTTTAAGCTAATGCAGTGTGATGCCGACAAGCCCAACAATCCCTCCCAAGATATGCCAAAGATTTCAGCCCCATAGTCTGGAAACCTCCGCGAACTAGATTTGATCACACAGCCCTCTAGCGGCTAGATTCATTCACACAGTCCTCCAACACTTGACATCAGCATATGTTCCACCTCCGTTTACTTCCGTTGCGCCATTATCTCAGTTCCAGCATACTAGATTTGATCGCATAGCCCTTCAGCACCTGACAACCTCCACAGCACCAACATCTTAGTTCCGGCCAACTGGCAACATTTGCTGCATGCCCGTCTCTTAGTTCCAACTGACCGAAGCCCAACAATCCCCCTCCCAGTATATGCCAGCATTTCAGCCCCATAGTCTGGAAACCTCCGCGAACTAGATTTGATCACACAGCCCTCTAGCGGCTAGATTCATTCACACAGTCCTCCAACACTTGACATCAGCATATGTTCCACCTCCGTTTACTTCCGCTGCGCCAATATCTCAATTCCAGCATACTAGATTTGATCACATAGCCCTTCAGCACCTGACAACCTCCACAGCGCCAACATCTTAGTTCCGGCCAACTGGCAACATTTGCTGCATAACATCTTAGTTCCGGCCAACTGGCAACATTTGCTGCATGCCCGTCTCTTAGTTCCAACTGACCGAAGCCCAACAATCCCCCTCCCAGTATATGCCAGCATTTCAGCCCCATAGTCTGGAAACCTCCGCGAACTAGATTTGATCACACAGCCCTCTAGCGGCTAGATTCATTCACACAGTCCTCCAACACTTGACATCAGCATATGTTCCACCTCCGTTTACTTCCGCTGCGCCAATATCTCAATTCCAGCATACTAGATTTGATCACATAGCCCTTCAGCACCTGACAACCTCCACAGCGCCAACATCTTAGTTCCGGCCAACTGGCAACATTTGCTGCATGCCCGTCTCTTAGTTCCAACACTCTGGCAGCCTCCACTGTACTTCGAGGGAATTCGCACCCGTGACCTTCTCTGATACCAATTGTTGGTCCCCAAGAATGATGAAGACTATCCTCACTGTACCAACACGGGTCTTTTCTAGCGCGCTTTGTCCTCACTCACGCGCACCTGGGAAACTTCCCACGGGGTCACCCATCCCATAACTACTCCAGGCCAAGCACACTTAACTTTGGAGTTTCTATGAGATGGATACCAGAAAAGAAGATGCATCTTGTTGGTATGAGTAGTTTAAATCAATTCATTTAACCACTTTCTAGTGCAGATCTCACAGGTCGAATCGCAGGCCGCACCTCACGCATTTTTTAAGCTAATACAGGCAGGATGCTGACCGAAGCCCAACAACATGTCATCGAGTTTCTTGTCATGTCCTGACAGTATGGATCCAGTCTCTTGGAGGGCAGCGACAGTCTTAGATTCAGATATACGGAGCTTTTCCTGCTCTTGTTTGAGAATATATTCTTGGCAATGTTGAAGTTGAGCAAGTGCTTGCGTAATGCACTAGGCACTATGCGAAATGCTTCTTCAACTTTTGTGACATCTCTCTTTAATCCAGTCATCTCATCAATCGAAGTCTCTTTGTTGGGATAACAATACCCGGTATCGAAATTGTTGGGACAACAAATCACTGTATCGATGCTGCCTTGTATCGATCGTAGTGTCAGTATGTTTTGACAATATGCCAATCCAGAATACATTAAGCAAACTGTATCGAAAAGTTGATCAAAAGTGTCAACCTGTATCGAAGACCTCTCGTAGATCCAGCATACAGTGGAACCTATCATACAGCAAAGAAGTCTCATAAAGACTAAGTATGGAAACTGTCTCGAATCGACAATACAATGATCTTTCCATACATCTCTCAACAGGACAAGAAGGAATCTTCAGTATTTGCTAGAAGTCAAGTCCTGTTGATAAAGAAGTATTTAAAATACTAAAGGATAAAGTATTTAAATACAGTAAGTCAGAAGATCTTCAAAATCCCGAAAAATCCGGATCGTGTTTTATTCAAACACATCATCCCGTTAGAACGGAATATTGCTCAACGGATTTATCTCGACGAATATATTTCAGAAGACTATATAAACCCCCTCAAGGCTTTGAAGATCAGTTACCAAGTTACCAAAAAAACCTACGAAGTTATTATCATATACATCAGAGCAAAACGTATCTCCAAAGCTCACTGCTATTCTGAAAGAAGAGATATACAGTGCTCAAACCGTGAACAACACATCATCAGCTAAAAGCTCAGAAAGTCAAAGCTGTTGTTCGTATATTGTTCTAAACCTTGAACAAACCCATCATCCCTGTGTGGACTGAGAATCCTTGCTCTTCCCGAACTGTGTGTGAAGGACTTGCATTGAAGAAGATGAAGATTCAGAACTGTGTGTGAAGAAGACAGTCAAAGTGTTAGCTCAAACCAATCTGTGTGAACGGTTGAAAGCTAAGATCTTTATATCAATCTGTGTGAACGATATATTGATTAAGTGTTGTTATAATTACGTAGTTGTGTACGCAGTAATTATAATAACGTTTTACTCCTGTATGGAGGACCAGTGGACGTAGAGGGGTTTACCTCGAACCACTTTAAATACTGTGTTATTTACCTTCTGTCTTTATTGTTTTATTAACTGTGATTATTTAAGTATACACTGCACATCGAGTTGCTGTATCCACAACAACTTACTGTATCTAAGACTTCCGTTACGCACTCAGATTTAAAAACAGTACAGCTTGTTGTTTAAAACACTTTCCAAGTTGTATCCAGTATACTTAGTGGCCAACACTCTTGCATCCAATCGAGCTCTTTACCAACATCATACAGTGCCTTCACGGCATCCTGCATGAACACTGTTTGGTGGCCGATTGCTTGAAGTTTCTCTTTCCGGGTCTCTGCTCGCGAAGATCCGGAGTGCGCTAATTTCTTATCCTCTACTCCGTTGAGTTGACGCATGACCACATGTGGCTAAGAACGCGTTATTTGTCACTCTTGATAAAGGCATGTTCTCAAAGGTAAAGAGCTGTAAAACCGCCAAGGAAATCTGGGATAAACTCAAGTTAATTTGTGAGGGAACTGAGCTCTCAAAAGAAAACAAAATTTCAAAACTGACTCAGCAATTTGAATCTTTTGAAATGAAACCAACTGAGACACTTGAGGAACTTGACCTCAGATTCACTGGTATTGTTGGTGAACTTGAAGCTTTGGGCAAAATTTATACCCAAAAGGAGAAGAATTTAAAAATTTTCAGATCTCTCCCTGCCCGATGGGACATTAAGACCACAGCTATGCGTGTGTCTTGCAATCTAAATGAAATATCTACTTTTGATCTCTTCTCTGACCTCAAAGCTTTTGAGTATGATATTGACAGAAGAGAGAAAGCTGAAGAATCTCCCTCAAATGTTACAGCACTAGCCAGATCGAACTGGCCGTCGACACAAAGATGCCCAAATTTCGAAGCCTAGTCACAAGAATGCCGATAAAGGATTTACGACATCCTGTCTCAAGATGAAATGGCGCTTCTCATGCATAAGTTCAATAAGTTCATCAAGCAATCGGGAAAAACTCCCTACAGGCCCAAACCTGTCCACAAGGTAAGTACCGAAACTTCATCCGGTGATGCTAACATGTGCTATAATTGCAGGAAACTAGGGCATTATGCAAATAAATGTCCTCATCCTAAAGTTCAAAGGTTGCCGGAAGCCGAACAACAAGAAAAGGATGAAAGAAGACGCGCTTGGAAAAACAAGCTCAAGTTCCTGATTGGAGAATCAGAAGCCTCCCCCGCACCTTCCAAGTCCGAAGAATGTCTACAGGTGGTCACGGACAGTGATTCATCCGATGATGAATTCAATGATAAAGCATATATGTGCTTTATGGCCAAGGACATTCCGGAAGATGAAGATAGCGACGATGAGGTAAGCTCAACCTCAATTATTCCAGTAAATGCATCTCATACTTTTGAAAACATGATGAATGAGTTTAAGAACATTCAGAAGGCCAATGACACACTGAAAAATGAGAATATACAGCGCCAACTGTCTAACCTAGAACTGAAAGATGAAAATGACTTGCTGAAAATAAATTATGAAAATATGTCTATTGACTGTGAAACCAGCAAAGTCGACCATGAAAAACTCATGGAGAGCAATCATCAACTTGCTCATGAACTAAGTGAGGTTAAAACTCACAATGAAAGCAAGACAAATGATTTGTTCTACTTCAAGCCAAAGTCAAAACTCTCGAAAAACGAGAAGATGAACTTGAGACCATTCTGAAATCTTTTGAGAAATCGTCGAAAAGAATGGAAGAAATTCTAAGAACTGGGCAACATGATCATGATAAAAGTGGCTTAGGATACAGCTCATTTTCAAACAAAGGGAAAACTAGTACAGTGTTTGTCAGGGGTGTGGAACCCATTCCTGTGTCGAAAGAAACTTCGAGTCCTGTGAAGGAACTCACAGACAATGAACAAAGAAAGGCCGCCATTCCGCCACCTCAATCATATTCCGCATAAATGAATCACCACCATTCGCACTGAAGGCGCACTCAACAAAGATGCTCCCGAGCATATCAATAGCCGCCAACACTGCTCGTAAGGAAGGCTATATCCAAATACCAAAGGCCCGCCCAGCAATACTATCAGTACAGCACGCCTAGGTATTGGATACAGGAGCCCCATTATTCCTCGAGAAAACAGGTGTCCGCACAGTATCAACAACAACATTGGGAATCCAACTGGAGACCCAGAAGGCAAGCTGTAAGGCCAAAGAAAATAGCTCCACCTCCAAGACGGCACTCGTACTGGACTAATAATAATAACCCTGAATTTTACATGCATAACAATTATCATGGTTATAGCGACTACGTATATGCCCCACGTAGATACCGCAACACTGTACCGAATGTAACCTACAGTAAACCAATTGCTGTCAGGAAAATTTGGGTACCTAAAGGCACTAACATTCATGGACCCAAAAATCAAAGGGGACCTAAATCTACCTAATCTCCTTGCATACAGGACATCCTAGATGAGGACATTTGGTACTTCGATAGTGGATGCTCTCGGCACATGACCGGAGATAAAAACAAGCTATCAGATTTCGTAGAAGGTCGCGGTCCAAAAGTACGCTTCGGTGATAAATCTAAAGGAAGAGCAAGAGGAAAAGGAAACCTTCTTGTCGGAAAATTTAAGGTCACCGATGTTGCATATGTTGAAGACTTACAGTACAATCTACTTAGTATTAGCCAGTTCTGTGATAAACAATTCTCGGTGAAATTCTATATAGATTGCTGTAGAGTCAAGAATATCCAGACCAAAGAAGTTGTGCTTACAGGAAGCAGATCAGGTAACATGTATATGCTGACTGGAAGCCTATGAGCTCCTCAATTCCTTGTTTAGTTGCCAAAGGCACTGCAGATCTAAGCTGTCTATGGCACAAGAGGATGTCTCACGTCAACTTCAAGACGATCAACAAGCTATCAAGACAGGGACTCGTTAGAGGATTGCCGAACGTATTATTCAAAAAAAGGACAGCGTCTGCGGACCATGTTAGAAAGGCAAGCAAATCAAGTCCACCCTGAAGAGCAAATCCTACCTTTCAACCCACAGAATGTTGGAGATGCTACACATGGATCTTTATGGTCCTGTAGACCTGGTAAGTTTGGGAGGTAAGAAATATTGTCTTGCTGTTGTTGATGATTACTCCAGGTATGCTTGGACAATTTTCCTAAGCAAGAAGAAGGAAACAACATCAAAGCTGCCCGAGCTCCTAAGAAAGCTTCAAAATGAAAAGGCATTGAGTATCGTGTCCATTCGTTCCGACAGAGGTACAGAATTTACTAACCGCTTTATAGAGCAATACTGTTCAGAGAATGGGATACAGCACGAATACTCATCTGCCCGTACACCTCAACAAAATGGTGTTGTCGAGTGAAAGAATAGGACGCTGAAATAATCAACAAGGACAATGATTGCCGCAAGCAAGTTGTCACAACGTTTTTGGGGTGAAGCAACCAATACAGCATGCTACACTCAAAACCGCTGTATCGTCAACAAGCACCACAACAAAACAGCATACGAGGTATGGAACAACAAAACTCCGTTAGTTTCTTATTTTCACATTTTTGGATGCTGGTGTTATGTGTTGAATAATGGGAAGGATCAACTTAGAACCTTTGATGAGAAGTCGGATGAAGGAATTTTTGTAGGATATTCCTCCGTCAGCAAAGCTTACAGGATCTTTAATAAAAGGAAGCTAATGATCGAGGAATCAGTTCATGTACTGTTCGACGAACATCACCATGATCCTACAGGAGTAGAAGCTGTTACTCAGAACATCCAACAGATTTCCATCTTAGATCCACCAACTCCCATATAACCTGTTGTTGACCTAGAAATCAACCCCGCAGCTGTAAGAATCGACGTAGATGAAGCCGATGTTGTACAAGCTGAAGCTGTATCTACAGAAACTCAAGATACAGTATGGGACCCTGAATTAGAACCCGACCGAAGATGGTTGAGAGATCACCCGCAAGAGCTGATCATTGGAAACATAAATGCTGGTGTTTCTACCCGTAGGAGAATACAGAGTACACAAGGAAATGTACTGTGTGCACAAGAAGAACTAGAAACTGAGATATCACCATTTCCTGAATGGAAATCTCAATCCAAGCTTAGAAGACTCAATATGTGCACTATTGCTGTATTCTTAGCCCAGTCCGAACCTGTTTCTACCATAGAAGCTCTTAATAATTCTCATTGGATAACATCTATGGAAGAAGAGCTTAACGGTTTCGAGAGAAACAATATATGGTATCTTGTACCCAGACCTACGCATCAATCGGTTATTGGAACCAAATGGGTATTTAGGAACAAAAAGGATCGAAATGGACTAATTATAAGGAATAAATCCAGACTAGTCGCACAAGGCTATAGACAGGAAGAAGGCATGGACTACGATGAAACTTTTGCCCCTGTAGCCAGACTAGAAGCCATTAGGATATTTTTAGCCTTTGCCGTCCATAAGAGCTTCATTATATACCAAATGGACGTCAAAAGTGCATTCCTAAATGGAGACCTTGCCGAAGAAGTTTATGTTGAACAACCACCAGGGTTTGCCAACACAGATGGCATCGATCTAGTATACAGGCTAAGGAAAGCACTGTATGGACTTAAGCAATCCCCTAGAGCATGGTATGAGACCCTGTCCCAGTATCTAACCGATAATGGATTTGAGAAAGGTGCTGTGGACAAAACCTTGTTCAAAATACAGGAAGTCGATGACCTTCTAATGGTTCAAATATATGTAGATGATATTATATTTGGTTCAACTAACCTTACTTTATGTCAAAGGTTCTCTCATCTCATGCAAAGTAAATTTGAAATGAGTATGATGGGAGAACTTAGTTATTTCCTAGGTTTGTAGGTAAAGCAGTTGCCTATAGGAATTTTCATCAACCAGGAAAAATACAGCAAGGAGCTTCTCAATAAGTTTGGAATGAACACTTCCAAATCTTCGTCAACCCCCATGAGCACTTCCGTGCAAATTAGTGCTGATGAAGCCGGAAATCCGGTTGACCAATCACTCTACAGGAAGATAATTGGCTCTCTCCTATACCTAACGGCTAGCAGGCCCGATATCCAATTTTCTGTAGGAGTGTGTACGAGATATCAAGTAGCACCCAAGGAATCACACTTCAATACAGCTAAACGAATCCTGAAGTATATTAAAGGAACAGTCGATGTAGGACTGTGGTATCCTAAAGAAGGCGGATTTGATTTAGTTGGATACAGTGACTCGGATCTCGGAGGCTGCAAGCTAGATAGGAAGAGTACAAGTGGAACTTGTCACTTTCTTGGACCTAGACTTGTTTCTTGGTTCAGTAAGAAGCAATTGGCAAACTCACTTTCCACAGATGAATCAGAATACTATGCTGCTGGTAGTTGCTGTATGCAGATCATTTGGATGCAGCAACAGTTGTCAGATTATGGGATTGAAGTCAAGAAAATGCCAATCATGTGTGATAGCACGAGTGCAATTGCAATAACGCACAACCCTGTATTGCACTCGCGCACTAAGCATATCAACATGAAGCATCATTTCATAAGGAATCATGTCGAGAACAAGGATGTTCGGCTAGAAAAGGTTCATGCAGATATTTAGTTGGCCGACATCTTCACCAAGCCTGTCGACACAGCAAGATTCAACATGATTCGACAAGAATTGGGATTGCTACAGCCTGACTCCCTGTATGTATTTACTGTTTTTACTCAACAATTGAGGGGGAATGCTGTAAGACCCAAGAATACAGTATCCACCATTAATTATTTGTATACTCAGAACCGTCAATACAGCAGTGTAGGGAACAAAGTGATATGAATCATCCTACAGCCGACGTTTGCAATAATTAAGGGGGAATACAGTATGACCCATGAATACAGCATTAATCCAAAAGTTTCTATATGGAATTGAAACCTATATGTACCTTTTAAGGGGGAATGCTGTATCGTCGCGGATACAGCACATACTATGGGATTTTGATTCAGTATATATATTATATTATAATATTTCATTTTAAAATAATTTTTGTCCACGTGCCCTGTTTCATGTCAAACGTCGTTTACATTAAATACCTTACACGACATCTGGACAATCAAATCTCAAAAGCCGCGATGTTTTCAAAATTATTTAATATTTAATACCGCCGTTTCAGGCATTAAGGGTAACAACAAATGTCAGAAGTGGGACCCGCACCTATTTTAAAATTCACTGGATAAGTGTACCAGTTATACTCAATCCATCGTGACCGTTCATTTCAAACGCCGGTTCCCATCCCTTAAATCTGACCATTCGTTCTCTGAAAACCCTTCCTCGCCGCCTACTGTAAAAGGACTGCAAATGCCATTTGAGACTCTTTACGCCTTCTGCATATTTTAAAGAGCACTCAAGCAATTCAGCCTACAAGTTTTTCTGTATTCACTGCATTTTCTTCTTGAATCTTTTCATCTTTTCTTGAGATTCATCAATGGCATCCACTCTGAAGAAAGCCTCTAAAATCATTGATGGACGGATCTTCTCCAGATCTGTCGTCATCGAGAGAATTCGCGCTGAAACTAATGACGTCGAACCCATGGAGTTCGTCATCACCAAAATCCATCAGCAAGGCCTTTACCGCCTTGGGAGCCACACCGCTGAGAAATACGACGTCCATTTGGTTGAGGACTTCTACCTCAATGTTGCCGTTCACTTTCTGTCACTGGCCCAGGGAGGCCACATCGCTGACATCACCGCTGTCATCCGCGGAGTGGAGATCCGCATCGACCAAGATCTTCTCAAGAAAATCTTCAGGCTGCCCTCTGATGTCCTGACCATGGAAGACCTTGAGACTTTTGGGTCTCAAGAGTTGTTGACCAAGTACTATGGACTGTTCACCGTCTCAGCTTCGGTTGAATCTGTTCACACTACCTGTCACAAGAAAAATTTCTGTTTGCCGTTCATGTACTTGCATGATTTTTATTGCCGTATCATCGAGAATCGCACTGGTGCCTTTGAGATGTGCACAAATCTTAGGTTTAGGATGATGGTAGCAATTATGACCTGTGAAAAGGTCAATTGGTGTCAGATGATTCTGAAGCGTCTGCAGGAAGAAGTGTCAAAACCTGCGTTGCAAAAGAAATTGTTTGGTTTGTTTCTAAACCACATTTTGACAAAGTGCGGAGTTCCACAATCCGCAGAGGCGAAGAAAATAAGTTCCCGGATCTATTTAGGAGGCGTCAAGCCTTCGGCTTTTAACCAGAGCACCCTGGTAGCCAACCAACCATCCGTCCGCAGTATGCCCCTATCTGAAGATCCAATGGATGTTTATACGAAGTCCCAGAGTGTTGACTCTTCAAGGAAAAGAAAAAGATCTCACAGCAAGACACCAGTTGCTGCTGAGAAGCCGAAAAGGAAGCTTAGGAGGCTCACAAAAGCTAAATCCACAGAACCCTCCGAGGATGCTTCTATTGTGGTGCAACCCACTAAATAACTACCCCAGGGCCCAACCCCTGTGGAAGAGATGCCCGCTACTGTATCGACAGTAGATCCCGAGCTTTTGGCGGCAACGACGGATACAAGGTCATCTGCCAACTTGGAAGACTCTAGCGAGTCGGCTGCCCCTTCGGAGCCAAATGCTACTTCTCCTATACGGGATTCCACACCCATTCAGGATCCACCTTCCTTCGGGGCACCATCCCCTGTAAGGAATCCCTCTCCGATACAGGCTCCCACACCTGTAGAGGAACCAATCGCTACAGCGGACACAAACGTTGTACGAAGTCCCTCCCCGGACACTATTATCAATAAAACCCTTCTTTCTGTGCAAATTGAACAGGCCTATGAAAGATTTATTCAATGGAAAAGCTATAGGTTAGCTCCATACGATACCCTATACAACTGGAGCGAGTGGAGCAATGAAGAAAGATTCGTGTTGGAAGTGACGGACTCCCAAGAAGTTGAAGCCCTGATCCAATTGGATAATCTATGTTGCAAAGAGTTAATTGAAAGCCATCTTTTGCACAAATCAGATGCTAGAAGGAAAGGAAAGGATAAGCCCGAGGAATCTCCCAAAAGTCCAAAAGAAGACCACGACTCAGACAACGATGACGATGCCTTTCAGGCTGGTCTGAGAATGAGCCGTGATGAGGCTCAGGAAATAGAAGTATCCCAACCCAAGAAGGATGAAGGGACATCAACCCATCAATCGTCCCCTTCGCCACAGCAAGCTAATGTTCCTGACAATGACGATTCAGGCCCTCATGTCGAGGAAGAAGAAATTGTTTCGCAACAGGCACCCGAGCCTGCTGTCGCCGCTGAAGAAGAAGAAGGCGCTGAGAGACACCAGGAGGATTTGGTCCCTCCTGTACCCATGTCTACAGAAACCTCTTCAAAATAGGAGGATGTCGCACCTCTTGCTGTCGAAACCGAAATAGCTGCTCCCTCCCCATCAACCATGGAATCCGACGATGGTACTATACCTGAGGATGTCCAACTCACTTCACGTCCTAACGTGAACTTGAGAAGGTTGAATGGAGTAGAAGACTTTGCCCAGCCAGACTCTCCCCGGACTGAAACTAGGAAAGAGTTATTGCATGCTCTTGACCTTCAAACCATCTTTATCCAGGATGCTGTTAATGCCTTGTATTCAGTAGAAAAAGCTCTAAATTGGATGCATACATCTGATGTTGAAGAAATGACTGGATTACAGCATGAAGTCTCTCGAGTAGTCGAAGCCTTCACTGTCTTGCCTGAAGTCTTCAAGCAAGCCCTAAGCAATCTACAAGAAAAACAAGAGCAACTCATGAGAGACGAGGAATCTAAAACTCGCGTGTCTGAGGCCAAGACAGCATCTGCCATGATCGAAACCGGTTCCCAGCTTCGAGCCCACGACAAAAACATCAAAGATATGTCTCAGGTGCTCTCCTCCCTTGTTTAGAGAATGTCAAATATTGAGACAAAACAGGATGCCGCTCTAGAGATCCTAGGACGTCTTGATGAAAAGATATCATACCTTGATGATGCCAAAAAGGGGGAAGAAGCGAGAGAAGCCGCGAGGAGAGCGAGGCTTCAGCATGAAAGAGAGTTCAATGCTGCTCAAGATAGCATTACTGCAAAACTAAACAAATTGGCTGCACCCGCTCAAGGATACAGGATTTTAGGTTCTCGACCTGAGTTCTATGATCCCAGCATCCCATGGCAAAACATGATCCAAAGGCCTTCTGAAATTCGTCTGCCAACTAACCACCATCCCACTGCTGAAGAAGTGAAGCAATGGAGGAGAAATGAACTGATGAGATATGTTGCAAAACTCGTCAGGGAATCCGCCATCTTCAAATGATATAAAACCTTAGCGTAGGCTGCGGATAAATTTACAAAGCTGTTAGAAGAAGGAAAGCTCCATCTCCAAATTGAAATGAAGTCCAAACATAGACGAGGAGATCGGATCACCCATCCAGATGACTGGATTCTCGCCTTCGACAAATCATACGATGGTAGAGCAATCTACTTATATCGAGACAATGATTCCCTACAACATTAGTGGCGTGGAACCAAGAACGATCCCGACAAGAGACCATGGAGACACTCAGATTATAAGAGTTAAATTCCTTGTACTTTTGTTTGTAATTATGTTTTCAAAACAGCAAATATTGTAATCCTTGTTTTAGTATCAATAAAATATTTTCCTGTCTTGAAAGATTACAACTCGTAATCTACTCTGTTAATGTATGATTACATAATTTAAATTAAATTGCTGAAATTAATCACAAGTATAGAAACTTGTTTTAAAATTTAAAGCTGTACGAACTTGTCTGCGAACATTTCATAGATTCAGTTGTATGCATCTAGAATACATTGTAAGATTGTGCCTGCGCGCCAATCATAAGCTTAAGCTGTAAAAACCCTTAGCTGTATCGAACTCGCCTGCGAGCAGTTCATAAATTAGACTACGTTGCTGAAAGCCAGATCATTCGACACAAGACCAAGATATCTGCCCGAAGTCATCAAGAAGGTTATTAGCTTCATGAAGAAGGTTTTGGCATCATCAAGATGGCTTGAAAGATTTAAGTCTTGGCAAATTGTCAAAAAGGGGGAAATTGTTGGGATAACAATACCCGGTATCGAAATTGTTGGGACAACAAAACACCGTATCGATGCTGCCCTGTATCGATCGTAGTGTCAGTATGTTTTGACAATATGCCAATCCAGAATACAGTAAGCAAACTGTATCGAAAAGCTGATCAAAAGTGTCAACCTGTATCGAAGACCTCTCGTAGATCCAGCATACAGTGGAACCTATCATACAACAAAGAAGTCTCATAAAGATTAAGTATGGAAACTGTCTCGAATCGACAATACAGTGATCTTTCCATACAGCTCTCAACAGGACAAGAAGGAATCTTCAGTATTCGCTAGAAGTCAAGTCCCGTTGATAAAGAAGTATTTAAATACTAAAGGATAAAGTATTTAAATACTGTATGTCAGAATATCTTCAAAATCCCACAAAATTCGGATCGTGTTTTATTCAAACACATCATCCCGTTGGACCGGAATCTTTCTCAACCGATTTATCTCAACGGATATATTTCAGAAGACTATATATACCCCCTCAAGGCTTTGAAGATCAGTTACCAAGTTACCAAAAAAAACCTACGAAGTTATTATCATATACATCAGAGCAAAACGTATCTCCAAAGCTCACTGCTATTCTGAAAGAAGAGATATACAGTGCTCAAACCGTGAACAACACATCATCAGCTAAAAGCTCAGAAAGTCAAAATTGTTGTTCGTATATTGTTTTAAACCTTGAACAAACCCATCAGCCCTGTGTGGACTGAGAATTCTTGCTCTTCCCGAACTGTGTGTGAAGGACTTGCATTGAAGAAGACGAAGCTTCAGAACTGTGTGTGAAGAAGACAGTCAAAGTGTTAGCTCAAACCAATCTGTGTGAACGGTTGAAAGTTAAGATCTTTATATCAATCTATGTGAACGATATATTGATTAAGTGTTGTTATAATTACGTAGTTGTGTACGCAGTAATTATAATAAACTTTTTACTCCTGTGTGGAGGACCAGTGGACGTAGAGGGATTTACCTCGATCCACTTTAAATACTGTGTTATTTACCTTCTGCCTTTATTGTTTTATTAACTGTGATTATTTAAGTATACACTGCACATCGAGTTGCTGTATCCACAACAATTTACTGTATCTAAGACTTCCGCTACACACTCTGATTTAAAAACAGTACAGCTTGTTGTTTAAAACACTTTCCAAGCTGTATCCAGTATACTTAGTGGTCAACACTCTTGCATTCAATCGAGCTCTTTGCTAACATCATACAGTGCCTTCACGACATCCTGCATGAACACTATTTGGCGGCCGATTGCTTGAAGTTTCTCTTTCCGGGTCTCTACTCGCGAAGATCCGAAGTGCACTGATTTCTTATCCTCTACTCCGTTGAGTTGACTCATCATATGATGACGAGGGCGTCTTGGTCTATCGTCTGGTAGGAATCCGTTATCGGGATCGGACTTGGAGCTCACAGAGATTGGAGATGCAGGGGCATCTTGCGTGGGCTCGACAGATGGTTGTACAGCATTGTCAGTCTCGGGGACATGGGGGACTGATTCCTCCTGTTCCAATTGGTTTTCTGTAGTCATGCGTACAGGAGGGACTGACTCCTCCTGCTGACTCTCAGCTTCTGCCTGCTCCGGCAGAGGGACTGATTCATCCTGCGGGATGGCACGGGTTTTTTCTTAGGTAGAGACAGGTTTGTCTCCAAGATCAGGAACTTCTTGTTATACATGAGGGACAAATTCCTCCTGTTTGTCCTAAGTGGTTGCTTGTTGAGGGCGGGGGGACTGGTGTCTGTCTGAGGTCCCCTGACCCTGATAGCCTTGCATTCTGGATATTTCTCTTTCATGAGCCTCTTCACGACTCATTCTCAGACCAGCCTGTAGGGCGTCGTCATCGTCGTCTGAGTCAGGATCAGATTTGAGGCTGTTAGGAACTGTGTCACCGGATTGGGACTTCCCTTTCAATCGAGCTTTTTCTTTTGCTAGATAATAATTTGTGATCAGCTCTCGGCAAAAGTCGTTATCCCATTGAATCAAGACTCGGATGTCTTGAGTATTCGTGACCTCCAAAGCAAAAGTTTCTTCTTCCTTCCACTCCTCCAAATTGTGCAGGACGTCGTACGGAGCGACTCTGTAGTTCTTCCAAGCAAAAAAGCGCTCAAAGGCTTGTTTGATGTGTACCTGGAGAAGAGTTTCGTTAATGACAGTGGTGATGGGGGGGGGGGACTCCGTACAGTATTTGGGTTTATTGTAGGGATGGGATCCGCAACAGGTGTGGGAGCCTGTTTTGGAGATGGATCCCGAACAGCGGTTGGTACCCTGATGGGAGAGGGGTCCTGTATGGATGTGGGTTCCCTTACAGGAGAGGCGTCTCTCGGCTCTGAATGGGCAGCCGATTCGCCAGTTCCTTCCAATTTGGCAAATAATTAGTCATCTATCATAGCCGCCACTGGCTCGGGATCTGCAGATTTTGCAGCAATTATTTCTTCCGAATGGGTTGCGCCCTTGGGGTGTTGTACATCGGGTTGTGCCGTAGTTGGGATATCTATAGTGATCGTTGTAATCTCTGTAGCCTTTGCTTTATAAGACTTCTTCAGCTTCTTCTTCGGCTTCTCTACAGCAAGCGGTGATTTGCTGTGAGATGTACTTCTTTTTCTCTTCTTCTTTGATTTCTTTTCACTCATGGACTTGGGAGTGACATCCCTTGGTCATTAGAGAGGGGCAAATATCTGGCAAAGGGTCTTGTCGCAATTAGCCCGTATCTGTTGTAGGCAAAGGGCTTTGCTTCCGCCAATGTACTTGCCAGGTCCAATCTTCTTGGCTCCTTTGGATTGTGGCACATCGAACTTGGTAAGAATGTTGTTGAGTATAAGTCCAAAAGACTTCTTCTGAGTATCAGGCTTGGAAGCCTCTTCCTGTAACCTCTTCAATACTATCTGGCACTAGTTTACTCGTTCGCCAGATGTGATGGCGACCATCATTCTGAAACGCAAATTTGTGCACATCTCAAATGCGCCAGTTCGGTTCTCAACAACATGACAACAAAAATCATGTAAATAGACAAAAGGTAGACAAAATCTTTTCTTGTGGCAGGATGGATGGACGTTCTTGTCCGAAGCATCGCCAATGAATAATCCCCAGTAAGCAGTGAGGAGTTCTTGTGACCCAAAGGTCTAAAGCTCTTCCATTGTCAGGCCATCAGACGGCAGCCTATAAATATTTCCAAAAGCTCCCGGTCGGTGCAGATCTCAACTCTGCAGATGGTAGCAGAAATGTCGGACATGTCACCTCCTCTTTTCAGAGAGAAGAACCTAATAGAGGCGTCGAGATAGAATTCCTCAATAATACGCTCATCATAGAGCTTAGGATGAAGACTTCCAAAGCGGTAGAGGCCTTGTTGCCAGATTTTGGAAACAATCAGTCCCATCGCATTGAAATCCTTGATTTCCATGTGAACTCTTTCAAGGATGACGGATCTGGTGAAGATTCACTTGTTGATAATGGAGTCTTTCTTCTTTAGGGACAGAGAAGATGTCTGAGAAGATGCCATTGATACCGAAGGAAAGTAAGTGAAGTAGAAAAGAAAGCAGTAAATGTAGTAAGCAATATAGGCTGTTTGCTCTTAAACTCGTTTAATATGCAGAAAGCGTAAAGAGTCGAAGGGAGCAAGAAATAGTCCTGTTATAGTGTGCAGAGAGAATTAGGGTTACATACAATGAATGGTCAGATTTAAGGGATGGGAACCGTCTTTGAAAAGAACGAACAGGATGAACTAAGATTAACTTGTATATCTTATCCATCCATTTTTGAAAATGACAATCGGTCCCACTTCTGACAGTTCGTACTCCCTCATTGCACGAAATGGCGGTTTTGAAATTATTAACATCGCATCGTTTAAGAAAGTGAAGTCCAGATGTCGTGTAGAGCATTAAATGATAAAACGTTTGAATTTTAAAACAGGGCACGTGGACTAAAAGGTTTTCAGTACGAATAGTATAATAATAAAATATTAATTGATGTCCAATAGTGTATGTACTGTATCCGCGAATAATACAGTGTTCCCCTTTAAAAGGTACATACAGGATTCAATTCTTACAGCAATGTTTAGATTTATACTGTATTCATGGGTCGTATTGTATTCCCCCTTAACTAATGCACACGTCAGCTGTAGGAAGGTTCCATGCCTTCTTTGTCCTACAATGCTATCTGACTGTCTGAGTGTACAGTTAATTAACGGTGGATACTGTATTCTTGGATCTTACAGCATTCCTCCTCAATTGATGAGTAAAAGCATAAAAACATACAGGGAGTCAGGCTGTAGCATTCCTAATTCTTGTCGAAGCATACAGAATCTGGTGGTGCTGAGAGGTTTTGTAAAGATGTCGGATAACTGGATGTCTATATGAACTTTCTCAATCCAAACATCCTTATTCTCAACATGATATCGGATGAAATGATGCTTCATATCAATATTCTTAGTTCGCGAGTGCAATACAGGGTTGTGCGTTATTGCAATTGCATTTGTGCTATCGCACATGATCGGTGTTTCTTTGGCAAT
Source organism: Orobanche coerulescens (assembly GCA_033398695.1). NCBI lineage: Eukaryota > Viridiplantae > Streptophyta > Magnoliopsida > Lamiales > Orobanchaceae > Orobanche > Orobanche coerulescens. Next base: position 23,123,526 of record CM065805.1, on the reverse strand, counting down.
GATTCCATAGTCTGATAGTTGTTGTTGCATCCAAAGAATCTGCATACAGCAACTTCCATCAGCATAGTATTCCGATTCAGCTGTTGAAAACAAGTCTTCCAATTGCTTCTTACTGAACCAGGACACAAGTCTAGGTCCAAGAAAGTGACAAGTACCGCTTGTACTCTTTCTATCTAGCTTGCAGCCATAGATATCCGAGTCGCTGTAGCCAACCAAATCGAATCCACCTTCCTTAGTATACCACAATCCTGCGTCGATTGTTCCTTTTACATACTTAAGGATTTGTTTGGCTGTTGTGAGGTGTGATTCTTTAGGTGCTACTTGATACCGAGCACACACTCCTATAGCAAACTGGATATCGGGTCTGCTAGCTGTTAGGTACATGAGTGAGCCTATTAGCTTTCTGTAAAGTGATTGATCAACCGACTTTCCAGCTTCGTCAGCACCAATTTGCACGGAAGTGCTCATGGGGGTTGACGATGATTTGGAGTTGTTCATCCCAAACTTGTTGAGTAGCTCCTTGTTGTACTTATCTTGGTTGATGAAAATTCCTGTAGGCAACTGCTTTACCTGCAATCCTAGGAAATAACTAAGTTCCCCCATCATACTCATTTCAAATTTACTTTGCATGAGATGAGAGAACCTTTGACATAAATCAAGGTTAGTGGAACTAAATATAATATCATCTACGTATATTTGAACCATTAGCAGGTCATCACCTTCCTGTATCTTAATTAGAGTCTTGTCCACATCACCTTTCTCAAATCCATTATTAGTTAGGTATAGGGACAGGATTTCGTACCATGCTCTAGGTGCTTGCTTAAGTCCATACAGAGCTTTTCATAGTCTGTATACAAGGTCTCCGCCTTATGTGTTGACAAACCCTGGTGGTTGTTCAACATCGACTTCTTTGGCGAGGTCTCCATTCAGGAATGCGCTCTTAACATCCATTTGATATTCTATAAAGCTCTTATGGGCGGCAAAAGCTAAAAACATCCTGATGACTTCTAGTCTAGCTACAGGGGCAAATGTCTCATCGTAGTATATGCCTTATTCCTGTCTGTAGCCTTGTGCGACTAGATGGGATTTGTTCCTAATAACAAGTCCATTCTCATCCTTCTTGTTTCTAAATACCCATTTGGTACCAATCACAGCATGATGCTCAGGTCTGGGTACTGGATACCATAGATGGTTTCTTTCGAAATCATTAAGCTCTTCTTCTATTGAAGTGATCCGGTGAGAATTGTTCAGGGCTTCATTGGTAGAAATAGGTTCGGATTGAGCTCAGAAACAGTTAGGGTGCACATGGCAAGTCTTCTAAGTTCTGTGTGAGATTTTTATACGGGAAATGGAGATTTCTCATATTCGGGTTCTTCTTTGCACACACAGTACAATTCCTTGTGTACTCTGTATTCTCCGGCAGGTAGTTACTCCAGCATCAATGTTTCCTATGATCAACTCATGTGGGTGATCTATCAACCATATATTGTCGGGTTCTAGTTCGGCATCCCACATTGTATCTTGAGGTGCTGTAGTTTCAGCTTCAGCTTGTACAGCATCAGCTTCAACTACTTCTGATCTTACAGCTGCGAGGTTGATCTCTAAGTCTACGATAAGATCTATTGGAGTTGGAGGGCCATTAAAGGAGAGTGTTTGGACATTCTAAGTCAGATCTTCTACTCCCGTAGGATCATGGTGAGGTTCATCGAACACTACATGTACAGATTCCTCGACTGTCAGCTTCCTTTTATTAAAAATTCTGAAAGCCTTGCTGACAAAGGAATATCCTACGAATATCCCTCCATCCGACTTCTCGTCGAAGGTCTTGAATTGGTCTTTCCCATTATTCAGAACATAACATATGCATCCAAATATGTGAAAATATGAAACCAATGGAGTTTTGTTGTTCCATACCTCGTATGCTATTTTGTTGTGATGCTTGTTGATAATACAACGGTTTTGTGTATAACATGCTGTATTTGTTGCTTCACCCCAAAACCGATGCGACAACTTTCTTGCGGAGATCATAGTTCTTGTTGCTTCTTTGAGCGTCTTGTTCTTTCGCTCGGCAACACCATTTTGTTGAGGCGTTCGAGCAGCTGAGTATTCGTGTTGTATTCCATTGTCCGAATAGTATTGTTCTATAAAGCGATTAGTAAATTCAGTACCTCTGTCGGAGCGAATGGACACGATACTCAACTCTTTCTCATTCTGAAGCTTTCTTAGGTGCTCGGGCAGCTTTGTTGTGGTTTCCTTCTTTTTACTCAGGAAGATTGTCCAAGCATACCTGGAATAATCATCAACAATAACGAAACAATATTTCTTACCTCCCAAACTTACAGGGTCTACAAGACCGTAGATATCCATATGTAGCATTTCTAAAACTCTATGAGTGGACAAGTATGATTTGCTTTTCAGGGTGGTTTTGACTTGTTTGCCTTTCTGACAGGGTCCGCAGACGCTGTCTTTTCTGGCGAGTTTGTTGATCGTCTTGAAGTTGATGTGAGACATCCTCTTGTGCCATAGCCATCTTTGATCTGCATTGCCTTTGGCAATAAAACATAGAATTGTGGAGCTCGTAGGCTTCCAGTCATCAATATACATGTTACCTGACCTGCTTCCTGTGAGCACAACTTCTTTGGTCAAAATGTTCTTGACTCTACAGTGATCTATATAGAATTTGACCGAGAACTGTTTGTCACAGAACTGTCTAATACTAAGTAGATTATACTGTAAGCCTTCAACATAAGCTACATCGGCGACTTTGAATTTTCCTACAAGTGAGGTTCCCTTCCCTCATATTCTTCCTTTGGACTTATCACCGAAGCACACTTTTGGACCGCGACCTTCTACATAATCTCACAGCTTGCTTCTATCTCCTGTCATGTGCCGAGAACATCTGTTGTCGAAGTACCAGATGTCCTTCTCTTTGATGTCCCGTAAGCAAAGAAATTAAGTAGATTTAGGTCCCCTTTGATTGTTGGGTCCATGTATGTTAGTGCCTTTTGGTACCCATATTTGCCTGACAGCAATTGGCTTGTTGTAGGTTACTTTTGGTCCGCTCTTGCGATGTCTACGTGGGGCAGGCACATAGTCGCTGTAACCTTGGTAATTATGATGCATGTAAATCGAGGGTTATTGTTATTATTCTAGTACGAATGCTGTCTCGGAGGTGCATCCCTTTTCTTAGGCCTTACAGCTTGCCTCCTGGGTCTCCAGTTGGATTCCCAAAGTTGTTGATGATACTACACGTGACCTGCTTTCTTGATAGATAATGGGGCTCCTGTATCCAATATATAGGCGCACTGTGCTGTTGGAAGTACTGTTGTGCATGTCTTTAATATTTGGATACAGCCTTCTTTCTGAATGGCTGTTGGCGCTTCTGATATGCTCGGGGAGCATGCAGTTGGTTACGCCTTATAGGTCTTTGAGGCTGAGGATTCCACTGTTGATGATATGACTTTGGTGGCGGAATGGCCGTCTTTGCTGAACGCGGGTCAACTGTTACCTTTACGGGACTCGGGGTCTCTTCAGGTACATGAATGGGTTCCACACCCCTGACAAACACTGTACTAGTTTTCCCTTTATTGGAGAATGAGTTTTATCTTAAGCTACTTTTATCATGAGCATATTGCCCGGTGCTTAGAATTTCTTCCATTCACTTAGAGGATTTCTCGAAAGATTTTAAGATGGTCTCTAATTCTCCTTCTCGTTTCTCGAGAGTTTTTACATTGGCTTCAAGTAGAGCGAAATCATTTGTCTTGCTCTCATTATGAGACTTAGTCTCATTTAGATCGTGGGAAAGTTTATGATTGCTCTCCATGAGTTTTTCAAGTGAGACTTTGTTGTTTTCACAATCCATGGACATTTCTTCGTAGTTATTTCTCAGCAAGTCATTTTCTTCTTTCAGCCCTAAGTTAGAAATTTCGAGCTGTGTGTTTTCTCGTTTCAACATCTCATGGGCCTTTTGAATGTTTTTAAATTCATTCATCATATTTTCAAAGGTATGAGATGCATTTACAGGAGTATTGGATGTTGAGCTTACCTCATCATCACTATCTTCATCGTCATGTATTTCTTTGGCCATAAAGCACATATAGGCTTTATCTTCTAGCTGATCATCAGACGAGTCACTGTCAGTGACTGCCTGAAGACATTCCTCGGTCTTGGTTGGTGCGGGTGAGGCTTCTGATTTGCTGATCAGCGCTTTGAGCTTGTTTTTCCAAGCACACCTCCTTTCATCTTTTTCCTGTTGCTCGACTTCCGGCAACTTTTGGACTTTAGGATGCAGAAACTTATTTGCAAAGTGCCTAGGTTTCCTATAGTTGTAGCATAGATTAGAATCACCAGATGGAGAAGATTCGGAATTTACCTTGTGAAAAGGCTTGGGCCTGTATGCAGTCTTTCCAAACTGTTTGATGAACTTTTTGAATTTGTGCATGAGAATGGCCATTTCATCTTGTGACAGGATATCATCGTCACTGTCAGTAGCCTTGTGGGCAGATTTGGATGTGCTAGGCATGTTCTCTCCTGTTAGATACAGCGGCTAGAGCTGTAGTCTTACCAAGTGACTCTTCGGCCTTCTCTCTCCTGTCAATATCATACTCAAAAGCTTTGAGGTCAGAGAAGAGGTTAAAAGTAGAAATATCATTAAGATTACATGACACATGCATAGCTTTGGTTTTAATATCCCATAGGGTAGGGAGTGATCTAAAAATTTTCAAATTTTTCTCCTTTTGGGTATACACTTTACCAAATGCTTCAAGTTCACCGACAATGCCAGTGAATCTGAGGTTTCCAACCACCAAAAATCAGCTGGGTTTTCAAACTCCAAAAAATAAACTGGGTTTTTCAACCTCCAAACAATCAGCTGGGTTTTCAACCACCATGTTGGCCACTAAGTATACAGTATACAGCTTGGAAGGAAAAGTGTTAGTACAACAAGCTATACAATTTTCGAATGTCAGCGCGTAGCGGAAGTTCGTTTAAGTGAGTTGCTTTAAATACAGCAACTAGGTTTTCTCCTGATAGCTTAGTGCGTACAGTTTTGCAATGTATACTTATATATGAATCACAGTTATGAAAACAATAAAGGCATAAGGTAATAACACGCAGTATAAAGTGGTTCGAGGTAAACCCATCTACGTCCACTAGTCCTCCACACAGGAGTAAAATATTTTATAAAATCACTACGTACACAACTATGTGACTTTAATCAAACCTATCCTTGTATCATTCACACAAATTGATACAAAGACTATAGCTTTCAACCGTTTACACAGATTGGCTGTAGGCTTCTTTGACTTGCTTCTTCTCACACAGATTGAAGCTTTGTCCTATTCGTGCCACACAGGTCAGAATATTTTTTCCTTAGTCCACACAGCGCTAAGTTACTCAAGGGTAACAATGGTGAAATCACTGGTTTGAACAACATCTTGAACACTTGATGATCTTAGACTGATGATGTGTTGTTCACGTTGACTATGTATTTCTTCTCTCATATATTGTTATATGCTCGAAGAAATATATTTGCTCTTGAAAGCTTGATTGATAGAATAATCTCTTTAGATATTTTATAAGTGTTGGTATTCCCAACACTTTCAGCTTGTATGATGTATCCAATATGTTGCGATTTTATTGTTGTAGATGTAGACTATCTTCAATGCTGTATGGAAGGTGCTGTATGGAGATTCCAGACAGCTTCCATACTTAGCGGCATTTCGAATCCTTTGCTGTATGATGGCAAGTATTTTTGAGACAACTTGTTGTATGTTGGAAATTATCAAAATAAGATACAAGATTGTTTATCCCAACACACCAAAAATCAGATGAGTTTTCATCCTGAAAAAATGCGCTAGATTTTTCAACCTCCAAAAAATTAGCTGGGTTTTCAACCACCAAAAATCAGCTGGGTTTGCAAACTTGGCTTATTGCATTGGACTTGGTTGCAAATATTAGTATAGTTACAGTCAAAGATCCCAAGGCCCAAGTCACCCAAGTCGAGCCTAAAGTCGAGTTGCCAAGAACCAAGAAGTAAGAACCAAGAACCAAACCCAAGCCCATGCCCACGCCCACGCCCGAGCCCGAGCCAAGCCGAGCTGGCCGGCGGACGGGTGGGCGGCAATGGCACGCATGTGGTCTTTGCATCGTTGGCCCACTAGTGTATACTATTAGCTCGTTGAACTACCCATGCATCTTCTTACTAATAAACTAGTCAAGAAGGCTTTAATTTTACAATGTGGGATAACTTTTCAGACCCGCTTAAACTCTTCACCATTTCAATTAAATGGCCAACTTTAATCATTTATTTATCACTCACCGAAAATCGGTTTTGATAAAATTAAAATTTTATGTTTATCTGCTCGAAATTAGATTCACAAATTAATATTTAATTTCTATAAATTAAGTCTAAAATGCTCCTGGGGTCCCTTAACTTAATTTCTGATAACGATTTAGTCCTTTATCTTTTTTTTTTGTCCCAACTAAGTCCTTTATCTTTTTATTTTTAAGCAAATTTAGCCTTTTCTGTTGGTCTCCTTTAACTGTTGTCCAGGTGGCTGTTAAGTTGCCTACGTGGCTATAAACATACCTACGTGTCAAATCCTTAACCTATGTGTCAAATTCCTAACCTATGTGTCCATTTCCTAACCTCTATTTCCTAATTTTACCTGAATTTATACATATATAAATTTTTTCTCAAAATTTTCAGATGATGGGTTTTCTGAAGCGGAGGAGCCGCCGCCGCAAAACGTAACGGAAAATAGAAAAAACGGACCTGCTCTTCGTGAAAAACAAGAGTCGCCGCCACCGACGGCGAACGTTTCTCTCTCTGCCGGAGACGATTTTGGGTCTCTCCGAGAAAGCGAACTCCGCGTTCAGGTAAAAAAAATGTCCGATTTTGTTTTATCCTTATATCCGTCAGAGTTTCGAATTACTCCAGGAGTAGGGGTGAAAACTGGGCGGATATTTCCCGCCCGATCCGGAGCCGTATCCGATCGGGATCGAATTCGGGATGAAAAATAGGTATCCGGTCGGATTCGGATACGGATCCGGATAGTTGAATTCGGATAGGGGTTCGAATTCGGATAATGCAATATCCGCCCGTATCCGAGTTTTCTCATATTTTATCGGATATTATCCGGATACCAATCCGGATAATAAATTCGGATACCAATCTGGATAATAAATCTGGATATCCATATTTTTAAATCTTAAATATACTTTATTATATATATATATATATAACACTTTTGGACTTCAGTGTAACAAATTTTCAAACTTTCAAGAAAAAAATATTTTTTTCAAAAAGAAGTATTTTCGGGAAAAATATATTATTTTTCGAAAAAAAAAATTTTTCTAGGAAATAAATTATCTTTTCGAAAAAAACATTATTTATGGAAATTTTTTATTTCTTCGAAAAAAATTAAAAAAATATTTTTTCGAAAAAAATTATTTTCTGGAAAAAATAAAATTAGTTTCTGGTTTTTTTATTTTTGAAAAATAAAAATACTTTTTGCGAAAAATAAAAAAATTATTTTACGAAAAATTATATTTCAAAAAATTAATTTCTCGAAATTTTTTTAAAAGAAATGTATTAGCCAAACACTTTAATACTAACTTATAAGCTATTTGTTTCATATGAAATGTATTTTAAAAGAAATGTTCTATTCAAGTAAATAGAGGGGCAATTATATATATTATAATAATTGTTAAAAACAATTAAATTACCACTTTTTAGTCTTTGCTAAGTATGGAGCTTATGGTTTTTATGGGAGAGACTGAATAAGTAAAAAATGAGGGAACCTTATTATGAAACGATTTTTAAAAAAAGTACTATAGTTTGCATTAGAACTTTTATGAAATATTGTGTAGGTGGTTTTTTTATATGCTGCAATCACTTCCAAACGATTTTTGTATGACACGTATTATCCGATTATATTTATTCGAATTCGGCCCGAATCCGTCCTGTATCCGTCCCGTGTCCGTATCCCGAATAATCCGAATTCGTATCCGTATCCGGCCTTCCCGTATCTGACTCCGAATCCGAGAGAAAAATATGGGTTAGAATACGGGAAGAGCACTATCCGCCCATATCCGATCCGTTTTCACCCCTATCCAGGAGCCATCGAGAATGGTGTCCCTACAAAAGTCTGACTTTTAATTGCATTAGATAGATGTTTAATGGGTCCTCGTATTGACCATCTCAGATCAAAAAATAATCAAGAGAAGATGCAGTTCTATCATATTTTAATTCGATACAAGAAATACCGAGGAACATGTTCATCGTTCTATTAGATGCTAACTATGGACACAACAAATTCATAAATGATAAAGTAAGTGAATGAAGGCAAGATGCTCAAGATAGATATGCTGTCGGTGGAAAGCAGATACAAAATCCAAACTATACATCTCATCCCTCAGTACATGCCCAAGTGTTATGGCAAGTTTATGTACATAGGTTCAACTCTTCATGAGATTTTACAGGAGCTGGGCCGAAGAGAATGAGGGATGAGAAACTTGTTCAGTGCTCTGAAGAGAGCAAATAGATGAAAACATGGTAGTAAAGTTTAACCAAAGGGAAAAAAACAAGAACTTGTCTTAGACAGTCACATTTGCATATTTCAAGAAAAAAGAATCTTAACTCAGAATTAATACCTTCCTTTTCGACATTGTCCGCGTTAATTGGGCAGAAACGCCAAAATCTGCAACCTGTATCAGACGAAAAAATAGTAAATGTGTGCTCGTCATTAAATACTAGGCAACATCTTTAAAACAGTTCCAAGCGCGTCCAGATATGATGAAATTCACTGACCACAATAACCATACCTTAACATCACCATTCTCTGTCAGCAGAATGTTTGCAGCTGCCAAAACATTATAAAAACATCATTTTGATGAATTCCCACCTCAGCCGACGGGAAACCGGACCATGCCGGCGGCGGGAGCACGGGAGAACCCATGTTTCCCCACTCCTGTTCAAACCAAGGCGAGAACAAAGCGAGCGCGGGCCGGGGTCCGGGTTCGGCCCGTTCTGTCGTCACCTTCCGCCGAGACATCGTCCTCATCTTCGATGTCCTCCGCGACGTTGTTTTCACCGCCGAACAGTAAGAGGAAGAAGCTGGTTGATGGAGGCGGAGATGTGGCGGCGCCGCCGCGAAGGTGTACCCATTGCGGCATCACGAAGATACCACATTGGCTTATGCCTGAAGCCTCTTTCTCTCTCATCTTTGCTTTTCTCCAGTTGGTTTTAATGAAAAATGGAATGAAAATGTAATTGTGGCATCTCAATATTTATACTACTAATAAGCTGAGAAAATTGAGGAGACTTTGTAGTTGTTGACTTTGTTCTCCACGCAGGTATGTTTATAGTCACGTAGGCAACTTAACAGCCACCTGAACAACAGCTAACGGAGATCAACGGAAAAGGCTAAATTTGCTTAAAAATAGAAAGATAAAGGATTTAGTTGGGACAAAAAAAAGATAAAGGACTAAATCGTTATCTGAAATTAAGTTAAGGGACTTCAGGAGCATTTTAGCCAAAAATTAAATATTTTATCGTCATTAAATTGGTTTAAATTGAGTCAAAATTTATTTTTCTAAAACTAATTTTCAACAATCCCCCACATGAGTGGGTTAAATGCATGCATGAATGCAGACTCACATACCCAGTTTTCGTAAAATACTGTTGCATGGGGAAAGGTATTTTGTGGCTCTGGACCTTCATTAATAAAATATCATCGAATATACCGGCGGCTTAGTGGACATGGTACCTTGAACTAATCCTCCTTAGGAGATACTGAGTCAACAACACTTACACAACAATGACTCAACATCTTCCGTTCTCATAGTTGTGCCCGTTTTGGCTATGGACAACATCTTGGTTTCCTAAGTGTTTATTCGAGGCGGCCCGTCCTCACACTTAGATAGGTGGTCTCCTTTTATAAAGTATCCTGCAATACTTATCCTTTTCAAGGACAAGGAACTATTAAAAGTCCAGAGACTTAACCTCACCACAATCACACGACTCAGCACTTATTCTGCTCTATAGGGATATATTTATTATAAGCGCTATTCATTAGAACTTTCATAACTTTCTTTTCCCATTGAACTAAGTTTCTGGGATCTCCAGTCTTCAAGGTTGGGTTACCACTATGATCGTTCTTTCAAGATGTGGATTTTAATCCATTCCCTCTAGTAGTTTATGAAATTGATCTCTATTCAGACCTTTTATGAGTGGATCTGCCAAATTAACATTTGATCTCACATAGTCAATAGATATAACTCCATTTTTGATCAATTGTCGCACGGTATTATTTCACCGATGAATATGTCAAGACTTACCATTATATAAGGCTCTGTGCTCTTCCAATTGTAGCTTGGATATCGCAATGGATCATGACACCGGGAACAGGCTTCTTCCAGCATAGAATATCCTCAATAAAGTTACGAAGCCATTCAGCTTCTTCTCCAGCTTTATCTAGAGCAATAAATTCCGGTTCCATGATGTATCGGGCTATATAAGTTTGCTTGCTTGATTTTCAAGATATAGTTCCACCCCCAACAGTAAATACATGCCCACTTGTAGAGTAAGAGTCGTTCGTGTCTGAAATCCAATTAGCATCAGTCGGGCTGTTCAACAATATCCGATATCCGATCCGAAAATGTGAACTTTCGGATATCCATTTTTTCGAATTCGGATATCGGATATGCTTTTTCAAAGTTTTCGGATATCCGAAATATCCGAAAAATATATAATTAATATTTTTTATGTTTCAAATAATATGAAAGTATACATTTTGTTTGGCAAATAATATGAATATATTTATTTCTATTGGTTTGAATTGATATTGTGGTATTATTTATTTAAGATAACTTGTTGATTGAGTTTATATTTAATACGTCGTAAGAAATTAAGCAGTTAAAAGAATATTTCGGACATTTTTTTGATATTTGGAAATTCGATATCCGTATCCGAAAATTCAGATATTCGATTTTTTGGATATCCGAATTTTCAGATACGGATATAGGATATCAAAATCTACTATCCGAATTTTTGGATATCCGAAATTTCAAATATCCAAATTTTCGGATATCTGAATTCCGGATATCCAGCTTTGAACACCCCTGAGCATCAGTATATCCTTCCAAACTGCAGGCTAATTAATATAAAATAGCCCATAACTTAGGGTGTACTTTAAGTATATTAAAACCCTAGCCAGTGCATTCCAGTGCTCTTTACTCGGATTATTCGTGAACCTGCTCAACTTGTTCACAGAAAATGCCAAGTCTGGCCATATACAATTCGTAAATGTACACCAGGCTTCCGATTGCTCTTGAGTATTCGACTTGAGCCGCTGGATCACCTCTATTCTTACTTAAGTGAATATTGGTACCAACAGCCGTTTTTACAGGTGGGCTGTTAAAAGCATTGAACTTCTTGAGCACTTTATCAATGTAATGAGATTGTGATAAGAAGAAACCTTCTAACGTTCTAATAATTTTAATTCTGAGAATTAAATCAGCTAAACCCAAATCCTTCATGTGGAAGTTTCGACTTAACATCCTTTTTGTATTCACAATTAATTCATTGCTACTACCCATGATCAACATATCATCTACATATAGACAGGCTATGACAAATGACTCAGGTGTGCCTTTAATATACACATATTTGTCACATTCGTTGATCTTGAATCCATTTACCAACATAGTTGTGTCAAACTTCATATGCCATTGTTTAGGAGCTTGTTTTAGCCCATACAATGATTTTAAAAGTTTACACACCTTCTTTTCCTGAACAGGTGCAATGAAACCTTCAGACTATTACATATAAACTTCTTCTAATTCACCATTCAAGAACGCTGTTTCACATTCATTTGATGAATCTCGAGATTGTGCAATGCAGCAATAGCAATAAGCACTCAAATGGAAGTTATTATGGATACTGGTGAATATGTGTCGAACAAATCATAACCTTCTTTCTTTTTCATCCCTTTGGCAACAAGTCGGGCCTTAAACTTGTTTATGGACCACTCATCTTTATATTTCTTCTTTAGGATCTATTTACATCCTAAAGGCTTACATCCTGGTGGAAGATCAACTAGTTCCCAAGTATAATTTTGCATGGTGGAATCCATTTCACTATAAATAGTTTCTTTCCAAAAAGGAGCATCAGGACTAGCATAAGTTTCCTGTATCGTCTTTGGATCGTCATCAACTGCATAAGTCACAAAGTCAGGACCAAAGGACTTAGACTTTCGAGCTCTCTTACTCTGTCTTGGCTCTTTATTTATAAGATTTGAACTACTTGCAGTTTCAAGAATTCTTTTATTTGGTCTTGTCAGAATCCTCTCTTTACAAGGATAAATATTTTCAAAGAAAATAGCATTTCTAGATTCAATGACAGTTCCTTCATCCATATCAGGAATTTCATATTTATGAATTAGAAATCGATATGCACTACTGTTGTATGCACAACCTATAAATATGCAATCAACTGTCTTTGGACCAATTCTTATTTTTTCTGGTTCAGGTACTTCAATCTTTGCCAAACACCCTACACTTTGATATATTTGAAAAAAGGCTTGCGCCCTTTTCATAACTCATACGGAGTTTTATCTTTCCCTTTATATGGCACTTTATTCAGAATGTGGCTAGCTGTAGGAATAGCTTCCCCCACACATGTTCTGCGGCAACCTTGAACTTATTAATAAAGCATTCATCAAATCTTTCAGGGTTCGTTTTTTCCATTCAACAACTCCATTTGACTGAGGAGCATAAGGAGCAGTCGTTTGATGAATTATGCCTAAGTCAGTGCATAACTATTCAAATGGTGTTACATACTCATCGCCTTTGTCACTTCAGACTGGTTTTATTTTACAGTTCAGTTGATTTTTAGGCTCATTTTTATATATTTTAAAGGCCTCGATTGCTTCATCTTTGCATCTCAAAAGAAACACATAGAAATATCTTGTGCAATCATCTATAAAAGTGATGAAGTATTTTTTACCTTCTCTAGTTTGTACAAATTTTAAGTCACACTGATCAGTGTGAATTAATTCTAGAGGAGTAGTATTCCTTTCCACTAAATGAAAATGCAATTTAGCCATTTTTGCTTCAACACATACTTCGTATTTCTTATTAAGTTCAACATGGGCTTTAGGAATTAATTCTATATTAATTAGTCTTTTAATTGATTTTAGACCAACATGTCCCAATCTAGAATGCCACAAATCTGAACACTCGAGCAAGTAAACAGAAGAACGAGCATTATTATTATTACTTTTATTCTTGCCTTCACGGATTATAGGCATCATATTCATTTTGAATAATCCCTGTCAAGATAACCTCGACCAAGGAATATTCCATACTTGCTCATAATAAATTTTTCAGACTCAAAACTAGTTTAAACCCATGACTAACTAGTAGAGAGACTGAAACTAAATTCCTTCAGATATCTGGGACATGCAGCACATCCTTAAGAAGAAGCTCCTTTCTAGAGGTCAGCTTTAAAACCACGTCCCCCACACTTGCAATCACAGAAGAAGCAGAGTTTGTCATATGCAGTTTCCTACCATCAGTAACATTGTAAGAAGAGAACATGTCCCTCCACCATATTGGTTTCAATCACAATAGTTGAGACCTCCTCGTCCAGCTCCTCAACCACAGCTGACAACTCCAGATCTGGCATGTCAACATCGCCATGTTCAACCACATTGGCAACTCGCTTGCCTTTGTTTTGCTAACCAGGACAACCCTTCTCCTTATGGTTTGGGTTACCACAGTTATGGCAATTTCCATTGAACTTCTATGTCTGAAACATCTTTTTCCCTTTATCCTGAACATGGTTCAGTTTCCTCTTTTTGCTAGAGGATCCATGTTCAAGCAAATTTACTTTGGCCTCCATAGGGCCTCTCTTGAACTTAGAATCAGACTTTCAGTTGTCTTCCTCAATTGTGAGTCGAACAACCAAATCCTCTAAGCTCATTTCCTTTCATTTGTGTTTCAAGTAATTTTTGAAGTCCTTCTAACTAGGAGGCAACTTCTCAATTACCATTCCCAGAGCAAGCGGTTCAAGAAGAATCATTCCTTCCGTATTGATTTCGTGCACAATCAATTGAGATTGTTGGACTTGTTCGATAACAGTTTTGAAGTCCGTCATCTGAAAGTCCAGGTAGCGCCCGATTATGAACTTCTTGGCTCTAGCAATATCGATTTTGTACTTTTTCTCCAAAGAATTCCAGAGCTCTTTAGAGGTCTTGATTTGACTATACATGGTGTACAGAGAATCAATCAGCCCATTCAATATTGTATTTCGGCACATAAAGTTTTTGTTACACCACGGATCATAAGCAAAATACTTCGTACGATCAGTTTTCATATCACTGACCACTGGAGGATCGTCCTTGACATAAATATCAATCCCCAAGGTCGTGAATTAAAACAGCATATTTTGCTGCCATCTCTTAAAGTCAACTCCCAAAAACTTCTCGGGCTTTTCATCCTGTACTCAATAGTAGGTGCAACAGCTTTGGCAGCGGCGGGGGCAGCAGCGGCGGCAGCATCAGCATCGGTCGCCATTCGAAATTACAGAAAATACAAAAATTGTCTTAAGATTGTTGGTTTTGTGAATTTCCAACAATGTAATTACAATAAAAATTACAAAGCAAAGCAACCTATTACAATTCTAGTAAATTAAAAACTGGATAAAAATTACAATTTAGCAGAGGCTAGTAGAACTCTTTCCGTAATATAATTTTGCCCCCATATAAGAGCAGACGGCTCAAGCAATATGTCCCCAAGATACAACTGCTACGTTTCTGAGTTAGGTGCTATCCAAAACTAAGAACTCCCACGAACGTTCAAGTGCTGGAAACTAGGCACTAAAAGCAAGAAGGAAATATATTTCAATATGTGGTATGCACCACTCCATTAGGTGGGGAGTAATTGCAGATTAAAGTGCCATTAATTCTCTTTAATTCTTTATCTGAAGAGTTACCTCCATAAATAGTCTCATTTAATTCAGACGTTACATTTTGGAGTGTGAAGAGTCATATTCCAGTAGCTGGGTTCTCAAACTGGCTCATTTCAGCCGGGACCAAATATCAACTAGGTTTTCAGCCTCCAAAATTCAGATGGGTTTTCAACCACCAAAAGTCAGCGGAGTTTTCATCCTGAAAAATTCAGTTGGGTTTCCTGTAATATTCACGTTTTTTCTGATATTATTAGTAATTTTCATTTTGTCGTTTGGTTGAGAACTACTGTGTAATGGATCGGTTGTTGTGTAATGTTTCGTTTAGTTCAGATAGTTATGTTGTGCATGGGACGCTTAGCGCACCCTAAGTCTGTAGATTAGCGCATGTTATGGTGGTGGATTAGTGCACGCTGGAGATGTTTGGTAACGCGTGCTAAGTCGGTACTCCAGTAAGGGCAGAATGTTTTTAAGGTTCTGGACTCAGAACGGAGCACGCTACGATGTATGATAGCGCGTGCTACGTTGCTTTAGTAGCACACGCTACACTGTGATAACGTTATTTCGGTCGAACAGTAGGGGCAGAATATTTCTGGACTCTGGAAAGAAATAGGTAGTGTACGCTATTGAGGCCGATATAACGCGCTAATGTGACTTGGTAGCACACGTTATTTATCTAGTAGCGTATGCTATTAGGGCTGGGCAGAATATTTTGGAGTTGGGCAGAGAGTTCAGGTCATGTCAGTGGAAACAGTTAGCGCACGCTAACCGTAGAGCATTAGCGCACACTAACGGGTCCTGGCCGAAGGTTTTGGACCAAGGTTGGCCAGTTAGCGCACGCTAACTATAGGCCATTAGCGCAAGCTAATACGTGCTTATATATATAGGTCTGAGTAGTCACATTTTTCTCATTCTTTTCACTTCTCATTCTCTTCTTTGGTGATCTAGACGGTTCCAGGGCTGTGTACATGAGGATTTAGGCCAAACCTCTTTAGATATCAACATACTTCAACTCCTAGCAAGGATTTATCCACCTCCTAACATCTTTCACCAAAGATTTGAGGTAATACTCCTTACAACCCTAATTTTTGGGAATTTTGGGGCTTCTGGTAGATTTCATTTTTCCGACGGATGTAGATTCGAATCGATGATAGATTATAGTCGTATAATCATGTTTTCATGTATTCCTCGAAGTTTTATCGATTGATTCCGAATTTTCCTTCGTAGATCTAGTATGATTTGGAATGCCTCCATAGTGTTCGACAAATTGCTCCTAAGGGTAGAACTTAGGGCGATTCTTGGATTTCTAGGGGAATTGTAGTTGATTGAGTCTCAATTCTTATTAGGAGTGGAAGTTGGGAGATAGTTCGGACCGAAGCCTTCTTTGTTCGTCGTTCCTTCGTGAGTTAGAAATCCAGGCAAGTACCTTATTGCAATGGTCTATGGCATGCATTTCTGTGATGATTGATGTGAAATTTTTGTGTGTTGTGAGGATGCTCACTCGGGGAAGGTTCGACGGAACCTCCAAGGACCGGTACTTGGGGACAGGTCAGGGCGGTGGTATTCTCACATGGGGATTGCTCGATGGGGCACACAGGGACTTGGCTAAGGGGCCTTGTCACGAGGATTATCTTCGAATAATGTTTTATTGATGATTGGTATTGGATATTCTGGAATATCGTGAGAAATGAACGGTTTTTGGATCTTGAAATGATATTGGAAAGGCTTGTGTTTTAAAATATTATAATATTATACTTGCACTAGCGGTTGTTGCTAACCCTTGTTGGGGTGGAATGTTTGATTCATTTCAAGTAGTCTCGATGTTTAGGAGCCTATACGTGGCGCACACGGAGCTGACGGGAAGACCAGATGTTAAAGAGCTCGAGTCAGTAGTTGTTTGGGAAATGTTGTTGGTGGTCTTCTTATTCAATGTTGTATTTGGTTTCATTGTAATATGTCGTGTGATGTTTGTGTACTTGGTTGAATGGTGTTAAACTCATACATTTTGGCTGCGGCCAAGGCCCAACTTATGTTTTTGTATCGTACATCTCTTATTGTCATGTATTGTGTGTATGTGTGTGACGTCAGCCTGGTAGGCCCCGGTGGGTCCTACGGCGTGTACCCGCAATGTAATTGGGGTGTTACATTTATGGTATCAGAGCCTAGGTCCAGGAACACCTAGACCATTGGTTATTAGGTTTGTCATGTCCTAAGAGTCGTGTATACTGACCGAGCTTAACATCGTGTGATGTCGTCGAACTGTGTGACCCGTGGTAGTAAGACTTCTTGAACCCTTCGTGCGTTTTATTGCTTTCATGATGGAAAACTTGAATTTCGTGGATTTATGGACTATGCTGACAATTTTAATTCTCTTAACTCTCAGCATGTTGGGAGGTCAGGGCGGACATAGACGTGGCAAAGGCCGTGGACGTGGTACCGCCGATGAATCTATTACACCTTCTAATGCCATATATGACTTAGCATCCCGTACGGAACCGAACACCATTCCTTTGAGCTCTGGCGGCCAGCCAGATCCTTCTGTTAATCAAGGACCGTCAACTGGACCTAATGTGGATACCGGCATAGCTACTATACTACAACAAGTAGCAGCACAGTTAGTTCAGTAAAACCAGGTCGGGCACCGTGATCAGCCGGCAGATGAGATTGCTGGGGCTACTAAGTGGCTCCAGGGAGTGATGAAGATGCAACCTCCCTGTTTTGCGGGTGCGTCTGACCCGTTGGGCTGGGAGGGTTGGTTGTTCCGGTTTGGTAAGATTTTCGATGCTATCACATCCCGAGGAGAGGCGAGTTCCTATTGCGCAATACTTTCTTGACAAGGAAGATGTGGATTGGTGGGAAGTTGTTGGACCTAGTGACCGTGTGGCCACTTGGGCCGAGTGTAAATGCAGTAGAAGAGGAGTATTGTCCTTGTCCAGTTAAAGAGAAATGAATTGCGGACTTCTTTACTGCAACTCCACAGGATGTACCCATCATGGAGGCCATTATTACATATAATCAACAACTGAGTCATGTTCGTGAGCAGGTGAGACCGAAGTGGATAAGATCCGTTACTTTGATTTGAGGATGAAACCCAGGATCCGAGAGAGTATGGCGGGCTTCAGATGTGCTACTTTGAAAGAATAACAGGATCGTGCCTTGGCCATCGAGATGGTTATTTCTGCATCAGGATCGGGTACCGAGAACAAGAAGATGAAGAGGACTCGTGGTTTTTCAAGAAGAAAGGGTAGTGGATTTCGTAAACCTCATGCTTCTCATTCTGCTATCGAGAATCCGATTCATCAAGCTAATAGTGCTCCAAGTTTTCGACCGGGCCAGTCTTCTGCATTTGGTAGAGGGAAATATTATAATTGCAATCAAGCAGGTCATGTATCCCGTGAGTGTCCACTTCCTCCCGTGACATGTTTTACGTGCGGACAGACCGGACATCGGGCTGCTTATTGTGAGATCGCCACCAGGTTCGCCAAACATCAGAATTCGGCACCAACTCCAAGTGTGAACCCGGGGGCTATAGCTAATCTGTAATACCCGGTTGTAATTCGTTCATTTTCATTCAGTAATTATCAGTCTGTAATTGTCACTCAATAATTTTCACTCATTAATAATCACTCATCATTCATGATTCATTCATTTGCGTTCACTGTTGGCATGTTGTAACCGTATATCAGTTACCGATCGTCATTTCACCTCCGTTTATAGATCGAGACGGGAGTATTATCATTTTCATCGTGATTGGTAGTCATATACTGGGAGTATCATCTTTGGCATGTGTTGGACTTGTTCACTTTCTCATTCGTATGATATGTCGGATCATTCATCAGTCGTAGCGAGGAATCGGAGTTATCGGATTTTTCACCTTGTCCAGCATTGAGTTACGGCCGTAAGGATTGTAGGTTACGGCCGTAACAAGGGTTCGTTGATTTCAGGCCATTTTGGACGAACGGGACTTACGGCCGTAAGGTTTCGGAATACGGCCGTAAGTTGAGCAGGTACGGCCGTACGTGTCCAGCAGGCCGCCCAGGCATTTTTAGCCGAAGGCGAGTTACGGCCGTAAGAAGGGTAGGATACGGCCGTAAGTGGTATTCGTAAATTTCAGGTTTTGTCGGACAAGGGGGACTTACGGCCGTAAGGGTTGCAGCATACGGCCGTAAGACGAGGAAACTACGGCCGTAAGGTTTGGCCGGATACGGCCGTACGTTACAGGCAGGGTGCCTGGTCATTTTTGACGAAGGGGGCTTACGCCCGTATGTGTGGCCGGATACGGCCGTATCATCCGAGTTACGCCCGTAAGGTGTGCGGTTACGGCCGTAAGGGTGTCGGCAGATGTTTTAGACGAGGGCGAGTTACGCCCGTAAGTCAGGGCGGATACGACCGTAAGTCTGTCGGCAGGCATTTGGACGAAGCCGAGTTACGGCCGTACGAGTTGGTCGGTTACGGCCGTAAGGCCGTTGACTGGAATGTTACGGCCGTAAGAAGGCCGAGTTACGGCCGTAACTTCCGGCAGTATATAAGGACTTGGCCGGGACTTTTTCTTCATTTTCATCCTTTTCTTCACTTTGTTCCGAGAGAGAGACTTGAGGGAGGGATTTTTCCATCCTCAATCACTTGAGTGTTAGATTTTCATCACCTTCATTCATTTGGGAAGCTTGGATACTCGATTTAACTCGTGTTCTTCGGATCGAAGTGTTTAGATCTTCAAGAGGTTGTTCGAGCGATCGATATCTCAATTAGGACGTTGTTCGTGGAAGGATAATTGTCACCGGTATTGAGTAAGTTAATTCTTACTCGGTTAAAAGGATATTCATTCCTTTTTGTTGTTGATCATTCATAATCATAACTCATTCATCATTGTATTAATTATATTGAGACTTGTAATTGTCGAATAGTCACTTCATTAACGAGGAACGACGGTTCCAATCATTTCATTGAAACTATCAATCACTTCATTATTACTTTCATCTCGGTGAGTCATTCTTGACCTTGTCAGATTATTGTTATTCATTGATATTCATTATGGTCATTCTCGCATGTGATGTCCATGTATTGGGAGTGATACATTGGACTGTGCACATGGTAAAGTTTAACTCCGTGAGACTAATTAGGTACAAGGACGGGTGTGTCCGGTCATCCGTCTTGTACACTTGCACAGAACACTATGGGCGTACTATGATACTCCTCTTCAGCGTAATTCATAACTAAGGATATTTCATAACTTCAGTTAAATCATGATTGTGTATTTTCAACCCTTGAGGATTGTTGTTACGTATGGCGGCCCGTTGGGGGATTTTGTTTTCAGGTCACGGCAAGGCAAAGGCACGGGAAGAGCATGTTGACGGCGATGAGTCCCAGTGATACTAGTAGGGGGCCCCAGTCATTCCTGTAATACCCGTGATTTCGATTTCCGGTAATTTCTTTTTTTTCGGCGGAAGTCCGTTTTGACAACTCGCTCATGACCGTTTCGTCATTCCGAGAATGATTAATTCTGCACTTTTTATCATCCGAGTTCGTTTCGGTGTTGTTTTGTTGAGTTCCGTGCTTTTTAGCGGTTTTTTCGCACTTGAGTTCGATTCTTGCGAATCTCGTCCGAAACTGTTGTTTCGACTTTATCGTAAGTTCATTTAATGTTAATATTCATGTTGCGAGCTTTGGATTGGTGTTTCGATCACGTATCGTGATTTTCGGGCGTTTTGGACCATTTTCGTAATTTCCCAAAGTTTGGGGTAATTACTTTCCGTTGTCGAATTTCGAGCCTTCGGGTGGTCGGAATCGTGTGTTCTCTTAGTCCTCGGATTCGTCTTTGCCAGTACTTCATAACCGTATCTTCGATTCATACTCAGGTTCAGGTTTCGGGGTCGTTCGGGTCGTCGGAGTTGGTCCCGGCCGAGTCATGGCCGGGCATGCTGGGCCAGGCCAGCCCTGGCCGAGTAACGTACGGTAGTGATCGGCGATTCTGAGCGTAAGGCGATTCGTCGTAAGGCCTCGGCGTAACGTACGCAACGCTTCCGGCATTTCCAAGCAGTGTGTTCGGCCATGGCCGGTTACGTACGTAAGCCATGGCCGGCTACGTACGTAACCCGGCCGGCAGTCGGCCTATTTAAGGCCTGGCAGCGTTTTTCTTCAGCCATTTCTCACCCATTTTCTTCCCTTCCACGGCTGGAGATTAGTTCATCATGGAGAGAGGTTGTTGGATAATAAATCATGAAGTCTTGGAGTTCATATCATCAATCATCCATCCTATAACATCCTCCGATCTACCGAATCAGGTCAGATTTCCTAGAAATCTAGTTTTGGGGAATTTGGGTGTTTTGGTTGTTTTCGTCCGATTAATCCGATTTAACTTAGGATTATGATGTATTGATGAATATTTAGATGTATTATATCATTTCTCTTTTTATTCCATGGTTGGATCGTATCGATTCGTTGTTTTGGTCGAGTTCTTAGTCGACGCCTTGAAGGTGTCCGACAAAAGGTCTTAGAGGGGGGAATTGGGCGTTGAATGATTATTACCCATCGTACGATTATTGATTTATCATTGGTATGACTTAGGGACGAAATACTTGTGAAGAACTCGAGTCGGAACCCTCCCGTTCGTTGTCTTCTTCGGGGTCCGAGCTTCCCAGTTGAATCGTGTTCTTCGGAGTGTTCGGTAGCGGTCATTAAGTCGAGCTTTCCCATTGCTCCGCGTGCGTTGGACTTGAGGCGAGTATCTCGTCTATATTCTTTATACTTTGAGAATGTGATGTGTCGTGAATCTAACGTGGACTTGTTAGTGATTTATATAATTAACCGTAACTTACTTTAAATGAAAATGTGAATTTATGAAAGTAATTACAAACGTAACTTGAGTTTCATGAAGAATGATAACAACTATTTCATGTTATTTTGTGCTTACGGTGGATACTAGAAATGAGTAGTTAACCGAGGAATTGTGGAATCGCGTAATACTTGTATTATTAGCTCGTTAGCCTTTTTCCTGAATGATGGTGTGCTGTGAATATTGTGCCTTTGTGGAAGTTATGTTACATTAACTTATATGTTACGTGTTTCCGGTTGTAGTGAATATTGTGCCTTTGTTGTTGTTGTGTATCTTAGCGAATTGAGATGTTGTCCGGGTAGGGTCCCGTCGAGGCCTCCGGAGGAGCGTGCTTGCGAGTACGGCCAGACGTTATGTTGTGACCATAAGGTTATCAATTCGGGTAGGTCTGGGGAGGGCTCCGAGAATCGGCACTTGCGAGTGCGATGTCATGATAACTTATGGGCGTGCTTGAATGGTGTTATCCGGGTAGGGTCCGTCGAGGCATCCGGAGGCGCGTGCTTGCGAGTACGGCTAGATGTTACGATTTGACCATAAGGTTATCTAATCGGGTAGGTCTGGAGAGGGCTCCGAGAATCGTCACTTGCGAGTGCGATGTCAAGATAACTTATGGGTGTGTTCGAGTTTATTCTTGATGAGCTAATCCGGGTGGGACCCTTCGGGGCCACGGAGACGTTTTGACTGTTGATTTGATATCTCTGAATTGTTTATGTTTGAATCTTGAATCCCGATAATATTGGTGAATATGGTTTTGGTCTTGGGGTTTGAGTTGAGAATAAAATCATTTGTATGATTTTGAAAGAAAACCTTTTGAAAAGGAAAAACATTCATATTTCAGGATTTTACACTGAGACCCCCGAAGTCTCTAAATAATCTCTTACAGTAATTTCTGGAGTAATCCCCATGGTTTGTATTAAAGGAATAAATTTTCAAAAGACTTTAGATTCGGGGATCGTGTTACTACCTTGTCGAAATGTTATTTTCATAACGGTTGTATTCTTGATGTATAATTGTATAGCTTGGTTACTTGCTAGCGATTCCATCGCTAACCCCTCGTTGGGGATTTTGTTATTTATTCCAGGTGTTCTGACTGGAGAGTGAGCAACCACAGGATTGGCTCGGAAGATGATGCAATGCAGCGATACTAGTCACAGTTGTAGTCTGTCGTCTGTCAGTGATATGTCGGTTTGAGTTCTTGTCATCCTGGAGGGGATGGACATTTTATGTGCTATGTGATCGAGTTGTATTTTAGTTTCATCAGATGTACGGTTATGCTGTGTTTTGAGAGACCTAATCGGTCTACGGTATTATGTTTTGGTCAAGTTAACCGCATGTGGGTTTTGATTTGTAGTCTCCCGCATGGTAGCTCCTTGTGGAAAGGGGTCTACGGCGTGTAATATCCCTGAGTGGATTGGGGGTGTTACATAAATGGTATCAGAGATTAGGTTTGCGAAAACCTAGGCAGTTGGGTCTAGTTGGGTTTTGTCGAGTCGTGTCTTGTCGGAGTCGTGTCTTGTCGTGTCACCCGGGTGAGCAATTGTGAACAAGCGAGATCATTGCGATCCGTTGTGATCAATTGTGGTTCGTTGTGATTAGTATCGTGTTGCAGCCATTATCTCCGTGCGGCCTGTGGATGTAAGTCTCCCTTATTTGTGTTGAGCCTCGTGTGACACGAGCTATTTTTATGATTATTTGTTAAGTGACGGAATCCTCTTATGGATTTTGATTTCTTGATACGTGACTATTTGACTCTCATATTTCGTTCGTATGAGGAGTATTGTTGCTGGACTGTGCATGTCGAACTGTATTTCTTTTATCCGATGTGTGAGTTCTTTTGTAATGGATTTCGGTATTTTACCGACTGAGTTTTATTTCGAAAACCGATTCCCTTAACCGAGTTTTTGGCATTATGGCTTTGATCGTTTTGGCAAAATTCTTATGATGGTATTTAGTATTTTGTAAATGGCTTTTGTGAGTTTTTGAAATATTACCGTCATCGGCCTTTTTGGAATTTTTGTAAATGGTTTTTAGCCTGGTGGGTTCCGACGCGGGACCCACAGCGCTATGATGTTCCGTGTGATTACCTGAAATTTTTGGGCATTCTAGCCTTTTTGGCATCGTCCTTTTTGGCATGGAATTATTTTCGAAAACTTGAGTATCTTAGAAATAAATTTCGAGACGTACGTTTCAAATGAATTGTTTTCTCGCGGTACTTCTAAGGTACCACAATATGTTTCAAAATTCTTCTACCTCGAGGACCAAAATGTTTTGAGATATTTTTAATGTTTTATAAACACTTTTACTTAGACCCGAGGGTCGAATATTCTGAAAGCTTTTCACTAAAAGAAAGTGTCCTCATTTTTATCAAATGCGAAATGGTTTTCCAAAGTCTCGATAACGATGTTTCACGTTTTTACTTTTTTTTTTGAAAGGTGAAACTCAAGATCAACCGGTGTTTTTCCTAAATTATTTTCAAAAGGTGGTTTTCATTTTTTTTTAAAATCTATCAATTCCCATCTGCGTTTGGGAATGTATGTATGATGTTCGCGTTGTCGTAATGGTGTTTGCTCCCGAGTATGATCGAATTGGTGGCATGGACGTTGAGGCGTTGCCACGCATTTTTTGAACTAGCCCTTGTGGGAGGTGTGATGACGATCCTTAATGTTGTCATTCGTGGTGGCATGCGTGTTATCGCACCTGTGTGAGCTGTTAAAGCTTGGGTTTGTACGTTTGTGTACATATGTGATTATTTCATAATGTTTGTAATTATGTGCTGGTTATTGTTCGGGCCGTTGAGGTCGCCGAACGATACCGTCGTTGCTGTAGTGTTTGTGTGTATTATTTTACGATGGTAATCGTTGTATATGATATGTGTTATGATTCTTTGTTGTGCTTAGTTGGCATCTCCGCTATGTTGTTTTGCGGTGTTATGTTCAATTGTATCTAGCATTTATATTTTCGGTATGCCGAGCCGAGGCATTTCAACCGTGATGTGCCGGGGGAATGTACGTGCAATTTGTCCTTCTCGTCAGTAACACATTTCGAGTGTGGACACCGAATTCAGTTTTGCGAATTGACTACCGAGACTTTCGGAGTTCGCGCTTCAGCACAGTTATCAGAATCGGCTTTGAGAGGCCTTCGAAGGATGTTTCTATCGGTTGCTTGTTGTGTTGTCATATTGATTTCGTTGTTGTGAGTTTCGGGGACGACACTTGTTTTAGATGAGGTCGAATATAATACCCGTATTATTTTTGGCTTCTGCATTTCCTCTTTCTCAAGTCTATCGACTCGCTCGTGTTCGTTGATACTGTCTGAACTTGTTCTGTATTTCGATTTCATCGTTCGAACGAGCTGTGATCTTGTTTTGGGTCGATCTGGTTATTGCTGTGACTTTTCCGAATTCGGTTCGATTCTTGTGAAGCTTGTTCGGAAGTAACATCTTTTGATTCTACTAGTTCTTTTATTCGAAGTGGATCGGATTTGGAACTTCTGTATTTTCGACTCTGTCGACTTGTTTATGTTTGTTAACATTTTCTGAGCTTGCTCTATCCCTTGCTTTTATTGATCGAACGAGTGTGGTGTTTCGAAATTACTCGTTTGTCGTTGTGACTTTTCAATTGCTATTCCCTTTCCTATGGATCTTATGTGAATCACATCTTGTTGCTTTTACCGGATCATATATTGTCTCGAGTCGAGACGTGAACCTGGGAGTTGTTGTTTGAATTTTATTGTTCTTCGTGATTCGAACATGATTGTTCGATTTTTGTTGTCTCGACCGTTGTGGTTCGATCGTTTGATTGTTCGGTTTTTGTTGATCTCGTTTCGTGATTGTTGAGCGTTCAGACTCCTTCCTAATTTCCTTATATTCGGGAAATTTGTCTCGTTTTCGATCTTCCAACCCTTGAGCGGTGGAATTCCGTATTTCTTCAGCGATTGGCTCGCGTTTTGATTGATGTACCGTTGGGGTGGTCAATCATATTGATGTTCGTTCGTTGTGTTTTGTGATTGTTCGGATAATCGACTTGGTTGTATTACCTGTTTGATGACGCTTGTCACTTGTTGGTTTTATTATTTCTCTATCGGTGGCGTTGTGTTGGTCGTCGTGGAGCGTATTTTCACGCCGTATGTTCCTTTGCATTTCTTGCAGCGTTTCGCCATTGGGAGTGAGTTTTCGGTTTTTGGGTATCTCGTCGAGTTTTCCTGACAGTGGATATTGCTTCTCCCTACTTATTTTAAGTTTCGGGACGAAACTTCTTTTAAGGAGGGTAGAATGTAATACCCGTGATTTCGATTTCCGGTAATTTCTTTTTTTTCGGCGGAAGTCCATTTTGACGACTCGCTTATGACCGTTTCGTCATTCTGAGAATGATTAATTCTGCACTTTTTATCATCCGAGTTCGTTTCGGTGTCGTTTTGTTGAGTTCCGTGCTTTTTAGCGGTTTTTCCGCACTTGAGTTCGATTCTTGCGAATCTCGTCCGAAACTGTTGTTTCGACTTTCTCGTAAGTTCATTTAATGTTAATATTCATGTTGCGAGCTTTGTCTTGGTGTTTCGATCACGTATCGTGATTTTCAGGCGTTTTGGACCATTTTCGTAATTTCCCAAAGTTTGGGGTAATTACTTTCCGTTGTCGAATTTCGAGCCTTCGGGTGGTCGGAATCGTGTGTTCTCTTAGTGCTCGGATTCGTCTTTGCGAGTACTTCGTAACCGTATCTTCGATTCATACTCAAGTTCGGGTTTCGGGGTCGTTCGGGCCATCGGAGTTGCTCCCGGCCGAGTCATGGCCGGGCATGCTGGGCCAGGCCACAGCCGAGTAACGTCTGGTAGTGATCGGCGATTACGTCGCAAGGCGATTCGTCGTAAGACCACTGGCGATAACGTCACGCAACGCTTCGGCATTTCCAAGCGGTGTGTTCGGCCATGGCGATTACGTCGTAAGCCATGGCGGCTACGTCGTAACCGGCCGTGATCGGCTTTATTTAAGGCCTGGCAGCGTTTTTCTTCAGCCATTTCTCACCCATTTTCTTCCCTTCCGCGGCTGGAGATTAGTTCATCATGGAGAGATGTTGTTGGACAATAAATCCATGAAGTCTTGGAGTTCATATCATCAATCATCCATCCTATAACATCCTCCGATCTACCGAATCAGGTCAGATTTCCTAGAAATCTAGTTTTGGGGAATTTGGGTGTTTTGGTTGTTTTCGTCCGATTAATCCGATTTAACTTAGGATTATGATGTATTGATGAATATTTAGATGTATTATATCATTTCTCTTGTTATTCCATGGTTGGATCGTATCGATTCGTTGTTTTGGTCGAGTTCTTAGTCGACGCCTTGAAGGTGTCCGACAAAAGGTCTTAGAGGGGGGAATTGGGCGTTAAATGATTATTACCCATCGTACGATTGTTGATTTATCATTGGTATGACTTAGGGACGAAATACTTGTGAAGAACTCGAGTCGGAACCCTCCCGTTCGTTGTCTTCTTCGGGGTCCGAGCTTCCCAGTTGAATCGTGTTCTTCGGAGTGTTCGGTAGCGGTCATTAAGTCGAGCTTTCCCGTTGCTCCGCGTGCGTTGTACTTGAGGCGAGTATCTCGTCTATATTCTTTATACTTTGAGAATGTGATGTGTCGTGAATCTAACGTGGACTTGTTAGTGACGATATAATTAACCGTAACTTACTTTAAATGAAAATGTGAATTTATGAAAGTAATTACAAACGTAACTTGAGTTTCATGAAGAATGATAACAACTATTTCATGTTATTTTGTGCTTACGGTGGATACTAGAAATGAGTAGTTAACCGAGGAATTGTGGAATCGCGTAATACTTGTATTATTAGCTCGTTAGCCTTTTTCCTGAATGATGGTGTGCTGTGAATATTGTGCCTTTGTGGAAGTTATGTTACATTAACTTATATGTTACGTGTTTCCGGTTGTAGTGAATATTGTGCCTTTGTTGTTGTTGTGTATCTTAGCGAATTGAGATGTTGTCCGGGTAGGGTCCCGTCGAGGCCTCCGGAGGAGCGTGCTTGCGAGTATGGCCAGACGTTATGTTGTGACCATAAGGTTATCAATTCGGGTAGGTCTGGGGAGGGCTCCGAGAATCGGCACTTGCGAGTGCGATGTCATGATAACTTATGGGCGTGCTTGAATGGTGTTATCCGGATAGGGTCCGTCGAGGCCTCCGGAGGCGCGTGCTTGCGAGTACGGCGGATGTTACGATTTGACCATAAGGTTATCTAATCGGGTAGGTCCGAGAGGGCTCAGAATCGTCACTTGCGAGTGCGATGTCAAGATAACTTATGGGTGTGTTCGAGTTTATTCTTGATGAGCTAATCCGGGTGGGACCCTTCGGGGCCACGGAGACGTTTATTTGTTGATTTGATATCTAATTGTTTATGTTTGAATCTTGATTCCCGATAATATTGGTGAATATGGTTTTGGTCTTGAGGTTTGAGTTGAGAATAAAATCATTTGTATGATTTTGAAAGAAAACCTTTTGAAAAGGAAAAACATTCATATTTCAGGATTTTACACTGAGACCCCCGAAGTCTCTAAATAATCTCTTACAGTGATTTCTGGAGTAATCCCCATGGTTTGTTTTAAAGGAATAAATTTTCAAAAGACTTTAGATTCGGGGATCGTGTTACTACCTTGTCGAAATGTTATTTTCATAACGGTTGTATTCTTGATGTATAATTGTATAGCTTGGTTACTTGCTAGCGATTCCATCGCTAACCCTCGTTGGGGATTTTGTTATTTATTCGGTGTTACATTTGGAGAGTGAGCAACCACAGGATTGGCTCGGAGGATGATGCAATGCAGCGATACTAGTCACAGTTGTAGTCTGTCGTCTGTCAGTGATATGTCGGTTTGAGTTCTTGTCATCCTGGAGGGGATGGACATTTTATGTACTATGTGATCGAGTTGTATTTTAGTTTCATCAGATGTACGGTTATGCTGTGTTTTGAGAGACCTAATCGGTCTACGGTATTATGTTTTGGTCAAGTTGACCGCATGTGGGTTTTGATTTGTAGTCTCCCGCCTGGTAGCTCCTTGTGGAAAGGGGCCTACGACGTGTAATATCCCTGAGTGGATTGGGGGTGTTACAATTCCGGTTATTTCAGTCATTTCAGTCATTTCCGTCATTTATATTCCGCTGTAAATTCCGTTTGAGATGTTTATTTATTCAGTGTGGTGTATTTTATCTTCATATAAAATATACTAGTATTCTGTATTGTCCTGGTGTATTGTACTTAAGCTCCTCATCGGAGTATTTGGTAATATAATGTGGTTCGGTACTACAATTATATTATTTAATTCATCAGTTTTCATCCATCTGGTGGGTCCCAGTCGGGGGTCCACGGCACTGTAATATACGCCTAGTTTGGGGTGTTACAGAGTTGGTATCGGAGCGTGGTTTTGAATACTACCTTCCGAGTCATGTCTCATTTGAAATCATCGTCATCGAACTAGTATCATTGGACTTTCGCATCACGTGTGACCTGTGCAGATGCCGAGCCAATAAGACCGAAAGAACTGTAAGATTTCTAATGCCATGGTATAATTTCTGGCAATAATCATTCATTCATAATTCATTAGTTAACAATCCTCAATCATCATTTTCATTTTGACCAGGACGGTCATGTTAACTCATAAATCACTCAAGTCATTTCATTACTCGGTTGTTGATCTGGAAGATCATATCATTAATCTTGTTAACTTGTTCAAGATAATCATTTCAATAAATTCATCAGATAATCATGTCACCTCAGTTAATCATTCATGTAATCACTGTGTTAGAGCGTGTATGCTCATTTTCATCATCTCATGTCATAATCATAACGTGTTATTCATACGGGGAATATAATCATCATGTGACTTTCCTACTTCAGTATGGAGAGAGCAAGAAGAGGACGCGGAGGATGAGGCCGTGGTGCGGGCCGAATCCCGAGAGCTCGTGTGAATACACGTGCGAACACAAGGAATAATGCTAATTCATCGAGCAGCGACGCTGCCACTCATTCACCTGGACGTGATCATTCACTATTGGGGAGTCGTACCCGGGACACCGCTCAGTCAGAAGGTGTTCGGGTTGACCCACTCGCTTTTATGCAGGGCATGATGGCCCAAATGACGCAGATGGCACAACTTATGGAGATGATGCATAATTCAGCTAATCAAAATCAACAGGCTCCTCAGCCGCCACCTCAGAGGCAAGAGAGGGGTGTAAGCAGTATCATTGGCGATATCTCTCGCCAGCGACCACCTACTTTTGAAGGCTCCTCTGAGCCGGCGGATATTATTCATTGGCTCGAACATTTCGAGAAGTTATTTGCTATGGTAGAGTGTCCCGAAGGACACAAAGTTTCAGTTGCGGCTTACTACCTGGGTAAGAGCGCACATTCTTGGTGGTTGTCGTTGAAGCCCACCGAAGGATCATGTACTTGGGATCAGTTCAAGACTCTCATGATGGAGAGATATTATCCGGCCCCACTCAGAGAGGCCAAGCTGTCAGAATTACTCACTCCCGACCCCTCATCAGACGAGGATGTTCTCGCCATTGCCGAGAAATTTCAGGAACTTCTTCCGTTCGCCTCATCTATCATTCATTCCGAGGCGGATAAGATTAAGTATTTCAGCAAGAGGCTTAAACCACGTATGAGATTACAGCTGCTTAATTATAATTGCACCACGTTGGCCGAATTCATTGAGAAAGCTCTTACCTATGAGCTTACTGCTAAAGAGATTGCTAAGCAGCAGCCTTCGTCTGCTAGCAAGAAATCGAAGAATCAGTCTGAAGGCGGTCAGACAACCTTCAAGAAACCTCGTGCGGGCTCTGATTTTTCTGAGCGACCTCCTGTGACGTCTAAACCCGCGGAATCTCATTCACGAGTGGCCAGTTCGGCCATCACCTGTTTTAACTGTGGGGATCTTGGTCATGTCAGCACCAAGTGTTCGAGACAGTCTGTCACGTGTCATAACTATGGAATTGTTGGGCATAAGGCCCGTTTTTTCCGCAGGGACTCCAAACCTACTCAGACGTCATCTCAGGCCCCTAAGCAGTTAGCCGTTCAGAATCAGGCCACTCAATCAGCGTCATTTAAAACGACAGGAGCAACTAAAGGTGGAGCCTATAGCCAGCAGACGGTAGCGTCCGGTGTCGGGACTAGCAAGCCCCGGATTTATGAGATGAAGAAGACCGATGATCCTGAGGCCCGAATGATCTCAGGTACACTCGATATTCTATCTCAACCTGTGTGTACCCTTTTTGATACTGGTGCATCGCATTCATTCATTTCCGAATCATGTTTGAGTAGACTACGTCTGGGTAGTGCTACTAGTTGTGAGCCTTATGTCATTGGTCTACCTGATGGTAGACGAATTATCGGTAATCGTGAGATTCAGAATTGTCCGATTCAGCTTCATGGTCGTGTATGGTCAGCGGACTTAATCGTAGTAGATTTGCCGATAGACGACGTCATCTTGGGTATTGATTGGATGGATCATCATGATGCCATCATTAGTGTCCGTAAGCGTATGGTCACTATCATTTCAGACGATGGGGTCGAATGTGTGTTTCAGGGAGGTAATCCCGGCTGTTCTGGTAAGGTCACTAATTTGATGAAAGCAGTGAGATTACTCAGTCAGGGATGTGTTGGCTATTGGTGCTACATGACCAAAACCGAGAAATCATCAGTAATGTTGATGGATATTCCGGTAGTGAGGGAATATGCCGACGTTTTTCCAGATGAGTTACCCGGTTTGCCTCAACAGAGAGATGTGGAATTCACGATTGAGTTGGAGCCCGGTACGTCCCCGATATCGAAGGCACCGTACCGGATGGCCCCGACCGAAATGCAGGAGTTGAAGAATCAACTTGAGGAATTGTTCGAGAAAGGTTATATCCGACCGAGTGCGTCCCCGTGGGGAGCACCAGTGTTGTTTGTTAAGAAGAAGGATGGTTCTTTTCGTTTGTGTATTGATTATCGGGAATTGAATCGGGTGACGATCAAGAATAAGTATCCCTTACCCCGTATTGATGATCTCTTAGATCAACTTCAGGGAGCTTCAGTATTTTCCAAGATCGACTTAAGATCTGGATATCATCAGTTGCGGATTCGAGAGTCGGATATCGTGAGGACGACGTTTCGAACACGCTATGGTCATTATGAGTTCGTAGTTATGCCGTTCGGGCTAACTAATGCACCTGCGGTATTCATGGAGTTAATGAATCGAGTTTTCATCGACTTTTTGGATCAGTTTGTTGTTGTCTTCATCAATGACAATTTGATTTATTCTCGTGACCGAGAGGAACACGAGGTTCATCTTCATCAGGTTCTCGACGTGTTGAGACGAGAGCAACTTTATGGAAAGTTTTCCAAATGTGAGTTCTGGATGTCCGAAGTGACTTTTCTCGGGCATGTAATTTCATCAGATGGAGTGCGTGTTGATCCTCAGAAGACGGAGGCTATCCAAGATTGGTTACCTCCGAAGAATGTTAAGGAAATCCGAAGCTTTCTCGGATTAGCCGGTTATTATCGGCGGTTTGTGGAAGGGTTTTCCAAAATTTCTCAACCATTGACGAACCTTTTGCGAAAGGATAAGAAATACACGTGGTCCGACGCGTGTCAACGGAGTTTTGAGGAACTCAAGAGCCGGTTAATGTCACCACCTGTACTTTCCTTGCCGCAAGGGACGGAAGGATTTGTGGTTTATAGTGATGCGTCCGGATAGGGTCTCGGATGTGTGCTCATGCAGAATGGGAAGGTTATTGCCTATGCTTCACGACAATTGAGACCTTACGAAGTTAATTATCCGACCCACGACCTGGAGCTAGCAGCCGTGGTGTTCGCTTTGAAAATCTGGCGTCACTACCTTTATGGTGTTACCTGTCAGATTTTCACCGATCACAAGAGTTTGAAGTATATATTTACTCAGAAGGAGTTAAATATGCGACAGAGGCGGTGGTTAGAACTAATCAAAGATTATGATATCGAGATCCTTTACCACCCGGGCAAGGCGAACGTTGTCGCCGACGCCTTGAGTCGTAAGTCCGTTCAGGAGCAGATGCTTGCTCGTTTAACAGTTCAGAAGGAGCTTCAGCAGGAATTCCTTAGACCCGAGATCGAGGTCTGGCTTCAGCGAGTTCACGGACAACTTTGTATGTTAGAGATTTCATCGTCACTTGAGGAGGAAATCAGGGAGAATCAAGGTTCAGACCCAGTATTGTTGCGCATCCGTGAGGATGTGGCTCAGGGGAAAGCCCCTGGATTCGTGGTCCACGAGGATGGACTTTTGAGATTTAAGAATCGGTTGTGCGTACCGGCGAATGACGAGTTGAAAAACTCGATTTTGAGAGAAGCTCATGCTACCCCTTATTCTATTCATCCGGGGTCTAGCAAGATGTACAAGGACTTGAAACAAAATTACTGGTGGAGTAATATGAAGCGAGAAGTCGCAGAATTTGTTTCGAGATGCTTAACTTGTCAACAAGTCAAGATTCAACATCAGCGACCGGCGGGTATGCTGAAACCTCTCCCTATTCCAGAATGGAAGTGGGAAGACATTTCTATGGATTTCATCACGAGTTTGCCGACGAGTCGTCGTGGCATGAATACGATCTGGGTGATTGTGGACCGCTTAACTGAATCAGCTCATTTCCTTGAGATCAAGGATACGTGGGGTCCCGAGAGACTTGCTCAGCTATTCATCAAAGAGATAGTGAGACTGCACAGTACTCCTAAAAGTATCATTTCCGATCATGATGGACGGTTTGTGTCTCATTTTTGGAAATCAGTTCATCGTGCCATGGGAACTCAGCTTAATTTCAGCACATATTTTCACCCTCAGTCCGACGGGCAATCAGAGAGGACTATTCAGACATTAGAGGACATGTTGAGGGCATGCGTCCTCGATTGGAAAGACGATTGGGAAGCCCAACTACCATTGATCGAGTTCACGTATAATAATAGTTGGCGTGCTTCGATTAAGATGGCGCCTTACGAGGCCTTGTACGGTCGTCGTTGTCGATCTCCTTTGTGTTGGGACGACTTATCAGAATCAATCGGCACCGAGCTCGATATGCTTATAGCCGCCCGTGAGAAGGTAGCTTTGATCAGGAGTCGTTTGTTGACCGCTCAGAGTCGACAGAAATCTTATGCAGATAATCGTCGTCGACCACTAGAGTTCGAGACGGGTGACCACGTTTTGGTCAAGGTATCCCCGAGTCGAGGTATTTTCCGTTTCGGAAAATGGGGAAAGTTGAGTTTGAGATTCATTGGACCGGTTGAAATTTTGGATCGAGTTGGCGAGTTAGCTTATCGATTGGCTTTACCTCCGGCATTGAGCCGAATTCATAATGTGTTTCACGTCTCTCAGTTGCGGAAGTATGTTGCCGACCCGAGTCACATACTTCAGTTCGACAAAATCGAGATCGCGGATGATCATTCGTATGAGGAGCGTCCTGTACGAGTTTTAGAGTGGCAAATCAAACAGTTGAGGAACAAGACGATCCCTTTGGTCAAGATTCAGTGGTCTAGACACGGAGTCGAAGAGGCCACTTGGGAAACCGATGAGAGTATGCGTAAGAGTTATCCCGAGTTGTTCGGCCCTTAGTTTTGGGGACGAAACTCTTTTTAAGGGGGGGAGTATGTAATACCCGGTTGTAATTCATTCATTTTCATTCAGTAATTATCAGTCTGTAATTGTCACTCAATAATTTTCACTCATTAATAATCACTCATCATTCATGATTCATTCATTTGCGTTCACTGTTGGCATGTTGTAACCGTATATCAGTTACCGATCGTCATTTCGCCTCCGTTTATAGATCGAGACGGGAGTATTATCATTTTCATCATGATTGGTAGTCATATACTAGGAGTATCATCTTTGGCATGTGTTGGACTTGTTCACTTTCTCATTCGTATGATATGTCGGATGATTCATCAGTCGTAGCGAGGAATCGGAGTTATCGGATTTTTCACCTTGTCCAGCATTGAGTTACGGCCGTAAAGATTGTAGGTTACGGCCGTAACAAGGGTTCGTTGATTTCAGGCCATTTTGGACGAACGGGACTTACGGCCGTAAGGTTTCGGAATACGGCCGTAAGTTGAGCAGGTACGGCCGTAAGGCTTGGCCGACACGGCCGACGTGTCCAAAGCAGCCGCCCAGCATTTTCGTCAAGGCGAGTTACGGACGTAAGAAGGGTAGGATACGGTCGTAAGTGGTATTCGTAAATTTCAGGTTTTGTCGAACAAGGGGGACTTACGGCCGTAAGGGTTGCAGCATACGGCCGTAAGACGAGGAAAGTACGGCCGTAAGGTTTGGCCCGATACGGCCGTACGTTACAGGCAGGGTGCCTGGTCATTTTTGACGAAGGGGGCTTACGCCCGTATGTGTGGCCGGATACGGCCGTATCATCCGAGTTACGCCCGTAAGGTGTGCGGTTACGGCCGTAAGGGTGTCGGCAGATGTTTTAGACGAGGGCGAGTTACGCCCGTAAGTCAGGGCGGATACGGCCGTAAGTCTGTCGGCAGGCATTTGGACGAAGCCGAGTTACGGCCGTACGAGTTGGCCGGTTACGACCGTAAGCCCGTTGACTGGAATGTTACGGCCGTAAGAAGGCCGAGTTACGGCCGTAACTTCCGGCAGTATATAAAGACTTGGCCGGGACTTTTTCTTCATTTTCATCCTTTTCTTCACTTTGTTCCGAGAGAGAGACTTGGGGGAGGGATTTTTCCATCCTCAATCACTTGAGTGTTAGATTTTCATCACCTTCATTCATTTGGGAAGCTTGGATACTCGATTTAACTCGTGTTCTTCGGATCGAAGTGGTTGGATCTTCAAGAGGTTGTTCGAGTGACCGATATCTCAATTAGGACGTTGTTCGTGGAAGGATAATTGTCACCGGTATTGAGTAAGTTAATTCTTACTCGGTTAAAAGGATATTCATTCCTTTTTGTTGTTGATCATTCATAATCATAACTCATTCATCATTGTATTAATCATATTGAGACTTGTAATTGTCGAATAGTCACTTCATTAACGAGGAACGGCGGTTCCAATCATTTCATTGAAACTATCAATCACTTCATTATTACTTTCATCTCGGTGAGTCATTCTTGACCTTGTCAGATTATTGTTATTCATTGATATTCATTATGGTCATTCTCGTTCATATGACCTTCTGGGTTCATATTGCGTGGCCGGGTACGGATGTGTAGAATTTTTAGTCGGGCATGTGATGTCCATGTATTGGGAGTGATACATTGGACTGTGCACACGGTAAAGTTTAACTCCGTGAGACTAATTAGGTACAAGGACGGGTGTGTCCGGTCATCCGTCTTGTACACTTGAACAGAACACTACGGGTGTACTATGATACTCCTCTTCAGCGTAATTCATAACTAAGGATATTTCATAACTTCAGTTAAATCATGATTGTGTATTTTCAACCCTTGAGGATTGTTGTTCTGTGTAACTGACCCCGTTGGGGGATTTTGTTTTCAGGTCACGGCAAGGCAAAAGCACGGGAAGAGCATGTTGACGGCGATGAGTCCCAGTGATATTAGTAGGGGCCCCCAGTCATTCCGGTTATTTCAGTCATTTCAGTCATTTCCGTCATTTATATTCCGCTGCAAATTCCGTTTGAGATGTTTATTTATTCAGTGTGGTGTATTTTATCTTCATATAAAATATACTAGTATTCTGTATTGTCCTGGTGTATTGTACTTAAGCTCCTCATCGGAGTATTTGGTAATATAATGTGGTTCGGTACTACAATTATATTATTTAATTCATCAGTTTTCATTCGCGTGGTGGGTCCCTGTCGGGGGTCCACGGCACTGTAATATCCGCCTAGTTTGGGGTGTTACATAATCAGCCACAACAAATTTCGGGATGAGGTAGAGGCCGAGGCCGGTCAGAACGTCAGGCTGCATCGAGTGTGGGTTCGGTACAATCGATAGTGTACCAAATGAGATGCACGGACGACGTAGAAGCTCCAGTAGCTGCAGGTACCACACAGATACATTCTCAACCTGTATCAATATTATTTGATTCAGGAGCTACTCATTCCTTTATTTCTCTTGATTGCGTAAAACGTTTAGGCCTTGATTGTTTGATTGAGTGTGAACCGTTTGTTGTGGGTACTCCTAGCTGGGAGCATTTGATTGGTAACCGTGAGGTTAAGAACTGTCTTGTGATATTGGGAGTCGGGATTGGCCTTCAAACCTCATTGCGGTAGATTTGAAGGGAGAGGATGTAATCCTCAGAGATGATTGGTTGAGTGGGCATGGTGCTATTGTGAACTATAGGACGCGAACTATTTCAATAGTAGCCGAAGATGGTATCGAACATACTTTTGTGGGTCGTAAACCGAGTAGTTCAGGTAGAGTGATTTCAGCCGTCAAGGCAATGAAATTGCTGAAACAAGACTGTATTGGTTATTGGTGCTTTGCCATGAGTACTGATGACGACGTGATTGATTTATCATCGATTGCAGTTGTAAATGAGTATCCTGATGTGTTTCTGGATGATCTTTCGAGATTACCTCCATCTAGAGACGTAGAGTTTTCCATTGACCTTGAGCCGAGTACGGCTCCTGTATCTCGTGCGCCATATCGTATGGCACCTGCCGAGATGTTGAAACTGAAGAAACAGTTGGGTGAACTCCTCGATAAAGGATACATTCATCCGAGTGCTTCACCTTGGGTGCACCAGTTCTCTTTGTTAAGAATAAGGATGGATCGTTTCGCCTGTGTATTAATTATTGGGTATTGAATAAGCTGACCATCAAGAACAAGTATCTATTGCCTCGTATAGATGACTTGTTCGATCAGCTTCAGGGTGCTACTGTTTTTTATAGATCGATATGTGCTCAGGGTATTATCAGCTGAGGATTCGGGATCCTGACATCCCGAAGACTGCTTTTCATACTCGCTGTAATACCCGAGATTTTTATTTTCGGTTGCCTTGAACTATTTGTTATTTGGTGTCAGTTATTTTGTTTCGTTATGATTATGTGGAATACGTTTCTATGTTATGTACGGTATGATGTATTATGTTGTAGTGTTCGTCGAGTGAGACCTGTTGTCGCGTGCGCCTCTTTGATAACTGTGTGCTTGTGGTGTGGTACGTTATGTTTCGTAATTTTCTCATTATTATTTGGTATCATAGATGGTGCGCTAGTGTGGCCGAGACGTTGTAGAACGTCTGAGCGGACTGTCGGAATAGGGGCATAAGGGCTACAGCCGTAAGAATAACAAGTTACGGACGTAAGGTTATGAGTATTACGGCCGCAATGCATGGCCGAGTTACGGCCGTAATGTACTTAGCATTTTGGGCAATAGCCCCGAGAGGTCTGGTTACGGCCGTAAAGGAGAGGCCGAGTACGGCCGTAAGGGGGGTGGCCGAGTTACGGCCGTAAGGTACTGCATGTTACGGCCGTAATGTGCTCGGCTATTTAAGGCCTGGGTGTGGCAGCCATTTTCCCCTTTCTCCTTATTCCTTTGCGATTTTCGGCAGGATTTGAGAGTAGTGATCGGGAGCATCTTTGTGCATCATTTTGGGAAGTTTGATTCGTGTCTAACATCATCCTCCACTCGAGTTCGTTCGGATAGAAGGTAACTTCTTAGATCTCTTAAGGTTGACCTTCAGGATTTTTTTCTTGATTTCGATGTTCATCCGATTTTGATGGTCTGGATGGTGTTATTGAGAATTGTTAATCATATTCTACGGGTTGTATATACGTATCTCGAATTGGTTTGAGCCCAACCATGACTTTTGTGTTCTAAGGGGGCCTTGAGCATTTAATGTCCGATTAAATGACTCGACGGGTTTTCCTTTGATTCTTGGGCGTGTTTCGCGATTTTTTCCAATTTTTATACTCGTTGTAATTGTGTTTTCATTGTTTTCGCCCGGAGGATTGTAGGTGTTCGAG
Organism: Orobanche coerulescens; assembly: GCA_033398695.1. Classification (NCBI taxonomy): domain Eukaryota; kingdom Viridiplantae; phylum Streptophyta; class Magnoliopsida; order Lamiales; family Orobanchaceae; genus Orobanche; species Orobanche coerulescens. Next base: position 23,084,776 of record CM065805.1, on the reverse strand, counting down.
GTTTCCCGGTTGATCCATGTTCTTCAGAATGTTCGGTATCGGTTAATGAGGCAAGTATCTTGCTTATAGGATTTGTGTCTTGCGAATAGAGTTTACGTGTTGGGTTTACGATGATTTGGTTTCCCTTCGTGGATATGATTCATGGGAATTTATTAATTTGAACGTTGATTGTAGATGATATATTTGCTTGTTGAATGTTGTGAATTTGTGTTGATGATGTTAATTGTGTTGTTGTGTTGTGCGTGGTTGTTCTTAAATGAGGTACCGTGATGATTATGATAATTGGATCGAATTGATTATATACTTGGGTACGTATTGTAGTGTATTGTTGATTGGTTGGACATAATTGTAATAAGGTGTATTGTTTCGCGGTAGTGTCTTGAGATGATCTTTAGGTATTGTGAAATGAGTGTGTGGAACCAGGTAAGGTCCGTTGTGACCTCTGGAGTTCGGTACATGATGTGTACGAATAATGAATATGTGGAACCAGGTACGGTCCGTCGTGACCTCTGGAGTTCGGTACATGATGTGTACGAATAGTGAATATGTGGACCCAGGTACAGTCTGTTGTGACCTCTAGAGTTCGGTATATGATGTGTACGAACAATGAATATGTGGAACCGGGTACGGTCCGTCGTGGCCTCCAGGGTTCGTTACTTGATGAGTACGAATAGTGATTGAATGGATAATATTTTGATGTTGGGTCACGGACCTGTAATGATATCCTAGCTAATGTGTTTTGAAATAAGAACCGGGCTGAGGCCCCAATGATTTCGGAAAAGGACTTGTAACTTGGACTTAAGGTCCGAAAAAGTTTCTACTTCTAAAAATCCCCGAGATGATGAGTTTATTTTCAAATACTTCTTTGCTTGAATTCGAAATCCTAAAACCTCTCGGAAATATTTTGATAGTTGATTGTCGTATCTGATTCGTGGGTGCTATTTGCTTGTTACATTTCGTATAGTATTATACTTGCACTAGCAAAATAGTGGAATTTTGCTTAACCCTCGAGTAATCGAGGAGTGGATGTCTGTTTTGCATCCAGGTACATGCAGGTTCGTGGGAGCAGTCATATGATCGGCACAGGAAGTGACGAGCTACGATACCAATCAAGGGTTGGGAGTTAAGTTGAGTTATGTTGTATCAACAGATTTGTAATTCGTCTTCCGCTATTTTTATCTTTACCCTACATGGGTATTTATTATAAGGAATTGTATTTTATATATGTCAGTCGTGCGACCTCATAGGTCAGTGTAGTTGTTTATAATTGACCTTAACGGTCTGTATTGTTGTATTGTTTGCCCCCGACCGCACAAACACTTGATCGTTTTGTGATGTTTAGATTGGTAGATCCCCGTGGGAAGGATCTACAGCGTGTAGTATTCCCATATGGTTACGGACACTGCGAATTTGTAGTTATGCCATTTGGGTTAATTAATGGTCTTTCCGTGTTCATGTAGCTGATGAACAAAGTCTTTATTGATTATCTTGATAAGTTCGTGGTCGTCTTCATCGACGACATCCTTATCTACTCACGGTACGAGGGGGACCATGCTGAACATCTCCACATTGTATTGAACACTATGAGAACGGAGCAACTTTATGCAAAGTTTTCTAAGTGTGAGTTTTGGCTTAAGGAGGTAACCTTTCTTGGGCATGTAATTTCGGCTGATGGAGTTCGAGTGGATCCCGAGGCGGCAATTCTTGAGTGGGAACCACCTAGGAATGTGAAGGAGACATGGAGTTTCTTGGGGCTTGATGGATATTATCGTAGATTTGTCGAGGGAAATTCGAAGGTTGCTCGACCACTTACTCAATTGCTCTAGAAATCCCAGAAGTTCGAATGGAATATCTAGAGGCAAAATAGATTTAATGAGTTGAACAGAGTTAACTTCAGCGTCAGTGTTAGCATTACCTCAAGGTACCGATGATTTTGAAGTTTATAATGATGCTTCAGGGCTTGGGTTGGGTTGTGTTCTAAGGCAGAGGGGAAGGGTGATATCTTATGCATCCCTACAATTGAAACCGTATGAGATGAATTACCCTACTCATGATTTGGAGTTAGCAGCAGTCGTTTTTGCTCTGAAGTTTTGGAGACACTACCTCTATGGTTCTACGTGTAAAATTTACACTGATCACAAGAGCCTAAAGTATATATTCATCCAGAAGGAGCTAAACATGAGACAGCGTCGATGGTTAGAATTGATCAAGAATTATGATCTTGAGATATTATACCATCCAGGGAAGGCTAATGTGGTAGCGGACGCGCTAAGCCGAAAGCCGATATCACTTCAAATGCTGGAGGTACTTACATCTCAATCGGAGATCCGTCGACAGATCGTCAAGCAGGATATAGAGATTTGGCTTCAGAGAGTTCAGGGCCATATATGCACTTTGGAAATCACTTCATCCTTAGTCGAGGGCATTAGAGCAAAACAATTGGTAGATCCGTTTCTAGTCCAGCTAAGAGAGGATGTAGTTAGAGGAAGAGCTCTCGGGTTTGTGATTCAGGATGATGTAGTTTTGAGATTTCGAGGCAGACTTTGCGTACCATCAGACGTAGGGCTTAGACAGGCCATACTGAGAGAAGCTCATACTACACCGTATTCTCTCCACCCTGCTACAAGCAAAATCTACAGGGATGTGAGGAACAATTATTGGTGGAGTAATATAAAGAATGATGTTAAGGAATTCATGTCGAAATGTTTGACATGCCATCAAGTCAATATCGAACATCAATGACCAGCAGGGTTGCTGAAATCACTTCCAATTCTGGAATGGAAATGGAAGGATATTACGATGGATTTTGTCACCAACATGCCGAAGACACGAATGGGGATGAACATGATTTGGGTTATCGTTGATCGACTAACCAAATCAGCTCATTTCCTGGGAATTAAAGATAATTAGGGACCCGAGAAATTAGCCCGTATATTTATTGCATAAGTCGTTAGGTTGCATGTGATTCCAAATAGTATTATTTCTGATCGAGATGGTAGATTTGTGTCACATTTCTGGCAGTCCGTTCACCAAGCTTTAGGGATGGAACTGAGGCTTAGTACATCGTACCTCCCTCAGACTGATGGGTAATCCAAGCGGACAATTCAGGCCCTTGAAGATATGTTACGAGCATGTGCCTTAAATTGGAAAGATGATTGGGAATCGCACTTGCCGCTAATTGAATTTGCATATAACAATAGTTGGCATGTATCGATTAAGATGGCACCATTGAGTCTTTATATGGACGTAGATGTAAATCACAACTGTGTTGGGATGATTCGTCTGAATTGATCAGAACGGAGCCGTTCATGTTAGTAGAGACCAGAGAGAAGATTATTTTAATCCGTGAGAGACTCTTAGCTGCCCAAAGCCGACAGTCGTACGCTGACAATAGACGTCGTCCGTTAGATTTCGAAGTTGGCGATCACGTGATGTTAAAAGTATCTCCAACTCGAGGATTTTATTGCTTCGGGAAGAAGGGTAAACTTAGTCTGAGGTATATTGATCCTTTGGAAATTTTAGAACGAATCGGAGAACTCGCTTATCGTTTAGGTCTTCCGCCATCGTTAAGTCACGTGCATAATGTGTTCCATGTCTCCCAGTTGAGGAAATATGTTTCAGGCCCTAGCCATGTTATCAATTTTGGGGAGATTGAGTTAGGTTCCGACATCACATTTGAGGAGAAAACGATCCAGATTTTGGAGCATAGAGTAAAACAACTTTGATGCAAAACCATTCCTTTGGTGAAGGTACAATGGTCAATACATGGAATGGAGGAAGCTACATGGGAGATCGAGGACAGTATGAGGTCGAGGTATCCAGAGTTATTCGTATCTTAAGTTTCGGGACGAAACTTTTTGTCAGAGGGAGAGAATGTAATATTCACATTTTTTCTGATATTATTAGCTATTTTCATTTTGTCGTTTGGTTGAGAACTACTGTGTAATGGATCGGTTGTTGTGTAATGTTTCGTTTAGTTCATATAGTTGTGTTGTGCATGGGAATCTTAGTGCACCCTAAGTAGGTAGATTAGCGCATGTTATGGTGGTGGATTAGTGCACGATGGAGATGTTTGGTAACGCGCGCTATGCCGGTACTCCAGTAAGGGCAGAATGTTTTTAAGGTTCTGGACTCAGGACGGACTGGACAGGTAGCGCACGCTATGCCGTATGATAGTGTGTGCTACGTTGCTTTAGTAGCGCACGCTACACTATGATAACCAATGCTATTTCAGCCGGACAGTCGAGGCAGAATGTTTCAGGACTCTGGAAAGGAACAGGTAGCGCATGCTATTGAGGCCGATAAAGTGCGCTAATGTGACTTGGTAGCACGGTATTTATCTAGTAGCGTACACTATTAGGGCTGGGCAAAACATTCTGGAGTTGGGCAGAGAGTTCAGGTCATGTCGGTGGAAACAGTTAGCGCACGCTAACCGTAGAGCATTAACGCACGCTAACAGATCCTGGCCGAAGGTTCTGGACCAAGGTTGGCCAGTTAGCGCACGCTAACTATAGGCCGTTAGCGCACACTAAGGCGTGCTTATATATAGGCCTGAGTAGTCAACTTTTTCTCATTCTTTTCACTTCTCATTCTCTTCTTCGGCGATCTAGACGGTTCCAGGGCTGTGTACGCGAGGATTTCGGCCAAACCTCTTTAGATATCAACATTCTTCAACTCCTAGCAAAGATTTATCCACCTCCTAACATCTTTCACCAAAGATTTGAGGTAATACTCCTTAGAACCCTAATTTTTGGGGGTTTTGGTGGATTTTATTTTTCCGACGGATATAGCTTCAAATCAATGATAGATTATAGTCGTATATTCATGTTTTCATGTATTCCTCGAAGTTTTATGGATTGATTCCGAATTTTCCTTCGTAGATTTAGTATGATTTGGAATGCCTCCGTAGTGTTCGACAAATTGCTCCTAAGGGTAGAACTTAGGGTGATTCTTGGATTTCCAGTGGAATTGTAGTTGATTGAGTCTCGATTCTTGTTAAGAGCGGAAGTTGGGAGATAGTTCGAACCGAAGCCTTCTTCATTCGTCGTTCCTTCGTGAGTTAGAAATCCAGGCAAATACCTTATTGCAATGATTTATGGCATGCATTTCTGTGATGATTGATGTGAATGTTTGTGTGTTGTGAGGATGCCCACTCGGGGAAGGTTAGACGGGACCTCCGACGACCGGTACTTGGGGACAGGTCAGGGCGGTGGTATTCTCATATTGTAAATGCATGTGTATTAAAATATTGTAATATTGTACTTGCACTAGCGGTTGTTGCTAACCCCTTGTTGGGATGAAATGTTTGATACATTTAAGGTACTCTCGAGGTTCAGGAGCCTACACATGGCGCATATGGAGCTGATAGGCAGACCGAATGTTAAAGAGATCGAGCCAGTAGTTGTTTGGGAAATGTTGTTGTTGGTCTTCTTATTCAATGTTGTATTTGGTTTCGTTGTAATATGTCGTGTGATGTTTGTGTACTTTGTTGAATGGTGTTAAACTCATATATTTTGGCCGCGGCCGAGGCCCAACTTATGTTTTTGTATCTTACATCTCTTATTGTCGTGTATTGTGTGTGTGTGACGTCATCCTGGTAGGCCCTGGTGGGTCCTACGGCGTGTAATTACCCACAATGAAATTTGGGTGTTACATTTCCAACCACCAAAAATCAGCTGGGTTTTCAACCTCCAAAAAATCACCTGGGTTTTTCAACCTCCAAAAAGTCAGGTGGGTTTTTCAACCTCCAAAAAATCAGCTGGATTTTCAACCACCAAAAATCAGTCGAGTTTTCATCAGGAAAAAGTCAGTTGGGTTTTTCAACCTCCAAAAAATCAGTTGGGTTTTCAACCACCAGAAATCAGCTGGGTTTTCCAAACTTGACTGATTGCATTAGACTTGGCTGCAAAAATTAATATAGTTACAGCCCAGGCTCCCAAGGCCCAAGTAGCCCAAGTCCAGCCCAAAGTCCAATTGCTGAGAATCAAGAACCAAGAACCACACCCAAGCCCAGGCCCATGCCCACGTTGTAACACCCCGAGATATTCAGGATAATTACAGCGCCGTAAATACTTTATATATGGATTTACTAGGCTAAGAATTTAAAACAACAATTATAAAATATTACAAGTGGAATTATTATTACAAATCGGGTTTTTCGAGAATGAAAGACAAACACCGAATAGAATTTATCAATACATGACCAATCAAATCAACACGAAAAGGACAATATATTCGAGTACTTATTCAATCACGCCACAACTGAAAGGACTTTCCAGACCGTTAACATCACTTTGCACCCTCGTCATCATAATGCTCTTGTGGTTGTTTTCCAGCTCTCCTGGATCCTTAACATAAAACACATATCCACCCCCAAAGGGGTTAGCCCAACGATGCTAGTACAAATACGATAATTATTCACAACAGATTATTCGACGATTCATGAAGAATAATAATGACAACAACAACAAGCCTCTCCTACGAGAAGACTAACAATGCATTTCACAACAAGACAATCACAACCTGCACATGGTATTCCGATGATCCAGCATTCACTGCATAGATCCCAAGATGATCCCGTCGGACCAACACGAGGTGGAAAACCCGTCCAATGATCCAGCGCACGCTAGCATAGATCCCAAGATGATTCCATCGGACCAACACAATGTGGACAAACGATAATTACACATATGCACGACAACACGAATAACATGAATACGGAAAACATATTAAAGTACTTGCCTAGGGAAAGATGACAAGGATTAAGTACTTCGACGAACGTCAATTCACTCGAAGGTCGTCCCTTCGTTCAACCACTTGGAAGATTCGAACCTTTTACAAAAATAAATAACGAAGAGTTCAACTTGTGTATACATAACCAACACACGAGTACCTAATGTTCCTAACTACGATCGGTTTAATCCTCCTACATACGGTCGATTCACGGTTCAACCATCCGACGAATACTTAGTCGGACATCATGTGAATCGAATGCCAATAACGGGGATAACTTGACGACGTCTATGAAATCAAAGTTTATTCATGTCATCACAATTCCATACTCCAGTCTTGATTATGAATTCTAATATATGGTTCGGCTATCCTATGATTCATATCAAGGGTATGATACAAGATGAATGATTTCCAAAACAGCTTTTCAAAGGAAAACGTATTCAACCGCGTTCTAGGTTTAATTTACCGCTAAGAATCCCATTCTCCCTCAAAGTAGTTCTTCCTACCAAAGTTCTATGTTCGATACGTTTTGTCACCAACATAATCACTTCATTCTAACCATTAATATGAAGAAAGTTATCCAATCAAAATTGGTTCTTAAAAGATATGAACTTTTTCTTGATGAAAACCCTCAAATATTCATTCTCTTGAATTCCTCTATCATAGGTGATAATACTAACAAGTCATTTGATATAGGAACCTTTCGAAATCATCATCAAAGGTATGTGACAATCCCAGAAAACTCAATCTTAATGTTTTAACATAACAAGGCTCAACTTGAAATGTTCTTAAAAATGGAAAGCTCAAGTATAATCATCCCAATCCTCCTAAAATGTGGTATTCGGTTATTACGTCATCAATGGAATCTAATAATCTGAGTAGCATACTCATAACATTCTTAAGAACATGAATTCAAGGTTGGAGTAACTTCGACATACCTTATACGGAGAGAAACGGTGAAACAATCGATAGAACTCAACACCGGAAGCTTGAACACCGATCCAAGATGTCTATGATCTTCAAAACCAAGTTGAGAGGCTGATATAAGGAGTTTATAGGATTGGGAAACTCCCAAAGTTCCAGAACTCGGACAAGGAGTGGAGGGGAAATGAAAGAAGGTTGTTGTCTATAAATAGAATTCTGAACTTAACGTATGTTAGCCACAACACCTTACGTACGCTAGCTACTTAACGTATGCTAGAAACAAATCGTTACGTACGCTATCGACCATCAGTAGCTCGCTGCTTCATTTATGTCCTCTTTAACGTATGTTAGGAACAACATGTTACGTATGCTATCGCTCGTACATAGCTCACCGCCTCATTTCTGTCCTGCCTTACGTACGTTGTTTACACCCTTACGTACGCTACTTGATCAACCTAGCGTACGTTATTTTACCCTTTTAACGTACGCTATGATTCGTTGACTTGCCTTTCTAAAAGTTGTCCAGGTTCATGCAGGGGATCCGACAGCATCTTTATCCGGCTCCACACGCCGACCATACTTTATCTGCTTTGATCGTCTATTGCGTACGCTACGTTTCCCACATAACGTACGTTATCTATGGTTATTAGCATACGCTATGTCCATTAGTTACCGTAAGTTAATATCATGCAGACGCATGCACGAATTAACAAACTCTACACAGTACGATCATGAATACTGGGATACGGATACGGGAAAATCATACTTCGATTAATTATACGACGTAATCACATACCACAAGGTTCAAATATAAATAAAAATACACAATATTTATCCAAGTATTACAACGCCCACGCCCGAGCCCGAGCCGACCCGAGCCGACCGGCGAGCGGGCGGCGGCTTCGCGCATGTGGTCTTTGCATCGTTGACCCATTAGTGTATACTACTAGCTTGTTGGACTACTCATGTACCTTATTTCTAATAAACTAGTCAATAAGGCTTTAATTTTTCAATGTGGGATAACTTTTCATACTCACTTTAACTCTCCACCATTTCAATTAAATGGACAACTTTAATCATTTATTTCTCACTCACCGGAAATCGGTTTTGAGAAAATTAAAATCTAATGTTTATCTTCTCGAAACGTAGATTCAAAATTTAATATTTAATTCTCAAAAATAAAATATTTTATCATCATTAAATTGGTCTAAACTGAGTCAAAACTCATTTTTCTAAAATCAATTTCCAACAAGTTAGACGAAATTGAAGATAAAGGTCTGAAAAGTAAGTCACTAAATATTCTCCGGTTTTGAATGCATTTTTTTTTGGGTTGGTTGTTGCCGTTTATAAGAATGAATTTTGAAACTTGTTAATCTTTTTGTTCAAGTTTATGTTGATTTGTATTATAAATATTAATTTCAAAAATAATAACAATTCTAAGATTGTTGTTTTGTGAACAATTATTGTTCATAGCCCATTGTAAGAAGATTTCTGGAAACATATTATGTGAAGTAGGTTTAAACAATTATTAACCGTGTTAAGTGCAATTGTCCATGTGGAAGTGGTTTAATCGTTTCGATAAACATAATGCTGCAAGTAGGATATTGTTGCCGGTTTAACATTAGAGGTGGAAACAGTTCTAATATGTAATTGATTTATTGTTTACAGATTATAATTTATATCTGGAGACAGTTTATGTTTTTTTAAAGTGAGACAAAATTGTGAGAACTATGAATAGTTTTCAGCGTATAACTGATTTGAGGAGACAATTATGTGAAATTTTTTCAAGGTTATTTTTGTGTATATGTTGTGACATTTATAGTACTTTATAGTTATGATTTTAATTAAATATTTCTCGAGCTATATATTTCACACAGATTGATGCACTCGGCTTCGCAGCTTTGGCCATTCACATAGATCGTATGCTGGTCATGAACTGTTGGGATTTTTTGCCAAATACGAAGGCACAACGGAAGAATAAATTGACTCAATCAATATTCGAACCCTTAATAAGATCGATCAATCATCGTATATACTAATATATAATACAAAGTATGAATTTAAAAACCATACTGTTGAAGCCTTCTGATTAAATATTTGATGAAGAGCTCGAGTCTGATTCGAAAAGATTATAGATAATCCAATACCGAAAGCATGACTTCTCTACGTAACACGCGTCAGAAAGATTATCGGAAGAAACTTTTATTTCTTGTTCTCCGAGAACACGGCTAGAAGTAAATAGAAGAAGCTTTTTATATTTATTTCAAATACTCTAAGTAAATGATATGTATTTTTCTCTCATAATACACTAAAACTTAAGCTTAAAGCTTAAGTAAATGATATGTATTTTTCTCTCCCCGGTATTGTAACCATGTTTCGAACATACCTGTTATTTTGTAAATTTGGTTCAAGTTTATCCTTCGGCGTCGGAAAATACCATGTGCACCGCACGTGACCGAACTCGACAATTTTCCCCATTATATATCACGTGCGGCTCGCGTGGCCAGTACATGTGGAAGAAACGCCGATGCGTTTTTGTGAAAACGGGGCCCGATTTTTTGGCGAAATTAAACAAAAAAAAATTGAATTCAAAAATAACAAAGGCAATTAAAACGGAAAAAGAACCCTAAATCCCAAACATCAATCCCCTTTTCAGTTCTTCTGCAATTCGCACGAACCCTAATCCCTAAGTTCATATCCTGATTTTTGGCGATAAAGTAAGCCAGTATCACCCGACATTGTTGTGAGGAATTGGAGTGAGCTTCAATCTTGGCAACATGGTGATGATTCGAGAGCAGAGGAGCAATTTCTTCCCTCCTCTAGTCTACCGTGAGTGTTTCCTTATATCTCTTAATGAAACTACAATTATTGTGTAATTTAAGATGTTAAATTTAATTGTTAGTAATATTTTGTAGATCATGGTAGCAATAGTGTTACCCCTCAGCATTTTATGGTGGGGAATTTAAACATGGTTTAACGGGTAGGACAGCTGGTGTAATTACTGCATCTAGGTACATAGATGGTAGTATGCTTAAATTTGATTCTGTTGAGGAAGTGTTTGCATGTGTTGTTGGTTTGAAACATTTGCTTAAAGAAGTCGGAATAGATGATGTTAAGGGTTGTTATTATCTGTCTGATGGGTTTAAATTGATAATAAATGACAATGAAGTTAAGTATTTCTCGTCTGAAACAATCAGAAGGAATAGGATTGTTGCAATATTTGTTGATGCTAGCATATTTTCACCACCACATCTGAACCAATCTCAGCCAACACCACCAATTCTGGGCCAATCTCAGCCAACACCACCAGTTATGGACCAATCTCAACTAATTCCACCACCACCAATTCATGATACACAATCTCAGCCTGTCCAAAATGATTCAGAACCTGTAATTACCCAAGAGCCTAGTATTGTTAATAGGCCAGTCCTTCATGATGTTGTCCTTCATGATGATTTAGACATAGGTTGGGAGAGTGCAGAAATTGAGGTTCAGAACATAGAGAGGCAGTTTCATGATGGTGATAGTGATTATAACCATGAGCTAAGTGACCGTGAGTACAATCTGGCAAAAAGTGGTGATGATTTGAATGAGCTAAGTGATAGAAAATATGAGGAGAATGATGATAGGGCAGGTGGTGGGGATGGTGAGAATGGTTGTGTTATTGAGTCAGAAGAGAGTGATTATGAAGATATGTTGCTTAGTGAGGAATTAGGCGAGGAAGATGTTAGAGACAGAAATTTATTTGAGAGTGGTGATGAACTAAATACTGATGATTCTTATGTTGAAGTTCCTAAGAGTAGGTTGAAGTCATTTGATGAGTCTGATATGTATGATCCAGTATTAAAACATGGGCTTAAGTTTTCTAGTAAAGAGATTTTCAGAAATGCCATTAATTCAATTGCTATTAAAAAAAGAGTGATTAAGTTCCCAAAAAGTGACAAGGGTATGGTTCATGCAAAGTGTTCTGATAAAAAGTGCAAATGGAAGTGTCATCTTTTGAAAGCACAAAATGAAGAAAGTGGTTTATCCATGAATTGTAGCCAAGACACACATGCACCAGAGCCAAGAAAACAACTAACCTAAACTACAAGTGGGTGGCTAAGAGATTCTTAATTAAATTCCAAAATAATTCAAAGAGAGATATGAGCACCTTCCAAAAAGATGTAGATGAGGAAATTGGGGTAGCAATATCAAGAAATCAGGCTTACAAGGCCAAAAAATATGCATTGAGGTTGTTGGAGGGAAGTTCTGAAGACCAATATGGGGCCTTGTGGGATTACATTGCAGAAGTTAAGAGAACCAACCCAGGCTCAACCTTGATTCTAGGAACTGGTGAGGAGAGTTGATTTGATAGAATGTATGTGTGGAAAAAGGAAAAAATAAGGGTAAGAAGAAAGATTGAAGTTTAGACAAATTTCTTGTTACATCTTTTTAAATTCAGTTGTAAGACAAATTTCTTGTTACATCGTTGTTTGGAATTTTAGTTTGGGTTTCAATTTGTAGTTGGATGAACTTGCATTTGAATTCAGTTTTAGATTAAATGATGATATGTTGATCCTTGTTTAATGACAATGTAATCATATGTGAATGTATTTGTCATCAGTTTGTGTTTAACTTATGTCTTCATTACATTACTAATGAAAAACCCAGTTGAACTTAACTTGAATGGAAACTGAACATCATATATATATATATATGTATGTATAAACATAAATATAGTATTCATTCCACTAAATCCATTCAAAATGATACAATTCAGTTGGAATCAATAGAATACCATTCAAAATGATAAACTGAGTCGATAAGTCGAGACATAGCTACAACTTCAATACCAAAATACAAAAGAAATTACACTTAACCCATATTATCCTACAATATACTATACAGAACACTTAAATATCACATGTACTTTGCAACTATCCAACCAAAGCCTACTGCAATGACAGTTGCAAAGGCCCCGACAATACGTGCACGTAAAACTTGATTCTCCCTCTTCAATTCTTCAACTGTTTTATCCAAGTATGTCATTTTTGCATTCGTTTCCCCAAACTGCTCTCTAAGGTGCCACACCACAGTGTCCATTCTACTAGAACTGTCGTTCCAAGCCCCGTCAAACCATTCAAAGAAGCCACAACCTGGATTGATGCCCCCTACAAATATCAATAATAAATAATATCATAGTACATAAAAATAGTATTGAACATTAAATTATGGGATATTGAAACTAAAAATATACCTTGTAAACATCGCATGCGTAAAACCTTCTCGATGGGTTTTCTGCGGTCCTTGAAGTGCGCACTCTGGCCTTCTTCCCGCAGAAGCATTCAACATTGTGGTAATTTGTGGCTGATGAGTTAGATTACATTTCGGGCACTGAATCGTACAAGAATTGAGAAGGAAATGAAATATAACGGACACAAAACCCTTAAAGACTAAACAAAGACTCGGCTTTACGATGGGAGTGTAAGATATGAGGAGAATAAAATTAAGGTTTAGGGTTTATGAAATTGGGGAAGACGATGAAGAGTTACGGAATAGGGAATTCCTTTTAATTCCCTTTTATATGCCATCTTAAAAAATGTCAAACCTTTTTTGTATTTTTGAATTCGGCTTTTTTTTTTGATTTCGCCAAAAAATCGGGCCGCATTTTCACAAAATCCCATCTTTCTTCCATGTGTACTGGCCACGCGAGCCGCACGTGATATATAATGGGGAAAATTGGCAAGTTTGGTCACGTGCGGTGCACATGGTACTTTACGGTGCCGGAGGATAAAATTGAACCAAATTTATACAATAACAGGCATGTTCGAAATATTGTTACAATACTGGGCATATTCGAAACAGGGGTTGCAATAACGGGCATAAACAGTAATTTTCCCTTCCATTTTACCCACTTAATTTATTCATCAAATGAATGATTACAGTCACACACATCTTAATATATTCATCATCATCAAAATACACCAAGACACGTGTGTAGGGGGCACCATGAGTAATCATGGAGGACTGGTTCGTTTTGATCTGTGAAACGGACCTTCGTATGTCTAATTCGATAGATACACCTTGTTCCATTAATTAATTATATCAAATAATATTACAATTATTTCTTTAAGAAATAATATTTTATGAATAAAAATTTAATTACCCAGTAATTTATTTTTAATTCATAAGACCATATTAATTTATTCAATAAATTAAATCAGCCATCAAATGTCCAATATTCACTAAGAGATAATAAACTCAATTTAAGAAGTCATCTATCCTGTGTGCGCGATTCTGCAGGTTCATCTCATTTAGCAATTGGAGGATCCAAAGAGTGTGAGTAACATCTAGCCAGTCTCATAGCTCACACTGTATCCCTAACTGAGAACGAAAGATGGGATTCATTCCAAAATATTATCTGTATTGAGTACAGTATACTGGTAAACCCTTCAGTCAGATGTCCCGATCAAGTTATAAAGCCACTGCAAGTCAAACCCTATCTTTACTTGATTAGATGCATGAGTTAATCTAAATCGAGATCACTGAGCTATCGTGTATCAAATACAACTAGCTTATATGATATGGCAAAAGACTTATGATCTCATCTGACATTAACCGCATATGACATTCACCTGCTCACTTACAGGGGAGAGAATCCTTTATTGGTATTCAGTAGAGACTGCTACTTGTCCATCGTGTTGTACTTTGAGGTTGACTCCATCAATTAGTGATTGGATCGAACTACTCTAATGAATAACTTAATGCCAAAAGCATATCTCCTACTGAACCCTCAAGTCTAAGGTTCACATATACCTATCACACCCTTTCGATTCATTCGTTGACTATTCCGGGGTGAAATTCATGTGATGAATCGAGATGATACCCTCGAGTATACTAATGTAAGTAGCATAACGTGTGCTTCCACTAACTATTAGTAAGTACATGCACTCTACATGTCAACGTACACATCATACAAGTCTTGCCTAAACTCAATGTCCAGTTAAGTTTTGTCGAATCGCGAATTGATTAAGCATTTTAGCTCTAAACTTTTCCAGTGTCGATCCTATTATCCAATAAGAAGTGAAATTTTCACTCGCATATACAAAGACTATATTTCTACATTTATATTTACTATTTCAGGAATGTCATTGATATATAATAAATAAAGAAATATTCATTTGCCTTTTGATCATAAAAATCTAAGTTCATAATTATAAGTACAATGCTCTCACTCTCTCAGCCTCTGAGTAGCATCCGAGGATATATTCCTAACGCTCTTCCATTTGTACTAAATGCCACAAATTTTGGTATCTAATATTCATTTCCTCTAGATGGTGCTCTAAGACCTTCTGAGAAAGTGGCTTCGTTGGTGGATCAGCGATATCCTCTGAGTCTAGCTTTTGCAGTGTGATATATCCTTTTTGAACCATCTCTATCATAATGTGATATTTTCTCTCAATGTGTTTTGCATTGTGGTGACACCTAGGTTCTTTAGCTTGTGCAAGAGCTCCGTCATTGTTATACAAAAGCGGAATGGGTAGCTCTATGCAAGACACCACTTGAAGTTATCCTAGAAACTTCTTAATCCTAGAACCTTCATTGGAAGCCTCCGATGCTGCCTGGTACTCTACTTGGCAGGTGGAGTCTATAGTTGCGCTTTGTTTGGAACTTTTCCAAGATACTGCTCCACCATTAAGAGTATAAACTAATCTGGTAGTTGAGTCGTCTTTGTCACCTTCAACGTCAGGATCTTTGAAATCGTTCACATTCAGATCTCCACCTCCGTATATGTCACATCTCAAGACTGCTCCACCGTAGAATGCTATTGTTCATTCTGGGCACTCTCCTCTGAGCTAGCCCTCACGGTTTTATTTCTGGGAGCCTGCAAGTAGCTTCCCAGGAGGTCCCCATCTTGAGACTACTCTCGCCCGAACATGCTTAACTTTTGAGTTTCCATCTCCCCGAAGCCAGTGAGCTCCCAAAAGGCCTCATACATTTGGAGGCGGGCATGCACATATAAGGCACTTCTCCCCCTCTTCACTAGCCAATGTGGGATATCACAATCCACCTCCCCTCAAGGGCCCCGACGTATTCGTCAGCCCACTCGCACGACACGGCAGAGTGGCTCCCACACCAAATTGTCACATCCGAAGACCACTCCGTCGTAGCATGATATTGTCTGCTCTGGGCACTCTCCTCTGAGCTGGCCCTCACGGTTTTGTTTCTGGGAGTCTGCGAGCAGCTTACCAGGAGGTCACCCATCCTGAGACTACTCTCACCCAAGCATGCTTAACTTCAGAGTTTCCATCTACCCGAAGCCAGTGAGCTCCCAAAATGCCTCATACTGTTTGGAGGCGGGCATGTACATATAAGGCACTCCGCCCCATCTCCGCTAGCCGATGTGGGATATCACAGTATATAAGAACTAGATCTCTTGTGCTGCTTAGGTATTTGAGAACGTTCTTTACGGCTTTTCAATGTTCCCTACCTGGGTTTGCCTAAAACCGACTAACTACGCTCAAAGTGAACATAATGTATTGTCTTGTACACTCATAGCATACATTAGGCTATCCACAGCCTAAGCATATAATATCATACTCGTTTCATTCCTATCTTTCCCACTTTGAGGACACATAGTTTTGGAAAGTTTTATACTATATTACATCGGCAAGAACCCTCTTTTAGTATCTTCCATCTTAAGTCGCTTTAAGATTTTAATTATGTAGAGGACTTGTGAAAGTCTTATCATTCTTTTTGCTCTATCCCAGTAGATGTAACACCCCCAGATCCGACTGGGAATATTACAGCGCCGTCGGCCCCGAGATGGAATCCACAAGGCTGAAGGAAATTTTCGCAAACATTTACAAACGTCCAAGAGGCTAACGACGGTATTATCTATTTAAAACATTCGAAGACTTTATAAAACTCGTTTATCAAAACCGTTGTAAAATCTCATTTGAAACCACAAGGCCCGAAATGCTGAAACTCAACAGTTTTAAAACATACGTTAAGCTATCACTTACACGTACCGATAGAATAGATTTAGAAAATGATTGCCAAAGTAACCTAAGTTACCAGATACCAAAAGGCCATTTAAAAATACTCACGCGGCGGATAAAGACAAACAATTAAAATACTATAGCAGCGGAATACAACAACAGATCAGAAGCTCAATACACAAATACATGTCCTAGCCAGTATCCTTCGGGAAGCTCATCTCTTCACGACCGCTACAAGCTTGATAATCCAAGAACCTAAAAACAAAGCCCACGTTGGGGTCAGCCATAATATCCAACAATGATAACCATCGCATCACGTCAATAATTACATATCAATGGAAATACTAAGTAAGAATACGACCAATGTAATCTTACCGTCGTAAATTTACGAAAATCCACGATTCGTATCCTTAACAACACAATAAGATAATACCGAAATATCTGTACGGTATCTCAACAATACTCAAGGTTCTCAAAACATTATCATAATTCGCGATACAGAAATTATACCAACTCTAGCCAATTCAATCCATCGGATAACGTCGACAATTCCAATACGATAATCGATTGTCCGTCAAAGACAAGTATCAAGGAAATACGGAACATAACTCAAGATACGAAATACCATGACGAAATCACGTCAGTCTAATCCAAGATCAGATCAACACAACATACGAACATGGTCCTAACGCAAGACCTACAAATGCATACTCATGTGACAACGTCAATATGTTCACAACAATAACAACAATGTATACTTATGGCAAACCCATAACATATATATGCACAATAACAACAACACATATGGTAATCCAACGCACACAGCTATAGATTCCCATGATGATCCCGTCGGACCAACGCATGGTGGCATTACCTGTCCAGCGATCCAGCGCACACAGCTATAGATTCCCATGATGATCCCGTCGGACCAACGCATGGTGGACATACGACAACAATGCACGACTGCACAAGACAATAGTACACAATGCACGACAACAACCGTGCACAAATGCATGACAACAACGATACACGAATGTATCACAACATGATCGACACAAAATGACAAAAATGATTAGAGTACTTGTCCCGAGTCCTTCCAGAGCAATCTCGATGTCCAAACCATCACGGACAATTATCCTCAATACTCGATGGTACAAATTACCACGGACGGTAAATAATTCACGTCTTCATCTATACCACAATGTATCCTCGATACCAAGTATACCAACAATAAATGTAAATCATATACCTTATGATTTAATTCCCAAAACTCAAATACAACCTATAATCCCAAATCCCCTGTGATTACGATTATAAACATTGCTATACGAATTATAAACGAATGAAACTGAAACCATTCATTAAATATTATAAACTGAGCAAGTAATAACTTGCCTTAATACCGATGAAGCCGTTACCAATTCCATTGCCGTCATCTACAAGTCCCTCGGTCCCGACCAAAGTAATTCACGAACATACTCGAACACGACCGCAGCATACGGTTATAACCACCGATCAATATTCTGAACCTAGTAATTCGATAAACAACAAGTTCGATAGCAATCAACAATCGATAAAAATCAATTCACAAACCCAACGGCTCAACAATATCTCGGTTAACCACAATTCTGATCAAACCAACTTAAACGATCACGAATTCATAACCGAAATAGAATATACTACCCTGCCTGATGACTTAGCGCACGTTAATCACTTAACGTAGCGTGTGCTAAGTTGTTCCCGTTAGCGTGCGCTAGACAATAAGCTTAGCGTGCGCTAATGCTGTACAGTTTGCATGCTTTTCAGGTACCGATCAACATATGACGATTATCAAGAACACTAAGTGATCCAAAACCATGTTTATAGTTATCAAAACAACGAAATCCGATATCCTTTAACATACAAACAATCATTCAACTTATAATCCAAGTCCTATATCCATATATCATTTTCCTCAATATCAACATCATGAAACATTAAGAACGTAACAACACTTCCATAATCTATCATTACAGGGAGTAATCATCAACAATAACATCAACATCCGCAAAGGAGAAGGAGGATTAACCAACTTATCTCTAGAAAATGAACTACACAATACAAATCACCCAAATCATATTAATATCATCATACTACGGTAATCCATCTCATAATCATGCTTATCAACTTGTTTATGTAATAATCATCAACTCAAGAACATCAACATTCAATCCAAAACAAAATCCAAAGATGAAGAGGGATTACCTTTTTGAAGGAATGGATTGAATCCCAAGTTTGAATCCATTTCCAAGAACCGCCAATGATTTAAAGAACAAAGCTTTAATCCATGATTTTCATCTTTAATCTTGATAAAGATCATCATCTCGGAGTGTTTCTGGACCTCAGGTACCTCCCAAGGTTCTCTCTATCGGTTTCAAGAAGAGAATGGACGAAATGCTTCATAATACCCGTCTGTCCCTTTTTATAAAGTATATTACTAGCGTGCGCTAAACCTTATGTTTAGCGTGCGCTACGGCCTTAGCGTGTGCTAACTGACTTTGTTAGCGTGCGCTATCGCAGTCCAGAGGCTACAGTGTGGCTTCGTACATGTGCTTACGTACGTAACGCCCATGCATTAGCATACGTAACTTACACTCTCTAGCGTACGCAAGTCCTTGCGTTTAGCGTGCGCTAATATCAGTTGACTCGTTTGTCTGTATGCTCCGAAGACTGGTCCACACGCCGAAAGTGCTGACGAGGATAAGATTCCTTTTTGTCCAATATACCATTAGCGTGCGCTAACCTTTAGGGTTTAGCGTGCGCTAGTACTACATTACAAACATCCGTTGACTTATCAGAACGTGCGCCGAAAGTGGCCTGGTCCACACGCAGATTCCTTCCGATCTTACTGCATTAACGTGTGCTATGATTTTACCTTTCGTGTGCGCTAACCCTGCATGGTAGCGTGCGCTAAGCTTAACTATTAACGTGCGCTAATAAGGCTATACTTAGCCATTTTCAGCTATTCTTTTCCAACGTCTCGACATATCGGATACGTATACATGACGCACTATATCCTCTAATACAATTGTCGACCAAGTACGACAATTATACCGATACTGACATCTCAGTCCTTCATTATTTTATCTATACTGTACAGATTCCACGCTGTACAATATAACTCGGATAAAATAATATTAAACAACGGTAGTAGAAATTCCGGATATTACATACTACACCACTTAAAATAAGTTTCGTCCTCGAAACTTGCAATCCGTCATAGAAAAATAAACAAATCGTTCAACCAAAATATTTCGAAACCATCACGACAACGATCAATCATCATCATTCATGAATAACCGAAACAGCATACTTACCAGTGCGCAAAGTCGACGATCTCTTGAGATACTATTAAGTGACATCACTGTACAATCTCAATACACTTACAATCACATTCCATGAATCTCAACAAAAATATATCATCTTCGTATGAAATAATCTACCCGTTTCAAATCCTGTCTGCCTGATTACACAATCAAGTCCAAATCCTGATACAAATAAATAATACACGATGTGAAACAACTGCCCAACACAATGGCAACAAATCCCAAAATATCGACACAAAATCTGAACGCTCAGATGATCACTAGCAATGATCAACCAATAAATTAACCGAGAATATCATCGACATGATAACCTCCAATATGACAAACGAACGATCAACGATAATCGGGAATACCCTCACACGGTAAGCTCCAACATGATCAACATAGAACCGTAGAAACCGATATACGAAAGAACAAAATTCTCAAAACATTAAACAAATCACATACAGTGAATCTCAACGAAACACAACCGACTGGTGAACATTCCCCTCGGCATACGAACAACCAATCGCAAATCGATGAACATACCAATCATAAGTGGAGTGGGAACGACCACTCGATATCCAAAACAACTAGTATGGGGTCACCATCCCCAAATCTACACTTACAAAGAAATCATTCAGAAATCGCTATGGTACAAATCGCGCTACTACCATACCAATGGAATTACATAGCACATATGCCCCGATTTCGCAAAATCCAAAGTTCCAAAATTACATCCTGTGCAAAAATATACAACATGCAGCATATTGCTCTTATCCGGTCAATCAACCGATCATCTATGGATAACCAAACTATCATACTAGAGTTTGGATCCCTTTTCATAGTTCCATACTGATGTCTCATCCAGTTTGTGAGTTACACTCATAACTTCATCATGATATGCACTATGCACTAAATGCGTATGTATATCAGTCACATTTTCAAAACTAGTTTGAAATCATATAGTCTCGTCAAGAAGACAAATTTTAGAAAGTTCTTACAAAAATTTCAAAACTCAAAACAAAATTTTCGTCAGACCACAAAATAATTTTTTTTTGAAAAGTTAAACTGGCTCTATAATGCCAAGTATTCGGTAACAGTTTCCTTCGAATCCTCACGATTTCGAAGTCTTAAAATGAAAACTATGCAAATGATTGACCACACCCATACTCATGTATACCAATTCGGCTCGCTATTCCATCGGAAAACCACACGATAAAGTTACGAAATTTCAATATATAAATTCCGACTAAAAACTCCTTTTTCCACATATGACTCGCCACGTCAATCATTAATCCATCCTGGATCACCTCAAATATGCCATGACAAAACATTGAAACAAATCAACACAGCGAAAGACTTCCCGAGAGGTTTCATTTGAACAAATAAGCCAAGACTCCGAAAGGCAGGAACGAAATAGATAAACGATTAATAAAGTGTTTAACAATTCTCGGGAGTTTTAAGAAAACAGAAAGGCCTTTTGAAACATTAGTGTCTCAGCCCGTATCTCGTTCCGCATTACAAGAAGTTTAAAAAGTAGAAAACCCTTTTTCGGACACCAAGTCCTGAGTTATAAAACAATTTCAAAAATCTATTGGGTCTCGGCCCAAAAATCATTTATGGTAAAACATCCGTAAAACATTCATTTTGAAAAGTACCATTTTCAAATGCTCAAAAACAGTTCATATATTATAAAATGAATTAACATGACTACATGTTCTCCTGAACAATCCACAATATTTCTTCCAAATGCACAACTCCGTTCCAAAGCTTAACCGACATATTGATTTCCAAAATCATAACTTCTCAAGATCATCAATCCTGTCCCAACTCTGTCACCTTATACTGTAACGCATAATATTTGCTGAATCTCAAAGCATATCAACTTAGAACGGCAATAAATCTCAATATAATTCAAGAATCCAAATACTTACAGATCGTGAAGCCGACGATTCCCCGTGATACTGGCACATGTCTCGACTCAAGAAAATACTCGACACAGATATTTTCAAAACACACATTTTGCAAACTCAGTTCAACTCGAGAACACAACACAACTCTATCTGAAGAAACACGTTAACACCATTTGAAAAAGTTACAACAATCCCAGTACCACACTGGTAAATCACATAACGCACAAGCCCGAGTGAACAACAAAAACCCAGAGCTCAAACACTTGTCAACCGACAATTCGAATGACACGACAAAAGCATGACCCAACTCGACCCGACTGCCTAGGTTTTCACAACCTAAGCTCAGATACCATATTCTGTAACACCCCCAGATCCGACTGGAATATTACAGCACCATGGGCCCCGAGATGGAACCCACAAGGTGAAGGAAATTTTCGCAAATATTTACAAACGTCCAAGAGGCTAACGACGGTATTATCTATTTAAAACATCCGAAGACTTTATAAAACTCGTTTATCAAAACCGTCGTAAAATCTCATTTGAAACCACAAGGCCCGAAATGCTAAAACTCAATAGTTTAAAAACATACGTTAAGGTATCGCTTACACGTACCGACATAATAGATTTAGAAAATGATTGCCAAAGTAACCTAAGTTACCAGATACCAAAAGGCCATTTAAAAATACTCACGCAGCGGATAAAGACAAACAATTAAAATACTCTAGCAGCGGAATACAACAACAGATCAGAAGCTCAATACACAAATACATGTCCTAGCCAGTATCCTCCGGGAAGCTCATCTCTTCACGACCGCTACAAGCTTGATAATCCAAGAACCTAAAAAGAAAGCCCACAACGGGGTCAGCCATAATATCCAACAATGATAACCATCACATCACGTCAATAATTACATATCAATGGAAATACTAAGTAAGAATACGACCAATGTAATCTTATCGTCGTAACTTTACGAAAATCCACGATTCGTATCCTTAACAACATAATAAGATAATACCGAAATATCTGTACGGTATCTCAACAATACTCAAGGTTCTCAAAACATTATCATAATTCGCGATACGTAAATTATACCAACTCTGGCCAATTCAATCCATCGGATAACGTCGACAATTCCAATACGATAATCGATTGTCCATCAAAGACAAGTATCAAGGAAATACGAAACATACCTCAAGATACGAAATACCATGACGAAATCACGTCAGTCTAATCCAAGATCAGATCAACACAACATACGAACATGGTCCTAACGCAAGACCTACAAATGCATACTCATGTGACAACGTCAATATGTTCACAACAATAACAACAATGTATACTAATGGCAAACCCATAATATATATATATACACAATAACAACAACACATATGGTAATCCAACGATCCAGCGCACACAGCTATAGATTCCCATGATGATCCCGTCGGACCAACGCATGGTGGCATTACCTGTCCAGCGATCCAGCGCACACAGCTATAGATTCCCATGATGATCCCGTCGGACCAACGCATGGTGGACATACGACAACAATGCACGACTGCACAAGATAATAGTACACAATGCACGACAACCACCATGCACAAATGCATGACAACAACGATACACGAATATATCACAACATGATCGACACAAAATGACAAAAATGATTAGAGTACTTGTCCCGAGTCCTTCGAGAGCAATCTCGATGTCCAAACCATCACGGGCAATTATCCTCAATACTCGATGGTACAAATTACCACGGACGGTAAATAATTCACGTCTTCGTCTATACCACAATGTATCCTCGATACCAAGTATACCAACAATAAATGTAAATCATATACCTTATGATTTAATTCCAAAAACTCGAATACAACCTATAATCCCAAATACCCTGTGATTACGATTATAAACATTGTTATACGAATTATAAACGAATGAAACTGAAACCATTCATTAAATATTATAAACTGAGCAAGTAATAACTTGCCTTAATACCGATGAAGCCGTTACCAATTCCATTGCCGTCATCTACAAGTCCCTCGGTCCCGACCAAAGTAATTCACGAACATACTCGAACACGACCGCAGCATACGGTTATAACCGCCGATCAATATTCTCAACCTAGTAATTCGATAAACAACAAGTTTGATAACAATCAACAATCGATAAAAATCAATTCACAAACCCAACGGCTCAACAATATCTCGGTTAACCACAATTCTGATCAAACCAACTTAAACGATCACGAATTCATAACCGAAACAGAATATACTACCCTTCCTGATGACTTAGCGCACGTTAATCACTTAACGTAGCGTGCGCTAAGTTGTTCCCGTTAGCGTGCGCTAGACAATAAGCTTAGCGTGCGCTAATGTTGTACAGTTTGCATGCTTTTCGGGTACCGATCAACATATGACGATTATCAAGAACACTAAGTGATCCAAAACCATGTTTATAGTCATCAAAACAACGAAATCCGATATCCTTTAACATACAAGCAACCATTCAACTTATAATCTAAGTCCTATATCCATATATCATCTTCCTCAATATCAACATCATGAAACATTAAGAACGTAACAACACTTCCATAATCTATCATTACAGGGAGTAATCATCAACAATAACATCAACATCCGCAAAGGAGAAGGAGGATTAACCAACTTATCTCAAGAAAACGAACTACACAATACAAATCACCCAAATCATATTAATATCATCATACTCCGGTAATCCATCTCATAATCATGCTTATCAACTTGTTTATGTAATAATCATCAACTCAAGAACATCAACATTCAATCCAAAACAAAATCCAAAGATGAAGAGGGATTACCTTTTTGAAGGAATGGATTGAATCCCAAGTTTGAATCCATTTCCAAGAACCACCAATGATTTAAAGAACAAAGCTTTAATCCATGATTTCCATCTTTAATATTGATAAAGATCATCATCTTGGAGTGTTTCTGGACCTCAGGTACCTCTCAAGGTTCTCTCTATCGGTTGCAAGAAGAGAATGGACGAAATGCTTCATAATACCCGTCTGTCCCTTTTTATAAAGTATATTACTAGCGTGCGCTAAACCTTATGTTTAGCGTGCGCTACGGCCTTAGCGTGTGCTAACTGACTTTGTTAGCGTGCACTATCGCAGTCCAGAGGCTACAGTGTGGCTTCGTACATGTGCTTACGTACGTAACGCCCATGCATTAGCGTACGTAACTTACACTCTCTAGCGTACGCAAGTCCTTGCGTTTAGCGTGCGCTAATATCAGTTGACTCGTTTGTCTGTATGCTCCGAAGACTGGTCCATACGCCGAAAGTGCTGACGAGGATAAGATTCCTTTTTGTCCAATATACCATTAGCGTGCGCTAACCTTTAGGGTTTAGCGTGCTCTAGTACTACATTACAAACATCCGTTGACTTATCAGAACGTGCGCCGAAAGTGGCCTGGTCCACGCGCAGATTCCTTCCGATCTTACTGCATTAGCGTGCGCTGTGATTTTACCTTTAGCGTGCGCTAATTCTGCATGGTAGCGTGCGCTAAGCTTAACTATTAACGTACGCTAATAAGGCTATACTTAGCCATTTTCAGCTATTCTTGTCCAACGTCTCGACATATCGGATACGTATACATGACGCACTATATCCTCTGATACAATTGTCGACCAAGTACGACAATTATACCGATACTGACATCTCAGTCCTTCATTTATTTTATCTATACTGTACAGATTCTACGTTGTACAATATAACTCGGATAAAATAATATTAAACAACGGTAGTAGAAATTCCGGATATTACAGTAGAGGCGAATCTCTAGGATATAAGAAGCTTCTCACAAGTCTTTCATGGATAATGTACTTGAAAACCAAGCTTTTACAAAATTGACCATCCCTACATCATTTCCTACTAGTAGAATATCATCTACGTACATTATTAAGAACGTAAGCATGCTCTCACTCACTATCTTGTAAACATTGACTTTTTTTTCATTTTGCACGAAGTCAAACTCTTTGACAGATTCGTCAAAATGATGATTCCAACTTCGCCAAGCTTGCTTCAGTCCATAAATGAAATGCTGAATCTTGCATACTTTATGAATATCAGTTTGGGACATGAAGCTTTAGGCTGTTCCATGTAGATCTCCCCCTAGAGGAATCTATTAAGGAATGACATCTTTACGTCCACCTGACATATTTCAGAATTGTAGTGGGGTGCTATGGCTAGCATCATATGAATAGACTTGATCATAGCTACAGGGGAGAAGGTCTCATGGTAATTGATTACTTCCTTTTTGGAATAACCCTTTGCCACAAGCCTGGCCTTATAGAATTCCAGCATGCCATTCCCATCAGTCTTTCTATTGTAGATCCATTTATTTCCAATAGGCACTTTGCCCTTGGGACGCTCTACAAGAGTCACAACGTCATTGTTATGCATCGAGTCTATCTCTGCTTCTATAGCCTCACGCCATTTTGTGGAGTCTACATATGTAACAACTCTGTCCCCGGCCAGGACTGCTACAGTGCCGTGGATCCATTTCGGGGATCTACAAGCCCAAACTTGTGATTACAATGATTCATAACGACCGGCAAGGTCGAATAAACACAATAGTAATATCACGACCTGCAAGGTCGAACATACTCACAAACGAATTGGTACAAAGGAATTTCGTAATAACATGTTTATCATACAGGCTACCAGACTCGAATTGAAACTCAGGCCCACACACGGGCGTTACAAATATATGGCAACAGCAACTCGCTTGTACACAACAACTGCGACAAAGACAAATATATAAAAGAGTGGATCATCAGGAGGCAATATCGATGGTGCCCTTTGATGGAATAATGCTTTGATCCATAATAATAATAGTATCTCTATGCTTTTATTAATATAATTGGTGATTATATTTCATGAATAATTATTATTCTGCTTACGATCATCAATTTTGTGACTTGATAGCAAAACTCGATAAAGCATAAAAATAATATTATTCTACAATATCCCTAGTTCTATTGAAACCAGTATGATGAGTGATAGATGACTATGTTTTACTAGTTATGGATATGGAATATCATATCATATCGTAAATACATGTTTGGAACATGGTATTGGATACGACCCAGCATGAGAATTCTTCATGGATCGCGTCATAAGAATTTCACATTATGTTATGTAATATTTAAAGTCCTTTAACCTGAATGTACTACAGTTTCCTACATAACCGGTATCATGTCTTGACACTATACAAACATCATCTTTGTCCGGGTGACTAAAAAGTATGATTATTGGATATAATATGAATTATGCAGAGGGATAGAAGTGTCTAGAGGGGACTTGTCCCTCTCATGCTAGAGAGAGATATCCATGGGCCCTTGATATGTTAAATTATGGAAATACATGGCCATGCTCAGATATTATCAATAAAGAGTTATTGATATATATATATTTGACTCGACAGTTTAACTAGAAATCAAGAATTATATAATTAAGCTATATAAGGATGACTTGACCATGCTTTATGCTTAATTAAGATATCGCGTGGCGAGAGGATTTTATATTAGTCTATAACAAGACTTGTTCGGAGCATCGAATTATTCATTTAAATCGGATAATCATAATGTCTTGCTAGAGACCGCTTTTGATTTGTGAGTTTGATAAAATTGTTTTATGCTCACTGCCGTTTTAAATGAACCTACAGGGTCACACACTTAAACGAACTCGACGGGCATTTTTATCTGTTATTATTTCGAATATATATAGATACACACACACACAATATCAAAGGAATCGGATTCCTTGATATTGTCCCCTCCACCTTTTGACTAGAGGGGGCCATGAGACATGGGAGTTGATTCCCCATGTCTTGTCTCCTAATTGACCAAGACATGTGAAGGAATCAGATTCCTTCACATATTATATAGGAGAGAGGGGTGTAATGAGAGAAGGAGTTGAAACCTGATTTCTAAAAACAAGCAGATTGTTTTCTCTCTCAGTTTGGAGTTTCAAAACTAAAACGAAATGCACATAACACTTCTAGATTTCGGAAATTGGAAGGCAGATAGGAGCTAGCACACCGAGACCGTTCGCAACTTGTTCGTTGTGTGGATACCGGTAAAGGTCGTTCGTAATTCGCAACGTCTGGAGGTGGTCAACGACCTTTAACGCAAGGTAACTATCTCCACCATCGATATTTCATAATATACATGGATCCTCGGACGGGTTTTACAAATTAAATTTATTTCCGCTGCGTATTTATACTCATAAAACCATTACATCCTTCATCTTCGTGCACTCCCTGCGCCTGCTCGTCATGGTATTCTGTACCTGAATACATAAATAATGTATGCACCCCCGAAGGGGTCAGCAAACAGCCGGTGCAAGTACATTGATAACATGAATATATATAACGTGCAGAAATATAAAACATAACAGTGGTCCATTCATATCATGTAATTTTTCCGGAACAATACGCATATCATCAAACAATAAAAACCACAGGGTTATACCAGTATTACTCCACTTCATACCCCAGAGCCCTGGTCAGGGCAATCCCATTTTGGATAACCCGCCGAGTGATACGCTGGCTCAGCATAACGTACCCCATAGCCCTCGTCAGGGCAATCCCCAGTCTCGGCCCACACAGTTCGAGCGACCACATTTATTTTATAAAATATCACTTTTCAGAAAATTTGTCAACTCATTTCCATTTTTTTTCAAGAACATCATAAAATGCAAGATAATACATAAAGCACGATCAAGGTACTTGCCTGTGTGCCAATAAATGGGGAATTTGATTGACAAGAAAATGGAATGAGCGATTCACCAGACTTCTGACCTAGAATGAATAATATAATATTATATAATTATTACAAGAGTTATTATTACGAATTAAATAGATATTAGAACTCTAGTCTCAGGTTTAGTCGGTTAAAGGGTAAAAATATAATCTCTAATACACCTCGCACGTTATAAGAGTATAAGAAGGTTATGTTTCGAATTAGGGACTATTTGGAGGTCGTTTGACTCACTTTGAATCGAAAACGGGAGGTTATACACTTTTCTAAAAAAAAAATGAAAGTATTTAGGTCAAAACATAATTTTAAAACCTTTTTAAAAGTCTAAGGTGTCAACCTGAAATAATTAAAAACTTGCCAAAAATATAGTTTGGGGGTTAAATTAAAAATTTAGAGAACTTCAATCAAGTCCAAATTTATTTCTAATTCCCAAATGACATAGCCCTAAACTTTTAAAATTTATGTTTTTCACCCCAAAATTTTATACAACCACCTAATCCTCGTTTTAACTTCCTCCCATCTATCGTAACTTCACCGGGAACTTCTTTATCATCGATTAACATCATTTTTATACATAAAACACATTAATTCCCCAAGTCGGCACCCGCGAAACTCACACACTAACACACATACTCTATACACATATCTCTCGGCACACCCACACACCCCCAACTCCACCACAAACACACTCAGAACACTCTCACACATACATACATACAGGCTGGGCACACACACACACAGTCACATACACGCACACACAGTCACATACACACACCCGCACATGGTCCCTGTCACATATACACACATACAGAACACACACATCCACACACACAAACAAACATACACACGCACATACAGCTTACACGAACACATAACACACACATATATACAGCTCTACACATACACACACATTTATATATACAACTCCACACACCTATATATATTATACAAGATACTTACCTATTGAAGATCTTCTCCGTTTCCCTCTTCTCCTCTCCCGTGTCTTTCGTTCTTTTTTTTTCTTTTTTTTCTTTTTCTAGGTTGTTCGCAGGTATGTGTGTGTTTGAGTGGGGGGTGGGGGTGGGGGGGAGGGGGTATCTTAAGCCGTTTTCTAAGACGGTGTGTGAGTCTCTCTCTCTCTCTCTCTATATATATATATATATATATATATATATATATATATACACACGTATCATTATAATTTATTATTATTATTATTATTTCTATTTTTCATCCCGACAATTCGGCGAAAAGACGATGACGTATAAAATATCGTATGTACCATATATAATGCCACAGGTACCATAATTACGAAAATTCATGTTCGTCATACTAAACAATGCGAGGTGGTATAGCTCTCAAGTCCGACTTAATAATCAAATTCATACGACGGTTCCCAAAATTTCAAACCATCCAGTTTATCTGCTAATTAATCGAGAGTATGGGCGAAATGCCTCGTTCACCGACCGTTACATGCATACAATTAGATTACGTCTTATCAACACTTACGGCTGTAATAGCACTTACTTAAGGCCGTACTGATATCGGAGCACTTACCTTCTCGCGGCCGACTCGAACTTTCCGGACTCTTCTCTCAACCGACCTTATTGTGGTGGTAGCTCACCCTTCTTTACAGCCGTAACTTACCCTTCCTTAAGGCCGTAACATTCCTCTGCTTGTGGTCGTAACCTTGTTCCCTTGCAGTCGTTGAGTTATGTTTTTAATTCTCAGCCATACCCGAGTTCTGTATTCCCAACCATCCCATTCTCCTTTCGACTGTTATTGACCATAAGCCCGTTTAAGAAGTATTTCTTAGGATCGATCTTTGCCGATACAATTGCAATTATTTCATGACGAGACTATGAATTAAGCGGGGTTATAAATGCGATTTAAAATCTTGTTATGCTGATTATCGGGACAACGAGAATTTACTTTGTCATTAAATTTAGAAACTTAAAACTACGGGGCCTTATATCATTCCCCCATAAAAAGAAGTTTCGTCCTCGAAACTTGGAGCAAAACGGAGAATGTTGAATCATGTTAGGATTATAATTCATCGTGCACTCACCGACTAATGTCTAGTGCACTATAACCTTGGTCATATCCACGAGTAATTTTAGTTTTAAGAATAAATATCACATCGGTACAAAGTTGTGAGAAAATATTATATTGCTACATTATTAGTGAGAACCTACGAAAATGTTTACATCTATGTCTGTTGTACCCATGGTATGCCTTGATAGACATGATTTATAGGTTAATTACGACAAGGTCTTCCTCAATCTCTTATTCGGGGTATTATTCGGGATCTTCTTCAACTTATGCGGCCTCACGTTCCACTATCGGAATCGGGGCAGCCGGTAGGACCGCAAGAATTTCTTCCATGTTGGCTCGTATCATTGCCCTCACTTGGTGGATCTGATCTTGAAAGGCCTCCCTTGCTTGATTGTACTAGGTCTCTCTTTCTTGAAGAGTGTGCTGCATCATAGCCAGTTGGGTTTCTAGCTACGCGACACGCTCATGTCCCCATGTTGCTTCTTCCTGTGCAGCCTCACTTGCATCCCGATGAAATTGTGCCAGTTCTTCTAAGTAGCTAATATGTTCCTGGCAACAAGTATGTTTGGTGGGATTAATTCTTATAAATTATTCTGTTCTTTCTTTTCGGTTTATGTGTCAGGTTTAAAGAAGTACCATCGGGGTCTTATATATATATAATATATATATATATATACACACACACACACACGTTAAGTCGAGTTTAAGTGGGTGGCCCTATCGGGCGTTACAAGGGCTTCTTAGCGGCCGTTATAATTATGGAGGTTCTGTGGCCCCAAAGTTGGTCAGCCGTTATATATTGCGGCCGTTATTATAATTATGGCGGTTCTGCTTTTAAATATTTCTAGAAAAAGAATATTGCCTACATCAGTTTATAAAAATAAGTTTGCAATATGAGGCCAGCTATTTTAAAATATCTAACAAAATCTCTCGATTGATATCACATGCAACTATTTTATGTATAAAATATGTATAAAACATTTTATTTGACACTCCGTCATTCCAGAATATTACTAATTCAATTAATCATTTAAATAGTAGTATCGTATCTCAACTTGATCCAATATTACCATTACCACCCGTCGTACATTACTGAGCTCAATATTTTCAAAGATATGTTGAGATTCCAGCGCCTACCCTTGCTTATATATGAACTATAAAGATGATTACTCCACGTCTATTCGTAGAAGTACGGGCCCATATAAGACTGCATCTGATCGTATCAGCGCTTAGTGCTTAAGTGACATCTCCATAAATCCTGTAAATCATCTCAGCTTGTTTATGTTGATAGCCCATCTACCTTGGAATCCACTTAAGCACTCCAGACAGCTGAACCGTCCGAGCAGAACAACAAGTCGGACCGGGTACGAACCCGATTTTCTTCCGGACTCGTTAAAAACAGGACCGGGCAGAGATATCAAAGCCGACCCGGTAAACGATCAGGAGGGCCAAGCAGATCGAAGATAAAAACGCTCCGATTCAGGATTACAACAAGGCCGACCTGAACGACGGGAGACCCA
Source organism: Orobanche coerulescens (assembly GCA_033398695.1). Lineage (NCBI taxonomy): Eukaryota > Viridiplantae > Streptophyta > Magnoliopsida > Lamiales > Orobanchaceae > Orobanche > Orobanche coerulescens. The sequence continues at coordinate 23,052,500 of CM065805.1, read as the reverse complement.
AGGATCGACCCCAGCGGATAAGCATCGCCAGAAGCATGCGGGACAGGCCCGCATGCCAATTAACGCATGCAAGCATGCCCCTTCCCAAGGCAACCCTTAGAGGCCGCCACGTGTCTAAGGCATATTTGCAGGCTGACAAGTGTTTTGGGCATATTCCCCAGCATTCGCCAGCTGTCACCTCCTGATTGGCCCAGATTGTCTATATATAGAAGGAATATACAGTAGAAACGGATCTTTTGGACTTTTAGCATTTATGATAAAAGAGAAAAAAGAGAGAATTTGTAAGAACTGAGAAAAGTAGATATACCGGCTATAAAATAATCAGCTCGGCTCTACTTCACAATAAGGTCATTAATAAAATTTAGTGATCCAATCCTTTTCATCTTATTTATTATTTTCTACGTGGCTTCGATCCATTCGTCCAGATCAGCACACGTGACGTTGACCAAATCAGATGTCAACAGATTGACGCTAGAAGGAGGGCGGCACCTCCGATAAAAAAAGATATATACTGCTCACCGGAGATGTCTCACGACAGTTCAAAAAACCCTCAGCCCGCGACGGAGGAAGAAAACCTCCGTAAGGTGGTAGAGTGCTTTAAACACCCAGCCTTCATCCAGGGCATGGCGGCCCTTATGGCGGGGGTTACAGGGGGCGGGACCCTTCAAAAATACGAAGACCATGTCGAGGCGAAATCTCAGACGACCCGCCCAGCTGCCTCGAGACGAAACAAAAAGATCCAGAGTCAGAGCCGTAAAGAAAAATCTCCCCACCAGTCCCTAAATCCGACGCAAGTATTACCTCTAACTCCCGGCGATAACTCGAGTGAGATCGAGTTTCTTAAAAAACGCCTTACGGAGCTCGAAAACAAACAACTCCAGCCATCCCAAAGTTCGGAATGGCTTAACAAACAGAGAGTCCCCTGCCCCCGTTGTTCGCGAACCCCTCCAGGAGAAGTTCAAGATTCCTCAGATTCCGCCTTACAATGGGGAGACAAACCCCAACGCCCATCTCGGACATTATAATTCCTGGATGGACCTACACGGGTCTCAGGATGCGTTCCTGTGCCGAATGTTCTCCTTGACTCTGGGGGAGAGGGCCCAGAGATGGTATCGGACGCTGCCCCACCATTCTATACAGACATGGGCCCAGCTCTCGGCGACGTTCCGATCCCATTTCATGGGGTCTCTTGTGCGAGTCGCCCCGCGCTCATCCATCGCTTTCGTCGTACAGGGGCCGAATAAGTCCCTTAAATATTATATATCTCATTTCAATAAACGGATATTGGAGACGGAACCTATGTCGGACGATGCTCTGGCCATTATTGCCCAGGCCGGCCTCCTAAAAAAAAATTTTCGCTGGACGGTGTGCCAGAATGTCCCTCACACCTACCAGGAATTTTTGGAGCGCGCCAGCTCCCATATAGCTGCCGAGGAAGCTATGTCGGCGCTAGTTTTAGTCATGCCCTCCGACCAGAAAGGGTCCTACAAAAAGAAAGAGGATAGGCATGACTACAAAGAGACCCGTCAAGAATCTCGCCGGGAGAATAAGGCTCCCGCCTCTTCCTCGACAGCCCCAGCGACTCAAAGCTATCGGGAGCGTAGGCCCGAGCTCATGGCTAATTTCACTGAGATATATCCCGTCGGAGCCGCAGCCATATTTGATCAAATAAAGGACAAAAATTTGCTCCCGGTTCCTCGGCCGATCTATAAGGATCAGAAGGACATGGACCAGACCCGCTTTTGTAAATATTATGAATCAGCGGGTCACAACACCGAACAGTGCCGAGACCTCGTTGCCGCCTTGATCGCGGTATGCGACGATACAGGCTTAAGGCGATTTACCCGGAACCTGCCCCGGGATCGCCAAGATCGGGCTGACCCGACAAGAGCCAAGAATGATCGGGTGCCTCCAGCCCCCAAGTCCCCCCGGGAAATTTTAACCATTATGGGAACCGTCGAGGTCGATGATCATCGGTCAAAGCGGCATAAAAAGGCCTCCATTCGAGAGGCCACCACCTCCTATAAATGGACCGAGCGCCGAGCAGAGGGGTTCCTATCAGTGGCCGAAGAAGCCCCCCAAAACTCCCAGCTGGCAGTTACTTTTGAAGAATCCGACGCAGACGGCTTGGACCATCCCCATTCAGACGCCCTTGTCATCACCCTGCCCATAATGGGGATACCGGTGTAACACCCTCAAGATATTCGAGGTATATTACAGTGCCGTGAATCCCTATATGGGACTCACCAGGCTGAACAGCATCATACTCATCGACTCACAGAAACGACAAAATAACACCTCGTCATAAAGACGCAAAACAGAATAATCCACCCGGTTCAACCGGTCAACATAACATCATCATCCAACACAACACAATAGGCAACAATACAATCCGGACAAACAAGAACTCTTAAGTACCCGAGTACAACTATTAGTTCAAAAGCCACAAAAGATGAAAAGATAAAGAGACATTAAGACGTCACTTGTGCACAATCATCACGCATGGCCATCATCCGTAATGTCTGGTCAGCCGCTCGTCCCGATGAACTCCGACTGAAATTCATAAAACGAATTTCCCCAAAACGGGTCCCCAGAGGGGTTAGCAATTACGCTAGTACAAGTAACCAGATGAACAACTTACATCTTACACATATAGTAAATGCATGCAATAAAGAAAACCGTTCGAAAGCACTCATTTTCGGAAATGCCAATATCAAATCACATTTGTAAAATGCACCACAATTAACCGTCGATCCACGTCTCTGTGGACCCCTACCGAGACCCCGTCGGATCTAACCCGTAGTGGTTAAAAGCAAGCTCGTCGATCCACGTCTCTGTGGACCCCTACCGAGACCCCGTCGGATCTAACCCGTAGTGAGCATACACACACACACACCATTTCTCATACAATACTACTATGTCAAGATTGTAAGTTCATAAGGATACTTGCCTCGATTAAATAGACGACGACACGAACGGAACGGAAGAATCAAGCACGACCGCGAGGAACCGACGAAAATGAACCTAACGATTCGAATAGCACAATCACAACCACTTCTAAACGATTATGGAAATGGAATACACCCGGAAACCCGCCTACGATTCATGTATATTCGTACAAAAATAACAACGAGGGCGGACCACAACCAAACCCTCTTGATTCCGTAAAAATCCGCAAAATATCCATGAATCCGTAGGAAAGCTAAAGGTACTAACAATATTAATCGTATTCATCATGAATCCACCAACAAAACGGAACGAATCGGAAGAAAAACCCAAAACCCCCAAATTAATCGAAAATAGGGTTCTAGAAATATTACCTTTGAAGATTCAAGTACTAAGATCCGTAGAACACGCGTTAGATTGATTATCCGAGCCTCACAACCGAAGGGAAATGATGAAAATCGACCCCCGAATGAAGAATGCTTGAGAAGTTCTCTCCCCCTTGGATCTCCCTCTCTCGCGCAGGTGAAATGGAGGAGAAAATGGCCGATCTCGTCTAATAAGGACGAGATTGCACAGTTGACCGCTTTGTGTGCCGCGGCACAGCCGAAGTGTGCCGCGGCACAGGCCAAAAATTTACTCCTGTGTTTCGGCGGTGCCGCGGCAAGGCTGCGTGCCGCGGCACCCGTGCATCGGGTTTTGGTAGCAGATGTCACACGGGTGTGCTGCGGCACGGACGGTGTGCCGCGGCATTGACTCGGCCGTGCCGCGGCACCGGATGGGTGTGCCGCGCACACGCATGATCGCTCGACCAACAATTGGAGAAATTTGTGTGCCGCGGCGCACACACTCAGGCCGCGGCCCACACCCTTTTTGGGTCCCAAAATGATAAAAATGATCCGGAAAGAGAATAAAAACGATAGGAATCAATATTTGGGAACTAATAACACGAAATGGACCCACGGCAACCCCGAAACGGCGGTTCCGCACAACAATAACGAGAAAATAGTTCAACAGTTGACAGGAAGGACACACTTAAAGGTACACGAGGGGCACTACGATCGGGAAGTACACCAAAGATGAAAATACAAGGGAAAGAAAAATGCGGATATTACATTCTACCCCTCTAAAAATAAGTTTCGTCCCGAAACTTAAGAAACAAACAACTCAGGGTACCTAGCACGCATGCTATCCTCGGTTTCCCAAGTTGCTTCCTCGACACCGTGTCTCGACCACTGCACTTTGACCAAAGGGATGGTTTTATGCCTCAATCGTTTCTCACGATGCTCCAAAATCTTCAAAGGACGCTCTTCAAAAGTAACATCCTCGGCGACATCAATCTCACCATAATCGATGACGTGACTAGGATCCGGGATATATTTCCTCAGCTGGGAAACATGAAAAACGCTATGAACATGACTCAAGGCCGGAGGTAACGCCAAACGGTATGCCAACCCACCGACTCGCTCGAGGATCTCAAAGGGGCCGATAAATCTCGGACTCAATTTCCCTTTCTTCCCGAAACGAAAAACTCCCTTCGTCGGCGACACCTTTAGCAAAACGTGGTCTCCCACCTCGAATTCCAAAGGTCGACGACGGACGTCGGCATACGACTGCCGACTCAGGCGCCAACATCCGTTCCCGAATTAATTCTATCTTTCGCCTCGTCTCTAAAACGACATCCGGCTCGGTCCCGACCAAATCGGACGCCTCATTCCAACAAATCGGTGATCGACATTGCCGCCCATAAAGTGCCTCGTACGGTGCCATCTGAATCGACGTGTGCCAACTATTGTTATACGTGAATTCGATCAATGGCAAATGTTCCTCCCAGTTACTACTCCAATCGAGAGCACAGGCACGCAACAAGTCCTCGAACGTCTGGATAGTGCGTTCCGACTGTCCATCTGACTGGGGATGAAAAGAGGTACTCAAACGCAACCGGGTACCCAACGCCTTATGCACCGCCTGCCAGAAGTGCGATACAAAATGGCCATCACGATCCGAAACAATAGACTTCGGGGTACCATGAAGTCTCACGATCTGCGCGATAAACACACGAGCTAACTTCTCCGGGCCCCAAGTGTCCTTGATGCCCAGAAAATGTGCCGACTTGGTCATACGATCGACAATCACCCATACCATATTCATGCCCGACCTCGATCTCGGCAGAATCGTAATGAAATCCATCGATATATCTTCCCATTTCCATTCCGGAACGGGAAGTGACTGCAAAAGCCCAGTCGGTCGCTGATGCTCGATTTTGACTTGCTGGCAAGTCAAACACCTTGCTACAAACTGCACGACCTCCTCCTTCATGTCATTCCACCAGAAGTTCCTTCTCAAGTCCTTGTACATCTTACTCGAACCAGGATGAACGGAGTAAGGTGTAGCATGGACCTCCCGCAAAATACTCTGTCTCAACTCTGAGTCGTTCGGCACACAAAGCCGACTCTGAAATCTCAAAATACCATCCTCGTGAATCACAAACCCAGGAGACTTTCCCTTAAGAACATTCTCTCGGATTTGAGTAATCACCGGATACTCTGACTGCTTTAGCTTAATTTCATCGATCAAAGACGACGAAATCTCTAAAGCACGAAGTTGCCCGACGGCTCCAGGCAACAAAACTTCAACATCTAACTCGATCAAAGCCCGCCGAAGCTCAGACTGAGACGTAAGGATCTCAAGCATTCGTAACGCAACCGGTTTCCGACTCAAGGCGTCGGCCACGACGTTCGCCTTGCCCGGATGATAAAGGATTTCGAGGTCATAATCCTTAATCAACTCTAACCACCTCCTCTGCCTCATATTCAACTCTCGCTGAGTAAATATGTATTTCAGACTTTTATGATCGGTAAAAATCTGACATGCAGAGCCAAAAGATAGTGACGCCAAATCTTTAGCGCAAAAACGACCGCCGCTAACTCCAAATCATGAGTAGGGTAGTTCACCATACGGCCTCAAGCTGTCTCGGACGCATAGGCAATGGTCTTGCCGTCTTTGCATCAATACGCACCCAAGACCACGACCAAGCATCGCTATAAATGACAAAACCCTCGTTGCCACATGGCAATGCCAAACCGGGCTGAAGTCAAACGCTTCTTCATTCCTCAAAACTCAATCGCCTCTCGTCATTCCGCATTTAACTTCTGATTTCGGAGCAATCGCGTAAGTGGTCGAGCTAGTTTCGAGAAACCCTCGACGAACCTACGATAGTAGCCACTAAGCCCAAAAACTACGGAGCTCCTTCACATTCTTGGGCGGTGCCCAATCCAACACCGCTCAATCTTCTCGGATCCATACGAACCCCCTACCGAAATCACGTGACCTAAAAACATCACTTCCTTCACGAACTCACATTTCGAGAACTTTGCATAGAGTTGCTCGGTCCTCAAAATGTCTAATACTACCCGCAAATGATGGGCATGCTCTTCCTCATTCCTCGAATAAATAAGAATATCAATAAAGATGACGACGCACTTATCCAGATACTCGATAAAAACTTTGTTCATCAATCGCATGAATACCGGCGCATTAGTTAACCCGAAAGGCATGACTACGAACTCATAATGTCCGTACCTCGTCCGAAAAGTCGCTGCACATCGGACTCTCTCACCCGGAGCCGATAGTACCCCGATTTCAAATCAATTTTCGAGAATACTGCAGCTCCCCGCAACCGGTCGAATAAGTCGTCAATTCTCGGCAAAGGATACTTGTTTTTGATGGTCACCTTGTTTAGTTCGCGATAGTCGATACACAAACGTAGTGAACCATCCTTCTTCCAGACAAACAGGACCGTGCGCCCCAAGGCGAGGCGCTGGTCGAACATACCCCGACTCAAGAAGCTCACTCAACCGCTTCTTCAACTCGGACATCTCTCAAGGTGCCATGCGATAGGGCGCCTTGAAATAGAGCCGCGCCCGGCTCTAACTCTATAGCAAACTCAACCTCACGATCCGGTGGCAATCCCAGAACTCGTCAGAAATACATCAGAAACTCATTAACGATCGGAATCGATGAAAGCTCGACTCCACCATCCTCCGCCTTCAAGGCATAGCACCAATAACCAAGACACCCTTTCAGAGACTCATCGCCTTCAAGGCATTAATGACGAATTTAAGTTTCCCCTCTTTCGCCCGCGAAAGAGTGCTCTGTCGTCTCGGCTAACATAGTGATGATTCTCGTGCGGTAGTTCATGATCGCACCATGCCGCTCGAGCCAATCATCACCAAGAATCAAATCCTCACCCTCGATACTCACAACAATAAGATTAGAGGGCCAAGTCCTCTCACAAATAAGTACAGTAATGGGCCTCGAACCTCCCGATCACCAACGATCCTATCGCCGCTAGGAATCTTAACGATGAAGGGTTCACAAGGCGTCAAAGCCGAGACTCGGATGGCGCACACAATCCAAAGATATGAACGAATGCGTAGCACCGTAATCGAAAAGCACACCGACAGATGAGAAAGAATATAAACGGTACTGCCGCCACGGTGAGCCGGGTCATCGGATTTCCGCATCTCATAGACACGCGGTGGGCTGAGCCGACACCGAAGCTCCCCCTTAGAGGGCTGACCCGACCTCTCCCCGACTAGCACTCCTACCGAGATTGAGGAGCAAACGATCTCGATTCACACTTGGTTCCCTAGGCGCTGGAATGGAAGCCCGGCACCAAGAATTCTCTCCTCTCAAAGACAGAAGCACTTGTGGCCCTACCGCCACACTGATTACACGTCAGCAAAGGGCTCAAACAAGTACGACTGACGTGGCCTGTACGACCACAATTGAAACACTTCACATCGCGGAAAGGAGCACTAGTAGTTCCACGAGGACCCCCAGTGGAACGAGCTGGACCACTATCACCGCCATTTGGTTCACCATTTGCTGCATAACGGCCGCAATACCAAGATCGGCACGCTCCTGAGAAGAAGCATGACTGTGGCGGTCGCCGGTACTGCCGGATCCCGAAGACTGCGACGTGGCCGCCCCACCGGCTGCCCCACGCCCCCGGCCGCGTCCACGACCACGACCGCGACCACGACCTCTTCCAGCATCCATACTGGAGTTAAATAAGTAGCAAAAGCAATACGAGGGTAAGTACGAGAAAAGAACAATCACAAGTCGAGAATCAAAGGTACGATACAAGGAAATAATGAACAGAGGAAGGAAAACTTACGGACACTGGTAATACCGGAATCATGGCAGCGTGACGATGATGTGCAAAAACAAAACACCACAAGACCCAATAAACCGACAAGCCTAGGTATCCATAAACCTAGTTCTCCGATACCATTTTCTGTAACACCCTCAAGATATTCGAGGTATATTACAGTGCCGTGAATCCCTATATGGGACTCATCAGGCTGAACAGCATCATACTCATCGACTCACAAAAACGACAAAATAACACCTCGTCATAAAGACGCAAAACAGAATAATCCACCCGGTTCAACCGGTCAACATAACATCATCATCCAACACAACACAATAGGCAACAATACAATCCAGACGAACAAGAACTCTTAAGTACTCAAGTACAACTATTAGTTCAAAAGCCACAAAAGATGAAAAGATAAAGAGGCATTAAGACGTCACTTGTGCACAATCATCACGCATGGCCATCATCCGTGTACTGGTCCAGCGCCCGCTCGTCCCGATGAACCTGACCTGAAATTCATAAAACGAATTTCCCCAAAACGAGTCCCCAGAGGGGTTAGCAATTACGCTAGTACAAGTAACCAGATGAACAACTTACATCTTACACATATAGTAAATGCATGCAATAAAGAAAACCGTTCGAAAGCACTCATTTTCGGAAATGCCAATATCAAATCACATTTGTAAAATGCACCACAATTAGCCGTCGATCCACGTCTCTGTGGACCCCTACCGAGACCCCATCGGATCTAACCCGTAGTGGTTAAAAGCAAGCTCGTCGATCCACGTCTCTGTGGACCCCTACCGAGACCCCGTCGGATCTAACCCGTAGTGAGCATACACACACACACCATTTCTCATACAATACTACTATGTCAAGATTGTAAGTTCATAAGGATACTTGCCTCGATTAAATAGACGACGACACGAACGGAACGGAAGAATCAAGCACGACCGCGAGGAACCGACGAAAATGAACCTAACGATTCGAATAGCACAATCACAACCACTTCTAAACGATTATGGAAATGCAATACACCCGGAAACCCGCCTATGATTCATGTATATTCGTACAAAAATAACAACGAGGGCGGACCACAACCAAACCCTCTCGATTCCGTAAAAATCCGCAAAATATCCATGAATCCGTAGGAAAGCTAAAGGTACTAAGAATATTAATCGTATTCATCATGAATCCACCAACAAAACGGAACGAATCGGAAGAAAAACCCAAAACCCCCAAATTAATCGAAAATAGGGTTCTAGAAATATTACCTTTGAAGATTCAAGTACTAAGATCCGTAGAACACGCGTTAGATTGATTATCCGAGCCTCACAACCGAAGGGAAATGATGAAAATCGACCCCCGAATGAAGAATGCTTGAGAAGTTCTCTCCCCCTTGGATCTCCCTCTCTCGCGCAGGTGAAATGGAGGAGAAAATGGCCGATCTCGTCTAATAAGGACGAAATTGCACAGTTGACCGCTTTGTGTGCCGCGGCACAGGCCAAAAATTTACTCCCAGGTTTCGGCAATGTGTCATAAGACACCTGCGTGTCTTCGCGGCACCCGTGCATCGGGTTTTGGTCGCAGATGTCACACGGTGTGCCGCGGCACCGGACGGTGTGCCGCGGCATTGACTCGACATCGTGCCGCTGCACCGGATGGGTGTGCCGCGACACAAGATGATCGCTCGACCAACAATTGGAGAAATTTGTGTGCCGCGGCGCACACACCTTGTGCCGCGGCCCACACCCTTTTTGGGTCCCAAAATGATAAAAATGATCCGGAAAGAGAATAAAAACGATAGGAATCAATATTTGGGAACTAATAACACGAAATGGACCCACGGCAACCCCGAAACGGCGGTTCCGCACAACAATAACGAGAAAACAGTTCAACAGTTGACAGGAAGGACACACTGAAAGGTACACGAGGGGCACTACGATCGGGAAGTACACCAAAGATGAAAATACAAGGGAAAGAAAAATGCGGATATTACACCCGGTCCACAGGGTGTTGGTAGACTCCGGGGCCTATGCCGCATCATCTACCTTCATACCCTTCGCAGAATGAAGGTAGACCAATCTTATGTCCGGCCCTGCAACGAGGACATTAGGGGATTTGCCAACTGCCGCACCTCACCCCTAGGGGAAATCGACCTCGCCTTGGAATTCGGTCAGGGGCCGATCAGAAGGACAATGATCACTACCTTCAAGATCATCGATGTGCACAGTGACTATAATGCCATCATAGGCCGGCCTGTGATGTCTAGGCTGAGGGCCACTCAGTCCACGTATCACTTGTGCATAAAGTTTCCCACCCCGGACGGCGTCGGGGTGCATAGGGGAGATCAAAGGGCCGCCCGGGAATGCAATCTCAGCATCCGGGCTCGCGAAATCAACGCCGCAGAGGGCATCCCGAAAAATCTATCAGAAGAAATGGGGGCCACCAACTCCGAACAGCCGGCGGGAGACACCCTACTCGAACAGGAGACCGAAGGTCCCGGGGCCGCGCAAACCCTCGAAATAGAAACAGACCAGGAAGCGGACCGGGGCCGCAGGCCCGGTAAGGAGCCGATCCTAGAAGAGGATCCTATCGACCCGCGATACCATAATCCGAAAGGAAAAATTCGCCATGCTGAGCCAATAGAAGAATTGGACCAGGTCGACATGGACCCATATGATCCCATCCGACGGCTAAGGATCGGCCACAACCTCCAAGAACCGATCCGCTCCGAGCTAATCTTCCACCTGAGACAGAATTTGGATGTCTTCGCGTGGACCCATTCGGACATGCCGGGGATTGACCCGGAACTTGCATGCCACCGGCTGAATATCGACCCCAGTTCAAATCCGGTTATTCAGAAAAGGAGGAAAATGGGGCCCGAACGACAGAAGGGGCTGCAAGAGGAAGTTGAAAAACTGATCGACAACGGGTTCATCCGGGAAGCCCAGTACCCGACCTGGGTGGCCAACCCGGTCCTAGTAAAAAAGCCGACCGGTCTATGGAGGCTCTGCATTAACTTTTCTAATTTGAATAAAGCCTGCCCGAAGGATAGTTACCCCCTTCCGCATATCGACTACATGGTGGATGCAATGGCCGGGCACGAGCTACTGAGCTTTATGGATGCATATTCCGGATACAACCAGATCCCAATGCATCCCACTGATGAAGAAAACACCTCCTTCTACTCGGCCCGGGGCCTGTACTGTTACCGAATGATGCCTTTCGGGCTCAAGAATGCCGGCGCAACATATCAACGCCTGGTAAATAAAATGTTCAATAGCTTGATAGGCCATACAATGGAGGTGTATGTAGATGATATGTTAGTGAAGTCTTTGCGCTCGGCCGATCATGTAAATGACCTCAATAAAATGTTTGCTATTTTGCGAGACTATAAGATGAAGTTAAATCCGAAGCAATGTTCATTTGGGGTAGGTTCTGGAAAATTCCTCGGCTACATGGTGAGCCAAAGAGGGATTGAAGCCAACCCCGATAAAATTAAGGCAGTGACCGAACTTGTTCCTCCAAATTCGGTCAAAAAGGTGCAGAGCCTAACTGGCCGACTAGCCGCGCTAAGTCGCTTCATCTCTCGCTCAACTGATAAATGCAAACCTTTATTTGAGGCGATAAAAAAGAACACAGACTTTCAGTGGACAGAACCTTGCCAAAGAGCCTTCGAAGCTATCAAGAAAGTCCTGGCAGAAGCCCCGACCTTGAAGTGACCGACCCAAGGGGAACTTCTCAGCTTATATCTTGCGGTATCCGACTCTGCGATCAACGCCGCTCTGATTCGAACGGAGAATGCAGTTCAACATCCAGTCTATTATGTTAGTCAGGCCCTTCATGATGCCGAGCTCAGGTATGCCCCAATGGAAAAGCTAGCCTATGCGCTCGTAATGGCATCCCGAAAGTTAAGACCCTACTTTTTGGAACATCAGGTAGTCATCTTAACAAACTACCCTTTAAAGCAAGTCATGCACCGACTTGATGTTTCCGTCCAGATGGTCAAATGGGTCGTCGAACTCGGACAGTTTGACATAACTTATGAATCGCGCACTGCCATAAAGGGACAAGCCCTGGCGGACTTCATTGCAGAGTTCACACCAGCAATCGCACAAGAGGATGACCGATCAGAAGAGTGGTCACTCTATGTAGATGGATCCTCAACCGCCGACCGGTCAGGTGCAGGAATAGTCCTCGCCAGTCCCGACCAACGTCTGTTCTGCTCGGCTATTCGCTTAGGTTTTCCGACCACCAACAATGAGGCAGAATATGAAGCTCTCTTGGCCGGTCTAGAAATGGCGAGCTCCCTCGGCCTTACCCGCCTCACTATCCTGAGTGATTCTCAATTAGTGGTAAACCAAATCAACGGCGAATACGAAGCCAAGGAGCCCAAACTGGTTAAGTACCTCAGCCTGGCACGGGCCCGGCTACAAGATTTTCGGGGAACTATACAGCACATCCCCAGAACTGAGAACATCCAAGACGACTATTTGGCCAAACTCACATCCAGTTTCGGAGCCGAACATATGGACGAGGTCAGCATAGGGCATCATGCCTCATCAGCCCTGCCGAAGTCCGGGCAGCTAAACAATCAGAACCGCAAGGTTGGATGTAGCCTATAATCCAATATCTTCAAAGCGGCATTTTACCCGAGGACCGAGCCCAAGCGAGATCATTACAAACTCAGTCCGCCCGGTTCACCATCGTGGATAGAACCTAATACAAAAGAGAATATTTGGTTCCATTGCTGAAATGCCTGTCCGAATCAGAAGCAGAATATGCCCTCAGAGAGGTGCACGAGGGTATATGCGGTAATCACTCCGGCGGCCATGCATTGGCCTATAAATTGATCCGACAAGGATATTATTGGCCTAATCTTAAAAAAGATGCCATCACGCTCGTACGGAAGTGCATCCGGTGCCAAATCTTCGCTCCACATATCCGATCCCCACCGGAAACCCTCACTTCCGTATATTGTGTAACACCCCCAATCCACTCAGGGATATTACACGCCGTAGACCCTCTCCTCGAGGATCTACCAGGCTGGTAACAACATTTAACATCTCGAAAATGCCTTCAAGGCAAAATGACTCAGTAGACCGATTTGGTCTTTCAATAAATACATACAACTCGAATACAACTCATGCCCACGCAGGGGTCAAAATACAACCACACCCGTACAACGGGAAAAATATAGCAGCGGAAAATAAAGTACAACTATACCAATACGACATCAACGGGTCCTCGTGTGATTAGTATCGTTCATCATTCATCATCCTTCATGCCGACCCTGTGCTCTGCTCCAAAACCTGAATGCAATACAGACATCCACCCCCCGAATACTCGGGGGTTAGCAAAACTCCACTGTTTTGCTAGTGCAAGTATAAAATACTAAAACAAGCCATACATATCATACTCCACAAAAACAGAATAATCGCGAATATACTTCCCGAGAAAATTCACTTGATCAAACCATTCAAAACGTGAAAGGTAGGAAATAACCCAACGTCCATATTACAAAACATTTGACGATCTCGGGAGTTTAGAAAACATTTGGGATATAAGAATTCTAAAACCTTTCGAAAACATTTAGGGACACAGCCCAAAAGTCATTTTCCAAAATTCAAGTTCCGGTAACAATACGCAGGGTCCACAACCCATTTCACAAAACACGGGGTCCGTGACCCAAATCACAAATCACATGTTCCTAAGGATTATTCGTGTCCCGTGCTAACAAGCCACGAACCTCAGATGCTCCCGAAGAACAAACCCAAGTGAATAACCCAATAGGAAAAACATATCAAATCACATGTTTCCACGACACGAATATCACAACCAAACCACAACCATAAGTTATCCCGGCATCGCGCTAACAAGCCACGAACCTCGGAGTCCCCGCAAGACATACCCGATGATAACCTCACAAGTTATCCCGGCATCGGGCTAGCAAGCCCCGAACCTCGGAGTCCCCGCAAGACATACCCGTATTGGATAACCCTACGGTTTCGCCCGACCCATACTAGCAAGTATGGATCCCGGAGATTCAACAATCCTACCCGGAGGCACATCACATACAACAAGCACACAACAATAGTCGATTATCAAGACAAGCAACATTAAGCGTCACAACCTCCTTTCAAAGGAGTAACGACTAACATCACATCATGTCGAATACCCACCGAACAAACATACAATTCAATACACAATCCTCGGCAAACAATTATCGTCTATTATATTCACTCAATGCGATTATAACGTCTCTCAACGTACGAAACTAACACAAATATTCCGAGAACATATCCATTCACGAAGTATTCGAATTATCGTTGAAAGACAATATTTATCGAGGACATACCGATCCTTTTTAAGGTTCATTAAACATTGGATTTCGCATAAAATCATTTATCAATAATTATGCCGATGAAATATGAAATGTATGGGCAAGATACTTGCCTCGATACCACGAGCACGGAACCACGAACGGATACGGCTCAACCGGGAAGCTTCGGAACGCCCGATGCTAACGAAAAGGAAGACGATAACGAACGGAAGGGTTCAACACGGTTTCTTCACAAGAAACTCGACCCTAACAACAATATAATCAATAAATCATCGATCATACGAGGAAGGATAATCGTAGAACGCCCGAAAACCCCTCTAAGACATTTTACCGTACACCTTCAAGCCGTCGGTCAAGAACTCGACTCAAACAACGAATCGATACGATCCAACCATGGAATAATAAAGGAAATGATATAATACATCTAAATATTCATCAATACATCATAATCCTAAGTTAAATCGGATTAAACGGATGAAAACAACCAAAACACCCAATTTCCCCAAAACTAGATTTCTAGGAAATCTGACCTGATTCGGTAGATCGGAGGATGTTATAGGACGGATGATTGACGATATGAACCTCCAAACTTCATGGATTCATTGTCCAACAACATCTCTAGAAGATTCACACACCCACAGCCGCGTACGGGAAGAAAAGAATGAGAAAATGGTCAAGAAAACGCCGCTGTGCCTTAAATAGCCGATGACTCGACCGTGTCCGCCTGACATGGTCGTGGCGCGCAGATTGACCGGCAGTGACTCGACCATGTCCTGCTAGACACGGTCGCGGCGCGGAGGGGCCTTCCGATAGTGACCCGTCTGACGACTTCGGCACGACTCGACCGTGTCCTGGAACACGGCCGGCGTGTCGGCACGGGCTCGCTTATCCTAAGAGTTCGGCACGGCCGTGTCGACGACACGGCCGGGTCCTCGGGACAAACTCGCATTTCCGGACGAGTGCGAACGGGCCGTGTCGGACGACACGGCCGAAGTTCGCCGGCAATGATCGCCAATAACGAGCGGGTGAGCTAAAACGACCATAACTCTCTCGTCCTGACTCGATTGACTCACCGTTTGAACCATTGGAAAGCTAACTCGATGCTCTATAATATTAAGATTCAGAATTTTTGGAGTTACCAAAATTAATGGTGACTTTACAAAGTCGAACTCATACTTAGAAAAGTCGTTAAAAGCACGGAACTCAACAAAACGACACCGAAACGAACTCGGTTGACAAAAAGTGCAGAATTAATCATTCTCGGAATGACGAAACGGTCATGATAGAATTGTCAAAACGAACTTCCTCCGAAAAAAGAAAATTACCGAAATTCGAAATTGCGGATATTACATTCTACCCTCCTTAAAAGAAGTTTCGTCCCGAAACTTAAAACAAGTAGGGAGAAGCAATATCCCGCCAGGAAAACTCAATGAGATACGCAAGAAACGCGTAACTAATGCCAAACGGCGAAACGTTACATACAACGCAACGGAATATACGGTGAAAACACGCCCACGATTTACCAACACAACGTCGCCGTTAGGGATATAATAGAATCAACAAGTGACAAGCGTCATCAAATGGATAATACAATCAAGTCAATTATCCGAACAATCACAAAACACAACGAACGAAAATCAATACGATTGGCCAACCCAACGGTACATCAATCAAAACGCGAGCCAATCGCTGAACAAATACGGAATTCCACCGCTCAAGGGTTGGAAGATCGAAAACGAGACTAATTTCCCGAACTTAAGGGAATTAGGAAGGAGCCTGAACGCTCAACAATCACGAAACGAGAACAAAACCGAACAAACAAATGATCGAGACAACAAAAATCGAACAATCATGTCCGAAATACGAAGGATAATAAAATTCAAACAACAACCCCAAGGTTCACATCTCGACTCGAGACAATATATGATCCGTGAAAACAACGGGATGTGCATTCATATAAGATCCACAGAAAGGGAATAGCAATAGAAAAGTCACAACGACAAACGAGTTATTCCGAAATAATACCACACTCGTTCGATCAACAAAAGCAAGGGGCGGGACAAGCTCGAAATGTCAACGAACATAAACGAGTCGAGAGTCGAAAATACAAAAGTTCAAGATCCACCACTTGAATAAAAGAACTAGTAGAACCAAAGATGTTACTTCCGAACAAGGTTCACAAGAATCGAACCGAACTCGGAAAGTTACAATGATAACCAGATTGACCCAAAACAAGATCACACCTCGTCCGATCAATGAAACCGAAATACGTAATGTCTCAAGTATCAACGAACACGAACGAGTCGATAGAATCGAGAAAGAGAAAATGCAGGAGTCTAAAAACAACACGGGTACTACATTCGACCTCTTATAAAAGAAGGTCGCCCCCGCAACTCACAACAGCGAAATCAAGGTGACGACACAACAAGCAATCGACAGAAACATCCTTCGAAGGCCTCTCAAAGCCGATTCCGATGACGGTGCTGAAGCGCGAACTCCGAAAGTCTCGGTAGCCAATTCACAAAACTGAATTCGGTGTCCCTCGAGTCCACACTTGAAATGTGTTACCGACGAGAAGGACAATTTACACGTGCAGGCCCCGGCACATCACGATTGAAACGCCTCGGCTCGGCATACCGAAAATACAAATGCTAGATACAATGGGGCATAACGTCGCAAAACAACATAGCGGAGATGCCAACTCAGCACAACAAAGAATAATAACACATACCATATACAACGATTACCATCATAAAGTAATACACACACAAACACTACAGCAACGACGGTATCGTTCGGCGACCTCAACGGCCCGAACAATAACCAGCACATAATTACAACCATCATGAAACAATCACACATGTACACAAACGTACAAACTCAAGCTTCAACAGCTCACACCCGTGCGACAACACGCAAATCACCACGAGGCGACAAACAAGAATACCGGTTCACACCTCTCACAGAGGGCTAGTACAACAAATGCGTGGCAACGCCTCGGCGTTCATGCCACCAATTCGATCACAATTGGGTTAACACCGTAACGAAAGTTCGAAAACCATACACGCATTTCCGGTCCGCAAAGCAGAATGATAGGTTTTAAAAACGAAAACCACCTTTGAAGACAGTTTGGAAACACCAGTTGATCTTGAGTATCATTTTACAAAAAGTTGAACAAACATCATTTTCGAGACTTTGAAAATCATCTTGCGTTTGAATAAAAAAGAGGACACCTTCTCGTAGTGAAAAACTTTCAGAATAATCGACACTTGGGTCTAAGCAACTGCATTTCTAAAAGTAATTGAAAATATCTCAAAATATTTTGGTCCTCAATTGGAATGATTTTGAAACATATTACGGTACTAGAAGGCACCTTGAAAGTACTGCGAGAAAATAATTCGTTTTAAAAGTACGTCTCGAATTTTAATTTTCTAAGATACTCAAGGTTTTCAAAAATAATTCAATGTAGGTCACAAGTCGTCCAGGAACAAGTCTAGAGGGGGGGTGAATAGACTTGTTGAAACTCTTGAACTCTTTTTCTCGAAGTGTGAGTTTCTTCAGCTGATGGTCAAACAAATGACTTGGAGTCGTTTGTTCTTGGATATGTGCGGAAGTCAGCTGATGACGAATATAAATTAACTTAATGAAACACTTAACAATGTATGCAGCAGTTAGAGTATGATGCAAGAAACAAGAATAACACAGCAATTTATAGTGGTCTCAGAGGTGGGGTAATCCTCTACTAATCCACTTTTCTCCAAACCAGTTGGAGATGAATTCACTATAATTTTCAACCAGTGATAAATATTACAGTGATTCAACCACAATACAACAGCTTCCAACCAGTGGAAATCCGTGCCGTTATACACACACTTGACTGCCTTGCACCTCTTGATCCTCGATCCTCGGATGCCTTTACAGTCTCTTACTTCAACCAGTGAAGTACCCCGTACTCAAGATTATAGACAAGAGTGTTTGTCTTCTCCAACTTAAGAGCTTCCTTAAATATGAACTTTTTGGATCTGCTCTTTTCACGATGCTATTTGATTGCTTGAGATTGCTTTGTTTGCTTTGATCGCTAGAATGTATGTTCGCACCGGTTTTCGCTCAGTTTCAAATCTCTGGATATATATAGGTCACGATCTCTGAGCTTCTTCCTTGTAGCCGTTGCAAATCTTTGAACAAATCCGTCCGTTGGAGGGAGACTTCATTGTTTAATCTTTCGAGCGTTGCAAGGTGGATTCCCATTATTTAATTTTATCTTCCGACCGTTGTGAGGACTTCGCATGTGAGCGCCGAATCTTTTGAATATAAAAGGATTAAAGTCTTCACGGTGGGTCGATGATTTAATTAAATCATATCTCTTGCGGGAATCACTCCAATTTGTCTCTTCACGTTGCATGTGAGCTTTCCGTAATATTTGACTTTTCAAAGCATGCCGACGTGGACTTGGAGTACTAGCCGTAGTTGAGTAGCCGATGTGCACTTACATCTTCGCAGTAGGTCCTCTCATTGCTCACCGCTTGAGACTTGTCTCGATCGTGACTTCCCGAGGTACCTCGACCGCACCTGGTCAAACTTCTCTGATAAATTTAGTTGACCAGAGCTACTCTGACTGGAGTCGGCTGTACTTCTCTGATGGACTAGGCTGTACTTTAGTACTTAGCCGATTTTCAGCCTAACTAACTTTGGCCTACAGAAGACACTCATTTGGTTCTTCTTTACATTTTGCCAAGTTATACTTAACATATTTTGGCCTATGGAAGATACTCATTTGGTTTTTCCTTACATTTTGCCAAGTAATAAACATTTGATTTTAAATAAATGACATCATCAAAATCTAACAAGTATTCCTAACAAATTCCCCCTATTTTGATGATGGCAAAACTAAGTAAGAAATCAAATGATCAAGTCTGCACTTAAGTGCGAGACAAAAACTGAAATCAGTCTAATATTGAGACAACTGGAAATTGTCATTCAACAGACTGTTTATAAAATTTTCTGACTTTTATCATTGAAATTTTACAAGAATGTTCTAAGTACAGAAAATAAAATTACAAGTAAGAGAAATAACTAAAATCACCTGCCTCTTCCTCTGCCTCTTCGAATAGGCTGCTTGGCAGGCTTGAATGGTTTGGCTCCGATAGGTCTTATCTTTACTGGAGCAAGACCATATTTCCTTTTTACCACGAGTGCTGCGAAATCCTGCTCTTGCTGAGATCTGAATCTGTTCTCGAGGCACACTAGCTTGATTTCCTTTTGAAGTTGTAGCTCATCAAGTTCACCATCCATGCGGATTGGTGCTTCTTCTGCTCTGAATGGAGGGATCATGGGAAAAGCTTTTTGTTCTTTAGCGTGCTTCTTGAGAACAGCCCAAAGCTTCGGATAGATTTCTTCCATGAAGTTTATGAAAATTTCCTGTGGGGAGAGTTTGTCATCTTGAATGAGTTCCCAGACATAATAGTCTCTGATAAACCTCTTCCTAGCAGCTCCCCACATCTCAAGAGCTTCAAATGGAACGAAATCCTCAACATACCATAGCTCCAACCCTTCCCATTCTAGAGTAGGTTCGAAGCCGCCTCTGGTCCTTCTTCTTTTTCCTTCACTGTCACTGGTCATCTCGATCTACATGACTTCCTTTCTCTTTAGATTGGAGGGTCCTTCAACTGAGGGACATCTCGCTTCTTTTTGCTTCGATTTCTCTCTCTTCCCCGAATCCTCTCTTCCCCTTTTGCCAAAGATCAAGAAGGGTTGTCAATCATTGTTCCATGCGGCTCATCAATCGGACATGCCAAAAGGCATTCTGTTGTTTGTAGGAGGAGGAGGCCGAGGGATCTCTCTCAAGAAGGGTGTCAATCTTGGCATAAATGGTCTGAAGGTCAGGAGTGACCTGAGTTGATAGCAGCTCCCCAATAGTATCTCTGACAATTTGCTTGATCAGCTCAGTCATGGTAGGAGATAACTGAGCTGATGGGGAGTGCTCTCCTGAACCTTCTGCAAGAGAACCACTAGACTGCAGGCTCCTGGCTGCAGCTGGTAGATCAGATTGGGTTTTCTCCGGGGTCCCTGACCTGGAGTCTTCTGCCAGCTCTGCGTCTAGGCTGGTGTATCGGGCAGGTACAACAATCCTATCTGCAGCTTCATGAGTAGCCTCTGGCTCTGGCTCTGGCTCTTTGGCTCCTTCTCTCTCTCCTTCTTCAGATTTTTCTTTCTCTTTTTCCTCATCTTTTTCTTTTTCTTTTTCTGCTCCTCCTTCACCTCCATCATCATTGTTATCATCATCATCATCATCATTTTTATCATCATCTTTCTCCTTCTCTTCTCCTTCATCATCCTCATCATCTTTCTCTTCTTCATCTTTTTCCTGCTCTACTTCTTCTCCTTCTTCTTCATCTCCTTCATCCATCACTTCTTCTGTTTTCTCAATCTCCTCTGTTTGTTTTTCAACTGGTATATTTTCTTCAGATTCTTTCTCTTCTTCTTCTTCTTCAGCCTCCAAATTGATAATTTCATTCTCACCATCCACTTCTTCAATCCTAATCTCCTTTTCTACTTCCTCTTCCTCCTCTTCTCCAAAAGTACCATCAAAAATACTGAGCATTATAGAATGGATAAAGTGGTCCATGTTGGTTTTAAAGTGTGACATGAACCAATTATCCTGGAGGAGTAAGGCTAAATCTGATTCTTTGCAAAAGTTAATCAGAACATCCTCAGTGGCTTGGGGATATTCCCAACCACTAGTTTCAACAAAAGTTTGAAGGTTTGAAAAAGACAGGGTTTTGAGAGTTTTCCACTCTTTAAAAATATTCACAAAAGAGTGTTTTTCTGCTTGTGGTTTGACAAGCTGAAGTTGTTCAATAGAGAGATTAAAAGTATTATTTTCTAAAAGGTTGAAAGTGTAATCTGCTTCAGGAATAGAGATAACAAGACCTGCTTCCTCTTCTTCGGTTATGTACACAGGAGGTGTAATAACAGGTACAATCCGAGTTTCAGTGTCTGGTGCACGCAAGTCCGGATGGATTGGTGACTGAACTGATGGGCTGATATGGTGCTCAGGCTGCTCTCCCTCACTGAACTGCAGCTTCCTTGGCCTCTTTGGTGAGGGTTCAGGTGATGACTGCAGGTTAGAGGGTCCTGCTGGGGCTGGTCCCCGTCTCTTGAATCGGATGGCGATTGGTGTATCGTCAGACTCATTATCGGACTCATTGCAGCTCCGATCTCACCGCAGTTGGTCCGATTCCTCTGATAAATCGTATCTTGGGCAATACGGAGAGTCTGGCAAATCCTTCAACAACTGGGCTGCTCTCCCAGTGACTCCAACTTTTTTCTTGTCATGGTCCATGTGACCTAGCCTCTTGTTCGGGTGGAAAGGGTCAATATTTTCTTTAGCCACTCCGATTTTCTCCAACAACCAACTAAGATGCGTTCCGAACGCCAACTTAGTTTTGAATTTCTTCTCACCTTCAAGCCATTCGACTTTGTTCACCTCGCGAACAAGTTGTCTGAAAATATAATCCGCTCAATCAACTTCTTCTTCTTGAATTAACGCACCCAACACCATGAATTTGGATGATGACAGTTGGTCATAGCTGCCTGCCATCCCCATCACTATCTTGTTTGTGATGTCCAAAGCAACTCGATAAATCCTTTTCAGCTCATTCCTCTTTGCTGTAAACTTCAATTTCTCTGGAATATTCTCGGCTTTGATCGTTTTCCATGTTTCGGCGGGTGATTGTTTAAGAGCTTCGACCGCCAAACCGCGATGTTTCATCCCGAATACAGAATGAATCTTTTCTCGATCTATGGTGATAGGGGTTCCGCCGACTGAGCTGTTAATCCCGTGCTGAATCAGAGAGGCATTACGATAAAATTCAACGACATCTTCCTTGAACAAATGTTGCGGGTTGATGTCGAGAAACGGGTAGATTCCGTTCAGCTTCATCGCCCGGATCAGATTGAGCATATCGAAGTCATCTAGATTTGCTTCTAATAAACCTTAGAAATCGACGACCATGGAGAAGATGACTTGGTCCTTCACCGCCTTCAAGTTTACGCCTTCAAAAGATGCCATTTCTGCAAAAAGGATTTTAGGATTTTTTAGTGTGTATTTTTGCTCTGTAAGTTCTAGGGTTTCTGTAAGCGTAAAGAGTAAAGTGAAAGGTTTTCTTCCTTATAAAGAAGATGAAAAGACGTTTGTATTAGTTTATTATAAATTTGAACGGTGGTACGCCTTTTGATATTCTTTTGAATTTCAAATTTGAATCGGTGGCCCTATTTAAAATTTGACGGTTGATTCTGATTGGCCATCGCAGAGGTTAATTAAATAGGCGTGTGACGCGTGTATTAAAAATTGCCACTTGGCTTATAAAGATGTATATTTTAAATGCCATTTTAGCCAAAATAATATTATAAATATGACAGATAATAATTAAAAATTTAGAGATTAGTTTAGAGAACTTAGCTGGTCTGATTTCGTTGACTGTTGACTGTTGACCACTCTGCAATCAGGTGAGTTTGACTTCTCGCCTGGTATTCTGTACAGCTAAGTTGCTTCGTCTGGCCTTCGTCTTCTTGCCTGCATCAGCTTAGGCTAATTCTGAGGGTTCGTCCTTCCTTCAATTTGCTTCAGTACTAGATTCTCAATCTAGTAATCCAAGGTCTCTGCTAAGCTCTAGGAATCTTTCTTCTGGCAGGGGTTTGGTGAAGATGTCAGCTATTTGGTAGTCTGTGCTGACTCTTTCAACTCTAACCCTTTTGTTAAGCACATGGTCTCGAATGAAATGGTGCTTAACGTCAATGTGCTTCGTCCTTGAGTGCAAAACCGGATTGTTGGTTATTGCAATAGCACTATTGTTGTCACACCATATTGGAACTTCGTTGGCAATAATATTATAATCCCTTAACTGTTGTCTGATCCATAGAATCTGTGCACAACAGCTACCTGCAGCTAGGTATTCTGACTCTGTAGTGGATATGGAGTTAGAAACCTGCTTCTTGCTAAACCAGGATATCAGTCTGGTTCCTAGGAATTGACACGTTCCACTAGTGCTCTTCCTGTTGATTTTACATCCTGCGAAATCCGCATCTGAGTATCCTGATAGCTCGAAGTTGTCATCCTTTGGGTACCACAGTCCAACATTAATTGTAGACTTTAGGTATTTAATTATTCTCTTGGCTGCATCTAGGTGTGATTGCTTCGGCTTGGACTGGAATCTTGCACACACTCCAACTGCATATGATATGTCTGGCCTGCTTGCAGTGAGGTACAGAAGAGATCCGATGAGTCCTCTGTAGTGGGTTGAGTCCACTGATATGCTGCCTCGCTCGCATCCGGTGAGTGCTTGTGCTCATTGGAATTCTTGCGGGCTTGGCTGATTCCATTCCATATCTCTTGATAAGATCTCTAGTATACTTTGCTTGGTTGATGAAAATTCCTTTTTCCATCTGCTTAACTTGTAATCCGAGAAAGAAGTTAAGCTTTCCCATCATACTCATCTCAAATTCTCCTTGCATGAGGTTGGAGAATTTCTCGCATAGTTCTGGATTGGTTGACCCGAATATGATGTCATCCACATAAATCTGAACTATTAATATGTGGCCTTCGTGTTCCACTCTGAATAGGGTCTTGTCCACTTTTCCCTTGCAAAATCCATTTTTCTCAAGAAACACAGACAATGTTTCATACCACGCTCTCGGTACTTGCTTGAGTCCATACAGAGCTTTTAACAGCTTATAGACTTTGTCTCCTTTGACAAAACCTGGGGGTTGCTCTACATAGACTTCTTCTTCTAGGATTCCATTCAGAAACGCACTTTTTACATCCATATGGTAGACTTCAAAGTCCTTGAATGCAGCATATGCGAGGAATAGTCTGATGGCTTCTAATCTTGCAACAGGTGCATAAGTTTCATCAAAATCTATTCCCTCACACTGTGCATAACCTTTTGCTACGAGTCTGGCTTTATTCCTAACAACAGCTCCGTCTTCATCACTCTTGTTTTTATACACCCATTTGGTGCCAATAACTTTCTTGTGATCAGTGCATCTGTTAGTTCCCAAACTTTGTTTCTTTCCATCTGCTCCAATTCCTCTTGCATGTCATTAATTCATGATTATTATTCCAAGGCTTGTTCTTTCGTCTTTGGTTTATTGTGTTACATTAAACATGAGAACATCGCCATTCCTGCCGGTAGAGTTATTTGTCTTGTCTTGACTCCATCGATCAACTTTCCGATAATTTCTTGAATTGGATGATCCTTGAGCCATTTGGGGATCTCGTCCTCTTACGGGTTTGTTCCCCTGTTGGATTGCTCTGGTGGTTATCTCTGCATCACTGGGTTACAGTCTGCAGAATGGATCGGCTACCGCCTTGTCATCTGCAGCTTGGTTACGAGGCTGAGATGAGTCTTTGTCGGCTCCATTTGGTCTTCTTCGCAAGAATGGATCGAGATAGGTTTGGTGATCTGTCGATCTGCATTGGGTCTTAAATCAGTGCGGTTGGGTCATCAGTGATCTGCAGTGAGTCCACCATTCAGTGTCATGTATAATGACTTCTTCAAGGGTTGTTGACTTGAGCTTGTTCTCAATTTGCTCAAGTTGTTTCCTGTACTCAACGGTAGATTCATCAAAAACAACATGGGGTGTTTCCTCCACAACTAAGGTTCTTTTGTTAAAAACTCTATATGCCTTGCTTCTTTGGGAATATCCCATAAATAGACCATCATCAGTTTTAGCATCAAAGGCATTTAGTTGTGTTTTACCGTTGTTGTGGATGAAACACATACAACCAAAAACATGAAAGTAAGCAACAGTAGGAGTTCTATTATTCCAAACCTCATAGGGAGTTTTGCCATGTCTCGCTACTATCATACTCTGATCAGGTTTGGCGGTGTGTTGTGACTTCACCCAGAACCTTTTGGGTAGGTCCGCTTCGCAATCATGGACCTTCTTTGCTTCCTTGAGTTACATTCCTTCTTTCAGCAACACCATTCTGTGGGCGTCACTGGCCGCAGAGCTCATCTTGGATCCCATTCGATCGGCGAAATCGGTTATCGCCTTGTTGAGAAACTCTCCTCCTCTATCGATCGATCTTGATTATGGAGAGGGATTTCTCATTCTGGATCCTTCTCAGCACTCGAGTAACTTGGTCAGGGTTTCACTTTTCTTGAATAGAAAAATGATCCAAGTGTACCTTGAATAATCATCTACAATTACAAGTGCATGCTTTCTGCCGCTCAAAGTCCTTGGTTTGATAGGACCAAATAGATCCATATGTAGTAGATCTAAGATCCTTGTTGTGAGCGTTGTAGGCTGAACTGGCTTGAACGATGCCTTGGTCTGCTTTCCCTTCTGACATGCATCACAGAGTGCTTCCTTTTTGAATACTTCATTTGGAAGTCCTCTGACCAGCTTCTGAGAGCTAATCTTGTTGATGGCTTTAAAGTTCAGGTGACATAGTCTTTTGTGCCACAGCCATCCATTCTCAGCTACAGTTTTGGATAGAAAACAGGAGTTAGGTGTCCCTGTGTTCCAATCAATCATGTATACATCTCTTCTTCGGAAACCTTGTAGCTTTATTTCTCCAGATAAGATGTCTATCACCATACACTTCAAGATGGTGAAGACTACTAGATTCTTCTCGTCACAGAACTGGCTTATGCTCAGGAGGTTGTACTTGAGCCCTTTGACATAATGAACTTTGGATATTACAATGTTCCCTCGGTGTAGCTCTCCAAAGCCTTTTGTCTGTCCTCTAGAGCTATCTCCAAAGGTTACATCGGGACCTCTTTCTTTGATATATTTGGTCAGCATCTTCTTGTTCCCGGTCATATGCCTCGAGCATCCAGATTCTACAAACCACTCTTCACCTCCAAAATTTGAGCTTGAGGAGATGTGGTTGTAGTCCTTCCACCTTTTCTGCAATTAAACAAGCAGAGATTTAGGTACCCAAATTTGTGTGGGTCCTTTGGGGTTAGTTGGTTTCCTGGAGAATTGATTTCTCCTTGGATTATGGAAATTGTTATTATTATTATAACCCTTATAAGGTGCCTGTGGTCGAGGTCTAAATCTCCTGGTTGGATTGTATACCGAATATTCCTCAAAATAGTGTGGGCCATTTCTAAATCTAGGCTGAGACCATTTATTAAAACTTTGTGGTCTCCACACTTGTTCATTTTGGTAATTAGGATAACCTTGAGGTTTCCATCTGCCCCTCCCATTATGAAATCTATTTTTGGGGAGTTGTTGGTAATAGTGGGCATGTTATGCAGAATTTCTTTGCTTTTGCACAGGCCTTTGCTGATCGCTGTCTAGGTGGGCATGCAGTGTAACATTGCGGCTAGACGTTTGACTTTATTTTTGCACTTTTTGAATATCGGTTTATACAGGCTCGTGATCGAGACCATAGTTTCTCCTTGATAAACTTGGTTTCGTAACTAGAGGGAGTGTGAGAATCATATCCAAGGCCTGATTTGGTATATAGTGACCTTTTATAAGTACACATTCGTCGAGTTGAAGACGCTTTCGGGGAGGTTATTTCCTGCTTTGAGTTTTATTTATACGTGCCCGACTTAGTAAACTCGGCTTTGGCATGAGCAAGTGCGGTGATTTTTCTTTAAGTAAAATATTTAGTCGGTCTATCTCAATTTGTATTGACACTTGCACGGTTTTTAAAGTCACCGTAGTTGTCTCAACCTTATTTAAATCTAGGCCGAGTTTTTCAAATCATTTTTCACCGCCTATTCTCATCTTGCGGTTGAGTCTTCTCTCTTGTCTGACTTGGTGTGCGATTTAAGTGTTTCAAAATCTTTGAACAAGCGATTTACCGATTCATGTAAATCCATATCTTGTGACATGGCTAAGCTATTATTTGAACCGGTAGGTTTAGAGGTTACCTCTTCATCGCCTAAGTTTGCCATCGAGGCAATCATACTCCTCGTCTTCATCGAGAAAAGAAACGCCGCTTGATTCGACATGCTCTGGTCTTCTCCGATGAGAGCTTTTCTTGTCTTCCTTTACGCCCACCTCCTTCTTGGTTTCGTCCTTCTTGAGCTCGGGACAATCCATTTGAATGTGTCTATTTTGTGACAGTTGTAGCATTCAACTTTCCACTTCCACCTTACGGTTCCTTCTTGGATTCTCCTTGTAGTTTTTCTTATACTTGGAATAGTTCTTTACGAAATTGTGAACCTTTACATTATGAAAGCCATTTCTTCCTCAAAATCTAGTGGATTTGGAGGTTTCACATCGAATAGGCTCTTAGCGGGGACTCGGCAAATGCGATTCCCTTCTCTCGCAGCTCGATTGAGGATGAGCTTGGAAGCTCGAACTCATAAGCCTTTAGATCCGAGAAACGACTCTGAATTTTTATCTTATTCGGGTCTTTGGACTCTCTCATAGCTACACCTTCATGCTCCATTCGGGATTTAGAGATCCGAGGACCTTTAGTGCCATTTCCTGTTGCCATAAGTTTTGCCCAGGAGTTGATCTCATTGATAATTTGATGAACCTTGTGTCCACTTGGTCTATAGATTCACCATTCTTCATTTTAAAGTTGTCAAACTTTTGGATAGCTATTGACAACTTGTTTTCCTTGATCGACTCCGTTCCTTCACACATTAGAGCTAATGTGTCCCAAATCTCTTTGGCATTCTTACAATTTTGATCTTGACCATTGTGGATTTGTCAAGAGTTTGGTATAACACATCTCCGCCTGTTGTCAAGATTGGCCGCCTTTCTCTCTTCGGGGGTCACTCCGTTCTCTTCTTAGGAATCTTTTCGGGCCTCCCACCGCGATCTCCTCACGTGTTGTCCTTCTCAAAAATGAATGGACCGTCTTCAATGATGCACCACATGTCGTCATGGATTGAAGATAAGTGTGCCTGCATTCTTATCTTCCAGAGATCATACTCGTCAACTGAAAAGACAGGTAGTCTAGAGTGCATGTGTTCCATTATAAGTGAGAGATAAGATATATATCTAGTATAGATCTGGTTCGTGAAAAAAATGAACCAACCTCTCTGATACCACTTGTAGGTCACAAGTCGTCCAGGAACAAGTCTAGAGGGGGGGGTGAATAGACTTGTTGAAACTCTTGAACTCTTTTTCTCGAAGAGTGAGTTTCTTCAGCTGATGGTCAAACAAATGACTTGGAGTCGTTTGTTCTTGGATATGTGCGGAAGTCAGCTGATGACGAATATAAATTAACTTAATGAAACATTTAACAATGTATGCAGCAGTTAGAGTATGATGCAGTAAAACAGTAAATAACATAGGCAATTTATAGTGGTCTCAGAGGTGGGGTAATCCTCTACTAATCCACTTTTCTCCAAACCAGTTGGAGATGAATTCACTATAATTTTCAACCAGTGATAAATATTACAGTGATTCAACCACAATACAATAGCTTCCAACCAGTGGAAATCCGTGCCGTTGTACACACACTTGACTGCCTTGCACCTCTTGATCCTCGATCCTCGGATGCCTTTACAGTCTCTTACTTCAACCAGTGAAGTACCCCGTACTCAAGATTATAGACAAGAGTGTTTGTCTTCTCCAACTTAAGAGCTTCCTTAAATATGAACTTTTTGGATCTGCTCTTTTCACGATGCTATTTGATTGCTTGAGATTGCTTTGTTTGCTTTGATCGCTAGAATGTATGTTCGCACCGGTTTTCGCTCAGTTTCAAATCTCTGGATATATATAGGTCACGATCTCTGAGCTTCTTCCTTGTAGCCGTTGCAAATCTTTGAACAAATCCGTCCGTTGGAGGGAGACTTCATTGTTTAATCTTTTCTGAACGTTGCAAGGCTGGATTCCCATTATTTAATTTTATCTTCCGACCGTTGTGAGGACTTCTGCATGTGAGCGCCGAATCTTTTGAATATAAAAGGATTAAAGTCTTCACGGTGGGTCAGGATGATTTAATTAAATCATATCTCTTGCGGGAATCACTCCAATTTGTCTCTTCACGTTGCATGTGAGCTTTCCGTAATATTTGACTTTT
The DNA here is from genome assembly GCA_033398695.1 of Orobanche coerulescens. Taxonomy (NCBI): domain Eukaryota; kingdom Viridiplantae; phylum Streptophyta; class Magnoliopsida; order Lamiales; family Orobanchaceae; genus Orobanche; species Orobanche coerulescens. The sequence continues at coordinate 23,023,043 of CM065805.1, read as the reverse complement.
CAAAGCATGCTGACGTGGACTTGGAGTACTAGTTTGTAGTTGAGTAGGTGATGTGCAGCTTACATCTTCTGCAGTAGGTCCTCTCATTGCTCACCGTTTGAGACTTGTCGATCGGGTGACTTCCACGAGGTACCTCGAGTGATCTGGTCAAACTTCTCGATAAATTTAGTTGACGAGCTACTCGACGGAGTCGGTTGTACTTCTACGATGGACTAAGGTACTTTAGTACTTAGCCGATTTTCAGCCTAACTAACTTTGGCCTACAGAAGACACTCATTTGGTTCTTCTTTACATTTTGCCAAGTTATACTTAACATATTTTGGCCTATGGAAGATACTCATTTGGTTCTTCCTTACATTTTGCCAAGTAATAAACATTTGATTTTAAATAAATGACATCATCAAAATCTAACAAGTATTCCTAACATTCAATGGGCTAGAATGCCCAAAAATTTCAGGTAATTACACAGAACATTATAGCGCCGTGGTCCCACGCCGGAACCCACCAGACTAAAAACCATTTACAAAAATGCCAAAAAGGCCGATGACGGTAATGTTTCAAAAACTCACAAAAGCCATTTTAGAAAATAATAAATACCGTCATAAGAATTTCGCCAAAACGATCAAGGCCGTAATGCCAAAACTGGGTTAAGGAATCGGTTTTCGAAATAAAACTCCCGAAAGCCATTACAAAAGAACTCACGCAGCGGATAAAAGAAATAAAGTCAAACATGCACAAGACAGCAACACTACTCCTCATATGAACGAAAAATGGGAGTCAAATAATCACATATCACGAAATCAAAATCCATAAGAGGATTCCGTCACTTAACAAATAATCATAAAAATAGCTCGTGACACACGAGGCACAACACAAAGAAGGGAGACTTACAACCTGATCGCGAAGATGATGATCGCCCACGATACTAATCACGACCAACAAACTCGGGCGACGCGTCGCGACACTCGATCGGATAAAATCCGACGAGACAAAAACTCAATAGACACCACCGACCGGACTAGGTTTCCACAACTTAAGCTCGATACCATTCTGTAACACCCCCAATCCACTCGGGGATATTACACGCCGTAGACCCTCTCCTCGAGGATCTACCAGCCGGTAACAACATTTAACATCTCGACAATGCCTTCAAGGCAAAATGACTCGATAGACCGATTTGGTCTTTCAATAAATACATACAACTCGAATACAACTCATTCCCACGCGGGGTCAAAATACAACCACACCCGTCTGGGAAAAATATAGCATGGAAAATAAAGTACAACTATACCAATACGACATCAACGGGTCCTCGTGTGATTAGTATCGTTCATCTTTCATCATCCTTCATGCCGACCCTGTGCTCTGCTCCAAAACCTGAATGCAATACAGACATCCACCCCTCGAATACTCGGGGTTAGCAAACTCCACTGTTTTGCTAGTGCAAGTATAAAATACGAAAACAAGCCATACATATCATACTCCACAAAATGAATAATCGCGAATATACTTCCCGAGAAAATTCACTTGATCAAACCATTCAAAACGTGAAAGGTAGGAAATAACCCAACGTCCATATTACAAAACATTTGACGATCTCGGGAGTTTAGAAAACATTTGGGATATAAGAATTCTAAAACCTTTCGAAAACATTTAGGGACACAGCCCAAAAGTCATTTTCCAAAATTCAAGTTCCAGTAACAACACGCAGGGTCCACAACCCATTTCACAAAACACGGGGTCCGTGACCCAAATCACAAATCACATGTTCCTAAGGATTATTCGTGTCCCGTGCTAACAAGCCACGAACCTCAGATGCTCCCGAAGAACAAACCCGAGTGAATAACCCAATAGGAAAAACATATCAAATCACATGTCTCCACGACACGAATATCACAACCAAACCACAACCATAAATTATCCCGGCATCGCGCTAACAAGCCACGAACCTCGGAGTCCCTGCAAGACATACCCGATGATAACCTCACAAGTTATCCCGGCATCGGGCTAGCAAGCCCCGAACCTCGGAGTCCCCGCAAGACATACCCGTATTGGATAACCCTACGGTTTCGCCCGACCCATACTAGCAAGTATGGATCCCGGAGATTCAACAATCCTACCCGGAGGCACATCACATACAACAAGCACACAACAATAGTCGATTATCAAGACAAGCAACATTAAGCGTCACAACCTCCTTTCAAAGGAGTAACGACTAACATCACATCATGTCGAATACCCACCGAACAAACATACAATTCAATACACAATCCTCGGCAAACAATTATGGTCTATTATATTCACTCAATGCGATTATAACGTCTCTCAACGTACGAAACTAACACAAATATTCCGAGAACATATCCATTCACGAAGTATTCGAATTATCGTTGAAAGACAATATTTATCGAGGACATACCGATCCTTTTTAAGGTTCATTAAACATTGGATTTCGCATAAAATCATTTATCAATAATTATGCCGATGAAATATGAAATGTATGGGCAAGATACTTGCCTCGATACCACGAGCACGGAACCACGAACGGATACGGCTCAACCGGGAAGCTTCGGAACGCCCGATGCTAACGAAAAGGAAGACGATAACGAACGGAAGGATTCAACACGGTTTCTTCACAAGAAACTCGACCCTAACAACAATATAATCAATAAATCATCGATCATACGAGGAAGGATAATCGTAGAACGCCCGAAAACCCCTCTAAGACATTTTACCGGACACCTTCAAGGCGTCGGTCAAGAACTCGACTCAAACAACGAATCGATACGATCCGACCATGGAATAATAAAGGAAATGATATAATACATCTAAATATTCATCAATACATCATAATCCTAAGTTAAATCGGATTAAACGGATGAAAACAACCAAAACACCCAATTTCCCCAAAACTAGATTTCTAGGAAATCGACTGGTCGGTAGATCGGAGGATGTTATAGGACGGATGATTGACGATATGAACCTCCAAACTTCATGGATTCATTGTCCAACAACATCTCTAGAAGATTCACACACCCACAGCCGCGTACGGGAAGAAAAGAATGAGAAAATGGCTGAAGAAAACGCCGCTGTGCCTTAAATAGGCTGAGACTCGGCCGTGTCCGCCGACATGGTCGTGGGCGCGCAGCTGATTGGCAGCGATGACTCGGCCGTGTCCTGCTAGACATGGTCGCGGCGCGTAGGGGCCTTCCGATAGTGACCGTCCGGCGGCGACTCGGCACGACTCGGCCGTGTCTGGAACACGGCGGGCGTGTCAGCGATCGGCTCGCTTATCCTAAGAGTTCGGCACGGCCGTGTCGGACGACACGGTCGGGTCTGGGACAGAAACTCCGGCATTTCCGGACGAGTGCGGCACGGGCCGTGTCGGACGACACGGCCGAGTTCGGCCGGCGGATCGCCAATAACGAGCGGGTGAGCTAAAACGACCATAACTCTCTCGTCCGGACTCCGATTGACTCACCGTTTGAACCATTGGAAAGCTAACTCGATGCTCTATAATATTGCAAAGATTCAGAATTTTTGGAGTTACCAAAAATTAATGGTGACTTTACAAAGTCGAACTCATACTTAGAAAAGTCGTTAAAAAGCACGGAACTCAACAAAACGACACCGAAACGAACTCGGTTGACAAAAAGTGCAGAATTAATCATTCTCGGAATGACGAAACGGTCATGATAGAGTTGTCAAAACGAATTTCCTCCGAAAAAAGAAAATTACCGAAATTCGAAATTGCGGATATGACATATTGCCCGTGGCCATTCGCTAAATGGGGGATCGACTTGATCGGCCCCTTACCTAAAGGACAGGGAGGAGTACAATACGTCATCGTCGCTGTCGATTATTTTACGAAATGGGCAGAGGCCGAGCCTATGGCGTGGATAACCGAGCAGAAAATAGTTGATTTTATATGGAGGTCACTCATCTGCCGGTTCGGGATCTCTTAATCTATTGTCTCTGATAATGCAAAGCAATTTGACAATAAGAAGTTTCGGGCCTTCTGCGACGGCCTCTAAATACGAAATAACTTTTCCACACCATACTATCCGCAGTCCAACGGGCAAGTCGAGGCGGTCAACAAAATCCTAAAACTGCATCTCAAGACACGCCTTGAAGAACTCAAGGGTTCCTGGCCCGAGGAACTCCCCGGATCCCTATGGGCTTATAGAACGACGCACCGGTCCGCCACCGGTGAAACACCTTTCTCCTTGGTTTTCGGCTCTGAAGCCGTCATCCCGGTGGAAATCGGAGCGCCTACCTACCGAATAGCCCATTTAGAAGAGCAAGATAACGACTTAGCCCTCCAAGTAAACCTGGACCTCCTTGCCGAAAAATGGGCCCAGGCGGAAATGCGGAACGCCGTCTACAAAAGGAGAAGCGAAAAATATTACAACTCCAAGGTTCATCATAGGAGTTTCCAGGTCGGAGACCTCATTCGTAAACGAGTATTGGGCGCGGATCCCGGACCACTCAAGCCCAAATGGGAAGGACCGTATAAAGTTAGCGAAGTCCTTCAGAATGGAGCCTACCGGCTGGAATATCTGAACGGCCAGAGATTAACTTACCCATGAAATGCTATGTATTTAAAGAGGTATTATCAATAAAATTTGACGTTATTCCATTTTTTAATATTGGTACACATCATGAGACCGGCCCATCCGGCACTATAAGACCGAGCTCGTCTCGGCACCTCATAAGACCGGCTCATCCGGCACTATAAGACCGAGCTCGCCTCGGCAACTCATAAGACCGGATCATCCGGCACTATAAGACCGAGCTCGTCTCGGCACCTCATAAGACCGGCTCATCCGGCACTATAAGACCGAGTTCGCCTCGGGACCTCATAAGATCGGCCCATACGGCACTATAAGACCGAGTTCGCCTCGGCACCTCATAAGACCGAGCTCGTCTCCGCACCTCATAAGACCGGCTCATCCGACATCATAAGATCGGCCCATCCGGCACTATAAGACTGAGCTCGTCTCGGCACCTCATAAGACCGGCCCATCCGGCACTATAAGACCGAGTTCGCCTCGGCACCTCATAAGACCGAGCTCGTCTCGGCACCTCACAAGACCGGCTCATCCGGCATCATAAGACCGGCCCATCCGGCACTATAAGACCGAGATCGTCTCGGCACATCATAAGACCGGCCCATCCGGCACTATAAGACTGAGCTCGTCTCGGCACCTCATAAGACCAGCCCATCCGGCACTATAAGACCGAGCTCGTCTCGGCACCTCATAAGACCGAGCTCGTCTCGGCACCTCATAAGACCGGCTCATCCGGCACCATAAGACCGGCTCATCCAGCACTATAAGTCCGAGCTCGACTCGGCACAATCAGCAAGTGATGAACATGATAGAAAGGCAACGGCCCAACCAACTGGGCCCAAACATCCAAAAAACAACGACAGATGCTACAAGGAAGATTTTATTCACTTAAAGCATTTTTGCATAGTACATATGATGAAAACAGAAAACAAAGACAGATTGGCACGCAGGCCGTACATGAAATAAATCAAAAAATCTATTCGGCCCCGCCCTCCTGGCCGGCCGCCTGGAAGGACTGTCCCTCACCTTCGCCTTGCGGAGCCAACCCAGGATCTTCAACCTCGGCGATATTTGGCTCATCGGCTCCAAGGATATCAACATGCAGATTGGTCGCCTGGGAGGCTATATAGGCCCCGATCTCCTGAACGGTCTTCCCTCCCTTCATGATATCTAATATCTCGTAACAGGTGGAGACGTAATTCAGATTGATCAGCTCCTTGAACGCAGGTGTCTCCTTAAAGGCCTCCGCCCCTTCGGCAAGACCCTTGGCATAGCCCGAAGCCTCGCAGGTATTGACACGCTCAGTCAGACTTTCAACTTGGGCCTTGGTTTCTTTCAAATAAGCCTCGTGCTCGGCCCTGATGTCTAACCATTGTTTATGTGCCTGCTCGGCCGCTGTGGTCATCTCTTCGGCCTTTCCTTTCCAAATATCGGCCTCGAGGGCCCGACTTTCCAAAATCTCTATTTCACCCTTCATGGAGGCCATCTCCTCCTCCAGAGACTTAATCAGCGAAGGGCAGAGATGATGCTCCTCCTGCAAGGCCTTGAGATCGGCCTCCGTCTTCTTGTGCTTCTCGACTAGGGCCAGCAGCTCCCCAGTGGCCTTTATGTAAGTACACAATGCACGGCCCATCAGAGCATTCCCGAATTGGATCTGCTCGTCTGGACCCATGTCGTTGGTCACCATCTCCATCTTGGGCGTCCATCCCCGGATAGGGACATGACTGGAGTCAACCACCGCCGGGGGGACCCGGTCGAGCATCTCAGCGGTCGGAGTGGCTGCCCAGACGTAATCCAGAAACCAGCGCGGCCCTCGCTCCTTCATTTGGGCACAAGGTTCCTCCCGGTCCTTATTAACCGGGAGATAGTGGCCCTCCAAGTCAATCGCGGGCTCCTTACCGGTAGCACGACCCGTCCGGACAGGGCTCGGAGCGGATACAGCAGCTTCAGGAACAGACGAGCCCCCCGCCTTGGTCGCGCTGTCCTCAGGCTCGGCCTCCACCTTCTTCCGCTTCCAGCACGCTCCCTCCGCTCGGCGGCCTCAGCAGCCAGCCTCGCCACGCGCTGCGCGGGCGTCTCATTCCGTCCGGACGAAGTCTTGGCCCTAGGAACTGGAAAAAGAAGACATGTCAAAAAAAAAGGGGGCTACCTGATGAAGACATTATATTAGGATCGATTGATCAAAGTGTGGCCGCCCAGAGGTTTTCCTCGGTAACCAAAAGATGCGACTTCCCTCGCTCAGTAGGAAGGTTCAAAAGCTGTTCAACCCGGTCGTCGAACTCAGAGGAGGTCTCTTACGCCGGGATACGTTCTGCACATACAATAAATGATGAGCGTTAGACAAAAAAGGAACAGGAATACAAAATACGACACTTACTCATTTTGGCAGTGAAGTGCTCTGGGACCCGAAGCTCGGCATCTATCACACCAGGCTCCCACTCATCCGCCGAGCTCCTCCACGGTCCCCCTATATAAAACCACTGCTCCTTCCAGCTATGGATGGTCTCCGGCACATCCACCAATTCTTTATGCATAGCATGCCGAGCTGTCAGGTAAAACCAGTTGGACCCGGATCTGCCGACCGACCTCCATAGGAAGAGACTGTTGAACTCCTCAAAGCTGGGCTCGGGCCAGCCGTGCTGGTTGAAAAGAATGAAAAGACCCACCACCCGAGCCCAGGAATTCGGATGAATCTGGGGGACAGGAAGAACCAACTGCCTTAGCCACTGGGAGAAGGCTAACGGGAGCGGAAACCTCAGCCCTGCCAGCAAAGAGCGGTAGTATACCGCCGTACACCCGACGGGCGGAGTGTGAGGCCTCTCCTCGGGATTCGGAATGAACATCCGCACCCTAGCCGGGATCTTAAATCGCAGCCGCCAAGCCGCTAATTGCTCTTTCATAACGGTGCTCCGAATCGAGGCCGAATCCCACTCCACCTCCACGAAAGGGGACGGCCGAGGGCGAGTCCAAGCCTCCACCGACTCAACCCTCTCTTCCATCTGAGTCCCAACGACCGCCTTCAACGGCACCGCTATCTCCACCTCTCCAGATCCCGGCGACTTCGCGATCTCGCCTTCTCCTTCCTCGACACTCCAGTCAACAGGAACTCCGCCTACCGAAAGATCCGCCACACCCGTGCGGTCCGGCGACACGGTCAACTCCGCCGCTGTCTCGCCCCTCAGCTCCGACATCTTAAATGAAAAAGGGGGGAAAAGAGCTTACCGGGAAAGTCTCTATAAAATCGGGAAAAGAAAGCCGGAAAATTTTCTCTCTCTTCTCTGCAACAAGACTCGAAAATGGCGATGGGAATAAGGAAGAAGGAGACATCCTATATTTATAGGAGAAAAAAGGCATTAAATGCCAGGCGCGTGGAGCGACGATTCGTACTGAACCGTCGCGAAATTAGAGGGCGCGTGAACGCGTCATCAAATCAGATTCCGCCACGCGTCTCCCTCATCATGACGCTTAATGACCCTGAAATCGAATCGACGCGACTCTCGAAGAGGCGTCCCTTCGAGAGATCTTATCCTCCTACAAGCCGGATCGGCCTCAATATGAAACGACCCCAGCCCCAGCCAACCCGGCACGGCCCTAGACTCGGGGGCCCTTGTTGATAGCCCATCCACCTTGGAATCCACGTAAGCACTCCAGCACCAACCGCCGAAAGGTAACAACAAGCCGACTGCACGAACCCGATTTTCTCCCGGACTCGTTAAAAACAGGACCGGGCAGAGACGTCAAAGCCGACCCGGTAAACGATCAGGAGGGCCGAGCAGATCGAAGATAAAAACGCTCCGATTCAGGATTACAACAAGGCCGACCTGAACGGCGAGAGACCCAAGGACCGACCCAGCAGATAAGCATCGCCAGAAGCATGCGGGACAGGCCCGCATGCCAATTAACGCATGCAATCATGCCCCTTCCCAAGGCAATCCTTAGAGGCCGCCACGTGTCTAAGGCATATTTGCAGGCTGACAAGTGTTTTGGGCATATTCCCCAGCATTCGCCAGTTGTCACCTCTTGATTGGCCCAGATTGTCTATATATAGAAGGAATGTACAGTAGAAACGGATCTTTTGGACTTTTAGCATTTATGATAAAAGAGAAAAAAGAGAGAATTTGTAAGAACTGAGAAAAGTAGATATACCGGCTATAAAATAATCAGCTCGGCTCTACTTCACAAGAAGGTCATTAATAAAATTTAGTGATCCAATCTTTTTCATCTTATTTATTATTTTGTACGTGGCTTCGATCCATTCGTCCAGATCAGCACACGTGACGTTGACCAAATCAGACGTCAACAATTTACTACTTATTTAAGCTTGAAGTTAATGAAATCTTAGTTCCATTTTGCATATAATTGAAATGAATTGTTGTAGCAATATTCATCCATATTTACTATTATTACTTCCTACATCTATATTCTATCAACACCATCTATCACACTCGACGACATACACTACATAATTCCTTCCTCGACCACAATCAATCAATCCTTTACTAAACTTCGTTATGTAAGGTCCTTACTCGAACTGACTAAAATACGTTTTCAACTCGTAAAAAGACTTTCTGCCTCTTTGGCTTTAGTTTTTTTTCTCATCAATATATTATTTTGCAATATCTATCCGGATATCAAACAAATTCTATTTATTGATTAAAATAAACACATTACATTTTCAAAATTTAGAACTCTCATCTTTATTCAAAACTACAGAATATCGAGATTGACCCGCGATATAAAACACAACACCTTAAGCTTCTATTATCAAAACGTACGCCATCAATAAATATTTCAATATCAACATTTCTTCTAAAATACAAAAATATATTCCTTGCATAATAATCAACTCTTTATACATCCGTTCAAAATTTAAGAGTGTCGTTCTTGTATAAAATTACTACAATATTTTTCCTTTACTTAAAAGATTAAAAACATTTCCTCTTTTCTTTATCGAAAATTCCAAATCACCATTTAATAAAATATATTAAAAAAATTCTTTCAGCTCAGAACACCCATCGTTCTTCCTCGAAGACGTCAAAACTTTTATATCTTGTACTAAAATATCCGAATCGTACTTACCTTTTAGAAATAGAAATACTATATTTTATAAATAGTTAAAATTTCTCAATCAAAATAAAATAATGATTTCTTCTCTCAAAATACCGTATGTTCAAGAACGAAAATAATTATTTTTTTCAAAATTGCTAAATAATTTCTTCATTTGAAAATACTAAATTCACATATTTCTTTTTAAATCACCAAATATATATTATTAGTATGGTCAACACACATGAGAGAGAAAAGTTAAGAGGGCATGCCTCGGATTTTTGGAGCCATTAGATATCAGTGTTCAGATACCGTACCATTTCTGGTGCGCAGTTTCTTTATGATGCTACACCCCCGCTGTTGCTGAATCTTCGATGAAGTCGTAGTGAGGATTCGCCGTGAATGGATTCAGCCCTGAATCTGAATCGATGAGACCCAGAAATCATTCTCGCGACAAAGCAAGAACCATAAACCCACACGGCAAGCCAACATCGTTCTATCCACGATTCGCTTTGCTGTCGTTCTCTTACCTCCTTCAACCACCGCGAGGCCAGGGTTCTTTGGATGTTAGTGACGGTGGTATACGGCTGAGTTGAGATGGGCCGGAGGGATGTTCGAAGAAGGGTACTACGAGCGGAGAGGACGCTAGTGTTGGCACCGATGTTTTTGGAGACATAGATGGTGTAGAGCGTCGTGGTTGTAGCCTTGGCTAGATTTGAGGATCATAGAGTAGATTCTGAAAGCGCACGCCGCAACTGCACTGGATCCGGATGCTGGCCACCGCCCGCTATATACTTGTTGGGCTTCATTTTTTGCTATAATTGTTCAGACATTCCTCGATTGCTCTGGGGGAGGAAAGCACCACCCCCAGTTTCATCCCGGGACGTAGAGAGAATATATCATCTTGCTTGTTGGCCTTGTTGTGAAGGGTTATGCGCACCAGTTTCCATCTTGAGAAGATATCCACCGAAACTTCTACCGACCATCAGTTGAAGTTTGGTGCAAAAAAATGTTGTAGTAAGAGAAATATCATAATCAAGTGTCACCAGATTTGTAGATTTGGTATAGATCATTATACCATTGAACTTATTTGAATTGAAGTAATAATTTGATTTCTGATAAAGAAGATCATCTATAAGATGCAATTGTAGAGCATACTTTCGTCATATTTCTCAAATGGTTAGCGTCGTGCTAATAACGTGTAGATTTGGTATAGATCATAATCAAGTGTCACCAGATTTGTAGATTTGGTATAGATCATTATACCATTGAACTTATTTGAATTGAAGTAATAATTTGATTTCTGATAAAGAAGATCATCTATAAGATGCAATTGTAGAGCATACTTTCGTCATATTTCTCAAATGGTTAGAGTCGTGCTAATAACGTGTTATAAAACTGCGTATTATAGAGAGAATTTAGAGAGAGAGTGGAGAATGATTTTCAGGTATATTTTCATTAATAACTGAAGTCCTATTTATAGGAAAACTTCATCACAATTGTAATTACATAATTACATCAAATGCAAAATAGTCATTCACATCAAACAAAATATATTAAGAGGGACGTATTCAATTGAGATCTGAAATGAGCTCCAAAGACTTTTATAGAATTTGATGGATTTGGAAAAGTTTGGGTGTATTTAATTGAGATTTTTAAAAGTCAATTAAATTTTTGTGGTATTCAATATATAATTTTATGGAGTTTTTAAAAGTCCATTAAAGTCATGAGGTATTAAATAAAAATTTATAAATCATATAAATTATGAGGTATTCAAATTTATTTGGATGCTAAGGATTTTAACGGAATCATCTAAGTACTCATCTCTAATCACAAAGTACAAACATGATTTGTCTTTTAAAATCTTTCGCACACCCCTAAGATTTTGATGGATTTTTATTCGTCACCACCACCCACCACCACTGTTGCAGCCGCCTACACCACCACCACGTCACCGCCTCCACACCGTCATTGCCACCGTCCCGTACCACCACCAACACTATTTCCGATATCAGTCCACTGCCGCCACCACTGCCACTACCATTACTGTTATTTCTCATAACATTTTTCTTCTTTATTTTTTTTATTTTTTCTTACTTTTACTATAAGAATAATGTAAATATTTTAGGAGATCGTAAGAAAGTAGTAAAGGTGAATAAATTGTATTCATAACACCAATAGAGGTGCCTCTATATAGGCTTTACAATGAGAGTCCTTCCATACATAGGATTTTTAATTAAGGTAAGACACCAATGTGATCCTACTACCTATAGAAGGATCTAGAACCTTCCATCTATGTATCCTACTACAACCAGTATTAAGCAAGACACAGATAAAGGAAGGATATGCCGGAACAGTAAAGAAGTTTTTATAATACTTTTATCTTCTGTTCTTCAACTTTTTATGAAAAAAATAATTATTTACAAAAACTTGTAAAAAAAATTTTAATTTATAATTAAATATTTTATATCTACTCATTACTTTAATAACTTGATATATGTTTTAGTCTTTTTAATATGAGATAGTTTTTTAGTTTTTCTCGTTAAATTATATCAGATTGTTGTATAATTTCTATTTGCAATAGCTATTTATTTTTAATTAGAAAATCTATTATACATAACTATTTATTGAAAATCACATAGCTATTCATGGTGTGGGTATTCTTTTGTCTAAGGAACTTAAGGATATCGTCGTGGAAGTGAAGAGGTGTAACGATAGAATTATAAACGTTAGAGTGGTGGTTGGGGAGAAGGTGGTTAACGTGGTTTATGCGTATGCCCCACATGTTGGTTTGGGTGTGCTTGTTAAGGAAGCTTTTTGGGTCTATTTAGATGAGTTGGTCGGGTGTATTCCGGACGATCAATTTATTTTTTGGGGGGCGATTTCAATGGGCACATTAGTGAGGGGGTGGATGGTTACCATAGTGTGCATGAGGGTTTCGGCTTCGGAGTTAGGAATACATGAGGTTCCGCACTGTTGGAGTCTCCCACTGCGCATGAGCTGGTAATTGCGGACTCTATTTTTCAGAAGAGAGCTAAGGATCTCATCACCTTCGGTAGTGTGGGGCACAACACGCAAATTAACTACCTTCTTTTGCGCATTCGTGATGCTAGGGCGTGCGTGGACTGCAAGGTGTACCGGAGCGAGGCCTGTGCTTCTCAACACCGGCTGCTGGCTATGGATTTATCCATGGGAGGCCGTGTTGTTAGCAGAGTTAGAGAAGCTAGACCTAGGATTCTCTGGAAGGATCTGAAGAGTGAGAAGGCGATAGAATTCAGGGAGTCTCTGACCCGCGAAGGAGGTTTTTTGCGGGGAGGCGATGCTAACCTTTTGTGGACCAGCATGGCCAATGCTATTAGGAGTGTGGACGAGAAGGTGGTAGGGGTTTCTTCGGGCAGGTCTAGTGGACCTAAGGAGGCATGGTGGTGGAATGAGGAGGTCCAAAAGAAGGTTAAGGCTAAACAAGCACTATTTAAGGAGCTTTTGTCGGTTAGTGCTGGGGAGGAGAGAATCTTGAAGATTGTAGCGTACAAGGTGGCGAAAAGAGAGGCCAAGAAGGCAGTGGCTAAGGCTAAAGGTGAGACATACGAGGAGATGTACAAGCGCCTAGACACCAAAGAAGGAGCGAATGCTATTTTTAAACTAGCGAAAGCTAGGGAAAGAGGGCGGCGCGAGCTAGATCCTGTTAAGTATATTAAGGATGATTTGGGCCAAGTGTTAGTGAACAATGTGGCTATTAAGGAGAGGTGGAATAGGTATATTTTTGAACTTTTCAATGAGGCTAGGGGAAGCGACTCGGTGGTGCAAGGAGTTAGTTTATCTTCTGCTTGTTCGTTTAGTTCCTGTGAGAGCACCAGCAAGGAGGAAGTAAAGGGTGCCCTAATGAAAATGGGTAGAGCTAAGGCTGTAGGCCAGGATCAGATCCCTTTTGAGGTGTGGCTTTGTCTGGGGGAAGTTGGAGTTCAGTGGCTAGCAGAGCTGTTCAACATCCTCCTCAGAGGTTCTAAGATGCCGACGGAGTGGAGGCGTAGTATTGTCGTGCCATTTTTCAAGAACAAAGGCAATGCTCAGAGTTGTAGTAACTATAGGGGTATTAAACTCCTCAGTCATACTATGAAACTTTGGGAAAGAATGGTGGAATGCAGGGCTAGAAGAGAAGTTGAGATCCCAGAGAACCAATTTGGTTTCATGCTGGGGAGGTCCACGACTGGGGCCATTCATCTCGTCAGACGCCTTATGGAGAAGTTTAGAGAGCGGCGTAAGAACTTCCATATGGTGTTCATTGATCTAGAGAATGCTTATGATAGCATTCCGCGTGATGTTATTTGTAGGAGCCTAGAAGAGAAGAGTGTGTCTTTGCCGTTCCTTAGAGCGATCCAAGACATGTACTCCCAAGCTAGGACTTGCGTTAGGACCCCAGTTGGTGACACCCAGTATTTCCCGGTTGAGATAGGGCTACACCAGGGGTCGGCGCTAAGCCCTCTTCTCTTCGCTCTAATCCTTGACGTCATTTCGCGGGGATACAGGATGGTGTCCCGTGGTGCATGCTTTTTGCTGATGACATTGTGTTAGTGGCGGAGTCGAGAAGGGAGGTGAACTCGAATTTGGAGCTATGGAGGTCTAAGTTAGAATCACAGGGCTTGCGTGTGAGCCGGTATAAGACCGAGTATCTCTGTGTAACTTTAGTGGTGAGGCCAACGAAGAAGAAGTAGAGGTAATGATTGCGGATCAGATCGTACCTCGTACGATAAGTTCAAGTATTTGGGTTCGATCATTCGGAAGGAAGGTGAGTGTGAAGATGATGTCACTCATCATATCAAGGTGGGGTGGCTAAGGTAGAGAGCATCGATAGGGGTCCTGTGCGACAATAAAGTCCCTCTAAAGTTGAAGGGTAAATTCAATAGAGCGGCAATTAGACCTGCAATATTGTATGGCTCCGAATGTTGGGCAATGAAGAAGTCGCTTGAGAGTAAATTGGAAGTGGCTGAAATGAGAATATTACGTTGGTCATGTGGTCGCACATTGTCGGATAGAATATCGAAGGGGGTTTTCAGGAAGGCGCTAGAAGTGGCGCCCATTTCAGCGGAAGTTAGGGAAAGGAGATTGAGATAGTTTGGCCACATCCGCATGAGGCATGCTTCTGCTCCAGTGAGGAGGGTCGAGAATTTATTGATTGTCGGGGAGAGGAGGAGAGACAGATCGAGGAGGATGTGGGAGGAGCAGCTGGGATTAGATTTGAAGGCCTTAAACCTTTCCGAGACCATGACTGTTGATAGGTGCTCTTGGAGGTGCCAGATCAGAGTTGTGGATTCTTTTGTAGGGAGCGGTGATGTAGTTAAGAGCCTCAGGGTTGGGTTGTCTCGGTTAGCTTTGACCTAGAGCATTGCATTTTTTACTTTTATTATATATTTTATCCTATTACCTTTTGCGTGTGATGTATTTTTGACAGGGAGCTGTGCACAGAGTCAACATCTCTTCTGTTAGAGCAGCATTCATCGAGAGTGCAGTTGCCAAAGTCCCCTTAGGTAAGTATCGTGTGAATTAAGCCATAGACTCAGGTATGGTTTTGAGCTTTTTCGTATCATATGCTTCTTTGTATATATCACTCAATACTTTGCTGTGCACTAAGCTGAGGGTCTTCACGAAAACAGCTTCCCTACCATAAAAAGTAGGGGCATGGTCCGCGTACATCTTACCCTCCTCAGACCCTGCTCTGAGCGGGATATACTGTGTATGTTTGGTTTGATTTGATTTTGTTGACATATCGAACAACTACCAATTAAGATAAAACGCTAATAAATAAACAAATTCCATTAAAATCTTAACTAAACACACCGATAATTCAGGGGAATAGTTGTAATACCCGGTTGAAATTCATGTCATTTCAAATCTCCTCATTGTTCAAATTGTGTTTTGTTGGGCGAACCCTTGTAATCATTGCTTGGAACCACCGTTTTGGGGTTTCCGTACTTCCATTTCGTGTTATTGTTTCCCAGATATTGAGTCCTATTGCTTTTATCCTCTTCCCGGGTCATTTTTCTTCATTTTAGGACCCAAGGGGGGTGTGGGCCGCGGCACAAGGAGTGTCTTGCGGCACACATTTTCGATTTTGGCCAAGCGGCACATGTGCTGTGCCGCGCACATGCCGGCGGGGCCGCGGCACACTGTCGAGTCACTGCCGCGGCACACCCGTCCGGGCCGCGGCACACTCGTGTTGCATTTTTTTGGCCATACCCGTCTGTACCTTGTGCCGCGGCACATGTCGGCCGGGCCGCAGCACACTGCCGAGCCCTGGGAGCAGTTTTTGGGCCTGTGCCGCGGCACACTTCGGCTGAGCCGCGGCACAGGCGATCGACCTATAATTACGATTTTCTCAGCAAAATCAGCTCATTTCTCCATTTTTGCTTCTACCTGCGAGAGAGAGAGCTTGAGGGGAGGAACTTTTCATCACCCATCACTTAAGGGTTTGATTTCCTTCATTTCCTTTCGATCGTGAAGCCCGGATAGTCGATCTAACGCGTATTCTTCGGATCATAGTGCTTGGATCGTCAAGAGGTAATTTCTTCAACATCTTGGATTTCGATTTTGTATGGAGTAATGATGTTTTGGGTGTTAAGAGCATGTTGTATGAAGTGATATACGCATGATTATGGGCATGTTTGATTATTCATTGGATTATTGAAGGATTATTCAAGAACACTTTGAATATTGTGTTGGATTTTGGGGTTTTTCGTAGATTCGTCCGATTTATCCGATTTGAAGCTTGAGAATCTTGAGATTATGATGTATCTATACCGTATGCATGCTTTTCCTACGATTTTACGGATTTGATTGCGCCGGTTTCGGACTTTTGGGAGTTTGAGCGATTTTTCCAACCTCTAGTTGTTTATCCGTGTATTTTCATGAATCGTAGATGGGTTTCGGGAATTTCTTCGTGTAATTTGAGTATGGATAATTGATTATCATATTCCTTGCGAATTGTTTAGGTGCCGGAAGCGCGTTCTTGGACCTACCGAACTCATACCGTTTTTCCGTTCGATTTTTCGATGTCTCAAAGGCAAGTATATATTTATGATTGTACGTTCTCGACTTTGAAAGTAAGATATATTGATGGCATGATATGAACGAACCACTTTGGGGCGGGCCGACCGGTCCCCTAAGGGTTCTGTAGCCTCTGGTGCGGTTCCACGGTATTCATACATGTATTGATGAGGGATGATATGAACGAACCACTTTGGGGCGGGCCGACAAGTCCCCTAAGGGTTCCGTAACCTCTGGTGCGGTTCCACGGTATTCATATATCTATTGATGCGATGCTGTGAGATTTAGTTATTCCGGAATACTAGTCTTGAATTGATGAATTGACGGTTACCTTTACTTTATTGTCGAGAATTATTGTGTTTTATACTTGATATACTTGCACTAGCTATTCGACGGCTAACCCCTTTATGGGGGGAAATACTTTTTATGTATTTCAGGTTCCAGGAGAGCGGACAGGCAGGTATCGGGTCGGCATGAAGATGGTGGGCAAGTGTGATGCTGTGTCTTTCCTCCGGTTATGTTTTGAGTTTTCCATTCAGTGTTGTTGTACTGGAATGGTTATTGAGTACTCGAGTATGTTTTTTTTTTCATTTTCCTTGATGTTCCGGCCTGTGTTTGCCGAGGTATTGATTAGTGTTGTGATGTCTTTGGATACATTGGTTATGTTTTGAATACCCTTTGTATTATTCTTCATTCCACTGTATGTAGACCTTCTCGGTCAAAATCTATATTTCCGCGTATGTTTAGCCTTGTAGGTCCCACGGAGGGGCTTACGGTGCTGTAATATTCCCTGAATAACTTGGGGGTGTTACAGAATATGGTATCAAAGCTTAGGTCTATGGATACCTAGGCTGTCGGTCTTTTGGGTCGAATGAGTCGTCATTTGTCCACAGTATCACTACTCTGCCATCATCACAGTGCGACCGGTACTTGTAAGACCTCTTACTCTTCTGATGTTTCCTTATTCGTTATGCTTCTTTTTATTGGTATTCTTGAGAATCGATCACCTTAATGACGTGCGATTGAACTGTACTTACGTGCCTTATGTGTTCTTCAGTATGTCAGCTGGTAGGGTCCGTGGCCGTGGTCGTGGTCGTGGACGAGGAAGAGGTAGTGGCGCGGCCGTTTCCATTAGTTCAGTTGCAGGGTCGACCAACCCCAGTTTGTCGAACTCGGTGCATCCTGACACCGAAAGTCAGCACGACCAGTCGAACGGTCAGGGGAACAACGCGGACGTTGGAGTTGCGAATGCACTTCAACAATTGGCTACTCATATGACCATTTTAGCCAAAACTGTTCAGCAGAATAATCCGAACCCAAACACGGATGCCTTGCTTCAGAATGTAATCCGTATGCACCCTCCACAATTTGGCGGTGCCACAGACCCGTTGGGCTGGGAAGATTGGCTAGCGGAATTGGAAAAGATTTTCGAGGCGGTTGATTGCCCCGAAGTGAGGAAAGTACCGATTGCTCAGTATTTCCTCACTAAGGAGGCCGCTACCTGGTGGAAGGTCATCAAGCCACAGGATCGTATTGCCACGTGGGATGAATTTAAGGAGCTTTTGGAGGCCGAGTTTTGTCCTTGGCCGGTGCGAGAGGGCCGAATCCGAGCCTTTTTCGAGGCTAAACCACAAGATATTCCCGTTTTGCAGGCGATCGTGGATTACAACCAACAATTGATCCATGTGAAGGATCAAGTGCGTAACGAGCGTGATAAGATCCGTTATTTTGATATGCGGATGAATTTAGACTTAAGGCGGTACATGGCTGGATTTGCTTGTACCACACTGAAAGAGTATCAGGACAGAGCTTTAGCCTATGATATGTTAAACCCCGACAACGATACCGCTAAAGAACCGAAGAAGCAGAAAGTCGCGGGAAATTTTTCTGGCTCTAAGGGTGGCAATTTTCAGAGGTCACAGACGACTAATCGTTCTGCCGGACAGTCGTCACGTTCTAATAAAGGAAAGAGGAGTTACCGTCCTACTCCGGGTACCACAAATCGCACGGTGACTTGCTATAATTGTGGCCGTCCAGGCCACGTTAATTCGGAATGCAACTTTCCACCATTGAAGTGTCACACGTGTGGACAGATGGGACATAGAGCGGCTTATTGTTCCGAGCCGAATCAGACTTTGGACACTCGGGCTTCTGCCCCAGCACCACTTGATCAAGGTATAAATCAGCGACAATCTTTTGGTCAACCTCAGCAGAATTTCGGTAGGGGCCGGGGACGGGGTCAGAACGCTGGAGGGGGGAACTTTAGCATCGGTTCGGTACAACCACGAGTTTATGAGATGCGTCGAATAGACGAACCCGACGCGGTGGTGTCTTCAGGTACCATTCATATTTTATCTTATCCAGTCCGTGTACTTTTTGATACGGGTGCTACACATTCTTTTATTTCTTTGGAGTGTGTACGCCGTTTGAATATAACTTGTTTGACTGCTTGCAATCCCTTCATCTTGAAACTGCCTAGCGGGAATAGAATTGTGGGGAACCGGGAGATTAGAGATTTCCCGGTGATTATATCCGGTAGGGAATGGTTATCGAATCTGATTGTAGTTGATATGTAAGGCGAAGATGTGATCCTCGGCGAGGATTGGCTTGATAGTCACCAAGCGATTATGAATTACCGTACCAAGGTTATCACCATGATGACTAAAGATGGATCTGAGTACTCATTTTTGGGACGTAAGTCAGGCCAATCCAAGTTACTTATCAGTGCCATGAAGGCTAAAACTTTTGAATAAAGGTTGTACGAGCTATTGGTGTTATGCCTTGAAAACGGAAGGAAATGAAGTCGATTTCTCTTCGATTCCGGTTGTTAACGAGTATCCCGATGTTTTTCCGGATGACCTCCCGGGATTACCGCCAGATCGAGAGATAGAATTTACCGTGGACTTAGAGCCAGATGCGGCTCCGATTTCTAAAGCACCTTATCGGATGGCACCTTCCGAG
Organism: Orobanche coerulescens; assembly: GCA_033398695.1. Classification (NCBI taxonomy): domain Eukaryota; kingdom Viridiplantae; phylum Streptophyta; class Magnoliopsida; order Lamiales; family Orobanchaceae; genus Orobanche; species Orobanche coerulescens. Next base: position 23,003,424 of record CM065805.1, on the reverse strand, counting down.
ATGCAGGAATTGAAGACTCAGTAGGGAGAACTTCTGGAAAAATGGTACATCAGACCGAGCGCTTCGCCTTGGGGTGCGCCTGTTCTTTTTGTGAGGAAGAAGGATGGTTCACTACGTTTGTGCATCGATTACCGTGAGCTGAACAAAGTAACCATCAAGAACAAATATCCCTTGCCTCGTATAGACGATTTATTTTATCAATTGCAAGGAGCTGCGGTTTTCTCGAAGATTGATTTAAGATCCGGGTATTATCAACTCAGGGTGAGGGAGTCCGACGTTCCGAAGACGGCATTTCGGACGAGATATGGGCATTATGAATTTGTGGTTATGCCTTTTGGGTTGACTAATGCGCCGGCAGTATTCATGCAGTTAATGAATAAGATATTCATCGAGTACCTAGACCTGTGTGTAGTCGTCTTTATTGACGACATCTTGATCTATTCTCGAGATAAGGAGGAACATGCCCGACACTTGCATTTGATTTTGGACATTTTGAGAACCGAGCACCTCTATGCAAAATTCTCGAAATGTGAATTTTGGTTGGAAGAAGTTATGTTTCTCGGCCATGTGATTTCGGCTGAAGGGGTTCGTGTAGACCCACAGAAGATTGAGGCAGTGCTAGATTGGGCACCGCCTAAAAATGTTAAGGAAGTTCGTAGCTTTTTGGGCCTTGCTGGGTATTACCGTCGGTTTGTCGAGGGGTTCTCGAAACTCGCTCGGCCGCTTACGAAATTACTCCAGAAGACTGAAAAGTTTATTTGGACGGATGAGAGACAACAGAGCTTCGATGAACTGAAGAGACGATTGACTTCAGCGCCGATTTTAACTTTACCACATGATAGCGAGGGCTTTACAGTTTATAGTGACGCTTCGGGTCAAGGCCTGGGCTGTGTACTTATGCAGCATGATAAGACGATAGCCTTTGCGTCACGACAATTAAAGCCTTATGAGATGAATTATCCTACTCACGATTTAGAGTTGGCCGCCATTGTCTTCGTACTCAAGATTTGGCGGCATTATTTGTATGGTTCACCGTGTTGGATTTACACCGATCACAAGAGCCTGAAGTATATTTTCAGTCAGAAGGAGCTGAATATGAGACAGAGACGTTGGTTATAGTTGATAAAGGATTATGATTTGGAAATTCTTTACCACCCCGGAAAAGCCAATGTCGTTGCGGATGCTTTGAGCCGCAAATCGGCATCTCTTCAAATGCTAGAGGTTCTTACATCTCAGACGAAAATTCGTCAGGATTTAATTGAGCAAGGGATAGAAGTTTGGATTCAACGAGTACAGGGACAGTTGTGTACCCTTGAAATTACTTCGTCCTTGGTTGACGATATCAAAGGGAAGCAGTGGAGTGACCCGATGATTTCCCAACTGAAGGAAGATGTAATTAAAGGTAAAGCTCCTGGCTTTATGGTTCACGAGGATAGTATTCTGAGATTTCAGGGCAGGCTTTGTATTCCGAATGATTTAGAGTTGAGGCAGAGAATTCTCCGAGAAGCTCATGATACGCCTTACTCAATCCACCCCGGGACGAGTAAGATGTACAAAGATTTGAAGTGCAATTTTTGGTGGAATAACATGAAGAAGGATGTTACGGAGTTTGTACTACGGTGCTTGACATGTCAACAAGTCAAGATCGAACATCAACGACCAGCGGGGTTGTTGAAACCGCTTCCCATTCCCGAGTGGAAGTGGGAAGACATCTCTATGGATTTCATCACTGGCATGCCAAGAACTCGGGCCGGAATGAATATGATTTAGGTAATTGTCGATCGGTTGACCAAGTCTGCACACTTCATGGGTATTAAGGATACTTGGGGACCGGATAGACTGGCTCGAACCTTTATTGCTGAGATCGTGAGGTTACACGGTGCCCCCAAGACCATTATTTCTGATCGAGACGGCCGTTTCGTATCGCATTTTTGGCAGGCCGTTCATCAGGCTCTGGGTACTGAGTTGAGATTGAGCACTTCCTTTCATCCTCAGTCGGACGGTCAGACGGAGAGGATGATTCAGACGTTGGAAGATATGTTGCGGGCTTGTGCCTTAGATTGGAGTAATGATTGGGAGCTTCACTTACCGTTGATCGAGTTTGCTTACAATAATAGTTGGCATTCGTCGATCAAAATGGCACCCTTCGAGGCACTCTATGGTAGGCGATGTAGGTCGCCATTATGTTGGGACGAGGCTTCTGAGCTAGTTGGGACGGAACCGGATATGTTAATGGAGACTAAGGAAAAGATTTTTATTATCCGGGACCAATTGTTGGCTGCCCAGAGTCGTCAAAAATCTTATGCTGATACTCGGCGTCGACCCTTGGAGTTTGAGGTGGGGGATCATGTCTTGCTCAAGGTGTCGCCGACCAGAGGAGTTTTCCGCTTCGGGAAAAAGGGGAAACTTAGTCCGAGGTATATCAGACCCTTCTATATTTTGGACAGAGTTGGAGATTTAGCTCATCGCTTGGCGTTGCCTCCATCTTTGAGTCACGTCCACAATGTTTTTCATGTGTCTCAGTTGAGAAAGTACGTACCGGATCCGAGCCACATTATCGACTACAGTGAGATTGACGTAGTCGAGGATATTACCTTTCCGGAGAAACCCGTGAAGATCCTTGAGCGTCGCGAGAAACAACTTCGACATAAGACCATTCCACTGGTTAAAGTGCAATGGTCGGGGCATGGAGTCGAGGAGGCGACTTGGGAGACGGAAGAGAAGATGTGGGTGGAATACCCCGAACTATCTATTTCTTAAGTTTCGGGACGAAACTTCTTTTTAGAGGGGGAGAATGTAATACCCGGTTGAAATTCATGTCATTTCAAATCTCCTCATTGTTCAAATTGTGTTTTGTTGGGCGAACCCTTGTAATCATTGCTTAGAACCACCGTTTTGGGGTTTCCGTACTTCCATTTCGTGTTATTGTTTCCCAGCTATTGAGTCATATTGCTTTTATTCTCTTCCCGGGTCATTTTTCTTCATTTTAGGACCCAAGGGGGGTGTGGGCCGCGGCACAAGGAGTGTGCGCCGCGGCACACACATTTTCCAGTTTTTGGCCGAGCGGCATGTACTGTGTGCCGTGGCACATGCCGGCGGGGCCGCGGCACACTGTCGAGTCACTGCCGCGGCACACCCGTCCGGGCCGCGGCACACTCGTGTTGCATTTTTTTGGCCATACCCGTCTGTACCTTGTGCCGCGGCACATGTCGGCGCCGCGGCCTTCTTAGAGCCACAGGAGCTTGATTTTGGGCACATGCCGCGGCACACTTCGGCTGAGCCGCGGCACACAGGGCAGTCAACCCTATAATTACGTTTTTCTCAGCAAAATCAGCTCATTTCTCCATTTTTGCTTCTACCTGAGAGAGAGAGAGAGAGAGCTTGAGGGGAGGAACTTTTCATCACCCATCACTTAAGGGTTTGATTTCCTTCATTTCCTTTCGATCGTGAAGCCCGGATAGTCGATCTAACGCGTATTCTTCGGATCATAGTGCTTGGATCGTCAAGAGGTAATTTCTTCAACATCTTGGATTTTGATTTTGTATGGAGTAATGATGTTTTGGGTGTTAAGAGCATGTTGTATAAAGTGATATACGCATGATTATGGGCATGTTTGATTATTCATTGGATTATTGAAGGATTATTCAAGAACACTTTGAATATTGTGTTGGATTTTGGGGGTTTTCGTAGATTCGTCCGATTTATCCGATTTGAAGCTTGAGAACCGTGAGATTATGATGTATCTATACCGTATGCATGCTTTTCCTACGATTTTACGGATTTGATTGTGCGGTTTCGGACTTTTGGGAGTTTGAGCGATTTTTCCAACCTCTAGTTGTTTATCCGTGTATTTTCATGAATCGTAGATGGGTTTCGGGAATTTTTTCGTGTAATTTGAGTATGGATAATTGATTATCATATTCCTTGCTAATCGTTTAGGTGCCAGAAGCGCGTTCTTGGACCTACCGAACTCATACCGTTTTTCCGTTCGATTTCTCGATGTCTCAAAGGCAAGTATATATTTATGATTGTACGTTCTCGACTTTGAAAGTAAGATATATTGATGGCATGATATGAACGAACCACTTTGGGGCGGGCCGATAGGTCCCCTAAGGGTTCCGTAGCCTCTGGTGCGGTTCCACGGTATTCATACATGTATTGATGACGGATGATATGAACGAACCACTTTGGGGCGGGCCGACAGGTCCCCTAAGGGTTCCGTAACCTCTGGTGCGGTTCCACGGTATTCATATATCTATTGATGCGATGCTATGAGATTTAGTTATTCCGGAATACTAGTCTTGAATTGATGAATTGACGGTTACCTTTACTTTATTGTCGAGAAGTATTGTGTTTCATACTTGATATACTTGCACTAGCTATTCGACGGCTAACCCCTTTATGGGGGAAATACTTTTTATGTATTTCAGGTTCCAGGAGAGCGGACAGGCAGGTATCGGGTCGGCGTGAAGATGGTGGGCAAGTGTGATACTGTGTCTTTCCTCCGGTTATGTTTTGAGTTTTCCATTCAGTGTTGTTGTACTGGAATGGTTATTGAGTACTCGAGTATGTTTTTTTTTTTCATTTTCCTTGATGTTCCGGCCTATGTTTGCCGAGATATTGATTTGTGTTGTGATGTCTTTGGATACATTGGTTATGTTTTGAATACCCTTTGTATTATTCTTCATTCCGCTGTATGTAGACCTTCTCGGTCAAAATTTATAGCTCCGCATATGTTTAGCCTTGTAGGTCCCACGGAGGGGCTTACGGCGCTGTAATATTCTTTGAATAACTTGGGGGTGTTACAATAGTGATTCCCGTGATTCGCAACAAAAAGGGGGTTTTTTATTTTATTTTATTTTTTTATTTTGATCTTCCGCCACTAGATTCATGACCGGATATATTTTGACATGCCACACTAAGCACCAGTGAAGAGTGGCATGACAAATACCAACATATAATATTTTTTGACATAATTTATATTTTGGTATTTCTAATCTCGTTACAAAAAGAAAATATAAAAATATTTTCTACAAATTGAAATATGTTCCGGGAATTATTATTCCCTTGATGTGTCTTACCTGTCTGGGTGTAAATACATAGATGGAAGGTTACAGGCAGCCTTCAGAGGTAGTAGGATCACATTAGATGTCTTACCTTATCTAGGAATCACATGTATGGAAGGACTCTCATTGTAATCTTTATATAAAAGGCCTCTATTCATTGTTATCAATGCAATTGATTGATTATTCTGATCTTTTCTTTCTCCTCAAACACGTTATCGGCCACGTAGCTCGAGCGAAAAAAAAAAAAATCGGCCAGCCGACCACCGCCGCCGCCGTCTGCGCCGGCCACCACCGGTGCCCGGCCCGCGCCGCCGCCGCCGCCGCCCAAAGCCGCCGGACCGCCCGAATCTACAGGCCGTCGGACCGCCGCCTCACGCCGCCGGGCCGCTGCGCCCGAATCGCCCAGCGCCCAGCCGCCCGATTGCAGCTGCCAGCACCGCCGCCTCCGCCGCCGGACCGCCGTCGCCGACCGCCGCCCCCGACCAGCTCCGATCGGTCGGTTGTGACCCGACCAGGTTGCGACCCGTCTGCTCGGCAGTCCGTTTTCATCAAGTCAGCTGTTGCCTAAAGTGCGACCCGATCGATCGAAGCATCGCGGATCGTCAAAGCGGTTTTATCCACGTGATATTTAATGCTTGAAAACCTAGTGCAATCGAGACAAAACCTATCAAAATCGAAAAAAAAAAGCGAGAGGCGAGAATTTCCGCGTGAATTTTCTGCGCAGATCGTACGAAAATCACGTTTCCCGTTTCGTTAACCGTCGGATCGGTGTGAAATTTTGGCAGCAACTTCCCAACACAAATATCTGTATATTCAACGGTGGAGATCGGATTCTGTGTAATATTGGTTACTGAATCTACTGCCGAACAGAAACAGATTTTTACGAAGAAATTTGGAGATCCGACCTCATCCAATACCGAGCTGCTGCATCGCCGCGCTCGAGTCCTTTTTCGGCCGAATTATTGAGCCCAGTAGCCCTATCCGGGCGTTTCTCAACTCTCCATTTTTTTTTCTACTCAATGATTCATTTGTTCATTAATTTGTACACTTATGAATCTTACATGTTTATGTTTTACGTGTATATAGGAAAATACGTCGCTCATGATGATGTGCACGCTATGGAGAAAAAGCCATATTTATCCCGTTCAAGGATCAAAGTAAATATAGAACGGAGTACCCACGGAAATATGTTGCTCATATGGAGAGAATCTCCCGTTCAAGGATCAAAGCATATATGGAACCAAGTACCCGTAAGATTTTATTATGTTCCCGTTTTTCAATTCCTCTCGTTTGGGAAATTTTTTTTTTGGGGAAATGGGTATTTGGGTTCTTTATCTCCCATGCTACTTTGCGGTGGATGAGACTATGAGAGATGGTATCACTCTTGTATGCCGAAGTAAACTGTGTGACGGTCCTGGGGGAGTCACGAATAATTGTTGAAAGTCGATATTTGTGGTTGTTGCATACACCACGTTTTGGGTGCGATTTGATGTCGCCGTTTTGTCGATTTTAAACCAACAATTGAATAAAAATGAATATTGTCGGTAACGGTAAAGTTATGACTCGTTCATGATTAGTCACGGATTTGTGACGTACAAATGGGACAAACATCGATTGCGACGGATATGTCGTGGTTAAAGTCGATTTGTGATGGAATTGTCACGTTGAATTGAGCGACCACCACGTTGGTCTTGACCCAATCCCATACTTGGAAAACTCCATCTTTCATCTTATTAAAATAAAATATTGCATGTGGGTGTAGACATGTATCGTCTCCTTGCAATATGATATATGGAAGAATGTACGAGTAATTCTCATGAATTTTAACATGTAAGGCAATGGCATATTGCGGTAAATACATGAATTCGTTGACCTCGATTATAGTTCGTATGACTATAGGTCCGAATACTTTTCCGAGTATTTGTAAAGGCATGTGCCTTATACATTTGACTATGTTTAGTCGATCTTATTGGATGGTCAAGACGAGTTGGTTATGGTATATTCATTATGTCTCATGGTTCAAAATGCTTAATATTAATGCACCGCGTTGCATCCATATAACATGGCTATTATGACGTATACTTGCAAATTGAGAATTAAAATACTTGGTTGATTTGATGAACTTTGGTGGATTTTGTCTACACTTTTGATCATGACTAGGCGCATCCTCCTTGGTATTTGTTTATGCTTTGAAAGTTCAAACGGAATCAGTGGTTTTTAAACAGCCTTAGCTGTACCGACATTCCTACTTTCTCTGCAAGTCTACCAAGTTGGAGTTATCGAAAGGATCATTAGTCGAGATAAGAAATCGAACACCCTGCTGCGTTTAAACGCACACATGGATGTCATTGCCATGTTTTTGCATCAACACTTATGCCATTGGATATGGTCTCAACCTTATTTTCTCACTAAACTTGGGAAAAACTAAACAGCCAATTAAAACATGCACTGTGATCTGAGTTTAATGATCCGTGTGGTGCACAATATATGGATAGAAAGATACGGAAGTCTAGTTTCCAGAACATCTGACCGTTCGTCCATAGCCTTCCTAACAAGGGAGTTATCGCTGTTTTAGTGAACAAAGGTCAAGCTGCGCGAAATTTTTTTCCAGCGATTGTGCTAACTTTTGTCCCAACCAACTTGGTTCCCATCTTAAATTTGCAAGTGGTCTTATGACACATATTTTTCAACCTCTTTTTGGCCGAATTTTCTATAGATGATGCAGTTTTTGGTATGCGTTATACGCTAAACTATCATCTTTCAAATGTTGAAAAACAGTTTCATTGGGAAAGCCCAAAATACGCACCCTTGTAAGAAGGTCGAGCGTGTGCATGGTAGTGTTACACCATGCTTGTGTCGTAATTTTGCCCCTTAGGCATATAACCTTGCCATGTTATGCACTCAATATGATAGATCATTTTGATCATATCAAGCATAAAATCTCTATGTTGTTAGAGTATTCGCTATGCTCATGATTATGAAATTTTGCAAGCGAAATTGAGTGCGTATTAAGCTATTTTCAAGGAACATTATATTTTTGGATTTCGGTTTATAAATCCATTGTGACTATGATGAGTAGGTCATCACAATCAATGAGCGGTATGATGCTCAAGTTGTTGAATGCCGAATGGCGTTTTCTAGTCACATATGTTCCGTAACAATTGAACCATGTTATGACTCGATGATATATATACCAAAGTGTATCACTCATAGCATCTCATTGTGATTTGTGAGAAATAAAATCTTATGCATCACTTGTATTGGATATGTGAAAAGGAAGAATATTCATGAGTCAATATGGTCCGGCTTGCATCGGTTTTTGTAACCAGAAGATGTATTGGGACATTGACACATTTAGGCTTTAATAGTCCGGAGTTTGGATAGTTTGATGATCCATATACCACGGTATTTTCATGGATATCATTGAACAAAGAAACTAGTTGGATCAAAGACACCAAAGTACATTGGTGGAGTCGTGAGCAGGGCTCATGACCGATGATGATATTTATGTCATCCGCGTCTTGCTTTCATAAGCATGTGTGACGCCAAAGACCCCCCCGATGATCCTTCTTAGCCATGTTCATTTATTTAAGCCTATTCTTTGGCACTATTAGGAGATGACACCCTCCTATGCTAAAGAGAATAATGTAGCGACTCGCATAAGCATGGTGCTGAGTCCTCCCCTTTCACCGAGTCCTTATACATACATGATCATAAGTATTAGCCCGAGTGGCTTATGATGCTATGATGGTGTTCACAAATGGTCGTACTCAAGTAATAACATTTATATGTTATGTGGTTCCTTTGACAATGATTGATAAGTTGATGAAACCTGAGTTATGGTTGTCCAACTTGCGGACCAATCATTGTAAAGGTCGGTTCACCCACTTTTTAGACCAAGTCTTAAAGTGAAATTTTAACGAGTACTTCCTAACATCCAAGGCTACCTTCTCACAAATTTTGGTGCCATTTGGAGACTTGGAAGGAGGTGAACCAGTTAAATGAAGTCTTCACATACCACCAGCCGTCCGAACGACCAGTTCGATGTCATTTCGACCGGTTTTTGACCACAAGGTTGATGGTTTTGGAATCCTAAACACCCGTTTATACATGCTCACGAAATTTTGAGGTGTTTGGGGCTGGTGAAGGGAGTGAACTCTTCAAGAAAGCATTAGAGGTTCGATAAAACCAACGGCCTATCATCGGTTCAATCGTTTCTTTATGTTCGATCCCGGTGGTGCATGGTGGCGGTTTTGTTGAATTCTCAAGACCAGTAGCTACGGCTATGTAGCATAGGTCAACATGTCATATTCACCTATACCTATCATCATTCAAATGCTTAGTTACGAGTGTAACAGTATGCATTTTGTTAACTGGATTGTGTTAACACTGAAAACCTTTATCGTCCACATGTTCATGTGCCAAAAGTGCGTCACCACAACGCATTATGACGGGTTATAAATGATGAATATGACATGCGCTTTCACTCATAGTCCGCTTAAAATGTACCTTGGCAGACAATCTCGTAAGTCACTTTGATGAGCCAGTCTTCCCGTTGTTAGGGGGAGATGCGAACGATCATGTTCGAGTAGAACGACTTGGAATTGTCGTAGTTTGTCCCTACTGTGCCTCACCAAGTTCCCAAAAGTGACGAGATTAAATACATGCTGCAAACATGTCTGCAAGGATTGTGTCCGGTCATGGACGTTAAATCACCCATAAATGGTGATATGGTAACACCACAAATTGTGGTAGATGGTGTTACTAGGCCGTGGATCTCATAGAGAATTGGGATGCCACTTGGTTCGATAAATACTCTCGCTAAGAATGTATGCGAGTTTGGTACATGAAAACTTGATCATATGATCAAATGAACTCATCCGTCTCATGTGATTCTGGATTATAGTCATCATTGGGGGACGCCTCAATGAATGCCAATCCATAAAGAGTACTCTATGAATAAAGCCGGTTCATGAGGACGTGGAATGTGAGTTTAATCGAACCATACTTCGTTGAAAATCTACAACGTTGTAGCCTTGGCCTAAAATGGAAACATATGCGACTCTAGCATAAACAAAGTGATAGCCCTTTGTTGAAGTGGTACCGACACTCCAAAGATAAGATCTATCCGTAAACTTTGTTAAAGCGAGTGAGAGAAGGAGTTAAACTCACCTCATGGCGCGAGGTTTCTCATGAACGCACTGGAATCGACTACGATGACACGAAACTTAGTTGTGCTATCGTAATGGATGTTATAGCATCCACTATCTTTTCAGTTAGATAGTTTCCCAAAGCGACGTGCAGCTTGTGGTTAAATCTTATCTTAGTGGGGAACTAAGTTAAGTGATTAAAGGATCTCGTGGTGGATCAGACTCAAATCAAGTGGCTCCTGACCACGGAGCGCGTCGACAAGTGATTGTCGGGAACGCATACTAAGTATATACTTGATTTGAAAGAGATATGAAGCTTTTGCGTGTAAAACTAAGGGTTTATAGTGATGTACTCTTATGAGACTAAGAGATTCCGCTAAATCCAAAGTTAAGAATGAAAGGATCTTGGGACACTTGATGATGCGTATTCATCAATCGGTTTAAGGCAATCTAAGGGACGGTTTCCCTAAGAGACGATAAAGTAATGCCTATATGATTCCCAATGACTAGTCGAAGTCATCATAAGACTTGGCTCACTTAAGTGATGATGCAGTCTTAAGAGAAAAGTACGGTATTATGTACTCATGTTTGACTCGATGTACTCATTCGTAATAATCCGGTAAAGCCACTGTGATGATGGCCTAGGATGCGCTCACACAATGTCTGTGATTGACAAGAAGCTTGAAGCTCGCTCTATCTCGATAAAAAGGACACTTGAAAATTGATACCCGAATCTGCCCAGAATGTGTTGGTCTATCTCCCATATGACCTACAGGGCAGCTCACTTGATGGAAAATGGTGAAATTGGTGCCATTGGAAAGGTTTGTGTCTACTTTCCAAGGAAACCAACCATTTGATCACATCCATCATGTTGAGTGACATATGACTATTGTTGCAAAGTAGAACAGGATATGTCCGGTAATTTGCTGAGTCAACTTCGATAGAGCTTTGTGATCTGCTCAGGTCGATCTAGGTTACGTACTGTATGTGAATGAAAAGCTATGGGTGTCTAGTTTTAATAAGTTCTTACAGTTTCGTTGATACCTATTGAATCGAAGAAGTTATGACTGATTTAGTGCATGGAGGTCAAGACTTTAGAAAACTTGATTTTTGGATAAGTCTTTAGTGACTCTGCACTTTGGATGTGTCGCGCTCTTTTTGTCCTTAAACCAAGGTTTGTTTTTCCCACTGGGTTTTCACTTGGTAAGGTTTTTAACGAGGCGACCTATGAGAACATCCATACAATGATGCGTTGTACTTCTGTTCAACTTAGACCAAGAGGTATTTTTCCCACTGGGTTTTTCCTTGGTATAGTTGTGAGGGCAACTTGGCATCCGACTCCTATGATTTGAGGTACTCATCAGGGGGAGTCGTTATGTATACATCAAGGGGAGTATACATGACATGTTATGTTGGTGCGTTGCAATCTTTTCCTCATCAAGCCTTTATTTTTCCCATGGGGTTTTGTTTTGGCTTGGAATAGGTTTTTATGAATGCAACATCTTCTGCACCATTGTTGTATTAGTGCTCGACACAGGGGGAGTGTTCCGGGAATTATTATTCCCTTGATGTGTCTTACCTAATACCGATTGTAAATACATAGATGGAAGGTTCTAGATCCTTCTAGAGGTAGTAGGATCCTATTAGATGTCTTACCTTATCTAGGAATCCTATGTATGGAAGGACTCTCATTGTAATGCCTATATAAAGGCCCCTCTATTCATTGTTATCAATGCAATTGATTGATTCTATTTACAGTCTTTTTACTTTCTCCTCAAACAAAATAAAGAATTTGATATAAATATTCCCGTACACTCTCATAATGTGCTAAAATATATGAGATGAAACAATGAATTTGATAATATCGCCCCTATATATTAATGCAGAATACGTTGAGTCTAAGTGGCAGTTTCTCATGCTTTGGCTGTGACATGTCTTTTGTTGGTGCTTCGTGTGCTTATGTGTCAGCCTCTCATGCTTCAGCTGACACATAATCAATTACTGGCTTAATCATCATTGCATTAATTACATTATAATTATACCTTAAATAATTCCTACATACCTTATCAATTTTTATGAATTAAGGAATATGAATTATAAATAAATAGGAATTGATTATATTTACATAAATATTTCATATTTTCATTAATTAAAAAATATAAATCACAAACAAAGAAAAATTTAATATAGTAGTATGCACTATATATTAAAAACTTAAATCAAAAATCCCGCAGAAATATTATATATTCCACTAATTAATTAGTTTATATTGATTAGTCACTATAATTAGGAATATCAATAAAAGAAATTGAAATTAAAGATGCTTGGGGATATGCAAAAAAGTGTTGAATATATATAATAAAAGGTTACTTGAAGTCCTAATCAATTAAATAAATCGAAATAATCCTATTAAAAATATTATTGAAAGTGTAGAAACAATGGTTTTAATTATTATTTAGAAATAAATCAAAGAAACTATAGAATAAATCAATTAGTTTATTTTAATTTTAAATTTTATTTAATTAATATAAAATAACAAAAAAAAAATTTATATTTACTAAATTATATAATTACTAATTTTATGAATTTTCATAGAGATGTTTCTAAATATAAAAGAAATTAAATTTGATAATAATATACTAATCCGTAGATTCATCTTTGTACACAGAGAATTTCATAAAATAAAAATTGATCGTTTTAAGTAATGTTTAAGTAATTTTTTATTTTTTAGTTTTAAAAGATTTGTTAATTTATCTACTTTTGAAATCAACTCTATATTTCTGAAAGTTTTGGATTTGCTTTTATATGTTAAATTATATCCAAATAATTTATGTAATTTTTTTCAAATATAAGGATTAAATTATCTCCTTTTTTGCCGTTTAACAGAAATCGTTAAATACTTAACGATTTGGACCATTTTGGCAAGAAAAAAAGGAACAAAAAGAACGTGGAACTAAAATTTTATCAAATACAGTTTAAAACAGTCGGATATGAATTGAGGTTTTTTCTAATACGAGTTTCTAAAATTACTAAAAGTGCCCAACTATTTATATATTCTCTTGAATGTAAAATGTGCCAACTTTAATACTTCTATATATTAAGTTAAATGTTTGAAAATAATATCATATAAAAATGATATAAAGTTTCAACTAAACCAAATGTCACTTTTTTTTAAATAAAGAGTGACATATCATAGCACAAAGATGTTTTAGGGGGGCCTATTCCCTTACAAAGCCGATATTTTTTTTTTTTGGGGGCAAATCCCAAACATAGTCACAAATGAAATAAAACAAGCTAACTAAATACAAGAAAGCAAGTAAATTTTTGGGAGGCCAAATCCGAAACATAGCCACACTACAAACGACACAAACAAATATCTTCAGCTGAGTGTCTAGTTCGAGCTTGAATATCTGTTGAAATGCACCGTGAGCTGTGTAAGAATTAGGTACTTTAACGACATACCTAGGTCAAGTTTTGAGCGCCAACTGAGTATTAGACCTTGGTTCAGAGCCAAAAGTGAATCCAGCAAATCACCAGGAGCCATCCATCAATGAGTCTTTAGCGCGAGCTTGTGCATCTTGGAATATGCAGATACGGAAGGACCATATCAAAAGCCAAATAAAGGTCTAACAAAATCCGCCATGAATACCTACTTCCTCATTATTGCAATGCGTACATACAAACCAACTCAACGCTCCCCAACGTAGAGTATAACCAATTACCGTATTTCTTCATGATTTTTCGATACTCTAATTATTTTGCAATACAAGTTTCACAAATTACTAAATGTCACTAAGATTTTTTGTAATACAAGTTTCACAAATTACTAAAGATACTCTAATTTTTTTTTCTCTTCTTTAAATGTAAAATTTCTTGAATTTAGTACTCTTAAATATGAAATTCAGTGCCTGAAAAGTACCCTATAACTTTTCCGAGCTCATCTTATATTACAAACAAAATTGGGTATTTTTTACTTTTCAAAAATGAGGATAATTTTAATTAGGCTAGGATGTGGATGTAGTTTTCTGAGTTGACCCCGCGATTAGTATATTTACAATAAGTCATACAAGTAATTCACTTATATATATATATATATACGATGATGATGCTTCTTTTTTATTTTTTTGGCAAAATGGAAAGTACTTAATTTTAAGTTATAAGTCATAATCTCCTTACTTTATAATTCCAAAACCTATTTTAAAATAAATATACATATAGTTTCCCTTCAACCAAGTGCCGTCGAGATTTTTTGTAATACAAGATTCAGAAATTACTAAAGTACTTCAACCCTTTTTTATTTTTTTTAACGTAAAATGGGTAGACTTTAATACTCTTAAATATGAAGCTAAATGTTTGAAAAAATATTATGTAAGCATAAATATGCCGTTTCACTTCAATCAAATCAATTGAGTTTTTTCTTTTGGAATTTTCTAAAATTTTAAGGTCATTTTTAATTAGGACAAAATTATGATGTATATTTTTAACTTATCCAAGCTATTCTTAAATTACAATCTAAATTGTTAAATTTCTTGATAATTTTAAGTCTAGGACTTGGATATAGTTTTCTAAATTAACAGGTATATTTATAATAAGTCATACAAATAATTAAATTATATATACTAATATTATGTTTTTTATTGCAATTTGAGAAGTGCTTAATTTTAAGCTATAGTCAAAATCTCTTATGTATTTCCAAAAGCTTTTTAAATTTTAAATATTACTCAAATTACCGTTGCCACAATTATTTAGTATAATTCTACAAATGAAGTTATACAAAAAGACAATGCATAAATCGGTTATTCAAGTATAAGCTCTTATTCACGTTGGCATCATTGCAAACTCATAAGACTGACCAAGAATATGATATTAATTGTTGGAGAAACAATGTCATCTCACCATCTACAAGAAATTAAGAGCTTCTCCGAATGAATTCTCAAAATTGTAGATGGTGAACTAGGTGAAGAAGTCAATAGAGAAATCTTGATTGATATTCTTGATATTTACTGATCCGGAATGCCAAAGATCATATTGCAGCCATTGATGTATCATTCACTTATAAGTAACTTTCCATAAAGTAATTTTTTTAAAGAAAGAGCAATCCTGACGGCAACAAACGACATTGTGGAGATAGTAAACGATTACGTGATGTCTATAATTTCAAAAGACAAGCGGATATATCTCAGTTCTGATAATATATGCAAAATTTCTGCGACCTCTAAAAGTCAAAATTTTTGAATAGCATCAAGTGTTCTAGAATTCCAAATCACATCTTGAAATCGTAAGTTAGAGTTTCAATTATGCTAATTCAAAATATGAATCAATCATCAGGATTATGCAATGTCACACCATTAATAATTTTCCAAATCCGTAACTATATTATTGAACTAAAAAATTCGGAGAGTAAAGTATTTATTCCACAATTGATATTAAGCCAGATAGATATCAGATTACCATTTAAATTTCAAATACGCCAGTTCCGACTTATTATGAGCTTTGCCATGACTATATTTAAGAGTCAATGTCAACGCTCTCTGATATCGGTATGTATCTTCCAAGACCCGTATTCGGTCATGATTTGCTTTATGTAGCCATATCAAGAGTGAATATGAGGAAAGGCTAGAAATCTTTTGTTGCGATGAGAAATGTGTAATCATAAACCGAACAAATGGTGTAGTTTATTATAAAGAGGTATTATGAAATTTATAATGAACGATTTACATATTATATCACATAAGAGTTCTTCTTTGTATTCCCGTGTAATTACACGGGTGTTATACTAGTTTACTTTTATATATATAGGTATGAGTTAAAATAAAAAGTCTCTTATAATAAAAAGTGTAGGAAGGATTGTGGGAGTGACATGTGTCATCCTCATTCCACATCATATGACACATCATATGACATGTGTCACCCCCCACCACCTAGGGGTGGACTCGGTTCCATTCGGTTCGGTTTTGACCGAAACCGAGAGTCGAACCAAATATTCGGTTTCGGTTTGGTTCGGTTCTTTTTGAAGTTCGGTTCGGTTAAGTTCGGTTTTATAAATATTTGGTTCGGTTTCGATTTGGTTTGATGTTTTTTCGGTTCTTCACAATATAAACTCAAATATTATATGCAATAGAATAAGTTATATATAACAACAAGCCAATAAGAGTTATATATATGTTCAAGATAAAAGCTAGAGTTGCATGACAATTTCCAAATATCTCAAAATATATAACAATCGTAAATCACAGTAGCTCATTCTCTCAACCTAAATTAATTGAATCACAAATTCATGAGTATATTATCGGTCCTTCTTGGACCCATGAGAGTCTTACAAAAGGAAAACAAATTATACTAAAATTCGAAACATACCAAAATCACAAAAACAAGGTCATTTGAGTATGTTGAAATTTAACTTCGGTCCGATTCGGTTCCGCCCGACCCCGAACCGATAACCGAACCAAATTAGTTCGGTTCGATTCTGTTTTTTTGTTTTTCAGTTCGGTCTTCTGCGGTTTCGGTTTTTCGGGTTTTTTTTTTGGGTTTTTTCGGTTCGGTTTTCGATTTTCGGTTCCGAAATGCCACCCCTACCACCACCCCAACCCCCCAACCCCGGAAAAAAAAATTCCCGCCAAAAAAAAATAATTTTGGGGGGCAAAAAAAAAAATTTTTCCCGCCAAAAATTTTCCCGTCAAAAATTATTACTGCATCACAATTATGATTTAGTGCATTAAGGTTATAATTTACTGCATCATACTTAATGCACTTAACTGTTAACTATGATGCAGTAACTTATAACTGTGATGCAATCAAATTTATTAGTGTGATGCACCAAAACTTATAACTGTGATGGAATAAAAAAATGGTGCATCATAATTATAAATTTTTTGCGGAAAATTTTTTTTTTTTTGGGTATCTAAGATTTCATAGCTAAAATTTAACCATCTTGTAATTTATACTATCATTTAAAAGTTCATTTTAATCACCTTGTGTATTAGAAGGTGCACGTGTTTTGTACGTAATGTTGGGACAGACAGTTGAATGAGCAGATGGCAGAATTTAAATGCCTTTTAAAAAAGTTTATATATTTTTTTTTATTGTTATTGTCCTTTTATTTTAATCTATATAATTAGTTATTTAAAATGAGGCTTTACTGACCCGTAGTTACTCCGGGGTTGTTTTTGATTTATTCAACCCGTGCGATGCACCAATTGTATCTAAGATTTCATAGCTAAATTTTAACCATCTTGTAATTTATACTATCATTAAAAAGTTCATTTTAATCACCTTGTGTATTAGAAGGTGCATTTGCATTGTGATGTTTATCATAACTTTTGTATTTAAATTAGTTTATTTACATTAAAAGTTACAATTAAAATAGTCTCTTCATATATTTACAATTAAAAGTTACAATTAAATCCCCTTCCACATTAAATAGTATAGATATATTAATAAAAAGTAGAAATAATAGCTACTCCCTTCAGTTCCAATTCTAGATGTAGTTTTTAAAATTGTGCGCAACTAAGAAATGTCGGAAAATGACCATAGTACCCTTATTCAGTTATTTTTGGTCAAATATAAGAGAATAAACACGCAAGCAAATGATAGGGACAAAATAGGGAAGGTAAGCATAAAACTTTCTTCAAAAAAAGAGGGGGGTGGGGGGGGCTGAAAACTACGAAACCCATAAACCAAAGTTCAACAACTTCCCATACATATATCAGTTAAGTGAAACCATAAGTGTTGCCTCACAACTTACTCCATACGCTTTCTCTTCTTCGTAAGATTCTCGAAAATCTGCTTCACATCCGCACTCGTGACAGCCTTTGATGGGTCGGATGATTCCTGCAAAGAAAATAAATAAGAATTATAGTAAACTAAATGTTTTAGTAGTTTTACTAACCAAAGACCACTAAAGGCAACGGTTTCGACATTTTCAAGTACAGCAAAAAAACAAACTTTTACATACCAGGAAAGAACGAAACTCATCCTTAATGTCGGCAATGGCGCTCAGCATTTCCATTTTCTCGACATGACCGAGATTATTTAGAAAATTCATCTCAGCACCCTCTTGATTCTGAATATTCTCAGTCCTCCTCTGCTTTGCCATCTTTTCGTACTCCGCGATCGAATCCTCTTTGTCGACCAAGAAGCCGATTCCACTACGGGCGTAAATGTCAGAACATTTTCCGCACCTGCAGAGGATTTCTCTCCAGCCTTTTGGAAGAAACAACGGTTTATTAATTTGAGTAATTGGGGGAGTTTCAGCTAGCTCCTCGATCATGCATTTCGTACATGGGCCAGCAATTTCGGTGCATTCCTTAACTGCACCTTCCACATTATTACTGGCTTCTAGACGAATAGCAACGGAATTAGTATTGCTCGAGCTGGAGTTGAGGGAAGAGTTTCCTTTCTCAAGGCTGCCTGGCGATATTGAATGAGGGTTTTCCAGAAAAGCCTTCTTATCAGTATCCGACATATCTGGTGCTGAGATGATTTGCGGATAGTAATTCAAGAAAGAACAAACGGTAGCACACCCTTGGCAGATAAAATCCTCGTAAAGAGGCTCGTCTTCTTCATCTCTTGGGATCTATATGACAAAATAAAGATGGGGTGCATGTCAAACTACGGAGCATGACATTATTTTGTGGGTGATAACTACAGAAAGTAACCTTTAGGAATGACCTATCATATCATCATCTGCACCTTAATCCCAACTATGCTGGAGACGGTGGCATGAAAATTATAGTGTCAAATAATGGTAGATATTAGTTAATATTATAAAATATGCAAAACACAAAGTAGCAAAGTTTTACGTCGGATGCGCTTCGTGTCGCAACCTTCATACGAAGGAGACTTTAGGAATGACCTAATTATTACAAAAAAAGAGGCAAAAACTCAAACGCGACCATCTCAAGAATGTATTCCGTTAAACGGGGACTACATTTTGTTTTTTTTTAGTGTGTATTTTTAAGTTTTTTTCTTGGCTTTTTAGTTCTTTTAATTTTTTTAAGGTTGTTCAGCTTTTTTTTTTGGGGGTTAGTTTTTATTTTTCAGTTTCTGGGATCCATTTTCATTCTTTTAGGGTTCATTTTTCAGTATTTTAATGATTGTAGTTTTTCTTAACATTTTCTATCATACTTTTTTATTTCTTTAATTATAAGATTTAGGTTTAGAGGACCGGTCTTATAGTATCAGGTCTCATAAAAAACAGCTAATAAAAAAATGCAGCTTTAACTGTAATTAAGACGGGAGTAAGACAACATACATAAGACATAGACATCCCAGTCGACTTTGAGCAAACAAGATGGGTGTCGAGAAGATTTTCACTATCAACCAATTGCATCCCACGAATACAAATGATGAGGCCACTTGCCACTTCTATTTATCTCTCTCTTAAGTCTATTATCTTTTTGGAAGCAGAGGTAGAAAATAAACATACACTAACCTTGTCATGGGACTGAAGACCAATATGCGCCTCATGAAACCAGTCCTCGCAAATACAACACTGAATCATCTCTACTTGTTCTTCCACATTAGGATCAGGGTCAGGCAGATCGCAAGTGCAATAAGTTCCTTTGAAATTATGGTTGTACTTATTCTCTTCATTCTCCACATCTTTGCTTGCCAAAAGCTTGCAGAAGAACTGCCCAAATCACAATCACACCGGAAATTTCTTTTGGTCCAAAGTTCCAATATCTAATTCAAATAGCAAAATAATAAACCATTAAACGTTGAGCCATGAGTAATTTAAATCTTAACTAATAGTTTAAGAAAATACTTGAAACATAATATTTTATTTTATTTGTCATTTTTATATTTTGAGAGACGTTATGGTCAAAGTTCAACCTGAAGAAAACAAAACAAATATTTGAGTGTCAATGACGAAAGTTTATCTAAAAATTTGCATCCTATTCATCCCATCTCCTGATATATATAAAAAGAGGCAAATTTCTATTGCAAGTCTCTCAGAAGACAGGTTTAGGAAGCTCAAAAGTTACAATGGGCTTTACACGTACCTCATGGCCCTCATGGCAGGATAAGGAACAGGCTGTGCAAACCCCAGCATTGCCATCAGGTGTGCAGGTCAAACACGAGAAAACTGCTTGCCTCTTAACATGTCCTTTGCTGTAGGTACACTCCTTACCATCATCACCTCCCAGTACCAAATCCGCTTCCTTCATGATGTAATCGTGTAAACAAATAAACAAAATAAACAAAAGGATAAGGAAAAAGAACGCCCAGTTAAAACAACACATAGAAGAGAATGGTGGGATCAAAAGAAACTGCCACACAGACTTATCATACTAAGAATTTAGAAAGTTAACAACTTCATGCAGCCAATGACAGCTCAGCAAAGCATTACATATCTATGTGTAATTACATTTATTGATCAATTATCATAAAAGGTTATTTCTATGTCTATGCTGTATGCTGGGATGGTCATTTAGACCTGGAATGGATCACGATAAGCTATTAGCATATGACTAACATTGATTTTACTAAGCTTGGCTCTAACAAATGCTCTGTGCACACATCAAATAGCAAATATCTGGCTTATATATCAACTTTGTATCGGGGGAAATTAGAAATAGGTCTGGAACTGACATGGTGAATTACACCCCTTTCTTATAAATATATCAACAGTTGTATAGCAATATGGCTGAAAATAGGATAAATATACAAGGCATAATTCCGCCAGCACTAAAATAATGTTTTCAGATTTAAAAATTTTAGTCTCACCGAAGAAAATGGCCATATTCCACAATGTCCATGTTAATTTTACAATATCAATCATATAATGAGACATGATTATAGCAATTATCTTAATTCATTGACGTCTCATGATATTTTCCATGCACGTGGAAAAACTTATGGTGATGAAGGTTTTGGAATTTCATCTCATTCTCCTTCATATGAAGATTGCCACATGAAGGGAATCCGGCTAAAATTTGGTTACTTTACTTTTTGCATGATTTTATAGTTTTAACTAACTTTGACCGTTAATTGATACTATAATGTTCATGCCACTGACCCTAACATAGTTGGGATTAAGGTGCAGATGATGTGATGATGAGTCTCACACAAGAAAAGAAGATAGTTATGTATGTAGAAGTTCTAGAAAATTGATTCACGGCTATATAATACACACACACACATATATAGACTTCAAATATTTAGGCCGAGTCTTCGATGTGTCAGACCATATAACATGTTAAACATGAGATACTCTAGAATAGAATTTTCAGAAAGGCGGAATTTTACAGAAAGTGATAAGATATGAAAACAAAGGCAATCACAATTAAGGGTCGACCGAGAACGCATGTATTTAGTAAATATCAGTTCTAGTTTTTTAGCTGAAGGCACAAGACTTAATAGATAAACTCGATTTCTGCAGCCCAGCCGTTTATGATATTTAACTTAATTTATAAATTACTGATAAATTTTCTGAAAGTGAAATTTGCAGAATACCTGTATCAAGAATCGGTGGCATAGTTCTTGTAAAGCATTCTCAAACAACATGAATCATACCCAAAGGAGAAGTGAATATCTTCATCACTAACTCTCCCACAAATACAACTCAAGTAAGAGAAACTATGTCCTATTTCATCAATACCCTAAATTAGGTTCAACGTGCATACCAGCCATTAACTCCAAAATCTTCCATCGATGTTAAACATTTATGTAAAAAAATAAATATATGTTATCTATGATTCCAGGTTTTTCTTTCAGACTAAGACCGCTTTGTGTGTCATCATTCATTCTTTATCGACCCCAAGCATCCAAATATCAAAACACAAGAATCATCAATAAATAAGTCTGGACTGACCATAAATAGGATGGATTAACATCAGAGAACGACAATGGCTGCAGCAACTACGTAAGAGAGTTTTATTCAAAATTAAAAGAAAGTTAACACAAGAATCAGAAAAGAGACTGGATACACACACACACGCGGTCACACACACACACAATAATAATAATAATAAAATAAATAAATTCAGAATAACTTATAAAATTATCTGCCTGAATCAGAGTTCAGGTCAGTGGGGCGGGTATGGGGATGAAAATCGTACCCACCATGGATAGTGGGGGCGGATTTTAGGTTGTACCCTCCCCATCCCCGCCCCGCCCCATCCCCATCTCCATTAGCCCCACTTTATATCCACTTATTTCATATATTTTTTGACATCTAAGGTGCAATTGAACATTTTAATAATGTAATAAATATTATTTTCATGTGTAAATTTATTTAAAACTACATTTAAGTAAAAATTTATTTTAATTTATAAAACCTAGCTGATTTGTGTAATTATAATTTTTTTTATCTAACATGATATGCGGGTCATGAGGCGGGTAAGGTGTATAAGGTGGGGATGGAGATTCATGTAGGTGGTGGGGCGGGGATGGTTTTTATTTTATACCCAGGGCGGGAATGGATTTCAATTCCATACCCACGGGTATGAATTTCTTAGGCGGGGATGAGGATGGAAGTACCATCATCCGCCCGGCGCCGCCCCATTGGCATCGCTATTCAGGCGCAAATATTTAATCCTGCAAATTTGCAGTATATTCATCTCAACTCTGATTAGAGTCTCCAATGCATATCCCTCCTTTATATCTTACATTTGCATTTTCCAAAAACCATTTATTCCATCAATTTAACCTAGACATTTTAATTACAATCAACACTCGGATTTTGTAGTGCCTTAAAATATTTTAGCGCACGATCTGCTTGTAAACGTTGAACCCCTAGAAAACCACAAGCCCCTTAATTTGATTCTTCCAAGTAAAACACCGAATATTTTGGTAACCTCAGGCAGCAAATAAAATAAATTAATATTAATTATATAGTAAATACAAGAAGCAAAGAAGATGGAAACTTTGAATCACGAAACGACTCACCAAGTCCTCTTCTTCAAGAGCTTTGAGGTAATCGTCAATCGAAATCGTGGTCCCAGCATCCACTTCATCGTCAAACACATCATCCATTTCCTAGAAACACTTCAACTGAAAGAACAAAGAAATTCACTCCATTTTTTTAATTCGAAGTTCTATCCTTAGACAAAATAAAATTAAACATACGTCTGTAATAACTGAGAAGTGGACCCTAGACTTGAGAAAAATGGAGGGGACAAAACAAAAAGAAGACACTATGTTTAGATGGTGCCGAGTGATGAGCTTCTGAATGTATTAAGGATATGATTTGGGGAAAAAATAGGACAGTGCCGACATTTTCCCGCCGAATTGAGGCCCGAATTTTGGGTTATTGGGCGAAGTGCGCACTTTATAAATGATATTGTTTTATGTGCCTTACTCTATAGATCATGGATTTTGTAGGATTATATCTCTCTATTTAAAGTAATTTCATCAATGAGAATAAATATATTTTCTGTCTCAATTTGTGTATTGTATACTTTTATTTCAACACTGATTAAATTTAAGGATATCACAAGCAGATTCTCAAACGAAAAATTTAATTAAAAAAATATATATTCAACCATTTTCTCCCATAAATCGTGATGAAATATTAGATAGACCAAACATGAAGTTGGGTCAAGGGATGTACCATAAAATAATGGGAATAGAGAGAGAGATTAAATTTTTATATTGTACTCATAGTGTTCACTAAAAGAATACGAGAGTATTTATACAGCTATATGAATACTACTGTATTCATCTGACCAAGTAAATGAGTACCCGCATATTTAGTCGAGTACATAAGTATTCGTATGTTCATTTGGTTGAGTATATGAGTACTCGCGTGTCCAAAGTCCTGTTTGGAAAACATGTGAGAAGTATCGGAATGTGTAGAATTTTCAAACTCCCAATATCGATGTAATGGTCGAAAGAGAGGGGTGAGTTAAATAGAAACTTATCAAGGTTGTATTTTATTTGACCAACATTTCTTTCCTCACACTGTATTTTGTTACTTGACGAAGTTTTTAATGAGACAATGGCACATGCATAATTTTCCAAATATTCCTTAATTAATGTACAAATCATGTAGACTTCCATGGGAGATGTAGACTTGAGAGAAAAATTTAGACTTAAAGGAGACTACTATATCTATATTATACGTTATATTATTTTCCTTGTCCAAGGATCATTTTTTCCCATCGGAATTTTATCACTTAGAAAGGTCTGCAACTAGGTAAATAGATATATTGAGTTTAGAGATCAATGAAATGATCATCTTAAAGCGCATTGGTCAATGTAACGACTACACGAGGGAATAGACTAAATGAGCGAAGTATAGCATTACATGTCGAGATGTTGTACTCTTTTTCTTACGATAAAGATATTTTTCATTGAAAAGTATTGAAGAAATAATACTTAGGAGCTCTTTACCAATTTTTTCATTATGTCCTATATAGGTAAATATATCTGTATAGATAAATTTGTATGTCTATATATGACATAAATGATTGTTTTACTCTTAAATATTTTTAATTCAATTAAAATATCAGAAAAGTTGATGCTTTTTTAAAAATAATTTTCATAAAATTGTATGTTTTTTTATAATTTTTTGAATTATTTCAAGTTTTAAAAAAATTTAAATTTTAAATTTTCTAAATTAAAAAAATCTATTTATTTCATGAATTTGCTGAACTTATTTTGTGAATTTTGAATAACATTTATATTATTATTAGTTAATTTAAAATCTCTTAAAAGATTAATTTTTCATAAAATACTCCCACATTTGGTAGATTTCCCATATCTTAAATGAGCTTTTTGAGATTCAAAATAATTTTTAAATTTATAAAATAATTCTAGATTTTTTTAAAAAAATTAATTCATTTAAAATTAATTCTAATCTTTTTTTTAATAAAAATTTTTAGTAATCCAACATTTTCAGTTCATTTTGTGAATTTTTAAAATATGTTTTAGTATTTTTTGGAAAATATAGTTTTATTCACCAAAGCAGGAGGTTTAAGTATACAACTCAACAAAACAACCAAACTTACAATTCACCAAAGCTAAACTAATTAGCTAAGAGTCTAGACATCTTCTTATCTTGATGACTCCTCATAGCAATCAGCAACTCGCATTGTCTGATTACTTGCTCCACTCCATTTGGTGCCTTCTTGAATCTTCTAGTGTCTCTTTCTTTCCAAACCATATAGAGAACCACTGTCAAAGATAACATGTACATTCTCTGTTTAATTGACTTCGAACCACATTGAGTTTTCATATAGCTGAATTCCTCATTCCATGGTTTGGCAGTACTAGGAATGCCGCACCAATCTGACACACTCTCCCAAACATGAGCTGAAAAACCACATTGAAAGAACACATGATTTGGTATCTCCAACTCAGTTTCACACAAGCAACATATAAGATCCACAGAAAGTCCAATGGAGGTCAAGTAGTCACAAGTCACCATCTTCCCTAGAATAGCCAACCACATGATAAACAGGCATTTAGGTGGAGCCAAGTTGCAGCAAATCATCTTTTTCCACTCCACCTGTGGCATTGACCTCTCAACTGTTTGTACATACTTCTGATAGAGAAGATAGACTTAGACAACAAGCTCATTCCTTCAGAAGTTGTAGCAAGAAACTCCGTGGATTCAAGAATCTTTCTTACTACCCATGAGACCTCAGCTCGAATTCTCATGGTAGCGAGGGTCTGATTCTTTATATAATAGGATCTATTGGACCCATATCTTATCTTTCTTCTGGGACACACACCACAACAATTTGCTTATATCTGTCTTATTCCACCAATAAAATTGTGTGATGTTCCACCCTCCAACTGCTTTAGGTAAACAGGCCTTACCCCATGCAATTAGAACTCTTTTAGAGGAACCAGTCTTTCCGGTCCATAGAAATATTCTGCATATAGTCTGAATAGCATTTATAACTTTCTTTGGAAGTAGAAATACCTGACTCCAATAAGACTGCATACTTGATAAAACATTTTTCACTAGTTGAAATCGGCCTGCATAAGATATAAGCTTTGAAGACCAGCACTGAATCTTAACTGTGATTTTATTTATCAAAGGTTGGCACTTAAGAATAGATAACTTGTTGGAGGACAGAGGGACCCCTAGGTATCTAAATGACAGTGATCCTTTCACCATTCCAAACTCACTTAAAATTTGATCTTGAAGGACAGAGGCCACTCCCCCAAAGTAGATACAACTCTTGGCCTGATTTGCGTTAAGTCCTATACTTCAGAATACTTGGAGAAAGTATTCATCAGTTGCCTAACAAAATTGACATCTCCCCTTGAGAAAAGCAATAGATCATATACAAAGCAAACTTCCACCAATCCAAACTTCTTGCACCTCGGGATGATACTTAAACTCTATTTTGTTTGAGCTCAAATAGACCCCTATGCAGGTACTCCATACATAGGACTGTCAAAAAAATCCGAAAAATCTGATATCCATCCGAAATATCTGTATTCGTATCCAGAAAAATCGGATATTATCTGTATCCGAAAAAAGTGGATACCAATATTATCTGTATCCGAAGATTCCGGATACGGATATGGATATAGGCGCATCCATATCCGAAAATATCCGTATCCAAAATTAATTATATATAATATATATTTTTAATATAATTTTAATATATAATTACAAAATTTAAGCATGCTACTCCCCATAATACTTTGTCACGTGTCTTCATTCTTTATTTCTCAATATTAAAATATAAGCATGTGGTACAAGTTATCTTCACTTATTAGTTATCTCCCTTTCTAACACAACAAACAGGTCAGCTAGCTCAAGTGGTATTTGTTGTGCGGCGATTTATACGCCTCGATGGCGATCGGCATGATGGTCAGGAGCCAGTCAAAGAAGACAGACCCTGGGCAAGCACCTAGCGGTCGGCGTCTAAGGCGATCGTTTGTAGGCGTCTGGCGATCGCCAATGATATCTGACTGTAGACGATCGCCCCATACTGCATGTGAACCCGGCACCCGTCAAAGTCTTCGAAGACCGAATCTCGGACGTGGACCCACATGCAGATCCACAAAAGGCGCCTCAAGATAAGGCCTTTGACCCTAGCCTGTCACCAACCTTTCACCTACCGACAAGCCCGCCGAAAGGTACAAGGTGGGTCCTCCCCAGACAGCGACTCAGGACGCGTGCAGGCTTCCCATTGGCTCGCACAACTGGCTGCCAGCAGCAGCCTCAGAATTTAAGGAAACAACCCCACGTGATAGGACGATCGCCCACATTATTCTAATATAGAATACGGCGGTCGCCCGCGATCGCCGGAGAGGACCCAGCAACCTTGTCTTCTATAAATAGCAGGCCTCCAACAGTGGCCTAGGATCATCGGGAATACACAGTGAAAAACGTACAGAGAGAACGAAAAAGACTCATCTGGCGAATACTTACACATTCACAGTGATATTCATACAGACTTATAAAACATCTAAAGCAAGAACACACAGAGCTTCATATCTGGTTCTTCCGGCAATCTTCACGCTCTGCAGCTAAGATAACTAGAAGTCTTTACACTCATTGTAATAGATTCTAACATTAATATTTGTACTCCAAAGTATCTATATTAATAACATCTCGCGAGAGCATTCAAGCCCGGGATTAACAACCCCGACAAATCTTATGTTATTTATTTTCCCACGGAAGTGTTCTCGCATTTGTTTGTTACTCGACCATTCCAGCAATATCATCTCCGGATAATATTTTGGGTAACAACAATTAGCGCTAGAGGAAGGGGATCTAAACCTTCATTTTTATTCCTACCGTCTCGAAGAACATTCACTGTTCTATGGGGCATACACTTGAAGAGACACTCACTGCTCTTCGAAGAAAACTTTCAGCAAAATGACGTCGGCAACAACCTCCAAAAGAGCCACCCTGCGATCTGCCATACATCTCATTCCGGACCAGACCGAATCCCAGCCTACGGCGGAAGGTGACCGCGGCGAAGCTAGACTCTCACTCCCGCCCCCGAGGGATGGTCCCAGCCTCTCACTCGATCAGTTACAGACCGCGGAACAGATTGAGGAGGCTATAGCTGTAACACCCCAAACTAGGCGGATATTACAGTGCCGTGGACCCCTGACTGGGACCCACCAGGTGAGTGAAAATGAATGAAATACAACGTAAATGTAGTACCGAACCACATCATATTACCAAGTACTCCGATGAGGAGTTTAAGTATAATACACCCAGGAAGAATACCGAATACATGTATATTTTATGTGAAGATAAAATATACAACATTAAATGAAAATGAATATCCAAACGGAAATCTGCAGCGGAAATAAAGATGAAAAGACATGAATAATCAAGCAATTTGGGCCCCCTACCAGTATCACTGGGACTCCTCGCCGACAACGTTCTATTTCCGTGCTTTTGCCTTGACATGACCTGAAAACAAAATCCCCCAACGGGGTCAGTTACACAGAACAACAATCCTCAAGAGTTGAATAAATACAATCATATATGCTGTATAAACCACAAGTTCGATCAAAATGAATCGGTTAGATTATAACCCAATCTTGTTGAAAACATACGCAATCAAACATGCTGTATGAATCAACTAACGGTACGGCTCAAAGGGTGGCGCCACACTACGCCCGGGATGGAAATGTGTCCGTGCACAAGCCACCAACGAGTATCGATCGAATACATGTGTGGTCTTGTACCTAATCAGTCTCACGAAGTGATCTTCTCGTGTGCACAGTCCAATGTGAGGCCAACAACCAACACACGACTTAATATGTGCCCGACATGAAAATCCTACACATACCAACCGGCACGCCAGTATGACCCGGAATGCCACGAGATAACAAAAGTGACATCGAAATCAATAATGACTCACCGAGATGAAATGACAGTGAAATGAATGATAGCTCAATGAAATGATTGGAACCGTCGTTCCTTGTGACTGAAGTGATTATTTGACAATTACAAGTCTCAATATGGTTAATACATTATGAATGAACTATAATTATGAATGAACAACAACGAAAGGAATGAATATCCTTTTAACCGAGTAAGAATTAACTTACACAACCGGTGAAGAAAGCCCTTCCTCGAACAAACGTCCTACAATGAGATGTCGGTCGCTCGAACAACCTTGAATGACAATTAGCAACAATGCTCAATATACTAACCAAACACGATTATAACCGACTCAAACGTCGATACAACAATATCCAAACTCATAGAGGTATTCTAACGAACACTTAGCAAACACACATCCCTCGATAATATCCAATTCTCGAATATATCAAAACCAACTCCAAAATGAGTACTTCAAACCAACAAAACAACTTCAATGATATCAATAATCTCATAGGAATCCACAATTCGAGTTAACGACATCATCTAATTGCAAACCCCCAAAAATATCAAAGTCAACTCTAAAGTGTTCTTGAATCGAACCCCAATATTCATGAAATCCAAAATATACGACAATAAATCCGTAGGAATACATTTATCCAAGGTAGATAATCCATATCTAACATATTCCAACCACAATCCAAGCTTACACGAAGAAAACGGAAGGAAAAACCCAAAATCCGAAATTCTAGATCCAAGAAGCTTATTACCTTGATTTGATGTGATGGGGATGATGAAATGATGATTAATCCGAATGATAAGCTTGAAGATGATGATTGATGATTACACCTCGAAGAACACTCTCCAAAACGCCCGGAATCTCCCAAAACCGCCGAAGAAACGAAGAGAAATGATAAATGACGCTAAAAGTGGGTACTCTATATATAGAAAATCCCAGTTAGCGTGCGCTAGCTCCTATGCGTAGCGTGCACTAACGGGTGTACTGGGTAGTCCAGTACCCTCCGTTCGCAACGGTAGCGTGCGCTACGTACCTTTTGTAGCGTGCGCTACAACCATTTAATTAGCATGCCTTAACACCAATGGTTAGCGTGCACTAACGAATTATTGATGCCCAGTACTGGAGTCCAGAACCTACTGTTCTCTGATCCGCTCTCAGTAGCGTACGCTACATTCAACATTTTGCGTGCGCTACAACACCGTTTGCGTACGCTAAAAACCACTCATAGCGTGCTATGAATTAATCCAATTCAGTCCAGTACCAACTGAACTCTGCCTGTCCGACCTTAGCGCGCGCTACACCAAATATTAGCGTGCACTACTACAAACCACTAGCGCGCGCTACTTACCATTCATAGCGTGCGCTACTTATAACTCACCTGCAGTCCAGTGCCTTCTGGACTACAGCCAGGACAACATTAGCATGCGCTAATGCTGAGTGGTAGCGTGCGCTACCTGTACTCAATTAGCGCGCGCTAAAGAGAGTATCTAGCATACGCTACTCCTTACACACAGCCCACAATGAAGATGACAATGATGATACGCTCGGCCCGACTATCCAACCGGGTTGAATGATGAATAAAACTGATACGCGATACCAATATACTCCGAACGGTGAATACAATGAATGAAATGAATGATGAATGATCATTAATGAGTGAAAATTAATGAGTGACAAATACTGAATGATGAATACTGAATGATAATGACTGAATTACAACCGGGTATTACAATAGCCATCCTCAGGGAGCGACGGATGGCATGCGACTCGCTCACCATTACTCCGTCAGCCATTCGCCGAGCAGGCAAGCGGAAGCTTAAGGGGATATATGTTGAGAAATCGACAGAAAGCCCCGAGCCACATGGAAAGGCTCTCGTAAGGCGGAACGACTCCGTCTTCAGCCGCCTAGAGAGTGATCCCTCGTGGCGACCCGGGCATTCAGGCCCCAGCCGGGAGGCATCGGAGTCCGAATCCGTCACCAGGAGTTCGGCATATCCGACTCACAAAAGACAAGCCGGCCAACAGGCCCCCGCTCGCCCAAGAACTGAGCCTGGTGGCGGAGAACTCATCATCTCCCCTGGGGCCAGGGGATCAGTACACGATCGCCTTGGCTCATGCTCCGGGAGCCAATCAGCGAGCAGTCAGGCTACGGCCATGGCCGCCATGCAGCGCCAGCTCGACGAAATGAAGGCGCTCCTAGAAACTGGGGCAGGCGCCAGAAAATCGATCACTGGACCGAGTGAGCCACTCGCGGTCTAGATCGAGCTCGCCCCAGTTCAACCGAAGATCGCTCCCCCTCAAACACCTCTATGTGAAGAGAGATCGGATCCTGAGACCCATTTGAGCAAATTCCGGATTTACATGACCGGATGCGGAGCATCGAACGTGACGAAATGCCGGATGTTCCCATTGACATTGGGTGACCTCGCCCACAGGTGGTACATCTCACTACCGCCTCACTCGATCAATTGTTTCGAGAAGCTGGTGAATGACTTCACGTCGTATTTCGCCGCCAAATTTGCTCGGCCAGAAGGCCCCCACCGCATGATAAAAATCAGGCAGGGGAAGGACGAGCCTGACGAAGACTATATTGACCGGGTGGACGAAATAATCCTCACCGGCGAGCCTATTAACGACGAGCTCGCTCTCCACTCAGTCCTAGGGGGATTCTATGGCCACTCGCCCATGTTCAGGCACCTTACAAAGGATATCCCCCCGACCTACACAATCTTCCGCGTCAGGGCCGCTGATTTCTTGGCCAGGCAGAGGATGCTCACCCTCCGCTTAGGCGAGGGATCTGCCGGAGGAGGGAAGGCGCCATCCCAGATCCAGAAGAAGGCGGTCGCCAAGCCCAGAAAGGCGGTCGCAAAGCCGCCTGGTGAATTCAAAGCCTTCGAGGATGTGAAGGTTCACCTCCTACGCAACCTCAATCTATCTTCGGCCCACATCTTTAACGCCATCAAGGGGCGCGAATGGCTCAACAAACCAAAGCCGATAAGGGACAACGGTCATCTAGACCGCAGCAAATTCTGTGCCTACCATAAAAGTCCCGGCCACAACACCAGCCAATGCCGCGACCTCCTCAGACAACTCTGGCGACTGTTTGAGGAAGGCAAATTGGACAACTTAGTTACCAAGCCAGAACTTAGAGCAGAGAGGACCGGAGGGCGCGAGCGCCGACAGAACGATGGAATCCCTCCCAATCCGGTCGCCAGGATCGAGCAGAATGAGCCGGAGTACTCTGATGAATCGATCCCTTTGATCAACCCTGGTGGCCGGATTAATATGCTTCAGGCGGGAGGCGGAAACCTCGGAGGCCTTTCCCCGGTTTCCACTCTGTCGAACAGAAAGAGGAAGGCCGAACTGAGGGCGTTCGCCGGGGTCCATGTCGTGGTACCCCCAGAGCCGACCATCTCCAAAGACGTGCTCATCACTTTCTCCAACAAGGATAGGGAGGGAGTGCAGTGCCCCAAAGAGGATGCATTGGTGATCTATGCATGTATCCTTGGGAAAATGGCCGATCGCGTGCTGGTTGACAATGGAAGCTTTTGCAATATCATATTCAAATCTGCTCTTAACCAGCTCAGCAACCTAACCAAGTTCATCAAGCCGTTCGACACCGTGCTTCAAGGGTTCGGCGACAGCACAGTCCAAGCCTATGGAAGGATCAAGCTCTCTGTCGAGCTAATATGCTACTACGATCCCAAGGTTAGGATTTCTAGGAACCTAAATTTTGTAATCATAGATAGACCCAGCATCTATAATGGGTTCCTAGGTCGTCCATTCTTAGAAACCTTCGAGGCAGTCGCCTCTTCTTTCTTTTACTGTATCAAATTCCCCACTGTCGATGGGACGGTCGGTACTGTAAAAGGAGATCAGCTAATGGCAAAGAAATGTTTGAATTACTCCTGTGTCGTAACTTCTTTCAATACTTCCCATGCAATTTGTAACATCGAGACGATCGACAATCAACCGATGGAGATCGATGAGCCAAGCACATCGTACCAACCCGACTCAGAGGACGCCATCTCACGTCGATTAACGGACGACATCGAGCCAAGGATCGGTTTCGAGCCAAGCCTCGACATCGATCCAAGGATTGAGTCCTGAAATCATTCCAAACGAGAAGCGACCGTCCCCATTGAAGAGTTGGAAAGTATAACGATAGATCCGGCTTGCCCGGAGCGGGAAGTACAGATCGGCACAAGCGTCGACCTCGAATTAAAGGAGGATCTGATCAATTTACTACGTAAGAACATCGGAGTCTTTGCCTGGTCGCATCAAGATATGGTTGGCATAAGTCCTGAACACGCTTGCCAATATCTAAAGATCGATCAGGCAAGGAGGCCTGTTCACCAGAAACGTAGGAAATTCGGTCCTGAGAAGTACGCAGCACTCGGCATAGAAGTCAAAAAGCTACTCGATAACAAACTAATCGGGGTAGCTACAGACGAGCCACAGTGGGTCGCCAAAGCGGTGCTCGTGAAAAAGCCGAATAGCTCCTGGAGGTTATGCATCGACTACTTCACTGACCTCAACGCGGCATGCCCAAAAGACCACTTTTCGATGCCTCATATTGATCACTTGGTCGATAGTACAGCAGGTTGCGAAATGATGTCGTTCATGGATGCCTTCGCCGGATACCATCAAATCCCAATGACGGAGAAAGACATAAAGCACACATCTTTCCACACGGAAAAATACATATACTTTTGGATCCGAATGCCGTTCGGCTTGAAGAACGCAGGGGCAACCTACCAGCGACTAGTCAATGAGATGTTCGCCAATCAGATCGGCAAGACCATGGAGGTCTACATTGACGACATCGTGGTCAAAAGCCTCAAGAAGGAAGACCACCTCAATGACCTTTCCGAGACGTTCGCCATCCTTGAGAAGTTACATGAAGCTGAACCCCAAGAAATGCAACTTCGGGGTTTCCTGGGGCACATCGTGAGTCAAAGGGGGATCGAGGCGAACCCCACCAAGATCCAGGAGATCCTCGACATGCAAGAGCCACGGAATGTCAAGCAAGTGCAACGCCTCACAGGTTGTCTGGCTGCCCTCAACCGTTTCATATCTCGGCTCGGGGATAAAAGCAAGCCTTTCTTCGCGACCATAAAGAACAAGAAGTTCGCATGGACGAAGGAGAGTCGGATAGTGTTCGCCAAAATCAAGGAGTATCTTTCTAACCCCCAGATCTTGGCAAATCCGATCCCCGGCGAGAAACTATTCCTTTACCTGGCGGCCTCAGAGGTCGCATTGAGTGCCGTTTTGGTACGAGCGGAGGGACAAGTCCACTTGCCGATCTACTTCGTCAGCCAAGCGCTCCACGACGCGGAAACGCGATACATACCTATGGAGAAGATCGCCTACGCTCTAGTCATGAGTGTTCGCAAGCTAAGAGCCTACTTCTTCGAACATCAAGTGGAGGTTCTGACAACTCTCCCTCTAAGGCAAGTTCTACACCGACCAGACACCGACGGGCGACTCCTCAAGTGGTCACTGGAGATCGCCCAGTACGGTATCACATACGTTCCTCGCATGGCGATCAAAGGCCAGGCTCTGGCAGACTTCATGGTGGAATTAACATTCCCTCACAGTCCGACCCAGATCGGCCGCCCTGCCTGGAAGCTGTACGTGGATGGCTCGGCGACCAACTCGCGAGCAGGGGTAGGGATTGTCCTCATCAGCCCCGACGGACAAAGTTTCACAAATGTCGTGCGTTTCGGGTTTCGTGCGACCAACAATGAAGCCGAGTATGAAGTCTTGGTAGGCGGGCTCGATCTAGCCCTCGCCCTTGATGTTCATCGCCTCCATATCTTCATGGACTCCCTCTTCGTCGTGAACCAAGTCAAGGGAGAATATGAAGCGTGCGACGAACAGATGGTCGAATACCAAAAATTGGTCGCCGAAATGTGCACGAAATTTGAGGAAGTGCTAATCGAACAAGTCCCGAGAGAGCACAATTCCCATGCCGACGCCCTATCCAAACTAGCATCATCAGATGGGGCGGCCGATTTCTCCAACATCCAAATCACAAAATCAGCAAAGCCGGCGATCGACAGAAACCTGGTTACCGCAGTTACCATCGCCGAAGAGAACTGGATGACTCCGTTCATTAAATACTTAAAGAACGGAACGGTCCCCGACGACCGTATCAAAGCTCGTCAGCTTAAGCTCCGAGCGACCAGATACACCCTATTGGACGACCGGCTTTACAAGCGAGCTTTCAGCCTTCCTCTTCTTAAGTGTATCACGCCGGAGGAAGGTCGGCTCGTTTTAGCCGAGATCCATGATGGGATCTGTGGAAACCATGCTGGCGGGCGAGCTCTCATCCATAAAACAACCAGGCAAGGGTTTTTCTGGCCTACACTACAAAAAGATGCGATCGCCTATGCCAGATCGTGTCACATATGTCAAGTTATGGGCCCAAACATCAAGCTCTCCCCCGAGCAGCTCACCTCAATGTACAGCCCATGGCCGTTCGCCCAATGGGGCATCGACCTCATAGGTCCCTTGCCGACGGTGCCTGGGGGTTGCAAGTTTACCATCGTAGGGGTCGATTATTTTACAAAATGGGCTGAGGCCGAGCCATTCAACAAGATCGGCCAAGAACAAGTAATCAAGTTCATCTGGAAGAACATCTTATGTCGATTCGGTCTGCTCCAGGCTATCATCTCCGACAACGGAAAACAGTTCGACGGTTTGGAAGTCATGTAATTATACGAAAAGTGGGGAATCAAAAAGTTGTTCTCGGCCCCTTACCACCCTCAGACGAACGGGTAGGTAGAGGCTGTAAACAAGATCCTCAAACATACAATCAAAGCACGACTCGAATCCAGACAAGGACGATTGGCGAGCGAGCTTCTAGATGTTTTGTGGTCATATCGAATGACGACCCGAAACTCAACCGACGAAACCCCATTCGCCTTTGCCTTTGGAAAAGAAGTCGTGATCCCTTCGGAGATCGCCGTCCTCAGCCAACGAACTGAAAAAGATATGACGATGGACAATGATGTGGCCCGACGAATCGACTTGGACATGCTCGAAGAACGGCGATTGACATCGGAAATGAAGAATACAATCCACAAAAGGAGATCCGAGAAGTTCTTCAATTCGAAGGTCAAGGAAAGACAGTTCCAAGTGGGCGACCTAGTCCTCAAAAAGGTCCAAACCCACACAGGAGTCTTTGGCCCAAATTGGGAAGGCCCCTTCAGGGTATCTAAATGACTAAGTAGGGGAGCCTACGAACTTGAACATCCTGACGGCACTCCGGACCAATATCCTTGGAACGTGTTGCGATATTTCGTTAACGCAAGTGCACGTTATCATTTACAAGTAATAAAGTGATGAGTGAGTATCGTTCCCACGAGGACTGAATCACTAACTACCGATTTTTATGTATTCTAGTTTTATTTGAACAATCGAACTTTGGGTTTGAAATTAATTACTAAAAGAATTAATAAAAGGCTAAACAGTAAAAAACGATCGCTTGAAGAAAAAGAATCAAATGATGAATAAGTCTAGGATTCTGAATCCACCTTGGTTTATCCGAATTTACTCTCGATTATCTGAGATTAATGATTTCCCCAATTTATTGAAGGCGAAGATTGCTAA
This sequence comes from Orobanche coerulescens, assembly GCA_033398695.1. NCBI lineage: Eukaryota > Viridiplantae > Streptophyta > Magnoliopsida > Lamiales > Orobanchaceae > Orobanche > Orobanche coerulescens. Next base: position 22,966,815 of record CM065805.1, on the reverse strand, counting down.
AATACTCTACCGCCTCTCCCGAGGTCAATAGATTTTTCTAAAGGCGAATAACGCACTCTATCCCTAGGTGAATTAATTCGTCAATAGGCAAAAAGCACAAAATCTCCAAAAAGCCACGTAGTTCCTATGAGTATATTCCTATCTCACAAGATAAAACGGTCCTCACCAATAGTTCCTCACTAACTCTCCTCTCCCGATTCGAATTGAATGATTAAAACAATACAATTATTGGCCAGATAATTGAAAGCATTAAACACGATTGGGAAAACTCAACAAAAAGGGAATTAAATAGATAATCTTAAGCAAATCCGTCAAAACAAAGGTTTCATCAAAATCCTAGATTAAGGGTTTTAGCCTGACATGCTAAATAATGAAAATACAGAATTAATAATCAAAAGCATGAAAATCAAACGCAGATGAAGAGTTCGGATTCCTCCGTTCTTCTGGCTTCCGCTCTCAGCCTTTGATGTCTTCTGCTTCTCTCGTCTGCGATAGTCTTCTATGATCTTCCTTTTCCCAAGCCTCCAAGATTCCCCGCTCATTAATTAGGGTCTTAAACCCTTATTTATAGCTCTCAACAGTCTCCAAATCGCGTCCGTGTGAGTAGGTCGAGAACTGGCTTCAAAACGGCCCAAATGCGCGCGGAGCACACCAAAACCGCCTTGTGTGCCGCGGCTCACTTAATCTGTGCCGCGGCACATGGCGTCAGTTAAAACACAGGCGTGTGATTTTCTCGGGCCGCGGCTCACAGGATCGTGCCGCGGCACAGTACGATCTACTCAGTGCCCTTTTGTCCTCTGCGTGTGCCGCGGCCCACTTGCCTTGTGCTGCGGCCCACGGCCAAAATTTGCCGTTTTCGCCCGTTTCGCCTCGTTTCAGCTTCCGGACTCCAATCTCCTGACAAACATACAAGATTAAGGCATTAAAAGCTCATTTATGCAAATTTACTCGCCAAAATATTACAAAATTATGATAAATAAGCGTATAAAAATACGCCTAACAAATACCCCCAAACTTGAGCCTTTGCTTGTCCTCAAGCAAAAAGAATTAATTTCAACAAAAGAATATCGTGAATAATCGTGCAACTCATAGTGCTCAACCTAATCAATACTATCCTGAAATTCTCTCTGAATAATACGAGTATCGTAATAGCAAGCTACACTCAGAACACTGATTCCACAAAGTAACCAAGTTCAGTCCTAATCACTCGTTCATGAAGAAAATCCAGCTCAAAGATTAACAAACGTGAATCAAATCGACCGTCAATATGAAAGGTTAAAACAAACAAGCTAATTCGCCCCGTTCCACAGTCTAATAGCAAAAATAACCCTCGGACAGTATTCCCTTATATATATGCTCAAGAAATTGATTCGAGTTGACCACTAAGTTCGGATCTCGGGATGTTTCATCGGGATAATCCTAGGGTGGAACTTCCATTCTCATGTATTAGGAAACCGTTTGACGTAAAAGACACTCATGGGGCACATGGATGCTTCTAGTTACTAAGTTCCCCTCCACAGCGGAGAAACAACTCGAATAGCTAATTCCCACATGTCCGAATCAAGATCGCTGTTTTACGCGAGAGTAAACAACGGGTCACGCGAGTACCCCCGGTTACTAGGCTCCCTATCATCGGCAGATGCGAAATTTCTAAATCACTAGTCTAATCAGGGTCATCGTTTTACGCGAGAGTAAACAGCGGGTCACGTGAATACCCCCGGTTACTAGACTTTCCATCATAGAACAAATATCATCTCGACTTTTGGTGAAAAACTGTCAGACTCTAAACTCAATCTAAGCGCCAACATGACTTATGTAACTGGACGACTAGCTAACCGAAAAATGTAACCAAACGTATCGATGGTGATTTTAAAACACGTATGTCTCCTCTCTTATCCTCTAAGATCTCTACAAAAAAACGAAAAAAATTCGGACCTAAATGAAGACTTAGCAGAAACAGAAATCACTGACTACAACTCGACTAAAACTCGACCGTTTCTTCAGAGAGAAAAACAGTGTCGTAACATCAGTATTACACAAATAAAAGCACGAAAAATTCACGAATAAGAATAAAATCATGACAAGCAAGGCTATCGAAAAAAATATAACTAAAAATAATAAAAAGTGCAACGAAATAAGTACAGCAGTAAATGTAGCAACAGAAATAGACCCCCAAACTTAGGACGTACATTGACCTCAATGGACAGAATATAGTATGCAATAAAATTAAAAGGTCAAGTACTCCCCTACAATCCTCTCACGAGCAGGTGCCGGCATCATCCGACAAGCTTGCACGCTTCTCGACTATATCATGCGGAGCGTGAATAAATGAGCTTGCATCATCAAAGAGGAAGTTAAGTACGAGCTCTCAAGTTTAACATGATGTAAGGGTTGGGGGCAATGTAATTCGATAAAATGATTCGTTGCATATAATTTGAAAATGCTTGGCTTACCAATTTTTCATTGCTGCAATTTATCAAACACTTGGTATGCACAAGTTAAAATGAAGAACAAGAATTTTAATGGTTAACTCCAAATCCCAAAAAAATTAACACAGATCATAGCCATGAATAACGACAACTAACATCACCAATTCGTTCATAATTACCAATTCCATCACAATCAAATACCAAATTCCCCATATTCCAACTCCATTTTAGAGAAAACATTGAAGAACAACTAGCAACATATAACTGCAATTCGCTTTTCAAATCATGTATCACTTATGATTAAGAGATCGAGATTTACCTGAAGAATTTGAGAAGAATACTAAGAGAAGGGTATCGACCGACCTCATTGTGCGAAGAAAGGAAGGAAGAAAGGAAGGAAGGAGCCTTGTGCTGGCCGATCACGCGCAAGGGAAGGTAAAGGAAGAAAAGGGAAGTGTACCTGGGGTGGCCGGCCGACTGCGGGTTATAAGGTACCTGGGCTGTTCAAATTCCGCAAGGTGTGCCGCGGCACAGCTCAAGTGAGCCGCGGCACAGTCTGATCCCTTTTACTCGCTCGTATGTTTTGTCGTGGGCCGCGACTCAGCTTCCGGGTGCCGCGGCTCAGTGCTCAAGTGTGCCGCGGCTCAGTAATGTTGTGCCGCGGCACATAGTACAGAAAGTTTAGCTCTCCCTTTCGATTAGTGCATGCCGTGGCTCACAATACTTGTGCCGCGGCCGAGGCATCAGTTTCTCCCCTGGGACTTTTCCTGCACAGAATTTTAACAGGAAGACGTCAAGAACGAGAGGTAACAGCAATTCAAAGCACAAAAAGATGAAAAATAAAAATTCAAGAATGCAAGAAAAATATAGAAACGCAAAAATCTACAACTAAGAACTCGGGTTGCCTCCCGAGAAGTGCTAAGTTAATAGTCTTCAGCCGGACCTATTTAAAAATCAGTTCGCTTTTCGCAAACTCTATTTGATCTCAGCCCCGTTCATCGAACCATTAATATGGTTTTTAAAATTTTGACCATCGGTCACTAACGATTCGATTTTCGGTTCGGACACCCAATGTTGGTTGCGGAAAGGTTTTGACGAGAACAACTTTCCGAAACACCCGTTTTTCTCATGACTAGACGTCCGTTTGACTTCCGGCTTATTTTCCTCTTTCACGAACAAACTTATGACAGCAGCAGACTTTTCCGATTGTGGCTGGTTAGATGGCAATGATTGCATGTTCACATGCTTGAGAAATGCGACTCGTTCTACATCTTTCTTAAAAGTTGGACCATCTGAAACGGAATCTGAATTTTTCGACCGACGATTTTTTCGGTGTCTTTCTTTCGCAACGGCCTCCACACTTTCACTTTGAGAGCTCTTATCAACACCTCCCGGACATGAAAATGATTTGAACACTTGGAACGTAACATGCTCGTCTTGAACCCGCAGAGTTAATTCCCCTTTTTCCACGTCTATGAGGGTTCGGCCGGTCGCTAAAAATGGTCTTCCCAAGATAATCGAGATATCTTGATCTTCCTCCATGTCGAGAACAATAAAATCCGCTGGAAAGATAAATTTATCCACTTTTAGTAACACATCCTCAATCACTCCCCTAGGATACTTAATAGATCGATCCGCTAATTGCAAGGAGATCGTCGTCGGCTTTGGTTCTCCAATTCCCAGCTTTTTGAAAATAGACAGAGGCATGAGGTTAACACTAGCACCGAGATCGCACAATGCCTTATCAAAAGTCAGATTTCCCATCGTGCAAGGTATATTAAAACTTCCCAGATCTTTCAATTTTGGCGGAAGCTTTTTCTGAAGAACCGCGCTGCACTCCTCCGTCAAGGCTACTGTCTCAAACTCCTCGAGTTTTCTTTTCTTTGACAAGATCTCCTTCATGAATTTAATGTAGCTCGGCATTTGCTCCAACGCGTCAACAAATGGAATGTTAATATGAAGCTTTTTGAACACGTCGAGGAACTTAGAGAATTGCTTGTCCGCCTTTTTCTGTTGTAATTTCTGTGGAAGCGGGACGGGTGGCACATATGCCTTCGGGTTATCCGGAAACGTTATCGAGGGTCTCCAATCTCGTGATTCCTCCATCGCTAAATTTTTCTTCTCCCCAATTTCACTTCTCTTTTCACTTCTCTCGGGCTGGTCACACACCTCCTTCCCGCTTCTCAAACTGATTGCATTTAGACTTTCTCTAGGATTTGTCTCGGTTGTACTTGGCAATGCTCCCTCCGGGCGGGCTGTCAACACATTAGCAATCTGTCCCAGCTGGACTTCTAAGTTGCGAATGGAGGCGGAATTATTTTGCAATGTTGCTTCAGTACGGGTCATGAATTGACTCGTATTCGCTGCCAATTTCGCAATTGCTTCCTCGAGAGAAACTTTTGGAATGGGAGGAGGCTGCTGTTGGTTTTGAGTGAACGGAGGCTGGTTCGAGTTCTGTCCGCTTCTCCACGAGAAGTTGGGATGATTACGCCACCCCGGATTATACGTGTTGGAGTACGGATTATTTTGCCGGTTTCCGTTTCCTACGAACTGAGCTTGTTCAATTTGGGGCTGCTCGAACGGGTTTCCGACTTGGCACTCCGCGCTAGGGTGAGATCCGTTACACCAATTACAAGACTCAATGGTGACGGGGGAAGGAGCATGCGAAAATGCTTGAAGCTGCTGTGTTAATGCTGCGACTTGGGCTGACAATGTAGATATCGGGTCATTACTCAAAATTTCCATAACTCACTTCGGCGTTATTCGTTCGGATGGCCATTGATAAGCATTAGCGGCCATAGCTTCCAACAACGAGTGTGCTTCAGCCATCGTCTTTCCCATCAAAGCTCCACCGGCGGCTGCATCCACAAGAGTGCGTGTAGAGGCACTCAATCCATTGTAGAACGTCTGAATTTGAAGCCAGTTTGGAAGGCCGTGATGTGGGCATCTCCGTAACAAATCTTTGTATCGCTCCCACGCCTCGTGGAGCGATTCCATGTCATACTGACCAAAGGTAGTGATCTCGTTTCTCAGTCTCGCCGTCTTAGAAGATGGGAAGAATTTAGCAAGGAAGGCTTGCGCTAACTCTGCCCATGTCGTGATCGAGCCGTGATGGGAATTGACCAAAATTTCGCTTTATCCCTCAAAGAGAAAGGGAAAAGCCGTAATCGGATAGCATCGTCGGTGACACCATTGTTCTTGAACGTGTCACAAATCTCGAGAAAAGAAGTAATGTGTGCGTTGGGGTCATCGTTCGGCGATCCACAAAAATGGCTCGATTGTACCATCTGAATAATTGCAGGCTTGATTTCGAAGTTGTTCGCCTGAATGGTAGGATGCCGAATCCCCGAAAAGTTTGCGTTAATTTGCGGCATAGCATAATCTCGAAGTGCCATTTCCGGTTGAGCTTGCTGCACAATATTATTTCCTCCGTGAATTTCGATATTTTCAGCCATGGTCACTGTCGTCTGTAACTCTCATTTCTCCTTCTTGTTCCTTCTAAGAGTGCGCTCGAGTTCGGTATTCAAAGGTAGTAGGCCTTTGTTACCGAGTTTTCTCATGCACTACCCGAAAAATTCCTGAAAGGATAAACAAATAAATAAATAAAATTAAATACACGAAAATAAGTAAATAAAAACGTTCAAACTAAGACTAGAAATACTGAAATCGATATTAGCAAAAATTTCAGTCCCCGGCAACGGCGCCAAAAACTTGTTGTGATATTTCGTTAACGCAAGTGCACGTTATCGTTTACAAGTAATAAAGTGATGAGTGAGTATCGTTCCCACGAGGACTGAATCACTAACTACCGATTTTTATGTATTCTAGTTTTATTTGAACAATCGAACTTTGGGTTTGCAATTAATTACTAAAAGAATTAATAAAAGGCTAAACAGTAAAAAACGAACGCTTGAAGAAAAAGAATCAAATGATGAATAAGTCTAGGATTCTGAATCCACCTTGGTTTATCCAAATTTACTCTCGATTATCTGAGATTAATGATTTCCCCAATTTATTGAAGGCGAAGATTGCTAAAATACTCTACCGCCTCTCCCGAGGTCAATAGATTTTTCTAAAGGCGAATAACGCACTCTATCCCTAGGTGAATTAATTCGTCAATAGGCAAAAAGCACAAAATCTCCAAAAAGCCACGTAGTTCCTATGAGTATATTCCTATCTCACAAGATAAAACGGTCCTCACCAATAGTTCCTCACCAACTCTCCTCTCCCGATTCGAATTGAATGATTAAAACAATACAACTATTGGCCAGATAATTGAAAGCATTAAACACGATTGGGAAAACTCAACAAAAAGGGAATTAAATAGATAATCTCAAGCAAATCCGTCAAAACAAAGGTTTCATCAAAATCCTAGATTAAGGGTTTTAGCCTGACATGCTAAATAATGAAAATACAGAATTAATAATCAAAAGCATGAAAATCAAACGCAGATGAAGAGTTCGGATTCCTCCGTTCTTCGGGCTTCCGCCCTCTGCCTTTTGCGATAGTCTTCTATGATCTTCCTTTTCCCAAGCCTCCAAGATTCCCCGCTCATTAATTAGGGTCTTAAACCCTTATTTATAGCTCTCAACAGTCTCCAAATCGCGTCCGTGTGAGTAGGTCGAGAACTGGCTTCAAAACGGCCCAAATCCGCACGGAGCACACTAAAACCGCCTTGTGTGCCGCGACTCACTTAATCTGTGCCGCGGCACATGGCGTCCAGGTTAAAACCTGGGCGCTGTGATTTTCTTCTGGGCCGCGGCTCACCTGGACTGTGCCGCGGCACAGAGTACAGTCTACTCCGGTGCCCTTTTGTCCTCTGCGTGTACCGCGGCCCACTTGCCTTGTGCCGCGGCCCACGGCCAAAATTCGCCGTTTTCGCCCGTTTCGCCTCGTTTCAGCTTCCGGACTCCAATCTCCTGACAAACATACAAGATTAAGGCATTAAAAGCTCATTTATGCAAATTTACTCGCCAAAATATTACAAAATAATGATAAATAGGCGTATAAAAATGCGCCTAACAGAACGCCATACATTTGAAGAAGTACTACCAGTGAGAACTTTGTATTCAGTTTTAGTTACCCAATGTACAAAGAATATAATGAGATTTTCATATCCCATCTATATGATTTGCCTCGACGAAGATAAACGACCAAAAATAGGACGGCTCGCTCGCCCTACAAGAGGTCATCGTCTAAACCTGACAGACCTATGCAAAGCGATCACCCCTCCAAGCACAACGTATACCGTTGAGGGTCGTCATCTAACATGGCGATCCGAGGTAGAAAAGTGCACCCGTGGTCCTGGAGGTCGATGGAACCGACAGCTTCGGCCATGCAAGGTTCCTTTGAGCTGAGATCGCTCGCCCTTCGTTTAAATACGAGGCGAGTGTAGCCGAAGGACCCTCCAATTAAACCTGTGGACACGCTCGCACGCCCTCAAAGGTACATCATCTAACATGATATACCCGGACAAGGCGACGCGTCCCTACACCGTCACAACGTACACCGTCGAAGGTCGCCATCTAACGTGGCGACCCGAGGTAGAAAAGTGTTAACAAGCCGCGGACGTGGAGTCGAATAAACCGACGACGCCCCAGGCAAGGACTCCTTTAGACCAAGACCGCTCGCCTTTCATTTAAACACAAGGCAGGCGCAGCCTAACGGAGGACCCTAACAAAAAAGTGAGTCGCGGGACAGTCCCTTGCACATAAAGACACGGTTACGGAGATCGGTCCATCGAACTCAGCGACCGTGCACACAGTCATGCTCTCTCGAAGGATCGGCAAAACTGAAGATAGCTCACCAAGACATACTATTTTCGCTCCCTTACTTACACTAAGTAAACGAAAACAAGGGGCAAAGAAGTGGAGCTATTCCTAAATGCGATCAGAAGGAAGGGACCATACACGATCGGCCTCGTTAAAAAACACACACGACGATCAGCTCTATTCAAGAAACTTACAAAGTAAGAATTTTCGAGTACACCAATACATTCGGATCCATTCAGCATTCAAACAGTCAATCGGGCGAACAAAACATCAGGTGCAATTATGCAAACGCTTGCATAAATTCACATGATAAAAACTTAGAGACAATCGTACTTACAAAGAATCAGATGCGAAAAAGGAGTATTTTATTCAAATAAAAAAGTTCGTACAAATACAAGCCCGAAGGCAGTTGAAGAAAAAGCAGAAAATTACAAGCAAAGGAAGATAAAAATCACTCAGGCTCCCCCCGGCTGGCCTTCGCCCCCAGCGGGCGGATCGGTGCACGCTCCCTCATCGACTTCAGGATAAATCAACTTATCCGGAAAAGGATACCAACTCAAGTCGAACCCCAAGTCGGTGAGGTCGAGGATGTAATACCCAGTTGTAATTCAGTCATTATCATTCAGTATTTATCATTCAGTAATTGTCACTCATATTCAATCATTGTATTCATCGTTCAGAGTAATTGTATCGTCATTCATCATCAATCTAATTGGAGAATCGTGCTGTGTTTATCATCATTATCATCTTTATTATTGGCTGTGCGTGAGGAGTAGCGCACGCTACCACTCAGCATTAGCGCACGCTAATGTTACCCTGGCTGCAGTCCAGAAGGTACTGGACTGCAGGTGAGTTATAGGTAGCGCACGCTACGAATGGTAAGTAGCACGTGCTAGTGGGTTGTAGTAGCGCACGCTAATATTTGGTGTAGCGCGCGCTAAGGTCGGATCAGGTTGAGTCCAGTGGCTACTGGACTGCATTGGATTAATTCATAGCGCACGCTAGGAGTGGTCTTTAGCGTACGCAAATGGTGTAGTAGCGCACGCTAATTGTTGGTTGTAGCGCACGCTACCGAGATCAGATCAGAGGACAGAAGGTTCTGGACTCCAGTACTGGGCATCAGATAATTCGTTAGCGCACGCTAACATGTTGGGCTTAGCGCACGCTAAGCGTATAGCCGTAGCGCACGCTACAAAAAGGTACGTAGTGCGCGCTACCGTTTTCGGACAGTGGGTACTGGACGACCCAAAATACCCATTAGCGCACGCTACGCACAAGGGCTAGCGCACGCTAACCTGAAATGACTATAAATTGGACAGTGTAGCCTAGATTTCGTCATTTATCATTCCTTCTCTTTCTCTCATCGGATTTGGGCGATTTCGGGCGATTTGGAGAGTATTCTTCGAGGTGTAATCATCAATCATCATCTTCAAGCTCATCATTCGGATTAATCATCATTTCATCATCTTCATCACATCAAATCAAAGGTATTAATCTCTTGGATCTAGAATTTCGGATTTTGGGTTTTCCTTCCGATTTCTTCTTATGAACTTAGATTGTTGTTGGAATATGTTAGATATGGATTATCTACCTTGGATTAATGTATTCCTACGGATTTTATGGCACATATTTTGGATTTCAAGAACTCTTTGGGGGTTGACTTTGATATTTTGGGGGGTTTTCGATTAGATGTTGTCGTTAACTCGAACTATGGATTCCTATGGGATTATTGATATCATTGGAAGTGTTTTGATGGTTTGGAATACTCATCTTGGAGTTGGTTTCGATATATTCGAGTTTGGATATTGTTGTATCGACGTTTGAGTCGGTTATGATCGTATTTGATTCGTGTAATGATCGAATTATTGGTAATTGTGTTATTCAAGGTTGTTCGAGCGACCGACATTTCATTTAGGACGTTGTTCGTGGACGGACATTCTTCATCGGTGTTGTGTAAGTTAATTCTTACTCAGTTAAAAGTATGTTCATTCCTTTCGTTGTTATTCATTCATAATTATAATTCATTCATAAAGTACTAACCGTATTGAAACTTGTAATTGTCACTTCATTACTTCATTCACGAGGAACGACGGTTCCAATTATTTCATTGAGCTATCATTCATTTCACTGTCATTTCATCTCGGTGAGTCATTATTGATTTTGATGTCACTTTTGTTATATCGTGGCATTCCGGGTCGCACTCCCGTGCCGGTTGGTATGTGTAGGATTTTCATGTCGGGCACATTATAGTCGTGTGTTGGTTGGTGGCCTCACATTGGACTGTGCACACGAGTTGATGGCTTCGTGAGACTGATTAGGTACAAGACCACACGTGTATTCGATCGATACTCGTTGGTGGCTTTTGCACGGACACATTTCCATCCCGGACGTAGTGTGGCGCCATTCCTTTGAGCCGTACTGATAGTTGATTCATATAGCATGTTTGATTGCGTATGTTTCGACAGGATATTTTATAACTTCAGATATATCATGATTGTGTATTTTCAACCCTTGAGGATTGTTGTTCTGTTTAACTGACCCCGTTGGGGGATATTGTTTTTCAGGTCATGGCAAGGCTAAAGCACGGGGAGAACACGGTGACGGCGAGGAGTCCCAGTGATACTAGTAGGGGCCCCCGATCTTTCAGTTATTCATGTTGTTGTCCTTTAATTTCCGCTGCAGACTTTCATTTGGATACTCCTTTTCATTCAGTGTAGTGTATTTTATCTTCATATAAAATATACTAGTATTCGGTATTGTCCTGGTGTGTTGTACTTAAACTCCTCATCGGAGTATTTGGTAATATAATGTGGTTCGGTACTACAATTATATTATTTAATTCATCATTTTCATTCGCCTGGTGGGTCCTAGTCGGGGATTCACGGCACTGTAATGTCCGCCTAGTTTGGGGTGTTACAGAGTTGGTATCGGAGCGTGGTTTTGAATACTACCTCCCGAGTCATGTCTCATTTGAAATCATCGTCATCAGACTAGTATCATTGGACTTTCGCGTCACGTGTGACCTGTGCAAATGCCGAGCCAATCAGACCGAAAGAACTGTAAGATTTCTAACGCCATGGTATAATTTCTGGCAATAGTCATTCAGTCATCATTCATCAATTAACAATCCTCAAACATCATCATTCATTATGATTAGGACGATCATGTTAACTCATTAATCACTTAATTCATTTCATTACTCAGTTGATGATCAGGACGATCATGTTAACTCATTAATTACTCAATTCATTTCATTACTCAGTTGTCGATCTGGATGATCATATTATTAATCTTGTTAAATTGTTCAAGATAATCATTTCAAGAATTTCATCAGATAATCATGTCACTTCAGTAAATCATTCATGTAATCACTAAGTTAGAGCATGTATGCTCATTTTCATCATCTCATGACATAATCATAACGTGATATTCATGCGGGAAATATAACCATTATGCGACCTTCCTACTTCAGTATGGAGAGAGCTGTCAGGGGATGCACGGGGAGAGGCCGCAGTGCGGGCCGAAACCCAGGAAATAATCACTCGCTGTCGGGAAATCGTACCCAGGACTCGGCTCGATCAGAAGATATGCGGGTTGATCCACTCAATTTTATGTAGGCCATGATGACCCATATGCAATTTCTCAATCATCATTGCGCCACTCTGGCCGGATTAATCGAGAGAACTCTCCCGTATGAGCCTACTGCTAAGGAAATTGCTGAACAACAACCTTCATCTGTCAGCAAGAAATCAACGAAGCGTAATCAATCCGAAGGCGGTCAGTCAACCTTCAAGAAGCCTCGTGTGAGTCCTATCGTTTCTGAGCGACCTCCTACGGCGCATAATCGTGCGGGACCTCAGTCCCAAGCGGCCAGTTCGACCATCACCTGTTTCAACTGTGGAGCGCCGGGTCATTACAGCACTAAGTGTCTGAAACCATTTATCACGTGCCATAATTGTTGTAATTTTGGGCATAAGGCCCGTTTTTGCTGAAAGGACTCCAAGTCGGCTCCGGCAGCATCTCAAGCCCCGAAGCAATCAGCGATTCAGAATCAGACTGCTCTGTCAACGTCGCTTAAGACAATGGAAGCAAATAAAGTTGGAGCTCATATTTATCAGTCGGGAGCGTCTGGTTCGAGGTCCGGCAAGTCCCGGATTCATGTGATGAAGAGGATCGACGATCCGGTGGCCCGAATGATCTCAGGTATACTCGTAATTTTATTTCAACCTGTGTGTACCTTTTGATACTGGTACACCGCATTCATTCATTTTCGAATCATGTTTGTATAGACTTATTTTGGGATAGTCCTATTGCTTGTGGACCTCATACCATCGGTCTACCTGACGATGGAAGAATTTTCGAAAATCATACCGAAGTAAGCTTAATGACCGCGATTGGTTGGTGGACCTAATCATGGTGAATTTATCTAAGGACGATGTAATATTGGGTATTAGTTGGATGGATCGTCATGATACTATCCTTAGTGCTGTAAGCGTTTGGTCACTATCATTCCGTCGTTGGTTGTCGAGTGTGTGCTTCAGGGAGGTAATCCCCGTTGTTCCAGAAGAATTATTATTATTATGGGAGCAGAGAAATTCCTCAATCGAGTTGTTCAATCATTCATTGTATCATTTTTGTCGATTGGCCGTTTTAAGGCAATCGAGTTGTTCAATCATTCATTGTATCATTTTCATCGATTGGCCGTCCTAAGGCAATCGATTTGTTCAATCATTCATTGTATCATTTTCATCGATTGGCCGTCCTAAGGCAATCGATTTGTTCAATCATTAATTGTATCATTTTCATCGATTGGCCGTTCTAAGGCAATCGAGTTGTTCAATCATTCATTGTATCATTTTTATCGATTGACCGTTCTAGGGCTATCGAAATGTTCAATCATTCGTGGTATCATTGTCATCGATTGACGATGTATTCCCAGACGAGTTACCTGGTTGCCTTCACATAGAGTTGTGGAATTCACGAGTGAGTTGGAGCCAGGTACGTCCCCGTTATCGAAGGCACCATACCGGATGGCCCCGACCGAAATGCAGGAGTTGAAGATTCAACTTGAGGAATTGTTCGAGAAAGGTTATCTCCGACCGAGTGCGTCCCCGTGGGGAGCACCAATGATGTTTGTCAAGAAGAAGGATGGTTCGTTCCGTTTGTGTATTAATTATCGGGAGTTGAATAGGGTGAAGATCTAGAATAAGTATCCCTTACCCCGTATTGATGATCTTTTAGATCAACTTCAGGGAGCTTCAGTATTTTCCAAGATCGACTTAAGATCTGGATATCATCAGTTGCGAATTCGAGAGTCGGGTATCGCAAGGACAGCGTTTCGTACACATTATGGTCATTATGAGTTCGTAGTTATGCCGTTCGGGCTAACTAATGCACCTGCGGTATTCATGGAGTTAATGAATCGGGTTTTCATCGAATTTTTGAATCAGTTTGTTGTTGTCTTTATCGATGACATTTTGATTTATTCTCGTGATCGAGAGGAACACGAGGTACATCTTCATCAGGTTCTCGACGTGTTAAGACGCGAGCAACTTTATGGAAAGTTTTCTAAATGTGAGTTCTGGATGTCCGAAGTGACTTTTCTCGGGCATGTAATTTCATCATACAGAGTTCGTGTCGACCCTCAGAAGACGGAGGATGTCCGAGATTGGCAACCTCCGAAAAATGTTAAGGAAATCCAAAGTTTCCTCGGATTAGCTGGTTAATTATCCGACCCCCGACCTGGAGCTAGCAGCCGTGGTTTTCGCGTTGGAAATTTGGCGTCGTTACCTTTATGGCGTCACCTGTCAGATCTTCACTAATCACAAGAGTTTGATATATATATATATATATATATATATATATATATATATATATTTACTCAGAAGGAGTTAAATATGCGACAGAGGCGGTCGTTGGAACTAATCAAAGATTATGATATCGAGATCCTTTACCACCCGGGCAAGGCGAACGTTGTCGCCGACGCCTTGAGTCGTAAGTCCGTTCAGGAGCAGATGCTTGCTCGTTTAACAGTTCAGAAGGAACTTCAGAAGGAATTTCTGAGAACTGAGATCGAGGTCTGGTTACAGCGAGTACAAGGGCAACTTTGTACGTTAGAAATTTCATCATCACTTGAGGAGGCGATCAAGGAGAATCAGGGTTCAGACCCATTTTTATTACGCATTAGAGAGGATGTGACTCAGGGGAAAGCCCCCGGATTTGTGATCCACGAGGATGGATTTTTGCGTTTTAAGAATCGGTTGTGCGTACCGGCGAATGACAAGTTGAAAAACTCGATTTTGAGAGAAGCTCATGCTACCCCTTATTCCGTTCATCCGGGGTCTAGCAAGATGTATAAAGACTTGAAACAAAATTACTGGTGGAGTAATATGAAGCGAGAAGTCGCGGAATTTGTTTGGAGATGCTTAACCTGTCAGCAAGTCAATATTGAACATCAGCGACCGGCGGGTATGCTGAAACCTCTCCCTATTCCCAAGTGGAAGTGGGAAGACATTTCTATGGATTTCATCACGAGTTTGCCGACGAGTCGTCGTGGCATGAACACAATCTGGGTAATTGTGGATCGCTTAACTAAATCAACTCATTTCCTTGAGATTAAGGATACGTGGGGTCCCGAGAGACTTGCCCAGTTGTTTATCAAAGAGATAGTGAGATTGCACGGTACTCCTAAAAGTATCGTTTCCGATCGTGACGGACGATTCGTGTCTCGTTTTTGAAAATCAGTTCATCGTGCTATGGGAACTCAGCTTAATCTTAGTACAGCTTTTCATCCTCAGTCCGACGGACAATCAGAGAGGACTATTCAGACTTTGGAGGACATGTTGAGGGCATGTGTCCTCGATTGGAAAGATGATTGGGAAGCCCAACTACCATTGATCGAGTTCACGTACAATAATAGTTGGCATTCTTCGATTAAGATGGCACCTTACGAGGCCTTGTACGCTCGTCGTTGTCGATCACCTTTGTGTTGGGATGACTTATCAGAATCAATCGGCACCGAGCCCGATATGCTTATAGCCGCCCGTGAAAAGGTAGCTTTGATCAGGAGTCGTTTGTTGACCGCTCAGAGTCGACAGAAATCATATGCAGATAATCGTCGCCGACCGTTAGAGTTCGAGACGGGTGATCATGTTTTGGTCAAGGTATCCCCGAGTCGTGGTATCTTCCGTTTTGGGAAGAGGGGAAAGTTGAGTCCGAGATTCATTGGACCGTTTGAGATTTTGGATCGAGTAGGCGAGTTAGCTTATCGATTGGCCTTACCTCCGGCATTGAGCCGAATTCATAATGTGTTTCACATCTCTCAGTTACGGAAGTATGTTGCCGACCCGAGTCACATACTTCAGTTCGACGAAATCGAGATCGCCGATGATCATTCATATGAGGAGCGTCCTATCCGAGTTTTAGAGCAGCGAATCAAACAGTTGAGGAATAAGACGATTCCTTTGGTTAAAATTCAGTGGTCTAGACATGGAGTCGAATAGGCTACTTGGGAAACCGAGGATAGTATGAGGGAGAGTTATCCTGAGTTGTTTGACCTTTAGTTTCGGGGACGAAACTCTTTTAAGGGGGGGTGTATGTAATACCCGGTTGTAATTCAGTCATTATCATTCAGTATTTATCATTCAGTAATTGTCACTCATATTCAATCATTGTATTCATCGTTCAGAGTAATTGTATCGTCATTCATCATCAATCTAATTGGAGAATCGTGCCGTATTTATCATCATTGTCATCTTTATTGTGGGCTGTGCGTGAGGAGTAGCGCACGATACCACTCAGCATTAGCGCACGCTAATGTTACCCTGGCTGCAGTCCAGAAGGTACTGGATTGCAGGTGAGTTATAGGTAGCGCACGCTACGAATGGTAAGTAGCACGCGCTAGTGGGTTGTAGTAGCGCACGCTAATATTTGGTGTAGCGCGCGCTAAGGTAGGATCAGGTTGAGTCCAGTGGCTACTGGACTGCATTGGATTAATTCATAGCGCACGCTAGGAGTGGTCTTTAGCGTACGCAAATGGTGTAGTAGCGCACGCTAATTGTTTGTTGTAGCGCACGCTACCGAGATCAGATCAGAGGACAGAAGGTTCTGGACTCCAGTACTGGGCATCAGATAATTTGTTAGCGCACGCTAACATGTTGGGGTTAGCGCACGCTAAGCATATAGCCGTAGCACACGCTACAAAAAGGTACGTAGCGCGCGCTACCGTTTTCGGACAGTGGGTACTGGACGACCCAAAATACCCGTTAGCGCACGCTACGCACAAGGGCTAGCGCACGCTAACCTGAAATGACTATAAATTGGACAGTGTAGCCCATATTTCATCATTTATCATTCCTTCTCTTTCTCTCATCGGATTTGGGCGATTTCGGGCGATTTGGAGAGTATTCTTCGAGGTGTAATCATCAATCATCATTTTCAAGCTCATCATTCGGATTAATCATCATTTCATCATCTTCATCACATCAAATCAAAGGTATTAATCTCTTGGATCTAGAATTTCGGATTTTGGGTTTTCCTTCCGATTTCTTCTTATGAACTTAGATTGTTGTTGGAATATGTTAGATATGGATTATCTACCTTGGATTAATGTATTCCTACGGATTTTATGGCACATATTTCGGATTTCAAGAACTCTTTGGGGTTGACTTTGATATTTTGGGGGGTTTTCGATTAGATGTTGTCGTTAACTCGAACTATGGATTCCTATGGGATTATTGATATCATTGGAAGTGTTTTGATGGTTTGGGATACTCATCTTGGAGTTGGTTTCGATATATTCGAGTTTGGATATTGTTGTATCGACGTTTGAGTCGGTTATGATCGTATTTGATTCGTGTAATGATCGAATTATTGGTAATTGTGTTATTCAAGGTTGTTCGAGCGACTGAAATTTCATTTAGGACGTTGTTCGTGGACGGACATTCTTCATCGGTGTTGTGTAAGTTAATTCTTACTCAGTTAAAAGGATATTCATTCCTTTCGTTGTTGTTCATTCATAATCATAATTCATTCATAAAGTACTAACCGTATTGAAACTTGTAATTGTCACTTCATTACTTCATTCACGAGGAACGACGGTTCCAATTATTTCATTGAGCTATCATTCATTTCACTGTCATTTCATCTCGGTGAGTCATTATTGATTTTGATGTCACTTTTGCTATATCGTGGCATTCTGGGTCGCACTCCCGTGCCGGTTGGTATGTGTAGGATTTTTATGTCGGGCACATTATAATCGTGTGTTGGTTGGTGGCCTAACATTGGACTGTGCACACGAGTTGATGGCTTCGTGAGACTGATTAGGTACAAGACCACACGTGTATTCGATCGATACTCGTTGGTGGCTTGTGCACGGACACATTTCCATCCCGGACGTAGTATGGCACCATTCCTTTGAGCCGTACTGATAGTTGATTCATATAGCATGTTTGATTGCGTATATTTCGACAGGATATTTTATAACTTCAGATATATCATGATTGTGTATTTTCAACCCTTGAGGATTGTTGTTCTGTTTAACTGACCCCGTTGGAGGATATTGTTTTTCAGGTCATGGCAAGGCTAAAGCACGGGGAGAACACGGTGACGGCGAGGAGTCCCAGTGATACTAGTAGGGGGCCCCGATCTTTCAGTTATTCATGTTGTTGTCCTTTAATTTCCACTGCAGACTTTCATTTGGATACTCCGTTTCATTCAGTGTAGTGTATTTTATCTTCATATAAAATATACTAGTATTCGGTATTATCCTGGTATGTTGTACTTAAACTCCTCATCGGAGTATTTGGTAATCTAATGTGGTTCGGTACTACAATTATATTATTTAATTCATCATTTTCATTCGCCTGGTGGGTCCCAGTCGGGGATTCACGACACTGTAATGTCCGCCTAGTTTGGGGTGTTACAGATGATCGGCAGGAAAAATTCCGGATGCAAAGGATGCTCGAGTGCGTAGGCCTTGAAGGTCTCCATCATAGGACCGATCTCAATCCCTACCTTCTTGGCGGCTCGGACAGCGTCGACGTAGGCCATATAGTAGGCGAACTCGCCGACGCATGCCACATTAAGATAGGGATCGGTCTCGATCGCCTTCAACTGCCCCTTCAAATCCACGGTCGTCTTCTCGGCATCCGCAAGCTCGACCACCTTGGCGGCCAGATCTCCCTTTGCCTTCTCCAGCTCGCTGTTGAGACGATCCACTGTCGCCTTCAGCCCGGTCGCCTCCTCCTGTGAGGCCGCATGCATACGGCGAGCTTCCGCCATCTGGTCGCGGGACCGATCGGCCACTTTCTTGGACCGGCTGAGCTCCTGCTTCATCCGATCAAGGCCCCACTTGGCTCGTTTGGCCGCCTCTAAGTGCTCCTTCTCCATGTCCGCTATCCGATTGGCGAAGTCGGAGTTCTGGCTCCGAGCGGCCTCAAGATCTTGATGGAGGCGAGCATTAGAGGGTCGCCCCTTATAATCCTTGGCGGCTTGGATGGCCATCGTCGCTGCCTGGAGAGTCAGGGCGATGGTCGCCTGCATGGCATCTCCAGACCGCCGACGAGCAATCGCGTCGAGATTGGTCATCCAAGCCTTAGGCAGAGAGGTGATGGCCCGAGAGACATAAGAAGGGACTTCGAGGGACTGGCGAGGAGACTTGCTCGCCAAGAAGTCCAGCACCATCGGCGAGACGTCCGGATCGGCAAGACGGATACTGCAACGCAAATAAATGGGGACAAAGGAGTCAGCATATGCCTTGCACAAATAAGCCCAACTCAGAAAGACCAAACCGGTCTTACCTGTTGACCAACTCGGGGTCGCGACCAAAATAGGGTTTGCCCCGAGGAGTTTCAGCTTCGGCATCGCCGCAGTTTTCAGGAAGCCGGTCGAGGACATGGAGCCGGATCCCTCCACCATCGGAACAGTGGAGATAGGAGCCGCGGAAACCGGAGGCTCCAAAATAGATACGTCCGCCTCAGCAGTCGGCAGGGACTCCTCCGGCCTCCGCCTCTTGCGGTTGCGTTGGAGTTGCTCTTCCTCCTGAACTTCCGGCTCAACGACCGGCACAGTAGCAGGCCTCACCGCAGGGACGGAATGAGACGTCGTCGCAGGGGCACGGCCCGTCTTCTTTCCCTGGTGAAGGCGACCCAACAGACCGGGATTCGACATTGCGATCTCTTGCGGTGGCTCGGCGTAGCGAGGAAAATGAATCTCTGTCAAAGAAGAAATTCAGACAAGTTAGACATCTACTTCAATCAGACGATCGTCATGCAGGAAAGAGGAAATAAAAATCCATACCCGGGGCCTTCAAGTGGCGAGGGTAGCGAAACAGTCGAGCTCCCAACCGATGAAGTTCGTGGCCGACTGAGCAAACGTCGATGTAAGAGTCCGGCAAGGCACGAATTCGCTCCCAGACGATCAAGAAATCAAAGGGGAGATCGCCGATCGCTGGAACAAGGGATCCTGCAAAAAATAAAACCAAATTAGATCAGTTCAAGCTGTATCCAAATAAAGGGAGAGTTGAAACCCTTACTCGGATTCCTCTCCCGAAAATTGGTGGGGATATCCAACTCTTCCTCTGGCTTTTCGCTCGATGCTGACCTCCATGATCGGCCGACCCAGCACCACTTTGCTAGATCGCCCCGAACCTTATTCGGCATCCCAAGGACCACCCTACCCAGGCGACCCTGGATATGATAGCCTACGACCGATCCCTTCTATGCGGTCATCTTGAAAAGATAGTTCATTTCCAGCACAAAAGGCAAACGAAACAGCCGATGACCGCCGAACAATGTCAAGGTGCTGATAATCTGCAGACTGGAGCGGCGCCACATTCCAGACGATCAGCAAATACGACACGGCGAACGGCAAGGGAAACCGCAATCCAGCCTCCAGGATCATTTCATTGATAGCGACCATACCCTCGGGAGGTTGGTCGGGACGTTCGTTCTCCGAGGGCACGTGCAATGAAACATCAGAAGGAATGTGGAATTTCCCCCTCCAACGAAGCAAATCTTTCCTGGTCACCAAACTCCGGATCTATCCAAGGGTCCATGAGAAATGGTCCGCGGCCCAGAATGACGTCCGCTTCACGGGCTCATAGGGGTGGGCGGCAGAATACACTTCGAAGTCAAATTCGGGACATGGTCCGGCGATCCCCTCCATAAGCTTAGCAAAATCTAAATAAGCGGGGCCGAATACGCTATTCTGTTCCCAAGACAGCCGTACCATTTCATCCTCATCCACCGGCGAGTCCCCCTGCTCCGCCACCGCCGCCGATCTCGCCACGTCGGCTTCATTGAAAAGCTCTTCAATCTCCGTGGGCGCAATCCCCACACGAATGGCCTCGACGGTCGTTTCCATATGAAGACCCATGGGGGTTTCCTCCCGGTCAGGTGAAGCCGCGGCGGCGGAGGTACTACCAGCCTCGAATGTTTTAGATCCCCCTCCAGACATGATCTTAAAAGTAAAGGGGAAGAGAAAATTTGTGTTCTTAGCTAAAATAAAAAGTTGATCGGCACAAGAATCTTCGAAAAATTTCTGCATAATCTCGTCTGAAAAACAAGGGTGCGTGAAGAGTGGAAATGAAGTAGCCCTAGCCCCTTTTATAGGCGGGAGCAGGGGTCTCTATGCAAATAGGCGAAATCCCGAGGGCTGGAGTGCAACCATCGGGGGGGACACATTAAATGAAACCCTCGAAACCCACGTACGCATCTTTTCGAGGGCACGCCAGGCTAAAAGTCTAACAAAACCATCGGACTCCCCCAATGGTAGCGCGACGCATGTCCTTGCAACGTTTCGAGAGCCTGCCTCCATTTCCCGCCATTTCCAGCGCATAAGGAGATCGTCCGGGTTCGAAATCAAATCGTCCAAGCGACGATCGTCGTTATCATAAGCAGACGAGCCAACCATCTAAAACAAACGATCGCCAACAGTGCCACCTCACCCCATGTTTTCAACATCGGAGCGAGCTGGGGGGCAATTGTTGTACGGCGATTTATACGCCTCGATGGCGATCGGCATGATGGTCAGGAGCCAATCAAAGAAGACAGACCCTGGGTAGCACCTAGCGATCGGCGTCTAAGGCGATCGTCTGTAGGCGTCTGGCGATCGCCAATGATATCTGACTGTAGACGATCGTCCCATACTGCATGTGAACCCGACACCCGTCAAAGTCTTCGAAGACCGAATCTCGAATGTGGACCCACGTGCAGATCCACAAAAGGCGCCGCAAGATAAGGCCTTTGACCCCAACCTGTCATCAACCTTTCACCTACCGACAAGCCCGCCGAAAGGTACAAGGTGGGTCCTCCCCAGATAGCGACTCAGGACACGTGCAGGCTTCCTATTGGCTCGCACAGCTGACTGCCAGCAGTAGCCTCGGACTTTAAGGAAACAGCCCCATGTGATAGGACAATCGCCCACATTATTCTAATATAGAATACGGCGGTCGCCCGCGATCGCCGGAGAGGACCCAACAACCTTGTCTCCTATAAATAACAGGCCTCCAACAGTGGCCTAGGATCATCGGGAATACACAGTGAAAAACGTACATAGAGAACAAAAAAGACTCATCTGGCGAATACTTACACATTCACAGTGATATTCATACACACTTATAAAACATCTAAAGCAAGAACACACAGAGCTTCATATCTGGTTCTTCCGGCAATCTTTACGCTCTGCAGCTAAGATAACTAGAAGTCTTTACACTCATTGTAATAGATTCTAAAATTAATATTTGTACTCCAAAGTATCTATATTAATAACATCTCGCGAGAGCATTCAAGTCCGGGATTAACAACCCCGGCAAATCTTGTGTTATTTATTTTCCCACGGAAGTGTTCTCGCATTTGTTTGTTACTCGACCATTCCAGTAATATCATCTCCGGATAATATTTTGGGTAACAACAGTATTGACATTAGGAATTTGGTAAGGAGAAGGAGCTCCACCAGGGTTCAAATACCTCCTCCTGCATTAAATTTTTGAATATTAAAAAAAGTGCCGGATACGGATAATATCTGTATCCGGATAGCATTCGCCGGATATTATCCGTATCCGGTCCATCTAGGTATTTTTGAATCCGGATACGGATTCGGTTACCTTTACTAAATGCCGGATCCGGATACGGATATGGCCATATCCGGCTCCGTATTATCTGTTTGACAGCCCTATCCATATAAGTAACAAAGAGATAAGGAGATAGCATCTCCTTGCCTCAAACATCTTCTAGCTGTAAAAGGCTTAGTAATTTCTCCATTCACAGATATTGCATAAGCCACAGTATAGAGGCCTTCCATTATCCAATGCACAAAAGTATAGGGAAATTTCATTTCCAGCATAAGTACTTCAAAAAAGACCACCCTATTGAGTCATATGCCTTTTGGATATCAATTTTGGTCATGCAGCGAGGAGATAAACCTTTCATGCCATAACCTTTGATAATCCCATGACTTAACAAGATATTATCAAATATGACTCTACCCTTCAAAAAAGCATACTGGTTTTCACTCACTAAATCCCCAAGTACACCTTGCAGTCTATTTGCCAATGCTTTAGATATGATTTTGTTTAGAATACTACAACATGCAATAGGTCTATACTCTTTGACTGTATTAGCATGCTCAGTTTTAAGCATTAAAGATAGCAAGGGTAGTATTAATAGTGCTAGGAAGATATCATATAGCAAAAAATTATTGAACAACTGCTAGCACATCCTCATCAATAACTCCCCATGCCTTCTTGAATAAATAGACATTATGTCCATCAAGCCCAGGAGCTTTATAAGCATTCATTCGAAAGAGTGTCTGTTGTACTTGTATCTCTTGCCTAGAAAATGGATTACATAAGCTCAGTTGTTGATCATGTGACAGAACACAACCCTTCTCAATCATCTTCTTGTTAAGCATTGATAAGTTGGGAGCATCACTTCCCATAAGATCTTTATAAAAGTTCCTGATTTCAGCTTTTATCTGAGTCTGAGTATGACACCTTGTATCATCTACCCTTGTAAGGAACTTAATTGCCTTTTGACTCTGTCTAGCTTTTGCAAAAGCATGAAAAAACTTTGTATTCGCATCTCCAAGTTTAATCCATTCAGCTCTTGACTTATGCTTCCAGACATTTTCCTCAATATTACTTCATTTCTCTAATTCAAGCAGTAATATCTTCTATTGCTGGATAAGTTCTCCATCCAGTTTATTCTGTTTTAGTTGAATTTGGGTGTCACTGAGCTGTATTCTCAATCCCTGTATCTTGTCAGTAATATTTCTGAAATGCTCAATGTTGATTTGCCTTAAAGCCTGCTTCAGCTTTTCCACTCTATACCAAACATTCAAAATCTTGTTAGTATGGCGTTGCTCTTCCTATCATGCTTGGAGGACATTCATAAAGTCAGATTGATCTGCTATAACATTTAAAAATATAAATGGAGAGTTTCTAAGCATAGTTGCATCCTAAATGTTAAGCAGCTGAGGGCAATGATCTGACACTCCTCTTTCCAGAATTTCTACTCCCACACTACTATAATCTATGCACCAACTTTTATTTGCTAAGCATATGTCAATTAGGGAGTAAATTCTAGAATTACCCTCTTGATTATTACAACAAGTGAAAGCATTCCCTCACATTCTCAATGGTGTTAGTTCATTGATCTGCACACAATCATTGAAGTCCTTTTATATCTGTTGTTGCCACAGCATTGCCTTGGAATGTATCTTCTATTCTCACCAAGGCACTGAAATCCCCCTATTAGAAGGGGACTAGTTACAGATTGTGATATGTGATAAAACTCCACACTTCTTTCCTTTGTTCCATAATATTCAACGCATAAACAGCAACCAAGTGAAACCCCATACCACTTATCAAATCATGCACTTCATAGTGAATGGCCTGTTCACGACTTTCACACCAATTCACTGTTATTTTTCTAGGGTTCCAACATATCCACATCCTTCCATTCTCAACATGAGAATAGTTATGCAAACACTCCCAATCCTTAACTATTTTTGTTGAAACCTGTTTAAACTTGTCCGGCTTCACCCTTGTCTCCATCAAACACATTACATCTATATGATAGTCTAAGCTCTTTTTGCTTGAAGGGCTTGTTACAACCCCTCACATTCCAGGTGAGAAGCTTCATAGTTGAAAGAAGGGGAATGGCCCAATTCATCTACATTTTGACCATCTTGTTTATCCAACATCTTGTAGCCATTCCCCACTATAATCTCAGCACTCTTTTGAGTTTTTACACCTGGACTGAATGTTTTCTTAGGAACAGACTGCAATATCCGTGTACTTTATTATTAATGTATTTTATTTGGTCGTAGGGAATTGGTTTGTGAAATTTCCATGTTATATTATTTGGTGCTTGGAATCGTGCGTATATTGGAGTCGGAACTGTATGTTGGCTGTTACTAACTATTGAGTCTTGTACCATTCCCACTATGTTCATATCGTGTTGTTGGAAGAAGTGAATTAGCGCACGTCAAATTGAGAGCTAGCGCGCGCTAATGCTGTGTGAGTAGCATACGTTATCGACCATGGTAGCGCACACTAATATGAGCGATCAGTAGATGCGAAAAGTTTCTGGATTCTGGGGACGAACAGGTAGCGCGCGCTAACTCTCATGGTAGCACACGCTAATGCAGCCAGTACAGAAGGCTTTGCACTGCCTTTCAAATGCGGTGGACCGCCTTTCCGCCTGATAGCGCACGCTACACTTTCCCATAGCATGCGCTAATCACGACCAGTATATATAGGCGTGCATGGTGCAGATTTCGTTATTTCCTCCTCTTCTCTTTTATTCTCCGGCGGTGGGGCAACCTTGGGCATATGGAAGTGCAATTTTTGGCCGGATATCACCATCCATCCACGTCTTTGAGTCCCTAGTGTGGAGATAACAACCTCTTAACATCTTTTGTCGTCCAGATCAAGGTAAGTCATTCAAAACCCTAGTTTCAGGATTTTAGGGTTTTGTTGAGGTTTCATCTTTTGAAGTCCATATTTAGCTTTGATTTGTGCGGGATTATGATGTTGTAATTATAATCCCTGGTTTTTGTCGAAGTCTACGGATTAAATTCCGAGTTCTCATCCGATAGTTGAGTATGATCCATATTGACCATGTAGTGTACAATTGGTTGTCCCTAAGGGTAGAACTTAGGGTGATTCTTTCCATTCCCGTAGTATTGTGTTTGATACAATATCATTTTATGATAGGAACGAATCGTTGAAGAAAGTTCGGACTGCAGGTCCTCCCATTCACCCTTCCCTGTATCGTTGTAATTGAGGCAAGTACTTTGAGTACGTTTGTTGTACTTCGTGTGAGTAAGTGGAAAATGTGTTTTCTGTGAAGAGTGGTAATTTCTGAAAATGTGATTTTAGAAAGTGGTAATTCCTATGGTTTGTGACATGTGGTCATTGAGTGTGTGATCCAAGTAAAACCAGCAAGGGTCCCCTGGGATTCGTTAGACTGTGATTTCTACGGATCACTTGGTTGGGCTGTACAACCAGAGAGGGCCTGACGGGGACTCCTGGAGTGTGTATCTCGCGTGATGTACATGGCCAATATAGCTCAGGAGGTTTTTTCATGTTGGTTGTTGTATTATATTCCGGAATATGAGTGATGATGTTATGGTTTGGATATCTTATTCACTTGTGGTATATATTCATGAATCGTTGTACTTGCACCGACTGTTTGCTGACCCCTTCGGGGATGAATATTGTGTATTTAGGTTATAGGTCTTAGCGGCGAGCAGGCGCAGGAAGGGCACGAGGATGACGAGTAACACTGATATCATATACTATTTTGAGTCTGTGGTCGTCGTGTTGTGAACAAAGTTGTGTTTCGCCTTGTGCTCGCGTGAGTACTGTCGGGTAATATGGTTTGTTTGTGGTTCAGTCGTTTTGGTGGTGTTATTGTACTAGTTGTGGTCCTACGGGGCGGTGTATTTTTTAATGTTGTAATGTATATGGTTAAAAGTTGAGTATCGTTAATGTCTATGAATGTCTTGGTTTTTGAATTGTCAACGTGGATTTATGTCGGTTTAAGCTTGGTAGGTCCTCCAAAATGATCTACGACGATGTAATATCTCTGAATATCATGGGGGTGTTACAGAATATGGTATCAGAGCTCATGTTTATGGATATCTAGGCTATTGATGTTTTGGGTCTGTCAAAGTTGAGTCGGTCGTCTGTTTATGATATCACTGGGCTGCTGCCATCTTGTGCGACATGCGTTGTAAGTCTCTTTGATCCTTGATTTCTTTTTCCGAATTGTTTTAATCTCTTTTCTGAACATACCTGGACTTTGAGTCCCCCTGGTGAATTGTATTCCATTGGACTCATGCCCGTTGAGTTCTAATTCTATCAGAAACCTGCGAGAAACCAGAATAACCTGTTTGTACTCCTTCGAATTGTGTCCATTATTTTTCCTTCATGTATATATTTGTAGAACTTGAGCATAGTGGCATATGGAGATGGTAAGTCTCTCGATTATAAGTCCCCTCTTAGTGGTGCGATGATTGTGTGGTGTTAATTCGATCAATCTTGGTCGAGGGGATAAAACTTGTTGGTGGTATTAAGGTTTTGGGATGCACAACGCGTATACGGTCCGTGTGAAAATAGTTATATAGTGTATTTTGGAAAATCGGGAATATTGTCGATTTCTATATTCTATTAAGAATGAAATTTTTAAGTATCAATTTATTTCGCTGCATGAACATTTTTTTAAGAGGTGTTTTGAACTTATCACAAATTGCGGAAATTTATGATTTAATATCATTATATCAAATGGATATGCGTTCGGTGAAAAAAATTTCAATTAAACATTTAGCAGAAGAGGAAGGATCTTTATTTTTTATCCAAGTCCCAAGTAAAATTTTGAAACATTACGAATTATAGATGTCCTCGGAAATTTTAAAACCATAAATTGTTTGTGTATTATTTAAAGATGATTTCAAAATCGACGTGTAAAACAAAACCTCCTCTTCCAATAAAAGTAAAGTAATTACGAGTTTTGGCGAAGCATGGCTCGCACTTTTATTTTCAAAAAAAAATATATTTTTCATAAAGTGATGGCACCACAAACGTATAGTTTTGGGATCATGTGTCATGTTTGGACATGTGTTTGGTTGCGATTCAGATCATTGCGTGTTTGTTGTCCCGGTGGGGAGTATCGTTGTGGTGATGAATTCTGGTTCGATATAGGTGTAGCGCGCTATTGTGCAGAATTAGCGCATGCTACCTTGTGGATGGCGCACGCTAATGCGGGATGCGGAAGCTACTGCATTCGACTGGGAGTTCGGCAACGCACGCTACGCAGCTCTATAGCGCGCGCTAAGGTACAGCAGTTAGAGCACGCTGCGAGGAGGGTAGCGCATGTTAACTGGTAGTTCGGGGGCAGTCCAAGAGCTACTGGACTGGGGTTGGAGGTCTCGTTACCGCACGCTAACACTTGTAGTTAGTGCACCTGTCCGGTACATAAACCGAACATCAATCGTGTTTCATCATTTCCTCTTCTCTCCATGGGTGTGAGTCGAGGGAGACTAGGGTTTGTGATTTTAGCCGATTTTGTTCTGCTCAAAGGTGTTTTGGAGTGTCCTAGGTGACTATAACATCATCTAATCTATTGTTCTTCGTTGGATCGAGGTAATTCCTTGATTTTTCACGAGTTAACCATTTTGTAGATTCTGTTCTTGATCTTATTTTTTTTTCAATCCGATTTGGATGAATTGATTGTTGTTAAATGTTGTTGTTGATCATGATCTATGGATTGTATATCCATGATTCCAACTTGTTCAAGTCGGTTGACGATTCTAAGGTTCTTGAGGAACCCTGAACATATAATGTTCGATTAAATATCCGTAAACTATTGGCGAACAAAGCAAATGATCAGAGGGCATCCCGTATCCCAGATGTTGGCAAGTGATGATTTTGTAATATGTCCTAATCGTTGATGATCCCGACAATTGTGGCCTTGATTCTCTCTAACCTCGTGACTTACATCTCTAACTTTGGTGGTTCTACGATTCGTCAGAATGCTTAGAAGTTGGTCATTCAATCTTATGAAGTTGTTTGTTACGTTATTACCTTGTTTTCGTTGTTTTAAATTTCGGGACAAACTTCTTTTATAAAGTGGATATACCCAAATTTTTTACTTCTGTATTTTTCCATCCTGTCGACTCGCTTATGTTCGTTGATACCTTCTGAATTTGTTCTATTCTTCAGTTTTTGCCGTTCAAACGAGTTGTGACATTGTTTCGGATTAATCCGTTTACCATTGTGACTTTTCCAAGTTCGGTTCGAATCTCGTGAGTCCTATGCGAAGTGAACATATTGTAATTCTTACAAGTTCATTTAATGTCTTGAGTTGAGGTGTGAACTTCGGAGTTGTTCGATCATTGTCGTCCAATCGTTGTTGTTCGATCATTGTTGTCTGATTATTGATGTTTGATCTCGTATCTTTATTATTGAGCGTCTGGGCCACTTCGTAATTTCCTTAAGATTTGGGTAATGGTCCCCGTATGTGATCTTCCAAACCTTTGAGGTTGTCGGAATTACATACTTATTCAGCGTTAGGCTCGCATTTTGATTGTTATACTATTCGGATTTATCAACCGTAGTGATTCATGATCGTTGCACTTCGTAAATATTCTTGCGTATTGAATCGGAACGCAATGGCTCTATATGACATGGAGCTTATGTATATTGTTGGCAGCAGATAACGTGTGTCATTTAGGGTTTATCTTGCCTTGATTGTTTCATGTCCTAAGTTTTAGAACGAGACTTAATCCAAAAACGGGGTGGGATGTGATAATCATATTTTCCCCACTAGTCCCTCTTCTTTTGATTTATTTTAATTTCTTTCGGTTCGCTAGTCTCTGTTAGTATAATGCTCTAAGTCTACTGTTTACTAATAATGTGGAGACATTTATTATTATATAATATTTATTATATTATTGAACTAATATTCTGCTTACGATCATCAAGTATGTGACTTAATAGTAAAGTTGTTAGGGTTGTATACGTCAAAGCATACTTTATGCTTGTATTACCTAATTTCCCGGTCTTTATCTATGAGAATATTTAATTCATTTATCACATATTTTGCATATTTATTCACGCTATAGTTATGCAAATGTAGTCTAAATTACTTTATATTGTAGATAATGTTGTGTCGAGTCACACAGAAGATCACATTATCAGTTCCTTATATAGTAATATTTAGTTCACAACCTATATAACATTAAACCGTTATGTGAGAGGTTTTAATGTATGCTTGAGATTGGTTGGTCTTGACCATTAGCACATATTAGCGTATTCGGTATACGTTGAACAGGATCGAGGTGAGATAGATTCTTCTGTACTGACTATAAGAAGAACGTACATCTCAGACAATTATTATTTCTTAATTCCAGTAATTAATATTTAATTATATATATTAAATATTTATTGCTTTGATTTATCATGGGTGAGAGCCACAATGATTGACTCAATATGCTCGATATTTTGGGCAATATTATTATTTATATGATAATTAATATTATAGATAGAAATCGTGTCCCGACCAGTCGGGTTGATCATGCCCCTTAAGGCACTCGAAAGGATTATTATATTAAACCCTGCAGGTGAAATTAATTTTCCGATATAATAATAAAGGTCGAGTGGTATACTCATGTGTAACACATTAATTAATTAAAAGCTGCCAGTAGCTTAAATTAATTAATGGACATGGAATATCTTAAACACGGGAAATAATTAATTCAAAAAGGAGCCCAATTTCGTAATTTGGGATTTTGGTAGGAAGTGCAACATCAACTTTTTAGTGGACTAAGTTGATATTTATTAGAGTCATTATATTAGGAAGAGTTCTAATATAGGAAGATGACATCTATTAAGAGTCCTTACCATATCCTCCTTAAGGTCCCTAGAGTAGCCCAAAACACCTATAAATAGGTAGCATGGGTGGCTGATTTTATTTTTTTTATCATTAAGCCAAAATTTCGATTTGTTTGTGTGTGTTTAATTGTGGATCTTGACTTGTGTCTCGGATTTCATAATTTAGTTAAAACAATATTTTTCTAAAATACCACAAATATTCAAGAAAAATAGAGAGAAAATCGAAAGGAATTTTGGAAGAATATTTCGGCCGATCCCTGTTGCTGTCCAAGTAGTCCGGTAGATTGTTGCCCACACGACATCCGGATCATAGGCGGGATATGCTCTAGAAGACTTTGAGGTAGAAATACAAGTAGATAGAAGAAGAATAAAGGGAGTAGTTCGATCGATCCAAGGAGGAAATTTCTACCACTTCGCGTCAAAGGTATTAATTACCGACTCCCATGCGTAAATATATTTATTTGATTGTTTATTAATTTGTTTAGTTAATTAATTGACAAGCCTAAATAGATCCGGTTTTTATGTTGGTTAGTTTATAAAACCTTTCATAAAATATTTTCACCAACTAGCTTCCGCTGCGTTTTATATTCCAACAATTGGTATCGGAGCTGGTCTTTAGGTTCTATTCAATTTAATTAATTTGGTGATTAATATGCTAGCAATTAAATATTCATATAGTATGATTTTTGGAATATTTTGCTAGAATTTGTCTTGCAGGAGAATATGATCCAATTATCATGGGTATGTGATGTTTTTTATTTATTTACGCGTTTTTGGTAATTTGGCCCGGTTTTCAGGCATGTATAAGTTTTTCCCGTGAGAAAATCCACGGATAGA
Organism: Orobanche coerulescens; assembly: GCA_033398695.1. Taxonomy (NCBI): domain Eukaryota; kingdom Viridiplantae; phylum Streptophyta; class Magnoliopsida; order Lamiales; family Orobanchaceae; genus Orobanche; species Orobanche coerulescens. The sequence goes on along the minus strand of CM065805.1, from coordinate 22,935,880 downwards.
ATAAGATTTTTTTTCTTGTAATTTGCTATAAATTCGATGTATTTTATTTCGAATAAAAATGTAATCGAATTGGAACACACAAAGTACGAAAGAGAAAGAAGTCCAATGCGAAGAGGAGTCCCGATCGGACGAACCAACCGAGACCAGCAGACTACCGATCGGGACTCGGCTAGAAGCTATCTTGGCCGAACTGGATGCAGCTGTCTCGGCCGACTGGTCTGCTGCGCTCGGCCAGCAGCTCGGGTCGGGCAGCGGGTCGGGCAATTCGGGCAGTGGGTCGGGCAGCGGGTAGCAGGTCGGGTAGCGGCCAGCGGGTCAAGTTGTCCGGTTCGGGTCGTTCGATGTATGGTTCTAGTCATTTTTCCGCGAGATACTTGAAGCAGTGGGAGCAAACGAGCCGAGGATTTTCTCGTTATTCAAAACGAGGAATAAAAGCCATGATAATTGGATTTAATTATCCAATTTTTATTATTTGTTGGTTTTTATTGTTTTGATGTATGGCATATATGGATGTATGCGTGATATGTTTCCTTGCATGTTAGGACGAGAAAATTAAAAACCTTATTTTTTTTCAAAATAACTAAGTGATTTTAAATTGATTTTTCAAAATCAAATTGGCCTCCATAATTGGTTTAAATTGTGAAATAATTAGCATGCGCGTTGACATTAGAGTCTTCCTCCACATCGGATGTGCTAATTATTGGCTCACTAGTTTTAAACTTCAAATTTGATAACAAAAAGGTGAATATTTTTTTTATGATATGACCTCTCCATCTGTAGGACTATTATCATTAAATGATATTCTAATGGTTGTTAAATTATGGTGTTCACTTAGGTGTATTGATTAATAAGCTCCCCATCGGAGTCTATGTTAATTAAATACATGGCCAAGAGGAACCAACTATTAATTTTACTTGTAAAAACGCATCTTGGCTAGATAGTAAAATTAAAGACGTTAAAATCTACTTGAAAATGTATGTGTAAACGTCCACACTATCGTGGTTTGCATGTGCGGTTTTTCAAGGTGTTGGTGTAATATCCGCATTTTTCCCTTCTCTTATTATTCTCATTTTAGTGCATTTTCGTTTTTAACAACTCGCTTGTAACCGTATTGACATTTTGAGGACATTTAATATTGAACTTTTTGTCGTTCGAGCTTGATTCGGACTCGTTTTACTCGATTTGATGTTTCATGTTGTTATTTCGCATATTATCGTAATCGTCGTTCGGAACCGCCGTTTCGGGGTTGCCGAAGATCGATCTCATGTTATTGTGGGCGTTGTGAGCTTTTGTTGGTGTTTCGACCATGTTTCGTACATTTCGCATGTTTGGACCATTTTGTAAATTTCCCAAACTTTTGGGAAATTTACGTTTGATGTTGTTTTTCTGAACCTTTGAGTAGTCGTAATATGTTTTCCTTTGGCACTTAAGTTCGTCGTTTCAGGCCCCTTACGTCCGTACCATCGTGAATTGTTCACCGTTGTATTTCGATTCTTTTTCGGTACCTCCCTCTTTCATTTCTGGCCTGTGCTCCACAGAAAGGAATGTTACGTATGTAACACCCTTTTGGTTACGTACGTAACGTCCTAGTGTAATTCGGTACAGGCACTTCTGCCTTTTTGGTTACGTACGTAACACCCTTTTTGGTTACGTACGTAACGCCCTAGTGTATTTCAGTTCAGGCGATTCTGCCTTTTTGGTTACGTACGTAAGGCCCTTATGGCTTACGTACGTAATACGGCTTACGTACGTTAGCATGTGGTGGCTAACGTACGTAACACGGCCTGGGTTTATAAACCCAGGGGTTGACCGATTTCGGCCATTTCCACTCCTTCTCCTCCCCATCCGACTCCTAGGCGATCTTCTTGGCATTTCCGGCGATTAGAAGCTTGATAACTCCGAGCCATCATCTTCTTCGAGTTTTTGGAGCATAGTATCAACCTCTAATCGTGTTCTTCGTCATTATTCAAGGTAAACTCCTAAAACCTTGTTTTGGGTAAGTGAAGGGGTTTTCATGTTTCGTCCGATTCGTTCCGTATGTTAGATTAATTCATGATGTACATGATTAATCTTGTTGATTTCGTTGGTTACCCTACGGATTCATGGTATATTTCATAGTAATTTTGTAATCGAGATGGTTTGGTTGTGGTCCGTCCTCGTCGTTGTTTCTATACGAATATACATGAATCGTAGGCGGGTTTTCGGGTGTATTCCAATTCCGTATTCATTTAGGATTGGTTGTGATTGTGTTCTTCGTATCGTTAGGTTCGTGATTATCGGCTCCTATCGGTCACCGGTGTTTTTCCTTCCGTTCGTTGCGTCGTTTATTATTCAAGGCAAGTATTCTTTTGGAAACCTTTATGCTTAACATGAAATGGTAATGTATATTGTGTGTGCTTTGCTCACCCTGGGAGGGTCCGACGGGGCCTCGGGGGAATCTATGACTTCACTCTGGATTCATGAGTTTGTTTCGCTAGCCAGCTCGGGAGGGTCCTTAGAGGCCTCGGGTGGGATTCGTGGCTTCGTCCCGGTCCTAGGCGATGCCTGTGCGTGATTTGTTTTATGAAATGGCCAGCTCGGGAGGGTCCTTAGAGGCCTCGGGTGGGATTCGTGGCTTCGTCCCGGTCCTGGGCAAATTGTTTGACTGTTTGTTTCCGGAAAAGACATGTCTGGTTTTGGTTTTTGAAATGATATTGGTGCATGTACTATGAAATGTGTAAGCGATTGGTTTGCCTTGATTACTTGTACTAGCGTAATTGCTAACCCCTCTGGGGACCCGTTTTGGGGAAATTCTTGTTATGGATTTCAGGTTATGATCATCCGGACGAGCGAGCGCTGGGACAGTACGAGGATGTTGGCCGGGGTCGTTGACATGTGCACTCGAGTCTACTTATTTCTTTTGTCCACTTCGATATGGTTGTTTACTATATTTATAAACTGATAGACCGTACTCGCGAGTACTTAGGCTTTTCAATTCAAACCCCGTGTTGTATTATTTTAAATTGCTACATTGTCGACTGTTGCTTATTTCTCCAGTTACTCCGGGCGTACCTTTATATGTTATATTATTTAAATGTGTGTTCTCGCTAACCGAGATGGTTAGTCGAGGGGTGTTTTCTAGTTGTTGCCTGGTGGGTCCCATGTAGGGGCCCACGGCGCTGTAATATACTCTGAATATCTCGGGGGTGTTACAAAAATGGTATCAGAGCTCTAGGTTTATGGATACCTAGGCTTGTTGGTTATTTGGGTCTAGTCGTGTTTTGTTTTGCACATTGTCACACCGCTGCCAGCATCTCGGTACTTCCAGTGCTCGTAAGTTTTCTTATTCGGTCTTTTGTTTTCTTGCATAGTGTTTCCGCTTTTCGAATCGTGATTACCTTTTCCTCCCTTACTCATCATCAATATACTTCTGTTATCTCTTAACACCAGTATGGATGCCGGAGGAAACCGTGGTCGTGGTCGTGGTCGTGGACGCGGCCGAGGACGTGGGGCAGCCGGTGGGGCGGCCACATCGCATTCTTCGGGAGCCGGCAGTACCGGTGACCCTCACAGTCATGCTTCTTCTCAGGAGCGCGCCGACCTTGGTATTGCGGCCGTCATGTAGCAAATGGTTAACCAAATGGCGGCTATAGCTCAGGTAGTCCAGAACCCCGATCAGGCTCATGCTAACCGGGGTGGAGCAGACTGTTGGCTCCAAGATGTCATCAAGATGCACCCTCCTCAATTCTCCGGAGCATCAGACCCGATCGGCTGGGAGGGGTGGATCAAGGAGATATCTAAGGTCTTTGTTGCCACCAACTGTCCCGAGGACCGAAAGGTCCCTATTGCCCAGTACTTTCTCACGGGGGACGCTACGGATTGGTGGGAGGCCGTTGGGCCCAAAGATCATGTTGCTTCGTGGGCCGATTTTCAGGAGTTGATGGAGACTGAATATTTCCCGTGGCCAGTTAGACAGGCTCGAGTCCATGCTTTCTACGATGCTCAACCTCGGGATATTCCCGTATCCCAAGCTATTGTTGATTTCAACAAAGAGCTGGGCTATGTGAAAACCCAAGTTGTCGCTGAGAGCGACAAAATTTTCCATTTTTCCAGGAGGATGAAACTGTCCATTCGGGACTATATGTCTGGACTCGTCTGTACTACCCTGAAGGATTATCAGAGTCGAGCCCTTACCTATGACATGTCAGTGACAGCCAGTGCGGTGGTTCGGGAGAGTAAGAAGCAGAAATCCGCCGGAAATTTTTCGGGTCACAGAGGTGGAGGTCAGCAGAAGTCTCAGTCTGTGAATATTCCTGGAGGTAATTCGGCTCGTTTCTCTGGGGGCTATCGGGGTACTGTCGGTATGCCAAATGCTTTAACTGTGGCGAGCCGGGCCATCGAAACCGGGAGTGTCCTCGTCCGCCCCTAACTTGTCACACTTGTGGTCAGTCGGGCCACAAGGCCTTCTTTTGTGAGAGGGTAAGAAAGCTTCTTGGTGCTCAGGCTTCTTTTCCAGCACCTTTGGAGCCGAGTGTGAACCAGGGCTCATTTGCTCCGCCGCCACCTCCGAGTGCCGGTCGAGGTAGGGGTCGGGGTCAGCCCGCTAGGGGAGGAGCTTCCAGTATCGGCTCTGCCCAGCCGCGTATCTATGAGATGAGGAGGGCCGATGATCCAGCAGCTACTGTGGCGACAGGTACCGTTCATATCCATTCCCATCCTGTCAGTGTGCTTTTCGATTCGGGTGATACGCATTCATTCATTTCTCTAGAGTGTGTACGCCGTTTGAGTCTCGACTGCTCGTCACCTTGCGAGCCTTTCATCGTTAAACTTCCTAGCGGTGATAGAATTATCGGTGATCGAGAAGTCCGGGACTGTTCTGTGTTTATTTGTGAGAGGGATTGGCTCTCTAATCTTATTGTTGTGGGTATCGAGGGTGAGGATCTGATTCTCGGGAATGATTGGCTCGAGCGGCATGGTGCAATCATGAACTACCGCACGAGGATCATTACCATGTTAGCCGAGGACGGCACTGAGCACTCCTTCGCGGGGCGAGAGAGAAACTAGAAGTTTGTTATTAACGCCCTGAAGGCGATGAAACTCCTGCGAAAGGGGTGTACTGGTTATTGGTGCTACGCCTTGAAGGCGGAGAATGGTGGAGTCGAGCTTTCGTCGATTCCAGTCGTTAGTGAGTTTCCTGATGTATTTCCTGACGAGTTGCCGGGATTGCCACCGGACCGTGAGGTTGAGTTTGCTATAGAGTTAGAGCCGGGCGCGGCACCGATTTCAAAGGCGCCGTATCGTATGGCACCTTCAGAGATGTCCGAGTTGAAGAAGCAGTTGAGTGAACTTCTTGAGTCGGGGTATATTCGACCGAGCGCCTCGTCTTGGGGCGCACCGGTCTTGTTTGTGCGGAAGAAGGATGGTTCACTGTGTTTGTGTATCGACTACCGCGAACTAAACAAGGTGACCATCAAGAACAAGTATCCTTTGCCGAGAATTGATGACTTGTTCGATCAGTTGCAGGGAGCTGCGGTATTCTCGAAGATTGATTTGAAATCGGGGTACTATCAGCTCCGGGTGAGGGAGTCCGACGTGCCGAAAACAGCTTTTCGGACGAGATACGGAAATTACGAGTTTGTAGTTATGCCCTTTGGGTTAACTAATGCGCGGCGGTGTTCATGCAATTGATGAACAAAGTCTTTATCGAGTATCTGGATAAGTGTGTCGTCGTCTTCATTGACGACATTCTTATCTATTCGAGGAATGAGGAAGAGCATGCCCATCATTTGCGGATAGTGTTAGACATTTTGAGGGCCGAGCAACTCTATGCGAAGTTCTCGAAATGTGAGTTCTGGCTGAAGGAAGTGATGTTTTTGGGGCACGTGATTTCAGCCGAGGGAGTTCGAGTGGATCGGCAGAAGATTGAGGCAGTGTTGGATTGGGCACCGCCCACCAGTGTGAAGGAGGTCCGTAGTTTCTTGCGTTTGGCTGGCTACTACCGTAGGTTCGTCGAGGGTTTCTCAAAACTAGCTCGGCCACTTACAAAGTTGCTTCAGAAATCCGAGAAGTTTGTCTGGAATGACGAGAGACAGTCGAGTTTTGAGGAACTGAAGAAGCGTTTGACCTCAGCCCCGGTTTTGACATTGCCGTGTGGCAACGAAGGTTTTGCTGTTTATAGCGATGCTTCGGGTCAGGGTCTTGGGTGCGTATTGATGCAGCACGGCAGGACCATTGCCTTCGCGTCGAGACAGTTGAGGCCGTATGAGCGGAACTACCCTACTCATGATTTGGAGTTAGCGGCAGTTGTTTTTGCGCTCAAGATCTGGCGTCACTATCTTTTCGGCTCTACATGTCAGATTTTTACCGATCATAAAAGTATGAAATACATATTTACTCAGCGGGAGTTGAATATGAGGCAGAGGAGGTGGTTAGAGCTGATTAAGGATTATGACCTCGAAATCCTTTATCATCCGGGCAAGGCGAACGTCGTGGCCGACGCCTTGAGTTGGAAACCGATCGCATTGCTAACGCTTGAGATCCTCACGCCTCAGTCTGAGCTTCGACGGGCTTTGATCGAGTTAGATGTTGAGGTTTTGTTGCCTGGAGCTGTCGGGCAACCTTGTGCTTTAGAGATTTCGTCGTCTTTGATCGATGAAATTAAGCTGAAGCAATTAGAGGATCCGATGATTACTCAAATCCGAGAGAACGTTCTTAAGGGAAAGTCTCCTGGGTTTGTGATTCACGAGGATGGTGTTTTGAGATTCTAGAGTCGGCTTTGTGTGCCGAACAATCCAGAATTACGACAGAGTATTTTGTGTGAGGCCCATTCTACACCCTATTCCGTTCATCCTGGTTCGAGTAAGATGTACAAGGACCTGAGGAGGAACTTCTGGTGGAATGATATGAAGGAGGAGGTCGCGCAATTTGTAGCAAAATGTTTGACTTGTCAGCAGGTCAAAATTGAGCATCAGCGACCGGCTGAGTTATTGCAGCCACTTCCCGTTCCGGAATGGAAATGGGAAGATATATCGATGGATTTTGTTACGAGTTTGCCGAGATCGAGATCGGGCATGAATATGGTTTGGGTGGTTGTTGATCGTCTGACCAAGTCGGCACATTTTCTGGGCATCAAGGACACTTGGGGCCCGGAGAAGTTGGCTCGTGTGTTTATCGCGCAGATTGTGAGACTTCACGGTACTCCGAAGTCTATTGTTTCGGATCGTGATGGCCGTTTTGTATCGCACTTTTGGCAGGCGGTGCATAAGGCGTTGGGTACCCGTTTGCATTTGAGTACCTCTTTTCATCCCGATCAGATGGACAGTCGGAACGCACTATCCAGACATTCGAGGACATGTTGCGTGCTTGTGCTCTCGACTGGAGTAGTGACTGGGAGGAGCATTTGCCATTGATCGAATTCACGTACAACAATAGTTGGCACGCGTCGATCCGGATGGCACCGTATGAGGCGCTCTACGGGCGGCGCTGTCGATCGCCGATTTGTTGGAATGAAGCGTCCGATTTGGTCGGGACCGAACCGGATATTGTCCTAGAGACGAGGCGGAAGGTGGATTTGATTCGGGAACGGATGTTGACTGCCCAGAGTCGACAGAAGTCGTATGCCGACGTCCGTCGTCGACCTTTGGAATTCGAGGTGGGAGACCACGTTTTGCTAAAGGTGTCGCCGACGAAGGGAGTTTTTCGTTTCGGGAAGAAAGGGAAGTTGAGTCCGAGATTTATTGGACCCTTTGAGATTCTCGAGCGAGTCGGTGAGTTGGCATACCATTTGGCGTTACCCCCGGCCTTGAGTCATGTTCATAGCGTTTTTCATGTTTTCCAGCTGAGGAAATATGTTCCGGATTCTAGTCACATCATCGACTTTGGCGAGGTCGAGATTGCCGAAGATTTTACCTTCGAGGAGCGTCCCTTAAAGATTTTGGAGCACCGTGAGAAGCGACTGAGGCATAAGACCATTCATTTGGTCAAAGTGCAGTGGTCGAGACATGGTGTCGAGGAGGCGACTTGGGAAACCGAGGATAGCATGCGTGCTAAGTATCCCGAGTTGTTTATTTCTTAAGTTTCGGGACGAAACTTGTTTTTAGAGGGGTAGAATGTAATATCCGCATTTTTCCCTTCTCTTATTATTCTCATTTTAGTGCATTTTCGTTTTTAACAACTCGCTTGTAACCGTATTGACATTTTGAGGACATTTAATATTGAACTTTTTGTCGTTCGAGCTTGATTCGGACTCGTTTTACTCGATTTGATGTTTCATGTTGTTATTTCGCATATTATCGTAATCGTCGTTCGAACCGCCGTTTCGGGATGCCGAAGATCGATCTCATGTTATTGTGGGCGTTGTGAGCTTTTGTTGGTGTTTCGACCATGTTTCGTACATTTCGCATGTTTGGACCGTTTTGTAAATTTCCCAAACTTTTGGGAAATTTACGTTTGATGTTGTTTTTCTGAACCTTTGAGTAGTCGGGAATATGTTTTCCTTCGGCACTTAAGTTCGTCGTTTCAGGCCCCTTACGTCCGTACCATCGTGAATTGTTCACCGTTGTATTTCGATTCTTTTTCGGTACCTCCCTCTTTCATTTCTCGCCTGTGCTCCACAGAAAGGAATGTTACGGCTGTTACACCCTTTTGGTTACGTACGTATCGTCCTAGTGTAATTCGATGCAGGCATACGCCTTTTTGGTTACGTCGTAACACCCTTTTTGGTTACGTGCGTAACGCCCTAGTGTATTTGATTCGGGCGATTACGCCTTTTTGGTTACGTCGTAAGGCCCTTATGGCTTACGTCGTATACGGCTTACGTGCGTTAGCATGTGGTGGCTAACGTCGTAACGCGGCCCTGGGTTTATAAACCCGTGGGTTGAACGATTTCGCCATTTCCACTCCTTCTCCTCCCCATCCGACTCTAGGCGATCTTCTTGGCATTCCGGCAATTTGAAGCTTGATAACTCCGAGCCATCATCTTCTTCGAGTTTTTGGAGCATAGTATCAACCTCTAATCGTGTTCTTCGTCATTATTCAAGGTAAACTCCTAAAACCTTGTTTTGGGTAAGTGAAGGGGTTTTCATGTTTCGTCCGATTCGTTCCGTATGTTAGATTAATTCATGATGTACATGATTAATCTTGTTGATTTCGTTGGTTACCCTACGGATTCATGGTATATTTCGTAGTAATTTTGTAATCGAGAGGGTTTGTTTGTGGTCCGCCCTCGTCGTTGTTTCTATACGAATATACATGAATCGTAGGCGGGTTTTCGGGTGTATTCCAATTCCGTATTCATTTAGGATTGGTTGTGATTGTGTTCTTCGTATCGTTAGGTTCGTGATTATCGGCTCCTATCGGTCACCGGTGTTTTTCCTTCCATTCGTTGCGTCGTTTATTATTCAAGGCAAGTATTCTTTTGGAAACCTTTATTCTTAACATGAAATGGTAATGTATATTGTGTGTGCTTTGCTCACCCTGGGAGGGTCCGACGGGGCCTCGGGGGAATCTATGACTTCACTCTGGATTCATGAGTTTGTTTCGCTAGCCAGCTCGGGAGGGTCCTTAGAGGCCTCGGGTGGGATTCGTGGCTTCGTCCCGGTCCTAGGCGATGCCTGTGCGTGATTTGTTTTATGAAATGGCCAGCTCGGGAGGGTCCTTAGAGGCCTCGGGTGGTATTCGTGGCTTCGTCCCGGTCCTGGGCAAATTGTTTGACTGTTTGTTTCCGGAAAAGACATGTCTGGTTTTGGTTTTTGAAATGACATTGGTGCATGTACTATGAAATGTGTAAGCGATTGGTTTGCCTTGATTACTTGTACTAGCGTAATTGCTAACCCCTCTGGGGACCCGTTTTGGGAAAATTCTTGTTATGGATTTCAGGTTATGATCATCCGGACGAGCGAGCGCTGGGACAAGATGCGAGGATGTTGGCCGGTCGTTGACATGTGCACTCGAGTCTACTTATTTCTTTTGTCCACTTCGATATGGTTGTTTACTATATTTATAAACTGATAGACCGTACTCGCGAGTACTTAGGCTTTTCAATTCAAACCCCGTGTTGTATTATTTTAAATTGCTACATTGTCGACTGTTGCTTATTTCTCCGGTTACTCCGGGCGTACCTTTATATGTTATATTATTTAAATGTGTGTTCTCGCTAACCGAGATGGTTAGTCGAGGGGTGTTTTCTAGTTGTAGCCTGGTGGGTCCCATGTAGGGGCCCACGGCGCTGTAATATACTCCGAATATCTCGGGGGTGTTACAGTTGGTTGGTTGCATATATATTGTGTTTTAAGGTTTTTCAATATATTTTGCGTCGAATTATGTGATGAATGGTGTTTTTAATTTTATTCTCAGATGTCTTTCAATCCACTAGCTGTTATTCTCAAAGAAAACAAACTTGATGCCACTAACTTTGCCGACTCGAAAGAAATCTTGATATTGTCTTGACTGCCGAGGGGCATAAATTTGTTTTAACTGAGGAGAGCCATTTGGAACCAGAAACGGATGCCACTCCTGAAGAGTTGGCTGAATTCCGGAAATGGAAAACGTCTGATGAGATGGCTCCTGTTACATTTTGGCTTCACTGACAAATATATTGCAACATCAGCATCACACGATGGGCTCGACAGCGGAAATGATGAAAAATCTCACTGAGATGTTTGGTCATCAGAACCGGACAGCTAAGAAAAATGCAATTAGGGTTTTGATGACAACCCAAATGTCTGAAGGGACCCCAGGAAGGGATCACGTTCTTAAAATGATGTCTCATTTGAACGAACTGAGCATACTGGGGGCCACTATCGATGTGGAGTCACAGGTCAATATTATCTTGGGCAGTTTACCAAGAAGCTTTTAGCAGTTCCGCCTCAACTATAATATGAATCGTAGGACCTACACATTGGCGGAACTTCTGACAGAGCTTCAGTCTGCCGAAGGTCTCTTCAAACAAGGTTATCATCAAATCCTTGCGGCAACCGGTGCTGCTTCTTCAAATCCCAAATGGGAAAAGAAAAAAAAGTAGGTTGGCCAGAAGCAAGTGTCAACCTTCAAAGCTAAGGGCAAGGCTCCTCAGTCAAAGGCTCCTCAGTCCGAGGCGAATAAAAAGCCGAAGGGCAAGTGCTTCAAATGCGGTCTGAAAGGGCATTTCAAGAGTGACTTCCGTAAGAAAGGTACGTCTCATGCACTAGTAGTCAATATATGTTTGGATGCCTGTTCTATCACTTCGTGGATAGTGGACTCGGGCTCCACTAATCATGTTTGTTATGACTCGTAGGGGTTCCAAGTAACCAAGGTACTTAGTGCGAATGAGATTACTATTAGCTGGGGCTACTATTCCAGGCTGAAGGCTGTTGCAGTGGGAGTCGTGCAGTTAAAAGTTGATGATAGGATTTTAGTTCCAAATAATGTATTATTGGTACCCGATTTTAGAATGAGTTTAATTCCAGTTTCTAAATTTCATCGTGATGGATATTCAGCTTCTTTTGAAGATAATGCAGTTATTAAAAGAAATGGTGAATATGTTTGCATGAGTACTTATAATGAAGGACTTTATATTATTAATGCTGCACCAGCTCCCTTGCATAATTATAAATCACTTAATTCTTTGACTAATCCTAATAAAAGAAAAGAACCTTCAAGCATAAATCCAACATATTTGTGGCATTTACGATTGGGTCATATTAACCTTAGAAGGATTCAAAGATTGGTTAGCAATGGCCCATTGGATTCACTCCAAGTTGAGTCATTTCCAGTTTGCGAATCCTGTCTGGAAGGTAAAATGACTAAAAGGGCTTTTCAAAGGAAATTATGCACAAAATGTATTGGAATTAGTTCATACCGATGTATGTGGTCCAATGAACATCCAGACTAAGGGTGGTTTTGAATACTTCATCACGTTTATAGATGATTATTCGAGATATGGATACATCTATTTGATGCGACGTAAGTCTGAATCTTTTGATAAGTTCAAAGAATTCAAGGCTGAAACAGAGAAGCATCATGGACAGAGTATCAAGTCACTACGATCTGATCGTGGTGGCAAGTACCTTAGTGGAGAGTTTTTGGATTTCTTGGCACATGAGGGGATTACTTCCCAGCTCACAGTGCCTGGTACACCACAACAAAATGGTGTTGCTGAATGAAAGAATCGTACTTTATTAGAGATGGTTAGGTCAATGATGAGTTATTCTGATTTGCCTATTTCGTTTTGGGGATACGCCTTGGAAACAGTGGCGTACATTCTAAATTTGGTGCCTTCGAAATCAGTTCCAAAAACACCCACAAAACTGTGGAATGGGCGCAAGCCCAGTCTAGGACATGTTCGGATTTGGGGTTCACCAGCACACATGCTGAATAAGGAAGCTGATAAGTTGGCATCTCGTACAGAAGTACGAGTGTTTGTGGGATATCTAAAGGGAATGAAGGGTGACTTATTCTACCGTCCTAAAGACCAGAAAGTCATTGTTAGCACCAATGCCCGGTTCTTAGAGAAGGACTATGTACAATAGAAACTCAATAAATTAATACTCGATTATTTAATAAACTCTCTAAGATAATATTTTTTGCCGGTCCCGACTCGGGGATAGGGTGCTAAATTAATAATTCGCTAAAATTATAAGATAATACAGTTTTGATAATTTCTTTAGACCCCATATAAAATATAAATTAATAATTCCTTATATATAGCATATTACATGAATGATTTATGAAGGTTTCTTGAAAAATGACTCAATTGTCTTTTGTTTTTTGTTGAAATCAATTTCCCCTTGAATCTCGTCTCTAATTTTCCTTAGTATGGTAAGAACTTCTGGTGTTGTTTTCTCATAGCTCAACAAGAAATTGTTCAATGTGATTGCCACTTTAATAGCTTCGTTTCGCGAAGGGGGCTCCATTGTAGAACTTTCATCATCTTCTTCATCGATATCATCTTTATTAATTCCAATAATGCTTTCAATAATTTCTTCATCAGTCAACAACTGTGCAACTACATTTTCTTCTGGGTGAGTCAGAACATCTTCGACATCCATTGCATTGCGATAACCCAACTCTTTGATCAAATTCTGGAGTTCTTGAGTGCTTTCACCACCTTCATCCGAGTTCTCAAAAGTCATGTTATCTGTTGATCGAAGTTTACAATGACGAAAGCAGTTCACAATTGTATTTGCACGAACATCCATAGTCCATGCTGAAATTGCAAGTTTCATTGCATCTAATACATTTATTTTTACTGGATTTGGAACCCCTAATTCATAACCCTCCAAAATACTTCTATAAAATCGACGACGATAATGCATCTTAAAAGCTCGTATGATCCCCGCGTCACAAGGTTGGATTTTTGAAATTGTGTTTGGTGGCAAAAAAAATAATTCAACATTTCGTAATCCTTCAATAATTTTTGGATGAGCAGGGCAATTATCCACAATCAAGAGAATTTTTCTTCCAACCATTTTTTTATCAAGTTGGCGAACATATTCTTCAAATAACACACCAGTCATCCAAGCTCGTTTGTTAGCACGGTACTCACAGTTCAGACTCTTCAAGTTTACATTCTTGAAGCACCTTGGTTTAGCATATTTCCCAATAATCCATAAAGGAAGTTTTTCCGAACCGTCCTCATTACAGCAAATAGCAACAGTTAGTCTTTCCTTGTCTTGTTTTTTCCCTTCAAGCTGCATTGTTACAAGGGAATGATCCGGTTGAAGTCTAAAAAACAAACCTGTTTAAGATCAAAACTTGTAAATAATTACATCACTAAAGTACAAAATATAAAATAAAATAATAAAAAAGCAAACCTGTTTCATTCATATTAAATATGTCTTTCATTTCAAACTGATCAACTTTGTCTCTTATGGATTTTAATTTGTCCTCCATGCCCTCCATTTCAACAGATCCACTCTCTCCGAAACGCCGGAAATTTTTAATTCCATATCTTGCTTTGAACTTTCCAAGCCAACCAATAGAAAAAGTAAAGTCTGGAGTATCCACTGGATACATATCTTTCATGAACTTTTTCGCCTTCTCGATGATTAGTTCACCTGTCATATTCACATGTTCTTGATATTGAAGAATCCATTCATAAAGAGATTTTTCTAGGTCAGGAAATTTTGCCGGTTTGTGTCGCTTAACATCGCCTCTTTCGGGAGCAAGTGAGAGATACTCTAAAGAACGCTTAACTGTATTCGATATTGTCGCTTGACTCACCTGCAAACCATAGTTACTATGAACCCATTCTTGCAATTGCTTTTGAGTGAGACTTGGATTATCCTTGTTGTGCTTACATAATGCTCTTCGAATATCATCTGTCATTGTTGTTTTTTTCACACCTTTAAGATGGGAAGCCATGTTGTGTGTATGATTTGTTTGTGTTAACCTATTTTGATCTTGTATTTATATAGAAAATATTTTTAATGTCCATAAAGTGATAAATTGAACACAAGAAGCATGATAAGGTGGGAGATTGAAGGTTTCTTTCAAATTGGGCCGTTCATTTGATATACATGCATTGTATACAATAATTAAGTGGAAGCTTGAAAGGTGTTTGTAAACTAAGTATTCTACTATAAATTAATAAAATATTAATTAATATATAAATTAATAATTATTAATTTATCGATTAATTAATAACTCTTTTAATTAATAAATTTTGATGGTCCCAAGTATATTATATTATAGAGTTTCTACTGTAATAAGCCACAAGCCTGGGAGTGAGGTCATTCTAGAAGAACTTAGAGGCGAGATTTTGACAATACCAATTGTACAAACACCTAGTGTACCACGTATCGACACTATCGTGGATACGCAAACCAAGGACACACCTCATCGTAGTGGGAGGGTTGTTCGTCAACCTGAACGTTTCATCAGCGTGGGAGCATCTTCAGACCACTCCCTGGACCAGGATGAAACGGATCCATGTATGTATAGATAGGCAGTTCAAGACAAGGATGCTGAATCCTGGAAAACAGCAATGGAATTCGAAATGGGATCTATGGATTTTAATCAAGTGTGGGAGCCAGTAGAGCTACCCAATGGGGTAAAACCCATTGGAAGTAAGTGGGTCTACAAGCATAAGAGAGGATCGAAAGGGAAGGTTGAAACCTTCAAATCAAGGCTTGTTGCAAAAGGTTACACTCAGAAGGAGGGCATCGACTACGATGAGACCTTTTCGCCAGTAGCCATGCTTAAATCGATCCGGATTCTCTTAGCTATAGCTGCTCATTTGGATATGGAGATTTGGCAGATGGATGTCAAGACTGCGTTTTTGAACGGGAGTCTTGATAAGGAAATCTACATGCACCAACCTGAGGGATTCATTGCTGAAGGAGAGGAGCACTTAGTGTACAATCTTAAAAGAGCCATTTATGGTCTCAAGCAAGCATCAAGGTCTTGGAACATGCGATTTAATGAAGTCATTCAATCGTATGGTTTTGAACAGTGTCCTAGTGATGTTTGTGTATACAAAAAATGCGATGGAAACGTGCTGGTGTTTCTTGTACTCTACGTAGATGATATACTTCTAATTGGAAACAATATGAAGGTATTATCAAACGTAAGGGTATGGCTGTCTTAGCAGTTCGAGATGAAGGATTTGGGAGAAGCCGGGAACATCCTTGGTACTAAGATCTTTCAAGATCGCAAGAAAAGGATGTTGTGCTTATCTCAGGCATCCTATATCGATACGGTGCTAAAGCGGTTCAGCATGGAGAATTCCAAGAAAGGCTTCTTACCTTACAAACATGGAATTCATCTATCTAAGGCTATGTGTCCTAGGACACAGAAGGAGATAGATGACATGAAGCTGATCCCTTATGCTTCAACAGTGGGAAGCCTCATGTATGCTATACTTTGCACTAGGCCTGATATCTGTCATGATGTAGGCATGTTGGCGAGATATCAGTCGAAACCAGGACCGGGACATTGGATTGCTGTCAAGCATATAGTCAAGTACCTGAGAAGGACTAGGGAGCATATGCTTGTATATCAATCGGATACACATTGTCATTTGGGTTACACTGACTCAGATTTTAGTGCGGACAAAGAAAAGTCGAAATCAACTTCCGGATATGTTTTCACTTTGGGAGGTGGAGCCATCAGTTGGAAGAGTGTGAAGCAGAAATGCATAACAGACTCTACCATGGAAGCCGGGTATGTAGCAGCCTCAGATGCAGCTAAAGAGGTGGTATGGCTCAAGTACTTCCTAAAGGATTTGGGTGTGATTCCTAATTTGCCTAGGAGTTTTACACTTTATTGTGATAATACCGGTGCTGTTGCAAATTCGAAGGAACCACGGGCCCACAAAGCAAGCAAACATATCAAGTGCAAATATCATATCATTTGAGATTTTGTGAAGAGAGGGAAGATTGTTGTCTCCAAGATAGCATCTGAAGACAACCTAGCTGATCCTTTCACGAAAGGGTTGCCCTCAAAGTCATTTGAAGGGCATGTGGAAGGAATGAGGTTGAGATGTATGGCAGCATTGCTTTGAGTATAAGTGGGAGATAGATAGACATATAAGTGGGAGATTGTTAGGGTTGTATACGTCAAAGCATACTTTATGCTTGTATTACCTAATTTTCCTGTCTTTATCTATGCGAATATTTAATTCATTTATCACATGTTTTGCATATTTATTCACGCTATGGTTATGCAGATGTAGTTTAAATTACTTTATATTGTAGATAATGTGGTGTGTCGAGTCACACAGAAGATCACATTATCGGTTCCTTATATAGTAATATTTAGTTCACAGCCTATATAACATTAGACCGTTATGTGAGAGGTTGTAATGTACGTTTGGGATTGGTTGGTCTTGACCATTAGCACATATTAGCGTATTCGGTATACGTTGAACAGGATCGAGGTGAGATAGATTCTTCTGTACTGACTATAAGAAGAACGTACATCTCGGACAATTATTATTTCTTAATTCTAGTAATTAATATTTAATTATATATATTTAATATTTATTGCTTTGATTTATCATGGGTGAGAGCCACAATGATTGACTCAATATGCTCGATATTTTGGGCAATATTATTATTTATATGATTATTAATATTATAGCTAGAAATCGTGTCCCGACCAGTCGGGTTGATCATGTTCCTTGAGGCACTCGAAAGGATTATTATATTAAACCCTGCAGGTGGAATTAATTTTCCGATATAATAATAAAGGTCGAGTGGTATACTCATGTATAACACATTAATTAATTAAAAGCTGTCAGTAGCTTAAATTAATTAATGGACATAGAATATCTTAAACACGGGAAATAATTAATTAAAAAAGGAGCCCAATTTCATAATTTGGGATTTTGGTAGGAAGTGCAATATCAACTTTTTAGTGGACTAAGTTGATATTTAATAGAGTCATTATATTAGGAAGAGTTCTATTATAGGAAGATGACATCTATTAAGAGTCCTTACCATATCCTCATTAAGGTCTCTAGAGTAGCCAAAAACACCTATAAATAGGTAGCATGGGGTGGCCGATTTTATTTTTTTTATTATTAAGCCAAAATTTCAATTTCTTTTTGTGTGTGTTTAATTGTGGATCTTGACTTGTGTCTTGGATTTTATAATTTAGTTAACACGATATTTTTTTAAAATACCACAAATATTCAAGAAAAATAGAGAGAAAATCGAAAGGAATTTTGGAAGAATATTTCGGCCGATCCCTATTGCTGTCCAAGTAGTTCGGTAGATTGTTGCCCACACGACATCCGGATCATAGGCGAGATATACTCTAGAAGACTTTGAGGTAGAAATACAAGTAGATCGAAGAAGAATAAAGGGAGTAGTTCGATCGATCCAAGGAGGAAATTTCTACCACTTCGCGTCAAAGGTATTAATTACCGACTCCCATGCGTAAATATATTTATTTGATTGTTTATTAATCTGTTTAGTTAATTAATTGACAAGCCTAAATAGATCCGTTTTTTATGTTGGTTAGTTTATAAAACATTTCATAAAATATTTTCACCAACTAGCTTCTGCTGCGTTTTATATTCCAACAAAAGCTCATTAAAGCATTAAAGAATATTTATTCTAGATATCCCTAGTATTATGATTACTAGTATGATGCTGATACGATGACTATGTTTTACTGTTCATGAACAAGAGATGTTATATCACGTCATAGATGTAATACCCCCAAAACCATCTGAGATATTACAGCGCCGTGGGTCCCGCGCCGGAACCCACCAGGATAAAAACCAATTCAAAAATGTTTAAAAACGCCAAAAGGCCGATGACGATAGTATTTTAAATACTCAAATATTTTCAAAAGCATAGTTCTCAAATACAGTCATAAAACACCAGTTGAAAATACAAGGCGAAGTGCTAATTCTTGACAGTTCAAAATGTACGTTAAGCTACCACTTATACGTACCGATAAAATAGTTTAGGAAAATGGGTTTAACGAAATAACCCAAGTTCGCAAAATGCCAAAAGGCCATTTTAAAATACACGAGTTGGTAAAGGTACCGAAAAGCCATTTTAAAATACACACGCATCGGATAAAAACACAGTTCAAAATACACATTTGCAGCGGAAATCCAACCAAAAAAGAATACTCAATACTCAAATAAATGTCACAGCCAGTATCACCCGGGAAGCTCACCCCTTCACGACCGCTACAAGCTCGATCTCCGAGTACCTAAAAATAAAGCCCACGACGGGGTCAGCCACAATACTAAACAATGATATCGATCACATAAACATAAATAATTACATACCAATGTAAACCAACGTAATCTTACCGTTATAACCTTACCAATTCATAGCAATCCATACTAAATCAATCCTTGACATATTCCACATTTCGTATTCTCAAATGACGAAATGAATTCAACAACAATCATCTCTAATGTATTCCAAAAATACCGATAATCCTCAAAACATCATCATAACTCATAAGTGCGGAGTAATCCAATCTGTGCCAAATCCTGTCCGTCGGATTACACAATCAAATCTCAACATGTATAAACCAACAATACACAACATATCTGTAGATCAACTACCATATGATAATGATAACAAATCCCGAACATCGACGTACAGTCCGAATGCTCATACGATCAATAACAATGATCAACCAATACATCACTGAGAATATCATCGACATGATAACTCCAATATGACCATCAAAGGATCAACGATAACCGAGAGTACCCTCAACATGGTAAACTCCCAACACGATCAACAAAGGATCAACAATAACCGAGAATACCCTCAACAAGGTAGACTCCAAATGATCAACAAAGGACCAACAATAACCGAGAATACCCTCAACAAGGTAGACTCCAAATGATCAACAATAATGGATCTCAAAGAAATAACTCTGACTGTCGAACATACCCCTCGGGCGTATGAACAACCAATCACAAACCGTCGAACATATCCAATCATACATGGACTATGAACGACCCAACAATATGGCTCAAAAGATGGACGTCACAGTGCGCCCGATCCGGAAATGTGTCCGTGCACATGTCCACCCCGTATACGGAATCCAGGATATACGTGGGACAATGTACCTAATTAGCCTCACGAACTACGTCTTGTGTGAACGGTTCAATGCGGAAACATACACGCATAACCATCATGTGCCCGGCTAAAAATCCTACACAATAACCAATCGGCACGCAGATATGACTCCAGATATGTCATGATGCAACATGACAACGAAATTCAAAGAATCACATATCCAATAAGGATCAAACGACTCACTGAAGTGAACAAAGACAAACTGACAAAGAAAAGTCGACACGACTAATCAATATCCAAAACAATAATCCTGGGATCATCATCCCCAACAAATGATCAACACGATCAACGATCTCAATACAATCAGCCCTGGGATCATCATTCCTCAACGAGATAATCAATACGAATCCCAATATACGAAACATCATCGTACAACATATACAACAACTCAACATAATAATTATCTTCATAACTGAACAATACTTAAATTACTTCAAAGCCGAAGACAATATCCTTTCCACGAATAACATCCCCGAACGAATACACAGTTATACGAATAATCTCAAATAAGGTACCATCCATTCAATACCAATAAACCTTTATCCCGATACTTATGTCATCATGATAACTATCCTCGATACCTGATATTCTATATCCTTGAGCAAAGATAACTCACGTCTTCCTTGAACACAATTAAATCATATACATTATGATTTAATCCCAAACTAGAGCACGATATACAAACCATCATCCCGGCAATTTATATTTCTAATAACATTGCTATATGAATTATAAATGAAATGGAAACGAAACCATTCATCAAATATTATAAACTGAACAAGCATAAACTTGCCTCGATACCGATGCCATGAAGTCATTACCAAAATCCATTGCCTTCGTCTACGAGCTCCTCAGCCCCGACCAAAAGCAATCTACGAACTCTTCAGCCTCAACCGCAAC
Source organism: Orobanche coerulescens (assembly GCA_033398695.1). Lineage (NCBI taxonomy): Eukaryota > Viridiplantae > Streptophyta > Magnoliopsida > Lamiales > Orobanchaceae > Orobanche > Orobanche coerulescens. The sequence goes on along the minus strand of CM065805.1, from coordinate 22,915,463 downwards.
ACAACGGTCGTAATCCATGATCAATTATCATAACCTAATGCAATAACCAAATGACAACGCGTCCGATAATAATCGATAACCGGTATAACCAACCAATCAAACTCAGCGGTTCGACTCGATCATTTATAAAACCGAACAATACAACTCAAACAATTGCGAACTCATATCAATAATACAAGCCGAAATCCGATAAATCATAATTATCAATCAATAACCGATCAACAAACCCAATAGTTCCACAATATCTCGATTAAACACAATCTTAAACAATCCAGTTCAAACCATCACGAATTCATAATCACAACACGAAAATATTGCATTGTCTGCCTACTTAGCGCACGTTAAACACATAACGTAGCGTGCGCTAAGTCGCTCGAGAAGCGTCGCTTCTTGATGACTTAGCGTGCGCTAATGCTACACAGTTGCATGCATTCCAGCATCGACTAACACTTTGCGGCTACGAATATGAATGTAATGAAAACCATACTCCAAGATCAAACACAACCTTCCAGATCCAAACTCATCATCATACTCGAAATCATATTTAAATTCTTATACGAATATTATATCAAAACACATAACTTAGCTCTAGATACGAATATCCCATATTCATATCCAAAACACCAACACCTTCTATACATAAACATCATATCCTATAATTTCAGAGCTCTTCAAGGACATGAAATATCCGAAATCACGTTCAAAACAACATAATCCGAGGTATATGTCATAATGTTTATCATTTTCCTCATCATGCAAATCACATAATCAAACCAACCCGATACCAAGGATCATCTCATACATAATCTGGAATACAACCTCATATCATGATTCAGAAATACATGATTCAACCTCATCAAGTTAAACGAATCACCATTAACACGAAGAATCTTAAATAACATCCGAAAACTCTTATCATAATCCCATAAAATCTCATATAATATCGTCACATGATTATCCAACGTGTTCCTCACATGTAATCATCCTTAAAAACGAACAACTAACAAGGGATACGAATATTACCTGGATTAGATGAACCAAGAAGAAGAACACTTGAACTCCATTCCAAGAATCATGAGTAACTTGAAGAACAAGGCTTGAATCCATGCTCTCTATCTTAATCTTGTTAAAAATCACCACCTCACCGTGTTTGGGAACCTCAAGAACCTCCCAAAGTTCTCTCTATCGACTGAAGGAGAAAGAATGGACTAAATGCATCTCAAAACCCGTCTGTCCCCTTATATAATAAACATTACTAGCGCGCACTACTCTCAAAAAATAGCGTGCATTATTGCCCTAGCGTGCGCTAACTGACTTTGTTAGCGTGTGCTATCGCAGCCCAGAGGCCACTGTCTTGCTCGTACATCAGCTTACGTACGAAATGGCCATGCATTAGCGTACGTAACTTACACTGTCTAGCGTACGCAAGTCCTTGCATTTAGCGTGCGCTAACATCAGTTGACTTCTACAGTCTACCTACCGCATGTGCCCCCACATGCCGATCTGACAATGATAAGATTCCCTTTGACCGATCTACAATTGGCGTGCGTTAAGCCTCATGCTTTAGCGTGCGCTAATACTTCAGGACAAACAACCGTTGACCTTATCCGGACACGCGCCGAAAGCAGCCGGGTCCACACGCAGATTCCCTCAGATCTGATTTGCACTAGCGTGCGCTACATTCTGCGTCTAGCGTGCGCTAACCATGAACGATAGCGTGCGCTATACTTAACCATTATCGTGCGCTGATCAGGCAATACTTAGCCATTTTCCCACTCTCCTCGTCCGTCTCGACATACCAAATACGAACATACGGCATACTGAATCGAATAACATCATCATATGATATACCCAATATCAAAAGTACGAAACCATATCCTCAAAATAATTGTCGAACCACTACGACAGTTATACCAGTACAAATACAGTTGTCTCAATTTATTTCATCCATATTGTATAGACACCAAGCCATACAGTATATCTCAGATAAAATAACACGAAAAATTTATACTGAAAATCTGGGTATTACATACTATCCCCCTTAAAATAAGTTTCGTCCTCGAAACTTGCAACCTCCCACAAACAACAGATCAACCCGAAATTTCCAACTCACCACGAAAACAATCAGTCGTCGCCACAAGCGAATAACCAAAACAATATACTTATAGGTACGTGAAGCCGATGATCTCCCGTGATACTAGCACATGACTCCCATACGAAGTCTCAACACAACCAACACACACCAATATCACAAATAGCAATTTGAAAGATCTCAAAATTTTGGAAACTCCAAAAACCGATTTGACTCGAAAGTCAAAAAATCATTTTCAAAAACCACGCTGCTACCGTACCGGTAGAGCCACACAACACACATGCCCGGGTTTCACAAAACCCAAAGCTACAATACCATCTTCTGTAACACCCCCAAAACCATCCGGGATATTACAGCGCCGTGGGTCCCGCGCCGGAACCCACCAGGCTAAAAACCAATTCAAAAATGTTTAAAAACGCCAAAAGGACGATGACGGTAGTATTTTAAATACTCAAAAATTTTCAAAAGCATAGTTCTCAAATACCGTCATAAAATACCAGTTGAAAATACAAGGCGAAGTGCCAATTCTTGATAGTTCAAAATGTACGTTAAGCTACCACTTATACGTACCGATAAAATAGTTTAGGAAAATGGGTTTAATGAAATAACCCAAGTTCGCAAAATGCCAAAAGGCCATTTTAAAATACACACGAGTTGGTAAAGGTACCGAAAAGCTATTTTAAAATACACACGCAGCGGATAAAAACACAGTTCAAAATACACATTTGCAGCGGAAATACAACCAGAAAAGAATACTCGATACTCAAATAAATGTCACAGCCAGTATCACCCGGGAAGCTCACCCCTTCACGACCGCTACAAGCTCGATCTTCGAGTACCTAAAAATAAAGCCCACGATGGGGTCAGCCACAATACTCAACAATGATATCGATCACATCAACATAAATAATTACATACCAATGTAATAATATTGTAAGAATACTACCAACGTAATCTTACCGTTATAACCTTACCAATTCATAGCAATCCATACTAAATCAATCCTTGACATATTCCACATTTCGTATTCTCAAATGACGAAATGAATTCAACAACAATCATCTCTAATGTATTCCAAAAATACCGATAATCCTCAAAACATCATCATAACTCATAAGTGCGGAGTAATCCAATCTGTGCCAAATCTTGTCCGTCGGATTACACAATCAAATCTCAACATGTATAAACCAACAATACACAACATATCTGTAGATCAACTACCATATGATAATGATAACAAATCCCGAACATCGACGTACAGTCCGAATGCTCATACGATCAATAACAATGATCAACCAATACATCACTGAGAATATCATCGACATGATAACTCCAATATGACCATCAAAGGATCAACGATAACCGAGAGTACCCTCAACATGGTAAACTCCCAACACGATCAACAAAGGATCAACAATAACCGAGAATACCCTCAACAAGGTAGACTCCAAATGATCAACAAAGGACCAACAATAACCGAGAATACCCTCAACAAGGTAGACTCCAAATGGTCAACAATAATGGATCTCAAAGAAATAACTCTGACTGTCGAACATACCCCTCGGGCGTATGAACAACCAGTCACAAACTGTCGAACATATCCAATCATACATGGACTATGAACGACCCAACAATATGGATCAAAAGATGGACGTCACAGTGCGCCCGATCCGGAAATGTGTCCGTGCACATGTCCACCCCGTATACGGAATCCAGGATATACGTGGGACAATGTACCTAATTAGCCTCACGAACTACGTCTCGTGTGCACGATTCAATGCGGAAACATCCACGCATAACCATCATGTGCCCGACTAAAAATCCTACACAATAACCAATCGGCACGCAGATATGACTCCAGATATGTCACGATGAAACATGACAATGAAACTCAAAGAATCACATATTCAAAAAGGATCAAACGACTAACTGAAGTGAACAAAGACAAACTGACAAAGAAAAGTCGACACGACTAATCAATATCCAAAACAATAATCCTGGGATCATCATCCCCAACAAATGATCAACACGATCAACGATCTCAATACAATCAGCCCTGGGATCATCATCCCTCAACGAGATAATCAATACGAATCCCAATATATGAAACATCATCGTACAACATATACAACAACTCAACATAATAATTATCTTCATAACTGAACAATACTTAAATTACCTTAAAGCCGAAGACAATATCCTTTCCACGAATAACATCCCTGAACGAATACACAGTTATACGAATAATCTCAAATAAGGTACCATCCATTCAATACCAATAAACCTTTATCCCGATACTTATGTCATCACTCGATACCTGATATTCTATATCCTTGACCAAAGATAACTCTCGTCTTCCTTGAACACAATTAAATCATATATATTATGGTTTAATCCCAAACTAGAGCATGATATACAAACCATCATCCCGGCAATTTACATTTCTAATAACATTGCTATATGAATTATAAGTGAAATGGAAACGAAACCATTCATCAAATATTATAAACTGAACAAGCATAAACTTGCCTCGATACCGATGCCACGAAGCCGTTACCAAAATCCATTGCCTTCGTCTACGAGCTCCTCAGCCCCGACCAAAAGCAATCTACAAACTCTTCAGCCTCAACCGCAACACAACGGTCGTAATCCATGATCAATTATCGTAACCTAACGCAATAATCAAATGACAACACATCCGATAATAATCAATAACCGGTATAACCAACCAATCAAACTCAGCGGTTCAACAATACCTCGATCATTTACAAAACCGAACAATACAACTCAAACAATTACGAACTCATATCAATAATACAAGCCGAAATCCGATAAATCATAATTATCAATCAATAACCGATCAACAAACCCAATAGTTCCACAATATCTCGAATAAACACAGTCTTAAATAATCCAGTTCAAACCATCACGAATTCATAATCACAACACGAAAATATTGCACTGTCTGCCTACTTAGCGCACGTTAAACACATAACGTAGCGTGCGCTAAGTCGCTCCCGATAGCGTGCGCTAGCCAGTCAGCTTAGCGTGCGCTAATGCTACACAGTTGCATGCATTCCAGCATCGACTAACACTTTGCGGCTACGAATATGAATGTAATGAAAACCATACTCCAAGATCAAACACAACCTTTCAGATCCAAACTCATCATCATACTCGAAATCATATTCGTATTCTTATACGAATATTATATCAAAACACATAACTTGGCTCTAGATACGAATATCCCATATTCATATCCAAAACACCAACACCTTCTATACATAATCGTCATATCCTATAATTTCAGAGCTCTTCAAGGACATGAAATATCCGAAATCACGTTCAAAACAACATAATCCGAGGTATATGTCATAATGTTTATCATTTTCTTCATCATGCAAATCACATAATCAAACCAACCCGATACCAAGGATCATCTCATACATAATCTGGAATACAACCTCATATCATGATTCAGAAATACATGATTGAACCTCATCAAGTTAAACTAATCACCATTAACACGAAGAATCTTAAATAACATCCGAAAACTCTTATCATAATCCCATAAAATCTCATATAATATCGTCACATGATTATCCAACGTGTTCCTCACATGTAATCATCCTTAAAAACGAACAACTAACAAGGGATACGAATATTACCTGGATTAGATGAACCAAGAAGAAGAACACTTGAACTCCATTCCAAGAATCATGAGTAACTTGAAGAACAAGGCTTGAATCCATGCTCTCTATCTTACTCTTGTTAATAATCACCACCTCACCGTGTTTGGGAACCTCAAGAACCTCCCAAAGTTCTCTCTATCGACTGAAGGAGAAAGAATGGACTAAATGCATCTCAAAACCCGTCTGTCCCGTAATATAATAAACATTACTAGCGCGCGCTACTCTCAAAAAATAGCGTGCGTTATTGCCCTAGCGTGCGCTAACTGACTTTGTTAGCGTGCGCTATCGCAGTCCAGAGGCCACTGTCTTGCTCGTACATCAGCTTACGTACGAAATGCCCATGCATTAGCGTACGTAACTTACACTGTCTAGCGTACGCAAGTCCTTGCATTTAGCGTGCGCTAACATCAGTTGACTTCTACAGTCTACCTACCGCATGTGCCCCCACATGCCGATCTGACAATGATAAGATTCCCTTTGACCGATCTACAATTAGCGTGCATTAAGCCTCATGCTTTAGCGTGCGCTAATACTTCAGGACAAACAACCGTTGACCTTATCCGGACACGCTCCGAAAGCAGCCGGGTCCACACGCAGATTCCCTCAGATCTGATTTGCACTAGCGTGCGCTACATTCTGCGTCTAGCGTGCGCTAACCATGAACGATAGCGTGCGCTATACTTAACCATTAGCGTGCGCTTATCAGGCAATACTTAGCCAATTTCCCACTCTCCTCGTCTGTCTCGACATACCAAATACGAACATACGACATACTGAATACATGTACTGAATCGAATAACATCATCATATGATATACCCAATATCAAAAGTACGATAACCTGATACACGATATCCTCAAAATAATTGTCGAACCACTACGACAGTTATACCAGTACAAATACAGCTGTCTCAATTCTCAATTTATTTTATCCATACTGTATAGACACCAAGCCATACAGTATATCTCAGATAAAATAACGCGAAAAATTTATACTGAAAATCTGGGTATTATAATAGATACATGTAGAGATATCATATTGGATATGACCTACCAAAGAGAATTATATATGGATTAAATCATTATAATTCCTCTGATTGTTATATATTATTTAAGTCCTCATTACCTAAAGATACTACAGTTTCCTACATAATGAGTATCGTATTTTAACACAATACCAACGTCTTCTATAACAAGAGACCATACATTTTGTGATTGGATATGGTACGATTTATGTAGAGGGAAGTAGTTTGTCCAGAGGGGACTTATCCCTCCTATAAAATGGAGAAGATATCCACGGGCCCTTGATAAGTTAAATTGTTTAAATGCATGGCCATGCCCAAATTGATCAATAAAGAGTTATTGATAAATATTTGAATTGGACAATTGTAACTTGAGATCAAGAATATTAATTAAACTATATAAGGTCGACTTATCCATGCCTAATGCTTAATTAGGATATCGCGCGACGAGAGGATTAAATATTATACAGTAACGAGATTTCGTTCGTGCCGTCGAATTAATTCTTTTAATGCGGGTAGTCATAATGTCTAGCTAGAGGCCGCTTATGATTTATGAGTCGTAAAAATTATTTTATACTCATTTCCGTATTAATTAGAACCTACAGGATCACACACTTAAACGAGCAGAGCAGCTATTTTGTTCCGGTTGATTAAAAGTTGGTGAAGGGGTTGGTGAACCCTTAACCATGTTGAGGACTATATAAGAGTGTCTTGTGATATCCCTCATATAAGACTTAATCACAAGTGAAGACATATTTGTGGAGAAAGAATCAAAAATCTGATTTTGATATTTCTCTCTCTCAAAAGTCTTGAAGATATATTCAAAAGTTGAATAATAAAAAAGATCAAGAATATATCTTCATATCTTTGAAGGTGGATTCTTTGACCAAAAAAGTATTTACAATACTCTTCTAATCTTCATATAATCTTGTGAGTTTGATCTTTAATAACATATTGAATAAGATTCATAGTTGTTATTTTAGATCAAAGTTTAAGAATATTTGAATAATATTCTTGGTGTTCTTCTTCTTACCATAATAAAAAACATATCTATATTCAAATTGATTTAAGTGAAATCTTTGTTGAATCGGAGCTAGCAATCCGTTAAATGCTCGGGACTTGTTCGTTGTGTGGATACCATAGAGGACGCTCGCTTCTTGCAATGTCACTAGAAGGCTCGATCGAAAATACGCTACCAGAGGTAACAATCTTGTTCTTCGTACTTTGATAATATACTTGGATCCTCGGAGCGTTTTTACATATTATATTATACTTCTGCTGCTCTATTTCGATATATGATGAGATCATAAATCTTTTTAGTTCAGTAAAAACCAAAAGTGGTATTAGAGCGACTAGTATATTTTCATTGTTTCGATTTTCATATATGTTGATATATGATGTTCATATATGTGATGTATGATGTTTATATATATGATATATAAATTTTATCTATGTATATTTTTATATATATGGAGATATATATAATTTTAATAGATTTGTGTTTCGATCTATATATATATATGATATATATATATATATATATATGATGTCTATCTTAATATGTATATGGCGATAGGTTTGAGTTATTCTAAAAAGGGTCTTATAATAAAAAATGTAGGAAGGATTGTGGGAGTGACATGTGTCATCCCCATTCCACATCATATGACATGTGTCACCCCCCACCCCCACCCCCACCGCGAAATTTTTTTTTCCTGCCAAAAAAATCCCGCCAAAAAAATTCCCACCAAGATTTATAAGTGCATCACATTTATAAAGTTACTGCATCACAGTTATAAAGTTACTGCATCACAATTATGATTTTAGTGCATTAAGGTTATAAGTTACTGCATCATAGTTGATGCACTTAACTATAAACTATGATGCAGTAACTTATAATAAAGACGCACCAAAACTTATTAGTGTGATGCACTAATGATATAAAAAAAGTGTAGTACTTGTATAAAAAAGAATTATATTTAATTTTGAAGCAATTACATACATATATGATGCAGAGAAACTTAGGATGATGCAGTTTCCTATAACTATAATGCAGTTACATACATGATTCACTTACTTATAACTATAATGCGATTACATACATATATGATGCAGAAACTTAGGATGATGCGATTTCTTATAACTATAATGCGATTACATACATGATGCGATTACTTATAACTTCTAACTATAATGCGCTTACATACATATATGATGCGTAAAACTTAGGATGATGCGCTTTCTTATAACTATAATGCGATTACATACATGATGCGCTTACTTATAACTTATAACTATACCGCAGCTTACATATATATGATGCAGAAAACTTAGGATGATGCAGTTTCTTATAATTATAATGCAGTAAACTTATAACTATGATGCATTAAAACCCAGGTGCATCACCGTTATGAAATTTGGTGCATCATAATTATAACTAATTTCTATAACTTGGATGCCCCAAAATAAAATGGTGCATCATAGTTATAAAATTTTGGCGGGAAAAAAAAAATTTGGCCCAAAAAAAAAATTTGGCCCAAAAAAAAATTTTTGGCGGGAATTTTTTTTTTTCGGGGTGGGGGTGGGGGGTGGGGTGGGGTGGGGGGGTAGGGTGGTGGGTGACACATATCATATGATGTGGAATGGGGATGACACATGTCACTCACACAATCCTTCCTACACTTTTTATTATAAGATCCTTTTTAGAATAATCCCACCCTATGGTGATATATATATATTTTGATTTATATGTTTGATCTTGACATATATGGTTCTTTGATATATGGAGATTCATGTGATGATTCAGTTCTACTAATAATCCAAGAATCAAAGAACATATGATTTGATCTACATATAATTTTATGTTAGGATTATGAATTTTATGCTTCTTTAAAATTTTCATATGAACATAAAATTATTTATGTAAAGGTTATGCTTCTTTAAAATTTTCATATGAACATAATTATATTTTGATTCCAAGGTTGTATAAATATAGATTTGATCTATTTGATTTAAATATTTATATTGATCAAAAGGTACTAGATATGATATATATACGATGTATACATGTAGTGTACATAAGATGTACACTCAAAGTAAAAAAAAAAATTTATACCTGGAGCAGGTCCCTGCCACGCGGTCTGGGCAGGGGGACCGCGGTCTGCCGAGCGCTGTCGAGCGGTACCGGCCAGGGCCTACCGAGCACCGGCTTGAGCAAGACGCTGTGGCCTCGCCGAGCGCTGCCGAGCAGTACTGGTGGCCTGCCGATCAGTGCCGAGTAGCGGTCCAGGCCATTTCCGGACCTGTTTTGGCCCTCAGAATTTTACATCTTATCGATTGTCGATATTTGGCATATTTTATATATTATATAACTTATCGATAGTCGATATTTAGTATATTTTATGTATTATATGTGCTTCTGAATGCTTAAATGGTTTATGCATCGTGGTTGGTATAGCCGCACTAGATCAATTAGAATGATGATTCGATTATGGTTGTAATATTAATAATACGACTTGTATTTCGTGCCTTCTTATTATCTTGTTGTAATTTCTCTTCTCATCTTATTCCCATCGGATGTAACTCGAGGTTTTTATTACAAAATATAAAGATATAGTTTAGAATAGTTCTAGCTATAAGAGGAAGACGAAGGAGACGAGCTACTTATAAGGAATTCAAGAAGAAAGGCGTTATCGAAGATTACACCAACCGAACTATTGATATTAACGAATATCATAATAGGTTCTATGGCTATACCACACCACACCTAATTGTTCATGTGAATGTATGAGATGCATCATATTTACATTACATATGATTGTATGAGATGCATCATATTTAAATTAGCATATGATTGTATGAGATGCATCATAGTTATTTTATTTGCTTAATAATCGTTATTACCAAATAAATAATACTCAATAAAACATTTATATGTGTGAGATACATGGTAATAATTTTGAGATAATCAATTTTGATAAAATAGTTTTATTAAATTAATTGATATGGAACATAAGTCTCAAAAGCCAACCATTTCAAAACACTCGTCAAACTTTCGATCATTTCTAATATGGGCCTGCCAAACCAGGGTGTATGGATTTTATCTTAAGGAGGCGAGATGAATAAACAAACTTATACATATATTTTAAATGGTTAAGACTTATATAGGTTATACAAAACGGTTTTGGACCTATGGCTTATTTGGTATTAATACGATTAAAACGACATAAGATGTCATCCAAAATGATAATCTAAAGCATCTTTTAATTACAGGGGATATGCCGAAGCTATGTATGTGGTTATTTGATCGTTAGATTATAATTTATATATGTGTATGTGATACATAATATTTGAGACTAACATGTTGACATAAGATGTCATCTCTATTGATAAAAACTAAACTTCTTTTATTTGAGAAGGACATGCCAAAGCTGTGCTTGCATTTACTTGATCGTTAGAATTTAAAATCAATATATCTCACGAATAACTTTGCATATTAATATTGTAGAATCAATGGCGACAATCAATACAAACTCATTGCGATCAATTCTTGACAAAGAAAAACTTTCTGGCACTAATTACCTTGATTGGTCAAGGAACTTGAGAATCGTTCTCAAAGCTGAAAAGAAGCAGTACATTCTGGAAAACCCAATTCCTGATGAACCGAAATCAACCGCCACCAAATCTCAAAAAGATGTTTATAGTAAGCATATGAATTATTCTTTGGATGTGACATGCCTTATGCTAGCAACCATGAACTCGGAGCTGCAGATACAGTTCGAGGACATAGAAGCTTATTGTTGTTGCCCGAAATATTATCCGAAGATAGATATTGCTGGAATGGTCGAGCAACAGCAAATTGCGTGAGCACGTCTGAGGGAATGGTAAAAACACAAGATTTGTCGGGTTTGTTAGGCCCGGGATTGAATGCTCTCGCGAGATGTTATTAATACAAATATTCGTGGATACAAGTACTAATGTAAGAATCTGATTACAATGAGTGTAAAAGATCCTATTTATCTAGCTCTTGAGCGAAGCTTTGGTGTTCTTGCTCTCTGCCGATCGTCTTCTGTATAAGAGATGCTGAGAGAGAAGAAAGAACCGAGAGATAGCTGTTGCCAAGAGTCAGAAAGCCAAGTTGTGTGTGTTGCTTGTTAACTGGGTGTGAAGCAGACGAGAAATCAGACCCTCTTCCAAGTGCAGGCAACCTTTTACTTATAGGAGCAGAGATGTCATGTTCACTGGCGGGCGATCGCCTTTTATGCAATATAATAAAGGGGAGATCGTCTTTAAGTCACATGGGATGTCTGCCTAAAGCTTGTGGATGCTGTTGGCAGCCAGCTGTGCGGTCCAATGAGGAGCCAGCACGCGTCCGGAGTTGCTGTCACGGGCGGTCCCACGGTACACCTTTCGGCGGGCCTGTCGGCTGGTGGAAAGATGGTGACAGGCTGTGGTCAATGATCCATGAAATGCGGATCTTGTCTCGGAACTGCACGTGGGTGCCGTTTTGGGCTTCGGCCTTTGCTGACTAGACGATCATCGGCTTTGTGTGGCATAAGGCGGTCGTCAGCTGGTCGGCCATCAAGAGCCGATCACCAAGTACCGAGAGACGATCGTCTTAGATGTCGATCGCTCGGCACCAGGACTTGTCCTGGGACTTTCGGTCGTCGGCTAGTCAGCCACCAGGAGTCGATCGCCAAGTACCGAGAGACGATCAACTTAGATGTTGATCGCTCGGCACCGGGACTTGTCCTGGGACCTTCGGTCGTCGGCTAGTCGGCCACCAGGAGTCGATCGCCAAGTACCGAGAGACGATCGTCTTAGATGTCGATCGCTCAGCACCGGGACTTGTCCTGGGACCTTCGGTTGTCCGATCCGCCTTGGCTGCTGGGCTCTGGCTCGGTCGCCCAGTCTCTGAGGCGATCGCCTGTTGAGACGTATAAATCTCGACACAACAATTGCCCCCTAGCTTGCTCCGATGTTGAAGACATGGAGTGAGGTGGTTCTTGCTGGCGATCGTGTATGATGAAGACGGGCGATCTGTCGAACTGACTTTGGTTTCGGACTTGGGCGATCTGGTCGATTGGCTAACTATCTTCGGTCTTGTACCTGCAAAAAATAATTTTGGCCGATCCCTCGTAGGAACTTGATAGTTTCGTCGTTGAGGAACTGTGCACAGTTGCGGAGTTCGATGGACCGACTCCATGACCGTGTCTTATGCGCGAGCGACATTGTCTGTCTCGTGACTCATTTTATTGTGAGGGTCCTCTGTTAGGCTGCGCCTCGCCTCATATTTAAACGAAGGGCGTGCGGTCTTGGTCTAGAGGAGTCCTTGCGCGGGACGTCGTCAGATTGATCAACTCCACTTCCGCGGCTTGTTAGCTCTGCTTCCACCTCGGCCCACCATGAATATGGCGAACCTCGACGGTGTACGTTGAGACGGGGGTAGTGACGCGTTGCATTGTCCGGGTTCACCATGTTAGATGATGAACCTTTGATGGCGGGCGATCGTGTCCACTGATTGATTTTGGAGGGCCCTCAGACTACGCCGGCCTCGTATTTAAACGAATGGTGGGCGATCTTGGCCCAAAGGGACCTTGCATGGCCGAAGCAGCCGGTTCCATCGACTACCAGGATCATGGATGCACTCTTCCACCTCAGATCGTCATGTTAAATGCCGACCTTCGACGGTGTACATTGTGCGGTGGAGGCGATCTTGTGCCGTAGTCCATCATGTTAGATGGTGAACTGTAGATGGCGAACGAGTCCTCCGGTTTTGGTGATGTAGCTTGATATCGGCGATCGGGCTGGAAGGCTGGAGATCGTCGTTCGGGCACCGATCGCGCTGCTCATAGGCTAAGAAGAAACCTTTGCCTGGCCAGAAAGTCTGCGGCTTTAGCGCGGAAGATCGCATAAGTCGGGGGATGGTCCTTCGTAAGATGTCTGAACATAGGCGAAAGACCATGAAATCCTCCTAGGACTGAGTATAGGGCGATCTCATCCCTTACGGGCTCGCTGTTGAGGCCGATCTCGTCTACCCGGTCGATGTAGTCCGAGTCGGACTCTTCTTCCCCTTGCCTGATCTGCATCATGCGATGGGGACCTTCTGGCCGAGCGACCTTGGTGGCGAAGTATGCTGTGAAGTCGTTCGCCAGTTGATTAAAGGAACCGATGGATCGAGGCGGCAATGAGGTGTACCACCTGTGGGCAAGGCCGTCCAGCGTCAGAGGGAACATTCGGCACCTGGTCGCGTCTGATGCCCCACACCCGGTCATGTAGATGTGGAACTTGCTCAGGTGAGTTTCGGGGTCTGATCTCCCCTCATACAGAGGTGTTTGCGGAGGAGCGATCTTAGGCTGCACAGGGGCGAGCTCGATGTGGACCGCGAGCGGATCGCTCGGACCGGCGATCTTGCTCTTGGCGCCTGCCCCAGATTCCAGGAGCACCTTCATGTCGTCAAGCTGGCATTGCATCGCGGCCATCGCTGTAGCTTGGTCACTTGTGGGTCGACTTTCGGAGCGGGAGCCGAGGCGATCGTGTACCAATATCCTGACTCCGCTATTGCCGACCTCGGCTCTTTGGCGAGGAGGAGCCAGATGGCTGGTCGGCCTTCTGGGAGTCGGATACGCCGAACTCCTGGTGATGGACTCGAGCTCCGTCGTCTCGTGGCTGGGGCCGGACTGCCCTGGTCGCCAAGACGGGTCTCTGCCTAGGCGATCGAAAACAGAGGTGCCCCGGCTGGCGAGCGCTTCTTCTTGCGAATGGGAGCCTCCTGGCGATCGCTCGGTCAGTAGCTCCTTGAACTTCTGTTTGGTCATGCGGCGGATGGCCGAGGGGGTGATAGCGGGCAGTGCGTTGAGAGTTCTCCGTCGCTCCTGTAGGATGGCCATGGCCTTTTCGATCTGTTCCGCGGTTTGGAACTGATTGAGCGAGAGGCTTGGGCTGTCCCTTAGGGGCGGGATCAAGAGTCTCGGACCGCGGCGGATACCCTCCGCCATCGGCTGTGGCTCGGACTGAGATGGAACGAGGCGTCTGGCGGACCGGCCAGCGGCTTTCTTCGATGCAGAGGCAGAAGACATGATTCTGAAAGTTTTCTCTGAAGAACAGTGAGTGTTTCTTCAGGTATATGCCCCGGAGAACAGTGAGTGTTCTTCGAGATGGTAGGAATAAAAATTGAGGGTAGATGCCCTTCTTCTAGCGCCAATTGTTGTTGCCCGAAATATTATCCGAAGATAGATATTGCTGGAATGGTCGAGCAACAGTAAATTGCGTGAGCACGTCTGAGGGAATGGAAAAAACACAAGATTTGTCGGGTTTGTTAGGCCCGAGCTTGAATGCTCTCGCGAGATGTTATTAATACAAATATTCGTGGATACAAGTACTAATGTAAGAATCTGATTACAATGAGTGTAAAAGATCCTATTTATCTAGCTCTTGAGCGAAGCTTTGGTGTTCTTGCTCTCTGCCGATCGTATTCTGTATAAGAGATGCTGAGAGAGAAGAAAGAACCGAGAGATAGCTGTTGCCAAGAGTCAGAAAGCCAAGTTGTGTGTGTTGCTTGTTAACTGGGTGTGAAGCAGACGAGAAATCAGACCCTCTTCCAAGTGCAGACAGCCTTTTACTTATAGGAGCAGAGATGTCCTGTTCACTGGCGGGCGATCGCCTTTTATGCAATATAATAAAGGGGCGATCGTCTTTAAGTCACATGGGATGTCTGCCTAAAGCTTGTGGCTGTTGCTGGCAGCCAGCTGTGCAGTCCAATGAGGAGCCAGCACGCGTCCGGAGTTGCTGTCACGGGCGGTCCCACGGTACACCTTTCGGCGGGCCTGTCGGCTAGTGGAAAGATGGTGACAGGCTGTGGTCAATGATCCATGAAATGCGGATCTTGTCTCGGAACTGCACGTGGGTGCCGTTTTGGGCTTCGGCCTTTGCCGACTGGACGATCATCGGCTTCGTGTGGCATAAGGCGGTCGTCAGCTGGTCGGCCATCAGGAGCCGGTCACCAAGTACTGAGAGACGATCGTCTTAGATGTCGATCGCTCGGCACCAGGACTTATCCTGGGACCTTCGGTCGTCGGCTAGTCGGCCACCAGGAGTCGATCACCAAGTACCGAGAGACGATCGTCTTAGATGTCGATCGCTTGAAACCGGGACTTGTCCTGGGACCTTCGGTCGTCGGCTAGTCGGCCACCAGGAGTCGATCGCCAAGTACCGAGAGACGATCGTCTTAGATGTCGATCGCTCAGCACCGGCACTTGTCCTGGGACCTTCGGTTGGCCTATCCGCCTTGGCTGCTGGGCTCTGGCTCGGTCGCCCGGTCTCTGAGGCGATCGCCTGTTGAGACGTATAAATCTCGACACAACACTTATGAAATGATGGGTCAGCTTAAGGAAATGTTCCAAGAGCAAGGCCGTCAGGAGAGGTTTGCCACTACGAAGGCATTGAATGGTTGTAAAATGTCTTCGGGTACTTCTGTGAGTGCTCATGTCCTTAAGATGAAGGGCTACATTGAGCATCTTGATAGGCTAGGAGCTCCTATCAGTCAGGAACTCACTACAGATATGATCTTAGCATCACTGCCTTCAGAGTACGATCAGTTTGTAGTAAACTTTAACATGCACAACATGGAGAAGACTATTACTGAGTTGTATGGGATGCTAAAACAAACTGAGACAAACATTAAGAAAGTTGTTCCTAATGTTTTAATGGTTCAAAAGAAATAGACTAAAAAGAAAGGGAATAAGATGGCCCCGAAAGATAAAGGTAAGGGTCAAATGCAAATGTTGCCTAAATCCAAACCTAAACCTTTCAAGAAGTCATCGAAACAACCCAAAGAGGGGACTTGCTACCACTATAATGAAACTGGTCATTGGAAAAGGAATTGCAAGGTCTACCTGGAAGAAATGAGGAAACGGAAGAGCGGTGAGACTGCTGCTTTAGGTATTCTTATTATAGAAGTCAATTTATCTACTTCTTCATCATGGGTATTAGATACCGGTAGTGAAGCTCACATTTGTATGAATGCGCAGGGGTTGTGAAAGAGTAGACAACTGGCAAAATGTGAAATGGACCTACGTGTTGGAAATAAAGCAAGAGTTACTGCTATTGCCGTAGGGACTTATGATATAAAGCTACCTAGTGGACTTGTATTGGAACTAATTGTTATTGTGTTCCTGCTATGGGTAGAAACATTGTATCAGTTGCTTGTCTTGATTTGGAAGGATATGACTTTACTATTAAGAATAGTGTAATGTCCATATTTAATAAAGGTATTTTTATGGAGATGCCTTGATGAGTGGGAGATTATATCCCATAAATCTTGAAAGTTCCAAATTTCTCTATAACTTGAATGTCAAAAGACTTAAATCAAATGATCTAAACCAAACTTATTTCTGGCATTGTCGTTTGGGCCATATAAACGAGAAACGTATAACCAAACTCCATAATGATGGAATCTTGGACACATTTGATTTAGAATCATATGATACGTGTGAATCTTTCTTATTAGGCAAAATGACCAAAGCTCCTTTCACGGGCCATACTGAGAGAGCTACAGATTTATTGAGCTTAATACATACTGATGTATGTGGACCAATGAATACAAATGCTAGACGAGGTTTCCAATACTTCATAACGTTCACGGATGACTTAAGCATATTCGGATATATCTACTTAATAAGTCATGAGTCTGAGTCGTTTACGAAATTCAAGCAATTTCAAAATGAAGTACAAAATCAGTTAGGCAAAACTATTAAACCACTACGATCAGATCGTGGTGGTGAATATTTGAGCCATGAATTTGACGATCATCTCAAAAGTTGTGGAATTGTTTCACAACTAACTCCACCTGGAACACCTCAATGGAATGGTGTGACGGAACGCAGAAATCGAACCTTGTTAGACATGGTTAGATCGATGATGGGTTAAGCTGATCTTCTAATTTCCTTTCAGGGTTATGCCTTAGAGATTGCTGCGTTCGTTTTAAATCGAGTACCATCTAAATCAGTTCAAATCACACCATATGAGATATGGACAAGGAAACAACCTGTTTTGTCTTTCCTTAAGATTTGGGGTTTTGAAGTTTATGTGAAGCGACTTATCACTGATAAATTATCACCCAAATCGGATAAATGTCTGTTTGTGGGATATCCTAAGGAAACTAAAGGATATTACTTTTACATCCCATCAGAGAACAAAGTGTTTGTTGCTCGATCTGGAGTATTCCTTGAGAAGGAATTTATTTCCAAGAAGAATAGTGGGAGCAAAATAACTCTTCATGAGATGAGAGAGCCATAAATAGATACTGAACCTTTAGATAAAACTGATTTAAACTCACATAGAGATGTTCAGACCACTTTTTCTATACTAGCTCCATGTAGGTCTATAAATTATCATCGTGAACCTGAGAGATATGGATTTCTCATCACATATGACAAAAATGTGGAACTCATGGATCTAGATGAGCCCACAACCTACAATGAAGCAACTACTAGCATTGAATGCGAAAGTTGGCTCTAAGGGATGAAATCCGAAATGAAATCCATGTATGATAATCAAGTATGGACTTTGATTGATCTTCCTGAAGGTTCCAAAGCAACTGGTTTCAAATGGATCTTTACAAAGAAAAAGGACATGGATGACATTGTATAAACATACAAATCACGACTCGTGGCGAAAGGATACAGACAGACTCATGGTATTGACTATGATGAAACCTTTTCGCCAGTCGTAATGATTAAATCAATTAGAATTATACTTGCCATAGCAGCATATTATGACTATAAGATATGCCAAATGGATGTCAAAACCGCTTTTCTTAATGGGAAGTTAGATGAGGATGTGTATATGATACAGCCCAAAGGTTTTGTCGATCCTAATAATCCTAATAAAGTATGTAAGCTTCTAAAAGCTATTTATGGTTTAAAGCAGGCATCCTGAAGTTGGAATCTTCGTTTTGATGAAAAAATCAAAGAGTTTGGTTTCATTAGAAATCAAGACGAACCTTGTGTATACAAGAATATTAGTGGGAGCGTAATTGTTTTTCTAGTACTCTATGTGGATGATATCCTACTCATTAGAAATGACATCCCTACTTTGCAAAGTGTTAAGCTTTGGCTAAGTAAATGTTTTACAATGAAGGACTTAGGGGAAGTTGCCTATATACTGGGTATAAGGATTTATAGAGATAGATCTAAAAGACTTCTTGCCCTAAGTCAAAGTACATATATTAACAAGGTACTGAAATGGTTCAGTATGCTTAATAGTAAGAAAAGGTTCTTACCTATGTCACATGGCATAAAGATCAGTATAACTCAAAGTCCTTGTTCGAAGAAAGAGAGAGATAGAATGAGCTTGATACCTTATGCTTCGGCTATAGGATCTATCATGTATGACATGATATGTACTAGACCGGATGTATCATTTGCACTGAGTGCAACCAGCAGATACCAGTCTGACCCTGGTGAGGCTCACTGGACCGTAGTCAAAAGCATACTTAAGTACTTGAGAAGGACTAAAGATATGTTCTTGATATATGGTGGTCAAGATAATGATTTGATCCTTAATGGCTATGTCGATGCCAGTTTTGAGACAGACCAAGATGATTCAAAATCGCAGTCGGGATATATATTATGCTTGAATGGTGGTGTTGTTAGCTGGAAGAGTTCCAAACAACCAACCATAGCTGATTCTATAACGGAAGCCGAGTACATAGCTGCTTCGGAAGCAGCTAAAGAAGTTGTTTGTATGAAGAAGTTCATTGGTGAACTGGATGAGGTTCCTAGCATTGTTGATCCAGTAAATTTGCACTGTGATAACAATGGAGCTATTGCACAAGTTAAAGAACTAAGATCACAACAAGCATCCAAACACGTACTTAGAAAGTTTCACCTCATTCGAGAGATTGTCACTCGTGGCAGTGGGAGGATATGCAAAGTTCACACGGATGATAACATAGCGGATCCTTTAACCAAGCCGCTTTCTCAAGCGAAGAATGATTGTCATATAAAGGCTATGGGTCTTCAGTTTATGTCTGTGTAGGACTAAGAGCAAGTGGGAGATTGTTAGTATAATGCTCTAACTCTACCGTTTACTAATAATGTGGAGTCATTTATTATTATATAATATTGATTATATTGTTGAATTAATATTCTCCTTATGATCATCAAGTATGTGACTTAATAGTAAAGCTCGTTAAAGCATTAAAGAATATTTATTCTAGATATCCCTAGTAATATGATTACTAGTATGATGCTGATACGATGACTATGTTTTACTGGTCATGAACATGAGATGTTATATCACGTCATAGATACATGTAGAGACATCGTATTGGATATGACCTAACAAAGAGAATTATATATGGATTAAGTCATTATAATTCCTCTGATTATTATATATTATTTAAGTCCTTATTACCTAAAGACACTATAGTTTCCTACATAATGAGTATCGTATTTTAACACAATACCAACGTCTTCTGTAACAAGAGACCATACAGTTTGTGATTGGATACGGTACGATTTATACAGAGGGAAGTAGTTTGTCCAGAGGGGACTTATCCCTCCTATAAAATGGAAAAGATATCCACGGGCCCTTGATAAGTTAAATTGTTTAAATGCATGGCCATGCTCAAATTGATCAATAAAGAGTTATTGATAAATATTTGAATTGGACAATTGTAACTTGAGATCAAGAATATTAATTAAGCTATATAAGGTCGACTTATCCATGCCTTATACTTAATTAGGATATCACGCGACGAGAGGATTAAATATTATACAGTAATGGGATTTCGTTCGTGCCGTCGAATTAATTCTTTTAATGCGGGTAGTCATAATGTCTAGCTAGAGGCCGCTTATGATTTATGAGTCGTAAAAATTATTTTATACTCATTGCCGTATTAATTAGAACCTACAGGATCACACACTTAAACGAGCAGAGCAGCTATTTTGTTCCGGTTGATTAAAAGTTGGTGAAGGGGTTGGTGAACCGTTAACCATGTTGAGGACTATATAAGAGTGTCTTGTGATAGCCCTCATATAAGACTTAATCACAAGTGAACACATATTTGTGGAGAGAGAATCAAAAATCTGATTTTGATATTTCTCTCTCTCAAAAGTCTTGAAGATATATTCAAAAGTTGAATAATCAAAAGGATCAAGAATATATCTTCATATCTTTGAAGGTTGATTCTTTGACCAAGAAAGTATCTAGAATACTATTGTAATCTTCATATAATCTTGTGAGTTTGATCTTTAATAACATATTGAATAAGATTCATAGTTGTTATTTTAGATCAAAGTTTAAGAATATTTGAATAATATTCTTGGTGTTCTTGTTCTTACCATAATAAAAAACATACCTATTCAAATTGATTTAAGTGAAATCTTTGTTGAATCGGAGCTAGCAATCCGTTAGATGCTCGGGACTTGTTCATTGTGTGGATACTGTAGAGGACGCTCGCTTCTTGCAATGTCTCTAGAAGGCTCGACCGAAAACACGCTACAAGAGGTAACAATCTTGTTCTTCGTACTTTGATAATATACTTGGATCCTCGGAGGGTTTTTACATACTATATTATACTTCCGCTGCTCTATTTCGATATATGATGAGATCTTAAATCTTTTTAGTTCAATAAAAACCAACAGTCTCGACGATCAATATCTAAGAAATGGTCATCATGTGTTTGACATCAAATGCGGATACCAATAGTTGTGATAGTATCTTTTGGCCTAACTAATATTTTGGTCATATTCGCACCATGATAAATTTGGTCCTTATCAGGTATCTTTGCGAGTCAATCGCCAAGATTTTTGTTACTATTACTATTATTGTTATTATTGTGGCGGCGAGGGATAATTGAGATTGACTGGCGCTGCCGCCATAATAGCGGCTGCAAAACAAACTGTTGGGATTCGGTGCCTAAAATGAAGGCCCAGCAGAAGCGGTAAAATGAAAATTAATTCGATCTGAATCCCTACGAGGATCGATCGAGCTACGTATATACGAATATAAAATGAAACACACGAAGATACGAGAAACATACTCTTGTAGTCCGTTGATTAAATGGTGTTCTTCTCTTGAGCGATTCTCCAAGCTTTAGTTGCTCTCCACGAATCCAATCCTCTCCAAGCTCTTGGATGATCCAATGCCGAAAGTACCGCGTCTCTACTTGCCACGCACCGGAGAAACGAATGGAATGACGATCACCCAATTAACCTCCAAGGTTACGGCTAGAATCGAATGACGAAGCTATCAAATGTGAATATTGCACTCTAAGTATATGACTCACAAACTCTCAATATATGTCTTGAATTTTCTCCAAGAAAAACAAGAAGAAATGAAGAAGAAGAAGGCTTGGAGAAAACAATTTTCTCTCTCTATTCTCTTGCTTTCAACCGTATGATCGCACAAAGTTTGGAAGTGAGAGTAAGTCTTCTCATCTTATTCATTTTCTTTTCACCACAAGACAAAAGGCACCAACTCAAAATTGATATCAAATGATATCATGTCCCCCAAAGTCTTGGTCTTCCACCTAACATGATGTAGACAAAACAAGACTCACATGGAGGTGAGTTGGGCGGTGGCCATCTAGAAGGGAATTGAAGAGTTCGGTTCGTTCCGGACTCCCGTGAGTCCAAACAGATAAACTCCAATTCCGTTCCGATTAATTATATCAATTAATTAATCCAATTAATTAATCATATCAAATACATAATAACATAATTAATTTCTCCAAGAAATAATTATATTCATGAATTAAATTAATCACCCAGTAATTTATTTAATTCATTAGGCCGTAAATTAATTTATCCAATAAATCCATTTAGACATCCAATGTCCCAATAATTAGATATCCAATATCTAATATTCATAATGAGAGAATAAGCTCGATTCATTCCGTCGCCAATCTTATTGCGCGACTCGGTAGGTCCGTCTCAGTTAGCAATGGGAGGAATCAAAGAGTAGTAGCACCACCTAGCCAGCCTGGCGGCCAACACTGTACCCCAACTGAGAACGAATGATTGGGATCATTCAAGAACCATTTTATCGTGAATACTAGTAAACGTATAAACCCTTCTTTCAAATGTCCCGATCAAGTTATAGGGTCACGGTCAGTCAAACCCTATCTGTACTTGACGTTATGCATGAGTTAATGCAAATTGAGATCGTCAAGCTCTCGTGTATCTAATACAACTAGCTCCAATGCTTTGGCCAAAGACTTATGATCTCATCTGCCAATAACCACATAGGACATATAACCCGTTCACTAACAGGAGAAAGAATTCTATCTTGGTATTTAGTAGAACCTGCTACTTGCCCGTCAAGACGCACGTCGAGGTTGACCCCCACCTTTCGATTTTCTGGGTCGAATTACTCTAATGAAAATCTTAACGTCACAAGCACATCCATACCAAATCCTCAAGTCGAAGATTTACGAATACCTATCACAACCTTTCGATTCCGTCATTGACTGTCCCGGAGTGAAATCCGTGTGACGAATCGAGGGTGAGTCGGTTCGAGTATACTAATACAATTAGCATACCTATAACGTGTGCTCCCACTAACCATTAGTGTTCGACAGGCACTCTCCACGTCAAAGAACACGTCATACAAGTCTTCACATAAACTTAACGCCCAGTCAAGTTTCATCGACTTGTGAACGATTAAGTATTTGAGCTATAAACCTTTCCAGTGCCGATCCACTTATCCAATAAGGAGTGGAATGTTTTCTTCTCAAATACACGGACTAGTTTATATATATATATATATATATATTTACGAGTCAGGAATGCCAGTAACTGCCAGTAAATAAAGAAACAAACAATTGCCTTATGATAATGATTTACATAATAATAAGTACAATGCCCTCACTCAAAATCCTATGAGTGGCATTCGAGGGCATACTCCTAACAAAAACAACCGTAGCGCTGCTAGGACCACCGACTTAAAGTCGGTTTGATGTGTGTATAAGACCATGAGAGGTATTTTCCCCAGCAAAACTTCAGACGTTAGCCGAAAGGAAACAGTTGAGCGATCTTATAAGCATAGATCCTACTGAACATACCCGTTGCCTGGAGCATATCAGCTATCTAGAGGCCTTAGCACAATTTCATCTGGACGCAAGTCAGACTGCGTAGGAGGCAGTTGTACGTGAATGCGAGCGTGCGGTGCAGCTAGAAGCTCAGTTGACTGCAGAATGGCGCACTCTTTGAGAGAGAGAGAGACACAGTACACACAGGCGAGAGAGGCCTTCCAAGATCAGATCCAGCAAGAGAAGGCAATGCTACGGGCCAACGCTGAGGGGATCCTTGCTATCCTCCCAGCATCCCCAATCCCGATAGTGGGGCAAGAAGTCGCAGAGGCCGAAGAGGATCCCAAGGAGGATCCCAAAGAGGACCCTCAAGAAGCGGTCGAAGAAGACCCCGTCGTCGTCGTCAACCCATGAGATATGCTTAACGGGGCATGCTATGTATCGACGTTTTCTCATAGATATGTAACGGTGTAATGTTTATGATTTAAGAATAAAATTTTCATGGATATGATTTATAAGCCGAATATATTCAACAACCCTCTTCCAGTTTCGAGTTTCGAGGATGAAACTTCTTTTTAAAGGGTAAGGGTGTAATATCCGTATACTTCATTATTAATGTATTTTATTTGGTCGTATTTTGTTGGGAATTGGTTTGTGAAATTTCCATGTTATATTGTTTGGTGCTTGAAATCGTGTGTATATTGGATTCAGAACTGTATGTTGACTGTTACTAACTATTGAGTCTTGTACCATTCGCACTGTGTTCATATCGTGTTGCTGGAAGAAGTGAATTAGCACACGTCAAATTGAGAGCTAGCGCACGTTAATGCTACATGAGTAGCACACGTTATCGACCACGGTAGCGCACGCTAATATGACTGATCAATAGATGCGAAAAGTTTCTAGATTCTGGGGATGAACAGGTAGCGTGCAGAAGGATCTGCACAGCCTTTCAAAGACGGCGGACCGCCTTTCAGCCCGATAGCGCATGCTACACTTACCCGTAGCGCGCGCAAACTATGACAGTATATATAGGCGTGCATGGTTCAGATTTCGTCATTTCCTCCTATCCTCTTTTCTTCTCCGACGTTGGGCAACCTTGGGCATATGTAAGTGCAGTTTTTGGCCGGATATCACCATCCATCCACGTCTTTGAGTCCCTAGTATGGAGATAACAACCTCTTAACATCTTTTGTCGTCTGGATCAAGGTAAATCATTCGAAACCCTAGTTTCGGGATTTTAAGGTTTTGTTGAGGTTTCATCCTTTGAAGTCCATATTTAGCTTTGATTTGTGCGAGATTATGATGTTGTAATTATAATCCCTTGTTTTTCATAGAACGTATTAAATTCCGAGTTCTCATCCGATAGTTGAGTATGATAGTGTCCGATTGATTGTGCCTAAGGGTAGAAGTTAGGGTGATTCTTTCTGTTTCCATAATATTGTGTTTGATACATTATCGTTTTATGTTAGGAATAAATCGTTGAAGAAAGTTCGGACTGCCGGTCCTCCCGTTCATCGTTCCCTATATCGTTGTAATTGAGGCAAGTACTTTGATTACATTTGTTGTACTTCGTGTGAATAAGTGGACAATGTGTTTCCTGTGAAGAGTGGTAATTTCAGAAAATGTGATTTCAGAAAGTGGTAATTTCTCTGGTTTGTGACATGTGGTCACTGAGTGTGTGTGAACCAAGTAAAACCAGCAAGGGTCCCCTGGGATTCGTTAGACTGCGATTTCTACGGATCACTTGGTTGAGCTGTACAACCAGAGAGGGCCTGACGAGGACTCCTGGGGTGTGTATCTCGCGTGAGGTTGTTTCATGTTGGTTGTTGTACTATATTCCGGAATATGAGTGATGATGTTATGGTTTGGATATCTTATTCACTTGTGGTACATATTCATAAATCGTTGTACTTACACCGACTGTTTACTGACCCCTTCGAGGGTGAATATACTTGTTGTGTATTTAGGTACAGGTCTTAGCGGCGAGCAGGCGCAGCAAGGGCACGAGGATGACGATCAATACTGATATCATATACTATTTTGAGTCTGTGGTCGTCCTATTGTGAATAGAGTTGTGTTTTGCCTTGTGCTCGTGCGAGTACTGTCGGGTAATATGGTTTGTTTGTGGTTTAGTCATTTTGGTGGTGTTATTATACTAGTTGTGGTCCCAAGGGACAATGTATTTTGAGTGTTGTAATGTATATGGTTAAAAGTTTAGTATCGTTAATGTATATGAATGTCTTAGTTTTTGAATTGTCAACGTGGATTTATGTCAGTCTAAGCCTGGTAGGTCCTCCAAAAATGATCTACGGCGCTGTAATATCTCTGAATCTCACGGAGGTGTTACACATACCATGTCTCCTCCTATGTAATATCCCCAATCTCCACTACTTCCTTTTGAGGTGCTGCAGGCACATTAACTACCTTTGGAATCCACTTCTTCTTCATCTCTAGTTTAGCTTTTGCTTCCGCAGGCATAGTGATAGATTTCCTCTTTAAACTGCAGTCATGCCCAGTAGTTAAACAGGACATACAGTAAGGAGGAATCTATTTATAAATCACCCCCTGCTCAACTCTCACATCTTGCTCATCTTCTATGAGGATCTGATGCAGCAACGGCCTAGTCACATCTATCTCAATTAACATCCTAGCATAAGTTTTATGAGTTTGAGCAGTAGAAGCCACCAGAGTAGCATTCTTCTTCGGAATCCCTACCTTCCTCTTCCTTGGTCGTCCTTGCCGGCCGGTCACTAGCGTAAAGCGCATGTTAGCTTGATGCCACTATCGTGCGCCACAAGAGATTTTTTTATGTTACTTCGTGTGTTACTCAATGATTTTTATTATTCATATTTTTTAACTTATGGGGTAGGTGAAGTAATTTTGTTGGCTCAATTTGGACAAGTGTCCAAAATGACTTGCACGATTAAGTTACTATATTTTTTGTTAAGCTGCGAGTAAACAGCCTAAAATATCTATACAAATAATGTAACACCCAAAACTAGATGGCTATCATAGTGCCATGGACCCCCAACTGGATCCACCGGGCGAATGAAAATTAATGATTTAAATAACACCACTGTAGTACCAAACCACAGTATATTACTACATACTCCGATGAGGAGTTTCAAGTACAATACACCCAGGAATATAAAATACATATATATTTCATATGAAGATGAAATATACAACACTGAATAAAATGAAAGTCCAAATGGAAACTGCAGCAGAAAATACACATGAAAAAAACATGAACAACTGAGGCCCCTACTAGTATCACTGGGACTCCTCACTGTCAACATTCTCTTCCCATGCATTTGCCTTGCCATGACCTGAGAACAACATCCTAACGGGGTGAGTTACACAAAACAACAATCCTCAAGAGTTGAACAAATACAATAATCACATATCTTAGTAATGAAATCAGGTCTGAAAGAGAGGCATCATAGTACGCCCGAGATGGGACGTGCAAGTGTACAAGTAGCCGAGTGTTCGGAATCCCGCATATACACACGCACTTGGCCTAATTAGTCTCACGGAGGCACGTTACCATGTGCACGGTCCAATGTATCGGATTACCCGCATAATACATGACCATTGTGTGCCCGACTAAAAATTCCATATGTATACCACCTGACAACGCAATACGATCCCGCAAGGTCACAAGAACAAAAGCGACCATGATAAATAATAATGAATAGAAATCCGACAAGGGCCAAGAATGACTCACCGAGGTGAATTAATAACGCAATGAGTGATAGCTCAAATGAAATGATTGGAACTGTCGTTCCTCGTGAATTAAGTGATTAGTTTGATAATTACAAGTCTCAACATGATTGATATATTATGAATGAATTACATGTATGATTGAACAACAACGAAAGGAATGATTATCCTTTTAACCGAGCAAGAATTTACTTCCCTGGAATTAGATGAAAGGGTACGAACATAGAGGTACCAAGGTTGAAGGGAAACGACAACTCCGAACCTAGACAAGTTCGTAATCAACAATCAATAACCCATCGGTAGGTAAATAAGTTGGAATACACCCGAAAACGCTACCCACAATATATGTATTCTGGTAATGAAATCTCTAGATGGTGAAACACACCCAACCATCCCAAATACTCAACAATTCCGGAAAATACATCAATAAATCCGTAGGAACACATGTATCTTGTTAGGAATACTTGTTAGATTTTGATGATGTCATTAATATAAAATCAAATGTTTATTACTTGGCAAAAATGTAAGGAAGAACCATATGGATCTATTTGGTCCTATCAAGCCAAGGACTCTGAGCGGCCGAAAGCATGCACTTGTAATAGTAGATGATTATTCAAGGTACACTTGGATTATCTTCCTATATAAGAAAAGTGAAACCTTGACCAAGTTACCTGAGCTGCTGAGAAGGATCCAAAATGAGAAATCCCTATCCATCATCAAGATCAGATCAGATAGAGGAGGAGAGTTTCTCAACAAAGCAATAATCGACATAATGATCGAATGGGATCCGGCATGAGCTCTCTGCGGCGGGACGCCCTAGTAGAATGGTGTTGCTGAAAGAAGAAACAGAACCCTGAAGGAAGCGGCAAGGTCCATGATTGCGAAGCGGACTGCCCAAAGGTTCTGGGTCAAGGCTGTCATCTGACTGCCACACCCGAACAGAGTATGATAGTAGGGAGACATGGCAAAACTCCCTATGAGGTTTGGAATAATAGAACTCCTACTGTTGCTTACTTTCATGTTTTTGGTTGTAAGTGTTTCATCCACAACAACGGTAAAACACAGCTAAATGCCTTTGATGCTAAAACTGATGACGGTCTCTTTATGAGATATTTACAAAGAAGCAAGGCATATAGAGTTTTTAATAAAAGAACCTTAGTTGTGGAGGAAACACCCCATGTTGTTTTTGATGAATCTACCACTGATTACAGGAACCAAGTTGAGCTAATTGAGAACAAGCTCAAATCAGCGACCCTTGAAGAAGTCATTGTACATGACACTGGAATGGTGGACTCACCTGCAGACCAGCCTGATGACCCAACTGTAGCTGCTGAAGACCCAACTGCAGATCAGACAGGATCACCAAACCTATCTGATCCAGTTGCTGCTGAAGAAGACCCAGCTGTAGCTGACAAAGACTCACCTGCAGATCAGATCCAGCCTGCAGATGACAAGACGGTAGCTGATCCAGTTGCAGACCAGAACCCAGCTGATGCAGAAATCCACCAGGGCAATCATTCAGGGGGAACAAACCCAGAAGAGGACGACATCCCCAAGTGGCTCAAAGATCACCCAATTCAGCAAATCATCGGAAAGTTGACTGATGGAGTTAAGACAAGACAGTCAACCCTACCAGCAGGAATGGCTATGTTCTCATGCTTTATGTCACAAATAGAACCTAAAACTGCAGAACAAGCCCTATAAGATTACTCTTGGATAAATGCCATGCAAGAGGAATTGGAGCAGATGGAGAGAAACAAAGTTTGGGAACTAACAGACAGACCTGATCACAAGAAGGTTATTGGCACCAAATGGGTGTACAAAAATAAGAGTGATGAAGACGGAACTGTTGTTAGGAATAAGGCCAGACTTGTAGCAAAAGGGTATGCACAGTGTGAAGGAATAGATTTTGATGAAACCTATGCACCTGTTGCAAGATTAGAGGCCATCAGACTATTCCTCGCATATGCTGCATTCAAGGATTTTGAAGTATATCAGATGGATGTAAAGAGTGCTTTTCTAAATGGAATCCTAGAAGAAGAAGTCTATGTAGAGCAACCCCAAGGTTTTGTCAAATGAGACAAAGTCTATAAGCTGTTAAAGGCTCTCTATGGACTTAAGCAAGCACCTAGAGCGTGGTATGAAACATTGTCTGTGTTTCTTGAGAAAAATGGTTTTTGCAAAGGGAAAGTGGACAAAACCCTATTCAGAGTGGAGCACGAAGGCCACATATTAATAGTCCAGATATATGTGGATGACATCATATTCGGATCAACCAATCCAGAGCTATGCGAGAAATTCTCCAACCTCATGCAAGGAGAATTTGAGAGGAGTATGATGGGAAAGCTTAACTTCTTTCTTGGACTACAAGTTAAGCAGATGGAAAAAGGAATTTTCATCAACCAAGCTAAGTATACCAAAGATCTGATCAAAAGATATGGAATGGAATCAGCCAAGCCAGCAAGAATTCCTATGAGCACAAGTACTCACCTGGATGCAGACGAGGCAGGCATATCAGTGGACTCAGCCCACTACAGAGGACTCATTGGATCTCTTCTGTACCTCACTGCAAGCAGGCCAGACATATCCTATGCCGTAGGAGTTTGTTCACGATTCCAGTCCAAGCCGAAGCAATCACACCTAGATGCAGCCAAGAGGATAATAAAATACCTTAAGTCTACAATCAATGTTGGACTATGGTACCCCAAGGATGATAATTTCGAGCTGTCAGGACACTCAGATGCAGATTTCGCAGGATGCAAAATCAACAGGAAGAGCACTAGTGGAACGTGCCAATTCGAACCAGACTGATATCCTGGTTTAGCAAGAAGCAGGTTTCTAACTCTATCTCCACTACAGAGTCAGAATACCTAGCTGCAGGTAGCTGTTGTGCTCAGATTTTATGGATTAGACAGCAGCTAAGGGATTATAATATCATTGCAAATGAAGTTCCTATCTGGTGTGACAACAATAGTGCTATTGCAATAACCAACAACCCGGTTTTGCACTCAAGGACGAAGCACATTGACGTTAAGCACCATTTCATCAGAGACCATGTGCTTAACAAAAGGGTTAGAGTTGAAAGAGTCAGCACAGACTACCAGATAGCTGACATCTTTACCAAACCCTTGCCAGAAGAAAGATTTTTGGAGCTGAGCAGAGATCTTGGATTACTGGATTAGGAATCTAGTACTGAAGCAAGCTGAAGCATTTCAGAGGAAGGACGGAACCAGCTAGAGAATCAGATCATAGCTGATGCAGGCAAGAAGATGAAGGACGGACAAAGCAACCTAGCTGATCAGAATATCAGGCGAGAAGTCAACTCACCTGATACAGAGCGGTCAACAGTCAACAAATCACACCAGCTAAGTCTTCTAAACTGACCTCTGAATATTTAATTATTATCTGCCATAGTTATAATACTATTATATTAATTTTGGTTAACAAATGGCATTTAAATATATATTTTCCTAAGCCAAGTGGCAATTTTTAATACACGCGTCAATCGCTTATTAAATCGACCTCCACTGTGGCCAATCAGAATCAACCGTCAAATTTTAAAAATGGGCCACCGATTCAAATTTGAAATTCAAAAGAATATCAAAAGGCGTACCACCGTTTCAAATATATAATAAATTAATCCATACGTCTTTTCATCTTCTTTATAAGGAAAGAAAACCAGTTACTTTACCTTTTACGCTTACCAGAAACCCTAGATTTTTCAGAGCAAAAATTCCTTGAACACCAAATACACTAAAATCTTTTATTTGCAGAAATGGCATCCTACTTCGAAGGCGTCAACCTGAAGGCGGTCAAGGACCAGATTATTTTCTCGATGGTCGTCGATTTTGAAGGCTTATTGGAAGCGAATTTGGAGGATTACGATGTGCTTGACCTGATTCGCGCAATGAAGCTCAATGGGATCTACCCATTCCTAGACATCAACCCTCAACATCTATACAAGGAGGATGTTATCGCGTTCTATCGCGAAGCTTTTTTAATTCAAGACGGAATTCGAAGCACTGTTCGCGGAAGGCAAATCGACATAACGCGAGAGTCGATTCGCAGAGTTTTCAGTATGAAGCATCGCGGCATAGCCGTCGAAGCTCTCAAGCAGTCTTCTGACGAAATCTGGAAGAAGATTAAGGTGGAGAATATCCCGGAAAAACTAAAACTAACTGCCAAGAGGAATGAGCTTAAGAAAGTTTATCGTTTTGCGTTGGACATAACCAACAAAATAATCATGGGGATGGCCGGCAGTTATGATCAACTGTCGTCGGCAAAATTTATGGTGCTGGGAGCACTAATTCAGGAAGAAGAAATTGACTGGGCAGATTACATATTCAGGCAACTCGTGCGAGAGGTCAACAAAGTCGAATTGCTTGACGATGAGAAGAGATTTAAGACAAAGCTGGCGTTTGGAACGCAGCTGAGTTGGTTGCTGGAAAAGACAGGCATGGTGGACCAGCCTGCCCCAGGCACCCACTCATCTGGTGGACCAGCCTGCCCCAGGCACCCACGAGACTCGGATTGTGGCTGTACTCACCCCCTCAGCCTACATCTCCGAGGAAGAAGAATCAGGTCTAATAATTTCTATCCCTGAAGCCAACTATACCTTTAACCTCTTAGAAAATAACACTTTCAATCTATCCATTGAACAACTACAACTTGTAAAACCTCTAGCTTTAAAACAATCGTTCTTTGAAATTTTTGAAGAATGGAAATTTTTGAAATCCTTATCCTTTGTCAAACTTCAATCTTTTATTGACACTTGTGGTTGGGACTATCCCCAAGCCACGGAGGATGTGCTGACAGATTTTTGTAAAACGTCAGACACAATTTTGATCCTTCAGGAGGACTGGTTCATGTCCAATTTTAAAACCAACATGGACCAGTTCATCCACTGCATTATGCTTAGTATTTTTGACGGATATTATGATAAAGTTGTTGAGGAGGTAGTTGAAAAGGAAATTAGGATTGAGGAGGTAGATGGAGAAGAAAATAAAGAAGTTGTTGTTTTGGACGATGAATAAGAAGAGGACGAGAGCAGAGAAGAAGAAAAGATCTTAGCTGAAAATCAACCTGATGAGGTAGAAAAGACAGAAGAGTTGAATGAAGAAGAAGAAGAAGAAGAAGGAGAAGAAGCAGAACAAGATGAAGGAGAGAAGAAGGATGATGATGAAAAGGAGAATGATGATGAAGGAGAAAAGGATGGGAAAGATGATGATGATGATAATGATGATGATGATGGAGGAGATGAAGGAGCTGAAAAAGAAAAGAAAAGGAAAATATTGAGGAAGAAAAGGAGAAAGAGGAAGAGAAGGTAGACGAAAAGGAGAAGGATCAGGAGAAAGAGGAAGAGAAGGCAGAAGAAGAAAAGGAGCCAGAGCCAGAGCCAGAGTGTTATCAAGAAGCTGCAGATAGGACTGTGGTACCTGCCCGGTACACCAGCCTAGACGCGGAGTTAGCTGAGGACTCCAGGTCAGGGACCCCAGAGAAGACCCCCTCTGGAGTACCAGCTGCAGACAGAAGCTTGCAGTCCAGTAGTTCGATTGCAAAAGGCTCAGGAGAGCACTCTCCATCAGCTCAGATATCTCCTGCCATGACTGAGCTGATCAGGCAGATAGTGAAAGATACAATTGGAGAGCTGCTGGCAACTCAGGTCACTCCTGACCTTCAATCCATTAATGCAAAGATCGACACTCTGCTGCAGAGAGAAGTTCCTCAGCCCCCTCCCCCAACCAACAACAGAATGCCATTTGGCATGTCAGATTGGATGAGCAGAATGGAGCAGCAATTAACTACCCTAATTGATGCTGGCAAAAAGGGGGAAGAGAGAGTTCAGGGGGAAAGAAGTAATCAAGGAGAGATAAGGGCAGAGATAAGAACGAAGAAGAGGCAAGATGTTCTTCAAATTGAAGGACCATCAAGCCTGAAAAGAAAGGAGATTTCTGCCCCCAGTCAACCTGAAGAGCAGCCCATGGAGAAGAAGAGAAGAAAGCAAGAAGAGCTACAAAGATTCGAATGGGAAGGCAAAGAATTGTGGTTTGTTGAAGAATTCTTGCCAACAGAATTCATGACTCGTTGGGCGGATGCCAAGAAACAATTCATAGAGCAGTTCTATCTCTGGGAGATACTTGATGATAAAGACCAACAGTCATTCATCAACTACATGGATAATAGATGGCCTACTTTGTGGAAGTTAATGCTTAAGTATGCAGCCAAATGGCAGGCTTATCCAATGATTCCCAGATTTAGAGCAGAGGAAGCGCCGACCCGTTTGGACAATGAGCTTAATGAGCTAGAGCTTCAAAGAGAAATTAGGAAGCTATGTGAAGAGCAAAAGTTCTCTTCAAAAGAAGACCAAGACTTTGCTGCTCTAGTCGTAAGAAGGAAGTATGGTCTTGCACCAGTCAAGATAAGACCAATCGGCGCTAAACCCTTCAGGCCTGCCAAACAGCCTATTCGAAGAGGCAGAGGAAGAGGCAGATGACTCTTATTTTTTTGTAATGATTTATGTACTTAAAATTTTCTTGTAAAATTCAGACATGTACTTGTAAAAATAATTTTATAATGATCTTTTGAATGACAATTCCCAGTTGTCTCAAAAACTAGACTGACTTTAGTTTGTGTCTTGCACTTAAGTGCAGACTTGATCATTTGATTACTTGCTTAAAGTTTTGCCATCATCAAAATAGGGGGAATTTGTTAGGAATACTTGTTAGATTTTGATGATGTCATTAATATAAAATCAAATGTTTATTACTTGGCAAAAATGTAAGGAAGAACCAAATGAGTATCTTCCATAGGCCAAATATGTTAAGCATAAAACTTGACAAAATGTAAAGAAGAACCAAATGAGTATCTTCTGTAGGCCAAAAATTAGTCAGGCCAAAATCGGCTAAGTACTGAGTACAGCTAAGTTCATCAGAGAGGATCAGTCGAGTCGAGTCAGAGTAGTCCTGGTCAACATAATTTATCAGAGAGGTTTGACCAGACTGCAGCCAAGTTACCTCAGAGAAGTCACCTGATCAGATTAGTCTCAAACAGTGAACATCAGAGAGGACCAGACTGCAGAGAGGTGAGCTGCTCATCAGCCTAGTCGAAGTCAGCCAAGTACTCCAAGTCCACGTCAGCATGCGTTGAAAAGTCAAGTATTACGGAAAGTCACATGCAACGTGAAGAGACAAATTGGAGTGATTTCCGCAAGAGATATGAATTAAAAAAGCTATCCAGACCCACCTTGAAGACTTTAAACGTTTTATAATCAAAAGATTCGGCGCATCACATGCAGAGTCTTCACAACGGTCGGAAGAAAGAATAAAATAATGGGAATCCAGCCTTGCAACGTTCAGAAAGATTAAACAAAGAAGTCTCCCTCCAACGGACGGATTTGTTCAAAAGATTTGCAACGGATACAAGGAAAAAGCTCAGAGATCGTGAACTATATATATCCGAAGATTCGAAACTGAGCAATCACCGGTGCGAACATACTTTCAAGCGATCAAAGCATTCAAGCAATCAAAAAGCAATCTATAGCATCGTGAAAAGAGCGGTTCTAAAAGTTCATACTAAAAGAAGCTCTTAGTTGGAGAAGACAAAAACTGTTGTCTATAATACTGAGTTCGGGGTACTTCACTGGTTGAAGTTAGAGACTGTAAAGGCATCCAAGGATCGAGGATCAAGAGGTGCAAGGCAGTCAAGTGTGGTACAACGGCACGGATTTCCACTGGTTGGAAGCTGTTGTAGTTTTGTTTGAATCACTGTAATATTTATCACTGGTTGAGAATTATAGTGAATTCATCTCCAACTGGTTTGGAGAAAAGTGGATTAGTAGAGGATTACCCCACCTCTGAGACCACTATAATCGCCTGCGTTCTTTACTGTTTTATTGCATCATACTTAACTGCTGCATTCATTGTTAAGTGTTTCATTAGCTACTTTCTATTCGTCATCAGCTGACTTCCGCATATATTATAGAACAAACGACTCCAAGTCATTTATTTACCTATCAGCTGAAGAAACTCACTCTTCGTGAAAAAGAGTTTAAGAGTTTCTACAAGTCTATTCACCCCCCCCCCCCTCTAGACTTGTACCTGGACGACTTGTGACCTACAAGTGGTATCGGAGAGGTTGGTTCATTTATTTCACGAACCAGATCTATATCAGATATATATATCTTTACTCTCACTTTATAATGGAACACATGCACTCTAGACTCCCTGTGTTTTCAGTTGACGAGTATGATCTGTGGAAGATAAGGATGCAGGCACACTTATCTTCGATTCATGACGACATGTGGTGCATCATCGAGGACGGTCCATTCATCTTTGAGAAGGACAACACAGCAGAGGAGATCGCAGCAGGGAAGCCAGAGAAGATTCCCTAGAAGAGGACGGAGCTGACCCCCGAAGAAAGAAAAGTGGCCAATCTTGATAACCGGGCCAGAGATGTATTATAGCAGACTCTTGACAAATCCACCATGGTCAAGATCAAGAACTGCAAGAATGCCAAGGAAATCTGGGACACATTAGCTTTAATGTGTGAGGGAACGGAGCTAATCAAAGAAAATAAATTGTCAATCGCCATTCAAAAGTTTGACAATTTCAAAATGAAGAACGACGAATCCATAGATCAAGTGGACACAAGGTTCACTGAGATTATTAATGAGATCAACTCCCTCGGCAAAACCTATGGCAACAGGGAAATGGCACTAAAGGTTCTCAGATCTCTCAACCCTGAATGGAGCATGAAGGCCGTGGCCATGAGAGAGTCCAAGGATCTGAATAAGATAAAAATTCAAGAGCTGTTCTCTGATCTGAAGGCTTATGAGTTCGAGCTTCCAAGTTCATCCTCAACTGAGCCTGCAGAGAAGGGAATTGCATTTGCAGCCGAGTCCCCTGCCAAGAGCCTATCTAAT
Source organism: Orobanche coerulescens (assembly GCA_033398695.1). NCBI lineage: Eukaryota > Viridiplantae > Streptophyta > Magnoliopsida > Lamiales > Orobanchaceae > Orobanche > Orobanche coerulescens. Next base: position 22,878,981 of record CM065805.1, on the reverse strand, counting down.
GTGAAGCCTACAAATCCATTAGATTTTGAGGAAGAAATGGCATTTATAATACAAAGGTTCAGCAACTTTAGAAAGAACTACTCCAAATACAAGAAAAACTATAAGGAGAATCGAGAAGGAACCGGAAAATTTGGAAGGCTGGAAAGTGGAATGCTACAATTGTCACAAGACCGGACACATCCAAATGGGTATCACAGCTCAATAAGGACGAAACCAAGAAGGAGGTGGGCGAAAGGAAGATAGAAGAAAGGCCCTCATCGGAGAAGACCGGGAGCATGTCGAATCAAGCGCGGATTCTTTTCGATGAAGATGAGGAGTATGGCGCACGATGGCAAACCTAGCGATGAAGAGGTAACTTCTAAACCCACCGGTTCAAATAACTTGATTCGGCCATGTCACAAGATATGGATCTGCACGAATCGGTAAATCGATTATTTAAAGATTTTGAAACACTCAAATCGCACACCAAAGTATGTCAAGAGAGAAGACTCGGTGCAAGATGAGAATAGGCAGCTGAAAAATGATTTCGAAAAACTCAGCCTAGATCTGAATAAGGTTGAGATAACTGCAGCTGACTTTAAAAACAAGGCTGATATTAGTACAGCTGAGATAAACAGACTAACCATTTTACTTAAAGAAAAATCAGCTGCGCTTGCTCATGCCAAAACTGAGTTTACTAAGCTGACACAGGTAAATAAAACTCAGGCGCAGGAAATAACCTCCCTGAAGGCATCTTCAACCCTGGAAGAATTGTGTACCAATAAAAAGCCACTATATTCCAAATCAGGCCTCGGATATGATCCTCACACTCCCTCTAGTTCTAAAAGAAAGTTTATCAAGGGAGAAACAATTGTCTCGACTATTGAGCCTACACATAAACCGATATTTAAAAACAGGCAACAGCCAAGTCGCATGTCTAGGCTGCAGTCAGGTTATACAAGGCAGCCACCTAGACAGGCGACTAGGCAGTGGCCCAGGCAGAAGCAGCAGCCCAGACAACATGCCCACTATTACCAACAACTCCCTAAAAACAGATTTCATAATGGAAGGGGCAGATGGAAACCTCAAGTTATCCTAATTACCAAAATGAACAAGTGTGGAGACCACAAAGATTTAATAAATGGTCTCAGCCTAGATTTAGAAATGGCCCACACTATCAACATTTTGAGGAATATCCGGTATACAATCCAAATAGGAGATTCAGACCTCGACCTTACACACCTTATGAGGGTTATAATAATAATAACAATTTCTATAATCCAAGGAGAAATCAATTCTCCAGGAAACCAGCTAACCCCAAAGGACCCACACAGATTTGGGTACCTAAATCTCTGCTTGTCTGATTACAGAAAAGATGGAAAGACTACAACCACATCTCCACAAGCTCAAATTTTGGAGGTGAAGAATGGTTTGTAGACTCTGGATGCTCGAGGCATATGACCGGGAACAAGAAGATGCTGTCCAAATACACCAAAGAAAGAGGTCCCGATGTAACCTTTGGAGATAGCTCTAGAGGACAAACAAAAGGCTTTGGAGAGCTGCACCGAGGAAATATTGTGATATCCAAAGTTCATTATGTCAAAGGGCTCAAGTACAACCTCCTGAGTATAAGCCAGTTTTGTGACGAGAAAAACCTAGTAGTCTTCACCATCTGGAAATGTATGGTGATAGATATCTTATCTGGAGAAGTAAAGCTACAAGGTTTCAGAAGGAGAGATGTATATATGATCGATTGGAACACAGGAACACCTAACTCCTGTTTTCTATCCAAGACAGTAGCTGAGAACGGATGACTGTGGCACAAAAGACTATGTCACCTGAACTTCAAAGCCATCAACAAGATCAGTTCTCAGAAGCTGGTCAGAGGACTTCCAAATGAAGCATTCAAGAAGGAAGCGCTTTGTGATGCATGTGAGAAAGGAAAGCAGACCAGATCATCGTTCAAACCAGTCTAGCCTACAACTCTCACAACAAGGATCTTAGATCTACTCCATATGGATCTATTTGGTCCTATCAAGCCAAGGACTCTGAGCGGCCGAAAGCATGCACTTGTAATAGTAGATGATTATTCAAGGTACACTTGGATTATCTTCCTATATAATGTTGTTACCCAGAATATTATCCGGAGATAGTATTGCTGGAATGATCGAGTAACAAACAAATGCGAGAACACTTCTGTGAGAAAATAGATAACACAAGATTTGCCGGGGTTGTTAATCCCGGGCTTGAATGCTCTCGCGAGATGTTATTAAAAAATATACTGTCGAGTACAAATATTAATGTTAGAATCTAATACAAGGAGTGTAAAGACTTCTAGTTATCTAGGCTTTAGAGCGCGTAGATTGCCGGAAGAACCAGATAGATAAATCTGTGAGTTCTTGCTTGGGATATATGATGAATGTGTATGAATATCACTATGAATGTATTAGTGGTTGCCAAAAGAGCCTTTGATTCTCTCTTTGGTGTGTATTTTGCACTTAATTCGTAGTAGAATTCGCCTCTCTTTGGCCACAGCAGTGAGTTCTCTATTTATAGGGGACAAGGTAGTTGGGATCCCTCAGGCGATCGCGGGCGATCGCCGTTTTCTATATTAAAATAAGATGGCCGATCGTCCCATCACGTGGGCCTGTTCCCTTGAGGTCCGAGGTTGCGGTGGAGGCGGTGGGCGAACCAATGGGAAGCCAAGACGCTGCGAGTCGCTGTCCGGGGAGGACCCACTTTGTACCTTTCGGCGGCCTTGTCGGTAGGTGTGGTAGGTGACAGGCTGGAGTCAATGGTCCTATCTGTCGGTATCCTTTGAAGATCCGCACGTGGGCCATCGTCCAAGATTCGGTCTTCGACGACTTTGACGGATGCTGGATCCATACATGGCACGAGATGATCGCCTCTGGTTTGCTCATTAAAGACGATCGTCAGACATCAAAAGACGATCGCTGGATACCAAAAGACGGTCGTCGTATGGTGCCGAACTCCAGGCGTTTGTCCAGAGTATGTCTTTCATGGTTGGCTTCTCTGATTGTGATGTCGATCGCCTATCGAGGCGTATTAATCGCCGCACAACAATTGCCCCCCAGCTCGCCTCGATGTTGAAAACACGGGGTGAGGTGGCACTGTTGGCGATCGCCAATGTTTAAACGATCAGCCGATCTGAATTCAAATATGGACGACCTTCTTTTGCGTCGGGAGCAGCGGGAAAAGAAGGCGGGCTTTCCAAAAGTGGCAGGGACACGCGTCGCGCCGCTGTTGGGGGAATCCGACGGTTTGTCAGACCTGTCGGCTGGCATGCCCTCGAAAAGACGCGTATGCGGGATTCGATGGCCGCATTTAATGCGTCCCCACGTGACGGTTGCGATCCAGCCCCCGAGGTTTCTCCTATTTGCATTTAGGCGCTCGTCTCCATCTATAAAAAGGGCAGGACTTCTTCTCCTTCACTTTTTACGCGTCCTTGCTTCCCTAGCCGAATTTCTGCATAAATTTCCGGAGCTACTTGTGCCGATCTCCCTATTTTCTCTAGGTAAGAAAAATTAACCTTCTCCCTCTCTTTACTTTCTAATATGTCGGGAGGATCAAAAGCTTTCGAGACCGGAAGTTCTTCCGCTGCCGCAGCGTCGCCTGAACGGGAGGAGATTCCCGTTGGAGTGGATAAGGAGACGGCCGTTGAAGCTATTCGAGCGGGGATTGCACCCGCAGAACTCGAAGAACTTTTCAACGAGGCCGAGGTGGCGAGGACGGCGGCGACGGCGGAGCGGGGCTCGCCGGTGGATGAGGATGATTTGGTGCGGGAGGCACAGGAACGAGAGAGTAGATTCGGCCCCGCCTACGTGGATTTTGCTCGGATGACGGAGCGATCGCGGACCACATCCGAATTCCATTTCGAAGCCTACACCGACGCTCACCCTTACGAACATGTGAATCGGACGGTCTTTCAGGCCGCCGTCCTGTCTCCGTGGACTCTCGGAAAGATCCGGAGTACGGCGACCAAGAAAGACCTGAGCCGTTGGAGGGCTAAATATCATATCCCCTCTGACGTTTCTTTGCACGTGCCCTCGGAGAATGAGCGTGCCGACCAACCGCCCAAGGATATGGTTGCCGTCAACGAGATGATTATGGAGGCGGGTCTGCGATTCCCGTTGCCATTCGCCGTCTCCTACTTGCTGATCGCCTGGAATTTGGCGCCTCTTCAACTGACGCCGAACGCATGGCTACAGATCATCTGCACGTTGACCCTGTTTGGCGGTCACCGGTTGTTCCGCCTCCTTACTGCGCTGGAGATGAATTACTTGTTTAAACTGGCCGTGCAGAAAGGGTCAATCGGCGGCTACCATATCCAAGGCCGAATCGGGAGAGTGGTCCTTGGCGTGCCGAATAAGACCAGGGGTGACCTGGCTAAATGGTGTTGGGTCGGCGGGGCATGGCGATCGGCGTCGAGTGACATGCCGAATGAGGAGTTGGAGATCCCCACCACTTTCCGGGAGAGGAATCCGAGTAAGGATTTAAACTCTCCCCTTGATTGAGCTTGTCTTGGACTGATCTAATTTTGTTTTCTTTTTGCAGGACCTCTCGTTCCAGCGATCGGCGACCTTCCATTCGATTTATTGATCGTTTGGGAGCGGATCCGTGCCTTGCCGAACTCCTTTATTGACGTTCGATCGCTTGGTACCGAAGCTCATCGGTTGGGGGCTCGATTGTTCTGCTACCCCCGTCACTTGAAAGTTCCAGGTATGAGTTTAAGTGGTGCTTCCTTTCTTGACGATCGTCTCCAGGAGGTCGTTTTGTTTTGTCTAACTTGTTTGTATCTTTTATTTGACAGAGGCTTATTTTCCCCGTTTTGCCGAGCCACCGCCAGAGATAGCCATGTCGAACCCGGGAGTTCTTGGTCGCCTTCACTTGGGCAAGCGGTGGTCGGCGTTCTGCGGCGGCGTCGCCCTGCTCGATGGCGAGCTGCAGGTGCCGATTGCCGAGCCGGTGGTTGGTGAGGAATGGCTTGGCGCCGCAAGAGGCGAAGGTCGGAGGAGTCCCGTCGATTTACGAGGCGGATGTATCAATTCTTGAGCCTCCGGTCAGCTGCGGCTCCTATCTCTGCCATCCGATGATGGAGCGATCGAGCCACAGGCCCACGGTCCCGGCCCCGGTCATCTGGCAGCTCGGCGAAGAAGGTGGCGATCGCCGAGGCGGAAACCTCCCGGGGCAAGCCTTATTTCGGACGCGATCCCGAGCTGGTCAATAGGTAAGAAAGGGTTAAAATTTTCTGAGTTAGGCATTCTGAGCATGGTATGGGCTAACTCCTTGGTTTCCTTGGTTTGTGCTGCAGGGTTCGTCTCGCCGATCCGGACGTCGCTCCTATGGTGCTGGACTTTTTGTCGAGCAAGGCTCCGCAACAGTCCCTCGAAGTCCCTGCTTATGTCCGCCAGTCTATCACCTCTCTGCCCAAGGCCTGGACGACCGATCTTGATGTGATCGCTCGTCGGCGATCTGGAGATGCCATGCAGGCGACCGTTGCCCTGGCTCTCCAGACGGCGACGATGGTCGTCCAAGCCGCTAGGGATTTTGAGGGGCGACCCTCCACTGCTCGTCTCCATAGCGACCTCGAGGCCGCCCGGAACAAAAATATCGAGGATGCCAACTGGATCCGGTCTATGGAGAAGGAGTATGAGGAGACGGCCAAAAGGGCTAAGCAGGACGTGGATCGATTGAAGCAGGAGCTGAGCCGCTCTAAGGAGGTTGCCGATCGGTCCCGTGATAAGGAGAAGGAAACCCGCCAGAAGCTCGTGGCTTCGTAGAGGAGGCGGCCGGGCTGAAGGCGATGGTGGATCGGCTCAGCGGTGAGCTGGAGGCGGCGAAGAAGGAGCTGGAGAAGGCCAGGGGCGAGAATGCTGCCAAGGCGGTCGAGCTGGCGGAGGTCGAGAAGACGGCGGAGGATTTGAAGGGGCAGCTGAAGGCAATCGAGGTCGATCCCTACCTTAACGTCGAGCACGTCGGCGAGTTCGCTTATTACTTGGCCTATCTTGTCTTTGTTAGCCGCTAAAAGCGGGGGTCGAGATCGGTCCACGATGGAGAGCTTCAAATCCTATGTCCTCGAGCATCCTCTGCATCGAGAATTATCCTTGCCGATCCTTGACTTTGTCGACTTCGGGATCGACTTGAGTTGGTATCTGGCAAACTCATTCATCCCGAGGCCGATGGGGAGCCCAAGCCGATCTGCAACCCGAGGCGAAGACCGGCGGCGGGGCCTTGAGAGGCATTTTTGTTCTCCTCTGTAACTTGTACTTTTTTGTAATGCCTTCGGGCCTCGTAATGTACGAAACTTGTGTTATGAATAAAATGTTCCTCTTTTCATACTCTCTTTATATACGATCGCCCCTTGAATGTTTGCGTGCAATTTTTACAAGTACGTGTATGATTGCTTTCGACGTTTTGTTCATCCGACCGATCGTCTGAGTGTTGAAAGCATTGATATGTTTTGAATTGGAATTCTTACTTGTAATTTTTGTCGAACGACTCCGATCGTCCTACGTGTGTTTGAGCGAAGCCGATCGTGTGTGGTTCCTCTTTGTTCGATCGTATTTAGGATTAGCTCGACCCATCTCTGCCCCCTTGTTTTTGTTCACTTATTGTAAGTAAGGAAACAAAAACTAGTCTGTCGGGCGAGCTATCTTCATTTTGCCGATTCTGAAGAATCAAGTACGGTTGGGGTGTTCGATGGACCGACCTCCCCAATCGTATCTTTGTGTGTGAGGGATATTATGTATCCCGCGACTCACTTTTTGTGAGGGTCCTCCGTTAGGCTATGCCTGCCTTGTTTTAAAACGAAAGGCGGGCGATCTTGGTCCGGAGGAGTCCTTGCGCGGGGCGTCGTCGGCTTATTCGACTCCACGTCCGCGGCTTGTCAGCTCTGCTTCCAATTCGGCCCGCCATGAAGATGGCGACCCTCGACGGTGTACGTTGAGACGGGGGTAGTGGCACGTCGCATTGTCCGGGTTCACCATGTTAAATGATGTACCTTGAGGGCGTGCGATCGTGCCTACTGATTATTTTGGAGGGGCCTTTGGCTACGCCGGCCTCGTATTTAAACGAAAGACGAGCGATCTCAGCCCAAAGGAACCTTGCATGGGCGAAGCTGTCGGTTCCATCGACCTCCAGGACCATGGCTGCATTAATTTTACCTAGGATCGTCGTGATCAGCGATCGTCGGCGGTATGCGATATGCCTGATGGGGCGATCGCCAGAATAGATGGGATAGGAAAAAATCTCATTATATTCCTTGTACATCATAGAAATTGAATACAAAATTATCACTGGTAGTATTTTTTCAGATGCACGGCGTTCCAGGGGTATTGATCCGGAGTACCGTCAGGATGTTCCAGCTCGTAGGCTCCTTTAGTTAGCCATCTGGATACTCTGAATCGTCCCTCCCAGTTCGGACTGAAAACGCCTGTGTGGGTTTGGATCTTCTTAAGGACGAGATCGCCCACTTGAAATCTTCTTTCTTTGACCTTTGAATTGAAGAACTTCTCGACTCTCCTTTTGTGGATTGTGTTCTTCATTTCTGAGGTCAGCCGTGTTTCTTCGAGCATGTCTAGGTCGATTCGTCGGGCTACATCGTTGTCGGTCGTCATCTCCTGCTCGGTTCGATGGATGAGGACGGCGATCTCTGAAGGAATCACCGCTTCTGTTCCGAAGGTAAGGGCGAACGGGGTTTCGCCGGTTGAATTGCGGGTCATCGTTCGGTAGGACCACAAAACGTCTGGGAGCTCGCTCGCCCATCGTCCTTGCCTAGATTCGAGTCGCGCTTTAATCGTGTGTTTGAGGATCTTATTCACCGCCTACCGCCTCGTCCCGAGGGTGATAGGCGCCGAGAATAACCTTTTGATTCCCCACTTTTCACTGCATTGCATGACTTCTAAGCCGCCGAATCGCTTTTCCGTTGTCGGAGATGATGGCCCGGGCATCAATCAAGATACGACGTTTTTCCATATAAACTTGATCAATTGCTCTTGACCGATCTTGTTGAGCGGTTCGGCCTCAGCCCATTTGGTGAAATAGTCGACCCCTACGATGGCGAACTTACAGCCCCCTGGAGCCGTTGGTAAGGGACCTATAAGGTCAATGCCCCATTGCGCAAATGGCCAAGGGCTATACATGGAGGTGAGGTGTTCGGGTGATAGTTTAATGTTGGGGCCCATTATTTGACATCTATGACACGATCTGGCATAGGCGATCGCATCTTTCCGAAGTGATGGCCAGAAAAACCCTTGTCTGGTTGTCTTATGGATGAGGGCTCGCCCGCCCGCATGGTTTCCACAAACCCCATCATGGATCTCATCTAAAACGAGCCGACCTTCCTCCGGTGTAATACACTTGAGGAGGGGAAGGCTGAAGGCTCGCTTGTAAAGCCGGTCGTCCAATAGGGTATATCTGGTCGCACGAAGCTGGAGTTGGCGAGCTTTAACACGGTCGTCAGGGACCGTTCCGTCCTTTAAGTATTTGATGAACGGAGTCATCCAATTCTCCTCGGCGATAGCGACCGTGGTAACCAGATTTCTGTCGATCGCCGGCATGGCTAACTTTGTGATTTGGATATTGGAGAAGTCGGCTGCCCCATCCGATGATGCTAGCTTGGAAAGAGCATCGGCCTGGGAGTTGTGCTCTCTCGGGACTTGTTCAATTAGTACTTCTTCAAATTTTGTGCACATTTCGGCGACCAGCTCTTGGTATTTGACCATCTGTTCGCCGCGTGCCTCATATTCTCCCTTGACTTGGTTTACGACCAAAAGGGAGTCCATGAAGATATGGAGGCGACAAACATCTAGGGCGAGGGCTAGATCAAGCCCGCCTACCAAAGCTTCGTATTCAGCTTCATTATTGGTCTCACGAAAACCGAAACGCACAGCATTTGTGAAACTATGACCGTCGGGGCTGATGAGGACAATCCCTGCCCCTGCTCTCGAATTTGTCGCTGAGCCATCCACATATAACTTCCAGGAAGGTCGGACGACCTGGGTTGGACTGTGAGGGAAAGTTAATTCCACCACGAAGTCCGCCAGAGCTTGGCCCTTGATCGCCGTGCGAGGAGCGTAGGTGATACCGTATTGGGCGATCTCCAGCGACCACTTGAGGAGTCGCCCGTTGGTGTACGGTCGGTGCAGGACTTATTTTAGAGGTAGAGTTGTTAGGACTTCCACTTGGTGATCGAAGAAGTAAGCCCTCAGCTTACGAACACTCATGACAAGGGCGTAGGCGATCTTCTCCAATGGTGTATAACGTGTCTCAGCGTCGTGGAGCGCCTGGCTAACATAGTAGATGGGCAAGTGGGCTTGTCCCTCCGCTCGCACCAGAACGGCACTTAGTGCGACCTCCGATGCTGCCAGGTAAAGGAATAGTTTCTCACCGGGGATCGGCTTTGCCAGGATCTGGGGGTTAGATAGATATTCCTTTATTTTGGCGAACGCTATCTGGCTTTCCTTCGTCCATGCGAACTTCTTGTTCTTGATGGTCGCGAAGAAAGGCTTGCTTTTATCGCCGAGCCGTGATATGAAACGGTTGAGGGCGGCTAGACAACCTGTGAGGCGTTGCACCTGCTTGATGTTTCGCGGTTCCTGCATGTCAAGGATCGCCTGTATCTTGGTGGGGTTCGCCTCGATCCCCCTTTGGCTCACTATGTGCCCCAGGAACTTCCCGGAGCCCACCCCGAAGTTGCATTTCTTGGGGTTCAGCTTCATGTTAAACTTCTCCAGGATGGCGAACGTCTTGGCAAGATCGTTGAGGTGATCTTCCTTCTTGAGGCTTTTGACTACGATATCGTCAATGTAGACCTCCATGGTCTTGCCGATCTGATCGGCGAACATTCTGTTGACTAATCGCTGGTAGGTCGCCCCTGCATTTTTCAAGTCGAACGGCATTCGGACCCAAAAGTATATGTCTTTTTCCGTGTGGAAAGATGTGTGTTTTACGTCTTCCTCCGCCATTGGGATTTGATGATACCCAGCGAAGGCATCCATAAATGACATCATTTCGCAACCTGTCGTACTATCGACCAAGTGATCAATATGGGACAGCGGGAAGTGATCTTTTGGACATGCCGCGTTGAGGTCGGTGAAGTCAATGCATAACCTCCAGGAGCCAGTTGGCTTTTTGACGAGGACCGCGTTGGCGACCCACTGTGGTTCGTCTGTGGCTACTCTGATCAATTTGTTGTTGAGTAACTTCTGTACTTCTATGTCGAGCGCCGCGTATTTCTCGGGGCCGAACTTCCTACGCTTTTGGTGAACAGGCTTCATTGCTCGGTCGATCTTTAGATGATGGCAAGCGTGTTCGGGACTTATGCCAACCATATCTTAATGCGACCAGGCAAAGATTCCGATGTTCCTACGTAGCAAGTTGATCAGATCTCCCTTTAATTCGTGGTCGATGCTTGCGCCGATCTGTACTTCCCGTTCTGGATGATCCAGATCCATCGTAATGCTTTCCAACTCTTCGACAGGGACGGTCGCCTCTCGTTTGGTGCGATCTCCGGACTCGGTCCTTGGATCGATGTCGAGACTTGGCTCGAAACCGATCCTTGGCTCGATGTCGTCCGTCAATTGATGAGAGATGGCGTCCCCTGAGTCGGGTTGGTACGATGTGTTTGGCTCGTCGATCTCCATGGGTTGATCGTCGATCGCTTCAATGTTACATATAGTATGGGAAGTATTGAAAGAAGTAACAACATAGGAGTAATTCAAACATCTTTTTGCCATTAGCTGATCTCCTTTTACAGTACCGACCGTCCCATCGGCAGTGGGGAATTTGATACAGTAAAAGAAAGATGAGGCGACCGCCTCAAAGGTTTCCAAAAAGGGGCGACCTAGGAACCCATTATAGATGCTGGGCCTATCTATGATTACAAAGCTTAGGTTCCTAGTAATCCTAACCTTGGGATCATAAAAGCATACTAGGTCAACGGAGAGCTTGATCCTCCCGTAGGCTTGGACTGTGTTGTCGCCGAACCCTTGGAGCACGGTGTCGAAAGGCTTGATGAATTTGATCAAGTTGCCGAGTCGGTCTAAGGCGGATTTGAATATGATGTTGCAGAAACTCCCATTGTCGACCAGCACGCGATCGACCGTCTTCCCAAGGATATAGGCGGAGATCACCAGTGCATCCTCTTTGGGGCATTGCACTCCCTCCCTGTCTTTGTTGGAGAAGGTGATGAGTGCGTCTTTAGAGATGGTCGGCTCCGGAGGTACCACGACATGGACCCCGGCGAATGCCCTCAGTTCGGCCTTTCGCTTCCTGTTCGACATGGTGGAAATCGGGGAAAGACCCCCGAGGTTTCCACCTCCTGCTTGAAGCATGTTGATCCGACCGCCAGAGTTGATCGGTGGGACCGACTCATCAGAGTACTCCGGCTCATGCTCGATTCTGGCGACCGGATTGGGAGGAGTTCTCTCGTGTTGTCGGCGCTCGCGCCCTCCGGTCCTTTCCGTCCTTGGCTCTGGCTTGGTGACCAAGTTGTCCAGTTTGCCTTCCTCAAACAGTCGCCAGAGCTGTCTGAGGAGGTCGCGGCATTGGCTAGTGTTGTGGCCGGGACTCTTATGATAGGCACAGAATTTGCTACGGTCTAGGTGACCGTGGTCCCTTATCGGCTTTGGTTTGGAAAGCCATTCGCGACCCTTGATCGCGTTGAAGATGTGGGCCGGAGATAAGTTGAGGTTGTGGAAAAGGTGGACCTCTACATCCTCGAAGGCTTTGAACTCGCCAGGCGGCTTGGCGACCGCCTTTCTGGGCTTGGCGACCGCCTTCTTTTGGACATGGGACGGTGCTTTTCCTTCTTCGGACGGTCCCTCGTCTAAGCGGAGTGAGAGCATCCTCTGCCTGGCCAGGAAACCGGCGGCCTTGCCGCGGAAGACCGAGTAGGTCGGGGGGATATCCTTTGTGAGGTGCCTGAACATGGGCGAGCGTCCGTGGAATCCGCTCATAACTGAGTTGAGAGCGAGCTCGTCGCTGATGGGCTCGCCGGTGAGGACTATTTCGTCTACCCGGTCGATGTAATCTTCGTCTGACTCGTCCTTCCCCTGCTTGATTTTCATCATGTGGTGGGGGCCTTCAGGGCGAGCGACTTTGGCGGCGAAGTACGTCGTGAAGTCCTTCGCCAGCTTCTCAAAGCCGTTGATTGAGCGAGCTGGTAGTGAGACGTACCATCTGTGGGCGAGGTCGCCCAGAGTTAACGGGAACATCCGACACTTCGTCGCGTCTGATGCTCCGCATCCGGTCATGTAGATCCGGAATTTGCTCAAGTGGGTCTCCGGATCCGATCTCCCCTCATATAGAGGTGTTTGTGGGGGATTGATCGTTGGTTGGACTGGGGCGAGCTCGATCTGAGTCGCGAGTGGTTCGCTTGATCCAATGATTGATCCCCTGGCGCCTGCCCCACTTCCCAGGAGCGCCTTCACCTCGTCGAGCTGGCGTTGTATGGCGGCTATCGCCGTCGCCTGACTGCTCACCGATTGGCTCTCAGAGCGCGAACCAAGTCGATCTTGTACCGATCCCCTAGCCCCGTGGTGAATGACGAGTTCCCTGCCAGTGGGTTCTTTCCTCGGGCGAGCAGGGGCTCGTTGACCGGCCTGCCTCTTGGGAGTCGGATAGGCCGAACTCCTGGTAAAGGATTCGGATACCGATGTCTCACGGCTGGGGCCTGAGTGCCCGGGTCGCCATGAGGGATCGCTCCCCAGGCGGCTGAAGACGGAATCGTCTCGCCTTACGAGAGCCTTCTCCTGCGGCTCGGGGCTTTCTGTCGATTTTTCAACATAGATCCCCTTAAGCTTCCGTTTGCTTGCCCGGTGGATGGTTGACGGAGTGATGGTGTGCGAGTCATTGGCCCTCTGTCGCTCCCTGAGGATGGCTATAGCCTCCTCAATCTGTTCCGTGGTCTGGAACCGATCGAGGGAGAGGCTAGGATCGTCCCTCGGGGGCGGGAGTGAGAGCCTAGCGTCGCCACGGTCGCCTTCCTCCTTGGGCTGGGATTCGGTCCGAGCCGGAATGAGATTTCCGGCAGATCTTAGGGTGGCTCTCTTGGAGGTCGTCGCAGACGTCATTTTCTGAAGGTTTTTTTATTGAAGAACAGTGAGTGTTTCTTCAAGTATATGTCCGGAGAACAGTGAGTGTTCTTCGAGACGGTAGGAATAAAAATGAAGGTTTAGATCCCCTTCCTCTAGCGCCAATTGTTGTTACCCAAAATATTATCCGGAGATAGTATTGCTGGAATGATCGAGTAACAAACAAATGCGAGAACACTTCCGTGAGAAAATAGATAACACAAGATTTGCCGGGGTTGTTAATCCCGGGCTTGAATGCTCTCGCGAGATGTTATTAATAAATATACTGTCGAGTACAAATATTAATGTTAGAATCTAATACAAGAAGTGTAAAGACTTCTAGTTATCTAGGCTTTAGAGCGCGTAGATTGCCGGAAGAACCAGATAGATAAATCTGTGAGTTCTTGCTTGGGATATATGATGAATGTGTATGAATATCACTATGAATGTATTAGTGGTTGCCAAAAGAGCCTTTGATTCTCTCTTTGGTGTGTATTTTGCACTTAATTCGTAGTAGAATTCGCCTCTCTTTGGCCACAGCAGTGAGTTCTCTATTTATAGGGGACAAGGTAGTTGGGATCCCTCAGGCGATCGCGGGCGATCGCCGTTTTCTATATTAAAATAAGACGGCCGATCGTCCCGTCACGTGGGCCTGTTCCCTTGAGGTCCGAGGTTGCAGCTGGAGGCCAGCTGGGCGAACCAATGGGAAGCCAGCACGCGTTGCGAGTCGCTGTCCGGGGAGGACCCACTTTGTACCTTTCGGCGGCCTTGTCGGTAGGTGTGGTAGGTGACAGGCTGGAGTCAATGGTCCTATCTGTCGGTATCCTTTGAAGATCCGCACGTGGGCCATCGTCCAAGATTCGGTCTTCGATGACTTTGACGGATGCTGGATCCATACGTGGCACGAGATGATCGCCTCTGGTTTGCTCATTAAAGACGATCGTCAGACATCAAAAAACGATCGCTGGATACCAAAAGACGGTCGTCGTATGGTTCCGAACTCCAGGCATTTGTCCAGAGTATGTCTTCCATGGTTGGCTTCTCTGATTGTGATGCCGATCGCCTATCGAGGCGTATTAATCGCCGCACAACATATAAGAAAAGTGAAACCTTGACCAAGTTACCTGAGCTGCTGAGAAGGATCCAAAATGAGAAATCCCTATCCATCATCAAGATCAGATCAGATAGAGGAGGAGAGTTTCTCAACAAAGCGATAATCGATTACGGCTGATCGAATGGGATCCAAGATGAGCTCTGCGGCTGTGACGCCCAAGAGAATGGTGTTGCCGAAAGAAGAAATGAACCACGAAGGAAGCAAGAAGGTCCATGATTGCGAAGCGGACTCGCCAAAAGGTTCTAGTCAAGTCACAATACTGACTGCCACACCTGCATCAGAGTATGATAGTAGGGAGACATGGCAAAACTCCCTATGAGGTTTGGAATAATAGAACTCCTACTGTTGCTTACTTTCATGTTTTTGGTTGTAAGTGTTTCATCCACAACAACGGTAAAACACAGCTAAATGCCTTTGATGCTAAAACTGATGACGGTCTCTTTATGGGATATTTACAAAGAAGCAAGGCATATAGAGATTTTAATAAAAGAACCTTAGTTGTGGAGGAAACACCCCATGTTGTTTTTGATGAATCTACCGCTGATTACAGGAAGCAAGTTGAGCTAATTGAGAACAAGCTCAAATCAGCGACCCTTGAAGAAGTCATTGTACATGACACTGGAATGGTGGACTCACCTGCAGACCAGCCTGATGACCTAACTGTAGCTGCTGAAGACCCAACTGCAGATCAGACAGGATCACCAAACCTATCTGATCCAGTTGCTGCTGAAGAAGACCCAGCTGTAGCTGACAAAGACTCACCTGCATATCAGATCCAGCCTGCAGATGACAAGACCGTAGCTGATCCAGTTGCAGACCAGAACCCAGCTGATGCATAAATCCACCAGGGCAATCAATCAGGGGGAACAAACCCAGAAGAGGACGACATCCCCAAGTGGCTCAAAGATCACCCAATTCAGCAAATCATCGGAAAGTTGACTGATGGAGTTAAGACAAGACAATCAACCCTACTAATAGAATGGCTATGTTCTCATGCTTTATGTCACAAATAGAACCTAAAACTACAGAACAAGCCCTAGAAGATTACTCTTGGATAAATGCCATGCAAGAGGAATTGGAGAAGATGGAGAGAAATAAAGTTTGGGAACTAACAGACAGACCTGATCACAAGAAGGTTATTGGCACCAAATGGGTGTACAAAAATAAGAGTGATGAAGACAGAACTGTTGTTAGGAATAAGGCCAGACTTGTAGCAAAAGGGTATGCACAGTGTGAAGGAATAGATTTTGATGAAGCCTATGCACATGTTGCAAGATTAGAGGCCATCAGACTATTCCTCGCATATGCTGCATTCAAGGATTTTGAAGTATATCAGATGGATGTAAAGAGTGCTTTTCTAAATGGAATCCTAGAAGAAGAAGTCTATGTAGAGCAACCCCCAGGTTTTGTCAAAGGAGACAAAGTCTATAAGCTGTTAAAGGCTCTCTATGGACTTAAGCAAGCACCTAGAGCGTGGTATGAAACATTGTCTGTGTTTCTTGAGAAAAATGGTTTTTGCAAAGGGAAATTGGACAAAACCCTATTCAGAGTGGAGCACGAAGGCCACATATTAATAGTCCAGATATATGTGGATGACATCATATTTGGATCAACCAATCCAGAGCTATGCGAGAAATTCTCCAACCTCATGCAAGGAGAATTTGAGATGAGTATGATGGGAAAGCTTAACTTCTTTCTTGGACTACAAGTTAAGCAGATGGAAAAAGGAATTTTCATCAACCAAGCTAAGTATACCAAAGATCTGATCAATAGATATGGAATGGAATCAGCCAAGCCAGCAAGAATTCCTATGAGCACAAGTACTCACCTGGATGCGCATTTAGGCAGCATATCAAATGACTCAACCCACTACAGAGGACTCATTGGATCTCTTCGTACCTCACCGCAAGGTGTCGACATATCCTATGCCGTAGGAGTTTATGCACGATTCCACCAAGCCGAAGCAATCACACCTAGATGCACCAAGAGGATAATAAAATACCTTAAGTCTACAATCAATGTTGGACTATGGTACCCCAAGGATGATAATTTCGAGCCGTCAGATACTTCGATGCGCATTTCGCAGATGCAAAATCAACAGAAGAGCACTAGTGGAACGTGCCAATTCCTAGGAACCAGATCGATATCCTGGTTTAGCAAGAAGCGGGTTTCTAACTCTATCTCCACTACAGAGTCGAATACCTAGTCAGTAGTCAGTTGTGCTCAGATTTTATGGATTAGACAGAATAAGGGATTATAATATCATTGCAAATGAAGTTCCTATCTGGTGTGACAACAATAGTGCTATTGCAATAACCAACAACCCGGTTTTGCACTCAAGGACGAAGCACATTGACGTTAAGCACCATTTCATCAGAGACCATGTGCTTAACAAAAGGGTTAGAGTTGAAAGAGTCAGCACAGACTACCAGATAGCTGACATCTTTACCAAACCCTTGCCAGAAGAAAGATTTTTGGAGCTGAGCAGAGATCTTGGATTACTAGATTGGGAATCTAGTACTGAAGCAAGCTGAAGCATTTTAGAGGAAGGACGGAACCAGCTAGAGAATCAGATCCTAGCTGATGCAGGCAAGAAGATGAAGGACGGACAAAGCAACCTAGGCGATCGTAATATCAAAGCGAGAAGTCAACTCACCTGATACAGAGCGGTCAACAGTCAACAAATCACACCAGCTAAGTCTTCTAAACTGACCTCTGAATATTTAATTATTATCTGCCATAGTTATAATAATATTATATTAATTTTGGTTAACAAATGGCATTTAAATATATATTTTCCTAAGCCAAGTGGAAATTTTAAATACACGCGTCAATCGCTTATTAAATCGACCTCCACGGTGGCCAATCAGAATCAACCGTTAAATTTTAAAAATGGGCCACCGATTCAAATTTGAAATTCAAAAGAATATCAAAAGGCGTACCACCGTTTCAAATATATAATAAATTAATCCATACGTCTTTTCATCTTCTTTATAAGGAAAGAAAACCAGTTACTTTACCTTTTACGCTTACCAGAAACTCTAGATTTTTCAGAGCAAAAATTCCTTGAACACCAAATACACTAAAATCTTTTATTTGCAGAAATGGCATCCTACTTCGAAGGCGTCAACCTGAAGGCGGTCAAGGACCAGATTATTTTCTCGCTGGTCGTCGATTTTGAAGGCTTATTGGAAGCGAATTTGGAGGATTACGATGTGCTTGACCTGATTCGCGTAATGAAGCTCAATGGGATCTACCCATTCCTAGACATCAACCCTCAACATCTATACAAGGAGGATGTTATCGCGTTCTATCGCGAAGCTTGTTTAATTCAAGACGGAATTCGAAGCACTGTTCGCGGAAGGCAAATAGACATAACACGAGAGTCGATTCGCAGAGTTTTCGGTATGAAGCATCGCGGCATAGCCGTCGAAGCTCTCAAGCAGTCTTCTGACGAAATCTGGAAGAAGATTAAGGTGGAGAATATCCCGGAAAAACTAAAGCTAACTGCCAAGAGGAATGAGCTTAAGAAAGTTTATCATTTTGCGTTGGACATAACCAACAAAATAATCATGGGGATGGCCGGCAGTTATGATCAACTGTCGTCGGAAAAATTTATGGTGCTGGGAGCACTAATTCAGGTAGAAGAAATTGACTGGGCAGATTACATATTCAGGCAACTCGTGCGAGAGGTCAACAAAGTCGAATGGCTTGACGATGAGAAGAGATTTAAGACAAAGCTGGCGTTTGGAACGCAGCTGAGTTGGTTGCTGGAAAAGACAGGCATGGCGAAGGGAAGCACTGACCCCTTTCATCCCAACAAAAGACTTGGTCATATGGACCACGAGAAGGTGAGAAAATTGGGAGGCGCAAAGAGAGCAGCCCAGATGCTGAAAGACCTACCTGACACAAGGCCTTATCCGAGATATTATTCTTCAGGAGAGTCGGACAGACCTGCAGCCGATATCCCAACTGCAGTCGAGTCAGACACCGAGTCCGACGACACTCCCATAGTCAGATTTAAGAGAAGGGGACCAGCCCCTGAAGGACATTCTACCATGCAGTCGTCACCAGAACCCTCTCCCAAGAGGCCAAGGAAACTGCAATTTAGTGAGGAAGAGCAGTCTGAACATCTTTACAGTCCCTCATCCAGGTCACCAACTCATCTGGTGGACCAGCCTGCCTCAGGCACCCACGAGACTCGGATTGTGGCTGTACTCACCCCCTCAGCCTACATCTCCGAGGAAGAAGAATCAGGTCTAATAATTTCTATCCCTGAAGCCAACTATACCTTTAACCTCTTAGAAAATAACACTTTCAATCTATCCATTGAACAACTACAACTTGTAAAACCTCTAGCTTTAAAACAATCGTTCTTTGAAATTTTTGAAGAATGGAAATTTTTGAAATCCTTATCCTTTATAAAACTTCAATATTTTATTGACACTTGTGGTTGGGACTATCCCCAAGCCACGGAGGATGTGCTGACAGATTTTTGTAAAACGTCAGACACAATTTTGATCCTTCAGGAGGACTGGTTCATGTCCAATTTTAAAACCAACATGGACCAGTTCATCCACTGCATTATGCTTAGTATTTTTGATGGATCTTATGATAAAGTTGTTGAGGAGGTAGTTGAAAAGGAAATTAGGATTGAGGAGGTAGATGGAGAAGAAAATAAAGAAGTTGTTGTTTTGGACGATGAAGAAGAAGAGGACGAGAGCAGAGAAGAAGAAAAGATCTTAGCTGAAAATCAACCTAATGGGGTAGAAAAGACAGAAGAGTTGAATGAAGAAGAAGAAGAAGAAGAAGAAGGATAAGAAGTAGAACAAGATGAAGGAAAGAAGAAGGATGATGATGAAAAGGAGAATGATGATGAAGGAGAAAAGGATGGGAAAGATGATGATGATGATAATGATGATGATGATTGAGGAGATGAAGGAGCTGAAAAAGAAAAGAAAAGGAAAATATTGAGGAAGAAAAGGAGAAAGAGGAAGAGAAGGTAGACGAAAAGGAGGAGGATCAGGAGAAAGAGGAAGAGAAGGCAGAAGAAGAAAAGGAGCCAGAGCCAGAGCCAGAGTGTTATCAAGAAGCTGCAGATAGGACTGTGGTACCTGCCCGGTACACCAGCCTAGACGCGGAGTTAGCTGAGGACTCCAGGTCAGGGACCCCAGAGAAGACCCCCTCTGAGTACCAAATGCAGACATGTGTTGCACCCAGTGGTTCGGTTGCAGAAGGCTCAGGAGAGCACTCTCCATCAGCTCAGATGTCTCCTGCCATGACTGAGCTGATCAGGCAGATAGTGAAAGATACAATTGGAGAGCTGCTGGAAACTCAAGTCACTCCTGACCTTCAATCCATTAATGCAAAGATCGACACTCTGCTGCAGAGAGAAGTTCCTCAGCCCCCTCCCCCAACCAACAACAGAATGCCATTTGGCATGTCGATCGATGAGAATGGAGCAAAGAATTAACTACCCTAATTGATGCTGGCAAAAAGGGGGAAGAGAGAGTTCAGGGGGAAGGAAGTAATCAAGGAGAGATAAGGGCAGAGATAAGAACGAAGAAGAGGCAAGAAGTTCTTCAAATTGAAGGACCATCAAGCCTGAAAAGAAAGGAGATTTCTGCCCCCAGTCAACCTGAAGAGCAGCCCATGGAGAAGAAGAGAAGAAAGCAAGAAGAGCTACAAAGATTCGAATGGGAAGGCAAAGAATTGTGGTTTGTTGAAGAATTCTTGCCAACAGAATTCATGACTCATTGGGCGGATGCCAAGAAACAATTCATAGAGCAGTTCTATCTCTAGGAGATACTTGATGATAAAGAATGCTCGCCCCAACAGTCATTCATCAACTACATGGATAATAGATGGCTTACTCTGTGGAAGTTAATGCTTAAGTATACAGCCAAATGGCAGGCTTATCCTATGATTCCCAGATTCAGAGCAGAGGAAGCGCCGACCCGTTTGGACAATGAGCTTAATGAGCTAGAGCTTCAAAGAGAAATTAGGAAGCTATGTGAAGAGCACAAGTTCTCTTCAAAAGAAGACCAAGACTTTGCTGCTCTAGTCGTAAGAAGGAAGTATGGTCTTGCACCAGTCAAGCTAAGACCAATCGGCGCTAAACCCTTTAGGCCTGCCAAACAGCCTATTCGAAGAGGCAGAGGAAGAGGCAGATGACTCTTATTTTTTTGTAATGATTTATGTACTTAAAATTTTCTTGTAAAATTCAGACATGTACTTGTAAAAATAATTTTATAACAGTCTTTTTGAATGACAATTCCCAGTTGTCTCAAAAACTAGACTGACTTTAGTTTGTGTCTTGCACTTAAGTGCCGACTTGATCATTTGATTACTTGCTTAAAGTTTTGCCATCATCAAAATAGGGGGAATTTGTTAGGAATACTTGTTAGATTTTGATGATGTCATTAATATAAAATCAAATGTTTATTACTTGGCAAAAATGTAAGGAAGAACCAAATGAGTATCTTCCATAGGCCAAATATGTTAAGCATAAAACTTGGCAAAATGTAAAGAAGAACCAAATGAGTATCTTCTGTAGGCCAAAAATTAGTCAGGCCAAAATCGGCTAAGTACTGAGTACAGCTAAGTTCATCAGAGAGGATCAGTCGAGTCGAGTCAGAGTAGTCCTGGTCAACATAATTTATCAGAGAGGTTTGACCAGACTGCAGCCAAGGTACCTCAGAGAAGTCACCTGATCAGATTAGTCTCAAACAGTGAACATCAGAGAGGACCAGACTGCAGAGAGGTTAGCTGCTCATCAGCCTAGTCGAAGTCAGCCAAGTACTCCAAGTCCACGTCAGCATGCGTTGAAAAGTCAAGTATTATGGAAAGTCACATGCAACGTGAAGAGACAAATTTGAGTGATTCCCGCAAGAGATATGAATTAAAAAGGCTATCCAGACCCACCTTGAAGACTTTAAACGTTTTATAATCAAAAGATTCGGCGCATCACATGCAGAGTCTTCACAACGGTCGGAAGAAAGAATAAAATAATGGGAATCCAGCCTTGCAACGTTCAGAAAGATTAAACAAAGAAGTCTCCCTCCAACGGACGGATTTGTTCAAAAGATTTGCAATGGCTACAAGGATAAAGCTCAGAGATCGTGAACTATATATATCCGAAGATTCGAATCTGAGCAATCACCGGTGCGAACATACTTTCAAGCGATCAAAGCATTCAAGCAATCAAAAAGCAATCTATAGCATCGTGAAAAGAGCGGTTCTAAAAGTTCATACTAAAAGAAGCTCTTAGTTGGAGAAGACAAAAACTCTTGTCTATAATACTGAGTTCGGGGTCCTTCATCGGTTGAAGTTAGAGATCAGAAGGCATCCAAGGATCGAGGATCAAGAGGTGCAAGGCAGTCAAGTGTGGTACAACGGCACGGATTTCCACCGGTTGGAAGTCATGTAGTTTTGTTTGAATCACTATAATATTTATCACTGGTTGAGAATTATAGTGAATTCATCTCCAACTGGTTTGGAGAAAAGTGGATTAGTAGAGGATTACCCCACCTCTGAGACCACTATAATCGCCTGCGTTCTTTACTGTTTTATTGCATCATACTTAACTGCTGCATTCATTGTTAAGTGTTTCATTAGCTACTTTCTATTCGTCATCAGCTGACTTCCGCATATATTAAAGAACAAACGACTCCAAGTCATTTGTTTACCTATCAGCTGAAGAAACTCACTCTTCGTGAAAAAGAGTTTAAGAGTTTCTACAAGTCTATTCACCCCCCCTATAGACTTGTACCTGGACGACTTGTGACCTACATCTCTAAGGTAGATAATCCATACTCAATATATTCCAACACATTAGCAAGCTAATTCGAAGAAATCGGAAGGAAAACCCCCAAATCCCGAAATTCTAGGGTTAGACAAAGTTTACCTTGATTTGAGTGGTGGAGAGGATTAAATGTTGAACAATCCGAACTAGAAGCTTGAAAATGTTGATAGATGATAGTAGCTCGAACAGATCTTCACAAATCGCCCAAACTCGCCCGAAATCGCCCCAGAAAGGAGGAGAAATGGAAAAATGACGAAATGGCGATGAAATGTCCTATTTATACTTAATCCAGCTTAGCGTTCGCTAGCTTCTGAGATTAGCGTGCGCTAGCGGTTTCACCGGGTAGTCCAGTGAACTCTGCCTGGCTCGTTAGCGTACGCTACGTATACTTTGTAGCGTGCGTTAACACCTTACACTTAGCATACGTTAACCGAGTGTTAACGCGCGCTACCTGGTAGTTGGCGTCCAGAAAAAGGAATCCAGAACCTACTGTCCACTGCCTGCTCGAGCCTTAGCGCGCGCTACTACGATGACTTAGCGTGCGCTACTAATACAACTAGCGTACGCTATTTCCCACTCATAGCGTGCGCTACGAATTCTCCATTTCAGTCCAGTACCTACTGGACTGTCTACCTCCATTACATTAGCGTGCGCTAATGTTGAACGATAGCATGTGCTACCAGTACCCAAATAGCATGCGCTATAAAGAGTATGTAGCGTGCGCTACAGCCCACACACAGGCTACCAAAACAATGATAATGATAATATTCTCGTCTCGATTCTCAGACAGAGTTGAATGACGAATGATAACTGATATACGATTCAGAATACACCGGATGGTTAACACAAATGAATGAATATGACTGATGAATGATTATTAATGAGTGAAAATTACTGAATGATAATTACTAAATTCGCTACCGGGTATTACATACTCCCCTTCTTAAAAAGAGTTTCGTCCTCGAAACTAATAGTCAAACAATTCGGGATAACTCTCCTGTATACTATCCTTGGTTTCCTAGGTAGCCTCTTCGACTCCGTGTCTAGACCACTGAATTTTAATCAAAGGAATTGCCTTGTTCCTCAATTGTTTGATTCGTCGCTCTAATACTCGTACAGGACGCTCCTCGTACGTCTGATCATCCGCGATCTCGATTTCATCAAACTGAAGTATGTGACCCGGGTCAGCAACATACTTCCGCAACTGAGAGACGTGAAACACATTATGAACTCGGCTCAAAGTCGGAGGTAAAGCCAGTCGATAAGCCAGACTGCCTACTCGATCTAAAATCTCAAATGGTCCAATGAATCTCGGACTCAACTTTTCCCTCTTCCCGAAATGGAAAATACCTCGACTCGGGGATACTTTGACCAAAACGTGGTCACCTGCCTCGAACTCCAATGGTCGACGACGATTATCCGCATATGATTTTTGTCGACTCTGAGCGGTCAACAAACGACTCCTAATCAACACTACCTTCTCGCGGGCGGCTATTAGCATATCGGGTTCAGTGCTGATTTATTCTGATAAGTCATCCCAACACAAGGGAGATCGACAACGACAACCGTATAAAGCCTCGTAAGGTGCCATCTTAATCGAAGCACACCAACTATTGTTATACGTGAACTCAATCAACGGTAGTTGGGCTTACCAATCATATTTCCAATCGAGAACACATGCTCTCAACATGTCCTCTAACTTCTGAATAGTTTGCTCAGATTGTCCTTCGGACTGAGGGTGGAAAGCTGTGCTGAAATTTAGCTGAGTTCCCATGGCACGATGAATGTATTTCCAAAAATGTGACATGAATCGCCCGTCACGATCAGAAACGATACTCTTAGGAGTACCGTGCAATCTCACGATCTCCTTAATGAACAACTGGGCAAGTCTCTCGGGACCCCATGCATCCTTAATCTCAAGGAAATGAGCTGACTTAGTTAAACAGTCCACGATTACCCAAATCATATTCATGCCACGACGACTCATTGGCAAACTCGTGATGAAGTCCATTGAAATATCCTCCCACTTCCATTCTGGGATAGGAAGCGGTTTCAGCATACCCGCCGGTCGCTGATGTTCTATATTGACTTGCTGACAGGTCAAACATCTCGAAACAAATTCTGCGACTTCTAGCTTCATATTACTCCACCAATAATTTTGTTTCAAGTCTTTGTATATTTTGCTAGACCCCGGATGGATGGAATAAAGGGTAGCATGAGCCTCTCTCAAAATCAAGTTTTTCAACTCATCATCCGCCGAAACGCATAGACGGTTTTTAAATCGCAAAAGTCCATCCTCGACCACAAATCCAGGGGCATTCCCCTGAGCCACATCCTCTCGAATGCACAACAGAAACGGGTCTGAACCCTGTTTCGTTCTGATCGCCTCCTCCAACGGCGATGAAATCTCTAGCATGCAAAGTTGCCCTTGCATCGGTTGTAACCATACCTCGATCTCAGGCCTAAGGAACTCTTGTTGAAGTTCCTTCTGAGCAGTCAAACGAGCAAACATTTGCTCCTGAACGGACTTACGACTCAAGGCGTCGGCGACAACATTCGCCTTACCCGGATGGCATTGTATCTCAATATCATAATCTTTAATCAGTTCCAACCACCATCTCTGTCGCATGTTTAACTCCTTCTAAGTAAATATATACTGTAAACTCTTATGATCGGTGAAAATATGACAAGTGATGCCATAGAGGTAATGACGCCAAATCTTCAATGCGAAAACCACGGACGCTAGCTCAAGGTCGTGGGTCGGATAATTGACCTCATAAGGCCTCAGTTGCCGTGAAGCATAAGCATTCATTTTCCCGCTCTGTATTAATACACATCCAAGACCGTGTCCGGACGCGTCACTATAAACCAAGAACCCTTCCGTCCCTTGTGGTAAAGAAAGGACAGGCGCTAAAATTAGACGGCTCTTGAGTTCCTCAAAACTCTGCTGACACGCATCATACCACATGTATTTCTTATCCTTCCGTAAAAGGCTCGTCATAGGTTGAGCGATTTTAGAAAATCCTTCCACAAATCGCCAGTAATAGCCTGCTAATCCGAGAAAACTTTAGATTTCCTTAACATTCTTCGGAGGTTGCCAATCCCGGATAGCCTCCGTCTTCTGGGGGTCGACACGAACCCCGTCTGATGAAATCACATGTCCGAGAAACATCACTTCGGATATCCAGAACTCGTATTTGTAAAATTTTCCAAAGATTCGTTCTCGCCTCAACACGTTGAGGACCTGATGAAGGTGAAGTTCGTGCTTTTCTCGGTTACGGGAATAAATCAAAATTTCATCGATGAAAACCACCACAAACTGATCTAAATAGTCGATGAAAACTCGGTTCATTAACTCCATGAATACCGCAGGTGCATTAGTTAACCCAAACGGTATCACTACAAACTCGTAGTGCCCATAGCGCATTTGAAACGCCGTTATTGTGATATCCGACTTTCGAATTCGCAACTGATGATACCCAGATCTTAAATCGATCTTGGAAAATACTGAAGCTCCCTGGAGCTGATCCAAGAGATCATCGATGCGGTGTAGGGGATATTTATTCTTGATCATATTCAGTCCCGATAATCAATGCATAATCGAAAAGAACCATCTTTTTTCTTGACAAATAACACTGGTGCTCCCCACGGAGATGCACTCGATCGGATATAACCCTTCTCGGTCAATTCATCCAGTTGATTCGTCAGTTCCTGCATTTTGGTCGGGGCCATACGATACGATGCTTTCGATATTGGGGACGTACCAGGCTCCAACTCTATCGTGAATTTAACATCTCTCTGTGGAAGTAAACCAGGTAACTCGTCTGGAAACACATCGGCGTAGTCTCTCAGTACAGGGATATCCGCCAACATCACTGATGATTTCTCGGTCTTGGTCATGTAGCACCAATAACCGACACACCCCTGATTGAGTAACTTCACTGCTTTCATCATATTAATAACTCTTCCGGAACGGCTGGGGTTACCCCCCTGAAATACACACTCGACTCCATCGTCTGAAATGATAGTGACCATACACTTATGGATACTAAGGGTGGCATCATGACGATTCATCCAATCAATACCCAAGATTACGTTGTCCTTAGGTAAGTCTACTACGATTAGGTCTGCCATCCATTCACGTCCCTCAAGCTGAATCAGACAGTTCTTAACTTCACGATTTCTGATATCTTCTACCGTCTGGTAGACCAATGACATAAGGTTCGCAACTAGTAGCACTATCCAGGTGTAGTCTACTCAAACATGATTCGAAAATGAATGAATGTGATGCGCCAGTATCAAGAAGGGTACACACAAGTTGAGATAGAATTTCGAGTGTACCTGAGATCATTCGGGCCTCTGGATCGTCGGTCCTCTTCATCTTATAAATTCGGGGCTTGCCGGCCTCCGAACCGGATGCTCCTGTCTGATAAGTATGGGTTCCGCCTTTATTTTCTCCCATCATCTTAAACGACGCGGATTGAGTAGTCTGATTCTGAATAGCCGACGGCTTTGGGGTCTGAGATGCCGTCGGAGTAGGTCTGGAATCTCTTCGGTAGAAACGGGCCTTATGCCCGGCAATCCCACAAACGTTGTACGTGATAGTCTGTTTCGGACACTTAGTGCTATAATGACCCTGTTCTCCACAGTTGAAACAGGTGATGGCCGAACTGACCACTTGGGACTGAGATTCCGCAGGTTTAGGCGCCATATAGGAGGTCGCTCAGAAAAAGTAGAACCCGTGTGAGGCTTCTTGAAGGTTGTCCGATTGCCCTCGGACTGATTATGATTCTTCAATTTTTTGCCAGCAGATGAAGATTGTTGCATAGCAATTTCCTTAACAGTAAGCTCATAAGTAAGAGCTTTCTTGATGAATTCGGCTAGGTTGGCGCAATGATGATTAAGCAATTGCATCCGCATATGAGGTTTCAACCTCTTATTGAAGTACTTGATTTTATCCGCCTCAGAGTGTATAACTGATGAGGCAAAGGGAAGTAGCTCCTGAAACTTCTCGGCGATGGCGAAAATATCTTCCTCCGCTGAGGGGTAGGGACTAAGTAGTTATGATAACGTGGCCTCCCTGAGTGGGGCCGGATAATATCTTTCCAACATGAGGGTCTTAAACTGGTCCCAAGTGCAAGATTCGTCGGTGGGCTTCAGAGATAGCCACCAAGAGTGAGCGCTCTTACCCAGATAGTAAGCCGCGACTGAAACTTTGTGCCCTTCGGGACACTCCACCATAGCAAATAGCTTCCCGAAATGCTCAAGCCAGTGAATAATATCCGCCGGCTCAGATGAGCCCTCAAAAGTAGGTGGCCTCTGGCGAGAGATGTCGCCGATTATACTGCTCACACTCCTCTCTTGCCTCTGAGGTGACGGCGGAGGAGCCTGCTGAGTCTGAGTGGTTGAATTCTGCATCGTCTCCATCATACGTGCCATCTGAGTCATTTGGGCCATCATGCCCTGCATAAATGTGAATGGGCCAACCCGAACACCTTCTGATTGGGCTGCATCTCGGGTACGACTACCTGACCGTGAATGATTATCTCCTGGTGAATGAGTAGCATCACCAGCTGAGTTGGCAGCATCGCTGCCTGTTGAACTAATGACTTCCCTCGCGTTCGGCGAGTGTTCACACGAGCTCCTGGGTTTTTGTAATATCTGCAATTTCGATTTTTCGGTAATTTTCTTTTTTTGGCGGAAGTCCATCTTAGTGACTCTATTGTGACCATTTCGTCATTCCCAGAATGATTAATTCTACACTTTTTGTCATCCGAGTTCGTTTCGGTGTCGTTTTATTGAGTTCCGTGTTCTTAAGCGACTTTTCCACGTATGAGTTCAACTTTGTAAAATCACCATCAATTCTGGAAACTCCAAAAGTTCTGAATCTTTTCAGTATTATAGAGCATCAAGTTAGATTTCCAATGGTTCAAACGGTGAGTCAATCGGAGTCCGGACGAAGGAGTTATGGTCGAAATAGCAAAAACTACACAGTGAGCCGGGCGCGGCTGTACCGCGGGCCGCAGCCCTCTGCTGGCCGGGCCGTGGCACTAAACTGGCTGCTGCTCGAATTTTGGCCGCGGGCCGCGGCACACGAGTCAGATTAGCTCTATTTCAGCGGGATTTTGGGAGAGGGTTTCATTTCCTCTCCTCTCTTCTTCTTCCTCTCGTTTTGGGCGATTGTTTGGGCGATTTTGGGGGATTTGTCTCAGAGATATCATCCTCCTCAAGTTCTTGGTGTGGATTAACATCATCAATTCGTGTTCTTCGTTATTAATCCGAGGTATTTTCTTGATTCTCTGGAGTTGATCTTTTTGGGAGTTTTGTTCTTGATTTCGTTTTCCATCCGATTTTGATAAATCGATTGATGTTAGATGTTGTTATTAAACATACTTATGGATTGTATATCCATATCTTCGGTCCGTTTCAACCCGAAGGATGATTTCGGTGTTCTTGGGGTGTAGTGAAGATTTGATGTTCGATCAAATGTTCGAATGAGTTTTCCTTCGATAGTTTGTTGTAATCTCCGTTGTTTTTTGTCTTGATCCTCGTCGTAATCATGTTTTTGTTGTTCCTTCCGAAGGATTATAGGGGCTCGAGGATTCCGAGTTGAATCCCGTTTGGTGATTGATAATTCGTGTGGTGTTATTCTCGTAGTATTCGCGGTGCTATCATGTTCTTGATAGTGTTCGGGAGTTCGGGACTGTTCGACCGCATCCCATCCGTTGTCTTGTTGCGATCGTGGTTTCGAGGCAAGTACCTTGTCCATACATTTCTTGTTTTGTGGATATGATGATCGGTGATCGTCTAAATGTGTTCGTTTGGTTGTTTGTAATGAACTTTCAAAAGATTTGATTTAGCCTCGCTAAAGGCTTCCTTTCAAACTCGTGTGTATGTTGTGATTGGTGTGTTTTCGTAAATGACTATGTGAATCCTATGGATATGTTTGGTGTTGATGTTGCGCTTAGTAATGCGTGTGTACGTGTATTGCCTCATTTCGGTGCGTTGTGGTTTGACGTTGTGTTTTACTAAGCGTTTGATGCCTCTGGGTGAATTGTTTGGATATCCTTGTTGTATTGTGTTATGTGTGTGAATGTGTGGATATGGGCGGGGCCTACTGTGACACATGGCATGCGATCATGTGGTCAGGATGCAACAAGCGATTGATCCAACCGTGAGAGCCTAAGAAAAATTACGGTGACACATGGCATGTGATCATGTGGTCAGGATGCAACAAGTGATTGATCCAACCGTGAGCACCAAAGAATACCTGCGGTGACATATGGCATGTGATCATATGGTCAGGAGACAACAACTGATTGATCCAACTGTGAGATACCGTGACAAGTGTTCACGCTGGTGTGTTTATAATATGTGAATGTGTTTTGCTCACCTCGGGAGGGTCCGACGAGCCCTCGAGGGAATCTAATGGTATAGCCGTGGATTCATGAGTTGGTGTTGTATTTGTGTGACCAAGATTTGCGTATCTTGGGTGATTATGTTGTGTTGATTTTATGTCCATCGAGGACACGTGACGTGGGTTTTGGCCCTGTGAATTGATGTTGATTTTATTTGTGAAAACAAAACCTTTGAGCTGTGACCCCTGTTGATTTTGGAAAGAGAAGGATTCGATAATCCTAAATTATTTTTCTATTAAAACTCCCGATGGCATATTAAACCATTTTGTAAATTGTTTCTCTTGAATTGTGATCTTTCTGTTTTTGAGTGTTTTACCCAAACTCTTGCTTCGGGAAGTATTTCTCGTTGTGTTTGAATCTTTGAGGATTTCTGGTCATTATTATTCTTGGAACTTGAATTGTATGACTCGTATTTGCACTTTGTACTTGCACTAGCAAAATAGTGGAATTTTGCTAACCCCCGAGTAATCAGGGGGTGGATGTCTGTATTTACATTCAGGTTTTGGGGAGCATAACACAGGGTCGGCATAAAGGATGATGAAAGATGATCGATACTAATCACATGAGGTCCCGTACATTGTTGTACTGGTTCAGTTGTACTTTATTTTCCGCTGCAGTGTTCTTTCCCCGTTATACGGGAGTGTGTTGTATTCGACCCCTGCATGGGCATGTATTGAGATTGAGTTGTATGTATTTATTGAAAGACCAAATCGGTCTACTGAGTCATTTTAGCATTAAAGGCATTTTTGAGATGTTCGATTTTTGCTACCAGTCTGGTAGATCCTTGAGGAAAGGTTCTACGACATGTAATGTCTCTGAGCGGATTCGGGGTGTTACAGTTTTGGCCCGCACCGCGGCCTCTTCCCATGCGTCCTCTGACAGCTCTATCCATACTGAAGTAGGAAGGTCACATGATAATTATAGATCTCGCATGAATATCGCATTATGATTACGTTATGGAATGATAATAATGAGCATACACGCTCTAACACAATGAACGCATTAATAATGCAGTAAAATGATCGTCGACATTACGTCGGAATATGATAAGATCGCATGAAAGATCAACTGAGGTGACATGATTATCTGATGAAATTCCTGAAATGATTATCTTGAACAAGTTAACAAGATTGATAATACGATCCACTAGATCAAACACTGAGTAATGAGATTGACTGAGTGATTAATGAGTTAACATGATCGACAAGATCTAAAGGAAAATGATTATTGAAGATTGTTGTCTTATGAATGATGAATGAGTTGATTCTTATTGCCATAAATTATACCATGGCGTCAGAAATCATACCATTCTTTTGGTCTGAGGGGCTTGACACTTGCACAGGTCACACGTGACGCGAAAGTCCAATGATACTAGTCTGATGAATGATGATTCTCAATGAGACATGACTCGAATACGTAGTATTCCAAATCAGTCTCCGATACCAACTCTGTAACACCCCAAACTAGGCGGCTATCACAGTGTCGTGATCCCCCAACTGGGATCCACCAGGTGAATAAAAATTAATGATTTAAATAACACCACTGTAGTACCAAACCACAGTATATTACTAATTACTCCGATGAGGAGTTTCAAGTATAATACACCAGGAATACAGAATACATATATTTATTTCATATGAAGATGAAATATACAACACTGAATAAAATGAAAGTCCAAATGGAAACTGCAGCGGAAAATACACATGAAAGAAACATGAACAACTGAGAAGACTTGGGCCCCTGCTAGTATCACTGGGACTCCTCGCCGTCAACATTCTCTTCTCGTGCATTTGCCTTGCCATGACCTGAGAACAACATCCCCAACGTTGTCAGTTGCACAAAACAACAATCCTCAAGAGTTGAACAAATACAATAATCACATATCTTAGTTATGAAATCAGGTCTGAAAGAGGGGCATCATAGTATGCCCGAGATGGGACGTGCAAGTGCACAAGTAGCCGAGTATCCGGAATCCCGCATATAAACACACACTTGGCCTAATTAGTCTCACGGAGGCACGTTACCGTGTGCATGGTCCAATGTGTTGGATTACCCGCATAATACATGACCATCGTGTGCCCAACTAAAAATTCCGCACGTATACCACCTGCAACGCAATACGATCCCGGAAGGTCACAAGAACAAAAGCGACCATGATAAATAATAATGAATAGAAATCCAACAAGGGCCAAGAATGACTCATCGAGGTGAATTAATAACGCAATGAGTGATAGCTCAAATGAAATGATTGGAACCGTCGTTCCTCCTGAATTAAGTGATTAGTTTGATAATTACAAGTCTCAACATGATTGGTATATTATGAATGAATTACATGTATGAATGAACAACAACGAAAAGAATGATTATCCTTTTAACCGAGCAAGAATTTACTTGATTGGAATTAGATGAAAGGGTACGAACACCGAGGTACCAAGATTGAAGGGAAACGACAACTCCGAACCTAGACAAGTTCGTAATCAACTATCAATAACCCATCGGTAGGAAAATAAGTTAGAATTCACCCGAAAACGCTACCCACGATACATGTATTCCGGTAATGAAATCTCTAGATGGTGAAATACACCCAACCATCCTAAATACTCAACAATTCCAGAAAATACACCAATAAATCCGTAGGAACACATGTATCCAAGGTAGATAATCTATACTCAATATATTCCAACACATTAGCAAACTAACTCAAAGAGATTGGAAGGAAAACCCCCAAATCCCGAAATTCTACGGTTAGACAAAGTTTACCTTGATTTAGAGTGGTGGAGAGGATTAAATATTGAACAATCTGAACTAGAGGCTTGAAGATGTTGATAGATGATAGTAGCTCGAAGAGATCTTCACAAATCGCCCGAAATCGGCCAAGGAAGGAGGAGAAATGGAAAAATGACGAAATGGGGATGAAATGTCCTATTTATACTAAACTCAGCTTAGCGTGCGCTAGCTTCTGAGATTAGCGTGCGCTAGCGGGTTCACCGGGTAGTCCAGTGAACTCTGCCTGGATCGTTTGCGTGTGCTGTAATACCCGAGGATTTTATTCCGGCTTCGTTGAATTTTCTTCGATCGAACGGACTGTTGGCGTCTGTGTTTTTGGAATCGCATGCTTGTACTGTGGTACGTTGAGTTTCGTAGCCTGTTCGTTATTGTTTTGGATCATAGCCGATGCGTCCGCGTGATTGAGACATCATCGAGTATCGAGCCGGGCAGTCGGAGGACTGGCTGGATCAGGTTACGGCTATAAGGCCTGGCCAATTATAACCGTAAGACGTCTGTAAGGCCTTGTTACAGCTGTTAAGCAATGGCCGGTTACGGCCGTAGTGATTTGGCAGATTTCAGTCAGTTTGCCCTGGGAGTTCGATTACAGTCGTAAGGCTATGCCGATTACGGCCGTAAGGTACGATCGTTGCGTATGCAAGGCTTCAGCCATTGTGTACGCTACATGCGTTGACCAGGTTACGGCCGTAATGAGCTGCCAGTTACGGTCGTAACGCTGTCGGCATATATAGGCCTGGGCTCGGCCAGACTTGAACCCACTTTACTTTTTCCATTTTTTTGTGGCGGCTGGAGACGGGAGAGACGAGGAGGTGAGCCCTTGGTCGATTCCACTCGATTCTAAGGTGTTTTGGAAGATTCTTGTCGATTATATCATCATCCAATTCGTGTTCTTCGTCGAATTGAGGTATTTTCTTACGTAGAACCCTAGTTGTATGATTTTTGGGGGTTTCTTCGTGATTGATTGATTTTGTCCGAGATTGATGAATTGTTCATGGTAATCTCATTGTATTGGTCATGATCTTCGAATTTTGTAACTCGTTTATCAATTTTTACCACACGGAACTTGATTTCTGATTCCCTTGAAGAACCCTCGGATTCTTGTTATTTTTCGGGTTGATTCGGATGCCGTTTAGTGTTATTGATTCGTGGTGATATTATTTTCGTAGTTTCATGGAGTTGTCGGGTTTTTGGTTGATCTTGGAAGTTCGAGGGCTACCCGACCATACCGTTCGTTGTTCCATTGCTCGTGGTATCGAGGCAAGTATCTTGCCCATACTTTTCATGTTTTGTAGACGGAATCATTGATTAATGATTTTATGTGGAATCTGAATGTTTAAATGAACTTTAAAAAGGATCGGTATGTTCTCGATAAATGTTGTATTTCAAAGGATAATTCGTATGCTTCGTAAACAAATGTGTTTTCGGTATATGTGTGTTGGTTTCGTATGTTAGGAGATGTTACAATAATATCTAGTGATTATAATAGACCGTATGAATTGCCGAGGATTGTGTCGTGGCAAGTGTATTTGTCATGAGAAAATGTGATACTGTGTGATATGATATGTGACTCCTTTATAAGGAGGCGGATGTTCCTTGTGGTTTGTAAATTATATGTGCTTGATATTGCGTGATCGTTGTAAGTGATGTGCCCTCGGGTAAGATTGTTGAATCTCCGAAATCCATACTTGCTAGTATGGGTCGGGCATGACCGTAGGGTTATCCAATCGGGTATGTCTTGCGGGGACTCCGAGGTTCGTGGCTTGTTAGCGCGATGCCGGGGTAACTTGTGGGGTTATACATTGGGTATGTCTTGTGGGGACTCTGAGGTTCGTGGCTTGTTAGCGCGATGCCGGGATAACTTATGGTTGTGGATTGATTGTGTGATGTACGTGTCAGGGGTTGTCCAATCGGGTAAGTCTCGTGGAGGCTCCAAGGTTCGTAGCTTGCTAGTGCGATGCCGTGACAACTATGAACGTACGTATGGTATGATGGTGTGACTGTTGTCACCGTGATATGCGATTTGGTATGGATTCCCATTGGGTTATTCACTCGGGTATGTTCTGCGGGAGCATCTAAGGTTCGTGGCTTGGTAGCACGGGACGCGAATAATCCTTGGGAATATGATGTATGGATGATTTGGGTCGTGGACCCCGTGTCTTTGTTATCGGAATTGTATTTTGGAAAATAATCTTTGGGTTGTGTCCCTAAGTGGTTTTGAAAGACTTGAGGATTCTTAAATCCTAATGTTTTAAAAACTCCCGAGGAAGTAAATGCTTTGTAAGAAGTACTTTGGGTTTAATTCCCGCCTTTCATGATTCGAACTGTCTTGATCAAATGATTTATCTCGGGAAGCATGTTCACGATTATTATGTTCTTGGGGTATGTTAAGTATGGCTTGTATTTCGTGTTTTATACTTGCACTAGCAAAACAGTGGAGTTTTGCTAACCCCCGAGTATTCGGGGGGTGGATGTATGTGTTGCGTCCAAGTACTTGCAGGTCGCTGGGGAGCAATTCACAGGATCGTTACGAAGGATGATGGAAGACCACGATACTAATCACATGAAGACCAGTATTTTGGTGAAGTTTTGTTGTTTCGTTCTACCGTTGTGGTATTTTCTATCTCATAGAAATGTTGTTGTACGTTAATCCCTGCGCGGGTATGAGTTATGAGAAAGAGTTATGTATGCTTGACGTGTATGCTGTGTAAAAGACCAAGTCGGTCTAATGGTTTGTTATTTAGCCATGTCGGCATGTATTGTACGTTGTGTTTTCTGTATTTAGCCTAGTAGATCCTCGTGGAGAGAGTCTGCGGCGCTGTAATATTCCCGAATGGTTTGGGGGTGTTACATGCGCTACGTAAACTTTGTAGCGTGCGCTAACGCCTTACACTTAGCGTACGTTAACCGAGTGTTAACACGCGCTACCTGGTAGTTGGCGTCGAGAAAAAGGAGTTCAGAACCTACTGTCCACTGCCTGCTCGAGCCTTAGCGCGCGTTACTACGATGACTTAGCGTGCGCTACTAATACAACTAGCATACGTTATTTCCCACTCATAGCGGGCGCTACGAATTCTCCATTTCAGTCCAGTACCTACTGGACTGTCTGCCTCCATTACACTAGCGTGCGCTAATGTTGAACGATAGCGTGCGCTACTAGTACCCAAATAGCGTGCGCTATAAAGAGTACGTAGCGTGCGCTACAGCCCACACAGGCTACCAAAAACGATGATAATGATAATATTCTCGTCTCGATTCTTAGACATAGTTGAATGACGAATGATAACTGATATACGATTCAGAATACGCTGGACGGTGAACACAAATGAATGAATACGACTGATGAATGATTATTAATGAGTGGAAATTACTGAGTGATAATTACTGAATGATAATAAATGAATTCGCTACCGGGTATTACAAATAAGCTTAAGCCCATTAAATCACTAATAAACAAGTCCTTAATGTGCCTTAGTTTAGCTTATTTGGCTTTTAGTTATATCATTCATACTCTGATTATATTAGGTCTAAATGTAAAATCCTAAATCTTATACCCCACTTTATATATAAAGATTTTATTAATGAGGATAACACATTTTTATCATACCCAACAATATAGTTATTATTATAGTGCTATCTCTCAAATAGTAGATTTTAGTTGATACTAATGCATAGATTTTACTTGATATTAATGCTTTAAATTTACAAGAGGGTGAATTAT
The DNA here is from genome assembly GCA_033398695.1 of Orobanche coerulescens. Taxonomy (NCBI): domain Eukaryota; kingdom Viridiplantae; phylum Streptophyta; class Magnoliopsida; order Lamiales; family Orobanchaceae; genus Orobanche; species Orobanche coerulescens. The sequence continues at coordinate 22,843,067 of CM065805.1, read as the reverse complement.
ATTAGGTCTCTTAATAAATTCTCTAATAATAAAAAAATCCTCAGCATTTGAATGATAACAAATTGGTCCACAACAATAACAGATTTGTCCATTTTTGGATCATTTTGTATTTTTATTTTTTATTTTTGGATCATTATGTTCTTGTTGAAATAGTATGGATCTTTTTGAGAAGGATGTATTTTATAGGGGGACTTAATGTAATTTTCTCATTACAAGACGAAGTTTGCAATTTTGCCCCCAATCTTTTTCTGTCACTAAAAGTCACCTCAAAACCCCAAACTTCCCGCAACCATCTAAAACCCAGTTATCTTTAAACATTTCTAATACCAATCACCGGTTACTTATTAGAAGTCCCGCTTTGCGTGGTTGTGAGTCCCGCTCTTTGCGTGGTAAAACCCTAGTGTTGACGGCGCCCATGGACGAGGTGATCGGTCGTTGGCGTCATCTCTCTATTACGGAAACTGAAAATGAGGAAATTGGTATTGGCGATACTTTGGTGGATGAAGGTAAAGCGTTGGTAAGGAAGGTTTGTTGGGGAAACTTCTTACCCGACGCCCTTACAGCAAACAGACGTTCAAACAAGCCATCACTCGTCTATGGAAGGTGGCTGACGGTTTCGAAATTGTGGATATTGCCCAAGATGTCTTCTTCTTCGTGTTCGAAGCGGAGTCTGAAATAGAAAGGATCTTGGCCCTTGAGCCCTGGACCTTTAATAGGTCACTCATTGTTCTGAAGGTGTACGAGGTACTTAATGCTGCTGAGGTTTCAGAGTTCACGCACACTCGCTTCTGGATCCAGGTTCTCAATATCCCTGATTTTGGCATGACTGAGAAGATTGGACATGTCATTGGAGATGGTATTGGTATTTCATTAGAGATCGATTCTGATTCTCAAGGGCGCTGCGTGGGCCCTTTCATGAGGGTGCGAACTCTGGTGGATATTTCTAAACCTTTGCATCGGGGAGCCCCGATCCGACTGGGCTCGAAAGTCGAAAGAGTTTGAGTTGATTTCCGGTACGAGAGAGTGCCTGACTATTGTTTTGTTTGTGGCATTATTGGGCATGGGGCCCCAGATTGCCGTTCGCCCAAAATGCGTGATATGGTAGCTTCTGGCAATTTTCCATATGGCAGATGGCTGCGGGCCGACCCACTCGGTCGCCGGAGAGAGGAGAGGAGCCGCAACGAAAATTCACCAAGTCCCCAAGGTGAGGCTGATTCTCAAGCTGGGAGGCGTTCTAACCACGAGGATGATTTGGGGGAAAGGGAGGCTAGTTTCCACTCCCAAACCCCTGAGCCGATGTTGATGGGATCTTCGAGCCCTTGCACGGATATTGTGTCTGCTCGTGGTGAGGAAGGCAGGACAGAGGTAGAAAGGGTATCGAATCGGAAGTCCTCGTTGAAATTGCTTTTGTCAGATGCACCGGGGAAGATGATTCCAATTGAATCTAGTTCTAAGATTCCCTTGACTGAGAAGGTCCAGATCCAGGCCCCCTCACCGCCTAAACACCATAGAGTTTCATCTCTGCCCTTTTCTATGAGCCCATCTAAAATCTTGTTTACTGCGGGTACTTTAGCTGGTAGCGGCAATAAATCTCACAGAAAGTGGAGAGCAGAGGCCCGCAGGATATCTGTTGAGGATGCTAATGACAAGGAGTCGTTGGTGTCGACACCGGGTAAGCGGAAGGCTCTTTCAGGGGCGGGTTTTGATTTCTCTGAAGCTAAACGGAGGGATATCTCAGATACATCCTCTATTGTTGCACCATCGGCGGAGGTTGCGAGGCAACCCCGCCGAGAACCATGAATCTCATATGTTGGAACGCACGGGGGTTGGGGAGCTCCCGTGCGCTAGGCGGGTTGCAGATGTTAATTCGCATTGAATCCCCTGACATCGTCTTCATTTCGGAGATGAAGTTATCTGGTATTGGAGCTAGCAAACTTAGGGAAAAGGTTGGGTTCAGTTGTGGGGTTACGGTAGATAGTATTGGCAAGAGCGGTGGATTGGCGCTTCTGTGGAAAGAGGGTGTCGATGTGTCTATCAAGCTGATGTCTCGTTACTTTATTGATGCTTTTATTTCTTTTACCGGTTTTTACGGGAATCCTAGACGTAGTCAGAGGGCGGACTCCTGGACTTTACTTAGACGTCTCAGTCACCAGGCTGATTTGCCCTGGGTTGTTGGAGGTGACTTTAATGAGATGGCCTTTGTTGATGAGAAGGAGGGCGGGGCCTGGAATGGGCCGCAAGGAATGGTTGCCTTCCATGATGCATTATATGACTGCAATTTGCTTGACATGAACTTTCGCGGTCCAAGGTACACATGGCGGAAAAATCTCTCTGGGGTAAATAACCTTCATGAATGCCTCGATCGTTTTGTGAGTAATCAGAAATGGATGGATGAGTTCCCTAGTTTTGAGGTTTTTCACTTGGGGTTTTTTGGCTCTGACCATCGTGCAATATCTCTCCTTACTGATGGTTCCAAAAGACGCCCAACTAGACAGGGACGAGCAAGCAGATTTCGCTTCGATCCAGTATGGATGTCGGCTGATTCCTTTGGGGATGTGCTCAATACTTGTTGGATTGAAAGTAGGAGACTTAGAGGTTTCTCTCTCACTGATTCGTTACGAGAGTGCGGATCGTCACTCAAAGCCTGGAGCAGAACTGAATTTGGCAACATTGCCATGCGAGCAAACGAGCTGCAAAATGAGCTTGATAATGCAAATAATGTCCCACCCCAATATATGGATTTTGCAAAAATCACTGGACTTCAGAAAGAACTGGATCGTGCGTTGGAAGTTGAGGAGTATTATTGGCGACAAAGATCGAGGGTTGAGTGGCTTAAAGGTGGCGACCGTAACACTAAATTTTTCCACCAAAAAGCATCAGCGAGGAAGCGTAAGAATTGGATTAATGGACTAGAAACGGAGTTGGGAGATAAGGTCATGGAGACTGGCGAGATTACTAAGGTACTTGAGCTCTATTTTTCGGACATCTTCTCCTCCTCATATCCGTTAGCGGAGGATCTGGCTCGAGTGACAGAGACTATAACAGCTTCTCTTTCGGCTGAAATGAGGGATTCTCTTGATGCTCCGTTTACTGCGGATGAAGTTAAGGGAGCCCTTTTTGGTATAGGGTCTACTAAAGCCCCAGGCCCGGATGGATTCCAGCCAATATTCTTCCAAAAGAACTGGAGTATCCTTGGCAGTGATGTTGTTGATTTTGCATTAGGGGTCCTAAATGAGGGGAAATCAGTGGATGAATTTAACGAGACGCTTATTGTGTTGATCCCCAAAAGTGCCAACCCGCTACGTGCTTCCGATTATAGGCCGATCAGCTTGTGCAATGTGTTCTATAAAATTGTCTCGAAATCCATAGCAAACAGATTGAAAGTCGCCCTTCCATCCTTGATATCAGAGGAACAGAGTGCTTTCGTACCGGGGCTGTTAATTTCGGATAATGTTTTAGCAGCTTATGAAACACTACATACCTTGAGAAGCAAATCTAATGGTCGAGTAGGTGTGATGGGGCTAAAATTAGATTTAAGCAAAGCTTATGACAGGGTCGAGTGGGATTTCTTGAGGGCAGTGTTGACCCGTATGGGTTTTAGTCAGCGATGGTTAAGATTGGTGTTGGACTGTGTTTCTTCAGCAAGATTCGCCTTCAAATTCAATGGAGTGGTAAATGGGTCCGTTACACCTCATCGGGGACTGAGGCAGGGGTGCCCACTATCTCCATACCTTTTTTTACTTTGTATGGAAGGCTTGTCCTCATTGTTACGCCATTCTGTGAGCCAGGGACTTATTCAGGGGATTGCGGCTGCGAGGGGGCCCCCGAGAGTCAGTCATCTTCTTTTTGCAGATGACTCGATAATTTTCAGTCGGGCAAGACTTAGCGATGGGTTAGCTATCCGTCAAATTTTGGATATCTATGCGAGTGCATCTGGACAACATATTAATGTTCAGAAATCGGTTTTTTCTTTCAGTCCTAATGTTAGTAATGAAGTTTGGGAGAGTATTTGCAATGTGTTTGGCTTGGCTTATGGGGGTGCAGTTCATGACAAATATTTGGGACTCCCCGCCTTTGTGGGGAGGAATAAGCGTAGAACTTTTCAGATTGTCAAAGATAAGGTACTGAAGAAGATTGGGATGTGGAGGGTCGAAGCCTTTTCTTCGGGTGGAAAAGAAATTTTAATCAAGGCTGTTGCTCAGTCAACAGCAACCTACTTCATGAGTATGTTTAAAATCCCACTGTCGATTTGCCAAGAACTTCAAGCAGCAGTATCGCGTTTCTAGTGGGGCGGTTCCTAGGAGAAACGTAAAATTCATTGGCTTCGTTGGGAAAAGTTGTGTCGACCAAAGCATTGTGGCGGCATGGGATTCTGGGACCTTGAAGCTTTCAATCAGGCTTTGTTAGCTAAACAAGCATGGCGCCTGCTGGACAACAGGTCATCCCTTGTGAGCAGAATTTTTGCAGCAAAATATTATGTTCGAGATTCGCTCTTGGAAGCTAAACTGGGAAATAACCCGTCCTATATTTGGCGGAGCATTCTATGGGGGAGGGATCTGCTCAAGTTAGGGTTAAGGTGGCGAGTGGGAAATGAGAGCCGCGTTGCTGTTTTCTCGGACCCTTGGCTACCTCGGGCTTCCACGTTTCGTCTTATTTCAAAGGGGGCTGACAACTCAGCCTTGCGAGTTTCTGATTTGATCTCACACCGGCAATGGAATCGTGATCTTGTTTATAATTTGCTGGGGCCTCTTGACAGGGAAGTCGTCCTCAACATTCCCTTGACTCGTGTTGATGTGGCGGACAAACTTATTTGGCACTACGAATCACGTGGACACTATACAGTACGCTCGGGATATAAACTTGCTATGGGAACGAAAGACGGGGCTAGTTCTTCTTCAACCGGTATCGATACACAGTGGTGGTGCAAACTTTGGCGTCTTCGGTTGCCTAGCAAAATCAAGATTTTCGCGTGGAGAGTCTTCTATAATGTGTTGCCATGTTCTGTTATGCTTGCCAAGCGTAAAATGGCCTGCCATCCGGAATGCGCCAGTTGTGGTGGTGGTCCAGAAACGGTGGAACATGCTTTACGCGATTTTTCGTTGGCGAAGAAGGTGTGGGAGGGAAGTAGCTTGGCCTCATTTATTTATAAGTCAAAGAGGTCCCTATTGGTGGATTTGTGTATTCTCGCGGCCTCGACGCTCTCTCTTGATGATTTGGAGATCTTTGTAGTATTAATGTGGGCTATTTGGTGTGCTCGTAACAAGAGGATTTTTAATAATGTTTCTCTTCGACCCAATGAAGTATTGGCTGTGGGTGGTGGTATACTAAATGATTATCAGTCGTGCGCAGGGGCCATGACGATCACTTTCCCGGCTGCACCAATCACTCGAGAGGGGAGATGGTGCTGTCCATCTCCGGGTGAGCTGAAACTAAACACGGATGCATCAGTTAAGGTAGGAGCTCCGTTCATGGGCTGTGGGGCAGTGATTCGTGATGATTCAGGGAGTGTTGTAGCATGTTGCGCCTTGCCTTTGGTTGGTTGTTTCCCTCCTTTTATTGCTGAATTATTGGCGCCTCGAGCGGGGTTGGAATTTGCGCTGAGCCTTGATCTACATGTCATTGAAGTGGAATGTGATGCACAAAAGGCGGTGGCGGCAGTCAAGGTCCTGGTGAGGACGAAATCGGGCTGATCTTGAAAGATATTCGGTCACTGCTAGGAGGACACTTTCTCCCCAGTAAGCTTTCATTTGTACCACGCGATTGCAATGCAGTCGCACACACTTTAGCGAATTCTGTGTTTTCTTCTGGCTCTTTTGTTTATGGTTGTGATGCTGTACCAAGAAGGTTAAGTTCGGCTGTTTTGGCCGATCTTTGTTAATGAATAGAATCATATTTTCCTTTCAAAAAAAAAACATTTCTTCCTCCAATCGTCCGCATAAAAGACTTGCAAACAACAACATTACGCAATGCCTCAACGACTCCTGTAAAAAGTGGAGTAAGGGGAGATCGGATGTGCGCAGCCTTACCTATGTCTTAATACAGAGATGCTGTTTCTGGATGATTCAAAATGAAAATTAAATCGAGAATTACATGAAATGATTAGTACTTTATGAGAAAAAGAAGTGCAAATCGTTTAGTGAGTTATTTTATTTTAATGCATTGGAATCGGAACAAAAGGAGGAGGAGTTTTTGGCCCATTCAAAAAAGGAAAAAAAGAATAGTTTTTCTGTCGCTGGAAAAAAAGAATCGTTTTGCTTGTTTTCCCGTCTAGGAAGCAAGATTAATGGCTTTTAGACGAAGCATAACTGCTCGAGCCAAGCTGATTCACCAACAGCAACGATTTGCTATTCCATTTTCGCACTTACATCGCGATGATGACGATCGTGAAAGCCTTCCGCATAATAAACCCATTTCCAGAAACCCTAATATCCCCAGTTATATCCAGCACCGCGTGTTCGGGAGCGGAAATAAGTTCGGCACGTTTTATAGGTCTACTTTCTTTTTTCAAGACCGTAGATTTGCGATTCCGGCGGCTTGCGGGCGGGCTTTTGTGCGGAATATGTCGAGTCTTGGAGATGGTCAGGGTGACAAGATTGAGATAATGTCTGACATAGCGGATGTGTTGGGGGATAAAGCTGTTGAGGTGGCCTCTCAGGTGGGCCCGGTGGCAAACGAGGTGGCGGTTGCGGCAGCAGACTCGTCCCTTCCTGTGGCGGCACTCCAGTACTTGATTGATTATGTGCATTGTTACATTGGGTTAAATTGGTGAGGATGGAACTATGATATTACATTCTGACAGTGTTCATCTGTTTCTGGTGTTGAAAATTGTCATGATGAAATATTAAAATTTTAAATTGTCAAATTTTCTTATGTGGTGGGATTTGGGGGTTAATGCGTGAGTTGTGCTTGTTGGTATTGTCATATTTTGCTTAGGGTCAGCTGGGTAAAACTTTTGCTTGTTAGGAAACTAAAGAAAGTATTGTAAGAAACTTGCAAAAATATTGGTTATATGTATGTCATTTTCTTTTAATGACATGAAGTGGAAAAAGAATGTCCCTGTACTGTCAAATTGCTCTACTGCATGTGTCTGAATTTACGCAAACGCTAGCTGGTCATTTAATTCGTCTATTTGTGGAAATAGACAACCTTAAAATGCTTTTGTTTATTCGAGTGAATGTGGTGATACATTTCAGTGTTTAAGAGCAATGTGGACCGGATGTGCTTTCTGATAATTCCATAGTTGTTAAAGGCGAAAGAGGACCAAGGCGATAAGGGCTCCCATCGCCTGAGGCGCAAGGCGCGCCCCTGACAAACCTCAGGCGCAAAAAAGAAAAAATAATAATAATAATTAAATTAATGAAAAGAAAGTATAACTATCCAAGCAAACATAAAAGTTAACAAAATTTAAGTGTCAAAACAATAACAAACAGCCTCTTAAAGTGTTAAAAAAAAATTAATGATAGAGAGGTGCGCCTAGGCGCAGTTAGGCGCAGGTAAAAGGCGCACGCCTTGCCCACATTGTCCGCCTTTGGTCTTGAGAGGCGATGAGTTTTTTTTTCCTATGCGCCTGTCGCCTGAGCCGCACCTTTAATGGCTATGGCTAATTCCACTGTTTAAGATTTCCAATGCATTTTTGATAGATTTTTTTAGTTCATCTGTCTAAAGACTGCCAATTGATTTTTTTTTGGAATTTGTTTGTTCAGGTGGGCATCGATTGTTGTGACAACTCTTTTGATTCGTTGGATTCAACTTCCTCTTATGATTAATACAATAAAGTCCAGCACGAAGTTTGCTGTAAGTTTTGCACACAATTATCATAATGCATTTTTGGGATTGTTTAGCCACCACCTGATGATATTAATTTGTATCCAAAGGTCTTCATATCTATATATCCATAGCTTTGAGTAGATATTGGCATTACATAATATATATAGTGGCGCGTTCTATGCAGTACCAATATTAGAGTACCAATATTAGATGCAGTACTTTACAGTACTAATTTATGCATGAATTTTGTACTAATTATGCATGAAATATATGCATTTCGTGCATCAAAATTTTAATGCATTAAAATATGCAATATGTGCATCAAAATATCGATGCATTAAAATATTAGATTATATGCATCAAATATATTGCATATTTTAATGCATTGAAATTTTGATGCACGAAATGCATATATCTCATGCATAATTAGTATAAAATTCATGCATAAATTAGTACTGTAAAATACTGCATCTAATATTGGTACTGCATAGAACGCGCCCCTATATATATATATATATATAACTTTAGTAAATATAAAAGCCCAATACTCCACAACCCACTAACCTAACCAAGGCAGCCCACTAACACTAACTGAACTACTAAAATATACTCGTTTGTTGCAAGTCTTAAGACATTAAGAGTAGTAACCCTAATATTCTTTCTAACATTAAAAATCTCTCAGCCGCGCTCATCTCTCTCTCTATCTTCTTTTATCATCTCCATCTTCCATCTCCATTAATCATATATATATATATATAACACAGTATTTATTTGAGGTCTGCTAAAATATTTGTTTGAGGTCTGCTAAAATTTATTGTTTTCTAAAGGGCCTTGATGAAATTTTGGCACACGCTCTAGAGAAGCCGCATTCATGAGGATTTTAAATCATTTTTTTTTATTCGAAACATTTTTATGTTTTTCTGTTTGTAGCATGTATGGAATGGAACACATTTTGGTGATTTTGACAACCATTCAAATTTCAAATTAATATTACTATGTCAGTTTTACACAATAACAAAGAATGGTGGCTGTGTAACTAGTGTGCATGGTCATTATCTTTGCTTCAGTATCCCTTTTGTAGTATGCTCAGTATTTTCATCTTACAGGCTAATGTTAATTAAGATTGATAATATGAGGCACATTTTTGAAAGTGGGAATCAATTTTTTAATAACAAAGCATAAAATTGATAAGTTCTATATCCTCATTCATAAAACTATAAGTTTTTGGTACCATTTTGATTAAAAAGATTAAAATGTCCTCTCTTTTGTTGTATTGTTGACTTCTCACTTTTTATTTATTTATTTAATTTAAACTACTTTTCTTCTCTTTTTTTTTTTTACTTTCCTCCTCCGATCGATATTAATGTCCAACAACCAAAATTTAACTACAAACATATACATCAAAACAACACAACCATTTTATTTTTGACAAAGGGTCTCTCAAAAAATCTTATAGAAATCACAAGATTGTTCAAAATAAAAGTTGACGTTGAAATAGACTTCATTTGTCGTGCTTCCGAGTTCATAAAGAAGGTATGCATCGATATTTGAACGATGAAAAAAATTCCAGATCTGTTTACGGACACGATCGCCGCACACGATGGGAAGCCACCGTGGTGCAACGATCGTGTGCAACGACCTTAACATCGCGGCGCAACACTAACGCAGTACATTTATCGCTTAACACGATCGCCTACAATGCGGCGCACGATCGTGTTCATGGACGAAACTTGCACACGATCACCGCACACGGTAGTATACGATCGCCGTGCATCGGCCGTGTCCAAGGCGCACTGCTTTATAATATTGTTCGCTCATTTTTCGAATAGTTATTCATCTTTTGTAATCGATGTCGTGGCGCGTATTTTGATACATCACCGTGGTCATTGGGAGCGATCGACATATGTAGACGGGACTCCTTTTGTCTATATCGACACGAGCAAAGTTAGTCGTGCAAACCTCGGGGGTTATCGAGAGGGTTTGGGTGGTCCAAATGAGTCCGATTACAAATTATGGTACTTGATACACATGGCCAAGGGAAACAAAGTAAAAGTCCTATTACGGGCGATACCGAGATACTTCGATTACTAGTAGAATACAAGGAGGATCCCGAGGTCTATGTTGAGAAGCAGCCTCCTCCACTCCCGAGGTTAATATGGGATGTAGCACTGAGAGTAGAGCCCAAAGAACATAAATTATGACATGCCTTCCAAAGAGTATCAATACGAGGAAGATGAGGAAGACGAGGAAGATGAGGAGGTGCATACATCCGAAGATGAAGATTGTTGTAAAGACTTGCTTGAGTCACTATCTCATAATTTCTTGCTGGGTTCGTCAACCGCCCAAATGGATAGGATTATGAGTCGTCAACTTTTCATCCGACCATCAATCTGCGAGCGAGCATGAGCATCTACAATCAATGCGTAATCGATCATTCCATTTCCTGACTCTTAGCGCCGGACTTTGGTCGATCGAGCGGCCTCCACCGGTTAATGGCCGCCTAGAGGTGGGATCCACCTTTCGCTCAAGACAGAGTTGAGGATAACCGTAGGAATGTATCATTGGAAAACATGCTACGTTGTTTCACCGATCGTTACCATAAACGTATAGTGTTTGTCTGTAAGAGTGGGCGAAGAAATTGTCAGTTTAGGTTGTGTGCTATCGAGGGTGCAACTATTTGTAGAATTACTAAGTTGACATCGAGCACACTGCCACCCTGATTCAACTGGCCGCCGCACGATCGGCCACTTCGAGGTTGCCGCCTATTATTTTGCTAAAAGATCGACCTGAGGGGGTCACTTGAGGCCAAATGAGATGATTGCAGAGATGTGTAGGAGTACGGCATTGACATGCTATACGCTTTGCTCTCCTGACGAGGAATATAGCGATAGAGAATACATATGGCGGCTTTGATGAGTCGTATCGAGGCTCCCATCTTATCTCGTATTTGTTAAAACAGCAGTAATCCAGTGGACAATTTATGATTTGCAGACGACTCGTGAGGGAGTGTTTCGCCACATGTTCGCACTCGGACGCAGTATTAGGGCATCCGATACGTGCCTTCGACCTGTGATTATAGTTGATGGGACCCACCAAGGGAAGGAATAAAGGAACTCTATTTGCGGCCGTCACATTTGACGAACGAGCAAGTATTTCCTCTTGCTGTTGGTCTCGGTCCGATAGAGAACGACGAGTCATGGATTTATTTTCTGTATAACCTGCGCAGATGCTACAATCCGATGGAAGATTTACTGATTGTGAGTGAGCATCATAAGAGCATTCGTAATCTGCTCGAGCCGCCTATCCGAATGCATTCCACGGGTTTTGCTATCACCATCTTGCAAAAATCGACCTCCTACGGCATGCGCATGCTATAGACTCTTTAGAATCACGCTACACGCATCGAGAAGAAGTTTTTGAAAACTACTTTTCAAACTACATATCTAAAGCCTTCATGGGTCTCACAGCGCCTTTACGAAATCGGGCCGAGAGGTGGGCTAGGTCGAAGTGTCCTACGACGCTATAACTTCGACATCCAATGTTGTTGAATGCTTTAATAATCGTATGTTGTGGCGAGGCGTTTACTGCTTGCTCGTTACTTGAGATATTTCGCCTAATTTTAGAAAATCGTTTGATGAGAAGCGGAGAAGCTACGTCAAGAGACCATGAGTTGACAATGCACACTTTTGAAAAGCTTTCTAACTCTGTGCAAGCCAGTCTGACTCTTACCGTTCGAGCTACCACCCCACTTGTTTATAAAGTCGAAGAAAACAAAGTTTCTTATGAGGTCGACCTTCGAACATGGATATGTTGTTGTCGTGAGTTTGATTCGATCGATTCCATGTCGTCATGCCGCTGCCGCTATAAGGTAATCTTTGCCGTCATTGTGTACATGGTCATGGCCATTCAATGTTTTTGTCTATGCTGTCGTGTACACGGTCATGGCAGAATGCTTACGATCGTAACCCACGATGGACACGATCGTAACCCGATGGGCACGATCGTAACCCGATGGGCACGATCGTAACCCACGATGGGCACGATCGTAACTCACGATGGGCACGATCGTAACCCAATGGGAACGATCGTAACCCACGATGGGCACGATCGTAACCCACGATGGGCACGATCGTAAACCAATGGGCACGATCGTGACCCACGATGGGCACGATCGTAACCCCACGATCGCCGTGATCGTAACCCACGATCGCCGTGATCGTAACCCACGATCGCCGTGATCGTAACCTACGATGGGACACGATCGGCACGATCGTGTTTTGCCATCGTGTGGAAAACAGGGCAGGTCTGGATTTATCCTGCACCTCATCAATATCAAAAATACATTATCCTATACAACATCCTTGACATAATTGCTTATTGTAACAGGCGCGCCGACAATGGTTTGTCCGTGTATGATTTTGTTAGTCGTTATTTCAAGCAACAAGGCCTTAGAGAGACTTATAAGGAGCATATTAGTCCCATCCCACATCCTGATGAGTGGAATGTCCCACCGGAGATCTCATCCATCGTTTGCGTACCTTCGGAGAAGGCGACAAGGCCGACCAAGGATGAGTCGCGCACGGTCCATGCTTGAAAATTTGCCCGCAGCGGACGGTCTCGGGTGTGCGGTAGGTGTAAAGGAACCGCCACAATAGAAAATCTTGCAAAGCATTCATTCCCATAGGTGGTGTGGATTTGAATATCCTGAAGAAACTCAAGGAATCGATGAACAAACGAGGCAAAGGCGCCTAAGAAGAAGAGGTGTAGCATTTGCCGTAATGATGACCATGACATAAGGGGATGTCCATACCGTGAAACTTAAATTGCTTATGTATTTTTATATTTTGTGACTTACTAGCAACAATCATGTGCTGATATTTTGATCCTCGATGGACCATGTATTGATTCAAGATTCGATTATTAGTTGAAATGCATAATTTTGTGTCTATTTTCTTTACCTTTGAATTGAAATTTAAGTGTTCAGTTATGTAAAGCAAATAAAGGTGATTATGGAGCCAAACATTAACCATAACAAAGTAGCTCACTTCAAAGAGCAATAATTTACAACAAAGGGATATCCAAAGCATATAACTTTACAAAACAAAATTTAATCACCATTACACAAAAATATCTAATAATAACATAAAAAAAACGATCACTTGGATCCCTTTTCCCCCATCTGCTGCTGTATCTTTAGTCTTGTATCACCATCTTCATGAACTTCCTCTTCTAAAACAACTTCTTCTCTTTTCTTCTCAGAAATCTCCAAATCATTATCATCATCACCATCTAGTATGACTGGAGTGCTCGCAGTGTTTTTAAATAGGCCCTGTTTCATGGAACACATTAATTCGCAATGATAGTCACTACACATACAACAAAATCAAAAAACTTACTCTGAGCGTTGAGTATCTTCCTCTCAGCCTAGTTCTGTATGGTGGGTTGGGGGAGGTATCCTCCTTCTTCTTTTTGGTGGTGGTGCTTCGATTCCTCCTAAATCGCTTTCTCGTAATCGGCCGCTCATTTCGCGTATTTGATTTTAATGGATTTTAACTAATGTTAATTGATTAGGGTTTGTAGTGAAAAGGGGGGCTACGGTAGGGAACATGGAGTTCCCCCTCACACAACGAAGTTGGGCTTATATTGAACACGGGGGGGGGGACCGACCCACGATGAGATTTTATAATAAAATAATTTGATGTCGACTTTATAAGAAACACGATTGTGCACACGATCGCCGCGATCGTGTGTTCCAATCGTGTGACTCGGGGCAACCAGTGTCACGTTGTCTTTGGTGTCAAATCGCACCGTATCTACGTATGCGCACGATCGTGTACACGGTCATGTCCACGATGGAACACACGATCGTGTGCACAAGAACATCAAGAATTTTCACCAATTTCTCAAATTACTCACAATTTAGGTGTTGTTACTTATATATTAACAATTATTTGTTAACGATACACTTATTTAAAAACTTATTGATTGAATTAACATAATATATCGCATATCATGTGTCGCCTATCCGTTCTCGGTGTATTAGTTCGCACGGATAAGTTCAATCATCTGGATGAAATATCTCATATACTAATGAATTACAACGAAATGACAAATAGGAGTTTGTATAAGAAGCTATATAGTAATTAATGTTTGAACAAGCGATGTTTGAATTACAAAACATCATTCTAGATAACACAATAAATCAAATTTGCAAAAATACCAAAAGTTCATATGCACACGATCGTGTACACGGTCGTGTCCACGATGGAACACACGATCGTGTGCACAAGAACATCAAAATATTTCACCAATTTCTCAAATTACTCGTCAATGTAGGTGTTGTTACTTATATATTAACAATTATTTGTTAACGATACACTTATTTAAAAAGTTATTGATTGAATTAACATAATATATTGCATATCATGTGTCGTCTATCTGTTCTCAGTGTATTAGTTCGTACGGATAAGTTCAATCATCTGAATGATACTAATGAATTACAACGAAATGACAAATAGGAGTTTGTATAAGAAGCTATATAGTAATTAATGTTTGAACAAGCGATGTTTGAATCACAAAACATCATTCTAGATAACACAATAAATCAAATTTGCAAAAATACCAAAAGTTCATATGCACACGATCGTGTACACGGTCGTGTCCACGATGGAACACACGATCGTGTGCACAAGAACATCAAAACATTTCACCAATTTCTCAAATTACTCGTCAATGTAGGTGTTGTTACTTATATATTAACAATTATTTGTTAACGATACACTTATTTAAAAAGTTATTGATTGAATTAACATAATATATCGTATATCATGTGTCGCCTATCTGCTCGGTGTATTAGTTAAATGCGGATAAGTTCAATCATCCTGGATGAAATATCTCATATACTAATTTAGGTGTTGTTACGTATATATTAACAATTATTTGTTAACGATACACTTATTTAAAAAGTTATTGATTGAGTTAACATAATATATCGCATATCATGTGTCGCCTATCTGTTCTCGATTGTATAAGTTCGTGCGGATAAGTTCAATATATCTCATATACTAATTTAGGTGTTGTTACTTATATATTAACAATTATTTGTTAACGATACACTTATTTAAAAAGTTATTGATTGAATTAACATAATATATTGCATATCATGTGTCGTCTATCTGTTCTCGGTATATAAGTTCGTACGGATAAGTTCAATCATCTGGATGAAATATCTCATATACTAATGAATTACAACGAAATGACAAATAGGAGTTCGTATAAGAAGCTATATAGTAATTAATGTTTGAACAAGCGATGTTTGAATCACAAAACATCATTCTATATAACACATCATTCTAGCGCAAAAATACCAAAAGTTCGTATGCACACGACCGTGTACACGGTCGTGCCCACGATTAGTCACACGACCGTGCACCGCGTGCCACGATGGTACTCACTGTCGTGTGCACACGGTCATGCCAGCCATCGTGCGCACACGACAGCATCAACCCATGATCGTGGGTAGGTTGCACACGATCGTAACACACGATGGCCACGATCGTGTGCATCCATCGCGTGTAACACAGAGCCAAAATATAAAGATTTAACAACACAACACGATCGTGACCCACGATGGTCACGATCGTGTTCATCCATCGTGTGTAACACAGAGCCAAAATATAAAGATTTAACAACACAACACGATCGTGACCCACGATGGTCACTATCGTGTTCATCCATCGTGTGTAACACAGAGTCAAAACATAAAGATTTAACAACACTGACACATTCATATTGCCAAAACTGTCTAAATACAACATAAATATTTAACAACACGCCATAAACCATTCTACATGTCTAAAGACAACATAAAGATTTTAGCAGCTAAACCATATCGATATTTCTTAATATATTTTTCATTAAGTTCCTTGATTTGGTGCCTTGCTCCTGGGTTTGCAGAGACGAGTCGATCCAAGTACATGCACGCGAAGGGGTCACAACTGTGATTGTCGTTTTGTATGAATTGTAGCTCTCGTGGCATAATTTTGAAACTCATCTCCGTATCATACTTCTTCTTCGATTGGTTGTTCAGCCAATACCCGGATTGAGCTAACACACGAGGCATCAGACGCATAATCGGTCGCAGTTGGTTGAATCGGTATCGACCATCTTCGTGGTGGTGTGACAAGGAATCGTACAACTCCACGGTCCATGTTATGATGTCAATCTTGATAGTCACCCAGTGGCTCTGGTCGAGGCAACAAATGGCAATGATCTGTTGAAACAAAATATGTAATCATATAAGATCATCACATCAAACATAGCGAATCATTTATAAATAGCGAATCATTTATAAATATAAATTTCAATGGCAACAAATCGTCAATTATTTATAAATATAAATTTCAAACTTACTTCGTTGCAATTTAACCATGGAACCGCATGTGGTGTATCAAGACCTGTCATGTAGTCCTCGATGCATTTAGGAATTTTCCACTCCTTGTAAACCGGCTTCCCCGTCACCTTGATACCAAGTGGATCATCCGGATGGAGTCTTGCAAACTCGTTGGCCAAAACTAACTACACAAAGCCAAACCACAAAATTAAAAAAAAATCCATATCACACCAATGATATACAAGCGAGTAGGTTATAGAACTTACGTAAAATAGGGAGCCGGCAAGTACAGTGCCAACTCTACCGACACCAACACTACGGACTCCCCTCCGAAGCCTCGCTCGAGTCGCAAGCACATAACAGTCTATCACCTCGGCATCAAAGTCTTCACGGCTAGACTCTATCCGGTCAAATAACGCCTGGGTGAGAGCATGCCCAGTCTCCAAACACCGGACAATGTGCTCCCTCCTAAACTGTAGGTACAACTTCTTCAGAGCCTCGCTATCTCTTGGAGGCGCAACCACAAAAGGCTCCCAAAGAGCAGCAGATGGTCGACTCACTCGCGGTGGAAGACTACGCTCACCCAATCTTGCGTTCGGCACTCTCACCATCTTCGTCACCCTCGGCATCCCTCTCACAACTATAACGATCGTAGAGTCAGACAATGGGCCGCTCGATCTCAAAATCGGCCGCTCGATCCGAAATGGAGGTTGCCGCCAGACCACCACCCTCACTTCAAACATCGCACCGTAATGATGCTCGCCCCGAAACCACCGAACATCGTCCCATATCACAAACGACGCCTCAAATGGCTCATACCGATGCTCGTAATCAAGGGGCCGCCGAGTCCGCTCAATGTAATGATGAATCCGAGAATGGTGACCGTGGCCGACCTCGTAATGGTGGGTAGGCGGATGCCGAGAATGGTGACTACCGACGCCGAGAATGGTGACTACCGACGCCGAGAATGATGACTAGCCGACGCCGAGAATGGTGGCCGTGGCCGCGCTGAGACCGAGTGACGTGGAGGGTCGGGAATCCTCCGCCGGGCGCCGCTAATGATGCGTAATGACGAGGCCTATCATGGCTCCCACCGAGTAGTGTACACGGCTCCTAGAACGCCTATGCATAGGTTTGAAGAAATCCACGATTCCGTAAAGCACCTGAGAAACTCGAGCAATAAATCCGGACTCAGATCGTTGCATAAGATCGCCTTCAAACGGCGATCAAGTACTCATCCTCGCTCGTGTCCTGGGTGTGGTCCGACAAGGAAGTCCGTGACACAACACACCCTCTCTGCCGCCTCTCCGGTCCGATGTCTCGCACCATCTACCGGTGGGGTACTCACTGCTGCCGCTTCGACACTTTATGTGCCGACTCATGTAATCAATTTTCCAGTGACCTTCTTCAACCTATCCATAACTTTCTTCCTGGATCGGCGCAGCTCATCCTCCTTATTCTTCACAAATATTCTTACAGCTTAATGAACTTAACGTCATATGGTGAGCCATTCTCAAAGCTCGTAGTAGTACTCACCTCATCCTCCTCCAAATGCGGTAAAGAGGGAAGTACTGTCGCAAAATTAGTCATTAAATAATACCATTAGATGGGCAATCACATAACGCTTAAGAGATGAAGTCGAGAAAATACGTTTACAAATTTATGTACCTTATCGTCAAGAAATGAGTGAAATCACAAAACATCTTCCTCGTAGTCCACATCAAACACCGGGACTTGGACGCTTTATCTCGAATACCACACAATGCTCCCAATGAAGGAATCATCTCATACGACCATATTTGTAAAGCCCAAACAGACCATAGAAGTGATAGTCCTTGTGCTCTTGTCCCTCCTTCATGGCAACGTTGCCTATGTAGTAAGATAAAACCCCAAAGGCATAAGAACCCCAAGGAAACATATCCCACCGCTCGAAATCCTCCACTAATGCCCATGCCCATGTCTCGACTATCATGTCGTCACGGCATAGGATAAAGTAGTAGTATATAAGCAAATCGGGCAACCTTGACATAATCTCTTATGTCTCTACCAAAATCTCGAGCATTGAACCTCTTCCGCAACACTAACCTTAATATTTTTGCCATGGAGTATTCTCGTGGAAAATACCGCCGACGGAAGGAGATGGTCGTCTGGGATGGAAGGTAGAGTTTCCAAAATGGAGTCCAGTGATCATGGCAAAATCACGGGCCGTAAACGAATGGTCCTCCCGCAAACCTCGAACCACGATTCATCCGGGGATTTGATCACCCTTCAATTGACGGCAATCAAGTGATGTAGGCGATTTTGAACTCCCATTCCTCCTAACTTTAATCAAGCGCCCAGACCCCTCTGGCCAAGCTCTCGATAGCTCGATCAAGAATCGCGGAATTGCGGCCCATACTTCTTAATGTCTCAATGATCTCTTTAAATACCGCCTCCCGTATGTAAAGATTCACTTGACGTGTAACAAAACGCAATGTAGGTCTCTTCCATACGCAACCGGTCTGCAATATGGACATACAACTCATAAGAATATGATAGAATGCTTAAGAGAACGAAAAAAAAAAAATTCTGCCTTGCACACGATCGCAGGCACACGACCGATGCCCGTTGTGTGAAGACCGTCGTGTGGTTCACACGACGGGCATCGATCGTGTGCAAGGCAGGAGCTTTTGGTCTTCTAGCACACGACGGCACACACGATCGACGACCGTCGTGTGTAACCATCGTGCCCACGAAAGATCATCGTGTACACGATGGTCTCATCTTCTTCAGCACGATCGTGGGAAGATGAACAACCGTCGTGGCACGATCGTGTGTGAATGAAAATACACTAACCGGCGGCTCATTGACGAATTGCTCTTCAAATGGAGTGTCACTAGCCGAACTTCTAGCGTCTTCAGATTCTCTGTGGTAGTCGGAGGTCGACATTTTCTGGACGGCGAAGGGTTTCACGACGGGAGAGTTTTTTTGCAGAGAGGAGGAGAGTTTTGTTGCAGAGGAAAATATTGAGTTGTGGGACCGTTTTTTATTGTTGTTTCGTTTTAATAATGTTCTTTTTTTTATGTTTTTTTTTCTTTTAGTGGTAGACTTTAAGGGTAATAAAGTCTTTTAACACATTTTGGTATAAAAAACTTATAGTTTTATGAATGGGGATATATAACTTGTTACTTTTATGCTTTGGTACTAAAAAAGAGAGATCCCTTTTTGAAATAATAGACGCTACTTCAGTTTGTTGATGTATTTTCTTTCCCATGTTTATGGTTTTTAACTTAGTTCATGTTGTGTCCCGGGTTGATCGGATGAAATGATAACTATTTTGAAAAATTACTAAAATAATGCAGTACTTTAGAAAATTCTAAAAGTTTATATCTTTGAGAATTGTCTTGAACTAAGATATAAATTGAGAATTGTCTTGAACTAAGATATAAATTGTCCCGGGTTGATTAAACTTGCAATTTTGGTAAATTGTCCCGTGTCTAAAATTTATTCTAAAAATTTATATTTAATCAGATCATGCTAATTTGTTGATTGAACGTGCACTTTTAACACATTCATTTTGACATGTAGCACTATCTTCATAGTTTTAGACACTGAGTACTTATTGTGCTCTATCGTACCTAAATTTTTGCCAGTTTCTACAGTTTATACTTTTCGTTTTCGGGCCAATAGTTAATGGATCAGTATTAGAAGCCCATACAGTAGGGATAGAATCCAAAGATAATTGTTCCTATCATGGGCCTTGCAAAACAGAGAAGGAAATATATATGTTTCTAGATGTTTTTCCACATATTAAATCTGTAAACATGCTTTACCCTTTATAGAGAATCCACAATGCGAAAAAGGAACATTTAACATCCTAACAATAGACACCTAACAGTATGAAAAAATAAACTTCCTTAATATCTTGCTTATTATCCCAGCTGATCCATTCTTTTTTCAACTGGCTTCTAAATTGAGAATTTTGGTGACTTCGTTGCTAAGAAGTGTCATTTTATGCTCATTTAACTCTATATCAAAGTCTCACCATGCTGTGTATTATTGATCCCATGAAGCTTATGTGCATAGCGAGCTTAGAATAGAACGGTCTTGGTGCTCGTGAGATGGCATGGAGGATGTTGTGGAAAGCTCAAAATTACTCATCCATGAAAGACAATTTTTTATTGATGAATCCTGAAGACATTACTTTTGGCTCCCCTCTCCGCCCTTCTTTTACTTCTTTTGTCTTTTTATTAGTTTATTCTTTTTGTGTTTACGTCTTATGCAGCTTTTGAGGCCGCAGTTGGAAGAGATTAAGGAAGAAATGCAAAGTAGGGTATGACATCAGATTCTTGCTTTTTATTGTATGAAATTGACGTCCTGAACATTTGCTGAATGACACTAGGCTCTTGAGTTATTCTATACAGCATTTATGCTCCAATAGAAGCTGTTTTGTTCGCTTCGATCTTTTATGATTACCTTTTTTGGTCTTTTTTCCTCTGAATGTTGATTATATTTTAAACTTGTGGATCGTTTCCAGGATATGAGCCCTGCTGCTGTGGCTGAAGGTCAGGCGCGGATGAAACAACTATTCAAGGAGTATGTACCTTTTTCTTCTTCCTAGTTGAGAGGGCAACATAAGCATTTTGTGATTTTATTATCCCTTATGATTTTATTATCCCATGGTGGTGGATAAAACAGTAAGCATTGAAGTATTGTTATGTTTATTTGGAGGTTTGAATGTTGCTATTCTCAAAAGGAAAAGAGGGGATATTGATATAAATCAACATCGGGCCATATCATATGTGTGTGTGTGTGTTTTTCTGTGGAGATGCTTTTGATATTCTGCCAGTGCTATGGGAAATTTTACTAGATTATTGTTTTGCAATTTTGAGGCCCAGAAAAAATAAATAAAAACATTGATCAAGGTCACATTACCAACCTATGAATTTCAAAGGATTAACAATGTTTACAAAAGAACCAAAAAGAAATTACATTCTAGGTGCTATGGGCAATCAAAAGGAAGCTGTAGTTGATCTATCCTAATCATACCCTTCACAATAAGAGGGAGGGAAAACGTATTGTATTCTATAAGCGGCTAACCATCTAAAAAACTCTCGCTTTGACGCACAAGTTTCTTGAAAATGTTGCTAAAAGTAGAATGATTTTGGCAACATTTTTTATTTCTATGGTTGGAGCTGGGACAATGTAATTATGGGATGAGTTGAGCCGATCTTGCCAAGGCTTCTGGGTTGCTGAATTTGCATTCTTAGTTATGCTTCAAAATGTCTCTGAGCTCATCCAAACATGACCCTGGATTAATGAATGTGGAAACTTGGTGGAGGTTTTGTACAGCTGACGACGACGTGCATGAGCGTGGGACTTTATTGAACATATTCAAAACAGTTCACTTCTTGTCCTCTTCTATTTAGAATCTTCTTTAGATTTGAAGTCTGGCTAGTGCTTTGGGCTTATGTTACCAGCTCGGTCCCGAGCATTTCTCTGTGCATTTTATCTGTTCTATTCTGACCGCATTTCATATTCAGTTAGTGCCTCATTTGTTGATTGAGTTAAGCCAATAGAGATATAAGCTCTTAGGATCACTAGAGCCGACCCGCACAACATTCCAGCAACAAAATAAACCACACTTGTCTTGCTTATGAGTCAATCAGATTCTGTTCAATCCATATGATAGTTCATGTCGCTGGTTATATGATTATGTACTTGATTTGTCTTTATGGACTTATGTGGTAGAGTACCCAGATTAGAGTGTGATTGAATCTTTCTAGTGCAGATATGGTGTCACGCCATTCACCCCTTTGAAGGGACTTTTAATTACAGGTCCTATCTTTTGCTGTTTCTTCTTTGCTGTAAGATCACGTTCCTTGTGCTTTTTCTAGAATCTGCTGCACTCCTCTCCCCCTCTTGTGCCTTCTCCCTCAGTTATTTTGCCAATACTCTTTTAAGGGTTTGACAATTTTGTGTCATCACTTTATGTGCAGATTATGAACATGACAGAAAATGTTGCGTCTTTTAAAGAGGGAGGGACATTGTGGTTTACGGATTTGACTACTCCAGATAGCATGTATATTTTCCCAGTTTTGACGGCATTGACATTTTGGATTACTGTAGAGGTTAGCAGTACTTGGTTCTTGTCCAGATGCAACTACACTATTTACCTACATCCAACTAAATCTTCTTGACTATTATGTGGTAACCTCTAACCAGAACCACTGAGGGTATGCTTTCGCCATATCCGGGATCTTCAGATTGTTAACCATTATATTTTTTTGTAATGTGGTTAACGGCTGTGCTTAATCTTATTATAGGCGTTAAGCACTATGTTTTAGATATCAGCAATTGCATGACCATGATTAAAAAAAAAGGGGTAGCCCGGTGCACGAAGCGTCCCCGCAAGGCGAGGCTCCGGGGAAGGGTCCCACCACAAGGGCGTATAGGGGGCAAGCCTTCCCTTGCCAATTAAATTGGCAAGAGGCCGCTCTTAGGACTCGAACCCGTGGCCACAGGTCACACGGCAACAGCTCTTACCGCGGCGCTAAGGCTCCCCTTCATGACCATGACGTATAAAAAATATTTTTTTCCCCGCACCAAAATTTAAAAGGAATTTTGTTGACTGGTTTACTAGGTAGGTATTCTTGATTATGGTTTTGATTATACATGCAGTGCTTTCACCTGTACTGTATTGGCGGTTCCCAAAGTATTATTGACTGGTTATTTTCTTTGTATTTTATCAGTGTATTTCTTCTGCACTACAATGGCATGTTATTTTGTTAATCGCAGCTTGTGCGGAGTACCTGCACTTACTAGCGTAACTTTGATAGCAATTAACTCATCACTTTCTCATCATGATATTTTCTATGCAAGTGGAAAAACTTATGACGGTGATGGTCTTGGAATTTCATCTTTGCTCTGTGCATGAACTTATAGTGTTAGTTAATTTTAGACCATTAATTGACACTATCATTTTCATGCCACCGATCCCAATATAATTGAGATTAATGTGCAGTTGATGATGATAATGATCATGTTCATGATGATTAAGATTGTGCCGTTTTATGTATAATTCTTTTTTTTTTTTTCTGAGTGTGTTAGTTATGTGTAATACATATCATGTTGACATGTTGTCGTATCATTTCCTGTCTGATCTGACAGCTCATTGCTCAGATTGTTCTTGTTTAAGTTTTAATAACTATTCTTTTTCAGTGCAATGCTCAAGAAGGTTTGGAAGGTAATCCTACTGCTGGCACTATCAAGAATGTCTCGAGAATCTTTGCTGCTTTAACAATCCCTTTCACCGCAACTTTCCCAAAGGTACGTAATTCTGAAACGACTTGCGCGGGCACGTCTGTTTATTGGTTGTGATTATCACTGAATCCCTAGTGTTCCCTTTTGGTCTGCTGTGCGATGAGAATCAGAAGTGTCATGCCAAGGGAGCGTCTGCAATCACTAAAAAGTGCTTACGTCTGAAAAAACAAACCAGTAAAAATAGTTTTGTGTTTTCAAATACCAATTTATTCTTCTGCTTTTGTATAATTTAATCAGAACCTAAACGGGAGGGATACAACTTATTCACCAAAAACTTCCTTTTAGCTAATTCAACTTTAACTTGAATTTGTGAACACGACTGGATTCTGATTATCGACTACTTTTAGCTTCTACTACAAGAAATCACCTATTATGAACGCAGAAGTTTTTGCCAACACTACTTGATTAAATCGTCTTAGATTATAGCAATAGGCAAAATAATTGACTTCCCCATGATTTTAGGTTCCTAACATCGTCAAGAAAACTTTAACTCTTCCAAGTTACTAACTTGAAATCCAACTATAAAAGATAAAAACAAACTAAACAAATGTTTATTACTACTCGAGATCCTTGACGTACTTCAGTGAAGTGCGACATGTGTTAGCTGGACGGCAAGCTGTACTGAGTATTTTTTTTTGGATAAATTTCATACTATGAGGATCATACTTGTCATTAATGATTAGGAAGACACACTTTGGTCATGTGTAATTCCCCGTCAGCGGGGAAATTTGTTTTGCCTCCAGTGTGAATCACTAATTTCCTGTGCATGCATGTACAGGCTATCTTCTGTTATTGGATCACCTCAAACTTGTTTTCACTCGCTTATGGACTAGGTGAGTCTTGTTTATTCTTCCATCACTGGAATTTTCTTTTGAATAATTACAAAAGCTTGTTACCATAAAATCTAGTTCCTCTTTTTAGAATTTCAGAAACTCCATTGAGTTTCCCCCCATGATTACCCTCTAAAAAGGTGCAAATTGTTTCTTCTTTTGGAGGTGGGGTGGGGTGGACTGTAGTTAGGTTAAACTCCAGGGTTGGTATTTGTATTATTCCTTTTTCTTTTACTTTATTTGTCTTGAATACTGTTGGATATTTCCTTGGTATTCAGAAAGATGCAACTTGACTTTTTCGTCATTCAACTCTGACTTTTTATTTTGTTAAATTTTATATCGGAAAAAAATATAAAAATTATATCATTCTATTTGGTTTTAAATATTTTCATAATATTTTTTTGGATATATTTTCATGGTATAATTAGAAGGTTATTTATATTCAAAGTCTCGTCATAAGAAGCGAAAATGACATCTATTTATGTATGGAGGGAGTAATAAAAGTTCCGAACCTATGACTTTTTGTATTTTTATTTCATAGTTGTTACTCCCTCCGTCACATAAAGGTTTACACCCCATTACATAAAGACCTTTTATTCAAAAACCAGGGGGCTTAGCCCACTGGCCACCGGGTTCTTCCCTTGGTGGAAGACCCGGGTTCGATTCCCTTTGGGAACGAATTAGTGATAAAATTCTTGGAGTGCTTGGTGAACTAACTACTAACAACTAATATTTACCGATAAAAAAAGGCCTTTTATTCAAAGTTGTAATTACGTTACATAATTTATTTACAGAATGCTGGGAAGAAGGGAGTATTAGCTACTAATTTATTTTTCCTTTATTCTGTTTTAACACCCCCTGCCCTCCCTTCTTTAAAATCTTCAGTGTTAAAGAAGCCTGAGGTGAAGAAGTTCTTGGGCATACCAAATATACCCGTTACACCAACCTCAACCAATCAAAAACCGGGTTTTTCATTTTTCGAAGCACTAAAGAAGTACGCAGATTCCCAACAACAACAACAACAGTCTCTATCAGCACCTGCTGAGATGTCGTCGAAACCTGCAAATCATAAAATATCCTCTTCATCTGTTCTTAGTCAAAGGATTAGGAGCTTAGAGAAAGAGGTCAAGGGAAGGAAGAAAGGGAAGAAAAGGTGATCATAAAAAAGGTAATCTTTTATAGCACTCTCCAGTAAAACAAAATTAATGTTTTAATAATTATGTTTTTTATTAGGCCATCATGTTTGAATTTTGAGAGATGGGTGAGTCCTAGGAAAATCTAGATCAGTTGGTTGTTGGAGAATAGCAGTGTTTTTGCAAGCTCCGGAACGGGTTCTTATTGTTATAATATATATGGGGTTCTAGCGTGATTATTGTTTAAGTTCAGAAATAGGAATGCATTGAGTCCATAGATCTTGATTAAATGAATGGCCAAAATTTGTTCTAATGAAAAGTTGTGTATGGAGTGCATTGTTTATTGCATCGACATTCTTATACATGTGTTGCATAAGTTGAATGAATTGACATTTTGATGTATGAAATACATATATTTTATGCATACGTTAATGTGGATCGTAGATCGATTCAGATTTATTCCTGTTTCTTATTCAAAAAATCATTCTCATTGATCAATCTCTCTCTCTCTCTCTCTCTCTCTATATATATATATATATATATATATACTGTAAATCAGAATAAACTGAAATCAATTTATGTAAAATTAGTTCAGAATAAACTGAAATCAGAATTCCAATCTCTATTCTAGCTAAATTATGTAGAATCGGAAGTCATTTGGTATTTACCAACAACAAAAGATGATTTTTTTTTTTTCATTTGTCAGTCCAGCAAAAAAATTAACAATCCTTTCCTTTCAACTTTTAGCATTCACCCAAAAAGTAATTATACGAATAAAAAAAAAAATGTATAGCTCGTGCACCTTGTTAATTAGCAAACTCTAAGGGGGTGTATGTAATATAGAGTTGATAAGATTTTTATGGATTTGTAAAGCCTATGGGTATTCAATTACGATTTTAAGAAGTCTTTAAAAATCTTGAGGTATTCAATAATGATTTTATAATGTCTTTTAAATTCTAGATGTATTCAAAAGTCTATGGAAGAAGATTTTACAAATTTATGGACTTTAATGGATTTATGCCAATTTTTATGAATGAAAAGAATACCATCAAATCTCTCCCTTAGAGATTTCAAATCTATCAAGATATTTAAAAAAACTTTTTCTAAAAGTAATTTAAATAATCAAATAATGTATAAAAATTATCTAAATAATATCACAATTTATAAAATGAACATGAAATCTAGAAAAAACTAAGTTTGAAATAAAATTGGAAATAAAGTTTACTTTAAAAAATTAAAATCTGAAAATAAAAACAACTTAAAAAATTTAAGAGCAATTTTAAAATGATCAAATAAAGTATGTGAAAAATGTCTTAATAATATAAATATAAAAAATTTATAAAGTGAATAGGAGGATTTAGAAAAAATCTGAAAGTTAAAATATGAAAATAAATACTATTATTTTAAGAAAAAAATTTAAAATAAGAAACAATTTTTTAAATCTCTAAATTATTCTTAAATAATATATATTGCATTAAAATTTATTAAATTATCCAATGAATAAGAAAATTGAGAAACAAATCTAAACGGCTGAAAAATAAACATTAAGAAAATATTGTTTAGTTCAAAATTTATAATGTGAAAGTAAGAAACAATAAAATCTGAATAAAATAAAGTACGAAAAGTAAGTTTTGTGAAAAATAAGTTTTGATTTTTGGTGTTATTTAATTAATTTTTGTATTTTATTTTCACAATTATTATTTTGATTATTTAGACTTATCATTTATTAGATTGACATTTATTGATAATAATAAATAAGAATTTAAACATATATTTTATCATTCATGAACTTTTTAAAATCTATATAAATTCAAAAAATTTTATCTCTTAAAATTCAATAGAGTCTATAGAGTCTATGAAGTTTGACACTTCATAAAAATCCAAAATTTTAAAAAGTCAATACAAATCAATTAAAATTCAAATTAAATACACTTCCCAAAGTTTCAGAAGCCCAAACCATTTGTTGAATTTTTTTTTTTTGCACGCAAACGTGCAAGTCAATCATTAGAAATCCATTAAGAGCCATGTTATAAAACTACATTTTAAAGAGAGAAAATTCGAGAGAATGATTTTTTGATATAATTTTCATTAGTAATTGAAGTCCTATTTATAGGAAAACTTCAAATGCACGATCGTAATTACATAATTATATCATGGGCAAAATAGTTATTCATATATAATGAATAACATACAAATGTCACTATTAGGGAATAGTGATTCCCGTGACTACTCATAACACTCCCCTCTAAATGACTATTTGCATAAATATACGCTGGATTAGTTTGAAAAAACGCAATGGGAGAAAATTTTTCAAACTATTTGTATTGGAGCGTGGGACAATCATATCATGTTGCATCATAATATTGCTAGGAAATCTCTATGGATAAAACTTCAGCAATCTATAATCTCGTAAATTTGATCTCTTTATCTCGATAATTCTTGTATGAGTATTCATGTGCCGTCTCAGTGGAACGTCGTGGGATAAAAACTGAGTGAATAATATGATTCTCTTCTATATGCATCATTGATTGTAGGCAGGGGCAGACCCACGTGTAAAATAGGGGGGGGGGGGGGGACATGCCCCAAGTGAAAAAAAGTGTATATACACATATATTTTTTGACCTGGTTGAATCCTCGAGGCCAGAGGCCCGATCCTCATTCCTACCCTGCTAAATCGCCGGTTTTGAGGATGCTTCAACTGAATAAACACACAAGGTCCAAATCCCTCAAAAGAGCGGATACTCCCACGAGGATTCGAACCCACGCTGCATGCCACCAGCGCGAAAAATATCCCCTCCTTTGCCACTGAGCTATGCCCTGAGGGATATATATATATATATATATTGATTGTACATATGCAGGTTGTACTCTTTTCCATTTTTTTCCGGAAAGCACTCACTCGTGGGCCCGTGGCCGCCCAACATGATATATATATATATATATTCCTTACAAAAAGCATCCCTCCCCATTCTTTACTTTCTCCCCTCATTTTTTTTTTGAAAGTCTCCACTCCACCCCCGTCCTGGACCAGCACCCAGCAACGAAGAGCCGCCCGCTGCCCGCCCAGCACCCACCAGACCCACTTTGATTGAGGTATTTCTCTCTCTGTGTGTCGTCATTTTTTTTCTTTGAGTTTGAGGTATTCATATAATTTTTTTGTTTGTTAATTGTTAATATTAATCACTAGTTGGAATATGTATAAAATTAATTTATTTATTATTGATTTTAATTTTTAGGGTTTGTTGAAAGAATGGAAAGATTTTTAAAAAGAAAAATATCGACACCCGTATCTTCAAGTGCAGATAATATTTTCCAACCATGTTACGAATGAAGATGTAATGAATCGCTTTCAAAAGATGAAATTTCGTAGGGAATAACTGTAAAACATAATTTGTTTCACCTTTATAATGATATTGTACTGCGTTATTGATTTTTTTTTTACGGTAAAATTGTGCCCCCGGTCTTAAAAAATTCTGGATCCACCACTGATTGTAGGAGTATTCATCTGCTGCCACAGTAAAACCTCTTGGGACAAAATATGAGTGAATATGTCATATATATCATTTGGAGTATCCACGTGTTGCCTCATTAAAACCTTGTCAAGAAAACCCAGTGGGAAAAACTTGATCCAAGGAAAAAGAGTATAACTACTCCTGTTTTCAAATCTTTGAGGAATGATTTTGATCTCTGTAGTTTTCCTCATTATGCCATGAATATGCTTCGTTAAAACCTTATTAGGAAAAACCCAATGGAAAAAATCCTAATAAAGAAAAAAGAGTACATTATTCATACTAATACGCCATTCTTGTTACTCGTTAAAAACCTTGTTAGGAAAACCCAATGGGACAAGAACTCAGTGAAGAAAAAAGAATGCAACGCATATTATAAAATATGTCACAAGCATTTCAATAGTCCTCCAAGGATTAGTACGAGTATCATATTCAATGCAACTTGTAATATCGAACTCATATTCTTTGCAATATATTTCAAATATCTTTTGGAGACTCCATATTAGTTGTGATTAAGCTGTCTCGTTAAAAAAATGAAAGACGATGAATCCATTACAATCATGCTCGACCGATTTTCGGTCATTACAAATGGATTAGCTTGTTACGGAAAACCCCTTTCGAGTAGTGAAAAATTAAAGAAGATCCTACGATCACTACCTCGGGAATGGGACGGTACCGTGACGGCAATAATGGAATCTAAAGATCTCAATACGCTCGACTTTAGCGCACTCGTTGGTTCGCTAATTAATTATGAGATTGTTTTAAAATCACGGAACAACAAGCCGAAGCCGAAGGAAAGACGATAGCTTTGAAAGCTAAGATGTGTCGCAAAGAAGAAATCCCGGTGGATGAAAGTGACGAAGAATCGGCATATTATGCCAAAAATATTAATAAGTTTCAAAACTTATTAAACCGGAGAAAGAAAGATATCAAGACGGGCGAATCTAAGAAATTCGAGAACAACTGTCGAATCTGTGGTAAACCAGGTGTTTTGCTAAAAATTGTCGGAATGCAAATCTTAAGAAGGAAGTTTTCGTTGCAACATGGAGTGATGAAGACGAAGACGAATATTTCATCAATTAGAATAACCTCACTCTTATGGCTAGAAGTCCATTCGACGAAAGCGACGTCAAAAGCCAAGTAAGTAATTCTTACGATGAGTTATTTGAAGCATTCGAATTATTGCATACTGATTTTCAAAATGCTTTAAGTGAAATTAAATTCCTTCAATCGAAAAATAAAATTTTGGGAGACGAACTCTTCAAGTTTGAAAAAGGGAAAAATGTCGAGACCAATTATTCTCAATGCCTTGAAAATAAAAATATTTTAAAGAATGGTCTTTTGAAAGTTCAAGACGAACTTAAAGGTTTAACAAAGAAATCTTTGTGTGGAAACGAAAAGTTTTAACAAATGTTATTGGTTCAAAAATTTACCTTAAACAAACAGGGGTTACGATTCAAACCAAATTTTAAAATCGAGTCCTTAAATTTAAAAATATCCCGTTGTCAAAAATGTTTAAAAATTGGGCATCTTATTTCAAATTGTAAAAGCCCACGTCGGACGATTAAAATTAAAAAGATTTGGATTCCAAAAGGAACCGTTATTCCGAACATCGTCCATATTAATGAAAAATGACCGATTTTCGGTTGGATCCTCAAAAATAAAAATCAATTTTCATAAATTGCTATTTTACTCAGGGGGAGTTTATATTTTTGAAGGAAGATATTTTTGTCAGGGGGAGTTTACCCTTTTATGCATTCATCATATTATCATTTTTATATCGTTATTTACACTTTTTGCTGATAACAATAGGGTAAGAGAATAGTTGAATGGGAGAAATGAATGTGAAGGGAGAAAAGAAAAGAGTCATAATAATATACACGAATGATCAAAGGAGGAGAAAAATCAAAAAGAAACAAAGGAGTTGAAAACGAAAATACGAAGTTGAAAAATGATGAGAAGTAGTTGAAAAGGACAGAAAGAAAAGATAGGAGAAGAAACTAACGAAACGGACAAAGTCGAAAACTTTGATCTGTAGAATATACATATATTTATATTTTGCAGGTTTTTATCCCATTCAAGGCGTTGTTTTGTAATCATCAAAAAGGAGGGATTGTTGAAATATTTTATTCCAAATATTCATTAATCGAGTTTTGATGATTAGTTGTTGAACAAACGAAAACAACAAGGAAGTTAAACAAAACAACAAAGAAGTCAAAGTCGCAAAAAGCTGAAAATAAATATGCATAACATACGCAATACAAGAAGATTAACGTACGCAATAGAAGGAAA
This sequence comes from Orobanche coerulescens, assembly GCA_033398695.1. Lineage (NCBI taxonomy): Eukaryota > Viridiplantae > Streptophyta > Magnoliopsida > Lamiales > Orobanchaceae > Orobanche > Orobanche coerulescens. The sequence continues at coordinate 22,811,842 of CM065805.1, read as the reverse complement.
TTAACGTACGTAACACATGATGCTTAACGTACGTAATGAAGTGTTTCTGAATTCAAACAAAGAGCCGTTGAAAGATGACGTCATGGCATAAGTCAGCATGCAACAGATACGAAGACTATCGTTAACGTACGCTACGAAGACAAAATAACATACGCTACTGTATGAACTTAACGTACGTAAAGGTGAAGAGTTAACGTACGTAAAAGAACAAACGAAGGCTACTGGACTAATCTGCATTGAGCATAGCGTACGTAACATGTTGATGTTAACGTATGTAATGAAGCTAACGTACGTAAAGTTTGGATGATAACGTACGTAATAGAGTCAAAAGTGGCTAACGGCAAGTTGAGACTTTGGAGCCTATAAATACCACTTCCTATGGTATTGATCAAAAAACAACTTCAAGGAATCGAGACATTGATCTGAAATAGTTATACATTCTATCGTTGTTGTATTTGAGCTTATATTGATAAGAGTTTGAGTGTTATACACGATAACTCATACACGAGAGGAAAAAGAAAGGATAAGATTGAATTCGATGTTATTAGGATCAAGGATCCGGCATTATTAGAATCGCAATCTATATCCGAGTGAGGTTTGTCTAGTACCCATAGAAAGCTAGATAGGTTGATTCCTTATCCGATAGAAAAGGAAAACGATTTAACTTGGACCGACAAAAAGACAACTGAGTTACGGTTAATCTCGGACCGATAGAAGACGAGAATTGTAACGGTAATCCCTCGACCGATAGAATAGAGGTGCAGAGGTTTATCTTTAGCCTATAGAAAAAGATACGGAGAGATTACGTAGGCACGTTTGGCCGAACCTCTATAAATCTTGCGTCGATTTATTTTCCGCACCTTTAAATACGCTTCCGCACAATAGCGCGTATACCGGATATCGCACCAACAAAACTGGGCTCCCAGGAGCAGACACACACGAGCGCTGCTCGTGTGTGGTGCTCGTGCGGTGCGACAGAGGCCAGGTGGTGCGCGCACGACCCGGCGCACGACCGGACGCCCGAGCATCATGCTTGTGCGTGTCCAAAAGATTCCCGGACGTGTCCGGAAGGTTCTCGGGCATGTCCGAAAGGCTTGGGCCTGTTCTTGACGCACGACCGACTGCTCGTGCGTGGCTGCTCGTGTGTCGGGCACGCCTATAAATTTGACCGAGCAGTCGGGTTTTCCGTACATTTTCTCATTTCTCCTCTTCCTTCCCGTGGTTGGAACTTGGAGCACACAAAGGCATGCTGTAAAACTATCAATCCACAAGATTTCTGAGTTCCTAAAAATGGTTTAATCATCCTCTAATCTCTTTCGATCGACCGAATCAGGGTAAGTTTTCCTAAAATCCTAGTTTGGAAAATTTGGGTATTTTGAATAATTGGGCCCGTATATTAAGAATTAGCCTAGATTACTGAAGGATTATCAATAATCTAGCAGTATTCTACCAATTTCATCATTTTTCTGTGGTTTAATTGTTCGCGATTCGTCGTTTTGTTGAGTTTTAAACCCACGCCTGCAAGGTGTCCGGTAAAATGCCGTAAGGGAATTCATGCATTCTTCGATGTTTTTCCTAGTATGTTTGCTGTTTGATTGATGATAGCATATTAGGATCGAGTTCCTTGTGAGGAGCTGGTGCTGAACCATTCCGTTCGTCGTCTTCATCAGGGCTCCGAAGTTTCCGATCAACCGTGTTCTTCGGAGTATTCACAAAAGCTTATCGAGATCGAAAGTCTGAAGAATCGCCCATTCCATCTTCTTATCCATCGAACTTTTCAATTCGTAGGAAGACCAGGCAAGTACTTGATCTTGCTTTATGTATAAATTACAATTGAATATGTATAAACTGTGATTTCGTATGGTGTTGTTCATGCTCTGAATTAAGCAACTCTACGTTGATATTTTGGAAATATTTTTGAAAATGATTTCCTTTCGAAAGGATTTCGAAAATATTTTGAAAAGGATTTCGAAAGTATTTGTGAAAATGATTTCGAAGGGATTTCGAAAATGTTTTGAGAAAGGGTTTTGAAAATATCTTTGAAAACATTTTGAGAAAGATTTTCTGTAAATATTTGATGAATGATTGTGACTACTGTTCTCCGAAATGATATCATTTTGTAAATGATTTATCGAGGATGCCTCGAGAATTTCTTTCAAAGGAGATTGAAAAGCAAAGTTGCTGAAATTTTTGAATAATGATCTGAGGCTTACGTCGTTAAGGTTATGTGATAATAGAGGTGGCCATGGGCCGGGCCCGGGCCGGGACGAACCGGGCCGGGCTGGAACTTCGAAGCCCAGGACCGGCCCATGTATTTAGCGGGCTGGGCCGGGCTGGGCGGCCGCGGCCCACAGCCCGCCCGCCCCCGGGCCGTCGTTGGCCGGAAGTGTAAAAATTTTTTCATAAAAATCAATTTGTAAAAATTTGTTTTCACTTTTTAAAATAAATTAATTAATATTAATTAAAAAATCAATTTACAAAAATCATTTTGAATTAAGAAAAAATGTAAAACTTAGTAAAAACTGTTTAATCTGTTTAAAAAATTCATTTTGAATTTTTAAGATATGTTAACATTAAATTAAATGGGAGAAAAGGGAAAAATTAGACTTGGACTTAATTTGTAAAAATTAGATTATTTTTTGAAATTTAATCTAATTTCTAAAATTAAGTTGCCTACGTATCCTAAGGAATCAAAGTCCACATAGTTCTTTTTACTTACCTCTTTACTTACCTGGAACTTAAAGGTAGGTGATGTGCTCAATCGTCGTGTTGGCCACTCCCTGAAGCTCCCGATTCGGATGAAGAATCCATCATCATCCACGGATCATCATCCTCGTTGTGTTCGTCTTCTTCTTCCGTCCGTCCTTGTTGACGTTTTTCTGCTTGTTCTCAATCTTTTACTGCACTAATCTTCACAACGTCGGGCGATAAAGATGTTCGTTTATCTGTTATAACTCTTCTACCTGCACTAAAAGCAGGCTCCGAAGCAATTGTAGAGGCTGGAACGACAAGGAGATCCCTTGCAATTCTAGCCAATATAGGATATTGTTCTTCACGTAATTTCCACTATTTTAAAATCTCAAAATCAGCATCAAGCTCATGTGAACACGTAAAATACTCATTTAAGATTTGACTAGAAGAAGTTGAAGAATTAGAGCTTGATGACGATTTTGGTTTTTTAAAAAGAATTGAAGATGTAAATTGATCAAATCTACCTTTATTTTTTGAAGTTGACTGAGAGGCTAGAACCTCCGGTTTATATTTTTTAATGTACAAATCAACTAATGAAGCTAATATTTTGACGCACTTATTTACGTACTCCTCACTATCAAAAGAAGTATCACCTAATGCATTATAAGAATAATCAATAAGATTACCGAGTGCTTCTTTTTTCACACCCGGGTCAAGAAGACATGCAACACCATATATGTAAGGAAATTGTGATAAATACTCTAACCATTTTTCTGTCATTGTAGAAATAACTTGAGATAAATGTATATTATTTTTGTGTTCACTTAAAGAACCAACAATTTTACAACATTCGAAAATAACCAAATGCACATTAGGTTCATAAACATAAGAAAATAAATATGTAGAATTATTATAAGCACGTAATATACTATGAACGATCGTAGCAAGTTCCCAATGAGCCTCAGTTATGAGGTCTTGCTCGGCTAAATATTTTGGATCAGAGTTATATAATTGAGTAATAATTTCCTTATAAGGAATAGCATCATCAAGCAATTTAAAAGTAGAGTTCCAACGGGTAGGTGTGTCAATGCTCCATTTTTTTGGTTTTAAATTATGTTCCTTACATAGATATTTATAATATCTCCTAATATGTTGACTCAGTCTTAGCCATTTAATTATTTTTCTAATAGGATTTAAAAGGGGTGAAATCATATCAATTCCTTTTTTAGCTGACAAATTCAAGACATGGGCACAACATCTAATAGCATAAAAATACCGTTTGCAAGTAAAGGTAATTCGTCCAACAAATATTCCATACATTTATTATTAGCGGCCGCATTATCGAGAGAAAGAGAAAGCACTTTATCAAATATATTAAATTCCTTACAACATTCAATTATTCTATCTTTTAGATTTTTAGCGGTATGTGATTCTTCCATAATATCAAAAGCAATAATACGTTTTTCTATTACATATTGGGCCCAATCCAATGAATCGTAATGCAAAGATAAGGTTCACTACTGAGAAGTCCAACAATCACTAGTAAGACATATACAACCTTCAAATCTTTTAAAAAATTCAATTAATTGAGCACGTTGAATATAATATTGTTGTTGAATACGCCGTTTAAGAGTATTCCTTGGTATTCTCCGATATGCCGGTTGCATTAAAGTCCTAGTCATAATTTCTAAATTTTCACTTTCACCATGACTTAAAGGCAGTTCATCAAGAGTAACATATTTAGCAAATCCGTCAATTAATTTTTGTTGATTGTAAATGAAAGGCATACCTCCACCGGGTGCTTTTGAGAAATAGCCGGATAGTTGAGATTGATCATCCGAACGTTCTTGATCATGATTATCCTTAGTCAAACCATGGTCATTTGCCAAATGACGAGCTAGTGTTCCGGTTCCGGTACCAATTTTCCAAGAAAAAGTAGTAGTTTTCTTTTGATTTTTGCATACAAGACATATCATTTTACAATGCGTTGGTACGGTACCGATAGCCCTCTCATAAAATGCCCAAACCCATGATTTTTGATTTTTATTTGAAGCTTCGGCCGTAGGTTCGGATGGAGGTGGCATGGTAGACGTAGTAGAGTCTTGAGAGAGATTGTGAACTAATAACAATTTATAATAATAAGTACTAAATAAATAAACTCTACTAAATATAAAAAATATTACAAAGTAGAAGTAGTAAACTTACCGAAATGCAAGTTGGTTTCATTGTCGCCGGTTCCTTCATGATGAACGTTCCTTGATCCGTCCGCCATAGTATTATACAATTATATAAAGGAACTTAACAAAAAATAATAATGCAAGATTACAATTTGTGAAAATTACTTGAGAATTGTGAACTTGAGAATTAAGAAGAAGAGTGAATAATGGTGTGAAAAAATGGTTAAGATGTGTTGGTATTTATAAGATGAATTTTTCAAAAAAAAAAAAAAATTGAAGGCTAGCTGGCTGACCGTTGGGTTGCAACGGCTATGTGAACCAAGTTGGTTCAACCAACCAATAGGTTGGTGCCACATGGCCAGCCAACCATTTAAATTTGAATGGTGGGCTTTGGGGTGGGCTGGAGGTGGGCTGGGGGTGGGCTTGGGCCGGGCTAGGGGTGGGCCGGGCTGGGGGCCGGGTCGGTCTGGGCTCGGAGGTGGGCCGGGCCGGGCTGGGTCTGGGCTGGAGATTTCGGGACCGGGACCGACCGGATGACCAGGGGGGCTGGGCTCGGTCTCGGGACAGGCTGGCCCGGTCGGCCCCTGGGCCTAGAAAATCCGGGCTGGGCTGGGCCGGCCCGGCCCACTGGCCACCTCTATGTGATAACGTACTTTGAAACGTGGAATGGTATGATTGGAAAATGATATTTTTGAAGCTGTACCCATGATGTGAAACTGTGTTTTGTGATCGAGTAAAGTCGGGGATTGCCCTAACGGGGGCTCTGGGATACGTTGGGGTGCTGGACCACGTACCACTCGATGGATCGAGTAAAGCCGGGGATTGCCCTGACTAGGGCTCCGGGGTGCGTTGGAGTGATGTAACACGTGCCACTTGACCGGGTTATACAACTAGGGACGATCTGATGAGGCCTCTGGGATACGATGGGGTGCTGAACCTCATATCAGTATAGCCCACGTGGTTCTTCTTGAAATGTGATATACGTATTATTCCGGAATAATGACGTGATATGGTACTGCTTATGCTTTTGGATTGTGAATGATGTCGTTGTCACTGTACTATTGAGGCGCTGGTTCTTGGTGAGAATATCCTTCTTCTTGATATACTAATGTAATCAGTCACCATTCTATTTCTTTTATTGCATGTTATACATATTCTTGTTATCAAGTACTTGCACCGGCCGTTTGCTGACCCCTTCGGGGGTGGATACCTTTCTGTGTATTCAGGTATAAGTTTTAATGGTGAGCCGGCACAGGAAGGGGCACGAGGATGATGAGCGCAATGATATTCTCTCGGGTTACCGATGTCGTATTAGCTGTTTTGGTCTTGTTTTGTGTAAGTACTCGCGAGTGATGTCTTTTTATTGATGTTACGCCCATGTGTGAGCTTGGGTGCTGTCTTGAAATTTGTTATCTATACGTTGAGTTAGTTTTGACCGTGGTCATGTTCGACCTTGCCGGTCGTGCTGTCGCGGATATGTTGTGTCATCAACCTTGCCGATTGACGTCTGTTGTTTTAGTTTTATGTTTGATTGGTTTGGTCATTGTGTGCGGTGATTGTGTTGTGCTAACTCGTTCAACCTTGATCGAGCGGCTGGAACTTGTTTGTGGTATTATGGTTTTAAGATATACAATGGGTATGCAGTCCGGGTGAAAGTGGTTATGTAATATATTTTATCGATTCTTATATTCCATTAAGAATGAATTTTTAAGTATCAATATCATCTACTGCATGAACAATTTTAAAGTGGTGTTCTGAATTCTCCAGTCACGTATTTTGGTGAAAAAAAATTTTCGATTAAATATTTTGGTAGAAGAAGAAAGATTTTAAATTTGAGGTATTTGAAACTCAAATTAAATGTTTGAAGTATTTTAGATTAGTTACGATATCTTTAAAAAAACGTAAATTGTTTTATGTCAAAAATAATTTGAAAATCAACGTGTGAAATAAAACTTTCTCTTCTAAAAAGTATTTACAAGTTTTGGGCGAAACGTGACTCGCCCCCTTATTATCGAAAGATTGTTTTTCATAAAGTCAGGCATGATATTATCGTCCTCGTTAGAGGACTAAATGTTGATTTAATCACACCCTGTGAGCTTTAGTATTCTGTGGCTCGTATAGTGCCGTTTTCTGATATAATAAAAACACCCGAGCTTGTATATGGTACGCATGCTTCCCAAATTTTTCGTCATTTTAGTGTTGCCTACCTTGGGCGGGGATGCTAACTGAACCCGGTGATGTTACTACGCGATTGTTTATTTAGTTGTGCGGAATGGTGCTATATGTCTTAGTATGTCGAACCTTGGCAGACGTGGATGTGGTGATGGTTGTGGAAGTGGTGATGTGATTTGTACGACAACGATTCATGCTACGGTGAAGGGGTACCAGGATCAGACTATATCCTGTGAAATCCCCTCAGTGCTTGAGACCACGAACGAGGCGAAGAGGCTGAAGAGATCTGGAAAATTCTTGGGTGCCGAAGGAACTAAGATTCGCAAATCCCTACGTTGTTCGAACGCATCGTCTTCGCGGTCGGAATGCAGGGAATTTTGAGCCGGCATCGTTGACTTCCAATAAGATGGGGAGGTGCTACAACTGTAATGTTCAAGGGTATGTTCGTGAAAATTACCCCTCTTCACCTTTAACTTGTTACCAGTACGGGTATGAAGGTCATCGGATGCGGTACGGTGTGTTAGTCTCCGAGCGGAAAATAAATTACCAGAGGGTGTCCCGAACCCCCACTTCTCCTGAAGATCCTAACGATGGTTTATAAATTTTCCATATGTCCTAATCATTATTGTTCCCGATAATCGCGACTTTGATGGGTTTTCATTTCACTTCTTTACGTTTCAAACTCTGGTTATTCTAGGTTTCGCGATCGAAACTTTTTCTTAGTATGGAGAAATGTATTACCATACTTTTCTCAGTAATCTCTATGTTGGGTGACTTTCCAACGTTGATGACTCATTTGTGATCCTCTCGAAAATTTTGAACTACCTTGTTCTGCTCAGTTTACCATCATCCGAACGAGTTTCAGAGTTTTTTATTGGCATGCGTGGATTATTGTGATCTTTCCGTATTTGTGTTTGATCCTTGCAACTTTTGTTCAAAACTATCGTATAATTGTCTCTACTAGTTCAATTAATATTTTAGATATGTTGTGAGCTTACATATTGCTGTTCGAGCTCAAGATGTAATTCCAGGATGTTGAGCCATTTTGTAAATTTTCCTAACCCTTGGAGTATTTATTTTCGAACTTATACTCCTCCACTTCGATTCCTCATGTTCATATGTGCGTTTATCGCCTCGGCTCATGTACCAAATACTTGCTTAGTTGGTTTATCGCATTTCGAAAATTGTCACGTTTACCCGTTGGTCGTGATGTTTTGGAGCTGAGCAAAGTGGTTGTTTTCTTTGTCCATTCTACCACTCTCTATTCTAAGTTTCGGGACGAAACTTATTTTAAGGGTGGTAGAGTGTAATACTCCTATTTTTTCCTGTTTCCGTGTATCTCGATTTTTGTGATTCGTTGCGTCGATGTATTATTGTTATCCTCCATTTTTTTTTCTCCGGCTATGTTTTCTCTCGGTGCGTAATTGAAAATTTGAATCTGGGATCGAGACTCTTATCGAGAATTTTGTCATGTTCGTTTCCGTGCGATTTTGTAAAATTGAGTCGTCGAGTCATGGCGGCTGGGCACTGGCCGGCCAGGTGCGGCAGGAACCGGCAGGAACCGGCTATGCGCGGCAGGAGTCGGCCAGGCGTGCACAAGCAGCCCACACGGGCAGGTGCTCGTGCGAGACAGGGCAGTGCATGTCGTCCGCGCACGAGTAGGGCGCACGTGCCAGGCGCACGAGCCAATGCTCGTGCGGCACTGGGCCACCAGGAGCAGGCACACATGAGCGATGCTCGTGCGTGGTGCTCGTGCGGTATAGGCCACGCGCTGCGCGCATGACCCGGCGCACGACCGGACGCCCTAGCATCACGCTCGTGCGTGTCCGGAAGATTCCCGGACGTGTCCGGAAGGTTCTCAGGCATGTCCGGATGGCTCGGGCCTGTTCTTGACGCACGGCCGGCTTATCGTGCGTAAATGCTCGTGTGTCTGGCAGACCTATAAATATGACCGAGCAGTCAGGTTTTCCGTACATTTTCTCATTTCTCCTCTTCCTTCCCGTGGTTAGGACTTGGAGCACACAAAGGCATGCTGTAAAACTATCAATCCACAAGGTTTCTAAGTTCCTAAAAATGGTTTAATCATCCTCTAATCTCTTTCGATCGACCGAATCAGGGTAAGTTTTCCTAAAATCCTAGTTTTAGGAAATTTGGGTATTTTGAATAATTGGGCCTGTATCTTAAGAATTAGCCTAAATTATTGAAGTATTATCAATAATCTAGCGATATTCTACCAATTTCATTATTTTCCTGTGGTTTAATTGTTCGCGATTCGTCATTTTCTTGAGTTTTAAACCCACGCCTGCAAGGTGTCCGGTAAAATGCCGTAAGGGAATTCATGTATTCTTCGATGTTTTTCCTCGTATGTTTGCTGTTTGATTGATGATAGCATATTAAGATCAAGTTCCTTATGAGGAGCTGGTGCAGAACCATTTCGTTCGTCGTCTTCATCAGGGCTTCGAAGTTTCCCATCAACCGTATTATTCGGAGTATTCACAAAAGCTTATTGAGATCGAAAGTCTAAAGAATCGCCCATTCCATCTTCTTATCCATCGAACTTTTCCATTCGTAGGAAGACCCGACAAGTACTTGATCTTGCTTTATATATAAATTGCAATTGAATATGTATAAACTGTGATTTCGTATGGTGTTGTACGTGCTCTAAATTAAGTAATTCTACGTTGATATTTTGGAAATATTTTTGAAAATGATTTCCTAATATAAACTCTTTCGAAAGGATTTCGAAAATATTTTGAAAAGGATTTCGAAAGTATTTGTGAAAATGATTTCGAACGGATTTCGAAAATGTTTTGAGAAAGGGTTTTGAAAATATCTTTGAAAACGTTTTGAGAAAGATTTTTTGTAAATATTTGATGACTGATTGCGACTACTGTTCTCCGAAATGATATCATTTTGTAAATAATTATTGAGGATGCCTCGAAAATTTCTTTCAAAGGAGATTGAAAAGCAAAGTTGCTGAAAGTATTGAATAATGATATGAGGCTTGCGTCGTTAAGGTTATGTGATAACGTACTTTGAAATGTGGAATGGTATGATTGCAAAATGATATTTTTGAAGTTGTACCCATGTTGTGAAACTGTGTTTTTTGATCGAGTAAAGCCGGGGATTGCCCTGACGGGGGCTCTGGGATACGTTGGGGTGCTGGACCACGTATCACTCGATGGGTCGAGTAAAGCCGGGGATTGCCTTGACGAGGGCTCCGGTGTGCGTTGGGGTGCTGTACCATGTGCCACTCGACCGAGTTATACAACCAGGGATGGTCTGATGAGGCCTCTGGGATACGATGGGGTGCTGAACCTCGTATCGGTATAGCCCATGTGGTTCTTCTTGAAATGTGATATACGTATTATTCCGGAATAATGACGTGATATGGTACTGCTTATGCTTTTGGATTGTGAATGATGTCGTTGTCACTGTACTGTTGAGGCGCTGGTTCTTGGTGAAAATATCCTTCTTCTTGATATACTAATGTAATTAGTCACCATTCTATTTCTTTTATTGCATGTTATATATTCTTGTTATCAAGTACTTGCACCGGCCGTTTGCTGACCCCTTCGGGGGTGGATATCTTTCTGCGTATTCAGGTACAAGTTTTAATGGTGAGCCGGCACAGGAAGGGGCACGAGGATGACGAGCGCAGTGATATTCTCTTGGGTTACCGATGTCGATTTAGCTGTTTTGGTCTTGTTTTGTGTAAGTACTCGCGAGTACTGTCTGTTTATTGACGTTACGCCCATGTGTGGGCTTGGGTACTGTCTTGAAATTTGTTATCTATACGTTGAGTTGGTTTTGACCGTGGTCATGTACGACCTTGCCGCTCGTGCTATCGCGGATATGTTGTGTCGTCAACCTTGCCGGTTGACGTCTGTTGTTTTAGTTTTACGTTTGACTGGTTTGGTCATTATGTGTGGTGATTGTGTTGTGCTAACTCGTTCAACCTTGATCTAGCGGCTGGAACTTGTTCGTGGTATTATGGTTTTAGGATATACAATGGGTATATAGTTTGGGTGAAAATGGTTATGTAATATCCATTAAGAATGAATTTTTAAGTATCAATATCATCCGCTGCATGAACATTTTTAAAGTGTTGTTTTGAATTGTTCAGTCACGTACTTCGGTGAGAAATCTTTTTCGATTAAATATTTTGGTAGAATAGGAAAGATTTTAAATTTTAGGTACTTGAAACTCAAATTAAATGTTTAAAGTATTTTAGATTAGTTACGATATCTTTAAAAAAAACGTAAATTGTTTTATACACTAGTCAAAAATAATTTGAAAATCAACGTGTGAAATAAAACTTCCTCTTCTAAAAAGTATTTACAAGTTTTGGGCGAAACGTGACTCGCCCCACTTATTTCGAAAGATTGTTTTTCATAAAGTGCAGCATGATATTATCGTCCTCGTCATAGGACCAAAAGTTTATTTAATCACACCCTGTGAGCTCTAGTATTCTGTGGCTCGTATAATACCGTTTTCTGATATAACAAAAACACCCGGGCTTGTATATGGTACGCATGCTTCCCGATTTTTTGTCATTTTAGTGTTGCCTACCTTGGGCAGGGATGCTGACTGAGCCCAGTGATGTTACTATGTGATTATTTATTTAGTTGTGCGGAATGGTGTTATATGTCTTAGTATGTCGAACCTTGGCGGACGCGGTGATGTGATTTGTACGACAACAATTCATGCTACGGTGATCAGACGATATTCTGTGAAATCCCCTCAGTGGTTGAGGCCATGAACGAGGCGAAGAGGCTGAAGACATCTGGAAAATTCTTGGGCGGCGAAAGAACTAAGATCCCCAAACCCCCGCGTTGTTCGAACGCATCGTCTTCACGGTCGGAACGCAGGGAATTCCGAGTCGGCATCATTGACTCCCGATAAGATGGGGAGGTGCTACAACTACAATGTTCAAGGGTATGTTCGTGCAAATTGCCCCTATTCACCCTTAACTTGTTACCAGTACGGGTATGAAGGTCATCGGATGCGGTACGATGTGTTAGTCTCCGAGCGGAGCAAAACAAATGCCTGGAGGGTGTCCCAAACCCCCACTTTTCCTCCTGAAGAGCCTAACAATGGTAATTATAAATTTTCCTTATGTCCCAATCGTTACTGTTCCCGATAATCGCGATTTTGATGGGTTTTCATTTCACCTATTTACGTTTCAAACTCTGGTTGTTCTAGGTTTTGGGGTCGAAACTTCTTCTTAGCATGGGGAAATGTATTACCGCACTTTTCTCAGTAATCTCTATGTTTGGGTGACTTTTCATCGTTGATGACTTGTTCGTGATCCTCTCGATAATTTTGAACTACCTTGTTCTGCTCAGTTTACCGTCATCCGAACTAGTTTCAGAGTTGTTTTATCGGAATGCATGGATTATTGTGATCTTTCCGTATTTGAGTTTGATCCTTGTAAATTTTGTTCGAAACTGTCGTGTAATTGTCTATACCAGTTCAATTAATATTTTAGATGTGTTGTGAGCTTAGATATTGCTGTTCGAGCTCAAGATATGATTCCAGGACGTTGAGCCATTTTGTATATTTTCCTAACCCTTGGAGTATTTATTTTCAAATTCATACTCCTCCATTTTAATTCTTCTTCCTATGTACGTTTATCGCCTCGGCTCGTGTACCAGATACTTGCTTAGTTGGTTTATCGCATTTTGAAGATTGTCACGTTCACCCATTGTTCATGACATTTTGGAATTGAGCAAAGTGGTTGTTTTCTTTGTTCGTTCTACCACTCTCTTTTCTAAGTTTCAGGACGAAACTTACTTTAAGGGGGGTATAGTGTAATACTCCTATTTTTTCTATTTTTGTATATCTCGATTTTTGTGCTTCGTTTGCGTTGATGTATTATTATTATCCTCCATTTTCTTTTCACCTGCTATGTTTTCTCTCAGTGCGTAATTAAAATTTGAATTTGGGATCGAGACTCTTATCGAGCATTTTGTCATGTTCGTTTCTGTGTGATTTCGGAAAATCGAGTCGTCGAGTCATGGCGGTTGGGCATTGGCTGGCTAGGTGCGGCAGGAACCGGCTATATGCGGCAGGAGCTGGCCAGGCGTGCACGAGCAGCCCACACGGGCAGGTGCTCGTGCGGTGCTCGTGCAGGACAGGGTAGTGCCCGCCGGCCGCACACGAGCAGGGCGCATACGCCAGGCGCACGGGCCGACGCTCGTGTGGCACTAGGCTGCCAGGAGCAGGCACGCACGAGCGGTGCTCGTGCATGGTTCTCGTGCGGTGCGGCAGAGGCCAGGCGGTGCGCGCACGACTCGGCGCATGACCGGATGCCCAAGCATCACGCTCGTGCGTGTCCGAAAGGCTCGATCCTGTTCTTGACGCATGACCGGTTGCTCGTGCATTGCTGCTCGTACATCGGGCAAGCCTATAAATATCATCGAGTAGTCGGGTTTTTCGTACATTTTCTCATTTATCCTCTTCCTTCCCGCGTTTGGGACTTGGAGCACACAAAGGCATGCTGTAAAACTATCAATCCACAAGGTTTCTACATTCCTAAAAACGGTTTAATCATCCTCTAATCTCTTCCGATCGACCGATCAGGGTAAGTTTTCCTAAAATCCTAGTTTTGGAAAATTTGGGTATTTTGAAAATTTGGCCCATCTCTTCCGAATTAGCCTAGATTATTGAAGTATTATCAATAATCTAGCGGTATTCTACCAATTTCGTCATTTTTCTGCGGTTTAATTGTCCGCAATTCGTTGTTTTGTTGAGTTTTAAACCCACGCTTGCAAGGTGTCCGGTAAAATTACATAGATGGAATTCAGGTGTTCTTAGATGTTTTTCCTCGTATGTTCACTGTTTTATTGATTATAGCATATTAGGATCGAGTTCCTTGTGAGGAGTTGGTGCTGAACCCTTCATTTCGTCGTCTTCATCAAGGCTCTGAAGTTCTGATCGACTATGTTCTTCGGAGTATTCATGAACGCTTATCAAGATTGAAAGTCTGAAGAATCACCCATTCCATCTTCTTATCCATAGAACTTTTCCATTCGTAGGAAGATCAGACAAGTACTTGATCGTGCTTTATGTATAAATTGCAATTGAATATGTATAAACTGTGATTTTCGTATGGTGTTGTTCGTGCTCTGAATTCAACAACTCTACGTTGATATTTTGAAAATATTTTTGAAAATAATTTCCTATTATAAACTATGTTTCCAAAGGATTTCGAAAATATTTTGAAAAGGACTTCGAAAGTATTTGTGAAAATGATTTCGAAGGGATTTCGAAAATGTTTTGAGAAGGGGTTTTGAAAATATCTTTGAAAACGATTTGAGAAAGATTTTCTGTAAATATTTGATGACTGATTGCGACTACTGTTCTCTGGAATGATATCATTTTGTAAATGATTTATCGTGGATGCCTCAAAAAGTTCTTTCAAATGAGATTGAAAACCAAAGTTGCTGAAAGTTTTGAATAATGATCTGAGGCTTGCGTTGTTAAGGTTATGTGACAACGTACTTTGAAATGTGGAATGGTATGATTGGAAAATGATATTTTTGAAGCTGTACCAATGTTGTGAAACTGTGTTTTGTGATCGAGTAAAGTCGGGGATTGCCCTGACGAGGGCTCCAGGGTACTTTGGGGTGATGTACCACGTGCCACTCGACAGGGTTATACAATAGGGGATGGTCTGATGAGGCCTCTGGGCTACGATAGTGTGCTGGACCTCGTATCGGTATAACCCATGTGGTTTTTATTGAAACGTGATATATGTATTATTCTGGAATAATGGCGTGACATGGTACTGCTCTTGCTTTTGGATTGTGAATGATGTCGTTGTCACTGTACTGTTGAGGTGCTGGTTCTTGGTGAGAATCCTTCTTCTCGATATACTAATGTAATGAGTCACCATTCTATTTCTTTTATTGCACGTTATACATATTCTTATTATCAAGTACTTGCATCGGCCATTTACTGACCCCTTTGGGGGTGGATACCTTTTTGTGTTGTTAGGAAAAACAAACACCCTGTATCGATTCAGCCGGGATACCCGATCCCTGTATCGATTGTTATTTGTTATTGAGAAGGTTTTGACATATATGCCAAATACAGTAAAGGAAAACTGTATCGAGGATTCAAGGATTTATCATGTATCAAGACTGCCTCGAATCGGATAAAAGAAGCTCACAAGATGACAAGAAGACTTGTAATAGACCAAGTATGTAAACTGTCTCGATGCCCTAATACAGTCATCTTCCATACAGTTCGCAAAAGGACAAGAAAGAACACAAGTCAAGTTCCGTTGAACAAAAAAGTATTTAAATACTCAAGGATAAAGTATTTAAATACTGTCAGTCTTCAGATCTTCAGAATCCCGCGAAATCCGGATCATGTCTTATTCCCGTTGAAGGAAATCTTATTCAAACGGACATCTCAACGGATACTTTCTTCAGAGGCTATATATATCCTTGAAGACATTGAAGATCAGTCACCCCAAGTAACATAACTCTCAAAGCTATCAAAGTTATCATCTGAGCAAACATATCTCCAGAGCAAACTGCAAGTTAGAACGAAAGAGATATACAGTGCTCAAACATCAAGAACAGCTATCATCAGATCTTGATATTCAAAGCTGCTGTTCTTACCTGGTTACCTAACATTTTACCTCTGTGTAAAAACCGAGCTCTGTGTGAACTCAACAAGTTATTCTGACCTGTGTGGGACGAATAAGGACGAAGCTTTGGAACTGTGTGTGAAGAAGCTAGTCAAGAAGGAAGCTTTAACCAATCTGTGTGAACGGTTGAAAGTGACATTCTTTGTATCAATATGTGTGAACGATACAAGGATAGGTTTGTTTATAATTACGTAGTTGTGTACGCAGTAATTATATAATAAACTTTTTACTCCTGCGTGGAGGACCAGTGGACGTAGAGGGG
This sequence comes from Orobanche coerulescens, assembly GCA_033398695.1. NCBI lineage: Eukaryota > Viridiplantae > Streptophyta > Magnoliopsida > Lamiales > Orobanchaceae > Orobanche > Orobanche coerulescens. Next base: position 22,795,878 of record CM065805.1, on the reverse strand, counting down.
TTTACCTCGAACCACTTAAATTACTGTGTCATTTACCTTCAGCTCTTACTGTTTGAAATTACTGTGATATATTAAGTATACACCTAATACGTCGTTGCTGTATCCACGGCAACTAACTGTATCCAAGACTTCCGCTACGCACTCAGATTTAGATTCCATACAGTTTGTTGTTTAAACTACTTTTCCAAACTGTATCCAGTATACTTAAGTGGCCAACAAGTGGTATCGGAGCGGTTGATTCTAAAAAGAATCAGTCGTATTTCTTTTAACCGAATCAGATTCAAATCACTTATTTTCAAAACAGTTTCTTTCATTCCTATATTATCAGTATGGATACTTCTATGATTAACAAAGTCCCTATGTTCTCTATTAACGAATTTGACGACTGGAGAATTAGAATGGAAGCTCATCTTGCAGCAATGCACGAAGAGATGATTTTTGTTATACAGGATGGTCCGATCAAGATTATGAAGGTCAATCCAGCCGCAAGGATTGAGGGCCAAGCCCATGCTGAAATGCTCGAGAAGGAACGCGAGCAATGGACAACCGATGAAAGGAAGCGAGCCAATCCAGACAACGTGGCTAAGAACGCATTATTTGTCACTCTTGACAAAGGCACGTTCTCAAATGTAAAGAGCTGCAAAACAACAAAGAAATCAGGATAAACTCAAGTTAATTTGTGAGGGAACCGAGCTCTCAAAAGAAAACAAAATTTCAAAACTCACTCAAGAATTCGAATCTTTTGAAATGAAACCAACGAAACACTTGAGGAACTTGACCTCGCATTTACCGGTATTGTTGGTGAACTTGAAGCGTTGGGCAAGATTTACACCCAAAAGGAGAAGAACTTAAAATTTTCAGATCTCTCCCACTCGATGGGACATTAAGACCACAAACTATGCGTGTATCATGTAATCTTAATGAAATATCCACTTTTGATCTCTTCTCGACCTTAAAGCATTTGAGTATGACATTGACAAGAGAGAAAGTCAAGAATCTCCTTCAAAGGTCACAGCTCTCGCCAGACGAACCGTCGACACAGCTTGCCTAGCTCGTCGAAGCCCGGTCACAAGAACGCTGACAAATGACATTTACATCCCGTCACAAGATGAAATGGCGCTTCTAATGCATAAATTCAAAAGTTTATCAAGCGATCTGAAAGACTCCTACAGCCCAAACTCGTCAACAAGGTAAATACCAAACATCATCCTGATGCTAACTCGTGTTATAATCATAGGAAACCGTGCCATTATCCTAACAAATGTCCTCATCCCAAAGCCCAAATGTAGACGGAGGAAGAGCAACAAGAGCGCGATGAAAGAAGACGTGCTTGAAAGACAAGCTCAAGGCCCCGATTGGAGAATCGAAGCCTCCCCACACCATCCAAATCGTAGAATGTCTTCAGTGGTCATCGAAAGTGATTCATCCGACGATGAGTTCGATGATAAAGCATACATGTGCTTTATGGCCAAAGATGTTCCGTAAGGTGAAGACAATGACGATGAGGTAAGTTCAACCTCAGTTATTCCACCTAATGCATCTCATACTTTCGAAAATATGATGAATGAATTCAAAAACATTCAAAAAGCCCATGAGACTCTAAAAACTGAGAATATACAGCTTCAATTAACAAATTTAGAGCTGAAAGATGAGAATGACTTGCTGAAGATAAACTATGAAAATATGTCTCTTGATTGTGAAACCAGCAAGGTCGATTTTGAAAAACTCATGGAGAGCAATCATCAACTTGCTCATGAACTAAATGAGGTTAAAACCCATAATGAGAGCAAGACAAATGATTTGGTTCTACTACAAACCAAAATTACAACTCTCGAGAAGCGAGAAACTGAACTTGAGACCATTCTGAAGTCTTTTGAAAAATCGTCCAAAAGAATGGAAGAAATTCTAAGCACTGGGCAACATGCTCATGATAAAAGTGGCTTAGGATACAACTCATGTTCGAATAAAGGTAAAACTAGTACTGTGTTCGTCAAGAGTGTGGAACACATTCCAGAATCGGAAGATACTCCTAGTCCCATAAAGGAACCTGCTGTACCGAGAAAACCGAAGGCTGCCATTCCGCCTCCACAACTCTACAATTCGAGACAGTGGAACCAACAACCACTCAGAAGGCGTAATCTGAAGCATGCTCCCCAAGCATATCATCAAAGCCGGCAATCATTCAGAAAGAAGGCAGTATCCAACCACCAAAGGCCCGCACGGCAGTACACTCAGTACAGTGCACCTAGGTATTGGATACAGGAGCCCCGTTATCCCTCAAGACAGCAGATGCCAGTTCAGTATCAACAACAGCATTGGGAATCCAACTGGAGACCCAGAAGACAAGCTGTTAGGCCTAGGAAAATGGATCCACCTCCTAGACGGCACTCGTACTGGAATAATAACAATAATCCTGAATTTTACATGCATAGTAATTATCATGATTATAACAACTACGGATATGCCCCCCGTAGATATCGCAATACTGTACCGAGTACATCCTACAGTAAACCAATTGCTGTCAGGAAAATCTGGGTACCTAAAGGAACTAACATATATGGACCCAAAAATCAAAGGGGACCTAAATCTACCTAATTTCTTTGTTACAGGACATCTTAGAGGAGGATACCTGGTACTTCGATAGTGGATGCTCGTCACATGACCGGAGACAGAGCAAGCTATCCGATTTTGTAGAAGGTCGCGGTCCAAAAGTTCGCCGTGATAAATCTAAAGGAAGAACAAGAGGGAAAGGAAACCTACTTGTCGGGAAATTCAAGGTCACCGATGTCGCATATGTTGAAGGCTTACAGATAATCTACTTAGTATTAGCGCCTGTGATAAACAGCTTCTCTGAAGTTCTATATAGATCGCCGTAGAGTCAAGAACACCCAAACCAAGGAAGTTGTGCTTACAGAAGCAGATCCTAGAATATGTACATTGGCCGATCGAAGCCTATGAGCTCCTCAATTCCGTGTTTTGTTGCCAAAGGCACTGCAGATCTTAGCTGGCTATGGCACAAGAGGATGTCTCACGTTAACTTCAAGACGATCAACAAGCTTTCAAGACAGGGTATGGTAAGAGGTTTGCCAGATGTGTCATTCAAGAAGGACAAATGTCATGACCATGCCAGAAAGGCAAGCAAATCAAGTCAACCCTGAAGAGCAAATCCTACCTTTCAACTCAAAGAGTGTTGGAAATGCTACACATGGATCTCTACGGTCCTGTAGACCCAGTAAGTTTGGAAGGTAAGAAATATTGCATGGTTGTTGTTGATGATTATTCCAGGTATGCTTGGACGATCTTTCTTAGCAAGAAGAAGGAAACAACATTAAGGCTGCCCGAGCTCCTGAGAAAGTTGCAGAATGAAAAAGCATCGAGTATCGTGTGCATTCGTTCCGACAGAGGTACTGAATTTACTAACCGTTTCATAGAACAATACTGTTCGGAGAATGGCATACAGCACGAGTACTCAGCTGCCCGAACACCTCAACAAAATGGTGTTGCCGAGCGAAAGAATAGGACGTTGAAAGATGCAACAAGGACAATGATTGCCGAAAGCAAATTGCCGCAGCGTTTCTGGGGTGAAGCAACCAATACAGCGTGCTACACTCAAAACCGCTGTATCGTCAACAAGCACCACAACAAAACAGCTTACGAGGTATGGAATAACAAAACTCCATTAGTTTCGTATTTTCACATTTTTGGATGCAGGTGTTATGTATTGAACAATGGGAAGGACCAACTTAGAACCTTTGATGAAAAATCAGATGAAGGAATATTCGTAGGATACTCCTCCGTCACAAAGCTTTAATCTTTAATAAAAGGAGGTGACGATCGAGGAATCGATTCATGTAGTGTTCGACGAACCACACCTTGACCCTACAGAGTAGATGATATCACTCGGGACATTCACCATCTATCTATCTTGGATCCACCTACACCCATAGAACCTGTAGTTGATTTAGAAATCAACCCCGCACTGTAAGAATCGATGTGGATGAAGTCGACGCCGCATGTCAAGCCGCACTACGTAAACTTTCGATACAGTACGGGATCCTGAACTAGAACCCGACCGAAGATGGTTGAGAGATCACCCGCAAGAGCTGATCATTGGAAACATTAATGCAGGTGTTTCTACTCGTAGGAGAATACAGAGTACACAAGGAAATGTACTTTGTGCACAAGAAGAATCTAATGCTGAAGTCTCACAGTTTCCTGAATGGAAATCTCAATCCGAACTTAGGAGACTCAATATGTGCACTATCGCTGTATTCTTAGCCCAGTCCAAACATGTTTCGACCATAGACGCTCTTAACAACTCTCATTGGATAACATCTATGGAAGAAGAGCTTAACGGTTTCGAAAGAAACAATGTATGGTATCTTGTACCCAGACCGACACACCAATCGGTTATAGGAACCAAATGGGTATTTCGAAACAAAAAGGATGGAAATGGACTTATCATAAGGAACAAATCCAGACTAGTAGCACAAGGCTATTGTCAGGAAGAAGGAATCGACTATGATGAAACCTTCGCCCCTGTAGCGAGACTAGAAGCCATTAGGATATTTTTAGCCTTTGCCGCCCATAAGAGTTTTATCGTATACCAAATGGACGTCAAGAGTGCTTTCCTGAATGGAGAGCTTTCAGAAGAAGTTTATGTTGAACAACCACCAGGGTTTGCCAACACAGACGGTATCGATCTAGTTTACAGGCTAAGGAAAGCCCTGTACGGACTTAAACAAGCCCCTAGAGCCTGGTACGAAACCCTGTCCCAGTATCTAACCAACAATGGATTTGAGAAGGGTGCTGTCGACAAAACCTTGTTCAAAATACAGGAAGGTGATGACCTTCTAATGGTACAAATCTATGTCGATGATATTATTTTTGGTTCAACTAACCTTGCTCTATGTCAAAGGTTCTCACATCTCATGCAAAGCAAATTTGAAATGAGTATGATGGGGGAACTTAGTTATTTCCTAGGTTTGCAGATAAAGCAGATGCCTACAGGTATATTCATCAACCAGGAGAAATACAGCAAGGAGCTTCTCAACAAATTTGGAATGAACACTTCCAAATCCTCGCCAACCCCCATGAGCACTTCCGTGCAAATTAGTGCTGATGAAGCCGGAAAGCCGTTTGACCAATCACTCTACAGGAAGCTCATTGGTTCGCTCCTGTACCTAACGGCTAGCAGGCCCGATATCCAGTATGTTGTTGGAGTGTGTGCGAGATACCAAGTTGCACCTAAGGAATCACACTTCAATACAGCTAAACGAATCCTGAAATACGTTAAAGGAACAACGATGCAGGATCGTGGTATCCTAAAGAAGGCGGATTCGATTTAGTGGATACATGACTCGGATCTCGGAGGTCGCAAGCTAGATAGGAAGAGTACAAGTGGAACTTGTCACTTTCTTGGACCTAGGCTCGTTTCTTGGTTCAAGAAGAAGCAATTGGCAAATTCTCTTTCCACGGTGAATCAGAGTACTATGTCTTGGTAGTCTTTGTATGCGAATCCTTGGATGCAAGAACAATCGTCGATTATGGAATCGATGCTAGAGAGACTCCAATCATGTGTGATAGCACGAGTGCAATTGCAATCACGCACAATCCTGTTTTGCACTCGCGCACTAAGCATATCAACATGAAGCATCATTTCATCAGGAATCATGTCGAGAACAAGGATGTTCGCCTGGAAAAGGTTCATACAGACATCCAGCTGGCTGACATTTTCACCAAGCCTCTCGACACAGCAAGATTCAACATGCTAAGAACAGAGTTAGGGATACTGCAGCCAGACTCCCTGTAAGTAAATTTATTGCTTTTACTCAACAATTGAGGGGGAATGCTGTAAGACCCGTGAATACAGTATCCAACATTAATTATCTGTACACTCAGAATCATCAATACAGTACTGTAGCGAACGAAGGCATATGAATCCTACAGCTGATGTGTGCAATAATTAAGGGGGAATACTGTAGGACCCATGAATACAGCATTAATCCAAATATTGCTGTATGGAATTTAAAACCTATTAGTACCTTTTTAAGGGGGAACGCTCTATCGACGCGGAGAACAGCACATACTATGGGATTTCGATTCAGTATATAATATAATATTATTTCCTTTTTAAAATAATTTTTGTCCACGTGCCCTATTTTATGTCAAACGTCATGTTCATTAAATGCCTTACACGACATCTGGACAACTGAATCTCAAAAGCCGCGATGTTTTTAAATTGTTTATCATTTTTAAACCGCCGTTTTAGGCATTTAGGGTAATCAACCTATGTCAGAAGTGGGACCCGCTATATTTTAAAACCTTTTAATGGATTAGCGAACCAGTTATACTAAATCCATCCTGACCGTCGATTTCAAAACCGGTTCCCATCCCTTAAAATCTGACCATTCGTACTCTGCAAACCCTATTTCGCCGCCCAAGTATAAAAGGATCAGATTCGCCATTAGAGACTCTTTACGCTTCGCAATTACAAGAGATCTCAAGCAAAAAATTCTACATATTTTCTGCATATTCACTGCGAATTTCTACTGTTTTCTTCCACCTTCGTTTTAAGAAAACATCCATGGCTACTCAATCTTCATCCCCCGTTCTGAAGAAAACCTCCAACATCATTGATGGCCGGATCTTCTCGAAATCTGTCATCATCGAGCGCATCATCTCTGAAACCAACGACAAAGAACCGATGGAGTATATTATTACTCGTCTTGAATAACAAGGTCTTTATCGCTTTGGAAACAAAACAGCCGACAAATACGACGCTCATCTAGTTGAGGAATTCTACCTCAACGCTGCCGTTCGTTTTCTCTCACTAGCCCAGGGAGGACATGTTGCTGACATCACCGCAACAGTCCAAGGAGTGCAAGTCTGCATCAATAGCGACCTACTTCAGAAAATCTACAGGCTGCCCGCCGACGGCCTAACCATGGACCAGCTTGAGACGTTTGGGTCTCAAGAGCTGATTACCAAGTTTTATGGACTTTTTACCGGGTCCAAAGTGGTTGATATGGTGACAACCACTTGTCACAAGAAAAATTTTCTTCTTCATTTCGTTTATCTGCATGACTTCTGTTCCAGAATCATTGAAAATCGAACCGGCGCGTTCGAGATGTGCACGAATCTAAGGTTCAGAATGATGGTCGCTATCTTGACCTGTGAAAAGGTCAACTGGTGTCAAATCATTTTGAAACGACTTCAGGAAGAGGTGTGCAAACCAGCCACCCAAAAGAAATCATTCGGTTTAATGCTAAACTACATTCTGACGAGGTGCGGAGTCCAGCAATCCGCCGATGCCAAGAAAAACAGCTCACGAATATATTTAGGAGGCGTCAAGCCCACCGCTTATAACCAGAGCACCATGCATGCCAACCATCCGCGAACAAGGCACATGCCTATTTCTGACAACCCCAGAGACGAAACCGTGAAGGTCCCTGAATTGGAATCTTCAAAGAAAAAGCGCAAGCGTTCTCACAGCAAGAAGCACTCTGCTGATGAGAAATCGAAGAAGAGACTTCGGAGGCTCTCAAAAATCAAAGCCAAACACTCCGAGGATGTCTCGCCCGTGGCACAACCCACTGATATAGCACCCTGTGGCCCAACCTCGCGGAAGAGGTGTCTCCTCTGCATCGACGGTAGATCCCGAGCCCTCGGCTACGACGGATTTAGAGACATCTCGCCAACATTCAAGACGTTAGCACGTCTTTGCCCATTCGAGCCAAAAGCTACTTCTCCTCTACGGATCCCACATCCGCGGGATCCAATTTCCTTCGGGCACCATCCCCTGCAAGGAGTCCATCTTCCGTACAGATCCCATACTGCATCTAATCCTCAAACAGCGTCTCTGCACGTGATTCAAGTCCCTCCCAGCACTCAATTATAAATCAAACACTTCTTTCAAGACAAATTGAACAAAGCGCATTTAAAGATTTCGCAATGGAAAAGCTTTAGGCTAGCTCCGCATTTACACTGCATAACCGGAGCGAATGGAGCCACGAAGAGCGATTTGTCTCCGAAGTAACTGACTCAACTGAAATTGAGGCCCTGCTTCGATGGGACAACACATCTTGCAAAGATCTCATTGAAAGCCACCTGTTGCACAAATCCGACGCCAGAAGAAAAGGAAAGAAGAAGTCAGAGGACTCTCCCGTTAATCCAAAAGACGACGACGACCACGACTCAGACGATGACGACGATGCTCTTCAAGCAGGTCTGAAAATGAGCCGTGAAGAGGCTGAAGCCCGAGCCGCCTCTCCACCCAGAAAAGACGAAGGACCATCAACCCAAGCTAATCCACCTTCGCCACAGCCGGAGAACATTCCCGACCAGGAGGAATCAGTCCCTCCAGTCGTGGAAGATCAAGAAATTTTGGAACAAGCACCCGAGCCTGTTGCGACCAAAGAAGCCAGTCCTACAACCCAACAGGAGGATTCAGTCCCTCCTGCATCCATGTCTGCCGAAGAACCTTCGCCACAGGACGCTTCTGAACCAACTGTCGCCATTCCACAAGAAGCTACTCCCGCCCCTGCAACCTTGGAATCCGAGGACGGTAACGAACCTGAGGATATCCAACTTACTTCACGTCCATCCGTGAACGTAAGAAGGTTAAAAGGTGCTGAAGACTTTGCCCAGCCTGACTCTCCTATCTCTGCTGCACGCAAAGAGCGCCTGCAAGCTCTTGGCCTTCAGACTGTATTTATCCAAGATGCAGTCAACGCTCTCTCTTCCGTAGAAAAGGCACTGAATTGGATGCACACCTCTGCAGTTGAAGAAATGACAACTCTTCAACACGAAGTATCTCGAGTTGTCGAAGCATTCATCATCTTGCCAGAAGTGTTCAAGCAAGCCTTGAAAATCATGGAAGATAAACAAGCGCAACTGCTGAAGGAGGAAGCTTCAAAGACAAGAATTGCTGAAGCCAAGACCGCCTGTGCAATGATAGAGAACAGCTCTCAAGGTGCGCATGACAAATCCATTCAAGAGATGTCGCAGACTCTTTCCTCCCTCGTTGAAAGAATAAACAGCATCGAGACCAAACAGGACGCCGCTCTTGAAATCCTGCAAAGTCTTGATGAGGCCAAAAAGGGGGAAGAAGCTCGAGAAGCTGCAAGGAGAATAAGACTGCAACAGGAAAGGGAATTTGAGGCTGCTCAGAGCAGTATAGCTGCCGATTTGAACAAGCTAGCACCTCAACCCCAAAGCTTTAGAATTTCAGGCTCCAGACCAGAATTCCATGACCCAAATGTCCCTTGGCAAAATCTTGTTCAAAGACCTTCGAAAATACGCCTGCCAACCAACCGCAACCCAACCGCCGAAGAAGTGAAGCACTGGAGGAAGAATGAACTGATGAGATATTTTGTCAGACTCATCAGGGAATCCGCCATCTTCAAAAATTATAAAACATTGGCGGAAGTGGCAGACAAGTTTTCAAAGATGCTAGAAGAAGGTAAGCTCCCTCTCCAAATCGAGATGAAATCAAAACATAGAAGAGGAGATCGGGTCACCCATCCAGAGGATTGGATACTTGCCTTTGATCGTTCTTATGAAGGAAGAGCAATTTACCAGGAACGAGGCAATGATTCACTTCAAAACTGGTGGCGCGGCATCGAGAATGAGCCAGGAAGAAGACCTTGGAGGCATGCGGATCAAAGATAAAGAGCTGAAATTTATGTATATTATTTTTGTTTTTGTAATTTCTATTCGACACAAACTTTGTACTCAATCTTTTTGAATATCAATAAAATAGTTTGTTTGTCTTGAAAGATTACAACTCGTAATCTACCGTGTTAATATATAATTACTTAAAATTGTTTGATAGAAATCTCAAGTTAGATAAACTTGATTGAAAAATAAGCTGTACGAACTAGTCTACGAACAGTTCATAGTTTCAGTTGTAAACTTAGAATACATTGTAAGATTGTGCCTGCGCGCCAATCATAGGATTAAGTTGTAATAAATCTCAAACTGTATCGAACGTGCCTGCGAGCAGTTCATTGTTGTAGACTAAGTCACTAAGTCAGACCTATTGACAAAAGACCAAGAAATCTGCCAGAAGTCATCGAAGAAGAATGCTTCATGAAGAAGGTTTTGGCATCATCAAGAAGACTCGAAGAGTTTAAGTTAAGTCTTGGCAAATTGTCAAAAAGGGGGAAATTGTTAGGAAAAACAAACACCCTGTATCGATTCAAGGATACCCGATCCTCAGACGATTGTTTTTTGTTATTGAGTAGTTTTTGACATATATGCCAAATACAAGAAAGGAAAATCAGACGAGGATTCAAGGATTTATCATGTATCAAGACTCGCCTCGAATCGGATAAAAGAAGCTCACAAGATGCAAGAAGACTTGTAATAGACCAAGTATGGAAACTGTCTCGATGCCCTAATACAGTCATCTTCCATACAGTTCGCAAAAGGACAAGAAAGAACACAAGTCAAGTTCCGTTGAACAAAGAAGTATTTAAATACTCAAGGATAAAGTATTTAAATACCGGTCTCGATCTTAATCCCGCGAAATCCGGATCATGTCTTATTCCCGTTGAAGGAAATCTTATTCAAACGGACATCTCAACGGATACTTTCTTCAGAGGCTATATATATCCTTGAAGACATTGAAGATCAGTCACCCCAAGTAACATAACTCTCAAAGCTATCAAAGTTATCATCTGAGCAAACATATCTCCAGAGCAAACTGCAAGTTAGAACGAAAGAGATATACAAGGCTCAAACATCAAGAACAAATATCATCGATCTTGATATTCAAAGTCATTGTTCTTACTCGGTTACCTAACATTTTACCTCGTGTAAAACCGAGCTCTGTGTGAACTCAACAAGTTATTCTGACCTGTGTGGGACGAATAAGGACGAAGCTTTGGAACTGTGTGTGAAGAAGCTAGTCAAGAAGGAAGCTTTAACCAATCTGTGTGAACGGTTGAAAGTGACATTCTTTGTATCAATATGTGTGAACGATACAAGGATAGGTTTGTTTATAATTACGTAGTTGTGTACGCAGTAATTATATAATAAACTTTTTACTCCTGCGTGGAGGACCAGTGGACGTAGAGGGGTTTACCTCGAACCACTTAAATTACTGTGTCATTTACCTTCAGCTCTTACTGTTTGAAATTACTGTGATATATTAAGTATACACCTAATACGTCGTTGCTGTATCCACGGCAACTAACTGTATCCAAGACTTCCGCTACGCACTCAGATTTAGATTCCATACAGTTTGTTGTTTAAACTACTTTTCCAAACTGTATCCAGTATACTTAAGTGGCCAACATGTGTATTCAGGTACAAGTTTTAATGGTGAGCCGGTGCAGGAAGGGGCACGGGGATGACGAGCAACAGTGATATTCTCTCGGGTTACCGATGTCGTTCTAGCTATATTGGTCTTGTTTTGTGTAAGTACTCGCAAGTACTATCTTCTTATTGACGTTACGCCCGTGTGTGGGCTTGGGTACTGTCTTGAAATTTGTTATATATATGTTGAGTTGGTTTTGACCGTGGTCAGGATCCACCTTGACGGTCGTGCTGTCGCTGATGTGATGTGGTGTCAACATTGCCGATTGACGGCTGTTGTTTTAGTTTTATGTTTTACTGGTTTGGTCGTTGTGTGTGGTGATTGTGTTGTGCTAACTCGTTCAACCTTGATCGAAGGGCTGTAACTTATTCGTGGTATTATGGTTTTAGGATATACACTGGGTATATAGTCCGGATGAAAATGGTTATGTAATATATTTTATCGATTCTTATATTCCATTAAGAATGAATTTTTAAGTATCAATATCATCCGCTGCATGAACATTTTTAAAGTGGTGTTCTGAATTCTTCAGTCACGTATTTCGGTAAAAAGTCTTTTTCGATTAAATATTTTGGTAGAAGAGGAAAGATTTTAAATTTGTGGTACTTCAAACTCAAATTAAATGTTTGAAGTACTTCAGATTAGTTATGATATCTTTAAAAAAACGTAAATTGTTTTATACACTAGTCAAAAATAATTTGAAAATCGACATGTGAAATAAAACTTCCTCTTTTAAAAAGTTTTTACAAGTTTTGGGTGAAACGTGACTCGCCCCCTCTTATTTTCGAAAGATTGTTTTTCATAAAGTGCAGGCATGATATTATCGTCCTCGTCAGAGGACTAGAAGGATTTAATCACACACTGTGAGCTCTAGTATTCTGTTGCTCGTATAGTGCTATTTTCTGATATAATAAAAACACCCGGGCTTGTATATGGTATGCATGCTTCCCGATTTTTTCATCATTTTAGTGTTGCCTACCTTGGGCGGGGATGCTGACTGAACTCAGTGATGTTACTATGCAATTATTTATTTAGTTGTGCGGAATGGTGTTATATGTCTTAGTATGTCGAACCTTGGGGGATGTGGATGCGGTGATGGTTGTGGAAGCGGTGATGTGATTTGTACGACAACAATTCATGCTACGGTGAAGGTGTACCTGGATCAGACGATATCCTGTGAAATCCCCTCAGTGGTTGAGGCCACGAACGAGGCGAAGAGGCTGAAGACATCTGGAAAATTCTTGGGCAGCGAAGGAACTAAGATTCCCAAACCCCCGTGTTGTTCGAACGCATCGTCTTCGCGGTTAGAGTGCAGGGAATTCTGAGTCGGCATCGTTGACTTCCGATAAGATGGGGAGGTGCTACAACTGCAATGTTCAAGGGTATGTTCATGCAAATTGCCCCTCTTCACCCTTAACTTGTTACCAGTACGGGCATGAAGGTCATCGGATGCGATACGGTGTGTTAGTCTCCGAGCGGAGCAAAACAAATGACCGGAGGGTGTCCCAAACCCACACTTCTCCTTCTGAAGAGCCTAACGATGGTAATTATAAATTTTCCTTATGTCCCAATCATTACTGTTCCCGATAATCGCGACTTTGATGGGTTTTCATTTCACCTCTTTACGTTTCAAACTCTGGTTGTTCTAGGTTTTCGGGTTGAAACTTCTTCTTAGTATGGGTAAATGTATTACCGTACTTTTCTCAGTAATCTCTATGTTGGGTGACTTTTCATCGTTGGTGACTCATTTGTGATCCTATCAATAATTTTAAACTACCTTGTTCTGCTCAGTTTACCGTCATCCGAATGAGTTTCGGAGTTGTTTTATCGGAATGCATGAATTATTCTGATCCTTCCGTATTTGAGTTTGATCTTTGTATATTTTGTTCGAAACTGTCGTGTAATTGCCTATACCAGTTCAATTAATATTTTAGATTTGTTGTGAGCTTAGATATTGCTGTTTGAGCTCAAGATGAGATTCCAGGACGTTGAGCCATTTTGTAAATTTTCCTAACCCTTGGAGTATTTATTTTCGAACTCATACTCCTCCACTTTGATTCCTCATGTTCATTTGTACGTTTATCGCCTCGGCTCATGTACCGGATACTTGTAACACCCCCAATACGCTCAGGGATATTACACGCCGTAGAACCTTTCCTCAAGGATCTACCAGGCTGGTAACAACATAGAACATCTCAACAATGCCTTTAAGGCTAAAATGACTCCGTAGACCGATTTGGTCTTTCAATAAATACGTACAACTCAAATACATTACATGCCCACGCAGGGGGTCGAATACAACATAATCCCGTACAACGGGAAAGAATACGGCAGCGAAAATAAAATACAACTAAACCAATGACATCATACAGATCCTCGTGTGATTAGTATCGTTCATCTTTCATCATCTTTCGTGCCGACCCTGTGTTATGCTCCCAAACCTGAATGCAAAAACAGACATCCACCCCCCGAATATTCGAGGGTTAGCAAAACTCCACTGTTTTGCTAGTGCAAGAACAAAGTGTAAAAATACGAGCCATACAATACAAGTTCCAAGAACAATAATAACCAGAAATCCTCAAAGATCCAAATGTAACGAAAAGTACTTCCCGAGGCAAGAGTTTGGGTAAAACATTCCAAAATCGAAAGATCATAAATCAAGGGAAACAATTTATAAAACAGTTTAAAATGCCATTGAGAGTTTTAATAGAAAACAATTTAGGATTACCGAATCCTTCTCTTTCCAAAAATCAACAGGGTCACAGCCCAAAGGTTTTGTTTTCACAAATAAAACCAACCATAATACACAAGGTTAAAACCCACGTCATGCGTCCTCGACGGACATAAAATACACACGCACCCGTGAACTTTCACTCGTGAATCCAGGTCGAAGCCATTGGAATTCCCTCCGTGGCCCCATCGAACCCTCCCGAGGTGAGCAAACACATTCACAAAACATAACACAAAATATACACACGTAGCGGTGAAGTTTCACTCGTGAATCCAGGGCTATACCACTGGACTCCCTCCGTGATCCCGTCGGACCCTCCCGAGGTGAGCAAACACATTCACAAAACACGTACTCACATCGCCTAGGACCGGAACGAAGCCAAAAATCCCACTCGAGGCCCCGTCGGACCCTCCCGAGCTGGCTAGCAAAATACTCAAGCACCACACATCACCTAGGACCGGGACGAAGCCACGAATCCCACCCGAGGCTCCGTCGGACCCTCCCGGGCTGGCCGAGAAATAATCAAGCACCACACGTCACCTAGGACCGGGATGAAGCCACGAATCCCACCCGAGGCCCCGTCGGACCCTTCCGGGCTGGCCGCGAAATAATCAAGCACAAGTAACATATCACACCAAGGATATCCAAACAATTTGTCAAGAGGCATCAAATATTTAGCAAAACACCACGTCAAACCATAACGCACCGAAAAGAGATAATATGTGTACACACGCATTATCAAGCGCAACATCAACACCAAACATATCCATAAGATTCACATACTCGTTCACGAAACACACCAATCACAAAACACACACGGTTTTGAAAGAGAGCCTTTAACAAGGCTAACCAAATCTTTTGAAAACTCATTTCAAACAATCAAACAAACACATAAAGACGATCACCAATTATCATATTCACAAAACAAGAATTATATGGACAAGGTACTTGCCTCGAAACCACAATCGCAACAAGACGACGGATGAAATACGGTCGAACGGCCCCGAACTTCCGAACACTATCAAGAACGTGATAGAATCGCTATTACTACGGGAAAACACCACACGAATCATCAATCACCAACGAGATTCAACATCAGAATCCTCGAGCACCTATAATCCTCCGTAAGGAACAATAAAACATGATTACGACGAGAATCAAGGCCGAAAACAACGGAAATCCCAACAAACTATCGAAAGGAACTTATTGGGGCATTTAATCGAACACTAAATGTTCAATAATTCCCAAGAACACTCGAATCGCTAATCAAGTTGAACAAACTCGAAATATGGATATACAACCCATAGAACACGATTAATAACATCATACTACACCAACTGATGTATCAAAATCGGACTAGAATCGAAATCAAGAACAGATTCTCCAAAAAGTCAACTTGAAGGAAAATCAAGAAATATACCTTGATTTGACGAAACACACGGATTGGATGATGATATAATCAACAAGAATCTTCCAAAACGTCTTGGAAATGATTAGAATCAGCCAATAACTCAATTTCCCGAGCCTCCCATCGCCAGCCACCGAAAAAAGGAAGAAAAACGAGTAAAAATGAAGTCTGGCCGAGCCCAGGCTATATATAGCCGGCAGGGTTACGGCCGTAACCGGCATTCGTCAAAAAATCTGCCCAGCACCTGTCGGACACTTACGGCCGTAACTGGCACACATTACGGCCGTAACCGGCCTTCGTCTGGAAGATGCCTGGCCAGACGGCCGTGCCCGATCACGCCTTACGGCCGTGGATCGGTATTCGTCCCGGAGCCGCCAGCGCCATACGGCCATAACTCTCGGCCCTACGGCCAGTAACTCGGCCAAAGCCAGCCCTCGTCCGCCGTGACTCGGCCGTGGCCACTCCGACGGCCCGGAAGACCCCGAAACCCAAACCTGAGTATAAATCGAAGGTACGGTTATGAAGTACTCGCAAAGACGAATCTAAGAGCTAAGAGAACACACGATTCCGACCACCCGAAGGCTCGAAATTCGACAACAGAAGTAATTACCCCAAACTTTGGGAAAATTACGAAAATGGCCCAAAACGTCCGAAATACACGATACATGATCGAAACACCAAACCAAAACTCGAAACATGAATAATAACATTAAATGAACTTACTAGAAACTCGAAGCAACAGTTTCGGATGAGATTCGCAAGAATCGAACTCAAGTGCGGAAAAGTCGCTAAAAAGCACGGAACTCAACAAAAAGACAACGAAACGAACTCAGACGTTGAAAATTTCAGAATTAAATATTCTCAGAATGACGAAACGGTCACAAGCGAGTCGTCAAAATGGACTTCCGCTGAAAAAAAAGAAATTACCGGAAATCGAAATTACGGGTATTACAATACTTGCTTAGTTGGTATATCGCATTTCGAAGATTGTCACGTTCACCCGTTGCTCGTGACATTTTGGAGCTAAGCAAAGTGGTTGTTTTCTTTGTTCTTTCTACCACTCTCTATTCTAGTTTTGGGACGAAACTTATTTTAAGGGGAGCAGAGTGTAATACTCCTATTTTTCCTATTTTCATATATCTTGATTTTTGTGATTCATTTGCGCCGATGTATTATTATTATCCTCCATTTTATTTTCTACCGCTATGTTTTCTCTCGGTACGTAATTAAAAATTTGAATTTGGGATCGAGACTCTTATCGAGCGTTTTGTCATGTTCGTTTCCGTGCAATTTCGGAAAATCGAGTCATCGAGTCATGGCGACTGGGCACTGGCCGGCCCGGTGCAGCAGGAACCGACTATATGCGACAAGAGCTGGCCAGGCGTGCACGAGCAGCCCACACACGGCGAGTGCTCGTGGGATGCGGCAGCGCGATCACAAGACGAAGCGTGGCGCACGCGACAAGCACACGGGCCGATGCTCGTGCGGCACTGGGCTGCCAGGAGCAGGAACGCACGAGCGGTGCTCGTGCATGGTGCTTGTGCGGTGCGACAGTGGCCAGGTGGTGCGCGGACGACTCGGCGCACGACCGGACGCCCGAGTATCACTCTCGTGCGTGTTCGGAAGATTACCGGACATGCCCGGAAGGTTCTGGGGCATGTTCGGAAGGATCGGGCCTGTTCTTGAAGAACGACCGTCTTGTCGCGGGATGGGAGTTTCGAAGCCCGTGTGGCGTCCCGGGGCCCCTCACACCCGGAGACCATATGCATGCCATCTGGTTTCGCCCTGCAATGGGCTCATCAGGGAGACGTCAGTAGCCCCCGTCCTGTTGTGCCTTACCCACAACGATCCCCTTCATAGTCAAGTCATCGATCAGCGACAAGCTCTACGGACTAAATCGGGTCGGCATGCCTGATTTGGCCAGACCGATCTATCCGGGCAAACAATGCCTTTACGCTAATGTCGCCCCCTTTACCCCTCTCGTGGCAAGCTAACCAGAAGGCACGCCTCATTTGGGCGGTCAACACGGACAGGACATCTCATGTCGTGACATTCCCCCCACCCAAATCACAACACGTCCTCGTGCTGGGGAAGACTGTTTCTTTACGCACACACACAAAACGATCGTGTCCATTAACATATGGCACCATCCCCTGATGGACAGGCTCTTCATACGCACGCCCCGCGCTTGCCCGCAGTGTGCCACACACATACCGCATCACGAATCGACATCAACCTTCACCCTACGAGCTTCTTGGTGTTAGTACCTCGGTTGAACGGTATTCCCTCAGCTGCTGCATTTTTCCTGCGGCCGATGATTAAACACGCTCTTACACCCCAGTCATTTTTCCTACCACGCGCATATGGAGCTACCAATATTGCGCAATACAAGTGTATCCACACTCCGGACCGTCTGATCTCACAAGCCTAGGAGCACCTCTCATTCCGGCATAGAATCGGTTCATGTTCTCCGCCTAGAAGCTTTGTCAGGAGCCGCACTTTGACCGTGCCCTCTTTGCACCAGCGTTCACTCCCCGCCCTCATCGGACCCGGCAGAACTTGACCACATCCTAACCATACCGCACTGAGAGAGGTTTTGGATCTGATACCATTTGTCACGTGATGGAGGTTTCGAAGCCCGTGCGGCGTCCTGGGGTCCCTCACGCCCCGAGACCAGCCTATCCCTCATACGCATGCCAACTGGTTTCGCCCTGCCATGGGCTCATCAGGGAGACAGCAGTAGCCCCCGACCAGTTGTGCCCTACCCGCAACGATTCCCTTCATAGTCAAGTCCTCGACCAGCAACAAGCTCTCCGGACCAAACCGGATCGGCATGCCTGACTCGGCCAGACTGATGCATTCGGGCAAACAACGCCTTTACGCTAATGTCTCCCCCTTTACCCCTCTTGTGGCAAGATAACCACGAGGCACGCCTCATTTGGGCGGTCAACACGGACAGGACATCTCGGGTCGTGACAGACTGCTCATGTGTGGCTGATCGTAAGTTGTGCAGTCGGGTTTTTCGTACATTTTCTCATTTCTCCTCTTCCTTCCCGCAGTTGGGACTTGGAGCACACAAAGCCATGCTGTAAAACTATCAATGCACAATGTTTCTGAGTTCCTACAAAACGGTTTAATCATCCTCTAATCTCTTCCGATCGATCGAATCAGGGTAAGTTTTCCTACCTAGTTTTTGGAAATTTAGGTATTTTGAGTAATTTGGCCCGTCTCTTCCGAATTAGCCTACATTATTGAAGGATTATAAATAATCTAGCGATATTCTACCAATTTTATCATTTTTTGCGGTTTAGTTGTCCGCGATTCATTGTTTTGTTGAGTTTTAAACCCACGCCTGCAAGGTGACCGGTAAAATGCCGTACATGGAATTTGGGCATTCTTCAATTTTTTCCTCGTGTATTCGCTGTTTGATTGATGATAGCATATTCGGATCGAGTTCCTAGTGAGGAGCTGGTGCTGAACCCTTCCGTTCGTCGTCTTCATCAAGGCTCCGAAGTTTCCAATCGATCGTGTTCTTCAGAGTATTCACGAAAGCTTACCGAGATCAAAAGTCTGAGGAATCGCCCATTCCATCTTCTTATCTATCGAACTTTTCCATTTGTAGGAAGATCAGGCAAGTACTTGATCGTGCTTTATGTGTAAATTTCAATTGAATATGTACAAACCGTGATTTTTGTATGGTGTTGTTGTTGGGATTCGGTGCCTAAAACGAAGGCCCAGCGGACGCGGTAAAACGAAAATTAATTCGATCCGAATCCCTACGAGGATCGATCGAGCTACGTATATACGAATATATAAACGAAAAGCAAGATTCGTAATAAACTAACCCTCGAAGTCCGTTGATTAAATGGTAACCTTCTCTTGAGCTATTCCCCAAGCTTTAGTTTGATCTCTACGAGTTCAATCCGCTCCAAGCCCTTGAACGATCCAACGCCGAAAGCACCGCGTCTCTACTTGCCACGCGCCGGAGAAACGACCGGAACGACGATCACCTTGCTATCCTCCGAGGATACGGCTAGATATGAGTGATGAAGCTTCCAATATGAAATTATAACACTCTAAGTGTATAACTCACAATCTCTCTTTTATGTCTTGATGTTTTCTCCAAGAAAAAACCAAGAACTTGTGATGAAGATGAAGAAGAAAAGGGAAGGCTATATGAGAAAACAATTCTCTCTCTTCTACAATCACAACTCACGTAGGAAGCTAATATGTAGGAGAGAAGAGTTAGTCTACTCCTTTTTTTATTCTTCATTCAACAACTCATCAAATCACTTTTATAATAAAAGAGATTCCATGTCCCCTATTGATAAACATTTCATGATATTAAATCATGAAGTCTTCCACCACATTAGGTGGAAGAGCAAGAGGGGGCGGCCATCTAGAAGGGTAGGAAAAATTCGGTCCGTTTCGGACTCCCGTGAGTCCAAACAGATAAACTCCGATTCTGTTCCGATGTATTTATATCAATTAATTAATCCCATTAATTAATCATATCAAATACATAATAACATAATTAATTTCTCCAAGAAATAATTATATTCATGAATTAAATTAATCACCCAGTAATTTATTTAATCCATTAGGCCGTAAATCAATTTATCCAATAAATCGATTTAGACATCCAATGTCCCAAATTAGATATCCAATATCTAATATTCATAATGAGAGGTCAAGCTCGATTTATTCCGTCGTCAATCCTAATGCGCGACTCGGTAGGTCCGTCTCAGTCAGCAATGGGAGGAACCGAAGAGTAGTAGCACCACCTAGCCAGCCTGGTGGCCTACACTGTACCCCGACTGAGAACGAATGATTGGGATCATTCAAGAACCATTCTGTCGTAAATACCAGTAAATGTATAAACCCTTCTTTCAAATATCCCTGATCAAGTTATAGGGTCACGATCAGTCAAACCCTATCTGTACTTAATGCTATGCATACGTTAATGCAAATCGAGATCATCGAGCTGTCGTGTATCTAATACAACTAGCTCCAATGCTTTGGCCAAAGACTTATGATCTCATCTGCCAATAACCGCATAGGACATATAACCCGCTCACTAACGGGAGAAAGAATTCTATCTTGGTATTCAGTAGGACCTGCTACTTGCCTGTCAAGATGCACGTCGAGGTTGACCCCTGCCTTCCGGTTTACTGTAACACCCCCAATCCGCTCAGGGATATTACACGCCGTAGAACCTTTCCTCAAGGATCTACCAGGCTGGTAACAACATATAACAACTCAACCATGCCTTTAAGGCTAAAATGACTCAGTAGACCGATTTGGTCTTTCAATAAATACATATAACTCAAATACAACTAATGCCCACGCAGGGGTCAAAACACAACCACACCCGTACAACGGAAAAAATATAGCAGCGGAAAATAAAGTACAACTGAACCAATAAACAATGTACGGTTCCTCATGTGATTAGTATCGATCATCTTTCATCATCCTTCGTGCCGACACTGTGTTATGCTCCAAAACCTGAATGCAAAAATAGACATCCACCCCCTGAATACTCGGGGGTTAGCAAAACTCCACTGTTTTGCTAGTGCAAGAACAAAGTGCAAATACGAGCCATACAATTCACATCCACGAATAACAATAACCAGGAATCCTTAAAAATCCAAACGTAAAGAAAAGTACTTCCCGAGGCAAGAGTTTGGGTAAATATTTCCAAAACCGAAAGATCACAAATAAAGGGAAACAATTTATAAAACAGTTTAAAATGCCATCGAGAGTTTTAATAGAAAATAATTTAGGATTACTGAATCCTTCTCTTTCCAAAAATCAACAGGGTCACAGCCCAAAGGTTTTGTTTTTCACAAATAAAACCAACAACATTACCCAAGGTTAAAACCCACATCACGCGTCCTCGACGGACATAAAATACACACGCACCCGTGAAGTTTCACTCGTGAATCCAGGGCGAAACCATTGGACTCCCTCCGTGGCCCCGTCGAACCCTCCCGAGGTGAGCAAACACATTCAAAAAACATACACACGCACTCGTGAAGTTTTTACTCGTGAACCCAGAGTGAAGTCATAGATTCCCCCGAGGCCCCGTCGGACCGTCCCAGGGTGAGCAAAATACATTCACTAAAAATACACGCACATGCATCGCCTAGGACCAAGACGCCACCATGAATCCCACCCGAGGCCTCTAAGGACCCTCCCGAGCTAGCTAGCGAAACAATCAAGCACAGGCATCGCCTAGGACCAGGACGCCACCATGAATCCAACCCGAGGCCTCTAAGGATCCTCCCGAGCTGGCTAGCGAAACAATCAAGCACAGGCATCGCCTAGGACCAGGACGCCACCATGACTCCCACCCGAGGCCTCTAAGGACCCTCCCGAGCTGGCTAGCGAAACAATCAAGCACAGGCATCACCTAGGACCAGGACGCCACCATGAATCCCACCCGAGGCCTCTAAGGACCCTCCCGAGCTAGCTAGCGAAACAATCAAGCACAAATAATATATCACACCAAGGATATCCAAAACAACTCAACAAGAGGCATCAAACACCTAGCAAAACAACACGTCAAACCATAACGCATCGAAAGGAGATAATATATGTACACACGCATTATCAAGCGCAACATCAACACCAAACATATCCGTAAGATTCACATACTCGTTCACGAAACACACTAATCACAAAACACACACGGTTTTGAAAGAGGGCCTTTAAGCTAGCCGATTCTTTTGAAAACTCATTTCAAACAAATAAAAAAACACACCAAGACGATCACCAATTATCATATCCACAAAACAAGAATAGTATGGACAAGGTACTTGCCTCGAATAAGAACAACGCGGAGAATCGACCGAAATAGGTTGACACGAACCGACTATGAACCCGCTGACTCCACCGATCGCCAACTCGCGGTCATAAACTACGAAGGACAAGAACAATAATGAAATGAATTCCATAACACGACTCAAAGCCGTTGAATTCACAGAACGAATGACGAAAGTTCAAGTGCTTTCCCCAAAACGGCCAAGAACACGATTCGTCCCGACAAAACACGAAAACGGAATTCCAAGTCGAAATATGGATATACAATCCATAGAATATGTTTAACAACATCATTTAACCACAATCTATCCAACAAAAATGGATGGAAAACGAGATCGAGAACAAATCCCCCAAAAAATCGATTCGAGGAAATCAAGAAATATACTTCGATTCGACGAAGAACAATGGATTAAATGATGTTAAACACAAGAATACTACCAAGATTAATCATACCCATCATGAATTAATCAATAACACGGAACGAATCGGACAAAAATGCAAAACCCCCCAAATTCACGAAATTAGGGTTCTAAGGTGAGATTACCTTGATTCGCTGGATCAAAGGATGATAACGGATGATTGATCAATGATATAATCTCAAGAACTTCATGGATTTGTTGTTAAACAACATGGCTTCGCCACCTCCGAATCGCCAGCCACGGACAGAAAAGGAAGGAAATGAAAAACGAGAGGAAATGTGATTGCTCTGTCACATTTATACTGGGCCGGACTAGCGTGCGTTAGGCTGCCGAGCTAGCGTGTGCTATCGGCCCAGGCCGCAGTCCAGAGCACCCACTGCCCTACTGACTCGGCCAGGTGGCGTGCGCAGCCTTCCGGCCGTAGCGCGCGCTACCTGCCGGTCGTAGCGTGCGCAATGCCCGATAGTAGCGTGCGCTACCTGCCGATCGTCCCCGAGTCCAGTACTCCAGTAACCCCTCTCGCTTAGCCCGAGCACAGACGCCGGGCGCCCGATAGCGTGCGCTACACTGCCGGTTAGCGCGCGCAGCCTTACGGCCGTGGCGTGCGCTACGCCGGTTCTGCCGTGCTTGCCCGCCGGCTCAAAGACTTCCGACCGTGCCGGCCGCACTGTCCGGCCGCTGCTCAAAGGCGTCATGACCCGACGACTCGATTTCTGAAAACGTACGGAACGAACACGACGAAAAGCTCGCGGACAACATCATCGACCCGAAATGAAAACATAATACAATAATTAATCATACGCGACCAAGAAACGGGTCGAGACAACAATTACAGATACGGATACCCATAACTTTGGCTAAATTACAAAATGGCCCAAAACGCCCGAAAATCACGATACGTGATAGAATAACCAAACCGAAGTTCACAACACGTCTAACAAAGTTAAACGGACTTACGGGAAACTCGAAACAGTAGTTTCGAACGATATTCGCAAGAATCGAACTCAAGTGCGGAAAAGTCGCTAAAAAGCACGGAACTCAACAAAACGACACCGAAACGAACTCAGATGTCAAAAAGTGTAGAATTAATCATTCCCAGAATGACGAAACAGTCATGAGCGAGTCGTCAAAATGGACTTCTGCCGAAATTTTTTTTACCGGAAATCGAAATTACGGGTATTACATTCTACCCTCCTTAAAAGAAGTTTCGTCCCGAAACTTAAAACAAGTAGGGAGAAGCAATATCCCCTGCCAGGAAAACTCAATGAGATACGCAAAAATCGAAAACTCGCGCCCGACGGCGAAACGCTGCAAGAAACGCAAAGAGACATACGGCGTGAAAACACGCTCCACGACGACCAACACAACGCCACCGGTAGAAACATAATAAAACCAACAAGTGACAAGCGTCATCAAACAGATAGTACAATCAAGTCGATTATCCGAACAGTCACAAGACACACGAACGAAAATCAATACGATTGACCAACCCAACGGTTCATCAATCAAAACGCGAGCCAAACGCTGAACAAATACGGAATTCCACCGCCTAAGGGTTGGAAGATCGAAAACGAGACTAATTTCCCGAACTTATATGAAGGAGCCTGAACGCTCAACAATCAAGAAACGAGAACAAAAACCGAACAAACAAACGATCGAGACAACAAAAATCGAACAATCATGTCCGAAACACGAAGGATAATAAAATTCAAACAACAACTCCCAGGATGATCTGGTGAGAACAACGAGACATGCATTCCCATAAGATCCACAGGAAAGGGAATAGCGATTGAAAAGTCACAACGACAACCGAGTTATCCCGAAACAATACCACCCTCGTTCGATCAACAAAAGCAAGGGATAGGGAAAGTTCAGAAAATATTAACGATCATAAATGAGCCGACAGAGTCGAAAACACAGGAGTTCCAAATTCGATCCACTTCAAATAAAAGAATTAGTAGAACCAAAAGATTTTACTTCCGAACAAGGTTCACAAAAATCGAACCAAATTCGGATAAGTCACAGTGATAACCAGATCGACCCACAACAAGATCACAGTTCATTCGGACGATGAAACCGAAATACAGAACAAGTTCATAAAGTATCAACGAACATGAGCGAATCGATAGACTGGAGAAAGAGGAAATACAGAAGTCAAAATAGTACGGGTATTACCTCCGACCTCGTCCATGAAATTCACAAAAATGGGAGCAAGGTAACAAGACACTAAACAACCGACACATAACGGAACCATCACCGATGCACACGGTCATACCAAACCAAGCTCTAACAGCTTGCACATGCGCGACAACGCAGAAATCACTACGAGGCGACAATATTCAATACCAACATCCCACCTCTCACACGGGGCTAACACAACAAATGTGTGGAAAACGACTCAACGCTCACACCGCCGATTCGATCATACTAGGGAGCAAACATCATAATGACAATGCGACATCATACATACCTACACAGCCCTCAAACAGGAATGGATAGGTTTTAAAAACGAAAACCTCATTATGAAAATAATTTAGAAGAACACCGGTTGATCTTGAGTATCACCTTTCAAAAAAAAGTACAAACGTGAGACATCGTTATCGAGACTTTGGAGAACCATTTCACATTAGATAAAAATGAGGAGACTTTCTCTTAGTAAAAACTTTCAGAATATTCGACCCTCGGGTCTAAATAAAAGTTTTTCTAAAACATTGAAAATATCTCAAAACATTTTGGTCTCGAGGTAGAAGAATTTTGAAACATATTGTGGCACCTTGGATGTACCACGAGAAAATAATTCATTTTAAAAGTACATCTCAAAATTTATTTTCTAAGATACTCAAGGTTTTCAAGGATAATTCAATGGGCTAGAATGCCCAAAAATTTCAGGTAATTACACAAAACTTTATAGCGCCGTGGGTCCCGTGTCGGAACCCACCAGGTTAAAAACTATTTACAAAAATGCCAAAAAGGCCGATGACGGTAATGTTTCAAAAACTTACAAAAGCCATTTACAACATGTTAAATACCGTCATAAGAATTTCGCTAAAACGATCAAGGCCATAATATCAAAAACTCGGTTAATGGAATCGATTTTCGAAATAAAACTCAGTCGGTAAAATACCGAAAGCCATTACAAAAGAACTCACGCAGCGGATAAAAGAAATAAAGTCAAACATGCACAATCCAGCAACACTACTCCACACATGAACGAAATATGAGGGTCAAATAACCACATATCAAGAAATCAAAATCCATAAGAGGATTCCGTCACTTAGCAAATAAATCATACCAATAGCTCGTGTCACACGAGGCACAACACAAAGAAGGGAGATTTACATCCACAGGTCGAACGAAGATGATGATCGCCCCACGATACTAATCACGACCAACAAAACTCAGACGACGCGTCGCGACACGACTCAGTCAGACAAAATCCGACGAGACAAAACTCAACAGACACCACTGACCCGACAACCTAGGTTTCCACAACCTAAGCTCCGATACAATTTATGTAACACCCCCAATCCGCTCATGGATATTACACGCCGTAGAACCTTTCCTCAAGGATCTACCAGGCTGGTAACAACATATAACAACTCAACCATGCATTTAAGGCTAAAATGAGTCAGTAGATCGATTTGGTCTTTCAATAAATACATATAACTCAAATACAACTCATGCCCACGCAGGGGTCAAAACACAACCACACCCGTACAAAAGGAAAAATATAGCAGCGAAAAATAAAGTACAACTGAACCAATAAACAATGTACGCTTCCTCATGTGATTAGTATCGATCATCTTTCATCATCCTTCGTGCCGACCCTGTGTTATGCTCCAAAACCTGAATGCAAAAATAGACATCCACCCCCCGAATACTCGGGGGTTAGCAAAACTCCACTGTTTTGCTAGTGCAAGAACAAAGTGCAAATACGAGCCATACAATTCACATTCCACGAATAACAATAACCAGGAATCCTTAAAAATCCAAACGTTAAGAAAAGTACTTCCCGAGGCAAGAGTTTGGGTAAATATTTCCAAAACCGAAAGATCACAAATAAAGGGAAACAATTTATAAAACAGTTTAAAATGCCATCGAGAGTTTTAATAGAAAACAATTTAGGATTACTGAATCCTTCTCTTTCCAACAATCAACAGGGTCACAGCCCAAAGGTTTTGTTTTTCACAAATGAAACCAACAACATTACCCAAGGTTAAAACCCACATCACGCGTCCTCGACGGACATAAAATACACACGCACCCGTGAAGTTTCACTCGTGAATCCAGGGCGAAACCATTGGACTCCCTCCGTGGCCCCGTCGAACCCTCCCGAGGTGAGCAAACACATTCACAAAACATACACACGCACTCGTGAAGTTTTTACTCGTGAACCCAGAGTGAAGTCATAGATTCCCCCGAGGCCCCGCCGGACCGTCCCAGGGTGAGAAAAATACATTCACTAAACATACACGCACAGGCATCGCCTAGGACCAGGACGCCGCCATGAATCCCACCCGAGGCCTCTAAGGACCCTCCCGAGCTGGCTAGCGAAAAAATCAAGCACAAGCATCGCCTAGGACCAGGACGCCACCATGAATACCACCCGAGGCCTCTAAGGGCCCTCCCGAGCTGGCTAGAGAAACAATCAAGCACAGGCATCGCCTAGGACCAGGACGCCACCATGAATCCCACCCGAGGACTCTAAGGACCCTCCCGAGCTGGCTAGCGAAACAATCAAGCACAGGCACCGCCTAGGACCAGGACGCCACCATGAATCCCACTCGAGGCCTCTAAGGACCCTCCCGAGCTGGCTAGCGAAACAATCAAGCACAAATAATATATCACACCAAGGATATCCAAAACAACTCAACAAGAGGCATCAAACACCTAGCAAAACAACACGTCAAACCATAACGCATCGAAAGGAGATAATATATGTACACACGCATTATCAAGCGCAAAATCAACACCAAACATATCCGTAAGATTCACATACTAGTTCACGAAACACACTAATCACAAAACACACACGGTTTTGAAAGAGGGCCTTTAACGAGGCTAGCCGATTCTTTTGAAAACTCATTTCAAACAAATAAACAAACACACCAAGACGATCACCAATTATCATATCCACAAAACAAGAGTAGTATGGACAAGGTACTTGCCTCGAATAAGAACAACACGGAGAATCGACCGAAATAGGTTGACATGAACCGACGACGAACCCGCGGACTCCACCGATCGCCAATTCGCGGTCATAAACTACGAAGGACAAGAACAACAATGAAATGAATTCCATAACACGACTCAAAGCCGTTGAATTCAAAGAACGAATGACGAAAGTTCAAGTGTTTTCCCCAAAACGGCCAAGAACACGATTCGTCCCGACAAAACACGAAAACGGAATTCCAAGTCGAAATATGGATATACAATCCATAGAATATGTTTAACAACATCTTTTAACCACAATCTATCCAACAAAAACGGATGGAAAACGAGATCGAGAACAAATCCCCCAAAAAGTCGATTCGAAGGAAATCAAGAAATATACTTCGATTCGACGAAGAACAATGGATTAAATGATGTTAAACAAAAGAATACTACCAAGATTAATCATACCCATCATGAATTAATCAACAACATGGAACGAATCGGACAAAAATGCAAAAACCCCCAAATTCACGAAATTAGGGTTCTAAGGTGAGATTACATTGATTCGCTGGATCAAAGGATGATAACAGATGATTGATCAATGATATAATCTCAAGAACTTCATGCATTTATTGTTAAACAACATGGCTTCGACACCTCCGAATCGCCAGCCGCGGACAGAAAAGGAAGGAAATGAAAAACGAGAGGAAATGTGACTGCTCTGTCACATTTATACTGGGCCGGACTAGCGTGCGCTAGGCTGCCGAGCTAGCGTACGCTATCGGCCCAGGCCGCAGTCCAGAGCCCCCACTGCCCTACTGACTCGGCCAGAAGCGGCGCAGCCTTTCCACCGTAGCGCGCGCTACTCGCGCCGTAAGGCAGCGCAATGCCCGACAGTAGCATGCGCTACCTGCCGGTCGTAGCGTGCGCAATGCCCAACAGTAGCGTGCGCTACCTGCCGATCGTCCCCGAGTCCAGTACTCCAGTAACCCCTCTGCCCACCTGAGCGTCTGGCCACCTGACAAGCTCGCTACACCTGCCGGTTAGCGCGCGCAGCCTTCCGGCCGTAGCGTGCGCTACTCCGGTTCCTGCCGTGCTTGCCCAGCCAGTGCCCAGCACTTCCGACCGTGCCGGCCGCACCTGTCCGGCCAGTGCTCAGGCGTCATGACCCGACGATTCGATTTCCGAAAACGTACGGAACGAACACGATGAAAAGCTCGCGGACAACATCATCGACCCGAAATGAAAACATAATACAATAATTAATCATACGCGACCAAGAAACGGGTCGAGACAACAATTACAGATACGGATACCCATAACTTTGGGTAAATTACAAAATGGCCCAAAACGCCTGAAAATCACGATACGTGATCGAATAACCAAACCGAAGTTCACAACATGTCTAACAAAGTTAAACGGACTTACGGGAAACTCGAAATAGCAGTTTCGAACGATATTCGCAAGAATCGAACTCAAGTGCGGAAAAGTCGCTAAAAAGCACGGAACTCAACAAAACAACACCGAAACGAACTCAGATGTCAAAAAGTGTATAATTAATCATTCCCAGAATGACAAAACGGTCATGAGCGAGTCGTGAAAACGGACTTCCGCCTAAAAAAAATTACCGGAAATCGAAATTACGGGTATTACATTTACATGGTCGAACTACTCTAATGAAAATCTTGACGTCACAAGCACATCCCTACTAAATCCTCAAGTCGAAGGTTCACGAATACCTATCACAACCTTTCAATTCCATCATTGACTGTCCCGGAGTGAAATCCGTGTGACGAATCGAGGGTGAGTCGGTTCGAGTATACTAATCCAATTAGCATACCAATTGTAACACCCCCAGAATACATACAGAAATGTTACACGCCGTAGGCCCTTCTCACAAGGATCTACAAGGCTAAACTCTACTAGACTACACAATGATTGACCGACCGGGGTCAATCTAAATACAACGCGGACCGACAAGGTCATTAAACAATTCAGAAACAAATGAACTCTATATCTCAATGACAAAAATAAACTTGAACAAGGAAAAGAATGACAACTCAATTTAATAAATGAAACTACACCCATGCAAGGGTGAATACTCGAACGATAAAGAAATACCGACCAAAATGAAACAAAAGAAAAGACTCTGACTCTGGTGTGATTAGTATCATTTGTCCTCCATCTCCTTCCCAGCCAATCCTGTGACTGCTCCCGAGCTGCCAAAACCTGAGCGCATAACAGGCACCCATCCCCCGAAAACTCGGGGGTTAGCAAACTGGAATTTTGCTAATGCAAGTACATAATACACAAGATATACGAATAATAATAACACAAAACTCAACAGTCGTGAGACCTTAACACAAACCACGCATTTAAATGGTCAACACAGAATATCATCACATACACAAGGTGAAAGATAATCACATTATCATATTCTCGGAACATAACACCAATGAAACTTTAAACGAGCCCAAGGAGTCAGAAAAATCCCTTTTTATAAAAGGAAAAGTATTTTGATAAAAAAGTTTGAAAACATTAATATTGACTCGGGCCATCTTAGGGTTTTTGAAAATCAAATGGAAATACTTTAGAAAATACTTCAAAAGCTCTCGGGTCTTTGACCCAACATGTGGAAAACAATTTGCAAGAAAACCATTACAACGTTACTCGGGGTTCTCGACCCAAATGATAAAACACTATCACAAGCAAATCATTTCAACATCTTACAGGGTTCTCGGTCCAATCCAAATAATATCATCACGAGATCAAATCTCAACATCCCACGGGGTCCTCGACCCAATACACAGAATAATCAACACAGTACAATCAAAGGCACAACCTCTCATTCGACAAATCCTGCTCAAGACCCCCGATTAATTAACCCTCGGAGATCTCGTCAAATATCTTTGGTTAATTAACCCTGATACCAACATTTAAAACAAGTTGGAACGAACTCCAGAAACACGAATCGCGGTCTACATCAAGACCAACATTTTAAAACAAGTTGCAAAGATTTAAATTACGAAAATCATTTGGTAACGGGGTCTTAGCTATCACTCAAATATCTGTTACCAATAAGCCTGCCAGGCGCCTCCCTTGCACACCTGTGTACCAGCATTCACTCCACTATATTGGCCGCCCATTGCACATGTCACCGTGCCGGCGTTCACTCCCATAGGAGCCGCCCCTTGGTCGCGCATTAAGTAACATCGGTGTTCACCAATCATATGGAGCCGCTCATTGCAGCGTACACCAGGCCGGAGTGCACGCCCCGCCCTTAGAGGCACCCGGATATGACATCTCTCATAACAAGTATTCACGTTGTTACAAATACCAAGCACACAGTCAAACGTTGCAACAATTATCAAATCAGTTCATCAATTCACATAATTTATTCGCCAGTACGTAACTACGCAAAATAAACAATAACTCACACGTTATTCATCAAGACTTAACACATTAAGCCTTCAACACTATCAATCAATACTACATAAATATCCTTATATCGTAACTCAACCGAAAATACAAACATTACCATATTACCTCTATAAATACTATTCGTACTTTAGTCTAAGTTGAGTACGTCGACTAATATTGGTATGAATCACCCAACATTCATCTCCATATGTATATTTATATACATATACATATATCTATACATATATCCGCACATATCAATATATATAATATAAATATAGATATTCAAAACATGATTCATACACTTCAGAAACAATGATTTCACGTAATTATAATTCGTATGTCAAGGTACTTGCCTTGGTAATCTCTTGCAAATACTCCGGAAATACAGTCAATTGGAACAATCCGGAACTCCAAAGGAAACGACGATCGGAAAGGCTCAACACTGGATTATCGTAGGAAGTTCGTCCTTAATATCCTATCATTAAATAAACAATCAATCACACGAGGAAAAGCATAGAAAGATGGCCAAACCCTAACTGTTCTTTTCGTAACGTACGTTACACACCTACGTAACGTACGTTACGTCTGCACATTAGCGCACGTAAGCTACAAGGATTAACGCACGCTAAGCATGCATTGGACAGTTCTTCTCAGCCTTGCCTGAGGGTATAACGTACGTAATGCATAGAGCTTAACGTATGTTATATTCACACATATTATACTCATGTGAATCAGAATGATCCTATGGTGTAGATGTCTACGAATTCCCGGTTAATCCTCCCATCATAAGACTTACTCCAAAACTCGATTATAGATCCTTAAAGGTAGTTCGGAAAATCTGAGGTTGTTATCAGCATTAAGTCTATGATCATTATGGAAACACCATACAATACGGTTTTTTAATCTCAGAAAACTTACCTTACTTGATCATCATAATAAGAATCGAACTATAATGTTCTTAACTCGGGTAACTAAAGCATGAACATTCCAACTTCTAAAAACATGATGTTCGGATAAAAATCATCTATGGAGCTTAATAATTCCGGTGATATGTTCATAACATCCTTAAGAACACGAATTCAAGGTTGAGGTAGCATTAACATACCTTAATATGAAAGAAACGCGGAGACAAGAGGTAGCATCCAACTCCGATTGCTTGAATGCCAATCCAAGATGTTTCGTAACTTAATTGATCGAGTCTATGTGATCTATAGGTGTTTTAGAGGGCTGGAGACTCTCTAGAAATGAAGGAA
This sequence comes from Orobanche coerulescens, assembly GCA_033398695.1. Taxonomy (NCBI): domain Eukaryota; kingdom Viridiplantae; phylum Streptophyta; class Magnoliopsida; order Lamiales; family Orobanchaceae; genus Orobanche; species Orobanche coerulescens. The sequence goes on along the minus strand of CM065805.1, from coordinate 22,763,345 downwards.
GACGAAGTACAAGTGAAAGGGACGAAGTGAAATGAAATGGGGTGTTGTCTATATATATAATATCTTGAGCTTTACGTACGTTAGCCTTAGCCATTTACGTACGTAATCGACTTAGCGCACGCTACCATTCGTTCTTAGCGTACGCTACCGTTCACCGATAGCTTATTGTCTCGTTCTGTACTATCTTACGTACGTTACACCCTATGCATTGCGTACGTAAGCTACACATATTAGCGTACGCTAGTTAGAAACCTGTTAGGAGTATGCCCTCGAATGCCACTCAGAGGTTGTTGAGTGAGGGCATTGTACTTGTAATTATGTAAACCATTTATATAAGGCAAATGATTGTTTCTTTATTTACTGGTAGTTACTGGCATTCCTAACTCGTAAATAAACATATAGAAACTAGTCCGTGTATTTGAGAGCAAAACGTTCCACTCCTTATTGGATAAGGGGGTCGGCACTGGAAAGGTTTATAGCTCAAATACTTAATCGTTCGCAAGTCGATGAAACTTGACTGGGCGTTAAGTTTATGTAAAGACTTGTATGACGTGTTCTTTGACATGGAGAGTGCCTGTCGAACACTAATGGTTAGTGGGAGCACACGTTATAGGTATGCTAATTAGATTAGTATACTCGAACCGACTCACCCTCGATTCGTCACATGGATTTCACTCCGGGACATTCAATGACGGAATCGAAAGGTTGTGATAGGTATTCGTGAACCTTCGACTTGAGGATTTAGTAGGGATGTGCTTGTGACGTCAAGATTTTCATTAGAGTAGTTCGACCCTGTAAACCGAAAGGCGGGGTCAACTCGACGTGCATCTTGACGGCAAGTAGCAGTCCTATCAATACCAAGATAGAATTCTTTCTCCCGTTAGTGAGCGGGTTATATGTCCTATGCGGTTATTGGCGGATGAGATCATAAGTCTTTGGCCAAAGCATTGGAGCTAGCCGTATTAGATACACGAGAGCTCGATGATCTCGATTTGCATTAACGTATGCATAGCGTCAAGTACGTATAGGGTTTGACCGACCGTGACCCTATAACTTGATCGGGACATTTGAAAGAAGGGTTTATACGTTCTTCGGTATTCACGACAGAATGGTTCTTGAATGATCCCAATCATTCGTTCTCGGTGGGGTACAGTAGCCGCCAGCCGGCTAGGTGGTGCTACTACTCTTTGGTTCCTCCCATTGCCGATCGAGACGGACCTACCGAGTCGCGCATTAGGATTGACGACGGAATGAATCGAGCTTAATCTCTCATTATAAATATTAGATATGGATATCTAATTTGGGACATTGGATGTCTAAATCGATTTATTGGATAAATTGATTTACGGCCTAATGGATTAAATAAATTACTGGGTGATTAATTTAATTCGTGAATGTAATTATTTCTTGTAGAAATTAATTATATTATTATGTATTTAATGTGATTAATTGATTGGATTAATTAATCGACACAAATACATCGGAACGGAATAGGAGTTTATCTGTTTGGACTCACGGGAGTCCGAAACGAATCGAACTCATCCGATTCCTTCTAGATGGCCACCCCATCACCTACTCCCTTACTTTGTCTTGGTCTACACTTTCAAGGATGGTGGACTAGTGACCAATCAAGGGGACAAATATCACACCTTGGTGATATTGTCTAAAGTAGGATATCATGGGGAGTTGAATAAGAATATAAGTGGAGACAAACTCTCACTTGCTAGAGCTTAAGTCCAGCCGTGAGTTTTGAAGTAGTGAGAGAGAAAATTATTTTTCTTAGTCTTCATCTTCATCTTCTTCTTCACTTTTGTTCTTGAGTTTTCTTGGAGAAAATTCAAGATACATTGAGAGAGACATATTATACACTTAGAGTGTAATAATAATAAAAGCTTCACCACTTGATTCTAGCCGTAACCTTAGAGGTTAATCGAGTGTTGTTGTTCCTGCTTTTCCGGCGCGTGGCAAGTAGAGACGCGGTGTTTTCGGCGTTGGATCGTTCAAGGGCTTGGAGCGGATTGAACTCGTAGAGATCAAACTAAAGCTTGGGGAATAGCTCAAGAGAAGGTTTCCATTTAATCAACGGACTTCGAGGGTTAGTTTCTTACGACTCTTGCTTTTCGTTTATATATTCGTATATACGTAGCTCGATCGATTCTCGTAGGATTCGGATCGAATTAATTTTCGCTTTTACCGCTTCCGCCTGGGCCTGCTTTAGGCACCGAATCCCAACAAAGGGTATCGGAGCGTAGGTCTTGCGATCGTATATACGATATTGGCATTTGGAATGCTCGATTAAATGGTGAATGATTTGGAATCATTTTAGTCATAATCGTGGTATATGTTTTTCGCTCGTAATAATTGTATTTTTCGTAAGTTTATGTCTAAATATAAATCTTAAATTTCGGGAAATATGATTTATATTGAAGATATGAAAGTCGGAAAATATTGATATTGATATCCGGTCGAAAATCTAGCCCGAATCGTCGTCGGACGACTTTTTGGACAAAAAGGGTAATTTGGCCGAGAGTGACTCGACTGTCCTGGGTGACACGGTCGTGTCCGGCAAAGGTGGCCAAAGCATCGCTCGAGACCCGACCGTGTCGGGAGACACGGGCGTGTCCGCCGAAGTGACTCGACCGTGTCCTTGGTCACACGGCCGTGTCCGGCATCTGCCAAGTCATCACAGCGACCCGACCGTGTCCCGGGTGACTCGGTCGTGTCCTCGCCGGCATCTTCCGAGCGTGACTCGCCAAGCTGTGCGTGATCGCCGGTAGCCGCCGAGGTGACTTGGCCATGCCGCCCGTTTTCACCCCGGCTCGATTTTTCCGTGTAATCTTAAAAATTAATCTCCCGCATGTTAAATTGGATTTAATATGATTAAAATGATTTATGGTATTTCATTTTATAAGGGAAATTTGATTAATTGGAATATTTATGTTCGACCGAATTATTTTGAACGTTATTATATTACCGATTGTGTGAATCGATTGGATCGGTTCGTATTGTTGATTGGATCAATGTATCTCTACGCTTTCCATTTATATAGTATTTATTGGATGAATGCTTTTTGAATGGGGATGTGGTTCGTGGACTTAGATTTGAATCGTTCGTTTTATTCGATTGGGTTGTAAAGGCCGTTTTGAGCCTATTTATTTTACTAGAAATGTTTGTATCTAGGATGCAATTTTCAATGTAAAATTTATATGTAATGACGAAGACCAGAGGAAGATCCATTTCGAGAAGACGAAGATTCAAGACGAAGACTTGTAATTAGATTACGAAGTTTTTGTTTTCTAGGAACGGTCCATGAACCACATGTTGGTAGCAACTAGGTTGTGAATGGTTGTTTCATATTGTATGAATGCCACAAACGCGCTAATATGATTAATGTGCAAAGTGCAACGTAAATCGCGAAAATTCTCCCACAATAAATTATTAAGTTTATAAGGTTTCAAGGTTTTCCTTCCCTCCATCGAGTTTTCGAGAAATTGAAATCCAAACCGGATGTGCTATGCTTCCGAGTTATCGGGGTAGTCGTTCGGGGAGGACGGATAAATTACCGGGAGCGCATTGGATGCCTTCGGTTGGAGCAAATTTTATCCCTAGAAACCTGATAGGTTGCCGGATAAGATTCAATTGTGAAACTGATTTGCGTCGATGGTATAAACTTAACTTGTTCACGAACCATAGAAACCGTATAGGTTGAAGGGAGTGAACAAGGGGAAAAAGAAGATCGAATCATCCATTAGATGGGTTGGTGTTGGACACCACTTTATGAAAATTAATAGACTAGAAACCTGTTCGGTTGCCCTCTATTAAGATTTATAAAGAACTCGATCACCACTATGAAGTAGAGCGACGATACTTCCGGATTTCACATGGGAGTGTGTTATTAGATAAAAATAGTGGGAGCCGGGTAACAAGAATAGAAAGGACCTTAATTCTATACTCGATCATAATATAACAAGTCACTAATTAACTGTTATACTTAATGCGACATAACTCAATATGACAATGAATCCACTCGCAATTCTACTCGAAAAGAACACCTTAATGGGACCTAACTTTGTGGATTGGCTCCGCATCGATGATTGTCCTCGGTATAGAGGCACCGGGATACGTCTTGGAGACGGACATTCCGGCGCCTCCTATGCGGACTCGAGCCAATCAGAAGAGATTGAAAACCACGAAAAGTGGGTTAAGGATGACGTGAAAGTCCGTGCTTATATGATGGCTTCCATGTCTAATGAGCTTCAGAGAGCTCATGATAAAATGACTTCGCTAGTGCATTCTATCTCACTTAACCGAGCTTTATGGTGAGCACAGAATCGCTAGATATGAGATATCCAAGCAATCGTTCGTGCAAGGATGAAGGAAGGTGAGAAGGTTGGGGAACACGTCCTCAAAATGATATCCATGATCGAGAGATTGGAGGCTCTTGATTTTAAAATGGATACTTCTCTCCAAACCGACCTTATCCTACGCCTCTCCCCGATTCCTTCTCACGCTTTGTTATGAACTTCAACCGCAATGAGATTGCATGTAATTTAGCGGGCTAATGAACAAACTTGTGACCGCTCGTCTCAAATGAAGACTCCGCGGATGAAGGAGTCTGCTCTTGTGATTTCTTCTCGGACCTCGGAGGTCTAAGAATAAGAAGAAAAAGACCAAGAAGCGATGGACCACAAGCTAAAGACCTTAAGGGTAAGGGCAAGGCCCCAATGGTTCGAAGAACAAGAAGAAAAGGATACTTGTCTCAAGTGCGGTGAGCCGGGCCACCGGGCTAGAGACTGTCCGATTCTTCATGGCACTTGTGCTGAACTTTTAGTTTTGGAAACAAATTGTTCTCGCTACCGTATTTTCTACTTCTGGATACCGGATTCGGTGCTAGTTCTCATATTTGTACCGTGAATCGGGATCTGGAACAAAGTAGGAAGCTTGGAGCCGGAGAAGTTATGATCACGGTCGGAAGCGGGCATAGTGTCGAGGCGACCGACATAGGATCACTTCTTTTGGGTTTAGAATCCGGCTTTGTTTTGACTTTAGAAGATGTACTTGTTTTGCCCAAGGGGCACAAAAACATTGTATCCATTCGGTCATGGACCGAAAAGGCTTTTCATTTTTCATTGGTGATGGTTCTGCAAAATTTATTTTAGAAATAAACTAGTGGGTACCGCTACATTGTTGAATGGATTGTATCATCTAAATCTCAAAGAACAAAGTAGTTGTGAATACTATGACTAGAAAACGTGGTAGGGATGATACCAATCAAGTTTTGTAATGACATCTTAGTCTTGGGCATGTTGGTCAGACCAAGGTTTACAGGAGGGAGGAAGATGGACTTTTGGGTCGCGTGGGATCGGAGCCCTTTCGTACGTGTGAATCTTGCCTTAAAGGCAAAATGACTAAGTCCCCTTCACAGGACTTTTGAAAGAGCCACGATAAATCGGGATTAATCCATACCGACGTATGTGGTGCTTAAGAATCATCAAGTGACGGATATCAATATTTCATAACGTTTACAGATGATCATACAAGGTATGGTTATGTATACTTAATGAAACATAAATCCGAGTACTTTGAGAAATTCCAGAATTCAAGGCCCTAGTCGAGAAACAAACCGGTAATCATATCAAAGCACTTGGTCGGACCGAGGTGGCGAGTATATGAGTACGGAGTTTGACGAGTTCCTTAAGGAACATGGAATAGTTTCACAACTAACACCTCCAGGTACTCCTCAGTTAAATGGTGTGTCAGAAAGAAGGAACCGGACCCTGTTGAACATGGTCCGTTCCATGCTGGGCTATACTGACTTGCCGATTTACCTGTGGGGGTATGCACTCCTGACTGCCGCGTATATCTTGAATAGATGTCCTTCCAAATCCGTTCCTAAAACTCCACATGAGATGTGGGAGGGAAGGAAACCAAGTCTTAATCATATTAGGATTTGGGGATGTCCCGCCTATGTCAAGAAGACTAAGGTGGAAAAGTTGGAAGCTAGGTCTGCGAAGGGACGTTTCATTGGATTCCCGTCTGGGACGATGGGATATCTATTCTACATGCCCGAAGATCGAAGGATCATTGTTGCTTTACAAGCACACTTCCTGGAAGATGAGTTCATTCAGGAAGGCGGAGCAGGTAGAAGTATTTCTTTAGAAGAATACAATGAAACTCCTCGAGAGACACTGCAAGAAAGCTGGAACCGAACTTTCAAACACAAGTACAACCACCTCGTAGGTCTAGTAGGGTGTCTCATTTACCTGAGAGGTATGGGCTTGTGCACTTGGAGGAGCTGGGTCTCCATGAGGTTCCAAGTGATAGCCAAGAGACCGACCCGACGACCTATGACCAAGCGATGGTGGATGTAGACTCCGTGAAATGGCGTAAAGCTATGGAAGCTGAGATAGACTCGATGCATGTCAATCAGGTCTGGACTCTAGTAGACCGCCCCAAGGGCATAGTGCCTATTGGGAACAAGTGGATCTACAAGAGAAAGACTGATGGTGATGGCAAGGTTGACGCCTATAAGGCCAGGCTAGTGGCAAAGGGTTATACCCAGAAGGAAGGAATCGATTACCACGATACCTTCTCGCCCGTAGCCATGATCAAGTCTATTCGCATGATGCTTGCTATAGCTGCCTACCACGATTATGAGATATGGCAAATGGACGTAAAGACGGCTTTCCTTAATGGATTCCTCGAGGAGGAAATCTATATGGAGCAGCCTAAAGGCTTTGTATCCGAAGTTGATATTCAGAAAGTGTGCAAGCTTCAGCGTTCCATTTATGGACTGAAGCAAGCGTCGCGTAGTTGGAATCTTCGTTTTGACGAGGCAGTCAAAGAGTTTGACTTCGTGCAAAATGAAGAGGAACCTTGTGTATACAAGAGGGTTAGTGGGAGCAAGATCGCATTCTTAGTACTATATGTAGATGACATTCTACTAATAGGAAATGATGTGGGAATGCTCGGTTACGTAAGCTTGGCTTTCGAGTAATTTCTCCATGAAAGACTTGGGAGAAGCTACCTATATTCTTGGTATTCGACTCTACCGGATAGAGCGAAGAGAACAATAGGTCTTTCCCAAGCCCTCTATATAGATAAAATCTTAAAGCGATTTAAGATGGATGATTCTAAAAGAGGGTTCCTACCGATGCGACATGGAATAAAACTCACCTTGAAGATGTGTCCTCAAAATGAGGAACAACGAAAGGAAATGAGTAATATACCATATGCTTCGGCCGTGGGTAGCCTTATGTATGCTATGTTGTGTACAAGACGACATTGCGCATGCCGTAAGCGTGGTGAGTAGGTTTCGTGCAAACCTGTAGGGAACATTGATGCCAGAAAGAACGTTCTCAAGTACTTGAGAAGGACTAGAGATATGGTTACGATGTATGGTGGTGGAGAATTGGATGTGGTGGGATTCACCGATTCGGACTTCCAAGGACCGAAGGACGACTCGATGTCCACTTCGGCTACATATTTACTCTTAATGGAGGAGCGATATCTTGGCGTAGTGCCAAGCAAAGCGCGATCGCCGATTCCACTGTTAGGTGAGTATCAAGCGGCCTCGGAGGCTTCCAAGGAAGGGTTCTCGGATTAAGAAGTTTCGGGAGAACTTCAAGTGATACCATGTGCCGAGTCCGCCTGTTCTGCATCGCGACAACGACGGAGCCGTAGCGCAGCCAAGGAGCCGAGGTTTCACAACAGACCAAACATATTGAGAGGAAGTATCATCTCGTAAGAGAATTTGTTCGCAAGGGATACATTGTCTTTGCATAGAGTAGACTCGGCCGACAACGTCGCCGATCCACCGACCAAGCCACTATCTCGGACTAGCTTGGAGCGTCATCTCGGAGAACATGGGTATTAGATACCATAGTGTGTGGCAATGAGTGCAAGGGGGAGAGTGTTAGGAGTATGACATCGAATGCCACTCAGAGGTTGTTGAGTGAGGGCATTGTACTTGTAATTATGTAAACCATTTATATAAGGCAAATGAATGTTTCTTTATTTACTGGTAGTTACTGGCATTCCTAACTCGTAAATAAACATATAGAAACTAGTCCGTGTATTTGAGAGCAAAACGTTCCACTCCTTATTGGATAAGGGGGTCGGCACTGGAAAGGTTTATAGCTCAAATACTTAATCGTTCGCAAGTCGATGAAACTTGACTGGGCGTTAAGTTTATGTAAAGACTTGTATGACGTGTTCTTTGACATGGAGAGTGCCTGTCGAACACTAATGGTTAGTGGGAGCACACGTTATAGGTATGCTAATTAGATTAGTATACTCGAACCGACTCACCCTCGATTCGTCACATGGATTTCACTCCGGGACAGTCAATGACGGAATCGAAAGGTTGTGATAGGTATTCGTGAACCTTCGACTTGAGGATTTAGTAGGGATGTGCTTGTGACGTCAAGATTTTCATTAGAGTAGTTCGACCCTGTAAACCGAAAGGCGGGGGTCAACCTCGACGTGCATCTTGACGGGCAAGTAGCAGGTCCTACTGAATACCAAGATAGAATTCTTTCTCCCGTTAGTGAGCGGGTTATATGTCCTATGCGGTTATTGGCAGATGAGATCATAAGTCTTTGGCCAAAGCATTGGAGCTAGCTGTATTAGATACACGAGAGCTCGATGATCTCGATTTGCATTAACGTATGCATAGCGTCAAGTACAGATAGGGTTTGACTGACCGTGACCCTATAACTTGATCGGGACATTTGAAAGAAGGGTTTATACGTTTACTGGTATTCACGACAGAATGGTTCTTGAATGATCCCAATCATTCGTTCTCAGTTGGGGTACAGTGTAGGCCGCCAGGCTGGCTAGGTGGTGCTACTACTCTTTGGTTCCTCCCATTGCTGACTGAGACGGACCTACCGAGTCGCGCATTAGGATTGACGACGGAATGAATCGAGCTTAATCTCTCATTATAAATATTAGATATTGGATATCTAATTTGGGACATTGGATGTCTAAATCGATTTATTGGATAAATTGATTTACGGCCTAATGGATTAAATAAATTACTGGGTGATTAATTTAATTCGTGAATGTAATTATTTCTTGGAGAAATTAATTATATTATTATGTATTTAATGTGATTAATTGATTGGATTAATTAATCGACACAAATACATCGGAACGGAATAGGAGTTTATCTGTTTGGACTCACGGGAGTCCGAAACGAATCGAACTCATCCGATTCCTTCTAGATGGCCACCCCATCACCTACTCCCTTACTTTGTCTTGGTCTACACTTTCAAGGATGGTGGACTAGTGACCAATCAAGGGGACAAATATCACACCTTGGTGATATTGTCTAAAGTAGGATATCATGGGGAGTTGAATAAGAATATAAGTGGAGACAAACTCTCACTTGCAAGAGCTTAAGTCCAGCCGTGAGTTTTGAAGTAGTGAGAGAGAAAATTATTTTTCTTAGTCTTCATCTTCATCTTCTTCTTCACTTTTGTTCTTGAGTTTTCTTGGAGAAAATTCAAGATACATTGAGAGAGACATATTATACACTTAGAGTGTAATAATAATAAAAGCTTCACCACTTGATTCTAGCCGTAACCTTAGAGGTTAATCGAGTGTTGTTGTTCCGGTCGTTTTTCCGGCGCGTGGCAAGTAGAGACGCGGTGTTTTCGGCGTTGGATCGTTCAAGGGCTTGGAGCGGATTGAACTCGTAGAGATCAAACTAAAGCTTGGGGAATAGCTCAAGAGAAGGTTTCCATTTAATCAACGGACTTCGAGGGTTAGTTTCTTACGACTCTTGCTTTTCGTTTATATATTCGTATATACGTAGCTCGATCGATTCTCGTAGGGATTCGGATCGAATTAATTTTCGTTTTACCGCTTCCGCTGGGCCTTCGTTTTAGGCACCGAATCCCAACATTAGCGTACGTTAACACCCGTTGACCCCAAAATTGTCCAGGTTCATCCGCGGGAATCTTTCCGAGCCCCACCACCAGCCGTCCATGTGCTAGCCAGCCTGTTCAATTATTGACCTCCTTACGTACGCTACGTCTAGCTCGTAGCGTATGCTATATCCAGTTCGTAACGTACGTTACGCTTACCTGTTAGCATGCGTTACGACGTAGTTGCATGTGAAGGATTAAAAGTTGATATTATCATGCATGAGGATGCGAATACGGAAACGATCATACTTCGATTATTGATAGCACCAATTCGAGTAATACAGTGTTCAAATACGGACGAAAATACCCGACAATTTATCCGGATATTACATACTATCCCTCTTAAAAGAAGTTTCATCCCGAAACTTAAAGTAGAGTGGTGGAACAACCAAGGAAAAATAACTACTTGCTCAGTCCCAAAACACCACGAGCGATGCGCGAATGCAAGGTTCTAAAAATACAATGATTGGACCTAGGAAGTATCTGGCACGTCAATTGAGGCGATAAATTACACGTGAACATGAGAAGTTAGAGTGGAGAAGTAAAAGCTCACATAATTAAGGAAATTCACCAGCGGCTCAGACGTACTAAAATTGCATGTCGAGCTCGACCCACCGTATTCAAGTTCATGACACATTGAAAATATTAACCGCACGAGTGGAAACAAATAGTTTCGAACAAAACTTTGCAAAGATTACGTTCAGACGTGAATAGACCACAATAATTCACGGAGTCTAACAAATTGGTTCTGAAATTCGTTCGAATGACGGTAGGTTCAGTAGAACATGGTAGTTTAAAATTGTCAAGAGGGTCATAGATGAATCACCAACAATGAAAGTCTCCCAACACCGAAAATACTAAGAAGAGTACGGGTAATATGTGTCCCCGTACTAAGAAGACATTTCAGCCCCGAAACATAAAACAGCAGGAGTTTGGAAACGAAAAACAATTAAAATGAAAAACGATCAAAGTCACGATTGTTGGAAACAGCAACGACTAGAACACAGCACAAAATCTTCATTCACCTATGATAGGCTCTTCAGCAGAAGACATAAGGTTTCGGGACATTCTCCGGCCACTTGCTCTGCTCACCGATAGAGTAGCATTCTTTGCCAATTCGGAAATTATCTCACAATGTTTCTCCCGATGGCCTTCACACCCGCACCGATGACAAGTCAAGAGTGGGGAGGGACAGTTTACACGGATATGTTCCGTACGGTTACAGTTGAAGCACACTCTCTTCTTACTGGAAGTCACCGATGCTGGTTTGGATTTCCAATGCTCATTCTCGACCGCAAAGACGACGCATTCGAACGACATGGGGGTTTGAGAACCTTAGTCTCTTCACTGCCCAAAATTTTTCCAGATGTCCTCGGTCTCTTTTCTCCGCTCGTTGGCTCGGTCACTGAGGAGGTTTCATAGGTTATCGTCTGATCTTGATATTCCTTCACCATAACATGAATCGTTGTCGTACGAACAACCTCACCGCTCCCGCTTCCATTATCATGTCTACGTCCGCCAAGGCTCGTCATGCTAATGCAGATAATACCGTTTATTGTTATCACATAGTCGGTTGTATGGTATACCACAATTATCAACGCAAGGTTTAATTAGCATCCTTAGAATAATGGTAATATCGTAAAGCACAAATTTTTTTTTGAAATCAACTTCCAGTCCTTCGACTAGGACGATCATTATGCGTATGTTTTTAAAAATTTTTTGAAACAAAAGCCGAGTCACGTTGTGCTCAAAACTTGTAAATACTGTCCTTTGTTTTGGAAGAGGAAGTTTATAAAATGACTCTAAAAATTTATTTTCGAGTAATGCCTACAAGAAAATTTGAAAACCGAATTGTAACTAATTTGAAATATTTCAAAAGTGTTGAGTCCCAAATACCACAATTTTGAAAATCCTTCCTCTTCTACCAAAATGTTTATTCGAAAGAATTTTTTTCACCAAAATACGTGACCATTCGACATGACTACATTAAATCATGAGGTTTACAATGTTAGGAAAATTTCAAAATACTACTTTGAAATGTTCGTAATCCGGCCCGAAAATATTACGTGCCGGGGATTCTGCGCTGGAACCTACCAGGCTAAAAACCATTTACAAAACCGTTTTAAAATACACCAAGAAAAGCCGATGACAGTAGCATTTTCCAAAACTTACAAAATCATTTGTAAAATATCAAATACCGTCATAAAAATACAGTTAAAACGTGCAAGATTAAAATGCCAGAACTCGGTTTAGGGAATCATACTTATGAGATAACAACTCAGTTTGCAAAATACCAAGAGTCATTTTAAAATACTCACGCAGCGGATAAAATTAACACTCAAAGATTTATCCTACTGAAATGCAGAAACCGATAAATATGTTCGACTACCGAAGTATACTACATAACCATTCTCACTCGAACAGTATACGCAGGTGATATCATAAAACAGTATAATCTCTAACAAGTTCAAACCCTAGGTTCACGTTAAGCACGATATAATCAAATACGTATATAAGGGGACTTACGATTCGGGAGGCTTACCATCACGGATTGCTTGAATATGATGTTGGAACCACGATACTAATCACAACTCTGACGCGCGCGACTTACACAAGTCATGGACTTGACCCAACGGCCTAGGTTTTTCGCAAACCTAAGCTCTGATACCATATATGTAACACCCCCAGAATACATCCAGAAATGTTACACGCCGTAGGCCCTTCTCACAAGGATCTACAAGGCTAAACTCTACTAGACTACACAATGATTGACCGACCGGGGTCAATCTAAATACAACGCGGACCGACAAGGTCATTAAACAATTCAGAAACAAATGAACTCTACATCTCAATGACAAAAATAAACTTGAACACGGAAAAGAATGACAACTCAATTTAATAAATGAAACTACACCCATGCAAGGGTGAATACTCGAACGATAATGAAATACCGACCAAAATGAAACAAAATAAAAGACTCTGACTCTGGTGTGATTAGTATCATTTGTCCTCCATCTCCTTCCCAGCCAATCCTGTGACTGCTCCCGAGCTGCCAAAACCTGAGCGCATAACAGGCACCCATCCCCCGAAAACTCGGGGGTTAGCAAACTGGAATTTTGCTAGTGCAAGTACATAATACACAGGATATACGAATAATAATAACACAAAACTCAACAGTCGTGAGACCTTAACACAAACTACACATTTAAATGGTCAACACAGAATAACATCACATACACAAGGTGAAACATAATCACATTATCATATTCTCGGAACATAACACCAATGAAACTTTAAAAGAGTCCAAGGAGTCAGAAAAATCCCTTTTTATAAAAGGAAAAGTATTTTGATAAAAAAGTTTGAAAACATTAATATTGACTCGGGCCATCTTGGGGTTTTTGAAAATCAAATGGAAATACTTTAGAAAATACTTCAATAGCTCTCGGGTCTTTGACCCAACATGTGGAAAACAATTGGCAAGAAAACCATTACGTTACTCGGGGTTCTCGACCCAAATGATAAAAAACTATCACAAGCTAATCATTTCAACATCTCACAGGGTTCTCGGTCCAATCCAAATAATATCATCACGAGATCAAATCTCAACATCCCACGGGGTCCTCGACCCAACATACAGAATAATCAACAGTACAATCAAAGGCACAGCCTCTCATTCGACAAATCTTGCTCAAGACCCCCGATTAATTAACCCTCGGAGATCTCGTCAAATATCCTTGGTTAATTAACCCTGATACCAACATTTAAAACAAGTTGGAACGAACTCCAGAAACACGAATCGCGGTCTACATCAAGACCAACATTTTAAAACAAGTTGCAAAGATTTAAATTACGAAAATCATTTGGTAACGGGGTCTTAGCTATCACTCAAATATCCGTTACCAATAAGCCTGCCAGGCGCCTCCCTTGCACACCTGTGTACCGGCGTTCACTCCACTATATTGGCCGCCCATTGCACATGTCACCACCCGGCGTTCACTCCCATAGGAGCCGCCCCTTGCTCGCGCATTAAGTAACACCGGTGTTCACCAATCATATGGAGCCGCTCATTGCAGCGTACACCAGGCCAGAGTGCACGCCCCGCCCTCAGAGGCACTCGGATATGACGCCTCTCATAACAAGTATTCACGTTGTTACAAATACCAAGCACACAGTCAAACGTTGCAACAATTATCAAATCAGTTCATCAATTCACATAATTTATTCGCCAGTACGTAACTACGCAAAATAAACAATAACTCATACGTTATTCATCAAGACTTAACACATTAAGCCTTCAACACTACCAATCAATACTACATAAATATCCTTATATCGTAACTCAACCGAAAATACAAACATTACCATATTACCTCTATAAATACTATTCGTACTTTAGTCTAAGTTGAGTACGTCGACTAATATTGGTATGAATCACCCAACATTCATCTCCATATGTATATTTATATACATATACATATATCTATACATATATCCGCACATATCAATATATATAATATAAATATAGATATTCAAAACATGATTCATACACTTCAGAAACAATGATTTCACATAATTATAATTCGTATATCAAGGTACTTGCCTTGGTAATCTCTTGCGAATACTCCGAAAATACAGTCGATTGGAACAATCCGGAACTCCAAAGGAAACGACGATCGGAAAGGCTGCATGTTGATTAGCGCACGCTAATGGTATATTGGACAAAAAGGAATCTTATCCTCGTCAGCACTTTCGGCGTGTGGACTAGTCTTCGGAGCATACAGATAAACGAGTCAACTGATATTAGCGCACGCTAAACGCAAGGACTTGCGTATGCTAGAGAGTGTAAGTTACGTACGCTAATGCATGGGAGTTACGTACGTAAGCACATGTACGAAGCCACACTGTAGCCTCTGGACTGCGATAGCGCACGCTAACAAAGTCAGTTAGCGCACGCTAAGGCCGTAGCGCACGCTAAACATAAGGTTTAGCGCACGCTAGTAATATACTTTATAAAAAGGGACAGACGGATATTATGAAGCATTTCGTCCATTCTCTTCTTGCAACCGATAGAGAGAACCTTGGGAGGTACCTGAGGTCCAGAAACACTCCGAGGTGATGATCTTTATCAAGATTAAAGATGAAAATCATGGATTAAAGCTTTGTTCTTTAAATCATTGGCGATTCTTGGAAATGGATTCAAACTTGGGATTCAATCCATTTCTTCAAAAAGGTAATCCCTCTTCATCTTTGGATTTCGTTTTGGATTGAATGTTGATGTTCTTGAGTTGATGATTATTACATAAACAAGTTGATAAGCATGATTATGAGATGGATTACCGGAGTATGATGATATTAATATGATTTGGGTGATTTGTATTGTGTAGTTCGTTTTCTTGAGATAAGTTGGTTAATCCTCATTCTCCTTTGCGGATGTTGATGTTATTGTTGATGATTACTCCCTGTAATGATAGATTATGAAAGTGTTGTTACGTTCTTAATGTTTCATGATGTTGATATTGAGGAAGATGATATATGGATATAGGACTTGGATTATAAGTTGAATTATTGTTTGTATGTTAAAGGATATCGGATTTCGTTGTTTTGATGACTATAAACATGGTTTTGGATCACTTAGTGTTTTTGACAATCGTCATATGTTGATCGGTACCTGAAAAGCATGCAAACTGTACAGCATTAGCGCACGCTAAGCTTATTGTCTAGCGCACGCTAACGGGAACAACTTAGCGCACGCTATGTTAAGTGATTAACGTGCGCTAAGTCATGAGGCAGGGTAGTATATTCTATTTCGGTTATGAATTCGTGATCGTTTAAGTTGGTTTGATCAGAATTGTGGTTAACCGAGATATTGTTGAGCCGTTGGGTTTGTGAATTGATTTTTATCGATTTGTTATAGAACTTGTTGTTTATCGAATTACTAGGTTGAGAATATTGATCGGTGGTTATAACCGTATGCTGCGGTCGTGTTCGAGTATGTTCGTGAATTACTTTGGTCGGGACCGAGGGACTTGTAGATGACGGCAATGGAATTGGTAACTGCTTCATCGGTATTAAGGCAAGTTATTACTTGCTCAGTTTATAATATTTAATGAATGGTTTCAGTTTCATTCGTTTATAATTCGTATAGCAATGTTTATAATCGTAATCACAGTGGATTTGGGATTATAGGTTGTATTCGAGTTTTGGGAATTAAATCATAAGGTATATGATTTACATTTATTTTTGGTATACTTGGTATCGAGGATACATTGTGGTATAGACGAAGACGTGAATTATTTACCGTCCGTGGTAATTTGTACCATCGAGTATTGAGGATAATTGTCCGTGATGGTTTGGACATCGAGATTGCTCTCGAAGGGCTCGGGACAAATACTCTAATCATTTTTGTCATTTTGTGTCGATCATGTTATGATACATTCGTGTATCGTTGTTGTCATGCATTTGTGCACGGTTGTTGTCGTGCATTGTGTACTATTGTCTTGTGCAGTCGTGCATTGTTGTCGTATGTCCACCATGCGTTGGTCCGACAGGATCATCATGGGAATCTATAGATGTGTGCGCTGGATCGCTGGACAGGTAATGCCACCATGCGTTGGTCCGACGGGATCATCATGGGAATCTATAGCTGTGTGCGCTGGATCGTTGGATTACCATATGTGTTGTTGTTATTGTGCATATGTATATTATGGGTTTGCCATAAGTATACATTGTTGTTATTGTTGTGAACATATTGACGTTGTCACATGAGTATGCATTTGTAGGTCTTGCGTTAGGACCATGTTCGTATGTTGTGTTGATCTGATCTTGGATTAGACTGACGTGATTTCGTCATGGTATTTCGTATCTTGTGGTATGTTCCATATTTCCTTGATACTTGTCTTTGATGGACAATCGATTATCATATTGGAATTGTCGACGTTATCCGATGGATTGAATTGGCCAGAGTTGGTATAATTTCCGTATCGCGAATTATGATAATGTTTTGAGAACCTTGAGTATTGTTGAGATACCGTACAGATATTTCAGTATTATCTTATTATGTTGTTAAGGATACGAATCGTGGATTTTCGTAAAGTTACGACGGTAAGATTACATTGGTCGTATTCTTACTTAGTATTTCCATTGATATGTAATTATTGACGTGATGTGATGGTTATCATTGTTGGATATTATGGATGACCCCGTCGTGGGCTTTCTTTTTAGGTTCTTGGATTATCAAGCTTGTAGCGGTCGTGAAGAGATGAGCTTCCCGGAGGATACTGGCTAGGACATGTATTTGTGTATTGAGCTTCTGATCTGTTGTTGTATTCCGCTGCTAGAGTATTTTAATTGTTTGTCTTTATCCACTGCGTGAGTATTTTTAAATGTACTTTTGGTATCTGGTAACTTAGGTTAATTTGGCAATCATTTTCTAAATCTATTCTGTCGATACGTGTAAGCGATAGCTTAACGTATGTTTTTAAACTGTTGAGTTTTAGCATTTCGGGCCTTGTGGTTTCAAATGAGATTTTACGACGGTTTTGATAAACGAGTTTTATAAAGTCTTCGAATGTTTTAAATATATAATACCGTCGTTAGCCTCTTGGACGTTTGTAAATGTTTGCGAAAATTTCCTTCAGCCTTGTGGGTTCCATCTCGGGGCCCACGGTGCTGTAATATTCCCAGTCGGATCTGGGGGTGTTACAGAATATGGTATCAGAGCTTAGGTTGTGAAAACCTAGGCAGTCGGGTCGAGTTGGGTCATGCTTTTGTCGTATCATTCGAATTGTCGGTTGACAAGTGTTTGAGCTCTGGGTTTTTGTTGTTCACTCGGGCTTGTGCGTTATGTGATTTACCAGTGTGGTACTGGTATTGTTGTAACTTTTCCAAATGGTGTTAATGTGTTTCTTCAGATAGAGTTGTGTTGTGTTCTCGAGTTGAACTGAGTTTGCAAAATGTGTGTTTTGAAAATATCTGTGTCGAGTATTTTCTTGAGACGAGACATGTGCCAGTATCACGGGGAATCGTCGGCTTCACGATCTGTAAGTATTTGGATTCTTGAATTATATTGAGATTTATTGCCATTCTAAGTTGATATGCTTTGAGATTCAGCAAATATTATGCGTTACAGTATAAGGTGACAGAGTTGGGATAGGATTGATGATCTTGAGAAGTTAAGATTTTGGAAATCAATATGTCGATTAAGTTTTGAAACGGAGCTGTGCATTTGGGAGAAATATTGTGGATTGTTCAGGAGAACATGTAGTCATGTTAGTTCATTTTGAGATATATGAACTGTTTTTGAGCATTTGAAAATGATACTTTTCAAAATGAATGTTTTACGGATGTTTTACCGTAAATGATTTTTAGGCCGAGACCCAATAGATTTTTGAAATTGTTTTATAACTCAGGACTTGGGGTCCGAAAAAAGAGTTTCCTACTTTTTAAACTTCTTGTAATGCGGAACGAGATACGGGCTGAGACCCTAATATTTCAAAAGACTTTTCTGTTTTCTTAAAAACTCCCGAGACTTGTAAAACACTTTATCAATCGTTTATCTATGTCGTTCCTACCTTTCGGGGTTCTGGATTACTTGTTTAAAAGAAACTTCTTGGGAAGTCTTTCGCTGTGTTGATTTGTTTCAATGCATTGTCATAGCATAATTGAGGTGATCCAGGATGGAAAATGATTGACGTTGCAAGTCATATGTGGAAAAGGAGTTTTTAGTCGGAGTTTATATATTGAAAATTTCGGAACTTTATCGTGTGGTTTTCCGATGGAATAGCGAACCGAATTGGTATACCGTAATATGGATGTAGTCCAGCATTTACATAGTTTTCATTTGAAACTTCGAAATCGTGTAGAATCGAAGGAAACTGTTATCGAATACTTGGCACCAGCGAGCCGATTTAATTTTTTCGAAAATTGATTTCGTGGACTTACGAAAATTTATGTTTTGAGTTTTGAAATTTTTGAAAGAACTTTCGGAAATTTGTCTTTTGACGAGACTATATGATTTCAAACTGGTTTTGAAAATATGATCGATATAAATACGCATTTAGTGCATAATGCATATCATGATGGAGTTATGAGTGTGACTCACAAACTGGATAAGGCATCAGTACGGTACGATGAATAAAGATTCGAACTTCAGTATGGTAGTTGGTTATCTAGGGATGATCGGTTGATTGATCGGATAAGAAGAATATGCTACAGGATGTAGAATTCATGCACATGATGTAATTTTGGAACTGTGGGTTTTGTGAAACTGAGACATTAGAGATGGTGACCCCATGCTGGTTGCTTTGAATATTGAGTGGTCGTTCCCACTCCATATAGGATTGGATATGTTCGCCAATCGGGTATGTTTATTGAGATCTACTGTATGTGATTGGTGTGTCATTTTGAGAATGTTATTCTTTCGTATATCTGTTTCCGTGGTTCTGTGTTGACCATGTTGGAGCTTACCGTGTGAAAGTATTCTCGAAGTGTGTTTTGACCTTTGGATGGTCGAATTAGAGTTTATCATGTCGATGATATTCTTGGCTAATTTGTTGATTGATCATCGTTAACAATCGTATGAGCGTTTGGACGTTATGTCGATATTTCGGGGTCTGTTGTCATTGTTTTGGACAATTGTTTCACAGTTGTATAGTGTATTATTGATTTGTATCCGAATTGGGATTTGATTGTGCGATCAGGCAGACAAGATCTGACACGGATATATTATTTCATGTGACGATAATATATCTGGTTGGGACTTATGGAATTGTTATTGTAAGCGTGTTGAGGCTTTTCAGTGAAGTCACTTGCTAGTATCTCAGGAGATCATCGACTTGGCGCATATGTAAGTATGCTATTTTAGTTATTCGTGAATGATGATGATTGATCGTTGTCGTGATGGTTTCGAAATATTTTGGTTGAACGGTTTGTTTGTTTTTCTATGACGGATTACAAGTTTCGAGGACGAAACTTATTCTAAGTGGTGTAGTATGTAATATCCGGAATTTCTACTACCGTTTAATATAATGTTATCCGAGTTATGTTGTACAGCGTGGAATCTGTACAATATGGGTAAAATAATTGAAGGACCGAGACATCTGTATTTGTATAATTGTCGTACTTGGTCGACAATTGGATGTAAGAAGTATATGTATTCAGTATGCCGTATGTTCGTATTCTGTATGTTGAGACGTTGGACAAGAATAGCTGAAAATGGCTAAGTGTAACATTATTAGCGCACGCTAATAATCATGAGTAGCGCACGCTATCGTGCAGGTTTAGCGCACGCTACGGATATAAGATAACGCACGCTAATGCAGTCAGATCGGAAGGAATCTGCGTGTGGACCAGGCCACTTTCGACGCACGTTCTGATAAGTCAACGGATGTTGTAATGTAGTGATAGCGCACGCTAATGCATGTTGATTAGCGCACGCTAATGGTATATTGGACAAAAAGAAATCTTATCCTCGTCAGCACTTTCGGCTATAGTCTTCGGAGCATACAGACAAAAGAGTCAACTGATATTAGCGCACGCTAAACGCAAGGACTTGCGTACGCTAGAGAGTGTAAGTTACGTACGCTAATGCATGGGCGTTACGTACGTAAGCACATGTACGAAGCCACACTGTAGCCTCTGGACTGCGATAGCGCACGCTAACAAAGTCAGTTAGCGCATGCTAAGGCCGTAGCGCACGCTAAACATAAGGTTTAGCGCACGTTAGTAATATACTTTATAAAAAGGGACAGACGTGTATTATGAAGCATTTCGTCCATTCTCTTCTTGCAACCGATAGAGAGAACCTTGGGAGGTACCTGAGGTCCAGAAACACTCCGAGGTGATGATCTTTATCAAGATTAAAGATGAAAATCATGGATTAAAGCTTTGTTCTTCAAATCATTGGCGATTCTTGGAAATGGATTCAAACTTGGGATTCAATCCATTTCTTCAAAAAGGTAATCCCTCTTCATCTTTAGATTTTGTTTTGGATTGAATGTTGATGTTCTTAAGTTGATGATTATTACATAAACAAGTTGATAAGCATGATTATGAGATGGATTACCGGAGTATGATGATATTAATATGATTTGGGTGATTTGTATTGTGTAGTTCGTTTTCTTGAGATAAGTTGGTTAATCCTCATTCTCCTTTGCGGATGTTGATGTTATTGTTGATGATTACTCCCTGTAATGATAGATTATGAAAGTGTTGTTACGTTCTTAATGTTTCATGATGTTGATATTGAGGAAGATGATATATGGATATAGGACTTGGATTATAAGTTGAATGATTGTTTGTATGTTAAAGGATATCGGATTTCGTTGTTTTAATGACTATAAACATGGTTTTGGATCACTTAGTGTTTTTGACAATCGTCATATGTTGATCGGTACCTGAAAAGCATGCAAACTATACAGCATTAGCGCACGCTAAGCTTATTGTCTAGCGCACGCTAACGGGAACAACTTAGCGCACGCTACGTTAAGTGATTAACGTGCGCTAAGTCATCAGGCAGGGTAGTATATTCTATTTCAGTTATGAATTCGTGATCGTTTAAGTTGGTTTGATCAGAATTGTGGTTAACCGAGATATTGTTGAGCCGTTGGGTTTGTGAATTGATTTTTATCGATTGTTGATTGTTATAGAACTTGTTGTTTATCGAATTACTAGGTTGAGAATATTGATCGGTGGTTATAACCGTATGCTGCGGTCGTGTTCGAGTATGTTCGTGAATTACTTTGGTCGGGACCGAGGGACTTGTAGATGACGGCAATGGAATTGGTAACTGCTTCATCGGTATTAAGGCAAGTTATTACTTGCTCAGTTTATAATATTTAATGAATGGTTTCAGTTTCATTCGTTTATAATTCGTATAACAATGTTTATAATCGTAATCACAGTGGATTTGGGATTATAGGTTGTATTCGAGTTTTGGGAATTAAATCATAAGGTATATGATTTACATTTATTGTTGGTATACTTGGTATCGAGGATACATTGTGGTACGATTTAAGACGTGAATTATTTACCGTCCGTGGTAATTTGTACCATCGAGTATTGAGGATAATTGTCCGTGATGGTTTGGACATCGAGATTGCTCTCGAAGGACTCGGGACAAGTACTCTAATCATTTTTGTCATTTTGTGTCGATCATGTGATGATACATTCGTGTATCGTTGTTGTCATGCATTTGTGCACGGTTGTTGTCGTGCATTGTGTACTATTGTCTTGTGCAGTCGTGCATTGTTGTCGTATGTCCACCATGCGTTGGTCCGACGGGATCATCATGGGAATCTATAGCTGTGTGCGCTGGATCGCTGGACAGGTAATGCCACCATGCGTTGGTCCGACGGGATCATCATGGGAATCTATAGCTGTGTGCGCTGGATCGTTGGATTACCATATGTGTTGTTGTTATTGTGCATATGTATATTATGGGTTTGCCATAAGTATACATTGTTGTTATTGTTGTGAACATATTGACGTTGTCACATGAGTATGCATTTGTAGGTCTTGCGTTAGGACCATGTTCGTATGTTGTGTTGATCTGATCTTGGATTAGACTGACGTGATTTCGTCATGGTATTTCGTATCTTGTGGTATCTTCCATATTTCCTTGATACTTGTCTTTGATGGACAATCGATTATCGTATTGGAATTGTCGACGTTATCCGATGGATTGAATTGGCCAGAGTTGGTATAATTTCCGTATCACGAATTATGATAATATTTTGAGAACCTTGAGTATTGTTGAGATACCGTACAGATATTTCGGTATTATCTTATTGTGTTGTTAAGGATACGAATCATGGATTTTCGTAAAGTTATGACGGTAAGATTACATTGGTCGTATTCTTACTTAGTATTTCCATTGATATGTAATTATTGACGTGATGTGATGGTTATCATTGTTGGATATTATGGCTGACCCCGTCGTGGGCTTTCTTTTTAGGTTCTTGGATTATCAAGCTTGTAGCGGTCGTGAAGAGATGAGCTTCCCGGAGGATACTGGCTAGGACATGTATTTGTGTATTGAGCTTCTGATATGTTGTTGTATTCCGCTGCTAGAGTATTTTAATTGTTTGTCTTTATCCGCTGCGTGAGTATTTTTAAATGTCCTTTTGGTATCTGGTAACTTAGGTTAATTTGGCAATCATTTTCTAAATCTATTCTGTCGATACGTGTGTTTATAGCTTAACGTATGTTTTTAAACTGTTGAGTTTTAGCATTTCGGGCCTTGTGGTTTCAAATGAGATTTTACGACGGTTTTGATAAACGAGTTTTATAAAGTCTTCGAATGTTTTAAATATATAACACCGTCGTTAGCCTCTCAGACGTTTGTAAATGTTTGCGAAAATTTCCTTCAGCCTTGTGGGTTCCATCTCGGGGCCCACGTCGCTGTAATATTCCCAGTCGGATCTGGGGGTGTTACATTACGTACGCTACGTCTAGCTCGTAGCGTACGCTATCTCCAGTTCGTAACGTACGTTACGCTTACCTGTTAGCGTGCGTTACGACGTAGTTGCATGTGAAGGATTAAAAGTTGATATTATCATGCATGAGGATGCGAATACGGAAACGATCATACTTCGATTATTGATTGCACCAATTCGAGTAATACAGTTTTCAAATACGGACGAAAATACCCGACAATTTATCCGGATATTACACCTATAACGTGTGCTCCCACTAACCATTAGTGTTCGACAGACACTCTCCATGTCAAAGAACACGTCATACAAGTCTTCACATAAACTTAACGCCCAGTCAAGTTTCATCAACTTGCGAACGATTAAGTATTTGAGCTATAACCTTTCCAGTGCCGACCCCCTTATCCAATAAGGAGTGGAACGTTTTGCTCTCAAATACACGGACTAGTTTCTATATGTTTATTTACGAGTTAGGAATGCCAGTAACTACCAGTAAATAAAGAAACATTCATTTGCCTTATATAAATGGTTTACATAATTACAAGTACAATGCCCTCACTCAACAACCTCTAAGTGGCATTCGAGGGCATACTCCTAACAGTTGTTCGCGCTCTAAATTCAGCAACTCTACGTTGATATTTTGGAAATATTTTTGAAAATCATTTTCTAATATAAACTATGTTCCGAAAGGATTTCGAAAATATTTTGAAAAGGATTTCGAAAGTATTTGTGAAAATGATTTCGAAGGGATTTCGAAAATATTTTGAGAAAGGGTTTTGAAAATATATTTGAAAACGATTTGAGAAAGATTTTCTGTAAATATTTGATGACTGATTGCGACTAATGTTCTCTGGAAAGATATCATTTTGTAAATGATTTATCGAGGATGCCTCTAAAAGTTCTTTCAAAGGAGATTGAAAAGCAAAATTGGTGAAAGTTTTGAATAATGATCTGAGGCTTGCGTCGTTAAGGTAATGTGACAACGTACTTTGAAATGTGGAATGGGGTGGTTGGAAAATGATATTTTTGAAGCTGTACCCATGTTCTGAAACTGTGTTTTGTGATTGAGTAAAGCCGGAAATTGCCCTGACGGGGGCTCTGGGATACGTTGGGGTGCTGGACCACCTATTACTCGATGGGTCGAGTAAAGCCAGGGATTGCCTTGGCTGTAATACCCGGTTGTAATTCATTCATTATCATTCAGTAATTGTCAGTCTGTAATTGTCACTCAGTAATTTTCACTCATTAATAATCACTCATCACTCATGATTCATTCATTTGCGTTCACTGTTGGCATGTTGTAACCGTATATCAGTTACCGATCGTCATTTCATCTCCATTTATAGATCGAGACGGGAGTATTATCATTTTCATCGTGATTGGTAGTCTTGTACTGGGAGTATCATCTTTGGCATGTGCTGGACTTTTTCACTTTCACATTCGTATGATATGTCGGATCATTCATCAATCGTATCGAGGAATCAGGAGTTATCGGATTTTCACCGTGTCCAGCAACGAGTTACGGCCGTAAGGGTTGTAGGTTACGGCCGTAACAAGTGTTCGTTGATCTCAGGCCATTTTGGACGAACGGGACTTACGGCCATAAGGTTTCGAAATACGGCCGTAAGTCGAGCAGGTACGGCCGTAAGGCTTGGCCGGTTACGGCCGTACGTGTCCAGCAGGCTGCCCAGACATTTTTGGCCGAAGGCGAGTTACGGCCGTAAGAAGGGTAGGATACGGCCGTAAGTGGTATTCGTAAAATTTCATGTTTTGTCGGACCAGGGGGACTTACGGCCGTAAGGGTTGCGGCATACGGCTGTAAGACGAGGAAGGTACGGCCGTAAGGCTTGGCCGGATACGGCCGTACGCTACAGGCAGGGTGCCTGGTCATTTTCGACAAAGGGGGCTTATGCCCGTAAGTTTGTCCGGATACGGCCATATCGTACGAGTTACGCCCGTAAGGCGTGCGGGTACGGCCGTAAGGATGTCGACAGGTGTTTTAGACGAGGGCGAGTTAGGCCCGTAAGTCAGGAGCGGGTACGGCCGTAAGGCTGTCGGCGGGTGTTTGGACGAAGCCGAGTTACGGACGTACGAGTTGGCCGGTTATGGCCGTAAGGCCGTTGACCTGGGATGTTACGGCCGTAAGAAGGCCGAGTTACGGCCGTAACTTCCGGCAGTTTATAAGGACCTTGGACGGGACTTTTCCTCATTTTTCTCATTTCCTTCATCTTGTCCGAGAGAGAGAGCTTGAGGGAGATATTTTTCATCATCAATCATAAGAGTGTTCAGTTTTCATCATCTTCGTTCATTTGGGGAGCTTGGATAGTCGTTTTAACACGTTTTCATCGGATCGAAGTGCTTGGATCTTCAAGAGGTAATTTCTTCAACATCTTGGATTTCGATTTTGTGTTGATATATGATGTTTTGGACATTATAATCATGTTATATGAAGGGATATGCATATGATTATGAGTTTGTATAAAGATTCATTGGATTATTGAGGGATTATTCAAGAACACTTTGCATATCAAGTTGGATTCGGGGGTTTTCGACTAATTGTTGTTGTAATCACGAGTTTGGATATTCATTTTAGATTATTAATCGTAGTGAAGATGTTTTGATTGGTTTGAAACACTTCTTGGGGGTTTTGATATTGGTATATTGAGGTTTGATTGTAAACAATCGGAGTTTGGACACAACATGTTTGATTTAATGCCTCAATGGACTTGGTTTAATCGTATCGACGTTTTGAGTTCGTTATATTCGTGTTTGATTCGTATGTTGAATGAATTGTTGGTGATTGTGTTATTCAAGGTTGTTCGAGCCACCGATATCTCAATTAGGACGTTGTTCGTGGAAGGATAATTGTCATCGGTATTGTGTAAGTTAATTCTTACTCGGTTAAAAGGATATTCATTCCTTTTTTTGTTGTTCATTCATAATCATAACTCATTAATCATTGTATTAATCGTATTGAGACTTGTAATTGTCGAGTAATCACTTCATTCACGAGGAACGGCGGTTCCAATCATTTCATTGAACTATCATTCACTTCACTATTATTTTCATCTCGGTGAGTCATTCTTGACCTTGTCAGATTATTATTCATTGATATTCATTTTGGTCATTCTCGTTCATATGACCTTTTGGGTTCATATTGCGTGGCCGGGTGCGGATGTGTAGAATTTTTAGTCGGGCACGCGATGGTCATGTATTGGGATTGATACATTGGACTGTGCACACGGTAACGATTACCTCCGTGAGACTAATTAGGTACAAGGACGGGTGTGTCCGGTCATCCGTCTTGTACACTTGCACAGAACATTACGGGCGTACTATGATACTCCTCTTCAGCGTAATTCATAACTAAGGATATTTCATAACTTCAGTTAAATCATGATTGTGTATTTTCAGCCCTTGAGGATTGTTGTTCTGTGTAACTGACCCCGTTGGGGGATTTTGGTTTCAGGTCACGGCAAGGCAAAGGCACGGGAAGAGCATGTCGACGGCGAGGATTCCCAATGATACTAGTAGGGGCCCCCGATCTTTTCAGTTATTCATGTTGTTGTCATTTATTTTCCGCTGTAGATTTTCATTTGGATACTCCGTTTCATTCAGTGTTGTATATTTTATCTTCACATAAAATATACTAGTATTCGGTATTTTCCTGGTGTGTTGTACTTAAACTCCTCATCGGAGTAAGTGGTAATATAATGTGGTTCGGTACTGCAATTATGTTGTTTAATTCATCAGTTTTCATTCGCCTGGTGGGTCCCAGTCGGGGGTCCACGACCCTGTAATATCCGCCTAGTTTGGGGTGTTACAGAGTTGGTATCGGAGCGTGGTTTTGAATACTACCTTCCGAGTCATGTCTCATTTGAAATCATCATCATCGGACTAGTATCATTGGACCTTCGCGTCACGTGTGACCTGTGCAAATGCCGAGCCAATCAGACCAAGAACTGTAAGATTTCTAACGCCATAGTATAATTTATGGAAATAATCATTCATTCATAATTCATCAGTTAACAATCCTCAATCATCATTTTCATTTTGACCAGGACGGTCATGTTAACTCATTAATCACTCAATTCATTTCATTACTCGATTGTTGATCTGGAAGATCATATCATTAATCTTGTTAACTTGTTCAAGATAATCATTTCAATAATTTCATCAGATAATCATGTCGCCTCAGCTAATCATTCATGTAATCACTGTACTAGAGCGCGTATCCTCATTTTCATCATTTCACGACGTAATCATAATGTGATATTCATGCAAGAGATATAATCATCATGTGACTTTCCTACTTCAGTATGGAGAGAGCAAGAAGAGGACGAGGAGGACGAGGCCGTGGTGCGGGCCGAATCCCGAGAGCTCGTGTGAATACACGTGCGAACGCGAGAAATAATGCTAATTCATCGAGCAGCGACGCTGCTACTCATTCACCTGGACGTGATCATTCACTATCGGGGAGTCGTACCCGGGGCACAGCTCAGTAAGAAGGTGTTCGGGCTGACCCACTCGCTTTTATGCACGGCATGATGGCCCAAATGACTCAGATGGCACAACTAATGGAGACGATGCACAATTCAGCTAATCAAAATCAATAGGCTCCTCCGCCGCCACCTCAGAGGCAAGAGAGGAATGTGAGCAGTATCATCGGTGACATCTCTCGCCAGAGGCCACCTTCTTTTGAAGGTTCATCTGAGCCGGCGGATA
Organism: Orobanche coerulescens; assembly: GCA_033398695.1. Taxonomy (NCBI): domain Eukaryota; kingdom Viridiplantae; phylum Streptophyta; class Magnoliopsida; order Lamiales; family Orobanchaceae; genus Orobanche; species Orobanche coerulescens. The sequence goes on along the minus strand of CM065805.1, from coordinate 22,735,258 downwards.
TTGTTCATTGGCTCGAACATTTCGAGAAGTTATTTGCGATGGTAGAGTGTCCCGAAGGACACAAAGTTTCAGTTGCGGCTTACTACCTGGGTAAAAGCGCACATTCTTGGTGGTTGTCGTTGAAGCCCACCGAAGGATCATGTACTTGGGATCAGTTCAAGACTCTCATGATGGAGAGGTATTATCCAGGCCCACTCAGGGAGGCCAAGCTGTCAGAATTACTCACAACCGACCCCTCAGCAGACGATGATGTTCTCGCCATCGCCGAGAAATTTCAGGAACTTCTCCCTTTCACCTCATCCATCATTCATTCAGAGGCGGATAAAATCAAGTATTTCAGCAAGAGGCTGAAACCCAGTATGAGACTACAGTTGCTTAATCATCATTGCACCACGTTGGCCGAATTTATTGAGAAAGCTCTTACTTATGAGCTTACTGCTAAGGAAATTGCTAAGCAGCAACCTTCGTCTGCTAGCAAGAAATCGAAGAATCGTAATCAGTCTGAAGGCGGTTAGACAACCTTCAAGAAACCTCATGCGGACTCTGCTTTTTCTGAGCGACCTCATGTGTCGTCTAAACCCGCAGAATCTCAGTCACGAGCGTCCAGTTCGGCCATCACCTGTTATAACTGTGGGGATCTTGGTCATGTCAGCACCAAGTGTCCGAGACAGTCTGTCACGTGTCATAACTGTGGAATTGTTGGGCATAAGGCCCGTTTTTGCCGTAGGGACTCCAACCCTACTCCGGCGTCATCTCAGGCCCCGAAACAATCAGCTGTTCAAAATCAGGCCACTCAATCTGCGTCGTTCAAGACGACAGGAGTGAATAAAGGTGGAGCCTATAGCCAGCAGACGGGAGCGTCCGGTGCCGGGACTAGCAAGCCCCGGATTTATGAGATGAAGAAAACCGATGATCCATAGGCCCGAATGATCTCAGGTACACTCGATATTCTATCTCAACCTGTGTGTACCCTTTTTGATACTGATGCATCGCATTCATTCATTTCCGAGTCATGTTTGAGTAGACTACGTCTGGGTAGTGCTACTAGTTGTGAGCCTTATGTCATTGGTCTACCTGATGGTAGACGAATTATCGGAAATCGTGAGATTCAGAATTGTCCGATTCAGCTTCATGGTCGTGTATGGCCAGCGGACCTAATCGTAGTAGATTTGCCGAGAGATGATGTCATCCTGGGTATTGATTGGATGGATCGTCATGATGCCATCATTAGTGTCCGTAAGCGTATGGTCACTATCATTTCATACGAGGGGGTTGAATGTGTTTTTCAAGGGGGGAATCCCGGTTGTTCTGGAAAAGTCATTAACTAGATGAAAGCAGTGATGTTACTCAATCAGGGGTGTGTCGGTTATTGGTGCTATATGACCAAGACCGAGAAATCATCAGTAATGTTGACGGATATTCCGGTCGTGAGAGAATATGCCGATGTTTTTCCAGACGAGTTACCTGGTTTGCCTCCACAGAGAGATGTGGAATTCACGATTGAGTTGGAGCCCGGTACGTCCCCGATATCGAAGGCACCGTACCAGATGGCCCCTACCAAAATGCAGGAGTTGAAGAACCAACTTGTGGAGTTGTTCGAGAAAGGTTATATCCGACCGAGTGCGTCCCCGTGGGGAGCACCAGTGTTGTTTGTCAAGAAGAAGGATGGTTCGTTCCGCTTGTGTATTGATTACCGGGAATTGAACTGGGTGACGATCAAGAATAAGTATCCTTTACCCCGTATCGATGATCTTTTGGATCAACTTCAGGGAGATTCAGTATTTTCCAAGATCGACTTAAGATCTGGATATCATCAGTTGCGGATTCGAGAGTCGGATATCGCGAGGACGGCGTTTCGAACACGCTATGGTCATTATGAGTTTGTGGTTATGCCGTTTGGATTGACTAATGCACCTGCGGTATTCATGGAGTTAATGAATCGGGTTTTCATTGACTTTTTGGATCAGTTTGTTGTTGTCTTCATCGATGACATTCTGATTTATTCTCGTAACCGAGAGGAACACGAGGTTCATCTTCATCAGGTTCTCGACGTGTTAAGACGAGAGCAACTTTATGGAAAGTTTTCCAAATGCGAGTTCTGGATGTCCGAAGGGACTTTTCTCGGGCATGTAATTTCATCAGACGGAGTGCGTGTTGATCCTCAGAAGACGGAGGCTATCCAGGATTGGTTACCTCCGAAGAATGTTAAGGAAATCCGAAGCTTTCTCGGATTAGCCTGTTATTATCGGCGGTTTGTGGAAGGATTTTCTAAAATCGCTCAACCCTTGACGAACCTTTTGCGAAAGGATAAGAAATACACGTGGTCCGACGCGTGTCAACGGAGTTTTAAGGAACTCAAGAGCCGGTTAATGTCGGCACCTGTACTTTCCTTACCGCAAGGGACAAAAGGATTTGTAGTTTATAGTGATGCGTCCGGACAGGGTCTCGGATGTGTACTCACGCAGAATGGGAAGGTTATTGCCTATGCTTCATGGCAATTGAAACCTTACGAAGTTAATTATCCGACCCACAACCTGGAGCTAGCAGCCGTGGTGTTCGCCTTGAAAATCTGGCGTCATTACCTTTATGGCGTTACTTGTCAGATATTCACCGATAACAAGAGTTTGAAGTATATATTTACTCAGAAGGAGTTGAATATGCGACAGAGACGGTGGTTGGAATTAATCAAAGATTATGATATCGGGATCCTTTACCACCCAGGCAAGGCGAACGTTGTCGCCGACGCCTTGAGTCGTAAGTCCGTCCAGGAGCAGATGCTTGCTCGTTTAACAGTTCAGAAGGAGCTTCAGCAGGAATTCCTTAGACCCGAGATCGAGGTCTGGCTTCAGCAAGTTCAGGGGCAACTTTGCATGTTAGAGATTTCATCGCCACTTGAGGAGGCAATCAGGGAGAATCAGAGTTCAGACCCAGCATTGTTGCGCATTCGAAAGGATGTGACTCAGGGGAAAGTCCCTGGATTTGTGGTCCACGAGGATAAACTTTTGCTATTTAAGAATCGGTTGTGCGTGCCGGAGAACGACGAGTTGAAAAACTCGATTTTGAGAGAAGCTCATGCTACCCCTTATTCCATTCATCCGGGGTCTAGCAAGATGTACAAGGACTTGAAACAAAATTACTGGTGGGGTAATATGAAGCGAGAAGTCGCAGAATTTGTTTCGAGATGCTTAACCTGTCAGGAAGTCAAGATTGAACATCAGCGACCGGCGGGTATGCTGAAACCTTTCCCTATTCCAGAGTGGAAGTGGGAAGAAATTTCGATGGATTTCATCACGAGTTTTCCGACGAGTCATCGTGGCATGAATACGATCTGGGTGATTGTGGACCGCTTAACTAAATCAGCTCATTTCCTTGAGATTAAGGATACGTGGGGTCCCGAGAGACTGGCCCAGTTATTCATCAAAGATATAGTGAGGTTGCATGGTACTCCTAAGAGTATCGTTTCCGATCGCGACGGACGGTTCATGTCTCATTTTTGGAAATCAGTTCATCGGGCTATGGGAACTCAGCTTAATCTCAGTACCGCTTTTCATCCCCAGTCCGACGGACAATCAGAGAGGACTATTCAGACATTGGAGGACATGTTGAGAGCATGCGTCCTCAATTGGAAAGACGATTGGGAAGCCCAATTACCGTTGATTGAGTTCACATATAATAATAGTTGGCATGCTTCGATTAACATGGCACCTTACGAGGCCTTGTACGGTCGTCGTTGTCGATCTCCATTGTGTTGGGACGACCTATCAGAATCAATCGGCACTGAGCCCGATATGCTTATAGCCGCCCGGAAAAGGTAGCTTTGATCAAGAGTCGTATGTTGACAGCTCAGAATCGACAGAAATCTTATGCAGATAATCGTCGTCGACCACTAGAGTTCGAGACGGGTGACCGCGTTTTGGTCAAGGTATCCCCGAGTCGAGGTATTTTTCATTTCGTAAAACGGGGGAAGTTGAGTCCGAGATTCATTGGACTGTTTGAGATTTTGGATCGAGTAGGCGAGTTAGCTTATCGATTGGCTTTACCTCCGGCATTGAGCCGAATTCATAATGTGTTTCACGTCTCTCAGTTGAGGAAGTATGTTGCCGACCCGAGTCACATACTTCGGTTCGATGAAATCGAGATCGCGGATGATCATTCGTATGAGGAGCGCCCTATAAGAGTGTTAGAGCGGCGAATCAAACAGTTGAGGAACAAGACGATTCCTTTGGTCAAGATTCAGTGGTCTAGACACGGAGTCGAAGAGGCTACTTGGGAGACCGAGGAGAGTATGCGGGAGAGTTATCCCGAGTTGTTTGACCCTTAGTTTCGGGGACGAAACTCTTTTTAAGGGGGGGAGTATGTAATACCCGGTTGTAATTCATTCATTATCATTCAGTAATTATCAGTCTGTAATTGTCACTCAGTAATTTTCACTCATTAATAATCACTCATCACTCATGATTCATTCATTTGCATTCACTGTTGGCATGTTGTAACCGTATATTAGTTACCGATCGTCATTTCATCTCCGTTTATAGATCGAGACGGGAGTATTATCATTTTCATCGTGATTGGTAGTCTTGTACTGGGAGTATCATCTTTGGCATGTGCTGGACTTGTTCACTTTCACATTCATATGATATGTCGGATCATTCATCAATCGTATCGAGGAATCAGGAGTTATCGGATTTTCACCGTATCCAGCAACGAGTTACGGCCGTAAGGGTTGTAGGTTACGGCCGTAACAAGTGTTCGTTGATCTCAGGCCATTTTGGACGAACGGGACTTACGGCCATAAGGTTTCGGAATACGGCCGTAAGTCGAGCAGGTACGGCTGTAAGGCTTGGCCGGTTACGGCCGTACGTGTCCAGCAGGCTGCCCAGACATTTTTGGACGAAGGCGAGTTACGGCCGTAAGAAGGGTAGGATACGACCGTAAGTGGTATTCGTAAAATTTCAGGTTTTGTCGGACCAGGGGGACTTACGGCCGTAAGGGTTGCGGCATACGGACGTAAGACGAGGAAGGTACGGCCGTAAGGCTTGGCCGGATACGGCCGTACGCTACAGGCAGGGTGCCTGGTCATTTTCGACGAAGGGGGCTTACTCCCGTAAGTTTGGCCGGATACGGTCGTATCGTACGAGTTACGCCCGTAAGGCGTGCGGGTACGGCCGTAAGGATGTCGGCAGGTGTTTTAGACGAGGGCGAGTTACGCCCGTAAGTCAGGAGCAGGTACGGCTGTAAGGCTATCGGCGGGTGTTTGGACGAAGGTGAGTTACGGCCGTACGAGTTGGCCGGTTACGGCCGTAAGGCCGTTGACCTGGGTTGTTACGGTCGTAACTTCCGGCAGTTTATAAGGACCTTGGACGGGACTTTTCCTCATTTTTCTCATTTCCTTCATCTTGTCCGAGAGAGAGAGCTTGAGGGAGATATTTTTCATCATCAATCATAAGAGTGTTCGGTTTTCATCATCTTCGTTCGTTTGGGGAGCTTGGATAGTCGTTTTAACACGTTTTCATCGGACCGAAGTGCTTGGATCTTCAAGAGGTAATTTCTTCAACATCTTGGATTTCAATTTTGTGTTGAGATATGATGTTTTGGACGTTATAATCATGTTATATGAAGGGATATGCATATGATTATGAGTTTGTATAAAGATTCATTGTATTATTGAGGGATTATTCAAGAACACTTTGCATATCAAGTTGGATTCGGGGGTTTTCGACTAATTGTTGTTGTAATCACGAATTTGGATATTCATTTTGGATTATTAATCGTAGTGAAGATGTTTTGATTGGTTTGAAACACTTCTTGGGGTTTTGATATTGGTATATTGAGGTTTGATTGTAAACAATCGGAGTTTGGCCACAACATGTTTGATTTAATGCCTCAATGGACTTGGTTTAATCGTATCGACGTTTTGAGTTCGTTATATTCGTGTTTGATTCGTATGTTGAACGAATTGTTGGTGATTGTGTTATTCAAGGTTGTTCGAGCCACCGATATCTCAATTAGGACGTTGTTCGTGGAAGGATAATTGTCATCGGTATTGTGTAAGTTAATTCTTACTCGGTTAAAAGGATATTCATTCCTTTTGTTGTTGTTCATTCATAATCATAACTCATTCATCATTGTATTAATCGTATTGAGACTTGTAATTGTCGAGTAATCACTTCATTCACGAGGAACGACGGTTCCAATCATTTCATTGAACTATCATTCACTTCATTATTATTTTCATCTCGGTGAGTCATTCTTGACCTTGTCAGATTATTATTCATTGATATTCATTTTTGTCATTCTCGTTCATATGACCTTCTGGGTTCATATTGCGTGGCCGGGTGCGGATGTGTAGAATTTTTAGTCGGGCACGCGATGGTCATGTATTGGGATCGATACATTTGACTGTGCACACAGTAACGATTATCTCCGTGAGACTAATTAGGTACAAGGACGGGTGTGTCCGGTCATCCGTCTTGTACACTTGCACAGAACATTACGGGCGTACTATGATACTCCTCTTCACCGTAATTCATAACTAAGGATATTTCATAACTTCAGTTAAATCATGATTGTGTATTTTCAACCCTTGAGGATTGTTGTTCTGTGTAACTGAACCCGTTGGGGGATTTTGGTTTCAGGTCACGGCAAGGCAAAGGCACGGGAAGAGCATGTCGACGGCGAGGAGTCCCAATGATACTAGTAGTGTAATACCCGAGATTTCTGATATGTATTTGGAACTTGTGATATTGTAATTGTTGCACTTTGATCTGAGTATTATTCTCCGTATTTCATAATCCGGTGTTGTTGAGCGTATGATTTCATGAATGTGATTTAAAATTGTGATTCTGCGCATGTAGCGCACGCTATCGTCTAAGTGTAGCGTACGCTAACTTGGATCCATAGCGCACGCGGTGAAGGAACCTTAGCGCACGCTATACGTGGTCAATATGATTGAGACGTGTTGGTAGGTGAGATCAGGCCGGGGATCTTGGTCGGATTATGTCGGGATGAACCTGGACGGCTTTCGAGAAAAAAGCCAAGTCAACGCGTTAGCGCACGCTACTCATATGAGGATAGCGCACGCTAAAGGCTGAGTACAGTGAAATCAGTAAGTTTCAAATAGCCGTTAGCGCACGCTATGAATATGGACTAGCGCGCGCTAATAACCATTTTCTATAAATAGGACAACATCCTTTTTCGTATTTTCAGTCTTTTCACTTCCCACATCCGAATCCTTATACTTAGAGTATTACTCTCTTCATCCTAAACACTTCATATCAGCATCCTAGCTCGTGTTGAAGATTGTAGATCATTGGGGATTGGTGTTCAAGCCTTCGGCGTTGGATTGCTTCGAATTCCTCCTTGTTCTTCACTACTTTGAGGTAGGTGATTCTTCACCAATATTAAGTACTAGTATGAAGGACGTTTTGATCATGATTATCTAGTCAGTTAAATTCGTTAGTAGTCGAACATCATGTGTTAGAAGGATATTTTTGACGTTTCGGCACTTATTCATCGTATAATCCATTGAACCTTTTTAGTATATGGACTCCTAAGCATATTCATGTATCTTCAAACCGATTATGACCAGTAGGTGGAGATTATCAAGTTGTTATGTTTTACACATTGGAATCATGCGTTTTGGAACGTAGGACGAAGGGAACTTAGGATACTTTCTCGAGATCAAGATGAATTTTGATGATAATACGTACCCTTATATCTTGTAGTCGTTTAATCCGTAGAGATCTTTCACAAACCGTATGAGCATGATATGCACGGAGATGACATGTATTATCACTGAAGATTCATGAGTTTTTATCAAGTTTTTACCCAGTAGTGACTGCCATGCACGGTTAGCGCACGCTAAAATGTATATATTAACGTGTGCTATCGGGAATGAGTAACGTACGCTACATTGGGTACGTAACGTACGTTATGTCATCAGGCAGGGAAGTCGGCTGTTCAGAGAGGACTGTCAGTACACAGCTAGCGCACGCTAATCTTGGCCATTTGCGTACATTAACGGGCATGCTTAGCGCACGTTACGTATGGTACGTAGCGTACGCTAAGTAGTTCAGGCATATTGCATTTTTAGAGATTGCGGCCGTAAACCGGATTGTTAGACATTCATACGGCATGAGATGAATTCTTTATTATTTCTTAGGTCCGAGCCTTGCATAGGGGATGATCGAGGGGCGGTGACATACGGACGCATGTCATTTGTTGGAGTATTTCCATTCTTGCCATTTTCGAGGCAAGTATCATATGTTGAGTTTGATTTATATTGGAACTTTGATCATGCATATGGTTTTGTTCATGTTGTTGAATATGAGATTTATTTCTGTAAATTCTCGTGGTGTTCGTTGTTAATCGTTCGTATTGATGAAAATATTGAAATGCATATATGTATGCATAATTGATTGGTTTATGGTATAAATGATCCGAGGGGGTCATGAGGATCTATCTTGGCGCTGGATCGAATGTCCACCATGCGTTGGTCCGACGGGATCATCATGGGGATCTATCTTTGAGGGCGCTGGATCGGCTGGACGGGTTTTCCACCATGCGTTGGTCCGACGGGATCATCATGGGGATCTATACCAAGGGCTGGATCATTTGGATTACCCTGTATTGTGTTGATGGAATCGTGAGGATTCACATCGTTGGATTCCGATGACGGAAGTCCGTTTTGCATGATTTATGATTCACTGATGATTTATGTATTATGATACTTGTACTAGCATTGTTTTGCTAACCCCTTTGGGGGTGGACATTATTTTGATGTTCAGGTAGCCGAGGAGCAGGAAAGCAACCACAGTACCGACAGGACGATGAAATGGCTCAGTGATGTGGTTGATGTTTATTGTTATTATGATTTGTCTTCTTGGTTCACTTTAGTACTCGAGTGCGTGTGTTCTAATAATGTCATTTTCGATATGGTTGTATAAGTTACTCTTTGGATCAGTTGAACCAGTTCTGTACTTTGAATTTCAGTTCTAAGGTTGAATTATATTTACATTTCTTTTATTTAGCCTTGTAAATCCTTACTTAAAGGGTTTACGGCGCTGTAATTATTCCGAATATCTCGGGGTGTTACAGAATATGGTATCGGAGCTAAGATTCACGGATATTTTGGCAGTCGGGTTAGTTGGGTCTGTTTACGTTATTTGATTATTGGTCATTTGTAACATCACTGCTGAGCCAGCATCGTCGTGTGGACCGTGGTTGTAAGTTTCCTAATCTCAAATACTACCGTTTTATTTAATTCATGTTTTGTAAACATTGATGGACTTACTTTTAGAAAGATTGCCCTGGATATTGAGTATCTGTGTTTACAGTATGTTGAGGGGAGTTTGTGGACGCGGGCCTTGATCGTGGGACGCGACGTGGAAATGCGAGACAAGAAGGTTCGGTGTCTACCCCAGAAATAACCGCTAGTCGAACGGATTCCCATTCCGGGGGACAACAGGGATCAGCAAATAATAATGCAGATCCTAACGTGCCGGGAGTGCTTCAGCAGGTGGTTGCTCAGATAAACCAGTTTGCTCAAGTTGTGGATCGCATGTAGACGGCGATGGGACAGCAGCATAACGTGGATAATCGGGGAGGTAAATGGCTTACTGAGGTGATCAAATTGCATCCTCCGAAATTTGACGGTTCTACTGAGACGCTTTCTTGGGATCACTGGCTGAAGGAGTTAGAGAAGATTTTTGCGGGGATTAACTGTTCCAACGAGAGAAAGGTTCCGGTCGCCCAGTATCTTCTGACGGGGGAGGCTTTCGACTGGTGGGAGGCCATTCGACCTGAGGAGCATAATGTCGACTGGACAGAGTTCAAATTAATGATGGAAGCGCAATATTGTCCTCGCTCAGTTAGAGAGGCCCGAGTCCGGGAGTTTTTCTCACCACAAAATTCAGAAGCATCCGTGACAGACGTGATTAAGACCTTTAATCACCAGCTGACTTATGTGCGCCACTTGGTCAGGACCGAGGCGGAGAGGATTTTTCATTTCGACATGCGAATGAAGCCGGAAATTCAGCAGTATATGTCCGGGTTTGAATGTACCACCTTGCGACAGTATCAGGACAAAGCACTCGCCTATGATATGAAAGAGGCAGCAGTAGAGAAGTCAACGGAAGTAAAGAAACAGAAGGTGTCTCGCAACTTCAAGGAGAATAAGAGTAGCGGGCCTCGCAGGGGCCAATCCTCTTTTCATTCATCCAGGAGGCCTCCGCATCCTTCTCGAGGTGGAAAGAAGTTCCGGGCAGCACCAACTGTTTCAGACGCAGGGAAGAAATGTTACAACTGTGGCAAAGCGGGGCATGCTCGACGTGACTGTTTCGCGCCTGCTGTGACCTGTTTCGAGTGTGGACAGGAAGGGCACCGCGCAACATTTTATGGGAATGCGACTCGATCTTTTGGCACTCGCACTCCTGTACCGGTTCCGAAGGACACTAGTGTAAACCAAACGCAGCAAAGTGGTTTCCAGCAGTAGAATGTTGGGAAAAGAGAAGCATCTAGCGCTGGGTCCGTCCCTCCACATATTTACGAGATGAAGAAGTCAGACGATCAGAACACAGCTGTTGCATCAGGTACGATTCAGATCCTTTTGCAACCAGTTAGTGTCTTATTCGATTCAGGAGCTACGCATTCTTTTATATCTTTGAACTGTGTTAATCGTTTGAAAATCTCGTGCTTGTATGATTGTGAACCTTATGTTGTGGGATTACCGAGTGGAGAGAAAATTGTGGGAACCCTAGAAGCTAGAGATTTTCCAGTGTCTATAGGGGGGAGAGATTGACCATGAAATCTTATTGTAGTTGACATACATGGTGACGACTTAATTCTCGGAGATGATTGGATCAACTGTTATGGATCTATTCTGAATTACCGAAAGAGAGTCATTTCTATCATTGCTGATGACGGATCTAAACACTTATTCCGAGGATGGAGACCGGGAAGCTCGGGAAAATTGATCAAAGCAATGAAAGCCGTGAAATTACTGAAGCAGGGATGTCATGGACTTTGGTGCTATTCCATGAGGAAAGAGGAAGGAGTAGAGCTCTCATCTATTTCAGTTATGAATGAGTTCTCAGATGTATTTCCTGACGAACTACCTGGGTTACCTCCGCAGAGAGAAGTGGAGTTCCACTATTGAATTAGAGCCTGGAGCTTCTCTTATTTCCAGAGCACCTACCGCATGGCGCCAACCGAGATGTATGAACTAAAGAAGCAACTGGAGGAATTGTTACAGAAGGGTTATATTCAACCTAGCGTTTCTCCTTGGGGAGCGCCCTTTCTCTTTGTCCGGAAGAAAGACGGATCCCTCCGATTATGTATTGATTACAGGGAGCTCAACAAAGTGACAATGAAAAATAAGTATCCTATACCTCGGATCGATGACTTGTTTGATCAGCTACAAGGAGCAAGGGTGTTCTCGAAGATTGACTTGCGATCAGGATACCATCAGTTGAGAATTAAGGAATCGGATATACCGAAATCTGCTTTCAGATCCCGGTACGGGCATTATGAATTTGTAGTGATGCCATTTGGACTTACCAATGCTCCTGCGGTATTCATGCAATTGATGAATCGGGTATTCTTAGAATACTTGGATAAATTTGTGGTCATCTTCATTGATGACATCTTGATATATTCGAAGGACACAGAGGAGCATGCCGAACATTTGCGTGTGGTTTTGAACACCTTGAGGAAGGAACAGCTGTATGCAAAGCTTTCCAAATGCGAGTTCTGGCTTAGGGAAGTAACTTTCCTTGGGCATGTGATATCAGCTGACGGAGTTCAGGTGGACCCTAAGAAAGTCGAAGCAATCTTGGAATGGGAAGCTCCTAATAACGTGAAAGAAGTCCGGAGTTTCTTGGGACTTGCTGGATATTATCGCCGTTTGGTAGAGGGATTTTCCAAAATTGCTCGTCCGCTCACTCAGCTGTTACAGAAAACTCAAAAGTTCACGTGGGATGAGAAATGCCAGGCTGGTTTTGATGAACTTAAGAAGAGACTCGGCAAGACCTATATTAGCGTTACGGATGGGCAGTGGATTCATGGTATACAGCGACGCTTCAAATCAAGGTCTGGGATGTGTGTTGATGCAGAAGGATAAGGTGATTGCCTATGCTTCTCGGCAATTGAAACCGTATGAGGTTAATTACCCGACTCATGATCTAGAGCTAGCAGCTGTAGTCTTTGCATTGAAAATTTGGAGACATTATTTGTACGGCACTCATTGTCAGATCTTTACAGATCATAAGAGCCTCAAGTACATTTTCAGCCAGAAATAATTAAACATGAGGCAGAGAAGGTGGCTGGAATTGATCAAGGATTACGACTTGGAGATTCTCTATCATCCGGGTAAAGCAAACGTAGTAGCCAATGCATTGAGCCATAAACCTGTTTCTCTTCGAGTGTTGGAAGCACTTATATCCCAAACCAGCATTCAACGGGAACTGATCCGTGAAGGGATTGAAGTATGGGCACCAGGAATCCAAGGGCAACTATATGTGATGGAACTGACTTCATCACTAGTCGAGGAGATCAAATCTAAGCAGTTGAACGATTCTCTGATCCTTCGGTTATGTGACTAAGTAAAGAAAGGAAAGGCCCCAGGATTCGTGATACAAGATGATGGAGTTCTGAGATTTCAAATTTGACTTTGCGTTCCCGATGATGATGATTTGAGACGGACAATTCTGAAGGAAACTCATAGCGCGCCTTATTCTATTCACCCGGGCAGCAGTAAGATGTATAAGGATCTAAAACAAAACTTTTGGTGGGGGAATATGAAGAAGGACGTAGCAGAATACGTTTCAAAGTGTTTGACTTGTCAGCAGGTTAAGATTGAACATCAGCGACCTGCCGGAATGTTAAAACCGCTTCCGATCCCTGTGTGGAAGTGGGAGGATATCTCGATGGATTTCATCACCAATATGCCAAGGACCAAAACGGGAATGAACATGATTTGGGTTATAGTTGATCGACTAACCAAGTCTGCTCATTTCCTAGGAATTAAAGATACTTGGGGACCCGAGAGATTGGCGCGAGTATTTATTGCAGAGATAGTCAGATTACATGGGACACCGAAGACCATTATTTCAGATCGAGATGGTCGTTTCGTGTCGCACTTTTGGAAGGCAGTTCATAGGGATTTGGGGACCGAGCTAAACTTTAGCACGGATTATCATCCTGAGACGGACGGTCAGTCCGAAAGGACTATACAAACAGTAGAAGACATGCTTAGAGCTTGTGCTTTGGATTGGTCAACTGATTGGGAAGTTCATTTGCCGTTGATTGAATTCACCTACAATAATAGTTGGCATGCTTCTATTAAGATGGCACCATTTGAAGCTTTGTACGGGAGAAGATGTCGATCACCCCTGTGCTGGGATGATTCTTCAGATTTGATCGGGACGGAACCGGAATTGATAGTTCAGACTTAAGAGAAGATAGCTTTGATTCGAGAAAGACTGTTGACTGCCCAGAGTCGACAGAAGTCTTATGCAGATGTACGTCGTCACCCTCTAGAGTTCGACATTGGGGACCACGTACTATTGAAGGTGTCTCCTACACGAGGAATTTTCCATTTTGGGAGGAAAGGTAAGCTAAGTCCGAGATATATCGGGCCATTTGAGATCCTCGAGAGAGTTGGATATTTAGCATACAGGTTGGCCTTACCGCCATCGCTGAGTCATGTTCACAGTGTGTTTCACGTATCCCAATTGCGGAAGTATGTACCAGACCCCAGTCACGTCATTGATTTCGACGAGATCGAGATAGCTAATGACGGTACCTTCGAAGAGAGACCAATCAAGATACTTGAGAGTTGGATCAAACAATTGAGGAATAAACCAATACACTTGGTTAAAGTACAATGGTCATGACATGGAGCTGAAGAGGCGACTTGGGAAACAGAGGACAGTATGAAGGCTAGATATCCAGAGTTGTTTTCATCTTAAGTTTCGGGACGAAACTTCTTTTTAGGGAGGAAGGATGTAATACCCGAGATTTCTGATATGTATTTGGAACTTGCGATATTGTAATTGTTGCACTTTGATCTGAGTATTATTCTCCGTATTTCATAATCCGGTGTTGTTGAGCGTATGATTTCATGAATGTGATTTAAAATTATGATTCTGCACATGTAGCGCACGCTATCGTCTAAGTGTAGCGTACGCTAACTTGGATCCATAGCGCACGCTGTGAAGGAACCTTAGCGCACGCTATACGTGGTCAATATGATTGAGACGTGTTGGTAGGTGAGATCAGGCTGGGGATCTTGGTCGGATTATGTCGGGATGAACCTGGACGGCTTTTGGGAAAAAGCCAAGTCAACGCGTTAGCGCACGCTACTCATATGAGGATAGCGCACGCTAAAGGCTGAGTACAGTGAAATCAGTAAGTTTCAAATAGCCGTTAGCGCACGCTATGAATATGGACTAGCGCGCGCTAATAACCATTTTCTATAAATAGGACATCATCCTTTTTCGTATTTTCAGTCTTTTCACTTCCCACATCCGAATCCTTATACTTAGTGATGTAACCGAGCTGATCGGCCACCAAGAACCGGGTTAATCTTAGAAGTTTAGCTAAGAAAACCCAAAATATATGAAGTACTCTCTTTTCTTTCTCTCTCTAAAAAATGCTGTATTCTCAGAGTCTGAATCCCCTTTGAGGAACCCCCCCTCTCCCTTTTATAGGAGGGAGGATACCTTGTTATCTGAGATGATTCCTGATTCCTAGAGAGAATCCCGGATATCCAGGGATTCAAGCTGCGATTTCTATCCTGGATTTAGGGATTGCGAGGTATGGGCTCTCAATCCTGGATCTCGGGATTGGCAAGGTATGGGTTCTCGGCCCACGGATCTTAGGGATTACATCAGGTGAGTCAGGATCTTCTTTCCCAAGAGTCCGATGGTTTTTAGGTCGGCTCATCCCTATTCAAATCAGTAGTTTGAGAGGCCTTTTGAGGTCGGCGACCTGTTATCGGATATCATAGGTCAGCGGGGGCTTCCGAGGTCGGCACCCTTTTAACAGATGTCACAGCTAAATGGGGCTCCGAGGTCGGCGCCCTTTATCTTAACAGATATCACAGCTAAATGGGGCCTCCGAGGTCGGCGACTTTCTAAAGGACCTTGGGGTTGTAATCTCCTTATCTAAGAACCTAGGTCGGACCTTTATTGGTCTATATTTTAAACCGGGTTTTCAGTGAGCGTACATTCGACGTCCTATCAACCAGTCCCCCCTACTCTAGTCGAGCTGTAAGACCGAGTAGAGTAAGATTTGTTTACAACCGGACGACCTTGATGCAACTATCCTAGGGACTCTCATTCCCAGATAACGAGGCTCTTCGTACTTTGTGCGCTATAATTAACCTGTCTTTTCCTTTCCCTGCCTCCAAGATGTCGCATCAGTGGCCGAAGCCAGGTGTCGACCTGCCATAGGTCGGCTAGGATGGTGCCAAATTCCAGCCGTTCCTTCGGATAGGGCATCGGACGCTCCAGATCGTCCCTATCCTCCTCGGTTTTTGCCCCTCCCTCCTATAAAAGGTCTTCTTCTTCCCCCTTTACCACTTCCGCGATTTTACACCCTTAATCTCTGGTGCAAAAATTCCCAGGCAACCCTAGCAACCGCAGCTATCTGCTCCCGGCGACAAGTTTGCTCCACCTTTCTCCGGCGAACTTCCACCCAATCCCATGGGTATGTTCATCTAAACATCTTTTTCTTTTTGATTTGTTTTACACATATTTTTCCTTTTCTTCTTCCTCCCCTTTTCCTCAAGTTATGTAAATGCCTTGGATTCCCAAAATGCTTCCGAGTCGGCCGTGAACTCTTTTTGGAGGGTCTTTCCTCTTCGATGGGGATTCGGTGGGTAGGTCGGGCGAGCTCTGGTTCCTCCTCCGCCTTAGGGATGAACCTTTAGGTGACGTGGTAGTCGAGCTAGGTGACATCCCCCTCTGGCATCCCCCTAATCGTTGTAGATCCTCCTTCCCCTCCCCCCGCGGACGAGGTAACTGTGACCGGCCTTTTAGCCGACCCCTATCAAACGGTTGTAGGGGCGACTCGAGTTCTCCCTCCCCATCCTCTATCGAGGACTAGCCCAGCCGCACTGGCTAGTTTTATAAGATTTCTTAGGCTTCCCCCGGGGTGGGAATTTGTCACACCTCAGGCTAGCGATACCCCTGATCATCCCCCTCCGGGTCATATTACCTGGTTTGTGGACCAGGTGAGCAGTGGTCTCCGCTTCCCACCCCATCCCTTCCTTGTCTCTCTCTCCACTAAATACAATCTTCCCCTCAACCAGTTCTCTCCTAACTCTTTTCGCTACATGGTGGGTTTTCTCGTGCTGTGTCATTACAGACAAGAGGAACCCGACCTGGGCTTTTTCTATTTTTGCTTTGGGCTAAAGAGTTTTAAAGGCTCTTTTTACTTGACCTCCCGAAACGACGCCCATTTTTCACCCACCTCCCTTCCAATGTGAAGGACTGGAGGTCCCGCTTCTTTTTCCTTCGGCTCCCCACATCCGATTCCTGGGGTTTTCCTACGCAATGGACGCAGGCTACTCCGAGCCAGGATCCTATTCCCAGGCGTAGTTCCATCCGGGCTGCGTGGGTCGAGAAAGTTCGGGAATGGAATGCCATTCCCTATAATGCTTTCCAGCTGACGCAATTCCATGATCTTCTGTTCCATTGTGGGCTGAGCTCGAATCCCTACCCGGCTATCCCTGACATCGGTAGGCTTTATCTATGTATATATTTTTTTTAGATCTTTGTTATTTTGCTTTCTTGTCTATTTCCTTGACCGTTTGTACTGTTTTTTGTAGATCGATTCATGTGAACCTGCCAGTCGGATGCCTCCAAGCCAGCTGAACCAAACAAAGCGAAGGTTCCTAAGTCGACGAATCCTCCCAAGGAGAGGGCGGAGGGCTCGTCCAAAGCCAAACGGAAGGCTCCTGCACGCCCCAAGTCTGGGGTAACTCTTCCATCCGATCTGGCTCCTACCTTGACCACCGGCCGAGGCTCTGCGAGCTCGTCTCGGAAACTTCAGGTCACTCAGAGGGCCTCTTCTCCTAGCTCCCCTGCTTCCAAACGGTTGAAGACCGCGGGTCCTCCAGGTCCGGCTATGGAGACTCTTCTCCGTTGCAAGGAGTTCGAGAAATTCCTCCCTTACTTTAGCTCCATGGTCCCGGCTAAGGATAAGATGGGGTTACGAGACGCCGAGGAGGACCCTAAATTTGACACTATGATGATGTACTTTGGGAAGGTATTCCCCTTTTCGCCTTCATACCTCTTTTGGTTATTTTTATGTTTATTATTACCCTTTGCTGACCTGGTACAATTTCTTGTGCAGTTCTTCGCCACCTTCGTGACCTTCGCCGAGGATCATAAGCTCGGCGCTACTTCTTCTTCGCAGCTCACCCAGATGCAAGCCGACACAGAGGCCGCCACAGCGGCTAATTACGATCTTTCGGCCCGGCTTCGGGAGAGGAGTATCGCTTAGATCTTTGCCCGAAGAAGGAGTCCGAGCGAGGCGGTTTTAGAGCGGGCCCCAGATGGCCAATGTTCGGCTAAACCAAGAGTGAAATTTTGGAAGACCATGTCTTCGGTGAAACGGAGAAGGTGGGCGGCTCGAGGCTCGGTTGTCGGAAGCTAGGGCCGAATCCGAAAGGATAGCCCAACTTGAGGCACGAGCGAAGGCTGAATCGAGAAGGTCGCCGACTTGAAGCTCAAGCTAGAGCGGCGTCGGAAAAAGTGACCTGCTGGAGACC
Source organism: Orobanche coerulescens (assembly GCA_033398695.1). Classification (NCBI taxonomy): domain Eukaryota; kingdom Viridiplantae; phylum Streptophyta; class Magnoliopsida; order Lamiales; family Orobanchaceae; genus Orobanche; species Orobanche coerulescens. The sequence goes on along the minus strand of CM065805.1, from coordinate 22,717,482 downwards.
CAACTAGCGAGGCTAGGTCCGAAGGATCGTATTATGAGCGCGGGGTGACGGATGGCGACGTCGATTCCTAACTAGTGACGTTGGTCACTCTTTTACGGAGGCCTACCGCTCCGCCCTCTGGCCGGTATCATAATTCCACCGCATTCTGGTAAAGCTAGCCCACTGCGACGTAATATTTTGATTTTGCTCGACCGTGCTCGTGAGCGGCTAGCTTCATTGGGCTTTTCGGGCGAGCCTGGACCGGGATCTTTGCTTTGGGCCAGGGCTCCGTTCCTTGGCCGTCCGGACGTGGAAGAATCTCCGAGGCGGCACAGTGGAAGGACGCCCTTGAGGAGTCCCTAAAGGAATCGGCTTAGACTTGGAGCCGCCTTCCGATCCTCCCACTCACTGTTAGGGCCAATACTCCTACTCCCGAGGTGGTTGGGACCGATCGTGAAGCTTCTCCTCCGCTGCCTCCTCCGTCTTCAGAGCCTGTAGCTTAGTGTAGACAATGTATATTTTTCTTTTAATTTTTTTTTTTCTACTTTATTTGTACTGGCACAGCTTATTTTGAATGACAACCTTCTGAGTTGAATGTACTTTGGGTTTGTGTGCTTTTTGAGTTGAATGACAACAAAGTTGATATAGCTCGGTATTGCTTGTAACCTTAATGTATCTTGTGCCTGTTTGTTTTGATACAACAAAGTCGATATAGCTCGGTATTGCTTGTAACCTTAATGTATCTTGTGCCTGTTTGTTTTGATACAACAAAGTCGATATAGCTCGGAGTCCCCACTTTAAAATTCGAAAATTCCTAAATGTAATCCGACCAGTTTGACTTAACCTTTTCACCGATCTTTAGTGTAAGTTGGGTATTTCCCTTTAGTCATAGTTTCATAGGTCGGTTCGCCTTTACTCGGATCTGGAGGCGTTTCGCCTATTCAGATGTCAGAGGGCGGTTCACCCTTACTCGGATCTGGAGGCGTTTCGCCTATTCAGATGTCAGAGGGCGGTTTACCCTTACTCGGATCTGGAGGCGTTTCGCCTATTCAGATGTCAGAGGGCGATTCACCCTTACTCGGATCTGGAGGCGTTTCGCCTATTCAGATGTCAGAGGGCGGTTCACCCTTACTCGGATCTGGAGGCGTTTCGCCTATTCAGATGTCGAGGCGGTTTACCCTTACTCGGATCTGGGCGTTTCGCCTATTCGGATGTCGAGGGCGATTCACCCTTACTCCGATCTGGGCGTTTCGCCTATTCGGATGTCGAGGGCGGTTCACCCTTACTCGGATCTCGGAGGCGTTTCGCCTATTCGGATGTCGAGGCGGTTCACCCTTACTTGGATCTGGGCGTTTCGCCTATTCGGATGTCGAGGGCGGTTCACCCTTACTCGGATCTCAGGCGTTTCGCCTATTCGGATGTCGAGGGCGGTTTACCCTTACTCGGATCTGGGCGTTTCGCCTATTCGGATGTCGAGGGCGATTCACCCTTACTCGGATGGAGGCGTTTCGCCTATTCGGATGTCGAGGGCGGTTCACCCTTACTCGGATCCGAGGCGTTTCGCCTATTCGGATGTCGAGGGCGGTTCACCCTTACTTGGATCTGGGCGTTTCGCCTATTCGGATGTCGAGGCGGTTCACCCTTACTCGGATCGGAGGCGTTTGCTGTTCGGATGTCGATTCTAGTTTTACTTGATCAACACATTCAGAGATATATTTTTGTAATAGACTTTCATTAAAACAACATAAGCTTTTTTCCACATCTCTTCACACAAAATACTTTTTTAAGTGACATATGTTCCAAGGTCTTTTGATGAGGCGCCCCTCCATATCCTCAAGCTCGTAAGCTCCTCCCGCGTAAATTTGGATTACCTTGTAAGGGCCCTCCCAGTTCGGTTCCAGCTTTCCTGTTTTCCTGAGGGCATCAGCTCGCCTAAGCACCAAATCACCGACCTGGAATTGTCTCTTCTTGACTCTTTTGTCATGAGCTGCTTTTGTCAGGCTTTTGTATCTTTCAGTTCGCGCCGCTGCCGCTTCCCTCCTTTCTTCTATGGTATCTAACGCTTCCTTCATTATTTCCTAGTTCTCCACCTCGTTGAACCATCGAACCCGATGGGACATTTCTCCGACTTCTGCGGGGATGACGGCCTCGGACCCGTAGACCATACTGAAGGGTGTTTCTCCTGTTGACGATCTAGGTGTGGTCCTGTACGACCATAGTACCGAGCTAAGCTCATCCACCCATCCTCCACCCACTTTGTCTAAGCGGGTTTTTATCCCCTGCAAGATTGTTCTGTTAGTTACCTCTACTTGACCGTTAGCTTGCGGGTGAGCAACCGCAGCGAACCTTTGCTTGATATGCATGCCCTCGCACCAGATCGGGTTCTCTTCCCTTTGAATTGGTTTCCATTATCTGAGATGTGTTTCTGGGGCGCTCCGTACATGCTTCAAATGTTGTTAAACAGGTATATTATGTTTCTTTGATCGGTTTTGGTGGCCACAGCTCGGCCTCTACCCATTTCTGAAGTAGTCTATGGCTACTATTAAGAACTTTCTTCCTCCCGAGCAGTGTAAAGCGCCCCATGATGTCAATTCCCCATTTGGCGAATGGACAGGGCGCTCCCATGGTGATCATATCCTCTACCGGGATATGAATTAAGGGTGCGTGCACTTGACATTTTGGCATCGCTTAACCATTTCCACCGCTTTCTTGCTCATGGACGGCCAAAAGAAACCCGGCCCTTAGCGTTTTGCTAATCGGCGCTCTTCCTTTGGTATGGTCTCCATGACACCCTTCATGGATTTCTTCGAATACACTTCGCCCTTCTTCTTCCGAGATGCATCGTAGGTATGGCCCGAGGTAGGACCTTTTATATAGCTCATCATTAATGCAGCAGAACCTTGCTGCTCTTCGCACAATTTTCATTCTTTCTTGTTTCTCCTTGGGTAATTCCGCCCTTCTTAGGTATGCCAACAAAGGAGTTCGCCAATCTGCCATCTCATTCACCTCCATCACCTGTTTCATGATGCTACTTCGGGCTGCTCCCAGAATCATTACTGTTCGCGAGCGGCAATCCACTAAGGAGCTTCCCATCTTTGCTAGGTAATCAGCTTTTGCATTCTCCGACCTAGGGATATGGACTAACTTCCATTCACCTAGTTTTTTGGCAGCCTCTTTTACTTCCTCCACATACTTCTTCATCCGATCTTCATTTATCTCAAATTTTCCTTCTACCTATTGTGTGACCAGTTGGGAATCAGAGTAAGCAATGAGTCGTCGTGCGCCTAAGTCTATTCCCAGCTGCATTCCCTTGACCAGGGCTTCATATTCGGCCTCGTTGTTAGATGCCCTAAAATCGAATTTTATGGCATATTCTAATTGCTCGCCTTCCGGGGTAGTGAGGATTATTCCTGCCCCAGAACCACTGGTTGTCGCCGATCCATCCACATGCAACAGCCACTGTCCTTCTGGTGGCGACGGCATGGCCCCCTCTTGGATAAAGTCTGCTAGGGCCTGAGCTTTAATCGCCGTTCTCGGCTCATATTCCATGTCGTACTCCCCCATTTCCACCGCCCACTTCACCAGACGACCTGATACATTAGGCCGCCCTAATATTTCTCTCACGGGCAAGTTGGTTCGCAATTTTATCCGGTGGGCTAGGAAATAGGGCCTCAATCGCCTGGCCGTAACCACTAACGCCAGCGCCCCTTTTTCTAGCTCGGAGTAGTTCGGTTCTGCTCCCTGCAAGATTCGGCTCGTATAGTAAATGGGCTTTTGTTTATTCATTTCTTCTCTCAGCAAGACCGAGCTCACCGCTCCTTCTCCCACGGATAAGTAGAGTACAAGATCCTCTCCTGGTACTGGTTTGGTGAGTAGGGGCAGCTCGGCCAAATACTCTTTCAATTTTTCGAATGCCGTTTGCGCTTAGGTCCATTCGAACTTGTTCCCTTTTCTTAAGAGTTTAAAAATGGGAACCCCTTCTCGGCGAGCGTGATATGAAACGGCTCAGCCACTGCTATTCTTCCGTTAGTATCGGATATCTTTTATATTTTTGGAGGATTCATTTGCGATCGCCTTGACCTTCTCCGGGTTGACCTCGATTCCTTGCTCTGTGACCACATACCCCAGGAATTTTCCCGATTTGACTCCAAAAGAGCATTTTGATGGGTTGAGTTTCATTCCGTATGTGCGCAGGTTCTCGAATGTCTCTTCTAGGTCCCTGATATGTTCTCCTGCCTTCACACTTTTTACTAGCATATCATCCACGTATACCTCCATGTTTCTGCCGATTTGGGATTTAAAGATTCTGTCGACCATCCTCTGATATGTAGCTCCTGCATTTTTCAATCCAAAAGGCATGCGTACATAGCAAAAAGTTCCCTTTGAAACCACAAAACTAACCCTCTTTCTGTCCTCGGGTGCGAGAGGAATTTGATGATATCCTTGGGAAGCGTCCATCATACTGAGTAACTCGCACCCTGAGGTTGAATCCACCAGCTGATCTATGCGGGGCAACGGGTAGTGATCCTTGGGACATGCTTTATTTAGGTCCCGGAAGTCCATGCACATCCTCCACTTCCCCGGGCCCTTCCCTACCATCACGGCATTGGATAGCCACTCCGGAAACTGGATTTCCATTATGTGCCCAGCTCGGAGGAGCTTATCAACCTCTTCCCCAATGACCCCATCCATTTCTGGCCCGAAATGCCTCCTCTTCTGCTTTACTGGTCTTATGGTGGGGTCGATGTTCAACCTGTGTTCGGCAACTGTTGGGCTGATTCCCACCAGATCCTCAGCTGTGAATGCGAAAATGTCCACGAATCTTCTTAGCGGTGATGAGGCCTTCCTTTATTCCATCGTCCAGTGACTCCCATGCGAGTCTTTGTTTCGGCTTTCACGGAACCAATTCTATTTCTAGCAACTCCTCGTTGGGCTTGACACCTTCTTCCTCGGCTTCCTCGGGTGTCTTCGATTGTTTATTCCTCTTGGACTCGGATCGGACCCCAGGCTCGGGTGTCCTCTTTCCACGCCGCACTCCACCTTCACGGTTGTTTGATAACAAGAACGGGCGACAAACTGATCTCCCGCTACCTCTCCCACCTCCCCTCCTACGGGGAATTTTACTTTCATGTGCGCGGTAGAGGCTACTGCTTCGAATTTGTTGAGCCCCGGTCGTCCTAAAATGGCGTTATAGGCCGATTTGGTGTCCACCACTAAGAATCTGAGTGTCTTGACCTTCCGATGGGGCATCCGACCTAGTGCCACTGGAAGCACCACTTCTCCCACTGGTTGCACCTCGGTCATACAGAACCCATAGAGCGCGGTATCTACCTTTCTCAATTCCACATCCAGGTTCATCTGTTTGAAACAGTCATAGAATAAGATGTCTACTGAGCTACCCGTATCGATAAACACCCTCTGCACATCGTATCGGCGATTTCATTTGTGATGACCAATGCGTCATTGTGGGCGTATGTATCCCATTATAATCCATGGGGCTGAATCGAATGATAGGCCCACCGCCTACGAAGGCGACCTCCTTGAGTTGATGACACCTAGCCTTTCGCGCGTGGGCTTTCCTAGCACGATTAGAACTTCCGTCGGTTGGTCCCCACGATATCATGTGGATCACTCCTTTTTAGGCTGGGGAGCGGCGGGTCCCGTGGAGCTTCTCTTTTCACCCCGCCCCTCCTTGGGGCATGGGTGGCCGCCTCCGACCTCCATTTCTCGTTGATATGTGAACTCCATCGGATGTCCCGCTCGGACCGGCCTCTCGATCTCATCCTTAAGGTGCTTGCATTAAATGCATTTTATGCCCGTAATCATTGTGGAATCGATAATAAAGATCGACTTGGTGGGTGGGCCTATTAGGGCGAGATGCGAGCCACTCGATGACCTGCTCATCTTACCCTCAACCGCTTCCAAAACACAGGCTCTCCTCATTGTTAGTGGGTGTATTGGTCAAATCTTGGTCGCCTTAGAACGATATCGTTCTTCTTGAATCTGTTTTCCCGTGACATTTCTTCCGAGGCAAATTTCCTTGAAAGGTGTACTCCTCCCATTGTATCAATCTGCTGGACCCCCTTTCCCCATCCTCGGGCTTTTCATGCAACTCCTCCATATCCTTCTCGGTTTCCTCAACGTTGATGTACTTGAGCATCGGGCTAAGACCTCATCGTATGTTACATTTGGTTTTTAGCTAATGAGGTGCGTAACAACCCGGCCTCGATCCCTGTGTCAAGGCCTTTGGTTTATACCTCTTCGGCGACGAGGTACCTCCGGACACGCCTTCGTGAATCGGGTCACATAAGCTCTCGGCGCTTCTCGAATATTGTTTGATCTTGAACAAGGACATGAAGGTCTTTTGGTGCGCCACAGCGGCTGGCAAAATGCGTCAAGAACGCGGAGCTGAAAGTTTTGAAGGCGATGATTGACCCGGGGGTATCTGGTGGAACTAATCTGGTGACTCGGTCGGTGTGGCCAAGAATGCCACTGCAACTCACGGCATCCGAATATCTATGTAGTACCGCCATGTTCTCGAATCGTATAAATGTCGGGTAGGATCGAGAGTCCATCATAGGTGAAGGTAACAGCCCTAAACCCATACGGGAGCTCGGCTGTAGTATGCCTTCGAGAAGGGATGGCACGGATGACTTTCCATATCCCTCCCGCAACCCTCTGTGCAACTCTTCGGCTCGTCTGCATCTTTGGATATCAAGGATCTGCGTTTTCTGCTAGATCGCTCCCATATTTTTGGATAACTCTCACCATGTTCTTCTTGTGATCAATTTCTTCCGCCTATCCGATAGGATAGGTATTACTTCGTGGTATCCTTTGTTTTTCGACCTCCGGCTCTTACGGATTGCCGGCGATTATGTCGGCCAAGGCTTCCTTCGTTAGTGTAATTGTCTTTGGGTGCGACTTCTTCTACGAGGGTGGCGGGCGTTTTCTCAGTCGCTTCTCCACCCGCCGCCGCTAGTTCCTCTTCTAGATTTCTGGGTATTAAATCCCCTGTTCTCTTCTGGTTCATTTCTTCTGCCATTACTAACCTCACGTCTCAACTCAAAGTGACTCGATGTCACACTTCCCACAGACGGCGCCACTTGATGTAACCGAGCTGATCGGCCACCAAGAACCGGGTTAATCTTAGAAGTTTAGCTAAGAAAACCCAAAATATATGAAGTACTCTCTTTTCTTTCTCTCTCTAAAAAATGCTGTATTCTCAGAGTCTGAATCCCTTTTGAGGAACCCCCCCTCTCCCTTTTATAGGAGGGAGGATACCTTGTTATCTGAGATGATTCCTGATTCCTAGAGAGAATCCCGGATATCCAGGGATTCAAGCTGCGATTTCCTATCCCTGGATTTCCGGGATTGCGAGGTATGGGCTCTCAATCCCTGGATCTCCGGGATTGGCAAGGTATGGGTTCTCAGCCCCTGGATCTTAGGGATTCTGTCAGGTGAGTCAGGATCTTCTTTCCCAAGAGTCCGATGGTTTTTAGGTCGGCTCATCCCTATTCAAATCAGTAGTTTGAGAGGCCTTTTGAGGTCGGCGACCTGTTATCGGATATCATAGGTCAGCGGGGGCTTCCGAGGTCGGCGCCCTTTTAACAGATGTCACAGCTAAATGGGGCTCCGAGGTTGGCGCCCTTTATCTTAACAGATATCACAGCTAAATGGGGCCTCCGAGGTCGGCGACCTTCTAAAGGACCTTGGGGTTGTAATCTCCTTATCTAAGAACCTAGGTCGGACCTTTATTGGTCTATATTTTAAACCGGGTTTTCAGTGAGTGTACATTCGACATCCTATCACTTCGAGTATTACTCTATTCATCCTAAACACTTCATATCAGCATCCTAGCTCGTGTTGAAGATTGTAGATCATTGGGGATTGGTGTTCAAGCCTTCGGCGTTGGATTGCTTCGAATTCCTCCTTGTTCTTCACTACTTTGAGGTAGGTGATTCTTCACCAATATTAAGTACTAGTATGAAGGACGTTTTGATCATGATTATCTAGTCAGTTAAATTCGTTAGTAGTCGAACATCATGTGTTAGAAGGATATTTTTGACGTTTCGGCACTTATTCATCGTATAATCTATTGAACCTTTTTAGTATATGGACTCCTAAGCATATTCATGTATCTTCAAACCGATTATGACCAGTAGGTGGAGATTATCAAGTTGTTACCCAGTAGTGACTGCCATGCACGGTTAGCGCACGCTAAAATGTATATATTAACGTGCGCTATCGGGAATGAGTAACGTACGCTACGTTGGGTACGTAACGTACGTTATGTCATCGTGCGAGGCGATCGGTACATTGAGAGAAGGGCTGTCGATTACCACAGCTAGCGCACGCTAATCTTGGTCATTTGCGTACATTAACGGGCATGCTTAGCGCACGTTACGTATGGTACGTAGCGTACGCTAAGTAGTTCAGGCAGATTGCATTTTTAGAGCTTGCGGCCATAAACCGGATTGTTAGACATTCGTACGGCATGAGATGAATTCTTTATTATTTCTTAGGTCCGAGCCTTGCATAGGGGACGATCGAGGGGCGGTGACATACGGACGCGTGTCATTTGTTGGAGTATTTCCATTCTTGCCATTTTCGAGGCAAGTATCATATGTTGAGTTTGATTTATATTGGAACTTTAATCATGCATTTGTTCATGTTGTTGAATATGAGATTTATTTCTGTAAATTCTCGTGGTGTTCGTTGTTAATCGTTCGTATTGATGAAAACATTGAAATGCATATATGTATGCATAATTGATTGGTTTATGGTATAAAGGATCCGAGGGGGTCATGAGGATCTATGCTGAGGGCGCTGGATCGAATGTCCACCATGCGTTGGTCCGACGGGATCATCATGGGGATCTATGCTGAGGGCGCTGGATCGCTGGACGGGTTTTCCACCATGCGTTGGTCCGACGGGATCATCATGGGGATCTATACCAAGGGCGCTGGATCGCTGAATTACCCTGTATTGTGTTGATGGAATCGTGAGGATTCACATCGTTGGATTCCGATGACAGAAGTCCGTTTTGCATGATTTATGATTCACTGATGATTTATGTATTATGATACTTGTACTAGCATTGTTTTGCTAACCCCTTTGGGGGTGGACATTGTTTTGATGTTCAGGTAGCCGAGGAGCGGGGAAGCAACCACAGTACCGACATGACGATGAAATGGCTCAGTGATGTGGTTGATGTTTATTGTTATTATGATTTGTCTTCTTGGTTCACTTTAGTACTCGAGTACGTGTGTTCTAATAATGTCATTTTTGATATGGTTGTATAAGTTAACTCTTTGGATCAGTTGAACCAGTTCTGTACTTTGAATTTCAGTTGTAAGGTTGAATTATATTTACATTTCTTTTATTTAGCCTTGTAAATCCTTACTTAAAGGGTTTACGACGCTGTAATTATTCCGAATATCTCGGGGTGTTACAAGTAGGGGGGCCCGATCTTTTCAGTTATTCATGTTGTTGTCATTTATTTTCCGCTGCAGTTTTTCATTTGGATACTCCGTTTCATTCAGTGTTGTATATTTTATCTTCACATAAAATATACTAGTATTGATATTTTCTGTTTGTGTTGTACTTAAACTCCTCATCGGAGTAAGTGGTAATATAATGTGGTTCGGTACTGCAATTATGTTGTTTAATTCATCAGTTTTCATTCGCCTGGTGGGTCCCAGTCGGGGGTCCACGGCACTGTAATATCCGCCTAGTTTGGGGTGTTACATTGGCGAGGACTTCGGGGTGCGTTGGGGTGCTGTAACATGTGCCACTCGACTGGGTTATACAACCAAGGACGGTCTAACGAGGCCTTTGGGATACAATGGGGTGCTGGACATCGTATCGGTATAGCCCATGTGGTTTTTCTTGAAATGTGATATACATATTATTCTGGAATAATGACGTGACATGGTACTTCTTATGGTTTTGGATTGTGAATGATGTTGTTGTCACTGTATTGTTGAGGCGCTGGTTCTTGATGAGAATATCCTTCTTCTTGATATACTAATGTAATCAGTCACCATTCTATTTCTTTTATTGCACGGTATACATATTCTTGTTATTAAGTACTTGCACCGGCCATTTGCTGACTCTTGAGGGGGTGGATACCTTTCTGTGTATTCAGGTACAAGTTTTAATGGTGAGCCGGCACAGGAAGGGCACGAGGATGACGAGCAGCAGTGATATTCTCTAGGGTTACTGATGTCGTTTTAGCTGTTTTGGTCTTGTGTTGTGTAAGTACTCGCGAGTGCTGTCTTTTTGTTGATGTTACGCCCGTGTGTGGGCTTGGGTACTGTCTTGAAATTTTTTATCTATGCGTTGAGTTGGTTTTGACCGTGGTCATGTTCGATCTTTTCTGTCGTGCTGTCACGGAAGTTTTGTGCCATCAAACTTGCTGGTTGGCGTTTGTTGTTTTAGTTTTACATTTGACTGGTTTGGTCGTTGTGTGAGTGGTTGTGTGTTAAACAAGTCTTACCTTTTGGATTCCCGAAATGAATCCACGGTGCTGTAACAGTTCCGATCCGGGGCGGGGGTGTTACTGTAATATCCGCAATTTTCGATTTCCGGTAATTTTTCTTTTTTCGGCGGCAGTCCATTTTGATGACTCGCTTGTGACCGTTTCATCATTCTGAGAGTGTTTAATTCTGCACTTTTCGACGTCCGAGTTCGTTTCTATGTCGTTTTGTTGAGTTCCGTGCTTTTTAGCGACTTTTCCGCACTTGAGTTCGATTCTTTCAAATTTCGTCCGAAACTATTGGTTCGAGTTTCTCTTAAGTTCATTTAATGTTATTTTTATTGTTGCGAGCTTTGGTTTGGTTATTCGATCACGTATCGTGATTTTTGGACGTTTTGGGCCATTTTCGTAATTTCCCAAAGTTTTGGGGTGTTTCGTGCGGCGCTCGTGCGGGACAGGCAGACTGCTGGGCAGTCCCTGGTGGCCGCACACGAGCAGGGCGCACGAGCAAGGCGCACGGGCCGGCGCTCGTGCGGCAGGCGAGAGTAGCGGCGCGCCTGGCGGTGCTCGTGCGCGCGGTGCTCGTCTTGATGCGGCAAGGCAAGCGGTGCAGCGCCTGCAGCGAGCCACGACGGCCACACCCGAGCATCATGCTCGTGCGTGTCCGGAAGACTCCCAGATGTGTTCCGGCAGGTTCTTGGCGCACGAGTCACGCACGGCCGGTGCTCGCGCGTGTCCGCTCGTGCATTGTGCGGGATCTATATAATGGCCCGGCAGACGTGTTTTCACCCGTTTTCTTACCTCGTTTCATCCTCTTCCGCGGCTGGAGCTTTGATAATCATGGAGGGATGTTGTCAGGTGTTAAATCCATGAAGTCTTGGAGTTCATATCATCAATTGTCAGTCCTATAACATCCTTTGATCGAGCGAATCAGGTCAGATTTTCTAGAAATCTAGTTTTAGGGAATTTGGGTATTTTGGTTGATTTCGTCCGTTTAATCCGATTTAACTTAGGATTATGATGGATTGATGACTATTTAGATGTATTATATCATTTCCCTTGTTATTCCATGGTTGGATCTGATACGAATTCGCCCGGGAAAGTGGATACGTATCGGTCGGAGTATACGTAAGTGTATGATAGCGGAAGTCTTTTTACGAGTATGGTGTTTTTGGGTGTATTTTGTGGGAGTAATATCGAATATGACAATGAAAATTCGAACAAATGAAAAATGGAAGTAATATCGGAAAAAGTGATAATATCGATCAAGAAGACTTGAATGATCAAGAACAAGGCTTTATCGAATTAGACATATAATTCGATAAGATGATTTATTCTCAAGACCTATTGAGAATCAATCGGGTTAATACTCGAAAATGCGTCGAATAAAAATCAAGTTTCGGTAAAAATCATTTACCAAGGATAGAAATACAAAGTGTATTCTTTCACATTTAAATTCATAATCTTCATCGAGAAAGGACTCTGTTGGGAATTCCTTGTTGGGGAAAAACCTTTGATCGAATGTCGGCGGTGGGGCGTCGAAGGACTGGTGGTGGGGGAACAACGAGTGGTGGTATGGTTTGAACCTTCGATTGAAATAGTTTATGAATTTTTGCCAATCTCTGATTTTTGGCTTACGTTGTTGTGAACGGGACTGTTTCAGTTTTTGCCACCAGACGGCGGTGCTACCGCGGAGGCGCCTTGCCACCAACGAAACGCGGCGGTTGATCGGAGCAGCCTTGAAGTCCGAGTGCTCCTCACAAGCACGGAGCCAATCTATGCACGCATCTGGATTACTATATCCGTGAAACTCCGGTATGCTGCAGAATTTAGCCAAGAAATCAATATCGTTGGCGTCGTCTGTGTAATACCCAAGATTTCTGATATGTATTTGAACCTTGTGTTATTGAAATTGTTGCATTTTGATCTGAGTATTATTCTCCGTATTTCATGATCTGGTGTTGTTGAACGCATGATTTCATGAATGTGATCTAAATTGTGATTCTGCGCAAGTAGCGCACGCTATCGACTAAGTGTAGCGTACGCTAATTTGGATCCGTAGCGCACGCTGTGCATGAACCTTAGCGCACGCTATACGTAGTCAGCATGATTAAGACAGGGTGGTAGGTGAGATCGGATGCGGATTTTGGTCGGTTCATGTCGGGATGAACCTGGACGGCTTTCGGGAAAAGAAAGTCAACGCAGTAGCGCACGCTAATGATATGAGGATAGCGCACGCTAAATGTTGAGTACAGTGAAGTCACTAAGCTTCGTATGGCCGTTAGCGCATGCTATGGATAGGGACTAGCGCGCGCTAATAACCATTTTCTATAAATAGGACAACATCCTTTTTCATATTTTCAGCCTTTTCACTTCCCACATCCGAATTCTTGGACTTGTAGAGTCACTCTCTTCATCCTAAACCTCTCATATCATCCTCCTAGCACGATTTTGAAGATTGTAGATCATTGGAGATTGGTGTTCAAGCCCTCGGTGTTGGATTTCTTCAAGTTCCTTCGTGTTCTTCGCTACTTTGAGGTAGGTGATTCTTCACCAATATTAGTAGTATTCTGAAGGATGTTTTGATCATGATTTGGGATTTCTAGTCAGTTAAATTCGTAAGTAGTCGAACATCATGTGTTAGAAGTGTAATATCCGTAACTTTCTATTTTTAGCAGTTTCCATTTTTGGTATATGTGTACTTTTATCGACTTGCTTGTAACCGTTTCGACATTTTGAATCTACTTTATTCATGGATTTTTTCCATTTGGACGAGTTTTGGTGAAGTTTTCACGTGATTTCATTTTATGATATGTTTTGCCGTATGAACGTTCGATTCTCGTAAAACTCATTCATTTTCGTGGTTTCTTGGTTTGTACAAGTTCGTATGATTAAGTTGGTTGTGTTGAGACTTTCGGTTTGCAAATCCGACGTCGTTTCGTGACTTTCGGTCACTTGGGCCATTTTTGTAATTTCCTATAAGTTTAGGGAATTTCTCATTCATTGTCGTATTTCGGATTCCTGGGTAGTCGGAATGATGTTTTCTTGTGATGGTTAGACTCATCATCGAATACTCTTCGTAGTCGTATTTTTGGTTCGATAGCAGTGCAGGTTTCGGTCGTCAGGAATCGTTTGAATGGCGGTGCGATCTTCATCGATGAGGTGTTACGGCCGTAACAACCATAAGTTACTGAGTAAGTTGGCCATGTTACGGCCGTAAGTGTCCCTATTACGGCCGTAATAGCCCATTGTTTTAAAGCAGTGGCGAGGTCCAAGACCTCATTTTCTATCCTTTGTTTCGTTTTTCTTCACGGGGCGACTCCAGAGGCGATTCCTTCAGTTTTGATCGAAGAATTTTTTCGTGTTCCATCACCGTAGAATCGTAGTAGCATATCACCATCAGCGTAATCATCCTCCATCATCTGAATCCGAGGTATTTTCTTCAGGAACCCTAACTTGTATAAATTGGGGGGTTTTCGGGTTTTTCGTGATTGATTTCGAATTGTTCATGTATGTTGCGAAACTTCTTACCAATTGTTGTTATTGGGTGATTCCCAATCCGTTTTCTTCGAATTAATCCTTGAATTATCAATACGGGGAGATTTTGCGTAAACCCTCGCCCGTATCGATTGATCGTCTATTGTCGTGTATTGTAAGCGGGGTTATGGGAGTATTCCTTTCGTTTATTGATGTCCGTTGGGACTGAGTTATGTAAATTCTTCGTTAGGAACCGTCGTCTTCCACTCGGATCATCTATAGTCATTTTTCACTTCCGATTCTTCGAAGATGTCACAAAGGCAAGTACTTTACATTTGTTTACATGTTCTAGTATTTGAATTATGGCTGTATCGTGGTTGTTGTGGATGGATATGTGTATGTTCACCTAGGGACGGTCCGACGGGGCCTCTAGGGATACGTATTGCCGTGTGTGTGCGTATCATGAACTGTGGTTAACCACCCAGGGATGTCCGACGGGGCTCTGCGGGGTACGGTGGCCGTGAGTCTCGTACCAACGGTTAACTTTGAATTGTGATTTGTTGGAGATAATGTGTTTTGTGATTGTACATTGTAAATATTCCGGAATATAAAACGTTTTCTAAAATGATTTTTGGCGCATATATTCATCTGATTAGAATGTATTTCAAATGGATTGTACTTGCACTAGCAGTTGTCGCCAATCCCTTAAATGGGGGAAATACTTTTTGTATTTCAGGTATTGATCGTGGGGACAAGCGAGCACTCGAGCCGTATGAGGATGATGGGCAAGCATGATATTGTCCAGTAATTGATTATCGGTGTTATGTCTGTCGGTTATTATTGATGTCTGATTTTTGGGATTTCTGTATTATAAAATTGGTTTAAGTACTCGAGTACTTCCTGTTTGAAATTGTTAATGTTGTGTTCCCGTTTTGGGAAATGGATTTGATGTCAGATTTTATTTATCGGTTTGTAGTCTTTTATTTGAATTGTCATTTTATTAATGATTGTTTGTCGTTGTCGAATGTCTTGTTTGGTACGTTAGCCTGGTGGATTCCACAGTGTGGGGTCCACGGCGCTGTAATTGTAATATACGCAATTTTCGATTTCCGATAATTTCTTTTTTTTTTCAGCGTAAATCCGTTTTGACGACTCGCTCATGACCGTTTCGTCATTATGAGAATGATTAATTCTGCACTTTTTGACATCCGAGTTCGTTTCGGTGTCGTTTTGTTGAGTTCCGTGCTTTTTAGCGACTTTTCCGCGCTTGAGTTCGATTCTTGCGAATCTCGTTCGAAACTGCTGTTTCGAGTTTCCTGTAAGTTTGTTTAACTTCGTTAGACGTGTTGTGAACTTCGGTTTGGTTATTCGATCACGTATCGTGATTTCCGGGCATTTTGGGCCATTTTGTAATTTCTTAAAAGTTACGGGTATCCGTATCTGTAATTGTTGTCTCGACCCGTTTCTTGGTCGCGTATAATTAATTATTGCATTATGTTTTCATTTCGGGTCGTTGATGTCGTCCGCAAACTTTTCGTCGTGTTCGTTCCGTGCGTTTTCGGAAATCGAGTCGTCGAGCCCTGGTGTTCGAGCACTGGCCGGACGGTTGCAGGATTGGTCGGACGATTGCGGGCACCGGCCGGACGGGTGCGGCAGGAACCGGCGTAGCGTACGCTACGGCCGGAAGGCTGCGCGCGCTAACCGGCAGGTGTAGCGCACACTATCGGCTGGCCTAACGCACGCTATCGGGTCTGGACAGTGGAGTCCAGGGGTTCTGGAATCGGTCAGGCTCGGCAGGTAGCGCACGCTACTGTCGGGCATTGCGCACGCTTCGGCCAAGCGTGTAGCGCGCTATGGCCGGAAGGCTGCGCACGCTACCTGGCCGAGTCAGTAGGGCAGTGTGGGCACTGGACTGCGGCCCGGGCCGATAGCGCACGCTAGCTCGGCAGCCTAGCGCGCGCTAGTCCGACCCAGTATAAATGTGATAGAGCAGTCACATTTCCTCTCGTCTTTCATTTCCTACCTTTCTCTTCCGCGGCTGGAGACTTAGATATCGTGGAGCCATGTTGTTTAACAACAAATACATGAAGTTCTTGAGGTTATATCATCAATCAATCATCCGTTATCATCCTTTGATCCAGCGAATCAAGGTAGTCTTCCTTAGAACCCTAATTTCGTGAATTTGGGGGTTTTTGCATTTTTGTCCGATTCGTTCCGTGTTGTTGATTAATTCATGATTGGTATGATTAATCTTGGTAGTATTCTTGTGTTTAACATCATTTAATCCATTGTTCTTCGTCGAATCGAAGTATATTTCTTGATTCCTTCAAATCGATTTTTTGGGGGATTTGTCCGCGATCTCGTTTTCCATCCGTTTTTGTTGGATAGATTGTGGTTAAATGATGTTTTAAACATATTCTATGGATTGTATATCCATATTTCAACTTGGAATTCCATTTTCGTGTTTTATCGGGACGAATCGTGTTCTTGTCCGTTTTGGGGAAAACACTTGAACATTCGTCGTTCGTTCTTTGAATTCAACGGCTTTGAGTCATGCTATGGAATTCATTTTCATTGTTGTTATTGTCCTCCGTAGTTTATGACCGCGAGTTGGCGATCGGTGGAGTCGGCGGGTTCGTAGTCAGTTCGTACCAACCTACTTCGGTCGTTTCTCCGCGTTGTGGTTGCTCGAGGCAAGTACCTTGCCCATACTATTCTTGTTTTGTGGATATGATAATTGGTGATCATCTAAATGTGTTTGTTTGGTCGTTTGAAAATTATTTTCAAAAGATTCGATTAGCCTTGTTAAAGGCTCTCTTTCAAAACGCGTGTGTTTTGTAAGTGTGTGGGTTGTAAGTGACTATGTGTATCCTTTGGATATGTTTGGAGTTGATGTGGTGTTTGATAATGCGTGTGTACGTATATGGCTTCATTGCAGTGTATCGCGGTTTTGACATGATGTGATGTTAGTTGTTACTCCTTTAAAAGGAGGTTGCGATGCTTAATGTTGTTTCGTTTCATAATCGATTATTGTTGTGTGCTTGTTATACGTGATGTGCCTCCGGGTAGGATGGTTGAATCTCCGGGATCCATACTTGCTAGTATGGGTCGGGCGAGACCGTAGGGTTATCCAATCCGGGTATGTCTTGCGGGGGCTCCGAGGTTCGTGGCTTGTTAGCCCGATGCCGGGATAACTAGTGGGGTTATCATCGGGTATGTCTTGCGGGGACTCCAAGGTTCGTGGCTTGTTAGCCCGATGCCGGGATAACTTATGGTTGTGATATGTGTGTGATTTGTTTAGCTAGCCAGCTCGGGAGGGTCCTTTGAGGCCTCGGGCGGGATCAATGGTATTACCCTGTTCCCAAGGCGATGCATGTGTTGTGATTTGTTTAGCTAGCCAGCTCGGGCGGGTCCTTTGAGGCCTCGGGCGGGATCAATGGTATTACCCTGTTCCCAAGGCGATGCGCGTGTGCGATTATGTTTTGTTGATTTTTATGTCCGTCGAGGACACATGATGTTGGCCCTGTGAATTGTTATCGGTTTTCTATTTGCGAAAATAAAACCTTTGGGGCGGTGACCCCTTTCGTCTTTTGGATTTTGAAAAGCGGGATTTGATAATCCTAAATTGTTTTCCATTAAAACTCTCGATGGCATTTTAAACCGTTTTATAAATTGTTTTCCCTTGATTTGTGATTTTTCGGTTTTGAAGTGTTTTACCCAAACTCTTGCCTCGGGTAGTATTCGTTTTGTTGTATTTTAATCTTTGAGGATTTCTGATTATTGTCATTCTTGGAACTTGAATTGTATGGCTCGTATTTTTTCACTTGTACTTGCACTAGCAAAACAGTGGAGTTTTGCTAACCCCCGAGTATTCGGGGGGTGGATGTCTATTTTTGCATTCAGGTTTTGGAGCATAACACAGGGTCGGCACGAAGGATGATGTAAGATGAACGATACTAATCACACGAGGATCCGTTGATGTCGTATTGATCTAGTTGTATTTTCTTTTCCGCTGTAGTATCTTTTCCCCGTTGTACGGGAGTTTATTGTATTTTGACCCCTGCGTGGGTATGTGTTTGGAATTGAGTTGTATGTTATTATTGGAAGACCGAATTGGTCTACTGAGTCATTTTAGCCTTAAAGGCGATGTTTAAATGTTTGATTTTAGTTATCAGCCTGGTATATCCTCGAGGAGAGGGTCTACGGCGTGTAATATCCCTGAGTGGATTGGGGGTGTTACAGTAATATGCCCTGAATGTCTTTTGGGTGTTACAGAATATGGTATCGGAGCTTAGGTTATGGATACCTAGGCTGTCGGTTATTTGGGTCTAGTTAAGTGTCGTTTTTGGGACAGTATCGCTGCTATGCCATCATCTCAGTACGCCGGTGCTCGTAAGTTTTTCCTAACTTGACTCGTTTCACCGTTCTGTTCTATTCCTGTCTTAGTATCTTGTTGCATTTTGTGTTTGAATTGTACTTACCCGTTACTTCTTCAGAATTCCTGCTGGTAGAGGACGGGGACGCAGTCGCGGACGCGGTAGGGGACGTGGTGCAGCCGGCGGGGCGGCCATGTCCGATCACTCAGGAACTGATTCGGCGATACCTTCTTTGTCAAACAGTGTTCCCCCTAGTTCCGGAGGTCAGCAGGACCAGTCTGCTAGCTCCGGTAATGCACATGAGAATGTTGGAGTGGCCAACATTTTGCAGCAAGTAGCGAACCAGATGACGCTACTGACTCAGGCCGTTCTGGTCGGCCAAGCTAATGCCAACCCGGTTCCGCCTACTGGATCCGGCAATGATAAGTTACTTCAGGACGTGATTCGTATGCGTCCTCCATAGTTTGATGGTGCTTCCGACCCTTCCGGTTGGGAGAATTGGATATTCGAGATGGAGAAAGTATTTGAGGCTGCTAATTGTTCCGAGGAGAGGAAAGTACCCATTGCACAGTACTTCCTCGCCAAGGAGGCAGCAACGTGGTGGAAAGTGGTGAAGCCGCGTGACCGGGCAACTACGTGGGCAGAGTTTCGGGATCTGATGGAAGATGAATTCTGTCCATGGCCAGTGAAAGAGGGGAGGATCCGAGCCTTCTTTGAGGCTAAGCCCCAAGATGTTCCTATTTCTCAAGCTATAAAAGACTACAATCAACAGCTGCATTACGTGAGAAACCAAGTCCGAGATGAGCTTGATAAGATCCGCCACTTTGATATGTGGATGAAACCGAGGGTGCGCCACTACATGTCTGGTCTGGGGTGCACGACTTTGAAAGAATATCAGAATAAAGCGATGGCTTATGAGATGTCGTTTTCTGCGACAGAGACGGATACCGAAGGAAAGAAGCAGAAGACCTCCGGTCAGTTTTTGGGAGGCAAGTCAGGAGGGTATCCGAAGGCTCAGTCTGGTTTGCGAGTCTTTGGGAATCAGTCGCCATCTGTTGGGCGAGGAAACGGTTCTAGGTCTGCTCCTACTGGTTCCGTCCGTGGTCCTACGTGCTTCAACTGTAGTCGTCCGGGCCACATGATGAGTGAGTGTGATAGGCCTCCGATTCAGTGTCTTGCTTGTGGTCGGATGGGTCATCGTGCTAAGTTTTGTACGGATGCGGCTCGAACTCCAGTTACTCAGATATCAGCCCCAGCTGCGGGAGAGCCGAGTGTGAATCAGGCACTGCAGTTCCTCGGCCCTTGCAGAGTTTTGGTAGAGGTCGAGGACGTGGCGGCCTTCTAGAGGGGAGCTTCTAGTGCGGGGGTGCATTGTCCGAGTGTATGAGATGAGACGAGCAGGAGATCCTGACGCTACGGTGGCTACAGGTACCGTCCACATCCTTGATCATCCTGTTTCCGTATTGTTCGATTCTGGTGCTACGCATTCTTTTATATCTATGGATTGTGTGCGTCGTCTGTATGTTGATTGCCTTGTTCTTGTGAGCCTTTTGTTGTTAAACTTCCTAGTGGGGATAGCATCGTGGGGGATCGTGAGGTTAGAGATTTTCCAGTGAGTATCGCGGGGAGGGTTTGGCCTTCCAATCTGATTGCGGTAGATATTAGAAATGAGGATTTGATTCTGGGTGAGGATTGGCTGGACCGTCATTGGGCGATCATGAATTATAGAACGAGGACTGTTTCGATGTTAGCCTCTGACGGTACCGAGCATTCTTTTGTGGGACGTAAGCGGAGTAGCCAAAGATTACTGATCAGCGCCTTGAGGGCGGTGAGATTTCTTCGGGGAGGTTGCACGGGTTATTGGTGTTACACTTTGAGATCGGAAGATGGGAGAGTCGAGCTCTCGTCTATTCCGGTAGTGTGTGAGTATCCTGATGTCTTTCCAGACGAGTTGCTGGGTTTGCCGCCGGACCGAGAGGTCGAGTTTACCGTCGATTTAGAGCCGGGTGCAACACCGATCTCTAAGACGCCATACCGTATGGTGCCTGCCCAGATGCTTGAGTTGAAGAAACAGTTGGGAGAGTTGCTAGACATGGGGTATATTCAACCGAGCGCTTCGCCTTGGGGCGCACAGTCCTATTTGTAAAGAAGAAGGATGGGTCACTTCGTTTGTGTATCGACTACCGAGAGTTGAACAAAGTGACCATCAAAAACAAGTATCCACTCCCGAGGATTGATGATTTGTTTGATCAGTTGCAAGGGACAACCGTGTTTTCGAAGATTGATTTGGGATCGGGGTATTATCAGCTCCGAGTGAAGGATGCCGATATTCCGAAGACAGCCTTTCGGACGAGATACGGTTACTACGAGTTTTTGGTTATGCCTTTTGGGCTAACCAACGCACCAGCCGTGTTCATGCAGCTTATGAACAAGGTCTTTATCGAGTATCTCGATAAGTGTGTAGTCATTTTTATCGATGACATCCTGATTTACTCGAGGAGCGAGGAGGAGCACGCCCGTCATTTGCATATCGTGTTAGACATTTTGAGAACTCAGCATCTTTTTGCGAAGTTCTCAAAGTGTGAGTTTTGGTTACGGGAGGTTATGTTTCTCGGTCATGTGATCTCGGCCGAGGGTGTTCGTGTGGACCCACATAAGATAGAGGCAGTGTTGGATTGGGCGCCGCCCAAGAACGTGAAGGAGGTCCACAGTTTTTTGGGATTAGCCGGGTATTACCGTAGATTCGTCGAGGGGTTCTCTAAGCTCGCTCGACCGCTGACTCAGTTGTTACAGAAGTCAGATAAGTTTGTGTGGACCGATGAGAGGCAGAATAGTTTCGAGGAGTTGAAGAAGCGGTTGACGACCGCTCCTGTTTTGGCCTTACCAAGTGGTAATGAGGGTTTCTCAGTTTTTAGTGATGCTTCGGGCCAAGGGCTCGGATGTGTACTTATGCAGCACGGGAGGACGATTGCCTATGCTTCCCGTCAGTTGAAACCGTACGAGTTGAATTACCCTACACACGATCTTGAGTTGGCCGCAGTTGTATTTGCGCTAAAGATCTGGCGTCATTACTTGTATGGCTCGTCATGTTAGATTTTCAACGATCACAAGAGCCTGAAGTACATTTTTACGCAGAAAGACATTAATATGAGACAGAGGAGATGGTTGAAGTTCATTAAGGACTACGACCTCGAGATTCTATATCATCCGGGTAAGGCAAATGTGGTGGCAGATGCCTTGAGCCGGAAATCGGTAGCGCTTCGGGCGCTTGAGTTGCTTACGGCCCAGTCGGGACTTTAGCGAGAGTTTATAAGGTTGAGCATTGAGGTTGTACTACCAGAGAGTTCCGGACAGTTGCGTACTCTTGAGGTTTCTTCATCTCTGGTCGATGACATTAAATCGGGATAGTTGGGGGACCCGATGTGTATTCAGCTCCGAGAGAGTGTAGGAAAGGGGAAAGCCCCGGGATTCGTTATTCATGAGGACGGTGTGTTGAGATTCCGAGGTCGATTGTGTGTTCCGAACGACTCGGGGTTGAGACAGAGTATTATGCGAGAGGCTCATGCGTCACCTTACTCAGTCCATCCGGGCTCGAGTAAAATGTATAAAGATTTGAGGAAAAATTTCTGGTGGAACGACATGAAGAATGAGGTAGTTCAGTTTGTGGCTAAGTGTTTGACTTGTCAGCAAGTCAAGATTGAGCATCAGCGGCCAGCCGGGCTGTTGAAGCCACTTCCCGTTCCGGAGTGGAAGTGGGAGGATATCTCTATGGATTTTGTCACGGGTTTACCGAGGACTAAGACTGGTATGAATATGGTATGGGTGATTGTAGACCGACTGACTAAGTCGGCGCATTTTCTGGGCATCAAGGATACTTGGGCCCCAGAGAAATTGGCTCGTATTTTTATCGCACAGATAGTGAGACTTCATGGTACGCCGACGACCATTATTTCGGACAGAGATGGCCGATTTGTATCGCATTTTTGGCAGGCGGTACATGAGGCATTGGGGACACAGTTACGTTTGAGAACTTCGTTCCATCCCCAGACCGATGGGCAGTCCGAGCATACTATTCAGACGTTCGAGGATATATTGCGCGCGTGTGCGTTAGATTGGAGTAGTGACTGGGAGGAGCATTTGGCCTTGATTGAGTATGCTTATAATAATAGCTGGCACGCGTCGATTAAGATGGAACCGTATGAGGCACTTTATGGCAGACGTTGCCGATCACCGATATGTTGGGATGAGCCGTCCGATTTAGTTGGCACTGAACCAGACCTCGTGTTAGAGACGAGGGAGAAAGTTGAGTTGATTAGAAAGAGAATGTTGGCTGCTCAGAGTCGACAAAAGTCTTATGCGGATGTTAGGCGTCAACCTTTGGAGTTCGAGGTGGGAGATCATGTTCTGTTGAGGGTATCCCCGACGAAGGGAGTTTTCCGTTTTGGGAAAAAGAGGAAGCTCAGTCCGAGGTATATTGGGCCCTTCGAGATATTGTAGAGAGTCGGTGAGTTGGCATACCGTTTAGCTTTGCCTCCGTCGTTGAGTCATGTTCATAGCGTATTTCACGTCTCCCAGCTGAGGAAGTATGTTCCGGACCCGTCCCACATTATTGATTTTGGAGACGTGGAGATCGAGAAGGATGTTACGTTTGAGGAGAGGCCCATCAAGATTTTGGAGCGTCGAGACAAACAGCTAAGGCACAAAACCATTCCTTTGGTTAAGGTGCAATGGTCGAGACACGGAGTAGAAGAAGCGACGTGGGAGTTAGAGGAGGATATGCATTCGAGGCACCCCGAGCTTTTCGATTCTTAAGTTTCGGGACGAAACTTTATTTTAGAGGGGGAGAATGTAATATCCGTAACTTTCTATTTTTAGCAGTTTCCATTTTTGGTATATGTGTACTTTTATCGACTCGCTTGTAACCGTTTCGACATTTTGAATCTACTTTATTCATGGAGTTTTTTCATTTGGACGAGTTTTGGTGAAGTTTTCACGTGATTTCATTTTATGATATGTTTTGCCGTATGGACGTTCGATTCTCGTAAAACTCGTTCATTTTTGTGGTTTCTTGGTTTGTACAAGTTCGTATAATTGCGTTGGTCGTGTTGAGACTTTCAGTTTGCAAATCCGACGTCGTTTCGTGACTTCCGGTCACTTGGGCCATTTTTGTAATTTCCTATAAGTTTAGGGAATTTCTCATTCGTTGTCGTATTTCGGATTCCTGGGTAGTCGGAATGATGTTTTCTTGTGATGGTTAGACTCGTCATCGAATACTCTTCGTATTCGTATTTTTAGTTCGATAGCAGGTCCGGGTTTCGGGGTCGTCCGGAATCGTTTGGGCAATGACTTCGATCTTCTTTGTCGGTAGGGTGTTACGACCGTAACACCCATAAGTTACGGCCGTAAGTTGGCCATGTTATGGCCTTAAGTGTCCCCTGTTACGGCCGTAACAGCCCGCTGTTTTAAAACAGCGGGCAGAGGTCCAAGACCTCATTTTCTATCCTTTCTTTCGTTTTTCTTCACGGGGCGACTCCAGAGGCGATTCCTTCAGTTTTGATCGAAGAATTTTTTCGTGTTCCATCACCGTAGACTCGTAGTAGCATATCACCATCAGCGTAATCATCCTCCACCATCCGAATCCGAGGTATTTTCTTCAGGAACCCTAACTTGTATAAATTGGGGGTTTTTCTGGTTTTTCGTGATTGATTCCGAATTGTTCATGTATGTTGCGAAACTTCTTACCGATTGTTGTTATTGGGTGATTCCCAATCCGTTTTCTTCGAATTAATCCGTGAATTATCAATACGGGGATATTTTGCGTAAACCCTCACCCGTATCGATTGATCGTCTATTGTCGTGTATTGTAAGCGGGGTTATGGGAGTATTCCTTTCGTTTATTGATGTCTGTTGGGACTGAGTTATGTCAATTCTTCGTTAGGAACCGTCGTCTTCCACTCGGATCATCCATAGTCGTTTTTCACTTCCGATTCTTCGAAGATGTCACAAAGGCAAGTACTTTACGTTTGCTTACATGTTCTAGTATTTGAATTATGGCTGTATCGTGGTTGTTGTGGATGGATATGTGTATGTTCACCTAGGGACGGTCCGACGGGGCCTCTAGGGATACGTATTGCCGTGTGTGTGCGTATCATGAACTGTGGTTAACCACCCAGGGATGTCCGACGGGGCTCTGCGGGGTACGGTGGCCGTGAGTCTCGTACCAACGGTTAACTTTGAATTGTGATTTGTTGGAGATAATGTGTTTTGTGATTGTACATTGTAAATATTCCGGAATATAAAACGTTTTCTAAAATGATTTTTGGCGCATATATTCATCTGATTAGAATGTATTTCAAATGGATTGTACTTGCACTAGCAGTTGTCGCCAATCCCTTAAATGGGGGAAATACTTTTTGTATTTCAGGTATTGATCGTGGGGACAAGCGAGCACTCGAGCCGTATGAGGATGATGGGCAAGCATGATATTGTCCAGTAATTGATTATCGGTGTTATGTCTGTCGGTTATTATTGATGTCTGATTTTTGGGATTTCTGTATTATAAAATTGGTTTAAGTACTCGAGTACTTCCTGTTTGAAATTGTTAATGTTGTGTTCCCGTTTTGGGAAATGGATTTGATGTCAGATTTTATTTATCGGTTTGTAGTCTTTTATTTGAATTGTCATTTTATTAATGATTGTTTGTCGTTGTCGAATGTCTTGTTTGGTACGTTAGCCTGGTGGATTCCACAGTGTGGGGTCCACGGCGCTGTAATTGTAATATACGCAATTTTCGATTTCCGATAATTTCTTTTTTTTTTCAGCGTAAATCCGTTTTGACGACTCGCTCATGACCGTTTCGTCATTATGAGAATGATTAATTCTGCACTTTTTGACATCCGAGTTCGTTTCGGTGTCGTTTTGTTGAGTTCCGTGCTTTTTAGCGACTTTTCCGCGCTTGAGTTCGATTCTTGCTAATCTCGTTCGAAACTGCTGTTTCGAGTTTCCTGTAAGTTTGT
Source organism: Orobanche coerulescens (assembly GCA_033398695.1). Lineage (NCBI taxonomy): Eukaryota > Viridiplantae > Streptophyta > Magnoliopsida > Lamiales > Orobanchaceae > Orobanche > Orobanche coerulescens. The sequence goes on along the minus strand of CM065805.1, from coordinate 22,692,157 downwards.
TTAACTTCGTTAGACGTGTTGTGAACTTCGGTTTGGTTATTCGATCACGTATCGTGATTTCCGGGCATTTTGGGCCATTTTGTAATTTCTTAAAAGTTACGGGTATCCGTATCTGTAATTGTTGTCTCGACCCGTTTCTTGGTCGCGTATAATTAATTATTGCATTATGTTTTCATTTCGGTCGTTGATGTCGTCCGCAAACTTTTCGCCGTGTTCGCTCCGTGCGTTTTGGAAATCGAGTCGCCGAGCCCTCGTGTTCGAGCACCGCCGGACGGTTGCAGGATTGGTCGGACGATTGCGGGCACCGGCCGGACGGTGCGGCAGAACCGGCGTAGCGTGCGCTACGGCCGGAAGGCTGCGCGCGCTAACCGGCAGTGTAGCGCACACTATCGGCCGCCTAACGACGCTATCGGGTCTGGACAGTGGAGTCGTGGGTTCGAATCGGTCGAGGCTCGGCGGGTGGCGCCGCTCAGCCGGGCATTGCGCACGCTACGACCGACAGGTAGCGCGCGCTATGGCCGGAAGGCTGCGCACGCTACCTGGCCGAGTCAGTAGGGCAGTGTGGGCACTGGACTGCGGCCCGGGCCGATAGCGCACGCTAGCTCGGCAGCCTAGCGCGCGCTAGTCCGACCCAGTATAAATGTGATAGAGCAGTCACATTTCCTCTCGTCTTTCATTTCCTACCTTTCTCTTCCGCGGCTGGAGACTTAGATATCGTGGAGCCATGTTGTTTAACAACAAATACATGAAGTTCTTGAGGTTATATCATCAATCAATCATCCGTTATCATCCTTTGATCCAGCGAATCAAGGTAGTCTTCCTTAGAACCCTAATTTCGTGAATTTGGGGGTTTTTGCATTTTTGTCCGATTCGTTCCGTGTTGTTGATTAATTCATGATTGGTATGATTAATCTTGGTAGTATTCTTGTGTTTAACATCATTTAATCCATTGTTCTTCGTCGAATCGAAGTATATTTCTTGATTCCTTCAAATCGAATTTTTTGGGGATTTGTCCTCGTTCTCGTTTTCCATCCGTTTTTGTTGGATAGATTGTGGTTTAATGATGTTTTAAACATATTCTATGGATTGTATATCCATATTACAACTTGGAATTAAATTTTAGTGTTTAATCTGGAAGAATCGTGTTCTTTTCCGATTTGGGGAAAACACTTGAACATTCGTCGTTCGTTCTTTGAATTCAACGGCTTTGAGTCATGCTATGGAATTCATTTTCATTGTTGTTATTGTCCTCCGTAGTTTATGACCGCGAGTTGGCGATCGGTGGAGTCGGCGGGTTCGTAGTCAGTTCGTACCAACCTACTTCGGTCGTTTCTCCGCGTTGTGGTTGCTCGAGGCAAGTACCTTGCCCATACTATTCTTGTTTTGTGGATATGATAATTGGTGATCATCTAAATGTGTTTGTTTGGTCGTTTGAAAATTATTTTCAAAAGATTCGATTAGCCTTGTTAAAGGCTCTCTTTCAAAACGCGTGTGTTTTGTAAGTGTGTGGGTTGTAAGTGACTATGTGTATCCTTTGGATATGTTTGGAGTTGATGTGGTGTTTGATAATGCGTGTGTACGTATATGGCTTCATTGCAGTGTATCGCGGTTTTGACATGATGTGATGTTAGTTGTTACTCCTTTAAAAGGAGGTTGCGATGCTTAATGTTGTTTCGTTTCATAATCGATTATTGTTGTGTGCTTGTTATACGTGATGTGCCTCCGGGTAGGATGGTTGAATCTCCGGGATCCATACTTGCTAGTATGGGTCGGGCGAGACCGTAGGGTTATCCAATCCGGTATGTCTTGCGGGGCTCCGAGGTTCGTGGCTTGTTAGCCCGATGCCGGGATAACTAGTGGGGTTATCATCGGGTATGTCTTGCGGGGACTCCAAGGTTCGTGGCTTGTTAGCCCGATGCCGGGATAACTTATGGTTGTGATATGTGTGTGATTTGTTTAGCTAGCCAGCTCGGGAGGGTCCTTTGAGGCCTCGGGCGGGATCAATGGTATTACCCTGTTCCCAAGGCGATGCATGTGTTGTGATTTGTTTAGCTAGCCAGCTCGGGCGGGTCCTTTGAGGCCTCGGGCGGGATCAATGGTATTACCCTGTTCCCAAGGCGATGCGCGTGTGCGATTATGTTTTGTTGATTTTTATGTCCGTCGAGGACACATGATGTTGGCCCTGTGAATTGTTATCGGTTTTCTATTTGCGAAAATAAAACCTTTGGGGCGGTGACCCCTTTCGTCTTTTGGATTTTGAAAAGCGGGATTTGATAATCCTAAATTGTTTTCCATTAAAACTCTCGATGGCATTTTAAACCGTTTTATAAATTGTTTTCCCTTGATTTGTGATCTTTCGGTTTTGAAGTGTTTTACCCAAACTCTTGCCTCGGGTAGTATTCGTTTTGTTGTATTTTAATCTTTGAGGATTTCTGATTATTGTCATTCTTGGAACTTGAATTGTATGGCTCGTATTTTTCACTTGTACTTGCACTAGCAAAACAAAGGAGTTTTGCTAACCCCCAGTATTCGGGGGGTGGATGTCTATTTTTGCATTCAGGTTTTGGAGCATAACACAGGGTCGGCACGAAGGATGATGTAAGATGAACGATACTAATCACACGAGGATCCGTTGATGTCGTATTGATCTAGTTGTATTTTCTTTTCCGCTGTAGTATCTTTTCCCCGTTGTACGGGAGTTTATTGTATTTTGACCCCTGCGTGGGTATGTGTTTGGAATTGAGTTGTATGTTATTATTGGAAGACCGAATTGGTCTACTAAGTCATTTTAGCCTTAAAGGCGATGTTTAGATGTTTGATTTTAGTTATCAGCCTGGTATATCCTCGAGGAGAGGGTCTACGGCGTGTAATATCCCTGAGTGGATTGGGGGTGTTACAGTAATATGCCCTGAATGTCTTTTGGGTGTTACAGAATATGGTATCGGAGCTTAGGTTATGGATACCTAGGCTGTCGGTTATTTGGGTCTAGTTAAGTGTCGTTTTTGGGACAGTATCGCTGCTATGCCATCATCTCAGTATGCCGGTGCTCGTAAGTTTTTCCTAACTTGACTCGTTTCACCGTTCTGTTCTATTCCTGTCTTAGTATCTTGTTGTATTTTGTGTTTGAATTGTACTTACCCGTTACTTCTTCAGAATTCCTGCTGGTAGAGGACGGGGACGCAGTCGCGGACGCGGTAGGGGACGTGGTGCAGCCGGCGGGGCGGCCATGTCCGATCACTCAGGAACTGATTCGGCGATACCTTCTTTGTCAAACAGTGTTCCCCCTAGTTCCGGAGGTCAGCAGGACCAGTCTGCTAGCTCCGGTAATGCACATGAGAATGTTGGAGTGGCCAACATTTTGCAGCAAGTAGCGAACCAGATGACGCTGCGACTCGAGCCGCTGCAGTCGGCCAAGCTAATGCCAACCCGGTTCCGCCTACTGGATCCGGCAATGATAAGTTACTTCAGGACGTGATTCGTATGCGTCCTCCATAGTTTGATGGTGCTTCCGACCCTTCCGGTTGGGAGAATTGGATATTCGAGATGGAGAAAGTATTTGAGGCTGCTAATTGTTCCGAGGAGAGGAAAGTACCCATTGCACAGTACTTCCTCGCCAAGGAGGCAGCAACGTGGTGGAAAGTGGTGAAGCCGCGTGACCGGGCAACTACGTGGGCAGAGTTTCGGGATCTGATGGAAGATGAATTCTGTCCATGGCCAGTGAAAGAGGGGAGGATCCGAGCCTTCTTTGAGGCTAAGCCCCAAGATGTTCCTATTTCTCAAGCTATCAAAGACTACAATCAACAGCTGCATTACGTGAGAAACCAAGTCCGAGATGAGCTTGATAAGATCCGCCACTTTGATATGTGGATGAAACCGAGGGTGCGCCACTACATGTCTGGTCTGGGGTGCACGACTTTGAAAGAATATCAGAATAAAGCGATGGCTTATGAGATGTCGTTTTCTGCGACAGAGACGGATACCGAAGGAAAGAAGCAGAAGACCTCCGGTCAGTTTTTGGGAGGCAAGTCAGGAGGGTATCCGAAGGCTCAGTCTGGTTTGCGAGTCTTTGGGAATCAGTCGCCATCTGTTGGGCGAGGAAACGGTTCTAGTGCTCTCTCCTACTGGTTCCGTCCGTGGTCCTACGTGCTTCAACTGTAGTCGTCCGGGCCACATGATGAGTGAGTGTGATAGGCCTCCGATTCAGTGTCTTGCTTGTGGTCGGATGGGTCATCGTGCTAAGTTTTGTACGGATGCGGCTCGAACTCCAGTTACTCAGATATCAGCCCCAGCTGCGGGAGAGCCGAGTGTGAATCAGGCACCGACAGTTCCTCAGCCGCAGCAGAGTTTTGGTAGAGGTCGAGGACGTGGGCAGCCTTCTAGAGGGGGAGCTTCTAGTGCGGGGTCTGTTCCGTCCCGAGTGTATGAGATGAGACGAGCAGGAGATCCTGACGCTACGGTGGCTACAGGTACCGTCCACATCCTTGATCATCCTGTTTCCGTATTGTTCGATTCTGGTGCTACGCATTCTTTTATATCTATGGATTGTGTGCGTCGTCTGTATGTTGATTGCCTTGTTCTTGTGAGCCTTTTGTTGTTAAACTTCCTAGTGGGGATAGCATCGTGGGGGATCGTGAGGTTAGAGATTTTCCAGTGAGTATCGCGGGGAGGGTTTGGCCTTCCAATCTGATTGCGGTAGATATTAGAGATGAGGATTTGATTCTGGGTGAGGATTGGCTGGACCGTCATTGGGCGATCATGAATTATAGAACGAGGACTGTTTCGATGTTAGCCTCTGACGGTACCGAGCATTCTTTTGTGGGACGTAAGCGGAGTAGCCAAAGATTACTGATCAGCGCCTTGAGGGCGGTGAGATTTCTTCGGGGAGGTTGCACGGGTTATTGGTGTTACACTTTGAGATCGGAAGATGGGAGAGTCGAGCTCTCGTCTATTCCGGTAGTGTGTGAGTATCCTGATGTCTTTCCGCACGAGTTGCCGGGTTTGCCGCCGGACCGAGAGGTCGAGTTTACCGTCGATTTAGAGCCGGGTGCAACACCGATCTCTAAGACGCCAGACCGTATGGTGCCGGCCCAGATGCTTGAGTTGAAGAAACAGTTGGGAGAGTTGCTAGACATGGGGTATATTCAACCGAGCGCTTCGCCTTGGGGCGCACAGTCCTATTTGTAAAGAAGAAGGATGGGTCACTTCGTTTGTGTATCGACTACCGAGAGTTGAACAAAGTGACCATCAAAAACAAGTATCCACTCCCGAGGATTGATGATTTGTTTGATCAGTTGCAAGGGACAACCGTGTTTTCGAAGATTGATTTGGGATCGGGGTATTATCAGCTCCGAGTGAAGGATGCCGATATTCCGAAGACAGCCTTTCGGACGAGATACGGTTACTACGAGTTTTTGGTTATGCCTTTTGGGCTAACCAACGCACCAGCCGTGTTCATGCAGCTTATGAACAAGGTCTTTATCGAGTATCTCGATAAGTGTGTAGTCATTTTTATCGATGACATCCTGATTTACTCGAGGAGCGAGGAGGAGCACGCCCGTCATTTGCATATCGTGTTAGACATTTTGAGAACTCAGCATCTTTTTGCGAAGTTCTCAAAGTGTGAGTTTTGGTTACGGGAGGTTATGTTTCTCGGTCATGTGATCTCGGCCGAGGGTGTTCGTGTGGACCCACATAAGATAGAGGCAGTGTTGGATTGGGCGCCGCCCAAGAACGTGAAGGAGGTCCACAGTTTTTTGGGATTAGCCGGGTATTACCGTAGATTCGTCGAGGGGTTCTCTAAGCTCGCTCGACCGCTGACTCAGTTGTTACAGAAGTCAGATAAGTTTGTGTGGACCGATGAGAGGCAGAATAGTTTCGAGGAGTTGAAGAAGCGGTTGACGACCGCTCCTGTTTTGGCCTTACCAAGTGGTAATGAGGGTTTCTCAGTTTTTAGTGATGCTTCGCCAAGGGCTCGGATGTGTACTTATGCAAGACGGAGGACGATTGCCTATGCTTCCCGTCAGTTGAAACCGTACGAGTTGAATTACCCTACACACGATCTTGAGTTGGCCGCAGTTGTATTTGCGCTAAAGATCTGGCGTCATTACTTGTATGGCTCGTCATGTTAGATTTTCAACGATCACAAGAGCCTGAAGTACATTTTTACGCAGAAAGACATTAATATGAGACAGAGGAGATGGTTGAAGTTCATTAAGGACTACGACCTCGAGATTCTATATCATCCGGGTAAGGCAAATGTGGTGGCAGATGCCTTGAGCCGGAAATCGGTAGCGCTTCGGGCGCTTGAGTTGCTTACGGCCCAGTCGGGACTTTAGCGAGAGTTTATAAGGTTGAGCATTGAGGTTGTACTACCAGAGAGTTCCGGACAGTTGCGTACTCTTGAGGTTTCTTCATCTCTGGTCGATGACATTACATCGGGATAGTTGGGGGACCCGATGTGTATTCAGCTCCGAGAGAGTGTAGGAAAGGGAAAGCCCCTGGATTCGTTATTCATGAGGACGGTGTGTTGAGATTCCGAGGTCGATTGTGTGTTCCGAACGACTCGGGGTTGACAGTATTATGCGAGAGGCTCATGCGTCACCTTACTCAGTCCATCCGGGCTCGAGTAAAATGTATAAAGATTTGAGGAAAAATTTCTGGTGGAACGACATGAAGAATGAGGTAGTTCAGTTTGTGGCTAAGTGTTTGACTTGTCAGCAAGTCAAGATTGAGCATCAGCGGCCAGCCGGGCTGTTGAAGCCACTTCCCGTTCCGGAGTGGAAGTGGGAGGATATCTCTATGGATTTTGTCACGGGTTTACCGAGGACGAAGACTGGTATGAATATGGTATGGGTGATTGTAGACCGACTGACTAAGTCGGCGCATTTTCTGGGCATCAAGGATACTTGGGCCCCAGAGAAATTGGCTCGTATTTTTATCGCACAGATAGTGAGACTTCATGGTACGCCGACGACCATTATTTCAGACAGAGATGGCCGATTTGTATCGCATTTTTGGCAGGCGGTACATGAGGCATTGGGGACACAGTTACGTTTGAGAACTTCGTTCCATCCCCAGACCGATGGGCAGTCCGAGCATACTATTCAGACGTTCGAGGATATATTGCGCGCGTGTGCGTTAGATTGGAGTAGTGACTGGGAGGAGCATTTGGCCTTGATTGAGTATGCTTATAATAATAGCTGGCACGCGTCGATTAAGATGGAACCGTATGAGGCACTTTATGGCAGACGTTGCCGATCACCGATATGTTGGGATGAGCCGTCCGATTTAGTTGGCACTGAACCAGACCTCGTGTTAGAGACGAGGGAGAAAGTTGAGTTGATTAGAAAGAGAATGTTGGCTGCTCAGAGTCGACAAAAGTCTTATGCGGATGTTAGGCGTCAACCTTTGGAGTTCGAGGTGGGAGATCATGTTCTGTTGAGGGTATCCCCGACGAAGGGAGTTTTCCGTTTTGGGAAAAAGAGGAAGCTCACCCGAGGTATATTGGGCCCTTCGAGATATTGTAGAGAGTCGGTGAGTTGGCATACCGTTTAGCTTTGCCTCCGTCGTTGAGTCATGTTCATAGCGTATTTCACGTCTCCCAGCTGAGGAAGTATGTTCCGGACCCGTCCCACATTATTGATTTTGGAGACGTGGAGATCGAGAAGGATGTTACGTTTGAGGAGAGGCCCATCAAGATTTTGGAGCGTCGAGACAAACAGCTAAGGCACAAAACCATTCCTTTGGTTAAGGTGCAATGGTCGAGACACGGAGTAGAAGAAGCGACGTGGGAGTTAGAGGAGGATATGCATTCGAGGCACCCCGAGCTTTTCGATTCTTAAGTTTCGGACGAAACTTTATTTTAGAGGGGAGAATGTAATATCCGTAACTTTCTATTTTTAGCGCTTCCATTTTTGGTATATGTGTACTTTTATCGACTCGCTTGTAACCGTTTCGACATTTTGAATCTACTTTATTCATGGAGTTTTTTCATTCGACGAGTTTTGGTGAAGTTTTCACGTGATTTCATTTTATGATATGTTTTGCCGTATGGACGTTCGATTCTCGTAAAACTCGCTCATTTTTGTGGTTTCTTGGTTTGTACAAGTTCGTATAATTGCGTTGGTCGTGTTGAGACTTTCGGTTTGCAAATCCGACGTCGTTTCGTGACTTAGGTCACTTGGGCCATTTTTGTAATTTCTATAAGTTTAGGAATTTCTCATTCGTTGTCGTATTTCGGATTCCGGGTAGTCGGAATGATGTTTTCTTGTGATGGTTAGACTTCGTCATCGAATACTCTTCGTATTCGTATTTTTAGTTCGATAGCGTGTCCGGTTTTGGGTCGTCTGAATCGTTTGGGACAAGCACTTCGATCTTTGTCGGTAGGGTGTTACGACCGTAACACCCATAAGTTACGGCCGTAAGTTGGCCATGTTATGGCCTTAAGTGTCCCCTGTTACGGCCGAATAAATTTCATTGCTTTAAAACAATGGGCAGAGGTCCAAGACCTCATTTTCTATCCTTTCTTTCGTTTTTCTTCACGGGGCGACTCCAGAGGCGATTCCTTCAGTTTTGATCGAAGAATTTTTTCGTGTTCCATCACCGTAGACTCGTAGTAGCATATCACCATCAGCGTAATCATCCTCCACCATCCGAATCCGAGGTATTTTCTTCAGGAACCCTAACTTGTATAAATTGGGGGTTTTTCTGGTTTTTCGTGATTGATTCCGAATTGTTCATGTATGTTGCGAAACTTCTTACCGATTGTTGTTATTGGGTGATTCCCAATCCGTTTTCTTCGAATTAATCCGTGAATTATCAATACGGGGATATTTTGCGTAAACCCTCACCCGTATCGATTGATCGTCTATTGTCGTGTATTGTAAGCGGGGTTATGGGAGTATTCCTTTCGTTTATTGATGTCTGTTGGGACTGAGTTATGTCAATTCTTCGTTAGGAACCGTCGTCTTCCACTCGGATCATCCATAGTCGTTTTTCACTTCCGATTCTTCGAAGATGTCACAAAGGCAAGTACTTTACGTTTGCTTACATGTTCTAGTATTTGAATTATTGCAGTTAAGTGGTTGTTGTGGATGGATATGTGTATGTTCACCTAGGGACGGTCCGACGGGGCCTCTAGGGATACGTATTGCCGTGTGTGTGCGTATCATGAACTGTGGTTAACCACCCAGGGATGTCCGACGGGGCTCTACGGGGTACGGTGGCCGTGAGTCTCGTACCAACGGTTAACTTTGAATTGTGATTTGTTGGAGGTAATGTGTTTTGTGATTGCACATTGTAAATATTCCGGAATATAAAACGTTTTCTAAAATGATTTTTGGCACATATATTCATCTGATTAGAATGTAGTTCAAATGGATTGTACTTGCACTAGCAGTTGTCGCTAACCCCTTAAATGGGGGAAATACTTTTTGTATTTCAGGTATTGATCGTGGGGACAAGCGAGCACTCGAGCCGTATGAGGATGATGGGCAAGCATGATATTGTCCAGTAATTGATTATCGGTGTTATGTCTGTCGGTTATTATTGATGTCTAATTTTTGGGATTTCGGTATTATAAAATTGGTTTAAGTACTCGAGTACTTCCTGTTTGAAATTGTTAATGTTGTGTTCCCGTTTTGGGAAATGGATTTGATGTCAGATTTTATTTGTCGGTTTGTAGTCTTTTATTTGAATTGTCGTTTTATTAATGATTGTTTGTCGTTTTCGAATGTCTTGTTTGGTACGTTAGCCTGGTGGATTCCACAGTGTGGGGTCCACGGCGCTGTAATATGCCCTGAATGTCTTGGGGGTGTTACAAGAAGGACATTTTCGATGTTTCGACACTTAGTCATCGTTTAATCCATTGAACCTATTAGTGTTTGAACTCTTAGCATATTCATGAAGCTTCAAAACCGATTGTGACCAGTATATGGAGATTATCATAGTTCTTATGTCTTTACATAATGGAATCATACGTTTTGGGACATGAAATGGATTGAACTTAGGATATTTCCTTGAAATCAAGATGAATTATGATGTTGTGATGATAATAAGTATCCTCGTATCTCGTAGTCGTTTAATCCGTAAAGATCTTTCGCAAACCGTATGAGCATGATATGCACGGGGATGACATGTATTAACACTGAAGATTTCATGAGTTTCTTCACCATTAGATTAAGTCTACTGCCTAGTAGTAAACTGCCATGCACGGTTAGCGCACACTAAGATAGGTATATTAACGTGCGCTATCGGGAATGAGTAACGTACGCTACGTTTGGTACGTAACGTACGTTATGTCATCAAAGCGGTCGGGCCGATCGAGAGGATCGATGCAAGTGTAGTTAGCGACGCTAGACTTCGCTGCTTACGACGCTAACGGAAGCTTAGCGTACGTTACGTAGAGTACGTAGCGCACGCTAAGTAGTTCAGGCAGTTTACATTTTTAGAGCTTTTGGCCGTAGACCGGATTGTTAGACATTCGTACGACTTTAGATGAATTCTATATTATTCTTTTGTTAAGGTTCGAGCTTGCTACATTGATCGAAGGAGACGGCCTTCGAGTGTGTTGAGATCGTTGGAGAAATTTGTTCTTGCCATCCTTGAGGCAAGTATCGTAATTTGTTAATACTCATATTTTGAGTATACATGTGGTTTATTCATGTTGTTGAACATGGGATTTATTTCGTTGAATTGTCATGATATTCGTTATTCAGTGTTTGTATGTTCATGTTGATGGACATAGCGATTTTGCATATATGTATGCATGAGTTGTGTTTGTGTATATTGTACGATCTATGCTGAGGGCGCTGGATCGGATGTCCACCTCGTGTTGGTCCGACGGGATCATCTTAGGATCTAGGATGAGGGCGCTGGATCATTGGACGGGTTTTTCCACCTCGTGTTGGTCCGACGGGATCATCTTGGGATCTATGCTGAGGGCGCTGGATCATTAGAATACCCATGCTGTGTTAATGGAATCTTGTGGATTCGCATTGTCGGATTCCGGTAGCGGAGGTCCTGGTGGTGTATCTTGTTATGTATTGATGATACATATTCGATTTGTTTAATATGATACTTGTACTAGCATCGTTTTGCTAACCCCTTCGGGGGTGGACATTTGTTTTGATGTTCAGGTAGCCGAGGAGCGGGGAAACAGCCACAGTACCGATGTGACGACGAAGGGGTTCAGTGATGTTTGTCGTTGCTTTTGATTGTCTTCTTGGTTCATTTTCAGTACTCGAGTACGCATGTTTTATTAATATCATTTCGATATGGTTGTATTAATTAACTCGTTGGATCAGTTGAACCGGTTTTGTAATTTGAGTTTCTACGGTATTGTTGGATTATTCACATTTCTTTTAATTAGCCTTGTAAATCCTTACTTAAAGGGTTTACGACGCTGTAATTATTCCGAATATCTCGGGGTGTTACAGAATATGGTATCAGAGCTAAGATTCATGGATATATTGACAGTCGGGTTTTAGTTGGGTCTGTTTACGTTATTTGATTTACGGGTCGTTCGTAACATCACTGTTCAGCCAAAGTCGTCATGTGGACCGTGGTTGTAAGTCTCCTAATCTCTTATACTACCGTTTTACTTGATTTCTGTTTTGTGAGTATTTGACGGGCTTTATTTTGAAAATTTTGTCCTGGATATTGAGAAATTATGTTTACAGTATGTTGAGAGGAGGGCGTGGACGCAGACGTAGTCGTGGACGCGGACGTGGTAACATGAGACAGGAGGATTCCGCAACTACCCCAGAATTATCGGCTAGTCAAACCGATTCCCATTCTGGAGGGCAGTAGGGATCAGCGAATGACGACGCAAATCCTAACATGCCGAGAGTGCTTCAACAGGTGGTGGCTCAGATAAACCAGTTCGCTCAGGCAGTTGACCGCATGCAGACGGCGATGGGACAGCAGCACCACGAGGATAACCGGGGAGACAGATGGCTTGCTGAAGTGGTCAAATTGCACCCGCCAAAATTTGACGGATCTGCTGAGGCACTTACTTGGGATCATTGTCTAAAGGAGTTAGAGAATATATTCGCGGGTATTAACTGTCCCGAGGACCGGAGGGTTCCCATTGCCCGCATTTTCTCGACCGGGAGGCCTTTGACTGGTGGGAAGCTATTCGACCCGAGAATCATAATGCGGATTGGACGGAATTCAAACTAATGATGGAAGCACAGTATTGTCCTCGTCTAGTTAGAGAGGCAAAATCCGAGAGTTTTTCTCACCACAGAGTTCGGAAGCATCTGTGACAGATTTAATCAAAACTTTTAATCATCAGCTGACTTGTGTGCGACACTTGGTCAGAACGGAGGCAGAAAAGATTTTTCATTTCGATATGCGAAAGAAGCCGGAAATTCAGCAGTACATGTCCGGATTCGAGTGTACTACGCTACAAAGATCAAGACAAAGCGCTGGCCTACGACATGAAAGAGGCGGCGGTGGAGAAATCGATGGAGGCAAAGAAGCAGAAAGTGACCGGCAACTTCTTGGAAAATAAGAGTGGTGGGCCCCGCAAGGGCCAGTCTTCCTTTTATTCATCTAGAAAACCTCCACATCCTTCTAGAGGTGGAAAGAAGTTCCGGATAACATGAGTAGTTTCGGATGCATCAAAGAAGTGCTATAATTGTGGTCGGGCAGGGCATCGTGACTGCCCCGCATCTTCTGTGACTTGTTTCAATTGTGGGCAAGAAGGGCACCGTGCGGCTTTCTGTGGAGTAACGACTAGATCGTTTGGTACTCGCACTCCAGCGCCAGTTCCGAAGGAGATAAGTGTGAACCAGACGCAGCAGAGTGGATTTCAGCAGCAGAATGTTGGGAAGAGAGAGACATCCAGTGCTGGGTCCGTTCCTCCGCGCCTGTACGAGATGAGGAAATCTGACGATCAGAACACTGCTATTGCATCAGGTACGATCCAGATCCTTTTGCAACCAGTTAGTGTCTTATTCGATTCCGGAGCTACACATTCTTTCATATCATTGAACTGTGTTAATCGTTTGAAAATCTCGTGTTTATTTGATTGTGAACCATATGTTGTGGGTTTTCCGAGTGGAGAGAGAATTGTGGGAACCCTAGAAACTAGAGATTTTCCAGTGTCTATAGGAGGGAGAGATTGGCCATCGAATCTTATTGTAGTTGACATTCATGGTGACGACTTAATTCTCGGAGACGATTGGCTCAACCGTTATGGAGCTATTCCGAATTACCGAAAGAGAGTCATTTCTATCATTGCTGATGACGGATCTCAACACTTATTCAGAGGATGGAGACCGGGAAGCTCGGGAAAATTGATCAAAGCAATGAGAGCTGTGAAATTGCTGAAGCAGGGATGTCATGGACTTTGGTGCTATGCCATGAGGAAAGGAGGAGTAGAGATCTCGTCTATTCCAGTTGTGAATGAATTCTCAGATATATTCACTATCGAATTAGAGCCTGGAGCCGCTCCTATTTCCAGAGCACCATACCGCATGGTGCCAACCGAGATGTATGAACTAAAGAAGCAACTGGAGGAATTATTGCAGAAAGGTTACATTCAACCTAGCGTTTCTCCTTGGGGAGCACCTGTTCTCTTTGTCCAGAAGAAAGATGGATCCCTTCGATTATGTATTGATTACAGGGAGCTAAACAAGGTGACGATCAAGAATAAGTATCCTATACCTCGGATCGACGACTTGTTTGATCAACTGTAAGGGGCAAGGGTATTCTCGAAGATTGACTTGCGGTCAGGATACCATCAGTTGAGAATTAAGGAATCGGATATACCGAAATCTGCTTTCAGATCCCGGTACGGGCACTATGAATTCGTGGTGATGCCATTCGGACTTATCAATGCTCCTGCGGTGTTTATGCAACTGATGAATCGAGTATTCTTAGAATACCTAGATAAATTTGTGGTCGTTTTCATTGATGACATCTTGATCTATTCGAAAGACACAGAGGAGCATGCCGAGCATTTGCGTGTGGTTTTGAGCACCTTGAGGAAGGAACAACTCTATGCGAAGCTTTCTAAGTGTGAGTTCTGGCTTAGGGAAGTAACTTTCCTCGGGCATGTGATATCAGCTGACGGAGTTCAGGTGGACCCGAAGAAAGTCGAAGCAACCTTGGAATGGGAAGCTCCTAAAAACGTGAAAGAAGTCCGAAGCTTCTTAGGACTTGCTGGATATTATCGCTGTTTTGTAGAGGGATTTTCCAAAATTGCTCGCCCACTCACTCAGCTGTTACAGAAAACTCAAAAGTTCACGTGGGATGAGAAGTGCCAGGCTGGTTTTGATGAACTTAAGAGGAGACTGACGACAACACCTATAATAGCATTACCAGATGGAACTGGTGGATTTATGGTATACAGCGACGCTTCGAATCAGGGTCTGGGATGTGTGTTGATGCAACGGGATAAGGTGATCGCCTATGCTTCTCGACAGTTGAAACCGTATGAAGTTAATTACCCAACTCATGATCTGGAGTTAGCAGTTGTGGTCTTTGCCTTGAAAATTTGGCGACATTATTTATACGGTACTCATTGTCAGATCTTTACAGATCATAAAAGCCTCAAGTACATTTTCAGTCAGAAAGAATTAAACATGAGGCATACAAGGTGGCTGGAATTGATCAAGGATTACGACTTGGAAATTCTCTATCATCCGGGTAAAGCAAACGTAGTAGCCGACGCATTGAGCCGAAAACCTGTTTCTCTTCGAGTGTTGGAAGCACTTAGATCCCAAACCAGCATTCAACGAGAATTGATCCGCGAAGGGATTGAAGTATGGTCACCAGGAATCCAAGGGCAACTATATGTGATGGAACTGACTTCGTCACTAGTCGAGGAAATCAAATCTAAGCAGTTGAACGATTCTCTGATCCTTCGGTTATGTGACGAAGTAAAGAAAGGAAAGGCCCCAGGATTCGTGATACAAGATGATGGAGTTCTGAGATTTCAGAGTCGACTTTGCGTTCCCGATGATGATGAATTGAGACGGACAATTCTGAAGGAAGCTCACAGCGCGCCCTATTCTATTCACCCGGGCAGCAGTAAGATGTATAAGGATCTAAAACAAAACTTCTGGTGGGGGAATATGAAGAAGGACGTAGCAGAGTACGTTTCGAAGTGTTTGACTTGTCAGCAGGTTAAGATTGAACATCAGCGACCTGCCGGAATGTTAAAGCCGCTTCCGATCCCTGAGTGGAAGTGGGAGGATATCTCGATGGATTTCATCACCAATATGCCAAGGACCAAGACGGGAATGAACATGATTTGGGTTATAGTTGATCGACTAACCAAGTCGGCTCATTTCCTAGGAATTAAAGACACGTGGGGACCCGAGAAATTGGCACGAGTATTTGTTGCAGAGATAGTCAGATTGCACGGGACGCCGAAGACCATTATTTCAGATCGAGATGGTTGCTTCGTGTCGCACTTATGGAAGGCAGTTCACAGGGCTTTGGGGACCGAGCTAAACTTTAGCACGGCTTATCATCCCCAAACGGACGGTCAGTCCGAAAGGACTATACAAACAGTAGAAGACATGCTTAGAGCTTGTGCTTTGGATTGGTCAACTGATTGGGAGGTTCACTTGCCATTGATTGAATTCACCTACAACAATAGTTGGCATGCTTATATTAAGATGGCACCATTTGAAGCTTTGTACGGGAGAAGATGCCGATCACCCTTGTGCTGGGATGATTCTTCGGACTAGATCGGGACGGAATCGGAATTGATAGTTCAGACTCAAGAGAAGATAGCTTTGATTCGGGAAAGACTGTTGACTGCCCAGAGTCGACAGAAGTCTTATGCAGATGTGCGTCGTCGCCCTCTAGAGTTCTACATTGGGGACCATGTACTACTGAAGGTGTCTCCTACACGAGGAATTTTCCGTTTTGGGAGGAAAGGTAAGCTAAGTCCGAGATATATCGGACCATTTGAGATCCTCGAGAGAGTTGGGGATTTAGCATACCAGTTGGCCTTACCGCCATCGCTGAGTCATGTTCACAATGTGTTTCACGTATCCCAATTGCGGAAGTATGTACCAGATCCCAGCCATATCATTGAGTTCGATGAGATCGAGATAGCTAATGATGGCACTTTCGAAGAGAGGCCAATCAAGATACTTGAGAGTCGGATCAAACAATCAAGGAATAAACCAATACACTTGGTTAAAGTACAATGGTCACGACATGGAGCTGAAGAGGCCACTTGGGAAACGGAGGACAGTATGAAGACTAGATATCCAGAGTTGTTTTCATCTTAAGTTTCGGGACGAAACTTCTTTTTAGGGAGGAAGGATGTAATACCCAAGATTTATGATATGTATTTGAACCTTGTGTTATTGAAATTTTTGCATTTTGATCTGAGTATTATTCTCCGTATTTCAGGATCCGGTGTTGTTGAACGCATGATTTCATGAATGTGATCTAAATTGTGATTCTGCGCAAATAGCGCACGCTATCGACTAAGTGTAGCGTATGCTAATTTGGATCCATAGCGCACGCTGTGCATGAACCTTAGCGCACGCTATACGTAGTCAGCATGATTAAGACAGGGTGGTAGGTGAGATCGGCTACGGATTTCGGTCGGATCATGTCGGGATGAACCTAGACGGCTTTCGGGAAAAGCCAAGTCAACGCGGTAGCGCACGCTAATGATATGAGGATAGTGCACGCTAAATGCCGAGTACAGTGAAGTCAGTAAGCTTCATATGGCCGTTAGCGCACGCTATGGATAGGGACTAGCGCGCGCTAATAACCATTTTCTATAAATAGAACAGCATCCTTTTTCATATTTTCAGCCTTTTCACTTCCCACATCCGAATTCTTGGACTTGTAGAGTCACTCTCTTCATCCTAAACCTCTCATATCATCCTCCTAGCACGAGTTTGAAGATTTTAGATCATTGGAGATTGGTGTTCAAGCCTTCGGTGTTGGATTTCTTCAAGTTCATTCGTGTTCTTCGCTACTTTGAGGTAGGTGATTCTTCACCAATATTAGTAGTATTTTGAAGGATATTTTGATCATGATTTGGGATTTCTAGTCAGTTAAATTTTTAAGTAGTCGAACATCATGTGTTAGAAGGACATTTTCGATTTCTAAGATAGGTATATTAACGTGCGCTATCGGGAATGAGTAACGTACGCTATGTTTGGTACGTAACGTACGTTATGTCATCAAAGTGGTCACTGGCGATCGAGAGGATCACAAGACATAGTTAACGTATGCTAGACTTCGTCGTTTACGTACGCTAACGGGCAGGCTTAGCGTACGTTACGTAGAGTACGTAGCGCACGCTAAGTAGTTCAGGCAGTTTGCATTTTTAGAGCTTTAGGCCGTAGACCGGATTGTTAGACATTCGTATGACTTGAGATGGAATTCTATATTATTCTTTTGTTAAGGTTCGAGCTTGCTACGTTGATCGAAGGAGACGGCCTTCGAGAGTGTTGAGATCGTTGGAGAAATTTGTTCTTGCCATCCTTGAGGCAAGTATCGTAATTTGTTAATATTCATATTTTGAGTATACATGTGGTTTATTCATGTTGTTGAACATGGGATTTATTTCGTTGAATTGTCATGATATTCGTTATTCAGTGTTTGTATGTTCATGTTGATGGACATAGCGATTTTGCATATATGTATGAATGATTTGTGTTTGTGTATGTTGTACGATCTATGCTGAGGGCGCTGGATCGGATGTCCACCTCGTGTTGGTTCGACGGGATCATCTTGGGATCTAGGCTGAGGGCGCTGGATCATTGGACGGGTTTTTCCACCTCGTGTTGGTCCGACGGGATCATCTTGGGATCTATGCTGAGGGCGCTGGATCATTGGAATACCCATGCTGTGTTAATGGAATCTTGTGGATTCGCATTGTCGGATTCCGGTAGCGGAAGTCCGTGTGGTGTATCTTGTTATGTATTGATGATGCATATTCGATTTGTTTAATATGATACTTGTACTAGCATCGTTTTGCTAACCCCTTCGGGGGTGGACATTTGTTTTGATGTTCTGGTAGCCGAGGAGCGGAGAAACAACACAAGATCATGTGACGACGAAGGGGTTCAGTGATGTTTGTCGTTGCTTTTGATTGTCTTCTTGGTTCATTTTCAGTACTCGAGTACGCGTGTCTTATTAATATCATTTCGATATGGTTGTATTAATTAACTCATTGGATCAGTTGGAACCGGTTTTGTAATTTTAATTTCTGCGGTATTGTTGGATTATTCACATTTCTTTTAATTAACCTTGTAAATCCTTACTTAAAGGGTTTACGGCGCTGTAATTATTCCGAATATCTCGGGGTGTTACAATCTGTGCGTCTTGCTTACATATGTTGCTCCGGTAAGCAGTTTAGTGCTTCACGGAGTTTCATCAAGAAATCGAGATCGGAGAAATCCATAACAAGAGTCAAGAGATAGTTCTTCACAAGAAATCGTTGAAGAAATCGCCCAAGGAGATGACCTTGGGCTCCGATACCACTTATGATACGAATTATCCCGGAAAGGTGGATACGTATCGTTCGGAGTATACGTAAGTGTATGATAGCGGAAGGCTTTTTACGAATATGGTGTTTTTGGATGTATCTTTGGATGTAATATCGAATATGACAATGAAAATTTTGAACAAATGAAAATGGAAGTAATATTGGAAAAGGTGATAATATCGATCAAAGTGATTCGATCGAACAAGAACAAAGGTTTATCGAATTAGACCTATAATTCGATCAGGTGATTTCTTCTCAAGACCTATTGAGAATCAATCGGATTAATACTCGAAAACGCGTCGAATAAAAATCAAGTTTCGGTAAAAATCATTTACCAAGGATAGAAATACAAAGTGTATTCTTTCACATTCAACATTCAAATTCATTATCTAATCTATTACAAAGCTAAGTGAAGACTACTTATAGGGGGTGAAGTCTTCTACTTAAGGAATCAAACAAAAAAATAAAATAATTCAAAGATTACAAAATCTTTGAATAATCAAAACAAATCAAATAAAATACAAACAAGAAACATAAATCACAAAATGGGGGAAACATAATCCCTAAAATAAGTAAAAAGGAAAAGAGAAGTACAAAATACACAAAAGTGTATAAAATAAGGGGGTTGCCGGCAGGGACTCGATCGTGTCCCGTGACACGGCTGCGGCGCGGTCGACAGGCGCCGGCAGGTACTTGACCGTGTCCGCTTGACACGGTCGCGGCGCGCCAAGGACGTCCGACAATGACTCGTCCGACAGTGACTCGGCACGGGCGCGGCGCGACAAGGACGTTCGGCATTGACTCGACCGTATCCTGGAACACGGTCGGGCATCGGGACAGTCAGTTCCGGTAGTTCTGGGCGAGTAGGACTCGACCATGTCGCCTGGCATGGTCGGGTTCGGCCGACAGCGTTCCGGAATTTCCGGACGAGTACGGTACGGGCCGTGTCGGATGACACGGCCGAGTTCGGTCGGCAGTGCTCGGCATTTTCCGGCAGGGTGACATTTTCCAGCAGGCGACGACATTTTCCGGCAGGTTGACATTTTCCGGCAGGCGACGACATTTTCCGGCAGGTTGTGTCATTTTCTGGCTTGTGTCCGTTTTCTCGCCTAAAAATGTCGTCGTACGTGCATGACGTGTTGTAAGGCCGTTTATTTTGATCCTTGCTCCGTCTTTTTCATTTTGACTAGTTAATTTCATATCATTCCCTCCTCCTTTAAAAGGAATTGTCCTAAATTCCGTAATCCCGTCGTTTCTAG
The DNA here is from genome assembly GCA_033398695.1 of Orobanche coerulescens. Classification (NCBI taxonomy): domain Eukaryota; kingdom Viridiplantae; phylum Streptophyta; class Magnoliopsida; order Lamiales; family Orobanchaceae; genus Orobanche; species Orobanche coerulescens. The sequence goes on along the minus strand of CM065805.1, from coordinate 22,672,420 downwards.
ATGAATTAATTAATATCTTTACCTCAAAAATATCTGCGGTGTGTATCTGGTTCGGAATCTTGAGACGGTAGGTAGTAGGGGTTCCCAGAGAATTACCAACAAAATAACTATCATTATTAATAAAATAATAATAATTATTATGTGAGGCAAAATCTTTATCATCGTGGTTGAACTCATTGGATGCAATTTCAAGAACCAAGAAAATTGCCTCGGAATCACCTTTCATATCAAAATATTGGGACGGCTCGTCTTTAGGCTTGGTATCATAAATAGGAACCACTGGGTAAATATTGCACCGTTCTTCATCTTTATCAAAAATAGGTGGCCCATCATAATCATGGATCTCATGCAGCATGGTCGTGGGGCTGTGGATTATGGTGGATGACTGGTGGTCCATCGTGGCGGCGATCGTGAGGCATGGTGGTTGTGAGACATGGGCAGGTGGATCTCAATCCGGTAACGCTGTTATAGCGACAATCAGGGCTGCCAAAACTGTAACACCCCCAAAACCGTATGGGAATATTACACGCCATAGACCCTTTCCACAAGGATCTACCAGGCTAAACATCCATAAACAACCAAATGCTTTCCCGGCCAGGGTCAAACAATATAATAATACAGACCGTTAAGGTCACTTACACATGAATACACAGACCGATGAGGTCACACAACTCCATCAACAGAACTGATTAAAACAACATTACCCACAGAGGGGTCGAAATACAATACAGTGGAAGACTGAAATCAACTCTAACAACACAACAAAAATCTAAACAACTCTCGACTCTTGATTAGTATCGCAGCTCGTCATCCTCTTGTGCCAATCCTGGATCGCTACTCGAACTCGCATGTACCGACGCAAACAGACATCCACCCCCGACACGGGGTTAGTAAAACTCCACTGTTTTACTAGTGCAAGTATCAAATCATATGAAATATAACAAGCAAGTAATAATCGTGAATCAAATATAACAATAAAATATCAAAATATCCCCGGGAGGTTTTTACAAGGGAAGATAAGCTATGAAGCATTCAACAATTTACAGTACGAAAACATTTCCATAAATCTCGTGGGGCTCGGCCCAACATTCTTTTCTTAAAACTTTCTTACAAAAAGTTTGATTTACAAAACATGATTCGTGACACCGTGATCCCCTGTCACGTGTCTCCGTAGGTTCAACAACCTGCACGGACTTAACCAATCACAACAATCAATCATGCTCATGACTCCGTGATCGCTTGCCACGAGTCTCCGTAGGTTCAACAACCCACACGGATTGAGCCAACACAACAATCACAACAATCAATCATGCTCATGACTCCGTGATCGCTTTCCACGAGTCTCCATAGGTTCAACTGTTGGGATTCGGTGCCTAAAATGAAGGCCCATCGGAAGCGGTAAAACAAAAATTAATTCGATCCGAATCCCTACGAGGATCGATCGAGCTACGCATATACGAATATTAAATAAACAAGGGAAGATACGAAATCATACCCTTGTCGTTCGTTGATTATATGGAGTTCCTTCTCTTGAGCTATTCCCCAAACGATCCAAAATACTCCAAGCCCTTGGATGATCCAACGCCGAAAAAACCGCGTCTCTACTTGTCATGCGCCGGATAAACGAACGGAATGACAACTCTCGATTAACCTCTAAGGTTACGACTAGAATCAAGTGATGAAGCTTTGATTATAACACTCTAAGTGTTTAATTTATATCTCTCAATTTTATTTCTTGATATTTTCTCTAAGAATAACCAAGAAGTAAACTGAAGAAAGATGAAGACTTGAAGAAAACTTGGAGAAGTTTTTCTCTCTCTCTCCACTATATCTCACGGCTTATTCTCTAAAAAGAGAAGTGAGGAATAGTCATCTTTTAAGATTGTCTTCTCCTTCATTCTTTATTCACCTCCAACCAACCTACAATTCATCCACATGAGAAGTCACCCCACAAGTCCTTGTCTATCATTTAAAAATGAAAACAAAAGACAAGATGAAGTTAGGTGGAAGGGGAAGGGCAGCCATCTAGAAGGGGAATATGAGTTTGGTCCGTTTCGGACTTCCATGAGTCCAAACAGATAAACTATGATTCTGCTCTGATGTATTTATATTATTTAATTAATCCCATTAATTAATCATATCAAATACATAACAACATAATTAATTTCTCCAAGAAATAATTATATTTATGAATTAAAATTTAATTACCCAGTAATTTATTTAATCCATTAGGCCGTAAATCAATTTATCCAATAAATCGATTTAGACATCCAATGTCCCAAATTAGATATCCAATATCTAATATTCATAATGAGAGAATAAGCTTGATTCATTCCGTCGTTAATCTTATTGCGCGACTCGGTAGGTCCGTCTCAGTCAGCAATGGGAGGAACCAAAGAGTAGTAGCACCACCTAGCCAGCCTGGCGGCATACACTGTACCCCAACTGAGAACGAATGATTGGGATCATTCAAGAACCATTCTGTCGTGAATATCAGTATACGTATAAACCCTACTTTCAAATGTCCCGATCAAGTTATAGGGTCACGGTCAGTCAAACCCTATCTGTTACTTGACGCTATGCATGCGTTAATGCAAATCGAGATCATTGAGCTCTCGTGTATCCAATACAAATAGCTCTAATTCTTTGGACAAAGACTTATGATCTCATCTGCGAATAATCGCATAGGACATTTAACCCGCTCACTAATGGGAGAAAGAATTCTATCTTGGTATTCAGTAGGACCTGCTACTTGCCTGTCAAGATGCACGTCGAGGTTGACCCCCGCCTTCCGATTTACAGGGTCGAACTACTCTAATGAAAATCTTGACATCACAAGCACATCCCTACTAAATCCTCAAGTCGAAGGTTCACGAATACCTATCACAACCTTTCGATTCCGTCATTGACTGTCCCGGAGTGAAATCCGTGTGATGAATCGAGGGTGAGTCGGTTCGAGTATACTAATCCAATTAGCATACCTATAACGTATGCTCCCACTAACCATTAGCGTTCGACAGGCACTCTCCATGTCAAAGAACACGTCATACAAGTCTTCACATAAACTTAATGCCCAGTCAAGTTTCATCGACTTGCGAACGATTAAGTATTTGAGCTATAAACCTTTCCAGTGCCAACCTCCTTATCCAATAAGAAGTGGAACGTTTTGCTCTCAAATACATGGACTAGTTTCTATACATATATTTACGAGTTAGGAATGCCAGTAACTACTAGTAAATAAAGAAACATTCATTGCCTTATATTAATGATTTACATAATTACAAGTACAATGCCCTCACTCAATATCCTCTGAGTGGCATTCGAGGGCATACTCCCAACAATCTCCTACTTGCACTCAATGCCACACACTATGGTATCTAATGCCCATGTTCTCCAGATGACGCTCTAAGCTAATCTGAGAAAGTGGCTTGGTCAGTGGATCAGCGACGTAGTCGGATGACTCTACTCTATGCAGCACAATGTATCTCTTTGCGAACAAATTCTCTCACGAGATGATACTCTCTCTCAATATGTTTGGTAATATTATGAAACCTCGGCTCCTAGGCCTGTACTACCGCTCTGGCAGCGCAGCACAAGGTGTCATGTGAAGTTTATCCAGTAACTTCTAAGTCCGTCCTTTGGAGGCCCCCGAGGCCGCTTTTTACTCAGCCTAACATGTGGAATTAGCAGTCGCGCTATACTTGGCACTATGCCAAGATACTGCTCCTCCATTAAGAGTAAATATAGCCAGAAGTAGACATAGAATCGTCTTTCTGTCCTTGGAAGTTCAATACAGTGAATCCCATCACATTCAGTTCTCCACTGCCATATATAAGAACCAGATATCCAGTCCTTCTAAAGTACTGGAGAACGTTCTTTACGGCAGTCAAATGTTCCCTACCTAGGTTTGCCTGAAACCTACTCACCACGCTTACAGCATGCGCAATGTCAGGTCTGGTACACAACCTAGCATACATAAGGCTACCCACGGCCGAAGCATATGGTATATTACTCATTTTATTTCATTGTTCCTCACTATGAGGACACATTTTCAAGGTGAGTTTTATTCCATGTCGCATCGGAAGGAACCCTCGTTAAGATCGAATCTATATAGAGGGCTTGGGAAAAACTTATCATTCTCTTCGATCTATCCCAGTAGAGTCGAATCCCAAGAATATAGGTTTCTTCTCCCAAGTCTTTCATGGAGAAATTACTCAAAAGCCAAGCTTTCATAGAACTGAGCATTCCCACATCATTTCCTATTAGTAAAATGTCATCTACACATAGTACTAAGAATATGATCTAGCTCCCACTAACCCTCTTGTATACACAAGGTTCCTCTTCGTTTTGCATGAAGTCAAACTCTTTGACTGCCTCGTCAAAATGAATGTCCCAACTACATGAAGACTGCTACAGTCTATTTCATGGAGTCTACATCCACCATTGCTAGGTCATTTGGTCGTGGGTCGGTCTCTTGTTTATCACCTGGAACCTCGTAGAAACCCAGTTCCTCCAAGTGCATAAAACTATACCTCTCAGGTAATTGAGACACCCTACTAGACCTACGAGGTGGTTGTATTTGTGTTACAGAAGGTTCGGTTACAATTTCTTGCACAGATGTTTCCCGAGGAGTTTCATTATATTCTTCTAAAGAAATACTTCTACCTGCTCCGCCTTCCTGAATGAACTCATCTTCTAGGAAGTGTGCTTGTCAAGCAACAACGATCTTTCGATCTTCAGGCATATAGAATAGATATCCCATCGTCCCAGACAAGAATCCAATGAAACGTCCCTTCGCGGACCTAGCTTCCAACTTCTCCACCTTAGTCTTCTTGACATAGGTGGGACATCCCCAAATCCTAATATGATTAAGACTTGGTTTCCTGCCCTCCCACATCTCATGTGAAGTTTTAGGAACAGATTTGGAAGGACATCTGTTCAAGATGTAAGTGGCAGTTAGGAGTGCATACCCCTACAGGTAAATCGGTAAGTCAGTATAGCCCAGCATGGAACGGACCATGTTCAACAAAGTCCAGTTCCTTATTTCTGATACACCATTTAACTGAGGAGTACCTGGAGGTGTTAGTTGTGAAACTATTCCATGTTCCTTAAGGAACTTGTCAAACTCCGAACTCATATACTCGCCACCTCGGTCCGACCGAAGTACTTTGATATGATTACCAGTTTGTTTCTCAACTAGGGCTTTGAATTCCTGGAATTTCTCAAAGGCCTCGGATTTATGTTTCATTAAGATTACATAACCATACCTAGTATGATCATCTGTAAACGTAATGAAATATTGATATCCGTCACGTGCTGCTTCCAAAGCACCACATACATCGGTATGGATTAATCCCAGTTTATCAGCGGCTCTTTCAAAAGTCCCTGTGAAGGGGGACTTAGTCATTTTGCCTTTAAGGCAAGATTCACAAATAGGAAAGGGATCCGATCCCAATGGACCCATAAGTCCATCTTTTTCCATCTTGTAAACCTTGGTCTGACCAACATGTCCAAGTCTAAGATGCCATTTCAAAACTTGATTGGTTTCATCCCTACCACGTTTTCTAGTCATAGTATTCACAACTACTTTTTTGCTGAGATTTAGATGATACAATCCATTTAACAATGTAGCAGTACCCACTAGTTTATTTCTGAAATAAATTTTGCAGGAACCATCACCAATGAAAAATGAAAAGCCTTTTCGGTCCATGACCGGAATGGATACAATGTTTTTATGCCCCTTGGGCAAAACAAGTACATCTTCTAATGTCAGAACAAACCCGGATTCTAAATCCAAAAGAAGTGATCATATGTCGGTTGCCTCAACACTATACCTGCTTCCGACAGTGACCATTACTTTTCTAGCTCCAGGCTCCCTGAAGTGACATAAAGAATCGGACACTCTCTAGCCCAATGGCCCAGCTCACCGCACTTGAGACAAGCGTCTTTCTTCTTGCTCTTTGGAACCATCGGGGCCTTGTCCTTTCCCTTAAGGTCCTTAACTTGTGGTCCAGTTTGCTTCTTGGTCTTTTTCTTCTTATTCTTAGACCTCCGAGGTCCAGAAGAAATCACAAGAGCAGACTCCTTCATCCGCGGAGTCTTCATCTGAGACTGAGGGGTCACAAGTTTGTTCATTAGCCCAGCTAAATTACATCTAATCTCATTGCAGTTAAAGTTTATAACAAACTGTGAGAAGGAATCAGGAAGAGACTGTAGGATAAGGTCAGTTTGGAGAGAAGTATCCATTTTAAAATCAAGAGCCTCCAATCTCTCGATCATGGATATCATTTTGAGGACATGTTCCCCAACCTTCTCACCTTCTTTCATCCTTGCACCGAACAGTTGCTTGGATATCTCATATCTAGCAGTTCTGATGTGCTCACCATAAAGCTCGGTTAAGTGAGATAGAATCTGCCTAGCAGAAGTCATTTTCTCATGAACTCTCTGAAGCTCATTAGACATAGAAGCCATCATGTATGCACGGACTTTTACGTCATCCTTAACCCACTTTTCGTGGTTTTTGATCTCTTCCTGATTGCCTGCTCGCACAGAGGTGCCGGAATGTCCGTCTCCAAGATGTATCCCAAAGGCCTCTATACCGAGGACAATCATCGACAAGGCTTGACCCGCAGTTAGGTCCAATCAGGGTGTTCTTCTTGAGTAGAATAGCGAGCGGATTCATTGTCATATTGAGAGTTATGTCTGCATTAAGTATAACAGATTAATTAGTGACTTGTTATATTATGATCTGAGTATAGAATTAAGGTCTTTTCTATTCTTGTTACCCAGCTCCCACTATTTTTATCGGAACAACACACTCCCATGTGAAATCCGGAAGTATCGTCGCTCTACTTCATAGTGGTGATTGATTTCTTTACAAAGTTTAATAGAGGGCAACCCATACGGTTTATATTCTATTATTCTTTATAAAGTGGTGTCTAATACTAACCCATCTAATGGATGATTCGATCTTCTTTTACCCCTAGTTAACTTGCCCTCAACCCATTCGGTTTCTATGGCTCGCTGAACTATCTAAGTTTAAACCGCCAACTCCTATTAGTCTGACAATTGAATCTTACCCGGCGACCCATACGGTTTATAGGGGTTTGATTTGTCACAACCAAAGGCATCTAATGCACTCTAGGAATTTATCAACTTTCCCCAAAAATATTACCCCGACATAATCGGAAGAATAATATTCCAGTTTAGATTTCAATTTTCCATGAGTTTGACGGAGGGTAGGAAACCTCGTAACCTTTATAACTTAGTGTTTGTAAGTGGGAGTATTAACGTGATTATATGTTACACTTTGCACATTAATCCATTTATAAGCGCGGTTTGTCGGTTTGTTTGTTTATCATACAATATGAAAACATACACAACCTAAAACTAACAACATGCAGTTCATGGACCGTTCCTAGAACAAAAACATCGTAATCTAATTACATGTCTTCGGTCTTGAATCTTCGTCTACTCGAGCGAATCTTCCTCCGGTCTTCGTCATTACATATAAATTTTACATTTGAAAAATTGCATCCTATACAAATTTTCTAGTAAAATAAATAGGCTCAAAACGGCCTTTACAACCCAATCGAATAAAACGAAGAATTCAAGCTAAGTCCATGAACCACATCCCCATTCTAAAGCATTCATCCAATAAATACTATACAAATGGAAAGAGAGAAGATTACATATGATCCAACCAATAATCAACAATAAATAGAATTGATCCAATCAATTCAACAATAATCAACAATTTAATTTTCGTCCGTAGTGTACCCTTAAAATATTTTCTTTGAGTTTTCCCTCATCAAAAATTCCAAATTAATGATTTTAATACAGGAAAATTCAATAATCGAAAATATATCAAAACGAGACCAGGCCCGATTGCACGAAACCGCCAAAGAAGACCAGCACTCGCCTGGCAGCCTACAGGCCACGCCCGGCAGCCTCAGGACGCGCCCGGCTCCAGACAGGAAAGGGGGCCCGACCATGCCCGGACACGCCCGACAGGATATAGCACTACCCGACCGGATACAGCAAGTGCTCGGCAGGATACAGCAAGCGCTCGGCCGGATCCAGCGAGCACTCGGCTCGATACAGCAACACGCCTGGCAGGACTCGGCAGAATACAGCAAGCGTGTGGCCGGATCCAGCGAGCACTCGGCTCGATACAGCAACACGCCCGGCAGGACTCGGCTCGATACAGCAAGTGTCCGGCCGGATCCAGCGAGCACTCGGCTTGATACAGCAACACGCCCGGCAGGACTCGGCTCGATACAGCAAGTGTCCGGCCGGATCCAAATGAGCACTCGGCTCGACATAAAGAACACGCCCGGCAGATCGGGCAGATACAAGAAGCGTTCGCCACGGTCCGGACGTGCTCGCCACACTTTCACTGTATGGAAAATCGTCCAACGATTCGATACAGCTCGTTTTCGGGCAGATTTCTAAAATCCTGTTATTCCTGATCTGAATGTTATTAATATAAATCATATTTCCAAGAAAAACCTGATTTATACCATAACATAAAATCACGGAAAAACGACACTACGACGAGCAATAAAATATCTACAATTATCAAAGTGATTATAAATCATAAAATAAGCATTCCAAATGCTAAATATCATATATACGATCGCAAGACCTCGCTCCGATACCACTGTTGAGATTCGGTGCCTAAAACGAAGGCCCAGCGGAAGCGGTAAAACGAAAATTAATTCGATCTGAGTCCCTACGAGGATCGATCGAGCTACGCATATACGAATATTAAATAAACAAAGGAAGATACGAAATCATACCCTTGTCGTCCGTTGATTATATGGATTTCCTTCTCTTGAGCTATTCCCCAAACGATCCAAAATACTCCAAGCCCTTGGATGATCCAACGCCGAAAAAACCGCGTCTCTACTTGTCACGCGTCGGAGAAACGAACGGAATGACAACACTCGATTAACCTCTAAGGTTACGGCTAGAATCAAGTGATGAAGCTTTGATTATAACACTCTAAGTGTTTAATTTATATCTCTCAATTTTATTTCTTGATATTTTCTCTAAGAATAATCAAGAAGTAAACTGAAGAAGGATGAAGACTTGAAGAAAACTTGGAGAAGTTTTTCTCTCTCTCTCCACTATATCTCACGGCTTATTCTCTAAAAAGATAAGTGAGGAATAGTCATCTTTTAAGATTGTCTTCTCCTTCATTCTTTATTCACCTCCAACCAACCTACAACTCATCCACATGAGAAGTCACCCCACAAGTCCTTGTCTATCATTTAAAAATGAAAACAAAAGACAAGATGAAGTTAGGTGGAAGGGGAAGGGCAGCCATCTAGAAGGGGAATATGAGTTTGGTCCGTTTCGGACTCCCATGAGTCCAAACAGATAAACTATGATTCCGCTCTGATGTATTTATATTATTTAATTAATCCAATTAATTAATCATATCAAATACATAACAACATAATTAATTTCTCCAAGAAATAATTATATTTATGAATTAAAATTTAATTACCCAGTAATTTATTTAATCCATTAGGCCGTAAATCAATTTATCCAATAAATCGATTTAGACATCCAATGTCCCAAATTAGATATCCAATATCTAATATTCATAATGAGAGAATAAGCTTGATTCATTCCGTCGTTAATCCTATTGCGCGACTCGGTAGGTCCGTCTCAGTCAGCAATGGGAGGAACCAAAGAGTAGTAGCACCACCTAGCCAGCCTGGCGGCCTACACTGTACCCCGACTGAGAACGAATGATTGGGATCATTCAAGAACCATTCTGTCGTGAATACCAGTATACGTATAAACCCTTCTTTCAAATGTCCCGATCAAGTTATAGGGTCACGGTCAGTCAAACCCTATCTGTTCCTTGACGCTATGCATGTGTTAATGCAAATCGAGATCATTGAGCTCTCGTGTATCCAATACAACTAGCTCTAATGCTTTGGCCAAAGACTTATGATCTCATCTGCGAATAACCGCATAGGACATTTAACCCACTCACTAATGGGAGAAAGAATTATATCTTGGTATTCAGTAGGACCTGCTACTTGCCCGTCAAGATCCACGTCGAGGTTGACCCCCGCCTTCCGGTTTACAGGGTCGAACTACTCTAATGAAAATCTTGACGTCACAAGCACATATCTACTAAATCCTCAAGTCGAAGGTTCACGAATACCTATCACAACCTTTCGATTCCGTCATTGACTGTCCCGGAGTGAAATCCGTGTGATGAATCGAGGGTGAGTCGGTTCGATTCTACTAATCCAATTCTCATACCTATAACGTATGCTCCCACTAACAATTAGCGTTCGACAGGCACTCTCCATATCAAAGAACACGTCGTACAAGTCTTCACATAAACTTAATGCCCAGTCAAGTTTCATCGACTTGCGAACGATTAAGTATTTGAGCTATAAACATTTCCAGTGCCAACCTCCTTATCCAATAAGGAGTGGAACGTTTTGCTCTCAAATACATGGACTAGTTTCTATACATATATTTACGAGTTAGGAATGCCAGTAACTACTAGTAAATAAAGAAACATTCATTGCCTTATATTAATGATTTACATAATTACAAGTACAATGCCCTCACTCAATATCCTCTAAGTGGCATTCGAGGGCATACTCCCAACATCAACAACCCACACGGATTGAGCCAACACAACAATCACAACAACCAGTGCCGACCCCGTGAACCTGTGTCACGTGTCACCGTAGGTTCCGTCGAACCCGCACGGTTGGACGTACTGTGTCCTGATTCAATGGACCTGTGCCATGAATCATCGTAGGCCTCGTCAGACCCGCACGATTGGACCTCAGCACCACACACTAAGTTCTGATCCCATGGACCTGTGCCATGAATCCTCGTAGGCCCTATCGAACCCACACGAGTGAACTTAGCGTTCCAGTACACCACATTCACATTCACATTACATACAACAATGAGTGCAGTTAATCAATCACGTTGATCACCACAAAATCGTACGTCACACGCACATAACATAATCTCAACACTCTTAACAACTATCATCAATCAATGATACACAACCAACATAACATACGTTCGGTATGCAATACATTGCACAACAGCTAACACGTATACCAAAATTACACTATTATCACAAAGCCTTCGAATTGCGGAATACACAACCAATTCAAACGGAACATATTTACGAAGGGAAGAAAAATCATTATAAATCTCATACGTGATTATTAGTCGCAAGATACAAGTCGTATAATAAGATACTTGCCTTAATAACCGATACTGAATACCCTGAAGAACACGGTTCGACCGGGAAGCTTGTACCACGACGAAGACAACGAACGGAAGGGTTACGACTCACGTTTTTCACAAGGAATCTGACCCTAACATCATAAAATCAATAAATTAACGAACGAACGAGGAAGAATAAGCGTAGAACGCTCGGATTCTCTTTGTGACATTTTATCGAACACCTTCAAGGCGTCAATAAGATACTCAATAAAACGACAAATCTGTGGCAATCCAACCGAGGAATAACAAGGAATTTGATATAATATAGCTTAACAATCATCAATACATCACTATTCTGAGTTAAAACGGATTAAACGGACAAATCGAACAAAATCCCCAAAACTAGATATTAAGAAAACTTGCCTTGATTCGGCCGATCAGAGCAAGTTATGGAATGATTAATCGATGTTATGGACTCAGGAACTTCATGGAATTAACACCTAACAACATCCCTCCATGATCATCAAACCTCCAGCCGCGGAAGAGGATGAAACGAGTGAGAAAAATGATGAAAATCCGACTGTCCTGCCATATATATATCACCGGACACGGCAAAGAAACGGCCCACACCGGGCCGGGTGTCTCGGCCGTGTCTCGGCAGTTGCCGGTCTGCCGACCGGCGCAGACACGGCGCTTTCGGCAACGTTGCTGTGGCCATTTCGCCCAGGTCCGGCCAGCAGCCTCCAGGCACAAAATGAAGAATCACAACGACGATCCGAACGACCCCGAAACCCGAACCTGAATACGAATCGAAGATATGGTTACGAAGTACTCGCAAAGACGAATCTAAGAGCTAAGAGAACACACAATTCCGACCACCCGGAGGCTCGAAATTCGACAACGGAAGGTAATTACCCCAAACTTTGGGAAATTACGAAAATGGCCCAAAACGTCCGAAAATCACGATACGTGATCGAATAACCAAACCGAAGTTCACAACACGTCTAACAAAGTTAAACGGACTTACGGGAAACTCGAAACAGTACTTTCGGACGAGATTCACAAGAATCGAACTCGAGTGCGGAAAAGTCGTTAAGTAACACGGGACTCAACAAAACAATACCGAAACGAACTCGGATGACAAAAAGTGCAGAATTAATCATTATCAGAATGATGAAACGGTCCCAAGAGAGTCGTCGAAATGGACCTCCGCCAAAAAAAGAAAATTACCGGAAATCCAAAATTGCGGATATTACATTCTACCCTCCTTAAAAGAAGTTTCGTCCCAAAACATAAATCAAGTAGGGAAAAGCAATATCCCGCCAGGAAAACTCAACGAGATACACAAGAACCAAAAAAAAAATCGCGCCCAACGGCGAAACGTTACAAGCAACGTGAAAACACGCCCCACGACGACCATAACAACGCCACCGGGAATGATTCAAAACAATAACGAGCAATTAACGACGCATCACATAGCACATCACATGCACACATTTAATTAAAGAAACGTACGCGACAACAAGTCGCACCCGACTAAAACGGCTATGCGATAGAAACAAATAGAGTATCACGATAGAAATCATTCTGATTCTCATCAACAAGAAAATGTCCGACGTCAAAACACAAACAATTCAAGATAACGGAAAACGAGGGTACCGGATATTACATTCTATCTCACAAAAAATAAGTTTCGTCCCGAAACTTAAAATAAAACATCAGCGTAGAATACAAACAAAACCAAAAAGTTCACGCAACAAATATCAATCTCTACTCGAATTACAACACAAATACAACACGCAACTACGCTACTGGGCACCACTGAGATCTCCACGCATAGGGGCGGGATCTCGGCTCCCGAACATCTCAACGACAGTCTCGCATTGTACCGCCTGATGTCCCACATGTCTACATTTGAAACAGTTAACTTGTGGCGAGCGACAATTCTTCTGAGTATGGCCCACACGGCTACAATTGAAACATAACTTCACGCCGCTTGTCTTACTCGGCTCGTGAGTAGGATTCTTAGACTGATCAAACGAACGATAAGTGTACCCAGAAGGGCAATACAAGGTAATAGGCTCACGAATCTCACTTCTCTGGACTCTTGAAAAGTTACTCGAGGTCTTCTGCCTCTTACCTCCTGAGCTACCCTCTGACATGGAAACAGCCATCTCGATGGCTAGAGCTCGGTCCTAATAATCTTTCAAGGTGGTATACATGAGTGGAGCCATACTCTCACGGATATGGGGTTTCATGCGCATACTGAAGTATCGGACCTTGTCCGCTTCACTTCTCACTTGATCATGAACATAAGCCAACTATCGATTAAAATCGATTATCGCCTGGGATATCGACACATCCTGGGGCGTTGCCGAGAAAAACTCAACGATCCTGTGTTCACGAATAGGCAACGGGCAATACTCTGCCTCCATGGCGGTCTTAAACTCAGCCCATGTAGGTGTACGATCTGCAGGTACTACAGCCTGCCACCAGTCTGCAGCTTCATTGTCAAGCAAGTACTGAGCAATGGGTACCCTCTTTTCATCCAGACAAGCTACAGCATCAAATGTTCTGTCCAACTGGAAGAGCCAGCCTTCCCAACCTAACGAGTCAGATGAACCCACAAAACGGGGCGGCTGCATCCTCATCACATCTCGTAACCACTTACTAGCCCCATTATCCCCATCTAGGTTCTCATTCCGATGTACGGCCTGATTCATCTACACTAACTGATCAACCATCTGACGAAGGATGGTGGCGGCGCCAATGTCAACATTAACGCTAGCTGAATGAGAATGTCCCTGATCTGTACCGAGCTGATTGGTACTCGGCAAGGAGTGAGTCGCCCTCTCACGCTCCTGATTACGACTACCACGACCATGGCCTCGGCCTCGACCTATCGGCATACTGAACGGATGACCAAATAGAATAACGCAACCAAACAACCGTCACAACGTCAACATAGGACGATAATAGCAGCACGATAAAGCATCAACTCCAAGTCATCACACAAGTGCACGAACTAACACTGTAATTTAAGAACTTCATTCAAAAATAATTCACACAGTCACATCAACAGAGGTGTTTAGATTTTACCAAATCAAACACCGTCAAAACCACACACGTATCGTAGGGATCAAACACTAGCAGCAAAAATAAAATATTTCCGGGGTATTATTCAAATGATAAAATTTTAAAATTCTCAAGTTTGAAAAATTTGGTGAAATGAAATTTTTGAAAACACTTTTTATACCTCGATCGTTTAATCAAAACCATGTATCTCAACATCTAGAAAACACTGAAACATTCTCCGGCGAGCACAACAACACTACAAACTTATCACAACCACTTAGCCCCAACACGTGGACATAAGAAGTTTAAAATTCCGAAAACCAAAAATCGTTCTGCAAAATAAAAATTTCCCAAAATCCTTAAGTTCCTAAGCAAAACGACGGTAATATTTTACATTGTCCGAAGTACTTCAAAATACATTTTTCAAATACCGTCTGATTGTGTCATTGGAAATACACGACCCATTTGTCAAAAATTAACAAATTTTAAAAATCCACATAAACCGTGGTTTGACCGCACCACCAAAATATTTTCCAAAAATTGATTTCTACAAAAATTCTCAAACTGTAAAGTCCTTCAGAAAACATTCTCAAACTTACCCATAGCGGACAAAAATTACAACATTCCAAAAACAGTCGAATTTAAAACCACATACTCAAATGGCAGCCTGGGTCGCCGATTCAATCAAATGCATCTCGTGGTATCAAGTTTAAACACACAGCAAAATCATTCATCGAAGTTTCTCACAAACTCTATCATTTATACCTTCACAGAATCCATCAAGGTTTACATCTTTCACACCATACCACCCCACACGGTGGTTCAAAAGTAAAACAACAATACGCCCAGCTATACTCATACTATGTGCCACAAGTATTAAACACAACTACATTACACAATACTGTGTAAATAAAATCATGCACCTTAATTAACTCACTAAGATAAAATCGAGATACACAGGTATTACGCATAAAGGAGAAGACTTACATCCACAGGTCGCACGGAGATGACGGTTGCCCACGATACTAATCTCATCGGACACGTTGTGACTACGCACAACTCAACTTGTCACCTGACGACTCGAAAGACAAGACAACACATTACTCGACCGATCACGACTTGACTCGACCCGACAGCCTAGGTTTCCGCAACCTAATCTCTGATACCATAAATGTAACACCCCCAAAACCGTATGGGAATATTACACGCCGTAGATCCTTTCCACAAGGATCTACCAGGCTAAACATCCATAAACAACCAAATGCTTTCCCGGCCAGGGTCAAACAATATAATAATACAGACCGTTAAGGTCACTTACACATGAATACACAGACCGATGAGGTCACACAACTCCATCAACAGAACTGATTAAAACAACATTACCCATACAGGGGTCGAAATACAATACAGCGGAAGACTGAAATTAACTCTGACAACACAACAAAAATCTAAACAACTCTCGACTCTTGATTAGTATCGCAGCTCGTCATCCTCTTGTGCCAATCCTGTGACTGCTCCCCTGAACCTGCATGTACCTGGACGCAAAACAGACATCCACCCCCCGATTACTCTAGGGTTAGTAAAACTCCACTGTTTTACTAGTGCAAGTATCAAATCATACGAAATATAACAAGCAAGTAATAATCGTGAAAACAATCAAATATCAAAATATCCCCGGGAGGTTTTTACAAGGGAAGATCTATGAAGCATTCGAAAATAAGATTATCATCTCGAGAATTTTTAGAATTTCAAAACCTTTCGAAAATCTTAGGGTCTTAACCCAAATCTCAAATTGTATTTCAACAATTTATAGTACGAAAAAACATTTCCATAAATCTCGTGGGGCTCGGCCCAATATTCTTTTCTTAAAACTTTCTTACAAAAAGTTTGATTTACAAAACATGATTCGTGACACCGTAATCCCCTATCACGTGTCTCCGTAGGTTCAACAACCTGCACGGACTTAACCAATCACAACAATCAATCATGCTCATGACTCCGTGATCGCTTGCCATGAGTCTCCGTAGGTTCAACAACCCACACGGGAGCCAACACAACAATCACAACAATCAATCATGCTCATGACTCCGTGATCGCTTGCCACGAGTCTCCGTAGGTTCAACAACCCACACGGATTGAGACAACACAACAATCACAACAACCAGTCCCGACCCCGTGAACCTGTGTCACGTGTCACCGTAGGTTCTGTCGAACCCGCACGGTTGGACGTACTGTGTCATGATTCAATGGACTTGTGCCATGAATCAGCGTAGGCCTCGTCAGACCCGCACGATTGGACCTCAGCACCACACACTAAGTTCTGATCCATGGACCTGTGCCATGAATCCTCGTAGGCCCCGTCGAACCCACACGAGTGAACTTAGCGTTCCAGTACACCACATTCACATTCACATTACATACAACAATGAGCACAGTTAATCAATCACGTTGATCACCACAAAATCGTACGTCACACGCACATAACATAATCTCAACACTCTCAACAACTATCATCAATCAACGATACACAACCAACATAACATACGTTCGGTATGCAATACATTACACAACAGCTAACACGTATACCAAAATAACACTATTATCAAAAAGCCTTCGAATTGCGGAATACACAACCAATTCAAACGGAACATATTTACAAAGGCAAGCAAAATCATTATAAATATCATACGTGATTATTAGTCGCAAGATACAAGTCGTATAATAAGATACTTGCCTTAATAACCGATACCGAATACCTCGAAGAACACGGTTCGACCGGGAAGCTTGTACCACGACGAAGACAACGAACGGAAGGGTTCCGACTCACGTTTTTCACAAGGAATCTGATCCTAACATCATAAAATCAATAAATTAACGAACGAACGAGGAAGAATAAGCGTAGAACGCTCGGATTCTCTTTGTGACATTTTATCGAACACCTTCAAGGCGTCGATAAGATACTCAATAAAACGACAAATCCGTGGCAATCCAACCGAGGAATAACAAGGAATTTGATATAAAATAGCTTAACAATCATCAATACATCACTATTCTGAGTTAAAACGGATTAAACGGACAAATCGAACAAAATCCCCAAAACTAGATTTTAAGAAAACTTGCCTTGATTCGGCCGATCGGAGCAAGTTATGGAATGATTAATCGATGTTATGGACTCAGGAACTTCATGGATTTAACACCTAACAACATCCCTCCATGATCATCAAACCTCCACCGGAAGAGGATGAAATGAGTGAGAAAATGATGAAACCCCGACTGCCCCGCCATATATATACCTGCCGCAGACACGGCAAAGAAACGGCCCACACCGGCCGGTGTCTCGGCCGTGTCTCGGTAGCCGCTGTCTGGCCGACCGGCGCAGACACGGCCGGCAGCGCTGCCAGGCGTTTCGCCTGTGTCCGCCAAGGCCTCCGTGCACAAAATGAAGAATCACAACGACGATCCGAACGACCCCGAAACCCGAACCTGAATACGAATCGAAGATACGGTTATGAAGTACTCGCAAAGACGAATCTAAGAGCTAAGAGAACACACGATTCCGACCACCCGGAGGCTCGAAATTCGACAACGGAAGGTAATTACCCCAAACTTTGGGAAATTACGAAAATTGCCCAAAACGTCCGAAAATCACGATACGTGATCGAATAACCAAACCGAAGTTCACAACACGTCTAAAAAAGTTAAACGGACTTACGGAAACTCAAACAAGATTTCGGACGAGATTCACAAGAATCGAACTCGAGTGCGGAAAAGTCGTTAAGTAACACGGGACTCAACAAAACAATACCGAAACGAACTCGGATGACAAAAAGTGCAGAATTAATCATTCTCGGAATGATGAAACAGTCCCAAGAGATTCGTCGAAATGGACCTCCGCCGAAAAAAAGAAAATTACCGGAAATCCAAAATTGCGGATATTACATTCTACCCTCCTTAAAAGAAGTTTCGTCCCGAAACTTAAATCAAGTAGGGAGAAGCAATATCCCACCAGGAAAACTCAACAAGATACACAAGAACCCAAAAAAAATCGCGCCCAACGGTGAAACGTTACAAGCAACGTGAAAACACGCCCCACGACGACCATAACAACGCCACCAGCAATGATTCAATACAATAACGAGCAATTAACGACGCATCACATAGCACATCACATGCACACATTTAATTAAAGAAACGTACGCGACAACAAGTCGCACCCGACTAAAACGGCTATGCGATAGAAACAAATAGAGTATCACGATAGAAATCATTCCGATTCTCATCAATAAGAAAATGTCCGACGTCAAAACACAAACAATTCAAGATAATGGAAAACGAGGGTACCGGATATTACATTCTATCTCACAAAAAATAAGTTTCATCCCGAAACTTAAAATAAAACATCAGGGTAGAATACAAACAAAACCAAAAAGTTCACGCAACAAATATCAATCTCTACTCGAATTACAACACAAATACAACACGCAACTACGCTACTGGGCACCACTGAGATCTCCACGCGTAGGGGCGGGATCTCAGCTCCCAAACATCTCAACGACAGTCTCGCAGTGTACCGCCTGATGTCCCACATGTCCACATTTGAAACAGTTAACTTGCGGCGAGCGACAATTCTTCCGAGTATGGCCCACACGGCTACAATTGAAACATAACTTCACGCCTCTTGTCTTACTCGGCTCGTGAGTAGGATTCTTAGACTGATCAAACGAACGATAAGTGTACCCAGAAGGGCAATACAAGGTAATAGGCTCACGAATCTCACTTCTCTGAACTCTTGAAAAGTTACTCGAGGTCTTCTGCCTCTTACCTCCTGAGCTACCCTCTGACATGGAAACAACCATCTCGATGGCTAGAGCTCGGTCCTGATAATCTTTCAAGGTGGTATACATGAGCGGAGCCATACTCTCACGGATATGTGGTTTCATGCGCATACTGAAGTATCGGACCTTGTCCGCTTCACTTCTCACTTGATCACGAACATAAGCCAACTATCGATTAAAATCGACTATCGCCTGGGATATCGATACATCCTGGGGCGTAGCCGAGAAAAACTCAACGATCCTGCGTTCACGAACAGGCAACGGGCAATACTCTGCCTCTATGGCAGTCTTAAACTCAGTCCATGTAGGTGTACGATCTGCAGGTACTACAGCCTGCCACCAGTCTGCAGCTTCTTTGTCAAGCAAGTACTGAGCAATGGGTACCCTCTTTTCATCCAAACAAGCTACAGCATCAAATGTTATGTCCAACTGGAAGAGCCAGCCTTCCCAACCTAACGAGTCAGATGAACCCACAAAACGGGGCGGCTGCATCCTCATCACATCTCGTAACCACTTACTAGCCCCATTATCCCCATCTAGGTTCTCATTCCGATGTACGGCCTGATTCATCTACACTAACTGATCAACCATCTGACGAAGGATGGTGGCGGCGCCAATGTCAACATTAACGCTAGCTGAATGAGAATGTCCCTGATCTATACCGAGCTGATTGGTACTCGGCAAGGAGTGAGTCGCCCTCTCACGCTCCTGATTACGACTACCACGACCACGGCCTCGGCCTCGACCTATCGGCATACTGAACGGACGACCAAACAGAATAACGCAACCAAACAATCGTCACAACTTCAACATAGGACGATAATAGCAGCATGATAAAGCATCAACTCCAAGTCATCACACAAGTGCACGAACTAACACTGTAATTTAAGAACTTCATTAAAAAATAATTCACACAGTCACATCAACAGAGGTGTTTGGATTTTACCAAATCAAACACCGTCAAAACCACACACATATCGTAGGGATCAAACACTAGCAGCAAAAATAAAATATTTCCGGGGTATTATCCAAATGATAAAATTTTAAAATTCTCAAGTTTGAAAAATTTGGTGAAATGAAATTTTTGAAAACACTTTTTATACCTCGATCGTTTAATCAAAGCCATGTATCTCAACATTTAGAAAACACTAAAACATTCTCCGGCGAGCACAACAACACTACAAACTTATCACAACCACTTAGCCCCAACACGTGGACATAAGAAGTTCAAAATTCCGAAAACCAAAAATCGTTCTGCAAAATAAAAATTTCCCAAAATCCTTAAGTTCCGAACCAAAACGACGGTAATATTTTACATTGTCCGAAGTACTTCAAAACACATTTTTGAAATACCGTCTGATTGTGTCATTGGAAATACACGGCCCATTTGTCAAAAATTAACAAATTTTAAAAATCCACATAAAGCGTGGTTTGACCGCACCACCAAAATATTTTCCAAAAATCGATTTCTACAAAAATTCTCAAACTGTAAAGTCCTTCAGAAAACATTCTCAAACTTACCCATAGCGGACAAAAATTACAACATTCCAAAAACAGTCGAATTTAAAACCACATACTCAAATGGCAGCCAGGGTCGCCGATTCAATCAAATGCATCTCGTGGTATCAAGTTTAAACACACAGCAAAATCATTCATCGATGTTTCTCACAAACTCTACCGTTTATACCTTCACAGAATCCATCAAGGTTTACATCTTTCACACCATACCACCCCACACGGTGGTTCAAAAGTAAAACAACAATACGCCCATCTATACTCATACTATGTGCCACAAGTATTAAACACAACTACATTACACAATACTGTGTAAATAAAATCATGCACCGTAATTAACTCACTAAGATAAAATCGAGATACACAAGTATTACGCATAAAGGAGGAGACTTACATCCACAGGTCGCACGGAGATGACGGTTGCCCACGATACTAATCTCATCGGACACGTTGTGACTACGCACAACTCAACTTGTCACCTGACGACTCGAAAGACAAGACAACACATTACTCGACCGATCACGACTTGACTCGACCCGACAGCCTAGGTTTCCGCAACCTAATCTCTGATACCATAAATGTAACACCCCCAAAACCGTATGGGTATATTACACGTCGTAGACCCTTTCCACAAGGATCTACCAGGCTAAATATCCATAAACAACCAAATGCTTTCCCGGCCAGGGTCAAACAATATAATAATACAGACCGTTAAGGTCACTTACACATGAATACACAGACCGATGAGGTCACACAACTCCATCAACAAAACTGATTAAAACAACATTACCCACACAGGGGTCGAAATACAATACAGCGGAAGATTGAAATCAACTCTGACAACACAACAAAAATCTAAACAACTCTCGACTCTTGATTAGTATCGCAGCTCGTCATCCTCTTGTGCCAATCCTGTGACTGCTCCCCTGAACCTGCATGTACCTGGACGCAAAACAGCCATCCACCCCCGATTACTCGGGGGTTAGTAAAACTCGACTGTTTTACTAGTGCAAGTATCAAATCATACGAAATATAACAAGCAAGTAATAATCGTGAATCAAATATAACAATCAAATATCAAAATATCCCCGGGAGGTTTTTACAAGGGAAGATAAGCTATTAAGCATTCGAAAATAAGATTATCATCTCGGGAATTTTTAGAATTTCAAAACCTTTTGAAAATCTTAGGGTCTTAACCCCAATCTCAAATTGTATTTCAACAATTTACAGTACGAAAACATTTCCATAAATCTTGTGGGGCTCGGCCTAACATTCTTTTCTTAAAACTTTCTTACAAAAAGTTTGATTTACAAAACATGATTCGTGACACTGTGATCCCCTGTCACGTGTCTCCGTAGGTTCAACTGTTGGGATTCCACAGAAAATAAACGCAGCGGAAGAATAAACGGAATCCCTAAGAGGATCGATCAAGTAACGTATATACGAAAAGAAATATGAAGATCAAGGAATCAAAGTCCCATACCTTTGATGTCTCTGAAAAACCTTCGTATGATGATGATGATGATGATGATGAATAGCCCTTCGTTCCAAACACCGAAAGCACGGTGCCTCTACTTCACACGCCGGAACTTGACGGAAAATCAGCAAACTTCCTTTCTCTAAGAATGCGGCTAGGGAAGCTTGTAGGAATTTTTTCTCTCGATCTTTTCTACTAATAACTTGTCTCTAAGATCAAGTATATGCTATAGAAAATTTTTCTCACTCTTGAAGCTCTCTAAAAAAACGAAATATTCACTTCGGGAAGGAAGAAGGAGACTTTTATTATTGAAAAGACTTTCTTTTTACAATAATTACAAGCCTCACATGTAGAAGATTCTTTTAAAAGCATCTCTACACCTCACATGATCCCACAAGTGTATAATATAATGAGAGAGAGACAAAGTAGAGAGGAGGGGGGGCCTTATAGGGAATCTTCCAAGAAATGGGTCGAGTTAATTCGGCTCGTGTATTGGATGTTCGTCAAACGAATCCCTCATGAATCGGATGTCCGTCAAACGAATCCGTTTTATTTCCAATGTGTTTATACTAATTAATTAATCCAATTAATTAGTTATATCAAACACAAATATACATTTCTCTAAGAAATATAATTTATGAATTAAAGTAATCACCCAGTAACTTACTTACAATTCATAAGACCGCTATTTGATTTATCCGATAAATCACTAATATCTAATATTATAAGAGAGATTATTAATTCATATTTATCCGTCAATGATCCTATTGCGCGACTCCGTAGGTTCGTCTCAGCCGGCATTGGGAGGAATCAATGAGTGCGGGCAGCACTTAGCCACTTAGGGCCGCACTGTAAACCCCGACTGAGAACGAATGAATGAATCATTCCAAAACCATTATGTCATGAATACCATATACGTATAGACCCTTCATCAGATGTCCCGGTCAAATCTTCGGGTCACGGTAAAGTCAAACCCTACTGTTGACTAGACTCTATACATGTATTAATGCAAATCAAGACCGACTGATTAATAGTGTATCTAATACGACTATATCAGAATGCTTTGGCCAAAGACTTATGATCTTATTCGCCATTAACCGTATAGGACATTCGCCTGCTCACTAACAGGAGATAGAATCCTTTCTTGGCGTATAGTAAAGACTGCTACCTGCCCGTATAGTCCGCACTTCGAGGTCGACTCAGCAATTAAGCAAATGAGTCTAACTTCTCTAATGACAAACTAAACGTCACAGGCACATCTTCTACTGAAACCTCAAGTCAAAGGTCCACGTATACTATCACAACCTTTCGATTCGTCATCGACTCTCCGAGAGTGAATACCGTGTGACTGAATCGAGTATGAGTCGTGTTCGAGTATACTGGTCCCACCAATATACTTATAACTATGCTATCAAGACGTGCACACGTCCTAGAATCAGTTATACAAGTCTTATTAAAACTTAATGTCCTGTTAAGTTTTATCGACTTGCGAACTACTTAAGCATTCGAGCTCTAAACACTTCTAGTGCCTATCTCCTTATCTCCATAAGAAGTAGAATGTTCACTCTCAAATGCAAGGACTATTATTCTATATACCAAATCACAATGTCAGTGATATACAATAATATAGAAATAATAATTGCCTTATTAAATATAATATTCATAATTACAATACAATTGCTCTCACTCTCTCATCCTCTGAGTGGCATTCGAGGGCATATATTCCTAACAATCTCCCACTTGCACTCAATGCCACAAACTATGGTATCTAATACCCTTACTCACTAGATGTCTCTCTAAGACCTTCTTAGATAGTGGCTTGGTAAGAGGATCAGCAACGTTATTTGTTGTGTCTACTCTCTGCAGTGTAACATTCCCATCCCGAACCATTTCTCTAACAAAATGATATTTTCTCGCAATATGTTTGGTGTTGTGGTGAGCCCTAGGCTCCTTAGCCTGTGCAACAGCTCTGTCGTTGTCACAAAATAGTGTCACAGGCTTCTCTGCATTATGAACCATTTGAAGTTCCTCAGTGAACTTCTTTATCCAAAAAGCTTCTTTAGCAGCCTCCGTGGCTGCCTGATATTCGGCTTGACATGTAAAGATAGCAGTCGAACTTTGCTTGGCACTTCTCCAAGAAACTGCCTCACCATTCAGCGTAAAAATATACCCTGATGTGGACATCTGAGCATCCATGTCCCCCGAAAAATCTGAGTCTGTATAACCCATCACTCTTAGTTCTCCACCGCCGTATGTAAGAACCAAGTCTTTAGTCCTCCTTAGGTACTTAAGAATGTTCTTTACAGCAGTCCAATGTTCCTGCCCTGGATTCGACTAAAACCGACTTACTACGCTCACAGCATAGGCAATGTCTGGTCTAGTGCAAATCATTGCATACATAAGGCTACCATCGCCAAGCATAAGGTACCTTGCTCATTTCCTTTCTATCTTTCTCACCTTGAGGACACATCTCTAAGGAAAGTTTTGCACCATGTTGCATAGGTAGAAACCCTCTTTAGAATCTTCCATCCTAAATCGCTTCAGATCTTTTCTATGTAGAGGGCTTGGGAAAGACCTAACATTCTTTTCGCTCTATCCCTAGAGACGAATACCTGCATATAGGTAGCTTCTCCCAAGTCTTTCATTGAGAACTCTTTAGAAAGCCAAGCTTTCACAGAACTGAGCATTCCTACGTCGTTTCCTATAAGTAGAATGTCATCTACATATAGTATTAAGAACGCAATTTTGCTTCCACTAACCTTCTTGTAAATACAGGGCTCTTCTTCGTTTTGAACAAAATCAAACTCTTTGACTGTCTCGTTAAAACGAAGATTCCAACTCTGTGAAGCTTGCTTCAGTCCATAAATGGCACGATGAAGTTTGCATACTTTATGAATATTGGTTTGAGATATGAATCCATTAGGTTGTTCCATGTAAATCTCCTCCTCGAGGAATCCATTTAGGAATGCCGTTTTCACATCCATTTGCCATATTTCATAATCTAAGTGGGCTGCTATAGCAAGCATCATGCGAATAGACTTAATCATAGCTACAAAGTAGAAGGTCTCGAAGTAATCGATTCCTTCTCTTTGGGAATAACTCTTTGCCACAAGCCTGGCCTTATAGGTATCAACCTTGCCATCTCCATCAGTCTTTCTCTTATAGATCCATTTGTTTCCAATAGGCACTATGCCTTTAGGACGATCTACTAAAGTCCAGACCTGATTAGCATGCATTGAGTCTATCTCAGCTTCCATAGCTTCTTGCCACTTGGTGGAGTCAACGTCTACCATCGCTTGGTCGTATGTAGAAGGATCATTCTCTTGACTACTTTCTGTCATCTCATGGCCACCCAGTTCCTCTTGATGCAGATAGCCATACCTCTCAGGTATTTGAGAAATTCTACTAGACTTGCGAGGTTATGTTTGTATTTCACAATGTTGGGTTCTAATATCTTGCATAGGTGTCTCATTTGGTGTTTCTTTTATTTCTTCCAAAGAAATATTTCTACCTGCCCCTCCTTCCTGAATAAACTGATCTTCCAGGAAGTGTGCTTGTATAGCAACGATGATCCTATGATATTCGTGCATGTAGAATAGATATCCCATGGAATCCCCTGGATATCCTATGAAACGACCTTTCACAGACCTAGTTTCCAATTTCTCTACTTTAGTCTTCTTGACATAAGCAGGGCATCCCCAAATCCTAATGTGATTAAGACTTGGTTTCCTACCTCTCCACATATCATGGGGAGTCTTAGGAACGGATTTGGAAGAACATCTGTTCAAGATATGCACAGCAGTAAGGAGTGCATAACCCCACAGATAAATCGGTAGATCGGTATAGTTAAGAATGGAGCGAACCATGTCCAACAAGGTTCGGTTCCTTCTTTCTGATACACCATTTAATTGTGGAGTAGCTGGAGGAGTGAATTGTGACACTATTCCTAGTTCTTTTAAGAACTCATCAAATTCGGTACTCATGTACTCACCACCCCAGTCTGACCGAAGAGTCTTAACACGGTTACCTGTTTGATTTTCAACTAGGGCTTTAAATTCCTTGAATTTATCAAAAGCGTCAGACTTATGTTTCATTAAGTACACGAATCCATACCTGGTATGGTCATCAGTGAATGTAATGAAATATTGAAAACCATCTCGTGCCACTTTAAAAGGGCCACAGACGTCGGTATGGATCAATCCAAGTTTTTCAGCAGCTCATTCAAAAGTCCCTGCAAAGGGTAACTTAGTCATTTTGCCTTGAAGGCAAGATTCACAAGTTAGATAGGGATCTGATCCCAATGGACCTGTAAGCCCATCTTTCTCCATTTTATGAACCTTGGTCTGACCGATATGACCAAGTCTAAGATGCCACTTAAATGCTTGGTTTATTTCATCCCTACCACGCTTCCTAGTTATAGTGTTCACAGTTGTTTTATTCTTTAAATTTAAATGGTATAAACCATTTAATAATGTAGCAGTACCAACCAGTTTATTTCTGAAATAAATACGACAGGACCCATCTCCAATAAAGAAGTGAAATCCCATTCGGTCCATGATCGGAATTCATACAATATTCTTGTGCCCCTTGGGCAAAACAAGTACATCATCTAAAGTAAGAATAAAACCAGATTCTAAATCCAACATAAGGGATCCGATATCAGAAGCCTCGACACTATGCCCACTTCCGACGGTGACCATCACCTTCCCTGAATCCAGCTTCCTACTTCGTTCAAGATCCTGATTCATTGTACAAATGTGAGAACTCGCACCGGAATCAAGTATCCAAGAAGTAGAATATACAGTTACAGAACAATTTGTTTCTAAAACCAGTAGTTCTGTACCTGAAGGCACATTACGGTCAAGCTTTGGACAGTACATCTTCCAGTGGCCTAGCTCACCGCAGTTGAGGCATACATCCATTTTCTTGCCCCCTTGCTCTTTTGAACCATTGGGGCCTCGCCCTTTCCCTTGTCGATCTTAGCTATTGGACCTAACTGCTTCTTGTTCTTTTTCTTCTTATTCTTGGACTTCCAAGTCCCAGAAGAAATCACAAGTGCAGCTTCCTTTCCCTTTGTCTTCATCTGAGACTGGGCATTCGTCAGTTTGTTCATTAGCCCAGCTAAGTTACATGCAATCTCATTGCAGTTGAAGTTCATGACAAATTGTGAAAAGGAGTCAGGAAGTGACTGCAGGATAAGGTCAGTTTGGAGAGATGCATGCATCTGAAAATCAAGAGCTTCCAATCTCTCAATCATCGAGATCATCTTGAGGACATGGTCCCCAACCCTCTCTCCTTCCTTCATCCTGGCGCCGAATAATTGCTTTGATATCTCATATCTAGCAGTTCGGCTATGCTCTCCATAGAGCTCAGCCAGGTGCGCTAAGATGGCTCGTGAAGACGTCATCTTTTCATGGTCACGTTGAAGCTCATTGGTCATTGAGCCTAACATGTACCCTCGCACTCTAATGACGACTATAACCCAATTCTCATGGGCATCGACATCTTCCTGATTGGCTCGGGTTCTGCAGGAGCCGGGATGTCCGCCCAAGACGTATCCCAAAGATTTCCATAGTTAGGACAATCCTCAAGTTCCGGCCACCCACATAGTTCGGACCATCAGACGTTCTTTTTAAGTAGTATAGCGAGTGGGTTCATTGTCATATTGAGAGTTTTGTTAACTGCAGAGAATAATTTGAGATTCGTTAGTGTTTGTTTACTTATGATCCGAGTAAAGAATTTAAGGACTTTCTTTATTCATAACTCGGCTCCCACTATTTTATCGGCATTTACACACTCCCATGTTAAATCCTAAGTCTTGGGTGACTTCATAGTGGTGATCGATTTCTTTACAAAGTTTAAGAGAGGGCAACCCATACGGTTTATATTCTATTATTCTTTATAAAGTGGTGTCTAATACCAACCCATCTAATGGATGATTCGATCTTCTTTTACCCCTAGTTCACTTGCCCTCAACCCATTCGGTTTCTATGGCTCGCTGAACTATCTAAGTTTAAACCGTCAACTCCTATTAGTCTGACAATTGAATCTTACCCGGCAACCCATACGGTTTATAGGGGTTTGATTTGTCACAAC
The DNA here is from genome assembly GCA_033398695.1 of Orobanche coerulescens. NCBI lineage: Eukaryota > Viridiplantae > Streptophyta > Magnoliopsida > Lamiales > Orobanchaceae > Orobanche > Orobanche coerulescens. The sequence continues at coordinate 22,644,196 of CM065805.1, read as the reverse complement.
CAAAGGCATCTAATGCACTCTAGGAATTTATCAACTTTCCCCAAAAATATTACCCGACATACTCTAAGAATAATATTCCGTTTAGATTTCAATTTTCCATGAGTTTGACGGAGGGTAGGAAACCTCGTAACCTTTATAACTTAGTGTTTGTAAGTGGGAGTATTAACGCGATTATATGTTACACTTTGCACATTAATCCGTTTATAAGCGCGGTTTGTGGTTTGTCAATCATTCAAAATGAAAAACAATAAATAGCAACCTAGTTACTACCAACATATAGCTCATGGACTTTTTCCTAAGTATTGGGCCAAGCCAAATAAAGAAAGGAAAAATACAGTATTGATTCTTCGTCTTCTAGTCGGTCGTCTTCGGTCTTCGTCATAGCCATATGAATAATTACATCATTGAACAATACGTCCTATTATACATATTTTCTAGTAAAAATAAATAGGCTCAAAATGGCATTTACAACCATATCGAATCGAACAAATCAACAACTAAGTCCATGAGCTATATCACCATCACATAAGGCATCCCATACAACATGTAACGGTAAATGAAATTAAATAATCAACTAATATATTAATCCAATTAATATAAAAATTAATCTATTTAATTTCTACAATATTAATCAAATTAATATTTATAATCGTCATTTTAATCCGTTCAAAGTAGTCCGGCCAAAACAATATTCTCGTCTAATAATTTCCCTTAATAAAAATTATTCCAAATATTTTATTAAATCCAATTTAAATTTCGGAAATTATTACAACGAAATATAAACACAAAAATGGAGACCCGGAAAATCCAAGATCGTGCCCATTGACACCGATTCAAAATCGGTCCGCGAACCCGAGAACCACCGGACCGAGTCACTCTCGCCATCGCCGGCAGTGGCCGAGCTGCTACAGAGCCTACCGAGTCACTCTCGGCCGGCCAGCAAGCCCAAGAGCCGCCGCAGCCGTCTTCGTGCGGTATTCGTGTTTAACCCCCGTTTTTCTCATTTTTTCGACTCGCTTACAAAACGAAAAAGTTTCTTAACTTCATGAAGAACTTATAAATTAAAAAAAGTCAAAATTTTCAGATTTATAATTCACATAAAATAGTCGAAACTTGACTTACTACGAACGATTAAATTTCTTCGATTATATCTATTATGATTCTAAATCATAAACATCATCAAATAACATTCCAAATGCAAAGATGATCGTATATACGATATATTTGACCTCGCTCTGATACCACTGTTGGGATTCCACATAAAATAAACGCAGCGGAAGAATAAACGGAATCCCTAAGAGGATCGATCAAGTAACGTATATACGAAAAGAAATACGAACATCAAGGAATCAAAGTCCCATAGCTTTGATGTCTCTGAAAAACCTTCGTATGATGATGATGATGAAGAGCCCTTCGTTCCAAACACCGAAAGCACGGTGCCTCTACTTCACACGCCGGAACTTGATGGAAAAATCAGCAAACTTCCTTTCTCTAAGAATGCGGCTAGGGAAGCTTGTAGGAATTTTTTCTCTCGATTTTTTCTACTAATAACTTGTCTCTAAGATCAAGTATATGCTGTAGAAAATTTTTCTCACTCTTGAAGCTCTCTAAAAAAACGAAATATTCACTTGGGGAAGGAAGAAGGAGACTTTTATTATTGAAAAGACTTTCTTTTTACAATAATTACAAGCCTCACATGTAGAAGATGCTTTTAAAAGCATCTCTACACCTCACATGATCCCACAAGTGTATAATATAATGAGAGAGAGACAAAGTAGAGAGGAGGGGGGGCCTTATAGGGAATCTTCCAAGAAATGGGTCGAGTTAATTCGGCTCGTGTATTGGATGTTCGTCAAACAAATCCCTCGTGAATCGGATGTCCGTCAAACGAATCCGTTTTATTTCCAATGTGTTTATACTAATTAATTAATCCAATTAATTAGTTATATCAAACACAAATATACATTTCTCTAAGAAATATAATTTATGAATTAAAGTAATCACCCAGTAACTTACTTACAATTCATAAGACCGCTATTTGATTTATCCGATAAATCACTAATATCTAATATTATAAGAGAGATTATTAATTCATATTTATCCGTCAATGATCCTGTTGCGCGAATCCGTAGGTTCGTCTCAGCCGGCATTGGGAGGAATCAATGAGTGCGGGCAGCACTTAGCCAGCCTAGCGGGCCGCACTGTAAACCCCGACTGAGAACGAATGAACGAATCATTCCAGAACCATTATGTCATGAATACCATATACGTATAGACCCTTCATCATATGTCCCGATCAAATCTTCGGGTCACGGTAAAGTCAAACTCTACTGTTGACTAGACTCTATACATGTGTTAATGCAAATCAAGACCGACTGATTAATAGTGTATCTAATACGACTATATCAGAATGCTTTGGCCAAAGACTTATGATCTTATTCGCCATTAACCGTATAGGACATTCGCCTGCTCACTAACAGGAGATAGAATCCTTTCTTGGCCTATAGTAAAGACTGCTACCTGCCCGTATAGTCCGCACTTCGAGGTCGAGTCAGCAATTAAGCAAATGAGTCTAACTTCTCTAATGACAAACTAAACGTCACAGGCACATCTTCTACTGAAACCTCAAGTCAAAGGTCCACGTATACTATCACAACCTTTCGATTCGTCATCGACTCTCCGAGAGTGAATACCGTGTGACTGAATCGAGTATGAGTCGTGTTCGAGTATACTGGTCCCACCAATATACTTATAACTATGCTATCAAGACGTGCACACGTCCTAGCATCAGTTATACAAGTCTTATTAAAACTTAATGTCCTGTTAAGTTTTATCAACTTGCGAACTAGTTAAGCATTCGAGCTCTAAACACTTCTAGTGCCTATCTCCTTATCTCCATAAGAAGTAGAATGTTCACTCTCAAATGCAAGGACTATTATTCTATATACCAAATCACAATGCTAGTGATATACAATAATATAGAAATAATAATTGCCTTATTAAATATAATATTCATAATTACAATACAATTGCTCTCACTCTCTCATACTCTGAGTGGCATTCGAGGGCATAGATTCCTAACATCAACAACCTGCACGGACTTAACCAATCACAACAATCAATCATGCTCATGACTCCGTGATCGCTTGCCACGAGTCTCCGTAGGTTTAACAACCCACACGGATTGAGCCAACACAACAATCACAACAATCAATCATGCTCATGACTCCGTGATCGCTTGCCACGAGTCTCCGTAGGTCCAACAACCCACACGGATTGAGCCAACACAACAATCACAACAACGAGTCCCGACCCCGTGAACCTGTGTCACATGTCACCGTAGGTTCTGTCGAACCCGCACGGTTGGACGTACTGTGTCATGATTCAATGGACTTGTGCCATGAATCAGCGTAGGCCTCGTCAGACCCGCACGATTGGACCTTAGCACCACACACTAAGTTCTGATCCCATGGACCTGTGCCATGAATCCTCGTAGGCCCCGTCGAACCCACACGAGTGAACTTAGCGTTCCAGTACACCACATTCACATTCACATTACATACAACAATGAGCACAGTTAATCAATCACGTTGATCACCACAAAATCGTACGTCACACGCACATAACATAATCTCAACACTCTCAACAACTATCATCAATCAACGATACACAACCAACATAACATACGTTCGGTATGCAATACATTGCACAACAGCTAACATGTATACCAAAATAACACTATTATCACAAAGCCTTAGAATTGCGGAATACACAACCAATTCAAATGGAACATATTTACGAAGGTAAGCAAAATCATTATAAATCTCATACGTGATTATTAGTCGCAAGATACAAGTCGTATAATAAGATACTTGCCTTAATAACCGATACCGAATACCCCGAAGAACACGGTTCGACCGGGAAGCTTGTACCACGACGAAGACAACGAACGGAAGGGTTCCGACTCACGTTTTTCACAGGGAATCTGGCCCTAACATCATAAAATCAATAAATTAACGAACGAACGAGGAAGAATAAGCGTAGAACGCTCGGATTCCCTTTGTGACATTTTATCGAACACCTTCAAGACGTCGATAAGATACTCAATAAAACGACAAATCCGTGGAAATCCAACCAAGGAATAACAAGGAATTTGATATAATATAGCTTAACAATCATCAATACATCACTATTCTGAGTTAAAACGGATTAAACGGACAAATCGAACAAAATCCCCAAAACTAGATTTTAAGAAAACTTGCCTTGATTCGGCCGATCGGATCAAGTTATGGAATGATTAATCGACGTTATGGACTCAGGAACTTCATGTATTTAACACATAACAACATCCCTCCATGATCATCAAACCTCCAGCCGCGGAAGAGGATGAAACGAGTGAGAAAAATGATGAAAAACCCGACTGTCCTGCCATATATATACTGCTGCCGGACACGGTGCAGCAAACGGCCCACACCAGCGCCGGGTGTCTCGGCCGTGTCTCGGCAGGCTGCCGGTCCTGGCCGACCCGGCGCAGGACACGGCGCTCGGCAGCGCCATTTTCAGGGCCGTTTCGCCCAGGTCCGGCCAGCAGCCTCCAGGCACAAAATGAAGAATCACAACGACGATCCGAACGACCCCGAAACCCGAACCTGAATACGAATCGAATATACGGTTACGAAGTACTCGCAAAGACGAATCTAAGAGCTAAGAGAACACACGATTCCGACCACCCAGAGGCTCGAAATTCGACAACGGAAGGTAATTACCCCAAACTTTGGGAAATTACGAAAATGGCCCAAAACGTCCGAAAATCACGATACGTGATCGAATAACCAAACCGAAGTTCACAACACGTCTAACAAAGTTAAACGGACTTACGGAAACTCAAACAAGATTTCTGCATTGAGATTCACAAGAATCGAACTCGAGTGCGGAAAAGTCGTTAAGTAACACGGGACTCAACAAAACAATACCGAAACGAACTCGGATGACAAAAAGTGCAGAATTAATCATTCTCAGAATGATGAAACAGTCCCAAGAGAGTCGTCTAAATGGACCTCCGCCGAAAAAAAGAAAATTACCGGAAATCCAAAATTGCGGATATTACAAAACTGGGGAAGATGCCGGTGGCGGAACAGGTAAGTTGTCGTCATTCCATTGACAAGAACTGTCAAAAACTCCATCAATGGCGGTAGCCAAGTGAGACCAGAAGAAATCAAATTCCTCCATTTCAGTTCCAGATGACAAGAATCAAGAGATATTTCGTTAACAAGCAATCGTTGAATAAATCGCCCAAGGAGATGACCTTGGTCTCCGATACCACTTATGATACGAATTATCCCGGAAAGGTGGATATGTATCATTCGGAGTATACGTAAGTGTATGATAGCAGAAGGCTTTTTACGAATATGGTGTTTTTGGATGTATTTTTGGATGTAATATCGAATATGACAATGAAAATTTCGAACAAATAAAAATGGAAGTAATATTGGAAAAGGTGATAATATCGATCAAAGTGATTCGATCGAACAAGAATAAAGGTTTATCGAATTAGACCTATAATTCGATAAGGTCATTTCTTCTCAAGACCTATTGAGAATCAATCGGATTAATACTCCAAAACGCGTCGAATAAAAATCAAGTTTCGGTAAAAATCATTTACCAAGGATAGAAATACAAAGTGTATTCTTTCACATTCAACATTCAAATTCATTATCTAATCTATTACAAGGCTAAGTGAAGACTACTTATAGGGGGTGAAGTCTTCTACTTAAGGAATCAAACAAAAAAATAAAATAATTCAAAGATTACAAAATCTTTGAATAATCAAAACAAATCAAATAAAATACAAACAAGAAACATAAATCACAAAATGGCGGAAACATAATCCCTAAAATAAGTAAAAAGGAAAAGGGAAGTAAAAAATACACAAAAGTGTATAAAATAAGGGGGCTGCCGGCAGGTACTCGACCGTGTCCCGTGACACGGCCGCGGCGCGGTCGACGGGCGCCGGCAGGGACTCGACCGTGTCCCCTTGACACGGTCGCGGCGCGACAAGGACGTCTGACAGTGACTCGTCCGACAGTGACTCGGCACGGGCGCGGCACGACAAGGATGTTCGGAATTGACTCGACCGTGTCCTGGAACACGGTCGGGTATCGGGACAGTCAGTTCCAGCAGTTCTGGGCGAGTAGGACTCGACCGTGTCGCCTGGCACGGTCGGGTTCGGCCGACAGTGTAACACCCCAAAAACCGTATGGGAATATTACACGTCGTAGACCCTTTCCACAAGGATCTACCAGGCTAAACATCCATAAACAACCAAATGCTTGCCCGGCCAAGGTCAAACAATATAATAATACAGACCGTTAAGGTCACTTACACATAAACACACAGACCGATGAGGTCACACAACTCTGCAACAGAACTGACTAACAACATTACCCACACAGGGGTCGAAACACAATACAGCGGAAGACTGAATCAACTCTAACAATACAACCAAACTCTACCAACTCTCGACTCGTGATTAGTATCGCAGCTCGTCATCCCCTTGTGCCAATCCTGTGACTGCTCCCCTGAACCTGCATGTACCTGGACGCCGAACAGACATCCACCCCCCGATTACTCAGGGGTTAGTAAAACTCCACTGTTTTACTAGTGCAAGTATAAAACGATACGAAATGCAACAAGTAAATAGCAAATACGAATTTAATATGGAAAACAATTATCAAAATGTTTCCGATAAGTTTTAGAATTTCGAACTCAAGTAAGAGATATTTGAAAAGGAACACATCATCTCGGGGATTTTTAAAGCAGAAATTCTTTTGGACCTCGAGTCCCAATTTACAAAACCTTTTCGTAAACATTAGGGCCTTAGCCCGATTCTCGTTTCAAAGCACACTAGATAATATATCATTATGAGTCTGAGACCCATATTTAAAATGTTACCCAAACAATCACTGCTACACGATCATTGTTCGTACACATCATGTACCGAACTCCGGAGGCCTCGACGGACCTTACCCGGACCACACACACTGTTCGTACACATCATGTACCGAACTCCGGAGGCCTCAACGGACCTTACCTGGACCACACACACTGTTCGTACACATCATGTACCGAACTCCCGAGGCCTCAACGGACCCTACCCGGCCACAAACATCGTTCGTACACATCATGTACCGAACTCCAGAGGTCTCGTCAGATCCTACCTGGATCACACACCTTGTTCATACACATCACGTACCGAAATCCAGAGGCCTCGTCAGACCCTACCTGGAACACACACACACACACATCGACACGACACAACTCATAATCATCAAATATCAAGCCATTCCACATTACACCGAAATGTATAATCAAGTACGTAAGCCAAAACAACACAATTATCATAATCATCACAACAACTCAACAATGACCAACCATACCCGGCACAAACTTAGATGATCAACACGACCAACACAATTTCACGACGTTAGCTAAGTGAGGGTATTATCGCTACCATCAATCATTCATAATAATTAATTCTTACGAAGCAATTCACGAAAGTAAACCAAATTCATCACAACCATAACACGACGTACCTATTCACAAGACACAATTCGTATAGTAAAATACTTGGCTTAATAACTGCTACCGAATACTCCGAAGAACACGATTCGACCGGGAAGCTCGGACCCCGGAGAAGACAACGAACGGAATGGTTCCGACTCGAATTCTTTGCGAGAAATCTGACCCTAACATCATACCATCAATAAATTAATGAACGAACAAGGAAGAATAATCGTAGAACGCTCGAATCCTCTTTGCGACATTTTATCGAACACCTTCAAGGCGTCGATAAGATACTCAATAAAATGACGAATCCTCGGCTATTCAACCGTGGAACAGCAAGGAATTCGACATAATATTGTTTAACAATCATAAATCCATCACTATTCTGAGTTAAAATGGATTAAACGGACAAATCGAACAAAATCCCCAAAACTAGATTTTAAGAAAACTTGCCTTGATTCGCTGGATTGAAGGATGTTACGTGATGATAAATTGGTGTTATGAACTCCAAACTTTGTGGATTCATAGTATAACAACAAATCTTCGACTTCCCAAATAATCCAGCCGTGGACAGGAAGGATAGGAAATGAAACGAGTGAAAAAAACGACTGCTCGGCCATATTTATACGCTTGCCGGACACGGCGCAGCAACCGGCCCAGACCAGCGCCATGTGTCTCGGCCGTGTCTCGGCAGGCTGCCAGTCCTGGCAGACCCGGCGCAGGACACGGCGCTCGGCAGCGCCGTTTTCAGGGCTGTTTCGCCCAGGTCCCGCCAGCACCCCCCAGATGTAAAAAAAAGTATTCCGATGATCCGAACGACCCCGAAACCCAAACCTGATTACGAATCGGAGATTCGGGTACGAAGTACTCGCAAAGACGAATTCGAGCACCAAGAGAACACACGATTCCGACCACCTGAAGGCTCGAAGTTCGACAACGGAACGTAATTACCCCAAACTTTGGGAAATTACGAAAATGGCCCAAAACGTTCGAAAATCACGATACGTGATCGAATAACCAAACCGAAGTTCACAACACGTCTAACAAAGTTAAACGGACTTACGGGAAACTCGAAACAGTAATTTCCAACGAGATTCGCAAGAATCGAACTCAAGTGCGGAAAAGTCGCCAAAAAGCACGGAACTCAACAAAACGACACCGAAACGAACTCGGATGACAAAAAGTGCAGAATTAATCATTCTCGGAATGACGATACGGTCCCAAGAGAGTCGTCGAAACGGACCTCCGCCGAAAAAAGAAAATTATCGGAAATCCGAAATTGCGGATATTACATTCTACCCTCCTTAAAAGAAGTTTCGTCCCGAAACTTAAATCAAGTAGGGAGAAGCAATATCCCGCCAGGAAAACTCAACGAGATACACAAGAACCGAAAAAAATCGCGCCCAACGGCGAAACGTTACAAGCAACGCAAAGGAATATACGGTGTGAAAACACGCCCACGACGACTAACACAACGCCACCAACTATGTTTCAAAATAACAATGAGTAATTAACAACAGATCACATGCACACATTTAATCAAAGAAACGCACGCGACAACAAGTCGCACCCGACCACAACGACTATGCGGTAGAAACAAATATAGTATTATGATAGAATTCACTCCGATTCTCGTCAACAAGAAAATGTCCGACGTCAAGACACAAACAATTCAAGATAACAGAAAACGAGAATACCGGACATTACATTCTATCCTATTAAAAATAAGTTTCATCCCGAAACTTAAAATAAAACATCATGGTAGAATACAAACAAAACCAAAAAGTTCACGCAACAAATATCAATTTCTACATGAATTACAGCACAAAGTACGATACACAACTACATCACGGGACACCACCGGGCACTCCCCGAGTAGGAACGAAAACCCAATTCCTGAACATCTTGGCAACGGTCTCATAATGCACCGCGCAGTGACCCACTTGGCCACACTCGAAACAGTTGACTAACGGTAAACGAGAATTTTTCGCAGTACGAGATCAGGCAACAACAGTCAGACAACCCCGTTCGAACAACAACGATCAAACAACAACGATCAAATAACAATGATCGAACAACAATGATCAAATAACAATGATCGAACAACAACGATCAAATAACAATGATCGGACAACAACGATCAAATAACAATGATCGAACAATAATGATCAAATAACAATGATCGAACAACAACGATCGAACAACAATGATCGAATGACAACAGTCGAACAATGACTCCGAAGTCCCTACTTCAACTCCAGACATTAAAAGAACTGATAGAAAGTGAAAGATGTTACTTCCAAACAAGGTTCGCAAGAATCGAACCGAACTCGGAAAGGTCACAATGACAAACAGGTCGATCTGAAACAAGGTCACAACCAGTTCGAACGATGACAACTGAGACATCAAACAAGTTCAAAAAGTATCGACGAACACGTGCAAGTCGATAGAATTTAGAAGGAGAAACTGCAGAAGTCAAATATAGTACGGGTATTACATCCGACCTCTTATAAAAGAAACGTCATCCCCGCAACTCACAACAACGGAAACAAGGTAACAACACAAAAATCATCCGACAGGAAAATATCCCATGGGTCTCTCAGAGCCGATCCTGATATATGTGCTGAAGCGCGAACTCCAAAAGTCTTAGTAGCCAATTCGCAAAACTGAATTCGGTGTCCCTCGAGTCCGCACTTGAAACGCGTTACTGACGAGAAGGACAATTTACACGTGCATGCCCCGGCACATCATGGTTGAAACACCTCGGCTCGGCATACCGAAAATACAAATGCTAGATACAATGGGGCATAACGTCGCAAAACAATATAGCGGAGATGCCAACTCAGCACAACAAAGAATCAAAACACATATCATATACAATGATTACCACCGTAAAGTAATACACACACAAACACTACAACAACGACGGTATCGTTCGGCGACCTCAACGGCCCGAATGATAACCAGCACATAATTACAAACATTATGAAACAATCACACATGTACATAAACGTACAAACCCAAGCTTCAACAGCTCACACTCGTGCGACAACACGCAAATCACCACGAGGCGATAAACAGTAAACACCAGTTCACACCTCTCACAGAGGGCTAGTACAACAAATATGTGGCAATGCCTCGACGTTCATGCCACCAATTCGATCATACTCGGGAGAAAACATCATAACGACAACGCGAACATCATACATACATACCCAGCCCTCAAACGGGAATGGATAGGTTTTAAAAATAAAAACCTCCTTTTGAAAATAATTTTGGAAACACCGATTGATCTTGAGTATCACCCTTCAAAAAAAAGTACAATCGTGAAACATCGTTATCGAGACTTTGGAAAACTATTTCGCATTCGATAAAAATGAGAACACTTTCTTTTCGTGAAAAACTTTCGGAAATATTCGACCCTTGGGTCTAAGTAAAGTGTTTCTAAAACATTGGAAATATCTCAAAACATTTTGGTCCTCGAGGTAGAAGAATTTTGAAACATATTGTGGCACCTTGGATGTACCATGAGAAAATAATTCATTTTAAAAGTACGTCTCGAAATTTATTTTCTAAGGTACTCAAAGTTTTCAAAGATAATTCAATGGGCTAGAATGCCCAAAAATTTCAGATAATTACACGGAATATTATAGCGCCGTGGGTCTCGCGCCGGAACCCACCAGGCTAAAAACCATTTACAAAACACCAAAAAGGTCGATGACGGTAATATTTCAAAAACTCACAAAATCCATTTACAAAATACTAAATACCGTCATAAGAATTTCGCCAAAACGATCAAGGCCATAATGCCAAAAACTCGGTTAAGGGAATCGGTTTTCGAAATAAAACTCAGCCGGTAAAATACCAAAAGCCATTACAAAAGAACTCACGCAGCGGAAAAAAGAATACAGTCCAACATGCACAATCCAATTGAATACATCTCACAGCATCTAGTTTACACATACAACAAAACCATTCCTCGGAGTTTCTCACGAACTCAATCGTCGATACCTTATTCGAAACTCAACAAGGTTCTCAATTTTCACACCATACCACCCCTCACAGTGGTTCAAAGGTAAAACAACAATAGGCCCAGTTTTATACATATACTATATCACACGTATTAAATACAACTATATTCACAACACCGTGCAAATAAAATTATGCACCGCAATTAACTCATTTAGATAAAATCATGATACACAGGTACTTCGCATAAAAGAGGAGACTTACGTCCACAGGCCGCACGGAGATGACGGTCGCCCACGATACTAATCTCATCCGACAACATATCCGACACGTTGTGACTACGCACAACTCAACTTGTCACCTGACGACTCGAACGACAAGACAACACATTACTCGACAAACCACGACTCGACTCGACCCGACAGCCTAGGTTTCCACAACCTAAGCTCCGATACCATAAATGTAACACCCCCAAAACCGTATGGGAATATTATGTAACACCCCAATTTCACTTTGGGTTATTACACGCCACAGGACACACAAAGGTCCCGCCAGGCTGACGACACACAGGATTAAACCACAACCAATACATAATAACCATGACATAACAGTCCAACAAAGGATACAAAACACAAGTTAGGCCTCGGCCGCGGCCAAAATAGTATATTTCAACATCAATCACTGAACGCAAACATTACACGACAAAGTACAACTCAAAACCAACCATAATACAATATATAAAACTGACTCAAACATCACAAATACAACGACTGATACGAGCTCTCTAACATCCAGTGTGCTTGTCAACTCCGTGTGCGCCACACGGGGGCTCCTGTCCCTCGAGAATACTTGAAATGTACAAAACATTCCACCCCAACAATGGGGTTAGCCACAACCGCTAGTGCAAGTACAGTATTACAATTATTTTAATCCACAGGCATTTCCAAATCATTTCAAAATCCAAAACAGTTCAATTCGCAATATTCAGGAATATCAATATCGATCACCAGTAAAAACACTCCGACAATCCTCGCGACCCGGTCCGGCCCTAAAGCCACCAAGTCCCTGTGTGCCCCGTCAAGCAATCCCCAGGTGAGGATGTCCACTCAAAGTATCTCTCGTGACCCGGTCCAGCCGCTAAGCCACTAGGTCCCCGTGTGACCCCGTCGAGTCAATCCCCAAGTGAGAGTACCCGAGAATAACCTTTCAACTCTCATTATTCTCTAAACCATCACAGAAATGCATGCCATAAACTAATGCAATAAAGTACTTGCCTTGACTTTCTTACTCTCAAAGGAACAAACAACGAACAAGGCTACGGTCCGAACTATCTTCCAAATCCCGCTCCTAACAAACATTGAGGCTTAATCATTTACAATTTTGTTGGAAAACACTAAAATCCATCCTAAGTTCTACCCTTAGGACCATTTAATCGAGCACTACGAGGGCATAATGGGTTTTGCTCGATTTACAAAAGAAGATTTGGAATCAATCCACAAAACCTTGAGGAAATCATGAAATCATACTTATGCAACTATTTTCAACTACAATCCATCATAATTTGGAGCTAAAACGGTTGGAGAAACGAGATCCCCAAAACCCCCAAATTTCCCCAAAGTTAGGGTTCTACGGAAGGATTACCTCAATTCCTTGGTGAAGATGATGTAGGATTGATAGATCTCTACTTGAAGTTGAAAAGATTTGAGTTTCAACCATGCTCCGACAAAACCCTCGCCTACACAGCCCTAGAGTCGTCTAGAAGCTCGAAGAAGAGGAGAGAAGATGAAAAATGACAAGTGTTGACCGCAACACATGTATTTATATAAGTGCGCCCTAGCGCGCGCTAACGCTTACCGAATAGCGTGCGCTATCGGCCTAGGTCTGCAGCCCAGACCCTTCTGCCCAGCCGAGCTGGTGTGCACCACATCCGACAGCGTGCGCTACTCAATCGAATTAGCGTGCGCTGTACCGCCGAGTTAGCGCGCGCAGCTCCCGCCTTAGCGTGCGCTATCTAGTGCCCAGTCTAAGTCCAGAACCTTCTGTCCTATTCAGAAACCCTTCTGTCCATACCGGTAGCATGCGTTACGACCGAATAGCGTGCGCTACGACTGATGAGTTAGCACACGCAACGACCGTCTTAGCGCACGTTACCTGTTGGTCTGGCCAAGGTCCAGACCTCACTGTCCTTACTGTCCGAGTCACTTAGCACGCGCTATCACCCAACAGTGGCGTGCGCTACCTGTTCCCTTAGCGTGCGCTACTATGATGCCTTAGCGTGCGCTAGCTCGATTTTTAGTCCCAGTCCAGTGCTCTCTGGACTGCCCCATGCTGCCGGTTAGCGTGCGTAACTTCTTGTAGTAGCGCGCGCTAGCCTACAACTTCTGTTGCGTACGCTACCCATATACATTAGCACATGCTAATCCTGGGTTGCAGAAGCGATACAAGCGGTTCGACACAACGATAATGGATATTAACGGAATACTAACAAGAAACACAACATACAGGCTCAATCTGGAATCAAACACATGATACCAATATTCGAAAAAAATTACGAACCAAACTACAAAGTTCATGAATTCATAATTATAATCGATAAAAGGTACGATTATTACATTCTCTCCCCCTAAGAATAAGTTTCGTCCCGAAACTTACGAAGTGAATAATTCGGGGTATCTAGACTTCATATGCTCTTCTGTCCCCCACGTGGATTCTTCCGATCCATGTCTCGACCATTGTACTTTGACCAAGGGGATAACTTTATGCTTAAGTTGTTTTACCCGACGCTCCAAAATCTGGATTGGTTTTTCCTCAAAGGTGATATCGGAATTTAATTCAATCTCCCCAAAATCAATGATATGCTTAGGGTCCGGTACGTATTTCCTCAACTGGGAAACATGAAATACATTATGCACATGACTCAGTGAATGCGGAAGGCCCACACGATAAGCAAGTTCACCAATTCGCTCTATAATCTCGAATGGCCCAACATATCTCGGACTGAGTTTACCCTTCTTCCCAAAATGATAAACTCCACGGGTTGGCGATACTTTTATCAACACATGATCGCCGACTTCGAACTCTAGCGGTCGACGTCGATTATCGGCATATGACTTCTGTCGGCTTTGGGTGGCCAAAAGCCTCTCGCGAGTCAAAGAAATCTTTTCCCGGGTCTCCACTAACATATCCGTCTCCGTCCCAATCAGTTCAGAGGAATCATCCCAACACAATGGTGAATTACATTTCCGTCCATATAGAGCCTCAAACGGTGTCATCTTAATCGACGCATGCCAGCTATTATTGTAGGCAAATTCGATTAGTGGCAAGTGCGATTCCCAGTCATGCTTCTAATTTAGGGCACATGCTCGCAGCATGTCCTCAAGGGTCTGAATTGTACGTTCAGACTGCCCATCAGTCTGAGGATGGTATGATGTACTGAGCCTCAGTTCCGTCCCTAAAGCTCGGTGAACGGATTGCCAAAAGTGCGACACAAATCTACCATCTCGATCGGAAATAATGCTCTTAGGAGTCCCGTGTAATCTTATAATTTTCGCGATGAATGCACGAGCTAGTTTCTCGGGCCCCCAATTATCCTTAATTCCCAGAAAGTGAGCTGACTTGGTTAGTCGATCGACTATAACCCAAATCATGTTCATCCCTGTTCGCGTACTCGGCATATTAATGACAAAATCCATCGTTATATCCTCCCATTTCCATTCTGGGATTGGTAGCGATTTAAGCAACCCTGCTGGTCGTTGATGTTCAATCTTGACTTGTTGACACGTTAAGCATTTCGACACGAACTCTTCATCATCATTCTTCATATTGCTCCACCAATAGTTATTCTTCACGTCCTTATACATTTTGCTTGTACCGGGGTGAAGAGAATACGGTGTAGTGTGCGCTTCCCTCAATATGGTCTGCTTAAGCTCGACGTCTGCAGGTATACAAAGTCTACCTCTAAACCTTAAAACACCATCATCCTGAATCATAAATCCGGGAGCTTTTCCTCTCATCACATCCTTTCTTAGCTGGACTAGTAACGGATCCTCAAATTGCTTCGACTTGACTTCGTTGATCAAAGACGACGTGATCTCCAAAGTACATAATTGGCCTTGAACTTTATGAAGCCAAATCTCTATATCTTGCCTAATTATGTCTCGACGGATCTCGTGTTGAGATGTAAGCATACTCAGCATTTGGAGGGCTACGGGTTTCCGACTTAATGCGTCCGCTACCACATTAGCTTTTCCTGGATGATATAATATTTCAAGATCGTAATCCTTAATCAGCTCCAACCATCGACGTTGTCTCATATTTAGCTCCTTTTGGCTAAATATATATTTTAGACTTTTATGATCCGTGTAGATTTTACACGAAGAACCATAAAGATAATGCCTCCAAATTTTTAGCGCGAATACAACCGCCGATAACGCTAAATCATGGTTAGGATAATTTATTTCATATAGTTTCAATTGTCGGGACGCATATGAAATTACTCTACCTCTCTGCATCAAAACACAACCCAATCCAAGTCCGAAAGCATCACTGTACACTTCGAAATCATCAGTGCCCTGAGGTAACGATAACACGGGCGCCGAAGTTAATCGTCGTTTAAACTCATCAAAACTGTTTTGCCTCTCGTCTGTCCACTCGAATTTCTGAGATTTCTGGAGCAATTGAGTAAGCTGTCGAGCGATTTTTGAAAATCCTTTCGACGAATCTGCGATAATATCCGGCAAGCCCTAAAAAGCTCCTGGTCTCCTTCACATTCCTAGGGGGTTCCCACTCAACAATGGCCGCTATCTTTTGGGGATCCACTCGAACTCCATCAACCGAAATTACATGACCAAGAAATGTCACGTCTTTTAGCCAGAATTCGCACTTTGAGCATTTAGCGTAAAGTTTCTCCATTCTCAAAGTGTTCAACACCATTCGGAGACGTTCAGCATGATCTTCCTCATTCCGGGAGTAGACAAGAATATCATCAATGAAAACGACCACAAATTTATCAAGATAGTCAATGAAAACTTTGTTCATCAACTGCATAAAAACGGCAGGAGCGTTGGTTAGGCCAAATGGCATAACCACAAATTCGTAATGGCCGTACCGAGTACGTAAGGCAGTCTTCGGAATGTCAGAATCCCGAATCCTCAGCTGGTAATATCCCGATCGCAAGTCAATTTTAGAGAATACTGTGGCACCCTGAAGTTGGTCGAACAAATCATCTATCCGAGGTAAAGGATATTTGTTCTTAATAGTTAACTTATTCAATTCTCGATAAGCAATGCATAGACGGAACGATCCATCCTTCTTCTTAACGAAGAGGACCGGCGCACCCCAAGGTGATGCACTAGGTCGGATGTACCCTTTATCCAGAAGCTCACCCAATTGTTTCTTCAGTTCTAACATCTCGGAGGGTTCCATATGATACGGCGCTCGGGAAACAGGTGCTGCGCTTGGCATAAGATCAATAGGAAACTCTACCTCTCTAGACGGAGGTAATCCCGGTAGGTCATCCGGAAATACATCTGAGTATTCATTCACAACTTGAATGGATAATACATCGGATTCACCATCATTTGTGCTCATGGCGTAACACCAATAACCAATACAGTCTTGTTTCAACAATTTTATCGCCTTAACGTCGGAAATCACCCCACCTGAACTACCTGGTTTACGACCCAAGAAAGTGTGCTCGACACCATCTTCCGCTATTATAGAAATAGTTCACGTTCGGTAGTTCATGATAGCACCATGACGATTTAACCAATCATCTCCCAGAATTACGTCCTCTCCTTTCAGATCTACCACAATGAGGTCTGAAGGCCAATCTCGACTCCCGATATACACGAGACAATTTTTAATCTCTTGGTTCCCAATCAAACGCTCTCCACTAGGAGTACTTACTACGAATGGTTCGCACTCAATCAAACACCCAAGACCCAAACGTTTCACACAATCAAGAGCAATGAACGAATGGGTAGCTCCCGAATCAAATAATACCGATACAGGTTGAGAAAGTATTTGTGTGATATCTATAGCTACCGGAGCCTCTGTGTCGTCCGCACGCCTCATCTGGTACACTCTTGGATGCACCGAACCCACACTCGATGCAGCTTGATGATCCAACCGGCCTCGACCTCTTCCACGTCCCAAAGTCTGTTGCGGCTGATTAGATGTAGTCCCCGGGTTCACACTCGGAGTTGGTGCCGAACTCTGCTGTTTAACAATTCTGGTGGCAGCCTCGCAATGAGCCGCCCGATGAATGGCTTGACCGCATGTGAAACAAATAACGGGAGGAAGTGGACACTCTCGACACTGATGGCCTGTTTGATTACAATTGAAACATTGTCCTCTTCCAAAGGCAGAAGACTGGCCCGATCATAAACTCGGAGCACTACTGGTTTGCTGAACAGATTTCCCGATAGCAGAGTGAGAAGCTTGAGATTTGTGAAATCCACCACTCTTACTTCCTGAAAAGCCACCGGTCGTCTTCGGCTTCTTCATCTCGGTACCCGACCTTGACGCAGAAATGACCATCTCGATAGCCAAAGCACGATCCTGATATTCCTTCAACGTAACGCATTTGAAACCCGCCATAGCCTCACGAATCCTGGGCTTCATTCTCAAATCAAAGTAACGGATTTTATCCGCTTCGGTCCTTACTTGCTCACAAACATGATTCAGTTGCTGATTATACGTAACAATGGCCTCGGTGACAGGTACATCTTGAGGTGTTGCCGTAAAGAAATCTGCAATTCATTTTTCTTTAATAGGCCAAGGACAATACTCTTCCTCTATCGCAGCTTTAAACTCGGCCCAAGTGGCCACACGATCCGTAAGTTTCGCAGCTTCCCACCAATCCGCAGCCTCCTTGTCAAGGAAATACTGTACAATAGGGACCCGTCTCTCTTCGGGGGACGCAACGGCATCAAAAATCCTACCAAACTGAAACAACCATCCTTCCCAGCCCAACGTATCAGACGCACCAGTAAAACGAGGAGGTTGCATTTTCATCACTCCCTGAAGCTATTTACTCTCATCTATCGGTTGATCATGATGCCCGGATTCATTCAACTTGACTAATTGTGCTGCTACCTGCTGGAGTATAGCAGCTATGCCGGCATTCACATTAGTGTCAGCCGACGGTTCTTGACTTACAGTAGGATCTGGCTGACCGCTCGGGTTCAGAGAAGCGGTGTTCGGCTCCGTATGGGATGCCGAATCAGATACATCATTAGAATGTGTGCCAGATTCGTTAGCGGTACCACGACCACAGCCTCTGCCGCGTCCACGTCCGCCACATCCACCACGGCCTCTCAACATACTGAGATATAGAAGGATTAAAATTATCAGAATAGTTCACAATCCAAGGAATTTAAATCTACCCTACTATGAAATCGACAAGGCACAAAGAGAGTTAAGGAGTCTTACCACCATGGGTCACACGGCTCGACAGCAACACACGGTGTTGAGCTCGATCAGTTTATACGACTCTTACGACTTGACAATCAAATGACCAAAGGCCTAGGTATTTCCGAAACCTAGGCAACGATACCATAAATGTAACACCCCAATTTCACTTTGGGTTATTACACGCCACAGGACACACAAAGGTCCCGCCAGGCTGACGACACACATGATTAAACCACAATCCAATACATAATAACCATGACATAACAGTCCAACAAAGGATACAAAACACAAGTTAGGCCTCGGCCGCGGCCAAAATAGTATATTTCAACATCAATCACTGAACGCAAACATTACACGACAAAGTACAACTCAAAACCAACCATAATACAATATAAAACTGACTCAAACATCACAAATACAACGACTGATACGAGCTCTCTAACATCCAGTGTGCTTGTCAACTCCGTGTGCGCCACATGGGGGCTCCTGTCCCTCGAGAATACCTGAAATGTACAAAACATTCCACCCCAACAATGGGGTTAGCCACAACCGCTAGTGCAAGTACAGTATTACAATTATTTTAATCCACAGGCATTTCCAAATCATTTCAAAATCCAAAACAGTTCAATTCGCGATATTCCAGAATATCAATATCGATCACCAGTAAAAACACTCCGACAATCCTCGCGACCTGGTCCGGCCCGCAATCCACCAAGTCCCTGTGTGCCCCGTCGAGCAATCCCCAGGTGAGGATGTCCACTCAAAGTATCTCTCGTGACCCGGTCTAGCCGCTAAGCCACCAGGTCCCCGTGTGACCCCGTCGACTCAATCCCCGAGTGAGAGTACCCGAGAATAACCTTTCAACTATCATTATTCTCTAAACCATCACAGAAATGCTTGCCATAAACTAATGCAATAAAGTACTTGTCTGGACTTTCTTACTCTCAAAGGAACAAACAACGAACAAGGCTATGGTCCGAACTATCTTCCAAATCCCGCTCCTAACAAACATTGAGGCTTAATCATTTACAAGTTTGTTGGAAAACACTAAAATCCATCCTAAGTTCTACCCTTAGGACCATTTAATCGAGCACTTCGAGGGAATAATGGGTTTTGCTCGATTTACAAAAGAAGATTTGGAATCAATCCACAAAACCTTGAGGAAATCATGAAATCATACTTATGCAACTATTTTCAACTACAATCCATCATAATTTGGAGCTAAAACGGTTGGAGAAACGAGATCCCCAAAACCCCCAAATTTCCCCAAAGTTAGGGTTCTACGGAAGGATTACCTCAATTCCTTGGTGAAGATGATGTAGGATTGATAGATCTCTACTTGAAGTTGAAAAGATTTGAGTTTCAACCGTGCTCCGACAAAACCCTCGCCTACACAGCCCTGGAGTCGTCTAGAAGCTCGAAGAAGAGGAGAGAAGATGAAAAATGACAAGTGTTGACCGCAACACATGTATTTATATAAGTGCGCCCTAGCGCGCGCTAATGCTTACCGAATAGCGTGCGCTATCGGCCTAGGTCTGCAGCCCAGACCCTTCTGCCCAGCCGAGCTGGTGTGCACCACATCCGACAGCGTGCGCTACTCAATCGAGTTAGCGTGCGCTGTACCGCCGAGTTAGCGCGCGCAGCTCCCGCCTTAGCGTGCGCTATCTGGTGCCCAGTCTAAGTCCAGAACCTTCTGCCCTGTTCAGAAACCCTTCTGTCCATACCGGTAGCGTGCATTACGACCGAATAGCGTGCACTACGACCGACGAGTTAGCGCACGCAACGACCGTAATAGCGCACGTTACCTGTTGGTCTGGCCAAGGTCCAGACCTCACTGTCCTTACTGTCCGGGTCACTTAGCACGCGCTATCACCCAACAGTGGCATGCGCTACCTGTTCCCCTAGCGTGCGCTACTATGATGCCTTAGTGTGTGCTAGCTCGATTTTCAGTCCCAGTCCAGTGCTCTTTGGACTGCCCCATGCTGCCAGTTAGCGTGCGTAACTTCTTGTAGTAGCGCGCGCTAGCCTACAACTTTCATTGCGGACGCTACCCATATAAATTAGCGCACGCTAATCCTGGGTTGCAGAAGCGATACAAGCGGTTCGAGACAATGATAATGGATATTAACGGAATACTAACAAGAAACACAACATACAGGCTCAATCTCGAATCAAACACATGATACCAATATTCGAAAAAAATTACGAACCAAACTACAAAGTTCATGAATTCATAATTATAAGGGATAAAAGGTAAGATTATTACATATTACACGCCGTAGACCCTTTCCACAAAGATTTACCAGGCTAAACATCTATAAACAACCAAATGCTTGCCCGACCAGGGTCAAACAATATAATAATACATACCGTTAAGGTCACTTACACATAAACACACAGACTGATGAGGTCACACAACTCTATCAACAGAACTGACTAACAACATTACCCACACAGGGGTCGAAACACAATACAGCGGAAGACTGAATCAACTCTAACAATACAACCAAACTCTACCAACTCTCGACTCGTGATTAGTATCGCAACTCGTCATCCCCTTGTGCCAATCCTATGACTTCTCCCCTGAACCTGCATGTACCTAGACGCCGAACAGACATCCACCCCCCGATTACTCGGGGGTTAGTAAAACTCCACTGTTTTACTAGTGCAAGTATAAAACGATACGAAATGCAACAAGTAAATAGCAACTACGAATTTAATACGAAAAACAATTATCAAAATGTACCCGAGAAGTTTTAGAATTTCGAACTCAAGTAAGAGATATTTGAAAAGGAACACATCATCTCGGGGATTTTTAAAGCAGAAATTCTTTTGGACCTCGAGTCCCAATTTACAAAACCTTTTCGTAAACATTAGGGCCTTAGCCCGATTCTCGTTTCAAAGCACACTAGATAATATATCATTATGAGTCCTAGACCCATATTTAAAATGTTACCCAAACAATCACTGCTACACGATCATTGTTCGTACACATCATGTACCGAACTCCGGAGGCCTCGACGGACCTTACCCGGACCACATACACTGTTCGTACACATCATGTACCAAAATCCGGAGGCCTCAACGGACCTTACCCGGACCACACACACTGTTCGTACACATCATGTACCGAACTCCAGAGGCCTCAACGGACCCTACCCGTGTAATATCCGCGATTTCGATTTTCGATATTTTTTTTTCTGGTGTAATTCCATCTTAGAAACTTTATTGTGACCGTTTCGTCATTCCGAGAATGATTAATTCTACACTTTTTGTCATCCGAGTTCGTGTCGGTGTCGTTCTGTTGAATTCCGTGTTCTTAAGCGACTTTTCCACAAATGAGTTGGACTTTGTAAAATCACCATTAATTCTTGGAAACTCCAAAAATTCTGAATATTTTCAATATTATAGATAATCAAGTTAGCTTTCTAATGGTTCAAACGGTGAGTCAATCGGAGTCCGGACGAAGGAGTTATGGTCGAAATAGCTAAGGCTGCACCATATGCCTTTTTGTGCTGGAGCGGGCTGTACCGCGGCCCGCGGCCCCTTCTGACCGGGCCGTGGCACAAAGCGAATGTGCTGGGAAGTTTTTGGCTATGGGTTGCGGCACACTCATCCTGTGCCGCGGCACACAATACAGGTTTGCCTATATCAGCGATTTGTGGGCGATATTTTGAGAAATTTAGCATCATCAAACTCAAATAATTTCATCTTCTTCAAGTTGTGGTGTGGATTAACAATATGTTTGTGGATTCTTCATCCAAATCAAGGTAATTTCTTGAAATCTCCTAAAATTTAATTTTTTGGGAGTTTTGGCTTTGATTTCATTTTCCGTCCGAATTTGATGAATCGGTTGATGTTTGTAAACATTATTAATCATGTTCTATGGATTGTATATCCATATCTTCGATTTGTTCAACCCGATTGATGATTCTTAAGTTCTTGAGGAACTTTAAACATTTAGTGTTCGATTAAATGTCTCAGAGAGTTTCCTTCGATCGTTGTGTTGTTTTCATTCGATATTGTGTTATTGAATGAATTGTATTTCATTCAAGGTTGTTCGAGCGCTTATATTTATCGGAGGATGCCGTTCGTTGTTCGTGGATGGATTTCATCGCCTTCGGTTGAGGCAAGTTTTATACTTGTACTAGTCAATGAGATTAATGTTATCATATGTGTATGAATGTGTTGTATCATTCCGAGACTTAGTCTCTTCATGAATTCATTGATATTAAGAGATCGTTCGATACGATACCTTTCGACAATTATGCCAAATGTTTTTATTGTTCGTTAATGGCCGGTTCAAGGCATTGTGATACTCGTTGTTAATGTTATTATCGATCACCGGTTCGCGGTATCGATGTATCGATCGTTGTTGTTGATATTAATGTTGATTTAAGACGTCGTTGTAATCATTGCTATTAATGTTGGAGTTTTGTCCTTGATGTTGTTTTGGCCGATTAAAGGCGTTGACGTATTCATTTCTCTTCTTCGTTGTCGGTAACCGATTAAAGGTGCTGAGACATCCTTCGTATCATTGTTATCGATTGGCCGTTCTAAGGCAATCGAGGTGTTCAATCATTCATCATATCATTGTTATCGGTTGGCCGTTCTAAGGCAATCGAGGTATTCACTCATTCATCGTGTCATTGTTATCGATTGGTCGTTATCAGGTAAATCTAAGTGTTCAATCAATCATTGTATCATTGTTATCGATTGACCGTTTTAAGGCAATCGAGGTATTGAATCATCCGCTGCATCATTGTTATCGGTTGGCCATTATAAGGCAATCGAGGTATTGAATTGGGGCTGTCGAGGATAGTTCCCATCCATTGTGTCGTTGTTATCGATTGACCACTCTAAGGTAATCGAGGTATTGAACTGGGACCGTCGAGTACAATGCCCATCCGTGAGTCATCATTATCGTGTTGGCCGACTCAAGGTAGCACGCTATCATAACTGTGATACGGCTTCGTGCCGTGGCTTTGGCCCTAATTGTGATACGGCTTCATGCCGTGGCTTCGGCCCTAATTGTGATACGGCTTCGTGTCGTGGCTTCGGCCCTAATGGTGATACGGCTTCGTTCCGTGGCTTCGGCCCTAATTGTGATACGGCTTCGTGCCGTGGCTTCGACCCTAATGGTGATACGGCTTCGTGCTGTGGCTTCAGCCCTAATTGTGATACGGCTTCGTGCTGTGGCTTCAACCCTAATGGTGATACGGCTTCGTGCCGTGGCTTCGGCCCTAATTGTGATATGGCTTCGTGCCGTGGCTTCGGCCCTAATGGTGATACGGCTTCGTGCCGTGGCTTCGGCCCTAATCAATAACAGCTGCGGGCTGTTTGGCTTCATGTGATTGTGATATTTGACAGCTTCGGCTGAGTGGCTTTCAAGCCTTTATTATTGTCCTGGTAATTTCATTGGAGCCTTCGGGCATTGTGATTCATAATTAATTCAGTTCTGGTTTGGTTCATGTCGTGTAATTCATTGTGGTACTCTATAATTATGATTCGCCGTTGGGCATTTACGTTCTAACCTGTCGAACAGGTATTAATAGTATGCCGTGGGCATAGTATTTCATGAATGCTCGGTTCTTACCTTGGTTTGTGAGCATCTCGTATTATTATTATCATTGTACCGTTTCATTCTGCCTTTGGATGCATATCATGTCATACGTGTATTTGATGTTCATTATCTGGATGACTGACCCCGTGGGGGCGGAACATGTTTTCATGTTTTAGGTGCTTGCGAGGAGAGAGTTGAGACACAGGGGCATGATGATGGCGACGAGGCATTCGAGCGATACTAGTCCGAGTTGTTCATGTTGGTCAGTCAGTTAGAGTGTTCTCCAGTTTGTCAGTCATTGTCGTTATGTTTTACCCGAGCAGATGCTCGTGGATGTTGTTGTATTTTATTTTTGGCCATGTAGGCCCATCGTTGTCGTTGAAATTCCTTATCGGAATATTGTGTCGGATATCATGGTAGGGACTATGATTTTCCCTTGTTGTTTAATTTAATGTATTTTAGTCATGTTCGCCTGATGGATCTCCTGGCGTGGGGTCCACGGCACTGTAATAACCCAATAGGATTTGGGGGTGTTACAGAAGATGGTATCAGAGCCTTTGGGTTGTGAGATACCCTGATATGTGAGTTATGTGGCTCTACCGATGCGGTAGTAGTGGGACTGTCAGGTTATGACAATCTGGACAGTCGGGTTTTGTGAGTCGTAATATTAGTGCGACTGCACGAGTTATTCATTCATCGAGTCGTCGTCAGTTGAGACTAGTATCGCGAGATCTCGAAGCTTCGTATGACCTGTGTAAGGACTCGATTCTCTTTATGTTCATACATTCATCATGTCATTAATTATTCATGCTTTTTTGAAACCTATATGTGATATTAGTGTTATGATTGATTCATGACTAATTGGTTTGGAGCACGTGTGACTTGTGTAAGCGTTAAGGATCAACTCATTCATCAGTTAATAATCCTCAATCATCATTTTGATCTCATCACTCAGTTAATTCATTCATCACTCAGTTAATTCATTCATCACTCAGTCAATATCATTACTCAGATAATTCATTCATCACTCAGTTAATTCATTCATCACTCAGTCAATATCAATACTCAAATAATTCATTCATCACTTAGTTAATTCATTCATCACTCAGTTAATTCATTCATCACTCAGTTAATTCATTCATCACTCAGTCAATATCATTCATCACTCAGTTAATTCAATCATCACTCAGTTAATTCATTCATCACTTAGTTAATTCATTCATCACTCAGTTAATTCATTCATCACTCAGTCAATATCATTCATCACTCAGTTAATTCAATCATCACTCAGTTAATTCATTCATCACTTAGTTAATTCATTCATCACTCAGTTAATTCATTCATCACTCAGTCAATATCATTCATCACTCAGTTAATTCAATCATCACTTAGTTAATTCATTCATCACTCAGTTAATTCATTCATCACTCAGTTAATTCATTCATCACTGATTCAATCTCATTGCTCAGTTAATTCATTCACCACTTAGTCAATCTCATTGTTCAGTTAATTCATTCATCACTCAGTCAATCTCATTGTTCAGTTAATTCATTCATCACTCAGTCAATCTCATTGTTCAGTTAATTCATTCATCGCTCAGTCAACCTCATTGTTCAGTTAATTTATCCATCACTCAGTCAATCTCATTGTTCAGTTAATTCATTCATCACTCAGTCAATCTCATTGCTCAGTTAATTCATTAATCATCCAGCCCAACTCACGGTTCAGTTGTTGATCTTGTGGATCAAATTTTAAACCTTGTTAACTTGTTCATGTAACACCCCAATTCACAACTGGGACATTACATGCCGTAGAACCCTCGTGAGGTCTACCAGGCTAACACATGACATATAAACCACAATGTAATCCCGAATGATGCACTCAAAAGTAAATAAGGTCGTGGCCTCGGCCAAAACATTTTTAACGTCATACATGAACAGAGGTTAAATACCAATTTATTGCCCTCGCAGGGGACTTAAACCAAGTTTCAAAATAGACAGTCTAACTTCAATACTCGACCATGCGATGACAAAACATAAAAATGCAGACTCGAGCCACATCATCAAGCCAGCCCATCCTTTGCGTGCGTATCCCGTGCCTGCTCCTCAGCCCTTCCGGTACCTGAAATGCATAAGACGCATTTCCCCCATTTAAGGGGTTAGCATTCGAATAGCTAGTGCAAGTACACAATTACACAACATTATATACAAAACGGTTTTACTCAATCATCTCAATCAGAAATCTTTTTCCATAAATATTCCGGAATACTACATTGGCAATCAAATCAGTTTTCAATCATCACGATATCACAAAATCACAACTGGTATCCCGTGGCCGTACCCCTTAGTATCGACCCCCAGACATCCCGTCGAACACTCCGGGTGGGATACCACTTCCGCGGCCGTACCCCTTAGTATCGACCCCCAGACATCCCGTCGGACACTCCGGGTGGAAGTTCAATCACACACGCACCCAAGTCCACTTCCGCGGCCGTACCCCTTAGTATCGACCCCCAGACATCCCGTCGGACACTCCGGGTGGAAGGAACACAACTCACGCACCCACAAATCACCATTCATCATTCATTTCAAAAATCACAACATACATAACGAAATGTAATACATGTACTTGCCTTGAACACGATGAAACAAGGGAAACAACGAAGGAATAGGTTTTGGTCCGAACAATCCTCCCAATTCCGCTCCTAACACAATAACGGTATACAACAAGTCTCAATAATGCGGAAAGGTAAGAATTAATCCTAATTCTACCCGTTGGGACAATTCATCGGACACCAAGAGTGCATAAGGAAATGAAATCGGTCAACGGTGTAACAACGGGATTTCATCCCAACCAATAACAAGAAAACCAAGGGTCACGTGAATACTATCAAAATCTAATAACAACATCGGTTAATTCGAATTAAAACACAAGATCACCACCAAACCCTCCCAAAAATCATACTAGGGTTAAAGGAGTTCTTACCTCTTGAAGATTCAAGCCCTATAATCCGAAGAACACGTGCTAGATCCACAATCCGAGCTACACGATCGAAGGAAGATGAAGAAAAACACACAACCAAATGGTAGATGGAGAAAAATCCCCCTCTCAACGCTCTCTCTCTCGCGCACGGTGGAAGGAAGGAAAAATGAACTGCATCCGCCGAAAAGAAACGCTGATATAGCGCTGACCGCATTGTGTGCCGCGGCTCAGCTAAACTGTGCCGCGGCACAGGGCCAAAAATTGCGCCCGGTGATCGGCCGACCGCTTGTGCCGCGGCTCATTCGAAGTGTGCCGCGGCTCGGACTCAAGATGTGCCGCGTTCTCGACGGGATCGCGCGGCTCGCAGACTGAGAGGTTTTGGCCGGCAAGTGCCACACGGGTGTGCCGCGTTCGACAAGTGTGCCGCGCATCGACTGGTGTGTCGCAGCGCACAATCCTTGTGCCGCGGCACACTGCATACCGCTCGCCAACAATCGGGCAATGTGTGCCGCGGCGCACAATCCTTGTGCTGCGGCCCACACCCCCCCTCGGGTCCCAAAATGACGAAAAATGATCCGGAAAGAGACTAAAAGCAATAGGAATCGATATTTGGACAACAATAACACGAAATGGAAGTACGGGACCCCAAAACGATCTGAGGTACACAACCAAAGTCGAACAAGGGACAAATTCCCTAAATTTCTAGGAAATTACAAAAACGGCCCAAACATTCGAAAATCACGACACAACGTCGGATTAACAATCCGAAACTCACAACATGCTCTACTCAATTATACGAACTCATGGAAGTAAGAAAATGACGAAATCGAACGAGTTTAACGAGAATCGAATACACATGAGACAAAATATACCACAAGATGAAATTACGTAAAAACATCATCGAGACCCGTCTAAGCGGAGAAACTCCAAGAACAAAATAGGTTCAGAATTCCAAAACAGTGCCAAGCGCGTTATCCGAAACGAATATACACTAAAAATAGAAATTACTAAAAATAGAAAACGCGAATATTACATTATCTCCCCCTAAAAATAAGTTTCGTCCCGAAACTTACAACACGAATAACTCGGGGTATCTCGACCTCATACTCTCCTCCGTTTCCCACGTGGCTTCCTCGGATCCATGTCTTGACCACTGTACTTTAACCAAAGGAATGGTTTTGTGCCTGAGTTGCTTCACCCGACGCTCTAAGATCTGAATCGGCCTCTCCTCGAAGGTAATGTCGGGCCCCAACTCGATCTCTCCAAAATCAATAATATGGCTAGGGTCCGATACGTACTTCCTAAGCTGGGAAACATGAAATACCTTGTGCACGTGGCTCAGGGACGGCGGCAAGCCTAACCGATACGCAAGCTCTCCAACTCTATCTAAAATTTCGAATGGCCCAATAAACCTCGGACTAAGTTTACCCTTTCGACCGAAGCGGTAAACTCCCCGTGTCGGCGACACCTTAAGAAACACATGGTCTCCCACCTCAAACTCCAACGGTCGGCGACGGGTATCGGCATAAGACTTCTGCCGACTCTGGGCCGTCAACAATCTATTGCGAATCAGGCCAACCTTCTCTCTCGTCTCAACTATCATGTCGGGCTCGGTACCCATCAGCTCGGATGCATCGTTCCAACACAACGGCGATCTACACCTTCTCCCATATAATGCCTCAAATGGTGCCATTTTAATCGAGGCGTGCCAACTATTGTTGTACGTGAACTCGATTAACGGTAAGTGCGACTCCCAATCATCCTTCCAATCTAAAGCACAGGCTCGTAGCATATCCTCTAGCGTCTGTATCGTCCGCTCAGACTGTCCGTCTGTCTGAGGGTGGTAGGATGTACTAAGTCTCAACTCGGTTCCCAAAGCTCTATGAACGGCCTGCCAAAAATGTGATATGAACCGGCCATCACGATCCGAAACAATACTCTTAGGGGTCCCATGCAATCTCACTATTTCCACAACAAACACTCGTGCAAGCCTCTCTGGCCCCCAAGTGTCCTTAATACTTAGAAAATGAGCTGATTTGGTTAGTCGATCAACAACGACCCAAATCATGTTCATTCCCGTCCGAGTCTTAGGCATACCGGTAATGAAATCCATAGAAATATCCTCCCATTTCCACTCCGGGATAGGAAGTGGTCGCAACAGCCCTGCGGGTCACTGATGCTCGATCTTAACCTGCTGACAGGTCAGACACCTCGACACAAACTCGTTAACGTCTGTCTTCAAGTTACTCCACCAGTAGTTGCTCCTCACATCCTTGTACATTTTACTCGTGCCAGGATGTATGGAGTAAGGTGTAGCATGAGCTTCACTCAAGATCTTCTGTCTCAGATCAATATCACTCGGTACACAAAGTCTGCCGCGAAACCTCAAAACTCCATAATCGTGAACCACAAATCCAGGGGCTTTCCCCTTCCTCACGTCCTCCCTCAACTGGACCAAAAACGGATCGTCATACTGCTTCGCCTTGATATCATCAGTCAAGGACGAAGTGATCTCTAACGCACATAACTGGCCCTGAACTCTCTGAACCCAAACCTCAATATTCTGACAGATGAAATCTCGCTGGATCCTACTCTGCGGTGTAAGTACCTCTAACATCTGTAAAGCCATCGGTTTTCAGCTCAACGCATCAGCTACTACGTTGGCCTTACCCGGATGGTAAAGTATCTCGAGGTCGTAATCTTTAATTAGCTCTAACCACCTATGCTGCCTCATATTCAACTCTTTCTGGCTGAAGATGTACTTCAGACTCTTGTGATCCGTAAAAATCTTACACGATGACCCATAGAGGTAATGCCTCCATATTTTTAAGGCGAAAACGACCGCAGCTAACTCCAAATCGTGCGTGGGATAATTTACTTCATAAGGTTTCAATTGGCGGGACGCATAAGCAATCACTCTGTCTCTCTGAATCAAAACACATCCTAGACCAAAGCCCGAAGCATCACTATACACTACGAAATCCTCGTTCCCCTGAGGCAATGCTAAAACGGGTGCGGTAGTCAGACGTCTCTTTAACTCGTCAAAGCCGCCCCGCCTGTCTCGCACCCACTCGAACTTCTGAGTTTTCTGGAGCAACTGAGTGAGTGGTCTAGCGATCTTAGAAAATCCCTCAACGAATCTGCGGTAATAGCCGGAAAGACCCAGAAAACTCCTCACCTTCTTCACATTCTTAGGCGGCTCCCAAGCCATCACTGCCTCTATCTTCTGCGGATCTACCCGAACTCCCTCTGCTAAAATCACATGCCCGAGGAACGTCACTTCCTCGAGCCAAAACTCACACTTAGAGAACTTCGCGTACAACTGCTCAGCCCTCAAAGTGTCTAATACAATCCGGAGATGTGAGGCGTGCTCCTCCCGATTCCGTGAATAGATAAGAATATCGTCGATAAAAACGACTACGAATTTGTCCAGATACTCAATAAAAACTTTGTTCATCAACTGCATGAACACTGCTGGGGCATTGGTTAGCCCGAAAGGCATAACCACAAACTCGTAATGGCCATATCTCATCCGAAAGGCAGCTTTCGGAATATCGACGTCCCGAATCCTCAACTGGTAGTAGCCCGATCGCAAATCAATCTTCAAAAGATCGCCTCAAGCCGATCAAACAAATCGTCAATCCAGGCAAAGGGTATTTATTTTTGATGGTCAGCTTGTTTAATTCTCGATAATCGATGCATAAACGAAGCGACCCATCTTTCTTCTTAACGAAAAGTACGGGCGCACCCCAAGGCGATGCGCTCGGTCGAATATACCCTTTATCTAACAATTCTCCCAACTGGTTCTTCAACTCTAACATCTCCGACGGTGCCATACGGTACGGTGCTCGAGAAATAGGGGCTGCATTCGGCTCAAGATCGATAGGAAACTCCACCTCTCGCTGCGGTGGTAACCCCGGCAAGTCGTCTGGGAAAACATCGGGATACTCACTAACAACTGGAATTGACGACATGTCAACTCCACCATCTTCCACCTTCAGAGCATAACACCAATAGCCGACACAACCCTGGTTCAGAAGCTTCATCGCCTTCAAGGCGCTAATCACGCTCCCCGATCTACCCAGCTTACAGCCGACGAGAGTATGCTCGGTGCCATCCTCGGCCACGATCGAGATAGTACGAGTTCGATAGTTCATGATAGCACCGTGACGCTCTAACCAATCGTCCCCGAGGATTAAATCCTCACCCTTGAGGTCGATAACAATGAGGTTCGAGGGCCAGTCTCGGCTCCCGATCCTTACGGGGCAATCCCTAACTTCCCGGTCCCCAACCATACGATCCCCGCTAGGCGTACCCACCACAAACGGTTCACACTCAAACAAGTAGTTAAAGCAAATACGATTCACACAATCCGATGCAATAAAGGAATGGGTAGCACCCGAATCAAAAAGCACGGAAACTGGATGAGTAAGGATCTGAGTGGTACCTGACGCCACCGGAATGTCGGCCTCCTCTGTGCGCCTCATCTGGTACAATCGGGGGTGAACTGAACCCAAACTCGAGGCTGCGCGGCGATCCGGCTGTCCCCGACCTCTACCGCGGCCCGAACCCTGCGGGACCTGAGTAGCTGGAGTATTGTGATCCCTCTGATCGGTAGTGGTAGTCGGAACTCTAGAGGCCCTTGTGGCTCTCTCACAATGAGTCGCCCGATGCCCGGTCTGCCCGCAAGTGTAGCAAGTAACTGGAGGAAAAGGACAATCCTTCATCAAATGTTCATATTGGTTGTAGTTAAAACAAACCCTGCCACCAGAAGCAACGGACTGAACTGAACGGTTACCCTGAGATCCACCGGCCTGATGGAACGGCCTCTTCCCCAGTATGGGAGCAGAACGAGACCTCGAAAACTGACCACCCTTCCCGGTCGAGAATCCACCGGCAGTCTTCTGCTTCTTAGCTTCCGAAACCGACTCTGATTCCGGAACCGCCATCTCGATCGCTAGGGCGCGATCCTGGTATTCCTTCAAAGTGGCACACATGAGCGGTGCCATACTCTGCTTAATATGCGGCTTCATTCGCATATTGAAGTAACGGATTTTATCAGCCTCCGTTCTTACTTGATCTCTTACGAAACCCAACTGCTGATTGTAAGAAATGATGGCCTGAGAAATAGGCACATCCTGAGGTGTAGCGGTGAAGAATTCCACAATTCTGCGCTCCTTGATCGGGCGGACAATACTGCCTTCCATAGCAGCCTTGAATTCCTCCCAAGTAGCTCGACGGTCTCGGGCACAACGGCCTCCCACCATTCCGCAGCCTTCCTTATCCAGAGGTACCGGGCAATATGTACCCTCCGTCTTCGTGACAAGCTACGGCATCAAAGGTCTGGACAATCGAAAGAGCGAATTCTCCCAACCGAGGGAGTCGGAGGATCCGGAGAAATGAGGAGGGTGCATCTTAGTCACCGTCAAGCCACTTACTAGCCTCCTCTTCCGGTGTCGGGGCGGATTCTCGCGCCCACCGAGCTATTCGAGTGAGTTGGGCTACCAATCTGGCACGGCAGAGCTGCGTCGGCATTATTACCTGACGGCACTGAGTGAGAGGCTGAGTCCGCAGAGGACTGAGAAAGTGAGCCCTCCTCATTATCAGCACCCCGACCACGGCCTCGGCCGCGTCCCCTAGCCGGTCTACCACGACCTCTCAACATACTGAAGGAAAATAAGAAAAGAACAAGATCAGAAAGATTAACAATTCACAAGGTTGGTAACACAAGTCACGATTCCGAACAGCACAAGAAAACGAATTACAGAAATATAAGAGTTTGAGGAGACTTACAGCCACGGGTCGCACGAAAAGACGGTAGCATGATGATATTAGGCTCAACGACTGACTCTAATGACGCAACTGACAGACCCAAAAATTCACCGACAGCCTAGGTATTCAAAACCTAAGCTCTGATACCATAAATGTAACACCCCAATTCACAACTGGGACATTACACGCCGTAGAACCCTCGTGAGGTCTACCAGGTTAACACATGACATATAAACCACAATGTAATCCCGAATGATGCACTCAAAAGTAAATAAGGCCGTGGCCTCGGCCAAAACATTTTTAACGTCATACATGAACAGAGGTTAAATACCAATTTATTGCCCTCGCAGGGGACTTAAACCAAGTTTCAAAATAGACAGTCTAACTTCAATACTCTACCATGCGATGACAAAACATAAAAATGCAGACTCGAGCCACATCATCAAGCCAGCCCATCCTTTGCGTGCGTATTCCGTGCCTGCTCCTCAGCCCTTCCGGTACCTGAAATGCATAAGACGCATTTCCCCCATTTAAGGGGTTAGCATTCGAATAGCTAGTGCAAGTACACAATTACACAACATTATATACAAAACGGTTTTACTCAATCATCTCAATCAGAAATCTTTTGCCATAAATATTCCGGAATACTACATTGGCAATCAAATCAGTTTTCAATCATCACGATATCACAAAATCACAACTGGTATCCCGTGGCCGTACCCCTTAGTATCGACCCCCAGACATCCCGTCGAACACTCCGGGTGGGATACCACTTCCGCGGCCGTACCCCTTAGTATCGACCCCCAAACATCCCGTCGGACACTCCGGGTGGAAGTTCAATCACACACGCACCCAAGTCCACTTCCGCGGTCGTACCCCTTAGTATCGACCCCCAGACATCCCGTCGGACACTCCGGGTGGAAGGAACACAACTCACGCACCCACAAATCACCATTCATCATTCATTTCTAAAATCACAACATACATAACGAAATGTAATACATGTACTTGCCTTGAACATGATGAAACAAGGGAAACAACGAAGGAATAGGTTTTGGTCCGAACAATCCTCCCAATTCCGCTCCTAACACAATAACGGTATACAACAAGTCTCAATAATGCGGAAAGGTAAGAATTAATCCTAATTCTACCCGTTGGGACAATTCATCGGACACCAAGAGTGCATAAGGAAATGAAATCGGTCAACGGTGTAACAACGGGATTTCATCCCAACCAATAACAAGAAAACCAAGGGTCACGTGAATACTATCAAAATCTAATAACAACATCGGTTAATTCGAATTAAAACACAAGATCACCACCAAACCCTCCCCAAAATCATACTAGGGTTAAAGGAGTTCTTACCTCTTGAAGATTCAAGCCCTATAATCCGAAGAACACGTGCTAGATCCACAATCCGAGCTACACGATCGAAGAAAGATGAAGAAAAACACACAACCAAATGGTAGATGGAGAAAAATCCCCCTCTCAACCCTCTCTCTCTCGCGCACGGTGGAAGGAAGGAAAAATGAACTGCATCCACCGAAAAGAAACGCTGATATAAGCGCGATCGCGTGTGTGCGGCTCGGCTAAAGCGTACAGCGGCACGGGGCACAGGCCAATTGCGCCCAGTGATCGGCTGACCGCTCGTTGTGCCGCAGCTCATTCGAAGTGTGCCGCGGCTCAGACTCGGCATGTGCCTCGGCCCTGACGGACTGTGCCGCGGCACGCGGTACAGTAGGTTTTGGCCGGCAAGTGCCATACGGGTGTGCCGCGGCCCGGACAAGTGTGCCACGGCACTGACTCGGCTATGTGCCGCGGCGCACAATCCTTGTGCCGCGGCACACGGTACAGTCTGCTCGGCCAACAACTGGGCAATGTGTGTGCCGCGGCGCACAATCCTTGTGCCGCGGCCCACACCCCCCCTCGGGTCCCAAAATGACGAAAAATGATCCGGAAAGAGAATAAAAGCAATAGGAATCGATATTTGGACAACAATAACACGAAATGGAAGTACGGGACCCCAAAATGATCTAAGGTACACAACCAAAGTCGAACAAGGGACAAATTCCCTAAATTTCTAGGAAATTACAAAAACGGCCCAAACATCCGAAAATCACGACACAACGTCGGATTAACAATCCGAAACTCACAACATGCTCTACTCAATTATACGAACTCATGGAAGTAAGAAAATGACGAAATCGAACGAGTTTAACGAGAATCAAATACACATGAGACAAAATATACCACAAGATGAAATTACGTAAAAACATCATCGAGACCCGTCTAAGCGGAGAAACTCCAAGAACAAAATAGGTTCAGAATTCCAAAACAGTGCCAAGCGAGTTATCCGAAATGAATATACACTAAAAATAGAAATTACTAAAAATAGAAAACGCGGATATTACAGTTCAAGGTAATCATTCCAGGAATTTCATCAGATAATCATGTTACCTCATTTGATCTTTCATGTGATCTTAGCATATTCCGGCGTCATGTGGACGATCATTTTACCGCATTATTAATGCATTCATTATGTTGAAGTATGTATGCTCATTATCATCATTCTGTAACGTAATCATAATGCGATCTTGCTACAACCCGTGCATCATACAAGGGGTCCTACCAAGCTTCGAGAGCCAGTGGTAAGGACATTCATCACCGGTTTTGAACAAGTTAATTCTTGCTCGGTAATAGTACAATCATTCATTTTATTTGTCGTTCATTCATTCATGTAATTCTTTCATCATATATCAATCACGTTGAGACTTATAATTATCAAACTAATCATTCACTTCACGGGGAACAATGGTTCCAATCATTTCATTTGAGTTATCACTCATTGCGTTATTAGTTCACCTCGGTGAGTCATTCTTGATCCTTGTCGGATTTCTAATCATTTATCATTCATCATAGTCACTCTCGTTTTTGGTAACCTTTCGGGGTCATATTAAGCGGTGAGTTCAGATTTGAGTCTTCGTTGAATCGTTGGGATCAAGGAAATCGATGATATGGAGGATATCGATGTTGGGTACATTTGAAATGTAGCCTTGTCTTTCGGATGACTGTATAACTCAATCCGTAATAATGTATCGTGGTTGTGGATCATTTATTGTTGATCTATTTTATAATGATCGTATTTGAGAATCTTGAGATTTTGAGATCGTTTGATGCATTCCTTTTGGTATTGTACCGAGATTTCGTGATAATCTGGGTAATTGTTTATTGTGATTCAAGACGTCAAGTCATGGGGACTTGGGCGTGCGATAGATATGGTTCTGAGGACTATATATGCATTGTTGTTCTTCTTTGGAGGTGAATCAGTGTTTGTATGGGCATCCGATGCCGATCAGAAGCGAGATTTCAGTTCTGGTGTATCTCATTGAGTTTTCCTGGCAGGATATTGCTTCTCCCAACTTGTTTTAAGTTTCGGGACGAAACTTCTTTTAAGGGGGGTAATATGTAATATCCGCGATTTCGATTTCCGATATTTTTTTTCTGGTGTAATTCCATTTTAGCAACTTTATTGTGACCGTTTCGCCATTCCGAGAATGATTAATTCTACACTTTTTGTTATCCGAGTTCGTCTCGGTGTCGTTCTGTTGAATTCCGTGTTCTTAAGCGACTTTTCCACGTATGAGTTCGACTTTGTAAAATCACCATTAATTCTTGGAAACTCCAAAAATTCTGAATCTTTTCAATATTATATATAATCAAGTTATCTTTCCAATGGTTCAAACGGTGAGTCAATCGGAGTCCGGACGAAGGAGTTATGGTCGAAATAGCTAAGGTTGCACCATGTGCCTTTTTGTGCTGGAGCGGGCTGTACCGCGGGCCGCGGCCCCTTCTGACCGGGCTGCGGCACAAAGCCAATGTGCTGGGCAGTTTTTGGCCGTGGGCCGCGGCACACTCATCCTGTGCCGCGGCACACAGTACAGGTTTGCCTATATCAGCGTTTTCTTGTGGAATCATCCTCATTTCATCACTCTCCTTCTTCCTCTCCTCCTTGGGCGATTTGTGGGCGATATTTTGGGCAATTTAGCATCATCAAACTCAAATAATTTCATCTTCTTCAAGTTGTGGTGTGGATTAACAACATGTTTGTGGATTCTTCATCCTAATCAAGGTAATTTCTTGAAATCTCCTAAAATTTAATTTTTTGGGAGTTTTGGCTTTGATTTCATTTTCCGTCCGAATTTGATGAATCGGTTGATGTTTGTAAACATTATTAATCATGTTCTATGGATTATATATCCATATCTTCGATTCGTTCAACCCGATCGATGATTCTTAAGTTCTTGAGGAACTTTGAACATTTAGTGTTCGATTAAATGTCTCAAAGAGTTTCCTTCGATCGTTGTGTTGTTTTCGTTCGATATTGTGTTATTGAATGAATTGTATTTCATTCAAGGTTGTTCGAGCGCTTATATTTATTGGAGGACGTCGTTCGTTGTTCGTGGATGGATTTCATCGCCTTCGGTTGAGGCAAGTTTTATACTTGTACTAGTCAATGAGATTAATGTTATCATATGTGTATGAATGTGTTGTATCATTCCGAGACTTAGTCTCTTCATGAATTCATTGATATTAAGAGATCGTTCGATACGATACCTTTCGACAATTATGCCAAATGTTTTTATTGTTCGTTAATGGCCGGTTCAAGGCATTGTGATACTCGTTGTTAATGTTATTATCGATCACCGGTTCGCGGTATCGATGTATCGATCGTTGTTGTTGATATTAATGTCGATTTAAGACGTCGTTGTAATCATTGCTATTAATGTTGGAGTTTTGTCCTTGATGTTGTTTTGGCCGATTAAAGGCGTTGACGTATTCATTTCTCTTCTTCGTTGTCGGTAACCGATTAAAGGTGCTGAGACATCCTTCGTATCATTGTTATCGATTGGCCGTTCTAAGGCAATCGAGGTATTCAATCATTCATCATATCATTGTTATCGGTTGGCCGTTCTAAGGCAATCGAGGTATTCACTCATTCATCGTGTCATTGTTATCGATTGGTCGTTCTCAGGTAAATCAAAGTGTTCAATCAATCATTGTATCATTGTTATCGATTGACTGTTTTAAGGCAATCGAGGTATTGAATCATCCGCTGCATCATTGTTATCGGTTGGCCATTCTAAGGTAATCGAGGTATTGAATTGGGGCTGTCGAGGATAGTTCCCATCCGTTATCTCGTTGTTATCGATTGACCACTCTAAGGTAATCGAGGTATTGAATTGGGACTGTCGAGTACAATGCCCATCCGTGAGTCATCATTATCGTGTTGGCCGACTCAAGGTAGCACGCTATCATAACTGTGATACAGCTTCATGTCGTGGCTTCGGCCCTAATTGTGATACGGCTTCGTGCCGTGGCTTTGGCCCTAATTGTGATACGGCTTCGTGCTGTGGGCTCGGCCCTAATGGTGATGCAGCTTCGTGCCATGGCTTCGGCCCTAATTGTGATACGGCTTCATGTCGTGGCTTCGGCCCTAATTGTGATACGGCTTCGTGCCGTGGCTTCGGCCCTAATGGTGATACGGCTTCGTGCCGTGGCTTTGGCCCTAATTGTGATACGGCTTCGTGCCGTGGCTTCGGCCTTAATGGTGATACGGCTTCGTGCCGTGGCTTCGGCCCTAATCAATAACAGCTGCGGGCTGTTTTGGCTTCATGTGATTGTGATATTTGACAGCTTCGGCTGAGTGGCTTTCAAGCCTTTATTATTGTCCTGGTAATTTCATTGGAGCCTTCGGGCATTGTGATTCATAATTAATTCAGTTCTGGTTTGGTTCATGTCGTGTAATTCATTGTGGTACTCTATAATTATGATTCGCCGTTGGGCATTTACATTCTAACCTGTCGAACAGGTATTAATAGTATGCCGTGGGCATAGTATTTCATGAATGCTCGGTTCTTACCTTGGTTTGTGAGCATCTCGTATTATTATTATCATTGTACCATTTCATTCTACCTTTGGATGCATATCATGTCATACGTGTATTTGATGTTCATTATCTGGATGACTGACCCCGTGGGGGCGGAACACGTTTTCATGTTTTAGGTGCTTGCGAGGAGAGAGTTGAGACACAGGGGCATGATGATGGCGACGAGGCATTCGAGCGATACTAGTCCGAGTTGTTCATGTTGGTCAGTCAGTTAGAGTGTTCTCCAGTTTGTCAGTCATTGTCGTTATGTTTTACCCGATCATATGCTCGTGGATGTTGTATTTTATTTTTGGCCATGTAGGCCCATCGTTGTCGTTGAAATTCCTTATCGGAATATTGTGTCAGATATCATGGTAGGGACTATGATTTTCTCTTGTTGTTTAATTTAATGTATTTTAGTCATGTTCGCCTGGTGGATCTCCTGGCGTGGGGTCTGTAACACCCCCAGATCAAACCGGGAATATTACACGCCGCAGACCCTCTCCGTGAGGATCCACCAGGCTAGACATCAAAACAACGAATTACATTACATACCGACGAATCAAAATAACGAACCACTAGACCGTTTTGGTCTTTCGTCACTGACTAACAAATCAAAATACATAAACTCATCCAGACTCATACCCACGCAAGGGTAAAATACTTGCAACAACAAACAATAAGACAGCGGAAAAGACAATACAATGGACTCCGACTAACTGAACCCAAAATTGGCCTTCGTGTGATTAGTATCATTCGTCTTTCATCATCCCTCGTACCGATCCTGTCTTGCTCCCGAAAACCTGCGTGTACCTGGACACAATACAGATATCCACCCCCCGATTACTCGGGGGTTAGCAAAACTCCACTGTTTCGCTAGTGCAAGTATAAAGTGCAAATACGAGCCATACACAACACATTCCGAGAATACAACGAAAGACTTCCCGAGATATTTTTAGTTAAAAATAGTTCAAGTCTTGAAAGCAGAAACGAAGCAAGTAAGCATTTTGAAAACATTTCCAAATCTCGGGAGTTTTGAAAACATCAGAAATTGAAAATTTCTTAATTCCTCGAAAGCCATTTAGGGTCACAGCCCCAAAGTTCATTTTCCAAAATACAAATCCGTTTAACAAAACACGGGGTCCACAACCCAACCATTCCGGTCACAAAACACAGGGTCCACGACCCGATCATCCACTTCAATTCACTTACAAGGACACATTACACATAACACATTATTCTTATGCCATTCTAGCCAAACACCAAGACTCGATATATAATGTATCTTGACCCCGAGCGTAAAGCATTGTGATACTCCGGACATATCACAATTAATCATCAAAACATCAACATCAATATCACAGAAACCACACTTGGTAACCCGTGTCCGTACCCATTAGTATCGGGCCCCAGAGGCCCCGTCGGACCGTCCCCGGGTGGGAAACCACTTCAGCGGCCGTACCCATTAGTATCGGCCCCCAGAGGTCCCGTCGAACCGTCCCCAGGTGGAAGAACATCAACACACGCACACAAGTCCACTTACGTGGCCGTACCTATTAGTATCGGCCCCCAGAGGCCACATGCCATCCCCAGGTGGAAGAGTAACAACTCACAGATTTCAAAACCACAACTCTCAAAGGTCAAACACATAAAATATATATATAGTCGAGGTACCTTGCTAGAATGGCCATATTATCCAACACGTACTCACGACCCAGAACTATATCAATTCACAAGGGAGCACAAGATTTCAACAGCACTGAATGACACAACCAATATCACACAACTCACATATTCATCCATAACCACGTGACTCCAAGCACATAATTTCACAAGAGAATTACACTTTACATTTACCGACGCCATAATCATACATAATGACATCACACGAAAGTAAGGTGATCCTATAATCGTCACTAGCACACATATCCAACTAAGCATATTAATTCCCGACACACACGGTTCACCTTTACGAAAACCATGATAGTAAATATACCGATTCTTTTGAAAAATGGTTATAAATATTTATTTAGCACATATCGACGATTAACAACCATAATATCCACAAAACACGAAATGTATGGGCAAGATACTTGCCTCGATAATCGATACCGGACACTCCTACAATCACGGCTCAGTCGGGACACCTCGAACACCTACGATTCTCCGGCGAAGGAAATGAATACACCCACGATCGAAGAGCTTGAAGAAAATGACGAACAGAAGGGTTCCGACTCGAGTTCTTCACAAAAATTCGACCCTAACAACATATAATCAATAAATCATCGATCATACGAGGAAGAATAATCGTAGAACGCCCGAAAACCCCTCTATGACATTTTACCGGACACCTTCAAGGCGTCTATCAAGAACTCGACCAAAACAACGAATCGATACGATCCAACCATGGAATAACAAGGGAAAAGATGTAATATATCTAAATAATCATCAATCCATCATAATACCAAGTTAAATCGGATTAAACGGACGAAAACAACCAAAACACCCAAATTCCCCAAAACTAGATTTCTAAAAAATCTGACCTGATTCGGTAGATCGGAGGATGTTATAGGATGGATGATTGATGATATGAACTCCAAGACTTCATGGATTTATTGTCCAACAACATCTTTCCATGATTAACCAAGCTCCAGCCGCGGAAGGGAAGAAAACAAGTGAGAAATGGCTGGAGAAAAACGCCTGCTGGCCTTAAATAGCCGACCGCAGGTGTGCCGCGGCCTAGCCGGTGTGCCGTGGCACGGGGCCGAATCGCCCGGTGATCGGCAAGGTGTGCGCCGGACGAGTGTGCCGCGCGTGACTTCAGCAGTGTCGCGGCCTGCCGGCATGTGCCGCGCTCACGCATGCAGAGGTTGGCCGATAATGAAACATGAGTGTGCCGCAGCCCGGACGGGTGTGCCGCGACAGTGACTCGGCAGTGTGCCGCGGCCCTGCCGGCCTGTGCCGCGGCTCACGGTACAGGCTGCTCGGCCAAAACTGGAAAATGAGTGTCTGAGCTATTTCGACCATAACTCTCTCGTCCGGACTCCGATTGACTCGCCGTTTGTACCATTGGAAAGCTAATTTGATGCTTTATCACATTGTAAAGTTTCAGAAATTTTAGACTTTATAAGCGCCGATGGTGATCTTACAAAGTCGACCAAATGCACAAAAACGATACTCCTCGACAAAACTAATTATTCAACATGCAACGAAACACTAACGGACAACACCAACGATCCAAATCGAAAATGAACACATAACAAAGCAAGACATACTATTAGCTCGACTTACGCAACGATAAGTCGTACCCGACGAACACCACAACACGGTAGATCGTGCCGTACCCAACATAGGGGAAAATCTCAAGAAATCGCCAACAGAACAAAATGAACGGCGCAATCGACAAAATTCAAAAATAACCGGAACCGAGAATCTCGGGTATTACATTCTACCCTCCTTAAAAGAAGTTTCGTCCCGAAACTTAAAACATGAAACAATCCAGGCAGAGCAACTCTAGATGACACAAGATTCCGATAACT
Organism: Orobanche coerulescens; assembly: GCA_033398695.1. Lineage (NCBI taxonomy): Eukaryota > Viridiplantae > Streptophyta > Magnoliopsida > Lamiales > Orobanchaceae > Orobanche > Orobanche coerulescens. Next base: position 22,601,466 of record CM065805.1, on the reverse strand, counting down.
TGAAGATCGGGAAAGACGATACGAAGGCAACCACCCCAAAACTTTGGGAAATTACAAAATGGCCCAAACGCCTGAAACATCACGATAAGAAAACGTATAACCAAACGGAACTTCACAAAACATCTAACAAGGTTAAACGGACTTACGGGGAAATACGAACAACAATTTCGAACGGGATTTGCAAGAATCGATCTCAAATGCGGAAAAGTCGCCAAAAAGCACGAAACTCAGCAAAATGACACCGAAACGAACTCAGATGTTAACAAGTGTAAAATGAAACATTCACGGAAGGACGAAACGGTCACAGAAGATCCGTTAAAACGGACTCCTGCCAAAAAAAAGAAATTTACCGAAAATCGAAAATTGCGGATATTACATCATATCGTCTTTAAAAGAGGTTTCGTCCCCGAAACCTAAACAACGAGAATGAAGTGCTGGAGTAGCAACTTTCCCGGCCATATCCTCTTGGTCCCGCATCTGATCTCCACAACTAACTATACCGCGGTCACGACCATATCCTCTGTCCCTAGACATACTAAGCGGATTCTCACTCGATACGATGGCACAACTTTGCGAAAATAATATGCTAAAGTACCAACCCAGCACGACATAACACATAAGGTAATTGATAACAACTAAATAAGAAAATCCACGAGGTATCCTTTTAAATGATTTCATTTGGAAATCCTTGGATTCGTGCGCTATTCAAAATAAAACCTTGAAAGTATTTTTGGTACCTCGGTTTGTTCATCAAAACCCGTAAACGACGGACTTTAACCGTCTCATTTGACATCACTTGCAAAACAATATTTTTTTTAAAACATCATCATTATAGAGTAATTCAAGATCACGCACGATAACTGGCTCAGTATAGAAAACTTTTCTAAACCCGAGTTTGAAGTTTTAAATCGAGTAAGATTCTTTATCTTCCACAGTATATTGTTGAAAATAAAAATTCTATTAATTTTGAAAAATAACGATTTTATGATGTGAAAGATTTCTGAAATCATGTACTCGGATTATTTGAAAATACAACAATACGTCAAAAATCATTTTCGAAAATCCTCTCAACACTACACAAAAATCAACGACGGTAATATTTTACAAAATGTCTACATGTACTTTAAAACAACTCTTTCAAATACCGTCGAGGTTTTATTTGAGAATCCGAGGCCGGCTCGCCAATTCTAAATAATTTTCAAAGTACGCACAGAGCCGCCGATTAATCGAATCGTCGAAACTTTATGAAATTTTCAGGGTGGCGTTTTCGAACACACACACAGCAGACATAATTTAAACAAAATCAATTATCACCTAGCGCTACAAAAAGTCCTAACACTTATTCCCACACAACAGTTGCATCGCTAGACAACACACATAGAATACCGTCGAAGATGATTGACTGCAAAACATAGACCTGACGGCTAAAAATGCGGTTCCATGCCTTTGCCCATGCTGATTAGCGCGCGTTACAACAAAGATTAGCGTGCGCTAAACATGCCACGTTAGCGCACGTTAGCCTCGTACCAAGCCTACGCTAACTGCTCTAATCGACAACACGATTACAAACATATATGAGGTAATACTAGACTCGAATGTTACGAATAAGTAACCACATACGAGTCTAAATGTCATCGACTCACATAATTATAACATCTCACAAGCAACCATCAAAAGAAAATCATCCTACAAAAACGAAAATTTTACTTCTCAATAAAGAGGACTATCTCAACACATACATACCGATGGACTCAACATTCGCGTTACTATTTTAATCATAAAACTGGCACCACTGCCCAACAATGAGAGTATCATCAATACACATCTTCTGACAAACATTCATGAAACCGGAAAGTTATAAACGAGAGTCACGTCTTGAGTATATTTTGTAGACCTTATTTGAGTTAAAAACTCGTGTTTTGAAAACTTTTAGTATGAGATGAAAATGACATATCGGTAGATGAAGTCTCAAAAATTTTGACCTTGAGGTCATCATACAAAAATCAAAAAAATTCCTCCCTTGGAGAACATTTTAAAAAAAAAAATTACGACTCCCCGAAAGCCTTTCGAAAACTTAAAATTCCAAGGTTGTTACTCTTGCAAGAAAAACAATTCATACAAGGATACATTTAGCAGTATCACTCTTCATTCTAGCACAAAACGAGAATTGACAAATATATGTCACTTACTCATGATGCACCTTCAAATACTACTACATAACACAGAATCACACAGGCTCGTATAGCTCGTGGTACAACATGTAGTAGGGAGACTTACATCCACAGATCGCACGAAGATGATGGTTGCACCATGATACTAATCACGACCGACATCCCAGACGACACGTCGCGACACGACATCAGTCAGACTCGATCTGACAAGACAAGACCCAACAATACACGACTGGACCCGACAGCCTAGGTTTCCGCAACCTAAGCTCCGATACCATAAATGTAACACCCCTAGATCAAACCGGGAATATTACACGCCGCAGACCCTCTCCGTGAGGATCCACCAGGCTAGACATCAAAACAACGAATTACATTACATACCGACGAATCAAAATAACGAACCACTAGACCGTTTTGGTCTTTCGTCACTGACTAACAAATCAAAATACATAAACTCATCCAGACTCATACCCACGCAAGGGTAAAATACTTGCAACAACAAACAATAAGACAGCGGAAAAGACAATAGAATGGACTCCGACTAACTGAACCTAAAACTGGCCTTCGTGTGATTAGTATCATTCGTCTTTCATCATCCCTCGTACCAATCCTGTCTTGCTCCCGAAAACCTGCGTGTACCTGGACACAATACAGATATCCACCCCCCGATTACTCGGGGGTTAGCAAAACTCCACTGTTTCGCTAGTGCAAGTATAAAGTGCAAATACGAGCCATACACAACACATTCCGAGAATACAACGAAAGACTTCCCGAGATATTTTTAGTTAAAAATAGTTCAAGTCTTGTAAGCAGAAACAAAGCAAGTAAGCATTTTGAAAACATTTCCAAATCTCGGGAGTTTTGAAAACATCAGAAATTGAAAAGTTCTTATTTCCTCGAAAGCCATTTAGGGTCACAGCCCCAGAGTTCATTTTCCAAAATACAAATCCGTTTAACAAAACACGGGGTCCACGACCCAACCATTCCGGTCACAAAACACAGGGTCCACGACCCGATCATCCACTTCAATTCACTTACAAGGACACATTACACATAACACATTATTCTTATGCCATTCTAGCCAAACACCAAGACTCGATATATAATGTATCTTGACCCCGAGCGTAAAGCATTGTGATACTCCGGACATATCACAATTAATCATCAAAACATCAACATCAATATCACAGAAACCACACTTGGTAACCCGTGGCCGTACCCATTAGTATCGGCCCCCAGAGGCCCCGTCGGACCATCCCCAGGTGGGAAACCACTTCCGCGGCCGTACCCATTAGTATCGGCCCCCAGAGGTCCCGTCGAACCGTCCCCAGGTGGAAGAACATCAACACACGCACCCAAGTCCACTTACATGGCCGTACTCATTAGTATCGGCCCCCAGAGGCCACATGCCATCCCCAGGTGGAAGAGTAACAACTCACAGATTTCAAAACCACAACTCTCAAAGGTCAAACACATAAAATATATATATAGTCGAGGTACCTTGCTAGAATGGCCATATTATCCAACACGTACTCACGACCTAGAACTATATCAATTCACAAGGGAGCACAAGATTTCAACATCACCGAATGACACAACCAATATCACACAACTCTCATATTCATCCATAACCACGTGACTCCAAGCACATAATTTCACAAGAGAATTACACTTTACATTTACCGACGCCATAATCATACATAATGACATCACACGAAAGTAAGGTGATCCTATACTCGTCACTAGCACACATATCCAACTAAGCATATTAATTCCCGACACACACGGTTCACCTTTACGAAAACCATGATAGTAAATATACCGATTCTTTTGAAAAATGGTTATAAATATTTATTTAGCACATATCGACGATTAACAACCATAATATCCACAAAACACGAAATGTATGGGCAAGATACTTGCCTCGATAATCGATACCGGACACTCCTACAATCACGGCTCGGTCGGGACACCTCGAACACCTACGATTCTCCGGCGAAGGAAATGAATACACCCACGATCATGAAGCTTGAAGAAAACGACGAACAGAAGGGTTCCGACTCGAGTTCTTCACAATAATTCGACCCTAACAACATATAATCAATAAATCATCGATCATACGAGGAAGAATAATCGTAGAATGCCCGAAAACCCCTCTATGACATTTTACCGGACACCTTCAAGGCGTCTATCAAGAACTCGACCAAAACAACGAATCGATACGATCCAACCATGGAATAACAAGGGAAAAGATGTAATACATCTAAATAATCATCAATCCATCATAATACCAAGTTAAATCGGATTAAACGGGCGAAAACAACCAAAACACCCAAATTCCCCAAAACTAGATTTCTGGAAAATCTGACCTGATTCGGTAGATCGGAGGATGTTATAGGATGGATGATTGATGATATGAACTCAAAGACTTCATGGATTTATTGTCCAACAACATCTCTCCATGATTAACCAAGCTCCAGTCGCGGAAGGGAAGAAAACGAGTGAGAAATGGCTGGAGAAAAATGCCTGCTGGCTTTAAATAGGTTGACTGCACAGTGTGCCGCGGCCCAGCCGAAGTGTGCCGCGGCACAGGGCCGAATCTGCCCCCAGTGATCGGCAGTGTGCCGCGGCCCGGACGAGTGTGCTGCGGCCCTGCCGGCATGTGCCGCGGCTCACAGTACAGAGGGGTTGGCCGATAATGAAACATGAGTGTGCCGCGGCCCGGACGGGTGTGCCGCGGCAGTGACTCGGCAGTGTGCCGCGGTGTCACGGGGTGCGGCTCACTGAGGTTCAGGCCATCGAATTCTTGCAGCGTATCACGAATCACCCGTGCGCCTAGGAGACTTCCGAGTCTCCGTCCGGCTACCATCAACGAGATTTCATAGAATACCAACATTAGAGATATCATGCCTTTGGTCCATCAGTCTTTGCGTAAAACGCTAGGCACCCGCCTGTCCTTTGCCTCCGACCAACTAAGGGCCAGTATCTCATACCCTTCAAGCTTAACCCACAATGACACTCGGCACTAAGGGTCACTCGCATGCCCGAAGTGCAATTCCTCGTGCTCGACACTCACTCGGGACTCCCTAGGTGCAGTACCTTGGCGCCCTTGAGAGTACCTCACCCGAGACGGACAACCTTTTAGATCATGGCTTAGGTTCATGCCATCAATAGATATTTGGCCCTCACGATGTTTGGGACTACTTCGCATACCGACATATTACCTTCAATCCGCAATGTGGTGTTGTCTCGCAACCACATGTACAAGCCAACGATCCCCCGCAGCATAGCCGGAACCGATAGCTAATGCTTACGAGTAAGCTCACGAGGCGTATGATTTAGATGAATGACTCGATTGCCCAATCGACATAGAGGAAGTGTTATATGGCCGATGGCATCCCTCCGGTCACACTTGAGCCTCAATGCCAACCTTAAGCCCAACGCAGACCACTTAGGTCCTACGTCGCCCTAACGATTTCCAACTCGCTCGGGAACTCCTCGCACACTTCGAATGCTTAGAGTTGGCTCCCAAGAGGCCCCCCTTACCTCTAGGAAGATTGCACGCTTGGTGCTCGACAGCACGAGGAAGACTGGCCGCTTGCCCACCATTGCCCATCTAAGGATTGTCCCCCCTATAGTAGGCTTAGACAAATATTCCCTTGTAATTGCACTAGACATTGATTGGCCGAGGAAGCACATCGAGCGTAACTCCCTAATCCGAACTCCAAATCCTTATTCGCTTGAACCGTAGAGTAGCTTACGATATTATCTATAAGTTCTCAAAGTTTCCGCCCCATCCGATACTCGAGGAGTGAGGAATTGCCTCTGCAATATTCTAAAACTACGACAATGTCACTGCACTGCAGCATCCCGATACTTCGCATCGTTCGCTACTCAAACGGAACCGTCTAGTTGTGAAACTTGGTGGAGATCTTCCCAACACTCCAAGGAACTCCCCATTACAAGAATTTCACGAAACTCTTTTCCTAAAGCCCTCTGCTCCACGACACAAGGTCCTGCTCGCACACGGACACACTCCGGACGCCGACCACTGTCGCACGTCCCCAACCTTATTCGTGTTGCAGGGCAACTATCCAACATGATCCTTCGTAATTCCGGGGCAATCCCGGGTACTCCGAATAATATGGAAAGCGCCATGTGACATACTCCCCCTCTCGATCCATTGACGTCCTCGTCAACGCATGCACAACTAACCTGCTCTATGTACATGCGCTGCCCATCTCATCATGAAAATACTTGGGCAACGAACCCGACACTCTACCTCCATATCCCGGATGTTGCCTCTATCTCGGCGCACACCCACTCTAATCTTGGCAGGAATCATTCTCTCCATGCCTCGATATAACCGAAAACCAACTGATGGTGTTAGATTGCCACTCTAGCTCAAATCAAGCTACTCCCTCATTGTCAAGTCCGAGACTAGCGACAAGTTCTCCGAATTAAACTGGGTCGATTTGCCTGAACGTCTGGAGTACATGATACTTCTAAGAGTACTCACTAACACCAAGAACCCATCCAAAGGAGCCTTGCGCTCCGCTCAAATACCATCTCGGCTGCCCTCTCAAAAATCCTTACTAACCATACCCCATAATATGGATTCCGAATTCTATCAAGGACGAGCCAAACCCAATCTGAAACTCTGTAAGACAAGTGCCCTCGAGCACAAGTCGAAAGAGGCCTACACGGATGCACACAGATCACTAAACTCTCGGCCCTCAGGCCACCGCACTTCTATGGCAAGGAGCTTGAAGGCTGTACGCGTGATCAACGCACCCTCCACCACTCGAAGGTGATGCCTAAATCTCGGCACACCGCGTCACCGGCCTTCAGCCTGGCGTGACGAAAACTCGCAGATTGGTCTCGTTGGTCCTCTGACTCAGACGAAGACACGAACCCAGGCCATCTGGCCTAACTCGTAACCTGGCCATCTGGCCTTATTGCTCAACGCACGATTGTGAACTCTGTATGAGTACACCTCATCCTCCCATCAGAAATCCTTCAACCAATAGGTCTCATTAATTGGATTCCAAATCACTTCCAAGAACAGCCATCTCAGAATCGCTCACGTGTGTGTCCAGAATGGACACACCTCTTCGGTAACCAAGGAGCCCAATGCTCCATATAACTCAGTCCCTTTCAGAAAATCCTTTAACCACAGAGCCCATACTCTAGGCTTTGGAATCCCCTTAAGGGACATCATTCTCGAATCAGCCCATTTCGTCTCGAGAGTCTGGCCCTCCCCCACTCATGTTGGAGGCCAGACCCAAATCTCTTGTCCCTCATAGACGGCTGGGACATGCAACACCACACTTGGAGCATGCCCATTCTCATATCTGCCCGAATCGAACCAGGAAGACTGAACACTCCACTCTTGCAACTCCCGTGGTGGCTGTGTTACGATTGTACCTCATGTGCGAAAGCGCTTTGCGCATACCAATTCAAATCTCATGTAACCAACGTAACCAATGCACCTTAAGTGCTATGACGCTTGCGCGCACTAAAATTCAGCCCAAATTTTGCACCTAAACGTGCTGTGACGGATTCCCGCACTGAAGTTCTCGCACCAATAGGTCTCAAACCCAAATCACCTCTCAATCTGCGGTGCTACGCAAACATGGCTGCAACTTGGCAGACGTGGCTACTGCACACCACCCGGCTTACCGGCATGTCTCCTTCTAGGAGATCAAGATGTCTTATAAGCCCATAAAAATAGGCCAACATAAAGTTTCTGATCAGATTACACCAACACCGTTACTCACGCGTCCGCAATTTACCGATGAGAATGTTCCCCTCACATTAACCAACTGCCAACCGTACTCACAGAGAAAAATATAGTCATTAAACACGTTGTAACCCGGGTACTACCATTCGCCGAAATCACTAATGCCAACAACTCGCACCGAACAAAGCTTTCGAACATCACGGACAGAAACCAAACAACCAGGGTACTACCATTCGCCCAATTGCAAAGCCAACTCGAGGTACTACCATTAGCTAAAGTCCCACTGCCAACTAAATTCTCAACTCAAACCTCCAAAATTGGTTTGACTCAAAAGTCAGAAAATCATTTTCAAAAGTCACGCTACTACCGCACCGGTAGAGCCACATAACACATACGCCCGGGTTTTACAAAATCCAAGCTGTGATACCATCTTCTGTAACACACCCAAAACCATACGGGAATATTACAGCGCCGTGGGCCCCATCTTGGAACCCACAAGGCTAAAATCATTTTCGCAAACGTTTAAAAATGCAAAAAGGCCCTTTTGAAGTACACACACACAGCGGATAAAAACACAGTTCAGAAGAATACCAAAAAGCCATTTAGACACATACACACACCGTGGATAAAACATAATTAAATACATTTGCAGCGGAATTATAAAAAACAGAAAAGAATACACAATCCCAACAATCACGCCATAGCTGTAATACCCACGATTTTCGTTCCAGTTATTTTGGATTTTTTTTGGATATTTCCCGGTTGTCGAGTCCTGGTATTATTTTCTCGACAACTGATTTTGGCGTTTATGACCGTAGGTGATGATTGGTTATTCGTTGTTTTCATTTCGGATCGATGATGTTGTCCCCGGGTGTTTTGTTGTGTTTGTTCCCTGCGATTTCGGAAAATCGAGTCGTCGAATCATGGTGGTCGGGCACTGGCCGGACGGTTGGGGGCACCGGCCGGACGGTTTCCGGCACTGGTCGGACGAGTGGAGGCACTGTCCGGGCGGGTGCAGTAGGAACCGGCATAGCGCACGCTACGGCCGGAAGGTAGCGCACTGTCACGGGGTTGGGTTTGAGCACTCGAAAGCTCCTCGGACCCGTGCGGCACTAGACTAGAATTGCCTCGATCTATCTAGTAAGCCTAACTCACTCGGTTGCTAAGTGTGTAAGAAGGGGTTTAAACACTTGGGAGTTGAGAGTAAAACACTTCACTATTTCACAATCACTTACAAGTACAAGAATGTTGAGTTTTTGAGGGTTGGTGCAAATGAGCCAACCTCAAGCCTATTTATACAACTCCTAGGGCCTAGAAACTTCTCTCCACCTCCTCATTTGGAGGACTCTAGAACATCCTATACAATCCACATACTTTTATCCTATTCTAGAACCTATCTCTAGAATTATCCACACAAGTCTACACATACAAGCCTTACACACATTCTAGAGTATTCTACTAAGTACAATCTAGAATGCTCCACAATCTTCAAGTACTACATCATTCTAGGAGGGTCCTAGAAGGTTCTTCCATCATCCGGGCACCCCGACCCATCTCTGTCCATCCCGGCCCGAGCATCTAGGCCCGTCTCTGCAATGTTCCAGACTCTTCCCGAACCTCCTGGACCAAGTCGGTCCGCTTCTAGCTCCTTCCGGTCGAGTCTTCCCTGCTGAGTGACTCCTCAGCTTTTCAGTGTCCACTGCCCCCACAAGGCTTTTTCCGTCTAAGCCTATTATAGGGGGGAGGGTCTCCCTCGCACCTCGTGCGCGCGCGCCCGCGCACGCCGGCCGCGCCCGGCATCCCACGCCCGCGTCCGGCCACCCAGCTCGAGTCTTGTCCTGTCGTGCCTTGTCCCACACGACTGCTGCTCGTTTGGCCTTGCCCGCGCCCCATGCGCTGCCGGACAGTCCCGAACATGTCCAGTCTGGAATGCCCCTTGGGCGATCTGCTTCCCACAGCGGCGTCCGTGCTCCCACGGTTCCCTCGCGTGATTCTCCGTATGATCACGCCGTCCCGAAGGCTGACTCTTCACTTGCAGCCCGATGCCATCCATGGCGTCCTGCTCGTGCCGGTCCCTCGGCACCTTGTGCGACCGTCTGCGCACACATGTCTCGTTGTCGACTGTCGGCCGTGACATTCTCCCCCGCCCATTTCGTCGATGTCCTCGGCGACGTGGCGGCCCCTCGATGAACCGAACTGCTCCAAGGTGGTAACTCGGCTCCTCCTCAAGCTTCCTCACGTACTTGAGTGCCGACATAGCTTGTCCCGAAGGCTCTGTGGTCAAGCGTATTTCCTGCAGCTTGGCTTGATCACACACGTACAGTGCCCTCTTGTACGGAACTACGCCAACATTGTTCTTCCTCAGGAAGTCCATGCCCAGTATTATGTCCCGATCATCCATGCTCGTCACCTTGAAGTGCACGTGCGGTTCCCACGTGCCAATCTTTAGTCGCACCCCATTGGCGACTCCTGTAACCCGAACGGGTGGTGTATTATTCGACTTCATCCAGCCCCATCCCTCTATAACCTGAAGCCCCAACCTCTGTGCTTCAGCCTCGTCAATGTAGTTGTAATCGGCCCCTGTGTCGACCAACGCCTTGACGGGTTTCCCATTGATCAGCCCCGTCGCATACAACAGATTTCCCTCAAGTGGTACTCCGTCCCGCGATCCCATCCCTATGGCTGAGTTCAACACCTGAAGCGCCATCGATGTTCCATCACCCTCGGCATTGTCCAGTGCCTTGGTGTACTCCATGGCGGCTACCCTCGGAAACTTTCAGCATTGCCTCGTCGAATGCTCCGTGCTCCAGCAAATCTCGCATTTCTTCTTCTTCGGACACACTGCTACGAGATAGTCTGCACTCCCGCACCCATGGCAAGTCCGAGTCCACCCTAACTGCTTCCCGTCCTTGGGCATGGCCATCCTCACGCCCCTATCCGTATTACCCTGGTACGACTTGTCCTGCGTACCGATGCCGTCCTCGTCCCTCCTGGACTTTCGGCTCTCCCCGGCTGGTTTCAACTCGATCAGCCGTTCCGCTATCGCAATCGCCTCGGACACGTTCTATGCCTTGGACCTCTGCACTTCCAACTTTGCCCACGGTTTTAGCCCATCCACGAACGCGAACAAAGCTTCCTGCTCACTAAGGCTAGGAAACTCCAGCACGATCTCCTGGAACTCCTTCACATAGTCCTTGATCGTCTTGCTGTGCGTCAACTCCTTCAACCTAGCCCGGACCTCAAACTCAACATTCTCCGGGTAAAACTCCCGCTTGAACTCGGCCTTGAAATCCTCCCATGTCTCCATCCGACATGTACCACGCGCGATCTCTATTTTGCGCCTTCTCCACCACAGCAACGCCACATCGGCTAAAAAGAATGGAGACGTCTGCAACTTGGTTGCATCATCTGCTATCCCCGATGCACTAAAGTAACCCTTCATGTTCCATAGGAAGTCGTCCACTTCCCTACCATTCCGCGATCCTTGGAACGAACACGGTTGGGGGATGTTAATTCGATGGGGTGCCGCACCCTGCTGGTCCCTGCCGTGGGCCATCTCCCGCTCGTACAGTGCTATCCTTCCTTCGATGGTCTCGATCCACCCTATGATCTCCTCTCGAAAGGCTGCGATCATCGACCGAACCTCCTTCCTGACAGCTTCAAGGATCTCCTCACACAAGTCGCGTCGCAATGCGTTAAGGGTGCCCGTCACCCGATTCTCAAGCTCCTCCAATGACTCGCTCATCTCCGTCACCTGGTCGGCCACTCTGCTCCATGCCTCAAGAGAATCTTCGTGTCTGCCCATGGTTTCCTCCAGCCGAGCCACTCGTGCTTCCATGGCAACACCTCTTTCCACGGACTTGTCCCTAGACCCTTTCCTGGACTTGTCCTTCTCCTGGCCGGGTTGAACTTTGGTGACGCTGGACGTAGTCTCCATCGGTCCTCCTTGCACAAAACCTCTCAGCAACATCTCAATGCGGAAGCTCCTTGAACCACTAGCGTGGCTCCGATACCACTTGTCACGGGGTTGGGTTTGAGCACTCGAAAGCTCCTCGGACCCATGCGGCACTAGACTAGAATTGCCTCAATCTAGCTAGTAAGCCTAACTCACTCGGTTGCTAAGTGTGTAAAAAGGGGTTTAAACACTTGGGAGTTGAGAGTAAAACACTTCACTATTTCACAATCACTTACAAGTACAAGAATGTTGAGTTTTTGAGGGTTGGTGCAAATGAGCCAATCTCAAGCCTATTTATACAACTCCTAGGGCCTAGAAACTTCTATCCACCTCCTCATTTGGAGGACTCTAGAACATCCTATACAATCCACATACTTCTATCATATTCTAGAACCTATCTCTAGAATTATCCACACAAGTCTACACATACAAGGCTTACACACATTCTAGAGTATTCTACTAAGTACAATCTAGAATGCTCCACAATCTTCAAGTACTATATCCTTATAGGAGGGTCCTAGAAGGTTCTTCCATCATCCAGGCGCCCCGACCCGTCTCTGTCCGTCCCGGCCCGCATCGGCCCGTCCCGGCCCGCACTGGCCCGTCTCGGCCCGAGCATCTAGGCCCGTCTCTGCAATGTTACAGACTCTTCCCGAACCTCCTGGACCAAGCCGGTCCGCTTCTAGTTGCTTCCGGTCGAGTCTTCCCCGCTGAGTGACTCCTCAGCTTTTCAGTGTTCATTGCCCCAACAAGGCTTTTTCCGTCTAAGCCTATTATAGTGGGGGAGGGTCTCCCTCGCACCTCGCGCGCACGCGCCCACGCACGCCAGCCGCGCCCGGCATCCCACGCCCGCGTCTGGCCGCCCAGCTCGAGTCTTGTCCCGTCGTTCCTTGTCCCACACGACTGCTGCTCGTCCGGCCTTGCCCGCGCCCCCTGCGCTGCCGGACAGTCCCGAACATGTCCAGTCCGGAATGCCCCTTGGGCGATCTGCTTCCCACAGCGGCGTCCGTGCTCCCACGGTTTCCTCGCGTGATTCTTCGTCCGATCACGCCGTCCTGAAGGCTGACACTTCACTTGCAGCCCGATGCCATCCATGGCGTCCTGCTCGTGCCGGTCCCTCGGCACCCTATGAGACCGTTTGTGCACACATGTCTCGTTGTCGACTGTCGGCTGTGACAGCACGCTAAGGCTAGGAGGCAGCGCACGCTACGGCCGGTTGGCTGCGTGCGCTAGTCGGCCGAGGCAGTAGGGCAGTGGGGTTCTGGACTTGGGTGGATCGGCAGGTAGCGCACGCCATCTTGTCGGACATGCACGCCTTCTGGCCGGCAGTGGCGCCTTCTGGCCGGAAAGGCTGCGCCACCTTCTGGCCGAGCCAGGAAGTCTTTGGATTGTGTCCCGGGCCGACAGCGCACGTGTTCAGCGCATGATGGCGGGCCCCGGCCGAACATTCTCGACCATGACCGCCCGCTAGCACACGCTAGCTCGGCAGTCTAGCGCACGCTAGGCTGCACCAGTATAAATATAACCGAGCAATCCTGTTTACACTCATTTTTCATTTTCTCCCTTTCTCTTCCGCGGCTGGATCCTTTGGGAACTTGAAGTAATGTTGCTATACAACTAATCCACGAAGTTTGGGAGATCATGTCATCGATTAATCACTCCATAACATTCTTCAATCCAGCGAATCAAGGTTAGTTTTCCTAAAATCCTAGTTTTGGGAAAAATTGGGGATTTTGTTGATTTCGTTTGTTTGATTCATCATAACTTAGAATAGTGATGGATTGATGATTATTAAGTTGTTTTATACATAATCCCTTGTTTTTCCACGGTTGGATTGCCGAGGATTCGCCGCTTTATTGAGTTTCTAATCGACACCTTGAAAGTGTTCGATAAAATGTCACAAAAGGGATTGGGGCGTTCTACGATTATTCTTCCTCGTTCGATCGTAAATATATTCATGGTATGATGTTGGGGTCAGGTTCCTTGTGAAGAACTCGAGCCGGAACCTTTCCGTTCGCCGTTTTCCGATCGGTGGTGTTACCATCGTTTCCCCCGGAGAGTTGTGGGCATTCGAGGTTTTCCGGTTAATCCACGTTCGTCGGAGTGTCTAGTATCAACTACTGAGGCAAGTATCTTGCCCATACACTTCATACTTCGTAGACATAATAAATTGGTGATTGTCTATGTGGAAAATTGAATGTTATTTAACTTTCAAAAGAATCAATATATATATATATAAGTATATAATCCCGATAAAGGTCTTCTTCAAATTAACTTGAGTGTTCAAGAACAAATGTGTCATTCTGAGAATGGATATTAGTATTGTATGTTGTGCCCGGTTTTCGTGTGGTACTGTTAGATTACTGTCGTCACGATGATGTGTGATGTTGTGTGGTTTTCCATTGGATTTTTCACTCGGGGATGTCTCAAGGAGGCTCCGAGGTCCGTGGCTTACTAGCACGGGATGCGAATAACCCTTGGGAGGATGCCGATGTGAATATTTGGGTCTTGGTCCCCGTGATTTGTGATTTGAAATTGTATTTGGAAATAACCTTGGGTTGTGTCCCAAAATGGGTTCCGGAAAGCTGTGAATTCTTTAAAACATTTTACTAGTTGTTTACCTCGTTTCATTCCTGCCTTTCATAGTTTGTAGATTATATTGTTAATCTTGCTTGTGTCCGATTGCGGAGGCCATTCTGGTGAGTACTCTGAGTATATGGTTTATAGTCCTTTGCATTGGAAGTCGGATATTACTTCTGAGTGTGAGAGTTATATTCGTTCACTGCGAGAGGGCCTGACGGGGCTGAGGAGGGTTCCGCTTATGACGGTTCCGCGAACATTTGGGTTAGCCACTCCGAGAGGGCCCGACGGGGTCGAGGAGGGATTCGCGTATTGTCGGATCCACGGTTAACCGGGAGTATTTTTGGCCTTGTGATATGATGCATTTTTGTGATATGTCCGGAGTATCACGATGTTTTGACTTGCCATAATTTTTGGGATGTAATACATATTCATCAGAGGTGCTTGGACTGGAATGGCTTATGGATGATGTGTTGTGTGTAATTGGTCCACAGTTGTGAATTGTTGTATGGCTATAGGTTTTGTGATTATTTTCCAATCAAAAACTCCCGGGATTCGGAGTTGTTTTCAAAGTACTTACTAGTTCAATTCTACTTTCAAGACTTGAACTATTTTAACTAAATGAAACTTCTCGGGAAGTCTTTCTAAATTAATCAAGATATTGTATTCCTAGAATATGATATGTATGGCTTGTATTTATATTTTATACTTGCACTAGCAAAACAGTGGAGTTTTGCTAACCTCCGAGTATTCGGGGGGTGGATCTCTGTATTGCATCCAGGTATTTGCAGGTTGCTGGGGAGCAAAACACAGGATCAATACGAAGGATGATGGAAGACGACGATACTAATCACATGAAGACCAATCATAAAGTATGTTGAATAGTCTTGTTGGTTATTTCTCCGATGTATTGTTATCCCGATTTATGGGAGCGTTATTGTATTCCAGCCCCTGCGCGGGTATGAGTTTTGGGAAAGAATCATGTATGTAATGTTGTGTGTTGTGATAAAAGACCAAATCGGTCTAATGGTCCTTTATGTAGCCAGGTCGGCATGTGAAGTGATGCATTGTATTGTATTTAGCCTGGTAGATCCTCGCGGAGAGGGTCTGCGGCACTGTAATATTCCCGAGTAGTTTGGGGGTGCTACAGAATATGGTATCGGAGCTTAGGTTGCGAAAACCTAGGCTGTCGGGTCCAGTCGGGTATTGTCGTGTCTTGTCCTGTCAGATTATGTTTGTCTAAGTCGTGTCGCGACGCGTCGTCTGTGATGTCGTTCGTGATTAGTATCGAGGTGCAGCCATCATCTTCATGCGACCTGTGGATGTAAGTCTCCCTACTATATTTTGCCTTGTGATATACGAGCTTGTATGATTTTGTGTTATGATGTGGAGTTAAAGGTGATTTGTGAGTATGTGGCCTATGTTGTTTGATCTTCGTATGATGCTAAGATAAAAGTGGTGCCAACGTATATGTATATATACACACATCCTGATATAAGTCATTTTTACAAGAATAATGGCCTTGGTGTGGTAACGCAAAAAAATAAAAAATAAAAATAAAAAAATAAAACTATCGATATCTTATTTTCATCTTGTATTATAAGTTTTCAAAACACGATTTTTGAACCCAAGTGAAGTCTACAAAATGTAGACAAGACGTGACTCTCGTTTTCAACTTATCGGTTTTATGGTTGTTAGTCGGCAAATACGTGATGATGTTCTTGTTGTTCGGGCAGTATAGCCAGTTTTAGATTAAAACTGTGATGTGATTGCTGAGTCGTTCGGTTTGTATACATTGAGATAGCTCGCTTTAATAAGAGGTCAGATTTCGATTTTTGAATAACAATTGTCTTTTGATGGTTGCTCATGAAGTGTTAAATCGATGGCTTTGAGATTCGAACGTGTTGTCGATTATTTGTGACCATCGATTCTAGTAATGTCGTATATATGTTCGCGATCATGTTGCTGGGTTGGAGAAGCTAGCGCACGCTGAGTGCGAGGCTAGCGCGCGCTAATACGGCATGGATAGCGCACGCTAAATAATTGTTGTAGCGCGCGTTAGTTAGCTGGGACAGAGGATGTGGAACCGCATTCTTAGCCGTTAGGTCTAACTTTCTGCAGTTAGTCGTCTGTGACTGCATTCTATGTGCGTTGTCTAGTAATGACAACCGTTTTGT
This sequence comes from Orobanche coerulescens, assembly GCA_033398695.1. Taxonomy (NCBI): domain Eukaryota; kingdom Viridiplantae; phylum Streptophyta; class Magnoliopsida; order Lamiales; family Orobanchaceae; genus Orobanche; species Orobanche coerulescens. Next base: position 22,584,840 of record CM065805.1, on the reverse strand, counting down.
GTGCACGTGTGTTGTGACCTTTCTTTCGCACTAAGTGATAATTGATTTTGTTCGGTGAGTTGATAAATAATGTCTGTTGTGTGTATGTTCGAAAATGTTTTCGTGAAACTTTCATAAGTTTGTGCAAGTTGCGGAAATCAATTTTTGAAACTAATTTGACGTTGCGATTAAGCCGGTGGCTTCGTATGAACTTTGGAAATTGTTTGAAATTGCAAGCTGGCCTAGGATTCTCAAATAAAACCTCGACGGTATTGAAAGAGTTGTTTTAAAGTACCTTGAACATTTTGTAAAATGTTACCGTCGTTGATTCTTGTGTAGTGTTGGGAGAATTTTCGGAAATGACTTTTAACATACTATTGTATTTTCGAATAATTCGAGTACATGATTTTCAAAAATCTTTCACACAAATTTTTTTTCAAAAACCAATACGATTTCTTTTTCAAAAAATATATAGTGAAAGATGAAAAATCTCACTCGATGTAAAGTTCAAACTCGGATTTGGAAATGTTAGAGTATGTAAGAATGGTTTGATGATCTTGCATGGTTAACTTGTTGGTTGTTAACGGTGATGATGATGCGTAGAGGCATGATAATTTTGATAACGCCGGTTACAAGGAATTATTATTTTGGCAAATGATTTCAAATGAGACGGTTAGAGTATGTTGTTTACTATTTTGATGAAACAACCCAAGGTACCAAAAGTACTTTTAAAGTTTATTTTGAATAGCATACCAACCCAAGAATTTTCAAAAGATTTCCTTTAAAAGGATACCTCGTGGATTTTCTTTCCGAGTTGTTATTGGTTACCTTATGTGATATGTCATGCTAAGTTGGTACTTGAGCATATTGTTTTCGCGAAGTAGTGCAATCGTATTGAGTGATAATCCGCTTAGTATGCCGAGGGACAGCGGACGCGACCGTGACCGCGGTACAGTTGGTTATGGAGATTAGATGCGGGACCAAGAGGATATGGCCGGGAAGGTTGATATTCAAGCACTTCGTTTTCGTTGTTTAGGTTTCGGGGACGAAACCTCTTTTAAAGGTGATATGATGTAATACCCATATTTTTTCGCTTCCGTTTCGTTCGACTGTATTGACTCGATTGGGTTCGTTGATGCTTCTGACCTTGTGTTGTTCTCACCCTTGTCATTCGAGCGAGTTATGATATTGTTCCAAATTGATGTGTGTATCGTTGTGATCTTTCCATGTTCGGATCGATTTCTTGTGAACCGTGTTCGGAGTTAACACCTCGTGATTCCTACGAGTTTATTGATGTATTGATTTGAGGTGTGAACGTCACAGTTGATCGTTGTTGTTCGATCATTGCTATTTATTCATCATTGTACAATCATTATTGTTTGATCTCGTAATCGTGATTATTGAACACCTGAGTCATTTCGTAATTTCCATAAGTGCTGTGAAATTGTCTTCGCATTTGGTCTACTAAATCTTTGAGTTACTGGAATTTCATACCTTTCAGCGTTGGAATCGTGATTTGATTTTTGTATTGCTCGGTTTTATCAACCGCAGCGATTCATGCTCGTTGCTTTTCGTAAGCATTCTTGCGTATTGAATCGGATCGTAGTGGATTTATACTGCATGGAGTTCTGGTGTGTTGTCGAGAGTCGCCTTGCTTTTGTTTTAAGTTTCGGGACGAAACTTATTTTTAGGGGGGTAGAATGTAATACCCACGATTTTCGTTCCAGTTATTTTGGATTTTTTTTTCGGATATTTCCCGGTTGTCGAGTCCCGGTATTATTTTCTCGACAACTGATTTGGCGTTTATGACCGTAGGTGATGATTGGTTATCCGTTGTTTTCATTTTGGATCGATGATGTTGTCCCCGGGTGTTTTGTTGTGTTCGTTCCCTGTGATTTCGGAAAATCAAGTCGTCGAATCATGGTGGTCGGGCACTGGCCGAATGGTTGGGGGCACCGGCCGTACGGTTGCCGGCACTGGCCGGACGAGTGGAGGCACTGTACGGGCGGGTGCAGCAGGAACCGGCGTAGCGCACTCTACGGCCGGAAGGTAGCGCACGCTAAGGCCTGGAGGCAGCGCACGCTACGGCCGGTTGGCTGCGTGCGCTAGTCGGCCGAGGCAGTAGGGCAGTGGGGTTCTGGACTTGGGTGGATCGGCAGGTAGCGCACGCTACTGTCGGACACTGCCTGCCTTGGCCGGCAGTAGCGCACGCCTTCTGGCCGGAAAAGTGCGCCGCTACTGGCCGAGCGAAGTCCTGGATTGTGGCCGGGCCGGCAGACACACGTGTTCGGCGCATGATGGCGGGCCGGCCGAACATTCTCGACCATGACCGCCGCTAGCGCCGCTAGCTCGGCGATCTAGCGCATCTTCAGTGCACTAGTATAAATATGACCGAGCAGTCCTGTTTGCACTCATTTTTCATTTTCTCCCTTTCTCTTCCGCGGCTGGATCCTTTGGGAACTTGAAGTAATGTTGTTATACAACTAATCCACGAAGTTTGGGAGATCATGTCATCGATTAATCACTCCATAACATCCTTGATCCATGAATCAAGGTTAGTTTTCCTAAAATCCTAGTTTTGGGAAAAATTGGGGATTTTGTTGATTTCGTCCGTTTGATTCGTCATAACTTAGAATAGTGATGGATTGATGATTATTAAGTTGTTTTATATCGAATCCCTTATTTTTCCACGGTTGGATTGCCGAGGATTCGTCGTTTTATTGAGTTTCTAATCGACACCTTGAAAGTGTTCGATAAAATGTTACAAAGGAGATTCGGGCGTTCTACGATTATTCTTCCTCGTTCGATCATCAGTTTATTCATGGTATGATGTTGGGGTCAGGTTCCTTGCGAAGAACTCGAGCCGGAACCTTTCCGTTCGCTGTTTTCCGATCGGTGGTGTTACCGTCGTTTCCGCCAGAGAGTTGTGGGCATTCGAGATTTTCCGGTTAAGCCACGTTCATCGGAGTGTCTGGTATCAACTACTGAGGCAAGTATCTTACCCATACACTTCATATTTCGTAGACATAATAAATTGGTGATTGTCTATGTGGAAAATTGAATGTTATTTAACTTTCAAAAGAATCAATATATATAAGTATATATATTCCCGATAAAGGTCTTCTTCAAATTAACTTGAGTGTTCAAGAACAAATGTGTCATTCTGAGAATGGGTATTAGTATTGTATGTTGTGCTCGGTTTTCGTGTGGTACTGTTAGATGACTGTTGTCACGATGATGTGTGATGTTGTGTGGTTTTCCATTGGGTTTTTCACTCGGGGATGTCTCAAGGAGGCTCCGAGGTCCGTGGCTTACTAGCACGGGATGCGAATAACCCTTGGGAGGATGTCGATGTGAATATTTGGGTCTTGGTCCCCGTGATTTGTGATTTGAAATTGTATTTGGAAATAACCTTGGGTTGTGTCCCAAAATGGGTTCCGGAAGGCTGTGAATTCTTTAAAACATTTTACTAGTTGTTTACCTCGTTTCATTCCTGCCTTTCATAGTTTGTAGATTATATTGTTAATCTTGCTTGTGTCCGATTGCGGAGGCCATTCTGGTGAGTACTATAAGTATATGGTTTATAGTCCTTTGCATTGGAAGTCGGATATTACTTCTGAGTGTGAGAGTTATATTCGTTCACTCCGAGAGGGCCTGACGGGGCCGAGGAGGGTTCCGCTTATGACGGTTCCGCGAACATTTGGGTTAGCCACTCCGAGAGGGCCCGACGGGGTCGAGGAGGGATTCGCGTATTGTCGGATCCACGGTTAACCAGGAGTATTTTTAGCCTTGTGACTTGATGCATTTTTGTGATATGTCCGGAGTATCACGATGTTTTGACTTGCCATAATGCTTGGGATGTAATACATATTCATCAGAGGTGCTTGGACTAGAATGGCTTATGGATGATGTGTTGTGTGTAATTGGTCCACAGTTGTGAATTGATGTATGGCTATAGGTTTTGTGATTATTTTCCAATCAAAAACTCCCGGGATTTGGAGTTGTTTTCAAAGTACTTACTTGTTCAATTCTACTTTCAAGACTTGAACTATTTTAACTAAATGAAACATATCGGGAAGTCTTTCTAAATTAATCAAGATATTGTATTCCCAGAATATGATATGTATGGCTTGTATTTATATTTTATACTTGCACTAGCAAAACAGTGGAGTTTTGCTAACCCCCGAGTATTCGGGGGGTGGATGTCTGTATTGCGTCCAGGTATTTGCAGGTTGCTGGGGAGCGAAACACAGGATCAATACAAAGGATGATGGAAGACGACGATACTAATCACATGAAGACCAATCGTAGAGTATGTTGAATAGTCTTGTTGGTTATTTCTCCGATGTATTGTTATCCCGATTTATGGGAGCGTTATTGTATTCCAGCCCCTGCGCGGGTATGAGTTTTGGGAAAGAATCATGTATGTAATGTTGTGTGTTGTGATAAAAGACCAAATCGGTCTAATGGTCCTTTACGTAGCCATGTCGGCATGTGAAGTGATGCATTGTATTGTATTTAGCCTGGTAGATCCTCGCGGAGAGGGTATGCGGCGATTCCCGAGTGGTTTGGGGGTGTTACAATAGCCAGTATCACCGGAAAGCTCATCCCTTCACGACCGCTACTAGTTCAAACTCCGAGTACCTAAAAGATAAATCCCACGACGGGGTCAGCCATAATACTCAACAATGATAATGATCACATCACAAAGACAATTACATATCAATGTAATCTACATAGTAAGAACATTCTCCATGTAATCTTACCGAAGTAACCTTACCAACCTGTCACAATCTATAACAAATCAATTTTTACCATATACCACGCCTCGTGCCCTTAAGTGATGAATGAATTCAAAAGTAACCACCTGTACTGTATCCGAAACGATACCAAAATTTCCAAACTTATCATATCTCAATTATAGAATGATCTGGCCAAGACTAACTCTGTCGGTTGGGTCGCCCAATCGGATCCCAATCTTGATAAAACCGATATCACACTGTACATCTACAAATCAACTGTCCCGAAACAATGGCAAGTCCCGGATATCAATACAAAACATGAATGCTCACACAGTCAATAATGATAAACAATCAATCATCACAATGGAAATATCAATGACATGATATTTCCACACAAGATCGACAAAGGATCAACTACGAACGAGAATACCATGATGTGGTAACTCCAACAAGATCAATGACATAATCAATAACCGAGAATAACGACAATACGGAAAATTCCAACAAGATCAATAAAAGGTCGACAACCGATAATACCGACGACACGGTAAGGATCAACGAAGAATCAATAACCGAGAATACCGACGACACGGTAAGGATCAATTAAGAATCAATAACCGAGAATACTGACGACACAGTAGACTCTAACAAGATCAAAAGAGTCGACAACCAGAAATACCAACGGTACGATAAACTCTAATAACATCAATCAAGGACTAATAACCAAGAATACCAACGGTGAGACAACTTCCAAACGGAATCAATAAGGATCAATAACGAACGAGATTACCAATGACAAGGTGAACTCCAACGAGATTAATAAAGAATCGATATCAAATGAGTTGACCATAGATATTGTAACTCCGAACGAGATTAGTAAGGGTTCAACGTTGACAGATACACGAGAGAATAAAATCGTCAACTATATACAAATCATATATATGGGATTTCAAAGACAACCCGAATATCGAACAGATCCAATTATACATGGACTGTGAACGACCAATCAATAGACTCAAGATGGACATCACGATACGCCCGACCCAGACATGTGTCCGTGTACAAGCCAACCACGGGTATTGATCAATACACATCTAGTCTCGTACCTAATCAGCCTCACGATGTACGTCTCGTGTGCACGGTTCAATATGAGGTCGAAACCAACATATGCTACACGTGCCCGTCCCGAAAATCCTACACATGAACGATCAGAACATATCTGACTCAAGATATGCCACGATACAACATGACAACCAATCTCGAAGAAACGTACATCCAACAAGGATCAGAAGATTTTCCAAGAGGGAAACAATAACTCGATCATGAAAGACTGACACAACCACAATGTCGTATTCCGTCAGACAACAGTTCACAGCATGCTCAACAATGCATATAATAATAGCACATAAACTCCCAAGGCAGCAGCCAAGGGTCACGGAAGCATCTACTCAGGAATACTCCGGACAATATCACATAAACTCCCAAGGCAGCAGCCGAGGGTCACGGAAGCATCTACTTAGGAATACTCCGGACAATATCACATAAACTCCCAAGGCAGCAGCCGAGGGTCACGGAAGCATCTACTCAGGAATACTCCGGACAATATCACATAAACTCCCAAGACAGCAGCCGAGGGTCACGGAAGCATCTACTCAGGAATACTCCGGACGTAGGTGCCATTTAGGTCTTATTCCCTAACACATTTCCATTCGGGTACCATACAGGTTTTATCCCCAACACATCGGCCCCACAGATTACGGCTCAAAGAAAGAGCACTTCACAAAACGTAACAAACAATGGTGCACATTCACCGCATGAAATATCAACACACACATGCAATAATGCAACATGATGATTATCATAATCTAACAATATTAATTTACCTCAAGCTGGAGACGCTAACCTTTCCACGACCAACCGCCCTGAACGAATACACGGTTTATCCGACAATCCAAAATGAAGTACAGTCCATAACTAATACCAAACCACCATCCCGAGTTCAACATCGACACGATAATTAACCTTGATATCCAACTTCTCATGCAATAGACCAAATTATAATTCACGTTCCCATTTCCACTAGACATCCTTAAAATCATATACATTATGATTTATCTTAGTCCAAAAATACCATACATACCACCATTCCGGCAATTCATATATTCCATAATGCCATTGCTATATGAATCATAAATGAAATGAAAACGAAATCATTTATTAACATTATGAACTGAGCAAGCATAACTTGCCTCGATACTGATACGATGAAGTTGTTACTAGTCCCGTCGTCTTCATCTACAAGCTCCGCAGCCCCGGCTCATCCGCAGTACAACGGTTAACACCAACGATCACTAAACGCAACCTAATGCAATAATCAATTAACGATACGTTCAATAACAATCAATAACCGATATGACCAACCAATCAAACTCGACGGTATCTCGATCATGCGAAATCAATCCAAATCAACTCCTAACAATACGAATACAAGCCGAATTTCGATAATCAATAGTTCTACCAACGTCTACAACATTCTTGGTTCCGACTTCAATCTTAAATTCGGATTAACATGGCTCATTCTTGCAAATTCATAGGAATACAATTACGGCTATCATCATGAATAATCATATACCAAAATTAACCGCAATCCTTCCAATTTACGGACATATATCATTCAAGAATTCTTCAAGAACATGAATTAATCCATAATCACGTTTGAAGCCAACAAAACGACGTAATTCAATGTGTTCTAACATCTAACCATCATCTAATCCATAATCCAAGGCATGTATCATCATATTCTCCAACATACGATCCTCCTAACATCAAGAATCGAAGCAATACTACCAAGATCACCAAGAACAACATGATTCTATAATCATAGTCAACATATTCAAGACAAAAACCAACATATCATCATCTTCTTTCAACATATAGTTCATATATCCTCGAGAATCGTAACAACAATACCATAATCATCTTAATACGAAGAAGAACATCAAACTAACATCAAAATCCGAATTCAAGGAGTAGAGTTCATCAACATACCTTTTGAAGATGAATAACACAATCAAACACTTCCAAAACTCCAAGAACTCCAAGTTTCAAGCTTCCGATAATCCTTATCAAAGTCTTAACAAGGGTATGAGGGTCTGAAATGGGTTTGAGAGTGAAGAGGGACGATTTGGGGAGGAGGAAATGTGTTTTCTTACGTGAGGAAATGAAAGTCCCGTTCTTATTTTATAAACTGTGCATCTCGTTACGTACGTTAAGTCCCAACGTTAATGTACGTAAGGCCTTTAATGTACGTTATATGTCCTATATAGCGTACGTAATCGTCATCCAGGGTAAACTGTACTATTTTGCACCTTGCGTTACGTACGTAATACCATCACTGTAGCGTACGTAATGTAGCGGTTGATTTGCTACAGTATCAACCCATATTACGTACGTAATATGCCATGCATAGCGTACGTAATGCCGAGGTTGACTCACCTGTCCACATCCTGCGCCGAAAGCAGCCGACACCGGGCCTACCTGCCGACCACAGCTCGGACCCGCTGATTCCATTCTTAACGTACGTAATGTACGCAGCTTAACGTACGTTAAGATTAACTAGCTACGTACGTAATCTCCAACATATAACATACGCAATGGCTTTCATACTTAGCCACTTTGCTCCTGTCTGTCATCTCAATATACTGAACACGTACACGCGACATACTGAATACATATGCTCGTTCCGATATCATTCTCATACGATACTTCTATTGCACGATACCTCGAATACAACTATCGACCAAGTACGGAAATCATACAAATACTCATACGGTATATCCGACATCGAAAAACACACCAAGCATGTAATATCCTAGAATCAAAACAACCTCGATAGACATACTAGAACGACTGTCACGGTTTCCAAAATTATCCACTCATATCGTGTCGGTCCCACTCTGTACAGTACATCCCAGATAAAATAATGCGAAAAATTCATAGTGAAATTCTAGGATATTACATAATCGGTAGCGGTTATTAAGGCAAGTATTTTACTATACGATATGTGTCTCGTGAATAGGGACGTCGTGTTATGGTTATGATGAAATGATTTATCTTAGCGAATATGCTTCGTATGAATTTATTATTATGCACGATTGATGGTAACGATAATACATTCACCTAGTTAACATTGTGGAATTGTGTTGGATGTGCAAATCATCTAAGTTTGTGCCGGGTGTGATTAGTCATCGTTGAGTTGTTGTTATGATTATGATATTTGTGTTGTTTTGGTTTACATACTTTATTATACATTTCGGTGTAGTGTGTAATGGATTGACATTTGATGATTATGAGTTGTGTCGTGTCGATGTGTGTGTGTTCCAGGTAGGGTCTGACGAGGCCTCTGGAGTTCGGTACATGATGTGTACGGACAAGGTGTGTGATCCAGGTAGGGTCTGACGAGACCTCTGGAGTTCGGTACATGATGTGTACGAACAATGTTTGTGGCCGGGTAAGGTCCATCGAGGCCTCCGGAGTTCGGTACATGATGTGTACGAATAGTGTGTGTGGTCCGGGTAAGGTCCGTCGAGGCCTCCGGAGTTCGGTACATGATGTGTACGAACAACGATCGTATAACAGTGATTGTTTGTATAACATTTTAAATATGGATCTCGGACTCATAATGATATATTATCTAGTGTGTTTTGAAACGAGAATCGGGCTAAGGCCCTAATGTTTACGAAACGGTTTTGTAAATTGGGACTCGAGGTCCAAAATAATTTCTGCTTTAAAAATCCCCGAGATGATGCGTTCCCTTTTCAAATATCTCTTGCTTGAGTTCGAAATTCTAAAACTTCTCGGGAACATTTTGATAATTGATTTCCGTATTAAATTCGTAGTTGCTATTTACTTGTTGCATTTCGTATCGTATTATACTTGCACTAGTAAAACAGTGGAGTTTTACTAACCCCCGAGAAATCGGGGGGTGGATGTCTGTTTTGCGTCCAGGTACATGCAGGTTCGAGAGAGCAGTCATAGGATTGGCACAAGTGGATGACGAGCTGCGATACTAATCAAGAGTTGAGAGATGTTTTGATTCTTGTAGTGTTGTCAGAGTTGATTTCAGTCTTCCACTGTATTGTGTTTCGCCCGTATGTGGGTAATGTTGTTTTAGTCAGTTATGTTGATGGAGTTGTGTGACCTCATCGGTCTGTGTATTCATGTGTAAGTGACCTTAACGGTCTGTATTATTATATTGTTTGACTCTGGCCGGGCAAGCATTTGGTTGTTTATGGATGTTTAGCCTGGTAGATCCTTATGGAAAGGGTCTACGGCGTGTAATATTCCCATACGGTTTTGGGGGTGTTACAGTTACAGTCAGCACCATCCAAGATAAGGAGATAACCGTTAACCGGGAACTCCTTGAACATTTGTATAGACTTCCCTCGGATGGGTTAACATTGGAGGAGCTGGAGTCTTTTGGGTCTGAGGAGTTTTTGAAGGCTTATTGGGATTTGTTCACTGGGAACTCCCAACCTTCTCAAGTTCATTTGTCTTGTCACAAGAATGATTTCACCGTTCCCTACCTCTATTTACATGATTTTTGCTGCAGGGTGGTTGAGAATAGAACTGGTGCATTCGATATGTGCACAAGCCTGTGTTTCAGGATGATGGTGGCCATCATGACTGGAGAAAAGCTGAACTGGTGCCAGGTCATCTTGAAAAGGCTTCAGGAGGAAGCATCGAAGCCTGAATCTTCCAGAAAATCTTTTGGCCTCATATTCAACTATATCCCGACTAGCTGTGTCATACAGCAGTCAGCAAATGCTAAGAAGATTCTTGCCGGGAAGTTCCTTGGTGGCTCGAAGCCACCAGTTTTCAACAAGGAGTCACTTCTCGCCAACAGGACCAATCTTTTCTCCCTCCCGACATCCAAAGATCCCTGGGACGTTGCTGATCTTCCCTCAAAATCCAAATCTGTTGACAGCAAGAAGAAGGCCGTCAGCAAGAAAAAAATCATTCCCGACAGCAGCTCGCATAGTCGAGAAGAAGCAGAAAACCAAGAAATCTGTGAAGCCGGAAGCTGTTCCTACAGCAACCCTGGTGGCTATAGCAGCCACTGAGACAGTCCCGAATGATGCATCTTCCGCAGAATAAATCCCACAGGGTGCAAACCCCTCTGAGAGGAACTCTCTCTGCTCCCACAGCAGATCCTGATCCCATTACGTCTATAACGGATGACTAGACGTTCATGAAGATTGAAGGAACTGGTGAATCGGCTGCCCCTTTGATGCCGACGATTACCACTCCAAACAGGAGACTCACCCTTGTATGGATTCCCTCTCCCGATAGGGCATCCCACCCTGTCAGGGATCCCACTTCTCTACAGGTTCCCTTATTTATCGAGAATCCCAACCAAACAGCAGAACCCACTACTATTCAGAGTCCCTCCCCAATTGATATTATTAACAACACTCTCCTTCAGGTCTAAATAGAGGAAGCCTTCGAGCGTTTCAAAGTATGGAAATCATTCAGGGTCGTCCCCTACGACACCTTGTACAACTGGGAGGACTGGAAGGAAGAAGAGTTGTTTGCTTTGGAAGTGACAGACACCAACAATGTCGAAGCCTTGATCAAGTGGGATGATCACTTTTGCCAAGAACTAATTACTTCATATTTTGTGGCAAAGAAAAAGACAAGACGAAAAAGAAAGTCCCCGTCTGCTGACAAGCCCAAAAGCTCGAGCCACCACTCTGACTCTGACAAAGACGATGATGACCTTCAAATAGGTCTAAGGCTGAGCCGTGAGGAGACTTGTGAGCATAAATTTGCTCAGTCCAAGGCTACAAATGGCCAAGGAAATTCTGCCGAGCAACCCCCATCAGCACCCATCCAGGAGGATTCAGGCCATCCGACAGAAGCTGATGTGACCGGCGCCGTCTGACAGGAGGAATCAGTCCCTCCTAAGGAACAGGCGGTTGTTGAGAGCCAACAGGAGGACCAAATCCTTCCTGTACCACATGCTAAAGAATCCATACAGAGATAGGAGGAATCAGTCCCATCTGTCTCTCCATCGACTCAAGCAGAATCATCCGAGGTTCCTGCTCTACAACCTGCACCCATTTATCTCCAACCAGGATCCCTGTGTTTTATGATTTGGGTCGTGGACCCTGTGTTTTGTCAAATAGGTCGTGGACCCCGTGATTTGTTATCGGAACTTGTATTTTGGAAGGATGACCTTTGGGTCGTGTCCCTAAGTGTTTTCGAAAGACTTGATAATTCTGTAATCCCAAATGTTTTCAAAACTCCCGAGATCGTAAAATGTTTTGTAAGATGTATATTGGGTTTATTCCCACCTTTCTCGATTTGAACAGTTTTGATCAAATGATTTATCTCGGGAAGTATGTTCATGATTATTATATTCTTGGAGTATGTTGTGTACTATCCCCCGAGTATTCGGGGGGTGGATGTCTGTATTGCATTCAGGTACTTGCAGGTTGCTGGGGAGCGAATCACAGGATCGGTACGAAGGGTGATGGAAGACGATGATACTAATCACATGAAGACCAATCGTAGAGTATTGTGATAGAGTCTTGTTGGTTATCTTCCCACTGTGTTATTTTCCCGATATATGGGAGCGATATTGTATTCCAGCCCCTGTGTGGGTATGAGTTTCGGGAAAGAGTTATGTATGTAATGATGTGTGTGTTGTGATAATAGATCAAATCGGTCCAGTGGTTTGTTATTAGCCGTGTTGGCATGTATTGTTGTGTTGTGTTCTCGGTAATTAGCCTGGTAGACCCTCGTGGAGAGGGTTTGCAGCGCTGTAATTTTCCGAGATTCCATGTCTGTAAGGTAAGAAACCTTTCTTGGAATTTTCCATGCTGAACCGCTTTAGCACCGTATCGATATAGGATGCCTGAGATAAGCACAACATCATTTTCTTGCGATCTCGAAATATCTTAATACCAAGGATGTGCCCAGCTTCTCTTAAATCTTTCATATCGAACTGATCAAAAAGCCATACCCTTACGTCTGATAATACTTCTACATTGTTTCCAATTAGAAGTATATCATCTACGTACAGTATAAGAAACACCAGCACATTTCCATCGCACTTTTTGTATACACAAACCTCACTAGGGCACTGTTCAAAACCATACGATTGAATGACCTCATCAAATCGCATGTTCCAAGACCTTGATGCTTGCTTGAGACCATAAATGTCTCTCTTGAGTTTACACACTAAGTGCTCCTCTCCTTCAGTAATGAATCCTTCAGGTTGGCGCATGTAGATTTCCTTATCAAGACTCCTGTTCAAGAATGCAATCTTGACATCCATCTGCCAAATCTCCATATCCAAATGCGCAGCTATAGCTAAGAGAATCCGGATCGATTTAAGCATGGCTACTGGCGAGAAGGTCTCATCGTAGTCGATGCCCTCCTTCTGATTGTAACCTTTCACAACAAGCCTTGCGTTGAAGGTTTGAACCTTCCCTTTTGATCCTCTCTTACGCTTGTAGACCCACTTACTTCCAATGGGTTTTACCCCATTGGGTAGCTCTACTAGCTCCCACACTTGATTAGAATCCATAGATCCCATTTCGGATTCCATTGCTGTTTTCCAGGATTCAGGATCCTTGTCTTGAACTGCCTGTTTGTACGTACATGGATCCGTTTCATCCTGGTCCGGGGAGTGGTCTGAAGATGCTCCCACGCCGACGAAACGTTCATGTTGACGAACAACCCTCCCACCACGACGAGACATGTCCTTAGTTTGCGTATCCATAATAGTGTCGATACGTGGTACACTAGGTGTTTGCACAATTGGTATTGTCGAAATCTCGCCCCTAAGTTCTTCTAGAATGACCTCACTCCTAGGCTTGTGGCTTATCACATAGTCCTCCTCTAAGAACCGGGCATTGGTGCTAACAATGACCTTCTGGTCTTTAGGACTGTAGAATAAGCCACCCTTCATTCCCTTCGGATATCCTACAAACACTCGTACTTCTGTACGAGATGCCAACTTATCAGCTTCTTTATTCAGCACGTGTGCTGGTGAACCCCAAATCCGAACATGTCCTAGACTGGGCTTACGCCCATTCCACAGTTTTGTGGGTGTTTTTGGAACTGATTTCGAAGGCACCAAGTTTAGAATGTACGCCGCTGTTTCCAAGGCGTATCCCCAAAATGAAATAGGCAAATCAGAATAACTTATCATTGACCTAACCATCTCTAATAAAGTACGATTCCTTCGTTCAGCAACACCATTTTGTTGTGGTGTACCAGCGTATGTGGTGAAGTAATCCCCTCATGTGCCAAGAAATCCAAAAACTCTCCACTGAGGTATTCGCCACCACGATCAGATCATAGTGACTTGATACTCTGCCCATGTCGCTTCTCCATTTCAGCCTTGAATTCTTTAAACTTATCAAAAGATTCAGACTTACGTCTCATCAAATAGATGTATCCATATCTCGAATAATCATCTATAAACGTGATGAAATATTCGAAACCACCCTTAGCCTGAATGTTCATTGGACCACATACATCGGTATGAACCATATACAACATATTTTGTGCATGATTTCCTTTTCTTTGAAAAGCCATTTTGGTCATTTTACCTTCTAGACAGGATTCGCAGGTTGGAAATGACTCAACTTGGAGCGAATCCAATGGGCCATCGCTCACCAATCTTTGAATCCTTCTAAGGTTAATATGACTCAATCGTAAATGCCACAAATATGTTGGATTTATGATCGAAGGCTCTTTTCTTTTATTAGGATTAGTCAAAGAATTAAGTGATTGATAAGTATGCAAGAGAGCTGGTGCAGCATTAATGCTATAAAGTTCTTCACTATAACTATTCGTGCAAACATATTCACCATTTCTTTTAATAACTGCATTAACTTCAAAAGAAACTGAATATCCATCACGACGCAATTTAGAAACTGAAATCAAATTCATTCTAAAATCGGGTACCAATAATACATTATTAAGAACTAAAATCTTATCATCAACTTTTAGCTGCACGACTCCCACTGCAACAGCCTTCAGCCTGGAATAGTCGCCCCAGCTTATTGTAATCTCATCCGCACTAAGTACCTTGGTTACTTGGAACCCCTGCGATTCATAACAAACATGATCAGTGGAGCCCGAATCCACTATCCACGAAGTGATGGAACAGGCAGCCAAACATGTTTTGACTACTAGTGCATGAGACGTACCTTTCTTAGGGCAGTCACTCTTGAAATGCCCTTTCAGACCGCAATTGAAGCACTTGCCCTTCGGATTTTTGTTCGCTTCCGGCTGAGGAGCCTTTGACTGAGGAGCCTTAGCTTTAGCTTTGAAGGTTGCCACTTGCTTCTGGCCAACCTGCTTTTTCTTCTTTCCCCATTTGGGTTTTGAAGAAGCAGCATCAGTTGCCGCAAGAATTTGATGATAACCTTGTTTGAAGAGACCTTTGGCAGACTGAAGCTCTGTTAGAAGTTCCGCCAATATGTAAGTCCTACGATTCATATTGTAGTTGAGGCGGAACTGCTCAAAGCTTCTTGGTAAACTGCCTATGATAATATCTACCTGCGACTCCGCATCGATAGTGGCCCCCAGTATGCTCAGTTCGTTCAAATGAGACATCATTTTAAGAACGTGATCCCTTACTGGGGTCCCTTCAGACATTTGGGTTGTCATCAAAACCCTCATCGCATTTTGCCTAGCCACTCGGTTCTGATGACCAAACATCTCAGTGAGATTTTTCATTATTTCCGCGGCCGAGCCCATCGTATGATGCTAATGTTGCAATACATTTGTCAATGAAGCCAAAATGTAACAGCGAGCCATCTCATCAGACTTTTACCATTTTCGGAATTCAGCCAACTCTTCAGGAGTGGCATCCGGTTCTGGTTCCAAAGGGCTCTCTTCAGTTAAAACAAATTTATGCCCCTCGGCAGTCAAGACAATATCAAGATTTCTTTTCCAGTCGGAAAAGTTAGTGCCATCAAGTTTGTTTTCTTTGAGAATAACAGCTAGTGGATTGAAAGACATCTGAGAATAAAATTAAAAAACACCATTCATCACATAATTCGACGCATAATATATTGAAAAACCTTAAAACAATATATATGCAATCAACCAACACCTTGAAAAACCGCACATGCAAGCCACGATAGTGTGGACGTTTACATATATATTTTCAAGTAGATTTTAACGTCTTTAATTTTACTATCTAGCCAAGACACATTTTGACAAGTAAAATTAATAGTTGGTTCCTCTTGGCCATGTATTTAATTAACATAGATTCCGATGGGGAGCTTATTAATTAATACACCTAAGTGAACACCAAAATTTAACAAACCTTAGAATATTATTTAATGATAATAGTCCTACAGATGGAGAGGTCCTATCATAAAAAATAATATTCACCTTTTTGTTATCAATTTTGAAGTTTAAAACCAGTGAGCCAATAATTAGCACATCCAATGTGGAGGAAGACTCTAATGTCAACGCGCATGCTAATTATTTAACAATTCAAACCAATTATGGAGGCCAATTTGATTTTAAAAAATCAATTTAAAATCACTTAGTTATTTTGAAAAATTAAGGTTTTTAATTTTCTCATCCTAACATGCAAGGAAACATATCACGCATGTAATACCCGGTTGTAATTCAGTCATTATCGTTCAGTAATTTCATTCGGTGATTGTCACTCAGTGTATTTTCACTCAATTATAATCATTCATCAATCATGTTCATTCACCGTGTTCACCGTTCGGAAAAACTTCGAGTTGTGTATCGTTATTGTTCATTGTTTCAACTTTCCTCATATGAGTTCGACTTTGTTAGATCACCATTAATTTTTGGTAATTCCAAAAATTCTAAATCTTTGCAATATTATAGAGCATCGAGTTATCTTTCCAATGGTTCAAACGGTGAGTCAATCGGAGTCCGGAAGAGAGAGTTATGATCGTTTTAGCTCACCCGCTCATTTTTCAGTTATTGGCCGATCACTGCCGACCGAACTCGGCCGTGTCGTCCGACACGGCCCGTGCTGTACTCGTCCGGAAATGCCGAAGTCTCTGCCCACAGGACTCGACCGTGTCGTCTGGCACGGCCGAGTCAAACTCTTCCGGATAAGCCAGAACCGATCGCTTGGGCCCGACCGTGTTCCAGGACACGGTCGAGTCATGCCGAGTCGCTGTCGGACGGGTCACTATCGGAAGGCCCCTCCGCGCCGCGACCGTGTCAAGCGGACACGGTCGAGTCCCTGCCGGCCAGCTGCGCGCCGCGACCGTGCCGATCGGCACGGGCCGTGTCCGACAGGGCAGTCAACCCCTTTAAATTCGTTTTTTGAGCATTTCAGCCCATTCCTTCCATTTCTCCCACCTTCATACGAGAGAGAGAGACTTGAGGGAGAAAATTCTCTTCACCTATCACTTGAGTGTGGTTTTTAATCATTTTCATTCGGTTGTGAAGCTTGGATACTCGATTAAACTCGTGTTCTTCGGATCGAAGTGGTTGGATCTTCAAGAGGTAATTCCTTCAACACCTTGGACTTCGATTTTGTGTTGAGATATGATGTTTTGGACGTTATAATCATGTTATATGAAGGGATATGTATATGATTATGAGTTTGTATAAGGATTCATTGGATTATTGAGGGATTATTCAAGAACACCTTGAATATCGGGTTGAAATTGGGGGTTTTCGATTAATTGTCGTTATAATCACGTTTTCGGATATTCGTCTTGGATTATTAATCATATTGAAGATGTTTTGTTGGTTTGAAACACTTCTTGGGGGATTTGATATTGGTATATTGAGGTTTGATTGTAAACAATCGGAGTTTGGCCACAACGTATTCGATATAATGCCCCAATGAATTTAGTTTAATCGTATCGACGTTTTGAGTTCGTTATATTCGTGTTTGATTCGTATATTGAATGGGTTGTTGGATATTATATAATTCAAGGTTGTTCGAGCGACCGATATCTCAATTAGGACGTTGTTCGTGGAAGGATAATTGTCACCGGTATTGGGTAAGTTAATTCTTACTCGGTTAAAAGGATATTCATCCCTTTTGTTGTTGTTCATTCATAATCATAACTCATTCATCATTGTATTAACCGTATCAAAACTTGTTATTGTCAATTAATCACTTCAGTCATAAGGAACGACGGTTCCAATCATTTCATTGAGCTGTCATTTACTTCACTATCATTCCATCTCGGTGAGTCATTATTCATTTTCGATGTCACTTTTATTATATCATGGCATTCCGGGTCATACTGGCGTGCCGGTTGGTATGTGTAGGATTTTCATGTCGGGCACATTTATGTCGTGTGTTGGTTGTTGGCCTCACATTGGACTGTGCACACGAGACGATTACTTCATGAGACTGATTAGGCACAAGACCACGCGTGTATTCGATCGATACTCGTTGGTGGCTTGTGCTCGGACACATTTCCATCCCGGGCGTAGTGTGGTGCCACCCTTTGAGCCGTACTGTTAGTTGATTCATATAGCATGTTTGATTGCGTATGTTTCGACAGGATATTTCATAATTTCAGATATAATCATGATTGTGTATTTTCAACCCTTAAGGATTGTTGTTCTTTGTAACTGACCCTGTTTGGGGATTTTGTTTTTCAGGTCTTGGCAAGGCAAAAGTACGGGGAGAACACGCTGACGTCAAGGAGTCCCAGTGATACTAGTAGGGGGCCCCGATCTTTCAGTTATTCATGTTATTGTTCTTTATTTTCCGCTGCAGACTTTCATTTGAATACTCCGTTTCATTCAGTGTTGTGTATTTTATCTTCATATAAAATACACTAGTATTCGGTATTGTCCTGGTGTGTTGTAACTAAACTCCTCATCGGAGTAATTATTGTTGTAATGTAGTTCGGTACTACATTTATCTTGTGTAATTCATTCATTTTCATTTGCCTGGTGGGTCCCAGTTGGGGATCTACGGCACTGTAATATCCGCCTAGTTTGGGGTGTTACAGAGTTGGTATCGGAGAGTGGTTTTGAATACTACCTTCCGAGTCATGTCTCATTTGATATCATCGTCATCAGACTAGTATCATTGGATTTTCGCGTCACGTGTGACCTGTGCAAATGCCGAGCCAATCAGACTAGAAGAACTGTAAGATTTCTAACGCCATGATATAATTTCTGGCGATAGTCATTCATTCATCATTCATCATTTAACAATCCTCAAACATCATCATTCATTGTGATTAGGACGATCATGTTAACTCATTAATCACTCAATTCATTTCATTACTCAGTTGTCGATCTGGATGATCATATTATTAATCTTGTTAAGTTATTAAAAATAATCATTTCAAGAATTTCATCAGATAATCATGTCACTTTAGTAAATCATTCATATAATCACTAAGTAGAGCATGTATACTCATTTTCATCATCTCATGATATAATCATAACGTGATAATCATGCGGGAAATATGATCATTATGCGACCTTCCTACTTCAGTATGGGGAGAGCTGTCAGGGGATGCACGGGGAGAGGCCGCGGTGCGGACCGAAACCCGAGAAATAATCACTCGCTGCCGGGAAATCGTGCCCAGGACTCGGCTCGATCAGAAGATGTTCGGGTTGATCCACTCACTTTTATGCAGGCCATGATGACCCATGTGCAGTTGCTCAATCATCATTGCGCCACTTTGACCGGATTAATCGAGAGAACTCTCCCGTATGAGCCAGCTGCTAAGGAAAGTGCTGAACAACAACCTTCATTTGTCAGCAAGAAATCAACGAAGCGTAATCAATCCGAAGGCGGTCAGTCAACCTTCAAGAAGCCTCGTGTGAGTCCTATCGTTTCTGAGCGACCTCCTACGGTGCATAGTTGTGCGGGATCTCAGTCCCGAGCGGCCAGTTCAGCCGTCACCTGTTTCAACTGTGAAGAACAGGGTCATTTCAGCACCAAATGTCAGCGGGTATCACGTGCCATAATCGTGGAATTGCCGGGCATAGGGCCCGTTTTGCCGAAGGGACTCCAAGTCGCTCGCGGCATCTCGTGCCCAAGCAACCAGCGTTTGAGAATCAGGCTTTGTCATCGCTGCTTAAGACAATGGAAGCAAATAGAGTTGGAGCTCGTATTTATCAGACGGGAGCGTCCGGTTCGGGGGCCGGCAAGTCCCATATTCATATGATGAGGAGGATCGACGATCCGGTGGCCCGAATGATTTCAGGTATACTCGTAATTTTATTTCAACTTGTGTGTACCTTTTGATGTTGGTACACCGCATTCATTCATTTTCGAATCATGCTTGAATAGACTTATTTCGGGATAGTCCTATTGCTTGTGGACCTCATACCATCGGTCTACCTGACGATGGAAGAATTTTCGGAATCATACCGAATTAAGCTTAATGACCGCGATTGGTTGATGGATCTAATCGTGGTGAATTTATCTTAGGACGATGTAATTTTCGGCATTAGTTGGTTTGATCGTCTTGATACTATCCTCAGTGTTTGTTAGCGTTTGGTCGCTATCTTTCCGTCATTGGCTGTCGAATGTGTGCTTCAGGGAAGTAATCCCCGTTGTTCCAGAAGAAGTATTATTATGACGAAAGCAGAGAAATTCCGCAATCGAACTATCCAATCATTCATTGTATCATTTTCATCGATTGGCCTTTCTAAGGCAATCGAGTTATTCAATCATTCCTTGTATCATTTCCATCGATTGGCTTTTCTAAGACAATCGAGTCATTCAATCATTCATTGTATCATTTTCGTCGATTGGCTTTTCTAAGGCAATCGAGTTATTCAATCATTCATTGTATCATTTTCATCGATTGGCCTTTCAAAGGCAATCGAGTTATTCAAACATTCATTGTATCATCTTCATCGATTGGCCTTTCTAAGGCAATCGAGTTGTTCAATCATTATTGGTATCTCTTTTTATCGACTGACCATTCTAGGCAATCGAAATGTTCAATCATTCGTGGTATCATTGTCATCGATTGACGATGTATTTCCAGACGAGTTATCTGGTTGCCTTCACATAGAGTAGGGGAATTCAGGAGTGAGTTGGAGCCGGTACGTCCCCTTTATCGAAGGCACCGTATCGGATGGCCCCGACCAGAATGCAGGAGTTGAATTAAGATTCAACTTGAGGAGTAGTTCGAGGAAGGTTATCTCCGACCGATTGCGTCCCCGTGAGGAACACCAGTGTGATCTGTCAAGGAGAAGGATGGCTCGTCTCGTGTGTGTATTATTACCAAGAGTTGAACAGGGTGATCATCAAGAGTAGTATCCCTTACCCCGTATAGTTGATCTTTTAGATCAACTTCAGGGAGCCTCAGTATTTTCCAGGATCGACTTAAGATCTGGATATCACCAGTTGAAGATTCGAGAGTCGGATATCGCGAGGACAGCGTTTCGTACACGCTATGGTCATTATGAGTTCGTAGTTATGCCGTTCGGGCTAACTATTGCACCTGCGGTATTCATGGAGTTAATGAATCGGGTTTTCATCGACTTTTTGGATCAGTTTGTTGTTGTCTTCATCGACGACATTTTGATTTATTCTCGTAGCCGAGAGGAACACGAGGTTCATCTTCATCAGGTTCTCGACGTGTTGAGACGAGAGCAACTTTATGGAAAGTTTTCCAAATGTGAGTTCTGGAGGTCCGAAGTGACTTTCTCGGGCATGTAATTTCATCTGACAGAGTTCGTGTCGACCCTCAGAAGTCGGAGACTATCCGAGATTGGCAACCTCCGAAAGATATTAAGTAAATCCGATGTTTCCTCGGATTAGCTGGTTAACTATCCAACCCACGGTCGGAGCTAGCAACCGTGGTTTTCGCGTTGGAAATTTGGCGTCGTTACCTTTATGGCATCACCTGTCAGATCTTCACCAATCACAAGAGTTGAAGTATATATTTACTCACAAGGAGTTAAATATGCGACAGAGGCGGTGGTTAGAACTAATCAAAGATTTTGATATCGAGATCCTTTACCACCCGGGCAAGGCGAACGTTGTCGCCAACACCTTGAGTCGTAAGTCCGTTCAGGAGCAGGTGATTGCTCGTTTAACAGTTCAGAAGGAGCTTCAACAGGAAGTCCTTAGACCCGAGATCGAGGTCCGCCGGCGAGTTCGAGACGACTTTGTATGTTAGAGATTTCATCGTCACTTGAGGAGGTAATCAGAGAGAATCAGAGTTCAGACCCTTCATTGTTGCGCATCCGTAAAGATGTGGCTCAGGGGAAAGCCCCTGGATTCGTGGTCCACGAGGATGGACTTTTGAGGTTTAAGAACCGGTTGTGCGTACCGGCGAATGACGAGTTGAAAAACTCTATTTTGAGAGAAGCTCATGCTACCCCTTATTCTGTTCATCCGGGGTCCAGCAAGATGTACAAGGACTTGAAACAAAATTACCGGTGGAGTAATATGAAGCGAAGTCGCAGAATTTGTTTCGAGATGCTTAACTCACAACAAGTCAAGATTGAACATCGGCGACGGAAGGTATCTTTGAAACCTCTTCCTATTCCCGAATGGAAGTGGGAAGACATTTCTATGGATTTCATCACGAGTTTGCCGACGAGTCGTCGTGGCATGAATACGATCTGGGTGATTGTGGACCGCTTAACTAAATCAGCTCATTTTCTTGAGATTAAGGATACTTGGGGTCCCGAGAGACTTGCCCAGTTATTCATTAAAGAGATAGTGAGACTGCACGGTACTCCTAAAAGTATCGTTTCCGATCGTGACGGATGGTTTGTGTCTCATTTTTGGAAATCAGTTCATCGTGCTATGGGAACTCAGCTTAATCTCAGTATTGCCTTTCATCCTCAGTCCGACGGACAATCAGAGAGAACTATTCAGACATTAGAGGACATATTGAGGGCATGCGTCCTCGATTAGTAGGCGATTGGGAAGCCCAACTACCACTGATCGAGTTCACGTATAATAATAGTTTGCATGCCTCCATTAAGATGGCACCTTACGAGGCCTTGTACGGTCGTCGTTGTCGATCTCCTTTGTGTTGGGATGACTTGTCAGAATCAATCGGCACCGAGCCCGATATGCTTATAGCCGCCCGGGAGAAGGTAGCTTTGATCAAGAGTCGTATGTTGGCGGCTCGAGTCGGCGTAACTCATATGCAGATAATCGTCGTCGACCACTAGAGTTCGAGACGGGTGACCACGTTTTGGTCAAGGTATCCCCGAGTCGAGGTATTTTCCGTTTCGGAAAACGGGGGAAGTTGAGTCCGAGATTCATTGGACCGTTTGAAATTTTGGATCGAGTAGGTGAGTTAGCTTATCGATTGGCTTTGCCTACGGCATTGAGCCGAATTCATAATGTCTTTCACGTCTCTCAGTTGCGGAAGTATGTTGCCGACCCGAGTCACATACTTCAGTTCGACGAAATCGAGATCGCGGATGATCATTCGTACGAGGAGCGTCCTGTACGAGTGTTGGAGCGACGAATCAAACAGTTGAGGAATAAGTCGATTCCTTTGGTCAAGAATCAGTGGTCTATACACGGAGTCGAAGAGGCTACTTGGGAAACCGAGGATAGTATGCGGGAGAATTATCCCGAGTTGTTTGACCCTTAGTTTCGGGGACGAAACTCTTTTAAGGGGGGGTGTATGTAATACCCGGTTGTAATTCAGTCATTATCATTCAGTAATTTCATTCGGTGATTGTCACTCAGTGGATTTTCACTCAATTATAATCATTCATCAATCATGTTCATTCACCGTGTTCACCGTTCGGAAAAACTTCGAGTTGTGTATCGTTATTGTTCATTGTTTCAACTTTCCTCATATGAGTTCGACTTTGTTAGATCACCATTAATTTTTGGTAACTCCAAAAATTCTAAATCTTGCAATATTATAGAGCATCGAGTTATCTTTCCAATGGTTCAAGCGGTGAGTCAATCGGAGTCGGACGAGAGAGTTATGGTCGTTTTAGCTCACCCGCTCATTTTTCGATTATTGGCGATCATCGCCGACCGAACTTCGGCCGTGTCGTCCGACACGGCCCGTCTTTGTACTCGTCCGGAAATGCGAAGTCTCGCCCACGAGGACTCGGCCGTGTCGTGCAGCACGGCGAGTCAAACTCTTCCGGATAAGCGAGCCGATCGCCGGGCCGACCGTGTTCTAGGACACGGTCGAGTCATGCCGAGTCGCTGTCGGACGGGTCACTATCGGAAGGTCCCTCCGCGCCGCGACCATGTCAAGCGGACACGGTCGAGTCCCTGCCGGCCAGATGCGCGCCTCGACCGTGCCGATCGGCACGGGCCGTGTCCGACAGGGCAGTCAACCCCTTTAAATTTGTTTTTTGAGCATTTCAGCCCATTCCTTCCATTTCTCCCACCTTCATACGAGAGAGAGAGACTTGAGGGAGAAAATTCTCTTCACCTATCACTTGAGTGTGGTTTTTAATCATTTTCATTCGGTTGTGAAGCTTGGATACTCGATTAAACTCGTGTTCTTCGGATCGAAGTGGTTGGATCTTCAAGAGGTAATTCCTTCAACACCTTGGACTTCGATTTTGTGTTGAGATATGATGTTTTGGACGTTATAATCATGTTATATGAAGGGATATGTATATGATTATGAGTTTGTATAAGGATTCATTAGATTATTGAGGGATTATTCAAGAACACCTTGAATATCGGGTTGAAATTGGGGGTTTTCGATTAATTGTCGTTATAATCACGTTTTCGGATATTCGTCTTGGATTATTAATCATATTGAAGATGTTTTGTTGGTTTGAAACACTTCTTGGGGGATTTGATATTGGTATATTGAGGTTTGATTGTAAACAATCGGAGTTTGGCCACAACGTATTCGATATAATGCCCCAATGAATTTAGTTTAATCGTATCGACGTTTTGAGTTCGTTATATTCGTGTTTGATTCGTATATTGAATGGGTTGTTGGATATTATATAATTCAAGGTTGTTCGGCGACCGATATCTCAATTAGGACGTTGTTCGTGGAAGGATAATTGTCACCGGTATTGGGTAAGTTAATTCTTACTCGGTTAAAAGGATATTCATCCCTTTTGTTGTTGTTCATTCATAATCATAACTCATTCATCATTGTATTAACCGTATCAAAACTTGTTATTGTCAATTAATCACTTCAGTCATAAGGAGCAGCGGTTCCAATCATTTCATTGAGTTGTCATTTACTTCACTATCATTCCATCTCGGTGAGTCATTAATCATTTTCGATGTCACTTTAGTAAAATCGTGGAAATCCTGGTCATACTGGCGTGCCGGTTGGTATGTGTAGGATTTTCATGTCAGGCACATTTATGTCGTGTGTTGGTTGTTGGCCTCACATTGGACTGTGCACACGAGACGATTACTTCGTGAGACTGATTAGGCACAAGACCACGCGTGTATTCGATCGATACTCGTTGGTGGCTTGTGCTCGGACACATTTCCATCCCGGGCGTATTGTGGCGCCACCTTTTGAGCCGTACTGTTAGTTGATTCATATATCATGTTTGATTGCGTATTTTTCGACAGGATATTTCATAATTTCAGATATAATCATGATTGTGTATTTTCAACCCTTAAGGATTGTTGTTCTTTGTAACTGACCCTGTTTGGGGATTTTGTTTTTCAGGTCTTGGCAAGGCAAAAGTACGGGGAGAACACGTTGACGTCAAGGAGTCCCAGTGATACTAGTAGGGGGGCCCGATCTTTCAGTTATTCATGTTATTGTCCTTTATTTTCCGCTGCAGACTTTCATTTGAATACTCCGTTTCATTCAGTGTTGTGTATTTTATCTTCATATAAAATACACTAGTATTCGGTATTGTCCTGGTGTGTTGTAACTAAACTCCTCATCGGAGTAATTATTGTTGTAATGTAGTTCGGTACTACATTTATC
Source organism: Orobanche coerulescens (assembly GCA_033398695.1). Classification (NCBI taxonomy): domain Eukaryota; kingdom Viridiplantae; phylum Streptophyta; class Magnoliopsida; order Lamiales; family Orobanchaceae; genus Orobanche; species Orobanche coerulescens. The sequence goes on along the minus strand of CM065805.1, from coordinate 22,559,237 downwards.
TTGTGTAATTCATTCATTTTTATTTGCCTGGTGGGTCCCAGTTGGGGATCTACGGCACTGTAATATCCGCCTAGTTTGGGGTGTTACAACGCATACATCCATACATGCCATACATGAAAACAATAAAAACCAACAAAATAAAAAAATTGGATAATTAAATCCAATTATCATGGCTTTTATTCCTCGTTTTGAATAACGAGAAAATCTTCAGCTCGTTTGCCCCCACTGCTTCAAGCATCTCGCGGAAAAACGAATCGAATGACCCGAACTGGACAACTTGACTACCGGCGCTGCCCAATCTTGCCCGACCCATTGCCCATTGCCAGCCCTTGGCCCGCCGAGTGCAAGAGCCACGGTCAGCAGTCTTTGGCCGGCGATCGGCTCCTTCTTTGGTCTCGATCGGGACTCCTCTTCGCACTGGACTTCTTTCTCTTTCGTACTTTGAGTTTTCCAATTCGATTACAATTTTATTCAAAATAAAATACATCGAATTTACATCAAATTACAAGAAAAATAAATCTTATTCTACCCGTGGATTTTCTCACGGGAAAAACTTATACATGCCACAAAAACGGGCCAAATTACCAAAACGTGTAAATAAAAAAACATCAAATAGCCATGATAATTGGATCATATTTTCCTGCAAGACAAATTCTAACAAAATATTCCAAAAAATCATACTATACGAATATTTAATTGCTAGCATATTAATCACCAAATTAATTAAATTGAACAGAACCTAAAGACCAGCTCCGATACCAATTGTTGGAATATAAAACGCAGCGGAAGCAAGTTGGTGGGAATAATTTAATAAAAGGTTTTATAAACTAACCAACAGAAAAACCGAATCTATTTAGGCTTGTCAACTAATTAACTAAACAGATTAATAAACAATTAAATAAACATATTTACGCATGGGAGTCGGTAATTTTTACCTTTAACGCGAAGTGGTAGAAAATCCCTTTTTGATCGATTTATGTCCTCTTCGTGTTCCTCTCCGATCTTCTTGTATTTCTACCTCAAGATCTTCTAGAGTATATCCCGCCTACGTCCGGATGTCGTGTGGGCAACAATCTACCGGACTAAACTTGGACAACTGGAGTTCGGCCGAAATCTCTTCTCAAGAAACTTACGATTTTTGTTCTCCCTATGTTTCTTGAATATTTTGAGTATTTTAGAAAAATATTGTGTTAACCAAATTGTGGAATCCAAGACACAAGTCAAGATCCACAATTAAACACACAAGGGAAAAATCGATTTTCTTGGGCAATTGGAAGTAGAAAAATCGGCCAACACCAATGTCTTATTTGTAGGTGTTTTGGGCTACTCTAGGGACCTTAACGAGGATATGGTAAAGACTCCCAATAGATGTCTTGTTTCCAATATTAGGACTCTTCCTAATATTAAGACTCTATTAATATCAACTTAGTCCACTAATAAGTTAATATTGCACTTCCTACCAAAATCCCAAATTACGAAATTGAGCTCCTTTTTGAATTAATTATTTCTCGTGTTTAAGATATTCCATGTCCATTAATTAATTTAAGCTACTGACAGCTTTTAATTAATTAATATATTATACATGAGTATACCACTCGACCTTTATTATTATATCGGAAAATTAATTCCACCTGCAGGGTTTAATATAATAATCCTTTCGAGTGCCTCAAGGGACATGATCAACCCGACAGGTCGGGACACGATTTGTAGCTATAATATTAATTATCATATAAATAGTAATATTGCCCAAAATATCGAGCATATTGAGTCAATCATTGTGGCTCTCACCCATAATAAATAAAAGCAATAAATATTAAATATATATATATATAATTAAATATTAATCACTAGAATTAAGAAATAATAATTATCCGAGATGTATGTTCTTCTTATAGTCAGTACAGAAGAATCTATCTCAGCTCGATCCTGTTCAACGTATAACGAATACGCTAATATATGCTAATGGTCAAGACCAATCAATCTCAAGCATATACTACAACCTCTCACATAATTGTCTAATGTTATATAGGTTGTGAACTAAATATTACTATATAAGGAACCGATAACGTGATCTTCTGTGTGACACGACACACCACATTATCTACAATATAAAGTAATTTAGACTACATTTGCATAACCATAGCGTGAATAAATATGCAAAACATGTGATAAATGAATTAAATATTCTCATAGATAAAGACCGGGAAATTAGGTAATACAAGCATAAAGTATGCTTTGACGTATACAACCCTAACAATCTCCCACTTATACTCAAAGCATGCTTTTGAAGTATACTATCTAGACTATGTCTATCTATCTCCCACTTATACTCAAATCAATGCTGCTATACATCTCAACCTCATTCCTTTCATATGCCCTTCAAATGACTTCGAGGGCAACCCTTTCGTGAAAGGATCAGCTAGGTTGTCTTCAGATGCTATCTTGGAGACAATAATCTTCCTTCTCTTCACAAAATCTCGAATGATATGATATTTACGCTTGATATGTTTGCTTGCTTTGTGGGCCCGTGGTTCCTTCGAATTTGCAACAACACTGGTATTATCACAATAAAGTGTAATACTCCTGGGCAAATCATGAATCACACCCAAATCCTTTAGGAAGTACTTGAGCCATACCACCTCTTTAGCTACCTCTGAGGCTGCTACATACTCGGCTTCCATGGTAGAGTCCGCTATGCATTTCTGCTTCACACTCCTCCAACTGATGGCTCCACCTCCCAAAGTGAAAACATATCCGGAAGTTGATTTTGACTTTTCTTTGTCCGCACTGAAATCCGAGTCAGTGTAACCCAAAGGACAAAGTGTATCTGATTGATATACAAGCATATGCTCCCTAATCCTTCTCAGGTACTTGAGTATATGCCTGACAGCAATCCAATGTCCCGGTCCTGGGTTCGACTGATATTTCGCCACCATGCCAACAACATGACAGATATCAGGCCTAGTTCAAAGCATAGCATACATGAGGCTTCCCACTGCCGAAGCATAAGGGACCAGCTTCATGTCATCTATCTCCTTCTGTGTCTTAGGACACATAGCCTTAGATAGATGAATTCCATGTTTGTAAGGTAAGAAACCTTTCTTGGAATTTTCCATGCTGAACCGCTTTAGCACCATATCGATAAAGGATGCCTGAGATAAGCACAACATCCTTTTCTTGCGATCTCGAAAGATCTTAATACCAAGGATGTGCCCAGCTTCTCCCAAATCTTTCATATCGAGCTGCTCAGAAAGCCATACCCTTACGTCTGATAATACTTCTACATTGTTTCCAATTAGAAGTATATCATCTACGTACAGTACAAGAAACACCAGCACGTTTCCATCGCACTTTTTGTATACATAAACCTCACTAGGGCACTGTTCAAAACCATACGATTGAATGACCTCATCAAATCGCATGTTCCAAGACCTTGATGCTTGCTTGAGACCATAAATGGCTCTCTTGAGTTTACACACTAAGTGCTCCTCTCATTCAGCAATGAATCCTTCAGGTTGGCGCATGTAGACAGATTACTATGATTTGTCTAATTTTTTATACTTTTTGTGTATTATTGAGGGGATGGCTGGCATTGATCCGATCTAATGTAATAATGATGGAGTTTTGGAGCTATTAGATGACTTTAGGTGTATAAATAGACCCCTTAGATCCTTCATCATTCATAATTCATCTTATAATTTTCCATTTTTTTTGTGAACTTTTCTTTTTGTGTGAAGAACACACTTGTGTTCTTGAGTGATCTTTGTAAGTGTGGTATAGTATATATTGTTCAGAGAGTTTATTGCTTCTATCTCCTTTATCTACTAAGGGAGTTAGGATCAATTCTTTCTCTTGATTCAACTAAAAATGACCACAAAAGCTTGTAACATGTGTAATAGAAATATTTCATGTTTTCATTAATTAAAAAATATAAATCTCAAACAAAGAGAAATTTAATATAATAGTGTGTACTATATATTAAAAACTTAAACCTAAAATTTCGCGGAAATATTATATATTTCCACTAATTAATTACTTTATATTAATTAGCCACTATAATTAGGTATATCAATAAAATAAATATCAATTCAAATGAAAGATACTTGGGAGTATTGGAAAAGAAGTATTGAATATATATAATTAAAAAGGAACTCGAAGTTCTAATTAATTAAATAAATTAAAATAATCTCATTAAAAAATCTTATCGTAAGTGTAGAAATAATAGTTTAAATTATTATTTATAAATAAATTAAAGAAACTATGAAATAAATCAATTAGTATATTTTAGTTTTAAATATTATTTAATTAATATAAAATAAAAAAAAAAGAAAAAACTCATATTTAGTAAATTATATAATTACTAATTTTATGAATTTTCAAAGAGATGTTTCTAAATATATTAGAAATTAAATTTAATAATAATATACTAATCCGTAGATTCATCTTTGTACAAAGAGATTTTCAGGAAAAAAAATAATTGTTTTAATTGATTTTTAAGTGATTTTTTATTTTTTTTAAAAGATTTGTTGATTTCTCTACTTTTGCAATCAACTATATATTTTTAAAATTTTTGGATTACTTTTGTGTTTAAATTATATCCAAATAATTTATGTAATTTTTTCAGATATAAGGATTAAATTATCTCCTTTTTGGTCATTTAATATAAATCAGTTAATACTTAACGATTTGGACAATTTTGGCAAAAAAAAGACCAACTATTTATGTCTTTCTCTTGATCAATGTAAAATGAGCCAACTTTAATACTTCTATATATTGAGTTAACTGTTTGAAAATAATATCATATAAAAAATAATAAAGTTTCAACTGAACTAAATGTCACTTGGATTTTTTGTGATACAAGTTTCACAAATTACTAAAAATATGCTAATTATTTTTCTCTTCTTTTGAAAGTAAAATTTCTTGAATTTAGTACTCTTAAATATGAAGTTCAATGCCTGAAAAAGTACCCTATAACTTTTCTCGGCTAATCTTATATTACAAACAAAATTGGGTCTTTTTTGCTTTTAAAAAATGGGGATAATTTTAATTAGTCTAGGATGTGGATGTAGTTTTCTCAGTTAACCCCGCGATTGGTATATTTACAATAAGTCATACAGGTAATTCACTTATATATATATATATACTACGATGCTGCTGCTTCTTTTTTTGGGACAAATTGGAAAGTACTTAATTTTAAGTTATAAGTTATAATCTCCTTACTTTGTAATTCCAAAACCTATTTTAAAATGAATATATATAGTTTCACTTCAACCAAATGCCGTCGAAAGTTTTTGTAATACAAGTTTCAGAAATTACTAAAGTACTTCAACTCTTTTTCTATTTTTTTAAATATAAAATGGGTAGACTTTAATACTCTTAAATATGAAGCTAAATATTTGAAAAAATATCATATAAGCATAAATATGCCGTTTCACTTCAATCAAATCAATTGAGTTTTTTCTTTTGTAAATTTCTAAATTCTAAGGTCATTTGTAATTAGTATAAAATTCTAATGTGTATTTTTTAACTTATCCAAGCTATTCTTATATTACAATCTAAATTGTTAAATTTCTTAAGGCTAGGACTTGGACGTAGTTTTCTAAATTAACAGGTATATTTATAATAGGTCATACAAGTAATTAAATTGTATATACTACTATTACATTTTTTATTGCAATTTGAGAAGTGCTTACTTTTAAATTATAAGTCAAACTCTCTTATGTATTTCCAAAAACTTTTTAAATTTCAAATATTACTGAAATTACCCTTGCCACAATTATTTAGTATAATTCTACATATGAAGTTGTATCAAAGGACAATGCATATATCGTTTATTCAAGTATAAGCTCTTCTTCATTTTGACATCATTGCAAACTCATGAGAGTGACCAAGAATATGAGATTAATTGTTGGACATACAATGTCATCTCACCATCTACAAGAAATTAAGGACTTCTCCGAATGAATCCTCAAAATTGTAGATGGTGAGCTGGGTGAAGAAGTCGATAGAGAAATCTTGATTGATATTCTTGATATTTACTAATCCGGAATGCCGAAAATCATATTGCAGTCATTGTTGAAAGCACTACCATTGACTTATAAGTAACTTCCAATAAAGTAATTTTTTGAAGAAAGAGCAATTCTGGCGCCAACAAACGACATTGTGGAGATAATAAATGATTACGTGATGTCTATAATTTCAAAAGACAAGCGGATATATCTGTGTTCTGATAGTATGCAAGAACTCTGCGACCTCTAAAAGTCAAAATCAAGTATATCCAATGGATTTTTTGAATAACATCAAGTGTCCTAAGTTAGAGTTTCAATTATGCTAATTCAAAATATGGATCAATTATCAGGATTATGCAATGTCATATCATTAATAATTATCCAAATCCATAACCTTATTGAACAAAAAAATCCGGGGAATAATTTTGATAGTAAAGTATTTATTCCACAATTGATATGAAGCCCGTTAGATGACATATTACTATTTAAATTTTAAATACGTCAGTTCCCACTTATTATGAGCTTTGTCATGACTATGTTTAAGAGTCAAAGTCAAACGCTCTCTCATGTCAGTATGTATCTTCCAAGACCCGTATTGGTCATGGTTAGTTTTATGTAGCCACATCAATACTGAAGATCAGGAAAGACTAGAAATCTTTTGTTGTGATGAGAATGGTGTAATCACAAACAGAATAAATAGTGTAATTTATAAAGAAGTATTATAAAATTTATAATGAACGATTGACATATTATATATTTACACAGGTGTTATACTAGTAGTATAAATATAAAGTAATTTAAATATAATTTTGATATATTTAGAAGATAAAATATTTCCATATAAAAATATAAGAATATTGAAGAAAAAAATATTTTTAGTTTATTTTCATAGTTTTGTACTTTAACAGTTATTTGATTTTTCAGAATTATTTTGTTCTGATCATAAAATAGTAAAATAATTACATTAATGCCGAATCATATAAAAAAATTATATTCGTAAGAATATGAGTTGTATACTTTTAATGAAAATTGATAGAAATAAACATAATTTAATTTATTATTTATAAAATTAGATATAAGACACATATTGTCATACATGAAAAAATAAATGCATGTGCTTAATTAAACTACGATCTTCCTATCATGTGTCCTTAGATCACATGATAAAAAGTTTATAAGCTCTGTTCTTTTGGGCTGAATGAGTCTGAACTGAACTGAATGGACCTGAACTGAACTGAACTGAATTGAATTGAATTGAAATATATATATTAAGAGTAAATAATAAAATAATAATAATAATAATAATAATATAAATATTAAAAATAATAATTATAATAAAATAATAAGAAAAATAATAAAATAATAATAAATAATAAAAAATAATAATAAATATAATGTAATAATAATAATATAATTAATTACAATCCTAATAACAAAAATAATAATACTAATAAATATGTTCCAAATATCCCAAATGTCACAAAAGTATCAAATGTCACAAATAATAATAATAACAATAATAACAGTGATAATAATAATAATACTAATAGTAATCAGTAATAACAATAGTAATCAACAACAGCAACAACAACAATAATAATAATCAAAATTATTAATAATAAAAATAATAATTATTATTAATAATAATAATAATAATAATTATTATTATTATTATCATTATTATTAATAATAATAATAACTGAATTGAACTGAACTGAACTAAATGGACCTGAACTGAACTGAACTGAACTGAAAAAATGAAAAATAAGTCCAAAAGAACAGGGCTTAAATGGGAATAAATCAAATAATAGTGTATGCGTATGTGTGTATATTGACTCATGTATATTTTATAATAATTTTACAATATTATTTAAATTCAGTGACATATTATTAATATAATAAAATATTTAACATTTTATGCCGTGCATCGCACTCGAGGACATCTAGTTAATTACTCCCTCCGTCCCACAAAACTGTGTTCATTTTGACTTTTATTCGTCAACATTCATAAACTTTGACCATGAATTACAACCAATAATAAAAAAATGAGTAAATTACATAAATAGTCCTTGTGGTTTATCGGGTTTCACAGGTTTAGTCCCTATACTTTTTTTTCAGCGGGTCATGTCCTTGTGGTTTTTGATCCGTTACGGGTTTAGTCCTTGTGGTTTGTCGGGTTTCACAGGTTTAGTCCTATACTTTTTTTTTAGCGGGTCATGTCCTTATTATTTGAGTATGTTGCAAAAAACGTCCCTATGATTTGGTCGAATTGCAGATTTCGTCCTTGTGGTTGAAATTTCAGATTATTATTATTATTACATCACTTTATTAGAAATTTATAGGATTTACAAGAAATTAGTCGGAAGCCGAGATACTATCTGAGCCCCCACTCCTCTATATTTTACTACTTTTTTGTATTTCGTAGTTATTTTGATTTTAATAAATATAGAAATTATCTTTTCCAACAACATTTTTCCAATGCGATTAATAGTACCGTAATATCTAACAATTCAAAATAACCAAAAAAGAATTCAAAATCAAACGGATTAAATGAAAAAAAAAACCGAAACTAAAAAAAAAGGATAAAAATAATTAAAAAAAATGATAAATAAAGTAATAAAAATACAAAAAAATAGTTAATTACAAAATACTTTGATAATAATAAAATAAAGATTTATAATAATAATACTAATAATAATAAAATAAAGAGTTACAAAATACACAAACTGGTATGGTTGATTTTGTGCTTGGTCGGTGCGTGCTGCTACTCATATCTTTAGTAGGATTAACTGTGCTATAGCTAGAGGAGTGGGACCCAGATAGTATCTCGGCTTCCGACTAATTTCTTGTAAATCCTATAAATTTCTAATAAAGTGATGTAATAATAATAATAATCTAAAATTTCAACCAGAAGGACGAAATTTGCAATTTGACCAAATCATAGGGACGATTTTTGCAACATACGCAAATAATAAGGACATGACCCGCTGAAAAAAAGTATAGGGACTAAACCTGTGAAACCCGACAAACCACAAGGACTAAACCCGTAACGGATCAAAAACCACAAGGACATGACCCGCTGAAAAAAAAGTACAGGGACTAAACCTATGAAACCCGATAAACTACAAGAACTATTTATGTAATTTACTCTAAAAAAATTATAGTAATATAAGTAATTATTTAATTTGTCTTAATGTGTATTTTCGAAATATTTTTTTTATAATTTTGTTCGTATATAATTGAAATTATTAATGGTCAAAAGTGTATTTGAAGAGATCGATCAAAATCAAAACGAGCACCAATTTATTGGAACGTAGATAGAATATAAACGTAGTTGCTGTAAATTGCCCGTAATATCCGTATCGTAATTGTAGATGGGCCCATTATTCATTTCGTTCTCCTCTCTTTCTATTTGTATCCTATATTCAATACTACAGTTACCCGCTCCCCCCCCCCCCCCCCCGCCCCCCGCTCCCCTATCATCATCGTTCAAGGGCCCGAGAGACTGAGATATCTTGCTTGACGAGGTATTTCGGAAATGGCGGAGAAGAGGTTTATCGTGGAGGTGGAGCCTTCGAAGCCTACCAGGGGTGGAAAGCCGTCGATCGGGCCTGTTTATCGCAACATTTCTGCTAAGGATGGATTTCCGCCGCCCATTCCGGGACTCGATAGCTGCTGGGATATCTTCCGGTCCGGTATTTTTCTTTTTGTTTTTTTATCCAAAATATTCTGAAGATTGTTGGTCTAATTGTATGATTTGGTGTTTGACGTTTTGCATGAAGTTTAAGGATTATCATGGGAAGCATTGTGTGGTTTGTGTTGAATCTGTGTGATTTTGTGTTTGTGGTGTGTTTGGAAATGGATGCAACCGTTTGTATTTCCCGTGAATCGTCAGATTATGAGTACTTATTTTTGAAGGAATGTAAGATTGTGAGACTCTATTTATTTATTTATTGATTTACTATTGAGTTAATGGCGTGTTGAACTGAATCTGATCGGTGTAGATATTGCATTAGAGAATTAACTTCTTCCTTATTTTTTTCCTGTTTGGGTACTTTTACGGTTATCATAAAAACTTACTGATTGATGTAAAATGGGGTTTTTGCCGATGACCACGTGTGTTTTATAAAATGAGTCATTTACCCCTGAATAAATTAAATGGGCCCGATTACCCCCTATATTTTTAAAAATAGGCCGATTACTCCCTATGTAAATTAAATAAGCACATTGTCAAAAAGGTGCATCCCAACCCTTTATCTTCTTGTGCATAAGGGGGTGATTTGCTTCATCCGGGTATAACACAAGGGGTTAATCTGCAACTTTTTGAGAATATATGGGCTACTGTGCCTATTTTATTTACACATGGAGGTAACCTGCCTATTTTATAAGAACACATAGGGTAATCGACCTATTCAATTTAAACATATATGACCCATTTTATAAAACACATGGGATAATCCACATTCACCCATTCTATAGAATGACCCATTTTGTAAAAAAAGAAACATGGGGTAATCCGCCAGTTTGGAATCAAGAGTTCTTTAAGTTTCATTTATCAATTTTATTCTTAAGCAGGCTTCATGTACATACTTCATATTTATGCCTGATACATGCTTTAGAACGGGTTTATACCCTTTCTTTTTTTCTTCGAGTCGTGTTACTAGTTACAACATTATATAGGAACAAAATGGTGACAAGGAAGTCCGGGAATTATCATGTCTATTTTTATTACTCTAGTTGAGTCAAGACCCAATATTACCAAGTATTGAACCGAGAAGTTCAGTTATGTACACGACAGAAAATCTTACGACTAACATAGAAGTGAAATATTTCAAAATATTGAGACCCTCAGGACATGCTGCATAACAAGGCAAATTTCCATACATACTCCTTTTACTTGCAAAGCTGAGAAGGTGATCTAATAACAAGTAAAAACATCTGAAAACTTGAGTTACTAGACATTAGAAAACGAAAAATTGGTCTATTCCATTAAACAAGTGAAGCATCTAATTTTAAGTAATTAATATTGTGTGTCTGACAAGAGAAGTACTTTGGTGGGCCTTAGCAAAGAAGTACTTTGGTGGGCCTTAGCAAAGAAGGGTGTATCGCGGAAATATATTGACATTATAAAGGACATGTATGAGGGAGCTAGTACAAGTGTATGTACTAATGTTGGGAGGACAGAAGAATTCCCTATTATGATTGGGGTGCATCAAGGATCTGCTCTTAGTCCTTTTCTCTTTCCCATAGTCATGGACGAATTGACAAGAGAAATTCAAAATGACGTTCCGTGGTGTATGATGTTCGCAAATGATATTGTGTTGATTGATGAGGTTGGAGTGCAACAGAAATTGGAACTTTGGAGGGATACTTTGGAAGCTCGAGGCTTTAGGCTGAGCAGAAGTAAGACTGAATATATGGAGTGTAGATTTAGCGAAAACAGTGATAGAGAGGCGGGGACGATCACATTTGATGGGAAAGTTGTTGAAGTGGAAGAGTGCCACAGGGGTTTTATGTGATTCTGACATGCCTCATAGATTAAAGGGTAAATTTTACCGCACGGCAATTAGGCTGCTTTTGTTATATGGCTCCAGTGTTGGGTCAGAAAAAGCGATTATCACGTTCAAAAGATGAATGTGGCGGAGATGCGTATGCTACGATGGATGTGTGGTCATACAAAAAAGGATCGGCTCAGAAATGAGGTGATTAGAGAGAATGTAAGAATTGCGGCTATAGAAGACAAGATGATGGAGAATCAATTACTATGGTTTGGTCATGTGAGAAGAAGATCTGTTGATGCCCCAGTGAGGAGGCTAGAAAGTTGGGGAACAAGTAATGTTGTGAAAGGTAGAGGAATACCCAAGAAAACTTGGATAAAGATGATTGAAAATGATATGCGGTTTCTTGGAATTGGAGAAAGTACGGCGATAGAGAGGCAAATGTGGCGGGAAAGAATACGGATGGTGGATGGAATCTGATTCCCCTTTTTTTCTGTATTTTTATTCTATTTTCTTTTATTCCATGTTATTTGTTAATTTATTTTTCAGGATTTTTCTTTTTTTTTTTAACATTCATTCTTTTTTTTATTTGTTTTTTACTCTACTTTTTCCCTCTTTTTCTCCTTTTATGTTATTTATGTAACGATCATTGACGGTTTCAAAGTTTGATTCATGTTAGCCGACCCCAAATCATTTTGGGACTAAGGCTTAGATGTTGTTGTTGTTGTTGTAATATTGTGTGTCTGACATCGAATCTAGCTGATAGGCATTGCCCATGCATCTTGCATACTGAATGTTCTGCTTAATTTCTATACTTTTCCGTCTCATCCTTTTTTTGCTGATGATCAATCAAGTGAAACCCTTTTCTTGTCTCACAGCTTGTCAGTGGAAAAATATCCAAATAACCGAATGCTTGGTCGTCGTGAAATTGTTGATGGGAAGGTATTTTGTTACCTTGCAAGTTTTACATCTTAAGAATCCATTTCTTGATCTCTTCCCTTCTCTGTTTCCTTTTGGTTGATCTTAATTATTACTGCCCACCAGCATCTCTTCCCTTCTCTGTTTCCTTTTGGTTGATCTTAATTATTACTGCCCACCAGCCAGGTAAGTACTTATGGATGACTTACAAAGAAGTTTACGACATTGTGATAAAAGTTGGTAATTCCATCCGCAGCTGTGGAATTGAGGAAGTAAGTTCAAGTTTACTCTGTATAGAAACTATATTTTTGTTGTCATTTTCCATTACCCTGAAAAAAAATTACCTTAATGCTAGAATTACTTGAAGTCTCATTTTCTTGTATGTTCATTCGAGTTTCAAGTCAGATTTTTTATTGAAGATGCAATTGTACTGTGTACTCTGATACTGTCCTTGAAAAAGGTCTTACCTCCTTTGATTTATGGCACAAGTTAGCTTGATTTCATTCTCTTAGAATGGAAATTCTAAGTTGTACCTTGTTATCTACATACTAACATGGTGCAATTTATATACCTTCAATTATTGTGAGTTGCCACATTTTTTCATTGCTGTATAAAGTTGTATCAGATCTTTCACTTGTCACACAGACACTTGTCACCCAGTATTCCTCCTTACTTTTTGTTAAACTGACAATGATGTCAGGGAGGACGATGTGGAATTTATGGTGCTAATTCCCCCGAGTGGGTTATAAGTATGGAGGTACTTCATTAACTTAATTTCCTCCCTTCCTCAGTCTGCACCATTCATGCTTGTGAGATATTTACTTACCTGTGTTTTTTTCCTGTTGCAAACGCATTCTGTGGATCATGTCTTTATGACGTACCTGTTCTAAGAACCATTTTTTCTAACATTCTATCTTGGTTTGGTATAGATTTTGATTTACGACAAATAGGTAAGACATTTAAGATTGGATTGTAATTGCACTTCTCATGGCCAGATCAAGTTGCCAACTGATTTTTCCTCTTCTTTTTCTCCTTCCATCTCTCTCTGGATGAGCTTTTCTGATGCTAATTATAATTTGCATGTCTTCTTAGTGATTTTGATTTATACACTTTCTCCAACCTGAATCAAAATGGGGTTTCGTCGTATTTCATGTTACACCTTATGCTTTCAGCAATCATCTCTCTCCTTTCTCTTGTGTCCCTTCTGTTTTCTTTAAAGGCTCGTAACTGTTTAGGTATCTTCTACACAACAGAATCAATTCCAAACAAGAAAGTGTTATTCACAGAATTTGGATTAACTCATGAAACGAATCATCCATAGCTCTCAGTCACGAAATTCCTTTTCTTTCATTTTTGTGTTTACTCCTAAATCCTTTCACTCTCATTCTTGTATCTTAGTGCTGTTCAGAAACTCTAAGACTAAAAAATTTCTGACTGCATCCTATTGATGCAGGCTTGTAATGCTAATGGACTCTATTGTGTCCCTTTTGTATGACACTTTAGGTACGTATTATCTTCTTTTAGCCTTTGCTTATATTCGTTAAAGTGAGCCTTTACCATGAAACTATTTCCAAACTTACCGGATTTTGCCATGCACTGGATGCATTTGAAAGTACTGGCAATATTTTTCAGCAGGAATTGATTACTAATTTTGTTAGGTGCTGGAGCAATCGAATACATCATATGCCATGCGGAAATTACACTTGCTTTTGTGGAAGAGAAAAAAATTTCTGAGGTACAATTATTAATGGTTACGAAAAAAATGTTTACTAAAACTGCTTTGAAGTTATATCTCTTCTTATAATTGAACTTATATTTGGAAATGTATTTCTTATACTAGTGAATATTATCGACCTCTGGTCTGAACAATCTGGAAATGTTATTTGGCTGTCGAACTTATCATTCATGCTAAATGTATTTTTGAATTTGCAGCTGATGAAAACGTTGTCTGGTGCAGCTAAGTTCTTGAAAAGTAAGTATCTTCCAAGGCCTCTTTTTTTGTTTGCCTATGGTGTATTGATTTGAACGGAAGTAGTGAACTCCATGCTCAATTTCAGCTATTGTAAGCTTTGGGAAAGTTACTCCTCAACAGAAGGAAGAGGTTGAGAAGTTTGGTGTGGCTATTTATGGTTGGGATGATTTTTTGTCGTTGGTAAGCCTGTCATGTCTATGCTGATGTCATTCTGTTTTTTCCCCTTCCATGTAGTTAGTTCATGCATCTGATGTTATGAATGTAATATATTGATCTAAACTCCTACTTGTTCATTGAGCAGGGAGAAAATAAGACCTACGATCTTTCAGTGAAAAAAAGAACTGATATCTGTACCATTATGTACACTAGTGGAACCACCGGAGATCCAAAGGGTGTCATGATTTCCAACAACAGCATCGTTACCTTAATTTCTGGAGTAAAGCGCCTGCTAGAGAGTGTGAATGAATCGGTGATTACACATTTATCTAATTTGTTCTGTACTGATTGTGTAGCTAATATGAGAGATCAACATTAAGACCTTAAATGCCGTTCGTCAACTAATCAATGGAACAAATTTGCTTCTTAAATTTGTTCATTTTTCTTTTCCAATTTTCTCAGTTGACTGTCAATGATGTGTATCTATCATATCTCCCTTTGGCACATATATTTGATCGCGTCATTGAAGAGTGTTTCATCAATCATGGGGCTGCGATTGGATTTTGGCGTGGGGTAAGAAGGTTTCCATTTAAATACCAATATTTGATATTGAAAAAGGGGTTATTATCTGAAACGTATTCTTAAAGTTTCTTAAAAATGCGATTTTATTCTTAAAGTTTATTTTATTCTGAATAGGTTCTTAAAGTTTTGTAACCGGTTCTTAAATAACTAAAGATGTTTTAACCCATTGATCTGATTCACATTCTTAACGTGGATTTTTTTTTAAAAAAATTTGACTTAGGGTTTGACTTATCATAGGGGTGATTGCGGCGTATAAAAAAGCTACCACACAATATTTCAAAAAAGTGTTTGGCTAATACATTTCTTTTAAAAATATATTTTTCAGAAAATAATTTTTTTCGAAATATTATTTTTCTAGAAAATATAATTTTTTTATTTTTCGCAAAAAGTATTTTTTTTAAAAAAACTATAAAAAATCCAGAAAATAATTTTATTTTTTCGAAAAATAATATATTTTTTCCAGAAAATAAATTTTTTTCGAAAAATATTTTTTTGCCAAAAAATAATATTTCTCCAGAAAATAATTTTATTTTTTCGAAAAAATAATATATTTTTTCCAGAAAATAAATTTTTTTCGAAAAATATTTTTTTGCCAAAAAATAATATTTCTCCAGAAAATAATTTTATTTTTTCGAAAAAATAATATATTTTTTCCAGAAAATAAATTTTTTTCGAAAAATATTTTTTTGCCAAAAAATAATATTTCTCCAAAAAATATATTTATTTTTTCGAAAAAATAATATATTTTTTCCAGAAAATAAATTGTTTTCGAAAAATATTTTTTTAATTTTTTCGGAAGAAATAAAAAATTTCCATAAATAATGTTTTTTTCGAAAAGATAAAGTTTTTCCTAGAAAATTAGTAACTTTTTGTAAAGTTCGATGCTTTATTTAATAACCCCGTAAACTATAGTAACTTAACATAACATTTAAAACTATGGTCTTTGGCGTGGACAAGGGAACCGTAATCATCCGGTTCTTGCACTCTGTGATTACGTTTGTGTAAGATTTTAATCTTTGAGTAACTTGATTAACAAAAGAAAACTTGAGTAACCTCTTTGTAACAAAAAAAACTTTAGTCAGAAAATTGTCATTTTTGGTAAACTTTAGTAACCTGTTTGTATAATAACCCTTGAAAAAGTGACTTCTCATGTCGTGTTATTTTCTTTGTATGCAGGATGTTAAGTTATTGATTGAAGATATTGGGGAGCTACGACCCACTATCTTCGCTGCAGTTCCTCGTGTATTAGATAGAATATATTCAGGTTTGTTTTGAAGCACCAACATGTGCTTTATCCAGAAGATCCAGAAATAAATAAAAAACTATTCAATCAATCAATAATAAAATAATGGGTTGTTTACGAGGCGCAGATAAATTTATCTGCTAAACATTCTATTACTGGGCTAAAAAGACAACTTAAACGGCTCTTAGGCACATGTCTGATGCCCCTCTGCCTATCCAACTTAGATCCCAATAGATTGAAATTTCATTTTCACATATACCATAAAAAAACGTAATATACAATACTCCCTCCGTTCCACCCATCTTGAGCATTTGTTTTTCGGCACGAGATTTAAGGAAAGCTGAAAAGTAAGTGTATAAAGTGATGATATGAATATATATTATTTAAAGTTGTGAGAGATAAATGTGTCTTAAAAAGGAAGTGACCAAGTATCTTGGGACGGCCCAAAAAGAAATATAAACCAAGATCGATGGGACGGAGGGAATAATATGTATTACGCCAAAATCCAGCCAACGGATACAGAAACCTTATGTTGATTAAGTGACTTGCCTGTGAGGTGCCCTTACAAACCTTTATTATGAAGTTAAACTTCTGAAATATTCAATTTGAAAGTAGTGGATGGAACGTTTTTCTTTTTCCTGATAAAAAAACCTCTCTGGTTTTGATAGTGCTTGTTTATCTTTTTTCTTTCTTTAAAAATAAGTGATCCGTGTTTATTCCAGGTTTGCAACATAAGATCTCCTCGGGGGGTTTCATTAAACAAACAGTGTTCAATTTTGCTTACTCACTGTAAGTTTTGTTCCAACTTCTGTTTTCTTTTGGGAAATGGTTAATAACTAAAATCTGTATAACAATCAATCAATCCTTTCAAAGGCTTAACCATATCCTTCTTTCTTTAAGTTGCTTTATTTCATCTTTATGTTGTGCTAGTATGACTTGAATGTTTGGATATTATAGTTACTGCCGTTCTATATGTTTGATAACTGAATTCAAAAAATTGAGCAGGAAACTGCGTAACATGAGGAACGGTCTTAAACACAGTGAGGCATCTCCAATCTGCGATAAAATCATTTTCAGTAAGGTGATTGGCACGATCTTAATGATGCTTTCATTCTTTTTGCTTTTTTGTAGTACTGTTGACATTATCTAACCGCCAATGTTCTTGCATGCTCTGTTAGGTAAAAGAAGGTCTAGGTGGTAAAGTAAGACTTATTTTATCAGGAGCAGCGCCTCTTGCCTCCCATGTAGAAGAGTATCTGCGAGTAGTTTCATGTTCTTACGTTCTTCAAGGATATGGTACTTTTCCTTTTTCTAGGAGACTTTTCTCTCGTTGATTTTTGCTCTCTTCTTTATAAGCATAGGCTTCCTGCATATGGATAAGCTTAGGCTAGGCTTCCTGCATATGATATGGTTTTCGAATTTGTTAATGACACTGGGAAAAAAATTGCCTGACCTAATGCATTCTGAGCCTTGACATTATGTGATGATTTTAATTTCATGCTCCTACGTGCTGCTGGTACTAGCATTAACTTTTTCTCTTCTTTACTTTTTCTTAAATCATACAGTCATGTTTCTACTATGTACATGTTGATTTTATAACGTCAATTCTGTAACAGGACATGACTATAACAATTATCTCAATTCATTGCCGTCTCATGATATTTCTCATGCAAGTGTAAAAATCTTTGATGATGACGGTTTTGTAATTTCATCTCATTTCTCTTTCATATGAAGGGCGTCTGGCATGAAACTTTGCTTTCTGCATGAATTTATAGTGTTAACTAATTTTAGATTATTAATCTGATACTGTAATCTTCATGCTATCAACCCTACGATAGTTGGGATTACGGTGCAGTTGATGATAGTTGATGATGGTGACTGATTAAATGATAACAATTTACATGTTTTTACAATATCCCCCCTAATCTAGTTCGGATTATAGCAATTACCTTAACTTATCCCCATATTTTCCATGTGAATGGAATAACCTATGATGATAACCAACATAATTGGGATTAAATTTAAGATGCACATCACGATGAATTTTTCTTAAATGATGTAGGTTTGACGGAGACCTGTGCCGGTACATTTGTTTCAATACCGGATGAGATGAACATGTTGGGTACTGTGGGTCCCCCACTGGCCAACGTGGATGTTTGCCTGGAGTCCGTGCCTGAAATGGGGTACGATGCCCTTTCATCAACGCCTCGTGGGGAAGTATGTGTAAGAGGAGATACTTTATTTTCAGGCTATTTTAAACGCGAAGACCTTACCAAGGAAGTCTTAGTTGATGGCTGGTTTCACACAGGTTTGTTATTATTATTTTCAAATGATCATATTGAAATTTATTTGAGTGATTATTGTGAAACTCTGTGTGTCAGGGGATATTGGTGAATGGCGACCTGATGGGAGCTTGAAAATTATTGATCGCAAGAAGAACATCTTTAAACTCTCACAAGGAGAATATGTTGCAGTTGAAAACTTAGAAAATGTCTATGGTCTTGTTCCAGATATCGACTCGGTATGAATGAGCATCTTTATTTTAGCCTTTTTAATTCTCTCTCTCTCTCTCTCCCCCTCCCCCCCTTCCTCCCTCCCCTCTCTCGATTCTACCATATCGAGTAGCAATGTCAACAGAAAACCAGTCTTGTAATAATACACTTTGAGTCATTATTGAGAAAATAGTCCACTTTGGACTGCTGATTTGTTGGTTCCTCAATGTGAAGTAGATGGAATTTATTTAGATATGTTCTTGAATTTTCACCTCCCATACCAGTAATTTGCAACTACACGATATTAGTTTGTGCTTTTTTTCCGCCATTGTAGATATGGGTATATGGAAACAGCTTTGAGTCCTTTCTTGTTGCTATTATTAATCCAAACAAGCAAGCAGTGGAGCAATGGGCTGAACAGAACGGTATAGCTGAGGACTTCAATGCCCTCTGTGAAAATCTCAAATTGAAAGAATACTTTCTTGGGGAGCTCGCAAGGATTGCAAAAGAAAAGAAGGTGGTTCTTCCTATTGCATACTCCGTCCTTTCACCAACTTGCATTGCCTCTTGTTAGCTTGAAGTTATTTTTTTTTAGGTGGTGATATATACTTTGAATTTATTTTTAACTATTGAAAGTTTTTTTGCAGTTGAAGGGTTTCGAATTAGTTAAAGCTTTGCACCTTGATCCAGTCCCGTTTGACATGGAACGAGACCTTATCACACCAACTTTCAAGAAGAAAAGACCCCAGTTGCTCAAGCATTACCAGGTACTTGTCTTTGTCTTTCTAATGAGATAATGAGATGCTTTTGTTCCCTAATAAGACTAAATCTAAGGTGTACTTCCTCGTGATTTTCTACAAACTCTTGTCGGTTTAGTATGCAGGAATATAATGCGAGCATAGAGGATGGTTCCATTCTCACTAGTGTTAGCTTTTTTATATACCTTGTACTTTCCCGGTCTTTACCATAGTTCAAAGAACCGGATTGTCCGGTTCAACCGGTCGGACTGGCAACCTGTCCCCTTACCATTCTACTTCTCGTCATCATACTTGTTAAAGGCGCACCTCAAGCAGGTCACCTTTTAAGTAGGGCTGGCAATTCGTGCGTGTCGGGTCGTTATCGGGTCGACACGATAACGACACGACACGATAAGGCCAAACACGAACACGACCCGTTAAGTATATGCCCGACACGAACACGAACACGACACGAAAGGTTGAAACACGGACACGACACGAACACGATATGACATGATATTTTTCGTGTTGACACGACACGATAATGGCACGATACGACACGAATCGATAAATTTAAATAAAAAATTAGAAAATAAACTTAAAATATTTAAAATGATAATAAAATTAATGCTAAAAATATATAAATATTATTGGGTTACACGAACACGACACGAACACGAAAGTTATCGTGTTACACGAACACGACACGAATCCGACACGAACACGACACGAAATTAGCGTGTCCTTATCGTGTCGACACGATAAGGACACGAACACGATAAGGCCAAACACTAACCCATTAATTTCGTGCGTGTTCGTGTCAGGTTATCGTGTCGTGTCGGAAATTGCCAACCCTACTTTTAAGCCCAAAGACGGATGACCTCAGTCAGGCGTGCGTCTAGACGCGCCTCAGGAGCGCCTCTGGACTATTTTTTGTTTTTTCAGAATATTTTCTAAGTTATTTTGTTGTTAAAACACTAATTTTGTTATTATTAAGATTTTTTTTGTATAGTTATATTTTCTTTTCATTAGATTTTTACAAATTTTATAATTTAATTTAATATATTTTTTGCGCACCTCACCTCTCCCAGGCACACGCCTCGCTTTGTGCCTTACGCCCCCGACAATAGGAGCCCGTGCCGCCTTGGTGCGTCTTTAACCTTAACAACTATACTCTTAATAAAACCGGTCAACAGCCGGTCCGTACAAAACCCGTTCTAGAGAACCGGCTTGAACCGGTTTGTTTATCATTAAATGTAATTTACAATATTTTTAACGTAAATAAATATGCATATGAAGATTTCACATATGTATCTAATTATTTAGTCAATTATTAGTACTTTTCTATCTTAGAGATCAAATAATTTAGTCATTTATATTGATTTATGATTTCTTAGATCTTAAATCATTTTGGGATTAAGGATCCGATGTTGATATTGATGATTTCCAAAGCTTGATTTCTCATAAATTTATACTCCCTCCTTCCCATAGTGGTGGGCATGTTTGCATTTTTCTAAATTTCCCAAAATTGTGTCATGTTTGACTTAAAACTTAAAACATGTCAACTATTGTTAAATACCAAAAGAAGTCAAAACTCCTTAAATTTGAAGTAAAATCAAAACCTTCCAGCCATTTTGGGAAGGAAGGAGCCAGTATTATTTTATTACATAAACTATTATAGATGAGTATTTGAAAATTTAAACTAATTACCATCAATCGACCACGTTTGAATCTGTGAACCATTGAATCTATAGCTTCACCTGTTCACTGAACGGTCCAGCTACTAAACTCGATTCTCGCACAACACGTACATTTTGGTATCAATTTTCCACAAGATTTATTATGATCGAACAATTACAAAGCTATGATTATATTTTGTATATGACCATCTTACCAAGTATGTCACTTTGCAGGATATCATCGACAGCATGTACAAGGCTGTCAAATAAGCGCATCTCTAAAGGTCTGAAGATGAGTATCTACCCATACAGTTTTCATATTGAGTTGCTTAGTCACATTTAGTTCAACTACTTATTAGTAGGTAAAATGAGCACCAATTTTTGTTATTTATGGTGAATTATTCACTTGATTTGTGGACAATTAACACTTGATTCTAGTTTTTGTAACCAGGGCACATATCTATTATTTGTTTAAAATCCATTTTTATGTAGCTTATTTTTGGAGAGTGAGGGAGATTAGATTGTATTTATATTATTATTTATATTCTATTGTTTAGGGTTTTAATTATGTTTTAATTAGTTGTTAATGGGTTGGGCTTTTAGAGCCTACATGCCTTAAACCCTAGTAATGTTATAAATAGGCGTCTTAGGATCATTTGTAAGAGAGCTTTTGATGAAATAGAAATATATTGTGTTTTATCCCTTTGTTCGTGTTTTTATCGTTGTTTTTCCGGTATTCATATCGAATCAACGGATCTTCACGTTTAATCACGTTTGTTTATTCATCCGGATATTCTAAGAATCAACGGATAATATGAATATACTTCCGCTTGCTGCATCAGTTGGTATCCGAAGTCACAACGATTCTGTGGGTTCATCGACGATGACAGAGGAGGAATTTGATTTTTTTCTGGTCTCAATTGGATGCCGCCGTCGATGAGATTTTCAACAGCTACAGTCAAGGAGACACACTGGATATGTTCGTGCCGTTGCCGCCACCAAATCCAGTCTTGGCAGCCCTAATTGCCGTAATGGCCGTCTTTGCCAGATCTAGATCCGGCTACCCTTGTCACGCCGCCACAAGATCTGGATTCACGCCCCCATCCACTGTCACCACCTTCATCTCGCTGGTCTCGTTGTCCCAACGCAACCACTGTCGTCGCACAGCAGCGTACTAATGGCCGACCACCGCTTTTTCCAACGATTCCAAATCATCCGACCACTGCTCAGTTTTGTTTTCCAACCGATTTCAGATCGTCCAACCACCGCACTGCCACGTTAAGCGTTGTACAGCCACCGCCGCATACAACACCTCGTTTGCGTCCGATCGATCGTTGTGACACCGTGTCTTCACAACCGCTTACTGTTTGGCACCCTGTCCATACCGTCGCGCCCGCATCGACTCCTGCTCGGATCTCCACCAGGCGTGGTGCAACCGTCGGCCGCCGCCGTCCAATTGCGCGTACTGACGCCGAACAGACACCCACCGACGAAGCATCGAACGTGACCGTCATCGAGCCACCGTTGTTCACTACCACAAATTTTACCCAGCTCGCTGCCGTTTTCAATGAAGAATGCAGTAATTTGGGAATAGATGGAGAAGACGGCGATGTTCAGTATGCCCTAGACAGAGTTGGGCTTTTCCCAGAGAGGCTTGGGCCGCTTACTGTTACTAATACCGATGGTGGGCCTCAACATATAACAATCAATCAGGTTGGGTCATTTAAATTTAATAGTCCAAATGGCTTGTTCCCTGCTATTGAAGAAACGATTGGGCCCCACAGAAAAGAGAATGAAGGATTTGGGCCTGTGCATAATTTTCAAGAGTTTGACAATTTTAAATTTTGGAATAATTATCATTTTTTCAGTATTAATGATAGTTATTTTAGCTCTTATCGACAAACCTCACGTGTTTATCGTCTCAAGATTTTAGGCCATATACGTACCGCGGATGTGTTTGAAGTCAAATATCGTGAAGTGTTAATTAGTTTTGTTTTCCCTGAAGATGAGTACGTTGTTAACTCGATTCTGTTGTTGGAGATTAGATTCATTCATTCGAGACGAATCTTTTGAGAGGAGAGAATGATGGAGATTAGATTGTATTTATATTATTATTTATATTCTATTGTTTAGGGTTTTAATTATGTTTTAATTAGTTGTTAATGGGTTGGGCTTTTAGGGCTCACGTTAAACCCTAGTTTAATGTTATAAATAGGCGTCTTAGGATCATTTGTAAGAGAGCTTTTGATGAAATAGAAATATATTGTGTTTTATCCCTTTGTTCGTGTTTTTATCGTTGTTTTTCCGGTATTCATATCGAATCAACGGATCTTCACGTTTAATCACGTTTGTTTATTCATCCGGATATTCTAAGAATCAACGGATAATATGAATATACTTCCGCTTGCTGCATCAGAGAGTGAGCTGACATTTACTACTCAATTTTAGAGACTGCTTACTCGAACAAGACCCGCCTTATATGGGGCGGCTCTGGGACAGGATAATTAAATGGATATGGGATGGGTAACATGTTGCATGAAGCACATATTGATTGGCTGTCGTTTTGATCCAGTTCAATCCTTGCAACCAAGTGTTTTGTATGTGTCATCTGTTGATCAGCTTGACACACCCTCTTAATGAATTACTCTCTCAGCGGGTGAAGATTCGGTCTGTAAGCGTTTATTCGACCAAATGGTTTAGAATAGTACTCACGTGCTCAGCAAAATAAGTACTATTGTGATACTTATTCGATATGTGTATATGTGTGTATATATATGGGGATCGGTTCCGGTGAGAACCATCCCTGGTGTGAGAAATACGAAGCAATTTGAGTCATTAAATAAAGAAATAAGTAGGGTTCATATAAGGACAAACGTAATTTTGGCACTTCACGAATAAATTATCTCCATTTAAACTATAATAATATATTCATTTAAAATAAAAAAGATATAGAATTAATTTCATGATCTAAAGTTTAAGATGCATATTGCATACTTAAAAATGTGAAAAATAAAAATAATAGTCTATTATAACAGAAGCAGTGTAAAAATAAAAATAGTTTAAACAAATAATAACAGTGCAATAAGTTCAAAGTAGCAGTATGTTAAACACATAATAATAGTACAATAAGTTCAAAATAGTAGTATGTCGAAAATATAATAGCAGTGCAATAAGTTTAAAGTAATTGTATGTTCAACACCTAATAGCAGTACGATTAGTTTAATGTAGCAGTATGCTATACGCATAATATATTTAGTATATTGCATATATAAATAGATTATACTGCTTCTTTTATAAGAATACACCGTTTCTATACTCTAGGCGTTAAAATGTACATTGTACTTCTTCTTTAACTTACTTATAATTACACTGCATTATGATGTATAACATACTATTTTTTTAATGTACAAAATACTGTTTCTTTGACTTATAGCATAATACTTCTTAGTTTATAACTACACTACTTCAATTTACAAATATACTGTTTCATAGTGTACAAATACACTACTTCATAGTGTAAAAGTACTGATTCTGCTTCACAGTTGACAGAAAAAGTTCATGCTGAAATCGTTAACTTCAATAAATAAACTGCTTTCATTGGATATTAATTAGGAGTCGTGTCATATACCTTTAAAAAGGCAAATGAGACAGTTTCCAACAAAAGAATGACACAAAAATATTAAGTCTGGAGAGAGTTGTGATGTTTTCAATGGAGACTGCCACATAAAGTTACAGCTGAAACCATCTATTTTAATAAATAAACTGCTTTCATTGCCTATAAATTGGGAGTTGTGCCATATATCGACAAATGAGTATAGTTTTCAACAAAAAAGGCATCACTAAAAATATTAAGTATGGAGAGAATTATGATGCTTTGGATGGAGACTGCCACATAATTTCATGGTGAAAGTGTCAACTTCAATAATTAATCTACTTTCGTTGGCTATGAATTAAGAGTCGTACTATATACCACTCGAACGGCAAAGGATTCTAGTTTCCAACAAAAAAGATAGCACTAAAAAATATTAAACGTAGAGAGAGTTATGATACTTTGAATGGAGACTACCACAGAATATTTCTGTTAAAACTGACAACTTCAACAAATAAACTGATTTAACTGGGTATAAATTAGGAGTCGTGTCATATACCATTGTTAAGGCAAAGTAGTCTACTTCAAATAAAAAATTGCACTAAAAAAAATTAAGTATGGAGAGAATTATGATGCTTGGAATGAGTGATGCCAATGCCACAAGATGACATACTGCTACTTTGAAGTTATTGTAACGCTATTATGTGTTTAGCATGCTGCTATTTTGAACTTACTGCACTGTTATATGTGTTGAGTATACAGCTACTTTGAACTTATTATGCTATGATTATGTGTTTACATTACTTTTATTTTTCACACTGTTTTTATTATTATAATACACTATTTATTATTTTTTATATTTTTTTATGTATGCAAAATGCATCTTAAATTATAGATCATGAAAAGATGGTTAACTTGATAAATTCTTTATTTAAAGTGGATAATAAATAAATAAGTTATTGTATTTTAAATTGGAATAATTTATTTGTGAATGGATAAAATTACTCCTTAATTCATATAATTTACACTTGATTTAAATAATGATATGGCAAAATATGGACTCCTTATTGAATAATCTAATGGATAAGAGTGGTTCTCAGTATTCACAGGATAAAGTTCACTTATGACTATTATATATATATATATATTATTTTTCATATATGTTTTGATATCTCACATTTTCATTAGGGTAGGTCTCTCATTTCATGTATTGTATAGATTCAAGTTGTGAGTAATGAAAGCATATTAGGCCAAAACTCTCTTATTAGATATCATTGGTATAACACTTGTTTATACGTGAACATAAAAAAGTCACACGTAAATGCATAATACAAACTGTTTCCTACTCATTTAAAGAGGAGGCTATTATCTCGTCATCGATGTCATCTTTTTCTTCTTTAAATATCATATATAAATAGGCTTTTTTATCTTCGGATGTGTCACTGTCCAATAAACCTATTTGGAAGCCTCTATATCCTTTATTGTAGGTGTCGCTTCTGATTCCCTCAGTAGCGCACGCAATTTTTCATGATATATCCTGTGCCTTTTGTCTCTCTTATTTCTTACTTCAGGGTCGTTGTAGACTTTTGGGAAGGGACACTTGTTTGCGTAATGTCCTATCTTCCTAGAAGTGTAACATAAGTTGGAGTCAGCAGTAAGTGATGCTTCATTGCTCAGCTTGGTCGGGTTATACATCTTGGGCCTGCAGAGAGTCCTCTTAGAGTTGTTCTTCATGAACTTTCGAAATTTTTGCATCAGGAGGGCCATCTCGTTTTGCCACAACTCCACATGCTTCCTTGTACTTTTGGATTGCTAGGAGCAGAGTTGTGTTTCTTGTCGGATCCTACAGCAGCCAGTGTTGCTGGTGATTCTTCTACTTTTTCTCTCATATAGATGTCATATTCAAATACTTTTAAGTCAGAAAAATAGGTCAAAGGTAGATATCTCATTCAGCTTACAGGAGGCCCACATAGTTGTGGTCTTAATGTCCCACCGGGCAAGGAACTATTTTTTTTAGATTCCTTTCTTTCTGGGTATATATTTTGCCCAATGCTTCAAGTAGTATTTCAAGTTCAATGACAGTTCCAGTAAATTTGAGATCGTGTTCCTCAATGATTTAATTTTGTTTCAATTTGAATGACTTGACCTCTTGAGTCAGTTCTAAAATCTTATTTTTTAAAGCTCCATGCCCTCAACTATAGGTGTTGTAAAATCGGGTCACAACAACTTTTATCTCTCAAGTATATCACTATAGGATATTGTTCTCAAGTTGATGACTTTAGCTTTTCAACCTTGTTGTAGGATAATAAGATGTATGTCTGTTTGTTCATAGAAAGCTTGATTCATTAAGTGTTTGCTCCGGCACTCCATCATGGCTATTTATAAACTTGAAAAATATAGCCGTTCATAAATATATCAATTGCTCGTTGATGGGATTTTTGACAGCTCCAATTGGCGGCTCAGGAAGTTTGAATTAAATTTATCTCTTTTGTCTCAACATTAAATGTTAATTATTGGGTGTTACAAGTAACTTATAAGTGAGTTCTTTTTTTTCTTGAGTTTCTTTTGATAATTTGATCGAGTAATTTAATATTTCAATTGTGACATATTTACTTTGGTTCAGTATTGTTATTTTCTGGTATTGAGACAACTTTGATTTATTTTTTTATTATAACTATGTCGTTGGATTTTTATTTTATTTTTAAGTAAAAAAAAGATTTAATCATGTAACTGGAGTTCGTTATTTATTTTTTGGGTGAAATAATCTTTTTATTTAATAATTTTTTTTGATAAATTTTTACAAATGAACGAACCTGCACGTAGTCTATCAAGCGAGACGAGCACGATTCCTTGATTTGAATTGGTTCGGCCCGCCTTTAACCGAGTCAAGCTTGATTCAGTCTTTTTATTCGCTTTACTCGTTCATGAGTCATATTGACCCAACTCGCCTCATTAAGAGCTCTAGACTCGAGTTAGGCATACAGATTCGCGGGTTTCGAATCCATGTGCCGACAAATCTTTGCTGCAAGGGTTGTTGGATTTATGTCTCGTTGTTGGTCTTCTCCCTTTCAGAATTGTTATTATTATACATCTCTCAATTTAAAACCGTTGGGTCACAAAACATCTGATACAGATTGAGGATTTCGATTTCGGAATTTTCTCTCTAACAAAATAGTTACATACATATAATCATTAAAGGGCAAAGACTTTTGAAAGATTTGAACCGGTCAGCACTTGGACTCCCGCACAGTACACTTCAAGTTAAAATATAAGACCAGCTGAGCTGACCAGTCCTCGCACGAACTCAAAAAAACTCGTTTTCTCCAGTCAAACTTTTCACTCCTTTTCCACATCACTTTATTTATCCAATCATCAATCATCCCGATTTATTTATATAATAAAATAATACGAAAAGGGTTCCTTTAAATTCAAATGCTTTCGGTTTCCACTTCATTACATATAGAAATCAGATTCTCACCAAAAAAAAAAAAGGAAAAAAAAAAAAAAACAGATGGAGAGTGGTTTGGACTTAGCCTGGGATTACAAGACATTGGTCAATGAACTAACTCAAGGGATGGAGAAAGCTAAGCAGCTCCATTTTCATTTGCGGTCGACGTCTCGGTCCGAAGCGAATCAAGACTTGCTTGTGCAGAGGATATTATCTTCTTATGAGAAGGCTTTGTTGATTTTGAAATGGAATGCATCGTCATCATCTGGACAAGCCCAAATAACGGCGACGATGTCGGGCGGGCCCAATCCATCGGTATCGGTGGACGGAAGCTCCAGAAGCCAGGATTTAGGTAGTAAAAATCTAAGGGATCATCAGAAATGCAGTGCGTTAAAGAAGAGGTAAGTTTTCACTTGTGCCATAACATGACGCGCTACGGAGTGATTGTATCAGCTCGGTGGGGCCCACCAAGCCGATCGTTGGTGAGTTCCAGTGAGCTGAACACCCATAAATTTGACTTTTTTGACCTTATAAATTTTATTTTATTTGATTTTTACTGACTCTGTTTTCTTGAATGATGACGTCACAGAAAGGTTCAACCTACATGGAGAGAACAAGTGAGAGCTAATTCTGAAAATGGGCTTGATGGGCCTAGTGATGATGGTTGTAGTTGGAGAAAGTATGGGCAGAAGGACATTTTGGGGGCCAAATATCCCAGGTTTATCTCTTTTTTCTTTTCCTACATACATTGGCGTACTTACAAAATCGACCCCTCAAGTTTCGCCTGATTACAAAAAGAACCCCAGTTTTTATCTTTCCAAAATTACAAAATAATCCTTGCAGTATTACAAACAGACCATTAAGATCCGTATTTATTCGAACAAGCCCAGTTACCCCTTTTTGTGGGTGCAACTTGTAAAATGTAAATTTACATGTCATGGGGTATTTATAAGTTTTTAAGAAAAACTAGGTCTTTTTTGTAATTATATTGAACCCGAGATAGCTTTTGAAATTAACTGAAACCAATTCAAATTTATGAGTTATGTGCATCTCACTCAAACTATTACAGAAAAACACACAAATGCGTGCGTGCACACATACATGTACTCTTTAGCAGGGGCCATGGTCCCAAAAGTTGATATAAAAAGGTCTTTATTATTATAGAATTTAGTTTCAATTTTTTACTCGTACCATGTAGGTCTCCTAAATTAAATTCTTGGCTCCGCCCCTGTAGTCCGACATAATTTTATTTGATGTCCTCCAGGAGCTATTACCGTTGTACTTATCGGTCCGTGCGGAACTGCTTGGCGACAAAGCAAGTGCAAAGATCCGACAACGACCCAAACGTATTCGACATCACGTACAAAGGCACCCACACGTGCAACCAGTCCACCAACACACCGTCACCCGACGATCGAAAACAAGAATCCGTTCACACGTCGCAAATCCACCAACCTCAGAACCAAGCGCTTCTGAACCACAAAGCACACCTCAGAGTGAGTACTCACAATTCGGACAACGACAACAACGGGACACCATCCCAGTTCTCTTTTCCGCCAACTATGTATTCGGAAAATCACGAATTCCCGACCGCTTCTCTTGTCGGGGACAGTCATCCGGGACCATCGTACTGTCCTACGTTTCTGTCGCCGGCTACATCTGGAACGAGTTACTTCTCGCCCGCAAATTGCCATTTTGGAGGTAGTACGCGTAGTTATCAACATTCGGAATCGGATATTGCCGAAATAATATCGGCACGTGCGTCGACGGATAATTCTCCGCTCGGAGGCGTGGAGTTCCCGAGCGATCCGTGGGATTTGGATCCAAATTTCCCGTTTAACGCGTCTGGATTCTTCATGTGATTGAAGAATTCGGAAGTTGGAATTGAAATAAGAGGTGTGTAGGTCTTGCAGTTAATCCGAGTATTTAGTATATTTACTATAAGCTGCTACAGAAACTAAGGAGGGACAATGTATGTGTTATATAAGAGTTCAAAATTCAGAAATATATTTATCATTCAATAGCGAATTATATGAAAGCCTCGTTCCATGTATGTGTAGTATATGATTACTAAATCCTCATTGCACTTCTCCTCCTCTTTCACTTAAGAAGTAATGTCTGACGTGTTTTTCAATCCGTCTTCGGCTTTTTAAGGCCCCGTCTAAGTCCCAGCACGATGAATAGGTTGGTCACTGTTGAAGCATTAATCCACATGGGGCGTAATAAGATAAGCCAAGAAAAACCAATCATCATATCTAGTAATAAGAAAAACAAAGAAAAACAGAAGGAAACGAACTAACTTACTTGTGATGAAGCACGTTCCTTATCAGCATTGCGAAAAATGATTACCGTTGCTACCAAGTGCTGGTCAGATTATGCAGATCAAAAGGACGTAGCTGCCGCAACTCAGACAACTGCAGATAGTGACACAGTCCCTTGTTTATTACCTTTAAGAAAAAAAATCTTTCCAATTTCAATGTCACCCCAGTATTGAAATGGGAATGCTTTTCGGGAATGAGAATGGATTCCCCTAGTATTGTCACAAGGCTTTGTCTCCGATCGAGAACGATAAACGCACAAAACTAGGGGGCGTTTGGTTGATATGGAATCTGAAGGAATTGGAATGTCAATTCCGTTGACCAAATTCCAATCAGGTGTTTGGTTTGTATATGGAATTCAATTTCGACAGATTCCATCATTCAGAAATTTTGTCGTTATATCCCATATGTGATGGAATTCAATTTCATTCCTACCCATTAATTCAAAAAGACCAAACATATATATATAGAGAGAGGGGGATCATATGAGATTTTTATGTTGTGAATTGAGAATAAATTTGAATTATTGATCTGTGTGATGTACGGTCCAGATTGGCTTATGCATGCAATATATGCATTTCGTGCATCAAACTTGCAATGCATAAGAACTCTGCATTATTGTTAGGATTTACTGGGATAATATGAAAAGAAAATCGAAAAAGCGACAAAACAGAAGATTTGTTAACCCAGTTTGTCAGAAATATGACTACGTCTAAGGACGCTACCAAGCCAGGAATTTCACTAAGGGGGGTGTATTGGATTGGGATTATGTAGGATTTTTTTGGACTTTTAAAAGTCCATGGACTTTTGAAATCTATAGACTCCGCATGGAGTTTAGAGGAATTCTATAGACTCCGCGTGGATTTTTGGGGAATTTGTTATCGACTTCGCGTGGATTTTGTTGGAGTTCAAATACATTAACCCAACGCTCGCGCTGGGTCTCAGCCGCGGGTGGGAATGCACTCCCAACAGCCGTTGGACAACAACAACGACTGAGATGGACTCCCTTAGATTTCTGGTGACACCCTCTTCTTCTCTGGCGACGCTCGACAACCCCGCCTCCACCACGGCTCCGATTCATCTTTCTCAGATCCGGCAACAACAGCGACAATTTTAACAATGGTGACGTCGACGACGGTGTGGGCGGGTCCGACGAGATTCCGAAGGCGGAGAGTGGCGGCGGATATAAGGGGAAAGCTCAAATGACATAAGCGACCGTTGGGTGACAACGGGCGCTGAGGCAGAATCCATCGAAATCTCATGTGTGAAGCTCAGATTTCGTCCTTTGTAATTTTTTTGAAAAATCCATCAGAATCCATGGATTGTTAAAATCCACATAATGTTGAATACCACCAGATTTTTTAAAGACTTCAAAAAGTCCAGTTTGAATACCTCTGAATTTTAAAAGACATTAAAAAGTCTGGATTGAATACCTCTGGATTTTAAAGGACTTTTAAAAGTCTGGATCGAATACACCCAGGCTTTCAAAATCCTTTAAAATCCTACAAAATCTCAATCCAATACACCCCCTAAATATGAGAAAGAGAGACGTTTCGACTCTTACAATTTTGGTGTGTTTTACAACTGACTGCCAATGGGCCTTTTTATAGCCAAAAAACCAGAAAACCCTAATACACGTAAATACCCTGTATACACCTCCTCAAGTTGGATTGGCGATATCGGGCTTTGGTATATATAGTACTTCCGACTCCACAACCCAACAATTATATGCATCAAAATATCGATGCACTAGATATTACATTCTATGCATACATTTCTGTGCGAATAAATTTAGGCCATCCATTTAATCAAGATCTATGGATAAAATCTATTCTTATATATATATATATATATATATATATATATATATATATATATATATATATATATATCGGAGCTTAGGTTGTGGAAACCTAGTCACGGGTCGATGGTGTCTGTTGAGTTTTGTCTCGTCGGATTTTGTCTGACTGAGTCGTGTCGCGACGCGTCGTCTGAGTTGGTTGGTCGTGATTAGTATCGTGGGGCGATCATCATCTTCGTGCGACCTGTGGATGTAATTCTCCCTTCCTTGTGTTTGTTACTCGTCTGATGCGAGCTAGTTTTTATGATTATTTGTTAAGTGACGGAATCCTCTTATGGATTTTGATTTCTTGATATGCGGTTATTTGACCCTCATAATTCGTTCATATGAGGAGTAGTGTTGCTGGATTGTGCATGTTTAACCTTATTTCTTTTATCCGCTGCGTGAGTTCTTTTGTAATGGCTTTCGGTATTTTACCGACTGAGTTTTATTTCAAAAACCAATTCCCTTAATCGAGTTTTTGGCATTTTGGCCTTGATCGTTTTGGCGAAATTCTTATGACGGTATTTAGTATTTTGTAAATGGCTTTTTTGAGTTTTTGAAATATTACCGTCATCGGCCTTTTTGACGTTGTAAATAGTTTTTAGCCTGGTGAGTTCCGGCGCGGGACCCACGGCGCTATAAAGTTTTGTGCAATTACCTGAAATTTTTGGGCATTCTAGCCCATTGAATTATCTTCGAAAACCTTAAGTATCTTAGAAAATAAATTTCGAGACGTACTTTTAAAATGAATTATTTTCTCGTGGTACATCCAAGGTGCCACAATATATTTCCAAATTCTTCTACCTCGAGGACCAAAATGTTTTGAGATATTTTCAATGTTTTAGAAACACTTTTATTTAAACCCGAGGGTCGAATATTCTGAAAATTTTCACTAAGAGAAAGTGTCCTCATTTTTATCTGATGTGAAATGGTTCTCCAAAGTCTCGATAACGATGTTTCACGTTTGTACTATTTTTGAAAGGTGATACTCAAGATCAACCGGTGTTCTTCTAAATTATTTTCAAAATAAGGTTTTCGTTTTTAAAACCTATCCATTCCCGTTTAAGGGCTGGGTATGTATGTATGACGTTCGCGTTGTCGTTATGATGTTTGCTCCCGAGTATGATCAAATTGGTGGCATGAACGTCGAGACGTTGCCACGCATTTGTTGTGTTAGCTCTCTGTGAGAGGTGGGATGTTGGTGTCGAATGTTGCCGCCTCGTAGTGATTTCTGCGTTTTCACGCATGTGCGAGCTGTTAGAGCTTGGTTTGGTATGACCGTGTGCATCGGTGATTATTCCATTATGTGTCGGTTGCTTAATGTCTTGTTACCTTGCTCCTAACTTTTTTGTGAATTTCGTGGACGAGGTCGGAGGTAATACCCGTACTATTTTGACTTCTGTATTTTCTCTTTCTCCAGTCCATCGATTCACTCATGTTCGTTGATATTTTATGAACTTGTTCTGTATTTCGATTTCATCGCCCGAACGAACTGTGATCTTGTTGTGGGTCGATCTGGTTATCGCTGTGACTTTTTCGAGTTCGGTTCGATTCTTGTGAACCTTGTTCGGGAGTGACATCATCTGGTTCTATTAGTTCTTTTATTCGAAGTGAATCGGATTTGGAACTCTTGTGTTTTCGACTCTGTCGACTCGTTTATGTTCGTTGACATTTCTGAGCTTGTCCTGCCCCTTGCTTTTGTTGATCGAACGAGTGTGGTATTATTTCGGAATAACTCGTTTGTCGTTGTGACTTTTCAATCGCTATTCCCTTTCATGTGAATCTTATGGGAATGCATGTCTTGTAGTTCTCACCAGATCATCCTGGGAGTTGTTGTTTGAATTTTATTATCCTTCGTGTTTCGGACATGATTGTTCGATTTTTATTGTCTCGATCGTTTGTTTGTTCGGTTTTTGTTCTCGTTTCGTGATTGTTGGGCGTTCAGTGTAATACCCGGTTGTAATTCATTCATTTTCATTCAGTAATTATCAGTCTGTAATTGTCACTCAGTGTATTTTCACTCAATTATAATCATTCATCAATCATGTTCGTTCACCGTGTTCACCGTTCGGAAAAACTTCGAGTTGTGTATCATTATTGTTCATTGTTTTAACTTTCCTCATATGAGTTCGACTTTGTTAGATCACCATTAATTTTTGGTAACTCCAAAAATTCTAAATCTTTGCAATATTATAGAGCATCGAGTTAGCTTTCCAATAGTTCAAACGGTGAGTCAATCGGAGTCCGGACGAGAGAGTTATGGTCGTTTTAGCTCAACCGCTCATTTTTCAATTAGTGGCGATCACGCCGACCGAACTTCGGCCGTGTCGTCCGACACGGCCCGTGCCGTACTCGTCGGAAATGCCGAAGTTTACGCCTCGGGACCCGACTGTCGTCGCACGGCGAGTCGAACCCTTCCGGATAAGCTGAACCAATCGCTTGGAGGCCCGGCCGTGTTCGGGACACGGCCGAGTCAATGCCGAGCGCCGCGGACGGTCCTTGTCGGTAGGCCCCTTCGCGCCGCGACCGTGTCAAGCGGGACACGGTCGAGTCCTCGCCGGCCACGCGGCCATGGCCGTGTCAGGCGGACACGGTCGAGCCTGTCAGCCGAGTCAACCCCTATAAATTGGTTTTTTTTGAGCATTTCAGCTCATTCTTTTCATCTTCTTCACCTGCAACCGAGAGAGAATAACTTGAGGGAGAGATTTCTTCATCAATTATCATTTGAGTGTGTATTTTTCATCACCTTCAATCATTTGGGAAGCTTGGATAGTCGATTTTACACGTTTTCATCGGATCGAATTGGTTGGATCTTCAAGAGGTAAATTCTTCAACACTTTGGACTTCGATTTTGTGTTGAGATATGATGTTTTGGACGTTATAATCATGTTATATGAAGGGATATGTATATGATTATGAGTTTGTATAAGGATTCATTGGATTATTGAGGAATTATTCAAGAACACCTTGAATATCGAGTTGGAATTGGGGATTTTCGATTAATTATCGTTATAATCACGTTTTCGGATATTCATCTTGGATTATTAATCATATTGAAGATGTTTTGTTGGTTTGAAACACTTCTTCGGGGATTTGATTTTGGTTTTTGAGGTTTGATTGTAAACAATCGGAGTTTGGACGCAACGTGTTTGATTTAATACCTCAATGAACTTGGTTTATTCGTATCGACGTTTTGAGTTCGTTATATTCGTGTTTGTTTCGTATTTTGAACGGGTTGTTGAATATTGTATAATTCAAGGTTGTTCGAGCGATCGATATCTCAATTAGGACGTCGTTCGTGGAAGGATTATTGTCACCGGTATTGAGTAAGTTAATTCTTACTCGGTTAAAAGGATATTCATACCTTTTGTTGTTGTTCATTCATAATCATAACTCATTCATCATTGTATTAACCGTATCAAAACTTGTTATTGTCAATTAATCACTTCAGTCATAAGGAACGACGGTTCCAATCATTTCATTGAGCTGTCATTTACTTCACTATTATTTTCATCTCGGTGAGTCATTCTTGACCTTGTCGAATTATTATTCATTCATATTCAGTGTGGTCATTCTCGTTCATATGACCTTCTGGGTTCATATTGCGTGTCCGAGTGTGGCTGTGTGGAATTTTTAGTCGGGCACACGATGGTTATGTATTGGGTTCACCGATACATTAGACCGTGCACACGGGAAAGCGTTACACCGTGAGACTAATTAGGTACACGGACGGGTGTTGTACACTTGCACAGAACATTACGGGCGTACTATGATACTCCTCTTCAGCGTAATTCATTACTAAGAATATTTCATCACTTCAGTTAATCATGATTGTGTATTTTCAACCCTTGAGGATTGTTGTTCTGTAATCGACCCGTTTGGGGATTTTGTTTTTCGTGTCTTGGCAAGGCAAAGGCACGGGAGAACATGCCGACGTCGAGGAGTCCAGTGATACTAGAAAGGGGCCCGATCTGCTCGATCACTTATTCACCATTTATGTTTCCTTTATTTATTCCGCTGCAGACATTCCGTTTGAATACTCGTTTCATTCAGTGTTGTGTATTTTATCGTCACATAAGATACACATGTATTCTATTTTATCCTGGGTGTGTTGTATGAAACTCCAAATCGGAGTAATTGATGTTGTAATGTGGTTCGGTACTACATTTACCCTGTGTAATTCATCCTTTTTCATTCGCCTGGTGGGTCCCAGTCGGGGGTCCACGGCACTGTAATATCCGCCTAGTTTGGGGTGTTACAGAGTTGGTATCGGAGCGCGTGGTTTTGAATACTACCTTCCGAGTCATGTCTCATTTGACGTCATCATCATCAGACTAGTATCATTGGACTTTCGTGTCACGTGTGACCTGTGCAAATGCCGAGCCAATCAGACCAAAAGAACTGTAAGATTTCTAACGCCATGGTATAATTTCTGGCAATAATCATTCATTCATCATTCATCAATTAACAATCCTCAAACATCATCATTCATTGTGATCAGGACGATCATATTAACTCATTAATCACTTAATTCATTTCATTACTCAGTTGTCGATCTGGATGGTCATATTATCAATCTTATTAAGTTATTCAAGATAATCACTTCAAGAATTTTATCAGATAATCATGTCACTTCAGTAAATCATTCATATAATCACTAAGTTAGAACATGTATACTCATTTTCATCATCTCATGACATACTCATAACGTGATAATCATGCGGGAAATGTAATCATTATGCGACTTTCCTCCTTGAGATGGAAAGGGCAAGAAGAGGACGTGGAGGGCGAGGCCGTGGAGCGGGCCGAATCCCGAGAGCTCGTGTGAATACACGTGCGAATGCGAGGAATAATGCTAATTCATCTAGTAGCGACGCTGCTACTCATTCACCTGGACGTGATCATTCTCTATCGTGAGTCGTACTCGGGACACCGCTCGGTCGAAGGTGTTCGGATCGATCCACTCGCCTTTATGCAGGCATGATGGCCCGGATGACTCGGATGACACAACTAATGGAGACGATGCAAAATTCGGCTAATCAAAATCAACAGCTCCTCCGCCGCCACCTCGAGGCAAGAGAGGAATGTGAGCAATATCATCGGCGACATCTCTCGCGAGGCCACCTACTTTTGAAGGCTCATCCGAGCCGGCGGATATTGTTCATTGGCTCGAACACTTCGAGAAGCTATTTGCGATGGTAGAGTGTCCCAAGGACACAAAGTTTCGATTGCGGCTTACTATCTGGGTAAGAGCGCTCATTCTTGGTGGTTATCGTTGAAGCCCACCGAAGGATCGTGTACTTGGGATCGTTCAAGACTCTCATGATGGAGAGGTATTATCCGGCCCCACTCGAGAGGCCAAGCCGCCGAGTTACTCACTCCAGGCCCCTCATCGGATGCGGATGTTCTCGCCATTGCCGAGAAATTTCGGGAACTTCTTCCGTTCGCCTCATCCATCATTCATTCCGAGGCGGATAAGATTAAGTATTTCAAAGAAGAGGTGAAACCACGTATGAGATTACGGTTGCTTAATCATAATTGCACCACGTTGGCGAATTCATCGAGAAAGCTCTCACTTATGAACTTACGCTAAGGAAATTGCTAAGCGGAACCTTCGTCGCTAGCAAGAAATCGAAGAACCGTGTCGATCGAAGGCGGTGGGACGGCCTTCAAGAAACCCCGTGGGGATCTGCTTCCGAGCAACCTCCCGTGTCGCCTAAACCCGCGGAATCTCGGTCTCGAGCGGTTCGCCATCACTGCTTTAGCGTGGGGAACTTGGTCACCTCAGTACCAAGTGTCCTCGACAGACTATCACGTGTCATAATTGTGGGATTGCTGGGCATAAGGCCCGTTTTTGCCGTAGGGACTCCAAACCTACTCCAGCGTCATCTCAGGCCCCTAAGCAGTCAGCCGTTCAGAATCAGGCCACTCAATCAGCGTCGTT
This sequence comes from Orobanche coerulescens, assembly GCA_033398695.1. Lineage (NCBI taxonomy): Eukaryota > Viridiplantae > Streptophyta > Magnoliopsida > Lamiales > Orobanchaceae > Orobanche > Orobanche coerulescens. Next base: position 22,520,810 of record CM065805.1, on the reverse strand, counting down.
TAAAACGACAGGAGCGACTAAAGGTGGAGCTTTTAGCCAGCAGACGGGAGCGTCCGGTGCCGGGACTAGCAAACCCCGGATTTATGAGATGAAGAAGACCGATGATCCCGAGGCCCGAATGATCTCAGGTACACTCAATATTCTATCTCAACCTGTGTGTACCCTTTTTGATACTGGTGCATCACATTCATTCATTTCCGAATCATGTTTGAGTAGACTACGTCTGGGTAGTGCTACTAGTTGTGAGCCTTATGTCATTGGTCTACCTGATGGTAGACGAATCATCGGTAATCGTGAGATTCAGGATTGTCCGATTCAGTTTCATGGTCGTGTATGGCCAGCGGACCTTATCGTGGTAGATTTGCCGAGAGACGACGTCATCTTGGGTATTGATTGGATGGATCGTCATGATGCCATCATTAGTGTCCGTAAGCGTATGATTACTATCATTTCAGACGATGGGGTTGAATGTGTGTTTCAGGGAGGTAATCCCTACTGCTCGTAAGGTCATTAATTTGATGAAAGCGGTGCGATTACTCGATCGAGGATGTGTCGGTTATTGGTGCTATATGACCAAAACCGAGGAATCATCAGTAATGTTGTCGGATATTCCAGTAGTAAGGGAATATGCCGATGTATTTCCACACGAGTTACCTGGTTTGCCTCCACAGAGGGATGTGGAATTCACGATTGAGTTGGAGCCTGGTACGTCCCCGATATCGAAGGCACCGTACCGAATGGCCCCGACCGAAATGCGAGAGTTGAAGAATCAACTTGAGGAATTGTTCGAGAAAGGTTATATCCGACCGAGTGCGTCCCCGTGGGGAGCACCAGTGCTGTTCGTCAAAAAGAAGGATGGTTCTTTTCGCTTGTGTATCGATTATCGGGAATTGAATAGGGTGACAATCAAGAATAAGTATCCTTTACCCCGTATCGATGACCTTTTGGATCAACTTCAGGGAGCTTCAGTATTTTCCAAGATCGACTTAAGATCTGGATATCATCAGCTGCGGATTCGAGAGTCGGACATCGCGAGGACGGCGTTTCGAACACGCTATGGTCATTATGAGTTCGTAGTTATGCCGTTCGGGCTAACTAATGCACCTGCGGTATTCATGGAGCTAATGAATCGGGTCTTCATCGACTTTTTGGATCGGTTTGTTGTTGTCTTCATCGATGACATTTTGATTTATTCTCGTAACCGAGAGGAACACGAGGTTCATCTTCATCAGGTTCTCGACGTGTTGAGACGAGAGCAACTGTATGGAAAGTTTTCCAAATGTGAGTTCTGGATGTCCGAAGTGACGTTTCTCGGACATGTAATTTCATCAGATGGAGTGCGTGTTGATCCTCAGAAGACAGAGGCTATCCAGGATTGGTTACCTCCGAAGAATGTTAAGGAAATCCGAAGCTTTCTCGGATTAGCCGGTTATTATCGGAGGTTTGTGGAAGGATTTTCCAAAATTGCTCAACCATTGACGAACCTTTTACGGAAGGATAAGAAATATACGTGGTCCGACGCGTGTCAACGGAGTTTTGAGGAACTCAAGAGCCGGTTAATGTCAGCACCTGTACTTTCCTTGCCGCAGGGGACGGAAGGATTTGTGGTTTATAGTGATGCGTCCGGACAGGGTCTCGGATGTGTACTCATGCAGAATGGGAAGGTTATTGCTTATGCTTCACGGCAATTGAGACCTTACGAGGTTAATTATCCAACTCATGATCTGGAGCTAGCAGCCGTGGTGTTCGCTTTGAAAATTTGGCGTCATTATCTTTATGGCGTTACCTGCCAGATATTCACCGATCATAAGAGTTTAAAGTATATATTTACTCAGAAGGAGTTAAATATGCGACAGAGGCGGTGGTTAGAACTAATCAAGGATTATGATATTGAGATCCTTTACCACCTAGGCAAGGCGAACGTTGTCGCCGATGCCTTGAGTCGTAAGTCCGTTCAGGAGCAGATGCTTGCTCGTTTAACAATTCAGAAGGAGCTCCAACAGGAATTCCTTAGACCCGAGATCGAGGTCTGGCTTCAGCGAGTTCAGGGACAGCTTTGTATGTTAGAGATTTCATCATCTCTTGAGGATGCAATCAGGGAGAATCAGGGTTCAGGCCCAGCATTGTTGCGCATTCGTGAGGATGTGGCTCAGGGGAAAGCCCCTGGATTCGTGATCCACGAGGATGGACTTTTGAGGTTTAAGAACCAGTTGTGCGTACCGGCGAATGATGAGTTGAAAAACTCGATTTTGAGAGAAGCTCATGCTACCCCTTATTCTGTTCATCCGGGATCTAGCAAGATGTATAAGGACTTGAAACAAAATTACTGGTGGAGTAATATGAAGCGAGAAGTCGCGGAATTTGTTTCGAGATGCTTAACTTGCCAACAAGTCAAGATTGAACATCAGCGACCGGCAGGTATGTTAAAACCTCTTCCTATTCCAGAGTGGAAGTGGGAAGACATTTCTATGGATTTCATCACGAGTTTGCCGACGAGTCGTCGTGGCATGAATACGATCTGGGTGATTGTGGACCGCTTAACTAAATCAGCTCATTTCGTTGAGATCAAGGATACGTGGGGTCCCGAGAGACTGGCCCAGTTATTCATCAAGGAGATAGTAAGACTGCACGGTACTCCTAAGAGTATCGTTTCCGATCGTGACGGACGTTTTGTATCTCATTTTTGGAAATCAGTTCATCGTGCTATGGGAACTCAGCTCAATCTCAGTACCGCCTTTCATCTTCAGTCCGACGGACAATCAGAGAGGACTATACAGACATTAGAGGACATGTTGAGGGCAAGCGTCCTCGATTGGAAGGACGATTGGGAAGCCCAACTACCACTGATCGAGTTCACGTATAATAATAGTTGGTATGCCTCCATTAAGATGGAACCTTACGAGGCCTTGTACGGTCGTCGTTGTCGATCTCCCTTGTGTTGGGATGACTTGTCAGAATCAATCGGCACCGAACCCGATATGCTTATAGCCGCCCGAGAGAAGGTAGCTTTGATCAAGAGTCGTATGTTGACGTTTCGTAGTCGACTAAATCATATGCATATAATCGTCGTCGACCACTAGAGTTCGAGACGGGTGACCATGTTTTGGTCAAGGTATCCCCGAGTCGAGGTATTTTCCGTTTCGGAAAACGGGGGAAGTTGAGTCCGAGATTCATTGGACCGTTTGAAATTTTGGATCGAGTAGGCGGGTTAGCTTATCGATTGGCGTTACCTCCGGCGTTGAGCCGAATTCATAATGTGTTTCATGTCTCTCAGTTGCGGAAGTATGTTGCCGACCCGAGTCACATACTTCAGTTCGACGAAATTGAGATCGCAGATGATCATTCGTACGAGGAGCGTCCTGTACGAGTGTTAGAGCGGCGAATCAAACAGTTGAGGAACAAGACGATGCCTTTGGTCAAGATTTAGTGGTCTAGACATGGAGTCGAAGAGGCTACTTGGGAAACCGAGGAGAATATGCGGGAGAGTTATCCCGAGTTGTTTGACCCTTAGTTTCGGGGACGAAACTCTTTTTAAGGGGGGAGTATGTAATACCCGGTTGTAATTCATTCATTTTCATTCAGTAATTATTAGTCTGTAATTGTCACTCAGTGTATTTTCACTCAATTATAATCATTCATCAATCATGTTCGTTCACCGTGTTCACCGTTCGGAAAAACTTCGAGTTGTGTATCATTATTGTTCATTGTTTTAACTTTCCTCATATGAGTTCGACTTTGTTAGATCACCATTAATTTTTGGTAACTCCAAAAATTCTAAATCTTTGCAATATTATAGAGCATCGAGTTAGCTTTCCAATGGTTCAAACGGTGAGTCAATCGGAGTCCGGACGAGAGAGTTATGGTCGTTTTAGCTCAACCGCTCATTTTTCAGTTAGTGGCCGATCACTGCCGACCGAACTCGGCCGTGTCGTCCGACACGGCCCGTGCCGTACTCGTCCGGAAATGCCGAAGTTTCTGCCTCAGGACCCGACCGTGTCGTCTGGCACGGCCGAGTCGAACCCTTCCGGATAAGCCTGAACCAACTGCCCAGAGGCCCGACCGTGTTCCAGGACACGGTCGAGTCAATGCCGAGCGCCGCGGATGGGTCACTGTCGGTAGGCCCCTTCGCACCGCGACCGTGTCAAGCAGGACACGGTCGAGTCCCTGCCGGCCAGCTGCGCGCCGCGACCGTGTCAGGCGGACACGGTCGAGCCTGTCAGCCGAGTCAACCCCTATAAATTGGTTTTTTGAGCATTTCAGCTCATTTTTTCCATCTTCTTCACCTGCAACCGAGAGAGAATAACTTGAGGGAGAGATTTCTTCATCAATTATCATTTAAGTGTGTATTTTTCATCACCTTCAATCATTTGGGAAGCTTGGATAGTCGATTTTACACGTTTTCATCGGATCGAATTGGTTGGATCTTCAAGAGGTAAATTCTTCAACACTTTGGACTTCGATTTTGTGTTGATATATGATGTTTTGGACGTTATAATCATGTTATATGAAGGGATATGTATATGATTATGAGTTTGTATAAGGATTCATTGGATTATTGAGGAATTATTCAAGAACACCTTGAATATCGAGTTGGAATTGGGGATTTTCGATTAATTATCGTTATAATCACGTTTTCGGATATTCATCTTGGATTATTAATCATATTGAAGATGTTTTGTTGGTTTGAAACACTTCTTCGGGGATTTGATTTTGGTTTTTGAGGTTTGATTGTAAACAATCGGAGTTTGGACGCAACGTGTTTGATTTAATACCTCAATGAACTTGGTTTATTCGTATCGACGTTTTGAGTTCGTTATATTCGTGTTTGTTTCGTATTTTGAACGGGTTGTTGAATATTGTATAATTCAAGGTTGTTCGAGCGATCGATATCTCAATTAGACGTCGTTCGTGGAAGGATTATTGTCACCGGTATTGAGTAAGTTAATTCTTACTCGGTTAAAAGGATATTCATACCTTTTGTTGTTGTTCATTCATAATCATAACTCATTCATCATTGTATTAACCGTATCAAAACTTGTTATTGTCAATTAATCACTTCAGTCATAAGGAACGACGGTTCCAATCATTTCATTGAGCTGTCATTTACTTCACTATTATTTTCATCTCGGTGAGTCATTCTTGACCTTGTCGAATTATTATTCATTCATATTCAGTGTGGTCATTCTCGTTCATATGACCTTCCGGGTTCATATTGCGTGTCCGAGTGTGTGTGTGGAATTTTTAGTCGGGCACACGATGGTTATGTATTGGGTTCACCGATACATTAGGCCGTGCACACGGGAAAGCGTTACACCGTGAGACTAATTAGGTACACGGACGAGTGTTGTACACTTGCACGTAACATTACGGGCGTACTATGATACTCCTCTTCACGTAATTCATTACTAAGAATATTTCATCACTTGATTAATCATGATTGTGTATTTTCAACCCTTGAGGATTGTTGTTCTGTGTAATCGACCCCGTTTGGGGATTTTGTTTTTCGTGTCTTGGCAAGGCAAAGGCACGGGAGAACATGCCGACGTCGAGAGTCAGTGATACTAGAAAGGGGCCCCGACTGCTCGATCACTTATTCAGTCATTTATGTTTCCTTTATTTATTCCGCTGCAGACATTCCGTTTGAATACTCGTTTCATTCAGTGTTGTGTATTTTATCGTCACATAAGATACACATGTATTCTATTTTATCCTGGGTGTGTTGTATGAAACTCCAAATCGGAGTAATTGATGTTGTAATGTGGTTCGGTACTACATTTACCCTGTGTAATTCATCCTTTTTCATTCGCCTGGTGGGTCCCAGTCGGGGGTCCACGGCACTGTAATATCCGCCTAGTTTGGGGTGTTACATTCAGACTCCTTCCTAATTCCCTTAAGTTTGGGAAATTAGTCTCTTTTTCGATCTTCCAACCCTTGGGCGGTGGAATTCCGTATTTGTTCAGCGATTGGCTCGCGTTTTGATTGATGTACCGTTGGGTTGGTCAATCGTATTGATTTTCGTTCGTTGTGTTTTGTGATTGTTCGGATAATTGACTTGATTGTATTATCCATTTGATGACGCTTGTCACTTGTTGGTTCTATTATATCCCTAGCGGCGACGTTGTGTTGGTCGTCGTGGAGCGTGTTTTCACGCTGTATGTTCTTTCGCGTTGCTTGTAACGTTTCGCCGTTGGGCGCGATTTTTTTTTTCTTTCGGTTCTTGTGTATCTCGTTGAGTTTTTCTGGTGGGATAATGCTTCTCCCTACTTGTATTAAGTTTCGGGACGAAACTTCTTTTAAGGAGGGTAGAATGTAATATCCGTAATTTCGGATTTCCGGTAATTTTCTTTTTTCGATGGAGGTCCATTTTGACGACTCGCTTGGGACCGTTTCGTCATTCTGAGAATGATTAATTCTGCACTTTTTGTCATCCGAGTCCGTTTCGGTGTCGTTCTGTTGAATTCCATGTTCTTTAGCGACTTTTCCACGTATGAGTTCGACTTTGTTAAATCACCATTAATTTTTGGAAACTTCAAAAATTTTGAATCTTTGCAATATTATAAAACATCAAGTTAGCTTTCCAATGGTTCAAATAGTGAGTCAATCGGAGTCCAGACGAGGTAGTTATGGTCGAAATAGCTAAGTCACTCTCATTTTCCAGACTTGGCCGAGCAGCCTGTACCGTGTGCCGCGGCACACCCGTCCGGGCCGCGACACACTCGTGTTGCAATTATTCTGGCCTACCCGTCTGCCTCGTGCCGCGCACAGCAGCGGCAGGCCGCGGCACACCGCCGATCACCGAAGCGGTCGGCCCTGTGCCGCGGCACACTTCGGCTGGGCCGCGGCTAGGGGTGGACACGAACCGAACGAACCGAGCTTTTGGTGTTATTCACCGTTCGTTCGTTCGGTTCGTGTAGTGTTCGGTTCGTGTTCGTGTTCGACGAACATTACAAATCAGTGTTCGAGTTCGGTTCGACATATTTTTTATTGTTCGTGTTCGGTTCGTTTGTGTTCGATATATATATAATATATATATAATATTTATATATATATATATATATATTTTACACCCATATTATATATATATATATAATATTTTTATATATATATAATATATATTAATGTTCGCGAACAGTTCGCGAACACCCGATCAAAATATAAAATGTTCGATGTTCGGTTCGTAAATACTCGAACATGTTCGCGAACATGTTCGGTTCGGTCAAACCGAGCTCGAACTGACCGTTGACCGAGCTTTTTCACGAACAGTTCGCGAACGTTCGGTTCATGGGCCACCCCTAGCCGCGGCACACTATGGAGTCAGCCTATTTAAGACCCTGCAGTCGTTTTTTTCGCCATTTTCTCCTTCTTCTCCTTCTCTTCCGCGGCTGGGGTTGTTCTTATCATGGAGCCATCTTGTTTAACAACAAATCCATGAAGTTCTTGAGGTTATAACTGTTAGGAATATGCCCTCGAATGCCACTCAGGGGATGAGAGAGTAAGGGCATTATACTTGTAATTATGGAATAATTAATAAAAAGGCAATACGATTCATTCACTGTTTATTGTATTTCAATTGCATTCTTGACTTGGTAAACATTGAAGTGAAGTCCATGTAAATAAATCGAACATTCCATTCTCGTTATGGGATAAGAGAAAATGTACTGGAAGTGTTTAAAGTTTATTTACGTAAATTGTTCGCAAGTCAATAAACTTAAAATGGGCATTAAGTTTTAATATGACTTGTATAACTGATGCTAGGACGTGTGCACGTCTTGATAGCACAGTTATAAGTATATTGGTGGGGCCAGTATACTCGAACACGACTCATACTCGATTCACCACACGGTATTCACTCTCGGAGAGTCGATGACGAATCGAAAGGTTGTGATAGTATACGTGGACCTTTGACTTGAGGGTTCGAGAAGATGTGCCTGTGACGTTTAGTTTGTCATTAGAGTAGTTAGACTCATTTGCTTAATTGCCGAGTCGACCTCGAGTGCGGACTATACGGGCGGTAGCGCCTTTACCGTACGCCAAGAAAGGATTCTATCTCTGTTAGTGAGCGGCGAATGTCCTATACGGTTAATGGCAAATAAGATCATAAGTCTTTGGCCAAAGCATTCGATATAGTCGTATTAGATACACTATTAATCGGTCTTGATTTGCATTAACACATGTATAGAGTTTAGTCAACAGTAGGGTTTGACTTTACCGTGACCCGAAGACTTGACCGGGACATCTGATGAAGGGTCTATACGTATATAGTATTCACGACATAATGGTTCTGGAATGATCCCTTCATTCGTTCTCAGTCGGGGTTTACAGGCGGCCCGCTAAGTGGCTAAGTCTTTGCCCGCACTCATTGGTTCCTCCCAATGCCGGCCGAGACGGACCTACGAGTCGCGCATCAGGAGCGTTGACGGATAAATGTGAATTTATTATCTCTCTATTAATATTAGATATTGGATATCTAATTATGATTTATTGGATAAATCAAATATCGGTCTTATGAATTTAAATTAAGTTACCGTGTAATTAATTTAATTCATAAATTATATTTCTTAGAGAAATATATATTTGTATTTGATATAATTAATTAATTAGATTAATTAATTAATATAAATACATTGATGATTAAAAGGAGTGTATTTAACGAGTCGTTTGTGAACGTCCAGGTACACGAGCCGAGTGGCTCGGCTCGTTTTCTAGGAAACTTCCTTGTGGCCACCCACTCCTCATGGCATGGCATGATCTTGCATGTGTGTGGGAACTCACTTAGAGTTGAGATTCCCACATAATTGTGAATGATAGTTGTAAAGGAATAATTATTCCTTTATAATTTATATATATCATTACATTATAAATGATGAGATGAGATAACTACAAACAACTCATACTCATTCATTGGAGTCCAGCCGTGAGAGTTTAAGTGAGAAGAGAGAGAAAAATTTTCCTTCTTCATTTTGATCATCTTTGAGGTGAAAAGAAGTAAGAAAAATTAAAAAAAAAAAAAATCCTACAATACTTCCTAGCCGTGTTCTTCATAGAACGGAGTGTTGTAGATTTTTCCGGGTAACTTCCGACGCGTGTGAAGTAGAGGCTTCGAATTTTCGGTGCTTGAAACGAATGGATTTCGTGTTCGGGACGGGATCGTGATCATCGTCTACATTTTACGAAGATTTATTTCAAAGGCTTGGGTATGAATCTTTATCTTTGTATTTATTTTTTCGTATATACGTTACTTGATCGATCCTGTTTGGGATTCGTATTTTTTCCGCTGCGTATTTCGGTTTATTTTCGGAATCCCAACAGTGGTATCAGAGCGAGGTCAATGATATCGTATATACGATTATTTGTGCATTTTAAATGCTTTTGGATGATGATTATGATTTAGAATCATGTTTGGAATAATCGTAGATTTTAAATTGTTCGTTGTAGAATCACGTTTTTGGAAACGGGCCGAAAAACGAAGAAATGGGGTCACGGCAGTGGTGTTTGGCAGAATCGCCTGGCCGCCGCCAGTGCCGCCGAGCATGCTCGGCCATGATCGCCATGTCTCGCCACGCCGAGAATGATCGGCCACCGCCGAAAGCGATGGCTCGCAGACATACCGGGTTTTTGGCCCGATTTTGAATCGGGCCATGGTCAGCCTAAACCGGATTGTCCGGACTCGCTTTTAAGTTTATATTTCGTTGTAATTATTTCCCGAATTTTTAATTGGATTTTAATTTGACTAAATTAATATTTGGAATATTTTTGAGTTAAGGGAAATAAATTAAACGAGAATATTATTTTTGGTCGGATTACTTCGAACGAATTAAAATGATGATTATTAGTATTAATTTAATTAATACCATTAAAATTGAATAGATTAATTTTATATTGATTGGATTAATACATTAATTGATTATTTAATTTTAATGCCACTTTATATTAATTGGATTAATATAGTAGAAATTGAATAGATTAATTTTATAGATTAATTAGATTAATTTATATTAAAATTAATTGTTTAATTTCGTTGCCATTACATGTTGTATGGAATCCTTATGTGATGGTGATATAGCTCATGGACTTAGTTTTTGATTTGTTCGATTCGATTGGGTTGTAAAGGCCGTTTTGAGCCTATTTATATTTACTAGAAAAACTTGTATAGGATGCAATTTTTCAATGATGTAATTATTATTTTGGGTATGACGAAGACCGAAGACAACCGACCGAGAAGACGAAGAATTGAAGACTGTATTTTTTTTATTTATTGGGTCATTCGCTTGGCCCAGTACTTAGGAATTAGGTCCATGAGCTATATGTTGGTAGTAACTAGGTTACTATTTTCTGTTTTTCATTTTGAATGATTGACAAACATACAAACGCGCGTATAAATGAATTAATGTGCAAAGTGTAACATTAATCGCGAAATTCTCCTGACTACAAACAGACTAAGTTTGAAAAAGGTTACGAGGTTTCCTACCCTCCATCAAACTCGTAGAAAATTGATACCCGAGTTGCTGTGCTATGCTTCCGAGTTATTGGGGTAGTACATTTGGTAGAGGTTGAAAAATTCTTGAGTGCATTAGATGCCTTCGGTTGGTGATAAATTTCGCCCCTAGAAACCTGATAGGTTGCCGGGTGAGATTCAATAGTCAAACTGATAGACGTTGATGGTCAACAACTTAGATAGTCTGGATTGCCAAGAAACCTGATAGGTTGAGGGCATGAAGACTAGGGGTAAAAGAAGATCAAATCATTCGTTAGACGGGTTGGTGTTAGACACCACTTTACAGAAATTAATTGGCAAGAAACCTGATAGGTTGCGTCTGTTAAAATTTGTAAAGAACTTGATCACCACTATGAAGTCGATCTAACCATGATTTCTGGATTATAACATGGGAGTGTATAATTCCGATAAAATTAGTGGGAGCCGAGACAAGAATTATACAAGCCCTTAAGTTCTATACTCGGTCATAATTAAACAAGTCACTAATTTAATCTTGTCTAAATCTTTGCGTAAAACGAAATTGAATCTCTCTAAAATGGCTAAAACCCACTTGCAATACTACTTGAAAAGAATCTCCTAATCGGCCCTAACTTTGTTGGTAGTTGCGAATCGATGATTGTACTCGGTATGGAGTCTGGGATACGTCTTGGAGGCGGACATTCCACCGACTCCAATCCGACTAGGGGTAATCAGAAGACATTGACGTCCATGAAAAATGGGTCAAGGATGATGTGCTAGTCCGTGGTTTTATGATGGGATCAATGACTAATGAGCTGCAGAGAGCGCACGAGAAAATGACTTCGCTGGCGATTCTCGCACACTTGACCGAACTTTATGGAGAGCAGTAGATCGCTAGATATGAGATATCAAAGCGGTTGTTCGGCTAGGATGAAAGAAGGGGAGAAAGTGGGAGACCACGTCCTCAAGATGATCTCTATGATTGAGAGGCTCGAGGTGCTCAACTTTAATATGGATTTATCCCTTCAAATTGATCTCATCCTTCAATCTCTACCTGACTCTTTCACGCAGCTTGTAATGAATTTCAACCGTAATGAAATTACATGCACATTAGCCGGGCTAATGAATAAACCGTGATGGCGCATCTAACATGAAGACTAAACCGAGAGAGGTTGCTCTTGTGATTTCTTCGGGCCTAAGAGGTCCAAGAACAAGAAGAAAAGACCTACGAGCAAGACAAACCCAAGAAAGGGGTGCAAAAGGAAAGGGCAAGGCCCGAAAGGTTCAAAAGGTAGGCGGTCCAAAACCTACGGACAAATGCCTTGAATGCGGTGAGTCACATCGCGAAGGACTTGTCCCAAGATTAATGGCGCATCAGTGCACGGAACTTTTTGTTTTTGAAACTAATTGTTCCGCCATCGTATATTCTGCTTCATGGATTCTCGATTCGGTGCCACTTCTCACATTTGTACTATGAATCAGGATCTGGAACGAAGTAGAAAACTTGAAGCTGGGGAAATAATGATCACTGTTGGAAGCAGACAAAGTGTCGAGGCAACCGATATTGGATCAATCCTTCTGGGTTTAGAATCTGGTTTTATTTTGACATTAGATGAAGTACTTGTTTTGCCCAAGGGGCATAAAAACATTGTATCCATTCCAGTCTTGGACAGGAAAGGATTTTGTTTCTTCATTGGCAATGGCAGTTGTAAATTTTATTTTCGAAATAAATTGGTTGGAACAGCAATATTGTTGAATGGTTTAATCATCTGAACATGCAAAATAAAACAGCAGTGAACACTATAACTAGGAAACGTGGTAGGCAAGATACTAATCAAGCTCTTAAGTGGCACCTTAGACTTGGTCATGTTGGTCAGACCAAGGTTCAGAAAATGGAGAAAGATGGACTTTTAAGTCCATTTGGTGTAGAACCCTATCCAACTTGTGAATCTTGCCTTAGAGGTAAAATGACTAAGTTCCCCTTCACAGGGACTTTTGAAAGGGCTGCCGATAAACTTGGATTGGTGCATACCGATGTTTGTGGTGCTTTAGAAGTAGCCCGAGATGGATATCAATATTTCATAACGTTCACAGATGATCATACTAGGTATGGGATTGTGTACTTAATGAAACATAAATCTGAAGCCTTTGCTAAATTCAAAGAATTTAAGGCCCTAGTTGAAAAACAAACTGGATGTCATATCAAAGCACTTCGGTCGGACCGAGGTGGAGAATATATGAGCACTGAGTTTGATGAGTTCCTTAAGGAACATGGAATAGTTTCACAATTCACGCCTCAGAACCCCACAGCTTAAATGGTGTTTCGTAAAGGAGAAATCGGACTTTGTTGGACATGGTTCGCTCCATGTTAAATTACACCGATTTACCTATTTACCCGTGGGGTATGCCTTACTAACCGCCTATATCCTAAATAGATGTCCTTCCAAATCTGCTCCTATCACTCCGCATGAGATGTGGAAGGGTAAGAAACCAAGCCTTAATCACATAAGGATTTGGGGATGTCCAAATTTATGTCAAAAGGCTAAGGTGGACAACCGAAGCGAGGTCCACAAAAGGACGTTTCATTGGATACCCAGAGGACTCGATGGGTTATCTATTCTACATTCCGTAAGACCATAGGTCGTTGTGGCATTACAAGCGCACTTCCTTGAGGATGAATTCATTCAGGAGGGTGGCTCGGGTAGAAATATCTCTTTGGAAGAGCATAATGAAACTCCTAAGGAGACATCTGATCAGGGATCAAGAACCGAACCTATTGTAACACAGCCTCCACTTCGAAGGTCTGATAGGGTATCTCACTTACCTGAGAGGTATGGCTATACACATGTCGAGGAACTGGGTCTCCACGACACACCTGATAGCAGTGAAAACGACCCTGTCACCTATGACCAAGCGATAGTGGATGTAGACTCTTATAAATGGCAAGAAGCAATGGAAGCTGATATAGACTCGATGCATACCAATCAGGTCTGGACTCTAGTAGATCTTCCAACTAGCATGAGGACTATTGGAAATAAATGGATCTATAAGAGAAAGACTGATGGGGATGGCAAGGTTGATGCCTATAAGGCCAGGCTTGTGGCAAAGGGTTATACCCAAAGGGAAGGAATCGATTATCATGATACCTTCTCGCCCGTAGCTATGATAAAGTCGATTCGCATGATGCTTGCCATTGCTGCCTATTATAATTATGAAATATGGCAAATGGATGTCAAAACGGCTTTTCTAAATGGATACCTCGAAGAGGAAATCTATATGGAACAGCCTAAAGGTTTTGTGTCCAAAGCTAATATTCATAAAGTGTGTAAGCTGCAACGAGCCATTTATGGTCTGAAGCAAGCTTCTCGGAGTTGGAACCTTCGATTTGACGAAGCAGTTAAGGACTTTGACTTCGAACGAAATGAGGAGGAACTGTGTGTTTACAAAAAGATCAGTGGGAGCAACATTGCATTCTTAGTACTATATATAGATGATATTCTACTTATAGGAAATAACATAGTAATGCTCAGCACTGTGAAAGCTTGGCTTTCTAAAACGTTCTCCATGAAAGACTTGGGAGAAACTTCCTATATTCTAGGGATCCGTCTTTACAGAGATAGACCGCGAAGAATGATAGGACTTTCCCAAGCCCTTTATATCGATAAAATCCTGAGAAGATTCAAGATGGATAAATCTAAAAGAGGGTTCCTTCCCATGCGACATGGAATTCATCTCACCACGAAAATGTGTCCTCAAAGTGAGGAAGACAAGAGAGAGATGAGTAAGGTACCCTATGCCTCGGCAGTGGGTAGCCTCATGTACGCTATGTTGTGTACGAGACCAGACTTAGCCTACGCTGTGAGTATGGTAAGTCGATTTCAAGCAAACCCGGGAAGGGAACATTGGACTGCCGTAAAGAACATTCTTAAGTACTTAAGAAGAACTAGAGATTTAGTTTTTACTTATGGTGGTGGAAAACTGAAGGTGATTGGATTCACCGATTCTGATTTTCAAGGAGACAATGACGACTCTAAGTCGACATCTGGGTATTTATTTACTCTCAATGGAGGAGCAGTATCTTGGAGAAGCTCCAAGCAAACCGCTACTGCAGATTCCACCTGCCAAGCAGAGTATTAAGCTGCCTCAGAGGCTAGCAAAGAAGCATTTTGGATGCAGAAGTTTATACAAGAACTTCAAGTGGTGCCTAACGCGGAGTTGCCTATATCACTATTCTGTGATAATGATGGAGCTGTCGCCCAAGCCAAGGAGCCGAGGGCTCACCACAACACCAAGCATATAGAGAGAAAGTACCATATCGTTCGAGAGATGGTGGAAAAAGGATATGTTTCATTGGAAAGAGTAGACTCGAAGACAATGTCTCGACCCACTGACTAAGCCATTATCTCAGCCGTCTTAGAAAGACATCTCAAGAACATGGGTATTGGATACCATGATGTGTGGCATTGAGTGCAAGTGGGAGATTGTTAGGAATATGCCCTCGAATGCCACTCGGGGATGAGAGAGTAAGGGCATTATACTTGTAATTATGGAATAATTAATAAAAGGCAATACGATTCATTCACCGTTTATTGTATTTCAATTGCATTCTTGACTTGGTAAACATTGAAGTGAAGTACATGTAAAAAAATCGAACAATACATTCTCGTAATGCTATAAGATAAAAAGAACAGGAATTGTTTAAATTTTATTAAAGTAAATTGATCGCAAGTCAAAAAACTTAATATGGGAATTAAGTTTTAATATGACTTGTATAATCGATGCTGGGACGTGTGCACGTCTTGATAGCACGATTATAAGTATATTGGTGGGGCCAGATACTCGAACACGACTCATACTCGATTCACCACACGGTATTCACTCTCGGAGAGTCGATGACTTATCGATAGGTTGTGATTGTATACGTGGACCTTTGACTTGAGGGTTCAGTAGAATATTTGCCTGTGTCGTTTAGTTTTTCATTAGAGTAGTTAGACTCATTTGCTTAATTGCTGAGTCAAACTCGAAGTTCGGACTATACGGGCGGGTAGCGGTCTTTACCGTACGCCAAGAAAGGATTCTATCTCCTGTTAGTGAGCAAAGCGAATGTCTATACGGTTAATGGCAAATAAGATCATAAGTCTTTGGCCAAAGCATTACGATATAGTCGTATTAGATACACTATTAATCGATCGGTCTTGATTTGCATTAACAAATGTATAGAGTTTATTAAACAGTATGGTTTGACTTTAACGTGACCCAAGACTTGACCGGACATCCGATGAAGGGTCTATACGTATATAGTATTCACGACATAATGGTTCGGAATGATCCCTTCATTCGTTCTCGATCGGGGTTTACAGATGCGGCCCGCTAGCCGGCTAAGTCCGCCCGCACTCATTGGTTCCTCCCAATGCCGGCCGAGACGGACCTACGAGTCGCGCATCGAGCGTTGACGGATAAATGTGAATTTATTATCTCTCTATTAATATTAGATATTGGATATCTAATTATGATTTATTCGATAAATCAAATATCGGTCTTATGAATTTAAATTAAGTTACTGTAATTAATTTAATTCATAAATTATATTTCTTAGAGAAATATATATTTGTATTTGATATAATTAATTAATTAGATTAATTAATTAATATAAATACATTGATGATTAAAAGGAGTGTATTTAATCGAAGTCGTTGACGAACGTCGGTACACGAGCCGAGTGGCTCGGCTCGTTTTCTAGGAAACTTCCTTGTGGCCACCCACTCCTCATGGCATGGCATGATCTTGCATGTGTGTGGGAACTCACTTAGAGTTGAGATTCCCACATAATTGTGAATGATAGTTGTAAAGGAATAATAATTCCTTTATAATATATATATCATTACATTATAAATGATGAGATGAGATAACTACAAACAACTCATACTCATTCATTGGAGTCCATCCGTGAGAGTTTAAGTGAGAAGAGAGAGAAAAATTTTCCTTCTTCATTTTGATCATCTTTGAGGTGAAAAGAAGTAAGAAAAATTAAAAAAAAAAAAAAAATTCCTACAATACTTCCTAGCCGTGTTCTTCATAGAACGGAGTGTTGTAGATTTTTCCGGGTAACTTCCGACGCGTGTGAAGTAGAGGCTTCGAATTTTCGGTGCTTGAAACGAAGGGATTTCGTGTTCTGGACGGGATCGTGATCATCGTCTACATTTTACGAAGATTTATTTCAAAGGCTTCAAGGGTATGAATCTTTATCTTTGTATTTATTTTTTCGTA
Source organism: Orobanche coerulescens (assembly GCA_033398695.1). Taxonomy (NCBI): domain Eukaryota; kingdom Viridiplantae; phylum Streptophyta; class Magnoliopsida; order Lamiales; family Orobanchaceae; genus Orobanche; species Orobanche coerulescens. Next base: position 22,504,090 of record CM065805.1, on the reverse strand, counting down.
TATACGTTACTTGATCGATCCTGTTTGGGATTCGTATTTTTTCCGCTGCGTATTTCGTTTTATTTTCGGAATCCCAACAATAACATCAATCAATCATCCGTTATCATCCTTTGATTCAGCGAATCAAGGTAATCTTTCTTAGAACCCTAGTTTCTTGAATTTTGGGGTTTTTGCATTTTTGTCCGATTCGTTCCGTATTGTTGATTAATTCATGATGGGTATGATTAATCTTGGTAGTATTCTTGTGTTCAACATCATTTAATCCATTATTCTTCGTCGCATCGAAGTATACTTCTTGATTTCTTTCGAATCGACTTTTTGGGAGATTTGTCCTCGATCTCGTTTTCCATCCATTTTTTATGGATCGATTGTGGTTAAATGATGTTGTTAAACATATTCTATGGATTGTATATCCATATTTCAACTTGGAATTCCGTTTTCGTGTTTTGTCGGGACGAATCGTGTTCTTGACCGTTTTGGGGAAAACACTTGAACTTTCGTCATTCGTTCTTTGAATTCAATGGATTTGAGTCGTGTTATGGAATTCATATCATTGTTGTTCTTGTCCTTCGTAGTTTATGACTGCGAGTTGGCAATCGGTGGAGACGGCGGGTTCATAGTCGGTTCGTGTCAACCTATTTCGGTCGATTCTCCGCGTTGTTCTTATTTGAGGCAAGTACCTTGCTCATACATTTCTTATTTTGTGGATATGATGATCGGTGATTGTCTTGGTGTATTTGTTTGGTTGTTTGAAAGGAAGTTTCAAAAGATTTCGGTTTGGCCTCGTTAAAGGCTTTCTTTCAAAACACGTGTGTTTTGTGAACGGTGTGTTTTGGGAATTGATTATGATTTGATTATTTTGAACGTTGAAGGCTTTGATGATACCCCTGTTGTCTAAAGTATGGAATCGTGTATTCCGTGTTTAATCTTGTTATTGTGTTTTTGAAGAGTTTGATAATGGTGTCGGATAAGTGGCCATCTCTAGTAAGTATTCTTGATGAACTTACATTCTTAGCATATTAGTATTGCATGAGTAACGTGTGTGTGTGTGTGTATGCTCACTACAGGTTAGATCCGACGGGGTCTCGGTAGGGGTCCACAGAGACGTGGATCGACGAGCTTGCTTTTAACCACTACGGGTTAGATCCGACGGGGTCTCGGTAGGGGTCCACAGAGACGTGGATCAACGGTTAATTGTGGTGCATTTTACAAATGTGATTTGATTATGGCATTTCCGGAAATGAGTGCTTTTGAACGGTTTTCATGATTGCATGCATCGACTAAGTGTGTAAGAGGTAAGTTGTTCGTTTGGCTTACTTGGCTAGGATGGCACTAGAGTATTTTGTTGTTTGTGTTAAATCCTTTAATTGTAGATTTTGATGTTGGAAGACGAACCTTGTTGTCGTTCTCGTGTATTGTGAGTTGATGAGATTGGGGCTAAAATCTTAACGGTTTGGTAAAGGTCATTTTACGGATTTGGGGCTAAAATCCCAACGGTATTGTAAAGGTCATTTTACGGAAAGTAAACCTTTGGGGCGGTGACCCCTTTCGTCTTTTGGGTTTGGAAAGTAGGATTTGATAATCCTAAATTGTTTTCTATTAAAACTCTCGGCGGCATTCTAAACCGTTTTATAAATTATTTCCATTGATTGGTGATCTTTCGATTTTGAAATGTTTTCTCAAACTCTTGCCTCGGGAAGTACTTTTCGTTTCGTTTGGATCTTTGAGGATTCCTGGTTATTGTTATTCGTGAAATGTGAATTGTATGACTCGTAGTGGAGTTTTGCTAACCCTCGAGTATTCGGGGGGTGGATGTCTGTTTTTGCATTCAGGTTTGGGAGCATAACACAGGGTCGGCACGAAGGATGATGAAAGATGAACGATACTAATCACACGAGGATCCGTTGATGTCGTATTGGTCTGGTTGTATTTTCTTTTCCGTTGTAGTATCTTTTCCCCATTGTACGGGAGTTTATTGTATTTTGACCCCTGCGTGGGTATGTGTTGGAATTGAGTTGAATGTTATTATTGAAAGACCAAATCGGTCTACTGAGTCATTTTAGCCTTAAAGGCAATGTTTAGATGTTTGATTTTAGTTATCAGCCTGGTAGATCCTCGAGGAGAGGGTCTACGGCGTGTAATATCACCGAGTGGATTGGGGGTGTTACACCTTGAACCTTGTTTTAAGGATTGAAGGCGAGAAAATAGTTCCTTATGATAATAATTAGGAACAAATCTTCTACGCATTACAATCTTTAATTCCTCCCAACTATTAATTGGCCTCTCTCCATTCCTCCTTCGATCTGTCACAAGTTGGTCCCACCAAATGCTGGCATACTCGGAAAATTCGGTTATTGCTAACCTCATTTTCTTAGTACTATCATAGTTGTGGCAGTCAAATATAGTTTCCAACTTCCTCTCCCAGTCAAGGTATGTGTCGGGATCGCTCCGCCCTTCGAAGGCTGGGATTTTCATTTTTATATTTCCCATACTTCGGTCTTCCTCGTTTCGTCCTTCCCTTTCATACCGTCTACCTTGTTCTCTCCAACCTCCTCGACCACTTCCTCCTCGATTTTGGTAAGTTCCATCCTCAGAGAATGTTTCATCCTCGTACTCTCTATATGAGATGGGACTCGGATTCCTTCTTCTACGGTGATGCTCATCCTCTTTATTTTTTTGTAAATTTTTGATCGCTTCTTCTTGTCGATCTTGTCATCTAATTAATTGGGTGAGCATTTCTTGTATGTTCTGAAGGGCATCGTTTCCTTCATTTTTCTCAATATCGGATTTCGACATTTTTTTTTGCTCTTTTTTTTTTGGCTTTTTTTTTTTTGCTTTTTTTTGGCTTTTTTTTTTGGCTTTCTTTTTTTTTTGCCCTTTTTTTTTTTTTTTTTTTTTTACATACACACAAATTAGTCCTCACAAGATCCTCACGTATATTGCTCGATCACTCAACGTTCGTGTATCACTCTTTTAGTTTTTTTTTTTTGCACTGTTTTTGCCTTTAATCACTCGGCTTTATATAAATGTCCCACAACTCACAAGGTGATTATATAGGCTAGTATTGTGACAAGTATTTAATTTTACAGGGGCGGTAATCCGCACTCCAGCTTTATATTTATTTTATATTTCACTGTGGTGGTAGAACCGACCTTCGTGATAGATATGTATATGTATATATATATATATATATATATATATATATATATATTCACTGTGGTGGTAGAACCGACCTTCGTGATAGATATGTATATGTATATATATTCACTGTGGTGGTAGAACCGACCTTCGTGATAGATATGTATATGTATATATATTCACTGTGGTGGTAGAACCGACCTTTGTGATAAATATGTATATTTATATATATAGGTATTTTTTTTGTATACTTTTTTTTATATACTTTTTTTTGTATACTTTTTTTTGTATACTTTTTTTTTGTATACTTTTTTTTGTATATTTTTTTTGTATACTTTTTTTTTGTATACTTTTTTTTTTATATTAAGAAGACGGAAGGTTTAGAAGATAGAAAGAAAGAATAGGATGGTAAGATAACAAGATTATGAAAATGAAGGAAAATAGATACCACTTAGTAATGGAAAAAACCGAGCTCCGAAGCCAACTGATGCGACCCCTACACAACGTGCCGTGCTAACCGCTATCGCTAGTATGATTTTAGTTCCCAAGATCGTTCCAATATTAAGCAAATGATTGTTTTACTTCAAGTCCTCTACGTGACGCGCCGTAGCAAACCGGAAGGTGCGATTCAAACACGCCACGAGGTTTCTAACGCCTCGATAAGTGAATTGAAATCACGATTTATATTTTGGAGACACACTCAACAAAATAAGAAGAATGTTTGTTAACACAAACACTCACAATTTTTTCATAAATTTCAAGGTGTCCTTACAAATGAAAATGAGGGCTATTTATAGCCAAAATTCCTACAACTATTACAATATAAAATTATAAAATAAAGACTAAAAAATTATAAATTCAACATTTAAAGCTCCTAAAATCTGATCCATGACAAATCAACCCATAAGTTAAGGAGTCAACACATTTTTAGGGGACAAAAATCAAGGACCAAGACTTAAGTTTTGAAAATAAGAAATCAAAGTTAAAGAAAAATATGCTGTTGTCGTTTTAGTGGAATAACAGATCCTAGACTTCGGATTTTGATCTTGATGTCTTCTAGATAATTGTAGTACTGCCTCTTAAATTTCCAAATCCACCTGAATCGTCTCAATCGGATATCGAACGTGAAAGTTATGATAAAAATACGAATATGTATCGTATCTGAAATTTCCAACGCCTGCTTTCAATTGTATCGCATCTTCAGTTAGGCTTATTACTTGGAATGATGACATCAACACTTTTAATCTAACATAAGACAGCTTCAATAACACAAATAAATATGTTATTATATTTATGATCACCGGTCTGATTAAAATGATTTTGCACGAGCATTGTTAATGAATTCTTTATCGCATTTGCTCGTGATCTTGTTATTGGTCCCACAGGAATGTATAGTTCTTCTTCTGACTGACTGCTTCTTGATTCACATCATAACCCTACCCTATATCCACGCCGGAACCCCCTTTTATATTAACCTCCTCTATACATTTAGTCCCTACAGATACGGATACCTTTTCTCTGAACCCGTTAACCTCATTTCTAGCAAATATTACCCTAATCCTCCTGCCCAGCCTTTGTGTGATATTTCTAATACTCCGAGCCAGTACAAAAAGATTATAAAAAATTATATGGAGAAGTGGATCTACATACCTTGATCGAGACACGAGAGATGGAAGAACAGTCTGGAGAAAACGATATAAGAGGAAGAGAGGAGAAGGGTTTTAGATAGAGAGAAGAACTTGCGGAAGGGGTTAGTATTAGTACTTAGGTTTTTTGTCATCTTCTGTGTTGTGTGTCGTTTCATCGTGCGAAAAAAGAAAATTCTTGAAATCTGATGGGCAAGAGAGGAGATTTATCAGGAGGGTTTGTATTTATACTGGAGCCTCAAAATCAATCAAAATCAGGGATTTATAAAAATCCATTGAAATTAATGGATTGTTTTAATACCCCAAGATTTAAAATGAATATCTATACTACTTAAAGATTGAGTGACTTAATTTAATGTGGAAGAATGAATGTGCACAAAAATAAGTGTGGAGATTAAAAATTATAAAGAATTATTTACACCTTAATTTATTGTGCAAGTGTTAATGTGCTAAAAAATCCTGTACGGTACAAACATGTCACATCTCCACAAAATACGAAGGAGGTTTCAATTGAATGCCCTCAACCATGGGGTTACGGAACCCAAAAGGGTTGCAGAATTACTGTAACACCCCGAGATATTCGGAATAATTACAGCGCCGTAAACCCTTTAGGTAAGGATTTACATGGCTAAATTTTAAAAGGAGTGTAAATAATCCAATCGTACAACTGAAGTTCAAATACAGAATTTATTCGACCGATCAAATGAGTTAACTTATACAACCATATCGAAAAGACGCTATTAAAAACAGACGTACTCGAGTACTAAATAGACCAAGAAGACAAATCACAATAACAGTAAACATCAACCACATCACTGAGCCATTTCATCGTCTCCGTTTGCATCGTGGTTGCTTCCCCGCTCCTCGGCTACCTGAACATCAAAACAATGTCCACCCCCGAAGGGGTTAGCAAAACAATGCTAGTACAAGTATCGTAATACATAAATCATCAATGCATCATAAAACATGCAAAACGGACTTCCGCCACCGGAATCCAACGATGCGAATCCTCACGATTCCATCAACACAGTACAGGGTAATCCAACGATCCAGCGCCCTTGGTATAGATCCTCATGATGATCCCGTCGGACCAACGCATGGTGGAAAACCCGTCCAGCGATCCAGCGCCCTCAGCATAGATCCCCATGATGATCCCGTCGGACCAATGCATGGTGGACATTCGATCCAGCGCCCTCAGCATAGATCCTCATGATCCCCTCGGATCATTTATACAATAAATCAATCAATCATGCATACATATATGCATTTCAATATGTTCATCAATACGAACAAATAACAACGAATACAACGGGAAATTTCAGAAATACATTTCATATTCAACAATATGAACAAAACCACATGCATAATCAAAGTTTCAATATAAATCGAACTCGACATTTGATACTTGCCTCGAAAATGGCAAGAATGGAATACTTCAATGATCTCAACACACTCGAAGGCCGCCTCCTTCGATCAACGTAACAAGCTCGAACCTTAACAAAAGGAATGATATACAAATCATCTCAAGTCGAACGATGGCCAAGCAATTCGGTCAACGACCAAAAAGCTCAAAATAAACAATCTGCCTGGACTGCTTAGCGCGCGCTACGTACTCTACGTAACGTGCGCTAAGCCTGCCTGTTAGCGTACGCTATCGTATAAGCCTAGCGTACGCTAGCCACGGACTGACAGTTTGACTCGGCTGATCTCATAACGTACGTTACGTACGTAATCGTGCGTTAACTTAACCCCGATAGCGCACGTTAACTAACGTATGTTAGCGTGCGCTAACCTTGCATGGCGTATCGCTAATGTAAAATCGGTTGAATGGTGATGAACTCATGAATTCTACGGTGATAATACAAGTCATCCTCAAGCATATCATGCTAATAAGGTTTGTGGAAGTTCTATGATTATGAGATACAAATATATGGATAATCATCTCGACATCATAATTTATCTTCGATCTTCAAGAAAATACTCTAAGTTCCGTTCGTCCTACGTTCCAAAACGCATGATTCCAATGTGTAAAACGTAACGACTAGGTAAATCCGTCTACTGATCACAAATAGGTTTGAGCTTCAGAAAATGCTAGGAGTTCAAACACCAAGAGGTTCAATGGTTCATACGGTGAATAAGTATCGAAACATCGAAAATATCCTTCTACACATGATGTTCGATTACTTAAGAATCTAACTGACAAGATAAGCATGATCAAACGTCCTTAAGAACATTACTAATATCGGTGAAGAATCACCTACCTCAAAGTAGTGAAGAACACGGAGGAAATCGAAGCAATCCAACGCCGAAGGCTTGAACACCAAACTCCAATGATATACGATCTTCAATCACGAGCTAGGATGTTGATATGAAGTGTTTAGGATGAAGGAAGTTATGCTCTAAGTGTAAGAATTCGGGTTATGGGAGAAGAAAGAACTGAAATCACGAATAGGATGCTGTCCTATTTATAAGAAATGGCTATTAGCGCGCGCTAGTCCCTGCTCGTAGCGTGCGCTAACGGCTCACTGACTTAACTGCACTCAGCACTTAGCGTGCGCTATTCACATGCCTGTAGCGTGCGCTAAGGCGTTGACTTGGCTTTTTCCCGAAAGCCGTCCAGGTTCATCCCGACACAATCCGACAGGGGTCCCCCGGCCAGATCTCACCTACCGCACGTCTCAATCAAATTGACCACGCATAGCGTGCGCTAATGCTCCTTTGTAGCGTGCCCTATTAAATCCATGTTAGCGTACGCTACACATAGCCGATAGCGTGCGCTACATGCGCAGAATTACAATCTTAAAATCACATACACGAAATCATACGCTTGACAACAACGGATTATGAAATACGGAGAATAATACTCAGATCAAGTACAACGATTACAAAATCACAAGTTCCAAATACATATCAGAAATCTCGGGTATTACATCCTTCCTCCCTAAAAAGAAGTTTCGTCCCGAAACTTAAGATGAAAACAACTCTGGATATCTAGCCTTCATACTGTCCTCCGTTTCCCAAGTGGCCTCTTCGACTCCGTGTCGTGACCACTGTACTTTAACCAAGTGTATTGGTTTATTCCTCAATTGTTTGATCCGGCTCTCAAGTATCTTGATTGGTCTCTCTTCGAAGGTGCCATCATTAGCTATCTCGATCTCATCGAAATCAATGACGTGACTGGGGTCCGGTACATACTTCCGCAATTGGGATACGTGAAACACATTGTGAACGTGACTCAGCGATGGCGGTAAGGCCAACCTGTATGCTAAATCTCCAACTCTCTCGAGGATCTCGAATGGTCCGATATATCTTGGATTAAGCTTGCCTCTCCTCCCAAAACGGAAAATCCCTCGTGTAGGAGACACCTTCAATAGTACATGGTCCCCAGCATCGAACTCTAGAGGGCGACGACGTATATCTGCATACGATTTCTGTCGACTCTGGGCAGTCAACAATCTTTCTTGAATCAAAGCTACCTTCTCTTGAGTCTGAATAATCAATTCTGGTTCCGTCTCGATCAAATCCGAAGAATCATCCCAACACAGGGGTGATCGGCATCTTCTCCCGTACAAAGCTTCAAATGGTGCCATCTTAATAGAAGCATGCCAACTATTATTATAGGTGAACTCGATCAAGGGCAAGTGAACTTCCCAATCAGTTGACGAATCTAAAGCACAAGCTCTAAGCATGTCTTCTACTGTTTGAATAGTCCTTTCGGACTGACCGTCCGTTTGGGGATGATAAGCCGTGCTAAAATTGAGCTCAGTCCCCAAAGCCCTGTGAACCGCTTTCCAGAAGTGCGACACGAAACGACCATCTCGATCCGAAATAATGGTCTTCGGCGTCCCATGCAATCTGACTATCTCCGCAATAAACACTCGCGCCAATTTCTCGGGTCCCCATGTATCTTTAATTCCTAGGAAATGATCCGACTTGGTTAGTCGATCAACTACAACCCAAATCATGTTCATTCCCGTTCTAGTCCTTGGCATACTGGTGATGAAATCCATTGAGATGTCCTCTCACTTCCATTCAGGGATCGGAAGCGGCTTTAACATTCCTACTGTCACGGTGTTCAATCTTAACTTGCCGACAAGTCAAGCACCTCGAAACATACTCACACGTCCTTCTTCATATTCCCCACCGTAAGTTTTGTTTTAAATCCTTATACATCTTATCACGCCTCGGTGAATAGAATAAGGCGCGCTGTGAGCTTCCTTCAGAATAGTCCGTCTCAAATCATCATCATCGGGAACGCAAAGTCGACCCTGAAATCTCAGAACTCCATCATCTTGTATCACGAATCCTGGGGCTTTTCCTTTCTTTACTTCATCACATAATCGAAGGATCAAAGAATCGTCCAACTGCTTAGACTTGACCTCCTCAACTAGTGATGAAGTCAGTTCTATCCCATAAAGTTGCCCTTGGATTCCTGGTGCCCATACTTCAATCCCTTCGCGGATCAGTTCCCGTTGAATACTAGTTTGGGATGTAAGTGCTTCCAACACTCGAAGAGAAACAGGTTTACGGCTCAATGCATCGGCTACTACGTTTGCTTTCCCCGGATGATAGAGAATCTCCAAGTCGTAATCCTTGATCAGTTCCAGCCACCTTCTCTGCCTCATGTTTAATTCTTTCTGACTGAAAATGTACTTGAGGCTCTTATGATCGGTAAAGATCTGATAATGAGTGCCGTACAAATAATGTCTCCAAATTTTCAAGGCAAAGATTACAGCTGCTAGCTCCAGATCATGAGTCGGGTAATTAACCTCGTATGGTTTCAACTGCCGAGAAGCATAGGCAATCACCTTATCTCTTTGCATCAACACACATCCTGCACTCGATTTGAAGCGTCGCCGTACACCATGAATCCATCGGGCCCATTTGGCAATGCTAAAATAGGTCTTGCCGCCGCCTCTTCTTAAGCTCATCAAAACCGCCCGGCATTTCTCATCCCACTTAAACTTTTGAGTTTTCTCAGAATAAATGAGTGAGCGGACGAGAAATCTTGGAAAATCCCTCTACAAAGCGGCGATAATATCCAGCAAGTCCTAGGAAACTCCGGACTTCTTTCACATTATTCGGAGCTTGCCATTCCAAGATTGCTTCGACTTTCTTCGGGTCCACCTGAATTCCGTCAGCTGATATCACATGCCCAAGGAAAATTACTTCCCTAAGCCAGAACTCGCATTTTGAAAGCTTTGCATACAGCTGTTCCTTCCTCAAGGTGCTCAAAACCACACGCAAGTGTTCGGCATGCTCCTCTGCGTCCCTCGAATATATCAAGATGTCATCAATGAAGACGACCACAAATTTATCCAAGTATTCCAAGAATACCCGATTCATCAACTGCATGAACACCGCAGGAGCATTGGTAAGTCCAAACGGCATCACTACGAATTCATAATGCCCGCATCGACCAGAAAGCAGACTTCGATACATCCGATTCCTTAATTCTCAACTGATGGTATCCTGATCGCAAGTCAATCTTCGAGAATACCCTTGCCCCTTGCAGTTGATCAAACAAGTCGTCGATCCGAGGTATAGGATACTTATTCTTGATCGTCATCTTATTGAGCTCCCTGTAATCAATACACAGTCGGAGGGATCCGTCTTTCTTCCAGACAAAGAGAACGGGCGCTCCCTAAGGAGAAACGCTCGGTTGAATATAGCCCTTCTGTAACAATTCCTCCAGTTGCTTCTTGAGTTCATACATCTCGGTTGGCGCTATGCGGTATGGTGCTCTGGAAATAGGAGCTGCTCCAGGCTCTAATTCGATAGTGAATTCCACTTCTCTCTGCGGAGGTAACCCAGGTAGTTCGTCAGGAAATACATCTGAGAACTCATTCACAACTGAAATAGTCGACAGCTCTAATCCTTCTTCTTTCCTCATGGCATAGCACCAAAATCCGTGACATCCCTGCTTCAGTAATTTCACGGCTTTCATTGCTTTGATCAATCTTCCCGAGCTTCCTGGTCTCCATCCTCGGAATAAGTGTTCAGATCCGTCATCAGCAATGATAGAAATGACTCTCTCTCGGTAATTCAGAATAGCTCCATAACGGTTGAGCCAATCGTCTCCGAGAATTAAATCGTCACCGTAGATGTCCACCACAATAAGGTTCGATAGCCAATCTCTCCCTCCTATAGTTACTGGAAAATCCCTAGCTTCTAGGGTTCCCACAATTTTCTCTCCGCTCGGTAATCCCACAACATAAGGTTCAGAATCATACAAGCACGAGATTTTCAAATGATAAACACAGTTCAAAGATATAAAAGAATGTGTAGCTCCCGAATCGAACAAGACACTAACTGGTTGCAAAAGGATCTGAATCGTACCTGATGCAACAGCTGTGTTCTGATCATCCTTCTTCATCTCGTAAATACGCGGAGGAACGGACCCAGCGCTGGATGCCTCTCTTTTCCCAACATTCTGCTGCGGAAAACCGCTCTGCTGTGTCTGGTTCACACTAGTGTCCTTCGGAACCGGTACAGGAGTGCGAGTACCAAAAGATCTAGTCGCATTCCCACAAAATTTTGCGCGATGTCCTTCCTGTCCACATTCGAAACAAGTCACAGCGGTAGCATGTGATCCACGCCGAACATGCCCGCTTTGCCACGCTTATAGCATTTCTTCCTGCGTCTCAAACGGTTTGTCTTTGCTCGGAACTTCTTTCCTCCTCGAGAAGGATGCGGAGGTCTCTGGATGAATGAAAAGAGGATCGACCGCGAGGCCCGCTACTCTTATTCTCCGTGAAGTTGCCGACACCTTCTCGCTTTCTTTGCTTCCGTCGATTTCTCTCTACGCCTCCTTCATATCATAGGCCAACGCCTTGTCCCGATATGCCGCAAGGTGGTACATTCAAATCTGACATATATTGCTGAATTTCCGCTTCATTCGCATGTCAAAATGGAAAATCCTCTCCGCCTCGGTCCTGACCAAGTGGCGCGCATAAGTCAGCTGGTGATTAAAAGTCTTGATCACGTCCGTCACAGATGCTTCTAAATTTTGTGGTGAGAAAAACTCCCGAACTCGGGCTTCTAATCAAGCGAGGACAATCAAGCGCTTCCATCATCAATTTGAATTACGCCCACCAACATTGTGCTCCTCCGGCCGAATGGCCTCCCACCGCCGAAAGCATCCCCGTCGAAGATACCGGGCGACCGGAACCTTCGCCGTTGGGACGCTTAATCCCCGCAAAATCTTTTCTAATTCTTTCAGCTGATCCCAAGAAAGCGTCTCTCACCAACCATCAAATTTCGGAGGATGCAATTTGATCACCTCGGTAAGCCATTTATCTCCTGCTATCCACGTTATGCCGCTGTCCCATCGCCGTCTCGCATGCGATCCACAACTTGAGCAAACCGGTTTATCTGGCAACCACCGCCAAGCACTCCCGGCACGTTAGGATCTGCATTATTATTTGCCGATCTCTGCTGTCCCCCGGAATGGGAATCCGTTCGACTAGCGGTTATCTCTGGGGTAGATACCGACTCTTCTTGTCTCGCATTTCCACGTCCGCGTCCACGACCGCGTCCGCGTCCACGACCTCCTCTCAATATACTGTAAACATAAATACTCAATATTCAGGGCAAACTTTCTAAAAGGAAGTCCATCAATGTTCACAAAACATGAATTAAATAAAACGGTAGTATTCGAGATTAGGAAACTTACAACCACGGTCCACACGACGATGCTGGCTCAGCAGTGATGTTACGAATGACCAATAATCAAATAACGTAAATAGACCCAACTAACCCGACTGCCAAGATATCCATGAATCTTAGCTCCGATACCATATTTTGTAACACCCCGAGATATTCGGAATAATTACAGCGCCGTAAACCCTTTAGGTAAGGATTTACAAGGCTAAATTTTAAAAGGAGTGTAAATAATCCAATCGTACAACTGAAGTTCAAATACAGAATTTATTCAACCGATCAAATGAGTTAACTTATACAACCATATCGAAAAGACGCTATTAAAAACAGACGTACTCGAGTACTAAATAGACCAAGAAGACAAATCACAATAAGAGTAAACATCAACCACATCACTGAGCCATTTCATCGTCCTGTCGGTACTGTGGTTGCTTCCCTGCTCCTCGGCTACCTGAACATCAAAACAATGTCCACCCCCGAAGGGGTTAGCAAAACAATGCTAGTACAAGTATCGTAATACATAAATCATCAATGCATCATAAAACATGCAAAACGGACTTCCACCACCGGAATCCAACGATGCGAATCCTCACGATTCCATCAACACAGTACAGGGTATTCCAACGATCCAACGCCCTTGGTATAGATCCCCATGATGATCCCGTAGGACCAACGCATGGTGGAAAACCCGTCCAGCGATCCAGCGCCCTCAGCATAGATCCCCATGATGATCCCGTCGGACCAACGCATGGTGGACATTCGATCCAGCCAAAGATAGATCCTCATGATCCCCTCGGATCATTTATACAATAAATCAATCAATCATGCATACATATATGCATTTCAATATGTTCATCAATACGAACAAATAACAACGAATACAACGGGAAAATTCAGAAATACATTTCATATTCAACAATATGAACAAAACCACATGCATAATCAAAGTTTCAATATAAATCGAACTCGACATTTGATTCTTGCCTCGAAAATGGCAAGAATGGAATACTTCAATGATCTCAACACACTCGAAGGCCGCCTCCTTCGATCAACGTAACAAGCTCGAACCTTAACAAAAGGAATGATATACAAATCATCTCAAGTCGAATGATGGCCTAGCAATTCGGTCTACGGCCAAAAAGCTCAAAATAAACAATCTTCCTGGACTGCTTAGCGCGCGCTACGTACTCTACGTAACGTGCGCTAAGCCTGCCTGTTAGCGTACGCTATCGTATAACCTAGCGTACGCTAGCCACGGACTGACAGTTTGACTCGGCTGATCTCATAACGTACGTTACGTACGTAATCGTGCGTTAACTTAACCCCGATAGCGCACGTTAACTAACGTATGTTAGCGTGCGCTAACCTTGCATGGCAGAATACTGCTAATAGAAAACTGGGTTGAATGGTGATGAACTCATGAATTCTACGGTGATAATACAAGTCATCCTCAAGCATATCATGCTAATAAGGTTTGTGGAAGTTCTATGATTATGAGATACAAATATATGGATAATCATCTCAACATCATAATTTATCTTCGATCTTCAAGAAAATACTCTAAGTTCCGTTCGTCCTACGTTCCAAAACGCATGATTCCAATGTGTAAAACGTAACGACTAGGTAAATCCGTCTACTGATCACAAATAGGTTTGAGCTTCAGAAAATGCTAGGAGTTCAAACACCAAGAGGTTCAATGGTTCATACGGTGAATAAGTATCGAAACATCTAAAATATCCTTCTACACATGATGTTCGACTACTTAAGAATCTAACTGACAAGATAAGCATGATCAAACGTCCTTAAGAACATTACTAATATCGGTGAAGAATCACCTACCTCAAAGTAGTGAAGAACACGGAGGAAATCGAAGCAATCCAACGCCGAAGGCTTGAACACCAAACTCCAATGATATACGATCTTTAATCACGAGCTAGGATGTTGATATGAAGTGTTTAGGATGAAGGAAGTTATGCTCTAAGTGTAAGAATTCGGGTTATGGGAGAAGAAAGAACTGAAATCACGAATAGGATGTTGTCCTATTTATAAGAAATGGCTATTAGCGCGCGCTAGTCCCTGCTCGTAGCGTGCGCTAACGGCTCACTGACTTAACTGCACTCAGCACTTAGCATGCGCTATTCACATGCCTGTAGCGTGCGCTAAGGCGTTGACTTGGCTTTTTCCCGAAAGCCGTCCAGGTTCATCCCGACACAATCCGACAGGGGTCCCCCGGCCAGATCTCACCTACCGCACGTCTCAATCAAATTGACCACGCATAGCGTGCGCTAATGCTCCTTTGTAGCGTGCGCTATTAAATCCATGTTAGCGTACGCTACACATAGCCGATAGCGTGCGCTACATGCGCAGAATTACAATTATAAAATCACATACACGAAATCATACGCTTGACAACAACGGATTATGAAATACGGAGAATAATACTCAGATCAAGTACAACGATTACAAAATCACAAGTTCCAAATACATATCAGAAATCTCGGGTATTACAATTACAACCATTTATTTGCAACAATTGAATGTGGAGGAAGATGAATATCAATCATTCTCAAGTTATAACCACAATTACAAAAAAAAAAGAATATAAAAAGTTTCGCATTTAATCCCAAAGTTACCCTCTATTTCACTGCCTTATATAAACACATTCATCACACAGCCAAAGTCAAGTCCAAAATAAAACCAAATCCTAAATCGAGACATAACCCACTTCAAACAACACCTACCTTTAGTATCATATCCCATCTCCATTAGCTCAAACCAAGACTCGAAAAGAAAAGAAAATACAAATAGATCTCAGATTCGGTTCGACTTTTTGTCTAATCTTTAAAAGATTATTTTTAGTTGAATACATATCATCATAGACCCTTTAGAAGCCTAGCTTCTTTTTCAATATCCATAAATAAAAGAATGAATTATAACAAGAGTGTTATAATCATTACTTACAGTCGGCTTAAATACAAACACAAAAACAAAACAAATTTTACCCAAGGCCATTTCAAAATGATCTTGAAGCCGTTTCCTTTGAAGCTATGCCACGAACGATTGAGCAAGAAAGATATAGGTGGGTTCTTGATTATGGTTGTGTTTCGAAAGGTCTTTTTGTGATTTGTGTTAATCGCTTGATTGATGAAGATTAAGACTGAGATGAATCTGTGACGTGAATGTGGAAGAAATGTTAGGTGACAGAAGTGTGTAGTCGGCGGATAAAACGAGAGGTGTGTGTTTAGGTTTAGGTCAAAATGATTTGTGTGTTAAGTTATCAATCTATAACCGGTTGTGTGTTTGGATTGTATTGGTAGATTTTCTTAATGGGCTGCTGATTGCTTTCTCCGATTATTGGGCTTATATGCAATATTGAACTGGGCTTGAATGAAGATAATCTACTATCTTAAATTGATACCAAACAGAAATAGCCAACAACAAAAAAAAGGTGCTCAGCGTGTAGGGTGCGTTGTGGTGATGTGGAGTAGAAAGTTGTTTTTCAATTATACATGTATTATAAAATTATATATTGGGGAATGTACTATATATGGTAAACGATCCATTGTTTCTGTTATTTATCAAATAATATAGTATAAAGGAAGACTTTATCGCCTTCGGTTTGAGGCAAGTTTTATACTTGTACTAGTCAATGAGATTAATGTTATCATGTATGTGTATGAATGTGTGTATCATTTCGAGACTTGGTCTATTTATGATTTTGTTGATATCAGGGGATTGTTTGATACGATACCCTTCGGTAAATTATGCCAAATATTATTGTTGTTCATAAATGGCCGATTTAAGGCATTGCGATATTTGTTGGTAATATATTTGTCGATAGCCGGTTCGCGGTATCGACATATCGATTGTTATTGTTGATTGCTGTTCCATTGAGATATTGTTGTCGATAGCCGGTTCGCGGCATCGACGTATCGATTGTTATTGTTGATTGATATTCCATCAAGATATTATTGTGAATCGTCGTCATTGATATCAGTGTTTTTCTATTGATGTCGTATTGGCCGATTGAAGGCATTGACGTATTCGATTATCATCTTCGTTATCGGTAACCGATTAAAGGTGCCGAGACATCCGTTGTATAATTGTTATCGGTTAACCGTTCTAAAGGTAATCGATGTATTGAATTGGGATTAGCAAAGATAATTCCCATCCGTTGTATAATTATTATCGGTGAACCGTTCTAAAGGTAATCGATGTATTGAATTGGGATTATCAAAGCTAATTCCCATCCGTTGTATAATTGTTATCGATTGACCGACCTGAAGGTAATCGATGTATTGAATTGAGACTGTCGAAAATATTCTCATCCGTTGTATTGTTGTTATCGATTGACCATTCTATTGTAATCGAAGTATTGAATTGGGACTGCCGAGGATAGTTCCCATCCGTTGAATTATTATTGTCGTGTTGGCCGACTCAAGGCAACACACTATTATTCTTGTGAACTCAGTAATTTTGTGATCGTTGAGGGTTGAGGAGTTCCCGGACTGTTGTGTTGTGATCGTTGCTCGTGTTAATCGGTCTTTAGGGATTTTGATCCAAGGGTGGTTGTTTTGAATATTGTTGGTCGTGTCGATCTTTCATTATTCGTGTGTCATCATTCACTTGGTGAGTCGTATGATCCGTATTGGATGTGTTATCCTTTGAGTTTCATTGTCATGTTGCATCGTGACATATCCAGAATCATATCTGCGTTCCGATTGGTTATTGTGTAGGATTTTTAGCCAGGCACACGATGGTCATGCGTGGATGTTTCCGCATTAGACCGTGCACACGAGACGTAGTTCGTGAGGCTAATTAGGTACATTGTCCCACGTATATTTCTGGATTCCGTATACGGGGTGGACACGTGCACGGACACATTTCCGGATCGGACGTACTGTGATGTCCATCTTTGAGCCGTACAATTTTTGATCGTTCATAGTCCATGTTTGATTGGATCTGTTCGACGTTTTGTGATTAAGCGTTCATACGCCCGAGAGGTATGTTCGACAGTCGAGTTTGTTTCTTTGAGATCTGTATTGTGATTATTTACAGCTTCGGGTTGTTCGGCTTTCAGGCCATCGTGATATTTTGGCAGCTTCGGGCTGTTCGGCTTTCAGGCCATCATGATATTTTGGCATCTTCGGCTGAGGGCTTTCAGGCCATTGTGATGTATCAGTATTTCCGTTGGAGCCTTCGGGCATTGTGATTCTTATTTATTTCAGCGTTGGTTTGGTTTACCTTCGGGTAATGTATTGTTGTTTTCTATATTGATGATTCGTCGTTGGGGACTTATGTTCTAACCTATTGAGCAGGTATTAATCGTATGCCGTGGGCATAGTGTTTCACGAATGCTCGATTCTTACTTTGGTTTGTGAGCATCTCGTATTACCATTGTTGTACTGTTCATTCTGCCTTTGGATGCATATCATGTTGTACATGTATTTGATATTCATTATCTGGATGACTGACCCGTGGGGGCGGAACATGTTTTCATGTTTTAGGTGCTTGCGAGGAGAAAGTTGAGACACAGTGGCATGACGATGGCGACGAGGCATTCGAGCTATACTAGTCCGAGATATTTTGGTGTTCATGTCAGTAAGACAATTGGGAGTACTCCAATTTTGTTCAGTCGTTGTCGTTTTGTATTATCCGAGCAAGGCTCGTGGATGTTGTTGTATTTTATTTTAGCCATGTAGGCCCATCCTTGTCGTTGAAATTCCATATCGGAATAGTATGTCGGACATCATAGTAGGGTCTGTGATTTCCTATTTTGGTAAGTTTGTTGTATTTTAGTCGTGTTCGCCTGGTGGATCACCTGGTGTGGGGTCCACAGCACTGTAATAACCTGATGGGATTTGGGGGTGTTACAGAAGATGGTATCAGAGAATTGGGTTGTGAGATACCCTGACTTGTGTGTTATGTGACTCTACCAAGGCGGTAGTAGCGGGGCTATCAGGTTATGACAATCTGGACAGTCGGGTTTTGTGAGTCGTGATAGTTGGGACATTTGTATGAGTCATTCTTTCATCGAGTCGTAAATCGGTGAAGACTAGTATCGCAAGACCTCGAAGCTTCGTATGACCTGTGTAAGGACTCTATTCTCTTTTATGTGCATACATTCATTATGTCATTGATTAAACCTGTTTTGTTGACACTTGTATGTGACGATCGGGTGCGATTGATTTATGATTATTTGCTTTGGAGCGTGTGGGCTATGTATCGGCTATGATTAGTGCGATCGATGTGATCGTTTATCTGTTGAGTATGTATACTCGTGTTTGGCGTTGACCTAGCATTCTGACCGTTGAGGCGTATTTGAGTTGTGGTCCTGATTGAACGTTATTCTTCCAGTTAGGAAAGAGGACGTGACAGAGAGGGTAGAGGCCGCAGAGTGGGCCGAAACCCGAAACCTCGTACCAATACTTTGGTGGCTGACGAATCATTTTCGGAGTCGTGCTCGAGAACCCGCCGATCGTGATTGTGCTTGGAGTGAGTTCAAGACTCTCATGTTAGAGAGGTATTATCCGGCTCCACTTCGTGAAGCCAAGTTGTCGGAGGTTTTGAACCCCGAATCCGTCGAGGACGAGGGTGTTATTGTTATTGCTGAAAAGTTTCAAGGACTTCTTCAGTTTACTTCATCTGTTATCCGTACTGAGGCGGATAAGATCAAGTATTTTAACAAGAGGGTGAACCCGCATTGGAGGATGCAGTTGTTCAATTACAATTGTAACTCACTTGGCGAATTCATCGAGAAGGCTCTTGGAGCAGAGATTTCGATCGAGGAGCTTACTCAGAAGGATCCTTCAGTTTTCTTCTGGTAAGGGGACTAGGATGCCGATTCGTTCAGAGGGACATCAGGCTCCGATGTCCCAAAGGTCACTTTCTATTCGGCTTCGTGCCGGGAAAGCATCTTCTTCTCAGACGACGAGTTCGATTGTTATTTGTTTTAACTGTGATTCAGCGGGGCATGTTAGTACTCGAAGTATGGTTCCAACTATTATTTATTTTCTGTGTGGGAGGCAGGGACACCCTCAGAAATACTGCAGGAGTTCTAGTGCCAGTAGGTCTCGAGAGAGCTCACGGGCCTCGAGAGATTTTGTCACTTTAGTCCGTACTTCATCCAAGGGGTCATATTGGGCTTCGGGAGCCAGAGTTATGGACAACCGAGGAGGGGCGGCGAGTTTAGATTTGGGTCTTTTTCGAGTCGATGAGATCGAGGAGCCCGATGATCTGGAGGAGGTTGATTTCGGATACATTTGAGATGTAGCCTTGATTTGTATTTTCCTTGTCTTTCGGATTGATGTTTGACTCGGTCTGAATTTTAGTATTGTGATTGCGAACCATTTATGGTTGATCTATCTTGTAATGATTGTATCTGAGAATCTTGACACTTGAGTCATTTGATGTGATTTCCTTCCTTTTGGTCCTGTACCCGAGATTTTTGTGATGATCTGGGTAATTGTTCATTGTGATTCGAGAC
Organism: Orobanche coerulescens; assembly: GCA_033398695.1. Classification (NCBI taxonomy): domain Eukaryota; kingdom Viridiplantae; phylum Streptophyta; class Magnoliopsida; order Lamiales; family Orobanchaceae; genus Orobanche; species Orobanche coerulescens. The sequence continues at coordinate 22,484,158 of CM065805.1, read as the reverse complement.
GTCAAGTCGTGAGGACTTGGGCGTGCGGTTGATATGGTCTCGAGGACTATTTGTGCATGGTTATTTTCTTTTGTGGTGCGAGTCAGTGATTGCATGGGCGTCCGATGCTGACGAGAACGGGGAAGTGTACACCGATGGTTGTAGGCATGTACAATGAGCGGCTCCCTCGGGATGTGTACGCCAGTGTTACTAGTTATGCGGTTAGTACGACTTCCTGGCTGGTCTCTAGCAGGAGAGTCATGATTCGGCTAATCTCGCACTTGGTTGAGTGTCTTTATCACTTAATTCTTTTTGCCTTGTTCAGGCAGAGGAGGCGTGGGGACCCGTGGGGTCGGCCCAGTTACTCAAGCGGAATTGCTCGTATTGAGGAGTATTCCTGGAAATGTTGTTTTCTTATCCTGATGGAGAGTCCATTCCCCGACTTGTGCACCCTGAGTTTCGGGGACGAAACTCTTTTTAAGGGGGGGAGTATGTAATATCCGGGGGTAATTTTTTTTTTTCGTGTTATCGCTGAAATGCGTATTCATTTGGAATTGTACAAGTGTTGTTGTTTGGACCGATACAATGTATATTGTATTAGAATATTTCGGGATCGAAATATTTATACTGATCGTCGGTTTGGTTTCGTCGTTTGGTTATTGCTTGGCGAGTTTGGAATTTTGGTTAAGTTTATAGCCATAGCGTACGCTACCTATGTAGCATTACGTACGCTAATTTATTGCGATTACGTACGTTACGCCCGGAGATTTACGTACGTAATGCGTGGTCGGTGGTAGGAACCTTCCTCGTAGTCAACTTTCGGCTGGTAGGACCAGGGTATCATTGGGGTATCATTTATATATATACATAAATATGTTATCATCTTTGTCATGATTCTCACTTCTCAGGTTATATCTTATCTCACCCCCCTCACCTTTCTCTCTCTCTCGTCCCTTTCTCTCTCACGTTATATTCCTCTCTCTCTCGTTCTCTCTTGTCTCTCCAGCTCTCGTCCTCTCTCTTCTCTCCATCTCTCTCGTTTCTTTTTTTTTCCGGCAAGGTGGAGCTGAAGGATGGCAGCCGGCTTCTTCATTTTCCGGCGACGGACTGGAGTTGACGACCGGAGTTAGAGGGGCTGACATCTCCGGCGACGACTGAAACTCGACGGCGGCGTGGTGGACTGGAGCTGTTCCGGACTTTGCTCAGGCGCCGGCGCTCTTCACGGTTTCCGGCCATGGACGCGGCTCCATTGATTCCGGCGACCGGAGGTGGTTTCTGTCCAGAACGGACGGCGGAACGGAGGCTTGACAGATTTCCGGCGAGGAGTTGCAGGCGGAAATGGAGTTCGGTGAAAACCGGCCATGGACGGAAACGGGCTGGAGTTGGACGAGGTCCGACGGGTCAGTTTTTTTTCCGGCGGCCGAGTTCCAGCAAGAGAGTTGTTTTCTGACCGGATTCCGAGGTTGCCGATCGATTTTTCTGGTTAGTTTATGTGTGTGTAGATATATATATATATATATATATATATATATATATATATATATATTATGTGCACAGTGTGTTGAGTGTATAAATAAATATATATATATATATATATATATTGTGTGTGTTTCGTGTGTGTGTGTCATGTGGGTATATATATTTATATATATATATATATAGATATTGTGGGTTGCATATATATATATATATATATATATGTTATGTATGTATATTATATATATATATATATGTGTGTGTGTGTATACGGGTAAATACGAGTATAGTATGTGTTTCGTGTTGGAATCGGAGTTATCTATTATGTTGTTTTCGGTCGATATCGTGTTATCGAATGAATTGTATTTCATTCAAGGTTGTTCGAGTGCTTGTGATTGTCGGAGGACGCCGTTGATCGATTCGTGATAGAACGTTGATCGTGGAAGGACTTTCTCGCCTTCGGTTTGAGGCAAGTTTTATACTTGTACTAGTCAATGAGATTAATGTTATCATGTATGTGTATGAATGTGTGTATCATTTAGAGACTTGGTCTCTTTATAATTTTGTTGATATCAGGGGATTGTTTGATACGATACCCTTCGGTAAATTATGCCAAATATTATTGTTGTTCGTAAATGGCCGATTTAAGGCATTGCGATATTTGTTGGTAATATATTTGTCGATAGCCGGTTCGCGGTATCGACATATCGATTGTTATTGTTGATTGCTGTTCCATTGATATATTGTTGTCGATAGCCGGTTCGCGGCATCGACGTATCGATTGTTATTGTTGATTGATATTCCATCAAGATATTGTTGTGAATCGTCGTCATTGATATCAGTGTTTTTCTATTGATGTCGTATTGGCCGATTGAAGGCATTGACGTATTCGGTTATCATCTTCGTTATCGGTAACCGATTAAAGGTGCCGAGACATCCGTTGTATAATTGTTATCGGTTAACCGTTCTAAAGGTAATCGATGTATTGAATTGGGATTAGCAAAGATAATTCCCATCCGTTGTATAATTATTATCGGTGAACCGTTCTAAAGGTAATCGATGTATTGAATTGGGATTATCAAAGCTAATTCCCATCCGTTGTTTAATTGTTATCGATTGACCGACCTAAATGTAATCGATGTATTGAATTGGGACTGTCGAAAATATTCCCATCCATTGTATTGTTGTTATCGATTGACCGTTCTATGGTAATCGAAGTATTGAATTGGGATTGCCGAGGATAGTTCCCATCCGTTGAATTATTATTGTCGTGTTGGCCAACTCAAGGCAACACACTATTATTCTTGTGAACTCAGTAATTTTGTGATCGTTGAGGGTTGAGGAGTTCCCGGACTGTTGTGTTGTGATCGTTGCTCGTGTTAATCGGTCCTTAGGGATTTTGATCCAAGGGTGGTTGTTTTGAATATTGTTGGTCATGTCGATCTTTCATTATTCGTGTGTCATCATTCACTTGGTGAGTCGTATGATCCGTATTGGATGTGTTATCCTTTGAGTTTCGTTGTCATGTTGCATCGTGACATATCCAGAATCATATCTGCGTTCCGATTGGTTATTGTGTAGGATTTTTAGCCAGGCACACGATGGTCATGCGTGGATGTTTCCGCATTGGACCGTGCACATGAGACGTAGTTCGTGAGGCTAATTAGGTACATTGTCCCACGTATATTTCTGGATTCCATATACGGGGTGGACATGTGCACGGACACATTTCCGGATCGGGCATACTGTGATGTCCATCTTTGAGCCGTACAATTTTTGATCGTTCATAGTCCATGTTTGATTGGATGTGTTCGATGTTTTGTGATTAAGCGTTCATATGCCCGAGAGGTATGTTCGACAGTCGGGTTTGTTTCTTTGAGATCTGTATTGTGATAATTTACAGCTTTGGGTTGTTCGGCTTTCAGGCCATCGTGATATTTTGGCAGCTTCGGGCTGTTCGGCTTTCAGGCCATCGTGATATTTTGGCAGCTTCGGCTGAGGGCTTTCAGGCCATTGTGATGTATCAGTATTTCCGTTGGAGCCTTCGGGCATTGTGATTCTTATTTATTTCAGCGTTGGTTTGGTTTACCTTCGGGTAATGTATTGTTGTGTTCTATATTGATGATTCGCCGTTGGGGACTTATGTTCTAACCTATTGAGCAGGTATTAATCGTATGCCGTGGGCATAGTGTTTCACGAATGCTCGATTCTTACTTTGGTTTGTGAGCATCTCGTATTACCATTGTTGTACTGTTCATTCTGCCTTTGGATGCATATTATGTTGTACATGTATTTGATATTCATTATCTGGATGACTGACCCCGTGGGGGCAGAACATGTTTTCATGTTTTAGGTGCTTGCGAGGAGAAAGTTGAGACACAGTGGCATGACGATGGCGACGAGGCATTCGAGCGATACTAGTCCGAGATATTTTGGTGTTCATGTCAGTAAGACAGTTGGGAGTACTCCAATTTTGTTCAGTCGTTGTCGTTTTGTATTATCCGAGCAAGGCTCGTGGATGTTGTTGTATTTTATTTTAGCCATGTAGGCCCATCCTTGTCGTTGAAATTCCATATCGGAATAGTATGTCGGACATCATAGTAGGGTCTGTGATTTCCTATTTTGGTAAGTTTGTTGTATTTTAGTCGTGTTCGCCTGGTGGATCACCTGGTGTGGGGTCCACGGCACTGTAATAACCTAATGGGATTTGGGGGTGTTACAGAAGATGGTATCAGAGAATTGGGTTGTGAGATACCCTGACTTGTGTGTTATGTGACTCTACCAAGGCGGTAGTAGCGGGGCTATCAGGTTATGACAATCTGGACAGTCGGGTTTTGTGAGTCGTGATAGTTGGACGACTGTATGAGTCATTCTTTCATCGAGTCGTCGTCAGTGAAGACTAGTATCGCAAGACCTCGAAGCTTCGTATGACCTGTGTAAAGACTCTATTCTCTTTTATGTGCATACATTCATTATGTCATTGATTAAACCTGTTTTGTTGACACTTGTATGTGACGATCGGGTGCGATTGATTTATGATTATTTGCTTTGGAGCGTGTGGGCTATGTATCGGCTATGATTAGTGCGATCGATGTGATCGTTTATCTGTTGAGTATGTATACTCGTGTTTGGCGTTGACCTAGCATTCTGACCGTTGAGGCGTATTTGAGTTGTGGTCCTGATTGAACGTTATTCTTCCAGTTAGGAAAGAGGACGTGACAGAGAGGGTAGAGGCCGCAGAGTGGGCCGAAACCCGAAACCTCGTACCAATACTTTGGTGGCTGACAAATCATTTTCGGAGTCGTGCTCGAGAACCCGCCGATCGTGATTGTGCTTGGAGTGAGTTCAAGACTCTCATGTTAGAGAGGTATTATCCGGCTCCACTTCGTGAATCCAAGTTGTCGGAGGTTTTGAACCCCGAATTCGTCGAGGACGAGGGTGTTATTGTTATTGCTGAAAAGTTTCAAGGACTTCTTCAGTTTACTTCATCTGTTATCCGTACTGAGGCGGATAAGATCAAGTATTTTAACAAGAGGCTGAACCCGCGTTGGAGGATGCAGTTGTTCAATTACAATTGTAACTCACTTGGCGAATTCATCGAGAAGGCTCTTGGAGCAGAGATTTCGATCGAGGAGCTTACTCAGAAGGATCCTTCAGTTTTCTTCTGGTAAGGGGACTAGGATGCCGATTCGTTCAGAGGGACATCAGGCTCCGACGTCCCAAAGGTCACTTTCTATTCGGCTTCGTGCCGGGAAAGCATCTTCTTCTCAGACGACGAGTTCGATTGTTATTTGTTTTAACTGTGATTCAGCGGGGCATGTTAGTACTCGAAGTACGGTTCCAGCTATTATTTATTTTCTGTGTGGGAGGTAGGGACACCCTCAGAAATACTGCAGGAGTTCTAGTGCCAGTAGGTCTCGAGAGAGCTCACGGGCCTCGAGAGATTTTGTCACTTCAGTCCGTACTTCATCCAAGGGGTCATATTGGGCTGCGGGAGCCAGATTTATGGACAACCGGGGAGGGGCGGCGAGTTTAGATTTGGGTCTTCTTCGAGTTGATGAGATCGAGGAGCCCGATGATCTGGAGGAGGTTGATTGCGGATACATTTGAGATGTAGCCTTGATTTGTATTTTCCTTGTCTTTCGGATTGATGTTTGACTCGGTCTGTATTTTAGTATTGTGATTGCGAACCATTTATGGTTGATCTATCTTGTAATGATTGTATCTGAGAATCTTGACACTTGAGTCATTTGATGTGATTTCCTTCCTTTTGGTCCTGCACCCGAGATTTTTGTGATGATCTGGGTAATTGTTCATTGTGATTCGAGACGTCAAGTCGTGAGGATTTGGGCGTGCGGTTGATATGGTCCCGAGGACTATTTGTGCGTTGTTATTTTCTTTTGTGGTGCGAGTCAGTGATTGCATGGGCGTCCGATGCTGACGAGAACGGGGAAGTGTACACCGATGGTTGTAGGCATGTAGAATGAGCGGCTCCCTCGGGATGTGTATGCCGGTGTTACTAGTTATGCGGTTAGTACGACTTCCTGGCTGGTCTCTAGCAGGAGAGTCATGATTCGGCTAATCTCGCACTTGGTTGAGTGTCACTTAATTCTTTTTGCCTTGTTCAGGCAGAGGAGGCGTGGGGACCCGTGGGGTCGGCCCAGTTACTCAGGCGGAATTGCTCGTATTGAGGAGTATTCCTGGAGATGTTGTTTTCTTATCCTGATGGAGAGTCCGTGCCCCGACTTGTGCACCCTGAGTTTCGGGGACGAAACTCTTTTTAAGGGGGGGAGTATGTAATATCCGGGGGTAAATTTTTTTTCGTGTTACTGTTGAGTTGTACGTATTCATTTGGAATTGTACAAGTGTTGTTGTTTGGACCGATACAATGTATATTGTTTTAGAATATTTCAGGATCGAAATATTTATACTGGTCGTCGGTTTGGTTTCGTCGTTTGGTTATTGCTTGGTGAGTTTGGAATTTTGGCTAAATTTATAGCCATAGTGTACGCTACCTATGTAGCATTACGTACGCTAATTTATTGCGATTACGTACGTTACACCCGGAGGTTTACGTACGTAATGCGTGGTCGGTGGTAGGTGTTAGGATTGTATACTGCAAAGCATACTTTATGCTTGTATTACCTAAATTCCCTGTTACTACCTATGAGAATATTAATTACAATTAATCACATGTTTTTGCATATTAATTCACGTTATGGTTATGCAAAATGAAATGTCTAATTATTTTATATTGTAGATAATGTGGTGTGTTGGTGTCACACGGAAAATCACATTATCGGTGCCTTATAAAATAATATAATAGTTCACAACCTATATAATTATTAAACAAATTATATAAAAGGTTGTAGTGTGTGCTTGAGAATAGTTGGTCTTGACTATTAGCATACATTAGCGTATTTGCATACGTTGAACAGGATCGAGGTGAGATAGTATCTTCTGTACTGACTGTAAAAAGAACTAAATCTCGGATAATTATTATTTCTTAATTCTAAGTATATAATATTTAATTGTGTATTTATAATAATTATTGCTTTGATTTATCATAGGTGAGAGTCAAAATGATCGACTCAATAAGCCTCGTATCTTGGGCAATAATATTGTTTATACGACAATTATTATTATTACTAGAAATTGTGTCCCGATTCGTGCGGGTTGATGATGTCCCCTTGAGGAGCTCGATAATGATTATTATATTAAACCCTGCAGGTGGATTTAATTCCGATATAATAATAAGGTTCGAGTGGTACTACTCTTGGATAAGATATTAATTAATTAAAGTCACAGAGCTTATAATTAATTAATGGACATTCGATATCTTAAACACGGGAAATAATATATCTAATAAGGAGCCCAATTTCGTAATTTGGGATTTTGGTAGGAAGTGCAATATCAAACTTTTTAGTGGACTAAGTTGATATTAATTAATTCATCATATATTAGGAAGAGTCCTAATAAGGTAAGATGAATTAATTAGGAGTCCTTCCATAATCCTCCTTAAGATCCCTAGTAGTAGTCCAAGAGCCTATAAATAGGATATATGTGTAATACCCGAGATTTCTGATATGTATTTGGAAACTCGTGATATTGTAATTGTTGTACTTTGATCTGAGTATTATTCTCCGTATTTCATAATCCGATGTTGTTGAGCGTATGATTTCATGAATGTGATGAAAATTGTGATTCTGCGAATATAGCGCACGCTATCGACTATGTGTAGCGTACGCTAAGTTGAATCCATAGCGCACGCTGCGCATAACCTTAGCGCGCGCTATACATAGTCAGCATGATTGAGACGTGTGGTAGGTGAGATCAGGCCGGGGATCATTGTCGGATTGTGTCGGGTTGAACCTGGACGGCTTTCGGGAAAAAGCCAAGTCAACGCCTTAGCGCACGCTACTGATACGGAATAGCGCACGCTAAGTGCCGAGTACAGTGAAGTCAGTAAGCTTCGTATGGCCGTTAGCGCACACTAGGAATAGGGACTAGCGCGCGCTAATAACCATTTCCTATATATAGGACAGCATACTTTCTCATTTTTCAGATATTTCCACCTTCCAAAATCCGAATTTTTGAGCCCAGAGAGTTACTTCCTACCTCCTCAAACCCCTCATATCATCCTCCTAGCTCGAGGTTGGCGATTGTAGATCAGTGAGGATTGGTGTTCAAGCTCTCGGTGTTGGATTTTCTTCAAGTTCCTTCGTGTTCTTCGCTACTTTGAGGTAGGTGTTTCTTTGCCAACATTAGTAGTATTCTGAAGGACGTTTGATCATGCTTATCTAGTCAGTTAATTCGTAGTAGTCGAGCATCATGTGTTAGGAAGATAATTTCGATGTTTCAGTACTTATTCATCGTATAATTCCATGGAACCTTTTTGTGTTGAAACTCCTAGCATATTCTGAAGCTTCAAACCAATTTGTGACCAGTAGATGGAAATTACCAAGTTGTTATGTTTTACACATTGGAATCATGCGTTTGGAACGTAGGACGAAAGGAACTTAGGATACTTTCTCGAGATCAAGATGAATTTTGATGATAATATGTGCCCTTGTATCGTGTAGTCGTTTAATCCGTAGAGATCGTTCACACTCCTTATGAACATGATGTGCACAGGTATGACATGTATTATCACCATAGAATTCATGAGTTCATCACCAGTAGATCCAGTTTTCTGCCAGTAGTAATCTGCCATGCACGGTTAGCGCACGCTAACATATGTAAGTTAACGTGCGCTATCGGGGATAAGTTAACGCACGCTACGTTTGGTACGTAACGTACGTTATGATACCAGCCGAGTCAGTCGGCTGATCAGAGAGAACTGTCAGTCCATGGCTAGCGTACGCTAGACTTAGACGATAGCGTACGCTAACAGGCAGGCTTAGCGCACGTTACGTAGAGTACGTAGCGTACGCTAAGTGGTTTAGGCAGATTGCATATTTTGAGCCTTTGGGCCGTAGACCGAATTGTTAGGCAATCGTTCGACTTGAGATGATTTGTATATCATTTCTTTTGTTAAGGTTCGAGCTTGCTACGTTGATCGAAGGAGGCGGCCTTCGAGTGTGTTGAGATCATTGAAGTGTTTTGTTCTTGCCATATTCGAGGCAAGTATCGTAATATGTTAATATTGGTATTTTGAGCATGCGTGTGATTATTCATGTTGTTGAACATGAGATTTATTTCGTTGAATTGTCATGATATTCGTTATCTAGTGTTTGTATGTTCATGTTGATGGGCATGACGATTTGGCATATATGTATGCATGAGTTATGTTAGTATTTGTTGTACGATCTATGCTGAGGGCGCTGGATCGGATGTCCACCTCGTGTTGGTCCGACGGGATCATCTTGGGATCTAGGCTGAGGGCGCTGGATCATTGGACGGGTTATTTCCACCTCGTGTTGGTCCGACGGGATCATCTTGGGATCTATGCTGAGGGCGCTGGATCATTGGAATACCCTTGTTGTGTAATGGAATCTTTTGGATTCGCATTGTCGGATTCCGGTAGCGGAAGTCTGTGTGGTGTATCTTGTTATGTATTGTTGATGATATTCGATTTGTTTAAATATGATACTTGTACTAGCATCGTTTTGCTAACCCCTTCGGGGGTGGACATTTGTTTTGATGTTCAGGTAGGAGCGAGTGGAATGTTCACAGTCCCGATGTGACGGCGAAGGGGTTCAGTGATGTTTATGGTTGTTGGTGATTTATTTCTTGGTTTGATTTCAGTACTCAAGTACGCGTGTCTTATTAATATCATTTCGATATGGTTGTATTAATTACTCGTTGAACCAGTTGGACGGTTTTGTAAACTTGATTTTCGTAGTATTGATGTCTTATATTTACACTTCCTTTAAATTAGCCTTGGAAATCCTTACTTAAAGGGTTTACGGCGCTGTAATTATTCCGAATATCTCGGGGTGTTACAGAATATGGTATCGGAGCTAAGATTCATGGATATCTTGGCAGTCGGGTTTTAGTTGGGTCTGTTTACGTTATTTGATTTACGGGTCGTTCGTAACATCACTGTTCAGCCAAAGTCGTCATGTGGACCGTGGTTGTAAGTCTCCTAATCTCTTATACTACCGTTTAACTTAATTACTGTTTTGTGAGTATTGACGGGCTTTATTTCGAAAACTTTGTCTTGGATATTGAGGAATTATGTTTACAGTATGTTGAGAGGAGGACGTGGACGCGGACGCGGTCGTGGACGCGGACGGGGTAACGTGAGACAGGAGGATTCCGCGACTACCCCAGAATTATCAGCTAGTCGAACCGATTCCCATTCTGGAGGGCAGCAAGGATCAGCGAATGACGACGCAAATCCTAACTTGCCGGGAGTGCTGCAACAGGTGGTGGCGCAGATAAACCAGTTCGCCCAGGTAGCTGACCGCATGCAGACGGCGATGGGACAGCAGCACCACGAGGATAACCGGGGATACAGATGGCTTGCTGAGGTGGTCAAATTGCACCCGCCAAAATTTGACGGATCTGCTGAGGCACTTACTTGGGATTATTGGCTTAAGGAGTTACAGAAGATATTCGCGGGTCTTAACTGTCCCGAGGACCGGAAGGTTCCCATTGCCCAGTATTTTCACTGGGAGGCCTTTGATTGGTGGGAAGCTATTCGACCCGAGAATCATAATGCGGATCGACTAATTCAAACTAATGATGGAAGCATGATTGTCCTCGCCCAGCTAGAGAGGCAAGGATCCGAGAGTTTTTCTCACCACAGAGTTCAAGCATCCGTGACAGATGTAATCAAAACTTTTAATCATCACCGACTTGTGTGCGACACTTGGTCGAACGAGGCGTAAAAGATTTTTCATTTCGATATGCGAATGAAGCGGAGATTCAAGAAGACATGTCCGGTTCGAGTGTACTACGCGCGACAATATCAAGACAAAGCGCTGCCTATGACATGAAAGAGGCGGCGGTGGAAAAATAGTGGAGGCAAAGAAGCGTAAAGTGACCGCAACTTCTCGTAAAACAAGAGTGGTGGGCCCGCAAGGGCCAGTCTTCCTTTATTCGGCTAGGAAACCTCCACATCCTTCTAGAGGTGGAAAGAAGTTCGACTACATCAATAGCTTTGACGCATCAAAGAAATGCTACAATTGTGGTCGAAAGGTGGCATATTCGACGGATTGCCTCATCTTCTCGTGACTTGTTACGATTGTGGGCAAGAAGGGCACCGTGCGGCTTTCTGGAGTTGCTACTAGATCTTTTGGTACTCGCACTCAGCCGCTCAAGGAGATAAGTGTGAACCAGACACAGCAGAGTGGATTTCAGAATCAAAATATAGGGAAGAGAGAGACATCCAGTGCTGGATCTGTTCCTCCGCGCCTGTACGAGATGAGGAAAACTGACGATCAGAACACTGCTGTTGCATCAGGTACGATTCAGATCCTTTTGCAACCAGTTAGTGTCTTATTCGATTCCGGAGCTACACATTCTTTCATATCATTGAACTGTGTAAATCGTTTAAAAATCTTGTGCTTATTTGATTGTGAACCATATGTTGTGGGTTTGCCGAGTGGAGAGAGAATTGTGGGAACCCTAGAGGCTAGAGATTTTCCAGTGTCTATAGGAGGGAGAGATTGGCCATCTAATCTTATTGTAGTTGACATCTACGGTGACGATTTAATTCTCGGAGACGATTGGCTCAACCGTTATGGAGCTATTCTGAATTACCGAGAGAGAGTCATTTCTATCATTGCTAATGACGGATCTGAACACTTATTCCGAGGATGGAGACCGGGAAGCTCGGGAAAATTTATCAAAGCAATGAAAGCCGTGAAATTACTGCAGCAAGGATGTCATGGACTTTGGTGCTATGCCATGAGGAAAGAGGAAGGAGTAGAGCTCTCGTCTATTTCAGTTGTGAATGAGTTCTCAGATGTATTTCCTGACGAACTACCTGGGTTACCTCCGCAGAGAGAAGTGGGATTCACTATCGAATTAGAGCCTGGAGCAGCTCCTATTTCCAGAGCACCATACCGCATGGCGCCAACCGAGATGTATGAACTCAAGAAGCAACTGGAGGAATTGTTACAGAAGGGCTATATTCAACCTAGCATTTCTCCTTGGGGAGCGCCCGTTCTCTTTGTCCGGAAGAAAGACGGATCCCTCCGACTGTGTATTGATTATAGGGAGCTCAACAAGATGACGATCAAGAATAAGTATCCTATACCTCGGATCGACGACTTGTTTGATCAACTGCAAGGGGCAAGGGTATTCTCGAAGATTGACTTGCGATCAGGATACCATCAGTTGAGAATTAAGGAATCGGATATACCGAAATCTGCTTTCAGATCCCGGTACGGGCATTATGAATTTGTAGTGATGCCATTTGGACTTACCAATGCTCCTGCGGTATTCATGCAATTGATGAATCGGGTATTCTTGGAATACTTGGATAAATTTGTGGTCGTCTTCATTGATGACATCTTGATATATTCGAAGGACGCAGAGGAGCATGCCGAACATTTGCGTGTGGTTTTGAGCACCTTAAGGAAGGAACAGTTGTATGCAAAGCTTTCAAAATGCGAGTTTTGGCTCAGGGAGGTAACTTTCCTTGGGCATGTGATATCAGCTGACGGAGTTCAGGTGGGCCTGAAGAAAGTCGAAGCAATCTTGGAATGGGAAGCTCCTAATAACGTGAAAGAAGTCCGGAGTTTCTTAGGACTTGCTGGATATTATCGCCGCTTTGTAGAGGGATTTTCCAAAATTGCTCGTCCGCTCACTCAGCTGTTACAGAAAACTCAAAAGTTCACGTGGGATGGGAAATCCCAGGCTGGTTTTGATGAACTTAAGAAGAGACTGACGACAGCACCTATATTAGCATTACCCGATGGAACTGCTGGATTCATGGTGTACAGCGACGCTTCAAATCAGGGTCTGGGATGTGTGTTGATGCAAAGAGATAAGGTGATTGCCTATGCTTCTCGGCAGTTGAAACCATATGAGGTTAATTACCCGTCTCATGATCTGGAGCTAGCAGCTATAGTCTTTGCATTGAAAATTTGGAGACATTATTTGTACGGCACTCATTGTCAGATCTTTACAGATCATAAGAGCCTCAAGTACATTTTCAGTCAGAAAGAATTAAACATGAGGCAGAGAAGGTGGCTGGAATTGACCAAGGATTACGACTTGGAGATTCTCTATCATCCGGGTAAAGCAAACGTAGTAGCCGATGCTTTGAGTCGTAAACCTGTTTCTCTTCGAGTGTTGGAAGCACTTACGTCCCAAACCAGCATTCAACGGGAACTGATCCGCGAAGGGATTGAAGTATGGGCACCAGGAATCCAAGGGAAACTATATGTGATGGAGCTGACTTCGTCACTAGTCGAGGAAATCAAATCTAAGCAGTTGAACGATTCTTTGATCCTTCGGTTATGTGACAAATCAAAGAAAGGAAAGGCCCCAGGATTCGTGATACAAGATGATGGAGTTCTGAGATTTCAGATCCGACTTTGCGTTCCCGATAATGATGAATTGAGACGGACAATTCTGAAAGAAGCTCATAGTGCACCTTATTCTATCCACCCGGGTAGCAGTAAGATGTACAAAGATCTTAAACAAAACTTCTGGTGGGGGAATATGAAGAAGGACGTAGCAGAGTATGTTTCGAAGTGTTTGACTTGTCAGCAGGTTAAGATTGAACATCAGCGACCTGCCGGAATGTTAAAGCCGCTTCCGATCCCTGAGTGGAAGTGGGAGGATATCTCGATGGATTTCATCACCAGTATGCCAAGGACTAGAACGGGAATGAACATGATTTGGGTTATAGTTGATCGACTAACCAAGTCGGCTCATTTCCTAGGAATTAAAGATACATGGGGACCCGAGAAATTGGCGCGAGTATTTATTGCGGAGATAGTTAGATTGCACGGGACGCCGAAGACCATTATTTCAGATCGAGATGGTCGCTTCGTGTCGCACTTCTGGAAGGCAGTTCACAGGGCTTTGGGGACCGAGCTAAACTTTAGTACAGCTTATCATCCCCAAACGGACGGTCAGTCCGAAAGGACTATTCAAACCGTAGAAGACATGCTTAGAGCTTGTGCATTGGATTGGTCAACTGATTGGGAAGTTCACTTGCCCTTGATCGAGTTCACCTATAACAATAGTTGGCATGCTTCTATTAAGATGGCACCATTTGAAGCTTTGTACGGGAGAAGATGCCGATCACCCTTGTGCTGGAATGATTCTTCGGACTTGATCGGGACGGAACCGGAGTTGATAATTCAGACTCAAGAGAAGATAGCTTTGATTCGAGAAAGACTGTTGACTACCCAGAGTCGACAGAAGTCTTATGCAGATGTACGTCGTCGCCCTCTAGAGTTCGACATTGGGGACCACGTACTATTGAAGGTGTCTCCTACACGAGGGATTTTCCGTTTCGGGAGGAGAGGCAAGTTTAGTCCAAGATATATCGGACCATTCGAGATCCTCGAGAGAGTTGGAGATTTAGCATACAGGTTGGCCTTACCGCCATCGCTGAGTCACGTTCACAATGTGTTTCACGTATCCCTATTGTGGAAGTATGTACCGGACCCCAGTCACGTCATTGATTTCGACGAGATCGAGATAGCGAATGATGGTACCTTCGAAGAGAGACCAATCAAGATACTTGAGAGTCGGATCAAACAGTTGAGGAATAAACCAATACACTTGGTTAAAATACAATGGTCACGACATGGAGCTGAATAGGCCACTTGGGAAACAGAGGACAGTATGAAGACTAGATATCCAGAGTTGTTTTTATCTTAAGTTTCGGGACGAAACTTCTTTTTAGGAAGGAAGGATGTAATACCCGAGATTTCTGATATGTATTTGGAAACTCGTGATATTGTAATTGTTGCACTTTGATCTGAGTATTATTCTCCGTATTTCATAATCCGATGTTGTTGAGCGTATGATTTCATGAATGTGATGAAAATTGTGATTCTGCGAATATAGCGCACGCTATCGACTATGTGTAGCGTACGCTAAGTTGAATCCATAGCGCACGCTGTGCATAACCTTAGCGCGCGCTATACGTAGTTAGCATGATTGAGACGTGTGGTAGGTGAGATCAGGCCGGGGATCATTGCCGGATTGTGTCGGGTTGAACCTGGACGGCTTTCGGGAAAAAGTCAAGTCAACGCCTTAGCGCACGCTACTGATACGGAATAGCGCACGCTAAGTGCCGAGTACAGTGAAGTCAGTAAGCTTCGTATGGCCGTTAGCGCACGCTAGGAATAGGGACTAGCGCGCGCTAATAACCATTTCCTATATATAGGACAACATACTTTCTCATTTTTCAGATATTTCCACCTTCCAAAATCTGAATTTTGAGCCCAGAGAGTTACTTCCTACCTCCTCAAACCCCTCATATCATCCTCCTAGCTCGAGGTTGGCGATTGTAGATCAGTGAGGATTGATGTTCAAGCTCTCGGTGTTGGATTTTCTTCAAGTTCCTTCGTGTTTTTTGCTACTTTGAGGTAGGTGTTTCTTTGCCAACATTAGTAGTATTCTGAAGGACGTTTGATCATGCTTATCTAGTCAGTTAATTCGTAGTAGTTGAGCATCATGTGTTAGGAAGATAATTTCGATGTTTCGGTACTTATTCATCGTATAATTCCATGGAACCTTTTTGTGTTGAAACTCCTAGCATATTCTGAAGCTTCAAACCAATTTGTGACCAGTAGATGGAAATTACCAAGTTGTTATGTTTTACACATTGGAATCATGCGTTTGGAACGTAGGACGAAAGGAACTTAGGATACTTTCTCGAGATCAAGATGAATTTTGATGATAATACGTACCCTTGTGTCGTGTAGTCGTTTAATCCGTAGAGATCGTTCACACTCCTTATGAACATGATGTGCACAGGGATGACATGTATTATCACCATAGAATTCATGAGTTCATCACCAGTAGATCCAGTTTTCTGCCAGTAGTAATCTGCCATGCACGGTTAGCGCACGCTAACATATGTAAGTTAACGTGCGCTATCGGGGATAAGTTAACGCACGCTACGTTTGGTACGTAACGTACGTTATGATACCAGCCGAGTCAGTCGGCTGATCAGAGAGAACTGTCAGTCCATGGCTAGCGTACGCTAGACTTAGACGATAGCGTACGCTAACAGGCAGGCTTAGCGCACGTTACGTAGAGTACGTAGTACGCTAAGTGGTTTAGGCAGATTGCATATTTTGAGCCTTTGGGCCGTAGACCGAATTGTTAGGTAATCGTTCGACTTGAGATGATTTGTATATCATTTCTTTTGTTAAGGTTCGAGCTTGCTACGTTGATCGAAGGAGGCGGCCTTCGAGTGTGTTGAGATCATTGAAGTGTTTCGTTCTTGCCATCTTCGAGGCAAGTATCGTAATATGTTAATATTGGTATTTTGAGCATGCGTGTGATTATTCATGTTGTTGAACATGAGATTTATTTCGTTGAATTGTCATGATATTCGTTATCTAGTGTTTGTATGTTCATGTTGATGGGCATGACGATTTGGCATATATGTATGCATGAGTTATGTTGGTGTTTGTTGTACGATCTATGCTGAGGGCGCTGGATCGGATGTCCACCTCGTGTTGGTCCGACGGGATCATCTTGGGATCTAGGCTGAGGGCGCTGGATCATTAGACGGGTTATTTCCACCTCGTGTTGGTCCGACGGGATCATCTTGGGATCTATGCTGAGGGCGCTGGATCATTGGAATACCCTTGTTGTGTAATGGAATCTTTTGGATTCGCATTGTCGGATTCCGGTAGCGGAAGTCCGTGTGGTGTATCTTGTTATGTATTGTTGATGCATATTCGATTTGTTTAAATATGATACTTGTACTAGCATCGTTTTGCTAACCCCTTCGGGGGTGGACATTTGTTTTGATGTTCAGGTAGCCGAGGAGCAGGGAACAGCCACAGTCCCGATGTGACGGCGAAGGGGTTCAGTGATGTTTATGGTTGTTGGTGATTTATTTCTTGGTTTGATTTCAGTACTCGAGTACGCGTGTCTTATTAATATCATTTCGATATGGTTGTATTAATTACTCGTTGAACCAGTTGGACGGTTTTGTAAACTTGATTTTCGTAGTATTGATGTCTTATATTTACACTTCCTTTAAATTAGCCTTGTAAATCCTTACTTAAAGGGTTTACGGCGCTGTAATTATTCCGAAAATCTCGGGGTGTTACAATATGGGGCTTGGCCGATTTTATCACATACTTGCACAAGGAATTTCGATTTTTTTCTTCTAAGTGTTTAATTGTGGATCTTGACTTGTGTCTTTGATTCCACAATTGAGAGAACACTTTAATTCTTGCTACACATCGGAATTACTTGAAAAAAAGAAAATCGAGAGTTGTGAGGCATAAGAATTCGGCCGATCCCATAGGTGTCCAAACAAGATCCGGTAGCTCGTTGCCCACACAACGTCCGGTTCAAGGCGGATCATACTCTAGAAGATTTGAAGGTAGAAATACAAGGCGATCAAGAAGGAAGTAACCAACGCACTTCAAAAAGGTAATATCCTATGATCTTGGATCTAGATTAGGATATTTTAATTAATCAACATATTTAATTAATAAATAATAAATAATATTTAAATTGCTTATTAATCTTAGTAATTAATTAATTAGCATGCCTAAATAGATCTAATGCTCGTAGATGCGTAAAACGCTATTATCAACTTTCCCAAACTTCGCTTCCGCTGCGTTTTACTTTCCAACAATTGGTATCGGAGCCGGAATTTTAGGCTTTTGCTATTTTAATTAATTTTAGTGATTAATTGATAGCAATTTAAATATTCATATATTTTGATGTTGGAATATTTTGCTAGATGTGTTCTTGCAGGTGATATGATCCAATTATCATGGTTTATATGAATGGTGTATTTATTTATTTATTTTTATTAATTATGCAATTGTTGGTTTGGCCCGTTTTTGAGGCATGTAATGGTTTTCCGTGAGAAAATCCATGGGTAGTTCTAGGTGTTTTATTTTTCGTGTAAATCTTGATGTAATTTCAATGTATTTTATTTTGTATAAAATTGTAATCGAATTCGGAAAAGACGGATCGCGAAGAAATAGAGCGAAGCAGGATCGCCGGATCAGCTGGCACTCCCGGCAATGACAGAAAAGCGCCGCGAGAAGCGCCGAGCTGCCATCGCTGGCGGCTGTCCGGGCGGTTACGTTCGGGCCGGTCGTCGATTTAGTCGGTCCGTTTTCGCTGCCGTTGCGTCCATTGAAATCGGGATTTAAAATTAAATTTTTTTTATGTAATTAATTTTGCATAAAAGTGAAATTATAATTTTGGAAATCCACGGCCCGGTCGGGGAGGAGCGACGAGATGCTTGATTCAGTGGGAGAGATCGAGTCGAAGATTTTCTCGGATTCAACTCAAGGAAGAAGACCATGATAATTGGATAATTAATTATCCATGCTTTATTTTGGTTTTTATTGTTTTGATGTATGGCATGTATGGTTGTATGCGTGATATGTTTCCTTGCATGTTAGGACGAGAAAATTAAAAACCTTAAGGCTAAAATAACTAAGTGATTAAATTGATTTATTTTTAAATAAAATCAAATTGGCCTCCATAATTAATTTAAATTGTGAAGTAATTAGCATGCGCGTTGACATTAGAGTCTTCCTCCATATCGGATGTGCTAATTATAGGTTCACTAATTTTAAATTTCAAAATGATAACATAAGGTAAATATTACTTTTTATGATAGGCCCTCTCCATCTGTAGGACTATTATTTAAAAGATAATATTTTAAGGATGTTAAATTATGGTGTTCACTTAGGTGTATTAATTAATAAGCTCCCCATCGGAGTCTATGTTAATTAATACATGGCCAAGAGGAACCAACTATTAATTTTACTTGTCATAACGTAATTTGACTAGATAGTAAAATTAAAGACGTAAAACTCTACTTGAAAAATGTGTGTGTAAACGTCCACACGATCGTGGCTTGCATGTGCGAATTTTTTGAGGTGTTGGTTGCTAGCATATATATTGTGTTTTGAGGTTTTTCGATATATTTTTGCTATGCATTATGTGATGGATGTTTTTAATTTTTATTCTCAGATGTCTTTCAATCCACTAGCTGTTATTCTCAAAGAAAATAAACTAGATGGCACTAACTTTGCCGATTGGAAAAGAAATCTTGACATTGTCCTGACTGCTGAGGGGCATAAATTTGTCTTAATCGAGGAGAGCCCTCTAGAACCAGAACCGGATGCCACTCCCGAAGAGTTGGCTGAATTCCGAAAATGGAAAAAGTCTGATGAGATGGCTCGCTGTTACATTTTGGCTTCACTGACAAATGTATTGCAGCATCAGCATCAGACGATGGGCTCGGCCGCGGAAATGATGAAAAGTCTCACCGAGATGTTTGGTCATCAGAACCGGGCGGCTAGACAAAATGCAATGAGGGTATTGATGACAACCCAAATGTCTGAAGGGACTCCAGTGAGGGATCATGTTCTAAAAATGATGTCTCATTTGAACGAACTGAGCATACTGGGGGCTACTATCGATGCGGAAACGCAGGTCGATATTATCTTAGGCAGCTTACCTAGAAGCTTTGAGCAGTTCCGCCTTAACTACAATATGAACCGTAGGACATATAGTTTGGCGGAACTTCTGACAGAGCTTCAGTCTGCTGAAGGTCTCTTCAAACAAGGTTATCATCAGATTCTTGCGGCAACCGGTGCTACTTCTTCCAAACCCAAATGGGGAAAGAAGAAGAAGCAGGTTGGCCAGAAGCAAGTCGCAACCCTCAAGGTTAAAAGCAAGGCTCCTCACCCCGAGGCGAACAAAAAGCCAAAGGGAAAGTGCTACAAGTGCGGTCAGAAAGGACATTTTAAAGCGGACTGCCCTGCTCTTAAGAAAGGTATGTCTCGTGCACTAGTAGTCAAAACATGTTTGGCAGCTTGTTCTTCCACTTCGTGGATAGTTGATTCAGGCTCCACTGATCATGTTTGCTTTGACTCGCATGGTTTTCAGGTAACCAAGCAGCTTAGTGCGGGCGAGATTACCATCAATCGGGCGATTATTCCGTGCTTATGGTCATTGCGGTGGGAGTCGTGCGGTTGAAGATTAATGATAAATTATTAGTTCTCAATAATGTATTATTAGTACCGGATTTTAGAATGAATTTAATTTCGGTTTCTAAATTAAAAAGCGATGGTTATTCAGTTTCTTTTGATGATGATGCCATTATTAAGAAAAGAAGCGGTGAATATATTTGCAAAGGTACTTTTAATGATGGACTATATGTCGTTAATACTGCACAAACTCCTATGCATAAATCACTTAACTCTTTGTCTAAACCTAAAAAGAGAAAAGAACCTTCAAGCATAAACTAAACATATCTGTGGCATTTACGGTTGGGACATGTAAACCTTGGGAGGATTCAAAGATTGGTAGATGATGGCCCATTGGATGATCTCCAAGTTGAGTCATTTCCAATTTGTGAATCCTGTCTGGAAGGTAAGATGACCAAAAGGGTTTTTAAAACTAAGGGAAACCGTGCTCAGAATGTGTTAGAATTGGTTCATACGGATGTATGTGGTCCAATGAATATCCAGGCTAGGGGTGGTTTCGAATACTTCATCACGTTCATAGATGATTATTCGAGATATGGATACATCTATTTGATGCGACGTAAGTCTGAAGCTTTTGACAAGTTCAGAGACTTCAAGGGTGAAACGGAGAAGCGTCATGGGAAGAGTATCAAGTCACTACGATCTGATCGTGGTGGCGAATACCTTAGTGGAGAGTTTTTGGATTTCTTGGCGAATGAGGGGATTTCGTCCCACCACCATCACACGGAACTCCACAACAAAATGGTGTGGTGAAAGAAGGAATAGGACTCTTTTAGAAATGGTTAGATCAATGATGAGTTATTCTGATTTACCTATTTCGCTTGGGGATACGCCTTAGAAACAATGCATACATTCTAAACACAGTGCCGTCAAATCGGTTCCAAAACACCCACAGAACTGTGGAGTGGGCGCAAGCCCAGTCTAGGACATGTTCGGATTTGGGGTACTCCAACACATGTGCTGAATAAGGAAGCTGATAAGTTGGCATCTCGTACAGAAGTACGAGTGTTTGTGGGATATCCTAAGGGAACGAAGGGTGTCTTGTTCTATAGTCCCCAGGATCAGAAGGTCATTGTTAGCACCAATGCCCGATTTCTGGAAGAGGATTATATGATTAGTCACAAGCCCATGAGCGAAATAATTCTGGAAGAGCTGAGGGGCGAGACTCTGACTATACCAATCGTACAAGCGCCAACTAACACTGCACCACGTATCGATTCTGAAACTTTTACACCAACTCGGGATTTGCCTCGTCGTAGTGGGAGGGTTGTTCGTCAGCCCGAACGATTCATAGGCGTGGGAAAGTCTTCGGACTCAATCCCAGGCGAAGATGAATCAGTTCCCTGGACCTATAAGGAGGCAATCCAAGATAAAGATGCTGACTCCTGGCAAGAAGCAATGGAATCAGAAATGGGATCTATGGATTCCAATCAAGTGTGGGAGCTAGTAGAGCTACCTGATGGTGTACAAGCCATTGGGAGTAAATGGGTCTACAAGCGAAAGAAAGGACGTGACGGGAAGGTTGAAACCTTCAAAGCGAGGGTTGTTGCAAAAGGTTACACTCAGAAAGAGGGTATCGATTTATGGAGATTTGGATCTGGAGATTTGGCAAATGGATGTCAAGACTGCATTCTTGAATGGGAGTCTAGACAAGGAAATCTATATGCGCCAAGCAGAGGGATTCATTGCCAAAGGAGAAGAGCACTTGGTGTGCAAACTTAAGAAATCCATTTATGGACTTAAGCAAGCATCTAGATCTTGGAACACCTGCTTTGACGAAGTTGTCCAATATATGGATTCGCCCAATGTCCGAGTGAGAGTTGCGTGTATAAGAAATGCGATGGAAACGTGTTGGTGTTTCTCAGATCGTATGTAGACGATATCCTTCCGATTGGAAACAACGTGAAGGAATTGTCGGACGACGGTATGGCTATCTGAGCAGTTCGATATGAAGGATCTAGGAGAAGCAGGACACATCCTTGGAATCAGGATCTTTCGTGATCGGAAGAAAAGGATGTTGTGCTTATCCCAGGCATCCTATATCGATACAGTGCTAAAGCGGTTTAGCATGGAGAATTCCAAGAAAGGTTTTCTACCTTACAGACATGGAATTCAACTATCTAAGAACATGTGTCCTAAGACACAAAAGGAGATAGATGACATGAATATGGTCCCTTATGCATCTGCTGTGGGAAGTCTCATGTATGCTATGCTTTGCACTAGACCAGATATCTGTCATGCGGTGGGCATGGCTGCTAGATATCAGTAAAACCTAGGACCAGGACACTGGATTGCTGTCAAGCACATACTCAAGTACCTGAGAAGGACTAGGGAGTACATGCTTGTATATCAATCAGACGACCTACTTCCGGTGGGTTACACTGACTCAGATTTTTCATCGGACAAAGAAAAGTCCAAGTCTACTTCGGGTTATGTGTTTAGCCTGGGAGGTGGAGCCATTAGTTGGAGGAGTGTGAAGCAGAAATGCATCTCGGACTCTACCATGGAAGCCGAGTACGTGGCAGTCTCTGAGGCAGCCAAGGAGGCAGTGTGGCTCAAGTACTTCCTGCAGGACTTAGATGTGATTCCCGATTTGCCAGAGGGTATTACACTTTATTGTGATAATACTGGTGCAGTCGCAAATTCAAGGGAACCAAGAGCCCATCAGGCAAGTAAACATATCAACCGCAAGTACCACATCATATGACACTTCGTAAAGGAAGGAGACGTAGTTGTAGCCAGGGTTGCATCGGAAGATAATCTTGCTGACCCTTTCACGAAAGGCCTACCTTCAAAAGTTTTTGAAAGGCATGTGGAAGGAATGGGATTACGGTGTATGGCAGCATTGCTTTGAGTATAAGTGGGAGAAATGAGAGACTATGTAATAGAGTAGTATACTTAAAAGCATGCTTTGAGTATAAGTGGGAGATTGTTAGGATTGTATACTGCAAAGCATACTTTATGCTTGTATTACCTAAATTCCCTGTTACTACCTATGAGAATATTAATTCCATTTAATCACATGTTTTTGCATATTAATTCACGTTATGGTTATGCAAAATGAAATGTCTAATTATTTTGTATTGTAGATAATGTGGTGTGTTGGTGTCACACGGAAGATCACATTATCGGTGCCTTATAAAATAATATAATAGTTCACAACCTATATAATTATTAGACAAATTATATAAAAGGTTGTAGTGTGTGCTTGAGAATAGTTGGTCTTGACTATTAGCATACATTAGCGTATTTGCATACGTTGAACAGGATCGAGGTGAGATAGTATCTTCTGTACTGACTGTAAGAAGAACTAAATCTCGGATAATTATTATTTCTTAATTCTAAGTGTATAATATTTAATTGTGTATTTATAATAATTATTGCTTTGATTTATCATAGGTGAGAGTCAAAATGATCGACTCAATAAGCCTCGTATCTTGGGCAATAATATTGTTTATACGACAATTATTATTATTACTAGAAATCGTGTCCTGACTCGTGCGGGTTGATGATGTCCCCTTGAGGAGCTCGATAATGATTATTATATTAAACCCTGCAGGTGGATTTAATTCCGATATAATAATAAGGTTCGAGTGGTACTACTCTTGGATAAGATATTAATTAATTAAAGTCACAAGAGCTTATAATTAATTAATGGACATCCGATATCTTAAACACGGGAAATAATATATTTAATAAGGAGCCCAATTTCGTAATTTGGGATTTTGGTAGGAAGTGCAATATCAAACTTTTTAGTGGACTAAGTTAATATTAATTAATTCATCATATATTAGGAAGAGTCCTAATAAGGTAAGATGAATTAATTAGGAGTCCTTCCATAATCCTCCTTAAGATCCCTAGTAGTAGTCCAAGAGCCTATAAATAGGATATATGGGGCTTGGCCGATTTTATCACATACTTGCATAAGGAATTTCGATTTTTTTCTTCTAAGTGTTTAATTGTGGATCTTGACTTGTGTCTTTGATTCCACAATTGAGAGAACATTTTAATTCTTGCTACACATCGGAATTACTTGAAGAAAAGAAAATCGAGAGTTGTGAGGCATAAGAATTCGGCCAATCCCATAGGTGTCCAAACAAGATCCGGTAGCTCGTTGCCCACACAACGTCCGGTTCAAGGCGGATCATACTCTAGAAGATCTGAAGGTAGAAATACAAGGCGATCAAGAAGGAAGTAACCAACACGCTTCAAAAAGGTAATATCCTATGATCTTAGATCTAGATTAGGATATTTTAATTAATCAACATATTTAATTAATAAATAATAAATAATATTTAAATTGCTTATTAATCTTAGTAATTAATTAATTAGCATGCCTAAATAGATCTAATGCTCGTAGATGCGTAAAACGCTATTATCAACTTTCCCAAACTTCGCTTCCGCTGCGTTTTACTTTCCAACAGTAGGAACCTTCCTCGTAGTCAACTTTCGGCTGGTAGGACCAGGGTATCTTTGGGGTATCATTTATATATATATATATATATAAATATGTTATCATCTTTGTCATGATTCTCACTTCTCACGTTATATCTTATCTCACCCCCCTCACCTTTCTCTCTCTCTCTCTCTCTCGTCCCTTTCTCTCTCACGTTATATTCCTCTCTCTCTCGTTCTCTCTTGTATCTCCAGCTCTCGTCCTCTCTCTTCTCTCCATCTCTCTCGTTTCTTTTTTTTTTCCTGCAAGGTGGAGCTGAAGGATGGCAGCCGGCTTCTTCATTTTCCGGCGACGGACTGGAGTTGACGACCGGAGTTAGAGGGGCTGACATCTCCGGCGACGACTGAAACTCGACGGCGGCGTGGTGGACTGGAGCTGTTCCGGCCTTTGCTCAGGCGCCGACGCTCTTCACGGTTTCCGGCCATGGACGCGGATCCATTGATTCCGGCGACCGGAGGTGGTTTCTGTCCGGAACGGACGGCGGAACGGAAGATTGATAGATTTCCGGCGAGGAGTTGCAGGCGGAAATGGAGTTGGGTGAAAACCGGCCATGGACGGAAACGGGCTGGAGTTGGACGAGGTCCGACGGGTCAGTTTTTTTTCCGACGGCCGAGTTCCAGCAGGAGAATTGTTTTCTGACCGGATTCCGACGAGGGTTGCCGGCCGATCGACTTTTCCTGGTAAGTTTATGTGTGTGTAGATATATATATATATATATATTATGTGCATAGTGTGTTGAGTGTATAAATATATATATATATATATTGTGTGTGTTTCGTGTGTGTGTGTGTGTCATGTGGGTATATATATTTATATATATATATATATTATGTATGTATATTATATATATATATATATATATATGTGTGTATACGGGTAAATACGAGTATAGTATGTGTTTCGTGTTGGAATCGGAGTTATCTATTATGTTGTTTTCGGTCGATATCGTGTTATCGAATGAATCGTATTTCATTCAAGGTTGTTCGAGGGCTTGTGATTGTCGGAGGACGCCGTTGATCGATTCGTGGTAGAACGTTGATCGTGGAAGGACTTTCTCGCCTTCGGTTTGAGGCAAGTTTTATACTTGTACTAGTCAATGAGATTAATGTTATCATGTATGTGTATGAATGTGTGTATCATTTCGAGACTTGGTCTCTTTATGATTTTATTGATATCGGGGGATTGTTTGATACGATACCCTTCGGCAAATTATGCCAAATATTATTGTTGTTCATAAATGGCCGATTTAAGGCATTGCGATATTTGTTGGTAATATATTTGTCGATAGCCGGTTCGCGGTATCGACATATCGATTGTTATTGTTGATTGATGTTCCATTAAGATATTGTTGTCGATAGTCGGTTCGCGGCATCGACGTATCGATTGTTATTGTTGATTGATATTCCATCAAGATATTGTTGTGAATCGTCGTCATTGATATCAGTGTTTTTCTATTGATGTCGTATTGGCCGATTGAAGGCATTGACGTATTCGATTATCATCTTCGTTATCGGTAACCGATTAAAGGTGTCGAGACATCTGTTGTATAATTGTTATCGGTTAACCGTTCTAAAGGTAATCGATGTATTGAATTGGGATTAGCAAAGATAATTCCCACCCGTTGTATAATTATTATCGGTGAACCGTTCTAAAGGTAATCGATGTATTGAATTGGGATTATCAAAGCTAATTCCCATCCGTTGTATAATTGTTATCGATTGACCGACCTGGAGGTAATCGATGTATTGAATTGGGACTGTCGAAAATATTCCCATCCGTTGTATTGTTGTTATCGATTGACCGTTCTATGGTAATCGAAGTATTGAATTGGGACTGCCGAGGATAGTTCCCATCCGTTGAATTATTATTGTCGTGTTGGCCGACTCAAGGCAACACATTATTATTCTTGTGAACTCAGTAATTTTGTTATCGTTGAGGGTTGAGGAGTTCCCGGACTGTTGTGTTGTGATCGTTGCTCGTGTTAATCGGTCCTTAGGGATTTTGATCCAAGGGTGGTTGTTTTGAATATTGTTGGTCGTGTCGATCTTTCATTATTCGTGTGTCATCATTCACTTGGTGAGTCGTATGATCCGTATTGGATGTATTATCCTTTAAGTTTCGTTGTCATGTTGCATCGTGACATATCCGGAATCATATCTGCGTTCCGATTGGTTATTGTGTAGGATTTTTAGCCAGGCACACGATGATCATGCGTGGATGTTTCCGCATTGGACCGTGCACACGAGACGTAGTTCGTGAGGCTAATTAGGTACATTGTCCCACGTATATTTCTGGATTCCGTATACGGGGTGGACATGTGCACGGACACATTTCCGGATCGGGCGTACTGTGATGTCCATCTTTGAGCCGTACAATTTTTGATCGTTCATAGTCCATATTTGATTAGATGTGTTCGACGTTTTGTGATTAAGCGTTCATACGCCCGAGAGGTATGTTCGACAGTCGGGTTTGTTTCTTTGAGATCTGTATTGTGATGATTTACAGCTTCAGGCTGTTCGGCTTTCAGGCCATCGTGATATTTTGGCAATGGCCGCTCGGCTTTCAGGCCATCGTGATATTTTGGCAGCTTCGGCTGAGGGCTTTCAGGCCATTGTGATGTATCAGTATTTCCGTTGGAGCCTTCGGGCATTGTGATTCTTATTTATTTCAGCGTTGGTTTGGTTTACCTTCGGGTAATGTATTGTTGTGTTCTATATTGATGATTCGCCGTTGGGGACTTATGTTCTAACCTATTGAGTTGGTATTAATCGTATGACGTGGGCATAGTGTTTCACGAATGCTCGATTCTTACTTTGGTTTGTGAGCATCTCGTATTACCATTGTTGTACTGTTCATTCTGCCTTTGGATGCATATCATGTTGTACATGTATTTGATATTCATTATCTGGATGACTGACCCCGTGGGGGCGGAACATGTTTTCATGTTTTAGGTGCTTGCGAGGAGAAAGTTGAGACACAGTGGCATGACGATGGCGACGAGGCATTCGAGCGATACTAGTCCGAGATATTTTGGTGTTCATGTCAGTAAGACAGTTGGGAGTACTCCAATTTTGTTCAGTCGTTGTCGTTTTGTATTATCCGAGCAATAGGGGTGGCATTTCGGAACTGAAAATCCAAAACCGAACCGAAAAAACCCGAAAAAAGAACCGAAAAACCGAAACCGAAGAAGACCGAACCGAAAAACAAAAAAACAGAACCGAACCGAACTAATTTGGTTCGGTTCTCGGTTCGGGGTAGAGCGAAATCGAACCGAACCGAAATGGATCGAAGTCAAATTTCAACATACTAAAATGACTTTGTTTTTGTGATTTTGGTGTGTTTCGAATTTTAGTATAATTCGTTTTCCTTTTGTAAGACCCTCATGGGTCCAAGAAGGACCGATAATATGCTCATGAATTTGTGATTCAATTAATTTAGGTTGAGAGAATGAGCTACTGTGATTTACGATTGTTATATATTTTGAGATATTTGGAAATTGCTATGCAACTCTAGCTTTTATCTTGAACATATATATAACTCTTGTTGGCTTGTTGTTATAGATAACTTATTATATTGCATATAATATTTGAATTTATATTGTGAAGAACCGAAAAAACATCAAACCAAATCGAAACCGAACCGAATATTTATAAAACCGAACTTAACCGAACCGAACTTCAAAAAGAACCGAACCAAACCGAAACCGAATATTTGGTTCGACTCTCGGTTTCGGTCAAAAACCGAACCGAATGAAACTGAGTCCACCCCTACCGAGCAAGGCTCGTGGATGTTGTTGTATTTTATTTTGGCCATGTAGGCCCATCCTTGTCGTTGAAATTGTAATATCCGTATTTTTCTTTTCCTTGTATTTTCGTTTTTGGTGTATTTCTCGGTCGTAGTGACCCTCGTGTATCTTTTCAGCGTGTCCTCCCTGTCAAACTGTTGAACTGTATCCTCGTTGTGTTGTGCGGAACCGCCGTTTCGGGGTTGCCATGGATCCATTGCGTGTTGTTGGTCCCCAAATATTGATTCCCATCGTTTTATTCTCTTTCCGGATCATTTTTATCATTTTGGGACCCAAAATGGGGTGTGGGCCGCGGCACAAGGTGCGTGCGCCGCGGCACACAAATTTCTCCAAATGTTGGTCGGACACCAGATCGTGTGTCGCGGCACCCATCCGTGCCGCGCACACACGGTGCCAAAGGCCGCGGCACACCTATCCGGTGCCGCGGCACACTCGTGTGTCTTCCGCGACCAAAACCCGATCAGACTGCAGCCGCGGCACACGCAGCCGTGCCGCGGCACAACGCGAAAACCTGGGCGTAGATTTTCGGCCTGTGCCGCGGCACACTTTGGCTGTGCCGCGGCACACGGAGCGGTCAACTGTGCAGTTCGCCTTTATTAGGCGAAATCGGCCATTTCCATCCCCATTTTTCATCTGCGTCGCGAGAGAAAGGGTATAGAGGGGGAGAGTTCTTCATCCGGGGGTCGATTTTCATCATTTCTCTTCGGTTGTGAAGCTCTGGAAATCAATCTAACGCGCGTTCTACGGATCTTAGTACTCGAATCTTCCAAGGTAATGCTCTAAAACCCTATTTCGATTAATTTGGGGGTTTTGGGTTTTTCTTCCGATTCGCCCGTTTCGTTGGTGGATTCATGATGTATACGATTGATATTGTTAGTATCTTTAGTTTTCCTACGGATTCATGGATATTTTGTGGATTTTTATGGAATCGAGAGGGTTTGGTTGTGGTCCGCCCTCGTTGTTATTTTTGTATGAATATACATGAATCGTAGGCGGGTTTCCGGGTGTATTCCTTTTCCGTAATCGTAGAGTTGGTTGTGATTGTGTTGTTCGAATCGTTAGGTTCATCCGTCGGTTCCTCACGGCCGTGCTTGATTCTTCCGCTCCGCTCGCCACCGCTCATTAATCGAGGCAAGTATCCTTATGATCTTACAATCTTGGCATAGTAGTTTTGTATGAGAAATTGTGTGTGTGTGTATGCTCACTACGGGTTAGACTCGTGGGGTCTCGTAGGGGTCCACGGAGGTGTGGATCGACGGTTAATTGTGGTGCATTTTACAAATGTGATTTGATATTGGCATTTCCGAAATGAGTGCTTTCGAACGGTTTTCTTTATTGCATGCATTACTATATGTGTAAGATGTAAGTTGTTCATCCGGTTACTTGTACTAGCGTAATTGCTAACCCTCTGGGACCGTTTCGGGAAATTCGTTTTATGAATTTCAGTCGGGTTCATCGAGACGAGCGAGCTACGGACCAAGACACGGATGATGGCCGTGCGTGATGATTGTGCACGAGTGATGTTTTAGTGTCTTTTTGTGTCTTTTCGTCTTTTGTGGCTTTTGAACTAATGGTTGTACTCGAGTACTTAAGAGTTCTTGTCCGTCCGGTTGTATTGTTGCCTATATGTTTGTGTTGATTGATGATGTTATGTTTGACCGTAAACCGGGTGGATTATTCTGCTTGCGTCTTTATGACATGGTTTTGGTTTGTCGCTTACGTGAGTCGATGAGTATGATGTCGTTTCACTGGTGGGTCCCATATAGGGATTCACGGCGCAGAATATACCTCGAATATCTCGAGGGTGTTACGTAAATGGTATCGAGCTCTAGGTTTATGGATACCTAGGCTTGTCGGTTTATCGGGTCTTGTGGTGTTTGTTTTGCACATCATCGTCACGCCGCCATGATCCCAGATTTACCGGTCCGTAAGTTTTCCTTCCTCTGTTCATTATTTCCTTGCATCGTACCTTTGATTCTCGACTTGTGATTGTTCTTCTCTCGTACTTACCTCGTATGGCTTTTGCTACTTATTTAACTCCGGTATGGATGCCGAAGAGGTCGTGGTCGCGGTCGTGGTCGTGGACGCGGCCGGGACGTGGGGCACTGGGGCGGCCATGTCACGCTTCGGGAGCCGGCAGACGGCGACCGTCATAGCCATGCTTCTTCTCGAGCGTGCCGATCTTGGTATTGCGGCCGTAATGCAACAAATGGTGAACCAAATGGCGGCAATAGCTCAAAGTGTTCGTAACCCGGATCGTGCCCATGCTAATCGGGCGAGCGGACTGTTGGCTCCAAGATGTCATCAAGATGCATCCTCCTCGGCTGGAGCTTCGGACCCGATGGGTCGGGAAGGGTGGATTAAGGAGATATCTAAGGTCTTCGTTGCCACTAATCGTCCGAGGAACGTAGAGTCCCTATTGCTCAATACTTTCTCACGGGGACGCCACGGATTGGTGGGAAGCCGTTGGGCCCAAAGACCATGCCGCTTCGTGGCCGAGTTTCAGAGTTGATGGAGATCGAATATTGCCCGTGGCCGGCCGATGTGCTCGGGTACATGCTTTTATGATGCTCAACCACGGATATCCCCGTAGCTCAAGCTATTGCCGATTTTAATAAGGAGTTGGGTTATGTGAAGACCCAAGTTGTCGAGGAGAGTGACAAGATTTTCCATTTCTCCGTGACGGATGAAGTTGCCGATTCGGGACTATATGTCGGGCTCGTATGCACTACATTGAAGGATTATCGAGTAGGGCCCTTGCTTATGATATGTCGGTGACGGCAAGTGAGGCGGCCCGCGAGAGTAAGAAGCGTAAGTCCGCTGGAACTTTTCGGGCCACAAGAGTGGGGGTCGCAGAGATCCCAATCTGCTACCTTCCCCGCCGGCGGTGGTCCAGCCTGCTCCGGGGTCCTCGTGGAACTACCAAAGGCTCCTTTTCGTGATGTGAAGTGTTTCAATTGTGGTCGACGGGCCACATCACCGTACTTGTTTGAGCCCTTTGTCGACGTGTAATCGCAGGTGGCACCGGCCACAAGGCCGCTCAGGCCGAGAGGGAGAAAATTCTTGGTGCCCGGCTTCCATTCCAGCGCCTAGGGAACCAAGTGTGAATCGTGGATCGTTTGCTCCTCGCCTCCGCCGAGTGCTAGTCGGGGAGAGGTCGGGTCAGCCCTCTAAGGGGGAGCTTCTAGTGTTGGCTCCGCCCACCCGCGTGTCTATGAGATGCGGAGAGCCGATGATCCAAATGCTACCGTAGCGACAGTACCGTTTATATTCTTTCTCATCCCGTCGGTGTGCTTTTCGATTAGGTGCTACGCATTCGCTTATATCTCTCGGATTGTGTGCGCCGTTTGAGTCTCGACCGCTTGACACCTTGTGAGCCCTTCATCGTTAAGCTTCCTAGCGGTGATAGGATCGTTGGTGATCGGGAGGTTCGAGACTGCTCTGTGCTTATTTGTGAGAGGACTTGGCCCTCTAATCTTATTATTGTGAGTATCGAGGGTGAGGATTTGATCCTTGGTGATGACTGGCTCGAGCGGCATGGTGCGATCATGAACTACCGCACGAGAGTCATCACTATGTTAGCCGAGGACGGCACCGAGCACTCTTTTCGCGGGCGAAAGAGGGGAAGCAAACTCGTTATTAACGCCTTGAAGGCGATGAAACTCTGCGTAAGGGATGTATCGGTTATTGGTGCTATGCCTTGAAGGCGGGGATGGTGGAGTCGAGCTTTCGTCGATTCCAATCGTTAATGAATTTCCTGATGTTTTTCCCGACGAGTTACCGGATTGCCACCGGATCGTGAGGTCGAGTTCGCTATAGAGTTAGAGCCGGGTGCGGCTCTATTTCAAGGCACCCTATCGCATGGCACCTTCAGAGATGTCCGAGTTGAAGAAGCATTGGGTGAGCTTCTTGAGTCGGGTATGTTCGACCGAGTGCCTCGCCTTGGGGCGCACCGGTCCTGTTTGTGCGGAAGAAGGATGGTTCACTACGTTTGTGTATCGACTATCGCGAACTAAACAAGGTGACCATCAAGAACAAGTATCCTTTGCCGAGAATTGATGACTTGTTCGATCGGTTGCAGGAGCTACGGTATTCTCGAAAATTGATTTGAAATCGGGTACTATCACTCCGGTGAGAGAGTCCGATGTGCCAAGACAACTTTTTCTCGAGATACGGACATTATGAGTTTGTAGTTATGCCTTTCGGGTTAACTAATGCGCCGGCGGTGTTCATGCAGTTGATGAACAAAGTTTTTATCGAGTATTTGGATAAGTGCGTCGTCGTCTTTATTATCGATTTATATTCTTATTTATTCGAAGAATGATGAAGAGCATGCCTATCATTTGCGGGTAGTATTAAACATTTTGAGGACCGAGCAACTCTATGCAAAGTTCTCGAAATGTGAGTTCTGGCTGAAGGAAGTGATATTTTTAGGTCACGTGATTTCAGCCGAGGGGGTTCGTGTGGATCCGCAGAAGATTGAGGCCGTGTTGGATTGGGCACCGCCCAAGAATGTGAAGGAGCTCCGTAGTTTCTTAGGTTTAGCTGGCTACTACCGTAGGTTCGTCGAGGGTTTCTCGAAACTGGCTCGACCACTTACACAGTTGCTACAGAAATCCGAGAAGTTCGTCTGGAATGACGAGAGGCAGTCGAGTTTTGAGGAGCTGAAGAAGCGTTTGACTTCAGCCCCAGTTTTGGCGTTGCCATGTGGCAACGAGGGTTTTGCCGTTTATAGCGATGCTTCGGTCGTGGTCTCGGTGCGTATTAATGCAAAGACGGTAAGACCATTGCCTTTGCGTCGAGACAGTTGAGGCCGTATGAGCTTAACTACCCTACTCATGATTTGGAGTTAGCGGGAGTCGCTTTTGCGCTCAAGATTTGGCGTCATTATCTTTTCGGCTCTGCATGTCCGATTTTTACCGATCATAAAAGTCTGAAATACATATTTACTCAATGGGAGTTGAATATGAGGCAGAGGAGGTGGTTGGAGTTGATTAAGGATTATGACCTCGAAATCCTTTATCATCCGGCAAGGCGAACGTCGTGGCCGACGCCTTGAGCCGAAACCGATTGACCGCGATCGCTTGAGATCCTTACGCCTCGGTCCGAGCTTCGCGATCTTTAATCGAGTTAGATGTTGAAGTTTTGTTGCACTGGAGCCGTCGGGCAACTTCGTGCTTTAGAGGTTTCGCTGCCTTTGATCGATGAAATTAAGTCAAGCGATTAGAGGACCCGATGATTACTCAAATCCGAGAGAACGTTCTAAAGGAAAGTCTCCTGATTTGTGATTCACGAGGATGGTGTTTTGAGATTCCGAGCCGGCTTTGTGTGCCGAACGACTCGAGTTGAGACAATATTTTACGGGAGGCCCATGCTACACCTTACTCCGTTCATCCCGGTTCGAGTAAGATGTACAAGGACTTGAGAAGGAATTTCTCGTGGAATGATATGAAGGATGAGGTCGCATGCTTGTAGCGAGATGTTTGACTTGTCACAGGTCAAGATCGAGCATCAACGACCGGTCAAGTTATTGCCACTTCGCTCCGAATGGAAATGGGAAGATATATCGATGGATTTCGTTACGAGTTTGCCGAGATCGAGGTCGGGCATGAATATGGTATGGGTGATTGTTGATCGCCTGACCAAGTCGGCACATTTTCTGGGCATCAAGGACACTTGGGGCCCGGAGAAGTTAGCTCGTGTGTTTATTGCGCAAATCGTGAGACTTCACGGTACTCCGAAGTCTATTGTTTCGGATCGTGACGGCCGCTTTGTATCGCACTTCGCAAAGCGGTGCATAAGGCGTTAGGTACCCTTGCGTTTGAGCACCTCTTTTCATCCCCAGCAGATCGACAGTCGGAACGCAATATCCAGACTTTCGAGGACTTCTTGAGAGCATGTGCTCTCGATAGGAGTAGTGACTGGGAGGAACATTTGCCGCTGATCGAATTCACGTATAACAATAGTTGGCACGCGTCGATTCGGATGGCACCGTATGAGGCACTTTATGGGCGACGATGTCGATCACCGATTTGTTGGAATGAGGCGTCCGATTTGGTCGGGACCGAGCCGGATGTCGTTTTAGAGACGAGGTGGAAGATAGAATTAATTCGGGAACGGATGTTGACTGCCCAGAGTCGACAGAAGTCGTATGCCGACGTCCGTCGTCGACCTTTGGAATTCAAGGTGGGAGACCACGTTTTGCTAAAGGTGTCGCCGACGAAGGGAGTTTTTCGTTTTGGGAAGAAAGGAAAGTTGAGTCCGAGATTTATCGGCCCCTTTGAGATCCTCGAGCGAGTAGGTGGGTTGGCATACCGTTTGGCGTTACCTCCGGCCTTGAGTCATGTTCATAGCATTTTTCATGTTTCCCAGTTGAGGAAATATGTTCCGGATCCTAGTCACGTCATCGATTATGGCGAGATTGATATTGCTGAAGATATTACTTTTGAGGAGCGTCCTTTGAAGATTTTGGAGCATCGTGAGAAACGATTGAGGCACAAGACCATACCTTTGGTCAAGGTGCAGTGGTCGAGACACGGTGTCGAGGAAGCAACTTGGGAAACCGAGGATAGCATGCGTGCTAGGTACCCGGAGTTGTTTGTTTCTTAAGTTTCGGGACGAAACTTATTTTTAGAGGGGTAGAATGTAATATCCGTATTTTTCTTTTCCTTGTATTTTCGTTTTTGGTGTATTTCTCGGTCGTAGTGACCCTCGTGTATCTTTTCAGCGTGTCCTCCCTGTCAAACTGTTGAACTGTATCCTCGTTGTGTTGTGCGGAACCGCCGTTTCGGGGTTGCCATGGATCCATTGCGTGTTGTTGGTCCCCAAATATTGATTCCCATCGTTTTATTCTCTTTCCGGATCATTTTTATCATTTTGGGACCCAAAATGGGGTGTGGGCCGCGGCACAAGGTGCGTGCGCCGCGGCACACAAATTTCTCCAAATGTTGGTCGGACAATCTGTACTGTGTGCCGCGGCACACCCATCCGGTGCCGCGGCACAGTGCCAAGGCACACCTATCCGGTGCCGGGGCACACTCGTGTGTCTTCCGCGACCAAAACCCGATCAGACTGCGGTGCCGCGGCACACGCAGCCGTGCCGCGGCACAACGCGAAAACCCGGGCGTAGATTTTCGCCCGTGCCGCGGCACACGGAGCGGCCAATCAGGCATTCGCCTTTATTAGGCGAAATCGCCATTTCCATCCCCATTTTTCATTCATACGCGAGAGAGAGGGTATAGAGGGGGAGAGTTCTTCATCCGGGGTCGATTTTCATCATTTCTCTTCGGTTGTGAAGCTCGGAAATCACTCTAACGCTGCGTTCTACGGATCTTAGTACTCGAATCTTCCAAGGTAATGCTCTAAAACCCTATTTCGATTAATTTGGGGTTTTGGGTTTTTCTTCCGATTCGCTCCGCTTTCGTTGGTGGATTCATGATGTATACGATTGATATTGTTAGTATCTTTAGTTTTCCTACGGATTCATGGATATTTTGTGGATTTTTATGGAATCGAGAGGGTTTGGTTGTGGTCCGCCCTCGTTGTTATTTTTGTATGAATATACATGAATCGTAGGCGGGTTTCCGGGTGTATTCCTTTTCCGTAATCGTCTAGAGTTGGTTGTGATTGTGTTGTTCGAATCGTTAGGTTCATCCGTCGGTTCCTCACGGTCGTGCTTGATTCTTCCGTTCCGTTCGCGTCACCGTCTATTAATCGAGGCAAGTATCCTTATGATCTTACAATCTTGGCATAGTAGTTTTGTATGAGAAATTGTGTGTGTGTGTATGCTCACTACGGGTTAGACTCGACGGGGTCTCGGTAGGGGTCTACGGAGGTGTGGATCGACGAGCTTTGCTTTTAACCACTACGGGTTAGATCCGACGGGGTCTCGGTAGGGGTCCACGGAGGTGTGGATCGACGGTTAATTGTGGTGCATTTTACAAATGTGATTTGATATTGGCATTTCCTAAATGAGTGCTTTCAACGGTTTTCTTTATTGCATGCATTACTATATGTGTAAGATGTAAGTTGTTCATCCGGTTACTTGTACTAGCGTAATTGCTAACCCCTCCTGGGACCCGCTTCGGGAAATTCGCTTTATGAATTTCAGTCGTGGTCATCGAGACGAGCGGGCGCTGACCAAGACACGGATGATGGCCGTGCGTGATGATTGTGCACGAGTGATGTTTTAGTGTCTTTTTGTGTCTTTTCGTCTTTTGTGGCTTTTGAACTAATGGTTGTACTCGAGTACTTAAGAGTTCTTGTCCGTCCGGGTTGTATTGTTGCCTATATGTTTGTGTTGATTGATGATGTTATGTTTGACCGGTAAACCGGGTGGATTATTCTGTTTTGCGTCTTTATGACATGGTTTTGGTTTGTCGTTTACGTGAGTCGATGAGTATGATGCTGTTCAGCCTGGTGGGTCCCATATAGGGATTCACGACGCTGTAATATACCTCGAATATCTCGAGGGTGTTACAGAAATTCCATATCGGAATAGTATGTCGGACATCATAGTACGGTCTGTGATTTCCTATTTTGGTAAGTTTGTTGTATTTTAGTCGTGTTCGCCTGGTGGATCACCTGGTATGGGGTCCTCGGCACTGTAATAACCCAATGGGATTTGGGGGTGTTACAAAATGCTCCTGGGGTCCCTTAACTTAATTTTAGATAACGATTTAGTCCTTTATCTTTTTTTTGTCCCAACTAAGTCCTTTATCTTTCTAATTTTAAGCAAAGTTAGCCTTTTCCGTTGGTCTCCGTTAACTGTTGTTCAGGTGGCTGTTAAGTTCCTGACTATCACCTACGTGGCTATAAACATTCCTACGTGTCAAATGCCCTAACCTATGTGTCAATTTCCTAACCTATGTGCCATGCATCGGCCATGGGGGCCGACAGAGTTGCCAGAAGCCCGGATGTAATAAGGGAGCCGAGAGCCGGATGGCTTATTACAAAGCCCATGGAGGCGGGCGGAGGTGCCAGCACTTTGGATGCACTAAGAGCGCGGAGCCGCACGGCGGGGGAAGTCAGCGGCGGCCGGCGTTGTGAGTTTTTAGGGTGCCTGAAGGGGGCGCAGGGGAGCACGATATTCTGCAAGGCGCACGGAGGCGGGAGACGGTGCATCTTCTCAAGTTGCCCGAAGGGGGGAAGAGGCGCATCACAGATTGCTGCGTGAGGCACGACGGGGGGAAGAGGTGCACTTCTCAGGGTTGTACCAAGAGCGCGCAGGGGTGAGAAAATTGACACATAGGTTATGGATTTGACACATAGGTTAGGGATTTGACACGTATGAATGTTTATAGGCACGTAGGTGATAGTCAACAACTTTACAGCCACCTGGACAACAATTAATGGAGACCAATGGAAAAGACTAACTTTGCTTAAAATTAGAAAGATAAAGGACTTAGTTGGGACAAAAAAAAAAGATAAAGGACTAAATCGTTATCTGAAATTAAATTAAAGGACCCGAGGAGCATTTTAGCATAAAAATATCACTTTGAGTAATGAATAGAAAGGAAAACATACATAATTTTGATTGAAGCCGTTCGTAAATTATAATATCAAATAAAATGTTGAGTTTTAAACATAAGCAAAAATTCAAACTTTTATCGAAAAATAAAACTGGTGCATCGCACGTGTCAGAATGCCTCGTTTAAAATTAAAATTGAGTACATCAAAATTTATATGGATTTTTTAAAATCTAATTGAATACATCAGTATTTTAATGGATTCTTGAATTCCTTAAAAATCCTTTAAAGTCAGGAATTGAATATACCCTCTAAATGTAAAACACGTCGGAAACAATATGAGCAGTAGAATTTATGAAAGGGTTTAGGCGTGTTTAGATGATAAGTTTTCAAGTTAGGCTTAAATTTTAACCTAAAAGGTATTTATTCCTCATTAGGCCTGGGACTTTTTGGTTCTAAGGATAAAAATACAGGTATCGAAATCGAATCACGTAGGAACCAAACAGAACCGAAACTGAACCAAAACCGATTTTGTGTTGTTCGGACGGAATATTATATTTTATTAAGAATATATTATATTATATTATATTAATTATGTATAATAAGAATATATTATATTATAGTTTATTCAGATGTGTCGGTTTCTCGGTTCGGTGCAGTTCAGACGGTTCCTCTTTAAAACGAAAAAGTGAACCGCGAACCGAACCGATTACTAGTAGTACAAACCGAACCGACAAAAAATATTGCTAAGAACCGAACCGAACCGTCGGTTCTGATGCGGTTCGGATCGGTTTCACGGTTCCCGATTTCAAAAGTCCCAGTCCTATTCCTCATGCTATCGGTTTTGTCGGGTTTTACCATTTTCTCTTTGTAAGACCCGGACCCGACCCAAAGAAAATAGATGTGTTAAAAATAAAACCCAACCCGACCCGACCAGAATGACGAATTCAGATCGGTTCTTCATGTTTCTGGGTCGAAAGCCCCGACCCTAGAAAATTTTTCTATCCACCCCTAAGGATGGTCACCCAATGACATGGCAAGAAACCAAACACTCATGTGTCCGTACATCGTCATTCAGTCGCTGGATCAGTGCTGTTAGTTCTACTTCTATTAGTAACAAACTGTCATGGGACATTTAGTTTTCGGGAAGTGATCCCTCCACAACACTATTTGACCATCCACAACAATTTATTGTGGATGGACCATTTTACCCTTCTTGCCTTTTAGAAAAATTGTAACTTTATTTTTTTTAAAAAAATATGGAATATTAATATTAAAAGTCTAATGCTTTTATTTAAAGTTAAAAATAAAAATTAAAAAATTAAAAATATTTGGATATGATTTACAATTAACCTTTACTTTGTTTTTTAGATTTTTAGATTTTTTTGTAAAATAATATTTATTTATTAATATCTCAATTTAAAAAAAGGTTTATAAATTAGATCCAAATTTTTTAATTTTTTATTTTTTATTTTCAAATTTTAAATAAAAACATCCAATTTTAAGTACCAATATTCCAGATTTTTTAAAAAATATGAGAAAAAAATAAAGTTTCATTTATTTTTATATTTTTTTAGACTTTTATATTTTTATTATTATTTTATTTTTATTACAAAAATCTAAAATTTTTTATTATATTTTTAATCTTAAATAAAAGCATTAGATTTTTAATAT
This sequence comes from Orobanche coerulescens, assembly GCA_033398695.1. Taxonomy (NCBI): domain Eukaryota; kingdom Viridiplantae; phylum Streptophyta; class Magnoliopsida; order Lamiales; family Orobanchaceae; genus Orobanche; species Orobanche coerulescens. The sequence goes on along the minus strand of CM065805.1, from coordinate 22,444,672 downwards.
TAACTTTCAGATTTTCTTGAAAAAAATCTAGTTTCAATTTTTCTAAAAAATACAGATTTTTTTATTTTTTATATTTCTTTAGACTTTATATTTTTGTTATTATTTTATTATTATTACAAAAATCTGAAATGGAGTCCCTAACGGGTGAAACGGATTAAACTTTAGTTCCTTGTTTGAAACACTTAAAACTTTAGTCCCTTAAGTGATAAAAATGGCAAACTTCAGTCCCTAGTAGAGCTATTTTGCCTTTCATTTATTTTCGTTAACTTTTTATTTATCTATTTTTTTCTAATTCTAAGATTTAAATTTTTATTTTTTACTCATCAAATTTTCATGTTCCATTTTTTTTTTAAATTTTAAAAATAATACACTACCAACGTAATCACGTTCCAAAATGAAATAGCGTTTCAAACGAAAATAAATTACAATCCAAAATAAAAAACAAAATAAAAGCATTAGACTTTTAATATTAATATTCCATATTTTTTAAAAAAATAAAGTTACAATTTTTCTAAAAGGCAAGAAGGGTAAAATGGTCCATCCACAATAAATTGTTGGGGATGGTCAAATAGTGTTGTGGAGGGATCACTTCCCTTAGTTTTCAAATGAGATATTGACCAAAAAAATATGGAGGTGGGCGCCATTGTTTTTTTTTTTTGGAACGGCGAACACACACACCCACTAATACTACTCCTAAATCTACTCCTTTTTTCCACAATGAGACTTGAATCCACAACCACTTTGGGAGGGGCACCTATCCACCACACCCGATACCGCTGGGCTACAAGCCCTTGGGTGTGAGCGAACTTGCCTATGTCTTCTCTCCGACTTCGTTTTCTATTGGCTAAAGAACAACCACACACTTGTCTCGTCTTCGATCGGTCCGAGTACAACAACCGTTACAACCGCTTGTCTTCTATTGGTCCAAGCATAACCACTCTCAAAATAAACTTTGTGTATCTAGTATTCTATCGGAACTAGATAATCCTTATTTACGAATATTGGAGTGTAATCCTAACAATGCCGGATCAAAGATCCTAATAACACCGGATTAGTGACTCTTAATTCGTTTCTCTAACACTCGTGTATGAGTGATGCAACACTCACAACCAAATGAAAAGAATACAGAGTATACTAAATATTACAATGTGTATCAGTCTTTGTATCTTTTTCCTCACAACTTAGAATGCAATAATAGATAGAAATATGAGCTCAAGAATGCTTTGAATGCTTGTATACTTGAATGCTTGAAGTTGTGTGAACAGGATCTGTTCTATAAGCTCGTACCTCTGTACCCAAGTCCTATGGGTATTTATAGTGTCAAGTCCTTCTTCATATGCTGAAAAATGTATTATTAGCGTGCGCTAATAATCCTTCATAGCGTGCGTTATCGAGCTTTGACTTGACTGATCTGAACGGTCATTAAACTGTACCAACGGTCATAATATACGTCTAGCGTGCGCTAGTCGGTCTTCTGTAGCGTGCGTTATCGTCGGTCAACAGGTCTTCACTTTTGACTGTTGAATCTTGTCGGTTTGTCTCCCCAACGTCTCTTTTCCAATGGATAAAAATGTACTTAGCGTGCGCTAGTAATGATACATTAGCGTGCGCTAGTATTATTTTATATTAGCTTTCCAGATTTTACGGATCTCCTTTTTGACGTTTGCGTTCCAATGAATAAGTTGACTAACGGTAGGAATTTGAACGCTTAGCGTACGCTAACAAATATATTGTAGCGTGCGCTACAACTTTTCCAGATAACGTACGTTAGCTTGTTTAGCGTACGTAATTGCTTCCTTGATTTGAGTCCAGAGCCTACTGGACCACCAATATGATTTCCGGTAGCGTGCGCAAGGTTTGACATGTAACATGCGCTAAGACCTCTGAATAGCGTAGGTAATTATACTTCCGTAGCGTGCGCAGATGATTTTCCTTTTTCTGTCCAGACCTTACTGACTCTCTGCCTTGAGTGCGATAGCGTGCGCTAAGATTGACAACTTAGCGTGCGCTGATATTGTAGGTTTTGCGTGCGCTATCCATCAGGTGACTCCAACTTGACTGCAGATTACTTGCCTGACTGCAGGTGACTTTCCCTCGATAGCGTGCGCTACCATTCAGTCTGTAGCGTGCGCTAGGAACAGAATCCTTCAATGTAACAGCTCGATGAGATAGTTTTTGTTAAATGTTTTGAATATAATCATCGGGGAAATTACAGCCAACTACCCTATTAGATGGCCTCTTTACACTTTAGTCCCTATTGTTTCATAAATTACAGCGAAGGACAAAAATCTGAATTGGTGTTGACTTCTATTAAAAAGACGAAAATGCTCCTCTATTTACTTGAAAAAACATTTCTTTTAAAATGCATTTCATATTAAACAAATAGCTTATAAGTTATTAAAGTGTTTGACTAATACATTTCTTTTAAAAAATATTCTTTTTTCAGAAAATAATTTTTTTTCGAAATAAAATTTTTTTTCCAGAAAATATATTTTTTTCTGCAAAAATATTTTATTTTATTTTTTTCCCAGTAAACAATTTTATTTTTCCAAAAAAAAAATATTTTTTCAAGAAAATAATTTTATTTCGAAAAAATATTATTTTGCCAAAAAAAAAAAAATCCTCCAGAAAATATTTTTTTTAATTTTTTCGAAAAAATAATTTTATTTTTTCGAAAAAATAATATTTTTTTCCAGAAAATAATTTAATTTCGAAAAAAATATTATTTTGCCAAAAAATACCTTTTTCTCCAGAAAATATTTTTTTTTAATTTTTTCGAAAAAATAGTTTTATTTTCAAAAAAAATAATATTTTTTCCAGAAAATAATTTTATTTCGAAACAAATATTATTTTGCCTAAAAATAATTTTTTCTCCAGAAAATATTTTTTAATTTTTCGAAAAAAATAAAAATTCCATAAAATAATATTTTTTTCGAAAAAATAATATTTTTTTCCAGAAAATACTTTCTTTTTTGGAAAAATATTTTTTTCTAGAAAGCTTGAAAATTTATTACACTGAAGTACAAAAGTGTTATATATATTACAATGAGGTCCAGCATGTGCCACCCACGTGAGGTGAAAAATAAATGGGTAAACAAGAAAAGGAAAAATAAAAGGGCAAATTCGGAATATCAGTACTCTCTCTCCAGTGACATCATCTGAAAATTTGACTTTTGTCCTTCGTTGTAAATATAGTTTCTGGATAGTGCAAAGTTTGTCCTCCATTGTAATATCTGAAACAATAGGGACCAAACTGTAATTAGACCATCTTAAAAGGTAGTCAGATGTAATCATCATCAAAATACTTGAGTCAACAATCTCCCCCTTTTTGATGATGTCAAAACATTTAATATATACATGCAAAAATGTTTAAAAATTTTCGAATCAAAGTAACTTGTTCGATATGTTAGTACGTTCGGGTTTTTTTTTGGAGTGTTTCTCCCCCTTTTTGACATTAACAAAAAGGACTCCCCCTGAATGGTTGCGTATAGCAAAATACCAAGTAGAACACATAATTAATATTAACGAACCAAACATAACCAATAATCATGAAGAGCATCGAAAACCAAGATAACCAAACGAAGGGAATGCGCATTTCATTGAAAATGATCCAAACATTACACAGAAATAACCGAAGCACACATCAAAACATATGAAATAAAATTTCGCTACATCGAGAATCAATGTCCTAAAAACTAAAGTGCATGCTCGGATGAGGAAGGTGGAAGCGGGAACGATGGATGAGTGAAACGAATGAAATCTTCAAGCAGCCCGCGCACTCCTTGAACCTTGGAGCGGAGAGAACGGACATCTTCACGGATTTCCAATTGTGAGGTTTCGATGCTACGCATCCGTGAAATGAGGTCACTCTATTCTTCCTCGGTAAGTCTCTCTCTCATCGGACGTTTGCCCTTAGAAGTGGGCTTCCTCACAAATTCTCGTGTTTGCATTTCTCGAAGGGTGTGCGGCCCTCGTCGAGTAATTCGCTCTTCCGGTGTCGGCATACGAGTCCCTTTCTCCACTTGATCGTCTTCATGGAGGTGCGGAAAGAGAATCCATCCCCGGTTGATTGTGCGTACATAGTGCATGGCCTTGAGAGAGTAATCGGAAATTTCATGGCCGATAGACATCGGAACGGCTTTGTCCTTCGTCAAGTCCACTTGATGAAATTTGAAGATCGCCGTTAGGATGGAGCCGTACGACATTCTAGCCTTGCGGGACCGTGAAGCGTAATTCTTCGACCGAAAGAGGTCGCTCTTGACTTTCATCCAGCTTGTGACAATCGCGGCAAAGTCAACCCTGTCATCATTTAGCACTCGGTACACCACATGTTTATCGATTCCGACCAACTTATGTTGCGTGTTGACCTTGGGCATTATACACTTGGTGAGTGCGACCAAAAGAAGTCGAATATTAATCCCGAAATTATTGTTCTGAAAGGCCTCATCGGTGATGTCGATGATGGCTTTGGAGCTCAAAAATTCCTTGACATCAATCTCAGTAACTCCATATTCTTCAGTGATCGATTTCCCAGAACAAGAAAAGCCATCGGACGACAAACCAAATAATTGAGTTAAAATCTCCGAAGAGACTTTCACTACAGTTCCTCCAACCAAACTCCCTAAAACTAAGGATGAGAATCCTTCACTCTCATCAATATGAAGATTCGCGTAGAATTCGCGAACTAACTTGGGAAAGACAGGTTCCTTACATTCAACAAAACAGGAAATTCCGATAGAAGAGAAAAAATCCGAAATAACAACATTCACCCATTCCAGGCTGTGGAAATTGAAGTAGTAACAGTCCGTCAATTGTTCCTGAGGGAGGATTTCAGAAAAAACCTTGGAAGCGGTATATGACACGAAACGAGATGCATCGTATTCTGGTTCGCGGGTACGTTTTGTGCTTTTGTAAGACTTTTCCATAGCTTTTCTGCCCTTGCTCGACATGAATATGAAAGGAATTGAAAGATTTGAAGAAGGAAATCGGGATTATATGAATCGGATTTTCTGGGCTGTTCAGGGTTTATATAGGGAACTGAACTGGTTTAATTAGAGTACGCAAAGAATGTAGGATTAGCGTACGTTATGAATATATAGGTAGCTTACTGGACTGTCCAGTAGAATAATACGGAATATGAAGATTTTATCTAGCGTACGCAAGTGATAAGGGATTAGCGTACGCTATCGAAGGAAATCATACAGCAATGGGAAGTTAGCGCGCGCTAGCGAATGGAACGTTTCTAAGAGATTGATTTCTCGAGTAGAAAACTAATTTCAAAAATTGTCTAGATGTCCCATACCAAGTTGCAAGCGAATAGTGTTAAATGATTCCTCGGGAAGAGGTTTCGTAAAGATATCAGCTAGTTGATCTTTCGTCCCGACAAAAATTAAGAAAATATCTTTCTTTTGCACATGATCGCGTAAAAAATGATGTCTAATATCTATATGCTTAGTTCTACTATGCAACACAGGATTTTTACTCAAGTTAATTGCACTAGTATTATCACATAAGATAGGGGTATTTTCAAAATAAATGCAGTAGTCGCGGAGTTGATTTTTAATCCATAATACCTGAGCACAGGCACTCCCTGCAGCAACATATTCGGCCTCAGCTGTAGACAACGCTACATTGGTTTGCTTTTTACTTCCCCAAGATATTAAGCATGATCCAATAAAATGACATGTACCACTAGTACTCTTCTTATCAATTTTGTATCCGCCGAAATCAGCGTCACTATATGCAATCAAATTAAAGTCCAAGCAAGAAGGATACCATAGACCTAGTCCGATGGTCCAATTCAAGTAACGAAAAATGCGTTTACAAGCAATTAGATGGGATTCCTTAGGATTAGCTTGGAATCGAGCACATAAGCACGTAGCGAATATTATGTCTGGCCTAGAAGCAGTTAAATATAGCAAAGATCCGATCATACCTCGATATAGTTTTTGATCTATGGATTTGCCATTTTCATGTTTTTCTAATTTCATTGATGAAGACATTGGCGTTGAAATCACTTTGCTACTCTCCATTTTGAATTTCTTTAGGAGATCATTTGAGTACTTTGTTTAATGAATAAAGATTCCATCTTCGCATTGCTTGATTTGAAGCCCGAGGAAGAATGTTAATTCTCCCATCATACTCATCTCGAACTCTCCCTTTATAAGATTAGAGAAATCTTGGCACAATGATTCGTTAGTAGCCCCAAAAAAAATGTCATCAACATAAATTTGGCAAACAAGTATATCATTATTCGATATTTTCACAAACAAGGTATTATCGACTTTACCTCTTTTATAATCATTTGCAATTAAAAATTGACTTAAACGATCATATCATGCTCGGGGTGCTTGTTTCAACCCGTATAGTGCCTTGTTGAGCTTGTAGACGTGATCCGGGAATTGGTGATCTTCAAAACCAAGAGGTTGCTTGACATAAACTTCTTCTTGAATATAGCCATTCAAGAATGCACTTTTCACATCCATTTGAAATAGCTTGATCTTTTTGTGAGTAGCAAATGCACATAACAAACGGATGGCTTCGAGTCGAGCCACAGGAGCAAAACTTTCTTCGTAATCAAGACCTTCCTCTTGATTATACCCTTCTGCGACCAAACGAGATTTATTTCGGATTGTGTAACCGTCTTCGTCACACTTGATTTTGTGCACCCATTTAGTTCCAATAATTGTTTTTTCTTTAGGCGCGGGAACTAAATTCTATACGTTATTGTGCATGAATTGAACAAGCTCCGCTTGCATTGCCATCATCCAACTTTCATCATCAAGAGCCTCGGATATATTTTTGGGAACTATTTCGGATACGAAAGCACAATGAGCCATAAATTCGGTGGTTCTCCTTCGAGTTTGAACACCGTCTTCAATATTTCCAATCATGAGATCTTTTGGATGGTCTTTGATGTGCCTCCAATCTTTCAGTAGACTCTCGATTGTCTTCTTTTGGATTTCCGAAATTTTCTCCATTTCGTTTGAGGGATGAGAATCCGGAAAAATACCTACATCATCAAAACATTCTACCTTTCTCGGGGGTGAGATCATATCGTTGAATTTAACATGAATGGATTCTTAAACTTTATTTGTTCTAATGTTATAAACACGATATGATTTGCTATTTGTAGCATAACCAAGAAATATTCCGGAATCGGATTTAGCATCAAATTTCCCCAAGTTATCCTTACCATTATTTAGGATAAACACATTGCAACCAACAGGATGGAAGTAAAATATATTTGGCTTATTGCCCTTCCATAATTCATACGGAGTTTTAAGGTTAGTTCTACGAACATGAACTCGGTTAATCACATAGCATGCCGTAAAAATTGCTTCGGCCCAAAAATATTGCGGAAGAGAATATTCGTTAAGCATAGTTCTTGACATTTCCTCCAAAGATCGATTTTTCCTTTCAACAACTCCATTTTGTTGAGGCGTTCTAGGAGCCGAAAAATTGTGATTAATACCATATTTGTCACATAAAAGCTCAAACGGAGTGCAATCGAATTCACCTCCGTGATCGGTGCGAATAGAAATTATAGAAAGATTTTTCTCATTTTGCACCAAACGACACCATTTGGAAAACTCGGAAAATGTGTCATCTTTATGAGCAAGAAATCTAACCCAAGTGAAACGGGAATAATCATCAACAATAACCAAAGTATAAAGTTTACCATTTAGACTAACATATCTAGATGGTCCAATCAAATCCATATGCACAAGTTCAAGAATGCGGCTAGTGGAAACCTCGAATTTTGATTTGAAAGATTCTCGAGTATGTTTCCCTTTTATGCATGATTCACACAAATGCTTCCGATCAAATTTGAGTTTGGGTAAACCACGGACAAGATCGTGTCTCGATAAAATAGAAATGATGGGTAGAGATGTATGCCCCAATTTATGATGCCATAAATATGCATTATCATCCAAAGTAATAAGGCACTTTTCATTAAATGAACTTTTATCATTAAGATCAACAATATAAATGTTTCCACATCTCAAACGGATGAATGCAATTTTATTATTTCTAAATGCCGTGCAATGAGTTTGCTCAAAGAGAATTTTAAAACCTTCGTCGCATAGTTGAGAAACGCTAAGTAAATTATGATGCAAACCTTCAACAAGTAATACTTTGTTGATAGAGGGAGAAGGTTCCTTACCGACTTTTCCGATGCCTTTAATCTTTCCCTTTTGATTGTCGCCAAAGGTCACATGTCCTTGTTCTTGATATTCGAAGTCTTCAAACAAGTCCTCGGAGCCACACATGTGCCTTGAGAATCCGCTATCAATGTACCACTTGCTTTTCCTTGGTGTCGGTACCTACAAAAATAGTATTTCTTGGTTGTTTCGGTACCCAAGCCCTTTTGGGTCCTCCAAAGTTAACGATACTTATAGCATTCGGAACAATTGTCCATTTTGGAACCCATATTTGTCTAACTTTGATAGTTCTCAACTTTGAACGAACGTTATCATGAAATCGTTGTTTGAAAGGAGTTTTTGAATTCTCGGCTTCGGTTTTCTTTATTTTGTCAAGATTGATAAGAGATTGTTCCCTTTTAAACGGGTCGAAACCAAGACCGTGTTTTAACAATGGGGATTTTTGAATGGATAAGAGCTTTTGAATTTCTCGTTTCCGAGAGTAAATTTGTTCAAAATATATTTTAGCTCCTTTTGAGTTTTCGTCAACTCAATTTTCAAAACGTTTTCTTTTTCAAGGCATAAGGTATGGTCGAGTTCAATAGTTTTGCCTTTGTTTTGAGGAGAAGATTTTTCGAGTTCTAGAGATTTTATTTTCCTCTTTAAAGACATATTCAATTTAACAATCTCGTCGTATTCTATATTCAAAGATTCAAACGCACTTAATAACTCATCGTCATGATGAACTTCTTGTGAATCGCAAAAGTCGAATGAATCATATTTATCATCATTAAGTTTAGAACTTACCTCGATATTGCTTTTGGAGTTCTAGTGCCATGAACGCGATATTAGCATCGAGAGATCTTTCAATCTCCTCCTCGTCATCACTCCAAGACGCGATTAGAACCTCCTTCTTTTTTAATCTTTCGATTTGAGGTTTTGAAGAGGATACTCGACATTCCTTGGCATAGTGACCGGCTTTACCGCATTTCCGACAATTATTGTCGAACTTCTTTATAGGAACATAGCTATTCTTCTTTTGTTCCGCCTTACCATCCCGACTAAGGAAATTTTGCCTTCTTTGAATTAGATTTTTATACCTTCTAAAGTTCTTGGCGTAAACATCTTCCTCAACATCGCTATCAACATTGAATGCGACTACCTTTTCACGAGGCTTTGGTTTAGTACCTCTAGACTTGAGAACGATCTCATAATTTATGAGTGACCCGATGAGGGCACTAAACTCGAGCTTGTTGAGATCTTTGGACTCCATGATCGCGGTAACCGTGGCATCCCATTCACGTGGCAACGAGCAAAGAATTTTCTTAGCTTTGTCGCTACTAGATATAGGCTTTCCGAAAGATGCAAGTCCATTGGTTATAGCCGAGAACCGATCCAACATATTTGTGATCTTTTCCTCATCCTTCATTGATTTTAGTCTCCTTGACTTGGGTGGTTCCTTCATGGGTTACTTCGAGGATTTCCCAAATTTCCTTTGCGCTTTCGTAGGAGGATATCCTATTAAGTTCTTCGGGATTTAAGGGCGCAATAGAGAAGTTGAGTAGCACGTGAGTTGATGTGTGTGTTCCTCCAGTCCTCGTCATTGAATTCGTCGAATTTTTTCAACGATCCATCTTCTTTCTTGGCAAGTTTCGGGCCAAGGGCAATGACTTTCCAAATTTTAATATCATAGGCTTGAATGAATATAGCCATTTTCTTTTTCCATGTCAAGAAATTGGAACCGTCGAAGAAGGGAGGACGATTGAGAGTATTTCCTTCGATTTGGCTGAGAAGAGCCATTTGCGGATCTTTTTTTCCTTAGGTGGTTAAACCCTTAAAAAAGAGACCCGCTCCGATACCAACTGGAGAGATAAATTCAACACTAGAAGGGGGTTGAATAGTGGTAATGCGGAATATCGAACTTTCTCGCGAATAAAGATAAAATGTGCAGAAAGTAAAAGACTCAAAGATTTATAGAGGTTCGGCAACTTGCCTACGTCCTCTCTCCAACTTCTTTTTCTATTGGCTAAAGAACAACTACATACTTGTCTCGTCTTCAATCGGTCCGAGTACAACAACCGTTACAACCGCTTGTCTTCAATTGGTCCAAGCACAACCACTCTCAAAATAAACTTTGTGTATCTAGTGTTCTATCGGAACTAGATAATCCTTACTTACGAATATTGGAGTGTAAACCTAACAATGCCAGATCAAATATCCTAATAACACCGGATTAGTGACTTTTAATTCGTTTCTCTAACGCTCGTGTATGAGTGATGCAACACTCACAACCAAATGAAAAGAATACAAAGTATACTAAATATTACAATGTGTATCACTCTTTGTATCTTTTTCCTCACAACTTAGAATGCAATAATAGATAGAAATCTGAGCTCAAGAATGCTTCGAATGCTTGTATACTTGAATGCTTGAAGTTGTGTGTGAGATACCCAAGTCCTATGGGTATTTATAGTGTCAAGTCCTTCTTCATATGCTGAAAAACGTATTATTAGCGTGCGCTAATAATCCTTCATAGCGTGCATTATCGAGCTTTGACTTGACTGGTCTGAACGGTCATTAAACTGTACCAACGGTCATAATATACGTCTAGCGTGCCCTAGTCGGTCTTCTGTAGCGTGCGTTATCGTCAGTCAACAGGTCTTCACTTTTGACTGTTGAATCTTGTCAGTTTGTCTCCCCAACGTCTCTTCTCCAACGGATAAAAATGTACTTAGCGTGCGCTAGTACTATTAGCGTGCGCTAGTATTATTTTATATTAGCTTTCCAGATTTTACGGATCTCTTTTTTGACGTTTGCGTTCCAACGGATAAGTTGACTAACGGTAGGAATTTGAACGCTTAGCGTGCGCTAACAAATGTATTTTAGCGTGCGTTACAACTTTTCCAGATAACGTATGTTAGCTTGCTTATCGTACGTAATTGCTTCTTTGATTTGAGTCCAGAGCCTACTGGACTACCAATATGATTTCCGGTAGCATGTGCAAGGTTTGACATGTAACGTGCGCTAAGACCTCTGAATAGCGTATGTAATTATACTTCCGTAGCGTGCGCAGATGATTTTCCTTTTTCTGTCCAGACCTTATCGACTCTCTGCCTTGAGTGCGATAGCGTGCGCTATAGATAGATGATAGCATGCGCTAAGTTTGACAACTTAGCGTGCGCTGATATTGTAGGTTTTGTGTGCGCTATCCATCAGGTGACTCCAACTTGACTGCAGATTACTTGCGTGGCTGCAGGTGACTTTCCCTCAATAGCGTGCACTACCATTCAGTCTGTAGCGTGCGCTAGGAACAGAATCCTTCAATGTAACAGCTCGATGAGATAGTTTTTGTTAAATGTTTTGTATATAATCATCATCAAAATACTTTGAGTCAACAATATATTCACAATATATTGTTTGTTGACATCATATACTGTTAATATAACCAAGTTTGAGCTTACAACCTATACAAGAACACATGCATAAGTTATGCTATTTATTGTTATAATGGTATGCTATATATTATTATAGACTAGTGCAATATTAAATTATAAAGACTTGTTCAGAGTATATGTTGAGAGTTACTAACCTTGAGTTTTGTGGAGTCATCGATGATTGCTGAAAGTTTATTCTCGGCATATGTTGAGAGAGTAGTGAAGGTAGACAACGCAACTTGTTTGTTTGCAAAGTACCATTGTTGAGTTAAACAATAGAGGCACTCAATTATTGTGGAAGCTGACAACTCTCTTATTGACTTGATGGCACTATTCAATGATTCAGCAATGTTTGAAGTCATTGTTCCATATCTACTTGTTGGTCCATGGAGTCTTGTGCATTTACTCAATATAACCTCATTTTCCAGAAATGGCCATATTCGTTTATCAATGGAATCCAAATCTGCCATGTGTTTATTAAATTCATGTAAATTGTATGCTCTGCATGCACCATTATAAGCATTTTTCACATCCAGTCCTCCTTTTCTGAATCTTTTTTTAATATTTTTAAGAAAATGATAAGTGCATGCACCGTGCATAACATATGGAAATATGGTGTCCAGTCCTTTTGCAATTGCATGATGTCGATCAAATACAATACACTGGCCAGGTCGCACTGTAAATGATTTCCTCAAATTAGAAAAAAAAAAACAAATCTATGAATCTTCATTTTCACTATCGACAACTGCAAATGCAAGCGGAACAATAGATCTATTCGCATCTTGGGCACAAGCTGTGAGTAAGGTTCCCATATACGTAGAACATATAAATATGCCGTCAATTACTATAATTGGGAAACAATTATCCCATGCAACTATGGATGATCCAAGGGCAAAATACAAGCACTTGAAACTGCCATTGGTATCCAGCGACAAGTCTATCACAGTTCCTGTTATATGAAAAATATATTTTTTAGATAAATCATTTCAAATCATATGCTCAATACTAGGTGTAGCTAGTTTTGACCTTGGTTTTGGGTCATAATATTTGTCTATTTCAATAACCAGGCAAATGATTTTTAAATTTATACTTTAATGTAAAAATCACGAGATCAGTATCATTGGGTAATCAAAAATGCAAATATTGATAGTCACTAGTGATGCAGCAAATATTGTACATTTAACTACTTATCTGGATTTGTAATTGTTGTCATGTGCAACCATGAAGGGATCAATGAGTAGTCGTGAGGATTTCCACATACTTTTGTCAATGCCTTCTCTCTTGAGCGCGATGCTTTTTGGCAGGAGATAGAGACATTATACTCTTCCATCATGTCATGTACGATGTCTGCCGGAGTGTATACTCTCTTGAGGTTTGTAAATCTGTTTTTTATGCATTCACTGATAAGTTCACTTGTTGCTTGCCTATGAGAACTCATTAAGATATCAGATGAACACGTATGTACGTTGTTGAATTCTCTTATCTTAAACAAGCTTGTTTGGCCCACTCTAGATGTTCTGATCTTCCACCCACATTTTTGGTTGTCTATGCAAATCAACACATAGTCTCTTGAAGAATATCGTTGTACCTTATGCTGTCGGTTGTTTGGCATTGACTGCAATCTCAAAGTTTTGGACAAAATGTCCTTCTTTGCATATATTTGATTTTTTCTAATTACAACATTTCTTGTTGTTGTTATGACCTGATTTTATTTTTCTTCATTGCATTCTAACAGAGTCTGGCTTGTATTTTCTATTCCAACGATATATTGTGCCACTCTTTCTGCATGTAGAGTGTTGCCAAAACCTTCAGTTACTAAAGGGATCATAGCTGAACATTGGTTCATTGAGTTCAACGCATTGTTTGGATATGTATCTTCCACACAACATATGGCTAGTTGTCTGATTTCTTCTGTCTCAACTATTATTGGATACTTTTCGTAGTCTTGCCTTTTTCGAGAAATTTCCATAAAGAAACTCAATGTTGCATCATCTGAAATATCAATAGGTGGAATGTTATTTGGGATCTGGAATTTCATTGCCACTGTGTCTGAACTGAGCATTTTTGTAGTGTCTGGCCTACTAAATTCTCCATGGCACATAAGGAAATTATTGGCGGAACTAATATTCCTGTCACCTTGAAGTCTCTGTATTCATTTTTTTCGAACCATTTTCCATTGAAATACAAGAACAATGGTAGCACTTCCATTACCTGATAAGAAACATTTTAATTTAACATCAATCAACAGCTTCAGAAAGGTAATAATGATTATGTATTTGGTAATTAGAGTCTTAAACAAAGGTCACTAATTCAATACTATGTTTTGTTTCATCATATTTTTAGGAAATAAACGTACAATTTGTCAGTATAAAAACATAAACTTGAGGTTGCCAAAATACATTTTTTTACAAATAACCATATAAATTCATATGGTTCCCAAATGTCACATTTTCAAAGAGTGTTGTAATAATCAATTGTATTATCAAAGTACAATATAATTATAGCTGATTCGATGTAACCTATAGTTAACCATCAAAAGCATCTGTATCTTTACTTTGTGTCACTTGATATGTTTCACAAATAAAGACATACAAATTCAGTTTGTATGTTTAACATGCAAATAAGGACAATACAGTTTTAATTACATATTACCATACATGGAGTAACCAAGTACCAAGACAGAATAACCAGCAGTACGACGCTCAACATGGTTATCTATAAATGAATTACTATACAAGCAAAGATTATTCATGAATATTCATTTTATCACTATATGGTATCCACTCTTATTTATATATACAGTTTATTGTTTAGCAAAATAAATCTACTAAATTAATTTACAGTTATATGAAATTGAGAGATGTTATAATGGGATGAATAGGATTTTACAAATAAGGCCAAATTCATTCATAATTATATATTACCATACATAGGGTAACCAAATTGGATAACCAACAATAAAGCGACTCAATAGGGTCATCTATACGTGTAGTTGCTGAAACATATAAGCAAATATTATTCCGACTTAATTACAAGAAAGGGTAACCAAGAGTAAATTGAAACAATATGCTCATCTAAAATCATTATAACATAGAAGTATGAAGTAATGACTAAGAATTTCCTAATGTTATCTTTACTCGAATCAATTTCCCAATTTTCCGAAATTTGCAGTCGAATTCTTCTTGTATTTTTCCCTGTTGGCAAAAAGAGGTTGCGATTGCTTTTCGATTCTGCAAATTCAATGTAGACCTATCGTTTTTTTTCATTTGTGGAATCGATTTTCTATATGGTAAGAGTTGGGTTTTTTCGGAATTGATATCTCTCCCCATTTTACAGAAGAATCGGCTGTAAAAACGGACACTTCTTCAGTAACGGTTGCCTTTTATTTTTCTTATTTTAATTGTTGTTATTTGTTATGAACGTAATTATTTTGTTTGTTGTCTTATTTTTTTAATTAAAATGTATATGTTGTGTATATATATATATATATATATATAAACTCCCCATAATTTTATTTACCTTTAATGGGGCTACCAAATGGGGCCATTATATCATATCATATGATATCAACACTAGTATATAAATGTATTCCAGATTTTTTATAAGCTGGTTCTCCCCTTTTCAAGTTCACAAAACAAAATGAAACCAAACTGTTGGGAAAACAAATACCCTGTATCGAAATAGCCGGGATACCCGATCCCTGTATCGAATGTTATTTGATAAAAGAGGTTTTGACATATATGCCAATCCGAATACAGTAAAGGAAACTGTATCGAATCTTTGAGGCTTTATCCTGTATCGAAGACCTGCCTTGAATCAGCATATAGTGAAGCTCTTCAGTACAACAAGTAGTCTTGTAAAAAGACCAAGTATGGAAATTGTCTCGAAACAGTTATCTTCCA
This sequence comes from Orobanche coerulescens, assembly GCA_033398695.1. Classification (NCBI taxonomy): domain Eukaryota; kingdom Viridiplantae; phylum Streptophyta; class Magnoliopsida; order Lamiales; family Orobanchaceae; genus Orobanche; species Orobanche coerulescens. The sequence goes on along the minus strand of CM065805.1, from coordinate 22,429,192 downwards.
TACAGCTCACAACAGGACAAAGAAAGAACTGAAGTCAAGTCCCGTTGAATAAAGAAATATTTAAATACTCAAGGATAAGGTATTTAAATACTGCCAGTCTTCAGATCTTCAGAATCCCGTGAAATCCGGATCATGTCATAATCCCGTTGGAACGAAATCTTATTCAAACGGATACATCTCAACGGATACTTTCTTCAGAGACTATATATTTCTTATGAAGACATTGAAGATCAACCACCCAGTAACCTAACACTCAAGCTATCAAAAGTTATCATCAGAGCAAACATATCTCCAAAGCTTACTGCAATTAAGAGCGAAAGAGATATACAGTGCTCAACATCAAGAATGACCATCATCACCAAGAACTTCATATTCAAAGTCACGTTCTTACTCGGTTACCTACCTTTTACCTCTGTAAAACCGAGCTCGTGTGAACTCAACAAGTTATTCCGCTGTGTGGGACGAATAAGGATGAAGCTTTGAACTGTGTGTGAAGAAGCTAGTCAAGAAGGAAGCTTTAACCAACTGTGTGAACGGTTGAAAGCGACATTCTTTGTATCAACTGTGTGAACGATACAAGGATAGGTTTGATTATAATTACGTAGTTGTGTACGCAGAATTATAATAAACTTTTACTCTGTGTGGAGGACCAGTGGACGAGAGGGGTTTACCTCGAACCACTTTAATTACGTGTTATTTACCTTCACTTTTACCGCTTTAAATTATTGTGATATATTAAGTATACACTATACACTTAGTTGTTGTATTCACAAAGAACTCCATCAGTATCCAAGACTTCCGCTACGCACTCGCATCTAGAATCCGTACATACTTTGTTGTTTAAACTATTTTCCAAAATGTATCCAAGATACTTAGTGGCCAACAAGTGGTATCGGAGCGGTTGATTCTAAAAAGAATCACTGATTCTCTTTAACCGAATCGATTCAAATCACTTATTTTCAAAACAGTCTCTTTCATTCATATATTATCGTATGGATACTTCTATGATTAACAAAGTCCCTATGTTCTCTATTAACGAATTTGACGACGGAGAATTAGAATGGAAGCTCATCTTGCAAAGAATGCACGAAGAGATGATTTTTGTTATACATGATGGTCCTATCAAGATCATGAAGGTCAATCCACCAAGAAGGATTGAGGGCCAAGCCCATGCCGAAATGCTCGAGAAGGAACGCGAGCAATGGACAACAGATGAAAGGAAGCGAGCCAATCTCGACAACGTGGCTAAGAACGCGTTATTTGTCACTCTTGACAAAGGCACGTTCTCAAAGGTAAAGAGCCGCAAAACACCCAAAGAAATCAGGATAAACTCAAGTTAATTTGTGAGGGAACCGAGCTCAAAAGAAAACAAGATTTCAAAACTTACTCAAGAATTTGAATCTTTTGAAATGAAACCAACTAAACACTTGAGGAACTTGACCTCATTTACCGGTATTGTTGGTGAACTTGAAGCGTTGGGCAAAATTTACACCCAAAAGGAGAAGAATTTAAAAATTTTCGATCTCTCCCACTGATGGGACATTAAGACCACAAACTATGCGTGTATCCCGTAATCTTAATGAAATATCCACTTTTGATCTCTTCTCCGACCTCAAAGCTTTTGAGTATGACATTGTGTAAGAGAGAAAGTCAAGAATCTCCTTCAAAGGTCACAGCTCGCCAGATCGAACCGTCGACACAAAGATGCCTAGCCTGTCAAGCCCGGGCCACAAGAATGCTAACAAAGGACGACTTACATCCTATCCCAAGATGAAATGGCGCTTCTAATGCATAAATTCAAAAGTTCATCAAACACTGAAAGACTCCTACAGCCCAAACCTCGTCCACAAGGTAAGTACCAAACATCATCCGGTGATGCTAACTCCGTGCTATAATCACAGGAAACCAGGCCATTATGCAAACAAATGTCCTCATCCCAAAGTCCAAAGATTGCCTGAGGCCGAGCAACAAGAGAGAGATGAAAGAAGACGTGCTTGGAAAGACAAGCTCAAGGCCCTGATTGGAGAATCAGAAGCCTCCCCCACACCATCCAAATCAGCATAATGTCTTTAGGTGGTCACTGAAAGTGATTCATCTGACGATGAGTTCGATGATAAAGCATACATGTGCTTTATGGCTAAAGATGTTCCAGAAGGTGAAAATGACTTGCTAAAAATAAACTATGAAAATATGTCTCTTGTTTGTGAAACCAGCAAGGTCGATTTTGAAAAACTCATGGAGAGCAATCATCAACTTGCTCATGAACTAAATGAGGTTAAAACCCACAATGAGAGCAAGACAAATGATTTGGTTCTACTACAAACCAAAATCACAACTCTCGAAAAGCGAGAAACTGAACTTGAGACCATTCTGAAGTCTTTTGAAAAATCGTCCAAAAGAATGGAAGAAATTCTGAGCACTGGGCAACATGCTCATGATAAAAGTGGCTTAGGATACAGCTCATGTTCAAACAAGGGGAAAACTAGTACAGTGTTCGTCAAGAGTGTGGAACACATTCCAGAATCGGAAGATACTCCTAGTCCCATAAAGGAACCTGCTGTATCGAGAAAACCGAAGGCTGCAATTCCACCCCCACAACTCTACTATTCGAGACAGTGGAACCAATGGCCACTGTATAGGCGTACTCAACAAAGATGCTCCACAAGCATATCATAAACGCCGGCAGTCATTCAGAAAGAAGGCGGTATCCAACCACCAAAGGCCCGCACGGCAGTACTATCAGTACAGCTCGCCTAGGTATTGGATACAGGAGCCCCGTTATCCCTCAAGACAGCAGATGCCAGTTCAGTATCAACAATAGCATTGGGAATCCAACTGGAGACCCAGAAGACAAGTCACAGCCTAAGAAAATGGCTCCACCTCCTAGACGGCACTCGTACTGGAATAATAATAACCCTGAATTTTACATGCATAGTAATTATCATGATTATAACAACTACGGATATGCCCCCCGTAGATATCGCAACACTGTACCGAGTACGTCCTACAGTAAACCAATTGCTGCCAGGAAAGCTTGGGTACCTAAAGGAACTAACATACATGGACCCAAAAATCAAAGGGGACCTAAATCTACCTAATTTCTTTGTTACAGGACATTTTAGAGGAGGATACCTGGTACTTCGATAGTGGATGCTCTCATCACATGACCGGAGATAGGAGCAAGCTATATGATTTTGTAGAAGGTCGCGGTCCAAAAGTTCGCTTCGGTGATAAGTCTAAAGGAAGAACAAGAGGGAAAGGAAACCTACTTGTCGGGAAATTCAAGGTCACCGATGTTGCATATGTTGAAGGCTTACAGTATAATCTACTTAGTATTAGCCAGCCCGTGATAAACAGCTTCGGTGAAGTTCTATATGACATCAGAGAGTCAAGAACACCCAAACCAAGGAAGTTGTGCTTACAGAAGCGATCGTAATATGTACATTGCCGATCGAAGCCTATGAGCTCCTCAATTCCATGTTTTGTTGCCAAAGGCACTGCAGATCTTAGCCGGCTATGGCACAAGAGGATGTCTCACGTCAACTTCAAGATGATCAACAAGCTTTCAAGACAGGTATGGTTAGAGGTTTGCCGATGTGTCATTCAAGAAAGACAATGGTCATGACCATGCCGTAAAGGCAAGCAAATCAAGTCAACCCCGAAAAGCAAATCCTACCTTTCAACCCAAAGAGTGTTGGAAATGCTACACATGGATCTCTACGGTCCCGTAGACCCGTAAGTTTGGGAGGTAAGAAATATTGCATGGTTGTTGTTGATGATTATTCCGTATGCTCGACGATCTTTCTTAGCAAGAAGAAGGAAACAACATCAAGGCCGCCCGAGCTCCCGAGAAAGTTGCGAATGAAAAAGCATCGAGTATCGTGTGCATTCGCTCCGGCAGAGGTACAATTTACTAACCGCTTTATAGAGCAATACTGTCGGAGAATGGAATACAACACGAATACTCACCGCCCGTACACCTCAACAAAATGGTGTTGCCGAGCGAAAGAATAGACGCTGAAAGAAGCAACAAGGACAATGATTGCCGCAAGCAAATTGCCACAAAGCTTCGGGGTGAAGCAACCAATACAATGCTACACTCAAAACCGTTGTATCGTCAACAAGCATCACAACAAAACAAAGATATGAGGTATGGAATAACAAAACTCCGTTAGTTTCGTATTTTCACATTTTGGATGCGTGTTATGTATGAACAATGGGAAGGACCAACTTAGAACCTTTGATGAAAAATCGATGAAAAAATATTCGTAGGATACTCCTCCGTCAAAGAAGCTTTAATCTTTAATAAAAGGAAGTCGACGATCGAGGAATCGATTCATGTAGTGTTCGACGAACCACACCTTGACCCTACAGAGTAGATGATATCACTCAACATTCACCATCTATCTATCTTGGATCCACCAACACCCATAGAACTCCGTTGATTTAGAAATCAACCCCGCACTGTAAGAATCGATGTGGATGAAGCCGACGCCGCATAAGTCAAGCCGTATCCACAGAAACTTTCGATACAAGACGGGATCCCGAATTAGAACCCGACCGAAGATGGTTGAGAGATCACCCGCAAGAGCCGATCATCGGAAACATTAATGCCGGTGTTTCTACTCGTAGGAGAATACAGAGTACACAAGGAAATGTACTTTGTGCACAAGAAGAATCTAATGTCAAGTTTCACAGCTTCGAATGGAAATCTCAATCCGAACTTAGGAGACTCAATATGTGCACTATCGCCGTATTCTTAGCCCGGTCGAACTGTTTCGACCATAGACGCTCTTAACAATTCTCATTGATAACATCTATGGAAGAAGAGCTTAACGGTTTCAAAGAAACAATGTATGGTATCTTGTACCTGCATCGACACACCAATCGGTTATAGGAACCAAATGGATATTTCAAACAAAAAGGATCGAAATGGACTTATCATAAGGAACAAATCCAGACTAGTAGCACAAGGCTATTGTCGAAGAAGGAATCGACTATGATGAAACCTTCGCCCTGTAGCGAGACTAGAAGCCATTAGGATATTTTTAGCCATTGCCGCCCATAAGAGTTTTATCGTATACCAAATGGACGTCAAGAGTGCTTTCCGAATGGAGATCTTGCGTAAGAAGTTTATGTTGAACAACCACTGTGGTTTGCCAACACAGACGGTATCGATCTAGTTTACAGGCTAAGGAAAGCTCAGACGGACTTAAACAAGCCCCTAGAGCCTGGTATGAAACCCCGTCCCAAGATCTAACCAACAACGGATTTGAGAAGGGTGCATGGACAAAACCTTGTTCAAGATACAGGAAGGTGATGACCTTCTAATGGTACAAATCTATGTCGATGATATTATTTTTGGTTCAACTAACCTTGCTCTATGTCAAAGGTTCTCTCATCTCATGCAAAGTAAATTTGAAATGAGTATGATGGGGGAACTTAGTTATTTCCTAGGTTTGCAGGTAAAGCAGTTGCCTACAGGTATATTCATCAACCAGGAGAAATACAACAAGGAGCTTCTCAACAAATTTGGAATGAACAATTCCAAATCCTCGCCAACCCCTATGAGCACTTCCGTGCAAATTAGTGCTGATGAAGCTGGAAAGCCATTTGACCAATCACTCTACAGGAAGCTCATTGGTTCGCTCCTGTACCTAACGGCTAGTAGGCCCGATATCCAGCTTGTCATTGAGTGTGTGCGAGATACCAAGTTGCACCTAAGGAATCACACTTCAATACAAACTAAACGAATCTCAAGTACATTAAAGGAACAATGATGCAGGACTATGGTATCCTAAGGAAGGCGGATTCGATTTAGTGGATACAATGACTCGGATCTCGGAGGTCGCAAGCTAGATAGGAAGAGTACAAGTGGAACTTGTCACTTTCTCCGACCTAGACTCGTTTCTTGGTTCAAGAAGAAGCAATTGGCTAACTCTCTTTCCACTACCGAATCGTAATACTATGTCGCCGGTAGTCGCCGTATGCAGATCCTTGGATGCAAAGAACAACTGCCGACTATGGAATCGATGCTAGAGAGACTCAATCATGTGTGATAGCACGAGTGCATTGCGATCACGCACAACTCGTTCGCACTCGCGCACTAAGCATATCAACATGAAGCATCATTTTATCAGAATCATGTCAATAACAAGGATGTTCGCCGAAAAAGTTCATACAGACGCTCACCGGGCGACATTTTCACCAAGCCTCTCGACACAGCAAGATTCAACATGCTCAGACAAGAATTGGGAATGCTACACCAGACTCCCTGTAAGTAATTTCTCGCTTTTACTCAACAATTGAGGGGGAATGTCAGAAGACCCGTGAATACAGATCCAACATTAATTATCTATACACTCGTAATCATCAATACAAGATCAGAAGCGAGCGAACGATATGAATCCTACACCGTGTGTGCAATAATTAAGGGGGAATATCATAGACCCATGAATACAAGATTAATCCAAATATTGCAGTATGGAATTCAAAACCTATAAGCACCTTTTTGAGGGGGAACGTCAGACGACGGAAAACAAGACATGCTATAGATTTCGATTCAAGATATAATATAATATTATTTCCTTTTAAAATAATTTTTGTCCACGTGCCCTGTTTTTATGTCAAACGTCATGTTCATTAAATGCCTTACACGACATCTGGACAACTGAATCTCAAAAGCCGCGATGTTTTTAAATTGTTTATTATTTTCAAATCGCCGTTTTAGGCATTTAGGGTATCAACCTATGTCAGAAGTGGGACCCGCTATATTTTTAAACTTTTTAATGGATTAGCGTACCAGTTACACTCAGTCCATCTTAACCGTTGATTTCAAAACCGGTTCCCATCCCTTAAAATCTGACCATTCGTACTCTGCAAAACCCTATTTCGCCGCCCAACTATAAAAGGACTGAATCTGCCATTAGAAACTCTTTACGCTTTCTTCAAATTACAAGAGTTCTCAAGCAAATACAGCCTACATATTTTTCTGCATTTCACTGCGTATTTCCATTGTTTTCGTGTACCCTTTTTCTTAAGAAAACATCAATGACTCGTCAATCTTCTTCCCCTGTTCTGAAGAAATCCGCCAACATCATTGATGGCCGGATCTTCTCCAAACCTGTCATCATCGAGCGTATTCTCTCGAAAACCAACGACGCAGAACCTATGGAATATATCATTACTCGTCTTCAACAACAAGGCCTCTATCGCCTTGGGAGCAAAACCGCCGACAAATTCGACGCCCATCTGGTTGAGGAATTCTACCTCAACGCCGCCGTCCGTTTTCTGTCACTGGCCCAGGGAGGTCATGTTGCTGACATCACTGCAATACCAGTGGAGTGGAGATCTCAGTACGATCGCGATCTGCTCCAGAGAATCTACAAAGCTACCCAACATGGCCTGAACATGGACCAACTTGAGACGTTCGGGTCTCAAGAGCTCATTACTAAGTTTTATGGACTATTTACAGGGTCCAAAGTGGTTGATATGGTGACAACTACTTGTCACAAGAAAAACTTTCTTCTTCATTTTGTGTATCTTCATGACTTTTGCTCCAGGATTATTGAAAACCGAACCGGTGCGTTCGAGATGTGCACAAACTTAAGGTTCAGGATGATGGTGGCTATTTTGACCTGTGAAAAGGTCAATTGGTGCCAAATAATTCTGAAACGCTTACAAGAAGAGGTGTGCAAACCAGCCACCCAGAAGAAATCCTTCGGTTTAATGCTGAATTACATCCTGACGAAGTGCGGACTGACGGAATCCGCCGATGCGAAGAAGAATAGCTCGAGGATATACTTAGGAGGCGTCAAGCCCACTGCGTATAACCAGAGCACCATGCATTGCAACCACCCGAGAACCAGGCACATGCCAATTTCTGACAACCCAAGAGATGAAACCTTGAAGGTCCCAGAAGTGGAATCTTCAAAGAAGCGAAAGCGATCTCACAGCAAGAAACACTCTGCTGGTGAGAAGCCCAAGAAGAGACTCAGGAGGCTTTCAAAAATCAAATCTGCCAAGCACTCCAAGGAAGTCTCCCCCGTGGCGCAACCCACTGATGATGAACCCCAGGGCTCAACCCCTATGGAAGAGGTGTCTCCTACTGTATCGACAGTAGATCCCGAGCCTTTGGCGGCTAGGACGGATATTGAGACATCTGCCAACGCTCAAGACTTTAGCAAGTCGGCTGCCCATTCGGAGCCAAAAGCTACTTCTCCTCTGCGGGATCCCACACCCGTACAGGATCCATCTTCCTTCAGGGCACCATCCCCTGTAAGGAGTCCCTCTTCCGTACAGGATCCCATACTCGCACAGAATCCTCAAACAGGCTCTGCACGTTATTCGAAGTCCCTCCCCTGACTCGATCATTAATCAGACCCTTCTTTCGGTTCAAATTGAACATGCCTACGAAAGATTTTTGCAATGGAAAGGCTATAGGCTAGCTCCGTACGATACACTGTACAACTGGAGCGATTGGAGCCACGAAGAGAGCTTCGTCTCCGAAGTGACGGACTCAACTGAAATTGAGGCCCTGCTTCGATGGGACAACCCCTCTTGCAAGGATCTAATTGAAAGCCATCTTCTGCACAAATCTGACGCCCAGAGGAAAGGAAAGAATAAGTCAGAGGATTCTCCCACCAATCTAAAAGATGACGAAGATCATGACTCAGACGACGACGACGACGCTTTACAAGCAGGTCTGAGAATGAGCCGTGAAGAGGCTGAAGCTCGAGACGCCTCTCCACCCAGAGATGACGAAGGGCCTTCTACCCAGGCCAATCCCCCTTCGCCACAACCTGAGAACATTCCCGACGAAGAGGAATCAGTCTCTCCAATCGAGGAAGTACAAGAAATTTTGGAACAGGCACCTGAGCCTGCTGCGACCGAAGAAGAAGCCGTTCCTGAAAGCCAACAGGAGGATTCAGTCCCTCCTGCATCCATGATTACTGAAGAATCTTCGCAACAGGAAGCTTCTCAACCCCCAGTCGCCGAACCACAGGAAGCTGCTCCCGCCCCTACAACCGTGGAATCCGAGGACGGTATGGAACCTGAGGATGTCCAACTTACTTCACGCCCATCCGTGAATGTAAGAAGGTTGAACAGCTCTGCAGACCTTGCCCAACCAGATTCTCCGATCTCTGCCGCACGAAAAGAGCGCCTGCGTGCTCTTGGCCTTCAGACTGTATTCATCCAGGATGCAGTAAATGCTCTATCTTCTGTTGAAAAAGCATTGAATTGGATGCATACTTCTGCCGTCGAAGAAATGACTACTCTTCAACATGAAGTATCTCGTGTTGTCGACGCATTCATTCTTTTACCAGAAGTTTTCAAGCAAGCTTTGAAGATCATGGAAGATAAGCAGGAGCAACTGCTGAAGGAGGAAGCAACAAAAACGAGGATAGCTGAAGCCAAGACCGCTTGTGCTATGATTGAAAACAGCTCTCAAATGCGTGCTCACGACAAATGCATTCAGGAAATGTCGCAGACTCTTTCCTCCCTTGTAGAGAGAATGACCAGCATCGAGACAAAACAGGGCGCTGCTCTAGAAATCCTGCAAAGTCTTGATGAAGCCAAAAAGGGGGAAGAGGCACGAGAAGTCGCTAGGAGAATTAGCCGCAACAAGAAAGGGAATTTGAGGTCGCTGTAACAGATTACCGCCGAATTGAACAAGCTAGCACCTCCATCCCAAAGCTTTAAAATTTCGTGCTCCAGACCTAATTTCATGATCCCAATGTCCCTTGGCAAACTCTTATTCAGAGACCTTCGGAAATTCGTCTGCCGACCAACCGCAACCCAACTGCCGACGAAGTGAAGCACTGGAGGAAGAACGAACTGATGAGATACTTTGTCAGACTCATCAAGGAATCCGCCATCTTCAAGAACTATAAAACGTTAGCGGAGGCCGCAGATAAATTTACGAAGATGCTAGAAGAAGGGAAACTCCCTCTCCAAATCGAAATGAAATCCAAACACAGAAGAGGAGATCGGGTCACCCATCCAGAAGACTGGATACTTGCCTTCGATCGATCCTATGAAGGAAGAGCGATATACCAGGATCGAGGCAATGATTCTCTTCAAAACTGGTGGCGTGGTACCGAGAATGAACCAGGGAAAAGACCATGGAGGCATGCGGATTATAGATAAAGGAGATGAAATCTATGTATATTTTTTTTGTTTTGTAATTTCTATTCGAAACAGCAAACTCTGTACTCAATCATTTTGAATATCAATAAAAAAGTTTGCTTGTCTTGAAAGATTACAACTCGTAATCTACTGTGTTAATGTATGATTACTTAAATTATTTGATAGAAATCTCAAGTTAGATAAACTTGATTGAAAAATAAGCTGTACGAACTAGTCTACGAACAGTTCATAATTTCAGTTGTAAGCTTAGAAAACATTGTAAGATTGTGCCTGCGCGCCAATCATAAGCTTAAGTTGTAATAATCCTTAAACTGTATCGAACTCGCCTGCGAGCAGTTCACTATTGTAGACTAAGTCACTAAGTCAGACCTTTTGACGAAAGACCAAGAAATCTGCCAGAAGTCATCAAAGAAGATCGCTTCATGAAGAAGGTTTTGGCATCATCAAGAAGACTTGAAAAGTTAAGAAAGTTAGTCATGGCAAATTGTCAAAAAGGGGGAAATTGTTGGGAAAACAAATACCCTGTATTGAAATAGCCGGGATACCCGATCCCTGTATCGAATGTTATTTGATAAAAGAGGTTTTGACATATATGCCAATCCGAATACAGTAAAGGAAACTGTATCGAATCTTTGAGGCTTTATCCTGTATCGAAGACCTGCCTCGAATCAGCATATAGTGAAGCTCTTCAGTACAGCAAGTAGTCTTGTAAAAAGACCAAGTATGGAAACTATCTCGAAACAGTTATCTTCCATACAGCTCACAACAGGACAAAGAAAGAACAGAAGTCAAGTCCCGTTGAATAAAGAAATATTTAAATACTCAAGGATAAGGTATTTAAATACTGCCAGTCTTCAGATCTTCAGAATCCCGCGAAATCCGGATCATGTCATAATCCCGTTGGAACGAAATCTTATTCAAACGGATACATCTCAACGGATACTTTCTTCAGAGACTATATATTTCTTATGAAGACATTGAAGATCAACCACCCAGTAACCTAACACTCAAGCTATCAAAAGTTATCATCAGAGCAAACATATCTCCAAAGCTTACTGCAATTAAGAACGAAAGAGATATACAGTGCTCAACATCAAGAACAGCCATCATCAGCTCAAGAACTTCATATTCAAAGTCACTGTTCTTACTCGGTTACCTAGCTTTTACCTCTGTGTAAAACCGAGCTCAGGTGAACTCAACAAGTTATTCTGACCTGTGTGGGACGAATAAGGACGAAGCTTTGGAACTGTGTGTGAAGAAGCTAGTCAAGAAGGAAGCTTTAACCAATCTGTGTGAACAGTTGAAAGCGACATTCTTTGTATCAATCTGTGTGAACGATACAAGGATAGGTTTGATTATAATTACGTAGTTGTGTACGCAGTAATTATAATAAACTTTTTACTCCTGTGTGGAGGACCAGTGGACGTAGAGGGGTTTACCTCGAACCACTTTAATTACTATGTTATTTACCTTCAGCTTTTACTGTTTTAAATTACTGTGATATATTAACTATACACTATACACTTAGTTGCTGTATTCACAGCAACCTACTGTATCCAAGACTTCCGCTACGCACTCAGATTTAGAATCCGTACAGTTTGTTGTTTAAACTATTTTCCAAACTGTATCCAGTATACTTAGTGGCCAACACAAACCAAACCAAACATACCCAGTATATCCCGCTCAGAGCAGGGTATGGGGAGGGTAAGATGTACGCAGACCATGCCCCTACTTATTACGGTAGTGAGGCTGTTTCCGTGAAGACCCTCATCTTAGTGCACAACAACATATTGAGTGTAAATACAAAGGGAAGCATATAATACGAAAAAACTCAATACCATACCTGAGCCCATGGCTTAATCCACATGGGACTTACCTAAGAAGAATTTGCCTACTTCACTCCCGATGAACGCTGCTCAAACAGAAGAGAGGTTGACTCCGCGCACAGCTCCCTGTCAAAAATACACCACACGTAAAAGGCAATAGGATAAAATATACAATAAATGTAAAAATGCAATGCTCTAGGTCAAAGCTAACCAAGACAACCCAACCCTGAGACTCTCAACCACAGCACCACTCCCAACTAAAGAATCCGCAATTCTGATCTTGCGTCTCCAAGCGCAACTACTATCAACCCTACCAACAAAACCTCCGCCCCCCACACCCGCCAGCTCCGACCACCGGAGCGCTACCGCTGCTGCCTGCTTAGTGGCATTGCGCCGCCCACTCTAGCGTGTCCTTGTTTGCATATATTTGATTTTTTCTAATTACACATTTCTTGTTGTTGTTATGACCTGATTTTATTTTTCTTCATTGCATTCCAACAGAGTCTGGCTTGTATTTCCTATTCCAACGATATATTGTGCCACTCTTTCTACATGTAGAGTGTTGCCAAAACCTTCAGTTACTAAAGGGATCATAGCTGAACATTGGTTCATTGAGTTCAACGCATTGTTTGGATATGTATCTTCCACACAACATATGGCTAGTTGTCTGATTTCTTCTGTCTCAACTATTATTGGATACTTTCCGTAGTCTTGCCTTTTTCGAGAAATTTCCATAAAGAAACTCAATGTTGCGTCATCTGAAATATCAATAGGTGGAATGTTATTTTGGATCTGGGATTTCATTGCCACTGTGGCTGAACTGAGCATTTTTATAGTGACTGGCCTACTAAATTCTCCATGGCACATAAGGAAATTATTAGCGGAACTAATATTCCTGTCACCTTGAAGTCTCTGTATTCATTTTTTTCGAACCATTTTCCATTGAAATACAAGAACAATGGTATCACTACCATTACCTGATAAGAAACATTTTAATTTAACATCAATCAACAACTTCAGAAAGGTAATAATGATTCTGTATTTGGTAATTAGAGTCTTAAACAAAGGTTTCTAATTTAATACTATGTTTTGTTTCATCATATTTTTAGGAAATAAAAGTACAATTTGTCCGTATAAAAATATAAACTTGAGGTTACCAAAATACATTTTTTTTACAAATAACCATATAAATTCATATGGTTCCCAAATGTCACATTTTCAAAGAGTGTTGTAATATTCAATTGTATTATCAAAGTAGAATATAATTATAGCTGATCCGATGTAACCTATAGTTAACCATCAAAAGCATCTGTATCTTTACTTTGTGTCACTTGATATGTTTCACAAATAAAGACATACAAATTTAGTTTGTATGTTTAACATACAAATAAGGACAATACAGTTTTATCTACATAATACCATACATGGAGTAACCAAGTATCAAGACAGAATAACCAACAGTAAGACGCTCAATATGATTATCTATAAATGAATTACTATACAAGCAAAGATTATTCATGAATATTCATTTTATCACTGTATGGTATCTACTCTTATTTATATATACAGTTTATTATTTAGCAAAATAAATCTACTAAATTAATTTATAGTTATATGAAATTGAGAGATGTTATAATGGGATGAATAGGATTTTACAAATAAGGCCAAATTCATTCATAATTATATATTACCATACATAGGGTAACCAAATTGGATAACCAACAATAAAGCGACTCAATATGGTCATCTATACGTGTAGTTGCTGAAACATATAAGCAAATATTATTCCGACTTAATTACAAGAAAGGGTAACCAAGGGTAAATTGAAACAATATGCTCATCTAGAATCATTATAATATAGAAGTATGAAGTAATGAATAAGAATTTCCTAATGTTATCTTTACTCGAATCAATTTCCTAGTATTCCGAAATTTGCAGTCGAATTCTTCTTGTATTTTTCCTTGTTGGCCAAAAAAGGCTGCGATTGCTTTTCAATTCTGCAAATTCAATGTAGACCTGTCGTTTTTTTTTTTCATTTGTGGAATCGATTTTCTATATGGTAAGAGTTGGTTTTTTCGGAATTGATATCTCTCCCCATTTTACAGACGAATTGGCTGTAAAAGCGGACACTTCTTCAATAACGGTTGCCTTTTATTTTCCTTATTTTAATTGTTGTTATTTGTTATGAATGTAATTATTTTGTTTGTTGTCTTATTTTTTTTAATTAAAGTGTATATGTTGTGTGTGTGTATATATATATATATATATATATATATATGTTATAAAATCAAAATAATAGAGAGAGAAATTAGAGAATGATTCTCAGGTGTGTTTTTCATTAATAACTGAAGCCCTATTTATAGGAAAACTTCAGATGGCACAATCGTAATTACATAATTACATCAGGGGCATAATACTCATTCACACTATATAAAAACAAAAGGGTAATTGAAATGTCACTTTCATGGTGTTTTTATAACACTCCCCCTTGAATGACTATTTACAAATATATTTGTTGTACTAGTTTGAAGAAAAACCCAATGAGAGAAAAACTTTCAAACTGTTTGTACTGGAGCTTGTGGCAATCATATCATGTTGCATCATAATGTTGCTAGGAAATCTGTGTGGGATAAAACTTCAGCAATTAGTGATCTTATAAATTTGCTCCCCCTTATCTTGATAGTTCTTGTATGAGTATTCTTGTGCCGTCTCAGTAAAACCTCGTTGGACAAAAATTGAGTGACTCTGTCATATATATCATTCACTGTTGGAGTATCCACGTGTTGCCTCATTAAAGCCTTGTCAAGAAAACCCAGTGGGAAAAACTTGATCGAAGGAAAAAGAGTACAACAACTCCTTCTATTTCAAGCTTTGAGGAATAATCTTGATCTTTGTAGTGTTCCTCATTATGCCATGAATATGTCTCGTTAAAACCTTATTAGGAAAAACCCAATGGGAAAAATGCTAATGAAGGAAAAAGAGTACATTATTCATAATAATACGCCATTCCAGTTGCCTCGTTAAAAACCTTGCTAGGAAAACCCAATGGGACAAAACCTCAGTCAAGGGAAAAATAGTGCAACGCGTATTTTATAAATATGCCCCAGGCATTTCAATAATCTTCCAGGGCTTAGTATGAGTATCATCTTCAGTGCAGTTTGTAATATCGAACTCATATTCTTTGCGATACTAAATCTCTTTTGGAAATTACATATTAGTTGTGATTAAGATGCCTTGTTAAAAACCTTGCTGGGAAAACCAAGTGGGATAAAACCCCAGTCAAGCAAAAGAGTACAGCATATAATTTTCCTTCACAACGCTTTATTTTGAGTGACTGCACGCACTGATAATATGTTCAGAATCTCCTCACGAGTCACTTTCAGTAAGCCCATATGTTTCATTTATTATAAGGGCATATATTTCAATTTCGATGAATTTCAATATCCTCATTTTCACAAATCATGGATTTTAATATCCTCATTTCCAATATCCATATTTCACAGTCATGGACATCCTCATACCATTTATCGATATCCTCTTTCCAATCATTTATATCCTCATTTCATGGATATCCTCGTTCCAATCATTTCTCATATCATTCATAGCGCTATATTGTGTCGACACAATTCTTACTTTATTTCCCCATGGCAACATAACTTGCCGAGATATCTCATTATCAATCATTTATAGTTATGTCTATATACTTCAAAAGTATATGCCTCCTTTGTATTATTTACTTTGATTCATATTCGGGGAATTATTATGTAATTATCAAAGCAGTTGTAGTTGGTACCAAAGATTAATAATCTCTCATGCATCTTTGAACTTTAAGTTCATATTTCAGTTGTGAGGATATAGTGTGATGCATTTCATATATTTCCAACTACCAATACTCCCCCTCATGCTAAGAGAATTTTTGAGCACCAAACTCGTATGCCAGTATCTCAGTATTCATCTTCAGTCATGGGAGTTTGTATATTATGTTCTCGATATTGGCTGGAGGACTTCAAATAGTATGCCAATTGATATCCCACTTGTATGCGCATATCTTGATCCTTTCTGGGATCTATTCAAGTTTATTTGGGATATATTACTAGCTTTATCTGATTTGGAATATGTGCTCAAATCGTGAGCAAATCATCTCGTAAATTTCTGATTACGAGTCATATACACATGTGACTATCTAGTGGATCCATAATATCTAGTAGTTCACATGCAGAGGAAGTGGGCCCATACTCCCCCTTAATATATTCCAAATTTATTAGGGATTAATTCCCAATATTGGCTAGTAGTGATATTAATCGAGAATAAATATTTGAAGACGATGTGTCTATATCACCATATAAATATTTTACCGGCATATCACATCATCTTTCGGTGCCATTATTGCACATCATTATCAACATGGAGTCGCTACTCCCACATGTCATATTATGTTCAGTATTCAAATATAGAGCCGTAGTTCATACGCTTCAGGACGCGGAGTCAAATCTCGTACGCGTAATTCCAATCTATAAATAGATTATCATTGTATTCACAAAATTCACCCATACCGAGGGTCTGAATATCATAATGGATTCAATGCCTTCGAATCTTCATAATATTATCCATCTCTTCCACTGAATATCATAAAAAGAATTTATCGAGCTCGACTCGAAAGATTAAGGGTGCTAATGAGAAATGGCATCCCAGAAGATATTCGATGGTTGATCGAAGCACAAATTCGACTATCTGGCGAATTTTCAAATTTATTTAAGTACATAAGAGTAGTTTTGCAAAGAAACGGTGAGCAAAAAGATTAGGTGGGTGCTATAAATGTGCTCGGTGGACATGTGACACACGATGCAAATCTGTGGGGTTTGTATCCAAAGATAGAGAAGATAAAATAACATTTATCAAGGATGGATTGAGTAAGGAATCTATGGATCATGATATTCGACAGATTCTTGATACACATCCCAGTGGATACATTCATCGTGAACTAATGGCTTTGTGAATACAATTTAAGGATGAACGGGAACGTTATCGTCATGAAAAATTAATCTCAAAAGATCCAGTTTGTAAGTCCGTTCTATCAAAGTTGGTATAAGGTAATAGAAAAATAATGCAAGTTGATGAATATTGTTTTCCAATATTTAAATTTCTCAGCTGCCGATCGGTAACATCATTTTCATTGAAAAATATAATATCATATCTTTCGTTTTCTTTTGCAATTTTGTCAAAAGTAATGACTTGTCAGCCGCTCCATTTTCAATGAAAATAGTGAAGTCATTTGTCGTTTAGAAAGAAGTTTGTTCTTTAAATTTGGGATCCACAAATCAGAAAATGTATCTCTCATAAAAGTATTTTGAAAGTCTAGTGTAGAAAGATGGAGTTCTCAGAATCCTCATATAGATCTCATCCAATTAAAACTATATGTATTTTAGGTGGATCCAAACTGATAGGTCATATCCAGCATATAAATATGGCATATCAATTCGTAAAAGAATTAGGAAAACACAAAATTGATATATTGTATGGTGTGAGTAATTATAGATTTTTGGGTTATCTTTTAGAGGCTGCACAAAATGGGAGAATAAGAGTAACAAGTGTCTTACACTTTCCCACAGTTAGAACCAGTAGTATAGGGGTTCAACTGGGTTGATGCTTCAAGCACAGTCTGTGCATGATAGTTTGATGTATGTGGTGAATAATAGTGATGTCTTTATTGTTCTTCCAGGTGGCTATGACACACTCAATGAGATATTCAACATCACGTCATGGGCTGAGCGGGACTTCCATACCAAACCTATAGGTTTGTTGAATATTAATAATTTCTTCAGCGATTTGCTTGCCTTTCTGGATCAATGAGTAGATCACAAGTTTATATCTCAGCCATCACGAGATATAATAATATGTGCTGACACAGTTGCTGATCTACTTATAAAGTTTTAGGCATATATTTCAGTTAAGAATTTGGAAGTCAAAGCTCATCAGCCACAGGCTATTGGCGCCAAACGAAAAAGAAATTTAAATCCTTTAGATCTTTCATTATAAACCCTTATGCCATGGGGTGACAGAGTTACGGAGTTTTATACTCTCGAGACACACCCTTTTTCTTTTTATGGGTTTCATATGTATTTTCTTTTTCGCGTCTCATATTGTCGAGTGTTTACTGCCTTTCAGCTAATTTCGATACTTCGACTGTTGTGTGCTTCTTCAGCAATAATAAGACCATCTTTTGCTTTTATGCAAATACAATATTTTCACAAATATGTGATATATGTTTCCCCATGAATATTGTCAATCAATATGATTTCAATGATCTCACCATGTGATATAATCAACATGGGATTTATTGAGCAATTATTTTCCAGTGATAGTTTTCCATATCACTTGTCAAATGATCCCATCATGCAGTTTGCATGGGATTTTCTTTAATTAATCGGTGATAGCTTATGGTATCACTTGCTCAATTTTCTCCGTTCGTGTTTAATCATGGAGATCGGATATTATATCCATCAATTGCTTCTTCTTCGAGGGCAGGATTTGAATCATTGATCAACTACTTCTTCAGAGTAGGATTTATTTCTTTCAACTGCTTCTTCAGAGCAGGATTTAGATAATCGATCAACTACTTCTCCAGAATAGGATTTATTTTTATCAACTGCTTCTTCAGAGCAGGATTTAGATAATCGATCAACTACTTCTCCAGAGTATGATTTATTTTTATCAACTTCTTCTTCTTCGAGAGCAGGATTTATGAACCATTCATGTGGTATAACCAACCACGATGGTGATATAATATATAAATTGCGTACATGTAAAACCATCCGTCTTGTGATAATTGAACTCATCACATGGGAGGTATTATAATTATATAAAATAAACGCAATAAATATGTGGTTTTAAACCACAACTTTGAGATAAGTAAGAGACATAATTTAAACTGCAAAATAATTAACTGCTTCTACCAGAGCAGGATCGTCCAATCAATTCCTCAAAATAGTCATCGTCAAGGTAAAGGTCGAAATATCGACTGCCGTTAATAGCAAGTGTAATGGTATGTATAACTCTTTGCGATTTCCGGAGTTGGATATTAATTCGCACATTTTAATAAATTTAACAATGACATATATGAAAAGAGTTAATACCCATATCAATATTAGTGTCAAATTGCAGTTCTCGTGAAATGGGTCATGGTGGTATCGAGAAAAATCAATTCTGATATCATATATATCTTATATGTAAGAAAAACGAATGTATGATTCAATAAATTAAAAGAATATTTTATTCTTTTATTATTTTATTAATCTTCTTCTCACTTTCCAGTTACTTCAAACGTAAAGTTGTGATTTTTTTTACTTTTATTTTTCGTCCCGTGACTCTCCTTTCATCCGGCTCCTTCAATTATTTATTTATTTATTCAATCGTTTTCATATCTCCTTTTTCTTTTTAATTTGCTGATTGAAACATGGATGAAATTAAAAGTTTCGTGTACCTTCCTTCTTGGTTGGGATTTTTTTTTCGGATGAGTCGTTGGGGTCTGCGTCTGACAGATGTGGGTAGGCCCGCGTTGGCGAGTCCTATGCAAATATGCGCATCTGGAAAACGATCAATCGGGACTCTGCTCTGTGCCGCTGGGCTCCTGATCCGTGCAGATGTGCTGTGGTGGCAGTTGTTGTGTGCAGCAGCTTGGATCTGAGTTGAGGAGCTGGATGGGAGCGGTAGGTGGTGGGTTTCTGGTTGCTTAGGTGTTCGGAACATGTACAAGTGGCGCCTTGGTCCGATGGTGGAGGGATTTCGATCAGATCAGCAGATCCTGACGACGAACTCCTGGAAGGGTTTGAAGGGCTAACGCGGGTGGAGGACGTGGAGATCTCTGCCGACGCAAAACGCAGTCGACAGACATGACTATTTCGGAAGTCAACGGTGGCGATGGCGGCTCCAGTTCAGCTAAGTATACAAAGCGATGTCTCCGACGCCGAGGTGGTGAAAGAAATCAGATGTCACGTAGGGAGAGAGATCATCAACAAGATTATCAAAGCCGGGAATTAATCCTTGTAGCCCCGACGTCTTTCCATGGTATGCCATGAACTTCACATCTGCTGCGGTTGTTGGACCTCTGCCTCATCTTCATTAGAACCTGCTTGATATCGGACTTGCATTTGCAATGAAATTTGCTTCTCAACAGCCCATCAAACATTTTTTTTTCTTTCTTCTGGCCCTTTTTTTTTTTCTCTTTTTTGAATGGAATGCAAAAAAATGGTCAAGGCTGATTGAAGAAATTTTCAAGAAATGCTCTATTTCTAGCGCATAAAGATAGGCCAAGAATAACCCACATTCATGTGAGCTCGAATGAAAAGAAAAGAAGCTGTTTACCGAGAAGAAACCCACAAGAAAAGGGATATTATAATCCCAAGGTAAGAATAAATTTGAAATTTAAATAGAAAAAGAAAAGCTCAAGTACAAAAGGGGGTTTAATTAAAAAAAAACGAATGTGATTCTGTGAAGGTATTCAAATCGCCATTACTGGAACTTGAGGAAGAAGATAAAACTAGAGAGAGAGAGACGGAGAGAGACCGAATTGGAGGGGGGAGAGAGGGATGATTGTAATATGTAATAATCCAATTTCTTATACAGAGGGTCATCTATAAGAGCATATGCAATGCCTCAAAACCCATCCGTGGTGACATCTTCGTTCTCACCACCACGGACGCACACCACTGCGTGTGGTCCGTGGTGGTCCGTTGTCGTTGGGTCGAGTGGTGGTGAGCACGGGAGTTTTATTGTTTTTTTTTTTTTTTAATACCCAACGGCTATATTTGTTTAAAAAAAAAAATTTGATTTTTAAAACTATCCGTTGATTCCAACGGCTATATTTGGTTTTTAAAATATTTTTTTTTCCTTTTTATCTATATATATACCTATAATCTATAACAAAACCAAAAACCAAAATTACCCAAACAACAACAAATCATTAAAAAAATCAAAATGTCGTTTCCATACCAGAGGAACATTGATGCAATTGTGTCCGACGGTGACTCCGACGGTGACGAACTCATGAAACTTATGGCGGATTGTGTAGATTTGCTTAACAACGGTGAACCTCAACGTCCGATCAGGACTCGGAGGAGTATACCTAGAGATCGTCTTGGTGCGGATGAACGGCTAATGCAAGATTATTTTGGAGATGCTCCAACGTATCCGATGGATTATTTCAGACGAAGGTTTCGGATGCAGAGAAGGATGTTCCAGCGCATAGTCGACGATATTATACAGTACACCGTCGAACCACTGTCGGCTCATTTTGTTCGCATGAGACAACGTTATGGATTTGGCATGCGTTTTTTGGTGCGGCTGGTTCAAATAACGACATCAACGTTCTTAATCAATCAAATTTGTTTAAGGACCTTATTGAGGATAGGGCTCTAGATTCTTCATTCACCGTCAACGGATCTAATTACCAAAAAGGTTACTACCTTGCAGATGGGATTTATCCAGAGTGGGCGACCTTTGTTAAGTCGTTCACGTGTCCGCGAGATCCAAAAAGAACAAAGTTCAAGCAATATCAAGAAAGTGCAAGAAAAGACGTGGAGCGAGCCTTCGGAGTTCTTCAAGGTCGTTGGCATATAATTAAGAACCCGGCAAGAGCGCATAGCGTCAACAAGCTTCGGCGAATCATGTACACATGTATTATATTACATAACATGAATGTTGAAGATGCGGGAAACTCCATAAGCCCCCTCGAGGAAGACTATCTTGCCGATCCAACTAACATGCCTACACGAACTTTCCAAGAAAGAATGACAATTCACGAACGAACAAATAAAGAACTTCGCGACCGAGACGTACACCATGGACTACGACATGATCTCGTCGAACATATTTGGAGGCTCCCATGATTTTATTTATTTTAGTATTGATCCACGTTTTTAGTAGTGTAATCGTTTTTATTTTTTAATTTTTAGTATTTGTAATGTTTTTTATTTTTAAATTTTAGTATCGCAATGTATTTTTTATTTTTAAATTTTTGTTTCGTAATGTATTTTTTTATTAATGAATGTTTTTTTTTAAAAGGTTGGTATAATATTTTAGTTTAATGTATAAGTTATTTTTAGTTTTTAATGTTTAAATGGTAAAATTAATTAAATGTTGGGGTGGGTCCTACATTAGTGGTGGGTTTGTGGTAGGTTGTGAGTAATTTGTAGGGTTAGTGGTGAAAAGGAATCTTTCTGATGTGGCGCTGAGGTGGCGCTGAGTAGGATCTGTGGTGAGAATGGAGGAGGAGGGCATTGCTAATGGTCTAAGATGCAACTGAAGAGCATACGTTTATGATATTACTAAGTTTGAGCTTACAACCAAGTTTGAGCTTACAACCTATAGAAGGACACATGCATAAGTTATGCTATTTATTGTTATAATGGTATGCCATATATTATTATAGGCTAGTGCAATATTAAATTATAAAGACTTGTTCAGAGTATATAGAGTTACTAACCTTGAGTTTTGTGGAGTCGTCGATGATTGCTGAAAGTTTCTTCTCGACATATGTTGAGAGAGTAGTGAAGGTAGACAACGCAATTTGTTTGTTTGCAAAGTACCATTGTTGAGTTAAACAATAGAGACACTCAATCATTGTGGAAGCTGACAACTCTCTTATTGACTTGATGACACTATTCAAGGATTCAGCAATATTTGAAGTCATTGTTGCATATCTACTTGTTGGTCCATGGAATAGAACCTCATTTTCCAGAAATGGCCATATTCGTTTATCAATGGAATCCAAATATGCCATGTGTTTATTAAATTCATGTAAATTGTATGCTCTGCATGCACCATTATAAGCATTTTTCACATCCAGTCCTCCTTTTCTGAATCTTTTTTTAATATTTTTAAGAAAATGATAAGTGCATGCACCGTGCATAACATCTGGAAATATGGTGTCCAGTCCTTTTGCAATTGCATGATGTCGATCAGATACAATACACTGGCCAGGTCGCACTGTAAATGATTTCCTCAAATTAGAAAAAAAAAACAAATCTATGAATCTTCATTTTCACTATCGACAACTGCAAATGCAAGCGGAACAATAGATCTATTCGCATCTTGGGCACAAGCTGTGAGTAGGGTTCCCATATACGTAGAACATATAAATATGCCGTCAATTACTATAATTGGGAAACAATTATCCCATGCAACTATGGATGATCCAAGGGCAAAATACAAGCACTTGAAACTGCCATTGGTATCCAGCGACAAGTCTATCACAGTTCCTGTTATATGAAAAATATATTTTTTAGATAAATCATTTCAAATCATATGCTCAATACTAGGTGTAGCTAGTTTTGACCTTGGTTTTGGGTCATAATATTTGTCTATTTCAATAACCAGGCAAATGATTTTTAAATTTATACTTTAATGTAAAAATCACGAGATCAGTATCATTGGGTAATCAAAAATGCAAATATTGATAGTCACTAGTGATGCAGCAAATATTGTACATTTAACTACTTATCTGGATTTGTAATTGTTGTCATGTGCAACCATGAAGGGATCAATGAGTAGTCGTGAGGATTTCCACATACTTTTGTCAATGCCTTCTCTCTTGAGCGCGATGCTTTTTGGCAGGAGATAGAGACATTATACTCTTCCATCATGTCATGTACGATGTCTGCCGGAGTGTATACTCTCTTGAGGTTTGTAAATCTGTTTTTTATGCATTCACTGATAAGTTCACTTGTTGCTTGCCTATGAGAACTCATTAAGATATCAGATGAACACGTATGTACGTTGTTGAATTCTCTTATCTTAAACAAGCTTGTTTGGCCCACTCTAGATGTTCTGATCTTCCACCCACATTTTTGGTTGTCTATGCAAATCAACACATAGTCTCTTGAAGAATATCGTTGTACCTTATGCTGTCGGTTGTTTGGCATTGACTGCAATCTCAAAGTTTTGGACAAAATGTCCTTCTTTGCATATATTTGACTTTTTCTAATTACAACATTTCTTGTTGTTGTTATGACCTGATTTTATTTTTCTTCATTGCATTCTAACAGAGTCTCGCTTGTATTTCCTATTCCAACGATATATTGTGCCACTCTTTCTGCATGTAGAGTGTTGCCAAAACCTTCAGTTACTAAAGGGATCATAGCTGAACATTGGTTCATTGAGTTCAACGCATTGTTTGGATATGTATCTTCCACACAACATATGGCTAGTTGTCTGATTTCTTCTGTCTCAACTATTATTGGATACTTTTCGTAGTCTTGCCTTTTTCGAGAAATTTCCATAAAGAAACTCAATGTTGCATCATCTGAAATATCAATAGGTGGAATGTTATTTGGGATCTGGAATTTCATTGCCACTGTGTCTGAACTGAGCATTTTTGTAGTGTCTGGCCTACTAAATTCTCCATGGCACATAAGGAAATTATTGGCGGAACTAATATTCCTGTCACCTTGAAGTCTCTGTATTCATTTTTTTCGAACCATTTTCCATTGAAATACAAGAACAATGGTAGCACTTCCATTACCTGATAAGAAACATTTTAATTTAACATCAATCAACAGCTTCAGAAAGGTAATAATGATTATGTATTTGGTAATTAGAGTCTTAAACAAAGGTCACTAATTCAATACTATGTTTTGTTTCATCATATTTTTAGGAAATAAACATACAATTTGTCAGTATAAAAACATAAACTTGAGGTTGCCAAAATACATTTTTTTACAAATAACCATATAAATTCATATGGTTCCCAAATGTCACATTTTCAAAGAGTGTTGTAATAATCAATTGTATTATCAAAGTACAATATAATTATAGCTGATTCGATGTAACCTATAGTTAACCATCAAAAGCATCTGTATCTTTACTTTGTGTCACTTGATATGTTTCACAAATAAAGACATACAAATTCAGTTTGTATGTTTAACATGCAAATAAGGACAATACAGTTTTAATTACATATTACCATACATGGAGTAACCAATTACCAAGACAGAATAACCAGCAGTACGACGCTCAACATGGTTATCTATAAATGAATTACTATACAAGCAAAGATTATTCATGAATATTCATTTTATCACTGTATGGTATCCACTCTTATTTATATATACAGTTTATTGTTTAGCAAAATAAATCTACTAAATTAATTTACAGTTATATGAAATTGAGAGATGTTATAATGGGATGAATAGGATTTTACAAATAAGGCCAAATTCATTCATAATTATATATTACCATACATAGGGTAACCAAATTGGATAACCAACAATAAAGCGACTCAATAGGGTCATCTATACGTGTAGTTGCTGAAACATATAAGCAAATATTATTCCGACTTAATTACAAGAAAGGGTAACCAAGAGTAAATTGAAACAATATGCTCATCTAGAATCATTATAACATATAAGTATGAAGTAATGACTAAGAATTTCCTAATGTTATCTTTACTCGAATCAATTTCCCAATTTTCCGAAATTTGCAGTCGAATTCTTCTTGTATTTTTCCCTATTGGCAAAAAGAGGTTGCGATTACTTTTCAATTCTGCAAATTCAATGTAGACCTATCGTTTTTTTTTCATTTGTGGAATCGATTTTCTATATGGTAAGAGTTGGGTTTTTTCGGAATTGATATCTCTCCCGATTTTACAGAAGAATCGGCTGTAAAAACGGACACTTCTTCAGTAACGGTTGCCTTTTATTTTTCTTATTTTAATTGTTGTTATTTGTTATGAATGTAATTATTTTGTTTGTTGTCTTATTTTTTTTAATTAAAATGTATATGTTGTGTGTATATATATATATATATAAACTCCCCATAATTTTATTTACCTTTAATGGGGCTACCAAATGGGGCCATTATATGGGGTAGGATCTCTCTGCACAGACAAGATGGCCACAGACCGCTACTGCTAGACGGACACATACACACACACACCCGCCGTGCGGCAGTAATCGGCTTACAGCACAGACAAAGCACTCGCAGACCGTAGAGGATCTCGCCCCATTATATCATATCATATGATATCAACACCAGTATATAAATGTATTCCAGATTTTTTATAAGCTGGTTCTCCCCTTTTCAAGTTCACAAAACAAAATGAAACGAAACCAAACCAAACATACCCAGTATATCCCGCTCAGAGCAGGGTATGGGGAGGGTAAGATGTACGCAGACCATGCCCCTACTTATTACGGTAGTGAAATGTTCAAGTGAAGACTTCTTAGTGCGACAACAACATATCGAGTATAAATACAAAGGAAGCATATAATACGAAAAACTCAATACCATACCTGCATTGGCTTAATCCACATGACTTACCTAAGAAGAATTTGCCTACTTCACTCCCGGATGAACGCGCTCAAACAGAGAGAGGTTGATTTCATGACACTCCCTCAAAAATACACCACACGTAAAAGGCAATAGGATAAAATATACAATAAATATAAAAAATATAATGCTCTAGATCAAAGCTAACCAAAACAACCCAACCCTGAGACTCTCAACCACAGCACCACTCCGCGATTCTGATCTCGCCGAGCGCAACTACTATCAACCCTACCAACAAAATCTCCGCCCCCACACCCGCCAGCTCCGACCACCGGAGCGCTACCGCTGCTGCCTGCTTAGTGGCATTGCGCCGCCCACTCCAGCGTGTCCCTGCATCATATCTCTTCAGCTCGAGCTCGAAATCACTCAGAACGACTTTGTCAATATGGGAGGGTCTAGACATCAGTTGAATAAGGCCCATAAAACTCGATTTGCTTCGAAATCTTCCCGTAATGCTCATAAAGTTTCTTCTCAAGGTTATTTTTTCCATTTTTATCTGAACTCCCATATTGGATAAATTTATTAATTGTGTTTCAGTTTGAAGTTTTTTTTTTGGGGGTTTCTTTTTCTTAATTTTTTATTTTTTTATTTTAATCTTATCAGATAAACTCAAGGTGTCGAAATCTGATGGTGGTGGTATTGCTAAAAGAGCAAAGGCCGCACGGTTGCAACTCAACAAAATGGTACCTCGGTTTTCTTGTGTTTTTACGTGTTTATATATTAAGGCCAGGGTTGAATTGAATTTATGCATTCAAAGTTGACGTTTTTGCTTCAGTTAATTTGCTTTGAACTATTGTGTTGTGTATTGTAGATGAGAGAACATAAGAGAGCGGCAATTTTGGAGAAGAAGAGGTCATTGAGCCCACCTCGTGTTATTGTAAGTGTGCTTGCGCTTGTTGTTAAGCAGAGATGCCTACTATGGTGTTTCTTATGTATTTTTTTTCTTTAAATATTTTAGGTGCTTTTTGGGATTTCGGCTTGTGTAAACGTGAACTCTGTTGAAGAAGATATTCTATCACTGTTGTCTGAAGAGGGAAATACCACTGCTGCTTTCCCAGCTGTCGCATCATCAGAGTACAAATTAAGAACCACAGTACGCTCGTAATTTCATTTGTTGCCTTTTTGCTCTGCCTAATCATAGCATCTGGAGTCGCGTGGTTGCTTTCACATAATTGGAATATTATGATGCTTGTAACAGTGGAACTGAGTTCTTGAAATGCATCTTTTTTCCTTTTTATTTATTTTAATTTTTGCATGAAAGTTTCTCTCACTAGTTTGTTGATATGTTGCAGTTAAAGGTGTAATGCTTGCATATGCCTTTTAGTAATATTATGAATTGTGTAGAGGGTCTATAGAGCCTTTTTGTAAAAAAGGAAAAGGGTATGATCTAATATATTTCCAATAATAGGTCTTAAAAGCTCCTCACGGTGATCTTGTTGCATGCATGGAAATGGCAAAGGTACTTTATTGGTTCTCCCCTAATCAATGATTTGACTGATCTTTAAGTTGCGTGTGGGTCCTGCTGCTATTGATACATTTCCTCTCTCTTGTGCATTGCAATTGCAATATATAGGTTGCTGATTTGCTTGCTTTTGTGGCATCTCCAAACTCCTTACATGAAGCAGATGGTACAGATAGTTTCATCGATTCATTTGGATCACAATGTCTTTCTGTCTTCAGAACACTTGGTCTAGCAAGCACCGTGGTGCTGATTCGTGTATGTAGTTTTCCCATACTTCTTCTGTATGCCTTCGTCTTCTCCCTCTCATTTCCTTTTAGAATCTTGAACAAATCCTCTGATTTTCACTTCAGGATCTACCTGATGACATGAAAAGAAAACACGAGCTTAAGAAGATGTGCATGTCAATGCTTGCTCATGAATTTCCAGAAGATTGTAAGTTTTACCCTGCGGATAAAAAGGATGAACTGCATAAGGTGTGAAACCCTGAGATTAAAGATCACAAATTGATCACATTTGTGATTTCCTGTTGGTCTATTTTCTTTAGTTGGCTTCCATAATTTGTTGAGTTTGAGTTCTTTCTTTGTTATAGTTTATGTTGCTTTTCAAGGAGCTAAGTCTTACAACACCTCATTGGCGAAACCAACATTCTTACCTTATGGCTCATAAGGTATAACAAATCAGCATTATATTTTCTGTTAGCATTCTGCATACTTAAATTTAGGTCACCTAGTGAGCACATTTTATCACATTTGTTGAAGTTAATTGTATAATTTTATGATTTTATCACTGAGGTAGTATAAAGCTCCTCTTATCTTCATTGTGGTAACTGAATCTTGTGAAACAGTTTTTGTTTGGGCTGATCTAATTTGCTACCTATCCAGAGTGGACTTTCATTTTCTGAAATATGTTGTTGCAATTTATGTTCATCCCCCCTGTTGTGTCAAGAATTAACACCTTCCGACCGGCGATCGCCTCCGAGGCCGAGCGACCGATTTACTGCCGAGCGGCCAAGGCAGATCTGCCGATCAGCGACCTGGCGACCGAGCCTTAACCCAGCGGACATGCTAGTCTGGCCAACCGAAGGTCCCAGGACAAGTGCCGGTGCCGAGCGATCGACCTCAGATACGATCGTCTCTCGGTACTCGGCGACCGACTCCTGGCGCCCGACATCTGGCGACCCTCTATCGGCATCCGCCGATCGACCCTTGGCGACCGACCCTTGGCGGCCTCCATCCGCTGGCCGATGGTGACCTCGGATGATCAGCTAGAGACGATCGCCTCATATCGATCTCCACCGATGACCATCCAGTCGGCAAAGACCAAGTCTCAAAACTGACCCCGCGTGCAGATCCACAAAAGGCGCTGACAAAACCTGTCACCTACCTCACCTACCAACAGGGCCCAGACCTGCGAAAGGAGTTGGCGGACAAGACATGTGACTACAGCCTGGCGCCTCGCACCTGCGACAAAGTCCGCGAAAGTAACAAAGTGGGACCTCCCGTGATGTACTTAGGACGCGTGCCGGCTCCTCATTGGGCCACTCAGCTAGCTGCCGGCTGGATCTATGGACTTTTGGCAGGCAGCCCACGTGCCCTTTAGGACGATCGCCCCATTACATTAAATGCCGAAAGGCGATCACCCACTAGGAGACAGGGCCCCTCAGCCCCTATATATACAAGGCAGCAGGCACTTGTAAAAAGGACCGAGATTCTGACTCTCTGAACACTCTGCATTCTCGCATTTCACACCATACAGAAGCAAAATACACACACTTGGCTTCATCCAACTCTTGGCAACAGCTTTCTTTCGGTCTTACTTCTCCCGGCCTTTTCTCCTCGAGCAGATTATCGGCGGGACGAAGAACACCGAGCTTCGCTCAAGAGCCGGATTAACAGAGTCTTTTTACACTCATTGTATTTAGATTTCTCTCATTAATACTTGTATCCACGAATATTTGTATTAATAACATCTCGCGAGAGCATTCAAGCCCGGGCCTAACAAACCCGGCAAATCTTGTATTATTTATCTTCTCTCGGAAGTGCTCCCGCAATTGTTGTTTGTTGTCCGTCTTCCAGCAGTATTAATCTTCGGATAAATATTTTGGGCAACACCCCCCTCTCCCCAAATCGCTAATTTATCCCAATACGATCGTTATAAAATACAAAGAGCTCCTTGAGTTTTTATCCACTTAGTGTTCTTTTTTTTCTTTTTTTCTTTTTGAAAATTTCCTCCCAGATTGTGTTTTGGGGAGTTGAGATGAAACTTAATTTATAAGTCCAGTAGTCATCTATAAGAATTACGTAATGCATGTTCAACTGTGTGCCAAGTTATTATAGCCAACTGGCTTGAAATTTCCGCAGCATGCTACTCTTGACTGTTTTGACACATTAACCATCAACATTTAACAGGTTGAAATGGAAGCGGATGATGGTGGTAGTCCTGAAAAATGCACACTTGTCCTTACAGGATATATACATGCAAAGAGCCTCTCAGTTAATCAACTGGTGATATATTCTGCCTCTGTCATTGTTTTGCAAGAATGGGAATATGTTCTATGTCTGAATGTTCCTCGATCAGGTTCATATTGCTGGTGCAGGGGATTTTCCATTGTCTAAGATTGAACTTCTTAGGGATCCATGTCCACTGAATCTAAGCAAAGGAGCAGACCTAATGGACTCTAAGAATGATACCCAGGTTTGATGTCATTTCAGTAAAGTAGCCATTCTTTTTGCAAATAGTTGTTTCGCACGCACTCTTATAAACTGTTCAAATTTGCATTTTATATGTTGGATATTTTGATTGTCAGAAGGATGCCTTGTGTTCTACAGTTGCTCATTATATAATGTCTATAGGCTGGAAATGTACATTTTTCTTTTTACACACTACATACAGCACTACTTTTAAGAGCGAAACATTTGAATACATTTTTCATTATCTCCTTGAACATATATAAGATAAACGAAATAAAAACAAAGGGAAAGAAGGAATTGTAGTGAAATTTTGCTGTTGTAGAATAAGACTGCCCAGTTGTCCTCATTTATAGAGTTTGTCCAGTCTTAAAAGACAACTGGATAACTCTTCATTTGTTGATAATCAATTTTGATCTAGCAGTCTCTCTTGTACAGGTTTTCGATGCTTCTTTATTAGGAATTTTATTCATTTTTCTTCCTTTTGTTTTCATGTAACAGGTGGTGATATGCCTTACCCCTGATCCAAATAAGCAAGAGCCTTTAGTTGTTGAAAATGCTCCTAATATATTAGCAAGAGAACAGGTAAACATTGTTATTGGTGCTTCATAAATTTTCAGTTTTTGGATAATATTTCTGGTTTTTTAATACTCCCTCCGTCCCAATAATGTCTCAAAAATTAGAAACACAGGAGATTTAAGGAGGGAGTGTGTAGGCAATAAAGTGGTGGTGGCCCACCTCTTTAATAAAGGTGAAGTATGAGAGAGAAAGAGTGGAAATGATAAAGTGTGAGAGAGAAAAGTGAAAATTGAATTAAGTAAGTGTGTAAAGTAGGAGAGGTAAATGACTTTAATCATTTCCTTATTTGGATAGAGACCTTATAATTGGGACAACCCAAAAAGAAAAATGAGACGTTATTAATGGGACGTAGGGAGTACATATTCTAGTTAAGATTATGGCCAATTTGATCATGGAGTTTTAGCCTCGGTTAAAATCTTCTGGTGATATCTCCGCGATTGTCTTGTTTGAGGTTGCCTTTTCCACATGTATGTGACATGTGGAAGTTGTCCACCCTTTGTTATTCCTGTTCCCGTTTCTTCTACTTTCTGAGTATTTGTTAGCTTTAAATGATGTCTATTTAGAATTTGTTTTGAGGTCTTTGTATGTTTCAACTCAGACATATCCTACAGACGCAGAAATGGCTGAAGCTGACAGAAATCGCAAGGATAAAAAGATGAAAAAGAAGAGGCTTCCTAGTGGCATCTCTGAGTACCAGGTCGGACCTTGTGTCCGATCTCTATTTTCTGAAGTCCACTTTACTTATGCTTGTAATCTCGTTGTTAGTTATGACATGCAATTAGATGAATTAGTGCAGTGTAAATTGCTCCATTTGTTGATCTGGAACACTTTTCAGGCAACATGTTCTGATAGTGAAGGTGAAGATGGTATGGTAATCGATGATGGTGAGAATGGCTTTCCTGGCCAGAAGCTTCAGAATGAGTTTGAGTTTGTTGACGATCAGGCTTCACTAAATCTGCGAGATTCTGACGAAGAAACTGAAACAGAGTCTGTAATGATGGTAGGTGCTTGCTAGTTACTGCCACTGGTAGCTTCTTTCAGTAGCATATTTTGAAAGTGGCCGCTGAATGAAGCGATTCCTATTTATATTTTTTTGGGTTAAGTAGGATGTTTTCTTCTTTTCCTCCTGTGATATAGCAAAATGCCAGACTACATGGATTGAGCTTGAAAATGCCCACAAAATTTGTTCATGTTTCTGAAATAGGTGCGCAACAATTTTGAGGCTAAACTCAGATTTGTCAATTATCAACAATCATTTATACACTTTTGGATGCCAAATCTTCTTAAATATAAACAAAATCAACTAATAAGCTGACTACATAATTTACTTTCTTCATTGGAATGAGCTGGTTTGCTTTTCCAAATGTTTCTTGGAGTCAATTTTCAGCACATGGTACACAAAGTTCACTTATTATACTTGGCCTGTATTAATTCATCTTCTTTGTGCTGTAGGATGGTGACAACTTAACTAAAGAGCAGATAGCTGAACAGATTCGAAAAATCAAAGAACAACATGCAGAAGATGAGGGTATCTTCCTAAGTATTTAATGGTTATTATGTTGGCTTCTAAAAGATGGTACCAGTAATAATGATGAAATTATAAGACTGACTTATCTAATTGCATTTGTTCCAGAATTTCCTGATGAAGTAGATACACCAATAGAGGTTGCAGCTCGGAAAAGATTTGCTAAATACAGAGCTGTAAAGTCATTCAGAACTTCTAGATGGGATCCTAAAGTATGTGTTGTCTTCTGGATTGAACAGATTTGAGTTGTTGTCTCTGGGTGATGATGTTGACCAAGCCCATGTTTTGGCAGGAATATTTGCCTCCTGACTATTCTAGGATTTTTACATTGGATAATTTTGTGAGAACAAAAAAGCATGTTCCTGCAAATGCTCTTGACATGTTGCAAGAGAAGGACGGTGACAGAGCGAAGGCGAAGAAGAGAACAGAATCCGGTAGAGGCCAGGAAGACGACGATCTCAAGCTTTATATCGAGTCTGGATGTATACCTGCTGGCTCATATGCAAGGCTCTATGTCAACGATGTTAGTGCTGGTGTCGTGTCAAAGTTACGCACACTGTCTAAAAGATTGCCAGTGATAGCTTGTGGTCTTTTACAGCATGAGTCTAAAATCTCTGTTCTACATTTCAGGTTACCTCTTATTGGGCTCTCTTTCATAATTTGTTTGTTCGTTAGTGATATTTACTATTATTTGACAGTATTCAATTCTCCCATCTCTAGCATTAAGAAGCATGATTCATATGATGCTCCTATTAAAGCAAAAGAAGAACTCCTATTTCATGTGGGCTTCCGCCAGTTTATAGCAAGGTTATTGTTCTTTCTCATTGTTGCCTCAGGAACAAAGGAGACATATATGATACCTGATCATTGCTCTTGTAATCACTTTTGCCTTCTGCCTTTGACAATACAGGCCGATCTTTTCTTCAGATAGTATCAATGCTAGCAAGCACAAAATGGAGAGGTTTCTTCATGCAGGAAGTTTTTCAGTAGCTTCAATATATGCTCCAATTTGTTGTCATTCTCTTCCTCTGATTGCCTTAAAGAGCCAAGAAGAATACAAGTATCCTGTAGTTGCTGCAGTTGGTTCGTTGAGAAGCATTGACCCTGATCGGATTGTACTCAAGAAAATTATTTTAACGGGGTAAGTCACGCATGCCTCAGTATCTTGAGAAGCGACTCCTTACAAAAGTAATATACTGTTCTTGAAGTTGCATCTACTACAATACAAGATATCGATGACAGACATCTCGCGTTGATATCAATTAAATTTGATGAAATTATTGAAAATCATCATCACTTCATATCCCCTAGTTTGAAATCTATAGATTTTGGAGATTTCACTTTTAAGACTCGAGCTTATCCATCAAATCTTTCTAAACTTTGGTCTTCGTTTTCTTGAAAAAATCAGCTTTGACTGGTCATTAGAATTGGAACAAAGACCCCGAAGAATTGGAACAAAGACCTTGAAGAATTTTTATCATCCGACACATCCATGTTTAGTTTAAATCAAACTTTCGGGATTATTGATCTTAATCATGCATCTGTACTTAAAGACTATAACACGAAGATATTCCTGTGTGGAGCGATCCCAAACGGGACTTGATACTTCATCTACCATTTGAAACTTCATCTGCTTGTAGTTGCATTTGTTAAGAGCTTCAACTATCTACTTTAGTTTGAATGGTCTGTGACATGGTAATTTGTTTGTATAAATGCTTTTTGTAATTGTAGTTTTTGATGTTCATTGCAAGTCCTGATAGAAATGTGGTTTTCTAGTCTAATAGATTAGATATATTTGAGAACTACTAAAAGGTATGGTTCTCAAAATCCTACATAAATCATGGTAGCTAAATTAGGCACACTGTAACTAACATAATTGGTTGAATCTTATGCAGTTATCCACAACGTGTATCTAAAACTAAAGCAACAGTAAGGTACATGTTCCATAACCCAGAGGATGTAAGATGGTTCAAGGTAATATGGTCGATATCTGTATGTTCAGTTCTTTTAGCACTCTATTCACAGAACTGTGAGTGTTTCCCCTCTTACGTTTCTGTATTGGTTGCAGCCTGTTGAAGTTTGGTCAAAATGTGGCCGACGTGGTCGCATTAGAGAACCTGTGGGAACACACGGTAAGTCCATCACCACTTATTTTGTACTTGACCGAATCGTGTCAGCACATTTTTATCCTGCTGTTTTAATGCCGACTGCTGTTTTCTTGTTCGGTTCAGGGGCAATGAAGTGCATCTTTAACGGTGTCCTCCAGCAGCACGACACTGTTTGCATGAGTCTGTTCAAGCGCAGTTATCCCAAGTGGCCTCAACAATGGTTTCCCTTAAACCCTGGATCCGATTAAGCTTTTGCTACGCCTATCGATGAGTTCAAGCATGCCTCCTTCCGTGGAGCAAAAATTTTGGTTGTGTATTTATTTGTGAGAATGATCCCCTATCTACTCTCTTCTTTTGGTGCATAATCAGAAAAATTCCTTTGATATATTGGTGTTGTCGAACCTTGTAACAAACTGTAATGTGACGTCCTAATTGCAACTTTATATATATATATATATATATATATATATAGGGATTGACTATGGTGAAAACACCCTTAATGGTGAAATCTAGAACCCAATTGCATTATTAAGTAATTTCATTGCATATTTGTTATTATTTGTTTCATCAAGCTGGTCGTTAGTATATACAACACATAATGCAATAAAAAAAATATATAAATGCATATAATTCTACTCATCTACAGCCGTTAGATTACTAATATCAATGGCCTACAAAAGTTTTTAGATTTCACAAGGTAATTAGTTTTCATATGATTTCCTATATATATATATATATATATATATATATATATATATAGGTGGGTTCAGGTGAGAATGTAATTTGAGAAATAAGAACGAATTTTATCCTAGATTTATTCTCACAAAAATTTGATGCATATAATGCAATGTTATCGATATTTTGATGCATATAATGCATATTTTAATGCATTCTTGATGCACGAATTGCATATATTTCATGCATAATTAGTACAAAATTCATGTATATTCGCAATTCACAGGATAAGAACCATTCTCATTTGATCACACACACATATATATATATATATATATATATGAAAAAGCATATCTATAGTGAGGGAAATTATTATCCTTTAAAGTTTGAGGGGGTCCAGCATGGAGCAATCACTTGGGGGACGACTCCTTGTGCGCGGTAGTTGAGGATATTTAAGAACCTGGGAGCCAGATACATATCTCACAATTTAACTGGTAGCAGTACTGTGAGGTCGGAGCTGTTATCCCGAGGACTAGTCAGGTGTAACTCGGTAAAAAAAAAAACCCGTCATAATGGGCCCCGCCACCAACTAACTTGGCATCCTTCCAACCTAGAATGCAGTTAAACATTCAGAAAAAAAAAAATGACGCAATGACTGAAATCGCACGGAAACGAACATGTCGAGATGCTCGGTAAGAGTCTCGATCATTAATTCAAATTTTTAATTGCGCATCGGGAGAAAATATAGCGGGAGAAAATAAAACGGAGAATGATAATAACACACCGGCACAACGAATCACAAAGATCGAGATATACGAAAACGAAAAAATAGAATTATTACATTCTACCCTCTTAAAATAAGTTTCGTCCTGAAACTTAAAACATAAAACAATCAAGGCAGCGTAACTCTAGAAAA
Source organism: Orobanche coerulescens (assembly GCA_033398695.1). Classification (NCBI taxonomy): domain Eukaryota; kingdom Viridiplantae; phylum Streptophyta; class Magnoliopsida; order Lamiales; family Orobanchaceae; genus Orobanche; species Orobanche coerulescens. The sequence goes on along the minus strand of CM065805.1, from coordinate 22,392,943 downwards.
CACATGTTATCTGCTACTGACTCCATGCAGTCTATCATGCACGTAAGATGTATTAGAGGAATTAAAATAACTACACATAGACACAACAAATACCGTGGATATGAAGTCAACATATAAACATATAACCGTTGATTTCTTGATGATAAAAATTGAATCTTTCACACTGCTCTTTGCATATGGTCCTCAAATTCAGCAATAAGTTGGGAATTACGGCAAAAGCTCCATATTTCCGCCTCCAGTTTTCATGTTTGGTTCCATTCTATCCAAGTCAAGTTATTTTTACATGTTTCCATCTTCAGAAACTATGGTTGAGTCTAATCGAAGTAATGTTAGCAAAGAATGAAATGTGTATGATGGGAAATGGGTGGTGGATGAGACATATCCTTTGTATAGTGCATCAGGTTGCAATTTGTGTGGAGCGTGAGTTTGACTATTTGATTGTACAATTATGTAATCAACTCTAATCATAGATAGAAAATGGAAGTGCAACTTTAAAAATGGTGAACCGGGTGAAAACACCAAAGATTTTCTCAATCACGTTCCTCAACGATGAATAACGATGATTAAACATCTCAATTGCATCCTGGGAACAACGACCTTGACCAGCATATTTTTTTAGATGATACCACAAATAATGCAATAAAAAAAATATATAAATGCATATAATTCTACTCATCTACAACCGGTTAGATCACTAATATCAATGGCCTACAAAAGCTTCTAGATTTCACAAGGTAATTAGTTTTCATATGATCTATTTCCTATATATATATATATATATATATATATATATATATATATATATATATATGGGTTTAGGTGAGAATGCAATTTGAGAAATAAGAACGAATTTCATCCATAGATCTTGATAAATGGATGACCTAGATTTATTCTCACAAAAATTTGATCCATATAATGCAATTTTATCGATATTTTGATGCATATAATCAGGGCTGTGATTTTTACCCGAAGAACCGAATTTTAATAAGAACCGAAAAATTCGGTTCCGGTTCCGGTTTTTTTATTATTAATCGGTTCCGGTTCTTAATTCGGTTCCTTTTTAATAATTCGGTTCCGGTTCCGGTTCCTATTTTATGATGTTAGAAAAAACCGGTTTGGAACCGGTTCTATATATTTTATATATATAATAATAAAAATAATATTATATATAATTTCTTACATAATATAGGTATTAAATAAAGCAAATTAAATGTATTTTGTTCAAAATATTACACATTAAATTCAATTTCTACTTAAAGTTCGTTTTTTTACAAAATTCGGTTTTTTTTGCACAATTCGGTTCCTAAAAGAACCGAAAAATCCGGTTTTTACACATTAAATTCGGTTCCGGTTCCTAATTCGGTTCCTGAAGAAAAAACCGGTTTTTTCGGTTTCGGTTCCTAATTCGGTTCCTGAAAAAAGTGGTCAAAAACCGAACCGGTTTATGTATTTAAAAACCTGTTCCGATTCTTTAATTTTTTAGTAGGAACCGAACCGGTCCCAGCCCTATATATAATGCATATTTTAATGCATTCTTGATGTACGAATTGCATATATTTCATGCATAATTAGTATAAAATTCATGCATATTCGCAATTCGCAGGATAAGAACCATTCTCATTTGATCTTTTATATATATATATATATATATATATATATATATATATATGAAAAAGCATATCTATAGTGAGGGAACTATTATCCTTTAAAGTTTCACCACCTTTGTGTATTATTTTTGTGAAACGGAAAAGTTCAATTACCCTCGTAGGTATTTTGGAAAAGCGGTCATCCCCTTGGCGTAAATTTTGGGTCAATTAAGTTCTGATCGATTCTAATTTGGGGCAAATTGTCTGCTTTGGCCAACGGCCGTTAGCAACCCGTTAAAACATAATATTAGGGGAGTTATTGCGCTAGACAAAATGGGGGGGGGGGGGGGGGGGAGTTGCTATTTAAATAAAAATAATGAGAATATTAAGTATATAAATAAAACCAGTTTATTTTAACCATTGAGTCTGACAACATAGGCAAAACTTATGTTGTTCAAAACATATGATCATACGGTCGAGATCAAAAAATAAAAATTGTTGTTCAATAAAACTGTGTATTCCTAGGGTCACCACGATCCCAAAAATAATAGGAAGACAAACACGAAAAGAATTACGAGAATTCACATGACAACTGTTCATAACTGTATCAACTTCATACATGCAATGACAGTGCAAAAAGACACATAGTCTCGGTTCTCATGCTTTTGGACACATCGTCACATAAGGCATGTTGTACTCTCACTATCTCACAGAGACTTGAGCATAATATACGATAAACAAGAATGCACATATAGGGCAAGTCAAATCTCTGTTGCATGAAAGCATTTTAAAATTGTTTTAAGTTGAAACATGGGTTATTGAGATTAACCTAAAATACTAGTATTTTATTGGAATGATTGCTTACTCTTTACTAAATTTTTCATTGCAGTGTAGCACAAGAAGGTATATGGTGTTGCACAGAAATTCACGTAGCACACAGCATAATTGAAATTAATCTAAACCTTTGATCTACCATATCGAACCCTACAGTCATTCCTATATGATTTTGTACATGGGCGATCATTCTCGTATTCTCTTAAATAGTTAGCATTCTCTCTCTCTCCCTCTCTCTCTCTCTCTCTATATATATATATAGATAGAGAGAGAGAGAGAGAAAATATCTGAATTCATTACATAACATAACATTGCTGATAAGTCATGTGAGGACCCAATGGATCAACAACATATTCAAAACTTACTGATAAACAATCTTCTGAACAAACTGAAAAAAATCGATCGCGACTCAAAGCCTCAATTACTTTAGTGTAGTATCTTGCAAACCCAGAATTGGCTTTTATAGGCCGTGATGAGAGTAACGAGTCTCTAAATCAACTTGATGAAAATATTGCAAATGTTGTGATGGATAAGGCACCTCAGAGTATATCGTATGCACCATTACTATGGCGATTCGTGATGAAATTGGCGATGCCAAGTTCTGTATTATTGTTGATGAGATTAGAAAGCAATTGGACACTATTTCGCGATTTGTTGATATTGAAGATTTTGTTCAGGAGCTTTTCATTAATCTTGTACATGGCCGCACCTGTGTCTTACGGACCCCTAAGCGAGATTTCGAAAAGAGGCCCCTATAATAATGCAAGAAAAACAAAGAAAAGTGACGTACCATATATTAACTTTTCCAGAATATACAAAGAATTCTTACCTTTATAGTTTTAGAGGCGAACGTAATAATAAAAAGAAGAAGAAAATTTACCTTTTGGATGGTCCCCGCGCAGCTGGTGTGGGTGCGTGTAGGGGCGGAGGGAGGGGCGGTCCAAAGGGGTCTACGTACTCCTCCGGCGGATGAAAATTTCCCTATAAAATATGGGAAGTTATATATATAGTAGTGCGAGAATCACCTTTTGTACTCCTAATAATACATAATGTACATCATGTCAATGCATACAACCCCTACTGATCATAACCCCTACTATATAGTAGGGTTATCATCAGTAGGGGCTATTATAGTAGGGGTTATCATCAGTAGGGGTTATCTCCCGTAATAAAAATTGTATTTTACTATAATACCCTTTTGAATTAATAATATTTTTTAATATTCAAAAAAATCTCATTGGTTTAGAGAAGTTCTCGCAGTTCTCGCACTTAAGAGAGTTCTGAAAATAAAGCTCATATATATATATATATGTAAAATTAATAACCGATCCTAATTAGGCCCTATTCTTTTGGATTTATTTTTCAGTTTTTCAGTTCAGTTCAGTTCAGGTCCATTCAGTTCAGTTCAGTTCAGGTCAGGTCCATTCAGTTCAGTTCAGTTCAGTTCTTCTTCTTCTTCTTATTATTATTAATCTTAATTATTATTATTGTTATTATTACTAATAATATTACTATTATCGTTGTTGTTGATTACTATTATTATTATTATTATTTACCATTATTGTTATTATTTACCCTTAATATATATTTGATTCGATTCGATTCGAATCCGATCCATCCAGTTCGATTCACTTCGATTCAATTGGTCGATTCGATTGATTCGATTCAATTTAGATTCATTCGGTCTAAAAAAAACAGAGGCTTAGTCTCTCAGATAACCACATAAGGTTTTGAACAAAAAACTAGCCCAGTTCATACAAAATCAATATAGTGTGTCGGAGCTCCCTTCCTAAAGGAACATACCATAATTGTCGCAAACAGGTGTCCAACAGTTTTGTGATTAATATTACCAATACAGTTTTTCATATTATTATCAAAAGTAATTTGAGGAAATGATAAGTGAGATAATTGAAGAGTGGGAACCCAACTGTAATAAAGATTATTGTGACACCCCTTTCAGTTGAAAGAATACCCTGCGCAAGAATACATAAAACAAATATACATTGACATAATTAGGATCTACATCCAGGGAAGTCTAAATGAGAAATCCACACGCCTCGAACATTAGTACAACTATATGTTGTTATTTCTCCTGTATACTAATGCAAAATACGCTGAGCCTAAGTGGCAGCTTCTCATACTTCTGCCGTACACTTTTCTGGTCTTAGCGTCATGTTTCAAAGATCTCATGTTTCAGCTGACACATAATCAATTACTGGCCTAATCATCATTGCATTAATTACATTATATTATACTACCCCCATCCCTATTTAGTTGTCCTGTTTTGACTTTCAATGGTCAAATTGACCAATTTTTTACCAAAGATTATGAATAATTCTTTTATTATTTTTAAAAAGTCGAAATTGCATTTTAAAATGGATTATATGTATTTTACAATGATATAATTTTTTTTATTTTATCAATTATATAAAATTCATAAATTTCAGTCAAATTTTAGTCAATTTGATCGGTCAAAAGTCAAACTGGACAACTAAAAAGGGACGGAGGGAGTACCTCAAATAACTCCTACCTACCTTATTAATTTTTTACGAATCAAGGAATATGAATTATGAATAAGTAGGATTTGATTATATTTGCAAAAATATTTCATATTTTCATTAATTAGAAAATATAAATCCCAAACAAAGAGAAATTTAATATAATAGTGTGCACTATATATTAAAAACTTAAACCTAAAATCTCGCGAAAATATTATATATTCCACTAATTAATTAGTTTATATTAATTAATCACCATAGTTAGGTATATCAGTAAAAGAAATATCAACTCAAATGAAAGATATTGAGCAGTATTGCAAAAGAAGTGTTGAATATATATAATTAAAAAGGTACTTGAAGTCCTAATCAATTAAATAAAATAATCTTATAAAAAATATTATTCAAAGTGTAGAAACAATGGATTTAATTATTATTTATAAATAAATAAAAAACTATGGATTAATTGATTTATTCCATTTTAGTTTTAAATCTTATTTAATTAATATAATATAACAAAATAAATAAAAAAACTTATATTTACTTAATTATATAATTATTGATTTTATGAATTCTCAAAGAGATATTTCTAAATATATAAGAAAATTAATTTAATAATAATATACTAATTCGTAGATTCATTTTTGTACAAATAGAATTACAGAAAATAAAAATTGATCGTTTTAAGTGATTTTTTTAGTTTTTTTAGTTTTAAAAGATTTGCTAATTTATCTACTTTTGAAATCAACTATATATTTTTGAAAGTTTTGGATTTACTTTGTATTTTAAATTATATTCAAATAATTTATGTAATTTATTTTTCAAATATAAGGATTAAATTATCTCCTTTTTAGCCATTTAACAAAAACCGTTAAATACTTAATGATTTTGACCATTTTGACAAAAAAAGACAAAAAAAGAACGTAGAACTAAAATTTCATCAAATACGGTTTAACACAATCATATATGAATTGAGTTTTCTTCAAATATGAGTTTCTGAAATTACTAAAATTGCCCAACTATTTATATAATTTCTTAGTAAAGCAAATAGTTTTTATCTATGATGTTGGCCAACCGGAGATCCTATCCAACTCTAAATATATAATTTCTTAGTAAATTTCACGTCAGTTCCCACTTATTATGAGCTTTGCCATGACTATATTTAAGAGTCAACGACAAACACTCTCTTATGTCGGTATGTATCTTCCAAGACCCGTATTCGGTCATGGTTGCCATGAGAATGGGGTGTATCATAAACATAACAAATAGTGTAGTTTATAAAGAAGTATTATGAAATTTATAATGAATGATTTACATATTATATATTTATATAAGAGTTCTTTTTGTGTTCCTGTGTAATTACACGGGTGTTATACTAATTTATTACAACTCTTCAAATTTTTATTTAACTAGGAAAATTCATTAGAAAAGATTACACCACATGAAAAATCCTAGAGGAATGGTCATCTCAAATGAAATTAACTATCGATTATGCCCCAACCAACTGTCTTGGCGCAATTGGCCACCTGACCTTCAATTTAATTGGAGGTCAGGGTTCAATTCCTAGTGACAACACTTTGGAATTGAATTTCTCAAGGCTCAATGATCCCTTAGTAGTCTTTGACTAAGGGTTAGGTCCTAGCCCTCCGGAGTACGCTGGTGGAATAATTAAATATTGAGGGCTTCAAGCGGCAGTGTGGGAGACCTGATCTCAGTGGGACCCTGCGGTTGGATTTGAGGGGGTCCAGCATGGAGCAATCACTTGAGGGACGACTCCTTGTGCGCGGTAGTTGGGGATATTTAAGAACCTGGGAGCCAGATACACATCTCGCGATTTAACTGGTAGTAGTACTGCGGGGCCGAGGCTGTTATCCCGAGGATTAATCAGGTGTAAGCTTGGAACCTCGGTATAAAAAAAACTATCTATTATGCCCCACACCAAGAGGGTGGTGCCCAATAACAATAAAACGACATAATGGGCCCCGCCACCAACTAACTTGACATCCTTCCTAGCATTGTCAAAATAGTGAACTCAAATTTACAAAAATAAAAAATAAAATAATTAACTCAAGTAACTAAAACAGTGCATTTAGGCAACTGAATCTTGTAGCATAAAGGTGAAATCCCTCGCCCCCAGGGCCCCCTCTCGACCCGACAGTAGGCAACTAAATCTTTGAAACATGAGAGTTTGCATCCAATGATCCCTTATTAGTCTTTGACTAAGGGTTAGGTCCTAGCCCTCCGGAGTACGCTGGTGGAACAATTAAATATTGAGGGCTTCAAGCGGCAGTGTGGGAGGCCTGATCTCGGTGGGACCCTGCGGTTGGATTTGAGTGGGTCCAGCATGGAGCAATCACTTGAGGGACGACTCCCTGTGCGCGGTAGTTGAGGATATTTAAGAACCTGGGAGCCAGATACACATCTCACGATTTAACTGGTAGCAGTACTGTGGGGCCGGGGCTGTTATCCCGAGGACTAGTCAGGTGTAACTCGGTAAAAAAAAAGGCATAATGGGCCCCGCCACCAACTAACTTGGCATCCTTCCAACCTAGAATGCAGTTAAACATTCAGAAGGAAAAAAAAATGACGCAATGACTGAAATCGCACGGAAACGAACATGTCGAGATGCTCGATAAGAGTCTCGATCATGAATTCAAATTTTTAATTGCGCGCCGGTAGAAAATATAGCGGGAGAAAATAAAACGGAGAATGATAATAACACACTGGCACAACGAATCACAAAGATCGAGATATACGAAAACGGAAAAATAGAATTATTACATTCTACCCTCTTAAAATAAGTTTCGTCCTGAAACTTAAAACATAAAACAATCAAGGCAGCGTAACTCTAGAAAATACACGTTATCTGCTACTGACTCCATGCAGTCTATCATGCACGTAAGATGTATTAAAGGAATTAAAATAACTAGACATAGACACAGCAAATACCATGGATATGAAGTCAACATATAAACATATAACCGTTGATTTCTTGATGATAAAAATTGAATCTTTCACATATGGTCCTCAAATTCAGCAATAAGTTGGGAATTACAGCAAAAGCTCCATATTTTCGCCTCCAGTTTTTGTAATATCCAGAATTTCTACTACTGTTGTTTGAGACTATTTTATCCGAGTTATATTGTACAACGTGGAATATGTACAGTATGGATAAAATAAATAAGGACTGAGATGTCAGTTTTGGTATAATTGTCGTATTTGGTCGAGAATTGCACTTGAGGATATAATGTGTCGAGTATATGTATTCAGTATGCCGTATGTCCGCATTTGGTATGTCGAGATGTTGAACGAGGATAGCTGAAAATGGCTAAGTACAGCCACGTTAGCGCACGCTATGAAATATGCTTCGCGCACGCTACGAGGTATGAGTAGCGCACGCTACGTGGTGCAGTTAGCGTACACTAATAGGTTCGCATTACGTACGCTAAGGAGGATCCTTAACGTACGTAAGGAATTCTGGGAAAGGTTCAGAAGGCGGCCGATAGGTAAGCCCGGGTTGATGTTTATCGACATTTAGCGCACACTACCAAGGATGGTTAGCGTACGCTAATATCAGATCGTCCGACAGGGAATCTTGGCTTTCGGCGAGTGGACCCGGCCACTTGTGACGCGTGTCCAGATAAGGTCAGTGGGTGTTTGTCAGGTAGGGCTAGCGCACGCTAAACCGTATGGTTAGAGCACGCTAATTCCAGATCGGTCAGAGGAATCCCGAAAATCGCGGATGCTTTCGGCATGTGGGGGCACGAGTGGTAGGTAAATACTGTAGTAAGTCAACTTCGGATAGCGCACGCTAAGGGCAAGGACTTGCGTACGCAAGACATGATGTTTTACGTACGTTAATGCATGGGCATTACATACATAAGCTAGTTTACGAAGCAAGGCAGTAGCCTCTGGGCTGCGATAGCGCACGCTAACAAATTCAGTTAGCGCACGCTAAGGCTGTAGCGCACGCTAAACATGAGATGTTAGCGCACGCTAGTAATGTATTCTATATAAGGGGACAGACGGGTGTTTTGAAGCATTTCGTCCATTTCTTTCACTCGATCGAGAGAGAACTTTGGGAGGTACTTGAGGTCCAGAAACACTCCGAGATGATGATCTTTATCAAGATTAAAGATGGAAATCATGGATTAAAGCCTTGTTCTTTAAATCATTGGCGATTCTTGGAAATGGATTCAACCTTGGAAATCAATCCATTCCTTCAAAAAGGTAATCACTCTTTGGATTTCGTTTGGATTGATTATTGATGTTCTTGAGTTGATGATTATCATATATTCGAGTTGATGAGCATGATAACGAGTTGTATTACCGAACTAAGTTAGTGTTGTTATCAATATATGAGTATTGATATGTTTCGTATGGTTTTGGATGGAATTCAAGAGATATGTTGATGTAATTCCCTTCTTCAATTCGGATTCTTGATGTTTTGTCGTTGGTTACTTCGTATGGTAACGATTATGGTGGTGCTGTTGTGATTCTTGAAGTTATATGAATTGTATGTCGAAGAACATGATGAATAAGGATTTTTAGATGTTAGAACACATCGGATTATGTCATTTTATGGATCATGAACGTGAATTCGGATAATTCGTGTTCTTGAAGAACTATTGAATTATATATGTCATGATTGTTATGAATAAGAACTGGAAATTGGAAAGGTTACGGATGATTTTGGAATATGATTATTCATGATAATAACCGGTAAATTGTTCTATGAATTTACCAAATATGAACAAGAAGGAATCTTCTTGATTCGTGTTTAAAGATTAAAGTTGGAATCGAATATGTTATGAAATCCTTAATATCAAGATGAGTTGATCATTGATATGATGGAAGTGTTAGACGATGCTTGGAATGCATGCCACTGTACAGCATTAGCGCACGCTAAGCTTACTAGATAGCACACGCTAACGGGAGCAACTTAGCGCACGCTACGTTATGCGTTTAACGTGCGCTAAATAGGCAGACAGTGCAGTATTTTTGTGTTGTGATTATGAATGCGTGATGGTTTGATTTGGTTTGTTCAGACTGCGTTTATTCGAGGTTTTTGTTGAACCGTTGAGTTCGATTAGTTGGTTTTGCCGGTTGTTGATTATTATCGGATGTGTTGTCATTCGATTATTGCATTAGGTTGCGATAATTGATCGTGGATTACGACCGTTGTGTTGCTTTGGATCGGGGCTGAGGAGCTCGTAGACAAAGGCAATGGGTTCGGTAACAGCTTCGTGGTATCGGTATCGAGGCAAGTTATTACTTGCTCAGTTATAATGTTTAATGAATAGTTTCAGTTTCATTTCGTTTATAATGCATATAGCAATGATTATTACTGCAAATTCTGGAGATTTGGATTATGTGTTTTCTTTCCGATTATGGGAGTTAAATCATAAGGTTTATGATTCATTTCGGTTATTAGAATTTTGGGTATCGAGGATACATTATGATAAAGACGAGGATATGAGTATCTACAGTCCATGGTATGTTTGGGTTGCCGAGCATTGCGGATAATCGTCGGTGATGATTTGACATCGAGATTTCTCCTGAAGGATTCGGGATAAGTATCTTTGTTTGATTCGGTTTAGTATTGATGATGTTGATCATGCAGGTTGTCATTCATGTTGCTGAACATGAAGTCGTCTTAGTTGTGTCATCATAGTGTCATTCATGTTTTGATTTATATGTTGTTCATGTTGATGAACATATTGATTTGCATATGTGTACGCATAATTGCATTGTTTATGTTGTAAATGATCCGAAGGGATCATGAGGATCTATGCTGAGGGCGCTGGATCGGATGTCCACCATGCGTTGGTTCGACGGGATCATCATGGGGATCTATGCTGAGGGCGCTGGATCGTTGGATAGGTTTTCCACCATGCGTTGGTCCGATGGGATCATCATGGGGATCTTTGCTGAGAGCGCTGGATCGCTGGATTACCAGTATTGCGTTGATGGAATCTTGTGAATTCGCATCACTGATTTTATCATGTGTTGTTGTGCATATGTGTATTGTTGGTTATCCACATTATGCTGATCTGATAGGATCAACAAGGGGATCTATGCTGATGGCGCTGGATCATCGGATTTCCATTGAATATACATGATTGTTATTGTTGTGATCATATTGACGTGGTCATATGAGTATGCATTTGTAGGTCTTGGATTAGGACCGTGTCCGTATTGCATTGATCTGATCTCGGGTTAGACTGATATGATTGTCGTGGCACTTCATATCTCGAGGTATGTTTCGTATTTTCATTTGGTAATTGTATTTTGATGGACAACCGGTTATCGTCTTGGGATTTAATGATACTATCCGATGGATCGTATTGGTCAGAACTGGTACTTTTCCGTATCGTGAATTGGTGATGATAGTTTGAGAATCTTGAGTATTGTTTGAGGTGCAATACAGATATTATGTTCGAGTTTATTGGTTAATCGAGTACGGGATGTGAAATGTGATAATGGTTATTCTGATGAGAATTACTTGAGTAAGCAAAGTTATGGCGGTAAGATTACATTGGTCATATTCTTATATTGTATTCTCATTGGTATGTAATTATTAATGAGATGTGACTGTTATCATTGTTGGATATTATGGCTGACCCCATCATGGGATTTATTTTTAGGTTCTTGGAGTATCGAGCTTGTAGCGGTCGTGAAGAGATGAGCTTCTCGGAGATACTGGCTAGGACATGTTTTGTGCATTTAGTTTCTTGATTGGTTCTTGTATTCCACTGCTAGAGTATATTTATGGTTGGTCTTTTTCCGCTGCATGAGTATTTTGAAATGCTCTTTGGTATCTGGTAACTGAGGTTACTTTGGAAATCTTTCTCTAAACTATTGAGTTTTGGCCGTTTGGCCTTGCCCTTTTCGAAATGAGATTTTACGACGGTTTTGATAAATGAATTTTACTAAGTCTTCGAATATTTTTTAAAGATAGTACCGTCGTTGGCCTCTTGGGCATTTGTAAATGTTTGCAAAACTTTCTTTTAGCCTTGTGGGTTCCATCTCGGGGCCCACGGCGCTGTAATATTTCCGGTTAAATCTGGGGGTGTTACAGAATATGGTATCGGAGCTTAGGTTGAGAAAACCTAGGCATTTGGGTCGAGTTGGGTCGTGTTTTGTCGCGTCATTCGAGTTGGAAATTGACTAATACTAGAGCCGTGAGTTTTTTGTTGTTCACTCGGGCTTATGGGTTATGTGATTTATCAGTGTGGTACTGAGATTGTTGTAAACTTTTCCAGATGGTGCTAACGTGATTCTCTTGAAAGAGATGTGTTGTGTTCTCGAACTGAACTGAGTTTGTAAACGTGTGTTTTGAAATTATCTGTGTCGAGTATTTTCTTGAGTCGAGACATGTGCAAGTATCACGGGGAATCGTCAGCTTCACGATCTGTAAGTATTTGGATTTTTGAATTTCATTGAGATTTATTGCCTTTCTAAGTTGATATGCTTTGAGATTCAGCAGAATATTATGTGTTACAGTATAAGGTAACAAAATTGGGACAGGATTGATGAATTGAGAAACTATGATTTTGGAAATCATTATGTCAGTTAGATTTTGGAAACGAGGTTGTGTAATCGGGAGGAGGACTGTGGATTGTTGAGAAGAACATGTAGTCATGTTAGTTCATTTTGTGATATATGAACTGCTTTTGAGCATTTGAAAATGATACTTTTCAAAATGAACGTTTCACGGATGTTTTACGGAAAATGATTTTTGGGCCGAGACCCAATCGATTTTGAAATGGTTTTATAACTCAGGACTTGGGGTCCGAAAAGAGTTTTCTACTTTTTAAACTTCTTGCAATGTGGAATGAGATACGGGCTTAGACCCTAATGTTTCAAAAGACTTTCCTATTTTATAAAACTCCCGAGATTATCACGTACGTTAAGCTATCCTTGTTAACGTACGTTATCACGTATTTGCATGGGAAAATTTACATGTTTCCATACTCATGTACAAGGATACAAATACGAGAATATCATACTCCAATTATCGAAATCACAATTCCGAATAATACAGGGTTCAATAACAGATGAAATACACAATAATAAATCCGGATATTACATACTCTCCTACTAAAAAGGAGTTTCATCCCGAAACTCAAGACGAAAATAATTCTGGATATCTGGACCTCATGTTATCCTCCGTTTCCCAAGTGGCTTCTTCCACTCCGTGGCGTGACCACTGGACTTTGACCAAAGCGATCAGTTTGTTCCTCAATTGCTTAACTCGACTCTCGAGTATTCTGATCGGTCTCTCTTCAAACGTTCCATCCTGAGCGACTTCGATCTCGCCGAAATCGATGACATGACTAGGATCAGGTATATATCTCCATAACTGGGATACGTGGAACACATTATGAACATGGCTCAATGACGGTGGTAATGCCAATCTGTAAGACAACTCTATGACTCTCTCAAGAATCTCGAATGGTCCGATATACCTAGGACTCAACTTTCCCTTCTTTCCAAAACGAAAGATTCCCCGAGTAGGATAAACCTTTAAAAGTATGTGGTCTCCAGTACTGAACTCCAATGGGCGACGACATACGTCTACATAAGATTTCTGTCGACTCTGGGCAGTCAACAGCCTTTCACGAATCAAGGTTATCTTCTATCGTGTCTGTACAATCAATTCCGGTTCCGTCCCGATCAATTCTGATGAATCGTCCCAACATAGGGGAGATCTGCATCTCCTCCCGTATAATGCCTCAAACGGTGCCATCTTAATGGAAGCATGCCAACTATTGTTATAAGTGAATTCGATCAACGGCAGATGAACTTCCCAATCAGTTGACCAAACTAGGGCACAAGCCCTCAGCATGTCTTCCACCGTTTGAATAGTTCTCTCGGATTGTCCGTCTGTCTGCGGATGATAAGCTGTACTGAAGTTCAACTCGGTCCCCAAGGCCTTATGAACTGCTTTCCAAAAATGAGACACAAAACGGCCGTCTCGGTCAGAAATAATGGTCTTCGGTGTACCATGCAATCGAACTATTTGAAATAAACACTCGTGCCAACCTCTCGGGTCCCCAAGTGTCCTTAATGCCTAGAAAATGAGCCGATTTGGTTAAACGGTGAACTATTACCCAAATCATGTTCATTCTTGTCTTGGTTCTCGGCATATTAGTGATAAAGTCCATCGATATGTCCTCCCACTTCCATTCAGGAATCGGGAGCGGTTTCAGCATTCCGGCAGGTCGTTGATGCTCGATCTTAACCTGCTAACAAGTCAAAAATTTCGAAACATAGTCCGCTACATCTTTCTTCATGTTGCCCCACCAGAAGTTCTGTTTCAGGTCTTTATACATCTTACTGGTGCCTGGTTGGATAGAATAGGGTGTACTTTGAGCTTCTTTCATAATTGTTTGCTTCAGAATGTCGATATCGGGAACACAAAGTCGATTCTGAAACCTCAATATTCCATCATCATGAATTACAAATCCTGGGTCCTTACCCTTAATCACTTCATCACGTAACCGAATCATTAAAGGATCATATACTTGCTTAGATTTGATTTCTTCGGTCAATGATGAAGTTAATTCCATTACACACAATTGCCCTTGGACTCTTTGCAACCAAACTTCAATTCCTTCCCGAATCAATTCCCGTTGAATGCTGAGCTGGGAGGTCAAAGTCTCCAGCATCTGAATAGAAATAGGCTTGCGGCTAAGTGCATCGGCTACTACATTTGCTTTGCCTGGATGATAAAGAATCTCCAAGTCGTAGTCCTTAATCAGTTCCAGCCATCTCCTTTACCGCATGTTCAACTCTTTCTGACTGAAAATATATTTGAGACTCTTATGATCCGTGAAGATCTGACAGTGAGCCCCATACAGATAATGTCTCCAAATTTTCAAAGTAAAAACTACTGCTGCCAGCTCCAAATCATGCGTTGGGTAGTTCACTTCATAAGGTTTCAGTTGTCGTGATGCATAGGCGATCACCTTCTCATTCTGCATCAATACGCATCCAAGTCCTTGGTTTGAAGCATCACTGTAAACTATGAATCCTTCAGTTCCTTGTGGGAGTGCTAAAATCGGTGCTGTCGTCAATCTCTTCTTCAGTTCATCAAAGCTATTCTGTGTTAGGAATATGCCCTCGAATGCCACTCAGGGGATGAGAGAGTAAGGGCATTATACTTGTAATTATGGAATAATTAATAAAAAGGCAAAACAATTCATTCACTGTTTATTGTATTTCAATTGCATTCTTGACTTGGTAAACATTGAAGTGAAGTCCATGTAAATAAATCGAACATTCCATTCTCGTTATGGGATAAGAGAAAATGTACTGGAAGTGTTTAAAGTTTATTTACGTAAATTGTTCGCAAGTCAATAAACTTAAAATGGGCATTAAGTTTTAATATGACTTGTATAACTGATGCTAGGACGTGTGCACGTCTTGATAGCATAGTTATAAGTATATTGGTGGGGCCAGTATACTCGAACACGACTCATACTCGATTTAGTCACACGGTATTCACTCTCGGAGAGTCGATGACGAATCGAAAGGTTGTGATAGTATACGTGGACCTTTGACTTGAGGGTTCAGTAGAAGATGTGCCTGTGACGTTTAGTTTGTCATTAGAGTAGTTAGACTCATTTGCTTAATTGCCGAGTCGACCTCGAAGTGCGGACTATACGGGCAGTAGCGCTTTACCGTACGCCAAGAAAGGATTCTATCTCTGTTAGTGAGCAAGGCGAATGTCTATACGGTTAATGGCAAATAAGATCATAAGTCTTTGGCAAAGCATTCGATATAGTCGTATTAGATACACTATAAATCGGTCGGTCTTGATTTGCATTAACACATGTATAGAGTTTAGTCAACATGAGGGTTTGACTTTACCGTGACCGAAGACTTGACCGGGACATCGATGAAGGGTCTATACGTATATAGTATTCACGACATAATGGTTCCGGAATGATCCCTTCATTCGTTCTCGCCGGGGTTTACAAAGGCGGCCCGCTAGTGGCTAAGTGCTACCCGCACTCATTGGTTCCTCCCAATGCGGTGAGACGGACCTACGAGTCGCGCATCGGGAGCGTTGACGGATAAATGTGAATTTATTATCTCTCTATTAATATTAGATATTGGATATCTAATTATGATTTATCGATAAATCAAATATCGGTCTTATGAATTTAAATTAAGTTACCGGTAATTAATTTAATTCATAAATTATATTTCTTAGAGAAATATATATTTGTATTTGATATAATTAATTAATTAGATTAATTAATTAATATAAATACATTGATGATTAAAAGGAGTGTATTTAACGGAGTCGTTTGACGAACGTCCGGTACACGAGCCGAGTGGCTCGGCTCATTTTCTAGGAAACTTCCTTGTGGCCACCCACTCCTCATGGCATGGCATGATCTTACATGTGTGTGGGAACTCACTTAGAGTTGAGATTCCCACATAATTGTGAATGATAGTTGTAAAAGAATAATTATTCTTTTATAATATATATATATCATTACATTATAAATGATGATATGAGACAACAACTAACAACTCATACTCATTCATTAAGAGCTGCTGCCGTGAGTTATATGTGAGGAGGGAGGAGAAATTTTTTCTTTTCTATAATTTTCATCTTAGAGGTGTTATAAAAGTTAAGAAAAATTGAGAGAAAAAATTCCTACGAGTTCCCTAGCCGTGTTCTTGGAGAACGGAGTCTCGTCGAAATTTTTCCGGGCAACTTCCGACGCGTGTGAAGTAGAGGCTTCGAATTTTCGGTGCTTGGAACGAAGGGATTTCGTGTTCGGGACGGGATCGTGATCATCGTCTACACTTTACGAAGATTTATTTCAAAGGCTTCAAGGGTATGAATCTTTATCTTCGTATTTATTTTTCGTATATACGTTACTTGATCGATCCTGTTTGGGATTCGCATTTATTTCCGCTGCGTATTTCGTTTTATTTTCGGAATCCCAACAGTGGTATCGGAGCGAGGTCAATGTTTCCGTATATACGATTATTTGTGCATTTTGAATGCTTTTGGATGATGATTATGATTTAGAATCATGTTTGGAATAATTGTAGATTTTAAATTGTTCGTTGTAGCATCACGTTTTTGGAAACGGGCCGAAAAACGAAGAAACGGGTGCCGGCGGTGGTCTTGTAATCGCCTGGCCGCCGCCTGCCGCCGAGCATGCTCGGCCATGATCGCCACGGCCGAGAATGATCGGCCACCGCTGAAAGCGGTGGCTCGGCAGACACCCTCGGGTTTTGGCCCGATTTTGAATCGGGCCGCGGTGGGCCTAAAACCGGATTATCCGGACTCGTTTAAGTTTATATTTTGTTGTAATTATTTCCCAAAATTTAAATTAGATTTTAATTTGACTAAATTAATATTTGGAATATTTTTTGTTAAGGGAAATAAATTAAACGAAAATATTATTTTGGCGGATTACTTGAGCGAATTAAAATGACAATTATTAGTATTAATTGGATTAATACCATTAAAATTGAATAGATTAATTTTATATTGATTGGATTAATATATTAATTGATTATTTAATTTTAATGCCACTTTATATTAATTGGATTAATATAGTAGAAATTGAATAGATTAATTTATAGATTAATTAGATTAATTTATATTAAAGATTAATTGTTTAATTTCGTTGCCATTACATGTTGTATGGAATCCTTATGTGATGGTGATATAGCTCGTGGACTTAGTTTTTTGATTTGTTCGATTCGATTGGGTTGTAAAGGCCGTTTTGAGCCTATTTATATTTACTAGAAAAACTTGTATAGGATGCAATTTTTCAATGATGTAATTATTTTTTTGGGTATGAAGAAGACCGAAGACAACCGACCGAGAAGACGAAGAATCGAAGACTGTATTTTTTTTTATTTATTGGGTCATTCGCTTGGCCCAGTACTTAGGAATTAGGTCCATGAGCTATATGTTGGTAGTAACTAGGTTACTATTTTCTGTTTTTCATTTTGAATGATTGACAAACATACAAACGCGCGTATAAATGAATTAATCTGCAAAGTGTAACATTAATCGTGAAATTCTCCCGACTACAAACAGACTAAGTTTGAAAAAGGTTACGAGGTTTCCTACCCTCCATCAAACTCGTAGAAAATTGATACCCGAGCTGGTGTGCTATGCTTCCGAGTTATCGGGGTAGTACATTTGGTAGAGGTTGAAAAATTCTTGAGTGCATTAGATGCCTTCGGTTGGTGATAAATTTCGCCCCTAGAAACCTGATAGGTTGCCGGTGAGATTCAATAGTCAAACCGATGACGTTGATGGTCAACAACTTAGATAGTCCTGATTGCCAAGAAACGATAGGTTGAGGGCATGAAGACTAGGGTAAAAGAAGATCAAATCATTCGTTAGACGGGTTGGTGTTAGACACCACTTTACGTAAATTAATTGGCAAGAAACCCGATAGGTTGCGTCTGTTAAAATTTGTAAAGAACTTGATCACCACTATGAAGTCGATCTAACCATGATTTCCTGATTATAACATGGGAGTGTATAATTAGATAAAATTAGTGGGAGCCGAGACAAGAATTATACAAGCCCTTAAGTTCTATACTCGGTCATAATTAAACAAGTCACTAATTTAATCTTGTCTAAATCTTTGCAGAAAACGAAATTGAATCTCTCTAAAATGGCTAAAAACCCACTTGCAATACTACTTGAAAAGAATCTCCTAACTGGCCCTAACTTTGTTGACTGGTTGCGGAATCTGATGATTGTACTCAGTATGGAGTCTCTGGGATACGTCTTGGAGGCGGACATTCCACCGACTCCAATCCGGACTAGGGATAATCAGGAAGACATTGATGTCCATGAAAAATGGGTCAAGGATGATGTGCTAGTTCGTGGTTTTATGATGGGCTCAATGACTAATGAGCTGCAGAGAGCGCACGAGAAAATGACTTCTGCTAGGCAGATTCTCGCACACTTGACCGAACTTTATGGAGAGCACGGTGGGATGCTAGATATGAAATATCAAAGCAGGTTGTTCAAAGGCTAGGATGAAAGAAGGGGAGAAAGTGGGAGACCACGTCCTCAAGATGATCTCTATGATTGAGAGGCTCGAGGTGCTCAACTTTAATATGGATTTATCCCTTCAAATTGATCTCATCCTTCAATCTCTACCTGACTCTTTCACGCAGTTTGCAATGAATTTCAATTGTAATGAAATTACATGCACATTAGCTGGGCTAATGAATAAACTGGTGACGACGCAGTCTAACATGAAGACTAAACCGAGAGAGGCTGCTCTTGTGATTTCTTCTGGGCCTAAGAGGTCCAAGAACAAGAAGAAAAAGACCTACGAGCAGTACAAACCCAAGAAAGGGGTGTAAAAAGGAAAGGGCAAGGCCCGAAAGGTTCAAAAGGTAGGCGGTCCAAAACCTACGGACAAATGCCTTGAATGCGGTGAGCTGGGCCACTGGCGAAGGACTTGTCCCAAGATTAATGGCGCATCAGTGCGGAACTTTTGTTTTTGAAACTAATTGTTCCGCTCGTATATTACGCTTCATGGATTACGGATTCAGTGCCACTTCTCACATTTGTACTATGAATCGGGATCTGGAACAGTAGAAAACTTGAAGTCGGGAAATAATGATCACCGTTGAAGCGGACAAAGTGTCGAGGCAACCGATATTGGATCAATCCTTCGGGTTTAGAATCTGGTTTTATTTTGACATTAGATGAAGTACTTGTTTTGCCCAAGGGGCATAAAAACATTGTATCCATTCCATCTTGGACCGGAAAGGATTTTGTTTCTTCATTGGCAATGGCGCTTGTAAAATTTATTTTCGAAATAAATTGGTTGGAACAATACATTGTTGAATGGTTTATATCATCTAAACATGCAAAATAAAACAAGAGTGAACACTATAACTAGGAAACGTGGTAGGCAAGATACTAATCAAGCTCTTAAATGGCACCTTAGACTTGGTCATGTTGGTCGGACCAAGGTTCGAAAATGGAAAAAGATGGACTTTTAAGTCCATTGGGTGTAGAACCCTATCCAACTTGTGAATCTTGCCTTAGAGGCAAAATGACTAAGTTCCCTTTCACAGGACTTTTGAAAGGGCTCACGATAAACTTGGATTGGTGCATACCGATGTTTGTGGTGCTTTAGAAGTAGCCCGAGATGGATATCAATATTTCATAACGTCATGAGATGATCATACTAGGTATGGGATTGTGTACTTAATGAAACATAAATCAAGCCTTTGCTAAATTCAAAGAATTTAAGGCCCTAGTTGAAAAACAAACTGGATGTCATATCAAAGCACTTCGGTCGGACCGAGGTGGCGAATATATGAGCACTGAGTTTGATGAGTTCCTTAAGGAACATGGAATAGTTTCACAATTCACGCCTCCAGAACCCCACGGTTAAATGGTGTTTCGTAAAGGAGAAATCGGACTTTGTTGGACATGGTTCGCTCCATGTTAAATTACACTGATTTACCTATTTACCTGTGGGGGTATGCCTTACTAACCGCTGACTATATCCTAAATAGATGTCCTTCCAAATCTGTTCCTATCACTCCGCATGAGATGTGGAAGGGTAAGAAACCAAGCCTTAATCACATAAGGATTTGGGGATGTCCAGCCTATGTCAAAAAGGCTTAGGTGGACAAACTGGAAGCGAGTTCGATATAAGTACGTTTCATAGGATACCCAGAGGACTCGATGGGTTATCTATTCTACATGCCGAGAAGACCATAGGGTCGTTGTGGCATTACAAGCGCACTTCCTTGAGGATGAATTCATTCAGAGGGTGGCTCGGGTAGAAATATCTCTTTGGAAGAGCATAATGAAACTCCTAAGGAGACATCGATCGGGGATCAAGAACCGAACCTATTGTAACACAACCTCCACTTCGAAGGTCGATAGGGTATCTCACTTACGAGAGGTATGGCTATACACATGTCGAGGAACCGGGTCTCCACGACACACCCGATAGCAAAGAAAACGACCTGTCACCTATGACCAAGCGATAGTGGATGTAGACTCGATAAATGGCAAGAAGCAATGGAAGCCGAGATAGACTCGATGCATACCAATCAGTCTGGACTCTAGTAGATCTTCTAAGCGGCATGAGGACTATTGGAAATAAATGGATCTATAAGAGAAAGGCGATGGGGATGGCAAGGTTGATGCCTATAAGGCCAGGCTTGTGGCAAAGGGTTATACCCAAAGGGAAGGAATCGATTATCATGATACCTTCTCGCCCGTAGCTATGATAAAGTCGATTCGCATGATGCTTGCCATTGCTGCCTATTATGATTATGAAATATGGCAAATGGATGTCAAAACGGCTTTTCTAAATGGATACCTCGAGGAGGAAATCTATATGGAACAGCCTAAAGGTTTTGTATCCAAAGCTAATATTCATAAAGTGTGTGTAAGTCAGAACGAGCCATTTATGGTCTGAAGCAAGCTTCTCGGAGTTGGAACCTTCGATTTGACGAAGCAGTTAAGGACTTTGACTTCGAACAAAATGAGGAGGAACCGTGTGTTTACAAAAAGATCAGTGGGAGCAACATTGCATTCTTAGTACTATATGTAGATGATATTCTACTTATAGGAAATAACATAGCAATGCTCAAGACCGTGAAAGCTTGGCTTTCTAAAACGTTCTCCATGAAAGACTTGGGAGAAGCTTCCTATATTCTAGGGATCCGTCTTTACAGAGATAGACCACGAAGAATGATAGGACTTTCCCAAGCCCTTTATATCGATAAAATCCTGAGAAGATTCAAGATGGATGAATCTAAAAGAGGGTTCCTTCCCATGCGACATGGAATTCATCTCACCACGAAAATGTGTCCTCAAAGTGAGGAAGACAAGAGAGAGATGAGTAAGGTACCCTATGCCTCGGCAGTGGGTAGCCTCATGTACGCTATGTTGTGTACGAGACCAGACTTAGCCTATGCTGTGAGTATGGTAAGTCGATTTCAAGCAAACCCGGGAAGGGAACATTGGACTGCCGTAAAGAACATTCTTAAGTACTTAAGAAGAACTAGAGATTTAGTTCTTACTTATGGTGGTGGAGAACTGAAGGTGATTGGATTCACCGATTCTGATTTTCAAGGAGACAATGACGACTCTAAGTCGACATCTGGGTATTTGTTTACTCTCAATGGAGGAGCAATATCTTGGAGAAGCTCCAAGCAAACTGCTACTGCAGATTCCACCTGCCAAGCAGAGTATCAAGCTGCCTCAGAGGCTAGCAAAGAAGCATTTTGGATGCAGAAGTTTATACAAGAACTTCAAGTGGTGCCTAACGTGGAGTTGCCTATATCACTATTCTGTGATAATGATGGAGCTGTCGCCCAAGCCAAGGAGCTGAGGGCTCACCACAACACCAAGCATATAGAGAGAAAGTACCACATCGTTCGAGAGATGGTGGAAAAAGGATATGTTTCATTGGAAAGAGTAGACTCAGAAGACAATGTCTCTGACCCGCTGACTAAGCCATTATCTCAGGCCGTCTTAGAAAGACATCTGAAGAACATGGGTATTGGATACCATGATGTGTGGCATTGAGTGCAAGTGGGAGATTGTTAGGAATATGCCCTCGAATGCCACTCAGGGGATGAGAGAGTAAGGGCATTATACTTGTAATTATGGAATAATTAATAAAATGGCAAAACAATTCATTCACTGTTTATTGTATTTCAATTGCATTCTTGACTTGGTAAACATTGAAGTGAAGTCCATGTAAATAAATCGAACATTCCATTCTCGTTATGGGATAAGAGAAAATGTACTGGAAGTGTTTAAAGTTTATTTACGTAAATTGTTCGCAAGTCAATAAACTTAAAATGGGCATTAAGTTTTAATATGACTTGTATAACTGATGCTAGGACGTGTGCACATCTTGATAGCATAGTTATAAGTATATTGGTGGGGCCAGTATACTCGAACACGACTCATACTCGATTTAGTCACACGGTATTCACTCTCGGAGAGTCGATGAATCGAAAGGTTGTGATAGTATACGTGGACCTTTGACTTGAGGGTTCGGAGAAGATGTGCTGTGACGTTTAGTTTGTCATTAGAGTAGTTAGACTCATTTGCTTAATTCTTGAGTCGACCTCGAAGTGCGGACTATACGGGCGGTAGCGATCTTTCGTACGCCAAGAAAGGATTCTATCTCTGTTAGTGAGCAGCGAATGTCCTATACGGTTAATGGCAAATAAGATCATAAGTCTTTGGCCAAAGCATTCGATATAGTCATATTAGATACACTATAAATCAATCGGTCTTGATTTGCATTAACACATGTATAGAGTTTAGTCAACGGTAGGGTTTGACTTTACCGTGACCGAAGACTTGACGGGACATCGATGAAGGGTCTATACGTATATAGTATTCACGACATAATGGTTGGAATGATCCCTTCATTCGTTCTCGATCGGGGTTTACAGTGCGGCCCGCTAAGTGGCTAAGTCTTTGTCCGCACTCATTAGTTCCTCCCAATGCCGGTGAGACGGACCTACGGAGTCGCGCATCAGGAGCGTTGACGGATAAATGTGAATTTATTATCTCTCTATTAATATTAGATATTGGATATCTAATTATGATTTATTGGATAAATTAAATATCGGTCTTATGAATTTAAATTAAGTTACCGGGTAATTAATTTAATTCATAAATTATATTTCTTAGAGAAATATATATTTGTATTTGATATAATTAATTAATTAGATTAATTAATTAATATAAATACATTGATGATTAAAAGGAGTGTATTTAACGGAGTCGTTTGACGAACGTCCGGTACACGAGCCGAGTGGCTCGGCTCATTTTCTAGGAAACTTCCTTGTGGCCACCCACTCCTCATGGCATGGCATGATCTTGCATGTGTGTGGGAACTCACTTAGAGTTGAGATTCCCACATAATTGTGAATGATAGTTGTAAAAGAATAATTATTCTTTTATAATATATATATCATTACATTATAAATGATGATATGAGACAACAACTAACAACTCATACTCATTCATTAAGAGTCTGCCGTGAGTTATATGTGAGGAGGGAGGAGAAATTTTTCTTTTCTATAATTTTCATCTTAGAGGTGTTATAAAAGTTAAGAAAAATAGAGAGAAAAAATTCCTACGAGTTCCCTAGCCGTGTTCTTGGAGAACGGAGTCTCGTCGAAATTTTTCCGGGCAAATTCCGACGCGTGTGAAGTAGAGGCTTCGAATTTTCGGTGCTTGGAACGAAGGGATTTCGTGTTCGGGACGGGATCGTGATCATCGTCTACACTTTACGAATATTTATTTCAAAGGCTTCAAGGGTATGAATCTTTATCTTCGTATTTATTTTTCGTATATACGTTACTTGATCGATCCTGTTTGGGATTCGTATTTATTTCCGCTGCGTATTTCGTTTTATTTTCGGAATCCCAACATTCTGGCACATCTCATTCCACTCAAACTTTTGAGTTTTCTGCAGTAGTCGAGTAAGTGGGCGGGTAATTTTGGAAAACCCTTCCACAAATCGACGATAATATCCAGCAAGTCCTAAGAAACTCCGGACTTCTTTCACGTTCTTAGGAGGCTTCCAATCCATAACTGCTTCGATTTTCTGGGGGTCTACTCGGACTCCTTCTACTGATACCACATGACCGAGGAACATTACTTCCTTTAACCAGAATTCACACTTAGAAAGCTTGGCGTACAATTGCTCATTTCTCAGAAGGTCTAGAACAATCCGCAAATGCTGTGCATGCTCTGCCGGGCTCTTAGAATACACCAGAATGTCATCAATGAACACGACCACAAACTTGTCTAAATACTCGATGAACACTCGGTTCATCAATTGCATGAATACAGCAGGTGCGTTAGTAAGACCAAACGACATTACTACAAACTCATAGTGTCCGTAGCGAGTTCTGAATGCTGATTTCGGAACATCAGATTCCTTAATCCTCAGCTGATGATATCCTGATCTCAGATCGATTTTAGAAAACACTGTTGCTCCTTGCAGCTGGTCAAATAAATCATCAATCCGTGGCAACGGATACTTGTTCTTGATTGTCATCTTGTTCAGCTATCGATAGTCAATACACAATCGAAGCGATCCATCCTTCTTTCGAACGAAGAGTACTGGTGCACCCCAGGCCGAAACGCTTGGCTGGATATAGCCTTTGTCCAGTAACTCTTCCAGTTGTTTCTTCAGTTCATACATCTCGTAGGTTCCATTCGATACGGCGCCTTAGAAATTGGTGTAGCTCCTGGTTCCAGTTCGATGGTGAATTCCACATCCCGCTGTGGAGGTAGTCCAGGCAATTCGTCAGGAAATACATCCGGAAATTCGTTCACAACTGGAATGGATGAGAGTTCCACTTTACCGTCTTCCTTCTTCATTGCGTAGCACTAGTATCCGGTACAGCCCTGTTTCAACAATTTGACAGCTTCCATCGCCTTGATCATCCTTCCTGAGCTTCCTGGTTTCATCTGTCGTGGCTGATGTTACTCCGAAGTTATTTCCGCTCTTAGATGGGTGCGGAGGTTTCTTGAAAGAGTGAAAGGATGATTGGGCCTTGCGGGGCCCAATGCTCTTGTGCTCTGTAAAACTACCAGAGACTTTCTGCTTCTTGGATTCTGTAAACTTTTCCATCGCTGCTTCTTTGATCTCATACGCCAATGCTTTATCCTGGTATTGACGAAGAGTGGTACATTCAAAACCGGACATGTACCTCTGGATTACTGGTTTCATCCTCATATCAAAATGGATCATCATTTCCGCATCTGTTCTGACTAGATGTCGAACAAATGCCAGATGCTGGTTAAATGTCTTAATCGCCTGAGATACTGGCACATCTAAAGGTTGCGCAGAGAAAAATTCCCGAACTTTAGCTTCTCTCACAGGACGAGGGCAGTACTGAGCTTCCATCATCAATTTAAATTATGTCCAGTCAGCATCATGATCTACAGGTCGGATGGCTTCCCACCACTCGGACGCTTCCCCTATCAGAAAGTACTGAGCAATAGAGGTTCTCCGGTCGTCTGGGCAATTAATCCCGGCAAAAATCTTCTCCAGTTCTTTTAACCAATGATCCGACGTTGGTGTCTCAAAAAAGCCGTCGAATTTTGGTGGATGCATTTTTGCCATCTCCTGGAGCCATCGGTCTCCTCGGTTTCCCAAGTTTGGGATGCCTTGCTCTCTCTCTCCCTGTTGCAGTCCTACTGCCACTTGCATTCGGTCCACGACTTGGGCAAACTGAGTCATCTGGTACCTGACGAAGGATTTCGGGCACAGCAGGTTCTGGTTCATTTTTAATAGATCTTTGTGGCTCGCCTGAGCTGTGGTTGTCCTGATTAGAAGGCGAAGCTTCTCTTTCAGCATTCCTGCGCCCGCGTCCGTGACCGCGACCACATCCACATCCACCTCTCAACATACTGTAAACATAAATACTCAATATACAGGAAACAATATCGATCATAATATTCAAGTATAAAGAGGTATAACATATAAAGAACGAGGTAGAGTTTAGGAACTTACAACCACCGCCCGCACGAAGACGTAGGCAGTACAGTGATGTTATTCACGGCCGGTTACTTCAAAGACATATATGACCCTTATTTTAACCCAACGGCCAAGATATCCATAATCTTAACTCCGATACCATATTCTGTAACACCCCCAATATATTCAGGAATATTACAGCAGCGTAAATCCTTTACATAAGAATTTACAAGGCTTGAAGAAATAAAAAGACGATAACCGATACCAACGTATGAAAATAGCTGAAATAGAATACAAACAGTTATGGCCAATACAATATCCAAAGGAAAGGTATTAATACATCACCAAAATCCAAACATCATAAACGATGACGTACTCGAGTACTTATTAAAATGACACAAACAACAGATAATTTAAACCCGACCGGAACATCACTCTGCACCCTCGTCGTCATGCAGCTCCAGTGGTTGTTTCCCTGCTCTCCTGGATCCTGAACACAAACAAATGTTCACCCCCGAAGGGGTTAGCATAAAGATGCTAGTACAAGTACCACAACATATTATTCAACATCTCATGAAGAATAATAATAACATGAATAACAAAAATACCAACGAGTTTCCTCTAACGAGAAACTCATAAATAACGTACACAAATGATAATCACAACATGATATCACAACATACACATGGTAATTCCGACGTTCCAGCGTTCACTGCCTAGAACCCACGATGATCCCGTCAGACCAACCCGTGGTAGAAAAACCCGTCCGATGATCCAGTGCACGCTAGCATAGATCCCCGATGTTCCTGTCGGACCAACCCGAGGTGGACATACAACAACAACATATATGCACAACAATATATATAACATCAATACATAGAACAATTAAAGTACTTACCTCAAATTGATGACAAGAATAATACTCCCACGAATTTCAAAACACTCGAAGGTAGCTCCCTTCGATCAATCACGATGCTAAGCTCAAACCTTAACAAAAGAAATAATATGGAATTCATTTCAAGTTGTACGAACATCTAACAATCTAAATTATAGTCGGAAGTTCATAAAACGAAACCAGTCTGACCTGCTTAACGTACGTTACGTACTCCTGGTAACGTACGTTAAGCCTACTCGTTAGCGTACGTAAGCTACCATGTCTAACGTACGCTAACCATATATCGACAGTCCCTCCCTGATCAGTCGACTTGACTCGTCTAATGATATAACGTACATTACGTACCAAACGTAGTGTACGTTAACTATGCCCGATAGCGTACGTAAGCTACACTGCTTAGCGTACGCTAAACATGCATGACAGTTTCTCACTGGGCAGACGACTGTCTCGATTGTGGTGAAGTTAACGAAATCCTCGTACGTTATCTCCATACATATCAGGCTCAATCAATTATGAATAATCTTACGGATTAAAATATCTTCGAATTTCAAGGATACGAATATCAACATGGTGACATATACTCTAATCTTTGTTTACGAATTCTCATACACAACTCGGAAGGCCTATGGTGGATATCGATATCTTTCTATCATTCAAACTATCATTTGAAGATTGTTAACAGTCCACTTTACAAGGCATAATAAATCCTTCCATGATCAACCTCCTAGGTTCATCTAACAACAACGATGTTAAAAACCAAGTCCATGATTACTACGAAGACACTATCCAGATTTGGATTGTCAAACCCAGAAAACTTCCTTTACTTGTAACAAGATTCATATTA
The DNA here is from genome assembly GCA_033398695.1 of Orobanche coerulescens. Lineage (NCBI taxonomy): Eukaryota > Viridiplantae > Streptophyta > Magnoliopsida > Lamiales > Orobanchaceae > Orobanche > Orobanche coerulescens. Next base: position 22,364,780 of record CM065805.1, on the reverse strand, counting down.
TGATGTTCTCAATAATGATAACTCAATCATAATCATCCCAACTTCTAAACATGATATAAGGTTGAATAAATCATCTATGGACTTAATATCTTTATAGCATGATCATCATACCCTTAAGAACACGAACTCTAGGTTGGAGATAGTATTAACATACCTTAGGATGAAGAAAACATCGAGACAATAGGTAGAATCCAACTCCGGTTGTTTGTGTGTCAATCTAAGGTGTTTCTCCTCTTCAATGATCAATAATAGTGATATCCAATCTTCAATAATCAATAGAGATGGTCTATAAGAGTTTAAGGAGGATGGGATAACTCTGGGCACAAAGTATGCTGAAGGTTAGGTGAAATAAATGAGTTGGAATGAAATGGGGTGATGTCTTATTTATAATTTTCTGACTTTAACGTACGTTAGCCTCCAAATATTACGTACGTTAGTTAATTAGCCTACGCTACCCTGACATATTTAGCGTACGCTATCGTTCATCGATAGCTAACTGTCTTGTTCTGTACTCAATTACGTAGGCTACACCATCAGTATTACGTACGTAATCAACATTAATTAGCGTACGCTAGACTTATACCTTAGCGTACGTTAACACCCGTTGACCTCCGAAGTGTCCAGGTTCATCCGCGGGAATCTTATCCGGACCCATGTCCGGCTGGCACATGTGCTAGCCGCCCAGCTCAATAATTGATTGGTTAGCGCAAGCTAACGCTACATTCGTAGCATACGCTAACTCCGACAGATAACGTACGTTAAGCTATCCTTGTTAACGTACGTTATCACGTATTTGCATGGTAAAATTTACATGTTGCCATACTCATGTACAAGGATACAAATACGAGAATATCATACTCCAATTATCGAGATCACAATTCCGAATAATACAGGGTTCAATAACAGATGAAATACACAATAATAAATCCGTATATTACATGGAACTCGATCGTGTGGTTTCCGTTGGAATGTCAATGGATTTGGTGACAAGCCGAAGTGGTATACAGGAGTATGGATATGGACAAGCATTTGCATAAATTCCATTTTATTTAATCGTGTGTATTCGAAAAGAATTTTTATCGAGAACTTGGCACCAGCGAGCCGATTTAATTTTTAAAATTGATTTCGTGGTCTTACGAAAATTTATGTTTTGAGTTTTGAAATTTTTGAAAGAATTTTCAAAAATTTGTCTTTTGACAAGACTATATGATTTCAAACTGGTTTTGAAAATGTGATTGATAACCATACGCATTTAGTGTATATTACATATCATGGTGATGTTGTGAGTGTGACTCACGAACTGGATAATATATCGGTGTGGTACGATGAAAAGAGATTCGAACTCTAGTATGGTAGTTTGGTTATCCAGGGATGATCGGTTGATTTATTGAATGAGAGGAATATGCTGCGTGTTGTAGATCCATGCACAGGATGTAATTTTAGAACTTTGGATTTTGTGAGATCGAGACATATATGCTATGTGATTATATTGATATGGTGGTAGTGTGATTTTTACCATAGTGATTTTGAAGGATTTCTTTGTAAGTATAGATTTGGGAGTGGTGACCCCATGCTGGTTGTTATGGATATTGATTGATCGTTCCCAGTTTATGTATGATTTGATATGTTCGACAGGTTGTGATTAGTTGTTCGTATGCCGAGGGGTATGTTCACCAGTCGGGTATGTTTATTGAGATCCACTGTATGTGATTGGTGTGTCGTTTTGAGAACTTTATTCGTTCGTATGTCGGTTTCTGTGGTTCTGTGTTGATTGTATTGGAGTTTATCATGTGGATGATATTCTCGATTGTGTTTTGACCTCTGGTTGGTCATATTGGAGTTTATCATGTTGATGATATTCTCGGCTGCGTTTTGACCTTTGGATTGGTCGTATTGAAGTTTATCATGTCGATGATATACTTGGTTAATTTGTTGGTTGATTATTGTTAATGATCGTATGAGCGTTTGAATTTTGTACCGATGTTTCGATATTTGTGTTGTTGATTTGGGCAGTTGTTTCACAGATGTATCGTGCATTATTGACTTTTAGCAGGGTTTGGATTTGATTGTATAATCGGGCAGACGAGATTTAGCACGGATAGATTATTTCATCCGAAGAGGATATATTTTGTTAAGACTCATGGAATTGTTATTGTAAGCGTATTGAGGCTTTACAGTGAAGTCACTTGCTAGTACCTCAGGAGATCGTCGACTTGGCGCATATGTAAGTGTACTGTTTTGGTTATTCGTTAATAATGATGATTGATCGTTGTTGCGATGGTTTCGGAATATTTTGGTTGAACGGTTTGTTGGTTTTTCTATGACGGATTGCAAGTTTTGAGGACGAAACTTATTTTAAGTGGTGTAGAATGTAATATCCGGAATTTTTACTACTGTTGTTTGAGAGTATTTTATCCGAGTTATATTGTACAGCGTGGAATATGTACAGTATGGATAAAATAAATAAGGACTGAGATGTCAGTTTTGGTATAATTGTCGTATTTGGTCGACAATTACACTTGAGGATATAATGTGTCGAGTATATGTATTCAGTATGCCGTATGTCCGCATTTCGTATGTCGAGATGTTGGACGAGGATAGCTGAAAATGGCTAAGTACAACCACGTTAGCGCACACTATGAAATATGCTTATCGCACGGGTGCAGTTAGCGTACACTAATAGGTTCGCATTACGTACGCTAAGGAGGATCCTTAACGTACGTAAGGCATTCTGGGAAAGGTTCGTAAGGCGGCCGACAGGTAAGCCCGGGTTGATGTTTATCGAAATTTAGCGCACGCTACCATGGATGGTTAGCGTACGCTAATATCAGATCGTCCAATAGGGAATCTTGGCTTTCGGCGAGTGGACCCGGCCACTTGTGACGCGTGTCCAGATAAGGTCAGTGGGTGTTTGTCAGGTAGGGCTAGCGCACGCTAAACCGTATGGTTAGCGCACGCTAATTCCAGATCGGTCAGAGGAATCCCAGAAATCGCGGATGCTTTCGGCTTGTGGGGGCACGAGTGGTAGGTAAATACTGTAGTAAGTCAACTTCGGATAGCGCACGCTAAGGGCAAGGACTTGCGTACGCTAGACATGATGTTCTACGTACGTTAATGCATGGGCATTACATACGTAAGCTAGTTTATGAAGCAAGGCAGTAGCCTATGGGCTGCGATAGCGCACGATAACAAAGTCAGTTAGCGCACGCTAAGGCTGTAGCGCACACTAAACATGAGATGTTAGCGCACGCTAGTAATGTATTCTATATAAGGGGATAGACGGGTGTTTTGAAGCATTTCGTCCAATTCATTCACTCGATCGAGAGAGAACTTTGGGATGTACTTGAGGTCCAGAAACACTCCGAGATGATGATCTTTATCAAGATTAAAGATGGAAATCATGGATTAAAGCCTTGTTCTTTAAGTCATTGGCGATTCTTGGAAATGGATTCAACCTTGGAAATCAATCCATTCCTTCAAAAAGGTAATCACTCTGTGGATTTCGTTTGGATTGATTATTGATGTTCTTGAGTTGATGATTATCATATATTCGAGTTGATGAGCATGATAACGAGTTGGATTACCGAACTAAGTTAGTGTTGTTATCAATATATGAGTATTGATATGTTTCGTATGGTTTTGGATGGAATTCAAGAGATATGTTGATGTAATTCCCTTCTTCAATTCGGATTTTTGATGTTTTCGTACAGCGCACGCTAAGCTTACTAGCTAGCACACGCTAACGGGAGCAACTTAGCGCACGCTACGTTATGCGTTTAACGTGCGCTAAATAGGCAGACAGTGCAGTATTTTTGTGTTGTGATTATGAATGCGTGATGGTTTGATTTGGTTTGCTCAGACTGCGTTTATTCGAGGTTTTTGTTGAACCGTTGAGTTCGATTAGTTGGTTTTTCCGGTTGTTGATTATTATCGGATGTGTTGTCATTCGATTATTACTTAGGTTGCGATAATTGATCGTGGATTACGACCGTTGTTGCTTTGGATCGGGGCTGAGGAGCTCGTAGACAAAGGCAATGGGTTCAGTAACAGCTTCGTGGTATCGGTATCGAAGCAAGTTATTACTTGCTCAGTTATAATGTTTAATGAATGGTTTCAGTTTCATTTCGTTTATAATGCATATAGCAATGATTATTACTGCAAATTCTGGAGATTTGGATTATGTGTTGTCTTTCCGATTCTGGGAGTTAAATCATAAGGTTTATGATTCATTTCGGTTATTGGAATTTTGGGTATCGAGGATACATTATGATAAAGACGAGGATATGAGTATCTGCAGTCCATGGTATGTTTGGGTTGCCAAGCATTGCGGATAATCGTCGGTGATGATTTGACATCGAGATTTCTCCTGAAGGATTCGGGACAAGTATCTTAGTTTGATTCGGTTTAGTATTGATGATGTTGATCATGCAGGTTGTCATTCATGTTGCTGAACATGAAGTCGTCCTAGTTGTGTCATCATAGTGTCGTTCATGTTTTGATTTATATGTTGTTCATGTTGATGAACATATTGATTTGCATATGTGTAAGCATAATTGCATTGTTTATGTTGTAAATGATCCGAAGGCATCATGAGGATCTATACTGAGGGCGCTGGATCGGATGTCCACCATGCGTTGGTTCGACGGGATCATCATAGGGATCTATGCTGAGGGCGCTGGATCGCTGGACAGGTTTTCCACCATGCGTTGGTCCGACGGGATCATCATGGGGATCTATGCTGAGGGCGCTGGATCGTTGGATAACCAGTATTGCGTTGATGGAATCTTGTGAATTCGCATCATTGATTTTATCATGTGTTGTTGTGCATATGTGTATTGTTGGTTATCCACCTTATGCTGATCTGATAGGATCAACAAGGGGATCTATGCTGAGGGCGCTGGATCGTCGGATTTCCATTGAATATACATGATTGTTATTGTTGTGATCATATGAGTATGCATTTGTAGGTCTTGGATTAGGACCGTGTCCGTATTGCATTGATCTGATCTCGGGTTAGACTGATATGATTGTCGTGGCACTTCATATCTCGAGGTATGTTCCATATTTTCATTTAGTAATTGTATTTTGATGGACAACCGGTTATCATCCTGGGATTAATGATACTATCCGATGGATTGTATTGGTCAGAACTGGTACTTTTCCGTATCGTGAGTTGGTGATGATAGTTTGAGAATATTGAGTATTGTTTGAGGTGCAATACAGATATTATGTTCGAGTTTATTGGTTAATCGAGTACGGGATGTGAAATGTGATAATGGTTATTCTGATGAGAATTACTTGAGTAAGCAAAATTATGGCGGTAAGATTACATTGGTCGTATTCTTATGTTGTATTCTCATTGGTATGTAATTATGAATGTGATGTGACGGTTATCATTGTTGGATATTATGGCTGACCCCATCATGGGATTTCTTTTTAGGTTCTTGGAGTATCGAGCTTGTAGCGGTCGTGAAGAGATGAGCTTCCCGGAGGATACTGGCTAGGACATGTTTTGTGCATTTAGTTTCTTGATTGGTTCTTGTATTCCGCTGCTAGAGTATATTTATGGTTGGTCTTTTTCCGCTGCGTGAGTATTTTGAAATGCTCTTTGGTATCTGGTAACTGAGGTTACTATGGAAATCTTTCTCTAAACTATTGAGTTTCGGCCGTTTGGTCTTGCCCTTTTCGAAATGAGATTTTACGACGGTTTTGATAAACGAATTTTACTAAGTCTTCGAATATTTTTTAAAGATAGTTCCGTCGTTGGCCTCTTGGGCATTTGTAAATGTTTGCGAAAATTTCTTTTAGCCTTGTGGGTTCCATCTCGGGGCCCACGGCGCTGTAATATTTTCGGTTAAATCTGGGGGTGTTACAGTTTTCATGTTTGGCTCCATTCTATCCAAGTCCGGTTATTTTTACATGTTTCCATCTTCAGAAACTATGGTTGAGTCTAATCGAAGTAATGTTAGCACAGAATGAAATGTGTATGATGGGAAATGGGTGGTGGATGAGACATATCCTTTGTATAGTGCATCAGGTTGCACTTTGTGTGGAGCGTGAGTTTGACTATTTGATTATACAATTATGTAATCAACTCTAATCATAGATAGGAAATGGAGGTGCAACTTTAAAAATGGTGAACCGGGTGAAAACACCAAAGATTTTCTCAATCATGTTCCTCAACGATGAATAACGTTGATTAAACATCTCAATTGCATCCTGGGAACAACGACCTTGACCAGCATATTCTTTTAGATGATATCGAACACCCCGCCATGGAGCTAAGAATTGGCGTCGATTAGCAAATCCACAATCCACTAAAAAAAATCCTATAAATATATATAAACAATAGTTACATTACATAAATATGGAAACAAATGTATGTAGTATAAGTAAAACTAACAAGATAAATAAAAAGAAAATATATATACCTTGATGCATCATTTAACACCTTTGAATCATGTGCAGAACCTTCCCACCCACTTAGCACATATATCAATTCCAAATCAAAGTTACAAGTTGCTAATACATTTTGGGAGTTAATGACGATTACGATAAGTACATACATCACGTACTCCGACCGACGTTGGAATATGGGTGCCATCAAGAACACATATACAATCCTAATATATATATATATATATATATATTAAGTAACCTTACAAACTTTAAAGAAACAAAAAATGTATTTAATATAACTAATAACTAATAAAATAATATGTTGGAAAAAGATCAACATACCTTAAATAAGGATAAAATCGGGTCGATTCTCTTATTTTAGATGACACTGAGGATCCAGGCTTGACCATCATCAATGGTGCTATAGTGTTCAAGGCCTTCAAAATTTTATTAAGTTTTGACTTGTACAAAAATGTGAACGATGATACCTCATGCGAACATTGCAAAAGCGATCATTGTGGCCTATAATGAGTAGGAATGTTGATACCATCTATTCGATGCATATATACCTTGTATCCTCCAAATGTGTTTTCTTTCGAATACTAGCACATAACTTACGAAACACATTTGGGTACATTCTATGCAACTCCCGAAAGCTTTCTGGATCACCATTCAACATTACATAAAGATAATCATGTCCTTTGTTAGTAATTGGTCGTCGTTTTAGAGGACGTTCTATAGGTCAGGACACCATGATCTCTCTTAGAACATTCATTATTGTTTGAGCATCCATCAATAAGTATCTAATCATTTCTTCTTCTTCTTTCCTTTCAACTACTTCTACTTCTTCATTCTCCTCCATTGTTGAAAATGATATAATTTACTGCATTATTAGAACACATTTAACACTTGAAAGTGGAGAAAATAACTATTTAAAGTAAAAGACAATAACTTAATGCATAATTAATCACAAAAAAACCCCAACTATCAATAAAAAGGAGAGTTATAATCTCATAATAATTCAACAAAAATACTTAGCAAACCAAATGTAATGAAAATTGTCAAATTAGGTAGCAAAACACGAGATATTCAAGCAAATTAATGTAACTCAAATACGATCTAGTCCACGCATTTTAAAGTGGATCCATTTTAAATGCATCTTTTTTCCCTTGGGTATCGAACAACTCCACCGCCTTGAATTGAATATCCTCTTCCATGTTTGGAACCTCCTTTATATCATCCCAAGTTGTATATTCCTTCTCTTTTTCTCTTTTTTGTAGGAGGTTATAAATTCCCTCAAAAGCTGTCGAATATTGTCATGCTTATCACTAGTACCCCTCCTTTAAACTCATGTCTACTTTTTGTTGGAGGGACTTTGAGAGTATGACGTTTTAAAGTCTCGAGAGTTTGCAGAGGAGATGTAAAGTGAGGCAATAAATTGTTTTGACCGCATCCAAATCATAATCAAGATCCTCTATGCGCAAATTTCCATTGTATTCAACATCAAATGTTCTTGCATCGGTAACACTACCCAACCCAATTGATTTTTTCTCCAACGGCTGCACCATTCCCAATAGCAATTTCTAAAGCCTCATAATCTTCAAATGTATCATACCGTATAGACATATCCTTTGGATGTGCCTATGCAAAATATGAAATTTTTAAATACTATTATTATTTATTCCAAGTAAAAACAATCCATTTTTTTTAATAATATTAAAAAAATAAAGACGCACCTTAAAGTAATCCTCCAATACTTCATTTGGAGCCGTGAATTTTTTGGTAGTGGAATCGAAACCAAAACCAGAGCTAAAATGCATTGAGTAAGAAGTCCACCGTTTTTAAACCACTTTAAGTGACTTTCATAATTAGAGAATGTGTTTTGACATCCAAGTTTTGCATTAAGAGCCGGAAGTATCCTTCTTTCCACGGTCTCTTTCGGGAAGATGCCACTATTATCTCGCCATCCTCGACTAGCGCCATCGACCATGAGTTCTTACAATAAATCACTTTCTTCCTTGGTCCACGCCACATAGTTTCTTCCCTTGGAAGTATTTCCTTGGTCCACGCCACATATTATTTTTTTGAAAATAATATTTATATATTTTCTATTCAGGTAATAATGATGATAATCCAGCATAAAAAATAAGGAGAGTACAACACTTGAAGCAAGAGGACAATTAAAAAACGAGACCAACATGTGCTTCTTGAACTCAACCCCTGTACATCAAAAACATACCTCTAACCTGATGCGACCCCCACACGACGTGCCGTGGTAACCGCTATCGCTAGTATGATTTTAGTTCCCAAGATCGTTCCAATATTAAGCAAATGATTGTTTTACTTCAAGCCCTCTACGTGACGCGCCGTAGCAAACCGGACGGTGCGATTCAAACACGCCACGAGGTTTCTAACGCCTCGATAAGTGAATTGAAATCACGATTTATATTTTGGAGACACACTCAACAAAATAAGAAGAAAGTTTGTTAACACAAACACTCACAATTTTTTTCATAAATTTCAAGGTGTCCTGACAAATGAAAATGAGGGCTATTTATAGCCAAAATTCCTACAACTATTACAATATAAAATTATAAAATAAAGACTAAAAAATTATAAATTCAAAATTCAAAGCTCCTAAAATATGATCCATGACAAATCAACCCATAAGTTAAGGAGTCAACATATTTTTAGGGGACAAAAATCAAGGACCAAGACTTAAGTTTTGAAAATAAGAAATCAAAGTTAAAGAAAAATATGCTGTTGTCGTTTTAGTGGAATAACAGATCCTAGAATTCGGATTTTGATCTTGATGTCTTCTAGGTAATTGTAGTAATGCCTCTTATCTTTCCAAATCCACCTGAATCGTCTCAATCGTATATCGGACGTGAAAGTTATGATAAAAATACGAATATATATTGTATCTGAATTTTCCAACGCCTGCTTTCAATTGTATCGCATCTTCAGTTAGGCTTATTGCTTGGAATGATGACATCAACACTTTTAATCTAACATGTGATGGCTTCAATAACACAAATAAATATGTTATTATATTTATGATCACCGGTCTGATTAAAATGATTTTGCACGAGCATTGTTAATGAATTCTTTATCGCATTTGCTCGTGATCTTGTTATTGGTCCCACAAGAATGTATAGTTCTTCTTCTGACTGACTGACTGCTTCTTGATTCACATCATTCCCTCCGTCCTCAAAAGGATTCGTCCTCGAATCTTCTCGACAATGCATCGGCAACGATGTTCTCCTTACCTTGTTGATACTTGATGATGTAAGGAAACGATTCGATCTCCTCTAACCATTTGGCATGTCTTTTACTCAACTTATTTTGTCCCTTGAGATGCTTCAATGATTCATGATCCGTGTGAATCACGAACTCCTTAGGCCATAAGTAGTGTTGCCACGTACGTAAAGCTCTAACCAAAGCATATAATTCTTTATCATATGCAGGATAGTTCAACATCGCTCCTCCAAGTTTTTCGCTAAAGTAAGCAATCAGCCTCTTTCCCTGCATTAATACTGCTCCAATTCCTACTCCTGAAGCATCACACTCAACTTCAAAAGTGTTAGAAAAATCTGGTAATGCTAACACAAAGGCTGCATAATTTATCCTTTAATGTGTTAAAGGCATTTTCTTGATCATCACCCCAATGAAATTTAGCATGTTTCTTTACAAGTTCATTTAACGGGGCAGCAATCGTGCTAAATTCTTTAACAAAGCGTCGATAAAAACCTGCTAAACCATGAAAACTTCTTACCTCAGTTGCATTAGTCGGTCTAGGCCATTCACATATGGCCCTTATCTTTTCTTCATCAACTTTTATGCCGTCAATACTAACGACATACCCAAGGAATATAACCTCACTCATGCAAAAAGTACATTTCTTAAGACTAGCATATAATTGTTCCTTTTTCAAGGTAATTAAAACCAATCTTAAATGTTCAACGTGTTCGTCTGTACTCTTGCTATAAATGAGAATATCATCAAAGTATACGACAACAATTTTTCCAATATAAGCACGCAAAACATGATTCATTAGCCGCATAAAAGTGCTCGGTGCATTTGTAAGACCAAAAGGCATTACCAACCATTCATATAATCCATATTTAGTTTTAAAGGCCGTTTTCCATTCATCCCCTTCTTTCATACGAATTTGGTGATAACCTTTCATTAAATCAATTTTACTAAATACACGCGAACCATGTAATTCGTCCAACATATCATTGATCGCTGGAATTCGCGTAGTATGGTTTTCAAATCCGATCAATTTTAAAATTTGTAAAATCTCGAAGTATTTCCAAGGTGTCGAACCCAAGGGAATTGATGTGTCGAAAATAAAGGAAATAACTCTACTCAAAATTTGACTGCTATTTAGGAATCCGAAAATTTAGTTTGTTTCTAATTATCTACCTTCAAAAATCGAAGAACAAAAATTAAATAAAAGATGAATTATCTAAATCAAGCAAATAAAGCAAATTAGCAAGATAAAATCACAAGTGAAAGCTAATTGATCCTAGGGTAGTATCATCTAATTGAGTTCACACAATCCATTCACTTGGTTCCTTTTCCCCAAATTTTAATTCAATCCTAGAAATAATCACTCAGCCGATCTAGAATTCCGATCAAAGCAACCTAGAAAGATAGTTAATTTAAACCCTTTTTCCCGCTAAGGCTCAAAGAGTTTAAATCACTTAAAAAGCACCCACTTATTTATCTATGATTTATCTTACTCCACTTAGGTCTTAAGATCAAATCATATTGTGCATCAAGTATTTCCACTAATTAATTAATCCTTCCGGGCAAAATCAATTAGCTAACATGCATCGATTAAGGGCCCTTTAATCTAGCATGAGATTTAACACATCTTGATCACAAGTCTAGGATAAAGGTAAAAAGGTAATCAAAGGAACATCATGTGAACATCAATTAAATTTACTAACCCTAGAATCAATCAATGAATTTAGCCAGACATAATTGAAATTAAACAAGAAATAGATGAAGAATGCATATTATTAATATGAAAAGAGAGATTACAACCCTTACGGATGAACTCCGAGTCTTCAATCTCCGAAAAACAATAATAATTGCTGCCTCCAAAAAGTTCTTGTATCCCAAGAATTAATCTTGCCAAAATATGTAAAAGATTGCAAAAGATGATAAAAGATGAAAAAGAATGATAAAAGATAGTAAAACTAGGTCTAGGAGGGGTGTATATAGCCTATGGGAGTTAAACTCCCGATTAGCCCTAATCTAGGAAACAAAATCTATCCAAAAGAGTCATAATCCGTCAAAATACGAGAGTCCGCTGGGCAGCCTATCGGACTGGCCTATCGGCCGATAGGCTGGCCGATAGTTGGTTCGTCGATCGACTTCACTCGGTAAGGCAGGAACACCTTTCGGACGCACCTATCGGCCGATAGGCTGGGCCGATAGGTTCATCTGTCTCTTGCAAAAATCCGTTTCTTCCGTCCGTGACTCGACTCTCGGTCCTTTGTCTCGTTTTGGGTCCTTTTGGCTCTAAAAACCTGCAAACACACTAAAACCAACCCAAACGCGTAATACGGCTCGACTAATCATAAATAAGCCAAATATGAGCACATTAATCACGAAACGAGATAAAAACCTAGTATAAAATCCTAGAAATAAGTGGTAAAATTACCACTTATCAAACCCCCCCAAACTTAAGCCTTGTTCGTCCCAAACAACAAAAAGAAAAGAAAAAGAATGTCGTGAATCATCGTGCAACTCATAGTGTTCAACCTAATCAATACTATCCTGTAATTCTCTCTAAATAATCCGAGTGTCGTAAAAGCGAGCTGCACTCAGAATAATGATTCCGCAAAGTAGACAAGTTCAGTCCTAATCATTCGTTCATGAAGAAAATCTAGCTCAAAGATTAACAAAACGTGAGTCAAATCGACCGTCAATATGAAAGGCTAAAATAAACAAGCTAGTTCGTCCCGTTACACAGTCTAGTGGCACAATTTTCACGAGTTTCATAGCAAATAAACCTCGGACAGTATTCCCTTATATATATGTTCAAGAATTTGATTCGAGTTGACCACTAGGTTAGGATCTCGGGATGTTTCATCGGGGTAATCCTAGGGTGGAACTTCCATTCTCATGTATTAGGAAACCGTTTGACGTAAAAGACACTCATGGGGCACATGAATGCTTCTAGTTACTAAGTTCCCGTCTACAGCGGAGAAACAACTCGAATATATAATTTCCGCATGTCCGAATCAAGGTCGCCGTTTTGCGCGAGAGTAAACAGCGGGTCACGCGAATACCCCCGATTACTAAGTTCCCTATCATTGGCACATGTGAAATATCTAAATCACTAGTCTAATCAGAGTCGTCGTTTTACGCGAGGGTAAACAACGGGTCACGCGAATGCCCCCGGTTACTAGACTTCCCTTCATAGAACAACATTATCTCGACTTTTGGGAAAAACTGACCGACTCTAAACTCACTCTAAGTGCCAACACGACTAAAGAAACAGTACGACTCACTATCCGGAAGATGTACCCAAACGTATTGACGGTGATTTTAAAACAAGTATGTATCGTCTCTTATCTGCCAAGACCTCTACAATCACGAAAAATTTTGGACCTAAATGAATACTATGCAAAACAGAAATAACTGACTACAACTCGACTAAACTCGACCGTTTCTTCAGAGAGAAAAACAGTGTCGTAACATCGGTATCACACCAATAGAAGCACGAAAAATTCACTAATAAATAAAAACTAAGACAAGCAAGGCTATCTAAAACAAACAACGAAAAGCAAATAAAAGCAAACACGAAATCTAAAAAAAAACTACTACGACCTAAAAAAAAAAAAATAGAAACTAGCAAACACACCAAACGAAAATGAACATAAAAATCTAAAAAAACTAAGCAACCAAAAGCCAAATCCACGCAATACCAATATTAGAAGCACAAATAAAAACAACGGGCACCAACACAAGCAAATAATGATACAAGGCATACAAGGTACTCACACGTAAAGAAATTAACAAAGCCGCACTTCTCCCCCAAACTTATTTCGCATCCCAAAGGAGGAATAAGTTTGAAAAGAGAAAGGAGTGGCTTTGTTAACGGAGTACCTGATCACTGTGGCGGAAATGGCGGGTTTGTCGGAAACTTACGTACCTCATATTGGGTGGGATATCGGTCGATGTGGTCTGCCTATCGACCACTGCTTGTAACATAATTTTTTTTTTTAATTTTCCTCAGCCTATCGGCCGATAGGCTCGCCCGATAGGATCGTCTGTCTCAAAAATTTTTCAACTCGTTCTATTTCGCATACTTGGTCCCGTTTTTGCTTGGATATGGCGATTAAAGACCTGCAAGTATCCAAAACTCGGCGTGCATGGATTAGAACTTAACAAAACTAACAAAGCTACTACGAAACTAGAAACTACAAAAATCACGCAAACGAAAAATCGAAAATAAACGAATAAAACGAACTAATATACATACGTTGGGTTACCTCCCAACAAGTGCTAAGTTTAACGTCTTTAGCTAGACGATACCTCATTCATTCCAGGTCTTCAGCGATAACTCCCCCTTGAACGGGTTTGTTGATATCAAGATAGCATACGCTCCTCTCATTAGATCGAAACTCGTTCGCCTCCAACATTCGAACATAATCTGGCAAATCCTCAGAAATTTCATCAACATCGGAATGTGAGTAAATTGAGTGTGAAATGCAATGCTCCAACAAGTCGGTCGGGGGCGGCATAATCGACTCAATTTCATAACATTCCTCGGGCGCATCCTCGGCCTTCTTCATCGCGTCATAGATGGAAATTTTCAAATTTTGATCATTAACCCGGAAGGTAAGATCACCCTCTTGGACGTCGATAAGTGCTCTCCCCGTCGCTAGAAACGGTCTCCCAAAGATCAATGGTTGATTCTCGTCCTCGGGCATATCAAGAACTACGAAATCGGCCGGGAAGACTAAGTGTTGGACTCTAACGAACACATCCTCCACAACTCCCCTCGGATAAGCGATCGACCGGTCCGCCATGAGTAGAGAAATGGTAGTCGGCTTCATCTCCCCAATCTTCAACCTCTTAAAGATGGATAGAGGCATAAGATTGATGCTTGCCCCGAGGTCACACAACCCATTACGGAACGTTTGGTCGCCAATCATGCATGTCAAAGTAAAACGTCCCGGATCCTTCTGCTTGAGCGGGAGCTTGTTTTGAATAATAGCGCTACACTCCTCTATCAAATTTATTGTTTCAAACTTCACCAACTTCCTCTTGCTTGCTACAGCGTCTTTCAAGAATTTAACGTACCCCGGCATGTCTCTCAAAGCGTCTAGAAGTGGAATGTTGATATTCACCTTTTGAAACATGTCGATAAGTCGTTGAAGCTTTTCATCATGTCTCGACTTGGCCAATCGCTGTGGAAATGGAGCTTTTACCTCAAAATCCTTCACATTCAAACTTCCAGGAGCCTTTCGACCGATAGAGGGGTCGATAGGCTCAACTGCCGGCATTCTGTCTGGGTATCGGGTGGGCCTATCGGCCGATTGTCTTGGCCGATATGCCTGCTGCATTTCATCTTCCTTCTCGTTCTCGGCTCCCGTTTCTAGTACATCCTCGTTTCCAGATTTCTCAACTTCAGCCCCATGATTACTGTATCTTGTCCCACTCCGAAGCTCGATTGCGTTGCATTGTTGCGTCTTTGGGTTGGTCTCGGTGCTGCTCGGAAAATGGCCCGGCTTATGAAATCCGGCTTGGGCGTTCGCCATTTGACTCATTTGGGTCTCCACCATCGACATCTGCTTTGTCAAGGCTATCACTGAGTTTCCAATAGATGTCACACTATGCTCGAGAGCCCCGAACCTCTTGTCTGCTTTATAGATAAAATCTTTTTGACTTGCCTCTAACCGTTCCAACATCTCTTCCATCGGTGTCTTAGCAATCGGCTCTTGAATAACCCCGTTTTTCACGTTAAATCCCGGTGGTGGCTGAAGAGCATTGTTCGGGTTGGCATAGGAGAAATTAGGGTGGTTTCGATTGTTCGAATAATAGTTCCCCCAATTTCCCCCTTGCCGGAAGTTTCCTCCTTGCACGTAATTTGCATCCTCCTCAATTGCAATAGGCTCGTTTAGCTCTTCAAAAACTGCATTGACTCCCAAAGTCTTCTTTTTTAGCATCTCAAGCTCTTTTTGTTGTCTTTCAAATTTTGCCTTCAAATCACCGTAGGCGTCCTCGTCACCGGATGGAACCTTTCTTCTCGTCATCTTCCTATCGGTCACCTCCTCGTAATCATTTTTGACCGCTAGCTCGATGAGATTCTTGGCCTCTTCATAATCGTTAGCAAGAAATCCTCCTTTCGATGAATAGTCCAACTCTCTTCTAGCCTTCCTCGTCAAACCCCGATAAAACCGAATGTAGATTTCCTCCTTGTCAATTCCATGCTGTGGGCATTTGCGAAGTAGCTTCTTAAATCGGATCCATGCTTCGTATAAGTATTCATCCTCATATTGCTCGAATTGCAAGATATCGTTGATTTGTTTTTGCACCTTCGAGGGAGGATAGAACTGTGCTAAGAACAACCGAGTCATCTCTTTCCAAGTACCAATTTCCTTCCGATCTAGGCTCTTGTACCAATCTAGCGCATCGTCTTCTAAGGAGAACCGGAATAGGCGGAGCTTAATGACATCCGGAGGCACTCCGTTTTGCTTGATGGTGGCACATATGTCCAGAAACGACTCAAGATGAGCGTTTGGATCTTCATTAACTCCTCCTCCGTATGTTTGAGACTTCACCGTAGCGATGAGGGACGGCTTAAGCTCGAAGTTGTTGGCATCAATCTTTCCCCAACCTCCTTCTTGATAATCGTCCAGCTTAGGTCGAAAGCGGGCATTCAAAGGGATCTTCTCGGGACGAGCGAGTTCTCGTGGTGGGTCAACAATGCCGGCCATGGTATCAACGAAAGGTATAGAAAGAGTCTCGGTTCTCGCTTCTTTCTTCTTCCTCCTCAAAGACTTCTCGATTTACGGATCCAAAGGAAATAGGTCCTTTCCTTGGGATCTTGTGATCATGCACCGTCTACAAGGAAGAGAAAACAAGATGTGAGGAAACGAGATCGAATATTAATAATAATAGTATACACCCTAAAGTAACAATCTCTTCTTTTTCGAATTATCCCCTTAAGTTTTCTATCAATTCCCCGGCAACGGCGCCAAAAATTGATCGCTGGAATTCGCGTAGTATGGTTTTCAAATCCGATCAATTTTAAAATTTGTAAAACCTTGAAGTATTTCCAAGGTGTCGAACCCAAGGGAATTGATGTGTCGAAAATAAAGGAAATAACTCTACTCAAAATTTGACTGCTATTTAGGAATCCGAAAATTTAGTTTGTTTCTAATTATCTACCTTCAAAAATCGAAGAACAAAAATTAAATAAAAGATGAATTATCTAAATCAAGCAAATAAAGCAAATTAGCAAGATAAAATCACAAGTGAAAGCTAATTGATCCTAGGGTAGTATCATCTAATTGAGTTCACACAATCCATTCACTTGATTCCTTTTCCCCAAATTTTAATTCAATTCTAGAAATAATCACTCAGCCGATCTAGAATTCCGATCAAGGCAACCTAGAAAGATAGTTAATTTAAACCCTTTTTCCCGCTAAGGCTCAAAGAATTTAAATCACTTAAAAAGCACCCACTTATTTATCTATGATTTATCTTACTCCACTTAGGTCTTAAGATCAAATCATATTGTGCATCAAGTATTTCCACTAATTAATTAATCCTTCCGGGCAAAATCAATTAGCTAACATGCATCGATTAAGGGCCCTTTAATCTAGCATGAGATTTAACACATCTTGATCACAAGTCTAGGATGAAAGGTAAAAAGGTAATCAAAGGAACATCATGTGAACATCAATTAAATTTACTAACCCTAGAATCAATCAATGAATTTAGCCAGACATAATTGAAATTAAACAAGAAATAGATGAAGAATGCATATTATTAATATGAAAAGAGAGATTACAACCCTTACGGATGAACTCTGAGTCTTCAATCTCCGAAAAACAATAATAATTGCTGCCTCCAAAAAGTTCTTGTATCCCAAGAATTAATCTTGCCAAAATATGTAAAAGATTGAAAAAGATGATAAAAGATGAAAAAGAATGATAAAAGATAGTAAAACTAGGTCTAGGAGGGGTGTATATAGCCTATGGGAGTTAAACTCCCGATTAGCCCTAATCTAGGAAACAAAATCTATCCAAAAGAGTCATAATCCGTCAAAATACGAGAGTCCGCTGGGCAGCCTATCGGACTGGCCTATCGGCCAATAGGCTGGCCGATAGTTGGTTCGTCGATCGACTTCACTCGGTAAGGCAGGAACACCTTTCGGACGCACCTATCGGACGATAGGCTGGCCCGATAGGTTCGTCTGTCTCTTGCAAAAATCCGTTTCTTCCGTCCGTGACTCGACTCTCGGTCCTTTGTCTCGTTTTGGGTCCTTTTGGCTCTAAAAACCTGCAAACACACTAAAACCAACCCAAACGCGTAATACGGCTCGACTAATCATAAATAAGCCAAATACGAGCACATTAATCACGAAACGAGATAAAAACCTAGTATAAAATCCTAGAAATAAGTGGTAAAATTACCACTTATCAATCATCTAACCTTGGAATTGGATGTCGATACTTTACCGTGATATTATTCACTACTCGGCAGTCGGTGCACATTATCGGAATGGCACAAGGACTCAAACTTTCTGACTCAGTAGACCGATTTGGTCTTTCAATAATAACATTCAACTCAATTCCAACACATACCCACGCAGAGGTCAAAATACAATAAACTCCCGTACAACGGGGAAAAGATACTACAGCGGAAAAGAAAATACAACCAGACCAATACGACATCAACGGATCCTCGTGTGATTAGTATCATTCATCTTTTATCATCCTTCGTGCCGACCCTGTGTTATGCTCCCAAACCTGAATGCAAAAACACACATCCACCCCCGGAATACTCGGGGGTTAGCAAAACTCCATTGTTTTGTTAGTGCAAGAACAAAGTGCAAAAATACGAGTCATACAATTCACATTTCACGAATAACAATAACCAGGAATCCTCAAAGATCCAAACAAAACGAAAAGTACTTCCCGAGGCAAGAGTTTGAGAAAACATTTCAAAATCGAAAGATCACAAATCAATGGAAATAATTTATAAAACGGTTTAGAATGCCATCGAGAGTTTTAATAGAAAACAATTTAGGATTATCAAATCCTACTTTCCAAAACCCAAAAGACGAAAGAGGTCACCGCCCCAAAGGTTTACTTTCCGTAAAATGATCTTTACAAAACCGTTGGTATTTTAGCCCCAAATCCGTAAAATGACCTTTACCAAACCGTTGGGATTTTAGCCCCAATCTCATCAACTCATAATACACGAGAACGACAACAAGGTTCGTCTTCCAACATCAAAATCCACAATTAAAGGATTTAACACAAACAACAAAATACTCTAGTGCCATCCTAGCCAAGTAAGCCAAACTAACAACTTACCTCTTACACACTTAGTCGATGCATGCAATCATGAAAACCGTTCAAAAGCACTCATTTCCGGAAATGCCATAATCAAATCACATTTGTAAAATGCACCACAATTAACCGTCGATCCACGTCTCTGTGGACCCCTACCGAGACCCCGTCGGATCTAACCCGTAGTGGTTAAAAGCAAGCTCGTTGATCCACGTCTCTGTGGACCCCTACCGAGACCCCGTCGGATCTAACCCGTAGTGAGCATACACACACACGTTACTCATGCAATACTAATATGCTAAGAATGTAAGTTCATCAAGAATACTTACTAGAGATGGCCACTTATCCGACACCATTATCAAACTCTTCAAAAACACAATAACAAGATTAAACACGGAATACACGATTCCATACTTTAGACAACAGGGGTATCATCGAAGCCTTCAACGTTCAAAATAATCAAATCATAATCAATTCCCAAAACACACCGTTCACAAAACACACGCGTTTTGAAAGAAAGCCTTTAACGAGGCCAAACCGAAATCTTTTGAAAATTCCTTTCAAACAACCAAACAAATACACCAAGATGATCACCGATCATCATATCCACAAAATAAGAAATGTATGAGCAAGGTACTTGCCTCGAATAAGAACAACGCGGAGAATCGACCGAAATAGGTTGACACGAACCGACTATGAACCCGCCGTCTCCACCGATCGCCAACTCGCGGTCATAAACTACGAAGGACAAGAAAAACAATGAAATGAATTCCATAACACGACTCAAAGCCATTGAATTCAAAGAACGAATGATGAAAGTTCAAGTGTTTTCCCCAAAACGGTCAAGAACACGATTCGTCCCGACAAAACACGAAAACGGAATTCCAAGTTGAAATATGGATATACAATCCATAGAATATGTTTAACAACATCATTTAACCACAATCGATCCATCAAAAACGGATGGAAAATGAGATCGAGGACAAATCCCCCAAAAAGTCGATTCGAAAAGAAATCAAGAAGTATACTTCGATGCGACGAAGAACAATGGATTAAATGATGTTGAAAACAAGAATACTACCAAGATTAATCATACCCATCATGAATTAATCAACAATACGGAACGAATCGGACAAAAACGCAAAAACCCCAAAATTCAAGAAACTAGGGTTCTAAGAAAGATTACCTTGATTTGCTGAATCAAAGGATGATAACGGATGATTGATTGATGTTATAACCTCAAGAACTTCATGGATTTGTTGTTAAACAACATGGCTCCATGATAAGAACAACCCCAGCCGCGGAAGAGAAGGAGAAGAAGGAGAAAATGGCGAAAAAACGATCGCAGGTCTTAAATAGCCGATCGCACAGTGTGCCGCGGCCCAGCCGAAGTGTGCCGCGGCACAGGGCCAAATCTGCCCCCAGTGATCGGCAGTGTGCCGCGGCACAGGGTACAGACGGGTCGGCCAGAATAATTGCAACATGAGTGTGCCGCGGCAGTGACTCGGCAGTGTGCCGCGGCCCTGCCGGCATGTGCCGCGGCACACGGTACAGGCTGCTCGGCCAAGTCTGGAAAATGAGAGTGACTTAGCTATTTCGACCATAACTCCCTCGTCTGGACTCCGATTGACTCACCGTTTGAACCATTGGAAAGCTAACTTGATGCTTTATAATATTGCAAAGATTCAGAATTTTTGGAGTTTCCAAAAATTAATGGTGATTTAACAAAGTCGAACTCATACGTGGAAAAGTCGCTAAAGAACACGGAATTCAACAGAACGATAGCGAAACGGACTCGGATGAGAAAAAGTGCAGAATTAATCATTCTCAGAATGACGAAACGGTCCCAAGCGAGTCGTCAAAACGGACCTCCGTCGAAAAAAGAAAATTACCGGAAATCCGAAATTGCGGATATTAGCATAGAAGATTTTCGAAAGGAAATGGAGATGTTAATGATCCGGGCCGATGTGAGGGAGTCGAGGGAGGCCACAATGGCGAGATTTCTACATGGCATGAGGGCGGAAATCTCTAAAGAAGTTGATAAACAATATTATGTTGAGTTCGAGGACATGGTATATGCAGCGATCAAAATTGAGAGGAATTTGCGAAAGGGAGGCAACAATACTTACTCCACGGGGTACACAACTCCTTGGAAGCCTCAAACGGGAAATCGAGATGTATCCAAGGGCAGTTTTGATAAAAGCACCATGAAGGGGAAGTTTGAGGTGGGGAGTACTAGTCGAACAAAACCCCAAGTCAAATCTACATCCATAGAAAATACAAACACGAGAAACAGGGACATCAAGTGTTTTCGATGCCACGGGCGAGGACACATTGCATCCCAATGCACTAATAAACGAGCAATGATACTTAGGGAGGACGGAATATATGAAACAGATGATGAAGATGAGGAAGAAGTGAAAGAAGAAAGTGATGAAGGGGAGCTAGAATTCGCACCCGCACTTGTCATTAGGAGGGTGTTGAATGTGAAGGCAAAGGAGGAAGAGAGCAACGATAACGAACAACGAGAAAATCTTTTTCACACTAGATGTTTTGTGAAAAATAAAAATTGTAGTGTGATCATTGATAACGGAAGTTGCACCAATGTGGCTAGTGCGATGCTAGTCGAGGGGTTAGAATTACCAACAATGCGACATCCTAAGCCTTATCAACCCGCATACTTACTTCTTACCAAACGAATTTGTACTCTTGATGATGATAAAAACCGGAATGTTCCAAGTACTATAAAAATTCTATTGCAGGACTTCAATGATGTTTTTCAGGAAGAGCTACCACCCGGTTTGCCACCAAAAAGAGGGATAGAGCACCAAATCGACTTTGTGCCAGGAGCCGTCATTCCAAACCGACCAGCATACCGAAATAATCCTGAAAAAACTAAGGAGATTCAGCGGCAAGTCGAGGAGTTATTAAGTATTGGGTATATATATATATATACATATATATATATATATATATATATATATATACACGTACTTATATATTTCTATCCAATTTCAATCAATTAGACCGGCGGCCAAGTTCCATCAAAGTCCATTTTAATTCTTTCAAAGTCAAATTTCTTTGAGGGATTCTAATACCATCAAATTTTATTTTGTGATCCAAACATCCTCTAGGATTCCTGATTATTTCTTCACACTGTCCATTCACTTAGAAATTTTCCGCAGTGGCTTGTACGAAATTGAATGAGGAAGAAGCTCTCTTTGATGGCGTTAGGCTATCCCCAATGGTATGTCTTCATTTTTTATTTTTATTTTATGTGTTAGTATTATTTTATAATATTTCTATATCCAATTAGCAATATCTATATCTATCTAATCTAATCTAAATTATATATAAGAAAAAAACTCAAATTTTCCCAATTGTCACCATATTCATCCGAGTCTCTCAAATTGTCCACATCAGCATGATCTTTTAGGTACTTTAAAAAATATGATTCTTTGCACCATCTTTTCTTATTTAATATTACTATATTAATAAGATTTTGACAGATGAGTTACGGAAAAAGGGACTCTTGGGGATTGGTGATTGCAAGTTTAAACGTATTACATTTTTTCTTTTCCTTATTTATTACAATTCTAATTAGCCGGTCGAAACATACTTTATCTTGTAATTTTATAAATAGAAAGTTAAAAAGTAATTTAAGACTTGATTAAGATTCAACCATGCAACTATCATCCACAGTAGAAAAACACATCGACAGACCGAAATGATAAGACAGAGAACCAGTAATCCGGACCTATTTATAATTTATACAATTGTACCCGTTCGAAACTGAATTAAAATATGATTTTACTACCCGTTTCCAACTCAAACAACATAGTAATATCCGAAACAATGAGGCTAGGGTTCAGCCATCCGGACTAGCGTAGGATTTATACCCGTCTCGTTCTAAACTTGATTACAGTATGACTTTATTATCATTCTCATCGCAAATCAATATAGTTATACATGCTAGTTATCCAAATCTAATCAAATTTATAAAATTTAAATAACCAAATATTGTTACAATAATTGATTATTTTTTCTCAACAAACACCAAATATGACAATGTAAATAGGGCTGGGACTTTTGGAACCGGGAACCGCAGAACCGATCCGAACCGCATCGGAACCGACGGTTCGGTTCGGTTCCTAGCAACAATTTTTTTTTCGGTTCGGTTCGTACTGTTAGTATTCGGTTCGGTTCGTACTGTTAGTATTCGGTTCGGTTCGTACTGTTAGTATTCGGTTCGGTTCCTGTCTGTTTTAAAGAGGAACCGATCTGAACCACAAGGAACCGTCCGAACCGTACCGAACCGGGAAACCGAGCCTCTGAATATAATATAATATAATATATTCTTATTAAACATAATTAATATAATATAAAATAATATAATATATTTTTAATAAAATAAAATATAATATAATATATTTCGTCCAAACCATACAAAATCGGTTTCGGTTCGGTTCCGGTTCGGTTCGGTTCCTGTGCGGTTCGGACAAAAAAACTGAAAAAACCGAACTGCGAAAAAACTATGTGGTTCGGTTCCGGTTCCTGTATTTTTCTCCCAGGAACCGAAAAGTCCCAGGCTTAAATATAAATATTATGATAAATAGCATAAATGTCAAAAATTTAAAAGGTTACAACAATAATTTTGGAATCTACACACGATATATGTTTAGGATTTATGTACAATTACCTATACCAAACCCGACTGAAAAGTGATTTTACTATCTCTTCTCATCCCAAACTCGCATACTTATATCCGCTAATCATCTAAACCCATTTAAATATATAAAATATCTAAATAAATAAATTTAAATTATTAAAATAATTAGTTATTTGTCTTAATAAATCTTCGAATATTATTTTATATTTATATATAATAGCGTTACGGATTTGAATCATTACATTAGTTTTCTCATTTACGTGGCATTTTATGCATTATGAGTAAATAGTATAAACGACAAAAAAATTAATAATTAATTTCTGATTGTGAATTTTGAAATCATACAAAATGTTAGGCTCTATTCATTTAAGCTGAATTTTGTTGAACTGAAGTGACTGAATTTTACTAAATTTGATTGAACTGAACTGAATTTTGGTGAAATAAATCGAACAGAACTAGGCTGAAGTTAATGAATAATAATAATATAAATTATTAATAATATTAGCTAACAATATATATATATATATATAACAACAATAACAATAAATATATGTTACAACAATAATAATAAAAGTTATACTATATGATATTTTGGTAATATTATTAATAATAATAATATCACATAATAATAGATACAATAACAGTAAAACTATTAATATTACAACAACTCCAATCATAACAATAATAATAATAATAATAATAATAATAATAAAAGGGATCTCTCTTTTTTAGTACCAAAGCATAAAAGTAACAAGTTCTATATCCCCATTTATAAAACTATAAGTTTTTTATACCAAAATGTGTTAATAGACTTTATTACCCTTAAAGTCTATCACTAAAAGATAAAAAAACATAAAAAATAGAAGATTATTAAAAGCAAACAACAATAAAAAATAGAAAATTATTAAAAACAAACAACAATAATCTAAACGGTCCCACAACTCAATATTTTCCCAAAGCAAAAAAACTCTCCTTATCTCTCTGCAAAAAAAAATTCTCCCGTCGTGAAACCCTTCGCCGACCAGAAAATGTCGAACTCCGACTATCACAGAGAATCTGAAGACGCCAGAAGTTCCGCTAGTGACACTCCATCTGAAGAGGAATTCGTCAATGAGCCGTCGGTTAGTGTATTTTCATTCACACACGATCGTGCCGCGACGGTTGTTCATCGTCCCACGATGGTGCTGAAGAAGATGACACCATCGTGTACACGATGGTCTTTCGTGGGCACGATGGTTTACACACGACGGTCGTCGATCGTGTGTGCCGTCGTGTGCTAGAAGACCAAAGGCTCCTGCCCTGCACACGATGGCATGCACACGATCGACGCCCGTCGTGTGAGCTGTCGTGTGGCACACGATGGTCTTCACACGACGGGCATCGATCGTGTGCCTGACATCGTGTGCAAGCCAGAATTTTTTTTCGTTCTTTTAAGCATTCTATCATATTCTTATGAGTTGTATGTCTATATTGCAGACTGGTTGCGTATGGAAGAGACCTACATTGCGTTTTGTTACACGTCAAGTGAATCTTTACATACGGGAGGCGGTATTTAAAGAGATCATTGAGACACTAAGAAGTATGGGCCGCAATTCCGCAGTTGCTGATCGAGCTATCGAGAGCTTGACCGAGGGGGTCCTGGGGCGCTTGATTAAAGTTAGGAGAAATGGGAGTTCAAATACTGCCCTACATCACTTGATTGCCCGTCAATTGGAGGGTGATCAAATCCCCTGCATGAGTCATGGTTCCGTGCTCATGGAGGACCATTCGTTTTACGGCCCGTGATTTTGCCATGATCACTGGACTCCATTTTGGAAACTCTACCTTCCATCCACAGGACGACCATCTCCTTCCGTCTGATGGTATTTTCCACAGAATACTCCATGGCAAAAATATTAAGTTTAGTGTTCTGCGGAAGAGGTTCAATGCTCGAGATTTTGGTAGAGACATAAGAGATTATGTGAAGGTTGCCAATTTGCTTATATACTACTACTTTATCCTATGCCGTGACGACATGATGGTCGAGACATGGGCATGGGCATTAGTTGAGGATTTCGAGCAGTGGGATATGTTTCCTTGGGGTTCTTATGCCTTGGGGGTTTTATCTTACTACATAGGCAACATTGCCATGAAGGAGGGACAAGAGCACAAGGACTATCACTTCTATGGTCCTGTTTGGGCTTTACAAATATGGTCGTATGAGATGATTCCTTCATTGGGAGCATTGTGTGGTATTCGAGATAAATCTGTCCAAGTCCCCCGGTGTTTGATGTGGACTACGAGGAAGATGTTTTGTGATTTCACTCATTTCTTCGACGATAAGGTACATAAATTTGTAAACGTATTCTCTCCTGACTTCATCTCTTCAACGTTATGTGATTGCCCATCTAATGGTATGCTTTAATGACTAATTTTGCAGCACAGAGTACTTCCCTCTTTACCGCATCTGGAGGAGGATGAGGCTGAGTACTATTACCTGAGCTTTGAGAATGGCTCGCCATATGACGTTAAGTTCATTAAGCCTGTAAGAATAGCTGTGAAGAACAAGGAGGATGAGCCTGCGCCGATCCCGTGAAAGAAAGTTATGGATAGGTTGAAGAAGGCTGCTGGGAAATTGATTACATATGAGTCGGCACATAAAGTGTCGAAGCGACGCCGGCAGAGTACCCCACCAGTAGATGGTGCAGAGACATCGGACCGGGAGAGGCAGCCAGAGAGGGTGTGTTGTGTCCACAAACTTCCTTATCCAGACCACACCCAGGGCACGAGCAGGGATGAGTACTTCGATCGCCGTTTGAAGGCGATCTTGTACGGCGAGTCCGAGACAGGATTTATTGCTCGAGTTTCTCGCTGGGTGCTTTCTGGGATCGTGGATTTCTTCGGACCTACGCATAGACGTTCTAGGAGCCCGATGCACTACTCAGCTGGGAGCCATGATAGGCCTCGTCATTCTGCATCTGTTAGCAGCGCCCAACGGAGGATTCCTGACCCTCCACGTCACTCAGTCTCTGGTGCAGCCCACAGTCACCATTCTCAGCGTCAGCCTAGTCACCATTCTCAGCGTCCGCCTACCCACCATTCTGAGGTCCAGCACAGTCACTATTCTGAGATCCAGCATAGTCATCATTCTCAGATTCATCATTCTTTTGAGCGGACTCAGCAACCCCTTGATTACGAGCATCAGTATGAGCCATTTGACGCGCCGTTTCAGCAGTATGGGACGATGTTCGACTGGTTTCAGGACGAGCATCATTATAGTACGATGTTTCAATGTGAAGGTGGTGGTCCTTAGCAGCAGCCTCCATTTCAGATCGAGCAGCCAGTTTTTGAGATCGAGCAGCCGGTTGTACAACTCTCTGATCGTTATAGTTGTGAGAGGGATGCTGAGGGTGATGAAGATGGTGAGAGTGCCGGAATGCAGCATTTGGGTGAGCGTAGTCTTCCACCGCGAGTGAGTCGACCATCTGCTGCTCTTCGGGAGCCTTTTGTGGTTGCGCCTCCAAGAGATAGCGAGGCTCTGAAGAAGTTGTACCTACACTTTAGGAGGGAGCAGTCACGTGATGCTATTGTCCGGTGTTTGGAGACTGGACATGCTCTCACCCAGGCATTATTTGACCGGATAGAGTCTAGCCGTGAAGACTTTGATGCCGAGGTGATAGACTGTTACGTGCTTGCGACTCGAGCGAGGCTTCGGAGGGGAGTCCGTAGTGTTGGTGTCGGTAGAGTTGGCACTGTACTTGCCGGCTCCCAATTTTACGTAAGTTCTATAACCTACTCGCTTGTATATCATTGGTGTGATGTGGATTTTTTGTTAATTTTGTGGTTTGGCTTTTTGTAGTTAGTTTTGGCCAACGAGTTTGCAAGACTCCATCCGGATGATCCACTTGGTATCAAGGTGAGAGGGAAGCCGGTTTACAAGGATTGGAAAATTCCTAAATGCATCGAGGACTACATGACAGGTCTTGATACACCACATGCGGTTCCATGGTTAAATTGCAACGAAGTAAGTTTGAAATTTATATTTATAAATGATTCGCTATGTTTGATGTGATGATCTTATATGATTACATATTTTGTTTCAACAGATCATTGCCATTTGTTGCCTCGACCAGAGCCACTGGGTGACTATCAAGATTGACATCATAACATGGATCGTGGAGTTGTACGATTCCTTGTCACACCACCACGAATATGGTCGATACCGATTCAACCAACTGCGATCGATTATGCATTTGATGCCTCGTGTGCTAGCTCAATCCGGGTATTGGCTGAACAACCAATCGAAGAAGAAGTATGACACGGAGATGAGTTTCAAAATTATGCCACGAGAGCTACAGTTCATACAAAATGACAATCACAGTTGTGGCCCCTTTGCGTGCATGTACTTGGATCGACTCGTCTCTGCAAACCCAGGAGCAAGGCACCAAATCAAGGAATTTAATGAGAAATATATTAAGAAATATCGATATGGTTTAGCTACTAAAATTTTTATGTTGTCTTTAGACATGTAAAATGGTTTATGGCGTGTTGTGTCGTGGCAAGATTAATGTGTCGTGTTGTTAAATATTTATGTTGTATTTAGACAGTTTTGGCAATATGAATGTGTCGTGTTGTTAAATCTTTATGTTTTGGGTCTGTGTTACACACGATGGATGAACACGATCGTGGCCATCGTGGGTCACGATCGTGTTGTGTTGTTAAATCTTTATGTTTTGGCTCTGTGTTACACACGATGGATGAACACGATCGTGGCCATCGTGGGTCATGATCGTGTTGTGTTGTTAAATTTTTATGTTTTGGTTCTGTGTTACACACGATGGATTCACACGATCGTGGCGATCGTGGGTCACGATCGTGTGCACCTGCCCACGGTCATGGGTTGATGCTGTCATGTGCGCACGATGGCTGCCATGACCGTGTGCACACGACCGTGGGTCCCATCGTGGGCACGACCGTGCACACGATCGTGTGTCCCATCGTGGGCACGACCGTTTACACGATCGTGTGCATATAAACTTTTGGTATTTTTGCCAATTTGATTTATTGTGTTATCTAGAAGGATGTTTTGTGATTCAAAAATTGCTTGTTTAAACATTAATTACTATATAGCTTCTTATACAAACTCGTATTTGTCATTTCGTTGTAATTCATTAGTATATGAGATATTTCATCCAGATGATGAACTTATCCGTATGAACTAATACACTGAGAATAGATAGACTACACATGATATGCAATATATTATGTTAATTCAATCAATAACTTTATAAATAAGTGTATCGTTAACAAATAATTGTTAATATATAAGTAACAACACCTAAATTGACGAGTAATTTGAGAAATTGGTGAAAATTTATGTTCTTGTGCACACGATCGTGTGTCCCATCATGGGCACGACCGTATACACGATCGTGTGCATACATGGGTACAGTGCCAATTTGACACCATAGACACTGTGACATCTGTTGCCAACGTGTCACACGATCGGAGCACACGATCGTGCCCATCGTGTGTACTTCAAAGGGCAACATCAAATTATTTTATTATAAAATCTCATCGTGGGTCCCCCCCCTTTTTCAATATAAGCCCATCTTCATTGACTAAGAGTGAAATACATGAACCGTAGCCCCCCTTTTCACTACAAACCCTAATCAATTAACATCAGTTAAAATCCATTAAAATCAAATACGCGAAATGAGCGGCCGATTACGAGAAAGCGATTTAGGAGGAATCGAAGCACCACCACCAAAAAGAAAAAGGAGGATACCTCCTCCCAACCCACCATACAGAACTAGGCCGAGAGGAAGATACTCAATGCTCAGAGTAAGTTTTTTGATTTTGTTGTATGTGTAGTGTGTACTGCGAATTAATGTGTTTCATGAAACAGGGCCTATTTAAAAATACTGCGAGCACTCCAGTCATACTAGATGGTGATGATGATAATAATTTGGAGATTTATGAGAAGACAAATAAAGAAGTTATTTTAGAAGAGAAAGTTCATGAAGATGGTGATACAAGACTGAAGATACAGCAGCAGATGGGGGAAAAGGGATCCAAGTGATTGTGGTTTTTAAGTTATTATTAGATATTTTGGCGTGATGGTGATGAACTTTTGTTTTGTAAAGTTATATGCTTTGGATATGCTTTTGCTGTAAACTATTGCTCTTTAAAGTGAGCTACTTTGTTATAGTTAATGTTTGGCTCCATAATCACCTTTATTTGCTTTACATCACTGAACACTTAAATTTCAATTCAAAGATAAAGAAAATAGACATAAAATTATGCATTTCAACTAATAATCAGAATACTGAATCAATACATGGTCCATCGAGGATCAAAATATCAGCACATGATTGTTGCTAGTAAGTCACAAAATATAAAAATACATAAGCAATTTAAGTTTCATGGTATGGACATCCCCTTATGTCATGGTCATCATTACGGCAAATGCTACACCTCTTCTTCTGCCGGCGCCTTTGCCTCGTTTGTTCATCCATTCCTTGAGTTTCTTCAGGGATATTCAAATCCACACCACCTATGGGAATGAATGCTTTGCAAGATTTTCTATTGTGGTCGGTTCCTTTACACCTACCGCACACCTGAAGTCGTCCACCTGCGGGAAAATTTTCAACAGCGGACCGTACACGTCGTACCCCCTCTGGAGGTACGCAAACGGTGGATGAGATCTCCGGTGGGACATTCCACTCATCAGGATGTGGGATGGGACTAATATGCTCCTTATAAGTCTCTCTAAGGCCTTGTTGCTTGAAATAACGACTAACAAAATCATACACGGACAAACCATTGCCGGCGCGCCTGCTACAATAAGCAATTATGTCAAGGATGTTGTATAGGATAATGTATTTTTGATATTGATGAGGTGTAGGATAAATCCAGACCAGCCCTGTTTTGTACACGATGGCAGAACACGATCGTGCCGATCGTGGGTTACGATCGTGGCGATCGTGGGTTACATTCGTGCCGATCGTGGGTTACGATCGTGTGCATTCTTCCATGACCGTGGGCACGACCGTGAGTGTCCGACAGCACCCGCATGCCCACGGCCATGACCGTGTGCACACGACGATCGTGCCGATCGTGGGTTACGATCGTGCCGATCATGGGTTACGATCGTGTGTATTCTTCCATGACCGTGGGCACGACCGTGAGCGTCCGACAGCACCCGCATGCCCACGGCCATGACCGTGTGCACACGACAGCATAGACAAAAACATTGAATGGCCATGACCATGTGCACACGACAGCATAGACAATTACCTTATAGCGGCAACGACATGACGACATGGAATCTGATCCAAATAAAACTCACGACAACAACATGTCCATGTTCGAAGGTCGACCTCATAAGAAACTTTGTTTTCTTAGACTTTATAAATAAGTGGGGTGGTAGCTTGAACGGTAAGAGTCAGACTGGCTTGCACAGAGTTAGAAAGCTTTTCAAAAGTGTACATTGTCAACTCATGGTCTCTTGATGTAGCTTCTCCCCGCTTCTCATCAAATCAATTCTCTAAAATTAGGCGAAATATCTCAAGTAACGAGCAAACAGGTAAACGCCTCGCCCACAACATACGATTATTAAATCATTCAACAGCATTGGATGTCAAGAAGTTATAGCGTCGTACCGGACACTTCGACCTAGCCCACCTCTATGGCCCAATTTCAGAAAGGTGCCTATGAGCCCCATTAGGGCTTTCGATATGTAGTTTCGAAAAGTAGTTTTCATAAACTTCTTCACGATGCGTGTAGGCAGCAGTTCTAAAGAGTCCTATAGCATGCGCACCGTAGGAGGTCAGATTTTTTGCAAGATGGTGGTAGCACAACCCGTGGAATGCATTCGGATAGACGTCTCGAACAGCATTCCGAATGCTCTTATGTTGGTCACTCACAATCAGTAAATCTTCCATCGGATTGTAGCATCTGCGCAGGTTATACAGAAAATAAGTCCATGACTCGTCGTTCTCTATCGGACCGAGACGAACTGCAAGAGGAAATACTTGCTCGCCTCACAAATGTGATGGCCGCAAATAGAGTTCCTTTATTCCTTCCCTTCAGGTGGGTCCCATCAACTATAATCACCGGTCGAAGGCACGTATCAAATGCCCTAATACTCTGTCCGAGTGCAACGAACATGTGGCAAAACACTCCCTCACGAGTCGTCTGCAAATCATAAATTGTCTCTGGATTACGCTGTTTTAACAAATACAGATAAGATGGGAGCCTCTGATACGACTCATCAAAGTCGCCATATGTATTCTCTATCGTTATATTCCTCGTCCGGAGAGCAAAACTATATAGAATGTCAATGCCGTACTCCCTACAATCTCTGCAATCATCTCCTTTGGCCTCAAAGTGACCCCCTCACCGGTCAATCTTTTAGCAAAATAATGGGCGGCAACCTCAGAAGTGACCGATCGTGCGGCAGCACGGTTCAAATCAGGGTGAAAGCTGTGCTCCAATGTCAACTTAGTAATTCTCCAAATAGTTGCACCCTAAATAGCACACAACCTAAACTCACAATTTTTTCGCCCACTTTTACAGACAAACACTATAGGTTTATCGGCGGAACGATCAGTGATACACTGTAGCATGTTTTCCAAATGATTCATTCCTACAGTTATCCTCAACTCTGTCTTGGAACGAAAGGTGGACCCCACCTCTAGCTGACCGGTAACCGGTGGAGGCTGCTCGACCCAACCCAAAGTCCCGGCACTACCGAGGTCCGGAAATGGAATGATCCAGTTACGCATTGATTGTAGATGCTCATGCTCGCTCGCAGATTGATGGTCGGATGAGAAGTTCCGATGACTCATAATCCTATCCATTTGGTCCGATTGGCGAACCCAAGCAAGAAATTCCGCAGATAGTGACTCAAGCAAGTCTTTACAACAATCTTTATCTTCGGATGTATGCACCTCCTCATCTTCCTCATCTTCCTCGTATTGATACTCTTTGGAAGGCATGTCATAATTTATGTTGTCGGGCTCTACTCTCGAGCTGCTACATCCCATATTAACCTCGGGAGTGGAGGAGCTGCTGTTCTCAACATAGACCTCAGGATCCTCCTTGTATTCTACTAGTAATCGAAGTATCTCGGTATCGCCCCGTAATAGGACTTTTACTTTGTTTCCCTTGGCCATGTGTGTCAAGTACCATAATTTGTAATCGGACTCATTTGGACCACCCAAACCCTCTCTGATAACCCCCACGAGGTTTGCACGACTAACTTTGCTCGTGTCGATATAGACAAAAAAGGAGTCCCCGTCTACATATGTCGATCGCTCCCAATGACCACCATGATGTATCAAAATACGCTGCCACGACATCTGATTACAAAAAGATGAATAACTATTCAGAAAACTGAGCGAACAATATTATAAAATGGTCTGCCTTTGACACGACCGATGCACACGGTCGTATACTACCGTGTGCAGTGATCGTGTGCAAGTTTCTGGCCATGAACACGATCGCTGCACACGTGTTAAACGATCGTGAACACGTTAGTGGTGCGCACGATGTCAAGGTCGTTGGACACGACCGTTGCACACGATCGTTGCACACGGTGGCTTCCCATCATGTGCAGCGATCGTATCCGTAAGAACAGATCGGGAATTTTTTTTCCAAGCGGTCAAATACTGATGCATACCTTCTTTATGAACCCAGAATCACGACAAATGAAGTCCTATTTCAACGTCAACTTTTCTTTTCGAATAATCTTGTGATTTCTATAAGATTTTTGAGAGACCCTTTGTCAAAAATGGTTGTGTTGTTTTGATGTATATGTTTGTAGTTAAATTTTGGTTGTTGGACGTTAATATCGATCGGAGCAAATGAGGAAAGTAAAAAAGAAAAAAGAGAAGAAAAGTAGTTTAAATTAAATAAAAAAAATGAGAAGTCAACATTACAACAAAAGAAAGGACATTTTAGTATTTTTAATCAAAATTGTACTAAAAACTTATAGTTTTATGAATGGGGATATAGAACTTATCAATTTTATGATTTGGTATTAAAAAATTGATTCCCACATAATAAAAATACTGCAAACTATATATAATACTATTGATAATATAGATATCAAAAATAATAATTATAATAATAATAATAATAATATTATTATTCACAATATTACAAATTATATATCATACTAGTGATAATAGTGATATTAATAATAATAGAAATAGTTAATAATAAAATTAGATAACAATATACACAACAATAATAATTATTATTTATATTACAACAACAATAATAATAAAAACAATAATAATAAGATTAATATTAATAATAATAATTATATATAATCTTTATTGATAATATTGATTAATATCAATAATACCTCCTCATAATTAATCGTATTAGAAAATAATATATACAACAATAGTAATTATAATTTATATTACAACAATAAAA
The DNA here is from genome assembly GCA_033398695.1 of Orobanche coerulescens. Classification (NCBI taxonomy): domain Eukaryota; kingdom Viridiplantae; phylum Streptophyta; class Magnoliopsida; order Lamiales; family Orobanchaceae; genus Orobanche; species Orobanche coerulescens. Next base: position 22,330,733 of record CM065805.1, on the reverse strand, counting down.
TAATAATAATATTAATACTAAAAAAATAACTATTATATATAATATTATTGATAATATAAGTAATAAAAAGTAATAATATTGATTATAAAACTAAATTGAATTGAACTGAACTAAAATTTGCTGAACTGAACATAAATGAACTGAACTGAAGTTTGATAAGCACCTCACTCCTCTTTATAGGAGGATTCACTGCTATACGAACTGTAAGAGATGCTAGGTGGCGCACTGAAAGACCTATCCTTCCGTTTGAAAATCTCGAAAGAACTGAACTGAACTCGACTGAAATATGCTAAAACCAAACTCAAAAAAACATGTACTCGTTTCAAACCCGAGTAAAAATTAATCTTACTACTCGTTCTGAATCCATATAATAGATATTACTAACTATTTGAACCCGTTTTAATTTATAAAATATCTAAATAGTAAAATATAGTATGTGCAATAATTGGTTGTCACTTACCCATTTCTATAAAAGCCCAAACATTATAATATAAAAATAATATAAGGATTTTCATTTAGAATTTATATACCCGTACCCGTCCAGATCCGATTAGAATTTATGTACACTACCAAAAATCAGACTTTAGCCGACGACTTAAAGTGGTCGGCTAAATCCCAAAGTCGTCGGCTAATCATGCCAGCCGTCGGCTAAAAAACCGTCGGCCGATATTCGTCGACCAAGGTTTAGCCTACGACTTTTGTGCAGTCGTCGACTAAAGTTCAGCGATTAGCCGACCACTACTACACGGTCGTCGGCTAAACCTGTTGGGAAAAAAAAAAATTTAGCCGACGACCTTAACGAGCCGGTCGGCTAAAATCGGTTTTTAAAAAAAAATAGAGTTTAGCCGACGATCGTCTTATATGTCGTCGGCTAAAACCATTTTTTAAAAAGAAAATTAAATTATTTTAGCCGACGACCGTCTTATAGGTCGTCGGCTAAAACCCTTTTTTTCAAAAAAAAAATAAATTACTTTAGCCGACGACCGTCTTATATGTCGTCGGCTAAAACCCTTTTTCAAAAAATAAATAAATTACTTTAGCCGACGACAGTCTTATATGTCGTCGGCTAAAACCCTTTTTTAAAAAAAAAAATTAATTCAGATTTTGGGATCCCAAAACCTGTATTTTTTGCACCTGCAATTTTTATACACCAGCTCTCATTATCAACAACAATCAACGCGCAACACATTCAACTAATACCATTAATAATATGCCCAACATTATATGCATCACAACGCACAACACATTCAAGAACATTAATTTCATCAACATACTAGTAGCGTCAATAAAATCACTTACACAATTGTAACACAAATATAAATATACAAGAGTACTACAACAACACAACTACAATCCACTGCCAAAATCATCTAAATGCCGAAATGTAGTAGTAGAAGGATTACAACCATCCCCTAGATCCTCCTCACGAAATTTGTGAAGATGGGGTCTGTCCAAGAGAGAAGGCGGTGGAGCGGTGCACTGTGATCCGGCTGAGTAATGGTGCAGTCGGCGTCATCATATAGTCCATCATGGCTCTCTTTGTCTCTGGAAACTCTCTAACCGCGACTCAGTCCTCTGCTCGCTCTCATATAACCGCGTCTGAGCCCTCCTTTCATTCTCAACTCGGAGCTCCCTCTCCGCCCTCAACTGCTCCTCGAGATAGGAAGTCCGTGCATCCCGTCCGCGAGGGCGCTGGAAGCCGGGGGTATCTTTCAATACATGGTGACCCTCGGCTCCCATCATCTTAGTGCGGTACCGACTACCTCTAGGAGGGTAGACGGTACCCCACACCCTAGCGCGAACATAAGGATCGGCCTGATCGATCGTCGATGGCAGAATCGAGGTCAGTCTCCGCTAAGTCCGGATACTGCTCCCGAGCAATCTCAGCAAGCATCCTCTGAGACTCCTCCCGCACACGCTCCTAAGTTAATATGAAAAATAAATATTTGAATATCAATAAAAGTATGATACAAAGGCATTTATTTTATTACTAAAATAAAATAAAAAAAGACTTACATGCTCCTCGGGACGGTTCGGAAATGCTTTCTGAGTCACGTAGGCAAATGCGTCCAACGAATCAGAAGAAATGGCCTCGTGCGCAACTCGCTAACGGCGAACCCGGCATCGTGATGGTCGGATCGGAGACGATTGACATTTATTACATGGACAGTATTGCAACGTATTACCACTGTCGTGCTCTTTTACAAATCTCATAAACTGCTTCATCCCATCCATTACACTTGGATCCCATTTTCTTAACCCAATCCAACTCTTGTCCATCCTGGAAATGTATACATTTTCCAATATTAATCCAACTAACTAATATTGTTCAAATTATAAATGAAATCACAACAAACAATTAATCATAATGATTATCATCATAAAACTTAATCGTTTTACATAAAAGCTATCGAATGTAACATGAATAATACAAAGTTTCGAAATCACAATAAAAAATACAATAAAATACATACCTTAATCGAAATGGTGATTATAACAACCGGTAAAAACCTTCGTCACTCCAACTAGCACAACTCAAAGTAGCAACTCACAAGCTTTTTTCGGGAATAACTGATAGGATCGGGAATAGAAATGTGCTCTTTAGCGGGGAGAGGGGCAAGATTAGGTTGGTGTTCCCTGAACTATAAATAATTTTCACTTGGAGGTTTAGCCGACGACCTAGATCTAGGTCATCGGCTAAAGTATATTATTTTATTTTTTTTGAAAAAGTGTTTAGCCGACGACCTCGATCTAGGTCGTCGGCTAAACCATTACAATAATATTTTTTTTTCGGAAGGAGTTTAGCCGACGACCTAGATCTAGGTCGTCGGCTAAAGTTTATTTTTTTTTTAAAAAAGTGTTTAGCCGACGACCTAGATCTAGGTCGTCGGCTAAACCGTTGCAATATTATTTTTTTTTTCGAAAGGGATTTAGCCGACGACCGAGATCAAGTCGTCGGCTAAATTTTTTTTTTTCGGTCGGCTAAACGTTATCTCGGTCGTCGGCCAAACCTCTTTAATATAGCCGAAGACTATTTCGAACTTTAGCCGACGACCTCCGCCAAGTCGTCGGCTAAAACCCTTTAGCCGACGGTAAAACGAGTCGTCGGCTAAAGTGCGAAGTTTAGCCGACGACACTTTATAGTCGTCGGCCGTTTTTTTTCGGGTCGTCGGCTAAACTATTTTTTTTGGTAGTGGTACCCATACCCGTCCAGATCCGATTAGAATTCTACATAGGCATGTTGATTATTGTTATATTTATTTTAAATTAATAATATCATTTTCCTTATATTCTTATTTAAATATTTGTTCATATATTCTTTTCCATTTTCAAAATTAATACTGTATAAAGAATACAATAAATTAGCAACTATAGAAATTAAACTATTTATTCGGCCGAAAATATGACTGATATGACGATAAATTTAATTTAACTGAATAAAGAAATTTAAACCGAGATTGCCCACTATTTAGATAATTAAAATTGACAAAAAATATTATTTAGCAAAAAATAAATTGGTTGTAGAGTTCAAATATTATCATTTGTCAACTACTCTGAGAATTACATCAAGGTAAGAGAATACACATTAATTTTAACTATTTATTTAGATTCTCCAATCAATTGAGTTCATTAAAATCCAATGTGAGATTTAAGATTAGATAAATCAAAGTGAAAAATTTTGAACATATCGTATATGAGAGAGATTTAGCGTCGTACCCCAAATCCGTAACATTGTTAGGCTCTGTTCCTTTGCAGTTATTTTTCAATTTTCCAATTCGATTTAATGCAATTAATTCGATTCGATTCGTATTCATTGAGTTGATTCGTCGAGTTTATTTAGTTCGATTCGATTCTTCTTCTTATTATTATTATTAATTATTACTATTATTAATACTCTTGATTATTATTGGGCCCTCTTTTAAGTATCTTTATTAAAAAATATTGCTCCATTCCATAATATAAACGCTCCTTCCTAAAATCACGACCATCATTGAACCTTTTGAGTCAATTACTAATAAAAATTAAATGTATATTATCGAAAAAATAATGTTTACGTATAAATAAATTTTTAAGCCTCTCAATTAAGTATGAGTATGAAAAAAAAACTATAGGTTAGGTGAATACTGAAATTGTGTGATAACTATTATAATATCTTTGAATTTCTATTTGTTTAGGTATGATTACTTCTTTATATTTTGTATTTTTCTGCCAAAGGATTGGAATTGTAGGAAATACTAATTAAACATATGTGCTATAAATTATTAGAAATACCAACGAAATTGATTAAAAATATAAATAAGTTATGATTATTTATTTACATGCGGAACTAAATATTATCATTAAAACACAAATTAATATATAAGTACTCTTAAAATAATCATATATATAGAAAGATTAGGTCCTAAAAATCATTGGGAAGTATTAATGACACCTATTTTGTGAGGAGCATTAATGACACAGTTTTTTTGAAGTGAAAAATGTAGCCATGCGATAATCAATCTGATTGATGAGATTAATGTCAGGTCCATATGAAATGTCCATGTAGTTATTGAGATACAAATGTGAGTGTCCATGTAGTTATTGAGATACAAATGCATGTATTCATTTAGTCACTTAATGATTGTAGATGTTACTTGGGAGATGAATATCGATCATCGTGTACTAATTACAAAAATTAAGAAAAAGGCACTTGGAGAGTCTATTTTAATTATTAGAGTATGCATTGGGAAAATTAATTGGGTAACTCTTTCAACTTCTTCTTTTAAGTATAAATAGCACAATTCATCAACCCCACAACAAATTATTCCACCGCCACATCCACCGGAACCGACCAACATAACATCGTAATCTTATTTTATTATCTTTATCGTTACTAATTTGTTTTGTTTTTTTTTGTTTTACAGAATTTCATCTTTAGGTTCCTCCATAGTGTAAGTTTATTTTTTTTATTTTTATACTCTTTCTTCACCACCATCTTCTATTTCTATCCTAATCCGTAATCAACCACAAACAAAAACCAAAAGAAAAAAATGAAAAACAAAGAAAAAAATAATAATTACAATGATCTCAGTTAATTTTCATAGATCTTATTTTTTTGTAATCCTTTAATCACACTGGCATAACATCAAAAACCTTACAACAAATTCAAAACTATCCTACCTCATCTCCACACAATACAGAAGAACCTACCTGAGACCCTCCAAAGGATCTTGAAGCTAAAGATTCCCCTGAAACCGTAGACAAGGTTTAAAGTAACATTTTGTTTTGTTGTTCGATTGAAGGATAATGATTTGAAGTGGGTTTGTGATTCGAATTTTATTGTTCGTTTTTTTTTTTTTGCTTTTTTTCTTCAGATGAGAGCAAAAGAAATAGGGAAAGGGAGGCGGATGTTACAGGATTAGAGTTGTCTGTATATGAGATACGGGTAGAGTTATTATGTATTTTGGGTTGCAAATTAACTTGGACATCAATAATCTAACTCACGATCGAAGCAACAATATCTAGAACACTTGGAATTTTGAAGAGAAAACGATAGTAGCAGTATGTGTGTTTATGGTGTTTTGGTTCCAATGATAGAAGAGAAAATCAGCAGGAATTGATGTGTTTCAATTGTATGTTTCGTATGAGTGGGAGGAGATGTACAAAGAAGAAACACGTTATATAAAAAAAAAGGTATGAGAGGGACCGGTTTATCACATTAGTAAGTCTTAAAGGGAACTTAATTGGGTCTTGATTGGGCCTTAATTGGGGATTGGTTATGATTATTATGATAGCACCGAGATTTAAGGAATAATTTCTAGATTACTTTTCACTTTTTTGTAACAGAACTTTTGGATAATTAAATGCATTCTTTCTATATTAAAAAGATATATAAATAACATATAAACAACAAAGGTATAATAAAGTTTAGGAGCTACGGTTTTTAATTTGATTTTCCTTATGACAATTTTGGAGAAATGATAAATATACTTACTTAATTAAAAAAAAAACGACACAAAAAATGATAAAAATATATTAATATCTTGTCAAAATACTTATCTTACGAAAATATTTGTGTGCATCACACGGGTCTTGAGGCAGCCCAAGTTATATATGACAATGATGTGCACTATTCAACTTATATTGATATATTTAATTACTTTTCACCAAAACTGTGTTAACATCAAGATCTACGAAAGTATCTATCGTTTACATGAGCTATTTAGTACAAAATGATAAATGTTCCGATATATAAAACTTATATTATAAACATTGACGTAAACTTGATAAAAAGTATACAAACATCTGCACAAATATTACGTACAAAACATGTAGAAATTCAACCAATAACTCAGCCGGTGCATCGCACGGGTTCGTAAGGCCTCGTTATTTTAAAATTTAGACCAACATCATGACGTTACACATTAATAATGGACGGCCCCTATCATCTCAGGTGTTGATGTTAATTGACCTTTGATCCATGCGTGAGAGTCAAGATATAGATCAAACACAACATGACTTTGGCTCAAGCATGAACACTAGGGATAATTCCACTTATCGCACAATTGACAAATAAGAGATCGGATCTAAAATGTAACAAACTATAGTGTCTTACATTCGTTACATTTGTTGATGTCTGATTTCGTCAACGTCACGTGTGCTGATCTGGACGAATGGATCGAAGCCACGTAGAAAATAACAAACAAGATGAAAATGATTGGATCACTAAATTTTATTAGTGACCTTAATATGATATAGAGCCGAGCTGAATATTTTGTGCCAGTCTATATTTTTTGCTTGTTAATTACAAGTCTTATTTTCTCTCTTTTTCTCTCTTTCTATCTCATTTTTTCACTAAATTTTATTAAGTCCCTTTATTATTTGTACACGTTCTCTATATATAAATTATCTCAGCTAATTAGAAGGTGACAACTAGTGGATGTTGGGGAATATGCCCAAAACACTTGTCAGAGTGTAAACATGCCATAGACACGTGGAGGCTTCTAAGACTTGCTTCGGGAAGGGATGTGACAGTAAGCATTAACTGTCCTGTATGCATGTTCCGCATGCTTCTGTCGATGCTTATCCGTCGGGGTCGGACCTTGGGTCTCCCGCCACTCTGGTCGGCCTTGGCATAATCTCGAGCTGGAGCGGATTTTATCGTTGATCTGCTCGGTCCTTCCGGTCTGGATATCGGTCGGCCTTGATGTCTCTGACCGGTTCGGTTCTCATCAAAGATCGGGAGAGAATCGATTTCGTACTCGGTCCGGCTTGTTGCTCTGCTCGGCCGGTTCAGCTGACAAGTGCTTACGTGGATGCCAAGACGGATTGACCGTTAACAAGGGCCCCCGAGTCCAGGACCATGCCGGGTTGGCCGGGGCTGGAGTCGTTTCGTAGTAAGGCCAATCCGGCTCGTGGGAGGACAATATCTTTCGAAGGGACGTCTCTTTCGGGAGACGCGTCGATTCGATTTCAGGGTTCTAGGCGTCATGATGAGAGGGACACGTGGACGAATCTGTTTTGACAACGCGTTCACGCGCCTTTGGTCTTCACGATGGTTCAATGTGAACCGTCGCGCCATGCGCTGGGCATTTATTGTCTCCTTTTTCCAATAAATATAAGGCTTCTCCCCATTCCTTTCTCCTTCCGCCATTTTTGCTTTTGTTGCAGAGAAGAGAGAGAAAAAATTCTGGTGTCCTTTTTCTGAGTTTAGAAAGAATTTACCGGTAAGCCTTTCCCCCTTTTCTATTTAATATGTCAGAGAGGGCGGCGGAGGAGCTGATTGTGTCGCCGGACCGCATGGGGGTGGCGGATCTGTCCGTAGGCGGGGCTTCCGTCAACTAGAGCGACGAGGAAGACGGCGTCGAGGTCGCGGGATCGCCGGGATTTGGAGGCGTGGAGATGGCGGCGCCGTTGACGGCGGTCGGAGGGACTCAGGCGGAAGAAAGGGTTGAGCCGGTGGTGGCCTGGATTCGCCCTCGGCCGTCCCCTTTCGTGGAGGCGGAGTGGGACTCGACCTCGATTCGCAGCACCGTTACGGAAGAGTAATTAGTGTCTTGGCGGCTGCGGTTTAAGATCCCAGCTAGGGTGCGGATGTTCGTTCTGACTCCCGATGAGAGGCCCCACACCCCTCCTGTTGGTTGTACGGCGGTGTACTACCGTTCTCTGCTGTCTGGGTTGAGGTTCCCACTCCCGTTAGCCTTCTCCCGCTGGCTGAGGCAGTGGGGCCTTCCGCTGGCCCAAATCCACCCTAATTCATGGGCTCGGGTGGTGGGCCTTTTCGTCCTCTTTTTCCAGCACGGCTGGCCCGAGCCCAACTTTGAGGAGTTTAACAGTCTCTTCCTATGGAGGTCGGTCGGCAGATCTGGCTCCGACTGGTTTTACCTGACATCCCGGCATGCCATGCATAAAGAATTGGTGGATATGCCAGAGACCATCCACAGCTGGAAGGAGCAATGGTTCTATATAGGGGGACATTGGAGGAGCTTGGCGGATGAGTGGGAGCCTGGTGTTATAGATGCCGAGCTTCGGGTCCGAGAGCACTTTATTGCCAAAATGAGTAAGTGTAGTGTTTTCTATTCCTGTTCCTTTTCTGTCTAACGCTCATCATTTATTTCATGTGCAGGGCGTATCCCGACATCTCAGACATCTTCCGATTTTGACGAGCGGGTAGAGAAGCTTCTGGATCTTCCTGCCGAGCATAGGAAGTCGTACCTTCTGGCCACTGAAGAAAATCTCTGGGCGGCCGGACTTCGATCCACCGATCCGAGTATCATGTCTTCATCAGGTATATTTTTTTTAACATATCTTCTTTCTCCAGTCCCTAGGGGCAAGGTTCCGTCGGGAAGGAAAGAGACGCCTGCGCAACGGGTGGCGAGGCTGGCTGCTGAGGCCGCCGAGTGGAGGGAGCGTGCAGGCAAGCGGAAAAGGGTAGAGGCCGAGCCTGAGGATAGTGCGACCAAGGCGGAGGGCTCGTCCATTCATGAAGTTGCTGTATCCGCCCCGAGCCCTGTCCGGACGGGTCGTGCGACCGGTAAGGAGCCCTTAATTGACTTGGAAAGTCACTATCTCCTGGTTAATAAGGACAGGGAGGAACCTTGTGCCCAGATGAAGGGGCGACGGCCTCGCTGGTTTCTTGATTACGTCCGGGCAGCTACCCCAACCGCTGAGATGCTTAACCGGGTTCCCCCGGTGGTGGTTGAGTCCAGTCATGTCCCTATCCGGGGCTGGACGCCCAAGCTGGAGATGGTGACCAACGACATGGGTCCGGCTGAGCAGACCCAATTCGGAAATGCTGTGATCGGCTGTGCTTTGTGTACTTACATAAAGGCCACCGATGAGCTAATGGCCCTGGATGAGAAGCATAAGAAGATGGCGGCCGATCTTCAGGCCCTGCAAGAGGAGCATCATCTTTGTCCTTCAATGATCAAGTCCTTGGAGGAGGAGATAACATCCTTAAAGGGTGATAATGAGATCTTGGAGAGTCGGGCCTTCGAGGCCGATAGGTGGAAAGTGAAAGCCGGGGAGATGACCGAGGCGGCCGAGCTAGCTCATAAGCGGTGGTTGGAGATAAGAGCCGAGCACGAGGCCTATTTGCAAAATACGAAGGCCCAGCTTGAGCACCTGACCGAGCGGGTCAATACTTGTGAGGCTTCGGACTATGCCAAGGGTCTTGCCGAAGGGGCGGCTGCTTTTAAGGAGACGCCCGAGTTCGAGGAGCTGATCAACCTTAACTATGTCTCCACATGCTACGAGATATTAGATCTCATGAAGGAAGGGAAGACCGTTGAGGAGGTTCATACCTATATAGAGTCTCAGGCGGCCGACCTGAAGGTTGAATCTCTCGGAGCTGATGAGCCGAAGGCCGCCGAGGTTATTGAAGATACGGGGTTGGTTCAGCCTGGCGAAGGTGAAGGACAATCGTTTCAGGCGGCTGGCCAGGATGGTGGGGCCATGTAGTTTCCCTTCAGATTTTGTTTCCTGCATGGCCTGCGTGCCAGTCTTTCTTTTGTTTTGTTTTTCACATGTAATTTGTAAAAATGTTTCCTTGGATGAATAGAATCTTTTTTATAACGTCTCTTTAGCCGCTTTCCTTTTTTTTTCATCTCCTGTTGGTTGTGCTGAGGCGAGCTCGGTTTTATAGTGCCGGGTGAGCCGGTCTTACGAGGTGCCGAGGCGAGCTCGGTCTTATAGTGCCGGATGAGCCAGTCTTATGAGGTGCCGAGGCGAGCTCGGTCTTATAGTGCTGGATGAGCCGATCTTATGAGGTGCTGAAGCGAGCTCGGTCTTATAGTGCCGGATGATCCGGTCTTATGAGGTGCTGAGGCGAGCTCGGTCTTATAGTGCCGGACGAGCCGGTCTTATGAGGTGCCGAGGCGAGCTCGGTCTTATAGTACCGGATGAGCCGGTTTTATGAGGTGCCGAGGCGAGCTCGGTCTTATAGTGCCGGATGAGCCGGTCTTATGAGGTGCAGAGGCGAGCTCGGTCTTATAGTGCCGGATGAGCCGGTCTTATGAGGTGCCGAGACGAGCTCGGTCTTATAGTGTACTCAGGCTAAAAATGAAGTAAAGTCGAATTTTATTGATAATACCTTTTTAAATACATGGCATTCCACGGATGAGTCAATCCTTGGCCGTTCAGATATTCTAACCGGTAGGCTCCGTTCTGAAGGACTTCATTAATCTTGTACGGTCCTTCATACTTGGGCTTAAGAGGTCCTGGATCTGGCCCCAATACCCAGTTAAAGACGAGGTGTCCAACCTGGAAACTTCGATGATGAACCTTGGAGTTATAATATTTTTCGCATCTTTTCTTTATAGATGGCATTCCGCATTTCTGCTTGGGTCCGTTTTCGGCGACGAGGTCCAAACTCACTTCGAGGGCCAAGTCGTTATCTTGTTCTTCGAAATGGGTTACCCGGTAGGTTAGTGCCCCAATTTCGACCGGGATGACTGTCTTAGTACCGAAGGCTAAGGAGAAAGGTATTTCTCCAGTAGCGGACTGATGCGTTGCTCCGTAAGCCCACAAGGCTACAGGGAGTTCTTTGGGCCAGGAACCTTTGAGTTTTTCGAGGCGGGTCTTGAGGTGCTGCTTTATAATTTTATTAATCGCCTCGACTTGTCCGTTGGATCGTGGATTGTACGATGTGGACAAGTTATTTCGTACATGGAGGCCGTCGCAGAAGGCCTGGAATATCTTATCGGCATTATCTGGCATTATCGGATACAACGGACTCGGGTCCTGAGCGACTTCTGAATAAGATTGGTCATTTTGTGTTCGGTTGTCCGCGCTAGGGGTTCGGTCTCGGCTCGTTTTGCGAATTAATTAACTGCGACGACGGTGTATTGTACTTCTCCCCGTCTTTTAGGTAAGGGGGCCGACCCGATCGATCCTCCACTTGACGAATGGCTGAGGGCAATAAATGGAAGTGGGTTTCTTGCGGGGGTTGGATCTAGGAAGGGAAGGTTTGGCATCGGGCGCACTTTCGCTCCAGCTCGAGGGCATCTTTTTTTTTTTTTTTAAGTCTCGGCCAGTAATATCCTTGTCGGAGCAATTCGTAGGCCAGTGTCGGGCCGCCGAAGTGGCTGCCGCGTGCCCCCCGGGCGTACTTGGTCAGGCCTTTCAGCGATGGAACTGAATACCTTCGTATAAAGCTCCTTAAATGGTGAACCGGGCGGATTGAGGTTGAAGTAATCTTGCCTCCGCGGGTAAAACGCCGCGCTTAAGGCATTGAATTGTAAGCTGCACCCGTGCTTGCGGCTCGAACTGTTCGGCTGCTTGGACTTTGGTCATTTCTAAGGCCGATGACGTATGGTACTCCATTCTGGCCTTATCATGTGCTTGGCTCCAGAGTTGGGTGCGAGTTTTGCCAGGGATTCAGCTCGGATGTTCTTGGTTCGAGGAAGGTGTTATACAGTTCCCCGAAAATTTTGCAACCGGGTCCGCGCCACGCTGAGGTATTTGACCAATCTGGGCTTCCTGGCTTCGTATTCGCCCTAATTTGGTTTACCACTGATTGAGAATCACTCAAGACAGTGAGGCAAGGAAGACCGAGGGAGGTCGCCATTTCCAGACCGGCCAGGAGGGCTTCGTATTCCGTTTCATTGTTGGTGGCTAGAAAACCTAAGTGAATGGCCGGGCAGAATAAATGCTGATCGGGACTGATGAGGACTATTCCTGCGCCTGCCCGGTCGGCAGTTGAGGGTCCGTCTACGTGGAGCGACCACTCCTCTGATCGGTCATTCTCTTGTGATCGCTGGTGAAAACTCCACAATGAAATCTGCCAGGACTTGACCTCTTATGGCAGTGCGTGATTTTAGTGTCAAGTCCAACCGCCCGAGCTCCACGGACCGTTTTAATCGTCTGGCCAGACACGCCGAGTCGGCGCATGACTTGCTTTAAGGGGTAGTTGAGACAACTACCTGAGGTTCCAGAAAGCAGGTCTTAACTTTCAGGGGGCTAGTATGAGTACATAGGCTAGCTTCTCCATCAGGGCGTATCTGAGCTCGGCATCAGATAGACTGGATGTCGAACCGCATTCTTCGCCCAAACAAAAGCGGTAAAGATTGCGGGGTCAGATATTGTGAGATTCGGATGGTAGGTTCTCCTCGGTCCAGTCGTTGCCGGATTGGTGCTTCTGCTAAGACTTCCTTGGTGATTTTGTCGGTCGGGCCCCTTTTCCCTTCGCTTCTGAATAATTGGCAAAAGGTGTAGAATTTTCTATCTTTCGCACCCCCTCATAAAGAGTATGCCTTCGCTTATTTCAGTTTTAACAAAATACACCTCTTACTCTGGATTTAAGTAAATTGGCTTTTCTTCCCATACAACTCACGCAGCCTTTGTCTTTCGCATGTTCCTCTTTCTGCTGTTTTTCATCACTTTGAATTTCAGGTTTCACTGTCGGCATCCTAATGGCCGTTGTTCGGGCGCTTATGCAAAAAAACCCGTTTAGGTTCTGATGACTCCATTTGATCTCAGCCTAATCTTCGCCTAATAGCTTGAGTTCGTTGATGACGCTGTTCTTGACTGCGCCCTAACGGACTACTTTTTCTAGATTACCATGATCTTTATGGGGGCCTAGCGGGAGTTCCGAAAGTTCTTGCAGACATTGTGGAGTCATTGGCTGTTGCAGTGTATGTTGATTGCAACTTTAATTTGAAGGACATATGTAAGTTCTTTAGAAACCTTCTGGAGCCTTGAACTACGCTCGATACCCTTTGAGTTATGACCTTCAAATGTTCAGTCGAGTCAAGCTGGAACTCATAGTTACAATGGTTCTTGTGCTTCCAGCTTATAATTACAATGGTTCCTGTGCTTTCATAGTACCACTTATTGACGAGAGTAGTCATCCCCGGATGGACGCAGGGTGTTTAAAAGCGCTCCGCCACCTCGAACAGGTTTCCCTTCTTCGTGGCGGGCTAATAATATTTAGAACTTGAAATAGTTACAATTTGAACAATTTGTTCAGGACTCCGGTGAGAGTGTATGTAACTGTGGGAAGCATGTGGCTGTTAACCACAAGGTCGAAGGTTCAAACCCTCCTTCTAGCGCCAATCTGTTGACGTCTGATTTCGTCAACGTCACGTGTGCTGATCTGGACGAATGGATCGAAGCCACGTAGAAAATAACAAACAAGATGAAAAGGATTGGATCACTAAATTTTATTAATGACCTTAATATGATATAGAGCCGAGCTGAATATTTTGTGCCGGTCTATATTTTTTGCTTGTTAATTACAAGTCTTATTTTCTCTCTTTTTCTCTCTTTCTATCTCCTTTTTTCACTAAATTTTATTAAGTCCCTTTATTGTTTGTACACGTTCTCTATATATAAATTATCTCAGCTAATTAGAAGATGACAGTAGTGGATGTTGGAGAATATGCCCAAAACACTTGTCAGAGTGTAAACATGCCATAGACACGTGGAGGCTTCTAAGGCTTGCTTCGGGAAGGGATGTGACAGTAAGCATTAACTGTCCTGTATGCCTGTTCCGCATGCTTCTGTCGATCCTTATCCGTAGGGGTCGGACCTTGGTCTCCCGCCGCTCTGGTCGGTCTTGGCATAATCTCGAGCTGGAGCGGATTTATCGTTGATCTGCTCGGTCCTTCCGGTCTGGATATCGAGTCGGCCTTGATGTCTCTGACCGGTTCGGTTCTCGTCAAAGATCGGGAGAGAATCGATTTCGTAATCGGTCTGGCTTGTTGCTCTGCTCGGCCGGTTCAACTGACAAGTGCTTACATGGATGCCAAGACGGATTGACCGTTAACAACATTCTCTAACAATATTTTGTAGGAGTGCAACTTATCTTTCTCGAGCTTCGTTTAACAATAACGCTATTGTCATTAATCTTCATGCGGGGAATATTCTTTAAATGGATGCAACAATATAATAATATTTTTACATATAAGAAGAGATTAGAAGGGAACCATAAAAAATATACAAGTAAAATCATAAGAAGATGTTAGACGAGAGAACCATAAGAACAGGATACAGAGAAGAATTATAAGAACGGGATAACCATAGGAATAAGCTAGATGGGATATAAAAATGCTACATAGGATAATCGTACGAACAAGATGCATGGAATAATGAAAAGAAGAAGCTGAACGAGAGAAGCATAAAAATGCTACTCCCTCTGGTCCCTATTATAAGTCCATTTTTACAAGGTTGAAATGATCCAAATTTTAAGTCATCTTTGCCTAGTTTTCTACGATTATTCAAGAATATTTACAAAAACACCCTTTATTTTATCTCCAAAGAGAGAAAAAATATGATGGTTCATATTCCAACACATACTTTTATTATTTCTCTCTCTCCAAAAAATATTTTATCTATATTTTTATATATCGGGGCAAAATAGGAAAATATTATTTTTAAAACACCTTTTTATATTTTTAATAACTTATTTTGGTCTTGAGACTCATAACTGGGACTAGAGCGAGTACATGGGAGAACCACAAAAATATGTTGCATGAGAAAACTACAAGAACAGGCTACACAAACACGTAATAATTTTTTTTACACGATTAGAATTTTTTTCCCTTTAGCAAATCGTTTTGCCCTAAACTAACACGCTCTCCCTTTCTTCACACAGACACGCACGACGCCAAAACAGTTCTCTTCTTCCTCATTTCTTATCTTTCTGATTCTTTGCGTTTTTGTTCGATTCTTCTTCAATTTCAGGTAATCTATTTCTATTTCACTGTAATTTTCGTTTTTGTTTGATTCTTTGCGTTTTTGTTCGATTTTATTTTTATTTCTATTTGCATCTCCCTCTTTTTTTTTTCTCTCGCTATTTTGATTCTTCTTCTCATCTATGTGTATTTAATTTATGGATTGTATTGGTTGTAAGAAATTGAGATTTCTCCTTCTTTATTTTTTTTGTTGCTGCCATGAGAATTGAGATGTATTGTCTGGTGAGGAAGAGCTTGTTGACGAAGAACTTGTGAATGAGAACTTTTTTTCTGGTGAAAAATACTAATTTATTTTAACAAAGAAAATCATTTATTTAATTTACTTCCACAAAGACTATAGTACGTTCCAAATGTTTTTTTTTTAAAAAAAAAAAAAAAAGGAAAAACAGCATTCCTTGTGAACGAGAGAACTTGCTGCCATGAGATGTATTTTCTTATTCTTTTTATTTATTGGTTGCTGCCAAAGGATTTGTGAGGAAGAACTTGTTGATGAGAAGACTCCAAAGTTGTGAATTGAGTTTTGTTTGTTATTGTCATATTGTGAATTGATTTTCGTTTCTGAATTCTGGTTTCTACAGTATGCTTAGGTATTTTTCCAAGAAAGTCAATGTTCCACCATCTATTCCACCCTCGCTTCCACAACCAATTCCACCGCCGCTTCCACAAGATCATGACCGACCAATTCCACCACCGAATACTCAAATTCATGAACTCACATATGATGATATTATTGAGAAATGGGCATATTTGGAGATGGATCCCTCGAACAGAAAATAAATTCTTGAGTATCATCTAAATATATGCAAGATGAAGTAAGAAGAGCTTACCTTTGAAATGGTCCTAATCAAATACGTTTGACCAAGTATCCTGTTACAAAGATATCGGGTAAGAATCGTAGTTTTTGTGCAAGTTGGTTTGATGAATATAATTGGTTAGAGTATAGTATTAGAAAGGGTGTTGTGTATTGTTTGCCTTGCTATTTATTTTATAATGCGTTGTTGGGAAAACAATAATCCTGTATCGAAACAGTCGGGATATCCGATCCCTGTATCGAATGGTATTTGATAAAGAGGTTTTGACATATATGCCAATCCGTATACAATAAAGGAAACTGTATCGAAGCTTTAAGGCTTTATCCTGTATCGAAGACCTACCTCGAATCAGCATATAGTGAAGCCCTTCAGTACAGCAAGAAGTCTTGTAAAAAGACCAAGTATGGAAACTGTCTCGAAACTCAAATACAGTTATCTTCCATACAGCTCACAACAGGACAAAGAAGGAATATCCAGAAGTCAAGTCCCGTTGAATAAAGAAGTACTTAAATACTCAAGGATAAAGTATTTAAATACTGCCAGTCTTCAGATCTTCAGAATCCCGCGAAATCCGGATCGTGTCATAATCCCGTTGGAACGGAATCTCATTCAAACGGATACATCTCAACGGATACATGCTTCAGAGAGTATATATATCTTATGAAGGCATTGAAGATCAGTTACCAGTCACCTAACTCTCAAGCTATCAAAAGTTATCATCAGAGCAAAACATATCTCCAAAGCTTACTGCAATTAAGATCTAAAGAGATATACAGTGCTCATCATTCTGAACAACACTTCATCAGCTGAAAGCTCTTAAAGTCAAAGTTGTTGTTCACCATCTGTTCTATACCTTGAACAAACTCAAGATCAGCCCTGTGTGGATCGAAAATCAGGCTTCTCCGTAATCGTGTGTGAAGGATTTGCATTGAAGAAGACGAAGCTTAATCGTGTGTGAAGAAGCAAGTCAAAGCATTAGCTCAAAACCAATCTGTGTGAACGGTTTAAGCTAAGATCTTTATATCAATCTGTGTGAACGATATATTGATTGTGTGTGTTGTTATAATTACGTAGTTGTGTACGCAGTAATTATAATAAACTTTTTACTCCTGTGTGGAGGACCAGTGGACGTAGAGGGGTTTACCTCGAACCACTTTAATTACTGTGTTATTTACCTTCAGCTTTTACTATTTTAAATTACTGTGATATATTAAGTATACACTATACACTTAGTTGTCAGTATCCACAAGAACTCATCAGATTCCAAGACTTCCGCTACGCACTCAGATTTAAAATCCATACAGTTTGTTGTTTAAACTATTTTCCAAACTGTATCCAGTATACTCAGTGGCCAACAAGTGGTATCGGAGTGGTTGATTCTAAAAAGAATCAGTCGTATTTCTTTTTAACCGAATCAGATTCAAATCACTTATTTTCAAAACAGTCTCTTTCATTCCTATATTATCAGTATGGATACTTCTATGATTAACAAAGTCCCTATGTTCTCTATTAACGAATTTGACGACTGGAGAATTAGAATGGAAGCTCATCTTGCGGAATGCACGAAGAGATGATTTTTGTTATACAGGATGGTCCTATCAAGATCATGAAGGTAAATCCGGCCGCAAGGATTGAGGGCCAAGCCCATGCTGAAATGCTCGAGAAGGAACGCGAGCAATGGACAACAGATGAAAGGAAGCGAGCCAATCTCGACAACGTGGCTAAGAACGCGTTATTTGTCACTCTTGACAAAGGCACGTTCTCAACGGTAAAGAGCTGCAAAACAGCCAAAGAAATCTGGGATAAACTCAAGTTGATTTGTGAGGGAACTGAGCTCTCAAAAGAAAACAAGATTTCAAAACTAACTCAACAATTTGAATCTTTTGAAATGAAACCAACGGAAACACTTGAGGAACTTGACCTCAGATTCACTGGTATTGTTGGTGAACTTGAAGCGTTGGGCAAAATTTATACCCAAAAGGAGAAGAACTTAAAAATTTTCAGATCTCTCCCAGCCCGATGGGACATTAAGACCACAGCTATGCGTGTATCTTGCAATCTTAATGAAATATCTACTTTTGATCTCTTCTCTGACCTCAAAGCTTTTGAGTATGATATTGACAGAAGAGAGAAAGCTGAAGAATCTCCTTCAAAGGTCACAGCTCTAGCCGCTGTATCGAACCGTCGACACAGCATGCCTAGTTCGTCGAAGCCTAGTCACAAGAATGCTGACAGTGACGACGACATCCTGTCCCAAGATGAAATGGCGCTTCTCATGCATAAATTCAAAAAGTTCATCAAACAGTCTGGAAAGACTCCCTACAGGCCCAAACCTGGCCATAAGGTAAGTACCGAAACTTCATCTGGTGATGCTAACCTGTGCTATAATTGCAGAAAACCAGGGTATTATGCAAATAAATGTCCTCATCCCAAAGTCCAAAAGTTGCCTGAGGCCGAACAACAAGAGAGAGATGAAAGAAGACGTGCTTGGAAAGACAAGCTCAAGGCCCTGATTGGAGAATCAGAAGCCTCCCCCACACCATCCAAATCAGCAGAATGTCTTCAGGTGGTCACTGAAAGTGATTCATCTGACGATGAGTTCGATGATAAGGCATACATGTGCTTTATGGCCAAAGATGTTCCAGAAGGTGAAGACAGCGACGATGAGGTAAGTTCAACCTTAGCTATTCCGTCAAATGCATCTCATCCTTTCGAAAACATGATGAATGAATTTAAAAACATTCAAAAGGCCCATGAGACTCTGAAAACTGAGAACATACAGCTTCAATTAACTAATTTAGAGCTGAAAGATGAAAACGATTTGCTGAAAATAAATTATGAAAATATGTCTCTTGGTATGAAACCAAAGAAAGTCGATTTTGAAAAACTCATGGAGAGCAATCATCAACTTGCTCATGAACTAAGTGAGGCTAAAACTCACAACGAGAGCAAGACAAATGATTTGGTTCTACTACAAGCCAAAATCACAACTCTCGAAAAGCGAGAACGAACTTGAGACCACTCAAATCGTTCGAGAAATCGTCCAAAAGAATGGAAGAAATTTCGAGCACCGGGCAACATGCTCATGATAAAAGTGGCTTAGGATACGGCTCATGTTCAAACAAAGGGAAAACTAGTACGGTGTTCGTCAAGAGTGTGGAACACATTCCAGACGGAAGATACCCCTAGTCCCATGAAGGAACTCGTTGTACCGAGAAAACCGAAGGTCGCTATTCCGCCCCGCAATCCTATTCCGCATAGGCGGAATCATAAACCATTCCAACTTCGTGAGGCGCACTCAACAAAGATGCTCCCGAGCATATCATCGTCAGCAATGTACTGCTCGTAAGGAAGGCCGTATCCAACCACCAAAGGCCCGCACGGCAAGATTATCGATAAACGCCTAGGTATTGGATACAGGAGCCCCGTTATCCCTCGAGACAGCAGATGCCAGTTCAGTATCAACAACAGCATTGGGAATCCAACTGGAGACCCAGAAGGCAAGCTGTTAGGCCTAAGAAAATGGCTCCACCTCCAAGACGGCACCCGTACTGGAATAATAATAACCCTGAATTTTACATGCATAATAATTATCATGATTATAACGACTACGGATATGCTCCCCGTAGATATTGCAACACTGTACCGAGTATGTCCTACAGTAAACCAATTGCTGCCAGGAAAACTTGGGTACCAAGAGGAACTAACAATCATGGACCCAAAAATCAAAGGGGACCTAAATCTACTTAATTTCGTTGTTACAGGACATTCTAGAGGAGGATACCTGGTACTTTGATAGTGGATGCTCTCGACACATGACCGGAGATAGGAGCAAGCTATCTGATTTTGTAGAAGTTCGCGGTCCAAAAGTTCGTTTCGGTGATAAGTCTAAAGGAAGAACAAGAGGGAAAGGAAACCTACTTGTCGGGAAATTCAAAGTCACCGATGTTGCATATGTTGAAGGCTTACAGTATAATCTACTTAGTATTAGCCAGTTCTGTGATAAACAGTTCTCGGTGAAGTTCTATATAGACCGCTGTAGAGTCAAGAACATCCAAACCAAGGAAGTTGTGCTTACAGGAAGCAGATCAGGTAATATGTACATTGCTGACTGGAAGCCCATGAGCTCCTCAATTCCATGTTTTGTTGCCAAAGGCACTGCAGATATTAGCTGGTTACGGCATAAGAGGATGTCTCACGTCAACTTCAAGACGATCAACAAGCTTTCAAGACAGGGAATGGTTAGAGGTTTGCCAAATGTGTCATTCAAGAAGGACAGCGTCTGCGGACCATGCCAGAAAGGCAAGCAAATCAAGTCAACCCTGAAAAGCAAATCCTACCTTTCAACCCAAAGAGTGTTGGAAATGCTACACATGGATCTCTACGGTCCTGTAGACCCAGTAAGTTTGGGAGGTAAGAAATACTGCATGGTTGTTGTTGATGATTACTCCAGGTATGCTTGGACGATCTTTCTTAGCAAGAAGAAGGAAACAACATCAAAGCTGCCCGAGCTCCTGAGAAAGTTGCAAAATGAAAAAGCATCGAGTATCGTGTGCATTCGTTCCGACAGAGGTACAGAATTTACTAACCGCTTTATAGAGCAATACTGTTCGGAGAATGGAATACAACACGAATACTCAGCTGCCCGTACACCTCAACAAAATGGTGTTGCCGAGCGAAAGAATAGGACGTTGAAAGAAGCAACAAGGACAATGATTGCCATAAGCAAATTGCCACAGCGTTTCTGGGGTGAAGCAACCAATACAGCGTGCTACACTCAAAACCGCTGTATCGTCAACAAGCACCACAACAAAACAGCGTATGAGGTATGGAATAACAAAACTCCGTTAGTTTCGTATTTTCACATTTTTGGATGCAGGTGTTATGTATTGAATAATGGGAAAGACCAACTTAGAACCTTTGATGAGAAATCAGATGAAGGAATATTCGTAGGATACTCCTCCGTCAGCAAAGATTTCAGAATCTTTAATAAAAGGAAGCTGACGATCGAGGAATCAGTTCATTTAGTGTTCGACGAACCACACCATGACCCTACAGGAGTAGATGATATCACTCAGAACATTCACCATTTATCTATCTTGGATCCACCTACACCCATAGAACCTGTCGTTGATTTAGAAATCAACCCCGCAGCTGTAAGAATCGAAGTGGACGAAGCCGACTGCATAAGTCAAGTCGTATCCACAGAATCTTTCGATACAGTACGGGATCCTGAATTAGAACCCGACCGAAGATGGTTGAGAGATCACCCGCAAGAGCTGATCATTGGAAACATAAATGCTGGTGTTTCTACTCGTAGAAGAATTCAGAGTACACAAGGAAATGTACTTTGTGCACAAGAAGAATCTAATGCTGAAGTTTCACAGTTTCCTGAATGGAAATCTCAATCCGAACTTAGAAGACTCAATATGTGCACTATCGCTGTATTCTTAGCCCAGTCCGAACCTGTTTCGACCATAGACGCTCTTAATAACTCTCATTGGATAACATCTATGGAAGAAGATCTTAACGGTTTCCAAAGAAACAATGTATGGTATCTTGTACCCCGACCAACACATCAATCAGTTATAGGAACCAAATAGATATTTCGAAACAAAAAGGATCGAAATGGACTTATCATAAGAAACAAATCCAGACTAGTAGCACAAGGCTATTGTCAGGAAGAAGGAATCGACTATGATGAAACCTTCGCCCCTGTAGCGAAACTAGAAGCCATTAGGATATTTTTAGCCTTTGCCGCCCATAAGAGTTTTATCGTATACTAAATGGACGTCAAAAGTGCTTTCCTGAATGGAGATCTTGCAGAAGAAGTTTATGTTGAACAACCACCAGGGTTTGCCAACACAGACGGTATCGATCTAGTTTACAGGCTAAGGAAAGCGCTGTATGGACTTAAACAAGCCCCTAGAGCCTGGTACGAAACCCTGTCCCAGTATCTAACCAACAACGGATTTGAGAAAGGTACTGTGGACAAAACCTTGTTCAAGATACAGGAAGGTGATGACCTTCTTATGGTACAAATCTACGTGGATGATATTATTTTTGGATCAACTAACCTTGCTCTATGTCAAAGATTCTCTCATCTCATGCAAAGTAAATTTGAAATGAGTATGATGGGGGAACTTAGTTATTTCCTAGGTTTGCAGGTAAAGCAGTTGCCTACAGGTATATTCATCAACCAGGAGAAATACAGCAAGGAGCTTCTCAACAAATTTGGAATGAACACTTCCAAATCCTCGCCAACCCCCATGAGCACTTCCGTGCAAATTAGTGCTGATGAAGCCGGAAAGCCGTTTGACCAATCACTCTACATGAAGCTCATTGGTTCGCTCCTGTACCTAACGGCTAGCAGGCCCGATATCCAGTTTGCTATTGGAGTGTGTGCGAGATACCAAGTTGCACCTAAGGAATCACACTTCAATACAAACAACGAATCCTCAAGTACATTAAAGGAACAATGATGCAGACTATGGTATCCTAAGGAAGGCGGATTCGATTTAGTTGGATCTGATGACTCGGATCTCGGAGGTCGCAAGCTAGATAGGAAGAGTACAAGTGGAACTTGCCACTTTCTCGGCCTAGACTCGTTTCTTGGTTCAAGAAGAAGCAATTGGCTAACTCTCTTCCACTACGAATCAGTACTATGTCCGGTAGGCTGTGTATGCATCCTTTGGATGCGGAACAACCTGCCGACTATGGAATCGATGCTAGAGAGACTCCAATCATGTGTGATAGCACGAGTGCAATTGCAATCACGCACAATCCTGTTCTGCACTCGCGCACTAAGCATATCAACATGAAGCATCATTTTATAAGGAATCACGTCGAGAACAAAGATGTTCGACTGGAAAAAGTTCATACAGACGTTCAGCTAGCCGACATCTTCACCAAGCTTCTCGACACAGCAAGATTCAACATGCTCATACAAGAATTAGGAATGCTACAACCAGACTCCCTGTAAGTAATTTACTGTTTTTACTCAACAATTGAGGGGGAATGCTGTAAGACCCAAGAATACAGTATCCACCGTTAATTATCTGTACACTCGTAACTGGCCAATACAAAGATCAGAGTGAACAAAGAACTAAGAATCCTACAGCTGACGTGTGCAATAATTAAGGGGGAATACAGTAGGACCCATGAATACAGCATTAATCCAAATATTGCTGTGTGGAATTTAAAACCTATAAGCACCTTTTTAAGGGGGAACGTCAGACGACGCTAAACGGACATGCTATAGGATTTTGATTCAGTATATAATATAATATTATTTCCTTTCAAAATAATTTTTGTCCACGTGCCCTGTTTTTATGTCAAACGTCATGTTCATTAAATGCCTTACACGACATCTGGACAACTGAATCTCAAAAGCCGCGATGTTTTTAAATTGTTTATTATTTGTAAACCGCCGTTTTAGGCATTTAGGGTGACACCTATGTCAGAAGTTGGACCCGCTCATGTTTTAAAACATTTTAATGGATTAGCGTACTAGTTACACTCAATTCATCTTGACCGTTGATTTCAAAACCGGTTTCCATCCCTTAAAAATCTGACCATTCGTACTCTGCAAAACCCTATTTCGCCGCCCAACTATAAAAGGACTGAATCTGCCATTAGAGACTCTTTACGCTTTCTGCAAATTCAAGAGTTCTCAAGCAAAAACAGCCTACATATTTTTCTGCATTTTACTGCATATTTCGATTATTTTCCTGCACCGTTTTATTAAGAAATCATCAAAATGGCTGGACAATCTTCTTCTCCTGCTCTGAAGAAAACTTCTAACATCATTGATGGCCGAATCTTCTCCAAACCTGTCATCATTGAGCGTATTCTCTCAGAAACCAACGACTCAGAACCCATGGAGTATATCATAACTCGTCTTCAACAACAAGGCCTCTATCGTCTTGGAAGCAAGACTGCTGACAAATTCGACCCCCATCTGGTTGAGGAATTCTACCTCAACGCCGCCGTCCGTTTTCTGTCATTGGCCCAAGGAGGTCATGTTGCTGACATCACTGCTACAGTCCAGGGAGTTCAGATTTGTATCGATCACGATCTGCTCCAGAACATCTACAGGCTACCCGCTGATGGCCTGACTATGGATCAACTTGAGACATTCGGGTCTCAAGAGCTCATTACTAAATTTTATGGACTGTTCACAGGGTCCAAAGTTGTTGACATGGTGACGACTACTTGTCACAAGAAAAACTTTCTTCTTCCTTATGTGTATCTTCATGATTTTTGCTCCAGGATTATTGAGAATCGAACCGGTGCGTTCGAGATGTGTACCAACTTAAGGTTCAGGATGATGGTGGCTATTCTGACCTGTGAAAAGGTCAATTGGTGCCAAATAATCCTGAAACGCCTACAAGAGGAGGTGTGCAAACTCGCCACCCAAGAAATCTTTCGTTTAATGTTGAACTATATCTGACGAAGTGCGGATCGACGCAATCCGCCGATGCGAAGAAGAATAGCTCGAGGATATACTTAGGAGGCGTCAAGCTCATCACGTATAACCAGAGCACCTTGTCTTGCAACCACCCAAGAACCAGGCACATGCCAATTTCTGATAATCCAAGAGATGAATCCTTGAAGGTCCCAGAAGTGGAATCTTCAAAGAAGCGAAAGAGATCTCACAGCAAGAAACACTCTGCTGGTGAGAAGCCCAAGAAGAGACTCAGGAGGCTTTCGAAAATCAAATCTGCCAAACCCTCCAAGGAAGTCTCCCCCGTGGCTCAACCCACTGACGAAGAACCCCAGGGCCCAACCCCTGTGGAAGAGGTGTCTCCAACTGTATCGACAGTAGATCCCGAGCCTTTGGCGGCTAGGACGGATATTGAGACATCTGCCAACAATCAAGACTTTAGCGAATCGGCTGCCCATTTGGAGCCAAAAGCTACTTCTCCTCTACGGAATCCCACACCCGTACAGGATCCATCTTCCTTCAGGGCACCATCCCCTGTAAGGAATTCCACTTCCATACAGGATCCCATACCTGTACAGGAATCCCTCGCTACAGCGTCTACAGATGTTGTACGAAGTCCCTCCCCTGACTCAATTATTAATCAGACCCTTCTTTCGGTTCAAATTGAACACGCCTACGAAAGATTTTTGCAATGGAAAGGCTACAGGCTAGCTCCGTACGAAACATTGTACAACTGGAGCGATTGGAGCCAAGAGGAAAGATACGTCTCAGAAGTGACGGACTCAACAGAAATTGAGGCCCTGATCCGATGGGACAATCCCTCCTGCAAGGAACTAATTCAAAGCCATCTTCTGCACAAATCTGACGCTCGGAGGAAAGGAAAGAAAAAGTCAGAGGATTCTCCCACTAATCCAAAAGACGACGAAGATCATGACTCAGACGACGACGACGATGCTTTTCAAGCAGGTCTGAGGATGAGTCGTGAAGAGGCTGAAGCTAGAGACGCTTCTCCACCCAAAGGCGACGAAGGGCCGTCTACTCAAGACAATCCCCCTTCGCCACAGCATGAGATCATTCCCGACGAAGAGGAATCAGTCCCTCCAGTCGAGGAAGCAGAAGAAATTTTTAAACAGGCACCTGAGCCTGCTGCGACCGAAGAAGCTGTTCCTGAAAGACAACAGGAGGATTCAGTCCCTCCTGTATCCATGTATGCTGAAGAATCTTCGCAACAGGAAGCTTCTCAACCCTCTGCCGCCGAACCAGAATCAGCTGCTCCCGCCCCTGCAACCGTGGAATCCGAGGACGGTATCGAACCTGAGGATGTCCAACTTACTTCACGCCCATCCGTGAATGTAAGAAGGTTGAACAGCTCTGCAGACCTTGACCAACCAGATTCTCCGATTTCTGCCGCACGGAAAGAGCGCCTGCGTGCACTTGGTCTTCAAACTGTATTCATTTAGGATGCAGTGAATGCTCTATCTTCCGTTGAAAAAGCATTAAATTGGATGCACACTTCTGCCGTCGAAGAAATGACCACTCTTCAACATGAAGTATCTCGTGTTGTCGAAGCATTCACTATTCTGCCAGAAGTTTTCAAACAAGCTTTGAAGATCATGGAAGATAAGCAGGAGCAACTGCTGAAGGAAGAAGCAACAAAAACAAGGATAGCTGAAGCCAAGACCGCTTGTGCTATGATTGAAAATGACTCTCAATCACAAGGCCACGACAAATGCATTAAGGAAATGTCGCAGACTCTTTCCTCCCTTGTAGAGAGAATGACTAGCATCGAGACAAAACAGGACGCTGCTCTAGAAATCCTGAAAAGTCTTGATGATGCCAAAAAGGGGGAAGAGGCACGAGAAGCTGCTAGGAGAATCAGGCTACAGCAAGAAAGGGAATTCGAGGCTGCTCAGAACAGTATCACTGCCGAGTTGAACAAACTAGCTCCTCCCTCCCAAAGTTTTAAAATCTCAGGCTCCCGACCGGAATTTCATGATCCCAATGTCCCTTGGCAAACTCTTATTCAGAGACCTTCTGAAATTCATCTGCCGACCAACCGCAATCCTACTGCCGACGAAGTGAAGCACTGGAGGAAGAACGAACTGATGAGATACGTTGTCAAACTCATCAGGGAATCCGCCATCTTCAAGAACTATAAAACGTTAGCGGAGGCCGCAGACAAATTTACGAAGATGCTAGAAGACGGGAAACTCCCTCTCCAAATTGAGATGAAATCCAAACACAGAAGAGGAGATCGGATCACCCATCCAGAAGACTGGATACTTGCCTTTGATCGATCCTATGATGGAAGAGCTATATACCAGGATCGAGGCAATGATTCTCTTCAGAACTGGTGGCGTGTTACCGGGTATGAACCAGGGAAAAAGCCATGGAGGCATGCGGATTATAGATAAGGAGCTGAAATCTATGTATATTATTTATGCTTTGTAATTTCTCTTCGAAACAGCAAACTCTGTACTCAATTCATTTTGAATATCAATAAAAACGTTTGTTTGTCTTGAAAGATTACAACTTGTAATCTACTGTGTTGATGTATGATTACTTAAATTGTTTGATAGCAATCTCAAGTTAGATAAACTTGATTGAAAATTAAGCTGTACGAACTAGTCTACGAACAGTTCATAATTTCAGTTGTAAGCTTAGAAAACATTGTAAGATTGTGCCTGCGCGCCAATCATAAGCTTAAGTTATAATAAATCCTTAAACTGTATCGAACTTGCCTGCGAGCAGTTCATCACTTAGACTAAGACAGACCTTTTGACGAAAGACCGAGAAATCTGCCAGAAGACCTCAAAAGATCACTTCATGAAGAAAGGTTTTGGCATCATCAAGAAGACTTGAAAAGTTAAGAAAGTAAGTCTTGGCAAATTGTCAAAAAGAGGGAAATTGTTGGGAAAACAATAATCCTGTATCGAAACAGTCGGGATATCCGATCCCTGTATCGAATGGTATTTGATAAAGAGGTTTTGACATATATGCCAATCCGTATACAATAAAGGAAACTGTATCGAAGCTTTGAGGCTTTATCCTGTATCGAAGACCTACCTCGAATCAGCATATAGTGAAGCCCTTCAGTACAGCAAGAAGTCTTGTAAA
Source organism: Orobanche coerulescens (assembly GCA_033398695.1). Lineage (NCBI taxonomy): Eukaryota > Viridiplantae > Streptophyta > Magnoliopsida > Lamiales > Orobanchaceae > Orobanche > Orobanche coerulescens. The sequence goes on along the minus strand of CM065805.1, from coordinate 22,303,185 downwards.
AAGACCAAGTATGGAAACTGTCTCGAAACTCAAATACAGTTATCTTCCATACAGCTCACAACAGGACAAAGAAGGAATATCCAGAAGTCAAGTCCCGTTGAATAAAGAAGTATTTAAATACTCAAGGATAAAGTATTTAAATACTGCCAGTCTTCAGATCTTCAGAATCCCGCGAAATCCGGATCGTGTCATAATCCCGTTGGAACAGAATCTCATTCAAACGGATACATCTCAACGGATACATGCTTCAGAGACTATATATATCTTATGAAGGCATTGAAGATCAGTTACCAGTCACCTAACTCTCAAGCTATCAAAAGTTATCATCAGAGCAAAACATATCTCCAAAGCTTACTGCAATTAAGATCTAAAGAGATATACAGTGCTCATCATTCTGAACAACACTTCATCAGCTGAAAGCTCTTAAAGTCAAAGTTGTTGTTCACCATCTGTTCTATACCTTGAACAAACTCAAGATCAGCCCTGTGTGGACTGAACAATCTGTGCTTCTCCGGAACTGTGTGTGAAGGATTTGCATTGAAGAAGACGAAGCTTCAGAACTGTGTGTGAAGAAGCAAGTCAAAGCATTAGCTCAAAACCAATCTGTGTGAACGGTTTAAGCTAAGATCTTTATATAAATCTGTGTGAACGATATATTGATTGTGTGTGTTGTTATAATTACGTAGTTGTGTACGCAGTAATTATAATAAACTTTTTACTCCTGTGTGGAGGACCAGTGGACGTAGAGGGGTTTACCTCGAACCACTTTAATTACTGTGTTATTTACCTTCAGCTTTTACTATTTTAAATTACTGTGATATATTAAGTATACACTATACACTTAGTTGCTGTATCCACAGCAACCTACTGTATCCAAGACTTCCGCTACGCACTCAGATTTAAAATCCATACAATTTGTTGTTTAAACTATTTTCCAAACTGTATCCAGTATACTTAGTGGCCAACATGCGTCTTCAACAAAAACAGCATTTGTGAAGGATGGTTTTAACATTTGGAATCAAAAAAAGAAGTCAAAGGTGCATCAAGGAACAAAACCAACTAGTCATCATAACAATTGTGTGAGGTTATGTGAAGCTCTTATGAATAAAAAATAAAGTACTGAATCTTCTTACAAAAAATACTCTACACAAGAGAAAGAGTATTATCTTGTTCTTCTGAGAGCGTCACTCGAAGCAGTTAAGTATCTTGTTAGAGGTCGGTTAGCCTTTAGGACACATGATGAAGGGAAAAACTCTTTATATAAGGATCATTTTCTTGAATTTGTAGATGTTTTGGCGAGGAATTGTGAACACATAGCTAAAACAATTAAAAAACTGTTAACCTTTGATGACTTCTCCTCTTATTCAATAAGATCTTGCAAATGCATGTGCTGCTGAAACTGTTAAAAAAACTGTTGAAGAAATTAGAGATGATATTTTGTGTCCTTATTGATGAATCTGGTGATTGTTTTGGAAAAGAACAAATGGCGGTGGTTGCTCGTTTTGTTGATGGAAGAAGTTTTATTGTAGAAAGATTTATTGGTATTGTTCATGTCGCAGATACTAGTGCAAAAGCACTTTTAGAGGCTCTTCAAACTTTACTGTCTGGACTGGGATTGTGTATGTCTAAAATTTGAGGTCAAGGGTATGATGGAGCAAGTAATATGCGAGGTCATCTTGGAGGTTTGAAAACTTTAATTCAGAATGAGAATCCGCAAGCCTACTACGTTCATTGTTTTGCTCACCAACTCCATTTGGCTTTTGTTTCGATTGCTATACGTCATGAAGATGTTGATTGTTTTTTTTTGAAGTTACTCAACTTGTTAATTTTATCCGGGCATCTAATAAACGTCAAGCTATGCTTTGTAAAAAACAAGTTGCTCATATTGCAGAGTTAATTGATAATGAGTTGGTGGAAACTGGTACCAGGTTGAATCAAGAAATGTCTATTGCAAGAGCAGGGGATACACGTTAATGATCTCACATTAGGACTCTTAGTAGGCTGCATGGCTTATTTAATCCCATCGTTGAAATGCTTGAAGACCTCAAAAGTGATAGATCGTGTAAAGGTGAACGGCAAAGTTAGTTGTTCGCAATGCAAACTTTTGGTTTCATTTTTATGTTGCATCTAATGGTTGATGTGTTATTGGTTACAAATGATTTATCTCAAGCCTTACAATGTGAATGCCATGGATCATGTCCGAAATGACAAGGCAAAGTTTCAAGAAATGAGAGATGGTGGATGGGAAAAGTTATATGAAAAATTCGTATCTTCTTGTGATAACCTTGAAATTGATGTGCCCGATATGGATTCATGACATATGAAACATAACAAGTCCAAGCACCGCTCTTCATTGCTCACAAATTTGTATTATTTCAAACATGATTGCTTCTTGGGTATCATAGATTTGGTGTTGAAAGAATTGACTGAACGGTTTACTCCTGAAAATATTGAGTTGTTGCATTGTGTAGCATGCTTGAGTCCTTGCGATTCATTTAGTATTTGATTCAAAATAGCTTGTGAGGTTAGCGAGATTGTATCCAACTGACATTGATGATGTTATGATGTGGTTGTCTAGCCAACTTGATAATTATATTAGGAGTGTTAAAGATGATAGATTTTCCAATTTAAAGGGGCTCTCGGATCTTTGTAAGACTCTTGTGCAAACAAAGAAGAACAAGACCTATTGATTTGTGCATATGCTTCTGTAATTAGCTTTATCTTTATCGGTGGCAACCACAACTGTTGAGCGAGTATTTTCAGGAATGAAGTATGTGAAGGATGAAGTAAGAAGCAGGATGTCCAACCCCTGGCTTAATGATTGTTTGGTGATATTTGTGGAGAAATATATTTTTACCACAGTCCATGATTTAAATATCATCAAACGCTTCTGGGCTATGAGAAAGAGGAAAATACAATTAAACTTGGGTTAAAAGATACTTTATTTTGGAATATTACTTTATCGTTGATTTTTTTTTTTGGAACATTACTTTATTATTTATTTTTTTGTAAAATCGTACAATTATTAAATCATTGAAGAAAAAAGAACACCCTATTCTAAAATCCTGGATCCACCACTGTGTTCAGATTAAACCATCTGCCTATGTATATGTTGTTTTCGACGGACTACAACATATAAACGGTAAGGTCCCGTCGAAAGTCAACCTGTTCCAAACTATTATATAAAAAGAAAAGTACAAATTCTTCAACTCTCATCATATTTATCAGAGCCTCTCAAGATGTCTATATCATTATTCCTTTTTAATTTATTCTTAAATTTTTTCGACCCTAATTAATTAATTAACATAACCATCATCAATTCCTTTTTAACTTTTTTTTATGTTTGCCTCTAATTAAATAATCCATGTCATTATCATCATTTCTTTTTTACTAAATTCTGTGAGTTCTTTTTATAAGAATTTTTTTCGTCCATAACTAAAAATTAATTAATCAGGAAATTTATCATGTCAATATCATCATCAACATTCATTTTTTACTAAATTTTGTGAATTATTTTAGATTTTTTTGTCCCGACCCTAGTTAACTGATCTACATCATCGTTATTATTCTTTTTCCAATTTATCTTTATTTTTGGCTCTAACTAAATAATCCACATCATCATTCATTTTTTTATTAAATTATGTGAATTACTTTTAGAAGAAAAATTTGGTACCTAATAGATAAATTTGTCTTATTAAATAACTAAATCATCATCAAACTGAAGATAAATTTACAACTGGGTGACGTGGCGAAAGCTTGAACATGAAAAGAGATGAGTTTTGATACTACGGATACGAGGCATCTCATGTCATTCAATAATCAAACTTCAACAACCCTAAAAAATGTCTGAAAACTCAATTAAATGGTAATCAAGACCGATGCAAGGGTCCAACAAAATGAAAGAGTATGGGCTTATTAAAAGAGCAAGAATTAAAAGAGAAGTAAATAATTCATATATTAGGCTTGAAGATACGATCGTGTGTCTCCATATAGTTCAATGACTCTTCGTCCACATTATCTCCCCATCGAGAAAAGGTTTGCCCTCGAACCGGAAACATCCACAACATCATCCTCATTACTTCACATTGAAGACATCCGACGTATGGATGTGGGAAGGAAGTTTCAAACAATTAGCATTCAGGTTGATCTTAGCAAGCACCTCCAAAGGACAAATCTACTACGCAACCAACTTGTTGTACTCACGAGCAGGATAAAGGTCACGAGTCGATACTTCCCATACGAAGTCACCAGGTTCGAATTCGATGTGGCGGCGACTTCGATTAGCCACCTCCTTATAAGCAGTAGAGGTGGCCACCAAATGGTCATGTGTGTAATGTTACAAAGCGCCTCTATCATATCAACAACTCGATCGACAGCCCAAATAGGAGATGGAAGGTCATACAATTAGTACCCTGAGGGATCTGTCGCATACAACACCTGGAAAGGGGCAAGACCTATAGAACGATTCACAGCAGAAGTATGGGCAAACTTCGCGTGACTAAGCTGGGTGTCCCACGAGTGCAAGTGCTCTCCAACCAAGCAATGCTCTTTATGCAACACCCCTTTTGTAAAGGTAAGTCAACTCTCGTTAGTGTACACAATGCCCTTTATGCAACATACGCTAACTCAAGAAGTTAGCTAACTCAAGAAGTTACATACGCCATATTATGTGACAACATATGTAAGGCAGTACAGGCATGGGACAGTAGGCTTCGTGAATTGATAGCGTATATTATGTCTGCTGACTAGCGGTTGTTAAGGGTCTTAACATACGTGACCTATTTAGCTTGCGTACGTAAGGGCTAATCTGTCTATTTAAAAAGGTCACCCTCTTTCATTTCCTTCCTTCATCTTGCCCAAAATTACTTCGTATTTTAGACTTCCCAACATCTTAAAACATCATATTTGCCCTACAACTTAATGTTTCAATATCATAAGAGTATTGGATTAGTGTTCAAGCTTCTGTTGTCAAGTTCTACCCATCGTTTCGTTGTTTATATTTGTTAAGGTATGTTCAGATATCTCAGCCCTTATCTTGTTTCAAGAAGGCTATTATGAGCATGTTGCTGGTGTTATAAGGAGTATTAATCATGCTTTGAGCTAGATATCATGATTAAGATGGTCTAACTTAGGTTTTTCCTTGAAGAAAATGATGATATGTTGGCCCTCTTTATGATGAATATTAGGATGAAGTTTTCTGAGATTTTCTTGAGTTCTTCATAATGATTTCGAAGTACAATCAACCAGATGACTAGAAAATGTTGTTGTTGATGATAGATGAATTAAAAGGACGAATATTAGGATTCTTCTTCAATAATATGATCATTTCTTTGAGTTGATTTCGATTGGTTAATTTTTCTATATCGGTTGTTAGAATGAAATGAATATAATAGTGATGGACATATTAAGATGTATAAATCTTGGAGAAGGAATTACCACAACAAACAATTGAAGTTTTAGGAAGTTTTGGTTAAACCCTCAAATGAATCGACTAAGTTGATCATAGCTGACTAGACATTATTCGTGGTGAAAAATTATGTTAGGAGGAGGGCTAATATATATATATATATATATATAAGGAATTCTCGTGATTGTGTTCATGGTTTGTATCATATGTTTGATAATTAGCTTTATGATTTGATATCCGGAACCGTTAATTATTATGGTGTTAATTTGATAATTAAGGTTCAGGTAAGTGGTTGACCTAAGGCACATGTTCTTCGAGTATGTTGACATTCGTCGAAAGTATTGAATTCTTATCATCATTCTAAGGCAAGTCCTTTAACCATTCTTTCCATTTTAATGTTGTTCATGTTGTCCTGCATATGTATGTCGTTGTTTATATGTCCGCCACGTTTTTGACGAGATGATCTTGGGATCTATGCTAATGTACGCTGGATCATTGGATGGGATTTTTTACAACGTGTTGGTCCGAAGGGATCATCTTAGAATCAAGACAGTGAACACTGGATCACGGATTAATATGAGTATGTGTTGAGGTTGTCATATTGAATTTTGGGTTGTAGGTCTTTTCGTAGGTGAAGCCCATAAGTTGTTATTATTATTCGTTGATTGTCGAACAATTACATGTTGTATAATTATTATACTTGTACTAACATTATTTTGCTTCCTCCTCCGGGAGTGGACACGTGTTTTATGTTGAGGTACCAGAGGAGCGGGAAAGCAACCACAGGGACAAGATGATGACGAGGGTGCTGAGTGATGTTAGTTGTCTGAAGTGTTCTTCCAGTCTGTGTTCATGTTTTGAATAAGTACTCGTCTAGATTGTTCCTTTGTTGTTTATCTGGGATATTTATGTGTTGGTGGTTTCTATCCAGTGTTGTTATTAACAGTTAAACCCGATTTGTAATAATTACTCCGTTGATGGAATTTAAATAGTGTGTTTAGTTTACTTATTAGCCTAGTAAATCCTTATAAAAGGGTTTAGGATGCTGTAATAATCCTGAATATCTCGGGGGTGTTACAGATTATGGTATCAGAGCTAAGATTTATGGATATCTTAGCAGTCGGGTTAAGCTGGGTCTAGTTGTGTCTTTTGGTTAATAGGTCGCAAATAACATCACTGGGGCATCACTGTACCCCCAGTGTCTTCATACGAGCCATGATTGTATTAAAATCTCAATTGATGTCTTTTAATGTTATGCCTTTTGCGATCATAAAACTCTAAAAAATCTTGTTCCTCGTATATTAAATATGTGGGCTTTCAGTGTACCGAGGAGAGGTCGTGGGTGTTGTCGCAGTCGTGGACGGGGTTATGCCAGAAGGGAATTTTCAGCTTCTGTGTCTAATTCTCTGTCGAATCAGGCTAATCTCAATTGTGGCGAGCAAAAGGAATCTGTCAACAATGATCGAGAACAAACTGTAGAGGCAAACGATAATGTATATATTCCCAATGTGCTTCATCAAGTGGTCACTCAGATGACCCAATTTGCTCAAGTAGTGAACCGGATGCTGTAATATCTGTGTATTTTGTGAGTGTTGTTTTGGATGTATCTTGTGGTACTGTGGTTATTTGGAATGTTTGTATTGATGATGGATCTTGGAATGTTCATGGTTGATAATCATTGAGTTTTGTGATTTTCGGATTATGTTTGTTTTGGCCGGACTTCGCGAATTTAACGCTGGGAAGTAGCAGTTAGCGCACGCTAGACTGCTTTTCTAGCGCACGCTGACTATATGTGAGTAGCGCACACTACTCTTGTGCGTAGCGCACGCTAGAACTGCTGGGCAGTGAGCTTTCTGGACTCTGGAATGGGGCATTACCGTACGCTAATGTCGGACTAGCGTACGCTATTTCGATGTACTAGCGCACGTTATTAGTGGGATAGCGCGCGCTATGTCGGCAGGTCAGTGAGGGCAGAAACGTTTCTGGGCTGCAGGTACTAGCAGGCAGCGCACACTATTATTTGGAGCTAGCGCGCGCTAGTGGTGATCGATAGCGCACGCTAACATGAGGGTAGCGCATGCTACCGGAGTCAGACAGAAGGTTCTGGACTGCCTGTTCTTCAACAGAGCACCGCCTTTAGGCCCGATAGCACATGATAAACTTTAGCCGTAGCGTGCGCTAATCCCTCCCAATATATATATGGGGGGCAGGTTCTAGAAATGTCATTTTTTACCTCTTCTCTTTTTCTTCGGCGGCTGGGCGATTTGGAGCGTAGGAAGGTATAGTTTTCGACCAGATTTCACCATCCACCAACATTTTTGAGTTCCTATTCTCAATCTAACAAGAATTCATCAAGTTCATCATCCAAATCAAGGTAAAATTGTTCAATCCCTTGTTTTTGGAAATTTTGGGGATTTGTTAAGATTTTGTTTCTCTAGTCCGTTTTGGCCTTGATTTGTACTCCCTCCGTCCCAGCTAACATGAGCATTTTGACTTTATATGGTCAATAATTTCTAAGTTTGACTAAGAATTAATCACAAAATATAATGGTAAAATATTTTTACAAAATTATATTATGAAACTTCAACATCTAAAGTTTCATAATATAATTTTGTTAAATATTTTACCATTATAGTTTGAGATTAATTTATAGTCAAACTTGAAAATTATTGACCATATAAAGTCAAAATGCTCATGTTAGCTGGGATGGAGGGAGTATTAGATTATGATTATGGAGTCATAATCTCTTGTTTTCCTTTAAGTCTACGGATTTTGTTTCGAGTTTTCATCCGTTAAATGGAGTATGAACGACTACGCCCCCATAGTGTTCGGTTAAATGTTCATAAGGGTATAACTTAGGGTGAATCCTTTAGTTTTCGTGGTGTCGTGTTTTGGTTCGGTATTTCGATGTGTTAGGATCGAATTATTGAAGGAAGTTCGGACCGTACATTCATCCATTCGTTGTTTCCTGTGTCGTTCGAATTGAGGCAAGTACTTTGATTGTGTTTAATGTACTTCGTGTGAATATGTGAAAAATGGGATTTTGAGAAAATGTGATTTGTGCCAAAGTAATGTTTTCAAAAGTGCGACGTGTGGTCGTGCCAAGTAAAACCAGTGTGGGTCCCCTGGGTTCCGTAGACTGAGGCCTCTGCAGTTCACTTGGCTGGGTTTGTACAACCAGGGAGGCCTGACGAGGACTCACTGGGGAGAGGTATGTATTCCGCATGGGGTACAGTACCTGTACAGCCCCTGTTGATGTTTTGTGATGATGAATGTGATGTATTCCGGAATATATGTGAGGGCACTGTGATTTCTGTGATTTATGTTGATTATTCACTTGTTGTACATATTCTAGAATCATTATACTTGCACTGGCTTTTGCTGACCCCTTCGGGGGTGGATATACTTTTGTGTATTCAGGTACAGGTCCAGTGGGAGAGCCAGCATAGGGCGGACACGAGCTTGGTGGCAGTATTGATATCGTGCAATATTTTGAGTTGATGGTCGTATGGTCATGGTCAAAGTTGTGTTTTGGTTTTGTACTCGCGCGAGTACTGTTTGTGTTGTATGTCATGTCATTGTTGATAGTTAATGATGTTGTTGTATTCCAGTTGTGAACAGTTGTATTATTTATTATCCCACGGGACGATATGTTGTTTTGTATGGTGGTGTATGACATATTGAAGCTGAAGTTGGTTTTAAATGTGTGGATGTCCCGATTTTGTTATTGTTTAATGTGTTTTGTGTTGGTCTTAGCCTGGTAGGTTCTCCAAAAAGAATCTACGGCGCTGTAATATCTCTGTAAATCACGGGGGTGTTACAGAATATGGTATCATAGCTTAGGTTTATGGATACCTAGGCTGTCGGTATTTTTGGGTCTGTTAAATTAAGTCAGTTGTTGTCTACGATATCATTAGCATGCTACCACCCCGTGTTGCCTGTGCTGGAAGACTCTTCGGATGTTGGTTGCTTATTTCTTTCGGAAGTAATTATCTTTGTCATTGTGCAATCTATTATTGTGATCGTTTCCTTGTTGAACCATTCTTATTCCTCAGTATGCCGAGAGGTAGAGCTATCCGTCAATGTGGCCGTGGCAGAGTAGTAGTATCTGAGTTTGAGAGATCCGTTTCAGAATCGGCATCTCTTTTTGCGACTAGGCCAGACCCGATCCCTTCGGGAGGTTCAGATGGAGGTTCGGAGGCCGAAGTGTCTAACGTTCTTCAACAAGTCGTAACGCAAGCGCACCAACGGGCACAAGTGGTGCAGAATATTAATACTGGTAGGACGATTGAGGATCGATGACTTCAAGAAGTTATGAAGATGAACCCTCCCAGATTCGATGGTTCCGGTGATGCGAACAACTGGGATCATTGGTTAGTTGAGCTGGAAAAGATCTTTGACGGTATTGGCTGCCCGGAAGCCAAGAGAGTCCCAATTGCTCAATATGTGACGGTTGATGACTCGTCGGATTGGTGGAGCTGTTAAGCCTAGGGACCGCGACGTCACTTGGGAAGAATTTAAAGATCTGATGGAAGCTCAGTATTGTCCATCGCCGGTACAGTTAGCAAGAGTCAGTAAATTTTTCAGAGCTCAACCCCGGATGTTCCTATTTCCGAGGCAATCAAGACGTACAACAAACAGTTAGTGTATGTTCAAGATCGGGTTAAGGATAAAATAGAAAAGATACTTCATTTCGATGCTAAGATGAAACCGGAGGTCTGAAATTATATGGCGGGTCTTAGATGTATTACTTTGAGAGAATACCAGGACAAAGCGCTCGCTTATGAGATGGTGTCAGTTCTGGTTCCTGCAGTTTCGAGCTCGAAGAAACCGAAATTTTCTGGTAGTTTCCGAGGCAGCGGATCTCGTAGGCCTCAACCTTCTGTGCAATCTTCTGTTGGTTCTCCTCAGCCTAGTGGAGGAGCGCCCAAAGTTTGTTTTAATTGTGGGAATCCGGGACATGTCAGTTCTGGTTGCACTTTTCGCCCCATTGATTATTTTAAGTGTGGGAAGCAGGGTCATCGTGCGTTATATTGTGAGTTAGCGGGCAGAATCTTCTCTAAACAGTCTCCTACTCCGGCAGGCACAATTACGGGTCATCCAACTCCGAGTGTCGGACACGGCAGTGGAAGAGGTAAGATCGAGCATAAGGATGCATATAGCATTGGATTAGCTCCACCCCGATTGTATGATATGAGGCGGACTGATGACGTAGGGGCTACAACTACGTCAGGTATTGTTTATATTTCTATGCACCCGGTAGATGTATTGTTTGATTCTGGAGCTACTCATTCCTTTATATCATTGTCTTGTGTGAATCGTTTGGGTCTTGTCGGTCTCTCTGCATGTGAACCTTTTATTGTTGGACTGCCGAATGGGGAAAGGATAGTTGGGGATCGAGAGATTGTCAATTGTCCTGTGACCATCGGCGGTAGAGATTGGTCATCCGATTTAATTGTGGTTGACATGAAAGGAGAGGATTTGATCCTTGGTGACGATTAGTTAGATCGCCATGTAGCGATAGTAAATTATCGCAGGAAATTAATTTCGATAGTCGTGCTGGATGGCACTGAACACGTTTTTGAAGGGCAGAAACCTGGTACTTCTGGGAAGAGTATCCGAGCCATGAAAGCGATGAAATTATTGCGACAAGGTTGTACCGGTTATTGGTGTTATACGTTGAAGTCGAAGTTGGTGAGGTGCATTTGTCCTCTATTCCCGTTGTGAATGAATTTCCAGACGTAATTCCAGATGATTTTCCTGGGTTATCGCCGCATCGTGACGTGGAGTTTACTATCGAATTAGAGCCTAATGCGGCGCCAATATCCAAGGCACCATACAGAATGGCCCCATCGGAAATGCAAGAGTTGAAGAAACAATTGGGTGAAATGCTGAACAAAGGTTATATTCGGCCTAGTGCGTTTCCATGGGGTGCCCCTGTATTGTTCGTACGGAAGAAATACGGATCTTTCGGTTATGTATTGACTATCGTGAGTTGAATAAACTTACTATCAAGAATAAATATCCGTTGCCAAGAATCGATGATCTATTTGGTCAATTACAAGGGTCTACAGTTTTCTCTAAGATTGATTTGAGATCGGGATATTATCAATTGCAAATTTGGGATTCTGATATTCCGAAGACGGCATTCCGAACGAGATACGGGCATTACGATTTGTAGTTATGCCTTTTGGTTTGACGAATGTTCCGGCGGCATTTATGCAACTTATGAACAGGACATTTATCGAATATCTCGATAAATTTTTGGTGGTGTTCATTGATGATATCTTGATCTATTCCAAGAACGAAATGGAGCATGCTAAACACTTGAGAATTGTGTTGAGTATTTTGAGGGCTGATAAGTTTTATGCTAAGTTTTCTAAGTGCGAATTCTGGCTGAAAGAAGTTGCTTTTCTTGGTCATATTATATCAGCTGATGGTGTTCGAGTAGACCCTCAAAAGGTTGAAGCAGTCTTAGCTTGGGAGCCCCCACGGAATGTTAAGGAAGTTCGGAGTTTTCTGGGATTAGCTGGCTATTATCGTCGATTTGTCAAGGCATTCTCGAAAATTGCTTGACCGCTCACCCAATTATTACAGAAAACTCAGAAATTTGAATGGAGTGACGAGTTTCAGAGGAGTTTTTATGAACTGAAGAAGAGACTGACTACGTCTCCGGTCCTAGCCTTACCACAAGGAACGAAAGGTTTCGTTGTCTATAGTGATGCTTCTAAACAAGGATTGGGATGTGTATTGATGCAAAACGAGAGAGTAGTGGCTTATGCATCTCGACAATTAAAGCCATATGAGATGAACTATCCTGCCCATGATCTTGAGCTAGCTGCTGTGGTGTTTGCGTTGAAAATTTGTAGGCATTACTTATATAGTTCTTCTTGTCGAGTGTATACAGATCATAAGAGCCTGAAGTATATATTCACGCAGAAGGAGCTAAATATGCGCCAACGAAAATGGTTGGAATTGCTTAAAGATTATGATCTCGACATTCTTTACCATCCAGGTAAAGCGAATGTCGTTGCCGATGCTTTAAGCCGCAAGTCAGTCGTGTTGCAGAAATTGGAATTACTTATCATTCAAACGGAGCTCAGATGAGAGTTGATTGATTTGTAAATGGAAGTTTGGCCTCAAGTAACTCAAGGACAATTACGTTTCCTTGAGGTCACGTCGTCCATGATGGAAGATATTAAGTCCAACCAATTAGACAATCCCTTATTTGTACAGCTTCGGGAAGACGTTGTTAAAGAAAAAGCTCCTGGATTCTTAATCGATGAAGACGGAGTTCTTCGATTTCGAGGTAGAACTTGTGTACCCAAGCAGGATGATCTCAGGCAAGTGATTTTGAATGAAGCACATTCTACTCCGTACTCTATTCATCCGGGTACGAGTAAAATGTATAAAGACTTGAAGAGAATTTTTTGGTGGCCGAACATGAAGAAAGATGTAACGGAGTTCGTGTCTAAATGCTTGACTTGTCAGCAGGTTAAAGCTGAGCATCAAAAACCTGCCGGAAAGTTGCAATCGTTACCAATTCTGAAATGGAAGTGGGAAGACATCGTGATGGATTTTATTGTGGGAATTCCAAGGACGCGAACCAGAATGAATATGATCTGGGTAATCGTTGATCGGTTAACCAAATCCGCACATTTTCTGGGCATTAGAGATACGTGGGGGCCATAGACGTTAGCTCGTTTGTTCATTGCAGATATTGTGAAACTCCATGGTACCCCAAAGAGTATTGTTTCGGATCGCGATGGTCGTTTTGTATCACATTTCTGGCGGGCAGTACATCGAGCGCTCGATACCAAATTGAATTTTAGCACCGCTTATCATCCTCAGATGGATGGACAGTCGGAGAGAACGATCCAAACTTTGGAAGACATGGTGAGAGCTTGTGCGCTGGATTGGAAAGAAGATTGGGAGATTCATTTACCATTGATCGAATTTGCGTATAATAATAGTTGGCATAGTTCGATTGGAATGGCTTCGTTTGAAGCATTATATGGAAGATGGTGTAGATCTCCATTTTGTTGGGACGAACCGTACGAGTTACTTGGAGTAGAGCCGGATTTGATGATTCAAACACGGGAGAAAGTCACTGTTATTCGACAAAGGTTGTTGACCGCCCAGAGTCGACAAAAGTCATATGCCGATGTTCGATGTCGACTATTAGAATTTCAGGCAGGAGATCATGTGTTGTTGAAGGTATCGCCGACTCGTGGAGTCCTTCGGTTTGGTAAGAAGGGGAAGCTTAATCCTCGTTATATTGGTCCCTTCGAAATTCCGGACAAGATACGTGATGTAGCTTATCGACTAGCGTTACCTCCGACGCTTAGTCATGTTCATAATGTGTTTCATGTTTCACAATTGTGTAAGTATGTTCCCGATACCGGTGTAAGGCTCTGTTCTTTTGAATTTGAATGAATCGAATCGAGGCGAATCGAATCAATGGAATCGGCCCAATCGAAAATATATTAAGGGTAAATAATAATAATAATAATTGTAAATAATAATAATAATAATAATAGTAATTAACAACAACAACGATAATAGTAATATTATTAGTAATAATAACAATAATAATAATAATTAAGATTAATAATAATAATAATAATAATAATAATAAGAAGAAGAAGTGAAATGAATCGAATGGACTGGAATCAATCGAATCGAATCCCAGAATCGAATGGACCGAATCGAAAATCGAAAAATAAGTCCAAAAGAACAGGGCCTAACACCCCCAATCCGTTTAGGGGCATTACACGTCGTAGATCCTTTTCGCAAGGATCTACCAGGCAAGAAACCATAAAACAAACCCACACGTGGTCAATTCGACCAAAATATAAAACCATAGAATGATTAGGTCTCTCAAAATACAACATAGAAGTACAACTGATAAACCGAAATACAACTCGATCACAATTTACACAACATGTCCATCCTCTTAAGGATGACAAAGAACTAGAAATAAATACTCGGACCGACAGATCACTGACGGACAACCGACTACAACTGTGACTAGTATCGCTGCTTTACATCATCCACCATGCTGATCCTGTGGTTGCTCACTCTCAAATAGGAAAACCTGAAAAACATAACATAATCCCCCAACGAGGGGTTAGCGATGGAAATCACTAGCAAGTAACCAAGCTATACAATTATACATCAAGAATACAACCGTTATGAAAATAACCTTTCGACAAGGTAGTAACACGATCCCCGAGTCTAGTCTTTTCAAAATCATTTGCTTTAAAATGGATCATGTGAATTACTCCAGAAATCACTTTAAGAGATTATTTAGAGACTTTGGGGGTCTTAACGTAAAATCATGACATATGAATATTTTCCTTTTCGAAAAGGTTTTCTTTCAAAATCATGTAAATGGTTTTATTCTCAACCCAAACCTCAAAACCAAAACCATATTCACCAATATAATCGGGATTTAAGATTCAAACATAAACAATTCAGAGATATCAAATCAGCAGTCAAAATGTCTCTGTGGCCCCGAAGGGTCCCACCCGGATTAGCTCATCAAAAATAAACTCAAACACACCCATAAGTTATCTTGACATCGCGCTCGCAAGTGACGATTCTCGGAGCCCTCTCCAGACCTACCCGATTAGATAACCTTATGGTCAAATCGTAACGTCTGGCCATACTCGCAAGCATGCGCCTCCGGAGGCCTCGACGGACCCTACCCGGATAACATCGTTCAAGCACGCCCATAAGTTATCATGACATTGCACTCGCAAGTGCCGATTCTCGGAGCCCTTCCCAGACCTACCCGAATTGATAACCTTATGGTCACAACGTAACGTCTGGCCGTACTCACAAGCATGCGCCTCCGGAGGCCTCGACGGGACCCTACCCGGGCAACATCTCGATTCCCCAATTAAACATAACAACAAGGATACAATATTTACCACAACCGCAAACACGTAACACACAAGTTAATGCATCATAACTTCCACAAAGGCACAACATTCATAACACACTATCATTCAAGAAAAAGGCTAACGAGCGAATAATACGAGTATTACGTGATTCCACAATTCTTCGGTTAACTACTCATTTCTAGTATCTGTTTAGAACACAAAATCACATGAAATGGTTGTTAATTTTTCTTCGCGAGACTTGAGTTTACGTTCGTAATTACTTATCATAGAAATCACATTTTCGTTGAAAGTAAGTTACGGTTAAATATACCATCACTAACAAGTCCACGTTAAATTCACGACACATCACATTCTCAAAGTATAAAGAATATACACGAGATACTCGCCTCAAGTCCAAAGCACGTGGAGCAACGGGAAAGCTCGACCGGAAACCCTCGAATCCTCCAACTAGGTTGAAAACACAAGAACAACATAATTACTATGAAGCCGATTGCAAGGAGGAAATTCCCAACAAGAATTCGTAGAAACAAAAGATCGAACACTTAGGGTTCAATACTTCCCCAAGAACATCAAGAACAGCACCAGAACCCAAACACGATAATAATACGAATCAAAACACCGGAATATAATCAATACATCCGAATAAGGATACAGAACACCACGATTCACGAAGAACGACTCGAATCATAAAGATTCTCAAAAATACATAGAAAAGGGTTTCAAGAAATTTACCTCGAATCAATGATGAAGAACACGGCTTGATGATGTTAATCAACACTAAGAACTCACGGAAGATGAAGGCTTGGAGTTACAAGACTCCAAAATAGCCCCCTTGCAGAACCCTGCGTCGCCCGTCGAACAAAATGAAGAGAAGTGAAAATGAGGACTGCTGTCCTCTTCCCGCTGTTTTAAAACAATTAGCTGTTACGGCCTTAACAGCAAGAGGATTACGTCCGTAACATTTACGACGGTAAGTAGTGGGGTGTTACGGCCGTAACACCTTGCTGGACAGCAGCTTGGGAAGGCTGCTGTCCGAACCGCCTCGAACGACGCTGAAACCCGATCCTGCTAATAATCCGAACATATGGTTACAAAGAATTCCTGATGATGAATCTAAGCGCTAAAAAGAAACACAATTCCGACTGTCCGAAGGTTCGGAATAACGAAAACGAATGTAATTACCCCAAACTTTGGGAAATTACGAAATGGACCAAAATGTCTGCAAATCACAATATGACATCAAACAACCAAACCGAAGTTCACAACATGCATAACAAATCTCAACGGACTTATAGGAAACACGAAACTGTAGTTTCGAACCACCATCATATGAAATGAACCAAATAGCGGAGAAAGTCACTCAAAACACGGATTCGGGTAAAACAGCCCCGGAACAAACTCGGATGACCAAGCACGAAGAACAAAACATTATCAAAATGTCAAAACGCTCGCAAGCGAGTTCTGGAAAATAGAAAAATGCCAAAAACGAAAAATTACCGAAAGAGAAAATCACGGGTATTACATTCTACCCCTCTAAAAAGAAGTTTCGTCTCGAAACTAAAAAAAAGAAAGGGTGAAGTCACAAACAACAAAGCATGGCCGACAAAATCTCAACGGTCTCGACGAATCGATCCCGATATCGATGCCGAAACACAATTCTGGGAAACTTCATGGAATAATTCACAATACTGAACTCTGTGGCCCTCGAGTCCACAGTTATAACAAGTAATCAGTTGCGAAGGACAATTAGCTTGCACGTGACCTACAACGTTGCAATTGAAACACCTCCCAGTCTGACTAGGAGTCAAAAAAGACGACTTGGAACTCTTGGTTCCACCGAACAAAGAAAATGAAGGTTTCACCGGAGGACTACGCGAAACTCGACGAGAAGAAATTCCGACTCCCACACTATCCGAAAAATCTCCAGACGTGCTCTGCCTCTTCGGCTCATGCAAAGGCCCAGTAGATAACGATGCCATCTCATACGCCATGGCTCGATTCTGATACTCTCTCAAAGTAGCACAAGTTAAACCTGACATGTACTGTCGAATCTCTGGTTTCATCCGCATATCGAAATGACGGATTTTGTCTTCCTCGGTCCTCACCTGCCCCTTCACGTAAGCGAGCTGTCGACTATAATCGATAATAGCCTGCGACACGGGTACATCCTTCGGATCGACTAGATAAAAATCTTGGATCCTCTGCTCTCGGATCGGCTCCAGACAGAACTATGCTTCCATCAACTTCTTGAACTCATCCCAAGTAACAGCAAGATCCCGAGCCTCAACCGCCTCCCACCAATTAGCAGCGTCACTATCGAGAAGGAACTGCGCGATAGGAATCCTCCGTTCCTCTGGACAACCGATCGCCTTGAAAATCTTTTCCAATTGGAAAAGCCAACCATCCCAGCCCAAAGTATCACTTACGCCCGCAAAACGGGGATGACGCATACAAACCACTTATCTAAGCCACTGAGTCGATCCGACGTTCTCAGTCACGGTAGTGTTACGCTGAACGGCCTGAGTCAAATGAGTCATCTGGTCTGCCACCTGCTGAAGTATAGTAGCAACACCAATACCAACGCCATCACCGGCAACATGATCCTGATCGCGTGACTGATTGCCACGGCCCCGACCTCTGGCCCTCGACATACCAAACTGAACAACCGTTAAAACGAGACATAACAACACATAACATCAATCACAAAAGAGGGTCCATATAAGGCACACCGCGAAGCACAAAAATATTCTTGCTAACAAGAGTTACCATAGAGTGTTCACACAATAAACTCATATTTGATAGTTCTCATAGATTCGGGAATAAATATTTCCTACAACAACATTTATCAAGTCATCACACATTAGAATAAAGCACATGGATAAATCACTCGAAACGTTCAACACATGCCCAAGGCATCAAGCGCAGCTATCACCGCATACACGACAATATCATCAAATTTTGAACCATTCTCAACTGTTGTCACCGTTTTTGAAGCGAAACCAAACTCTCATAAAATAGTCATAAACTCCTACACTAAAGTTGACAAAAAAAACTCATCGATTTTCCAATAATCAAGAACATCCCAATTCAGTTGAACTTTTGAAAATCTCAAGTCAAAATCTCTGAGTTAAAACACTAAATTTTCCGAAATTTATCAAAGTTCAAACTTTCTAACAAGAGTCACGTAAAAAATAGTTTAATGACCACAACTCGAGTATCATCAACACGGGTAATGATATTAGTCAGCATACGTTTCTTTCAAATATAATTGCCTAACGTACAAATATAAAAAATATGGAGTTTCTTTATCAAACAACAAAAATGCTTGTAATTATCGCTTCTTCGTGAATCAGATCAAGGATTTCTTATTTTGAGAATTTTGAGAAAGTGTGAAAAATATTTTAGAAGACTTGTCGTTCCTAGTAAAGTGGAAAGAATTCAGTCTAGAAAAAAAACAAATTTGAAATCATCAACATCCCATTCCGTTTCGAAGCGAAACTTTTCAATCTTAGCAAAAAATTTCCCGAAATCCTTTCGATCATAATCAAAATGACGGTAATATTTTACAATGTACAAAACAGTTTAAAACGCCTACTTCAGATACAGTCTGAAGGTGTCATTTGAAAATACAAGACTAACTCGTCAAAGTTTAACCATTTTCAAAATCCTTGCAAAACTGTTGATAACCGCACCATCGAAATATTTTCAAAAATCGGTCCTTTACAAACATACTCAGGCTCATAAATACAATCAAGAAAAACGTTTTCAAACCTACACGCAGCGGACATAATTACAACTATTTAAAAGCAATCGAACCTGAAACCACATGCCCTCGGCAACGAGATCACAAATTCAATCAAACATAATTCGCGAACACCAAGTTCACACATACGTCAAAACTACCCATCTGAGTTCCTCATGAACTCTACCGTCGATACATTCTCTGGAAAACGTCAAGATTCATAGTTTTCTCATCGTATTGCACCAATCGGTGTCAAACCATCAATACATTAAGCTCATTATACACACGATATACCACAAGTATCAAACACGGATTTCACTCTACAGCACTACACAAACAAAATTATGAACCACAATCATCGCACATACAGGGAATCATGAAATACCAATACCTCGCATAAAAGAGGAGACTTACGTCCACAGCCGCGCGGAGATGATGGCTGCACCATGATACTAATCACAACGAATCAAAATTGATCCCAACGGATCACAATGATCACGCTTGTTCACAATTGCTCACTCGGGTGACACGACAAGACACGACTCCGACAAGACACGACTCGACAAGACCCAACTAGACCCAACTGCCTAGGTTTTCGCAAACCTAAGCTCCGATACCATTTAGGTAACACCCCCAATCCGTTTAGGGACATTAAACGCCGTAGATCCTTTCCGCAGGGATCTACCAGACAAGAAACCACAAAACAAACCCACACGTGGTCAATTAGACCAAAACATAAAACCATAGACCGATTAGGTCTCTCAAAATACAACATAGAAGTACAATTGATAAACCAAAATACAACTCGATCAAAATTTACACAACCTGTCCATCCTCTTAAGGATGACAAAGAACTAGAAATAAATACTCGGACCGACAGATCACTGACGGACAACCGACTACAACTGTGACTAGTATCACTGCTTTACATCATCCGCCATGCCGATCCTGTGATTGCTCACTCTCAAATCGGAAAATCTGAAAAACATAACATAATCCCCCAACGAGGGGTTAGCGATGGAAATCGCTAGCAAGTACCAAGCTATATAATTATACATCAAGAATACAACCGTTATGAAAATAACCTTTCGACAAGGTAGTAACACGATCCCCGAGTCTAGTCTTTTCAAAATCATTTGCATTAAAATGGATCATGTGAATTACTCCAGAAGTCACTTTAAGAGATTATTTAGAGACTTCGGAGGTCTCAGTGTAAAATCATGACATGTGAATATTTTCCTTTTCGAAAAGGTTTTCTTTCAAAATCATGTAAATGGTTTTATTCTCAACCCAAACCTCAAAACAAAAACCATATTCACCAATATAATCGGTATTTAAGATTCAAACATAAACAATTCAGAGATATCAAATCAGCAGTCAAAACGTCTCCGTGGCCCCGAAGGGTCCCACCTGGATTAGCTCATCAAAAATAAACTCAAACACACCCATAAGTTATCTTGACATCGCACTCGCAAGTAACGATTCTCGGAGCCCTCTCCACACCTACCCTATTAGATAACCTTATGGTCAAATCGTAACGTCTGGCCATACTCGCAAGCACGCGCCTCCGGGGGCCTCGACGGACCCTACTCGGATAACATCATTCAAGCACGCCCATAAGTTATCATGACATCGCACTCGCAAGTGCCGATTCTCGGAGCCCTCCCCAGACCTACCCGAATTGATAACCTTATGGTCACAACGTAACGTCTGGCAGTACTCGCAAGCGCGCGCCTCTGGAGGCCTCGACGGGACCCTACCCGGGCAACATCTCAATTCCCTAATTAAACACAACAACAAAGATACAATATTTACCACAACCGCAAACACATAATACACAAGTTAATGCATCATAACTTCCACAAAGGCACAACATTCACAGCACACTATCATTCAAGAAAAAGGCTAACGAGCGAATAAAATGAGTATTACGCGTTCCACAATTCTTCGGTTAACTACTCATTTCTAGTATCTCTTTAGAACACAAAATCACATGAAATGGTTGTTATTATTCTTCGCGAAACTTAACTTTACGTTCGTAATTACTTATCATAGAAATCACATTTTCGTTGAAAGTAAGTTACGGTTAAATATACCATCACTAACAAGTCCACGTTAAATTCACGACACATCACATTCTCAAAGTATAAAGAATATAGACGAGATACTCGCCTCAAGTCCAAAACACGCGGAGCAACGGGAAAGCTCGACCGGAAACCCTCGAATCCTCCAACTAGGTTGAAAACACAAGAACAACATAATTACTACGAAGCCGATCACAAGGAGGATGGAAAATATATGAAATTCCCAACAAGAATTCGTAGAAACAAAAGATCGAACACTTAGGGTTCAATACTTCTCCAAGAACATCAAGAATATCACCCGAACCCAAACACGATAAGAATACGAATCAAAACACCGGAATATAATCAATACATCTGAATAAGGATACACAACACCACGATTCATGAAGAACGACTCGAATAATAAAGATTCTCAAAAATACATAGAAAAGGGTTTCAAGAAATTTACCTCGAATCAATGATGAAGAACACGGATTAATGATGTTAATCAACACTAAGAACTCACAGAAGATGAAGGCTTGGAGTTACAAGACTCCAAAATCGCCCCCTTGAAGAACCCTGCGTCGCCCGTCGAACAAAATGAAGAGAAGTGAAAATGAGGGCTGCTTTTTTCTGCCTGCTGTTTTAAAACAATGGGCTGTTACGGCCGTAACAGAAAGAGGATTACGGCCATAACATGAGGACTATTACGACCGTAAGTAGTGGGGTGTTACGGCCGTAGCACCTTGCTGGACAGCAGCTTGGGAAGGCTGCTGTCCGAACCGCCTCGAACGACGCTGATACCCGATCCTGCTAATAATCTGAACATATGGTTACGAAGCATTCCCGATGATGAATCTAAGCGCTAAAAAAACACAATTCCGACTGTCCGAAGGTTCAGAATAACGACAACGAAAGTAATTACCCCAAACTTTGGGAAATTATGAAACGGCCCAAAACATCCGCATATCACAATATGACTACAAACAACCAAACCGATGTTCACAACACGCATAACAAAGCTCAACGGACTTATAGGAAACACGAAACTGTAGTTTCGAACCACCATCATACGAAATGAACCAAATAGCGGAGAAAGTCGCTCAAAACACGGATTCAGGTAAAATAGCCCCGGAACAAACTCGGATGACCAAGCACGAAGAACAAAATATCACATCAAAACGCTCGCAAGCGAGTTCTGGAAACCAGAAAAATGCCAAAAACGAAAAATTACCGAAAGAGAAAATCACGGGTATTACATTCGGCCATGTTATTGATTATCAAGAGATTGGGGTTAATGATGATGTTACGTACGAAGAACAACCAGTAACCATACTAGAGCGACGAGTGAAACAATTGCGACGGAAAGTAATTCTGTTAGTAAAGGTCCAATGGTCTAATCATGGAATTGAGGAGGCCACGTGGGAAATCGAGGATAATATGCGTGCCCGATACCCCGAACTTTTTGAATCTTAAGTTTCGGGACAAAACTTCTTTTTAGGGGGTATGGGTGTAATATCCGTGTATTTTATGAGTGTTGTTTTGGATGTATCTTGTGGTATTGTGGTTATTTGGAACATATGTATTGATGATGGATCTTGGAATGTTCATGGTTGGTAATCATTGAGTTTTGTGATTTTCGGATTATGTTTGTTTTGGCTGGACTTCGCGAATTTAACGCTGGGAAGTAGCAGTTAGCGCACGCTAGACTTCTTTTCTAGCGCATGCTGACTATGTGTGAGTAGCGCACGCTACTCTTGTGCGTAGCGCACGCTAGACATGCTGGGCAGTGAGCTTTCTGGACTCTGGAATAGGGCGTTAGCACACACTAATGTCGGACTAGTGT
The DNA here is from genome assembly GCA_033398695.1 of Orobanche coerulescens. Classification (NCBI taxonomy): domain Eukaryota; kingdom Viridiplantae; phylum Streptophyta; class Magnoliopsida; order Lamiales; family Orobanchaceae; genus Orobanche; species Orobanche coerulescens. Next base: position 22,280,219 of record CM065805.1, on the reverse strand, counting down.
ACACTATTTCGATGTACTAGTGCACGATATTAGTGGGATAGCGCGCGCTATGTCGGCAGGTCAGTGAGGGCAGAAACGTTTCTGGAATGCAGGTACTATCAGACAGCGCAAGCTATTATTTGGAGCTAGCGCGCGCTAGTGGTGATCGATAGCGCATGCTAACATGAGGGTAGCGCACGCTACCGGAGTCAAACAGAAGGTTCTGGACTGGCTTTTCTTCAACAGAGCACCATCTTTAGGCCCGATAGCGCACGCTAAACTTTAGCCGTAGCGTGCGATAATCCCTCCCAGTATATATATGAGGGGCAGGTTCTAGAAATGTCATTTTTCACCTCTTCTCTTTTTCTTCCGTGGCTGGGCGATTTGGAGCGTAGAAAGTCATAGTTTTCGACCAGATTCCACCATCCACCAACAATTTTGAGTTTCTAGTCTCAATCTAACAAGATTTCATCAAGGTCATCATCCAAATCAAGGTAAAATTGTTCAATCCCTAGTTTTTGGAAATTTTGGGGATTTGTTAAGATTTTGCTTCTCTAGTCCATTTTGGCCTTGATTTGTATTAGATTAGGATTATCGAGTCATAATCCATTGTTTTCCTTGAAGTCTACAGATTTTGTTTCGAGTTTTCATCCATTAAATGGAGTATGAACGACTCCGCCCCCATAGTGTTCGGTTAAATGTTCCTAAGGGTAGAACTTAGGGTGAATCCTTCCGTTTCCGTGGTGTTGTGTTTTGAGTCAGTATTTCGATGTGTTAGGATCGAATTGTTGAAGGAAGTTCGGACCGTTCGTTCATCCGTTCGTTGTTTCCCGTTCCGTTCAAATTGAGGCAAGTACTTTGATTGTGTTTAATGTACTTCATGTGAATATGTGAAAAATGTAATTTTGAGAAAATGTGATTTGTGCCAAAGTGATGTTTTCAAAAGTGCGACGTATGGTCGCGTGCCAAGTAAAACCAGTGTGTGTCCCCTGGGTTTCGTAGATTGAGGCCTCCGCGGTACACTTGGCTGGGTTTGTACAACCAGGGAGGCCTGACGAGGATTCACTGGGGAGAGGTATGTATTCCGCGTGGGGTACAGTACCTGTACAACCCCCGTTGATGTTTTGTGATGATGAATGTGATGTATTCCGGAATATCTGTGATGGCACTGTGATTTCTGTGATTTATGTTGATTATTCACTTGTTGTACATATTCTAGAATCATTGTACTTGCACTGGCTTTTGCTGACCCATTCGGGGTGGATATACTTTTGTGTATTCAGGTACAGGTCCAGTGGGAGAGCCAGCACAGGGCGGACATGAGCTTGGTGGGCAGCATTGATATCGTGCACTATTTTGAGTTGGTGGTCGTATGGTCATGGTCAAAGTCGTGCTTTGGTTTTGTACTCGCGCGGGTACTGTCTGTGTTGTATGTCGTGTCATTGTTGATAGTTAATGACGTTGTTGTATTCCAGTTGTGAACGGTTGTATTATTTATGATCCCACGGGACGATATGTTGTTTGTTATGGTGGTGTATGACATATTGAAGTTGAAGTTGGTTTTAAATGTGTGTATGTCCCGATTTTGTTATTGTTTAATATGTTTTGTGTTGGTCTTAGCCTGGTAGGGTCTCCAAAAATAATCTACGGCGCTATAATATCTCCGTAAATCACGGGAGTGTTACAGATGCAAGTGCCGACAAGGCTACATCTGGGAGAAGGGCATCAAGGCGCTCCGAACTTGGGATATCAACGAGAAAGTGTGATATCCGAGGTTTTTTATTTGTGCTAATTTCTATGTTTGGCATTTTTCCTTTTCAGATGACTCGCCAGTAATCATTTTGATATTTTGAAACTATTTTGTTCTGCGCATTTTGTCATTCGAACGAGTTTCGAAGTTATTTTTAACGAATCCACTTAATGTTGTGATCTTATCGTACTTTGGTTTGATTCCTGTTAAAATTATTCGAAACTGTCGTTTCATTGTTCCTATAAGCCCGTTTAATATATTTGGTCGGGTTGTGAACTTTGGTATTATGGTTCCATCTCAAATCATATTTTTTCGAACATTTGGGCCATTTTTTAATTTCCTAAAGTTTTGGGCGTATGGTTCTGTTTCATTTTCAATGCATTCAGGTGGTCGGAAATATGTGTTTGTTTAGTGCTTGAGTTCGCATTTTGATGCTCTTCATAAGCGCTTCATTGGTTGTTGTTCTTCGAGTTTTCCATCATTCGAGCCGTTTCGGGCCGCCGGACTCAGACTGTTGTGCTGAAGCACTTACGACCGTATGTTATATATTTTACAGCCGTATAATCATGTTACGACTGTAAGCCAATACTTATACGGCCATATACCGGGCACATATCTAGCCTGCTAGTCTAGTAGCATAGTTACGATCGTGTTTCTCCACATTACGACAGTATGATTGCTGCTTATCGCCATATGAGCCAACACCTGTACGGCTGTATGTTGGGTATGTGAATAGCCAGTTAGTCCAGTAGCATAATTACAACCGTATTTATTCCATATTATGGCCGTAAGATGTATTTGTTACAGCGATATGATGTACTTGTTACGGCCGTAACTCTAGTCACGATAAAAACCTGACAATCGCATTTTCTTTCCATTTTCCCCACTTCTCTTCTTCGGGCGACGATTTGGGCGATTCAACAGATAGGGGTTTGTCAGGATATCATCATTCGAATTCATCTCTGAATTCATAACGTGATTTAATCATCATTCATCCTTCCTTTCCCTTCGAATCGCGGTAATCTTTCTTAGACCCTAAATTTTAGGATTTTGAGGTTTCTTCATGATTTCGTCCGATTTAACTTGTATTACTCATAAAATCATGTTGAGTATAAATTATCTACCCCTCGATAAATATTTCCCCTACAAAATTATGGTGTACTTTCTGAATTTTGTGAAATCGAGAAGGTTTGGTTGCGATACACCCTCTATATGACAAACTTATGAATTATATGATTCGTAGGCGGGGTTTTCGGGTATATTTCAGTTTTGATTTCGTTCGTCTGGTTATTGATAGTTGTTTTACGGATTATTTAGGATCGGAGTCTTCAGATTCCTTCAACCGTGGTCGTTTACCATCCCCGAACATTTTATCATGTCTCAAAGGAAAGAAATTCCTATGAACTTACATTCTTAAATGTGAAAGGTGATGCATATGCGTGTGAGAGTGTATACATTCACTTTGAGAGGATCCAATGGGGGCTTGGAGGGATCCATGTTTGGTTGTGTCCACTAACATTGGGGTTAACCGCTTTGAGAGGGACCTACGGGGCCTCGGAGAGATCCACGCATGGTTGTGTCCATGGTTAATCATGAGTGTTTGTACTATTGTGGCATATTTTGGATATTGCATTTTCGAAAATCATTATCTCGGCTTTTTGAAAGTATGAGTGCATGTGCTTTATCGCGTAAGATGTAATGGTTCATTTGTCTTACTTTCACTAGCTATTCCATGGCTAACCCCATTTGGGGGAAATACGTTTCATGTATTTCAGGTATGAAGCAACCGAGCAAGCAAGCACCAGGGAAATACAACAATGACGACCAGGCGTGATACTGTGCTGAATTATATTAAATTCCTTCGAGTCATGTCTTTGGGATTATTGTGTCATACAGTTGTTAGATGGTATTAGAGTATTATACGAGTTTTTATTTTGATTGTTATATGTTTGATTTGTTGTTTTTAAGTTATTGTGTATCGTTGTTGAGTTTCATCGGATGATTTGAATGGTTGATCATTGTTTGGTATTGTTATTACAACCTTGAATGTTGGAGTGTGTTTTTGTATGAGATTAGCCTTGTGGGTCCCAGTAGGGATTCACAGTGCTGTGACATACATTGAATATCTTGAGGGTATTACGGAATATGGTATTTGAGCTTAGGTTTATGGATACCTAGGCTGTTGGTCTTCTGGGTCTAGTCGCGTCGTTTTGTGTGCATAGTATCATTGCGCTGCCATCATCTTAGTACTACTGGTGTTCGTAAGTTCTCCTATCTTCCTTATTATCTTAACTGTCTTGTCTTTTGACTTCGTAAAGTGAGGAACCGGTCACCTTGACGGTTATATTCTGAACTTTACTCATGTATTTTTCTTATTTCCCTTATTTAGAATATCGGCTGGTAGAGGACACAAACGCAGTCGTGGTGCGATCGAGGCGTGGCGTAGCCTGTGGGGCGGCCATGTCCTCCAGTTCTGATGCTGGTTCGACTACTACTACTTTGTTGAACTCAGTTCATCCTAGTACCGACCAATCTGTCAGTCAGGGAAATTCCACAGGAAATAATGCGGATGTCCGTATTGAAACAAATGGTGAACCAAATGGCTCTCTTAACCCAGGCTATTCAGCACAACAACCCGTCTTCTACGGCTGATACCGGGGCGAAAAATGGTTAGAGGATGTGATCTAAATGTGCCTTCCTCAATTTATTGGTGCTACAGATCCGACTGGGTGGGAGAGCTGGATTAATGAGATGAACAAGGTTTTTATAGCGATGGCAGTCAGTCGAACCCCAAGATCATGATGCTACTTGGGACGAGTTTAAAGAGTTGATGGAGATCGAGTATTGCCCGAGGCCTGTTCACGAAGCCAGAAATCGAGCCTTCTTCGAGGCTAAACCCTAAGATATTCCCGTATCTCAGGCAATAATTAAATAAAATCAGAAAGTCAATTATATGAAGGGTCAAGTGAGAGAAGAGAGAGAGAGAGATAAAATCCGCCACTTTTTTATGCAGATGAAGGCGAAGATTCGGCCCTACGTGGCAGGATTCGCTTGCACTACACTAAAGGAGTATCAAGGCAAAGCACCATATATCCTCTACTACTACCGAGACGGCAAGTGAAAGTAAGAAATAGAATACATTCGGTAACTTCTATGGCAGTAAGGGCGGCAAACAGCAGAGGTCTCAGTCAGCTAACTATCCAGCTGGAAAGTCATCCCATTTATTTGGAGATAGTGGGAATTTCAGAGCTGGTCCTAGTATTTTGAATCGGGTTGTGACGTGTTTAAACTGCGGCCAAGAGGGCCATATTAGCCATGATTGTAGAATACCTCATTTGAAGTATTAAAACTGTGGCTAGGTGGGTCACAAAGCCGAATTTTGTACCGAGGGAAAAAAGGCACTCAGGATTCAGGCATCCGCTCCTACGCCTAGAGAACCAAGTGTTAATCAAAAGCCATCTATGGGTCGGTCGTCTCAGCTGAGGCAGAGGATGGGGTCAGGCCGTTAGAGGGGGTCTCCGATGCTGGTTCAGCACAACCGCACATTTATGAGATGAGGAGGGCTGATGATCCAAAGGCTATAGTGGCCACATGTACCGTTCATACTCTCTCATCCGGTTAGAGTGCTTTTCAATTCTAGTGCTTCACATTATTCCATCTCTTTGGATTGTGTGCATCCGTTAAATATTGATTGTTTTTCTGGATGTGACCCTAGTGTTGTTAAGTTGCCTAGTGGGGATAGAATTGTGGTAAATTGGGAGAATTTGATTTGTCGCGGATCTAACCAATGAGAATTTGATCATCGGTGATGACTGGTTTGATAAACACAGGGCGATAATGATGTAAAGCCCATATCCCGGTATGTTTATTTTAAAAATTTATACTTTGTTTTTCCTAACAATTGTTGGTTAACGGGATTGGATGGTCAAGCCAAAATGTTAAAAAGTTGGGTTTCGGGGTTCTTTGTGAAAGTTTTAAAAAAAAACTGAAGGGACCATTATGGTTCTTTTTTTTCTTTTTAATTTGTGCATGGATCGGCCCATTGAAAGGACCGATCCTTTGTCTCCTTCTCATTTTCTTTACTTGGGTCCCACTTCAAAAAGCCAAAAGAAATTTTGAGATAAACCCTAATCCCCTCTAAACTCACAACCGAGACTCTCTTCCCATCGCCGCTGCTGTTGTCGTCGGGAACCACCGCCACCACCGTTGTTCGTCGGAGTTTTCGAGAGAGAAGAGCAGGTGCGGGTGTAAGGTTTCATCGCGAGGTAAGCCTTAATCCTTTGTCTTCTTTTCTGTTTTCTCGTCGCCGGCGATCGGGCACCACCGCCGCTAAATCGCGCATCGGAAAACCGTGTTATGATTTCATGTGAATTATTGTAATCTGCCACTGCTTTTGCGTAGACCATAACTTCTTGCTCGTAGCTTGGATTGGGGTGAAATAAGTTCGAGAAGTTCCCTTTTTGAGTCTAGAACTTTTCTGTGTTTTGTGCGAAATCCAGTTCGGATCGTAGCATGAGTCAAATCGTCGTTTTGTACAGAAAGGTGCTGTTTTTCACTGTTCTGCGAACCGTTCTTATAAAATCCGTATTAAATTGTAGAAAAATCATTAGGAGGCGTACAATATGTCCATGGAACCCTAACTCAGAGCACTTTCTGGATATATAATTTAATTAAGGATTTTCTGGGTTTATGGAGGTCGGATCAGGTCCCGAACAGACCTATTTGGTTAGATCGGAAAGTTGTTTTAGTGATAGTTTAAGCGTGCGTCGTGTTTTAGGGTCCAGGCTTCGTGCTAATACGTTTTAACGTTCGTTTAGGTGTTCGGAAGTGATCTTTTTTGGGGAGCTTGAAATTGTTATTTGTGAACTGGGCGCGCTTACGAGGTGAGTTCTCTCACTATATTTAATGTCGGTTATTTTTACATTACGATTTATACGTGTGGTAGTTTTATCTGTTTGTGATGCGGGGCTAATTAGTGGGTGTTTAGTCGGACCTGTATTATTATGAATACGCGGGTGGCGTAGAAATTCGGTGGGGCTGAGGATTATATACGTGGGTGGCGTAGTAACTCGGTGGGGCCGAAGATTGTATACGCGGGTGGCGTAGGAACCCGGAGAAGCCGGGTAATGCTTGCACGGTTATCATATGGTCGGGTGGACCAACGTATGCCTTGGGTGGTATGGTGTAGGTATGCATGTTTATGCCTTGTTCGTACACTTGTATGCTGTTTATGTGCAATTACCTGCCTAGGGTAGTGTGGAAATAACTGTGTTACTTATGGTGCTTGAATTCACTAAGCTTCGTGCTTACCCTTTCCCAATAAATTGTGGTTTCAGGTACGAGTGGCTCCAAGGCGTGACGAGTACACACTGACGCGCGTGAAGAACCGATTATCTTTATGATTTTTATTTTAGACATTTATTCCACTTTTTATTGTTCGGGAGAATATTAATTATGAATTTGCAAATGAAACGATTGAATTATTAAAGGAGTTTTATTAATGAAATGTTACTTTAAAAATTTTAAATTCCTTATAATTTTTGGGATGTTATAACTTGGTATCGGAGCACAGCTTGAGTGAATGAGACGCATCTAGATGTGTTTGGTCTCAAGTTGCGGTTGGGAAAATTTATAAATCTTTTATTAAAACCTTTTAGAAATAAAAGAAAAGGGAAAAACCCCGTTTGAGAAACGGTGATCGAGGGCGTAGTGTGTACAGTCAGCCAGAGCCAAAGGGAAAAGTACAGTGCTTAGTGCTTCATCGCGTTCTAGATTGTAGAGTATGCATGCTAGATTGCCTGTTGTTGATACCTTGTTGTATGTTGTACTGCTTACTAATAGGGGTTTATGCTAATTATGATAGGTTACTAAGTGGATGCCCTCTAGGTTGTATGCAGTAAGAGATTTATAGCCTTAGAATATTTGAGTTAATTCTATTGCACAACTCTTGTTTGAGTCCAACCGTTCTAGGATAGAATCTTGTATTCGAATGTCTATTTGTTTCGCACTGCATATGACCGGTATTCGCGAGGCCACTCGTTATGATTAGTAGGGATTCGGTAGTAGCAAGCGTAGTGGTTGGGATGGAATTCCTAGAGAGCGAGGAAGAGTGAGTACATATGCCGGTGCGGGCATATGTGTATAGTTTTGGCGAGAAACTACTTGGACCCCTCAGGATGGGACTCAGATCGGGCGATGATAGGTGTGGATGGTAGTAGTAGAGCTCCTACTATCGGAAGCACAGGATCAATGCTCGAGTGGGGAAAGTCGCGAGGAATCCGAAGAGTTGAGCGTGAGTGTTGTTAGTATAAGTTATTATGTACTAATAACTCGTTGTAAATTCTTTTTCCTAGAATGGCCGTCACTAGAAGAAACAACACGACTGAGACGCGAGCTGAGGCGGGGATCACTGAGGACCAGATTCGAGAGATGATTGCTGCTCAGGTAGCGCACGTGATCGGGGAGGCGATCCCCGAGATCATCACTGCCATCCGAGATGAGGTGGTGGTTCTGATGGAGGAGCGAATCGCAGCGATTCCACTGCCTGCTGGGGGACAGCCCCGTACTCGAGAGTTCCAGTATCGGGATCTCTCTGCCTGTTCTACACCTGAGTTCAAGGGAGACCCGCATCCGATCATCAGTATGCGTTGGATATCTGACATGGAGTGTGCATTTCTGACCATTGGCTGCCCGGATAATCTGAAGGTCCGCTTTGCAGTGAACTTACTTCGGGATGTGGCGAAGGACTGGTGTGCCACGGCGTTGACGCTTGCCGAGCGCACTACCCTGACTTGGGAGGAGTTCGTCACTCGCTTTCGTGCCGAGTACGTGCCTCCGGTAGAGATGGAGCGGATAGCTAAGGAGTTTTTGGATCTCACACAAACAATAGAGACGGTGAAGGAGATGAACATGAAGTTCACCGCGATGGCATTGTTTTGTCCCCAGTATGCTGCCTCGGAGGATATGAAGATGTCTCGGTACAAGGACATGTTGCGTACCGAGATTAGGGAATTCGTGAGCACGGTGCAGTATGCTTCTTTATCAACGATGATGGACGTGGCCCGAAGGAGGGAACTGGAGTTGGAGACCCAAGCAAAGAAGAGAAAGGCAGCACAGGCGGTGACGCCAATCTCTGCTGTGCCAAAGAAATCGAAGTTCACAGATTCGTGCGTGAGTTCGAGGAACGGTGGGTTCAAACCCAGGGGTGCCGGTGGGAAGTGGACAGATGGATGTTACAAGTGTGGGCAGTCCGGTCATATCAGTCGGGATTGTAAGTCGCCATTGATGGTCTGCTTTAACTGTAAGCAGATGGGCCACGTGAAGGCCAATTGTCCGAACACGAGAGCAGTTGATGGGGGTGGTGCACAGAGGACTTCTGCAAATTCCCCACTGCGCATCACCGACGGCCATGCGGTCCAGTCGGGGTCGAAGGCAGCCCGAGGTAGAGTCCACCAGCTGAAGGTGGAAGAGGCGCAGGCGACGCCTAAAGTGGTGACAGGTATGTTCCTGGTTAACTCAGTACCTGCGATTGTAATGCTTGATAATGGGGCTACTCATTCATTTGTGTCTCGCACTTTTAGCGAGAGTTTGGGCCGAGTGTAGGACGATTAGGATGTCCTCTGATAGTCGAGGTTGCCGATGATAGGACCTTGACGGTTACAGATGTGTATCGGGGATGAACGTTGGAGATCTCGGGTGTGAGGTTTCCCATCGATCTGATTCCGATTGATATGCGTGAGCTTTGTGTGATTGTGGGCATGGATTGGATGGATACGTTTGATGCGGAGATTGTTTGTCGTCACAAGCAAGTGCGAGTTCGAACCCCAAGTGGGGGAGAGCTGTTGGTTCAGGGAGACTCGCCTAGACGGACCTCGGCGATATGTTCAGCTGCGAGGGCTCGGAGATATCTTAAGTATAGTGAGCAGGGATACTTGGCGTACGTGTTAGATAAACGTGTATATGAAGTGAAGAAGACTGCCGAGGATGTGCCAGTCATGAGGAAGTTTGCTGACGAGTTTCCCGACGAATTACCGGGATACCTCCCGAACGACAGGTGGAGTTTCAAATCGATCTGATTCTGGGTGCTGCTCCGGTAGCCAAGGCACCTTATCGCCTGGCTCCACCGGAAATGAAGGAGTTGTACGATCAGTTGCAGGAACTTCTCGAGAAGGAGTTTATTAAGCCGAGCTATTCACCGTGGGGAGCTCCGATTGTTCGTGAAAAAGAAGGACGGATCTCAGCGGATGTGCATCGACTACCGTGAACTGAACAAACTTAAAGTAAAGAATCGTTATCCTATGCCAAGGATTGACGATTTGTTCGATCAATTGCAGGTAGCCTCGTGGTTCTCTAAGATCGATCTGAGATCGGGGTATCATCAGATGCGGGTACGAAGTGAGGATACGGAGAAGACGGCCTTTCGCACGCGTTATAGCCATTAGGAGTTTGTGGTGATGCCTTTCGGACTCACCAACGCACCAGCAACTTTCATGGACCTCATGAACAGGGTATGTAGCCCGATGTTGGATCGGTCGGTGATTGTGTTCATCGATGATATTCTTGTATATTCGAAGACAAAGGAAGAGCAGGAGGTGCATTTGCGGGAAGTTTTTGATGTTTTGAGACGGGAGAAGCTTTATGCTAAGTTCTCCAAGTGTGAATTCTGGTTACGAGAGTCCAATTCCTAGGACATGTCGTGAATCAGAATGGTATCATGGTCAATCCGGCCAAAGTTTCAGCAGTGATGCGGTGGGAAGTGCCGAAAACCGAGGTACGGAGTTTCTTTGGGTTGGCAGGGTACTATCGGAGATTCATCCAAGATTTCTCCAAGATTGCTTTGCCTATGACTCGTTTGACAAAGAAAACTGCAGCTTTCAGTTGGGGTGAGGAGCAGCAGAAGGCATTTGAGAAGCTACGTAGGCGTTTATGCGAGGCTCCTATGTTAACTTTGCCCGAGGGTATGGAGGATTTAATGGTTTATTGTGATGCTTCATATCAAGGTCTGGGTGCCGTGCTTATGCAATGCGGCAAGGTCATAGCCTACGCTTCGAGGCAGCTGAAGCCTCATGAAGCGAACTACCCGACTCATGATCTAGAGTTGGGAGCAGTGGTGTTTGCTCTTAAAATATGGAGACACTACCTGTATGTTGTCAAGTGTACGATTTTCACTGACCATAAGAGTCTCAAATACCTGATGGATCAGCAGAATCTTAATATGCGCCAGAGAAGGTGGCTCGATATGGTCAAATATTATGATTGCGAGATACTTTACCACCCGGATAAAACGAATGTGGCTGCGGATGCATTGAGTCGACATCCGGTTGGTGAGCCACTACGGGGTTTATGTCAGCGATTGACAGTGGTGGCACCACTTCTAGACTCGATAAATAGCCCTCAAGAGGTGGCCGTTTCAGAGGAAAATGCAAAACATGAGAGGGTTTAGGGGGAAATCCCGAATTTTGTCCGGGATAGTCGGGGGTTGTTGACTCGATACGGTAGAGTTTGGGTTCCATTCACCGGTGGGAACCGACAGATACTATTGGACGAGGCGCATAAGCCCAAGTTTTCGATTCACCCGGGAGCTACTAAGATGTACAGAGACTTACGAGAAGATTATTGGTGGCCCGACATGAAACGGGATGTCGCCAAATGAGTTGAGGTATGCATGACCTGTCGGAAGGTCAAGGCGGAACATCAACGACCGCATGGAAAGTTACAGCCATTGGAGATTCGGGTGTGGAAATGGGAGCAGATTACGATGGATTTCATCACTAAACTTCCCAGGACTCAGCGAGGGTATGATGCTATATGGATAATTGTTGATCGTCTGACTAAGAGCGCTCACTTCTTGGCGATCAGAGAGCTCCTCGGCGGAGAAAACTCGTGGAGATTTTCATCCGAGAGATTGTGACTAGGCACGGGGTGCCAGTCTCGATTGTCTCGGATCGGGATGCTCTTTTTACCTCCCAGTTCTGGGAGAAGTTTTAGGGTGATTTGGGTACGCGATTACATTTTAGTACAGCGTTTCATCCTCAGACCGACGGGCAGAGTGAGCGTACTATTCACACACTCGAGGACATACTGCGAGCATGTGTTATTGACTTTGGGGGTAGTTGGGATCAGTATATTCCACTAGCTATAGCTACCATTCTAGCATCGGCAGGCCACCTTACGAAGTGTTGTATGGTAGGAAATGTCGGACGCCCATTTGCTGGGGCGAGGTTGGTTACAGGGTATTGGAGAGCACCAATGTTGTGTTAAAGACGATTGAGATGATTCAGATGGTACGGGATCGGTTGGTTACTGCACAGAGTCGACAAAAGAGCTACGCGGACAAGAGGCAGTCGGATTTAGAGTTTCAGGTTGGGGATTATGTTCTCCTGAAGGTGTCTCCCTGGAAAGGGGTGATTCGGTTCCGTAGGCGGGAAAAGTTAGGACCCCGTTATATTGGACCTTACAAGGTCATTGAGCGCATGGGGAAGGTAGCTTACCGTTTGGAGTTAGCAGAGGAGCTGAGCCTAATCCACAACACCTTCCACGGTTCTCAGTTGCAGAAGTGTGTGATGGATGAGTCTACAGTAGTTCCTCTCGAAGATATTCAGATTGACGAGCGACTCAATTATGTGGAAAAGTCGGTTGCCATTCTTGACAGGAGGACGAGAACCTCGCGTAATAAGGTAATTGGTTTGGTTAAGGTTCAGTGGAAGCACCGAAAGGGTTCCGAGTGGACTTGGGAACCCAAAGGTGAGATGCGGGAGAATTATCCGGAGCTGTTTACGGACGTAGACTTCGAGGACGAAGTCTAATTCAAGCGGGGAAGAGTTGTAAAGCCCATATCCCGGTATGTTTATTTTAAAAATTTATAATTTGTTTCTCCTAACAATTGTTGGTTAGCGGTATTGGATGGTCAATCCAAAATGTTAAAAAGTTGGGTTTCGGGGTTCTTTGTGAAAGTTTTAAAAAAAACTGCAGGGACCATTATGGTTCTTTTTTTTTTAATTTGTGCATGGATCGGCCCATTGAAAGGACCAGCCCTTTCTCTCCTTCTCGTTTTCTTTACTTGCGTCCTGTTGTGTCGAGATTTATGCACCTCAACAGGCGATCGGAACAAGGACCGGGCGACCGAACCAGAGTCAAATAGCCCAAGGCAGACTTGCCTATCCAATGACCCGGAACATGACCCAGCGCCGAGCGATCGACTGCCAAGGCGATCGCCTCCCGACAACTAGCGATCGTCCCAAAGTGCCCGATCATGGACGACCGCCTCATGCCACGTGAAGCCAACATCCGCTAAGTCTGCGAAGGTCGAAACTCAGAATAGAGACCCACGTGCAGATCCGGAAAAGGCACCGCAGGATAAGGCCCTTTGATTCCAGCCTGTCACCATCCTCTCACCTACTGACAGACCCGCCGAAAGGTCCAAAGTGGGACCTCCTGAGACAGCGACAAGAGACGCGTGTTGTCCTCTCATTGGTTCGCACAGCTGGCTGCCAGCAGCAGCCGCGGGCTTTAAGGCAATCAGCCCATGTGATAAAGACGATCGCCCCCTTATTATAATACAGGAAAGGCGATCGCCCGTCAGGATAAAAAAATCCCAGTTCCTCCTATAAATAGAAGGCTTCCTACACTTGGAAAAGGGGCTGCTTTGCTCTTGGCTTCGCTTCTCTATCTTGGCCACACTATAAACTTCGGACATCTTTCCATCTCTCTCTCTCGAAACCACTTAACCCAAAGACGGTCGGCAGAAACGAGAACAAGAACTCACAGAGCTTCAACTCTGGTTCTTCCGGCAATCATCAACACTCAAGAGCTAGATAACTAGGGTCTTTTACACTCTTTGTAATTTTACTCTTACATTAACATTTGTACTCCAACGTATTCGTATTAATAACATCTCGCGAGAGCATTCAAGCCCGGGCCTAACAAACTCGGCAAATCTTGTGTTATTTACTTCCCCACGGACGTGCTCTCGCATTTTGTTTGTTACTCATCCATTCCAGCAATATCATCTCCGGATAATATTTTGGGTAACAACAATTGGCGCTACAAGGAAGGGTATCTTAACCTTCATTTTCATTCCGATCGTCCCGAAGAACACTCACTGTTCTCCGGGGCATATACTTGAAGAAACACTCACTGTTCTTCAAAGAAAAACCTTCAGATTCATGATGTCTGCCACCACATCGAAGAGAGCCACTCTCCGATCCGCCGGACGCCTTATTCCAGCTCAATCCGAGCCCCAACCTATGGCGGAGGGTAGCCGCGGCGGCGCGAGACTCTCGATCCCGCCCCCGAGGGACGGCCCTATCCTCTCGCTCGATCAGTTCCAAACAGCGGAACAGATCGAGGAGGCCATGGCTATCCTGTGGGAGCGACGGAGAGCATGCAGTACGCCTGCAATTACCCCATCAGCCATCCGCCACGCGGGCAAACAGAAGCTCAAGGGGTTACTTATCGAGCGATCGTCAGGAAGCCCCGATTCACGAGCAGAAGCACTCGCGAAGCGAGACGGTTCCATTTTTAGCCGCCTAGGCAGCGACCCATCATGGCGGCCGGGGCATTCTGGCCCCAGCCATGAGACGACAGAGCCCGAATCTGTTATTAGGAGTTCAGCGTACCCAACTCCCAAGAGGCAGGTCGGGCACTTGGCTCCCCCTCGCCGAAGAACCAATATCGGCGGCGAAGATCTCATCGCCTACCGCAGAGCCAGGAGATCGGTACACGATCACCTCGGCTCCCGCTCCGAGAGCCAAACCACGAGCGACCAAGCTACGGCGATGGCCGCAATGCAATGCCAGCTCGATGGCATGAAGGCGCTCCTAGAAACTGGGGCAGGGGCCAAGAGAAAGATTGCCGGGCCAAGTGAGCCGCTCGCGGTTCAGATCGAACTCGCCCCCATGCAGCCAAGGATCACTCCTCCTCAAACACCTTTGTACGAGGGGAGATCGGACCCCGAGACTCACCTGAGAAAGTTCCGGATCTACATGATCAGGTGTGGGGCATCAGATGCGACCAAGTGCCGAATATTCCCATTAACACTAGGCGACCTGGCCTATAGGTGGTACATCTAATTGCCACCGCGATCCATCAGTTCCTTTGAACAACTGCGAGCGACTTCACATCGTACTTCGCCGCCAAGGTTGCTCGACCAGAAGGTCCCCACCGCATGATGAAAATCAGGCAGGGGGAAGAGGAGTCCGACGAAGACTACATCGACCGGGTGGATGAGATAATCCTCAACGGCGAGCCCGTAAGCGATGAGATCACCCTCTACTCAGTCCTAGGGGGATTCAATGGTCTTTCGCCCATGTTCAGGCACCTTACGAAGGACATCCCCCCGACTTACGCGATCTTACGCACCAAGGCCGCAGACTTTTTGGCCAGGCGGAGGTTGCTCGCCCTTCGCCAAGACGAGGGGGCAGAGACGGCGATTTCCAAGTCCAACAAGGCGGTCGACAAGCCGCCCGGTGATTTCAGGACGTTCGAGGATGTGGAATCCTATCTCTACCACAACCTCAGTCTATCTCCGGCTCATATTTTCTACGCCATCCAGGGGTGCGAGCGGCTAAGCAAGCCGAAGGCGGTAAGGGACCATGGTCATCTGGACCGCAACAAATTTTGTGCTTACCACAAGAGTCCCGGCCACAACACCGATCAATGCCGCGACCTCCTCAGACAACTCTGGAGATTGTTCGAGGAGGGCAAGCTGGACAGTCTAGTAACTTAGCCGGAGTCCCGGGTGGAAAGGATCAAGTGCCGCGATCGGCGTCAGAACAACGATCACCAGTCTCCCAATACGATCGCCAGAATCAAACACGGCGAGCCAGAGGATTCATACGAGCCAATCCTCCCGATCAACCCTAGTGGCCAGATCTTTATGCTTCAATCAAAAGGTGGAAACTTCGGAGGTCTTTCCCCAGTTTCCACTATGTCAAACGAAAGGCTACTGCCCAAGCAACATCTCTAAAAAATGGAGGACTCGCTCGCCATCTAAAATTCATCATCTAACATGATGCACCTAGGCACGAGATCGCTTCCCTCAGCACAACGTATACCATCGAGGGTCGTCATCTAACATGACGATCTGAGGTAGAAGAGTGCAGCCATGGTCCTGGAAGTCGATGGAACCGACATCTTCGTCCATGCAAGGTTCCTTTGGACTGCGATCGCTCGCCCTTCGTTTAAATACGAGGCGGGCGTAGCCGAAGGACCCTCCAAACAAATTAGTGGACATGCTCGCCCGCCCTCAAAGGTTCATCATCTAACATGGTGGACCCGGACAATGCGACGCGTCCCTACCCCCGTCACAACGTATATTGTCGAGGACCGCCATCCAACATGACGATCCGAGGTAGAAAAGTGCTAAAAAGCCGCGGACGTGGAGTCGTATAATCCGACGACGCCCCGTGCAAGGACTCCTCCAGACCAAGACCGCTCGCCCTTCGTTTAAATATGAGGCGAGCGCAGCCTAACGGAGGACCCTCACAATAAAGTGAGTCGCGAGACAAACCTACAGGTGGAATGTCCTCGCGCACAAGACACGGTCATGGAGGTCGGTCCATCGAACTCCGCGACTGTGCACGGTTCCTCAAAGTCGAAACAATCGGCCTTACACGAGGGATCTGCAAAATTAAAGATCACAAGAACAAGACCGAAGACAGCTCGCCAAACGATTGGGTCGCCCGTCATTATCTTAAAACGATCGCCAGTGGAACCACCTCACCCCATGTCTTCAACATCGGAGCAAGCTGGGGGGCAATTGTTGTGTCGAGATTTATACACCTCAACAGGCGATCGGCACAAGGATCGGGCAACCGAACCAGAGTCAAATAGACCAAGGCAGACTTGCCGATCGAATAACCCGGAATAGGACCCAGCGCCGAGCGATCGACTGCCAAGGTGATCGCCTCCCGGCAACTGGCGATCGTCCCAGAGTGCCCGATCATGGACGACCGCCTCATGCCACGTGAAGCCAACATCCGCCAAGTCTGCGAAGGACGAAACTCGGAATAGAGACCCACGTGCAGATCCGGAAAAGGCGCCGCAGGATAAGGCCCTTTGACCCCAGCCTGTCACCATCCTCTCACCTACCGACAGACCCGCCGAAAGGTCCAAAATGGAACCTCCCGAGACAGCGACAAGAGACGCGTGTTGTCCTCTCATTGGTTCGCACAGCTGGCTGCCAGCAGCAGCCACGGGCTTTAAGGCAATCAGCCCATGTGCTAAAGACGATCGCCCCCTTATTATAATACAGGAAAGGCGATCGCCCGTCAGGATAAAAACATCCCAGTTCCTCCTATAAATAGAAGGCTTCCTACACTTGGAAAAGGGGCTGCTTTGCTCTTGGCTTCGCTTCTCTATCTTGGCCACGCTATAAACTTCGGACATCTTTCCATCTCTCTCTCTCGAAACCTCTTAACCCAAAGACGATTGGCAGAAACGAGAACAAGAACTCACAGAGCTTCAACTCTGGTTCTTCCGGCAATCATCCGCACTCAAGAGCTAGATAACTAGGGTATTTTACACTCTTTGTAATTGTACTCTTACATTAATATTTTTACTCCAACGTATTCATATTAATAACATCTCACGAGAGCATTCAAGCCCGGGCCTAACAAACCCGGCAAATCTTGTGTTATTTACTTCCCCACGGACGTGCTCTCGCATTTTGTTTGTTACTCATCCATTCCAGCGATATCATCTCCAGATAATATTTTGGGTAACAACACGTCCCACTTCAAAAAGCCAAAAGAAATTTAGAGATAAACCCTAATCCCCTGTAAACTCACAGCCGAGACTCTCTTCCCCATCGCCGCTGCTGTTGTCGTCGGGAACCACCGCCACCATCGTTGTTCGTTGGAGTTTTCGAGAGAGAGAGGAGCAGGTGCGGGTGTAAGGTTTCATTGCGAGGTAAGCCTTAATCCTTTGTCTTCTTTTTTGTTTTCTCATCGCCGGTGATCGGGCACCACCGCCGCTAAATCGCGCATCAGAAAACCGTGTTATGATTTTATGTGAATTGTTGTAATCTGCCACTGCTTTTGCGTAGACCATAACTTCTTGCTCGTAACTTGGTGATATCCGGCTGATATTTTGTCTTCTATCTTGGCTATACTCAGGTGATATTTTGTCTTGGCTATACTCAGCTGATATTCTGTATTTGATGTACTCAGTTGATATTATGTCTTCACTATACTCAGCTGATAGTCTCTCTTGTCTACACTCGGTTGATATTCTATCTTAGCTATACTCAGCTGATATTTTGTCTTGGAGAGACTCAGCTGATATTTTGTCGTGGCAAAACTTAGCTGAACAAACTTAGCTGTAAAACCTATTTGATCAATACTTAGCCTAACTTTAAAAGCCTATAGAAGATACTCATTTGGTTCTTATTTACAATGACAAATACTTAGAACATACATTTGAATTAAACCTAGGATACAGGGACGATATCATTAAAATCTTAAATGTAATCCTAACAGAGATATCTTCCCACTTCCACTTGGGAATAGGAAGCTGTTTCAACAGCTCGGCTGGTCGTTGATGCTCGATTTTGACTTGTTGGCAAGTCAAACACCGTAATACGAATTGTGTGACATCATTTTTCATATTATTCTACTAAAATTTCTTCTTAAGATCATTGTACATATTACTCGTTCCTGGATAGATTGAGTAAGGCATAACATGAGCCTCTCGAAGTATCCTCTGTCTCAACTCTAAGTCATTCGAAACACAAAGTCTGCCCTGTAACCTCAAAAGATTGTCCTCATGTACCATAAAACCAGGGGCTTTCCTGTTAACTACATCCGTCTTCAGTTGAATAATCATCGAGTAACTCCATTGCCTCAATTTGATGTCATCAATTAAGGATGAACTGATCTCCAGAGTACACAACTGATCTTGCACTTGTTAAAGCCACACCTTGATCCCTTGCTCAATCAACTCTTGTCGAATCTTCACTTGAGGTGTGAGAACCTCAAGCATCTGAAGTGATACTGGCTTCCGGCTCAACATGTCTGCCACCACATAGGCTTTCCCTGGGTGGTAAAGGATCTCTAACTCGTAATCTTTAATCAAGTCCAACCAACGATGATGTCTCATATTCAGCTCCTTCTGGATGAAAATTTATTTTAAACTCTTATGGTCGGTATATACTCGACACTAAGAGCCGTATAAATAGTGCCACCAAATCTTTAGTCCGAACACGACTGCAGCTAACTCCAAGTCATGAGGTGATAATTCATCTCATCCGGCTTCAACTGTCGTGATGCAAAAGCTATCGTCTTATCATGCTGCATGAGTACGCACCTGGGTCCTAGCCCGAAGCATCACTATAAACTGAGAACACCTTGTTCCCCTGAGGAAGGGCTAAAACTGGCACTGTAGTCAGCCGCCTTTTAAGCTCCTCAAAACTCTGTTGTCTCTTGTCGTTCCACTCAAACTTTTTGGACTTCTGGAGTAATTATGTAAGCAATCGAGCATGTTTGGAGAACCCATCGACAAACCGACAATAATACCCAGTGAGACCCAAAAAGCTAAGACATCCTTCACATTCTTAGGCAGTGCCCAATCTAAAATTGCCTCGATTTTCTGAGGATCCACACGAACTTCCTCAGCCGAAATCAAGTGTCCGAGAAACATAACTTCCTTCAACGAAAATTCACATTTCGAGAACTTCGCATAAAGACGCTGAGCTCTCAAAATATCCAACATTAATCACAAATGTTGAGCATGCTCCTCCTCATCACGAGTATATATCAGGATGTTGTCGATAAAGACGACTACACATTTATCGAGATACTAGATAAATATCTTATTCATTAAATGCATAAATACTGTCGGCGCGTTGGTTATCCCCAGGAATAACCATAAACTCACAGTGTCTATCTCGTTCGAAAGGCGATCTTCGGGATGTCAGACTCTTTCACCGGAGCTGATAGCATCCCGTACTCAAATCAATCTTCGAGAATACCATAGCTCCCTGTAATTGATCAAACAAATCATAAATGTGAGGCAGGGGGTATTTATTTTTAATGGTCACTTTGTTCAGTTCACGATAATCGATAAATAAACATAGTGAGCCATCCTTCTTCCTTACGAATAAGACTGTCGCACCCCAAGATGAGGCGCTAGGTCTAATATACCCCTTCTTCAACAAATCCCCCAATTGACTCTTCAACTCCTGCATTTTTGAAGGTGCCATGCGATATGATACCTTAGAAATTGGGGCCAAATTTGGTTCTAAATCACGAACTCGACCTTGCATTCCGATGGTAGTCCCGACAAATCATCTGGAAAAATATTTGGGTATTCGTTTATCACAAGAATCGAGGAAAGTTCAACTTCCCCATCCTCCACCCGCATTGCGTAACACCAGTAACTTATATAACCTTCCTTAAGGAGTTTCGTCGCCTTCATGGCGTTGATTATAATTTTCTGACCCCTCCACATGTGTCCCACGAATGAATGTTCGGTGCCATTCTTAACTACCATCGAAATAACTCTGTTGCGATAGTTCATTTGTAACATCTCAAATATTACAAGGAATTTAAAATTTTTAAAGTAACATTTCATTAATAAAACTCCTTTAATAATTCAATCGTTTCATTTGCAAATCCATAATTAATATTCTCACGAACAATAAACAGCGAAATAAATGTCTAAAATAAAAATCATAAAGATAATCAGTTCTTCATGCGCGCCAGTGTGTACTCGTCATGCCTTGGAGCCACTCGTACCTGAAACCACAATTTATTGGGAAAGGGTAAGCACGAAGCTTAGTGAATTCAAGCACCATAAGTAACATAGTTATTTCCACACCACCCTAGGCAGGTAATTGCACATAAACAGCATACAAGTGTACGAACAAGGCATAAACATGCATACCTACACCATCCCACCCAAGGCATATGTTGGTCCACCCGACGATATGATAACTGTGCAAGCATTACCCGACTTCCCCGGGTTCCTACGCCACCCGCGTATACAATCTTTGGCCCCACCAAGTTACTACGCCACCCGCGTATATAATCCTCGACCCCACCGAATTACTACGCCACCCGCGTATTCAAAATAATACAGGTCCGACTAAACACCCCACTAATTAGCCCCGCATCACAAACAGATAAAACTACCACACACGTACAAATCGTAATGTAAAAATAACCGACATTAGATATAGTGAGAGAACTCACCTCGTTAGCGCGCCCAGTTCACAAATAACAATTTCAAGCTCCCCAACCAAGATCACTTCCCAACACCTAAACGAACGTTAAAACGTATTAGCACGAAGCCCGGACCCTAAAACACGACGCACGCTTAAACTATCACTAAAACAACTTTCCGGTCTAACCAAATAAGTCTGTTCGGGACCTGATCTGACCTCCAAAAACCAAGAAACTCCTCAATTAAATTACATAACCAGAAAGTGCTCTGAGTTAGAGTTCCAAGGACATATTGTACGCCTCCTAATGATTTTTCTACAATTTAATACGGATTTTATAAGAGAACAGTGAAAAACAGCACCTTTCTATACAAAACGACGATTTGACTCATGCTACGATCCGAACTGGATTTCGCACAAAACACGTAAAAGTTTCTAGACTCAAAAAGGGAACTTTTGGCACTGATTTCACCCCAATCTGAGAAGCTCTTAGAAGTTGGAGAAAACAAACACACCTGTCTTAAAGATTTGAGTAAGGGTACTTTCTTAAACGAGTTTCTTGAAAGTTGGGTTGTGCGACATCCACTAGTTCTTTATTGGAAGGTGATAAGCAACTTGAGACTTGTGAAGCATCCATGGGTTTTCAATCAGGAGGTGGCAAGCAACCAAGTGAAGGAATTACCGCGGCTAAGGGTTTTTACTGGTTGAAAGTTGCAGTGACTAATTCATTGTAACCATCAAACTTTATAGTGAATTTATCTCCAAGTGGATTGGAGAAAAGTGGACTAGTAGAGGACTACCCCACCTCTGAAGCCACTATAAGTGATGTGTGATTTACTATTTAAACATCATCCTTAACCGCTGCATCCATCTTAATTGTTGCATTAAAAGTTAGCTAAGTCTTTCCCATATTATTTTTCCACTGATATTTGAACTTTACCTAGCTGAGATTTCAGCTAAGTTTAAAGATCAGCAAAGTTTACCTAGCTGCACACTTCACAGCTGAGTTTCTTAAACTAGCTATTTCAGCAAAGTGTTTTAAAAGTCTATTCACCCCCATATAGACTTTTACAATACGTACTTGTGACCTACAAGTGGTATCAGAGATGTTGGTTCATAGAACTCATACTTGGTAGTCATAGAACCAGATCCATATACTTATGTATAATTCACTAATCTCTCATATTAAGATGGAGAACATGCACTCTAGACTCCTTGTATTCTCTGTTGATGATTATGATCTATGGAAGATAAGAATGCCGGCACACCTATCATCTATCTACGACGACATGTAGAGCATTATTGAAGAAAGTCCTATCATCTACATGAAGGACAACACAGTTGCAGAAATCACAACTGGGAAACCAAGCAGATCCCCATGACCAGATTGACCAGTGATGAAAGGAAGCTGCCCAATCTTGACAACCGACCAGAGATGTCCCATATCAAACCTTGATAAAGCCTCCATGGTGAAGATCAAAAATTGCAAGAACGCTGATGAAATATGGAACACATTAGCAATAACGTGTGAAGGAACATAATTGATCAAGGAAAACAAGTTATCAATTGCTACACAAAAAATTGATAACTTCAAAAGGAAAGTTAGAGAAACCATAGACAATCCCTGGATAGAGGTGGCCAGAAAACCCGGACCCGCCCGGTCGACTCGTCGATCAGACTCGCCGGACCCGTGTAGGAGCCGGACCTAGCCAACCAGTCGGATTCGGGGATCCGGACTCGTGGTATACACGAGTGGGTCTGGGTCTTACATTTTGTGACGCGTCGACTCGATTGGAAATTTAATTTTTTTCAAAAAAACTGACCGTTGGACCTGGACCCGGCGGGTCCAACGGCTGCATTTTCAAAATTTTTTCAAAAAAATCAAAATTTTTCACACTCATTCAAATCTATCTCTCTCAACTATTATTGCTATAATCTTCTCTCTCTCTCTCTCTCTCTCTCTCTCTTTCTGCTCTCATTTAATCATTATGTCGAGCTCTGAGAAGGGAAACAGTATTGCTACATCTCCCAAAAAATCAAAAATATCCAAGTTTGAACGAATGGCTCTATAGGGCAAATCGAAGAAACCATCTGGCATAACTATTCGGGAGCCTCAAAACCAACCTCCACCCAATTTTGAAAATGAAAGTCAAGAAGATGAATATGATGCTATACATGAAAGTATCTATTATGGTAGTACAACAACTATTAGTGAATATGAAGTTGACCCCCGGGGATTTCGACATATCCCAAATCATCAACAACTACATAACATTGACGAAGAAATGGATCATGAAATTAATGAAGCTATGTTAAATCAAACATATGCAAGGTTTGAGCGCACTCTTCACGGTGTACCAACTCCAACGCAAAAATTAAAGTCGAAGCGACATGTGGAAAGTCAAGCTGAAGAACAACCCCCTTATGTTGAAGAGTTATCGTCCGAGGAGGAGGAAGGAACTGTGAAAGGAAGAGGAAGCAAGAAAACTAAAGCAAGAAAGAAGCATGTCCCTATTGTAGAAAGGAAGCCGGTATCCGACCTTTTTTTCAAAACACTTTACGAAGGAAAATATGATGAATGGTTCTATGAAGGCTCTTTGCAACTACTGCAGCAAAGAATATTCGTATAAATTGGGGGATGGGTATAGAAGGCATTTTGAGCATAACCACGCCTCGGTCCACAGTGATCAAAAGTCGCAAAGTCAACTCAACTTCCAACCTCTACTGGAGCCGACATTCAAGGTATCTCCGAATCTCAACTTTATAAACACAACGAAAAAATTGTTAGAGAACAAATGGCAAAATTATGTGCACAAGATTCTTTACCTTTTAATTTTGCGGATAATACGGGTTGGGAATATAGGATGCAAAATGCCTATAATCCTGCTATTAAGAGAATTCCACATACTACAATGACTAGACAAGTAGTATACCTAGCCAAACAACATAAACATAGAGTACGAGCAAATTTTAAATCTATAAATCATAGAGTTTCTTTAGGTGCTGATAGTGGGCAAATTTTAAACAAAAAAAATGATTAGATGAGAATAACTATACACTGGATTGATGAAAATTAGAACTTAAACAAAAATTACCTGCCTTTAAAAAAATTTAATTGCACACATAGTGCAGATGATATAGCTAGAGCAATTATTAAAATTTTAACTTCTTATTGCTCAGGTCTTGAAAACCGAAGTATTGATAGGAATACCAGGCTCTGGCCTATTACCTCTGCTCTGCTCTGGGCTATGGGCCAAGGAAAAGAGAAAATTTTCACAATTGATTTTGATAATGCTAGTTCTAATACTGCTAGTGTGGCAGCTTTAATACAAGCTTGAAATCCTATTTTATAAGGTCGATTATTTCATACTAGATGTATATGTCATATTCTAAATTTGTGTGTATAAGATGCATTAAAGTATGTAGATGAGGCAATAGAACCAATTAGAAAATGTGTCTTGTTTTTACATAATCGTACTAAGTTAGCAAGACAATGGATTAAATTTTTAAACTATAGGGTAAGTCAGGTAAGTAAAAGAACTACTTAGGGCTTTGATTACTCCCGAGGATACGTAGGCGATTTAATTATAACTGAAAACTTAAAATTAAATACAAGACTATTTTTTAATTCTTTTTTAAGTAAAAGAACTACGTAAAGATTTGATTCCTCACGAGGATACGTAAGTAATTTAATTTAAAGTGAAAACTTAAAATTAAATACAAGATCATTTTTTCCAATTATTTCCTTTATTCATTAGTTATTTTTTCATGTATAGAATGATAATAAATGAAATTTTTATAAATACTTTTATAAAAAAAAATTACGGGTCGGACACGAACCTGGACCCATAGCCGACCCGTGAACTCGCCGACCCATACATTTCCTATGTACAAGTGGATTCTGGGTCCTGGTCGGCCGACCAATGGACCCGCCAGGTCGGACTCGGACCCGGACCCGGACACGAGTTTGGGCAACTCTAGCCCTGGATGACTACGCTTGGGTGTATTCCATGCAAGAAGAACTAAACCAGATGGAAATGAATAATGTATAAGAGCTAATAGACAGACCACAACAACAAAAAGTCATTGGCACCAAGTGGGTCTACAAGAACAAATGTGACGAGGATGGAGCTGTTGTTAGGAATAAAGCTATACTGATTGCAAAAGGATATGCTTAATATAAACGAATAGATTTTGATGAAACTTATGCACCTGTAGCAAGATTAGAAGTAATTAGGCTATTATTGTATATGCAGCCTTCAAGAGATTAGACGTATATCAAATGCATGTGAAGAGCGCCTTCATCAATGAAGTACTGGAAGAGGAAGTGTACATTGAACAACCTCCTGGATTTGTCACAGGAGACAAGGTGTACAAACTGCTGAAAGCCTTATATGGACTCAAACAGGCACCAAGAGCCTGGTATGAAACACTATCCATATTTCTTGAGAAATATGGATTCAGCAAAGGAAAGGTGGACAAGACACTCTTCAGAATTGATCATGAAGACCACATATTGCTCGTTTCGATATATGTGGATGATATCATCTTTGGATCAACCAATCTTGAATTATGTGAAAAAATTCTCAAATCTTATGCAAGGAGAATTTGAAATGAGTATGATGGGTATACTAAATTTCTTTCTTGGTTTACAAGTCAAATAGGTTGAAACATGTATCTTCATCAACTTAACCAAATACACAAGGGAGCTGATCAAAAGATTTAGCATGGAGTCAGCCAATCCCCCGAGAGTACCCATGAGCACATCCCTGCATATTGACACAAATGATGATGGCATCTTAGTGAACCCAACTCACTATAGAGGATTAATTGGTCCACTACTATACCTAACTGCACGCAAAACAGACATATCATATGCAGTTGGAGTGTGCGCAAAATTTCTATCCAAGCCAAAGCAGTCCCACCAGGAAGCAGCCAAAAGAATAATTAGATATCTAAAATCCACAATCAATGTTGGATTATGGTATCCTAAAGATGACAACTTTAAATTATTAGGCTATTTCTCATGCTGATTTTCCAGGTTGTAAAATCAACAGGAAACGCACAAGTGGAACATGTCAATTTATTGGAACTAAGTTGATATCATGGTTCAGCAAGAAGCAGACCTCTAATTCAATATACGCAAACGAGTCAGAATACCTAGGTGCAGGCAGCTGTTGTGCTCAAATTCTATGGATCAGACAACAACTAACAGACTACAACATAATAGCAAATGAAGTCCCAATATGGTCTGACAACAATAAAACAATTGCTATTACAAATAATCCAGTACTACACTCCAAAACAAAGCACATAGATGTCAAGAATCCCTTTATCAGAGACCATGTGATCAACAAAAGAGTTCGAGTGGAAAGAGTTAGCACTGAGTATCAGATAGCTGATATATTCACTAAGCCTTTGCCATAAGAAAGATTTCTTGAACTAAGCATAGATCTTGGATTTTTAGATTAGGAATGAAGTGCCTAGCTAAGGCATAAAAGTCAGCCAGGACTGAGATCCTAGCTGATCAGAAACTCAGCCAAGATTGAGATTCTAGCAGATCAGAAACTCATCTAGGATTGAAGAACCTAGCTAATCAGAAACTCAGCCAGGATTGGAGAACCTAGCTGATCAGAAACTCATACAGGATTGAAGAACCTAGCTGATACAAGAACTCGACCAGGATGAAAGAACCTAGCTGATCAGAAACTCAACAAGGACCAAACGCAGCTGAATCAGAAGTCAAACAGTCAACCATCTAAGTTCCTAATTCCAGTAACATTATTTTATTTTATTTAAAAACACACATGGATTAATATGCACGATACACCACGTCTACCCCACATTGGCAAAACACTACCGCCTGTTTCCTGAAAAATCGAACCGCCACTTTAGAATTAAATATTCGTTAAAATCAACTTCAAAATATTCGTTATTTAAGACGATTGAAATTACTGATAAAAACTTATCGTCTTCAATTTCTGAGAAAGAACCCTAGTTTTTCGATAGCACAAAACTCGAACTCTTCTCTACACTAAAAACACTTTCTAACTGCAGAAATGTATTCCGCAACTTATTTAAAGAATATCAATCTGAAGGTCGTGAAGGAGCAAATTGATTTTTAGCATCGTGGTGGACTTCGTCAGACTTCTGGAGTCTAATAACACTCTCCTAATGGCGGACCTAATTCTTAAGATGAAGAAAAATTGTATCTACCATTATCTGTGCATCAACCGTTCTGAACTCTACAAGGAAGCAATTATTTATTTCTTCAAAGGATCTAACGTGACTGAACGAGGCATAGAAAGCTCAATATTTGACGTAAACATCATCGTAAACCAACAAACTATTGCTGATGCATTCGGATTAAAGATCTGTGGAATAGTGCGGAGGCTTTCAAACAGAATCATTTGGATATTTGGCAATGTATCAAATTGCTAGAACAATCGAGCAAATTGAAAAACACCGCAAAGAAAGCAGACATTCAGAAGGAATTTCGATTCATAATGGACATGACCAACAAGATTATAATGGGCATGTCTGGAAGCTTTAATCAGATGTCCACACCAGAATACACCGTGATGGGGTCAATGACGCAAAGTCAGAGAATTATCTGGCCTGAATATATGTTCAGGTAGTTAGTGAAGGAAGTAAACAAAGTTAGTTGAGACAGTGCCAAGAAGAAATTCAGCCAGAAGCTGACTTATGGTACTCAAATTAGCTGACTCTCGAGCATCTGGGAATGGCTAAAGGCATATTGTAAAAGTTTCATATCAACGAATGCCTTGGGCATTTGGACCCAGCTGCACTTGAGGCCCTGTCAACTCAGCAACCTCGAGCTGAAGTAATGCTTGCCAAAATGAAAACAGACACATCTTCATAAAAATTTGTGTCTGGATCCGAGGATGAGGCAGAGGTGGAACCAACAGCAGCTAACTTACCACCGTTGAGATCCCACCAACTCATCTAACCCCAATTAAAATCACTACAACCAATATTTCTATCTGAAAAGTTAACTGTTTCTGAGGAAAAACCAATGACTACACCTGCCCAACATGAGGAAGATGAAGATAGTGACAATCTTCCACTGTCTGCACATTTTAGGAAGAGAGTCTCCTGAAAAGAAGGAAGTTATACCCATCATATCATCACTTGAATCTCCAGCCAAAATATTCAAAGGACTTGTTGATTATCCAACTGAGTCCTCAGAGGAAGACAAAGCTGAGACTCCAATACCTGAGATACCTGATGTGTTCTCTATCCCAGCAGAAACTCACATCACTCTTGTTAAAGAACCAGCAGCTCAGTCAATTGAGCTAGACCTGGTATATAAAAAGGAAGAAGACAATCTCATTCCTGCTGTACCACTTCTGGAGCTTCACAACATTCTTGAAGAAGTTGAAGCTGCAGAACAAGAAGTTATTGAACAAGCTGACATTCATTACAAATTCAATCTCAAGGACAACAATACATTTCAACTCAACAAGGAGCAACTCAAAATGGTAAGGAAGCACATCCTCAAGCTTTCCATTATTTCTGCATATAAGGACTGGATGAAGTTGAGGTCCCTTAGCTTCACTGCTCTTAAAGAGTTAGTTAAGAGGAGTGAATGGGATGACCACTGAGCAACTCATCAAAGTATTCTCCAATGAAACTGAGATGAGCCCTCTTGGATGAAAATTGGTTCATAAATAATTTCAAAAGAAATATGAACCAATTTATTCTTTATATTATAGAAGGGGTAGCCCAAGGTAAAAATCTTGATTTGGATGAGACATATGAACAAGTTGGAGTTGAAAATAGAGAGGCCGAAAAAATTAAGAAAGGAGAAGTTGAAAAAGAAAGTGAAGAAAAAGGAGTTGAAAAAGAAGAAAAAGAAGAAGAAAGGAATGAGGAGAAGAAAGATGACCAGGATGACTCTGATCATGATGAGTATCAGGGTGGACCTAATCAAGATGGAGGGAGAATAACTAATAAATTAAGTGCTGACAAGGAGTCAGAAAATCAGGGGGAACATTCTTTAGCCAAGTCTCCCCCTGTTGAAAAACCAGCTACCTCAAACAATCGAGCTAAACAAACAAATCAGCCCCTACAAATCATCTACCTCCAAACTTAGCTGAACTCATCCGAATGATGGTTGAGGATATAGTTGAAGGACTTATGGCCAGCAAGGTTGAACCACATCTGATGGAGTTGAACAGCAAAATGGATTCCTTACTCAACAAAAAGGAATCTTCCCAGCACATGCCTCAATCAGAGTACCCCTTGGCATGCAAGACTTTGTGACCAAGGTGGAAGAGTAGCTGGCACACCTTATTGATGCTGGAAAAAAGGGGGAAGAAATGAGGAGTAAATAGAAACAAGAATCCTTAGCTGTTATTCTCAGAAGTGCCCCTCCACTAGTTATTCATTATCCAAATGCTGGAACAATCTCATAAAAACTAAAAAGGAATAGCTCAGCTTAGCTTCAGAACCCTTCTGCAAAGAAAAGAAGAACCAGGAAAGACATTGTCCAACCACTCAGCTTGGAAGGAAATGAGCTTTACTATGTGGAGGAATTCATCCCTGAAGAAGCTGTACCAATGTGGGGTACATCCACGAAGCAGTTCATTGAAACATATTATCTATGGGAAATACTTTAAGTTATACCCCACAACAAATCTTCATTGACTATATGGAGTTAAACTGGCCGAAATTGTGGGAAATTCTAAAAAAGTATGCTGAAGAGGAATACCATATATATCCAATGCTTCCTTCCTTTAGACCACAAGAAGCTCCTATAGATGTCAATGGAAAACTGGATGACAATGCACTTCAGGATGAGATAACGGAACTTTGCATTAAAAACAAATACATTTCTCCTGAAGACCAAGAGTTTGCTTCCACTGTGATAGAAAGGAAATATGGGCTGATTCCGGTAGCGGAAAAACCCATTGAAGCAAAACCTTTAAAAGCACTACCTCCAGCCAAGACCAGAGGAAGAGGAATAAGGAGCTAGATTTTTTATATTTTGTTTTGTCATTTACTTTTGTTTGACAAAATTTCCTCAATGACTATAATGTAATAAACTGAAGTAAAATATATATACATTCGATTTGAATGACAATCCATAGTTGTCTCAAACAGAATGAGTTTTTTTGTGTGATGACTAACTTAGATTTGAACAATCATTAAGTTTGGCCCTCATCAAAATAGGGAGAATTTGTTAGGAATACATTTATGATTCTGATGATGTCATCCGTGTATTTTAAGTTTAATTGAACTGTATGTTTTAAGTACTTGACATTGTAAAGAAGAACCAAATGAGTATCTTCTATACGCTAAGTTAGGCTAAGTATTGATCAATAAGTTTTATAACTAAGTTTGTTCAGTTGAGTTTGGCCAAGACAAAATATCAGCTGAGTTTGGCCAAGACAAAATATCAGCTGAGTATAACCAAGAAAGAATATCAGCTGAGTATAGTCAAGATAGAATATCAGCTGAGTATAGCCAAGATAGAATATCAGCTGAGTATAGCCAAGACAAAATATCAGCTGAGTATAGAGAAGATAGAATATCAGTCGGGTTTGGCCAAGACAAAATATCGGCCGGGTATCCCCAATTTAAAATATAAGCCGGATATTGCCAAATCTCCAGCCAAGTATGACTAAGACAAATCAGTCAGCTAAGTATGGACACCAAATACTTGGACAAAATTCAACAAGTATTAATCAGCTATGTCCATGTCAGTAAACGTTGAAAAGTCCACAAAGACGGAAAGTCACATGCAGACGTAAATAAAGCAAAGGAGATAATCTGAATGATTCCCGCAAGTTGAGGAATAAAATATTCTTCGAGATTCGCACCCTGAAGACTTATTATTATAGAAATTAAAGAAAACGGCGCGGACAACTTTATATATTCAAATGGTCATATTTGAAGAAAGAAACAAGCCGTGCAAAAGAGATGAAAAGTAAAACAAAGAAGACCACTCTCCAACGGACCAATTTGTTCAAAGGATGCAACGGATATGAAGAGCTCAAAGAAAGTACTATAAATATCTGAAGAACTCTTGAGCAGAAGTACGATGCGATTAGCACTAATAAGCGATTAAAGCAAATGAAAGCAATATACTCTAAGGGCACCGTGAAGAGCTAATATCATAAGATTCAAATCCTAAGAAGCTATTAGAAGTTGGAGAAAATAAACACTCTAGTCTTAAAGATTTAAGTAAGGATACTTTCTTGAACGAGGTTCTTGAAAGTTGGGTTGTGCGACATCCACGGGCTCTTGATTGGAAGGTGATAAGCAACTTGAGAGTTGTCAAGCATCCACAGGTTTTCGATCAGGAGGTGACAAGCAACCAAGTGAAGTATTGACCGTAGCCAAGAGTTTTCAGTGGTTGAAAGCTGCAGTAACTAATTCATTGTAACCATCAAACTTTATAGTGAATTTATCTACAAGTAGATTGGAGAAAAGTGGACAAGTAGAGGACTACCGCTTCTCTGAAACCATTATAAGTGCCGTGTGATTTACTATTTTAAACATCATACTTAAGTGTTGCATCCATCTTAACTTTTGCATATTATTTTTCAGCTGACATATGAACTGTACCTAGCTCAGGTTTCAGCTAAGTTTAAGGATCAGTTAAGTTTACCTAGCTGCACACTTCACAGCTGAGTTTCTTAAACCAGCTATTTCAGCAAAGTGTTTTAAAAGTCTATTCACTCCCCTATAGACTTTTACCATACGTACTTGTGACCTAGAATCTCCATGGACTTTATCGCGGGGATGTCGAGGACAAAAACCAAAATGAATATGATTTGAATGATCGTTGATCGTAAACAAATCAGCATACTTCCTAGGCATCAAGGATATTTGGCATGCTTCGATCAAAACTGTTGGTCCAAGATTCGGTATACGCGCTATTGTGCGGAAGCGTATTTAAAGTGCGGAATGATAAATTGACACGGGATTTATAGAGGTCCGGCCAAACGTGCCTACATCCTCTCTTCTGTATCTTTTTCTATAGGATGAAGAACAACCTCTGCACCTCTCTTCTATCGGTCGAGGGATTACCATTACAAACTCGTCTTCTATCGGTCCGAGTAAACCGTTCACACACTTATCTTTTTGTCGGTCTAAGTTAAACCGTTTTCCTTTTCTATCGGACAAGAAATCGACCGATCTAGCTTTCTATAGGTACTAGATAAACCTCACGTAGATATATATTGCGATTCTAACAATGCTGGATCCTTGATCCTAATAACACCGAATCGAATCTTATCCTTTCTTTTACCGCCTATATATGAGTTTTCGTGTATCACACTCAAAATCTTGACAATATAAGCTCAATTACAACAACGATAGAATGTATAACAATATCTAATCAATATCTAGATTTCTTGAAGTTGTTGTGGGATGAATACCATTAGAAGTGGCATTTATAGGCTCCAAAGCCTCAATTAGCCGTTAGCCTCTTTAGCCTTCATTACGTACGTTATCAGCCATCCATTACGTACATTAAATGTATTATGTACGTTAACATCAACATGTTACGTATGTTAAGCTCTTCACAAATCAGTCCAGTAGCTTATGTCTTCTGTGTTACGTACGTTATCAAATCTCCCATTACGTACGTTAACAATAGTAAAAATATCCGTTGGATGTTGACCTATGCCATGGCGTCATCTTCAACGGCTCCTTGTTTGAATTCATAAACACCTCATTACGTACATTAACTCCTCTGTGTTACGTACGTTATGTACCTTAGATAGCGTGCGTTATTCTATGCATAGAGCATACGTTAATACCATCAGGTAACTTCGGTGAGACATCAGGTAGCATTCACATTACGTACGTTATCTGCTCTGCGTTACGTACGTTAAGCTGATCAGGTGACTTTCCTTCTTGTCTGATTAGGTAACTTCTTCAGGTGACTCTCATATTGTCTGATCTATTCAGTTAGCTTTCCTTGACTGATCTGGTCAGGTAACTTTTCCCATTCCGAGCGTCTTCGACTTCTTTGTTGTTTTGTTTTGCTTCCTTATTGCTTTACTTTGTTTAACAACTAATCATCAAAACTCTATTATGAATATTTGGAATAAAATATTTTAACAATCTCCCCATTTTTGATGATTACAAAACAACACCTTGAATGGGATAAAACCTGCAAAATATAAATATATATATTTTACGAAACAAAGTTTTTCGACTTTGTCCGTTTCGTTAGTTTCTTCTCTTATTTTTTCTTTCTCTCTTTTCCAACTTCTTCTTTTCATTTTTCAACTTCTTCGTCTTTTCTTTTTCAACTTCTTTGTTTTTTTTTCTCCCAGTCACATTCATTTCTCCCATTCAACTATTCTCTCCCCCTTTTTGTTATCAGCAAAAAGCGTAAATAAATGATAATAAAATCGATAATAAGATGAATGCGCAAAAGGGTAAACTCCCATTGACAAAAATATCTTCCTTTAAAAATATAAACTCCCCCTGAGTAAAATATCAATTGATAAAGGTTAATTTTTTGGGGATCCAACCGAAAGTCGGTCGTTTTCATTTAAATAGATGATGTTCGGAATAGTGGTTCCTTTAGGAATCCAAATCTTTTTTATTTTAATCGTCCTTTGTGGGCTTTTATAATTTAAAATATGATGCCCAATTTTTAAATATTTATCACAGCCGGGTATTTTGAAATTTAAGGATTCAGTTTTAAAATTTGGTTTGACTCCCAACCGCTGTTTATTCAATGTATATTTTTGAACCGCTAGCATTTGTTCAAATTTATTGTTTCCACATGAAAATTTCTTTGTTAAACCTTTAAGTTCGTCTTTAAACTTTCAAAAGACCATTCTTTAAAATATTTTTATTTTCTAGGCATTGAGAATGATCGGTTTTAAAATTTCCCCCTTTTCATTTAATTTGGAAATATCATTTTCCAATAATTTATGTTTAGCTTGGAGGGATTTAATTTCCGATAAAGCATTTTGAAAACCAGTATGCAATAATTCGAATGCTTCAAATAATTCGTCTTGAGACGATGTACTTACTTGAATTTCGACGTCGCTATTGTCTAATGTACTTCTTGCCATGAGAGCGAGATTATTTTGATCGATGATATCTTCGTCCTCATCTTCATCACTCCACGTGGCAATTAAGACTTCCTTCTTGGGATTTACTCGGCAATTCTTTGTAAAGTGGCCTGGTTTACCACATAATCGACAGTTGTTGTCGAATTTCTTAGATTCGCCCATCTTGATATCTTTCTTTCTCCGGTTTAATAAGTTTTGAAACTAATTAATATTCTTGGCATAATATGCCGATTCATCGTCACTATCGTCCACCGAAATTTCCTCTTTTCTTGACATCTTAGCTTTCATAGCTATAGATTTTTCCTTCGATTTCGGCTTGTTGTTCCATGATTTTAGAACTATCTCATAATTAATTAGCGAGCCAACGAGGGCGCTAAAGTC
The DNA here is from genome assembly GCA_033398695.1 of Orobanche coerulescens. Lineage (NCBI taxonomy): Eukaryota > Viridiplantae > Streptophyta > Magnoliopsida > Lamiales > Orobanchaceae > Orobanche > Orobanche coerulescens. The sequence continues at coordinate 22,245,883 of CM065805.1, read as the reverse complement.
GAGCGTATTGAGATCTTTAGATTCCATGATCACCGTCACGGTGCCGTCCCATTCGCTAGGTAGTGATCGTAAGATTTTCTTGACTTTCTCACTACTCAATAGCGGTTTTCCGAACGAAGCAAGTCCATTAGTAATGACCGAAAATCGGTCATGTTGGTGATGGACTCGTCACCCTTCATCATGAATAACTCGTAGTCATGGAGAAACATATTGATCTTCGTCTCCTTGACTTGAGTTGTTCCCTCGTGTGTGATTTCAAGAATTTTCCATATCTCTTTAGCACTTTCACACGATGAGATACGATTGACTTCTTCTGGATTTAAGGCACAATATAAAAGTTGAGTAGCCTTACAATTTAGATGGTCGTTCTTCCAATCCTCGTCCTTATATTCTTCAAAATTCTTAAGAGATCCGTCGGATTAGGTTGGAACTTTCGGGCCAAGACAGATGATCTTCCAGATTTCTATATCATAGGCACGAATGAAGATCGACATCTTTTTTTTCCACGTCATATAATTTGATCCATCGAAGAATGGTGGTCGGTTCAAGGAAAGACCTTCTACCGGGGCAAATTGGAATGCCATTTGGATCGTCTTCTCCTCGGATGTTAAGACGCTTCTAGGAGTACCGCTCCGATACCAATTGTTGATCCAAGATTCAGTATACGCGCTATTGTGCGGAAGCGTATTTAAAGTGCGGAAAGATAAATCGACACATGATTTATAGAGGTTCGGCCAATACGTCCTCTCTTCTATATCTTTTTCTATAGGATGAAGATTAACCTATGCACCTCTCTTCTATCGGTCGAGGGATTACCATTACAAACTCGTCTTTTATCGGTCCGAGTAAACTGTTCACACACTTGTCTTTTTGTCAGTCCAAGTTAAACCGTTTTACTTTTCTATCAGACAAGGAATCAACCGATCTAGCTTTCTATGGGTACTAGATAAACCTCACGTGGATATAGATTGCGATTCTAACAATTCCAGATCTTTGATCCTAATAACAAAGAATCGAATCTTATCCTTTCTTTTACCTCTCGTGTATGAGTTTTCGTGTATCACACTCAAACTCTTGACAATATAAGCTCAATTACAACAACGATAGAATGTATAACAATATCTGATCAATATCTAGATTGCTTGAAGTTGTTGTAGGATGAATACCATTAGAAGTGGTATTTATAGGCTCCAAATCCTCAACTAGCCGTTAGCCTCTTTAGCCTTCATTATGTACATTATCAGCCATCCATTACGTATACATTATCATCCATCCATTACGTACGTTATCAGCCATCCATTACGTACGTTAGATGTATTACGTATGTTAACATCAACATGTTATGTACGCTAATCTCTTCACAAATCAGTCCAGTAGCTTCTGTCTTCTGTGTTACGTACGTTATCAAATCTCCCATTACGTACGTTAACAATAGTCAAAATATCTGTTGGATGCTGATCTATGCCATGACGTCGTCTTCAACGGCTCCTTGTTTGAATTCATAAAGACCTCATTACGTACGTTAACTCCTATGTGTTACGTATGTTATGTACCTTCGATAGCGTGCGTTATTCTGTGCATATAGCGTACGTTAATACCATCAGGTAACTTCGATGAGACATTAGGTAGCTTTCACATTACGTATGTTATCTGCTCTGCGTTACGTACATTAAGCTGATCAGGTGACTTTCCTTCTTGTCTGATGAGGTAACTTCATCAGGTGACTTTCATATTGTCTGCTCTGACCAGTTAGCTTTCCTTGACTGATCTGGTCAGGTAACTTTTTCCGTTCCGAGCGTCTTCGACTCTTTGTTGTTTTGTTTTGCTTCCTTCTTGTTTTACTTGTTTAACAACTAATTATCAAAACTCTATAATGAATATTTGGAATAAAACATTCCAACAAAAACGACACCTTTTGAGGCCCTGTATGGTAGGCATTGTACATCGCCACTTTGTTGGGATGAGGCCTCGGAGTTAGTGGTGATGGAACAGAATATGCTGTTGGAGACTAAGGAGAAGATTTCTATTATCCGAGACAAACTGTTGACTGCTCAAAGGCGATAAAAATCATATACTGATGTTTGTCGTTGACCCTTAGAGTTTGATATGGGGGACCATGTTCTGCTCAAAGTGTCACCGACTAAAAGAGTCTTCCACTTCGAGAAGAAAGGGTAGCTTAGTCTAAGTTTCATCCGGCCGTTTGATATTTTAGATAGAGTTGGTGATTTGGCTTATCGTTTGGCGTTACCACCAGCTTTGAGTCATGTCTTTAACGTATTTCACATTTCTCAGCTGAGGAACTATGTTGGCCACCGTATACTATTATACAGCTTAGAAGGGGGGTTTAATAAGCTGTATTCTTTTTTGAAGTTTAAGTTTGCATAGCGGAAGTCTGATACTAAGTTCCTGTGAACAACTGGGTAATATCTTATAGCTTGGTGCTTACAGGATTTTCAAGATAAGTATACTAAAATCGCAGGTAGTAGAAAAATAATAAGGACAGTAAGTAAAGACACACAGTTTAATGTGGTTTGACGTAATCCCCTCTACGTCCACATATCCTCCACACATCCTTACTATTAAAATCAAGGTGTACACAACTGTATGATTTTAACTAAACTCGTTGCTGTATTGGTCACACAGATTGGTACAGCCGACTGTAGCTTGAGCCGTTCACATAGATTGGCTTTGGGCTTCTTCGACTCCTTCCTTTACATAGATTAAAGCTTTGTTCTGAACTTTATTCTTCCCACACAGTTCGAAATAGCTCGACTTAGTCTACAGAGGGCTAAGGATCTCAACAATAGGTTTATGAGGTATCACGAATGGAACAACAATTGTAGGCTTGGTAAGATTCACTGTAGATGTGTTGTCCTTTGTTGAGAACTTGGATATTTCTTCACTCAAGATATCCACTGTGTGCTTGAAGTAATATATTGATTTTTAGATGATAAGCTCAATGATCAGTCTAGCAAATGTCCAGTTTTCACAGCGGTTTGAAGTTCCTTCCCAGTCCTGTTGGTTTTGTGTTTTAGTTTTCCCAAGTAAAACACCTACAACATTCTTTGTTGTAGCCAACGTCTCCTTTTTCTGTATTCTGAAGGCTTTAGCTATAGAATTTATCTTATTGGGTTGCTGTATGATTTTGCGCTGTAGGGACAGACTGTAGGGTGCATTTATCAAACACAGGGTATTATATTTTTCCAATAATTTTTCCCTTTTTGATAATGCCAAAAACCTTTAAAAAAACGCGGTTGTCTTCAAGTCTTCTATCGAACATTTTGATCTTTAAGAGTTAGACTAAAATTTGAACTGCTAGCAGGCAAGTTCTAAATTTTAAATCCCACAAGACTAAGTGTATTATATCTTAAATTATGATCGGCTCATAGGCACAATCTTATAATAAGTAATCTTACTTGAATATAATGTAACCTATGAACTGTTCGCAGACAAGTACTTACATTTTGAAACTTAGCAAGGTTTTATACTTACTAAATATTTCAATATAAATAGTAATCAAAGCAGTAACTGAAGATCACAAGCTTTAATCTTTTGAGGTAAATAAGATTTTTCATTGATAGTTTGGATTATAGTACTGTTTAAAATTGAAATAATACATCGGAGAGCATACAAGAAGGAAAATAAATACAACTATCAAAAGTTATCCCCTATAATGCTAGTTCTTCCAAGACATCCAAGAGGGGTCATGCTCAGTTCCTTTCGACCAGTTGACTAAGGTGTCTCTGCCTTGGTCCCTATAGATGCTTCTTCCTTCCTGGGAGACATCGTAGGCGAGAATCTAGTTTTCTGAGTGAATTAACCGATCACCCTTTAGATGCTTAGATTTCAGTTTAATATGCAACGAAAGCTTTCCTTCTGACAGGAGCCTTGGAAACTCCTTTGTAGCATCCGCTAGAGTTTTGAAGTGATTGAACATGGCAGATTCCCTGATGCGAGTACAAAAGTATCTCACTAGTTCATTGTTCTTCCACACCTTCAACTCTTCAGCTGATGGTTGCCTGCCTGTAGGGAGTAAGATCTCAGCGGGCTTCTATATTGTATATTTTCACAGAAAATTGGTATCATGGAACTTGGTTTGAGAACCAGTTACCCTGTATCCTCTTGCTCCTTGACCTAGCCCGGGCCGTCTAGTCTTCTGATGGCTGCAACAACATTGTCATTCAGTATGGCTTCCATCTCTTTTTCTTTCCCCATCCTCCATGTCCTTCCAGCCTCATGAGCTTTTTCCCCATTTTTGGTATTATCAAGCTCAGTGACTTTATCATGAATATCCCAAAGAATATCCATTGATTCAGCCTGCTTGTCTTTAAGATCTTTCACCGAGTCCACCAGACTAGCGACCACTGCTGCTAGGTCGTCAATTTTCTGATCATGAGCAGTGAGCCTGGATCCAGTTTACCCGAGAGAGGCGACCGTCTTGGCTTCCGAACTCTCAACTTTTCTTGCTCCTGCTTCAGGATCCTCTCATGATGTTTTTAAGCTGGTTTAATGCCTGCCGTAAGGCATTCGGCATGACGCAGAATGCTTCTTCAACAGCCTGCACAACTCTTTAAAGCTTGGGGAGTTCATCCCGAGCAGTTTCTCGTATCCAGTCGAGTTCCTTGCCAACATCATACAGAGCTTTGACAACATCCTATAAGAATATGGTTTGGCGACCGATTTGCTAAAGTTGCTCTATTCTAGCTTCAGTGTGGGGAGAGTGGGGATGAGAAATTTTGGAGTGAGAGGGCTCTCTTAGCTGTTTGATGACGATGTTACGGTTTGGATATTTTGGACTATCTTCAGCTTCAAAATCCTCATCTGATTCGGATGGTGAACCTGTAAGGATTAGAGTAGATACCTGTTCGGGGGCTGGAACTTCGGTTGGTTCATCCGGTGTTACTGTCTGTGAGACAGAGGGGAATGATTCCTCCTGTCTCCTTTCGGTTTTTGTAGCATGTTGTACAAGAGGGACTGGTTCCTCCTGGTGGCTCTCAGCTTCCGCCTGTTCCTTATAAGGGACTGAATCCTTCTGTTGGACGGCGCGAGATTCATCTTCCTCAATCGGAGGGACTGATTCCTAATTGGGCGGGAGATGATGGTTTCTACGGTTGCTAGTCTGGTGCAGCTTAACCAGATGATGTCCCCCGGCCCTCGACGGCCTTGGACTTAGCAATTTCTTCCTCGCGAGCATCTTCACGGCTCATGTTCAGACCTGTTTGAAGGGCGTTGTCATCCCCATCTGAGTCGGGATCTGAATGATGGTTGGAGCTTCGAGTATTTCGTCAGAATGTTTCTTCCCTTTCAATCGGCTTTTTATTTTTCCACGAAACACTCTGTGATCATCTCATGGCAAAAGGGATCATCCCATAAGATCAGGACCTCGACGTTTTGGATGTCCTTACTTCCAGTACAAACAGTTCTTCCTCCTTCTTGTCCTCCTAGTATTACAGGGAGTTGTATGATGCGACCCTGTATGCTTTCCATATTATAAAGCATTCGAATGCTTCATAGATATGGACTTAGAGAACTGTCTGATTAAGGATGTCGGTGAGGGAGGGACTCCGAAAACTAAAGGGTTCGAATGTCTGTTACATATTTTTGTGAACGCAAGTGCACATTGTCGTAATCAAGTAATAAAGTGATGAGAAAAGTATCGTTGCCTCGAGGACTGATGTACTAAGTACCAATTTATTAGTATTTATAATTTTATTTGAACGACCGAAATTTTGGGGTTGAATAATTATTAATAACTAAATGTTGCGATAAACTAAAAACAAACAATAAAATCGACAGTCCAATAAAAGGAGATCAAATAGGAGAAGAATATAGGATCGAGAATTCGCCACGGTTAATACAAATTAATCTTGATTAATATAATTTATGTAATTTCCCAATTTATTGAAAGCGAAGATTATAAATTAATCTAATGCCTCTCTCGTGGTCAGTAGAATTTTCCAAAGCGAACAATTCACTCTATTCCTAGGTGAGTTAATTCGACCCTAGCCAAAAAGTTCTAAAATCTTCAAAACGAGCTTCGTAATTCATATGAGTATATTCCTATCTCACAAGACAAAACGGTTTTCTCCCAATTTTCACTACTTACTCTCCTCTCCCGATTCAAGTTACGTAGTTATAACAATTCAATCATAGGCCACACAATTGAAAGCATTAAGAACAATTAGGGAAAACTCAATAGAAAAGGGAAAGGTATCAATAACGTAAAATCAAGAATTAATCCATCATAATACCGGTTTCATCTCAATCCTAGAATAATGCGGTCTAGCCTGACATGCTAGAGAATAATACACAAATATTTGAATTAAACATAAGGAAGAAATTCAAACACAATTGATGAACTTGTCTTCTTCCTTTTTCTGGCCTTGCTCTATGCTGCTAGGTATTATTCTCCTCTCCGTCGATCGTTTATTTTCTGACCTTAACTGCATTTTTATAACCTTCTTCCATCTCCAAAATGCGTCCGAGGATTAGGTCTAGTCCGCCTCCAAAATAGCCAAAATCGCGCGCTGAAATCAGGGTTCCCGCGCCGCGGGCCGCGACCCGGAATAAGTGCGCCGCGGCCCTAGTCCTTGTGCTGCCCAGGCCTGGGCGAAATTTCATTATGGGCCGCGGCTCAGAATAAGTGTGCCGCGGCCCCCGGTACAGTTTGTACCGTTTTGCTCTGTGTTATGCCTGTGACGCGGCCCAGCTTTGGTGCGACGCGGCCCACGACCGAAAAATGTCATTTTTGGCCCTTTTTCCACGTTCGAGCTTCCGGACTCTAATTTCCTTCAAAATGTGCAAATGTCATGCATTAGGGGCTCATTTTCACAGAGTTAAACCAAAATAAAGATAGAATAATGACAATAAAGTACACAAGAATAACATGTAACAAATACCCTCAAACTTAATCCTTTGCTTGTCCTCAAGCAAAAATCAATTTCAAACAAGAATACAAGTATCGTGGACAATCGTGCAAATCTATAGTGCTCGACTAATTAATACTACCCTGAAATCTCAAAGAATAATACGAATATCGTACTAGTGAGTCACCTTACGGACAATGATTTCTCAAGGTAACCATTTTTAGTGCTAATCTTAGCTCATGAAGAAAGTCAAGGCTCAAAGATTAACAAACGTGAATTGAGCCGACCGCCAATATGAATTTTGAGAGTATAACAAGCCAACTAGCCCAGTCCCACAGCCTCGTGGCAAAAACACAAGAGTTTCAGCATAAATAATATTCCCCAGACAGCACTCCCTTTTATTTAATAACTATTATGATTCGAGTTAACCACTAGGTTTTGACTCTCGGGATGTTTCATCGGAAAAACTCTAGGGTGGATTTCCATTCTCATGCATTGGGAACCGTTTGACGTAAAATACACTCATGGGGCTCATGAATGCTTTCTAGTTACTAAGTCTCCCTCTACAACGGAGAAAAAACTCGAATAGCTACTCCCGCACGTCCGATTCAAGGTTGCTGTTTTACGCGAATGTAAACGACGGGTCACGTAAATACATCCGGTTACTTGGCTTCCTATCGTCGGAGATGCGATTTTTCTGAACACCAATTCAATCTCTTACACATATCTATTCAAGGTCGTCGTTTTACGTGAATGTAAACTATGGGTTACGTGAATACACCAGGTTACTAGACTTCCAATCCTAGAACATGTCAGGATGTATATATTTTTGGGAATTTAAACTGTCCGAACCAATGTCTAACTGTAGGTACGTAATTAAATGCCCACAAGACTAATGTTACTGGACGACTAGCTAAGTGAATAGCGCCACCAAACATATAGACGAGGGCTCATGTAATGCGGACTACAAACACGTATGTCTCATTTCTTATATACCAAGACTACCACGGTGACGCAAAAAAATCAGACCGAAATAAATACTCGAGGGAAACAAATATCGCATAATGTGAACTCGACTAATACTCATCCGTTTCTTCAAATAGAAATCAGTATCATAAATTCTGTCTTACACAAGGCTACACGAAATACTCACGAATGAAAACAAGATCCAACATACCATAGAAGACAAGCAAGGCAACTAAATAAATAACAACTAAAAATAAATAACAACTAAAAAGTAACCCCCCCAAACTTGAGAAGTACATTGACCCCAATGGACGACAAATAAGAATAAGCTGTAAAAGAGAGGTCAAGTACTCCCTTGAGGAAAATTCAGGCACTGGCATCAGCCTCGTCCGGTGAAGTGGGTGGTGTAGGTGGCCTGGTCGGAGGGATGAAGGGTCTGTCCGGGTGAAGGATATGGCCCGTCCACACAGCTAAGTAATCCCGATGGTAAGCATCCCTCGCAGCTAAGCACCTCTCAGCCCGCTGATTTGCCCGGCGGACCTGCTCATACATCTCATGTCGAACGGCCGCGAGCACGCTGTCTTGCTCTGCTCGCATCTCCTCCCTCAAGCCGTCAAACATCGCCTGAAGAAGGTGATCTCTCGCTGGCGGTGGAGTGGACTCGGTCTGATCCTCAGTATCTGCCGCCGGGTCAAGAGTCAGAAGAAGTGGCCCTAATGAGTGCTCATGTGGCTCATATAGAAGAAATCCTCGTCCTCGCGGGTGTGCCCGCGCGCAACCCCACTGATCGAAATGAGAAATAATACGATGGTCGATCGGACCCTGAGGTGCTATAGTAGGCTCGTCATCCGACCAAGTCACACCCGACTGGCGGCATAAGGCGCAAATCAGAGAGGGATGTTTTAGCCCCATCTTGGCCCCTCCCTGGATGCACTGGAGAATAGACCGGGCCAGACGTGGGGCCACATCAAATCGAAGTCCGGTCGTGATGGCATATAGAAGTCGGGCGCGAGGAAGCAAGACAGAGCAGATCTGCGAAGTGGGGTCGACCCGTGAGCAGAGGAAATATATCCAAGCTCGCCTGAGCCGACTGAGATGGGAGCTCTTGAAGAAGAAAGCTGCGGACCCCAGGACACGCGTTTCCCAAACGGACTCCGGCTGAGTAAATGTCTCCAACAATGCCTCCCTCGTGAGGCTACCCATTGTCCGCGTGAATGCCCACTCATCTACCTCGGGTAGCTCGTATAAACTCTGAATCGCTGCTGCCGAGAAGTCCACTGTCTGGCCACGGACAACGACCTCAGTACGTATATCCGGTCACCCCAACATCTGTCCTCCCTGGATATGGCGTAATAACGCGTTGGCGTAGAATTTATGTACTATAGCTTGTCCACCCCATTTCGGTGATCATGGTTAATAGTTCGCCGTCTTGGGGTCCGGGAGTGAATCCCCGCTCAGGAATTATGGGCCGAGGATGAATTCGTTCATTAATGATTCGATGGATCTCAGGGTCGGAGAATTGCTGGGATTGCCCGTCCATCCGATTTTGCGAGGTTTCCCCTCTTGGGGGGATGATCGAGTCCTAGTCCTTGTAGAGCTCAACTTTCTCTTTCGGTCCATTGCGAATTCCTGGAAAATACACGCAGGATATCAGGACAAAATGTTATATGAAAGGACTACCCACAACTTATGAAGTGCGAGAAACGAATGTAGCGTTAAAAACTTCTCACTTTCGTATGAGGGATATGATGCGAAAATTTAACTCAAACTGAGCATTAAGGCAAGGGGGACATACACTATTCAGAATATCATGTTCATTTCCAAAGATTGATGATTTTTTTGTTCAAGAGTTTTACTAGGGCATTTCATCGAACACTTGATACACATGAACTCAAGTCAAGAGCAAAAGGATTATTTGTGAATTTATTCACCAACAACAAAATTTTTTAGCATGAATCCATGACAACATACGAAATACGAGCACATTGATCGGTAATTCTCAATATAATTCGATTGAAAAACTTGCTAGAAATCGGAAGAATTGTAAATACATCAACCAATAGAAACAAGACTACCCACTCCACAATTCTTGAATTAATCTCGGAAAATAAACTGAAAGAGTAATGATTACCTGGGCTTGATCAAAGATGATGATAAGAGAAGAGTTTGATTTGAAGGGATTAACCTGCACCGCGGAAGAAGAAGGGATAGAGAGTAAATCTATTTTCGACCGAATGAATCTTAGTTCAGCCCTCCCCGCTTAAATTCTTCAGCAGGGGCCGCAGCACATAGCAAGTGAGCCGCGGCCCGCAGTACAGGTTGTTTTGATGGTCTGGGCGTTTTGAAGCGTACCGCGGCTCGTTGTACGGGTGCCGTGGCTTCCAGGGTAAGTGTGCCGCGGCACATAGTACAGTTCGCTGGGCAAATTTCTGGGGCATTGGTGTGCCGCGACCTGTTCATTGCGTGCCGCAGCTCCTAGGCGATGTGTGCCGCGGCCCAGAACTAACGCGCTGCGACCCTCAGTATAGGAGGTTGCGCCAAAATGTGACTCTTTGCGTGCCGCATCCCACTCCTAGTGTGCCGCGGCCCTAACTTAAAATCTGCCCTGGAGAAGTTCCTGCGAAGGTTTTTCAACTGAAATCACCTAAAACACGTGAGAGAATCATAGCAAAGCAAAAATACTAAAATAAAATAGACTCCTAAAATGGAAAAACAATGAAAACTAAAATCTACTACTAATACTCGGGTTGCCTCCCGAGAAGCGCTAAGTTTATAGTCTTCAACCAGACATTTTGAAAATCAGTTTGCTTTTGGCAAACACCATTTGGACTCTGCCCAGTCCATCGAACCATTAATATATGTTTTAAATTTTTGACCATTAGTTTTTAACCGTTCGACTTTTGGTTTGGACATCCAACATTCTTTGCGAAAAGACTTAAACAATATTAACTTCCCAAAACACCCATATTGCAACTGACTTGGCACCCGTTTCACTTCCGGCTTAGTTTTCTTTTCCACAGACGAACTTATGACGGCTTGAGAATTTTTTAATGGTGGGTGAACGGATGATGAAGACGACATGTGCAAATGCCTAAGATACGCGACTTGTTCTACATTTTCTTAGATTTCGGAGCAACTAAAACAGATTCTGAACATTTCGACTGACAACTCTCCCGGTGTGTGTCTTTCACAAAAATATCTAAGCTTTCAATTTGAGAGATCGAAACACTTTGAATGTGACTTGTTCATCTTGAACCCGAAGCATCAATTCACCCTCCTGAACATCGATAAGAGTCCTAGCAGTGGCCAAAAACGGTCTACCCAAAATGATCGGAATCTCATGATCTTATTCCTTATCAAGCACAATAAAATCAGCGGGGAAAATGAATTTATCAACTTTGACCAGAGCATCTTCTATCACCCCTCTAGGGTACTTGATGGATCGATCTGCTAGTTGTAAAGAGACCGAAGTAGGTTTGGCATCCCTAATACCTAGTTTCTTGAAAATAGAGAGAGACATAAGATTAACACTGGCTCCAAGGTCACACAAAGCTCTATCAAACGACAAGTTTCCAATAGTGCACGGTATAGTGAAGCTTCCTGGATCCTTCAATTTAGGTGGGAGCTTTTTCTGCAGAATAGCGCTGCATTCTTCATTCAGTGCCACCATTTCATATTCTTCGAGCTTCCTTTTATTAGATAAAATCTCCTTCATAAATTTCACATAGCTCGGCATTTGTTCCAAAGCATCGGCAAAAGGGATATTAATATGCAATTCTTAAAGACATCAAGAAACTTAGAAAACTGCTTGTCTAACTCTTGCTTTTGCAGACGCTGTGGAAACGGGACTGGTGGTACATAAGTAGGATGTGTGGCCGAGACTGCTTTTAACTTGGGCTCTTCATTATTCACTTTCTCAATGGGGGTGCTCTTTTCTTTGCTACTCTTGGGCTGCTCGTGTAGCTCCTTTATACTTCGTAACTCAATAGCTTGCACATATTCCTTGGGATTCGTTTCGGTAGCACTTGGTAAGACACCTTGGGATCTAGATGACAATAGATTTGCAATATGCCCCAATTGAACCTCCAAGTTCCAAATAGAAGCGTAATGATTCTATAGAGTAGTTTGCGTGTGAGTCATGAATTGACTCGTGTTAGCTGCCAATTGAGCAATTGCATCTTCTAACGAAACCTTCGGTGGTCAAGGGGGCTGCTGTGGTGGCTGAGTGGCTTGAGCTTGTGGAGGATTGTTCAAAGCTTGCCCGTCCCTCCATGAAAGATTGGGATGATTTCGCCACCCTTGGTTGTAAGTGTTGGAAAACGGGTTATTCTGACGATTTTCATTTCCCACAAATTGAGCTTGTTCCATCTGAGATTTCTCAAAAGGATTTCCAACTTGACATTCAGCACTAGGATGAGATTCGTTGCACCAATTGCAAGTTTCCATGGTATTGGTAGAAGGAGTATGTGAAAAGGCTTGCAGTTGTTGAGTTAAAGCTGCACCTTGGGGTGATAGCATAGAAATTGGATCGTTGTCAAAAATTCCCATAACTCGCTTTGGATTCACACATTCTGAAGGCCACTTATAAGCATTTTCTGCCATAGCTTCCAGTAAAGAATGAGCTTCATCCATCGTCTTGCCCATTAAAGCACCTCCAGCAGCTGCATCAACAAGAGTGCGTGTAGAAGCACTCAGTCTGTTGTAGAACATTTGAATCTGCAGCCAATCCGGTAGACCATGATGGGGGCATATTCTTAGCAAATCCTTATATCGCTCCCATGCCTCATGCAGCGATTCCATCTCAAATTGCCCGAAAGTAGTTATTTCATTCTTGAGTCTTGCTGTCTTCGCCGGCGAAAAGAACTTAGCCAGAAAAGCTTGTGCTAATTCCGCCCAACTTGTGATAGAGCCATACGGGAGTGAATTCAACCAGAACTTGGCCTTGTCCCTTAGAGAGAATGGGAAAAGCCGTAGGCGAATGGCATCATCGGTAACACCGTTGTTCTTCAATGTGTCACAAATTTCGAGAAACGAGGCAATGTGAGCATTGGGGTCGTCATTCGCCAATCCGCAAAATTGGCTTGCTTGCACCATTTGGATGATAGCCGACTTGATTTTAAAATTGTTTACTTGAATGGTTGGGCGTCGAATCCCCGAAAAGTTTGCATTGATTTGTGGAAGTTCATAGTCACGGAGAGCTAATGCTGGTTGAACTTGCTGAATAGGGTTGTCAATCCCTTGATTTCCAGTGTTGTCTCCCATGATATCCGTAATCAATAGCTCACGTCTTTCCTTCTTGTTTTTCCACAGAGTGCATTCGAGTTCGGTATCCAAAGGGAATAAACCTTCGTTACCAAATCTTCTCATGCACTAAACGAACTCCTGAAAGGAAAACAAATAAAATAAATTTACACAAAAATAAAATAATGTTCAAATTAAGACTAAAAATACCGAAATTGATATTAGTAAAAACAATAAGTCCCCGGCAACGGCGCCAAAAACTTGTTACATATTTTTGTGAATGCAAGTGCACGTTGTCATAATCAAGTAATAAAGTGATGAGAAAAGTATCGTTCCCTCGAGGACTAATGTACTAAGTACCAATTTATTAGTATTTCTAATTTTATTTGAACGACCGAAATTTTGGGGTTGAATAATTATTAATAACTAAATGTTGCGATAAACTAAAAGCAAACAATAAAATCGACAGTCCGATAATAGGAGATCAAATAGGAGAAGAATCTAGGATCGAGAATTCGCCTCGATTAATCCAAATTAATCTTGATTAATATAATTTATGTAATTTCCCAATTTATTGAAAGCGAAGATTCTAAATTAATTTAATGCCTCTCCCGAGGTCAGTAGAATTTTCCAAAGCGAATAATTCACTCTATTCCTAGGGGAGTTAATTCGACCCTAGCCAAAAAGTTCTAAAATCTTCAAAACGAGCTTCGTAATTCATATGAGTATATTCCTACCTCACAAGACAAAACGGTTTTCTCCCAATTTTCACTACTTACTCTCCTCTCCCGATTCAAGTTACGTAGTTATAACAATTCAATCATAGGCCACACAATTGAAAGTATTAAGAACAATTGGGGAAAACTCAATAGAAAAGGGAAAGGTATCAATAACGTAAAATCAAGAATTAATCCATCATAATCTCGGTTTCATCTCAATCCTAGAATAATGGGGTCTAGCCTGACATGCTAGAGAATAATACACAAATATTTGAATTAAACATAAGGAAGAAATTCAAACACAATTGATGAACTTGTCTTTTTCCTTTTTCTGGCCTTGCTCTCTACTGCTAGATATTCTTCTCCTCTCATTCGATCATTTCTTTTCTAACCTTAACCGCGTTTTTATAACCTTCTTACATCTCCAAAACGCATCCGAGGATTAGGTCTATTCCTTCTCCAAAATAGCCAAAATCGTGCGCTGGAATCAGGGTTCCCGCGCCGCGGGCCGCGACCCGGAATAAGTGTGCCACGTCCCTACTCCTTGTGCTGTCCAGGCCTGGGCAAAATTTCATTACGGGCCGCGGCTCAGAATAAGTGTGTCATGGCCCCCGGTACAGTTTGTACTGGTTTGCTCTGTGTTATGCCTGTGACGCGGCCCAACTTTGGTGCGACGTGGTCCTCGACCGAAAAATGTCATTTTTGGCCCGTTTTTCCACGTTCGATCTTCCAGACTCTAATTTCCTTCAAAATGTGCAAATGTCATGCATTAGGGGCTCATTTTCACAGAATTAAACCAAAATAAAGATAGAATAATGACAATAAAGCGCACAAAAATAACATGTAATAATGTCCGGTTGGGGTCCGCTACAGGTATGGGAGTTTATTGAGGAGAGGGATCCCTGATAGGGTGGGACTACCTATTGGGAGAGGGACTCCTTATGTGGGTAGGGATCCAGTTAGGAGTGGTGGCTGTCGGCTCCGAATGGGCAGCCGGTTCACCAGTACCTTCCAACTTGACAAACGACTGGTCATACATTATAGCCGTTATGGGCCTAGGAACTGCTATGGGAACAGCCGGTGTTTCTTCTATAGGAGTTGCGTCATGTGGGTCGGCTACTGCGGCAGATGGTGCAGTAGGCGGAATTGCCTCAGTGACCGCTGTAGTCACTTGGGGTTCTGTAGGAACAGCTTCCAACTTGGAAGACTTCTTTGTCTTCGGCTTCTTCTTCTCGACAGCTTTAGGGTAGATGTTGTCGAAAATGGATCTCTTTTTACTGATGAGTTTCTTCTTGATATCATAAGACTTAGTGTTCGAGGAGTGCTCGGCAACGTCTCATGGATCACTTGATGTTGGTAGAGAGAAGGGGTTGGGCCTATCGGAAAGAAGAGTCGCTTTGTTGTATAAGGTGGGCTTGGAACCACCTACGAACTTTCCAGCGTGAATCTTCTTGGCAGCAGATGACTGCTGTATGCCACATCAAGTCAGAATGTAGTTCAGAATCAGGCCAAAAGACCTCCTTGCAGAATCTGGCTTGGAATCCTCCTCTTGAAGACGTCACATGATCACTTGGCACCAATTAACTCTCTCCAGACATGATGGCGACCGTCATGCAAAATCTTAGACTGGTATACATCTCAAAAGATCCAGTGCCGTTCTCCATAACACTGGAACAGAAATCATGAAGATAAAGGTATGGGGGGTGAAGTTCCTCTTATGGCATGACAAATGGACTTCAGATGGCAGGGAGTTGCCGGTGAAAAGATTCCAGTAGGCGACCCATAAATCTTCAGAGCCAAAGTTTCCAACTCCTCCAGAGTCAGAACATCATAGGGCAACTTGTACAGTTTCTCAAGGAGTTCCCAATTGATGGAGACCTCCTTCTTCTGCATAATGCTCACAATAGTAGTAAGACAGAGCCCTTCTTTTCAGATACATAATGGAATTCAACATCCATAAACAATTCCCCCACAATCTGTTCATCGTATTTTTCTGGGTGAAGGCTACCCAGTTTATACAGACCAGTTTGCTTGACACGGGAAATAACAAGATTCATACCATTCATATCTTCATCCTCAGATATTGTGTGCTCTTAAAGAACAGAGCAAACAAAGATTCGTCCATCAATAATGATGTCCTTCTTCTTCAGAGAAAGTGACGAAGTTTGAGAAGATGACTTTTTGCAGTAGATAGAGAAGATAGAAAACTTTTAAAATATATAAGTTGTATATTGTAGGCTCGTTTAATATGCAGAAAGCGTAAAGAGTGTGTGGATCAGCATTTTGGTCCTTTTATAATGTGCGGGAAGGCTAGGACATAGTGAACGGTCAGATTTAAGAGATGGGAATCATCTTTGAATAAACGTACAGGATGAATTCAGATGTAACTCGTACATCTAATCCATCAGTTTTTGAAATTGATGCTCGGTCCCACCTTTGACACACTTCAGATTCCACTATTTCACGAGGCGGTTTGAATTTTAAAAGAGCGGGTTTTAAGGTATTAAAGTCCAGGTGTCGTTTCAGCATGAATGATAAATTGTTTTAACTTCAGACGATGCACGTGGACTAGAAACTTTTTTGAAAAGGTTTAAGTCTATGAAATTTGATACGCTTAAAATATTAATTGAAATCCTACAGTGTTTGTGCTACATCCGCGAAGTACAGCATTCCCCCTTAAAAGGTACATACAAGATTCAATTCTTACAGCAATTGAAGATTAATGCTGTATTCTTGGGTGCTACCATGTTCCCCCTTAATTAATGCACACTTCATCTGTAGAAAGGTAATTATTCCTTCTTCCTATAGTAATGATTTAATTCGTAGTTTTGAGTATATGATAAGTTAAAGTGGACACTGTATTCATGAGTCTTACAGTATCCCCCTCAATTGATGAGTGAAATTAAAAACTTACTGGGAGTTTTAGTCGAGCTGTAGCATTCCCAATTCCTGGCATAACATACAGAACCTTTTGTGCTAAGAGGCTTTGTAAAGAAGTCGGCCAACTGAATATATGTATGAATTTTCTAGATCCGGGCATCTTTATGCTCCACATGATTCCTAATGAAGTGATGCTTCATGTCAATGTGCTTACTCCTCAAGTGCAATACAGGATTGTGCGTGACTGTGATTGCGCTCATGCTGTCACACATGATTGGAGTGTCTCTTGCCTGAATGCCATAGTCCTGCAATTGTTGCAGTATCAAGAATATCTGCATTCAGCATCTTCCAACAGCATAATATTCTGACTCAATTGTAGAAAGTGAGTTGGACAATTGTTTCTTATTGAACCATGACACAAGTCTAGGTCCAAGGAAGTGACAAGTCCCGCTCATAGTCATCCTATCCAATTCATAGCCTACGAGATCCGAGTCGTTGTAGCCCACCAAATCAAATCCTCCTTCTTTAGGATACCATAATCCTACATTAATTGTTCCTTTAACGTACTTAAGAATTCACCTGGCTGTGGTGAAGTGTGACTCTTTAGGTGCTACCTGATACCGAGCAAACATTCCTTTAGCAAATTGGATATCGGGCTTGCTGGCTGTTAGGTACAGGAGTGAGCTTATAAGTTTACTGTAGAGTGATTAATCAACTGGCTTTCCAGCTTCGTCAGCACTTATCTGTGCAGAAGTGCTCATAGGGAGAATGAGGAATTAGAACTATTCATCCCAAACTCGTTGAGCAGCTACTTGCTGTATTTGTCCTGGTTGATGAATATACCCGTAGGAAGTTGTTTAACCTGCAACCCTAAGAAATAGCTAAGTTGTCTCATCATACTCTATTGAAATTTAATTTTCATGAGATGGGAGAACGTTTGGCACAGATCAAGGTTAGTTGTACAAAAAATAATATCTACATATCTTTGCACCATAACAAGATCATCACCTTCTTGGATTTTGGAGGGAGGGTTTTGTCCACCTTTCTCAAATCCATTGTTGATTAGGTATAGTGACAGGGTTTCATACCATGCCCTGGGTGCTTGCTTAAGCCCATACAGTGCTCTCCTTATCTTATACACAAGATCTCCTCCTTCTGTGTTGGCAAACCGAAGGTTGTTCAACAGATACTTCTTCAGCTAGGTCTTCATTTATGAATGCACTCTTTACATCCATTTGATATACTATAAAATTTTTATGAGCTGCAAACGCTAGAAATATCCTAATGTCTTCTAGTCTTGCTACAGGAGCAAATATTTCATCATAGTCTATTCATTTTTCCTATCTGTAGCCTTGGGCAACTAGTCTGGACTTGTTCTTTATGATAAGGCCATTTTCGTCCTTTTTGTTCCAAAATACAAATTTGGTTCCTATGACAGTTTTATGGGTTGGTCTAGGGACTAGGTACCAAACATTTTTTCTTTCAAAACAATTGAGTTCTTCTTCCATATAGGTGATTCAGTGAGAATTATTAAGAGCCTCATTGGTCGAAATAGGTTCAGATTGTGCTAGGAATACAACTAGAGTGTACATAACAAGTCTCCTAAGTTCATCTTAGGATCTCCATACAGAGAACTGAGACTTTTCAGAACTAGAATCTATCTCTTCTTGTGCACAGTATACAATTCCTTGTGTACTCTGTATTTTTATTCGGGTGGATGCAACAACATCGGTATCACCAATTATTAGCTCCTGAGGGTTATCTATTAACCACCTCCTATCGGGTTCTAGTTCAGCATCACTTGTCGAATCTTGTTGAGCTGTAGTTTTAGCTTCAACTTCTACAGCATCAGCTTCGACTACTTCTTCTATTCTTACAGTAGTGGGATTAATCTCTAAATTTACAACAGGTTCTTCTGGCGTCTGTGGGATTTACTCAATGGATAGCGTCTGGATGCCTTGGGTTAGGTCTTGTATCCCTGTGGGGTCGCAATGGGATTCATCAAAGACTACATAGACGGACTCCTCTATTGTCAGTTTCCTTTTGTTGAATATCCTAAACGCCTTGCTGACAGAGGAGTATCCAACGAAAGTACCTTAATTTGATTTTTCATCAAATGTCTTGAGTTGATCCTTTCCATTGTTAAGAACATAACACATGCGTCCAAAAATTTGGAAGTACGCAACCATTGGAGTTTTATTATTCCATACCTCGTAGAGATCTTTTTAGCATCAATCAAAAGCTAGAAAAAGATCTGTTGTGGTGCTTATTGATGATACATCGGTTCTGTGTATAGAATGCTGTATTTGTTGCTTCTCCCCAGAACCGCTCTGGCAACTTGCTAGCAGCTAACATGGTTCTTGTTGATTTTTTCAGCATCCTGTTTTTTTTTCTCGGCAACACCATTCTGTTGAGGAGTGTGGGCTGCTGAGTATTAATGTTGTATGCCATTATTCGTATAGTACTGCTCTATAAGGCAATTTTTGAATTTTATACCTCTGTAGGGGAACGAATAGATACAATACTCGGTCATTTCTTATTTTGAAGCTTTTTCAGGTGTTACGGCGGCTTGGTGGTTGTCTATTTCTTCTTATTCAGGAAGATGGTCCAACAGTACATGGAAAAAAATCACAATGATAGGATAATATTTTTACCTCCCAGACTGACAAGATCGATCGGACCGTAAAGATCCATATGTAGCAAGTCCAGGACCCTGTGGGTTTGAAAGATATGATTTGCTCTTCTTTGAAGTCTTGACTTTCTTGCCTTTCTGATAGGGTCCACAGATGTTTTTCTTATGAAATGAAACATCGGGCAAGTCTCTGACCACTCCCCGTCGATCTAACTTATTGATGGTCTTGAAATTGATATGAGATATCCTTTTGTGCCATAGCCAGCTTTGATCTGCAGTGCCTTTGGCAACAAAACAAGGAATTACAGTACTTGTGGGTTTCCAGTCAGCAATATACATGTTACTTGACCGGATTCTATAAGGACAATATGATTAGTAAGATTATAATGTAGTCCTTCTACGTAGGCTACGTCGGTGACCTTGAATTTTCCTACAAGAAGGGTTTCTTTCCCTATTGTTTTTTCTTTTGATTTGGCACCGAATCGCACCTTTAGACCAGGACCTTCCACATAATATGTCAGCTTGGTGATATTTCCTGTCATATGGCGAGAGCATCCGCTATCGAAATACCAGATGTCCTTCTCCTTGATATCCTCATCCTCACTGTCATTATCATCCTCTTCCTTTGTCATAAAGTACACGTAGGCTTTATTTTCAATTTCATCATCGGAGGAGTCAGTGTCGGTAATCTCCTATAGGCATTTTTCTATTTCGATAGATGAGGGCAAGGCTTCTGATTCTCCGATTAGTGCATTTAGTTTGATTCTCCAGACATGCCTTTTCTCGTCCTTATCTTGTTGCTCAGCTTCGGGCAGCTTCTGTACTTTAGGATGAGGACATCTATCTGCATAGTGTCCTGGTTTCATGCAGTTATAGCAAAGATTAGAATCTGTGGATGATGGCGATTCAGAACTCACCTTGTTGAAAGATTTAGGCATGTAGGGAACCTTTCCGGATTTCTTAACAAATTTATGAAATTTTTGCATGGGCAAGGCCATTTCATCTTGTGACAGGATGTCATCATCACTATCGGCTGCTTTGGATATGCTGGGGGCAGAGCTGTGTCTCTTATCTGATATAGCAGCGAGTGCTGTAGTCTTTGCAGGTGACTTCGCTCTTCTGTCAATATCATACTCAAAAGCTTTGAGGCCAGAGAAGAGATCGTATGTAGATATATCATTTAAATTACAAGACACAACATGCATAGTTGTGGTCTTAATGTCCCATTGGGCAGGGAGTGATCTAAATATTTTAAGATTTTTGCCCTTTGGGGTATACACTATACCCAATACTTCACGTTCACCGACAATGCCGGTAAATCTAAGGTCAAGTTCCTCAAGTTTTACAGAAGATTTCATTTCGAAGGATTTCAATTACTGAGTGAGTTTTGAAATCTTGTTTTCTTTTGAGAGCTCAGTCTCACATATTAACTTGAGTTTCTCCTAGATTTCTTTAGGTTTCTTGCAGCTCTTTACCTTGGAGAATGTGCCTTCGTCAAGAGTGACAAATAACGCATTCTTGTCGACGTTATCTAGATTCGCACGTTTGCGATCATCGATTGTCCACTGTTCCCTTTCTTTCTCAAGCATTTTTGAATGAGTTTGTCCTTCTATTCTGGTGATTGGATTGACCTAATGATTTTGATAGGTCCTTCTTGAATGACAAAGATCATTTCTTCGTGCATTGCGGCAAGATGGGCTTCCATCCTGCTTCTCCGGTCATCAAATTTATTAATAAAAAATATGGGAATTTTGTTGATCATAGATGTATCCATGGCAATAGTAAGATGAATGATAGATATATAAAAATGAAGTTTACAAAATCTAGTGATTTGTATATCTGATTCATTTTAAGGATCGACTGATTCTTTGTATATCCGATACCACTTTTTGGCCATATTATACTATTATACAGCTTAGAAAGGGGGACTGAATAAGCTATATTCATAGCAGAAGTCTGAAACTAAGTTGCTATAAATACAGCAACTCTTTAATCTCTTTTAGCTTGGTGCTTACAGGGTTTCAAGATAAGTATACTAAAATCGCAGGTAGTAGGAAAACAATAAGGACAGTAAGTAAAGACACACATTTTAATGTGATTTTAGGTATTCCCCTCTATGTCCACAGGTGCTCCACACAGGAGTAAGAAGTTTATTAAACTCAAAGCGTACACAATTGTATGATTTTAATCAAACACGTCTTTGTATCGTTCACACAGATTGATAAATCCGACTGTAGCTTAATCCGTTCACACAGATTGGCTTTGTGCTTCTTCGACTTGCTTCTTCTCACATAGATTGAAGCTTTAACCCAAACTCTATTCTTCCCACACATGTCAGAATAGCTTGACTTAGTCCACACAGGGCTAAGGATCTCAACAGTAGGTTTATGAAGTATCACTAATTGAATAGCAGTTGCAGGCTTGGTAAGCTTCACTGTAGATGTGCTGTTCTTTGTTGAAAACTTGGATATTTCTTCACTCAAGATATATGCCGTATGCTTGAAGAAATATATTGCTTAAGCTCAATGATCAGTCTAGTAAATGTCCAGTTTTCAGTAGTTAGCAATGTTCTCTTGCTTGGGCTATTTATAACCTTGGTTATAAATGTAGTCGTTGCCGGTTGCTGAGATTAGATAGATCTGATTGGCGGCTTTAGAATGTTTAAATTAAAGGTGTTTTGCATTTAATGCTTTAGACATTCTCTTTGATCCGCATTAAATGCTCTTCTGTTTGTAGTCTCTTTAGCCGCATTAAATGCTGTCTTGTCAACATTAAAATGCTACTTTAAAACAGTGAATACTTTATGAATAAATAAAGTTTATTTCACTACGGCCAGTCCTGTTGGTTTTGTATTTTACTTTTCCTAAATAAAACACCAACAACATTGTTTGTTGTGGCTAACGTCTCTTTTTGCTGTATTCTGAAGGCTTTAGCTATAGGATTTATCTTCTTGGGTTGCTGCATGATTTTACGCTGTAGGGAAAAGCTGTAGGGTGCATTTATCAAAACACAAGGTATTATATTTTTCCCAACAAAGTATGTCTCCAACCCGAGTCATTGTTGGGAATCGATGATATATCAAAGTGCACAACGAAAATATAAATGGATCAAACGAATAAATCCGAACCCCTAAGAGGATCGACTAAGCATCGAATATACGAATATAATAAATCAAAACATGAATTAGAAATCATACCCTTGAAGTTCTTTAATTAAATGTTGAGGGGAAACGACCCAAGATTTAGCAAAATCCCGAGCACCGAAAACACCGTGCCACTACGTATCACGCATCGAAAGATGACCAGAAAATTTTCTATCAACTTATTCACGAAGAATACGGCTAGAAGTTGATAGAATTAGCTTATATATAATTTTACAAATATTCTAAGTATTTTATAAAATTATTTTCCTCTCAAAATACACTTAAAACACAAGTGTATGAAACAAGAAAATTTTTATCCCTCCTCACTTGATGCTCACGGCCACAAAGGAAAAATGATGATGTTGTGTAGTCTTGATGTGTTGTAAACTTGATACATAATTAATCTACAACACACTATACACCAAAAGAATTTGATTTGTTTATACACCATGTATAACCAAGTTAATCAAATATCTCATCATATCTCACAAAGGAACAAAATGAGATAATACACCATCAAATGGTGGGGCATGGGGTGGCCAAGCATGAAAAAATTAAGGTCAGTTCATTTCAGTCCGTGAAACGAACCCTCGTGTATCTAGTCCGACAGATAAACCTTGGTACATGTCAATATTAATACAATTAATTAATCTAATTAATTATATTAAATATAAATTCTCTAATAAATAATATGAATAAAATTAATTATCCAGTAATTTATTTAATTCATAAGACCGGTTTAATTTATCCAATAAATTAAATTATACATCTAATGTCCAATATTAACTAAGAGAGAATAAACTAAATATAATCTGTCTTCAATTCCTGTGTCGCGACTCTGTAGGTTGAGCTCAGTTAGTATTGGGAGGATCCAATGAGTGTTAGCACCACCTAGCCAGTCCTATGGGCTGCAACGTAACCTAACTGAGAACGAATAACATGGATCATTGTTGGCCACTATGTATACAGAATACAGCTTGGAAAGTGTTCGAGCAACAAGCTGTACGATTTTCAAATTTGAGTGCGTAGCGGAAGTCTTGTAACAGTAAGTTGCTATAAATACAACAACTAAGTATGCAGTGTATACTTGAAATAATCACAGTTATGAAAACAATAAATGCAGAAGGTAATTAACACAGTAATTAAAGTGGTTCGAGGTAAACCCCTCTACGTCCACTGGTCCTCCACACAGGAGTAAAACGTTTATAATAAACACTACGTACACAACTACGTGTCTATAATCAAACTTATCCTTGTATCGTTCACACAGATTGATACAAAGACTGTCCCTTTCAACCGTTCACACAGATTGGTCAAAGCTAACACTTGACTGGCTTCTTCACACACAGTTCCGAAGCTTCGTCTCTACAATGCAGATCCGTAACACACAGTTCAGGAAAAGCAAGGCTTTCTCAGTTCACACAGGGCTGATGGTTTTATTCAAAGTAAGAACGTTGGTTGAACAACAACTTGACTTTCTTGAGCTTTAGGCTGATAATGTGTTGTTCAGGGATGAGCACTTGTATATTTCTTCTCTCAGGATTGGCAATTTGCTTGAAGAAGTATTATTGCTCTTGATATACTGTTCTTTAGAGGATCTCGTGGAATCTCAGTATATCTTAGTTTGCTCAGTTTGAATATTCTTCACAGATGTATGATTGCATGTTCGTGTATCTATCTATATCTCTGTCTTGAACTTCAAACTTCGGCAGTATATATAGTTTTTGAAATAGATCCGTTGAGAAAGATCCATTGAGCAAAAGTCCGTTCCAACTGGATGGTTGACTTGTATGGACCAAGATCTGGATTTTGCTCTGTATGAAGATCTTTGTCGGATTTAGTATTTAAATACTTTATCCTTTCAGTATTTAAATACTTCTTTTCAAACGGGATATGACTGTAGCGAATGAAGCAGATTCCATTCTAACGGTCTTCAGTCCTGTTTGAATAAGTATTGAGGAAATTAATACTTACAGCTTGTATGCTGTATCCAATTATGCTGTAGGCTATATGGAAGCGGCTGCTGTATGGAGTGTTGCTGTATGAGGGGACAGCTTCCATACTTAGCGCTATATGACTCTGTTGCTGTATGATGACAACGCGAAGGCTTGCTGTATGTTGGCAGTTTATCAAAACATCGGATAGGGTTAATTATCCCAACAATTTCCCCCTTTTCGATAATTGCCACATCTTCTTTGAAACCTCTTGATATGCCAAAAGTTCTTGATGATGCCTAAACCTTGATGTTGAAACCTTTTTGAAACATATTACAGGAGAGTCTTCTTGGTCTTCTGTCGAATGTTCTGGCCTTCAGCAAATAGTCTAATATTATGAACTGCTCGCAGGAGAGTTCAACTTTGATAGGAAAGAGTATTACAACTTAAACTTATGATCGGCGCACAGGCACAATCTTACAGTGTAATTTAGTTGAATTACAACTTAACCTATGAACTGTTCGCCGACAAGTTCTTCACAGCTTTGTATACTAAACAAGTTCCATACATTTATACGGCAAAAATTAATTGAAATCATAATCAGACGGTAAACATATACGTAGATCACGAGTTGTAATCTTTCAAGATAAAAATATATTTTATTGATAATGAGCAAGGATTACAATATTCTAAAGAAAAGATACAGAATAGGATCCTACAGGCTAACTCCTGTAGCTAGCATGTCTCCATGGCCTTTTGTCAAGATCATTCTCGGTTCCCTTCCACCAATGCTGTAGGTAATTGTTGCCTCGATCTAAATAGATCGCTCTTCCTTCACTAGATTTGTCAAAGGCAAGAATCCAGTCATCAGGGTGGGTGATCCGATCTCCTGTCTGGTGCTTGGATTTCATTTGGAGTTGTAGGGGGAGCTTTCTTTCTTCCAGCATTTTTGCAAATACATCCGCAGCCTCCGCCAGTGTTCGATACTTGTTGAAGATGGCAGACTCCCTGATGAGTTTTACAAAGTATCTCATTAGTTCGTTCTTCCTCCATTCCTTCACTTCTTCTGTTGTAGGATGGCGTTTGGTTGGTAAACGGAATTCTGAGGGCTTCTACACGTTTTTCGTCCAAGGTATTTTGGGATCATGGAACTCTGGACGAGAACCAGAAACCCTGTACCCTTGTGCAGGAGCGGCCAATCGGTTGATCGCGGCATTGATGCTGTCTTGTAATGCAGCTTCCATCTCCTTTTCTTGCTCCAGCCTTAATCTCTTTGTAGCTTCTCTAGCCTCTTCCCCCTTTTTGGCCTCATCAAGGTAAGAGACCTTCTCATCTAGGATTTCCAGGATTCTCATTGCGTTATCCTGTTTGGTCTCAAAACTTGACATTTTATCTACTAGTGATTTGAGCACTAGTGAAATATCATCAATCTTTTTGTCGTGGCCTCGAAGGTGGGATCCTATTTCAATAAGAGCTAATACAATTTTGGCCTCAGAAATACGAAGCTTGGCTTGTTCTTCCAACAGAATTTGCTCCTGGCACTGTTGAAGTTGGTTTAGTGCCTGTTTGAAGACGGTGGGCAAGATACGGAAGGCTTCTTCCACTTTTGACACTTCGTGCCTGACACCGGTCATTTCTTCAACTGTAGATTTATGTAACAAATCAATTTCTTTTTCAACAGCATGCAGGGCATTAACAGCGTCCTGTAGGAAGACAGTTTGTCGGCCTAGCAGTTGCTCGTTCTTTTCAATCGTTCTGGGAGAGTCGGGCTGGGCAAAATCTTCAGCTCCGTTTAGTTGTCTCAAAGCCACACGAGAGCGTGACTCGAGTTGGATATCTTCGGGTAGGAGACCGTCGTCGTATTCCAAGACCGGTGAAGATGCGGGAGCATCAGATGTTGGAGCGGCAACTGGGGGGACTGAATCCTCATGTTCCGGAATGGATGTGGTAGACATAAGTACAGGAGGGACTGATTCCTCCTGCTATCTCTCATCATCCGCCTTCTCCGGCAGAGGGACTATTCCTCTTGCAGGATGGCGCGGGTCTGGTCGTCCTGTTGGGTGGTGATAGGCTCGGGTGCCTGTTGAGAAGCTATTTGCTCATCGGTGACAGGAGGGATTGATTCCTCTTGTTCTTGTGCAGATTCTTGTTGATGGAGAGGAGATTGATGTTGGATGGATGTCCCTTGACCATGTTGGTCGAATATTCTTGAGAATTCCTGGGCTTGAGCTTCCTCACGACTCATTCTTAGACCTACCTGGAAGGCGCTGTCTGAGTCATGATCAAATTTTGGATTTTGTGGAGTTGAGTCAGTGGATTTTGATTTGTCCTTGAGTCGGGCCTTCTCCTTTGTCATAATACTGCTAGAAATAAGCTCATGACAGAACTTGTTGTCCCATTGAAGTAACAAGTGGATGTCCTAACAGTCTGTGACTTCCAAAATGAAGGCTTCTTCGTCCTTCCATTCGCTCCAATGGTACAAGGTGTCATATGGTGCAACTCTATATGACTTCCACTGAATGAAGCGTTCAAAAGCTTGCTCAACCTACAATTGAAACAAGGTGTCATTGATGAGTACTGTGGGGGAGGGACTCCGAACAACACTTGGGTTTACTATCGGCATTGGGTCCTCGACAGGTATGGGATCCTGTGTCGGAGATGGATCCTGTACGGTTGTGGAATCCCGTATAGGAGATACGGTTTTCGGCTCAGTGAATGCAGCCGATTCACCATTTCCTTCAATTTTGGCAAGCAATTGATCATCCATCATAGCTGCCATAGGCTCGGGATCTGCACCGTGTGCAGCAATTGTTTTTTCCACAGGGGTTTCGCCCTGTGGGTGTAGCTCTGCGGGTTGCGCCACAACGTCTTCGATGGGAGTGACAGATTGAGTCACTGTGACCTTTGATTTTGATTTAGAGGCTTTCTTCAGCTTCTTCTTTGCTATGAGCGGTGACGCACTGTCAGACACGCTCCTTTTTCTTTTCTTGTGGGATTTTTCTTCATCAGCAATCCTTCCTATGATATCCCTCGGATTATCATAGGTCTACATGTAGTTGACATAGGGTCGGTTGTCTTGAAGACAATCCTTGTTGAAAACTGTGGGCTTGCTCCCACCAATAAACTTCCCGGAGCTGATTTTCTTAGCATCACGAGACTGTGGCGTGCCAATTTTCGTGAGAAGAGAATTCAGAAAAAGCCCAAATGATTTATTTTGAGAGACAGGCTTCGAAACTTCTTCAGGCAGCCTCTTCAGAATAGCTTGACACCAGTTGACTTTTTCGCCAGACATAATGGCGACCATCATTCTAAACCTCAAGTTGGTGCACATCTCGAACGCACCGGTCCTGTTTTCAACAACATGGCAGCAAAAATCATGCAGATAAACATAAGGTAAATAGAAACGCTTCTTATGGCAAGAAGGATGCACGTTCCTGTCCGAGGCATTGCCAGTAAACAATCCCCAATAAGTAGCCAGAAGATCCTGTGACCCGAAGGTCTCAAGGTCTTCCATCTTCTGTCCATCGGAAGGTAGCCTGAAAAGAGTTCCAAGAAGAGAGTGGTCAACACAGATTTGGACTCCACGGACTGTGGCAGTGATGTCACAAACATCGCCTCCTTTCTTCAATGAAAATAACTTCACAGATGCATCGAGATAAAATTCCTCAACGAGACGCTCATCATATAGATCTGGGTGCTGGCTACCAAGGCGGTATAAGCCTTGTTGCTTAATCCTGTAGATGACATGCTCCATTCCGTCAAGATCTTCACCCTCAGATTTGATACATTCCATGACGATAGATCGAACGAACAGACATCCGTCGATGATGTTTTCCCTATTTTTCATCGATTGAGAAGAAGTTTGAGATGATGCCATTGTTAGGGAGATAGGGGTTACAGAGAATGAGTGCAGAAAGTTCGCAAAAAGAAATATAGGATGTATGCTCTAAGACAGTTTAATTTTGCAGTAAGCGTAAAAGTCGAAGGGAGCACGATACAGTCCTTATATATTTGTGGGCGATGGAAGTTGTAGGTTTTTTGCAGACAGTGAACGGTCAGATTTAAGGTATGAGAACCGTTGTTTTAAATGAACGAATAGGATGGACTGAGCATAACAGGTACATTTTATCCATCAGATTTTGAAATTATAGCGGGTCCCACATATGACGTTTAGTCTTCCTTTATAGCCCGAAACGGCGGTGTGAAATTATAAGATAATTTGAAAAGTCGCGGCGTTTGATAGAAAATAGTCCAGATGTCATGCAAACCATTTATTGCAAAGAAGTTTGATATAATGACAGGGCACATGGACTAAAAATTGTTTTAAAAGGAATAACATATTATTATATTATTAATTTATTTTTCCAACAGTAAGTGTTGTATCCGCGAAAATATAGTGTTCCCCCTTAAAAGGTACATACGGGATTCAATTTCATACAGCAATCTTCGGATTAATACTATATCCATGGGTCATACTGCATTCCCCCTTAATTAATGCACACGTTAGTTGTAGGAAAAGTGTCTTCGTTGTCCTACAGTGCTGCCGGAATGTCTCAGTGTACAGATAATTAATGGTGGATACTGTATTCGTGGGTCTTACAGCATTCCCCCTTAATTGTTGAGTAAAAGCATTAAAAACTTACAGGGAGTCAGGCTGTAGAAAACCCAATTCTTGTCGAAGCATACATAATCTTGTTGTGCCGAGAGACTTGGTAAAGATATCAGCTAACTGGAAATCTGTATGAACTTTTTCCAGCCGAACATCCTTGTTCTCAACATGATTCCTAATGAAGTGATGCTTCATATGGATGTGCTTAGTGCCAGAATGCAAAATAGGATTATGCATTATTGCAATTGCACTCGTGCTGTCGCACATAATGGGTGTTTCCTTGACTTCAATTCCATAGTCTGACAGCTGTTGTTGCATCCAAAGGATCTGCATATAGCAACTACCAGCAGAATAGTATTCTGATTTTGTCATGGAAAGCGAGTTTGCCAATTGCTTCTTACTGAACCAAGATACAAGTCTAGGTCCAAGAAAGTGACAAGTTCCGCTTGTACTCTTCCTATCTAGCTTGCAGCCTCCAAGATCCGAGTCGCTGTAGCAAACCAAATCGAATCTGCCTTCCTTAAGATACCATAGTCTTACATCGACTGTTCCTTTTACGTACTTCAGGATTCGTTTGGCTGTTGTGAAGTGTGATTCTTTAGGTGCTACTTGATATTGCGCACACACTCCTACAAAAAATTGGATATCGGGCCTGCTAGCCGTTAGGTACATCAGTGAGCTAATTAGCTTCCTGTAGAGTGATTAATCAACCGACTTTCCAGCTTTGTCAGCACTAATTTGCACGGAAGTGCTCATGGGGGTTGACGATGATTTAGAGCTATTCATTCCAAACTTGTTGAGAAGCTCCATGCTGTATTTTTCTTGGTTAATGAAAATCCCTGTAGGCAACTGCTTTACCTGCAATCCTAGGAAATAACTAAGTTCTCCCATCATACTCATTTTAAATTTAATTTGCCTGAGATGAGAGAACCTTTGACATAAAGCAAGGTTAGTTGAACCAAATATAATATCATCTACATATATTTGAACCATCAGGAGGTCATCACCTTCTTGTATTTTAAATAAGGTCTTGTCCACAGCAGCTTTCTCGAAACCATTATCGGTTAGATACAGGGACAGGGTCTCATACCACGCTCTAGGTGCTTGCTTAAGTCCATATAGCGCTATCCTTAGCCTGTATACAAGGTCTCCACCTTCTGTGTTGATAAACCCTGGTGGTTGTTCAACATAGACTTCTTCGGCAAGTTCTCCATGCAGGAATATGCTCTTGACGTCCATTTGATAAACAATAAAGCTCTTATGGGCAGCAAAGGCTAAAAATATCCTAATGGCTTCTAGTCTGGCAACAGGGGCAAAATTTTCATCGTAGTCTATGCCTTTCTTCCTGTTTGTAGCCTTGTGTGACTAGACGGGATTTGTTTCTGATAATGAGTCCATTTCCATCCTTCTTGTTTCTAAATACCCATTTTATTCCAATTACGGATTGATGCGTAGGTCTGGGTACTAGATACCATACATTGTTTCTTTCGAAACCATTAAGCTATTCTTCCATAGATGTAATCTAATGAGAATTGTCTAGAGCTTCTTTGGTGGAAACGGGTTCAGATTGAGCTAAGAATACAGCGATAGCGAACATATTAAGTCTTCTAAGTTCGGATAGAGACTTCCATACAAGAAATGGAGATGCCTCAGACTCTAGTTCTTCTTGCGCACATAGTACATTTCCTTGTGTACTCTGTATTCTCCTACGAGTAGATACACCAACATCAATATTTCCTATGATCAACTCCTGTGGATGATCTCTCAGCCATCTTCTGTTGGGTTCTAATTCGGCATCCCGTACTGTATCTTGAGTTGCTGTAGTTTCAGCTTCAGCTTGTACAGCATCGACTTCATCTACTTCTATTCTTACAGCTGCGGGGTTGATTTCTAAGTCAACGACAGACTCTATAGGAGTTGGAGGGTCACTAATGGTGAGCTGTTGGATATTCTGAGTGAGATCTTCTACTACTGTAGGATCATGGTGAGGTTCGTCAAACACTACATGTACGGATTCCTCAATTGTCAGCTTCCTTTTATTAAAGATCCTGTAAGCGTTGCTGACAGAGGAATATCCTACAAATATCCCTTCATCCAATTTTTCATCGAAGGTCCTAAGTTGATCTTTCCCGTTGTTCAAGACATAACATCTGCATCCAAAAATATGAAAGTACGAAACTAATGGAGTTTTGTTGTTTCATACCTCGTATGCTGTTTTGTTGTGGTGTTTGTTGATGATACAGCGGTTTTGTGTATAGCACGCTGTATTGGTGGCTTCGCCACATAAACGGCGTGTCAACTTGCTAGCGGCAATCATGGTCCTTGTTGCTTCTTTTAGTGTCCTGTTCTTTCGCTCGGCAACACCATTTTGTTGAGGTGTACGGGCAGCTGAGTATTCGTGTTGTATCCCATTTTCCGAACAGTACTGTTCTATAAAACGGTTAGTGAATTCGGTACCTCTGTCAGAACGAATGGACATGATACTCGACCCTTTTTCATTTTGAAGTTTCTTCAGGTGCTCGGGCAGTTTTGATGTGGTTTCCTTCTTCTTGCTCAGGAAGATTATCCAAGCATACCTGGAAAAATCATCAACAATAACGAGACAGTATTTCTTACCTCCCAAACTTACCAGGTCTATAGGACCATATAGATCCATGTATAGCATTTCTAGAACTCTGTGAGTTGAAAGGTAGGATTTGCTTTTTAGGGTAGTTTGAATTTGTTTGCCTTTCTGACAGGGTCCACAAACAATGTCCTTTTTGAATGACACATCGGGCAAACCTCTAACCATTCTCTGTCGAGCGAGCTTGTTGATCGTCCTGAAATTGACGTGAGACATCCTTTTATGCCATAGCCAGCTTAAATCTGCAGTGCCTTTGGCAACAAAACAAGGAATTGTGGAGCTCATAGGCATCTAGTCAGCAATATATATGTTACCTGATCTGCTTCATGTGAGCACAACTTCTTTGGTCAGGATGTTCTTGACTCTACAGTGATCTATATAGAATTTTTGTCACAGAACTGGCTAATACTAAGTAGATTGTACTGTAAGCCTTCAACATAAGCTATGTCAGAGATTTTGAATTTTCCAATTATAAGGGTTCACTTCCCTCTTGTTCGACCTTTGGATTTATCACCGAAGCGCACTTTTGGACTGTGACCTTCTACAAAATCTGACAGCTTTCTTTTATCTCCTGTCATATGCCAACAACTTCCGCTGTCGAAGTACCAGATGTCCTTCTCTAAGATGTCCTGTATGCAAATAAATTAAGTAGATTTAGGTCCCCTTTGATTGTTGGGTCCATGGGTGTTAGTGCCTTTAGGTACCCAGATTTTCCTGACAGCAATGGGTTATTGTAGAATGCTTTAGGTACATTCTTGCGGTATCTACGTGAGGCATCTACGTAGTCGCTGTAACCATGATAATCATTTTGCATGAAAAATTCAGGGTTATTATTATTAATCCAGTACGAATGCCATCTTGGAGGTGGAGCCATTTTCTTCGGCCTAACAGATTGCCTTCTGGGTCTTCTGTTGGATTCCCAAAGCTGTTGTTGATACTGAACGGCGACCTGATTTCGCGATGGATAACGAGGCTCCTGTATCCAATACCTAGGCGCTCTGTACTGTTGGAAGTATTGTCGTGTGGGCCTTTGATATTTCGATACTGCCTTCTTTCTGAACGGCTATTGGAGCTGTTGACATGCTCGGGGAGCATGCTGTTGGATTCGCCTTACAGGTCTGAATGGCTGAGGATTTAGCTGCCTGAAATATGATTGTGGTGGCGGAATGGCAACCTTTGCTGTTCGCGGTGCAGCTGTTGCCTTTGCGGGACTCGGAATTTCTTCCGGAACATGAGTGGGTTCCACGCCCCTGATGAAAACTGTACTAGTTTTCCCTTTATTGAGTATGAGTTGTATCCTAAGCCACTTTTATCGTGAGCATTTTGCCCGGTGCTTAGAATTTCTTTCATCCTTTTAGATGATTTCTCGAAAGATTTCAAAATGGTCTCAAGTTCTCCTTCTCGTTTTTTGAGAGTTTTTACTTTGTCTAGGAGCAGAATAAAATCATTTGTCTTGCTTTCACTGTGATATTTAGCCTCATTTAGTTCGTGAGCAAGTTGATGATTGCTCTCCATGAGTTTTTCGTGATCGACTTTGCTGTTTTCACAATCAACAGACATATTTTCGTAATTTACTTTTAGCAAGTCGTTTTCTTCCCTTAGCTCTAGGTTAGAAATTTGGAGCTGTATGTTTTTATTTTCCAATGCATTGGAGCTGTTGCATGTGGTGTATTTTTGACAGGGAGCTGTGCGCAGAGTCAACATCTCTTCTGTTAGAGCAACATCCAACGACAGTGCAGTTGCCAAAGTCCCATTAGGTAATGCTCATGTGAATTAAGCCATGGGCTCAGGTATGATTTGGAGCTTTTCCATATCATATGCTTCTTTGTAAATATCACGCTATTCTTTATTGTGCACTAAGCTGGGGGTCTTCACGGAAACAGCCTCCCTACCGTGAAAAGTAGGGGCATGGTCTACGTACATCTTACCCTCCCCAGACCCTGCTCTGCGCGGGATATACTGGGTATGTTTGGTTTGGTTTGGTTTGGTTTATGTTTTTATTTTCTAATGTCTCATAGGCTTTCTGAATGTTTTTGAATTCATTCATCATATTTTCTAAAGTATGTGATGCATTTGCAGGAGTAGTTGAGGTTGAGCTTACCTCATCATCGCTATCTTCATCTTCCGGTATGTCTTTAGCCATAAAGCACATATATGCTTTATCTTCGAATTCATCATCTGACGAGTCACTGTCAGTGACTGCCTGTAGACATTCTCGGACTTTGTTGGTGCGTGGGAGGCTTCTAATTCGCCAATCAGGGCCTTGAGCTTGTTTTTCCAAACACGTCTTCTTTCATCTTTTTCTTGTTGCTCGGTTTCCGGCAACCTTTGAACTTTAGGATGAGGACATTTATTTGCATAATGTCCTGGTTTCCTGCAATTATAACACAGGTTAGCATCACTAGAGGAAGACTTGGTACTTACCTTGTGAACAGGCTTGGGCCTGTATGGAGTCTTTCTCGACTGCTTGATGAACTTGAACTTATGCATGAGGAGCGCCATTTCATCTTGTGACAGGGTGTCTTCGTCGCTGTCAGCACTTTTGTGGGTAGGCTTTGATGAGATGGGCATGCTATGCCTTCTGTTGGATAAAGTGGATAACGTTGTAGTCCTTGCAGGTGATTCTTCAGCTTTCTCTCTCCTGTCTATATCATACTCAAATGCTTTGAGGCCAGAAAAGAGATCAAAAGTAGATATTTCATTAAGATTGCACGACACACGCATAGTTGTGGTCTTAATGTCCCATCGGGCAGGGAGAGATCTGAAAATTTTTAGGTTCTTCTCCTTTTGGGTATAAATCTTGCCCAACGCTTCAGGTTCACCAACAATGCCAGTGAATCTGAGGTCAAGTTCCTCAAGTGTTTCAGTTGGTTTCATTTCAAAAGATTCAAATTGTTGAGTTAGTTTTGAGATTTTGTTTTCTTTGAGAGCTCAGTTCCCTCACAAATTAACTTGAGTTTATCCTAGATATCCTTGGCTGATTTACAGCTCTTTACCTTAGAGAACGTGCCTTTTTCAAGAGTGACAAATAGCGCATTCTTCGCAACATTTTCGAGGTCGGCGCGTTTCCGATCATCTGAGGTCCACTGTTCGCGCTCTTTCTCGAGCATATCGGCATGAGCTTGTCCTTCAATCCTTGGGGCCGGATTTACCTTCATGATCTTTATGGATCCATCCTGTATAAGAAAAATCATCTCTTCGTACATTGCTGCAAGATGAGCCTCCATCCTAATTATCCAATCGTCAAACTCGGTAATAGTAAACATAGGAACTTTATTGATCATTGATGTATCCATATGAGAATATAGGAAAGAAAAAGATTGTTTTAAAAAAAAAGTGATTTTAGGATCTGATTCGGTCAAAAATACGACTGATTATTTTTAGAATCAACCGCTCCGATATCACTTGTTGGCCACTAAGTATACAGAATACAGCTTGGAAAGTGTTTGAGCAACAAGCTGTACGATTTTCAAATTTGAGTGCATAGCGGAAGTATTGTAACAGTAAGTTGCTGTAAATACAGCAACTAGGTATGCAGTGTATACTTGAAATAATCACAGTTATGAAAACAGTAAATGCAGAAGGTAATTAACATAGTAATTAAAGTGGTTCGAGGTAAACCCCTCTCCGTCCACTGGTCCTCCACACAGGAGTAAAACGTTTATTATAAACACTACGTACACAACTACATGTCTATAATCATACTTATCCTTGTATCGTTCACACATATTGATACAAAGACTGTCGCCTTCAACCCTTCACACAGATTGGTCAAAGCTAACACTTGACTAGCTTCTTCACACACAGTTCCGAAGCTTCGTCTCTACAATGCAGATCCATAACACACAGTTCAGGAAAAGCAAGGCTTTCTCAGTCCACACAGGGCTGATGGTTTTCTTCAAAATAAGAACGTTGGTTGAACAACAACTTGACTTTCTTGAGCTTTGGGCTGATGATGTGTTGTTCAGGGATTATCACTTGTATATTTCTTCTCTCAGGATTGGCAGTTTGCTTGAAGAAATATTATTGCTCTTGATATACTGTTCTTTAGAGGATCTCGTGGAATCTCAGTATATCTCAGTTTGCTCAGTTTGAATATTCTTCACAAATGTATGATTGTGTGTTCGTGTATCTGTCTATATCTCTGTCTTGAATTTCAAACTTCGGGGGTATATATAGCTTTTTGGAATAGATCCGTTGAGCAAAAGTCCGTTCCAACTGAATAGTTGACTTGTATGGACCAAATTCCGGATTTTGCGCTGTCTGAAGATCTCTGTCGGATTTAGTATTTAAATACTTTATCCTTTCAGTATTTAAATACTTCTTTTCAAACGGGACTTGACTGTAGCGAATGAAGCAGATTCCGTTCTAACGGTCTTCAGTCCTGTTTGGATAAGTATTGAGGAAATCAATACTTACAACTTGTATGTTGTATCCAATTATGTTGTAGGCTATATAGAAGCTGTTGTTGTATGGAATGTTGCTGTATGAAGGGGCAGCTTCCATACTTAGCGCTATATGACTCTGTTGCTGTAGGATGGCAATGCGAAGGCTTGCTGTATGTTGGCAGTTTATCAAAACATCGGACAGGGTTAATTATCCCAACAATCATTCCAAAAACCAATACGTTATGAATATCGTGTGTATATATATATAAACCCTTCAATCATATGTCCTGATCAAGTAACAGGGTCACAACAATGCAAACCCTATCATAACTTGACTATATACATTTGTTAAAGCAAACCGAGATCACCGAACTCTCGTGTATCATATACAAACAACTCTAAATGC
This sequence comes from Orobanche coerulescens, assembly GCA_033398695.1. Taxonomy (NCBI): domain Eukaryota; kingdom Viridiplantae; phylum Streptophyta; class Magnoliopsida; order Lamiales; family Orobanchaceae; genus Orobanche; species Orobanche coerulescens. Next base: position 22,209,477 of record CM065805.1, on the reverse strand, counting down.
TTTGTCCAAAGACTTATGATCTCATTTGCTACTAACCACATAAGAAATTTACCTGCTCACTTACAGGAGACAGAAACCTATCTTGGTATTCAGTAGAGACTACTACTCGTCTACTAAGTTGCACTTCGAGGTTGACTCCACCAACCGGCAATTGGATCGAACTACACTAGTGACTAACTTAATGTCACACATCTTCTACTGAATCCTCAAGTCAAAGGTTCACATATACCTATCACAACCTTTTGATTCAATCATTGACAATCCCAGAGTCAAATCCATGTGACCGAATCGAGGTGAGTCGAGTCCGAGTATACTATTCTCATTAGCATACCTATAACGTGTGCTCTCACTAACCCTTAGTGAAGACAGGCACTTTACTTGTTAAAATTATACAAGTCTTGTCTAAACTTAATGTCCAGATAAATTTTATCGAGTTGCGAACCAGTTAAGCACTCAAGCCCTAAACACTTCCATTGCCTATCTTTTTATCTTCATAAAAAGTGGAGTGTTCAGTCTAAAATGCAAGGACTATTATTCTATATACCAAATCATGATGCCAATTATATACAATAATATAGCAATAATAATTGCCTTATTCAATTGATATTCATAATTACAATACAATGCTCTCACTGTCTCATCCTCCGCATGGTATTCAAGGGCATATTCCTAATAATCTCCCACTTGCACTTATGCCACAAACTATGGTATCTAATACCCATACTCTCCAGATGTCGATATAAGACCACCTGGGATAGTGGTTTCGTCAGAGGATCAGCAACATTATTTGCTGTTTCTACTCACTGCAGTGTAACCTTCCCATTCTGAACCATTTCTCTAACAAAATGATATTTTCTCGCAGTGTGTTTGGTGTTATGGTGAGCCCTAGGCTCCTTAGCCTACACAACAACTCCATCATTGTCGCAAAACAGCACCATGGGATGATTTGAGTCAGGGACCACTTGAAGTTCCTCAGTAAACTTCTTCATCCAAAATGCTTCTTTAGTAGCCTCTGTGGCTGCCTGATATTTGGCTTGACATGTGGAAATAGCAGTCATGCTTTGATTGACACTTCTCTAAGATACTACTCCAACATTTGGAGTAAAGATATACCCTGATGTGGACATCTTCACATACATATCTCCCAAAAAATCTGAGTCCGTGTAACCCTCCACTTTATGTTCTCCACCGCCTTATGTAAGAACCAAGTCTTTAGTCCTCTTCAGATACTTAAGAATATTCTTTACAACTGTACAATGTTCCTGCCCTGGATTTGACTGAAACGACTTACTATGCCATAGCATAGGCAATATCTGGTCTAGTGCAAATCATAGTGTACATGAGGCTACCCACTGCCGAAGCATAAGGTACCTTACTTATTTCCTTTTTATCTTCCTCACTCTGAGGACACATTTCTAAGGAAAGTTTTATGCCCGTCGCATAGGTAGGAACCCTATTTTAAAATCTTCTATCCTAAAGTGCTTTAGGATCTTTTCTATATAAATAACTTGGGAGAGACCTATCATTCTCTTTGTTCTATCTTGGTAGAGATGAATACCTATAATATAGGTAGTTTCTCCCAATTCCTCATTGAGAACTCATTAGAACGCCAACCTTTCACAGAACTGAGCATTTCTACGTCGTTTTCTATAAGTGGAATGTCATCCACATATAGTATTAAGAATGTAATTTTTATCCCACTAACCTTCTTGTAAATACATGACTCCTCTTTGTTTTCTACAAAATCAAACCCTTTGACAGTCCCGTTAAAATGAAGATTCCAACCTCGTGAAGCTTGCTTCAGTCTAGAAATGGCACACTGAAGTTTGCATACTTTATAAATATCGGTCTCAAATTTGAATCACTTAGGTTGTTCCATATAGATCTTCTAATCGAGGAATCTATTTAGGAATGCCGTTTTCACATCTGTTTGCCATATTTCATAATCTAAATGGTCTGCTATTGCAAGAATCATGTGAATAGACTTAATCGCGGCTACAGGCGAGAATATCTCGAAGTAATCGATTCCTTCTCATTGGGAATAACCCTTTACCACAACCTGACCTTATAGGTATCAACCTTGCCATCTCCATCAGTCTTTCTCTTGTAGATCCATTTATTCCCAAAAGGCGCTATGCCCTTAGAATGGTCTACTAAAGTCCAAAATTGATTAGCATGCATGGAGTCTATCTCAGCTTCCATAGCTCTCGCCACTTCATGGAGTCTATATCTACCATCGCTTAGACATATGTAGAGGGATAATTCTCTTGGCTACCTTTTATCATCTCATGAGGACACAGTTCCTCTTGATGCAGATAACTATACCTCTTAGGTAGATGAGAATCTCTACTAGACCTGCGAGGTTGTGTTTGTATTTCTAAAGGTTCTATTCCAATATCTTGTATAGGTGTCTCATTTGGTGTTTCTTTTATTTCTTCTAAAGAAATATTTCTACCCGCACCTCCTTCAGGAATGAACTCATTTCCAAGGAAGTGTGCTTGAGGAGTAGCTGGAGGAGTAAATTGTGACACTATTCCTAGTTCCTTTAAGAACTCATCAAACTCAGTACTCATATACTTGCCCCTTCGGTCAGACCGAAGTGCTTAGTATGATGACATGTTTGGTTTTCAACTAGTACCTTAAATTCCTTGAGTTTATCAAAGCCTTCAGATATATGTTTCATTAGTGAATATAATGAAATACTAAAAACCATCTTGTGCCACTTGAAAAGGGCCACATACGTCAGTATGGATCAATCCAAGTTTTTCAGCAGCTCTTTCAAAAGTCACTGTGAAGAGGTAACTTAGTCATTTTGCCTTGAGGGCAAGAATAAAAAGTTGGATAGGGATCCAATCTCAATGGACCTGTTGCAAAACCCCCAAAGATCATCTGGGAATATCACACGCCGTAGACCCTTCTCACAAGGATCTACCAGGCTAAACACTAAAAAACAAGACATCACATCAAATACCAACATGGCTACATACGAAACAGTATACCGATTTGGTCTTTCATCAATAACAGACAACTTAAACTTCATGTATATCTCTATTTCAAAACTCATACCCGCACAGGGGTCAAAATACGACAACACTCCCATACGACGGAAAAACACTACAGCGGAAAGGAAAAATACAATTTGACCAACAGTACCAAGTACTATCCTTCTTGTGATTAGTGTCATTTGTCTTTCATCATCCTTCGTACCGATCCTGCGTATTGCTCCTCAAGAACCTGCACGCACCTGAATGCAATAACAGACATCCACCCCCGATTACTTAGGGGTTAACAAACTGGAATTTTGCTAGTGCAAGTATAAAGAGCAATTATGAGCCATACACATCATATTCCAAGAATATAATAATCCTGAATAATCAACCAATAAAACACAACGAAAGACTTCCTGAGATATATCATTTGAGCAAAATAATTGTTAGGAATACTTATTAGATTTTGATGATGTCATTCCGGTATTTGTTTGTTTATTCAAATGTATGTTTTTAAGTACTTGGCAAAATGTAAAGAAGAACCAAATGAGTATCTTCTATAGGCCAAATTGAGTATAGTTGAATACTTGGCAAAATGTAAAGAAGAACCAAATGAGTATCTTCTATAGGCCATGTAAGTTAGGCTTAAAAATCGGCTAAGTATAAATCTCAGATAAGTTCATATCAGAAAGTCCTGGTCAACTCAACTGATCAGAGAAGGTTGACCACAGACGACTTATCACCAAACAACGGTCTGAAGAAAGAGATTTATCAGAGAAGTCCTGGTCAAAATATTTATCAGAGAAGTTTGACCAAACTGCAGTCATGTAATCAGACGGAGTCAAGTGAACTGAAGTTTGACCATCAGATCAGATAAGTTCATCAGGTCAGAAGACTTCAGATCAGAGAAGATCAGTCAGGACAGAGAACTCCATCAGAGAAGTCATATGTACCTATCAGCTGAGAAACTCACCCTTTGTGGAAAAGAGTTTCAATAAGTCTATTCACCCCCCCCCCTCTAGACTTATTCCTGGACGACTTGTGACCTACAATAATTCCAAACCATGAGAGTCAATAATAAACCAAGTAAACGATTTGAAAGCGTTTTACATATCTCAGGAGTTTTTAGAGGAAAAACATTTAGTATTAAAGAGTCCTTATCTTTTCAAAAATCACTTAGGGTCACAGCCAGAAGATTTATTCAGTTCTCGACAATTAGAATATAATCACGGGTCATGCAATCTGACAACAAAATATTATTCGTACTCAAATAACAAATTCCAGAGGCCCTATCCGACCCTACCTGGCATCATACAAATACAGTTCGTACTCATCAAGCAACAAACTCCAGAGGCCCCATCCGACCCTACCTGGCATCACACAAATACGGTTCATAATCATCAAGTAACGAAGTCCAGAGGCCCCATCCGACCCTACCTGGCATCACACAAATACGGCTTGTACTCGTCAAGTAACGAACTCCAGAGGCCCCCTCGGAACCTACCTGGCATCACATAAATACAGTTCGTACTCATCAAGTAACGAATTCCAGAGGGCCCATCGGACCGTACCTGGTTCCATAGAACAATACAACAATACACAACACATATCAACAACATCACATTCACATCCCGAGGAGATATACTTTTCGAACAACACCGAATAGCGCCACCTCTTTACAAAGGAGTCAGCAAACAATACAACACAACATTACGCGCTCACCAAAAAAATACACATTCTAACATACAACCCTTAACAAGGTAAGAGATCTTTTAAAACCACACAACATGAAGTCAATGTATTTCAATTTACAACCACAATACAACATTTCCGTAAAACTCAAGTGTTTTGAAAGAAAGGCGTTAATGAGATTATATCAATCCTTTTGAAAGTCCATTATGAGTACTCATATAGCACACATAGTCATACCAATTATTATATCTACGAAACACGAAATGTATGAGCAAGATTGTTGGCCACTAAGCATACTGGATACAACTTGGAAAGTGTTTTAAACTACAAGATGTACGGTTTTAAATTTGAGTGCGTAGCGGAAGTCTTAAATACAGTAAGTTGCTGAGGATACAGCAACTCGAGATGCAGAGTATACTTAAATAATCACAGTTATTAAAACAATAAAGGTAGAAGGTAAATAACACAATATTTAAAGTGGTTCGAGGTAAACCCCTCTACGTCCACTGGTCCTCCACACAGGAGTAAAAAGTTTATTATAATTACTACGTACACAACTACGTAATTATAACAACACTTAATCAATATATCGTTCACACAAATTGATATAATGATCTTAGCTTTCAACCGTTCACACAGATTGGTTTGAGCTAACACTTTGACTGGCTTCTTCACACACAGTTCTGAAGCTTCGTCTTCTTCGATGCAACTCCATCACACATAGTTCTGGAAGAGCAAGGATTCTCAGTCCACATAGGGCTGATGGGTTTGTTCAAGGTTTAGAACAATATATGAACAACAGCTTTGACTTTCTGAGCTTCTAGCTAATGATGTGTTGTTCACGGTTTGAGCACTGTATATCTCTTATATCTGAATAGCAGAAAGCTTGGGGAGATATGTTTTGCTCTGAATATTTCTTGTAAGTCGTTCAGTAGTTCAGTCGTTTTTGGTGGTTGATGATATTCAAACTCTGGAGATATATATAGTCTCTGAAATATATCCATTTGAAATCTATCTGTTGGGCAAGATTTTGTGACAACAGACATTTGACTAAGATCTGGATATTGCGGGATTGTGAAGATCTTCTGACTTACAGTATTTAAGTACTTTATCCTTTAGTATTTAAATACTTCTTTATCAACGGGACTTGACTTCTAGTGAATACTGAAGATTCCTTCTTGTCCTGTTGAGAGCTGTATGGAAGGATCATTGTATTGATATTCTAGACAGCTTCCATACTTTGGCTTTGCGAGACTCTTTGATGTATGATCAATATGCTGGATCTACGAGAGGTCTTCGATATAGATTGACACTGTATGCTGGATTGGCATATTGTCAAAACATCTTATCACTACTACTCGATACAGGGATTGTTTATCCTAACTGTTTCGATACCGGGTATTTGTTATCCCAACAATTTCCCTCTTTTTGACAATTTGCTAAGACTTAAATCTTTCAAGCTATCTTGATGATGCCAAAACCTTCTTCATGAAGCTAATAACCTTCTTGATGACTTCGGGCAGATATCTTGGTCTTCTGTCGAAAGATCTGGCTTTCAGCAACTTAGACTAATTTATGAACTGCTCGTAGGCGAGTTCGATACAGCTAAGAGTTTTTACAGTTTAAGCGTATGATTGGCGCGCAGGCACAATCTTACAATGTATTCTAGATGTATACAACTGAATCTATGAACTGTTCGCAGACAAGTTCGTACAACTTAATTTTTAAACAAGTTTCTATACTTGTGATTAATTTCACCAATTAAATTAAATTACGTAATCATACAATAACACAGTAGATTACGAGTTGTAATCTTTCAAGACAGGCAAACGTTTTTATTGATATTCAAAATAGAGTACAAGGATTGCTATTTTGAAAGCATAATTACAAATAAAAATACAAGGAATTTAACTCCTATAATCCGAGTGTCTCCATGGCCTATTGTCGGGATCGTTCTCGGTTCCACGCCACCAATGCTGTAGGGAATCATTGCCTCGATCTAAGTAGATTGCTCTACCATCGTATGATTTGTCGAAGGCGAGAATCCAGTCTTCTGGATGGGTGATCCGATCTCCTCGTCTATGTTTGGACTTCATTTCTTGTTGGAGAGGAAGCTTTCCTTCTTCTAACAACTTTGTAAATTTATCCGCAGCCTCCGCTAATGTTTTATATCCCTTGAAGATGGCGGATTCCCTGACGAGTTTTGCAAAATATCTCATCAGTTCATTTCTCCTCCATTGCTTCACTTCTTCAGCAGTGGGATGGCGGTTGGTTGGCACACGAATTTCAGAAGGCCTTTGGATCATGTTTTGCCATGGGATGCTGGGATCATGGAACTCAGGTCGAGAACCTGAAATCCTGTATCCTTGAGCGGGTGCAGCCAATTTGTTTAGTTCTGCAATAATGCTGTCTTGAGCAGCATTGAACTCTCTTTCATGCTGAAGCCTTGTTCTCCTCGCGGCTTCTCTCGATTCTTCCCCCTTTTTGGCATCATCAAGGTATGATACCTTTTCATCAAGACGTCCCAGGATCTCCAGAGCGGCATCCTGTTTCGTCTCAATATTTGACATTCTCTGAACAAGGGAGGAGAGCACCTGCGACATATCTTTGATGTTCTTGTCATGAGCTCGCAGTTGAGTACCGAATTCGATCATAGCTGATGCTGTCTTGGCCTCGGACACACGTAGCTTGGATTGCTCTTCTCGTAGGATCTTCTCCTATTTCTCTTGCAGATTGCTCAAGGCTTGCTTGAACACTTCTGGCAAGACAGTGAAGGCTTCGACTACTCGAGAGACTTCATGCTGTAATCCAGTCATTTCTTCAACAGCAGATGTGTGCATCCAATCCAGAGCCTTTTCTATCGAGTGAAGAGCATTGACTGCGTCCTGAATGAATACAGTTTGGAGGCCAAAAGCATGTAGGCGCTCTTTTCTAGTTGCAGTGCGGGGAGAATCTAGATGGGCGAAGTCCTCTACTCCATTTAACCTTCTCAAATTCACATTAGGGCGTGAATTGATTTGGAGATCCTCAGGTACAGTACCGTCGTCGGATTCCACGGTTGATGGGGCAGGAGCAACTGTTGTGGGTTCGGCGGCAAGAGGTGCGACATCCTCCTGTGTCGAAGGGATTTCTGTAGACATAGATACAGGAGGGACTGATTCCTCCTGGTGTCTCTTAGCATCCGCCTGTTCCGGCAGAGGGACTGATTCCTCTTGCTGGAAGGCGCTTGATTCTTCTTCTTCGGCGGCGAAAGCAGGCTCGGGTGCCTGTTGCGAAACATTTTCTTCTTCCTCGACATGAGGGTCTGAATCCTTATTGTCAGAAACATTGTCTTGCTGTGGAGAAGGGGGATCACTTCGGCTTGATGGCCCTTCATCATTTTGTTGAATTTGGGAGACTTCTCTTTCGTGAGCCTCCTCACGGCTCATTCTCAGACCTGCCTGAAAGGCATCGTCGTCGTTGTCTGAGTCGTGGTCTTCTTTTGGAATTTTGGGAGATTCTTCGAACTTATCCTTTCCTTTCCTTCTGGCATCTGATTTATGCAAAAGATGGCTTTCAATTAACTCTTTGCAGCATAGATTATCCCATTGAATCAGGGCTTCAACTTATTTGGAGTCCGTCACTTCCAACACGAATCTTTCTTCATTGCTCCAGTCGCTCCAGTTGTACAGGGTAACGTATGGAGCTATCCTATAGCTCTTCCATTGAATAAATCTTTCATAGGCATGTTCAATTTGCACAGAAAGAAGGGTTTTATTGATAATAGTGTCCGGGGAGGGACTTCGTACAACGTCTGAGTCCGCTGTAGCGATTGGTTCCTATACAGGTGTGGAAGCCTGTATCGGAGAGGGATTCCTTACAGGGGATGGTGCCCCGAAGGAAGGTGGATCCTGAACGGGTGTGGAATCCCGTATAGGAGAAGTAGCATTTGGCTCCGAAGGGGCAGCCGACTCGCTAGAGTCTTCCAAGTTGGCAGATGTCCGATCATCCGTCGTTGCCACCAAAGGCTCGGGATCTACTGTCGATACAGTAGCAGGCATCTCTTCCACAGGGATTGGACCCTGGGGTAGTTGATCAGTGGGTTGCGCCACGATAGGAGCATCCTCAGAGGTTTCTGCAGCTTTAACTTTAGTGAGCCTCCTTAGCTTCCTTTCGGCTTCTCAGCATCAATTGGTGTCTTGCTGTGAGATTTCTTTCGTTTCTTTGAAGATCCAACACTCTGGGACTTCGTAGAAACATCTCTCGGATCAGCAGACAAGGGCATTCTTCGGACGTATGGTCGGTTGGCGATTAGGGTGCTCTGGTTAAAGGCCGAAGGCTTGACGCCTCCTAAATAGATTCGGGAACTTATTTTCTTCGCCTCTGCGGATTGTGGAATACCGCACATCGTCAAAATGTGGTTTAAAAACAAACCAAATGATTTCTTTTGCGACGCAGGTTTTAACACCTCTTCCTGCAGACGCTTCAGAATAATCTGACACCAATTGACCTTTTCACGTGTCATAATTGCTACCATCATCCTAAACCTAAGATTTGTGCACATCTCAAAGGCACTTGTGTGATTCTCGATGATACGGCAAAAAAAGTCATGCAAGTACATGAACGGCAAACAGAAATTTTTCTTGTGACAGGTAGTGTGAACAGATTCAACCGAAGCTGAGCCGGTGAACAGACCATAGTACTCGGTCAACAGCTTTTGAGACCCAAAAGTCTCAAGGTCTTCCATAGTCAGGCCATCAGTGGGCATCCTGAAAATTTTCTGGAGAAGTTCTTGGTTGACGCAGATCTCCACTCTGCGAATGATGTCAGTGACGTGGCCTCCCTGGGCCAGTGACAGAAAGCGAACGGCAGCGTTGAGGTAGAAGTCCTTAACCAAATGAACGTCGTACTTCTCGGCGGTGTGGCTCCCAAGGCGGTAAAGACCTTGCTGACGGATTCTGGTGATGACGAACTCCATGGATTCGACATCATCAGTTTCAGCATGAATTCGCTCGATGACGACAGATCTAGAGAAGATCCGTCCATCAATGATGTTCGAGGCTTTCTTCAAAGTAGACGCCATTGATGAATCTCAAGAAAAACTGAAAAGATTCAAGAAGAATATGCAGTGAAATACAGAAAAACTTGTAGGCTGAATTGCTTGAGTGCTCTTAAAATATGCAGAAGGCATAAAGAGTCTCAAATGGCATTTGCAGTCCTTTTATAGTAGGCAGAGAAGAAGGGTTTTCAGAGAACGAATGGTCAGATTTAAGGGATGGGAACTGGCGTTTGAAATAAAGGGTCACGATGGACTGAGTGTAACTGGTACACTTATCCATTGAATTTTAAAATAAGAGCGGGTCCCACTTCTGACATTTGTTATTACCCTTAATGCCTGAAACGGCGGTATTAAATGTTAAACAATTGAAAACATCGCGGCTTTTGAGATTTGATTGTCCAGATGTCGTGTAAGGCATTTAATGTAAACGACGTTTGACATGAAAACATGGCACGTGGACAAAAATTATTTTAAAAGGATATAATATATATAATGAATCGTATTCCAATAGCATGTGTTGTATCCGCAACGATACAGCATTCCCCCTTAAAAGGTACATATAGGTTTCAATTCCATACAACAACTTTTGGATTAATGCTGTATTCATGGGTTATACTGTATTCCCCCTTAATTTTTGCACACATCAGCTGTAGGATGATTCATATTGCTTTGTTTTCTATAGTGCTGTATTGAAGGCTCTTAGTGTACAGATAATTAATGGTGGATACTGTATTCTTGGGTCTTACAGCATTCCCCCTCAATTGTTGAGTAAAAACAGTAAATACTTACAGGGAGTCAGGCTGTAGCAATCCCAATTCTTGTCGAAGCATGTTGAATCTTGCTGTGTCGAGAGGTTTGGTGAAGATGTCGGCCAACTGAATATCTGTATGAACCTTTTCTAGCCGACATCCTTGTTCTCGACATGATTCTTTATGAAATGATGCTTCGTGTTGATATGCTTAGTGCGCAAGTGCAATACAGGGTTGTGCGTGATTGCAATTGCACTCGTGCTATCGCACATGATTGGCGTTTCCTTGGCTCCAATCCCATAATCTGACAACTGTTGCTGCATCCAAAGGATCTGCATACAGCAACTACCAACAGCATAGTATTCTGATTCAGCCGTGGAAAGTGAGTTTGCCAATTGCTTCTTACTGAACCAAGAAACAAGTATAGGTCCAAGAAAGTGACAAGTTCCACTTGTACTCTTCCTATCTAGCTTGCAACCTCCGAGATCCGAGTCGCTGTATCCAACTAAATCGAATTCGCCTTCCTTAGGATACCACAGTCCTACATCGACTGTTCCTTTAATATACTTCAGGATTCGTTTAGCTGTATTGAAGTGTGATTCCTTGGGTGCTACTTGATATCTCGCACACACTCCTACATCAAACTGGATATCGGGCCTGCTAGCCGTTAGGTACAGGAGAGAGCCAATAAGCTTCCTGTAGAGTGATTGGTCAACCGGCTTTCCGGCTTCATCAGCACTAATTTGCACGGAAGTGCTCATGGGGGTTGACGATGATTTGGAAGTGTTCATTCCAAATTTGTTGAGAAGCTCCTTGCTGTATTTTTCCTGGTTGATGAAAATTGCTGTAGGCAACTGCTTTACCTGCAAACCTAGGAAATAACTAAGTTCTCCCATCATACTCATTTCAAATTTACTTTGCATGAGATGATAGAAACTTTGACATAAAGCAAGGTTAGTTGAACCAAAAATTATATCATCTACATAAATTTGAACCATTAGAAGGTCATCACCTTCCTGTATTTTGAACAAGGTCTTGTCCACAGCACCTTTCTCAAATCCATTATCGGTTATATACTGGGACAGGGTCTCATACCATGCTCTAGGGGCTTGCTTAAGTCCATACAGTGCTTTCCTCAGCCTGTATACTAGATCGATGCCATCTGTGTTGGCAAACCCTGGTGGTTTTTCAACATAAACTTCTTCGGCAAGGTCTCCATTTAGGAATGCACTTTTGACGTCCATTTGGTATACGATGAAGCTCTTATGGGCGGCAAATGCTAGAAATATCCTAATGGCCTCTAGTCTGGCTACAGGGGCAAACGTTTCATCGTAGTCTATGCCTTCTTCCTGTCTATAGCCTTGTGCGACTAGTCTGGATTTATTCCTTATAATTAGTCCATTTCGATCCTTCTTGTTTCTAAATACCCATTTGGTTCCAATAACCGATTGATGCATAGGTCTGGGTACAAGATACCATACATTGTTTCTTTCAAAACCGTTAAGCTCTTCTTTCATAGATGTTATCCAATGAGAATTATTAAGAGCGTCTATGGTAGAAACAGGTTCGGACTGGGCTAAGAATACAGCAATAGTGCACATATTGAGTCTTCTAAGCTCGGATTGAGATTTCTATTCTGGGAATGGTGATATCTCAGTATCTAGTTCTTCTTGTGCACATATTACATTTCCTTGTGTACTCTGTATTCTCCTACAGGTAGAAACACCAGCATCAATGTTTCCAATGATCAGCTCTTGCGGGTGATCTCTCAACCATCTTTGGTCGGGTTCTAATTCAGGGTCCCGTACTGTATCTTGAGTTGCAGTAGATACAACTTCAGCTTGTACAACATGGGCTTCATCTACGTCGATTCTTACAGCTGCAGGGTTGATTTCTAGGTTAACAACAGGTTCTATGGGAGTTGGTGGATCTAAGATGGAAAGTTGTTGGATGTTCTGAGTAACAGATTCTACTCCTGTAGGGTCATGGTGAGGTTCGTCGAACACTACATGAACTGATTCCTCAATCATCAGCTTCCTTTTATTAAAGATCCTGTAAGCTTTGCTGACGAAGGAATATCCTACAAATATTCCTTCATCCGACTTCTCATCAAAGGTTCTAAGTTGATCCTTCCCATTGTTCAACACATAGCACCTGTATCCAAAAATGTGAAAATACGAAACTAACGGAGTTTTGTTGTTCCATACCTCGTATGCTGTTTTGTTGTGCTGCTTGTCGACGATACAACGGTTTTGAGTGTAGCATGATGTATTGGTTGCTTCACCCCAGAAACGCTGTGGCAACTTGCTTGCGGCAATCGTTGTCCTTGTTGCTTCTTTCAGCGTCCTATTCTTTCGCTCAGCAACACCATTTTGTTGAGGTGTACGGGAAGCTGAGTATTCGTGCTGTATCCCATTTTCCGAATAGTAGTGCTCTATAAAGCGGTTAGTAAATTCTGTACCTCTATCGGAACGAATGGACACGATACTCAATGCCTTTTCATTTTGAAGCGTTCTTAGGAGCTCGGGCAGCTTTGATGTTGTTTCCTTCTTCTTGCTTAGGAAAATTGTCCAAGCATACCTGGAGTAATCATCAACAACAACAAGACAGTATTTCTTACCTCCCAAACTTACCGGGTCTACAGGACCATAAAGATCCATGTGTAGCATCTCCAACACTCTTTGGGTTGAAAGGTAGGATTTGCTCTTCAGGGTGGACTTGATTTGCTTGCCTTTCTGACATGGTCCGCAGACGATGTCCTTTTTGAATGACACGTTTGGCAATCCTCTTACCATTCCCTGTCTTGAGAGCTTGTTGATTGTCTTGAAGTTGACGTGAGACATCCTCTTGTGCCATAACCAGCTTAGATCTACAGTGCTTTGGCAACAAAGCATGGAATTGAGGAGCTCATAGGCTTCCAGTCAGCAATATACATGTTACCTGATCTGCTTCCTGTAAGCACAACTTCTTTGGTCTGGATATTCTTGACTCTACAGCGATCTATATAGAATTTCACCGAGAACTATTTATCACAGAACTGGCTAATACTAAGTAGATTGTACTGTAAGCCTTCAACATATGCAACATCGGTGACTTTGAATTTTCCTACAAGAAGGTTTCCTTTCCATCTTGTTCTTCCTTTAGATTTATCACCGAAGCAAACTTTTGGACTGTGACCTTCTACGAAATCTGATAGCTTGCTTTTATCTCCGGTCATGTGCCGAGAGCATCCACTATCGAAGTACCAGATGTCCTCCTCTAGGATGTCCTGTATGCAAATATATTAGGTAGATTTAGGTCCCCTTTGATTTTTGGGTCCATGAATGTTAGTGCCTTTAGGTACCCAAATTTTCCTGACAGCAATTGGTTTACTATAGATTACATTCGGTGCAGTGTTGCGGTATCTATGTGGGGCATATACGTAGTCGCTATAACCATGATAATTGTTATGCATGTAAAATTCAGGGTTATTATTATTAGTCCAGTACGAGTGCCGTCTTGGAGGTGGAGCTATTTTCTTTGGCCTAACAACTTGCCTTCTGGGTCTCCAGTTGGATTCCCAATGCTGTTGTTGATACTGTGCGGACACCTGTTTTCTCGAGTAATAATGGGGCTCCTGTATCCAATACCTAGGCATGCTGTACTGATAGTACTGTTGTGCGGGCCTTTGATGTTTGGATACAGCATTCCTTATGAACGGTTGTTGGCACTGTTGATATACTCGGGGAGCATGCTGTTGAGTGCGCCTTTCAGGTCTGAATGGCTGGTGATTCCGCTGTCTGGAGTATGATTAAGGTGGTGGAATGGCAGCCTTTGTTGTTCGCTGACCAACAGGTTCCTTCACGGGACTCGAAGTATCTTTCGACACATGAATGGGTTCCACACCCCTGACAAACACTGTACTAGTTTTCCCTTTGTTTGAAAATGAGTTGTATCCTAAGCCACTTTTATCATGAGCATGTTGCCCAGTGCTTAGAATTTCTTCCATTCTTTTGGACGATTTCTCGAAAGATTTCAGAATGGTCTCAAGTTCATCTTCTCGTTTTTCGAGAGTTTTGACTTTGGCTTGAAGTAGAACCAAATCATTTGTCTTTCTCTCATTGTGAGTTTAAACCTCACTTAGTTCATGAGCAAGTTGATGATTGCTCTCCATGAGTTTTTCATGGTCGACTTTGCTGGTTTCACAATCAATAGACATATTTTCATAATTTATTTTCAGCAAGTCATATTCATCTTTTAGCTCTTGGTTAGACAGTTGGAGCTGTATATTCTCATTTTTCAGTGTCTCATGGGCCTTTTGAATGTTCTTAAACTCATTCATCGTGTTTTTAGAAGTATGAGATGCATTGGAAGGAATCATTGAGGTTGAGCTTACCTCATCGTCGCTATCTTCATCTTCCGGAATGTCCTTGGCCATAAAGCACATATATGCTTTATCATCGAATTCGTCATCGGATGAATCACTGTCCGTGACCACCTGTAGACATTCTTCGGACTTGGATGGTGTGGAGGAGGCTTCTGATTCTCCAATCAGGGCCTTGAGCTTGTTTTTCCAAGCACGTCTTCGTTCATCCCTCTCTTGTTGCTCGACTTCCGGCAACCTTTGAACTTTGGGATGAGGACATTTGTTTGCATAATGTCCTGGTTTCCTGCAATTATAGCACAGGTTAGCATCACCGAATGAAGTTTCAGTACTTACCTTGTGAACAGGCTTGGGCCTGTAGGGAGTCTTTCCCGATTGCTTGATGAACTTCTTGATCTTATGCATGAGAAGCACCATTTCATCTTGAGACAGGATGTCGTCGTCACTGTCAGCATTCTTGTGACTAGGCTTCGACGAGCTGGGCATGCTGTGTCGACGGTTCGATACAGCGACTAGTGATGTAACCTTTGAAGGAGATTCTTCAGCTTTCTCTCTTCTGTCAATATCATACTCAAAAGCTTTGAGGTCAGAGAAGAAATCAAAAGTAGATATTTCATTTAGATTACACGACACACGCATAGCTGTGGTCTTAATGTCCCATCGGGAAGGGAGAGATCTGAAAATTTTTAAATTCTTCTTCTTTTGGGTATAAATTTTGCCCAAAGCTTCAAGTTCACCAACAATACCAGTGAATCTGAGCTCAAGTTCCTCAAGTGTCTCAGTTGTTTTCATTTCAAAAGATTCAAATTGCTGAGTCAGTTTTGAAATTTTGTTTTCTTTTGAGAGCTCAGTTCCCTCACAAATCAACTTGAGTTTATCCCAGATATCCTTGGCTGTTTTACAGCTCTTTACCTTCGAGAACGTGCCTTTGTCAAGAGTGACAAATAACGCGTTCTTAGCCACATTGTCGAGGTTGGCGTGCTTTCTTTCATCTGTGGTCCATTGTTCGCGCTCCTTCTCGAGCATCTCAGCATGGGCTTGGCCTTCAATCCTTGCGGCCGTATTTAACTTCATGATCTTAATGGGGCCATCCTGTATAACAAAAATCATTTCTTCGTGCATTGCTACAATATGAGCCTCCATCCTGATTCTCCAATCATCAAATTCATTAATAGAGAACATAGGCACTTTGTTGATCATAGATGTATCCATGTGAGAATAAAGGAATGAAAAAGACTGTTTTAAAAATAAGTGATTTGGATCTGATTCGGTTAAAAATACGACTGATCCTTTTTACAATCAACCGCTCTGATACCACTTGTTGGCCACTAAGTATACTGGATACAGCTTGGAAAGTGTTTTAAACTACAAGCTGTACGGTTTTAAATCTAAGTGCGTAGCGGAAGTCTTAAATACAGTAAGTTGCTGAGGATACAGCAACTCGAGATGCAGAGTATACTTAAATAATCACAGTTATTAAAACAATAAAGGTAGAAGGTAAATAACATATTATTTAAAGTGGTTTGAGGTAAACCCCTCTACGTCCACTGGTCCTCCACACAGGAGTAAAAAGTTTATTATAATTACTGCGTACATAACTACGTAATTATAACAACACTTGATCAATATATCGTTCACACAGATTGATATAATGATCTTAGCTTTCAACCGTTCACACAGATTGGTTTGAGCTAACACTTTGACTGGCTTCTTCACACACAGTTCTGAAGCTTCGTCTTCTTCGATGCAAGTCCGTCACACACAGTTCTGGAAGAGCAAGGATTTTCAGTCCACACAGGGCTGATGGGTTTGTTCAAGGTTTAGAACAATATATGAACAACAGCTTTAACTTTCTGAGCTTCTAGCTGATGATGTGTTGTTCACGGTTTGAGCACTGTATATCTCTTATATTTGAATAGCAGAAAGCTTGGGGAGATATGTTTTGCTCTGAATATTTCTTGTAAGCTTGATCGTTTGTAAGTCGTTCAGTAGTTCAGTCGTTTTTGGTGGTTGATGATCTTCAAACTTTGGAGATATATATAGTCTCTGAAATATATCCGTTTGAAATCTATCCGTTGGGCAAGATTCTGTGACAACAGACATTTGACTGAGATCCAGATATTGCGGGATTGTGAAGATCTTCTGACTTACAGTATTTAAATACTTTATCATTTAGTATTTAAATACTTCTTTATCAACGGGACTTGACTTCTAGTGAATACTGAAGATTCCTTTTTGTCCTGTTGAGAGCTGTATGGAGGGATCACTGTATTGATATTCGAGACAGCTTCCATACTTTGGCTTTGCGAGACTCTTTGCTGTATGATCAATATGCTGAATCTACGAGAGGTCTTCGATATAGGTTGACACTGTATGCTGGATTGGCATATTGTCAAAACATCTTATCACTACTACTCGATATAGGGATTGTTTATCCTAACTATTTCGATACCGGGTATTTGTTATCCCAACAAAGATACTTGCCTCGATAATCGTCCGCGAATATTCCGAAGAACACAGTCGATCGGAAAGCTTCGAAACCCTTGATGTTAGAAAAAAAAGACGATGACGAACGGAAAGGTTAAATATAAGGTCTTCGCAAGGAACTCGTACCTAACATCATATCATAAATAAATCAATGATCGTGTGAGGAAGAATATTCGTAGAACACCCGAATTCCTCTATGACATTCTACCAGACACCTTCAAGGCGTCGATTAGGAACTCAACAAAACGACGAATCCTTAGCAATCAAACCATGGAACAACAAGGAAATTGGTAGAATACAACTTAATAATCAATAATCCATCACTAATCAGGGTTAATTCGGATTAAACGAACGGAATAAATCAAAATCCCCAATTTCTCCAAAACTAGATTTTAGGAAAACTAACCTTGATTCGGTCGATTGGAGGAGGTTACGGGATGATTAAATTGTTGTTGGGAACTCAAAAACCTTGTGGATCGATAGTTTTACACCATGTCTTCATGTTCTCCAAGTCTTGGCCGCGGAGGAGATGAGTTGGGTGAGAAAAATTAGTGAAGGATTCCACTGCCCGGTCATATTTATACTGACAGGCGATGCACGAGCAGACACGTATGAGCGGCCGGTCGTGCGCACACCCTGCCAGGACTCTACCGCGACGCACGAGCACCCGCTCGTGCGCGCCTGCTCCAGGCAGTCTGTGCCGCACGAGCGCCGGCTCGTGCGCCTTGCTTGTGCGCCCTGCTCGTGCCCACCTAGCCGGTTCCTGCCGCACCTGGCTGGCCAGTGCCCAACCGCTTGGCAACTCGAATTTCTGAAAACGCACGGAACGAACACGACGAAACGCTCGCGGACAACATCATCGATCCGAAATAAAAACAACATGAAACAAATCATCACATAGAACCACATAAACACAAAATCAGTCAACGAGAAAATAATACCAACGCTCGACAACCGAAAAATATCCGGCCTAAAAAGAAAAAAATTCAAAATAACCAGAACAAAAATCTCGGGAATTACATTCTACCCCATGAAAAATAAGTTTCTTCCCAAAACTTAAAATGAATCACATCACGAAAACGACCAAAAGCAAGAAAATCTATTATCAAGGATCTCCATGAGATGATCTCAACACTGGCGTTGAAGCCTGAATAGCGATTGCACCAGATACTATCTCGCAATACTGAACTTGATGACCCTTGTGTCCACAATTATAACAAGTCACCAGCGGCTTCTTACAATTCGCACGCTCGTGGCCCAGAACATTACAGTTAAAGCATATAGGCAAGTTACCAATTGTTAACGGTATCGACCTGGATCTCTTAGATCTTCTAACTTAGCTAGAAGTATCCACAACCGATTGATGTGAGGGTTGAGGTTTAGGAACCTCAGTTTTCTTAATTCCCAATGAAACACCAGAAATCTTCTGTTTTTTCTTTGTCACAGTTGTAGGTTTCGTCGACAATAAAGTCATGTCAAAAGCCAATGCTTGATCTTGATAGTCCTTCAAGGTGGTACACATAAAAGGATCCATACACTGCCGAACACGAGGTTTCATACACATATCGAAATAACAAACTTTATCCGCTTCACTTTTCACTTGATCCCGAATATAATACAGTTGCTGATTATAATCGACTATAGCCTGAGATATAGACACATTCTGGGGCGTAGCCGAGAAAAACTCAATAATCTTGCGCTCTCGAATAGGCGGCGGACAATATTTGGCCTCCATGTCAGTCTTGAATTCAACCCAAGTAGTTGTACGATCACTAGGCGCTATGGCCTCCCACCAATCTGCAGCTTCTTTGTCGAGGAGGTACTGAGCAATGGGTACCCTCCTCTCATTAGTACAGGCTACAGCATCGAACGTTCTTCCCATTTGGAATAGCCAATTCTCGCAACCTATCAAATTAGAGGAACCCGCGAAACAAGGTGGATGCATCTTCATCACGTCTTGTAGCCACTCATTAGCTTTGTTATCCCCATCTGGATGTTCATTCCGTTGCACATTCTGATTCATCTGCGCCAATTGGGTCACCACATGCTGAAGAATGGTGGCAGCTTCCCTATTAACATTACCTCCAGTCGTTTGCCTCAGATCACGCGACTGGTTATTTCGACCATCTGTACTGGACAAATTAATGCTCGACAACGAACGAGTCACCTCAACATGCTCTTGACTACGATCACGACCACTACCTCGACCTCGACCTCTCGGCATTCAAAACACACAACCGCTCAGTACCATGAAACACAACATCGCAAAACAATAAACCAAGGTGCCAACTCAGCACAACACATCAACATAAGTCAACGAGTATCAACACGACAAAATATCCATTCTGGATATTTATACAAATACAAGAGCTAAAACTGTAATAAATGGAACTTACGGTCGTAACCAACGAATCACATAACCATATCAACAGGAAACTTACGACCATTACCAATACAAACACGATCGTAACACGACACATCATTGTAACTAATCATTGATTACATTCTTTTTAAACTCCACGAGGTATTCGTTTAAATACTATCGTTTGAAAATATCTGAGTTCGTATATTTTCCTGAAATAAAATTTGAAAATACTTTTGATACTTCGGGTGGTTTTACCAAAACCATGAATCATAAGTCTTAACCATCTTTCTCAGAAAATAATTTCAAAACAACATTCCGAAAGATCAATTTCTTTGGGAACAACATCATGAAGATAAACATGTCATCACGTATCCTTATCACAACTGACAACACACAGGGTAACCACATGTTACCATGAAACATCATCATATTAACAACACACAATGTAACCCGTGGCCATGCCCCTTAGCATCGATCCCAGAGGTTCTGCTGAACTGTCCCCCGGGTGGGAACCACTCATACTCGCACATAATACTTCCATATACCAACATTCACATTGGAATAACATCATACGAGTCACAAGCAAATTCAAACCACGCAACACAACAATTGGGTACTCATCCAAAATTTCTCATCAAGAACGGCAATATGACAAACATATCACAACGGCTTGACACCACACAGTTCAACTCTAGCCTGTCACTTTAAGCAAAAATCCACATCCCCCTGCACTTAGCGCGCGCTAGGTATAAAATTATCGTGCATTAATGAGTTTTCTAGCATGCGCTAACTAACTCAATTCAATCCACACTTCTATTAGCGTGAGCTAATGATTACATTAGCGTGCGCTAACCGACTCTTCTCAAAAAATTTCCAAGTCCGAAATTTTAAAATTTTAGCCGAGTAAAGATTTTTCATGTTTCACTATTTATTTTTGAAAATGAAATCATATTTTTGTTTTAAAATACAAAAGTTTTATTGTGTGAAAAAATCATATACTCGAGTCATTTGAAAATAAAACTAATAAATTAAAATCATTTTTAAAATCCTTTTCAACACGACAAACGATCAACGACGGTGACATTTTACAAAATGTCCAAAATTCTTCAAAGCACACCTTTCAATTACCATTGTAAGATTTCATTTGAAGTTACAAAGCCGGCTGGCTAAGATTTTAAACACTTTTTAAAAATCTACACTAAATCCCATTTTGACTGCACCGTCAAAACATTTTCGAAAATTGATTTTCCACAAACATACTCAAGTCTAGGAGCTTTTCAAAAAACTATTTTTGAATACACACGCAGCGGATATAATTACGAGAACTATCCAAAACAATCACTTTTTAAACACTTGCCAATTCGGCATATGTAATCGTCAATTCAACAAACACAACTCTGGAACACCAAATTCAAACATACGTCAAAACCATTTGTCTGAGTTTCTCAATGACCTCTACTGTCGATACACTTTCCGAAACATATCAATGTTCAATGTTTCATAACACATTACACCACTCGGTGTCCAATCCATCAATATATCTAGCTCATTACACACGTAATATACCACAAGTATTAAATACGAATTCCATCTTATAACGCACATATAAATAAGGTTACTAAACATGAGATATAAAATAGGAGTCTTACATCCACAGGTCGCATGAAGATGATGGATGCACCACGATACTAATCATGACCAACACTTCGGACGACGCGTCGTGACACGACTCAGTCAGACACGATCTGACAAGACAAGACTCGACAATACATTACTTGACCCTACAACCTAGGTTTCCACAACCTAATCTCTGATACCATAAATGTAACATCCCCAGAGCTCATCCGGGAATATCACACGCCGTAGACCCTTCTCACAAGGATCTACCAGGCTAAACACTACAAAACAAGACATCACATTAAATACCAACATGGATACATACGAAACAGTATACCGATTTGGTCTTTCATCAATAACATACAACTTAAACTTCATATATATCTCTATTTCAAAACTCATACCCACACAGGGGTCAAAATACGACAACACTCCCATATGACGAGAAACAACTACAGCGGAAAGGAAAAATACAATTCGACCAACAGTACCAAGTGCTGTCCTTCCTGTGATTAGTATCATTTGTCTTTCATTATCCTTCGTACCGATCCTGCGTATTGCTCCTCAAGAACCTGCAAGTACCTGAATGCAATAATAGGCACCGATTACTCGGGGGTTAGCAAACTGAAATTTTGCTAGTGCAAGTATAAAGAGTAATTATGATCCATACACATCATATTCCAATAATAATCCTGAATAATCAACCAATCAAGCACAACGAAAGACTTCCCGAGATATTTCATTTGAGCAAAATAATTCCAAACTATGAAAGACAATAACAAAGCAAGTAAATGATTTATAAAGCGTTTTACAGATCTCAGGAGTTTTTAGATGAAAAACATTTAGGATTAAAGAGTCCTTATCTTTTCAAAAATCACTTAGGGTCACAGCCTAAAGATTCATTCAGTTCTCGACAACTAGAATATAATCACGAGTCATGCAATCCGACAACAAATTATTATTCGTACTCATCAAGTAACAAATTGCAAAGGCCCTATCCGACCCAACCTGGCATCACACAAATACGGTTCGTACTCATCAAGTAACAAACTCCAAAGGCCCCATCCGAACCTACCTGGCATCACACAAATACGGTTCGTACTCATTAAGTAACGAACTCCAGAGGCCACATCCGACCCGACCTGGCATCACACAAATACTGTTCGTATTCGTCAAGTAACGAACTCCATAGGCCCCGTCGGACCCTCCCTGGCATCACATAAGTACAGTACTCGTCAAGTAACAAACTCTAGAGGCCCTGTTGGACCCTACCTGGTATCATACAAATACGATTCGTACTCATCACGTAACAAATTCCAGAGGCCCCGTCAGACCGTACCTGGTTCTATAGAACAATATAAACAATCCATAATGCATATCAACAACATCACATTCACATACCACGAGGAGATATACTTCTCGAACAACACTGAATAGCACCACCTCCTTACAAATGAGTCAGCAAACAATACAACACAACATTACGCGCTCACCAAACAAATACACATTCTAACATACAACCCTTAACAAGGAAAGAGAGCTTTTATAACCACACAACATGAAGTCAATGTATTTCAATTTACAACCATAATACAACGCGTCCGTAAAACTCATTTACTCACAAAGCACTCAAGCGTTTTGAAAGAAATCCGTTAATGAGATTATATCAATCCTTTTGATAGCTCATTATGAGTACTCAAATAGCACACATAGTCGATTACCAATTATTCCATATACAAAACAAGAAATCTATGAGCAAGATACTTGACTCGATAGTCGTCCGCGAATATTCCGAAGAACACGGTCGATCGGAAAGCTTCGAAACCCATGATGTTAGAAAATGAATACGATGACGAACAGAAGGGTTCAATATGGTATAAACCATTTAGTAATGTAACAGTACCAACCAACTTATTTCTAAAATAAATACGGCATGAACACTCTCCAATAAAGAAATGAAATTTCTTATGGTCTATGATCGGAATTGATACAATATATTTGGGTCCCTTCGACAAAAAAAGTACATCATCCAAAGTAATAGTAAAATCGGATTCTAAATCCAACATAAGTGATCCGATATCAGTAGCCTCGACACTATGTGTGATACCCCATAATAGTTAAACCGGATGATATTATATTTTGCGAACCAAGAATAAAATTTGGTTATTACGTCGGACTTGAGAATTATACCGCATCGCATTGCTACTATGAGGAACATAAACTTCTGTAATTATGTTATGCTGCTATATATTTCATACGATAATTTATACATCACCGCCTTATCGATGAATAGTCGGGATGAAAAATGGAAATAATGATAATGATAAATATACATAGATATGGTTAAACTATTGCTGTAAATATGATACAACACACACACACACACGCATATATATATATATATATATATATATATATATATATGTATGTATATATATATATATATATTATGATAACATATGTGATAACATCGAATAAGAAAATAATAATGATCATGATTATAATAATTAAAAAAAAATATTGTGAAATTCTTATTATTGTTAGTAATATTTTTATTATTAATATTATTATTATTATTACTTTCACTCTACAATGATTATTATTAAAACAAGTGTTAATTATTCTTTTATATATATATATGTGTGTGTGTGTGTGTGTATATATATATATTACACAAACATATATTTATACAGTATATATATATATTGTTGGAATCGTTAATTTTGTGAAATTAAATTGCATAGGATCGATCTACTTCCGAGTAGATGATCTTGGTATATTCACTTTCTCTAAACCGATTCCCGGTGAGTGAGAAATAGTGAATTAAAGTTTGTCATTTAATTGTGAATAAATGAGGGATGACTATCCCACATTGAATGAGCTATCATTATTCAAGTTTATAAGGAGTTTTCATTATTCATGTATTAAGTAACGGTACATGTGAATGGGCTTGAAGCCCACACTCGCGCGCTGCCGCCGCCCGCCCGCCTCGCGTCGGCCGCGAGCCACGAGTCGCGTGCTGCGTGCCATGGACCTTGACCTTGATCTTGGACTTGGATCTTGGATCTTGGTCTTTGGGTGGTCTTTGGGTGGTCTTCGTCCTGGTCGTGGGATTGGCCTTGGGCTAGGCTTTGGCTTGCCCAAAGAATTTTTGGACTAGCTCAACAATGTAGTTGGGCTCGTATGTGCATATAAGGATGTCCAGGTACATTCCTCGAGCGGTTAAGGAGCTGAATATAGTCCAGGTACATCTTGACTGTTCAAATTTAGCCAGAACACGGCTGTAACCTCCCATGTGTAATGAGGAGTAAATGGGCGATTTGGAATCTGTAACCTCTGCCCTTTTGAATTTCGAAACTCCTGAGATCAATGCAGCATGAATGCATGCATTGATAACAGCCATTAGTGGCACTGTTTAATCCCTGCAGAGTGAGATGGCCTATAAATAGGCATGCATCTCATTTGCATCTGACACACGAAAATCGAAAAGCTTTCTGCATACTATACTCTGCATTTCAAAAGTCAGCTTTGTCCTCACCTTATTCGAGTTCGTCGGAGCTTAGAGGTTTGTGGTGCTACTACCTCTGAGACGCTGCCGTTTTATCTTTGAGGAGATACGTCAGAACCGAGAGCTCTATCGGGGCGTATTTCGTCTTGCGGATAGAGGACTCCTCGACTCGGCAATAGTTTACGGTTTTACTATTTTTCTTGTAATTTTAAGTCTGTTTTCCAGGTTTTGTATTTCTGTTTTACGGGTCTTGTAAGTTCTATTTTTTTTTTTGGTTGTAATTTCATTTCCAGTTTTAATTTATTCGCCCAGCAAGTTTCATGAGGTTACTTCTAACAAGTGCAAGACGAAATAATACTTGCTATTTTTTTACTAAATCCCACAACTGGAGATGTCGACTGCTTCTTCCACCGACTCAAGCACCACCGTTGCCTTTTGCCTCTGCCACTGCATCAACCATGGCGAACATTGTTGATGCGACTATGTCCAACCTGAACCACTTCAGCAACAATCCCATGGGTGTTTCAAAATCCCTTTCTGACAACCGTGGATCCACCTCGAGTGGCACCGTTGGTTCCACTTTCAGTGTTAGAGCCTACGGGTTCAACACAGGTGGTTTCTTTTTTGGAACAACCTCGGGGCCTAGGATTATGTCTACTGCCGAGAAGCCGCGAAAGTTTTGTGGAGCCGATTTTAAAAGGTGGCAACAAAAGATGTTGTTCTATTTGACAACATTGGGCTTTGCAAATTTCCTTAAGGAAGACGAGCCACCAGCGCCAAGTGCACAAGAGACAAGTTTCACTATCCGAGCTGCCTATGACAACTGGTACAATGAAGATTATCTTTGTAAAAACTTTATTCTAAATTCTTTAGAGGATAGTTTGTACAATGTATACTCTGTTGTAAACACATCAAAAGCGATGTGGGATGCACTTGAAAACAAGTACCGTAGTGATAATGCAGGTATGAAAAAGTTTGTAGTCGCCAAGTATTTGGACTACAAGATGGTTGATTCAAGGCCAATCATGGAACAAATGCAAGAGTTCCAACTCATTATTCATTATGTCAATGCCGAGGGGATGGTCCTGGCGGACGCTTTTACTGTTGCAACTGTGATCGAGAAGTTGCCCCCCAGTTGGAAATACTTCAAGAGCTACCTCAAGCACCAGCGAAATGAGATAACTCTTAAAGACTTGATTGTGAAATTGCGCATCGAGTCTGACGTGTGCAAGAATGATCATAAACCAAAAGGCCTGGTCGATGCTAAGACCAATATGTTGGAGCAAGGCAGTCCCTCCATCAAACGAGCTTGCCCAAGTGTCTAAAACAAGAATAAAGGGAAACAACCATCCAAGAAGTTTGATGGTGATTGCTTTAACTGTGGCAAACATGGGCATGCGGCGAAGGACTACCGAAAGCCGACGGCCAACAAGAAGAAGAAACATGTCGCCAACATCGCCGAGATTGAAGGTGTGTAGAAAGAGGACGATCTTGCTGCTAGGGTCACCGAGGAGGTCAACCATGTTGAGAACAAAGGTGGTTGGTACGTCGACACCGATGCGACCGCCCACATTGGTACCGATAGGAGCCATTTTAAGAACTATCAAGTTGTTGAGGGGAGGAAGCTCAACATGGGGAATCCAGCTTCATCTGAGATTATCGGAGTTGGAGATGTGGCCCTCAAACTAACATCCGGACAAACACTCACCTTGAAGAATGTGCTTCATGTTCCTGATATTAGGAAGAAATTGATCTCGGGCTCTATACTAGTTAGTAAGGGGTTTAAAATAGTGTTTGAGTCGGATAGAGTTATCTGAAAGAAGTTTGATAGGTTTCTAGGTAAGGGTTACCTCACGGAGGGACTCTTTAAACTTAATGTTTTGGCTATACGCCATCTAATCAAACCTATTAATGCTAATGAAAATGCTACTGCTTCCTCTTATTTGACCGAGTGTTCTGATTTATGGTATTGTAGATTAGGTCATGTGAATCTAAATGCTATAAAAAGATTAGTAAACTTAAATTTACTAAAATTAAATGAAGTCATTTCTCAAAACAAATGTGAGATTTGTGTTTAGGAAAAAATGACGAAGCTACCATTTCATTCGGTAAAACGGAACACTAAACCCCTTGAATTAATTCACACAGACGTGTGTGATTTAAAGTTTGTGCAAACTAGAGGTGGTAAGAAGTACTTTATCACTTTCATCAATGATTGTACAAGATATTGTTATCTTTATCTTTTGAGAAGTAAAGATGAGGCTATCGAAGCTTTTAAGAACTTCAATAATGAAGCCGAGACCAAACTAGGTTGTCGTATCAAAATGGTTCGAAGCGATAGAGGAGGCGAATATGTAGCCTTATTTGAGGAATTATGCAACGAGTGTGGTATAATTCATCAAACAACAGCTTCATATGCACCACAATCTAATGGCGTTGCTGAACGTAAGAATCGAACACTTAAAGTTATGATGAATGCATTACTAATTAGTTTAGGGTTTCCCCAGAACATGTGGAGGGAAGCTGTCTTGACAGCCAACTACATACTGAACAAGATTCCATGCAAAGGTAAGGATGTTACTCTTTATGAGTTGTGGAAAGGTAGAAAACCATCATACAAATATCTCAAAGTGTGGGGGTGTTTGGCGAAGGTTGAGGTGCCTCTACCTAAGTAAGTTAAAATTGGTCCTAAAACGATCGATTGTATCTTTATTGGCTATGCACTGAAGAGCAACGCTTATCGGTTTGTTATACACAAGTCAGAAGTACCTGATATGAATGTGGGAACAACAATTGAATCAAGGAATGATTTGAAAACATATATCCTTGTAAGGACAATAATAAAGTTGAGAACAATTCTAGCAATAAAGTTGAAGATGAAGCAACAAGTTCAAAATCTGTGGATGTAAATCCAAAGTCACGTAAGTGATCGAGATCTAATCTGGAAGATGTAGAACTAAGACGTGGTAGTAGGGTTAGGACACCAAATACATTTGGACCTGACTACATAGCATTAATGTTGGATGAAGAACCAACATCGATCAAAGTAGCTTATGCTAGACCAGACGGGTTGCTCTGGAAAGAAGCCGTTCAGAGTGAAATTGACTCAATTTTACAAAACCAAACTTGGGTTTTGTTTGATTTACCTGAAGGTTGTAAGCCTTTAGGATGCAAATGGATCCTTAAAAGAAAGTACAAGGCTGATGGGTCAATTGATAAGTATAAAGCTCGTTTAGTAGTCAAAGGTTTTAAGCAGAAGGAAGGGTATGATTTTTCTGATACCTATTCACCTATAACGAGGATTACATCTATTTGAGTGCTTCTCGTGATTGCTGCTTTGTACGATCTTGAGATTCAACAAATGGATGTTAAGACTACTTTTCTGAACGGTGATCTGGATGAAGAGGTCTATATTGAACAACCTGGAGGGTTTGTAGTACCTGGAGGGTTTCTGAACGATTGGAATGCACCATCATTCGTCAGTATCAAGATAAAGCCCTGGCTTATGAAATGAAAGAAGCAAAATTGGAAAAATTCTCCGAGTTCAAGAAGTAGAAAGTCTCTGGTGGTTTTTCAGAACACATGAGTGCTAGGCCCCGTAAAGCCCAGTCATCTTTTCACTCATCCAAGAGGGCCCTGCATCCTTCTAGAGGCAGAAAGAGTTCTAGAACATCATCAAAATTATAGATGCAACGAGGAAATGTTTTAACTGTGGCCGTCAAAACTTTTCATGGTAGATATCCAAGGAGATGATCTGATTCTCGGAAAAGATTGGCTTAATCGTTACGGAGCTATTATGAACAGCCGAAAGAGAAATATTTTGATGATCGCTAAGGATGGTTCTGAATATTTATTCGTGGTGAAAACTTATGTTAGGAGGACGACTGAGATGTATATATATTGAAGGACTTCTCGTGATTGCGTTTGCGATTTGTATCAAATGTTAATAATTATCTTTATAAATCGATATCCGAAACCATTAGTTATTATGGTGCTAATTTGATAATTAAGGTTTGGGTATTGCGAAGTGGTTGATCGAAGGGATGTCCTTTGAGTGTGTTGACGTTCATCGAAAGTATTGAATCCTTGTCGTCCATATAAGGCAAGTACTTAATTATGCTTTCCGTTTTAATGTTGTTCATGTTGTCGTGCATATATATGCCGTTGTTTGTATGTCCACCATGTATTGATCCGACGGGATCATTTTGGGATCTATGCTAGTGTGTGATGGATCATTGGATGGAGATTTCCACCACATGTTGGTCTGGCGAGGTCATCTTGGGAGCTAGGCAGTAAACACAGGATCATGGATTACCATGAGTATGTATTGAGGTTGCCATGTTGAATTTCGCATTGTAGGTCTTCTCGTAGATGAAGTCCATAAGTTGTTATTATTATTTATTGATCGTCAAACAATTACTCATTGTATAATTATTGTACTTGTACTATCATTGTTTTGCTAACCCCTTTGGGTGGTGGACATGTGTTGCTGTTGGGATTTGGGACTTAAAATGGAAGGCGCGGCGAAATAATAATATCGATCCAATCAATAAACTGAACCCCTGAACAAGATTGATCAAGTATCGTTACACGAATAAAATAATTTATAATATGAATTTGGAAATCATACCCTCGAATACCTTTGATTAAATATTGATGATGAACATGATCCAAATTGACGAAGCTTTCGCAAAATCCCGAGCACAAAAAACACTGTGCCTCTACGAATCACGAGTCGGAAAGATAACTGAAATTAACTTTTATCTTCTTGATATCTAAGAACACAGCTAGAAGATGATATTAGAAGCTTATATGATATATCTCAAATTATCTCTCAAGAACACATTTGAATATAAGTGCATTAAATCTTGAAGAAAAATTCTCTTCCTTGCTCTTTGATGCTCTCGGCTGAATCACTTGTGATGGAAGATGAAGTTTGATGATATATAAATCAATCATGCTTCACTACATACCAAAAGCCCCAGTTAATAAAATACACCATGTATATAAATTAATGTCCCACGTAATCTCATCATATCTACACCATGACAAAACATGGTGATAAGTGACCATATGAGGGGGGCAAGCTATCAATAATGAGGTGTGGTTTATTTTGGTTTGTGAAACAGACCGTCGTGTGTCTAGTCTGATAGATACACTTTGGTACGTTTCAATATGTTAATATAATTAATTAATTAATTAATTATATTAAATATAATTTCTCTAAGAAATAATATGAATTGAATTAATTACTAGACCGATTTAGTTTATCTAATAAATAAATTAGACATCCAATATCCATTATTAACCAAGAGAGAATAAGCTCAATATAATCTGCCGTCTATCCTATGTGTGCAATTTTGCAGGTTCGTCCCAGTAGCAGTGGGAGGAACCAAATAGTGTTAGCACCACCTAGCCAGTCCCAAGGGTAACATGATGACGAGGGTGCTCAGTGATGCTAGTCGTCTGAAGTGTTCTTCGAGTCTGTGTTCCTGTTTTGAATCAATACTCGAGTACATTATTCCTTTGTTGTTTATTTCGAATATTTATGAGTTGTTCGTTTTTATTCAGTGTTGTTATTCACAGTTAAACCCGGTTTGTTATAATCACTTTGTTAGTGGAATTTAAATAGTTTGCTGATTTACTTATTAGCCTACTAAATCCTTATAAAAGGGTTTACGATGCTGTAATAACCTTGAATATATCGGGAGTGTTATATCCGTCACTGTGGAGCTACGAGATGAGCTGAAATTGTAAACTCGTGTCTGGAATACAAAGGCAGGAGCCCTTGAATAGGAACCCATCAACTAACACAAAATCAGAAGGATTTCCAATGCACAGACGAGCTAAAATAAGGTTAAAGAAATGGTCATCAGCATAGGACTCACCCAACAACTCGAGGCTAGGCACAGAGATGTGAAGATCCGAAAGCAATAATGCACGCTTGCTCAAAGCACCAACCACTCGGTTTGAGGCACCCAACTTATGCCTCTGCACAAATGTGAATTGTTGTAGAAATACAACCCACGAAGCATGTCGAGAAGAAAGATTGTCCTGGGTGGCCCAATGACAGAGGGCCTTGTGACCAGAATAGAGGACAAACTCGTGATGAAAAGGTAATGACGCCAATGACGAATTACTCTAACCACCACATAGAACTCAATGCATAGGCACTATAGCGACCGCAACGACTGGATGATTTCTCACTGGAGAAGGCAATATGACGGCCCCCTTGACTCAAAACTGCACATATCCCAACCTTCGAAGCATCACAAGAAAGTTCGAAGAGATTCTCAAAATCAGGTAATAATAACACTGGAGCAGAAATAAGATGATCCTTGATCTGTGCAAAGGTGTCCTCTACTGCAGGAGACCACACAAATGGTTTGGTGCCAATACAGTTGGTGATATGGGCCATAATAGTGTTAGGAATACACTTGAGATTTTGATGATGTCATCCCTGTATTCAAAGTTTAATTCAAATGTATGTTCTTAGTACTTGGGATTTTAGAGAAGAACCAAATGAGTATCTTCTGTAGGTTGTTTAAAGTTAAGCTAAGTTCTGATCAGCTAAGTTCGTTCAGCTAAGTTTGTTCAGCTAAGTTCAGAAGACAGCCAAAAGATCAGCTGGGTATTGCCAAGTCAAAATATAAGTCGGGTATAGCCAAGATGAAATATCAACCGGTTATAGCCAAGATAAAGTATCAGTCGAGTATTACCAAGTTAAACTTTCAGCCAAGTATGACCAAGACAAGTATGGACATCAAGGAACACTTGATACTTAGACAAAATTCCACAAGTGTGAATCAGCCATGTCCACTTTAGCAAACATTGAAAAGTCAACAAAGACGGCATCCCATGCAGATGAGAATAAAGCGAAGGAGATAATGTGAATAATTCACTGAAATTAAGAATAAAAAAGTCCTCGAAATTCGTGCCCAGAAGACTTTCCCTATTATAGAAATCAAAGAAACGGCATGGATAATTTAACATCTTCAAACAGGCAAATTTTAGGAAAGCAACAAGCCGTGCAAGGAGATAAAATGTAACAAAGAAATCACTCTCCAATGGACTCATTTGTTCAAAGGATGAAACGGCTATGAAGAGCCCAAAGAACGTACTATAAATATCTTAAGAACTCTTGAGCAGAAGTATGATGCGATTTACATTCACAAGCAAACACGTCGAGAAAAAGCAATATACTCTAGGCATCATGAAGAGATAATATCATAAGATTCAAGTCATAATAAGCTCTTAGAAGTTGGATAAAACAACCACTCTTGTAATTAAGATTTGAGTGCGGGGTACTTTCTTGAACGAGGTTCTTGAAAGTTGCGTTGTGCGATATTCACGAGTTCTTGATTGGAAGGTGATAAGCAACTTGAGAGTTGTAAGGTATCCTTGGGTGTCTGATCAGGAGGTGACAAGCAACCAAAGAGGAGATACCGCGGCCAAGGATTTTCACTGGTTCAAAGCTGTTGTAACTAATTCATTGTAATCATTAAAAGTTATAAAGAATTATCTCCTAGAGGGTTGGAGAGAAGTGGACTAGTAGATCATTACCCCACCTCTAAAACCACTACAAGTTCTTTGTGTTTTATTGCTTTTAAACATCATACTTAACTGATGCATCCATATTAACTGTTGCATTATTAAATCTAGTCAGCTAAGTCTTCCCCATATTTTTTCAGCTGACATTTCCTATCTAATATTTCAGCTAAGTTTCCTAACTGAGATTTGAATCAAGTTTAAAAATCAGCAAAGTGTACCTAGTTGGTGAGTGTCATGGTTGAGTTTCATAAACCAGTTATTTCAGAAAAGTTTTAAAAGTCTATTAACCCTCTCCTCTAGACATTTACCATACATATCTGTGACCCACAAGTGGTATCAGAGAGGTTGGTTCAAAGACCTCATTGTTGGTAGTCATAGAACCAGATCTATATACTCGCATATATTTCACTAATCTCTCATATTAAGATGGAGCACATGCACTTTAGACTCCATGTTTTCTCTATTGATGATTATGATCTTTGGAAGGCAAGAATATAGGCAAACTTATCATACATACACGATGACATGTGGAGCATTATTGAAGAAGGTCTTATCACCTACATGAAGGACAACACTGCTGAGGAAATCACAGTTGGGAAACCGAAGCAGATTCCCAATACCGGAACTAAGATGACCACCGATGAGAGGAAGTTGGCCAATCTTGACAACCGGGACAGAGATGTCCTATATCAAACTCTTGATAAAGCCACCATGGTGAAAAACAAAAATTGCAAAAACGCCAAAGAAATTTGGCACACATTAGCAATAACATGTGAAGGAATAGAACTGATGAAGGAAAAAAGTTATCAATTGCTACAAAAAAAAAATTATAACTTCAAAATGAAGGATAGAGAAACTATAGACAACATGGATACCAGATTCACGGAATCATTAATGAGATCAATTCTCTCAAAAAAAACTTATGGTAACCGAGAGATGGCACTAAAGGTTCTAAGGTACCTTACCCCAGAGTAGAGCATGAAGGTCGTAGCCATGAAGGAATTAAAGGATCTTAACAAAATAAAGATCCAAGAGCTATTCTCAGACCTCAGGGCATTTGAGTTCGAACTCCATTGCTCATCATCAAGTGAGCCAGTTGAGAAAGGAACCACTTTTGCAGCTAAGTCCCCTACAAAGAACCTAGCTGAAGTCGCTCCTCCAAGCCCTCTGAATTTTGAGGAAGAAATGACATTCAGAATGCAGAGGTTGAGTAATTTCATAAAGAATACTCGAAATACAAGAGGAACTACAAAGATAATCCCAAGAGAAACCAAAAAGCAGAGAACTCGAAGATGGATTGCTACAACTGCCACAAGATAGGTCACATTCAATATGACTGTCCTGACCTAAAGAAAAAAAGAAGAAAAGAAAAATACAGACAGAAGGGAAGATAAAATAAAGCTCTAATTAGAGAAGATAAGGCACTCGAGATTGAGGGATCAAGTGGTGGATTCTTCTCAGAAGATGAAGATGACTACAATTACCTGATGGCCAATATAGTTGATGAAGAGGTATCATCTAAACCCGACCTTCATAATGTTTTAGTTTAGACATATCTGAAGGTCTTAATTTGCATTAGTCCGTCACTCAATTCATAAAAGTTTTTGAAACTCTAAAAACAGCACACCTAGCTATGACAGCTGAGAACACCCTGCTGAAAAATGAGAAAGTGCAGTTGAAAAATAATTTAGACAACCACAGCCAAGATACAGTGAAAACCAGTCAGGCTAAAGCTGAAAATAACATAGCAATAGACAAAATAAATAGATTAAAAACTTTAAACAATGAAAAATCAGGTGCACTCACTCATATTGAGGCTGAGCTTACGAAGCGCAAACAGTTAAATGATGCCCAAGCTAAAGAAATAACATCACTCAATGCATCAAAAACATTAAAAGAACTATGCACTAACAAAGTACCTCTATATTTAAAATCACGTTATGGATATAATCCAAATGTTGCTCCTACTTTTAAAACTATATTTGTTAAGGGAGAAACAAGTGTACAACCAAATTGAACCGACCAATCAAAAGGGCAAGAGTCTACCATAAGACTCAAGAATAATGAGACCTAGGCAAAGAACCAAGACAATTTATGCATCAGCCAAGACAGCCTAGGGGGAAGCCAAGACAGTTTAGGACTGAGCTGAGATAAAGAACTAGGGAATGGCTAAATCAGAATCAGCAGCTGATCAATAACAGAATTATTACTACGAAAAGTTCCTATAAAATAATTTCCAAACAGGGAAAGGTAGATGAAAACCGCAAAGGAATCCTAACTTCCATAACGTGTGAAAACAAAAACAGAATTTCCAACCAAGATTTAACCATGGCTCACACCAAGCGCATCACCTACCTTATTATGTGCACAATTCATATAAAGGATACAAGAATAATAATTATGCATATTATAATAGATATCAGATGAACTCTCAAAACAAAAGAAGAAATAATTTCTTTCAGAAATCCATCAACCCTAGAGGAGCCATTCAGATCTGCGTACCTAAATCTCTTTCACATGATTGCAGAAAAGGTTGAAGGATTACTGTACAGCAACCGCAGAATCACTAGTAGGAAGTGAAGAATGTTTGTAAACTCTGGGTGCTCAGTACACATGACTGGAAACCAAAATATATTGTCATGTTATACAGAGGAAAGAGGCCCAGATGTAACATTTAAAGATACCTCATGTGGACAAACCAAAGGACATGGGAAACTGCATAGAGACAATATTATCATAACAAAAGTTTAGTATGTTAAAGGATTAAAATACAATCTTTTAAGCATAAGCCAGTTCTATGATGAGAGCAATTTGGTAGTTCTCACCAAATGGAAATGTATGGTGACATATCTCATCTGGAGAAGTGAAGCTACAAGGATACAGAAGAAGAGATGTATATGTGATAGATTGGAAAACATGCATACTCAATGCATGTTTCATATCAAAACAGTAGCTGAAAATGGATGGTTATGGCACAAGAGATTAAGCCACCTTAATTTCAGAGCACTCAACAAATTAAGCTCACAAAAACTATTCAGAGGTCTCCCAGAAGGAATATTCAAGAAAGAGACTCTTTGTGATGCATGCCAGTAAGGAAAACAGGCCATAGCCTCATTCAAATCAATACAACCTACCACTCTCACAAATAGAGTACTGGAACTACTTCACATGGATCTTTTTAGACTCATCAAGCCAAGAACCTTGAGTGGAAGAAAACATGCCTTAGTAGTTGTAGATGACTACTCAAGATACACTTGGATAGGTTTCCTCTACAAGAAGAGTGAAACACTAACCAAGCTGCCTGAGCTAATGAGGAAAATCTCAAATGAGAAATCTCTATCTATCATCAAGATCGGGTCAGATAAAGGAGAGAAATTTCTCAACTAGGCTATAACTGAATACAGTGATCAAACTAGAATTCAACATGAAGTTTCAGTTGCAAGAACGCCAAAAAAAATGGTGTAGCTGAAAGAAGATATAGAACCCTCAAGGAAGCAACGCGGGCAATGATTGCTGAAGTTGATCTCCCCAAAAGGTTCTGGGCTGAAGCTGTCAACACAACCTGTCATACACAGAATAGAAGCATGATTGTAGAGAGACACTGTAAAACTCCCTATGAGGTTTGGAATGGCAGATTATCAACTGTTGCATACTTTCATATTTTTGGTTGTAAGTGTTTTATCTACAACAATGGCAAAACCCAACTGACTTCTTTTGATGCTAAAAT
The DNA here is from genome assembly GCA_033398695.1 of Orobanche coerulescens. Taxonomy (NCBI): domain Eukaryota; kingdom Viridiplantae; phylum Streptophyta; class Magnoliopsida; order Lamiales; family Orobanchaceae; genus Orobanche; species Orobanche coerulescens. The sequence goes on along the minus strand of CM065805.1, from coordinate 22,173,393 downwards.
AGATGATGGTCTCTTTATGGGATACTCTCAAATAAGCAAAGCATACAGAGTTTTTAACAAAAGAACCTTAGTTGTGGAAGAAACACCTCATGTTGTCTTTGATGAATCTACGGTTGAGTACAAGAAATAGGTGGAACAAATTGAGAAAAAGCTGAAAGCCACCAATCTAGAAGAAATTATTGTCAAAGACACAAGATTGATTGACTCAGCTGATGAAAACCCTACTGCAGATCAGCCAGGTTTATCAAATGCAACTGAACCAGTCGCAGCTGAATCTAAGAGAGCAGATTCAAACATAGCTAAACCAGACCAGGTGCAAATCAACAAGACCTAGATGAAGCATAGATGGATATATCAAACCTTCCGGGTAATTCTTCAAGGGGAATAAATAATGATGATCTTCAACCAAAAGCATAACAGGAAGATGAAACTCCCAAATGGTTAAAAGACCATCCCATACAACAAATCATTGGAATCTACCTGACGGAGTCAAAACCAGAAAATCTAAAGAATAAACAGGAATAGCCATGTTTTCATGCTTTATGTCTCAAATGGAACCAAAAACAACAGAACAAGCTTTGGATGACTACACCTGGATGAATGTCATGCAAGAAGAACTAAACCAAATGGAAAGGAATAATGTGTGGAAACTAGTAGACAGACCATACCAAAAGAAATTCATTGGCACCAAGTGGGTCTACAAGAACAAATATTATGAAAATGGAGCTATTGGTAGGAATAAAGTGAGATTGGTTGCAAAAGGATATTAGATTTTGATGAAACTTATGCACCATTAGCAAGATTGGAAGCAATAAGGCTATTTCTTGCCTATGCAGCCTTCAAGAAATGTACCAAATAGATGTGAGGAGCGCGTTCCTATATGGAGAATCGGAAGAAGAAGTATATGTAGAACAACCTCCTAGATTTGTCAAATGAGACAAGGTGTACAAATTGCTGAAAGCCTTATATTGATTTCAAACAGGCACCAAGCCTGGTATGAGACTCTATACATATTTTTTGAGAAAAATAGATTCAGAAAAGGAAAGGTGGACAAGACATTATTTAGAATTGAACATGAAGACCACATATTACTCGTCCAGATATATGTGGATGATATCATCTTTGGTTCAGCTAACCCTGAATTATGTAAAAAATCTCAAATCTTATACAGGAAGAATTTGAAATGAGCATGATGGGTAAACTAAATTCCTTTCTTGGTTTACAAGTCAAACGGGTTGAAATAGGTATTTTTATCAATCAAGCCAAATACACAAGGCAGCTGATCAAAGGATTCGGCATGGAGTCAGCCAAGCCTTTTAGAGTAGACATGAGCATATCTCTGCACATTGAGATAGATGATGAAGGCATTGCGGTGGACCCAACCCACTACAGAGGATTAATTGGTTCACTATTGTATCTAACTGCAAACCGACCTGATATATCACATGCAGTTGAAGTGTGTGCAAGATTCAATACAAACTAAAGCAATCCCCCCAGGAAGCAACTAAAAGGATAATTGGACATCTAAAATCAACAATCAATGTTGCATTATGGTATCTTAAAGATGATAATTTTGAACTATCAGTCTACTCGGATGCTGATTTTGCAGGTTGTAAAACTAACAGGAAAAGCACAAGTGGAACATGTCAATTTCTTGGAACCAAGTGATATCATGGTTCATCAACAAACATACCTCAAACTCAATATCTACAACTGAGTCAGAATACCTAGCTGGAGGCAGCTGTTGTGCTCAAATTTTATGTATCATACAACAATTAAATGACTACAACATTGTAGCAAATAAAGTCCCGATATATTGTGATAATAATAGCGCAATTGCAATTACGAACAATCCAATGCTACATTCCAGAACAAAGCACATCGATGTCAAGCATCACTTTATCAGAGATCATGTGATTAACAAAAGAGTACGAGTGGAAAGAGTCGGCACTAAATATTAGATAGCTGATATATACACCAAGCCTTTGCCAGAAGAAAGAATTCTTGGACGAATGAGGGATCTTGGACTCTTAGACTGGGAGTCAAGTGCCTAGCAAAGAACCTACCTTAGCTTATTCGGAAACTCATCCAGGATCAAAGAACCTAGCTGATGCAGAAACTCATCTCGGAGCTGATACAGAACTCAGTCAGGATCAAAACTCAGCTACATTAGGAGTTAAACAGTCAAACAGCTAAGTTTCTAATATCAGTAACATTATTTTATCTTATTTAAAATCACACGTGGATTAATATGCACGACTCTAAATATATCATGTATACCCCATATTATCAAATAAATGCCGCACATTTTCTGAAGAGTCGAACCACCACTTCAAAATTAAATATTCTTTGAAACCAACTTTAAAACATTCATTATTTAAAGTAATTGAAATTATCAATACAAACTTATCTTCTTCAATCTCTGAGCAAGAACCCTAGCTTTTCGATAGCAAAAATTCGAACTCTTCTCTACACTGAAAACACTTTCAAACTGCAAATAGATTACGATACTTATTTCAAGAACATCAACTTGAATGTCGCGAAGGAGCAAATCATTTTAAGCATCGTGGTGGACTTCGTAGGACTTCTGGAGTCCAACAACACCCTTCTGATCGCAGATCTGATCTTAAAAATGAAGAAAGGTGGTATTTACCATTATTTATGCATCAACCCTTCCGAAATATACAAGGAAGCGGTCATTTGCTTTTTTAAGGAAGCGCGAATAACTGAACGGGGCATAGAAAGCTCGATCTTTGGAGAAAGCATCATCATCAACCAACAAACTATCTCTGATGCTTTCGGAATGAAGAACCATGGAATAGCTGTAGAGGCTCTAAAAAAAATCATTTGGACATCTGGCAATGGATTAAGATGCCAGAAAAGTCGAGCAAAATGAAGAACACTGCAAAGAAAGCAGACATCCAGAAGGAATTTCGCTTCATAATGGACGTGGCCAATAAAATTGTAATGGGAATGTCGGGTAGCTTTGATCAGATATCAAAATCAAAACACACCGTGATTGGGGAAATGATGCAAAGACAAAATTAACTGGCGTGACTATATCTTCAGGCAGTTAGTGACAGAAGTGAACACGGTCAGGTGGGATAGCACTTACAATAAATTCAGCCAGAAGTTGACATATGGTACTCAAATCAGCTGGATTCTGGAGCATTGGGGAATGGCCAAAGGCAATCCAGAAGAAATTCACATCAACAAGCACCTTGGGCATTTGGACGCAGCTGCATTGGAGGCCCTGTCACTACAGCAACCTCGAGCTGAAGAAATGCTGGCTAAAATGAAAATAGACACATCATACAAAATGGCGTTTGAATCCGAGGATGAAACAAAAGTGGAATCATCAGCATCTATCTTATCCCTAGCTAAGATCCCAACTAAACTGACCCCAGCTGAAATCAATGTAGCTAATATCCTTCCAGATAAGTTACCTACTGCTGAGGAACAACCAATCATGGTACCTGCCCAATAAGAAGATGACTAAGATAGTGACAACCTTCCACTGTCTGCACATTTCAAGAAGAGGAAGTCCCATAAAACGAAGGAAGTCATCATTGTAGAATCATCACCTGAATCTGCAACGACATGAATTAAAGGACTAGTTACCCAACTAAGTCCTCGAAAGAAACCATTGCTGAGATTCCAGCAGCTGAGATGACAGATGAGTCCTGTATCCCAACTGAAACTCAAAGCATGCCAACTGAAGTGCCAGCAGCTCAGACAATCAAGTTGGCCCTAATAGAAGAAAAGGAAGAAGAAAACCTTATCCCTACTGCACCATTCCTGGAGCTTCCTAGCACTCCTGAGGAAGAAGCTGAGGAACAAGAAATATTTGAGGAAGCGGACATTCACTAGAAGTTTAACCTCGAAGACAATAATCTATTCTAGCTAAACAAGGAGCGACTGAAAATGGTAAGGAAATATATTTTCATACTTTCCATTATACCTGCATATAAGGACTAGAAACAGTTGAGGTAATTTAGCTTTATTGCTCTCAAGGAGTTAGTTGAGAAGAGTGGATTGAACTACCCTCTGACCACTGAGCAACTCATCATAGTGTTCTACAATGAAACTGATATGAGTCTGCTACTGGATGAAAATTAGTTCATAAATAACTTCCTAAGAAATATGGACCATCCTCTATACAATGGAAGGGGTAGCCCAACGAAAAATTCTTAACTTGGAGAGGGATGAGATAGTTGAAAAAGTTGGAGTTGAAAATGAGAAGGTTGAAAACGTTGAGGAATGAGAAGTTGAAAAAGAAAGTGAGAAAGAAGAAGAAGGAGAAAAAGAACCAGAAGGAGAAGAGATGAGGAAAATAAGGAGGAGGATAAGAAATATGATGATCAGGATGACTCTGATCATGAAAAAGATCGGGGTGGGCCTGATCAAGATGGAGGTAGGATAGCTGAAAATTCAAGGGATGCCAAGGAGTCTGAAATCAGGGGGAACATTCTTCAGCCAAGTCTCCCATGCTGAAAAACCATCTACCTCGGACAACTAAACATATCACATAGGTCAACCATCTGCAGATCAGCTACCTCAGAACCTGGCTGAACTCGTCAGGAAAATGGTTGAGGTAGTTGAAGGACTTCTGGCCACCAAAGTGGAATCGTACCTGAGGGAGTTGAAAAACAAAATGGATTCCTTGCTCAACAAGAAGGAACCTTCCCCAGCACCTGTTATAGTCAGAATGCCTCTTGGCATGCAAGACTTCATGACGAAGGTGGAAGAGCAGCTGGCACACCTTGTTGATGCTGGCAAAAAGGGAGGAAGAATGAGGAGTCAATACTGAAAAGAATCCTTAGTTGTTATTCCTAGAAGTGCTCCTCCACCTGTTATTCACTATCCAGAGGTTAGACCAAGCTCAAAACAACCTCTGAAAAGGAAAAATTCAGCGGAGAATCAGGATCTTCCTACAAGAAAAAAAAACAGAAAAGACACTGTTCAACCACTCAGGTGGGAAGGGAAAGAGCTCTACTGTGGGGTACAGCCAAGAATTAGTTCATTGAGAAATATTACATATGGGAAATTCTACAAGATCTCAAACCCACAGGAAACTTTCATTGATTATATGGAGATAAACTAGCAAAACTTGTTGGAAATCCTGAAGAAGTATGCTGAAAAGTATTCAATGCATATCTAAGAATCACTTCCTTCATACCACAAGAAGCTCCTATAGATGCAAATGGAACGCTGGATGGCAATGCACTTCAAGGGGGGATAAGGGAAGTTTTCATTAAAAATAAATGCACTTCTCCTGAAGACCAAAAGTTTGTTCTACTGTAGTAAAGAAGAAATATGGGTTGTTTCCTGTAGTAGAAAAACTCATTGGGGCAAAACCTCTAAAGAACCCCCTCCAGCCAAAACCACAGGAAGAACAAGAAGGAAATAATTCTTTTTCTCATTTACTTGTAATTTATTTTACTTATTTTTGTTTGCCAAAATTATCTCAAAGATTATAATAATCTGAAGTGATAAAACGTATATATAGTCGATTTGAATGATAATTCCTAGTTGTCTCAAATAAACTGAGTTTTTATTTTTTTCTCTGCGTGATGGCTAACTTACATTTGAACAAACATTAAATTTTTCCATCATCCAAATAGGGAGAATTTGTTAGGAATACACTTAAGATTTTGATGGTGTTGGGAATTTGTTAAAAATACACTGTATTGAAAGTTCAATTCAAGTGCATATTCTAAGTACTTGGCATTCCAAATAAGAACCAAATTAGTATATTCTATAGGTTGTTTAAAGTTAGGCTAAGTTCTGTTCAGCTAAGTTCGTTCGGTTAAGTTCTGATAACAGCCAAAAGATCAGTCAGGTATTGCCAAGTCAAAATATAAGTCGGGTATAGCCAGGACGAAATATCAGCCGGGTATAGCCAAGATACAATATCAGCCAGGTATTACCAAGTCAAACTTTCAGCCACGTATGATCAAGACAAGTAAGACAGACAAGTATGGACAGCAAGGAACACTTGATACTTGGACAAAATTCCACAAGTGTGAATCCGTTATGTCCATTTCAGCAAACGTTGAAAAGTCAACAAAGACGGAAAATTCACATGCATACGAAAATAAAGTGAAGGAGATAATCTCAATGATTCACGGAAGTTAAGGAATAAAATAGTCCTCGAGATTCGCGCCCAGAAGACTTTTCTTATTATAGAAATCAAAGAAAACGTCACGGACAATTTAATATCTTCAAATGGAAAAATTTTAAGAAAGCGACAAGCCGCTAAAGAGATAAATGTTAAACAAAGAAGTTACTCTCCATCGGACTGATTTGTTCAAAGGATGCAACGGCTATGAAGAGCTCAAAGAATATATTATAAATATCTGAGGAACTCTTGAGCAGAAGTACGATGCGATTAACATTCACAAGCAAACACATCGAGCAAAAGAAATATACTCTAAGCATCATGGAGAGCTAAGATCATAAGATTCAAGTCATAAGAAGCTCTTAGAAGTTGGAGAAAACAAACACTCTTGTTATTAAGATTTGTTACTTTTTTTAATGAGGTTCTTGAAAGTTGGGTTGTGCGACATCCACGGGTTCTTGACTTGAATGTGATAATAGCAAATTGAGAGTTGTGAGGCATCCACGGATTCTCGATCAGGAGGAGACAAGCAACTAAAGAGGAGTTACTATGGCTAAGGGTTTTCACTGGTTGAAAGCTGCAGTAACTAATTCATTGAAACCATCAAAATTTATAGTGAATTTATCTCCAAGAGGATTGGGAAGAAGTGGGTTAATAGAGGATTATCCACTTCTGAAACCACTATAAGCGATGTGTATTTTACTTCTTTTAAACATCATACGTAACTGTTGCATTCATCTTAAATGTTGCATTAACAAATCTAGTCACCTAAGTCTTCCGCATATTTTTTCAGCTGACATTTCCTAACTGATATTTAAGCTAAGTGTAACAACCCCTTCCCGGGTCAAAACTATTACAGCATCGTGGATCCATTTTGGGAATCCACAAGGCAAGACCTGTTTAACACAAATATACACATAACGACCAATCAGGTCAAACATAAAACCAAAACAACATACGTCAACTGGAAAGGTTGACAGTACAACATAGTCACAGCCAGCTCAACATACAGATAACAACTCCAAGACAGTTCCCAAGCCCACACACGGGCATAACATCAACAATAACAGTACTCGCGAGTACATATACAAACCAAGACCAAAACACACGAATAAAAAGGTAACGACTACCCGAGGCAATATCACAGCTGCTCGTCGTCCTCGTGCCCCTTCTGCGCCTGCTCGCCATGAAGATCTGTACCTGAATACACAAAAAGGTATTCAACCCCGAAGGGGTCAGCAAACCGCCAGTGCAAGTACTTGATAACAGGAATATGTATAATGTGCAATAAAAGAAATATTGTGATGACTGATTATATTAGTATATCAAGAAGAAGGGTTTTATCACAAAGTACCAGTGCCTCAACAGTATTGTGACAACGACATCGTTGTGTAAAAATGCATTTAACAACATCACAATCCAAAAGCATAAGCAGTACCATGTCACGCCATTATTCCGGAATAATACGTATATCACATTACAATAACCACATGGGCTATACTGATACGAGGTCCGCACCCCATCGTATCCTCGAGGCCTCATCAGACCGTCCCCGATTGTATAATCCGTCGAGTGATACGAGGTTCGCACCCCCTCATACCCCATAGCCCTCGTCAGGGCAGTCCACGACTTTACTCGACCACAAACCCGAATTTCACAACATTGCTACAACTTCAAAAATATCATATTCCAATCATATCATTCCAAATTTCGCAGTGCGTTGTCACATAACTTTAACGACGCAAGTCTCAAATCATTATCTAAAACTTTCAGCAACTTTGCTTTTCAATCTCATTTAAAATAACTTTTCAAGACATCCTCGATAAATCATTTGTAAAACGATATCCTATAAAGTAGTAATCAAGATCAGTCATCAAGTCTTTACAGAAATCTTTCTCAATTCATTTTCAAGAATATTATCGAAATCCTTTTGAAACACAGTTTATTTCAAAATCATTTTCAAACACTAAGAGTCATTAATTTGATTGAAAAATCATTTCGTCATTTCAAAATATCAATGTAGAATTGTTGAATCCAGAGCATGAACTAAACCATACGAAAATCATGTTTTATACATATTCAATTTCAATTTATGCATAAAGCACGATCAAATACTTGCCTAGCAACTTTAGGGACAAGGATGTTTTAAATAGTTTGTAATTAGGGTTCGAAAACATGGACTTTCAGACCGACAACGAATAATATGAGGTAATCGATATTAGGGATACTTATTCTAATCAAAATAAGATCAAAATCCTTAATCAAATCCCTTAGGGATCGGACACTTTACGGACGGTATCCAGTTACGATGATTCAAATGAAATATTTAATTTTTGTTCCACCTAGAGTCGATAAGAATAGCCCCAGGATATTCGATATATTATCATTTACGAATTCTAAACAACAATTCATCAAGAATCTAGAAAAATAAACTTATGGTTCAGGGCCAGATTACCTCCAATCCGACGAAAAACCGCTGAAATCGGCTGCTATATTGATAACATTTTATTTAGACTGGATTTGAAGTTCTTGGAAGTCCCCCTGAAGCCTTGGTCGCCAGAATGAGGAGAAAATGAGGATTTCTGCCTCAAATCTTCAACTTATATCAAACTGACCCTCCTAAGTCAGTTTGGCATAAATTACATTATATAAGAGGCCTAACGTACGTTATGGAGATTCCGACATGAAACAGGAACGATCTCGAAATCTTAAGGCGGCCATTGCATAACGTACGTTTTGCATGAAGATTAACGTACATTATGGGGGTTCGAGATTGGAAAAGAAACACTCTCGAAATCCTAAGTCAATTGAACTATAACGTACGTTATAGATAGCTGATAGCGTACGTTATATATAACTGATAGCGCCGGTTATCCTTGGTCACGTCTTGCCCACAGTCTAACCAATGGTCACAATTCAGTTGTCGGGTCTAAGACGGATTTCAGAACGATGAAAAATAATGAAAGGATCCTCAAACATTAAAGTAATTTCATAAGGTTGAATGAAAACCTCTAAGAACTCTAACGAATGTGATATGACTACTAGCATCATGATAATACTCAGCATTAACACAGTTCGGGTTAACGACACAAGTCGAACCCAAAATAAAATACAACACACGAAAGAAAATGGGTTGTTCGAGTGAAATCGTGAGTTTTGCAACGAGAATAGTGCCAATCAATCATTAGTCTCAAGATAACACAGAGGTGTTAGGTGTATTTTTATACGCTTATTTATCATTATTTCGTATTATTTTAGCGAGTAAATTTGCATAAATGAGCTTTTAATGCCTTATTCTTGTATGTTTGACAGGAGATTGTAGTCTGGAAGCTAAAACGAGGCAAAACGGGCGAAAACGGCGAATTTTGGCCGTGGGCCGCGGAACAAGGCAAGTGGGCCGCGACACAGGAAGGCAACCAGTGGGCACCAGAGTAGACTGTACCTTGTGCCGCGGCACAGTCCAGGTGAGCCGCGGCCCAGACGTAACACCCAGTGTCCAGGTTTTAACTTACACGCCATGTGCCGCGGCACAGATTAAGTGAGCCGCGGCACACAAGGCGGTTTTGGTGTGCTCCGCGCGGATTTGGGCCGTTTTGAAGCCAGTTCTCGACCTACTCACACGGACGCGATTTGGAGACTGTGAGAGCTATAAATAAGGGTTTAAGACCCTAATTAAATGGAGGTTTTTGAATCTTGGAGGCTTGGGAAAAGAAGCAACACAGAAGATTATCGCAGACGAGAGAAGCAGAAGAGATCAAGGACAGAGGGCGGAAGCCAGAAGAACGGAGGAATCCGAGCTCTTCATCTGCATTTGATTTTCATGCTTTTATTTATTAATTCTGTATTTTTATTATTTAGCATGTCAGGCTAAAATCCTAATCTAGGATTTTGATGAAACCTACGTTTTCACGGATTTGCTTGAGATTATCTATTTAATTCCCTCTTTGTTGAGTTTTCCCAATCGTGTTTAATGCTTTCAATTATCTGGCCAATAGTTGTATTGTTTTAATCATTCAATTCGAATCGGGAGAGGAGAGTTGGTGAGGAACTATTGGTGAGGACCGTTTTATTCTGTGAGATAGGAATATACTCATAGGAACTACGTGGCCTTTTGGAGATTTTATGCTTTTTGCCTATTGACGAGTTAATTCACCTAGGGATAGAGTGCATTATTCGTCTTTAGAAAAATCTATTGACCTCGGGAGAGGCGGTAGAGTATATTAGCAATCTTCGCCTTCAATAAATTGGGAAAATCATTAACTTCAGATAATCGAGAGTAAATTTGGGTAAACCGAGGAGGATTCAGAATCCTAGACTTATTCATCATTTGATTCTCTTTTTTCAACCTATCGTTTTTACTGTCTAGTCTTTTATTAATTCTTTTAGTAATTAATTGCAAAACCAAAGTTCGATTGTTCAAATAAAACTAGAATACATAAAAATCGGTAGTTAGTGATTCAGTTCTCGTGGGAACGATACTCACTCATCACTTTATTACTTGTATACGATAACGTGCACTTGCGTTTAAGAAATATCGCAACAAGTTTTTGGCGCCGTTGTCGGGGACTGAAATTTTTGCTAATATCGATTTCAGTATTTCTAGTCTTAGTTTGAACGTTTTTATTTACTTATCTTCTGTATTTAATTTTATTTATTTATTTGTTTTTTTTATTTCAGGAATTTTTCGGGTAGTGCATGAGAAAACTCGGTAACAAAGGCCTACTACCTTTGAATACCGAACTCGAGCGCACTCTTAGGAGAAAGAAGAAGGAGAAACGAGAGCTACTGACAACAGTCACTATGGCTGAAAATATCAAAATTCACGGAGGAAATAATATTGTGCAGCAAGCTCAACCGGAAATGGCTCTTCGAGATTATGCTATGCCGCAAATTAACGCAAACTTTTCGGGGATTCGGCGTCCAACAATCCAAGCCAACAATTTCGAAATCAAGCCTGCGATCATTCAGATGGTGCAGGCTAGCCAGTTTTGTGGATTGCCGAACGATGACCCCAACGCACATATTGCGTCATTTCTCGAGATTTACGACACGTTCAAGAACAATGGTGTCACCGACGATGCTATCCGATTACGGATTTTCCCTTTCTCTTTGAGGGATAAAGCGAAATTTTGGCTGAATTCTTTACCGCCGGGCTCGATCACGACATGGGCAGAGTTAGCGCAAGCCTTCCTTGCTAAATTCTTCCCACCTTCTAAGACGGCGAGACTGAGAAACGAGATCACTACCTTTGGTCAGTATGACATGGAATCGCTTCACGAGGCGTGGGAACGATACAAAGATGTGTTACGGAGATGCCCACATCACGGCCTTCCGGACTGGCTTCAGATTCAGACGTTCTACAATGGATTGAGTGCCTCTACACGCACTCTCGTGGACGCAGCCGCCGGTGGAGCTTTGATGGGAAAGACGATGGCTGAAGCACACTCGTTGTTGGAAGCTATGGCCGCTAATGCTTATCAATGGCCATCCGAACGAATAATCCGAAGCGAGTTATGGAAATTTCGAGTAATGACCCGATATCTACGTTGTCAGCCCAAGTCGCAGCATTAACGCAACAGCTCCAAGCATTTTCGCATGCTCCTTCCCCCGTTACTATTGAGTCTTGTAATTGGTGTAACGGATCTCACCCTAGCGCGGAGTGCCAAGTCGGAAACCCGTTCGAGCAGCCCCAAATTGAACAAGCTCAGTTCGTAGGAAATGGAAACCGGCAAAATAATCCGTACTCCAACACGTATAATCCGGGATGGCGTAATCATCCCAACTTCTCGTGGAGAAACGGAAAGAACTCGAACCAGCCTCCGTTCACTCAAAACCAACAGCAGCCTCCTCCCGTTCCAAAAGTTTCTCTCGAGGAAGCAATTGCGAAATTGGCAGCGAATACGAGTCAATTCATGACCCGTACTGAAACAACATTGCAAAATCATTCCGCCTCCATTCGCAACTTGGAAGTCCAGCTGGGCCAGATTGCTAATGTGTTGACAGCCCGCCCGAAGGGAGCATTGCCAAGTACAACCGAGATAAATCCTAGAGAAAGTGTAAATGCAATCAGTTTGAGAAGCGGGAAGGAGGTGTGTGACCAGCCCGAGAGAAGTGAAAAGAGAAGTGAAATTGGGGAGAAGAAAAATTTAGCGACGGAAGAAACACAAGATTGGAGACCCTCGATAACGTTTCCGGATAACCCGAAGACATATGTGCCACCCGTACCGTTTCCGCAGAGATTACAGCAGAAAAAGGCGGACAAGCAATTCTCTAAGTTCCTCGACGTGTTCAAGAAGCTTCATATTAACATTCCATTTGCCGACGCATTGGAACAAATGCCAAGCTACGTTAAATTCATGAAAGAGATCTTGTCAAAGAAAAGAAAACTCGAGGAGTTTGAGACAGTCGCCTTAACGGAGGAGTGCAGCGCGATTCTTCAGAAGAAGCTTCCACCAAAATTGAAAGATCCAGGAAGTTTCAACATACCGTGCACCATGGGGAATCTTTCTTTTAACAAGGCGTTGTGCGATCTCGGTGCTAGTATTAACCTCATGCCTCTGTCTATTTTCAAGAAGCTGGGAATTGGAGAAGCAAAGCCGACGACGGTCTCTTTGCAATTAGCGGATCGATCTATTAAGTATCCGAGGGGAGTGATTGAGGACGTGTTAGTAAAAGTGGATAAATTTATCTTTCCAGCGGATTTTATTGTTCTCGACATGGAGGAAGATCAAGATATCCCGATTTTCTTGGGACGACCATTTTTAGCGACCGGTAGAACTCTTATAGATGTGGAAAAAGGGGAATTAACTCTGCGGGTTCAAGATGAGCATGTTACGTTCCAAGTATTCAAATCCTTTTCATGTCCGGGAGGTGTTGATAAGAGCTCTCAAAGTGAAAGTGTGGAGGCCGTTGCGAGAGAAAGACACTGAAAAAATCGTCGGCCAAAAAATTCAGATTCCGTTTCAGATGGTCCAACTTTTAAGAAAGATATAGAACGAGTCGAATTCCTCAAACATGTAGACATGCCATCATCGCCATCCGACCAGCCACACTCGGACAAGTCTGTTGCTGTCATAAAGTCATTTTTGAAAGAGGGAAATAAGCCGGAAATCAAACGGACATCTAGTCATGAGAAAAACGGGTGTTTCAGAAAGTTGTTCTCGTCAAAACCTTTCCGCAAACAACATTCGATGTCCGAACTGAAAATCGAATCGTTAATGACCGATGGTCAAAATTTTAAAAACCATATTAACGGTTCGATGAACGGGGCGGAGATCAAATGGAGTTTGCGGTGCGAACCGATTTTTAATAGGTCCGGCTGAAGACTATAAACTTAGCGCTTCTTGGGAGGCAACCCGAGTTCGTAGTTGTAGATTTTTGAGTTTCTGTATTTTTCTTGCATTCTTGAATTTTTATTTTTCATCATTTTGTGCTTTGATTTGCTTTTACCTCTCGTTCTTGACGTATTCTTCTTAAAATTCTGTGCAGGAAATGTCCGAGGGGAGAAATTTATGCCTGAGCCGCGGCACAAGGCTTGTGAGCCGCGGCACACACAAATCGAAAGGGTGAGCTAAACATTCTGTACTCTGTGCCGCGGCACAACATTACTAAGCCGCGGCACACTTGAGCCCTGAGCCGCGGCACACGAAAGCTGAGCCGCAGCCCACAACAAAACAAACGAGCAGGTAAAAGGGACTGTACTCGGTGCCGCGGCTCACGTGAGCTGAGCCGCGGCACACCTTGCGGAATTTGAACAGCCCAGGTACCTTATAACCCGCATTCGGCCGGCCACCCCAGGTACACTTCCCTTTTCTTCCTTTCCCTTCCCTTGCGCGCGATCGGCCGACATCCTCCTACCTTCTTCTTCTTGCGATTTTCTTGCACTTTTCACAATCCAAGCAAGGTAAGCCTAAATCTCTAATCTCAAATTGTTCTATGAATTTGAATGTGAAGTAGTGTAGTGCATTTGATGGTTGAATATGTTTATTTCCTTCAAAAGTCCTATGATGGTTAAGTGGATGACATGATGGTTTTGATTGAATTTTCATGGTTATTTTGGATTATGAATGAATTGAATATGTCGTTTTTGATGGTGAATGATTTGTGTTTTTGTTCTTGGGGATTTAATCGAGCTATTGCCATATTTGTTATTCAAGTGAACTCTTGCCCTTTAAGTGTTTGATGAAATGTCTGAATGAAAAACTTTTAAGAAATTACCGCAATATTTTGAATCTATGTGCAAACGTAGTCGTTCTGGAATTACAGCAACCCCAACCCGTACGTCTAGTTTAAACGTTATGGTTCAATTTCATTTTTCTCTCACGGTTGTGCTATCTCGTAAAATTTCTGATTTACGGCTGGATATCCTTAGCCGAGTGATGATTATTCTCGTTATTATTTGAGTAAGCAAACTTCGGTGTTTAAATTTTTTCAGGACTCACTATGGCAAGGACTAAGAAGCTGAGCAAGAGGGCCAGGACTCAGTCGTCCCCCACTCGAGGGGAAACTTCTCGTAGTCGCGCCGAGTCTGAGGCGCACCAGTTTTCTGACCCTAAGATCCACAAAATCTTCAATGAGAAGATTCGGCCGCGACCTATTATCCCGGAGAGGGGATTCACTCCAGTCCCCAAAGACGGGGAACTGCTTGCTATGATAGACGAGATGGGGTGGGCCCGTTTTGCTGCACCCCCCGAGCCAGCGGTGATCTCGATAGTGCAGGATTTCTATGCCAGCGCGCTATTGAAGCACATTCGAGCAGGCCAGATGTTGCAGCAGTCAGACACTCGGACTCAGGACGATGTCCGAGGTATTACGGTTGATTATTCCACATCTGCTATTCGGAGGTTTTTTGGGCTGCCGGTGGTAGATGAGACGGCTTATGACCGAGTGATGACTAGCCTCACGAAGGAGGCTCGGCTCGAGACTATTACGCAGCCCGACTCCGACTGGGAGCGGCGAGCACCGGGTTCTTCCACTTTCCACTTCAAGATCTCGCGCCTCAGTCGGCTCGGGCGTGCCTGGCTATATTTTATTTGCGCTCGTATAGACCCCACATCTCAGATCCGCACTGTTTTTCTCTCCCGCGCCCGGACACTATATGCTATCGCATCCGGGCTGCGATTCGATGTGGCCCCTCTCTTGGTCCGATCTATATTCCAGTGCATTCAGGGAGGGGCCAAGACGGGGTTGAATCACCCCTCTCTTATCTGCGCTCTGTGCCGACAGTCAAGGCTGACGTGGTCGAACGATGAGCCGATGCTAGCTCCCCAGGCCCCGATCGACCACCGCATCATCTCACATTTTGACCAGTGGGGAGGAGCGCCGGCGCACGCTCGGGGGAGAGGATTTCTACTGGATGAGACCCACGAGGGGTCCCCCGAGCCTCTTATGCTGACACAGGGGTAGGCAGATGCCGGCCCGCCGCCCGACAGAAAGAGATTGCAGGCGATGTTCGACGGGCTGAGGGAGGATATGAGGAGAGAGAGAGAGGAGACGAGGAGAGAGAGAGGATATGAGAGAGGATATGAGGAGAGAGAGAGAGAGAGATGAGATGAGGAGAGAGAGGGAGAGTATGCTGGCTGTCATGAGAGAGGAGCAGCGGACGGAGAGAGAGAGCTTCATTGCTGCCGTCAGGGATGAGATGCGAGAGCAGGCCCGCCGGGCCAACCGGCGTGAGGCGAGGCGTCTGGCAGCGAGGGATGCCTACCATCAGGAGCACCTTGCCGCATGGACGGCCCACATTTTGCATCCGGACGGGCCATTTATTGCACCTGCTCAGCCAGCCACACCACCCTCCTCACGGGATGATGTCGGCACCAGCTCGTGAGAGGATTGTAGGGGAGTACTTGACCTTTCACTTTTATTGCATATTATATTGTGTCCATTGAGGTCAATGTACGTCCTAAGTTTGGGGGGGTCTATTTCTGTCGCTATATTTATTGCTGTAATTATTTCGTTGCATTTTTTGTTATTTCTAGTTATCTTTTTGTCGATAGCCTTGCTTGTCTTGATTTTACTCTATTCGTGAATATTTCGTGCTTCTATTTGTGTAATACTGATGTTATGACACTGTTTTTCTCTCTGAAGAAACGGTCGAGTTTTAGTCGGGTTGTAGTCAGTGATTTCTGTTTCTGCTAAGTCTTCATTTAGGTCCGAAATTTTTTTTCATAATTGTAGAGGTCTTGGCGGATAAGAGAGGATACATACGTGTTTTAAAATCACCGTCGATACGTTTGGTTACATTTTTTTGGTTAGCTAGTCGTCCAGTTGCATAAGTTGTGTTGGCGCTTAGATTGAGTTTAGAGTCGGTCAGTTTTTCCCAAAAGTCGAGATATTTTTGTTCTATGATGGGAAATCTAGTAACCGGGGGTATTTGTTTACTCTCGCGTAAAACGAGGACCCTGATTAGACTAGTGATTTAGAAATTTCGCATGTGCCAATGATAGGGAGCCTAGTAATCGGGGGTACTCGCGTGACCCGTTGTTTACTCTCGCGTAAAACAGCGACCTTGATTCGGACATGCGTGAATTAGCTATTCGAGTTGTTTCTCCGCTGTCACTACCAAAAATCAGACTTTAGCCGACGACTTAAAGTGGTCGGCTAAACCCCAAAGTCGTCGGCTAATCATGCCAGCCGTCGGCTAAAAAACCGTCGGCCGATATTCGTCGGCCAAGGTTTAGCCGACGACCTTTGTGCAGTCGTCGGCTAAAGTTCGACCATTAGCCGACCACTACTACACGATCGTCGGCTAAACCTGTTGGGGAAAAAAAAATTAGGCGACGACCTTAACCAGACGGTCGGCTAAAACCATTTTTTAAAAAAAAAATATATAGTTTAATCGACGACCGTCTTATATGTCGTCGGCTAAAACCATTTTTAAAAAAAAAATTAAATTATTTTAGCCGACGACTGTCTTACAGGTCGTCGGCTAAAACCCTATTTTTAAAAAAAAAAAAATTACTTTAGCCGACGATCGTTTTATTTGTCGTCGGCTAAAACCCTTTTAAAAAATTTACTTTAGCCGACGACTGCCTTATATGTCGTCGGCTAAAACCCTTTTTTAAAAAAAAATTAATTCAGATTTTGGGATCCCAAAACTTGTATTTTTTGCACCTGCAATTTTTATACACCAGCTCTCATTATCAACAACAATCAACGCACAACATATTCAAGAACATTAATTTCATCAACATACTAGTAGCGTCAATAAAATCACTTACACAATTGTAACACAAATATAAATATACAAGAGTACTACAACAACACAACTAGAATCCACTGCCAAAATCATCTAAATGTCGAAATGTAGTAGTAGAAGGATTACCACCATCCCCTAGATCCTCGTCACGAGGCTGTGAAGATGGGGTCTGTCCGAAGAGAGAAGGCGGTAGAGCAGGTGCCTGCAGTCCAGCCTGAGTAATGGTCTGAGTCAGCGTCATCATATAGTCCATCATGGCCTGCTGCTGTCTCTGGAAACTCTCTAACCACGACTCAGTCCTCTGCTCGCTCTCATGTAACCGCGTCTGAGTCCTTCTTTCATTTTCAGCCCGGAGCTCCCTCTCCGCCCTCAACTGCTCCTTAAGATAGGCAGTCCTTGCATCCCGTCCGCGAGGGCGCTGGAAGCCGGGGGTATCTTTCAATACATGGTGACCCTCGGCTCCCATCATCTTAGTGCGGTAACGACTACCTCTAAGAGGGTAGACGGTACCCCACACCCTAGCGCGAACATAAAGATCGGCCTGATCGATCTGTCCAATGGCAGAATCGAGGTCAGTCTCCGCTAAGTCCGGATACTGCTCCCGAGCAATCTCAGCAAGCATCCTCTGAGACTCCTCCCGCACACGCTCCTAAGTTAATATGAAAATAAATATTTGAATATCAATAAAAGTATGATACAAAGGCATTTATTTTATTACTAAAATAAAATAAAAAAAGACTTACATGTTCCTCGGGACGGTTCGGAAATGCTTTCTGAGTCACGTAGGCAAATGCATCCAACGAATCAGAAGAAATGGCCTCGTGCGCAACTCTGGCTAACGACCGGGAACCCGTGATCGTGATGGTCAATGATCAAAGACGATTGGTCGTGTTGGTCAAGCTAGTCGCCTTCAAAAAATATTATTTAGAATCGAGTTTATATTTAGAATTCAAAAAAATAAAAGCGAAATATTATTATTTTTATTAAATAGTAGCATTTTTTTAATAAATAAAATACAATATTCGATTTTTATTTTTATGGAAAATAATATTCTAGTTTTTATTTTTATTAAAACAATTTATTTCCACTTTTGAATAAAAATTCCGATTTTTTAATATTAATAATATTCCGTAATTTTAAAATACATGAAGTTCCGATTTTTCTAATTTAAAAACCGAACTTCAAGTATTTTTTATATTCTCAAATATTAATTTAAAAAAATGGAGTTTATATTTAGAATTCAAAAAATAAAATCAAAGAGGAAGAATGAAATGAGGGTATTTTAGTCATACCATGAACTCGGGTCGCGAAAATGGGCGCGTAGCCACTTCCACTCGTACTCCCTAACTTGAATTCTTCCGGTAGCCTCCTGTATCACCTCAGTCATCTGAACATGTGCATCTCATTTTTCCAAGATTTGTACCTACAACACACGTTGCACAACATATATCATTCGTAAGAAAAAAATTACGCAAACAATGTAGATACAAAATAAATTAAAATGACTTACTTGGTAGATCGCACCTCGTCACACCAAGTACGTAGTGGAGAGTCGGGAATGACAAACCACACCTATGAACAAAGATAAATACGCAATAATTTAAAAACATCACATATTGCATTTTCAAGAACTACGTGTTGATTGAAAAACACTTATTAAATATTTATTAACTTACCGACATAGCATTATTCAAAGCATCCTTCACGCATCGCGGCACGCCCCCAATCGGGCCACAAAACGGGGACTCTGTCCCGAATGACAAAGCCAACATTACGGCTATATGACGCCGCAGCGTCAGAAGACATCACCGGCCGGCCGTGTCTGTCTAGAGGAATCTCATAACGGCCATGCTTACTTACGTACGAGTCGAGTGCCAGACCCTTTGCTGGGCCACGAGTCTTCTTCTTTTTCTTCTCCTCCTCGACTACATTTTTCCCCTTCTCCTTCTCCCTCTCTATCTCCTCATACAGTTTCGTCTTCGAAACCCGACAACTGCGCCAAAACATGTTGTCTGGCCAAGACTCATAGACGTATGCCTCGTCAGGGATAATCAATCGAATGGGAACTCGGGCTCCCGACTCATCGACCTCCGGAATAGTCGGAACCATCGGAGGCATGAATAGAGTCGGCGGCGGACCGTGGGGCACCGCGGACGAGGAACGCCGTACATCTCCTGATGTGTGAGGGCTAGACGTGGGTCGGTGGATGGGAGGCATACGAGTCTCCGGCTGCGAGGGGGTCGGCCGTGGTGTCTGAAAGGATAAACGCCGCGCTAGTGCAGCGGGCTCATCTGTCGCCCTATAAAAGTCGTCAGCGTTCATGCCGGTAGCTTCTAGTATCTGGCGGGCACGAACGCTGCTCTGAGATATGTATAGTGTAACGGGATCCGCCTTACTAGAGGCTGCGGAACTCCCCCCCGAATCGGGAGTGGTCGACTTTGTCGACTTCTTCCCCAACGCTTTCTTTATTCTATCCATAATCTAAACAAATAAATTAAATTCACAACTCAACACAACAGTAATTATCAATGCCATACCACGTTAATCTTTCGATTAATGCCGACTATAAAATTCCTTCCTCCTCAAACAAATTCATCAAATATTTCTAAACAAATTCATCAAATAATCTAAACAAATTCATCAACTAAACAATTCAACACAACAGTAATTATCAATGCCATACCACGTTAATCTTTCGATTAACGCCGGCTATACAATCCCTTCCTCCTCAAACAAATTCATCATTTTCGCAACTCATTAAACACAAAATATTGAAAATACTAAATTCATCAAATATTGCATCACAACTCATTAAACATTTTATCTAATTCATCACATAATCTAAACAAATTCATCAAACAAATACAATAAATTCAACAAACAAAATAAAAAAAAAGGACAAGGGTTACCGCGGCCGGGCTGGAGGGCGACGGGCGGAGCGGAGGGCGACGGGCGGAGGGCGATGGGCTGGAGGGCGACGGGCGGAGCGGAGGGCGACGGGCGGAGCGGAGGGCGACGGGCGGAGGGCGATGGACTGGAGGGCGACGGGCGGAGGGCGTCGGGCAAAGGCGGCGGCGACGGACCGGCCGGGCGGAGGGTCAAGGCTGGAGGGTCGACGATCGGCTAAACCAGAAGATTGGGCGACGGGTGACGATCGGCGGGCGAATGGCGAAGGGGGCAGAAGAAGAAAATAAGAAAAGGGAGGTACGAGAAACGTATAAAAGGTGGAGGTTTAACCGACGACAAGATCTACGTCGTCGGCTAAAGTTTTTAAAAAAAATTATACTTTAGCCGACGACATATATGACGGTCGTCGGCTAAACCCGGAAGTGACCCGACCGTGTTAGACAACACGGTCGGGCGGACAAACAGCTTTGTTTTCAATTTACGGGCGGGTGCGACACGGTCGTGTTGATGGACACGGTCGGGGTTTAGCCGACGACCTTATTATAAGTCGACGTCTAAAGAGAAATTTATTTTTTTTAAAAAACTTTAGCCGACGACGTTGATCTTGTCGTCGGCAAAACCCCAGGTTTTTTTTTTTACTAATATTATTGATATTATATTAATGTTATGATTATGATTATTATTATTACTATTTTTTAATTATATTTAACAAATAAAAATATACATCTACTAAATTTATGGCTCATAGTTTGAGTCATCACTACAGTCTGTCTCATTATCTGAGTTGATATCCGCAACATATGCCTCAAGTCGTCCACATTATCGTCATCAATTTTCAAGTAATTCGCTTGTATCAACGTCAACGCATTCGCGAGCATCACCACGAGTCGGATGACTCGTCCTTCAGAACATTATTCATTGTAATTGTCGTTGATGGTGGAATATTTGTCGCATTTGGCTCTTGATAAGCATCATCGTCATCGCACTGTTGTTTCTCCCAAAGGTAGCAAAGACTAAAAATAATCCTCGTTGTCACAACAATCACTACCTTCCATGTGCCTTTCTTCACCAAGTCGTCCAAATAATACACCGACTTTGCTGATGTAGCAAATACAAAAGGATCACTTTCATACCATGAAGTGGAAGTGTCAACAGATAACAGCCCGTAGTCGTCTTGCATATCGGTTCCAAGACTGGTGTCGTACCATCGACACTTAAACAAGTAATTTGTCATGCCTTCCCCGTAAATTAGTTCTACCACTTCCAAAAGAACACCGTAATATCCACCATCTATCATAACCCCAGAATTTTAACATCTTCTTTTTTGGTCTCTCCCAAGGCATACGAATGTGACACCGTTGACTTTGGCCATCGAATAAATTCTTGACATAACCGGCTTCATAGAAAGAAGCATAAGTTCACGCGACCAGTTAGGGTGTCCGTCATCTTGTATGTGTGTCATCTGTCGTAAATAAACTTTTTATGTAAAAAAATATCTTAAGTCCAAAATGCAATAGCAATTGAATGTATACGTACCCATTCTCCAAAATAGTCGGCAAAAGTGTCATTGTGGAATCTAGTGTCACCTCGCACCATATCGCATGACAAGTGGATGTCTTTCCAGTACTGAACTTCTGGACAATTGAGCAATATCCACCAATGTGCAATTCGTGACTCGTACGGGTCTAATTTTCTTCCAGGCAACCTACCATAGACGTCAACCTCAGTAGATATGATAGAAAGATTGAATTGTATTTTATCTGCTGGAATAGAGCGGGAAGGGGGATCGAAGTTGCCCAAATACAACTTGATATGCGTAATACACTCCGACGCAAGGTAAGATTCTGCAATGCATCCTTCCGTGCACTTATCGCCACGGAGTCTTTGTAATCACCGAGTTGCCTTTCAACCGGGTACATCCACGTGTAGTGCACTGGACCAGTGACCAATAACTGCCTGGGAAGGTGGATCATGAGGTGAGGCATGAGGTCAAAAAAGTTTGGAGGAAATATTCGCTCAAACTTGCACAAGATATAGATGATCTCATCTTGCATTTTACGCAAATCAGATCTCTTGACTTCTCTCGTACATAGTTTCTGGAAAAATCTTGACAATGCAACACACGGCTCGACCACTGCTTTGGTAAGTACGGTCGAATAAATACCGGAAATAGGCGTTGGAGTAGGATATGACAATCATGACTCTTCAAACCAGCTTAACTTGTTCTCCCGAAATTAACACATCTTCCTATATTTCCAAAGATACCCGTAGGATACCTAGTAGTCTTTATCCAAAGAAAATATCTCGCCTTCGCTTCAGTTGATGGTGTAAGTCGCCTTAGACATTTTTGTTTTCCCTTTACGCTTTCAACCACAAATGTTTTCTTATGCTCATTTCTTCCAAACCTTTGCGTGCTTTTGGCCCGTCTTTGGTCTTTCCATCCCAACCTAAGGTTGTCCCAACCACACTTTCGCAAACATTCTTTTCAATGTGCATGACATCCAAGAAGTTCCTTATCGCAACTCGACCAAGAAGGCAATTCCCGTAATATACTTTTGTGCGACCAATACTTATACCGCTGGGCCTTTCAAGGGTTGCCGCAAGCACATCAGATGGTTGCTAAGCTGACCAAAATCGTACTCATTAAGAATTGATAGTATTTCATCACCCGTCCACCGCCGTGGTGGCTCGCCCATTTCTACAAGGCCATCAAATGCCGCAGATCCATACGCCACTCATGTTCCCTGTCAAGCCATATCCGATGACGCATTCGGATAACTTTCCTACAAATGGTACCTAGCACAATCTGCATTCAAACACACTGGACAACCTCTATATCCGCTAATAACAGATCCAGACGGATTCCATATGCATGAAAATCACTAATAGTGCTGATACACATGGCGTGCAAGTAGAACGTCTCGGACGAATAATGCCGTGCGTGGGATGACCTTGCTCCCACAACAATTTCACTTCTCTATCAAAGGTCTCATATACACATCGATACACTTTCCCGGATATCCCGGCCCCGGGACTAACAAGGTCAACATATTATACTCCTTCCGCATACACATCCACGGAGGAAGATTGTAAGGAATCACTACAACAGCCCATATGGTATATGAAAGACTCATGTTACCAAAAGGGTTGAAACCATCAGATGCAATCCCGAGCCTCACATTTCGGATATCTGAAGAAAAATTCGGATACTCCCTATCTATATGCTTCCACGCTTCTCCATCCGAAGGGTGTATCATAGTATCCCTGTCATTAGTGCGCGGCTCGGCATGCCATCTCATTGCTTTTGCCGTGTGAGGAGACATAAAAGCCGTTCCAACCTGTCCTTCAGTGGAAATACCAAAGTACCTTCACCGGTTTCTCTTTTCCAGAAGGAGTGATCCTATATCTCTCTGTATCACATACAGGACATCTCGTGAGGTCTTCATTAGGATGCCCCCAGAATAGAACACAATCATACATGCAGACGTGGATCTTAATGTAGGAAAGACCAAGATCTTTTAAAATTCGTCTCATTTTTGAATATGTATTAGGAAGATGATGACCCTGTGGAAGCATATTACTCGTAAGCTCCAAGTAATCATCTACAGACTTGATGGATGATTTGTTTTCCACCTTTAATCTCATCGTTTCCATGACACAATCAAGAACAGTCATGTTACACCCTAGGTATAAAGGGGTCTGTTGGAGTTGAATTAGCTTATTGTACCTGTCAAGCCCAGCAGTATTGCAAGGCAACGGTCTACGGGGTCGTGGGATTTGCTCAGTTGGTACAAACGTCTCGGAAAAACCAAACACATCATCAATCAACCTCCTCTTCGGATCGGTGAACCCGCCGTTACCACTAAATTGTCCGTGATCATACGGAATAACAGTCGGTGCTTCACCGTGGTATATCCAACATGTATATTTACTCCAAAACCATTCTTCTTTAGGTGTTCCTGCACCTCATCAAATGGAAAACGAAACATATCACTGCGACATCTACATTTATTACATGGACAGTAGTGCAACGTATTACCACTGTCGTGCTCTTTTACAAATCTCATAAACTGCTTCATCCCATCCATTACACTTGGATCCCATTTTCGTAACCCAATCCAACTCTTATCCATCCTGAAAATGTATACATTTTCCAATATTAATCCAACTAACTAATATTGTTCAATTTATAAATGAAATCACAACAAACAATTAATCATAATGATTATCTTCATAAAACTTAATCGTTTTACATAAAAGCTATCGAATGTAACATGAATAATACAAAGTTTCGAAATCACAATAAAAAATACAATAAAATACATACCTATATCGAAATGGTGATTATAACAACCGATAGAAACCTTCGGCACTCCAGCTAGCACAACTCAAAGTAGCAACTAACAAGCTTTTTTCGGGAATAATTGAAAGAATCGGGAATAGAAATTTTTTTCGGGAATAATTGAAAGATTGGGTTGGTGTTCCGTGAAATATAAATAATTTTCACTTGGTGGTTTAGCCGACGACCTAGATCTAGGTCGTCACAAAGTATATTATTTTTTTAAAAAAGGGTTTAGCCGACGACCTAGATCTAGGTCGTCACCTAAACCATTACATTATTATTTTTTTCGGAAGAGTTTAGCCGACGACCTCGATATAGGTCGTCACAAAGTATATTATTGTTTTTTTAAAAGTTTTTAGTCGACGATCTAGATCTAGATCGTCGGCTAAACCCTTACAATATTATTTTTCGGAAGGAGTTTAGCCACGACCTAGATCTAGGTCGTCGGCTAAAGTAAATTATTTTTTTAAAAGGGTTTAGCCAACGACCTAGATCTAGGTCGTCGCTAAACCCTTACAATATTATTTTTTTGGAAAGAGTTTAGCCATGACCCAGATCTAGGTCGGCTAAAGTAAATTATTTTTTTAAAAGGGTTTAGCGACGACCTAGATCTAGGTCGTCGGCTAAACCATTACATTATTATTTTTTCGGAAGGAGTTTAATGACGACCTAGATCTAGGTCGTCAGCTAAACTATATTATTTATTTTTTTTCGGTCGGCTAAACGTTGTGACGGTCGTCGGCTAAATCTCTTTAATATAGCCGACGACTATTTAGAGCTTTAGCCGACGACCTCCACCAAGTCGTCGGCTAAAACCCTTTAGCCGACGGTATTTTGAGTCGTCGGCTAAAGTGCGAAGTTTAGCCGACGACACTTTATAGTCGTCGGCCGTTTTTTTCGGGTCGTCGGCTAAAGTACTTTTTTTGGTAGTGTGTGGAGGGGAACTTAGTAACTAGAAGCATCCATGTGCCCCATGAGTGTCTTTTACGTTAAACGGTTTCCCAATACATGAGAATGGAAGTTCCACCCTAGGATTATCCCGATGCAACATCCCGAGATCCGAACCTAGTGGTCAACTCGAATCAAATTCTTGAGCATATATATAAGGAAATACTGTCCGAGGGTTATTTTTTATGAAACTCGTGAAAATTTTTCCATTAGACTGTGGAACGGGGCAAATTTAGCTCGTTTATTTTAACCTTTCATATTGACGGTCGATTAGATTCACGTTTGTTAATCTTTGAGCTGGATTTTCTTCATGAACGAGTGATTAGGACTGAACTTGGTTACTTTGTGGAATCAGTGTTCTGAGTGTAGCTTGCTATTACGATACTCGTATTATTCAGAGAGAAGTTCAGGATAGTATTGATTAGGTTGAGCACTATGAGTTGCATGATTATTCACGATATTCTTTTGTTAAAATTAATTCTTTTTGCTTGAGGACAAGCAAAGGCTCAAGTTTGGGGGTATTTGTTAGGCGTATTTTTATACGCTTATTTATCATTATTCCGTATTATTTTAGCGAGTAAATTTGCATAAATGAGCTTTTAATGCCTTATTCTTGTATGTTTGACAGGAGATTGTAGTCTGGAAGCTAAAACGAGGCGACACAGACGAAAACGGCGAATTTTGACCATGGGCCGCGGCACAAGGCAAGTGGACCGCGGCACAGGAAGGCAACCAGCGGGCACCAGAGTAGACTGTACCCTGTGCCGCGGCACAGTCCAGGTGAGCCGCGGCCCAGACGTAACACCCAGCGTCCAGGTTTTAACTTACACGCCATGTACCGCGGCACAGATTAAGTGAGTCGCGGCACACAAGGCGGTTTTGGTGTGCTCCGCGTGGATTTGGGCCGTTTTGAAGCCACTTCTCGACCACTCACACGGACGCGATTTGGAGACTGTGAGAGCTATAAATAAGGGTTTAAGACCCTAATTAAATGGAGGTTTTTGAATCTTGGAGGCTTGGGAAAAGAAGGAACACAGAAGATTATCGCAGACGAGAGAAGCAGAAGAGATCAAGGGCAGAGGGCGGAAGCCAGAAGAACGGAGGAATCCGAGCTCTTCATCTGCGTTTGATTTTCATGCTTTTATTTATTAATTCTGTATTTTCATTATTTAGCATGTCAGGCTAAAACCCTAATCTAGGATTTTGATGAAACCTACGTTTTGACGGATTTGCTTGAGATTATCTATTTAATTCCCTCTTTGTTGAGTTTTCCCAATCGTGTTTAATGCTTTCAATTATCTGGCCAATAGTTGTATTGTTTTAATCATTCAATTCGAATCGGGAGAGGAGAGTTGGTGAGGAACTATTGGTGAGGACCGTTTTATTCTGTGAGATAGGAATATACTCATAGGAACTATGTGGCCTTTTGGAGATTTTATGCTTTTTGCCTATTGACGAGTTAATTCACCTAGGGATAGAGTGCATTATTCGTCTTTAGAAAAATCTATTGACCTCGGGAGAGGCGGTAGAGTATATTAGCAATCTTCGCCTTCAATAAATTGGGAAAATCATTAACTTCAGATAATCGAGAGTAAATTCGGGTAAACCGAGGAGGATTCAGAATCCTAGACTTATTCATCATTTGATTCTCTTTTTTCAAGCTATCGTTTTTACTGTCTAGTCTTTTATTAATTCTTTTAGTAATTAATTGCAAAACCAAAGTTCGATTGTTCAAATAAAACTAAAATACATAAAAATCGGTAGTTAGTGATTCAGTCCTCGTGGGAACGATACTCACTCATCACTTTATTACTTGTATACGATAACGTGCACTTGCGTTTAAGAAATATCGCAACAAGAGGACGTCGTATACCGATACGTGTTGATATTCAGAATCTCGAAAATTAAATGATAAGTTAAGAATGAAGAATGGCAGCAGTTACAAATTCAACAAAACGACAAAAGAACTCATAAAATGGGTTGAAACTTAGAAGTTATTTAGGGGTAAAAATTTGGGGTCTCATACCATTTCCCCCTAAATAGAAGTTTCGTCCAGAAATTTGGATGCAATGGGAAGAATGTTACAAGTCTATCGTACTGATGGATAACAGAATTTCAAGCTCAATTCAAAGTGGAATCCTAGGGAAATAATCAAGGGAGGTTTTCGAGGCTGAGAATCAACAAAGAAAACAAGTTTGAATATTACATCATGTATGGGACGACTCCTCAGGCTGGGTACAGGATATGACCATATCTGATAGACAGCTACATCGAAAATCCTGTCCCTGGCAGTTCATGGTTCGATTCTCGAATTCAAATAATTCTCAAAATGTTAAAAATGCTCTGAAGCAGTGGCCGAATGAAGAAGTAATCTCTGAGGTTAAATAGGTAGATTCAGGATATTCCAATGAGGTTATTGTTTTCACAATACAAGGGTCGATCTCTCAGCACTATGGCAACGGGCGTCGAGTTCGAAACATCCGCTAAGACTCTCTTGGCAGCCGATAAGTTCTCGCAACTGGGTTTATCCCGATTCTCCAACTTACCTAGGAAAGTCCTGTATCTCCTGGTCGTCAACGTCTGAGTTCTACTAGGCGCACTTACCTCTAAAGGCTCATGAATAGATCTATCACCAAGATTTACTCGACATAATAAGAGCAAGTTTCAAATTAAAGGTTCCATCTGACGTAAGAATTGGTTGGTTCCCTACGTGGAATGAGAAAGACATTATACGCGCAAAAGGGAATATCGGGTAAAAATGGGTCTAAATAATGATGCCTCATATTTTCACTTGAATAATCAGACAACAAGATCCCGGTTATGAATTCCCTCCTTAGGTTTATATTCACATGTTCTTTTCGAAAAGTTTCTAACACAAAAATCAATTCCCAAAAGTAAATGTCCAACCAAAAATGCTTTATTTATCATCATATATTACTATTACTTTCCTAAGATGAATCAGGAAAGAATTTTCAATCTCGTTGTCCTGACTGGATCACCGTACCATAGTTAAATTATCAAACCTTACTTACATGATTAACATAAGGTTAGTTCCAAAAAGTCTGAATAAGATTAAAATCCCTTAGGTGACAGGGTTTGATTTGATTTTTTTTAGTTTTTTTTTTTTTTGAAAGAAAATTGAAAATCACATCCTTTACCAAAAATTTAAAAAGTTCTTGCCGTCACCGTGAAAATAGTATCTATTGTAATTTACATAACAATTTACTCTTGTTCAGATAGTATATGCTTGCACAATGTGCAGCGCTTGGCATGCTTGTCTCATTTCTCGAGTAGGTCAAGAAGTCATCAGCAAACGATAACCATGAGCTCATCGAATTACTGGATAAGATTCGAGTTTATTAAGTTTGCAAATATGACCAAAGTATTGGTTAAGCTAAAAAGGTACATTCACAAACTCGTGCTATTCATATTTGATGTCAAGATATGATAGAAATCTCTTAGATGTTAGTCATCGAGGCCAGCGAACCGAAAGAAACAAAGATGAATCAAAAGAAACTGGCGGGAAGAGGCTGGCATTACGATTCATAGATATGTTGTTATGTTAAGGCCGTAAGCAAAGACTCGTTATGGCCGTAACACGGCTTCTAGAGTCTTCAGTTAACCGCCATCATTATGGCCGTAACAGGTCATATATACAGGCTGTAACATGGCTTCGGGATTATTCTGACAACCGATTCGCTTGCTCACAATCGGTATCGAGTATAGTTAAGCTTTACTACTCTCGAACCTCATCACATAGCATCCATAGCTAGTACAGCTTCGCCTCAACAATATAATCGCTTTCATAGCTCATACCATTTCCCCACAAGTACTCGGTTCTCTTTCGATGATTCATGATCGCTTTCTACTGTCCAACTGGTCCTGATCATGGATTAGATCCTCGCCCAGTACTGCAATGTCAGTGGAATTCAGAAATTAATCTTTGTTCTAGATACGCACAGGAAATCATGAGTCTCGCGATTCCCAACAATCTGATCTCTACCTAACATGCCCATAATGAAGGGCTACCAAGAAAATATGTCATCGAGGTTCAACTCGACGCATATAAGACAACGTATCAAAGAGAGGATGGTACAATAACAAAAGATGATCCCAGTTTAAAGATTTCGATTAGGTACAAGGAAAAGAACTTGCCTCTTAAGAAAGGTAAAGAAGAAAAATATTTAAAGCACCAAAAATAGAACCTTCTGCAATGGGTTGGAATGTTAATATGTTGCATCTTGACTGGAGCAATGAGATCACAAAGCTCCAATTTTGAACTCATTCTTCTAGCCGTTACACATCAACAACGCAGCACATAAATAATCCGTGCTCAACCATTCACGTGAACCTTTTACACGTTCTAGCTATGATGCATCTCTTACTACCGGCACATGAGCTCGTATATTTGCTCTTCAGGAAGAAACTTTCTACATTCACATGTTATGTTTATACATATATACTCCCGTCCATGAGTTCTTAGTGCAAAAATCAATTCTCTATTTTCTCTCTGAAAACACTCGGTTTGAAAAGTACAAAATTCACCGTCTATCATCGAGAAATGTCGACATATTCTGAAAACGATGCCATTTCTGAATTCTCGTTGTTTCTGAAAGAACTTAAAAGATACGTCTCATCAATAACTTAATCTGCGTGACAAATCTACACGTCATACATCCGCATCTAAAATCCAAAATTAAATTTACAGGGTTTCATAAGAATATCTAGTTTAAATTTCGAAATTAAATTTCTTTTTTCTTTTTTTCTCTCTTTTTAAGAAAAAAATGGCATGCTTGAGTTTTTTTCAATGCTTTTGAAAACTTTTGCTGTTATAAAGGGAAATGGTAATAATATGGGTTGTAAAAATATCTTACTCTCATTCAAATAAATACACGAGCCTAAGTACCAATGAGCATTTCAACCCGACAGTGACTTCGCTATCTCGAAGGATTTTGTCCTATTTCATTGAGATCTGGAATCTCCAGTCTAACGAGTAGAATCTCGCAAGTGTTGAGTTCGAATAAAAGATCAACACGATTTATTCCTGTTCTCTAGGGATTTAATCTTGGTAACCATAACCATACGCCAGTATACACAAACTCCTCAAACATATAGGAAAAGGAAAAATAATGAACACAATTGGAATGAGATCAAAGTACAAACAGGTTACCCTAGTTTTAGGGCTATTCAAAATATCTGATATCCGATATCCGATCCGAAAATCCGAACTTTCAGATATTCGAATTTTCGGATATCCAAAAATTCGGATATCTACTTTTTCGGATTCGGATATCGGATATGCTTTTTAAAAAATTTCGGATATTCCGAAATATCCGAAAAATCCGAAAAATTTTATTTTTTTATATTTTAAATAATAGAAGGTATTCGTATATTCGGATATCCGATATCCATATCCGAATTTTCTTCGGATATTCGGATATCTGATATCCGAATCCGAATATTTTTTTAGAAGATAAGGATATTCGAATACAATTCATATTTTTTCCGGATATTCGGATATCCGATATCCGTATCCAAAATTTCGGATATCCGAAACTCGGATATCCAAAATTTTGGATACGGATATCGGGTATCAAAATCTACTATCTAAATTTTCGAATATCCGAAATTTTGAATATCCGAAATTCCAGATATCCGGTTTTGAACCCCCCTACCTAGTTTCTCACAGATCTCAAATAGGATCAGAATAAAATCAATGGATACGATTCCAATGAAATACAATTCACAATAGGGCCTCTTATCTCAACACAAAGTGCAGAAAGATTCAAAAAAAGACTAAAATGGGTTTAGAAAAGAAATTAAGGATTGGAGAGGCTTACAACGCAGTCGCATGAGACAATGGCAGCCAATGATATTTCTCAACACAAACAACAACCGACAACCCGACACAACAAAACTGACCCAATAACCGACGGCGTAGGTATTCAGGAACCTAGGCTCGGATACCATATTCTGTAACAACCCCGTCCCGGGTCAGAACTGTTACAGCGCCGTAGATCCATTTCGGGAAGGCAAGACTTGTTTAACACACACACACACACACACACACACACACACAACCAATCAGGTCAAACATAAAACCAAAACAACAGACGTCAACCGGCAAGGTTGACAGTACAACATAGTCACAACCAGCTCAACATACAGATAACAACACCAAGACCGTTCCCAAGCCCACGCACGGGCATAACATCAACAATAATAGTACTCGCGAGTACATATACAAACCAAGACCAAAACACACAAATAAAAAGGGCATGTTATAGAATACTTGGTGGTTATAATCATGTCTAGGATGAGTTATGTTAAGATTGTTATATGATTAACATAGTCTTGATATGATTGTTGTTGTTGTTTGTGTTTCTTTGGGGGGGTTATAACTATTTTAGTAAGGAATTATGATGAATTATGTAATGATTATCATAATCTTAAAATGGTTGATTTAATCTTGTTGATTAATCCGAATTCATGATGAATTGGTGGTTGATTATTGTTTAGACATCATGTTAGTAGAGTTGATGATGTTCTTGAGGTGATAGTGGTGATATTGGTAATATTATCATTATAGGGTGATTACTATAATGTTGTTCTTAAGTGATTCTTGTTGAATTGTTTTCACAAGTGTTAAAAACATTTGATCATATTGAGCATTGAGGTGTTGGAGGACGTTAGAATTCATAGTTGAGAACTATGATATTCGTTTGTGGGGTCTAACTGATTCAGGATTGAATCGGGACTGTTTTTGGTGTTGCTTTCCATTGATTTTATGTTATTGAATGAATCGTATTTCATTCAAGGTTGTTCGAGTGCTTGTGATCGTCGGAGGACGCCGTTTGTCATTTTTTGGGAGGATGTTGATTGGGGAAGGACTTTCTCGCCTTCGGTTTGAGGTAAGTTTTATACTTGTACTAGTCAATGAGATAAATGTTATCATATATGTGTATGAATGTGTTGTATCATTTCGAGACGTAGTCTCTTCATGATATGTTGATGTCAGGGAATTGTTCGATACAAAACCATTCGGTAATTATGCCAACATTGTTGATTGATCGTCTTGTTGTTATTATTATTCGTTAACGGCCGGTTCAAGGCATTGAGATACTTGTTGGATTATGTTGTTGTCGATGGCCGGTTCGCGGTATCGATGTATCGATGGTTATTGTTGACTGATGTTCCATTGAGATATCGTTGTGATCATTGGTATTGATATTGGTGTTTTCTGTTGATATTGTATTGGCCGATTGAAGGCATTGACATATTTGATTATCATCTCTGTTTCTGGTGGTCGATTAAAGGCACCGGGACATCTGTTCTAATTGTATCGTTATTTATCAATTGACCGTTCTAAGGTAATCGAGTATTGAATTGGGACTGTCGAGGAGATTTCCCATCCGTTGAGTCGTTATCGATTGACCGTTCTCAGGCAATCGATGTATTGAATTGGGAATGTCGAAGACACTTCCCATCCGTTGTATCGTTGTTATCGATTGGCCGTTCTAAGGTAATCGATGTATTGAATTGGGACTGTCGAAGACATTTCCCATCCTTTGTATCATTGTTATCGATTGGCCGTTTTAGGGTAATCGATGTATTGAATTGGGACTGTCGAAGACATTTCCCATCAGTGGTGTCGTTCTAAGACAATCGAGGTATTGATTTGGGACTATCGAGGATAGTTCCCATCCGTTGAGTCGTTGTGATCGATTGGCCATTCCAAGGCAGTCGAGGTATTTGAATTGGGACTGCCGGGGACGGTGCCCATCCGTGAGTTATTATTGTCGTGTTGGCCGACTCAAGGCAGCATCCTATTATTCTTGTGAATTCGGTAATCTTGGGATCATTGCCGTTTGTGATTAAGTGTGTTTTGGAGGCTAGTCTCGGCTAGTGCTCGATGGGTAAGCTTGGGGCTTGAACCTTCGGGGTTGGTTTCCCAACACCTACAGTTCAGTAGGTCACGGTCATTGGATGGCCTCATTGTGATACGGCTTCGTGCCGTGGCTTCGGCCCTCATTGTGATACGGCTTCGTGCCATGGCTTCGGCCCTCATTGTGATACGGCTTCGTGCTGTGGCTTCGGCCCTCATTGTGGTACGGCTTCGTGCCGTGGCTTCGGCCCTCATTGTGTACGCCTTTGTGCCGTGGCTTCGGCCCTCATTGTGATACGGCTTCGTGTCGTGGCATCGGCCCTCATTGTGATACGGCTTCTTGCCGTGGCTTCAACCCTCATTGTGATACGGCTTCGTGCCGTGGCTTCGTCCCTCATTTTCATACGGCTTCGTATCGTGGCTTCGGCCCTCATGTGATACAGCTTCGGTCTGTTTTGGCTTCGGGCCATTGTGATGATTGGCAGCTTCGGCTGAATGGTTTTCAGACCATTGTGATATTCTGGCAGCTTCGGCTAAGGGGATTTTAGGCCATTGTGATGTATTGGTATTTCCGTTGGAGCCTTCGGTTATTGTGATTCGTATTTATTTCAGTTCTGGTTTGGTTTACCTTCGGGTAGTTCATTATTGTGTCCTATATTGATGATTCGCCGTTGGGCACTTGTGTTATAACCTATTGAGCAGGTACCGATCGTATGCCGTTGGCATAGTATTTCACGAATGCTCAATTCTTACTTTAGTTTGTGAGCATCTCGTATTACCGTTGTACTGTTTATTCTGTCGTTGGATGCATATCATGTCGTACTTGTATTTGATATTCATTATCTGGATGACTGACCCCGTGGGGGCGGAACATGTTTACATGTTTTAGGTGCTTGCGAGGAGAGAGTTGAGACACAGCGGCATGATGATGGCGACGAGTCATTCGAGCGATACTAGTCCGAGATGTTTTGGTGTTCATGTCGATCAGACCGTTTGGAGTACTCCAGTTTTGTCAGTTGTTGTCATTTTGTATTATCCGAGCAAGGCTCGGGGATGTTGTTGTAATTTTATTTTGGCCATGTAGCCCACGTTTGTCGTTGAATTTCCATATCGGAATATTATGTTGGATATCATAGTAGGGACCGTGATTCTCCCTTTTAGTCAGTTTTTTGTATTTTGGTCGTGTTCGCCTGGTGGATCTTCTGGTGTGGGATCCACCGCACTGTAATGACCCAATGGGATTGGGGGTGTTACACTATGCTTCCTAGTTATCGGGGTAGTCGTTCGGTGAGGATGGATAAATTACCGAGAGCACATTGGATGCCTTCGGTTGGAGCAAATTTTATCCCTAGAAACCTGATAGGTTGCCGGATAAGATTCAATTGTGAACTGATTTGCGTCGATGGTGTAAACTTAACTTGTTCACGAACCATTGAAACCGTATAGGTTGAGGGGAGTGAACAAGGGGAAAAAGAAGATCGAATCATCCATTATATGGGTTGGTATTGGACACCACTTTATGAAAATTAATAGACTAGAAACTTGTTCGGTTGCCCTCTATTAAGATCTGTAAAGAACTCGATCACCACTATGAAGTAGAGCGACGATACTTCCGGATTTCATATGGGAGTGTGTTATTCCGATAAAAATAGTGGGAGCTGCGTAACAAGAATAGAAAAGACCTTAATTCTATACTCAGATCATAATTAAATGAGTCACTAATTATTCTGTTATACTTAATGCAGACATAACTCTCAATATGACAATGAACCCACTCACAATTCTACTCGAAAGGAACACCTTGATCGGACCTAACTTTGTGGACTAGCTCCGCAATCTGATGATTGTCCTCAGTATAGAGGCATTGGGATACGTCTTGGAGACAAACATTCTGGCGCCTCCAGTGCGTACTAGAGCCAATCAAGAAGAGATTGAAAACCACGAAAAGTGGGTTAAGGATGACGTAAAAGTCCGTCCATACATGATGGCTTCTATGTCTAATGAGCTTCAGAGAGCTCATGAGAAAATGACTTCTGCTAGGCATATTCTATCTCACTTAACCGAGCTTTATGGTGAGCACAGTCGAACTGCTAGATATGAGATATCCAAGCAACTGTTCGGTGCAAGGACGAAGGAATGTGAGAAGGTTGGGAACCACGTCCTCAATGATATCCATGATCGAGAGATTGGAGGCTATTGATTTTAAGATGGATACTTCTCTTCAAACCGACCTTATCCTACAGTCTCTCCCTGATTCCTTCTCACAGTTTGTTATGAACTTCAACTGCAATGAGATTGCGTGTAACTTAGCTGGGTTAATGAACAAACTGGTGACCACTCAGTCTCAGATGAAGACTCCGCGGATGAAGGAGTCTGCCCTTGTGATTTCTTCTGGGCCTCGGAGGTCTAAGAACAAGAAGAAATAGACCAAGAAGCAGACGGGACCACAAGTCAAGGACTTCAAGGGAAAGGGCAAGGCCCCGATGGTTCCGAAGAACAAGAAGAAGAAGGATGCTTGTCTCAAGTGCGGTGAGCTGGGCCACTGGGCTAGAGACTGTCCGGTTCTTCATGGCACTTCATGTACAGAACTTTTAGTTTTGGAAACAAATTGTTCTACTACTGTATTTTCTACTTCCTGGATACTGGATTCTGGTTCTAGTTCTCATATTTGTACCGTGAATCAGGATCTGGAACAAAGTAGGAAGCTTGGAGCTAGAGAAGTAATGATCACTGTCGGAAGCGGGGATAGTGTCGAGGAAACTGACATAGGATCACTTCTTTTGGGTTTAGAATCCG
The DNA here is from genome assembly GCA_033398695.1 of Orobanche coerulescens. Lineage (NCBI taxonomy): Eukaryota > Viridiplantae > Streptophyta > Magnoliopsida > Lamiales > Orobanchaceae > Orobanche > Orobanche coerulescens. The sequence continues at coordinate 22,137,197 of CM065805.1, read as the reverse complement.
GTTTTGTTCTGACTTTAGAAGATGTACTTGTTTTGCCCAAGGGGCATAAAAACATTTTATCCATTTCGGTCATGGACCGAAAAGGCTTTTCATTTTTCATTGGTGATGGTTCCTGCAAAATTTATTTTAAAAATAAACTAGTGGGTACTGCTACATTGTTAAATGGACTATATCATCTAAACCTCAGTAACAAAGTCATTGTGAATACTATGACTAGGAAGCGTGGTAGGGATGAAACCAATCAAGTTTTGAAATGACATCTTAGACTTGATGTTGGTCAGACCAAAGTTTACAAAATGGAAAAAGATGGACTTATGGGTCCATTGGGATCGGATCCCTTTCCTACTTGTGAATCTTGCCTTAAAGGCAAAATGACTAAGTCCCCCTTCACAGGGACTTTTTAAAAAGCCGCTGATAAACTGGGATTAATCCATACCGACGTTTGTGGTGCTTTGGAAGCAGCACGTGATGGATATCAATATTTCATTACGTTTACAGATGATCATACTAGGTATGGTTATGTATACTTAATGAAACATAAATCCGAGGCCTTGGAGAAATTCCAGGAATTCAAGGCCCTAGTCGAGAAGCAAACTGGAAATCATATCAAAGCACTTCGATCGGACCGAGGTGGCGAGTATATGAGTACGGAGTTTGATGAGTTGCTAAAGGAACATGGAATAGTATCACAACTAACACCTCCAGGTACTCCTCAGTTAAATGGTGTATCAGAAAGAAGGAACTGGACCTTGTTGAACATGGTCTGTTCCATGCTGGGCTATACTGACTTACCGATTTACCTGTGGGGTATGCACTCCTGACCGCCGCTTACATCTTGAACAGATGTCCTTCCAAATCTGTTCCTAAAGCTCCACATGAGATGTGGGAGCCTGGGAGGGCAGGAAACCAAGTCTTAATCATATTCGGATTTGGGGATGTCCCGCCTATGTCAAGAAGATTAAGCTGGAAAAGTTGGAATCGAGGTCCGTGAAGGGATGTTTCATTGGATTCCCATCTGGGACGATGGGTTATCTATTCTACATGCCCGAAGATCGAAATATCGTTGTTGCTTTGCAAGCACACTTCCTGGAAGATGAGTTCATTCAGGAAGGCGGAGCAGGTAGAAGTATTTCTTTAGAAGAATACAATGAAACTCCTAAGGAGACACCTGTGCAAGAAATTGGAACCGAACCTTCTGAAACACAAGTACAACCACCTCGTAGGTCTAGTAGGGTGTCTCATTTACCTGAGAGGTATGGCCTTGTGCACTTGGAGGAGCTGGGTCTCCATGAGGTTCCAAGTGATAGCCAAGAGACCGACCCAACGACCTATGACCAGGCGATGGTGGATGTAGACTCCACGAAATGGCGTGAAGCTATGGAAGCTGAGATAGACTCGATGCATATCAATCAGGTCTGGACTCTAGTAGACCGCCCCAAGGGCATAGTGACTATTGGGAACAAGTGGATCTACAAGAGAAAGACTGATGGGGATGGCAAGGTTGACGCCTATAAGGCCAGGCTTGTGGCAAAGGGTTATACCCAAAAGGAAGGGATTGATTATCATGATACCTTCTCGCCCGTAGCTATGATCAAGTCTATTCACATGATGCTTGCTATAGCTGCCCACCACGATTATGAGATATGGCAAATGGACGTAAATACGGCTTCCCTTAATGGATTCCTCGAGGAGGAAATCTATATGGAGCAGCCTAAAGGCTTTGTGTCTGAGATCGATATTCAGAAAGTGTGCAAGCTTCAGCGTTCCATTTATGGACTGAAGCAAGCATCGCGTAGTTGGAACCTTCGTTTTGACGAGGCGGTCAAAGAGTTTGACTTCGTGCAAAATGAAGAGGAATCTTGTGTATACAAGAGGGTTGGTGGGAGCAAGATCGCATTCTTAGTACTATATGTAGATGACATTCTACTAATAGGAAATGATGTGAGAATGCTCAGTTCTGTGAAAGCTTGGCTTTCGAGTAATTTCTCCATGAAAGACTTGAGAGAAGCAACCTATGTTTCGTTGTACTGCGACAACGACGGAGCTGTAGCGCAGGCAAGGAGCCGAGGTTTCACAATAGCACCAAACACATTGAGAGGAAGTATCATCTCATAAGAGAATTTGTTCGCAAAGGATACATTGTGTTGCATAGAGTACTCAGCCGACAACGTCGCTAATCCACTGACCAAGCCACTTTCTCAGACTAGCTTGGAGCGTCATCTGGAGAACATGGGTATTAGATACCATAGTGCGTGGCATTGAGTGCAAGTGGGAGATTATTAGGAGTATACACTCGAATGCCACTGAGAGGATGTTGAGTGAGGGCATTGTACTTGTAATTATGTAAATCATTATCATAAGGCAAATGAATGTTTCTTTATTTACTGGTAGTTACTAGCATTCCTAACTCGTAAATATACATATAGAACTAATTCGTGTATTTGAGAGCAAAACGTTCCACCCCTTATTGGATAAGGAGATCGGCACTGGAAAGGTTTATAGCTCAAATACTTAATCGTTCGCAAGTCGATGAAACTTAACTGGGCGTTAAGTTTATGTGAAGACTTGTATGACGTGTTCTTTGACATGGAGAGTGCATGTCGAACACTAATGGTTAGTGGGAGCACACGTTATAGGTATGCTAATTGGGTTAGTATACTCGAACCGACTCACCCTCGATTCGTCACACGGAATTCACTCCGGGACAGTCAATGATGGAATCGAAAGGTTGTGATAGGTATTCGTGAACCTTCGACTTGAGGATTTACTAGGGATGTGCTTGTGACGTCAAGATTTTCATTAGAGTAGTTCGACCCTGTAAACCGAAAGGCGAGGGTCAACCTCGACGTGCATCTTGATGAGCAAGTAGCAGGTCCTACTGAATACCAAGATAGAATTCTTTATCCTGTTAGTGAACGGGTTATATGTCCTATGCGGTTATTGGCAGATGAGATCATAAGTCTTTGGCCAAAGCATTGGAGCTAGTTGTATTAGATACACGAGAGCTCAATGATCTCGATTTGCATTAACACATGCATAGAGTCAAGTACAGATAGGGTTTGACTGACCGTGATCCTATAACTTGATCGGAACATTTGAAAGAAGGGTTTATATGTATACTGGTATTCACGACAGAATGATTCTTGAATGATCCCATCATTCGTTCTAAGTTGGGGTACAGTGTAGGCCACCAGGCTGGCTAGGTGGTGCTACTACTCTTTGGTTCCTCCCATTGCTGACTGAGACGGATCTACCGAGTCGCGCAATAGGATTGACGACGGAATGAATCTAGCTTATTCTCTCTTTATGAATATTAGATATTGGATATCTAATTTGGGATAGATGTCTAAATCGATTTATTGGATAAATTTATTACGGCCTAATGAATTAAATAAATTACTGGGGGATTAATTTAATACATAAATATAATTATTTCTTGGAGAAATTAATTATGTTATTAGGTATTTGATGTGATTAATTGATTGGATTAATTAATCGACACAAATACATCGGAGCGGAATAGGAGTTTATCCGTTTGGACTCACAGGAGTCCGAAACGGACCGAACTCGTCCGTCTCCTTCTACATGGCCGCCCCTTTTCCTTTCTCCTTTCCTTGGTCATTGTCTCCACCTAAAGTGGTGGATGACTTAAAGTGTCAAGGGGACAAGATCCTTTTATTTATCAATATAGATGATATGGTCTTGATTTGGGGAGGATATTATGAAGAATAAAATGAAGACACTATCTCTCCCACCAACACCCATTCCATATGTGAGTTTGTGCAAGAGAGAGAGAAAAGAGTTTCTCAAAGTGTTCTTCATCATCTTCACTTCTCTTCATAAGTTTTCTTGGAGAAAATTAGAGTGAGATAGAGAGATTATAGATTAAACACTTAGAGTGTTGTAATCTTGATTAGCAAAGCTTCTACAACCTTGTTCTAGCCGTATCCTTGGAGGATAACGAGGTTTAGTCATTCCGGTCGTTTTTCCGGCGCGTGGCAAGTAGAGACGCGGTCCTTTCGGCATTGGATCATCCAAGAGCTTGGAGCAAATTGGAGCGTAGGAAATTCAACTAATGCTTGGGGAGTTGCTCAAGAGAAGGAATCCATTTAATCAACGGACTACAAGGGTAAGTTTCTTGCATCTCTCGTGTTTCGTTTTAATATTCGTATATTCGTAGCTCGATCGATTCTCGTAGGATTCGGATCGAATTAGTTTTTGTTTTACCGCTTCCGCTGGGCCTTCATTTTAGGCACCGAATCCCAACAACAGACACGTAATCAACATGCTTATGCCCAACAATAGAATCACATAAAGAGCAGTCTCAGGAGCATGCAGAAAGTCAGTGTGGGAGAGCAACAATACAGAATCAGACCGAGGTGGTGGCTTAGGCCCCACAAAATCATGTGCAGCGATCGTATGAAGCAATCGGGGGTACGCTAGATATGCACTCGGTGAAAAGTAAGGATACTTTAGTCTTTTTAACCAAAACTCTACCAATAACTTTTACTCTTATAAATGAGGATATATATATATATAAGTTATTAATTTTTTGGTTTGTTATTAAAAAATTGATTCTCACTTTAAGATATATCAATTAATATTTGTGAGTTACGAAATTCAACACGAAAATATCATAAAATATACCCATGTAATAGACTATATTTAAAAAAAATTTAAAAGAATGACTTAATTATATATTTGTAGAATAAAATATAATCTCATTTAATAAAAGTTTTATAATGACTTAATTTTATCTTCTACATGTCACTAAAGGATTAAAATAAAAAATAAAAAGTTCATCAAAAAATATGATCTGTAACTTTTTAAATAATAAAAATTTGAATACCATAGAAAAAGCAGTTCATATATATTAGGATATTGTGAAATCTAAAAAATATTCCAAAAACATAAAATATTTCTTAAAAAAAAATCTTCGAAAATCTAGAAAATTTCAAAATAAAAGTTACTAAATAGATAAGAAATAAAATAATTTATACAATCCGAGAAATATATAAAAAAACCTTAAAACATATTTTGAGACAAAAAAATTGAATATACTATATTTTTTCGAATACTTGATAATCATATATATCCCCTTGAATATGTATGTGTGTGTCTCTATATATATATATATATATATAGGGATTGACTATGGTGGAAACACCCTTAATGGTGAAATCTAGAAATCAATTGCATTATTAAGTAATTTCATTGCATATTTATTATTATTTGTTGCATCAATCTGGTCGCTAGTATATGCAATAAATAATGCAATAAAAAAAGAACATAAATGCATATAATTCTACTCATCTACAGCCGTTAGATCACTAGTATCAATGGCCTACAAAAGTTTCTAGATTTCACAAGATAATTTGTTTTCATATGATCTATTTCCTATATATATATATATATATATATAATAGGAATTGACTATGGTGGAAATACCCTTAACGGTGAAATCTAGAAACCAATTGCATTATTAAGTAATTTCATTGTATATTTGTTATTATTTGTTGCATCAAGCTGGTCGCTAGTATATGCAACAAATAATGCAATAAAAAAATACATAAATGCATATAATTCTACTCATCTACAGCCGTTAGATTACTAATATCAATGGCCTACAAAAGTTTCTAGATTTCACAAGGTAATTAGTCTTCATATGATCTATTTCCTATATATATATATTGTGGCGCGTCTATGCAGTGCCAATATTAGATACAGTACTTTACAGTACTAATTTATGCATGAGTTTTGTGCTAATTATGCATGAAATATATGCATTTCGTGCATAAAAATTTCAATGCATTAAAATATGCAATATATGCATCAAAATATCCAACGGGTATGACAAGTCAATCATATTAGTGTAAACTTATATCAATGTCAATTTTTGACATTAAATTATATATATAATTTACTTTAGCAAAAAATAGAATAATGTTTGTTTGAACACCAAATTTTACGTGGAACATGGGGATATATACTATAGAGAGAATATATATGCACAAAAATAAACTTACAGTGAGGGATAGGGGGAGTATACATCATAAGTTTGGTAATTTCTAGGATCGAATATGTTTACTTAAGTCATGTAAGTCATTATATGAAATTTTATAATTTAGGGAGTATAACCATAAGCTTGGTGGTTCTCAAGGTTCGAATATGTTTACTGAGTCATATAAGACATTGTATGAATTTTTATAATATAGGGAGTATATACCATAAGGTTGGTGTTTTTTAAGGATCGAATATGTTTACTCAAATCATATAGGACATTATTGAATTTTTTAATCTAAAGCTTGGGTGTATTTTAAGGATCGAATATGTTTACTCAAATCATATAAGACATCGTATGAATTTTTATAATCCAAGGAAAAGATTTTATATTTGGACTGGCAAATTAACACTTAGTGTTCTTTAAAATAAGAAGTTTACCTTAAGTTTATTACTTTTCCTATGTTTTTAGACATATGATCATTAATGGCAAGCACAATTTAAATAGACTCATTATATTTTTATATTTAAATTTTGGTACAAATTAATTCATATTTAGTCAGATAGTACACAATACACATTAACCCCTTATATATAGGATGTCAGAGGTAATAAGACACTACCAAAATAAGGACTTTAGCCGACGACACTTAAAAAAACAGCCGACAACTTTTAAGTGTCGTCGGCTAAACTTTTGCCGACGGCCAAATGTCGTCGGCTAAACTTTGAGGTTTAGCCGACGACTACCGAAAAAGTCGTCGGCTAAACCTTGGCCGACGAATATCGACCGACGGTTTTTTAGCCGACGACTGGAGGGATTGGCCGACGAGATTGACCTTTAGCCGACGACTTAAAGTCGTCGGCTAAACCCTCGATATTGGTAGTGAGATAGAACTTTTCAAAAATATATTGATAATGAACTTGCATATAAATTTAGTGAACTAGTTATTGTAAAATTACATAAAACAATAAATCTATTTAATTTACATATGAAAATACCCATGTGTACGAAAAAAAGGTCAAGTCGTGTTGCACGGGCGTTAAAATTAATACTCACTGTCCAAGTGTTACATTTATGATAAAATTGGCGTACTTTAGGAAAACAGTTGATGTGCAAGTTTTGTGAGTATTAATAGTAAATACGTAGAGTATATTAAAAGTTAGAAGGTATTGATGATGAATTCATGATGAAATTAAGAGGAGATAATATCATGATTTCTATGATTGGAGGTATGTAATGAAATATAACACTTCTAAAATAACGATTTCTTTGCGTGAAATGTAAGAATTCAGACAGATAGAGAGTATAAATGTATAGACAAACACCAAGTATGAAAGCAGACAGCAAATGATCCGTAGATTTTGATTTAATAGAATAGGTTTTGTAAATCCATCAAACCTTGAGAATATTTTTGTAGGAGTACTTAAATAAAAATAAACAAAGTTTTATATAAATATCTATAATAAGTTCAATATCAAAGAAAAGTAAAAACCCAACAACTCTCGGGTACGATAACAATATTGAAATGTTTCCAAAAAAAATTGAGAGGGAGAGATGGAGAGAACAATCAAGAAAAGAAAGACAATAAAGGAAAATTCAAGATTAATCCTTTAACTTGATTTAAAATTATAATATTTCTATATGGCTGGTTAGATCCCATTCGGTATCAATAAAAAAAAGTGTATGAAATTTAACGAAAGAATTTAAAGCAAAATTTATATTCCGACCACTCCGATGATATCACAATTCTAAAATATAGTTCCAATCTAAATCGGTCGGAGGTAAATAACATTACTCATAAAATCAAAATTTAAAATCAGCTATGACCCAAATCTAAAAAACCTCTTCAATGTTTTTTATTAGGGTTCTATTTAAACATTGATGCGTGCATTAGTTGTAATGAATTTTATGTTAATTATATTAGATTATTTGTCATTTGTTATTCTAATATATTGATTAATAATTTTTAATATATTGAAACTACAAATAAAACTACAAATAACATAAAATTTAGACTAATCAATATTAATTTTTATATATATAGTATAAAAGCGCAACTAATAATCTGCTGCTATGTCCAGAGGAAAGAACCTTCCAGAATTAGGAATTGCCTTCAATCCCACCAACCCCGGACTCAAGAGATCCTCCCGCAGGAAACCCCCAGACTACTATTCTCCTCGGCACGCGCCCCAAGCCCCGTCGCACGCGCCTCCACCATCAAGTCCAAACGCGCCGCGATCTCCGATGTACGCGCCGCGATCTCCGATGTACGCGCCGCCACCGCACGTTTAATCTTCACAATCTCCGCGGAAAGCTCGTCGATTTCCCGCGATCCTAAACCCTCAACCGCCACATTCCAACTTCCCCTCTCCAACGCCTGACAAATCCTCGTCTCCGCAGGCCACTCCTCCCTATCCTCCTCAACTCCGACGACACCACCCGCCTCCTCCTCCTCCTCCGCGACCAACTCAGGAGAAGGCTCGGCGAGGTATCGAGCCACCAGCGAGTCGACGGAGGGATGGCCGAAGGCGAAGACGTTCCCAGCCTTGGAGAAAGCGATAACCGCCGCCTGGGCCTCGAACTTGGTGGCGAACTCCTGTGTTTTCTTCATCAATCCCTGGCGCCGTTTCGTGAACGTGGTGTGTCGTTTTGCTTTGTCCTCGATTGGTTTGATCTCCACCCTCCTCCGCACCATGATTTCTCTCTCTCTCTCTCTCTATTCGCTTTCCTAGGGTTTTCTCTTTCTTTTGGATGGCCGGTATTTGGGGGTAAAGAAGAAAAGGTATATATATATAGGATGATACGTATATAAATACGTATAGTATACTAACTTTCTACTATCTTGCAAAGTGCCTTTTATGCCCCTTTCCTACTTCTACTAATTCAGGGAAAGGATTGGAAGGAAGGCATAGTCATAACAAAACACCTTTTTTTGTCTTAATTTTAGTACTTGTATATTTATGTTATTGCTTCTAAGGAGTTTAATAATTATTTTACTTAAATTGGTTACAATTAATTACTATGCTGAATCTATTTATTGTCATAATAAATCTAAGCTCTATCTAATTTTGGGTTGGTGAGTCCCAATGGTAGGGTCGTGCCGCAATATATACTCCTGCATAGATAAATATAAGTCTTCCTAAGTTTAATTTTAGTTATAAAAATATAAGTTATTCTATATATTTCATTATTTTATTTTTACTATATTCGTATTTTTATTTGGACAAATTTTAAACATTCTATAATAAAATCTCTTACCAAATAAAACAGACTAGAGATATACGGCCGTTCAGCCGTCGGCGATGCGGCGGAGAATAGTGAGGCGTTCGCCAAAAAAAAATAAAAGAATTGACTTGTCATCGATTATCCGTCGGAAAATAGCTTGGCGGGCCTAGCATTTAAAAAAACTGGCCAGCCGACACTGACTGGGGTAGCCCGCCGGAAAGAGCTTGTGGACCTAACATAAAAAAGTAAAATAAAAAAATAGTCGGCGCCGGAGGTCTAGCAACGGCAACGGCTCTCCGGAAAGCAGGTCGGTGGGACCGGTAATAAAAAATTGATCAGCCACATAGAGGTCTACCGATCGGCCCGTAAAAAAATAGATAAACAATAAAGGGCCGTCGTCGGAGGTCTCCCGCATAACCCCGTTTGGAACAAAAAAATATATACTCGGAAAGAGCTCTTAAGTCATCTCCGTTAGAGAGAAATTCCATCGTTGTCATATATATCCTACTTTAGAGAATTTGCCGTATAGACCGGCTTACTGATATATTTAAAGAGATTCGAAACCTCTGATATCTAAAATTAAAGAATAAATGTATGGATCCTTGATATCGGAAATAATGCATGAAACAATTATCAAAAAAAATAAACAATAAATATATATGAATTGCATCGAGTTAGAGAATAAAATCGGAAATATTAAAAAATATTTAGTTCAATTAATTATTTTTTTTATGGATGATCCTTGATAAGTTTAGACCTAAATTATATTTGGTGCCCAAGCAAGTAACAAATGAAAGATCTTTTACATATCTTTATTTCCTTATTTTTTATTTGATTAAGAATATTTATTATATCTCTCAAAATATAATAATAAAATTATCAAAAAAAAATTTTGAAAATATATTTTAATGTGAATCTAGCAATATAATTTTTATAACTTTTGGTTAAAATTCAAACTGAAAAGATTGAAATTATGAATAGGAGGAGTAGAACAGTTAGACTTAAGTTAAATATATAGGTCATTTCTATTTAAAGTCCATATGATTCTTGAAATGTGAAATGAAGGAACTTTCCTTTCACAATGGGAATTTCAGTGAATCGATATTGGGGTGATACTAGATTATGTTTGTTATAGAATATTATATTATGGTATGTATTCACTTTTCTCATATAAGTAATGTCTAAATTCTAACTCTAATCCTTTATGCTCCCTATAAATAGAGGCTTTAATATAAAACAATATTCTCTCTATTGGGTCTATCTAAACGTATCTCTTATTCTTTCTAGTTTACAACACGTCATCAGCACGATAGTTCTAGATCTCTCATCTCCCTTCGATCGTAAAAGGTAATTCTATTTTAATCTTTGCGCCGAATTCATGTGAATCATATAAGAGTGTAGTTAATTAAATAACTTCATCTCTATTTGATTTCACCAAATTCTCATATTATGTATATTTTTATGGAAGAAGTTTTAGGATTTTGATGGCTTGATAATCGAGAAACCTATTTTGAGATCTAAGGGATTGGATCTGCTTTATTTGATGCATCCACTTCACATCGTCAGAAACCAAGTTTCTTATAGGCATTGATGATAGGTTGATTTTAATTCACTGTCATCATGTTTTTATGTGTGTATATCACCGCCTATTTATTTGTAGTTTTCAGCATCTTATGTCTATTTGTTATTATCTTTTTATGCCTAAATATTTATAATTTCTAGGTTTTAGTTTTGTATGTGTGTACTAGTTTATAGTGTATCGATATTGTCCGCCATACTTTCTAATTAAAGTTACAATTTTTTTTTATTAGATGACATGATTTTAAATCTATGATATATACTTTGCAAATATATATATATATATATATATACACACACTTGATCGATTATGATTTTATGAATTTACTGTGGAGTTTATTGTTATCAATTTCCATGTCAAATTTCGTGATTTTGTGATTTTATTTCGAATTTTAACATGTTATATTCTGAAATATATTATATATAAAGTTTATTTTCTTTTTCAAAATGATCTTGAAAATTAATTGATGCTATTTAAATAGCACAAGTAGTATTCCTGAGGAATATTACATTCAAGATCTTAAATTAATGCTATTAAAGTAGCACAAGTAATATTCCTGAAGAATATTACAGGCTCTATGAGCAAGTAAATTAAACATTTGGATAACATATCCTTGACTATTTTGTGCAGAATTGCACTGATGGCAAACATAGCCAAACTTGAGTTCATCGCCCTTGACATCTCGGGCAAGAATTACATGTCATGGACTATTGATGCTGATGTTCACCTGATCTCAAGGGGTTTAGGAGATGCAATAAAAGAAGGAAACAAAGCATCCGAACAGGATCGCGCTAAGGCACTAATATTCCTTCGTCATCACCTTCATGATGACCTTAAGACAGAGTATCTGACTATCAAAGATCCACAAGAATTGTGGACGAACCTCAAAGAAAGGTTTGATCATCAAAAGACTGTCGTCCTTCCTAAAACTCGTCACGAGTGGATGCATCTAAGACTGCAAGATTTTAAGTCTGTGAGTGCTTATAATTCTGATTTATTCAGAATTGTTTCTAAACTGAAACTTTGTGGAGAAAAAATTAGTGATGATGATATGCTTGAGAAAATATTCGCCACTTTTCATGCTTCTAATGTGTTGTTACAGCAACAATATAGGGAGCGTGGTTTCAAAAAGTACTCAGAACTAATATCTTGTTTGTTGGTTGCTGAGTAAAATAATGAATTGCTCCTGAAAAACCACGAATTCCGCCCCACCGATTCCGCTGCATTGCCTGAAGCCAATGCAACTTTCAACCATGATAATAGACGTGGTCGAGGGAACCAACGTGGACGTGGGCATGGACATGGACGTGGACGTGAATATGGTCGCCGTCGTGGACGTGGTAAACCACATGATGTAACCTCTAGCAACAAAAGACATAAAGTATCCAACGAGCACAATTCATCCAAAAAGAAAGGTGAATGCCAAAGGTGTGGCATGACGGGACATTGGGCACGTACTTACCGAACAGCAAAACACCTTGCGGATCTATATCAAAATTCAATCAAGGGAAAAGGCATGAAGGAGTAAAATAATGTTGATTTTTACGGTCCAATTGATATTACTCACTTAGATGTCTCCAATTTTTTTGATGACCCGAAAGGAGATAATATGGATCAGTTGATTGGTGATGGTGTGCTTGAAGATAATAATATGGACATTGTTTAGACCTTTATCATTTTTTTCTAGTTGATAAGAAGACATTGCTTATTTCAGTTATTTATTTCCACATCATTGTCTTTCCGCTATAAACAATTGCTTATTTTTCCTTGAAATATTTACTTAATCAAATTGATCTTCCTTATAAAAAATATCTCAGAAACTCAAATGGAATCTTGTGATATATGTCTTGCTGATAGTGCCACTACACATACCATCCTTCAAAAGAAGAAGTATTTTTTTAAGTTGACATTAGCTGAGGATAATGTTAACAAAATATCAGGAGCATCAAACATCATTGAAGGCTCCGGAAGAGCTTGTATCATTTTGCCAAACGATACTAAATTAGATATTGAAAATGCACTGTACTCTAGTAAGTCTAAAAGGAACTTACTAAGTTTCAAGGATATCTGCAATAATGGATACCACATCGAGACAATTACAGAAGGTAGCAATGAATATCTTTACATAAATTCTTTTGTTTTAGGCTATAAGCTGACAAAAGAAAAATTAGCAACACTACCTTCTGGAATGTATTACATATTCATAAAAGCAATTGAGACAAACCATGTTATGAACATGAAGTTCAATGACACGAAGAGCTTTAAGCTTTGGCATGATAGGTTTGGACATCCTGGAGCGACTATGATGCGCCGAATAATCAATAATTCATATGGGCATAACATAAAGAATCAAAAGATTCTTTCTACAAATGAATTTCCATGTGATGCTTGTGTGCATGGCAAGTTAATCATTAGACCTTCATATACGAAGATTAATAATGAATCTCTATCTTTCTTAGAAAGAATTCAAGGAGACATTTGTGGACCTGTACATCCACATTGTGGACCTTTTCGATACTTTATGGCATTGATTGATGTCTCTTCTAAATGGTCACATGTTTGCTTGCTTTCTACTAGAAATGCAGCATTTGCTAGACTACTTGCTCAAATCATAAAATTTAGAGCTCAATTACCAGACAATTCAGTTAAAAGAGTTCGTCTTGATAATGCTAGTGAATTTATGTCTCAAGCATTTGAAAACTATTGTATGGATATTGGAATTGAAATTGAACATCCAGTCGCTCATGTCCATACTCAGAATGGTTTAGCAGAATCGTTTATTAAACGCCTTCAAATTATTGCTAGACCATTACTTATGAAATCAAAACTCCCAACTACTGCTTGGGGTCATGCCATATTACATGCTGCAACATTAATTCGACTAAGGCCATCAGCCAATCATGGATACTCCGCAATGCAAATTATTTTTGCCGAGAACCTCATGTTTCTCACTTACGAACTTTTGGTTGCGCGGTTCAAGTCCCAATTGCACCCCCACAACGAACAAAAATGGGTCCCCAGCGAAGACTTGGGATATATGTTGGATTTGATTCACCATCGATTATAAGGTATTTAGAACCTTTAACAGGTGATTTATTTACTGCACGTTTTGCAGATTGTCATTTTGACGAAATGACATTTCTAACATTAGGAGGAACAAATCTACATCCAGAAAAGCACAAGGAAATATCTTGGAATGAGAAAAACTTATCACATTTTGATTTTAGAACAAATCAATGTGAACAAGAAATCAAAAAGATCATTCATTTGCAAAAGATTGCAAATCAAACTCCTGATGCTTTTGTAGATACAAGAAAAGTAACACGATCTCACATACATGCTGCAAATACTCCAACTAAAATTGATGTCCCTGAAGGACAAAGAGCTTTGACAGCAAATGAGTCTAAAATTCGTCAAAAACGTGGTCGACCAGTTGGTTCCAAAGATTCTATGCTTAGAAAAAGAAAGGGGCAAGATGGAAACCAAACAATGACGAAAATGACTAATCAATTAAATGAAAGTGATGTGTTGTACATCTATTAATACGCATCGATGGCGATCGGCATCACGATCAGAGAAGCCAACCATAGAAGACATACTCTGGGCAAACGACCAGAGATCGGCACATACGGCGATCGTCTTTTGGTACCCAGCGATCGTCTTTTGATGTCTGGCGATCGTCTTTGACGTCCAACCCAGAGACGATCGTCTCATGCCACGAACGGATCCAACATCCGTCAAAGTCGTCGAAGACCGAACCTTGGACGGTGGCCCACGTGCAGATCCACAAAGGGCGCCGACAGATAGGACCTTTGGCCCCAGCCTGTCACCTACCTCACCTACCGACAGGGCCGCGGAAAGGTACATAGTGGGTCCTCCCCGGACAGCTACTCAGGACGCGTGCTGCCTTCCCATTGGCTCGCACAGCTGGCCACCAGCAGCAGCCCCAGGCTTTAAGGGAACAGCCCCACGTGACGGGGCGATCGGCCATCTTATTATAATATAGAAAACGGCGGTCGCCCGCGATCGCCGGAGAGGTCCCAGCACCCTTGTCTCCTATAAATAGGAGGCAAGTATCATAGCAGCAAGCAGAGCGATTATTACCGTGAATACAGTGCAAAAATACTCAGAGAGAGAATCGAAGTCTCATCTGGCAATCACTTATACATTCATAGTGATATTCATATACACTTATCATACATCCCAAGCAAGAACTCATAGATCTACATATCTGGTTCTTCCGGCAATCTACACGCTCTACAGCTTAGATAACTAGAAGTCTTTACACTCATTGTAATAGATTCTAACATTAATATTTGTACTCTATAGTATATTTATTAATAACATCTCGCGAGAGGATTCAAGCCTGGGATTAACAACCCCGGCAAATCTTGTGTTATCTATTTTCTCACAGAAGTGTTCTCGTATTTGTTTGTTACTCGATCATTCCAGCAATACTATCTTCGGATAATATTTTGGGTAACAACAATTGGCGCTAGAAGGAGGGCATCTAAACCTTAATTTTTATTCCTACCGTCTCGAAGAACACTCACTGTTCTCCGGACATATACTTGAAGAAACCCTCACTGTTCTTCAACAGAAAAGCCTTCAGAAAAATGACTTCTGCTATGACTTCCAAGAGAGCCACCTTAAGATCCGCCAGAACTCTCGTTCCGGCCCGGACCGAATCCCAGCCCACGGCGGAAGGCGACCGTGGCGACGCTAGGCTCTCACTCCCGCCCCCGAGGGGACGGTTCTAGCCTCTCACTCGATCAGTTCCAGACAGCGGAACAGATTGAGGAGGCTATAGCCATCCTCATGGAGCGACGGAGGGCCTGCGATTCGCCCACCATCACTTCGTCAGCCATCCGCCGGGCTGGCAAATGGAAGCTCAAGGGGATCTATGTTGAGAAATCGACAGAAAACCCCGAGCCGCAGGAGAAGGCTCTCGTGAGGCGGGACGATTGCATCTTCAGCCGCCTAGGGAGCGATCCCTCATGGCGACCCGGGCACTCAGGCCCCAGCCGGGAGACATCGGAGTCCGAATCCTTTACCAGGAGTTCGGCATATCCGACTCCCAGGAGACAAGCTGGTCAGCGAGCCCCTGTTCGCCCAAGAAATGAACCCACTGGCAGGGAGCTCGTCATTCACCACGGGGCCAGGGGATCAGTACACGATCGCCTTGGCTCGCGCTCCGGGAGCCAATCGGCGAGCAGTCAGGCAACGGCGATGGCCGCCATGCAACGTCAGCTCGACGAGATGAAGGCGCTCCTGTAAACTGGGGCAGGCGCCAGGAGATCGATCGCTGGGCCAAGTGAACCACTCGTGGTTCAGATCGAGCTCGCTCCAGTCCAACCAAAGATCGCTCCCCCACAAACACCTCTATATAAGGGGAGATCGGATCCGGAGACCCACTTGAGCAAATTTCGGATCTATATGACCGGATGCGGAGCATCAGATATGACCAAGTGTCGAATGTTCCCATTAACTCTGGGCGACCTCGCCCACAGGTGGTACATCTCACTACCACCTCGCTCAATCAATTGCTTTGAGAAGCTGGCGAACGACTTCACATCGTACTTTGCCGCCAAAATTGCTCGGCCGGAAGGTCCCCACCGCGTGATGAAAATCAGGCAAGGGAAGGACGAGTCAGATGAAGATTACATCGACTGGGTAGACGAGATAGTCCTCACCGGCGAGCCCATCAGCGACGAGCTCGCTCTCCACTCAATCTTGAGCGGATTCCACGGACGCTCGCCCATGTTCAGACATCTCACAAAGGATATCCCCCCGACCTACTCGGTCTTCCGCGGCAGAGCCGCCAATTTCCTGCCCAGGCAGAGGATGCTCTCCCTCTGTCTAGGCGAGGGATCTGCTGGAGAAGGAAAGGCGCCGTCCCACGTCCAGAAGAAGGCGGTCGCCAAGCCCAGAAAGGCGGTCGCCAAGCCGCCTGGTGAGTTCAAAGCCTTCGAGGATGTAGAGGTCCACCTTCTCCACAACCTCAACTTATCTCCGGCCCACATATTCAACGCGATCAAGGGGCGCGAATGGCTTTCCAAACCAAAGCCGATAAGGGACCACGGTCATCTAGACCGTAGCAAATTCTGTGCCTACCACAAAGTCCCGGCCACAACACCAGCCAATGCCGCGACCTCCTCAGACAACTCTGGCGACTGTTTGAGGAAGGCAAATTGGACAACTTGGTCACCAAGCCAGAACCTCGGACATAGAGGACCGGAGGGCGCGAGCGACAAAACGAAAGGATCCCTCCCAATTCGGTCGCCAGGATCGAGCATGAGCCGGAGTACTCTGATGAATCGATCCCTCCGATCAACCCTGGCGGTCGGATCAATATTCTTCAAGCAGGAGGTGGAAACCTCGGGGGCCTTTCCCCAGTTTCCACCATGTCAAACAGGAAGCGAAAATCCGAACTGAGGGCGTTCGCCGGGATCTATGTCGTGGTTCCTCCAGAGCCGACCATCTCTAAAGATACGCTCATCACCTTCTCCAACAAGGACAGGGAGGGAGTACAATACCCCAAAGAGGATGCATTGGTGATCTCTGCTTGTATCCTTGGAAAGATGGTCGATCGCGTGCTGGTTGACAACGGGAGCTTCTGTAACATCATATTCAAATCCGCCCTGGACCAGCTCGGCAACCTAACCAAGTTCATCAAGCCGTTCGGCACCGTGCTTCAAGGGTTCGGCGACAACACAGTCCAAGCCTACGGAAGGATCAAGCTCTCTGTCGAGCTAATATGCTTTTACGATCCCAAGGTTAGGATTACTAGGAACCTAAATTTTGTAATCATAGATAGGCCCAACATCTATAATGGGTTCCTAGGTCGCCCCTTTCTAGAAATCTTTGAGGCGGTCGCCTCATCTTTCTTTTACTGTATCAAATTCCCCACTGCCGATGGGACGGTCGGTACTGTAAAAGGAGATCAGCTAATGGCAAAGAAATGTTTGAACTATTCCTATGTCGTAACTGCTTTCAATACTTCCCATGATATATGTAACATTGAAACGATCGACGATCAACCCATGGAGATCGACGAGCCAAGCACATCGTACCAACCCGACTCGGAGGACGCCATCTCGGATCGATTAACGGATGACATCGAGCCAAGGATCGGTTTCGAGCCAAGCCTCGACATCGACCCGAGGATCGAGTCCAGAAATCGTTCCAAACGAGAGGCGGCCGTCCCCGTCGAAGAGTTGGAGAGTATAACGATAGATTCGGCTCACCCAAAACGGGAAGTATAGATCGGCGCAAGCATCGACCGCGAATTAAAAGGGGATCTGATCAATTTGCTACGTAAGAACATCGGAGTCTTTGCCTGGTCGCATCAAGATATGGTGGGCATAAGTCCCGAGCACGCTTGCCATTATCTAAAGATCGACCCGACAATGAAGCATGTTCACCAGAAACGTAGGAAATTCGGTCCCGAGAAATACGCGGCGCTCGACATGGAAGTCCAAAAGTTACTCAACAACAAATTAATCGGAGTAGCTACAGACGAACCACAGTGGGTCGCCAACGCGGTGCTCGTCAAAAAGACAACTGACTCCTGGAGATTATGCATCGACTTCACCGATCTCAACGCGGCATGTCCAAAAGATCACTTTCTGATGCCTCATATCGATCACTTGGTCGATAGTACTGCAGGCTGCGAAATGATGTCGTTCATGGATGCCTTCGCCGGATACCATCAAATCCTAATGGCGGAGAAAGACATAAAGCACACATCTTTCCCCACGGAAAAGGACATATACTTTTGGGTCCGAATGCCGTTCGGCTTAAAGAATGCGGGGGCAACCTACCAGCGTCTAGTCAACAGAATGTTCGCTAATCAGATCGGCAAGACCATGGAGGTCTACATTGACGACATCATGGTCAAAATCCTCAAGAAGGAGGATCACCTCAACGATCTCGCCGAGACGTTCGCCATCCTCGAGAAGTTCAACATGAAACTGAACCCCAAGAAATGCAACTTCGGGGTGGGCTCCGGAAAATTCCTGGGGCACATCGTGAGCCAGAGGGGAATCGAGGCGAACCCCACCAAAATTCAGGCGATCCTCGACATGCAGGAGCCACGGAACGTCAAGCAGGTGCAACGCCTCACAGGTTGCTTAGCTGCCCTCAACCGTTTCATATCTCGGCTCGGCGATAAAAGTAAGCCGTTCTTCGCGACCATAAAGAACAAGAAGTTCGCTTGGACGAAGGAAAGTCAAGTAGCATTCGCCAAAATAAAGGAATATCTATCTAACCCCCAGATCCTGGCAAAGCCGATCCCCGGTGAGAAATTATTCCTTTACCTAGCAGCCTCGGAGGTCGCACTGAGTGCCGTTTTGGTGCGAGCGGAGGGACAAGTCCACTTGCCGATCTACTATGTTAGTCAAGCGCTCCATGACGCAGAAACACGCTATACACCATTGGAGAAGATCGCCTACGCCCTTGTCATGAGTGTTCGTAAGCTGAGGGCTTATTTCTTTGAACATCCAGTGGAAGTCCTGACAACTCTACCTCTAAGGCAAGTTCTACACCGACCAGACACCAACGGGCGACTCTCAAGTGGTCACTGGAGATCGCCCAATACGGTATCACGTATGCTCCTCGCACAGCGATCAAAGGCCAAGCTCTGGCAGACTTCGTGGTGGAATTAACATTCCCTCAAAGTCCAACCCTGATCGGCCGACCTGCCTGGAAGCTATACGTGGCCGGCTCAGCGACCAACTCGCGAGCAGGGGCAGGGATTGTCCTCATTAGCCCCGACGGACAAAGTTTCACTAATGCTATGCGTTTCAGTTTTCGCGCGACCAACAATGAAGCCGAATACGAAGCCTTGGTAGGCGGGCTCGATCTAGCCCTCGCCCTAGATGTTCGTCGCCTCCATATCTTCATGGACTCCCTCTTGGTCGTGAACCAAGTCAAGGGAAAATATGAGGCACGCGGCGAGCAGATGGTCAAATACCAAGAGCTAGTCGCCGAAATGTGCACGAAATTTGAGGAGGTGCTAATCGAACAAGTCCCGAGAGGGCACAACTCCCAGGCCGATGCCCTATCCAAACTAGTGTCATCAGATGGGGCAGCCGATTTCTCTAATATCCAAATTACCAAATTAGCAAGGCCGGCGATCGACAGGAGCCTGGCTACCACAATTGCTGTTGCCGAGGAGAACTGGATGACTCCGTTCGTCAAATACTTAAAGGACGGAACGGTCCCTGACGACCGTATCAAAGCTCGCCAACCCCAGCTCCGTGCGACCAGATACACCCTACTGGACGACCGAATTTATAAGCGAGCCTTCAGCCTTCCCCTCCTCAAGTGTATTACACCGGAGGAAGGTCGGCTCGTTTTAGCCGAGATCCATGACGGGATCTGTGGAAACCATGCTGGCGGACGAGCTCTCATCCACAAAACAACCAGACAAGGTTTCTTCTGGCCGTCACTTCAGAAGGATGTGATCGCCTATGCCAGATCGTGTCATAGGTGTCAAGTAATGGGACCAAGCATTAAACTCTCCCCCGAGCAGCTTACCTCAATGTACAGCCCATGGCCATTCGCGCAATGGGGCATCGACCTTATAGGTCCCTTGCCGACGGCTCCAGGAGGCTGTAAGTTTGCCATCGTAGGGGTCGACTATTTCACCAAATGGGCTGAGGCCGAACCACTCAACAAGATCGGCCAAGAGCAGGTAATAAAGTTCATCTGGAAAAACATCATATGCCGTTTCAGTATGCCCCATACCATCATCTCCGACAACGGAAAGCAGTTCAACGGCTTAGAAGTCATGCAATTCTGTGAGAAGTGGGGAATCAAAAGGTTGTTCTCGGCTCCCTATCACCCTCGCATTTAATGGGCGGTAGAGGTCAGAACAAGATCCTCAAACACACAATTAAAGCACGACTCGAATCCAGGCTAGGACGATAGGCAAGCGAGCTCCCAGACGTTTTGTGGTCTTACAAAACGACGACCCGTAACTCAACCGGCGAAACCCCATTCGCCCTCGCCTTCGGAACAGAAGCGGTGATCCCCTCGGAGATCGCCGTCCTCAGCCATCGAACCGAACAAGAGATGACGACCGACAATGATATGGCCCGACGGATCGATCTCGACATGCTCGAAGAATGACGACTGACCTCAGAAATGAAGAACGCAATCCATAAAAGGAGATCCGAGAAGTTCTTCAATTCGAAGGTCAAGGAAAGACGGTTTCAAGTGGGCGATCTCGTCCTCAAAAAGATCCAGACCCACACAGGTGTCTTTGGTCCGAACTGGGAAGGCCCCTTCAGGATATCTAAATGGCTGACTAAGGGAGCCTACAAACTTGAACACCCTGACGGCACTCCGGATCAATATCCCTGAAACGCCGTACATTTGAAGAAGTACTACCAGTGGAAACTTTGTATTCAGTTTCAACTACCCAATGTACAAAGAATATAATGAGATTTTTTCCCATCCCATCTATTCTGGCGATCGCCCCACCAGGCATATCGCATACCACCGACGATCGTCGTTCATGGCGATCCGAGGTAGAATCAATGCAGCCATGGTACTGGATGTCGATGGAACCGACAGCTTCGCCCATGCAAGATTCCTTTGGGCTGAAATCGCCCGCCCTTCGTTTAAATACGAGGCTGGCGTAGCCGAAGGACCCTCCAAAACTAATCAGTGGACACGATCGCCCGCCCTCAAAGGTTCATCATCTAACATGGTGAACCCGGGCAATGCGACGTGCCACCACCCCCGTCTCAACGTACACCGTCTAGGGTCGCCATCTTCATGGTGGGCCGGGGTGGAAGCAGAGTTAACAAGCCACGGACGTGGAGTCGAATAAACCGACGACGCCCCGTGCAAGGACTCCTCCAGACCAAGACCGCCCTCCTTTCGTTTAAAGACAAGGCAGGCGCAGCCTGACGGAGGACCCTCACAATAAAGTGAGTTGCGGGATAGGCAATGTCCCTTGAACATAAAGACACGGTTGTGGAGGTCGGTCCATCGAACTCCGCGACCATGCACGATTCCTCAGAGTCGGCAAAACTGAGGGTAGCTCGCCAAACAAACTATTTTTTGTTCCCTTACTTACAATAAGTAAACATAAACAAGGGGGCAGAGAAGGGGAGCTAATCCTGAATGCGATCGGACGGAACGAACCACACCCGATCGGCTTCGCTCAAACACATGCAGGACGATCGGAATTGTTCGACAAAATTTACAAGTAAGAATTTCGATTCGAAACATGTCAATACATTCAACATTCAAACAACCGGTCGGATGAACAAGACATCGGATGCAATCATACACATACTTGTTAAAATTCGCATGCAAACATTCAAAGGCGGTCGTACATAAAAAAAGCACAAGTGCGAAAAAGGAATATTTCATTCATTATCAAAAGGAGTTCGTACAATATGAAGCCCGAAGGCGATACAAAGAGAAAGCAAAAATTACAAGATGCAAGGAAAATAAAGAGATCTCTCAGGGTCCCGCCGGCTGGTCTTCGCCCTCAGGTGGCGGATCGGCATGCGCCCCCCATCGGCCTCAGGACGAATGAGTTTATCCGAAAAAGGATACCAACTCAAGTCGATCCCCCAGTCGACGAGGTCGAGGATCGGCAAGGAAAACTCCGGGTGCAAAGGGTGCTCAAGCGCATAAACCTTGAAGCTCTCCATAAGAGGACCGACCTCGATCCCTACCTTCTTGGCGGCTCTGACAGCATCAGCGTAGGCCACATAATAGGTGAACTCGCCGACGAGTGCCACATTGAGGTAGGGATCGGTCTCGATCGCCTTCAGCTGCCCTTTCAACTCCACGGTCGTCTTCTCAGCCTCCGCCAGCTCGACCATCTTGGCGGCGTTTTCTCCTTTGGCCTTCTCCAGCTCTCTTTTCGCCGCCTCCAGCTCGCCGTTGAGCCGATCCACCGTCGTCTTCAGTCCGGCCTCCTCCTCCTGCGAAGCCGCATGCTTCCGGCGAGCTTCTTTCTCCTGATCACGGAACTGATCGGCAGCCTCCTTGGAGCGGCTCAGCTCTTGCTTCAGTCGGTCGACGTCCTGTTTAGCTCGTTTGGCCGTCTCTATGTACTCCTTCTCCATAGACTGGATCCGGTGGGCATATTCAATGTTTGTGTTGCGAGCGGCCTCGAGATCGCTATGGAGGCGAGCAGTGGAGGGTCGCCCCTCAAAATCCTTGGCAGCTTCGACGGCCATCGTCGCCGTCTGGAGATCCAGGTCAATGGTCGCCTGCATGGTATCTCCAGACCGCCGAAGAGCGATCGCATCAAGATCGGTCGTCCAGGCCTTGGGCAGTGAGGTGATGGCCTTTTGGACGTAGGTAGGGAAGTCGAGGGACTTTTGTGGAGCCTTACTCGACAAGAAATCGAGCACCATTGGAGGGACGTCCGGGTCGGCAAGACGGATCCTGCAGCGCAAAAAAAAATGACAAGGGAGTTAGTCTATATCTCACTCAAAATACCTAACTCGGAAAGTTCGATCCAACCTTACCTGTTGACCATCTCGGGATCACGACCAAAATAAGGCTTACCCCGAGGAGTTTCAGCCTCGGCGATCGCCACCTTCTTCGAGAAGCCGCCCGATGACCTGGAGCCGGACGCCGAAGGCCTTGAGCCTGATCCCTCCACCATCGGAACGGCGGAGATAGGAGCCGCGGCAACTGGAGGCTCCAAAATAGACACGTCCGCCTCAGTAGTCGGCAGGGACTCCTCCGACCTCTGCCTCTTGCGGCGCTGGAGTTGTTCCTCTTCTTGAATTTTCGGCTCGGTGACCGGCACTACAGCGGGCCTCACCACCGGAACAGGGCGAGACGCCGTCGCAGGAACACGACCAGTCTTCTTACCCTGGTGAAGGCGACCGATGAGTCCTGGGTTAGACATGGCGATCTCTGGTGGCGGTTCGGCAAAAAGGGGAAAGTGAATCTCTGTCAAAGAAGAAGTACAAACAAATTAGACAACTACCTAGACGTTACGACCTCCTGGAGACGATCGTCAAGCAAGGAAGAAATTAAGTTTATACCTGGAACTTTCAGATGACGTGGGAACCAAAATAATCGAGCCCCCAAGCGATGAATTTCGCGACCGAGTGAGTGAACGTCTATATATGAGTCCGGCAAGGCACGAATCCGCTCCCAAACGATCAAGAAATCGAAAGGGAGATCACCGATCGCTGAAACAAGAGGTCATGCGAAAAGGAAACGAAATTAGATCAGTTCAAGACAAGTCCGATCAAAGGGAGAGTTAAAACCCTTACTCGGATTCCTCTCCCGAAAACTGGTGGGGATATCCAACTCTTCTTCCGGATTTTCACTCGATGCCGATCGCCACGCTCCGCCGACCCAGCACCATTTTGCCAGGTCGCCCCGGGTCTTGTTCGGCATGCCGAGGACCATTCTTCCCATCCTGCCTTGGATATGATTACCGCCGATCGACCCTTTCTGCGGAGCCAGTTTGAAGAGATAGTTCATCTCCATCGCAGAAAGGAGGCGGAACAACCGGTGACCGCCGAACAGAGTCAAAGTGCAGATGACCTGTAGCCAAGCGTTCGGCATCAGTTGGAGCGGCGCAAAATTCCAGGCGATCAACAAGTAGGAGACGACGAATGGGAGAGGGAATCGCAGACCGGCCTCCATGATCATCTCACTAACGGCGACCAGACCCTCAAGCGGTTGATCGGCGCATTCATTTTCCGATGGCACGTGCAGGGAGACGTCAGAGGGAATATGATATTTTGCCCTCCAGCGGTTCAAGTCTTTCCGGGTCTTCGAACTCCGGATCTTACCAAGGGTCCACTGAGACGGGTCGGCGGCCCGAAACGCCGTCCGTTTCATATGTTCATAAGGATGAGCGGCGGAGTAGGCTTCGAAGTCAAATTCCGGACAGGGTCCGGCGATCCCCTTCATAATCTTGACGAAAGCCATGTAGGCGGGGCCAAATACACTTTCCCGTTCCCAAGTTATCCGCACCAATTCATCCTCGTCCACCGGCGAGCCCTCCTGCTCCGCCGTCGCCGCCGTTCTCGCCACATCGGCCTCGTTGAAGAGCTCTTCGAGTTCGGCGGGGGCAATCCCCGCACGAATGGCCTCCACGGCCGTTTCCATATCGACTCCCATGGGAATCTCCTCCCGGTCAGGCGAAGCCGCGGCGGCGGAAGTGCTTCCGGTCTCGAAGATCTTAGATCCTACCGACATATTTCAAAAAGTAAAGGGAGAAAAGAAGATTGGTTTTCTTACCCAAAGAAAGGAAGACGATCGGCACAACAAGCTCCGGAAATTTTTGCAAAGTTTCAGCAAGAAGGCAAGGACGCGTGAAGAGTAAAAATGGAGTAGCCCTAGCCCCTTTTATAGATGGAAGCGGGGGTCTCTATGCAAATAGGCGAAAGTCCGAGGGCTGAATAGCAACCGTCAGTGAGGGGACACATTAAATGCTGCCCTCGAATCCCGCATACGCGTCTTTTCGAGGGCACGCCAGGCGACAAGTCTGAAAAACCGTCGGACTCCCCCAACAGTAGCGCGACACGTGTCCTTGCAACTTTTCGAGAGCCCGCCTTCATTTCCCGCTGCTCCCATCGCAAAAGGAGATCGTCCGAATTTGAAATCAGATCGCCTGATCGTCTAAACATCGGCGATAGCCAATAGTACCACCTCCCCGTGTTTTCAACATCGAAGCGAGCTGGGGGGCAATTGTTGTACAGCTATTAATACGCATCGATGGCGATCGGCATCACGATCATAGAAGCCAACCATAGAAGACATACTCTGGGCAAACGACCAGAGATCGGCACATACGGCGATCGTATTTTGGTACCCAGCGATCGTCTTTTGATGTCTGGTAATCGTCTTTGACGTCCAACCCAGAGACGATCGTCTCGTGCCACGAACGGATCCAACATCCGTCAAAGTCGTCGAAGACCAAATCTTAGACGGTGGCCCACGTGCAGATCCATAAAGGGCGCCGACAGATAGGACCTTTGACCCCAGCCTGTCACCTACCTCACCTACCGACAGGGCCGCCGAAAGGTACAAAGTGGATCCTCCTGACAGGCTACTCAGACGCGTCTTGCCTTCCCATTGCTCGCATACTGCCACCAGCGGCCCTGTGCTTTAAGGGAACAAATTCCACGTGACGGGGCGATCGGCCATCTTATTATAATATAGAAAACGGCGGTTGCCCGCGATCGCCGGAGAGGTCCCAGCACCCTTGTCTCCTATAAATAGGAGGCAAGTATCATAGCAGCAAGGAGAGCGATTATTACCGTGAATACAGTGTAAAAATACTCAGAGAGAGAGAATCGAAGTCTCATCTGGCAATCACTTATACATTCATAGTGATATTCATATACACTTATCATACATCCCAAGCAAGAACTCACAGATCTACATATCTGGTTCTTCCGGCAATCTACACGCTCTACAGCTTAGATAACTAGAAGTCTTTACACTCATTGTAATAGATTCTAACATTAATATTTGTACTCTACAGTATATTTATTAATAACATCTCGCGAGAGCATTCAAGCCCGGGATTAACAACCCCGGCAAATCTTGTGTTATCTATTTTCTCACGGAAGTGTTCTCGCATTTGTTTGTTACTCGATCATTCCAGCAATAATATCTTCGGATAATATTTTGGGTAACAACATGATGTAATTCCTGAATAATTACAAGTATCTGAAAAT
The DNA here is from genome assembly GCA_033398695.1 of Orobanche coerulescens. Lineage (NCBI taxonomy): Eukaryota > Viridiplantae > Streptophyta > Magnoliopsida > Lamiales > Orobanchaceae > Orobanche > Orobanche coerulescens. Next base: position 22,110,703 of record CM065805.1, on the reverse strand, counting down.
CATGAGATCTCAATAAATTATTTACATTCATATCAGATACTAGAGAGAGAAAATATCACCATTAATGATATATTTGCCTTTCATATAGCTCTTCAAGTTTTAAATGAGGATCCTGAACCATAATCCGTTGCATAATGCAAACGGAGAATTGATTGGCCAAAGTGGAAAGAAGCTATGGAAAGTGAATTAAATTCCTATGATAATCGGAATTTATTTGGACCTGTAGTCCTAACTCCGGAATCTGAAATCCCTGTGGGATACAGATGGATCTTTGTTAGAAAGAGAAATGATAAAAATGAAATTACGAGATATAGAGCAAGACTCGTATCTCAAGGTTTCTCTCAAAGACCATGAATTGATTATGAGGAAACATACCTTCCCGTAATGGATGCGAATACTTTCAGATTCTTGATTAGTCTGGTTGTGTCACAAAGGCTTGATATGCGCCTCATGGATATAGTAATTGCTTATCTATATGGATCATTAGATAATGACATATATATGAAAATTTCTGAAGGATTTAAAATGCATGAAGGATTACAGTCAAAACCCAAAAGCATATATTCAATTAAACTGCAAAAATCGTTGTATGGGTTGAAACAGTCCGGTCGTATGTGGTACAATAGACTGAGCGAGTATCTTTTCAAAGAATGATACAAGAATAAAGATATATGCCCTTGAGTTTTCATTAAGAAAACCAAAAGTGGATTTGCAATCATAGCCGTTTATGTTGATGATTTAAATTTAATTGGGACTCCTGAAGAGCTCAATAAAACTGTTGAATATTTGAAGAAAGAATTTGAAATGAAAGATTTGGGAAAGACAAAGTTTTGTCTTGGTTTGCAAATTGAACATATCCGTGGAGGAACATTTATCCATCAATCCACATATACAGAAAAAGTGTTAAAACGCTTTTACATGGATAATGCACATCCATTAGCATCACCAATAGTCGTTAGATCTCTTGATATTAAGAAAGATCCATTTCGACCAATTGAAAAGGGTGAAACGATACTTGGTCCTGAAGTACCATATGCAAGTGCAATTGGAGTGTTGACTTATCTGGCCAATAATATTAGACCAGATATAGCTTTTTCTGTCAACCTTCTATCAAGATTTAGTGCTGCACCCACTTTGAGACATTGGAATGGTGTTAAGCACATTCTACGTTATCTAAAGGGTACCATTGACCTTGGATTATATTATCAAGAAAATTCTGATAATACTCTAGTGGGATATTCAGATGCAGGATTTTTATCCGATCCACATGAAGCTAAGTCACAAACTGGAAACGTTTTCACATGTGGTGGAACTGCTGTAATGCCCGGATAATTAATGTATATTTATCCTGTATTCGATCTTGTAAGATTCGACTTTGTGACATATTAATCGATGATCAGTTTCCCGTATTCGTATCCCTACATTTTTGTATTCCTTTCCCATGCATGCATGCATAATTCTGCACGTCTTAACGTACGCTAAAGGATGATCATAACGTACGCTACGACTGCAGTATAACGTACATTACAGGTGTAGATTAACGTACGTAAGCATAGTCAAACTCGGAATCAGACAAGGGTCGGCGTGTAGGGCCGGACGAAGATGCGAGGAGATCACTCGCATGAACCTGGACGGCTTTCCAGCTGTGCAAGTCAACGGACTTAACGTACGCTAAGGGTGGTTTTTAGCATACGCTAAAGTCTTATACATTATGTACGTAAGGCCTGTATTATAACGTACGTAAGCCAATACCAGAAACAGTCCAGTGAGCTTTGGACAGACGTTAACATACGCTAATGTTCGAGTATAGCGTACGCTAATGCGATTACGTACGTAATTGACATTGGGTAACGTACGTAATGGCTTATAATTCTATTTATAGAACTCGACCCCCACTTCATTTCTAACTCTCACCTTGGCCGATTTTCATGCTCTGAAGAGTATCCCTCACCCTACATCCCTCACATCATCATCTTAATCCGATTTTGAGAAGCTTAGACCTTGTGGATTGGAGATCAAGCTTCCGGTGAAGAGTTTCTTCAAGGATTTCATTGTTCTTCCCTTCTTTGAGGTCTGTTAACTCTAAACCAAGATGGAGATTTCGTTCTTAGTTATATTATGAACTTTTCCCAGAGATTATTGAGCTTGTTGTGTCAAATGAATCCAACACCATGTTTAAGAGGATTGTATTGGTTGAATTAAGATTTTCATTGACATTAAGTTGAGCCATAATCCTTACCAACCTTATAATGGAATTTCCTGAGATGAATTAGCTTGATGATGTTTTCGTAACACTCTTTTGGGGAACACATGCTAAGGTTTACCCCTGTGTAAGATGGATTCAAGTAGTTGAATGTGAAGGGTGTTCTATTAGATTCTTGCCTTATAAGACTTGTTGTTAATCTTCTTGAGGATAATTAGAACTAAGCAAGGATATTTGGAACAATCATTTTGAATGAAGAATTTGATAAGAAGAATTAACCGCGGAAGAACAAGAATCGTAGAGATGTATTAACCTAGAACTAGATTGTACGTGATTATCTCGTTATGTATCGTAGTAGCAACCGAACCAAGCATTCGAGTTAATAATCGAAATTAGAGTTTGGAACATGGGATATAATGATATGATGAATGTCTTTGGAATTGTAGACACCGACTTTGTGTTCCGTTACTGTCTCTTGAATTCGCATGCCTTTTTCCAAACTTAGTACTCGTTGGAAAATAGGACCGGGGAACCGATTGTCCGTTATTGATAACTCGATTATAACTTAAGGCGTTCGGTACTCATGCGTTACTTTTGGAAGGTTTATTGAATTCTTTGTTATTCCCTTGTACAAGGTGATCGATCGAGGGGAGACGACCTTCGGACGTGTGACATTCGTGGGAATATTTAATTCTTGCCATATTTGAGGCAAGTATCGTATTTTGAAATTTGTTAATGTTGGGATATTGAGCATGCATATAGTTTATTCATGTTGTTGAACATGGGATTAATTTCATTGAATTGTCATGATATTCGTTTTCGATTACTTGTATGTTCATGTTGATGGACATAGCGATTTTGCATATATGTATGCATAAGTTGTGTTTGTGTATGTTGTGCGATCTATGCTGAGGGCGCTGGATCATTGGACGGGTTTTCCACCTCATGTTGGTCCGACAGGATCATCTTGGGATCTATGCTGAGGGCGCTGGATCGTTGGAACACCCATGTTATGTTGATGGAATCTTGTGGATTCGCATTGTTGGATTCCGGTAGCGGAAGTCCGTGTTGTGTATTTTATTATGCATTGTTGTTCCATATTCGATTTGTTTATTACGATACTTGCACTAGCATCGTTTTGCTAACCCCTTCGGGGGTGGACATTTGTTTTGATGTTCAGGTAGCCGAGGAGCGGGAAAACAGCCACAGTACCGACATGACGACGAAGGGGCTCAGTGATGTTTATTGTTGTTGCCTTGTCTTTCTAGTTCATTTTCAGTACTCGAGTACGCGCGTCTTATTAATATTTTGAGATGGTTGTAATAATGGACTCATTTGATCTGTTTGAACTGGTTTTGTATTTTGAACTTTAATGGTACTGTTGTATTATTTTCTTCAAATTAGCCTTGTAATTTCTTATTTAAAGGGTTTACGGCGCTGTAATTATTCCGAATATCCCGGGGTGTTACAGAATATGGTATCAGAGCTAAGATTCATGGATATCTTGGCAGTCGGGTTTAGTTGGGTCTGTTTACGTTATTTTATTTATGGGTCGTTTGTAACATCACTGCGCAGCCAGCGTCGTCATGTGGACTGTGGTTGTAAGTCTCCTAATCTCTTATACCACCGTTTTATTTAATTTTCGTTTTATGAATATTGACGGACTTTCTTTTAGAACATTTTGCCCGGGATATTGAGTATTTGTATTTACAGTATGTTGAGGGGAGGTCGTGGATGCGGACGCGGACTTGAAAATGCGAGACAGGAGGATTCAGCGTCTAACCCTGAATTAACGACTAGTCGAACCGATTCTCATTCTGGAGGGCAACAGGGATCAACGAATGATAACGCAAATCCTAACATGCCGGGGGTGCTCCAACAGGTGGCCGCTCAAATGACCCAGTTCGCTCAAGTGGTCGACCGCATGCAGACAGCGATGGGCCAGCAGCGCAACGAGGATAATCGGGGAGACAAGTGGCTTACGGAGGTGGTCAAATTGCACCCACCAAAATTCGACGGTTCAGCCGAAATGCCTACTTGGGATCACTGGCTGAAGGAGTTGGAAAAGATATTTGCGGGGATCAACTGTCCCGATGACCGAAAAGTTCCTATTGCCCAGTATTTTCTGACTGGGGATGGTTTCGACTGGTGGGAGGCTGTTCGACCTGAGGATCATGATGCTAACTGGACGGAATTAAGATTAATGATGGAAGCACAGTATTGCCCTCATCCCGTTAGAGAGGCTAGAGTCCGAGAGTTTTTCTCCCCGCAGAGTTCGGAAGCATCTGTGACAGATATAATCAAAGACTTTTAATCACCAGTTGACCTGTGTGTGGCATTTGGTCAGAACCGAGGCAGAAAAGATTTTCCATTTCGATATGCAGATGAAGCCGTAGATTCAGCAGTATATGTCCGGATTCGAGTGTAATACCTTGAGACAGTATCAGGACAAAGCGCTGGCCTACGACATGAAAGAGGCAGCGGTGGAGAAATCGGCGGAGGCAAACAAGCAGAAAGTGTCTGGCAACTTCACTGAGAACAAGAGTAGTGGGCCCCGCAAGGGCCAGTCTTCATTTTATTCGTCTAGGAAACCTCCACATCCTTCACGAGGTGGAAAGAAGTTCCGAGCAGCATCAACAGTTTCAGACGCAGCGAGGAAGTGTTATAACTGTGGTCGAGCAGGGCATGTTCGGCGTGATTGCTCCGCTCCTTCTGTGACTTGCTTTGAATGTGGGCAAGAAGGACACCGTGCGAATTTTTGCGGTAATGTGACTAGATCATTTGGCACTCGCACTCCTGCACCGGTTCCGAAAGAGACAAGTGTGAATCAGTCACAGCAAAGTGGTTTCCAGCAGCAGACTGTTGGGAAAAGAGAGGCGTCCAGTGCTGGGTCCGTTCCTCCACGCCTTTACGAGATGAGGAGGTCAGACGATCAAAACACCGCTGTTGCATCAGGTACAACTCAGATCCTTTTGCAACCAGTTAGTGTATTATTCGATTCAGGAGCTACGCATTCTTTCGTATCATTGAACTGTGTTAATCGTTTGAAAATCTCGTGTTTGTATAATTGTGAGCCTTATGTTGTGGGATTACCGAGCGGAGAGAGAATTGTGGGAACCCTAGAAACTAGAGATTTTTTAGTGTCTATAGGAGGGAAATATTGGCCATCAAATCTTATTGTAGTCGACATCCATGGTGACGATCTAATTCTCGGAGACGATTGGCTCAACCGTTATGGGGCTATTTTAAATTACCGAAAAAGAGTCATTTCTATCATTGCTGATGACGGATCTGAACATTTATTCAAAGGATGGAGACCGGGAAGCTCGGGAAAATTGATCAAAGCTATGAAAGCAGTGAAATTACTGAAGCAGGGTTGTCACGGATTTTGGTGCTATGCCATGAAGAAAGAAGGAGTAGAGCTCTCATCTATTCCAGTTGTGAACGAATTCTCAGATTTATTCCCTGACGAACTACCTGGGTTACCTCCTCGGAGAGAAGTAGAGTTTAATATCGAAATAGAGCCTGGAGCCGCTCCTATTTCCAGAACACCATACCGTATGGCGCCAACCGAGATGTATGAACTAAAGAAGCAGCTGGAGGGATTATTGCAGAAGGGTTACATTCAACCTAGCGTTTCTCCTTGGGGAGCACCCGTTCTCTTTGTCCGGAAGAAAGATGGATCCCTCCGATTATGTATTGATTACATGGAGCTAAACAAGGTGACAATCAAGAACAAGTATCATATACCACGGATCGACGACTTGTTTGACCAACTACAGGGGGCCAGAATATTCTCGAAGATTGACTTGCGATCAGGATACCATTAGTTGAGAATTAAGGAATTGGATATACCGAAATCTGCTTTCAGATCCCGGTACGGGCACTATGAGTTCGTGGTGATGCCATTCGGACTTACCAATGCTCCTGCAGTATTCATGCAATTGATGAATCGAGTATTCTTATAATACTTGGATAAATTTGTGGTCGTTTTCATCGATGACATCTTGATCTATTCTAAAGACACTGAGGAACATGCAGAGCATTTGCGTATCGTTTTGAGTACTTTGAGAAATAAACAGCTTTATGCGAAACTTTCTAAATGCGAGTTCTGGCTTAAGGAAGTAACCTTCCTTGGGCATGTGATATCAACTGACGGAGTTCAGGTAGGCCCTATGAAAGTCAAAGCAATCTTGGAATGGGAATCTCCTAATAACGTGAAAGAAGTCCGAAGTTTCTTAGGACTTGCCGGATATTATCGCCGTTTTGTTGAAGGATTTTCCAAAATTGTTCGTCCGCTTACTCAGCTGTTGCAGAAGACTCAAAAATTCATGTGGAATGAGAAATGCCAGGCTAGCTTTGATGAACTTAAGAGAAGACTGACGACAGCACCTATACTAGCGTTACCAGAGGGAACCGAGGGATTCATGGTATACAGCGACGCTTCAAATCAGGGTCTGGGATGTGTGTTGATGCAAAAGGATAGGGTGATTGCCTATGCCTCTCGACAATTGAAACCATACGAAGTTAATTACCCGACTCATGATCTGGAGTTAGCAGCTGTGGTCTTTGCTTTGAAAATTTGGCGACATTATTCGTACGGAACTCATTGTCAGATATTCACATACCATAAGAGCCTTAAGTATATTTTCAGTCAGAAGGAATTAAATATGAGGCGGAGAAGGTGGCTAGAATTAATCAAGGATTACGATTTGGAAATTCTCTATCATTCAGGCAAAGCAAACGTGGTAGCTGATGCACTGAGCCGCAAACCGGTTTCTCTTCGAGTGTTGGAGGCGCTTACGTCCCAAACCATCATTCAACGAGAACTGATCCGCAAAGGGATTGAAGTATGGTCACAAGGAGTCCAAGGGCAACTATACGTGATGGAACTAACTTCGTCACTAGTCGAGGAAATCAAATCTAAGCAGTTGAATGATTCTCTGATTCTTCGGTTATGTGACGAAGTAAAGAAAGGGAAGGCCCCAGGGTTCGTGATACAAGATGATGGAGTTCTGAGATTTCAGATTCGACTTTGCGTTCCCGATGATGATGTTTTGAGACAGACAATTCTGAAGGAAGCTCACAGCGCGCCCTATTCTATTCACCCGGGTACCAGTAAGATATATAAGGATCTAAAAAAAAAATTGGTGGGGAAATATGAAGAAGGACGTAGCAGAATACGTTTCGAAGTGTTTAATTTATCAGCAGGTTAAGATTGAACATCAGCGACCTGCCGGAATGTTGAAGCCACTTCCGATCCCTGAGTGGAAGTGGGAGGATATATCGATGGACTTCATCACCAGTATGCCACGAATGAACATGATTTGGGTTGTATTTGATTGACTAACCAAGTCGGCTCATTTCCTAGGAATTAAAGACACTTGGGGACCCGAGAAATTAGCACGAGTGTTTATTGCGGAAATAGTTCGATTGCATGGTACACCGAAGACCATTATTTCGGATCGAGATGGTCGCTTCGTGTCACATTTTTGGAAGGCGGTTTATAAGGCCTTGGGAACCGAGTTGAACTTTAGCACGGCCTATCATTCTCAGATGGACGGTCAGTTTGAAAGGACTATACAGACAGTAGAGGATATGCTAAGAGCTTGCGCCTTAGATTGGTCAACCAATTGGGAGGTTCATTTGCCATTAATTGAATTTACCTACAACAATAGTTGGCATGCTTCCATTAAGATGGAACCGTTTGAAGCGTTGTACGGGAGAAGATGTAGATCGCCCCTGTGTTGGGATGATTCTTCTGATTTTATTGGGACGGAACCAGAGTTAATAGTTCAGACTCAAGAGAAGGTAGCTCTGATTCGTGAAAGATTGTTAACTGCCCAGAGTCGACAGAAGTCTTATGCTGATGTGCGCCGTCGCCCACTAGAGTTTGAGATTGGGGACCATGTACTATTGAAGGTGTCTCCTACATGGGGAATTTTCCACTTTGGGAGGAAAGGTAAGCTGAGTCCGAGATATATCGGACCATTTGAAATCCTCGAGATAGTTGGAGAATTGGTATACAGGTTGGCCTTACCGCCATCACTGAGTCACGTTCGTAATGTATTCTACGTATCCCAATTGCGGAAATATGTACCGGATCCCAGTCATATCATTGATTTTGGCGAGATTGAAGTGGCTAATGATGGCTCGCTCGAAGAAAAGCCAAACAAGATACTTGAGAGTCGAGTCAAGCAATTGAGAAATAAACCGATCTCCTTGGTAAAAGTTCAGTGGTCTCGACATGGAGTCGAAGAAGCAACTTGGGAGACTGAAGATAGTATGAAGTCGAGATACCCGGAATTATTTTTGTTTTAAGTTTCGGGCCGAAACTTCTTTTTAGAGGGGTAGTATGTAATGCCCGGATAATTAATGTGTATTTATCCTGTATTCGATCTTGTAAGATTCGACTTTGTGACATATTAATAGATGACCAGTTTCCCATATTCGTATCCCTATGTTTTTGTATTCCTTTCCCATGCATGCATGCATAATTCTGCACGTCTTAACGTACGCTAAAGGATGATCATAACGTACGCTACGACTGCAGTATAACGTACATTACAGGTGTAGCTTAACGTACATAAGCATAGTCAAACTCAAAATCAGACAAGGGTCGGCATGTGGGGCCTGACGAAGATGCGAGGAGATCACTCGCATGAACCTGGACGGCTTTCCAGCTGTGCAAGTCAACAGACTTAACGTACGCTAAGGGTGGTTTTTAGCGTACGCTAAGGTCCTATACATTACGTACGTGAGGCCTGTATTATAACGTACGTAAGCCAATACCAGAAACAGGCTAGTGAGCTCTGGCCAGACGTTAACGTACGCTAATGTTCGAGTATAACGTACGCTAATGCGATTACGTACGTAATTGACATTGGGTAACGTACATAATGGATTATAATTCTATTTATAGAACTCGACCCCCACTTCATTTATAACTCTCACCTTGGCCGATTTTCATGCTCTGAAGAGTATCCCTCACCTTACAACTCTCACATCATCATCTTAATCTGATTTTGAGAAGCTTAGACCTTGTGGATTGGAGATCAAGCTTCCGGTGAAGAGTTTCTTCAAGGATTTCATTGTTCTTCCCTTCTTTGAGGTATGTTAACTCTACACCAAGATGGAGATTTCGTTCTTAGTTATATTATGAACTTTTCCCAGAGATTATTGAGCTTGTTGTGTCAAATGAATCCAACACCATGTTTAAGAGGATTGTATTGGTTGAATTAAGATTTTCATTGACATTAAGTTGAGCCATAATCCTTACCAACCTTATAATGGAATTTCCTGAGATGAATTAGCTTGATGATGTTTTCGTAACACTCTTTTGGGGAACACATGCTAAGGTTTACCCCTGTGTAAGATGGATTCAAGTAGTTGAATGTGAAGGGTGTTCTATTAGATTCTTGCCTTATAAGACTTGTTGTTAATCTTCTTGAGGATAATTAGAACTAAGCAAGGATATTTGGAACAATCATTTTGAATGAAGAATTTGATAAGAAGAATTAACCGCGGAAGAACAAGAATCGTAGAGATGTATTAACCTAGAACTAGATTGTACGTGATTATCTCGTTATGTATCGTAGTAGCAACCGAACCAAGCATTCGAGTTAATAATCGAAATTAGAGTTTGGAACATGGGATATAATGATATGATGAATGTCTTTGGAATTGTAGACACCGACTTTGTGTTCCGTTACTGTCTCTTGAATCCGCATGCCTTTTTCCAAACTTAGTACTCGTTGGAAAATAGGACCGGGGAACCGATTGTCCGTTATTGATAACTCGATTATAACTTAAGGCGTTCGGTACTCATGCGTTACTTTTGGAAGGTTTATTGAATTCTTTGTTATTCCCTTGTACAAGGTGATCGATCGAGGGGAGACGACCTTCGGACGTGTGACATTCGTGGGAATATTTAATTCTTGCCATATTTGAGGCAAGTATCGTATTTTGAAATTTGTTAATGTTGGGATATTGAGCATGCATATAGTTTATTCATGTTGTTGAACATGGGATTAATTTCATTGAATTGTCATGATATTCGTTTTCGATTACTTGTATGTTCATGTTGATGGACATAGCGATTTTGCATATATGTATGCATAAGTTGTGTTTGTGTATGTTGTGCGATCTATGCTGAGGGCGCTGGATCGGATGTCCACCTCGTGTTGGTCCGACGGGATCATCTTGGGATCTATGCTGAGGGCGCTGGATCATTGAACGGGTTTTCCACCTCGTGTTGGTCCGACGGGATCATCTTGGGATCTATGCTGAGGGCGCTGGATCGTTGGAACACCCATGTTATGTTGATAGAATCTTGTGGATTCGCATTGTTGGATTCCGGTAGTGGAAGTCCGTGTTGTGTATTTTATTATGCATTGTTGTTCCATATTCGGTTTGTTTATTACGATACTTGTACTAGCATCGTTTTGCTAATCCCTTCGGGGGTGGATATTTGTTATGATGTTCAGGTAGCCGAGGAGCGGGAAAACAGCCACAGTACCGACATGACGACGAAGGGGCTCAGTGATGTTTATTGTTGTTGCCTTGTCTTTCTGGTTCATTTTCAGTACTCGAGTACGCGCGTCTTATTAATATTTTGAGATGGTTGTAATAATGGACTCATTTGATCTGTTTGAACTGGTTTTGTATTTTGAACTTTAATGGTACTGTTGTATTATTTTCTTCAAATTAGCCTTGTAAATTCTTATTTAAAGGGTTTACGGCGCTGTAATTATTCCGAATATCTCGGGGTGTTACAACTGCTATATCATGGAAATCTGTGAAGCAAACCTTGACTGCAACATCCTCAAATCATTCTGAAATTACTGCAATCCACGAAACAAGTCGAGAATGTATATGGTTGAGAAATGTGACGAGTCATATCCAAGAATCGTGCGGGTTAGCTTCATCAAAGGGCAAACCAAATGTTTTATACGAAGGCAATGCTGCTTGCATCGCGCAACTCAAGGAAGGATACATCAAAGGCGATAAGACGAAACATATTTCTCCCAAGCTTTTCTACACACATGACCTTCAAAAGGATGGTGATATCGACGTTCAGCAAATTCGCTCAAGTGATAATCAGGCGGACTTATTCACCAAGGCATTACCAACATCGACATTCAGAAAGTTGGTACACGAGATCAGCATGCGCCGGCTCAAAGATCTTCAATGATCATTTTTAGGGGGAGCAGTTGTACTCTTTTTCCTTCGATCAAGTTTTTGTCCCATTAAGTTTTTCTTGATAAGGTTTTAACGAGACAGCATTCTTGTAGGGTTCAACATCAAGGGGGAGTGTTATAGAATATTATATTATGGTATGTATTCACCTTCCTTGTATAAGTGATGTCTAAATCATAACCCTAATCCTTTATGCTCCCTATAAATAGAGGCTTTAATCCTCATTGTAGGCTACACAAGAATAAAATAATATTCTCTCTATTGGTTCTCTCTAAACTTATCTCTTATTCTTTCTATTTTACAACAATGTTCACCTTTTTTCTCAAAAAATCTTGAAATTTTTAGTATTGAGTGTCTTAAGGGGGATTTACTATCAAACCCTTAAATTTCTTTATTCAAATTCATTTATGATCATGAAAATCATATGATATGAGTCAATTTTGTGATGAAACTTCCAATTGATATGTCACGTGTTTCATAAATCTATTCCGAGAACTTACCAGTTTTATATCGAGAAATATTTAGGGTCCATGTTGCGAGTTTTGAGTATAATAATTGAGATATGAGAATAAGGATGGAATACGCGACAGCTGTTTATGTTGCTTGAGCATCACAATTGAAACTAGGGCTGAGAATGGGTCGGTTTGGGTCAGTTTTGCACAAAATCGAACCCAAACCGCTAAATTCGGTTTTGGTGTTTAGAACCCAATGGGTTCGATTTCTGGTCAGTTTCGGTTTCTTGGTTTCTGGTCGGTTTTGGGTTTGGTTTCGATTTCTCGGGTTCAACCCATACGCTCATGGATCATGGGTTTAAACCCGTGAATTTTGGGTTTTAACTTATTTTCCAGCAAATGTATATATTAAAATATATATTAAATATATATTTAATATTAAATAATCAGGGTTAGGTTCCATATTTTAGTTTTTTATTTTTTAAAATATATATTAAATATTAAATAATCAGATATATAAATATATTATGGGCCGGTTTCTGGGTTTGGCTCGGTTCCTGGGTCGGTTTCTTAAGAATGGGTCGGTTTCGGTTTCATGATGCGGTTTCTAAAGTACAAACCGAAACCAAAACCCAAAAATTCGGTTTTTCGGTTTCGATTTCATCGGTTTTTGTCGATTTTTCGATTTTCGGTTTCGGTTTTGCTCACCCCTAATTGAGACTGTACGTTCTAGTTAGATAGTCCCTTCCCAGATTGTTGGAGCAGCATTTTATTTTAGTTTCGACCAAACATGTTTGATAAACTGGTTCCAAATCTATACTTTTATTAAAATAGAGTCGTGACACGTGTCATTTTGCAAGTTTTTTTTTATTTTTTTAAAAAGTATAGCATATATATGGAGAGATATATTCTTAAATTTTCAAAAAAAAAATCAGAATATGTGTTGTTGTAGTTTTACCACAGCTTACACTCATCTACCAGTAGAAAAAATCTTTTTTCATTTTTTTAGCTTAAAATTCTAGATATTATAAATTTTTATATCAACTTTATTTTTTAATGAAAATATATCACGATCTTCAATTAGACATCCATATTGAATATAGTAAATTTGATGGATTTACATTAATGACTGATTGCACAAAAGACGTTTATATTAGAAAAATATAAATATTAATTTTTAGTAAAATTAATTGATGTAAAATAAAAATAAATTAACTCACCTTTATGAAATTAGATTTAAGACTTTATTGCTTACATAAAAAATAAATTATGATATTTATTTAATTATAATAACTAAAAATAGTAAAACATACAATGCACTGACACATATATTAAGACTTTCTGTCCCCAAAATTTATTCCTACCTTTTTTCGGTATGTTTTCAAAATTTGTTCATGTAATGACATTAATTGACTTAACACTATGCTAATGTGAGTCTCTTTCTCTAATTATATTAAACTCCATGATACACTCAATAATTTTTTGTATTAAATTCATGTTGAAAATCCTCAAAAATAAAATTGGGGATTAAATTTATTTTAATAATAAAATATATGGCACGGACAACATCTAGTTCTATATAGTATAAAGGTTTTACCCAATATTTGTTTTAAATAAGGAGCTTGGATCCTCTCCAGTAACCGGAGAGGACTCGAGGGGATCTGCCCCCTCCATTTTTCACACACACACATACACCCATGCGGGTGTGTGTGAATTGGAGGGTCTAGATTGAACTGGACCCTCAAGAAATGGAGAGGATCCCCATTCTTAAATAAGTACCATGCATGGGTTCCTGAGTTGAGAATATGTGTTTTTGAGATGAGAGAATATGTGTTATATCTTGTGTTCCTGAGATACAAATTGCGATATATACCTTTGAGGAAGGAGGTGATAGATGGTTTCAAGCTCTTGTACAAGAGAAGAGACCTTGTCTTTTGAGAATACTACTAAGGATTATTTTATTCTAAAACGTGGTTATTTGAATGCGAGTACGTTCCTCCTGGATGTCGTACGTTCCTTGGAGCTTCAACCTATAGATTTCATTCAACTTCTGTCTTAATTTTGTTAAGATTTTCACTGATTACCGATCGATTAACCTCCAATACATTCAGATATATAAAGAATTTATGTCCTCTTTCTGCGAATCTGGATTTGCGGTACCTGTTGGAAATTTTGATATGAAAATTTTAGTAGAACCATATTCTAATATGGTATTTATTTCGAATAAATATATTTTACGTATTTATTTGTTCATATCCAAATTCGGATGAATGAGCAATTAAATTACAAATAATAATACTTGAAATAAGATAATGTATGGTGGTTACTAGGTCGCACCGATTCGCGAATAGCCACATTTGGTGGTTAATTATGGAAAACGGATCATACTTTTTCATGAAAAGTCGCATCGGTTCATGTTTAATGGTGGATGAAGGATCACACATTTTCATGAACAAACACATTAGTTCATGATTAAAGGTGGGATGAAAAGTCACACCACTTCGCGAAAAGTCACTTATGACTATAAATTGGCCCCTACAGTTGATGGTTAAAAATGAATTCGAACACACTCATTCGAACATAGATTCGTCTACAAATTCGAGCATTACATTCATATTAGTATACTCGATTCATTCATCATCCTAGTGGAAGTCTAGGAGTCTATACTCAGTCCCGAGTATCTATATTGTTCGACCGGAACTACGACCCGCGGTGCAGCGTTTCGTATTCAAAGTTTGTCGTTGTATCTTGGGGACATTTGCTATAGACCGTGTGCACAAGTGCGGAGCAATTTGTCTTACGGAGAGAGAATCCAATTCTCGCCTCGGCATTTACGTCATAAGTTTTTATTTCTATTATTTGTTCTCCTTGTATTTATATATTTCCATTATTTCCAACACCCACAAATAACAATCGTAAGACAAATTTCGAAATCAAATAGAAAACATAACAGAAAATTCGTATGTATTTTTCTGGTCAGGTCAGCCATCTTGTTTTGATGTTTCCCGGAGTTTCAACCGTTGGATCGTCTTGAATTTTGGACAATAACTTAATAAGGTCTCTATATAAATTATGAACGGTGGAGATCGGATTTAGAGGTCCAGAGGTTCGTGTTCAAGGGGCTGTAATGAGGCTGTTTTCTGGACTAGTTTATGTTGGAAGATGGAGTCTACTATTTATACGAGGAAGTTGCCATCTGCGGAACTGATTTCCGTCGTTGGAGGGACGAAATGCTGTTGTTTCTCACAATGTTCGACATGGCTCAATTCCTAACGGAATACCCACTTGCTTCTGGTCAGGTCAGCCATCTTGTTTTGATGTTTCCCGGAGTTTCAACCGTTGGATCGTCTTGAATTTTGGACAATAACTTAATAAGGTCTCTATCTAAATTATGAACGGTGGAGATCGGATTTAGAGGTCCAGAGGTTCGTGTTCAAGGGGCTGTAATGAGGCTGTTTTCTGGACTAGTTTATGTTGGAAGATGAAGTCTACTATTTATACGAGGAAGTTGCCATCTGCGGAACTGATTTCCGTCGTTGGAGGGACGAAATGCTGTTGTTTCTCACAATGTTCGACATGGCTCAATTCCTAACGGAATACCCACTTGCTGCCCAACCGGAGGTTTCTAACGACCTCAACTTCGCCAGAATGACCGTCTGGAGTAACGGTGATTTTGAATGTCGTAATCAAATTCTTTATCACCTTAGTTGTCCTATCTATGTCATGTTTACAGGTTGCCACACCTCGAAGGAACTCTGGGATGCCTTAGAGGTAACGTTCGACGTTGGAGGCATTGACCACTCCCACCAAGCCAAGAAGGCGAAGGTCGATGGCCCACACTTTGAAGACACGGAAGATGATCCTCGTAAGATCGAGGAAGCCTTGACAGGCAAGGATGCTCCCTTCTGAAGGGAAGAAATCCGCAATGAGATGAATCTCCTCATGGAAGAAATGGAGGAGATCATTTGTAAGTTCCAATGGGACCTACTTGAAAACATTCCAGGCACAACCCCGCTAGGCTACAAGTGGCGCCTACGCAAGAAGAGGATTGGTCACAGAACAATCATCGGATTCAAGGCGAGTCCGCTAGGCTCACGCTTCCGACTCAAGAAAAGTCCCGTGTGACTTGTCCTAAACTTGTATATAGAAAGTCGTATAGGACTATCTATAATAAAGGCTTGTAAATAAATAAAGCCTTCCTTGAAAATATATATATAATCAAATATTTAGTATTTGATGCATGTTCATTTAATTTGATACAATTAAATGAATGAAATTGCTTCGTCTACATTCAAGTAGAGAAATAATTGATATATTTAATTCGTTGGAATTAAATGAAAACGGTTATCTTGATTAGTCTACAATAAAGTAGATAATCAAAAGGCATGTGGAATTAATGCTCATTTAATTTTAAGAATTAAATGAAGATATTAATTACCGTAGACATGTAATATTAATGCACATTTAATTTTAAGAATTAAATGAAGGCATTGATCATTTAATTATGATAATGAAGGTGTTAATTACTCTATTTAAAGCGATAGAGGAAATTGATTAGTCTACTTTGAAGTAGATAATCACGGTAGAAAATACGAATATCATTTAAAAAGTTAAATGATCAAGTTGACCCCGTGTCAATAACAATGGTTGATTAGTCTATTTTAAATAGATAATTAATGTGGGGGAACGTAGCTAAGTACTTTGTAAGTTTAGATCAATGATTTCACGATAAATCCAAACATTTAGTTTTTGGAACAAATTAAATGATAGATGATTTATTTCAAGGAAATAATCATGCTTTTGGTGAAGAGAACGTCATTGGAAATTACAAATGTACTTACAAATCAAGCTGAGAGCTAGTCAAATGACTAAATCGATTTGGAATGATATTTAATATTCATCATCATCCAAAGAACCAAAAGCATCTAGATAGATACGAATGAAATGTGGGGATATCTTGACTAGCATGTCAAAATACAGTTAATATACCCAAAAGAAAAAGGAAATTCAATATTACTAGTATGACAAACGTTTATGTCGTTTAGTTAAAATCACATGTTGGAAAGTGTGTTACAAGGACAATAAAGAAAATTTGTCTTGTAAACACTTCACACTTGGAAAATTACTAAGATGACTAAAGAAAGAAAAGTTGTATAGTAATGATTGAAAAAGCAAATATTTATCTTCGGATAATATATTTGATCATATGTGTATGTTGACTAAGAAAAGTCAAATACATTAGTATGGCCATTCTTTGAGATAAAATATGGTCAAATATGCAGTAAGGGGAATGGATTGAAAACCACAATCAATTGGATGTTCATAAATGACATTCAACCATGATGACTGGAGATCACAAGAACTTGGTTCAATGAGACAACTGAGTTATGAATGTTCAAGTTGAGCACTTGAAATTTGAAATCCATTCTCGTAGCTTCTCAAGTGCAAACCTGCAGCGTGTGGTAAAGGATAAGCCTAAAAAGCTTTTAATGATTCCTATAGCCTTTAAGGTGGAGTATGGCAGAATACTCTTTATAGGAGATCACCTATATAAGTAAGAAATGTGGCCACTTCTAAACGTTACAATACGCAAAATACTTATGAATCCAAGAATGGTCCAAGGCTAAAAATGGACACAACATAAGAACAAGAGATATTAGATCTGTTATTGTGTGTGTGTGTTATTGTCTAGGTTTACACAAAAGCTGACCGGTTCAAGACATCGCGTTCACCGAGCAGCGAGTAAATCCGATAGCACTACACTAAGAAAGGTTCAAGGCTAATTACCACCTATCCTTATGCAATAACGGGTCGTCGGGACTAAGTACATGTTGCATTTGCATTAATCGTCATTCATGTGGGGGATTGTTGGAAATTTTGATATGAAAATCTTAGTAGAACCATATTCTAATATGGTATTTATTTCGAGTAGATATATTTTACGTATTTATTTGTTCATATCCAAATTCGGATGAATGAGCAATTAAATTACAAATAATAATACTTGAAATAAGATAATGTATGGTGGTTACTAGGTCGCACCGATTCGCGAATAGCCACATTTGGTGGTTAATTATGGAAAACGGATCATACCTTTCCATGAAAAGTCGCATTGGTTCATGTTTAATGGTGGATGAAGGATCACACATTTTCATGAACAAACACATTAGTTCATGATTAAAGGTGGGATGAAAAGTCACACCACTTCGCGAAAAGTCACTTATGACTATAAATAGGCCCCTACAGTTGATGGTTAAAAATGAATTCGAACACACTCATTCGAACATAGATTCGTCTACAAATTCGAGCATTACATTAATATTAGTATACTCGATTCATTCATCATCCTAGTGGAAGTCTAGGAGTTTATACTCAGTCCCGAGTATCTATATTGTTCGACCGGAACTACGACCCGCGGTGCAGCGTTTCGTATTCAACGTTTGTCGTTGTATCTTGGGGACATTTTCTATAGACCGTGTGCACAAGTGCGGAGCAATTTGTCTTACGGAGAGAGAATCCAATTCTCGCCTCGGCATTTACGTCATAAGTTTTTATTTCTATTATTTGTTCTCCTTGTATTTATATATTTCCATTATTTCCAACACCCACAAATAACAGTACCTTCACAACGGTAATCTTCCATTTTCGTGCATCAATGGCAAAGGTAAAGAAAGTTGTGGGGAAACTATTCGGAATACATAGACGATTACACAACAGCGAGGTAAACAAATTACAAATAAATTCCCGAAGCAAACGAATTACAGAGCAAACGAATTACATGAAATAAAAACAGGAAAAACTAATTAACCCGAAAGACAGATTAACACAAGGAACAGGGGGAAAAAGTGCCAGAAATCCGAACCGAAAAGGATCACAAAGATCCGAATCAACACACGGTGGACGGTGGTGAGAGATGACCAGAACTTGGCCTCGGCTCAGTCCTCCTCTATCAAGTACCCGCGTCCAAGGCTCCGTACGTATCCGCGGCCAACAGCCCAGACGAACAAATCCAGAAACACCACGGTTTGTTCCAACTATTCCCGAAAAACCCCCCAAATTGCCTCAAGTAGCTTTTCACTCAGAAAGAAGTTTTCACTCAGAAAAATTTTCACCAAGAAAACACAAATCGATTTCTTCCTCACTTAGAAAATTAGGTTTTTAATTTTCGTTCGTTTTTCGTGTGTTTTCCTCATCCCAGATCGTCGGCCTTAAATAGGCAAAATACCAACCGGTCGAAGCCACCAATTTTAGGAGGATCGAATCCAATCATATCAAAGAATGATATGGGTTTCGATCCCCTTCCAAATTGGGCCCGCGAAGCCGAGCAGGAAGAAGGAAAGAAAATCTTTCCCATGGCAGACGGCGGGTAGGTGAGGGGGGAGAGGGAAAAACCGAGAGAGAAGTGAGGCTAGGGTTACGGGTGGGGGGTTTAAATATAAGGGATAGACGGTAGGGATAGGTCAACCATCATCCAACGGGTGAGAACAAAGGAGCCGGGGAGTGGGTTAAATCATCTGGGCCGGGCTGCAAGAAATACCGGCCCATAATAAAAATAATCATTTGGGCCAAAATTTTAACAAATCTCCACCCGGACCAAATGAGCCATCAGGGTACTTTCGTGATAGGGAGGTCATCATCGCCGAACGTCACACCACCTGCACACCACACAAAGTTAGTACAAGTATAAAGACATTAAACAATCACTAAGAAAGGAAAAACTAGGAGTCACAGAGAAAACTAGCAAAGCTATCACAAAGATAGCGACAGGAGAGTCTTCAGTTGAAGGAGTCGATATTTAGTATCGACTTGCAAGATCTGACTTTATCGAATGGTAGGCACTTCGTGTCCATATCTGCAGGGTTAGACTGGGACGGGATTTTCTTCAAATCAATTATGCCCTTTTCGACTATATCACGGATGAAATGTCGCCTGACGTCAATATGTTTTGTACGATCATGGAAAACAGGATTTCTGCACAAGTGTATGCTAGATTGACTGTCAGAAAAAACCACAACATTGTCACGAAGAACACCAATTTCATTAAGTAAACCTTTCAACCAAATAGCCTCTTTAAAGGCTTCAGTAGTGGCAATATATTCAGCTTCGGTAGTAGACAAAGTAACTATATGCTGAAGTTGAGATTTCCAAGAAATGCATGAGCCACACAAGGTAAACACATATGAAGTTGTGGACTTACATTCATCCCGATCATTGGCATAATTAGAATCAACATAACCTTTAAGGTTAACCCCATCATTAGATTTAGAAAACACAAGTCCATCAGAAACAGAATTTTTTAAGTACCGAAGTAACCACTTAAGAGCCTCCCAATGAGGCTTCCCAGGATTGGCCATATACCTACTTAAACAGCTCACAGCATAAGCAATATCAGTGCAGTACGACCATAAGGTACATGACAGATCCAATAGCATTAGCATATGGGATAGATCTCATTTCTTGAATTTGATTCCGTTTTTGGAGACTGAGTTTTGGATAATAAGAAATGAGAAGCCAGTGGCACACCAACAGATTTTGCATCAGTCATAGAAAATTTTTCCAGAATTTTACCAATGTAAGAGGACTGATTTAGAAATAAAGTGCCTTTCGATCTATCCCGAACGATATTCATTCCTAAAATCCTTTTAGCATCCCCCAAGTATTTCATGTCAAATTGTTCACCTAAGCGATTTTGGACATGATTAATAGATTTAATGCATGAACTTATCAAGAGCACATCGTCTACATAAATAAGAAGGAACATAGGAACATCACAATCAATCTTGAAATAAAGGCATGGATCATAAGCACTTCGGCAGAATTTTAAGGACAGCATGCAATCATTAAATTTCTTGTTCCATTCTCTAGGGGACTGCTTCAGGCCATATAAGGTTTTATTCAGCAAGAACACATAATCCGGATGGTTAGCATCTATAAAACCTTCCGGTTGTTTCATGTAGATGGTTTCTTTTAATTCACCATGCAAAAATGCCGTTTTAACATCTAATTGTTTCAACTCCCAATTATGATGTGCAACTAATGCAAGCATGATGCGAACAGTGGTGAATTTAACTACGGGTGCAAAAATTTCGGTATAGTCAATACCTTGTACCGAGTGAAACCTTTAGCTACTAACCTTGCTTTGAATCTGATGTCATCCTCATCCTTTTTGACTTTAAATAACCACTTACAATCAATCAAAGAACAGTTCTTAGGTTTTGGAACAAGTTTCCAAGTATTATTAGCATGCAAGGACGTCATTTCTTCATTCATTGCACTTAACCATTCATTTGATTTATCAGACAACAGAGCGTCATTGTAAGATTTAGGTTCATTTCCATCAAGCATATCAAACACATTGAAAGCAAGAGAAGCCATGTGGAAATCATCTAAATGTATAGGTCTTCTAATATTTCTTCTAGACCTATCCCTAGTTAGTTGATAATCAGACAAATCAGAAGCAGATTCGGACTCGTCTCCATTTTCGATTGATTATCGGGTTGATCATTAGAGATTTCAAGATTTTCCATATTATCGATTCAGCAGGCAACTCATTATCACTAAGATGCTCCACCCTAATCGAACAGGTGGGGAGTATTTTCAGCACTAACACAGGAGCGGGTAAAGGATTATTAAGACAAGGAAATTGATTTCATTAAACACCACATCCCTACTAGTGATCACTTTCAACCCGGGTTCAGATCTGACCCATAATCGATAACCCTTAATACCATCAGGATATCCAAGAAAAACACATCTCAAGGATCTAGGCTCAAGTTTATCAACATTTTGATGCACATAAGCAGCACAACCAAACACACGAATGTTTGAAAAATCAACAGCATGACCCGACCACATAGACTCGGGATAATTACCATTCAGAGGTATAGAAGGTGATCTATTTATAAGATAGGCGTGATTAAAAGAGCCTCACCCCAAAAACTTTTGGACAATCCAGAAGTGGCGAACATAGCCCTAACCTTTTCAAGGAGGGTTCGGTTCATCCGCTCAGCCACCCCGTTCTGTTGAGGGGTGTAAGGAACTGTCTTATGCCTAAGGATGCCGTTTTCGGAACACATAGTATCAAACTGAGTATTGCAAAATTCAAGACCGTTATCGGTCCTTATCTTTTTAATCCGCTTTCCGGTTTGATTTTCCACTAAAGTTTTCCAAGTTTGAAATTTTTCGAACACTTCAGATTTCAGTTTGAGTAGAAAAACGAAAACTTTCCTAGAATAATCATCAATGATTGACAAGAAGTAACGGTTTCTCCCATGAGTCGGGACACTGGCAGGACCCCAAACATCAGCATGAACATAATCAAGCACATTGGAACTCTTACCAGATTTTTCAAAAACAGGATCAGGGGAATTGGGAGGTTTCGGAAATTGGGTTTTATGTTGTTTGCCATACATGCAAGAGTCACAGAAAGACAGCTTAGAGATTTTATCTTTTCCAAAACACTTTTGTTTATGCAAGATATCTAATCCCTTCATGCTCATGTGTCCTAACCTATTATGCCATAATTCGTTTTTATCTTCACAAACCAGGTTGGAACATGCAGCAATTTCAGTTTGGCAAATATATAAATTAAATTTCCGGATTCCTTTAAACAACATTAAGGAACCTTTGCAGATTTTCATATAACCATTTCCCCATGAACCCCTAAGACCCTCATCTTCCAAAGTAGTACAGGATATCAAATTGTTAGATAAATCGGGGATATGTCTGACATTTTTTAAAGTAAATTGAGTACCATCAGCAAATTTCAAACAAACATTCCCAACCCCGGCCACAACCCGTTTCATTTTATCAGGCATATACACATACCGATCACCAAGATTAGTATAACTCGTAAAATGCTGTTTATAAGGTGTCATATGGTGAGTGCATACAGAATCCAGCAACCATTCATTTTCACTTAGACCAGAAAGCACAGAATTCACAGAAAGATGCATATTATCAATAATTGTAAAGACATCCCCAGCAGTAAAGTTTGCCTGATCATTTGGCAAATTCTTTTTAGGTTTGGTGCATTCATGTATATAATGACCAGATTCACCACAGTTATAGCATTTGCGGTTTTTAGGCCGGAACTTAGATTTATCCTTCCACTGCCCCTTTTTCTTATTAGACTTTTCAAAATCAGATTTGATAAACGGTTTCTTTTTAAGGTGTGGTTTAGACCTTACAAAATTGACATCAGAAACCGGTTTATGGACCTTATTAACTTTCAAGTCTAATTCCTTACTCTTCAAGCCACTTATAACAGTATCTAAGGTCACAGAATCCCTACCATACTTAATGGCAGATTTCACATCATTATAAGCATCTGGGATAGCATTCAAGAGCACAATAGGTGAATAATCATCAATGTTTTTATCACCAGTTTGTTTTATATCTTGAACTAACTTTGTAAAGGTGTCAAGATTGCCATCAATATCTTTATTCAAATCCAGCTTGTAACGAAAAAACTTTTCGAGGAGGAATAATTTATTTGGCAAAGATTTTTCAGAACGTTTCCTCAAGTTTATCCCAAAGATGTTTTGCATTATCGGTTCTACCTATTCGTCTAATCACGAGTCGACGGGTTCAAGATTATAGAGGAATGAGCAAACTCAATTAATTCCTCTCGTTTTCGTAAGACACATCGGATGGGAAAGTACCTTCAATGGCTTAAAAACATTTTTGTTGGACAAGTATAGAAATCATTTTTTGTTGCCAAATTCTAAAATCTCCTTTACCGTCAAAAGGTGCCATTGTAAATGAAGTTAGAGAACCCATTTTAGTATTTGTAAAAAATCACACAAGATTTTAAAATACCAGCACAAGGTACTAATTAAACTGAAAAACAGAGGTGACAAATAAATATCACGAAGATACCACAACGAACGAAATCACACCAGATTTTGGAGTCGAATACCAATATCACACGATAACACACGCTTTAAAAAATCACACCGATTTTTAAAAGATGATACGAGTGGAATCGTATCCGGAGCCCCCACAAGATCCGAGGAACACTTACGGTCAGTGCAAGGGGGTTTGGTATGCCCGGAGATAACGATTTCAATGTCTCAACACAAGGTATCAAAAACCGAAACAATCACACTACCAAGACGAAGGCACGGAAGCTAAAATAAATAACGAGAAGCAGCAACCCAAAAAAATACCGAAAACTTAAGGGAGAGTATAGAATGTAATACCTGAGCGGATTCCTCGGCCGGAACCCGTATGCCCTTCCGAATAGAAACCCCTTTTTAAAGGGCTCCGATACCACTGTGGGGAAACTATTCGGAATACATAGACGATTACACAACAGCGAGGTAAACAAATTACAAATAAATTCCCGAAGCAAACGAATTACACAGCAAACGAATTACACGAAATAAAAACAGGAAAAACTAATTAACCCGAAAGACAGATTAACACAAGGAACAGGGGGAAAAAGTGCCAGAAATCCAAACCGAAAAGGATCACAAAGATCCGAATCAACACACGGTGGACGGTGGTGAGAGATGACCGGAACTTGGCCTCGGCTCAGTCCTCCTCTATCAAGTACCCGCGTCCAAGGCTCCGTACGTATCCGCGGCCAACAGCCCAGACGAACAAATCCAGAAACACCACGGTTTGTTCCAACTATTCCCGAAAAACCCCCCAAATTGCCTCAAGTAGCTTTTCACTCAGAAAGAAGTTTTCACTCAGAAAAATTTTCACCAAGAAAACACAAATCGATTTCTTCCTCACTTAGAAAATTAGGTTTTTAATTTTCGTTCGTTTTTCGTGTGTTTTCCTCATCCCAGATCGCCGGCCTTAAATAGGCAAA
This sequence comes from Orobanche coerulescens, assembly GCA_033398695.1. Taxonomy (NCBI): domain Eukaryota; kingdom Viridiplantae; phylum Streptophyta; class Magnoliopsida; order Lamiales; family Orobanchaceae; genus Orobanche; species Orobanche coerulescens. The sequence goes on along the minus strand of CM065805.1, from coordinate 22,086,027 downwards.
ATACCAACCGGTCGAAGCCACCAATTTTAGGAGGATCGAATCCAATCATATCAAAGAATGATATGGGTTTCGATCCCCTTCCAAATTGGGACCGTGAAGCCGAGCAGGAAGAAGGAAAGAAAATCTTTCCCATGGCAGACGGCGGGTAGGTGAGGGGGGAGAGGGAAAAACCGAGAGAGAAGTGAGGCTAGGGTTACGGGTGGGGGGTTTAAATATAAGGGATAGACGGTAGGGATAGGTCAACCATCATCCAACGGGTGAGAACAAAGGAGTCGGGGAGTGGGTTAAATCATCTGGGCCGGGCTGCAAGAAATACCGGCCCATAATAAAAATAATCATTTGGGCCAAAATTTTAACAAAAGTCAACGGCAGTAACAAGAAGATGGAAGCGAACCAAGACCCAGAATGTTCGAAGACAAGCGAATCGAAGCCAGCTGCTGAAGAGGAGCTACCTGCACCTGGTTCAGGTAAAGCAGTACTTTTCCTCCATTGGCTACTGATGTCGGGGGAACTGAAATTAGCTGGAGTAGATGGCGTGCTCTTGCCTGAGATTGATCATGAACATGTTAACAAAACCAAAACCATGGGTGGAGCTACTTCAGTCCCCAAGGTTCACAAAAACTTAATAGAGACAAATGCATAATGTTTGGAATACGTTCTAGGAGCATTGTACTGTAATTATGAATATTAAATTAAATAAGACATTTATTATTGTTCTGTTATTGTAGAATAGTAGTCTTTGCATTTGAGAGCAAACATTCCACTCTTTATGGAGATAAAAAAAAGGCATTCAAAGTGTTTAGGGCTCGAATGCTTAACCGGTTCGAAAGTCAATAAAACTTAATTGGGCATTATGTTTAGACAAGGCTTGTATAACATATACTTTGACATGTAGAGTGTCTATCTTCACCAAGGGTTAGTGGGAACACACGGTATAGTATGCTAATAGGATTAGTATACTCGAACTCGACTCACCTCGATTCGGTCACATGGATTTCACTTTGGGATTGTCAATGACTGAATCGAAAGGTTGTGATAGGTATACGTGAACCTTTGACTTGAGGTTTCAGTAGGAGATGTCCTTGTGATATTAAGTTAGTCATTAGAGTAGTTCGATCCAATCATCGGGTGGTGGGTTCAACCTCGAAGTGCAACTTAGTGGGCAAGTAGCAGTTTCTACTGAATACCAAGATGTGATTGTTTTTCCTGTAAGTGAGCATGTAAATATTCTATGCAGTTAATGACAAATGAGATAATAAGTCTTTGGCCAAAGCATTTAGAGCTAGTTGTATTTGATACACGAGAGCTCGATGATCTATGTTTGCATTAACAAATGCATAAAGTCAAGTTACAATTACCGTGACCCTAATACTTGACCGGGTCATATGCTTGAAGAGTTTATACGTATACAGTATCCATAACATAGTGGTTTTTGGAATGATTTCTATCATTCGTTCTCAGTTGGGTTACGGTGTAGGCCACAAGACTGGCTAGGTGGTGCTAACACTCATTGAATCCTCCTAATGCTAACTGAGATGAACCTACGGAGTCGCGCACACAGGATAGACGACGGAATATTTTGAGCTTATTCTCTCTTTGTTAATATTGGACACTAGATCTCTAGTTTAATTTACTGAATAAAGTATATCGGTCTCTTGAATTAAAATATAGTACTGGGTAATTTAATTAAATTTAACATTACGTCTTAGAGAATTTATATTTAATATATCTAAAATTGAATTAATTAATTATATTGATATTGAAACGAACCAAGATTTATCTATCGGACTAGATATACGAAGGTCCATTTCATGGACCGAAATGAACCAACACCAAAATATTTCATCATGGTCGCCCCACTCTCCCCTCATCATGAATGATCAAGTTTGACTTTAATGACATTTTATATAATGTGTGGGGTATTAGGTAATTTCTTAATTTTCTTTAATGAATTAGTTATGGCGTTATTACGAGGTGATGAGTGTGTAGTGTTTAATATATATTAACATCATCATCCTCACTTGAAAGGATGAAAAAAAGGCTAAATTGGTGCTGCCATTTACGTAAAGAGAAAAGAAAAAAAAATTATTTTTCTTCATTTTCATGCTTGAATACAAAGTGTATTCTTGAGTGAAAAATTAATTTTCATAAACTTTGAGTGTTGATAAATATAGTAAGTTTCTTGTTTCAACGTGTGTAGCTAATATGATTGGCACTGTCGTGTCCAGGAAAAAAAATCATCGATTGTCATATGTCTATGTCGGTCATCCAGCGGTGACTGTCGATAATAACGGTTCCCAGAAAATACTCTAGCCGATTGTTGGTTGGGCGTTTGTTGGAGGTCATTGGCCGGAGGCGACGTCCCAGAAAACTGAGAAAATGACGGCTGACTGCTAGTGTGCTTTTTTGAAAAATAATTTTTAGCTTTCAAAATCTTAAATTTTCTTGAAATGCTAATATTTAAGTTTTATAAACTCGGTAAGTATTTTTATAATACATTCACCTTCTCCCACTTGAAATCTTACACTTACTTTTTTTCTTTCTGTGCATTTAGAAACTTTACATTTATCACCTTTACATAATCAAATTAAACAATTATTTTTTATTTTTTAATCTCCGCCACACATTCATTATCATATTTTAACTTTTGGATATACACCACATATTTATCATTACTCACACCAATATATCAAACATACACTATCTATCAAGCTTTCAGCCGAATCGAGGGAGTATTACTTGCACCCTCTTTTAACTAGATTAGCTTTGGAAGATATTCAATTAAATATTGCTACTTTAGGTGCTGGCTTAGGATTCCAGATTATCACCCTTGCGTGTTGACCAGTGGTGCTCGTCCTCTGCCGCTTTTTGCCTCCATCTTTGCGGTTTCCTCACATGCTCGAGCCTTTTTCATTGTCTTCTTCGATTTTCCCACTGTGACATAATTTTTAAGCAAACAATATATAACATTTTGGTGGTTCCTGTTGTTTCGATTTGTTGTTGAGTTGTGGTTGCTGAATTCCAATCTCGATACAGTTGATTTGTACTTTTCACGATTTGTTGCTCCGGGCCTTCATCTGAGCCGTTGCTGGTCGTTTTGGCCTAACTTGCGCTTGCGCCCGCCGGGCTGCTGGTCATCTCTGGCCGGCGTATCGCCGGAATAATATCATTTCACCGCTGCATTCATCCCTCCCCATCAATCTAACAGTAGTATTGCATTATTGCATTTTAGCTGTCTGTTTTGCAGGTTTCCCATTCGGATTTTCACGCTGCCTGAAATCTTCCCGTGCTGTTCCCAGGCACCGTCGGCCTACCGTTCACATTTTCCCACCCAAGAGACCAGCTCGAGTCACAGGAGGTGCATTTGTAGAGAGTCGAGCCGGGTTTGGTTCAGGAGTCGATCAGTTTCCAGCTTCCGCGACTTTTTCTGTCGAAGTCTGGCATCATTGTACTTTTCTATTAAATTTCATTTTTCGTCAGCCATATATCTACTATTTACTGTGATTTTTATGCGGTTTGCTTGATTTTAAATTGTCTTTTACATTCTCATAATATTTTCATTTTTGGCTACACTACCTCATTTTATTTTCGTAGTGCGTTTGTATTTTGTGTTGGTCGATGTCGCGCTGTTTGTGGGTTGGTAGTTGGAATTTAGGTATCTTGACGGGGTGGATGGTTACCATAGTGTGCATGGTGGTTTCGGCTTCGGAGTTAGGAATGCAGAAGGTTCCGCACTGTTGGAGTTTGCCACTGCGCATGAGTTGGTAATTTCTAACTCTGTTTTTCAGAAGAGAGCTGAGCACCTCATCACCTTCGGTAGTGGGGGGCACAACACACAAATTGACTACCTTCTTTTACGCAGTCGGGATGTTAGGGCGTGCGTGGACAGCAAGGTGTTCCGGAGCGAGGCCTGTGCTTCTCAACACCGGCTGCTGGCTATGGATTTATCCATGGGAGGTAGTGTTGTTTGTAGGGCTAGAGAAGCTAGACCTATGATTCTCTGGAAGGATCTGAAGGGTGAGAAGGCGATAAATAACACTAGTGCTCCCCATGGGGACGCACTCGGTCGGATATAACCTTTCTCGGTCAGTTCCTCCAGTTGATTCTTCAGTTCCTGCATTTCAGTCGGGGCCATACGATATGGTGCCTTCGATATTGGAGATGTACCAAGATCCAACTCAATCGTGAATTCCACATCTCTCTGCGGAGGCAAACCGGGTAACTCGTCCGGAAATACATCGGCATATTCCCTCACTACCGGAATGTCCGCCAATGACACTGATGATTTATCGGTTTTGGTCATATAGCACCAATAACCAACACACCCTTGATTGAGTAATTTCACCGCTTTCATCATATTGATAACTTTTCCGGAACAGCTGGGGTTACTCCCCTGAAATATATATTTGACTCCATCGTCTGAAACAATAGTGACCATACGTTTATGGACACTAAGGATGGCATCGTGACGATCTATCCAATCAATACCCAAAATGACGTCGTCTCTAGGTAAATCCACCACGATCAGGTCTGCCAACCAATCACGGCCATGAAGGTGAATCGGACAATTCTTAATCTCACGATCTCCGATAATTCTCCTACCGTCGGGTAGTCCAATGATATAAGGCTCACAATCAGTAGCACCATCCATATGAAGTCTACTCAAGCATGACTCGGAAATGAATGAATGCGATGCACCAGTATCAAAAAGGGTACACACAGGTTGAGATAGAATTTTGAGTGTACCTGAGATCATCCGGGCCTCCGGATCGTCGGCTCTCTTCATCTCATAAATTCGGGGCTTACCAGCCCCGGAACTGGATGCTCCTATCTGATAGCTATGGGCTCCGCCTTTGTTAGCTCCCGTCATCTTAAACAACGCTGACTGAGTAGCCTGATCCTGAATAGCTGACGGCTTCGGGGCCTGAGATGTCGCCGGAGTGGGTTTGGAGTCCCTTCGGCAAAAACGGGCCTTATGCCCCGCAATCCCGCAGTTATTACACGTGACAGTCTGCCTCAGACATTTTCGTGCTGAAATGGCCCTGTTCACCACAGTTGTAACAAGTGATGGCCGATCTAGCTGCTCGAGACTGAGATTCCGTAGGTTTAGGCGCCGTAGGAGGTCGCTCAGAGAAAGTAGAGCCCGTACGAGGCTTCTTGAAAGTGGCTTGAATGCCTTCGGACTGATTACGCTTCTTCGATTTCTTGCAAGAAGATGAAGTTTGATTCTTAGAAATTTTCTTAGCAGTAAGCTCATAAGCAAGAGCTTTCTCGATGAATTTGGCCAAAGTGGTGTAATGATGATTAAGCAATTGAAGCCTCATACGAGGTTTCAACCTCTTACTAAAATACTTGATTTTATCCGCCTCCGAGTGAATAATAGATGAGGCGAAAGGCAGTAGCTCCTGAAATTTCTTGACAATGGCGAGAACATCTTCTTCCGTCGAGGGGTCGGGACTGAGTAACTCCGACAACTTGGCCTCCCTAAGTGGGGCCGGATAATATCTTTCCATCATGAGAGTTTTGAACTGGTCTCACGTGCAAGCTCCATCGGTGGGCTTCAGAGATAGCCACCATGAGTGAGTGCTCTTACCCAGATAGTAAGTCGCGACTGAAACTTTGTGTCCTTCGGGACACTCCACCATAGCAAATAACTTCTCGAAATGCTCCAGCCAGTGAATAATGTCTGCCTGCTCAGATGAGCCCTAGAAGGTAGGCAGCCTCTGGCGACAAATGTCGTTGATGATGCTGCTCACACTCCTCTCTTGACTCTGAGGTGACGGCGGGGGAGCCTGCTGATTCTGAGCCGTTGAGTTCTGCATCGTCTCCATCAGACGTGCCATCTGAGTCATTTGGGCCATCATGCCCTGCATAAAAGCGAGAGGGTCAACTCGAATACCTTCTGATTGAGCCGTGTCCTGGGTACGACTCCCTTACAGTGAAGGATTATTTCTAGGTGAATGTATGGCAGCGTCGCTGCTCGATGAGTTAGCATTATTCCTCGCGTTCGCACGAGTATTCATTCAATCTCCCGGTTTTCGGCCCACACCGCGGCCTCTTCCCCTGCGTCATCTGCCAGCTCGATCCATACTGAAGGTAGGGGAAATACATGATAATTATAGATCCCGCATGAATATCACATTAGGATGAAGTTATGAAATGATAACAATGAGCATACGCGCTCTAACACAATGATCGCATGAAGGATCAACTGAGGTGACATGATTATCTAATGAAATTTTGAAATGATTATCTTGAAAAAGTTGACAAGATTAATGAAACGATCCACAAGATCAACAACTGAGTGATGAAATGAACTGAGTGATTAATGAGTTAATATGATCGACATGATCAAAATGAAAATGATGATTGAGGATTGTTGACTGATGAATGATGAATAAGTGATTCTTATTTTCAGAAATCATACCATGGCGTCATAAATCTTACAGTTCTTTCGGTCAGAGGGGTTTGGCGCTTGCACAGGTCACACGTGACGCAAAAGTCCAATGATACTAGTCTGATGAATGATGATTTCAAATGAGACATGACTCAGAAGGTAGTATTCAAAACCACGCTCCGATACCAACTCTGTAACACCCCAAACTAGGTGGATATTACAGTACTGTGGATCCCCGACTGGGACCCACCAGGCGAATGAAAATTAATGAATTACATAATATAAATGTAGTACCGAACCACATTGCATCATCAATTACTCCGATGAGGAGTTTCAAATACAACACACCCAGGGAACACCGAATACATGTATATTTTATATGAAAATAAAATATACAACACTGAATAAATGACAATCCAAACGGAAGTGCAGCGGAAAATACATAACAAGAAAACATGAACAAATAGATGGACTAGGGCCCCCTACTAGTATCACTGGGACTCCTCGCCGTCAATGTTCTCTTCCCGTGCCTTTGCCTTGCCATGACCTGAAAACAATATCCCCCAACGGGGTCAGTTACACAGAACAACAATCCTCAAGAGTTGAACAATATACAACAATCACATGAATGAATTAAGAAATAGAGTTGAATGATGGGCATCATAGTACGCCCGAATGGAATGTGCAAGTGCACAAGTAGCCGAGTGTCCGGAGTCCCGCATATACACCCACAACTTGGCCTAATTAGTCTCACGGAGGTACTTTACCAAGTGCACAGTCCAATGTGTCCGGAGTCCCGTATATACACATGACCATAGTGTGCCCGACTAAAAATTCCACACATACGCCACCCGGCCACGCAATAGAATCCCGGAAGGTCACAATAACAAAAACAACCAAGATGAGAGATAATGAATAAAATCCTACAAGGATCAAGAACGACTCACCGAGATGAAATAATGATACAACGAGTGATAGCTTCAATGAAATGATTTGGAACCGTCGTTCCTCGTGAGTTACATGATTAGTTGATAATTACAAGTCTCGACATGAATGATATATTATGAGTGAATTACATGTATGAATGGACAACAATGTAAGGAATGAATAAACCTTTAACCGAGTAAGGATTAACTTAATCAACACCGGTGATGAAATGTCTTCTCACGAACAAATGTCTCTAATGGAGATATCGGCCGCCCGAACAACCTTGAATAATATAATTACCAACAAACGCTCAATATACGTATTAAGCACGATTATCACCAACTCAAAAGTTGTTACAATAAAAACCAAAACTCATTGGGGCATTCTAACGGATACGTTGCAGACATTCTCCTATTGATTACAACTATCCCCCAAAAATATATCGAAAACCAACCTCCAAAAGTAAATCAATCCAACAAAACTTCATTAATGACATCAATGATCCAATAGGAAACCACAACTCAAGGTTACGACAACAACAATTGGAAACCCCCAAAATATCCAAACTCAAACCCCAAGGGTTCTTGAATAATTCCCCAAAGATTCATCAAATCCGCAATATACACCAATAAATCCATAGGAATACATATATTCAAGGTAGATAATCTATATCTAACATATTACAACATCATAGCAAGCTCACACCAAGAGATCGGAAGGAAAACACTCGAACTCCGAAATTCTAGATTAAAGAAATGATTACCTTGATTTGATGTGTTGGAGAAGATTAGGTGATGATTAATCCGACTTAGAAGATTGAAGATGATGATAGGTGAGTGCAACTCGAAAAGATCTCTCCAAATCGCCCGAAATCGCCCGAAAACGCCGAAGGGAGGAAGTGAGATGAAAAATGACGAAACTGGACTGAACTGTCCAATTTATACCTGATCCGGTTTAGCGCACGCTAACCCCTGATGCCTAGCGTGCGCTAGCGGGCATACCGGTTAGTCCAGTACCCACTGCCTGCTTCGCTAGCGTGCGCTACATACTTGGTAGCGTGTGCTAACGACTCCTCTTTAGCGTACGTTAACCTTGTGTTAGCGTGCATTACTTGAAAGTTGATGCCCAGAAACTGGAGTCCAGTACCTACTGTCCTCTGGTCTGATTGAACCTTAGCGTGCGCTAATTGTCTCCCATCTCATCCTAGTACCCAATGGACTGTCTGTTCCAACACGCTAGCGTGCACTGATGAATTCCGATAGTGTGCGCTACAATCACCATTACGCATGTTATATTCCAATCGTAGTGTGCGCTATAAATTCCCAATCAGTCCAGTACCTACTGGACTGCCTGACACAATTATACACGTAGCGCGCGCTAGTCAAAACCCGGTAGCATGCGCTACTGAAACCCCAAATTCAGTCCAGTGCCTTCTGGACTGTCTATCCAAATGTATTAGCTTGCGCTAATACTAAGAGGTTAGCGTGCGCTACCTGTACTCAATTAGCGCTCGCTAAAAAGAGTAGGTAGCGTGCGCTACTCCCCACGTGTAATACCCGTAATTTTATTGACTGTTTGACCTTACTGTTCTTCCTATTATTGTCGTTCTGGAACCTCCGAATGTTTTTGTCGATGTTGTCGTTGAGCTTCGTATCTTGTTTGGATCACAATCGTGTTGTTTAGACCTTGCGGAAGTGTCCTGGGTCAGAGAAATAGCGCACGCTAGGACTAGACTAACGCACGCTAATTCTGTTTGAGTAGCGCATGCTAGCCTTGAGCCGTAGCGTGTGCTAAGGGACCAGTCAGGTCAGAACCAGTAACGCGGACTGCTCTCTGGACTGGCAGTTAACGCGCGCTAGGAGTTCGTTAGCGCACGCTATTCATGGTTAGTAGCATACGCTAACATCCATCCGTAGCGCACGCTAACAGGCTGGTCGGCAGAGGCAGTGAGGTTGTCAGGTTTTCTGGACTATCAGGTAACGTACGCTAGGCTTCGGCTAGCGCACGCTAAAGTTGTTGCATAACGCACGCTAAACCATAGCGGTAGCGCACGCTAAGGCTTGAGCAGGGTAGAGGACAGTAGGTTCTGGACTGCAGTTACTAGACGCCACTTTTTGGCTAGCGCACGCTAGAGATAGGCGATTAGCGCACGCTAACGGGGCCGGCAGAAGCCACTGGACTACCCGGTGACCTTGCTAGCGCACGCTAATGAAGGAGGCGTAGCGTGCGCTAGACTGGGCGAATATATATTGGACAGTTGACTTCCATTTCATCATTTTTCATCCTCTTCACTCATTTCCGACTGGAGCAGCTCGGGAGAGACGATTTTGGGCAATTGGAAGCGATTTTTCTTCTAACATCAACATATTTGGTTGGAGATCAAGGATTTCACAACATCTAATCCATCCTAACGTCCAAATCAAGGTAAAAATCCTTAGAACCCTATTTTTTGGGAATTTTGGGGTTTTTCCTAGATTCGTCCGATTTATCCGTTTTGAAGCTTGAGAACCTTGAGATTATGATGTAAATATTCCATATACATGCTTTTCCTACGATTTTACGGATTTTATTGTGCCGTTTTCGGACTTGTGAGAGTTTAGGCGATTTTCCAACCTCTAGTTGTTTATCCGTGTATTTTCGTGAATTGTAGACGGGTTTCGGGAGTTTCTTCGTGAATTATGAGTATAGAGTATTGATTATCATATCCCTTACGAATCATTTAGGTGCCGGAAGCGCGTTCTTGGACCTACCAAACTCATACTCCTTTCCGTTCAATTTCGCGATGTCTCAAAGGCAAGTATATATTTATGATTGTACGTTCTCGACTTTGAAAGTAAGGTGTATTAATGGCATGATTATTTATATCCACTCTGGGGCGGGCCGACGGGTCCTCTGAGGGTTTTGTAGCCTCTTGGTGCGATTCTACGGATGATATGAACGAACCACTCTGGGATGGACCGACGAGTCCTCTGAGGGTTCCGTAGCCTCTGGTGCGGTTCCACTGTATTCATATATGTATTGATGTGATGCTATGAGATTTAGTTATTCGAGAATACTAGTCTTGAATTGATGAATTGATGGTTACCTTTACTTTATTGTCGAGCAGTATTGTGTTTCATACTTGATATACTTGTACTAGCTATTCGACGGCTAACCCCTTTATGGGGGAAATACTTTTTATGTATTTCAGGTTCCAGGAGAGCGGACAGACAGGTATCGGGTCGGCATGAAGATGATGGGAAAGTGTGATGCTGTGTCTTTCCTCCGGTTATGTTTTATGTTTCTCCATTCAGTGTTGTTGTACTGGAATGGTTATTGAATACTCGAGTATTGTTTTCCATTTTCCTTGATGTTCCGGCCTGTGTTTGCCGAGGTATTGATTGTGTTGTGATGTCTTTGGAAACATTGGATATGTCTTGAATACCCTTTGTATTGTTCTTCATTCCATTGTATGTAGACCTTCTCGGTCAATATTTATAGTTCCTCGTATGTTTAGCCTTATGGGTCCCACGGTGGGGCTCACGGCGCTGTAATATTTCCTGAATAACTTGGGGGTATTACAGAATATGGTATCAGAGCTTAGGTCTATGGATACCTAGGTTGTCGGTCTTTTGGGTCGATTGAGTCGTCATTTGTCCACAGTATCACTACTCTGCCATCATCACAGTGCGACCAGTACTTGTAAGACCTCTTACTCTTCTGGTGTTTCCTTATTCGTTTTGCTTCTATTTTTGGTATTCTTGAGAATCGGTCACTTCGATGACGTGCGAATGAATTATACTTGCGTGCCTTGTGTGTTCTTCAGTATGTCAGCTGGTAGGGGACTAGGCCGTGGACGTGGACGAGGACGTGGCACGGCCGTTTCCCTTAGTTCTGTTGCGGGCTCAACCAACCCCAGTTTGTCGAACTCGGTGCATCCTGACACCAAAAGTCAGCACGACCATTCGAATGACCAGGGGAACATCTCGGACGTTGGAGTTGCGAATGTACTTCAACAATTGGCTACCCAGATGACCATTTTAGCCCAAACTGTTCAGCTGAATAATCCAAACCCGAACACGGATGCCTTGTTTCAGAATGTAATCCGTATGCACCCTCCACAGTTTGGTGGTGCCACAGACCCGTTAGGTTGGGAAGATTGGCTAGCGGAGTTGGAGAAAATTTTTGAAGTGGTTGATTGCCCCGAAGTGAGGAAAGTACCGATTGCCCTGTATTTCCTCACTAAGGAGGCCGCTACATGGTGGAAAGTCATCAAACAACAGGATCGTGTTGCCACGTGGGATGAATTTAAGGAGCTTTTGGAGGCCGAGTTTTGTCCTTGGCCGGTGCGAGAGGGCCGAATCCGAGCCTTTTTCGAGGCTAAACCGCAGAATATTCCTGTCTCGCAAGCAATCGTAAAGTACAATCAACAATTGATCCACGTGAAGGATCAAGTGAGAAACGAGCATGATAAGATCCGTTATTTTGATATGCGGATGAATATGGACTTACGGCGGTACATGGCCGGATTTGCTCGTACCACACTGAAGGAATATCAAGACAGAGCCTTAGCCCATGATATGTTAAGCCCCGACAACGATACCACAGAAGAATCGAAGAAGCAGAAGGTCGCGGGAAATTTTTCTGGCTCTAAAAGTGGCAATTTCCAAAGGTCACAGATGACTAACCGTTCTACTCCGGGCACCACAAATCGCACGGTAACTTGCTACAATTGTGGTCGTCCAGGCCATGTTAATTTGGAGTGCAATTTTCCGCCGTTGAAGTGTCACACCTGCGGACAGATGGGACATAAAGCGTCTTATTGTTCCGAACCAAATCAGACTTTGGACACTCGGGCTTCTGCCCCAGTACCACTTGACCAAGGCGTTAATCAGCGGCAATCTTTTGGTCAAACTCAGCAGAATTTCGGCAGGGGCCGGAGAAGGGGTCAGAACGCTGGAGGGGGAAACTCTAGCGTCGGTTCGGTACAACCACGGGTCTATGAGATGCGTCGAACAGACGAAACCGATGCGGCAGTGGCTTCAGGTACCATTCATATTTTATCTCATCTAGTCCATGTGCTTTTTGATACGGGTGCTACACATTCTTTTATTTCCTTGGAGTGTGTACGCCGTTTGAATATAACTTGTATGACTGCTTGTGATCCCTTCTTTTGTGAAACTACCTAGCGGGGATAGAATTGTGGGGAACTGGGAGATTAGAGGTTTTCCGGTGATTATATCCGGTATGGAATGGTTATCGAATCTGATTGTAGTTGATATGGTAGGCGAGGACGTGATCCTCGGCGAGGATTGGCTTGATAGTCACCAAGCGATTATGAATTACCGTACTAAGGTTATCACCATGATGACTAAAGACGAATCCTAGTACTCATTTTTGGGACGTAATTCGGGCCAATCCAAGTTACTTATCAGCGCCATGAAGGCCGTAAAACTTTTGAATAAAGGTTGTACGGGCTATTGGTGTTATGCCTTGAAAACGGAAGGGAACGAAGTCGATTTCTCTTCGATTCCGGTTGTTAATGAGTATCCCGATGTTTTTCCGAATGATCTCCCGGGATTACCGCCAGATCGGGAGATAGAATTTTCTGTGGACTTAGAGCCAGATGCATCTCCGATTTCTAAGGCACCTTATCGAATGGCACCTTTCGAGATGCAAGAATTAAAGAATCAGTTGGGAGAACTTCTAGAAAGAGGGTACATCAGACCGAGCGCTTCGCCTTGGGGCACGACTGTTCTTTTTGTGATAAAAAAGGATGGTTCGCTACGTTTGTGCATTGACTAGCGTGATCTGAACAAAGTGACCATCATGAACAAGTATCCTTTGCCTCGTGTAGACGATTTATTTGATCAATTGCAAGGGGCTGTAGTTTTCTCGAAAATTGATTTAAGATCAGGGTATTATCAACTCAGGGTGAGGGAGTCCGACGTTCCGAAGACGGCATTTCGGATGAGATATGGGCATTATGAATTTGTAATTATGCCTTTTGGCTTGACTAATGCACCGGCAGTATTCATGCAGTTAATGAATAAAATTTCCATCGAGTATCTCGACAGGTATGTAGTCGTCTTTATTGACGACATTTTGATCTATTCTCGAGATAAAGAAGAACATGCCTAACACTTGCGTTTGGTACTAGATATTTTGAGAACCGAGCACCTCTATGCAAAATTCTCAAAATGTGAGTTCTGGTTGGAAGAAGTTATGTTTATCGGCCATGTGATTTCGGCCGAAGGGGTTCGTGTAGACCCGCAGAAGATTGAGGCAGTGCTAGATTGGGCACCGCCTAAAAATGTTAAGGAAGTTCGTAGCTTTTTGGGCCTTGCTGGGTATTACCGTCAGTTTGTCGAGGGGTTCTCGAAACTCGCTCGGCGGCTTACGAAATTATTCCAGAAGACCGAAAAGTTTGTTTGGTCGAATGAGAGACAACAGAGCTTCGATGAGCTGAAGAGACGTTTGACTTCAGCGCCGATCTTAACTTTACCACATGGTAGTGAGGGCTTTGCAGTTTATAGTGACGCTTCGAGTCAAGGTCTTGGCTGTGTGCTTATGCAGCATGATAAGACTATAGCTTTTGCGTCACGACAATTAAAGCCTTATGAGATGAATTATCCTACTCACGATTTGGAGTTGGCCGCAATTGTCTTCGCACTCAATATTTGGCGGCATTATTTGTATGGTTCTCCGTGTTGGATTTATACCGACCACAAGAGCCTGAAGTATATTTTCAGTCAGAAGGAGCTGAATATGAGACAGAGACGTTGGTTAGAGTTGATAAAGGATTACGATTTGGAAATTCTTTACCACCCCGAAAAAGCCAATGTTGTCGCGGATGCTTTGAGCCGCAAATCGGCATCTCTTCAAATGCTCGAGGTTCTTACATCTCAGACGAAAATTCGTCAGGATTTAATTGAGCAAGGGATAGAAGTTTGGCTTCAACGAGCACAGGGACAGTTGTGTACTCTCGAAATTACTTCGTCTTTGGTTAACGACATCAAAGGGAAGCAGTGGAGTGACCCGATGATTTCTCAACTGAAGGAATATGTAATTAAAGGGAAAGCTCCTGGCTGTATGGTTCATGAAGATAGTATTCAGAGATTTCAGGGCAGGCTTTGTGTTCTGAATGATCTAGAGTTGAGGCGGAGAATTCTCCGAGAAGCCCATACTACGCCGTACTCAATCCACCCCGGAACGAGTAAGATGTACAAAGATTTAAAGCGAAAATTTTAGTGGAATAATATGAATAAAGATGTCACGGAGTTTGTGCTTCGATGCTTGACGTGTCAACAAGTAAAAATTGAACATCAACGACCAGAGGGATTGTTGAAACCACTTCCTATTCCCGAGTGGAAATGGGAGGATATCTCTATGGACTTTATCACCGGGATGCCAGTAACTAGAACTGGGATGAATATGATTTGGGTAATCGTCGATCGGATGACCAAGTCTACTCACTTTCTGGGTATTAAGGATACTTGGGGACCAGAGAGATTGGCTCGAAATTTTATAGCTGAAATTGTGAGATTGCATGGTGCCCCTAAGACCATTGTTTCCGATCGAGATGGTCGTTTTATATCACATTTTTGGCAGGCCGTTCACCAGGCTTTGGGTACCGAGTTGAAATTGAGCATGTCTTTTCATCCTCATTCAGACGGTCAGACGGAGAGGACGATTCAGACGTTAGAGGATATGTTACGGGCTTGTGCCCTAGACTGGAGTAATGATTGGGAGCTCCACTTGCCGTTGATCGAGTTTGCCTACAATAATAGTTGGCATGCATCCATCAAAATGGCACCGTTTGAGGCACTTTACGACAGGCGATGTAGATCGCCATTATGTTGGGACGAGGCTTCAGAACTAGTCGGAACGGTATGCTGTTGGAAACTAAGGAGAAAATTTCCATTATTCGGGACCGGTTGTTGGCCGCCCAGAGCCGTCAGAAATTTTATGCTGATACTCGTCCTCTGTAACACCCCGAGATATTCGGAGTATATTACAGCACCGTGGACCCCTACATGGGACCCACCAGGCTACAAAAAGAAAACACCACTCGACTAACCATCTCGGTTAGCGAGGACACACATTTAAATAATATGACATATAAAGATACGCCCGGAGCAACCGGCGAAATAAGCATCAACCGACAAAGTAACAATTTAAAGTAATACAATACGGAGTTTGAAATGAAAGGCCTAAGTACTCGCGAGTACAATCTATAAGTTTATAAATGTGGGAAACAACCATATCGAAGTAAGCAAAAGAAATAAGAAGACCCAAAATGCACATGTCAACGACCCTGACCAATATCCTCGTACTGGCCCAGCGCTCGCTCGTCCGGAAGAACATAACCTGAAATCCATAACAATAATTTCCCCAAAATGGGTCCCCAAAGGGATTAGCAATTACGCTAGTACAAGTAATCAAGGCAAACCAATCGCTTACACATTTCATAGTACATGCACCAATATAAATTTCAAAAGCCAAAAACCAGACATGTCTTTTCCGGAAACAAACAGTCAAACAATTTGCCTTGGGAACAGAGTAATATCATTGATCCCGCCTGAGGCCTCTAAGGACCCTCCCGAGTTGGCCATATCGTAAAACAAAACACGCACATGCATCGCCTTGGGAACAGAGTAATATCATTGATCCCACCTGAGGCCTCTAAGGACCCTCCCGAGCTGGCTAGCTATACAAACTCATGAATCCAAGACTCAACCCTTTGGATTCCCTCCTTGATCCCGTCGGACCAACACGAGGTGAGCAAATCACACACAAAATACATTACCATTCCACGTTAAGCATAAAGGTTTCCAAAAATACTTGCCTTGAACAATTGATGACGCAACGAACGGAAAGGATAATCACCGATGAACGCTATGAACCAACGGAACCGAACCTAACGATTCGAAGAACATAATTACAACCAACTCTATACGAACACGGGAATGGAGTTCACCCGAAAACCCGCCTACGATTCATGTATATTCGTATAGAAATAACAATGAGGGCGGACCACAACCAAACCCTCTCGATTCCGCAAAACTATGAAAATATACCATGAATCCGTAGGAAAACTAATGATATCAACAAGATTAATCATATTCATCACGGATTAACCAACAAAATGGAACGAATCGGACGAAAATCCCAAAACCCCCAATTTATCCAAAAGTAGGGTTCTAAGAGATTTTACCTTGATTCGAAGATGAACGATGGATGATTAGTGATAGGTGGATGATATGATACTTGAATATGCCCTTACAATGGAGTTTGGATCGAAATAGGATGAACCCTAGCCTCTGTCGTCGCTCCCGTCGCGAAGAGAAGAGAGAGATGTGAGAAATGAGGAAAAACTGGGCCGCTGCCAGTTTATATACTGGCAGGTGTTACGGCCGTAACACACCCCACATACGGCCGTAACATAGGAACATTACGGCCGTAACCTGACTCTCTTACGGCCGTAACTGGCCTCTGGAGAGAACTGGGCAAATTTGACGAATGACGCATACGGCCATATCAAGAACACCATTACGGCCGTATCAATACTTACGGCCGTAACTCAAACATGATACGCCCGTAACTCGGAACTGGACCAGGAGGTAAGAAATGAAGTCTTGTTACGTCCGTATGAAGGAAGCTTACGGCCGTAACTCTCGATTATTACGGCCGTAACATATACGGCTTACGGACGTAACATGGCCTCTGACAGCAGGCCATAGTCTGAAACACTGCCCGACGAGGAGACGATCGAAAGAAGAAAAATAACAAGGTGTATCCACGACCTACGGATACACTCGCCACGGATTTAAGTCAGAAACCAAAACGTTGCGATGAAGCGTGATTCCGAATGCCCGAAGTCTCAGGAACAACAAAGATAACAAGAATACCCTAAACTTAGGGAAATTACGAAACGGCCCAAACGTTCAAAAACCGCGATACGACGTCGGATTAACAAACCGAAACTCACAACACGAACAACTCAACTATACGAACTCGTGAAACCAAAGAAATTACAAAAGCGAACGAGTTCCACGAGAATCGAACGTCCATGCCATAATACATGACATAAAACGGAATAATATCAAAACATCACCAAGATCATCCCAGATGGAGAAACTCCAAGAATAACATATATTCAAAATGTCGACATGGTTACAAGCGAGCTACAAAAAAAATGAAAATACACTAAAACAGGAATATCGGAAAAGAAGAAAAATGTGGATATTACATTCTACCCCTCTAGAAATAAGTTTCGTCCCGAAACTTAAGAAACAAACAACTCGGGGTATCTAGCACGCATGCTATCCTCGGTTTCCCAAGTTGCCTCCTCGACACCATGTCTTGACCACTGCACCTTGACCAAAGGGATGGTCTTATGCCTTAGTCGTTTATCACGGTGCTCCAAAATCTTCAAGGGACGCTCCTCGAAGGTAAAGTCCTCGGCAATATCGATCTCACTATAGTCGATGATATGACTAGGATCCGGGACATATTTCCTTAGCTGGGAAACATGGAAAATGCTATGCACGCGACTCAAGGCCGGAGGTAACGCCAAACGGTATGCTAACTCACCGACTCTCTCGAGAATCTCGAAGGGTCCAATAAATCTCGGACTCAGCTTCCCCTTCTTCCCGAAACGGAAAACTCCTCTCGTCGGAGACACCTTCAGCAAAACGTGGTCTCCCACCTCGAATTCTAAAGGTCGACGATGGACATCGGCATATGACTTCTGTCGACTCTGGGCAGTCAACATTCGTTCCCGAATTAAGTCTATCTTCCGCCTCGTCTCTAAAATGACATCCGGCTCGGTCCCGACCAAATCGGACGCCTCATTCCAACAAATCGGTGATCGACATCGCCGCCCATAAAGTGCCTCATACGGTGCCATCCGAATCGACGCGTGCCAACTGTTGTTGTACGTGAATTCGATCAATGGCAAATGCTCTTCCCAGTCATTGCTCCAATCGAGAGCACAAGCACGCAACATATCTTCAAATGTCTGGATAGTGCGCTCCGACTGTCCATCAGACTGGGGATGAAAAGAGGTACTCAAACGCAAATGAGTACCCAACGCCTTATGCACCGCTTGCCAGAAATGCGATACAAAACGGCCATCACGATCCGAAACAATAGATTTCGGAGTACCGTGAAGCCTCACAATCTGCGCAATAAACACATGAGCCAACTTCTCCGGGCCCCAAGTATCCTTGATGCCCATAAAATGTGCCGACTTGGTTAGGCGATCAACAATCACCCAAACCATATTCATGCCCGACCTCGATCTCGGCAAACTCGTAACGAAATCCATCGATATATCTTCCCATTTCCATTCCGGAACGGGAAGTGACTGCAATAATCCAGCCGATCGCTGATGCTCGATTTTGACCTGCTGACAAGTCAAACATCTCGCTACAAACTGTGCGACCTCCTCCTTCATATTATTCCACCAAAAATTTCTTCTCAGGTCCTTGTACATCTTACTCGAACCAGGATGGACGGAGTAAGGTGTAGCATGGGCCTCACGCAAAATACTCTGTCTCAACTCTGAGTCGCTCGGTACACAAAGCCGACTCTGGAATCTCAAAACACCATCCTCGTGAATTACAAAGCCAGGAGACTTTCCCTTAAGAACGTTCTCTCGGATTTGAGTAATCATCGGATCCTCCAACTGCTTCAGCTTAATTTCATCGATCAAAGACGACGAAATCTCTAAAACACAAAGTTGCCCGACAGCTCCAGGCAACAAAACCTCAACATCTAACTCGATCAAAACCCGCCGAAGCTCAGACTGAGACGTAAGGATCTCAAGCGTTCGCAACGCAACCGGTTTTCGACTCAAGGCGTCGGCCACGACGTTCGCCTTGCCCGGATGATAAAGGATTTCGAGGTCATAATCCTTAATCAATTCTAACCACCTCCTCTGTCTCATATTTAACTCCCGCTGGGTAAATATGTATTTCAGACTTTTATGATCGGTAAAAATCTGACATGCAGAGCCGAACAGATAGTAACGCCAAATCTTGGGCGCAAAAACGACTGCCGCTAACTCTAAATTGTGAGTAGGGTAGTTAAGCTCATACGACCTCAACTGTCTCGACGCATATGCAATGGTCTTGACGTGCTGCATCAATACGCACCCAAGACCCAGACCCGAAGCATCACTATAAACGACAAAACCCTCGTTGCCACATGGCAACGCCAAAATCGGGGCTGAAGTCAAATGCCTCTTCAGCTCCTCAAAACTCGACTGCCTCTCGTCATTCCAGACGAACTTATCGGACTTCTGGAGCAACTGTGTAAGTGGCCGATCCAGTTTCGAGAAACCCTCGACGAACCTACGGTACTAGCCAGCTAAACCCAAGAAACTACGGATCTCCTTCACATTCTGGGGCGGTGCCCAATCTAACACTGCCTCAATCTTCTGCGGATCCACACGAACCCCCTCGGCTGAAATCACGTAAAAACATCACTTCCTTCAGCCAGAACTCACATTTCGAGAACTTTGCATAGAGTTGCTCGGTCCTCAAAATGTCTAACACTACCCGAAAATGATGGGCATGCTCTTCCTCGTTCCTCGAATAATTAAGAATATCGTCAATGAAGACGACGACACACTTATCCAAATACTCGATAAAGACTTTGTTCATCAACTGCATGAACACCGCCGACGCATTAGTTAACCCGAAAGGCATAACTACAAACTCATAATGTCCGTATCTCGTCCGAAAAGCTGTTTTCGGCACATCGGACTCCCTCACCCGGAGATGATAATACCCCGATCTCAAATCAATCTTCGAGAATACTGCCGCTCCCTGCAACTGATCGAACAAGTCATCAATCCTCGGCAAAGGATACTTGTTCTTGATGGTCACCTTGTTCAGTTCACGATAGTCGATACACAAACGCAGTGAACCATCCTTCTTACGCACAAACAGAACTGGTGTGCCCCAAGGCGAGGCGCTCGGTCGAACATACCCCGACTCAAGAATCTCACTCAACTGCTTCTTCAACTCGGCCATCTCCGAAGGTGCCATGCGATACGGCGCCTTCGAAATCGGAGCCGCGCCCGGCTCTAACTCTATAGCAAACTCGACCTCACGATCCGGTGGCAACCCCGGTAATTCATCAGGAAATACATCAGGAAACTCACTAACGACCGGAATCGATGAAAACTCGACTCCTCTATCCTCCGCCTTCAAGGCGTATCACCAATAACCAGTACACCCCTTTCGCAGGAATCTCATCGCCTTCAAGGCGTTAATAATGAACTTCTGGTTTCCCCTCTTTCGCCCCGCGAAAGAGTGCTCGGTGCCGTCAACGGCTAACATAGTGATGATTCTCGTGCGGTAGTTCATGATTGCGCCATGCCGCTCGAGCCAATCATCCCCGAGAATCAAATCCTCACCCTCAATATTCACAACAATAAGGTTAGAGAGCCAAGCCCTCTCACAAATAAGCACAGAACAGTCTCGGACCTCTCGATCGCCCACGATCCTATCACCGCTAGGAAGTTTAACGATGAAAGATTCGCAAGGCGACAAACAGTCAAGACCCAAACGACGTACACACTCCAGTGATATGAACGAATGTGTAGCACCAGAATCGAAAAGCACACTGACAGGATGAGAATGGATATGAACGGTACCTGTCGCCACAATAGCTGCTGGATCATCGGCCCTCCTCATCTCGTAGATACGCGGCTGGGCAGAGCCGACACTGGAAGCTCCTCCTCTAGCGGGCTGACCCCGACCCCTACCGCGGCCGGCAATCGGTGGAGGCGGCGGAGCAAATGAACCCTGGTTCACACTCGGCTCCATAGGTACTGGTTGAGAAGAACGGGCGCCGCGAAGTTGTCTGATCTGTTCACAAAAGGGGGCCTTGTGGCCCAACTGTCTACAAGTATGACAAGTAAACTTCGGACGAGAACACTGCCGGCTCCTATGGCCCTGCACACCACAGTTAAAATATGTGGGTTCACGAGCGGAGGTTCCGGCGGCACCCCAAAAGCTCCCAGAGAAACGAGCCGAACCGCCCGTAGAAATATTTGCAGCCTGAGATTTCTGCTGGCCTCCACTCTTGGGACCAGAAAAATTTCCGACCGACTTCTGCTTCTTGCTCTCATGAGCCAAATCACTAGCTGTCACCGACATATCATAAGCAAGGGCCCTACTCTGATAATCCTTCAAAGTAGTGCAGACGAGCCCAGACATATAGTCCCGAATTGACAGCTTCATCCACCTGGAAAAATGGAAAATTTTGTCGCTCTCTTCGACAACTTGGGTCTTCACATAGCCCAACTCCTTGTTAAAATCGGCAATAGCTTGGGATACGGGAATATCCCGTGGTTGAGCATCATAGAAATCATGGACTCGAGCCTGTCTGATCGGCCACGGGCAATATTCGGTCTCCATCAATTCCTGAAATTCGGCCCATGAAGCAACATGGTCTTTGGGCCCAACGGCCTCCAACCAATCCATAGCATCCCCAGTGAGAAAGTACTGGGCAATAGGGACCTTGGGGTCCTCGGGACAGTTGGTGGCAACGAAGACCTTAGATATCTCCTTGATCCACCCCTCCCAGCCGATCGGGTCTGATGCTCCCGAAAACTGAGGAGGATGCATCTTGATGACATCTTGGAGCCAACGGTCTGCTCTGCCCCGATTAGCATGGGCCTGATCGGGGTTTTGAACCACTTGAGCTATCGCCGCCATTTGGTTTACCATTTGCTGCATAACGGCCGCAATACCAAGGTCGGCGCGCTCCTGAGAAGAAGCATGACTGTGACGGTTACCGGTATACTGTGTCTTGTCTCCGGTTATACTTTTGGATTCCTCCATTCAGTGTTGTTGTACTGGAATGGATTTTAAATACTCGAGTATTGTATTTCAGTTTCCTTGATGTTCCGGCATGTGTTGCTGAGGTATTGATTTGTGTGGTGATGTATATGGTTTCATTAGTTATGGTTTTGAATACCATTTGTATTGTCCTTCTTTTCATTGTATCTAGACCTTCTCGGTCAAGTTTTACAGTTCTGCGCATGAATAGCCTTGTGGGTCCCACGGCGGGGCTCACGGCACTGTAATATACCCTGAATAACTTGGGGGTGTTACACGAAGAATGCGACGTGGCCGCCCCACCGGCTGCCCCACGTCCTCGGCCGCGTCCACGACCACGACCACGACCACGGTTTCCTCCGGCATCCATACTGGTGTTAAGAGATAACAGAAGTATATTGATGATGAGTAAGGGAGGAAAAAGCAACTACGATTCGAAAAGCGGAAATACAATGCAAGAAAACAAAGGACCGAATAAGAAAACTTACGAGCACTGGAAGTACCGAGATGCTGGCAGCGGTGTGACAATGTGCAAAACAAAACACGACTAGACCCAAATAACCAACAAGCCTAGGTATCCATAAACCTAGCGCTCCGATACCATTTTCTGTAACACCCCGAGATATTCGGAGTATATTACAGCGCCGTGGACCCCTACATGGGACCCACCAGGCTACAAAAAGAAAACACCACTCGACTAACCATCTCGGTTAGCAAGGACACACATTTAAATAATATGACATATAAAGATATGCCCGAAGCAACCGGCGAAATAAGCATCAACCGACAAAGTAACAATTTAAAGTAATACAATACGGAGTTTGAAATGAAAGGCCTAAGTACTCGCGAGTACAATCTATAATTTTATAAATGTGGGAAACAACCATATCGAAGTAAGCAAAAGAAATAAGAAGACCCAAAATGCACATGTCAACGACCCTGACCAATATCCTCGTACTGGCCCAGCGCTCGCTCGTCCGGAAGAACATAACCTGAAATCCATAACAAGAATTTCCCCAAAACGGGTCCCCAAAGGGGTTAGCAATTACGCTAGTACAAGTAATCAAGGCAAACCAATCGCTTACACATTTCATAGTGCATGCACCAATATAAATTTCAAAAGCCAAAAACCAGACATGTCTTTTCCGGAAACAAACAGTCAAAAAATTTGCCTTGGGAACAGAGTAATATCATTGATCCCGCCCGAGGCCTCTAAGGACCCTCCCGAGCTGGCCATATCGTAAAACAAAACACGCACATGCATCGCCTTGGGAACAGAGTAATATCATTGATCCCACCCGAGGCCTCTAAGGACCCTCCCGAGCTGGCTAGCTATACAAACTCATGAATCCAGGACTCAACCCTTTGGATTCCCTCCTTGATCCCGTCGGACCAGC
This sequence comes from Orobanche coerulescens, assembly GCA_033398695.1. Classification (NCBI taxonomy): domain Eukaryota; kingdom Viridiplantae; phylum Streptophyta; class Magnoliopsida; order Lamiales; family Orobanchaceae; genus Orobanche; species Orobanche coerulescens. The sequence goes on along the minus strand of CM065805.1, from coordinate 22,062,469 downwards.
ACGAGGTGAGCAAATCACACACAAAATACATTACCATTCCACGTTAAGCATAAAGGTTTCCAAAAATACTTGCCTTGAACAATTGATGACGCAACGAACGGAAAGGATAATCTCCGACAAACGCTATGAACCAACGGAACCGAACCTAACGATTCGAAGAACATAATTACAACCAACTCTAGACGAATACGGGAATGGAGTACACCCGAAAACCCGCCTACGATTCATGTATATTCGTATAGAAATAACAACGAGGGCGGACCACAACCAAACCCTCTCGATTCCGCAAAACTATGAAAATATACCATGAATCCGTAGGAAAACTAATGATATCAACAAGATCAATCATATTCATCATGGATTAACCAACAAAATGGAACGAATCGGACGAAAATCCCAAAACCCCCAATTTATCCAAAAGTAGGGTTCTAAGAGATTTTACCTTGATTCGAAGATGACCGATGGATGATTAGTGATAGGTGGATGATATGATACTTGAATATGCCCTTACAATGGAGTTTGGATCGAAATCGGACGAACCCTAGCCTTTGTCGTCGCGAAGAGAAGAGAGAGATGTGAGAAATGAGGAAAAACTGGGCCGCTGCCAGTTTATATACTGGCAGGTGTTACGGCCGTAACACACCCCACATACGGCCGTAACATAGGAACATTACGGCCGTAACCTGACTCTCTTACGGCCGTAACTGGCCTCTGGAGAGAACTGGGCAAATTTGACAAATGACGCATACGGCCGTATCAAGAACACCATTACGGCCGTATCAATACTTACGGCCGTAACTCAAACATGATACGCCCGTAACTCGGAACTGGACCAGGAGGTAAGAAACGAAGTCTTGTTACGGCCGTATGAAGGAAGCTTACGGCCGTAACTCTCGATTATTACGGTCGTAACATATACGGCTTACGGCCGTAACATGGCCTGTGACAGCAGGCCATAGTCTGAAACATTGCCCGACGAGGAGACGATCGAAAGGAGAAAAATAACAAGGTGTATCCACGACCTACGGATACACTCGCCACGGATTTAAGTCAGAAACCAAAATGTTGCGATGAAGCGTGATTCCGAATGCCCGAAGGCTCAGGAACAGCAAAGATAACAAGAATACCCTAAACTTAGGGAAATTACGAAACGGCCCAAACGTTCAAAAACCGCGATACGACGTCGGATTAACAAACCGAAACTCACAACACGAACAACTCAACTATACGAACTCGTGAAACCAAAGAAATTACAAAAGCGAACGAGTTCCACGAGAATCGAACGTCCATGTCATAATACATGAAATAAAACGGAATAATATCAAAACATCACCAAGATTATCCCAGATGGAGAAACTCCAAGAATAACATAGATTCAAAATGTCGACATGGTTACAAGCGAGCTACAAAAAAAATGAAAATACACTAAAACAGGAATATCGGAAAAGAAGAAAAATGCGGATATTACATCGTCGACCTTTGGAATTCGAAGTGGGAAACCACGTTCTACTCAAAGTGTCGCCGACCAGAGGAGTTTTCCGCTTCGGTAAAAAGGGGAAACTTAGTCCGAGGTATATCGGACCATTCGAGATTTTGGACAGTGTTGGAGATTTAGCTTATCGCTTGGCGTTGCCCCCAGCCTTGAGTCATGTCCATAGTATTTTTCATGTATCTTAGTTGAGGAAATACGTGCCAGACCCAAGTCATGTTATCGACTATAGTGAGATTGACGTAGCTGAGGATATGACCTTTCCGGAGATGCCGATGAAGATCCTTGAATGTCGTGAGAAGAAACTTCGGCACAAAACTATTCCATTGGTTAAAGTGCAATGGTCGAGCCATGGGGTCGAGGAAGCGACTTGGGATACGGAAGAGAATATGCGATCGGAATACCCTGAACTTTTTATTTCTTAAGTTTCGGGACGAAACTTCTTTTTAGAAGGGGAGAATGTAACACTCGTACTTTTATTGACTGTTTGACCTTACTGTTCTTCCTATTGTTCTCGCTTTGGAACCTCTGAATGTTTTTGTCGATGTTGTCGTTGAGCTTCGTATCTTGTTTGGATCACAATCGTGTTGTTTAGACCTTGCGGAAGTGTCCTCGGTCAGAGAAATAGCGCACGCTAGGACTAGACTAACGCACGCTAATTCTACTTGAGTAGCGCACGCTAGCCTTGAGCCGTAGCATGCGCTAAGGGACCAGTTAGGTCAGAACCAGTAACGCGGACTGCTCTCTGGACTGGCGGTTAACGCGTGCTAGGAGTTCGTTAGCGCACGTTATTCGTGGTTAGTAGCATACACTAACATCCGTCCGTAGCGCACGCTAACGGGCTGGTCGGCAGAGGCAGTGAGGTTGTCAGGTTTTCTGGACTATCAGGTAACGTACGCTAGGCTTCGGCTAGCGCACGCTAAAGCTGTTGCATAATGCACGCTAAACCATAGCGGTAGCACACGCTAAGGCTTGAGCAGGGTAGAGGACAGTAGGTTCTGGACTCCAGTTACTGGACGCCACTTTTTGGCTAGCGCACGCTAGAGATAGGCGATTAGTGCACGCTAACGGGGCCGGCAGAAGCTACTGGACTACCCGGTGACCTCGCTAGCGCACGCTAATGAAGGAGGCATAGCGTGCGCTAGACTGGGCGAATATATATTGGACAGTTGACTTCCATTTCGTCATTTTTCATCCTCTTCACTCATTTCCGACGGGAGCAGCTCTGGAGAGACGATTTTGGGCGATTGGAAGCGATTTTTATTCTAACATCAACATATTTGGTTGGAGATCAAGGATTTCACAACATCTAATTCATCCTAACGTCCAAATCAAGGTAAAAATCCTTAGAACCCTATTTTTTGGGAATTTTGGGGTTTTTCCTAGATTCGTCCGATTTATCCGTTTTGAAGCTTGAGAACCTTGAAATTATGATGTATCTATTCCATATACATGTTTTTCCTACGATTTTACGGATTGGATTGTGACGTTTTCGGACTTGTGAGAGTTTGGGCGATTTTCCAACCTCTAGTTGTTTATCCGTGTATTTTCGTGAATCGTAGACGGTTTTCGGGAGTTTCTTCGTGAATTATGAGTATAGAGTATTGATTATCATATCCCTTACGAATCATTTAGGTGCCGGAAGCACGTTCTTGGACCTACCGAACTCATACTCCTTTCCGTTCAATTTCGCGATGTCTCAAAGGCAAGTATATATTTATGATTGTACGTTCTCGACTTTGAAAGTAAGGTGTATTAATGGCATGATTATTTATATCCACTCTGAAGCGGGCCGACGGGTCCCCTGAGGGTTTCGTAGCCTCTTGGTGCGATTCTACGGATGATATGAACGAACCACTCTGGGATGGACCGACTAGTCCTCTGAGGGTTCCGTAGCCGCTGGTGCGGTTCCACGGTATTCATATATGTATTGATGTGATGCTATGAGATTTAGTTATTCCGGAATACTAGTCTTGAATTGATGAATTGACGTTATCTTTACTTTATTGTCGAGGAGTATTGTGTTTCATACTTGATATACTTGTACTAGCTATTCGACGGCTAACCCCTTTATGGGGGAAATACTTTTTATGTATTTCAGGTTCCAGGAGAGCGGACAGACAGGTATCGGGTCGGCATGAAGATGATGGGCAAGTGTGATGCTGTGTCTTTCCTCTGGTTATGTTTTATGTTTCTTCATTCAGTGTTGTTGTACTGGAATAGTTATTGAATACTCAAATATTGTTTTCCATTTTCCTTGATGTTCCGGCCTGTGTTTGCCGAGGTATTGATTGTGTTGTGATGTCTTTGGATACATTGGATATGTCTTGAATACCCTTTGTATTGTTCTTCATTCCATTGTATGTAGACCTTCTCGGTCAATATTTATAGTTCCTCGTATGTTTAGCCTTGTGGGTCCCACGGTGGGGCTCACGGCGCTGTAATATTCCCTGAATAACTTGGGGGTGTTACACCACGCACAGTCCACCACAAAGATGACGATGAAGATAAACTCGGCTCAAATCTCAAACAAGGTAGAAAGACGAATGATAACTGATCCAGGATTCCAAGTACGTCAAACAGTGAACACGATGAACGAACATGAATGATGAATGATTATTACTGAGTGAAATATTACTGAATGAAAATTAACTGGATGAAATTGAATGAATTTACAATCGGGTATTACAATGTTTGGTTTGGTTTGGTTTATTGGAGGGGTGAATGTCCGATTACTAGTGCTGTTAAAAGAAAAAATGAAAACTCAAAAAATCGCAAAAACGAACCGATCCGAAGCGAAAAAATGGGTAATCGAATCTCTAAGAACAAGCGGGGCGGTATATGTACGGTATAAATTACAGTGGACCGGTTCGCGGCTCTCATTTTGCTGAACTGGTGGGTGCCCGAACCGGTCCACATAAAGGGGCCTTTTGTAATATTTTATATGAGTATACTAAAAATCTTATTTTATTTTTCTATTCTATTACTTTTTTATTGTTGAATGGAGATACGACAAAAAAATTGAATTTTAATCCCATCTCTCGACTATATTTTTGATAAAAGTAATATAAAACTTAGTAATAGTTTATATTTTTATTTTGTTTTTTGTTAGAAAATATATTTATATTAAGATAGATCGGGTCGGGTATCCGACCTACACCAACCGGCTTTGCAGATATCCGAATGAGCGAGTATCCGCCTTATATGGACCGGGTCATGGTTCAATTTTTGCCATCGATGGAGCAGGTCGGTTCATGGAAATTAGCCATGGATCGGGTACCCAGTCCATAAACGCCTCTTACCGCTTACCTTCACCGCGTGTTGTAAATTAAATAGGCCAATTACTCCCTAGTGTTTTTAAAAAAAAAAAATAGGTCGATAATCCTTCCGTGTAAATTAAATAGGCATATTACCTCTTTTTGTTCTCAAAAAGTTGCGGATTAACCTCTTGTATTTTATTTGGACATTGCAAATCACTTTTTTGTACACAAGACGATATAGAAGACAGGATGCACATTTTTAAAACACAACATGTAATTAGCTTATTAATTTATACAGAGAAAAATCGGCCTATGTTAATAACACAAGAATAATATACTATTTAATTTACATAATGAATAAATAACTCATTCAGTAAAACACCAGAAAATAATCTCCAAAATCCCTCCTTCATACTGAAATATTTTTTTATCTCCACTCCTAATCCCAAATCCATAATCACTCTAGAAACTTTTTCATCTGATTGACAAAAGAATTTTTGCAATAAGGGATTATTGACAACCCTATCTAGGTTCAGCAACTACTGATAGGGTTGCAGAAGACTCCAAAAACCTGCAAAAATAATCTCCAAAATCTGTAGAGAACTCGAATTTCAGTCCTCCTTGCGCTTAGTAGCCCCCAAAAGCCCTCCTTCCGCTTTAAGTAGAAGACTCGAATTCAAGTCCCCTCATCAACATAAATTTGTAGGAGTCACTAAGTCCCGCAAGGAATATAAGTTTGTAAGAGTCAACGACCCCTCCTTAATCTTTCGCTCAAGGGCTGATGATCCCTAGGCCAAATCTATTGCAAGCCGTAGTCTTTGGGGTACGTTGAAAACAATAAATATTGGGAGATTCAAACAACAGTATGACAATTCTGATCTAAGTGGAAACTTGTAGTTGGATACTAGGGATAGTTGCAGATATTAAGAATTCTGAGTGCTGGATACACATTGTGCAGTTTCATTGAAAGCTTTCCAAATGACCGGAGCTGATGCGGCTAGCTAAGTATCTAAGAGTCGGATACACATCTTGCGATTTTAAGTGAAAATATTTTTAATTGATTGCAGTTGTTGCAGCTAGATAAGAGGATGGTTGCGTATATTAAAAATATGAGAATCAAATACACATCTCGTAATTTAACTGATAGTATATTCAAATTATTAGAAGAACAAATTAAAGCCCAGCACTTCTCCTGAATTACTTGCTTACATTGGCATATACTTCTACATCATGTGCCTAAATAAATACTTGAATACGAAATATCATCAATTTTTAACTGATGTTTGGTCTTTTATTTTAGGGTGTTTGTTTCTGTTTTTAAAAATCTTGCAGTTGATTTGCGCTATTAAGTTAATGCAAAATGACCCAATAGTACATTTTTTAATGCAAATTATATTTACTTTAAATTTATTACTTAAAACATAAATTTTATGATAGTTAAGACACATTATTAAAATAATATTATTTTATATGTTTCATCTGTACCTTTCTTCGAATTTGAAATAATAATGTGATATCTATACAAATCGTTCGTAGGCCGGGCCGACCGCAGCTGCCGCCGAACAACGATCGGAATTTCTTTTAATTTTAACAAGTTATTTCACAAGCATGAATATATTAGCAAAAGAATACTATTAATTTAATTTGTACAAATAATAGTGAAGCTCAATAAGAAAATTAATCTATGTAAATTTGTTTTCTATCAATATTTTCAGCCTCTTCTCACTTAAAAAAAAATGCATATCATTGTTAGAGAGGTGACACTAGATCTTGGATCCTGTTCGAAAAAGTGGATCCAGATCTGTTTTATAAGATTTGGATTTTAAAATTTTGGATCCAACAAATTTGAATCGGATCCGGGTCCAAAGTGCAATGGATCGGATTTAGATCCAGTCTTGGTTTTGAGATCTGGGCCCAGTCCTTTCCGGATAAGTGAATCTCTTTTAAGTTATTTTAATATTATTTACTTTAGATTGTACTTTCTTGTAAGACTAAAACTTAAACTACTAGGTTTGCTAAGTTGTATGGATAAAGCTTGATAAGATTGATTGGAATTTATTATACAATATAAGAAATTAATATCATATTTGGTACGATGTATAAAATTCGCTGCAAAATATAGATATCATGGTAGTTTATTGAATTTATTAGTTGTAGTTTTGTTTAATATCACCTAATACCACCTCTTAGGTGGAATACGTAATACCAAAAATCAGTATTATTTATATGGGCCCGAATTTTATCAAGGGCCCTATACTTTATACCAAACAAGATATAAAGGTGTATTAGATATATAATACTCGATAAATTAATAACTTTTATAAAATTATTAATTTGTCCGGTTTCAACTTGGGACCAGTATAAAAGTGGACCCCAATCGATAAAATAATAAAATAATATTTTTTTTGAAATTCCAATGTAAATATATTGGTCCCAGCAAAACTATAAATTAATAATTACTGAAATATTTCAAAATTCTAGAATTGTCTAGTAAAAAATGAATCTATAGTCACTTGTTTTTTTTTGTGAACTTCAAATCTATATTGAGTTCATCTTTAAATCTCCCAATTGCACTTAAGAGTTGAAGCACTGTATTCTCGCATTGAAACAAAAAGTTGTGAAGAGTTGTTTCCGCTTGCAATGCTTCTTTCCGAGTGACCGGTTCCAAAGGTACTGAATCATCATCAACTTCATCATCAACCGAATTTTAAACGGTACCCGCGATAATTTGAGAGTTGCTCACGAATATACGCCAACTCTTTAAATTAATAATTGTTGGTCCACTTTAAGTATACAGGACACAGCTTGGAAAGTGTTTTAAGCAACAAGCTGTACGTTTTTCTAATCGGAGCGGAAGTCTTGCAATAGTAAGTTGCTGTCGATACAGCAACTCGATGTGTTCTCCTGTTAGCTTGGTGCGTACAGGGTTTTGCAGTGTATACTTATATAAATCACAGTTTATGAAAACAGTAACGGCAAAAGGTAAATAACACAGTATTTAAAGTGGTTCGAGGTAAACCCCTCTACGTCCACTGGTCCTCCACACAGGAGTAAAATATTTATTATAAATACTGCGTACACAACTATGTATTTATAATCAAACCTATCCTTGTATCGTTCACACAGATAGATACAAAGACTGTCGCTTTCAACCGTTCACACAGATTGGTTAAAGCTTCCTTCTTGACTTGCTTCTTCACACACAGTTCCAAAGCTTCGTCCTTATTCGTCCCACACAGGTCAGAATAACTTGTTGAGTTCACACAGAGCTCAGTTTTTACACAAAGGTAAAAGGTAGGTAACCAGGTAAGAACATCAGTTTTGAATATGGAGTTCTTGAGCTGATGATGGCTGTTCTTGATGACTGAGTATATTTCTTCTTTCTCAGATATGGATTGATGCTAGAAAGAAATATACTTGCTCTTGTAAGCTTGATCTGATGATAATGAATATTCAGTCTTTCGATGGTTTGAATATCGCTTGTAAGCTTGTATATCTTCTTCTTGTTTGTTCGTAGTTCACGTTGATATACATGATGTTTGATCTTCAAACTCTGGGGTATAAATAGCCTTATTGGATATATCCGTTGAGATAGATCCGTTGAGCAAGATTCTGTGACAACTAGATAGTTGACTTGAATAGACCAGGATCCGGATATTGCGGGATTTGAAGATCTTTGTCGGCTTCAGTATTTAAATACTTTATCCTTTCAGTATTTAAATACTTCTTTATCAAACGGGACTTGACTTTAGTGAATTCCAAAGATTCCTTTCCAAACGGTCTCCAGTCCTGTTTCGATGTGAATGTTGTATCCAATTATGCTGTAGGCATATTGGAGTAGTCCGATGCTGTATGGAAATATGTTGTATTCGGATAGCTTCCATACTTGGCGTTTACTTAGGCTTTGTTGCTGTATCTTGGCAGCGCGAGAGCTCGCTGTATGCTGGCGCTATGAGAAGGTCTTCGATACAGGATTGACAACTTCGATCGGACTTTCGATACAACGGCTTGCTGTATGCTGGCTTGCTGTATCAAGCTTTGTTGTTTGGTAATTATCAAAACAACGTTATTTTTCCCAACAATTTCCCCCTTTTTGATAATTTCCAAAACATCTTGATGATTTCAAAACTTTGATGCCAATACCTCTTTAGACTAAAACAATTTCCTCTTCTTTTTCTTTTGAGAACCACTTGTTGGTAATTTGAGAGGACTTCGATACAGGAGATGATTATCCCAATAGCTTCCCTCTGTTTCGATAACATCTTGAGCAGACTTCTTGATCTTCTATTCGAATGATCTGGTCTTCAGCGCTTAGTCTAAAAGAAATATGAACTGCTCCCAGGCAAGTTCTAAATATGATAACATCAAACAGGGAAGTGTATTTACATCTTAAACCTATGATTGGCGCGCAGGCACAATCTTACAGTATGATCTAGTTGAGTACAACTGAACCTATGAACTGTTCGCAAACAAGTTCTTACAGCTTAATACTTAAACTTGTTGGATTGCAGTAATAAAAATTGAATGAGAAGTCCAGATGTCGTGCAAAGCGTTTTAAAAACACAGTTTTAATATAAAAACAGGACATATGGACTTAAAATTGTTTGCAATACACAATAGAATAACACTATCAAGCATAATTGATGTCCTGTAGTGTAAGTACTGTATCCGCGAATAATACAGCGTTCCCCCTTAAAAGGTACATACAGGATTCATTTCTTACATTAATGTTAGGATTAACATTGTATTCATGGGCCGTACTATATTCCCCCTTAATTAATGAGTAAAAGCATAAAAAACTTACAGGGAGTCTGGCTGTAGCATTTCCCGATTCATGTCGAAGCATAGAAATCAAGTAAATTTGGGTCCTGGTGTGATAGTGCCTTTCGGTACCCAAATTTGCCGGACAACAATTGGTTTGTTGTAGGCTACTTTTGGTCCATTATTTCGATATCTACGTGGGTCAGGCACGTAGTCGTTGTAATCATGATAATTATAATGCATGAAAAATCGAGAATTATAGTTGTTATTCCAGTACGATTGTCGTCTCGGAGGTGGAGCCATTTTCATAGATCTTACATATTGCCTCCTGGGTCTCCAGTTGGATTCCCAAATCTGTTGTTGATACTGCGCTGCGACCTGTTTTCTTAATGGATAACGGAGCTCCTGTATCCAATGTCTAGGCGCACTGTACTGAGGGTACTGCCGTACGGGCCTTGGATAATTGGGTACAGCCTTCCTCCGGAACGGCTGCTGGCGCTTATGATATGCTTGTGGAGCATGCTGTGGATTGCGCCTTTCAAGTCTGAATGGCTGAGGATTCCGCTGTCTCGAATAGGATTGCGGGGGCGGAATGGCAGCTTTTGCTATTTGCGGTGCAACGGGTTCCTTCACAGGACTTGGAATTTCCTTCGATACAGGAATGGGTTCCTCACTCCTGATGAATACCGTACTAGATTTTTCTTTGTTGGAGAACGAGTTGTACCCTAAGCCGCGTTTATCATGAGCATGTTGCCCAGTGCTTAGGATCTCTTCCATTTTATTAGAGGATTTCTCGAAAGAATTCAAGATTGTCTCTAATTCTCCTTCACGTTTCTCGAGTGATTTTACTTTGGCTTCGAGTAGAGCCAAATCATTTGTCTTGATTTCAAGATGAGACTTAGTCTCATTTAGATCGTGAGCAAGTTGATGATTGCTCTCCATGAGTTTTTCTAAATTGACTTTGCTGTTTTCGCAATCAACTGACATATTTTCGTAATTATCCTTCAGCAAGTCGTTTTCTTCTTTCAGCTCTAAGTTAGAAATTTCAAGCTGTATGTTTTCTCTTTTTAATATCTCATGGGCCGTTTGAATGTTATTAAATTCATTCAACATATTTTCAAAGGTATGAGATGTATTTACAGGAATAGGTGAGGTAGAGCTTACCTCATCATCATCGCCGTCTTCATTTTCCTCTTTAACTTCGGCCATAGAGCACATGTAGGCTCTATCTTCTAGCTCATCATCAGACGAGTCACTATCAGTGACCACCTGAAGACATTCTTCGGTCTTTGTTGATGCGGGCGGAGCTTTTGATTCTCCAATGAAGGCCTTGAGTTTGTTCTTCATCCTGTTTCTCCAGTCATCAAACTCATTAATGTGAAACATAGATATCTTATTTGACATAAAGGTATCCATATTAGAAGATGGGAAATACAAAAACTGTTTTCGAAAATAAGTGTTTTTAAGGATCTGATTCAGTTAAAAATATGACTGATTCTTTTTAGAATCAACCGCTCCGATACCACTTGTTGGTCCACTTTAAGTATACAGGACACAGCTTGGAAAGTGTTTTAAGCAACAAGCTGTACGTTTTTCTAATCGGAGTGCGTAGCGTAAGTCTTGCAACAGTAAGTTGTTGTCGATACAACAACTCGATGTGTTCTCCTGTTAGCTTGGTGCGTACAGGGTTTTGCAGTGTATACTTATATAAATCACAGTTTATGAAAACAGTAACGGCAAAAGGTAAATAACACAGTATTTAAAGTGGTTCGAGGTAAACCCCTCTACGTCCACTAGTCCTCCACACAAGAGTAAAATATTTATTATAAATACTGCGTACACAACTATGTATTTATAATCAAACCTATCCTTGTATCGTTCACACGGATAGATACAAAGACTGTCGCTTTCAACCGTTCACACAGATTGGTTAAAGCTTCCTTCTTGACTTGCTTCTTCACACACAGTTCCAAAGCTTCGTCCTTATTCGTCCCACAAAGGTCATAATAACTTGTTGAGTTCACACAGAGCTCAGTTTTTACACAAAGGTAAAAGGTAGGTAACCAGGTAAGAACAACAGCTTTGAATATGGAGTTCTTGAGCTGATGATGGTTGTTCTTGATGACTGAGTATATTTCTTCTTTCTCAGATATGTATTGATGCTAGAAAGAAATATACTTGCTCTTGTAAGCTTGATCTGATGATAATGAATATTCAGTCTTTCGATGGTTTGAATATCGCTTGTAAGCTTGTATATCTTCTTCTTGTTTGTTCGTAGTTCACGTTGATATACATGATGTTTGATCTTCAAACTCTGGGGTATAAATAGCCTTATTGGATATATCCGTTGAGATAGATCCGTTGAGCAAGATTCTGTGACAACTAGATAGTTGACTTGAATAGACCAGGATCCTGATATTGCGGGATTTGAAGATCTCTGTCGGCTTCAGTATTTAAATACTTTATCCTTTCAGTATTTAAATACTTCTTTATCAAACGGGACTTGACTTTAGTGAATTCCAAAGATTCCTTTCCAAACGGTCTTCAGTCCTGTTTCGATGTGAATGCTGTATCCAATTATGTTGTATGCATATTGGAGTAGTCCGATGCTGTATGGAAATATGTTGTATTCGGATAGCTTCCATACTTGGCGTTTACTTAGGCTTTGTTGCTGTATCTTGGTAGCGCGAGAGCTCGCTGTATGCTGGCGCTATGAGAAGGTCTTCGATACAGGATTGACAACTTCGATCGGACTTTCGATACAGTGGCTTGTTGTATGCTGGCTTGCTGTATCAAGCTTTGTTGTTTGGTAATTATCAAAACAACGTTATTTTTCCCAACAATAATTTATTAATTTATCGATATAATAATATTTCGCTAAATTAATAAAATATCCCGGTCCAACATTATTAATTTATAGAGGTTTTACTGATGTTGCTTAAACGAACAATAGTATTTATAAATGTGATAAAGTTTTTTATTCATTGTTTAAAAATCTATCAAACAAGAATTTTTATAAATGATATTTATTGAAAAAAAAAAAAAAAGTTACTTGCGGATTGGATCCAGACCCAAATCATTTAGATCCAATGTGCCTGGATTTGAATCTTGTGTTTATGGATCCGATGGATTCAGATCGAAATCTACGAATAGATCTTGATCTGAATCCAATAGATTTTGACATAGAGCTGGTCCGCTCCCATCCCCAGTTATTGTATCGTTGAGATAACTAGTACTCCCTCTGTCCCAGCCAAGGTTGACAGATGGTGTATATTTGGTGTATTTTAGGTAATGATTGCTATAAGTAATGATGATTAAATGTGTGGCGGAGATAAAAAGTAAAAAGTATTGATGATGAATGAGTGGTGGAGATTAAAAAATAAAAAGTGATTGTTTGATTTGATTGTAAAAAGTGATATATGTAAACTTACTGAAGGGACTACTTTTTGATAGAAATGTAAACTTTTGGGCGGGACGGAGAGAGTATTTAACAGGTGTCGGTGGTTCATCTGCCACTCGATTTAGTTTCAAACTCGGGTTGGGGCCAAGGCCGGTTCCCATTAAAATCAGTCCGATCCGAGTTTAATTTGTTTTTTTTTTTCAATCTATCGGGTTTTGAAGGTTTTCTGGTTTGAAGGTGTTGGGTGCTGGTTTTGGGTTTTCTAGCAGGGAAGTCAACGAATTTTGGAGAAGGAATAATAAATAGCTAAACTAGTTGGGCCCTAAAAAATAGTTACAACTAAACTTAAAAGCCCATATTTATGCTTGAAATTGATTTCTTTAGAAATTACCTACGTAAGTGATTTACAGCCCATTTCACTTCTCTGATTTAACAGTCTGTTCATATTGATTGAATATGATTTGAGATGTTAAACGGGATAGTCCTGGCAGTTTCGGACTAGTCCTAGCGAGCTTCGAACTAAACAATTCGAGCTAAAAAAGTCCAGATTTAAATGAGCTACGAAATATCGGTTCTAACCCTAACTCTAGCGGGCTTCGGGTAAAACGGGCTAAATATTTAAAAAATCTATGTTTTACTTTTTTTATAAGCCATAAAAAAGTAACAATATATGTATTATATATATAGTAGCAAATATAATATAATAAATATATACTAATAAAAAGTACACTTATATATATATATAGGTATATATGTATTAATATAAGTTAAGATTAATAATATATATTATATATATTAATATATTATATATATATGTAATATATAGTAATATGGTGTATAATCTTTTTTTTCTGGCCCGCGGGTTTTTTTCTGGCCCGCGGGCAGCCCGCCAGCCTGGGCAGCCTGCCATTTAGCACGTGGGTTAATCAGTCCAGGCCAAAAGGCTCGGACTTAAACGAGCCGCGAATTAACGACCCTAATCCTATTTTTTAGCAGGTTAAACGGGTTGGTCCGACGGGTCCGGGCCGGTTTAACATCTCTAATACTATAAGATTCAGTTCCTAAATTTAATGTGGAGTTATGATGATAAAGTTTTTAGAGTTAGAACCAAGTTGGAGTCGTTTAGTAGTTGCATAGAGTACAAGATAGCTAATGCTCGGAATTCAATGCAACCTCATAATAATTATACAATCATGAAAGGAGATGAAGTGCAAGGGTTGCCCGAATTGATCACATGGCATTTAGTATAGAATTAAAAGTCGGTTAGATGAAGTGAAGGGTTGCGAAAGGTTGCAAGAATAATTAATGATTTAACCTAATTCATGCCTATATAAACCGGCCAAAATCACATTTAGTATGTACATTTGAAGATGATTCACACATCTTTTAGATCTTTGATTGTTGGTAGCGGTATGTAAATTCTCTTTTGCAACATTTTGGAGATGATTCACACATCTTTTAGATCTTTGTAATTAACTTGGTCTTTTTTTTTCTTAATTTAGTTATCATACGCAGGTACCATGAAAATCATACAAGATCATGCATGCTCACATAAATGGAACCAAAGATTGGGATACCAACTATTTTCTTTGTTTCTTACATATTTAGGTGATTGTTATAGATAAACATATATATATATATATGTATTATGTTAATGCATTTTCATATACAAGTAATTTATATGCGTTTTCTATTGATGTAGCTCACATGTGTGAATCGATTCAAGAAAATGTGCACGAACATGTATGTAAAGCAATATTTAAATGGTTAAATGATACTTTTTAGCATGATTAGTTTATGTAAGTAGTTGCTTTCGAATGCTCTTTGAGAAATATTAGAATGAATTTATCGTGTGCAATTGAATTATTATTGAGAAGAAGGTCCACGCATCGCAAATTGTTTTCTTTTTCTATATGTAGAATCATTAGTGAGAAACCAATATTTACGCTCATTAAATGAGTTTGCCATAATAGCAAAATATGACATATTAAAAATATCACATTGAGTAATGAATAAAAAGGAAAAATACATAATTTTGACTTAAATCCATTTGTAAATTATAATATCAAATAACAAAGTTGAGTTTTAAACATAAGCAAAAGTTCAAACTTTATCGGAAAACAAAACCGGTGCATTTAATGTGAAGTATATACAACATCGAGATGGAAGTGCAAGGCTTGCCGGAATTTATCACATGATATTTAGTAATTAGTCTAGAATTAAAAGTCGGTTATGGAATGAGATGAAGTTGAAAAGGTTGCAAGAATAATTGATGGTTTAACCTAATGCAATATATATAGATATATGTATTATGTTAATGCATTTTCATATACAAGTAATTTATGTGTGTTTTCTATTGATGTAACTCACATATGTAAATTGATTAAAGAAAATGTGCACGAGCATGTATGTAAAGCAACATTTAAATGGTTAAATTATACTTTTTAGCATGATTAGTTTATGTAAGCATGCAACTTGAATAATGAATATAAAAGAAAAGGTACATAATTTTTGCTCAAACCCATTTGTAAATTAAAAAAAAATTAAGTGTAAGACATAATAGTGGAGTCCAAAGGTTTTAGGAATTATTAATAGTGTGTTAATTAATATTCATTTAGTTGGCTATTTAGAATTGAGTTTATTGATAAATTTATTAATATTAGTTAGACTTCAATGTTAATTTTCAATGAAATTAGTTGTACAATAAAATGAGATTAAGCTAAAAAGGTTTGTAACGATTTTTATACAGTTTATGTGGCATTATTATATATACATTATTACACAAACTTTAACTTACAAACTTAATAAAGAAAATATTTAACGCACATTAAACTATAACCAATTAGATAGACCCAGTGTGCTTCATATTACCATGCAAAAATCATCTAATGGACAAGTATTGTAGGGCTAAATAATAGACCAAAAGAAATAAAAGCATTTTTTTTATCATGCAAATAAGTAATAGACCAAAAGAAACAAAGCCATCACAACTTAATAACCAAAAGCCCATATATAAAATACAACACCACAAAACCAAAACAACATCAAACACTTTTAAATTTTTATACAAGAAAGTTAAAACATTTCATACAACATACTAGACAATAATTAAGTATACACTCGCCAATATACAAAAATAATACACGATTAACAATTAGATTCTTAGTCCGTGCGTAGCACGGGTTCTGCATGTCTCGTCTCTAAATATGATTGTATCTTGTTTGTGTTAAATGTTATATTGGTTGACTACTATTTATAGAACGTGCTTGATAAATTTGGTTGCTATTGTTGCATGTTTTATACGAAATAAATTTCAAAATATAAATATATTTTATTTTGTTTATAAAATATTTTTAATCTACTTCTTTTTGTAAATCAACTTCCACTATTATTATTATAATTATAATTATAATTATAATTATTTGTATATATTGAAACTATTATTCAATTATGAAATGATGTAGCGTGCATGGACAAGAAGCCAACTATAAATTCAAAGTCTCATTGATTTCGAAGAATACCGAGAATTCAATATCAAGATTTGTTGATTTCACAGAAATACCGAAAATTGACAGATCTGGAGGAAAACCTTTGATTTATTCAATAAGCAAAAAGTGAATGACAAAACATCTAACAACTTGTTTAAATACCAAATCCTAATCGAGAAATCCTAAGAAAATAACAAAACTGTCCTCGAAGTTCTCGAAATATAATAAACAGTGCTGAAAAACAGTAAAATGCAAATTCGACCCCTATGATGAAGGAATTCACCTGAAAAACCGCCATCGCTCTAGTCTTTCATCAAACCGCCGTTTGTGCATCAAAAACTATAGTCTTTCATCAAAATCTGACACTGGACCAAAAACTTTCAAAATCTGTCGAAATTTTTCGGGAGTTCCAATTTCTGCATGTAATGTAACTCCATTTGACCCCATCAAAAAATAACAAACAAAAGTGCAAGTATAGAGAGCCAACACCCAATATCACAAAACTCTTAAGGGTTTGTTCGACAAAAATAGCTATTGTGGTAGTTGTTAGCTCTGGTATTAGTTCTTAGCTTTTAAATGTTGGTTGCTAGAAGCGGTCAAAATTATTTCTAAAACATATAGTAGTCAGTAAAGCAACGGTTGAATTAGTAAAAAAAGCATATAAATAAATGAAATTATATCTTTAAAAGCTATCCCAAAAGCTACCCAAGAGTTGGATGACCTTATAAAGAGTCGTGGAGTACTATTCCAACTCATTCTCCCTAGAACACCTCAATGAGATGTGCCTGAGGAAAAAAATCGAACCTTATTAGATGTGGTTCGATCTATAATGTGTCAAATAATCTCCCGATCTCTTTTTAGGACCTCATATTTGTTCTCATGCCATTTATTATGGACGCTATAATAAAAAAATATAACGGTAAAACTACTTATTAGTCACATGAACCGAATTGCTAAAATGGTAGCTATTAATTATCTTTTAGCGACCTAGATTCAATTTTACAATGCCCTTATCTATACTTATAGCTATGCAATTCCATATTAACGGCCATGAATTGGAGACATATAGTTATGGTTAATTTAATATCACCTTGATTATTAATTAGTAATTACCTTTTAATCACACAACCATATATCTCCGGATGTCCCATCGGCCGTTCCATATGTGAACAAAAATCTCCCCGCGCGAAATTTGAAATAATCATTTCACAATATCAATATTTATTAATCTATTCAAAAGTTAATTATTTTAATTTTACCAAAACACTAATTCGATTACGAAAAAGCTATCCTACAAGATTATTTCACCTACACGCGATAAGACCATATCTCAAGTATGATCATTATAAGTAAAGTTATATATGATCAAACTTTAAAAAAGTACTTCAAAAAGATATTACCCAACACTTCGTAAAACTAATTTTTCATTATTGGCTGAAAAACCAGTTTATCGCTCGTCCCTGCCCCCCTCCCCCAAAAAAAAAAAAAAAAACGTTTTTTATCAACTATTTTTTTATGTTGTTTTGAATATATGAAGAAAAAAAATTTCCAAAACCAATAGAATATCCAATTAAAAGTCATTTCATTTCCCCAAATACTAGGTTGCAAATCGAGCTGCTCACGAGCATGCTCGGTCAAAGCTCGAATCGAGCTTGAGTTGACCAAACTCGACTCGTAAATACTTAACTCGTGAACTCGCGAGCATTTAAATTATTTTTATAATTTTATTATATATGTATAAATATCTATAATATTTAATTATTTATTATTAATAATATCACAATTATATTTGTTAAAATTGATAGTTTTGTTATTGTTTTTAACAAAACATAAAAAGTAAAAAATAAAAAAATAATAAAATATGCTCGCGAGTGCTCGAAATACTGCTCGAGTCGAGCTCGGCTCGAATCTTGCAGTTCGTTCGAACTCGAGCTCAATTAAAAGTAACAAGCATCGCTCGTTAATACCGAAGCTCGACTCGCTAGTCATGTCTGCAGCCTACCAATTACTCTTTGCCCGGCCCGGAAAGAAACACAGAAACACCACTTTCCCAATAAAAAAGATCTCAATCTGATAGGCAATCTGGCTTGTCCTAGACAAAACCAAATTTCCAGCTAAAACATGAAGGAATATTGTCTGGAATGTCCTCATATATTTGACAAAAGAAGTTCCAACAAATCTGCATAATATTCCAAGACAGACAAAGAGAGATACTAAGATGTATGCACATGATTAGATATTCCCTAATTAATGAAGCACTAGCAAACACCAATAGAACCGATCTCCGTAGACCTGTCCGACGCCGTTTTCCGAACCAGAGACCTAATTTCCGGCGACAGTCCATCGAATTCCGGACCTTCTGGAACAGTCGAAAACGAGTCGCAGACAACATAAATTCCTTCTCTCGAATGATTTTCCCCAAATTCGATGTTGCTCTTGGGCTTAAAAACTGATCGGATGAGCCTGTGCAGAGATCGGGATATCTTAGACGGGGATTTCTTATTCGGCGGCGGCGGCGGCGGAAAGCGGCGGCGCTCGGATAAATGGGGCATCGACAAGGTTCTAGAAGTTATGGCGGCGTCGAGTTGCTTTTCGAATGATTTTAGTTCGAACGAGTCGTAGAGAGAGCTGCCGCAGTCCCATATTACGTGTTTGGGTTTGTTCGATGATGGTGGTTGATTCGTAATTGTTTTCTCCATCCTTTTTTTTTTTCCTTCTGTTTCTAGATTGACAGAGGACTAGGAAGAAGATGATACTGAAGCGCGGGGAGCTTTCGTGATGGTGTGTGAGATTTCAAGGTGTTTAGAGAGAGAGAGAGAGAGAGAGGGAGTCCGTTGTTCACGTCTTTGCAAAGTCGGCCACAAGCTATATAGGTTGGTGTGTTAAATGCGGATGTTGCTTTGAGATAGCTTTTAATTTGTTAGACGACTTTGCATTATTTGTTGAATGGAGGTTTGCGCCCAACTCATCCTCGCACCAAAAAGGCGAAATCCCTCGCTTCTGCGCCCTACATCCCTGGGCGTTGGTGGAGGAATTAAATAATGGTATTTCAACGGTCACTAGGTGAAGCTTGATCTTAGTGCGCGAGGCTATCCCCACATTGGAGGATAAAACTCACATCACTGCATCGGGACTCGAACCTACGTTCAGAAGCAATCCGCCACCCAGAATTAGGCTAACGCCATGCGGACAGCTTTGGGTCTTTTAAAACTGCTCTTTGTTTACTCGGAGCACGGCAAGATGGAGTCAAAAGGATTTTGAGTCTCAAAATAATTTATTTGTCGTGCTAGACAGGTCTCGTGCGACAAGTTCGATATTGTAGTAAGGTAAGGTAAACACTTTGGTAGGTGCTTTTGAGGTACGAGGCATACGTCCTAAAAATATAAGAAGATAAGCTCAAAGTAAATAGAACCCTTAAAACTAATCTTTAAAGATAATAATAAAATTCTATATCTTGCATCTACCTTAAGAGCTCATGATGTTTCTTGTATCCATGTATTTTCCTATGATTATTTCATATACACAGATAATAAGAAATGTGACGATCTTTCGAGCAAACTAGAAATCGCAATTGATTTTATTGATATTTTTCAGATTCATGATTAACGGGTTTTGTTCTTCTTTTTTGTTCCCTTCATTCTTTTGGACGTTATGAGTCTATTTGGACACAGTTTAGAAATTGGTGATAGTTGGTCTTACTCGACTCGGGTTTGCACATAAAATCGATAAAAAACTACTTCCCAACATATTTTTGTAATGATTTTTCATAATCTTCAATTATCTGTATACCTTAGAAAAACCAAAACATGTGTTTGTTGACCAAACGAGGCATGAACAAATTATTATAGGAAAAAAGTCCCTGTGATCAACAATGCGTCTCTCAAATTATCTTTTTTTTTTATTTTCGAAGTTTTGGATATATTCAGACACTTTATGGTACTTAGGGGAAAATGCAGATCGCCGGTTTATTGGGATGAAGTATGTGAGTTTGGGCCCTGAGATGATCGAGAAAACCGTGGATGTAGTAGAGAAAATCCGTGAAAGGATTAAGACAGCTCAAGATCGCCAAAAGTCCTATGCCGACAAGAGAAGGAAGGACCTCGAGTTTAACATTGGAGAGAAGGTCTTCCTAAAGGTAGCCCTGACTAAAGGAGTATTCGATTTGGATCGAGGAACAAGTTGAGACCAAGATACGTCGGACCATTTGAGATCCTCGACCGGATTGGATATTTGGCATACCTTTTGGCATTACTACCAGAATTTTCAGCAGTACATAATGTTTTTCACGTCTCACAGTTGAGAAAATACGTTCACGATCCTAGTCACGTGATCAACTATTTGACAGTAGAAGTGAACAAGGATCTCACCTACATCGAACAACCAGTTGCGATAATCGACAGAAAGATTATTCCATTAAGGAATAAAGAGAGAGTGCTCGTCAAGGTTCAATAGAGAAATCACGCGCATGATGAAGCTACTTGGGAGCTTGAAGAAGAAATTCGAACTCGTTATCCCGATTTTCTTATTCATGGTAAGTATACTATTTTCGAGGACGAAAATTTTTCCAACAGGGGTAGGATGTAATACCCGCTAAATTTAGAAAAATTAATTCTTAATTTATTAATTATTTTTATAGTAAATATTGAATAGTAATTCAATTTAAATTATCAGTTGGGCTTATGATTATTTATTGAGCCCAATTCATGAATTTCTAATTTAACCATAGACCCAAGTCAATTAATTAAAGCCCAATAAATATTCCCAAGCCCAGATCATATAAATAGTTAAGAGCCCAATTAGTATTATAATATCCAGTCCAAAATCTTTATCCTGTACACACGATCAGAACATGGAAGGAATTTTTCTACACCTTCATCAACCACCTTAGTGGAGTAATGGGCATCATGGGGGGGGAGTTACACATCATGAGGAGAATCGGTTAACAAGTTCTACTCCTATAAAACCAAAAATATGGAAAAAGAAAGGAAAAGAGAAGAACACTTCAGAAATCCTCGCAAGAAATCAAACAGCAAAATTCGTTTTATCACTTTCCTCAGTTGAAGCCTTCGCTGGAGAAATTCTTCTGTCTCCGTCGGTATCAGTTTTATCTCCATCCCGGACACCAAAAATTACATACAATTCATCTCTAAATTACATAACAACTTCTAACACCACCTAACACAATCCATAGGTAATGTTTCCCTCTAACACAATCCATAGGTAATGTTTCCCTCTGCTCAATTCTTTCGATTACAAAGCAAACACACACCAAAATATTCTTCTCATCTTTATGCAAATCGATCCTTCACGACCTTCAAGTATTAAACGTCTCACATCTTCAAAATTTTCCCAACTAAACAACCTGGAACCTTGCTCCGCCACGCCGACCTCTGCCTCCGCCGCGACAACACTCCTTCAGTCGCGCACAGAGAGCCGCCGCTGCCGTACAGCGCCGCCACCGCGATCGAGCTCCGTCAAACCCGATCCAACCCACATCTTCGTCCGCCAGGACCCGAGTATAGGGCTTTGGAAACCAGATCAGGGCTAGGGCCCGTCCGGAGCATTTAGATGCCCATGGCGAAAAGCCAAAAATATGCCCTTTTTTACGCATATGAAAAACAAAGCAAAATACCAAACTCATCCCACGTTCAATCTCTATTAAATAAAACAAAAATAACACAACGGGGGATATAAACCAAAATCCCGTATAACAAAACATAATATAAATCACCTAAAATGATGTCTGCGTGCGTTCTTTGAAGCAAAAATATCTATCACTTTAGTATAGTCAATATTTGCTAAAAACTTACTCTCAATACTCAAATTGTTAACCCGTTCAATCTTTCTTGACTCATGGTAGACCGCAGATATGACTTCAACAACTTCAATTTCTAAAAGCTTCTTTCTGCAGATGCTACAGTGACGGGTACGGTCAGCAAAATCCTATAAGCAAACAATACATGTGGAAACATGTCCATCTTCTTTGCAAACTCCATAATTTGTATTGATGTCCAAGGATTTTCTCTCGCAGATGCGTCTTTCGGTAACATTTCCTGCAAAACTTGTAACTCCATAAATAAATATTGCCCATCAATATCACAATCATCACCATTAGTTAAACAAATTCAAGATTCAAACAACTTTTTTTCAGCTCATCATCATGTAAACAAACTAACTTCCGTCCATCAAACAAAAAGCCAAAAATAGAATCAAATTCTTTCATTTGTTCAAATCTAGTTCGTAACTGAAAAAGAGCCATATCAACTAAAACAAGAAAGTAGTCAGTTCTAAACATCTCTTGAGCAGATTGTTGTTCTCTCCCGGTATTTGGAATTTCATCAAATTATTTTTTTCTAGAAAAGAATGTTTTACTGCAAACTCGGGCTCAATTCCAACAGTATATGCGATTTCTTTAGCTTCATTAATAGCACATGTAAATCCATTTTCTCTGTATTTTTCAAAAAAGACAACTAATCCCTCTATATTCTGCACTGCAATATCAAGAAACATATCATTTGATTGTAAGTTCTTACTAACTAAATTAATTCTATACAAAACTTCATGCCAAATAACCAAACTTGCAAGAAATTCAAAACTTGAAAGCTCACCATTTACCAAAGATTCGGCATCCCTACAAACTTTTCAATCCTCACTTACTTGAGCTAATTGTATTAAAGCATCTTTAATTTGGCCAATTTAAGTTTTAATAGCTCTAACCCTTTCAATGTGACATTCCCAACGAGTAGTAGATAAAGATTTCAAAGTCAAATCGTCAATATGTTCTAATAAAACAGTCTATCTATTTGTAGAATTAGAGAACACATTGTATATAGTCTGACAAGTACCAAAAAAAGTTTTTGCTTTATGACAAGAATTTGTCATATCACATAAAACCAAATTAAGACTATGGCAACCACATGGCATATAAAAGGCTCTAGGATTTATATCAAGTAATCTTTTTTGCACACCTTGATGTTTACCTTTCATATTAGACCCATTGTC
This sequence comes from Orobanche coerulescens, assembly GCA_033398695.1. Taxonomy (NCBI): domain Eukaryota; kingdom Viridiplantae; phylum Streptophyta; class Magnoliopsida; order Lamiales; family Orobanchaceae; genus Orobanche; species Orobanche coerulescens. The sequence goes on along the minus strand of CM065805.1, from coordinate 22,039,069 downwards.
ATATCCTTGTCCCCGCACACAATTGAAATCTAAACCAAGTGATTTCTGTAATGCCCGGATAATTATTGTGTATTTATCCTGTATTCGATCTTGTAAGACTCGACTTTGTGATGTTATTAATCGAAGATTGGTTTCCTGTATTCATATCCTTACATTTTCGTATCTCCAACATTTTGCATGCATGGTTTTGCACGTCATAACGTACGCTAGATGATGATCTTAGCGAACGCTACGACTGCAATATAACATACATTATCTGTTAAGCTTAACGTACGTAAGCTCAGTCAACTCGAGATACGACAAGGGTTGGCATGTCGGGGCCAGTGAAGATTCGTGAGATGCTCCGCATGAAGCTGGACGGCTTTCCATCTAAGCAAGTCAACGGACTTAACGTACGCTAAAGGGGGATTTTTAACATACGCTAAGGTCCTAGCGATTATGTACGTAAAACTGTATGCTAACGTACGTAAGCCAATGCCAGAAACAGGTAAGTGAGCTCTAGACAGACATTAACGTATGCTAATCTTCGAGCATAGCGTACGCTAGGGATGTTATGTATGTAATGTATTGTGTTTAGCGTACGTAATGGGTAAGATTTCTATTTATAGACCTCAACCCCCATTGCATTTCTCACCCTCACCTTGGCCGATTTTCGTGTTCTGGAGACTATCCCTCACCATTTATCCCTCATATCATCGTCCTAGCTTGATTTTTTGAAGATCATAGACCCTTGTGGATTGGTGTTCAAGCCTACGGTGTTGAGTTTCTTCAAGTTCTTCGTTGTTCGTCACTATATTGAGGTATGTGATCCTTCACCAACTGGTTTAACATGTTCTTAGTGATGTTTTGGACATGTTTTAAGTTTACCTAATCAGTTATATTCGTGAGGAGTCTTACATTATGGTTTTAGAAGATTAAATTCGGTGATACTTCGGTTCCCTTTGGTTGTTGAACATGTTGAACGAACCTTATAGTGATTAGATTCTTGAATATTAGCAGCATGAGATCATGAACCCAATTATAATAACTTTTCGGAGATTATCTAAGTTCTTAGAAATGGTATGATCCAGCATTTAGTTGGAGAAATTAATGGATTGAGCTTAAGATTAATTCCTAGAAGGAGATGATAATCAAGTTGAACCTAGTGAATAAATCCTTATGATGATTCATCGAGGTTTTTCGATATCTTGTTATTGAAGAACATGATTAGAATCCTTCTAAGATGAATTTCATTTCATATTGTATCATTCGACCGAAGAAATGTGTTTGAACTTGGATAGTATTCTATGAGATTGTTGCCCGGCCGAATAACGTAGTGTCGGTTCAACCGAATGAAGTAGGGCAGAATAGTTTCATCGCCATAATAGAGTATAACATGCCTTGTGTTGATTCGTTTGATGATTAGAACGATTATCCAGAACCGTTAGTTATACTGGTATTATTGTTCGATGAAGGTTTGGATTTTGGTGAGCTGATCGAGTGAGAATTCTCCGAGCGGATTGAAGCCTATTCGTAGTAGCAATTCTTATCGCCATTTCTGAGGCAAGTATCGTATTTTGAAATTGTTATTATTGGAATTTTTTATCATGCATACAGTTTATTCATGTTGTTGAACATGAGTTTAGTTCCTTTAAATTATCATGGTATTCGTTATTGATTTCTTGAATGTTCATGTGGATGGACATATCGATTTGGCATATGTATATGCATGGTTTGTGTTTGTGTATGTTGTGATGATCCGAAGGGATCGAGCGATCTATGTTGAGGGCGCTGGATCAGATGTCCACCATGCGTTGGTCCGACGGGATCATCATGGGGATCTATGCTGAGGGCGCTGGACCGTTGGACGGGTTTTCCACCATGCGTTGGTCTGACGGGATCATCATGGGGATCTATACTGAGGGCGCTGGATCATTGGATTACCCTGTGTTGTGTTGATGGAATCACGTGGATTCGCATCGTTGGATTCCGGTGGCAAAAGTCCGTTTTATGTAATTTATGATGCATTGTTGTTGCATATCCGATTTATGTATTATGATACTTGTACTAGCATCGTTCTGATAACCCCTTCGGGGGTGGACATTTGTTTTGATGTTCAGGTAGCCGAGGAGTGGGGAAGCAACCACAGTGCCGACATGACGATGAAGTGGCTCAGTGATGTAGAATGATGTTGTCTTGTTTTCTAGTTATTTTTCAGTACTCGAGTACGCGTATTTTTGTTGGTGTTTGGAATGCTTGTAATAATGGACTCATTTGAATTGTTGAACTAGTTTTAAATTATAATCTTAATGGTACTTTGGTATTATTTTCCGTATTTATCAAATTAGCCTTGTAAATTCTTATATAAAGGATTTACGGCGCTGTAATTATTCCGAATATATCGGAGTATTACAGAATATGGTATCAGAGCTAAGATTCATGGATATCTTGGCAGTCGGGTTTAGTTGGGTCTGATTATGTTATTTGATTTATGGGTCGTTTGTAACATCACTGCTCAGCCAGCGTCGTCATGTGGACCGTGGTTGTAAGTCTTCTAATCTCATATACTACCGTTTTATTTAACTTTTGTTTTGTGAATATTGACGGACTTTCTTTTAGAAAATTTTGCCCTGAATATTGAGTATTTGTGTTTACAGTATGTTGAGGGGAGGTCGTGGATTCGGACGCGGTTGTGGACGCGGACGTGGTAATGCGAGACAGGAGGACTCAGCGTCTACCCCAGAATTATCGGCTAGTCGAACCGATTTCCATTCTGGAGGACAACAGGGATCAGCGAATGATTACGCAAATCCTAACATGCCGGGGGTGCTTCAGCAGGTGGTCGCTCAGACGACCCAGTTCGCTCAGGTGGTTGACCGCATGCAGACGATGATGGACCAGCAGCGCAATGAGGATAACCGAGGAGACAGGTGGCTTACGGAAGTGGTCAAGTTACACCCACCGAAATTCGACGGTTCTGCCGATATGCCTACTTGGGATCACTGGATGATGGAGTTGGAAAAGATATTTGCGGGGAGTGACCGAAAAGTTCCGATCACCCAGTATTTTCTGATTGGGGAGGCTTTAGACTGGTGGGATGCTGTTCGACCTGAGGATCATAATGCTGACTGGACGGAATTCAGATTAATGATGAAAGCACAATATTGTCCCCGTCGACTTAGAGAGGCTAGAGTCCGAGAGTTTTTCTCCCCGCAGAGTTCGGAGGCATCTGTGACAAACATAACCAAGACCTTTAATCACCAGCTGACCTGTGTGCGACACTTGGTCAGGACCGAGGCAGAAAAGATTTTCCATTTCGACATGCGGATGAAGCCGGAGATTCAACAGTATATGTCCGGATTCGAATGTACTACTTTGCGACAGTATCAGGACAAAGCACTGGCCTACGACATGAAAGAGGTGGCAGTGGAGAAATCAATGGAAGCAAAGAAACAGAAAGTGTCTGGCAACTTCACGGAGAACAGGAGTAGTGGGCCCCGCAAGGGCCAGTCTTCATTCATTCATCTAGGAGACCCCCGCATCCTTCCCGAGGCGGAAAGAAGTTCCGAACAGCATCAACGGTTTCAGACGCAGCGAAGAAATGTTATAACTGTGGTAAAGTAGGGCATGTTCGGCGTGATTGCTACGCACCTTCTGTGACCTGTTTCAAGTGTGGACAGGAAGGCCATCATGCAACTTTTTGCGGAAATGTGACTAGATCTATTGGTACTCGCACTCCTGCACCGGTTCCTAAAGAGGCAAGTGTGAACCAGACACAGCAAAGTGGTTTCCAGCAGCAGAATGTTGGGAAAAGAGAGGCGTCCAGTGCTGGTTTCGTTCCTTCGCGCCTTTACGAGATGAGGAGGTCAGACGATCAGAACACTGTTGTTGCATCAGGTACGATTCAGATCCTTTTGCAATCAGTTAATGTCTTATTCGATTCAGGAGCTACACATTCTTTCATATCACTGAACTGTATTAATCGTTTGAAAATCTCGTGTTTATATGATTGTGAGCCTTATGTTGTGGGATTTACGAGTGGAGAGAGAACTGTGGGAACCCTAGAAACTAGAGATTTTCCAGTGTCTATAGGAGGGAGAGATTGGCCATCAAATCTTATTGTGGTCGACATTCATGGTGACGATTTAATTCTCGGAGACGATTAGCTCAATCGTTATGGGGCTATTTTGAATTACCGAAAGAGAGTTATTTCTATCATTGCTGATGAAGGATCTGAACATTTATTCAAAGGATGGAGACCGGGAAGCTCAGGAAAATTGATCAAAGCCATGAAAGCAGTGAAATTGCTAAAACAGGGTTGTTACGGATTTTGGTGTTGTGCCATGAAGAAAGAAGGAGTAGAGCTCACATCTATTCCAGTGGTAAACGAATTCTCAGACGTATTCCCTGACGAACTACTTGGGTTACCTCCGCGAAGAGAAGTAGAGTTTTGTAACACCCCAAACTGGGCGGATATTACAGTGCCGTGAATCCCCGACTGGGACCCACCAGGCGAATGAAAATGATGAATTAAATAATATAATTGTAGTACTGAACCACAATATATTACCAAATACTCCGATGAGGAGTTTAAGTACAATACACCAGGACAATACCGAATACTAGTATATTTTATATGAAGATAAAATACACAACCCTGAATGAAACGGAGTATCCAAATGAAAGTCTGCAGCGGAAAATAAAGGACAACCACATGAATAACTGAAAGATCGGGCCCCCCCTACTAGTATCACTGGGACTCCTAGCCATCAACATGCTATTCCCGTGCCTTTGCCTTGCCATGACCTGAAAAACAAAATCCCCAGCCGGGGTCAGTTACACAGAACAACAATCCTCAAGGGTTGAAAATACACAAACATGATATATCCGAAGTTATGAAATATCCTTAGTTATGAATTATGCTGAAGAGGAGTATCATAGTACGCCCGTAGTGTTCTGTGCAAGTGTACAAGACGGATGACCGGACACACCCGTCCTTGTACCTAATTAGTCTCACGGAGTTAATCTTTACCGTGTGCACAGTCCAATGTATCACTCCCAATACATGGCCATCACGTGCCCGACTAAAAATTCCACACATCCGCACCCGGCCACGCAATATGAACCCAGAAGGTCATATGAACGAGAATGACCAAAATGAATATCAATGAATAATAATAATCTGACAAGGTCAAGAATGACTCACCGAGATGAAAGTAATAATGAAGTGATTGATAGTTTCAATGAAATGATTGGAACCGTCGTTTCTTGTTAATGAAGTGATTGTTCGACGATTACAAGTCTCAATATGATTAATACAATGATGAATGAGTTATGATTATGAATGATCAACAATAAAAGGAATGAATATCCTTTTAACCGAGTAAGAATTAACTTACACAACACCGTTGACAATTATCCTTCCACGAACAACGTCTTAAATGAGATATCGGTCGCTCGAACAACCTTGAATAACACAATCACCAACAATCCGTTCAACATACGAATCAAACATGAATATAACGAACTCAAAACGTCGATACGATTAAATCAAGTTCATTGGGGCATTATAACGAACACTTTGTGGCCAACTTCGATTGATTACAACCAAACCTCAATAATACCAATATCAAAACCCCAAGAAGTGTTTCAAACCAACAAAACATCTTCAATACGATCAAAAATCCAATATGAATATACAAATTCGTGATTACAACAACGATTAATCGAACACCCCCAAATCCAACTCAATATTCAAAGTGTTCTTGAATAATCCTTCAATAATCCAATGAATAATCAAACATATCCATAATCATGCGTATATCACTTCATACAACATGATCTTAACATCCAAAACATCATATCTCAACACAAATCGAAAATCCAAGAGGTTTGATGAAAATTACCTTTGACGATCCAAGCACTATGATCCGGAGAAATACGCGATAGATCGAAGATTCGAGCCTCACAACCGAATGAAAATGATGAAAATCCAACACTCAAGTGATAGATGATGAAGATCCTCTCCCTCAAGCTCTCTCTCTCTCGTATGAAGGTGAAGAAATGGAGAAAAATGAGCTGAACTCGCTCAACAAATGCAATTATCGGGTTGACTGCCCCGTGTGCCGCGGCTCAGCCGAAGTGTGCCACGGCACAGGCCCAAAAACGCTCCTAGTGGTCGGCAGCGTGCCGCGGCACGGACGAGTGTGCCGCGGCAGTGTCTCAGCAGTGTGCTGCGGCCCTGCCGGCATGTGCCGCGGCATAGAGTACAGACGCTGAATGGCCGAAAATGTTATACGAGTGTGCCGCGGCCCGGCCAGGTGTGCCGCGGCAGTGACTCGGCAGTGTGTCGCGGCCCGGCCGACATGTGCCGCGGCACAAAGTACAGTCCGCTCGGCCAAAAACTGGAACATGTGTGTGCCGCGGCGCACACTCCTTGTGCCGCGGCCCACACCCCCCCTTGGGTCCTAAAATGAAGAAAAATGACCCGGGAAGAGAATAAAAGCAATAGGAATCGATATTTGGGAACTAATAACACGAAATGGAGGTACGGAAACCCCAAAACGGTGGTTCCAAGCAATGATTACAAGGATTCGTCCAACAAGAACACGATTTGAAAAATGAAGAGATTTGAAATGACATGAATTCCAACGTCAACATCGACTAGTGAATTAATTACCACATGTGAGATAATACTCTTATCTCGATTCCCGAATAAGGTTGAAACAATGTACAATATCGATACACAACTCGAAGTTATTCCGAACGGTGAACACGGACGAATGATTATAATCAAGTGAAAGATTACATAGTGACAATTACCGAATGAAATTACTGAATGATAATGACTGGATTACAACCGGGTATTACATACACCCCCCCTAAATAAGTTTCGTCCACAAAACTAAGGGTCAAACAGCTCGGGATAACTCTCCCGCATACTATCCTCGGTTTCCCAAGTAGCCTCTTCGACTCCGTGCCTAGACCACTGAATTTTGACCAAAGAAATCGACTTATTCCCCAACTGTTTGATTCGCCGCTCTAAGACTCGTATGGGACGCTCCTCATACGAATGATCATCAGCAATCTCGATTTCGTCGAACTGAAGTATGTGACTCGGGTCGGCAACATACTTCCGTAACTGAGAGACGTGAAACACATTATGAATTCGGCTCAACGCCGGAGGTAAGGCCAATCGATAAGCTAGCTCGCCTACTCGATCCAAAATCTCAAACGGTCCAATGAATCTCGGACTCAACTTTCCCCGTTTTCCAAAACGGAAAATACCTCGACTTGGGGATACCTTGACCAACACGTGGTCACCTGCCTCGAACTCTAGTGGTCGACGACGATTATCTGCATATGATTTCTGTCGACTCTGAGCGGTCAACAAACGACTCCTGATCAAAGCTACCTTCTCACGGGCGGCTATAAGCATATCGAACTCGGTGCCGATTGATTCGGATAGGTCATCCCAACATAAAGGAGATCGACAACGAAGACCGTACAAGGCCTCGTAAGGTGCCATCTTAATCGAAGCATGCTAACTATTATTATACGTGAATTCGATCAATGGTAGTTGGGCTTCCCAATCGTCTTTCCAATCGAGGACGCATGCCCTCAATATGTCCTCTAATGTCTGAATAGTTCTCTCTGATTGTCCGTCGGACTGAGGATGAAAAGAGGTACTGAGATTAAGCTGAGTTCCCATAGCAAGATGAACTGATTTCCAAAAATGAGACACAAACCGTCCGTCACGATCGGAAACGATACTTTTAGGAGTACCGTGCAGTCTCACTATCTCTTTGATGAACAGCTGGGCAAGTCTCTCGGGACCCCACATATCCTTAATCTCAAGGAAATGATCTGACTTAGTTAAGCGGTCCACAATCACCCAGATCGTATTCATGCCACGATGACTCATCGGCAAACTCGTGATGAAATCCATAGAAATGTCTTCCCACTTCCATTCTGGAATAGGGAGAGGTTCCAGCATACCCGCCGGTCGCTGATGTTCATGACATGTTGACAGGTTAAGCATCTCGAAACAAATTCTGCTACCTCTCGCTTCATATTACTCCACCAGTAATTTTGTTTCAAGTCCTTGTACATCTTGCTAGACCCCGGATGAACAGAATAAGGGGTAGCATGAGCTTCTCTCAAAATTGAGTTTTTCAACTCGTCATTCGCCAGTACACACAACCGATTCTTAAATCTCAAAAGTCCATCCTCGTGGATCACGAATCCAGGGGCTTTCCCCTGAGCCACATCCTCACTGATGCGCAACAATGCTGGGTCTGAAACCTGATTCTCCCTGATTTCCTTCTCAAGAGGCGATGAAATCTCTAACATACAAAGCTGTCCCTGAACTCGCTGAAGCCAGACCTCGATATCGGGTCTAAGGAATTCCTGCTGAAGCTCCTTCTGAACTGTTAAGCGAGCAAGCATCTGCTCCTGAACAGACTTACGACTCAAGACGTCGGCGACAAGTTCGCCTTCCCCGGGTGGTAAAGGATCTCGATATCATAATCTTTGATTAGTTCCAACCACCGCCTCTGTCGCATATTTAACTCCTTCTGAGTAAATATATATTTCAAACTCTTGTGATCAGTGAAGATTTGACAGGTAACGCCATAAAGGTAATGACGCCAGATTTTCAAAGCGAACACCACGGCTGCTAGCTCCAGGTCGTGGGTCGGATAATTAACCTCGTAAGGTTTCAATTGCCGTGAAGCATAAGCAATAAGCTTCCCATTCTGCATGAGTACACATCCGAGACCCTGTCCGGACGCATCACTATAAACTACAAATCCTTCCGTCCCTTACGGTAAGGAAAGTACAGGTGCCGACATTAACCGGCTCTTGAGTTTCTCAAAACTCCGTTGACACGCGTCGGACCACGTGTATTTCTTATCCTTTCGCAAAAGGTTCGTCAAGGGTTGAGCGATTTTAGAAAATCCTTCCACAAACCGCCGATAATAATCGGCTAATCCGAGAAAGCTTCGGATTTCCTTTACATTCTTCGGAGGTAACCAATCCTGGATAGCCTCCGTCTTCTGAGGATCAACACGCACTCCATCTGATGAAATTACATGCCCGAGAAAAGTCACTTCGGACATCCAGAACTCGCATTTGGAAAACTTTCCATAAAGTTGCTCTCGTCTCAACACGTCGAGAACCTGATGAAGATGAACCTCGTGTTCCTCTCGGTTACGAGAATAAATCAAAATGTCATCGATGAAGACAACAACAAACTGATCCAAAAAGTCGATGAAAACCCGATTCATTAACTCCATGAATACCGCAGGTGCATTAGTGCATTAATTAACTCCACGAACTCATAATGGCCATAGCGTGTTTGAAACGCCGTCCTCGCGATATCCGACTCTCGGATCCGCAACTGATGATATCCAGATCTTAAGTCGATCTTGGAAAATACTGAAGCTCCCTGTAGAGGATACTAATCTTGATCATCACACTGTTCAACTCCTGATAATTAATATACACACGAACCGAACCATTCTTCTCCTTGACAGATCACACTGGTGCTCCCCACGGGGACGCACTCGGTCGGAGATAACCTATCTCGAACTATTCCTCAAGTTGAATCTCCAACTCCTGCATTTCGGTCGGGGCCATCCGGTACGGTGCCTTCGATATCGGGGACGTACCGGGCTCCAACTCAATCATGAATTCCACATCTCTCTGTGGAGGCAAACCAGGTAACTCGTCTAGGAATACATCGTCAATCGATGCCAATGATACCACGAATGATTGAACATTTCGATTGCCCTAGAATGGTCAATCGATGAAAATGATACAATGAATGATTGAACAGCTCGATTGCCTTAGAACGGCCAATCGATGAAAATGATACGATGAATAATTGAACAACTCGATTGCCTTAGAACGTCCAATCGATGAAAATGATACGATGAATGATCGGACAACTCGATTGCCTTAGAACGGCCAATCGATGAAAATGATACGATGAATGATCGGACAACTCGATTGCCTTAGAACGGCCAATCGATGAAAATGATACAATGAATGATTGGACAACTCGATTGCCATAGAACGGCCAATCGATGAAAATGATACAATGAATGATTGGACAACTCGATTGCCTTAGAACGGCCAATCGATGAAAATGATACGATGAATGATCGGACAACTCGATTGCCTTAGAACGGCCAATCGATGAAAATGATACAATGAATGATTGGACAACTCGATTGCCTTAGAACGGCCAATCGATGAAAAGGATACAATGAATGATTGGACAACTCGATTGAGGAGTTACTCTGCTTCCATCATATTAATAATTCCTCCGGAACAACGGGGATCACCTCCCTGAAGCACACATTCGACCCCAACGATGGAAATGATAGTGACCATACGCTTACGAACATTGAGGGGTATCATGACGATCCATTCCACTAATATCCGATATACATCGTCCTTAAGTAAATCCACCACGATTTGGTCCCTCAACCAATCATGGTCATTTAAACTTAATTCGGTATGATTTCTGAAAATTCTTCCATCACCAGGTAGACCGATGGTATGAGGTCCACAAGCAATAGGACTATCCAAATTAACTCTATTCAAACATGATTCGAATATGAATGAATGCGGTGCACCAGTATCAAAAGGTACACACAGGTTGAAATAAAATTATGAGTATACCTGAGATCATTCGGGCCACGGGATCGTCGATCCTCTTCATCACCTGAATCCTGGACTTGCCGGCCCCCGAACCTGACGCTCCCGTCTGATAAATATGAGCTCCGACTTTATTCACTTCCATCGTCTTAAACGATGTTGACAGAGTAGTCCGATTCTGAATCGCTGATTGCTTCGGGGCCTGACTTGGAGTCCTTTCGGCAAAAACGTGCCTTATGCCCAAAATTCCCACAATTATGACACGTGATAGACGGTTTCAGACACTTAGTGCTGTAATGACCCGGCGTTCCACAGTTGAAACAGGTGATGGCCGAACTGGCCGCTCGAGACTGAGATCTCGCACGATTATGCGCCGTAGGAGGTCGTTCAGAAACGATAGGGTCCGCACGAGGCTTCTTGAATGTTGACCGACCGCCTTCGGACTGATTACGCTTCGTTGACTTCTTGGTGACAGATAAAGGTTGTTCAGCAATTTCCTTAGTAGCAGGCTCATACGGGAGAGTTCTCTCGATTAAATCAGCCAGAGTGGCGCAATGATGATTGAGCAATTGCATATGGGTCATCATGACCTGCATAAAAGTGAGTGGATCAACCCGAACATCTTCTGATCGAGCCGAGTCCTGGGTACGATTTCCCGATAGCGAGTGATTATTTCCCGAGTTTCGGCCCGCACCGCGGCCTCTCCCCGTGCATCCCCTGACAGCTCTCTCCATACTGAAGTAGGAAGGTCGCATAATGATTATATTTCCCGCATGAATATCACGTTATGATTATGACATGAGATGATGAAAATGAGCATATACGCTCTAACACAGTGATTACATGAATGATTAAATGAGGTGACATGATTATCTGATGAAATTATTGAAATGATTATCTTGAACAAGTTACAAGATTAATGATATGATCTTCCAGATCAACAACTGAGTAATGAAATGAATTGAGTGATTAATGAGTTAACATGACCGTCCTGGTCAAAATGAAAATGATGATTGAGGATTGTAACTGATGAATTATGAATGAATGATTCTTATTGCCAGAAATTATACCATGGCGTTAGAAATCTTACAGTTCTTGGTCTGATTGGCTCGGCATTTGCACAGGTCATACGTGATGCGAAAGTCCAATGATACTAGTCCGATGACGATGATTTCAAATGAGACATGACTCGGAAGGTAGTATTCAAAACCACGCTCCGATACCAACTCTGTAACACCCCAAACTGGGCGGATATTACAGTGCCGTGAATCCCCGACTGGGACCTACCGGGTGAATGAAAATGATGAATTAAATAATATAATTGTAGTACCGAACCACAATATATTACCAAATACTCCGATGAGGAGTTTAAGTACAATACACCAAGACAATACCGAATACTAGTATATTTTATATGAAGATAAAATACACAACACTGAATGAAACGGTGTATCCAAATGAAAGTCTGCAGCGGAAAATAAAGGACAACCACATGAATAACTGAAATATCGGGGCCCCCTACTAGTATCATTGGGACTCCTCGCCGTCAACATGCTATTCCCGTGCCTTTGCCTTGCCATGACCTGAAAAACAAAATCCCCAGCCGGGGTCAGTTACACAGAACAACAATCCTCAAGGGTTGAAAATACACAAACATGATATATCCGAAGTTATGAAATATCCTTAGTTATGAATTATGCTGAAGAGGAGTATCATAGTACGCCCGTAGTGTTCTGTGCAAGTGTACAAGACGGATGACCGGACACACCCGTCCTTGTACCTAATTAGTCTCACGGAGTTAATCTTTACCGTGTGCACAGTCCAATGTATCACTCCCAATACATGGCCATCACGTGCCCGACTAAAAATTCCACACATTCGCACCCGGCCACGCAATATGAACCCAGAAGGTCATATGAACGAGAATGACCAAAATGAATATCAATGAATAATAATAATCTGACAAGGTCAAGAATGACTCACCGAGATGAAAGTAATAATGAAGTGATTGATAGTTTCAATGAAATGATTGGAACCGCCGTTTCTCGTTAATGAAGTGATTGTTCGACGATTACAAGTCTCAATATGATTAATACAATGATGAATGAGTTATGATTATGAATGATCAACAATAAAAGGAATGAATATCCTTTTAACCGAGTAAGAATTAACTTACACAACACCGATGACAATTATCCTTCCACGAACAACGTCCTAAATGAGATATCGGTCGCTCGAACAACTTTGAATAACATAATCACCAACAATCCGTTCAACATACGAATCAAACACGAATATAACGAACTCAAAACGTCGATACGATTAAACCAAGTTCATTGGGGCATTATAACGAACACTTTGTGGCCAACTTCGATTGATTACAACCAAAACTCAATAATACCAATATCAAAACGCCAAGAAGTGTTTCAAACCAACAAAACATCTTCAATACGATCAAAAATCTAATATGAATATACAAATTCGTGATTACAACAACGATTAATCGAAAACCCACAAATTCAACTCAATATTCAAAGTGTTCTTGAATAATCCTTCAATAATCCAATGAATAATCAAACATATCCATAATCATGCGTATATCACTTCATACAACATGATCTTAACATCCAAAACATCATATCTCAACACAAATCGAAAATCCAAGAGGTTTGATGAAAATTACCTTTGACGATCCAAGCACTATGATCCGGAGAAATACGCGATAGATCGAAGATTCGAGCTTCACAACCGAATGAAAATGATGAAAATCCAACACTCAAGTGATAGATGATGAAGATCCTCTCCCTCAAGCTCTCTCTCTCGTATGAAGGTGAAGAAATGGAGAAAAATGAGCTGAACTCGCTCAACAAATGCAATTATAGGGTTGACTGCCCTGTGTGCCGCGGCTCAGCCGAAGTGTGCCGCGGCACAGGCCCAAAAACGCTCCCAGTGGTCGGCAGCGTGCCGCGGCCCGCGGCACGGACGAGTGTGCCGCGGCAGTGTCTCGGCAGTGTGCCGCGGCCCTGCCGGCATGTGCCGCGGCACAGAGTACAGACGCTGAATGGCCGAAAATGTTATACGAGTGTGCCGCGGCCCGGCCAGGTGTGCTGCGATAGTGATTTGGCAGTGTGCCGCGGCCCGGCCGACATGTGCCACGGCACAAAGTACAGTCCGCTCGGCCAAAAACTAGAACATGTGTGTGCCGCGGCGCACACTCCTTGTGCCGCGGCCCACACCCCCCCTTGGGTCCTAAAATGAAGAAAAATGACCCGGGAAGAGAATAAAAGCAATAGGAATCGATATCTAGGAACCAATAACACGAAATGGAGGTACGGAAACCCCAAAACGGTGATTCCAAGCAATAATTACAAGGATTCGTCCAACAAGAACACGATTTGAACAATGAAGAGATTTGAAATGACATGAATTCCAACGTCAACATCGACTAGTGAATTAATTACCACAATCGAGATATTACTCTTATCTCGATTCCCGAATAAGGTTGAAACAATGTACAATATCGATACACAACTCGAAGTTATTCCGAACGGTGAACACGGACGAATGATTATAATCAAGTGAAAAATTACATAGTGACAATTACCGAATGAAATTACTGAATGATAATGACTGGATTACAACCGGGTATTACAAGTTTGACATCGAATTAGATCCTAGAGCCGCACCTATTTCCAGAGCACCATACCGTATGGCGCCAACCGAGATGTATGAACTAAAGAAGCAGCTTGAGGAATTATTGCAGAAGGGTTACATTCAACCTAGCGTTTCTCCTTGGGGAGCACCCGTTCTCTTTGTCCGGAAGAAAGATGAATCCCTCCGATTGTGTATCGACTACAGGGAGCTAAACAAGGTGACGATCAAGAATAAGTATCCAATACCTTGGATCGACGACTTTTTGACCAACTGCAGGGGACAAGGGTGTTCTCTAAGATCAACTTGAGATCAGGATACCATCAATTGAGGATTAAGGAATCGTATATATCGAAATCTGATTTCAGATCCCGGTACGGGCACTATGAATTTATGGTGATGCCATTCGTACTTTCCAATGCTCCTGCGGTATTTATGCAATTGATGAATCGGGTATTCTTAGAATACTTGGATAAATTCGTGGTCGTTTTCATTGATGACATCTTGATCTATTCGAAAGACCCAGAGGAGCATGCAGAGCATTTGCGTATTGTTTTGAGTACTTTGAGGAATGAACAACTTTATGCGAAACTTTCTAAATGCGAGTTCTGGATTAAGGAAGTAACTTTCCTTGGGCATGTGATATCAGCTGACGGAGTTCAGGTAGACCCGAAGAAAGTCGAAGCAATCTTGGAATGGGAATCTCCTAATAACGTGAAAGAAGTCCGAAATTTCTTAGGACTTGCTGGATATTATCGCCGTTTTATAGAAGGATTTTTCAAATTTGCTCATTCGCTTACTCAGCTGTTGCAGAAGACTCAGAAATTCATGTGGAATGAGAAACGTCAGGCTAGTTTTAATGAACTTAAGAGAAGACTGACGACAGCGCCTATACTACCATTACCAGATGGAACCGATGTATTCATGGTATACAGCGATGCTTCAAATCAGGGTCTGGGATGCGTGTTGATGCAAAAGGATAGGGTGATTGCCTATGCCTCTCGACAGTTGAAACCATACAAAGTAAATTACCCGACTCATGATTTGGAGTTAGCAGCTGTAGTCTTTGCCTTGAAGATTTGGCGAAATTATTTGTACGGCCCTCATTGTCAGATATTCACAGATCATAAGAGCCTGAAGTATATTTTCAGATAGAAGGAATTAAACATGAGGCAGAGAAGGTGGCTGGAATTGATCAAGGATTACGACCTAGAAATCCTCTATTATCCAGGCAAAGCGAACGTGGTAGCTGATGCACTGAGCCGCAAACCTGTTTCTCTTCGAGTGTTAGAAGCGCTTACATCCCAAACCAGCATTAAACAAGAACTGATTCGTGAAGGAATCGAAGTATGGTCACAAAGAGTCCAATGGCAACTGTGTGTGATGGAACTAACTTCATCGTTGGTCGAAGAAATCAAATCTAAGCAGTTGGATGATTCTCTGATTCTTTGATTATGTAACGAAGTGAGCAAAGGGAAGGCCCCAGGATTCATGATACATGATGATGGAGTTCTGAGATTTCAAAGTCGATTTTGCGTCCCCGATGATAATGTTTTGAGACAGACAATCTTGAAGGAAGCTCACAGCGTGCCCTATTCTATTCACCCAGGCACCAGTAAGATGTATAAGGACCTAAAACAAAATTTCTGATGGGGAAATATGAAGAAGGACGTAGCGGAATACGTTTCGAAATGTTTAACTCACAAAAGTTAAGATTGAACATCAAAGAAATGTAGGGATGTTAAAGCCACTTTCGATTCCTGAGTGGAAGTGAGAGGGTATATCGATGGACTTCATCACCAATATGCCAAGGACCAAGATGAGAATGAACATGATTTGGGTTATAGTTGATCGACTAACCAAGTCGGCTCATTTTATGGGTATTAAAGTCACTTGGGGACCCGAGAAATTAGCACGAGTGTTTGTTGCGGAAATAGTCTGATTGCATGGTACACCGAAGACCATTATTTCGGATCGAGATGGTCGCTTCGTGTCGCACTTTTGGAAGGCATAAGGCCTTGGGAATCAAGCTAAACTTTAGCACGGATTATCATCCTCATACGGACGGTCGGTCCGAAAAGAATATACAGATAGTAGAAGATATGCTAAGAACATGTGCCTTAGATTGATCGACCGATTGGGAGGTTCATTTGCCGTTGATTGAATTCACCTACAACAATAGTTGTCATGCTTCCATTAAGATGGCACCGTTTGAAGCGTTGTACGGAAGAAGATGCAGATCACCCACGTGTTGGGATGACTCTTCTGACTTGATCGGGACGGAACCAGAGTTGATAGTTCAGACCCAAGAGAAGGTAGCCCTCATTCGCGAAAGGCTATTAACTGCCCAGAGTCGACAGAAGTCTTATGCAGATGTGCGCCGTCGCCCATTGGAGTTTGAGATTGGGGACCATGTACTATTAAATATTTCTCCTACCCAGGGAATTTTCCATTTTGGGAGGAAAGGAAAGCTGAGTCCGAGATATATCGGGCCATTCGAGATCCTTGAAAGAGTTGGGGAGTTGTCGTACAGGTTGGCCTTACCGCCATCGCTGAATCACGTTCATACCACGTATCCCAATTGTGGAAATATGTACCGGATCCCAGTCATATCATCGATTTTAGCGAGAGTGAAGTGGCTAATGATGGTTCGTTCGAAGAAAAGCCAATCAAAATGCTCGAGAGTCGAGTCAAGCAGTTGAGTAATAAACCGATCTTCTTGGTTAAAGTTCAGTGGTCTCGACATGGAGTCGAAGAATCAACTTGAGAGACTGAAGATGATATGAAGTCGAGATACCCGGAATTGTTTTCGTTTTAAGTTTTGGGCCCAAACTTCTTTTTAGAAGGGTAGTATGTAATGCCCGGATAATTATTGTGTATTTATCCTGTATTCAATCTTGTAAGACTCGACTTTGTGATGTTATTAATCGAAGATTAGTTTCTCGTATTCGTATCCTTATATTTTCGTATCTCCAACATTTTGCATGCATGGTTCTGCACGTCATAACGTATGCTAGATGATGATCTTAGCGTACGCTACGACTGCAATATAACGTACGTTATCTGTTAAGCTTAACGTACGTAAGCTCAGTTAACTCGATATCCGACAAGGGTCGGCGTGTGGGGGGCAGTGAAGATTCGTGAGATGCTCCACGTGAACCTGGACGGCTTTCCAGCTAAGCAAGTCAACGGACTTAACGTACGCTAAGGGGGATTTTTAACGTACGCTAAGGTCCTAGCAATTACGTACGTAAACCTGTATGCTAACGTACGTAAGCTAATGCCAGAAACAGGCCAGTGAGCTCTGGCCAGACGTTAACGTACGCTAATCTTCAAGCATAGCATACGCTAAGGATGTTACATACGTAATGTATTGTGTTTAGCGTACGTAATAGTTAAGATTTCTATTTATGGACCTCAACCCCATATCATTTCTCACCCTCACCTTGGCCGATTTTCGTGTTCTGGAGACTATCCCTCACCATTTATCCCTCATATCATCATCCTAGATTGATTTTTTGAAGATCATAGACCCTTGTGGATTGGTGTTCAAGCCTACGGTGTTGAGTTTCTTCAAGTTCTTTGTTGTTCGTCACTATATTGAGGTATGTGATCCTTCACCAATTGGTTTAACATGTTCTTAGTGATGTTTTGGACCTGTTTTAAGTTTACCTAATCAGTTATATTCGTGAGGAGTCTTACATCATGGTTTTAGAAGATTAAATTCGGTGATACTTCGGTTCCCTTTGGTTGTTGAACATGTTGAACGAACCTTATAGTGATTAGATTATTGAATATTAGCATCCTGAGATCATTAACCCAATTATAACAAGTTTTCGGAGATTATCTAAGTTCTTAGGAATGGTATGATCCAGTATTTCGTTGGAGAAATTAATGGATTGAGCTTAAGATTAATTCCTAGAAGGAGATGATAATCAAGTTGAACCTAGTGAATAAATCCTTATGAAGATTCATCGAGGTTTTCCGATATCTTGTTATTAAATAACATGATTAGAGTCCTTCTAAGATGAATTTCATTTCATATTGTATCATTCGACCGAAGAAATGTGTTTGTACTTGGATAGTATTCTATGAGATTGTTGCCCAGCCGAATAGCGTAGTGTCGGTTCAACCGAATGAAGTAGGGCAGAATAGTTCCATCGCCATAATAGAGTATAACATGCCTTGTGTTGATTCATTTGATGATTAGAACGATTATCCGAAACCGTTAGTTATACCGGTATTATTGTTCGATGAATGTTTGGATTTTGGTGAGCTGATCGAGTGAGAATTCTCCGAGCGGATTGAAGCCTATTCGTAGTAGCAATTCTTATCGCCATTTCTGAGGCAAGTATCGTATTTTGAAATTATTATTGGAATTTTTGATCATCCATACAGTTTATTCATGTTGTTGAACATGAGTTTAGTTCCTTTAAATTATCATGGTATTCGTTATTGATTTCTTGAATGTTCATGTGGATGGACATATCGATTTGGCATATGTATATGCATGGTTTGTGTTTGTGTATTTTGTGATGATCCGACAGGATCGAGCGATCTATGCTGAGGGCGCTGGATCGAATGTCCACCATGCGTTGGTCCGACGGGATCATCATGGGGATCTATGCTGAGGGCGCTGGATCGTTGGACGGGTTTTTCACCATGCATTGGTCCGACGGGATCATCATGGGGATCTATACTGAGGGTGCTGGATCGTTGGATTACCCTGTGTTGTGTTGATGGAATCACGTGGATTCGCATCGTTGGATTCCGGTGGCGGAAGTCCGTTTTATGTAATTTATGATACATTGTTGTTGCATATCCGATTTATGTATTGTGATACTTGTACTAGCATCATTTTGCTAACCCCTTCGGGGGTGGACATTTGTTTTGATGTTCAGGTAGCCGAGGAGCGGGGAAGCAACCACAGTATCGACATGACGATGAAGTGGCTCACTGATTTAGATTGATGTTGTCTTGTTTTCTAGTTATTTTTCAGTACTCGAGTACGCGTATTTTTGTTGGTGTTTGGAATGCTTGTAATAATGGACTCATTTGAATTGTTGAACTAGTTTTGAATTATAATCTTAATGGTACTTTGGTATTATTTTCCGTATTTCTCAAATTAGCCTTGTAAATTCTTATATAAAGGATTTACGGCGCTGTAATTATTCCGAATATATCGGGGTGTTACAATTTCAAAGCATCTTGTAGTACATTAAAAAGTCCTAAACTGGATGTATCTTCTACCACCAAAAACTCTAAAAAGAACTCTTCGACTTGAATCGGAGAACTTGACACATCAACACATCTTATAATCAAAGTCATTTGTTCTTTATGGCTTGCATCCGGAGTACAATCAAGAATAACTGAAAAATACTTTGCCTCTTTGATTTTTTTGATAATTTCACTCTTTATATTCGATGCCAACACCTCAATCACTTCATTTTGAATTTTGTGGCTAAGATAATGACAATGTGTTTTTTTGTCTTTGATAAGCCGAAAGGAAATCATTTGAATGGTGCCTAGAAAGTTTCCATTAGACTCTTCGAAAAGTTTTTCATTTGTTCCACGAAAAGCTAATGTATTCTTTGCTAGACATTTCACAATAGCAATTATTCTAACCAAAACTTCTTTCCAATGATCAGTATCTTTTTTTATCAATTCTTGCAACTCTTTATCAAGTGTTTGATTTTTGTTCAACCTCAGTCGCAACTCAGACCAAACTTTTAAGTTAGTCATATGTTTCGGACTATTTTCATGAATGCTCAATCTTTGGCCAAGTTGTTTCCAACAGTTTAAACCTTCACTTGCTAGTTGGCTTTTAGATCGACCATCTTTGAAAAGCTTACAACAAAAACAGAACACCTTGTCTAGCTCTTTAGAATAAATTAGCCACTTTCGATCATAACAATCGCCATTTCTTAATTTACGAACATAATATTCACAAGAGAAATGTCTACCTATATTATCTTTTGGAAATATGATGTTGGTTTCCCAAATAGGGCCTTTTTCTACAAGAAAATCTTTCATCTTTGAATTTAGCCCATCCCAAACTCTCGGATCAAATATATTCACACTAATATCATCAAAAAGAGGATTTTTATAATCACAAGCATCGTCTATTTTTTCATCATCACAAGCATCATCTATGTTAACATCATCACAAGCATTATCACAAGCATCATCAATATTTTCATCATCACAAGCATCATATATGTTATCATCATCACAAACATTTTCACAAGCATTATTATCACAAGCATTTTCACAAACATTATTATCACAAACATTATCATCAAAAGGATTATCAACCAAATTCTCAACGGGACTTCCAGAAACCTTTGCTTGTCTAACAATAAATTTATTCATAGATCCTTGCATAGATTGAACAATTTCTTCTTGTCTTTTTTTCCCTTTTCTATTTTGGGCACTGCATGGTTGTGATCGAGGAAACATATCTAAGCAATTGAAATATATGATATATTCAACAAAGTATACTACGAAGAATAGATAGAAAACATCTAAACCGCTGAATCGAAATCGCCAAATCGAATGGTGTATGCCTTGTTATATTCTCATCGACTCTCGCAGATGTGTCTAAGAGTGTTACAGAAACCACTGAATCAGTCATCAATAGATCACAAATTAACAATTCATACAGAAGATAATTTAGGGTTAGGAAGAATGATTTGTATCTAACTAATAGCAAACCACCATTAAGAAAGAATGAATTTTTTTTTCAATTAGGCCGTAAGTAAAATAATACCTGATTGTATTTAGGGTTAGGCGGGCCTTAGGGCAGCAATGTAATACCCGGTTGTAATTCAGTCATTATCATTCAGTAATTTCATTCGGTAATTGTCACTATGTAGTTTTTCACTTGTTAATAATCATTCATCCGTGTTCACCGTTCGGAATAACTTCGAGTTGTGTATCGATATTGTTCATTGTTTCAACCTTATTCGGGAATCGAGACAAGAGTATTATCTTGATTGTTGTAATTGATTCATTAGTCGATGTTGACGTTGGAATTCATGTCATTTTCATTGTTCAAATCGTGTTTTTGTTGGGCGAACCCTTGTAATCATTGCTTGGAACCACCGTTTTGGGGTTTCCGTACTTCCATTTCGTGTTATGGGTTCCCACATATCGATTCCTATTACTTTATTCTCTTCCCAGGTCATTTTTCTTCATTTTAGGACCCAAGGGGGGTGTGGGCCGCGGCACAAGGAGTGTGCGCCGCGGCACAAGGAGTGTGCGCCGCGGCACAAGGAGTGTGCGCCGCGGCACACACATTTTCCAGTTTTTGGCCGAGCAGCCTGTACTGTGTGCCGCGGCACATGCCGACGGGGCCGCGGCACACTGCCGAGTCACTGCCGCGGCACACCCGTCAGGGCCGCGGCACACTCGTGTTACATTTTCGACCAAACCCATCTGTACCTTGTGCCGCGGCACATGCCGACGGGGCCGCGACACACTACCGAGTCACTGCCGCGGCACACTCGTCCGGGCCGCGGCACGCTGCCCATCACTGGGGGCAGTTTTGGCCCTGTGCCGCGGCACACTTCGGCTGGGCCGCGGCACACAGTGCAATCAACCCTATAATTGCGTTTTTTTGAGCGAGATCAGCTCATTCCTTCCATTTTCTTCAACTCATACGAGAGAGAGAGCTTGAGGAGAGAAACTTTTCATCATCCATCACTTAAGGGTTTGATTTTCTTCATTTCCTTTCGATCGTGAAGCCCGGATAGTCGATCTAACGCGTGTTCTACGGATCAAAGTACTTGGATCTTCAAAGGTAATATTCATCCCACCTCTTGGATTTCGATTTTGTATTGAGATATGATGTTTTGGATGTTAAGATCATGTTGTATGAAGTGAAATTCGCATGATTATGGATATGTTTGATTATTCATTGGATTATTGAAGGATTATTCAAGAACACTTTGAATATTGAGTTGGATTTGGGGGTTTTCGATTAATCGTTGTTGTAATCACGAATTCGAATATTCATATTGGATTATTGATCGTATTGAAGATGTTTTGTTGGTTTGAAACACTTCCTTGGGGATTTGATGTTGGTATTTTTGAGGTTTGGTTATAAACAATCGAAGTTTGGCCACAAAGTGTTCGATATAATGCCCCAATGATTTTGGTTTAATCGTATCGACGTTTTGAGTTCGTTATATTCGTGTATTGAACGGATTATTGGTAATTGTGTTATTCAAGGTTGTTCGAGCGACCGATATCTCAATTAGGATGTTGTTCGTGGAAGGATAATTGTCACCGGTGTTATGTAAGTTAATTCTTACTCGGTTAAAAGGATATTCATTCCTTTTGTTGTTGCTCATTCATAATCATAACTCATTCATCATTGTATTAACCGTATTGAGACTTGTAATTGTCGAATAATCATTTCATTCATGAGGAACAACGGTTCCAATCATTTCATTGGGTTATCAATCGCGTCACTATTATTTTTATCTCCGTGAGTCATTCTTGGCCTTGTCGAATTATTATTCATTGATATTCATTGTGGTCATTCTCGTTCATATGACCTTCTGGGTTCATATTGCGTGGCCGGGTGTGGTTGTGTGGAATTTTTAGTCGGGCACGCAATGGTCATGTATTGGGTTCACCGATACATTGGACCGTGCACACGGTAAAGCTTAACTCCGTGAGACTAATTAGGTACAAGGACGGGTGTGTCCGGTCATTCGTCTTGTACACTTGCACAGAACATTACGGGCGTGCTGTGATACTCCTCTTCAGCATAATTCATAACTAAGGATATTTCATAACTTCAGATAAATCATGATTGTGTATTTTCAACCCTTGAGGATTGTTGTTCTGTGTAACTGACCCCGTTGGGGGATTTTGTTTTCAGGTCACGGCAAGGCAAAGGCACGGGAAGAGCATGTTGATGGTGAGGAGTCCCAGTGATACTAGTAGGGGCCCCCAGTCATTCCAGTCATTTCAGTCATTTCAGTCATTCTTATTTCTCTTCATTTGTATTTTCCGCTGCAAAATTCCGTTTGAAATGTTTATTTATTCAGGGTGGTGTATTTTATCTTCACATAAAATATACTAGTATTCTGTATTGTCCTGGTGTATTGTACTTAAACTCCTCATCGGAGTATTTGATAATATAATGTGGTTCAGTACTACAATTATATTATTTAATTCATCAGTTTTCATTCGCCTGGTGGGTCCCAGTCGGGGGTCCACGACACTGTAATATCCGCATAGTTTGGGGTGTTACAGAGTTGGTATCGGAGCGTGGTTTGAATACTACCTTCCGAGTCATGTCTCATTTGAAATCATCGTCATCGGACTAGTATCATTGGACTTTCACGTCACGTGTGACCTGTGCAGATGCCGAGCCAATCAAACCGAAAGAACTGTAAGATTTCTAACGCCATGGTATAATTTCTGGCAATAATCATTCATTCATAATTCTTCAGTTAACAATCCTGAATCATCATTTTCATTTTGACCAGGACGGTCATGTTAATTCATTAATCACTCAATTCATTTCATTACTCAGGTGTTGATCTGGAAGATCATATCATTAATCTTGTTAACTTGTTCAAGATAATCATTTCAAGAATTTCATCAGATAATCATGTCACCTCAGTTAATCATTCATGTAATCACTGTGTTAGAGCGCGTATGCTCATTTTCATCATTTCATGACGTAAATCATAATGCGGTACTCATACGAGATCTATGATTATCATGTGACCTTCGTATTTCAGTATGGAGAGAGCTGTCAGGGGACGCGCGGGGAGAGGCCGCGGCGCGGGCCGAAACCCGGGGAATAATCACTCACTGTCGGGAAACCGTATCGAGGACTCCGCTCGATCGGAAGATGTTCGGGTTGATCCACTCACTTTTATGCAGGTCATGATGACCCATATGCAATTGCTTAATCATCATTGCGCCACTCTGGCCGAATTAATTGAGAGAACTCTCCCGTATGAGCCTGCTGCTAAGGAAAGTGCTGGGCAACAACCTTCATCTGTCATCAAGAAATCAACGAAGCGTAATCAGTCCGAAGGCGGTCAGTCAACCTTCAAGAAGCCTCGTGTGGGCCCTAACGTTTCTGAGCGACCTCCTACGGCGCATAATCGTGCGGGACCTCCGTCCCGAGCGGCCAATTCGGCCATCACCTGTTTCAACTGTGGAGCACCGGGTCATTACAGCACTAAGTGTCTGAAACCGTCTATCACGTGCCATAATTGTGGGATTTTTGGGCATAAGGCCCGTTTTTGCCGAAAGGACTCCAAGTCGGCTCCAGCGGCATCTCAGGCCCCGAAACAATCAGCGATTCAAAATCAGACTGCTCTGTCAGCGTCGTTTAAGACGATACAAGCGAATAAAGGCGGAGCTCATATTTATCAGACGGGAGCTTCCGGTTCGGGGGCCGGCAAGTCCCGGATTCATGTGATGAAGAGGATCGGCGATCCGGTGGCCCGAATGATCTCAGGTATACTTATAATTTTATCTCAACCTGTGTGTACCTTTTGATACTGGTGCACCGCATTCATTCATTTTCGAATCATGTTTGAATAGACTTAATTTGGATAGTCCTATTGCTTGTGGACCTCATACCATCGGTCTATCTGACGATGGAAGAATTTTCGGAAATCATACCGAATTAAGCTTAATGACCGCGATTAGTTGGTAGACCTAATCGTGGTGGATTTACCCAAGGACGATGTAATATTGGGTATTAGTTGGATGGATCGTCATGATACTATCCTCAGTGTTCATAAGCGTTTGGTCACTTTCATTCCAGTCGTTGGAGACGAGTGTGTATTTCAGGGAGGTAATCCCCGTTGTTCCAGAGGAATTGTTAATATGATGAAAGCAGAGAAATTTCTCAATCGAGGTGTTCAATCATTCATTGTATCATTTTCATCGATTGGCCGTTCTAAGGCAATCGAGTTGTTCAATCATTCAATGTATCATTTTCATCGATTGGCCGTTCTAAGGCAATCGAGTTGTTCAATCATTCATTGTATCATTTTCATCGATTGGCCGTTCTAAGGCAATCGAGTTGTTCAATCATTCATTGTATCATTTTCATCGATTGGCCGTTCTAAGGCAATCGATATGTTCAATCATTCGCGGTATCATTGTCATCGATTGACGATGTATTCCCAGACGAGTTACCTGTTTGCCTCCACAGAGAGATGTGGAATTCACGAGTGAGTTGGAGCCCGGTACGTCCCCGTTATCGAAGGCACCGTATCGGATGGCCCCGATCGAAATGCAGGAGTTGAAGATTCAACTTGAGGAATAGTTCGAGAAAGGTTATCTCCGACCGAGTGCGTCCCCGTGGGGAGCACCAGTGTGATCTGTCAAGGAGAAGGATGGTTCGTTTCGTGTGTGTATTAATTATCAGGAGTTGAACAGGGTGATGATCAAGATTAGTATCCTCTACCCCGTATTGATGATCTCTTAGATCAACTTCAGGGAACTTCAGTATTTTTCCAAGATCGACTTAAGATCTGGATATTATCAGTTGCGAATTTGAGAGTCGGATATCGCGAGGACGGCGTTTCAAACATGCTATGGTCATTTTGAGTTCGTGGTAATGCCGTTTGGATTATCTAATGCATCTGCGGTATTCATGGAATCAATGAATCGGGTTTTCATCGACTTTTTGGATCAGTTTGTTGTTGTCTTCATCGATGACATTTTGATTTATTCTCGTGACCGAGAGGAGCACGAGGTTCACCTTCATCAGGTTCTCGACGTGTTGAGACGAGAGCAACTTTTTGGAAAGTTTTACAAATGTGAGTTCTGGATGTCCGAAGTGACTTTTCTCGGGCATATAATTTCATCAGATGGAGTGCGTGTTGATCCTCAGAAGACGGAGGCTATCCGAGACTGGCTACCTCCGAAGAATGTTAAGGAAATCCGAAGTTTCCTCGGATTAGCGGGTTATTATCGGCGATTTGTGGAGGGATTTTCTAAAATCGCTCAACCCATGACGAACTTGTTACGGAAGGACAAGAAATACATGTGGTCCGACGCGTGTCAACGGAGTTTTGAGGAACTCAAGATCCGGTTAATGTCAGCACATGTATTTTCCTTGCCGCAAGGGACAGAAGGATTTGTGGTTTATAGTGATGCGTCTAGACAGGGTCTCGGATGTGTACTCATGCAGAACGGGAAGGTTATTGCCTATGCTTCACGGCAATTGAGACCTTACGAGGTTAATTATCCGACCCACGACTTGGAGCTAGCAGCCGTGGTGTTCGCTTTGAAAATTTGGTGTCATTACCTTTATGGCATTACTTGTCAAATATTCACCGATCATAAGAGTTTAAAGTATATATTTACTCAGAAGGAGTTAAATATGCGACAGAGACGGTGGTTGGAACTAACCAAAGATTATGATATCGAGATCCTTTACCACCCGGGGAAGGCGAACGTTGTCGCCGATGCTTTGAGTCGTAAGTCCGTTCAGAAGCAGATGCTTGCTCGTTTAACAGTTCAGAAAGAGCTTCAACAGGAATTCCTTAGACCCGAGATCGAGGTCTGGCTTCAGCGAATTCAGGGACAGCTTTGCATGTTAGAGATTTCATCGCCACTTGAGGAGGCAATCAGAGAGAATCAGAGTTCAGATCCATCATTGTTGCGCATCCGTGAGGATGTGGCTCAGGGGAAAGCCCCTGGATTCGTGGTCCACGAGGATGGACTTTTGAGATTTAAGAATCGGTTGTGCGTACCAGCGAATAACGAGTTGAAAAACTCGATTTTGAGAGAAGCTCATGCTACCCCTTATTCTGTTCATCCGGGGTCTAGCAAGATGTACAAGGACTTGAAACAAAATTACTGGTGGAGTAATATGAAGCGAGAAGTCGTAGAATTTGTTTCGAAATGCTTAACCTGTCAGCAAGTCAAGATAGAACATCGGCGGCAGTATATCAAACCGCTCCCTATTCCAGAGTGGAAGTGGGAAGACATTTCTATGGATTTCATCACGAGTTTGCCGATGAGTCGTCGTGGCATGAATACGATCTGGGTGATTGTGGACCGCTTAACTAAATCAGCTCATTTCCTTGAGATTAAGGATACGTGGGGTCCTGAGAGACTTGCCCAGCTGTTCATCAAAGAGATAGTGAGACTGCACGGTACTCCTAAAAGTATTGTCTCCGATCGTGACGGACGGTTTGTGTCTCATTTTTGGAAATCAGTTCATCGTGCTATGGGAACTCAGCTTAATTTCAGCACATATTTTCATCCTCAGTCCGACGGACAATTAGAGAGGACTATTCGGACATTGGAAGACATGTTGAGGGCATGCGTCCTCGATTGGAAAGACGATTGGAAAGCCTAACTACCATTGATTGAGTTCACGTATAATAATAGTTGGCATGCTTCGATTAAGATGGCACCTTACGAGGCCTTGTACGGTCGTCGTTGTCGATCTCCTTTGTGTTGGGATGACTTATCAGAATCAATCGGCACCGAGCCGATATGTTTATAGCCGCCCGTGAGAAGGTAGCTTTGATCAGGAGTCATTTGTTGACCGCTCAGAGTCGACAGAAATCTTATGCAGACAATCGTCTTCGACCACTAGAGTTCGAGACGGGTGACCACGTTTTGGTCAAGGTATCCCCGAGTCGAGGTATTTTACGTTTCAGAAAACGGGGGAAGTTGAGTCCGAGATTTATTGGACCGTTTGAGATTTTGGAACGAGTAGGCGAGCTAGCTTATCGATTGGCCTTACCTCCGGTGTTGAGCCGAATTCATAATGTGTTTCACGTCTCTCAGCTACGGAAGTATGTTGCCGACCCGAGTCACATACTTCAATTCGATGAAATCGAGATCGCAGATGATCATTCGTATGAGGAGCGTCCCATACGAGTCTTAGAGCGGCGAATCAAACAGTTGAGAAATAAGGCGATTCCTTTGGTTAAAATTCAGTGGTCTAGACACGGAGTCGAAGAGGCTACTTGGGAAACCGAGGATAGTATGCGGGAGAGTTATCCCGAGTTGTTTAACCCTTAGTTTCGGGGACGAAACTCTTTTAAGGGGGGGAGGGGGGGGGGTGTATGTAATACCCTGTTGTAATTCCGTCATTATCATTCAGTAATTTCATTCGGTAATTGTCACTATGTAGTTTTTCACTTGTTAATAATCATTCATCCGTGTTCACCGTTCGGAATAACTTCGAGTTGTGTATCGATATTGTTCATTGTTTCAACCTTATTCGGGAATCGAGACAAGAGTATTATCTTGATTGTTGTAATTGATTCATTAGTCGATGTTGACGTTGGAATTCATGTCATTTCAAATCTCTTCACTGTTCAAATCGTGTTTTTGTTGGGCGAACCCTTGTAATCATTGCTTGGAACCACCGTTTTGGGGTTTCCGTACTTCCATTTCGTGTTATGGGTTCCCACATATCGATTCCTATTGCTTTATTCTCTTTCCGGGTCATTTTTCTTCATTTTAGGAGGGGTGTGCGCCGCGGCACACATTTTCGATTTTGGCGGCGGCCCACTGTGTGCCGCGGCACATGCCGACGGGGCCGCGGCACACTGCCGAGTCTCTGCCGCGGCACACCCGTCCGGGCCGCGGCACACTCGTGTTGCATTTTCGACCAAACCCGTCTGTACCTTGTGCCGCGACACACTGCCGAGTCACTGCCGCGGCACACTCCTCCGGGCCGCGGCACGCTGCCGATCACTGGGGGCAGTTTTGGCCCTGTGCCGCGGCACACTTCGGCTGGGCCGCGGCACAGAGTGCAGTCAACCCTATAATTGCGTTTTTTTGAGCGAGATCAGCTCATTCCTTCCATTTTCTTCAACTCATACGAGAGAGAGAGAGCTTGAGGAGAGAAACTTTTCATCATCCATCACTTAAGGGTTTGATTTTCTTCATTTCCTTTCGATCGTGAAGCCCGGATAGTCGATCTAACGCGTGTTCTACGGATCAAAGTACTTGGATCTTCAAAGGTAATATTCATCCAACCTCTTGGATTTCGATTTTGTATTGAGATATGATGTTTTGGATGTTAAGATCATGTTGTATGAAGTGATATACGCATGATTATGGATATGTTTGATTATTCATTGGATTATTGAAGGATTATTCAAGAACACTTTGAATATTGAGTTAGATTTGGGGGTTTTCGATTAATCGTTGTTGTAATCACGAATTCGAATATTCATATTGGATTATTGATCGTATTGAAGATGTTTTGTTGGTTTGAAACACTTCTTGGGGATTTGATGTTGGTATTTTTGAGGTTTGGTTATAAACAATCGAAGTTTGGCCACAAAGTGTTCGATATAATGCCCCAATGATTTTGGTTTAATCGTATCGACGTTTTGAGTTCGTTATATTCGTGTTTGATACGTGTATTGGACGGATTATTGGTAATTGTGTTATTCAAGGTTGTTCGAGCGACCGATATCTCAATTAGGACGTTGTTCGTGGAAGGATAATTGTCACCGGTGTTGTGTAAGTTAATTCTTACTCGGTTAAAAGGATATTCATTCCTTTTGTTGTTGTTCATTCATAATCATAACTCATTCATCATTGTATTAACCGTATTGAGACTTGTAATTGTCGAATAATCATTTCATTCACGAGGAACGACGGTTCCAATCATTTCATTGGGTTATCAATCGCGTCACTATTATTTTCATCTCGGTGAGTCATTCTTGGCCTTGTCGAATTATTATTCATTGATATTCATTGTGGTCATTCTCGTTCATATGACCTTCTGGGTTCATATTGCGTGGCCGGTTGTGGTTGTGTGGAATTTTTAGTCGGGCACGCGATGGTCATGTATTGGGTTCACCGATACATTGGACCGTGCACACGGTAAAGCTTAACTCCGTGAGACTAATTAGGTACAAGGACGGGTGTGTCCGGTCATTCGTCTTGTACACTTGCACAGAACATTACGGGCGTGCTGTGATACTCCTCTTCAGCGTAATCCATAACTAAGGATATTTCATAACTTCAGATAAATCATGATTGTGTATTTTCAACCCTTGAGAATTGTTGTTCTGTGTAACTGACCCCGTTGGGGGATTTTGTTTTCAGGTCACGGCAAGGCAAAGGCACGGGAAGAGCATGTTGACAGTGAGGAGTCCCAGTGATACTAGTAGGGGGCCCCAGTCATTCCAGTCATTTCAGTCATTCTTATTTCTCTTCATTTGTATTTTCCGCTGCAAAATTCCGTTTGAAATGTTTATTTATTCAGGGTGGTGTATTTTATCTTCACATAAAATATACTAGTATTCTGTATTGTCCTGGTGTATTGTACTTAAACTCCTCATCGGAGTATTTGATAATATAATGTGGTTCGGTACTACAATTATATTATTTAATTCATCAGTTTTCATTCGCCTGGTGGGTCCCAGTCGGGGGTCCACGGCACTGTAATATCCGCCTAGTTTGGGGTGTTACAAGCAAGAGAAGAGACTCGGACAAGAACTACTGATGGTGAAGTGGGACAACACTCAGCAGCAGCGCTGCCGCATGGCCGCAGAATAGAGACGAGAGGCAATAACAGAGAGACGAAAGCAGAGAAGAGAGAGACGAGATTGAGGCGATAAGCGATGACAGAGAACATAGAGTGGAGATCAGAGAGGCTTTGAACAAACAGGGATGACATGATGGTAGATAAACAAAAATTAGGAGGTTAGGCCCAATCTAACAATGGTCATTTTTTTTTCTAGGCCCAAGAGAAGCCTATAAAACTAATATTGAATTGGGGTGGTGATGCCTTTTAAGTTTTGCTTCCCATGGCAAAAGCCATCATTGCCATGGGCTTGGGCCGTCCCTTCAGGGCCCTAAATCATGTTGAGGGCGGTCGCTACTCCGACCTGCGGCAAGAAGAACCAGCTGATTTCAGGGATGTCGAGAGAGAGAGAGAGAGAGAGAGAGAGAGAGAGAGAGAGAGATGTCTGGGGTAAGGGGCGGTGATGGGTCGAACGAGAGAGAGGGTGAGATGAGAATGACTTTCTTATCGAGGGATATTTGTTTTATATCCCAGAATTCTATTTTAACCCTCGAGTTTCTAATCCTCCGAGTTTGGCCCCAATCAATTCTAAAATCTCCCATAAACTTTAGCCTTCAAATTAAATCAAGCATTTATCACTTTTTTTGTAAAATTATATTTTTCAATCAAATTAAATAATTACGTATATTTATATTCTAATTGTAGGATACGAGAATCAAGAGCACGATCTAGTCGATTCGTGGGCATTCAAGCATTTGCATTCAAGTCATCTCAATTCCAGGTGGGAATTATTACTTGTCAATTTTAATTGCTTTATTTGGACTGTATAGGTGATATGTTATATTTACGATTAACATGCAGTCACATGTTTTTCGTACCAAGTATCAGTATATGATTAACATGTAGTCACATGTTTTTCATACCAAATATCAGTATATGTTTACATGCAGTCACATGTTTACATGCTCAAGTATGTTGATATAACAAATATTCATTCTATGCCTCCATTATGTATTGTAATTATTGTTGACATGTGATGTTCCCACGAGTGATAGAAAGCTCATCCCATTTTTATGTAAAATTTTCAAGTTAATTCGGTATGGAGAGGACGGGTTGCAGAGTAGGCCGGCATATGATTAACATTATAATTATTTCTTTTAATTCCGCTCAAGTTACTATGAACAGTTAACTTTATTTTTAGAAATTATTTTTCGCTGCTGGATTTTGTCGTATTGGAAAATTTAAATCCTTTTAAGTCCCGCAAATATTGTAGAAAATGTATGTTTAGTAACGACTTGAAATTTCTACAAGTTTCTTATGTTTAAAAATATCCCAAAAATACCATTAGAAAAATCAGGTCGTTACATAGTGTGTGTGTGTGTGTGTGTGTTGGTCTCTCTCTCTCTCTGTGTGTGTGTTGTTGTTGTTGTTGTGTTTAATTAGTGTTGCTTAGCATATATGTTGGTTAATGTATATGTTTAGCGTGTTAGTGTGTATGTGTTTAATTAGTGTGTGTTTAATTAGTGTATATGTTTAGTGTAAGTGTTAGTATAGTGTTGTTAATTAATATGTGACTAGTGTGGGCGACTGTTTATGAATATCTACATATTAAATGGATACTATTAATAATATAACGAGATGGGGTAAGAGAAAATCGATAACTCTAGCATCGGGAGGGGGGATTCTGTAGGTTCCAATCGTGCAGATCACATAGCTCGGTATGTGTCAGTAATGCTCGTCCTCATAAAATACTAGTGTCTACTAGGATGAAGTTTACCCGGGGATATAATGGATCATTGAATCTGGCAAATGAGTTGCCTACACTATCCAGGCGATTATCTTTTTAGACTCCCAGACCATGGTCGTCCCCACCACTGCGAGGCGACTGAACCTCGTATGGCTCCTATACACTAGATTTCCCCCGTTCTCCTAGAGGATAGAGCTATGAAGCTACATCGAGCTCGTCATATGTGGTTCCTACCAGTCCGCCGCTGACTTTGTTTATGCCCCCTATGGTACCGGCGGTCCCAAAGATCGTTTGGTGGGGAGCCCCCCAGCCGTGTAGCTCGATTAGCCTGTACGTGTTTCAGTCATGTCCAATGAATATGAATTGGGAAAGTTGTACAAATACAGGATAAAATTTTATGCAGAGCTTGCAGAAGAGCATGAAGAGTGACGTATTGTAGGGAGACCGAAGAAGAAGAAGAATATTTAAAGTGAAGGGCCTAACACTTGACACATACACTAAGAAACATGACCAAGTATGGGCTGAGCGATTTGTCTTTTGATGTTGCAACGGTATATAGTCATAATGTCGGGTTTGTCATACAAGACAGGATCCCAAAATTGTGGGCCGAGTAGAAAGATATGCCACAATGCTTGAAGGATGTACTAAACAATTCTCTATTGGTAAGTTTACATTTCAATTACATATGGTGCATTTTTTTGTTTAATTTTGTAATTAATTTATCAAAATATATTTTATATTTATATTAGATGTAGATGTGGTTTGATATTCCTTCATTCCTACTATATACTTGGTGAGGTGCAAGCAACCGAGTCAGTAATTTTAGTAATTGGTCGAGTAATTATTTGTTAATTTTTGTGTTATTTAATATTTATGAATGTCTTATAAGCACAAGTCTTGGAATAATGAGTTATACCTATGTTGGACATCTTGGGGTAATACTCACGAGGTTCCTCTCCAATTGTTCAGGTACCGAGAGTACGAGTGAAAGTGGATATGCGCCGAATTTAAATGTAATACTCGGATTTTCAGTATAAATTTTTCACGTTATTTTATCAGAGATATACTGGATAGCTTGGTGCCTATACAGTATGGATAAAATAATATGAGGACTGCGACAGTTGTATATGTATAATTGACGTGATTGGTTGACAGTTATAATTGAGGATATCGTGCATCAGCTGTTTTAATTGTGATATCGGGTATATCATATGAGAATATTATTGGAATGAATATATGTATTCAGTATGCCGTATGTTCGTATTCTGTATGCCGAGACATTGGACAAGAATGGCTGAAAATGGCTAAGTACAGCCACGTTAGCGCACGCTACAATGTATGCCTAGCGCACGCTAAGATGTATAATTAGCGTACGCTATTGTGCATACTTAGCGCACGCTAAGAGGTTTGAGTTACATACGATAAGGAGGACCCCTAACGTACGCAAGGTATTCTGGATAAGGTCCGGAAGATGGCCGACAGGTAGGCCCAGGCTGTGTATTATCGGCATTTAGCGCACGCTAATGCATTTTGGTAGCGCACACTAATTTCAGATCGGTCAACAGGGAATCTTAGCTTTCGGCGAGTGGACCCGGCCACTTTCAACGCGTGTCCGGATAAGGTCAACGGATGTTTGTCATGTAGGGCTAGCACAAGCTAAACCCTATGGTTAGCACACGCTAATTCCAAATCGGGCAGAGAGAATCCCGGTAATCGTGGATGCTTTCGGCATGTGGGGGCATGGGTGGTAGGTGCAGACTGTTTCAAGTCAAATGCGGATAGCGTACGCTAAGGTTAAGGACTTGCTGTAACACCCCCAGATTTAACCGGAAATATTACAGCGCCGTGGGCCCCGAGATGGAACCCACAAGGCTAAAGGAAATTTTCACAATCATTTTACAAATGCCCAAGAGGCCAACGACGGTACTATATTTAAAAATGCATAAAGACATAAAATCCATTTATCAAAAACCGTCTTAAAAACTCATTTGAAATCGCAAGGCCAAATGGCCGACATTCAAAAGTTAAGAAAACGATTTCCAAAGCAACCTCAGTTACCAGATACCAAAATGTCATTTCAAAATACTCACGCAGCGGAAAAAGACCAACCATAAAGATACTCTAGCAGCGGAATATAAGTACCAATCAAGAAAACTCAATGCACAGAACATGTCCTAGCCAGTATCCTCCGGGAAGCTCATCTTTTCACGACCGCTACAAGCTCGATACTCCAAGAACCTAAAAAGAAATCTCACGACGGGGTCAGCCATAATATTCAACAATGATAACCGTCACATCACATTAATAATTACATACCAATGAGAATACAACATAAGAATACGACCAACGTAATCTTACCGCCATAACTTTGCTTACTCAAGTAATTCTCATCAGAATAACCATTATCACATTTCACATCTCGTACTCGATTAACCAATAAACTCGAACATAATATCTGTATTGTACTCAAACAATACTCAAGATTCTCAAACTATCATCACCAACTCACGATACGGAAATCTACCATTTCTGACCAATACGATCCATCGAATAACATCATCAAATCCCAAGACGATAACCGATCGTCCATCAAAGACAAAGACCAAAGAAAATACGGAACATACCTCAAGATGCAAAATCTCATGACACTCATGTCAGTCTAATCCGAGATCAGATCAAAACAACATACGAACACGGTCCTAACACAAGACCTACAAATGCATACTCATGTGACAACGTCAATATGCTCAAAAAGAATAACAATGTATACTCAATGGCAATCCCATGATATAGCGCCCTCAGCATAGATCCCAAGATGATCCTACAAGATCAACACGAGGTGGATAACCAACAATATACATAAGCAAAACAACACAACACTGGGTAATCCAACGATCCAGCGCCCTCAGCATAGATCCCAAGATGATCCCGTCGGACCAACACGAGGTGGAAAAACCCGTCCAATGATCCAGAGCCCTCAGCATAGATCCCAAGATGATCCCGTCGGACCAACACGAGGTGGACATCTGATCCAGCGCCCTCAGCATAGATCACACGATCCCATCGGATCAACACAACACAAACAACACAATTATGCATACACATATGCAAGTCAAAATGTTCATCAACATGAACAACGCAACATGAACGACAATATGACAAATCAACTAAGACGACCTCATGTTCGACAACATGTATGACAAAATGCATGATCAAATCACTAACACTAACTGAATCGATATAAGATACTTGCCCCGAGTCCTTCGGGAGAAATCTCGATATCAAACCATCACCGACGATTATCCGCAATGCTCGGCGATCCAAACGTACCATGGACTACAGATACTCATATCCTCGTCTTTACCATAATGTATCATCGATACCCGAACATACCAATAACTGAGATAAAGCATATACATTATGATTTACCTCCAAGAATCGGAAGAACGATATGCGATCCGAATACCCAGAGTTCACAATAATAATCATCGCTATATGCATTATAAACGAAATGAAACTGAAACCATTCATTAAACATTATAACTGAGCAAGTAATAACTTGCCTCGATACCGATACCACGAAGCTGCTGCCGAACACATTGCCTTTGTCTACGAGCTCCTCAGCCCCGATCAAAAGCAATACAATGGACATACTCGAACACGACCGCAATATCCGGTTATAATCACCGATCAATAATCTCAACCTATCGAAGAAATCAAATAACACATATCCGATAACAATCAACAACTGACAAAACTAACCAATCGAACTCAACGGTTCAACACAACCTCGAATAAACACAGTCAGAACCAACCAACTCAAACCATCACGAATTCATAATCAAAACAGAAAAATACTGCACTGTCTGCCTACTTAGCGCACGTTAAACGCATAACGTAGCGTGCGCTAAGTTGTCCCGTTAGCGTGCGCTAGCCAGTAAGCTTAGCGTGCGCTAATAACGTGCAGTTACATGCATTTCGGATACCGATAAACATATGGCGATTATCAAAAACTCTAAGTGATTCTGAACCATGTTCATAGCTATTAAACAACGAAATCCAATATTTTTTTACCATATAGGTAATCATCCGACTCCTAATTCAAGTCATATATTCATATTTCATCTTCCTTAATATCAACAACCTAAACACCAAGAACTCATAATCATGCCATGTTCACCATCATATGAAGAAACCAACAACAACAACATCACAGATCCGAATTGAAGGAAGACATTAGCCAACATATCTCTTTGAAGATAAACAACGCATTCGAAACCATCCAATTCATATCAATATATTCATATCAACTATAACATTATCATAATCCGGTAATCCAACTCATAATCATACTTATCAACTTGTTTATATGATAATCATCAGCTCAAGAACATCATATACAATCCAAAACGAAATCTCAAAGTGAAGAGTAATTACCTTTTGGAAGGAATGGATTGATTTCCAAGGTTGAATCCATTTCCAAGAATCACCAATGATTTCAAGCTTCAAATGTTGTTATGGATGATTAACTCCACCTTAATCCAGTGTTTGGAACCTCAAATATATCCCAACTCTCTCTCTCTCTCTCGGCTGAAAGAAGAAAAAATGACAAAATGCTTCTCAGCACCCTTCTGTCCCCTTTATAATATTCATTATTAGCGTGCGCTAACATCTCATGTTTAGCGTGCTCTAACTGACTTTGTTAGCGTGCGCTATCGAAGCCCAGAGGCTACTGCCTTGCTTCGTAAACTAGCTTACGTACGTAATGCCCATGCATTAACATACGTAAAACATCCTGCTTAGCGTACGCAAGTCATTTACCTTAGCGTGCGCTAATACCAGTTGACTTGCTACAGTCTATACCTACCACGAAGATGCTCGTGACCCCACATGCCGAAATCAACCAATAAAGCCAAGATTCCCTGTTGACCGATATATAGTTAGCGTGCGCTAATCAACATGCATCAGCTTGCGCTAACACTACATTACAACATCCGTTGACTTATCAGAACGTGCGCCGAAAACGGCCTGGTCCACGCGTAGATTCCTTTCGATCGGACTGTATTAGCGTGCGTTATCTTATATCCGTAGCGTGCGCTAATCCTGCATGATAGCGTGCGCTACTCATGATTATTAGCGTGCGCTAATAATATTACACTTAGCCATTTTCAGCTATTCTTGTCCAACGTCTCGATATACCAAAAACGAACATAAGACACACTGAACACAAATACTGAATCCAATAATATTCTTATACGATATACTCTATATCGAAAGTACGATAACCTGATACACGATATCCTCAAATGCAACTGTCGACCAGATACGACAATTATACCGATACTGACATCTCAGTCCTTTATTTATTTATCCCTACTGTACAGATTCCACGCTGTACAATATAACTCGGATAAATAATATCAAACAACAGTAGTAGAAATTTCGGATATTACATTCTACACCACTTAAAATAAGTTTCGTCCTCGAAACTTGCAATCCGTCATACAACAAACAAACATACCTTTCAACCCAAAATATCCCAAAACCATCACGACAACTATCAATTATCGTCATCACCGAATAACCAAAAGAGCATACTTACAAATACGCAGGTCGACGATCTCCTGAAATACTAGCAAGCGGTCTCACTGTACAGTCTCAATACGCTTACGATCACAATTCCCTGAGTCTCAACAAAATATATCATCTTCGGATGAAACAATCTGCCCGAATCAAATCCCGTCTGCCTGATTACATAATCAAGTCCCAATTCCGATAAGACGAATAATACACAATACATCTGCAAAACAACTGCCCAAAACAATGACACGAATCCCGAAACATCAACACAAAATTCGAACACTTATACGATCATCAACAATGATCAACCAACAAATTAACTGAGAATACCATCGACATGATAAATTCCAATACAACCAATCCAATGGTTAAAACATTACTGAGAATATCATCAACATGATAAACTCCAATATGACCAACCAGAGGTCAAAGCACAATCGAGAATATCATCAACATGATAAACTCTAATATTAACAACGAAGGAGCGATAATAATCAGGAATACCCTCACACGGTAAATTCCAACACGATACACACAGAACCATAGAGACAGATATACGAAAAAGCAAAATTCTCAAAACGATACACCAATCACATACAGTGATTCTCAACGAAACACAACCGACTGGTGAACATACCTCTCGGCATACGAACAACCAATCACAAACCGACGAACAAATCCAATCATACAGGGAGTGGGAACGACCACTCAATATCAAAAACAACCAGCATGGGGTCACCATCCCCAAATTTACACTTACAAAGAAATCATTCAAAGATCACTATGGTAAGATTGCGCTACTAACGCACCAATGGACTCACATAGCACATATGTCCCGGTTTTACAAAGCCCAAAGTTTCCAAAATAATATTATGTGCATGAATCTACAACACAACATATTTCTCTTATCCGAATAATTCAACCGATCATCCCTGGATCACCAAACTACTATACTGAAGTTCGAATCTCTTTTCCTCGTACCATACTGATGTCTTATCCAGTTCGTGAGTCACACTCAGAACTTCACCATGATATGCATTATGCACTAAATGCGTATGTACATCAATCACATTTTCAAAACCAGTTTGAAATCATACAGTCTCATCAAGAAGACAAATTTTCAAAAGTTCTTTCAAAATTTTCAAAACTCAACATAAATTTTTGGTAAGACTGCAAAATCAATTTTCGAACCAACCGACTCGCTCGTGTCAAGTTCTCGATAAAAATTATTTTCGAATACACACGATTAAAAAAAATGGAATTTATGCAAATGCTTGTCCATATCCATACTCCTGTATATCAGTTCAGCTTGTCACCAATATCCACCGATATTCCATCGGGAAAACCACACGATAGAGTTCCAAAATCTCAATATATAAATTCCGTTAAAACTCCTTTTTCCTCACATATGACTCGCAACGTCAATTATTAATCCATCCTGGATCACCTCAAATATGCTATGACAAAACATTGAATAATCGACAAATCAAACACAGCGAAAGACTACCCGAGAAGTTTCATTTGAACAAGTAAACCAAAACCCCAAAAGGTAGGAACAAAATAAATAAACGATTGATAAAGAGTTTTACAAATCTCGGGAGTTTTAGAAAACAGAAAAGCTTTCTTTTGAAACATTAGGGTCTCAGCCCGTATCTCGTTCCGCATTACAAAAAGTTTAAAAAGTAGAAAACTCTTTTCGGACTCCAAGTCCTGAGTTACAAAACTATTTCAAAATCGATTGGGTCTCGACCCCAAAACCATTTTCCGTAAAACATCCATAAAATATTCATTTTGAAAGGTATCATTTTCAAATGATCAAAAGCAGTTCATGTATCTCAAAATGAATTAACATGCTACATGTTCTTCTCAACCATGCACGATATTTCTCCCCAAATGCACAATTCCGTTCCAAAATCTAACCAACATACTGATTTCCAAAATCATAGTTTCTCAAGATCATCAATCCTGTCCCACTATGACATCTCATACTGTAACGCATGATATCTGCTCAATCTCAAAACATATCAACTTAGAACGGCAATAAATCTCAATGAAATTCAAAAATCCAAATACTTACAGATCGTGAAGCCGACGATTCCCCGTGATACTGGCACATGTCTCGACTCAAGGAAATACTCGATACAGATATTTTGAAAACACTTGTTTTGCAAACTCAGTTCAACTTGAGAACACAATACATCTCATTCCAGAGAATCTCGTTAACACCATTTGGAAAAGTTTACAACAAACTCAGTACCACATTGGTAAATCACATAACATACAAGCCCGAGTGAACAACAAAGACTCACGGCTCTAATATTTGTCAATCGACAACTCGAATGACGCAACAAAAACACGACCCAACTCGACCCAAATGCCTAGGTTTTCTCAACCAAAGCTCCGATACCATATTCTGTAACACCCCCAGATTTAACCGGAAATATTACAGCGCCGTGGGCCCCGAGATGGAACCCACAAGGCTAAAGGAAATTTTCACAATCATTTTACAAATGCCCAAGAGGCCAACGACGGTACTATCTTTAAAAATGCATAAAGACATAAAATCCAAAATCGTCTTAAAAACTCATTTGAAATCGCAAGGCCAAACGGACGACATTCAAAAGTTAAGAAAACGATTTCCAAAGCAACCTCAGTTACCAGATACCAAAAGGTCATTTCAAAATACTCACGCAGCGGAAAAAGACCAACCATAAAGATACTCTAGCAGCGGAATACAAGAACCAATCAAGAAAACTCAATGCACAGAACATGTCCCAGCCAGTATCCTCCGGGAAGCTCATCTTTTCACGACCGCTACAAGATCGATACTCCAAGAACCTAAAAAGAAATCCCACGACGGGGTCAGCCATAATATTCAACAATGATAACCGTCACATCACATTAATAATTACATACCAATGAGAATACAACATAAGAATACGACCAACGTAATCTTACCGCCATAACTTTGCTTACTCAAGTAATTCTCATCAGAACAACCATTATCACATTTCACATCTCGTACTCGATTAACCAATAAACTCGAACATAATATCTGTATTGTACTCAAACAATACTCAAGATTCTCAAACTATCATCACCAACTCACGATACGGAAATCTACCATTTCTGACCAATACGATCCATCGAATAACATCATCAAATCCCAAGACGATAACCGATCGTCCATCAAAGACAAAGACCAAAGAAAATACGGAACATACCTCAAGATGCACAATCTCATGACACTCATGTCAGTCTAATCCGAGATCAGATCAAAGCAACATACGAACACGGTCCTAACACAAGACCTACAAATGCATACTCATGTGACAACGTCAATATGGTCAAAAAGAATAACAATGTATACTCAATGGCAATCCCATGATATAGCGCCCTCAGCATAGATCCCAAGATGATCCTACAAGATCAACACGAGGTGGATAGCCAACAATATACATAAGCAAAACAACACAACACTGGGTAATCCAACGATCCAGCGCCCTCAGCATAGATCCCAAGATGATCCCGTCGGACCAACACGAGGTGGAAAAACCCGTCCAATGATCCAGCGCCCTCAGCATAGATCCCAAGATGATCCCGTCGGACCAACACGAGGTGGACATCTGATCCAGCGCCCTCAGCATAGATCACACGATCCCATCGGATCAACACAACACAAACAATACAATTATGCATACACATATGCAAGTCAAAATGTTCATCAACATGAACAACGCAACATGAACGACAATATGACAAATCAACTAAGACGACCTCATGTTCGACAAAATGAATGACAAAATGCATGATCAAATCACTAACACTAACTGAATCAATATAAGATACTTGCCCCGAGTCCTTCGGGAGAAATCTCGATATCAAACCATCACCGACGATTATCCGCAATGCTCGGCGATCCAAACGTACCATGGACTACAGATACTCATA
Organism: Orobanche coerulescens; assembly: GCA_033398695.1. Taxonomy (NCBI): domain Eukaryota; kingdom Viridiplantae; phylum Streptophyta; class Magnoliopsida; order Lamiales; family Orobanchaceae; genus Orobanche; species Orobanche coerulescens. The sequence goes on along the minus strand of CM065805.1, from coordinate 21,996,995 downwards.
TCCTCGTCTTTACCATAATGTATCATCGATACCCGAACATACCAATAACTGAGATAAAGCATATACATTATGATTTACCTCCCAGAATCGGAAGAACGATATGCGATCCGAATACCCAGAGTTCACAATAATAATCATCGCTATATGCATTATAAACGAAATGAAACTGAAACCATTCATTAAACATTATAACTAAGCAAGTAATAACTTGCCTCGATACCGATACCACGAAGCTGCTGCCGAACACATTGCCTTTGTCTACGAGCTCCTCAGCCCCGATCAAAAGCAATACAATGGACATACTCGAACACGACCGCAATATCCGGTTATAATCACCGATCAATAATCTCAACCTATCGAAGAAATCAAATAACACATATCCGATAACAATCAACAACTGACAAAATTAATCAATCGAACTCAACGGTTCAACACAACCTCGAATAAACACAGTCAGAACCAACCAAGTCAAACCATCACGAATTCATAATCAAAACACAAAAATACTGCACTGTCTGCCTACTTAGCGCACGTTAAATGCATAACGTAGCGTGCGCTAAGTTGTCCCGTTAGCGTGCGCTAGCCAGTAAGCTTAGCGTGCGCTAATAACGTGCAGTTACATGCATTTCGGATACCGATCAACATATGGCGATTATCAAAAACTCTAAGTGATTCTGAACCATGTTCATAGCTATTAAATAACGAAATCCAATATTTTTTTTACCATATAGGTAATCATCCGACTCCTAATTCAAGTCATATATTCATATTTCATCTTCCTTAATATCAACAACCTAAACACCAAGAACTCATAATCATGCCATGTTCACCATCATATGAAGGAACCAACAACAACAACATCACAGATCCGAATTGAAGGAAGACATTAGCCAACATATCTCTTTGAAGATAAACAACGCATTCGAAACCATCCAATTCATATCAATATATTCATATCAACAATAACATTATCATAATCCGGTAATCCAACTCATAATCATACTTATCAACTTGTTTATATGATAATCATCAGCTCAAGAACATCATATACAATCCAAAACAAAATCTCAAAGTGAAGAGTAATTACCTTTTTGAAGGAATGGATTGATTTCCAAGGTTGAATCCATTTCCAAGAATCACCAATGATTTCAAGCTTCAAATGTTGTTATGGATGATTAACTCCACCTTAATCCAGTGTTTGGAACCTCAAATATATCCCAACTCTCTCTCTCTCTCGGCTGAAAGAAGAAAAAATGACGAAATGCTTCTCAGCACCCTTCTGTCCCCTTTATAATATTCATTATTAGCGTGCGCTAACATCTCATGTTTAGCGTGCTCTAACTGACTTTGTTAGCGTGCGCTATCGAAGCCCAGAGGCTACTGCCTTGCTTCGTAAACTAGCTTACGTATGTAATGCCATACATTAACGTACGTAAAACATCCTGCTTAGCGTACGCAAGTCATTTACCTTAGCGTGCGCTAATACCAGTTGACTTGCTACAGTCTACACCTACCACGAAGATGCTCGTGACCCCACATGCCGAAATCAACCAATAAAGCTAAGATTCCCTGTTGACCGATATATAGTTAGCGTGTGCTAATCAACATGCATTAGCGTGCGCTAACACTACATTACAACATCCGTTGACTTATCAGAACGTGCTCCGAAAGCGGCCTGGTCCACGCGTAGATTCCTTCCGATCGGACTGTATTAGCGTGCGTTATCTTATATCCGTAGCGTGCGCTAATCCTGCACGATAGCGTGCGCTACTCATGATTATTAGCGTGTGCTAATAATGTTACACTTAGCCATTTTCAGCTATTCTTGTCCAATGTCTCGATATACCAAAAACGAACATAAGACACACTGAACACAAACACTGAATCCAATAATATTCTTATACGATATACTCTATATCGAAAGTACGATAACCTGATACACGATATCCTCAAATGCAACTGTCGACCAGATACGACAATTATACCGATACTGACATCTCAGTCCTTTATTTATTTATCCCTACTGTACAGATTCCACGCTGTACAATATAACTCGGATAAATAATATCAAACAACAGTAGTAGAAATTCCGGATATTACACTTGCGTGCGCTAGACAGAATGGTTATGTACGTTAATACATGGACATTATGTACGTAAGTTGATATACGAAGCAAGGCAGTAGCCTCTAGACTGCCCGATAGTGCACACTATCAAGGAGGGTTAGCGCACGCCAGGGCTGTAGCGCATGCTAAACATAAGGTTTAGCGCACGCTAGTAATTTGTGTTATAAAAGGGGACAGACGGGTGCTGAGAGGCATTTTGTCCATTCTCCTTCCTTCAGTCGATAGAAAGAGCTTTGGGAGGTACTTGAAGTTCCTAAACACTCTGAGATGATGATCTTTAACAAGATTAAGATAGATAGCATGGATTAAGGCCTTGTTCTTGAAGTTATTCATGATTCTTGGAATGAAGTTCAATTGTTCTTCTTCTTGGTTCGTCCATACAAGGTAATTCTCGTATCCCTTTGATAGTTTTCGTTTTTAAAGGATTATTACTTGTGAGGGAGCATGTTGGATTATAATGTGACGATGTTATATGAGATTTATTGGAATTGTGATAAGAGAATTCAGATGTTAATCATGATTCTTGTGGTTTGAATTGTGTTGTTCGTCTTCTTGAGATAAGTTGGTTAATCCTTCTCCTCATTTTCGGATGTTGATGTTGTTGTTGTTATCACCTTCATATGATGATAGTTATGGTGTTGTTTATCTTCAAGAGATATGGCGATTTATGTCTCCATTCATTTCGGATTTTGATGTTAAGATGATATATGGATATATATGACTTGGGTGGTTATTTGCATGTTAGCATATCGGATTATGATGGTTGTCATGAACATGATTATGGAATCATGGTATTCTTGGAGTTCTTGGTATATATCACATCAAAGAGAGAGGATATATATATATATTGATTTGATTATAAACATGGATAAGATAATGTTGATTTTAGTAATTGAGTTCGTATGTTCTTGATAAGATATGGATCATGATGATGAGATTGAATTTGGAAAGGTTGTGTTTGATCTTGGAGTATGGTTTTCGTTACATTCGAATTCGTAGTCGCAAGATGTTAGTCGATTCTTGGAATGCATGCAACTGTACAACATTAGCGCACATTAAGCTTACTGGCTAGCGCACACTAATGGGAGCGACTTAGCGCACGCTACCTATGTGTTTAACGTGCGCTAAGTAGGCAGACAGTGCAGTATTTTCGTGTTGTGATTATGAATTCGTGATGGTTTAAATTGGATTGTTCAAGACTGTGTTTAATCGAGACATTGTGGAACCGTTGGGTTTTTGATCAGTTATATTGATTGTTAATTATGATTTATCGGGTTTCGGCTTGTATTGTTGATATGAGTTCGTAATTTTTTGAGTTGTATTGTTCGGTTTTGTATGTGATCAAGGTATTGTTGAGCCGTTGAGTTTGATTGGTTGGTTATATCGGTTGTTGATTGTTATCGAATGTGTGTTAATCAATTATTGCAATAGGTTGTGATAATTGATCGTTGATTACGACCGTTGTGTTACGGTTGAGGCTGAAGAGTTCGTAGATTGCTTTTGGTCGGGGCTGAGGAGCTCGTAGGCGAAGGCAATGGATTTTGGTAACGACTTCCTGGTATCAGTATCGAGGCAAGTTCATACTTGTTCAGTTTATAATATTTAATGAATGGTTCGCTTTCATTTCATTTATAATTCATATAGCAATGATTTTATAAATGTAAATTGTCGGGATGATGGTTTGATCGTGGAAAGGATATTGTCTTCGGCTTTGAGGTAATTTAAGCATTGTTCAGTTATGAGGATAATCAGTATGTTGAGTTGTTGTATATGTTGAGGTTTCGTATAATGAGCTTCTTATTGGTTGTTCGATGAGGGATGTTGATCCCAGGACGGTAGTGTTGAGATTGTTGCTCGCATTGGTCATTCTTTGGGAATTGTGATCCCATGATGTTTGTTTTGGATATTGTCGGTCGTGTCGATCTTTCATTATCCATGTGTCATTGTTCACTTCGGTGAGTCTATTGATCCTTATTGGATATGTGATTCTTTGAGTTTCGTTGTCATGTTGCACCGTGACATATCTGGAATCATATCTACGTTCCGATTGGTTATTGTGTAGGATTTTTAGCTGGACACACTATGGTTATGTGTTGATATTTCCACATTGAACCGTGCACACGAGACGTAGTTCGTGAGGCTAATTAGGTACATTGTCCCACGTATATCCTGGATTCCGTATACGGGGTGGACATGTGCACTGACACATTTCCGGATCGGGCGTACTGTGATGTCCATCTTTGAGCCATATTGTTTGGTCGTTCATAGTCAATGTATGATTGGAGATGTTTGACGGTTTGCGACTGGTTGTCATACGCCCGAGGGGTATGTGCGACAGTCGGAGTTATTTCTTTGAGATCCATTATTGTTGATCATTTGGAGTTTACCTTGTTGATGGTATTCTCGGTTATTGTTGATCCTTTGTTGATCATGTTTGGAGTTTACCTTGTTGAGGGTATTCTCGGTTATTGTTGATCCTTTGTTGATCGGGTCGGAGTTTATCATGTTGATGGTATTCTCGGTTATCGTCGATCCTTTGTTTGTCATATTGGAGTTTATCATGTCGATGATATTCTCGGTTGATGTATTGGTTGATCATTGTTATTGATCGTATGAGCATTCGGACTGTACGTCGATGTTTCGGGATTTGTTATCACTGTTTGGTGATAGTTGATCTACAAATATGTTGTGTGTTATTGGTTTTCATCCAGGTTGAGATTTGACGGTGCAAATCCAACGGACAGGATTTGGCATAGATGGATTATTCCGCGCTTATGAGTTATGATAATGTTTTGAGGATTCTTGGTATTGTTTGATTACAGTACAGATGTTTGTTGCTGAGTTCATTTCGTCATTTGAGAATGCGAAATGTGGATGATGGTAAGGTTTGATCTGTTATAAATTGTTATGGGTTGGTGAGGTTATGACGGTAAGATTACGTTGGTAGTATTCTTACTTGTTATTACATTGGTATGAAATTATTTATGATGATGTGATCGATATCATTATTGAGTATTGTGGCTGACCCCGTCGTGGGCTTTATGTTTAGGTACTCGGAGATCGAGCTAGTAGCGATCGTGAAGAGATGAGCTTCCCGGGTGATACTGGCTGTGGCATGTTTGGGAGAATTGAGTATTCTTCCTGGTTGTTTTATTTCCGCTGCAATTGTGTATTTTGAACTGCGTTTTTATCTACTGCGTGTGTATTTCAAAATGGCTTTCTCGTATTTTTACCAACTCGTGTTTAACTTTCAAATTGCCCCTTTGGGTGTCTCGTAGACTTGGGTTATTCTGTTAAACCCTTTTTCCATAAATTAATTTATCGGTACGTATAAGTGGTGGCTTAACGTACATTTTGAAACTGTTGAGTTTTGGCATTTTCGCCTTGTATTTTTTCAACTGGTATTTTGTGACGGTATTTGAGAACTATGTTTTGGTAAATGTTTTGCGTATTTAAAATATTACCATCATCGGCCTTTTGGCGTTTTTTTAAAATATTTTTGAAATGGTTTTTAGCCTGGTGGGTTCCGGCGCGGGACCCACGGCGCTGTAATATCCCAGATGGTTTTGGGGGCGTTACATTAACGACCCAGACTATATGGAATGTAATTGCCAAATTGCTGTATAAAGATATGTAATATATATAAAACTTACTTGTGGTTATTGTTGCTTATGTCAAATGAATTTTAAATGTTTCTATTTGTAGGTGAGCAATACAACCAACATGGTTAACCGTAAGGGTAAAAACAGAAAACCACAACTTATATTCTCGGTCGTTAGTGAAAGTCACGCACGATCCCACTTATTCAGACACGATAGAGAATGTGTGTGTATATGTGTATCAGAAGGCATATCTGAGCCATCATGGATGAACATGCAAGTCGTAATTGCCTTTTAATATTCATCTATGAATCCTTTTATACGTTTTTAATAATATTCAATCATTTGTTTTCTTCTAAGTCAGGAGAGCGTGAGGGAGGAGTTCCAGAGGATCTTGGCAAAGACTGTGAAAGAGCAGGATCCAGATTTAGATGAGACTGGCCTAGATTTAGCCATCAGATATAATCAAACTGGTCCCTACGTGAAGGCTAGGGTGTGGGGTAACATTCACCCCCTAAAGGTAGTCGGATCCGCACACCAATGATGGAAGCTGAAGGCAATAGACTATTGAAGGATACCCCAAGCTTTCGATGCAGTCAAAGGGGCAATGCCCAGAAAACCTTTCTACAGGAGTAGTTGAGGATGGAGAGGGAGCTCCGAGATGTGGAGCAAATGAAGGTTGTGGAGAAGTCCGTGACATTCCAGGAGGAGCAATGACAGCCATTTCGGATCAGCAGCGGGCACAGAACAAGCCTTGATGGCTCAGTAGCGGGTCTAAAAACAAACCTTGGTAGCACAACAGCAGACCACGATGTCCCAACATCAGGCCATAATATAGTATATGATGTTATTGACTTGGACCCTGAGTCAGTCGGGACTTCACCCATTCCTCCACGACCTTCATTCTTCAACTTACAGGCTCACGCCCCTTCTTCACAGCTTCAGGACGAGGACATGCAAGATGGTAGTAATCCTCCTTCAATCTTTAAGAACTTGACTGATTTAGGTAGTGAATTTTAGTTATGTTTGTAGAGCCGTTTCTATATATATATATATATATATATATATATATATATATATAGTGGCGCGTTCTATGCAGTACCAATATTAGATGCAGTACTTTACAGTACTAATTTATGCATGAGTTTTGTACTAATTATGCATGAAATATGTGCATTTCGTGCATCAAAATTTCAATGCATTACTTTACAGTATTAATTTATGCATGAGTTTTGTACTAATTATGTATGAAATATATGCATTTCGTGCATCAAAATTTTAATGTATTAAAATATGCAATATATGCATCAAAATATCGATGCATTAAAATATTAGATTATATGCATCAATTTTTTGTGAGAATTAATGCATTGAAATTTTGATGCACGAAATGCATATATTTCATGCATAATTAGTACAAAACTCATGCATAAATTAGTACTGTAAAGTACTGCATCTAATATTGGTACTGCATAGAACACGCCCCTATATAGATATATGGGTCGGTTTAAATGGGAACCAGTCCTTAAAATGGGAAGGTGAGTCCTATGCATATTTAGTACCGATTCACTGCACACATACTATGTTGTAATGCATGTTCGTTTTTGAGATTCACTGCATATATTTAGCATGGATTACTGTGCGTTGGGAGAAAATGAATATGCATTACAACATAGTATATGTGCAGCGAATCCGTAGTAATTATGCACGGACTCACGTTCCCATTTTAAGGACTGATTTCCATTTGAATCGATCTATTTATATATATGTGTGTGTGGGTGGGTGGATTGGTTCCGGTGAGAACCATCCCTGGTGTGAGAACTATGAATCAATCTGACCCATTAAATAAAAAATTAAGAAAAGTCCAGCTTTTGCCACATCATCGCAGCAGATGGGGCGTGTGAATGACATTAATTAAGGAGAAGGGTAATTTTGTCACTCCATGAATACATTATTCTCATTTACAATATAATAACTTATTCTTTTGTTATCTATTTTAGATAAAAAAAAAATATCAAATTGTTCTTCTTTTCATGATCTCCAATTTAAGATGCATATTGCATACCTAAAAATATGAAAAGAAAAACATTGTGTTGTGAATTTCAATAAATCAATGCTTTCATTGAATACGAATTATGAGTCATTTGAAAAGTCATAGCAGTCTAGTTTCCAACATAAGAAAATGTACTTGAAAAGATGAAGTATCGAAAGAGTTATGATGCTTCGAATGGAGACGGCCAGGATGATTGATTTATAAGAATATACAAATGCACTGCTTCATAGTGTACAAATCCACCGTTTCATAGTGTATAAAATACTGTTTATGCTTCAAAATTTGACTTAATAAGATATTGCCTCTTAGCTTATAACTACACTGCTTCAGTGTACAAATGCACTGCTTCATAGCGTACAAAGTATTGCTTCTGCTTGAAAACTGGCAAGAAAATCCTACTAAAACCGTCAACTTCAATAGCTTCCATTAGATATGAATTAGGACTCATGCCATATAGCATTGAAATGGCAAAAAAGTCCAGTTTCCAAAAAAAGAAAAAAAGACATAAAAAAAATATTAAGTTGGAGAGAGTTATGATGCTTTGAATGGAGATTATCATGATAGTTGTTTTGTAAGAATATACAAATGAGTTGATTTATAGTTTACAAATGCACTGCTTCATAATGTACAAAGTACTGCTTGTGCCTCAAAATTAATACGAAAATTCTTGCTAAAACCGTCAACTTCAATAAATAAATTACTTTCATTGAATATGAATTAAGATTCATGTCATATACCATTAGAAAGCCAAATGAGTCTTCCAATAAAAAACGGCACTAAAAATATTAAGTATGGAGAGAGTTATGATGCTTTGAATGGAGACTGACAGAATGCTTATTTTATAAGAGTATACAAATATACTGCTTCATAGTGTATAAATGCGGTGTTTCATAGGGTACAAATGCACTGCTTCGTAGGGTACTTTGTAAACAAAGTACTGCTACTGATTCAAAATTCAGTTGGAAATTCATGTGTAACCGTCAACTTCAATAAATAAACTTCTTTGATTAGCTGTGAATTAGGAGTCGTTCCATATACCATCGGGAAGACATTGGGAAATGACACAAAAAACTGTGGAGAGGCTTATGATGCTTTGAATGGAAACTGACAGGCTGTTTCTTTTATAAGAATATATAAACGTATTGCTTCATTGTGTACAAATCACTGCTTCATAGAATACAAATTAATAACATTTTTTACTTTAGTTTAATATATTTAGATAACTAGTATGGATTTTAAATCGTAGATCATGGAAAAATAATTAATTTGCTATATTTATTATTATTGTACTTTATATGGAGATAATTTATTTATGAATAGACAAAATTATCCTTCTCCCTGATTCCACAAATTCATTCACCATTTACAAGTGATGATGTGGCAATGTTTAGACTCTTCTTATTGATTGATCTGATGGATAAAAGCAAATCTTAGTTCTCACACGAGAACAAAATTCACTCTTATATATATATATATATAGTAGTATGTTGATGTTGGTAGTGTATTTGGTCAAACTAACTAAAATCTAATCAACCAAGTCAGTTTTGTCTTAGATGTGCAAAATTAAAACGCAAATTTTTAGATGTTGATTAGGAAATAATTTTTTATTCCATATAAATAAAAAGTAAAAAATCTTTTGAAGTTGTAGATTTTTTTTGACTGATTAATTATGATAATATAATTGCAAAATTAATATTCCTTTCGGTTTTTATTATAAGTGGCATATAAGGTAATTAAAATGGTCCAAAATATAAGTCTCTTTACTTAATTATTTACAATTGCTGAGAACTATTTACAAAAATACTTTATCTCCATAGAGAGTAAAAAAATATGTAGAGATAATATTTTCATTATTAATAAGGGTAAAGTAGAAAAATAATTTTTTTAAAAATGCACTTTTATATCTTTAACTAACTCTTTAATATTAATAAATTGTTTAAAAATGACTTATAATAAAAGAAAACGGGTTTTCTAAAATGTGCCCTTAAGGCACATGTTAAGGGCTAATAAAATCAAATCAAACCAAGTATTCCCAGTATATCCTGTTCAGAGCAGGGTCTAGGGAGAGTAAGATGTACGCAGACCATGCCCCTCCTTTCTCTCCCAAATCTCTTCTCCACCTTTTCCTCTCTCATTTTTTGTTCTCTTTTTTCCTTAATTTTCTCTCACTCTTTAATCTCTCTCTCTCTCTCTCTTGCATTTCCACAATTACCATCTATTTCTCTTTTTTGTTGTTTTTTTACTTAATTTTCTTTCCCCTCCTCTCTCTTTCTCTATGTCTCATTTCCACAATTACCAAATCTCATCCTCTTAGTTAATTGTGGAAATGCAGAAGAGAGAGAGATGAAAGGAGGGGAGAGAAAATTAAGAAAAAAAATGAGAAAGTGGGAGATGTTAAAGGAATAATACCCATTGTGTGCCTAAGTATGTTAGTTTATGGGCTTTCCTAGATAGGATTTGGCTGAGACCTGTTTGTATGTACTTCACCCTATTTAAGGGATCCCATTGATGGAATAATACAACACTTTGCCCTACTTTCTTGTCTTGTGTTATTTTCCCTTCAACACGTTATCAGCACGTGTCTAACCAACTGAGAAAAATCCCGGCCGAAAATCCTAAAAAAAAAAAAAAAAACGAAAAAATTTCGCGGCCAAAAAACCCTAAATCCGCCGCGCCGTCATCTCTTCCCGAACCCTAGATCTCCATCGCCGGCGTCATCACCTTCCCCGACGTCCGACGCGACCTGCTCCTCCGGTTTTCTCCAGTCCAGATCGAACCACCGCGACCGTCGCCTGTCTCATCCTCCGCGCGAACCGCGACCGCCGCCTGTCTCGTCCTTCGCGCGACCCCTCAACCCCCGCTCAGATTCGCCCGCTCGCTGCAAACCCTAGCCGACGAGCGACCTCCCCCAGTCATCTTCACCACGACGTGCGACCTCGCCTGCTCGTTTTTTCTCCCCGACGTCCGACCTCCGTCGCCTGCTTCTCTCCCGCGCGCGAAGATCCGTCTGACGCGACCTGCTCCGGCTTCTACAGATCGCGACCCGTCCACTACAACTCGTCTCCGACTTCCATTGTTCCAAATCTCCAGACCGTGACGTCATCCCCGCGACCCAGACCCAGAAGGAGAACACTGACCCGGTTGCTGACGAAACCAGATCTGGTTGCTGACCCGACCCGCACGCAGTCTTGTTTTCAGCTCGTTTCTGCTCCTATTCGCGAAACAAAGTACACAAATACGAACCCTACTATCTGCAATGTGCAAATTTACATTTTTTTTAATTACTATTAATTGCATATTATACTCCGAATTTATTTATGCTTAATTAAACCAAAAGCATGATGCATCCATAATTTTAATTAAATTAAAATAAATTGCTTAAGCAACTTGAATTAAAATAAATTCATGTTGAATTAATAATTATTGCGGCATAAGATACCTCTTTGACTGCATTTATACGTGAATAGATATATTCATAGGGCTATGTGATTATATCTATAATTATACATATATTTTGCATGCATTATTAGTTATGGCATGTATATTAAGTTCATCGTTAGTAGAACTTAGAGGACTTATTTCTACTATCTATATCAACTCGAACCGTGATAAAGTAATTTCATCGGTATAAACCCCAATAGCATCGAAAGTAATTTTGACCATATCTTGGTTCTGAAAAATAATAACCCTCCACATTATTGAAAATTTTATCATGGAAAGTACTCATGATATACTGTGAAAATTCATTTTCCTTTTTTTCTTGTCTCAAGATGGCTGATCCAACTCGTCCCGAATTTGACATCTTGGACTCAGAAGGGCTTGAGTACCATAGATGGGTTTCTGACGTAGAGACCACTTTTATCGCTAAGGACTATAGTGCTACTATCTTTGAAAAAGCAGGCGAAGTACCGTCTGACAAAACCAAAGCTAGTGCATTAATGTTTCTTAGGCGACATATCGACCCGAGCCTAAGGTGGGAATATCTGCAGTTGAAATCCCCGAAAGAACTGTGGGATGCCCTTAAGGGGCGTTTTGGGAACATCCACAATACCTTGCTCCCAGAATTGACCGTGCAGTGGAATGAAATCCGCTTGCTTGATTATAAACGGATCAATGATTTCAACAAAGATATGTCTGGAAGGCACGCCTTAATTTCGTGGGAAAGGACCTCACGTAAGATGATATGATTCAGAAAACTCTTTCCACTTTCCCTACTTCCGCCCTTATACTAGCGAACCAGTATAGGCTGGAGTATGACAATAAACGCATCACTACCTTCAATAAGCTTATCAACCTACTGCAAGTGGCTGAGAGGCACAATGAAGTATTAGTGAGCAACAATGCCAGGCCGGCTGGGACAAAGAAAGTTCCCGAGGCCAACTATGGCAAAGTGAAAGGTGGAAAGAAACCCAATGCACAGGGGACTGGTCATGGCAACCCCAAACCACAACGTGGAAGAGGGCACAGTGGTCGAGGACGTGGTCGAGGACGTGGGGGTTCTTCCAATGTAATGAGTAGACTTGGTGCTCCCGGCTCTTCTGGCCAAGGAAACAAAGCACCTACCCCCCATGTCGCTCCCAAAGTCAGAGTTGGCAATGAACCGTGCTATCGATGTGGAGATGCTGGACATTGGTACAAGAACTGCCATGCAAGTAAACAAGTCGCAGCACACTACAAGAAATATAGAGAGTCCAAAGAACGGGAGGCTCACTATATGGAGGAAGATGCTCTCGACGAGTCCCCCGACGTCAATTTCATAGTCACCGATAATCGCAATGAGCTATACGTGTCACAGTCATTAGAGGCACCCCTTTATGACTGAATGTTTTCATTATGTTTACTTTCTCGTTTACATTTGGCATTGTTAACTCGGAACGATTTTTTCGATGTTTTATTTTCAATAATGGTGTGATGAAACTTTGTTTTTCTAGAACAAGATATTATTATTGCTTACGTTATATCCATAGCTTTATTTCGAAGAAATGAATATTGCTTGCATGTTTATGGTTTGATTTTTTCCCCCCCTTTTCGTAGGAATGAGTCGGGGAGAACTTGAATGTTTGGTTGACAGTGGGACCACCCACACCATTCTTAGGAATAGGCTTCTATTCACGGAATTAATTGCATATCAAACCTCGGTAACCACGATGACTGGGTCCTCCCAACTCATCCAAGGGCGAGGCAATGCCCGATTTTTATTGCCTAACGGCACTCTTATCAGAGTTACCGATGCTCTATACGCACCTAGGGCCCCTCGAACCTTACTAAGTTTTAAAGATATACGTAGCAATGGTTTCCACGTCGAAACCCACTGTGAGAATGGAATCGAGTTCCTTTATATTACATCTAATGAATGTGGACGTAAACGCATATTAGAAAAACTTAAGAGTCAAAATAGTGGACTGTACACCACAACCATTAGGGTATTCGAATCCTATGCTGGCACCATAAATGAAATTTGGGACAAAGACTCATATAGGCTTTGGCATGATAGACTAGGTCATCCTGGTCGAGATATGATGATCCGTATCCTAAAGAACTCGCACGGACATCCTTTCTTTCGAGCGAAAAAGGGGTAACAACTCAACACGAAGAATAGTATTGACGTTAATCATGCTATGTCATCTAAAGAAATAGAGACATATACCCCTTCTAAGCAATTGACTATGTCAAAAGCACATCGCTCATTCTGCAAAGCCTGCTCTTTAGCTAAAGTAGGAGCGAGACCTTCCTACACTAAAGATACTAAAGCGAACATCCCATTCTTACAACGTATAGAAGGAGATATTTGTCGACCCATCCACCCAGAATGCGGACCATTTAAGTACTTTATGGTATTGGTGGATGCTTCGACACGCTGGTCACATGTCGCACTCCTTTCTACTCGAAATGCTGCATTTGCAAAACTCCTATCTCAGATCATTCATCTAAGGACTCACCATCCTGATCACCCTATCAAGTCTATTCGACTCGATAATGCAGGAGAATTTACATCTAAAGTATTTGATGACTACTGCATGTCAATCGGAATCGATGTAGAGCATCCCGTTCCCCATGTGCATACACAAAATGGTCTCGCAGAGGCAACCATTAAAAGAATCCAAATGGTAGCACGAGCATTGGTTTTGCGCACCAATCGCCATCTCGCTTGGGGATATGCATCCTACATACGGCTGCATTTATTCATTTCGGACCCACCGTTGGCCAACCATTTTCTCGTACCGGTTGGTAATCGGATATGAACCGGATATTTCACACCTACGCATATTTGGTTGTGCAACATATGTGCCGATTGCGCCCACAACGCAATAAAATGGGTCCTCGAGACGTTTAGGTATTTACGTTGGATACGAATCCCCAACAATTATCCACTACTTAGAACCCTTGACAGTGATCTCTTTACCGCACGCTTTTGCGGATTGTCACTTCAATGAGTCGAATTCCGTCGTTAGGGGAGAGGAGAAAAGAAGTTTCTCAAGGAACGACAGAATTGTCCTGCACGCCCCGAGTCTGTCTCATTATGATCCCCGCACTCACTATGTGATCGTGAAGTACAACGAATCCTCAATCTTCGTAACGAGTGCATTCGATGCCCGATGCGCATCGATATCGCCAAAGTGACAAGATCACACATTCCAGCTGCAAATGTGCCTGCAAGGTTAGAAGTCCCGAATAAAGGGCACATCACCAACATACCGAGTGATACGATCGCACCCAGTGGAAATGCGATCGAGGCCGTGGCTCCCAAAAGGAAAAGGGGGAGGCCACCCGGTTCTACAGACACCCGCCCAAGGAAGAAAAGGGCAGGTGAGGCACAAACCAACCCATTAATCATCAATACTGGGAATCCATCCCACGAGATCATCTCTGACTATAGCTATGTCCACGAATCATTAATGGGGGACGCCCCGGAGATCGATTCAGCATTAGAAAACAAAGAGATCTCGATCAATTATGAAAGTGCGTCTGATTTGATGGAACGATCGACCACTCATATTGATGATGTGTTTGCATACACAGTTGCTCAAGAAATCATAGAGCACGATGATGTCGAACCACGCTCTGTTGAAGAATGTCAACAAAGAGCCAATTGGCCTAAATGGAAAGAAGCTATCCAGGAAGAGCTTGACTCTCTGACAAAACGCAAGGTACTTGGCCCAGTAGTGCTAACTCCGCCAAGTGTAAAGCCTGTTGGACACAAATGGGTTCTTGTCAGAAAGCGTAATGAGAATCACGAAGTCCTGAGGTACAAGGCTCGCCTTGTTGCACAAGGTTTCTCACAACGCCCTGGTATAGATTACGAGGAAACGTACTCCCCCGTAATGGACGTTATTACGTTCCGCTATCTAATCAGCCTAGTTATTTCCGAAGGATTGGAAATGCAGCTAATGGACGTGGTCACTGCGTATCTCTATGGGGATCTAGATACGGAGATTTACATGAAAGTGCCCGACGGCATTTCATTGCCCAAATCAAGTAACTCCAGACCACGGAGTGCGTATTCAGTCCGTTTGAAATGCTCACTTTACGGTTTGAAACAATCCGGAAGGATGTGGTATAACCGTCTGAGTGAATACATGATTGGAAAGGGATACAAGAACGATGAACTGTGTCCTTGCGTCTTTATAAAGAAGACAAGTTCCGGATTTGCAATCATCGCAGTGTATGTCGAAGATATGAATATAATCGGCACTCTTGATGAAATAAGAGAAACCACCGGATACTTGAAAACTGAGTTTGAGATGAAAGATCTTGGGAAGACTCGTTTCTGTCTAGGTATTCAGATAGAACATAGAGTCTGTGGAATTCTCATCCACCAGTCTGCTTATGTCCGGAAGATGCTTAGACGCTTTAACATGGACAAAGCACACCCGGTTAGCACTCCCATGATCGGTCGTAGCTTGGATGCGAAGAAAGATCCATTTTGTCCAAAGGAAGATGACGAAGAGCTTTTGGGAGCTGAAATTCCCTACTTAAGTGCAATAGGCGCTCTATTGTACTTAGCTCAATGTACGCTGTAATATCCGGATTTATTACAGTGTATTTCATCTGTATTCAAACCATGTATTATTCGGATTGGTGATTTTGATTATTGGAGTATGATATTTCGTGCATTGATATCATCGTACATAAGTATAGAAACTTGCAAAATTTGCTCAAGTAACCTCGTGATAGCGCACGCTAAGAATGTATCTTAACGCGCGCTATCGGGCCATTATTAGCGCACACTATACAGGTAGGAGTAACGTGCGCTAAGAACTCAATTATTGAGCGGGACGGCTAACACATGCGCCAGCCGGGACATAGGTCCGGATAAGATTCCCGCTGACGCACCCGGACAAATTCTGAAGTCAACCATTATTAGCGCACGCTAAGGGATGCTTAGTAGCGTGCGCTAACTTGTCAATAATGCAGAATATTATAAATGGGACATCAACCGTTTTGGCTTTCATTTCTGTCGCCCTTTCTTCATCCTTGAGAGTTCAGAGAGCTGTAGTGATACTTCTATACACTTAGAACACATATTGTTAGTGTTTATACATTGATTATCACGTGGGAATGTTCATGGAAGTGGAATAGCACCTTGGAGTGGCATACAACCAACCAGAGTGGGATCCTACCTTACGGTTCAGTGATTTTCGTCATTTTAAGGTATGTTCAATCTATCTCCAGACTTAAAGTTGGATTCTAATGATTTGGATGATCATGTTAACAAGATATGGATTTTCATCGATGAATTACCCAAGTATATCATGTTTGGAATAGTGAGATGAATAAGCCTTAAATACCTTGATTATAATCATCATGATTCGAATCTTAGTACACTGAATATGTGAAGAGAAGCTTCTATCATTGGTAAACCGAATCTAATAGATGATTTCATAGTAATCTTGGACTTGACTTTAACAATCATTATGGTTGGATAAATCTAAAGGTTTGATCATGGAAGGATTTATCTAGTATATATAGGACGTTTATCAACTTCAGTATGATAATATGGATTGATATAGAGGTGTTGATATCAACCGTTAAGCTTTTCGAATTGTCGTATGAGGATTTGAAGTCGGATTGAAATATGGTTTTATATTGGTATGCATATCCTGGAATCCGAAGTTGTCTTTATCCGTAAAATCATTCATAAGGGTATGAACATGGTATTCATGGAAGTAACATGAATTATCACACAAGATTTCATTGTCTCGATCATGGCGAGAACAGTTTACTGCTCAGCAGTAAACTGCCATGCATAGATAGCGCACGCTATGTTATGAATGTTAACGTGCGCTATCGAGCACGAGTTAGCGTGCGCTACGTTTGGTAAGTAACGTACGCTAGACCATCAGACGAGTCAGTTGGATGATCAGTGAAGTACTGACCATGCATCGTTAGCGTGCGCTAGGCTTTGTTGTTTGCGTGCGCTATCGGGCAGACTTAACGCACGCTACACAGAGTACTTAGCGTGCGCTAAGCTATTCGGCGCATTGCGCTTATGAACTTTTGACCGTTAATCGAATTGTTAAACATTCATACGACGTGAGATAAATCCTATATCATTTCTTTTGTTAAGGTTTGGTCTCGTTACGTGATTGATTGAGGAGGACGATCTTCGAGTGTTCATTTTCGTGGAAGTATTGTTATTGTCTTCAAATCGAGGCAAGTACCTTAATTGTTTTATGTATTGTTGTTATACATATTGTCGTGCATGAATGTCGTTATTGTGTGTCCACCTCGTGTTGGTCCGACGGGATCATCGGGGGATCTATGCTAGCGTGCGCTGGATCATCGGACGGGTTTTCCCACCACGGGTTGGTCTGACGGGATCATCGTGGGTTCTAGCGTTGAAACGCTGGATCGATGGAATTACCATGTGTATGTATTGATATCATGTTGTGATTATCAGTTGTGTATATTATGTTTGAGTTTCTCGTAGGAGAAGACTCGTTGGCATTTTGTCGTTTACGTTATTATTATTCTTCGTGGGGCGATTTACATCTGACTACCTTTTTAGATGGGCTAATTACAGTTTAGTCCCTATTGTTTCATATATTACAATGAAGGACAAACTTTGCTCTATCCAAAAATTATATTTACAACGAAGGACAAAAGTCAAAATGTCAGATGATGTCACTGGAGAGAGAGTACTAATATTCCGAATTTGCCCTTTTATTTTTCCTTTTCTTTTTTATCCATTTTTTTTCCCTTTCATTTTTCCTTTTCTTTTTTACCCATTTTTTTTTTTCACCTCACGTGAGTGGCACATGCTGGACCTCATTGTAATATATTTAACACTTTTGGACTTCAGTGTAATAAATTTTTAAACTTTCCACTATCCGTTATTTTTAAATTTTACTGTTTAAATTAAGCCAATTTTGACCTTTTAGGTCTACAATTTTGACCTTTTTTGCCCTATTTTTTGCCCTGTTTTTTGCTCTGTTTTTTGGAAGAACTGACATGAAAATTGAACAACCAAAACAACATTAACTGGGTCAGTTTTTTTAAACAACCAAAACAACCAGTTTTTTTGGAAGAAATGACATGAAAATTGAACAACCAAAACAACATTAACTGGGTCAGTTTTTTTAAACAACCAAAACAAACAAAATTGAACAACCAAAACAACCAAAGCTATGCAGTCTTCTAAGAACTATTCTTTCCTTTTTTTGGAGCAGTTTTTTTAGGAGCAGTTTGCTTGGGCCTCTTTCTCTTGGCTCCATGGCGGCTTGGTCCTTCATTATCATCCAAGTTGGTGTCTTCTCCAAACTCAGTCTCAGTAGAACATGTTTGCTTCCCTTTGGCCTAAAACAATGAGTGCACAAAATCAAAAAAGCACAAGTTTATTTAACAAACTAACGCACAATAAAAATGTGTAACCTACATTCTTCTTGTTGGGACAGCCCCTTGAGTTGTGTCCTTTCCCTCCACACTCACTACATGCCACTGTAGCCTTCCTCCAACCATGAGCAATATTTGATCTACCACCTTCACTTGCCCTCTTATGCCTTCCCACCTTTGGTCTTCCTCTTTGCCTTTTCACAATTGGTGGCAGACACACCTCACTTACTGACTCCAAATCAGTTGGCCAGAAAACATGTTGGGGTACTGGTTGTATCAAGATAGAGTATGCCCTCAAGTAGGCCTCTTTTGTGTGCTTTTCATCAATATATTCCACAGGTGACTCTCTAGTGTATGACAAAACAAAGAAGTGCATGCCTACAAGGGATTCTGATATATCCCACTTTTACACCACAAGTCCTAGCATCTAGATCAACTCCAAATGTGTAGTCAGATTCTGAAACCTCAGACTTCCTATTACACTCAGTCACAATGCTGCACCTCCTAGACTCATGAATATTATCATCCAACTTTTTTAAAGTCTTAGGCATTAACAAAGCAGTACATGCCAAAGCTTTTTTCTGCCTAATACTCATCCTTCTCATGATTTGCTGTCTAAGACCCTCCATTAGATTTAGGATAGAATGTGCTCTAATGGGCTCAATCCAACTATTAAAACACTCAGACAGGTTATTGGTTACATGATCAACCTTAGGTGTTGGATCAAAAGCATGCCTAGCCTAATAACTAACATCTACATCCATCAACCACTCATAAGCTTTTAAATTTGCAGCTTTAACTCTATTCATACCTTTGTTGAAACCATACAGAGTGTAAGCTGTAGATGCTTGCCAGAAGTATCTCCTAAGGTCAGCAGATGGGAACTTGATTTTGAAGTTATCATAGATGTGCCTTGCACATTTTCTATTGATAACATGAGGTGTAAGTTTCTTTATAACTTCCACAAGCCCCTGCACATAGAATAAAAATCAACAAGTAAGAAAGCATGAAACCAATTGGAACATAAATTTTACAGCAAGTAAGAAAACAAGTAATCAAAGAAAAAGAAAGTTAGTTAGAAGGTACCTTTTGCCTATCTGCCATAAAGTGCCATCTTTTGGCAGGGTCAAAGCCACCAAACATTTGTGAAAGGCACTCAATGAAAAAGCCCCAACTCTCCTTACACTCAATCTCAACAACAGCTACAACAACTGGGAAGATCCCACCTTCTGGATCCATTCCCACACAACTTAGCAGCCCACCAGAGTACCTAGCTTTCAAGTGGCAGCCATCAAAAAACAGGAAAGGGCTACAACCAGCCTCAAAGCCTGATCTGAGTGCTTCTAAGCCAAAGAAGAATCTATGAAAGGTAGGTTGAGCCAAGGTAGGGCAGGGATCATACTGCAGCAGTGCCAAAGATCCAGGGTTTGTTCTACTTACCATCTCACAGTATCTTGGCAGCAATTTAAATGCCTCAACTGGATCACCACCTATGATTTCTTGAGCCCTCAATCTTGCTCTATACATTTTCATGTATGAAACCTCAATTTTCAGCTTCTTATTTGCATACTCAATAAGGTCATTCACCTTGTACTTGGGATTCTTCTTCAACTCACCCAAGATTTTGTTTGACAAGAAAACAGCATCAATCTCCTTAGGATTTGATCTCCTTACACAATTATGCTTCCCAACATAGGTCTTGATCATCATAGTATTTTTATCCTCCAACAAACTAGCATGTATCCTCCACTCACAACCCTTCCCCATACATCTAGCTTTGAACCTTTTACCATCATTCTTCTCCCTCTTACATATGAAACCAATCTTCACAATGTATTCTTTCACCCTCTCCCTAAGTTCATCAACACTGGCAAACACTTGCCCAACTGCAAATTCCCTATCCCATCTTTCAACATCACCAAACTCATCCTCAGCTAGCTCCTCATCTCCTATAGGAATCTCCCATTCCTCATCTTCACTGGACTCTTGGCTCACCCTACCACTGCCCCTTGGCCTACCACCTTTATTCGCTGATGGTTGAGCCTGACTACTACTACCAATTTCCCCACCTATGTTCACATCATCCTCAACAGGTCCTAACTCTTCATCATCCCCACTGCCCAAATACTGATCCTCACTGTCACTACCCACACACCTAACAAATCCCACCTCCTCATCCTCACTCTCATGCATATAAACCTTTTCAGGTTCATCATACTCACAATCAAGGTCAACATTAGGACACTCCCTCTCCCCACTGTCCTCAGTCTCCCCACTGTACTCAGTATCCCCACTGTCCTCAGTCTCCCCACTGTCCTCATTCCTTGCAGAAGAAGGTGATTCATTATATTGTGGTTCAGTTGGAGTGGAGTGTAAGTGACTGGGGGGAGAGTGGGTAGCAAACAATAAGTCCATGAAATTAGAATCATCCATGTACTTGTGAGTGTGTGTTGTGTCATTTGGTGTTTCATTTTGTGTAGTGTGCAATGAAGGATCAGTTTGTGTTTCTGTTTGTGTCTGTGTTTCAAAGTCCATTTGTGATGGTGTTTCAAGAGGGATTTCAACAGGGGACTCATGAGTAGGTGTGGACTGTGGATTTTTTTCAATTAGTGTGCAATCATCATCACATGTTTGTCTCTTCCCATGACTCCTAAGCCCACTATCATCAACAGCTAAAGGCTCTACAAATTCTAGACTGACATACAACTCAATTTCCTTAAACTGCCTATTTTTATGAAACAGATCATGCAAATCATCATTGCCTTTAAGTTCTAGCCTATCTAGCTCACCTTCTACATCAGCATACAAAGTGGCAAATACAGACTTATGCCTATCCTCATCAGGTATGCACTTCTCAAAGACATCATCAACTAGCCTATTGAAGGAATATTTATTTGGTTTTATGTTAACCAAAGTGTGTTGCTCATCCAAGTAATGCATCCTGATCATATAGCCTTCCCCCATTTGAAATACCTACAAACAAACACACAAAAACAGTTAAGCATAACAACACAAATAATTTTTCGAAGTAGGGTTTCTGGCGACTAAATACGCCCAAACTAAGATCGATTGACAGAAAATTAACAATTAAATCAACAAAATTGATTGACAGGTTTTGCGTACGAATGAAAGCATAATTAAAGTATGGAGTTTCTTTACATACCTTTTGTGGAGCTCTCTCGTTGAACCCCAAAACTCGACAAACACACTGTGAAACTCCGTCGGAAATTGCACAGAAACTCCTTCCCTTCAACGATTGACGATACGCACGTCAAAGATGGTGGCTTTTCGTCGGAATTTTGGTGAATAATGGCGAGGGTTTGTGGGATGAAAATGGCGACGGGTTGAGAAAGAAAAGGGAAAAAGAAAAGGGAGAAAGAGAAATGAGACGGGTTGAGAGAGAAAAGGGAGAAAGAGAACTGAATTTTAATTTTTAAAAGAAATGTTTTATTCAAGTAAATAGAGGGGCATTTTCGTCTTTTTAATGAAAGTCAACACCAATTCAGATTTTTGTCCTTCGCTGTAATTTATGAAACAATAGGGACTAAAGTGTAAAGGGGCCATCTAATAGGGTGGTTGGATGTAATTTCCCCTTCTTCGTGAGATATGAATAATATGTTGTGGTACTTGTACTAGCATCGTTGTGCTAACCCCTTCGGGGGTGAACATTTTGTTTGTGTTCAGGATCCAGGAGAGCGGGGAAACAATCACTGGAACTGTATGACGACGAGGGTGCAGAGTGATGTCCCGACCGGGTTTATTTATCTATTGTTTATTCATTATTTCAATAAGTACTCGAGTACGAAGTCATTTGTGATGATTTGAATTTGGTGATGTATTATTGAGTTCTGTTGAACAATTGTACTGTTTCTGTATTTGGTCAGAACTGATGTACTGTAATTCCGTTATTTCCATTCGTTAAGTACCTTTTTATGCTTGTTCAATTCTTCAGCCTTGTAAATCCTTATGTAAAGGATTTACGGCGCTGTAATATTCCCAAATATATTGGGGGTGTTACAGAATATGGTATCGGAGCTAAGATTATGGATATCTTGGCCGTTGGGTTAAAATAGGGGTCATTTATGTCTTTTGGGGTAACCGGCCATGAATGACATCACTGCACTGCCTACGTCTTCATGCGGACAGTGGTTGTAAGTTCCTAAACTCTATCTTGTTCTTTACATGTTGTGTCTCTTTATACTCGAATATTAGAACGATGTTATTTCCTATATATTGAGTATGTATGCTTACAGTATGTTGAGAGGAGGACGTGGACGTGGTCGCGGTCGTGGACGCGGACGAAGAAATGCCGAAAGGGAAGCGTCGCCTTCTAACCAGGCCAGTCATAGCTCAGGCGAGCCGCAACAGTCTATTAATAATGAACCAGATCCTGCTGTACTAGATATCCTTCGTCAAGTGGTGAACCAGATGACTCGGGCCGCCTGTGTCGTGGACCGAATGCAAGTGGCGGTGGGACTACGGCAGGAGAGAGACAAAGGGATCCCGGATATGGGAAATCGAGGTGACCGGTGGCGCAAGAGGTGGCGAAGATGCAACCACCCAAATTCGACGGTATTTCGAGACTCCCACAGGATCATTGGTTAAAGGAGCTGGAGAAAATCTTTGCCGGAATCAAGCGCCTGCACGACGGAGAGCCTCTATCGCTCAATATTTTCTGATAGGGGAAGCGTCCGAATGGTGGAAAGCCATCCGGCCTCGTAGACCATGATGCCGATTGACAGAGTTTAGATTGATGATGGAAGCTCGATTGCCCTCGTCCCGTGAGGGAAGCCAAAATTCGGGAGTTTTTCTCCGCTCACCTTTCCGATGTGCCGGTATCCTGTGCGATCAAGACGTTTAACCAAAGAATGGCATTTGTTCGACATCCGGTCGTAATGTATGCGTAAATGATGATCCATTTCGATATGAGGATGAAACCAGAAGTTCGCAGGTACATGTCCGGATTCGAATGTACCACACTCCGCCAATACCAGATAAGGCGTTGGCATATGAGATCAAGGAAGCACCATGGAGAAATTTGCGGAAACCAAGAAAGAAAGTCTCCGGTACTTTTACGAGCACAAGAACAGTGGGGCCCGTAAGGCCCAGTCATCCTTTCACTCTTTCAAGAAACCTCCGCACCCGGCTAGGAGCGGAAAGAATTTTGGAGCGACATCAACTATTACCGATGTTACCAGAAATGCTTTAATCGCGCCCGACGGGCACTATCGACTAATTGCCCCCTTCCGCCGTGACTTGTTTTGATTGTGGACGAGAGGGACATCGGGCGGTGTTTTGTGAAGAGGCGCAAAGTCTTTCGAGCCCGTACACCACAGCCACCCGTAAGGAGGCCAGTATTCCACAGACGCAGCAAAGTGTTCAGATGCCTCAGAATTTTGGCCGCGGACGAGGCAGAGGACAATGGGACCGAAAGGGGACATCGAGTGCCGGATCTGCTCCCCCACGTCTGTATGAGATGAGGAGGACAGACGATCAGGATGATGCTGTCGCATCAGGTACTGTCTAGATCCTTTCCCAGCCAGTTAGCGTTTTATTCGATACAGGAGCTACACATTCTTTCATATCTTTGTCTTGTGTAAATCGTTTGAATATTTCCGGTTTTCATGCTTGTGAACCTTATGTTGTTGGTTTACCGAGTAGAGAGAGGATTGTCGGGAATTTAGAAACTAGAAATTTCCCTGTATCATTTGGGGGCAGAGAGTGGCTCTCAAACCTGATCGTGATAGAAATGCAAGGAGACGACCTGATACTCGTAGACGATTGGCTTAATCGATATGGAGAAATTGTGAACTACCGAAGGAGGAATATCTTGCTGATCGCTGACGATGGTTCTGAGATTCTGTTTGAGGGATGGAAACCGGGAAGCTCAGGAAAATTGATCAAGGCGATGAAAGCTGTCAAATTGTTGAAACAGGGCTGTACCGGGTACTGGTGTTACGCAATGAAGAAAGAAGATGAAATTATGGAACTTTCATCCATTCCTATTGTGAACGAATTTCCAGATGTATTTCCTGACGAGTTACCTGGGCTACCTCCACGAAGGGATGTGGAATTTACCATTGAGCTGGAACCCGGAGCGACACCAATTTCTAAGGCGCCGTATCGTATGGCACCTACTGAGATGTACGAACTGAAGAAACAGCTGGAGGAGTTACTGAACAAGGGCTATATTCAGCCAAGCGTTTCACCCTGGGGAGCGCCAGTTCTTTTCGTCCGAAAGAAGGATGGATCGCTCCGACTGTGTATTGACTATCGAGAGCTGAACAAAATGACGATTAAGAACAAATATCCGTTGCCACGGATTGATGATCTGTTTGACCAGCTGCAAGGGGCAACGATATTTTCTAAAATTGATTTGAGATCAGGATACCATCAGCTGAGGATTAAAGGAGTCTGATGTTCCGAAGTCAGCGTTCAGAACTCGCTACGGGCATTATGAGTTTGTAGTGATGCCGTTTGGTCTCACTAACGCACCTGCTGTATTTATGCAATTGATGAACAGAGTGTTCATTGAATTTTTGGACAAATTTGTGGTCGTATTTATTGATGACATTCTGGTGTATTCTAAGAGTCTGGAAGAACATGCGCAGCATTTACGGATTGTATTGGAGCTTTTGAGAAACGAGCAATTGTACGCCAAACTTTCTAAGTGTGAATTCTGGCTAAAGGAAGTAATGTTCCTCGGCCATGTGGTGTCAGCTAAAGGAGTCCGAGTAGATCCTCAGAAGATCGAAGCAATATTGGATTGGAAGCCTCCAAAGAACGTGAAAGAGGTCCGAAGCTTCTTAGGACTTGCTGGATACTATCGTCGATTCGTGGAAGGGTTTTCTAAAGTCTCCCGCCCACTTACTCGACTCCTGCAGAAAACTCAAAAGTTTGAGTGGAATGAGTTGTGTCAGATTAGCTTTGATGAATTGAAGAAGAGATTAACGACGACACCAGTTCTATCACTTCCGCAGGGAACTGAAGGATTCATAGTTTATAGTGATGCTTCGAACCAAGGACTTGGGTGCGTGTTGATGCAGAATGATAAGGTGATCGCTTATGCGTCGCGACAACTGAAACCCTATGAAGTGAATTACCCGACACATGATTTGGAGCTAGCGGTGGTTTTGCCTTGAAGATCCGGAGGAATTATCTCACGGACTCACCGCCGATCTTTATGGATCATAAGAGTCTCAAGTACATATTTAGTCAGAAAGAGTTGAATATGCGGCAAAGAAGATGGTTGGAACTGATTAAGGACTATGACTTGGAGATTTTATATCATCCAGGCAAAGCGAATGTAGTGGCCGATGCACTTAGCCGCAAGCCCGTCTCTATTCAGATGCTGGAGACGCTGACCTCCCAACTTAGCCTTCAGCGAGAGATGATTCGTGAAGGAATTGAAGTATGGTTACAAAGAGTCCAGGGACAGCTGTGCGTAATGGAGATAACTTCATCATTAACCGAAGAAATCAAATCTAGACAGGCAGATGATCCTCTGATGATTCGGTTACATGATGAAGTTATCAAAGGAAAGGCCCCCGGATTCATAATTCATGACGATGGAGTTTTGAGATTTCAGAACCGAATCTGCGTTCCCGATGTTGATGTTCTAAAACAGACGATTATGAAGGAAGCTCATAGTTCGCCCTATTCTATCCACCCGGGCACCAGTAAAATGTATAAGGACTTGAAACAGAACTTCTGGTGGGGCAACATGAAGAAAGACGTAGCGGACTATGTTTCGAAATGCTTGACTTGTCAGCAGATTAAGATAGAGCATCAACGACCTGCTGGAATGTTGAAGCCGCTCCCGATTCCTGAATGGAAGTGGGAGGACATATCAATGGACTTTATCACTAATATGCCGAAAACCAGGACATGAATGAACATGATTTGGGTGATAGTTGATCGTTTAACCAAATCGGCTCATTTTCTAGGCATTAAGGATACGTGGGGACCAGAGAGGTTGGCACGAGTATTTATTTCGGAGATAGTTCGATTGCATGGTACGCCGAAGACCATTGTTTCTGATCGAGACGGTCGTTTTGTGTCTCACTTTTGGAAAGCAGTTCATAAGGCCTTGGGGACCGAATTGAACTTCAGTACAGCTTATCACCCGCAGACTGACAGACAATCTGAGAGAACTATACAAACGGTTGAAGACATGCTAAGGTCCTGTACATTAGATTGGTCAAACGATTGGGAAATTCATCTACCGTTGATTGAATTTACCTACAACAATAGTTGGCATGCTTCTATTAAGATGGCACCGTTTGAGGCATTATACGGAAGGAGATGCAGATCGACCCTATGCTGGGACGATTCATCGGACTTGATCGGAACAGAACCAGAATTGATCGTACAGACTCGAGAGAAGATAGCCTTGATTCGTGAAAGGCTGTTGACCGCCCAGAGTCGCCAGAAATCCTATGCGGACGTACGTCGTCGCCCATTGGAGTTCAATACTGGAGACCATGTACTTTTGAAGGTTTCTCCTACTCAGGGAATCTTTCGTTTCGGAAGGAAAGGAAAGTTGAGTCCGAGATATATCGGACCATTTGAGATCCTCGAGAGAGTTGGGGAGTTGGCGTACAGATTAGCATTACCGCCGTTATCGTGCCATGTTCATAACGTGTTCCACGTATACCAGTTACGGAGGTATATACCAGATCCCAGTCATATCATTGATTTCGGCGAGATCGAAGTCGAGCAGGATGGGACGTTTGAAGAAAGACCAGTCAAGATACTCGAGAGTCGAGTTAAGCAATTGAGGAACAAGTCAATCGTTTTGGTCAAAGTTCAGTGGTCACGTCATGGAATGGAAGAAGCCACATGGGAAACGGAAGCTGATATGAAGTCTAGATATCCCGAGTTATTTTCGTCTTGAGTTTCGGGACGAAACTCCTTTTTAGTAGGAGAGTATGTAATATCCGGATTTATTACAGTGTATTTCATCTGTATTCAAACCATGTATTATTCGGATTGGTGATTTTGATTATTGGAGTATGATATTTCGTGCATTGATATCATTGTACATAAGTATAGAAACTTGCAAAATTTGCTCAAGTAACCTCGTGATAGCGCACGCTAAGAATGTATCTTAGCGCGCGCTATCGGGCCATTATTAGCGCACGCTATACAGGTAGGAGTAACGCGCGCTAAGAACTCAATTATTGAGCGGGACGGCTAACACATGCGCCAGCCAGGACATGGGTCCGGATAAGATTCCCGCTGACGCACCCGGACAAATTTTGAAGTCAACCATTATTAGCGCACGCTAAGGGATGCTTAGTAGCGTGCGCTAACTTGTCAATAATGCAGAATATTATAAATGGGACATCAACCATTTTGGCTTTCATTTCTGTCGCCCTTTCTTCATCCTTGAGAGTTCAGAGAGCTGTAGTGATACTTCTATACACTTAGAACACATATTGTTAGTGTTTATACATTGATTATCACGTGGGAATGTTCATGGAAGTGGAATAGCACCGTGGAGTGGCATACAACCAACCGGAGTGGGATCCTACCTTACGGTTCAGTGATTTTCGTCATTTAAGGTATGTTTAATCTATCTCCAGACTTAAAATTGGATTCTAATGATTTGGATGATCATGTTAACAAGATATGGATTTTCATAGATGAATTACCCAAGTATATCATGTTTGGAATAGTGAGATGAATAAGCCTTAAATACCTTGATTATAATCATCATGATTCGAATCTTAGTACACTGAATATGTGAATAGAAACTTCTATCATTGGTAAACCGAATCTAATAGATGATTTCATAGTAATCTTGGACTTGACTTTAACAATCATTATGGTTGGATAAATCTTGTAACACCCTCAAGATATTCGAGGTATATTACAGCGCCGTGAATCCCTATATGGGACCCACCAGGCTGAACAGCATCATACTCATCGACTCACATAAACGACAGAACAATACCATGTCATAAAGACGCAAAACAGAATAATTCACCCGGTTCAACCGGTCAATATAACATCATCATCCAACACAACATAATAAGCAACAATACAATCCGAACGAACAAGAACCCCTTAAGTACTCGAGTACAACTATTAGTTCAAAACCACATAAGATGAAAAGGTAAAAGACACTAAAACGTCACTCGTGCACAATCATCACGCACGGTCATCATCCGTAATCGTCCAAATACCATTGCCTCGATGAACCTGACCTGAAATTCATAAAACGAATTTCCCCAAAACGGGTCCCCAGAGGGGTTAGCAATTACGCTAGTACAAGTAACCAGATGAACAACTTACATCTTACACATATAGTAATGCATGCAATAGAGAAAACCGTTCGAAAACACTCATTTCCTAAATGCCAATATCAAATCACATTTGTAAAATTCACCACAATTAACCGTCGATCCACACCTCCGTGGACCCCTACCGAGACCCCGTCGGATCTAACCCGTAGTGGTTAAAAGCAAAGCTCGTCGATCCACACCTCCGTGGACCCCTACCGAGACCCCGTCGAGTCTAACCCGTAGTGAGCATACACACACACAATTTCTCATACAAAACTACTATGTCAAGATTGTAAGTTCATAAGGATACTTGCCTCGATTAATTAGACGATGACACGAACGGAACGGAAGAGTTGAACACGACCGCAAGGAACCGGCGGAAATGAACCTAACGATTCGAATAACACAATCACAACCAACTCTAGACGATTACGGAAATGGAATACACCCGGAAACCCGCCTACGATTCATGTATATTCATTTATAAACAACAACGAGGGCGGACCACAACCAAACCCTCTCGATTCCGTAAAAATCACAAAATATACCATGAATCCGTAGGGAAACTAAGAATACCAACAAGATTAATCATATTCATCATGAATTAATCAACAAAACGGAACGAATCGGACAAAAACACGAAAACCCCCAATTTTACCAAAAGTAGGGTTCTAAAGATCTAACCTTGATTCGCTGGATCAAGGGATGATATCGGACGGATTATTGATGATATAACCTCAAGAACTCCATGGATATGTTGTTAAACAACATGGCTTCAAGCTTAGAACACGCCCAGCTGCGGAAGAGGAGAAGAAGAAGGTGAAAAATGGCAAGAAAAACGTCTGCGGGGCCTTTTATAGGGTTATTGGCTGCCGCGGACACGGCCGTGCCCGATCGATCGGCACGGCCGTGTTGCACACTGGCCGACAGGACTCGACCGTGTCCCGCTTGACACGGTCGCGGCGCCGAGGGCCTTCCGATGACTCGTCCGGCAATGACTCGGCATGACTCGGCCGTGTCACGGAACACGGTCGGGTCATGTCGCAATCGGTTCGCTTATCCGGAAGAGTTCGGCACGCGATGCGTGATTTAAACGGTCGGGTCCTGAGACAGAAACTTTCGGCATTTCCGGACGAGTACGGCACGGGCCATGTCGGACGACACGGCCGAGTTCGGTCGGCAGTGATCGGCCAAAAACTGAAACGACCATAACTCTCTCGTCCGGACTCCGATTGACTCACCGTTTGAACCATTGGAAAGCTAACTCGATGCTCTATAATATTGCAAAGATTTAGAATTTTTGGAGTTACCAAAAATTAATGGTGCATATGAGGAAAGTTGAAACAATAAACAATAACGAGATTATAGTTCAACAGTTGACAGGAAGGACATACTGAAAGATACACGAGGGTCACTATGACCGAGAAATATACCAAAAATGAAAATACAAGGGAAATAAAAATACCGGATATTACATTCTACCCCTCTAAAAACAAGTTTCGTCCCGAAACTCAAGAAACAAACAACTCAGGGTACCTATCACGCATGCTATCCTCGGTTTCCCAAGTTGCCTCCTCGACACCGTGTCTCGACCACTGCACTTTGACCAAAGGGATGGTCTTATGCCTCAGTCGTTTCTCACGATGCTCCAAAATCTTCAAAGGACGCTCCTCGAAAGTAATATCTTCAGCAATATCAATCTCACCATAATCGATGACGTGACTAGGATCCGGAACATATTTCCTCAGCTGGGAAACATGAAAAACGCTATGAACATGACTCAAGGCCGGAGGTAACGCCAAACTGTATGATAACCCACCGACTCGCTCGAGAATCTCGAAGGGTCCAATAAATCTCGGACTCAACTTCCCTTTCTTCCCGAAACGGAAAACTCCTCTCGTTGGCGACACCTTCAGCAAAACGTGGTCTCCCACCTCAAATTCTAAAGGTCTACGACGGATATCGGCATATGACTTCTGTCGACTCTGGGCCGTCAACATCCGTTCTCGAATTAATTCTATCTTCCGCCTCGTCTCTAAAACGACATTCGGCTCGGTCCCGACTAAATCGGACGCCTCATTCCAACAAATCGGTGACCGACATCGCCGCCCATAAAGTGCCTCATACGGTGCCATCCGAATCGACGCGTGCCAACTATTGTTGTACGTGAATTCGATCAATGGCAAATGCTCCTCCCAGTCGCTGCTCCAATCGAGAGCGCACGCACGCAACATATCCCCGAACGTCTGGATAGTGCGTTCCGACTGTCCATCTGACTGAGGATGGAAAGAGGTACTCAAATGCAAACGGGTACCCAACGCCTTATGCACCGCCTGCCAAAAGTGCGATACGAAACGGCCATCACGATCCGAAACGATAGACTTCGGAGTACCGTGAAGCCTCACAATCTGTGCGATAAATATACGGGCCAACTTCTCCGGGCCCCAAGTGTCCTTGATGCCCAGAAAATGTGCCGACTTGGTCAGACGATCAACAATCACCCAAACCATATTCATGCCTGATCTCGATCTCGGCAAACTCGTAATGAAATCCATCGATATATCTTCCCATTTCCATTCCGGAATGGGAAGTGACTGCAATAACCCAGCCGGTCGCTGATGCTCGATTTTAACCTGCTGGCAAGTCAAACATCTCGCCACAAACTGTGCGACTTCCTCCTTCATATCATTCCACCAGAAGTTCCTCCTCAGGTCCTTGTACATCTTACTCGAGCCAGGATGAACGGAATAGGGTGTGGAATGGGCCTCACGCAAAATACCCTGTCTCAACTCTGAGTCGTTCGGCACACAAAGCCGACTCTGAAATCTCAAAATACCATCCTCGTGAATCACAAACCCAGGAGACTTTCCCTTAAGAACATTCTCTCGGATTTGAGTAATCATCGGATCCTCTGACTGCTTCAGCTTAATCTCATCGATCAAAGATGACGAAATTTCCAAAGCACGAAATTGTCCGACAGTTCCCGGCAACAGAACCTCAACATCTAACTCGATTAAAGCTCGCCGAAGCTCGAACTGAGACGTAAGGATCTCAAGCGATCGCAATGCAATCGGTTTCCGACTCAAGGCGTCGGCCACGACGTTCGCCTTGCCCGGATGATAAAGGATTTCGAGGTCATAATCCTTAATCAGCTCTAACCACCTCCTCTGTCTCATATTCAACTCCCGCTGAGTAAATATGTATTTCAGACTTTTATGATCGGTAAAAATCTGACATGTAGAGCCGAAAAGATAGTGACGCCAAATTTTGAGCGCAAAAACGACTGCCGCTAACTCCAAATCATGGGTAGGGTAGTTAAGCTCATACGGCCTCAACTGTCTCGACGCAAAGGCAATGGTCTTGCCGTGCTGCATTAATACGCACCCAAGACCCTGACCCGAAGCATCGCTATAAACGGCAAAACCCTCGTTGCCACATGGCAACGCCAAAACCGGGGCTGAAGTCAAACGCTTCTTCAGTTCCTCAAAACTCGACTGCCTCTCGTCATTCCAGACGAACTTCTCGGATTTCTGGAGCAACTGCGTAAGTGGCCGAGCCAGTTTCGAGAAACCCTCGACGAACCTACGGTAGTAGCCAGCCAAACCCAAGAAACTTCGGAGCTCTCTCACGTTTTTGGGCGGTGCCCAATCCAATACCGCCTCGATCTTCTGCGGATCTACACGAACCCCCTCGGCTGAAATCACGTGACCCAAAAACATCACTTCCTTCAGCCAGAACTCACATTTCGAGAACTTCGCATAGAGTTGCTCGGCCCTCAAATGTCTAACACTATCCGCAAATGATGAGCATGCTCTTCCTCGTTCCTCGAATAAATAAGAATATCGTCAATGAAGACGATGACACACTTATCCAAATACTCGATAAAGACTTTGTTCATCAACTGCATGAACACCGCCGGCGCATTAGTTAACCCGAAAGGCATAACTACAAACTCATAATGTCCGTATCTCGTCCGAAAAGCTGTCTTTGGCACATCGGACTCTCTCACCCGGAGCTGATAGTACCCCGATTTCAAATCAATCTTCGTGAATACCGCAGCTCCCTGCAACTGATCGAACAAGTCATCAATTCTCGGCAAAGGATACTTGTTCTTGATGGTCACCTTGTTTAGTTCGCGATAGTCGATACACAAACGTAGTGAACCATCCTTCTTCCGCACAAACAGGACCGGTGCGCCCCAAGGCGAGGCGCTCGGTCGAACATACCCCGACTCAAGAAGCTCACTCAACTGCTTCTTCAACTCTGCCATCTCTGAAGGTGCCATGCGATAGGGTGCCTTCGAAATAGGAGCCGCACCCGGCTCTAACTCTATAGCGAACTCGACCTCACGATCCGGTGGCAATCCCGGTAACTCGTCAGGAAAAACATCAGGAAATTCATTAACGATTGGAATCGACGAAAGCTCAACTCCACCACTCTCCATCTTCAAGGCGTAGCACCAATAGCCGGTACACCCCTTTCGCAGGAGTCTCATCGCCTTCAAGGCGTTAATAACGAGTTTCTGGTTCCCCCTCTTTCGCCCGGCGAAAGAGTGCTCGGTGCCATCATCAGCTAACATGGTGATGATTCTCGTGCGGTAGTTCATGATTGCACCATGCCGCTCGAGCCAATCATCCCCGAGAATCAAATCCTCACCCTCAATATCCACAACAATAAGATTAGAGGGCCAAGTCCTCTCACAAATAAGTACAGAACAGTCTCGAACCTCCTGATCACCAACGATCCTATCACCGCTAGGAAGCTTAATGATGAAGGGTTCACAAGGCATCAAACAGTCGAGACCCAAACGGCGTACACAATCCAAAGATATGAACGAATGCGTAGCACCGGAATCGAAAATCACACTGACAGGATGAGAAAGAATATAAACGGTACCTGTCGCCACGGTAGCCGCTGGATCATCGGCTTTCCGCATCTCATAGACACGCGGGTGGGCTGAGCCGACACTGGAAGCTCCCCCCTTAGAGGGCTGACCCCGACCTCTCCCCCGACTAGCACTCGGCGGGGATTGAGGAGCAAACGATCCCTGATTCACACTTGGTTCCCTAGGCACTGGAATGGAAGCCCGGGCACCAAGAATTTTCTCCCTCTCAAGACAAAGCGGCCTCTTGTGGCCCGGTGCCACACTGATTACACGTCGGCAGAGGACTCAAACAAGTACGACCGATGTGGCCTGTACGACCACAATTGAAACACTTCACATCACGAAAAGGAGCACCGGTAGTTCCACGAGGACCCCAATAAACGAGGACCACCACCACCGGCGGGGAAGTTAGCAGATTGGGATCTCTGCTGACCCCCACTCTTGTGGCCCGAAAAATTCCCGGCGGACTTCTGCTTCTTACTCTCGCGGGCCGCCTCACTCGCCGTCACAGACATATCATAAGCAAGGGCCCTGCTCTGGTAATCTTTCAATGTAGTGCATACGAGCCCCGACATATAGTCCCGAATCGACGACTTCATCCGTCTGGAGAAATGGAAAATTTTGTCACTCTCCTCGACAACTTGGGTTTTCACATAACCCAACTCCTTGTTAAAATCAGCAATAGCTTGGGTTACGGGGATATCCCGTGGTTGAGCATCATAAAAAGCATGTACCCGAGCCTCATCTGATCGCCACGGCAATATTCGGTCTCCATCAACTCGAAACTCACCACGAAGCAAAGATGGTCTTTGGGCCCAACGGCCTCCCACCCGTGGCGTCCCCGTGAGAAAGTATTGAGCAATAGGGACTCTACGTTCCTCGGGACGATTAGTGGCAACGAAGACCTTAGATATCTCCTTGATCCACCCTTCCCACCCAATCGGGTCCAAGCTCCGAAACCGAGGAGGATGCATCTTGATGACATCTTGGAGCCAACGGTCCGCTCCGCCCGATTAGCATGGGCCTGATCCGGGTTAAACGCCCGAGCTATTGCCGCCATTTGGTTCACCATTGTTGCA
The DNA here is from genome assembly GCA_033398695.1 of Orobanche coerulescens. Lineage (NCBI taxonomy): Eukaryota > Viridiplantae > Streptophyta > Magnoliopsida > Lamiales > Orobanchaceae > Orobanche > Orobanche coerulescens. The sequence goes on along the minus strand of CM065805.1, from coordinate 21,962,132 downwards.
TAACGGACGCAATACCAAGATCGCACGCTCCCGAGAAGAAGCATGGCTATGACGGTCGCCGCAGATCGCGGCCTCGAAGACTGTGACGTGGCCGCCCCACCGGCTGCCCCACGTCCCCGGCCGCGTCCACGACCACGACCGCGACCACGACCTCTTCCAGCATCCATACTGGAGTTAAATAAGTAGCAAAAACCATACGAGGATCAGTACAATAAAAGAACAATCACAAGTCGAGAATCTAGGGTACGATACAAGGAATTAATGAACAGAGGAAGGAAAACTTACGGACACTGGTAGTACCGGAATCATGGCAGCGTGACGATGATGTGCAAAACAAAACTCCACAAGACCCAATAAACCGACAAGCCTAGGTATCCATAAACCTAGTGCTCTGATACCATTTTCTGTAACACCCTCACGATATTCGAGGTATATTACAACGCCGTGAATCCCTATATGGGACCCACCAGGCTGAACAGCATCATACTCATCGACTCACATAAACTACAGAACAATACCATGTCATAAAGACGTAAAACAGAATAATCCACCCGGTTCAACCGGTCAATATAACATCATCATCCAACACAACATAATAAGCAACAATACAATCCGAACGAACAAGAACCCCTTAAGTACTCGAGTACAACTATTAGTTCAAAACCACATAAGATGAAAAGGTAAAAGACACTAAAACGTCACTCGTGCACAATCATCACGCACGGTCATCATCCGTGTATCGTCCAGCCCATTGCCTCGATGAACCTGACCTGAAATTCATAAAACGAATTTCCCCAAAACGGGTCCCCAGAGGGGTTAGTAATTACGCTAGTACAAGTAACCAGATGAACAACTTACATCTTACACATATAGTAATGCATGCAATAGAGAAAACCATTCGAAAACACTCATTTCCTGAAATGCCAATATCAAATCACATTTGTAAAATTCACCACAATTAACCGTCGATCCACACCTCCGTGGACCCCTACCGAGACCCCGTCGGATCTAACCCGTAGTGGTTAAAAGCAAAGCTCGTCGATCCACACCTCCGTGGACCCCTACCGAGACCCCGTCGAGTCTAACCCGTAGTGAGCATACACACACACACAATTTCTCATACAAAACTACTATGTCAAGATTGTAAGTTCATAAGGATACTTGCCTCGATTAATTAGACGATGACACGAACGGAACAGAAGAGTTGAACACGACTGCAAGGAACCGGCGGAAATGAACCTAACGATTCGAATAACACAATCACAACCAACTCTAGACGATTACGGAAATGGAATACACCCAGAAACCCGCCTACGATTCATGTATATTCATATATAAACAACAACGAGGGCGGACCACAACCAAACCCTCTCGATTCCGTAAAAATCACGAAATATACCATGAATCCGTAGGGAAACTAAGAATACCAACAAGATTAATCATATTCATCATGAATTAATCAACAAAACGGAACGAATCGGACAAAAACACGAAAACCCCCAATTTTACCAAAAGTAGGGTTCTAAAGATCTAACCTTGATTCGCTGGATCAAGGGATGATATCGGACGGATTATTGATGATATAACCTCAAGAACTCCATAGATATGTTGTTAAACAACATGGCTTCAAGCTTAGAACACGCCCAGCTGCGGAAGAGGAGAAGAAGAAGGTGAAAAATGGCAAGAAAAACGTCTGCAGGGCCTTTTATAGGGGTCGTGCGCCGGACACGGCCCGTGCCGATCGGCACGGTCGTGTTGCACAGCTGGCCGACAGGGACTCGACCGTGTCCTGCTTGACACAGTCGCGGCGCGGAGGGCCTTCCGACAGTGACCCGTCCGACAGCGACTCGGCATGACTCGATCGTGTCCTGGAACACGGTCGGGTCATGTCGGCAGTCGGTTCTGGCTTATCCGGAAGAGTTCGGCACGGTACGTGTCGGACGAAACGGTCGGGTCCTGAGACAGAAACTTTCGGCATTTCCGGACGAGTACGGCACGGGCCGTGTCGGACGACACGGCCGAGTTCGGTCGGCAGTGATCGGCCAAAAACTGAAACGACCATAACTCTCTCGTCCGGACTCCGATTGACTCACCGTTTGAACCATTGGAAAGCTAACTCGATGCTCTATAATATTGCAAAGATTTAGAATTTTTGGGGTTACCAAAAATTAATGGTGCATATGAGGAAAGTTGAAACAATAAACAATAACGAGATTATAGTTCAACAGTTGACAGGAAGGACATACTGAAAGATACACGAGGGTCACTATGACCGAGAAATATACCAAAAATGAAAATACAAGGGAAAGAAAAATACCGGATATTACAAATCTAAAGGTTTGATCATGGAAGGATTTATCTAGTATATATAGGACGTTTATCAACTTCAGTATGATAATATGGATTGATATAGAGGTGTTGATATCAACCGTTAAGCTTTTCAAATTCTCGTATGAGGATTTGAAGTCGGATTGGAATATGGTTTTATATTAGTATGCATATCCTGGAATCCGAAGTTGTCTTTATCCGTAAAATCATTCATAAGGGTATGAACATGGTATTCATGGAAGTAACATGAATTATCACACAAGATTTCATTGTCTCGATCATGGCGAGAATAAGCTTCAAGCCAAAGAAATCGCCATGCATAGATAGCGCACGCTATGTTATGAATGTCAACGTGCGCTATCGAGCACGAGTTAGCGTGCGCTACGTTTGGTAAGTAACGTACGCTAGACCATCAGACGAGTCAGTTGGCTGATCAGTGAAGTACTGACCATGCATCGTTAGCGTGCGCTAGGCTTTGTTGTTTGCGTGCGCTATCGGGAAGACTTAACGCACGCTACACAGAGTACTTAGCGTGCGCTAAGCTATTCGGGCAGATTGCAGTTTATGAACTTTTGACCGTTAATCGAATTGTTAAACATTCATACGACGTGAGATAAATCCTATATCATTTCTTTTGTTAAGGTTTGGTCTCGTTACGTGATTGATTGAGGAGGACGATCTTCGAGTGTTCATTTTCGTGGAAGTATTGTTATTGTCTTCAAATCGAGGTAAGTACCTTAATTGTTTTATGTATTGTTGTTATACATATTGTCGTGCATGAATGTCGTTATTGTGTGTCCACCTCGTGTTGGTCCGACGGGATCATCGGGGGATCTATGCTAGCGTGCGCTGGATCATCGGATGGGTTTTTACACCACGGGTTGGTCTGACGGGATCATCGTGGGTTCTAGGCAGTGAACGCTGGATCGATGGAATTACCATGTGTATGTATTGATATCATGTTGTGATTATCAGTTGTGTATATTATGTTTGAGTTTCTCGTAGGAGAAGACTCGTTGGCATTTTGTCGTTTACGTTATTATTATTCTTCGTGAGATATGAATAATATGTTGTGGTACTTGTACTAGCATCGTTGTGCTAACCCCTTCGGGGGTGAACATTTTGTTTGTGTTCAGGATCCAGGAGAGCGGGAAAACAATCACTGGAACTGTATGACGACGAGGGTGCAGAGTGATGTCCCGACCGGGTTTATTTATCTATTGTTTATTCGTTATTTCAATAAGTACTCGAGTACGAAGTCATTTGTGATGATTTGAATTTGGTGATGTATTATTGAGTTCTGTTGAACAATTGTACTGTTTCTGTATTTGGTCAGAACTGATGTACTGTAATTCCGTTATTTCCATTCGTTAAGTACCTTTTTATGCTTGTTCAATTCTTCAGCCTTGTAAATCCTTATGTAAAGGATTTACGGCGCTGTAATATTCCCGAATATATTGGGGGTGTTACATACGCGACCGGACATCGCCTTCTTAGTAAACTTACTAGCTCGATTTAGTTCAGCACCGACGCAACGTCATTGGAATGGTATCAAGAATATATTCCGATACCTAAAAGGAACCATTGACTTGGGACTATTCTTTCCCTACAAGGTGCAAAGGAAGTCGTCAGAAAGGCAAATGCTAAAGTAAATGCTAATGCCATAGAACCTACTCCGACGAACGTATTGGTAGGATTTGTCGATGCAGGTATCTCTCCGACCCACACAAAGGTCGCTCCCAAACCGGCTATGTATTTGCTATCGGGAACACCGCTATATCTTGGAGATCCACAAAGCAAACCCTTGTAGCTACCTCATCTAATCACGCAAATTATCGCTTTGCATGAGGCGTACGTGAGTGTATTTGGTTAAGAGCTATCATTACACATATCCGAGGTAACAGTGGACTAAGTAATGTCACCGGAGCACCCACATGCATATATGAAGATAATGCACTTGCATCGAATGATGAAGCTTGGGTATATCAAGGGGATAACACAAAACACATATCTTCAAAATTCTTCTATAATCAAGAACAATGTGCTCTCCTCAATATTCAAGTAAAGCAAGTCAGATCTGAGGAGAATGTGGCCGATTTGTTCACCAAATCTCTGCCCAAGGCCGTGTTTGAAAAACATGTGAGAAGTATCGGAATGCGGAGAATTTCCGAACTCCCGAAATCGATGTAAAGGTAGAGGGAGAAGGGTGAGTCATAAAGAAACTTACTCACCGACGTTGTACTCTTTTCTTTGACCAAGGTTTATTTTCTCCCACTGGGTTTTGTTACTTGGCAAAGTTTTTAATGAGGCAAACGACACATGCACAAGTTTTTCAAAGTATCCTTGATTGATGTACAAATCAGGGGGAGATGTAGACTTGAGGGGGAGTCTTACATCCACACCGTACGTTATACTCTTTTCCTTCCAAGGATTATTTTTCCCACAGGGTTTTTATCACTTGGAAAGGTTTTTAACGAGGTAACACGATGTACGATTTTAGGGATCGATGGAATGGTCACCTTAGTAGCGCTATGATCAAATGTAACGATCATATGAGAGGATAGATCCAAAGGACGAAGTCTAAACTCGATGTGTCTAGATGTTGTACTCTTTTCCCTACGATCAAGACATTTTTCCCACTGGGTTTTTGCTTGATGAGGTTTTAACGAGGCAACATGACATGCGCTTGTAGACTAGGCACAAGGGGGAGTGTTAAAGGAATAATACCCATTGTGTGCCTAAGTCTGTTAGTTTATGGGCTTTCCTAGATAGGATTTGGCTGAGGCCTGTTTGTATGTACTTCACCCTATTTAAGGGATCCTATTGATGGAATAATACAACACTTTGCCCTACTTTCTTGTCTTGTGTTATTTTCCCTTCAACAGGAGAGAGATTAAAGAAGGGGAGAGGAAACCAAGGGAAAAATCAAAAGGAGAATAAAAAAGGAAAAATGAATTAACCCCGTTATTAGCCCTTAAAAATGACTTAAAAATAAAAATCAAGGAAGAGGATGTAGTATGTAGGATAGCTTTGGAATTGTTGATCTATTACATCAGCTTGCCTTGGATTCAATTTTTATTCACGATTAACGCCAAAATGTCGACCGTGCAATTTATAAAATCAATCGCGTCTTAAAATCATACAACTGCATCATTCTTTGTTTAATATACAGTATTAAATGTAATGGTACTATAGGAATATGGTCATGTGACAAGATAGTGTTAGTATTATTTACACGTATCATATATTTAGTACCCCAAATATAATTGGAAATGTTTCTTGGGTCAAATCTATACTTCTATTAAAAGAGAGTTGTGGACATGTGTCATTATTTAAGTTTTTTTATTTTGTTTAAATATAGATTATATATATGCCTTCTTAATTTTCAGAAAAATAAAAAAAGGAAATGAGTTTTATTGCACAGCTATACATTTATCTGCCAATAAAAATTATTTTCTCATTTCTTAACTTAAAATTCTAAAAATTTATAATTTTTTGTATCAAGTTCGTTCTTAATGAAAAACATATCAAAAAAATCTTATTTCACTATCTTCAATTAGACATCCATATTGAATATAGTAAATTTGATGAATTTACATTAATGACTGATTGCACAATGAAAGTATATATTAGAAAAAATATGGATATTAGTACGATAAAATTAATTGACAAAATAAAAATAAATTAACTTTCTTTTAAGAAATTAGATTAAAGATTCATATTGCTTACATAAAAAATAAATTATGATATTTATTTAATTACAATAACTTAAATATTCCTACATTTTTTTAATGTCTCCTAAATTTATTCATATAATGGACATTAATTAACTTAACACTATGATAATGTGAGACTCTTTCTCCAATTATATTACAATTCATAATATACTCATTAATTTTTTATTATAACCCGCATTGAAGATCCTCAAGAACAATTTAAGGAACGACAAAGTATTTTTTTATGTAATAGAATGCTCTGTCTGGTGCATCGCACGGGCGAACATCTAGTATCCAGTAATTGGATCCCATCTCCACTATTAAGACGAACGTGTCGCAACCACAGTATTCGTGAGTTTCTTTGTGCTTTAAAACTAATTTATAATCCGTCAAAAATCAATGAAACCTTACTCTATAGAAAACAAAGCGTATATGAATTTATGGGACCTTCTCGTCTGTCGGATAATCCATCGAAAACTATGGACATATAACGAATGATTTAGACTGTGTTTAGCAAAAGTAGTTGATAAGTTAGTTGGTAGCTGATAGGGTAGCTGATAAGCTAACTGATTATGTAGCTGATAAGCTAGTTGATTTTAATGTAGATGTTTAGCAAATTAGCTGATAGCTAGTTTTTTTTTTTATAAAATTACATAAAATGACCACTTTTATTTTTTTATTTTTTTTTAAACTTTCTCATTATATTTTAACAATAATTGTTATAAAATAAAATAAATGATATTTTTGTCTATTATTATTTTACCTCTAAATTACACATATGTATTATTCACAGTTCACTGTCACTTTGAAAAGTCATTGATAATTTGTTTTTGATGGTTTAAAATTACCGCTGAATAGGACTTGTGTGTATAATTTTAGTTACGAACAAGTTCACAACAATATGTGTCAAAAAGATTCCGTAAAATATAAAAGATAAATCGAACACAAATTATTTTATTATATTTATAACAAAATAATTCATTAGTAATTGTAATAGAGTGATGATCAGACTAACCATAATTTTTCGCGTCCACCACTCATCTGAAGCCTCAATTTTTCCTAAAAAGTTAACGGATGGTGGGTTTATTTGTAATATGTCAATTACTCATGGGGTGTTTATGTAAAAAATCCTATATTTTTATTTAGGTCACGGACATATATGGAATATATTAAGATAAGAAGCTAGCTTCTTTTTTTCATAAGCATGAAAAATTAGCTTATCAATCAGCTAGCTTATAAGCTAGCTGATAAGTTAGCTGATTTGAGAAGTTAGTCGTTTACGAAACAAGTTTTTTTTAATCAATGGTCAAATAAGCTCCTGAAGCTTATAAGCTAGTTGATAAGCTAGTGCTAAACACAGCCTTAATCTAGATAATAAATGGAGAAAAATATTATTCAATAATTGATGAAAAACGTTAATAATATTATATCGAGTTGAATCGAGAAGGTGATCAATTCACATTAAAATATTGATAGAGAGGAGATGCCTTCAATACTTTTTTAAAGAGGTACTTGTCAATCAAAAGCAACTAAAATAGAATATATCACTTTAACCGGTATAATACACGTAAACTATGATTATTGGAAGTTAAAATATATTCCATACTAACAAAAAATTACTGAGAAAGTACCTCAGAGATTCTCCAATACTTCTTTATACACAGGGGTGGATCACAAGCCTTTCAACCGCGGGGATCAAGCTAATATCTTATATATTTTTAAAAATACAAAAGATACATCATCAAAAGTTATAAATAACAAAATATTAAAACTAGACGTTAAATATAAAAATACCAAATATTGCTCATCAAAGTGGAACCCGTCGATCCTTCGCGGCCTTGAAATCTTCGATAATTTCATCCAAAGTAATCTTTTCAGCAAGTTCTCTTTCGATATACAAAACCACCGAGTCATTTAGAATCTCATCTTCCATTTTTCTCCGTATCCTTGTTTTCACAATATTCATTGCTGAAAATGATCTCTCGGTTGTCGCAGTAGAAACTGGGAGAGTAAGTAACAGACTGATTACTCGATAAATAAGATCAAAAGTGGTTTCTCTTCTAGTCCTCACCAACCATCGACATAATTCCGCAATAGATGCCAATTTCTTATAATCTGCATGTTGAGCGACATCAATATTATAATGTTGAAGGTGCATTTTCAGAATTATTTTCTCATGATCACTGAAATCTTCAGGATAAAACCTCTCTACTAATTTTCTCAACATCACGAAAAGTCTCATATGCATTTTTGGGATCTAGAGTTGAAGCAAGACGAAGCAACTCTATGGCACTATCGCTGAAACGATGATCTAATTCCATTAATTGACAATTAATTGCTTCATAGAAAATATCCACTCGATAATGATGCTCAAGTGTATGATCACTCTGCTCATTACGAGTCCGAGGTCCTCTACTGCGGTAGGAAGAAGACAGGTCAGGAATATCTATATTGCGTACCTGACAAAAGAACAAGTCAGAAAGAAGACAGGTTAGGAAGATTCACTTGATAACAATGTTAGAGTGTGTAATCACTATGTTACGTACCTGAAAAATGACTTAACAATGGAAAGCAAATCGTTCCAGCTTTCATCTTTCATTTTTTGCAATAACAGTTTGGTAGATGCAACTAGCCTCAATGCGTTAAAAGTATCTTGATCTTGTCTTTGTAAAGCCTGACAAAGTAAATCAGTGATCTCCATTATTTCTTTTTCGAGATGCAATACAAATACGAAGTCAAAGGTCGTCATATCCTCATATGCCGAATCTGCATCTCCTCTGATTGAACCAGTTACTTCCTCAACATTTTTGAGTAAAACCTCACAAGTTGGACTGAACATCTTAATTAGGCTAGAAATTGATCTGAGATGAGAAATCCATCTAGTATCTCCGGCTCGTTGTAATGTACCAATTTGATTGAGACCACTACTGGTCTCCAATTCATCAACCGAAATCAAGTATGCAATTTGCTCGACTTGTGCATCTCGTAATTGGTCAGTGCGTTTGGAGGAAGCATTAACAACATTGACAACAAAAGACAACTTCGTAAAAAACTTACGAAATGTTATAACTCCTTGAGAGGCGGCCATTAATGCCAGTTGCAACCGATGAGCACGACAATGAACATAATAAGCGTATTTACAATCTTTTAAAATCAAGGCTTGCAAACCTTTGAACTGACCTCGCATATTGCCTGCACCATCATACCCTTGCCCACGAATATACTTGACATCAAGGTTGTAATGTGATAATAAAGAATAGATTCCATCCTTGAGAGTTTGTGCCATAGTGTCACGTACATGAACAAGTCCAAAAAAACGCTCTATAATTAAGCCCTCTTTATTAACAAATCTCAAAACAACGTACATTTGTTCTTTATGAGACTGATCTAGTGCTTCGTCAACGAGTAAACAAAACCTTCCCCCACCGATCTCTTCATAAATCATTTGTATCACCTTATTTGAAATAATATTCAAAATTTCCTTTTGAATCATCGGTGAGGTATATGATGCATACTTGGGAGCACGGCAAAATAACTCTTTAAGCTTGGTGCTAAACTCCCCAAGTGCTTCCAACATTTCAAGAAAATTCCCTTTGTTAATGGAATTTGGTTGTAGCCTCTAAATGCAACTACTTGGAAGGCACACCAACGGGCAGAAAAAAAGAAGACGACAATCTCAATCTGTTTTTCTCACGCTCTTTGGTTGTAAACTTCTCAAACACATTTTGTATATCTTGTGTCTCATTCAACAAATCATCCCATCCCTTATGTGTAATATTCGCAATTTCGGATTTCCGGTAATTTTCATTTTTCGGCGGAGGTCCGTTTCGACGACTCTCTTCTGACCGTTTCGTCATTCTGAGAATATTTAATTCTACACTTTTTGTCATCCGAGTTCGTTTCGGTATCGTTTTGTTGAGTTTCGTGTTCTTAAATGACTTTTCCGCACCTGAGTTCGATTCTCGCGAATCTCGTCCGAAACTGTTGTTTCGAGTTTCTCAGAAGTCCATTTAATGTTATTATTCATGTTGCAAGCTTCGGTTTGGTTATTCGATCACGTATCGTGATTTTGGGGCATTTTGGGCCATTTTCGTAATTTCCCAAAGTTTGGGGTAATTACTTTCCGTTGTCGAATTTCGAGCCTTCGGGTAGTCGGAATCGTGTGTTCTATTAGTGCTCGGATTCGTCTTTTCGAGTACTTCGTAACCGTATCTTCGATTCGTACTCAGGTTCGGGTTTCGGGGTCGTTCGGGCCGTCGGAGTTGGTCCCGGCCGAGTCATGGCCGGGCATGCTCGCCAGCACCGCCGAGTAACGTGCGGTAGTGATCGGCGATTCGACGTAAGGCCGGTTACGACGTAAGGCCCTGGCCGTAACGTGCGTAACGCTCCGCATTTTCCAGCAGATGAGTTCGGCCATGGCCGGATTCACGTAAGCCATGGCGATTACGACGTAACCCGTGGCAATCGGCTATTTAAGGCCCGTAGCGTATTTTTCACCCAGTTCTTCATTCTTTTACTTCCGTACGCGGCCGTGGGTGTGTATATCATGGAGAGATGTCGTTGGGCAATGAATCCATGAAGTTTTGAGGTTCATATCATCAATCATACGTCCTATAACATCCTTTGATCGAGCGAATCAGTCGATTTTCTAGAAATCTAATTTTGGGGATTTTGGGTATTTTGTTCGATTTCGTCCGTTTAATCCGATTTAACTTAGGATTGTGATGGATTGATGATTATTTAGATGTATTGTATCATTTCCTTGTTATTCCATGGTTGGATCGTATCGATTCGTTGTTTTGGTCGAGTTCTTGATCGACGCCTTGAAGGTGTCCGATAAAATGTCATAGAGGGGTTTTCGGGCGTTCTACGATTATTCTTCCTCGTATGATCGATGATTTATTGATTATATGTTGTTAGGGTCGAACTCTTGTGAAGAACTCGAGTCGGAACCCTTCCGTTCGTTGTCTTCTTCTGGGTCCGAGCTTCCCGGACGAACGGTGTTCTTAGGAGCGTTTGGTAGCGGTTATTAAGGCAAGTATCTTATTATACGACTTGTATCTTGTGACTAGTAATTACGTATGATATGTATGACGATTTTGCTTGCCTCCGTAAATATGTTCCGTTGGAGTTGGTTGTGTTTTCCGAAATTTGAAGGCTTTGTGATAATAGTAATATATTGGTATACGTGTTAGGCGTTGTGCCATTTGTGCAGGATTGCGATGTACATATGAGATGGTTGTACACATGGTTGTTCAATGTATTGTGTACCGAATGTGTGTTATGTTGGTTAAGAGTCGTTGTGATGATCATGATGTTTGTGTTGTTTTGGTTTACATACTTGATTGTACATTTCGGTGTAATGTGGAATGGCTTGACATTTAATGATTATGAATTGTGTCGTGTCGATGTGTGTGTGTTCCGTGGTCCGACGAGGCCTCGGAGTTCGGTACATGATGTGTACGAACAAAGTGTGTGATCCGTAGGGTCCGACGAGGCCTCGGAGTCCGGTACATGACGTGTACGGACAAGGTGTGTGATCCGTAGGGTCCGACGAGGCCTCGGAGTTCGGTACATGATGTGTACGAACGATGTTGTGGCCGGGTAGGGTCCGTTGAGGCCTCGGAGTTCAAGACATGATGTGTACGAACGCAGTGTGTGTGGCCGGGTAGGGTCCGTTGAGGCCTCGGAGTTCGGTACATGATGTGTACGAACAGTGTGTGTGGTCCGGTAAGGTCCGTCGAGGCCTCCGAGTTCGGTACATGATGTGTACGAACAAAGGTGTGTGGTCCGGGTAAGGTCCGTCGAGGCCTCCGGAGTTCGGTACATGATGTGTACGAACAATGATCGTAGCGTTGATTGTTCGGGTAACATTTTAAATATGGATCTCGGACTCATAATGATATATTATTTAGTATGCTTTGAAACGAGAATCGGGTTAAGGCCCTAATGTTTACGAAAAGGTTTGTAAATTGGGACTCGAGGTCCAAAAGAATTTCGCTTTAAAAATCCCCGAGATGATGTGTTCCTTTTCAAATATCTCTTACTTGAGTTCGAAATTCTAAAACTTCTCGGGAACATTTTGATAATTGATTTGCGTATTAAATTCGTAGTTGCTATTTGCGTGTTACATTTCGTATGGTTTGATACTTGCACTAGTAAAACAAAGGAGTTTTACTAACCCCCGAGTATTCGGGGTGGATGTCTGCTCGTCCGTGTACATGCAGTTCGGGGAGCAACGGGATTGGCACAAGGGGATGACGAGCTGCGATACTAATCAAGAGTTGAGAGTTGGTAGAGTTTAGTTGTATTGTTAGAGTTGATTCAGTCTTCCGTCGTATTGTATTTCGACCCTGTGTGGGTAATGTTGTTAGTCAGTCCTGTTGATAGAGTTGTGTGACCTCATCGGTCTGTGTGTTTATGTGTAAGTGACCTTAACGGTCTGTATTATTATATTGTTTGACCCTGGCCGGGCAAGCATTTGGTTGTTTATGGATGTTTAGCCTGGTAGATCCTTGCGGAAAGGGTTTACGGCGTGTAATATTCCCATACGGTTTTGGGGGTGTTACATTTATGGTATCGGAGCTTAGGTTGCGGAAACCTAGGCTGTCAGGTCGAGTCAAGTTGTGATTTGTCGAGTAATGTGTTGTCTTGTCGTTCGAGTCGTCAGGTGACAAGTTGAGTTGTGCGTAGTCACAACGCGTTGGATATGTTGTCGGATGAGATTAGTATCGTGGGCGACCGTCGTCTCCGTGCGGCCTGTGGACGTAAGTCTCCTCTTTTATGCATAATATCTGTGTTCATGATTTCATTTAGGTGTGATATTTGTGGTGCATAATTTTATTTGCACGGTGTTGTGTAATGAAGTTGTATTCGATACTTGGATATGCTGTACGTGTATAGAACTGGATGTATTGATGTTTGGCCCTTGAACCACCATGTGGGTTGGTATGGTGTGAAAGTTGTGAACCTTGATGGGTTTTACGGTAGAGTTTGTGGGAAACTCCGATGAATAATTTTGCTGTGTGTTTAAACTTGATGCCATGAGATGTATGTGATTGAATTGGCGACCCTGTTTGCCATTTGGGCATGTGGTTTTAATATCGACTATTTTGGATTGTTGTAATTATACCCGCTACGGGTAGCTTTGAAAACGTTTTTCCTTAAAGACTACTGATTTGAGCATTTTTGTGGAAATCAAAATTTTTGGAAAAATCTTGTTTTGCAAAACGACCCTAATTTTCGGAATTTAAATGTTATGTGTTTGTGTGTTGGGGGCTACTATGACAATTCTGCAGTCCTGCAGCTAGATGTTACGGCCGTAAGATGTTTTCCATTATGGCCGTAAGCTCAGAGTTGTTACGGCCGTAAACTGCATGTTGTTACGGCCGTAAACTTTTGACTGACCCGGTAGAAATTTGTTATTACAGTTGTACTCGTGCCCCTTGATTATTTAATCTCTGTTGATATATCAGTGATGGATGGCGTGGTAACATGTTGTTACCCCGTATAACGCTAGCAAAGATAATGGTATATTGATAAGGTCATTTTGACGATATCGTCTAGCGAAAAGATTGAAGCCTCGATGTGTTGTTTTGCAAATAGCTTCAATCAAAACAGTTTTGATAATGAGGTACATGGTTTTAATTAAACGACCGAGGTATTATTAGTGTTTTCAAAAATTTCATTTCACCATTTTTTTTTCAAACTTGAGAATTTTAAAATTTTATCATTTGAATAATACCCCGGAAACATTTTATTTTTGTTGTTAGTGTTTGATCCCTGCGATACGTGTGTGGTTTTGACCGTGTTTGATTTTGTAAAATCCAAACATCTCTGTTGATGTGACTGTGTGGATTATTTTTTTTAATGAAGTTCTAAAATTACAGTGTTAGTTCGTCACTTGTGTGATGACTTGGAGTTGATGTTTTAACGTGCTGCTATTTATTGTCTTATCTTGACGTTGTGATATTTGTTTGGATGTGTTATTCTTATTGGTCGTCCATCCAAGATGCCGAGAGGCCGTGGCCGAGGACGTGGTCGTAGTCGTGGTCGTGATCGCAGCAATCATCCGTGAGGTAATGTTGATATTGACGCCGCCACCATCCTTCGTCAGTGTGACCGGTTGGCGCATATGAATCGACTGCACACCGAGACGGGATTCGGATGAAGATAACGGAGCCGATAAGTGGTTACGAGATGTGATGAGAATGCACCCGCCCGCTTTGTAGGTTCTTCGGACTCGTTAGGTCGGGAGAATTGGCTCTTCCAAATGGGACAGAACATTTGATCCGTAGCTTGCCCCGATGAGAGAAGAGTGCCTATTGCTCAATACCTACTCGACAGGAAGCTGCAGAGTGGTGGGAGGCCGTAGCGCCAGTGATCGTACCGCTACTGGATGAATTCAAACCGCCATGGAGGCCGAGTATTGTCCGCCGCCCGTTAAAGAGCGTAGGATTGTCGAGTTTTTCTCGGCTACGCCCGAGACGTGTCGATATCCCAGCGATAGTCGATTATAATCGGCAGTGTGTTATGTTCGGATCGTGAAAAGTGAGGCGTATAAAGTTCGTTATTTCGATATGCGTATGAAACCTCGGATTCGGCAAAGTGTATGGCTCCTTTTATGTGTACAACCTTGAAGGACTATCAGATCGAGCCTTGGCGTTTGAGATGGCTATAATGTCTACCGAGTCCGTATCGGTAGCGAAAAAGCGTAAGATTTCCGATGACGACGGGAAGTAAGGGAATTGGGATTCCCACACCTCAACCCTCGTATCGCTCGAGTATGGGACCTTCTCGGTCAGTTAGAGAACCCAAAAGACCCAAGTCGGTGTCTTTGAGTTCTGGTAATGCTCCTAGGTGTTTCAACTGTAACGTTCTAGGCCATGAACGCGCGCATTGTAAGAAACCGCCAGTGACTTGTTATAATTGTGGACACGAGGGGCATCGAGTTCAGTACTGCGAGATTATTGCCGAGATGATAAGGGACCTTAATTCTCTTACTACTTCCTGAGGGACCAGTGATGTCTAGTGATGGTGTTTTTGGTACTCGCTACACGGATTGTTTCGCGTGTAGAGATGTTTTTTGTGACGCTTTTACATTTGGAACTTGTTGAATGATATTTTGTTTTGTGTAAGTTCCCGTTTAGTTGTTGAACCTACGGAGGCGTGTCAGTGGACCACGAGGTCATGAGCATGGTATTTTATTATGTGTCGTTATATTTTGTTTCGTATCACTGTGATAACCTTAGATTAAGTTTCGGGACGAAACTTATTTTTTGTATGATAGAATGTAATATCCGGTATTCTCATTTTCTGTTATCTTGAATTGTTTGTGTTTTGACGTCGGACATTTTCTTGTTGATGAGAATCGGAATGATTTCTATCGTAATACTCTATTTGTTTCTATCGCATAGCCGTTTTAGTCGGGTGCGACTTGTTGTCGTGTACATTTCCTTGATTAAATGTGTGCATATGATGTGGTATGTGATGCGTCGTTAATTGATCGTTATTGTTTTGAATCATTGCCGGTGGCGTTGTTATGGTCGTCGTGTGGCGTGTTGTCACGCTGTATATTCTTTCGCGTTGCTTGTAACGTTTCGCCAATGGACGAAAGTTACGCGTTTCTTGTGTATCTTGTTGAGTTTTCCTGTCGGGATATTGCTTCTCCCTACTTGTTTTAAGTTTCGGGACGAAACTTCTTTTAAGGAGGGTAGAATGTAATATCCGCAATTTCGGATTTCCGGTAATTTTCATTTTTCGGCGGAGGTCCGTTTCGACGACTCTCTTCTGACCGTTTCGTCATTCTGAGAATATTTAATTCTACACTTTTTGTCATCCGAGTTCGTTTCGGTATCGTTTTGTTGAGTTTCGTGTTCTTAAATGACTTTTCCGCACCTGAGTTCGATTCTCGCGAATCTCGTCCGAAACTGTTGTTTCGAGTTTCTCATAAGTCCATTTAATGTTATTATTCATGTTGCAAGCTTCGGTTTGGTTATTCGATCACGTATCGTGATTTTGGGGCGTTTTGGGCCATTTTCGTAATTTCCCAAAGTTTGGGGTAATTACTTTCCGTTGTCGAATTTCGAGCCTTCGGGTAGTCGGAATCGTGTGTTCTATTAGTGCTCGGATTCGTCTTTTCGAGTACTTCGTAACCGTATCTTCGATTCGCACTCGTTCGGGTTTCGGGTCGTTCGGGCCGGAGTTGGTCCCGGCCGAGTCATGGCCGGCATGCTCGGGCCAGCCACCGCCGAGTAACGTGCGGTAGTGATCGGCGATTCGTCGTAAGGCGATTACGTCGTAAGGCCCCTGGCCGGTAACATACGAATCGCCCGCATTTTCCAGTAAAGAGTTCGGCCATGGCGATTACGTCGTAAGCCATGGCCGATTACGCACGTAACGCCGGCACACACTCTATTTAAGGCCCAGTAGCGTATTTTTCACCCAGTTCTTCATTCTTTTACTTCCGTACGCGGTCAGGTGTGTATATCATGGAGAGATGTCGTTGGGCAATGAATCCATGAAGTTTTGAGGTTCATATCATCAATCATACGTCCTATAACATCCTTTGATCGAGCGAATCAGGTCAGATTTTCTAGAAATCTAATTTTGGGGATTTTGGGTATTTTGTTCGATTTCGTCCGTTTAATCCGATTTAACTTAGGATTGTGATGGATTGATGATTATTTAGATGTATTGTATCATTTCCCTTGTTATTCCATGGTTGGATCGTATCGATTCGTTGTTTTGGTCGAGTTCTTGATCGACGCCTTGAAGGTGTCCGATAAAATGTCATAGAGGGGTTTTCGGGCGTTCTACGATTATTCTTCCTCGTATGATCGATGATTTATTGATTATATGTTGTTAGGGTCGAACTCTTGTGAAGAACTCGAGTCGGAACCCTTCCGTTCGTTGTCTTCTTGGTCCGAGCTTCCCGGTCGAACCGTGTTCTTCGGAGCGTTTGGTAGCGGTTATTAAGGCAAGTATCTTATTATACGACTTGTATCTTGTGACTAGTAATTACGTATGATATGTATGACGATTTTGCTTGCCTCCGTAAATATGTTCCGTTGGAGTTGGTTGTGTTTTCAAATTTGAAGGCTTTGTGATAATAGTAATATATTGGTATACGTGTTAGGCGTTGTGCCATTTGTGCGGATTGCGATGTACATATGAGATGGTTGTACACATGGTTGTTCAATGTATTGTACCGAATGTGTGTTATGTTGGTTAAGAGTCGTTGTGATGATCGTGATGTTTGTGTTGTTTTGGTTTACATACTTGATTGTACATTTCGGTGTAATGTGGAATGGCTTGACATTTAATGATTATGAATCGTGTCGTGTCGATGTGTGTGTGTTCCAGGTAGGGTCTGACGAGGCCTCTGGAGTTCGGTACATGATGTGTACGAACAAAGTGTGTGATCCAGGTAGGGTCTGACGAGGCCTCTGGAGTCCGGTACATGACGTGTACGGACAAGGTGTGTGATCCAGGTAAGGTCTGACGAGGCCTCTGGAGTTCGGTACATGATGTGTACGAACGATGTTGTGGCCGGGTAGGGTCCGTTGAGGCCTCCGGAGTTCAGTACATGATGTGTACGAACAGTGTGTGTGGCCGGGTAGGGTCCGTTGAGGCCTCCGGAGTTCGGTACATGATGTGTACGAACAGTGTGTGTGGTCCGGGTAAGGTCCGTCGAGGCCTCCGGAGTTCGGTACATGATGTGTACGAACAGTGTGTGTGGTCCGGGTAAGGTCCGTCGAGGCCTCCGGAGTTCGGTACATGATGTGTACGAACAATGATCGTGTAGCAGTGATTGTTCGGGTAACATTTTAAATATGGATCTCGGACTCATAATGATATATTATTTAGTATGCTTTGAAACGAGAATCGGGTTAAGGCCCTAATGTTTACGAAAAGGTTTGTAAATTGGGACTCGAGGTCCAAAAGAATTTCTGCTTTAAAAATCCCCGAGATGATGTGTTCCTTTTCAAATATCTCTTACTTGAGTTCGAAATTCTAAAACTTCTCGGGAACATTTTGATAATTGATTTGCGTATTAAATTCGTAGTTGCTATTTGCTTGTTACATTTCGTATGGTTTGATACTTGCACTAGTAAAACAAAGGAGTTTACTAACCCCGAGTATTCGGGGTGGATGTCCTGCTCAAGGTCTGTACATGCAGGTTCAGGGGAGCAGTCACAGGATTGGCACAAGGGGATGACGAGCTGCGATACTAATCAAGAGTTGAGAGTTGGTAGAGTTTAGTTGTATTGTTAGAGTTGATTCAGTCTTTCGCTGTATTGTATTTCGACCCCTGTGTGGGTAATGTTGTTAGTCAGTCCTGTTGATAGAGTTGTGTGACCTCATCGGTCTGTGTGTTTATGTGTAAGTGACCTTAACGGTCTGTATTATTATATTGTTTGACCCTGGCCGGGCAAGCATTTGGTTGTTTATGGATGTTTAGCCTGGTAGATCCTTGCGGAAAGGGTTTACGGCGTGTAATATTCCCATACGGTTTTGGGGGTGTTACATTATGTGCAACATTGTGGAAAGATGTACATTCAGTTCCCATATGCATCAATGAGACACATTTTTTCCCACCCACTTTTTTCTAATTTCGAAACCCATCTATAGTAAATGCTTGTTTACCATAGTATCCGAGTCCATATGGCCTGTTAAATAAAAACATGGGAAAATAAGCTGCATCTAAACTTTGTGAAAATTCAATCCAAGGATATAACTTAAATTACGAATCTTGAAAACTACGTTTATGTGTTTCTGGCCCAGATTTTGGAAGGACAGAAAGTGTTGGTTGAAGAGGACAAAGATTCATATAAGCTCGTCGAATTGTATCTTGTTGATTGACAGAATAATCATAAACTTGATGACGCAAGCCAGCGTCTCGTTCTAATGCACTAAGATCAATATCATTACTATTCATTTGAGCTTTTTTGCAAGGGTTTTTGGTAACGGGAACACTAGGTGAAGGGGTATTATCATCTAGATTTGTTGTCTCTTCTGTATATTAAGAAGAAGAACTAACATGTTTTCTTTTAAAAAACCTATGAATGGTAGCTTGAGTTTTCTTCATCTACATGTCACACAAAATTAACAATTTTATCACATTTTAAACCAATTGAACTATCAAAGTATTAAATAATTTCATACAAATTTAATCTCAATAATAAATAGAAATTATCAGTGGAATGAGCTTATAATATATTGTCTATTATCTAACTTAAACTAAAATTAAGAGACAAAGAGTAGAGGCAAAACCCAAAACACTCAGGCTACAAATAAACCAAATCGATGCAGGCTAGTAGGCTATAAAATTCATATTCCTATTATCCTATAGATTACTAGGACAGGCTACAAAAGAATCCCAAAATAAAAGACAAAAAGAGTGAAAGAGTAGAGGGCAAAACCGAATCGATGGCAGTCTTCTTTCTGCTGGAAGCTTCGATCTTAAGCTGGAATGGAGAATCGATGGCCGCTGTGCTGGTGCGATTGCGAACAGTGTGAATCGATGGCTGATGTTTGCTCTCGTCTCGTCTAACTCTAAATCGGGTCTGCAGTTTTGCTCACTGCAACGCAAAGGCCGATGAACGAAAGAAGAATGAGCGCGTATGTGTTGTGGAGTTAGCTGTGGGCTTTACTGAATTCAAACTGCAGGGGCCCAAGAACAATTTTTTTTCATAGCTGTAATAATATATATACTCTGCTAATTATTTATAAAAAAACCCAGGGGCCTTGGTCCCTAAAGCCCCCCTTGGGCCACCGCCCCTGTTTATACACAACATTATTCATCATATTATGCATCTCATCGTCTTTGCCAAATATTAAAACTTCCAAGCTCTTATTGCTAGTTACATTGGACATAGCGAGATATTCGGATTCGGATAGTGATTTTGAAAATTTTCTGATATTTTGGATATCCGATATCTGAAATATTTTTTTTTTATTATTTCAAAATATAAAAAATCAATTAGTTCCATAAGTTTAGGTCTTTGCTAGGATATATGACTAACTTTACCTAAATCACAAAATAAAATTAACCAAATTAGGATTTAGAACTCATAAAAAACATGATGTTCATTGTTCTCTTATATTATACTAAGCACTAACATATTAGAAAGGAAAGAATGGTGCACAAAAAATATTGACAATGTTTATAAGACATAATTAAATGTGTTTATAGTATCATAGATAATGTTTATAAAACATAATTAGAATAAATATATATTATTTATCCATTTATAAAAACACGAGACACACATATATATATGTATGCATGTAAGAGAATACAATGAGTAACAAAAAAATGGCTTATGATTAATGGGCTACTTTCGATTCAAATATTATGGGTGAATCTTGATATTTTTATATTATTATTTTTAATCTCTAATAATATTTTTTAATTAATTAACAACTTGAGATTTTTGAAGAAGTTTTTAATTTTTTTTTGAAATAATAATATTTCGGATATTCGAATCCTTATCCGAAATTTCGAATATCCGAAATTTTGGATAGTGATTCGGATACCAATGTTCACTATCCGAAATCTCGGATATCCAATTTTGAACACCCCTACCCACAGGACCCGAACCCGTACAACTCGCGAGACCCCCGGATCTGGTCCCGTGGTCTACTAGGGTGGGATCCGGGTCTCAAAATTCTAGATTTGTCAAGTCCGATCCGACAGGTAGATTCAAAATTCAAAAAAAAATTTCGACTGGTTGGAACCCGGTCGGTCGGACCCGTGACCCGGCGGGTCCAACGACTAATTTTCAAACAAAAATTATATTATAAACCTTTAAATGCTCCCCCAACACCCCTCATATTTCACACTCACTCAATTTAATCTATTTACCTTTGTCTCAATTCTCATTTCTGTAATCTAGTATCTCTCTCTCAATTCTCATTTATGTAATCTAATATCTCTTTCTCAATTTTTATTTAATCATTATGTCGAGATCTGACAAGGTAAATGATATTGCTACCTCCTCAAAAAATCCAATATGTCAAAGTTAGAACGAATGACTTTTTGGGGCAAATCCAAGAAATCATCTGGCATATCTATTCGAGAGCCTCAAAATCAACCTCCACCCGGATTTGGAAATAGAAGTCAACATGACGAAGATGATATTATGATAATTGAAAGTATACATTATGGTAGTACCACTACCACTAGTGAAGATGAAATTGGCCCCCAGGGATCTCGACGTATCCTAAATCGTGAACAGCTGCATCATACTGAAGAAGAATCAATCGCGAAATCGATGAAGCTATGTTAACTCAAACATATGCAATGTTTGAGCGCACTCTTCACCAACTGGTTTAACATGTTCTTAGTGATGTTTTGGACATGTTTTAAGTTTACCTAATCAGTTATATTCGTGAGGAGTCTTACATCATGGTTTTAGAAGATTAAATTCGGTGATACTTCGGTTCCCTTTGGTTGTTGAACATGTTGAACGAACCTTATAGTGATTAGATTCTTGAATATTAGCATCATGAGATCATGAACCCAATTATAATAACTTTTCGGAGATTATCTAAGTTCTTAGAAATGGTATGATCCAGCATTTAGTTGGAGAAATTAATGGATTGAGCTTAAGATTAATTCCTAGAAGGAGATGATAATCAAGTTGAACCTAGTGAATAAATCCTTATGATGATTCATCAAGGTTTTTCGATATCTTGTTATTGAAGAACATGATTAGAATCCTTCTAAGATGAATTTCATTTCATATTGTATCATTCGACCGAAGAAATGTGTTTGAACTTGGATAGTATTCTATGAGATTGTTGCCCGGCCGAATAACGTAGTGTCGGTTCAACCGAATGAAGTAGGGTAGAATAGTTTCATCGCCATAATAGAGTATAACATGCCTTGTGTTGATTCGTTTGATGATTAGAACGATTATCCAGAACCGTTAGTTATACTGGTATTATTGTTCGATGAAGGTTTGGATTTTGGTGAGCTGATCGAGTGAGAATTCTCCGAGCGGATTGAAGCCTATTCGTAGTAGCAATTCTTATCGCCATTTCTGAGGCAAGTATCGTATTTTGAAATTGTTATTATTGGAATTTTTTATCATGCATACAGTTTATTCATGTTGTTGAACATGAGTTTTGTAACACCCCCAATCCACTCAGGGATATTACACGCCGTAGGCCCTCTCCTCGAGGATCTACCAGGCTGATAACTAAAATCAAACATCTAAACATCGCCTTTAAGGCTAAAATGACTCAGTAGACCGACTTGGTCTTTCAATAATAACATACAACTCAATTCCAAACACATACCCACGCAGGGGTCAAAATACGATAAACTCCCGTACAACGGGGAAAAGATACTGCAGCGGAAAAGAAAATACAACTAGACCAAAACGACATCAACAGATCCTCGTGTGATTAGTATCATTCATCTTTCATCATCCTTCGTGCCGACCCTGTGCTATGCTCCAAAACCTGAATGCAAAAATAGACATCCACCCCCCGAATACTCTGGGTTAGCAAACTCCACTGTTTTGCTAGTGCAAGTACAAGTGCAAAAATACGAGCCATACAATACAAGTTCCAAGAACAATAATAATCAGGAATCCTCAAAGATCCAAACGTAAAGAAAAGTACTTCCCGAGGCAAGAGTTTGGGTAAACATTTCCAAACCCGAAAGATCGCAAATAAGGGAAACAATTTACAAAACAGTTCAAAATGCCATCGAGAGTTTTAATAGAAAACAATTTAGGATTATAAAATCCTTCTCTTTCCAAAAATCAATAGGGTCACAGCCCAAATGTTTTGTTTTCACAAATAGAAAACCGACAATAATTCGCAGGGCCAGAGTCCAACATCACGTGTCCTCGACGGACATAAAATCAACAAAACATAATCGCACACGCGCATCGCCTAGGACCGGGACGAAGCCACAAATCCCACTCGAGGCCTCGAAGGACCCTCCCGAGCTGGCTAGCGAAACAAATCACACACATCTCACGGTTGGATCAATCGCTTGTTGCATCCTGGCCACATGATCGCATGCCATGTGCCACCGTAGATTATCTCAGGCTCTCACGGTTGGATCAATCACTTGTTGCATCCTGACCACATGATCACGTGCCATGTGTCACCGTAGACCTTCAACCGTATCCACACATTCACACAAATAACATATCACATCAAGGATATTCAAACAATTCACCCAGAGCATCAAACACTTAGCAAAACACCACGTCAAACCACAATGCACCGAAATGAAACAATATACGTCCACACGCAAATACCAAGTGCAACATCAACACCAAACATATCCATAGAGTTCACATAGTCATTCTCAAACCACACCATTCACAAAACACACGCGTTTTGAAAGCAAGCCTTTAACAA
Organism: Orobanche coerulescens; assembly: GCA_033398695.1. Classification (NCBI taxonomy): domain Eukaryota; kingdom Viridiplantae; phylum Streptophyta; class Magnoliopsida; order Lamiales; family Orobanchaceae; genus Orobanche; species Orobanche coerulescens. Next base: position 21,938,700 of record CM065805.1, on the reverse strand, counting down.
GGCTAAACCGAATCTTTTGAAAACTCATTTCAAACAATCAAACAACCACATAAAGACGATCACCAATTATCATATTCACAAAACAAGAATAGTATGGACAAGGTACTTGCCTCGAAATCACGATCGCAATAAGACGACGGATAGGACGCGGTCGAATAGCCCCGAACCCCCGAACAATATCAAGAATGTGATAGCACCACGAGTATTACGAGAATAACACCACACGAATCATCAATCACCAAACGGGATTCAACATCGGAATCCTCGAACACCTATAAACCTCCGTAAGGAACAATAACACATGGTTACGACGAGAATCAAGGCCAAAACAACGGAAATCCCAACAAACTATCAAAGGGAACTCATTCGAACATTTAATCGAACATTAGATATTCAAGACCCTTCAAGAACAAAGAAATCACCCCTCGGGTCGAACAAACCAAGGATACGAGTATCCAATCCGTAGAACAAGTTCAAAACAACGTTTATACAACAATTAATTGATCAAAAACGGATTGGAATCGAAATCAAAAAGGAAAATCCCCAAATCTACAAAAACAAGGGTTCAAGCCAAAATACCTTGATTTGGATGAAGGATTCAAGTAGAGGTCAAAAATATACAACAAGACTTGAGGTGGATGATCTCTACAAGTTTGGGAGCACTCAAATCGCCCAAAAATCACCCACAAATCGCCTTAGATGGAAGGAGGAAGAAGAGAGAAGAAAAATGAAGTTTTCTCCTCGAAAATCTGCTAAAAAACGCAGAAAAAGCCCATATGCCGCGGCACAGGATGAGTGTGCCGTGGCCCAGGGCCAAGAAAAACGCCCAGGAATTAGCTTAGTGCCGCGGCACAGCTGAAGTGTGCCGCGGCACACAGTACAGCCCACTCCAACACGAAAAAGGCACATCGTATAGTCTTAGCTATTTCGACCATAACTCCCTCGTCTGGACTCCGATTGACTCACCGTTTGAACCATTGGAAAGCAAACTTGATGCTCTAAAATATTGCAAAGATTCAGAATTTTTGGAGTTTCCAAGAATTAATGGTGACTTTACAAAGTCGAACTCCCACGTGAAAAAGTCGATTAAGGACACGGAACTCAACAAAACGACACCGAAACGAACTCGGATGACAAAAAGTGCAGAATTAATCATTCTCGGAATGACGAAACGGTCATGATAGAGTTGTCAAAACGAACTTCCTCCGAAAAAGAAAATTACCGAATTAAAATTGCGGATATTACATTCTACCCTCCTTAAAAGAAGTTTCATCCCAAACTTAAAACAAGTAGGGAAGAAATATCCCGCCGAAAAACTCAACGAGATACACCAAAAACAAAAATCTGCGCCCAACAAATGTAAACGCTGCAAGAAACGCAAAGAGACATACGGCGTGAAAACACGCTCCACGACGACCAACACAACGTCGCCGTTATGGATATAATAAAACCAACAAATGACAAGCGTCATCTAATGGATAATACAATCAAGTCAATTATCCGACAATCACAAAACACAACGAACGAAAATCAATGTGATTGACCAACCCAACGGTACATCAATCAAAACGCGAGCCAATCGCTGAACAAATACGGAATTCCACCGCCCAAGGGTTGGAAGATCGAAAACGAGACTAGTTTCCCAAACTTAAGGGAATTAGGAAGGAGTCTGAACGCTCAACAATCGCGAAACGAGATCGACAAAAACCGAACAATCAAACGATCGAACCACAAAGATCGAGACAACAAAAATCGAACGATCATGTTCGAATCACGAAGAACAATAAAAATTCAAACAACAACTCCAAGGTTCACATCTCGACTCGAGACAATATATGATCCGGTGAAAACAACAACGTATGCATTCACATAAGATCCACATGAAAGGGAATAGAAATTGAAAAGTCACAACGACAAACGAGTTATTCCGAAATGATGCCACACTCGTTCGATAAACAAAAACAAGGGGCAGGACAAGCTCAGAAATGTCAACGAACATAAATGAGTCGACAAAGTAGAATATACAGAAGTTCAAAATCCGATCCCTTCGAATAAAAGGACTAGTAGAACCAAATGATGTTACTCCCGAACAAGGTTCACAAGAATCGAACCGAACTCGAAAAAAAGTCACATCGATAACCAGATCGGCCCACAACAAGATCACAGCTCGTTCGAACGATGAAACCGAAATACAGAACAAGTTCATAAAGTGTCAACGAACATGAGCGAATCGATAGACTGGAGAAAGAGAAAATACAGAAGTCAAAATAGTACGGGCATTACCTCCGACCTCGTCCACGAAATTCACAAAAACGGGAGCAAGGTAACAAGACATTAAACAACCGACACATAACGGAACGATCACCGATGCACACGACCATACCAACCCAAGCTCTAACAGCTCGCACATGCGCGACAACGCAGAAATCACCACGAGGAGACAATATTCAACACCAACACTCCGCCTCTCACAGGGGGCTAGCACAACCAATGTGTGGAAAGCGTCTCAACGCTCACACCGCCAATTCGATCATACTCGGGAGGAAGTATCAAAATGACAACGCGAACATCATACATACATACCCAGCCCTCAAACGGGAATGGATAGGTTTTAAAAACGAAAACCTCATTTTGAAAATAATTTAGAAGAACACTGGTTGATCTTGAGTATCACCTTTCAAAAAGTACAAACGTGAAACATCGTTATCGAGACATAGGAGAACCATTTCGCATTTGAAAAAAATGAGGACACTTTCTCGTAGTGAAAACTTTCGTAATATTCGACCCTCGGGTCTAAATAAAAGTGTTACTAAAACATTGGAAATATCTCAAAGCATTTTGGTCCTCGAAGTAGAAAATTTTTTGAAATATATTGTGGCACCTAGGATGTACCACAAGAAAATAACTCATTTGAAAAGTATGTCTCGAAATTTATTTTTCTAAGATACTCAAGGTTTTCAAAAATCCAATAGTCCAGAATGCCCAAAACTCACACATATCGACGTACACTAAAACAACTCCTAGTACACGCATCAAAACGTTTAAAATCAAGACAATACATGTCTTTAAATGGAAATAAACGATAAAATACCACAATCGAAGACCGCCTAGGATTCAGAACAAAACCACTGACCCCATTTGAGGCCTCTAAGGACCCTCCCGCACTGGCTAGCGAACAGGTCGAACGCGTATAAGCACAAAGCTTCCCCAATAGAACTTGTAAAACGTGCAAATCGATTCGAAAATCATCAACAACGAACAAAAACAACAATAAAAAGACATCACAAGCGACACACTCCTCGTATAAATCAAATACGAGAGTCGACTAAATACATATCGTGAAATCAAAATTCACATAAAGATTCCACCACTTTAACAAATAATCATAAAATAGCTCGTGTCACACGAGGAACAACACAAAGAAGGGAGCCTTACTTCCACAGGTCGCACGAAGATGATGATCGCCCCACGATACTAATCACGACCAACAAACTCAAACGACGCGTCGCGACACGACTCAGTCAGATGAAATCCGACGAAACAAGACTCAAACAACACGACTTGACCCGACATCCTAGGTTTTCCTCAACCTAAGCTCTGATACCATTTATGTAACACCCCCAATCCACTCAGGGATATTACACGCCGTAGGCCCTCTCCTCGAGGATCTACCAGGCTGATAACTAAAATCAAACATCTAAACATCGCCTTTAAGGCTAAAATGACTCAGTAGACCGACTTGGTCTTTCAATAATAACATACCACTCAATTCCAAACACATACCCACGCAGGGGTCAAAATACGATAAACTCCCGTACAACGGGGAAAAGATACTGCAGCGGAAAAGAAAATACAACTAGACCAAAACGACATCAACAGATCCTCGTGTGATTAGTATCGTTCATCTTTCATCATCCTTCGTGCCGACCCTGTGCTATGCTCCAAAACCTGAATGCAAAAATAGACATCTACCCCCGAATACTCGGGGTTAGCAAACTCCACCGTTTTGCTAGTGCAAGTACAAGTGCAAAAATACGAGCCATACAATACAGGTTCCAAGAACAATAATAATCAGGAATCCTCAAAGATCCAAACGTAAAGAAAAGTACTTCCCGAGGCAAGAGTTTGGGTAAACATTTCCAAAACCGAAAGATCGCAAATAAGGGAAACAATTTACAAAACAGTTCAAAATGCCATCGAGAGTTTTAATAGAAAACAATTTAGGATTATAAAATCCTTCTCTTTCCAAAAATCAATAGGGTCATAGCCCAAATGTTTTGTTTTCACAAATAGAAAACCGACAATAATTCACAGGGCCAGAGCCCAACATCACGTGTCCTCGACGGACATAAAATCAACAAAACATAATCGCACACCCGCATCGCCTAGGACCGGGACGAAGCCACAAATCCCACTCGAGGCCTCGAAGGACCCTCCCGAGCTGGCTAGCGAAACAAATCACACACATCTCACGGTTGGATCAATCGCTTGTTGCATCCTGGCCACATGATCGCATGCCATGTGCCACCGTAGATTATCTCAGGCTCTCACGGTTGGATCAATTACTTGTTGCCTCCTGACCACATGATCACGTGCCATGTGTCACCGTAGACCATCAACCGTATCCACACATTCACACAAATAACATATCACATCAAGGATATTCAAACAATTCACCCAGAGCATCAAACACTTAGCAAAACACCACGTCAAACCACAATGCACCGAAATGAAACAATATACGTCCACACGCAAATACCAAGTGCAACATCAACACCAAACATATCCATAGAGTTCACATAGTCATTCTCAAACCACACCATTCACAAAACACACGCGTTTTGAAAGCAAGCCTTTAACAAGGCTAAACCGAATCTTTTGAAAACTCATTTCAAACAATCAAACAACCACATAGAGACGATCATCAATTATCATATTCACAAAACAAGAATAGTATGGACAAGGTACTTGCCTCGAAATCACGATCGCAATAAGACGACGGATAGGACGCGGTCGAATAGCCCCGAACCCCCGAACAATATCAAGAATGTGATAGCACCACGAGTATTACGAGAATAACACCACACGAATCATCAATCACCAAACGGGATTCAACATCGGAATCCTCGAACACCTATAAACCTCCGGAAGGAACAATAACACATGGTTACGACGAGAATCAAGGCCAAAACAACGGAAATCCCAACAAACTATCAAAGGGAACTCATTCGAACATTTAATCGAACATTAAATGTTCAAGACCCTTCAAGAACAAAGAAATCACCCCTCGGGTCGAACAAACCAAGGATACGAGTATCCAATCCGTAGAACAAGTTCAAAACAACGTTTATACAACAATTAATTGATCAAAAATGGATTGGAATCGAAATCAAAAAGGAAAATCCCCAAATCTACAAAAACAAGGGTTCAAGCCAAAATACCTTGATTTGGATGAAGGATTCAAGTAGAGGTCAAAAATATACAACAAGACTTGAGGTGGATGATCTCTACAAGTTTGGGAGCACTCAAATCGCCCAAAAATCACCCACAAATCGCCTTAGATGGAAGGAGGAAGAAGAGAGGAGAAAAATGAAGTTTTCTCCTCGAAAATCTGCTAAAAACGCAGAAAGCCCATATGCCGCGGCACAGATGAGTGTGCCGTGGCCTGTGGCCAAGAAAACGCCCAGAATTAGCTTAGTGCCGCGGCACTGAAGTGTGCCGCGGCACACAAGATGACCCACTCCAACACGAAAAAGGCACATCGTATAGTCTTAGCTATTTCGACCATAACTCCCTCGTCTGGACTCCGATTGACTCACCGTTTGAACCATTGGAAAGCTAACTTGATGCTCTAAAATATTGCAAAGATTCAGAATTTTTGGAGTTTCCAAGAATTAATGGTGACCTTACAAAGTCGAACTCCCACGTGAAAAAGTCGATTAAGGACACGGAACTCAACAAAACGACACCGAAACGAACTCGGATGACAAAAAGTGCAGAATTAATCATTCTCGGAATGACGAAACGGTCATGATAGAGTTGTCAAAACGAACTTCCTCCGAAAAAAGAAAATTACCAAAATTCGAAATTGCGGATATTACATTCTACCCTCCTTAAAAGAAGTTTCGTCCCGAAACTTAAAACAAGTAGGGGGAAGCAATATCCCGCCAGGAAAACTCAACGAGATACACCAAAACAAAACTGCGCCCAACAAATAAACGCTGCAAGAAACGCAAAGAGACATACGGCGTGAAAACACGCTCCACGACGACCAACACAACGTCGCCGTTAGGGATATAATAAAACCAACAAATGACAAGCGTCATCAAATGGATAATACAATCAAGTCAATTATCCGACAATCACAAAACACAACGAACGAAAATCAATGTGATTGACCAACCCAACGGTACATCAATCAAAACGCGAGCCAATCGCTGAACAAATACGGAATTCCACCGCCCAAGGGTTGGAAGATCGAAAACGAGACTAGTTTCCCAAACTTAAGGGAATTAGGAAGGAGTCTGAATGCTCAACAATCGCGAAACGAGATCGACAAAAACCGAACAATCAAACGATCGAACCACAAAGATCGAGACAACAAAAATCGAACGATCATGTTCGAATCACGAAGAACAATAAAAATTCAAACAACAACTCCAAGGTTCACATCTCGACTCGAGACAATATATGATCCGGTGAAAACAACAACGTATGCATTCACATAAGATCCACATGAAAGGGAATAGAAATTGAAAAGTCACAACGACAAACGAGTTATTCCGAAATGATGCCACACTCGTTCGATAAACAAAAACAAGGGGCAGGACAAGCTCAGAAATGTCAACGAACATAAATGAGTCGACAAAGTAGAATATACAGAAGTTCAAAATCCGATCCCTTCGAATAAAAGGACTAGTAGAACCAAATGATGTTACTCCCGAACAAGGTTCACAAGAATCGAACCGAACTCGAAAAAATAAAGTCACATCGATAACCAGATCGGCCCACAACAAGATCACAGATCGTTCGAACGATGAAACCGAAATACAGAACAAGTTCATAAAGTGTCAACGAACATGAGCGAATCGATAGACTGGAGAAAGAGAAAATACAGAAGTCAAAATAGTACGGGCATTACCTCCGACCTCGTCCACGAAATTCACAAAAACGGGAGCAAGGTAACAAGACATTAAACAACCGACACATAACGGAACGATCACCGATGCACACGACCATACCAACCCAAGCTCTAACAGCTCGCACATGCGCGACAACGCAGAAATCACCACGAGGAGACAATATTCAACACCAACACTCCGCCTCTCACAGGGGGCTAGCACAACCAATGTGTGGAAAGCGTCTCAACGCTCACACCGCCAATTCGATCATACTCGGGAGGAAGTATCAAAATGACAACGCGAACATCATACATACATACCCAGCCCTCAAACGGGAATGGATAGGTTTTAAAAACGAAAACCTCATTTTGAAAATAATTTAGAAGAACACTAGTTGATCTTGAGTATCACCTTTCAAAAAGTACAAACGTGAAACATCGTTATCGAGACATAGGAGAACCATTTCGCATTTGAAAAAAAAATGAGGACACTTTCTCGTAGTGAAAACTTTCAGAATATTCGACCCTCGGGTCTAAATAAAAGTGTTTCTAAAACATTGGAAATATCTCAAAGCATTTTGGTCCTCGAAGTAGAATTTTTTTTGAAATATATTGTGGCACCTAGGATGTACCACAAGAAAATAACTCATTTGAAAAGTATGTCTCGAAATTTATTTTTCTAAGATACTCAAGGTTTTCAAAAATCCAATAGTCCAGAATGCCCAAAACTCACACATATCGACGTACACTAAAACAACTCCTAGTACACGCATCAAAACGTTTAAAATCAAGACAATACATGTCTTTAAATGGAAATAAACGATAAAATACCACAGTCGAAGACCGCCTAGGATTCAGAACAAAACCACTGACCCCATTTGAGGCCTCTAAGGACCCTCCCGCACTGGCTAGCGAACAGGTCGAACGCGTATAAGCACAAAGCTTCCCCAATAGAACTTGTAAAACGTGCAAATCGAATCGAAAATCATCAACAACGAACAAAAACAACAATAAAAAGACATCACAAGCGACGACACTCCTCGTATAAATCAAATACGAGAGTCGACTAAATACATATCGTGAAATCAAAATTCACATAAGGATTCCACCACTTTAACAAATAATCATAAAATAGCTCGTGTCACACGAGGAACAACACAAAGAAGGGAGACTTACTTCCACAGGTCGCACGAAGATGATGATCGCCCACGATACTAATCACGACCAACAAACTCAAACGACGCGTCGCGACACGACTCAGTCAGATGAAATCCGACAAAACAAGACTCAAACAACACGACTTGACCCGACAGCCTAGGTTTTCCTCAACTTAAGCTCTGATACCATTTATGTAACACCCCCAATCCACTCAGGGATATTACACGCCGTAGGCCCTCTCCTCGAGGATCTACAAGGCTGATAACTAAAATTAAACATCTAAACATCGCCTTTAAGGCTAAAATGACTCAGTAGACCGACTTGGTCTTTCAATAATAACATACAACTCAATTCCAAACACATACCCACGCAGGGGTCAAAATACGATAAACTCCCGTACAACGGGGAAAAGATACTGCAATGAAAAGAAAATACAACTAGACCAAAACGACATCAACATCCTCGTGTGATTAGTATCGTTCATCTTTCATCATCCTTCGTGCCGACTCGTGCTATGCTCCAAAACCCGAATGCAAAATAGACATCCACCCCCGAATACTGGGGTTAGCAAACTCCACCGTTTTGCTAGTGCAAGTACAAGTGCAAAAATACGAGCCATACAATACAAGTTCCAAGAACAATAATAATCAGGAATCCTCAAAGATCCAAACGTAAAGAAAAGTACTTCCCGAGGCAAGAGTTTGGGTAAACATTTCCAAAACCGAAAGATCGCAAATAAGGGAAACAATTTACAAAACAGTTCAAAATGCCATCGAGAGTTTTAATAGAAAACAATTTAGGATTATAAAATCCTTCTCTTTCCAAAAATCAATAGGGTCACAGCCCAAATGTTTTGTTTTCACAAATAGAAAACCGATAATAATTCACAGGGCCAGAGCCCAACATCACGTATCCTCGACGGACATAAAATCAACAAAACATAATCGCACACGCGCATCGCCTAGGACCGGAACGAAGCCACAAATCCCACTCGAGGCCTCGAAGGACCCTCCCGAGCTGGCTAGCGAAACAAATCACACACATCTCACGGTTGGATCAATCGCTTGTTGCATCCTGGCCACATGATCGCATGCCATGTGCCACCGTAGATTATCTGAGGCTCTCAAGGTTGGATCAATCAATTGTTGCATCCTGACCACATGATCACGTGCCATGTGTCACCGTAGACCTTCAACCGTATCCACACATTCACACAAATAACATATCACATCAAGGATATTCAAACAATTCACCCAGAGCATCAAACACTTAGCAAAACACCACGTCAAACCACAATGCACCGAAATGAAACAATATACGTCCACACGCAAATACCAAGTGCAACATCAACACCAAACATATCCATAGAGTTCACATAGTCATTCTCAAACCACACCATTCACAAAACACACGCGTTTTGAAAGCAAGCCTTTAACAAGGCTAAACCGAATCTTTTGAAAACTCATTTCAAACAATCAAACAACCACATAAAGACGATCACCAATTATCATATTCACAAAACAAGAATAGTATGGACAAGGTACTTGCCTCGAAATCACGATCGCAATAAGATGACGGATAGGACGCGGTCGAATAGCCCCGAACCCCCGAACAATATCAAGAATGTGATAGCACCACGAGTATTACGAGAATAACACCACACGAATCATCAATCACCAAACGGGATTCAACATCGGAATCCTCGAACACCTATAAACCTCCGGAAGGAACAATAACACATGGTTACGACGAGAATCAAGGCCAAAACAACGGAAATCCCAACAAACTATCAAAGGGAACTCATTCGAACATTTAATCGAACATTAAATGTTCAAGACCCTTCAAGAACAAAGAAATCACCCCTCGGGTCGAAAAAACCAAGGATACGAGTATCCAATCCGTAGAACAAGTTCAAAACAACGTTTATACAACAATTAATTGATCAAAAACGGATTGGAATCGAAATCAAAAAGGAAAATCCCCAAATCTACAAAAACAAGGGTTCAAGCCAAAATACCTTGATTTGGATGAAGGATTCAAGTAGAGGTCAAAAATCTACAACAAGACTTGAGGTGGATGATATCTACAAGTTTGGGAGCACTCAAATCGCCCAAAAATCGCCCACAAATCGCCTTAGATGGAAGGAGGAAGAAGAGAGGAGAAAAATGAAGTTTTCTCCTCGAAAATCTGCTAAAAAACGCAGAAAAAGCCCGTGTGCCGCGGCACAGGATGAGTGTGCCGCGGACCAGGGCCAAGAAAAACGCCCAGGAATTAGCTTAGTGCCGCGGCACACAGTACAGCCCACTCCAACACGAAAAAGGCACATCGTATAGTCTTAGCTATTTCGACCATAACTCCCTCGTCTGGACTCCGATTGTCTCACCGTTTGAACCATTGGAAAGCTAACTTAATGCTCTAAAATATTGCAAAGATTCAGAATTTTTGGAGTTTCCAAGAATTAATGGTGACTTTACAAAGTCGAACTCCCACGTGAAAAAGTCGATTAAGGACACGGAACTCAACAAAACGACACCGAAACGAACTCGGATGACAAAAAGTGCAGAATTAATCATTCTCGGAATGACGAAACGGTCATGATAGAGTTGTCAAAATGAACTTCCTCCGAAAAAAGAAAATTACCGAAATTCGAAATTGCGGATATTACAAGTTTAGTTCCTTTAAATTATCATGGTATTCGTTATTGATTTCTTGAATGTTCATGTGGATGGACATGTCGATTTGGCATATGTATATGCATGGTTTGTGTTTGTGTATGTTGTGATGATCCTAAGGGATCGAGCGATCTATGCTGAGGGCGCTGGATCAGATGTCCACCATGCGTTGGTCCGACGGGATCATCATGGGGATCTATGCTGAGGGCGCTGGACCGTTGGACGGGTTTTCCACCATGCGTTGGTCTGACGGGATCATCATGGGGATCTATAATGAGGGCACTGGATCGTTGGATTACCCTGTGTTGTGTTGATGGAATCACGTGGATTCGCATCGTTGGATTCCGGTGGCGGAAGTCCGTTTTATGTAATTTATGATGCATTGTTGTTGCATATCCGATTTATGTATTATGATACTTGTACTAGCATCGTTCTGATAACCCCTTCGGGGGTGGATATTTGTTTTGATGTTCAGGTAGCCGAGGAGTGGGGAAGCAACCACAGTACCGACATGACGATGAAGTGGCTCAGTGATGTAGAATGATGTTGTCTTGTTTTCTAGTTATTTTTCAGTACTCGAGTACGCGTATTTTTGTTGGTGTTTGGAATGCTTGTAATAATAGACTTATTTGAATTGTTGAACTAGTTTTGAATTATAATCTTAATGGTACTTTGGTATTATTTTCCGTATTTCTCAAATTAGACTTGTAAATTCTTATATAAAGGATTTACGGCGCTGTAATTATTCCGAATATATCGGAGTATTACAGAATATGGTATCAGAGCTAAGATTCATGGATATCTTGGCAGTCGGGTTTAGTTGGGTCTGATTACGTTATTTGATTTATGGGTCGTTTGTAACATCACTGCTCAGCCAGCGTCGTCATGTGGACCGTGGTTGTAAGTCTCCTAATCTCATATACTACCGTTTTATTTAACTTTTGTTTTGTGAATATTTACGGACTTTCTTTTAGAAAATTTTGCCCTGAATATTGAGTATTTGTGTTTACAGTATGTTGAGGGGAGGTCGTGGATGCGGACGCGGTCGTGGACGCGGACGTGGTAATGCGAGACAAGAGGACTCAGCATCTACCCCAGAATTATCGGCTAGTCGAACTGATTTCCATTCTGGAGGACAACAGGGATCAGCGAATGATTACGCAAATCCTAACATGCCGGGGGTGCTTCAGCAGGTGGTCGCTCAGACGACCCAGTTCGCTCAGGTGGTTGACCGCATGCAGACGATGATGGACCAGCAGCACAATGAGGATAACCGAGGAGATAGGTGGCTTACGGAAGTGGTCAAGTTACACCCACCGAAATTCGACGGTTCTGCCGATTTGCCTACTTGGGATCACTGGATGATGGAGTTGGAAAAGATATTTGCGGGGAGTGACCGAAAAGTTCCGAACACCCAGTATTTTCTGACTGGGGAGGCTTTCGACTGGTGGGAGGCTGTTCGACCTGAGGATCATAATGCTGACTGGACGGAATTCAGATTAATGATGAAAGCACAATATTGTCCCCGTCGACTTAGAGAGGATAGAGTCCGAGAGTTTTTCTCCCCGCAGAGTTCGGAGGCATCTGTGACAAACATAACCAAGACCCTTAATCACCAGCTGACCTGTGTGCGACACTTGGTCAGGACCGAGGGAGAAAAGATTTTCCATTTCGACATGCGGATGAAGCCGGAGATTCAACAGTATATGTCCGGATTTGAATGTACTACTTTGCGACAGTATCAGGACAAAGCACTGGCCTACGACATGAAAGAGGTGGCAGTGGAGAAATTAATGTAAGCAAAGAAACAGAAAGTGTCTGGCAACTTCACGGAGAACAGGAGTAGTGGGCCCCGCAAGGGCCAGTCTTCATTCATTCATCTAGGAGAGCCCCGCATCCTTCCCGAGGCGGAAAGAAGTTCCGGACAGCATCAACGGTTTCAGACGCAGCGAAGAAATGTTATAAATGTGGTAAAGTAGTGCATGTTTGGCGTGATTGCTACGCACCTTCTGTGACCTGTTTCAAGTGTGGACAGGAAGGCCATCGTGCAACTTTTTGCGGAAATGTGACTAGATCTATTGGTACTCGCACTCCTGCACCGGTTCCGAAAGAGGCAAGTGTGAACCAGACACAACAAAGTGGTTTCCAGCAGCAGAATGTTGGGAAAAGAGAGGCGTCCAGTGCTGGGTTCGTTCCTTCACGCCTTTACGAGATGAGGAGGTCAGACGATCAGAACACTGCTGTTGCATCAGGCACGATTCAGATCCTTTTGCAATCAGTTAATGTCTTATTCGATTCAGGAGCTACACATTCTTTCATATCACTGAACTGTATTAATCGTTTGAAAATCTCGTGTTTATATGATTGTGAGCCTTATGTTGTGGGATTACCGAGTTGAGAGAGAATTGTGGGAACCCTAGAAACTAGAGATTTTCCAGTGTCTATAGGAGGGAGAGATTGGCCATCAAATCTTATTGTGGTCGACATTCATGGTGACGATTTAATTCTCGGAGACGATTAGCTCAATCGTTATGGGGCTATTTTGAATTACCGAAAGAGAGTTATTTCTATCATTGCTGATGAAGGATCTGAACATTTATTCAAAGGATGGAGACCGGGAAGCTCAGGAAAATTGATCAAAGCCATGAAAGCAGTGAAATTGCTAAAACAGGGTTGTTACGGATTTTGGTGTTGTGCCATGAAGAAAGAAGGAGTAGAGCTCGCATCTATTCCAGTGGTAAACGAATTCTCAGACGTATTCCCTGACGAACTACTTGGGTTACCTCCACGAAGAGAAGTAGAGTTTGACATCGAATTAGATCCTAGAGCCGCACCTATTTCTAGAGCACCATACCGTATGGCGCCAACCGAGATGTATGAACTAAAGAAGCAGCTTGAGGAATTATTGCAGAAGGGTTACATTCAACCTAGCGTTTCTCCTTGAGGAGCACCCGTTCTCTTTGTCCGGAAGAAAGATGAATCCCTCCGATTGTGTATCGACTACAGGGAGCTAAACAAGGTGACGATCAAGAATAAGTATCCAATACCTTGGATCGATGACTTTTTGACCAACTGCAGGGGACAAGGGTGTTCTCTAAGATCAACTTGAGATCAGGATACCATCAATTGAGAATTAAGGAATCGGATATACCGAAATCTGATTTCAGATCCCGGTACGGGCACTATGAATTTGTGGTGATGCCATTCGGACTTACCAATGCTCATGCGGTATTTATGCAATTGATGAATCGGGTATTCTTAGAATACTTGTATAAATTCGTGGTCGTTTTCATTGATGACATCTTGATCTATTCGAAAGACCCAGACGAGCATGCAGAGCATTTGCGTATTGTTTTGAGTACTTTGAGGAATGAACAGCTTTATGCGAAACTTTCTAAATGCGAGTTCTGGATTAAGGAAGTAACTTTCCTTGTGCATGTGATATTAGCTGACGGAGTTCAGGTATACCCGAAGAAAGTCGAAGCAATCTTGGAATGGGAATCTCCTAATAACGTGAAAGAAGTCCGAAATTTCTTAGGACTTGCTGGATATTATCGCCGTTTTATAGAAGGATTTTCCAAATTTGCTCGTTAGCTTACTCAGCTGTTGCAGAAGATTCAGAAATTCATGTGGAATGAGAAACGTCAGGCTAGTTTTAATGAACTTAAGAGAAGACTGACGACAGCGCCTATACTAGCATTACCAGATGGAACCGATGTATTCATGGTATACAGCGATGCTTCAAATCAGGGTCTGGGATGCGTGTTGATGCAAAAGGATAGGGTGATTGCCTATGCCTCTCGACAGTTGAAACCATACAAAGTAAATTACCCGACTCATGATTTGGAGTTAGTAGTTGTAGTCTTTGCCTTGAAGATTTGGCGAAATTATTTGTATGGCCCTCATTGTCAGATATTCACAGATCATAAGAGCCTGAAGTATATTTTCAGATAGAAGGAATTAAACATGAGGCAGAGAAGGTGGCTGGAATTGATCAAGTATTACGACCTAGAAATCCTCTATCATACAGGCAAAGCGAACGTGGTAGCTGATGCACTTGTCTTCGAGTGTTAGAAGCGCTTACATCCCAAACCAACATTAAACAAGAACTGATTCGTGAAGGAATCGAAGTATGGTCACAAAGAGTCCAAGGGCAACTGTGTGTGATGGAACTAACTTCATCGTTGGTCGAAGAAATCAAATCTAAGCAGTTGGATGATTCTCTGATTCTTCGATTATGTAACGAAGTGAGAAAAGGGAAGGCCCTAGGATTCGTGATACATGATGATGGAGTTCTGAGATTTCAAAGTCGATTTTGCGTCCCCGATGATAATGTTTTGAGACAGACAATCTTGAAGGAAGCTCACAGCGTGCCCTATTCTATTCACCCAGGCACCAGTAAGATGTATAAGGACCTAAAACAAAATTTATGATGGGGAAATATGAAGAAGGACGTAGCGGAATACGTTTCGAAATGTTTAACCTGTCAGCAGGTTAAGATTGAACATCAGCAGCCTGCCGGGATGTTAAAGCCACTTTCGATTCCTGAGTGGAAGTGAGAGGGTATATCGATGGACTTCATCACCAATATGCCAAGGACCAAGATGAGAATGAACATGATTTGGGTTATAGTTGATCGACTAACCAAGTCGGCTCATTTTCTGGGTATTAAAGTCAGTTGGGGACCCAAGAAATTAGCACGAGTGTTTGTTGCGGAAATAGTCTGATTGCATGGTACACCGAAGACCATTATTTCGGATCGAGATGGTCGCTTCGTGTCGCACTTTTGGAAGGCATAAGGCCTTGGGAATCAAGCTGAACTTTAGCACGGCTTATCATCCTCAGACGGACGGTCGTTCCGAAAAGACTATACAGATAGTAGAAGATATGCTAAGAACATGTGCCTTAGATTGATCGACCTATTGGGAGGTTCATTTGCCGTTGATTGAATTCACCTACAACAATAGTTGGCATGCTTCCATTAAGATGGCACCGTTTGAAGCGTTGTACAGAAGAATATGCAGATCACCCACGTGTTGGGATGACTCTTCTGACTTGATCGGGACAGAACCAGAGTTGATAGTTCAGACCCAAGAGAAGGTAGCCCTGATTCGCGAAAGGCTGTTAACTGCCCAGAGTCGACAGAAGTCTTATGCAGATGTGCGCCGTCGCCCATTGGAGTTTGAGATTGGGGATCATGTACTATTAAATATTTCTCCTACCCGGGGAATTTTCCATTTTGGGAGGAAAGGAAAGTTGAGTCCGAGATATATCGGGCCATTCGAGATCCTTGAAAGAGTTGGGGAGTTGGCGTACAGGTTGGCCTTACCGCCATCGCTGAATCACGTTCATACCACGTATCCCAATTATGGAAATACGTACCGGATCCCAGTTATATCATCGATTTTGGCGAGAGTGAAGTGGCTAATGATGGCTCGTTCGAAGAAAAGCCAATCAAAATGCTCGAGAGTCCAGTCAAGCAGTTGAGTAATAAACCGATCTTCTTGGTTAAAGTTCAGTGGTCTCGACATGGAGTCGAATAAGCAACTTGAGAGACTGAAGATGATATGAAGTCGAGATACCCGGAATTGTTTTCGTTTTAAGTTTTGGGCCCAAACTTCTTTTTAGAAGGGTAGTATGTAATGCCCGGATAATTATTGTGTATTTATCCTGTATTCAATCTTGTAAGACTCGACTTTGTGATGTTATTAATCGAAGATTAGTTTCTCGTATTCGTATCCTTACATTTTCGTATCTCCAACATTTTGCATGCATGGTTCTGCACGTCATAATGTATGCTAGATGATGATCTTAGTGTACGCTACGACTGAAATATAACGTACGTTATCTGTTAAGCTTAACGTACGTAAGCTCAGTTAACTCGATATCCGACAAGGGTCAGCGTGTGGGGGGCAATGAAGATTCGTGAGATGCTCCACGTGAACCTGGACGGCTTTCCAGCTAAGCAAGTCAACGGACTTAATGTACGCTAAGGGGGATTTTTAACGTACGCTAAGGTCCTAGCAATTACGTACGTAAACCTGTATGCTAACGTACGTAAGCTAATGCCAGAAACAGGCCAGTGAGCTCTGGCCAGACGTTAACGTACGCTAATCTTCGAGCATAGTATACGCTAAGGATGTTACATACGTAATGTATTGTGTTTAGCGTACGTAATAGTTAAGATTTCTATTTATAGACCTCAGCCCCATATCATTTCTCACCCTCACATTGGCCGATTTTCGTGTTATGGAGACTATCCCTCACCGTTTATCCCTCATATCATCATCCTAGCTTGATTTTTTGAAGATCATAGACCCTTGTGGATTGGTGTTCAAGCCTACGGTGTTGAGTTTCTTCAAGTTCTTTGTTGTTCGTCACTATATTGAGGTATGTGATCCTTCACCAATTGGTTTAACATGTTCTTAGTAATGTTTTGGACCTGTTTTAAGTTTACCTAATCAGTTATATTCGCGAGGAGTCTTACATCATGGTTTTAGAAGATTAAATTCGGTGATACTTCGGTTCCCTTTGGTTGTTGAACATGTTGAACGAACCTTATAGTGATTAGATTATTGAATATTAGCATCCTGAGATCATTAACCCAATTATAACAAGTTTTCGGAGATTATCTAAGTTCTTAGGAATGGTATGATCCAGTATTTCGTTGGAGAAATTAATGGATTGAGCTTAAGATTAATTTCTAGAAGGAGATGATAATCAAGTTGAACCTAGTGAATAAATCCTTATGAAGATTCATCGAGGTTTTCCAATAACTTGTTATTGAAGAACATGATTAGAGTCCTTCTAAGATGAATTTCATTTCATATTGTATCATTCGACCGAAGAAATGTGTTTGTACTTGGATAGTATTCTATGAGATTGTTGCCCAGCCGAATAGCGTAGTGTCGGTTCAACCGATTGAAGTAGGGCAGAATAGTTCCATCGCCATAATAGAGTATAACATGCCTTGTGTTGATTCATTTGATGATTAGAACGATTATACGGAACCGTTAGTTATACCGGTATTATTGTTCGATGAATGTTTGGATTTTGGTGAGCTGATCGAGTGAGAATTCTCCGAGCGGATTGAAGCCTATTCGTAGTAGCAATTCTTATCGCCATTTCTGAGGCAAGTATCGTATTTTGAAATTATTATTGGAATTTTTGATCATCCATACAGTTTATTCATGTTGTTGAACATGAGTTTAGTTCCTTTAAATTATCATGGTATTCGTTATTGATTTCTTGAATGTTCATGTGGATGGACATATCGATTTGGCATATGTATATGCATGGTTTGTGTTTGTGTATGTTGTGATGATCCGACGGAATCGAGCGATCTATGCTGAGTGCGCTGGATCGAATGTCCACCATGCGTTGGTCCGACGGGATCATCATGGGGATCTATGCTGAGGGCGCTGGATCGTTGGACGGGTTTTCACCATGCGTTGGTCCGACGGGATCATCATGGGGATCTATACTGAAGGTGCTGGATCGTTGGATTACCCTGTGTTGTGTTGATGGAATCACGTGGATTCGCATCATTGGATTCCAGTGGCGGAAGTCCGTTTTATGTAATTTATGATGCATTGTTGTTACATATCCGATTTATGTATTGTGATACTTGTACTAGCATCATTTTGCTAACCCCTTCGGGGGTGGACATTTGTTTTGATGTTCAGGTAGCCGAGGAGCGGGGAAGCAACCACAGTATCGACATGACGATGAAGTGGCTCACTGATTTAGATTGATCTTGTCTTGTTTTCTAGTTATTTTTCAGTACTCGAGTACGCGTATTTTTGTTGGTGTTTGGAATGCTTGTAATAATGGACTCATTTGAATTGTTGAACTAGTTTTGAATTATAATCTTAATGGTACTTTGGTATTATTTTCCGTATTTCTCAAATTAGCCTTGTAAATTCTTATATAAAGGATTTACGGTGCTGTAATTATTCCGAATATATCGGGGTGTTACAATTCCAAAGCATCTTGTAGTACATTAAAAAGTCCTAAATTGGATGTATCTTCTACCACCAAAAACTCTAAAAAGAACTCTTCGACTTGAATCGGAGAACTTGACACATCAACACATCTTATAATCAAAGTCATTTGTTCTTTATAGCTTGCATCCGGAGTACAATCAAGAATAACTGAAAAATACTTTGCCTCTTTGATTTTTTTGATAATTTCACTCTTTATATTCGATGCCAACACCTCAATCACTTCATTTTGAATTTTGTGGCTAAGATAATGACAATGTGTTTTTTTGCCTTTGATAAGCCGAAAGGCAATCATTTGAATGGTGCCTAGAAAGTTTCCATTATACTCTTCGAAAAGTTTTTCATTTGTTCCACGAAAAGCTAATGTATTCTTTGCTAGACATTTCACAATAGCAATTATTCTAACCAAAACTTCTTTCCAATGATCAGTATCTTTTTTTATCAATTCTTGCAACTCTTTATCAAGTGTTTGATTTTTGTTCAACCTCAGTCGCAACTCAGACCAAACTTTTAAGTTAGTCATATGTTTCGGACTATTTTCATGAATGCTCAATCTTTGGCCAAGTTGTTTCCAACAGTTTAAACCTTCACTTGCTAGTTGGCTTTTAGATCGACCATCTTTGAAAAGCTTACAACAAAAACAGAACACCTTGTCTAGCTCTTTAGAATAAATCAGCCACTTTCGATCATAACAATCGCCATTTCTTAATTTACGAACATAATATTCACAAGAGAAATGTCTACCTATATTATCTTTTGGAAATATGATGTTGGTTTCCCAAATAGGGCCTTTTTCTACAAGAAAATCTTTCATCTTTGAATTTAGCCCATCCCAAACTCTCGGATCAAATATATTCACACTAATATCATCAAAAAGAGAATTTTTATAATCACAAGCATCGTCTATTTTTTCATCATCACAAGCATCATCTATGTTAACATCATCACAAGCATTATCACAAGCATCATCAATATTTTCATCATCACAAGCATCATATATGTTATCATCATCACAAACATTTTCACAAGCATTATTATCACAAGCATTTTCACAAACATTATTATCACAAACATTATCATCAAAAGGATTATCAACCAAATTCTCAACGGGACTTCCAGAAACCTTTGCTTGTCTAACAATAAATTTATTCATAGATCCTTGCATAGATTGAACAATTTCTTCTTGTCTTTTTTTCCCTTTTCTATTTTGGGCACTGCATGGTTTTGATCGAGGAAACATATCTAAGCAATTGAAATATATGATATATTCAACAAAGTATACTACGAAGAATAGATAGAAAACACCTAAACTGCTGAATCGAAATCGCAAAATCGAATGGTGTATGCCTTGTTATATTCTCATCGACTCTCGCAGATGTGTCTAAGAGTGTTACAGAAACCACTGAATCAGTCATCAATAGATCACAAATTAACAATTCATACAGAAGATAATTTAGGGTTAGGAAGAATGATTTGTATCTAACTAATATCAAACCACCATTAAGAAAGAATGATTTTTTTTTTCAATTAGACCGTAAGTAAAATAATACTTGATTGTATTTAGGGTTAGGCGGGGCAGCAATATAATACCCGGTTGTAATTCTGTCATTATCATTCAGTAATTTCATTCGGTAATTGGCACTATGTAGTTTTTCACTTGTTAATAATCATTCATCCGTGTTCACCGTTCGGAATAACTTCGAGTTGTGTATCAATATTGTTCATTGTTTCAACCTTATTCGGGAATCGAGACAAGAGTATTATATTGATTGTTGTAATTGATTCATTAGTCGATGTTGAAGTTGGAATTCATGTCATTTCAAATCTCTTCACTGTTCAAATTGTGTTTTTGTTGGGCGAACCCATGTAATCATTGCTTGGAACCACCGTTTTGGGGTTTCCGTACTTCCATTTCGTGTTATGGGTTCCCACATATCGATTCCTATTGCTTTATTCTCTTCCCGGGTCATTTTTCTTCATTTTAGGACCCAAGGGGGGTGTGGGCCGCGGCACAAGGAGTGTGCGCCGCGGCACACACATTTTCGATTTTGGCGAGCGGCCTCTCGTGTGCCGCGGCACATGCCGACGGGGCCGCGGCACACTGTCGAGTCACTGCCGCGGCACACCCGTCCGGGCCGCGGCACACTTGTCTTGCATTTTCGACCAAACCCGTCTGTACCTTGTGCCGCGGCACACTGCCGCGGCACACTTCTCCGGGCCGCGGCACGCTGCCGATCACCGGGCGATTTTGGCCCGTGTGCGGCACACTTCGTGGCCGCACGCGTACAGCGGCAACCCTATAATTGCGTTTTTTTGAGCGAGATCAGCTCATTCCTTCCATTTTCTTCAACTCATACGAGAGAGAGAGCTTGAGGAGAGAAACTTTTCATCATCCATTACTTAAGGGTTTGATTTTCTTCATTTCCTTTCGATCGTGAAGCCCGGATAGTCGATCTAACGCGTGTTCTACGGATCAAAGTACTTGGATCTTCAAAGGTAATATTCATCCAACCTCTTGGATTTCGATTTTGTATTGAGATATGATGTTTTGGATGTTAAGATCATGTTGTATGAAGTGATATACGCATGATTATGGATATGTTTGATTATTCATTGGATTATTGAAGGATTATTCAAGAACACTTTGAATATTGAGTTGGATTTGGGGGTTTTCGATTAATCGTTGTTGTAATCACGAATTCGAATATTCATATTGGATTATTGATCATATTGAAGATGTTTTGTTGGTTTGAAACACTTCTTGGGGATTTGATGTTGGTATTTTTGAGGTTTGGTTATAAACAATCGTAGGTTGGCCACAAAGTGTTCGATATAATGCCCCAATGATTTTGGTTTAATCGTATCGACGTTTTGAGTTCGTTATATTCGTGTTTGATATGTGTATTGAACGGATTATTGGTAATTATATTATTCAAGGTTGTTCGAGCGACCGATATCTCAATTAGGACGTTGTTCGTGGAAGGATAATTGTCACCGGTGTTGTGTAAGTTAATTCTTACTCGGTTAAAAGGATATTCATTCCTTTCGTTGTTGTTCATTCATAATCATAACTCATTCATCATTGTATTAACCGTATTGAGACTTGTAAATGTCGAATAATCATTTCATTTACGAGGAACGACGGTTCCAATCATTTCATTGGGTTATCAATCGCGTCACTATTATTTTCATCTCGGTGAGTCATTCTTGGCCTTGTCGAATTATTATTCATTGATATTCATTGTGGTCATTCTCGTTCATATGACCTTCTGGGTTCATATTGCGTGGCCGGGTGTGGTTGTGTGGAATTTTTAGTCGGGCACGCGATGGTCATGTATTGGGTTCACCGATACATTGGACCGTGCACACGGTAAAGCTTAACTCCGTCAGACTAATTAGGTACCAGGACGGGTGTGTCCGGTCATTCGTCTTGTACACTTGCACATAACATTACGGGCGTGCTGTGATACTCCTCTTCAGCGTAATTCATAAATAAGGATATTTCATAACTTCAGATAAATCATGATTGTGTATTTTCAACCCTTGAGGATTGTTGTTCTGTGTAACTGACCCCGTTGGGGGATTTTGTTTTCAGGTCACGGCAAGGCAAAGGCACGGGAAGAGCATGTTGACAGTGAGGAGTCCCAGTGATACTAGTAGGGGGCCCCAGTCATTCCAGTCATTTCAGTCATTTCAGTCATTCTTATTTCTCTTCATTTGTATTTTCCGCTGCAAAATTCCGTTTGAAATGTTTATTTATTCAGGGTGGTGTATTTTATCATCACATAAAATATACTAGTATTCTGTATTGTCCTGGTGTATTGTACTTAAACTCCTCATCGTAGTATTTGATAATATAATGTGGTTCGGTACTACAATTATATTACTTAATTCATCAGTTTTCATTCGCCTGGTGGGTCCCAGTCGGGGGTCCACGGCACTGTAATATCCGCCTAGTTTGGGGTGTTACAAGCAAGAGAAGAGACTCGGACAAGAACTACTGATGGTGAAGTGGGGCAGCACTCAGCAGCAGTGCCGCCGCATGGCCGCGGAATAGAGGCGAGAGGCAATAACAGAGAGACGAAAGCAGAGAAGGGAGAGACGAGATTGAGGCGATAAGCGATGACAGAGAACATAAAGTGGAGATCAGGGAGGCTTTGAACAAAAAGGGATGACATGATGGTAGATAAACAAAAATTAGGAGGTTAGGCCCAATCTAACAATGGTCATTTTTTTTCTAGGCCCAAGAGAAGCCTATAAAACTAATATTGAATTGGGGTGGTGATGCCTTTTAAGTTTTGCTTCCCATGGAAAAAGCCATCATTGCCATGGGCTTGGGCCGTCCATTCAGGGCCCTAAATCATGTTGAGGGCGGTCGCTACTCCGACCTGCGGCAAGAAGAACCAGCTGATTTCAGGGCTGTCGAGAGAGAGAGAGAGAGAGAGAGAGAGAGAGAGAGAGAGAGAGAGAGAGAGAGAGAGAGAGAGAGAGAGAGAGAGAGAGAGAGGGAGATGTTTGGGGTAAGGGGCGGTGATGGGTCGAACGAGAGAGAGGGTTAGATGAGAATGACTTTCTTATCGAGGGATAGTTATTTTATATCCCTGGAATTCTATTTTAACCCTCGAGTTTCTAATCCTCCGAGTTTGGCCCCAATCAATTCTAAAATCTCCCATAAACTTTAGCCTTCAAATTAAATCAAGCATTTATCATTTTTTTGTAAAATTATATTTTTCAATCAAATTAAATAATTACGTATATTTATATTCCAATTCTAGGATACGAGAATCAAGAGCACGATCTAGTCGATTCGTAGGCATTCAAGCATTTGCATTCAAGTCATCTCAATTCCAGGTGGGAATTATTACTTGTCAATTTTAATTGCTTTATTTGAACTGTATAGGTGATATGTTATATTTACGATTAGCATGCAGTCACATATTTTTCGTACCAAGTATCAGTATATGATTAACATGTAGTCACAAGTTTTTCATACCAAATATCAGTATATGTTTACATGCAGTCACATGTTTACATGCTCAAGTATGTTGATATAACAAATATTCATTCTATGCCTCCATTATGTATTGTAATTATTGTTGACATGTGATGTTCCCACGAGTGATAGAAAGCTCATCCCATTTTTATGTAAAATTTTCAAGTTAATTCAGTATGGAGAGGACGGGTTGCAGAGTAGGCCGGCATATGATTAACATTATAATTATTTCTTTTAATTCCGCTCAAGTTACTATGAACAGTTAACTTTATTTTTAGAAATTATTTTTCGCTGCTGAATTTTGTCGTATTAGAAAATTTAAATCCTTTTAAGTCCCGCAAATATTGTAGAAAATGTATGTTTAGTAACGACTTGAAATTTCTACAAGTTTCTTATGTTTAAAAATATCCCAAAAATACCATTAGAAAAATCAGGTCGTTACATAGTGTGTGTGTGTGTGTGTGTTGGTCTCTCTTTCTCTCTCTCTCTCTGTGTGTGTGTTGTTGTTGTTGTTGTGTTTAATTAGTGTTGCTTAGCATATATGTTGGTTAATGTATATGTTTAGCGTGTTAGTGTGTATGTGTTTAATTAGTGTGTGTTTAATTAGTGTATATGTTTAGTGTAAGTGTTAGTATAGTGTTGTTAATTAATGTGTGACTAGTGTGGGCGACTGTTTATGAATATCTACATATTAAATGGATACTATTAACAATATAACGAGATGGGGTAAGAGAAAATCGATAACTCTAGCATCGGGAGGGGGGATTCTGTAGGTTCCAATCGTGCAGATCACATAGCTCGGTATGTGTCAGTAATGCTCGTCCTCATAAAATACTAGTGTCTACTAGGATGAAGTTTACCCGAGGATATAATGGATCATTGAATCTGGCAAATGAGTTGCCTACACTATCCAGGCGATTATCTTTTTAGACTCCCAGACCATGGTCGTCCCCACCACTGCGAGGCGACTGAACCTCGTATGGCTCCTATACACTAGATTTCCCCCGTTCTCCTAGAGGATAGAGCTCTGAAGCTACATCGAGCTCGTCATATGTGGTTCCTACCAGTCCGCCGCTGACTTTGTTTATGTCCCCTATGGTACCGGAGGTCCCAAAGATCGGTTAGTGGGGAGCCCCCCAGCCGTGTAGCTCGATTAGCCTGTATGTGTTTCAGTCATGTCCAATGAATATGAATTGGGAAAGTTGTAAAAATACAGGATAAAATTTTATGCAGAGCTTGCAGAAGAGCATGAAGAGTGACGTATTGTAGGAAGACCGAAGAAGAAGAAGAAGAATATTTGTGGCCCAGTGAAGGGCCTAACACTTGACACATACACTAAGAAACATGACCAAGTATGGGCTGAGCGATTTGTCTTTTGATGTTGCAACGGTATATAGTCATAATGTCGGGTTTGTCATACAAGACAGGATCCCAAAATTGTGGGCCGAGTAGAAAGATATGCCACAATGCTTGAAGGATGTACTAAACAATGCTCTATTGGTAAGTTTACATTTCAATTACATATGGTGCATTTTTTTGTTTAATTTTGTAATTAATTTATCAAAATATATTTTATATTTATATTAGATGCAGATGTGGTTTCATATTCCTTCATTCCTACTATATACTTGGTGTGATGAGGTGCAAGCAACCGAGTCAGTAATTTTAGTAATTGGTCGAGTAATTATTTGTTAATTTTTGTGTTATTTAATATTTATGAATGTCTTATAAGCACAAGTCTTGGAATAATGAGTTATACCTATGTTGGGCATCCTGGGGTAATACTCACGAGGTTCCTCTCCAATTGTTCAGGTACCGAGAGTACGAGTGAAAGTGGATATGCGCCGAATTTAAATGTAATACTCGGATTTTCAGTATAAATTTTTCACGTTATTTTATCAGAGATATACTGGATAGCTTGGTGCCTATACAGTATGGATAAAATAATATGAGGACTGCGACAGTTGTATATGTACAATTGACGTGATTGGTTGACAGTTATAATTGAGGATATCGTGCATCAGCTGTTTTAATTGTGATATCGGGTATATCATATGAGAATATTATTGGAATGAATATATGTATTCAGTATGCCGTATGTTCGTATTCTGTATGCCGAGACATTGGACAAGAATGGCTGAAAATGGCTAAGTACAGCCACGTTAGCGCAGGCTACAATGTATGCCTAGCGCACGCTAAGATGTATAATTAGCGTACGCTATGGTGCATACTTAGCGAACGCTAAGAGGTTTGAGTTACATACGATAAGGAGGACCCCTAACGTACGCATGGTATTCTGGATAAGGTCCGGAATATGGCCGACAGGTAGGCCCAGGCTGTGTATTATCGGCATTTAGCGCACGCTAATGCATTTTGGTAGCGCACGCTAATTTCAGATCGGTCAACAGGGAATCTTAGCTTTCGGCGAGTGGACCCGGCCACTTTCAACGCGTGTCCGGATAAGGTCAACGAATGTTTGTCATGTAGGGCTAGCACAAGCTAAACCCTATGGTTAGCGCACGCTAATTCCAGATCGGGCAGAGAGAATCCCGGTAATCGTGGATGCTTTCGGCATGTGGGGGCACGGGTGGTAGGTGCAGACATGTTGCAAGTCAAATGCGGATAGTGTACGCTAAGGTTAAGGACTTGCGTGCGCTAGACAGAATGGTTACGTACATTAATACATGGACATTATGTACGTAAGTTGATGTACAAAGCAAGGCAGTAGCCTCTAGACTGCCCGATAGCGCACGCTATCAAGGGGGGTTAGCGCACGCCAGGGCTGTAGCGCATGCTAAACATAAGGTTTAGCGCACGCTAGTAATTTGTGTTATAAAAGGGGACAGACGGGTGCTGGGAGGCATTTTGTCCATTCTCCTTCCTTCAGTCGATAGAGAGAGCTTTGGGAGGTACTTGAAGTTCCTAAACACTCTGAGATGATGATCTTTAACAAGATTAAGATAGATAGCATGGATTAAGGCCTTGTTCTTGAAGTTATTCATGATTCTTGGAATGAAGTTCAATTGTTCTTCTTCTTGGTTCGTCCATACAAGGTAATTCTCGTATCCCTTTGATAGTTTTCGTTTTTAAAGGATTATTACTTGTGAGGGAGCATGTTAGATTATAATGTGATGATGTTATATGAGATTTATTGGAATTGTGATAAGAGAATTCAGATGTTAATCATGATTCTTGTGGTTTGAATTGTGTTGTTCGTCTTCTTGAGATAAGTTGGTTAATCCTTCTCCTCATTTTCGGATGTTGATGTTGTTGTTGTTATCACCTTCATATGATGATAGTTATGGTGTTGTTTATCTTCAAGAGATATGGCGATTTATGTCTCCATTCATTTCGTATTTTGATGTTAAGATGATATATGGATATATATGACTTGGGTGGTTATTTGCATGTTAGCATATCGGATTATGATGGTTGTCATGAACATGATTATGGAATCATGGTATTCTTGGAGTTCTTGGTATATATCACATCAAAGAGAGAGGATATATATATTGATTTGATTATAAACATGGATAAGATAATGTTGATTTTAGTAATTGAGTCCGTATGTTCTTGATAAGATATGGATCATGATGATGAGATTGAATTTGGAAAGGTTGTGTTTGATCTTGGAGTATGGTTTTCGTTACATTCGAATTCGTAGTCGCAAGATGTTAGTCGATTCTTGGAATGCATGCAACTGTACAACATTAGCGCACATTAATGGGAGCGACTTAGCGCACGCTACCTATGTGTTTAACGTGCGCTAAGTAGGCAGAGAGTGCAGTATTTTCGTGTTGTGATTATGAATTCGTGATGGTTTAAATTGGATTGTTCAAGACTGTGTTTAATCGAGACATTGCGGAACCGTTGGGTTTTTGATCAGTTATATTGATTGTTAATTATGATTTATCGGGTTTTGGCTTGTATTGTTGATATGAGTTCGTAATTTTTTGAGTTGTATTGTTCGGTTTTGTATGTGATCAAGGTATTGTTGAGCCGTTGAGTTTGATTGGTTGGTTATATCGGTTGTTGATTGTTATCGAATGTGTGTTAATCAATTATTGCAATAGGTTGTGATAATTGATCGTTGATTACGACCGTTGTGTTGCGGTTGAGGCTGAAGAGTTCGTAGATTGCTTTTGGTCGGGGTTGAGGAGCTCGTAGGCGAAGGCAATGGATTTTGGTAACAACTTCGTGGTATCAGTATCGAGGCAAGTTCATACTTGTTCAGTTTATAATATTTAATGAATGGTTCGCTTTCATTTCATTTATAATTCATATAGCAATGATATTATAAATGTAAATTGTCGGGATGATGGTTTGATCGTGGAAAGGATATTGTCTTCGGCTTTGAGGTAATTTAAGCATTGTTCAGTTATGAGGATAATCAGTATGTTGAGTTGTTGTATATGTTGAGGTTTCGTATAATGAGATTCGTATTGGTTGTTCGATGAGGGATGTTGATCCCAGGATGGTAGTGTTGAGATTGTTGCTCGCATTGGTCATTCTTTGGGAATTGTGATCCCATGATGTTTGTTTTGGATATTGTCGGTCGTGTCGATCTTTCATTATCCATGTGTCATTGTTCACTTCGGTGAGTCTATTGATCCTTATTGGATATGTGATTCTTTGAGTTTCGTTGTCATGTTGCACCGTGACATATCTGGAATCATATCTACGTTCCGATTGGTTATTGTGTAGGATTTTTAGATGGACACACTATGGTTATGTGTTGATATTTCCACATTGAACCGTGCACACGAGACGTAGTTCGTGAGGCTAATTAGGTACATTGTCCCACGTATATCCTGGATTCCGTATACGGGGTGGACATGTGCACTGACACATTTCCGGATCGGGCGTACTGTGATGTCCATCTTTGAGCCATATTGTTTGCTCGTTCATAGTCCATGTATGATTGGATATGTTTGACGGTTTGTGACTGGTTGTCATACGCCCGAGGGGTATGTGCGACAGTCGGAGTTATTTCTTTGAGATCCATTATTGTTGATCATTTGGAGTTTACCTTGTTGATGGTATTCTCGGTTATTGTTGATCCTTTGTTGATCATGTTTGGAGTTTACCTTGTTGAGGGTATTCTCGGTTATTGTTGATCCTTTGTTGATCGTGTCGGAGTTTATCATGTTGATGGTATTCTCAGTTATCGTCCATCCTTTGTTTGTCATATTGGAGTTTATTATGTCGATGATATTATCGGTTGATGTATTGGTTGATCATTGTTATTGATCGTATGAGCATTCGGACTGTACGTCAATGTTTCGGGATTTGTTATCATTGTTTGGTGATAGTTGATCTACAAATATGTTGTGTGTTATTGGTTTTCATCCAGGTTGAGATTTGACGGTGCAAATCCAACGGACAGGATTTGGCATAGATGGATTATTCCGCGCTTATGAGTTATGATAATGTTTTGAGGATTCTTGGTATTGTTTGATTACAGTACAGATGTTTGTTGCTGAGTTCATTTCGTCATTTGAGAATGCGAAATGTGGATGATGGTAAGGTTTGATCTGTTATAAATTGTTATGGGTTGGTGAGGTTATGACGGTAAGATTACGTTGGTAGTATTCTTACTTGTTATTACATTGGTATGAAATTATTTATGATGATGTGATCGATATCATTATTGAGTATTGTGGCTGACCCCGTCGTGGGCTTTATTTTTAGGTACTCGGAGATCGAGCTAGTAGCGATCGTGAAGAGATGAGCTTCCCGGGTGATACTGGTTGTGGCATGTTTGGGAGAATTGAGTATTCTTTCTGGTTGTTTTATTTCCGCTGCAATTGTATTTTGAACTGCGTTTTTTTCCGCTGCGTGTGTATTTCAAAATGGCTTTCTCGTATTTTTACCAACTCGTGTTTTACTTTCAAATTGCCCCTTTGGGTGTCTCGTAGACTTGGGTTATTCTGTTAAACCCTTTTTCCATAAATTATTTTATCGGTACGTATAAGTGGTGGCTTAACATACATTTTGAAACTGTTGAGTTTTGGTATTTTCGCCTTGTATTTTTTCAACTGGTATTTTGTGACGGTATTTGAGAACTATGTTTTGGTAAATGTTTTGGGTATTTAAAATATTACCATCATCGGCCTTTTGGCGTTTTTTTAAAATATTTTTGAAATGGTTTTTAGCCTGGTGGGTTCCGGCGTGGGACCCACGGCGCTGTAATATCCCAGATGGTTTTGGGGGCGTTACATTAACGACCCAAACTATATGGAATGTAATTGCCAAATTGCTGTATAAAGATATGTAATATATATAAAACTTACTTGTGGTTATTGTTGCTTATGTCAAATGAATTTTAAATGTTTCTATTTGTAGGTGAGCAATACAACCAACATGGCTAACCGTAAGGGTAAAAACGGAAAACCACAACTTATATTCTCGGTCGTTAGTGAAAGTCATGCATGATCCCACTTATTCAGACACGATAGAGAATGTGTGTGTATATGTGTATCAGAAGGAATATCTGAGCCATCATGGATGAACATGCTGTAATACCCGGTTGTAATTCATTCATTTTCATTCAGTAATTATCAGTCTGTAATTGTCACTCAGTGTATTTTCACTCGATTATAATCATTCATCAATCATATTCATTCACAGTGTTCACCGTTCGGAAAAACTTCGAGTTGTGTATCGTTATTGTTCATTGTTTCAACTTTCCTCATATGAGTTCGACTTTGTTAGATCACCATTAATTTTTGGTAACTCCAAAAATTCTAAATCTTTGCAATATTATAGATCATCGAGTTAGCTTTCCAATGGTTCAAACGGTGAGTCAATCGGAGTCCGGACGAGAGAGTTATGGTCGTTTTAGCTCAACCGCTCATTTTGATTTTGGCGATCATCGCCGAACGAACTCGGCCGTGTCATCCGACACGGCCCGTGCCGTACTCGTCCGGAACATGCGAAGTGTACGCCTCAGACCCGACCGTGTCGTGCAGCACGGCCGAGTCGAATCGCCGGATAAGCGAGCCATTGCCCGGCCGCCCGGCCGTGTCGTGCAGCGCGATCGAGTCATCTTAGTCGGCTCGGACGGAGTCATCGTCGGAAGGCCCTCACGCGCGCGACCGTGTCAGCGAGGACGGTCGAGTCCCTGTCGGCCAGCTGTCGGCCAACTGTGCGACACGACCGTGCCGATCGGCACGAGCCGTGTCCGGCAGGGTAGTCAACCCCTATAAATTCATTTTTTGAGCATTTCAGCTCATTCCTTCCAGTTTTTTCCACATTTTACGAGAGAGAGAAGCTTGAGGGAGGGTTTTTCCTTCACAAATCATTTGGGTGTTTGATTTTCTTCATCTCCTTTCGATCGTGAAGCCCGGATAATCAATTTAACGCGCGTTCTTCGGATTAAAACACTTGGATCTTCAAGAGGTAATTCCTTCAACACTTTGGACTTCGATTTTGTGTTGAGATATGATGTTTTGGACGTTATAATCATATTATATGAAGAGATATGTATATGATTATGAGTTTGTATAAGGATTCATTGGATTATTGAGGGATTATTCAAGAACACCTTGAATATCGAGTTGGAATTGGGGATTTTCGACTAATTGTTGTTATAATCACATTTTTGGATATTCATAACGGATTATTGATCGTATTGGAGATGTTTTGTTGGTTTGAAACACTTCTTGGGGACTTTGATATTGGTATATCGAGGTTTGATTGTAAACAATCGGAGTTTGGATACAACGTGTTTGATTTAATGCATCTATGGACTTGGTTTAGTCGTATCGACGTTTTGAGTTCGTTATATTCGTGTTTGATTCGTATATTGAACGGATTGTTGGTAATTGTATTATTTAAGGTTGTTCGAGCGACCGATATCTCAATTAGGACGTTCGTGGAAGGATAATTGTCACCGGTATTGTGTAAGTTAATTCTTACTCGGTTAAAAGGATATTCATCCCTTTTGTTGTTGTTCATTCATAATCATAACTCATTCATCATTATATTAACCGTATCAAAACTTGTTGTTATCAACTAATCATTTCAGTCATAAGGAACGACGGTTCCAATCTTTTCATTGAGTTGTCATTTATTTCATTACCATTCCATCTCGGTGAGTCATTATTCATTTTCGATGTCACTTTTGTTATATCGTGGCATTCCGGGTCATACTGGCGTGCCGGTTGGTATGTGTTGGATTTTCATGTCGGGCACATTATAGTCGTGTGTTTGTTGGTGGCCTCACATTGGACTGTGCACACGAGTCATATTGTCTCGTGAGACTGATTAGGTACAAGACCACACGTGTATTCGATCGATACTCGTTGGTGGCTTGTGCACGGACACATTTCCATCCCGGGCGTAGTGTGGCGCCATTTCCTTTGAGCCGTACTGTTAGTTGATTCATATAGCATGTTTGATTGCGTATGTTTCGGCTGGATATTTCATAACTTCGTATATAATCATGATTGTGTATTTTCAACTCTTGAGGATTGTTGTTCTTTGTAATCGACCGTTTGGGGATTTTGTTTTTCAGTCATGGCAAGGAAAAGCATGCGGAATAGCATGTTGATGTCGAGGAGTCCTAGTGATACTAGTAGGGGCCCCGATCTTTCGATTATTCATGTTATTGTCCTTTATTTTCCATGAGACTTTCATTTGAATACTCGTTTCATTCGGTGTTGTGTATTTTATCTTCATATAAAATACACTAGTATTGTCTGGTGTGTTGTAACTAAACTCCTCATCGGAGTAATTATTGCCGTAATATAGTTCGGTACTACATTTATCTTGTATAATTCATTCATTTTCATTTGCACGGTGGGTCCCAGGTTGGGGATCTACTGGCCGTAATATCCGCCTAGTTTGGGGTGTTACAGAGTTGGTATCGGAGCGTGGTTTTGAATACTACCCTCCAAGTCATGTCTCATTTGAAATCATCGTCATCAGACTAGTATCATTGGACTTTCGCGTCACGTGTGACCTGTGCAGATGCCGAGCCAATCGAGGCCAAAGAAAAAGAAGACTTCTAACGCCATGGTATAATTTCTGGCAATAGTCATTCATTCATCATTCATCATTTAACAATCCTCAAACATCATCATTCATTGTGATTAGGACAATCATGTTAACTCATTAATCACTTAATTCATTTCATTACTCAGTTAATAATCAGGACGATCATGTTAACTCATTAATTACTCAATTCATTTCATTACTCAGTTGTCAATCTGGATAATCATATTATCAATCTTGTTAAGTTATTCAAGATAATCATTTCAAGAATTTCATCAGATAATCATGTAACTTCAGTAAATCATTCATATAATCACTAAGTTAGAGCATGTATACTCATTTTCATCATCTCATGACATAATCATAACGTGCTAATCATGCGGGAAATATAATCATTATGCGACCTTCCTACTTCAGTATGGAGAGAACTGTCAGGGGATGCACGGGGAGAGGCCGCGGTGCGGACCGAAACCTGAGAAATAATCACTTGCTGCCGGGAAATCGTGCCCAGGACTCGGCTCGATCAGAAGATGTTCGGGTTGATCCACTCACTTTTATGCAGGCCATGATGACCCATGTGCAGTTACTCAATCATCATTGCGCCACTCTGACCGGATTAATCGAGAGAACTCTCCCGTACGAGCCAGCTGCTAAGGAAATTGCTGAGCAGCAACCTGCATATGTCAACAGGAAATCAACGAAGCGTAATCTATCCGAAGGCGGTCAGTCAACCTGCAAGAAGCCTCGTGTGGGTCCTATCGTTTCTAAGCGACCTCCTACGGCGCCTAATCCTGCGGGATTTCAGTCCCGAGCAGCCAGTTCGGCCATCATCTGTTTCAACTGTGGGGCGCCGGGCCATTTCAGTACTAGGTGTACGACGCCGTCTATCACATGTCATAATTGTGGGAATTCTGGGCATAAGGCCCGTTTTTGCCGAAAGGACTCCAAGTCGGCTCCGGCGGCATCCCAAGCCCCGAAGCAACCAGCATTTCAGAATCAGACTGCTTTGTCATCCTCGTTTAAGACAATGGAAGCAAATAGAGTTGGAGCTCGTATTTATCAGACGGGAGCATCCGGTTCGGGGACCGGCAAGTCCCAGATTCATATGATGAGGAGGATCGACGATCCGGTGGCCCGAATGATTTCAGGTATACTCGTAATTTTTTTCAACTTGTGTGTACCTTTTGATGCTGGTACACCGCATTCATTCATTTTCGAATCATGCTTGAATAGACTTATTTCGGAATAGTCCTATTGCTTGTGGACCTTATACCATCGGTCTACCTGACGATGGAAGAATTTTCGGAATCATACCTAAGTAAGCTTAGTAACCGTGATTGGTTGGTGGACCTAATCGTGGTGAATTTATCTTAGGACGATGTAATTTCGGTATTAGTTGGTTTAACCATCTTGATACTATCCTCGGTATTTGTTAGCGTTTGGTCGCTATCTTTCCGTCGTTGGTTGTCGAATGTGTGCTTCAGGGAAGTAATCCCCGTTGTTCCAGTAGAATTTCTATTATGGCGGAAGCAGAGAAATTCCGCAATCGAACTATTCAATCATTCATTATATCATTTTCATCGATTGGCCTTTCTAAGGCAATCGAGTTATTCAATCATTTCTTGTATCATTTCCATCGATTGGCCTTTCTAAGGCAATCGAGTTATTCAATCATTCTTTGTATCATTTTCATCGATTGGCCTTTCTAGGGCAATCGAGTTATTCAAACATTCATTGTATCATCTTCATCGATAGGCCTTTCTAAGGCAATCGAGTTGTTCAATCATTATTGGTATCTCTTTTTATCGATTGACCATTCTAGGGCAATCGAAATGTTCAATCATTCGTGGTATCATTGTCATCGATTGACGATGTATTTTCAGACGAGTTATCTGGTTGCCTTCACATAGAGTAAGGGAATTCAGGAGTGAGTTGGAGCCGGTACGTCCCCTTTATCGAAGGCACCGTATCGGATGGCCCCGACCAGAATGCAGGAGTTGAAGATTCAACTTGAGAAATAGTTCGAGAAAGGTTATCTCCGACCGATTGCGTCCCCGTGAGGAGCACCAGTGTGATCTGTCAAGGAGAAGGATGGTTCGTCTCGTGTGTGTATTAATTACCAGGAGTTGATCAGGGTGATGATCAAGAGTAGTATCCCTTACCCCGTATTGATGATCTTTTAGATCAACTTCAGGGAGCCTCAGTATTTTTCCAGGATCGACTTAAGATCTGGATATCACCAGTTGCGGATTCGAGAGTCGGATATCGCGAGGACAGCGTTTCATACACGCTATGGTCATTATGAGCTCGTAGTTATGCCGTTCGGGCTAACTATTACACCTGCAGTATTCATGGAGTTAATGAATCGGGTTTTCATCGACTTTTTGGATCAGTTTGTTGTTGTCTTCATCGACGACATTTTGATTTATTCTCGTAGCCAGGAGGAACACGAGGTTCATCTTCTTCAGGTTCTCGACGTGTTGAGACGAGAGCAACTTTATGGAAAGTTTTCCAAATGTGAGTTCTGGATGTCCGAAGTGACTTTTCTCGGGCATGTAATTTCATCTGCCAGAGTTCGTGTCGACCCTCAGAAGACGGAGGCTATCCGAGATTTGCAACCTCCTAAAGATGTTAAGTAAATCCGATGTTTCCTCGGATTAGCTGGTTAATTATCCAACCCACAACCTGGAGCTAGCAGCCGTGGTTTTCGCGTTGGGGATTTGGCGTCGTTGCCTTTATGGCATCACCTGTCAGATCTTCACCAATCACAAGAATTGAAGTATATATTTACTCACAAGGAGTTAAATATGCGACAGATGCGGTGGTGGGAATTAATCAAAGATTATGATATCGAGATCCTTTACCACCCGGGGAAGGCGAACGTTGTCGCCGACGCCTTGAGTCGTAAGTCCGTTCAAGAGCAGATGCTTGCTCGTTTAACGATTCGAAGGAGCTTCAACAGAATTCCTTAGACCCGAGATCGAGTGCAGCCCGGCAAGTTCAGGGACAGCTTTGTATGTTAGAGATTTCATCGTCACTTGAGGAGGTAATCAGAGAGAATCAGAGTTCAGACCCTTCATTGTTGCGCATCCGTGAAGATGTGGCTCAGGAGAAAGCCCCTGGATTCGTGATCCACGAGGATGGACTTTTGAGATTTAAGAATCGGATGTGTGTACCGGCGAATGACGAGTTGAAAAACTCTATTTTGAGAGAAGCTCATGCTACCCCTTATTCTGTTCATCCGGGGTCCAGCAAGATGTACAAAGACTTGAAACAAAATTACTGGTGGAGTAATATGAAGCGAGAAGTCGCAGAAATTGTTTCGAGATGCTTAACCTGTCAACAAGTCAAGATGGAACCTCAACGACCGGCGAGTATGCTGAAACCTCTCCCTATTCCGGAGTGGAAGTGGGAAGACTTTTCTATGGATTTCATCACGAGTTTGCTGACGAGTAGTCGTGACATGAATACGATCTGGGTGATTGTGGACCGCTTAACTAAATCAGCTCATTTCCTTGAGATCAAGGATACGTGGGGTCCCGAGAGACTTGCCCAGTTATTCATC
Source organism: Orobanche coerulescens (assembly GCA_033398695.1). Classification (NCBI taxonomy): domain Eukaryota; kingdom Viridiplantae; phylum Streptophyta; class Magnoliopsida; order Lamiales; family Orobanchaceae; genus Orobanche; species Orobanche coerulescens. Next base: position 21,902,192 of record CM065805.1, on the reverse strand, counting down.
AAAGAGATAGTGAGACTGCACGGTACTCCTAAAAGTATCGTTTCCGATCGTGACGGACTGTTTGTGTCACATTTTTGGAAATCAGTTCATCGTGCTATGGGAACTCAGCTTAATCTCGTCTCGCCTTTCATCCTCGGTCAGACGGACAATCGGCGAGACTATTCAGACATTAGAGGACATGTTGAGAGCTTGCGTCCTCAATTGGAAGGACGATTGGGAAGCCCAACTACCACTGATCGAGTTCACGTATAATAATAGTTGGCATGCCTCCATTAAGATGGCACCTTACGAGGCCTTGTACGGTCGTCGTTGTCGATCTCCTTTGTGTTGGGATGACTTGTCAGAATCAATCGGCACCGAGCCCGATATGCTTATAGCCGCCCGGGAGAAGGTAGCTTTGATCAAGAGTCGTATGTTGATGACTCAGTCGGCAAATCATATGCGAGATAACCGTAAATGCCGACCATTAGAGTTCGAGGCTGGTGACCATGTGTTGGTCAAGGTATCCCCGAGTCGTGGTATCTTCCGTTTTGGGAAGAGGGGAAAGTTGAGTCCGAGATTCATTGGACCGTTCGAGATTTTGGATCGAGTAGGCAAGTTAGCTTATTGATTGGCTTTACCTCCGGCGTTGAGCCGAATTCATAATGGGTTTCATGTCTCTCAGTTGCGGAAGTATGTTGCCGACCCGAGTCACATACTTCAGTTCGACGAAATCGAGATCGCAGATGATCATTCGTACGAGTAGCGTCCTGTACGAGTGTTAGAGCGGCGAATCAAACAGTTGAGGAAAAAGACGATCCCTTTGGTCAAGATTCAGTGGTCTAGACACGGAGTCGAAGAGGCCACTTGGGAAACCGAGTATAGTATGCGAGAGAGTTATCCCGAGTTGTTTGACCCTTAGTTTCGGGGACGAAACTCTTTTAAGGGGGGGTGTATGTAATACCTGGTTGTAATTCATTCATTTTCATTCAGTAATTATCAGTCTGTAATTGTCACTCAGTGTATTTTCACTCGATTATAATCATTCATCAATCATATTCATTCACAGTGTTCACCGTTCGGAAAAACTTCGAGTTGTGTAGCGTTATTGTTCATTGTTTCAACTTTCCTCATATGAGTTCGACTTTGTTAGATCACCATTAATTTTTGGTAACACCAAAAATTCTAAATCTTTGCAATATTATAGATCATCGAGTTAGCTTTCCAATGGTTTAAACGGTGAGTCAATCGGAGTCCGGACGAGAGAGTTATGGTCGTTTTAGCTCAACCGCTCATTTTGATTTTTGGCGATCATCGCCGAACGAACTCGGCCGTGTCATCCGACACGGCCCGTGCCGTACTCGTCCGAACATGCCGGAAGTGTTCGCCTCGAGACCCGGCCGTGTCTTCAGCACGGCGAGTCGAACCCTTCGGATAAGCGAGCCGATCGCCACGCCCGCGGCCGTGTCGTGCAGCGCGGCCGAGTCATGCCGAAGTCCGTCGGACGGAGTCATCATCGGAAGGCCCTCGCGCGCGGCCGTGTCAGCGGGACACGGTCGAGTCCTGTCAGACGGTATGTCGGCCAATCATGCGACACGACCGTGCCGATCGGCACGGCCGTGTCGATAGGGTAGTCACCCTATAAATTCATTTTTGAGCATTTCAGCTCATTCCTTCCAGTTTTTTCCACCTTTTACGAGAGAGAGAAGCTTGAGGGAGGGTTTTTCCTTCACAAATCATTTGGGTGTTTGATTTTCTTCATCTCCTTTCGATCGTGAAGCCCGGATAATCAATTTAACGCGTGTTCTTCGGATTAAAACACTTGGATCTTCAAGAGGTAATTCCTTCAACACTTTGGACTTCGATTTTGTGTTGAGATATGATGATTTGGACGTTATAATCATGTTATATGAAGAGATATATATATGATTATGAGTTTGTATAAGGATTCATTGGATTATTGAGGGATTATTCAAGAACACCTTGAATATCGAGTTGGAATTGGGGATTTTCGACTAATTGTTGTTATAATCACATTTTTGGATATTCATAACGGATTATTGATCGTATTGGAGATGTTTTGTTGGTTTGAAACACTTCTTGGGGACTTTGATATTGGTATATCGAGGTTTGATTGTAAACAATCGGAGTTTGGATACAACGTGTTTGATTTAATGCCTCTATGGACTTGGTTTAGTCGTATCGACGTTTTGAGTTCGTTATATTCGTGTTTGATTCGTATATTGAACGGATTGTTGGTAATTGTATTATTTAAGGTTGTTAGAGCGACCGATATCTCAATTAGGACGTTCGTGGAAGGATAATTGTCACCGGTATTGTGTAAGTTAATTCTTACTCGGTTAAAAGGATATTGATCCCTTTTGTTGTTGTTCATTCATAATCATAACTCATTCATCATTATATTAACCGTATCAAAACTTGTTGTTATCAATTAATCATTTCAGTCATAAGGAACGACGGTTCCAATCTTTTCATTGAGTTGTCATTTATTTCATTACCATTCCATCTCGGTGAGTCATTATTCATTTTCGATGTCACTTTTGTTATATCGTGGCATTCCGGGTCATACTGGCGTGCCGGTTGGTATGTGTTGGATTTTCATGTCGGGAACATTATAGTCGTGTGTTGGTTGGTGGCCTCACATTGGACTGTGCACACGAGTCATATTGTCTCGTGAGACTGATTAGGTACAAGACCACACGTGTATTCGATCGATACTCGTTGGTGGCTTGTGCACGGACACATTTCCATCCCGGGCGTAGTGTGGCGCCATTTCCTTTGAGCCGTACTATTAGTTGATTCATATAGCATGTTTGATTGCGTATGTTTCGACAGGATATTTCATAACTTCAGATATAATCATGATTGTGTATTTTCAACTCTTGAGGATTGTTGTTCTTTGTAACTGACCCCGTTTGGGGATTTTGTTTTTCAGGTCATGGCAAGGCAAATGCACGGGAATAGCATGTTGATGTCGAGGAGTCCTAGTGATACTAGTAGGGGGCCCCGATCTTTCAGTTATTCATGTTATTGTCCTTTATTTTCCGCTGCAGACTTTCATTTGAATACTCCGTTTCATTCAGTGTTGTGTATTTTATCTTCATATAAAATACACTAGTATTCGGTATTGTCCTGGTGTGTTGTAACTAAACTCCTCATCGGAGTAATTATTGCTGTAATATAGTTCGGTACTACATTTATCTTGTATAATTCATTCATTTTCATTTGCCTGGTGGGTCCCAGTTGGGGATCTACGGCACTGTAATATCCGCCTAGTTTGGGGTGTTACACATGCAAGTCGTAATTGCCTTTTAATATTCATCTATGAATCCTTTTATACGTTTTTAATAATATTCAATCATTTGTTTTCTTCTAAGTCAGGAGAGTGTGAGGGAGGAGTTCCAGAGGATCTTGGCAAAGACTGTGAAAGAGCAGGATCCAAATTTAGACGAGACTGGCCTAGATTTAGCCATCAGATATAATCAAACTGGTCCCTACGTGAAGGCTAGGGTGTGGGGTAACATTCACCCCCTTAAGGCAGTCGGATCCGCACACCAATGATGGAAGCTGAAGGCAATAGACTATTGAAGGATACCCCAGGCTTTCGATGCAGTCAAAGGGGCAATGCCCAGAAAACCTTTCTACAGGAGTAGTTGAGGATGGAGAGGGAGCTCCGAGATGTGGAGCAAATGAAGGTTGTGGAGAAGTCCGTGACATTCAAGGAGGAGCAATGACAGCCATTTCGGATCAGCAGCGGGAGCAGAACAAGCCTTGATGGCTCAGTAGCGGGTCTAAAAACAAACCTTGGTAGCACAACAGCAGACCACGATGTCCCAACATCAGGCCATAATATAGTATATGATGTTATTGACTTGGACCCTGAGTCAGTCGGGACTTCACCCATTCCTCCACGACCTTCATTCTTCAACATACAGGCTCACGCCCCTTCTTCACAGCTTCAGGACGAGGACATGCAAGATGGTAGTAATTGTAATATCCGCAATTTTCGATTTTTGGTAAATTTCTTTTTTGGCCGGAGTCCATTTTGACGACTCGCTCATGACCGTTTCGTCATTTCGAGAATGATTAATTCTGCACTTTTTGTCATCCGAGTTCGTTTCGGTATCGTTTTGTTGAGTTCCGAGCTTTTTAGCGACTTTTCCGCACTTGAGTTCGATTCTTGCGAATCTCGTCAAATCTGTTGTTTGAGTTTCTCGTAAGTTCATTTAATGTTATTATTCATGTTGCGAGCTTTGGATTGGTGTTTCGATCGCGTATCGTGATTTTCGGACGTTTTGGGCCATTTTCGTAATTTCCCAAAGTTTTGGGTAATTACTTAGTTGTTGAATTAGAGCCTTCGGGTGGTCGGGTGTGTGTTCTCTTATCTCTTAGATTCGTCTTTGCGAGTACGTCAGTAACCGTATCATCGATTCGTATTCGTGTTCGGATTTGGGGTCGTTCGGGCCGTCGGAGTTGGCCGGCCGAGTCATGGCCGGCAACCTAGGCCTGAGCCGGCCTTGCCGAGTCACGGTCAGCGTGATCGCGGCTCCGGCCGAGCCGCACCGTAGGGCCGCGGCACAGGTGGCAGGCCGCGGCTTCTGTGGCATTTTTCGGCCAAACCAATCATGCGGTGCCGCGGCACACTCCGGCGAGCCGCGGCACACCGCCGACCACCGGGAGCCATTTTGGGCTCGTGCGGCACACTCACGGGCAGCGGCACATGTGCGATCTATTTATGGCCCCGCAGACGTTTTCTTGACCATTTTCACTCGGTTTTCTTATCTTCCGCGGCTGGAGCTTGGTAAATCATGGAGAGATGTTGTTGGACAATCAATCCATGAAGTTTTGAAGTTCATATCATCAATAATCCATCCTATAACACCCTCCGATCTACCGAATCAGGTCAGATTTTCTAGAAATCTAGTTTTGGGGAATTTGGGTGTTTTGGTTGTTTTCGTCCGATTAATCCGATTTAACTTAGGATTATGATGGATTGATGATTATTTAGATGTATTATATCATTTCCCTTGTTATTCCATGGTTGGATCGTATCGATTCGTTGTTTTGGTCAAGTTCTTGATCGACGCCTTGAAGGTGTCCGGTAGAATGTCATAGAGGGGTTTCGGGCGTTCTACGATTATTCTTCATCGTATGATCATTGATTTATTAATTGTATGATGTTAGGGTCGTGTTTCTTGCGAAGAAACCGTGTTGAACCCTTCCGTTCATCGTCGTCTTCCTTTTCGATAGCATCGGGCGTTTCGAAGCTTTCCGGTTGAGCCGTGTTCGTCGGAATACTTGCGTGCCAATTTCAAGGCAAGTACCTTGCCCATACTTTTCTTATTTTGTGGATATGATGATCGGTGATCGTATTAGTGTGTTTGTTTGGTTGTTTGAAACGAAGTTTCAAAAGATTTCGGTTTGGCCTCGTTAAAGGCTTTCTTTCAAATGCGTGTGTGTTTTGTGAACGGTGTGTTTTGGGAATTTATTATGATTTGATTATTTTGAACGTTGAAGGATTTGATGATGATACTCCTATTTTTTAAAGTTATGGAATCGTGTATTCCGTATTTAATCTTGTTATTGTGTTTTGAAGAGTTTGATAATGGTGTCGAGTTAATGGCCATCTCTAGTGAGTATTCTTAATGAACTTACATTCTTAGCATGTTAGTATTGCATGAGTAACGTGTGTGTGTGTATGCTCATCATGCGGGTTAGATCCGACGGGGTCTCGGTAGGGCTCCACGGCCGTGGAACCGCGATCTTGCTTTTAACCATCATGGGTTAGATCCGACGGGGTCTCGGCGAGGATCCACGAAGGCCGTGGTCCGCGGTTAATTGTGGTGCATTTTACAAATGTGATTCGATATTGGCATTTCCGGAAATGAGTGCTTTCGAACTGTGTTTTCATGATTGCATGCATCGACTAAGTGTGTAAGAGGTAAGTGTTCGTTTGGCTTACTTGGCTAGGATGGCACTAGAGTATTTTGTTGTTTGTTTTAAATCCTTATTTGTGGATTTTGATGTTGGGAGACGAACCTTGTGGTCGTTCTTGTGTACTGTGAGTTGATGAGATTTGGGGCTAAAATCCCAATGGTCTTGTAAAAGTCATTTTATGGATTTGGGGCTAAAATCCCAACGGGTTGGTAAATGTCATTTTTCGGAAAGTAAAGATTTGGGGCGGTGACCCCTTTTGTCTTGTGGATTTTGAAAAGTAGGATTTGATAACCCTAAATGGTTTTCTATTAAAACTCTCGATGGCATTCTAAACTGTCTTATAAATTATTTCCATTGATTTATGGTATTTCGATTTTTAAAGGTTTTCTTAAACCCTTGCCTCGAGAAGTACTTTTCGTTTCGTTTGGATCATTGAGGATTCCTGGTTATTGTTATTCGTGGAATGTGAATTGTATGGCTCGTATTTGCACTTTGTATTTGCACTAGCAAAACAGTGGAGTTTTGCTAACCCCCAAGTATTCGGGGGGTGGATGTCTATTTTTGCATTCAGGTTTTGGAGCATAACACAGGGACGACACGAAGGATTATGAAAGATGATCGATACTAATCACATGAGGAACCATACTCTGTTTATTGGTTCAGTTGTACTCTATTTTTCCGCTGCTATATTTTCCCGTTGTACGGGTGTAGTTGTATTTTGACCCCTGCGTGGGCATGAGCTGTATGTATTCGTTGAAAGACCAAATCGGTCTACTGAGTTATTTTAGCCTTAAAGGCATGTTTGAGTTGTTATATGTCGTTACCAGCCTGGTAGATCCTTGAGGAAAGGTTCTACGGCGTGTAATATCCCTGAGAGGATTGGGGGTGTTACATAAATGGTATCAGAGCTTAGGTTGTGGAAACCTAGGCTGTCGGGTCAAGTCGTGTTGTTTGAGTCTTGTTTCGTCGGATTTTATCTGACTGAGTTGTGTCGCGACGCGTCGTTTGAGTTTGTTGGTCGTGATTAGTATCGTGGGGCGATCATCATCTTCGTGCGACCTGTGGAAGTAAGTCTCCCTTCTTTGTGTTGTGCCTCGTGTGACACGAGCTATTTTTATGATTATTTGTTAAGTGATGGAATCCTTATGTGGATTTTGATTTCACGATATGTATTTAATCGACTCTCGTATTTGATTTATACGAGGAGTGTCGTCGCTTGTGATGTCTTTTTATTGTTGTTTTTGTCCGTTGCTGATGATTTTCGAATCGATTTGCACGTTTTACAAGTTCTCTTGTGGAAGCTTTGTGCTTATACACGTTCGACTTGTTCACTAGCCAGTGCGGTAGGGTCTTTAGAGGCCTCAAATGGGGCCAGTGGTTTTGTTCTGAATGAGGTTATTTGTCTCTAATATTTTGTTCTTATGAGGAGTAGTGTTGCTGGATTGTGCATGTTGAACTGTGTTGTGTCAAGAATTAACACCTTCCGACCGGCGATCTCCTAGGAGGACAGGCGACCGACTTACTGCCGAGCGGCCAAGGCAGATCTGCCGACCAGCGACCTAGCGACCGAGCCTTAACCCAGAGGACGAGCTACATCGACCGACCGAAGGCCCCAGGATAAGTCCCGGTATCGAGCGATCAACCTCAGATACGATCGCCTCTCGATACTCGGCGACCGACCCCTGGCGATCTACTAACGGACGATCTTCTCTCGACATCTTGCCGACCTACCCTTGGTGACCGACCATTGGCGACCTCCATCCACTGGCCGATGGCGACCTCGGGTGATCAGCTAGAGACGACCGCATCATGACGATCTGGGCCGATGGCCATCCAGTCGGCCAAGGCCGAGCCACAGGACAGCACTCACGTGCAGATCCACAAAAGGCGCTGACAAACCTGTCACCTACCTCACCTACCAACAGGGCCCAGACCTGCGAAAGGAGCTGGCGGACAAGACTGGTGACCACAGCCTGTCACCTACCTTGCCTACTGACAAAGTCCGCCGAAAATAACAAAGTGGGACCTCCTGTGACAGTACTTCCGGACACGTGCTGGCTCCTCATTGGACCGCATAGCTAGCTGCCAGATGTAGCCTTAGACTTTTGGCAGACAGCCCATGTGACCTCTAGGACGATCGCCCCATTACATTAATGGCCGAAAGGCGATCGCCCACTGGGAGACAAGGCACCTCAACCCCTATATAAAGAAGGCAGCCTGCACTTGGATTTTGGGTCTGCATTCTCGCATTTCACACCATACAGAAGCAAAATACATAACACTTGGCTATCTCCAACTCTTGGCAACAGCTATCATTCGGTCTTACTTCTCCCGGCCTATCTCATCCAGCAGATTATCGGCGGGAACGAAGAACACCAAGCTTCGCTCAAGAGCCGGATTAACAGAGTCTTTTTACACTCATTGTATTTAGATTTCTCTCATTAATACTTGTATCCACGAATATTTGTATTAATAACATCTCACGAGAGCATTCAAGCCCGGGCCTAACAAACCCGGCAAATCTTGTATTATTTATCTTCTCTCGGAAGTGCTCCCGCAATTGTTGTTTGTTGTCCGTCTTCCAGAAGTATTAATCTTCGGATAAATATTTTGGGCAACAACAATTGGCGCTAGAGGAAGGGGAATCCAACCCTCGAATTTTTACACCTACCGTCCCGAAGAACATTCACTGTTCTCGGGGCAGATACTTGAAGTGACACTTACTGCACTTCAAAGAAATCCTTCAGAAATCATGTCTTCCGCCTCCGCGCCGAAGAAAGCCGACGGCCGGCCAAACCCCTGTTCCGTCGGTCGAGCCACGGCCGATGGTGGAAGGTAGCGCGCGGCCGAGACGCTCGATCCGTCCACGGACGTCGGCCCAAGCCTCTCGCTCGATCGGTTCCGAACCAAGGAACAGATCGAAGGCCCTGGCCGTCCTACAGAGCGACGGAGTGCTCTCACGCGCCTCTCTGCTATCGCCCCCTCGGCCGTCCGCCGGAAGTCCAAGCGGAAGCTCAAGGCGTCAGCGAGCGATCGCCGAGGCTCCGCCGCAGAAGAGGCGCTCGCCGGGGCACCTCTGTCTTCGATCGCACAGGCGGTGACCCGACAGCTGCAGGGCGATCCGGCCCGGCTACGAGACAGCGGAGTTTGAGTCCGTCACCAGAGCTCGGCCTGCCGACTCCCGGAAGGCGGCTGGCCGTCTGGCTCCCCCTCGCCGAATTGCCGAGGCCGGCGGCAGCGGAGCCCGGAGATCGGTACATGATCGCCTCGGGTCCTGCTCCCAAAGCCGATCTGCAAGCGACCAAGCCACGGCGATGGCTGCGATGCAACGTCAACTCAACGACATGAAGGCGCTCCTGGAATCCAGGGCAGGCGCCAAGAAGACGATCGCCGGGCCAAGCGAGCCGCTCACGATCGACATCGAGCTCGCCCCCGTGCAGCATAAGATCGCTCCCCCGCAAACACCCGTGTACGAGGGGCGATCGGACCCCCAAGTGCACCTGAGGAAGTTCAACATCTACATGACCGGGTGCGGAGCATCTGACGCAACCAGGTGCCGAATGTTCCCTCTGACGCTGGACGACCTCGCCCACCGGTGATACACTTCATTACCGCCTCGGTCCATTGGCTCCTTTAACGAGCTGGCGCACGCCTTCACGGAGTACTTCGCCACCAGGGTCGTCCGGCCCGAAGGTCCCCTCCGCATGATGCAAATCAAGCAGGGAGAAGAAGAGTCCGACTCGGACTACATCGACCGGGTAGACGTAATCATCCTCAATGGCGAGTCCATAAGCGATGAGACCGCCCTCTACGCGGTCCTAGGAGGATTTCGGGGTTTTTCGCCTATGTTCAGGCATCTCACGAAGACCCAACCTACGACCTACGCAGCCTTCCAGGCTAGAGCCGCAGACTTTTTGGCCAGGCAAAGGTTCCTTCTTAGCCTGTGAGCAGCGCGATCGGCGCCCGGACGACGATCTCCCACCCGATCGCCGACATCGACCTACGAATAAAGCGATCGACAACTGAGCGACGATCGCCAGTCTTCCGGCCCGATCGCCGATCATCACGCTACATCATCAGCAACCCGGTGGACACGATCGCCATCTACAGTCCAGCATATAACATGACGGACTAAGGCATAAGATCGCCTCCACCGCACTTCATAAAGCCATGGTCCTGGCAGTCGATGGAACCGGCTGTTTCGACCATGCAAGGTCCCTTTCGGCCAAGATCGCCTGCCCTTCGTTTAAATACGAGGTCGGCGTAGTCTAAGGGCTCTCCAACCTTAATCAGTGGACACATGCCACAACCCCGTCTCAACGTACACCGTCGAGGTCGGCCATCTCCATGGCTGGCCGAGGTGGAAGCAGAGCTAACAAGCCGCGGGCGTGGAGTTGATTCATCCGACGCTGCCCCGCGAAAGGACTCCTCTAGACCGAGACCGCACGCCCTTCGTTTAAATACGAGGCGAGGCACAGCCTAACAGAGGACCCTCATAATAAAGTGAGTCACGAGACACTCATTGTCTTCGCGCACCAAGACACGATCATGGAGTCGGTCCATCGATCTCCGCGACTGTGCACGATTCCTCAAACAAAGCGAAACCGCCAAGTTTCCGAGGGGGATCGGCCAATGTTGTTTTTGCAGGTACAAGACCGAAAGATAGCTAAGCCAATCGACCATGATAGCCCAAGTCCGAAGTCAGCTCAGATCGCCCGTCCTCTTCCGTACACGATCGCCAGCAAGAGCCACCTCGCCCCATGTCTTCAGCATAGGAGCAAGCTGGGGGGCAATTGTTGTGTCAAGAATTAACACCTTCCGACCGGCGATCTCCTAGGAGGACAGGCGACCGACTTACTGCCGAGCGGCCAAGGCAGATCTGCCGACCAGCGACCTGGCGACCGAGCCTTAACCCAGAGGACGAGCTACATCGACCGACCGAAGGCCCCAGGATAAGTCCCGGTATCGAGCGATCAACCTCAGATACGATCGCCTCTCGATACTCGGCGACCGACCCCTGGCGATCTACTAACGGACGATCTTCTCTCGGCATCTTGCCGACCTACCCTTGGTGACCGACCATTGGCGACCTCCATCCACTGGCCGATGGCGACCTCGGGTGATCAGCTAGAGACGACCGCATCATGACGATCTGGGCCGATGGCCATCCAGTCGGCCAAGGCCGAGCCACAGGACAGCACCCACGTGCAGATCCACAAAAGGCGCTGACAAACCTGTCACCTACCTCACCTACCAACAGGGCCCAGACCTGCGAAAGGAGCTGGCGGACAAGACTGGTGACCACAGCCTGTCACCTACCTTGCCTACTGACAAAGTCCGCCGAAAGTAACAAAGTGGGACCTCCTGTGACAGTACTTCCGGACGCGTGCTGGCTCCTCATTGGACCGCATAGCTAGCTGCCAGATGTAGCCTTAGACTTTTGGCAGACAGCCCATGTGACCTCTAGGACGATCGCCCCATTACATTAATGGCCGAAAGGCGATCGCCCACTGGGAGACAAGGCACCAAAAACCCCTATATAAAGAAGGCAGCCTGCACTTGGATTTTGGGTCTGCATTCTCGCATTTCACACCATACAGAAGCAAAATACATAACACTTGGCTATCTCCAACTCTTGGCAACAGCTATCATTCGGTCTTACTTCTCCCGGCCTATCTCATCCAGCAGATTATCGGCGGGGACGAAGAACACCAAGCTTCGCTCAAGAGCCGGATTAACAGAGTCTTTTTACACTCATTGTATTTAGATTTCTCTCATTAATACTTGTATCCACGAATATTTGTATTAATAACATCTCGCGAGAGCATTCAAGCCCGGGCCTAACAAACCCGGCAAATCTTGTATTATTTATCTTCTCTCGGAAGTGCTCCCGCAATTGTTGTTTGTTGTCCGTCTTCCAGCAGTATTAATCTTCGGATAAATATTTTGGGCAACAACAAACTATATTTCTTTTATCCGCTGCGTGAGTTCTTTTGTAATGACTTTCGGTATTTTACCGACCGAGTTTTATTTCGAAAACCGATTCCCTTAACCGAGTTTTGGCATTATGGCCTTGATCATTTTGGCGAAATTCTTATGACGGTATTTAGCATTTTGTAAATGGCTTCTGTGAGTTTTTGAAATATTACCGTCATCAGCCTTTTTGGCATTTTCGTAAATGGTTTTTAGCCTGGGGTTCCAACGCGGGACCCACAGCGCTATGATGTTCCGTGTGATTACCTGAAATTTTTGGGCATTCTAGCCTTTTTGGCATCGTCCTTTTTGGCATTGAATTATTTTCGAAAACTTGAGTATCTTAAAAATAAAATTCGAGACATATTTTTCAAATGAGTTATTTTCTTGTGGTACATCCAAGGTGCCACAATATATTTCAAAATTTTTCTACCTCGAGGACCAAAATGTTTTGAGATATTTTCAATGTTTTAGAAACACTTTTATTTAGACCCAAGGGTCGAATATTTCTGAAAGTCTTTCGCTAAAAGAAGATGTCCTCATTTTTACCAAGTGCATGATGGTTTTCAAAGTCTCGATAACGATGTTTCATGTTTGTACTTTTGGAAAAGTGATACCAAAGATCAACCGGTGTTCTTCTAAATTACTTTCAAAATGAGGTTTTCGTTTTTAAAACCTATCCATTCCCATTTGAGGGCTGGGTATGTATGTATGATGTTCGCGTTGTCATTTTGATGTTTGCTCCTGAGTATGACCGAATTGGCGATGTGAGCGTTGAGTCGTTTTCCACACACTTGTTGTGTTAGCCCCATGTGAGAGGCGGGATGTTGGTGTTGAATATTGTCGCCTCGTGGTGATTTCTGCGTTGTCGCGCATGTGCGAGCTGTTAGAGCTTGGGTTGGTATGGCCGTGTGCATCGGTGATGGTTTTGTTATGTGTCAGTTGTTTAATCTCTTGTTACCTTGCTCCCGTTTTTGTGAATTTCGTGGACGAGGTCGGAGGTAATACCCATACTATTTTGACTTCGGTATTTTCTCTTTCTCCAGTCTATCGATTCGCTCATGTTCGTTGATACTTTATGAACGTGTTCTGTATTTCGATTTGATCATCTGAACGAACTGTGATCTTGTTGTGGGTCGATCTGGTTATCGCTGTGGTCTTTTCGAGTTCAGTTCGATTCTTGTGAACCTTGTTCGGAAGTGACATCATTTTGTTCTACTAGTCCTTTTATTCGAAGGGATCGGATTTTGAACTTCTGTATATTCTACTTTGTCGACTCATTTATGTTCGTTGACATTTCTGAGCTTGTCCTGCCCCTTGTTTTTGTTTATCGAACGAGTGTGGCATCATTTCGGAATAACTCGTTTGTCGTTGTGACTTTTCAATTTCTATTCCCTTTCATGTGGATCTTATGTGAATGCATACGTTGTTGTTTTCACCGGATCATATATTGTCTCGAGTCGAGACGTGAACCTTGGAGTTGTTGTTTGAATTTTATTGTTCTTCGTGATTCGAACATGATTGTTCGCTTTTTGTTGTCTCGTCCGTTGTGGTTCGGTCGTTTGTTTGTTCGGTTTTTGTCCTCGTTTCGTGATCGTTGAGCATTCAGGCTCATTCCTAATTCCCTTAAGTTTGGGAAATTAGTCTCGTTTTCGATCTTCCAACCCTTGGGCGGTGGAATTCCGTATTAGTTCAGCGATTGGCTCGCGTTTCGATTGATGTACCGTTGGGTTGGCCAATCATACCGACTTTCGTTCGTGGTGTTTTGTGATTGTCGGATAATTGACTTGGCTATATTATCCGTTTGATGATGCTTGTCATTTGTTGGTTTTATTATATCCCTAACGGCGACGTTGTGTTGGTCGTCGTGGAGCGTGTTTTCACGCCGTATGTCTCTTTGCGTTTCTTGCAGCGTTTCGCCGTTGGGCGCGAGTTTTCTATTTTTGTGTATCTCGTCGAGTTTTTCCTGGCGGGTATATTGCTCCCCCCTACTTGTTTTAAGTTTCGGGACGAAACTTCTTTTAAGGAGGGTAGAATGTAATATCCGCAATTTTTGATTTTCGGTAAATTTCTTTTTTGGCCGGAGTCCATTTTGACGACTCGCTCATGACCGTTTCGTCATTTCGAGAATGATTAATTCTGCACTTTTTGTCATCCGAGTTCGTTTCGGTATCGTTTTGTTGAGTTCCGAGCTTTTTAGCGACTTTTCCGCACTTGAGTTCGATTCTTGCGAATCTCGTCCGAAACTGTTGTTTCGAGTTTCTCGTAAGTTTATTTAATGTTATTATTCATGTTGCGATCTTTGGATTGGTGTTTCGATCGCGTATCGTGATTTTCGGACGTTTTGGGCCATTTTCGTAATTTCCCAAAGTTTTGGGTAATTACTTCCGTTGTTGAATTCCGAGCCTTCGGGTGGTCGGAATTGTGTGTTCTCTTATCTCTTAGATTCGTCTTTGCGAGTACGTAACCGTATCATCGATTCGTATTCGTGTTCGGATTTCGGGTCGTTCGGGCCGTCGGAGTTGGCCGACCGAGTCATGGCCGCAACTGGGCCTGGCAGGCAGATCGCCGAGTCACGGCCGGTAGTGCTCGGCAGCCTTCCGCCGAGTCACGGTCGGCGGTGATCGCGGCTCCGGCCGAGCAGCCGCACCGTAGGGCCGCGGCACAGCCGGGCAGGCCGCGGCACACTCTGTGGCATTTTTCCGCCAAACCAATCATCTGGGTGCCGCGGCACACTCCGGCCGAGCCATGCACACCGCCGACCACTGGAGCCATTTTGGGCTCTTGCGGCACACTCCCGCTGGTCGCGGCACCTTTGTGCGATCTATTTATGGCCCTGCAGACGTTTTCTTCGGCCATTTTCACTCGGTTTTCTTATCTTCCGCGGCTGGAGCTTGGTAAATCATGGAGAGATGTTGTTGGACAATCAATCCATGAAGTTTTGAAGTTCATATCTGTTGTTGCCCAAAATATTTATCCGAAGATTAATACTGCTGGAAGACGGACAACAAACAACAATTGCGGGAGCACTTCCGAGAGTAGATAAATAATACAATATTTGCCGGGTTTGTTAGGCCCGGGCTTGAATGCTCTCGCGAGATGTTATTAATACAAATATTCGTGGATACAAGTATTAATGAGAGAAATCTAAATACAATGAGTGTAAAAAGACTCTGTTAATCCGGCTCTTGAGCGAAGCTTGGTGTTCTTCGTCCCGCCGATAATCTGCTCGAGGAGAAAAGGCCGGGAGAAGTAAGACCGAAAGAAAGCTGTTGCCAAGAGTTGGAGATTAGCCAAGTGCTTAATGTTTGCTTCTGTATTGCGTATGTATTGCAAGAATGTCCGAGTGTTCAGAGAGTCAGAATCTCGGTCCCTTTTTACAAGTGCCTCGCCTTGTATATATAGGGGCTGAGGGGCCCTGTCTCCTAGTGGGCGATCGCCTTTCGGCATTTAATGTAATGGGGCGATCGTCCTAAAGGGCACGTGGGCTGCCTGCAAAAAGTCCATAGATCCAGCCGGCAGCTAGCTGAGTGGCCCAATGAGGAGCCGGCACGCGTCCGGAAGTACTGCCACAGGAGGTCCCACTTTGTTACTTTCGGCGGACTTTGTCAGTAGGTGCAGTAGGCGCCAGGCTGTAGTCACATGTCTTGTCCGCCAACTCCTTTCGCAGGTCTGGGCCCTGTTGGTAGGTGAGGTAGGTGACAGGTTTTGTCAGCGCCTTTTGTGGATCTGCACGCGGGGTCAGTTTTGAGACTTGGTCTTTGCCGACTGGATGGTCATCGGTGGAGATCGATATGAGGCGATCGTCTCTACCTGATCATCCGAGGTCACCATCGGCCAGCGGATGGAGGCCGCCAAGGGTCGGTCGCCAAGGGTCGATCGGCGGATGCCGATAGAGGGTCGCCAGATGTCGGGCGCCAGGAGTCGGTTGCCGAGTACCGAGGGACGATCGTATCTGAGGTCGATCGCTCGGCACCGGGACTTGTCCTGGGACCTTCGGTTGGCCAGACTAGCATGTCCGCTGGGTTAAGGCTCGGTCGCCAGGTCGCTGATCGGCAGATCTGCCTTGGCCGCTCGGCAGTAAGTCGGTCGCTCGGCCTCGGAGGCAATCGCCGGTCGGAAGGTGTTAAATCTTGACACAACAATTGCCCCCCAGCTTGCTCCTATGTTGAAGACATGGGGCAAGGTGGTTCTTGCTGGCGACCTTGCTGAGCTGACTTACGATTTCGGACTTGGGCTACCATGGTCGATTGGCTTTAGCTATCTTTCGGTCTTGTACCTGCAAAAACAACATTGGCCGATCCCCCATGGAAACTTGGTGGTTTCGCTTTGTTTGAGGAATCGTGCACAGTCGCGGAGATCGATGGACCGACCCCATGACCGTGTCTTGGTGCGCGAAGACAATGAGTGTCTCGTGACTCACTTTATTATGAGGGTCCTCTGTTAGGCTGCGCCTCGCCTCGTATCTAAACGAAGGGCGTGCGGTCTCGGTCTAGAGGAGTCCTTGCGCGGGGCAGCGTCGGATGAATCAACTCCACGCCCGCGGCTTGTTAGCTCTGCTTCCACCTCGGCCAGCCATGGAGATGCCCGACCTCGACGGTGTACGTTGAGACGGGGATTGTGGTATGTGTCCACTGATTAATGTTGGAGAGCCCTCAGACTACGCCGGCCTCGTATTTAAACGAAGGGCGGGCGATCTTGGCCGAAAGGGACCTTGCATGGCCGGGCGCCAGTTCCATCGACTGCCAGACCATGGCTTTATGATGTGCGGTGGAGGCGATCTTATGCCTTAGTCCGTCATGTTATATCTTTGGGCTGTAGATGGCGATCGTGTCCTCGGATGCGGATGATGTAGCGTGATGATCGGCGATCGGGCCGGAAGGCGCGATCGTCGCTCGCCGCCGATCGCTTATTCGTAGGTCGATATTGGCGATCGGGCGAGATCGTCGTCCCGGTGCCGATCGCCGCTCACGAGGCTAAGAAGAAACCTTTGCACGGCCGTAAAATCTGCGGCTCTTGCCGGAAGGCTGCGTGGAGTCGTAGGTTGGGTCTTCGTGAGATGCCCGAACATAGGCGAAAAACCCCGAAATCCTCCTAGGACCGCGTAGAGGGCGGTCTCATCGCTTACGGGCTCGCCATTGAGGATGATTACGTCTACCCGGCCGATGTAGTCCGAGTCGGACTCTTCTTCTCCCTGCTTGATTTGCATCATGCGAAGGGGACCTTCGGGCCGGACGACCACAGTGGCGAAGTACTCCGTGAAGACGTGCGCCCGGCTCGTTAAAGGAGCCAATGGACCGAGGTGGCAATGAAGTGTACCACCGGTGGCGAGGTCGTCCGGCGTCGAGAGGAACATTCGGCATCTCGGTCGCGTCGGATGCCCCACACCCGATCATGTAGATGTTGAACTTCCTTAGGTGCACTGGGGTCCGATCGCCCCTCGTACGGGCGTTTGCGGGGAGCGATCTTATCTTGCCGCACGGCGAGCTCGATGTCGATCGTAAGCGGCTCGCTTGGCGGCGATCGTCTTCTTGGCGTCCGCCTGGATTCGAGATCGCCTTCATGTCGCCGAGTTGACGTTGCATCGCGGCCATTGCCGTGGCTTGGTCGCTTGCGAGATCGGCTTTGGGAGCGAGGCCGAGGCGATCGTGTACCGATCTCGGGCTCCGGCGCCGCCGGCCTCGGCAATTCGGCGAGGGAGCGGACGGCTAGGGCGCCTTCCGGGAGTCGGGTAGGCCGAGCTCACGGTGACGGACTCAAACTCCGTCGTCTCGTAGGCCGGGCCGGGCGCCCGTGCCAAGTCGGGTCACCGCCTGTGCGATCGAACGAGGTGCCCGGCGCGGCGCCTCTTCCTGCGGACGGAGCCTCACAGCGTCGCTCGGCCGATGACGCCTTGAGCTTGCGTTTGGACTTCGGCGGACGGCCGAGGGGCGATAGCGGGAGGCGCGTTGAGAGCACTCCGTCGCTCTGTAGGACGGCCAGGAGCCTTCGATCTGTTCCTTGGTTTGGAAACGATCGAGCGAGAGGCAGGCCGCCGTCGTGGGCGGATCGAGCGTCTCGACGCGGCGGCTACCTTCCACCATCGGCCGTGGCTCGGGCCCAGGGCCAGGCAGGGGGTTTGGCCGGGCGTCGGCGGCTTTCTTCGACGCGGAGGCGGAAGACATGACTTCGAAGGATTTCTTTGAAGTGCGTAAGTGTCACTTCAAGTATCTGCCCCGAGAACAGTGAGTGTTCTTCGGGACGGTAGGTATAAAAAATCGAGGGTTGGATGCCCTCCTTCTAGCGCCAATTGTTGTTGCCCAAAATATTTATCCGAAGATTAATACTGCTGGAAGACGGACAACAAACAACAATTGTGGGAGCACTTCCGAGAGTAGATAAATAATACAAGATTTGCCGGGTTTGTTAGGCCCGGGCTTGAATGCTCTCGCGAGATGTTATTAATACAAATATTCGTGGATACAAGTATTAATGAGAGAAATCTAAATACAATGAGTGTAAAAAGACTCTGTTAATCCGGCTCTTGAGCGAAGCTTGGTGTTCTTCGTCCCGCCGATAATCTGCTCGAGGAGAAAAGGCCGGGAGAAGTAAGACCGAAAGAAAGCTGTTGCCAAGAGTTGGAGATTAGCCAAGTGCTTAATGTTTGCTTCTGTATTGCGTATGTATTGCAAGAATGTCCGAGTGTTCAGAGAGTCAGAATCTCGGTCCCTTTTTACAAGTGCCTGCTGCCTTGTATATATAGGGGCTGAGGGGCCCTGTCTCCTAGTGGGCGATCGCCTTTCGGCATTTAATGTAATGGGGCGATCGTCCTAAAGGGCACGTGGGCTGCCTGCAAAAAGTCCATAGATCCAGCCGGCAGCTAGCTGAGTGGCCCAATGAGGAGCCGGCACGCGTCCGGAAGTACTGCCACAGGAGGTCCCACTTTGTTACTTTCGGCGGACTTTGTCAGTAGGTGCAGTAGGCGCCAGGCTGTAGTCACATGTCTTGTCCGCCAACTCCTTTCGCAGGTCTGGGCCCTGTTGGTAGGTGAGGTAGGTGACAGGTTTTGTCAGCGCCTTTTGTGGATCTGCACGCGGGGTCAGTTTTGAGACTTGGTCTTTGCCGACTGGATGGTCATCGGTGGAGATCGATATGAGGCGATCGTCTCTACCTGATCATCCGAGGTCACCATCGGCCAGCGGATGGAGGCCGCCAAGGGTCGGTCGCCAAGGGTCGATCGGCGGATGCCGATAGAGGGTCGCCAGATGTCGGGCGCCAGGAGTCGGTTGCCGAGTACCGAGGGACGATCGTATCTGAGGTCGATCGCTCGGCACCGGACTTGTCTGGGACCTTGATTGCTTGAGACTAGCATGTCCGCTGGGTTAAGGCTCGGTCGCCAGGTCGCTGATCGGCAGATCTGCCTTGGCCGCTCGGCAGTAAGTCGGTCGCTCGGCCTCGGAGGCAATCGCCGGTCGGAAGGTGTTAAATCTTGACACAACAATTGCCCCCCAGCTTGCTCCTATGTTGAAGACATGGGGCGAGGTGGTTCTTGCTGGCGACCTTGCTGAGCTGACTTACGATTTCGGACTTGGGCTACCATGGTCGATTGGCTTTAGCTATCTTTCGGTCTTGTACCTGCAAAAACAACATTGGCCGATCCCCCATGGAAACTTGGTGGTTTCGCTTTGTTTGAGGAATCGTGCACAGTCGCGGAGATCGATGGACCGACCCCATGACCGTGTCTTGGTGCGCGAAGACAATGAGTGTCTCGTGACTCACTTTATTATGAGGGTCCTCTGTTAGGCTGCGCCTCGCCTCGTATCTAAACGAAGGGCGTGCGGTCTCGGTCTAGAGGAGTCCTTGCGCGGGGCAGCGTCGGATGAATCAACTCCACGCCCGCGGCTTGTTAGCTCTGCTTCCACCTCGGCCAGCCATGGAGATGCCCGACCTCGACGGTG
Organism: Orobanche coerulescens; assembly: GCA_033398695.1. Classification (NCBI taxonomy): domain Eukaryota; kingdom Viridiplantae; phylum Streptophyta; class Magnoliopsida; order Lamiales; family Orobanchaceae; genus Orobanche; species Orobanche coerulescens. The sequence goes on along the minus strand of CM065805.1, from coordinate 21,882,345 downwards.
TACGTTGAGACGGGGATTGTGGTATGTGTCCACTGATTAATGTTGGAGAGCCCTCAGACTACGCCGGCCTCGTATTTAAACGAAGGGCGGGCGATCTTGGCCGAAAGGGACCTTGCATGGCCGGGCGGCCAGTTCCATCATTGCCCGAGGACCATGGCTTTATGATGTGCGGTGGAGGCGATCTTATGCCTTAGTCCGTCATGTTATATCTTTGGATGTAGATGGCGATCGTGTCCTCGGATGCGGATGATGTAGCGTGATGATCGGCGATCGGGCCGGAAGGCGCGATCGTCGCTCGGCCGCCGATCGCTTATTCGTAGGTCGATATTGGCGATCGGGCGGGAGATCGTCGTCCGGTGCCGATCGCACGCTCACGAGGCTAAGAAGAAACCTTTGCTGGCCGGAAAATCTGCGGCTCTTGCCGGAAGGCTGCGTGGGTCGTAGGTTGGGTCTTCGTGAGATGCCGAACATAGGCGAAAAACCACGAAATCCTCCTAGACCGCGTAGAGGCGGTCTCATCGCTTACGGGCTCGCCATTGAGGATGATTACGTCTACCCGGTCGATGTAGTCCGAGTCGGACTCTTCTTCTCCCGCTTGATTTGCATCATGCGAAGGGGACCTTCGGGCCGACGACCACAGTGGCGAAGTACTCCGTGAAGACGTGCGCCAGCTCGTTAAAGGAGCCAATGGACCGAGGTGGCAATGAAGTGTACCACCGGTGGGCGAGGTCGTCCAGCGTCAGAGGGAACATTCGGAATCTGGTCGCGTCAGATGCCCCACACCCAGTCATGTAGATGTTGAACTTCCTTAGGTGCACCTGGGGGTCCGATCGCCCCTCGTACACGGGCGTTTGCGGGGGAGCGATCTTATGCTGCACGGGGGCGAGCTCGATGTCGATCGTAAGCGGCTCGCTTGGCCCGGCGATCGTCTTCTTGGCGTCTGCCCTGGATTCCAGGATCGCCTTCATGTCGTCGAGTTGACGTTGCATCGCAGCCATTGCCGTGGCTTGGTCGCTTGCAGATCGGCTTTGGGAGCAGGAGCCGAGGCGATCGTGTACCGATCTCCGGGCTCCGCTGCCGCCGGCCTCGGCAATTCGGCGAGGGGGAGCCAGACGGCTAGGCTGCCTTCTGGGAGTCGGGTAGGCCGAGCTCCTGGTGACGGACTCAAACTCCGTCGTCTCGTAGTGAGGCCGGGCCGCCCGTGCTGTGTCGGAGTCACCGCCCGTGCGATCGAAGACGAGAGGTGCCCAGGCGAGCGCCTCTTCTGCGACGGAGCCTCACAGCGTCGCTCGGCAGTGACGCCTTGAGCTTGTTTGGACTTCGGCGGACGGCCGAGGGGCGATAGCAGGAGGCGCGTTGAGAGCACTCCGTCGCTCCTGTAGGACGGCCAGGGCCCCTTCGATCTGTTCCTTGGTTTGGAAACGATCGAGCGAGAGGCTTGGGCCGCCGTCCGGGGACGGATCGAGCGTCTCGATCATGGCGGCTACCTTCCACCATCGGGCCGGGCTCGGACCGGGACGGAACAGGGGTTTGGCCGGTGGTCGGCTTTCTTCGACGCGGAGGCTAAGACATGACTTCGAAGGATTTCTTTGAAGTGCGGTAAGTGTCACTTCAAGTATACGCCCGAGAACAGTGAGTGTTCTTCGGGACGGTAGGTATAAAAATCGAGGGTTGGATGCCCTCCTTCTAGCGCCAATTGTTGTTGCCCAAAATATTTATCCGAAGATTAATCTGCTGGAAGACGGACAACAAACAACAATTGCGGGAGCACTTCCGAGAGTAGATAAATAATACAAGATTTGCCGGGTTTGTTAGGCCCGGGCTTGAATGCTCTCGCGAGATGTTATTAATACAAATATTCGTGGATACAAGTATTAATGAGAGAAATCTAAATACAATGAGTGTAAAAAGACTCTGTTAATCCGGCTCTTGAGCGAAGCTTGGTGTTCTTCGTCCCGCCGATAATCTGCTCGAGGAGAAAAGGCCGGGAGAAGTAAGACCGAAAGAAAGCTGTTGCCAAGAGTTGGAGATTAGCCAAGTGCTTAATGTTTGCTTCTGTATTGCGTATGTATTGCAAGAATGTCCGAGTGTTCAGAGAGTCAGAATCTCGGTCCCTTTTTACAAGTGCCTGCTGCCTTGTATATATAGGGGCTGAGGGGCCCTGTCTCCTAGTGGGCGATCGCCTTTCGGCATTTAATGTAATGGGGCGAACGTCCTAAAGGGCACGTGGGCTGCCTGCCAAAAGTCCATAGATCCAGCCGGCAGCTAGCTGAGTGGCCCAATGAGGAGCCGGCATGCGTCCGGAAGTACAGGAGGTCCCACTTTGTTACTTTCGGCGGACTTTGTCAGTAGGTGCAGTAGGCGCCAGGCTGTAGTCACATGTCTTGTCCGCCAACTCCTTTCGCAGGTCTGGGCCCTGTTGGTAGGTGAGGTAGGTGACAGGTTTTGTCAGCGCCTTTTGTGGATCTGCACGCGGGTCGGTTTGAGACTTGGTCTTTGCCGACTGGATGGTCATCGGTGGAGATCGATATGAGGCGATCGTCTCTAGCTGATCATCCGAGGTCACCATCGGCCAGCGGATGGAGGCCGCCAAGGGTCGGTCGCCAAGGGTCGATCGGCGGATGCCGATAGAGGGTCGCCAGATGTCGGGCGCCAGGAGTCGGTTGCCGAGTACCGAGGGACGATCGTATCTGAGGTCGATCGCTCGGCACCGGGACTTGTCCTGGGACCTTCGGTTGGCCAGACTAGCATGTCCGCTGGGTTAAGGCTCGGTCGCCAGGTCGCTGATCGGCAGATCTGCCTTGGCCGCTCGGCAGTAAGTCGGTCGCTCGGCCTCGGAGGCAATCGCCGGTCGGAAGGTGTTAAATCTTGACACAACAATATCATCAATAATCCATCCTATAACACCCTCCGATCTACCGAATCAGGTCAGATTTTCTAGAAATCTAGTTTTGGGGAATTTGGGTGTTTTGGTTGTTTTCGTCCGATTAATCCGATTTAACTTAGGATTATGATGGATTGATGATTATTTAGATGTATTATATCATTTCCCTTGTTATTCCATGGTTGGATCGTATCGATTCGTTGTTTTGGTCAAGTTCTTGATCGACGCCTTGAAGGTGTCCGGTAGAATGTCATAGAGGGGTTTCGGGCGTTCTACGATTATTCTTCATCGTATGATCATTGATTTATTAATTGTATGATGTTAGGGTCGTGTTTCTTGCGAAGAAACCGTGTTGAACCCTTCCGTTCATCTTCGTCTTCCTTTTCGATAGCATCGGGCGTTTCGAAGCTTTCTGGTTGAGCCGTGTTCGTCGGAATACTTGCGTGCCAATTTCGAGGCAAGTACCTTGCCCATACTTTTCTTATTTTGTGGATATGATGATCGGTGATCGTATTAGTGTGTTTGTTTGGTTGTTTGAAACGAAGTTTCAAAAGATTTCGGTTTGGCCTCGTTAAAGGCTTTCTTTCAAATGCGTGTGTGTTTTGTGAACGGTGTGTTTTGGGAATTTATTATGATTTGATTATTTTGAACGTTGAAGGATTTGATGATGATACTCCTATTGTTTAAAGTTATGGAATCGTGTATTCCGTATTTAATCTTGTTATTGTGTTTTGAAGAGTTTGATAATGGTGTCGAGTTAATGGCCATCTCTAGTGAGTATTCTTAATGAACTTACATTCTTAGCATGTTAGTATTGCATGAGTAACGTGTGTGTGTATGCTCACTGCGGGTTAGATCCGACGGGGTCTCGGTAGGGCTCCACGAAGGCTGGAACCGCGAGCTTGCTTTTAACCACTGTGGGTTAGATCCGACGGGTCTCGCGGGGATCCACGAAGGCCGTGGGTCCGCGGTTAATTGTGGTGCATTTTACAAATGTGATTCGATATTGGCATTTCCTAAATGAGTGCTTTGGGCTGTGTTTTCATGATTGCATGCATCGACTAAGTGTGTAAGAGGTAAGTGTTCGTTTGGCTTACTTGGCTAGGATGGCACTAGAGTATTTTGTTGTTTGTTTTAAATCCTTATTTGTGGATTTTGATGTTGGGAGACGAACCTTGTGGTCGTTCTTGTGTACTGTGAGTTGATGAGATTTGGGGCTAAAATCCCAATGGTCTTGTAAAAGTCATTTTATGGATTTGGGGCTAAAATCCCAACGGGTTGGTAAATGTCATTTTTCGGAAAGTAAAGATTTGGGGCGGTGACCCATTTTGTCTTGTGGATTTTGAAAAGTAGGATTTGATAACCCTAAATGGTTTTCTATTAAAACTCTCGATGGCATTCTAAACTGTCTTATAAATTATTTCCATTGATTTATGGTATTTCGATTTTTAAAGGTTTTCTCAAACCCTTGCCTCGAGAAGTACTTTTCGTTTCGTTTGGATCTTTGAGGATTCCTGGTTATTGTTATTCGTGGAATGTGAATTGTATGGCTCGTATTTGCACTTTGTATTTGCACTAGCAAAACAGTGGAGTTTTGCTAACCCCCAAGTATTCGGGGGGTGGATGTCTATTTTTGCATTCAGGTTTTGGAGCATAACACAGGGACGGCACGAAGGATGATGAAAGATGATCGATACTAATCACATGAGGAACCGTACTCTGTTTATTGGTTCAGTTGTACTCTATTTTTCCGCTGCTATATTTTCCGTTATGCAGACGGTGTAGTCAGATTTTGACCCTGCGTGGGCATGAGCTGTATGTATTCGTTGAAAGACCAAATCGGTCTACTGAGTTATTTTAGCCTTAAAGGCATGTTTGAGTTGTTATATGTCGTTACCAGCCTGGTAGATCCTTGAGGAAAGGTTCTACGGCGTGTAATATCCCTGAGCGGATTGGGGGTGTTACAGTAATCCTCCTTCAATCTTTAAGAACTTGACTGATTTAGGTAGTGAATTTTAGTTATGTTTGTAGAGCCGTTTCTCTCTCTCTCTCTCTATATATATATATATATATATAGATATATATATATATATATATATAGTGGCGCGTTCTATGCAGTACCAATATTAGATGCAGTACTTTACAGTACTAATTTATGCATGAGTTTTGTACTAATTATGCATGAAATATGTGCATTTCGTGCATCAAAATTTCAATGCATTACTTTACAGTATTAATTTATGCATGAGTTTTGTACTAATTATGTATGAAATATATGCATTTCGTGCATCAAAATTTCAATGCATTAAAATATGCAATATATGCATCAAAATATCGATGCATTAAAATATTAGATTATATGCATCAATTTTTTGTGAGAATTAATGCATTGAAATTTTGATGCACGAAATGCATATATTTCATGCATAATTAGTACAAAACTCATGCATAAATTAGTACTGTAAAGTACTGCATCTAATATTGGTACTGCATAGAACACGCCCCTATATATATATATATATATATATATATATGGGTCGGTTTAAATGGGAACCAGTCCTTAAAATGGGAAGGTGAGTCCTATGCATATTTAGTACCGATTCACTGCACACATACTATGTTGTAATGCATGTTCGTTTTTGAGATTCACTGCATATATTTAGCATGGATTACTGTGCGTTGGGAGAAAATGAATATGCATTACAACATAGTATATGTGCAGCGAATCCGTAGTAATTATGCACGGACTCACGTTCCCATTTTAAGGACTGATTTCCATTTGAATCGATCTATTTATATATATATGTGTGTGTGTGTGGGTGGATTGGTTCCGGTGAGAACCATCCCTGGTGTGAGAACTATGAATCAATCTGACCCATTAAATAAAAAATTAAGAAAAGTCCAGCTTTTGCCACATCATCGCAGCAGATGGGGCGTGTGAATGACATTAATTAAGGAGAAGGGTAATTTTGTCACTCCATGGATACATTATTCTCATTTACAATATAATAACTTATTCTTTTGTTATCTATTTTAGATAAAAAAATATATCAAATTGATCTTCTTTTCATGATCTCCAATTTAAGATGCATATTGCATACCTAAAAATATGAAAAGAAAAACATTGTGTTGTGAATTTCAATAAATCAATGATTTCATTGAATACGAATTATGAGTCATTTGAAAAGTCATAGCACTCTAGTTTCCAACATAAGAAAATGTACTTGAAAAGATTAAGAATGGAAAGAGTTATGATGCTTCGAATGGAGACGGCCAGGATGCTTGATTTATAAGAATATACAAATGCACTGCTTCATAGTGTACAAATCCACCGCTTCATAGTGTATAAAATACTGTTTATGCTTCAAAATTTGACTTAATAAGATATTGCCTTTTAGCTTATAACTACACTGCTTCAGTGTACAAATGCACCGCTTCATAGCGTACAAAGTATTGCTTCTGCTTGAAAACTGGCAAGAAAATCCTACTAAAACCGTCAACTTCAATAGCTTCCATTGGATATGAATTAGGACTCATGCCATATAGCATTGAAATGGCAAAAAAGTCCAGTTTCCAAAAAAAGAAAAAAAGACATAAAAAATATTAAGTTGGAGAGAGTTATGATGCTTTGAATGGAGATTATCATGATAGTTGTTTTGTAAGAATATACAAATGAGTTGATTTATAGTTTACAAATGCACTGCTTCATAATGTACAAAGTACTGCTTGTGCCTCAAAATTAATACGAAAATTCTTGCTAAAACCGTCAACTTCAATAAATAAATTACTTTCATTGAATATGAATTAAGATTCATGTCATATACCATTAGAAAGCCAAATGAGTCTTCCAATAAAAAATGGCACTAAAAATATTAAGTATGGAGAGAGTTATGATGCTTTGAATGGAGACTGACAGAATGCTTATTTTATAAGAGTATACAAATATACTGCTTCATAGTGTATAAATGCGGTGTTTCATAGGGTACAAATGCACTGCTTCGTAGGGTACTTTGTAAACAAAGTACTGCTACTGATTCAAAATTCAGTTGGAAATTCATGTGTAACCGTCAACTTCAATAAATAAACTTCTTTGATTAGCTGTGAATTAGGAGTCGTTCCATATACCATCGGGAAGACATTGGGAAATGACACAAAAAACTGTGGAGAGGCTTATGATGCTTTGAATGGAAACTGACAGGCTGTTTCTTTTATAAGAATATATAAATGTATTGCTTCATTGTGTACAAATCACTACTTCATAGAATACAAATTAATAACATTTTTTAGTTTAGTTTAATATATTTAGATAACTAGTATGGATTTTAAATCGTAGATCATGGAAAAATAATTAATTTGCTATATTTATTATTATTGTACTTTATATGGAGATAATTTATTTATGAATAGACAAAATTATCCTTCTCCCTGATTCTACAAATTCATTCACCATTTACAAGTGATGATGTGGCAATGTTTAGACTCTTCTTATTGATTGATCTGATGGATAAAAGCAAATCTTAGTTCTCACCAATGTTCTAAAAGGCGCTAGGCGGTAGGCGGGCGGACGAGGACCTTCTAGCGCCTAGGCCTTGGAGGCGGCTAGGCGCTAGGCGGTTTTTTTTATATATTTTATATTTTATTTAGTTTTATATATGCATACAAAATGCATAATAATATTCTTTTCAAAAATAGTCTTGGAAAAAAACAACATTCCAATAGTCTTGAAGAAAAAACATTCAAAAAGCAAAAGTCACAAATTAAAGTCAAATTTCCATGTCTTCCTCATCTCCATATCCTTCCTCCAATATATGTTCTCCATCGGACTCATAGTCATACTCTTCATCATTTTCCTCCTCTTCCGAGTCATCATCCGACACAAAGTCTTCTTCATGGAGCTCTCTTGTTACGATGTTTCTAGCACTTTTTCTAGGCGCTAGCATTTCATCCGCTCCGGTTGCTTCCCAAACCATCTCCCAAGTAAGATCCGAACCAGGCTCAACTTCATCATCATCACATTCAACAATCCATGATTGTCAATAAGAAAACACATTTTGGACAAAACGTTAAAAATAAAATAGAAAAGGAAAAAAATCGACAGATGGAAAAAAATGCGAGAAAAGGAAACCTAGGACCCGCCTAGCCCGCCTAGGACCCGCCTAGGACCCGCCTAGCCCACCTAGGACCCGCCTAGCCCGCCTAGGACCCGCCGAGCCGCCTAGCAGAACCGCCTAGGGGGTAGTCGGGGCAGAGAGCCACCTTCTAGCGCCTAGGCGGCCGCCTAGGCCGCTTTTTAGAACACTGGTTCTCACACGAGAACAAAATTCACTCTTGACCCATATTATATATATATATATATAGTAGTATGTGTAACACCCCAAACTAGGCGGATATTACAGTGCCGTGAATCCCCGACTGGGACCCACCAGGCGATTGGAAATGATGAATTAAATAATATAATTGTAGTACCGAGCCACATTATATTACCAAATACTCCGATGAGGAGTTTAAGTACAACACACCAGGAAAATACCGAATACTAGTATATTTTATATGAAGATAAAATACACAACACTGAATGAAACGGAGTATCCAAATGAAAGTCTGCAGCGGAAAATAAAGGACAATAACATGAATAACTGAAAGATCGGGGCCCCTACTAGTATCACTGGGACTCCTCGCCGTCAACATGCTATTCCCGTGCTTTTTGCCTTGCCATGACCTGAAAAACAAAATTCCCAGCCGGGGTCAGTTACACAGAACAACAATCCTCAAGGGTTGAAAATACACGATCATGATTTAACTGAAGTTATGAAATATCTTGTCGAAACATACGCAATCAAACATGCTATATGAATCAACTAACAGTACGGCTCAAAGGAATGGCGCCACACTACGTCCGGGATGGAAATGTGTCCGTGCACAAGCCAACAACGAGTATCGATCGAATACACGTGTGGTCTTGTACCTAATCAGTCTCGCGAAGCCATCAACTCGTGTGCACAGTCCAATGTGAGGCCACCAACCAACACACGACTATAATGTGCCCGACATGAAAATCCTACACATACCAACCGGCACGCCAGTGCGACCCGGAATGCCACAATATAACCAAAAGTGACATCAAAATCAATAATGACTCACCGAGATGAAATGACAGCGAAATGAATGATAGCTCAATGAATTAATTGGAACCGTCGTCCCTCGTGAATGAAGTAATGAAATGACAATTACAAGTTTTGAAATGGTTAGTACTTTATGAATGAATTATGATTATGAATGAACAACAACGAAAGGAATGAATATCCTTTTAACTGAGTAAGAATTAACTTACACAATACCGATGACAATTATCCTTCCACGAACAAATGTCCTAAATGCGATGTCGGTCGCTCGAACAACCTTGAATAACACAATTACCAACAATCCGTTCAACATACGTATCAAACACGAATATAACGAACTCAGCACGCTGATACGACTAAACCAAGTCCATTGAGGCATTATATCGAACACTATGTGGCCAAACTTCGATTGTTAACAATCAAACCTCAATATACCAATATCAAATCCCCCAAGAAGTGTTTCAAACCAACAAAACATCTTCAATACGATTAATAATCCAAAACGAATATCCAAAAACGTGATTACAACAACAATTAATCGAAAACCCCCAATCTCAACTCAATATTCAAAGTGTTCTTGAATAATCCTTCAATAATCCATTGAATCTTTATACAAACTCATAATCATATACATATCCATTCATATAACATGATTATAACGTCCAAAACATCATATCTCAACACAAAATCGAAATCCAAGATGTTGAAGAAATTACCTCTTGAAGATCCGACCACGTTGATCCGATGAATACGAGTTAAAACGAGTATCCGAGCTATATGATCGAATGGAAATGAAGAAACTCAAGTGCTCAAGTGTTTGATGAAGGAAAATCCTTTCCCCCAAGCTCTCTCTCGGACAAAATGGAAGAAGAAAGTGAAAATGAAGAAAAAGTCCCGGTCGGCCCTATATAAACTGCCGGAAGTTACGGCCGTAACTCGGCCCTCATACGGCCGTAACATCCCAGGTCAACGGTCTTACGGCCGTAACCGGCCAACACGTACGGCCGTAACTCGGCTTCGTCCAAAATCCTGCCGACAGACTTACGGCCGTAACCGCTCCTGAGTTACGGGCGTAACCCGCCTTCGTCAAAAACATCTGCCGGCATCCTTACGGCCGTACCCGCACACCTTACGGGCGTAACTCGGATGATACGGCCGTATCCGGCCAAACTTACGGGCGTAAGCCCCCTTCGTCGAAAATGACCAGGCACCACTGCGGCAGACTGGCCAGATCCGGCCAAGCCTTACGGCCGTATCTCCCTCGCCTTACGGCCGTATGCCGAAATCCTTACGGCCGTAAGTCCCGCTCGGCCGAAATGGCCTGAAAACAACGAACGTCTATTACGGCCGTATCCGACACTCCTTACGGCCGTAACTCGTTGGTGGACAAGATGAAATTCCGACAACTCCGATTTCTCGCTACGATTGATGAATGATTCGACATACCAAACGTTTGTGAACGCGAGCAAGTCCAATACATGCAAAAAATGATATTACCAGCACAAGACTACCAATCACGATGATAATGATAATACTCCCGCTCTGACACTCAAACGGAGATGAAATGACGATCGATAACTGATACACGGTTAAAACATGCCACATGAACGCAATTGAATGAATCATGAATGATGAGCGATCATTAATGAGTGGAAATTACTGAGTGATAATTACAGACTGATAATTACTGAATGATAATGAATGAATTACAACCGGGTATTACATACTCCCCCCCTTAAAAAGAGTTTCGTCCCCGAAACTAAGGGTCAAACAACTCGGGATGACTCCCCCGCATACTCTCCTCGGTTTCCCAAGTAGCCTCTTCGACTCCGTGTCTAGACCACTGAATCTGACCAAAGGAATCGTCTTGTTCCTCAAATGTTTGATTCAGCGCTCTAACACTCGTATAGAACGCTCCTCATGCGAATGATCATCCGCGATCTCGATTTCGTCGAACTGAAGTATGTGACTCGGGTCGGCAACATACTTCCGTAACTGAGAGGCGTGAAACACATTATGAATTCGGCTCAACACCGGAGGTAAAGCCAATCGATAAGCTAACTCGCTTACTCGATTCAAAATCTCACACGGTCCAATGAATCTCGAACTCAACTTCCCCCGTTTTCCGAAACGGAAAATACCTCGACTCGGGGATACCTTGACCAAAACGGGGTCACCCGTCTCGAAATCTAGTGGTCGACGACGATTATCTGCATATGATTTCCATCGACTCTGAGCTGTCAACATACGACTCCTGATCAAAGCTACCTTCACACGGGCGGCTATAAGCATATCGGGCTCGGTGCCGATTGATTCTGATATGTCATCCAAACACAAAGGAGATCGACAACGACGACCATACAAGGCCTCGTAAGGTGCCATCTGAATCGAAGAGTGCCAACTATTATTGTACGTGAATTCAATCAACGGTAATTGGGCTTCCCAATCGTCTTCTAATCGAGGACGCATGCCCTCAACATGTCCTCCAATGTCTGAATAGTCCTCTCTGATTGTCCGTCGGACTAAGGATGAAAAACGGAAATGAGATTAAGCTGAGTTCCCATAGCACGATGAACTGATTTTCAAAATGAGACACGAATCGCCCGTCACGATCAGAAACGATACTCTTAGGAGTACCGTGCAATCTCACTATCTCTTTGATGAACAGCTGGGCAAGTCTCTCGGGACCCCACATATCCTTAATCTCAAGGAAATGAGCTGACTTAGTTAAGCGGTCCACGATCACCCAGATCGTATTCATGCCTCGACGACTCGTCGGCACTCTCGTGATGAAATCCACAGAAATGTCTTCCCACTTCCATTCTGGAATAGGGAGCGGTTTCAAACATACCGTCGGGCCGATGCCGACCTCGATCTCGGTCTAAAGAATTCCTGAAGCTCCTTCGAATCGATAAACGAGCAAGCATCTGCTCCTGAACGGACGTATGACTCTAGGCGTCGGCGACAATGTTCGCCTTGCCTGGGTGGTAAAGGATCTCGATATCATAATCTTTGATTAGTTCCAACCACCGTCTTTGTCGCATATTTAACTCCTGAGTAAATATATACTTCAACTCTTGTGATCAGTGAAGATCTGACAGGTGACGCCATAAAGGTAACGACGCCAAATCTCCAGCGCGAAAACCACGGCTGCTAGCTCCAGGTCGTGGGTCGGATAATTAATCAGCTAATCCGAGGAAACCTCGGATTTCCTTAACATCTTTCGGAGGTTGCCAATCTCGAATAGCCTCCTTCTTCTGAGGGTCGACACGAACTCTGTCTGATGAAATTACATGTCCGAGAAAAATCACTTCGGACATCCAGAACTCACATTAAGAAAACTTTCCATAAAGTTGCTCGCATCTTGACACGTCGAGAACCTGATGAAGTCGTACCTCGTGTTCCTCTCGATCACGAGAATAAATCAAAATGTCATCGATGAAGACAACAACAAGCTAATCCAAAAAGTCAAAGCAAACCCGATTCATTAACTCCATGAATACCGCAGGTGCATTAGTTAGCCCGAACGGTATAACTACGAACTCATAATGACCATAGCGTGTACGAAACGTCGTCCTTGCGATACCCGACTCTTGAATTCGCAGCTGATGATATCCAGATCTTCAGTCGGCCTAGGAATATATTGAAGCTCCCTGAAGTTGATCTAAGAGATCATCAATACGGGGTAGAGGATACTAATCTTGATCATCACTCTGTTCAACTCTTGATAATTAATACACACACGAGACGAGCCAACCTTCTCCTTGACAGATCACACTGGTGCTCCTCACGGGGACGCACTCGGTCGGAGATAACCTTTCTCGAGCTATTCTTCAAGTTGAATCTTCAACTCCTGCATTCTGGTCGGGGCCATCCGATACGGTGCCTTCGATAACGGGGACGTACCGGCTCCAACTCACTCCTGAATTCCACTACTCTATGTGAAGGCAACCAGATAACTCGTCTGGAAATCCATCGTCAATCGATGACAATGATACCACGGATGATTGAATATTTCGACTGCCCTAGAATGGTCAATCGATAAAAAGTGATACCAATAATGGTTGAACAACTCGATTGCCTTAGAAAGGCCAATCGATGAAAATGATACAATGAATGTTTGAATAACTCGATTGCCTTATAAGGGCCGATCGATGAAAATGATACAATGAATGATTGAATGACTCGATTGCCTTAGAAAGGCCAATCGATGGAAATGATGCAATGAATGATTGAATAACTCGATTGCCTTAGGAAGTCCAATCGATGAAAATGATACAATGAATGATTGAATAACTCGATTGCCTTAGAAAGGCCAATCGATGAAAATGATACAATGAATGATTGAATAACTCGATTGCCTTAGAAAGGCCAATCGATGAAAATGATACAATGAATGATTGAACAATTCGATTGCAGAATTTCTCTGCTTTCGTCATAATAATAATTCTTCTGGAACAACGGGGATCACTTCCCTGAAGCACTCATTCGACAACCAACGACGGAAAGATAGCGACCAAACGCTAACAAACACTGAGGATAGTATCAAGATGATCAAACCAACTAATACCGAAAATTACATCGTCCTAAGATAAATTCACCACGATTAGATCCATCAACCAATCGCGGTCACTAAGCTTACTTCGGTATGATTTCCGAAAATTCTTCCATCGTCAGGTAGACCGATGGTATGAGATCCACAAGCAATAGGACTATCCCGAAGTAAGTCTATTCAAACATGATTCGAAAGTGAAAGAATGCGGTGTACCATCATCAAAAGGTACACACAGGTTGAAATAAAATTACGAGTATACCTGAAATCATTCGGGCCACCGGATCGTCGATCCTCTGCATCACATGAATCCGGGACTTGTCGGCCCCCGAACCGGACGCTCCCGTCTGATAAATATGAGTTCCAACTCTATTTGCTTCCATTGTCCTAAACGATGATGACAGAGCAGCCTGATTCAGAATCGCTGCTTGCTTCGGGGCTTGAGATGCCGCCGGAGCCGACTTGGAGTCCTTTCGGCAAAAACGGGCCTTATGCCCAAAATTCCCACAATTATAGCACGTGATAGACGGTTTCAGACACTCGGTCTTTGTAATGACCCGTTCCACAATTGAAACAGTGATGGCCGAATCGCCGCTCGATCGAGATCCCGCACGATTATGCACCGTAGGAGGTCGCTCGAAACGATAGGACTCACACGAGGCTTCTTGAAGGTTGGTTGACCGCTTGGATTGATTACACTTCGTTGATTTCTTGCCGAGATGAAGGTTGTTGTTCAGCACTTTCCTTAGCACTGGCTCATACGGAGAGTTCTCTCGATTAGTCCGGCAGTGGCGCAATGATGATTGAGCAATTGCACATGGGTCATCATGGCTGCATAAAAGTGAGTGGATCAACCCGAACATCTTCTCGATCGAGCCGAGTCCGGCACGATTTCCCGACAACGAGTGATTATCTCCGGGTTTCGCCCGCACCGCGCCTCTCCTGTGCATCCTCGACAGCCTCTCCCCATACCAAGTAGGAAGGTCGCATAATGATTATATTTCCCGCATGATTATCACGTTATGATTATGTCATGAGATGATGAAAATGAGTATACATGCTCTAACTTAGTGATTATATGAATGATTTACTGAAGTGACATGATTATCTGATGAAATTCTTGAAATGATTATCTTGAATAACTTAACAAAATTAATAATATGATCATCCAGATCGACAACTGAGTAATGAAACGAATTGAGTAATTAATGAATTAACATGATCGTCCTGATCATTAACTCAGTAATGAAATGAATTAAGTGATTAATGAGTTAACATGATCGTCCTGATCATTAACTGAGTAATGAAATGAATTAAGTGATTAATGAATTAACATGATCGTCCTAATCACAATGAATGATGATGTTTGAGGATTCTTAATTGATGAATGATGAATGAATGACTATTGCCAGAAATTATACCATGGCGTTAGAAATCTTACAGTTCTTTCGGTCTGATTGGCTCGGCATTTGCACAGGTCACACGTGACGCGAAAGTCCAATGATACTAGTCTGATGACGATGATTTCAAATGAGACATGACGCGAAAGGTAGTATTCAAAACCACGCTCTGATACCAACTCTGTAACACCCCAAACTAGGCGGATATTATAGTGCCGTGAATCCCCGACTGGGACCCACCAGGCGATTGGAAATGATGAATTAAATAATATAATTGTAGTACCGAACCACATTATATTACCAAATACTCCGATGAGGAGTTTAAGTACAACACACCAGGAAAATACCGAATACTAGTATATTTTATATGAAGATAAAATACACAACACTGAATGAAACGGAGTATCCAAATGAAAGTCTGCAGCGGAAAATAAAGGACAATAACATGAATAACTGAAAGATCGGGGCCCCTACTAGTATCACTGGGACTCCTCGCCGTCAACATGCTATTCCCGTGCTTTTTGCCTTGCCATGACCTGAAAAACAAAATTCCCAGCCGGAGTCGATTACGAACAACAATCCTCAAGGGTTGAAAATACACGATCATGATTTAACTGAAGTTATGAAATATCTTGTCGAAACATACGCAATCAAACATGCTATATGAATCAACTAACAGTACGGCTCAAAGGAATGGCGCCACACTACGTCCGGGATGGAAATGTGTCCGTGCACAAGCCACCAACGAGTATCGATCGAATACACGTGTGGTCTTGTACCTAATCAGTCTGACGAAACCATCAACTCGTGTGCACAGTCCAATGTGAGGCCACCAACCAACACACGACTATAATGTGCCCGACATGAAAATCCTACACATACCAACCGGCACGCCAGTGCGACCCGAAATGCCACAATATAACCAAAAGTGACATCAAAATCAATAATGACTCACCGAGATGAAATGACAGCGAAATGAATGATAGCTCAATGAATTAATTGGAACCGTCGTCCCTCGTGAATGAAGTAATGAAATGACAATTACAAGTTTTGAAATGGTTAGTACCTTATGAATGAATTATGATTATGAATGAACAACAACGAAAGGAATGAATATCCTTTTAACTGAGTAAGAATTAACTTACACAATACCGATGACAATTATCCTTCCACGAACAAATGTCCTAAATGCGATGTCCGCTCGAACAACCTTGAATAACACAATTACCAACAATCCGTTCAACATACGTATCAAACACGAATATAACGAACTCAAAGACCGATACGACTAAACCAAGTCCATTGAGGCATTATATCGAACACTATGTGGCCAAACTTGATTGTTAACAATCAAACCTCAATATACCAATATCAAATCCCCCAAGAAGTGTTTCAAACCAACAAAACATCTTCAATACGATTAATAATCCAAAACGAATATCCAAAAACGTGATTACAACAACAATTAATCGAAAACCCCCAATCTCAACTCAATATTCAAAGTGTTCTTGAATAATCCTTCAATAATCCATTGAATCTTTATACAAACTCATAATCATATACATATCCCTTCATATAACATGATTATAACGTCCAAAACATCATATCTCAACACAAAATCGAAATCCAAGATGTTGAAGAAATTACCTCTTGAAGATCCGACCACGTCGATCCGATGAATACGAGTTAAAACGAGTATCCGAGCTATATGATCGAATGGAAATGAAGAAACTCAAGTGCTCAAGTGTTTGATGAAGGAAAATCCTTTCCCCCAAGCTCTCTCTCGGACAAAATGGAAGAAGAAAGTGAAAATGAAGAAAAAGTCCCGGTCGGCCCTATATAAACTGCCGGAAGTTACGGCCGTAACTCGGCCCTCATACGACCGTAACATCCCAGGTCAACGGTCTTATGGCCGTAACCGGCCAACACGTACGGCCGTAACTCGGCTTCGTCCAAAATCCTGCCGACAGACTTACGGCCGTAACCGCTCCTGAGTTACGGGCGTAACCCGCCTTCGTCAAAAACATCTGCCGGCATCCTTACGGCCGTACCCGCACACCTTACGGGCGTAACTCGGATGATACGGCCGTATCCGGCCAAACTTACGGGCGTAAGCCCCCTTCGTCGAAAATGACCAGGCACCCTGCCTGCAGCGTACGGCCGTATCCGGCCAAGCCTTACGGCCGTATCTCCCTCGCCTTACGGCCGTATGCCGAAATCCTTACGACCGTAAGTCCCGCTCGGCCGAAATGGCCTGAAAACAACGAACGTCTATTACGGCCGTATCCGACACTCCTTACGGCCGTAACTCGTTGGTGGACAAGATGAAATTCCGACAACTCTGATTTCTCGCTACGATTGATGAATGATTCGACATACCAAACGTTTGTGAACGCGAGCAAGTCCAATACATGCAAAAAATGATATTACCAACACAAGACTACCAATCACGATGATAATGATAATACTCCTGCTCTGACACTCAAACGGAGATGAAATGACGATCGATAACTGATACACGGTTAAAACATGCCAAATGAACGCAATTGAATGAATCATGAATGATGAGCGATCATTAATGAGTGGAAATTACTGAGTGATAATTACAGACTGATAATTACTGAATGATAATGAATGAATTACAATCGGGTATTACAGTATGTTGATGTTCACTCTTGACCCATATTATATATATATATAGTAGTATTTATTCCATATAAATAAAAAGTAAAAAATCTTTTGAAATTGTAGATTTTTTTTGACTGATTAATTATGATAATATAATTGCAAAATTAATATTCCTTTCGGTTTTTATTATAAGTCGCATATAAGGTAATTAAAATGGTCCAAAATATAGGTCTCTTTACTTAATTATTTACAATTGCTGAGAACTATTTACAAAAATACTCCATCTCCATAGAGAGTAAAAAAATATGTAGAGATAATATTTTCATTATTAATAAGGGTAAAGTAGAAAAATAATTTTTTTTAAAATGCACTTTTATATCTTTAACTAACTCTTTAATATTAATAAATTGTTTAAAAATGACTTATAATAAAAGAAAACGGGTTTTCTAAAATGTGCCCTTAAGGCACATGTTAAGGACTAATAAAATCAAATCAAATCAAGTATACCCAGTATATCCCGCTCAGAACAGGGTCTAGGGAGGGTAAGATGTACGCAGACCATGCCCCTCTTTTCTCTCCCAAATCTCTTCTCCACCTTTTCCTCTCTCATTTTTTGTTCTCTTTTCTCCTTAATTTTCTCTCACTCTTTAATCTCTCTCTCTCTCTTGCATTTCCACAATTACCATTTATTTCTCTTTTTTGTTGTTTTTTTACTTAATTTTCTTTCCCCTCCTTTAATCTCTCTTTCTCTATGTCTCATTTCCACAATTACCAAATCTCATCCTCTTAGTTAATTGTGGAAATGCAGAAGAGAGAGAGGAGGGGAGAGAAAATTAAGAAAAAAAAAAGAACAAAAAATGAGAAAGTGGGAGAGAGATTAAAGAAGGGGAGAGGAAACCAAGGGAAAAATCAAAAGGAGAATAAAAAAGGAAAAATGAATTAACCCCGTTATTAGCCCTTAAAAATGACTTAAAAATAAAAATCAAGGAAGAGGATGTAGTATGTAGGATAGCTTTGGAATTGTTGATCTATTACATCAGCTTGCCTTGAATTCAATTTTTATTCACGATTAACGCCAAAATGTCGACCGTGCAATTTATAAAATCAAACGCGTCTTAAAATCATACAACTGCATCATTCTTTGTTTAATATACAGTATTAAATGTAATGGTACTATAGGAATATGGTCATGTGACAAGATAGTGTTAGTATTATTTACACGTATCATATATTTAGTACCCCAAATATAATTGGAAATGTTTCTTGGGTCAAATCTATACTTCTATTAAAAGAGAGTTGTGGACATGTGTCATTATTTAAGTTTTTTTATTTTGTTTAAATATAGATTATATATATGCCTTATTAATTTTCAGAAAAATAAAAAAAGGAAATGAGTTTTATTGCACAGCTATATATTTATCTGCCAATAAAAATTATTTTCTCATTTCTTAACTTAAAATTCTAAATATTTATAATTTTTTGTATCAAGTTCGTTCTTAATGAAAAACATATCAAAAAAATCTTATTTCACTATCTTCAATTAGACATCCATATTGAATATAGTAAATTTGATGAATTTACATTAATGACTGATTGCACAATGAAAGTATATATTAGAAAAAATATGGATATTAGTACGATAAAATTAATTGACAAAATAAAAATTAATTAATTTTTTTTTAAGAAATTAGATTAAAGATTCATATTGCTTACATAAAAAATAAATTATGATATTTATTTAATTACAATAACTTAAATATTCCTACATTTTTTTAATGTCTCCTAAATTTATTCATATAATGGACATTAATTAACTTAACACTATGCTAATGTGAGACTCTTTCTCCAATTATATTACAATTCATAATATACTCATTAATTTTTTATTAAAACCCGCATTGAAGATCCTCAAGAACAATTTAAGGAACGACAAAGTATTTTTTTATGTAATAGAATGCTCTGTCTGGTGCATCGCACGGGCGAACATCTAGTATCCAGTAATTGGATCCCATCTCCACTATTAAGACGAATGTCTCGCAACCACAGTATTCGTGAGTTTCTTTGTGCTTTAAAACTAATTTATAATCCGTCAAAAATCAATGAAACCTTACTCTATAGAAAACAAAGCGTATATGAATTTATGGGACCTTCTCGTTTGTCGGATAATCCGTCGAAAACTATGGACATATAACGAATGATTTAGACTGTGTTTAGCAAAAGCAGTTGATAAGTTAGTTGGTAGCTGATAGGGTAGCTGATAAGCTAACTGATTATGTAGCTGATAAGCTAGTTGATTTTAATGTAGATGTTTAGCAAATTAGCTGATAAGCTAGTTTTTTTTTATAAAATTACATAAAATGACCACTTTTATTTTTTTTATTATTTTTTAAACTTTCTCATTATATTTTAACAATAATTGTTATAAAATAAAATAAATGATATTTTTGTCTATTATTATTTTACCTCTAAATTACACATATGTATTATTCACAGTTCACTGTCACTTTGAAAAGTCATTGATAATTTGTTTTTGATGGTTTAAAATTACCGCTGAATAGGACTTGTGTGTATAATTTTAGTTACGAACAAGTTCACAACAACAATAGGTGTCAAAAAGATTCCGTAAAATATAAAAGATAAATCGAACACAAATTATTTTATTATATTTATAACAAAGTAATTCATTAGTAATTGTAATAGAGTGATGATCAGACTAACCATAATTTTTCGCGTCCACCACTCATCTGAAGCCTCAATTTTTCCTGAAAAGTTAACGGATGGTGGGTTTATTTGTAATATGTCAATTACTCATGGGGTGTTTATGTAAAAAATCCTATGTTTTTATTTAGGTCACGGACATATATGGAATATATTAAGATAAGAAGCTAGCTTCTTTTTTTCATAAGCATGAAAAATTAGCTTATCAATCAGCTAGCTTATAAGCTAGCTGATAAGTTAGCTGATTTGAGAAGTTAGTCGTTTACGAAACAAGTTTTTTTTAATCAATGGTCAAATAAGCTCCTGAAGCTTATAAGCTAGTTGATAAGCTAGTGCTAAACACAGCCTTAATCTAGATAATAAATAGAGAAAAATATTATTCAATAATTGATGAAAAACGTTAATAATATTATATCGAGTTGAATCGAGAAGGTGATCAATTCACATTAAAATATTGATAGAGAGGAGATGCCTTCAATACTTTTTTAAAGAGGTACTTGTCAATCAAAAGCAACTAAAATAGAATATATCACTTTAACCGGTATAATACACGTAAACTATGATTATTGGAAGTTAAAATATATTCCATACTAACAAAAAATTACTGAGAAAGTACCTCAGAGATTGTCCAATACTTCTTTATACACAGGGGTGGATCACAAGCCTTTCAACCGCGGGGACCGAAGCTAATATCTTATATATTTTTAAAAATACAAAAGATACATCATCAAAAGTTATAAATAACAAAATATTAAAACTAGACGTTAAATATAAAAATACCAAATATTGCTCATCAAAGTGGAACCCGTCGATCCTTCGCGGCCTTGAAATCTTCGATAATTTCATCCAAAGTAATCTTTTCAGCAAGTTCTCTTTCGATATACAAAACCACCGAGTCATTTAGAATCTCATCTTCCATTTTTCTCCGTATCCTTGTTTTCACAATATTCATTGCTGAAAATGATCTCTCGGTTGTCGCGGTAGAAACTGGGAGAGTAAATATGATCGATTACTCGATAAATAAGATCAAAAGTGGTTTCTCTTCTAGTCCTCACCAACCATTGACATAATTCCGCAATAGATGCCAATTTCTTATAATCTGCATGTTGAGCGACATCAATATTATAATGTTGAAGGTGCATTTTCAGAATTATTTTCTCATGATCACTGAAATCTTCAGGATAAAACCTCTCTACTAATTTTCTCAACATCTCGAAAAGTCTCATATGCATTTTTGGGATCTAGAGTTGAAGCAAGACGAAGCAACTCCATGGCACTATCGCTGAAACGATGATCTAATTCCATTAATTGACAATTAATTGCTTCATAGAAAATATCCACTCGATAATGATGCTCAAGTGTATGATCACTCTGTTCATTACGAGTCCGAGGTCCTCTACTGCGGTAGGAAGAAGACAGGTCAGGAATATCTATATTGCGTACCTGACAAAAGAACAAGTCAGAAAGAAGACAGGTTAGGAAGATTCACTTGATAACAATGTTAGAGTGTGTAATCACTATGTTACTGTAACATCCCCAAAACCATATGGGAATATTACACGCTGTAGACCCTTTCCACAAGGATCTACCAGGCTAAACATCCATAAACGACCAAATGCTTGCCCGACCAGGGTCGAACAATAAAATGATACGGACCGATATGGTCACTTACACGTGAATACACAGACCGATGAGGTCACACAACCCAATCGATAAAACTGACTTAAATAACATTACCCACACAGGGGTCGAAATACAATACAGCGGAAGACTGAAATCAATTCTGACAACACAACAAAATCATAATAACTCTAGACTCATGATTAGTATCGCAGCTCGTCATCCTCTTGTGCCAATCCTGTGACTGCTCCCCTGAATCTGCATGTACCTGGACGCAAAACAGACATCCACCCCCCGATTACTCGGGGGTTAGTAAAACTCCACTGTTTTACTAGTGCAAGTATCAAATCATACGAAATATAACAAGCAAGTAATAATCGTGAATCAAATATGACAATCAAGTATCAAAATATCCCCAGGAGGTTTTCACAAGGAAAGATAAGCTATGAAGCATTCGAAAATAAGATTATCACCTCGGAAATTTTAGAATTTCAAAACCTTTCGAAAATCTTAGGGTCTTAACCCAAATCTCAAAATTATATTACAACAATTTACAGTACGAAAACATTTCCATAAATCTCATGGGGCTCGGCCCAACATTCTTTTCTTAAAACTTTCTTACAAAAAGTTTGATTTACAAAACATGGTTCGTGACACCGTGATCCCCTGTCACGTGTCTCCGTAGGTTCAACAACCCGCACGGACTTAACCAATCACAACAATCACAACAATCAATCATGCTCATGACTCCGTGATCGCTTGCCACGAGTCTCCGTAGGTTCAACAACCCACACGGATTAGCAAACACAACAATCACAACAATCAATCATGCTCATGACTCCGTGATCGCTTGCCACGAGTCTCCGTAGGTTCAACAACCCACACGGATTGAGCAAACACAACAATCACAACAAACAGTCCCGACCCCGTGAACCTGTGTCACGTGTCACCGTAGGTTCCGTCGAACCCGCACGGTTGGACGTACTGTGTCCTGATTCAATGGACCTGTGCCATGAATCATCGTAGGCCTCGTCAGACCCGCACGATTGGACCTCAGCACCACACACTAAGTTCCGATCCCATGGACCTGTGCCATGAATCCTCGTAGGCCCCGTCGAACCCGCACGAGTGAACTTAGCGTTCCAGCACATCACATTCGCATTACATACAACAATGAGCACAATTAATCAATCACCTTGATCACCACAAAATCATACATTGCACGCACATAACACAACCTCAACACTCGCAACAACTATCATCGATCAACAACATTTAACCAACATAACACACATTCGGTACACAATACATTGCACAACCACGTGTACAACCATCTCATAGGTACATCGCAATCCTGCACAAATGGCACAACGCCTAACACGTATACCATTATAACCCTATTATCACAAAGCCTTCAAATTTCAGAAAACACAACCAACTCAAACGGAACATATTTACGAAGGCACGCAAAATCATCATAAATCTCATACGTGATTACTAGTCGCAAGATACAAGTCGTATAGTAAGATACTTGCCTTAATAACCGCTACCAAACGCTCCGAAGAACACGGTTCGACCGGGAAGCTCGGACCCCAAAGAAGGCAACGAACGGAAGGGTTCCGACTCGAGTTCTTCACAAGAATTCGTTCCTAAGTCACAACGATATCAATTCAATCACAATTCTACGAAAACGTATGGAACTTCCCAAGTTCTACCCATTGAAGCATTTTATCGGACACTTTGAAGACGTAGTCCAATTTAATCGATTATTCAAAGAAATACTCAAATTGGTTCCACAAAACTTGAAGGGTATTGAATGATTACGAGTTTACAATCAAGTTCTAACAATAATATGAATCAAAACGAAGCAAATCGGCCAAAACACCAAGAAATCTCAAAAACACCCAAAAACCAAAAGTTTAGGTGTTCTTACCTTCGATCCGGGTGGAAGATGATGTTAATCTATGATTCCAACTTCCAAAACATGTTGCTCTATGTCATATCCATCCAAATCCATCCATTATTGACGAAGAAACGCGAAGAAAGGAAGAAAAAGGGTGAAAATGGCCGGATGACTCGGTCCAGGCCCTTAAATAGCCGACCCTGGCGCCGCCACGCACGTAATCGCCAAGGCCTACGACGAATCGCCAAGGCCGAACTCCTGGACTGATTCTGCCGACATGTTACGTGACGTAACCGAAGGTCACGCACGTAACCGCATTACGGCCGTATCGCTGCCATTACGGCCGTTACTCCTCGGTCGATCCGACGGTCCGAAAAATCCCGAAACTCCGACCTGAACGTAAACCGAAAACACGATTATGAAGTACTCGCAAAGACGAATCCGAATACTAAGGGAACACCCGATTCCGACCACCCGAGGGCTCGAAATTCGACAACGGAAGTAATTACCCCAAACTTTGGGAAATTACGAAAATGGCCCAAAACGTCCGAAATACCTGATACACGATCGAAACACCAAACCGAAGCTTACAACATGAATAATAACATTAAATGAACTTCCGAGAAACTCGAAACAACAGTTTCGGACGAGATTCGCGAGAATCGAACTCAAGTGCGGAAAGGTCGTTTAAGAACACGGAACTCAACAAAACGATACCGAAACGAACTCGGATGACAAAAAGTGCAGAATTAAATATTCTCCGAATGACGAAACGGTCAAAATCGAGTTTTCGAAACGGACCTCCGCCGAAAAATTAAAATTACCGGAAATCCGAAATTGCGGATATTACATTCTACCCTCCTTAAAAGAAGTTTCGTCCCGAAACTTAAAATAAGTAGGGAGAAGCAATATCCAAACAGGAAACCTCAACGAGATACACAAGAAACGCGTAACTTTCGTCCATTGGCGAAACATTACAAGCAATGCGAAAGAATATACAGCGTGACAACACGCCGCACGACGACCATAACAACGCCACCGGCAGTAATTCAAAACAATAACGATCAATTAACGACGCATCACATACCACATCATATGCACACATTTAATCAAAGAAATGTACGCGACAACAAGTCGCACCCGACTAAAACGGCTATGCGATAGAAACAAATAGAGTATTACGATAGAAATCATTCCGATTCTCATCAACAAGAAAATGTCCGACGTCAAAACACAAACAATTCAAGATAACGGAAAACGAGGTTACCGGATATTACATTCTATCTCACAAAAAATAAGTTTCGTCCCGAAACTTAAAATAAAACATCAGGGTAGACTACAAACAAAACCAAAAAGTTCACGCAACAAATATCAATCTCTACTCGAATTACAACACAAATACAACATGCAACTATGCTACTGGGCACCACTGAGCTCTCCATGCGTAGGGGCGGGATCTAGGCTTCCGAACATCTCAACGACGGTCTCGCAGTGTACCGCCTGATGTCCCACATGTCCACATTTGAAACAGTTAACTTGCGGCGAGCGACAATTCTTACGAGTATGGCCCACACGGCTACAATTGAAACATAACTTCATGTCGCTTGTCTTACTCGGCTCGTGAGTAGGATTCTTAGACTGGTCAACCGAACGAGGAGTGCTCCCAGAAGGAAACTGTGAAGCAACGGGCTCACGGATCTCACTTCTCTGGCCTCTTGAAAAGTTACTCGAGGTCTTCTGCCTCTTACCTCCTGAGCTACCCTCCGACATGGAAACAGCCATCTCGATGGCTAGAGCTCGATCCTGATAATCTTTCAAGGTGGTACACATGAGCGGAGCCATACTCTCACGGATATGGGGTTTCATGCGCATATTGAAGTATCGGACCTTGTCCGCTTCACTTCTCACTTGATCACGAACATAAGCCAGCTGTCGATTAAAATCGACTATCGCCGATATCGACACATCCTGGGCGTGGCCGAGAAAAACTCAACGATCCTGCGTTCACGAGCAGGTAACGGCAATACTCGACTCCATGGCGCTTAAACTCGGCCAAGTAGGTGTACGATCTGCAGCACTACACCGCCACCAATCTGCAGCTTCTTTGTCAAGCAAGTACTGAGCAATGGGTACCCTCTTCTCATCCGGACAAGCTACAGCATCAAATGTTCTGTCCAACTGGAAGAGCCAGCCTTCCCAACCTAACGAGTCAGATGAACCCACAAAATGGGGCAGCTGCATCCTCATCACATCTCGTAACCACTTACTAGCCCCGTTATCCCCATCTGGGTTCTCATTCCGATGTACGGCCTGATTCATCTGCACTAACTGATCAACCACCTGACGAAGGATGTTGGCGGCACCAACGTCAACATTAACGCTAGTCGAATGTCCCTGACCTGTACTGAGCTGATCGGTACTCGGCAAGGAGGGAGTCGCCCTCTCATGCTCCTGATCACGACCACGACTACGACCACGTCCTCGGCCACGACCTCTCGGCATTCTGAACAGACGACTAAACAGAATAACGCAACCAAACAAACGTCACAACGTCAACATAGGACGATAATAGCAGCACGATAAAGCATCAACTCCAAGTCATCACACAAGGGCATGAACTAACACTGTAATTTAAGAACTTTATTCAAAAATAATTCACACAAATAATCAATGCAGGTGTTTGGATTTTACCAAACCAAACAGTCAAAACCACACACGTATCGTAGGGATCAAACACTCGCAAAGAAAAATAAAATATTTCCGGTATTATTCAAATGATAAAATTTTAAAATTTTCAAGTTTGAAAAATTTGGTGAAATGAAATTTTTGAAGACATTTTTAATACCTCGATCGTTTAATCAAAACTATGTATCTCAACATTTAGAAAACACTAAAACATTCTCCGGCGAGCACAACAACACTACAAACTTATCACAACCACTTAGCCCCAACACATGGACATAAGAAGTTCAAAATTCCGAAAACCAAAAATCGTTCTGCAAAATAAAGATTTCCCAAAATCCTTTAGTTCATAAACAAAACGACGGTAATATTTTACAATGTCCGAAGTACTTCAAAACACATTTTTCAAATACCGTCTGATGGTGTCATTTGAAAATACACGGCCCATTTGTCAAAATTTACAAATTTTAAAAATCCATATAAACCGTGGTTTGACCGAACCACCAAAATATTTTCCAAAAATCGATTTCTACAAAAATTCTCAAATCAGAAGTCCTTCGTAAAATATTCTTAAAGTTACCCATAGCGGACATAAATTACAACATTCCAAAAACAGTCGAATTTAAAACCACATACTCAAATGGCAACCAGGGTCGCCAATTCAATCAAATGCATCTCGTGGTATCAAGTTTAAACACACACCAAAATCATTCATCGGAGTTTCTCACAAACTCTACCGTTGGTACCTTTCGAAACCCATCGAGGTTTACAACCTTTACAACATACCACCCCACCCGGTGGTTCAAAGATAAAACAATAACGTGCCCAGTTCTATACACATACCATGTGCCACAAGTATTAAACACAACTATATTACACAATACTGTGTAAATAAAATTATACACCGCAATTAACTCACTAAGATAAAATCGAGATACACAGGTATTACGTATAAAGGAGGAGACTTACATCCACAGGTCGCACGGAGGTGACAGTCGCCCACGATACTAATCTCGTCCGACAACATAACCGACACGTTGTGACCACGCACAACTCAACTTGTCACCTGACGACTCGAACGACAAGACAACACATTACTCGACAAAACACGACTTGAACGACTGACAAACTAGGTTTTCGCAAACCTAAGCTCGATACCATAATTGTAACATCCCCAAAACCATATGGGAATATTACACGCCGTAGACCCTTTCCACAAGAATCTACCGGGCTAAACATCCATAAACGACCAAATGCTTGCCCACTGTGGTCGAACAATAAAATGATACGACCGATATGGTCACTTACACGTGAATACACGCACCGATGAGGTCACACAACCCAATCGATAAACCGACTTAAATAACATTACCCACACAGGGGTCGAAATACAATACAAATGAAGACTCAAATCAATTTCGACAACACAACAAAATCAAAATAACTCTCGACTCATGATTAGTATCGCACCTCGTCATCCTCTTGTGCCAATCTCGTGGATCGCTCCCCGAATCGCATGTACCGACGCAAAATGACATCCACCCCCGACATCGGGGTTAGTAAAACTCCACCGCTTTACTAGTGCAAGTATCAAATCATACGAAATATAACAAGCAAGTAATAATCGTGAATCAAATATGACAATCAAGTATCAAAATATCCCCGGGAGGTTTTCACAAGGAAAGATAAGCTATGAAGCATTCGAAAATAAGATTATCACCTCGGAAATTTTAGAATTTCAAAACCTTTCGAAAATCTTAGGGTCTTAACCCAAATCTCAAAATTATATTACAACAATTTACGATTGAAAACATTTCCATAAATCTCATGGGGCTCGGCCCAACATTCTTTTCTTAAAACTTTCTTACAAAAAGTTTGATTTACAAAACATGGTTCGTGACACCGTGATCCCCTGTCACGTGTCTCCGTAGGTTCAACAACCCGCACGGACTTAACCAATCACAACAATCACAACAATCAATCATGCTCATGACTCCGTGATCGCTTGCCACGAGTCTCCGTAGGTTCAACAACCCACACGGATTAGCAAACACAACAATCACAACAATCAATCATGCTCATGACTCCGTGATCGCTTGCCACGAGTCTCCGTAGGTTCAACAACCCACACGGATTGAGCAAACACAACAATCACAACAAACAGTCCCGACCCCGTGAACCTGTGTCACGTGTCACCGTAGGTTCCGTCGAACCCGCACGGCCGACGACCGTGTCCTGATTCAATGGACCTGTGCCATGAATCATCGTAGGCCTCGTCAGACCCGCACGATTGGACCTCAGCACCACACACTAAGTTCGATCCCATGGACCTGTGCCATGAATCCTCGTAGGCCCCGTCGAACCCACACGAGTGAACTTAGCGTTCCAGCACATCACATTCGCATTACATACAACAATGAGCACAATTAATCAATCACCTTGATCACCACAAAATCATACATTGCACGCACATAACACAACCTCAACACTCGCAACAACTATCATCGATCAACAACATTTAACCAACATAACACACATTCGGTACACAATACATTGCACAACCACGTGTACAACCATCTCATAGGTACATCGCAATCCTGCACAAATGGCACAACGCCTAACACGTATACCATTATAACCCTATTATCACAAAGCCTTCAAATTTCGGAAAACACAACCAACTCAAACGGAACATATTTACGAAGGCACGCAAAATCATCATAAATCTCATACGTGATTACTAGTCGCAAGATACAAGTCGTATAGTAAGATACTCGCCTTAATAACCGCTACCAAATGCTCCGAAGAACACGGTTCGACCGGGAAGCTCGGACCCAAAAGAAGGCAACGAACGGAAGGGTTCCGACTCGAGTTCTTCACAAGAATTCGTTCCTAAGTCACAACGATATCAATTCAATCACAATTCTACGAAAACGTATGGAACTTCCCAAGTTCTACCCATTGAAGCATTTTATCGGACACTTTGAAGACGTAGTCCAATTTAATCGATTATTCAAAGAAATACTCAAATTGGTTCCAAAAAACTTGAAGGGTATTGAATGATTACGAGTTTACAATCAAGTTCTAACAATAATATGAATCAAAACGAAGCAAATCGGCCAAAACACCAAGAAATCTCAAGAACACCCAAAAACCAAAAGTTTAGGTGTTCTTACCTTCGATCCGGGTGGAAGATGATGTTAATCTATGATTCCAACTTCCAAAACATGTTGCTCTATGTCATATCCATCCAAATCCATCCATTATTGACGAAGAAATGCGAAGAAACGAAGAAAAAGGGTGAAAATGGCCGGATGACTCGGTCCAGGCCCTTAAATAGCCGACCACAGTGCGCCACGCACGTAATCGCCAAGGCCTACGCACGAATCGCCAAGGCCGAACTCCTGACTAATTGCCGGACATGTTACGACGAATCGGAAGGTCACATGCACGTAACCGGCATTACGGCCATCGCCGCCATTACGGCCGTTACTCGCCAGCCCGCCAGGCCTCGGTCGATCCGACGGTCCGAAAAATCCCGAAACTCCGACCTGAACGTAAACCGAAAACACAATTATGAAGTACTCGCAAAGACGAATCCGAATACTAAGGGAACACCCGATCCCGACCACCCGAGGGCTCGAAATTCGACAACAGAAGTAATTACCCCAAACTTTGGGAAATTACGAAAATGGCCCAAAACGTCCGAAATACCTGATACACGATCGAAACACCAAACCGAAGCTTACAACATGAATAATAACATTAAATGAACTTCCGAGAAACTCGAAACAACAGTTTCGGACGAGATTCGCGAGAATCGAACTCAAGTGCGGAAAGGTCGTTTAAGAACACGAAACTCAACAAAACGATACCGAAACGAACTCGGATGACAAAAAGTGCAGAATTAAATGTTCTCCGAATGACGAAACGGTCAAAAGCGAGTTTTCGAAACGGACCTACGCCGAAAAATGAAAATTACCGGAAATCCGAAATTGCGGATATTACAGTTACGTACCTGAAAAAATGACTTAACAATGGAAAGCAAATCGTTCCAGCTTTCATCTTTCATTTTTTGCAATAACAGTTTGGTAGATGCAACTAGCCTCAATGCGTTAAAAGTATCTTGATCTTGTCTTTGTAAAGCCTGACAAAGTAAATCAGTGATCTCCATTATTTCTTTTTCGAGATGCAAGACAAATACGAAGTCAAAGGTCGTCATATCCTCATATGCCGAATCTGCATCTCCTCTGATTGAACCAGTTCCTTCCTCAACATTTTTGAGTAAAACCTCACAAGTTGGACTGAACATCTTAATTAGGCTAGAAATTGATCTGAGATGAGAAATCCATCTAGTATCTCCAGCTCGTTGTAATGTACCAATTTGATTGAGACCACTACTGGTCTCCAATTCATCAAACGAAATCAAGTATGCAATTTGCTTGACTTGTGCATCTCGTAATTGGTCAGTGCGTTTGGAGGAAGCATTAACAACATTGACAACAAAAGACAACTTCGTAAAAAACTTACGAAATGTTATAACTCCTTGAGAGGCGGCCATTAATGCCAGTTGCAACCGATGAGCACGGCAATGAACATAATAAGCGTATTTACAATCTTTCAAAATCAAGGCTTGCAAACCTTTGAACTGACCTCACATATTGCCTGCACCATCATACCCTTGCCCACGAATATACTTGACATCAAGGTTGTAATGTGATAATAAAGAATAGATTCCATCCTTGAGAGTTTGTGCCATAGTGTCACGTACATGAACAAGTCCAAAAAAACGCTCTATAATTAAGCCCTCTTTATTAACAAATCTCAAAACAACGGACATTTGTTCTTTATGAGACTGATCTAGTGCTTCGTCAACGAGTAAATAAAACCTTCCCCCACCGATCTCTTCATAAATCATTTGTATCACCTTATTTGAAATAATATTCAAAATTTCCTTTTGAATCATCGGTGAGGTATATGATGCATACTTGGGAGCACGGCAAAATAACTCTTTAAGCTTGGTGCTAAACTCCCCAAGTGCTTCCAACATTTCAAGAAAATTCCCTTTGTTAATGGAATTTGGTTTTTCGTTGTAGCCTCTAAATGCAACTACTTGGAAGGCACACCAACGGACAGAAAAAAAGAAGCCGAAAATCTCAATCTGTTTTTCTCACGCTCTTCGGTTGTAAACTTCTCAAACACATTTTGTATATCTTGTGTCTCATTCAACAAATCATCCCATCCCTTATGTGCAACATTGTGGAAAGATGTACATTCAGTTCCCATATGCATCAATGAGACACATTTTTTCCCACCCACTTTTTTCCAATTTCGAAACCCATCTATAGTAAATGCTTGTTTACCATAGTATCCGAGTCCATATGGCCTGTTAAATAAAAATATGGGAAACAATAAGCTACATCTAAACTTTGTGAAAATTAAATCCAAGGATATAACTTAAATTACGAAGCTTGAAAACTACGTTTATGTGTTTCTGGCCCAGATTTTGGAAGGACAGAAAGTGTTGGTTGAAGAGGACAAAGATTGATATAAGCTCGTCGAATTGTATCTTGTTGATTGACAGAATAATCATAAACTTGATGACGCAAGCCAGGGTCTCGTTCTAATGCACTAAGATCAATATCATTACTATTCATTTGAGCTTTTTTGCAAGGGTTTTTGGTAACCGGAACACTAGGTGAAGGGGTATTATCATCTAGATTTGTTGTCTCTTCGGTATATTAAGAAGAAGAACTAACATGTTTTCTTTTAAAAAACCTATGAATGGTAGCTTGAGTTTTCTTCATCTACATGTCACACAAAATTAACAATTTTATCACTTTTTAAACCAATTGAACTATCAAAGTATTAAATAATTTCATACAAATTTAATCTCAATAATAAATAGAAATTATCAGTGGAATGAGCTTATAATATATTGTCTATTATCTAACTTAAACTAAAATTAAGAGACAAAGAGTAGAGGCAAAACCCAAAACACTCAGGCTACAAATAAACCAAATCGATGCAGGCTAGTTGGCTATAAAATTCATATTCCATTATCCTATAGATTACTAGGACAGGCTACAAAAGAATCCCAAAATAAAAGAGAAAAAGAGTGAAATAGTAGAGGGCAAAACCGAATCGATGGCAGTCTTCTTTCTGCTGGAAGCTTCGATCTTAAGCTGGAATGGAGAATCGATGGCCGCTGTGCTGGTGCGATTGCGAACAGTGTGAATCGATGGCTGATGTTTGCTCTCGTCTCATCTAACTCTAAATCGGGTCTGCAGTTTTGCTCACTGCAGCGCAAAGGCCGATGAACGAAAGAAGGATGAGCGCGTATGTATTGTGGAGTTAGCTGTGGGCTTTACTGAATTCAAACTGCAGGGGCCCAAGAACAATTTTTTTTCATAGCTGTAATATATACTCTGCTAATTATTTGTAAAAAAACCCAGGGGCCTTGGTCCCTAAAGGCCCCCTTGGGCCACCGCCCCTGTTTATACACAACATTATTCATCATATTATGCATCTCATCGTCTTTGCCAAATATTAAAACTTCCAAGCTCTTATTGCTAGTTACATTGGACATAGCGACATATTCGGATTCGGATAGTGATTTTGAAAATTTTCTGATATTTTGGATATCCGATATCTGAAATATTTTTTTTTATTATTTCAAAATATAAAAAATCAATTAGTTCCATAAGTTTAGGTCTTTGCTAGGATATATGACTAACTTTACCTAAATCACAAAATAAAATTAACCAAATTAGGATTTAGAACTCATAAAAAACATGATGTTCATTGTTCTCTTATATTATACTAAGCACTAACATATTAGAAAGGAAAGAATGGTGCTCAAAAAATATTGACAATGTTTATAAGACATATAAATGTGTTTATAGTATCATAGATAATGTTTATAAAACATAATTAGAATAAATATATATTATTTATCCATTTATAAAAACACGAGACACACATATATATGTATGCATGTAAGAGAATACAATGAGTAACAAAAAATGGCTTATGATTAATGGGCTACTTTCGATTCAAATATTATGGGTGAATCTTGATATTTTTATATTATTATTTTTAATCTCTAATAATATTTTTTAATTAATTAACAACTTGAGATTTTTGAAGAAGTTTTTAATTTTTTTTGAAATAATAATATTTCGGATATCCGAATCCTTATCCGAAATTTCGAATATCCGAAATTTTGGATAGTGATTCGGATACCAATATTCACTATCCGAAATCTCGGATATCCGATTTTGAACACCCCTACCCACAGGACCCGAACCCGTACAACTCGCGAGACCCCCGGATCTGGTCCCGTGGTCTACTAGGGTGGGATCCGGGTCTCAAAATTCTAGATTTGTCAAGTCCGATCCGACAGGTAGATTCAAAATTCAAAAAAAAAAATTCTGACCGTTGGAACCCGGTCGGTCGGACCCGTGACCCGGCGGGTCCAACGACTAATTTTCAAACAAAAATTATATTATAAATCTTTATATACTCCCCCAACACCCCTCATATTTCACACTCACTCAATTTAATCTATTTACCTCTGTCTCAATTCTCATTTCTGTAATCTAGTATCTCTCTCTCAATTCTCATTTATGTAATCTAATATCTCTTTCTCAATTTTTATTTAATCATTATGTCGAGATCTGACAAGGTAAATGATATTGCTACCTCCTCAAAAAATCCAATATGTCAAAGTTAGAACGAATAACTTTTGGGGGCAAATCCAAGAAATCATCTGGCATATCTATTCGAGAGCCTCAAAATCAACCTCCACCCGGATTTGGAAATAGAAGTCAACATGACGAAGATGATGTTATGATAATTGAAAGTATACATTATGGTAGTACCACAACCACTAGTGAAGATGAAATTGACCCCCAGGGATCTCGACTTATCCTAAATCGTGAACAGCTGCATCATACTGAAGAAGAATCAATCGCGAAATCGATGAAGCTATGTTAACTCAAACATATGCAATGTCTGAGCGCACTCTTCACCAACTGGTTTAACATGTTCTTAGTGATGTTTTGGACATGTTTTAAGTTTACCTAATCAGTTATATTCGTGAGGAGTCTTACATCATGGTTTTAGAAGATTAAATTCGGTGATACTTCGGTTCCCTTTGGTTGTTGAACATGTTGGACGAACCTTATAGTGATTAGATTCTTGAATATTAGCATCATGAGATCATGAACCCAATTATAATAACTTTTCGGAGATTATCTAAGTTCTTAGAAATGGTATGATCCAGCATTTAGTTGGAGAAATTAATGGATTGAGCTTAAGATTAATTCCTAGAAGGAGATGATAATCAAGTTGAACCTAGTGAATAAATCCTTATGATGATTCATCGAGGTTTTTCGATATCTTGTTATTGAAGAACATGATTAGAATCCTTCTAAGATGAATTTCATTTCATATTGTATCATTCGACCGAATAAATGTGTTTGAACTTGGATAGTATTCTATGAGATTGTTGCCCGGCCGAATAACGTAGTGTCGGTTCAACCGAATGAAGTAGGGTAGAATAGCTTCATCGCCATAATAGAGTATAACATGCATTGTGTTGATTCGTTTGATGATTAGAACGATTATCCAGAACCGTTAGTTATACTGGTATTATTGTTCGATGAAGGTTTGGATTTTGGTGAGCTGATCGAGTGAGAATTCTCCGAGCGGATTGAAGCCTATTCGTAGTAGCAATTCTTATCGCCATTTCTGAGGCAAGTATCGTATTTTGAAATTGTTATTATTGGAATTTTTTATCATGCATACAGTTTATTCATGTTGTTGAACATGAGTTTAGTTCCTTTAAATTATCATGGTATTCGTTATTGATTTCTTGAATGTTCATGTGGATGGACATATCGATTTGGCATATGTATATGCATGGTTTGTGTTTGTGTATGTTGTGATGATCCTAAGGGATCGAGCGATCTATGCTGAGGGCGCTGGATCAGATGTCCACCATGCGTTGGTCCGACGGGATCATCATGGGGATCTATGCTGAGGGCGCTGGACCGTTGGACGGGTTTTCCACCATGCGTTGGTCTGACGGGATCATCATGGGGATCTATACTGAGGGCGCTGGATCGTTGGATTACACTGTGTTGTGTTAATGGAATCACTTGGATTCGCATCGTTGGATTCCGGTGGCGGAAGTCCGTTTTATGTAATTTATGATGCATTGTTGTTGCATATCCGATTTATGTATTATGATACTTGTACTAGCATCGTTCTGATAACCCCTTCGGGGGTGGACATTTGTTTTGAAGTGGCTCAGTGATGTAGAATGATGTTGTCTTGTTTTCTAGTTATTTTTCAGTACTCGAGTACGCGTATTTTTGTTGGTGTTTGGAATGCTTGTAATAATGGACTCATTTGAATTGTTGAACTAGTTTTGAATTATAATCTTAATGGTACTTTGGTATTATTTTCCGTATTTCTCAAATTAGCCTTGTAAATTCTTATATAAAGGATTTACGGCGCTGTAATTATTCCGAATATATCGGAGTATTACAGAATATGGTATCGGAGCTAAGATTCATGGATATCTTGGCAGTCTGGTTTAGTTGGGTCTGATTACGTTATTTGATTTATGGGTCGTTTGTAACATCACTGCTCAGCCAGCGTCGTCATGTGGAACGTGGTTGTAAGTCTCCTAATCTCATATACTACCGTTTTATTTAACTTTTATTTTGTGAATATTGACGGACTTTCTTTTAGAAAATTTTGCCCTGAATATTGAGTATTTGTGTTTACAGTATGTTGAGGGGAGGTCGTGGATGCGGACGCGGTCGTGGACGCGGACGTGGTAATGCGAGACAGGAGGACTCAGCATCTACCCCAGAATTATCGGCTAGTCGAACCGATTTCCATTCTGGAGGGCAACAGGGATCAGCAAATGATTACGCAAATCCTAACATGCCGGGGGTGCTTCAGCAGGTGGTCGCTCAGACGACCCAGTTCGCTCAGGTGGTTGACCGCATGCAGACGATGATGGACCAGCAGCGCAATGACGATAACCGAGGAGACAGGTGGCTTACGGAAGTGGTCAAGTTACACCCACCAAAATTCGACGTTTCTGCCGATATGCCTACTTGGGATCACTGGATGATGGAGTTGGAAAAGATATTTGCGGGGGAGTGACCGAAAAGTTCCGATCACCCAGTCTTTTCTGACTGGGGAGGCTTTCGACTGGTGGGAGGCTGTTCGACCTGAGGATCATAATGCTGACTGGACGGAATTCAGATTAATGATGGAAGCACAATATTGTCCCCGTCGACTTAGAGAGGCTAGAGTCCGAGAGTTTTTCTCCCCGCAGAGTTCGGAGGCATCTGTGACAAACATAACCAAGACCTTTAATCACCAGCTGACCTGTGTGCGACACTTGGTCAGGACCGAGGCAGAAAAGATTTTCCATTTCGACATGCGGATGAAGTCGGAGATTCAATAGTATATGTCCGGATTTGAATGTACTACTTTGCGACAGTATCAGGACAAAGCACTGGCCTACGACATGAAAGAGGTGGTAGTGGAGAAATCAATGTAAGCAAAGAAACAGAAAGTGTCTGGCAACTTCACGGAGAACAGGAGTAGTGGGCCCCACAAGGGCCAGTCTTCATTCGTTCATCTAGGAGACCCCCGCATCCTTCCCGAGGCGGAAAGAAGTTCCGGACAACATCAACGGTTTCAGACGCAGCGAAGAAATGTTAAAATGGGGTAAAGTAGGGCATGTTCGGCGTGATTGCTACGCACCTTCTGTGACCTGTTTCAAGTGTGGACAGGAAGGCCATCGTGCAACTTTTTGCGGAAATGTGACTAGATCTATTGGTACTCGCACTCCTGCACCGGTTCCGAAAGAGGAAAGTGTGAACCAGACACAGCAAAGTGGTTTCCAGCAGCAAAATGTTGGGAAAAGAGAGGCGTCCAGTGCTGGGTTCGTTCCTTCGCGCCTTTACGAGATGAGGAGATCAGACGATCAGAACACTGTTGTTGCATCAGGTACGATTCAGATCCTTTTGCAATCAGTTAATGTCTTATTCGATTCAGGAGCTACACATTCTTTCATATCACTGAACTGTATTAATCGTTTGAAAATCTCATGTTTATATGATTGTGAGACTTATGTTGTGGGATTACCGAGTGGAGAGAGAATTGTGGGAACCCTAGAAACTAGAGATTTTCCAGTGTCTATAGGAGGGAGAGATTGACCATCAAATCTTATTGTGGTCGACATTCATGGTGAAGATTTAATTCTCGGATACGATTAGCTCAATCGTTATGGGGCTATTTTGAATTATCGAAAGAGAGTTATTTCTATCATTGCTGATGAAGGATCTGAACATTTATTCAAAGGATGGAGACCGGGAAGCTCAGGAAAATTAATCAAAGCCATGAAAGCAGTGAAATTTCTAAAGCAGGGTTGTTACGGATTTTGGTGTTGTGCCATGAAGAAAGAAGGAGTAGAGCTCGCATCTATTCCAGTGGTAAACGAATTCTCAGATGTATTCCCTGACGAACTACTTGGGTTACCTCCGCGAAGAGAAGTATAGTTTGACATCGAATTAGATCCTAGAGCCGCACCTATTTCCAGAGCACCATACCGTATGGCGCCAACCGAGATGTATGAACTAAAGAAGCAGCTTGAGGAATTATTGCAGAAGGGTTACATTCAACCTAGCGTTTCTCCTTGGGGAGCACCCGTTCTCTTTGTCCGGAAGAAAGATGAATCCCTCCGATTGTGTATCGACTACAGGGAGCTAAACAAGGTGATGATCAAGAATAAGTATCCAATACCTTGGATCGACAACTTTTTGACCAACTGCAGGGGACAAGGGTGTTCTCTAAGATCAACTTGAGATCAGGATACCATCAATTGAGAATTAAGGAATCGGATATATCGAAATCTGATTTCAGATCCCGGTACGGGCACTATGAATTTGTGGTGATGCCATTCGGACTTACCAATGCTCCTGCGGTATTTATGCAATTGATGAATCTGGTATTCTTAGAATACTTGGATAAATTCGTGGTCGTTTTCATTGATGACATCTTGATCTATTCGAAAGACCCATAGGAGCATGCAGAGCATTTGCGTATTGTTTTGAGTACTTTGAGGAATGAACAGCTTTATGCGAAACTTTCTAAATGCGAGTTCTGGATTAAGGAAGTAACTTTCCTTGGGCATGTGATATCAGCTGACGGAGTTCAGGTAGACCCGAAGAAAGTCGAAGCAATCTTGGAATGGGAATCTCCTAATAACGTGAAAGAAGTCCGAAATTTCTTAGGACTTGCTGGATATTATCGCCGTTTTATAGAAGGATTTTCCAAATTTGCTCGTTCGCTTACTCAGCTGTTGCATAAGACTCAGAAATTCATGTGGAATGAGAAACGTCAGGCTAGTTTTAATGAACTTAAGAGAAGACTGACGACAGCGCCTATACTAGCATTACCAGATGGAACCGATGTATTCATGGTATACAGCGATGCTTCAAATCAGGGTCTAGGATGCGTGTTGATGCAAAAGGATAGGGTGATTGCCTATGCCTCTCGACAGTTGAAACCATACAAAGTAAATTACCCGACTCATGATTTGGAGTTAGCAGCTGTAGTCTTTGCCTTGAAGATTTGGCGAAATTATTTGTATGGCCCTCATTGTCAGATATTCACAGATCATAAGAGCCTGAAGTATATTTTCAGATAGAAGGAATTAAACATGAGGCAGAGAAGGTGGCTGGAATTGATCAAGGATTACGACCTAGAAATCCTCTATCATCCAGGCAAAGCGAACGTGGTAGCTGATGCACTGAGCCGCAAACCTGTTTCTCTTCGAGTGTTAGAAGCGCTTACATCCCAAACCAGCATTAAACAAGAACTGATTCGTGAAGGAATTGAAGTATGGTCACAAAGAGTCCAAGGGCAACTGTGTGTGATGGAACTAACTTCGTCGTTGGTCGAAGAAATCAAATCTAAGCAGTTGGATGATTCTCTGATTCTTCGATTATGTAACGAAGTGAGCAAAGGGAAGGCCCCAGGTTTCGTGATACATGATGATGGAGTTCTGAGATTTCAAAGTCGATTTTGCATCCCCGATGATAATGTTTTGAGACAGACAATCTTGAAGAAAGCTCACAGCGTGCCCTATTCTATTCACCCAGGCACCAGTAAGATGTATAAGGACCTAAAACAAAATTTCTGATGGGGAAATATGAAGAAGGACGTAGCGGAATACGTTTCGAAATGTTTAACCTATCAGCAGGTTAAGATTGAACATCAGCGGCCTGCCGGGATGTTAAAGCCACTTTCGATTCCTGAGTGGAAGTGAGAGGATATATCGATGGACTTCATCACCAATATGCCAAGGACCAAGATGGGAATGAACATGATTTGGGTTATAGTTGATCGACTAACCAAGTCGGCTCATTTTCTGGGTATTAAAGTCACTTGGGGACCCGAGAAATTAGCACGAGTGTTTGTTGCGGAAATAGTCTGATTGCATGGTACACCGAAGACCATTATTTCGGATCGAGATGGTCGCTTCGTGTCACACTTTTGGAAGGCATAAGGCCTTGGGAATCAAGCTGAACTTTAGCACGGCTTATCATCCTTAGACGGACGGTCGGTCCGAAAAGACTATACAGATAGTAGAAGATATGCTAAGAACATGTGCCTTAGATTGATCGACCGATTGGGAGGTTCATTTGCCGTTGATTGAATTCACCTACAACAATAGTTGGCATGCTTCCATTAAGATGGCACCGTTTGAAGCATTGTACGGAAGAAGATGCAGATCACCCACGTGTTGGGATGACTCTTCTGACTTGATCGGGACGGAACCAGAGTTGATAGTTCAGACCCAAGAGAAGGTAGCCCTGATTCGCGAAAGGCTGTTAACTGCCCAGAGTCGACAGAAGTCTTATGCAGATGTGCGTCGTCGCCCATTGGAGTTTGAGATTGGGGACCATGTACTATTAAATATTTCTCCTACCCGGGGAATTTTCCATTTTGGGAGGAAAGGAAAGCTGAGTCCGAGATATATCGGGCCATTCGAGATCCTTGAAAGAGTTGGGGAGTTGGCGTACAGGTTGGCCTTACCGCCATCGCTGAATCACGTTCATACCACGTATCCCAATTGTGGAAATATGTACCGAATTCCAGTCATATCATCGATTTTGGCGAGAGTGAAGTGGCTAATGATGGCTCGTTCGAAGAAAAGCCAATCAAAATGCTCAAGAGTCGAGTCAAGCAGTTGAGTAATAAACCGATCTTCTTGGTTAAAGTTCAGTGGTCTCGACATGGAGTCGAAGAAGCAACTTGAGAGACTGAAGATGATATGAAGTCGAGATACCCGGAATTGTTTTCGTTTTAAGTTTCGGGCCGAAACTTCTTTTTAGAAGGGTAGTATGTAATGCCCGGATAATTATTGTGTATTTATCCTGTATTCAATATTGTAAGACTCGACTTTGTGATGTTATTAATCGAAGATTTGTTTCTCGTATTCGTATCCTTACATTTTCGTATCGCCAACATTTTACATGCATGGTTCTGCACGTCATAACGTATGCTAGATGATGATCTTAGCGTACGCTACGACAGCAATATAACGTACGTTATCTGTTAAGCTTAACGTACGTAAGCTCAGTTAACTCGATATCCGACAAGGGTCCGCGTGTGGGGGCCAGTGAAGATTCGTGAGATGCTCCACGTGAACCTGGACGGCTTTCCAGCTAAGCAAGTCAACGGACTTAACGTACGCTAAGGGGGATTTTTAACGTACGCTAAGGTCCTAGCAATTACGTACGTAAACCTGTATGCTAACGTACGTAAGCCAATGCCAGAAACAGGCCAGTGAGCTCTGGCCAGACGTTAACGTACGCTAATCTTCGAGCATAGCATACGCTAAGGATGTTACATACGTAATGTATTGTGTTTAGCGTACGTAATAGTTAAGATTTCTATTTATAGACCTCAACCCCATATCATTTCTCACCCTCACCTTGGCCGATTTTCGTGTTCTGGAGACTATCCCTCACCATTTATCCCTCATATCATCATCCTAGCTTGATTTTTTGAAGATCATAGACCCTTGTGGATTGGTTTTCAAGCCTACGGTGTTGAGTTTCTTCAAGTTCTTTGTTGTTCGTCACTATATTGAGGTATGTGATCCTTCACCAATTGGTTTAACATGTTCTTAGTGATGTTTTGGACCTGTTTTAAGTTTACCTAATCACTTATATTCGTGAGGAGTCTTACATCATGGTTTTAGAAGATTAAATTCGGTGATACTTCGGTTCCCTTTGGTTGTTGAACATGTTGAACGAACCTTATAGTGATTAGATTATTGAATATTAGCATCCTGAGATCATGAACCGAATTATAACAAATTTTCGGAGATTATCTAAGTTCTTAGTAATGGTATGATCCAGCATTTCGTTGGAGAAATTAATGGATTGAGCTTAAGATTAATTCCTAGAAGGAGATGATAATCAAGTTGAACCTAGTGAATAAATCCTTATGATGATTCATCGAGGTTTTCCGATATATTGTTATTGAAGAACATGATTAGAATCCTTCTAAGATGAATTTCATTTCATATTGTATCATTCGACCGAAGAAATGTGTTTGTACTTGGATAGTATTCTATGAGATTGTTGCCCAGCCGAATAGCGTAGTGTCGGTTCAACCGAATGAAGTAGGGCAGAATAGTTCCATCGCCATAATAGAGTATAACATGCCTTGGGTTGATTTATTTGATGATTAGAGCGATTATCCGGAACCGTTAGATATACCGGTATTATTGTTCGATGAATGTTTGGATTTTGGTGAGCTGATCGAGTGAGAATTCTCCAAGCGGATTGAAGCCTATTCGTAGTAGAAATTCTTATCGCCATTTCTGAGGCAAGTATCGTATTTTGAAATTATTATTGGAATTTTTGATCATCCATACAGTTTATTCATGTTGTTGAACATGAGTTTAGTTCCTTTAAATTATCATGGTATTCGTTATTGATTTCATGAATGTTCATGTGGATGGACATATCGATTTGGCATATGTATATGCATGGTTTGTGTTTGTGTATGTTGTGATGATCCGAAGGGATCGAGCGATCTATGATGAGGGCGGTGGATCGAATGTCCACCATGCGTTGGTCCGACGGGATCATCATGGGGATCTATGCTGAGGGCGTTGGATCGTTGGACGGGTTTTTCACCATGCGTTGGTCCGACGGGATCATCATGGGGATCTATACTAAGGGCGCTGGATCGTTAGATTACCCTGTGTTGTGTTGATGAAATCACGTGGATTCGCATCGTTGGATTCCGGTGGCGGAAGTCCATTTTATGTAATTTATGATGCATTGTTGTTGCATATCCTATTTATGTATTGTGATACTTGTACTAGCATCATTTTGCTAACCCCTTTGGGGGTGGACATTTGTTTTGATGTTCAGGTAGCCGAGTGTAACACCCCAAACTAGGCAGATATTACAGTGCCGTGAATCCCCGACTGGGACCCACCAGGCAAATGAAAATGATGACTTAAATAATATAATTGTAGTACCGAACTACATTATATTACCAAATACTCCGATGAGGAGTTTAAGTACATTACACCAGGACAAAACAGAATACTAGTATATTTTATATGGAGATAAAATACACCACCCTGAATAATTAAACATCTCAAACGGAATTTTGCAGCGGAAAAATACAAATGACAGAATAACTGAAATGACTGCAATGACTGAAACAAACGGGATGACTGGGGCCCCCTACTAGTATCACTGGGACTCGTCGCCGTCTACATGCTCTTCCCGTGCCTTTGCCTTGCCGTGACCTGAAAACAAAATCCCCCAATGGGGTCAGTCACACAGAACAACAATCCTCAAGAGTTGAAATTACACAATCATGAATTAACTGAAGTTATGAAATATTCTAAATTATGAATTACGCTGAAGAGGAGTATCATAGTACGCCCGTAATGTTCTGTGCAAGTGTACAAGACGAATGACCGGACACACCCGTCCTTGTACCTAATTAGTCTCACGGAGGTAAGCGTTACCGTGTGCACGGTCCGAAGTATCGGTGAACCCAATACGTGACCATCGTGTGCCCGACTAAAAATTCCACACAGCCACACCCGGCCACGCAATATGAACCCGGAAGGTCACATGAGCGAGAATGACCATGATGAATATCAATGAATAATAATTAGACAAGGCCAAGATGACTCACCGATTAGGAAAGTAATAGTGACGTGATTGATAACCCAATGAAGTGATTTGGAACCGTCGTTCCTCGTGAATGAAATGATTATTCGACAATTACAAGTCTCAAAATGATTAATATTATGATGAATGAATTATGATTATGAGCAATCAACAACAAAAGGAATGAGTATCCTTTTAACCGAGTAAGATTTAACTTACACAACAACGATGAAGAATGTCCGTCCACGAACAACGTCCTAACCAAGATACCGGTCGCTCGAACAACCTTGAATAACAATCATTACCAACAATCGTTCAATACACGT
Source organism: Orobanche coerulescens (assembly GCA_033398695.1). Taxonomy (NCBI): domain Eukaryota; kingdom Viridiplantae; phylum Streptophyta; class Magnoliopsida; order Lamiales; family Orobanchaceae; genus Orobanche; species Orobanche coerulescens. The sequence goes on along the minus strand of CM065805.1, from coordinate 21,838,261 downwards.
ATCAAGCAACAAAACACGACTAACCCAAAGGTCGAAACAACGATAATCAAACTCATAGGGCATTCCAACGAATACATAACCAACCACACAACTTCGGAAATATCCAATCTCGAATATGTCGAAACCCACACCAACATGAGTATTTCGAACTAACAAAACACTTCAATGATATCAATAATCAATTAGGAATCCATAATTCATGATTACAACAACATCAATCGGAAAATCCCCAATTAACCGAAGTCAACCCCAAGGGTTCTTGAAAACAATTCCGAAAATAACCATTAAATCCATAGGAATATATTTATCCAAGGTAGATAATCCATATCTAACATATTCCAATGATAATCCAAGCTTACACGAAGAAATCGGAAGGAAAACCCAAAAATCTGAAATTCTAGATCCAAGAATTTAATACCTTTGATTCGATGTTTTGGAGATGATGAAGTGATGATTAATCCAACTCAAAGACTTGAAGATGATGATTGATGATTGCACCTTGATGAATACTCTCTAAATCGCCCAAATCGCCAAGAACCGACGAGAGAATGAGAAATAGATGACAAATGACGAAGTCTGACTAAACTATCCAATTTATAGTCAGTCCAGGTTAGCGTGCGCTAGCCCTTATGAATAGCGTGCGCTAACGAGTAGTTTGGGTAGTCTAGTACCCACTGTCCGAACACGGTAGTGCGCGCTACGTACCTTTTGTAGCGTGCGCTACGACCATACTACTAGCGTACGTTAATGCTCATAGTTAGCGTGCGCTAACGAATAATTTGATGCCCAGTATTGGAATCCAGAAGCGCGACCTCGATCGACCTCGATAGCGTGCGCTACAACCATTGTTTAGCGTGCGCTATAACATCGATTGCGTACGCTAAAAACAACACATAGCGTGCGCTATGAATTAATCCAGTGCAGTCTAGTAGCCACTGGACTCAACCTGATCTGTCCTTAGCGCGCGCTACACCACATATTAGCGTGCGCTACAACAACTCACTAGCGCGCGCTACTAACCATTCGTAGCGTGCGCTACTTATAACTCACCTGCAGTCCAGTACCTTCTGGACTGCAGCCAGGGTAACCTTAGCGTGCGCTAAAGCTAAGTGGTAGCGTGCGCTACCTATACCCAAATAGCGTACGCTAAAAGGAGTACGTAGCGTGCGCTACTCCTCACGCACAGTTCGCAACGAAAATGACAATGATGATAAACACGGCACGAAACTCCAATCAGATTAGTGATGAATGACGATTGATACACGATACAATTACTCTGAATGATGAATACCATGACTGAATCTGAGTGACAAATGATTAATAATGAGTGAAAATTACTGAGTATCAATTACTGAATGATAAATACTGAATGATAATTACTGAATTACAACCGGGTATTACATACACCCCCCCTTAAAAGAGTTTCGTCCCCGAAACTAAGGGTCAAACAACTCGGGATAACTCTCCCGCATACTATCCTCGGTTTCCCAAGTAGCCTCTTCGACTCAGTGTCTAGACCACTGAATTTTAACCAAAGGAATCGTCTTATTCCTCAACTATTTGATTCGTCGTTCTAAAACTCTCATAGGACGCTCCTCATATGAATGATCGTCGGCGATCTCTATTTCGTCGAATTGAAGTATGTGACTCGGGTCGGCAACATACTTCCGCAACTGAGAGACATGAAACATATTATGAATTCGGCTCAGTGCCGGAGGTAAAGCCAATCGATAAGCTAACTCGCCTACTAGATCCAAAATCTCAAACGGTCCAATGAATCTCGGACTCAACTTTCCCCTCTTCCCAAAATGGAAGATACCACGACTCGGGGATACCTTGACCAACACATGGTCACCAACCTCGAACTCTAATGGTCGACGACGGTTATCTACGTATGATTTCACGACTGAAGTCACAACAAACGACTCCTGATCAAAGTTACCTTCTCACGGGCGGCTATAAGCATATCGGGCTCGGTGCCGATGGATTCTGATAAGTCGTCCCAACACAACGGAGATCGACAATGACGACCATACAAGGCCTCGTAAGGTGCCATCTTGATCGAAGCATGCCAACTATTATTATACGTGAACTCGATCAATGGTAGTTGGGCTTCCCAATCGTCTTTCCAATCGAGGACGCATGCCCTCAACATGTCCTCTAATGTCTGAATGGTCCTCTCTGATTGTCCGTCGGACTGAGGATGAAAAGCATCGAGATTAAGCCGAGTTCCCATAGCACGATGAATCGATTTCCAAAAATGCGACACAAACCGTCCGTCACGATCGGAAACGATACTTTTAGGAGTACCTGCGGTCGACTATCTCTTTGATGAACAGTTGAGCAAGTCTCTGGACCCCACGTCTCCTTGATCTCAAGGAAATGAGCTGATTTAGTTAAGCGGTCCATGATCACCTGCATCGTATTCATGCCACGGCGACTCGTCGGCAAACTCGTGATGAAATCCATAGAAATGTCTTCCCACTTCCATTCGGGAATAGGAAGAGGTTTCAAAGATACCCGCCGGCCGATGTTCAACCTTAACTTGTTGATGGTTAAGCATCTCGAAACAAATTCTGCGACTTCGCTTCATATTACTCCACCGAATTTTGTTTCAAGTCCTTGTACATCTTGCTAGACCCCGGATGAACAGAATAAGGGGTAGCATGAGCTTCTTTCAAAATCGAGTTTTTCAACTCGTCATTCGCCGGTACGCACAACCGATTCTTAAACCTCAAAAGTCCATCCTCGTGGATCACAAATCCAGGGGCTTTCCCCTGAGCCACATCCTCTCGGACACGCAACAATGATGGGTCCGAACCCTGATTCTCTCGGATTGCCTCCTCGAGTGACGATGAAATCACTAACATACAAAGCTGCCCCTGAACTCGCTGAAGCCAGACCTCGATCTCGGGTCTATGGAATTCCTGCTGAAGCTCCTTCTGAACTGTTAAATGGGCAAGCATCTGCTCCTGAACGGACTTACGACTCAAGGCGTCGGCGACAACGTTCGCCTTGCCCGGGTGGTAGAGGATCTCGATATCATAATCTTTGATTAATTCCAACCACTGCCTCTCGACGCATATTTAACTCCTTCGAGTAAATATATACTTTAAACTCTTATGATCGGTGAATATCTCGATGTAACGCCATAAAGATAATGACGCCAAATTTTCAAAGCGAACACCACGGTGCTAGCTCCGTGTCGTGGGTCGGATAATTAACCTCGTAAGGTCTCAATTGCCGTGAAGCATAGGCAATAACCTTCCCGTTACGCATGAGTACACATCCGAGACCCCGTCCGACGCATCACTATAGACCACAAATCCTTCCATCCTCGCGGCAAGGAAAGTACAGGTGCTGACATTAACCGGCTCTTGAGTTCCTCAAAACTCCGTTGACACGCGTCGGACCACGTGTATTTCTTATCCTTCCGCAAAAGGTTCGTTAAGGGTTGAGCGATTCTAGAAAATCCTTCCACAAACCGCCGATAATAACCCGCTAATCCGAGAAAACTTCGGATTTCCTTAACGTTCTTCGGAGGTAGCCAATCTCGAATAGCCTCCGTCTTCTGAGGGTCGACACGAACTCCGTCTGATGAAATTACATGTCCGAGAAAAGTCACTTCGGACATCCAGAACTCACATTTGGAAAACTTCCCATAAAGTTGTTCTCGTCTCAACACGTCGAGCACTTGATGAAGGTGAAACTCGTGTTCCTCCCGGTCACGAGAATAAATCAAAATGTCATCGATGAAGACAACAACAAACTGATCTAAAAAGTCGATGAAAACCCGATTCATTAACTCCATGAATACCGCAGGTGCATTAGTCAATCCGAATGGCATAACCACAAACTCATAATGACCATAGCGTGTTCGAAACGCCGTCCTCGCGATGTCCGACTCTCGGATCCGCAACTGATGATATCCAGACCTTAAGTCGATCTTGGAAAATACTGAAGCTCCCTGAAGTTGATCTAAGAGATCATCAATACGGGGTAAGGGATACTTATTCTTGATCGTCACCCTGTTCAACTCCCGATAATCAATACATAAGCGGAATGAACCATCCTTCTTCTTGACAAACAACACTGGTGCTCCCCACGTGGACGCACTCGGTCGGATATAACCTTTCTCGAACAACTCCTCAAGTTGGTTCTTTAATTCTGCATTTCGGTCGGGGCCATCCGGTCGGTGCCTTCGATATCGGGGACGTACTGTGCTCCAACTCAATCGTGAATTCCACATCCCTCTGTGGAGGCAAACCAGTAACTCGTCTGGAAAACATCGGCATATTCCCTCACCACCGGAATATCCGTTAACATTATCGATGACTTCGGTTTTGGCCATATAGCACCAATAACCGACACATCCTCGATTGAGTAACCTTACCGATTTCATCGAATTAATGACCTTACTGCAATGCACGGATTACCTCCCGAAACACACATTCAACCCCATCGAAATGATAGTGACCATACGCTTACGGACACTAATGATGGCATCATGACGATCCATCCAGTCAATACCCAAGATGATGTCGTCCCTCGGCAAATCTACCACGATTAGGTCTGCTGGCCAAACACGACCATGAAACTGAATCGGACAATTCTAAATCTCACGATTACCAATAATTCGTCTACCATCAGGTAGGCCAATGACATAAGGCTCACAACTAGTAGCACTACCAAGACGTAGTCTACTCAAACATGACTCGGAAATGAATGAATGCGATGCACCAGTATCGAAAAGGGTACACACAGGTTGAGATAGAATATCGAGTGTACCTGAGATCATTCGGGCCTCTGGATCATCGGTCTTCTTCATCTCATAAATCCGGGGCTTGCTAGTCCCGGCACCGGACGCTCCCGTCTGCTGGCTAAAAGCTCCACCTTTAGTCGCTCCTGTCGTTTTAAACGACGCTGATTGAGTGGCCTGATTCTGAACGGCTGACTGCTTAGGTGCCTGAGATGACGTCTGAGTAGGTTTGGAGTCCCTACGGCAAAAACGGGCCTTATGCCCAGCAATCCCACAATTATGACACGTGATAGTCTGTCTCGGACACTTGGTACTGAGGTGACCAAGTTCCCCACAGTTATAACAGGTGATGGCCGAACTGGCCGCTCGAGACTGTGATTCCGCGGGTTTAGACGACACAGGAGGTCGCTCAGAAAAAGCAGAGCCCGCACGGGGTTTCTTGAAAGTTGTCTGACCGCCTTCAGACTGATTACGATTCTTCGATTTCTTACTAGCAGACGAAGGTTGCTGCTTAGCAATTCCTTAGCAGTAAGCTCGTAGGTGAGAGCTTTCTCGATGAATTCGGCCAACGTGGTGCAATTATGATTAAGTAACTGAAGTCTCATACGGTGTTTCAGCCTCTTGCTGAAATACTTGATCTTATCCGCCTCTGAATGAATGATGGATGAGGCGAAAGGAAGAAGTTCCTGAAATTTCTCGGCAATGGCGAGAACATCCTCGTCTGTTGAGGGGTCGGGGGTGAGCAATTCGGCGGCTTGGCCTCTCCGAGTGGGGCCGGATAATACCTCTCCATCATGAGAGTCTTGAACTGATCCCAAGTACAAGATCCTTCGGTGGGCTTCAACGATAACCACCAAGAATGTGCGCTCTTACCCAGGTAGTAAGCCGCAACAGAAACTTTGTGTCCTTCGGGACACTCTACCATAGCAAACAACTTCTCGAAATGCTCGAGCCAATGAATGATATCTGCCGGCTCAGACGAGCCCTCAAAAGTAGGTGGCCTCTGGCGAGAGATATCGCCGATGATATTGCTCACATTCCTCTCTTGCCTCTGAGGTGGCGGCGGAGGAGCCTGTTGATTCTGATTGACGGAGTTATGCATCGTCTCCATCAACTGAGCCACCTGGGACATTTGGGCCATCATGCCCTGCATAAAAGCAAGTGGGTCAACCCGGACACCCTCTGACTGAGCCGTGTCCCGGGTACGACTCCCCGATAGTGAATGATCGCGTCCAGGTGAATGAGTGGCAGCGTCGCTGCTTGATGAATTAGCATTATTCCTCGCGTTTGCATGTGTATTCACACGAGCTCTCGGAATTCGGCCCGCTCCACGGCCTCGTCCTCCACGTCCTCTGCCAGCCCTTTCCATACTGAAGTGGAAAGTCATATGATGATTATATATCTCGCATGAGTATCACATTATGATTATATTATGAAATGATGAAAATGAGCATACGCGCTCAAATACAGCGATTACATGAATGATTAATTGACGTGACATGATTATCTGATGAAGTTACTGAAATGATTATCTTGAATGAGTTAACAAGATTAATGATTTGATCTTCCTGATCAACAACTGAACAATGAAATGAATTGACTGATTGATGAGTTAACCTGACCGTCCTGGTCAAAATGACAATGATGATTGAGGATTGTTAACTGATGAATTATGAATGAATGATTATTGCCAGAAATTATACCATGGCATTAGAAATCTTACAGTTCTTGGTCTGATTGGCTCGGCATTTGCACAGGTCACACGTGACGCGAAAGTCCCATGATACTAGTCCGATGACGATGATTTCAAATGAGACATGACTTGGAGGGTAGTATTCAAAACCACGCTCCGATACCAACTCTGTAACACCCCAAACTAGGCGGATATTACAGTGCCGTGAATCCCCGACTGGGACCCACCAGGCAAATGAAAATGATGACTTAAATAATATAATTGTAGTACCGAACTACATTATATTACCAAATACTCCGATGAGGAGTTTAAGTACATTACACCAGGACAAAACAGAATACTAGTATATTTTATATGGAGATAAAATACACCACCCTGAATAATTAAACATCTCAAACGGAATTTTGCAGCGGAAAAATACAAATGACAGAATAACTGAAATGACTGCAATGACTGAAACAAACGGGATGACTGGGGCCCCCTACTAGTATCACTGGGACTCGTCGCCGTCTACATGCTCTTCCCGTGCCTTTGCCTTGCCGTGACCTGAAAACAAAATCCCCCAATGGGGTCAGTCACACAGAACAACAATCCTCAAGAGTTGAAATTACACAATCATGAATTAACTGAAGTTATGAAATATTCTAAATTATGAATTACGCTGAAGAGGAGTATCATAGTACGCCCATAATGTTCTGTGCAAGTGTACAAGACGAATGACCGGACACACCCGTCCTTGTACCTAATTAGTCTCACGGAGGTAAGCGTTACCGTGTGCACGGTCCGAAGTATCGGTGAACCCAATACGTGACCATCGTGTGCCCGACTAAAAATTCCACACAGCCACACCCGGCCACACAATATGAACCCGGAAGGTCACATGAGCGAGAATGACCATGATGAATATCAATGAATAATAATTAGACAAGGCCAAGATGACTCACCGATTATGAAAGTAATAGTGACGTGATTGATAACCCAATGAAGTGATTTGGAACCGTCGTTCCTCGTGAATGAAATGATTATTCGACAATTACAAGTCTCAAAATGATTAATATTATGATGAATGAATTATGATTATGAGCAATCAACAACAAAAGGAATGAGTATCCTTTTAACCGAGTAAGATTTAACTTACACAACAACGATGAAGAATGTCCGTCCACGAACAACGTCCTAACCAAGATACCGGTCGCTCGAACAACCTTGAATAACAATCATTACCAACAATCGTTCAATACACGTATCAAGCAACAAAACACGACTAACCCAAAGGTCGAAACAACGATAATCAAAATCATAGGGCATTCCAACGAATACATAACCAACCACACAACTTCGGAAATATCCAATCCCGAATATGTCGAAACCCACACCAACATGAGTATTTCGAACTAACAAAACACTTCAATGACATCAATAATCCATTAGGAATCCATAATTCATGATTACAACAACATCAATCGGAAAATCCCCAATTAACCGAAGTCAACCCCAAGGGTTCTTGAAAACAATTCCGAAAATAACCATTAAATCCGTAGGAATATATTTAACCAAGGTAGATAATCCATATCTAACATATTCCAATGATAATCCAAGCTTACACGAAGAAATCGGAAGGAAAACCCAAAAATCCGAAATTCTAGATCCAAGAATTTAATACCTTTGATTCGATGTTTTGGAGATGATGAAGTGATGATTAATCCAACTCAAAGACTTTAAGATGATGATTGATGATTGCACCTTGATGAATACTCTCTAAATCGCCCAAATTGCCAAGAACCGACGAGAGAATGAGAAATAGATGACAAATGACGAAGTCTGACTAAACTGTCCAATTTATAGTCAGTCCAGGTTAGCGTGCGCTAGCCCTTATGAATAGCGTGCGCTAACGAGTAGTTTGGGTAGTCCAGTACCCACTGTCCGAACACGGTAGCGCGCGCTACGTACCTTTTGTAGCGTGCGCTACGACCATACTACTAGCGTACGTTAATGCTCATAGTTAGCGTGCGCTAACGAATAATTTGATGCCCAGTATTGGAATCCAGAAACTGCCTGACCTCTGATCTGACCTCGATAGCGTGCGCTACAACCATTGTTTAGCGTGCGCTATAACATCGATTGCGTACGCTAAAAACAACACATAGCGTGCGCTATGAATTAATCCAGTGCAGTCCAGTAGCCACTGGACTCAACCTGATCTGTCCTTAGCGCGCGCTACACCACATATTAGCGTGCGCTACTACAACTCACTAGCGCGCGCTACTTACCATTCGTAGCGTGCGCTACTTATAACTCACCTGCAGTCCAGTACCTTCTGGACTGCAGCCAGGGAAACCTTAGCGTGCGCTAAAGCTGAGTGGTAGCGTGCGCTACCTATACCCAATTAGCGTACGCTAAAAGGAGTACGTAGCGTGCGCTACTCCTCACGCACAGCTCGCAACGAAAATGACAATGATGATAAACACGGCACGAAACTCCAATCAGATTAGTGATGAATGACGATTGATACACGATACAATTACTCTGAATGATGAATACCATGACTGAATCTGAGTGACAAATGATTAATAATGAGTGAAAATTACTGAGTATCAATTACTGAATGATAAATACTGAATGATAATTACTGAATTACAACCGGGTATTACACCGAGGAGCGGGGAAGCAACCACAGTATCGACATGACGATGAAGTGGCTCACTGATTTAGATTGATGTTGTCTTGTTTTCTAGTTATTTTTCAGAACTCGAGTACGCGTATTTTTGTTGGTTTTTAGAATGCTTGTAATAATGGACACATTTGAATTGTTGAACTAGTTTTGAATTATAATCTTAATGGTACTTTGGTATTATTTTCCGTATTTCTCAAATTAGCCTTGTAAATTCTTATATAAAGGATTTACGGCGCTGTAATTATTCCGAATATATCGGGGTGTTACAATTTCAAAGCATCTTGTAGTACATTAAAAAGTCCTAAACTGGATGTATCTTCTACCACCAAAAACTCTAAAAAGAAATCTTCGACTTGAATCGGAGAACTTGACACATCAACACATCTTATAATCAAAGTCATTTGTTTTTTATGGCTTGCATCCGGAGTACAATCAAGAATAACTGAAAAATACTTTTCCTCTTTGATTTTTTTGATAATTTTACTCTTTATATTCGATGCCAACACCTCAATCACTTCATTTTGATTTTTGTGGCTAAGATAATGACAATGTGTTTTTTTGTCTTTGATAAGCCGAAAGGCAATCATTTGAATGGTGCCTAGAAAGTTTCCATTAGACTCTTCGAAAAGTTTTTCATTTGTTCGACGAAAAGCTAATGTATTCTTTGCTAGACATTTCACAACAACAATTATTCTAACCAAAACTTCTTTCCAATGATCAATATCTTTTTTTATCAATTCCTGCAACTCTTTATCAAGTGTTTGATTTTTGTTCAACCTCAGTCGCAACTCAGACCAAACTTTTAAGTTAGTCATATGTTTCGGACTATTTTCATGAATGCTCAATCTTTGGCCAAGTTGTTTCCAACAGTTTAAACCTTCACTTGCTAGTTGGCTTTTAGATCGACCATCTTTGAAAAGCTTACAACAAAAACAGAACACCTTGTCTAGGTCTTTAGAATAAATCAGCCACTTTCGATCATAACAATCGCCATTTCTTAATTTACGAACATAATATTCACAAGAGAAATGTCTACCTATATTATCTTTTGGAAATATGATGTTGGTTTCCCAAATAGGGCCTTTTTCTACAAGAAAATCTTTCATCTTTGAATTTAGCCCATCCCAAACTCTCGGATCAAATATATTCACACTAATATCATCAAAAAGAGGATTTTTATAATCACAAGCATCGTCTATTTTTTCATCATCACAAACATCATCTATGTTAACATCATCACAAGCATTATCACAAGCATCATCAATATTTTCATCATCACAAGCATCATATATGTTATCATCATCACAGGCATTTTCACAAGCATTATTATCACAAGCATTTTCACAAACATTATTATCACAAACATTATCATCAAAAGGATTATCAACCAAATTCTCAACGGGCCTTCCAGAAACCTTTGCTTGTCTAACAATAAATTTATTCATAGATCCTTGCATAGATTGAACAATTTCTTCTTGTCTTTTTTTCCTTTTTCTATTTTGGGCACTGGATGGTTGTGATCGAGGAAACATATCTAAGCAATTGAAATATATAATATATTCAACAAAGTATACTACGAAGAATAGATAGAAAACACCTAAACCGCTGAATCGAAATCGCCAAATCGAATGGTGTATGCCTTGTTATATTCTCATCGACTCTCGCAGATGTGTCTAAGAGTGTTACAGAAACCACCGAATCAGTCATCAATAGATCACAAATTAACAATTCATACAGAAGATAATTTAGGGTTAGGAAGAATGATTTGTATCTAACTAATAGCAAACCACCATTAAGAAAGAATGATTTTTTTTTTTCAATTAGACCGTAAGTAAAATAATACCTGATTGTATTTAGGGTTAGGCGGGGCAGCAATATAATACCCGGTTGTAATTCTGTCATTATCATTCAGTAATTTCATTCGGTAATTGTCACTATGTAGTTTTTCACTTGTTAATAATCATTCATCCGTGTTCACCGTTCGGAATAACTTCGAGTTGTGTATCAATATTGTTCATTATTTCAACCTTATTCGGGAATCGAGACAAGAGTATTATCTTGATTGTTGTAATTGATTCATTAGTCGATGTTGACGTTGGAATTCATGTCATTTCAAATCTCTTCATTGTTCAAATCGTGTTTTTGTTGGGCGAACCCTTGTAATCATTGCTTGGAACCACCGTTTTGGGGTTTCCGTACTTCCATTTCGTGTTATGGGTTCCTACATATCGATTCCTATTGCTTTATTCTCTTCCCGGGTCATTTTTATTCATTTTAGGACCCAAGGGGGGTGTGGGCCGCGGCACAAGGAGTGTGCGCCGCGGCACACACATTTTCCAGTTTTTGGCCGAGCAGCCTGTACTGTGTGCCGCGGCACATGCCGACGGGGCCTCGGCATACTGCCGAGTCACTGCCGCGGCACACCCGTCAGGGCCGCGGCACACTCGTGTTGCATTTTCAACCAAACCCGTCTGTACCTTGTGCCGCGGCACATGCCGACGGGGCCGCGGCACACTACCGAGTCACTGCCGCGGCACACTCGTCCGGGCCGCGGCACGCTGCCGATCACTGGGGGCAGTTTTGGCCCTGTGCCGCGGCACACTTCGGCTGGGCCGCGGCACATAGTGCAGTCAACCCTATAATTGCGTTTTTTTGAGCGAGATCAGCTCATTCCTTCCATTTTCTTCAACTCATACGAGAGAGAGAGAGAGCTTGAGGAGAGAAACTTTTCATCATCCATCACTTAAGGGTTTGATTTTCTTCATTTTCTTTCGATCGTGAAGCCCGGATAGTCGATCTAACGCGTGTTCTACGGATCAAAGTACTTGGATCTTCAAAGGTAATATTCATCCAACCTCTTGGATTTCGATTTTGTATTGAGATATGATGTTATGGATGTTAAGATCATGTTGTATGAAGTGATATACGCATGATTATGGATATGTTTGATTATTCATTGGATTATTGAAGGATTATTCAAGAACACTTTGAATATTGAGTTGGATTTGGGGGTTTTCGATTAATCGTTGTTGTAATCACGAATTCGAATATTTATATTGGATTTTTGATCGTATTGAAGATGTTTTGTTGGTTTGAAACACTTCTTGGGGATTTGATGTTGGTATTTTTGAGGTTTGGTTATAAACAATCGAAGTTTGGCCACAAAGTGTTCGATATAATGCCCCAATGATTTTGGTTTAATCATATCGATGTTTTGAGTTCGTTATATTCGTGTTTGATACGTGTATTGAACGGATTATTGGTAATTGTGTTATTCAAGGTTGTTCGAGCGACCGATATCTCAATTAGGACGTTGTTCGTGGAAGGATAATTGTCACCGGTGTTGTGTAAGTTAATTCTTACTCGGTTAAAAGGATATTCATTCCTTTTGTTGTTGTTCATTCATAATCATAACTCATTCATCATTGTATTAACCGTATTGAGACTTGTAATTATCGAATAATCATTTCATTCACGAGGAACGACGGTTCCAATCATTTCATTGGGTTATCAATCGCGTCACTATTATTTTCATCTCGGTGAGTCATTCTTGGCCTTGTCGAATTATTATTCATTGATATTCATTTTGGTCATTCTCGTTCATATGACCTTCTGGGTTTATATTGCGTGGCCGGGTGTGGTTGTGTGGAATTTTTAGTCGGGCACGCGATGGTCATGTATTGGGTTCACCGATACATTGGACCGTGCACACGGTAAAGCTTAACTCCGTCAGACTAATTAGGTACAAGGACGGGTGTGTCCGGTCATTCGTCTTGTACACTTGCACAGAACATTACGGGCGTGCTGTGATACTCCTCTTCAGCGTAATTCATAACTAAGGATATTTCATAACTTCAGATAAATCATGATTGTGTATTTTCAACCCTTGAGGATTGTTGTTCTGTGTAACTGACCCCGTTGGGGGATTTTGTTTTCAGGTCACGGCAAGGCAAAGGCACGGGAAGAGCATGTTGATGGTGAGGAGTCCCAGTGATACTAGTAGGGGGTCCCAGTCATTTCAGTCATTCTTATTTCTCTTCATTTGTATTTTCCGCTGCAAAATTCCATTTGAAATGTTTATTTATTCAGGGTGGTGTATTTTATCTTCACATAAAATATACTAGTATTCTGTATTGTCCTGGTGTATTGTACTTAAACTCCTCATCGGAGTATTTGATAATATAATGTGGTTCGGTACTATAATTATATTATTTAATTCATCACTTTTCATTCGCCTGGTGGGTCCCAGTCGGGGGTCCACAACACTGTAATATCCACCTAGTTTGGGGTGTTACAAGCAAGAGAAGAGACTCGGACAAGAACTACTGATGGTGAAGTGGGGCAGCACTCAGCAGCAGCGCCGCCGCATGGCCGCATAATAGAGACGAGAGGCAATAACAGAGAGACGAAAGCAGAGAAGCGAGAGACGAGATTGAGGCGATAAGCGATGACAGAGTACATAGAGTGGAGATCATAGAGGCTTTGAACAAAAATGGATGACATGATGGTAGATAAACAAAAATTAGGAGGTTAGGCCCAATCTAACAATGGTCATTTTTTTCTAGGCCCAAGAGAAGCCTATAAAACTAATATTGAATTGGGGTGGTGATGCCTTTTAAGTTTTGCTTCCCATGGCAAAAGCCATCATTGCCATGGGCTTGGGCCGTCCCTTCAGGGCCCTAAATCATGTTGAGGGCGGTCGCTACTCCGACCTGCGGCAAGAAGAACCAGCTGATTTCAGGGCTGTCGAGAGAGAGAGAGAGAGAGAGAGAGAGAGAGAGAGAGAGAGAGGGAGAGAGAGAGAGAGAGAGAGAGAGAGAGATGTCTGGGGTAAGGGGCGGTGATGGGTCGAACGAGAGAGAGGGTTAGATGAGAATGACTTTCTTATCGAGGGATAGTTATTTTATATCCCTGGAATTCTATTTTAACCCTCGAGTTTCTAATCCTCCGAGTTTGGCCCCAATCAATTCTAAAATCTCCCATAAACTTTAGCCTTCAAATTAAATCAAGCATTTATCATTTTTTTTGTAAAATTATATTTTTCAATCAAATTAAATAATTACGTATATTTATATTCCAATTGTAGGATACGAGAATCAAGAGCACGATCTAGTCGATTCGTAGGCATTCAAGCATTTGCATTCAAGTCATCTCAATTCCAGGTGGGAATTATTACTTGTCAATTTTAATTGCTTTATTTGAACTGTATAGGTGATATGTTATATTTACGATTAACATGCAGTCACATGTTTTTCGTACCAAGTATCAGTATATGATTAACATGTAGTCACATGTTTTTCATACCAAATATCAGTATATGTTTACATGCAGTCACATGTTTACATGCTCAAGTATGTTGATATAACAAATATTCATTCTATGCCTCCATTATGTATTGTAATTATTGTTGACATGTGATGTTCCCACGAGTGATAGAAAGGTCATCCCATTTTTATGTAAAATTTTCAAGTTAATTCGGTATGGAGAGGACGGGTTGCAGAGTAGGCCGGCATATGATTAACATTATAATTATTTCTTTTAATTCCGCTCAAGTTACTATGAACAGTTAACTTTATTTTTAGAAATTATTTTTCGCTGCTGAATTTTGTCGTATTGGAAAATTTAAATCCTTTTAAGTCCCGCAAATATTTTAGAAAATGTATGTTTAGTAACGACTTGAAATTTCTACAAGTTTCTTATGTTTAAAAATATCCCAAAAATACCATTAGAAAAATCAGGTCGTTACATAGTGTGTGTGTGTGTGTGTGTGTGTGTGTGTTGGTCTCTCTCTCTCTCTCTCTCTCTCTCTCTCTCTGTGTGTGTGTGTGTGTGTGTGTGTGTGTGTGTGTTGTTGTGTTTAATTAGTGTTGCTTAGCATATATGTTGGTTAATGTATATGTTTAGCGTGTTAGTGTGTATGTGTTTAATTAGTGTGTGTTTAATTAGTGTATATGTTTAGTGCAAGTGTTAGTATAGTGTTGTTAATTAATGTGTGACTAGTGTGGGCGACTGTTTATGAATATCTACATATTAAATGGATACTATTAACAATATAACGAGATGGGGTAAGAGAAAATCGATAACTCTAGCATCGGGAGGGGGGATTCTGTAGGTTCCAATCGTGCAGATCACATAGCTCGGTATGTGTCAGTAATGCCCGTCCTCATAAAATACTAGTGTCTACTAGGATGAAGTTTACCCGGGGATATAATGGATCATTTAATCTGGCAAATGAGTTGCCTACACTATCCAGGCGATTATCTTTTTAGACTCCCAGACCATGGTCGGCCCCACCACTGCGAGGCGACTGAACCTCGTATGGCTCCTATACACTAGATTTCCCCCGTTCTCCTAGAGGATAGAGCTCTGAAGCTACATCGAGCTCGTCATATGTGGTTCCTACTAGTCCGCCGCTGACTTTGTTTATGTCCCCTATGGTACCGGCGGTCCCAAAGATCGGTTAGTGGGGAGCCCCCCAGCCGTGTAGCTCGATTAGCCTGTACGTGTTTCAGTCGTGTCCAATGAATATGAATTGGGAAAATTGTAAAAATACAGGATAAAATTTTATGCAGAGCTTGGAGAAGAGCATGAAGAGTGACGTATTGTAGGGAGACCGAAGAAGAAGAAGAATATTTGTGGCCCAGTGAAGGGCGTAACACTTGACACATACACTAAGACACATGACCAAGTATGGGCTGAGCGATTTATCTTTTGATGTTGCAACGGTATATAGTCATAATGTCGGGTTTGTCATACAAGACAGGATCCCAAAATTGTGGGCCGAGTAGAAAGATATGCCACAATGCTTGACGGATGTACTAAACAATGCTCTATTGGTAAGTTTACATTTCAATTACATATGGTGCATTTTTTTGTTTAATTTTGTAATTAATTTATCAAAATATATTTTATATTTATATTAGATGTAGATGTGGTTTGATATTCCTTCATTCCTACTATATACTTGGTGTGATGAGGTGCAAGCAACCGAGTCAGTAATTTTAGTAATTGGTCGAGTAATTATTTGTTAATTTTTGTGTTATTTAATATTTATGAATGTCTTATAAGCACAAGTATTGGAATAATGAGTTATACCTATGTTGGGCAACTTGGGGTAATACTCACGAGGTTCCTCTCCAATTGTTCAGGTACCGAGAGTACGAGTGAAAGTGGATATGCACCGAATTTAAATGTAATACTCGGATTTTCAGTATAAATTTTTCACGTTATTTTATCAGAGATATACTGGATAGCTTGGTGCCTATACAGTATGGATAAAATAATATGAGGACTGCGACAGTTGTATATGTACAATTGACGTGATTGGTTGACAGTTATAATTGAGGATATCGTGCATCAGCTGTTTTAATTGTGATATCGGGTATATCATATGAGAATATTATTGGAATGAATATATATATTCAGTATGCCGTATGTTCGTATTCTGTATGCCGAGACATTGGACAAAAATGGCTGAAAATGGCTAAGTACAGCCACATTAGCGCACGCTACAATGTATGCCTAGCGCACGCTAAGATGTATAATTAGCGTACGCTATGGTGCATACTTAGCGCACGCTAAGAGGTTTGAGTTACATACGATAAGGAGGACCCCTAACGTACGCAAGGTATTCTGGATAAGGTCCGGAAGATGGCCGACAGGTAGGCCCAGGCTGTGTATTATCGGCATTTAGCGCACGCTAATGCATTTTGGTAGCGCACGCTAATTTCAGATCGGTCAACAGGGAATCTTAGCTTTCGGCGAGTGGACCCGGCCACTTTCAATGCGTGTCCGGATAAGGTCAACGGATGTTTGTCATGTAGGGCTAGCACAAGCTAAACCATATGGTTAACGCACGCTAATTCCAGATCGGGCAGAGAGAATCCCGGTAATCGTGGATGCTTTCGGCATGTGGGGGCACGGGTGGTAGGTGCAGACTGTTGCAAGTCAAATGCGGATAGCGTACGCTAAGGTTAAGGACTTGCGTGCGCTAGACAGAATGGTTACGTACGTTAATACATGGACATTATGTACGTAAGTTGATGTACGAAGAAAGGCAGTAGCCTCTGGACTGCCCGATAGCGCACGCTATCAAGGAGGGTTAGCGCACGCCAGGGCTGTAGCGCATGCTAAACATAAGGTTTAGCGCACGCTAGCAATTTGTGTTATAAAAGGGGAGAGACGGGTGCTGAGAGGCATTTTGTCCATTCTCCTTCCTTCAGTCGATAGAGAGAGCTTTGGGAGGTACTTGAAGTTCCTAAACACTCTGAAATGATGATCTTTAACAAGATTAAGATAGATAGCATGGATTAAGGCCTTGTTCTTGAAGTTATTCATGATTCTTGGAATGAAGTTCAATTGTTCTTCTTCTTGGTTCGTCCATACAAGGTAATTCTCGTATCTCTTTGATAGTTTTCGTTTTTAAAGGATTATTACTTGTGAGGGAGCATGTTGGATTATAATGTGACGATGTTATATGAGATTTATTGGAATTGTGATAAGAGAATTCAGATGTTAATCATGATTCTTGTGGTTTGAATTGTGTTGTTCGTCTTCTTGAGATAAGTTGGTTAATCCTTCTCCTCATTTTCGGATGTTGATGTTGTTGTTGTTATCACCTTCATATGATGATAGTTATGGTGTTGTTTATCTTCAAGAGATATGGCGATTTATGTCTCCATTCATTTCGGATTTTGATGTTAAGGTGATATATGGATATATATGACTTGGGTGGTTATTTGCATGTTAGCATATCGGATTATGATGGTTGTCATGAACATGATTATGGAATCATGGTATTCTTGGAGTTCTTGGTATATATCACATCAAAGAGAGAGGATATATATTGATTTGATTATAAACATGGATAAGATAATGTTGATTTTAGTAATTGAGTTCGTATGTTCTTGATAAGATATGGATCATGATGATGAGATTGAATTTGGAAAGGTTATGTTTGATCTTGGAGTATGGTTTTCGTTACATTCGAATTCGTAGTCTCAAGATGTTAGTTGTAATACCCGAGATTTCTGATATGTATTTGGGACTTGTGATATTGTAATTGTTTCACTTTGATATGACTATTATTCTCCGTATTTCATAATCCGGTGTTGTTGAGCGTATGATTTCATGAATGTGATTTAAAAAGTGTGATTCTGCGCATGTAGCGCACGCTATCATCTAAGTGTAGCGTACGCTAACTTGGATCCATAGCGCACGCTACGAAGGAACCTTAGCGCACGCTATACGTGGTCAATATGATTGAGACGTGTTGGTAGGTGAGATCAGGCTGGGGATCTTGGTCGGATTGTGTCGGGATGAACCTGGACGGCTTTCGGGAAAAAGCTAAGTCAACGCGTTAGCGCACGCTACTCATATAAGGATAGCGCACGCTAAAGGCTGAGTACAGTGAAATCAGTAACGTTTTAGATAGCCATTAGCGCACGCTATGAATATGGACTAGCGCGCGCTAATAACCATTTTCTATATATAGGACAACATCCTTTTTCATATTTTCAGATTTTTCACTCCCCCATCCGAATTCTTGAACTTAGAAAGTCACTCTCTTCATCCTAAACACTTCTTGCCGGCATCCTAGCTCGTGTTGAAGATTGTAGATCATTGGGGATTGGTGTTCAAGCCTTCGACGTTGGATTGCTTCGAATTCCTCCTTGTTCTTCACTACTTTGAGGTAGGTGATTCTTCACCAATACTAAGTACTAGTATGAAGGACGTTTTGATCATGATAATCTAGTCAGTTAAATTCGTTAGTAGTCGAACATCATGTGTTAGAAGGATATTTTGGACGTTTCGGCACTTGTTCATCGTATAAACCATTGAACCTTTTTAGTATATGGACTCCTAAGCATATTCATGTATCTTCAAACCAATTATGACCAGTATATGGAGATTACCTAGTTCGTATGTTTTACGTAAGGAATCATATGTTTTGAGACTTGGAATGAACTGAACTTAGAATATTTTCTTGAAGATCAAGATGAATTATGGTGTAGTAATGATGATACGTATCCTTGTGCCTCGTAGTCATTTAATCCATAAAGATCTTTCATAAACCCTATGAGCATGATATGCACGGAGTTGGCATGTATTAACACCGAGGATTTCATGAGTTTCTTCACCTTTAGCTCAAGTTTTTACCCAGTAGTGACTACCATGCACGATTAGCGCACGCTAAGATGTATATATTAACGTGCGCTATCGGGAATGAGTAACGTACGCTACGTTGGGTACGTAACGTACGTTATATCATCGTGCGGAAATCGATCGCTCGAGAGGATCACAAGATACAATTTAGCGCACGCTAAACTTGGTCATTTGCGACGTTAACGGACGAGCTTAGCGCACGTTACGTGAGTACGTAGCGCGCTAAGTAGTTCAGCGTAATTCATTTTTAGAGCTTGCGGCCGTAAACCGAATTGTTAGACGCTCGCATTTACTTGAGAGGAATTCTTTATTATTTCTTAGGTCCGAGCCTTGCATAGGGGACGATCGAGGGGCGGTGGCATACAGACGCGTGTCATTTGTTGGAGTATTTCATTCTTGCCATTTTCGAGGCAAGTATCATATGTTGAGTTTGATTTATATTGGAACTTTGATCATGCATATGGTTCTGTTCATGTTGTGGAATATGAGATTTATTTCTTGAATTTCTCGTGATATTCGTTGTTAATTGTTCGTATTGATGAATATATTGAAATGCATATATGTATGCATAATTGATTGGTTTATGGTATAAATGATCCGAGGGGGGGTCATGAGGATCTATGCTGAGGGCGCTGGATCGAATGTCCACCATGCGTTGGTCCGACGGGATCATCATGGGGATCTATACCAAGGGCGCTGGATCGCTGGATTACCCTGTATTGTGTTGGTGGAATCGTGAGGATTCATATCGTTGGATTCCGATGACGGAAGTCCGTTTTGCATATTTTATGATGCACTGATGATTTATGTATTATGATACTTGTACTAGCATTGTTTTGCTAACCCCTTCGGGGGTGGACATTGTTTTGATGTTCAGGTAGCCGAGGAGCGGGGAAGCAACCATAGTACCGACAGGACGATGAAATGGCTCAGTGATGTGGTTGATGTTTATTTGTTATTGTGATTTGTCTTTTTGGTTCATTCAGTACTCGAGTACGTATGTTTTAATAATGTCATTTTCGATATGGTTGTATAAGTTAACTCATTGGATCAGTTGAACCAAATCTGTATTTTGAACTTCAGTTGTACGATTGGATTATATTTACATTTCTTTTAAATTAGCCTTGTAAATCCTTACCTAAAGGGTTTACGGCGCTGTAATTATTCCGAATATCTCGGGGTGTTACAGAATATAGTATCAGAGCTAAGATTCATGGATATCTTGGCAGTCGGGTTAGTTGGGTCTGTTTACATTATTTGATTATTGGTCGGTTGTAACATCACTACTGAGCCAGCATCATCATGTGGACCGTGGTTGTAAGTTTCCTAATCTCAAATACTACCATTTTATTTGATTCATGTTTTGTAAACATTGATGGACTTACTTTTAGAAAGTTTGCCCTGGATATTGAGTATTTGTGTTTATAGTATGTTGAGAGGAGGTCGTGGACGCGGACGCGGTCGTGGACGCGGACGTGGAAATGCGAGACAAGAAGATTCGGTGTCTACCCCAGAAATAACCGCTAGTCGAACGGATTCCCATTCCGGAGGACAACAGGGATCAGCAAATAATAATGCAGATCCTAATATGCCGGGAGTGCTTCAGCAGGTGGTTGCTCAGATAAACCAGTTTGCTCAAGTTGTGGATCGCATGCAGATGGCGATGGGACAGCAGCATAACGTGGATAATCGGGGAGATAAATGGCTTACTGAGGTGATCAAATTGCATCCTCCGAAATTTGACGGTTCTGCTGAGACGCTTTCTTGGGATCACTGGCTGAAGGAGTTAGAGAAGATTTTTGCGGGGATTAACTGTCCCAACGACAGAAAAGTTCCGGTCGCCCAGTATCTTCTGACGGGGGAGGCTTTCGACTGGTGGGAGGCCATTCGACCTGAGGAGCATAATGTCGACTGGACGGAGTTCAAATTAATGATGGAAGCGTAGTATTGCCCTCGCCCAGTTAGAGAGGCCCGAGTCCGGGAGTTTTTCTCACCACAAAATTCAGAGGCATCTGTGACGGACGTGATTAAGACTTTTAATCACCAGCTGACTTATGTGCGCCACTTGGTCAGAACTGAGGCGGAGAGGATTTTTCATTTCAACATGCGAATGAAACCGGAAATTCAGCAATATATGTCCGGATTTGAATGTACCACCTTGCGACAGTATCAGGACAAGGCGCTGGCCTATGATATGAAAGAGGCGGCAGTAGAGAAATCAACGGAAGCAAAGAAGCAGAAAGTGGCTGGCAACTTCACGGAGAATAAGAGTAGTGGGCCTCGCAGGGGCCAGTCCTCTTTTAATTCATCCAGGAGGCCTCCGCATCCGTCTCGAGGTGGAAAGAAGTTCCGGGCAGCACCAACCGTTTCAGACGCAGGAAAGAAATGTTATAACTGTGGCAAAGTGGGGCATGTTCGACGTGACTATTTCGCGCCTACTGTGACTTGTTTCGAGTGTGGACAGGAAGGGCATCGCGCAACATTTTGTGGGAATACGACTCGATCTTTTGGCACTCGCACTCCTGTACCAGTTCCGAAGGACACTAGTGTAAACCAGACGCAGCAAAGTGGTTTCCAGCAGCAGAATGTTGGGAAAAGAGAAGCATCTAGCGCTGGGTCCGTCCCTCCACGTATCTACGAAATGAAGAAGTCAGACGATCAGAACACGGCTGTTGCATCAGGTACGATTCAGATCCTTTTGCAACCAGTTAGTGTCTTATTCGATTCAGGAGCTACGCATTCATTTATATCTTTGAACTGTGTTAATCGTTTGAAAATCTCGTGCTTGTATGATTGTGAACCTTAGGTTGTGGGTTTACCGAGCGGAGAGAAAATTGTGGGAACCCTAGAATCTAGAGATTTTCCAATGTCTATAGGAGGGAGAGATTGGCCATCGAATCTTATTGTAGTTGACATCTACGGTGACGATTTAATTCTCGGAGACGATTGGCTCAACCGTTATGGAGCTATTCTGAATTACCAAAATAGAGTCATTTCTATCATTGCTGATGACAGATCTGAACAATTATTCCGAGGATGGAGACCGGGAATCTCGGGAAAATTGATCAAGGCAATGAAAGCCGTGAAATTACTGAAGCAGGGATGTCATTGTAACACCCCCAAAACCATATGAGAATATTACACGCCGTAGACCCTTTCCACAAGGATCTACCAGGCTAAACATCCATAAACAACCAAATGCTTGCCCAGCCAGGGTCAAACAATAAAATGATACAGATCGATATGGTCACTTACACGTGAATACACAGACCGATGAGGTCACATAACCCAATCGATAAAACTGACTTAAATAACATTACCCACACAGGGGTCGAAATACAATACAGCGGAAGACTGAAATCAACTCTGACAACACAACAAAAATCAAGACAACTCTCGACTCATGATTAGTATCGCAGCTCGTCATCCTCTTGTGCCAATCCTGTGACTTCTCCCCTGAATCTGCATGTACCTGGACGCAAAACAGACATCCACCCCCCAATTACTCGGGGGTTTGTAAAACTCCACTGTTTTACTAGTGCAAGTATCAAATCATACCAAATGTAACAAGCAAATAATAATCGTGAATCCAATATAATAATCAAGTATCAAAATATTCCCAGGAGGTTTTCACAAGGGAAGATAAGCTATGAAGCATTCGAAAATAAGATTATCATCTCGGGAATTTTTAGATTTTCAAAACCTTTAAGACCTCAAGTCCTGATTCACAAAACCTTTCGAAAAACTTTAGGGCCTTAACCCGATTCTCGTTTCAAAGCACACTAGATAATATATCATTATGAGTCCGAGACCCATATTTAAAATGTTACCCAAATAATCATTGCTACACGATCATTGTTCGTACACATCATGTACCGAACTCCAGAGGCCTCGACGGACCTTACCCGGACCACACACCGTCGTACACATCATGTACCGAACTCCGAGGCCTCAACGGACCCTACCCGGCCACAAACATCGTTCGTACACATCATGTACCGAACTCCGCAGGTCTCGCTGACCCTACCCGGATCACACACCTTGTTCGTACACATCATGTACCGAACTCCGCAGGCCTCGCTGGACCCTACCTGGATTACACACCTTGTTCGTACACATCATGTACCGAACTCCAGAGGCCTCGTCAGACCCTACCTCGATTACACACCTTGTTCGTACACATCATGTACCGAACTCCAGAGGCCTCTTCAGACCTTACCTGGAACACACACACATCGACACGACACAACTCATAATCATCAAATATCAAGCCATTCCACATTACGTACAACAATGAGCATAATTAATCAATCACATTGATCGCCACAAAATCGTACGTCCCACGCACATAACACAATCTCAACACTCGCAACAACTATCGTCAATCAACGACACATAACCAGCATAACACACGTTCGGTACACAATACATTGCACAACCGAGTGTACAACCATCCCATATGTACGTCGCAATCCTTCACAAATGGCACAACGCCTAACACGTATACTAATATAACATTATTATCACAAAGTCTTCAAATTACGGAAAACACAACCAACTCAAACGGAACATAATTACGAAGGCAAGCAAAATCATCATACATATCATACGTAATTACTAGTCGCAAGATACAAGTCGTATAGTAAGATACTTGCCTTAATAACCGCTACCAAACGCTCCGAAGAACACGGTTCGACCGGGAAGCTCGGACCCCGAAGAAGACAACGAACGGAAGGGTTCCGACTCGAGTTCTTCACAAGAATTCGACCCTAACAACATATAATCAATAAATCATCGATCATACGAGGAAGAATAATGGTAGAACGCTCGAATTCTCTTTGTGACATTTTATCGAACACCTTCAAGGCGTCGATAAAATACTCAATAAAACGACAAATCCGTGGCAATCCAACCGTGGAATAACAAGGAATTAGATATAATATAGCTTAACAATCATCAATCCATCAATATTCTGAGTTAAAACGGATTAAACGGACAAATCGAACAAAATCCCCAAAACTATATTTCTAGAAAATCTGACCTGATTCGCTCGATCAAAGGATATTATAGGACGGATTATTGATGATATGAACCTCAAAACTTCATGTATTTATTGTATAACAACATGCCTCCATGATTGATCAAGCTTCAGCCGCGGAATGGAAGAAAACGAGTGAGAAAAAATGAGTGAAACCCGACTGCTCTGCCATATTTATACTGCTGCCGGACACGGCGCAGCAAACGGCCCACACCAGCGCCGGGTGTCTCGGCCGTGTCTCGGCAGGCTGCCGGTCCTGGCCGACCCGGCGCAGGACACGGCGCTGCGCGCGCTGCTTCAAGCCTGTGTCACCAAAGAATCTGTGCACAAAATGAAGAATCACAACGACGATCCGAACGACCCCGAAACCCGAACCTGAATACGAACCGAAGATACGGTTACGAAGTACTCGCAAAGACGAATCTAAGAGCTAATAGAACACACGATTCCGACCACCCGAAGGCTCGAAATTCGACAACCGAAGGTAATTACCCCAAACTTTGGGAAATTACGAAAATGGCCCAAAACGTCCGAAAATCACGATACGTGATCGAATAACCAAACCGAAGTTCACAACACGTCTAACAAAGTTAAACGGACTTACGGGAAACTCGAAACAGTAATTTTGAACGAGATTCACGAGAATCGAACTCGAGTGCGGAAAAGTCGTTAATAAACACGGAACTCAACAAAACAATACCGAAACGAACTCGGATGACAAAAAGTGCAGAATTAATCATTCTCAGAATGACGAGACGGTCCCAAGCGAGTCATCGAAACGGACCTCCGCCGAAAAAAAAAAGAAAATTACCGGAAATCCGAAATTGCGGATATTACATTCTACCCTCCTTAAAAGAAGTTTCGTCCCGAAACTTAAATCAAGTAGGGAGAAGCAATATCCTGCCAGGAAAACTCAATGAGATACACAAGAACCGAAAAAAAATCGCGCCCAACGGCGAAACGTTACAAGCAACGCAAAGGAATATACGGCGTGAAAACACGCCCACGACGACTAACACAACGCCACCGACTATGTTTCAAAACAACAACGAGTAATTAACAACACATCACATGCACACATTTAATCAAAGAAACGCACACGACAACAAGTCGCACCCGACCACAACGACTATACGGTAGAAACAAATATAGTATTATGATAGAATTCACTCTGATTCTCGTCAACAAGAAAATGTCCGACGTCAAGACACAAACAATTCAAGAAATATAAAATGAGAATACTGGACATTACATTCTATCCTATTAAAAATAAGTTTCATCCCGAAACTTAAAATAAAACATCATGGTAGAATACAAACAAAACCAAAAAGTTCACGCAACAAATATCAATTTCTACACGAATTACAGCACGAAGTACGATACACAACTACATGGCACTCCCCGAGTAGGAACGAAAACCCAATTCCCGAACATCTTGGCAACGGTCTCACAATGCACCGCTCGGTAACCCACTTGGCCACACTCGAAACAGTTGACTAACGGTGAACGACAATTCTTCGCAGTACGAGATCAGGCAACAACAGTCAGACAACCCCGTTCGAACAACAACGATCGAACAACAACGATCAAATAACAATGATCGAACAACAATGATCAAACAACAATGATCGAATGACAACAGTCGAACAATGACTCCGAAGTCCCCACTTCAACTCCAGACATTAAAAGAACACATTAAAAGAACTGGTAGAAAGTGAAAGATGTTACTTCCAAACAAGGTTCACAAGAATCGAACCGAACTCAGAAAGGTCACGATGACAGGCAGGTCGATCTGAAACAAGGTCACAACCAGTTCGAACGATGACAACTGAGACATCAAACAAGTTCAAAACGTATCGACGAACACGTGCAAGTCGATAGAATTTAGAAGGAGAAACTGCAGAAGTCAAATATAGTACGGGTATTACATCCGACCTCTTATAAAAGAAATGTCATCCCCGCAACTCACAACAACGGAAACAAGGTAACAACACAAAAAGCATCCGACAGGAAAATCTCCCATGGATCTCTCAAAGCCGATCCTGATATCTGTCCGGGCGCGAACTCCGAAAGTCTCAAGAGCCATTCGCAAAATCAATTCGTGTCCCCAAACGCTAAGCATCGACGAGAAGGACAATTTACACGTGCATGCCCCAGCACATCACGGTTGAAATACCTCGGCTCGGCATACCGAAAATACAAATGCTAGATACAATGGGGCATAAAGTCGCAAAACAATATAGCGGAGATGCCAACTCAGCACAACAAAGAATCACGACGGTATCGTTCGGCGACTTCAACGGCCCGAACGATAACCAGCACCTAATTACAAACATTATGAAACAATCACACATGTACACAAACGTATAAACCCAAGCTTCAACAGCTCACACTCGTGCGACAACACGCAAATCACCACGAGGCGATAAACAGTAAACACCAGTTCACACCTCTCACAGAGGGCTAGTGCAATAAATGCATGGCAACGCCTCGACGTTCATGCCACCAATTCGATCATACACGGGAGCAAACATCATAACGACAACGCGAACATCATACATACATACCCAACCCTCAAACGGGAATGGATAGGTTTTGAAAACGAAAACCTCCTTTTGAAAATAATTTTGGAAACACCGATTGATCTTGAGTATCACCCTTCAATAACAATACAATCGTGAAACATCGTTATCGAGACTTTGGAAACTATTTCGCATTCGATAAAAATGAGGACAATTTCTTTTCGTGAAAAACTTTTGGAAGTATTCGACCCTCGGGTCTAAGTAAAAGTGTTTCTAAAACATTGGAAAATATCTCAAAACATTTTGGTCCTCGAGGTAGAAGAATCTTGAAACATATTGTGGCACCTTGGATGTACCACAAGAAAATAATTCATTTTAAAAGGACGTCTCGAAATTTATTTTCTAAGGTACTCAAAGTTTTCAAAGATAATTTAATGGGCTAGAATGCCCAAAAATTTCAGATAATTACACGGAACATTATAGCGCCGTGGGTCCCGCGCCGGAACCCACCAGACTAAAAACCATTTACAAAACGCCAAAAAGGTCGATGACGGTAATATTTTACAATGTCCGAAGTATTTCAAAACACATTTTTCAAATACCATCGGATTGTGTCATTTGAAAATACACGGCCCATTTGTCAAAATTTAACAAATTTTAAAAATCCATATAAACCATGGTTTGACCGCACCACCAAAATATTTTCCAAAAATCGATTTCTACAAAATTCTCAAAATGTAAAGTCCTTCAGGAAACATTCTCAAACTTACCCATAGCAGACAAAAATTACAACATTCCAAAAACAGTCGAATTTAAAACCATATACTCAAATGGAAACTAGGGTCGCCAATTCAATCAAATGCATCTCGTGGTATCAATTTTAAACACACAGCAAAATCATTCATCGGAGTTTCTCACAAACTCTACCGTCGGTACCTATTCGAAACCCATCAAGGTTTAAAACTTTCACAACCTACCACCCCACCCGGTGGTTCAAAGATAAAACAATAACGTGCCCAGTTCTATACACATACTATGTGTCACAAGTATTAAACACAACTATATTACACAATACTGTGTAAATAAAATTATGCACCACAATTAACTCACTAAGATAAAATCGAGATACACAGGTATTACGCATAAAGGAGGAGACTTACATCCACAGGTCGCACGGAGGTGACGGTCGCCCACGATACTAATCTCGTCCGACAACATAACCGACACGTTGTGACTACGCACAACTCAACTTGTCACCTGACGACTCGAACGACAAGACCACACATTACTCGACAAACCACGACTCGACTCGACCCGACAGCCTAGGTTTCCGCAACCTAATGCTCTGATACCATAAATGTAACACCCCCAAAACTATATGGGAATATTACACGCCGTAGACCCTTTCCACAAGGATCTACCAGGCTAAACATCCATAAACAACCAAATGCTTGCCCAGCCAGGGTCAAACAATAAAATGATACAGATCGATATGGTCACTTACACGTGAATACACAGACCGATGAGGTCACATAACCCAATCGATAAAACTGACTTAAATAACATTACCCACACAGGGGTCGAAATACAATACAGCGGAAGACTGAAATCAACTCGACAACACAACAAAAATCAAGACAACTCTCGACTCATGATTAGTATCGCACTCGTCATCCTCTTGTGCCAATCCCGTGGATCGCTCCCCGAACTGCATGTACCGACGCAAAACAGACATCCACCCCCGATTACTGGGGTTAGTAAAACTCCACCGTTTTACTAGTGCAAGTATCAAATCATACGAAATGTAACAAGCAAATAATAATCGTGAATCCAATATAATAATCAAGTATCAAAATATTCCTGGAGGTTTTCACAAGGGAAGATAAGCTATGAAGCATTCGAAAATAAGATTATCATCTCTGAATTTTTAGATTTTCAAAACCTTTAAGACCTCAAGTCCTGATTCACAAAACCTTTCGAAAAACTTTAGGGCCTTAACCCGATTCTCGTTTCAAAGCACACTAGATAATATATCATTATGAGTCCGAGACCCATATTTAAAATGTTACCCAAATAATCATTGCTACACGATCATTGTTCGTACACATCATGTACCGAACTCCAGAGGCCTCGACGGACCTTACCCGGACCACGCACACTGTTCGTACACATCATGTACCGAACTCCGGAGGCCTCAACGGACCCTACCCGGCCACAAACTTCGTTCGTACACATCATGTACCGAACTCCAGAGGTCTCGTCAGACCCTACCTGGATCACACACCTTGTTCGTACACATCATGTACCGAACTCCAGAGGCCTCGTCACACCCTACCTGGATTACACACCTTGTTCGTACACATCATGTACCGAACTCCAGAGGCCTCGTCAGACCCTACCTGGATTACACACCTTGTTTGTACACATCATGTACCGAACTCCAGAGGCCTCGTCAGACCTTACCTGGAACACACACACATCGACACGACACAACTCATAATCATCAAATATCAAGCCATTCCACATTACGTACAACAATGAGCATAATTAATCAATCACATTGATCGCCACAAAATCGTACGTCCCACGCACATAACACAATCTCAACACTCGCAACAACTATCGTCAATCAACGACACATAACCAAAGATAACACACGCTCGTACACAATACATTGCACAACCGAGTGTACAACCATCCCATATGTACGTCGCAATCCTTCACAAATGGCACAACGCCTAACACGTATACTAATATAACATTATTATCACAAAGTCTTCAAATTACGGAAAACACAACCAACTCAAACAGAACATAATTACGAAGGCAAGCAAAATCATCATACATATCATACGTAATTACTAGTCGCAAGATACAAGTCGTATAGTAAGATACTTGCCTTAATAACCGCTACCAAACGCTCCGAAGAACACGGTTCGACCGGGAAGCTCGGACTCAAGAAGACAACGAACGGAAGGGTTCCGACTCGAGTTCTTCACAAGAATTCGACCCTAACAACATATAATCAATAAATCATCGATCATACGAGGAAGAATAATGGTAGAACGCTCGAATTCTCTTTGTGACATTTTATCGAACACCTTCAAGGCGTCGATAAAATACTCAATAAAACGACAAATCCGTGGCAATCCAACCGTGGAATAACAAGGAATTAGATATAATATAGCTTAACAATCATCAATCCATCAATATTCTGAGTTAAAACGGATTAAACGGACAAATCGAACAAAATCCCCAAAACTATATTTCTAGAAAATCTGACCTGATTCGCTCGATCAAAGGATGTTATAGGACGGATTATTGATGATATGAACCTCAAAACTTCATGGATTTATTGTATAACAACATGCATCCATGATTGACAAGCTTCAGCCGCGTAATGGAAGAAAACGAGTGAGAAAAAATGAGTGAAACCCGACTGCTCTGCCATATTTATACTGCTGCAGGACACGGCGCAGCAAACGGCCCACACCAGCGCCGGGTGTCTCGGCCGTGTCTCGGTCAGCCGGGTCCCGCCGACCCGGCTCAGACACGGCGCTGCAGCGCTGCCAGGCCGTTTCGCCTGTGTCACCAAAGTCTCCAGGCACAAAATGAAGAATCACAACGACGATCCGAACGACCCCGAAACCCGAACCTGAATACGAACCGAAGATACGGTTACGAAGTACTCGCAAAGACGAATCTAAGAGCTAATAGAACACATGATTCCGACCACCCGAAGGCTCGAAATTCGACAACCGAAGGTAATTACCCCAAACTTTGGGAAATTACGAAAATGGCCCAAAACGTCCGAAAATCACGATACGTGATCGAATAACCAAACCGAAGTTCACAACACGTCTAACAAAGTTAAACGGACTTACGGGAAACTCGAAACAGTAATTTTGAACGAGATTCACGAGAATCGAACTCGAGTGAGGAAAAGTCGTTAATAAACACGGAACTCAACAAAACAATACCGAAACGAACTCAGATGACAAAAAGTGCAGAATTAATCATTCTCAGAATGACGAGACGGTCCCAAGCGAGTCATCGAAACGGACCTCCGCCGAAAAAAAAAAGAAAATTACCGGAAATCCGAAATTGCGGATATTACAGTCATGGACTTTGGTGCTATGCCATGAGGAAAGAGGAAGGAGTAGAGCTCTCGTCTATTTCAGTTGTGAATGAGTTCTCAGATGTATTTCCTGACGAACTACCTGGGTTACCTCCGCAGAGAGAAGTGGAATGCACTATCGAATTAGAGCCTGGAGCCGCTCCTATTTTTAGAGCACCTTACCGCATGGCGCCAACCGAGATGTATGAACTCAAGAAGCAATTGGAGGAATTGTTACAGAAGGGTTATATTCAACCTAGCGTTTCTCCTTGGGGAGCGCCCGTTCTCTTTGTCCGGAAGAAAGACGGATCCCTCCGACTGTGCATTGATTACAGGGAGCTCAACAAGATGACGATCAAGAATAAGTTTCCTATACCTCGGATCGACGACTTGTTTGATCAACTGCAAGGGGCAAGGGTATTCTCGAAGATTGACTTGCGATCAGGATACCACCAGTTGAGAATTAAGGAATCGGATATACCGAAATATGCTTTCAGATCCCGGTACGGGCATTATGAATTTGTAGTGATGCCATTTGGACTTACCAATGCTCCTGTGGTATTCATGCAATTGATGAATCGGGTATTCTTAGAATACTTGGATAAATTTTTGGTCGTCTTCATTGATGACATCTTGATATATTCGAAGGACGCAGAGGAGCATGCCGAACATTTGCGTGTGGTTTTGAGCACCTTGAGGAAGGAACAGCTGTATGCAAAGCTTTCCAAATGCGAGTTCTGTCTTAGGGAAATAACTTTCCTTGGGCATGTGATATCAGCTGACGGAGTCCAGGTGGACCCAAAGAAAGTCGAAGCAATCTTGGAATGGGAAGCTCCTAATAACGTGAAAGAAGTCCGGAGTTTCTTAGGACTTGCTGGATATTATCGCCGCTTTGTAGAGGGATTTTCCAAAATTGCTCGTCCGCTCACTCAGCTGTTACAGAAAACTCAAAAGTTCACGTGGGATGAGAAATGCCAGGCTGGTTTTGATGAACTTAAGAAGAGATTGACGACAACACCTATATTAGCGTTACCAGATGGAACTGATGGATTCATGGTATACAGCGACGCTTCAAATCAGGGTCTGGGATGTGTGTTGATGCAAAAGGATAAGGTGATTGCCTATGCTTCTCGACAGTTGAAACCGTACGAGGTTAATTACCCGACTCATGATCTGGAGCTAGCAGCTGTGGTCTTTGCCTTGAAAATTTGGCGACATTATTTGTACGGCACTCATTGCCAGATCTTTACAGATCATAAGAGCCTCAAGTACATTTTCAGTCATAAAGAATTAAACATGAGGCAGAGAAGGTGGCTGGAATTGATCAAGGATTACGACTTGGAGATTCTCTATCATCCGGGGAAAGCAAACGTAGTAGCCGATACTTTGAGCCGTAAACCTGTTTCTCTTCGAGTGTTGGAAGCACTTACATCCCAAACCAGCATTCAACGGGAACTGATCCGCGAAGGGATTGAAGTATGAGCACCAGGAATCCAAGGGCAACTATATGTGATGGAACTGACTTCATCATTAGTCGAGGAGATCAAATCTAAGCAGTTAAACGATTTTCTGATCCTTCGGTTATGTGACGAAGTAAAGAAAGGAAAGGCCCCAGGATTCATGATACAAGATGATGGAGTTCTGAGATTTCAGAGTCAACTTTGCGTTCCCGATGATGATGATTTGAGGCGGGCAATTCTGAAGGAAGCTCATAGTGCACCTTATTCTATTCACCCGGGCAGCAGTAAGATGTATAAGGATCTAAAAAAAACTTCTGGTGGGGGAATATGAAGAAGGACGTAGCAGAGTACGTTTCGAAGTGTTTGACTTGTCAGCAGGTTAAGATTGAACATCAGCGACCTGCCGGAATGTTGAAGCCGCTTCCGATCCCTGAGTGGAAGTGGGAGGATATCTCGATGGATTTCATCACCAATATGCCAAGGACCAAAATGGGAATGAACATGATTTGGGTTATAGTTGATCGACTAACCAAGTCGGCTCATTTCCTAGGAATTAAAGATACATGGGGACCCGAGAGATTGGCGTGAGTATTCATTGCAGAGGTAGTCAGATTGCATGGGACGCCGAAGACCATTATTTCAGATCGAGATGGTCGCTTCGTGTCGCACTTCTGGAAGGCAGTTCACAGGGCTTTGGGGACTGAGCTCAACTTTAGCATGGCTTATCATCCCCAAACGGATGGTCAGTCTGAAAGGACTATACAAACAGTAGAAGACATGCTTAGAGCTTGTGCCTTAGATTGGTCGACTGATTGGGAAGTTCATTTTCCGTTGATTGAATTCACCTACAATAATTGTTGGCATGCTTCTATTATGATGGCACCATTTGAAGCTTTGTACGGGAGAAGATGCCGATCACCCCTGTGCTGGGATGATTCTTCGGATTTGATCGGGACGGAACCGGAATTGATAGTTCAGACTCAAGAGAAGATAGTTTTGATTCGAGAGAGACTGTTGACTGCCCAGAGTCGACAGAAGTCTTATGCAGACAAACGTCGTCGCCCCCTAGAGTTCGACGTTGGGGACCATGTACTATTGAAGGAGTCTCCTACACGAGGGATTTTCCGTTTTGGGAGGAAAGGTAAGCTAAGTCCGAGATATATCGGGCCATTCGAGATCCTCGAGAGAATTGGGGATTTAGCATACAGGTTGGCCTTACCGCCATCGCTGAGCCACGTTCACAATGTGTTTCACGTATCCCAATTGCGGAAGTATGTACCGGACCCCAGTCACGTCATTGATTTCGACGAGATCGAGATAGCTAATGACGGCACCTTCGAGGAAAGACCAATCAAGATACTTGAGAGTCGGATTAAACAATTGAGGAATAAACCAATACACTTGGTTAAAGTACAATGGTCACGACACGGAGTTGAAGAGGCCACTTGGGAAACGGAGGACAGTATGAAGACTAGATATCCCGAGTTGTTTTCATCGTAAGTTTCGGGACGAAACTTCTTTTTAGGGAGGAAGGATGTAATACCCGAGATTTCTGATATTTATTTGGGACTTGTGATATTGTAATTGTTGCACTTTGATATGAGTATTATTCTCCATATTTCATAATCCGGTGTTGTTGAGCGTATGATTTCATGAATGTGATTTAAAAGTGTGATTCTGCGCATGTAGCGCACGCTATCATCTAAGTGTAGCGTACGCTAACTTGGATCCATAGCGCACGCTACGAAGGAACCTTAGCGCACGCTATACGTGGTCAATATGATTGAGACGTGATGGTAGGTGAGATCAGGCCGGGGATCTTGGTCGGATTGTGTCGGGATGAACCTGGACGGCTTTCGGGAAAAAGCCAAGTCAACGCGTTAGCGCACGCTACTCATATGAGGATAGCGCACGCTAAAGGCTGAGTACAAAGGAAATCGATGCGTTTGTATAGCCGTTAGCGCACGCTATGAATATGAACTAGCGCGCGCTAATAACCATTTTCTATATATAGGACACCATCCTTTTTCATATTTTCAGATTTTTCACTCCCCCATCCGAATTCTTGAACTTAGAAAGTCACTCTCTTCATCCTAAACACTTCTTGCCGGCATCCTAGCTCGTGTTGAAGATTGTAGATCATTGGGGATTGGTGTTCAAGCCTTCGACGTTGGATTGCTTCGAATTCCTCCTTGTTCTTCACTACTTTGAGGTAGGTGATTCTTCACCAATACTAAGTACTAGTATGAAGGACGTTTTGATCATGATCATCTAGTCAGTTAAATTCGTTAGTAGTCGAACATCATGTGTTAGAAGGATATTTTGGACGTTTCGGCACTTGTTCATCGTATAAACCATTGAACCTTTTTAGTATATGGACTCCTAATCATATTCATGTATCTTCAAACCAATTATGACCAGTATATGGAGATTACCTAGTTCGTATGTTTTACGTAAGGAATCATATGTTTTGAGACTTGGAATGAACTGAACTTAGAATATTTTCTTGAAGATCAAGATGAATTATGGTGTAGTAATGATGATACGTATTCTTGTGCCTCGTAGTCATTTAATCCATAAAGATCTTTCATAAACCATATGAGCATGATATGCACGGAGTTGGCATGTATTAACACTGAGGATTTCATGAGTTTCTTCACCTTTAGCTCAAGTTTTTACCCAGTAGTGACTGCCATGCACGATTAGCGCACGCTAAGATGTATATATTAACGTGCGCTATCGGGAATGAGTAACGTACGCTACGTTGGGTACGTAACGTACGTTATATCATCAGGAAGGGCAATGATCGCTCAGAGGACTGCTGCATAACAGCTAGCGCATGCTAAACTTGGTCATTTGCGTACGTTAACGGACAGGCTTAGCGCACGTTACGTAGAGTACGTAGCGCGCGCTAAGTGGTTCAGGCAGAATTTATTTTTAGAGCTTGCGGCCGTAAACCGAATTGTTAGACGTTCGTACGACTTGATAGGAATTCTTTATTATTTCTTAGGTCCGAGCCTTGCATAGGGGACGATCGAGGGGCGGTGGCATACGGACGCATGTCATTTGTTGGAGTATTTCATTCTTGCCATTTTCGAGGCAAGTATCATATGTTGAGTTTGATTTATATTGGAACTTTGATCATGCATATGGTTCTGTTCATGTTGTAGAATATGAGATTTATTTCTTGAATTTCTCGTGATATTCGTTGTTAATTGTTCGTATTGATGAATATATTGAAATGCATATATGTATGCATAATTGATTGGTTTATGGTATAAATGATCCGAGGGGGGTCATGAGGATCTATGCTGAGGGCGCTGGATCGAATGTCCACCATGCGTTGGTCCGACGGGATCATCATGGGGATCTATGCTGAGGGCGCTGGATCGCTGGACGGGTTTTCCACCATGCGTTGGTCCGACGGATCATCATGGGGATCTATACCAAGGGCGCTGGATCGCTGGATTACCCTGTATTGTGTTGATGGAATCGTGAGGATTCATATCGTTGGATTCCGATGACGGAAGTCCGTTTTGCATATTTTATGATGCACTGATGATTTATGTATTATGATACTTGTACTAGCATTGTTTTGCTAACCCCTTCGGGGGTGGACATTGTTTTGATGTTCAGGTAGCCGAGGAGCGGGGAAGCAACCACAGTACCGACAGGATGATGAAATGGCTCAGTGATGTGGTTGATGTTTATTTGTTATTGTGATTTGTCTTTTTGGTTCATTCAGTACTCGAGTACGTATGTTTTAATAATGTCATTTTCGATATGGTTGTATAAGTTAACTCATTGGATCAGTTGAACCAAATCTGTATTTTGAACTTCAGTTGTACGATTGGATTATATTTACATTTCTTTTAAATTAGCCTTGTAAATCCTTACCTAAAGGGTTTACGGCACTGTAATTATTCCGAATATCTCGGGGTGTTACATTAGTCGATTCTTGGAATGCATGCAACTGTACAACATTAGCGCACATTAAGCTTACTGGCTAGTGCACACTAATGGGAGCGACTTAGCGCACGCTACCTATGTGTTTAACGTGCGCTAAGTAGGCAGACAGTGCAGTATTTTCGTGTTGTGATTATGAATTCGTGATGGTTTAAATTGGATTGTTCAAGACTGTGTTTAATTGAGACATTGTGGAACCGTTGGGTTTTTGATCAGTTATATTGATTGTTAATTATGATTTATCGGGTTTCGGCTTATATTGTTGATATGAGTTCGTAATTTTTTGAGTTGTATTGTTGGGTTTTGTATGTGATCAAGGTATTGTTGAGCCGTTGAGTTTGATTGGTTGGTTATATCGGTTGTTGATTGTTATCGAATGTGTGTTAATCAATTATTGCAATAGGTTGTGATAATTGATCGTTGATTACGACCGTTGTGTTGCGGTTGAGGCTGAAGAGTTCGTAGATTGCTTTTGGTCAGGGCTGAGGAGCTCGTAGGCGAAGGTAATGGATTTTGGTAACGACTTCGTGGTATCAGTATCGAGGCAAGTTCATACTTGTTCAGTTTATAATATTTAATGAATAGTTCGCTTTCATTTCATTTATAATTCATATAGCAATGATATTATAAATGTAAATTGTCGCGATGATGGTTTGATCGTGGAAAGGATATTGTCTTCGGCTTTGAGGTGATTTAAGCATTGTTCAGTTATGAGGATAATCGGTATGTTGAGTTGTTGTATATGTTGAGGTTTCGTATAATGAGATTCGTATTGGTTGTTCGATGAGGGATGTTGATCCCAGGACGGTAGTGTTGATATTGTTGCTCGCATTGGTCATTCTTTGGGAATTGTGATCCCATGATGTTTGTTTTGGATATTGTCGGTCGTGTCGATCTTTCATTATCCATGTGTCATTGTTCACTTCGGTGAGTCTATTGATCCTTATTGGATATGTGATTCTTTGAGTTTCGTTGTCATGTTGCACCGTGACATATCTGGAATCATATCTACGTTCCGATTGGTTATTGTGTAGGATTTTTAGCTGGACATACTATGGTTATGTGTTGATATTTCCACATTGAACCGTGCACACGAGACGTAGTTCGTGAGGCTAATTAGGTACATTGTCCCACATATATCCTGGATTCCGTATACGGGGTGGACATGTGCACTGACACATTTCCGGATCGGGCTACTGTGATGTCCATCTTTGAGCCATATTGTTTGGTCGTTCATAGTCCATGTATGATTGGATATGTTTGACGGTTTGCGACTGGTTGTCATAAGCCAGAGGGGTATGTTCGACAGTCGGAGTTATTTCTTTGAGATCCATTATTGTTGATCATTTGGAGTTTACCTTGTTGATGGTATTCTCGGTTATTGTTGATCCTTTGTTGATCATGTTTGGAGTTTACCTTGTTGAGAGTATTCTCGGTTATTGTTGATCCTTTGTTGATCGTGTCGGAGTTTATCATGTTGATGGTATTCTCGGTTATCGTCGATCCTTTGTTTGTCATATTGGAGTTTATCATGTCGATGATATTCTCGGTTGATGTATTGGTTGATCATTGTTATTGATCGTATGAGCATTCGGACTGTACGTCGATGTTTCGGGATTTGTTATCACTGTTTGGTGATAGTTGATCTACAAATATGTTGTGTGTTATTGGTTTTCATCCAGGTTGAGATTTGACGGTGCAAATCCAACGGACAGTATTTGGCATAGATGGATTATTCCGCGCTTATGAGTTATGATAATGTTTTGAGGATTCTTGGTATTGTTTGATTACAGTACAGATGTTTGTTGTTGAGTTCATTTCGTCATTTGAGAATGCGAAATGTGGATGATGGTAAGGTTTGATCTGTTATAAATTGATATGGGTTGGTGAGGTTATGACGGTAAGATTACGTTGGTAGTATTCTTACTTGTTATTACATTGGTATGAAATTATTTATGATGATGTGATCGATATCATTATTGAGTATTGTGGCTGACCCCATCGTGGGCTTTATTTTTAGGTACTCGGAGATCGAGCTAGTAGCGATCGTGAAGAGATGAGCTTCTCGGGTGATACTGGTTGTGGCATGTTTGGGAGAATTGAGTATTCTTTCTGGTTGTTTTATTTCCGCTGCAATTGTGTATTTTGAACTGCGTTTTTATCCGCTGCGTGTGTATTTCAAAATGGCTTTCTCGTATTTTTACCAACTCGTGTTTAACATTCAAATTGCCCCTTTGGGTGTCTCGTAGACTTGGGTTATTCCGTTAAACCCTTTTTCCATAAATTATTTTATCGGTACGTATAAGTGGTGGCTTAACGTACATTTTGAAACTGTTGAGTTTTGGCATTTTCGCCTTGTATTTTTTCAACTGGTATTTTGTGACGGTAGTTGAGAACTATGTTTTGGTAAATGTTTTGGGTATTTAAAATATTACCATCATCGGCCTTTTGGCGTTGTTTTTAAATGTTTTTGAAATGGTTTTTAGCCTGGTGGGTTCCGACGCGGGACCCACGGCACTGTAATATCCCAGATGGTTTTGGGGGCGTTACATTAACGACCCAGAATATATGGAATGTAATTGCCAAATTGCTGTATAAAGATATGTAATATATATAAAACTTACTTGTGGTTATTGTTGCTTATGTCAAATGAATTTTAAATGTTTCTATTTGTAGGTGAGCAATACAACCAACATGGCTAACCGTAAGGGTAAAAACAGAAAACCACAACTTATATTCTCGGTCGTTAGTGAAAGTCACGCACGATCCCACTTATTCAGACACGATAGAGAATGTGTGTGTATATGTGTCTCAGAAGGCATATCTGAGCCATCATGGATGAACATGCAAGTCGTAATTGCCTTTTAATATTCATCTATGAATCCTTTTATACGTTTTTAATAATATTCAATCATTTATTTTCTTCTAAGTCAGGAGAGGGTGAGGGAAGAGTTCCAGAGGATCTTGGCAAAGACTGTGAAAGAGCAGGATCCAGATTTAGATGAGACTGGCCTAGATTTAGCCATCAGATATAATCAAACTGGTCCCTACGTGAAGGCTAGGGTGTGGGGTAACATTCACCCCCTAAAGGCAGTCGGATCCGCACACCAAGGATGGAAGCTGAAGGCAATAGACTATTGAAGGATACCCCAGGCTTTCGATGCAGTCAAAGGGGCAATGCCCAGAAAACCTTTCTACAGGAGTAGTTGAGGATGGAGAGGGAGCTCCGAGATATGGAGCAAATGAAGGTTGTGGAGAAGTCCGTGACATTCCAGGAGGAGCAATGACAGCCATTTCGGATCAGCAGCGGGTGCAGAACAAGCCTTGATGGCTCAGTAGCGGGTCTAAAAACAAACCTTGGTAGCACAACAGCAGACCACGATGTCCCAACATCAGGCCATAATATAGTATATGATGTTATTGACTTGGACCCTGAGTCAGTCGGGACTTCACCCATTCCTCCACGACCCTCATTCTTCAACTTACAGGCTCACGCCCCTTCTTCACAGCTTCAGGACGAGGACATGCAAGATGGTAGTAATCCTCTTTCAATCTTTAAGAACTTGACTAATTTAGGTAGTGAATTTTAGTTATGTTTGTAGAGCCGTTTCTATATATATATATATATATATATATATATATATATATATATATATATATATATATATAGTGGCGCGTTCTATGCAGTACCAATATTAGATGAGTACTTTACAGTACTAATTTATGCATGAGTTTTGCACTAATTATGCATGAAATATGTGCATTTCGTGCATCAAAATTTCAATGCATTACTTTACAGTATTAATTTATGCATGAGTTTTGTACTAATTATGTATGAAATATATGCATTTCGTGCATCAAAATTTCAATGCATTAAAATATGCAATATATACATCAAAATATCGATTCATTAAAATATTAGATTATATGCATCAATTTTTTGTGAGAATTAATGCATTGAAATTTTGATGCACGAAATGCATATATTTCATGCATAATTAGTATAAAACTCATGCATAAATTAGTACTGTAAAGTACTGCATCTAATATTGGTACTGCATAGAACACGCCCCTATATATATATATATATATATATATGTGGGTCGGTTTAAATGGGAACCAGTCCTTAAAATGGGAAGGTGAGTCCTATGCATATTTAGTACCGATTCACTGCATACATACTATATTGTAATGCATGTTCGTTTTTGAGATTCACTGCATATATTTAGCATGGATTACTGTGCGTTGGGAGAAAATGAATATGCATTACAACATAGTATATGTGCAGCGAATCCGTAGTAATTATGCACGGACTCACGTTCCCATTTTAAGGACTGATTTCCATTTGAATCGATCTATTTATATATATGTGTGTGTGGGTGGGTGGATTGGTTCCGGTGAGAACCATCCCTGGTGTGAGAACTATGAATCAATCTGACCCATTAAATAAAAAATTAAGAAAAGTCCAGCTTTTGCCACATCATCGCAGCAGATGGGGCGTGTGAATGACATTAATTAAGGAGAAGGGTAATTTTGTCACTCCATGAATACATTATTCTCATTTACAATATAATAACTTATTCTTTTATTATCTATTTTAGATAAAAAAATATATATCAAATTGATCTTCTTTTCATGATCTCCAATTTAAGATGCATATTGCATACCTAAAAATATGAAAAAGAAAAACATTGTGTTGTGAATTTCAATAAATCAATGCTTTCATTGAATACGAATTATGAGTCATTTGAAAAGTCATAGCAGTCTAGTTTCCAACATAAGAAAATGTACTTGAAAAGATTAAGTATGGAAAGAGTTATGATGCTTCGAATGGAGACGGCCGGGATGATTGATTTATAAGAATATACAAATACACTGCTTCATAGTGTACAATTCCACCACTTCATAGTGTATAAAATACTGTTTATGCTTCAAAATTTGACTTAATAAGATATTGCCTCTTAGCTTATAACTACACTGCTTCAGTGTACAAATGCACTGCTTCATAGCGTACAAAGTATTGCTTCTGCTTGAAAACTGGCAAGAAAATCCTACTAAAACCGTCAACTTCAATAGCTTCCATTGGATATGAATTAGGACTCATGCCATATAGCATTGAAATGGCAACAAAGTCCAGTTTCCAAAAAAAGAAAAAAAGACATAAAAAATATTAAGTTGAAGAGAGTTATGATGCTTTGAATGGAGATTATCATGATAGTTGTTTTGTAAGAATATACAAATGAGTTGATTTATAGTTTACAAATGCACTGCTTCATAATGTACAAAGTACTGCTTGTGCCTCAAAATTAACACGAAAATTCTTGCTAAAACCGTCAACTTCAATAAATAAATTACTTTCATTGAATATGAATTAAGATTCATGTCATATACCATTAGAAAGCCTAATGAGTCTTCCAATAAAAAACGGCACTAAAAATATTAAGTATGGAGAGAGTTATGATACTTTGAATGGAGACTGACAGAATGCTTATTTTATAAGAGTATACAAAAAAAGTACTGCTACTGATTCAAAATTCAGTTGGAAATTCATGTGTAACCGTCAACTTCAATAAATAAACTTCTTTGATTAGCTGTGAATTAGCAGTCATTCAATATACCATCGGGAAGACATTGGGAAATGGCACAAAAAATTGTGGAGAGGCTTATGATGCTTTGAATGGAAACTGACAGGCTGTTTCTTTTATAAGAATATATAAATGTATTGCTTTATTGTGTACAAATCACTGCTTCATAGAATACAAATTAATAACATTTTTTACTTTAGTTTAATATATTTAGATAACTAGTATGGATTTTAAATCGTAGATCATGGAAAAATAATTAATTTGCTATATTTATTATTATTGTACTTTATATGGAGATAATTTATTTATGAATAGACAAAATTATCCTTCTCCCTAATTCTACAAATTCATTCACCATTTACAAGTGATGATGTGGCAATGTTTAGACTCTTCTTATTGATTGATGTGATGGATAAAAGCAAATCTTAATTCTGAGAGGAGAACAAAATTCACTCTTGACCCATATTATATATATATAGTAGTATGTTGATGTTGGTAGTGTATTTGGTCAAACTAACTAAAATCTAATCAACCAAGTCAGTTTTGTCTTATCGATCACCTGAAATCCTAACAGGGTCGTTAGATGTGCAAAATTAAAACGTAAATTTTTAGATGTTGATTAGGAAATAATTTTTTATTCCAAATAAATAAAAAGTAAAAAATCTTTTGAAATTGTAGATTTTTTTTGACTGATTAATTATGATAATATAATTGCAAAATTAATATTCCTTTCGGTTTTTATTATAAGTCGCATACAAGGTAATTAAAATGGTCCAAAATATAAGTCTCTTTACTTAATTATTTACAATTGCTGAGAACTATTTACAAAAATACTCCATCTCCATAGAGAGTAAAAACAATATGTAGAGATAATATTT
The DNA here is from genome assembly GCA_033398695.1 of Orobanche coerulescens. Classification (NCBI taxonomy): domain Eukaryota; kingdom Viridiplantae; phylum Streptophyta; class Magnoliopsida; order Lamiales; family Orobanchaceae; genus Orobanche; species Orobanche coerulescens. The sequence continues at coordinate 21,795,405 of CM065805.1, read as the reverse complement.
TTATTATTAATAAGGGTAAAGTAGAAAAATAATTTTTTTAAAAATGCACTTTTATATCTTTAACTAACTCTTTAATATTAATAAATTGTTTAAAAATGACTTATAATAAAAGAAAACGGGTTTTCTAAAATGTGCCCTTAAGGCACATGTTAAGGGCTAATAAAATCAAATCAAACCAAGTATACCCAGTATATCCCGCTCAGAGCAGGGTCTAGGGAGAGTAAGATGTACGCAGACCGTGGCCCTTCTTTCTCTCCCAAATCTCTTCTCCACCTTTCCTCTCTCATTTTTTGTTCTCTTTTTTCCTTAATTTTCTCTCACTCTTTAATCTCTCTCTCTCTTGCATTTCCATAATTACCATCTATTTCTCTTTTTTGTTGTTTTTTTACTTAATTTTCTTTCCCCTCCTTTAATCTCTCTTTCTCTATGTCTCATTTCCACAATTACCAAATCTCATCCTCTTAGTTAATTGTGGAAATGCAGAAGAGAGAGAGATTAAAGGAGGGGAGAGAAAATTAAGAAAAAAAGAGAACAAAAAATGAGAAAGTGGGAGAGAGATTAAAGAAGGGGAGAGGAAACCAAGGGAAAAATCAAAAGGAGAATAAAAAAGGAAAAATGAATTAACCCCGTTATTAGCCCTTAAAAATTACTTAAAATAAAAATCAAGGAAGAGGATGTAGTATGTAGGATAGCTTTGGAATTGTTGATCTATTACATCAGCTTGCCTTGAATTCAATTTTTATTCACGATTAACGCCAAAATGTCGACCGTGCAATTTATAAAATCAAACGCGTCTTAAATTCATACAACTGCATCATTCTTTGTTTAATATAAAGTATTGAATGTAATGGTACTATAGGAATATGGTCATGTGACAAGATAGTGTTAGTATTATTTACACGTATCATATATTTAGTACCCCAAATATAATTGGAAATGTTTCTTGGGTCAAATCTATACTTCTATTAAAAGAGAGTTGTGGACATGTGTCATTATTTAAGTTTTTTTATTTTGTTTAAATATAGATTATATATATGCCTTCTTAATTTTCAGAAAAATAAAAAAAGGAAATGAGTTTTATTGCACAACTATACATTTATCTGCCAATAAAAATTATTTTCTCATTTCTTAACTTAAAATTCTAAATATTTATAATTTTTTGTATCAAGTTCGTTCTTAATGAAAAACATATCAAAAAATCTTATTTCACTATCTTCAATTAGACATCCATATTGAATATAGTAAATTTGATAAATTTACATTAATGACTGATTACACAATGAAAGTATATATTAGAAAAAATATGGATATTAGTACGATAAAATTAATTGACAAAATAAAAATAAATTAACTTTCTTTTAAGAAATTAGATTAAAGATTCATATTGCTTACATAAAAAATAAATTATGATATTTATTTAATTACAATAACTTAAATATTCCTACATTTTTTTTTTTGGTATGTCTCCTAAATTTATTCATATAATGAACATTAATTACCTTAACACTATGCTAATGTGAGACTCTTTCTCCAATTATATTACAATTCATAATATACTCATTAATTTTTTATTAAAACCCGCATTGAAGATCCTCAAGAACAATTTAAGGAACGACAAAGTATTTTTTTATGTAATAGAATGCTCTGTCTAGTGCATCGCACGGGCGAACATATAGTATCCAGTAATTGGATCCCATCTCCACTATTAAGACGAACGTGTCGCAACCACAGTATTCGTGAGTTTCTTTGTGCTTTAAAACTAATTTATAATCCGTCAAAAATCAATGAAACCTTACACTATAGAAAACAAAGCGTATATGAATTTATGGGACCTTCTTGTCTGTCGGATAATCCGTCGAAAACTATGGACATATAATGAATGATTTAGACTGTGTTTAGCAAAAGTAGTTGATAAGTTAGTTGGTAGCTGATAGGGTAGCTGATAAGCTAGTTGATTTTAATGTAGATGTTTAGCAAATTAGCTGATAAGCTAGTTTTTTTTTTTATAAAATTACATAAAATGACCACTTTTATTTTTTTATTATTTTTTAAACTTTCTCATTATATTTTAACAATAATTGTTATAAAATAAAATAAATGATATTTTTGTCTATTATTATTTTACCTCTAAATTACACATATGTATTATTCACAGTTCACTGTCACTTTGAAAAGTCATTGATAATTTGTTTTTGATGGTTTAAAATTACCGCTGAATAGGACTTGTGTGTATAATTTTAGTTACGAACAAGTTCACAACAACAATAGGTGTCAAAAAGATTCCGTAAAATATAAAAGATAAATCGAACACAAATTATTTTATTATATTTATAACAAAGTAATTCATTAGTAATTGTAATAGTGTGATGATCAGACTAACCATAATTTTTCGCGTCCACCACTCATCTGAAGCCTCAATTTTTCCTGAAAAGTTAACGGATGGTGGGTTTATTTGTAATATGTCAATTACTCATGGGGTGTTTATGTAAAAAATCCTATGTTTTTATTTAGGTCACGGACATATATGGAATATATTAAGATAAGAAGCTAGCTTCTTTTTTTCATAAGCATGAAAAATTAGCTTATCAATCAACTAGCTTATAAGCTAGCTGATAAGTTAGTTGATTTGAGAAGTTAGTCGTTTACGAAACAAGTTTTTTTTAATCAATGGTCAAATAAGCTCCTGAAGCTTATAAGCTAGTTGATAAGCTAGTTGATAAACACAGTCTTAATCTAGATAATAAAAGGAGCAAAATATTATTCAATAATTGATGAAAAACGTTCATAATATTATATCGAGTTGAATCGAGAAGGTGATCAATTCACATTAAAATATTGATAGAGAGGAGATGCCTTCAATACTTTTTTAAAGAGGTACTTGTCAATCAAAAGCAACTAAAATAGAATATAACACTTTAACCGGTATAATACACGTAAACTATGATTATTGGAAGTTAAAATATATTCCATACTAACAAAAAATTACTGAGAAAGTACCTCAGAGATTGTCCAATACTTCTTTATACACAGGGGTGGATCACAAGCCTTTCAACCGCGGGGACCGAAGCTAATATCTTATATATTTTTAAAAATACAAAAGATACATCATCAAAAGTTATAAATAACAAAATATTAAAACTAGACGTTAAATATAAAAATACCAAATATTGCTCATCAAAGTGGAACCCGTCGATCCTTCGCGGCCTTGAAATCTTCGATAATTTCATCCAAAGTAATCTTTTCAGCAAGTTCTCTTTCGATATACAAAACCACCGAGTCATTTAGAATCTCATCTTCCATTTTTCTCCGTATCCTTGTTTTCACAATATTCATTGCTGAAAATGATCTCTCGGTTATCGCGGTAGAAACTGGGAGAGTAAGTAACAGACTGATTACTCGATAAATAAGATCAAAAGTGGTTTCTCTTCTAGTCCTCACCAACCATTGACATAATTCCGCAATAGATGTCAATTTCTTATAATCTGCATGTTGAGCGACATCAATATTATAATGTTGAAGGTGCATTTTCAGAATTATTTTCTCATGATCACTGAAATCTTCAGGATAAAACCTCTCTACTAATTTTCTCAACATCTCGAAAAGTCTCATATGCATTTTTGGGATCTAGAGTTGAAGCAAGACGAAGCAACTCCATGGCACTATCGCTGAAACGATGATCTAATTCCATTAATTGACAATTAATTGCTTCATAGAAAATATCCACTCGATAATGATGCTCAAGTGTATGATCACTCTGCTCATTACGAGTCCGAGGTCCTCTACTGCGGTAGGAAGAAGACAGGTCAGGAATATCTATATTGCGTACCTGACAAAAGAACAAGTCAGAAAGAAGACAGGTTAGGAAGATTCACTTGATAACAATGTTAGAGTGTGTAATCACTATGTTACGTACCTGACAAAATGACTTAACAACGGAAAGCAAATCGTTCCAGCTTTCATCTTTCATTTTTTGCAATAACAGTTTGGTAGATGCAACTAGCCTCAATGCGTTAAAAGTATCTTGATCTTGTCTTTGTAAAGCATGACAAAGTAAATCAGTGATCTCCATTATTTCTTTTTCGAGATGCAAGACAAATACGAAGTCAAAGGTCGTCATATCCTCATATGCCGAATCTGCATCTCCTCTGATTGAACCAGTTCCTTCCTCAACATTTTTGAGTAAAACCTCACAAGTTGGACTGAACATCTTAATTAGGCTAGAAATTGATCTGAGATGAGAAATCCACCTAGTATCTCCGGCTCGTTGTAATGTACCAATTTGATTGAGACCACTACTGGTCTCCAATTCATCAACCGAAATCAAGTATGCAATTTGCTCGACTTGTGCATCTCGTAATTGGTCAGTGCATTTGGAGGAAGCATTAACAACATTGACAACAAAAGACAACTTCGTAAAAAACTTACGAAATGTTATAACTCCTTGAGAGGCGGCCATTAATGCCAGTTGCAACCAATGAGCACGGCAATGAACATAATAAGCGTATTTACAATCTTTTAAAATCAAGGCTTGCAAACCTTTGAACTGACCTCGCATATTGCCTGCACCATCATACCCTTGCCCACGAATATACTTGACATCAAGGTTGTAATGTGATAATAAAGAATAGATTCCATCCTTGAGAGTTTGTGCCATAGTGTCACGTACATGAACAAGTCCAAAAAAACGCTCTATAATTAAGCCCTCTTTATTAACAAATCTCAAAACAACGGACATTTGTTCTTTATGAGACTGATCTAGTGCTTCGTCAACGAGTAAACAAAACCTTCCCCCACCGATCTCTTCATAAATCATTTGTATCACCTTATTTGAAATAATATTCAAAATTTCCTTTTGAATCATCGGTGAGGTATATGATGCATACTTGGGAGCACGGCAAAATAACTCTTTAAGCTTGGTGCTAAACTCCCCAAGTGCTTCCAACATTTCAAGAAAATTCCCTTTGTTAATGGAATTTGGTTTTTCGTTGTAGCCTCTAAATGCAACTACTTGGAAGGCACACCAACGGACAGAAAAAAGAAGCCGACAATCTCAATCTGTTTTTCTCACGCTCTTCGGTTGTAAACTTCTCAAACACATTTTGTATATCTTGTGTCTCATTCAACAAATCATCCCATCCCTTATGTGCAACATTGTGGAAAGATGTACATTCAGTTCCCATATGCATCAATGAGACACATTTTTTCCCACCCACTTTTTTCCAATTTCGAAACCCATCTATAGTAAATGCTTGTTTACCATATGTTGGCCACTTAAGTATACTGGATACAGTTTGGAAAAGTAGTTTAAACAACAAACTATACGGAATCTAAATCTGAGTGCGTAGCGGAAGTCTTGGATACAGTTAGTTGCCGTGAATCTGACGAAGTATTTGGTGTATACTTAATATATCACAGTAATTTCAAACATTAAAAGCTGAAGGTAAATGACACAGTAATTTAAGTGGTTCGAGGTAAACCCCTCTACGTCCACTGGTCCTCCACACAGGAGTAAAAAGTTTATTATATAATTACTGCGTACACAACTACGTAATTATAAACAAACCTATCCTTGTATCGTTCACATAGATTGATACAAAGAATGTCACTTTCAACCGTTCACACAGATTGGTTAAAGCTTCCTTCTTGACTAGCTTCTTCACACACAGTTCCAAAGCTTCGTCCTTATTCGTCCCACACAGGTCAGAATAACTTTTTGAGTTCACACAGAGCTCGGTTTTTACACAGAGGTAAAAGGTAGGTAACCAGGTAAGAACAGCAGCTTTGAATATCAAGATCTTGAGCTGATGATGGCTGTTCTTTGTAACACCCCCAATCCGCTCAGGGATATTACACGCCGTAGACCCTCTCCTAGAGGATCTACCAGGCTGCTAACTAAAACCAAACATCTAAACATCGCCTTTGAGGCTAAAATGACCCAGTAGACCGACTTGGTCTTTCAATAATAACATTCAATTCAATTCCAAACACATACCCACGCAGGGGTCAAAATACAATAAACTCCCGTACAACGGGGAAAAGATACTTGCAGCGGAAAAGAAAATACAACAAGACCAATACGACATCAACGGATCCTCGTGTGATTAGTATCGTTCATCTTTCATCATCCTTCGTGCCGACCCTGTGCTATGCTCCAAAACCTGAATGCAAAAATAGACATCCACCCCCCGAATACTCGGGGGTTAGCAAAACTCCACTGATTTGCTAGTGCAAGAACAAAGTGCAAATACGAGCCATACAATTCACATTTCACGAATAACAATAACCAAGAATCCTGAAAAACCCAAACGTAACGAATAGTACTTCCCGAGGCATGAGTTTGGTAAACATTTCTCAAAACTGAAAGATCACAAATAAAAGGGAAACCATTTATAAAACAGTTTTAAAGATGCCATCGAGAGTTTTAATAGAAAACAATTTGCAAGAAATCCACTCAATCAACACAAACGAGTCTTCACGAATATTGCCACGGGATTCTCGATGCAAAACCAAATAGTATCGACACGAGATCAAACATCTCAACATCACACGGGGTTCTCGACCCAAATCCAGATAATATCAACACGAGATCAAACATCTCAACATCACACGGGGTTCTCGACCCAAATCCAGATAATATCAACACGAGATCAAACATCTCAACATTCCACAGGGTCCTTGACCCACTACACAGAATTGCACTACAATACAATCAAAGGTACAAACTCTCATTCGGCATATCCTGCTCAAGACCCCCGATTAATTAACCCTCGGAGGTTTCGTCAAACCTCCTTGGTTAATTAACCCTGATACCAACGCTTTAAAAACAAGTTGAAGCGAGCTTTCAAAAAAAACACGAATCGCAGTCTATATCAAGACAAACATTTAAAAGTGAGTTGGAAGAATTTGAGAAACGAACAACGTTCGGTAACGGGGTCTTAGCTATCACACAAATACCCGTAACCAATAAGCCTGCCAGGCGCCTCCCTTGCGCACCTGTGTACCGGCGTTCACTCCACTATGTTGGCCGCTCCTTGAACATGTCACTGCGCCGGCGATCACTCCCGCAAGAGCTGCCCCTTGACACACGCATTATGTAACACCGGCGTTCACCACCCATATGGAGCCGCACATTGCAGCATACACCAGGCCGGAGTGCACGCCCCGCCCTCAAAGGTTCCTGGATACGACGTTTCTCACAACAAGTATCCACATTATCACAAACCTCAAGCACACATTCGATCGTTGTAACAATTATCAAATCAATACACCAATTCACATAATTTATCCGCCAGTCCACGACCACACGAATAAATAACAGCACGCACGTAAACCATAACACGACAGAAAGAAACAATATACGTACCCACGCACTATCAAGCGCAACATCAACACTAAACATATCCAAGGGATTCATGTAGTCACTTACAACCCACACAATTTACAAAACACACGCGTTTTGAAAGTGAGCCTTTAACGAGGCTAGCCGAGTCTTTTGAAAACTCATTTCAAACAAATAAACAAACACACCAAGATGATCACCAATTATCATATCCATAAAATAAGAAAAGTATGGGCAAGGTACTTGCCTCGATATCACGAGCAATGGAAAAGTGAACGGATACGGCCGGGTAGCCCTCAAATTCCCGAACACTATCTAGAACGCGATAGCACCGAAATTACTATGGGAAAACACCACATGAATCATCAATCACCAACGGAATTCAACATCGGAATCATCGAGCACCTATAATCCTCCGTAAGGAATAATAAAACATGATTACGATGAGAATCAAGGCCGAAAACAATGGAAATCCCAACAAACTATCAAAGGGAACTCATTCGAACATTTAATCGAACATTAAATGTTCAAGACCCTTCAAGAACAAAGAAATCACCCCTCGGGTTGAACGAACCAAAGATACGAGTATCCAATCCGTAGAACAAGTTCAAAACAACGTTTATACAACAAATAATTGATTAAAAACGGATTGGAATCGAAATCAAAAAGGAAAATCCCCAAATCTACAAAAACAAGGGTTCAAGCCAAAAATACCTTGATTTGGATGAAGGATTCAAGTAGAGGCCGAAAATCTACAACAAGACTTGAGGTGGATGATCTCTACAAGTTTGGGAGCACTCAAATCGCCCAAAATCGCCCTCAAATCGCCTAAGATGAAGGAGGAAGAAGAGAGGAGAAAAAATGAAGTTTTTCTCCACGCAAATCTGCTAAAAAACGCAGAAAAAGCCCGTGTGCCGCGGCTCAGGATGAGTGTGCCGCGGCCCAGGGCCAAGAAAAATGCCCAGGAATAAGCTTAGTGCCGCGGCACAGCTGAAGTGTGCCGCGGCACACAGTACAGCCCACTCCAATGCGAAAAAGGCACATCGTATAGTCTTAGCTATTTCAACCATAACTCCCTCGTCTGGACTCCGATTGACTCACCGTTTGAACCATTGGAAAGCTAACTGGATGCTCTATAATATTGCAAAGATTCAGAATTTTTGGAGTTTTCAAGAATTAATGGTGACTTTACAAAGTCGAACTCCCACGTGAAAAAGTCGATTAAGGATACGGAACTCAACAAAACGATACCGAAACGAACTCGGATGACAAAAAGTGCAGAATTAATAATTCTCGGAATGAAGAAACGGTCATGACAGAGTTGTCAAAACGAACTTCCTCCGAAAAAAGAAAATTACCGAAATTCGAAATTGCGGATATTACATTCTTGATGTTTGAGCACTGTATATCTCTTTCGTTCTTAATAGCAGTATGCTTTGGAGATATGTTTGCTCAGATGATAACTTTGATAGCTTTGAGAGTTAGGTTACTTGGGGTAACTGATCTTCAATGTCTTCAAGGATATATATAGTCTCTGGAGAAAGTATCCGTTGAGATATCCGTTTGAATAAGATTTCCTTCAACGGGAATAAGACATGATCCGGATTTCGCGGGATTCTGAAGATCTGAAGACTGACAGTATTTAAATATTTTATCCTTGAGTATTTAAATACTTCTTTGTTCAACGGAACTTGACTTGTGTTCTTTCTTTGTCCTTTTGTGAACTGTATGGAAGATGACTGTATTTAGGGCATCGAGACAGTTTCCATACTTGATCTTTTACAAGTCTTCTTACTGTACTGACGAGCTTCACTTATGCTGATTCGAGGCGGGTCTTCGATATAGGATAAAGCCTTGAAGCCTCGATACAGTTTTCCTTTACTGTATTTGGCATATATGTCAAAACCTTCTCAATAACAAATAACAATCGATACAGGGATCGGGTATCCTACTGATTCGATCTGAGGTGTTTGTTTTTCCCAACAATTTCCCCCTTTTTGACAATTTGCCAAGACTAACTTACTTCAACTCTTGAGTCTTCTTGATGATGCCAAAACCTTCTTTATGAAGCATTCTTCTTCGATGACTTCGCATTTCTTGGTCTTTTGTCAATAGGTCGACTTAGTGACTTAGTCTACAATAATGAACCGCTCGCAGCACGTTCGATCTGATTTGAGATTTATTACAACTTAAGCCTATGATTGGCGCGCAGGCACAATCTTACAATGTATTCTCAGTTTACAACTGAAACTATGAACTGTTCGTAGACTAGTTCGTACAGCTTAATTTTTCAATCAAGTTTATCTAACTTGAGATTCCTATCAAACAATTTTAAGTAATCATACATTAACACAGTAGATTACGAGTTGTAATCTTTCAAGACAAACAAACTATTTTATTGATATTCAAAATGATTGAGTACAAAGTTTGCTGTTTCGAATAGAAATTACAAAAACAAAAGTAATATACATAAATTTCATCTCCTTATTTATAATCCGCATGCCTCCAAGGTCTCTTTCCTTGCTCGAACTCGGTGCCGCGCCACCAGTTTTGAAGTGAATCATTGCCTCGTTCCTGGTAAATCGCTCTTCCTTCATATGAACGATCAAAGGCAAGTATCCAATCTTCTGGATGGGTGACCCGATCTCCTCTTCTATGTTTTGATTTCATTTCGATTTGGAGAGGGAGTTTACCTTCTTCTAGCATCTTTGAAAATTTATCTGCCGCTTCCGCCAATGTTTTATAATTTTTGAAGATGGCGGATTCCCTGATGAGTCTGACAAAATATCTCATCAGTTCATTATTCCTCCAGTGCTTCACTTTGTCGGCAGTTGGGTTGCAGTTGGTCGGCAGACGTATTTCCGAAGGTCTTTGAACAAGATTTTGCCAAGGGACATTTGGGTCATGGAATTCTGGTCTGGAGCCTGAAATTCTAAAGCTTTGTGATTGAGGTGCTAGCTTGTTCAATTCGGGCAATGATATCTGCTCCGAGCCTCAAATTCCCTTTCCTGTTGCAGTCTTATTCTCCTTGCAGCTTCTCGTGCTTCTTCCCCCTTTTTGGCTTCATCAAGACTTTGCAGGATTTCAAGAGCGGCGTCCTGTTTGGTCTCGATGCTGTTTATTCTTTCAACAAGGGAGGAAAGAGTCTGCGACATTTCTTGAATGGATTTGTCATGAGCACGCAGTTGAGAGCTGTTCTCAATCATTGCACAGGCGGTCTTGGCTTCAGCAATCCTTGTCTTTGTAGCTTCCTCCTTCAGCAGTTGCGCTTGTTTATCTTCCATGATCTTCAAGGCTTGATTGAACACTTCTGGCAAAAGGATGAATGCGTCGACAACTCGAGATACTTCGTGTTGAAGAGTGGTCATTTCTTCTACGGCAGAGGTGTGCATCCAATTCAGTGCCTTTTCAACGGAAGAGAGAGCGTTGACTGCATCTTGGATAAATACAGTCTGAAGGCCAAGAGCTCGCAGGCGCTCTTTACGTGCAGCAGAGATAGGAGAGTCAGGCTGGGCGAAGTCTTCAGCACCGTTCAACCTCCTTACATTCACGGATGGACGTGAAGTAAGTTGGACATCCTCAGGTTCGTTACCGTCCTCGGATTCCAAGGTTGCAGGGGCGGGAGTAGCTTCTTGTGGTACGGAGACAGTTGGTTCAGAAGCGTCCTGTGGCGAAGGTTCTTCGGCAGATATGGATGTAGGAGGGACTGAATCCTCCTGTTGGCTTGTAGGAATGGCTTCTTCGGTCGCAAAAGGCTCGGGTGCCTGTTCCAAAATTTCTTGATCTTCCTCGACTAGAGGGACTGATTCCTCCTGGTCGGGAATGTTCTCCGGCTGTGGCGAAGGGGGATTGGCTTGGGTAGATGGCCCTTCGTCTTTTCTGGGTGGAGAGGCGTCTCGGGCTTCAGCCTCTTCACGGCTCATTCTCAGACCTGCTTGAAGAGCATCGTCGTCGTCGTCTGAGTCATGATCGTCGTCATCTTTTGGATTGATGGGAGAATCCTCTGACTTCTTCTTTCCTTTTCTTCTGGCGTCAGATTTGTGCAGCAGGTGGCTTTCAATGAGATCTTTGCAAGAAGCGTTGTCCCATCGAAGCAGGGCCTCAATTTCAGTTGAGTCTGTTACTTCGGAGACGAATCGCTCTTCGTGGCTCCATTCGCTCCAGTTGTACAGTGTGTCGTACGGAGCTAGCCTATAGCCTTTCCATTGCAGAAATCTTTCGTACGCTTGTTCAATTTGAACCGAAAGAAGTGTTTGATTTATAATCGAGTCAGGGGAGGGACTTCGAATAACGTCTGGAGATGCTGTTTCGAGGGATTCCGGTACAGGTATGGGATCCTGTACGGAAGATGGACTCCTTGCAGGGGATGGTGCCCCGAAGGAAATTGGATCCTGCACGGGTGTGGGATCCCGCAGAGGAGAGTTAGCTTTTGGCTCCGAATGGGCAGCCGATGTGCTTACGTCTTGAGCATTGGCAGATGTCTCTATATCCGTCGTAGCCGCCAAAGGCTCGGGATCTACTGGCGATGCAGTAGGAGACACCTCTTCCACAGGGGTTGGGCCCTGGGGTTCTTCATCAGTGGGTTGCGCCACGGGCGAGACATCCTCGGAGTGCTTGGCTTTGATTTTTGAGAGCCTCCGAAGTCTCTTCTTGGACTTCTCACCAGCAGAGTGCTTCTTGCTGTGAGAACGCTTGCGCTTCTTCTTTGAAAATTCCATTTCAGGGACCTTCATGGTTTCATCTCTTGGGTTGGCAGAAATAGGCATGTGCCTGGTTGTCGGGTGATTGGCATGCAATGTGCTCTGGTTATACGCAGTGGGTTTGACACCTCCTAAGTATATCCGTGAGCTGTTTTTCTTGGCGTCGGCGGATTGCATCACTCCGCACTTCGTCAGAATGTAGTTCAGCATTAAACCAAATGATTTCTTTTGGGTGGCCGGTTTGCACACCTCTTCTTGAAGTCGTTTCAAAATGATTTGGCACCAATTGACCTTTTCACAGGTCAAAATAGCTACCATCATTCTGAACCTTAGATTTGTGCACATCTCGAACGCACCGGTTCGATTTTCAATGATCCTGGAACAGAAGTCATGGAGATAAACGAAATGAAGAAGAAAATTTTTCTTGTGACAAGTGATTGTCACCATATCAACCACTTTGGACCCGGTAAATAGTCTATAAAACTTGGTAATCAGATCTTGAGACCCAAACGTCTCAAGCTGGTCCATGGTCAGGCCGTCGGCGGGCAGCCTGTAGATTCTCTGGAGTAAATCGCGATTGATGCAGATTTCCACTCCTTGGACTGTTGCAGTGATGTCAGCAACATGTCCTCCCTGAGCTAGTGACAGAAAACGAACGGCGGCGTTGAGGTAGAATTCCTCAACCAGATGGGCGTCGTATTTGTCGGCAGTTTTGCTCCCGAAGCGATAGAGACCTTGTTGTTCAAGACGAGTAATGATATACTCCATCGGTTCTGAGTCATTGATTTCCGCGAGAATACGCTCGATGATGACAGGTTTAGAGAAGATCCGGCCATCAATGATGTTGGAGGTTTTCTTGAGCAGGGAAGAAGATTGACTAGCCATGGATGTTTTCTTAAAACGAAGGTGGAAGAAAACAGTAGAAATTCGCAGTGAATATGCAGAAAATATGTAGTTGTTTGCTTGAGATCTCTTGTAATTGCGAAAGCGTAAAGAGTCTCTAATGGCGAATACTGATCCTTTTATACTGGGCGCGAAATAGGGTTTTGCAGAGTACGAATGGTCGATTTTAAGGGATGGGAACCGGTTTTGAAATCAACGGTCAAGATGGATTTAGTGTAACTGATACGCTAATCCATTAAAAGGTTCAAAAATACAATGGGTCCCACTTCGACATAGGTTGATACCCTAAATGCCTAAAACGGCGGTTTAAAAATAATAAACAATTTAAAAACATCGCTTTTTGAGATTCGATTGTCCGGATGTCGTAAGGCATTTAATGAACATGACGTTTGACATAAAAACAGGCACGTGGACAAAAATTATTTTAAAAGGAAATAATATTATATTATATCTTGAATCGAAATCCTATAGTATGTCTTTGTTCTCCGCGTCGATACAGCGTTCCCCCTTAAAAAGGTACTAATAGGTTTTGAATTCCATACAGCAATATTTGGATTAATGCTGTATTCATGGGTCCTACAGTATTCCCCCTTAATTATTGCACACATCAGCTGTAGGATTCATATGCCTTCGTTCGCTACAGTACTGTTTTGATGATTCTGAGTGTACAGATAATTAATATTGGATACTGTATTCACGGGTCTTACAGCATTCCCCCTCAATTGTTGAGTAAAAGCAGTAAATTTACTTACAGGGAGTCTGGTTGTAGTATTCCCAATTCTGTTCTTAGCATGTTGAATCTTGCTGTGTCGAGAGGCTTGGTGAAAATGTCGGCCAGCTGGATGTCTGTATGAACTTTTTCCAGGCGAACATCCTTGTTCTCGACATGATTCCTGATGAAATGATGCTTCATGTTGATATGTTTAGTGCGCGAGTGCAAAGCGAGTTGTGCGTGATTGCAATTGCACTCGTGCTATCACACATGATCGAGTCTCTCTAGCATCGATTCCATAATCGACGATTGTTCCGCATCCAAAGGATTCGCATACACAGCCTACCAAAGACATAGTACTCTGATTCAGCCGTGGAAAGAGAGTTAGCCAATTGCTTCTTCTTGAACCAAGAAACGAGTCTAGGTCCGAGAAAGTGACAAGTTCCACTTGTACTCTTCCTATCTAGCTTGCGACCTCCGAGATCCGAGTCGCTGTATCCAACTAAATCGAATCGCCTTCCTTAGGATACCACGATCCTGCATCGATGTTCCTTTAACGTATTTCGGGATTCGTTTAGCCGTATTGAAGTGTGATTCCTTAGGTGCAACTTGGTATCTCGCACACACTCCAACAAAGCTGGATATCGGGCTGCTAGCCGTTAGGTACAGGAGCGAACCAATGAGCTTCTGTAGAGTGATTGGTCAAACGGCTTTAGGCTTCATCAGCACTAATTTGCACGGAAGTGCTCATGGGGGTTGGCGAGGATTTGGAAGTGTTCATTCCAAATTTGTTGAGAAGCTCCTTGCTGTATTTCTCCTGGTTGATGAATATACCTGTAGGCAACTGTTTTACCTGCAAACCTAGGAAATAACTAAGTTCCCCCATCATACTCATTTCAAATTTGCTTTGCATGAGATGTGAGAACCTTTGACATAGAGCAAGGTTAGTTGAACCAAAAATAATATCATCGACATAGATTTGTACCATTAGAAGGTCATCACCTTCCTGTATCTTGAACAAGGTTTTGTCGACAGCACCTTTCTCAAATCCGTTGTTGGTTAGATATTGGGACAGGGTTTCGTACCAGGCTCTAGGGGCTTGTTTAAGTCCGTACAGCGCTTTCCTTAGCCTGTAAACTAGATCGATACCGTCTGTGTTGGCAAACCCTGGTGGTTGTTCAACATAAACTTCTTCTTCAAGCTCTCCATTCAGGAAAGCACTCTTGACGTCCATTTGGTATACGATAAAGCTCTTATGGGCGGCAAAGGCTAAAAATATCCTAATAGCTTCTAGTCTCGCTACAGGGGCGAAGGTTTCATCATAGTCGATTCCTTCTTCCTGACAATAGCCTTGTGCTACTAGTCTGGATTTGTTCCTTATGATAAGTCCATTTCGATCCTTTTTGTTTCGAAATACCCATTTGGTTCCTATAACCGATTGGTGTGTCGGTCTGGGTACAAGATACCATACATTGTTTCTGTCTAGTCCGTTAATCTCTACTTCGATAGATGTTATCCAATGTGAGTTGTTAAGTGCGTCTATGGTCGAATCTGTTTCGGTGTGGGCTTTGAATAAAGCGATAGTGCACATATTGAGTCTCCTAAGTTCGGATTGAGATTTCAATTCAGAAGCTGTGAGACTTGACATTAGATTCTTCTTGTGCACAAAGTACATTTCCTTGTGTACTGTATTCTCCTACGAGTAGAAACACTGCATTAATGTTTCCAATGATCAGCTCTTGCGGGTGATCTCTCAACCATCTTCGGTCGGGTTCTAGTTCGGGATCTGTCTTGTATCGAAAGTTTACGTGGGTACACGGCTTGACATGCGGTCGACTTCATCCACATCGATTCTTACAGCTGCGGGGTTGATTTCTAAATCAACTACAGGTTCTATCGGTGTAGGTGGATCCAAGATAGATAGATGGTGAATGTCCTGAGTGATATCATCTACTCCTGTAGGGTCATGGTGTGGTTCGTCGAACACTACATGAACTGATTCCTCGATCGTCAGCCTCCTTTTATTAAAGATTCTGAAAGCTTTGCTGACGGAGGAGTATCCTACGAATATTCCTTCATCTGATTTTTCATCAAAGGTTCTAAGTTGGTCCTTCCCGTTGTTCAATACATAACACCTGCATCCAAAAATGTGAAAATACGAAACTAATGGAGTTTTGTTATTCCATACCTCGTAAGCTGTTTTGTTGTGGTGCTTGTTGATAATGAGATTTTGAGTGTAGCACGCTGTATTGGTTGCTTCACCCCAGAAACGCTGTGGCAATTTGCTTGCGGCAATCATTGTCCTGGTTGCTTCTTTCAACGTCCTATTCTTTCGCTCGGCAACACCATTTTGTTGAGGTGTACGGGCAGCTGAGTATTCGTGCTGTATTCCATTCTCCGAACAGTATTGCTCTATAAAGCGGTTAGTAAATTCAGTACCTCTATCGGAACGAATGCACACGATACTCGACGCTTTTTCATTCTGCAACTTTCTCAGGAGCTCGGGCAGCCTTGATGTTGTTTCCTTCTTCTTGCTAAGAAAGATCGTCCAAGCATACCTGGAATAATCATCAACAACAACCATGCAATATTTCTTACCTCCCAAACTTACTGGGTCTACAGGACCGTAGAGATCCATGTGTAGCATTTCCAACACTCTTTGGGTTGAAAGGTAGGATTTGCTTTTCAGGGTTGACTTGATTTGCTTGCCTTTCTGGCATGGTCTGCAGACGCTGTCCTTCTTGAATGACACATCTGGCAAACCTCTAACCATACCCTGTCTTGAAAGCTTGTTGATAGTCTTGAAGTTGACGTGAGACATCCTCTTGTGCCATAACCAGCTAAGATCTGCAGTGCCTTTGGCAACAAAACATGGAATTGAGGAGCTCATAGGCTTCCAGTCAGCAATGTACATATTACGATGCCTTCGTGTAAGCACAACTTCCTTGGTTTGGGTGTTCTTGACTCTACAACGATCTATATAGAACTTCACCGAGAACCTTTATCACGTAATCAAGCTAATACTAAGTAGATTATACTGTAAGCCTTCAACATATGCGACATCGGTGACCTTGAATTTCCCGACAAGTAGGTTTCCTTTCCCTCTTGTTCTTCCTTTAGACTTATCACCGGCGAACTTTCGGACCGCGACCTTCTACAAAATCAGATAGCTTGCTCCTATCTCCGGTCATGTGACGAGAGCATCCACTATCGAAGTACCAGGTATCCTCCTCTAGGATGTCCTGTAACAAAGAAATTAGGTAGATTTAGGTCCCCTTTGATTTTTGGGTCCATATATGTTAGTTCCTTTAGGTACCAGATTTTCTGACGGAATTGGTTTCTTGTAGGATGTACTCGTGCAAGATTGCGATATCTACGGGGGGCATATCCGTAGTTGTTATAATCATGATAATTATTATGCATGTAAAATTCAGGTTTATTGTTATTATTCCAGTACGAGTGCCGTCTAGGAGGTGGAGCCATTTTCCTAGGCCTAACAGCTTGTCTTCTGGGTCTCCAGTTGGATTCCCAATGTTGTTGTTGATACTGAACTGGCATCTGCTGTCTTGAGGGATAACGGGGCTCCTGTATCCAATACTTAGGTGCACTGTACTGAGTGTACTGCTGTGCGGGCCTTTGGTGGTTGGATACCGTCTTCTTTCTGAATGACTTTCGGCTTTGATGATATGCTTGTGGAGCATGATGTAGATTACGCCTTCTGAGTGGTTGTTGGTTCCACTGTCTCGAATAGTAGAGTTGAGGGGGCAGAATTGCAGCTTTCGGTTTTCTCGGTACAGCAGGTTCCTTTATGGGACTAGGAGTATCTTCAGATTCTGGAATGTGTTCCACACTCTTGACGAACACAGTACTAGTTTTACCTTTATTCGAACATGAGCTGTATCCTAAGCCACTTTTATCATGAGCATGTTGCCCAGTGCTCAGAATTTCTTCCATTCTTTTGGACGATTTTTCAAAAGACTTTAGAATGGTCTCAAGTTCAGTTTCTCGCTTCTCGAGAGTTGTAATTTTGGTTTGTAGTAGAACCAAATCATTTGTCTTGCTCTCATTATGGGTTTTTGATTGTTCATGAGCAAGTTGATGATTGCTCTCCATGAGTTTTTCAAAATCGACCTTGCTGGTTTCACAATCAAGAGACATATTTTCATAGTTTATTTTCAGCAAGTCATTTTCATCTTTCAGCTCTAGATTTGTTAATTGAAGCTGTATATTCTCAGTTTTTAGAGTCTCATGGGCCTTTTGAATGTTTTTGAATTCATTCATCATATTTTCGAAAGTATGAGATGCATTAGATGGAATAACTGAGGTTGAACTTACCTCATCGTCGCTGTCTTCACCTTCTGGAACATCTTTGGCCATAAAGCACATGTATGCTTTATCATCGAACTCATCGTCGGATGAATCACTCTCGATGACCACCAAGACATTCTGCTGATTTGGATGGTGTGGGGGAGGCTTCTGATTCTCCAATCAGGGCCTTGAGCTTGTCTTTCCAAGCACGTCTTCTTTCATCTCGCTCTTGTTGCTCGGCCTCAGGCAATCTTTGGACTTTGGGATGAGGACATTTGTTTGCATAATGGCCTGGTTTCCTGCAGTTATAGCACAGGTTAGCATCACCAGATGATGTTTCGGTACTTACCTTGTTGACGGGTTTGGGCCTGTAGGGAGTCTTTCCAGACTGCTTGATGAACTTTTTGAATTTATGCATTAGAAGCGCCATTTCATCTTGTGACAGGATGTCGTCGTCGCTGTCAGCGCTCTTGTGACCGGGCTTCGACGAGCTAGGCATGCTTTGTGTCGATTCGTCTGGCCGAGAGTCATGACCTTTGAAGGAGATTCTTGACTTTCTCTTCTCACAATGTCATACTCAAAAGCTTTAAGGTCGAGAAGAGATCAAAAGTGGATATTTCATTAAGATTACGGGATACACGCATAGCCGTGGTCTTAATGTCCCATCGGGCCGAGAGATCTGAAAATTTTTAAGTTCTTCTCCTTTTGGGTGTAAATCTTGCCCAACGCTTCAAGTTCACCAACAATACCAAGAACTGAGGTCAAGTTCCTCAAGTGTTTCCGTTGGTTTCATTTCAAAAGATTCAAATCTGAGTAAGTTTTGAAATCTTGTTTTCTTTTGAGAGCTCGGTTCCCTCACAAATTAACTTGAGTTTATCCTGCATTTCTTTGCTGTTTTGCAGCTCTTTACCTTTGAGAACGTGCCTTTGTCAAGAGTGACAAATAACGCGTTCTTAGCCACGTTGTCGAGATTGGCTCGCTTCCTTTCATCGGTTGTCCATTGCTCGCGTTCCTTCTCGAGCATTTCAAAGATGGGCTTGGCCCTCAATCCTTGCGGCCGGATTGACCTTCATGATCTTGATCGGACCATCTGTATAACAAAAATCATCTCTTCGTGCATTCTTGCCGCAAGATGAGCTTCCATTCTAATTCTCCGATCGTCAAATTCGTTAATAGAGAACATAGGGACTTTGTTAATCATAGAAGTATCCATACCGATAATATAGGAATGAAAGAGACTGTTGAAAATAAGTGATTTGAATCGATTCGGTTAAAGAAATACGACTGATTCTTTTTAGAATCAACCGCTCCGATACCACTTGTTGGCCACTTAAGTATACTGGATACGATTTGGAAAAGTAGTTTAAACAACAAGTATACGGAATCTAAATACGAGTGCGTAGCGGAAGTCTTGGATACGATTAGTTGCCGTGGATACAAGAACGAAGTATTTGGTGTATACTTAATATATCACAAGGTAATTTCAAACAAGAAAAGTGAAGGTAAATGACACGATAATTTAAGTGGTTCGAGGTAAACCCTCTACGTCCACGGTCCTCCACACAGAGTAAAGTTTATTATATAATTCTCACGTACACAACTACGTAATTATAAACAAACCTATCCTTGTATCGTTCACACAGATTGATACAAAGAATGTCACTTTCAACCGTTCACACAGTTGGTTAAAGCTTCCTTCTTGACTAGCTTCTTCACACACAGCCCAAAGCTTCGTCCTTATTCGTCCCACACAGTCGAATAACTTGTTGAGTTCACACAGAGCTCGGTTTTTACAGAGGTAAAAGGTAGGTAACTGTAAGAACAAAGACTTTGAATATCAAGATCTTGAGCTGATGATGGCTGTTCTTGATGTTTGAGCACTGTATATCTCTTTCGTTCTTAATAGCAGTATGCTTTGGAGATATGTTTGCTCAGATGATAACTTTGATAGCTTTGAGAGTTAGGTTACTTGGGGTAACTGATCTTCAATGTCTTCAAGGATATATATAGTCTCTGAAGAAAGTATCCGTTGAGATATCCGTTTGAATAAGATTTCCTTCAACGGGAATAAGACATGATCCGGATTTCGCGGGATTCTGAAGATCTGAAGACTGACAGTATTTAAATACTTTATCCTTGAGTATTTAAATACTTCTTTGTTCAATGGAACTTGACTTGTGTTCTTTCTTTGTCCTTTTGTGAACTGTATGGAAGATGACTGTATTTAGGGCATCGAGACAGTTTCCATACTTGATCTTTTACAAGTCTTCTTGCTGTACTGGCGAGCTTCACTTATGCTGATTCGAGGCGGGTCTTCGATATAGGATAAAGCCTTGAAGCCTCGATACAGTTTTCCTTTACTGTATTTGGCATATATGTCAAAACCTTCTCAATAACAAATAACAATCGATACAGGGATCGGGTATCCCGGCTGATTCGATACAGGGTGTTTGTTTTTCCCAACACCATAGTATCCGAGTCCATATGGCCTGTTAAATAAAAACATGGGAAACAATAAGCTGCATCTAAACTTTGTGAAAATTCAATCCAAGGATATAACTTAAACTACGAAGCTTGAAAACTACGTTTATGTGTTTCTGGCCCAGATTTTGGAAGGACAGAAAGTGTTGGTTGAAGAGGACAAAGATTCATATAAGCTCGTCGAATTGTATCTTGTTGATTGACAGAATAATCATAAACTTGATGACGCAAGCCAGGGTCTCGTTCTAATGCACTAAGATCAATATCATTACTATTCATTTGAGCTTTTTGGCAAGGGTTTTTGGTAACCGGAACACTAGGTGAAGGGGTATTATCATCTAGATTTGTTGTCTCTTCGGTATATTAAGAAGAAGAACTAACATGTTTTCTTTTAAAAAACCTATGAATGGTAGCTTGAGTTTTCTTCATCTACATGTCACACAAAATTAACAATTTTATCACATTTTAAACCAATTGAACTATCAAAGTATTAAATAATTTCATACAAATTTAATCTCAATAAGAAATAGAAATTATCAGTGGAATGAGCTTATAATATATTATCTATTATCTAACTTAAACTAAAATTAAGAGACAAAGGGTAGAGGCAAAACCCAAAACACTCAGGCTACAAATAAACCAAATCGATGCAGACTAGTAGGCTATAAAATTCATATTCCATTATCCTATAGATTACTAGGACAGGCTACAAAAGAATCTCAAAATAAAAGAGAAAAAGATTGAAAGAGTTGAGGGCAAAACCGAATCGATGGCAGTCTTCTTTCTCTGGAAGCTTCGATCTTAAGCTGGAATGGAGAATCGATGGCCGCTGTGCTGGTGCGATTGCGAACAGTGTGAATTGATGGCTGATGTTTGCTCTCGTCTCGTCTAACTCTAAATCGGGTCTGCAGTTTTGCTCACTGCAGCGCAAAGGCCGACGAACGAAAGAAGGATGAGCGCGTATGTGTTGTGGAGTTAGCTGTGGGCTTTACTGAATTCAAACTGCAGGGGCCCAAGAACAATTTTTTTTCATAGCTGTAATATATATACTCTGCTAATTATTTGTAAAAAAACTCAGGGGCCTTGGTCCCTAAAGGCCACCTTGGGCCACCGCCCCTGTTTATACACAACATTATTCATCATATTATGCATCTCATCGTCTTTGCCAAATATTAAAACTTACAAGCTCTTATTGCTAGTTACATTGGACATAGCGACATATTCGGATTCGGATAGTGATTTTGAAAATTTTCTGATATTTTGGATATCCGATATCTGAAATATTTTTTTTTATTATTTCAAAATATAAAAAATCAATTAGTTCCATAAGTTTAGGTCTTTGCTAGGATATATGACTAACTTTACCTAAATCACAAAATAAAATTAACCAAATTAGGATTTAGAACTCATAAAAAACATGATGTTCATTGTTCTCTTATATTATATTAAGTACTAACATATTAGAAAGGAAAGAATGGTGCTCAAAAAATATTGACAATGTTTATAAGACATAATTAAATGTGTTTATAGTATCATAGATAATGTTTATAAAACATAATTAGAATAAATATATATTATTTATCCATTTATAAAAACACGAGACACACATATATATGTATGCATGTAAGAGAATACAATGAGTAACAAAAAAATGGCTTGTGATTAATGGGCTACTTTCAATTCAAATATTATGGGTGAATCTTGATATTTTTATAATATTATTTTTAATCTCTAGTAATATTTTTTAATTAATTAACAACTTGAGATTTTTGAAGAAGTTTTTAAAATTTTTTTGAAATAATAATATTTCGGATATCCGAATCCTTATCCGAAATTTCAAATATCCGAAATTTTGGATAGTGATTCGGATACCAATGTTCACTATCCGAAATCTCGGATATCCGATTTTGAACACCCCTACCCACAGGACTCGAACCTGTACAACTCGCGAGACCCCCGGATCTGGTCCCGTGGTCTACTAGGGTGGGATCCGGGTCTCAAAATTCTAGATTTGTCAAGTCCGATCCGACAGGTAGATTCAAAATTCAAAAAAAAAAATTCTGACCGTTGGAACCCGGTCGGTCGGACCCGTGACCCGGCGGGTCCAACGACTAATTTTCAAACAAAAATTATATTATAAACCTTTATATACTCCCCCAACACCCCTCATATTTCACACTCACTCAATTTAATCTATTTACCTCTATCTCAATTCTCATTTCTGTAATCTAGTATCTCTCTCTCAATTCTCATTTATGTAATCTAATATCTCTTTCTCAATTTTTCTTTAATCATTATGTCGAGATCTGACAAGGTAAATGATATTGCTACCTCCTCAAAAAATCCAATATGTCAAAGTTAGAACGAATGACTTTTTGGGGCAAATCCAAGAAATCATCTGGCATATCTATTCGAGAGCCTCAAAATCAACCTCCACCCGGATTTGGAAATAGAAGTCAACATGACGAAGATGATGTTATGATAATTGAAAGTATACATTATGGTAGTACCACAACCACTAGTGAAGATGAAATTGACCCCCAGGGATCTCGACGTATCCTAAATCGTGAACAGCTGCATCATACTGAAGAAGAATCAATCGCGAAATCGATGAAGCTATGTTAACTCAAACATATGCAATGTTTGAGCGCACTCTTCCTGGCGTACCAACTCTGACGCAAACATCAAACTCGTGTCTTGCGGCAAGCCAACCTGAAGAACAACCCCCTGATGTTGAAGAGATGTCGTCCGAAGAGGAGCAGGCAACTGTGCAAGGAAGAGAGAGCAAGAAAACTAAGAGCAAGTTTTAAATCTATAAAGCATAGATTTCTTTAGCTACACATAATGTAACACCCTAATTCTCATATAGATTATTACACGCCGTAGAACCTTCCTCAAGGTCTACCAGGCAATGACATTCACATAATTTACAATAATCCCATAAAGACAATATTTAATAATGCAAATAAGGCCGTGGCCTCGGCCAAAATATTTTGGTTTAAATACAGGAAAACAGAATGTAAAACAAATCTATTGCCCACGTAGGGGCCTTCAATCTTATCTTTAAAACAAAAATACGTTTACTCGACTGACTCCGACGAACAACATAGACATAGTAAAATAAATGACACAGACTCGTGCCTCATCATCATGCTTGACCATCCTTTGCATGTGTTTCCCATGCTGGCTCCTCAGTTCACCCGATACTTGAAATGCACGAAACACATTTCTCCCATTTAAGGGGTTAACAATCGAATAGCTAGTGCAAGTAAACAATTACACGACATTATATACAGATGCGATTCAACAATATCATCATATTTAGAAAGCATTTTAGAAAACAATATTCTGGAATATCACATTGTTAATGTAATATCCGGAATTTCTACTGTAGTTGTTTAATATTATTTTATCCGAGTTATATTGTACAGTGTGGAATTTGTACAGTTTGGATAAAATAAATGAAGGACTGAGATGTCGGTATTGGTATAATTGTCGTACTTGGTCGACAATTGCATTTGAGAATTTTTGGAAGGAGTATATGTATTCAGTATGCCGTATATTCGTATCTAGTAAATTGAGACGTTGGACAATGATAGCTGAAAATGGCTAAGTGTAGCATTATTAGCGCACGTTAATATACATGCCTAGCGCACGCTATCGTGCAGGTTTAGCGCACGCTAATGGTAAAGGATAGCACATGCTAGTACAGACCAGATCAGAAGGAATATATGTGTGGACCCGGTCACTTTCGGCGCATGTGCTGATGAGGTCAACAGGTGTTTGTTGTGAAGGGTTAGCGCACGCTAATGCATATTGTTAGTGCACGCTAACATCAGGTCGTTCTAAAAGGAATCTTATCCTAGTCAGAGCTGTCGGCGTGTGGACCCGTCTTCAGAGCATACAGACAAATGAGTCAACTATGAGTAGCGCACACTATGATCGGACACTAGCGTGTGCTAAATAGAGGAGATTACGTACGCTATTGCATGGGCATTGCGTACGTAAATCATTGTATGCAGTAAGGCAGTAGCCTCTGAACTGCGATAGCGCGCGCTAACAAAGACAGTTAGCGCACGCTAACAATAGTCAGTATATATATGTGCAGCTGGCCATTATTTTTCATTTCGTCCATTCTCTCCTTGCAACCGATAGAGAGAGTTCTTAGAGAGATGTTTGAAGTTCCAAACACTGGATTATGGTGGAGTTAATCATCCATAACATTATTAAGCTTAGAATCGATTGGAAACGGATTCAAACTTGGGATTCAATCCATTCCTTCAAAAAGGTAATTACTCTTCACCTTTGGATTTCGTTTTGGATTGAATGTTGATGTTCTGGAGTTGATAATTATTACATAAACAAGTTGACAAGCATGATTATGAGACGGATTACTGTAGTATGATGATATTAATATGATTCGTGTGGTTTGAATTGTGTTGTTCATTTTCTTGAGATAAATTGGTTAATCCTCCTCCTCCTTTGCGGATGTTGATGTCATTGTTGATGATTAATCTCTGTAATGTTGGAGTAGGGAAGTGTTGTTAGGGTTCTTGGTGTTCATGATGTTGATATTTGAGGAAGAAGATGATATGGGAATATATGAATTAGATTAAGAGTTGGATGATTATCTACATGTTAAAGGATATCGAATTTCGTTGTTTTGATAGCTATGAACATGGTTTAGAATCACTTAGTGTTCTTGATAATCGCCATATGTTGACCGGTATCTGAAATGCATGCAACTGCATGTCATTAGCGCACGCTAGTGTTACTGGCTAGCGCACGCTAACGGGAGCGACTTAGCACACGCTACGTTAAGTGATTAACCTGTGCCAAGTCAACAGGCAGTGTAGTATATCCTGTTTCGGTTATGAATTCGTGATCGTTTAAGTTGGATTGATCAGACTTGTGGTTAATTGAGATATTGTTGAGCCGTTGGGTTTGTGAATTGGTTATATCGATTGTTGATTGTTATCGAA
This sequence comes from Orobanche coerulescens, assembly GCA_033398695.1. NCBI lineage: Eukaryota > Viridiplantae > Streptophyta > Magnoliopsida > Lamiales > Orobanchaceae > Orobanche > Orobanche coerulescens. The sequence goes on along the minus strand of CM065805.1, from coordinate 21,769,980 downwards.
CTTGTTTTTTATCGATTATTGTAATAGGTTGAGATTATTGATCGGTGATTAGAACCATGCTTTGCGGTCGTGTTCGATAATGTTCGTGAATTGCATTGATCAGGGCCGAGGGACTTGTAGATGACGACAATGGAATTGGTTATTACTTGCTCAGTTTATAATATTTAATGAATGGTTTTCGCTTCATTCGTTTATAATTCGTATAGCAATGTTTATGATTGTAATCACAGGAGATTTGGGATTATAAGTTGTATTCGAGTTTTGGGAATTAAATCATAATGTATATGATTTACATTTCTTATTGGTATGCTTGGTATCGAGGATACATTGTGGTATAGATGAAGACATGAATTATCTACTGTCCGTGACATTTTGGATCTTTGAATATTCAGAATAATGGTTGGTGATGGTTTAGATATCGAGATTGCTCTCGAAGGACTCGGAGCAAGTATTTTTAATCATTTTCGTCATTTGTGTCGATCATGTTGTGATACATTCGTGTATCATTGTTGTCATGCATTTGTGCATTGTTGTTGTCGTACATTGTGTACTGTTGTTTTGTGCAGTTGTGCATTGTTGTCATATGTCCACCATGCGTTGGTCCAGTGGGATCAACATAGGATATCTATACCTGTGTGTGCTGGATCGTTGGACAGGTAATGCCACCATGCGTTGGTCCGACGGGATCATCATGGGGATCTATAGCTGTGTGCACTGGATCGTTGGATTACCATATATGTTGTTGTTATTGTGCATATATATATATATATTATGGGTTGCCATAAGTATATATTGTTGTTATTGATGTGAGCATATTGACGTTGTTATATTAGTATGCATTTGTAGGTCTTGTATTAGGACCATGTCCGTATGTTGTATTGATCTGATCTTGGATTAGACTAACTAGATTCGCTGTCGCATTGCGTATCCTGAGGTATGTTCCGTATTTTCCTTCTTGGTTCTTGTCTTGGGATGAACAATCGATTGTCATGTTGAGATTTGATGATGTTTATTTCCGATGGATGAATTGGTCAGAGTTGGTATATTTCCGTATTGCGAGTTATGATGATGTTTTGGGAATCTTGGGTATTGCTGGAGGTACCATATGGACGTTATATTTGAGTTAATTGATTAATCGAGATTATGAAATGTGCATTATGATAATGGTTATTCTGAGGAGGATTATTCGAGTAAGTAAAGTTACGACGGTAAGATTACATTGGTCGTATTCTTACTTAGTATTTCCATTGGTATGTAATTGTTGACGTGATGTGATGGTTATCATTGTTGGATATTATGGCTGACCCCGTCGTGGGCTTTCTTTTTAGGTTCTTGGATTATCAAGCTTGTAGCGGTCGTGGAGAGATGAGCTTCCCGGAGGATACTGGCTAGGACATGTATTTGTGTGTTGAGTTTCCTGATCAGTTGTTGTATTCTGCTGCTAGAGTATTTTAATTGGTTGTCTTTTCCGCTGCGTGAGTATTTTTAAATGGCCTTTTGGTATCTGGTAACTTAGATTACTTTGGCAATCGCTTTCTAAACTATTTTGTTGGTACGTGTAAGCGATAGCTTAACGTGTCGTTTACACATACGTTTTTAAACTGTTGAGTTTTGGCATTTCGGGCCTTGTGGTTTCAAATGAGATTTCACGACATTTTTGAGAAACGGATTTTATTAAATCTTTGAATGATTTTAAAGATAGTACCGTCGTTCGCCTCTTAGGCGTTTGTAAATGTTTGCGAAAATTTCCTTCAGCCTTGTGGGTTCCATCTCGGGGCCCACGGTGCTGTAATATTCCTGGATGGCTCTAGGGGTGTTACAATCAAAACATCATTATCATGAAAGGCATGTCATCACATCTCAACACTACGATAATCCACACTTGGTAACTCGTGGCCGTACCCATTAGTATCGATCCCAGAGATCCCGTCGAACCGTCCCCAAGTGGGAAACCACTTACGTGTCCGTACCCCTTGGTATCGGCCCCCAAAGGTCCCATAGAACTATTTCCGGGTGGAAGAACAACCACACACACACACATGTCATCATAATTCATCATTCATGTCGAACTCATAACACACATAACATTATGTAATACATGTACTTGCTTTGATTATTATTACGTGAAGAAACCGAGGGCTTCGATCCAAACTCACTCCAAGGTATCATTCCTAGCATACAATGATACTTAATCAACTACAACAATACTGGAATATAAAGAATCACCCTAAATTCTGCCCTTAGGAACAATTTATCGTACACTGCGAGGGCTTAACCGATCATAATCGACTAACGGTGGAAATCACGAAATCAGTCCATAAAACGTTAAAGAAATCGAGAGTTCACGATTATACAATCATAATCTAACACAAATCTAGGCTAAAATGGATTAGAAAGATGAAATATTAGCAAAACCCCAAAATCCCCAAAAACTAGGGTTCTAGCAATATTACCTCGATTAGAACGATGAAATATGTTGCAAAGTTGCTAAATTTGTGATGCGAACTCGGAAATATTGTGAGATGATGACAATCGACTGGAGTCTCTCTTCAAAAAATTGGCCTGGGCGGCCGCCTAGGCGCTAGGCTGCCCCCGGGCGCTCCGATTATGGCCTGGACGTTTGTCCTGGGCGTTTGGGTGATTAATCGGCCACCTAGGCGGGCTGGGCGGGCGCCTAGGTGGATGGGCGGGTGATCGCTAGAATTCGCGTAGTATGGTTTTCAAATCCGATCAATTTTAAAATTTGTAAAACCTCGAAGTATTTCCAAGGTGTCGAACCCAAGGGAATTGATGTGTCGAAAATAAAGGAAATAACTCTACTCAAAATTTGACTGCTATTTAGGAATCCGAAAATTTAGTTTGTTTCTAATTATCTAACTTCAAAAATCGAAGAACAAAAATTAAATAAAAGATGAAATATCTAAATTAAGAAAATAAAGCAAATTAGCAAGATAAAATCACAAGTGAAAGCTAATTGATCCTAGGGTAGTATCATCTAATTGAGTTCACACAATCCATTCACTTGATTCCTTTTCCCCAAATTTTAATTCAATCCTAGAAATAATCACTCAGCCGATCTAGAATTCCGATCAAGGCAACCTAGAAAGATAGTTAATTTAAACCCTTTTTCCCGCTAAGGCTCAAAGAATTTAAATCACTTAAAAAGCGTCAACTTATTTATCTATGATTTATCTTTCTCCACTCAGGTCTCAAGATAAAATCATATAGTGCATCAAGTATTTCCACTAATTAATTAATCCTTCCGGGCAAAATCAATTAGCTAACATGCATCGATTAAGGGCCCTTAAATCTAGCATGAGATTTGACACATCTTGATCACAAGCCTAGGATGAAAGGTAAAAAGGTAATCAAAGGAACATCATGTGAACATCAATTAAATTTACTAACCCTAGAATCAATCAATGAATTTAGCCAGACATACTTGAAATTAAACAAGAAATAGATGAAGAATGCATATTATTAATATGAAAAGAGAGATTACAACCCTTACGGATGAACTCCGAGTCTTCAATCTCCCAAAAACAATTATAATTGCTGCCTCCAAAAAGTTCTTGTATCCCAAGAATTAATCTTGCCAAAATATGTAAAAGATTGCAAAAGATGATAAAAGATGAAAAAGAATGATAAAAGATAATAAAAGATAGTAAAACTAGGTCTAGGAGGGGTGTATATAGCCTATGGGAGTTAAACTCCCGATTAGCCCTAATCTAGGAAACAAAATCTATCCAAAAGAGTCAAAATCCGTCAAAACACGAGAGTCCGCTGGGCAGCCTATCGGACTGGCCTATCGGCCGATAGGCTGGCCGATAGTTGGTTCGTCGATCGCCTTCACTCGGTAGGGCAGGAACACCTTTCGGACGCACCTATCGGCCGATAGGCTGGGCCGATAGGTTCGTCTGTCTCTTGCAACAATCCGTTTCTTCCGTCCGTGACTCAACTCTCGGTCCTTTGTCTCGTTTTGGGTCCTTTTGGCTCTAAAAACCTGCAAACACACTAAAACCAACCCAAACGCATAATACAGCTCGACTAATCATAAATAAGCCAAATACGAGCACATTAATCACGAAACGAGATAAAAACCTCGTATAAAATCCTAGAAAAATGTGGTAAAATTACTACTTATCAAACCCCCCCAAACTTAAGCCTTGTTCGTCCCGAACAACAAAAAGAAAAGAAAAAGAAAGTCGTGAATCATCGTGCAACTCATAGTGTTCAACCTAATCAATACTATCCTGTAATTCTCTCTAAATAATCCGAGTGTCGTAAAAGCGAGCTGCACTCGGAATAATGATTCCGCAAAGTAGTCAAGTTCAGTCCTAATCATTCGTTCATGAAGAAAATCCAGCTCAAAGATTAACAAAACGTGAGTCAAATCGACCGTCAATATGAAAGGCTAAAATAAACAAGCTAGTTCGTCCCGTTACACAGTCTAGTGGCACAATTTTAACGAGTTTCATAACTAATTAACCTCGGACAGTATTCCCTTATATATATGTTCAAGAATTTGATTCGAGTTGACCACTAGGTTAGGATCTCGGGATGTTTCATCGGGGTAATCCTAGGGTGGAACTTCCATTCTCATGTATTAGGAAACCGTTTGACGTAAAAGACACTCATGGGGCACATGGATGCTTCTAGTTACTAAGTTCCCGTCTACAGCGGAGAAACCACTCGAATATATAATTTCCGCATGTCCGAATCAAGGTCGCCGTTTTGCGCGAGAGTAAACAGCGGGTCACGCGAATACCCCCGGTTACTAAGTTCCCTATCATTGGCACATGTGAAATATCTAAATCACTAGTCTAATCAGAGTCGTCGTTTTACGCGAGGGTAAACAACGGGTCACGCGAATGCCCCCGGTTACTAGACTTCCCTTCATAGAACAACATTATCTCAACTTTTGGGAAAAACTGACCGACTCTAAACTCAATCTAAGTGCCAACACGACTGACGAAACAGTACGACTCACTATCCGGAAGATGTAACCAAACGTATTGACGGTGATTTTTAAACAAGTATGTATCGTCTCTTATCTGCCAAGACCTCTACAATCACGAAAAATTTTGGACCTAAATGAATACTATGTAAAACAGAAATAACTGACTACAACTCGACTAAAACTCGACCGTTTCTTCAGAGAGAAAAACAGTGTCGCAACATCGGTATCACACAAATAGAAGCACGAAAAATTCACTAATAAAGAAAAACTAAGACAAGCAAGGCTATCTAAAAAAAATTTTAAAAATCTACCCAAGCAATGTAACACCCCCAATCCACTTAGGAATATTACACGCCGTAGACCCTCTCCTCGAAGATCTACCAGGCTGGTAACAACATTTAACATCTCGACAATGCCTTCAAGGCTAAATGACTCAGTAGACCGATTTGGTCTTTCAATGAAAATATACAACTCAATTACAACATATACCCACGCAGGGGTCAAAGTACAATAAACTCCCGTACAACGGGGAAAAGATACTGCAGCGGAAAAGAAAATACAACTAGACCAATACGACATCAACGGATCCTCATGTGATTAGTATCGTTCATCTTTCATCATCCTTCGTGCCGACCCTGTGTTATGCTCCAAAACCTGAATGCAAAAATAGACATCCACCCCCCGAATACTCGGGGGTTAGCAAAACTCCACTGTTTTGCTAGTGCAAGAACAAAGTGCAAATACGAGCCATACAATTCGCATTCCACGAACGATAATAATTCGGAATCCTCAAAGGTTCAAATACAACAAGATGAACACTTCCCGAGGCGAGAGTTTGAGTAAAGACTTCCCAAAATTTCAAGATCAAAATATCAAGGGAAACAATCTATAAAATGATTTGAAATACCATCGGGAGTTTTAATAGAAAATGATTTAGGATTATCAAATCCTACTTTTCAAAAACCCCAAATACGAAAGGGGTCACCGCCCCAAAGGTTTACTTTCCGAAAAACGACCTTTACCAAACCGTTGGGATTTTAGCCCCAAATCCGTAAAATGACTTTTACAAGACCATTGGGATTTTAGCCCCAAATCTCATCAACTCACAGTACACAAGAACGACCACAAGGTTCGTCTCCCAACATCAAAATCCACAAATAAAGGATTTAAAACAAACAACAAAATACTCTAGTGCCATCCTAGCCAAGTAAGCCAAACGAACACTTACCTCTTATACACTTAGTCGATGCATGCAATCATGAAAACACAGTTCCAAAGCACTCATTTCCGGAAATGCCAATATCGAATCACATTTGTAAAATGCACCACAATTAACCGCGGACCCACAGCTTCGTGGATCCCTGCCGAGACCCCGTCGGATCTAACCCACAGTGGTTAAAAGCAAGCTCGCGGTTCCACAGCTTCGTGGAGCCCTACCGAGACCCCGTCGGATCTAACCCGCAGTGAGCATACACACACACACGTTACTCATGCAATACTAATATGCTAAGAATGTAAGTTCATTAAGAATACTCACTAGAGATGGCCATTAACTCGACACCATTATCAAACCCTTCAAAACACAATAACAAGATTAAATACGGAATACACGATTCCATAACTTTAAACAATAGGAGTATCATCATCAAATCCTTCAACGTTCAAAATAATCAAATCATAATCAATTCCCAAAACACGCCGTTCACAAAACGCACACACATTTGAAAGAAAGCCTTTAACGAGGTCAAACCGAAATCTTTTGAAACTTCATTTCAAACAACCAAACAAACACACCAAGACGATCACCGATCAGCATATCCATAAAATAAGAAAAGTATGGGCAAGGTACTTGCCTCGATATCACGAGCAATGGAAAAGTGAACGGATACGGCCAGGTAGCCCTCAAATTCCCGAACACTATCTAGAACGCGATAGCACCGAAATTACTATGGGAAAACACCACATGAATCATCAATCACCAACGGAATTCAACATCGGAATCATCGAGCACCTATAATCCTCCGTAAGGAATAATAAAACATGATTACGACGAGAATCAAGGCCGAAAACAACGGAAATCCCAACAAACTATCAAAGGGAACTCATTCGAACATTTAATCGAACATTAAATGTTCAAGACCCTTCAAGAACAAAGAAATCACCCCTCGGGTTGAACGAACCAAAGATACGAGTATCCAATCCGTAGAACAAGTTCAAAACAACGTTTATACAACAATTAATTTATTAAAAACGGATTGGAATCGAAATCAAAAAGGAAAATCCCCAAATCTACAAAAATAAGGGTTCAAGCCAAAAATACCTTGATTTGGATGAAGGATTCAAGTAGAGGCCGAAAATCTACAACAAGACTTGAGGTGGATGATCTCTACAAGTTTGGGAGCACTCAAATCGCCCAAAAATCACCCACAAATCGCCCTAGATGGACGGAGGAAGAAGAGAGGAGAAAAATGAAGTTTTCTCCTCGAAAATCTGCTAAAAAACGCAGAAAAAGCCCGTGTGCCGCGGCACAGGACAAGTTTGCCGCGCCCGGGCCACCAAAACGCCAGAATCAGCTTAGTGCCGCGGCACAGCTGAGTGTGCCGCGGCACACGTGACCCCTTCAACACCAAAAAGGCACATCGTGCAGTCTTGGCTATTTCGACCATAACTCCTTCGTCTGGACTCCGATTGACTCACCGTTTGAACCATTGGAAAGCAAACTTGATGCTATATAATTTTGCAAAGATTCCGAATTTTTTGAGTTTCCAAGAATTAATGGTGACTTTACAAAGTCGAACTCCCACGTGAAAAAGTCGATTAAGGACACGGAACTCAACAAAACGACACCGAAACGAACTCGGATGACAAAAAGTGCAGAATTAATCATTCTCGGAATGACGAAAAGGTCAGGATCGAGTCGTCAAAATGAACTTCCGCCAAAAAAAGAAAATTACCGAAGCAAGGCATCAAAGCAAACAACGAAAAGCAAATAAAAGAAAACACGAAAGCAAAAAAAAACTACTACGACCTAAAAAAAATAGAAACTAGCAAACACACCAAACGAAAATGAACATAAAAATCTAAAAACTAAGCAACCAAAAGCCAAAACCACGCAACACCAATATGATAAGCACAAATAAAAACAACGGGCACCAACACAAGCAAATAATGATACAAGGCATACAAGGTACTCACACGTAGAGAAATTAACAAAGCCGCACTTCCCCCCCCCCCCCCCAAACTTATTTCGCATCCCAAAGGAGGAATAAGTTTGAAAAGAGAAAGGAGTGGCTTTGTTAACGGAGTACCTGATCACTGTGGCGGAAATGGCGGGTTTGTCGGTGAGCTCGGATCATAGCGGGCATGTGAATCGGGGAAAGGAGCAAAGTGGTACATCTCGTGTAGCATTCGGTTGTAGTGGTCCTCCTGGGCCGACCTATCTTCCTGCCTCTTCCTCTCTTGCTCCCTCCAAGCAATCTCCTCTTGTCGCCACACTCTGTCCTCTTCGGCTCGTTTCTCCACGAGCTCGTACAACTCATTGACCCGAGTGGCAACAACACCCACCCGAGTCTCAACCTCGCCCAACCGAGTTCCCAAAGAACCAAACTCGGTTGTCAAAGAACGCATACTCGCCAAATGATAATTGTCTTGCGCCTGCATACTCTCTTCGTGCATCTCTCTCTCTCTCTCAAAAAATCTCGTCTCAAAAGCATCAAAATCCGGAGCTCTCATCTGAAAACTACTACCTCCACCGGTGGAAATCTCGTCACGGCTACCCCCCTTGGGTATATCATCCAGCTCCTCCTCGGCTCCCTCCAAGAACGGCTCATCAATGGTCACCTCCCGGCGTTGCCTCTTACGAGACGCATCCAACGGTCGGATAAGTGCCAAATGAGCCTCGGAGCTCATACTCCACCTCGCATATACATCGGGCGTGTCGCCCATCACAGAAGTCAAGGTCGGAGAGGGGAGTCGGAATAGGGACACGGTTTTGTTCCGACCGTGCAATTTCCAGTCGAACCCCTCGGTGAAGGCAAGCATCTCTTGCCTCTGCAGTGTCGGTTTATCCAAATAGATATCTCGGGACACCGGCTCTCCTCTAATGCGCACCCCGAGATGCTCCGCAATAGGGGTCACGAACGCCCCAATCCCAATCCTCTGCTTCCCGGTCAGCCGGGCTTGTTTCTCCATGTGCTCAATCAGAAAACATCTGGCGTGCTTCCGCCTACCGTTCAAGGCCGACCATAAAAGGTGAAGATCAGTGGACAAGCACGTCCCCGAGTTGGTACGGCTCAAAATCGTCGAGGTGAACAGACGGTGGACATAACGGAGAACTGGGTTCTTTATCGATGAGGCCTTGGCATATGTCGTATTATAAATGAGAAGCGTCTCCTCCCTGCGGTAAATCATCTTGGACCACAACTCTAAGTTTTCTTTGGCATGATCGCCCTGCTAGAATGACCCGTCCTCGGCCCTGTTGATAATGGCATTAACTTCGTCGGCCGAGAGCTCCCTTTCTATGTTGTCGAGGTTGAAGCGAATAGATGCTGGAGTCCCGTTCTCCCTAAAAACCTCAAGTGTGGACAGAAACTCCACGGTGAGCACGTGGTAAGCGAGATAGTTTGCCCGAAAAATTTGCTCAAACCCGCACTGCCTCGCTAGTAGCATAATATCATCGTATATACCCATACCCCGAGCCGTCTCCTCATGCAAAAATCGGCAATGCTTGTGTGACATTCCGATAAGGTGCGACCACCTTCTTTTAGACTCTGGCCCAGTCAATCTTAGCTTGAACTTCTTCGGGTCGAGCGCAGCCGGGATCGGAATAGCCGGCACTACCTTCGTCGGAGCCTTTTCCTTCTTTGTGGTTGCCTTAGACGTTCCGGCCTTACTCGGCTTCGACTTCTTGCTTTGCTTTCCCATTTCAAAGTTCCTACAAAACAACCATCCAATCAATATCCAATAAGCAACTCATAATACAAACATTCAACGAGTGTCGACATAATCCAATAATCCCACAATAACATCTAAGACCCCTATAATGTCCAATAAACATCAAAATCATAGACCCGACAGCCATATACTACGATCAACAAATCACACAACCTCCCCCAAACTTAGACTCCCCCATTTCATATTCAAAGGATCAAAATCACCACCCACGATAACAAAACAACACACTGCGATCATATTAGGGCAAATTCTCTCCAATCCAATCTAATTCATCAACAATTCAACTCATATCAATCCCAATTAACAATTCAATTCAACAAATTCACCCAATTTCAACAAAATGCAAAATTAGGGTTCTTCCAATTTTGGGGTTTTTTTCAAATTTGTTCAATTTCATCAATTAATCCCCCAATTCGAAGTACCCATGAACAATCAAGCATAGATAACATGTTTCCATCAGGATTCTATCAACAATCGGGCATAAAATTCAAAGAACATCAAAGTCTAACAAAAGCCCCAAAAAGTGGATCCCCAATTCGATTTTCATCAAAACTCCAAAAAGAATCCGTCAAAGTGCTTCAAAACATGTATAGAATTGAAAAACAAGAGGATTAAGAGTCAAAACTACGTACCTTGATCGAGTTTTGAAGGAAGAAAAGTAGAAAAAAATCGCTCCTTGTTCTATCGGCCGATATGTGTGTGTGTGTGTGTGAAAATCGGGTGGTGAAGGTGTTTAAAAGGGGTATTAATCAACCCGGTCGAAGCGGATACAGGGCCGGGTATGTCCTATCGGCCAGGCCTATCGGCCGATAGGCTGGGCCGATAGGAACTACTGAAACTTACGTACCTCATATCGGGTGGGATATTGGTCGATAGGGTCTGCCTATCGACCACTGCTTTCAACATGTAATTTTTTTAATTTTCCTCAGCCTATCGGCCGGGCCTATCGGCCGATAGGCTCGCCCGATAGGATCTTCTGTCTCAAAAAATTTTTTTCAACTTTTCCTACTTCGCATACTTGGTCCCGTTTTTGCTTGGATATGGCGATTAAAGACCTGCAAGTATTCAAAACTCGGCGTGCATGGATTAGAACTTAACAAAAACTAGCAAAGCTACTACGAAACTAGAAACTACAAAAATCACGCAAACGAAAAATCGAAAATAAACGAATAAAACGAACTAATATACATACGTTGGGTTACCTCCCAACAAGTGCTACGTTTAACGTCTTTAGCTAGACGATACCTCATTCATTCCGGGTCTTCGAGGTAAGTGACATACTTCTCTTCGTGGTGCAAGGGCTTGAAATAGTGCTTCATCCGATGTCCGTTCACAATAAACTTGTTCCCATCTTCTTTCATCACGACACATGATCCGTTTTGATTTACTTGGAAGACGGTGTATGGACCAGTCCACTTTGACATCAGCTTCCCCGGAAATAGACGAAGCCGTGAATTGAAAACGAGCACTTCGTCTCCCGGGACGAAGTCCTTCTTCCGAATGCGATCATCGTGAAACTTTTTCGCTCTTTCCTTGTAAATCCTTGCATTTTCGAAAGCCTCGTTTCTCCATTCATCGATTTCCAGCAGCTTCTCTCTTCTCGATCCACTAGCCTCAAGAAATTCGAAATTAATCCGTCTAGTGGCCCAATACGCTTTAACTTCCAACTCCACCGGTAAATGACAGGATTTCCCAAAGACGAGCTGGTATGGAGACATTCCAATTGGAGTCTTATACGCGGTCCGATAAGCCCAAAGTGCATCATCTAGATATTTAGCCCAGTCCTTCTTGTTCGTGACCGTCTTCTCTAAAATTTGTTTGATCTCCCGATTGGCGAGCTCGGCTTGTCATTAGCTTGTGGATGATAGGCGGACGTAATCTTATGTTTAACTCCATATTTTGCAAGAAGGGTTCCTAACCACCTATTATTAAAGTGGCTCCCCCCGTCACTCAACAAAGCTCGTGGAGTCCCGAAACGAGTCAAAATGTTCTTATTAAGGAATTTAATCACCACTTTCGAATCGTTCGTAATCGTCGGCATCGCCTCAACCCATCTCGACACGTAGTCGACCGCAAGTAAAATATACGAATAGCCTCGTGATTTTGCAAACGGACCCATAAAATCGATACCCCATACGTCAAACAACTCTACTTCCATAATAGTGTCGCGGCATCTCGTCTCTTTTTGCTATGTTCCCCAATCGTTGGCATCTATCGCAATGTTTCACAAAAGCTTGGCAATCTTTATGAATAGAAGGCCAATAGAAGCCACATTGGTACACCTTCATGGCCGTTCGATTCACTGCAAAATGACCCCCACTCGGTGCACTATGGCATTCTTCAATTATCCTTTGCCATTCGCTTTGTCGAACACACATGCGAATAATCCCGTCCGCGCACCTCCGATAAAGAATAGGGTCTTCCCAATAGTAGAATTTAACGTCATGGAAGAATTTCTTTCTTTGATGAGAAGAAAGACCCGTTGGAACATGCTTGATAGCAAGGAAATTAACATAGTCCGCGTACCATGGTGTATCATCGGCCAAGGCTAGGATATGCTCGTCTCGAAAGTTCTCCTTTATTTCGACCCTCGAATCTTCTCCCTCAACCGGATTCTCGAGACGGGAAAGGTGATCGGCAACAACATTCTCGCACCCCTTCCTATCCCGGATCTCCATGTCGAACTCTTGTAGAAGAAGTATCCATCTCACTAATCTCGGCTTCGAATCTTTCTTCGCAAATAGATAGCGAATCGCTGCGTGATCGGTATGAACAATAGTGTGAGTGCCCACTAGGTAAGGTCGGAATTTGTCGAATGCATAGACCACAGCGAGCAGCTCTTTTTCCGTCGTGGTGTAGTTCATTTGGGCAGAATCCATCGTCTTACTCGCATAATAAATTACTCGGAAAAGTTTATCCCGTTTTTGACCCAAAACGGCCCCAACGGCCCAATCGCTCGCGTCGCACATCAACTCGAATGGTGCACCCCAATCCGGGGTGATCAAGACTGGCGTCGAAATTAAGGCTTGTTTCAATGTCTCAAACGCCCTTAAGCAATCATCATCAAACTGAAATTTCACGTCTTTCTCGAGCAAGGAACATAACGGCTTCGTGATTTTTGAGAAATCTTTAATGAACCGTCTATAGAACCCCGCATGGCCTAGGAAGCTTCAGATCGATTTAACATTGGTTGGAGGCGGTAATTTCTCGATAGCAACCACCTTCGCTCGATCAACCTCCAATCCTTCCGAAGATACTTTATGCCCCAAAGACTACTCCCTCTTGCACCATGAAGTGACATTTCTCCCAATTGAGAACAAGGTTCGCTTTCCTCACACCGGCAAGTACCAAAGATAAATTTTTCAAGCAATGGTCGAAAGATGAACCAAAAACTGAAAAATCATCCATAAATACCTCCATTATGTTCTCGACTAATCCGTGAAAGATGGCCATCATGCACCTTGAAAAGTTGCGGGTGCGTTGCACAAGCCAAACGGCATCCTCCTAGTTTAATACCCCATAAGGGCACGTAAAGCGGTCTTGTGTTGGTCTTCCGAGCGATAGCAATTTGATTGTACCGAATACCCGCCCAAAAGCAATAATACTCGTATCCGCCAAACGATCTAGCATTTGATCAATAAATGGAAGTGGAAAATGATCCTTTCTCGTCGCCGCATTAAGTAGCTTCTAGTCGATACAAACTCTCCATCCCGTGACTAGCCTTGTCGCGATTAATTCATCTTTCTCGTCCTTGATCACGGTCATACCCCCTTTCTTAGAGACGACTTGAGTAGGACTCACCCACTCACTATCGGAAATCGCATATATCATCCCGGCATCTAATAATTTGAGCACCTCTTTTCTCACAACCTCTTGCATTGCTGGATTTAATCTTCGTTGCGGTTGCACCCTCGGCTTATGATCGTCTTCTAGCAAAATCCGGTGCATACAAATAGAAGGGCTTATTCCCTTAATGTCCGAAATCGTCCATCCAATCGCCCCTTTGTGTTTTCGCAGCACCCGTAATAGCTTCTCCAAGTTAGTAGGTCCGAGAGAAGAAGAAACTATCACGGGATAGGACTCGTTCTCGCCCAAGAAGCAATATTGTAAGTGATCCGGCAACGGCTTAAGTTCTAACTTCGGCACCTCTATCGATCGGTCCTCAGCGACAACTCCCCCTTGAACGGGTTTGTTGACATCAAGATAGCATACGTCCCTCTCATTAGATCGAAACTCGTTCGCCTCCAACATTCGAACATACTCTGGCAATTCCTCGTAAATTTCTTCAACATCGGAATGTGAGTAAATGGAGTGTGAAATGCAATGCTCCAACAAGTCGGTCGGGGGCGGCATAATAGACTCAATTGCATAACATTCCTCGGGCGCATCCTCGGGCTTCTTCATCGCGTCATAGATGGAAATTTTTAGATTTTGATCATTAACCCGAAAGGTCAGATCACCCTCTTGGACATCGATAAGTGCTCTCCCCGTCGCTAGAAATGGTCTCCCAAAGATCAATGGTTGATTCTCGTCTTCGGGCATATCAAGAACTACGAAATCGGCCGGGAAGACTAAGTGTTGGACTCTAACGAACACATCCTCCACAACTCCCCTCGGATAAGAGATCGACCGGTCCGCCATGAGTAGAGAAATGGTAGTCGGCTTCATCTCCCCAATCTTCAACCTCTTAAAGATGGATAGAGGCATAAGATTGATGCTTGCCCCGAGATCACACAACCCATTACGGAACGTTTGGTCGCCAATCATGCATGTCAAAGTAAAACGTCCCGGATCCTTCTGCTTGAGCGGGAGCTTGTTTTGAATGATAGCGCTGCACTCCTCTGTCAAATTTATTGTTTCAAACTTCGCCAACTTCCTCTTGCTTGCCACAGCGTCTTTCAAGAATTTCACGTACCCCGGCATGTCTCTCAAAGCGTCTAGAAGTGGAATGTTGATATTCACCTTTTGAAACATGTCGATAAATCGTTGAAGCTTTTCATCATGTCTCGACTTGGCCAATCGCTGTGGAAATGGAGCTTTTACCTCAAAATCCTTCACATTCGAACTTCCAGGAGCCTTTCGACCGATAGGGGGGTCGATAGGCTCAACTGCCGGCCTTCGTGCAGGTATCGGGTGGGCTATCGGCCGATAGGCTTGGCGATGGGCTCTTGCATTTCATCTTCTTTCTCGTTCTCGGCTCCCGTTTCTAGTACATCCTCGTTTCCAGATTTCTCAACTTCAGCCCCATGATTACTGTACCTTGTCCCACTCCGAAGCTCGATTACGTTGCATTGTTGCGTCTTCGGGTTGGTCTCGGTGCTGCTCGGAAAATGGCCCGGCTTATGAAATCCGGCTTGGGCGTTCGCCATTTGACTCATTTGGGTCTCCACCATCGACATCTGCTTTGTCAAGGCTATCACTGAGTTTTCAATAGATGTCACACTATGCTCGAGAGCCCCGAACCTCTTGTCTGCTTTATAAATAAAATCTTTTTGACTCGCCTCCAATCGTTCCAACATCTCTTCCATAGGTGTCTTAGCAATCGGCTCTTGAATAACCCCGTTTTTCACGTTAAATCCCGGTGGTGGCTGAAGAGCATTGTTCGGGTTTGCATAAGAGAAATTAGGGTAGTTTCGATTGTTCGGATAATAGTTCCCCCTATTTCCCCCTTGCCAGAAGTTTCCTCCTTGCACGTAATTCACATCCTCCTCAATTGCAATAGGCTCGTTTAACTCTTCAAAAACTGCATTGACTCCCAAAGTCTTCTTTTTTAGCATCTCAAGCTCTTTTTGTTGTCTTTCAAATTTCGCCTTCAAATCACCGTAGGCGTCCTCGTCACCGGATGGAACCTTTCTTCTCGTCATCTTCCTATCGGTCACCTCCTCGTAATCATTGTTGACTGCTAGCTCGATGAGATTCTTGGCCTCTTCATAATCGTTAGCAAGAAATCCCCCTTTCGAGGAATAGTCCAACTCTCTTCTAGCCTTCCTCGTCAAACCCCGATAAAACCGAATGTAGATTTCTTCCTTGTCAATTCCATGCTGTGGGCATTTGCGAAGTAGCTTCTTAAATCGGATCCATGCTTTGTATAAGTATTCATCCTCATATTGCTCGAATTGCAAGATATCGTTGATTTGTTTTTGCACCTTCGAGGGAGGATAGAACTGTGCTAAGAACAGCCGAGTCATCTCTCTCCAAGTACCAATTTATTTCCGATCTAGGCTCTTGTACCAATCTAGCGCATCGTCTTCTAAGGAGAACCGGAATAGGCGGAGCTTAATGACATCCGGAGGCACTCCGTTTTGCTTGATGGTGGCACATATGTCCAAAAACGACTCAAAATGAGCGTTTGGATCTTCATTAACTCCTCCTCCGTATGTTTGAGACTTCACTGTAGCGATGAGGGACGGCTTAAGCTCGAAGTTGTTGGCATCAATCTTTCCCCAACCCCCTTCTTGATAATCGTCCAGCTTAGGTCGAAAGCGGGCATTCAAAGGGATCTTCTCGGGACGAGCGAGTTCTCGTGGTGGGTCAACAATGCCGGCCATGGTATCAACGAAAGGTATAGAAAGAGTCTCGGTTCTCGCTTCTTGCTTCTTCCTCCTCAAAGACTTCTCGATTTCCGGATCCAAAGGAAATAAGTCCTTTCCTTGGGATCTTGTGATCATGCACCACCTACAAGGAAGAGAAAACAAGATGTGAGGAAACAAGATCGAATATTAATAATAATAGTATACAACCTAAAGTAACAATCTCTTCTTTTTCGAATTATCCCTTTAAGTTTTCTATCAATTCCCCGGCAACGGCGCCAAAAATTGATCGCTAGAATTCCCGTAGTATGGTTTTCAAATCCGATCAATTTTAAAATTTGTAAAACCTCGAAGTATTTCCTGTTGACACAAAATGTATTTTGATGATGGTTACATACAAAACATTTAATTGAATCTATCTCGGCTCGATAATATTTTGAAGGAACACAATATGGCTAACGCACGCTACGTATCATATCGTAGCGCACGCTATCGAGACTCTCATACACAGACCAGTCAAGTCAGCTGCAGCCTACTCAAGTCGCCTGATCGATAGCGCACGCAAGCTATTGAATGATAGCGCACGCTAATAAACTATAGTTAGCGCACGCTATACAACATACATAACGCACGCTATCGCAAGTCTCCAGAAGTCAGTGAAGTCTGGAAGGAAATCAGAATTGGACGTTGCGCACGCTACACATATATTCTTACGTACGCTAAAGTGAAGACTTAGCGCACGTTAATTTTCATATCTAGCGCACGCTACCGAAATTATGGTTAGTAGTCCAAAGAGCCACTGGACTCACTTCGTCTAGGTTTTTACGTACGCTACACAAGGTAACGTACGTTATTGAAATAATTCAGTAGCGCACGCTAAAGGAAAGGTGTTAGCGCACGCTAAATGGAATCTGCAGTTTACCGTTTGAAATTCAACCGTTGGAAGCAAGAGTCAATGCAGATCCGGAAAATCTGGAAATATTGGATTTAATTAATGCTAGCGCACGCTATGCATACTTGCTAGCGCAGGCTAATCATGAATTTAGCCGTTGGAAAAAGAGTCGTTGGAGAGGAAATCGGATTTTGTCAAAGTCAAGATGGAAGACTAGTTGACCAAGATGATAGCGCACGCTACCATATCATTACTAGCGCACGCTAGACACAGAATTTTACCGTTGCAACAGTCTTTGTGACCGTTCAGAGAATTCAAGTCAAAATCCGCTAACGCACGCTACAAGGATCTATTAGCGCACGCTAATAGTATATCTTTCAGAATTTGAAGGCTGTCTCATACCTATAAATACCCGAAGGACTTGGGTATCAAACACACAACTTCAAGCATTCAAGCATACAAGCAATCAAAGCATTCTTGAGCTCAGATTTACATACTTTATTGCATTACAAGTTGTGAGAAAAGAAAGATACAAGAGCGATTTCAATTGTAATATCCATTATTCTTTGTATTCTTTCATTTGGTTGTAAGTGTTGCATCACTTACACGTGAGCGAAAAAGAAACGAATCAAGGGTCACTAATCCGGTGTTATTAGGATCCTTGATCCGGCATTGTTAAGATTATACTCCCATATTCGTATAGTGAGGATTATCTAGTTCCTATAGAACACTAGATAAATAATTATTCATATTGAGGGAAAGGTTGAGCTTGGACCGATAGAAGACAAGCGGATTGTAACGGTTGTGAACTCGGACCGATAGAAGACGAGTTAAGGTTGTGGTTTTTCTTAAGCAATAGAAAAAGAAAGTCGGAGAGAGGACGTAGGCAAGTTGCCGAACCTCTATAAATTCTTGAGTCTTTATTTTCCGCATTATTTTCTTTTTACTCGCAAGAAATTTCGGTATTCCGCATCACCACTATTCAACCCCCCTTCTAGTGGTGAATTTATCTCTTCAGTTGGTATCGGAGCGGGTCTCTTTTTAAAGGTTTAACCACCTAGGAGAAAAAGATCCGCAAATGGCACTTCTTGGCCAAATTGAAGGAAATGCTCTCAACCGTCCTCCTTTCTTCGACGGTTCCAATTTCATGACGTGGAAAAAGAAGACGGCGATCTTCGTTCAAGCCTACGATATTGAAATCTGGAAAGTTATTGCTCTCGGTCCTAAACTTGCTAAGAAAGAAGATGGATCGTTGAAAAAAATCGAAGAATTCAACGATGAGGATTGGAGAAACACGCATGTCAAATCCCGAGCTACTCAACTCCTCTATTGCGCTCTCAATCCCGAAGAACTTAATAGGATATCATCCTATGAAAGTGCAAAAGAAATATGGGAAATTCTCAAGTCACTCACGAGGAACCACTCAAGTCAAGGAGACCAAAATTAATATGTTACTCCATGACTACGAATTATTTTCCATGAAAGACGAGGAAACGATCACAAATATGTTGGATCGATTTTCGGCTATAACAAACGGTCTTGCATCTTTTGGAAAGCCTATATCAAGCAAGACAAAGCTAAGAAAATTCTACGATCGTTGCCACGAGAATGGGATGCCACGGTCACCGCGATCATGGAATCCAAGGATCTCAACAAGCTCGAATTTAGTGCCCTCATCGGGTCACTCATCAACTATGAGATCGTTCTCAAGTCTAGAGGCACAAAACCAAAGCCTCGGGAAAGAGTAGTCGCATTCAATGTTGATAGCGACGTTGAGGAAGATGTTGCCGAAGATGAAGACGAGGAACTCGCTCTTTATGCCAAAAACTTTAGAAGGTACAAAAACCTAATTCAAAAGAGGCGAAGTTTTCTTGGTCGGGATGGCAAACCGGAGCAAAAGAAGAGTGGCTACACTCCTATCAAGAAGTTCGACAATAATTGTCGGAAATGTGGTCAAGCCGGTCATTATGCCAAAGAATGCCGAGGATCCTCTTCAAAACCGCAGATGGAAAGATTCAAAAAGAAGGAGGTTCTAATCGCTTCTTGGAGTGATGACGAGGAGGAGATTGAAAGATCTCTAGACGCAAACCTTGCATTCATGGCCCTCGACTCTGAAAGCAATATCGAGGTAAGCTCTAAACTCAATGACGATGAATATGATTCTTTTGATTTTTGTGATTCACAAGAAGTTCATCAAGATGATGAGTTGTTGAGTGCGTTTGAATCGTTAAATACGGAGTATGACGAGATGGTCAAGTTAAATATATCCTTAAATAGAAAAATAAAATCTCTAGAACTCGAAAACTCCTCGCTTCAAAACAAGGGCAAAACTATTGAGACAGACCATACTTCATGTCTTGAAAAAGAAAATGTTTTGAAAATTGAATTAACAAAAACTCAAAAGGAGCTAAAATATATTTTGAACAAATTTACTCTCGGAAACGAGAAATTCGAAAGGCTCCTATCTATTCAAAAATCGCCCTTGCTCAAACACGGTCTTGGTTTCGACCCTTTTAAACGGGAACAATCTCTTATTAACCTTGACAAAATAAAGAAAACCGAAACCGAGAACCCAAAAGATCCGTTCAAACGAGTTCACAATGTTAATACCCATTCAAAGTTAAGAACTATCAAAGTTAAGCAAATATGGGTTCCGAAAGGGACGATTGTTCCGAATGCTATAAGCATAATTAACTTTGGAGGACCCAAACGGGCTTGGGTACCGAGACAACCGAGAAATTCTACTTTTGTAGGTACCGGCACCAAGGAAAAACAAGTGGTACATTGATAGCGGATGCTCAAGGCACATGTGCGGCTCCGAGGACTTATTTGAAGACCTCGAATATCAAGATCAAGGACATGTGACCTTTGGAGGTAACCAAAAGGGAAAAATCAAAGGAATCGGCAAAGTCGGTAAGGAACCTTCTCCTTCTATCAACAAAGTACTATTTGTTGAAGGTTTGCATCATAATCTCCTTAGCGTTTCGCAACTTTGTGATGAAGGTTTTAAAATTCTATTTGAGCAAACGCATTGCACGGCATTTAGAAATGATAAAATTGCATTCATTGGTTTGAGATGTGGAAACATTTATATTGTTGATCTTAATGATAAGAATTCATTCAATGAAAAATGCCTTATTACCTTGGATGACAATGCATATTTATGGCATCGAAAATTGGGGCATACTTCTCTACCTATTATTTCTATTTTATCTAGACACGACCTTGTTCGTGGATTGCCCAAACTCAAATTCGATAGAAAACATTTGTGTGAATCATGCATTAAAGGGAAACATACTCGAGAATCGTTTAAACCAAAATTCGAGGTTTCCACTAGTCGAGTTCTTGAACTCGTGCATATGGATTTGATCGGACCATCTAGACATGTTAGTTTAAATGGTAAACTTTATACTTTGGTTATTGTTGATGATTTCTCTCGATTTACTTGGGTTAGATTTTTAGCTCATAAAGATGATGCATTTTCCGAGTTTTCTAAATGGTGTCGTTTGGTATCAAATGAGAAAAACCTCTCCATAATTTCTATTCGCACCGACCACGGAGGTGAATTTGATTGCACCCGCTTGAACTTTTATGCGATAAATACGGTATTAATCACAATTTTTCGGCTCCTAGAACACCTCAACAAAATGGTGTTGTTGAAAGGAAAAATCGATCTTTGGAAGAAATGTCGAGAACAATGCTTAATGAATACTCTCTTCCACGATACTTTTGGGCCGAAGCAATTTTTACGGCATGCTATGTGATTAACCGAGTTCACGTCAGAGAACTCATCTTAAAACTCCATATGAATTATGGAAGGGCAAAAAGCCTAATATTGCTTACTTTCATCCCTTTGGTTGCAATGTATTTATTTTGAACAATGGCAAGGATAACTTGGGCAAGTTTGATGCCAAATCCGACTCCGGAATTTTTCTTGGTTATTGTACTAATAGCAAAGCATATCGTGTGTATAATATTAGAACGAATAAAGTTGAAGAATCCATACACGTTAAATTCAATGATATGATCTCACCCCCGAGAAAGGTAGAATATTTTGATGATGTAGGTACCTTTCCGGATCCCTCACCCGAAGTGAAGAAAATTTCGGAAATCGAAACGAACACAATCGTTGATTTACCGAAAGATTGGAGACACATCAAAGACCATCCGAAGGATCTCGTGATCGGAAACATTGAAGACGGTGTTCAAACCCGAAGGAGGACCACCGAGTTTATGGCTCATTGTGCTTTTGTATCCGAAATAGTTCCCAAAAATATATCGGAAGCCCTCGATGATGAAAGTTGGGTAATGGCAATGCAAGAGGAGCTTGTGCAATTCAAGCACAATAATGTATGGAATTTAGTTCCCGCGCCTAAAGATAAAACAATTATCGGAACTAAATGGGTGCATAAAATCAAGAGTGACGAAGACGGCTATCCTATTCGAAATAAATCTCGTTTAGTCGCTCAAGGATATAATCAAGAAGAAGGACTTGATTACGAAGAAAGTTTTGCTCCCGTGGCTCGACTCGAAGCCATTCGCTTGCTTTGTGCATTTGCCGCTCATAAGAAGATTAAACTATTTCAAATGGATGTCAAAAGTGCATTCTTGAATGGTTTCATTCAAGAAGAAGTCTACGTCAAGCAACCTCCCGGTTTTGAAGACCATCATTTTCCGGATCATGTCTACAAGCTCAACAAGGCACTCTACGGGTTGACGCAAGCACCCCGAGCATGGTATGATCGTTTAAGTCAATTTTTAATTGCAAATGACTATAAAAGAGGCAAAGTCGATAATACCTTGTTCGTCAAAGTACTAAATGATGATATACTTGTTTGCCAAATTTACGTTGATGACATTGTTTTTGGAGCTACTAATGAATCCTTGTGCCAAGATTTTTCTAATCTTATGAAAGGAGAGTTCGAAATGAGTATGATGGGAGAATTAACATTCTTCCTCGGGCTTCAAATCAAACAATGCGAAGATGGAATTTTTATCCATCAAACGAAGTACTCAAACGACCTCCTCAAGAAATTCAATATGGAAAATAGCAAGGTGATATCTACGCCAATGTCGTCATCATTAAAGCTCGAGAAAGATGAAAATGGCAAATCCGTAGATCAAAAACTATATCGAGGTATGATCGGATCCTTGCTATATTTGACTGCATCTAGGCCAGATATAATATTTGCTACATGTCTATGTGCTCGATTCCAAGCTAATCCCAAGGAATCACATTTAATTGCTTGTAAACGCATCTTTCGCTATTTGAAAGGAACTATCGACTAGGTCTATGGTATCCTTCTTGGTTGGATTTTAATTTAATTGCCTATAGTGACGCCCGATTTCGCGGATGCAAAATTGATAAAAAGAGTACTAGTGGTACATGTCACTTTATCGATCTTGTTTAATATCTTGGGGAAGTAAAAGCAAACCAGTAGCATTGTCTACACCGAGTCCGAATATGTCATTGCAGGAGCGCCGTGCTCAAGTGCTATGGATTAAAAATCAACTACGCGACTACGGCATTCACTTTGAAAATACCCTATCTTATGTGATAACACTAGTGCTATTAATTTGAGCAAAAATCCTGTTTGCACAAATAACCAAACATATAGATATTAGACATCACTTTTTACGTGATCATGTTCAAAAGAAAGACATCTGTTTAATTTTTGTCGGGACGAAGGATCAACTTGCTGACATCTTTACAAAACCTCTTCCCGAAGAATCTTTTAACTCCATTCGTTTGCAACTTGGCATGGGACATATAGACAACTTTTGAAATAAGCTTCTACTCAAAACATCAAAATCGGTGAATCAGATCAATCGCTAGCGCGCGCTAGCTTCATATTCTTAACGCGCGCTAAAAATTTATTTCGATAGCGTACGCTAAACCTTTCCTTCTTGCGTACGCTAATTAGAGTTTTTTTTGTTATTCAATGGATACCCAAGAAGTCCTATTTTTTCGCCTAACGTACGCTAATCCTTTAAATCCTAGCGTACGCTAACTTAAAACTCGCTGACTATATACATGCCGTACAACCCTAAATCACAACACATCCCTTAACGCACGCAATCGACTTCTCTCTTGCAAAAAACCCTAGACAGACATCCGATCCAATCTGCGATCTTCTCCCTCAAAATCTTCGATTCCCTTCGTTTTTCTCCTTCTCCGATCATGTCTAGCAAGAATCGAACCGCTATGGGAAAGCAATACAACAATTTGAAGCGTCCTCTAAACGCCCAATTTGATGCGGACCGGTTCGTCTCCGCCACCGCCTCGAGAGTGTTCTTTGACATACTCCCCAAAGAAAACATCAATGATTGATTCTTTTTAAATCTTCTAAGTCTTGAACGGTTAAACGTTAACTTCTCCATTTTCTTCTCATAACTCGGTATTTCTCGTTTCATTGAGTGCAAAAACCCTGTTTTTCCCGAGCTCGTCCGGAATTCTATGCCAACCTTCACGTGGCCGAGAGTGAAGGTTCTTCAGCCCTTGTGCTAGGAAGTCTTGTCGGAGGAACCAAGGTGAAAGTTTCTTCCGATATTTTGTATCAAATTTTTGGTTTGCCCAGAGATGGTTTTATTTGCACCGAAAATCATTGGTCGATTTATAATGAAATTGGTGAAATTGACGTGAAAGAATTTCTGAGCTCAAGGCCGTTATTGACATAACGGATGATTTTTTTGAAAACAACGACTTCGAATCAATATTCGCTTGCTTTTGGTAGCCCTCACAAAATGCCT
Organism: Orobanche coerulescens; assembly: GCA_033398695.1. Lineage (NCBI taxonomy): Eukaryota > Viridiplantae > Streptophyta > Magnoliopsida > Lamiales > Orobanchaceae > Orobanche > Orobanche coerulescens. Next base: position 21,745,895 of record CM065805.1, on the reverse strand, counting down.
TATGCCAAAGGTCAATTCGCAGCACAAACTAGTCGGCGTGGACAAGCAAGTGGTGTACCGCGTTCTAAATGACGATAAGGTCGATTTCTCCGACATCATCATTAGTTGGATGAAGGTGAAAGGAGATTTGTTCCGGTCGAAAAATTACGCCACTCGTTCTCGCAAGGCGGGAATGCCTTATGGCTCTATCCTCGTCGGCTATCTTTAGCTTTCATCAAGTGGACTTGTCGAAGGACAAGGCGCCCCGTCTCCCTCGGGCATGAGATCTCGACGCGTCACTTAAAGCTATGCACTACGTACGTACGATCAACAGAGGCGGGATTCTCTTTCCGTTCCTTCGCGATGATGACCAAGTTGAGAAAGGGTCACGGAAGCCCACTGCAGAAGAAATGATCACTCGTCGGGGACCTCACACCCTTCGAGAAATGCAGACTGGGAATTCGTAAGGAAACCAACATCGAAAGGAAAACGCCCGATGCGAAATGTGGTGACGGAGGAAGAAGAGAGTGATCTCTTTGCTCGGATGCGGGCATCGAGACTTCACACGCCGAGTTACGAGAGGACTTTCGGCTCGCGCTCGAAGTCGAGAAGTGCGTCGTAAGTCCGGGAAGTTCGTGGGCTGTTATCCGAGTTTATTCGCCTTCACACCCCTCGCTCCTTTCCCTTCGACCTCCTCCGATCCGTAGATTTGATGATCTTTGATGCTTGATGTAGAATCTTCTTTTCGAATAATATATATGTCGCTTGCCATGGAAAACTCGTTGTATTCACTGCATTTTATTATTAATGAAACTCGCATTTCTTAATTTGGCATTTGTTATGTACAAGTATTTGCTATCTACAAATATTATTACTATCGTTGTTACTATCGTTGTTGATTGTACCTTGAGTAATGGCAAAATTTCGTTAATGTTTATTAATAATGCAACAATTAAGGGGGAGTTCCTTTTTGTTTCACAAAAAGGGGGAGAATACTCCAAAACGAAAACCGACTAACATATCGAACAAGTTTATCTTGATTCGAATCATTTCAAAACGTTTTTGCAGGTATTAATTAAATGTTTTGACATCATCAAAAAGGGGGAGATTGTTGACACAAAATGTATTTTGATGATGGTTACATACAAAACATTTAATTGAATCTATCTCGGCTCGATAATATTTTGAAGGAACACAATATGGCTAATGCACGCTACGTATCATATCGTAGCGCACGCTATCGAGACTCTCATACACAGACCAGTCAAGTCAGCTGCAGCCTACTCAAGTCGCCTGATCGATAGCGCACGCAAGCTATTGAATGATAGCGCACACTAATAAACTATAGTTAGCGCACGCTATACAACATACATAACGCACGCTATCGCAAGTCTCCAGAAGTCAGTGAAGTCTGGAAGGAAATCAGAATTGGACGTTGCGCACGCTACACATATATTCTTACGTACGCTAAAGTGAAGACTTAGCGCACGTTAATTTTCATATCTAGCGCACGCTACCGAAATTATGGTTAGTAGTCCAAAGAGCCACCGGACTCACTTCGCCTAGGTTTTTACGTACGCTACACAAGGTAACGACGTTATTGAAATAATTCAAGAGCGCACGCTAAAGGAAAGGTGTTAGCGCACGCTAAATGGAATCTGCAGCTACCGCTTGAAATTCAACCGCTGGAAGCAAGAGTCAATGCGCATCCGGAAAATCTGAAATATCGATTTAATTAATGCTAGCGCACGCTATGCATACTGCTAGCGCACGCTAATCATGAATTTAGCCGTTGGAAAAAGAGTCGTTGGAGAGGAAATCGGATTTTGTCAAAGTCAAGATCAAGACTAGTTGACCAAGACGATAGCGCACGCTACCATATCATTACTAGCGCACGCTAGACACGTAATTTTACCGTTGCAACAGCTTTTGTGACCGCTCGTAGAATTCAAGTCAAAATCCGCTAACGCACGCTACAAGGATCTATTAGCGCACGCTAATAGTATATCTTTCAGAATTTGAAGGCTGTCTCATACCTATAAATACCCGAAGGACTTGGGTATCAAACACACAACTTCAAGCATTCAAGCATACAAGCAATCAAAGCATTCTTGAGCTCAGATTTACATACTTTATTGCATTACAAGTTGTGAGAAAAGAAAGATACAAGAGCGATTTCAATTGTAATATCCATTATTCTTTGTATTCTTTCATTTGGTTGTAAGTGTTGCATCACTTACACGTGAGCGAAAAAGAAACGAATCAAGAGTCACTAATCCGGTGTTATTAGGATCCTTGATCCGACATTGTTAGGATTATACTCCCATATTCGTATAGTGAGGATTATCTAGTTCCTATAGAACACTAGATAAACAATTATTCATATTGAGGGAAAGGTTGAGCTTGGACCGATAGAAGACAAGCGGATTGTAACGGTTGTGAACTCGGACCGATAGAAGACGAGTTAAGGTTGTGGTTTTTCTTAAGCCAATAGAAAAAGAAAGTCGGAGAGAGGACGTAGGCAAGTTGCCGAACCTCTATAAATTCTTGAGTCTTTATTTTCCGCATTATTTTCTTTTTACTCGCAAGAAATTTCGGTATTCCGCATCACCACTATTCAACCCCCCTTCTAGTGGTGAATTTATCTCTTCATTTCCAAGGTGTCGAACCCAAGGGAATTGATGTGTCGAAAATAAAGGAAATAACTCTACTCAAAATTTGACTGCTATTTAGGAATCCGAAAATTTAGTTTGTTTCTAATTATCTAACTTCAAAAATCGAAGAACAAAAATTAAATAAAAGATGAAATATCTAAATTAAGAAAATAAAGCAAATTAGCAAGATAAAATCACAAGTGAAAGCTTATTGATCCTAGGGTAGTATCATCTAATTGAGTTCACACAATCCATTCACTTGATTCCTTTTCCCCAAATTTTAATTCAATCCTAGAAATAATCACTCGGCCGATCTAGAATTCCGATCAAGGCAACCCAGAAAGATAGTTAATTTAAACCCTTTTTCCCGCTAAGGCTCAAAGAATTTAAATCACTTAAAAAGCGTCAACTTATTTATCTATGATTCATCTTTCTCCACTCAGGTCTCAAGATAAAATCATATAGTGCATCAAGTATTTCCACTAATTAATTAATCCTTCCGGGCAAAATCAATTAGCTAACATGCATCGATTAAGGGCCCTTAAATCTAGCATGAGATTTGACACATCTTGATCACAAGCCTAGGATGAAAGGTAAAAAGGTAATCAAAGGAACATCATGTGAACATCAATTAAATTTACTAACCCTAGAATCAATCAATGAATTTAGCCAGACATACTTGAAATTAAACAAGAAATAGATGAAGAATGCATATTATTAATATGAAAAGAGAGATTACAACCCTTACGGATGAACTCCGAGTCTTCAATCTCCCAAAAACAATTATAATTGCTGCCTCCAAAAAGTTCTTGTATCCCAAGAATTAATCTTGCCAAAATATGTAAAAGATTGCAAAAGATGATAAAAGATGAAAAAGAATGATAAAAGATAATAAAAGATAGTAAAACTAGGTCTAGGAGGGGTGTATATAGCCTATGGGAGTTAAACTCCCGATTAGCCCTAATCTAGGAAACAAAATCTATCCAAAAGAGTCAAAATCCGTCAAAACACGAGAGTCCGCTGGGCAGCCTATCGGACTGGCCTATCGGCCGATAGGCTGGCCGATAGTTGGTTCGTCGATCGCCTTCACTCGGTAGGGCAGGAACACCTTTCGGACGCACCTATCGGCCGATAGGCTGGGCCGATAGGTTCGTCTGTCTCTTGCAACAATCCGTTTCTTCCGTCCGTGACTCGACTCTCGGTCCTTTGTCTCGTTTTGGGTCCTTTTGGCTCTAAAAACCTGCAAACACACTAAAACCAACCCAAACGCGTAATACGGCTCGACTAATCATAAATAAGCCAAATGCGAGCACATTAATCACGAAACGAGATAAAAAACTAGTATAAAATCCTAGAAAAATGTGGTAAAATTACCACTTATCAGCGGGCGCCTAGGCGGGTGCCTAGGAAGGCAAGTTGGACGGGCATCTAGGCGGCTAGGCGGGCGCCTAGGCGGGTAAGCATTTTTTTTATTTTTTTATTTTAGTAGTACTATAAATTCTTAAATTTAGATAATATGGACTATTCTAGACATATATACATATTTAAAATTTTAATGTATGATCAATTATATGATTGTTTAAATACTATATATTTTTAATTTTTTTACATATATATAATTTTTTATATATAAAAATGATTAAAATAATAATAAAAATATAAATTCGCCTAGTCCGATTAATCCTCGATTAGTCCCCGAGTAATCATCAGGGCGCTAGGTGTTAGCAATCCAAACACCTAGCGCCTAGCGTTTTTTAGAACCATGACTGGAATTCGCACTACCCTGACCAAACCGTCGCAAATCTCCCAGGAAGAGAAGAAGAGATGAAAAATGGCGAAAGAAGGACTGAAGTCCGCTTATATAGGTGAATATCGTTACGTACGCAATGCCCTAAGCATTACATGCGTTAAGATCTTAACGTACATTAAGGTGTATGTGTTGCGTATGTAACGAATCCACAGAGCTCACTACCTCGATGCACAAGTTACATTACGTACATTGCATGGCAGGCTTATCGTACGTTAAAGGTATTAGCATACGCTACGGTCTAATGTTAACATACGTAATAGAATCTCCAGAGCTTATTGACTTGATGTACAGGTATCTTTATGTACGCTGAGGAGTATAGATAACGTACATAATGAACTTTTACGTACGTTACATCATAAAGCTAGCATACGTAAAGATGTCTCTAGATGCTACTGTCCCAACTACACAAAAAATATAACGTATGCTAAATGTTAAGCATAAAGTACGTTATGTCTAGAAATCAGCAGTACTATTCTAAATAATAGTGATAAGACGAGACATACAATTATCCATCTAATATGATATATTCAAGTATGAACATCAGTAGATAGCTCAAGAATCACGATTATCGAATGAGTACAATATACGATATGAAATACGCAAAAGTCATATCGGGTACAAATGGATTACAACAGTTAGGATAAATGGAAATGAAAAGTGTGGATATTACATTCTCTCCCTGTAAAAAGAAGTTTCGTCCCGAAACTTACGAGGTGAATAAGTCGGGGTATCTCGCCTTCATATTATCTTCAGTTTCCCAAGTAGCCTCTTCTTTTCCATGCCTCGACCATTGCATTTTAACCAAAGGAATGATTTTGTGCCTAAGTTGGTTTACCCGACGCTCCAAAATCTGAATCGGTATCTCCTCAAATGTGATGTCGGGTCCCAGTTCAATCTCTCCAAAATTAATGACATGGATAGGATCCGGTACGTACTTTCTGAGCTGGGAGACATGAAATACGTTATGCACGTGGCTCAAGGATGGTGGCAACCCATCAGATATGCAAGATCTCCAACTCGTTCTAAAATCTCGAAAGGTCCAATGTACCTCGGACTAAGTTTACCCTTCCGACCGAAGCGGTAAACTCCCCGAGTCAGCGATACCTTCAGTAATATATGGTCCCCAACTTCAAACTCTAACAAGCGACGACGTGTATCAGCATAAGACTGCTGTCGACTCTGAGCGGTCAAAAGTCTATCATGAATTAAGTAAATCTTCTCTCTCGTCTCAACTAATAAATCCAGTTCAGTACCAATCAATTCAGGCACATCATCCCAACACAACAGCGATCTACAACTCCTTCCGTACAAAACCTCAAATGGTGTCACTTTGATCGAGGCGTGCCAACTATTGTTGTACGTAAACTCGATCAACGGCAGGTGCGACTCCTAATCATCTTTTCAATCTAAGGCACATGCTCTCAACATATCCTCAAGTGTTTGAATCGTCCGCTCTGACTGTCCGTCTGTCTGGGGATGGTAAGATGCACTGAGTCTCAACTCGGTTCCTAAAGCTCGATGAACGGCCTGCCAAAAATGTGATATAAATCGACCATCCCGATCAGAAATAATACTCTTAGGAGTCCCGTGCAACCTCACAATTTCTGCAACGAACACCCGAGCTAGTCTCACAGGTCCCCAAGTATCCTTAATACCCAGAAAATGAGCAGATTTGGTTAGTCTATCGTCAATGACCCAAATCATGTTCATTTCGGTCCGAGTCCTAGGCATGCTGGTAATGAAATCCATATAAATATACTCCCACTTCCACTCCAGAATAGGAAGTGGTCTCAATAACCCCGCGGGATGCTTGATCTTAACCTCTTGACACGTCAAACACTTCGATACAAACTCGCTAACGTCCGTCTTCAAGTTGCTCCACCAGAAATTACTCATTACATCCTTGTACATTTTACTTGTTCCAGGATGTATGGAATAAGGTGTAGTATGAGCTTCTCTCAAAATATTCTATCTCAACTCGACATCACATGGCACACACAATCTTCCTCGAAATCTCAAAATCTCGTCATCTTGACACTACACCAAAAATAGGATTTTATGACATTGAAACTCCCTGGATTTGTGACTGTCAATGACAGTCACAACTTTACGACTGCCAATACAGTCACAATGACCAAACAGTGATAAATTCAAATGTTTGTGACTTTTAATGAGTGTCACAAGTGTTGTGACTGTCTTGAACAATCATAAACTTTTCTCTTTCTCTTTTCCTTTATATTTATTCTCTCAAACAAGTCGGTTCTCTCTCCCACTATTTATATTCTCATGGTACCCCTCTCTCTCCCCTATAAGCTCTCCCTTCTCTCTCTCATTCCCTAAAATAAACACACACACACACACACACACACACACACACACACACACACCGAAATCAACACACCACCCCTAAAATTAAATCGACACACAAATATGCAGACCCGCCACAGTGGAGAGGCGAGTGGCGCGCCTGATAGGGGGTGGGTGATGCTGTGACAGTTGCCAGAATCTAGGGTTGGAGTTCTGGTTTGAGGATCGCGGGCTGGGCTGTGGTTTTTGTTAATGGGTTGGCCCGAAAATGAAGAGGTTCCAAAAACATAACCGCCGCTCGCCATTGCAATCAACGACGTCGTTGACCGCGAGATTACATCTTGCCAGTCCGTTGAAGATCAAGCTAATCAACATCTAGATCTCCCAGCAGCTCAACCGGTCGGCGTCACCGTCATCACAGGATATCTCGGCGCTGACAAGTCGACAGTAAGTAATTAAATTGATAAAAATATACAGCTTCCAGTTACTTTAATCGACTGCTAGTTGCGTAGTAAATCTATCAGTTTTTTTTGGTGTGTGTGTGGATATTTGGCTGCGAGTTATAAGAAATGCCTGAAATTTTGCTTATTAGTTAGCCGTTGAAACCCAGGTTTTGCCTAAGTTTAATCTCAGCTTGATAAGCTATGTAAATTCTCATTTTACTTTAAACTTTATTTAGTTGTTAAAAAACGTAATCTATTGGATTGTATTTGAGCTAACAATCTTGGCATAAACTCGATTTCAGTTGAATGTTAATTAAGTCGATAGATTCTGAACATGGTTACTTCTTAATTTCGCAATTATAGTAAGTGGACCAGAGTATGTTAGGCTGAAGGAAAAGATAGTGAGGAATCAATCAGTACACAACTTTAAGACTATTTTAAAAATGTAATGCTTTATGAAACGTGCCTGCTTCAAGTCGACCTCTTAGGTGCAGGCTTGCAGCCAGTACAGTTGGACTTTTTACTATATTTTGCCTATTTATCTGCTACAACCGTGTTTGTCACTGAACAAATGGATAATCATACAATTTTGTTTGCACATATCTGGGTGAAGTCCATGATGTCAGTAGTGATATGCATATATTGCGAAACTTGAGTGTGGTTCCTCAGATTTTTCCAACTTCAGTAAGTGAATTCTAACATCCTAAGGTGTCCTCTTCTCTGTCACAAGCAAAAATACAGTATAGACTTAACTTAAGTGGTTAATAGGTATATTTAATTAAATGATATTATTATATTCATTATTATTTATTAAATAATAATTTAATCTTTATTTTTTTTGCCTAACCCTAAATGAATCGTCCAGAGTCCAGAAGACTCCCTCAATTCTTCTCACTCAGCTCGATGGTACCCGACCACAGCTCCCCCCGCAGTCTCTCCCACGCCGCGCCTCCCGCAGTCTCTCTACGGCTCAACCGCTCCATGACGCGCCTCCCCCAATCCCTCTCACTCTCAGTTTCCCGTGGCCGTCCGCTCGCAGCAGCACCCGTCTCTCGGTAGTCGGCTCTCCCCGATCACTTCTCCTCCCGTCGCTCGCCCCAGCCTCCTCACCCTCACTCTCAGGTTAGTTATTTGCAGTCAGATACCCTTTCCTCCCTTAGATTTGTTTTTTATTTTCTTTTGAAGAACAATTAGTTTGGTGTCTTATAACATGAAATACATTTAGTCTAATCAACGTTAAGTACAATGCTTGTATTTTTTTGAATCAATTGATTATTATGATGTTCAGAATCGCAATCGGCAAATACCACTTTGTTCGCTTTGCTACGCCGTCTCCCTCTCACTCTCCCAGACTCGCACCCAACTCGCCTCTCGCTAATGCTATGCCCATCGGCATCTGTGGAATCGACGAAGTGAGCTAGTGAATGTGATTACTGATTACCGATTTTATCTCATCTTCCCTTTCCAATTTTGTCTCGGCATCAAAGGGCTTTCACAACACAGGTAAGTCCAATTTATGATTTATCTTTCTGATTTTTTACAATTGTAAGTATTTGCTTAATCTCAGTTTGATATTTCATTTTGCTATCTGCTTAAACTCAGATTAGAGTAAGTAACCTAGTATCTTTCTGATTACCAAAATTTCATGTTGCTATTTGCTTAATCTCTGTTTAATTGTAAGTTCATGCTTACCATATGCTTCTATAAAATAGTGACAAACAATTTCAATTTTCCTTGCTCAGGACGATGGACCTCAACTTCCAACCAATGTAACTAAACTGCTCAAATATGGAACGAATCTTCTTCAAGTTGTGGGGCAGTTTAACGGTTTGCAATGGTTCTGCTTATATTTTTTTGCTGGTTTAATTTGTTCCCTGAGACCACTTATACTTTTGTGAAGGTAATTATGTAATAATCGTCTGCTGTATGAGTTTGGGGACACCTCCTGTTCGTCCCTCCTTACAAGATTATGTTCAGCCTACTGTTGCTTTACTAAATTCAGGTCCTACCTCTTGACTTCCCTTGTTGATAATATTTATTAATCTTAATCATGTATGTTTCTTGCATTATGTTTCTGTAGTTCCCCGTCCTTGTTGCAATTATAATAATTATTATTGCTTACATAGACTTGGAGTTGATTGAAGGGCCATCTCGAGTATCACTTAGTTGTTCAATAAGGTATGCCTTTGCATTGTTATATTTATCTCCCACCTAAAATGTTCAGTTTAAAGTAATTATGGGCATGGTAGAATCCTATATAGGCGTACGTGTGGAAATTGTTTAGCGAGGGTAATTCCTATATGGTAGTATTTTTGGAGCACTACATGCATGTCTTAGCAACACAATCAACCACTTCTAGGTTTTATTCTCGTGCATCTCTGATTTTCTATATAGATTCCTGAACTTTAACTAATTAGCACATCAACCTCTAAATTTGAATTTGGTCCATAGCTAAATTGTTGAATTTTTTAATTGATTTTAATGTCAACAGCATGACGCGTATCAAAATTTCTGTCAAAGGTCATTCATGCAAACATCATCAGGTCAGTCTCCCTGTTGTCTGCACATTGATAGAAAACACCCACTAATTCTTATTGTAAGAGGTAATTTTATCCACCACTTGCAAATACTAGAACCTCATTTGACTGTGTTTGCTGGACTATTTTCAGAGATTTTAACATTATGCTTGTGCGTTTTGGTAGAAGTAATAAATTAGTAATTTAATTAGAGAGTTCCTCTCATGTGAGTGTATAACTTTTAAGTGTGTATGAGGCCAAAACTTTGAGTTATCTAGCAATGTAGCTACCTAGTCTTAAAGTATTATAGTGCAATATTAACTTTAAGGAACCACGTTGTTATAGTATTCAAAGTATGCAGGTTGCTAAGGCAAATGATAATTAATCTTGTGATAACTGCAAGCTTTGGGAAGGGTCTTGATTATGCTTTCTTTGTATCGTGCAGGAAAATGAGCTACTCGTTAGAAGAGGAAACTGATATAAGTGATTCTGAGATGTAAAGACTACTCTGAGACATGTTACCTGTGTGTGTGGTAAATAGTGTGTGTTCTAAACTAGTAGTCTAACATTCTGCAAAAACATTAAGAAACAGAGTAAAGTGGTGATTGTATTACCTGCCCATGTAGGAAAAGGGAGGGGTTTAAGGTAAGGGGGACTTTGGGGATTTTTCACACAGGGGACTATACGAATATATAATCCGTGTTTAGGGGATACAATAATAATTTGCTAAATTTGCTAAACTCTGTTTTTTCTCTCTACAGGATTAGGGGTGATCAACAACATTTTGTTCGGAGAGATGAACTGAAGGTACACAACTGAATCTTATGATCTGCATATGAAACATCTGGTGCATTAGGATATTGTAATTAATCTTCATTTTTATTATACATCAGGCGGCCGGGGAGATACTTACTCCTATTTTGCACAGAATAGATAACGACGAGTTTAAATCAATTCCATACAAGCGGGGCAGCAGAGGGCCAGAGAAGGCTGATAAGTTACTTGAAAAGGCAGGTTACGTTCAAACACATGGATACATCTGGATCCCTCCTACCTTGTAGAAATCCTTACTACAGAAATGCGACTACATGTTGGATTACATTGTGATTTTTATATGTCTTGTAAAAACTAATTGGAGTGTTGTGTGAATACTTTGAGAAATATGTTTGGATTGTATTATGAATTCATTGTGAAAAATAATTAGATGGCATTCAGAGAAAAATGGGGTTTTACTATTTTTTTTGTATTTTTTTTTCAACATCTGTGAATTCTAAAAACAGTCACAAGACAGTCAAGAAAAATGATATTTGTGACTGTCCATGGAAGTCAAGAAAGTTGAAATTCGTGACTCCTAATGACTGTCACAAAAGTGGAAATTCGTGACTGCTAATGATAATCATAAATGATATTTGTGACTGCCATGGAAAGTGATATTGTAAAGTCATATAAATGAGGTTTTGTCACTGTTTTGTGACTGTTTTTGACAGTCACAAAAAACTTGTGACTGGTGATTTTATGACAGTCCTTTGTGATTGTTTTTGCCATTTGTGATAGTTCTTGACAGTCACAAAATCGTGATTCTGATGTAGCGTGAATTACAAATCCAGGGGCTTTCCCTTTCTTCACATCCTCCCTCAACTGAACTAAAAACGGTTCATCATACTGCCTCGCCTTGATATCATTAATCAAAGACGAAGTGATTTTTAAAGCACACAACTGACCCTGAACTCTCTGAAGCCAAACTTCAATATTCTGACAAATCAAATCCTATTGGATCTTTCTTTGAGGCATAAGTACTTCTAACATCTGAAGATCCATCGGCTTATGACTCAATGCATCCGCAACTACATTGGTCTTGCCCGGACGATAAAGAATCTCAAGATCGTAGTCCTTAATTAAATCTATCCACCTACGTTGCCTCATGTTCAATTCATTCTGGCTGGAGATATACTTCAGACTCGTGTGGTCTGTGTAAATCTTACACGATGATCCATAGAGATAATGCCTCCAAATTTTAAAGCGAAAACGGTCGCAGCTAATTCCAAATCATGAGTAGGGTAATTTGCTTCATATGGTTTTAACTGTCGAGATCCATAAGCAATAATCCTATCTTTCTGCATCAAAACACATCCAAGTCCGAGACCTGAAGCATCACTATAAACCACAAAATCATCGTTCCCCTGTGGCAAGGCTAGAACTAGTGCGGTAGTCAACGACCTCTTCAACTCATCGAAATTATTCTGCCTATCTGTGCTCCACTCGAATTTCTGAGTTTTCTGAAGCAACTGCATAAGTGGTCGAGCGATCCTGGAAAGTTCTTCGGTGAACCTACGATAGTAACACGCAAGTCCTAGGAAACTCCGCACTTCGTTCAAATTTTTAGGTGGTTCCCATGCCAATACCGCTTCTATCTTCTGTGGGTCAACCGAACTTCTTCCACTGATATCACATGATCGAGGAATGTTACTTCCTTCAGCCAAAACTCACATTTGGAAAACTTCGCATACAACTGCTCATCTCTCAAAATGTCTAGCACAATGCGAAGATGTACAGCGTGCTCCTCCTGACTCCAAGAATAGACAAGGATATCATCAATAAAAACGACTTTGAATTTGTCCAGATACTCGATAAAAACCTGGTTCATCAACTGCATGAACACTGCTGGGGCATTAGTTAGCCCGAAAGGCATAACCACAAACTCATAATGGCCACATCTTGTCCGAAAGGCAGCTTTCGGTATATCGCTATCCCGAATCCTCAACTGATAATAACCCGACCGTAAATTGATCTTGGAGAAGACTGTCGCTCCCTGAAGCTGATCAAACAAAATCCGGGGCAAAGTGTATTTATTTTTGATGGTCAACTTGTTTAATTCCAGATAGTTGATGCATAAACAAAGCGATCCATCCTTTTTTTTAACAAAAAGCACAGGCACACCCCAAGGTGATGCGCTCGGTCGAATATACCCTTTATCTAGATATTCCCCAACTATTTCTTTAACTCTAACATCTCTGACGGTGCCATACGATACGGTGCCAGAGAAAGAAGAGCTGCATTTGGCTCTAGATCAATAGAAAACTCGACTTCCCATTGCGGTGATAATCCTGGTAAGTTGTCTGGAAATACATCGGGATACTCATTAACGGCTGGAATCGATGACATCTCAACCCCACCATCTTCTGCCTTCAAAGCGTAGCACCAATAGCCTACGCAACCCTGGTTCAGGAGTTTCATCGCTTTCAAGGCGTTGATCACACTGACCGATTTACCCGGTTTACAGCCTATAAGAGTATGTTCTGTGCCATCCTCAGCCACTATCGAGATAGTATGAGTCCGGTAATCCACGATAGAACCGTGATGATTTAGCCAATCATCCCCAAGGATCAAATCCTCACCCTTTAAGTCTACAACAATGAGGTTCGAGGGCCAATCCCGGTTCCCGACCCTCACTAGGCAGTCTTTGACTTCCCGATTCCCAACCATCCGATCCCCACTAGGCATATCCACTACGAACGGCTCAAACTCAAATAAGAAGTCCATACCAATATGACATACACAATCCCATGCAATAAAAGAATGAGTAACACCCAAATAAAATAGCACTGAAACTGGATGATAAAGGATCTAAGTGGTACCTGATGCCACCTGAATGTTTGTCTCCTCTGTGCGTCTCATCTGGTATATATGGGGGTACACTGATCCCGAACTCGACACCACACGGCAGTCCGACTGACCCCGACCCCTACCACAGCCCGAACTCTGAGGGGTCTGAGCAACAGGGGTCTTCTGATCAACACTAAGCTCCTTCTGTACTGTAATAGATGTAGGAGCTCTGGATGCTCTGGTAGCCCGCTCACAATGATCTGCACGATGCCCACTCTGCTTGCATGAAAAACAATTGACCAACGGAAATGGCCAATCTTTCACCACATGCTCACTTTGACTGCAGTTGAAACAAACTCTGCCACCAGGTATGGTAGACTGAACTGAGTGGTTATCGTGAGAGCATACATCTTGGTGAAATGACCTTCTCCTAGATGCGGGAGCAGATTGTGACTTTGAAAACCAACCACTCTTATCGGCTGAGAAATTGCCAATAGTTTTCTACTTCTTAGCCTCGGAACCAGACTCTGACTCCGAAACTGCCATCTTAATCGCTAAAGCGCGATCCTGGTATTCTTTCAACGTAGCGCACATGAGTGGTGCCATGCTCTGCCTGATATGCCGCTTCATGCGTATATTAAAATAGCAGATCTTATCGGCCTCTATTCTCACTTGATCTTTCACATATCCTAAATGCTGATTATAAGTAATGATGGCTTGGGATATCGGTATGCCCTGAGACATATCTGTAAAGAACTCGATGATCCTGCGCTCCCTAACTAGCGGTGGATAATATTCTGCCTCCATAGCGGTCTTAAGATCACCCCAAGTGGCTACATGATCTCTCGGCGCCACTACTTCCCACCACTCCACAGCGTCCCTATCTAGGAGGTACTGAGCAATAGGTACCCTTCTGTCGTTAGGACAAGCTACGACATCGAAAATCCTTCCCAACTGAAAGAGCTAATTCTCCCAACCAAAGGAGTCAGTAGATCCATCAAAACGCGGGAGGTGCATCTTTGTCACTTTCTGAAGCCATTTGGTGGCTTCGTATTCCGCAGTCGGGGGCAGATTCTGGCGCCCACGTTGAGCTATTTGAGCTAATTGAGCTACCAACTGCTGAAGTATACTAGTAGCTCCTGCGTCGGCGTTATTACCTGATGGTTGGCCCTGGCTGACATAAGTCCTGATGTCCGTCAAAACTCAAAGACAGAGTATTTGGCACTGAATGAGAAGCCGAATCTGTGGATGACTGGGAAAGCAGAATTCCCTCATCATCAGCACAGTTCACAATTTACATCGTTGGTAACCCAACTCACAATTCTATCTCACATAATAAAAGATAATACAGAAGTGTAATAGTTTGAGGAGACTTACAGTCACGGGTCGCATGAAAAGATGGTAGCACGATGATATTGGGCTCAACGACTGAATCTTACGACGCAACTGACATACCCAAATTAACCGACAGACTAGGTATTCACAACTTAAGGCTCTGACACCATAAATGTAACACCCCAATTCTCATATGGGTTATTACACGCCGTAAAACCTTCCTCAAGGTCTACCAGGCTAGGACATTCACACAATTTACAATAATCCCATAATAGTTAATAATGTAAATCAGGTCCAGGCCTCGGCCAAACATTTTGGTTTAAATGCAGGAAAACAGAATATAAACAAATCCATTGCCCATGCAGGGGCCTTCAATCTTATCTTTTAAACCAAAATATATTTACTCGACTGACTCCGACGAACAACATAGACATAGTAAAATAAATGACGCAGACTCGAGCCTCATCACCATGCTTGATCATCCTTTGCATGCGTTTCCCGTGCTGTCTCCTCAGTTCGCCTGATACCTAAAATGTAAGAAACGCATTTCCCCCATTTAAGGGGTTAGAATTCGAATAGCTAGTGCAAGTACACAATTACACGACATTATATACAAATATAATTCGACAATATCACCACATTTAGAAAGCATTTAGAAAATAATATTCCGGAATATCACATTATCAAAACATCATTATCATGAAAGCCATGTCATCACATCTCAACACCACGATAATCCACGCTTGGTAACCCACGGCCGTACCCATTAGTATCGACTCCAGAGGTCCCGTCGGACCATCCCTGGGTGGGAAACCACTTTCGTGGCCGTACCCATTAGTATCGGCCCCTAGAGGTCCCGTCGAACCGTCCCCGGGTGGAAGAACAACAACACACACACATCATCATACTTTATTATTCATGTCGAACTCGTAACACACATAACATTATGTAATACATTTACTTGCTTTGATTATTATTACGTGAAGAAACCGAGGGCTTCGATCCAAACTCACTCCAAGGTTTCGTTCCTAGCACACAATGATACTTAATCAACTACAACATTACTGGAATATAAAGAATCACCTTAAATTCTACCCTTAGGAACAATTCATCGTACACTATGAGGGCTTAACCGATCATAATCTACTAACGGTGGTAATCACGGAAATTCAGTCCACTAAATGTTACGGAAATCGAGAGTTCACGATTATACAATCATAATCTAACACAAATCTAGGCTAAAATGGATTAGAAAGATGAAATCTTAGCGAAACCCCAAAATCCCCAAAAACTAGGGTTCTAGCAATATTACCTCGATTAGAACGATGGAAGATGTTGCAGAGTTGCTACATCTGTGTGGCGAACTCCAAAATATTGTGAGATGATGACAATCAACTGGAATTCACACTCCCCTGACAAAACCATCGCTAATCGCCCAGGAAGAGAAGAAAGAGATGAAAAATGGCAAAATCAGGACTCAAGTCCGTTTACATAGGTGAATATCATTACGTACGCAATGCCCTAAGCATTACGTGCATTAAGATCTTAATGTACATTAAGGTATATGTGTTGCATACGCAACGAAACCCACAGAGCTCACTGCCTCGATGCACATGTTACATTACGTACATTGGATGGCAGGCTTAGTATACGTTAAAGTTATTAGCGTACGCTACGGTCTAATGTTAACGTATGTAATAAAATGTCCAGAGCTTACTGACCTGATGTCCAGGTATCTTTACGTATGCTGAGGAGTATAGATAATGTACGTAATGAACTTTTATATACGTTACATCATAAAGCTAGCATACGCAAAGATGTCTCCAGAGGCTACTGGCCCAACTACACAGAAAAGATAACGTACGCTAAATGTGAAGCATAATGTGCATTATATCCAGAAATCAGCAGTACTGTTCTAAATAATAGTGACAAGATGAGTACAATTATCCATCCAATATGATACATTCAAGTACGAACATCAGTAGATAGCTCAAGAATAACAATTATCGAATGAGTACAATATACGATATGAAATGCACAAAAGTTTTATCGAGTACAAATGGATCACAATAGTTAGGATAAACGGAAATGAAAAGTGTGGATATTACACGTAACAAAAAAAATAATTTTACGGGAATAACGATACACTAGATAAATTAATATTGGAATTTAAATAAAAGATTACTTGCCTTTAATAAATTCAATTACGCACATACTGCAGATAATATAGCTAGAGTAATTATAAAAATTTTAACTTTTTATTTCTTAAGAGATAAAATTTTCACAATTGCTATTGATAACACTAGTCATAATACTGCTCGTGTCCAGCTTTAATACAAGTTCACAATCCTTGATGAGTCAAAAAGAAATCTTGTGATTTTTTTTTTGTGTTTTTTGTTTTTAATAAAAGTTAACCTTGATGAGTCAAAAAAAACTTGCAATCTTATTTTTTGAGGTCAATTATTTCATAGAGATCGACTTGGAGCAAATAGCGGCATATGTCCAAGAACTTGAGAAAGAAGAATTGCTGAGTCAATCAGAGAAATCTATGGCGATTGAAGAGGATGAGTCGAACGATGAAGAAATCCGAGCAACTGCTACTCAATCTTACGAGACTCGAGTTCCTTGGGAGAAATCTAAAGATCCAATCGAGAAGCCAATTAAAGAGAATAAGAGCGAGCCGGTCGAATCAATACATCATAAGGAGGACCTCGAAAGCTTTGACATGGAAGTTATTTTCGTGGTGAAAGAAGTTGCCACTGCGAACTTAGGATCGAGTATTAATTTAACGCAAAAAAAGCAATATACTCGCAACTAGGTTTGGGGGAGTGATAGTCCCGATGGATATCAAACATAGAAGAAACATCAACAACAAAAATCACGTCACTTATTCTTCAAGGAAGACATTTTATGGTGACAATCATAATGAAAATTGAAATGGTGGCAAAAACGCTCATAATGGAAATCCACGGAACCACTATCCATATCCTGACGAAGGAAAACGAGCGAAAAATGATGAGCTATGTGGATGGACCTGACACGTTTCCATTTAATCCAAGATAGAAGATGCTGAAGAGTCGAGCTAAAGACTATAAAAAAGTGCTGCTTGGGAGGCAACCCAAGGGAGTTTTTGAATTTTTACGCTTTTATTATTATTATTATTGCTTTTATTTATTTTTGTCTGTGGTGTGTGTAGGAAATCTAAAAATGAGGTATTTATGGGAGGAAGAAACCCAACATATTGAAAGTTGAGACCTGAGCACAAAAGCATGGTGCCCCGCGATCAAAACCCACACTTCTTAATCCGATAGTTTTATTTCTTTTCTTTTTAATTTGCGTTTTAGCATCTTTCCCAACTTATTCTTTTTGCTTGAGGACAAGCAAAAGTTTAGGTTTGGAGGGGTGAACTTCTTTGATTTTCATTTGTTTTTAGTTTGTGTGATGTTTGCTTCTTTTCTTTATTTTATCTAGCATAATGTAGTAGTTGGACTGTAATAACCTTGTTAACTGTTGGGTATATGGATGATTAGTTGTGTATATACCTGAGTTGTGGGGTTTTATAATCTAATTGATTGTTCGACCTTGCGTGTGAATGTCTGGTTTTGGTTGCTTGATTTTATATGTAAGGAATGAGTGTGGTAGTTCAAAAACCGTGAGTTCTTGTGCCAAACTAAAACCATTTATTTTTAGTGGTAAAATTCTTTCGTTTGTGATTTCTCTTCTAATGGTTAGTATTCTTTAGAACTTGCATGATCCTGTCTGATTGTGTGTTGATATTTACATACACGAGAAATGATTAGGGCTGTCCATTCTAAAAAGTGCCCACCGTTTCATATGATTATCCTTTTGCTAGCCTCGTTGAGCCTTTAGCCGTCTATTTGTTCGAAAACTCCGCATCTTATAGCTCCACATCCAAAAAGCCATAACTTACCCAAGTGTTGAGAGCATGAGAGGGTGTCTTTAAAAAATGAGGGTGTGCAAAGTTTGTGGTGTATGGAGGCAAAAATATTCTGTCCCGTTCCCGCCAAACAAAGTGGAGGTTCCACCGAGACCTTAGAAAAAGAAAGGGGAGGAGAGGAGTGAGCCCAAGAAAAATAAAAGGGAAAGTCGTTGAGTTGTGAGAACTAAGCCAATATCAAAAGAATTGCATTTAACAAGGTCTAGAATTGAAAAATATATATACGAGAGAATTGAAGTAGAGTGATCGATCTTGCTTTGAGTGTTTATTTCATATATGTGAGGATTGTATATGCTCTACTTGGTCTGAACTTGTAACTACTAGCCAAATTTTTCCAACCTGAGCCACAACCCCATTACAACCAAAAGTAAGATCCTGTGACTCGTGTTTTGTGAATATTGAGGCATTTGATGAGAGAAGAAGTGCAAGTATATAGTAGAACTTTCCATTCGAATCGAGTTGAGCGTAATGACATATCTAAACACTTGAGAGATGAGTGAATCAATAAAATTCTGTGAGGGACTACTAAAACTTATTTTCTTGCATGTTCGATTAAGTGTCATTGATGTGTAATACTCGGTTGTAATTCATTCATTATCATTCAGTAACTGTTACTCAGTAATTTTCACTCATTAATAATCATTCATCTTTAACGTTTGTTCATTTATATTCATCGTTGGCGTATTTTAGCCGTGTATCATTTACCAGTCATCTTTCACCTCCATTTGAGAATCGAGACGAGAGTATTATCATAAACATCGTGATTGGTAGTCTTGTGTTGGAAGTATCACCTATTTCATGTTATTGGACTCAATTTCATTCATACAAGTATCATATGTCGGATCATTCATCATTGGTAACGAGAAGACGGAGTTGTCGGATTTTTGTCATTTCCAGCAGTGAGTTACGACCGTAACAGATCATCATTATGACCGTAACATGTATTCGTGGAATTGGTGTCTTTCTGGACGAAAGCAACTTACAGCAGTAAGTCATTTTAGTTACGGCCGTAAGCACGAGGGTACGGCCATATGTTTTGGGATACTACATCCGTAGCATGCATTCGTTGGGCAGGAGGGTGTTTTTGACGAAGACAACTTACGCTGTGCTCGCAGGATATGGCCGTAAGTGTTGTTGTTACGGCCGTAAGGTAGCTTTGGTTATGGACGTAACCCAGTCAGTGCAGGCATTATTGCTTTTTCGACGAATCATTGTTACGGACATATGAGATGGATATTACGGCCGTAAGGCCATTGACTTGGAACGTTACAGCCTAAGGTGGCAGAGTTACGGCCGTAAATCTGCGCAGTATATAAAGTATTGAACGGGATTTTTATGCTCATTTCACCCTTTCATCATTTTGATTCCGAGAGAGAAGTTTTGTGAGAGAGATTTTTCATCATCAAATACTTGTGTGTTCGGGTTTTATCATCTTCATTCGTTTGTGGAGCTTGGGAAGTCGTTTAACACTAGTTTTGACGGATCAAAGAGGTTGGATCTTCAAAGGTAATTTTCTCCAAACCTTAAATTTTGATTTCAAGATGGAATATGATGTTTTGGATGTGATAATCATGTTATATGAAGAGGTATACATATGATTATGAGTTCGTATGAATATTCATTGGATTATTGAAGGATTATTTGAAGAATACTTTGAATGTTGATTTGGATTTGGGGGTTTCGATTAGATGTTGTTGAAATCTCGAATTGTGTATTCATATTGGATTATTGATTGTGTTGGAGATGTTTTGTTGGATTGTATCACTCCTTGGAGGTTTGGTATCGATATAATTAAGGATTGGTTGTAAACAATCGATGATTAGTTACAACGTGTTTGTTATAATGCCCCAATGAATTTTGATTTTGTCGTATCGATGTTTTGAGTTGGTTGTGATCATGTTTGATTCGTTTATTAAGCGGATTGTTGGTAATTGTGTTATTCAAGGTTGTTCGAGCGACCGACATTCCACTTTTAGGATGTTTGTGTAATGCCCGGTTACTTAATATGTAATTATCTCGTATTTGATCTTGTAAGATTCGACTTTGTGACGTGGTTTCCGTATTCGTATCCCTACATCTTTGTATTTTTTTTCCTTGCATGCATGTATAATTCTGCTCGTGATAACGTACGCTTGATAATGATCTTAGCGTATGCTAAGAGTGCAATATTACGTATGTTAACTGTTGAGCTTAACGTATGTAAGCTCAGTCAACTCGAGATCCGACAAGGGTCGGCGTGTGGGGGCCAGGGGAGATTCTTGAGAGGTTCCGCGTGAACCTGGACAGTTTTCCAGCTAAGCAAGTCAACGGACTTAACGTACGCTAAGGGGGATTTTTAACGTACGCTAAGCTACTAGATATTACATACGTAAGGCATGTGTGGTAACGTACGTAAGACAACACCAGGAACAGGTCAGTGAGCTCTGTCCAGACGTTAACGTATGGTAATGTTCTAGTATAGCGTACGCTAATAATGTTACGTACGTAATAGACATTAGGTAACATACGTAATGGTTTAGAATTCTATTTATAGACCTCGACCCAATTTCATTTCTCATCCTTCCTTTGGCCGATTTTTATGTTCTGGAGATTGTTCAACACCATATACCTCTCATATCATCATCCTAGCTCGAGTTTGAAGATCATAGACCATTGGGGATTGTTGTTCAAGCTCTCGGTATTGAGTTTCTTCAAGTTTCTCCTTGTTCTTCACTATTTTGAGGTAGGTGATTCTTCACCAACTGGATTACGTATTTTTAGGGATGTTTTTAACATGTTTTGATATTATCAAGTCAGTTATATTCGTGCGTAGTCGAACATCATGTTGTTAGAAGAATAATTTCGGTTATGTTTCGGTTCTTCTTCGTTGTTTAGAATATTAATCGAACCTTGTAGTGTTTGGACTCCTAAACATAGTATCATGAAGCTACGAACCCGATTATGGCAAGTTTATGGAGATTATCAAGTTCTTACGTATTACATGATGAAATAATACGTATTGGGACATTTAATGGATTGAACTTAGGGTTATTTCCTTGAAGAGGAAGATGATAATCAAGTGAACCTAGTAAATAAGTTCTTACGGTGTTCTTCGGGGTAATTCCGATATCTTGTTGCTTTGGATTAATGAAGATTATGATTAGAATCATTGTAAGAAGAATTATCTTGTGGTATATTGAAGGATTTGACCGTAGGATGCATTTGATCTTAGATGGGATACTATGAGCTTTTGTCGAGTTAGTATCCTAATGTTGATTCAAATCCGAAATGGTATAGGGCAGATTAGTAAGCTTGTATGATTGGGAATATCACGCCCTTTTGATGTTCTTATGATGATTAAAATGATTATCCGGAACCGTTAGTTATACCAGTGTTATTGTTCGTTGAAGGATCGGGTGTTGGTGGATTGATCGAGTGAGAGTTCTTCGAGCTGGTTGAAGATTTCTTCTTCGTAGTAACAACCCTTATCGCCATTCTAAGGCAAGTATCGTATTATTAAATATTGATTTAATTTTGAGGATTTTGATCATACATATTGTTATTCATGTTGTTGAACATGAGGTCATTCCAGTTGAATTGTCATAATATCGTTGTTGATTGATTTTATGTTCATGTTGATGAACATATCGATTTTGCATATGTGTATGCATAGTTGTGTTTGTATATGTTGAGTTGATCCTGTGAGATCACGTGATCTATGCTGAGGGCGCTGGATCGGATGTCCACCATGAGTTGGTCCTACGGGACCATCATGGGGATCTATGCTGAGGGCGATAGATCGTTGGACGAGTTTTCCACCATACGTTGGTCCGACAGGATCATCATGGGGATCTATACTGAGGGCACTGGATCGTTGGACACTACAAAAAAAAAACAGTTTTTACCGACGCCAAACGCCGTTGATAAAATAGAAAATAGCGTTGGTAACAAAATTACCGACGCCATTACCGACGGCAACCCGCCGTTGGAAAAACGCTCGACGGTAATTTTTTACCGACGCCATTTTCGATGCCGCCATTGACCGACGCCATTTTTGGCGTCGGTAAATTAAAAAAAAATCTAAAAAAGTCAGGTCAGGACTCAGACGGGTCACGTTCGGGCTCAGGCGGGTCAGGTTCGGTCAGGTCCGGGCTCCGGGCGGGTTGGGTCCGGGCGGGTCAGGTTCGGACTCCATTCAATTTCAAATGGTTGAGAAGGATTTTGGTTTATAAACCACATAAAACACTACTGTTTTTTCGATGTGGGATAGTGTAAAAAATTTACCGACGCCGAAATGGCATCGGTAATGGCGTGAACGGCGTCGGTAAATTAAAAAAAAAAATAATAAAACAAAATACCAACGCCAAAATGGCGTCGGTAAAGGCGTCGGTAAATGGCGTCGGTAAACGGCGTCGTTAATTGTGAAAAAAGAAAAAAAGATAATAATAAAAATTTACCAATGCCAAAATGGCGTCGGTAAAGGCGTCGGTAAATGGCGTCGGTAAACTGCGTCGTTAATTGTGAAAAAAAAGAAAAAAAATAAGCCTGCGAACCGGTCGTCGGCAATGGCGTCGGTAAATCAATTAAATAACGGGCGTCGGTAATGGCGTCGGTAAATTATAAGTTTAACAACGGCGGTACGGGCGTCGGTAAATGGCGTCGGTAAAAACTGTTTTTTTTTTGTAGTGGGATTACCCTTTGATATGTTGACGGAATCATGTCGATTCGCATTGTTGGATTCCGGTAGCGGAAGTCCGTATGGTGTATTTTATTATGCATTGTTGTTGCATATTCAATTTGTGTATTATGATACTTGTACTAGCATCGTTGTGCTAACCCCTGCGGGGGTGGACATTTGTTTTGATGTTCAGGTAGCCGAGGAGCGGGGAAATAACCACAGTACCGATATGACGACGAAGGGGCTCAGTGATGTTAACTGTTGTTGCCTTTTCTTTCTGGTTCATTTTCAGTACTCGGGTACGCGTGTCTTATTAATGTTTTGAGACGGTTGTAATAATGGACTCATTTGATCTGTTTGAACTGGTTTTGTATTTTGAACTTTAATGGCACTGTTGTATTATTTCTACATTTTTTAAATTAGCCTTGTAAATTCTTATATAAAGGGTTATGGCGCTGTAATTATTCCGAATATCTCGGGGTGTTACAGAATATGGTATCAGAGCTAAGATTCATGGATATCTTGACAATCAGGTTTAGTTGGGTCTGTTTACGTTATTTGACTTATGGGTCGTTTGTAACATCACTGCTCATCCACCGTCGTCATGTGGACCGTGGTTGTAAGCCTCCTAATCTCTTATACTACCGTTTTACTTAATTTCTATATTGTGAATATTGACGGACTTTATTTTAGAAAAATTTTCCCTGGATATTGAGTATTCGTGTTTACAGTATGTTGAGGGGAGGTCGTGGATGCGGACGCGGTCGTGGACGTGGTAATGCGAGACAGGAGGATTCAGCGACTACCCCATAATTATCGGCTCCTCGAACCGACTCCCATTCTGGAGGACAACAAGGATCAGCAAATGATAACGCAAATCCTAACATGCCGGGGGTGCTTCAGCAGGTGGTCGCTCAGATGACCCAGTTCGCTCACGTGGTTGACCGCATGCAGACCGCGATGGGCCAGCAGCGCAACGAGGATAATCGGGGAGACAAGTGGCTTACGGAGGTGGTCACATTACACCCACCAAAATTTGACGGTTTAGCCGAGATGCCTACTTGGGATCACTACCTGAAGGAGTTGGAAAAGATATTTGCGGGGATCAACTGTCCCGATGACCGAAAGGTTCCTATTGCCCAGTATTTTCTGACTGGGGAGGCTTTTGACTGGTGGGAAGCTGCTCGACCTGAGGATCATAATGCTGACTGAACGGAATTCAGATTAATGATGGAAGCACAATATTGTCCTCGTCCCGTCAGAGAGGCTAGAGTCCGAGAGTTTTTCTCCCCACAGAGTTCGGAGGCATCTGTGACAGACATAATCAAGACTTTTAATCACCAGCTGACTTGTGTGCGACACTTGGTCAAGACCGAGGTAGAGAAGATTTTCCATTTCGACATGCGGATGAAACCCGAGATTCAGCAATATATGTCCAGATTTGAATGTGCTTAGGGGTGGTATACCGTACCGTACCGAATTTTTTCGTCGATACCGTATACCGTACCAAAAGTTTCGGTACAACAAAATTCATACCGATACCGTACCGAAAGTTTCGGTATACCAAAATCCGGTATACCGAAATTTCGGTATGGCTTTCGGTCCATACCGATACCGTACCGAAATTTATTTCGGTATACCGAATTTTATTTCGGTATCGGTATATACCGAACTTATCGAAATACCGAATTACCAAAATATCGAAAAATCTTGATATACCAATATATATCGAATAAAAAAAATTCCGAAAATATCGACATACCGATATATTTATTGAAATACCAAATTTTTTTGGTATCTTGGAATATACCGAAAATAAAAAAATTTAATACCGTTACCATACCAAAATTTTTCGGTATGGAACCATACCGTACCGAAAATTCGGTATACCAAAATTATCGGCAATTTCGGTAATTTTTCGGTACAGTAAATTCGGTATTTCGGCATTTCGGTATATTTTGCCACCCCTAAATGTGCTACCTTGCGACAGTGTCAGGACAAAGCATTGGCCTACGACATGAAAAAAGCAGCGGTGGAGAAATCGACGGAGGGAAAGAAGCAGAAAGTGTCTGACAACGTCTCAGAAAACAAGAGTGGTGGGCCCCGCAAGGGCCAGTCTTCATTTCATTCATCTAAGAGCCTCTGCATCCTTCCCGAGGCGGAAATAAGTTCCGTACAGCATCAACAGTTTCAGACGCAACGAAGAAATGTTATAACTGTGGTAAATCAGGGCATGTCCGGCGTGATTGCTACGCACCTTTCGTGACTGTTTAGTGCGAAAAGTGACAGAAGGCCATCGTGCGACTTTTTGTGGAAATGTGACTAGATCTATTGGTACTCGCACTCCTGCACCGGTTCCGAAAGAGGCAAGTGTGAACCAGACACAACAAAGTGGGTTCCAGCAGCAGAATGTTGGGAAAAGAGAGGCATCCAGTGCTGGGTCCATTCCTCCGCGCCTTTACGAAATGAGGAGGACAGACGATCAGAACACTGCTGTTGCATCAGGTATGATTCAGATCCTTTTGCAACCAGTTAGTGTCTTATTCGATTCAGGAGCTACACATTCTTTTATATCATTGAACTGTGTTAATCGTTTGAAAATCTCGTGTTTATATGATTGTGAGCCTTATGTTGTGGGATTACCGAGCGGAGAGAGAATTGTGGGAACCCTAGAAACTAGAGATTTTCCAGTGTCTATAGGAGGGAGAGATTGGCCATCAAATCTTATTGTAGTCAAAATCCATGGTGACGATCTAATTCTCGGAGACGATTGGCTCAACCGTTATGGGGCTATTTTGAATTATCGAAAGAGAGTCATTTCTATCATTGCTGATGACGGATCTGAACATTTATTCAAAGGATGGAGACCAAAAAGCTCAGGAAAATTGATCAAAGCCATGAAAGTAGTGAAATTACTGAAGCAGGGTTGTCACGGATTGTGGTGTTATGCCATGAAGAAAGAAGGAGTAGAAATCTCATCTATTCCAGTTATGGATGAGTTCTCAGATGTATTCCCTGACGAACTACCTGGGTTACCTCCGCGGAGAGAAGTAGAGTTCAATATCGAATTAGAGCCTGGAGCCGCACCTATTTCCAGAGCACCATACCGTATGGCGCCAATCGAGATGTACGAACTAAAGAAGAAGCTTGAGGAATTATTGCAGAAGGGTTACATTCAACCTAGCATTTCTCCTTGGGGAGCACCCGTTCTCTTCGTCCTGAAAAAGGATGGATCCCTTCGATTGTGTATCGATTACAGGGAGCTAAACAAGGTGACGATTAAGAACAAGTATCCAACACCTCGGATCAACGACTTGTTTGACCAACTGCAGGGGGCAAGGGTATTCTCGAAGATCGACTTGAGATCAGGATACCATCAGTTGAGAATTAAGGAATCGGATATACTGAAATCTGCTTTTAGATCCTGGTACGGACACTATGAATTTGTGGTGATGCCATTCGGACTTACTAACGCTCCTGCAGTGTTTATGCAATTGATGAATCGGGTATTCCTAGAGTACTTGGATAAATTCGTGGTCGTTTTCATTGATGACATCTTAATCTATTCGAAAGACCCAGAGGAGCATGCATAGCATTTGCATATCGTTTTGAGTACTTTAAGAAATGAACAGCTTTATGCGAAACTTTCTAAATGCGAGTTCTGGCTTAAGGAAGTAACCTTCCTTGGGCATGTGATATCAGCTGACGGAGTTCAGGTGGACCCGAAGAAAGTCGAAACAATCTTGGAATGGGAATCTCCTAATAACGTGAAAGAAGTCCAAAGTTTCTTAGGACTTGCTGGATATTATCGCCGTTTTGTAGAAGGGTTTTCCAAAATTGCTCATCCGCTTACTCAGCTGTTGCAGAAGACTTAGAAATTCGTGTGGAATGAGAAATGCCAGGCTAGTTTTGATGAACTTAAGAGAAGACTGACGACAGCACCTATATTAGCGTTACCAGATGGAACCGATGGATTCATGGTATACAGCGATGCTTCAAATCAGGGTCTGGGATGCGTGTTGATGCAAAAGGATAGGGTGATCGCCTATGCCTCTCGACAGTTGAAACCATACAAAGTTAATTACTCGACTCATGATCTGTAGTTAGCACTTGTGGTCTTTGCTTTGAAAATTTAGCGACATTATTTGTACGACACTCATTGTCAGATCTTCACAGATCATAAGATCCTCAAGTATATTTTCAATCAGAAGGAATTAAATATGAGGCAGAGAAGGTGGCTGGAATTGATCAAGGATTACGATCAGGAAATCCTCTATCATCCAGGCAAAACAAATGTGGTAGCTGATGCACTGAGCTGCAAACCTGTTTCTCTTCGAGTGTTGGAGGCGCTTACGTCTCAAACTAGCATTCAAAGAGAACTGATTCGAGAAGGAATCGAAGTATGGTCACAAGGAGTCCAAGGGCAATTATACGTGATGGAAACTAACTTCGTCATTAGTCGAGGAAATCAAATCTAAGCAGTTAGATTATTCTCTGATTCTTCGATTATGTGACGAAGTGAACAAAGGGAAGGCCCCAAGATTCGTGATACAAGATGATGGAGTTCTGAGATTTCAGAGTCGATTTTACGTTCCCGATGATGATGTTTTGAGACAGACAATTCTGAAGGAAGCTCATAGAGCGCCCTATTCTATTCACCCAGGCACCAGTAAGATGTATAAGGACCTAAAACAAAATTTCTGGTGGGGAAATATGAAGAAGGACGTAGCGGAATATGTTTCGAAATGTTTAACCTGTCAGCAGGTTAAGATTGAACATCAGCGGCCTACCGGGATGTTAAAGCCACTTCCGATTCCTGAGTGAAAGGGGGAGGATATATCAATGGACTTCATCATCAATATGCCGAGGACCAGGACGGGAATGAACATGATTTGGGTTATAGTTGATCGACTAACCAATTCGGCTCATTTCCTGGGTATTAAAGACAATTGGGGACCCGAGAAGTTAGCACGAGTGTTTATTGTGGAAATAGTCCGACTACATGGCACACCGAAGACCATTATTTCGGATCGAGATGGTCGCTTCGTATCGCATTTCTGGAAGGCAGTTCATAAGGCCTTGGGAACCGAGCTGAACTTTAGCATGCCTATCATCCCCATACGGACGGTCAGTCCGAAAGGTCTATACAAACAGTAGAAGATATGCTAAGAGCTTGTTCCTTAGATTGGTCAACCGATTGGGAAGTTCATTTGCCATTGATTAAATTCACCTATAACAATAGTTGGCATGCTTCCATTAAGATGGCACCGTTTGAAGCATTGTACGGAAGGAGATGCAGATCACCTCTGTGTTGGGATGACTCTTCTGACTTGATCGGAACGGAACCAGAGTTAATAGTTCAGACTCAAGAGAAGGTAGCTCTGATTCGTGAAAGGATGTTAACTGTCCAGAGTCGATAGAAGTCTTTGCAGATGTGCATCGTCGCCCGTTGGAGTTTGAGATTGGGGACCATGTACTATTGAAGGTTTCTCCTACTCGGGGGATTTTCCGTTTTGGGAGGAAAGGAAAGCTGAGTCCGAGAAATATCGGACCATTTGAGATCCTCGAGAGAGTTGGAGAGTTGGCATACAGGTTGGCCTTACTGCCATCACTGAGTCACGTTCATAATGTATTCCACGTATCCTAATTGCGAAAATATGTACCGGATCCCAGTCATATCATTTATTTTGGCGAGATTGAAGTGGCGAATGATGGCTCGTTCGAAGAAAAGCCAATCAAGATACTTGAGAGTCGAGTCAAGCAATTGAGGAATAAACCGATCTCCTTGGTTAAAGTTCAGTGGTCTCGACCTGGAGTCGAAGAAGCAACTTAGGAGATGGAAGATAGTATGAGGTCGAGATACCCAGAATTGTTTTCGTTTTAAGTTTCGGGCCAAAACTTCTTTTTAGAGGGGTAGTATGTAATGCCCAGATACTTGATATGTAATTATCCCGTATTCGATCTTGTAAGATTCGACTTTGTGACATATTAATCGATGATTGGTTTCCGTATTCGTATCCCTACATCTTTGTATTTTTTTCCCTTGCATGCATGTATAATTCTGCACGTGATAACGTACGCTAGATAATGATCTTAGCGTACGCTAAGAGTGCAATATTACGTACGTTATGTAATACCCATACTTTCTATTTCTATATTTTTAGATTCTAGTGACTTGATTGTGTTCATTGACACATTTTAGACATGTTTTGTTCAGCACATTTCGTCATTCGAGCAAGTTTTGATATTGTTTCGGATTAATCGACGTATTAGTTCGACTTTGTAAAATCACCATCGATTCTTGGAAATTTAAAAAGTTCTGAATCTTTGCCGCATGATAGAGCATCAAGTTAGCTTTCCAATGGTTCAAACGGTGAGTCAATCGGAGTCCGGACGGAGGAGTTGCGGTCGAAATAGCAAAGACTACACAGTGTATAATTAGCGCACGCTAAACGCATGTATTAACGTGCGCTAATGATGTCTGGCAGAGGGTTCTGGACTGCATTTTGCAGCCAATAGCGCACGCTACACATACCTTAGCGTGCGCTAACTGTTGACAGTATATATAGGACTGCAGAGGTCAACTTTCGTCATTTCTTCCTCCCCTTCCTTCCTTCCGGCGATCTAGATGATCTTGAGGGCGTATAAGCATGGGTTTGGCCTGATATCATCACCCATCAACATCTTTGAGTTTCTAGTATGGATTTAACAACATCCCAACATCTTTCCCCATTTTAATCAAGGTAAAATTCTTAAAACCCTAATTTCGGGTATTTTGGGGGTTTTCTTCATGATTCGTTGATTTTGTCCGAGATTGATGAATTGTTCTTGGTATTCTTGTTGTATTGATCATGGTCTTCGGATTTTGTGACTCATTTATCAATTTTTATCACCCGGAACTTGATTCTCGATTTGTCTTGAAGAAACCCTCTGATCCATGTTGTTTTTCGAGTTGATTCGAATTCCGTTTAGCGTTATTGATCCGTGGTGATGTTATTTTCGTAGTTTTCTGGAGTTGTAGAGTTTTTCTTCGTTCTTGGAGGTTTGAGGGCTACCCGACCATGTCCGTTCGTCGTTTCATTGCTTGTGGTATCGAGGCAAGTATCTTGCCCATACATTTCGTATTTCGTAGACGTGATAATTGGTAATTAATTATATGTGGACTTTTAATGTTTTAATGAACTTCCAAAAAAGATCCGTATGTTTTTATAAAGGTTTTCCTTTGAAGATAACTCGTAGGCTTTGTGAATAAATGTGTTTTCTGATTATGTGTATCATTATTGTGTGATGGAAGATATTGAACATATTTTAGTGAATTTAGTAGACCGTAATTATTTGCCGAGGATTGTGTATTGAGATGGGTAATTGTACGGGGAATATGTGACGTTGTGTGATATTAGTTGTTACTCCTTCGTAAGGAGGTTGGGACACTTGGTGTTGTTTGGCATTGGTATTTGCTTGTCGTTGTGTGACATTAATTGTGAGTATATGCCGGTTAAAGTGGCCACTCTAGCGAAGTACCTAGCATTTGTATGCATATTCTAGTATTCGAATTATGGCTTCCCGTGGCGTTGTGGATGATATGTGTATGTTCACCTAGGGATGGTCTGTCGGGGCCTCTAGGGATACGTATTGCCATGTGTGTGCGTATCGCAAACTAGGGTTAACCACCCAGGGATGTCCGACGGGGCTCTGCGGGGTACGACGGCCGTGAGTCTCGTACCAACGGTTAACTTTGAAATGTTTTGTTGGAGAACTGTGCTTTTTGGCGTATATTTCGTCTGATTAGAATGGCAGTCCAAATGGTATCGTACTTGGCTGGAATGGCACCAGTAAATGTGTTGTGTGTGATTTGTCCCTTGACTGTGATAATTTGGTAAGGGTACGTGAGTCCTGTGGTTGCTCTGTGTATTGTAGCTCTGTGGTGTGTTGAGTTTGGCCGTATGGTCAAGTTGCAAAGTTGTGCTCTCTGTTGTCGTTCTGTGAGACTATTGTCATGGTAATGTTTGACACGGTGTAGTTTATATCGGGTTATTCTTGTGAGTATGTGATGTGAATAAGTTGATTCACGGACCCCCGTGCTTGTGGTTGGAATGTTATGATTGGGTCGTAGACCCTGTATTTTGTCATCGGAATCGTATTTTAAAATAAATGATTTTTGGGCTGTGTCCCTAAGTGTTTCGAAAGGCTTGAAAATTCTTAAACCCCAAATGCTTTCAAAACTCCCGAGATCGTAAAATGTTTTGTAAGATGTAAAATGGTTTTATTCCTATCTTTCATAATTCAAACTGTTTGATCAAGCGAATTATCTCGGGAAGTATATTTACGATTTCTATGTTCTTGGAGTATGATATGTATGGCTCGTCTTTGTATTTATACTTGCACTAGCAAAACAGTGGAGTTTTGCTAACCCCCGAGTATTCGGGGGGTGGATGTCTGTTTTGCATCCAGGTACTTGCAGGTTGCTGGGGAGCAATTCACAGGATCGTTACGAAGGATGATGGAAGACGGTGATACTAATCACATGAAGACCGGTGTTGGGTATTTGGTGATGTCTTGTTTTGTCCTTTCGTTGTGTTTATTTTCCCCTATGTGGGAACGTTGAGTTATGTCAACTCCCGTGTGGGTATGAGTTACGAGAAAGAGTAATGTATGGTTGATGTGTAGGTTGTGGTAAAAGACCAAATAGGTCTAATGGTCTGTTAATTACCCATGTCGGTATGTATTGTGTTGTTGTGTTTTCTGTATTTAGCCTGGTAGATCCTCACAGAGAGGGTCTGCGGCGCTGTAATATTGAAGAACGGTTTGGGGGTGTTACACGTTAACTATTGAGCTTAACGTACGTAAGCTCAGTTAACTGGAGATCCGACAAGGGTCGGCGTGTGGGGGCCAGGGGAGATTCTTGAGAGGTTCCGCGTGAATCTGGACAGTTTTCCAGCTAAGCAAGTCAACGGACTTAACGTACGCTAACGGGAATTTTTAACGTACGCTAAGCTGCTAGATATAAAAACATTAATTCACTCGAAGTTGCATATCATCGTTGCCTTATGCGTTTAATTGACAGATCCATAAAACGAGAGCTTCAACTTTGTTTCTCCGTTACCTTGGTCTGCCGCTTCTTCTGCATATCTCGCTCTGAAGGTTCTTGGTTTGTATTTTGTCTTGGCCGATAAGGCTTCCGCTCGCGCATTCCGATCTGTCTCCTCTTCCAGATTTATTGGATTGGTATAGTTTGGCTTGGGTAAAGGATCTGAATATTCTTGGGTTTCAGAAGAAATTACAGCTACTGAGAAGAATAATACCAAGTCAGCGAGGAGCACTGTTGCGATAATTCCTACACGCAAGTGCACGTCATCGTTTACAAGTAATAAAGTGATAAGTAGAGTATCGTTCCCACGAGGATTGAATCTCTAACTACCGATTTTTTCGTATTCCAATTTTATCTAAACAATCGAAATTGGGTTTTGCGATTAATAACTAAAGGAAGTACTAAAAGTCTAAGCAGTAGAAAACAATATCTTGGATAAAAGAAATCAAATGATGAATACGTCTAGGGTTCTGAATCCACCTTAGTTTATCCGAATTTACTCTCGATTATCCGTAATAAATAATTTTCCCAATTTATTGAAGGCGGAGATTGCTAATATATTCTACCGCCTCTCCCGAGGTCAATAGATTTATCTAACGGCGACTAACGCACTCTATCCCTAGGTGAATTATCTCGTCGATAGGCAAAAAGCATGAAATCTCCTAAAAGCCACGTAGTTCCTATGAGTATATTCCTATCTCACAGAATAAAACGGTCCTCACCAATAGTTCCTCACCAAATCTCCTCTCCCGATTCGAAGTGAATGATTTAATCAATACAACTATTGGCCAGATAATTGCAAGCATTAAACATAATTGGGAAAACTCAATAAAAAGGTAATAAATTGGATAATCTCAATCAATTCGTCAAAACAAAAGGTTTCATCAAAACCCTAGATTAGGGCTTTAGCCTGACATACTAAAAACTGAAAATACAGAATAAATAAACGAAAGCATAAAATTCAAACGCAGATGAAGCTCGGATTCCTCCGTTCTTCAGCTTCCGCCTTCTGCCCTTGAATTCTTCTGCTTTCCTCCTCTTCTGCCGTCTCCAAGCTTAAGCTCTCAAAGGTATTAGATGCAATGATTTCCAGATCATTTAATTAGGGTCTTAAACCCTATTTATAGCTCAGCACATCAGTAAATCGCGTCCGTATCAATCGGTCGAAAACTGGCTTCGAAACGGCCCAAAATCCGCGCAGACCTACAAAACCCGCTAAGTGTGCCGCGGCTCACTAAACCTGTGCCGCGGCACATCGCCAAAAGCTGAATACCTGGGCGTAAATAAATTCTTTTGTGCCGCGGCTCACAGGCCGTGGCGGCACAGTACTGATTGTTACGCCCTTGGTGGTGTCTTCCTGTGCCGCGGCTCAGATTCCTTGTGCCGCGGCTCATCGTCCAGTTTTGCCGTTTTCGCCCGTTTTGCCTCGTTTTAGCTTCCGGACTTCAAATTCCTGTCAATCATACAAAATTAAGGCATTAAAAGCTCATTTAGACGATTTCACTCACCAAAACACTACCAAATAATGATAAATAAGCGTATAAAAATACGCGTAACAAATACCCCCAAACTTAAGCCTTTGCTTGTCCTCAAGCAAAAAGAATTAAAGTCAATAAAAGAATGTCGTGAATCATCGTGCAACTCATAGTGTTCAACCTAATCAATACTATCCTGTGATTCTCTCTAAATAATACGAGTGTCGTAAAAGCGAGCTGCACTTAGAATAATGATTCCGTAAAGTAATCAAATTCAGTCCTAATTACTCGTTCATGAAGAAAAATCCAGCTCAAAGATTAACAAAACATGAGTCAAATCGACCGCCAATATGAAAGGCTACACAACCAAGCTAGTTCGTCCCGTTCCACAGTCTAAAGGCACAATTTTTACGAGTTTCATAACAATAAACCTCGGACAGTATTCCCTTATATATATATGCTCAAGAATTTGATTCGAGTTGACCACTAGGTTAGGATCTCGGGATGTTTCATCGGGATAATCCTAGGGTGGAAACTCCATTCTCATGTATTGGAAAACCGTTTGACGTAAAAGACACTCATGGGGCACATGGATGCTTCTAGTTACTAAGTTCCCGTCTACAGCGGAGAAACAACTCGAATACATAATTTCCGCATGTCCGAATCAAGGTTGCCGTTTTACGCGAGAGTAAACAGCGGGTCACGCGAATACCCCCGGTTACTAGGCTCCCTATCATTGGCACATGTGAAAAAAACTAAATCACTAGTCTAATCGGGGTCGTCGTTTTACGCGAGAGTAAACAACGGGTCACGCGAATACCCCCGGTTACTAGACTTCCCTTCATAGAACACATTATCTCGACATTAGGGAAAAACTGACCGACTCTAAACTCAATCTAAGTGCCAAACGACTGAAGAAACAAGATTTACTCTCTATCCGTAAAATGTAGCCAAACGTATTGATGGAGATTTAAAAACAAGTATGTATCGTCTCTTATCTCAAGACCTCTACAATCACGAAAAATTTGGACCTAATTGAATACTAGGCGTAATGTAAATAATCGACTACAAATGACTAAAACTCGCCTGTTTCTACAAAGAGAAAACAAAGGTCGTAATATCAGTATCACACAAATAGAAGCACGAAAATTCACGAATAAAGAAAAACTAAGACAAGCAAGGCTATCTAAAAAAAAATTTTACGCATAGAAATGAAAAGTGCAACGAAATAGTGTACAGCAAGAAAATAAGGTACAGCAATGAATGTAGACTGAATGTAAATCCCCCCCCAAACTTAGGACGTACATTGACCTCAATGGACAAAAATGAAATGCAAGAAAAGTAAAAGGTCAAGTACTCCCCTCCAGTCTGCTCAGGAGCTGGTGCCGGCATCGTCCGGTGAGGAGGGTGGTGTGGCTGGCCGGGCGGGCGCTATAAATGGCCCGTCGGGATGCATGATGTGGGCCGTCCATGCGGCGAGGTGCTCCTGATGATAAGCATCCCTCGCAGCAAGACGCCTCGCCGCTCGTCGGCTGGCCCGGCGGGCCTGCTCTCTCATCTCGGCTCTGGCGGCAGCAACAACACTCTCCCGCGCCGCCCGCTGCTCCTCCCGCATGGCAGCCATCCAGCTCTCTCTCTCTCTCCTCGTCTCCTCTCTCAGCTCCTCCCTCTCTCTCCTCAGCTCCTCTCTCAGCTCCTCCCTCTCTCTCCTCAGCTCCTCTCTCAGCTCCTCCCTCTCTCTCCTCAGCTCCTCTCTATGCTCTTCTCTCTGTCTCCTCAAATCCTCCCGCAGCCCATCAAATAACTCCTCCAACCTCGCTCTATCGGGCTGCGGGCCGGCACCTCCATGCGTCAACAAAAGCGGCTCGGGGGATCCCTCGTGAGCCTCCTCTAGCAAAAATCCTCGCCCCCGAGCGTGTGCCGGCGCTCCGCCCCACTGGTCGAAGTGTGATATGATGCGGTGGTCGATCGGGGCCTATGGGGCTAGCATCGGCTCGTCGTCTGACCACGTCAGCCCCGACTGCCGGCATAAAGCGCAGATGAGAGAGGGGTGCTTCAACCCCGTCTTGGCCCCCCTGGATACTCTGGAAGATAGATCGGACCAGAATGGGGGTCACATCGAAACGCAGCCCGGAAGTGATAGCAAAAAGTATCCGGGCGCGGGAGAGGAAGACTGTACGGATCTGGGAGGTGGGGTCAATGCGTGCGCAGATGAAATAAAGCCAGGCTCGCCCGAGCCGGCTGAGGCGCGAGCTCCTGAAGTGAAAAGTGGATGAGCTCTGTGCTCGCTGCTCCCAGTCGGTACCAGGCTGTGCAATGGTCTCAAGCAGGGCCTCCTTAGTGAGGCTGGTCATCACGCGGTCATAGGCTGACTCGTCAACCGCCGGAAACCCAAAAAGCCTCCGAATAGCAGTCGGGGAGAAGTCAACTGTAACCCCTCGGACGTCAACCTGAGTCCGAGACTCTAAAGATGGCAATGTATGCCCTGCCCGGATGTGCTTCAGCAGAGCGCTGGCGTAAAACTCCTGGACGATCGAAATAACCGCTGGCTCGGGAGGTGCGGTAAATCTGGCCCACCCCATCTCGTCAATCATGGTGAGCAACTCCCCGTCCTGAGGAGCTGGAGTAAAACCCCTCTCGGGAATAAGTGGTCGTGGACGGATCTTTTCGTTGAATATCTTGTGGATTTCGGGGTCCGAAAATTGGTGCCCCTCCGCCTCGGCTCGACCCCGAGAGGTCTCCCCTCGCGTAGGGGATGACTCGGTCCTAGCACGCTTGGTCAGCTTCTTTGTGCGCGCCATAATCAGTACTGAGAAGTACAACACGAGGGTTTATG
This sequence comes from Orobanche coerulescens, assembly GCA_033398695.1. Classification (NCBI taxonomy): domain Eukaryota; kingdom Viridiplantae; phylum Streptophyta; class Magnoliopsida; order Lamiales; family Orobanchaceae; genus Orobanche; species Orobanche coerulescens. The sequence continues at coordinate 21,709,234 of CM065805.1, read as the reverse complement.
CACGCAAAAATAATAACAGTGATCTATGCGCGGCGAAGGACATCAAACCAGAAATTCCGAATTTAAGAAACTAGCGCATACGAGAGAGAAAGATGAATTTGGACTTAAACATTTAACTTGGATGTAAGGATTGGGATTGCTGTAAATTCAAAACGTATACGTTGCACGAAAATTCAAAACGATTGCTTTTTCAAAGAAAACTTTTCATTTGGGCAATTTATCAGACACCTTGAGGGCACCAGTTTAACTGAAGAATAAACATAGTTCTAGCTCGATTCAACCCCCAAAAACAGAAATACAATTCAATCATTAACAACTTAACACATTCAACTCATTGCTATTCCAATTTAATCAAGAAAATTCGATGAAACTACCATGTCATTCTCTGAACAATCCTAAAACCATTTGAAGGAAAAAAATAAGCATGTTCCATCCATTCCAAGCATAAACAACTTCCAGATAAAAACCATAAGCAAATAAACATTAAAGATTGAAGCGTGCCTTTAGAAGATTACAAGAAAAATCGCAGGAAAAAATTGGAAGAACACTTCGGCCGGTCGCGCTGGGGAGGGAATGCAAAGGAGAAAGGAAGCGTACCTGATAATGTCGGCCGAATGCTTGTTATATGTTACCTGGCCTTTCGGATTCCGCATAGTGTGCCGCGGCACAGATAAAGTGAGCCGCGGCACAGGGTACAGTCCCTTTTGCCTGTGTTCTTGTTTTGTCGTGTGCCGCGGCTCAAATTCCGTGTGCCGCGGCTCATTGCTCAAGTGTGCCGCGGCTCATTCATGCCGTGCCGCGGCACAGGGTACAGTCCGTTTAGCCTCCCCTTGCGATTGATGTGTGCCGCGGCTCACAATACCTGTGCCGCGGCTCATACTTCAGTTTCTTCCCTGGGACTTTCCTGCACAGAATTTTGAGAAGAAGACGTTAAAAACGAGAGGCAGAAGCAATTTGAAGCACAAAAATGATGAAAAATGAGAATCACGAATGCAAGAAAAATAAAGAAATGCAAAAATCTACAACTACGAACTCGGGTTGCCTCCCGAGAAGCGCTAAGTTTATAGTCTTCAGCCGGACCTATTGGACAACGTTAGTTCGCTTTTCGCAAACTCCATTTGGTTTCTGCCCCGTTCATCGAACCGTTTATATTTTGGTTAAAATTATGACCAATGGTCATCAGCGGTTCGACTTTCGGTTCGGTCATCAAATGTTGTTTGCGAAAAGGTTTCGACTTGAAAAACTTCCCGAAACACCCGGTTTCTCCATGACTAATTTTCCGCTTGGCTTTCGGCTCACTCTCCTCCTTCACAAACGAACTCACGACTGCAGCAGATTTTTCCTCATGCTCGAGGAACGCCACTTGTTCTACATCCTTCTTAAAACTTGGGCCATTTAACACAAAATCTGAATTTTCCCAACGACGATTTTTTCGGTGCTTTCCTCTTTCAACAACATCCACACCTTCAATTTGTGATCCTTTATCAGCACTTCCGGGACAGGGGAACGATTTGAATACTTGAAAAGTAACTTGCTCGTCTTGGACCCTCAAAGTTAACTCCCCTTTTTCCACGTCTATAAGGGTTCGGCCCGTCGCTAGAAATGGTCGTCCCAAGATGATTGGAATATTATCATCCTCCTCCATGTCTAGTACGATGAAATCGGCCGGAAAGATGAACTTGTCAACTTTAACTAAAACATCCTCGATCACCCCCCTCGGATACTTTATCGATCGATCCGCCAATTGTAATGAGACTGTGGTTGGCTTGGCTTCCCCAATATTCAGCTTTTTGAAAATTGACAGAGGCATGAGGTTGATACTCGCACCAAGATCGCATAGTGCCTTTTTAAATGAAAGATTCCCCATGGTGCAAGGTATGTTGAAGCTTCCCGGATCTTTCAATTTAGGTGGGAGCTTCTTTTGAAGGATTGCACTACACTCCTCTGTCAAGGTGACCGTTTCGAACTCCTCAAGCTTTTTCTTCTTCGATAATATCTCTTTCATGAACTTGACATAACTCGGCATCTGCTCCAATGCGTCGGCGAACGGAATATTTATGTGAAGCTTTTTGAACACATCAAGGAATTTAGAAAATTGTTTGTCCGCCCTTCTTTGCTGTAGTCTCTGTGGAAACGGAACGGGGGGGACACATGTCTTCAAGTTATCCGGCTTCAAATCCTTCGACTCCTCTGGCTTTAAATCCATCTCTTCCTCAATCACCTTCTTCTCTTTACCCCGCTCGGGCTGATCCAGCAACTCTCTCCCGCTTCTCAAGCTAACTGCGTTTAGACTCTCTCTAGGATTTGTCTCTATGGTACTCGGCAATGCTCCCTCCGGACGAGCTATCAACACATTAGCAATTTGGCCCAGCTGGACCTCCAAATTCCGAATGGAAGCAGAATGATTTTGTAATGTAGCTTCCGTACGAGTCATAAATTGACTCGTATTTGCCGCCAATTTTGCAAGTGCTTCCTCGAGAGACACTTTGGGAGCGGAAGGGGCCGCTTGATTCTGGGCGAAAGGGGGCTGGTGTGCGTTCTGTCCGTTTCTCCATGAAAAGTTGGGATGATTGCGCCACCCCGGATTATAAGTATTGGAGTACGGGTTATTCAGTCGATTCCCATTTCCTACGAATTGAGCCTGCTCCATCTGATTTTGCTCGAACGGATTTCCAAATTGACATTCTGCACTCGGGTGTGATCCGTTACACCAATTGCATGTCTCTATGGTAACGGGGGCTGGTGCGTGCGAAAATGTCCGAGTCATTGTGTCAAAGCGGCGACTTGAGCTGACAAGGTGGAAATCGGATCATTGCTCGAAACTTCCATTACTCTCTTCGGTGTCAATCTTTCTGATGGCCATTGGTATGCATTTTCGGCCATATCTTCCAAAAGCACGTGAGCCTCAGCCATAGATTTTCCCATGAAGGTTCCTCCAGAGGCCGCATCCACTAAAGTGCGTGTAGAAGTACTCAAACCATTATAGAATGTATGAAGCTGAAGCCAATCAGGAATGCCGTGATGAGGGCATCTTCGTAGCAATTCTTTATATCGCTCCCACGCCTCGTGGAGCGATTCCATATCGTACTGGGCAAAAGTGGTTATCTCGTTTCTCAACCTCGCCGTCTTAGCTGGTGGGAAAAATTTGGCAAGGAAGGCTTGCGCTAACCTCTCCTATGTTGTAATTGACCCCGGCGGTAAGGAATTTAACCAAAACTTTGCTTTATCCCTCAAAGAGAAAGGGAAAAGCCTCAATCGGATGGCATCGTCGGTGACACCATTAGTTTTAAATGTGTCGCATATCTCAAGGAACGAAGCAATATGGGCATTCGGGTCGTCCTTCGGCGATCCACGAATGGGCTCGCCTGCACCAGCTGAATAATGGCGGGCTTGATCTCAAAATTATTTGCTTGGATAGTGGGACGCCGAATTCCCGAAAAATTAGCGTTGACCTGCGGCATGGCATAATCTCGAAGAGCTAGTTCCGGTTGAACTTGCCGCACTTGGTTGTCTCCTCCTTGGATTTCAATATTTTCGGCCATGATGACCGTCGTCTGCAACTCTCTTTTCTCCTTTTTGTTCCTTCTTAGAGTGCGCTCGAGCTCGGTGTCCAAAGGTAGTAGGCCTTCGTTACCGAGTCTTCTCATGCACTAACGAAAGGTCCTGAAAGGAAAAACAAATAAACAAAATTAAATACACAAAAATAAAAAATAAAACGTTCAAATTAAGACTGGAAATACTTAAATCGATATTAGAAAATTAAAATCCCCGGCAACGGCGCCAAAAACTTGTTGCGATAATTCCTACACGCAAGTGCACGTCATCGTTTACAAGTTATAAAGTGATAAGTAGAGTATCGTTCCCACGAGGATTGAATCTCTAACTACCGATTTTTTCGTATTCCAATTTTATCTAAACAATCGAAATTGGGTTTTGCAATTAATAACTAAAGGAAGTACTAAAAGTCTAAGCAGTAGAAAACAATATCTTGGATAAAAGAAATCAAATGATGAATACGTCTAGGGTTCTGAATCCACCTTAGTTTATCCGAATTTACTCTCGATTATCCGTAATAAATAATTTTCCCAATTTATTGAAGGCGGAGATTGCTAATATATTCTACCGCCTCTCCCGAGGTCAATAGATTTATCTAACGGCGACTAACGCACTCTATCCCTAGGTGAATTATCTCGTCGATAGGCAAAAAGCATGAAATCTCCTAAAAGCCACGTAGTTCCTATGAGTATATTCCTATCTCACAGAATAAAACGGTCCTCACCAATAGTTCCTCACCAAATCTCCTCTCCCGATTCGAAGTGAATGATTTAATCAATACAACTATTGGCCAGATAATTGCAAGCATTAAACATAATTGGGAAAACTCAATAAAAAGGTAATAAATTGGATAATCTCAATCAATTCGTCAAAACAAAAGGTTTCATCAAAACCCTAGATTAGGGCTTTAGCCTGACATACTAAAAACTGAAAATACAGAATAAATAAACGAAAGCATAAAATTCAAACGCATATGAAGCTCGGATTCCTCCGTTCTTCAGCTTCCGCCTTCTGCCCTTGAATTCTTCTGCTTTCCTCCTCTTCTGCCGTCTCCAAGCTTAAGCTCTCAAAAGTATTAGATGCAATGATTTCCAGATCATTTAATTAGGGTCTTAAACCCTATTTATAGCTCAGCACATCAGTAAATCGCGTCCGTATCAATCGGTCGAAAACTGGCTTCGAAACGGCCCAAAATCCGCGCAGACCTACAAAACCCGCTAAGTGTGCCGCGGCTCACTAAACCTGTGCCGCGGCACATCGCCAAAAGCTGAATACCTGGGCGTAAATAAATTCTTCTGTGCCGCGGCTCACCTGGGCTGTGCCGCGGCACAGAGTACAGATTATTCTGCCCTTCGGCTGGTGTCTTCCTGTGCCGCGGCTCAGATTCCTTGTGCCGCGGCTCATCGTCCAGTTTTGCCGTTTTCGCCCGTTTTGCCTCGTTTTAGCTTCCGGACTTCAAATTCCTGTCAATCATACAAAATTAAGGCATTAAAAGCTCATTTAGACGATTTCACTCACCAAAACACTACCAAATAATGATAAATAAGCGTATAAAAATACGCCTAACAAGCACCGGCCAACGCCATACGCTGACTAAAGGGGGGATTATACTTTTCTTGGTTGGATCGGGCACTTATTATTTGATCGGAGTTTTTGGGAATTTTTGACTTAACTAACCTCAGAGCTTTGGCTTAACTTGCGCTTGTGCCGCTCTGGGGTGCTGGACTTCTCTGGCCGGCGTATCGCCGGAAGAATAACTTTACACCGCTGCATTCATCCCTCCCCGTCAATCTAACATTAGTATTGGATTTTAGCTGTCTGTTTTGCAGGTTTCCCAGCCAGATTTTCAAGCTGCCCGAAATCCTCCCGTGCTGCTACCAGGCGCGGCCAGCCTCTTCCCGTGCCGTGACCGTTTTCGTATCAGTTTCTAGCTCCCGCGGCTTCTCCTCCCTCACTTCCAAGGCGTGTCGAAGTCTGGTATCATTGTACTTTTCTGTTAAATTTCATTTTCGTCAGCTATATATCTACCTCCTACTGTGATTTGTATGCGGTTTGCTTGCTTTTAAATTGTCTTTCTCATTCTCAGCATATTTTCATTTTTGTCTTCACTACCTCATTTTATTTTTCGTAGTGTGTTTGTATTTTGTGTTGGTCGATGTCGCGCTGTTTGCAGGTTGGTAGTTGGAATTTGGGTACCTTGTCGGGTAAGCTTTTGGAGCTTGTGGATGTTTTGGGTAAGAGAAGGGTTGATGTGGCTTGTATTCAGGAGACTAGGTGGAAGGGGGAGCAGTCCAGGGAGGTGAACGGTTATAAATTGTGGTATTTAGGCCTTGCTAACTCGAGTAATGGTGTGGGCATTCTTTTTTCTAAGGAGCTTAAGGACAACGTCGTGGAAGTGAAGAGGTGTAATGATAGGATTATGTCCGTTAGAGTGGTGGTTGGGGAGAAGGTGGTTAACGTGGTATGTGCGTATGCCCCACATGTTGGTTTGGGTGTGCTTGTTAAGGAAGCTTTTTGGGTCTGTTTAGATAAGTTGGTCGGGTGTATTCCGGACAATCAATTTATTATTTTGGGGGGCGATTTCAATGGGCATATTGGTGAGGGGGTGGATGGTTACCATAGTGCGCATGGGGGTTTCGGCTTCGGAGTTAGGAATGCAGGAGGTTCCGCACTGTTGGAGTTTTCCACTGCGCATGAGTTGGTAATTGCTAACTCTGTTTTTCAGAAGAGTGCTGAGCACCTCATCACCTTCAATAGTGGGGGGCACAACACGCAAATTGACTACCTTCTTTTGCGCAGTCGTGATGCTAGGGAGTGCGTGGACTGCAAGGTGTTCCAGAGCGAGGCATGTGCTTCTCAACACCGGTTGCTAGCTATGGATTTATCCATGGGAGGTCGTGTTGTTAGCAGGGTTAGAGAATCTAGACCTAGGATTCTCTGGAAGGATCTGAAGGGTGAGAAGGCGGCAGTATTCAAGGAGTCTCTGACCCGCGAAGGAGGTTTTTTGCGAGGGGGCGATGCTAACCTTATGTGGACCAGCATGGCCAATGCTATTAGGAAGGTGGGCGAGAAGGTGGTAGGGGTTCCTTCGGGTAGGTCTAGTGGACCTCGAGAGGCATGGTGGTAGAATGAGGAGGTCCAAAATAAGGTTAAGGCTAAACAAGCATTATTTAAGGAGCTTTTATCGGTTACTGTTGGGGAGGAGAGAATCTTGAAGATTGTAGGGTACAAGGTGGCGAAAAGAGAGGCTAAGAAGGTAGTGGCTAAGGCTAAATGTGAGGCTTACAAGGAGATGTACAAGCGCCTAGACACCAAAGAAGGAGTGAATGCTATCTTTAAACTAGCGAAAGCTAGGGAAAGAGGGCGGCGCGACCTGGGTACCGTTAAGTATATTAAGGATGATTTGGGCCAAGTGTTAGTGAATGATGTGGATATTAAGGAGAGGTGGAATAAGTATTTTTTTGAACTTTTCAATGAGGCTAGAGGTAGCGACGCGGTGGTGCAAGGAGTTAGTCTATCTTCTGCTCGTTCGTTTAGTTCCTGTGAGAGCATCAGCAAGGAGGAAGTAAAGGGTGCCCTATTTAAAATGGGTAGAGCTAAGGCTGTAGGCCCCGATCAGATCCCTATTGATGTGTGGCTTTGTCTGGGGGAAGTTGGAGTTCAGTGGCTAGCAGAGCTGTTGAACATTCTCCTCAGAGGTTCTAAGATGCCGACGGAGTGGAGGCAGAGTATTGTCGTGCCATTTTTAAAAAATAAAGGCGATGCTCAGAGTTGCAGTAACTATCGGGGTATTAAACTCCTCAGTCATACTATGAAACTTTGGGAAAGAGTGGTGGAATGCAGGGTTAGAAGAGAAGTTGAGATCTCTGAGAACTAATTTGGCTTCATGCCAGGGAGGTCCACGACTGAGGCCATTCATCTCGTCAGACGCCTTATGGAGAAGTTTAGAGAGCGGCGTAAGGACCTCCATATGGTGTTCGTAGATCTTGAGAAGGCTTATGATAGCATTCCGCGCGATGTTATTTGGAGGAGCCTAGTAGAGAGGACGGTGTCGTTGCCGTTCGTTAGGGCGATCCAAGACATGTACTCCCAAGCTAGGACGTGCATTAGGACCCCAGTTGGTGACACCTAGTATTTCCCGGTTGAGATAGGGCTACACCAGGGGTCGGCGCTAAGTCCTCTTCTCTTCGCTCTAATCCTTGACGTCATTTCGCGGGGGATTCAAGATGGCGTCCTGTGGTGCATGCTTTTTGCTGACGACATTGTGTTAGTGGCGGAGTCGAGGAGGGAGGTGAACTCAAAGTTGGAGCTTTGGAGGTCTAAGTTAGAATCCCAGGGCTTTCGTGTGAGCCGGTCTAAGACCGAGTATCTCTGGTGTAACTTTAGTGGTGAGGCAAACGAGGAAGATGTTGTGGTAATGATTGCGGATCATATCGTACCCCGTACGGATAAGTTCAAGTATTTGGGTTCGATTATTCAGAAGGAAGGTGAGTGTGAAGATGATGTCACTCATCGCATCAAGGCGGGGTGGCTAAGGTGGAGAGCAACGACAGGGGTCCTGTGCGACAAGAACGTCCCTCTAAAGTTGAAGGGTAAATTCTATAGAGCGGCAATCCGACCTGCAATGTTGTATGGCTCCGAATGTTGGGCGATGAAGAAGTCGCTTGAGAGCAAGTTGGAAGTGGATAAAATGAGAATGTTACGTTGGTCGTGTGGTCGCACAATGTTAGATAGAATCACGAACGAGGTTTTCAGGAACGCACTAGAAGTGGCGCCCATTTCAGCGAAAGTTAGGGAAGGGAGATTGAGATGGTTTGGCCACGTCCGCAGGAGGCAGGCATCTGCTCTGGTGAGGAGGGTCGAGAGTTTATTGGTTGTCGGGGATAGAAGGAGAGGCAGACCGAGGAGGACATGGGAGGAGAAGCTGAGATTAGATTTGAAGGCCTTAAACCTTTCCGAGACCATGACTGTTGATAGGTGCGCTTGGAGGCACCAGATCAGAGTTGTGGATTCTTTTTTAGGGAGCGGTGCTGTAGTTGAGAGCCTCAGGGTTGGGTTGTCTCAGTTAGCTTTGACCTAGAGCACTGTATTTGTTACTTTTATTGTATATTTTATCCTATTATCATTGCGTGTGGTGTATTTTTGACAGGGAGATGTGCATAGAGTCAACCTCTCTTCTGTTAGAGCAGCGTTCATCGGGAGTGAAGTAGCCAAATTCCACTTAGGTAAGTCCCATGTGGATTAAGCCATGGGCTCAGGTATGGTACCAAGCTTTTTCGAATCATATGCTTTCTTTTGTATTTATCACTCAATATTATGCTGTGCACTAAGCTGGGGGTCTTCACGGAAACAGCCTCCCTACTGTAATAAGTAGGGGCATGGTATGCGTACATCTTACCCTCCCCAGACCCTGCTCTGAGCGCGATTTACTAGGTATGTTTGGTTTGGTTTGATTTTAAGCTGCTAGATATTACGTACGTAAGGCATGTGTGGTAACGTACGTAAGACGACACCAGGAACAGGTCAGTGAGCTCTGGACATACGTTAACGTACGCTAATGTTCTAGTATAGCATACACTAATAATGTTACGTACGTAATAGACATTAGGTAACGTACGTAATGGTTTAGAATTCTATTTATAGACCTCGACCCCATTTCATTTCTCATCCTTCCTTTGGCCGATTTTCGTGTTCTGGAGATTGTTCAACACCATATACCTCTCATATCATCATCCTAGCTCGAGTTTGAAGATCATAGACCATTGGGGATTGTTGTTCAAGCTCTCGGTATTGAGTTTCTTCAAGTTTCTCCTTGTTCTTCACTATTTTGAGGTAGGTGATTCTTCACCAACTGGATTACGTATTCTTAGGGACGTTTTGAACATGTTTTGATATTATCAAGTCAGTTATATTCGTGCGTAGTCAAACATCATGTTGTTAGAAGAATAATTTCGGTTATGTTTCGGTTCTTCTTCGTTGTTTAGAATATTAATCGAACCTTGTAGTGTTTGGACTCATAAACATAGTATCATGAAGCTACGAACCCGATTATGGCAAGTTTATGGAGATTATCAAGTTCTTACGTATTACATGATGAAATAATATGTATTGGGACATTTATTGGATTGAACTTGGGGTTATTTCCTTGAAGAGGAAGATGATAATCAAGTAAACCTAGTAAATAAGTTCTTACGGTGTTCTTTAAGGTAATTCCGATATCTTGTTGCTTTGCATTAATGAAGATTATGATTATAATGATTGTAAGAAGAATTATCTTGTGGTATATTGAAGGATTCGACCGTAGGATGCATTTGATCTTAGATAGGATACTATGAGTTTTTGTCGGGTTAGTATCCTAATGTTGATTCAAATCCGAAATGGTATAGGGCAGATTAGTTAGCTTGTATGATTGGGAATATCACGCCCTTTTGATGTTCTTATGATGTTTAAAATGATTATTCGGAACCGTTAGTTATACCGGTGTTATTGTTCGTTGAAGGTTCGGGTGTTGGTGGATTGATCGAGTGAGAGTTCTTCGAGCTGGTTGAAGATTTCTTCTTCGTAGTAACAACCCTTATCGCTATTCTAAGGCAAGTATCGTATTATTAAATATTGATTTAATATTGAGGATTTTGATCATACATATTGTTATTCATGTTGTTGAACATGAGGTCATTCCAGTTGAATTGTCACAATATCGTTGTTGATTCATTTTATGTTCATGTTGATGAACATATCGATTTTGCATATGTGTATGCATAGTTGTGTTTGTGTATGTTGAGTTGATCCTATGAGATCACGTGATCTATGCTGAGGGCAATGGATCGGATGTCCACCATGCATTGGTCCGACGGGATCATCATGGGGATCTACGCTGAGGGCGCTGGATCGTTGGACGGGTTTTCCACCATGCGTTGGTCCGACGGGATCATCATGGGGATCTATACTGAGGGCTCTGGATCGTTGGATTACCCTTTGATATGTTGACGGAATCATGTGGATTCGCATTGTTGGATTCCGGTAGCGGAAGTCCGTATGGTGAATTTTATTATGCATTGTTGTTGCATATTCGATTGGTATATTATGATACTTGTACTAGCATCGTTGTGCTAACTCCTTTTGGGGTGGACATTTGTTTTCATGTTCAGGTAGCCGAGGAGCAGGGAAACAGCCACAGTACCGATATGATGACGAAGGGGCTTAGTGATGTTAATTGTTGTTGCCTTGTCTTTCTGGTTCATTTTCAGTACTCGAGTACGCGTGTCTTATTAATGTTTTGAGACGGTTGTAATAATGGACTCATTTGATCTGTTTGAACTGCTTTTATATTTTGAACTTTAATGGTATTGTTGTATTATTCTTACATTTTTCAAATTAGCCTTGTAAATTCTTATATAAAGGGTTTACGGCGCTGTAATTATTCCGAATATCTCGGGGTGTTACAGTTTGTTCGTGAGAGGAATTTCTTCACCGGTATTTGTGTAAGTTAATTCTTAATCGGTTAAAGGGAAATTCATTCCTTACGTTGTTGTTCATTCATACATGTAATTCACTCATAATATATCATTCATGCCGAGACTTGTAATTGTTAACTAATCATGTAACTCATGAGGAACGACGGTTCCAAATCATTTCATTGAAGCTATCACTCACTGGTTCACTATTTCATCTCGGTGATTCGTTCTTGATCCTTGTCGGATTTTGTTCAGTATCTCTCATCTTGGTCGCTTTTATTCTTGTGACCTTCCGGGATTGTATTGCGTGGCCGGGTGGCGTATGTGTGGAATTTTTAGTCGGGCACATTATGGTCATGTGTATATGCGGGACTCCAGACACATTAGACTGCACATACGGTAAAGTACCTCCGTAAGACTAATTAGGCCAAGTTGCGGGTGTATATGCGGGACTCCGGACCCTCGGCTACTTGTGCACTTGCACATTCCATTCGGGCGTAGTATGATGCCCATCATTCAACTCTATTTCTTAATTCATTCATGTTATTGTTGTATATTGTTCAAATCTTGAGGATTGTTGTTCTGTGTAACTGACCCCGTTGGGGATATTGTTTTTAGGTCATGGCAAGGCAAAGGCACGGGAAGAGAACGTTGAGGGCGAGGAGCCCCAGTGATACTAGTAGGGGGACCCAGTCTCTTCATTTCATTCATGTTTCTTGTTATGTATTTCTTTTCTGCTGCACTTCCTTTTGGTTTGTCAATTGTTCAGTGTTGTATATTTTATCTTCATATAAAATATACATGTATTCAGTGTTCCCTGGGTGTGTTGTATTTGAAACTCCTCATCGGAGTAATTGATGATGTAATGTGGTTCGGTACTACATTTGTATTGTGTAATTTAATAATTTTCATTCGCCTGGTGGGTCCTAGCCGGGGGTCCACGGCACTGTAATATCCGCCTAGTTTGGGGTGTTACAGAGTTGGTATCGGAGCATGGTTTTGAATACTACCTTCCGAGTCATGTCTTATTTGGAATCATTGTTCATCAGACTAGTATCATTGGACTTTCGCGTCACGCGTGACCTGTGCAAACGCCAAGCCCCTCAGACCGAAAGAACTGTAAGATTTCTGATGCCATGGTATAATTTCTGGCAATAAGAATCACTCATTCATCATTCATCAGTCAACAATCCTCAATCATCATTTTCATTTTTGGTCATGTCGATCATGTTAACTCATTAATCACTCAATTCATTTCATTGCTCAGTTCATCAATCTTGTTAACTTGTTCAAGATAATCATTTCAAGAATTTCATCAGATAATCATGTCAACTTAGTTGATCATTCATGAAATCATTGTGTTAGAGCGCGTATGCTCATTATTATCATTTCATGACGCAATCATAATGCGTTATTCATTCGAGATCTATAACTATCATGTGACTTTCCTACTTCATTATGGATAGAGCTGGCAGAGGACGAAGGGGAAGAGGACGCGATGCGGGCCGAAACCCGGGATCTCATGCAAATACACGCGCGAACGCAAGGAATAATGCTAATTCATCGAGCAGCGATGCTGCCACTCATTCACCTTGAAATAATCCTTCACTGTCCGGGAGTCGTACCCGGGACACAGCTCAATCAGAAGGTGTTCGAGTTGACCCTCTCGCTTTTATGAAGGGCATGATGGCCCAAATAACTCAAATGGCACGTCTGATGGAGACGATGCAGAACTCAACGACTCAGAATCAGCAGGCTCCTCCACCGCCACCTCGGAGGCAAGAGAGGAGTGTGAGCAGCATCATCAACGACATTTCTCACCAGAGACCGCCTATCTTCGAGGGCTCATATGAGCCGGCGGACATTATTCACTGGCTGGAGCATTTCGAGAAGTTGTTTGCTATGGTGGAGTGTCCCGAAAGACACAAAGTTTCAGTCGCGGCTTACTATCTGGGTAAGAGCGCTCACTCATGGTGGCTATCTCTGAAGCCCACCGACGGAGCTTGCACGTGGGACCAGTTCAAAACTTTCAGGATGGAAAGATATTATCCGGCCCCACTCAGGGAGGCCAAGCTGTCGAAGTTACTCAGTCTCGACCCCTAAACGAAAGAAGATGTTCTCGCCATTGCCGAGAAATTTCAGGAGCTGTTGCCTTTCGCCTCATCTATTATCCACTCGGAGGCAGATAAAATCAAGTATTTCAGTAAGAGGTTGAAACCTCGTATGAGACTTCAATTGCTTAATCATCATTGCACCACTCTAGATGAATTCATCGAGAAAGCTCTTGCTTATGATCTTACTGCTAAGGAAATTTCTAAGAATCAGACTTCATCTTCCGGCAAGAAATCGAAGAAGCGTAATCAGTCCGAAGGCAGTCTGTCCACTTTCAAGAAGCCTCGTACGGGCTCTACTTTTTCTGAGCGACCTACTATGGCGCCTAGACCCACGGAATCTCAGTCCCAAGCGGCCAGTTCGGCCATCACCTATTACAACTGTGGTGAACAGGGCCATTTCAGCACGAAATGTCTATGGCAGACTATCACGTGTAATAACTGTGGGATTGCTGGACATAAGGCCTGTTTTTGCCAAAGAGACTCCAAACCTACTCCGGCGACATCTCATGCCCCGAAACAGTCAGCGGTTCAGAATCAGGCCACTCAGTCCGCGTCGTTCAAGACGATGGGAGCGAATAAAGGCAGAGCCCACATCTATCAGATAGGAGCATCCGGTTCCGGGGCTGGCAAACCCCGAATTTACGAGATGAAGAGAGCCGACGATCCGGAGGCCCGAATGATCTCAGGTACACTCGAAATTTTATCTCAGCCTGTGTGTACCCTTTTTGATACTGGTGCATCGCATTGATTCATTTCCGAGTCATGCTTGAGTAGACTTCACCTGGATAGTGCTACTAGTTGTGAACCTTATTTCGTTAGTCTACCTGACGGTAGAAGAATTATCGGAGATCGTGAGATTAAAAATTGTCCGATTCAGCTTAATGGCCGTGTGTGGTTAGCATACCTGATCGTAGTAGATTTACCCAAAGACGATGTTATTTTGGGTATTGATTGGATGGATCGTCATGTTGCCATCCATAGTGTTTGTAAGCATATGGTCACTATCATTTCAGACGATGGGGTCGAGTGTGTATTTCAGGGGGGTAACCCCAGCCGTTCCGGAAAAGTTATCAATATGATGAAAGCAGTTAGATTACTCAATCAAGGGTGCTTTGGTTATTGGTGCTATATGACCAAGACCGAGAAATCATCAGTGTCATTGGCGGACATTCCGGTAGTGAGGGAATACGCCGATGTATTTCCGGACGAGTTACCTGGTTTGCCTCCACAGAGAGATGTGGAGTTCACGATTGAGTTGGAGCCTGGTACATCTCCAATATCGAAAGCACCATATCGAATGGACCTGACAGAAATGCAGGAATTGAAGAATCAACTTGAGGAATTATCCGAGAAAGGTTATATCCGACTGAGTGCGTCCCCATGGGGAGCACCTGTATTATTTGTGAAGAAGAAGGACGGTTCATTTCGCTTGTGTATCGATTATCGAGAGTTGAACAGGGTGACGATCAAGAATAAATATCCCCTATCACGTATTGATGATCTCTTAGATCAACTGCATGGAGCTTCAGTATTTTCCAAGATCGATTTAAGATCCAGGTATCATCAGTTGCGAATTCGAGAGTCGGATATCGCGAGGACGGCGTTTCGAACACGCTATGGACATTACGAGTTTGTGGTGATGCCGTTTGGGTTAACAAATGCACCTGCAGTATTCATGGAATTAATGAATCGGGTTTTCATCCACTATTTGGATCAGTTCGTGGTTGTCTTCATTGATGGCATTTTGATTTATTCTCATGACCGAGAGGAACATGAATTTCACCTTCATCAAGTTCTCGACGTGTTAAGACGATAGCAACTCTATGGAAAGTTTTCCAAATGTGAGTTCTTTATGTCCGAAGTGACGTTTCTCGGACATCTGATTTCATCAGACGGAGTACGTGTCGACCCTCATAAAACGGAGGCAATCCGATATTGGCAACCTCCGAAGAATGTTAAGGAAATCCGAAGCTTTCTCGGATTAGCTGGTTATTATCGGCGATTTGCAGAAGAATTTTCTAAAATCGCTCAACCCATGATGAACCTTTTGCGGAAGGATAAGAAATGCATGTGGTCTGATGCGTGTCAACAGAGTTTTGAAGAACTCAAGAGCCGTTTAATTTTAGCACCTGTCCTTTCCTTGCCACAAGGGACGGAAGGATTCGTGGTTTATAGTGACGCATCCGGACACGGTCTTGAATGTGTACTGATGCAGAACGAGAAAGTAATTTCTTACGCCTCGCGGCAACTGAGGCCTTATGAGGTCAATTATCCGGCCCACAACCTGGAGCTAACGGCCATGGTATTCGCATTGAAGATTTGGCGTCATTATCTTTATGGCGTCACCTGTCAAATTTTCACCGACCATAAGAGTTTAAAGTATATAGTTACTCAGAAGGAGTTGAATATGCGACAGAGACGGTGGTTGGAACTGATTAAGGATTATGATATTGAGATTCAGTATCATCCGGGTAAGGCGAATGTTGTAATTGATGCCTTGAGCCGTAAGTCCGTTTAGGAGCAGATGCTTGCTCGGTTAACTGTTCAGAAGGAACTTCAGCAGGAATTCCTTAGGCATGAGGTCGAGGTTTGGTTACAGCGTATACAAGGACAGTTATGTATGCTGGAGATTTCATCGCCATTTGAGGAGGCAATCAGAGTGAATCAGGGTTCAGACCCATTTTTGTTGCGCATTCGAGATGATGTGACTTAGGGGAAAGCCCCTGGATTTGTGGTCCACGAGGATGGACTTTTGCGATTTAAGAACCGGTTATGCGTACCGGCGGATATCGAGTTGAAAAACTCGATTTTGAGAGAAGCTCATGCTACCCCTTATTCCATTCATCCGGGGTCTAGCAAGATGTACAAGGACTTGAAACAAAATTATTGGTGGAGCAATATGAAGCGAGAAGTCGCAGAATTTGTTTCAAGATGTCTGACCTGTCAGCAAGTCAAGATAGAACATCAGCGACCGACGGGTATGCTGAAACCGCTCCCTATTCCAGAGTGGAAGTGGGAGAATATTTCAATGGATTTCATCACGAGTTTGCCGATGAGTCATCGTGGCATGAATACAATTTGGGTAATTGTGGAACGTTTAACTAAGTCAGCTCATTTCCTTCAGATTAAGGATATGTGGGGTCCCGAGAGACTTGCCCAGTTGTTCATAAAAGAGATAGTGAGATTGCACGGTACTCCTAAGAGTATCATTTCCGATCGTGATGGGCGATTCGTGTCACATTTTTGGAAATCAGTTCATCGTGCTATGGGAACTCAGCTTAATCTGAGCACAACATTTCATCCTCAGTCCGACGGACAATCAGAGAGAACTATTCAGACATTGGAGGACATGTTGAGGGCATGTGTTCTCGATTGGAAGGACGATTGGGAAGTCCAACTACCGTTGATCGAGTTCACGTACAATAATAGTTGGCATGCTTCGATTAAGATGGCACCTTACGAGGCCTTGTACGGTCGTCGTTGCCGATATCCTTTGTGTTGGGATGACTTATCAGAATCAATCGGCACCGAGCCCGATATGCTTATAGACACCCGCGAGAAGGTAGCTTTGATCATGAGTCGTTTGTTGACCGCTCAGAGTCGAAAAAAATCTTATGCAGATAATCGTCGTCGACCATTAGAGTTCGAGGCAGGTGACCAAGTTTTGGTCAAGGTATCCCCAAGTCAAGGTATCTTCCGTTTCGGGAAGCGTGGAAAGTTGAGTCTGAGATTCATTGGACCATTTGAGATTTTGGATCGAGTAGGCAGTCTGGCTTATCGATTGGCTTTACCTCCGGCGTTGAGCCGAATTCATAATGTGTTTCACGTCTCTCAGCTGAGGAAGTATGTTGCCGACCCGAGTCACATACTTCAGTTCGATGAAATCGAGAACGCGGATGATCATTCGTATGAGGAGCGTGCTATACGAGTCTTAGAGTGGCGAATCAAAAAGTTAAGGAACATGATGATTCCTTTGGTGAAAATTCAGTGGTCTACACACGGAGTCGAAGAGGCTACTTGGGAAACCGAGGATAGTATGCGGGAGAGTTATCCTGAGTTGTTTGACCCATAGTTTCGAGGACAAAACTCTTTTTAGGGGGGGTATGTAATACCCGGTAGTAATTCATTAATTATCATTCAGAAATTATCATTCAGTAACTGTCACTCAGTAATTTTCACTCATTAATAATCATTCATCTTTCACGTTCGTTCATTTATATTCATCGTTGGCATATTTTAGTCATGTATCAGTTACCGGTCGTCTTTCACCTCCATTTGAGAATCGAGATGAGAGTATTATCATAATCATCGTGATTGGTAGTCTTTTGTTGGAAGTATCACCTATTGCATGTTATTGGACTCAATTTCATTCATACAAGTATAATATGTCGGATCATTCATCATTGGTAATGAGAAGATGGAGTTGTCGGATTTTTGTCATTTCCAGCAGTGAGTTACGGCCGTAACAGATCATCATTACGACTGTAACATGCATTCGTGGAATTGGTGTCTTTCTGGACGAAAGCAACATACGGCCGTAAGCACGAGGGTACGGCCGTATGTTTTGAGATACTACATCCATAGCATGCATTCGTTGGGCAGGAGGGTGATTTTGACGAAGACAACTTACGGCCGTAAGCTTGGTAGGATACGGCCGTAAGTGTTGTTGTTACGGCCGTAAGGTAGCTTTAGTTACGGCCGTAACCCGGTCAGTGCAGGCATTATTGCTTTTTCGACGAATCATTGTTACGGCCGTATGAGATGGATATTACGGCCGTAAGGCCGTTGACTTGTAAAGTTACGGCCGTAAGGTGGCAGAGTTACGGCCGTAACTCTGCGCAGTATATAAAGGATTGAATGGGATTTTTATGCTCATTTCACCCTTTCATCATTTTGGTTCCGAGAGAGAAGTTTTGTGAGAGAGATTTTTCATCATCAAATACTTGTGTGTTCGGGTTTTATCATCTTCATTCATTTGTGGAGCTTGGGAAGTCGTTTAACACTAGTTTTGACGGATCGAAGAGGTTGGATCTTCAAAGGTAATTTTCTCCAAACCTTAGATTTCGATTTCAAGATGGAATATGATGTTTTGGATGTGATAATCATGTTATATGAAAAGGTATACATATGATTATGAGTTCGTATGAATATTTATTGGATTATTGAAGGATTATTTGAAGAACACTTTGAATGTTGATTTGGATTTGGGGGTTTCGATTAGATGTTGGTGAAATCTCGAATTGTGAATTCATATTGGATTATTGATTGTGTTGGAGATGTTTTGTTGGATTGTATCACTTCTTGGAGGTTTGGTATCGATATAATTAAGGATTGGTTGTAAACAATCGAAGATTGGTTACAATGTGTTTGTTATAATGCCCCAATGAATTTTGGTTTTGTCGTATCGATATTTTGAGTTGGTTGTGATCATGTTTGATTCGTTTATTAAGCGGATTGTTGGTAATTGTGTTATTCAGGGTTGTTCGAGCGACCGATATTCCACTTTTAGGACGTTTGTTCGTGAGAGGACTTTCTTCATCGGTATTTGTGTAAGTTAATTCTTACTCGGTTAAAGGGATATTCGTTCCTTACATTGTTGTTCATTCATACATGTAATTCACTCATAATATATCATTCATGCCGATACTTGTAATTGTCAAGTAATCTTGTAACTCACGAGGAACGACAGTTCCAAATCATTTCATTGAAGCTATCACTCGTTGTATCACTATTTTATCTCGGTGAGTCGTTCTTGATCCTTGTCGGATTTTGTTCATTATCTCTCATCTTGGTCGCTTTTATTCTTGTGACCTTCCGGGATTGTATTGCGTGGCCGGGTGGCGTATGTGTGGAATTTTTAGTCGGGCACACTATGGTCATGTGTATATGCGGGACTCCGGACACATTGGACTGTGCACACGGTAAAGTACCTCCGTAAGACTAATTAGGCCAAGTTGCGGGTGTATATGCGGGACTCCGGACACTCGGCTACTTGTGCACTTGCACATTCCATTCGGGCGTAGTATGATGCCCATCATTCAACTCTATTTCTTAATTCATTCATGTGATTGTTGTATATTGTTCAACTCTTGAGGATTGTTGTTCTGTGTAACTGACCCCGTTGGGGATATTGTTTTTAGGTCATGGAAAGGCAAAGGCACGAGAAGAGAACGTTGACGGCGAGGACTCCCTGTGATACTAGTAGGGGGGCCCAGTCTCTTCATTTCATTCATGTTTCTTGTTATGTATTTCTTTTCCGCTGCACTTCCGTTCGGTTTGTCAATTGTTCAGTGTTGTATATTTTATCTTCATATAAAATATACATGTATTCAGTGTTCCCTGGGTGTGTTGTATTTGAAACTCCTCATCGGAGTAATTGATGTTGTAATGTGGTTCGGTACTACATTTGTATTGTGTAATTTATTAATTTTCATTCGCCTGGTGGGTCCTAGTCGGGGGTTCACGTCACTGTAATATCCGCCTAGTTTGGGGTGTTGCATGCTGTCCATTCATTTGTGAGTTTACACTTTCATGACGAATTATGAGACTTTACACCACTTTGACATTCCCGGTTGATTGTATGTATACCCGATAATTAACTTGATTATTCAATCCTCCTCATTTTCTTTGTCGTGTGTTTTATTTTCTTTCTTTTTGCTTGGGACAAGCAAATATTTAGGTTTGGGGGATTTGATGAGTCGGTTTTTTACCGTCTCATTCTATTCTTTTTAGCCTTGCTTTTGCTCGTTTTCAAGCATTTTTTGTGTCTTTTACGCTTGGGTTTTTGTATTTTTGTATTTTAGGTGTATCGGATGAATAATGTGGTGAAAATGTACCTTTATGGATGTTTTGCGGTCTTTTATTGATCAAGAAGCAAGTCGGGAGCGAGAACGGAGCTTAAACGATGATAAACGAAGCAATGTCGGTCGTATTTCCTAATTTACATATTCATTACTTCGAACTAGGATGTGTTCTCTAGATGTATAGATTCCTCGTGAGATTGCTTCACAATGGTATTTTATACGCTAATTTCTGAGGTATATCGAGAGAGATATGGCTTATGGACTATGATCACGCTCAGGACCGCGTTTAGGATTTTGGACCGCATGGCAGATTTTTCTGCAAAAACGCCCAGACCGCGGTCTGAATAAGCTGGACCGCGGTCCCTGATTGCGGCTGAGTGATTTTTTGCTGCGTTTTTAGGTTTTTTTGAAGATATATAAATACTCCTTAACCCAATATCATAGGGGAGGAGAAGGAACTTGACTAGAACTCAGTTTTTATGATATTTTGAGGATTCTAAACATCTAGAGATATATTTTGTGAGTGATTGTCATCTATTCTATGGAGATTTAGCGAGAAATTGAAGGAGGAACATCAAACCTTCCTCGGAAACTCGATCACGAGATTGTAAGGGAAGGATTTCTACCATGTTTTGCTATATTATTGTTATTATTATTCAAATTATCATTTGTAGCTAATCTTATCATATGGGTGTTTAGATTGTACCCCACACATGTTTTTAGTTGTTTGTTTTGATTGTTTTTCTAGGTATGAGTTTGGGATTGTTCCTCTATCGTTGTCCTATCAAATTAATCGGTGTTTTTGATGATGTTGTGCATTAATATTTCTTAGACACAAAAGAACCTAGGATTTAGATCATAAAACCTGATTCTAAGTTGCAATTATTGTCAAATACAAGGGTTTTTATCGGTTTTCGCCATCAAATAGTATGATATAAGTGGTTGTCAATGTTCTAAAATCTTTTTCTGTGATCTTTTAGCAAATTACCTCATCAAAAGTAGTTAGCTAATCGATTGTAAGTAGGGATTCATCCCATCAAAGGAGTTTCTCTTCTTTTTGAAAAGAGCAATCGGGGTTTTTAGGATTTACCGCCATCAAACGGTTTTCTTTTAATTGTGAGCAGTCTGTGATTCCTAACCATTAATTCTTTGAGTATCGAAACTAACAATTGATTATATGTGTGTCGGTGATTCTAAATTCCCATTCTCATAAAAGTTTCTCTAGAAAATCCAAACCAAATATTCGTAGTTTTTAACGTTCCGCAATTAATTTAATTTTTCGCACTAGTGGTTATAATCCTACCTCTCAATCAAATTATTCGTGGTGTTTAGATTTACTCTGCTGTTGTTGTACGATTCAACTATTTTCTAAACGAAATTGAACTTTAAACCGTTTCCAAATCATCGAGAGATCGACCTTGGAGTTGCTTATCGCTGCCTACAAAATGATTCGTACACTTGCGAGTTATAAATTTGTACATAAAGTTTTTGGCGCCGTTGTCGGGGAGTTGGCGTTGAATTTTTAGTTTTGCTTAAATAATAGTTGAATTATCTATTTTCCGTGTTTTTGGCCTGTTTATTGTTCCTCTATCGTTGTCCTATCAAATTAATCGGTGTTTTTGATGATGTAGTGCACGAATATTGCTTAGACATTAGAGAACTTAGGATTTAGATCATCAAACCTGGTTCTAAGCTGCAATTATTGTCAAATACGAGGATTTTTATTGATTTTCGCCATCAAACGGTCCGATAGAAGTGATTGTCAATGTTCTAAAACCTTTTTCTGCGATCTTTTAGCGAATTACCCCATCAAAAGTAGTTAGCTAATCGATTGTAAGGGATTCATCCCCATCCAAGGAGTTTCTATTCTTTTTGAAAAGAGCAATCTCGATTTTTAGGAAACTTTTTTTTAATTGTGAGCAATCTGTGATTCCTAACCATTAATTCTTTGAGTATCGAAACTAACAATAGATTACATGTGTGTCGGTGATTCTAAATTCCCAATCTCATAAAAGTTTCTCTATAAAATCCAAACCATAAATTCGTAATTTTTAACGTTTCGCAATTAATTTAATTTCTGCACTAGTGGTTATAATGTTACCTCTCAATCGAATTATTCGCGGTGTTTAGATTTACTTTGCCGCTGTTATGCGATAAAACTATTTGCTAAACGAAATTGAACTTTAAATCGTTTCCAACTCATCGAGAGATCGACCTCGGAGTTGCTTATCGCTACCTACAAAACGATTCGTACACTTGTGAGATAAATTTGTACATCAATTAGACAAACGTAGATCTCGAATGAAGCCAAAAATTCTCGAGACTCAGATGATGCTTAAAGACGCAACATAAGTCGAGCTACGAGATGAACATGATAGGTGGAATGTGTAATATCCGCAATTTTCGATTTTTGGTAAATTTCTTTTTTCGGCCGGAGTCCGTTTTGACGGCTCGCTCTTGACCGTTTCGTCATTCTGAGAATGATTAATTCTACACTTTTTGTCATCCGAGTTCGTTTGGGTGTTGTTTTGTTGAGTTCTGTGCTTTTTAGCGACTTTTTCGCACTTGAGTTCGATTCTTGCGAATCTCGTCAGCTATTGTTTCAATTTCCGCAAGTCCGTTTAACTTTGTTAGACGTGTTGTGAACTTCGGTTTGGTTATTCGATCACGTATCGTGATTTCCGGGCATTTTGGGCCATTTTGTAATTTCTTGAAAGTTACGGGTATCCATATCTGTATTTGTCATCTTGACCCTTTTTCTTGGTCGCGTATGATTAATTATTGCATTACGTTTTCATCTCGAGTCGTTGATGTCGTCCGCGAACTTTTCGTCGTGTTCGTTAGTGCGTTTTAAATCGAGGCATCGGTCGTGGCGAAAGGTGGCCGGCGGACCGGTGCGGCATCGGAAGTCTTGAGCCGGCAGCAGGCCCGATGTAATATGTCGAACAAATCAGATCGCGGTGCCGCGCACACCGATCCGGCCGCGCACGCGCTGTGCCGCGGCACACTCGTGTGTCTTCCGCGACCAAAAACCAACTGTACCGTGTGCCGCGGCACACGCAGGCTGTGCCGCGGCACAATGCCAAAACCTGGGAGTAAATTTTCGGCCTGTGCTGCGGCACACTTCGGCTGTGCCGCGGCACACGAAGCGGTCAACTGTGGAGCTCGCCTTTATTAGACGAAATCGGCCGATTTCTCCCCCATTTCCACCTGCATCGCGAGAGAGAGTGAGAGAGAGGGGAAGGGTTCTTCATCTATATCCATTGGGGGGTTGATTTTCACCATCTTTCTTCGGTAGTAGAGCCCGGGCAATCAATCTAACGCGTGTTCTACGGATCTCGGTACTTGAATCTCCTAAGGTAATATTCTAAAACCCTATTTTCGATTAATTTGGGGGTTTTGGGGATTTTCTTCCGATTAGTTCCGTTTTGTTGGTGGATTCATGATGTATACGATTAATATTGTTAGTATCTTTAGTTTTCCTACGGATTCATGGATATTTTGTGGATTTTTACGGAATCGAGAGGGTTTGGTTGTGGTCGCCCTCGTTGTTATTTTGGTATGAATATACATGAATCGTAGGCGGGGTTCTGTGTATTCCATTTCCGTAATCGTCTAGAGTTGGTTGTGATTGTGTTATCCGAATCGTTAGGTTCATTCGCCGGTTCCTTGCGGTCGTGTTCAACTCTTCCGCTCCGCTCGTGTCGCCGTCTATTTAATCGAGGCAAGTATCCTTATGAACTTACAATCTTGACATAGTAGTTTTGTATGAGAAATCGTGTGTGTGTGTATGCTCACTGCGGGTTAGATCCGACGGGTCTCGGTAGGGTTCCACGGCCGTGGGACCGCGAGCTTGCTTTTAACCATGCGGGTTAGATCCGACGGGGTCTCGGTAGGGATCCACGAAGCCGTGGGTCCGCGGTTAATTGTGGTGAATTTTTACAAATGTGGTTTGATCATTGGCATTTAGGAAATGAGTATTTTTGAACTATGATAACAGTATTGCAAGCAATACTATATGTGTAAGATGTAAGTTGTTCATCCGTTACTTGTACTAGCGTAATTGCTAACCCCTCTGGGGACCCGTTGTCGGGAAATTCTTGTTATGGATTTCGTGTTATGTTCGATCAGACGAGCGGCCTGGATGGTACGAGGATGTCGGCCAAGGTTGTTGACATGTGCAATTGAGTCTTGTTATTTCCTACTGTCTCTTTTGATGTGGGTGTTTTCCAAATTGTAAACTTATAGATTGTACTCGCGAGTACTTAGGCTTTTCTTTTCAGATTGTGTTTGGACTTCATTGGAGTTGCTGTATTTGTCGGTTGATGTTTATTATGCCGGTTGTACCGGACGTGTTGTTTTATGTTCTTGTTGTTAATAATTGTTTCCTTGCTAACCGAGATGGTTAGTCGAGTGGTGTTTTCTTGTGTTAGCCTGGTGGGTCCCATGTAGGGGTCCACGGCGCTGTAATACACCTCGAATATCTTGGGGGTGTTACAGAAAATGGTATCGGAGCGCTCTAGGTTTATGGATACCTAGGCTTGTTGGTTATTTGGGTCTAGTTGTGTTTTGTTTTGCACATTGTCACACCGCTGCCGGCATCTCAGTACATCCAGTGCTCGTAAGTTTTCCTTACTCGATTCTCTTGTTTTCTCGTATTGAAATTCCACTTCTTGAACTGTGATTGCCTCTCTCGTACTTATCGTCGAGTTGTTTCTCGACCCATCCGGTTTGTGTACTTTTGATTTTTGTATTGCGCCGTCCTTTATCTCTCTCGGAATATGTGCGCTGCTCGGGCTTGACCGTTTGTCGTTTTGCGAGCCATCCATCGCTAAACTTCCTAGCATTGGTGGGATCGTGGGTGATCGAAAGATCCGAGTTTTGCTCCGTGGTATATTGTGAGAGGGCTTGACTCTCTAGTCTTTTGTTGTATGATGGAATCTGTGTTTGGTAATTGCGATATACTAAGTGTATGTTGAGCCGAATGTACCGATGAGTTGGACACCGAAGGGTGCAGTATAAGGTAGAAGTTTTGAACATTGATATGTTCCGGTATAGGTATTGATGGCAGAGTTGTTGAGAAACTCACATAGCTGGTTTCGACATACGTCCAAATCGGTGATCTTTGGTTACGTTGTTAAACTTGAAGAGATAGTTTGACATATGCTTGGAATTGGTATTTCCGAGTTGCGCTTTTTGAACTGGTGATTTTTGAATGTCGTATATGAGTGTGTCCGGGAATTGTTGGTACTTGGCTAATTATTGTTATTTACAACCAATGTGTTTCTATTAATAATAATACATGCGGCGTGCACGCTTGAAAATTTCATAGACTTGATCGTATTGTGGGTTTTGAAAAGTGACATGAATTTGGGCGAGCCAGCCTTGTATTTTCAAATAAAACCTTGTGTCGGTATTTAAAGGTTGTGTTTAAAAGTGTTTTAGGACATTTTATAAAATGCTACCGCTGTTAAGCCCTTGTCGTGTTTGAAAGGGTCTTGAAAACGATTTTTAACTTATTGGTTTTATTTTCGAATAACTAGAGTATACGATTTTAAAAT
The DNA here is from genome assembly GCA_033398695.1 of Orobanche coerulescens. Classification (NCBI taxonomy): domain Eukaryota; kingdom Viridiplantae; phylum Streptophyta; class Magnoliopsida; order Lamiales; family Orobanchaceae; genus Orobanche; species Orobanche coerulescens. The sequence continues at coordinate 21,683,747 of CM065805.1, read as the reverse complement.
CAGATTAGCCTGGGGAAACCTAGGTTGTCGAGTCAAGTTGTGTTTGTTGAGTTTTGTCTTGTCGGATTTTGTCTGACTTAGTCACATCGCGACGCGTCGTTTGAGATCATTGGTCGTGATTAGTATCGAGTGGTGGTCGTCACTTACGTGCGACCTATGGGTGTTGAACTCCCTTCCTTGTGTTGTGCCTCGCGTGACACGAGTTAATTGTATGATTAGTCGTTGAATGATGGAATCCTTCTGTGGATTTTGATTTCACGATATGTGTTTATTAGACTCTCGTATTTGGTTTATACGAGGAGTGTCGTCACTGCTGATGTATTTTCGTACCGTATTTTATCCGCTGCGTGAGTTCTTTCAAACGGCATTCGGTATTTTGCAAACTGAGTTTTATTTCGTAAAACCGATTCCTTGAATCAAGTTTTGGCATTTTGGCCTTGAATATTTCATGATGGTTTGACAAATGATTTTGTGAGCTTTGGGAAAATATTACCGTCATTGGTCTTTTTAGCATTTTCGAAATGACATGGGAAATTGTGCTTAGCCTGGTAAATCCTTGTGAGAAAGGTTTACGGCCTGTAATTTTTCTGATGAGTTCTGTTGTTGTCTCTGTGGGTCGTTAGCGCACGCTACGCTTTGCAGCTAGCGCGCGCAAGAGTGCGTTGGTGGCACGCTAAGGGGAGGATAGCGCCTACTCAGTAGTTCGGGCGCCCAGAGCTACTGGACTGGGCCTGAAGTTCTCGTTAGCGCACGCTAATTGTGTCCAGTATAAATACTGGACACCAGTCTAGAAGTTGCATTTTTCTTCATTTCTTCTCCTTCCTCCATGAGTTTGAGACGTAGCGACTCGGTTTCGCATCTGGGCTGATTTTTCTTCCATCCAAAGGTGTTTTGGAGTATCCTAGATGATTTTTAACATCATCTAATCCATTGTTCTTCGCCGAATCTAGGTATTTTCTTGAATCCCTAGAGTTGACTTTTTGGAGTTTTGTTCTTGATATCGTTTTCCATCCAGTTTTGATAAACCGATTGTTGTTTTAACGATGTTGTTAAACATATCCTGAGGATTGTATATTACTGTCGTGATTTTGAGCGATTTGATGCGTGTGATATGATGTGTTTAAGTGAATGTTGATACGTGCGAATTTTGGGCATTTTGGCCTATTGTACTTCTGAAAAACCTTGAGTATCTTAGAAAATAAAACTCGAGACGTACTTTTAAAATGAATTATTTCCTCACAGTGCTCTCAAGATGCCTACTAGTGCTACGCTATGTTTCAAAATTATTCTACTTTGAGGATCAAAATATTTTGAGATATTTCTAATGATTTAGAAACGCATTCGTTTAGACCCGAAGGTCGAAATAGCTGAAAAGTTTTAATCTAACGAAAGGTGTCTTCATTTTTTTTTTATTTATTAAACGCAAGATAACTTCTTTTAAAAGTCTCGATGACGATGTTTGTACTACTTTTTGATATATGATACTCAAGATCAACTGATGCTTGCAAGTTATTTTCAAAAGATGGTTTTCGTTTTTAAAACCTATCATTCCTATTTGTGGTCCGGGAATATATGTGTAATGTTCGTGCTATCGTTAGGGTGTTAACCCCCGAGTTGTTGTTGAATTGGCGGTGTGAGCGTTGAGTAGTTCGCCACACAGTCGTCGTGGTAGCCTCTGTGAGGGGTGTGATATTGGTATTGGATGTTGTCGCCTCGTAGCGGTTTATGCGTTATCGCACAAATGCGAGCTGTTAGAGCTCGGGTTGGTATGATTGTGTGCATCGGTGATTGTTCCGCATCGTGTCGATTGCTTGTTATATTGTTACCTTGGTTCCGTTGTTGTGAGTTTCGGGAGCGAGGTCAAAGGTAATACCCGTACTATTTTGACTTCTATATCTTCTCTTTCTCCAGTCTATCGATTCGCTCGTGTTCATTGATACCTTCTGAACTCGATCTATACCTTGGTTTCACCATTCGAACGAGCTGTAATCTGGTTTTGAGTCGATCTGGTTATCGCTGTGACTTTTCCGAATCCGGTTCGACTATTGTGAATCTTGTTCGGAGGTAACATCTTTTGGTTCTAATAGTTCTTTTATTCAAATGGATCGGATTTTGAACTTCTGTATTTTCGGCTCTATCAACTCGTTTATACTCGTTAACATTTCTGAACTTTCCCTATCCCTTGCTTTTGTTGATCGAACGAGGGTGGTATTGTTTCAGAATGACTCGTTTGTCGTTGTGACTTTTCAATCGCTATTCCCTTTCCTGTGGATCTTCTGGGAATGCACGTCTTGTCGCTCTCACCAGGTTATCCTGGGAGTTGTTGTTTGAATTTTATTACCCTACGTGTTTCGGACATGATCGTTCGATTTTTTGTCTCAATCGTTTGTTTGTTCAGTTTTTGTTCTCGTTCGTGATTGTTGAGCGTTTAGGCTCCTTCGTAATTCCCTTAAGCTCGGGAAATTAGTCTCATTTTCGATCTTCCAATCTTTAGGCGGTGGAATTCCGTATTTGTTCAGCGTTTGGCTCGCATTTTGTTTGATGAACCGTTGGGTTGGTCAATCATATTGATTTTCGTTCGTTGTGTTTTGTGATTGCTCGGATAATTGACTTGATTGTATTATCCGTTTAATGACGCTTGTCACTCGTTGATTTTATTATGTCTCTACCGGTGACGTCGTGTTAGTCGCCCTAGAGCGTATTTTCTCGCCGTATGTCTCTTTGCGTTCCTTGCAGCGTTTCACCGTCGGGCGCGAGTCTTCGGTTTTTTGTATCTCGTCGAGTTTTCTTGACAAGGGATATTGCTTCTCCCTACTTATTTTAAGTTTCGGGACGAAACTTCTTTTAAGGAGGGTAGAATGTAATATCCGCAATTTTCGATTTTTGGTAAATTTCTTTTTTCGGCCGGAGTCCGTTTTGACGGCTCGCTCATGACCGTTTCGTCATTCTGAGAATGATTAATTCTACACTTTTTGTCATCCGAGTTCGTTTGGGTGTTGTTTTGTTGAGTTCTGTGCTTTTTAGCGACTTTTTCGCACTTGAGTTTGATTCTTGCGAATCTCGTCCGAAACTGCTATTTCGAATTTCCCGCAAGTCCGTTTAACTTTGTTAGACGTGTTGTGAACTTCGGTTTGGTTATTCGATCACGTATCGTGATTTCCGGGCGTTTTGGGCCATTTTGTAATTTCTTGAAAGTTACGGGTATCCATATCTGTATTTGTCATCTTGACCCTTTTTCTTGGTCGCGTATGATTAATTATTGCATTACGTTTTCATCTCGAGTCGTTGATGTCGTCCGCGAACTTTTCGTCGTGTTCGTTCCGTGCGTTTTCGGAAATCGAGGCATCGGGTCGTGGCGGCTGAGCAGCTCGCGGAAGGCCGGGCACCGCCGAAAGCAGCCCAGTGTAATATGTCGAACAAATCAGATCTTGTGCCGCGGCACACCCATCCGGCAGCCGCGGCACGGTGCCAGAGGCCGCGCACACTGTCCGTGCCGGCACACTCGTGTGTCTTCCGCGACCAAAACCAATCAGACTGCGGTGCCGCGGCACGCAGCCGTGCCGCGCACAATGCCAAAACTCAGGAGTAAATTTTCGGCTGTCTTTGCGGCACACTTGGTGCCGTGCGGCACACGGCGGTCAACTGTGCAGCTCGCCTTTATTAGACGAAATCGGCCGATTTCTCCCCCATTTCCACCTGCATCGCGAGAGAGAGTGAGAGAGAGGGGAAGGGTTCTTCATCTATATCCATTGGGGGGTTGATTTTCACCATCTTTCTTCAGTAGTAGAGCCCAGGCAATCAATCTAACGCGTGTTCTACGGATCTCGGTACTTGAATCTCCTAAGGTAATATTCTAAAACCCTATTTTCGATTAATTTGGGGGTTTTGGGGATTTTCTTCCGATTAGTTCCGTTTTGTTGGTGGATTCATGATGTATACGATTAATATTGTTAGTATCTTTAGTTTTCCTACGGATTCATGGATATTTTGTGGATTTTTACGGAATCGAGAGGGTTTGGTTGTGGTCCGCCCTCGTTGTTATTTTGGTATGAATATACATGAATCGTAGGCGGGGTTCCGGGTGTATTCCATTTCCGTAATCGTCTAGAGTTGGTTGTGATTGTGTTATCCGAATCGTTAGGTTCATTCCGCCGGTTCCTTGCGGTCGTGTTCAACTCTTCCGTTCCGTTCGTGTCGTCGTCTATTTAATTGAGGCAAGTATCCTTATGAACTTACAATCTTGACATAGTAGTTTTGTATGAGAAATCGTGTGTGTGTGTGTATGCTCACTGCGGGTTAGATCCGACGGGGTCTCGGTAGGGTTCCACGAAGCTGTGGGACCGCGAGCTTGCTTTTAACCACTGCGGGTTAGATCCGACGGGGTCTCGGTAGGGATCCACGAAGCTGTGGGTCCGCGGTTAATTGTGGTGAATTTTTACAAATGTGGTTTGATCATTGGCATTTCCGGAAATGAGTATTTTGGAACTATGTTTTCTTTATTGCATGCATTACTATATGTGTAAGATGTAAGTTGTTCATCTGGTTACTTGTACTAGCGTAATTGCTAACCCCTCTGGGAACCCGTTGTCGGGGAAATTCTTGTTATGGATTTCAGGTTATGTTCAATGACGAGCGGGCTACTGGATGGTACGAGGATGTCGGCCAAGGTTGTTGACATGTGCAATTGAGTCTTGTTATTTCCTACTGTCTCTTTTGATGTGGGTGTTTTCCAAATTGTAAACTTATAGATTGTACTCGCGAGTACTTAGGCTTTTCCTTTCAGATTGTGTTTGGACTTCGTTGGAGTTGCTGTATTTGTCGGTTGATGTTTATTATGCCGGTTGTACCGGACGTGTTGTTTTATGTTCTTGTTGTTAATAATTGTTTCCTTGCTAACCGAGATGGTTAGTCGAGTGGTGTTTTCTTGTGTTAGCCTGGTGGGTCCCATGTAGGGGTCCACGGCGCTGTAATACACCTCGAATATCTTGGGGGTGTTACAGAATGACCTATTAGCGGATCAAGACCCCTATCAAGAAGGCACCACCGAAGGAGAATCTAGTCAAAAAAGTCAACCCAACGACCAAGAAGACGACCACATCGACTTCGACTAAAGGTAAGTCATGTAAGTAAGAGAACTACGTAACTCTTTGATTCCCCATGAGAACTACGTAGCGCTTTGTAAATCAGGCCCTTTTTTATTTTTCTTTTGTTCATTAATTTGTTATTTCGTGTATAAAATGATAATAAATCTTTTAAAAATACATTTTCTAGTAGAAAAAAATATGGGTCGACCCAAAACCCGGTAAGTCGGACCTGGACCCCGACTCGTGGCTGACCTGTGAAGACCCAGACCCATATATTTCATATATATGAGTGGGGTTTGGGTCCAAGTTGGCCGACCTGTAAACCCAATTGTTAGGGTTGTATACTGCAAAGCATACTTTATGCTTATATTACCTTATTTCCCTGTAGCTACCTATGAGAATATTAATTACATTTAATCACATATTTTGCATATTTATTCACGTTATGGTTATGCAAATGAAATGTCTAATTGTTTTATATTGTAGATAATGTGGTGTGTTGGTGTCACACAGAAGATCACATTGTCGGTGCCTTATAAAATAATATAATAATAGTTCACAACCTATATAATTATTAGACAAATTATGTGAAAGGTTGTAGTGTATGCTTGAGAGTAGTTGGTCTTGACTATTAGCATGCATTAGCTTATTTGCACATGTTGAATAGGATCGAAGTGAGATAGTGTCTTCTGTAGCGACTGTAAGAAGAACGTAAAACTCGGATAATTATTACTTCTTAATTCTAAGTATATAATATTTAATTGTGTATTTATAATATTTATTATTTCGATTCACCATGGGCGAGAGTCAAAATGATTGACTCAATAAGCTTCGTATCTTGGGCAACAATATTGTTTGGTATATTTTGAGTAATATTTTTATTAGTATTTTATGTATATAATTGTGTGTTTTGTATGATAATTTATCATTTTTACCATATATTTATATTATTTTATTTTGTTATAATTTTCTATAATTTTGTGTCATTTTTGGACAATTAATTAGAATTAAATTATAACTGCAGGTTAACCAACCACTACAAGATAAATCAATTGATTCAAGGACGATATTTTTCCAAAAGTCAAATATAGTCACGACTGGTCTCATTTTATTCATCTCGTCGAGACGTCCGTTTTAAAAAAAAATTCATCCGAGTTCGTATGAAGAAGTTATGACCATTCAAAGGACAATTAAATAGACGGACCATATTGTGCCACGTGTCAACACCCGATTGGACCGAAATTCAACTCTCCACTAACGTCATCCATGACATAAGCACCTCCTTGGCAGCCATGAATGATTGAGTAGAGGGTTTAAAATTTTTAAAAATTATTATTTTATTAATTTTGTAGTAGTATAAATAGGAGAGGGTAGGGGTGGGCATGGGACGGGATGGGTCGGGATTGGGCGAATCCCGTCCCGTCCTGAAAATAAATTATCGGGACGGGACGGGACGGGATTGCGTATTTTGAAATTCATCCCGCAAGTCCCGATCCCGTTCGGGTTCGGGTCGGGATCGGGACGGGACGGGATATCCCGCACATTTATTGACCTTGACAGAAACTGTGAAAAAACGAATGAGACAACTATAAATTTTAGAATTATCAAATGAATGAGGTAGAAATTAAAAAAAAATCCAAACTAGTCATTCCAAAAAAAAGTGACTCTCAATATCCATTAGAAACTTAAAACACACACAACAAAATAGATAGTAACGTAAACACGCACAAAGGACAATAGATCAATAATCCAAATGCATAGTGCATATTACATCAAAATCAACACGTGAAGATAAAATTCAAATTGAAAGTGCAGAAAACTTCAACTTAAAACTGAAAATTTAAAACTGAAACTTTGATGTTTCATACATCATACATCAATTTAGGGTTTACATGTTTAAAAGATATATAAAAAATTGATTATATTAAATATTACGGGACGGAACGGGATTGATCGGGACGAACCCGATCCCATCCCGTCCCATTTGAATAGTAACAGAGCGGGACGGGACGGGATGGGATTGCCATTTTAATAAACTATCCCGTCCCGTCCCGCTAGTTTTCGGGACGGGATCGGGACGGGATCGGGATTTCGGGTTCAAGTGCCCAGCCCTAGGAGAGGGTGTTGAGAGGAAAATGAGAGGAAAAAAATAGAGATATATTATTATAAGAGAGAGAAATAAAAATATTGTGTAATAAAATTATATTTGAGTAATAATATTATGAAATATTTATTTATTTGTGTTGTTATTATGAGTGAGTAATTTTCTTTTACTGGGGTTATGATGAAACCATGTCTATATTATTATTAATATTTATATAATAATTCCAAATAAATATTTTTAACCATTATGATTTTCGCTGCAATAGGAGAATATTATTTCATCAATTATATAACGTGTTTTTGATAGTTATAAATTCCCCCTTGCTTTGTGATTATTGATATTAGTTAATTTCTTTGATTATTTGTTTTCCATTAAATTGGATACATATAATACTTAGAAATTACATTTTTTAAGCGAAGGAAAATCTATATTTGAATTATAATTTTGTACTTATTGTTAAATCTATAGGGAAATAGTGAGATTGATTTCAGAATCTATTCCCTGAATTTCTAGGAATTAAAATATAAATTAAATAATAAATGGACATTGGTGGATTCTAAACCCTAGTAAATTATTTAAATCAATTTATCTAAAATCTACTTAAAAATTACTGTCATTTAATGCAATCATTATAATCATTCAAAATTTAAATTATTTGGGACTAGATTAGAATTTAATATAATTTCGTTTAAAACGCTAGGAATATTTTTACTCCACTATCATAGTCCTCGCTGTGGAATTGACCTTGCACCGCATATCTACATCGAACGAATCGTGCGCTTGCGAGTATTAGACTAAAGTACCAACAACAAGTTTTTAGCGCCGTTGCCGGGGAGGCGCAAACGAAGTATACGAAGACTGTCGTCACCAAGTTAGTTAAATTCTTCTACTAGTTATTTATTTTACTGCTTTTCTTTGTTATTATTATTATGTCTTTTTAATATTCGCTTTAGATTGTGTTAGTATAAATAATAGTTCGGAGTAAAATTTATTTTCTTTTTATGTTCATAAAAAATCTAAAAAATAATAAAAACATATAATAATAAATATAAAAATATAAGTAATAATAATAAAAACTACTATTAATTTTCGTAATAATAATAATAATATAATATAAAAAGTCCAAAATATATAAAAATCTAAAAAATCAGACTTTAAGGTAATATTTTTGTAATTCGGGAATATTAATATTAAAAAAAATCAAAAATTTTAATTTAAATTTGTAAAAAAAAAAAAATTAAGAAAAATAATCTGAAATATTATTTTCCATAATAAATAAAAATCTGAATTATTTATTTATTTTTAAAAAGTAAAACTTGCTAGTTTTATTAAAAAATTTACTTTTCATAAAAAATCTAAAAATCTAAAAAAAAAACAGATTAAGAATTAATAATTTAAACAATCTAGATTATATATAATAAAAATTGTTATCTCTATTTCTAAACTTTGAATTTTTTTAATAAAAACATAAACTTATTTTTTTAAGATAAAATTAGATTTTTTTTTTGTAAAATTTCAAAATAATTTATATCTTGTCTTTAGTTTAAATACAATCTTGTAGTGGTAAATTTAGATTGTGTTTTTAGTTGTTATGTTTTATTTACAGTATTCTTAGACATTTAGTTTAATTGCAATATTTCTCGTCGTACAATTTAGTTTATCAATAGATATTGCTTCCATAGATCAATTAGTAAGTTTATTCATTTGGATGCTGTTACATCCTACAATATTCGTAATAATTATAATAATTATCATTATCATTATCATTAATAATAATAATAATAATAATAAAAAGATAAAAAACTCAAAAAAATAATTAAAACAATAAAATTCTTTAAAATATTTAACAAGGGATTGATATTTTTCACTCACTACTTTGTTCAATTTGAATAGAGAAAAGCTAAATATAAATCTTGTACAAACTGATTTTGAAAACCGACTGAATTTTGGCAAAAAGACCTCTGTTGTACATGCCGAAGAAAGTTGGATTTTAAGTGCGACCGTTGTGACGCCTCCAACGATCTGGAAGTTCGATCGACTATCATAATTTGGTTTGTATACAAAGTTAAAAAAATTGAAATATTGGTGAATGCAAGTTTCGCAACGAAATAATAAAGGGCGATTAACGAGAAGAAGATTGTCCTTAACTAAAATTGAAGTTCAACAAACAAAACCGATATAAAAACTGGACGAAATCGGAAATCGGAATAAACAGGTTGCAAAAGAGAAAACTTTAATAGAATATTTTTCTCCAGTAACTGCTAATTCTCCTTCTTGCATAGTGTTGCCTACGACTAATGCAACTCATTTCGAACTTAAACCATCAATAATTCAACTTCTTCCATCTTTTCACGGTTTGGAAAGAGAAGATTCGTATATGCATGTCAAGGAATTTCTCGATATTTGTTCTACTTTCCGATTCCAATATTTCTCTGATGAATCTGTCAAACTTAGACTATTTCCATTTTCTCTCAAAGATAAAGCAAAATTATGGCTAAATTCTCTTCAAGCAAGAACAATTACTAGTTGGGACCAACTAGTGAATAAATTTCTCGCAAAATTTTTTTCAATGTCCAAAAATGATAGTCTTAGAAGAGAAATATCAGAATTTTTCCAAAAAGAAAATGATGAATTTTATGAGTGTTGGGAAAGATTTAATGATTTAATTCTTAAGTGTCCCCATCATGGTTTTGAAATATGGCATTTGGTAAAATATTTTTATGACGGTTTAACTCCAAACAATCGCCAATTAATCCAATCAATGCATGGTGGAAAATTTCTTCACCTTATTGGAGACGAATCTTGGAATGCACTAGAAAATATGTCAATTAATTCACAACAATGGAATTCACTCGACTCTAGAGCAAAATCGATGCATACAACCCCAAAAAAATGGAATTTACGAGGTTAAACAAGATGTTGAAATAAAATCTACTATAGATTATTAGGTACGAAAAGTGGATGCGTTAGTCTTGAAGAAATCCATCACCTCGTCAAACTCAAAAAATGAATTTTGCATTTCATGTACGGAATCATTTCATTCATCTCAATCTTGTCCCTCTGGTCCACAAAATCAAGAAATTTTTAATGAAGAAGTCAATGTGTTACACTCATATGGAAAATCTTCGGATAGTCCATTTGCTCCAACTTATAATCCAAATTGGAGGATCATCCAAATTTTTCCTGGAAACAGAACATGCCTCCAATGAATCAAGGAGGACATCAAATGAACGTGTCAAATCAACAAAATGTCCGTCATAATCAATATCCTCCAAATACTTATCAGTATCCTTCTACAGTGCCAAAGAAACCATCTTTGGAAGATACGTTGCAACAATTCATGCAATCTACTCAACAAATGTTCCAATCAACTTAGCAAGTTGTACAATCAAACTTACAGGCTATTTCTAAGCTTGAAACACAAATGGTCAACTTGCAACAACTTTAGCTGAAAGAGAAAAGGGAAAATTTCCGAGTCAATCCATCCCTAATCCTAAAGGACAATATGAAGTAAACTCTTCTAACACAGAAGTTCAGTCCATAACTACCCTTAGAAGCGGAAAAGAAATACAAAAGCTTGACTATGATCCGGAAGAAAAATCAAATGAACCACAAGTTTCAAAACCAAAAGATTCTAAGGAAAAACAAAAGCCTTATGTTCCAAAAGCTCCATTTCCTGAAAGACTTAGTCCAAAAGATAAAAGTGCGCAATACAAAGATATACTTGAAATATTTAAACAAGTTCGAATAAATATTCCATTCCTTGATGCTATTAAACAAGTGCCTGCTTATTCTAAGTTCTTGAAAGATCTTTGTACTATAAAAAGAAGAACAGATGTTCAAATAAAGGCATTTTTAGATGAACTTGTTAGCTCAATAATCCAAAATAAAACCCCTGTTAAGTATAAAGATCCTGGTAGTCCTACAATATCTTGTGTCATTGGAGATCACATCATTAAACGAGCCTTGCTTGATTTAGGAGCCAATGTGAATTTACTACCATATTCTGTTTATACACAACTTGGATTAGGGGAGCTAAAATCAACATCTATGATACTCCAACTAGCTGATAGATCTATAAAAATACCTTGAGGAATCGTAGAGGATGTTCTGATTTAAGTAGATAAATTCTATTTTCCTGTTGATTTTATAGTCATAGACACTGAACCTATTGAGAATACCAAAGATAAAATCTCTGTCATTTTATGAAGGCCATTTTTAGCTACTTCAAATGCATTAATTAACTGTAGAAAAATGGCATCATAAAATTTTCCTTTGGAAATATGACTGTTGAACTAAATATGTTTAACATTTCTCAACAACATGATGATTATGATGATGATGTCTGTGATGTAAATATGATAGAGAGTATGAGTCCTTATTTCTTTCCAAAAATAGACGATGATGATCTTTTTGAAAGCTGTCTTGCTCATTTTGGCTCAGATTTTGACATCGACAGTTCAATTAATGAAGTAAATTCTTTACTAGAGTCTACACCATTATTGGATAATGATAAATGGAAAGCTAAAACTGAACAACTTGATAGTCAAATGAATAAAGAAGTACCTATTGAAGATTCAAAGATAGAGCTCAATCCATTACTTGAGTCTCTAAAATATGCATTTTTAGGACCATCAGAAACACTGCCTGTCATCATAGCATCTGATTTAGATGAAGAACGAGAAGATAAATTAATCAATATCCTTAAAGAACATAAAGAAGCAATAGGCTGGACCATCTCCGATATTAAAGGTATTAGTCCTTCTATATGCATCCATCGAATTCACCTTGAAGAAAATGCGAAAACTTCCCGAGAATTTCAGAGAAGACTAAATCCTAATTCGAAAGAAGTTGTAAGAGCTGAAATAATCAAACTCTGAGATGTAGGGATCATCTACCCTATTTCTGATAGCTCTTGGGCCAGTCATGTTCATATAGTTCCAAAGAAATCTGGCATAACTGTAATCACGAATGAAGAAAATGAACTTGTTCCAACCAGAATTCATGTAACACCCCCAAGATGTTCAGGGCATATCACAGCGCCGTGGACCCCACACTTTAGAATCCACCAGGCTAACGTACCAACCCGACATTCGACAAAAGACAAACATCATCAACATACACATAATTCCATGACTCAAGACATTCAAATCAATAGACTGAACTTAACAATACCATTCAATATCAAACTCAACCCAAAACGGGTACACAACATTAATAAATCCAAGAAGGAAGTACTCGAGTACTTAAGCAAATGAAATGATAAATAAATTTAAAGGACATGACATCAAATGGACGACCACTGAACAGAATCACTTTTGCCCATCATCCTCGTACGGCCCGCATGCTCATTCGCCCCCATGACCTGTACCTGAAATACAAAAGTATTTCCCCCATTTAAGGGGTTATCTGTAATATCCGCAATTTCGAATTTCGGTAATTTTCTTTTTTTTCGGAGGAAGTTCGTTTTGACAACTCTATCATGACCGTTTCGTCATTCCGAGAATGATTAATTCTGCACTTTTTGTCATCTGAGTTCGTTTCGGTGTCGTTTTGTTGAGTTCCGTGTCCTTAATCGACTTTTTCACGTGGGGAGTTCGACTTTGTAAAGTCACCATTAATTCTTGGAAACTCCAAAAATTCTGAATCTTTGCAACATTATAGAGAATCAAGTTAGCTTTCCAATGGTTCAAACGGTGAGTCAATCGGAGTCCAGACGAAGGAGTTATGGTCGAAATAGCGAAGACTGCACGGTGTGCCTTTTTGGTGTTGAAGGGGGTCAGCACTGTGCCGCGGCACACTCGGGCCAGCCGCGGCACTAAGCTAATTCCTGGGCGTTTTGGTGGCCCCGGGCCGCGGCACACTTGTCTGCTCCGCGGCACACGGGCTTTTTCTGCGTTTTTAAGCCGATTTGCGAGGAGAAAAACTTCATTTTTTCTCCTCTCTTCTTCCTCCTTCATCTTAGGCGATTGTGGGCGATTCTTGGGCGATTTGAGTGCTCCAAAACTTGTAGAGATCATCTACCTCAAGTCTTGTTGTAGATTTTCGACCTCTACTTGAATTCTTCATCCAAATCAAGGTATATTTCTCGATTATCCTTCAAGTTAACTTTTTGGAGAAATTGTTCTTGATTTCGTTTCTAATCCGATTTTGATACATCGATTGGTGTAGTATGATGTTATTAATCATGTTCTATGGGTTGTATATCCATATATCAAGTTTGTTTAACTCGATCGACGATTCGAGTGTTCTTGGGAATTATTGAACATTTAGTGTTCGATTAAATGTCCCAATGAGTTTCCCTTCGATAGTTTGTTGGGATTTCCGTTGTTTTGGCCTTGATTCTCGTCGTAACCATGTGTTATTGTTACTTCCGGAGGTTTATAGGTGTCCTAGGATTCCGATGTTGAATTCCGTTTGGTGATTGATGATTCGTGTGGTGTTATTCTCGTAATACTCGTGGTGCTATCGCGTTCTTGATATTGTTCGGGGGTTCGGGGCTATTCGACCGCGTCCTATCCGTCGTCTCATTGCGATTGTGATTTCGAGGCAAGTACCTTGCCCATACTTTTCTTATTTTGTGGATATGATGATCGGTGATCATATTAGTGTGTTTGTTTGGTTGTTTGAAACGAAGTTTCAAAATATTTCGGTTTGGCCTCGTTAAAGGCTTTCTTTCAAATGCGTGTGTATTTTGTGAACGGTGTGTTTTGGGAATTGATTATGATTTGATTATTTTGAACGTTGAAGGATTTGATGATGATACTCCTCTTGTTTAAAGTTATGGAATCGTGTATTCCGTATTTAATCTTGTTATTGTGTTTTGAAGAGTTTGATAATGGTGTCGAGTTAATGGCCATCTCTAGTGAGTATTCTTAATGAACTTACATTCTTAGCATGTTAGTATTGCATGAGTAACGTGTGTGTGTATGCTCACTGCGGGTTAGATCCGACGGGGTCTCGGTAGGGCTCCACGAAGCTGTGGAACCGCGAGCTTGCTTTTAACCACTGTGGGTTAGATCCGACGGGGTCTCGGCAGGGATCCACGAAGCTGTGGGTCCGCGGTTAATTGTGGTGCATTTTACAAATGTGGTTTGATCATTGGCATTTCCGGAAATGAGTGCTTTTGAACGGTTTTCATGATTGCATGCATTGACTAAGTGTGTAAGAGGTAAGTTGTTCGTTTGGCCTACTTGGCTAGGATGGCTCTAGAGTATTTTGTTGTTTGTTTTAAATCCTTTATTTGTGGATTTTGATGTTGGGAGACGAACCTTGTGGTCGTTCTTGTGTACTGTGAGTTGATGAGATTTGGGGCTAAAATCCCAATGGTTTTGTAAAAGTCATTTTATGGATTGGGGCTAAAATCCCAACATTTTTGTAAAAGTCATTTTACGGATTTGGGGCTAAAATCCCAACGGTTTGGTAAAGGTGATTTTACGGAAAGTAAACTTTTGGGGCGGTGACCCCTTTTGTCTTGTGGATTTTGAAAAGTAGGATTTGGTAATCCTAAATGGTTTTCTATTAAAACTCTCGATGGCATTCTAAACCGTCTTATAAATTATTTCCATTGGTTTATGGTATTTCGATTTTGAAATGTTTTCTCAAACCCTTGCCTCGAGAAGTACTTTTCGGTTTGTTTGGATCTTTGAGGATTCCTGGTTATTGTTATTCGTGGAATGTGAATTGTATGGCTCGTATTTGCACTTTGTATTTGCACTAGCAAAACAGTGGAGTTTTGCTAACCCCCGAGTATTCGGGGGGTGGATGTCTATTTTTGCATTCAGGTTTTGGAACATAACACAGGGTCGGCACGAAGGATGATGAAAGATGAACGATACTAATCACACGAGGATCCGTTGATGTCGTATTGGTCTAGTTGTATTTTCTTTTCCGCTGCAGTATCTTTTCCCCGTTGTACGGGAGTTTATTGTACTTTGACCCCTGCGTGGGTATATGTTGTAATTGAGTTGTATATTTTATTGAAAGACCAAATCGGTCTACTGAGTCATTTAGCCTTGAAGGCATTGTCGAGATGTTAAATGTTGTTACCAGCCTGGTAGATCTTCGAGGAGAGGGTCTACGGCGTGTAATATCCCTGAGTGGATTGGGGGTGTTACATTATCGACAACTGCTAGTGCAAGTACAATCCATTTGAACTACCATTCTAATCAGATGAAATATGCGCCAAAAATCATTTTAGAAATCATTTATATTTCGGAATATTTACGGTGCACAAGCACAAAACACATTTCTCCAACAAAACATTTCAAAGTTAACCGTTGGTATGAGACTCACCGCCACCGTACCCCACAGAGGCCCCATCGGACCATCCCTGGGTGGTTAACCCTAGTTCGTGATACACACACTCATGGAAATACGTGTAATACCCGTTATTTTTATCCCCGGAAATTTTCTATTTTTGGCGGAAGTCTATTTTGACGACTTGCTTGGGACCGTTTCGTCATCCTGAGAATAATTAATTCTACACTTTTTGTCATCCGAGTTCGTTTCGGTATCGTTCTGTTGAATTCCGTGTCCTTAATCGACTTTTTCACGTGGGAGTTCGACTTTGTTAGATCACCATTAATTTTTGGTAACTCCAAAAATTCTGAATCTTTGCAATATTATAGAGCATCGAGTTAGCTTTCCAATGGTTCAAACGGTGAGTCAATCGGAGTCCTGCGAGAGAGTTATGGTCGCTTTAACTCACCCGCCGTTATTGGCGATCACGCTGGCCGAACTTCGGCCGTGTCGTCCGACACGGCCCGTGCCGTACTCGTCCGGAAATGCCGGAGTTTTCGCCGACCAGACTCGGCCGTGTCGTCGTCCGACACGCCCGTGCCGTACTCTTCCGGATAAAACCTGAACGATCGCTGACACGCCGACCGTGTCCCGAGTCATGCCCAGCCGATCGCCATTGTCGGGCGGGTCATTGTCGGAAGGCCCTCGTGCCGCGACCGTGTCAAGCGGACACGGTCGAGTCCCCTGTCGGCCAATGCGTAACACGACCGTGCCGACCGGCACGGCCGTCCGGCAGCGATCAACCCCTATAAAAGGCCTGCAGACGCTTTTCTTGCCATTTTTCACCTTCTTCTTCTCCTCTTCCGTAGCTGGGCGTGTTCTAAGCTTGAAGCCACGTTGTTTAGCAACATATCCATGGAGTTCCTTGGGTTATATCATCAATCATTCGTCCGATAACATCCTTTGATCGAGCGAATCAGTCGATTTTCTAGAAATCTAATTTTGGGGATTTTGGGTATTTTGTTCGATTTCGTCCGTTTAATCCGATTTAACTTAGGATTGTGAAGGATTGATGATTATTTAGATGTATTGTATCATTTCCCTTGTTATCCCATGGTTGGATCGTATCGATTCGTTGTTTTGGTCGAGTTCTTGACCGACGCCTTGAAGGTGTCCCGTAAAATGTCATAGAGGGGTTTTCGGGCGTTCTACGATTATTCTTCCTCGTATGATCGATGATTTATTGAATTTATGTTGTTAGGGTCGAATTCTTGTGAAGAACTCGAGTTGAAACCCTTCCGTTCGTTGTCTTCCTCGTGGTTCAAACTTCCCGGTCGAACCGTGTTCTTCGGGATCTTCGGTAACGTTTATTAAGGCAAGTATACATTTATGATTGTACGTTCTCGACTTTGAAAGTATGAAATATTGATGATATGATTATTTCTAGCCACTCCGGGACGGGCCTATGGTCCTCTGAGGGTTTCGTAGCCTCTGGTGCGATTCCATGGTTGATATGAACGAACCGTTTCTACGGCATTCATATGAAATAATATTGGCATGTAATGAACGAACCGTTTTGACGGCATTCCTACATGTAACGGCGTATGATATGAACGAACCGTTTTTACGGCATTCACATACGTCTTGAGATTTTAGTTATTCCGGAATACTAGTCTTAAATTGATGAATTGACGGATATTGATGAATTGACGGATTACATTTACTTTATTGTCGAGAAGTATTATGTTTCATATTGTTATACTTGCACTAGCTATTCGACGGCTAACCCCTTTATGGGGAAATACGTTTCATGTATTTCAGTTCCAGGAGAGCGGACGGGTACCGGGTCGGCATGAAGATGATGGGCAAGTGTGATACTGTGTCTTGTCTCCGGTTATCTCTTTTGGTTTCCTCCATTCGGTGTTGTTGTAATGGAATGGATTTTTAAATACTCGAGTATTGTATTTCGCTTCTTGATGTTCCTACTGTGTTGCCGAGGTATTGATTTGTGCGGTGATGTATATGGTTTCATTGTTTATGGTTTCGAATACCATTTGTATCGTCATTCTTTATATTGTATGTAGATATTATCGTTCAAGATTATAGTTCCGCGTATGTTTAGCCTTGTGGGTCCCACGGCGGGCTCACGGCTACCGTAATATACCCCGAATAACTTGGGGGTGTTACGAATATGGTATCGAGCTTAGGTTTATGGATACCTAGGTCAGCCGGTCTTTTGGGTCGATTGAGTCGGCATTTGCCACATATCACTACTCTGCCATCATCACAGTGCGACCGGTACTTGTAAGTCCTCTCACTCTTCTTGTATTTTTCTTAATCGTTTCGTTTATAGCTTGGTATTCTTGGGAATTGGTCACTTCGGGAATGTGCGATTTGGATTATACTTACGCACGTATGTGCCTTTCCGAATGTTGGCTGAAAGTAGGAAGAATCGTGGCCGTGGTCACGGACGTGAACTCTTCCTTGAGATTTTGTTAAATTGCTAATTGCGATATTGGTGTGTAACGGTATTATGTTGAGACTTTGTTTAGGAGTCGCATGCTAGTATCACGGGAGATCTTCGACTTCCCTGACCTGTAAGTATGTTGTTCGGATTATTCGATAATTCTGGGTTATCTTGGTGATTTTGGATTTTCCGTTGAAATGTTTGTGCGAGTGATTGCAAGTTTCGAGGACGAAACTTATTTTTAAGGGGGGTAGAGTGTAATACCCCGATTTTTCGGATATTTTTTTTTCGTTTATATATTGGATATCGTGGATGGTTAATTATGCTCGAGGACGTTGTGAACGTTGAAAATGTTATTGAATTGAGTATATGTATTGATTTTGCCGTATGCTCGTATTTGGTATGTCATGACTTTGGAAAGTAATTGTTGAAATTGGCTAAGTATGGAATTATTACGACGTTAATGAGGTGAGATTACGTACGTAAGATTGGCATGGTTACGTACGTCAAGGCTAAGGTATTACGACGTAACGAAGGCATCGGACGTAACCGAGTCATGTGAGGCGGTGGGACCTGTTTCGGCAACTTTCGGCGGAGAATGTTGACAGTGAGTCAACGACGTGTTACGACGTTATACGTAACGTGTTACGCACGTAACACAACCATTATCTTGTAGCAAGTCAACCGGTATATTACGACGTTATATGGTATGGGTTACGTCGTAATAGATCGCACGGAATGAGACAGGTGAGATGGTTACGACGTTATGGATTTTGGATTACGCACGTTAAAGTTGTTACGACGCGTTAAGGACACCTACGTGCGTAATGAGAGTGCAATTTATAGATTGAAGTGTTGCCTTTCATTTCTCTCACGATCCTTTGAGATATTTCTCTCCAAAACTCGTCCCTCTTCACTTTTAAGAGTGTTCTAAACACTTTTAACATGATTGTGAGCTTGGAATCATGGAATTAGAGCTTGGTTATGGAACTATTGTTGATTCTTGAAGTGATTTCTTGTGTTATCCATATTCTATGAGGTTTATGCCGAAGGAAGATAATGATATGCTTTGAATATGTTGATTATGATTATGGAATCATAGAGATCTTGATGTTCTTGAGGCCATATGATGACTATGATGATTTAATGATTCTTGGAATGGAGTTCAATTATTCTTTCTTCGTGGTTCGTCCATGCAAGGTAATCCTCATATCCCTTTTGATAGTGGCTTATTTTTTCTTTTTGGATTACTACTTGGGAGGGAGTATGTTGGGAATCGTGTATTTTGATGTTCGTCTTATTTCAATGAAAATGCATAAATTGGATTGTACTTTTATCCATTGCGTGAGTATTTTTGAAATGGATTTTGGTATTTTGCCAACTAAAATTTTATTTTGTAAAACCGATTCCCTAAACTGAGTTTTTGGCATTTTAACCTTGATCGTTTTGACGGTATTTGGAAAATGATTTTTTTAGTATTTGAAAAATATTACCGTCATCGGTCTTTTTAGCATTTTTGGAACGACGTGGAAATTGTGCTTAGCACAGTAAATCCTTGTGAGAAGGGTTTACGGCGTGTAATATTCCCAGGAGGATCCAGGGTGTTACAATTATGGTATCATGTGATAATGTTATACGAGATTTATTGGAATTGTAATAAGAGATTTCGGATGTTGATATGATCATTGAGATCTTCTTCATATGGTGATAAGGGTTTTGTTGCGATTCTTGAGATTGTATGAATGACATGATGAAGAAAATGGTAACATGGAGATATATACCTCGGAGATGTTGTTCTGAACGTGATTTCGGATATTTCATGTTCTTGAAGAACTCTTGAATTATACGAGGTGATGAAATTTTTTTTTGAAGTGTTGATGTTTTGAAAATGAATATGGAATATTCATATCTAGAGCTAAACTATGTGTTGGAAATAATGTTCGTATAGGAATACGAATGTGATTATGAGTTTGATGAGACTATTATTCATCTCTGAATTTGGAAGCCCATACGTAGGGAGCAAATATTCAAATCGAATGATTGGATTGTTTGATAACCTTTTAATATGATTATCTATTATTTTGAACCAGTCGGATGATTCGAATTGATGACGGTTATAAGTAAATTTTAACGATGGATTTACGAGAAGGGAACCTTGTAAATTCGTATTTAAGAATTGAGTTTGGAACATTTAGACCCTTATTATTGGTCCGAATTGGTTGCTGATATGATCATCATTTTTCGACTCGTATTGTGGACAGGATTTGTAAGTGTCTGAGTTGGATTGTTCAGACTGTGATTAGTCGAGATATGGTAAAACGATTGAGTTCGTGGTTTGGTGGTATTGATATTGGTCGTCATCGAACCGGTTTATTATCAATCCTTCATTTTACAATAAGGTATGATATTTGATCGTGAATTATGACTGTTGTGTTGCGGCTAAGGTTGAAGGGTTCATAGATTAACTTGGTCGAGACTGAGGGAATTCGTAAGACGAAATCAACTGAATTGGTAACAGTACTTTGTATTGATATCGAGACAAGTTTTATACTCGTACTAATCAATGAGACTAATGTTATCGTGTAGGCGTACGATTGTGTGTATCATTTTGGGACTTGGCCTCTTTATGATTGTATTGATGTCAGGGGATTGGTTGACACGACGCCCGTCGGCAAATTATGCCAAATGTTACTATTGTTTGTAAAAGGCCGGTTCGAGGCATTGCGATACTTGTTGGTTAAGTCGCTGTCGATTGCCGGTTCGCGGTATCGACGTATCGATTGTGATTGTGATGGATGTTCCATTGAGATATTGTGGTAATCGTCGTCATTGACATCGGTGTTTTTCTATTAATATTATATTAACCAATGAGAGACGTTTGATATATCCTTTTATCATCTCCGCTTTGGTGGTCGGTTTAAGACACCGGACATCTATTCTATCGTATCATTGATTATCGATTGACCGTTCTAAGGTAATCGAGGTATTGAATTGGGATTATCGAAGATAATTCCCATCCATTATCAAAGATAATTTCCGTCCGTTGTATAATTGTTATCGATTGGCCATCCTACGGTAATCGAAGTATTGAATTGGGATTATCAACGATAGTTCCCATCCGTTAAATTATTATTGTCGTGTTGACCGATTCAAGGCAGCACACTATTTTCTTGTGAACTCGGTAATTTTGTGATCTTTGAAGGTTGAGGATTTTCCGTAATCTGTTGTGTTGTGATCGTTGCTCGTGATAATCGGTCCTTAGGGAAATTCTGATCCCAGGATGGTTGTTTTGAATATCGTTGGTCGTGTCGATCTTTCATTATTCGTGTGTCATCGTTCACTTGGTGAGTCGTATGATCCGTATTGGATGTTTTATCCCTTGAGTTTCGTTGTCATGTTGTATCGTGGCATATCTGGAATCATGTCTGCGTGCCGATTGGTTATGTGTAAGATTTTTAGCCAGGCACCCGTTGGTCATGCGTGGATATTTCCGCATTGGACCGTGCACACGAGACGTAGTTCTTGAGGCTAATTAGGTACATTGTCACACGTATATTCTGGATTCCGTATACGGGGTGGACATGTGCATGGACACATTTCCGGATCGGGCGTACTGTGATATCCCTCTTGAGCTTTATTGATTGATCGTTCGTAGTCCAGGTTGTATTGGATATGTCCGACGATTTGCGACTGGTTGTTCATACGCCGAGGGGTATGTCCGACAGTCAGGTTTGCTCCTTTGAGATCTGTATTGTGATGATTTACAGCTTTGGGCTGTTCGGCTTTCAGGCCATTGTGATATATCGGTATTTCCGTTGGAGCCTTCGGGCATTGTGAATTCGTATCTTTTTCGGCAATGGTTTGGTTTGCCTTCGGGTAATGTATTGTGGTGTTCTATATTGATGATTCCCCGTTTGGGCGTAAGTTTCGGTTCTTTTGCATCTCGTTGAGTTTTTCCTGGCGAAATATTTCTTCTCCCTACCTGTTTTAAGTTTCGGGACGAAACTTCTTTTAAGGAGGGTAGAATGTAATACCCGTTATTTTTATCCCCGGAAATTTTCTATTTTTGGCGGAAGTCTATTTTGGCGACTTGCTTGGGACCGTTTCGTCATCCTGAGAATGATTAATTCTACACTTTTTGTCATCCGAGTTCGTTTCGGTATCGTTCTGTTGAATTCCGTGTCCTTAATCGACTTTTTCACGTGGGAGTTCGACTTTGTTAGATCACCATTAATTTTTGGTAACTCCAAAAATTCTGAATCTTTGCAATATTATAGCGCATCGAGTTAGCTTTCCAATGGTTCAAACGGTGAGTCAATCGGAGTCCGGACGAGAGAGTTATGGTCGTTTTAACTCACCCGCTCGTTATTGGCGATCACCGGGCCGAACTTCGGCCGTGTCGTCCGACACGGCCCGTGCCGTGCTCGTCCGAAATGCCGGAGTTTCGCCGACCAGACTCGGCCGTGTCGTCCGACACGGCCGTGCCGCATTTCTTCCGGATAAACTGGAACGATCGCCGACACGCGGCCGTGTCCCGGAGACACGGCCGAGTCATGCCCGATCCGCCGGGCGGTCATTGTCGGAAGGCCCTCGGCGCCGCGACCGTGTCAAGCGGGACACGGTCGAGTCCCCTGTCGGCCAAGCGTAACACGACCGTGCCGGCACGGGCCGTGTCCGTGACGATCAACCCCTATAAAAGGCCCTGCAGACGTTTTTCTTGCCATTTTTCACCTTCTTCTTCTCCTCTTCCGTAGCTGGGCGTGTTCTAAGCTTGAAGCCATGTTGTTTAGCAACATATCCATGGAGTTCCTTGGGTTATATCATCAATCATTCGTCCGATAACATCCTTTGATCGAGCGAATCAGTCGATTTTCTAGAAATCTAATTTTGGGGATTTTGGGTATTTTGTTCGATTTCGTCCGTTTAATCCGATTTAACTTAGGATTGTGAAGGATTGATGATTATTTAGATGTATTGTATCATTTCCCTTGTTATCCCATGGTTGGATCGTATCGATTCGTTGTTTTGGTCGAGTTCTTGACCGACGCCTTGAAGGTGTCCGGTAAAATGTCATAGAGGGGTTTTCGGGCGTTCTACGATTATTCTTCCTCGTATGATCGATGATTTATTGAATTTATGTTGTTAGGGTCGAATTCTTGTGAAGAACTCGAGTTGAAACCCTTCCGCTCGTTGTCTTCCTCGTGGTTCAAACTTCCCGGTCGAACCGTGTTCTTGGGATCTTGATAACGTTTATTAAGGCAAGTATACATTTATGATTGTATGCGTTCTCGACTTTGTAAGTATTAAATAGTGAGGATAGGATTAATTCTAGCCACTCCCGGACGGGCCTATGGTCCTCTGAGGGTTTCGTAGCCTCTGGTGCGATTCCATGGTTGATATGAACGAACCGTTTCTACGGCATTCATATGAAATAATATTGGCATGTAATGAACGAACCGTTTTGACGGCATTCCTACATGTAACGGCGTATGATATGAACGGACCGTTTTTACGGCATTCACATACGTCTTGAGATTTTAGTTATTCCGGAATACTAGTCTTAAATTGATGAATTGACGGATATTGATGAATTGACGGATTACATTTACTTTATTGTCGAGAAGTATTATGTTTCATATTGTTATACTTGCACTAGCTATTCGACGGCTAACCCCTTTATGGGGGAAATACGTTTCATGTATTTCAGTTTCCAGGAGAGCGGACAGACGGGTACCGGGTCGGCATGAAGAAGATGGGCAAGTGTGATACGTGTCTTGTCTCCGGTTATCTCTTTTGGTTTCCTCCATTCAGTGTTGTTGTACTGGAATGGATTTTTAAATACTCGAGTATTGTATTTCAGTTTCCTTGATGTTCCGGCCTGTGTTGCCGAGGTATTGATTTGTGCAGTGATGTATATGGTTTCATTGTTTATGGTTTCGAATACCATTTGTATCGTCTTTCTTTCTATTGTATGTAGACCTTATCGGTCAAGTTTATAGTTCCGCGTATGTTTAGCCTTGTGGGTCCCACGGCGGGGCTCACGGCGCTGTAATATACCCTGAATAACTTGGGGGTGTTACAATACGTATCCCTACAGGTCCCGTCAGACCGTCCCAAAGTGAACATACACATATACATCCACAACAACCACGAAAAGCCATAATCCAAATACTAGAACATGTAAACAAAAGTAAAGTACTTGCCTTTGAGACATATTCGACGAAACAGAAATGAACAATGACTACGAACATCCCGGAGGGAACACGGCCGATCCTAAATGAAGGATTAACACAACTCAGTCCTATACGGTAACAATAATAGAATGGAATACTCCCACAACCCCGTTTACAAGTTATAACAACCTACGTTTTATCGATCTGGGGGAGGGTTTTCACAAAACCTCCCCGAAACAACCACTCACGAATTAAGCATGACGGAAACGGATTGGGAATCACCCAATAACAATAATTGAAGAGAAATATAACAACATCACCAAACAAATCGAGTTCAATCTAGGCAAATCCCGAAAAACCCCCAAAATGAACAAAGGTAGGGTTCTAGACGTAAATACCTTGGATCCGAACGAATGAAGATGAATAGGGCGATGATAAACTTCACTAGGAGCACAAACTCGATCTCCCAAGAATTTCCACGGGCAAAACTCGAAAAATCGCTTGAAAGCACGTTGGGAACTAAGCTCTCGGACGAAGGGAGAAGAATGGAGGAAATGACGAAGTGAAGGTCAACTCAGGTTTATAAAACCTGGGCCTTCATTACGTACGTTACATGAGCTGGTTAACGTACGTAATGCTCATTACATACGTAACACTCACGTATTAGCGTACGTAATGGCTGGGCAGAACAGTCTGCCCCAAAACGCTGAGGTCGCTAGCGTACGCTACATCAGACGGCTAGCGTACGCTACAAGAGGCTTACGTACGTAACACCAACGTCTTTACGTACGTAAGGGACGGGGCAAAAATGGGCATACCCACTGTCCATAATGCTGAGGGCCATAACGTACGTTACCACTAAGGCATAACGTACGTTATGCATGTATCGATAGCGCATGCTAAAAAGCATGCGTAACGTGCGCTATGTGTTCAGCAGTTCTACACTACTGAACATCGTTTTCTGTACCGAACAATACAAAATGGAACGCAACACATGGACAGAACCCAGAAGAGTAAACACGAAATAATCACGAAAACGAAGCTAAGCGCTGAAGGAAAATACAATTCCGACTACCGGGAAATCCAAAATACGACAATAGAGATAAAATTCCCTAAACTTATAGGAAATTACAAAACGGCCCAAATGTTCGAAAATCAAGATACCACGTCGGATTCACAACCCGAAACTCACAACATGAACAACTCAGCCATACGAACTTAGGAAAATAAAGATACAATGAAATCGAATGAGTTTTACGAGAATCGAACGCACATACGACAAAACATAACATAAAGCGAAATCACGTAAAAACACATCCGAAACTCCACCAAATGGAAAAGCGCCAAGAACAAAATAGATTCAAAACGTCGAAACGGTTACAAACGAGTCGATAAAAAAATAGACATGCGACAAAAATGAGAAAGGTACGGATATAACAATTCAAACTGGATGGAGAGTCTGTATTGATTAAAGAAAATTGAACTCTGTTACAAGAAAAGATCACTTTCCACTTCCTTTTATTGATCAAATGCTAGAAAGGTTAGCCAGTCATGCTTATTATTGTTTTCTTGACGGATATTCCGGCTATAACCAAATTCCCATTGCTCCTGAAGATCAAGAAAAAACCACTTTTACCTGTCCTTTCGGCACTTTTGCTTACCGATGAATGCCATTTGGTTTGTGCAATGCACCTGCTACTTTTCAGCGGTGTATAATGAGCATTTTCTCTAACATGGTTGAGCGGTTTTTAGAAATTCTTATGGATGCTTTTCTGTATTCGGGTCTAGCTTTGATGAATGTTTACACCACTTAACCCAAGTGTTGGTTAGGTGTAAGGAGAAGAATCTTGTCCTAAATCGGGAAAAATGTCATTTTATGGTTAAAAAAGGAATTGTCTTAGGACATGTAATTTATGAAAAAGGAATTGAGGTGGACAAATCTAAAGTTGACTTAATATCCAGTCTTCCACCCCCACGGACAATTAAAGAAATCCGATCATTCTTAGGCCATGCTGGTTTTTGCCGTCGATTCATCAAAGATTTTAGTAAAATATCAAGGCCATTATGTAATTTACTTTCAAAAGACACACCTTTCGTATTTGATGATCATTGTCTAAAAGCTTTTAAGACACTTCAATCTATGTTGAGCTCTGCACCTATCATCAAATCTCCAAACTGGAATCTTCCTTTTGAAATAATGTGTGATGCATCTGACTATGCCGTCGGTGTAGTATTGGGTCAAAGAGAAAATAAATTACCAACTGTAATATATTATGCAAGTAGAACTCTAACTGATGCCCAATTAAATTACTCTACAACTGAAAAAGAATTGCTTGCAGTTGTTTTTGCCTTAGACAAATTTCGACCTTACTTGATTGGTTCGAAAGTCATAATTTACTCCGATCATGCTGCATTGAAATATCTTCTTTCTAAGAAATATGCTAAACCTCGCTTGATCCGTTGGATTCTATTGTTACAAGAGTTTGACTTAGAAATTCGAGATAAAAAAGGTTCTGAAAATGTTGTTGCTGATCATTTGTCTAGGCTAATCGTGAATTTTACTGATAAAGAACCTTCCAATAATGAAACTTTCCCTGATGAAAAACTCATGTCTGTTTCTCACATACCTTGGTATGCAGACATTGTCAATTACCTTGTCACTGGTAACATGCCATCTCATTGGAATAATCAAGATAAAACAAAATTTTTAAACGAAGTAAAAAAATTCTTTTGGGATGATCCATACTTGTTCAAATATTGTCCTGATCAAATCATTAGGAGATGTGTGCCTGAACATGAACAACAAAATATCATTGCCTTTTGTCATGATCATGCATGTGGAGGTCATTTTAGTTCAAAGAAAGCAACTGCTAAAATTCTGCAATGTGGTTTTTATTGGCCAACACTTTTCAAAGATACACATTCATATTGCAGCACATGTGATAGATGTCAAAGATTAGGTCGAATTTCTAAAAGAAATATGACGCCTTTAAACCCAATTTTAATTATTGAAATATTTGATGTTTGGGGCATAGATTTTATGGGACCTTTTCCAATTTCTTTTGGCAATCTTTACATCCTTGTGGCTGTCGATTATGTTTCAAAATGGGTAGAAGCAATTGCTTGCAAAACAAATGACCACAAAGTCGTGGTAAAAATTTTAAAAGAAAATATTTTTTTCCAGATTTGGAACACCACGAGCAATTATAAGTGATGGAGGAAAACATTTTTGTAACCAATTTTTGAATCATTTATTTAAAAAATATGGTGTTACACATAAAGTTGTTACTCCTTATCACCCTCAAACAAGTGGACAAGTTGAAATTTCAAACAGAAAAATCAAACATATTCTTGAAAAAGTTGTTAATCCTACAAGGAAAGATTGGTCTTTGCGATTGAATGATGCATTGCGAGCTTACCGTACTGCTTTTAAAACTCCCATCGAAATGTACCCATTTAGGCTTGTCTTTGGAAAACCATGTCATTTGCCTGTTGAATTAGAACATAAAGCATACTGGGACATAAAACGATTAAATTTTTCATTAGACTTAGCTGAAATTCATTGAAAATCTCAACTAAATGAATTGGAAGAAATCAGAAATGATGCTTACGATTGTGCAAGGAAATATAAGGACAAAATGAAATTTTTTCATGATAAACACATCTTGAGAAAAACTTTTTCTCCTAGTCAAAAAGTCCTTCTTTTTAACTCGCGTTTGTTATTATTTCCAGGCAAATTGCGTTCACGATGGTCTGGTCCATTTATTATTTGTACTGTCTATCCCTACGGAGCTGTAGAAATTGAAAATCAAAAAAATGGTAATATTTTTAAAGTAAATGGTCAACGGTTAAAACCATATTTGGAATTAAAATCTTTTGAGGTAGAAGAGGTTCTTCTTAAGGACCCCGATATTGTGAATTAATACTCCATTGTGTTTGTCCGGTCAAGTGGCGGATAACGGTACTCCGTGGCTAGTAAAGTGGGATTTTTCAGTTTCCCACAACAACTGATTTTGTAGATATTTTTTATTTTTTTTATTTTTTAATTATGGAACAAACTTTGAAAACAATTGAAAAAAGATTTCCCTTTCTTAGCAAAAAAAGTCATTTTGAAAGTTTACAAAACGACACTTGAAAGGATGAGGTTGCTTATGAATAACGGCATACCTTGTGATATTCGATTCATTATTGAAGCTAAAGTGAGAATAGCAGGTGAATTCACGGAAACACCAACTAGATTTTTACCAGAGCTTGAAAAAAGTTCATATGCCAAGAAACGACGAGCACAGGAAATGGCCGTTTGCTACAAATGTACTAGGTGGAACTGTGATTCAAGATGTCGATCTTTAGGAATTCCTTCCACAAACAGAGAAGATAAAATCCAGTTCATCAAGGATGGTCTGAATAAGGAGAATTTAGATGATATCGAAATTTCTCTTGACACGCATCCTAGTGGACTCGTACATTACGGAATCGATGTTTGTGGAATAAATTCAAACCAAAATATGAACAAAGTCTTGGGAATATGACGCTAAAAGACCCTGTTTGCCAATTTGTAAGAAAATTGGATGGGAAGCTTCTCCCCGACTCATAAAAGGCGTTTAAGCCGTTTCTGAACGTAAAATCAGTGGAAGATGTGAGCCACAATCACTACTGTACATACACGTGAGTATCTTTACTTTTGGTCGTTTTTTTTAGATTTTCTGAATAAAAAAAGTGATACGCAATAAATGCATTCATTATTCTAGTGAGTAGTTGAAGGGCAATTAACGCGGTCACGGATTTGATAAATCTTTTTACTTTATTTTGCATCTATAAATAAACATTGCATTTGTTTCTTTTCTTCATCCCTGAAACTTGTATTCTTTTCCTTTTCTCTCTAAGTAATTTTCTTTTCAAAAAATGGAATCATCATCTTCCACAAAAAGATTTAACTCCATCTGCATTTTTGGTGGAGCTAATCATGGGAAATAGGCTTTTTTTACTGAAGCAGCCCACAACTTGGGTCGCACCTTAGGAGAAAAATGCATTCATGTAGTTTACAGAGGAGGAAGTCAAGGATTAATGGGACGTGCTGCTGCTTCTGCCTATATGGAAGGAGTAAAAGTGTTGGGAATCATTCCAAAACCTCTGGCTGAAAGTAAAATCACTGGAGCAACCATTGAGATGAGTTCAGAGCTGTGAATATGCAAGACCGCATAACTCACATGACAAATAATGTTGATGCCTTTATCACCCTTCCCGGTGGTTTTGGCACTCTTGAGGAACTTTTTCATGTGGTTACCAGAGCCCAGCTAAATGTTCATACGAAACTAATAGGTCTGCTAAATGTCAATGGTTTCTTTGATGGTTTACTATCTTTCATCAACTACTCTTCTGAAAAAGATTTTATTTCTGAGCATGCTAAACGAATCATAGTTGTTGCAACAACACCAGAAGAGATGATCAAAAAACTTATTGCATTTGTTCCTGAACCAGACCCAACTCTAGCTAATATTGTTTGGATGGAAGATTTCACTGTGCGGAAACACAAAATTGATGCATTCCTTTGCCTCTGATATCTCACTTCATTCCTCTTGTTGTTTTTACCTTTTTAGCGGGTGTAAAAATCATGAAAATGATGGCAGCTTAAGGAGTTTCTTTTCGACCTCTTGACGCGCATCTATCCACGATTTTATGTATTGTTATTTCTATTACTGTACTTTTTCTCGTTTGTTTTTAATAAAAGCATTGATGGCAGCGTAAGGCGACTCTTCGGACTCTCTTGAAGCGCATTTAGGTTGTTGGTGTTATACTTCTGGGTATATATTTTCTTTTGTTGTTTTGCCACACTTATTTCCTGCAGGTCCAATAAAGGCTTGAGCGAAGCGTCATCTTTCATAAACAGGGAAGCCTTCTTTAAACCCTTACTCCATTGTTCTTTTTACACAATAAGGATATTGTTTATCATTAAGTGTGGAGGAAGGTATATATCTATATCTATCTATATATATAAGTAATAATATAAAAAAAGAGGTTGAAAATCACGGCACCATTTTTTTGAGAAAACATTAGCGAAAAAATCATTTTTGGGATGTTTCACTGGTTTTGATAATGGATTTGGATGAAGGTGTATGGGATTCAGTACACAACACCCTTTTTGGTGGGTTTTGAGTCTTAGAGCAATCCTTATATATACGCTCTATATTTTTTGTTGTGTGGTCAAACATTTTGTGTTCATTCTAGAACTTGCTCATTTATACATTTCGAGACTACATTCATAAACTCTTGTATTAGGATGATAAAGGAAATTAGGATTAACCCCTTGTTGGCTTATATATTCCCACCCATTACATTTTATCCTTAGAAGCCCCATTGAGCCTTAGCCTATTTCTTTGATCAAGCACATTACTTTAGCCATTATCCATTCTTGTTGATGACCCATCCATTTGCACCCTCTAGTCAAAGATTTAATTGTGAACTAGATGTGTGACAAATAGGGACCGATGTTCATAAGAGTATTATGGAGATCAAGAGCTTTCGTTGAAGCTGAAAGGGTGTGAAGTACATTGGAGTATTGAATCGAATAAAAAAGAAATATAAATAAGGGTAAAAAAAGTGGCTAGAAAGAAAAATGCGGGAGGTCAAGTGTGAAATTAATCACTATGTATACATAAAATAGCACTTGAATTATCCCTTGAGTGATACATAATTCCTTCCATAAGATCCATTGCATATTTTTTCTGACACAAGAATATGACCTTGCCAGATGAATATTCAATTACCATGTAAAGTACAGAATAACTTGGGGATGATGGTTTAAGAGTTTTCATTACAAAACAGGGGATGTTGATTGTTATCTGTTTGTTACGAATCTAAATTCACAATTGATCTTGACTAGCAAACCTCATAATTTTTCATTTATCATACCCATACCTAAAGCCGCGTTACAACCAAAAGAAAGACCTTTTGATTTATACATGAGCTTATTTTTTTAGTAGTGGAGAATTGATTTTTGTCCAAGCATATGGTAATGACACATTATGCTTTGATATGAGTGAACTCTTATCGAATATTCCTTATATACACTTGAGTGAAGAGTGACATCTACCGTGAGGGTATTGAATCTTTTTGCATTCGATTCTCAATGAAGTTGTTAGAATTTAGTGCGGCATCCTATATTTTTCTCTGATCTCAACTGGGTCATGATCACTTGTTCTCTCTTGATATTGGTTTTGTCATGATTTTTTTTCAGCATATGAGTATTGTAACTCGGGCATAATATTTGCCCAAGGACGTGTAAAAGATAAGTGGGAGGGAATTTGTTTGGTATATTTTGAGTAATATTTTTGAGGAAAGTGAATATGAGGCTGTCTCACATGTAAGCTTACATGCGAAACCTTCTAAAATAACATCGTTTAATAAGAAAATATTAAAACAACCTCATTTATATTATGTTCCTTTACTATATTAGTGTTTCCCTTAATTGCATCATAACATCTTTAAAGTAGGTTTCCTATAATATATGCTTCTTTTACATCATATTGTTGGGTGTTTTATGTTACCTAACCAATTCACTTTAGTTTAAACGATTGTTTGATTAAATTCACGATTAAAAAGTGTTGCACTACTCATGCATTGGATCCACTACTCATATTTTGAAAAAAAATCAATCCAAGTGACATAGTTTTAGGTGATTTAGAGTGGTTTCACATGTAAGCTTACATGTGAGACAGCCTCATATTCACTTTCCTCAATATTTTCATTAGTATTTCATGTATATTATTGCGTGTTTTGTGTGATAATTTATTATTTTTACCATATATTTATATTATTTTATTTTGTTAGAATTTTCTATAATATTGTGTCATTTTTGGACAATTAATTAGAATTAAATTATATATGCAGGTTAACCAACCGGTACAAGACAAATCAAATGATTCAAGGACTATATTTTTCCAAAAGTCAAATATAGTCACGACTGGTATCATTTTATTCATCTCGTCGAGACGATCGTTTTAAAAAAAATCATCTGAATTCGAGTTCGTATGAAGAAGTTATGACCATTCAAAGGATAATTAAATAGAGGGACCATATTGCGCCACGTGTCAACACCCGATTGGACCAGAAATTCAACTCTCTGCTGACGTCATCCATGACATCAGTACCCCCTTGGCAGCCGTGAATGATTGAGTAGTGGGGTTTAAAAATTTAAAAATTATTATTTTATTAATTTTGTAGTAGTATAAATAGGAGAGGGTGTTGAGAGGAAAATGATAGGAAAAAAATAGAGAGATTGTTAAACGAATAATACCCATTGTGTGCTTAAGTCTGTTAGTTTATGGGCTTTCCTAGTTAGGGTTTGGCAAAGGCCTGTTTGTATGTATTTCTCCTTATTTAAAGGGATCTCATCAATGGAATAACACAACCTTTTGCCCTACTTTCTATCTCAAGTTATTTTCCCTTCAACACGTTATCAGCACGTAGTTCCCAACTGAGCAAAATGAAATTTTTTTCCTCCCGATTTTCTGAAAAATCCCGAGGAAAAAAAAATGCAAATCGTTTTCTGCAGAAAACCCTAGCCGTCACCCCACCCCCGGCCGACGAACGGTCATCACCTTCCTCACGTCCGGAGCCCCACCGCGACCTACCCCCATTCGGTTGCTTCCCGTCATCCCCTCCATCACGACCAACTCTGGTCAGTCGCCCCGACCCGCATCGCCGTCAAAATAAAATCGGATTCTAAACCCAGTAGGATTGATCCAATATCGGTTGCCTTGACACTTTGTCCGCTTCCGACAGTGATCATTACTTCCCCAGCTTCAAGCTGCCTACTTCGTTCCATATCCTGATTCATAGTACAAATATGAGAAGTGGCACCTGAATCCAGAATCCATGAAGCGGAAAATACAGTGGCGGAACAATTGGTTTCAAAAACAAAAAGTTTCGTACCTGATGCGCCATTAATCTTAGGACAAGTCCTACGCCAGTGGCCCAGCTCACCGCATTCAAGACATTTGTTTGTAGGTTTTGGACCGCCTACCTTTTGAACCTTTAGGGCCTTGCCCTTTCCTTTCTGCACCCCTTTCTTGGGTTTATACTGCTCGTAGGTCTTTTTCTTCTTATTCTTGGACCTCCGAGGCCCAGAAGAAATCACAAGAGCATCCTCCCTCGGTTTAGTCTTCATGCTAGACTCTGCCGTCACCAGTTTATTCATTAGCCTAGCTAATGTACATGAAATCTCATTACAGTTGAAATTCATTACAAACTGCATAAAGGAGTCAGGTAGAGATTGAAGGATGCGATCAATTTGAAGAGATAAATCCATATTAAAGTTGACCACTAGAGATCATTTTGAGGACGTGGTCTCCCACTTTCTCTCCTTCCTTCATCCTAGCACTGAATAACTGCTTTGATATCTCATATCTAGCAGTCCTACTGTGCTCTCCATAAAGTACGGTCAAGTGTGCGAGAATCTGCCTAGCAGAAGTCATTTTCTCATGTGCTCTCTGCAGCTCATTAGTCGTTGAGCCCATTATAAAGCCACGGACTAGCACGTCATCCTTGACCCATTTTTCACGGACGTCAATCTCTTCCTGATTACCCCTAGTCTGGATTGGAGTCGGTGGAATGTCCGCCTCCAAGACATATCCCAAAGACTCCATGATGAGTACAATCATCAGATTCCACAAGCAGTCAACAAAGTTGGAGTCATTTAGGAGATTCTTTTCAAGTAATATTGCAAGTGGGTTCTTAGCCATTTTAGAGAGATATAGTTTCGTTTCTCTGCATAGATTTAGACAAGATTGAATTAGTGACTTGTTTTATTATGACCGAGTATAGAATTTAAGGGCTTGTATAATTATTGTCTCGGCTCCCACTAATTTTATCGGAATTATACACTCCCATGTTATAATCCAGAAGTCATGGTAAGATCGACTTCTTAGTGGTGATCAAGTTCTTTACAAATTTTAACAGACGCAACCTATTAGGTTTCTTGCCAATTAATTTCTGTAAAGTGGTGTCTAACATAAACCCATCCAACGAATGATTTGATTTTATTTTACCACTAGTATTCATGCCCTCAACCTATCAGGTTTCTTGGCAATCCAAACTATCTAAGTTGTTGACCATCAACGTCTATCAGTTTGACTATTGAATCTCACCCGACAACCTATCAGGTTTCTAGGGGCGAAATTTATCACCAACCGAAAGCATCTATGCACTCAAGAATTTTTCAATCTCTACCAAATGTACTACCCGGTAACTCGGAAGCATAGCACACCAGCTCGGGTATCAAATTTCCACGAGTTTGATGGAGGGTAGTGTTGGGCTTCGATCCAGCATCCTGCTGCATGAGCTTAAAAATGCGCGAGGCGCGGCTTGCGATTCGACCTGTGAGATCTGCACTAGAAAGTGGTTAAAATGAATTGATTTGGACTACTCATACCAACAAGATGCATCTTCTTTTCTGGTATCCATCTCATAGAAACTCCAAAGTTAAGCTTGCTTGGCCTGGAGTAGTTATGGGATGGGTGACCCCCTGTGAAGTTTCTCAGGTGCGCGTGAATGAGGACAAAGCGCGCTAGAAAAGACTCGTGTTGGTACAGTGGGGACAGTCTTCATCATTCTTCGGGACCAACAACTGGTATCGGAGCAAGTCACGGGTGCGAATTCCCTCGAAGTATCTTACAGTGGAGGCTGCCAGAGTGTTGGAACTAAGAGGCGGGCATGCAGCAGATATTGTGTAATATCCGGAATTTCTATTACTGTTGTTTAATATTATTTTATCCGAGTTATATTGTACAGCGTGGAATCTGTACAGTAGGGATAAAATAAATAAAGGACTGAGATATCAGTATCGGTATAATTGTCGTATTTGGTCGACATTTACATTTGAGGATATTGTGTATCAGGTTGTCGTACTTTTGATATTGGGTATATCGTATGATGATGTTATTGGATTCAGTACATGTATTCAGTATGCCGTATGTCCGTAATTGGTATGTCGAGACGGACGAGGAGAATTGGAAAATGGCTAAGTATAGCCTGATTAGCGCGCGCTAATGTTCAAGTATAGCGCACGCTATCGTTCATGGTTAGCGCACGCTAGAGTCGTAATGTAGCGCCACGCTAAATGCGACGGATCGGAAGGAATCTGCGTGTGGACCCATTGCTTTGGCGCACGTTCTAGTGAGTCAACGGTTGTTGTCCGTGATATTAGCGCACGCTAAAGATTAGGCTTAGCGCCGCTAACTATATATCGATCAACAAGGGATCTTATCCTTGTCGAATCTTTGTCGGAATGTGGGGCGAGTGGTAGGTGAACGGCGTAGTAAGTCAACCTCGGATAGCGCACGCTAAGAGTAAGGACTAGCGTATGCTAGACATGATGATTTACGTACGTTAATGCATGGGCATTACGTCGTAAGGTAGTTTACGAAGCAAGACGGTAGCCTCAGGCTGATAGCGCACGCTAACAAAGTCGATTAGCGCACGCTAAGGCTAGCGCACGCTAAACATAATGGTTTAGCGCACGCTAGTGATGTATATTATAAAAAGGGACAGAAGGGTGTTATGAAGCATTTCGTCCATTCCTTCCTTATGTAGAGAGAGAGTTTTTAGAGAGAGGTGTGAGGTCCCAAACACTGAGAGATGATGATCTTTAACAAGATTAAGATGGAGAGCATGGATTCAAGCCTCGTTCTTCAAGTTATTCATGATTCTTGGAATGGAGTCTAGTGTTCTTATTCTTGGTTCATCCAATCCAGGTAATTTTCGTATCCTCTTGATGATGGTTCGTTTTTCTTGGATGATTTCATGTAAGGAGCATGTTGGATAATCATATGATGATGTTATATGAGATTCAATGGAATTTTGATAAGAGTTTCGGATGTTAGTTAAGATTCTTCACACTATAAGGATGGTGATTCGTTTAACCCGATCTAAGATGGATTTCTGAATCTTGTTAACTTTATTGATCGATTTAGAGGAGTTAAATCATGATACGAGGTTGAATTCCGGATTGAATATGATATGATCCTTGTTATCGAGTCGGTTTGATTGTTGATGTTATTATTGATATATGGACATTGATATGATCCTTGTGATAGTTATGGTGTCGTTTATCTTCAAGAGATATGGAGATTTATGTCTCCCTTCATTCGGATTCGTAGTTGCAAGATGATAGTCGATGCTTGGAATGCATGCCACTGTACAGCATTAGCGCACGCTAAGCTTACTGGCTAGCGCACGCTAACGGGACAACTTAGCGCACGCTACGTTATGCGTTTAACGTGCGCTAAGTAGGCAGACAGTGCAGTATTTTTGTGTTTTGATTATGAATTCGTGATGGTTTGACTTGGTTGGTTCTGACTGTGTTTATTAGAGGTTGTGTTGAACCGTTGAGTTCGATTGGTTAGTATTGTCAGTTGTTGATTGTTATCGGATATGTGTTATTTGATTTCTTCGATAGGTTGAGATTGTTGATCGGTGATTATAACCGGATATTGCGGTCGTGTTCGAGTATGTCCATTGTATTGCTTTTGATCGGGGCTGAGGAGCTCGTAGACAAAGGCAATGTGTTCGGCAGCAGCTTCGTGGTATCGGTATCGAGGCAAGTTATTACTTGCTCAGTTATAATATTTAATGAATCGTTTCAGTTTCATTTCGTTTATAATGCATATAGCGATGATTATTATTGTGAACTCTGGGTATTCGGATCGCATATCGTTCTTTCGATTCTGGGAGAAAAATCATAATGTATATGCTTATCTCAGTTATTGGTATGTTCGAGTATCAAGGTTACATTATGGTAAAGACGAGGATATGAGTATCTATAGTTTATTGTTCGTTTGGATCGCCGAGCATTGAGGATAATCATCGGTGATGATTGGACATCGAGATTTCTCCCGAAGGACTCGGGGCAAGTATCTTATATCGATTCAATTAGAGTTAGTGATTTGATCATGCGTATTATCATTCATGTTGTCGAACATGAGGTCGTCTTAATTGATTTGTCATATTGTCGTTCATGTTGCGTTGTTCATGATGATGAACATATTGTTTTGCATATGTGTATGCATATTGTGTTGTTTATGTTGTGTTGATCCGATGGGATCGCGCGATCTATCTTGAGGCTGGATCGGATGTCCACCTCGTGTTGGTCCGACGGGATCATCTTGGGATCTATCTTGGGCGCCGGATCATTGGACGGGTTTTCCACCTCGTGTTGGTCCGCGGGATCATCTTGGGATCTATCTTTGAGGCGCTTGGATCGTTGGATTACCCAGTATTGTGTTATTGTTGTGCATATGTATATTGTTGGTTATCCACCTCGTGTTGATCTTGTAGGATCATCTTGGGATCTATCTTTGAGAAGCTGGATCATGGGATTTCCATTGAGTATACATAGTTGTTATTGTTTTTGAGCATATTGACGTTGTCATATGAGTATGCATTTGTAGGTCTTGTGTTAGGACCTTGTCCGTATTACATTGATCTGATCTCGAATTAGACTGATATGATTATCGTGGCACATCAAATCTCGAGGTATGTTCCGTATTTTCTTTGGTCTTTGTCTTTGATGGACGATCGGTTATCGTCTTGGGATTTGATGATATTATTCGATGGATCGTATTGGTCAGAAATGGTAGATTTCCGTATCGTGAGTTGGTTACGATAGTTTGAGGATCTTGAGTATTGTTCGAGGTACAATACAGATTTTATGTTTGAGTTTATTGGTTAATCGAGTACAAGATGTGAAATGTGAAAATGGTTATTCTGATGAGAATTACTTGAGTAAGTAAAGTTATGGCGGTAAGATTACATTGGTCGTATTCTTATTCTGTATTCTCGTTGGTATGTATTATTGATGTGATGTGATTGATATCATTGTTGGATATTATGGCTGACCCCGTTGTGGGATTTCTTTTTAGGTCTTTGGGGTATCGAGCTTGTAGCGGTCGTGAAGAGATGAGCTTCCGCGGGATCTTGGCTAGCACATGTTGTGTGCATTGAGTTTCTTGATTGGTTCTTGTATTCATTTGCTAGAATATCTTTTTGGTTGGTCTTTTCCGCCGCGTGAGTATTTTGAATTGACCTTTTGGTATCAGTAGGAGCTTGCTTTGGAAGTCGTTTTCTAAACTTTTGAGTGTCATTTGTTTGGCCTCGCGATTTCAAATGAGTTTTACGACGGTTTTGATAAATGGATTTTATAAGTCTTTGTGAATTTTTAAAGATAGTACTGTCGTTGGCCTCTTGGGCATTTGTAAATGTTTGCGAAAATTTCTTTTAGCCTTGTGGGTTCCATCTCGGGGCCACGGTCTTTGTAATATTCCGGTTAAATGCGGGGTGTTACAGAATATGGTATCAGAGCTTAGGTTGAGAAAACCTAGGCATTCAGGTCGAGTTGAGTCGTGTTTTTGTTGCGTCATTCGAGTTGTCGATTGACAAATACTAGATCCGTGAGTCTTTGTTGTTCACTCAGGCTTTCGCGTTATCGGATTTTCCAGTATCGTACTGGGCTTGTTATAACTTTTCCAAATGGTGTTAACGAGATTCTCTGGAATGAGATGTATTGTGTTCTTGAGTCGAACTGAGTTTGCAAAATGTGTGTTTTGAAAATACCTGTGTCGAGTATTTTCTTGAGTCTAGACATGTGCCAGTATCACGGGGAATCGTCGGCTTCACGATCTGTAAGTATTTGGATTTTTGAATTGCATTGAGATTTATTGCTGTTCTATAGTTGATGTGTCTTGAGATTCAGCAGATATCATGCGTTACAGTATGAGATGTTAGAGTGGGACAGGATTGATGATCTTGAGAAACCACGATTTTTGTAAATCAGTATGTTGGTTAGATTTTGGAACGGAATTGTGCATCTGGGAGAAAATATTGTGCATGGTTGAGAAGAACATGTGACATGTTAGTTCATGAACTGCTTTTGATCATTTGAAAATGATACCTTTCAAAATGAATGTTTTACGGATGTTTTACGGAAAATGATTTTTGGGCCGAGACCCAATCGATTTTGAAATGGTTTTATAACTCAGGACTTGGGGTCCGAAAAGAGTTCCCTACTTTTTAAACTTCTTGTAATGCGGAACAAGATACGGGCTGAGACCCTAATGTTTCAAAAGACTTTCCTGTTTTCAAAAACTCTCGAGAGTTGTAAAATACTTTATCCGCCTTTCGAGGCTTTGGTTTACTTGTTCAAATGGAACTTCTCGGGAAGTCTTTCGCTGTATTGATTCGTTTCAATATTTTGTCATATCATATTTAAGGTGATCCAGTATGGGTTAATGACTGACGTTGCGAGTCATATGTGGAAAGGAGTTTTTAGTCGGAGTTTATATTTGAGATTTGGAACTCTATCGTGTGGTTTTCCGATGGAATATCAGTGGATATTGGTGACGAGCCGAAGTGGTATACAGGGGTATGGATATGGACAAGCATTTGCATAAAATTCATTTTACTTAATCGTGTATATTCGAAAAGAATTTTTATCGAGAACTTGGCACCAGCGAGCCGATTTAATTTTTAAAATTGATTTTGTGGTCTTACCAAAATTTATGTTTTGAGTTTTCAAACTCTTGAAAGAACTTTCGAAAATTGTCTTCGTGACAAGAATATATGATTTCAAAGCTGGTTTTGAAAATGTGATGGATATACATGCGCATTTAGTGCATAATGCATATCGTGGTGGAGTTAAGTGAGACTCACGAACCGGATAGTACATCGTATGGTACTATGAAAGAGATTCGAACGTTAGTATGGTAGTTTGGTTATCCACGGATGATCGGTTGATTTATCGGATAAGAGAAATATGGTGCGTGTTGAAGATTCATGCGCATAATATTATTTTGGAAACTTGGGATTTTGTGAAACCGAACATAGGTGCTATGTGATTCCATTGGTATGATAGTAGCGCGATTTTACCTTAGTGATTCTGGAATGATTTCCTTGTAAGCGTAGATTTGGGGATGGTGACCCCATACTGGTTGTTTTGGATATTGAGTGGTCGTTTCCACTCCACGTATGAATTGGTATGTTCGTCGATTTGCGATTCGTTGTTCGTATGCCGAGGAAAATGTTCGCCAGTTGGGTATGTTTATTGAGATCTACGGTGCGTGATTGATTTGTCGTTTTGAGAATGTTATTCTTTCGTATATCTGTTTCTGTGGGTCTGTGTTGATCGTGTTGGAGTTTACCGTGTGAAGGTATTCTCGATGTTCGTTGATCGTTCATTGGTAATATTGGAGTTTATCACGATGATGATATTCCCGATTGTGTTTTGACCTCTGGTTGGTCAGATTGGAATTTATCATGTCGATGATAAATTCGATTGATTGTTGATCATTGCTGGTGATCATTTGAGCGTTCGGATTTTGTGTTGATGTTTCGGAATTCGTGTCGTTGTTTTTGGGAAATTGTTTTGCAGATGTATTGTGTATTATTCGTCTTATCGGAACTGAGACTTGATTATGTAATCAGGCAGACAGGATTTGATTCGGGCATATTGTTTCATCCGAAGATGATATATTTTGTTGAGACTCAGGGAATTGTGATCGTAAGCGTATTGAGACTGTACAGTGAGATTGCTGGCTAGTATCTCCGAAGATCGTCGACCTGCGTATTTATAAGTATGCGGTTTTGGCTATTCAGAATAATGATGATTGATCAGTGTCGTGATGGTTTTGGGATATTTTGGGTTGAACAGTATGTTTGTTTGTTTCCTATGACGGGTTGCAAGTTTCGAGGACGAAACTTATTTTAAAAGTGTAGAATGTAATATCCGGAATTTCTATTACTGTTGTTTAATATTATTTTATCCGAGTTATATTGTACAGCGTGGAATCTGTACAGTAGGGATAAAATAAATAAAGGACTGAGATATCAGTATCGGTATAATTGTCGTATTTGGTCGACATTTACATTTGAGGATATTGTGTATCAGGTTGTCGTACTTTTGATATTGGGTATATCGTATGATGATGTTATTGGATTCAGTACATGTATTCAGTATGCCGTATGTCCGTAATTGGTATGTCGAGACGGACGAGGAGAATTGGAAAATGGCTAAGTATAGCCTGATTAGCGCGCGCTAATGTTCAAGTATAGCGCACGCTATTGTTCATGGTTAGCGCACGCTAGAGTCAGAATGTAGCGCACGCTAAATGCAGACGGATCGGAAGGAATCTGCGTGTGGACCCGGCTGCTTTCGGCGCACGTTCTAGTGAGTCAACGGTTGTTGTCCGGAAGTATTAGCGCACGCTAAAGATTAGGCTTAGCGCACGCTAACTATATATCAGTCAACAAGGGATCTTATCCTTGTCAGATGCTGTCGGAATGTGGGGGCGAGTGGTAGGTGAACGCTGTAGTAAGTCAACCTCGGATAGCGCACGCTAAGAGTAAGGACTAGCGTACGCTAGACATGATGATTTAGGTTGGTTAATGCATGGGCATTACGTACGTAAGGTAGTTTACGAAGCAAGGCAGGTAGCCTGCAGGCCCGATAGCGCACGCTAACAAAGTCGATTAGCGCACGCTAAGGCTAGCGCACGCTAAACATAATGGTTTAGCGCACGCTAGTGATGTATATTATAAAAAGGGACGAAGGGTGTTATGAAGCATTTCGTCCATTCCTTCCTTATGAGAGAGAGAGTTTTTAGAGAGAGGTGTGAGGTCCCAAACCGAGAGATGATGATCTTTAACAAGATTAAGATGGAGAGCATGGATTCAAGCCTCGTTCTTCAAGTTATTCATGATTCTTGGAATGGAGTCTAGTGTTCTTATTCTTGGTTCATCCAATCCGTAATTTTCGTATCCTCTTGATGATGGTTCGTTTTCTTGGATGATTTCATGTAAGGAGCATGTTGGATAATCATATGATGATGTTATATGAGATTCAATGGAATTTTGATAAGAGTTTCGGATGTTAGTTAAGATTCTTCACACTATAAGGATGGTGATTCGTTTAACCCGATCTAAGATGGATTTCTGAATCTTGTTAACTTTATTGATCGATTTAGAGGAGTTAAATCATGATACGAGGTTGAATTCCGGATTGAATATGATATGATCCTTGTTATCGAGTCGGGTTGATTGTTGATGTTATTATTGATATATGGACATTGATATGATCCTTGTGATAGTTATGGTGTCGTTTATCTTCAAGAGATATGGAGATTTATGTCTCCCTTCATTCGGATTCGTAGTTGCAAGATGATAGTCGATGCTTGGAATGCATGCCACTGTACAGCATTAGCGCACGCTAAGCTTACTGGATAGCGCACGCTAACGGGACAACTTAGCGCACGCTACGTTATGCGTTTAACGTGCGCTAAGTAGGCAGACAGTGCAGTATTTTTGTGTTTTGATTATGAATTCGTGATGGTTTGAATTGGTTGGTTCTGACTGTGTTTATTAGAGGTTGTGTTGAACCGTTGAGTTCGATTGGTTAGTATTGTCAGTTGTTGATTGTTATCGGATATGTGTTATTTGATTTCTTCGATAGGTTGAGATTGTTGATCGGTGATTATAACCGGATATTGCGGTCGTGTTCGAGTATGTCCATTGTATTGCTTTTGATCGGGGCTGAGGAGCTCGTAGACAAAGGCAATGTGTTGGCAATGGCTTCGTGGTATCGGTATCGAGGCAAGTTATTACTTGCTCGGTTATAATATTTAATGAATCGTTTGATTTCATTTCGTTTATAATGCATATAGCGATGATTATTATTGTGAACTCGGGTATTCGGATCGCATATCGTTCTTTCGATTAAGGAGATAAATCATAATGTATATGCTTATCTCGATTATTGGTATGTTCGAGTATCAAGGTTACATTATGGTAAAGACGAGGATATGAGTATCTATAGTTTATTGTTCGTTTGGATCGCCGAGCATTGAGGATAATCATCGGTGATGATTGGACATCGAGATTTCTCAGAAGGACTCGGGGCAAGTATCTTATATCGATTCAATTAGAGTTAGTGATTTGATCATGCGTATTATCATTCATGTTGTCGAACATGAGGTCGTCTTAATTGATTTGTCATATTGTCGTTCATGTTGCGTTGTTCATGATGATGAACATATTGTTTGCATATGTGTATGCATATTGTGTTGTTTATGTTGTGTTGATCCGATGGGATCGCGCGATCTATCTTGAGGGCGCCGGATCGGATGTCCACCTCGTGTTGGTCCGACGGGATCATCTTGGGATCTATCTTTGGCGCCCTGGATCATTGGACGGGTTTTTCCACCTCGTGTTGGTCCGACGGGATCATCTTGGGATCTATCCGAGGGCGCTGGATCGTTGGATTACCCAGTATTGTGTTATTGTTGTGCATATGTATATTGTTGGTTATCCACCTCGTGTTGATCTTGTAGGATCATCTTGGGATCTATCTTTGAGGCGCTGGATCATGGGATTTCCATTGAGTATACATAGTTGTTATTGTTTTTGAGCATATTGACGTTGTCATATGAGTATGCATTTGTAGGTCTTGTGTTAGGACCTTGTCCGTATTACATTGATCGATCTCGGATTAGGCGATATGATTATCGTGGCACATCATATCTCGAGGTATGTTCCGTATTTTCTTTGGTCTTTGTCTTTGATGGACGATCGGTTATCGTCTTGGGATTTGATGATATTATTCGATGGATCGTATTGGTCAGAAATGGTAGATTTCCGTATCGTGAGTTGGTTACGATAGTTTGAGGATCTTGAGTATTGTTCGAGGTACAATACAGATTTTATGTTTGAGTTTATTGGTTAATCGAGTACAAGATGTGAAATGTGAAAATGGTTATTCTGATGAGAATTACTTGAGTAAGTAAAGTTATGGCGGTAAGATTACATTGGTCGTATTCTTATTCTGTATTCTCGTTGGTATGTATTATTGATGTGATGTGATTGATATCATTGTTGGATATTATGGCTGACCCCGTTGTGGGATTTCTTTTTATGTCTTTGGGGTATCGAGCTTGTAGCGGTCGTGAAGAGATGAGCTTCCCGCAGGATACTGGCTAGCACATGTTGTGTGCATTGAGTTTCTTGATTGGTTCTTGTATTCCGCTGCTAGAATATCTTTTTGGTTGGTCTTTTCCCGCCGCGTGAGTATTTTGAATTGACCTTTTGGTATCTGGTAACTGAGGTTGCTTTGGAAGTCGTTTTCTAAACTTTTGAGTGTCGGCTGTTTGGCCTCGCGATTTCAAATGAGTTTTTACGACGGTTTTTGATAAATGGATTTTATAAGTCTTTGTGAATTTTTAAAGATAGTACCGTCGTTGGCCTCTTGGGCATTTGTAAATGTTTGCGAAAATTTCTTTTAGCCTTGTGGGTTCCATCTCGGGGCCCACGGTCTTTGTAATATTTCCGGTTAAATGCGGGGTGTTACGAATATGGTATCGAGCTTAGGTTGAAAACCTAGGCATTGGTCGAGTTAGTCGTGTTGTTGTTGCGTCATTCGAGTTGTCGATTGACAAATACTAGAGCCGTGAGTCTTTGTTGTTCACTCAGGCTTTCGCGTTATCGGATTTGCCAGTATCGTACTGGGCTTGTTATAACTTTTCCAAATGGTGTTAACGAGATTCTCTGGAATGAGATGTATTGTGTTCTTGAGTCGAACTGAGTTTGCAAAACGTGTGTTTTGAAAATACCTGTGTCGAGTATTTTCTTGAGTCTAGACATGTGCCAGTATCACGGGGAATCGTCGGCTTCACGATCTGTAAGTATTTGGATTTTTGAATTGCATTGAGATTTATTGCTGTTCTATAGTTGATGTGTCTTGAGATTCAGCAGATATCATG
This sequence comes from Orobanche coerulescens, assembly GCA_033398695.1. Lineage (NCBI taxonomy): Eukaryota > Viridiplantae > Streptophyta > Magnoliopsida > Lamiales > Orobanchaceae > Orobanche > Orobanche coerulescens. Next base: position 21,638,880 of record CM065805.1, on the reverse strand, counting down.
CGTTACAGTATGAGATGTCAGAGTGGGACAGGATTGATGATCTTGAGAAACCACGATTTTTGTAAATCAGTATGTTGGTTAGATTTTGGAACGGAATTGTGCATCTGGGAGAAAATATTGTGCATGGTTGAGAAGAACATGTGACATGTTAGTTCATGAACTGCTTTTGATCATTTGAAAATGATACCTTTCAAAATGAATGTTTTACGGATGTTTTACGGAAAATGATTTTTGGGCCGAGACCCAATCGATTTTGAAATGGTTTTATAACTCAGGACTTGGGGTCCGAAAAGAGTTTCCTACTTTTTAAACTTCTTGTAATGCGGAACAAGATACGGGCTGAGACCCTAATGTTTCAAAAGACTTTCTGTTTTCAAAAACTCTCGAGAGTTGTAAAATACTTTATCCGCCTTTCGAGGCTTTGGTTTACTTGTTCAAATGGAACTTCTCGGGAAGTCTTTCGCTGTATTGATTCGTTTCAATATTTTGTCATATCATATTTAAGGTGATCCAGTATGGGTTAATGACTGACGTTGCGAGTCATATGTGGAAAGGAGTTTTTAGTTGGAGTTTATATTTGAGATTTGGAACTCTATCGTGTGGTTTTCCGATGGAATATCGGTGGATATTGGTGAGCCGAAGTGGTATACGGGGTATGGATATGGACAAGCATTTGCATAAAATTCATTTTACTTAATCGTGTATATTCGAAAAGAATTTTTATCGAGAACTTGGCACCCAATGAGCCGATTTAATTTTAAAATTGATTTTGTGGTCTTACCAAAATTTATGTTTTGAGTTTTCAAACTCTTGAAAGAACTTTCGAAAATTGTCTTCGTGACAAGAATATATGATTTCAAACTGGTTTTGAAAATGTGATGGATATACATGCGCATTTAGTGCATAATGCATATCGTGGTGGAGTTACAGTGAGACTCACGAAACTGGATAGTACATCGGTATGGTACTATGAAAGAGATTCGAACGTTAGTATGGTAGTTTGGTTATCCACGGATGATCGGTTGATTTATCGGATAAGAGAAATATGTTGCGTGTTGTAGATTCATGCGCATAATATTATTTTGGAAACTTGGGATTTTGTGAAACCGGAACATAGGTGCTATGTGATTCCATTGGTATGATAGTAGCGCGATTTTACCTTAGTGATTACGGAATGATTTCCTTGTAAGCGTAGATTTGGGGATGGTGACCCCATCTTGGTTGTTTTGGATATTGAGTGGTCGTTTCCACTCGCGTATGAATTGGTATGTTCGTCGATTTGCGATTCGTTGTTCGTATGCCGAGGAAAATGTTCGCGATTGGGTATGTTTATTGAGATCTACGGTGCGTGATTGATTTGTCGTTTTGAGAATATTATTCTTTCGTATATACATTTACGTGAGTCCGTGTTGATCGTGTTGGAGTTTACCGTGTGAAGGTATTCTCGATGTTCGTTGATCGTTCATTGGTAATATTGGAGTTTATCACGATGATGATATTCCGATTGTGTTTTGACCTCTGGTTGGTCGATTGGAATTTATCATGTCGATGATAAATTCGATTGATTGTTGATCATTCTTTGGTGATCATTTGAGCGTTCGGATTTTGTGTTGATGTTTCGGAATTCGTGTCGTTGTTTTTGGGCAATTGTTTTGCAGATGTATTGTGTATTATTCGTCTTATCGGAACTGAGACTTGATTATGTAATCAGGCAGACAGGATTTGATTCGGGCATATTGTTTCATCCGAAGATGATATATTTTGTTGAGACTCAGGGAATTGTGATCGTAGCGTATTGAGACTGCATGTGAGATTCTTTGGCTAGTATCTCCGAAGATCGTCGACCTGCGTATTTGTAAGTATGCGGTTTTGGCTATTCAGAATAATGATGATTGATCAGTGTCGTGATGGTTTTGGGATATTTTGGGTTGAACAGTATGTTTGTTTGTTTCCTATGACGGGTTGCAAGTTTCGAGACGAAACTTATTTTAAGTGTAGAATGTAATATCCTAATTTCTATTCTTGTTGTTTAATATTATTTTATCCGAGTTATATTGCAGCGTGGAATGCATGCAGTAGGGATAAAATAAATAAAGAGGCGAGATATCGATCGGTATAATTGTCGTATTTGGTCGACATTTACATTTGAGGATATTGTGTATCAGGTTGTCGTACTTTTGATATTGGGTATATCGTATGATGATGTTATTGGATTCAGTACATGTATTCAGTATGCCGTATGTCCGTAATTGGTATGTCGAGACGGACGAGGAGAATTGGAAAATGGCTAAGTATAGCCTGATTAGCGCGCGCTAATGTTCAAGTATAGCGCACGCTATTGTTCATGGTTCGCGCACGCTAGAGTCAGAATGTAGCGCACGCTAAATGCAGACGGATCGGAAGGAATCTGCGTGTGGACCCGGCTGCTTTCGGCGCACGTTCTAGTGAGTCAACGGTTGTTGTCCGGCAGTATTAGCGCACGCTAAAGATTAGGCTTAGCGCACGCTAACTATATATCAGTCAACAAGGGATCTTATCCTTGTCAGATGCTGTCGGAATGTGGGGGCGAGTGGTAGGTGAACGTTGTAGTAAGTCAACCTCGGATAGCGCACGCTAAGAGTAAGGACTAGCGTACGCTAGACATGATGATTTACGTACGTTAATGCATGGGCATTACGTACGTAAGGTAGTTTACGAAGCAAGATAGTAGCCTCTGGGCTTCGATAGCGCACGCTAACAAAGTCAGTTAGCGCACGCTAAGGCTAGCGCACGCTAAACATAATGGTTTAGCGCACGCTAGTGATGTATATTATAAAAAGGGACAGAAGGGTGTTATGAAGCATTTCGTCCATTCCTTCCTTGTAACCGAGAGAGAGAGTTTTTAGAGAGAGGTGTGAGGTCCCAAACACTGAGAGATGATGATCTTTAACAAGATTAAGATGGAGAGCATGGATTCAAGCCTCGTTCTTCAAGTTATTCATGATTCTTGGAATGGAGTCTAGTGTTCTTATTCTTGGTTCATCCAATCCAGGTAATTTTCGTATCCTCTTGATGATGGTTCATTTTTCTTGGATGATTTCATGTAAGGAGCATGTTGGATAATCATATGATGATGTTATATGAGATTCAATGGAATTTTGATAAGAGTTTCGGATGTTAGTTAAGATTCTTCACACTATAAGGATGGTGATTCGTTTAACCCGATCTAAGATGGATTTCAATCTTGTTAACTTTATTGATCGATTTAGAGGAGTTAAATCATGATACGAGGTTGAATTAGGATTGAATATGATATGATCCTTGTTATCGAGTCGGTTTGATTGTTGATGTTATTATTGATATATGGACATTGATATGATCCTTGTGATAGTTATGGTGTCGTTTATCTACAAGAGATAAGGAGATTTATGTCTCCCTTCATTCGGATTCGGAGTTGCAATATGATAGACGATGCTTGGAATGCAAGCCACTGTACACCATTAGCGCACGCTAAGCTTACTGGATATCGCACGCTAACGGGACAACTTAGCGCACGCTACGTTATGCGTTTAACGTGCGCTAAGTAGGCAGACAGTGCAGTCTTTTTGTGTTTTGATTATGAATGCGTGATGGTTTGACTGGGGTGGTTCTACCGTGTTTATTAGAGGTTGTGTTGAACCGTTGAGTTCGATTAGTTAGTATTGTCGGTTGTTGATTGTTATCGGATATGTGTTATTTGATTTCTTCGATAGGTTGAGATTGTTGATCGGTGATTATAACCGGATATTGCGGTCGTGTTCGAGTATGTCCATTGTATTGCTTTTGATCGGGGCTGAGGAGCTCGTAGACAAAGGCAATGTGTTCGGCAGCAGCTTCGTGGCATCGGTATCGAGGCCAGTTAGTACTTGCTCGATTATAATATTTAATGAATGGTTTCATTTCGTTTATAATGCATATAGCGATGATTATTATTGTGAACTCGGGTATTCGGATCGCATATCGTTCTTTCGATTCTGGGAGATAAATCATAATGTATATGCTTATCTCGATTATTGGTATGTTCGAGTATCAAGGTTACATTATGGTAAAGACGAGGATATGAGTATCTATAGTTTATTGTTCGTTTGGATCGCCGAGCATTGAGGATAATCATCGGTGATGATTGGACATCGAGATTTCTCCCGAAGGACTCGGGGCAAGTATCTTATATCGATTCAATTAGAGTTAGTGATTTGATCATGCGTATTATCATTCATGTTGTCGAACATGAGGTCGTCTTAATTGATTTGTCATATTGTCGTTCATGTTGCGTTGTTCATGATGATGAACATATTGTTTTGCATATGTGTATGCATATTGTGTTGTTTATGTTGTGTTGATCCGATGGGATCGCGCGATCTATGCTGAGGGCGCTGGATCGGATGTCCACCTCGTGTTGGTCCGACGGGATCATCTTGGGATCTATCCGAGGGCGCTGGATCATTGGGACGGGTTTTTCCACCTCGTGTTGGTCCGACGGATCATCTTGGGATCTATGCCGAGGGCGCTGGATCGTTGGATTACCCAAGATTGTGTTATTGTTGTGCATATGTATATTGTTGGTTATCCACCTCGTGTTGATCTTGTAGGATCATCTTGGGATCTATCTTTGAGGGCGCTAGATCATGGGATTTCCATTGAGTATACATAGTTGTTATTGTTTTTGAGCATATTGACGTTGTCATATGAGTATGCATTTGTAGGTCTTGTGTTAGGACCTTGTCCGTATTACATTGATCTGATCTCGGATTAGACTGATATGATTATCGTGGCACATCATATCTCGAGGTATGTTCCGTATTTTCTTTGGTCTTTGTCTTTGATGGACGATCGGTTATCGTCTTGGGATTTGATGATATTATTCGATGGATCGTATTGGTCAGAAATGGTAGATTTCCGTATCGTGAGTTGGTTACGATAGTTTGAGGATCTTGAGTATTGTTCGAGGTACAATACAGATTTTATGTTTGAGTTTATTGGTTAATCGAGTACAAGATGTGAAATGTGAAAATGGTTATTCTGATGAGAATTACTTGAGTAAGTAAAGTTATGGCGGTAAGATTACATTGGTCGTATTCTTATTCTGTATTCTCGTTGGTATGTATTATTGATGTGATGTGATTGATATCATTGTTGGATATTATGGCTGACCCCGTTGTGGGATTTCTTTTTAGGTCTTTGGGGTATCGAGCTTGTAGCGGTCGTGAAGAGATGAGCTTCCCGCAGGATACTGGCTAGGACATGTTGTGTGCATTGAGTTTCTTGATTGGTTCTTGTATTCCACTGCTAGAATATCTTTTTGGTTGGTCTTTTCCCGCCGCGTGAGTATTTTGAATTGACCTTTTGGTATCTGGTAACTGAGGTTGCTTTGGAAGTCGTTTTCTAAACTTTTGAGTGTCGGCTGTTTGGCCTCGCGATTTCAAATGAGTTTTTACGACGGTTTTTGATAAATGGATTTTATAAGTCTTTGTGAATTTTTAAAGATAGTACCGTCGTTGGCCTCTTGGGCATTTGTAAATGTTTGCGAAAATTTCTTTTAGCCTTGTGGGTTCCATCTCGGGGCCCACGGCGCTGTAATATTTCCGGTTAAATCTGGGGGTGTTACATATTGCCACTTGGCCGGAACTGAGATGCTAGTGCAGTGGAGGTTGTCAGGTGCTGGAGGGCTATGTGATCAAATCTAGTATGCTGGAACTGAGATACTGGCGCAGCGGAAGTAAACGGAGGTGGAACATATGCTGATGTCAAGTGTTGGAGGACTGTGTGAATGAATCTAGCCGCTAGAGGGCTGTGTGATCAAATCTAGTTCGCGGAGGTTTCCAGACTATGGGGCTGAGATGCTGGCAGGTACTGGGAGGGGGATTGTTGGGCTTCGGTCCAGCATCCTGCCTGCATGAGCTTAAAAATGCGCGAGGCGCGGCTTGCGATTCGACCTGTGAGATCTGCACTAGAAAGTGGTTAAATGAATTGATTTGGACTACTCATACCAACAAGATGCATCTTCTTTCTGGTATACATCTCATAGAAACTCCAAAGTTAAGCGTGCTTGGCCTGGAGTAGTTATTGGATGGGTGACCCCCTAGGAAGTTTCTCAGGTGCGCGTGAGTGAGGACAAAGCGCGCTAGAAAAGACTCGTGTTGGTACAATGGGGACAATCTTCATCATTCTTTTTCAAACTTAGTCTGTTTGTTTTCGGGAGAATCTCGCGATTAATGTTATACTTTGCACATTAATTCATTTATAATCGCATTTGTTTGTCAATCATTCAAAATGAAAAACAGTAAATAGCAACCTAGTTACTACCAACATATTGCTCATGGACCTATTCCTAAGTACTTGGCCAAGCGAATGACCCAATAAAAAAATAGTCTTCGATTCTTCGTCTTCTCGGCCAGTTGTCTTCGGTCTTCGTCATAGCCAAAATTAATTACATTATAGAAAATGCATCCTATACAAATTTTCTAGTAAAAAAATAAATAGGCTCAAAACTGCCTTTACAACTCAATCGAAACGAACAAATCAAAACTAACTCCACGAGCTATATCACCATCACATAAGGAATCCACACAACATGTAACGGCAATGAAATTAAACAATTAATTTTAATATAAATTAATCCAATTAATCTATCAAATTAATCTATTCAATTTCTACTATATTAATCCAATTAATATATATGGCATTCAAATTAAATAATCAATTATTGTATTAATCCAATCAATATAAAAATTAATCTATTCAATTTTAATGGTATTAATCCAATTAATACTAATAATCGCCATTTCAATTTGTTCGAAGTAATCCGGCCAAAAATAGTATTTTCGTTTAATATATTTCCCATTTAAAATAATATTACAAATATTCATTTTAGTCAAATTAAATCTAATTTAAAATGTGGGAAAATATTACAACGTAATACAAAGACTAAACGAAGTCCCGGACAAGTCAGAACGGGTCCAGCCCGCAAACGGAGCCCGAAAAAGGGGGATGGCCGAGGGCGACTCACTGGAGCGAGTCACATGCCTCGCCATCGTCCGTGTAGCAGCACTGTCTGCCACCACTGCCGCACAGCGCTGACTCGGCAGCACTGGCTACCGAGTCCGACCTCCGTTCGGCTCGTTTCCAAAACGTGATGTTATAACGAACAATTTAAAATCTACGATTATACCAATAATGATTCTAAATCATTAACATCAACCAAAAGCATTCAAAATGCACAAATATTCGTATATACGACCTCGCTCTGATACCACTGTTAGGATTCCGGAAACAAAACGAAATAGGCAGTGGAAAATAATAAAAGAATCCCAAACAAGGATCGATCAAGTAACATATATACGAAAAGAAATAACGAAGAGGAAATGTTCAAAGTCCCATACCCTTGAATCTTTTGATAATATATTCGTTAGTTGATGTTGTTCACGGACCCGAGCACGAGCACGAAATCCCTTCGTCCCAAACACCGAAAATACGATGCCTCTACTTTACCACGCATCGAAACTTGACTAAAAAATATATAGCAATCCGTTCTTGGTAGAACACGGCTAGGAATTACTATATAAATTTATCTATCTTATTTTTCTTGATATTCTTTCACCTCCAAGATGAAGAATGAATATGAAAAATTTTCTCTCATCTCTCCTAAAAAACCTCTCGGCTGAAGTGTTGCATGAAGTGGGTGTAAGAAGTACTCTTCCATTCATTATATGTGAAAGACATCACATGAAAGAATGATTCCACCAATAATGTCCCATGACATTTAGTGTTGACTACAACATGGTGGGATCACATGAAGAGTAACCAATCACCACAAGACAACAACATGTGAGGGGAAAAGAAGGGAGGGTGACCCATGAGGAAATTTCCGAGAAACGGGCCGAGTCACTCGGCTCGTGTACCGGATGTTCGTCAAAGGAATCCGTTAAATACACTCCGTTTTATTTCTAATGTATTTATACTTAATTAATTAGTCCAATTATTTAATTATATCAAATACAAAATATATTTCTCTAAGAAATATTATTTATGAATTAAATTAATTATCTAGTAACTTAATTTGAATTTATAAGACCGCTATTTGATTTATCCAATAAATCATAATTAGATATCCAATATCTAATATTAATAGAGAGATGATAAATTCTTATTTATCCGTCAACGATCCTGATGCGCGACTCTGTAGGTCCGTCTCAGCCGGCATTGGGAGGAACCAATGAGTGCGAGCAGCACTTAGCCAGCCTAGCGGGCCGCACTGTAAATCCCGACTGAGAACGAATGAAGGGATCATTCCAGAACTATTATGTCGTGAATACCATATACGTATAAACCCTTCATCAGATGTCCCGGTCAAGTCTTTGGGTCACGGTAAAGTCAAACCCTACTGTTGATTAGACTTTGTACATGTGTTAATGCAAATCAAGACCGACTGATTACTAGTGTATCTAATACGACTAGATCAGAATGCTTTGGCCAAAGACTTATGATGTTATTTTGCCATTAACCATATAGGACATTCGCCTTCTCACTAACAGGAGATAGAATCATTTCTTGGCGTACAGTAAAGACTGCTACCTGCCCGTATAGTCCGCACTTTGAGGTTGACTCAGCAATTAAGCAAATGAGTCTAACTACTCTAATGTCAAACTAAACATCGCAGGCACATCTTCTACTGAACCCTCAAGTCAAAGGTCCACGTATACTATCACAACCTTTTTATTCATCATCGAATCTCCGAGAGTGAATACCGTGTGACTGAATCAAGTATGAGTCGTGTTCGAGTATACTGGTCCCACCAATATACTTATAACTATGCTATCAAGACATGCACACGTCCTAGCATCAGTTATATAAGTCTTACTCAAAACTTAATGCCCATTTAAGTATATTGACTTGCGAACGATTTACGTAAATAAACTTTAAACACTTCCATTGCATTTTCTCTTATCCGATAACGATAATGGAATGTTCGATTTATTTACATGGACTTCACTTCAATGTTTACCAAATCAAGAATGATTTGAAATACAATAAACAGTAAATGAATCGTATTGCCTTTTATTAATTATTCCATAATTACAAGTACAATGCCCCTACTCCCTCATCTCCTGAGTGGCATTCGAGGGCATATTCCTAACACTAGGAAGTGGGTATTTATTCTTTATCGTGAGTCAATTAAGATCACGATAGTCTATGCACATCCTCAAACTTCCATCCTTTTTCTTCACGAAGAGTACTGGCGCACCCCATGGCGAAACACTTGGTCGGATAAATCCAGAGTCAAGCAGTTCCTGAAGTTGCACTTTCAGCTCTTGTAATTCCTTGGGAGCCATTCTATAGGGGGATTTCGATATTGGTGCCTCTCCTGGCACTAAATCGATCGAGAACTCAACTTGACAACTCGGTGGAACTCCCAGCAAGTCTTCGGGAAAGACATCTGGATACTCCTTGACGATAGGTACATCAGCTACCATCTTCTCCAAAGTTGTTTTCCCATAACATTCACCAGGAATCCTTGGCAACTATGCTTCTTCAACATCTTCACAGCTTTCATGGCTGAAATCACTTTCAGGGTACTACAATGTCTTACGCCCTCTAATACGATCTTGATATCAACAGACGGACATAAGGTTACCCTCCTTTTGGAGCATTCTACTACAGCTCTATGTTTGTCCAACCAATCCATACCCAAAATAACATCAAAATCACTGAGTTCAACTATGTGCAAGTCAGCTAAGAAGCTATGTTCGTTAATCTCTATCTTCATATTGTTAGCTATAGAGTCTACACACACTACTCCCCCCGCAGGCATGCTAACTAACAGAGATCTAGGGGCTTTACTACTTCTACAACCAATCATAGTACAAATCTTCCTAGAGATGAATGAATGAGATGCACCCGTATCAAACAACACCAAGACAGGAATATTAGCAACTGACAACATACCTGACATAGTTTGGGGTTCAGTCTCTTCTTCGGCCTCGACCATGCTATATACTCGAGCTTTACCTCCTGATCATTGACCTTGCACACTTTTGCCTGGACCTTTTCCTCTCTTTGGACATGCTGAGGCCATGTGTCCTTCCTCACGACAGAAGTAGCATCGATTCTGACCAAGCATACATATACCCTTATGTCCTTTGCCACAAGTAGCACATGTAGGTTTATCGGACTGTGGTTTCTCCCCTGAAAATCCAGTCTTAGCATTCTTCTTACTACCACTCCCTTGATCGTGCCACTTGCGCTTGTTATTTACTGCGACTGGTGGTGCTCTTGCCTTCTCCACATCCAAACTGGCAGAAATGTCCTCGGCCCTTACAACTGCTTCATTATAGGTCAGACTCCCATGACCAGCCAAGTGGTCACGAATCTGTTCACGCAGTCCATCTCGGAATTTTTGAGACTTCATGTCATCCGTATCGACCATGTGAGGAGCAAAATGACACATGTGTTTGAACTTGCGCTCATAGTCAGTGACCAACATTCCTCCTTGGGTCAGATCAAGGAATTCCTTTTACATCTTGGTTTTGTACACCCTCGGGTAGTACTTTTCCATAAATGTTTCCTTGAATTGGCCCCAAGTAAACGCATCCTTCTCGTCTTGGGTTTTGAGTCTCCACACTCCAATCCACCATGTCCTAGAATCCTCCTTGAGCTGGAACACGGCACATGACACCTTCTGAGCATCGGTGCATGCCATGTAATCGAAGATGCTGTCTAGGTTCAAAAACCACTCTTCTATTGATGCTGGTCCCTCACAACCAAGAAAGACGGGCGGCTTGAAATGATTGAACCACTTGATAACTTGAGCTTGAGCTTGCTCAGTATTATTAGGCAGTAAAATGGTTGCGCCTTGAAGCAATGTGTCCAATCTAGCCAAAAGCTGATCTTGGGTGGGTTGAGCATTGCGGTTTCCTCAGTTTGCCATGAGTATGACAACGAGTTGTAAAACCCATTAATCGACGCATTGCGAGAAATAAAGAATAAGAAGATACTGCTAGTATGCACATAATAGTCACAACGCATAAAAATATAAATGCAATAGGATAACTGATATTCATTATATAATATGTTCTTAAAGAAATGAAACTGGAAACATCCACTGGAAATCTCAACATAATAGTTATATAATAAAATAAACTAAACGGCTACTCCTCATTATCACTGCTGATAATATCTACAACAGGAATAGGGGTTCGCGGCTCAATCCATGAAGTAACGTCATCATCAGACTCAATGTCTGCCATCAAAACATCATTCATATTCTCTACGAGATCTACCCTTGAGCTCTCATCGGGAACTTCCTCTGGATCTTCCTCTGGGTCTTCTTCAGGATCCTCCTCAGGGTCTTCTTCGGGATCCTCTTATGGGTCTTCTTCATCCGTAGAGTCGGAACTCCAATTTGCAGCTGGTATCGCATCTCGAGCGTACATATCCAATAAATGCCCAGCTACGAACTGGAAATCATCTGCGGTCTCTCGCTCTTCTGGTGATCTCTTTATGGACTCTTTCCAAAGACGGAAGATGCAATAACCCCAATCATTAGGAAACTTCTCCATTAAGTGGTCCAGCTGTTGCGTGATAGAACCCTGTTTCCCGGACTGCAACCACTTGTTCAGCCTGTTGACGACATAGTGCGGTGCATTTTCAGTAAACTCGGATCGTCCCACCAATCCTTGCGTGCCAAAAGACGCGAGTCAAATGTAGCAGGAACCCTCTCACGTGGTGTCATCCTAGGTTTGGCCATTCTAACAATTCGTACATACATATACAATCATGTAAATAAAATGAAATGATATATGCATGAATAATGATTGAAATTTGGTACTTTGGACGGAGTGACGAAGTGGCGAAGTTGAGAGAATATGATACTTTTATATTTTAGCGAGTCTACAGAAAGGTAAAACCCGCTCTGATACCACTATGTAACGCCCCGACTTTCTTGGGGTAATTATAGGGAAAAATAAGTAAAAAGGTAAATTTTGACCAAAAATAAATTCTTTTGAGAATATTAAAATTCTCGCCTACAAAGTCGAGTCGCTACACTAACTAAAATAAATACCTTTTAATTAAGGCAATAACATGTCATAGATAAGAGACAGTAATTGCGGCAGAAGACAATATATAAATTATTATTACTAATCAAGAGTTTTCCCCAAGTAAATATTTCAAAAAAAAAACATGCGTCACAAAAGAAACATCATTTAATAAAATATAATCATATGCCCTCTCGGCTCGCTCCTTCGTCCATCCGTCTCAGTTTAACTTGCGAGATCAATATAGGTGGGGGTGAGCTTCCTTCAGCTCGTGAAAATTACACATATCACAGTAATATACAATCTCATGGAAAGCATTTAAATGATTATTCTATCAATAATATTTTCCTCAACATGAATACATACACACAATACCACATATAACATGAATCGAGCACGCATGTGAATATTGAGGTTGTGCAGGTGTCCCCACACAACATATATCTTAAGACACCCTCTTTACATTCTTTACATGTATACAGGTGAGCCTGATTTACAACATGTATCATCAATTTTAAACATAAATAGAATATCACATATACAATCCAATTAAAGCAATTAAAGTGATAGTGAAGATTCCCACCTGAATAAAATGATGCTGCTTGAACTTGAATATGAAGATGCTCGACTCATAGTCCTAAGCCCAAAAATCCTTGCTCATGTCTACATATAATAATGATTTAATCATTATAAAATATTATGATATAATGACTGAAAATAAAAATATATGCATAAAATTGAACTAATTATTAATATTAATTTTAGAGTCAACATTTTAATGTCTTTGTCAAAAAGGGCTGGAATTGAATGCTTATAAGTTGTCTGGTGTCAAATCGAAACAATTAAAAGGTGTATGGGGTTAAAATCGCAAGTTACTGGAAAAATGAGGGCTAAATTGAAAAACCCTAAAAATTTGCAGGTATATAAACCCTCTACGTCGTTCAGCCGACATCTCCATTCATTTCTCCCCCGATTCTCACCCGTGAAATCTCTCTCTCCGCAGGAGACTCTCTCTCTACTGTTCTGATTCGGAAGAAAAAAAATCATTCATGGCATACTGGAGTCGACTAACATAAACTCACTCACACTCCGGCTCGTCCGGGCTTGTAATAACCAGCTGGGGCTACAGGTTGCAGCGACGACGATGGATCTAGGGCAGCTCATGGCCCAGATGCAGTTCAGAGATCGAAGCGGGTTCTGGCGAATTGAAGGTAGGGCTTCGATTCTGCTCTCAGTTTTCTAATTAGGGTTCATATGGTCCGTCCGATTCGAGCTGCAAGGGGTCTGTGAAACTGGGTTCAAATCTCCTTTCAAAAAGATGGATCTATGGCATTTGGGATCTGATTTAGGCATTTTCGCAGGTTCAGACGAGGTTGGGTTGATGATTTGGGACTCGGATTTGTTTTAATTTGGTGATTCGGGCTCGATGAAACTTGAAGGGGCTGAAGGTGTTCGGGTTCGATTCGGGCTTACCGAGTTAGATTCTCGGTTTGCTGATAAAAGGATCGGAAATCCGAGTTTGGACTCGGACTGTCCTGAGAACTTAGATGGGGTTTATGAAACCGGTTTGGTGTGTTAGAATTATGATTTCCGTTTTGTGATTAAAATTGTAGGTTGGTATGTGTTTGATTGTATATAGAGGAATCTAATATGAACCGTAAGAACAACATGAATTTAAGATTATTTTACCTTTACTGAAGACGAATGTGAGATGTAAGGTGTTGAGGGTTGCTGGGGCAAGGATGTGCTGCTGGATCGATCCCATGCAGGGCAGATGATGTCTTCTTCTCCCCCCTCCCCCCTTTTTGTTTTGACTGCACTCGGGTGACTACTTCCTGATGATGGACTTTGCTGGTTTGATGGAAGGCCGATCGTCTTGTAGGTGCATTATGTAATATCCACATTTTTTTCTTCTTTTTCCGATATTTCCATTTTGGTGTATTTTCATTTTTAGTAGCTCGCTTGTAACCATATCGACATTTTGAATTTATTTTATTCTTGGAGTTTCTCCATTTGGGACGATCTTGGTGATGTTTTGATATTATTCTGTTTTATGTCATGTATTATGGCATGGACGTTCGATTCTCGTAGAACTCGTTCGCTTTTGTAATTTCTTTTGTTTCACGAGTTCGTATAGTTGAGTTGTTCGTGTTGTGAGTTTCGGTTTGTTAATCCGACGTTATATCACGATTTTTGGACGTCTGGGCCGTTTCTTAATTTCCCTAAGTTTAGGGTACCCTTGTTATCTTTGTTGTTCCTGAGCCTTCGGGTATTCGGAATCACGCTTCATCGTAACGTTTTGGTTTCTAACTCAAATCCGTGGTGAGTGTATCCGTTGGTCGTGGATACACCTTGTTATTTTTCTCTTTCCGATCATCTCCTCGTCGAGCAGTGCTTCAGACTATGGCCTGTTGTCACAGGCCATGTTACGGCCATAAGCCGTATATGTTACGGACGTAATAATCGAGAGTTACGGCCGTAAGCTTCCTTTTACGACCATAACAAGACTTCGTTTCTTGCCTCCTGGTCCAGTTCTGAGTTACGGGCGTATCATGTTTGAGTTACGGCCGTAAGTATTGATACGTCCGTAATGGTGTTCTTGATACGGCCGTAAGTGTCGTTCGTCGGATTGCCCAATTTTCTCTCCAGAGGCCAGTTACGGCCGTAAGAGGGTTAGGTTACGGCCGTAATGTTCCTATGTTACGGTCGTGTGTGGGGTGTGTTACGGCCGTAACACCTGCCAGTATATAAACTGGCAGCGGCTCGTTTTTTCCTCATTTCTCACATCTCTCTTTTCTCTTCGCGACGGGAGCGACGACAGAGGCTAGGATTCGTCCGATTTTGATCCAAACTCCATTGTAAGGGCATATTCAAGTATCATATCATCTACCTATCACTAATCATCCATCGTTCATCTTCGAATCAAGGTAAAATCTCTTAGAACCCTACCTTGGGGGATTTGGGGTTTTCGGTCCTATTGTTCATTTTCTCCGTGTTGTTAATTAATCCTTGATGATTATGATTGATCTCGTTAACATTCTTGTTCTCCTACGAATTCATGGTGTATTTCGGGATATTTGCGTAATCGAGAGGGTTTGGTTGCGATCCGCCCTCGTCGTTGTTTTGATGCGAATACACATAAGTCGTAGGCGGGTTTTTGGGTGTTTTCCAATTCCGTATTCGTTTAGAATTGGTTGTGATTGTGTTCTTCATATCGTTAGGTTCGTAATTGTCGGCCCCTAACGTCCGTCGGTGTTTTCCTTCCGTTCATTGCGTCGTCTATTATTCAAGGCAAGTATTTTTGGAAACCTTTATGCTTAACGTGAAATGGTAATGTATATTATGTGTGATTGCTCACCTTGGGAGGGTCCGACGGGATCACGGAGGGAGTCCAAAGGGTTGAGTCCTGGATTCATGAGTTTGTTTAGCTAGCCAGCTCGGGAGGGTCCTTAGAGGCCTCGAGCGGGATCAATGGTATTACCCTGTTCCCAAGGCGATGCATGTGCATGTTTTGTTTTACGATATGGCCAGCTCGGGAGGGTCCTTAGAGGCCTCGAGCGGGATCAATGGTATTAACCTGTTCCCAAGGCAAATTTTTTGACTGTTTGTTTCCGGAAAAGACATGTCTGGTTTTGGTTTTTGAAATGATTTGGTGCATTGTACTATGAAACGTGTAAGCGATTGGTTTGCCTTGATTACTTGTACTAGCGTAATTGCTAACCTCTTTGGGGACCCGTTTTGGGGAAATTCTTGTTATGGATTTCAGGTTATGTTCTTCCGGACGAGCTGCGGGACAAGATGAGGATGTTGGCCAGGGTCGTTGACATGTGCATTTGGGTTTTTCTTATTTCTCTTGTTTACTTCGATATGGTTGTTTTCCACAATTATAAACTTATAGATTGTACTCGCGAGTACTTAGGCTTTTAATTTCGAACTCCGTTTTGTATTACCTTAAATTACTACATTGTCGGTTGATGCTTATTTCGCCGGTTGCTCCGGGCGAATCTTTATATGTTGAATTATTTAAAGGTGTGTCCTCGCTAACCGAGATGGTTAGTCGAGTGCTGTTTTCTTGTTATAGGCTGGTGGGTCCCATGTAGGGGTCCACGGCGCTGTAATATACTCCGAATATCTCGGGGGTGTTATAGAAAATGGTATCGGAGCCCGGGTTTATGGATACCTAGGCTTGTCGGTTATTTTGGTCTAGTTGTGTTTTGTTTTTCCTATTGTCACACCGCTGCCAGCATCTCGATACTTCCAGTGCTCGTAAGTTTTCTTATTCGGTCCTTTGTTTTCTTGCATTGTATTTCCGCTTTTCGAATCGTAGTTGCTTTTTCCTACCTTACTCATCATCAATATACTTATGTTATCTCTTAACATCAGTATGGATGCCGGAGGAAACCGTGGTCGTGGTCGTGGTCGTGGACGCGGCTGAGGACGTGGGACAGCTGGTGGGGCGGCCACGTCGCATTCTTCGGGAGCCAGCAGTACCAGTGACCGTCACAGTCATGCTTCTTCTCAGGAGCGCGCCGACCTTGGTATCACGGCCATTATGTAGCAAATGGTAAACCAAATGGCGGCGATAGCTCAGGTGGTTCAGAACCCAGATCAGGCCCATGCTAATCGGGGCGGAGCAGACCATTGGCTCCAAGATGTCATCAAGATGCATACTCCTCAGTTTTCGGGAGCATCAGACCCGATCGGCTGGGAGGGGTGGCTCAAGGAGATATCTAAGGTCTTCGTTGCCACCAATTGTCCCGAGGACCGTAAGGTCCCTATTGCCCAGTACTTTCTCAATGGGGACGCTATGGATTGGTGGGAGGCCGTTGGGCCCAAAGACCATGTTGCTTCGTGGGCCGAATTTCAGGAATTGATGGAGACTGAATATTGCCCGCGATTAGATGTGCTCGAGTCCATGCCTTCTATGATGCTCAACCACGGGATATTTCCGTATCCCAAGCTATTGCCGATTTTAACAAAGAGTTGGGCTATGTGAAGACCCAAGTTGTCGAAGAGAGCGACAAAATTTTCCATTTTTCCAGGCGGATGAAGCTGTCAATTCGGGACTATATGTCTGGACTCGTCTTCACCACTTTCAAGGACTATCAGAGTAGGGCCCTTGCTTATGATTTGTCGGTGACGGCTAGTGATGTGTCTCGTGAGAGCAAGAAGCAGAAGTCAATCGGAAATTTTTCTGGTCCCGAGAGTGGAGGCCAGCAAAAATCTCAGGCTGCGAATATTTCTACGGGCGGTTCGGCTCGTTTGTCTGGGAGCTTTCGGGGTGCCGCCGGAACCTCCTTTCGTGAACCCACATGTTTTAACTGTGGTCTGCAGGGCCATAAGAACCGGCAGTATCCTCGTCCAAAGTTTACTTGTCATACTTGTGGTCAGTTGGGCCACAAGGCCCCCTTTTGTGATCAGATCAGACAGATTCGCGAGTCCCGTGATTCTTTTTCAGGACTGAGAGAGCCGAGTGTGAACCAGGGCTCGTTTGCTCTGCAGCCTCCGCCGAGTGCCGGTCGAGGTAGAGTTCGGGGTCAGCCCGCTAGAGGAGGAGCTTCCAGTGTCGGCTCTGCCCAGCCGCGTATCTATGAGATGAGGAGGGTCGATGATCCAGCAGCCACTGTGGCGACAGGTACCGTTCATATCCATTCTCATCCTGTCAGTGTGCTTTTCGATTCTGGTGCTACACATTCATTCATATCGCTGGAGTGTGTACGTCGTTTGAGTCTCGACTGTTTGTCGCCTTGCGAGTCTTTCATCGTTAAACTTCCTAGCGGTGATAGGATCGTTGGCGATCGAGAGGTCCGAGACTGTTCTGTGTTTATTTGTGAGAAGGTTTGGCTCTCTAATCTTATTGCCGTTAATATTGAGGGTGATGACTTAATT
The DNA here is from genome assembly GCA_033398695.1 of Orobanche coerulescens. Classification (NCBI taxonomy): domain Eukaryota; kingdom Viridiplantae; phylum Streptophyta; class Magnoliopsida; order Lamiales; family Orobanchaceae; genus Orobanche; species Orobanche coerulescens. The sequence continues at coordinate 21,620,941 of CM065805.1, read as the reverse complement.
CTCGGGGATGATTGGCTCGAGCGGCATGGCGCAATCATGAACTACCGCACGAGAATCATCACTATGTGAGACGAGGACGGCACCGAGCACTCTTTCGCAGGGCGAAAGAGGGGAAACCAGAAGTTCGTTATTAACGCCTTGAAGGCGATGACTCTCCTGCGAAACGGGTGTACTGGTTATTGGTGCTATGCCTTGAAGGCGGAGGATGGTGGAGTCGAACTTTCGTCGATTCCAGTCGTTAGTGAGTTTCCCGATGTATTTCCTGACGAGTTACCGGGATTGCCACCGGACCGTGAGGTCGAGTTTGCTATAGAGTTAGAGCCGGGTGCGGCTCCGATTTCGAAGGCGCCGTATCGCATGGCACCTTCGGAGATGGCCGAGTTGAAGAAGCAGTTGAGTGAGCTTCTTGAGTCGGGGTATGTTCGATCGAGTGCCTCGCCTTGGGGCGCACCGGTCCTGTTTGTGCGTAAGAAGGATGGTTCACTGCGTTTGTGTATCGACTATCGCAAACTGAACAAGGTGACCATCAAGAACAAGTATCCTTTGCCGAGGATTGATGACTTGTTCGATCAGTTGCAGGGAGCGGCGGTATTCTCGAAGATTGATTTGAGATCAGGGTACTATCAGCTCCGGGTGAGGGAGTCCGATGTGCCGAAAACAGCCTTTCGGACGAGATACGGATATTATGAGTTTGTAGTTATGCCTTTCGGGTTAACTAATGCGCCGACGGTGTTCATGCAGTTGATGAACAAAGTCTTTATCGAGTATTTGGATAAGTGTGTCATCGTCTTCATTGACGATATCCTTATTTATTCGAGGAACGAGGAAGAGCATGCCCATCATTTGCGAATAGTGTTAAACGTTTTGAGGACTGAGCAACTCTATGCGAAGTTCTCGAAATGTGAGTTCTGGATGAAGGAAGTGATTTTTTAGGTCACGTGATTTCAGCCGAGGGGGTTCGTGTGGATCCGCAGAAGATCGAGGTAGTGTTGGATTGGGTGCCGCCCAAGAATGTGAAGGAGATCCGTAGCTTCTTGGGTTTAGCTGGCTACTACCGTAGGTTCGTCGAGGGTTTCTCGAAACTAGCTCGGCCACTTACACAGTTGCTCCAGAAATCCGAGAAGTTCGTCTGGAATGATGAGAGGCAGTCGAGTTTTGAGGAGCTGAAGAGGCGTTTGACTTCAGCCCCGATTTTAGCGTTGCCGTGTGGCAACGGGGGTTTTTCTGTCTATAGTGATGCTTCGGGACAGGGTCTTGGGTGCGTATTGATGCAGCACGACAAGACCATTTCATATGCGTCGAGACAGTTGAGGCCGTATGACCTTAACTACCCTACTCATGATTTGGAGTTAGCGGCAGTTGTTTTTGCGCTCAAGATTTGGCGTCACTATCTTTTCGGCTCTGCATGTCAGATTTTTACCGAACATAAAAGTATGAAATACATATTTACTCAGCGGGAGTTGAATATGAGGCATAGGAGGTGGTTAGAGTTGATTAAGGATTATGACCTCGAAATCCTTTATTATCTGGGCAAGGCGAATGTCGTGGCCGACACCTTGAGTCGAAAACCGGTTGCGTTGAGAACGCTTGAGACCCTTACGTCTCAGCCTGAGCTTCGGCATGTTTTGATCGAGTTAGATGTTGAGGTCTTGTTGCCGGGAGCGGCCGGGCAACTTTGTGCTTTAGAGATTTCGTCGTCTTTGATCGACGAAATTAAGCTAAAGCAGTTGGAGGATCCGATGATTACTCAAATCCGAGAGAACGTTCTTAAGGGAAAGTCTCCTGGGTTTGTGGTCCACGAGGATGGTGTTTTGAGATTCGAGAGTCGTCTTTGTGTACCAAACGACTCAGAGTTGAGACAGAATATTTTGCGTGAGGCCCATGCTACACCTTACTCCGTTCATCGTGGTTCGAGTAAGATGTACAAGGACCTGAGAAGGAATTTCTGGTGGAATGATATGAAGGAGGAGGCCACACAGTTTGTGGCAAGATGTTTGACTTGTCAGCAGGTCAAAATTGAGCACCAGCGACCGGCCGGGTTATTGTAGTCACTTCCCGTTTCGGAATGGAAATGGGAAGATATATCGATGGATTTCATTACGAGCTTGCCGAGATCGAGGTCGGGCATGAATATGGTATGGGTGATTGTTGATCGTCTGACCAAGTCGGCATATTTTCTGGGCATCAAGGACATTTGGGGCCCGGAAAAGTTAGCTCGTGTGTTTATCGCGCAGATTGTGAGGCTTCACGGTACTCCGAAGTTTATTGTTTCGGATCGTGATGACCGTTTTGTATCGCACTTTTGGCAGGCGGTGCATAAGGCGTTGGGTACTCGTTTGCGTTTGAGTACCTCTTTTCATCCTCAGTCAGATGGACAGTCGGAACGCACTATCCAGATGTTCGAGGATATGTTGCGTGCTTGTGCTCTCGATTGGAGCAGTGACTGGGAGGAGCATTTGCCATTGATCGAATTCACGTACAACAATAGTTGGCATGCTTCGATTCGGATGGCACCGTATGAGGCACTTTATGGGCGACATTGTCGATCACCGATTTGTTGGAACGAAGCGTCTGATTTGGTCGGGACCGAACCGGATATTATTTCAGAGACGAGGCGGAAGGTGGATTTGATTCGGGAACGGATGTTGACTGCTCAGAGTCGACAGAAGTCATATGCCGATGTCCGTCGTCGACCTTTGGAATTCGAGGTGGAAGACTACGTTTTGCTAAAGGTGTCGCCGACGAGAGAAGTTTTTCGTTTCGGGAAAAAGGAGAAGTTGAGTCCGAGATTTATTGGGCCCTTCGAGATTCTCGAGCGAGTCAGTGGGTTAGCATACCGTTTGGCGTTACCCCCGGCCTTGAGTCATGTTCATAGCGTTTTTCATGTTTCCCAGCTGAGGAAATATGTCCCAGATCCTAGTCACGTCATCGATTACAGTGAAATTGATGTCGCCGAGGATATTACTTTTGAGGAGCGTCCCTTGAAGATTTTGAAACATTGCGAGAAATGACTAAGGCATAAGACCATCCCTTTGGTCAAGGTGCAGTGGTCAAGACACGGTGTCGAGGAGGCAACTTGGGAAACCGAGGATAGCATGCGTGCTAAGTACCCTAAGTTGTTTGTTTCTTAAGTTTCGAGACGAAACTTGTTTTTAGAGGGGTAGAATGTAATATCCGCATTTTTTTCTTCTTTTTCTGATATTCCCGTTTTGGTGTATTTTCATTTTTAGTAGCTCGCTTGTAACCATGTCAACATTTTGAATCTATGTTATTCTTGGAGTTTCTCCATTTGGGACGATCTTGGTGATGTTTTGATATTATTCTGTTTTATGTCATGTATTATGGCATGGACGTTCGATTCTCGTAGAACTCATTCGATTTTGTAATTTCTTTGGTTTCACGAGTTCGTATAGTTGAGTTGTTCGTGTTGTGAGTTTCGGTTTGTTAATCCGATGTTATATCGCGATTTTTGGACGTCTGGGTCGTTTCGTAATTTTTCTAAGTTTAGGGTACCCTTGTTATCCTTGTTATTCCTGAGCCTTCGGGTATTCGGAATCACGCTTCATCGTAACGTTTTGGTTTCTGACTCAAATCCGTGGTGAGTGTATCCGTTGGTCGTGGATACACCTTGTTATTTTTCTCTTTTCGATCATCTCCTCGTCGAGCAGTGCTTCAGACTATGGCCTGCTGTCACAGGCCATGTTACGGCCGTAAGCCGTATATGTTACGGCCGTAATAATCGAGAGTTACGGCTGTAAGCTTCCTTTTACGGCCGTAACAAGACTTCGTTTCTTGCCTCCTGGTCCAGTTCTGAGTTACGGGCGTATCATGTTTGAGTTACGGCCGTAAGTATTGATACGGCCGTAATGGTGTTCTTGATACGGTCGTAAGTGTCGTTCGTCGGATTGCCCAAATTTCTCTCCAGAGGCCAGTTATGGCCGTAAGAGAGTCAAGTTACGGCCGTAATGTTCCTATGTTAAGGCCGTATGTGGGCTGTGTTACGGCCGTAACACTTGCCAGTATATAAACTGGCAGCGGCCCGTTTTTTCCTCATTTCTCACATCTCTCTTTTCTCTTCGCGACGGGAGCGACGGCAGAGGCTAGGATTCGTCCGATTTTGATCCAAACTCCATTGTAAGGGCATATTCAAGTATCATATAATCCACCTATCACTAATCATCCATCGTTCATCTTCGAATCAAGGTAAAATCTCTTAGAACCCTACCTGGGGGGATTTGGGAGTTTTCGGTCCTATTGTTCGTTTTACTCCGTGTTGTTAATTAATCCTTAATGATTATGATTGGTCTCGTTAACATTCTTGTTCTCATACGAATTCATGGTGTATTTCGTGATATTTGCGTAATCGAGAGGGTTTGGTTGCGATCCGCCCTCGTCGTTGTTTTGATGCGAATACACATAAGTCGTAGGCGGGTTTTTGGGTGTTTTCCAATTCCGTATTCGTTTAGAATTGATTGTGATTGTGTTCTTCATATCGTTAGGTTCGTAAATGTCGGCTCCTAACGTCCGTCAGTGTTTTCCTTCAGTTCGTTGCGTCGTCTATTATTCAAGGCAAGTATTTTTGGAAACCTTTATGCTTAACGTGAAATGGTAATGTATATTATGTGTGATTGCTCACCTCGGGAGGGTCCGAAGGGATCACAGAGGGGTCCAAAGGGTTGAGTCCTGGATTCATGAGTTTGTTTAGCTAGCCAGCTCGGGAGGGTCCTTAGAGGCCTCGAGCGGGATCAATGGTATTACCCTGTTCCCAAGGCGATGCATGTGAGTGTTTTGTTTTACGATATGGACAGCTCGGGAGGGTCCTTAGAGGCCTCGAGCGGGATCAATGGTATTATCCTGTTCCCAAGGCAAATTGTTTGACTGTTTGTTTCCGGAAAAGACATGTCTGGTTTTGGTTTTTGAAATGATTTGGTGCATTGTACTATGAAACGTGTAAGCGATTGGTTTGCCTTGATTACTTGTACTAGCGTAATTGCTAACCCCTTTGGGGACCCGTTTTGGGGAAATTCTTGTTATGGATTTCAGGTTATGTTCTTCCGGACGAGCGGGCGTTGGGACAGTACGAGGATGTTGGCCAGGGTCGTTGACATGTGCATTTGGGTTTTTCTTATTTCTCTTGTTTACTTCGATATGGTTGTTTTCCACAATTATAAACTTATAGATTGTACTCGCGAGTACTTAGGCTTTTCATTTCGAACTCCGTTTTGTATTACATTAAATTACTACATTGTCGGTTGATGCTTATTTCGCCGGTTGCTCCGGGCGAAGCTTTATATGTTGAATTATTTAAAGGTGTGTCCTCGCTAACCGAGATGGTTAGTCGAGTGGTGTTTTCTTGTTATAGCCTGGTGGGTCCTATGTAGGGGTCCACGACGCTGTAATATACTCCGAATATCTCGGGGGTGTTACACATTATTGATTGATGTATATTTTTTTTTATGAATGCTGATTTGTAAAGGATTTTGTAGTAGGATTATTAGTATATTTATAGGTATAGGTTTTGGAGTATTTTGATTGAACTAGGATTGTATTAGGATAAAGATAAAGAGTTTGGTGAAGTGAGAACTCTGATGCTTCCTCGATTGAACAAGGATTTCTTAATTATGGTTAATTTAGTTTAATCATAATTAGTTAAGTTAAAACTTAAAGTTAAGTATGATTGATATAATAATAATAATGGTATAATAATAAGTATAAAGTGTAATATCCGCAATTTTCGATTTTCGGTAAATTTCTTTTTTCGGCCGGAGTTCGTTTTGACAACTCTATCATGACCGTTTCGTCATTCCGAGAATGATTAATTATGCACTTTTTGTCATCCGAGTTCGTTTCGGTGTCGTTTTGTTGAGTTCCGTGTCCTTAATCGACTTTTTCACGTGGGAGTTCGACTTTGTAAAGTCACCATTAATTCTTGGAAACTCCAAAAATTCTGAATCTTTGCAATATTATAGAGCATCAAGTTAGTTTTCCAATGGTTCAAACGGTGAGTCAATCGGAGTCCAGACGAGGGATATATGGTCGAAATAGCTAAGACTATACGATGTGCCTTTTTCGTGTTGGAGTGGGTCATCTTGTGTGCGCGGCACACTTCAGCGTATGCCGCGGCACTAAGCTGATTCTGGGCGTTTTCGTGGCCACAGGCGCGGCACACTCATCTTGTGCCGCGGCACACGGGCTTTTTCTGCGTTTTTAGCAGATTTTCGAGGAGAAAACTTCATTTTTCTCCTCTCTTCTTCCTCCTTCCATCTAGGGCGATTTGTGGCGATTTTGGGCAATTTGAGTGCTCCCAAACTTGTAGAGATCATCCACCTCAAGTCTTGTTGTAGATTTTCAACCTCTACTTGAATCCTTCATCCAAATCAAGGTATTTTGGCTTGAACCCTTGTTTTTGTAGATTTGGGGATTTTCCTTTTTGATTTCGATTCCAATCCATTTTTGATCAATTAATTGTTGTATAAACGTTGTTTTGAACTTGTTCTACGGATTGGATACTCGTATCTTTGGTTCGTTCGACCCGAGGGGTGATTTCCTTGTTCTTGTAGGGTCTTGAACATTTAATGTTCGATTAAATGTTCGAATGAGTTCCCTTTGATAGTTTGTTGGGATTTCCGTTGTTTTTGGACTTGATTCTCGTCGTAATCATGTTTTATTATTCCTTACGGAGGATTATAGGTGCTCGATGATTCCGATGTTGAATTCCATTGGTGATTGATGATTCATGTGGTGTTTTCCCGTAGTAATTTCGGTGCTATCGCGTTCTAGATAGTGTTCGGGAAATTGAGGGTTACCCGGCCGTATCCGTTCATTTTTCCATTGCTCGTGATATCGAGGCAAGTACCTTGTCCATACTATTCTTGTTTTGTGAATATGATAATTGGTAATCGTCTTTATGTGGTTGTTTGATTGCTTGAAATGAGTTTTCAAAAGATTCGGTTTAGCCTTGTTAAAGGCTTGCTTTCAAAACGCGTGTGTTTTGTGAATGGTGTGGTTTGAGAATGACTATGTGAACTCTATGGATATGTTTGGTGTTGATGTTGCACTTGGTATTTGCGTGTGGACGTATATTGTTTCATTTCGGTGCATTGTGGTTTGACGTGGTGTTTTGCTAAGTGTTTGATGCTCTGGGTGAATTGTTTGAATATCCTTGATGTGATATGTTATTTGTGTGAATGTGTGGATACGGTTGAAGGTCTACGGTGACACATGGCATGTGATCATGTGGTCAGGATGCAACAAGTGATTGATCCAACCGTGAGAGCCTGAGATAATCTACGGTGGCACATGGCATGCGATCATGTGGCCAGGATGCAACAAGCGATTGATCCAACCGTGAGATGTGTGTGATTTGTTTCGCTAGCCAGCTCGGGAGGGTCCTTCGAGGCCTCGAGTGGGATTTGTGGCTTCGTCACGGTCGTTGGCTATGTTCTATTATTTTTTGTTGATTTTATGTCCGTCGATGACACGTTATGTTGGGATCTGGCAATGTGAATTATTGTAGGTTTTATATTTTTGAAAACAAAACCTTTGGGCTGTGACCCTGTTGATTTTTGGAAAGATAAGGATTTAAAAATCCTAAGTTGTTTTCTATCAAAACTCTCGATGGCATTTAAACGGTTTTATAAATTGTTTTCCCTTGATTTGTGACCTTTCCGTTTTAGAATATTTTACCAAACTCTTGCCTCGGGAAGTGCTTTTCGTTACGTTTGGATTTTTTTTGAGGATTCCTGGTTATTGTTATTCGTGGAATGTGAATTGTATGGCTCGTATTTGCACTTGTACTTGCACTAGCAAAACAGTGGAGTTTTGCTAACCCCCGAGTATTCGGGGGGTGGATGTCTATTTTTGCATTCAGGTTTTGGAGCATAGCACAGGGTCGGCACGAAGGATGATGAAAGATGAACGATACTAATCACACGAGGACCCATTGATGTCGTATTGGTTTAGTTGTATTTTATTTCCGCTGCAGTATTTTTCCCCGTTGTACGGGAGCATTTTGTATTCGACCCCTGCGTGGGCATGTAATGTGTTAGAGTTGTATGTTTTTATTGAAAGGCCAAATCGATCTACTGAGTCTTTTTAGCCTTAAAGGCATTGTCGAGCTGTTCGATTGTTGTTACCAGCCTGGTAGATCCTTGAGGAAAGGTTCTATGGCGTGTAATATCCCTGAGCGGATTGGGGGTGTTACATAAAGTAGTAATGATATTAATAATACCAATATCGATAAGAATAATAATATCGAGAATAATATTTATAATGATATAGAAATGATGTAAATATATTAATATTAATATTGTTAATATTAATATTGTTCTCTGTTATAATATTATTATTAATAATAATAATACCTTTAATAATTATAGTATTAGTAACAATGTCTAATATTAGATGTTTCTGAAATTAAATTGATAAAATTGACTCGGGCTTAGAACCTATGAGATATCGTAAAATTATTCATGATCCTCTAAATGAAATTAAATGTATTGACTGTGCGTGAAGTGAAAATAATTGTACAACAATTACTCACTCGGTAATGAAATGAGACTAAATGAAATGAAATGCATTATTAATATAATAATATTATATTATGAAAATGGCGGATATTACACATATTACATGAATATAGTAGACCTTAATCACGTGTCGAGGATTGTGTATTGATACGTGTACTCGTTCGGTGAATATGTGATGTTGTGTGATATTAGTTGTTACTCCTTTGTAAGGAGGTTGTGATGTTCAGTGTTGTTTGGAAATGGTACTTCCTTGTTGTTGTGTGATTGTTGTAAAGTGATGTGCCACCAGGTAAGATTTGTTGAATATTCGGGACCCGTCTTTGCTAGTACGGATCGGGCGTGACCATAGGGTTATCTAAACCGGGTAGGTCTTGAGGGGGCTCCGAGGTTCGTGGCTTCCTAGCCCGATGCTGGGATAACATATGATTGTGGTCTGGTTATGTGATGTACGTGTCATGGGTTGTCCAAACTGGGTAGGTCTCGAGGGGGAACCGAGGTTCGTGGCTTGCTAGTCCGATGCCGGGATAACTATGAACGTATGTCATGGTTGTGGTTATGTGACTGTTGTCACGGTGACATGTGATATTGTGTGGTTTTCCATTGGGTTATTCACTCGGGTATGTTCTGTGGGAGCATCTGAGGTTCGTGGCTTGTTAGCACGGGACGCGAATAATCCTTGGGAATATGTTGATATGTATGATTGGGTCGTGGACCATGTGTTTTGTGATCGGAATGGTATGATTGGGTCGTGGATCTCGTGTTTTGTTATTGGATTTGGGGAATATGTTGATATGTATGATTGGGTCGTGGACCATGTGTTTTGTGATCGGAATAGTATGATTGGGTCATGGACCCCGTGTTTTGTAATTGGATTTATATTTTGGAAAATGATCTTTGGGATGTGTCCCTAAGCGGTTTCGGTAAGTGACAATTCTTAAATCACAAATGTTTTAAAAAAAACTCCCGAGATCTTAAAATATTTTCTCAAAACGTATATTGAGTTTCATTCCTACCTTTCATGGTTTGAACAGTTTTAATCCAGTGAATTATCTCGGGAAGTCTTTTGTTACGTTTTACTGTCTGGCCGTTCTCGATTGTTATGTTCTTGGAATATGTGATGTATGGCTCGTATTTGCACTTTATACTTGTACTATCAAAACAATGGAGTTTTGCTAACCCCCGAGTAATCAGGGGGTGGATGTCAGTATTGCGTCCAAGTACATGCATGTTCTAGGGGAGCAAAATACAGGATCGGTACGAAGGATGATGGAAGACGACGATACTAATCACATGAAGACCAGTGCTGAGCATTTTGGTCAAGGCATGTTGTGGTGTCTTTTCCACTGTTGTATTTTCTGATTGTAAGAGTATGGTTCGTGTATTTGAATTTGGTTTGTGTTTGAGTGATATCAGAGTTATGTGTGTCTAATTTGTATATTGTGGTGAAAGACCAAATCGGTCTTATGGTTCGTTATTTAGCCATGTCGGCATATAATATGATGTATTATTTATGCATTTAGCCTGGTAGATCCTCACGGAGAGGGTCTGCGGTGCTGTAATATTCCCGAGTGGTTTGGGGGTGTTAGAGTTTCCTATTAGTATAATGTCATCCATATATAGTACTAAGAATGCGATCTTGCTCCCACTAACCCTCTTGTATATACAAGGATGCTCTTCATTTTCCACAAAGTCAAACTTTATGACTGCCTCGTCAAACGAAGGTCCCCACTACGTGAAGCCTGCTACAGTCCATTTCATAGAGTCTACATCCACCATTGCTAGGTGCGGGTCGGTCTCTTGGTTATCACCTGGAACCTCATGGAGACCCAGTTCCTCCAAGTGCATAAAACCATACATCTCAGGTAATTGAGACACCCTACTAGACCTACGAGGTGGTTGTACTTGTGTTTCAGAAGGTTCGGTTCCAACTTCTTGTATAGGTGTCTCCTGAGGAGTTTCATTATATTCTTCCAAAGAAATACTTCTACTTGCTCCACCTTCCTGAATGAACTCATCTTCCAGGAAGTGTGCTTGCAAAGCAACAATGATCTTTCGATCTTCGGGCATGTAGAATAGATAACCCATCGTCCCAGATGGGAATCTAATGAAACGTCCCTTCACGGACCTTGCTTCCAAATTCTCCGCCTTAGTCATCTTGACATAGGCGGGATATCCCCAAATCCTAATATGATTAAGACTTGGTTTCCTGCCCTCCCACATCTCATGTGGAGTTTTAGGAACGGACTTAGAAGGACATCTGTTCAAGATATAAGCAGCAGTCAGGAGCGCATAACCCCACAGGTAAATTGGTAAGTCGGTGTAGCTAAGCATGGAATGAACCATGTCCAAAAAGGTTAGGTTCCTTCTTTCCGACACACCATTTAACTGAGGAGTTCGTAGAGGTGTGAGTTGTGACACTATTCCGTGTTCCTTTAGGAAATCGTCAAACTTGTAACACCCCCAAGATATTCAGGGTATATTACAGCACCGTGGACCCCTACATGGGACCCACCAGGCTAACAAATAATACCGCTCGTCTAATCATCTCGGTTAGCGAGAAAACACACATCACCAAGACGAAATTTAAATAGAACGCCCGGTACAACCGGTAAACCAGACATCACAGAAAATCACAAATAAAGTTAAGTATAGAATTTATCTTCCAAACTTAAAACGCCTAAGTACTCGCGAGTAATGTCTATCAGTTTACAAGTTTGAAAACAAACGTTTTAAAATGGACAACTAAAATAAATGGACTGATTTGCACACGTCAACTGTAACACCCCGAGATATTCGGAATAATTACAGCGCCGTAAACCCTTTAAGTAAGGATTTACAAGGCTAATTTAAAAGAAATGTAAATATAGGACATCAATACTGCGGAAATTCAAGTTTACAAATCCATTCAACTGGTTCAACGAGTAATTAATACAACCATATCGAAATGATATTAATAAGACACGCGTACTCGAGTACTGAAAACAAACCAAGAAAACAAATTACCAACAACAACAAACATCACTGAACCCCTTCGTCGTCACGTCGGTACTGTGGCTGTTTCCCTGCTCCTCGGCTACCTGAACATCAAAACAAATGTCCACCCCCGAAGGGGTTAGCAAAACGATGCTAGTACAAGTATCATTTAAGCGAATCAAATATACATCAACAATACATGACAAGATACACCACACGGACTTCCGCTACCGGAATCCGATAATGCGAATCCTCAAGATTCCATTAACACAGCATGGGTATTCCAATGATCCAGCGCCCTCAGCATAGATCCCAAGATGATCCCATCGGACCAACATGAGGTGGAAATAACCCGTCCAATGATCCAGCGCCCTCAGCCTAGATCCCAAGATGATCCCGTCGGACCAACACGAGGTGGACATCCGATCCAGCGCCCTCAGCATAGATCGCACAACAAACACAAACATAACTCATGCATACATATATGCCAAATTGCCATGTCCATCAACATGAACATACAAACACTCGGGAACGAATATCATGACAATTCAACGAAACAAATCTCATGTTCAACAACATGAATAATCACACGCATGCTCAAAATACCAATGTTAACATATTACGATACTTGCCTCGAAGATGGCAAGAACGAAACACTTCAATGATCTCAACACACTCGAAGGCCGCCTCCTTCGATCAACATAGCAAGCTCGAACCTTAACAAAAGAAATGATATACAAATCATCTCAAGTCGAACGATTGCCTATCAATACGGTCTACGGCCAAAAGTTCAAAATATACAATCTGCCTGAAACACTTAGCGTACGCTACGTACTCTACGTAACGTGCGCTAAGCCTGCCTGTTAGCGTACGCTATCGTCTAAGCCTAGCGTACGCTAGCCATGGGTCGCAGTTCTCTCGATCGGCCGGATTGGTGATATCATAACGTCGTTACGTACCAAACGTAGCGTGCGTTAACTTATCCCCGATAGCGCACGTTAACTTACGTATGTTAGCGTGCGCTAACCGTGCATGGCAGATTACTACTGGTAGAAAACTGGATCTAATGGTGATGAACTCATGAATTCTATGGTGATAATACAAGTCATCCCCGAGCATATCATGCTAATAAGGTTCATGAAAGACCTTTAAGGATAAAATGACTACGAGACACAAGGATACGTATCATCATTACTACACCATAATTCATCTTGATCTTCAAGAAAATATTCTAAGTTCCGTTCATCCTACATTCCAAAACGCATGATTCCAATGTATAAAACGTAACAACTTGGTAATTTCCATCTACTGGTCACAATTTGGTTTTGAAGATACATAAAATGCTTAGGAGTCCACATACTAAAAGGTTCAAAGGATTATACGAAGAATAAGTGCCGAAACGTCAAAAGTATCCTTCTAACACGTGATGTTCGACTATTAACGAATCTAACTGACTAGATAAACATGATCCAACGTCCCTTAGAACACTACTAATATTGGTGAAGAATCACCTACCTCAAAGTAGTGAAGAATAAGGAGAAAATCGAAGCAAATCCAACGTCGAAGGCTTGAACACCAATCCTCAATGATCTACAATCTTCAACACGAGCTAGGATGCTGATATGAAGTGTTTAGGATGTAGGGAGTAATACTCTAAGTATAAGGATTCGGATGTGGGAAGAGAAATGACTGAAAATACGAAAAGGATGTTGTCCTATTTATAGGAAATGGTTATTAGCGCGCTAGTACATACTCGTAGCGTGCGCTAACGGCTTACTAACTTCACTGTACTCAGCACTTAGCGTGCGCTATCTCATGTGCAGAATCACAATTTACATCACATTATGAAATCATACGCTCAACAACATCGGATTATGAGATACGGAGAATAATACTCAGATTAAAGTGCAACAATTACAATATCGCAAGTTCCAAATACATATCAGAAATCTCGGGTATTACATCCTTCCTCCCTAAAAAGAAGTTTCGTCCCGAAACTTAAGATGAAAACAACTCTGGATATCTATCCTTCATACTTTCCTCTGTTTCCCAAGTGGCCTCTTCAGCTCCATGTCGTGACCATTGAACTTTAACCAAGTGTATTGGTTTATTCCTCAACTGTTTGATCCGACTCTCAAGTATCTTGATTGGTCTCTCCTCGAAGGTGCCGTCATTATCTATCTCGATCTCGTCGAAATCAATGACGTGATTGGGGTCCGGTACATACTTCCGCAATTGGGATACGTGAAACACATTGTGAACGTGACTCAGCGATGGCGGTAAGGCCAACCTGTATGCTAGATCTCCAACTCTCTCGAGGATCTCGAATAATCCGATATATCTCGGACTAAGCTTGCCTCTCCTCCCAAAACGGAAAATTCCTCGTGTAGGAGACACCTTCAATAGTACATGGTCCCCAGCGTCGAACTCTAGAGGACGACGACGTATGTCTTCATAAGACTTCTGTCGACTCTGGGCAGTCAACAGTATTTCTTGAATCAAAGCTATCTTCTCTTGAGTCTGAATTATCAATTCCGGTTCCGTCCCGATCGAATCCGAAGAATCATCCCAACACAGGGGTGATCGGCATCTTCTCCCGTACAAAGCTTCAAATGGTGCCATCTTAATAGAAGCATGCCAACTATTGTTGTAAGTGAATTCAATCAACGGCAAATGGACTTCCCAATCAGTCGACCAGTTTAAGGCACAAGCTCTAAGCATGTCTTCTACCGTTTGAATAGTCCTTTCGGACTGACCGTCCGTTTGGGGATGATAAGTTGTGCTAAAGTTGAGCTCAGTCCCCAAAGCCCTGTGCACTGCCCTCCAGAAGTGCGACACGAAGCGACCATCTCGATCTGAAATAATGGTCTTCGGCGTCCTGTGCAATCTAACTATCTCTGCAACAAATACTCGCGCCAATCTCTCTGGTCCCCATGTATCTTTAATTCCTAGGAAATGAGCCGACTTGGTTAGTCGATCAACTATAACCCAAATCATGTTCATTCCCGTTCTAGTCCTTGGCATACTGGTGATGAAATCCATCGAGATATCCTCCCACTTCCACTCAGGGATCGGAAGCGGATTTAACATTCCGGCAGGTCGCTGATGCTCAATCTTAACCTGCTGACAAGTCAAACACTTTGAAACGTACTCTGCTACGTCTTTCTTCATATTCCCCCACCAGAAGTTTTGTTTTAAATCCTTATACATCTTACTGCTGCCTGGGTGAATAGAATAGGGCGCGTTGTGAGCTTCCTTCAGAATAGTCCGTCTCAATTCATCATTATCGGGAACACAAAGTCGTTTCTGAAATCTCAGAACTCCATAATCTTGTATCACGAATCCTGGGGCCTTTCCTTTCTTTACTTCGTCACATAACCGAAGGATTAGAGAATCGTTCAACTGTTTAGATTTGATCTCCTCGACTAGTGATGAAGTCAGTTCCATCACATATAGTTGCCCTTGGATTCCTGGGGCCCATACTTCAATCCCTTCGCGGATCAGTTCTCGTTGAATGCTGGTTTGGGACGTAAGAGCTTCCAACACTCGAAGAGAAACAGGTTTGCGGCTCAATGCATCGGATACTACGTTTGCTTTCCCCGGATGATAGAGAATCTCCAAGTCGTAATCCTTGATCAGTTCCAGCCACATTCTCTGCCTCATGTTTAATTCTTTCTGACTGAAAATGTACTTGAGGCTCTTATGGTAAAGATCTGGCAACGAGTGCCGTACAAATAATGTCGCCAAATTTTCAAGGCAAAGACCACAGCTGCTAGATCTAGATCATGAGTCGGGTAATTTACTTCGTATGGTTTCAACTGCCGAGAAGCATAGGCAATTACCTTATCCTTTTGCATCAACACACATCCCAGACCCTGATTTGAAGCGTCGCTGTACACCATGAATCCATCAGTTCCATCTGGCAATGCTAATATAGGTGCTGTCGTCAGTCTCTTCTTAAGTTCATCAAAACCAGCCTGGCATTTCTCATCCCACGTGAACTTTCGAGTTTTCTGTAACAGTTGAGTGAGTGGACGAGCAATTTTGGAAAATCCCTCTACAAAACGGCGATAATATCCAGCAAGTCCTAAGAAGCTTCGGACTTCTTTCACGTTTTTAGGGGCTTCCCATTCCAAGATTGCTTCGACTTTCTTCGGGTCCACCTGAACTCCGTGTGCTGATATCACATGCCCAAGGAAGGTTACTTCCTTAAGCCAGAACTCGCATTTAGAAAGCTTTGCATACAGCTGTTCCTTCCTCAAGGTGCTCAAAACCACACGTAAATGTTCGGCATGCTCCTCTGCGTCCTTCGAATATATCAAGATGTCATCAATGAAGACGACCACAAATTTATCCAAGTATTCCAAGAATACCCGATTCATCAATTGCATGAATACCGCAGGAGCATTGGTAAGTCCAAATGGCATCACTACAAATTCATAATGCCCGTACCAGGATCTGAAAGCAGACTTCGGTATATCCGATTCCTTAATTCTTAATTGATGGTATCCTGATCGCAAGTCAATCTTCGAGAATACCCTTGCCCCTTGCAGTTGATCAAATAAGTCGTCGATCCGAGGTATAGGATACTTATTCTTGATCGTCATCTTTTTGAGCTCCCTGTAATCAATACACAGTCGGAGGGATCTGTCTTTCTTCCGGACAAAGAGGACGGGCGCTCCCCAAGGAGAAACGCTAGGTTGAATATAACCCTTCTGTAACAATTCCTCCAGTTGCTTCTTGAGTTCATACATCTCGGTTGGCGCCATGCGGTATGGTGCCCTGGAAATAGGAGCTGCTCCAGGCTCTATTTCGATAGTGAATTCCACTTCTCTCTGCGGAGGTAGCCCCGGTAGTTCGTCAGGAAATACATCTGAGAACTCATTCACAACTGAAATAGATGAGAGCTCTACTCCTTCCTCTTTCCTCATGGCATAGCACCAAAGTCCATGACATCCTTGCTTCAGTAATTTCACGGCTTTCATTGCTTTAATCAATTTTCCCGAGCTTTCCGGTCTCCATCCTCTAAATAAGTGTTCAGATCCGTCATCAGCCATGATAGAAATGATTCTCTTTCGGTAATTCATAATAGCTCCATAACGGTTGAGCCAATCGTCTCCGAGAATTAAGTCGTCACCATGGATGTCAACTACAATAAGATTCGATGGCCAATCTCTCCCTCCTATAGACACTGGAAAATCTCTAGCCTCTAGGGTTCCCACAATTCTCTCTCCACTCGGCAAACCCATAACATATGGTTCACAATCAAATAAACACGAGATTTTTAAACGATTTACACAGTTCAATGATACGAAAGAATGTGTAGCTCCGGAATCGAATAAAACACTAGCCCAGGCCAAAGGATCTGATCGTGCACGATGCAAAAGCGGTGTTACGATCGTCGATTTCGGACCCAAGATGGATGTCTCTCTCTTCCCAACGTTCTGCTGCTGAAATCCACTCTGCTGTGTCTGGTTCACACTTGTCTCCTTTGGAACTGGCGCTGGAGTTCGAGTACCAAAAGATCTAGTAGCAGCTCCACAGAAAACCGCATGATGCCCTTCTTGCCCACAATCGTAACAAGTCACAGAAGATGCGGGGCAATCACGTCGAATATGCCCTGCTCGACCACAATTGTAGCATTTCTTTGACGCGTCCGAAACTGCTGATGTAGCCCGGAACTTCTTTCCACCTCTAGAAGGATGTGGAGGCTTCCTAGCCGAATAAAAGGAAGACTGGCCCTTGCGGGGCCCACCGCTCTTGTTTTTACGAAGTTGCGGTCACTTACCTTCTTTGCCTCCACCGATTTCTCCACCGCCGCCTCTTTCATGTCGTAGGCTAGAGCTTTGTCTTGATCTTTGTCGTAATGTAGTACACTCGAATCGGACATGTCTGCTGAATCTCCGCTTCATCCACATGTCGAAATGAAAATCTTTTACGCCTCCGTTCGACCAAGTGTCGCACACAAGTCACCGATGATTAAAAGTTTTGATTACATCATCACCAGATGCTTCGAACTCTGTGGTGAGAAGAACTCTCGGATATTTGCCTCTCTAATCGACGAGGACAATCGTGCTTCCATCATTAGTTTGAATTCCGTCCGATCGCATTATGATTCTCGGGTCGAATAGCTTCCACAGTCAAAGGCCTCCCGGTCGGAAGATCTTGGGCAATGGGAACCTTCCGGTCCTCGGGACGATTAAGACCGCGAATATCTTCTCTAACTCCTTAAGCGGTGATCCCAAGTAAGTGCCTCAATGGACCACAAATTTTGGCGGGTGCAATTTGACCATATCAGCAAGCCATCTGTCTTCCCGGTTATCCTCGTGGTGCTGCTGTCCCATCGCCGTCTGCATGCGGTCGACTACCTGAGCAAACTGGTTTATCTGAGTCACCACCTGTTGAAGCACTCCCAGCATGTTAGGATTTGCGTCGTCGTTCGCCGATCCCTGCTGCCCTCCAGAATGGGAATCGGTCCTACTAGCCGATAATTCTGGGGTAGTTGCGGAGTCCTCCTGTCTCATATTTCCACGTCCGCATCCACGACCACGTCCGCGTCCGCGACCTCCTCTCAACATACTGAAAACACAATCTTTCAATATCCAGGACGAAATTTTCAAACATAAAATCCGCCAATTACTCACAAAACAGAATTAAGTAAAACGGTAGTACAAGAGATTAGGAGACTTACAACCACGGTCCATATGACGACTTTTGGCTGAACAGTGATGTTACGAACGACTCGTAAATTAATAACGTAAACAGACCCAACTTAAAACCCGACTGCCAAGATATCCATGAATCTTAGCTCCGATACCATATTCTGTAACACCCCGAGATATTCGGATAATTACAGCGCCGTAAACCCTTTAAGTAAGGATTTACAAGGCTAATTAAAAGAAATGTAAATATAGGACATCAATACTGCGGAAATTCAAGTTTACAAATCCATTCAACTGGTTCAACGAGTAATTAATACAACCATATCGAAATGATATTAATAAGACACGCGTACTCGAGTACTGAAAACAAACCAAGAAAACAAATTACCAACAACAACAAACATCACTGAACCCCTTCGTCGTCACGTCAGTCTTGTGTTGTTCCCTGCTCCTCGGCTACCTGAACATCAAAACAAATGTCCACCCCCGAATGGGTTAGCAAAACGATGCTAGTACAAGTATCATTTAAGCGAATCAAATATGCATCAACAATACATGACAAGATACACCACACGGACTTCCGCTACCGGAATCCGATAATGCGAATCCTCAAGATTCCATTAACACAGCATGGGTATTCCAATGATCCAGCGCCCTCAGCATAGATCCCAAGATGATCCCATCGGACCAACACGAGGTGGAAATAACCCGTCCAATGATCCAGCGCCCTCAGCCTAGATCCCAAGATGATCCCGTCGGACCAACACGAGGTGGACATCCGATCCAGCGCCCTCATCATAGATCGCACAACAAACACAAACATAACTCATGCATACATATATGCCAAATCGCCATGTCCATCAACATGAACATACAAACACTCGGGAATGAATATCATGACAATTCAACGAAATAAATCTCATGTTTAACAACATGAATAATCACACGCATGCTCAAAATACCAATGTTAACATATTACGATACTTGCCTCGAAGATGGCAAGAACGAAACACTTCAATGATCTCAACACACTCGAAGGCCGCCTCCTTCGATCAACGTAGCAAGCTCGAACCTTAACAAAATAAATGATATACAAATCATCTCAAGTCGAACGATTGCCTATCAATACGGTCTACGGCCAAAAGTTCAAAATATACAATCTGCCTGAAACACTTAGCGTACACTACGTACTCTACGTAACGTGCGCTAAGCCTGCCTGTTAGCGTACACTATCGTCTAAGCCTAGCGTACGCTAGCCATGGATAAGCTTCTCTCGATCACCCGATTCAGCTGATATCATAACGTACGTTACGTACCAAACGTAGCGTGCGTTAACTTATCCCCGATAGCGCACGTTAACTTACGTATGTTAGCGTGCGCTAACCGTGCATGGCAGATTACTACTGGTAGAAAACTGGATCTAATGGTGATGAACTCATGAATTCTATGGTGATAATACAAGTCATCCCCGAGCATATCATGCTAATAAGGTTCATGAAAGACCTTTAAGGATAAAATGACTACGAGACACAAGGATACGTATCACCATTACTACACCATAATTCATCTTGATCTTAAAGAAAATATTCTAAGTTCCGTTCATCCTACGTTCCAAAACGCATGATTCCAATGTATAAAACGTAACAACTTGGTAATTTCCATCTACCGGTCACAATTTGGTTTTGAAGATACATAAAATGCTTAGGAGCCCACATACTAAAAGGTTCAAAGGATTATACGAAGAATAAATGCCGAAACGTCAAAAGTATCCTTCTAACACGTGATGTTTGACTATTAACGAATCTAACTGACTAGATAAACATGATCCAACATCCCTTAGAACACTACTAATATTTGTGAAGAATCACCTACCTCAAAGTAGTGAAGAACAAGGAGAAAATCGAAGCAAATCCAACGTCGAAGGCTTGAACACCAATCCTCAATGATCTACAATCTTCAACACGAGCTAGGATGCTGATATGAAGTGTTTAGGATGTAGGGAGTAATACTCTAAGTATAAGGATTCGGATGTGGGAAGAGAAAGGACTGAAAATACGAAAAGGATGTTGTCCTATTTATAGGAAATGGTTATTAGCGCGCGCTAGTACATACTCGTAGCGTGCGCTAACGGCTTACTAACTTCACTGTACTCAGCACTTAGCGTGCGCTATCTCATGTGCAGAATCACAATTTACATCACATTATGAAATCATACGCTCAACAACATCGGATTATGAGATACGGAGAATAATACTCAGATGAAAGTGCAACAATTACAATATCGCAAGTTCCAAATACATATCAGAAATCTCGGGTATTACATCAACAACCCTGGCCAGCAACCTCGTACTACTCCAGTGCTCGCTCGACCGGCTGAACGCAACTTGAAATTCATAACACGAATTTTCCCAAAAACGGGTCCCCAAAGGGGTTAGCAATTACGCTAGTACAAGTAATCAAGGCAAACCATTCGCTTACACATCTCATAGTATATGCATCAAATTATTTCAAAATCAAAACAAGACATGTCTTTTCTCGGAAAACAAACAGTCAATAATCATAGTTCAAAATTGCCTAGGACCAGGGCCAAACCACTGGTCCCATCCGAGGCCTCTATGGACCCTCCCGGACTGGCCATAGTTAAAAATCACGCACATGACTCGCCTAGGACCGGGACGAAACCACTGGTCCCATCCGAGGCCTCTATGGACCCTCCCGGACTGGCTATCCAAACAAGATCGTAGATCAGGAACGAAATCACAGATTCCTCCGAGGTCCTGTCGGACCCTCCCGGAGTGAGCAAATCACACACATATACATTACCATTCCATGTTAAGCATAAGTGTTTCACAAGAATACTTGCCTTGAGAAGTTGACGACGAAATGAACGGAAAATCAACCACGCTCGCTAGGAACCGACAAACCTGAACCTAACGATTCGAAGAATACTATCACAACCAGTTCTACATGAGTTCAAAAATGGAAGACACTCGAAAACCCACCTATGATTCATGTAAATTCATACTAAAACAACAACGAGGGCGGGTTGGAACTAGGAATAGTGTCACAATTCACTCCTCCAGCTACTCCACAATTAAATGGTGCATCAGAAATAAGGAACCGAACCTTGTTGGACATGGTTCGCTCCATGCTTAACTATACTGATCTACCGATTTATCTGTGGGGTCACGCGCTCCTTACGGCTGTACATATCTTGAATATATGTCCTTCCAAATCCATTCCTAAGACTCCACATGATATGTGGAGAGGTAGGAAACCAAGTCACATTAAGATTTGGGGATGCCGTGCTTATGTCAAGAAGACTAAAGTAGACAAAATTGGAAGCTAGGTCTATGAAAGGTCGTTTCATAGGATATACAGGGGATTCCATGGGATATCTATTCTACATGCACGAAGATGATAGGATCATCGTTGCTTTACAAGCACACTTCCTGGAAGATGAGTTCATTCAGGAAAGAGGCGCATCTAGAAATATTTCTTTGGAAGAAATAAAAGAAACACGAGATGAGACACTTGTGCAAGATATTAGAACCGAACCTTCTGAAATACAAACACAACCTCGCAAGTCTAGTAGAATTTCTCAATTAGCTGATAGGTATGGCTATCTGCATCAATAGGAACTGGGTGTCCATGAGATGATAGAAAGTTGTCATGAGAATGATCCTTCTACATACGACTAAGCGATGGTAGATGTTGAGTCCACCAAGTGGCAAGAAGCTATGGAAGCTGAGATAGACTCAATGCATGGTAATCAGGTATGGACTTTAGTAGATCGTCCTAAAGGCATGGTGCATATTGGAAACAAATGGATCTATAAAAGAAAGACTGGTGGGGATGGCAAGGTTGATACCTATAAGGCCAGACTTGTGGCAAAAGGTTATTCCCAAAGAGAAGGAATCGATTACTACGAGACCTTCTCGCGTGTAGCTATGATTAAGTCTATTCGCATGATGCTTGCCATAGCAGCCCACTTAGATTATGAAATATGGCAAATGTATGTGGAAACGGCATTCCTAAATGGATTCCTTGTGGAGGATATTTACATGTAACAGCCTAAGGGATTCATATCTGAAATCAATATTCATAAAGTATGCAAACTTCAGTGTGCCATTTATGGAATGAAGCAAGCTTCGCAAAGTTGGAATATTCGTTTTAACGAGACAGTCAAAGAGTTTGATTTTGTCCAAATCAAAGAGGAGCCATGTACTTACAAGAAGGTTAGTGGGAGCAAAATTACATTCTTAATGCTATATGTAGATGATATTCTACTTATAGGAAACGACGTAGGAATGCTCTGCGAAAACTTGGATTTCTAAAGAGTTCTAAATGAAAGACTTGGGAGAAGCTACATATATTCTGGGTATTCGCCTCTACCGAGATAGAGCAAAAGAATGTTAGGTCTTTCCCAAGCCCTCTATATAGAAAAGATCCTGAAGCGATTTAGGATGGAAGATTCTAAAAGAGGGTTCCTACCTATGCAACATGGTGCAAAACTTTCCTTAGAGATGTGTCCTCAGAGTGAGGAATACAGAAAGAAAGTGAGCAAGGTACCTTATGCTTCGGCAGTTAGTAGCCTTATGTATGCTATGATTTGCACTAGATCGGACATTGCTTATGCTGTGAGCGTAGTAAGTCGGTTTCAGTCAAATCCAGGGCAGGAACATTGGACTACTGTGAAGAATATTCTTAAGTACCTGTAGAGGACTAAAGACTTTGTTCTTACATATGACGATGGAGAAATTAGAGTGATGGGTTATACAGACTCAGATTTTTCAGGGAACATTACACTGCAGAGAATAGACACATCAAATAACGTTGCTGATCTGCTTACCGAGCCACTATCTCAGAAAGGTCTTAGAGAGACATCTTGAGAGTATGGGTATTAGATACCATAGTTTGTGGCATTGAGTGCAAGTGGTAGATTGTTAGGAATATGCCCTCGAATGCCACTTAGAGGATGAGAGAGTGAGAGCATTGTATTGTTATTATGAATATTATATTAAATAAGGTATTTATTATTTCAATATTATTGTATATCACAGGCATTGTGATTTGGTATATAAAATAATAGTCTAGCATTTGAGAGCAAACATTCCACTTCTTATGGAGATAAGGAGATAGGCACTGGAAGTGTTTAGGACTCGAATGCTTAACTAGTTCGCAAGCCGATAAAACTTAACTGGGCAGTAAGTTTAGACATGACTTGTATAACGTGTACTTTGACATGTAGAATGCTTGTCTTCACTAAGGGCTAGTGGGAGCACACATTATAGGTATGCTAATGGGATTAGTATACTCGAACACGACTCACCTCGATTCGGTCACATGGATATCACTCAGGGATTGTCAACGACTGAATTGATAGGTTGTGATATGTTTACGTGGACCTTTGACTTGAGGTTTCAGTAGGAGATGTACTTGTGCATTAAGTTAGTCATTAGAGTAGTTCGATCCAATCGCCGGTTGGTGGGGTCAACCTCGAAATGCAACTTAGTGGGCAAGTAGCAGTCTCTACTGAATACCAAGATATGATTCTTTCTCCTGTTAGTGAGCAGGTAAATGTCCTATGAGGTTAATGGCAAATGAGATCATAAGTCTTTGGCCAAAGCAGTTAGAGCTAATTGTATTTGATACACTGGAGCTCGGTGATCTCGGTTTGCATTAACAAATGCATATAGTCAAGTTACTATAGGGTTTGACTTTACCGTGACCCTAATACTTGACCGGGACATATGATTGAAGGGTTTATACGTATATGGTATTCATATCGTAAAGGTTTTTGGAATGATGTCTATCATTCGTTCATAGTTGGGTTACAGTGTGAGCCATGAGACTGGCTAAGTGTTACTCACACTCTTCGGTTCCTCCCATTATCGACTGAGACGAACCTATGGAGTCGCGACACAGGATATATGACGGAATATAATAAGGACATTCTCTCTTTGTGAATATTAGACATTAGATGTCTAATTTAAATTATTGGATAATTTTTATTTTAATTTATTAGATAAATTAAATCGGTCTCGCGAAATAAATAAATTACTGGGTAATTAATTTATTCATATTATTTCTCAGAGAAATTATTTTTAATATAATTAATTAATTGGATTAATTAATTATATTAATATTGAAACATACCAAATTTTATCTATTGCACTAGATACACGATGATTCGTTTCACGGACCGAAACGAACCAACCACTTTTTTCTCCTTCCTTGGTCGCCCCCCATTCATTATGTATTAGAATATCATTTTTTCCTAGTCTTCATCTAATGTGACTTCTTAACATTCACGTTACCTTTCATGTGAGTGAGAAAATTAATGAAGTTGATACTCATTGATTCATGACTTGGTTGAAACGGCTGCAAAGGAAGAAAAAGAAATAGAGAAGGGAGAGAGAAAAAGAGAAAGAAAAGAAAAGGAGAGAAAGAGTTTCTTCGTTTAATTTTCTTTAAGTTATAATTTCTTATTCAAATTTAATTCTTTGAGAGTTAAAATTAAAAGAAAAATTTATCCTTTCATCACTTCAAAAAGCCGTCGACCTTGGAGGTCTTTGAGTGACGATTACATATTTTCGGTCATCTTTCCGACGCATGATACGTAGAGGCTCGGTGCTTTCGGTGCTCGGAAATTTCCAAAAGCTCGTTCGATTGGATTCGTGTTGTGCTCGGAATCAAGAAGATATTATCAAAGGTCTACGAGGATATGATCTCTTAATTTTATCTTCGTCAATTTTATATTCGTTTATACGATGCTTGATGATCCATTTTCGGGTTTAGATTTTCCCGTTGGACCGGTTTATTTTCCACTGCGTAACTCGTTCTTAATCACCGAATTCCAACATCCAGGTCTTGTTGGACATGTGAAGTCAGGAGGCTGTGTCATGTACACATCCTCTTCTAAATCACCATTTAGAAAATAGTCTTCACATCCAAGTATCATAGTCATACTATGTGTTATGGCAGAAATTACTTTTGATAAGATCGCCGCCTTTGGTGATTGGGTTCATTGCAACCCATCCCATGGATTCAGTCGAATCCCATTTGCTAATGACAACAGGTTATTTGCGTTTTATGGACATTTCCATAAATGCATCCTGCTATCATGAGTACCCGTTTCATGTTTGACAGACGGGTGCCTTCAACATGTTCCAGTCGAGTACAGTACTTGACTTTGGTATTTTGTGATCTTATCTTGACTGTGTGATACTGTTATCACTTTGTCAGCGGATGACCCTGTTTGTAGCTTAATAAGACCTTTGTCCATCATCCTCTTCTCTCCTTACCATAGAGAATCATATTCTCTTGCTTCTATCTGAGGTGATAGTCTTTTGTTGCAGCTAATTAGGTTTTAAGTTATACAGTTATAACGTTTGGTAATGTTGCATTTTGAGCTTGAGAATGTGAAAATTAACCTAGAATAGGTAGTTTGATCAATAAGTCCTTATGTGTGTAGATTTATTTGAGGGACTTGGCAAGTCTTTAACTTGTTATGACAACTACAGTAGTTGTCTACTATGATTAGCAGTTCCATAAATATTATAGCACAAATGAAGCAACCAACTTGAATCATTTATAAAAGCAAAATAATTGTCAAAAACAATATGGGAATAATATCAATGAAGTAGAACATATTGGGATTCCGGAACTAAAACGAAATACGCAGCGGAAAAATAAAAACGAATCCTAAACAGGATCAATCAAGTAACGTATATACCAAAAATAAAATACGAAGATAAAGAGCCATACCCTTGAAGCCTTAGATTATCTTCGTAAATGGATGATGATCACGAACCCGGTCATGAACACGAACTCCCTTCGTTCCAAGCACCGAAAGTACGATGTCTCTACTTCACCACGTGACGGAACTTGATGGAAAAATTCAACGCAACTCCGTTCTCCAAGAGCACGGCTAGGAAGTTATCGTAGGAATTTATATCTCTATTTTTTCTTAACTTTGTATCACCTCAAAGATGAAAAGTTGAAAGAAAAACTCTCCCTCTCCCTTTATGAAGGCTTTGGCCGAAACAAGAACACACACACACACACTTGCACAAAAAGGTTGTATGAAGTGTTTTTGTTATTGTGATGATTTGAAATATAAAAGGAATTATGTTTCATTTACATCAATCATATGTAATAATGGAGGAATCTCAACTAATGTGAGCTCTCACACACATGCAAATCATCACATCAAGTAAAGGAGGGGGCGGCCCATTAGGAAATATCTAGAAAACGAGTCGAGTCACTCAGCTCGTGTACCGGACGTTCGTCAAACGATTCCGTTAAATATACTCCGTTTTATTTCCAATGCATCTATACTAATTAATTAATCCAATTAATTAATTATATCAATACAAATATATTTCACTAAGAAATATATTTTATGAATTAAATTAATTACCCATTAACTTAATTTCAATTCATAAGACCGCTATTAATTTATCCAATAAATCATAATTAGATATCCAATATCTAATAATAATAGAGAGATGATAAATTCATATTTATTCATCAACGATACTGATGCGCGACTCTGTAGGTCCGTCTCAGCCGACATTGGGAGGAACCAATGAGTGCGGGCAGTACTTAGCCAGCCTAGCGGGCCGCACTGTAAATCCCGACTGAGAATGAATGAAGGGATCATTCCAGAACCATTATATCATGAATACTATATATGTATAGACCCTTCATCAGATGTCCCGGTCAAGTCTTCGGGTCACGGTAAAGTCAAACCCTACTGTTGACTAAACACTATACATGTGTTAATGCAAATCAAAACCGACTGATTAATAGTGTAGATAATACGACTATATCAGAATGCTTTGGCCAAAGACTTATGATCTTATTTGCCATTAACCGTATAGGACATTCGCCTGCTCACTAACAAGAGATAGAATCCTTTCTTGGCATACAGTAAAGACTGCTACCTGCCCGTATAGTCCGCACTTCGAGGTTGACTCAGCAATAAAGCAAATGAGTCAAACTACTCTAATGACAAACTAAACGTCACAGGCACCTCTTTTACTGAACCCTCAAGTCAAAGGTCCACATATACTATCACAACCTTTTGATTCGTCACCGACTCTCCGAGAGTGAATACCGTGTGACTGAATCAAGTATGAGTCGTGTTCGAGTATACTAGTCCCACCGATATACTTATAACTATGCTATCAAGATATGCACACGTTCTAGCATTAGTTATACAAGTCTTATTAAAACCTAATGCCCATTTAAGTTTATTGACTTGTGAATGATTTATGTAAATAAACTTTAAACACTTCCAGTGCATTTTCTCTTATCCGATAACGAGAATGGAATATTCGATTTATGTACATAGACTTCATTTCAATGTTTACCAAATCAAGAATGCATTTGAAATACAATAAATAGTGAATGAATCGTATTGCTTTTTTATTAATTATTCCATAATTACAAGTACAATGCCCATACTCTCTCATCCCGTGAGTGGCACTCGAGGGCATATTCCTAACAATCTCTCACTTGCACTCAATGCCACACATCATGGTATCTAATACCCATGTTCTTCAGATGTCTTTCTAAGACGGCCTGAGATAATGGCTTACTCAGCGGGTCAGAGACATTGTCTCTTCTGAGTCTACTCTTGCAACAAAATATATCCTTTTTCGACCATCTCTCGAACGATGTGGTACTTTCTCTATATATGCCTGGTGTTGTGGTGAGCCCTCGGCTCCTTGGCTTGGGCGACAGCTCCATCATTATCACAGAATAGTGATATAGGAAACTCCGCATTAGGCACCACTTGAAGTTCTTGTATAAACTCCTGCATCCAAAATGCTTCTTTGCTAGCTTCTGAGGCAACTTGGTACTCTGCTTGGCAGGTGGAATCTGCAGTAGCGGTTTGCTTGGAGCTTCTCCAAGATACTGCTCCTCCATTGAGAGTAAACAAATACCCATATGTCGACTTAGAGTCGTCATTGTCTCCTTGAAAATCAGAATCGGTGAATCCAATCACCCTTAGTTCTCCACCACCCTAAGTAAGAACCAAATCTCTATTTCTTCTTAAGTACTTAAGAATGTTCTTTACGGCAGTCCAGTGTTCCCTTCCTGGGTTTGCTTGAAATCGACTTACCATACTCACAGCGTAGGCTAAGTCTGGTCTCGTACACAATATAGCGTACATGAGGCTACCCACTGCTGAGGCATAGGGTACCTTACTCAGCTCTTTCTTGTCTTCCTCACTTTGAGGACAAATTTCCGTGGCGAGATGAATTCCATGTCGCATGGGAAGGAAACCTCTTTTAGATTCATCCATCTTGAATCTTCTCAGGATTTTATCTATATAGAGGGCTTGGGAAAGTCCTATAATTCTTCTCGATCAATCTTTGTAAAGACGGATCCCCAGAATATAGGAAGCTTCTCCCAAGTCTTTCATGGAGAATGTTTTAGAAAGCCAAGCTTTCACAGTGCTGAGTATTGCTATGTTATTTCCTATAAGTAGAATATCATCTACATATAGTACTAAGAACGCAATGTTGCTCCCACTGACCTTTTTGTAAACACATGGTTCCTCCTCATTTCGCACGAAGTCAAAATCCTTGACTTTTTCGTCAAATTGAAGGTTCCAACTCCGAGAAGCTTGCTTCAGCCCATAAATGGATCGTTGAAGCTTACACACCTTATGAATATTAGCTTTGGACACAAAACCCTTAGGCTGTTCCATATAGATTTTCTCCTCGAGGTATCCATTTAGAAAAGCCGTTTTGACGTCCATTTGCCATATTTCATAATTGTAATAGGCAGCAATGGCAAGCATCATGTGAATCGACTTGATCATAGCTACGGGCGAGAAGGTATCATGATAATCGATCCGTTCCCTTTGGGTATAACCCTTTGCCACAAGCCTGGCCTTATAGGCGTCAACCTTGCCATCCCCATCAGTCTTTCTCTTATAGATCCATTTATTTCCAATAGTCCTCATGCCAGTTGAAAGATCTACTAGAGTCTAGACCTGATTGGTATGCATTGAGTCCATCTCAGCTTCCATTGCTTCTTGCCATTTATCGGAGTCTACATCCACTATCATTTGGTCATAGGTGACAGGGTCGTTTTCACTACTATCAGGTGCGTCATGGGGACCCAGTTCCTCGACATGTGTATAGCCATACATCTCAGGTAAGTGAGACACCCTATAAGACCTTCGAAGTGGAGGTTGTGTTACAATAGGTTCGGTTCCTGATCCCTGATCAGATGTCTCCTTAGGACTTTCATTATGTTCTTCCAAAGAGATATTTCTACCCGAGCCACCTTCATGAATGAACTCATCCTCAAGGAAGTGCGCTTGTAAAGCCACAACGACCCTATGGTATTCTGGCATGTAGAATAGATAACCCATCGAGTCCTCTGGGTATCCAATAAAACGTCTCTTGATGGACCTCGCTTCTAATTTGTCCACATTAGCCTTCTTGACATAGGCTGGACATCCCCAAATCCTTATGTGATTAAGACTTGGTTTCTTACCCTTCCACATCTCATGCGGGGTGATAGGAACAGATTAGGAAGGACATCTATTAAAGATATAGGCAACGGTTAGTAAGGCATACCCCCATAGGTAAATTGGTGAATCAGTGTAATTTAAGATGGAGCGAACCATGTCCAACAAAGTCCGATTTCTCCTTTCTGAAACACCTTTTAACTGTGGGGTTCCTGGCGGCGTGAATTGTGAAACTATTCCATGTTCTTTAAGGAACTCATCAAACTATGTGCTCATATATTCGCCACCTCGGTCCGACCGAAGTGCTTTGATATGACATCCAGTCTGTTTTTCAACTAGGGCCTTAAATTCTTTGAATTTAGTAAAAGGCTTCGGATTTATGTTTCATTAAGTACACAATCCTATACCTAGTATGATCATCTGTGAATGTTATGAAATATTGATATCCATCTCGGGCCACTTCTAAAGCACCACAAACGTCGATATGTACCAACCCATGTTTATCAGCAGCCATTTCAAAAGTCCCTATGGAGGGGGACTTAGACATTTTGCCTCTAAGGCAAGATTCACAAGTTGGATAGGGTTCCACACCCAATGGACTTAAAATTCCATCTTTCTCTATTTTCTGAACCTTGGTCTGACCAACATGACCAAGTCTAAGGTGCCACTTAAGAGCTTGATTAGTATCTTGTCTGCCACGTTTCCTAGTTATAGTGTTCACTACTGTTTTATTTTGTAAGTTTAGATGATATAAACCATTCAACAATGTAGTTGTCCTAACTAATTTATTTCGAAAATAAATTTTACAACCACCATTGCCAATGAAGAAAAAAATCCTTTCCAGTCCAAGACTGGAATGGATACAATGTTTTTTTGCCCCTTGGGCAAAACAAGTACTTCATCTAACGTCAAAATAAAACCGGATTCTAAACCCAGTAGGATTGATCCAATATCGGTTGCCTCGACACTTTGTCCGCTTCCGACAGTGATCATTACTTCCCCAGCTTCAAGTTTCCTACTTCGTTCTAGATTCTGATTCATAGTACAAATATGAGAAGTGGCACCTCAATCCAGAATCCATAAAGCAGAATATAGAGTGGCGGAACAATTGGTTTCAAAAACAAAAAGTTCCGTACCTGATGCTCCATTAATCTTAGGACAAGTCCTATGCCAGTGGCCCAGCTCACCACATTCAAGGCATTTGTCCGTAGGTTTTGGACCACCTGCCTTTTGAACCTTTCGGGCCACGCCCTTTCCTTTCTGCAGCCTTTTCTTGGGTTTGTACTACTCTTAGTTCTTTTTATTCTTGTTCTTGAACCTCCGAGGCCAATAAGAAATCACAAGAGCAGCCTCCCTCGGTTTAGTCTTCATGTTGGACTGTGCCGTCACCAGTTTATTCATTAGCCCAGCTAACGTGCATGAAATTTCATTACAGTTGAAATTCATTATAAACTGCATGAAGGAGTCAGGGAGAGATTGAAGGACGAGATCAATTTGGAGGGATAAATCCATATTAAAGTTGAGCACCTCGAGCCTCTCAATCATAGAGATCATCTTGAGGACGTGGTCTCCCACTTTCTCCCCTTCTTACATCCTACCACTGAACAACTGCTTCGATATCTCATATCTAGTAGTCCTACTGTGCTATCCATAAAGTTCGGTCAAGTGTGCGATAATCTGCCTAACAGAAGTCATTTTCGCGTGCGCTCTCTGCAGCTCATTAGTCATTGAGCCCATTATAAAGCCACAGACCTGTAATACCCGAGATTTCTGATGTGTATTTGAACCTTGTGATATTGTATTTGTTGTATTTTAATATGAGTATTATTCTCCGTATTTCATGATCCGGTGATTGTTGAGCGCATGATTGCATGAATGTGTTCTAAGTGGTGATTTTGCACATGTAGCACACGCTATCGACTTAGCATAGCGTACGCTAAATTGGGTTCGTAGCGCACGCTATGTATGAACCTTAGCGCACGCTATACGTAGTCAGCATGATTAAGACAGGGTGGTAGGTGAGATCAGCCGCGGATCTTGGTCTGATCATGTCGGGATGAACCTGGACGGCTTTCGGGAAAAGCCGAGTCAACGCGGTAGCGCACGCTACTGATATGAGGATAGCGCACGCTAAATGTCGAGTACAGTGAGGTCAGTAAGCTTCGTATGGCCGTTAGCGCACGCTATGGATATGGACTAGCGCGCGCTAATAACCATTTTCTATTTCTAGGACATCACTCTTTTTCTTTTTTCAGACCTTTTCACTTCCCAAATCCGAACTTTTAGACTTAGAGAGTTACTTCCTCCATTCTCAACCTCTCATATCATCATCCTTGCACGAGTTTGAAGATTGTAGATCATTGGAGATTGGTGTTCAAAGCACTTGGTGTTGGATTTCTTCAAGCTCCTCCTTGTTTTTTACTACTTTGAGGTAGGTGATTCTTCACCAATTTAAGTAGTATTCTTAAGGATATTTTGATCATGATTTGGGATTATCTAGTCAGTTACATTCGTACGTAGTCGAACATCATGTGTTAGAAGGATATTTTCGATGTTTCGGTACTTCTTCATCGTATAAACCATTGAACCTTTTAGTGTTTGAACTCCTAGCATATTCATGAAGCTTCAAGACCGATTATGACCAGTTATGGAAATTATCAAGTTCTTATGTTTTTACATAATGGAATTATACGTTTTGGGACATAGAATGGATTGAACTTAGGATATCTTCTTGAAAATCAAGATGAATTATGGTGTTGTGATGATTATACGTATCCTTGTATCTCGAAGTCGTTTAATCCGTAAAGATCATTCATAAACCGTATGAGCATGATATGCATGGAGATGACATGTATTAACACTGAAGATTTTATGAGTTTCTTCACCGTTAGATCAAGTCTGCTTCCCAGTAGTAAACTGCCATGCACGGTTAGCGCACGCTAAAATATGTATATTAACGTGCGCTATCGGGAATGAGTTAACGTACGCTACGTTTGGTACGTAACGTACGTTATGTCATCAGTCGAGTCAGTCGGCTGATCAGAGAGGACTGTCAGTACATAGTTAGCGTACGCTAGACTTAGTCGTTTACGTACGATAACGAGCAGTCTTAGCGCACGTTACGTAGAACACGTAGCGTACGCTAAGTAGTTCAGGCAGATTACATTTTAAGAGTTTTCGGCCGTAGATCGGATTGCTAGACATTCATACGACATGAGATGAATTCTATATTATTTCTTTTGTTAAGGTTCGATCTTGCTACGTTGATCGAAGGAGGCGGCCTTCGAGTGTGTTGAGATCATTGGAGTGATTAGTTCTTGCCATATTTGAGGCAAGTATCGTGAATTGTTAATATTGGTATTTGAGCATGTATTTGGTTTATTCATGTTGTTGAACATGGGATTTATTTCGTTGAATTGTCATGATAATTGTTATCTAGTGTTTGTATGTTCATGTTGATGGACATAGTGATTTTGCATATATGTATGCATGAGTTGTATTTGCGTATGTTGTACGATCTATGCTGAGGGCGCTGGATCGGATGTCCACCTCGTGTTGGTCCGACGGGATCATCTTGGGATCTAGGCTGAGGGCGCTGGATCATTGGACGGGTTTTTCCACCTCATGTTGGTCCGACGGGATCATCTTTGGATCTATGCTGAGGGCGCTGGATCATTGGAATACCCATACTGTGTTAATGGAATCTTGTGGATTCGCATTGTCGGATTCCGGTAGCGAAAGTCCGTGTGGTGTATCTTGTTATGTATTGTTGATGCATATTCGATTTATATGATACTTGTACTAGCATCGTTTTGCTAACCCCTTCGGGGGTGGACATTTGTTTTGATGTTCAGGTAGCCGATGAGCGGGGAAACAACCACAGTACCGACGTGATGACGAAGGGGATCAGTGATGTTTATGGTTTTTGTGATTTGTCTTCTTGGTTCACTTTCAGTACTCGAGTACGTGTATTTTTAATAATATCATTTCGATATGGTTGTATTAATTAAATGGATCAGTTGGAACCGGTTATGTATTTCGAACTTTTGTGGTATTGTTGGTTTATATTTATATTTCTTTTAATTAGCCTTGTAAATCCTTACTTAAAGGGTTTACTGCGCTGTAATTATTCCGAATATCTCGGGGTGTTACAGAATATGGTATCGGAGCTAAGATTCACGGATATCTTGGCAGTCGGGTTTTAGTTGGGTCTGTTTACGTTATTTGATTTACGGGTCGTTCGTAACATCACTGTTCAGCCAAAGTCGTCATGTGGACCGTGGTTGTAAGTCTCCTAATCTCTTATACTACCGTTTTACGTAATTTCTGTTTTGTGAGTATTGACGGGCTTTATTTTGAAAATTTTGTCCTGGATATTGAGTAATTGTGTTTACAGTATGTTGAGGGGAGGACGTGGACGCGGACGCGGACGTGGTAATGTGAGACAAGAGGATTCCGCAACTACCCCCAGAATTATCGGCTAGTCGAACCGATTCCCATTCTAGAGGACAGCAGGGATCAGCGAATGACGACGAGAATCCTAACATGCCGGGAGTGCTTGGCGAGTAGTGGCTCGAGATAAACCGATTCGCTCGAGTAGTTGACCGCATGCAGGCAGCGATGGGGCAAAGACACCACGAGGATAACTGGGGAGACAGATGGCTCGCTGAGGTGGTCAAATTGCACCCGCCAAAATTTGACGGATCTGCTGAGGCACTTACTTGGGATCATTGGCTAAAGGAGTTAGAGAAGATATTTGCGGGTATTAACTATCCCGAGGATCGGAAAGTTCCTATTGCCCAGTATTTTACAGGGGAGGCTTTTGGTGGTGGGAAGCTATTCGACACGAGAATCATAATACTTGGACGGAATTCAAACTAATGATGGAAGCACAATATTGTCCTCGTCCGATTAGAGAGGCTAAAATCCGGCAGTTTTCTCACCGCGAGTTCGGAAGCATCGCAGAGACTTAATCAAAACTTTTAATCATCAGCTGACTTGTGTGCGACACTTGGTCAGAACGGAGGCAGAAAAGATTTTTCATTTCGATATGCGGATGAAGCCGGAGATTCAACAGTACATGTCCGGATTCGAGTGTACTACGTTGCGACAGTATCAGGACCAAGCGCTGGCCTACGACATGAAAGAGGCGGCGGTGGAGAAATCGATGGAGGCAAAGAAGCAGAAAGTGTCCGGTAACTTCTCGGAAAACAAGAGTAGTGGGCCCCGCAAAGTCCAGTCTTCATTTTATTCATCTAGGAAACCTCCACATCCTTCTAGAGGTGGAAAGAAGTTCCGGACAACATCAGCAGTTTCGGACGCATCAAAGAAATGCTATAATTGTGGTCGAGCAGGGCATATTCGACGTGATTGCCCCGCATCTTCTGTGACTTGTTTCGATTGTGGGCAAGAAGGGCACCGTGCGGCTTTCTGTGGAGTTGCGACTAGATCATTTAGTACTCCACTCCAGCGCCAGTTCCGACGGAGATAAGTGTGAACCAGACGCAACAGAGTGGATTTCAGCAGCAGAATGTTGGGAAGAGAGAGACATCCAGTGATCGGTCCGTTCCTCCACGCCTGTACGAGATGAGGAAATCTGACGATCAGAACACTACTGTTGCATCAGGTACGATTCAGATCCTTTTGCAACCAGTTAGTGTCTTATTCGATTCAGGAGCTACACATTCTTTCATATCATTGAACTGTGTTAATCGTTTGAAAATCTCGTGTTTATTTGATTGTGAACCTTATGTTGTGGGTTTGCCGAGCGGAGAGAGAATTGTGGGAACCCTAGAAACTAGAGATTTTCCAGTGTCTATAGGAGGGAGAGATTAGCCATCGAATCTTATTGTAGTAGACATCCATGGTGACGATTTAATTCTTGGAGACGATTGGCTCAACCGTTATGGAGCTATTTTGAATTACCGACAGAGAGTCATTTCTATCATTGCTGATGACGGATCTGAACACTTATTCAGAGGATGGAGACCGGGAAGCTCGGGAAAATTGATCAAAAGCAACTGGAGGGATTATTGCAGAAGGGTTACATTCAACCTAGCGTTTCTCCTTGGGGAGCACCCGTTCTCTTTGTCCGGAAGAAAGATGGATCCCTCCGATTATGTATTGATTACAGGGAGGTAAACAAGGTGACGATCAAGAACAAGTATCCTATACCTCGGATCGACGACTTGTTTGATCAACTGCAAGGGGCAAGGATATTCTCGAAGATTGACTTGCGATCAGGATATCATCAGTTGAGAATTAAGGAATTTGATATACCAAAATCTACTTTCAGATCCCGGTACGGGCACTATGAATTCGTGGTGATGCCATTCGGACTTACCAATGCTCCTGCGGTATTTATACAATTGATGAATCGGGTATTCTTAGAGTACCTAGATAAGTTTGTGGTCGTTTTCATTGACGACATCTTGATCTATTCGAAAGACACAGAGGAGCATGCCGAGCATTTGCGTGTGGTTTTGAGCACCTTGAGGAATGAACAGCTTTATGCGAAGCTTTCCAAATGCGAGTTCTGGCTTAGGGAAGTAACCTTCCTTGGGCATGTGATATCGATTGTGAGTTCGGGATGGACCGAAGAAAGCCGAAGCAATCTTGGAATGGGAAGCTACTAATAACGAGAAAGAAGTCCAAGCTTCTTAGGACTTGCTGGATATTATCGCCGTTTTGTAGAGGATTTTCCAAAATTGCTCGTCCGCTCACTCATTTATTCTGAGAAGACTCAAAAGTTCACGTGGGATGAGAAATGCAGTGGTTTTGATGAACTTAAGAAGAGACTAACGACACCTATATTAGCGTTACGGATGGGCCCGATGGATTCATGGTATACTGACGATGCTTTAAATCGAGTGCAGGATGTGTGTTGATGCAAAAGGATAAGGTGATTGCCTATGCTTCTCGACAGTTGAAACCGTACAAAGTTAATTACCTGACTCATGATCTGGAGTTAGCAGCTGTGGTCTTTGCCTTGGAAATTTGGCGACATTATTTATACGGCACTCATTGTCAGATCTTTACAGATCATAAAAGCCTCAAGTACATTTTCAGTCGGAAAAAATTAAACATGAGGCAGAGAAGGTGGCTGGAATTGATCAAGGATTACGATTTGGAAATCCTCTATCATCCAGGTAAAGCAAACATAGTTGCTGATGCATTGAGCCGTAAACCTGTTTCTCTTCGAGTGTTAGAAGCACTTACGTCCCAAACCAGCATTCAACGAGAACTGATCCGCGAAGGGATTGAAGTATGGTCACCAGGAATCCAAGGGCAACTATATGTGATGGAACTGACCTCGTCACTAGTCGAGGAAATCAAATCTAAGCAGTTGAACGATTCTCTGATCCTTCGGTTATGTGACGAAGTAAAGAAAGGAAAGGCCCCAGGATTCGTGATACAAGATGATGGAGTTCTGAGATTTCAGAGTCGACTTTGCGTTCCCGATGATGATGATTTGAGACGGACAATTCTGAAGGAAGCTCACGGTACGCCTATTCTATTCACCGGGCGTGATAAGATGTATAAGGATCTTAAACAAAACTTCGGTGGGGAAATATGAAGAGGGGCGTAGCGATGCGTTTGAAGTGTTTGACTTGTCGGCGAGTTAAGATTGAACATCGGCGACAGTAGGAATGTTAAAGCGCTTAGATCCCTGAGTGGAAGTGGGAGGATATCTCGATGGATTTCATCACCAATATGCCAAGGACCAAGACGGGAACGAACATGATTTGGGTTATAGTTGATCGACTAACCAAGTCGGCTCATTTCCTAGGAATTAAAGACACGTGGGGACCCGAGAAATTGGCACGAGTATTTATTGCGGAGATAGTGAGATTGCATGGGACGCCAAAGACCATTATTTCAGATCGAGATGGTCGCTTTGTGTCGCACTTCTGGAAGTCAATTCACAGGGCTTTGGGGACCGAGCTGAACTTTAGCACGGCTTATTATCCTCAGACGGACGGTCAGTCTGAAAGGACGATACAAACAGTAGAAGACACGCTTAGAGCTTGTGCTTTGGATTGGTCAACTGATTGGGAAGTTCATTTGCCGTTGATTGAATTCACCTATAACAATAGTTGGCATGCTTCTATTAAGATGGCACCATTTAAATCTTTGTACGGGAGAAGATGCCGATCACCCCTGTGCTGGGATGATTCTTCGGACTTGATCGGGACGGAACTCGAATTGATAGTTCAGACTCAAGAGAAGATAGCTTTAATTCGGGAAAGACTGTTGACTGCCCAGAGTCGACAGAAGTCTTATGCAGATGTGCGTCGTCGCCCGCTAGAGTTCGACATTGGGGACCACGTACTATTGAAGATGTCTCCTACACGAGGAATTTTCCGTTTTGGGAGGAAAGGTAAGCTAAGTCCGAGATATATCGGACCATTTGAGATCCTCGAGAGAGTTGGGGATTTAGCATACAGAGTGGACTTACCGCCATCGCTGAGTCACGTTCACAATGTGTTTCATGTATCCCAATTGCGGAAGTATGTACCAGATCCCACTCATATCATTGAGTTCGATGAGATCGAGATAGCTAATGACGGCACCTTCGAAGAGAGACCAATAAAGATACTTGAGAGTCGGATCAAACAATTGAGGAATAAACCAATACCCTTGGTTAAAGTACAATGGTCACGACACGGAGTTAAAGAGGCCACTTGGGAAACGGAGGACAATATGAAGACTAGGTATCCGGAGTTGTTTTCATCTTAAGTTTCGGGACGAAACTTCTTTTTAGGGAGAGAGGATGTAATACCCGAGATTTCTGATGTGTATTTGAACCTCGTAATATTGTATTTGTTGCATTTTGATCCGAGTATTATTCTTCGTATTTCATGATCCGGTGATTGTTGAGCGCATGATTGCATGAATGTGTTCTAAGTGGTGATTTTGCACATGTAGCGCACACTATCGACTTAGCGTAGCGTACGCTAAATTGGGTTCATAGCGCACGCTATACGTAGTCAGCATGATTAAGACAGGGTGGTAGGTGAGATCAGCCGCGGATCTTGGTCTGATCATGTCGGGATGAACCTGGACGGCTTTAGGGAAAAGCCGAGTCAACGTGGTAGCGCACGCTACTGATATGAGGATAGCGCACGCTAAATGTCGAGTACAATGAGGTCAGTAAGCTTCGTATGGCCGTTAGCGCACGCTATGGATATGGACTAGCGCGCGCTAATAACCATTTTCTATTTATAGGACAGCACTCTTTTTCTTTTTTCAGACCTTTTCACTTCCCAAATCCGAACTCTGAGACTTAGAGAGTTACTTCCTCCATCCTCAACCTCTCATATCATCATCCTAGCACGAGTTTGAAGATTGTAGATCATTGGAGATTGGTGTTCAAAGCACTTAGTGTTGGATTTCTTCAAGCTCCTCCTTGTTCTTCACTACTTTGAGGTAGGTGATTCTTCACCAATTTAAGTAGTATTCTTAAGGATGTTTTGATCATGATTTGGGATTATCTAGTCAGTTACATTCGTACGTAGTCGAACATCATGCGTTAGAAGGATATTTTCGATGTTTCGGTACTTCTTCATCGTATAAACCATTGAACCTTTTAGTGTTTGAACTCCTAGCATATTCATGAAGCTTCAAAACCGATTATGACCAGTTATGGAAATTATCAAGTTCTTATGTTTTTACATAATGGAATTATACGTTTTGGGACATAGAATGGATTGAACTTAGGATATCTTCTTGAAGATCAAGATGAATTATGGTGTTGTGATGATTATACGTATCCTTGTATCTCGAAGTCGTTTAATCCGTAAAGATCATTCATAAACTGTATGAGCATGATATGCATGGAGATGACATGTATTAACACTGAAGATTTCATGAGTTTCTTCACCATTAGATCAAGTCTGCTGCCCAGTAGTAAACTGCCATGCACGGTTAGCGCACGCTAAGATATGTATATTAACGTGCGCTATCGAGAATGAGTTAACGTACGCTACGTTTGGTACGTAACGTATGTTATGTCATCAGTCGAGTCAGTCAGCTGATCAGAGAGGACTGTCAGTACATAGTTAGCGTACCCTAGACTTAGTCGTTTACATACGCTAACGAGCAGGCTTAGCGCACGTTACGTAGAACACGTAGCGTACGCTAAGTAGTTCAGGCAGATTACATTTTAAGAGTTTTCGGCCATAGATTGGATTGCTAGACACTCGTACGACATGAGATGAATTCTATATTATCTCTTTTGTTAAGGTTCGAGCTTGCTATGTTGATCGAAGGAGGCGGCCTTCGAATGTGTTGAGATCATTGGAGTGATTAGTTCTTGCCATCTTTGAGGCAAGTATCGTAAATTGTTAATATTGGTATTTGAGCATGTATTTGGTTTATTCATGTTGTTGAACATGGGATTTATTTCGTTGAATTGTCATGATATTCGTTATCTAGTGTTTGTATGTTCATGTTGATGGACATAGTGATTTTGCATATATGTATGCATGAGTTGTATTTGTGTATGTTGTACGATCTATGCTGAGGGCGCTGGATCATATGTCCACCTCGTGTTGGTCCGACGGGATCATTGGACGGGTTTTTCCACCTCGTGTTGGTCCGACGGGATCATCTTGGGATCTATGCTGAGGGCGCTGGATTATTGGAATACCCATACTGTGTTAATGGAATCTTGTGGATTCGCATTGTCGGATTCCGGTAGCGGAAGTCCGTGTGGTGTATCTTGTTATGTATTGTTGATGCATATTCGATTTATATGATACTTGTACTAGCATCGTTTTGCTAACCCCTTCGGGGGTGGATATTTGTTTTGATGTTCAGGTAGCCGAGGAGCGGGGAAACAGCCACAGTACCGACGTGACGACGAAGGGGCTCAGTGATGTTTATGGTTTTTGTGATTTGTATTCTTGGTTCACTTTCAGTATTCGAGTACGTGTATTTTTAATAATATCATTTCGATATGGTTGTATTAATTAAATGGATCAGTTGGAACCGGTTATGTATTTCGAACTTCTATGGTATTGTTGGTTTATATTTATATTTCTTTTAATTAGACTTGTAAATCCTTACTTAAAGGGTTTACGGCGCTGTAATTATTCCGAATATCTCGGGGTGTTACAGGACCAGCACGTCATCCTTGACCCATTTTTCATGGACGTCAACTCTTCCTGATTACCCCTAGCCCGGATTGGAGTCGGTGGAATGTCCGCCTCCAAGATGTATCCCAGAGACTCCATGCTGAGTACAATCATCATATTCCGCAACTAGTCAACAAAGTTGGGGCCAGTTAGAGATTCTTTTCAAGTAGTATTGCAAGTGGGTTTTTAGCCATTTTAGAGAGATAAAGTTTCGTTTTTCTGCATAGTGTTGTTGCCCAAAATATTTATCCGAAGATTAATACTGCTGGAAGACGGACAACAAACAACAATTTGCGGGAGCACTTCCGAGAGAATATGAATAAACACAAGATTTGCCGGGTTTGTTAGGCCCGGGCTTGTATCCACGAATATTTGTATTAATAACATCTCGCGAGAGCATTCAAGCCCGGGCCTAACAAACCCGGCAAATCTTGTGTTTATTCATATTCTCTCGGAAGTGCTCCCGTAAATTGTTGTTTGTTGTCCGTCTTCCAGCAGTATTAATCTTCGGATAAATAGCTAGTCGGTCGGCAAAGGCCGAGCCTCAGGACTGACACCACGTGCAAGAGCCGAGACAAGATCCGCGAATCACGGATCGTTGACCACAGCCTGGCAGAATCTTTCCGCCAGCCGAGACAAGATCCGCGAATCACGGATCGTTGACCACAGCCTGGCAGAATCTTTCCACCAGCCGACAAGCCCGCCGAAAGTTGTCAGTAGGGCCGCATGTGACAGTGACTCTGGACGCGTGCTGGCTCCTCATTAATTGCCAGTGTTGCCACCGTAGCCTTGGACTTTAGGCAGACTGCCAGCATCTACTTTGGACTTTAGCCCGACAGCCCGTGTGATCGCCCCATTATAATAATGGCCGGAAGGCGATCGCCCGCAAAAAGACAAGACTCGGCTGCCCCTATATATACAAGGCTCCCTGCACTTGTCCAAGGGATCCAAAATTCTTGAGAACACACGGAAATTCTTCTGCACAGAACCGAATTTCTGCTCCAGAACTTCAACTCCACCGGAAATACTTCAAACTTCCACGAGATTTCACACAGCACTTGGCTATCTCCAACTCTTGGCAACAGCTATCTTTCGGTACTTCTTCTCTCGGCGGAGCTAACAAGCCGCGGAGGTGGAGTTGATTCATCCGACGCTTCCCCGCGCAAGGACTCCTCTAGATCGAGACCGCACGCCCTTCGTTTAAATACGAGGCGAGGCGCAGCCTAACAGAGGACCCTCATAATAAAGTGAGTCACGAGACACTCAATGTCTTCGCGCATCAAGACACGGTCATGGGGTCGGTCCATCGAACTCCGCGACTGTGCACAATTCCTCAAACAAGCGAAACCATCAAGTTTCCGAGGGGGATCGGCCAATGTTGTTTTTTGCAGGTACAAGACCGAAAGATAGCTAGCCAATCGACCATGATAGCCCAAGTCCGAATCCAAAGTCAGCTCAACAAGATCGCCCGTCCTCATCTTACACGATCGCCAGCAAGAACCACCTCGCCCCATGTCTTCGACATAAGAGCAAGCTGGGGGGCAATTGTTGTGTCGAGAATTATACTCTCCGACCGGCGATCGCCTCGGAGATCGGGCGACCTAGCCACTGCCGAGCAGTAGGCGAAGCTGCGACCGGCGACACAGCGACCTAGCCTTAGCCCGGCGGGCAAGTCAAATCGGCCGGCCAAGAAGGTCCCAGGACAAGTCCGGTGCGGCGATCGACATCATTTACGATCGTCTCTCGGTACTTGGCGGCCAAACTCTGGCGACCGACTAGCGGACGACCATCTCTCGGCACTGCCGACCAGGCCCTTGGTGACCGACCGTCCGACCCTCGGCGGCGGCGATAGCCATCCCGGTCGGCAAAGGCGAGCCTCGGGATCGACACCACGTGCGAGCGAGACAAGATCGCGAATCACGGATCGTTGACCCACGACTGGCGAGAATCTTTCCGCGGTAGAGACAAGATCCGCGAATCACGGATCGTTGACCCTGACTTTGCGAGAATCTTTCCACCGGTAGACAAGCCGCGAAAGTTGTCGGTAGGGCCGCATGTGACGGTGACTGCGGGCGCGTCGGCTCCTCATTGGGCTTGCCAGTGGCCGCCACCGTAGCCTTGGACTTTAAGCGGTGCCCGGCCATCTACTTTGGACTTTAGCAGAAACGGCCGTGTGATCGCCCCATTATATAATGGCCGGAAGGCGATCGCCCGCAAGAAGACAAGACTCGGCTGCCCCTATATATGTAATACCCGGTTGTAATTCATTCAGCAATTATCAGTCTGTATTTATCATTCATTTTTCGTAGCGAGGAATCGGAGTATTCGGATTTTTTTTACCTTGTCC
The DNA here is from genome assembly GCA_033398695.1 of Orobanche coerulescens. Classification (NCBI taxonomy): domain Eukaryota; kingdom Viridiplantae; phylum Streptophyta; class Magnoliopsida; order Lamiales; family Orobanchaceae; genus Orobanche; species Orobanche coerulescens. Next base: position 21,577,796 of record CM065805.1, on the reverse strand, counting down.
ACCATTGAGCTACGGCCGTAAGGATTGTAGGTTACGGCCGTAACAAGGATTTGTTGTTTTCAGGCCATTTTGGACGAATGGGACTTACGGCCATAAGGGTTGCAGCATACGGCCGTAAGTTGAGAAGGTACGGCCGTAAGGCTGGCCGGCTATGGTCGTACGTGTCCAGCAGGCTGCCCAGGCGTTTTTGGCCAAAGGCGAGTTACGGCCGTAAGAAGGGTAGGATACGGCCGTAAGTGGTATTCGTAAATTTTAGGTTTGGTCGGGCAAGGGGGACTTACGGCCGTAAGGGTTGCGGCATACGGCCGTAAGACGAGGAAGGTACGGCCGTACGAGTTGGCCGGATACGGCCGTCTGGCAGGCGAGTGCACAGTCATTTTCGGCGAAGGGCTTACGCCGTAAGTTTGGCCGGATACGTCCGTATCACCGAGTTACGCCGTAAGGTGTGCGGAATACGGCCGTAAGGGTGTCGGCGGATGTTTTTAGCGAAGCGAGTTACGCCGTAACTCGGGGCGATTACGGCCGTAAGTGCAGCCGGCGAGCTTTGGACGAAGCCGAGTTACGGCCGTATGAGGGCCGAGTTACGGCCGTAACTTCCGGCAGTATTTAAGGACCAGGCCGGGACTTTTTCAGCATTTTTCATCCCTTTTCTTCTTGGTTCCGAGAGAGAGACTTGAGGGAGAGTTTTTGCCATCATCAATCATTTGAGTGTGTAATTTTCATCATCTTCATTCATTTGGGAAGCTTGGATACTCGTTTTAACTCGTGTTCATCGGATCGAAGTGATTGGATCTTCAAGAGGTAATTTCTTCAACATCTTGGATTTCGATTTTGTGTTGTGATATGATGTTCTGGACGTTATAATCATGTTATATGAAGGGATATGTATATGATTATAAGTGTGTATAAAGATTCATTGGATTATTGAAGAATTATTCAAGAACACTTTGAATATTGTGTTGGATTTTGGGGGTTTTCGTAGACTCGTCCGATTTATCCGATTTGAAGCTTGAGAACCTTGAGATTATGATGTATCTATACCGTATGCGTGCTTTCTCTACGATTTTACGAATTAGGTTGTGCCGTTTTCGGACTTGAGGGAGTTTGAGCGACTTTCCAACCTCCAATTGTTTACCCGTGTATTTTTCGTGAATCGTAGACGGGTTTCGGGGGTTTCTTCGTGTAAATTGAGTATGGATATTTGACTATCATATTTCCTTGCGAATCGTTTAGGTGCCGGAAGCGCGTTCTTGGACCTACCGAACTCATACCCTTCCTCCGTTCGATTTCTCGATGTCTCAAAGGCAAGTATACATTTATGATTGTACGTTCTCGACTTTGAAAGTAAGAAGTATTGATGGTATAATATGAACGAACCATTTTTACGGCATTCATAGATATATTGATGGCATATTATGAACGAACCGTTTTTACGGCATTCATATATGTATTAATGGCATGTAATGAATGAACCGTTTTTACGGCATTCCTACATGTATCGGCGTATGATATGAACGAACCGTTTCTACGGCATTCACATACATATCGGCGTATGATATGAACGAACCGTTTCTACGGCATTCACATACGTCTTATTGTGGCACTATGAGATTTTAGTTATTCCGGAATACTAGTCTTGAATTGATGAATTGACGGTTACATTTACTTTATTGTCGAGGAGTATTATGTTTCATACTTGATATACTTGCACTAGCTATTCGACGGCTAAACCCTTTATGGGGGAAATACGTTTTATGTATTTCGAGTTCGGGAGAAGCAGACGGGCGAGTGCGGGTCGGCATGAAGATGGTGGGCAAGTGTGATACTGTGTCTTTCTTCCAGTTATGTTTTGAGTTTTCCATTCAGTGTTGTTGTACTGGATTGGCTATTGAATACTCGAGTATTGTTTTCCATTTTCCTTGATGTTCCGGCCTGTGTTTGCCGAGGTTTTGATTCGTGCTATGATGTCTGTGGATACATTGGTTATGTTCTAAATACCTTTGTATTGTTTTTCATTCCATTGTGTGTAGACCTTATCGGTCAAAATTTATAGTTCCGCGTATGTTTAGCCTTGTGAGTCCCCCGGCGGGGCTTACGGCGCTGTAATATTCCCTGAATAACTTGGGGGTGTTACAGAATATGGTATCAGAGCTTAGGTCTATGGATACCTAGGCTGTTGGTCTTTTTGGGTCGAATGAGTCGTCATTTGTCCACAGTATCACTACTCTGCCATCATCACAGTGCGACCGGTACTTGTAAGACCTCTTACTCTTCTGGTGTTTCCTTATTCGTTATGCTTCTTTTTATTGGTATTCTTAAGAATCGATCACCTTAATGACGTGTGATTGAATTGTGCTTACGTACCTTGTGTGTTCTTCAGTATGTCAGCTGGTAGGGGCCGTGGCCGTGGTCGTGTCTGTGGACGAGGAAGAGGTAGTGGCGCGGCCGTTTCCATCAGTTCAGTTGCGGGGTCGACCAACCCCAGTTTGTCGAACTCGGTGCATCCCGACACCGAGAGTCAGCACGACCAGTCAGACGGTCAAGGGAACAACGCGGACGCTAGAGTTACGAATGCACTTCAACAATTGGCTACCCAGATGACTATTTTAGCCCAAACGGTTCAGCTGAATAACCCGAACCCAAACACGGATGCCTTACTTCAAAATGTAATCCGTATGCACCCTCCACAGTTTGGCGGTGCCACAGACCCGTTAGGCTGGGAAGACTGGCTAGCGGAATTGGAGAAGATTTTCGAGGCGGTTGATTGCCCCGAGGTGAGGAAAGTACCGATTGCTCAGTATTTCCTCACTAAGGAGGCCGCTACTTGGTGGAAGGTCATCAAGCCACAGGATCGTATTGCCACGTGGGATGAATTTAAGGAGCTCTTGGAGGCTGAGTTTTGTCCTTGGCCAGTGCGAGAGGGCCGAATCCGAGCCTTTTTCGAGGCTAAACCACAAGATATTCCCGTTTCACAGGCGATCATGGAGTACAACCAACAATTGATCCATGTGAAGGATCAAGTGCGTAACGAGCATGATAAGATCCGTTATTTTGATATGCGGATGAATTTGGACTTACGGCGATACATGGCCGGATTTGCTTGTACGACACTGAAAGAGTATCAGGACAGGGCCTTAGCCCATGATATGTTGAAACCCGACAATTATACCATTGAAGAACCGAAGAAGCAGATAGTCGCGGGAAGTTTTTCTGGTTCTAATGGTGGCAACTTTCAGAAGTCACTAACGACTAACCGTTTTGCCGGACAGTCGTCACGTTCTAATAAAGGGAAGAGGGGTTACCGTCCCACTCCGGGTACCTCAAATCGCACGGTGACATGCTATAATTGTGGCCGTCCAGGCCACTTTAATTCGGAATGCCCCTTTCCACCATTAAAGTGTCACACGTGCGGACAGATGGGGCATAGAGCGGTTTATTGTTCCGAACCGAACCAGACTTTGGACACTCGAGCTTCTGCCCCAACGCCACTTGATCAAAGTATGAATCAGCGACAATCTTTTGGTCAACCTCAGCAGAATTTTGGCAGGGGCCGGGGACGGGATCAGAACGCTGGAGGGGGAAACTCTAGCGTCGGTTCGGTGCAACCACGGGTTTATGAGATGCGTCGATCAGACGAACCCGACGCGGCGGTGGCTTCAGGTACCATCCATATTTTGTCTTATCCAGTCCGTGTACTTTTTGATACGGGTGCTACACATTCTTTTATTTCTCTTGAGTGTGTACGCCGTTTGAATATAACTTGTTTGACTGCTTGCGATCCCTTTATCGTGAAACTGCCTAGCGGGGATAGAATTGTGGGGAATCGGGAGATTAGAGATTTTCCGGTGATTATATCCGGTATAGAATGGTTATCGAATCTGATTGTAATTGATATGGAAGGCGAGGACGTGATTCTCGGCGAGGATTGGCTTGATAATCATCAAGCGATTATGAATTACCGTACCAAAGTTATCACCATGATGACTAAAGACGGATCTGAGTACTCATTTTTGGGACGTAAGTCGGGCCAATCCAAGTTACTTATCAGTGCCATGAAGGCCGTAAAACTTTTGAATAAAGGTTGTACGGGCTATTGGTGTTATGCTTTGAAAACGGAAGGAAATGTAGTAGATTTCTCCTCGATTCCGGTTGTAAATGAATATCCCGATGTTTTTTCGGATGATCTTCCGGGATTACCGCCAGTTCGAGAGATAGAATTTACCGTAGACTTAGAGCCAGATGCGGCTCCGATTTCTAAAGCACCTTATCGGATGGCACCTTCCGAGATGCAGGAATTGAAGACTCGGTTGGGAGAACTTTTGGAAAAAGGGTACATCAGACCGAGCGCTTCGCCTTGGGGCGCGCCTATTCTCTTCGTGAAGAAGAAAGATGGTTCACTACGTTTGTGCATCGACTATCGTGAGCTGAATAAAGTAACCATCAAGAATAAATATCCTTTGCCTCGTATAGACGATTTATTTGATCAATTGCAAGGAGATGCGGTTTTCTCGAAGATTGATTTAAGATACGGGTATTATCAACTCAGGGTGAGGGAGTCCGACGTTCCGAAGACGGCGTTTCGGACGAGATATGGGCATTATGAATTTGTAGTTATGCCTTTTGGGTTGACTAATGCGCCGGCAGTATTCATGCAATTGATGAATAAGATATTCATCGAGTACCTCGACAGGTGTGTAGTTGTCTTTATTGACGACATCTTGATCTATTCTCGAGATAAGGAGGAACATGCCCAACACTTGCGTTTGGTTTTAGACATTTTGAGAATCGAGCACCTCTATGCAAAATTCTCGAAATGTGAGTTTTGGTTGGAAGAAGTTATGTTTCTCGGCCATGTGATTTCGGCCGAAGGGGTTCGTGTAGACCCGCAGAAGATCGAGGCAGTGCTAGACTGGGCACCGCCTAAAAATGTTAAGGAAGTTCGTAGCTTTTTGGGCCTTGCTGGGTATTACCGTCGGTTTGTCGAGGGGTTCTCGAAACTCGCTCGACCGCTTACGAAATTACTCCAGAAGACCGAAAAGTTTATTTGGACGGATGAGAGACAACAGAGCTTCGATGGCGAAGAGACGTTTGAGGATTTGCGATCTATAGTGACGCTTGGGTCAAGGCACAGGCGTGTACTTATGCAGCATGATAAGACGATAGCTTTTGCGTCACGACAATTAAAGCCTTATGAGATGAATTATCCTACTCACGATTTAGAGTTGGCCGCAATTGTCTTCGCACTCAAGATTTGGCGGCATTATTTGTACGGTTCATCATGCCAGATTTATACCGATCACAAGAGCCTGAAGTATATTTTCAGTCAGAAAGAGATGAATATGAGACAGAGGCGTTGGTTAGAATTGATAAAGGATTATGATTTAGAAATTCTTTATCACCCCGGAAAAGCCAATGTTGTTGCGGATGCTTTGAGCCGCAAATCGGCATCTCTTCAAATGCTCGAGGTTCTTACACCCCAGACGAAAATTCGTCAGGATTTAATTGAGCAAGGGATAGAAGTTTGGCTCCACCGAGTACAGGGACAATTATGTGCTCTCGAAATTACATCGTCCTTAGTTGATGACATCAAAGGGAAGCAGTGGAGTGACCCGATGATTTCTCAACTGAAGGAAGATGTAATTAAAGGAAAAGCTCCTGGCTTTATGGTGCACGAGGATAGTATTCTGAGATTTCAGGGCAGACTTTGTGTTCCGAACGATTTAGAGTTGAGACAGAGAATTCTCCGAGAAGCTCATGCTACGCCTTACTCAATCCACCCCGGGACGAGTAAGATGTACAAAGATTTGAAACGAAATTTTTGGTGGAGTAACATGAAGAAGGATGTTACGGAGTTTGTACTATGGTGCTTGACATGTCAACAAGTCAAGATCGAACAACAACGACCAGCGGGGTTGTTGAAACCACTTCCCATTCCCGAGTGTAAGTGGGAAGACATCTCGATGGATTTCATCACTAGGATGCCGAGAACTCGGGCCGGAATGAATATGATTTGGGTAATTGTCGATCGGTTGACCAAGTCTGCACACTTCTTGGGTATTAAGGACACTTGGGGACCGGATAGACTAGCTCGAACTTTTATTACTGAGATCGTAAGGTTACACGGTGCCCCCAAGACCATTGTTTCTGATCGAGACGGTCGTTTCGTATCGCATTTTTTGCAGGCCGTTCATTAGGCTCTGGGTACGGAGTTGAGATTGAGCACTTCCTTTCATCCTCAGTCGGACGGTCAGACAGAGAGGATGATTCAGACGTTGGAAGATATGTTACGGGCTTGTGCCTTGGATTGGAGTAATGATTGGGAGCTTCACTTACCGTTGATCGAGTTTGCTTACAATAATAGTTGGCATGCGTCGATCAAAATGGCACCCTTCGAGGCACTCTATGGTAGGCGATGTAGGTCGCCATTATGTTGGGACGAGGCTTCTGAGCTAGTTGGGACGGAGCCGGATATTTTGATGGAGACTAAGGAAAAGATTTCTATTATCCGGGATCGATTGCTAGCTGCCCAGAGTCGTCAGAAATCTTATGCTGATACTCGTCGTCGACCCTTGGAGTTTGAGGTGGGAGATCATGTCTTGCTCAAGGTGTCGCCGACCAGGGGAGTTTTCCGCTTCGGTAAAAAGGGGAAACTTAGTCCGAGATACATCGGACCCTTCGAGATTTTAGTCAGAGTTGGAGATTTAGCATACCGCTTGGCGTTGCCTCCAGCGTTGAGTCACGTCCACAGTGTTTTTCATGTGTCTCAGTTGAGAAAGTACGTACCGGATCCGAGCCACATTATCGACTACAGTGAGATTGACGTATTCGAGGATATTACTTTTCCGGAGAAACCCGTGAAGATCCTTGAGCGTCGCGAGAAACAACTCCGGCATAAGACCATTCCACTGGTTAAAGTGCAATGGTCGAGGCATGGAGTCGAGGAGGCGACTTGGGAGACGGAAGAGAAGATGCGGGTGGAATTCCCCGAGCTATTTATTTCTTAAGTTTCGGGACGAAACTTCTTTTTAGAGGGGGAGAATGTAATACCTGGTTGTAATTCATTCAACAATTATCAGTCTGTATTTATCATTCATTTTTCGTAGCGAGGAATCGGAGATTCGGATTTTTTTTACCTTGTCCACCATTGAGTTACGGCCGTAAGGATTGTAGGTTACGGCCGTAACAAGGATTTGTTGTTTTCAGGCCATTTTGGATGAACGGGACTTACGGCCGTAAGGGTTGCAGCATACGGCCGTAAGTTGATAAGGTACGGCCGTAAGGCTGGCCGGCTACGGCCGTACGTGTCCAGCAGGCTGCCCAGGCATTTTTGGCCGAAGGCGAGTTACGGCCGTAAGAAGGGTAGGATACGACCGTAAGTGGTATTCGTAAATTTCAGGTTTGGTCGAGCAAGGGGGACTTACGGCCGTAAGGGTTGCGGCATACGGCCGTAAGACGAGGAAGGTACGGCCGTACGAGTTGGCCGGATACGGCCGTACGCTAGAGGCAGGGTGCCTGGTCATTTTCGACGAAGGGGGCTTACGCCCGTAAGTTTGGCCGGATACGGCCGTATCACCCGAGTTACGCCCGTAAGGTGTGCGGGTACGGACGTAAGGGTGTCGGCAGATGTTTTTAGCGAAGGCGAGTTACGCCCGTAACTCAGGGGCAGTTACGGCCGTAAGTCTGTCGGCAGGCTTTTGGACGAAGCCGAGTTACGGCCGTATGAGTTGGCCGGTTACGGCCGTAAGGCCGTTGACCTAGGATGTTATGGCCGTATGAGGGCCGAGTTACGGCCGTAACTTCCGGCAGTATTTAAGGACCAGGCCGGGACTTTTTCATCATTTTTCATCCCTTTTCTTCTTGGTTCCGAGAGAGAGACTTGAGGGAGAGTTTTTGCCATCATCAATCATTTGAGTGTGTAATTTTCATCATCTTCATTTATTTGGGAAGCTTGGATACTCGTTTTAACTCGTGTTCATCGGATCGAAGTGGTTGGATCTTCAAGAGGTAATTTCTTCAACATCTTGGATTTCGATTTTGTGTTGTGATATGATGTTCTGGACGTTATAATCATGTTATATGAAGGGATATGTATATGATTATAAGTGTGTATAAAGATTCATTGGATTATTGAAGAATTATTCAAGAACACTTTGAATATTGTGTTGGATTTTGGGGGTTTTCGTAGACTCGTCCGATTTATCCGATTTGAAGCTTGAGAACCTTGAGATTATGATGTATCTATACCATATGCGTGCTTTCTCTACGATTTTACGGATTAGGTTGTGTCGTTTTCGGACTTGAGGGAGTTTGAGCGACTTTCCAACCTCCAATTATTTACCCGTGTATTTTTCGTGAATCGTAGACGGGTTTCGGCGGTTTCTTCGTGTAAATTGAGTATGGATATTTGACTATCATATTTCCTTGCGAATCGTTTAGGTGCCGGAAGCGCGTTCTTGGACCTACCGAACTCATACCCTTCCTCCGTTCGATTTCTCGATGTCTCAAAGGCAAGTATACATTTATGATTGTACGTTCTCGACTTTGAAAGTAAGAAGTATTGATGGTATGATATGAACGAACCGTTTTTACGGCATTCATAGATATATTGATGGCATATTATGAACGAACCGTTTTTATGGCATTCATATATGTATTAATGGCATGTAATGAACGAACCGTTTTTACGGCATTCCTACATGTGTCGGTGTATGATATGAACGAACCGTTTCTACGGCATTCACATACGTATCGGCGTATGATATGAACGAACCGTTTCTACGGCATTCACATACGTCTTATTGTGGCACTATGAGATTTTAGTTATTCCGGAATACTAGTCTTGAATTGATGAATTGACGGTTACATTTACTTTATTGTCGAGGAGTATTATGTTTCATACTTGATATACTTGCACTAGCTATTCGACGGCTAACCCCTTTATGGGGGAAATACGTTTTATGTATTTCAGGTTCCAGGAGAACGGACGGTGTGCGGGTCGGCATGAAGATGGTGGGCAAGTGTGATACTGTGTCTTTCTTCCAGTTATGTTTTGAGTTTTCCATTCAGTGTTGTTGTACTGGATTGGCTATTGAATACTCGAGTATTGTTTTCCATTTTCCTTGATGTTCCGGCCTGTGTTTGCCGAGGTTTTGATTCGTGCTATGATGTCTGTGGATACATTGATTATGTTCTAAATACCTTTGTATTGTTTTTCATTCCATTGTGTGTAGACCTTATCGGTCAAAATTTATAGTTCCGCGTATGTTTAGCCTTGTGAGTCCCCCGGAGGGGCTTACGGCGCTGTAATATTCCCTAAATAACTTGGGGGTGTTACAATATATACAAGGCTCCCTGCACTTGTCCAAGGGATCCAAAATTCTTGAGAACACACGGAAATTCTTCTGCACAGAACCGAATTTCTACTCCAGAACTTCAACTCCACTGGAAATACTTCAACTTCCACGAGATTTCACACAGCACTTGGCTATCTCCAACTCTTGGCAATAGCTATCTTTCGGTACTTCTTCTCTCGGACTCTCTCATACAGCAGACGATCGGCAGGGACGAAGAACACCGAGCTTCGCTCAAGAGCCGGATTAACAGAGTCTTTTTACACTCATTGTATTTAGATTTCTCACATTAATACTTGTATCCACGAATATTTGTATTAATAACATCTCGCGAGAGCATTCAAGCCCGGGCCTAACAAACCCGACAAATCTTGTGTTTATTCATATTCTCTTGGAAGTGCTCCTGCAAATTGTTGTTTGTTGTCCGTCTTCCAGCACTATTAATCTTCGGATAAATATTTTGGGCAACAACACATAGATTTAGACAAGATTAAATTAGTAACTTGTTTTATTATGACCGAGTATAGAATTTAAGGGCTTGTATAATTCTTGTCTCGGCTCCCATTAATTTTATCGGAATTATACACTCCCATGTTATAATCCGGAAGTCATGGTAAGATCGACTGCTTAGTGGTGATCAAGTTCTTTACAAATTTTAACAGACGCAACCTATCAGGTTTCTTGCCAATTAATTTCTGTAAAGTGGTGTCTAACACCAACCCGTCCAATAGATGATTTGATCTTCTCTTTGTAATATCCGCAATTTCGGATTTCCGATAATTTTCTTTTTTCGGCGTAAGTCCGTTTTGACAACTCGCTCATGACCGTTTCGTCATTTCGAGAATGAATAATTCTGCACTTTTTGTCATCCGAGTTCGTTTCGGTATCGTTTTGCTGAGTTCCGAGCTTTTTAGCGACTTTTCCGCACTTGAGTTCGATTCTTGCGAATCTCGTCCGAAACTGTTGTTTCGAGTTTCTCGTAAGTTCATTTAATTTTATTATTCATGTTGCGAGCTTTGGTTTGGTGTTTCGATCGCGTATCGTGATTTTCGGACGTTTTGGGCTATTTTCGTAATTTCCCAAAGTTTTGGGTAATTACTTAGTTGTCGAATTAGAGCCTTGGGTGGTCGGAATGTGTGTTCTCTTAGCTCTTAGATTCGTCTTTGCGAGTACGTCATAAGTATCATCGATTCATATTCGAGTTCGGGTTTCGGGGTCGTTGGTGTCGGAGTTGGCCGGCGAGTCATGGCCGGGCAATCTGGGCCCAGGCCGGCCTTGCGAGTCACGGCCCGGTAGTGCTCGGCAGCCGGCGAGGCCGTGCCGTGGGGCGCGGCACATGCCGCGGGGCGCGGCACACTCTGTGGCATTTTTTGGCCAGTATGCCGGGTGCCGCGGCACTGCCTTGGCCGGCCGCGGCACCGCCGACCAGCGGGAGTCATTTTGGGCTGTGCGCGGCACACTTGGTGGGCCGCGGCACCTTTGTGTCGACTATTTAAGGCCCAATGATCGTTTTTCGCCATTTTCTCCTTCTTCCCCTTCTCTTCCGCGGCTGGAGTTGTTCTTATCATGGAGAGATGTTGTTGGTCAACAAATCCATGAAGTTTTGGAGTTCATATCATCAATCATCCATCCTATAACATCCTTTGATCGAGCGAATCAGGTCAGATTTTCTAGAAAGCTAATTTTGGGGATTTTTGGTATTTTGTTCGATTTCGTCCGTTTAATCCGATTTAACTTAGGATTGTGATGGATTGATGATTATTTAGATGTATTGTATCATTTCCCTTGTTATTCCATGGTTGGATCGTATCGATTCGTTGTTTTGGTCGAGTTCTTGATCGACGCCTTGAAGGTGTCCGGTAAAATGTCATAGAGGGGTTTTCGGGCGTTCTTCGATTATTCTTCCTCGTATGATCGATGATTTATTGATTATATGTTGTTAGGGTCGAATTCTAGTGAAGAACTCGAGTCGGAACCCTTCCGTTCGTTGTCTTCTTCGGGGTCCGAGCTTCCCGGTCGAACCGTGTTCTTCGGAGCGTTTGGTAGCGGTTAGTAAGGTAAGTATCTTACTATACGACTTGTATCTTGCGACTAGTAATTATGTATGAGATGTGTGATGATTTTGCTTGCCTTCGTAATTATGTTCCGTTTGAGTTGGTTGTGTTTTCCGTAATTTGAAGGCTTTGCGATAATATTGTTATATTAGTATACGTGTTAGGCGTTGTGCCATTTGTGCAGGATTGCGCCGTACATATGGGACGGTTGTACACTTGGTTGTGTAATGTAATGTGTACCGAACGTGTGTTATGTTGGATATGTGTCGTTGATTGACGATAGTTGTTGCGAGTGTTGAGATTGTGTTATGTGCAGGTGATGTACGATTTTGTGGTGATCAATGTGATTGATCAATTGTGCTCATTGTTGTATGTAATGTGAATGTGAATATGAATATGTGTGTGACCGCTAAGTTCACTCGTGTTGGTCCGACGGGACCTACGAGGATTCGTGGCAGTGGACTACGGAGTCAGAACTTAGTGAGGTACTGAGGTCCAATCGTGCTGGTCTGACGAGGCCTACGATAACGCATGGCAGTGGACCATGAGTTTCAGACACAGTACATCCAACCGGGTGAGCTCGACGGGGCTTACGGTGACACGTGGCAGTGGACTACGGTGTCAGGACTGTATGTGTGGTTGTTGAGATTGATATCGTCCGTGCGGGTTGTTAAGCCTACGGAGACACGTGACAGTGGATCACGGTGTCGGAATTGGTTATGTCTGGTTAATAGTCCGTGCGGGTTGTTGAACCAACGGAGACACGTGACAGTGGATCACGGTGTCGGAATTGATTATGTTTGTTTAATTGTGCGTGGTGTAGTCCATGCGGGTTGTTGAACCTACGGAGACACGTGACAGTGGATCACGGTGTCATGAGCATGATTGTTTTCAAATCAAAGTGTTGAAAAGAAAGTTTTAAGAAAGGAATGTTGGGCCGAGCCCCACGAGATTTATGAAATGTTTTCGTACTGTAAATTATTGAAATACAATTTGTGATTTGGGTTAAGACCCTAAGATTTTCGAAAGGTTTGAAATTCTAAAAATTCCCGAGATGATAATCTTATTTTCGAATGCTTCATAGCTTATCTTTCCTTGTGAAAACCTCCCAGGGATATTTGTTACTTGATTATTATATTTGATTCACGATTATTAATTGCTTGTTACATTTCGTATGATTTGATACTTGCACTAGTAAAACAGTGGAGTTTTACTAACCCCCGAGTAATCGGGGGGTGGATGTCTGTTTTGCGTCCAGGTTCATGCAGATTCAGGGGAGCAGTCACAGGATTGGCACAAGAGGATGACGGGCTGCGATACTAATCATGAGTCGAGAGTTGTTCTGATTTTTGTTGTGTTGTCAGAGTTGATTTCAGTCTTCTGCTGTATTGTATTTCGACCCCTGTGTGGGTAATGTCGTTTAAGTAAGTTTTGTTGATTGAGTTGTGTGACCTCATCGGTCAGTGTATTCACGTGTAAGTGACCATACGGTCTGTATTATTATATTGTTTGACCCTGGCCGGGCAAGCATTTGGTTGTTTATGGATGTTTAGCCTGGTAGATCCTTGTGGAAAGGGTCTACGGCGTGTAATATTCCCATACGGTTTTGGGGGTGTTACACTTTTACCCCTAGTCTTCATGCCCTCAACCTATCAGGTTTCTTGGGAATCCAGACTATCTAAGTTTTTGACCATCAACGTCTATCAGTTTAACTATTGAATCTCACCCGGCAACCTTTCAGGTTTCTAGGAGCGAAATTTATCACCAACCGAAGGCATCTAATGCACTCAAGAATTTTTCTACCTCTACCAAATGTACTACCCCGATAACTCGAAAGCATAGCACACCAGTACGGGTATCAATTTTCTACGAGTTTGATGGAGGGTAGGAAACCTCGTAACCTTTTTCAAACTTAGTCTGTTTGTGGTCGAGAGAATTTCACGATTAATGTTACACTTTTCACATTAATTCATTTATACGCGCGTTTGTTTGTCAATCATTCAAAATGAAAAACAGAAAATAGTACCTAGTTACTACCAACATATAGCTCATGGACCTATTCCTAAGTACTGGGCCAAGCGAATGACCCAATAAAGTAAAATAAAATAGTCTTCGATTCTTCGACTTCTCGGTCGGTTGTCTTCGGTCTTCGTCATAGCCAAATTAATAATTACATCATAGAAAAATGCATCCTATTATACAAATTTTTCTAGTAAAAATAAATAGGCTCAAAACGGTCTTTACAACCCAATCGAATCGAACAAATCAAAACTAAGTCCACAAGCTATATCACCATCACATAAGGATTCCATACAACATGTTATGGCAATGAAATTAAACAATTAATTTTAATATAAATTAATCCAATTAATCTATAAAATTAAAATGGCCTTAAAATTAATATAAAATTAATCTATTCAATTAATATAAAGTGGCATTAAAATTAAATAATCAATTAATATATTAATCCAATCAATATAAAATTAATCTATTCAATTTTAATGGTATTAATCCAGTTAATACTAATAATCGACATTTTAATTCGTTCGAAGTAATCCAACCAAAAATAATATTCTCGTTTAATGAATTTCCCTTAACTCAGAAATATTTCAAATATTAATTTAGTCAAACTAAAATCCAATTTAAATTTCGGGAAATAATTACAACGAAATATAAATTTAAAACAGATTCCCGGACTATCCGGTATTAGGCCCAGCATGCGGCCCGATTCAAAATCGGGCCAAAAACGCGAGGGGTGCCATGGCCGAGCCATGCTCGGCAGCCTGGCCGAGTCCTTCTCGGCAGCCTCGGCAGCCTGGCCGAGTTCCTCTCGGCAGCCTAGGCAGTGCTGCCGGAAGCCCCGTTTCTTTGTTTTTTCGGCTTGTTTCCAAAAACATGATGCTACAACGAACAATTTAAAAATCTACGATTATACGAAAAATGATTCTAAATCATAAACATCATCCAAAAGCATTCAAAATGCACAAATAATCGTATATACGGTATCATTAACCTCGCTCCGATACCACTGTTGGGATTCCGGAAATAAAACGAAATATGCAGCGGAAAAATAAAAACGAATCCCAAACAGGATCGATCAAGTAACGTATATACGAAAAATAAAATACGAAGATAAAGAGTTAAAATGTTTCATACCCTTGAAGACTTAGATTATCTTCGTAAATGGATGATGATCACGAACCTGGTCACGAACACGAACTCCCTTCGTTCCAAGCACCGAAAGTACGATGTATCTACTTCACCACGTGACGGAACTTGACGGAAAAATTCAACGCAACTTCGTTCTCCAAGAATACGGCTAGAAAGTTATCGTAGGAATTTATATCTCTATTTTTTCTTAACTTTGTATCACCTCAAAGATGAAAAGTTGAAAGAAAAACTCTCCCTCTCCCTTGATGAAGGCTTCGTCCAAAACATGAACATACACACACTTGCACAAAAATGTTGTATGAAGTGTTTTTGTTATTGTGATGATTTGAAATATAAAAGGAATTATGATTCCTTTACATCAATCATATGTAATAATGGAGGAATCTCAACTAATGTGAGCTCCCACACACATGCAAATCATCACACCAAGTCAAGGAGGGGGCGGCCCATTAGGAAATATCGAGGAAATGAGTCGCGTCCCTCGGCTCGTATACAGGACGTTCGTCAAACAATTCGGTTAAATATACTCCGTTTTATTTCCAATGTATCTATACTAATTAATTAATCCAATTAATTAATTATATCAAATACAAATATATTTTACTAAAAAATATATTTTATGAATTAAATTAATTACCTAGTAACTTAATTTCAATTCATAAGACCGCTATTAATTTATCTAATAAATCATAATTAGATATCCAATATCTAATATTAATAGAGAGATGATAAATTCATATTTATTCGTCAATGATCCTGATGCGCGACTCTGTCGGTCCGTCTCAGCCGGCATTGGGAGGAACCAATGAGTGCGGGCAGCACTTAGCCAGCCTAGCGGGCTGCACTGTAAATCCCGACTGAGAACGAATGAAGGGATCATTCCAGAACCATTATGTCGTGAATACTATATACGTATAGACCCTTCATCAGATGTCCCGGTCAAGTCTTCGGGTCACGGTAAAGTCAAACCCTACTACAGTAGAAACTCTATAATATAATACACTTGGGACCACCAAAATTTATTAATTAAAAGAGTTATTAATTAATCGATAAATTAATAATTATTAATTTATATATTAATTAATATTTTATTAATTTATAGTAGAATACTTAGTTTACAAACACCTTTCAAGCTTCCACTTAATTATTGTATACAATGCATGTACAAATGAACGGCCCAATTTGAAAGAAACCTCAAATCTCCCACCTTATTATGCTTCTTGTGTTCAATGTATTACTTTATGGACATTAAAAATATTTTCTATATAAATACAAGATCAAAATAGGTTAACACAAACAAATCATAGACACAACATGGCTTCCCATCTTAAAGGTGTGAAAAAAACAACAATGACAGACGAGATTCGAAGAGCATTATGCAAGCACAACAAGGATAATCCAAGTCTCACTCAAAAGCAATTGCAAGAATGGGTTCATAGTAACTATGGTTTACAGGTGAGTCAAGCGACAATATCGAATACAGTTAAGCGTTCTTTAGAGTATCTCTCACTTGCTCCCGAAAGAGGCGATGTTAAGCGACACAAACCGGCAAAATTTCCTGACCTAGAAAAATCTCTCTATGAATGGATTCTTCAATATCAAGAACATGTGAATATGACAGGTGAACTAATCATCGAGAAGGCGAAAAGTTCATGAAAGATATGTATCCAGTGGATACTCCAGACTTTACTTTTTCTATTGGTTGGCTTGGAAAGTTCAAAGCAAGATATGGAATTAAAAATTTCCGGCGTTTCGGAGAGAGTGGATCTGTTGAAATGGAGGGCATGGAGAACAAATTAAAATCCATAAGAGACAAAGTTGATCAGTTTGAAATGAAAGACATCTTTAATATGGATGAAACAGGTTTGTTTTTTTATTATTTTATTTTATATTTTGTACTTTAGTGATGTAATTATTTACATGTTTTGATCTTAAACAGGTTTGTTTTTAGACTTCAACCGGATCATTCCCTTGCAACAATGCACTTGAAGGGAAAAAAACAAGACAAGGAAAGACTAACTGTTGCTATTTGCTGTAATGAGGACGGTTCGAAAAAACTTCCTTTATGGATTATTGGGAAATATGCTAAACCAAGGTGCTTCAAGAATGTAAACTTGAAGAGTCTGAACTGTGAGTACCGTGCTAACAAACGAGCTTGGATGACTGGTGTGTTATTTGAAGAATATGTTTGCCAACTTGATAAAAAAATGGTTGGAAGAAAAATTCTCTTGATTGTGGATAATTGCCCTGCTCATCCAAAAATTATTGAAGGATTACGAAATGTTGAATTATTTTTTTTGCCACCAAACACAACTTCAAAAATTCAACCTTGTGACGCGGGGATCATACGAGCTTTTAAGATGCATTATCGTCGTCGATTTTATAGAAGTCTTTTGGAGGGTTATGAATTAGAGGTTCCAAATCCAGCAAAAATAAATGTATTAGATGCAATGAATCTTGCAATTTCAGCATGAACTATGGATGTTCGTGCAAATACAATTGCGAACTGCTTTCGTCATTGTAAACTTCGATCAACAGATAACATGACTTTTGAGAACTCAGATGAAGGTGGTGAAAGCACTCAAGAACTCCAGAATTTGATCAAAGAGTTGGGTTATCGCAATGCAATGGATGTCGAAGATGTTCTGACTCACCCAGAAGAAAATATAGTTGCACAGTTGTTGACTGATGAAGAAATTATTGAAAGCGTTATTGGAATTAATAAAGATGATATCGATGAAGAAGGTGATGAAAGTTCTACAATGGAGCCCCCTTCGCGAAACGAAGTTATTAAAGTGGCAATCACATTGAACAATTTCTTGTTGAGCTATGAGAAAACAACACCAGAAGTTCTTACCATGCTAAGGAAAATTAGAGACGAGATTCAAGGGGAAATTGATTTCAACAAAAAACAAAAGACAATTGAGTCATTTTTCAAGAAACCTTCATAAATCATTCATGTAATATGCTATATATAAGGAATTATTAATTTATATTATTTTATATGGGGTCTAAAGAAATTATCAAAAATGTATTATCTTATAATTTTAGCGAATTATTAATTTAGCACCCTATCCCCGAGTCAGGACCGGCAAAAAATATTATCTTAGAGAGTTTATTAAATAATCAAGTATTAATTTATCGAGTTTCTACTGTATTGACTAGACACTATACATGTGTTAATGCAAATCAAGACCGATTAATTAATAATGTATCTAATACGACTATATCAGAATACTTTGGCCAAAGACTTATGATCTTATTTGCCATTAACCGTATAAGACATTCGCCTGCTCACTAACAGGAGATAGAATCCTTTCTTGGCGTATAGTAAAGACTGCTACCTGCCCGTATAGTCCGCACTTCGAGGTTGACTCAGCAATTAAGCAAATGAGTCTAACTACTCTAATGACAAACTAAACGTCACAGGTACATCTTCTACTGAACGCTCAAGTCAAAGGTCCACGTATACTATCACAACCTTTTGATTCGTCATCGACTCTCCGAGAGTGAATACCGTGTGACTGAATCAATTATGAGTCGTGTTCGAGTATACTAGTCCCACCAATATACTTATAACTATGCTATCAAGACATGCAGACGTCCTAGCATTAGTTATACATCTTATTAAAACTTAATGCCCATTTAAGTTTATTGACTTGCGAAAGATTTACGTAAATAAACTTTAAACACTTCCAGTGCATTTTCTCTTATCCGATAACGAGAATGGAATGTTCGATTTATTTACATGGACTTCACTACAATGTTTACCAAATCAAGAATGCATTTGAAATACAATAAACAATTAATGAAACGTATTGTCTTTTTATTAATTATTCATAATTACAAGTACAATCCCCCTACTCTCTCATCCCTGAGTGGCATTCGAAGGCATATTCCTAATAGAACGATCATCCAAAAGAAAATGTTATGCGCAGATGGCTAAGAAATCACCTATTTAATAAACCAATTTATTAAAATAAAGCTAAATGGAAAAGTAATAACAGCTGCTTTGACCATTTCAACTTCTCTTCACTCTATTGGAGCGGCTGCTCCCCGTTCCTGCAAATTTCAAGAAAATAGGCAAAACTGGTGTTAGTGTCATTACACTAGTGTAGATGAATAGTGATTTCTAAAATCAAATACTAGGACATTCCATTGGGAAAACATCCTGGACAACACACAGCCCAATCAGCGGAGTCTTCAACAAGAATCCATGGTGCGCAATAAATGCTGGTGCAATCTCTCACATCCATGTGCTCATCATCGGGATGAAACCTTTCTTTGAGTGATTGAAAATCGCCTGGGTGCCACAATATAGTAGTCCGTCTGAAGGTCTTCTGCCGTGTTTTGCATCATAAGCATGTAAGCATGTAAACGGATTCAGCTGCCACGGTATGAACCGGGAAGCGTTCATTCATGTTGCTTGATGCAATGCTCCAAGTAGAGATATGATTCTCAATGGCAAACAGTGTGTCCAGTTTTTCCAATATGCCCCATATTAACTGTGCCCATTCTGAGAAATTCTCTCTTGATTTTAGGAGTTCACAATTGCTAATGGTGACTCGCATCTTGCTCAAGTGAGTGAAATGAAAAGACATGATGCTACAACAAAGATATGTAAATGAAACAGATAAGTAAAACTTCTGAACACACATAATTCACATAAGAATTATAAAATACATTTGTACCCACAAATCTCTTTAAATGTACAATGACTAAGATCCCTCAACCTGAAACACGATTTCGTCAACCGTCTTTCAAAATTCCAGTGATCTTAGGTAGATTACATTTAATCAATTATGTCTCTTACATAACTCTTAGCGCTACTTAAAATATCTAACAAATTCTAGTAGCTTTGTGCTAATAGGCCGCGACTCTCAGTGAAATCACCGTCTAAGTAACCTAGCACTCACTGAAGGCTTTCAGAATGGATAATTTACAGTAGTGAAACTTCAATTACATGAACTCCTCTACCAGCCACAAATTACCCCAGATCCGTAAATGTAATAATCGAGACGTCAATTACATTAACTCCCCCAATTATGAAAAATGGTTAATCCTTTGAGTTTAGGTCTAGCACTCATACTTAGCTTATGAAGGGATTCTATAATACTAATATTGTTCACATTTCATGCGTATCACATACCACATATATATCCAAGTTAATATATACTCCATCCGTCCCACCGATCTTGGTTCATATTCCTTTTTGGGCCGTCCCAAGATACTTGGTCATTTCCTTTGTAAGACATCTTTATCTCTCACAACTTTAAATAATATATATCTATACCATCACTTTATACACTACTTTTCAGCTTTTCTTAAATCCCGTGCCGAAAAGCAAATGCTCAAGATGGGTGGGACGGAGGGAGTACATAACATGCAAAACTGTGAACATAATTAATATAGCAACTTTAGGAGATATGATTTGATCTGAGATAGACTATTCTATGTATTAAATATTGATCTACTAGTCCTGTTCTTTTGGATTTATTTTTTAGTTTTTCAGTTCAATTCAGTTCAGTTCAGTTCAGGTCCATTCAGTTCAGTTCAGTTATTATTATTTTTTTAATTATTAATAATAATAATCTTGGTTATTATTATTGTTATTATTACTAAATAATATTTACTATTATTAATAATAATATTTATTATTATCGTTGTTGTTGTTGATTATTATTATTATTATTATTATTTATCATTATTATCATTGTTATTATCATTATTATTATAGTTATTATCGTTATTGTTATTAATTTTGTTATCAATTTTGTTGGTTATGGGTAATTGAGTTGGGGATGTGGATTTTTATATTATTTTTAAAAATCTTTTAAAATATTTGGTTTTTAGCAAAATCTTATTTAATTATTTTAGTATTAAAATAAATCTTCAAGGGGTCAGACGGGTCCTATATTGGCTCCGTCCCTGAAAGTAGACATCATCATACTGTCACTTTGGATTGACAACAATTTTATTTAATTTTTATAAAAACAAGTTTGAATCTGGCAAATTATTTGATATTTTAGCTATAATTTATATTTTTTCTAATTTACCCTTATCAAATAGATCTCAACTGATCATTTATATTTTATTTTATTATTATTTTTATTATTATTTTATTATTATTATATTATTTTTATTTTATTGTTATTATATTATTATTATAATTTTATTATTTTATTATTTTAATTATTTTTATTTAATTGTTATTATATTATTATTATTTATTTACCTTTAATATATATATATATATATATATATCGATTAAGTCAGTCCATTCAGAGTCCATTCGCCGAGTCCATTCAGCCTTCATTCAATGTAAAAGAACAGAGCCTTACTCCAGCTCTCGAGCTTGATCTTCCGGCCTTCGTCTTGTATGCAACTATTTATACTTATGTTTTTAGTTGACACGCATGTCAAACTATACTAATAATAGAAAAATAAAAAACAAACGGCACTTAATAAAATAGGCTCTCGTAGGCCCATAAAAACAATCGATACCCCCTTTCCATTCAGACTCGGTTTATATCGCATAATCTATAATACTATAAGATTCAGTCCTCTAATTGAATGTGTAGTAATGAAGACCGAGGTTCCTAAATTAAAAACGAGTTTTCATTCCTTTATTGTTCCTACAGAGTAATTACCTGCATATGACGAGTCCTGTGGTTACAATGCTTCCTTCTTAATGGAGGGTAATAGCCTGCATATGGACAGCCGTATGCTTTCAATTGTTCTTTCTTAATGATGTTTCAATTGTTCCTTCTTTCAGTAACAGTAGTTATTGCCTAATCTAAATCACTATAAATACAGTGTGTCGCATTTATCTATCACCATAATCACCAAATCCTTTGTCTTCCAAAACATAATTGAAACAAAAGTTAATATGTCCAGCAAGACTTCAGGTAGCAAGTCCATCCATGTTGCCGACCATAATGGTGATTTATTTTTGGAACAGCTCGATGCGGGTGTCAGTGGCACAATTGTTGTTATGATTTGTAGGATCTGGGATGTGAATGCAGTAAGTGGGCGGTATTTGAGCACAAACTTTGTTGTCAGTGATGCCAGAGTAAGTTAAAATTACATTTACAGTCATGCATAGTGTATGGGAATCTTAAATGCTGATGCAATGTTTTGCAGGGTAAGGCGATGCATTGCTATGCAAGGAGCAATATAGCGCACAATTTTGTAGGTTTAAAAGAAGGTGGTGTTTACTCTATCAAGAATTTTATTGTGCATCCAAACAAGGATGACTATCGCATCATAAGGCAGGATCCATTCATTCTTGAATTTGACGGGTCCACAACCACTAGAAAAGTTTCTGTTAACTCTAACGGATTTGTCAGATATCCTTTTGAGCTTGCCGATTTTGATGATATTGAACCTACAAACAATAAGTATCTGATAGGTCAGACTTTTTGTTTATACACTTTTTTGTGGCACACTTTTTTGTGGCAGGTTGTAATTTAACTCTTTTCATACCTTATTGGATAGTAGCAGATGTCGCAGGCTATGTTACAAATGTTGGGAGGACAACAATTCAAAAAAGTGGGTTGCAAACTCTGGATTTCTATCTGGCTAACAAGAGGTGTTTTGTTTCCCAGATTTTGTTGTCCTTACAAACCTGAAAATTAAGTTTCCATTCATTAATGAGTACCAGAATTAAAAAAACAACCGATTTTTTTGATTTCCTAAAACAGGGGATAGTCAATAAGAGTGACGCTTTGGGGTGGATTGGGCGACATCCTGATAGAAAAGAAAACAAATCATGTTGGCCTCTGTCCGGTTGTTATAACTTCTGTTAATGCCAAACACTATAACAGTGAGTATCTATAGAATATGGTTTTGTAGCCCACGTTACCTCATTTCCAAGTTGCGTTACAATTTCTCACCTTGCAGATAAGCTCTACCTCTCGAGCAGCTCCTCGACCTTGATTTGTGACAATGATGACATCCCTGCATTGATAGATCTAAAAGTTGAGATGAGGTCAGCCATACTAAATAGTTTCTATGTATTTTGACCCAATTACTATTTACTAATGTTAATCAAGGATATTGATTGTAGTTCTGTGGAGTTGAGTAAAGCAATAGTGCTTGTTGATTGCTCGGAGCCCAAAGATGGGACGATTGAGAATTTGCTAATTTGGGGCCGCAACAAGAAAAACAACGTAAGTTGCTATATTTACCACTTATGTTCTTATGTTGGTCAATGGTATTTTATTCACTATGTATGCATGTTTGTAGTCCATGATCTACAACTGTAAAGTAATGATCGACAATGTTAGAACTAGAAAAGGATGGAACTACCCATCCTGTGGTGACAACAAGTGCCAAAAAGGTGCCACCCGAAGGGTGGTAGATTTTGTGTGATGCGTGTGAAAAACACATTGAGTACCCAGTTATAAGGTAAAGACATTTTAGCCTTGCCCATCCCATGAGTTAAATTACATTGCACAATGTTCTTTACCTTATGTGTGCTCCACGATTTCAACAGATTCAGGATTGAGGTTGATGTGTCAGACCATACCGCACAAACTGTCGTTGTGTTGTTTGATGAAACCGTGCGGGATTTATTGAAGTGCTCACCAGAATCCCTGTTGGAGAGTGACATTGAGGTATAATTATAATTTAAATTTGAAATGCATTATGGTTTTTTGCTAAACTCCAACTACAGGCACAAGATGGAAGCTTCAACTTACCCCGGGCCATATCAGCTCTAATAGGGACATCTCACACTTTTGAACTCAAGTCACACACGTATTTTGAACACGGTACTTTTGAGAGCTTCACCTGCTGGAAAATTACCCGTGCATACGGAGAACTAACATGTTCAAGCACTCCTCCAAGTGAAACCGGGTCTGCCAGCCCTCTTATGAAAAGATTGTCAAAAAAAACTTTGTCCAGGGACCCAAGTGTGTCTACTCCATTCAAATCTGTGGAGGGGAAAAAAAAAGAAATGGTATCACAGTTTCCATACTATGGAACCAAGAGATGAAAATGTGTTACCACTAATACATCATTTACTATGTCATTATTATAGTATGGAATATGAAGATTCAGACACGAAGTTACCACATGGAGAACAAGCTGGGAGCGGAGATGGATCTGCTTCTGAGAATAAAAAACGAAGAAGGTAATGATGTAATAAATGGATATAAAGTGAACTAATATATAACCCAAATATTAAAAAATGTTCTGTGCACATCTTACTATTTCAGGTACATTGTGACCGACTCTGAGTCAGAAGAGGAAGGCAGCTCACCAAAAGTAGAACCTGTGAAAGAAAATGCAAGCAATGACGAAGCCACTTCTTAGTGGTCAATTATTTAGGAAAATAAAGAGCACATGACCACAACTATTTGTGGGTGTTTGTCATTTAGAAAAAAAAGTTTGTTTGTCCTCTGTTTTTCAAAAAATAATTTTGGTGTTTTAAACCCATTGAATATTTGATATTACTGTTCTTTGGTGATGAAGTTATAAAATACTCCTTATGCTTGAAATTCAGGCTTGACAAATAGAGAGCTCCCAAATGACCCTATTTACTTATACATTAAATTCGACAGGCAAAATCCCATACTATGCGATCCAGTGATAAAAGTTGTAACGAAAATAGGACATTCACATTTAGCAGCTAAATTCCACTTACCTTTTCTAAATTTGTTATTCAGTATGACATAAGTGCATTCTACAACATTTTTTAATATGCAAATGTGTTTAATGAAAGTAACCATTGTTACCTAAATAACAAAGACATGCTTAAAAAGATTAAGATATCAGTTAACATCCATAAACAATTTATCTGCAGAATAAAAATCCCCGAATCTACTACACTTAGGGGTGCTTATTAAAACTGCTTATTTAATTCAACTCAAACATTTTATTTCAATATCAAATTATCATAAATATATGAAAAATGAATAACCAAATAAGCAATAATAATGGGCAATTTCAATATATCCCCGAAAGCATGTATACATAATTGTAACAAAAAGTATCTTAAAATCCAAGTTATACCAATGAGTTGTAAAGCTTTTGACCTCTAATTGCTGTAGTTTCAAGTATACAAACTATCCTACATTTACAACAAAAAAGAGTGCAAACCACAGGTGTTAGAACACAAAAGGATTTGTGAAGCTCAAGTTAAACCAGTTTATATTTGCTTTGAAAAAAATACATATATTAAAATAACAATCACTAATATAATTTCAAACTGAAACATCACTAATATACATAATTAATTCTACCTAAATTATTACCATGTTAAAGATAGTGATGCAGTTATGGAATACCAAGTGCCTGAATCATCAATATATTGAACATCTGCCTTCTCACATCATCTACTCAACTCTGTAACCTAAAATGCAAAAAAAATAAATTAGACATTCTGAATTAGGTATGAATAAAGGTGAACTTAATAATGCTAACAATGTTCCATCTCTCTCCAACATCCTCAACAATCATGTCATCATACAATCACATACAACTATTAATAAAGATGGGAGATTGCAGAGTTACGTGGCTGAAGTTGATAAACATTCCAGAGATAGGTAAACACACAAATCCTTTGTTACATAGTTTATTAGTTTTTTTACTATAAGACTCAAATATGTTACCTCAGGCGAGCCATCCCACCCAGTTATTACACAAACATCTGACAGTCAAGAAGCACATTATGTTACCTCAGGCGAGCCATCCCACCCAGTTATTACACAGACAGGGAATAAGCATGTTATTCTACTTCTAACAATCAACCTAGCACATCAACAATGAGATCTGCAGGTATTAAGTTTATAAAATTGTCCCTAAATTATCTGTATTAAGATATTATGCATTCATTCAAGGTTTTAATTTATATGCAAACAATTTTCAACACCTGTGGTTTTTTCAGGTGGACGACGGTTACGTCAATCAAGGAAAATACCAAAACACGCAGCACTCACATCATCAGGTAATTCTAAAAAAGAAAATGAAAACATGAATTTTACCTTATGGGGATCTATAAAGTAACCAACTTATTTAAAAATTTACAACTACTAATCGTTTCTTTCATAGGTGTTCCTGTTTCTTACTCTAAGCTTGGTCCACCGTCGTGTCAATGTTCTAGCTGTGACGCAAACATGTGGTATGAAGAGAGAGTTAACAAAGCTAAAAGAGCTGTGAATGCATCATTTTCCCTATGTTGCCAGGAAGGTAAACTGTTGCTACCGAAATTCAAGGAAGCACCATTGCCATTAAAGACTCTGCTTGATTTTCAGTTTCAAGTATACAAACTATCCTACATTTACAACAAAAAAGAGTGCAAACCACCCTCCAAGGAGTTACAACACAAAAGGATTAGTGAAGCTCAAGTTAAAACGGTTTATATTTGCTTTGAAAAAAATACATATATTAAAATAACAATGACTAATATAATTGCAAACTGAAACATCACTAATATACGTAATTAATGCTACCTAAATTATTACCATGTTAAAGATAGTGATGCAGTTATGGAATACCAAGTGCCTGAATCATCAATATATTGAACATCTGCCTTCTCACATCATCTACTCAACTCTGTAACCTAAAATGCAAAAAAATCAATTAGACATTCTGAATTAGGTATGAATAAAGGTGAACTTAATCATACAATCACATACGACTATTAATAAAGATGGGAGATTGCAGAGTTACTGTGGGCTAAAGTTGATAAACATTCCAGAGATAGGTAAACACACAAATCCTTTGTTGCATAATTTATTAGTTTTTTTACTATAAGACTCATATGTTACCTCAGGCGAGCCATCCCACCCAGTTATTACACAGACATCTGACAGGCAAGAAGCACGTTATTCTACTTCTAACAATCAACCTAGCACATCAACAATGAGATCTGCAGGTATTAAGTTTATAAAATTGTCCCTAAATTATCTGTATTAAAATATTATGCATTCATTCAAGGTTTTAATTTATATGTAAACAATTTTCAACACCTGTGGTTTTTTCAGGTCGACGACGGTTACGTCAATCAAGGAAAATACCAAAACACGCAGCACTCACATCATCAGGTAATTCTAAAAAACAAAATGAAAACATGAATTTTACCTTATGGGGATCTATAAAGTAACCAACTTATTTAAAAATTTACAACTACTAATTGTTTCTTTCATAGGTGTTCCTGTTTCTTACTTGGTCCACCGTCGTGTCAATGTTCTAGCTGTGATGCAAACATGTGGTATGAAGAGAGAGTTAACAAAGCTAAAAGAGCTGTGAATGCATCATTTTCCCTATGTTGCCAGGAAGGTAAACTGTTGCTACCGAAATTCAAGGAATCACCATTGCCATTAAAGACTCTGCTTGATTTTTCCAATCCTACAACAGAATTAGAGTGTACAACAGAATGTTCACCTTCACATCCTTTGGAGCAAGAATAGATCATTCGATAAATAGCGGGAGGGGGGTGTATACCTTTAGAATAAATGGACAAAATTATCATCTAATAGGGTCACTCCTACCTGTACAAGGGGTTCAACCCAGGTATGCTCAGCTATATTTCTTTGACACTCAGAATGAAGCTCGAAATCGTATGACTGTCTTCCTAGATAACGAAACAGGTGATCAAGTGGATGAATCCATTGTCGCAAGTTTGATTGCCATGTTGGATGAATCGAGTGCAGTTGCCAAGGCATTTAGAATGGCAAGAGATTGGTGTCATTCACATGGCTCTGTAAACTTTGAATTGCGACTACTTAGTGAGAGAAGAACATCGAGGCAGTATAACGTGCCAACTATATCAGAAGTAGCAGCTTTGATAACAAATGATTTTGGAGATGGTATTTCTACAAAGGATATCATTGTTAATTGCAAAGAAACGGGTCCAAATCGAATATCAGAATTGCATCCATCCTACATGGCATTGCAATATCCTTTGTTGTTCCCGTATGGAGAAGATGGATATCATGATAAGATACCATATCATAACAATAAAGGTACCAGAAAAACTCAACGTGGATATGTTTCCATGAAGGAATATTACGCTTATTTGATCCACAATCGAAATAACCAAGACAACAATTTGGTGAAAGGAGGCCGGCTATTCCAGCAATTTTTGGTTGACGCATACGCATCAGTTGAGGAACAAAGACTAAAATGGAACAGGCATAACCAAGACACTCTACGTGTAGATCTGTATCATAATTTGCAGGATGCAGTTACAAGGGGTGACACAGATGCAGCGCGCCTTGGGAAAAGGATAGTCTTACCCTCAAGTTTTACTGGCGAACCACGTTATATGATGCAAAACTACCAAGATGCAATGGCTTTGTGTCGTACTTATGGGAATACAGATCTGTTTATCACATTCACCTCCAATCCGAAATGGCCGGAAATTGATGAAATGTTAGCATTTATTCCGGGCCAGAAAGCACATGATCGGCCGGAAGTAGGGACACGTGTTTTCAAAATGAAGCTAACTCGGCTATTGGATGATCGTACAAAGAACCATATTTTTGGTCCAAGCCGTGCAGGTAGCTAATCACATATTATACAATAATTATTTGCAGTCTCATAGTAAATCTGCCATGAACCCTAAATTTTATTAAAATATATACTTGCAGTCGTGTATGTGATTGAATTTCAAAAGCGAGGCCTCCCGCACGCGCATATACTCCTGTGGCTAGAAGACCATTGCAAATGCAAAACTGCAAGTCAGTTGGATGATATGATATCTGCAGAGATGCCATGTCCAACAAATGATCCAGAAGGCTACAAAGTCGTCACCGAGTACATGTTGCATGGTCCATGTGGTAAAGAAGCCAAATATGCTCCATGCACAATTGAAGGAAAATGTACAAAACGTTATCCGAAATCATTCTATGCAGAAACAATGGTGGATGAATGTTGTGTCGAGATTTATACACCTCAACAGGCGATCGGCACAAAGACCGGGCGACCGAACCGGAGTCAAATGAACCACGGCTCACCTACAGAACGGAGATCCCAGATCAAGTCCGAGTGCCGAGCGATCGACATCCAAGGCGATCGTCTCTTGGCACCTAGCGATCGACTCTGTGCCCAATCATGAACGACCGCCTCATGCCGCGTAAAGCCAACATCCGTCAAGTCTGCGAAGGCCGAATCTCGGGATAGAAACCCACGTGCAGATCCGAAAAAGGCGCCGTAGGATAAGGCCCTTTGACCCCAGCATGTCACCATCTTCTCCACCTACCGACAGACCCGCCGAAAGGTCCAAGGTGGGACCTCCCGAGACAGCGACAGAAGACGCGTGTTGTCCTCTTATTGGTTCGCACAGCTGGCTGCCAGCAGCAGCCGCGGACTTTAAGGCAACCAACCCATGTGCAAAAAGACGATCGCCCCCTTATTATAATACAAGAAAGGCGATCGCCTGTCAGGATTAAGGCATCCCAACTCCTATAAATAGGAAACCTCCAGCAACTGGAGAAGGGTTGACAAAAAGTCGGATTCTCTCTCTTGGCCACGCTATAAACTTCGGACATCTTTCTATCTCTCACTCTCGAAAACTCTTAACCCAAAGACGGTCGGCAGAAACAAGAACAAGAACTCACAGAGCTTCAACTCTAGTTCTTCCGGCAAACATCAGCACTCAAGAGTTAGATAACTAGGGTCTTTACACTCATTGTAATTGTACTCTCATATTAATATTTGTACTCCAACGTATTCGTATTAATAATATCTCGCGAGAACATTCAAGCTCGGGCCTAACAAACCCGGCAAATCTTGTGTTATTTACTTTCCCACAGACGTGCTCTCGCATTTGTTTGTTACTCGTCCATTCCAGCATATCATCTCCGGATAATATTTTGGGTAACAACAATTGGCGCTAGAGGAAGGGCGATCTACCTTCATTTTTATTCCGACCGTTTCGAAGAACACTCACTGTTCTCCGGAGCATATACTTGAAGAAACACTCACTGTTCTTCAAAGAAAGCCTTCAGAATTATGACGTCTGCCACTACATCGAAGAGAGCCACTCTCCGATCCGCCGGACGCCTTATTCCGGCTCAATCCGAGCCCCAACCTACGGCGGAGGGTAGCCGCGGCGGCGCGAGACTCTCGATCCCGCCCCCGAGGGACGGCCCTAGCCTCTCGCTCGATCAGTTCCAAACCGCGAAATAGATCAAAGAGGCCATGGCCATCCTACGGGAGCGACGGAGAGCATGCGATGCGCCCGCTATTACCCCAGCAGTCATCCGCCATGCGAGCAAGCGGAAACTCAAGGGGTTACTTATCGAGCGATCGCCAAAAAGCCCCGATCCGCAAGAAAAGGCGCTCGCAAGGCGGGACAATTCCGTTTTCAGCCGCCTAGGAAGCGACCCATCATGGCGACCGGGGCATTCTGGTCCCAGCCATGAGACGACGGAGCCCGAATCCGTCACCAGGAGTTCGGCATACCCAACTCCCAAAAGGCAGACCATCCATCTGGCTCCTCCTCGACGAAGAACCAAGATCGGCGGCGACGACCTCATCGCCTACCGCGAAGCGAGGAGATCGGTACACGATCGCCTCGGCTCCCGCTCCGAACGCCTAGCCACAAGCGACCAAGCTACGGCGATGGCCGCAATGCAACGCCAACTCGATGACATGAAGGCGCTCCTGGAAACTGGGGCAGGCGCCAAGAGAAAGATCGCCGGGCCGAGTGAGCCGCTCGCGGTCCAGATCGAACTTGCCCCCGTGCAGCCAAGGATTGCTCCTCCGCAAACACCTTTGTACGAAGGGAGGTCGGACCCCGAGACTCACCTGAGCAAATTCCGGATCTACATGACCGGATGCGGGGCATCAGCCGCGACCAGGTGCCGAATGTTCCCGTTAACCCTGTGCGATCTAGCCCATAGGTGGTACATCTCATTGCCACCGCGATCCATCAGTTCCTTTGAACAACTGGCGAACGACTTCACATCGTACTTCGCCGCCAAGGTCGCTCGACCGGAAGGTCCCCACCGCATGATGAAAATCAGGCAGGGGGAAGACGAATCCGACGAAGACTACATCGACTGGGTGGATGAGATAATCCTCAACGGCGACCCCGTAAGCGACGAGATCGCCCTCTACTCAGTCCTAGGGGGATTCAATGATCTTTCGCCCATGTTCAGGCACCTTACGAAGGACATCCCACAACCTACGCAATCTTCCGCGCCAAGGCCGCAGACTTTTTAGCCAGGCGGAGGTTACTTTTTCACTTATGACTAACTTAGCCGGAGCCCCGGGCGGAAAGGATCAAATGCCGCGATCGGCATCGGAACGACGATCACCAGTCTCCTAATCCGATCGCCAGAATCAAACACGGCGAGCCAAAGGATTCATACGAGTCGATCCTCCCGATCAACCCTGGCGGCCAGATCTCTGTGCTTCAATCAATAGGTGGAAACTTCGGAGGTCTTTCCCCAATTTCCACCATATCAAACGAAAGGCTACTGCCCAAGCAATATCTCCAAAAATGGAGGACTCGCTTGCCATCTAAAGTTCATCATCTAACATGATGGACCTAGGCACGAGATCGCCTCCCTCAGCACAACGTATACCGTCGAGGATTGACATCTAACATGACGATCCGAGGTAGAAGAGTGCAGCCATGGTCCTGGAGGTCGATGGAACCGACAGCTTCGACCATGCTAGGTTCCTTTGGGCTGCATTCGCTCGCCCTTCGTTTAAATACAAGGCGGGCGTAGCCGAAGGACCCTCCAAACAAATCTGTGGACACGCTCGCTCCCCTCAAAGGTTCATCATCTAACATGGTGGATCCGGACAATGCGACGCGTCCCTACCCCCATCACAACGTATACCGTCGAGGATTACCATCTAACATGACAATCCGAGGTAGAAAAGTGCTAACAAGCCGCGGACGTGGAGTCGATTAATCCGACGACGCCCCGTGCAAGGACTCCTTCAGACCAAGACCGCTCGCCCTTCGTTTAAATACGAGGCGGGCGCAGCCTAACGGAGGACCCTCATAATAAAATGAGTCACGAGACAAACCTACAGGTGGAATGTCGCTCGCGCAAAAGACATGGTCATGGAGGCGGTCCATCGAACTCCGCGACCGTGCACGGTTCCTCAAGACCGAGAAAATCGGCCTTCCACGAGGGATCTGCAAAATTGAAGATCACAAGAAGAAAGACCGAAGATAGCTCGCCAAACGATCAGGTCGCCCAAATCCGAGACCAAAATCCGCTCAACGAGTCGCCCGTCATTATCTTAAACGATCGCCAGTGGAACCACCTCACCCAATGTCTTCGGCATCGGAGCAAGCTGGGGGGCAATTGTTGTGTCGAGATTTATACACCTCAACAGGCGATCGGCACAAAGACCAGGCGACCGAACCAGAGTCAAATGAACCACGGCACACCTACAGAACGGAGATCCCAGATCAAGTCCGAGTGCCGATCGATCGACATCCAAGGCGATCGTCTCTTGGCACCTGGCGATCGACTCTGGTGCCCGATCATGGACGACCGCCTCATGCTGCGTAAAGCCAACATTCGTCAAGTCTGCGAAGGCCGAATCTCGGGATAGAAACCCACGTGCAGATCCGAAAAAGGCGCCGTAGGATAAATACCTTTGACCCCAGCCTGTCACCATCTTCTCCACCTACCGACAGACCCGCCGAAAGGTCCAAGGTGGAACCTCCCGAGACAGCGACAGAAGACGCGTGTTATCCTCTCATTGGTTCGCACAGCTTGCTGCCAGCAGTAGCCGCAGACTTTAAGGCAACCAACCCATGTGCAAAAAGACGATCGCCCCCTTATTATAATACAAGAAAGGCGATCGCCCGTCAGGATTAAGGCATCCCAACTCCTATAAATAGGAAACCTCCAGCAACTGGATAAGGGTTGACAAAAAGTCGGCTTCTCTCTCTTGGCCACGCTATAAACTTCGGATATCTTTCTATCTCTCACTCTCGAAACCTCTTAACCCAAAGACGATCGGCAGAAACGAGAACAAGAACTCACAGAGCTTCAACTCTGGTTCTTCCGGCAAACATCAGCACTCAAGAGTTAGATAACTAGGGTTTTTACACTCATTGTAATTGCACTCTTACATTAATATTTGTAATTCAACGTATTCGTAAATAACATCTCGCGAGAGCATTCAAGCCCGGGCCTAACAAACCCAGCAAATCTTGTGTTATTTACTTTCCCACGGACGTGCTCTCGCATTTTGTTTGTTACTCGTCCATTCCAGCATATCATCTCCGGATAATATTTTGGGTAACAACAATGAGGATGGGTACCCTGTTTATCGACGAAGAGACAAAAGTATTTGCTTTGAAAGGCAAATTTACTTATGATAACAGAAATGTAGTTCCTTACAATCGATATCTATTGTTAAAATATCAGGCCCACATCAACGTTGAGTGGTGTAACAGATCTAAAGCAATAAAGTACTTATTCAAGTACTTAAACAAAGGGCCAGATAGAGAAACTGTTGTTGTGCAGGAAAATGTGGTGACAAAGAACGATGGGGTAGGTCCAAGAATCGCTGAAGTTGATGAGATCACAAACTATTTAAATTGTCGCTACTTAGCACCATGTGAGGCTGTGTGGCGCCTCTTCTCTTTCGATATCCACTAATCCTATCCATCAGTCATGAAACTAAACTTCCACTTACCAAATCAAAACTCAATCACATTACGTGATTCACAGAGTTTGCCAGCACTACTTCAAAGGGAAGATATCAAGAGAACGATGTTTACGGAGTGGTTTGAGCTAAATAAGCGGGATACAGAAGCCAGAAAGCTGACCTATGCTGAATTACCCAAATATTATGTCTGGCATGAACAACAGAAGGTATGGAAACTACGAAAACAGAAAAAAAGTATTGGTCGGATTTTTTACTCAAGCCCAGCTTCCGGGGAGCGCTACTATCTCAGAATGTTGCTAAATGTCGTGAGAGGCCCTACACCTTTTAAAAAGTTGATGACAGTTAACAAAAAGGTCTATGCATCTTTTAAAGAAGTGTGTTTCGCGTACGGCCTTCTCAATGACGACAAAGAATGGACACAAACTATAACCGAGGCAAGCTTTTGGGCATTGGGCCCTCAGCTACGGGACCTATTCGTCACAATTTTGTTGTTCTGTGATGTTAGTAAGCCATTGCAACTGTGGGAAGAAAACTGGGTGGTTTTGTCAGAAAATATCTTACACCACAAGCGGGAAGTTTTCAAGTACCCTGAGTTGGAGTTAACGGAGGAACAAATTAAAAACTATTGCTTGGTAGAAATTCAGCAGTTGTTAAATAGAAACGGGAGATCTTTAAAAGATTTTCCTGATCTTCCACAACCTAATCCAAGCCTCCTAACAAATTTGGATAATTGTTTGATTAGAGAAGCACTCGACTTTGATTCCAAACAAAGTAAGATTGAACACGACCAACTGCATTCGTTGTTAAACCCCGAGCAAAGATTAATATACGAGCAGGTAATTGAATCTGTCCATTCTAAAAATGGTGAGTTTTACTTTGTTTATGGAGCCGGAGGTACAGGAAAGACATTCTTATATAAAACCATAATTTCAAGGTTATGATCAGAAAAGAAGATTGTGTTAGCCGTTTCATCTTCAGGTATACCTTTTTACAAATCCTAAACGCTTGATTCAATATTTAACACTTACATTATTACACTTATAACTAATTGAAATTATTTAACTAGGAATAGCGTCGTTACTACTTCCTGGAGGTAGAACCGCTGACAGTAGATTTGTTATACCACTTGAGCTAATGGAAAATAGCACGTGTGGTATTAAACAAAATACGCACTTAGCAGAGCTGTTACAGCAGGTTGAACTAATTATATGGGATGAAGCACCTATGACTCAGAGGTATGCTTTTGAAGCGCTGGACAGAACATTAAGGGATATATTGGGCTATGAAAACACAGCAAAAAGAGAAAAAAAAATTGGTGGCCTGACAGTCTTACTTGGGGGTGACTTCAGACAAATACTACCGGTCATTCCAAAAGGCAAAAGGCAAGAAGTCGTGCAGTCCTGCATAAACCGTTCCCAATTGTGGAAGTCTTGCAAAGTTTTCACACTCACACGCAGCATGAGAGTAAATGAAATTTCACCGGATGGTTCAATCGATTCGAGCAAGCAGGAATTCAACAAATGGGTTTTGAACTTGGGCGATGGAAACATGCCAGCAATAAGCAAAGACGATGAAGATGAGCCTACTTGGATTGAGATTCCCGAGGATTACATTATCAAAACATGCAATTCTCCTATCGCGCAGATAGTTAAAGAAACGTTTCCTGACTTTACTACTAGGCAAACTGAAGATGCATATCTCAAATAATGAGCAATACTAACACCGAGAAATGATGACGCTGATGCAATTAACGCATACATGTTTGAAGAGTTAAAGGCAAAACTATAACCTACAAGAGTGCAGATGAGGTGTGTAAAGCATGAACTGATCATTTGGATCAACAAAATTTGTACCCCACAGAGTTTTAAAATTCACTAAATTTCCAAGGGATGCCACCCCACGAGCTGAATTTAAAAAAGGAACTACCAATTATGCTATTGCGGAATGTTAATCCAGCATAGGGGTTGTGTAATGGAACTCGGCTAATCATCACTGATCTAGGCCAGTTTGTCCTACGTGCCAAAATTCTAACTGGGTCAAAGATTGGGGACACCGTCTTAATACCTAGAATTACACTGACATATACACAAACACAATGGCCATTCGTAATGAAGCGCAGGCAGTTTCCAGTGAAACCATGTTATGCAATGACCATTAACAAAAGTCAAGGGCAGTCACTTACACACGTAGGTGTCATGGGCAACTTTATGTGGCAGCGTCTAGGGTGACAAGCCCTAATGGACTAAAGATACTAATGGTGGGAGATGAAGAAGGTGAATTAAAGATTCGAACCCGTAATATTGTTTACAGAGAAACTTTAAACAACTTATCTTAATAATTGTATTTCCGTTTGAAATATTTTACATGAGTCTCATTCATATACATTTACTGGAGCACAATCATAAGCCATAAGCAAAGAAGTAGCATAACATTACTAACCATGTACAGACAACATCATGGCATACAATCAAATCTCCAATTTCAACATGCAATGGAACTTTTAGCTTCTACACAAAAATGTTATCTCATAAAGTAGCATAGCATTCCTAACCTCTAATGGAACTTTTAGCTTCTACACAAAAATGCTATATCATAAAGTAGCATAGCATTCCTAACCTCTAATAAGCTCAAACAGAACAAGCTTAGCCTATTTGAAATGCCTATTTGAGACTGTTTTTTGGTTCTTTCTGATATGGTAAAAAATAACTTGCATTCAAGGTGAGTGAGATCTAAACCACTTGATACTTGACTACAACTTAAATACATGCCCATAGTTTTGACTTGGAGCCAAAAACTTCAATTAAAAAGGCTTTTTTAGACACCTTTGGAAATAAGCTAATGAAAAGTCAAACAAATAATAATGTTTGAAGACACGGATAATGTTTGGAAACCTACATTGTGAACAATAAACAATCTTTAACCTGAATAACCGTATGCTATGTCGGTTTCGACTCCACCTATATCCCGCTCCGAATTCCAGCCATCTTTCATCAAATGAACATCTTACAGCCCTTGCACAATCAACAAATAAATAAACGATTTATCATATCAACAATAACACAAAAAAACCAACATAAACTATTCAAATTATGATACAAACCTGTACATAAGATCACCAATCCAATTATCAGCCCTAGATTATCATTTAATCACAATTGATTCCACACGCCTTAATCAAACTGATAATATGTTTTAATTTAATTAAAATGTTGTGAAATTGAATAACCCTAATTTTTAAAAAAAAAAAACTAATTTATAATCGCCATAACTAATGAATCTGTGTGTGTTGACTCATGTGTGTGTGAGAGAAATGCCAAACACTTTTTGATAAAAAGTAAAAAAAAAAAAAAATATATACCAAAAGAAAACCACAAAAGACATCCATAATTATCATCTTTCATTCAACATCAGATAAACCTTCATCAAACTCCATGAGCTTCACATGGCGGCCCTTCTCCACAATGCCATCACGGGTTTCAGCAAGTAGATTTGTCAATGCCTGAACCCTATCAAACTCCCTGTGATGGGTCTCAAGCAAACAACGTAGACATCCACAGCTTTCTCATTGAATAGACCACGATTACGAGCTTCCTTGATGGTTTCCTCAAACTTCTCAACCTTGCTGCGGAGTTGATTGCGCTCCTCCCCCATCCTCATCAGAAAACCTTGATTTTCAGTTATCTCACTGTTAAATAAAAGCTTGAAACAAGTTGCTAAGTCCTCCGATCCACATGCTTCCTTGAGTTCACTGATGTTAGGTTCACTGTTGTTGGATTCGGTGTTGTTGGATGATGAAGCCATTGATGAGAAATTAGGTGAAGAAACACTATTAGATATAAAATAATACTAATGCCCTAATGGAACATGTAAGGTATATATAATAATAAAAAAAATGTTTAAAGAAAATAAAGAGCCATTTATAACACAAAAATGAATTAACCCTCAAACTTTACCTTTTAAATAAAAAAACCCCATCACTTACAAAATGCATACCATTATCATGCTAAAGATCATAAAAAAAGTTATAACTTAGTTTTAGTTTTGTATCATAAACTTTATAAATAAGTACTCATATGTTATAAAAAGATTAAATATAAAAGTCACCAAACAACTAATGCCGTACTTACAAAAGATGTGATACCATCACAACTTACAAACCTAATAATGAAACAAAACCAAAACAACATCACACATTTTTAAATTTTTAAACAACAAAGTAAAAACGTTTCATACAACATACTAAACTATAAATACGCATGCACTCGCCAATACACAAAAACAATACGCGATTAACAATTAGCTTCAAAGCCTGTGCGTAGCACGGGTTCTGAATGCCACGTTACATAATAATATCATGTATCATATATCACATTGTACAATAATTTATGTAATAAATAAATGCTAAAGAATGGAAACATGGCATATATCATGTATCTCAAGCCAAATAATTATCAATTAGTATACATCCAATAACTATGGACACAACAACAACATTACTCCAATGCCTCAACGGTTCCCGCAAAAAGCGGGGTAAGGGGGGGATCGGATGTATGCAGCCTTACCCCTGTCTTAATACGGAGAGGCTGTTTTCGGATGATCCAAAATGAAAATTGTATCGGGAATTGCATGGAATGACTAGTACTTCGTGAGAAAAAAAAGTGCAGCCAGTTTAGTGAGTCATTTTGTTTTATTCCATTATAATACAGAAGCAAAGAATAAGGAGTTTTTAGCTCCATTGGAAACAATGGAAAAATCCGATAACTATGGACTTATGCCTAATTCATCTCATGAATTACCTAAGTCAACTATGTCAAATAACTGAGGTGTGAACGTATGATTTCATTAAATTACAATTTTAACTCAATTTTCGAAATTGCCAAAGATATTCAAAAATCTAATTTTCACTCGCAAAAAGATTTCAATTCACAAAAGACTATAAATTAAAACAAATTTTAATTTTTGCCGCAAAAATCAGAAATTACGTGTTGGTCCCTGAACTTTTAAATATTTTCAAAAGGACCACTGCAGTTTTTAAAATTATACTTTGACCCCTCATATTTTCGAAAATTGTATTTTGGCCCCTCAAAAATATGGAAAATACAAATTTGCCCCAAAAGGTTTTCGATAGTATGAAATGACCCCAAGGGGTTTTTCCAATTTGCAAATTGGCCCAAAAAATTTGAAACCCTAATTTTTGAAAAAGACCCAATTCGAAAATCAATTTTGACCCAAAGTCAAAATAGTTCCAATTTTATCTGATTTAATTATGCAACGGGAAGAATAATAGTTAAATCCATGTCACTACATCATATTGAATTATACTTAAAGAGGAGCCATAAAATTTTAAAACAATTTTAAAATAATCGAAAATACCAGTGTTTGAAAAAGCGGCGCTTCGCACGCCTTGAAGCGCGCCTCGGAGCGCCTTTCGCCGGGAAGGCTTCTAGGCGTCCGGCGATCTGCGGGAAACACAAAAAGCGGTCGCTTTTTGGACAAGGCGCACGCTTCTGAGGCATCGCGTGCGCCTTCAGCGCTTTCTGCAGAAAGCGGACGCAGTCCGTGTTTTTTTTTTGAAAAAAAAATTCGCGTCAAACGACGTTGTTGCAGGGTTGACACAAAATTAAAAAAAAAAAGGAATAGAAAAAACGCGTCCTGCAGTTGCACTAGCCCGCCGCCTTCAGCGGTTAGGTAAGGAAAAAAAAATAAAACCCTACCTACCTTTTATCGCGCCGCCAGCAGTAAACTAAGGAAAAAAAAATAAAAAAAAGGGAACTAACGTTATCTGCTCCACTAGAATCCCTACCAACCTTTTACGGTCAACATAATTAGTTAAACCCTACCTACCTTTTATCCCGCCACCAGCAGTAATCTAATGTTATCTCCCTGTTTTATAAGAGGGAATACTCCCACCGTGTTTTTCACTCCTGTTTTTCTTCACCAGACAAAATTTCCAGCAAATAAAAAAAAAATACCCCCAACAACAAATACTCCAGCCCATTTTTTTTACTTCAGCAAAAAAAAAAAAGGAATCCCAGCAAAAAATACTCCCAACAAAAAAGAACCCATTTTTTTTAATCCAGCACTTTTCACATCTCTAGCAGTTTTTTTTTTTTTACAACTCAAACAATGAGTACAAGCAAGAAGGATATATTCTGGAAATATGCATATAATAAAGAAGGTGAAGGTTTTCCAAGATGCAAATTTTGTGAAAAAAAATCAAGTAGTGGTATAAATCGACTGAAACATCACTGTGCTGGAACCCACCGAAGCGTTGAACCTTGCTCTAAACTACCTGATTATGTAAAAAAAGAAAGCCAGCTTGCCTTGACATCCTTCTTTTCGGCCAAAGATAAAAGAACCGAACTACTAAGGGAGATAGGAGAGGGGCCTGGTCAAAATTATTCGACGGGCAGTTCCGGTAGTTGCCCTCAGCGAAGTAGTGGCTCGGTACCTCAATCTAGAGGTCCAATGTACCAATTTGTCAACGTTCAAGCGAAACAAACAACTATAAATTCAGCTTTCAAGAAAGAACAGAGAATTAATGCTTGCAGAAAAATTGGTCGATTTGTTTATGACACTATGATTCCTTTCAACGTGGTGAATTCCCCATTCTGGAAGCCTGCTGTTGAAGCTATTGCCGAGTATGGGCCTGGATTCAAGCCCCCATCTATGTGGGAATTGAGGACATGGATACTTAAGGCAGTTGAGGATATTAACAATTTGAAAAAGAGCACATAAAAGCTTGGAAGG
The DNA here is from genome assembly GCA_033398695.1 of Orobanche coerulescens. Taxonomy (NCBI): domain Eukaryota; kingdom Viridiplantae; phylum Streptophyta; class Magnoliopsida; order Lamiales; family Orobanchaceae; genus Orobanche; species Orobanche coerulescens. Next base: position 21,537,871 of record CM065805.1, on the reverse strand, counting down.
AATATGGTGCTCTATCATGTCGGATGGTCGGGTGACGGTAAAAGTAGGTGTCTTGTTAATTTTCTTGTTAACAGCCCTCATGGCACTTTCTTTTTGAGATCAGTTGATGCTTCAGATACTATTAAAAATGGTGAATTGATGTTCAAGTTTCTTGATGATATTGTAAAAGAGGTTGGGGAGGAGCATGTGATTCAGATTATTACGGATAGTGCTCCAAACATGAAAAATGCGGGGAAAAGATTAATGGAAAAAAAACAGAAACTGTGGTGGACACCATGTGCAGCGCACTGCATTGATTTAATGTTGGAGGATATTGGGAAGATGAAAGTTTTTGACAATACACTCTAAAAGGCTAAGAAAGTTGTGAAGTTTATATATGGTCACTCGATTATTCTTGCAATGATGAGGAGATTTACAAATGATAGAGAGCTTATTCGCCCAGCGGTCACTCGATTTGCAACTGCATTCTTAACACTTCAAAGCATATACAAACAAAAGAGACCACTAGCAAATATGTTTACTTCTAAAGAATGGGAAAAAACAACTTATTCTCGCACTACCGAGGGCTTGGATACTACACACACCGTGTTGTATGATCCAAATTTTTGGCCTCATGTTGCCTTTTGTATCAAGGCAACTTTACCACTAGTTTGTGTTCTAAGAGAGGTTGATTCCGAGGAGATACCGGCAATGGCATTATCTATGAGTTGATGGGTAAGGCAAAAGAAAATATCAAGGCGAATTTTAATGGTGCAGAACGCAAGTATCAACCAAATTGGAGGAAGATTGATTCTAGATGGACTCCACAACTCCATCAACCTTTACATGCTGCTGGGTACTACTTAAATCCTCAATTGCGCTTTGAGGAGTCTTTTTTTGATTGTGATGAAGTGAGGAATGGCTTGTTTGCATGCATGGATAGGATGATGTCCAAAAGGACCGGGTTCTAGAAGATGTCCAACTTGAGTCATATGACAAGCAAAGGGGTGAATTTGGAAGTTATGTTGCTAAGAAGTCTCGAATGATGAGATCTCCCGCTTCATGGTGGGAGCGATTTGGCACTGGGGTGCCCGAGTTGAGGAGGTTTGCTATTCGAGTCCTTGGTCTTACTTGCAGTGCTTCTGGGTGTGAGAGAAATTGGAGCACTTTCCAGGCGATTCATACAAAGAAAAGAAATAGGCTTGAGCACAAAAGGTTGAATGCACTTGTGTATGTGAAATACAATACTGGATTGATGGAGAGAAGCATGAGGAGAAGAGCTAAGATGGACCCAATATTGGTGGATGATATTGATTCGGACGATGAGTGGATAGTGGAGAGGGAAGACCCGATTCTTCCAGAGAGTGTTGCTTGGATAGATGATGAAAATATTTTTAGTGTAGCTGCTGTTACAAATGTTCCGATCTCAACGACTGAAGAAGTTATAGAGACTGAAGCACCAACACATGTTCATTCATCTTCAACGCGCAAAAGAAAAGAAGTTGGAGGCTCAAGCAAGGTGGATAAAGGAAAGCGGCAAGTGGTTTTGGTTGATGAAGATGATGATGATGCATTCGACCCTAGGCAATTCGATAGTGGGCGATTCCCCATCTCCATAGATACTTTGGACAATTTGGACAGTGATGTGCTTGCGGATACGAAACTTGGTGGGGAAGGAATGAATTCCGAGGAGTTTGAGGGTGTCAATTTTCGATGTGAATCCTTTGAATCTGATGATTAAGATGTCACATAGTCATTTATTGTTGAACTTATTTTCTTTCATCTTGAACTTGTGGCTTGTATCGTTGGACTTATGTTATTTCATTTTGTTTTGGTTGAATTTTTTATGTTTTTAAACTTTATGTATGTTGCTTAAGTTGTATTATTACGTATTTGAAGTTTATTTGATTAAGGGAATATTATTTATGTGTTATTCTATACCTGAAAAAAAAAACACGTAGTGCTTACGGCGGCGCCACGCTTACGCTTTTTGGCAGCTAACCAGCGCTTACGCCTTCGCCTTTTCAAACATTGGAAAATACAATATTTGTTTTTAAAAAAAATTTCTTCTCCCTTGTCTAGTTCGGGTCGCGGCCTAGGGGAGAGGAGAAAAGATGTTTTTCTTCTCTCTATACCTTATTTTATGTTCAATTGATGACATATCATTATATATAGGGCATGTGGACAAAACCCTATTGGGCTTTTCCTTATTGGATCATCATTATGATGATCCCCACACCTATTATCATCTTTTGTTCATTTATACTGGGTTCTTGTCATAATCATATAATTTAGTATTTACTGTTTGCGTGAGACATAACAGGCCTTAATATAAAGGACATGTATTAATAAGTGTTAAACTGTTACAACTTATTTATACAATGAGTAGTTTCATCATACTAGTCACGATGCCCTAAATCGACTTCCTACGAGATCGGAGCTGCAGAAACGTGGGATTCATCTTGATGATTTGCTGTGCCCGCTGTGTAATACGGTTGCAGAAACAGCCACGCACCTATTCACAGGATGTTTTTTTACTTCGGAGATTTGGGCTTGGGTTGGGAGTTGGTGTCGGTTGAACCCAATCTTTGCTTTTGAAGTAAGCGACCTGGCAATGATGGCGAATACTTATTCGAAGACCAAAGAGGAGAAACAAATCATTCGGGGCATCATTTATACTTCGATGTGGTGTATTTGGAATGATATGAACGCTAGAATCTTCACTGGTAAGAGCCGAAGAGCAATTGAAGTGGTGGAAACTATTAAGTCGCCTTCTTTCTTTTGGGTTCGTCATAGATCTAGATTAAAAGTTTGTCATTGGAATGTTTGGTGTAAATACCCTATGAACTTGATGTAATCTCGCTTGTTCAGGGGTCCTCGCATTGAGGACCGCTTGTGTCGTTTTTTGTGTTGAATGAAATTTATCTTCCAAATAAAAAAAAAAGGTCACGATGCCCTACTCCCCAATATATTAAAGTTACCCAACGTTAGACTATTCTCATAATAGTGTAACTGTGGAACCTACGTTGATAAATGCAACAGTACATATGGGCACTACGGTAACCTATTGGTTAAATAGGTTCAATCTAACAGCTTAGATTCCAACATTCTCTTCCTCGATCGGATCTGAGAGTCTTAATCTTCTTGCCAAGTTAGTTTTATACTTCAGTATGAAATTCCTTGAATTTCTCGAATGCTTCACTCAAGTGCTTTATTAGATAGATGTAACTTTATCTGCTAAGGCTATTGGTGAAGGTAATGAAGTACTTGTAACCTTCTCTCGCATATAAATGGAAACTTGGCCATCTTGCCTAATAGGCAGGATTCACATGTATCATGTGACCTATTGTCTAATGATTCAATAATGCCATTGCGTTTACATGTCCAAGCTTGTAGTGCCACAAGTATGCAGGATTCAAGCAACTAGGCTTGTTCCTTTGCAACCTAATGTTATAGGAATCTATCCGGTCATCTAATACATATATGTCACTTTCCTTATTCCTGTAAAGCTCTTCTATATAGTGTACTATTCCGAAAATCCATCATTGTTCAATAATGAAACATAGGTTATATTCCTGCTTAAAGCAAGTACACATGAAACATTGTTTAAAATTAAGTCTGAACAAGGAGACAATTTCAAACAATGACCCTACAGACAATGAAGAAATCATTGGCTCCATTTCCAACGCGTAGGTATATTTCACCCTTCTCATTCTTTCTATTCTTTTGTAGTATCTCCATATTCTTGCAAATATGAGAACCACAAACTGTGTACAGGATACGAGGAGAATGACAAGTGAAGTGAGCTTTTATAACATATGCACCTGAGGTTATAGACCGATTTCATGTCTCCCATTTATCTTGGACAATTCATATCCCAGCGTATAGTTTATCCATGCGAGAAACACTGGTCCTTTGCCTTACGTAGCTGAGCAGCTTCTCAGTTTCTTGCTTTTCTTCTCACTTCGAATCACCAAAAGTGTGGCAGTGATTTGCCTTCTCGAATGCGAAACTGTCTTGGCTTAATGAAAAACTTGAGAATAATCAAAATTATCTCATTGGAGAATAATGAGCAGTCAAACTTCAAGCCTCTCAACCATCTCCAATCATCACGATTATATAATGATGCAGTTATTGGCTCCTCGAGTTTCCAGGTCAAGTGTCATAACACCAGGGTATTTCTCTCTTGCCTATCACTCAGGCTTCTCATGGGACTCGTGTATGGCGAAAGAAACCTAGGGATTCCTCACACCATATTGGAGCTCAGAAGCATGGGCCCTTACATTATCATCTTTGTCCAAAACCATGGCCAAAGGACAGAATTTCCAATGTGGGATTTTCAAGGGGCGAAACACAATGAGTTATCATAATAGTTGAATTAGAGTCAGTTATTTGATACTACACAACATCAGCAAATAATAAATGCAAGTAGGAACACATCTAGTTTAAACTTATCTAACAATTTTATTATAAAACTATATAGAATTATATCTTGCTTTTGTACTCACAATCTCCTATGAAATGTACAAAGCAACCGAAATTATACTTATTTATAGTTAGTTGGTCCACAAATATTCTAACTATAAAGTTCATAGGTAGGAAGTGTGTATGAGCTTTACACAACGAGACTTTGATAATAAAACACAAACAGAGTAGGTATATTGTATAATAGATATATTGTAATAAAACAATCACACACTCTTGTATATCACACAGAATAGTTACAACTCATAAGCTACAGCTTTATATAGTTGTTACAAACACAAGACTTCAGCCTTCTTTCTTTTTCCTCACGAGCTATAGCTCTTTTGTTTTCTCACAACTCTTTCACTTTCTTTTCTTTTTTTTTGGTTATTAAATACAAACGTAGAAGCCTTATTTGTAGGCATGAGAAACTTACTACTACATCATGTCATATATCATTCTATTTTCAAAGTCCAACCTGCATCTTTCTAGATGTTCTTGATTGCTGACTCCATGTAGCTAGCTATTATATTTATGCATGCTTATACTGTTGTCTTAGCCTACCATATTTGAATGCTTCTGCAATTTATTCAACCAACTGTTCAACTGCTTCCACAAAGAGTTTGACAAATTCTAACACTCCCCCTCAAACTCTACTTTGCATACCGAGCTTCTTTTTCATTTTATGGAATATCTCCGGCTTCAACGGCTTCGTGAAAATATCCGCCAAATTTTATTCGGTCCTGCAGTGCACCAGCTCCACAATTTTGTTGTTCACCTGTTCTCGAATAAAATGATATTTAATGTTGATGTGCTTGCTTCGACTGTGTGACACTGGATTTTTCGCAAGTGAAATAGCGGATTTATTATCCACGTAAATGGTAATCGGATCTTCCTTTGCAAGATTTAACTGGCTCAATATGTAGCCTAGCTGTAACACCCCAAACTAGGCGGATATTACAGTGCCGTAAATCCCCAACTGGGACCCACCAGGCAAATGAAAATGAATGAATTACACAAGATAAATGTAGTACCGAACTACATTACAACAATAATTACTCCGATGAGGAGTTTAATTACAACACACCAGGACAATAACGAAATCTAGTGTATTTTATATGAAGATAAAATACACAACACTGAATGAAACGGAGTATTCAAATGAAAGTCTGCAGCGGAAAAATAAAGGACAATAACATGAATAACTGAAAGATCGGGGCCCCCTACTAGTATCACTAGGACTCCTCGACATCAACATGCTATTCCCGTGCGTTTGCCTTGCCATGACCTGAAAAACAAAATCCCCAGCCGGGGTCAGTTAAACAGAACAACAATCCTCAAGGGTTGAAAATACACAAACATGATTTAACTGAAGTTATGAAATATCCTTAGTTATGAATTACGCTGAAGAAGAGTATCATAGTACGAGCGTTGTGTTCTTTTCTAGTGTACATGACGGATGACCGGACACTCCCGTCCTTGTACCTATTTAGTCTCACGGAGGTAAACGTTACCGTGCACACCCAATGTATCACTCCCAATACATGGCCATCATGTGCCTGACTAAAAATTCCACACATCCGCACCCGGCCACGCAATATGAACCCAGAAGGTCATATGAACAAGAATGACCATAATGAATATCAATGAATAATAATAATCCGACAACGTCAAGAATGACTTACCGGGATGAAAGTGATAATGAAGTGATTGATAGTTTCAATGAATTGATGGGAATCGCCGTTCCTTATTAATGAAGTGATTATTCGACAATTACAAGTCTCAATATGATTAATACAATGATGAATGAGTTATGATTATGAATGATCAACAACAAAAGGTATGAATATCCTTTTAACCGAGTAAGAATTAACTTACACAACAACGATGAAGAATGTCCGTCCACGAACAACGTCCTAACCAAGATACCGGTCGCTCGAACAACCTTAATTCAATACAATTGCCAACAATCCGATCAATAACGAATAAACACGAATATAACGAACTCAAGACGTCGATACGATTAAACCAAGTTCATTGGGGCATTATATCGAACACTTTGAGGCCAACTTTGATTTATTACCACTAAACCTCAATAATACCAACTTCAAATCCCCAAGAAGTGTTTCAAAACAACAAAACATCTCCAATACGATCAATAATCCGTTATGAATATCCAAAAACGTGATTATAACAACAATTAATCGGAAATCCCCAAATCCAACTCGATATTCAAAGTGTTCTTGAATAAATCTCTCAATAATCCAATGAATCCTTATACAAACTCATAATCATATACATATCCCTTCATATAACATGATTATAACGTCGAAACATCATAACTCAACACAAAATCGAAATCAAGGTGTTGAAGAAATTACCTCTTGAAGATCCAACCACTACGATCCGAAGAACACGAGTTAAAAGCAGTATCCAAGCTTCTCAAAGGAATGAAGATGATGAAGATTACACACTCAAGTGATTGATGATGATAAAATCTCTCTCTCAACCTCTCTCTCGGATGAAGAAGGAAAAAGAAGAAGTGAGGAGAAATGACCCGCCAAGTCATTAAATCGCCGGAAGTTACGGCCGTAACTCGGCCCTCTTACGGCCGTAACTTTCCAAGTCAACGGCCCTACGGCCGTAATCGCCAACTCAGACGGCCGTAACTCGGCTTCGTCAAAGCTCGCTGCAGACTTACGGCCAGAATCGATCTGAGTTACGGCGTAACCCGCCTTCGCTCAAAAACATCTGCCGACACCCTTACGGCCGTATCGCACACCTTACGGCCGTAACTCGGATGATACGGCCGTATCCGGCCAAACTTACGGCGTAAGCCCTCTTCGTCAGCGACCGACTGTGCACATGTCGCGTCAGACGGCCAGAATCGGCCAAGCCTTATGGCCGTACCTTCCTCGACTTACGGCCGTATGCCGCAACCCTTACGGCCGTAAGTCACCCTTGGTCGACAACACCCAAAATTCACGAACACCACTTACGGCCGTATCTCACCTTCCTTACAGTAACTCACCTTCGGCCAAAATGTCTCGGTAGCTCATTGACGCCAGACGGCCAGAATGGCCGACCTTACGGCCGTACTGCTCGACTTACGGCCGTACCACAAGACCTTACGGCCGTAAGTCCCTTTCGTCCGAATGGCCTAAAAACACGAACCCTTGTTACGGCCGTAACCCAAAGTCCTTACGGCCGTAACTCGATGCTGGCCAAGTTGAAAATTCCGATAACTCCGATTCCTCGCTACGATCGATGAATGATCCGACATAACATACGAATGTGAAAATGAACAAGTCTAAAACAAGCCACCGATGAAGCCCCGATAATCGACTACCAATCACGATGAAAACAACAATACTCCCGTCGGTCTCTAAACGGAGATGACATGCCGATCAGAATCGATATAAGATTACAACAATCCAACAGTGAACACAAATGAATGAATCAAGAATGATGAGTGATTATTAACGAGTGAGAAATACTGAGTGACAATTACAGACTGATAATTACTGAATGAAAATGAATGAATTACAACCGGGTATTACATACTCCCCCCCCTTAAAAAGAGTTTCGTCCTCGAAACTAAGGGTAAACAACTCGGGACATGAACTATCCATCACGATCTGCAAACAATAATGTCCAAATAGTTCTCGGGACCAAATCAATCGCACGCCCAAGTCCCCAAGTCTTGACGTCTCGGGTCACAATGAACGATTTCCCAAAAATATCACGAAGTCTCGGTATGACACCAAAAGGAATGCATCAAATGATCTCAAAATCTCAAGATTCTCAAATACGATCATTATAAGATAGATCAACAATAAATGATCCACAACCATGACACATTAATACGGATTGAGTTATATAGTCATCTGAAAGACAAGGCTATATATCAAATGTACCCAACATCGATATCCTCCATACCATCGATCTCCTCGATCCCAACGATTCGACGAAGACCCAAACCTGAACTCACCGCTTAATATGACCCCGAAAGGTTACCAAAACGAGAGTGACTAAGATGAATGATAAATGATTAGATATCCGACAAGGATCAAGAATAACTCGCCGAGGTGAACTAATAACGAAATGAGTGATAACTCAAATGAAATTATTGGAACCATTGTCCCCCGTGAGGTGAATGATTGGTTGATAAATATAAGTCTAAACGTGATTGATATATGATGAATGACCTATGCGAACAATTGAACGACGATGAAATGAATGATTATCCTATTACTGAGCAAGAATTAACTTGCTCAACACCGGTGATGAATGTCCCGTTGTATCATTGTTTAAGCAAACAACAGTCGAACTCGTTGTCTGAGATGGAGATGCTCTCCCAGCATGAATACGACTAGAAACGATCTCTTGGACGTCGGAGTCCGATGTCCCTCGGAACTCCTTCCATACCGAGGCAGGAAAGTCACGTGATAATTACAGATCTCGTATGAAGATTGCACTATGATTACGAGATGAAATGATAACAATGAGCATACATGCTCTAACAAAATGGATGCATTAATAATGCAATAAAACGATCGTCGACATGACGCCGTAATATGAGAAGATCGCCTGAAAAATCAAGTGAGGTGACAAGCCTATCTGATGAAATTCCTGAAATGATTACCTTGAACAAGTTCACAAGATTGAAAAATTTGATTCACAAGATCAACAACTGAACCGTGAGATGGACTGGATGGTTAATAAATTAATCGAACAATGAGATTGACTCCGTGATGAATGAATTAATTGAACAATGAGATTAACTGAGTGATGAATGAATTGACTGAACAATGAGATTGACTGAGTGATGAATGAATTGACTGAACAATGAGATTGACTGAGTGATGAATGAATTGACTGAACAATGAGATTGACTGAGTGGTGAATGAATTCATTGAACAATGAGATTGACTGAGTGGTGAATGAATTGACTGAACAATGAGATTGACTGAGTGATGAATGAATTGACTGAACAATGAGATTGACTGAGTGGTGAATGAATTAATTGAACAATGAGATTGACTGAGTGATGAATGAATTGACTGAACAATTTTTAGAAAATCCTTCCACAAACCGCCGATAATAGCCGACTAATCCGAGAAAGCTTCGGATTTGCTTAACATTCTTCGGAGGTGACCAATCTTGGATAGCCTTCGTCTTCTGAGGATCAACACGCACTCCATCTGATGAAATTACAGGTCCGAGAAAAGTCACTTGGACATCCAAAGACTCACCTTTGGAAAACTTCCCATAAAGTTGCTCGTCTTAACACGTCTAAACCTGATGAAAATGAACCTCGTGTTCCTCCCGGTCACGAGAATAATCAAAATGTCATCGATGAAGACAACAACAAAACTGATCCAAAAGTCGATGAAAACCTGATTCATTAACTCCATGAATACCGCAGGTGCAATAATCAACCCAACCGGCATAACCGCAAACTCATAGCGACCATAGCGTGTTCGAAAAGCCGTCCTCGTGATATCCGACTCTCGAATCCGCAACTGATGATATCCAGATCTTAAGTCGATCTTGGAAAATACTGAAGCTCCCTGAAGTTGATCCAAAAGATCGTCGATACGAGATAGCGGATACTAATCTTGATCCTCACCCTGTTCAACTCCTGATAATAATACACACACGAACGAACCATACCTCTCCTTGACAGATAACACTGGTGCTCCCCACGGGAACGCACTCGGTCGGAGATAACCTCTCTCGAACTAATCCTCAAGTTGAATCTTCAACTCCTGCATTTGGTCGGGGCCATCCGATACGGTGTCTTCGATAATGGGGACGTACCGGCTCCAACTCACTCCTGAATTCCACTACTCTATGAGAAAGCAACTAGATAACTCGTCTGGAATACATCGTCAAACGATGACAATGATACCACGAATGATGGAACATTTCGATTGCCCGAGAATGGTCAATCGATAAAAAGTGATACAATGAATGATTGAATAGCTCGATTGCCTTAGAAAGGTCAATCGATGAAAATGATACAATGAATGATGAAATAGCTCGATTGCCTTAGAAAGGCCAATCGATGAAAATGATACAATGAATGATGAAATAGCTCGATTGCCTTAGAAAGGCCAATCGATGAAAATGATACAATGAATGACCGAACAACTTGCTTGCGGAATTTCTCTGCTTCCATCATAATAGTAATCCTTCTGGGTCAACGGGGATTACCTCCCTGAAGTACACATTCGACGACCAACGACGAAAATGATAGTGACCACGCGCTTACGAACATTGAGAACGGCATCATGACAATCCATCTAATTAACACTCAATATTACAGCGTCCTTAGATAAATTCACCACGATTAGGTCCACTGACCAATTGCGGTCATTAAGCTTACCTTGGTATGATTTCCGAAAATCTTCTATCGTCAGGTACACCGATGGTATGAGGTCCACAAGCAATAGGACTATCCAAATTAAGTTTATTCAATCATGACTTGAAAATGAATGAATGCGGTGCACCAGTATCAAAAGGTACACACGGGTCGAAATAAAATTACGAGTATACCTGAGATCGTTCGGGCCACCGGATCGTCGATCCTCTTCATCACATGAATCTGACCGCCGCCCCCAAACCGGACGCCTCCGTCGATAAATACGAGCTCCCACTCTATTTGCTTCCATTGTCTTAAACGACGTTGACAAAGCAAATGATTACGAAATCTTGGTTGCTTGGGCCTGAGATGCCACCGAGCCGACTTGGAGTTCTTTCGGCAAAACGGGCCTTATGCCCAAAATTCCCACAATTATGACATGTGATAGACGGCGTCGTACACCTAGTATCGAAATGGCCCGGCGCCCACGCTGAAACAGATGATGGCCGAATCCGGCCGCCGGGATCGAGATCCCGCAGATTAGGTGCCGTAGAGGACGCCGAAACGGTAGGACCCGCACGAGGTTTCTTGGAGGTTGACCAACCGCCTTGACCGATTACGCCGTTGATTTCTTGCCGAAAGATGAAGGTTGTTGTTCAAGACTTTCCTTAGTAGCCATCTCATACGGAGAGTTCTCTCGATTAATCCGGCCGAGTGGCGCAATGATGATTGAGCAACGCACATGGGTCATCATGGCTCGCATAAAAGTGAGTGGATCAACCCGAACATCTTCTCGGTCGAGCCAAGTCCTGCACGATTTCCGGCGTGAGTAATTATTTCTCGGGTTTCGGTCCGCACCGCGGCCTCTCCCCGTGCATCCCCTGATAGCTCTCTCCATACTGAAGTAGGAAGGGCGCATAATGATTATATTTCCCGCATGATTAGCACGGTAGGATTATGTCATGAGATGATGAAAATGAGTATACATGCTCTAACTTAGTGATTCTATGAATGATTTATGAAGTTACATGATTATCTGATGAAATTCTAGAAATGATTATCTTGAATAACTTAACAAGTTTGATAATATCATCATCCAGAGTGACAACTGAGTAATGAAATGAATAGAGAGATTGATGAGTTAATATGATCGAGACGATCATAATGAATGATGATATTTGAGGATTGACAAATGATGAATGATGAATGAATGACTATTGCCGAAATTATACCATGGCGTTAGAAGTCTTACGCTTCTTTCGGTCGATTGGCTCGGCATTCGCACAGTCACACGTGACGCGAAAGTCCAATGATACTAGTCCGATGACGATGATTTCAAATGAGACATGACTTGGAGGGTAGTATTCAAAACCACGCTCCGATACCAACTCGTAACACCCCAAACTAGGCGGATATTACAAGGTCAGTAAATCCCCAACTGGGACCCACCAGGCAAATGAAAATGAATGAATTACACAAGATAAATGTAGTACCGAACTACATTACAACAATAATTACTCCGATGAGGAGTTTAATTACAACACACCAGGACAATAACGAAATCTAGTGTATTTTATATGAAGATAAAATACACAACACTGAATGAAACGGAGTATTCAAATGAAAGTCTGCAGCGGAAAAATAAAGGACAATAACATGAATAATGAAGATCGGGGCCCCTACTAGTATCACTAGGACTCGACATCAACATGCTATTCCGTGCGTTTGCCTTGCCATGACACGAAAAACAAAATCCCAAATGGGTCGGTTAAATGAACAACAATCCTCAAGGGTTGAAAATACACAAACATGATTTAATCAAGTTATGAAATATCCTTAGTTATGAATTACGTCAAGAAGAGTATCATAGTACGCCCGTAGTGTTCTCGTGCAAGTGTACAAGACGGATGACCGGACACACCCGTCCTTGTACCTAATTAGTCTCACGGAGGTAAACGCTACTGTGTGCACACCCAATGTATCACTCCCAATACATGGCCATCATGTGCCCGACTAAAAATTCCACACATCCGCACCCGGCCACGCAATATGAACCCTGAAGGTCATATGAACAAGAATGACCATAATGAATATAAATAAATAATAATAATCCGACAACGTCAAGAATGACTTAGGGATGAAAGTGATAATGAAGTGATTGATAGTTTCAATGAATTGATGGGAATCGCCGTTCCTTATTAATGAAGTGATTATTCGACAATTACAAGTCTCAATATGATTAATACAATGATGAATGAGTTATGATTATGAATGATCAACAACAAAAGGTATGAATATCCTTTTAACCGAGTAAGAATTAACTTACACAACAACGATGAAGAATGTCCGTCCACGAACAACGTCCTAACCAAGATACCGGTCGCTCGAACAACCTTAATTCAATACAATTGCCAACAATCCGATCAATAACGAATTAAACACGAATATAACGAACTCAAGACGTCGATACGATTAAACCAAGTTCATTGGGGCATTATATCGAACACTTTGAGGCCAACTTTGATTTATTACCACTAAACCTCAATAATACCAACTTCAAATCCCCAAGAAGTGTTTCAAAACAACAAAACATCTCCAATACGATCAATAATCCGTTATGAATATCCAAAAACGTGATTATAACAACAATTAATCGGAAATCCCCAAATCCAACTCGATATTCAAAGTGTTCTTGAATAAATCTCTCAATAATCCAATGAATCCTTATACAAACTCATAATCATATACATATCCCTTCATATAACATGATTATAACGTCCAAAACATCATAACTCAACACAAAATCGAAATCCAAGGTGTTGAAGAAATTACCTCTTGAAGATCCAACCACTACGATCCGAAGAACACGAGTTAAAACGAGTATCCAAGCTTCTCAAAGGAATGAAGATGATGAAGATTACACACTCAAGTGATTGATGATGATAAAATCTCTCTCTCAACCCTCTCTCGGATGAAGAAGGAAAAAGAAGAAATGAGGAGAAATGACCCGCCAAGTCATTAAATCTGCCGGGTTACGGCCGTAACTCGGCCCTCTTACGGCCGTAACTTTCCAAGTCAACGGCCCTACGGCCAGAATCGCCAACTCAGACGGCCGTAACTCGCTTCGTCAAAGCTCGCCGACAAACTTACGGCCAGAATCGATCCTGAAGTTACGGCGTAACCCGCCTTCGTCAAAAACATCCGTCGACACCCTTACGGCCAGAATCGCACACCTTACGGCCGTAACTCGATGATACGGCCGTATCCGCCAAACTTACGGGCGTAAGCCCTCTTCGTCGAAAACGACTGTGCACTGTCACAGACGGCCAGAATCCGCCAAGCCTTACGGCCGTACCTTCCTCGACTTACGGCCGTATGCCGCAACCCTTACGGCCGTAAGTCACCCTTGGTCGACAACACCCAAAATTCATGAACACCACTTACGGCCGTATCTCACCTTCCTTACGGCCGTAACTCACCTTCGGCCAAAATGTCTCGGTAGCTGGCCGACGCAGACGGCCAGAATCGCCAGACCTTACGGCCGCATTCGCCGACTTACGGCCGTACCACAAGACCTTACGGCCGTAAGTCCCTTTCGTCCGAATGGCCTGAAAACACGAACCCTTGTTACGGCCGTAACCCAAAGTCCTTACGGCCGTAACTCGATGCTGGCCAAGTTGAAAATTCCGATAACTCCGATTCCTCGCTACGACTGATGAATGATCCGACATAACATACGAATGTGAAAATGAACAAGTCTAAAACAAGCCACCGATGAAGCCCCCAGTATACGACTACCAATCACGATGAAAACAACAATACTCCCGTCGGTCTCTAAACGGAGATGACATGCCGATCGGTAACTGATATACGATTACAACAAGCCAACAGTGAACACAAATGAATGAATCAAGAATGATGAGTGATTATTAACGAGTGAGAAATACTGAGTGACAATTACAGACTGATAATTACTGAATGAAAATGAATGAATTACAACCGGGTATTACACTAGCCACATAGCTTGACATGTGCACGCTGCTGCTGCCATGTATTCTGCCTCACATGTTGAGAGAGCAACTATCTGTTGCTTCTTTGATGACCACGAAAATATCGCCGAACCGATGTGAAAATCATATCCCGAAGTGATTTTCCCATCATCCAAATCTCTACCATAATCACTATCTGAGTAGCCAACTAATTTTGAATCTTGAGAGTGCGTGTAAAATAAACCCTGATCAAGTGTACCTTTAATGTATCTCAAAATTCGTTTAGCTGCCATGAAGTGATCTTGCTTCGGCTTCTCCATGTACCTACTAACCAGTCCAACTGCGTACATAATATCGGGACGAGTGAAAGTTAGGTACCTCAAACTTCCAACCAAACTTTTGAATAATGTCGGATTTACCGACTCTCTAGTTGAGTCCACTCTCAGCTTTATGCTAGTGTCTGCTGGTGTGCTCACCGGCTTGCATTCTTCCATTCTGAATTTCTTTAAAATTTGCTCCGCATATTTTTTCTGTGACATAAAGATCCCATCTTTTCTTTGCTTCACCTCGACGCCCAAAATGTAAGACATTTGACCAATATCTGTCATCTCAAATTCGTTAGTCATAACTTTCTTAAAATCATCGAACATACAAGGGTTATTGCCAGTGAAAATCATATCATCCACGTACAAGCATACTATCATGATATCTCCCACCGAATTTGTTTTTGTGTAGAGTGCATGCTCGTATGGACTTTCCACAAAACCATTCTTCTGAAAATATTCATCAACCCTTATGTTCCAAGCTCTCGGAGCTTGCTTCAACCCGTACAATGCTTTCTTCAATTTGTAGACTTTATCTTCCTGCCTCTTTGAACATATCCAGGTGGTTGTTCAATATAGACTTGTTCTTCGAGATAACCATTTAGGAATGCTGCCTTGACATCCATATGATAAATCTTCCACCGATTCTGTGATGCAATTGTTGTAAGAAACCGTATAGTATCAACTCTTGCAACCGGAGCAAATACCTCATCATAGTCAATCCCGTATTTTTGCTTGTAGCCTTTAGCAACTAGCCTTGCCTTGTATTTCTCCACTTCTCCATCTTGATTGGTCTTTGTCTTGTAAACCCATTTGACACCAATTGCTTTGTGTCCGTCTGGAAGATCTGTGAGCTCCCACGCATCATTCTTCTTGATTGCACCAATTTCTTCATCCATGGCTTTTTTCCACTTACTTTCTTCAGAAGCTTCCTCAAATGTTACTGGATCACACTCAGCCATCAAGCAAAATAATGAATAAGCAAATGTTGTTTGTACTGGACTTGTTGCATCGTAGATATCATCTAGACTCCGCATTTTTCTTGGTGCTCCCCCTGAATTGTTGCTTCTTGACGTCGATGGTGTCGATGCAGGAGTTTGTTGATTTGGACTTGCTGGAGGAGTTGGATCATCATTTTCATCACCTTCATTATTTGAGTCATCGCCATCGTCTTCTTCAAAAAATAAACCTGCAACTTTTCTTTCTTCCGCGCTCCATCTCCAGTAATCTGTTTCATCAAATTCAATATCTCGTGAAATGATTACCTTCTTTGTCAATGGATTGTAGAGTCTGTAGGCCTTGTTGCTTTCGTCATATCCGATGAAAATACACTTTTCACCTTTGTCATCTAGATTCTTTCTCTTTTGATCAGGAACATGAGCATATGCAGTGCATCCAAAAATTCTGAGATGTCCAACTGCCGGTTTGCTAACACTCCATGCTTCATTTGGTGTTTTGAATCTGACACTCTTTGTTGGACAATGATTTAGCAAATAAACAGCACATAGCACGGCTTCAGCCCAAAAACTTCTTGGCATGTGCTTTCCCTTCACCATACTTCTTGCCATATCAAGAATTGTACGATTCTTTCTTTCAGCAATGCCGTTTTGTTATGGAGTATATGCTGCTTTCAACTGGTGATTAATTCCATGTGTTGTGCAGAAATTATTGAACAAATTTGAAGTATACTTGCCTCCTCTGTCTGATCTGAGTATCTCCAAGTACTGGCCACTTTGTTTTTCCGCCATTGCTTTGAACTCCTTGAATTTATCAAGAGCCTATGCCTTTTATTTAAGAATGTATACCCAACTCTTTCTGCTAAAATCATCAATAAATGTTAGGTAATACCCGTTCTCGCCAAGTGATGCGATATCAAACGGACCAGCTATGTCAGTGTGAACAATCTCCAATGGCCTCCTAGCTCTCCATGATTTTCCAACAGGAAAACTCTGTCTGTGTTGCTTTCCTTTGATACATGCTTCACATAGTTGATTTGGTTTGTTGATTTCTGGCAAGCCGTCCACCATCTTTGTTTTTGATAATAATTTCAGGCCAGTAAATCCAAGATGACCAAATCTTAAATGCCATAACCACGAGTCATTTCTAATGACTGACTTTAAGCACTCGTGCACCTCTGTCTGCATATCAAGTGTAAACAGACGGTTCTTTGTCATCTTCACATTAGCAATCAATTCTTGAACTCGATTTCTGAGTACGAGAGAGTTGTCCCTCATTCGTATGTCATATCCTTTCTCCACAAGTTTACCAAGGCTGATGCTATTACTTTTCAAAGCAGGTATATAATAGACATCATTGATATACTTTTTATCACAATTCTTTGAGATGATCATAATAATATCTTTCCCTTTGATTGGAGCCTTTGACAAGTCACCAAAAGTAACTTCTCCATAGACGGTATCATCTATCACTGTAAATAGCTCTTTTTGCCCGGACATGTGATTACTGGCGCCTGAGTCAAGATACCAGGTATTTTTCTTGCCTTCTTCATTTTCTTTGTATGTGAGGAATACAGCAGTCCCCACATCCCCGTCTTCTTTTGCGGCAGCAAAGTGATTCTTTTCTTCCCTCTTTGGAGCTCTACACTCGTAACTGAAATGGCCATACTTGTTGCAATTATAACATTGAAAATGAGACTTGTCACCTCGTTGTTGAAATCTGCCTCTTCCTTGGCCTCTGAAATTTTGACCACGACCAGATGGCTGATAGCCTTCATTTTTCTGGTCTCTGTTGAAAGATTGTCTTCCTCGTCCTCGTCCACCTCGGTAGCCTCCTCTATAGCCACCTCTTCCACGTATATAATTGCTACTGCCTGGACTGTCATCAATAGTCGCCTTTCTTTGCAACGCTTTTTCTAAATGGCTTGTATCATCGTAATGATTCATCCGTTGCTCATGTACTTTTAGTGAACTCACGAGCTCATCAATAGAAATTGTGGACAAATCTTTTGACTCTTCAATTGACGTAACAACATAGTCAAATTTTCTTACCAACGAGCGAAGAAGTTTTTCCATGACCCGAACATCATCGAGACTTTCACCGTTTCTTTTCATCTCATTTGTTACCATTTCAAACGCTTAACATATTCACCGATATTTTCTGAACTTTTCATTTTGATATTTTCAAACTCACCACCGAGTACTTGAGCCGCACCCTTTTGACTTTCTCGACACCTTGAAATGATTTTTGCAAAATCTCCCACGCATCTTTTGCTGTTTTTGCTTTCGAAATTTTTTCAAAGGTTGATTCGTCAACACCTTGAAAAATAGTAAACAAAGCTTTTTTATCTTTTTTCCGGGACTCTTTTAACGCCGTATTCTCGGCATTCGAAAGTGCTGCTTCTGCAGTTGCATCTACGGGCTCGTCATACCCGTTTTCGATAATATCCCAATTATCGTAGGAACCGAGTAACACCTTCATTTGGATACTCCAATTTCCGTAATTTGTATTCGTCAATTTTGGAATTTGTGGTTGCATCATATTCGCCATTTTTTTTCACGAACGGAACCTTTGCCTCTGATACCACTTGTTAGAAGCGTATATGAGCTTTACACAACGAGACTTTGATAATAAAACACAAACAGAGTAGGTATATTGTATAATAGAGATATTGTAATAAAACAATCACACACTCTTGTATATCACACAAAATAGTTACAACTCATAAGCTACAGCTTTATATAGTTGTTACAAACACAAGACTTCAGCCTTCTTTCTTTTTCCTCACGAGCTACAACTCTTTTGTTTTCTCACAACTCTTTCACTTTATTTTCTTTTTTTTTGGTTATTAAATACAAACGTAGAAGCCTTATTTATAGGCATGAGAAACTTACTACTACATCATATCATACATCATTCTATTTTCAAAGTCCAACCTGCATCTTTCTAGATGTTCTTGACTGCTGACTCCATGTAGCTAGCTATTATATTTATGCATGCTTATACTATTGTCTCAGCCTACCATATTTGAATGCTTCTGCAATTTATTCAACCATATTTGAATGCTTCTGCAATTTATTCAACCAGCTGTTCAACTGCTTCCAGAAGAGTTTGACAAATTCTAACAAGCCTCTCTATGCTAACTACAATCCTACCATGCAACTCTCGGGCCTACTAATCATCTAGCAAGTTGATTAATAATCTACGTGTTAACAAGCCGCGAACGAAAGTGAAATCCCTGTTTAAGTAACCAATTTACGGAATTCATGGGACAACATTATACAAGACAACAACGAATGTGAAATCATGTACCATACAATTGCCTCTCTCGCATAGCAAAAGGTGTGCCACGACTCGTGAGACCACAGTCCTAGGCTAAGCAGAGTGACAACTTTAAAATTGGTGTAGCACATTCACTTAACATGGTTAGGAGATTTCAAGTTATTTCACATAGTTTCACATTCAATACATAATATATATTATGCATAGCACATATATTACAAGATTAATACATGCACAAACATAACAGGAAACAAGAAATAATCTGACGAATTTAGGAGATGTGATATTACAAGATTACTTTACCAAACGCTTCTTCTCACTTCTCTTGTTGCATCATATTTTATAAACAATTGGCACGCATGCCACATTCTAATTTACAAAATATCCTATTTTATATAAACTTGGCACGTAGGCCAACTATAAAAATAAATACATAAGAATATGGGAGTGCCCGACCCCTCAGCGAAATAAAGCCAAGCTGCTTCACTTTTTTCTGGAAGATAGAAAGAGGAGCAAAAGGCCGGCAAGAGACTAATTATACCGACCAACACTTGTCGCAAAAATAATGCAGCAAAATACTTGGGTCAATATCACTCCCCCTTTCCATTCAGACGGCAATTGAAATAAGGGATTTCTCTTTTTTAGTATCAAAACATAAAACTAATAAGTTATATATCCTCATTCATAAAATTATAAGGTTTTGATACCAAAATGTGTTAAAAGATATTATTACCCTTAAAGTCTACCACTAAAAGATAAAAAACATAAAAACCAAACCAAACCAAACATACCCAGTATATCCCGCACAGAGCAGGGTCTGGAGATGGTAAGATGTACGCAGACCATGTGCCTACTTTTTACGGTAGGGAGGCTGTTTCCGTGAAGACCCTCAGCTTAGTGCACAGCAAAGTATAGCGTGAAATATACAAAGAAGCATATGATACGAAAAAGCTCCAAAGCATACCTGAGCCCATGGCTTAATTCACATGAACCTTACCTAATGGGACTTTGGCAACTGTACTCTCGATGCACGTTGCTCTAACAGAGGAGAGGTTGACTCTGCGCACAGCTCCCTGTAAAAAACACACCATCTGCAAAAGGCAATAGGATAAAATAAACAATACAAGTAAATGATACAATGCTCTAGGTCAAAGCTAACCGAGACAACCCAACCCTGAGGCTCTCAACTACAGCATCGCTCCCTACAAATGAATCCACAACTCTGATCTGGCGCCTCCAAGAGCCCCTATCAACAGTCATGGTCTCGGAAAGGTTTAAGGCCTTCAAATCTAATCTCAGCTGCTCCTCCCACGTCCTCCTTGGTCTGCCTCTCCTCCTCTCCCCGACAACCAATAAACTCTCGACCCTCCTCACCGGAGCAGAAGCCTGCCTCCTGCGAACGTGGCCAAACCATCTCAATCTCCCTTCCCTAACTTTCGCTGAAATTGGCGTCACTTCTAGCGCGTTCCTGAAAACCCCGTTTGAGATTCTATCCAGCATTGTGCGACCACACGACTAACGTAACATTCTCATTTCAGTCGCTTCTAACTTGCTCTCAAGCGACTTCTTCATCGCCCAACATTCGGAGCCATACAACATAGCAGGTCTGATTGCCGCTCTATAGATAAAAAGAGAAAATTATTAAAAGCAAACAACAATAATCTAAACGGTCCCACAACTCAATATTTCTCTCTCTTGCAAAAAAACTCTCTCGCTGCATCTCTCGTAGAACCAAAAACCCCCGTCGTGAAACCCTTTCGCCGGCCAGAAGATGTCGAACTCCGACTACAACAGAGAAGCTGAAGACGCCAGAAGTTCCTCACACGCTAGTGACACTCCATCTGAAGAGGAATTCGTCAATGGGCCGCCAGTTAGTATATTTTCATTCACACACGATCGTGCACGACGGTTGTTCATCGTCTCACGATGGTGCTGCAGAAGATGACACCATCGTGTGCATGATGGTATTTTGTGGGCACGATGGTTTACACACGACGGTCGTCGATCGTGTGTGCCGTCGTGGACAAGAAGATCAAAGGCTTCTACATTGCACACGATGGCATGCACATGATCGATGCCCGTCGTGTGAGCCGTCGTGTTACACATGATGGTCTTCACACGACGGGCAACGATCGTGTGCATGCCATCGTGTGCAAGGCAGAATTTTTTTTTCGTTCTCTTAAGCATTCTATCATATTCTTATAATTTGTATGTCTATATTGCAGACTGGTTGCGTATGGAAGAGACCTACATTGTGCTTTGTTACACGTCAAGTGAATCTTTACATATGGGAGGCGGTATTTAAAGAGATCATTGAGACACTAAGAAGTATGGGCCGCAATTCCGCAGTTGGTGATCGAGCTATCGAGAGCTTGACCGATGGGGTCCTGGGGCCTTTGATTAAAGTTAGGAGAAATGGGAGTTCAAATACTGCCCTACATCACTTGATTGCCCGTCAATTGGAGGGTGATCAAATCCCCCCGGATGAGTTGTGGTTCCAGGTTTGCGGGAGGACCATTCATTTTACGGCCCGTGATTTTGCCATGATCACTGGACTGCATTTTGGAAACTCTACCTTCCATCCACAGGACGACCATCTCCTTCGGTCTGACGGTATTTTCCACAGAATACTCCATGACAAAAATATTAAGGTTAGTGTGTTGGAACATTTTGTTCCATACATCTATTAATAATATTTTGATGATTAAAGTTGTTCCACAAAACAAAACAACAAAAAGACGAAGAAAAGCATCGAAGGAAACGAAGTGCAAAAAGCTGGATTTATGCAAGCTTAACGTACGTAAAATGTTTTATATAGCATAAGTAATGCATGGAGATTAACGTACGTAAGCAAAGATGATTAACGTACGTAATGGAGTATTCAGAGTTCAAACCAGAAGAACGTTGGACGTGTCAAAGTAAAAAAGGCGGCAACGGATATATGACGTCAGCAATGACGTATCCTTAACGTACGTAATGCAAGATTTGACAACGTACGTAATGCAGAGAAAAGGTTGCTACTGAACTGAAACTTGGTGATGTTAATGTACGTAAAAGAGCTAACATACGTAACATGGAAGACTTAGCGTACGTAAGAGAGGCTCAGGGAGCTAACAGCTAGTTTGATGAAGAAGCCTATAATACCATTCCTATGGTATTGTTTCACCACAACAACTTCAAGCAAACGATACATTCATTAGAGATTGATATACTTACATTGTTGTTGTGATATTGAGCTTATATTGATAGTTTGAGTGTTTATACATTCAACACATACATCAGAGGTAAAATAAAAGATACGATTGTATTCGGTGTTATTAGGATCAAGGATCCAGAATTATTAGAATCGCAATCACTATCTAGTGAGGTTTATCTAGTACCGATAGAAAACTAGAGCGGTTGATTCCTTGTCCGGTAGAAAAGGAAAATGGTTTAACTTGGACCGACACAAAGATAAGTACGAGTGGTTTATCACGGACCAATAGAAGACGTGATTGTAACGGTTATCCCTCGACCGATATAAGAGAGGTGCATAGGTTTTGATATTTATCCTATAGAAAAAGATACCGAGAGAGGACGTAGGCTCGATTATAGCCGAACCTCTATAAATCCATGTGTCGTTTAATTTTTGCACTTTATATTTTCGCTTCCGCACAACGACGCTAATTCCGATTTTGCTCCAACAATTGGTATCGGAGCGGTACCTCCAATACACGGCCTAACATCCTAGGAGTCGATCCAAATGGCGTTCCAACTTGCTCCAGTCGAAGGCCTTGCTCTCCACCGACCACCATTTTTTGATGGCTCAAACTTCATGACGTGGAAGAAAAATATGTCAATACTCATCCGAGCATATGACATCGAGCTTTGGAAGGTGATTTGTCTTGGTCCAAAAATTCCGACGAATTCCAACGGTACGCTTAAAACTTTCGAAGAATATGACGATTCCGATTGGAAAAATGACCACTACAATTATAAGGCAACTCAACTTCTATATTGTGCCTTAAATCCGGAAGAATAGAACCGGATATCATCGTGTGATAGTGCCAAAGAAATTTGGAAAATGCTTGAGGTAACACACGAAGGTACGTCTCAAGTCAATGAGATGAAGATCAACATGCTCCTTCACGATTACTAGTTATTTCAGATGAAGGATGACGAATCCATCACTCTATGATTGGATTTGGTGTTATTAGTATCAAGGATCCGGCATGATTAGAATCGCAATCGCTATCTAGTGAGGTTTATCTAGTACCGATAGAAAGCTAGAGCGGTTGATTCCTTATCCGATAGAAAAGGAAAATGGTTTAACTTGGACCGACACAAAGACAAGTACGAGTGGTTTATCACGGACCAATAGAAGACGTGATTGTAATGGTTGTCCCTCGATCGATAGAAGATAGGTGCAGAGATTTTTATCTTTATCCTATAGAGAAAGATACCGAGAGAGGACGTAGGCTCGATTATAGCCGAACCTCTATAAATCCGTGTGTCGTTTAATTTCCGCACTTTATATTTTCGCTTCCGCACAACGGCGCTAATCCCAATTTTGCTCCAACATAGTGTTCTGCGGAAGAGGTTCAATGCTTGAGATTTTGGTAGAGACATAAGAGATTATGTAAAGGTTGCCAATTTGCTTATATACTACTACTTTATCCTATGCCGTGACGACATGATGGTCGATACATGGGCATGGGCATTAGTTGAGGATTTCTAGCAGTGAGATATGTTTCCTTGGGGTTCTTATGTCTTTGGGGTTTTATCTTACTACATAGGCAACGTTGCCATGAAGGAGGGACAAGAGCATAAGGACTATCCCTTCTATGGTCCTGTTTGGGCTTTACAGATATGGTCGTATTAGATGATTCCTTCATTGGGAGAATTGTGTGGTATTCGAGATAAATCTGTCTAAGTCCCCCGGTGTTTGATGTGGAC
Organism: Orobanche coerulescens; assembly: GCA_033398695.1. Taxonomy (NCBI): domain Eukaryota; kingdom Viridiplantae; phylum Streptophyta; class Magnoliopsida; order Lamiales; family Orobanchaceae; genus Orobanche; species Orobanche coerulescens. The sequence continues at coordinate 21,513,575 of CM065805.1, read as the reverse complement.
TACGAGGAAAATGTTCTGTGATTTCACTCATTTCTTCGACGATAAGGTACATAAATTTGTAAACGTATTTTCTCCTGACTTCACTCATCTCTTCAACGTTATGTGATTACCCATCTAATGGTATGCTTTAATGACTACTTTTGCAGCACAAAGTACTTCCCTCTTTACCGCATCTGGAGGAGGATGAGGCTGAGTACTACTACCTGAGTTTTGAGAATGGCTCGCCATATGACGTTAAGTTCATTAAGCCTATAAGAATAGCTGTGAAGAACAAGGAGGATGAGCCTGCGCCGATGCCGAGAAAGAAAGTTATGGATAGGTTGAAGAAGGATGCTGGGAAATTGATTACATATGAGTCGGCACATAAAGTGTCGAAGCGATGCCGGCAGAGTACCCCACCAGTAGATGGTGCAGAGATATCGGACCGAGAGAGGAAGCCAGAGAGGGTGTGTTGTGTCCACAGACTTCCTTGTCTGGACCACACCCAGGATGCGAACAGGGATGAGTATTTCGATCGCCGTTTGAAGGTGATCTTGTACGACGAGTTTGAGACAGGATTTATTGCTCGAGTTTCTCACCGGGTGCTTTCTGGGATCGTGGATTTCTTCAGACCTACGCATAGACATTCTAGGAGCCCGGTGCACTACTCAGTTGGGAGCCATGATAGATTTCCCGATAGGCCTCATCATTCTGCATCTGTTAGCAGCGCCCAACGGAGGATTCCTGACAGTCCACGTCAAGTCTCTGGTGCAGCCCACAATCACTATTCTCAGCGTCAGCCTAGTCATCATTCTCAGCGTCAGCCTAGTCACCATTCTCAGCGTCAGCCTAGTCACCATTCTGAGGTCCAGCACAGTCACCATTCTAAGATCCAGCACATTCAGCATTCTCAGATTCATTATTCTTTTGAGCGGACTGAGCAGCCCCTTGATTATGAGATGTTCGACTGGTTTCAGGACGAGCATCATTATAGTGCGATGTTTCAATGTGAAGGTAGTGGTCCTTAGCAGCAGCCTCTATTTCAGATCGAGCAGTCAGTTTTTGAGATCGAGCAGCCGGTTGTACAGCTCTCTGATCGTGATAGTTGTGAGAGGGACACTGAGGGTGATGAAGATGGTGAGAGTGTCGGGATGCAGCAGTTGGGTGAGCGTAGTCTTCCACCGCGAGTGAGTGGACCATCTGTTGCTCTTCGGGAGCCTTTTGTGGTGGCGCCTCCAAGAGATAGCGAGGCTCTGAAGAAGTTGTACCTACACTTTATGAGGGAGAAGCCACGTGATGATATTGTCCTGTGTTTGGAGACTGGGCATGCTCTCACCCAGGCGTTATTTGGCCGATAGAGTTTAGCCGTGAAGACTTTGATGCTGAGGGGATAGATTGTTATGTGCTTGCGAATTGAGCGAGGCTTCGGAGGAGAGTCCGTAGTGTTGGTGTCGGTAGAGTTGGCAATGTACTTGCCGGATCCCAATTTTACGTTAGTTCCATAACTTAGTCGCTTGTATATCATTGGTGTGATGTGGATTTTTTTTTGATTTTGTGGTTTCGCTTTTTGTAGTTAGTTATGGCCAACGAGTTTGCAAGACTCCATCCGGATGATCCACTTGGTATCAAGGTGACAGGGAAGCCGGTTTACAGGGATTGGAAAATTCCTAAATGCATCGAGGACTACATGACAGGTCTTGATACACCACATGCGGTTCCATGGTCAAATTGCAACGAAGTAAGTTTGAAATTTATATTTATAAATGATTCGCTATGTTTGATGTGATGATATTATATGATTACATATTTTGTTTCAACAGATAATTGCCATTTGTTGCCTCGACCAGATCCACTGGGTGACTATCAAGTTTGACATCATAACATGGATCGTGGAGTTGTACGGTTCCTTGTCACACCAACACCAAGATGGTCGATGCCGATTCAACCAACTGCAAACGATTACTCGTCTGATGCCTCGTGTGCTAGCTCAATCCGGGTACTGGCTGAACAACCAATCGAAGAAGAAGTATGACACGTAGATGAGTTTCAAAATTATGCCACGAGAGCTACAGTTCATACAAAACGACAATCACAGTTGTGGCCCCTTCGCGTGCATGTACTTGGATCGACTCGTCTCTGCAAACCCAGCAGCAAGGCATCAAATCAAGGAACTTAATGAGAAATATATTAAGAAATATCGATATGGTTTAGCTGCTAAAATCTTTATGTTGTCATTAGACATGTAAAATGGTTTATGGTGTGTTGTGTTGTGGCAAGATTAATATGTCGTGTTGTTAAATATTTATGTTGTCGTTAGACAGTTTTGGCAAGATTAATGTGTTGTGTTGTTAAATCTTTATGTTGTCGTTAGACAGTTTTCGCTGTGTGTTGCACACGATGGATGCTCACGATCGTGGGTTACGATCATGTGCAACCTGCCCACGGTCATGGGTTGCTGCTGTCGTGTGCCCACGATGGCTGCCATGACCGTGTGTCCCATTGTGGGCATGACCGTGTGCACCATCATGTGCACATGATCGTGGGTCCCATCATGGGCACGGCCGTGTGCACCATCGTGTGCACACGACCGTGGGTCCCATTGTGGTCACAGCCGTGTGCACCATCGTGTGCACATGAATTTTTGGTATTTTTGCCAATTTGATTTATTGTGTTATCTAGAAGGATGTTTCGTGCTTCTAAAATTGCTTGTTCAAACATTAATTACTATATAACTTCTTATACAAACTCGTATTTGTCATTTCGTGTAATTCATTAGTATATGAGATATTTCATACAGATGATGAACTTATCCTTGCGAACTAATACATTGAGAACATATAGACTACACATGATATGCAATATATTATGTTAATCCAATCAATAACTTTTTAAATAAGTGTATCGTTATCAAATACTTGTTAATATACAAGTAACAACACCTAAATTGACGAGTAATTTGAGAAATTGATGAAAATTGTTGATGTTCTTGTGCACACGATCGTGTGTCCCATCGTGGGCACGGCCGTGTGCACATGAACTTTTGGTATTTTTGCCAATTTAATTTATTGTGTTATTTAGAAGGATGATTTGTGATTCTAAAATTGCTTGTTCAAACATTAATTACTATATAACTTCTTATACAAACCCGTATTTGTCATTTCGTGTAATTCATTAGTATATGAGATATTTCATACAGATGAACTTATCCTTGCGAACTAATACATTGACAACATATAGACTACACATGATATGCAATATATTATGTTAATCAATTAATAACTTTTTAAATAAGTGTATCGTTATCAAGTACTTATTAATATATAAGTAACAACACCTAAATTGACGAGTAATTTGAGAAATTAGTGAAAATTGTTGATGTTCTTGTGCACACGACCGTGTGTCCCATCGTAGGCACGATCGTGTGCACATGAACTTTTGGTATTTTTGCCAATTTGATTTATTGTGTTATTTAGAAGGATGATTTGTGATTCTAAAATTGCGTGTTCAAACATTAATTACTATATAACTTCTTATACAAACTCGTATTTGTCATTTCGTGTAATTCATTAGTATATGAGATATTTCATACAGATGATGAACTTATCCTTGCGAACTAATACATTGAGAACATATAGACTACACATGATATGCAATATATTATGTTAATTCAATCAATAACTTTTTAAATAAGTGTATCGTTATCAAATACTTGTTAATATACAAGTAACAACACCTAAATTGACGAGTAATTTGAGAAATTGGTGAAAATTGTTGATGTTCTTGTACACACGACCGTGTGTCCCATCATGGGCATGGCCGTGTGCACATGAACTTTTGGTATTTTTGCCAATTTGATTTATTGTGTTATTTAGAAGGATGATTTGTGATTCTAAAATTGCTTGTTCAAACATTAATTACTATATAACTTCTTATACAAACTCGTATTTGTCATTTCGTGTAATTCATTAGTATATGAGATATTTCATACAGATGATGAACTTATCCCTGCGAACTAATACATTGAGAACATATAGACTACACATGATATGCAATATACTATGTTAATCAATCAATAACTTTTTAAATAAGTGTATCGTTATCAAATACTTGTTAATATATAAGTAACAACACCTAAATTGACGAGTAATTTGAGAAATTGGTGAAAATTGTTGATGTTCTTGTGCACACGATCGTGTGTCCCATCGTGGGCACGACCGTGTGCACCATCGTGTGCACACATGGATACAGTGCCAATTTGACACCGTAGACACCGTGACACCTACTTGCCAACGTGGCACACGATCGGAGCATACGATCGTGCCCATCGTGTGCACCATTGTGTGCACTACAAAGGGCAACATCAAATTATTTTATTATAAAATCCCATCGTGGGTCCCCCCTCTTTCAATATAAGGCCATCTTTCTGGACCGAGAGTGAAGTACCTGAACCGTAGTCCCCCCCCTTTCACTATAAACCCTAATCAATTAAAATCCATTAAAATCAAATATGCGAAGTGAGCGGCCGATTACGAGAAAGCGATTTAGGAGGAATGGAAACACTCCACCAAAAAGAAAAAGGAGGATACCTCCTCCCAACCCACCATACAGAACTAGGCCGAGAGGAAGATACTCAATGTTGGGATTCGGTGCCTAAAACGAAGGCCCAGCGGAAGCGAAAAAACAAAAATTAATTCGATCCGAATCCCTGCGAGGATCAATCAAGATACGTATATACGAATATTAAACGAAAGATAAGGAAGATTAGAAATCATACCCTCTTAGTCCGTTGATTAAATGGTGTACTCCGAGAAAACGATTCCCTAAGCTTTAAGTGATTTCCTTACGAATCCAATCTGCTCCAAGCTCTTGGATGATCCAACGCTGAAAGCACCGCGTCTCTACTTGCCACGCGCCGGAGAAACGAAGAGGGTTGAAGAGCAAGCTAATCAACGGCTAGATCTCCTAGCAGCTCAATCGATCGGCGTCACAGTTATCACAAGATACCTCGGCGCCGGCAAGTCGACAGTAAGTAATTAAATTGATAAAAATATACAGCTTCTAGTTAGTTTAATCGACTGCTAGTTGCTTAGTAAATCTATCTGTTTGTTTTTGGCGTGTGTGTGGATATTGGCTACGAGTTATAAGAAATGCCTGAAATTTTGCTTATTAGTTAGCCGATGAAACTGTTGCTTGATTTGGTGAACGCAAGTGCACGTTATCGTAGACAAGTAATAAAGAGATGAGTAAGATATCGTTCCCACGAGGACTGATTTACTAACTACCGATTTATGAGTATTCTAATTTTATTTGAACTGTCGAATTTTTAGGTGCAAGTAATAATTAAGGAAAATTAATAAAAGCAAAGAAATAGTAAAATCAATTATTCAAAGGAAGAAACTCAAATAAGGAATTAATCTAGGATTGTGAATCCACCTCGGTTTATTCGAATTTACTCTCGATTATATGAATTTAATGATTTCCCAATTTATCGAAGGCGAAGGTTGCTAAAATACTCTACCGCCTCTCCCGAGGTCAATAGATTTTTCTAAGGCGAATAATGCACTCTATTCCTAGGTGAATTAATTCGACAATAGGCAAAAAGCACGAAATCTTCAGAAAGGCCACGTAGTTCCTATGAGTATATTCCTATCTTACAAGATAAAACAGTTCTCACCAATTTTTCCCTACCAACTCTCCTCTCCCGATTCGAGTTGCGTAGTTAAATCAATTCAATTATAGGCCACACAATTGAAAGCATTAAAAATAATTGGGGAAAACTCAATAGAAAAGGGAATTATATTAATAATCAAAAGTAAATTCGTCAAAGCCTCGGTTTCATCAAAATCCTAGAACAAGGTTTTAGCCTGACATGCTAGAACGTAAAAATACAGAAATAATCAAAGAAAGCATAAAGATCAAATGCAGTCGAAGAGCTCGGATTCCTCCGTTCTCTAGCTTCCGCTCTCTGCTCCTTGGTGTTTTCTGCTTCTTCTTGCTTTCGCGATAATCTCCTATCCCTCTTATGACCTTCAATCCTTATTTATAACTTTTCTCAGCCTCCAAAACGCGTCCGTGGATTAGGTCGAGAACAGGCTTCAAAAACGTCCCAGAACCACAGCAATTTACTCAAAACCGCCCCATGGGCCGCGGCTCACTTAAGCTGTGCCGCGGCTCACCATGTTCAGCGCCTATACCTAGGCGCAACATTTTCTTCCTGGGCCGTGGCTCAGTATCCTTGTGCCGCGGCCCCCGGTACAGTTCGCTCGGCGCTTGCTAGTTGCCTTCGTGTGCCGCGGCTCACTTGGTTCGTGCCGCGGCCCCAGGCCAAAAATTGCCATTTTCGCTCGTTTTTCATCGTTCGAGCTTCCGGACTCCAATTCCTGCCAAACATAAAGGAATAGTGCATTAAAGGCTCATTTATGCAGGTTTAGACACAAAATGGATAAAGAATAATGATAAATAAGCGTATAAAAATACGCCTAACAAATACCCCCAAACTTGAGCCTTTGGTTGTCCTCAAGCAAAAATCAATTTTAAACAAAATGTATCGTGAATAATCGTGCAAGTTCATAGTGCTCAACTTAATCAATACTACCCTTAAAATCTCAAAGAATAATACAAGTATCGTAATAGTGAGTCACATCCAGGACACTGATTCCACCAAGTAACCATTTTCAGTGCTAATCAATTGTTCATGAAGAAAATCAAGCTCAAAGATTAACAAGCGTGAATTTAACCGACCGCCAATATGAAGGGTTAAAATAAACGAGCCAACTCGCCCAGTCCCACAGTCTAGTGGCAGAAATTTCAAGAGTTTCATCATCAAAAATAACCCTCGGACAGTATTCCCTTATATATGATCAATAAAATGATTCGAGTTAACCACTAGGTTCGGATCTCGGGATGTTTCATCGGGATAATCCTAGGGTGGAATTCCATTCTCATGTATTGGGGAACCGTTTGACGTAAAAGACACTCATGGGGCACATGGATGCTTCTAGTTACTAAGTTCCCCTCCACAGCGGAGAAACAACTCGAATAGCTATTCCCGCATGTCCGATTCAAGGTCGCTGTTTTACGCGAGAGTAAACAACGGGTCACGCGAATACCCCCGGTTACTAGGCTCCCCATCATCGGCACATGCGAAATCTCTAAACCACTAGTCTAATCAGGGTTGTCGTTTTACGCGAGAGTAAACAACGGGTCACGTGAATACCTCCGGTTACTAGACTTCCCATCATAGAACAAATAATATCTCGACTTTTTGGGAAAAACTGTCCGACTCTAAACTCAATTTAAGTGCCAACACGACTCATGTTACTGGACAACTAGCTACGCGAAAAGTGTAACCAAACGTATAGACGGCGATTTGAAAACACGTATGTCTCCTCTCTTATCTGCTAAGATTTCTACAAAAACGAAAAAATTTCGGACCTAAATGAATACTCAACAGAAACAGATATCGCTGACTACAACTCGACTAAAACTCAACCGTTTCTTCAGAGAGAAATCAGTATCGTAACATCAGTTTTACACAAAAAGAAGCACGAAAAATTCACGAATGCAAATAATATCACGACAAGCAAGGCTAGCAACAAAAAATAACGAAAAATGCAACCGAATAAGTACAGCAACAGAAAGTAAAACCCCCCCAAACATAGGACGTACATTGACCTTAATGTACACAAAATGTAATATGCAATAAAAGAAAAGGTCAAGTACTCCCCTACTGTCCGCTCATGAACAGGTGCCGGCCTCGTCCGGCGAGGAGGGTGGCATGGCTGGCCGAACTGGTGGGATGAAAGGCCCGTCCGGGTGCATAATATGGCTCGTCCACGCAGTAAGGTAATCCTGGTGGTAAGCATCCCTCGCTGCCAAGCGCCTCGTCTCACGTCGGTTGGCCCGGCGGGCCTACTCTCTCAACTCATCTCGGACGGCTGCGAGGATGCTCTCTCTCTCCGTCCGCATCTCCTCTCTCCAAGCAGCTAAGTGACTCTCTCTCTCTCTCTCCTCATCTCCTCTCTCAGGCCATCGAACATCGCCTGAAGGTGCTCTCTATCGGGCGGCGGGCTGGACTCTGCCTGCCCATGCGTCAGAAGAAGAGGCTCGGGGGACTGCTCGTGTGCCTCATCAAGAAGAAATCATCGCCCCCGAGCGTGTGCCGGCGCTCCTCCCCACTGGTCGAAGTGAGAAATGATGCGATGATCAATCGGACCCTGGGGGGCCAGCATCGGCTCATCATCCGACCAAGTCATGCCCGACTGGCGGCATAGAGCGCAGATGAGAGAGGGGTGCTTCAGCCCCGTCTTGGCCCCTCCTTGAATGCATAGAAGAATAGATCGGACCAGAAGAGGGGCCACATCGAACCTAAGCCCGGAAGTGATAGCATATAATATACGGGCATGAGAGAGTAAAACAAAGCGGATCTGCGAGGTAGGATCAATACGTGCGCAGAGAAAATACAAGCAGGCTCGCCCAATGTAACACCCCAAACTAGGAGGATATTACAGTGCCGTGGACCCCCGACTGGGACCCACCAGGCGAATGAAAACTGATGAATTAAATAATATAATTGTAGTACCGAACCACATTATATTATCAAATACTCCGATGAGGAGTTTAAGTACAATACACCAGGACAATACAGAATACTAGTATATTTTATGTGAAGATAAAATACACCACCCTCAATAAATAAATATTTCAAACGGAATTTGCAGTGGAAAATACAAATGAAGAGAAATAAGAATGACTGAAATGACTGAAATGACTGGAATGACTGAGGGCCCCTACTAGTATCACTGGGACTCCTCGCCGTCAACATGCTCTTCCCGTGCCTTTGCCTTGCCGTGACCTGAAAACAAAATCCCCCAACGGGGTCAGTTATACAGAACAACAATCCTCAAGGGTTGAAAATACACAATCATGATTTATCTGAAGTTATGAAATATCCTTAGTTATGAATTACGCTGAAGAGGAGTATCACAGCACGCCCGTAATGTTCTGTGCAAGTGTACAAGACGAATGACCGGACACACCCGTCCTTGTACCTAATTAGTCTCACGGAGTTAAGCTTTACCGTGTGCACGGTCCAATGTATCGGTGAACCCAATACATGACCATCACGTGCCCGACTAAAAATTCCACACAACCACACCCGGCCACGCAATATGAACCCAGAAAGTCATATGAACGAGAATGACCACAATGAATAATAATTCGACAAGGCCAAGAATGACTCACCGAGATGAAAATAATAGTGACGCGATTGATAACCCAATGAAATGATTGGAACCGTCGTTCCTCGTGAATGAAATGATTATTCGACAATTACAAGTCTCAATACGGTTAATACAATGATGAATGAGTTATGATTATGAATGAACAACAACAAAAGGAATGAATATCCTTTTAACCGAGTAAGAATTAACTTACTCAACACCGGTGACAATTATCCTTCCACGAACAACGTCCTAATTGAGATATCGGTCGCTCGAACAACCTTGAATAACACAATTACCAATAATCCGTTCAATACACGTATCAAACACGAATATAACGAACTCAAAACGTCGATACGATTAAACCAAAATCATTGGGGCATTATATCGAACACTTTGCGGCCAAACTTCGATTGTTTATAACCAAACCTCAAAAATACCAACATCAAATCCCCAAAAAGTGTTTCAAACCAACAAAACATCTTCAATACGATCAATAATCCAATATGAATATTCGAATTCATGATTACAACAACGATTAATCGAAAACCCCCCAATCCAACTCAATATTCAAAGTGTTCTTGAATAATCCTTCAATAATCCAATGAATAATCAAACATATCCATAATCATGCGTATATCACTTCATACAACATGATATTAACATCCAAAACATCATATCTTAACACAAAATCGAAATCCAAGAGGTTGGATGAATATTCCCTTTGAAGATCCAAGCACTTTGATCCGTAGAACATGCGTTAAATCGACTATGCGTGCTTCACGATCAAAAGGAAATGAAGAAAATCAAACCCTTAAGTGATGGATGATGAAAAGTTTCTCTCCTCAAGCTCTCTCTCTCGTATGAGTTGAAGAAAATGGAAGAAATGACCTGATCTCGCTCAAAAAAACGCAATTATAGAGTTGACTGCACTGTGTGCCGCGGCCCAGCCGAAGTGTGCCGCGGCACAGGGCCAAAACTGCCCCCAGTGATCGGCAGCGTGCCGCGGCCCGGACGAGTGTGCCGCGGCAGTGACTCGGCAGTGTGCCGCGGCCCCGTTGGCATGTGCCGCGACACAAGGTACAGACGGGTTTGGCCGAAAATGCAACACGAGTGTGCCGCGGCCCGGAAGGGTGTGCCGCGGCAGTGACTCGGCAGTGTGCCGCGGACCCGTCGGCATGTGCCGCGGCACAAGGTACAGGCTGATCGGCCAAAAACTGGAAAATGTGTGTGTCGCGGCGCACACTCCTTGTGCCGCGGCCCACACCCCCTTGGGTCCTAAAAATGAAGAAAAATGACCCGGGAAGAGAATAAAAGCAATAGGAATCGATATTTGGGAACCAATAACACGAAATGGAAGTACGGAAACCCCAAAACGGCGGTTCCAAGCAATGATTACAAGGGTTCGCCCAACAAAACACGATTTGAACAATGAAGAGATTTGAAATGACATGAATTCCAACGTCAACATCGACTAATGAATCAATTACAACAATCAAGATAATACTCTTGTCTCGATTCCCGAATAAGGTTGAAACAATGAACAATATCGATACACAACTCGAAGTTATTCCGAACGATGAACACGGATGAATGATTATTAACAAGTGAAAGATTACATAGTGACAATTACCGAATGAAATTAGTGAATGATAATGACTGAATTACAACCGGGTATTACATACACCCCCCCTTAAAAGAGTTTCGACCCCGAAACTAAGGGTCAAACAACTCGGGATAACTCTCCCGCATACTATCCTCGGTTTCCCAAGTAGCCTCTTCGACTCCGTGTCTAGACCACTGAATTTTAACCAAAGGAATCGCCTTATTCCTCAACTGTTTGATTCGCCGCTCTAAGACTCGTATGGGACGCTCCTCATACGAATGATCATCTGCGATCTCGATTTCGTCGAACTGAAGTATGGACTCAGGTCGGCAACATACTTCCGTAGCTGAGAGACGTGAAACACATTATGAATTCAGCTCAACTCCGGAGGTAAGGCCAAACGATAAGCTAGCTCGCCTACTCGTTCCAAAATCTCAAACGGTCCAATAAATCTTGGACTCAACTTTCCCCACTTTCCGAAACGGAAGATACCTCGACTCGGGGACACCTTGACCAACACGTGGTCACCTATCTCGAACTCTAAAGGTCGGCGACGATTGTCTGCATATGATTTCTGTCGACTCTGAGCGGTCAACAAACGACTCCTGATCAAAGCTACCTTCTCACGGGCGGCTATAAGCATATCGGGCTCGGTGCCGATTGATTCGGATAGGTCATCCCAACACAAAGGAGATCGACAAAGACAACCGTACAAGGCCTCGTAAGGTGCCATCTTAATCGAAGCATGCCAACTATTATTATACGTGAACTCGATCAATGGTAGTTGGGCTTCCCAATCGTCTTTCCAATCGAGGACGCATGCCCTCAACATGTCCTCTAATGTCTGAATAGTTCTCTCTGATTTCCCGTCGGACTGAGGATGAAAGGAGGTACTGAGATTAAGCTGAGTTCCCATAGCACGATGAACTGATTTCCAAAAATGAGACACAAACCGTCCGTCACGATCGGAAACGATACTTTTAGGAGTACCGTGCAGTCTCACTATCTCTTTGATAAACAGCTGGGCAAGTCTCTCGGGACCCCACGTATCCTTAATCTCAAGGAAATGAGCTAATTTAGTTAAGCGGTCCACAATCACCCAGATCGTATTCATGCCACGACGACTCGTCGACAAACTCGTGATGAAATCCATAGAAATGTCTTCCCACTTCCACTCTGGAATAGGGAGCGGTTTCAGCATACCTGCCGGTCGCTGATATTCTATCTTGACTTGCTGACAGGTTAAGCATTTCGAAACAAATTCTGCGACTTCTCGCTTCATATTACTCCACCAGTAATTTTGTTTCAAGTCCTTGTACATCTTGCTAGACCCCGGATGAACAGAATAAGGGGTAGCATGAGCTTATCTCAAAATCGAGTTTTTCAACTCGTCATTTGCCGGTACGCACAACCGATTCTTAAATCTCAAAAGTCCATCCTCGTGGACCACGAATCCAGGGGCTTTCCCCTGAGCCACATCCTCACGGATGCGCAACAATGATGGATCTGAACTCTGATTCTCTCTGATTGCCTCCTCAAGTGGCGATGAAATCTCTAACATGCAAAGCTGTCCCTGAATTCGCTGAAGCCAGACCTCAATCTCGGGTCTAAGGAATTCCTGTTGAAGCTCTTTTTGAACTGTTAAACGAGCAAGCATCTGCTCCTGAACGGACTTACGACTCAAAGCGTCGGCGACAACGTTCGCCTTCCCCGAGTGGTAAAGGATTTCGATATCATAATCTTTGATTAGTTCCAACCACCGCCTCTGTCGCATATTTAACTCCTTCTGAGTAAATATATACTTCAAACTCTTGTGATCGGTGAAAATCTGACAGGTGACGCCATAAAGGTAATGACGCCAAATCTTCAACGCAAAAACTACGGCTGCTAGCTCCAGGTCGTGGGTCGGATAATTAACTTCGTAAGGTCTCAATTGCCGTGAAGCATAAGCAATAACCTTCCCGTTCTGCATGAGTACACATCCGAGACCCTGCCCGGACGCATCAATATAAACTACAAATCCTTCCGTCCCCTGCGGCAAGGAAAGTACAGGAGCTGAAATTAACCGGCTCTTGAGTTCCTCAAAACTCCGTTGACACGCGTCGGACCACGTGTATTTCTTATCCTTTCGCAAAAGGTTCGTCAATGGTTGAGCGATTTTAGAAAATCCTTCCACAAACCGCCGATAATAACCGGCTAATCCGAGAAAACTTCGGATTTCCTTAAGATTCTTCGAAGGTAACCAATCTTGGATAGCTTTCGTCTTCTGAGGATCAACACGCACTCCATCTGATGAAATTACATGCCCGAGAAAAGTCACTTCGGACATCCAGAACTCACATTTGGAAAACTTACCATAAAGTTGCTCTCGTCTTAACACGTCGAGAACCTGATGAAGATGAACCTCGTGTTCCTCTCGGTCACGAGAATAAATCAAAATGTCATCGATGAAGACAACAACAAAATGATCCAGAAAGTCGATGAAAACCCGATTCATTAACTCCATGAATACCGCAGGGGCATTAGTTAGCCCGAACGGCATAACTACGAACCCATAATGACCATAGCGTGTACGAAACGCTGTCCTTGCGATATCCGACTCTAGAATTCGCAACTGATGATATCCAGATCTTAGGTCGATCTTGGAAAATATTGAAGCTCCCTGAAGTTGATCTAAGAGATCATCAATACGGGGTAGAGGATACTTATTCTTGATTATCACCCTATTCAACTCCCGATAATCAATACACAAGCGAAATGAACCATCCTTCTTCTTGACAAACAACACTGGTGCTCCCCACGGGGACGCACTCGGTCGGATATAACCTTTCTCGAACAACTCCTCAAGTTGATTCTTCAACTCCTGCATTTCGGTCGGGGCCATCCGGTACGGTACCTTCGATATTGGAGATTTACCAGGCTCCAATTCAATTGTGAATTCCACATCTCTCTGTGGAGGCAAACCAGATAACTCGTCTGGAAATACGTCAGCATATTCTCTCACTACTGGAATATCCGCCAACATTATTGATGATTTCTCGGTTTTGGTCATATAGCACCAATAACCAACACACCCCTGACTGAGTAATTTCACTGCTTTCATCAAGTTGATGACCTTACCAGAACAGCCGGGATTACCTCCCTGAAAAACACATTCGACCCCATCGTCTGAAATAATAGTGACCATACACTTACGGACACCAATGATGGCATCATGAAGATCCATCCAATCAATACCCAAGATGACGTCGTCTCTCGGCAAATCTACCACGATTAAGTCAGCTAGCCATACATGGCCATGAAGCTGAATCGGACAATTCTGAATCTCACGATTTCTGATAATTTGTCTACCATCAGGTAGACCAATGACATAAGGCTCACAACTAGTAGCACTACCCAGACGCAGTCTACTCAAACATGACTCGAAAATGAATGAATGTGATGCACCAGTATCAAAAAGGGTACACACAGGTTGAGATAGAATATCGAGGGTACTTGAGATCATCCGGGCCTCTGGATCGTCGGTCTTCTTCATCTCATAGATCCGGGGCTTGCTAGTCCCGGCACCGGACGCTCCCGTCTGATGGCTAAAGGCTCCACCTTTATTCGCTCCTGTCATCTTGAACGACGCAGACTGAGTGGCCTGATTTTGAACAGCTGACTGTTTCGGGGCCTGAGATGACGCCGGAGTAGGTTTGGAGTCCCTACGGCAAAAACGGGCCTTATGCCCAGCAATCCCACAATTATGACACGTGATAGTGTGTCTCGGACACTTGGTGCTGAGATGACCAAGATCCCCACAGTTAAAACAGGTGATGGCCGAACTGGCCGCTCAGGACTGCGATTCCGCCGGTCTGGGCGCCACAGGAGGTCACTTAGAGAAAGTGGTGCCCGCACGAGGCTTCTTGAAAGTGGCCTGACTGCCGTCAGACTGATTACGGTTCTTGGACTTCTTGCTAGCAGATGAAGGTTGCTGCTTAGCAATCTCCTTAGCAGTAAGCTCATAAGTAAGAGCTTTCTCAATGAATTCGGCCAATGTGGTGCAATGATGATTAAGCAGCTGTAGTCTCATACGGGGTTTCAGCCTCTTGCTGAAATATTTGATTTTGTCCGCGTCTGAATGAATGATAGATGAGGCGAAAGGAAGGAGTTCCTGAAATTTCTCAGCGATAGCGAGAACATCATCGTCCGCTGAAAGGTCGGGAGTGAGTAATTCTGACAGTTTGGCCTCTCTGAGCGGGGCCGGATAATATCTCTCCATCATGAAAGTCTTGAATTGTTCCCAAGTACATGATCCGTCGGTGGGCTTCAATGACAACCACCAAGAATGAGCGCCCTTACCCAGATAGTAAGCCGCAATTGAAACTTTGTGTCCTTCGGGACACTCTACCAAAGCAAATAACTTCTCGAAATGCTCGAGCCAATGAACAATATCCGCCGGCTCAGATGAGCCCTCAAAGGTAGGCGGCCTCTGGCGAGAGATGTCGCCGATGATGCTTCCCACACTCCTCTCTTGCCTCTGAGGTGGCGGCGGAGGAGCTTGTTGATTTTGATTAGCTGAGTTGTGCATCGTCTCCATTAGTTATGCCATCTGAGTCATTTGGGCCATCATGCCCTGCATAAAAGCGAGTGGGTCAACCCGAACACCTTCTGACTGAGCGGTGTCCCGGGTACGACTCCCTGATAGTGAATGATCACGTCCAGGTGAATGAGTAGCAGCGTCGCTACTTGATGAGTTAGTATTATTTCTCGCGTTCGCACGTGTATTCACACGAGCTCTCGGGATTCGGCCCGCACCACGGCCTTGTCCTCCTCGTCCTCTTCTTGCTCTCTCCATACTGAAGTAGGAAAGTCACATGATAATTATATTTCCCGCATGAATATCACGTTATGATTTTGACATGAGATGATGAAAATGAGCATACACGCTCTAACACAGTGATTAAATGAATGATTAACTGAGGTGACATGATTATCTGATGAAATTATTGAAATGATTATCTTGAACAAGTTAACAAGATTAATGATATGATCTCCCAGATCAACAACCGAGTAATGAAATGAATTGAGTGATTAATGTGTTAACATGACCGTCCTGGTCAAAATGAAAATGATGATTGAGGATTGTTAACTGATGAATTATGAATGAATGATTATTGCCAGAAATTATACCATGGCGTTAGAAATCTTACAGTTCTTGGTCTGATTGGCTCGGCATTTGCACAGGTCACACGTGACGCGAAGGTCCAATGATACTAGTCCGATGACGATGATTTCAAATGAGACATGACTCGGAAGGTAGTATTCAAACCACGCTCCAATACCAACTCTGTAACACCCCAAACTAGGCGGATATTACAGTGCCGTGGACCCCCGACTGGGACCCACCAGGCGAATGAAAACTGATGAATTAAATAATATAATTGTAGTACCGAACCACATTATATTATCAAATACTCCGATGAGGAGTTTAAGTACAATACACCAGGACAATACAAAATACTAGTATATTTTATGTGAAGATAAAATACACCACCCTGAATAAATAAACATTTCAAACGGAATTTGCAGCGGAAAATACAAATGAAGAGAAATAAGAATGACTGAAATGACTGAAATGACTGGAATGACTGGGGGCCCCTACTAGTATCACTGGGACTCCTCGCCGTCAACATGCTCTTCCCGTGCCTTTGCCTTGCCGTGACCTGAAAACAAAATCCCCTAACGGGGTCAGTTACACAGAACAACAATCCTCAAGGGATGAAAATACACAATCATGATTTATCTGAAGTTATGAAATATCCTTAGTTATGAATTACGCTGAAGAGGAGTATCACAGCACGCCCGTAATGTTCTGTGCAAGTGTACAAGACGAATGACCGGACACACCCGTCCTTGTACCTAATTAGTCTCACGGAGTTAAGCTTTACCGTGTGCACGGTCCAATGTATCGGTGAACCCAATACATGACCATCGCGTGCCCGACTAAAAATTCCACACAACCACACCCGGCCACGCAATATGAACCCAGAAGGTCATATGAACGAGAATGACCACAATGAATATCAATGAATAATAATTCGACAAGTTCAAGAATGACTCACCGAGATGAAAATAATAGTGGCGCGATTGATAACCCAATGAAATGATTGGAACCGTCGTTCCTCATGAATGAAATGATTATTCGACAATTACAAGTCTCAATACGGTTAATACAATGATGAATGAGTTATGATTATGAATGAACAACAACAAAAGGAATGAATATCCTTTTAACCGAGTAAGAATTAACTTACTCAACACCGGTGACAATTATCCTTCCACGAACAACGTCCTAATTGAGATATCGGTCGCTCGAACAACCTTGAATAACAAAATTACCAATAATACGTTCAATACACGTATCAAACACGAATATAACGAACTCAAAACGTCGATACGATTAAACCAAAATCATTGGGGCATTATATCGAACACTTTGCGGCCAAACTTCGATTGTTTATAACCAAACCTCAAAAATACCAACATCAAATCCCCAAAAAGTGTTTCAAACCAACAAAACATCTTCAATACGATCAATAATCCAATATAAATATTCGAATTCGTGATTACAACAACGATTAATCGAAAATCCCCAAATCCAACTCAATATTCAAAGTGTTCTTGAATAATCCTTCCATAATCCAATGAATAATCAAACATATCCATAATCATGCGTATATCACTTCATACAACATGATATTAACATCCAAAACATCATATCTTAACACAAAATCGAAATCCAAGAGGTTGGATGAATATTCCCTTTGAAGATCCAAGCACTTTGATCCGTAGAACACGCGTTAAATCGACTATCCGGGCTTCACGATCGAAAGGAAATGAAGAAAATCAAACCCTTAAGTGATGGATGATGAAAAATTTCTCTCCTCAAGCTCTCTCTCTCTCTCGTATGAGTTGAAGAAAATGGAATAAATGAGCTGATCTCGCTCAAAAAAACGCAATTATAGAGTTGACTGCACTGTGTGCCGCGGCCCAGCCGAAGTGTGCCGCGGCACAGGGCCAAAACTGCCCCCAGTGATCGGCAGCGTGCCGCGTCCCGGACGAGTGTGCCGCGGCAGTGACTCGGCAGTGTGCCACGGCACAAGGTACAGACGGGTTTGGCCGAAAATGCAACACGAGTGTGCCGTGGCCCGGACGGGTGTGCCGCGGCAGTGACTCGGCAGTGTGCCGCGGCCCCGTCGGCATGTGCCGCGGCACAAGGTACAGGCTGCTCGGCCAAAAACTGGAAAATGTGTGTGCCGCGGCGCACACTCCTTGTGCCGCGGCCCACACCCCCTTGGGTCCTAAAAATGAAGAAAAATGACCCGGGAAGAGAATAAAAGCAATAGGAATCGATATTTGGGAACCAATAACACGAAATGGAAGTACGGAAACCCCAAAACGGTGGTTCCAAGCAATGATTACAAG
Organism: Orobanche coerulescens; assembly: GCA_033398695.1. Lineage (NCBI taxonomy): Eukaryota > Viridiplantae > Streptophyta > Magnoliopsida > Lamiales > Orobanchaceae > Orobanche > Orobanche coerulescens. Next base: position 21,495,302 of record CM065805.1, on the reverse strand, counting down.
GGTTCGCCCAACAAAACACGATTTGAACAATGAAGAGATTTGAAATGACATGAATTCCAACGTCAACATCGACTAATGAATCAATTACAACAATCAAGATAATACTCTTGTCTCGATTCCCGAATAAGGTTGAAACAATGAACAATATCGATACACAACTCGAAGTTATTCCGAACGATGAACACGGATGAATGATTATTAACAAGTGAAAGATTACATAGTGACAATTACCGAATGAAATTACTGAATGATAATGACTGAATTACAACCGGGTATTACACCCAAGCCTACTGAGGCGCGAGCTCTTAGAGTAGAAGGTCGAGGAACCTGGGGCGCGCGTCTCCCAAACGGAGCCGGGCTGTGTGAGTGCCTCGAGCAGGGCCTCCCTCGTGAGACCACTCATAGCTCGCATATACGCTGTATCGTCAACCACAGGTAGCTCGAATAATCTCCGAATGGCGGCCACTGAGAAATCCACAATAATGCCTCGGACGACGACCTGAGTCTGAGTATCTGATTGCGGTATCATCTGCCCCGCCCGAATGTGCTTCAACAGAGCGCTAGCATAAAACTCTTGGACGATGGAGATTACCGCCGGCTCGGGAGGGGCAGCGAAACGGGTCCACCCCATCTCGTCGATCATCGTCAGAAGCTCACCGTCCTGGGGGGCGGGAGTGAATCCCCGCTCCGGAATCAAAGGTCGAGGATGGATCTTTTCATTGAATATTTTATGAATTTCCGGGTCGGAGAATTGGTGCGACTCCAACTCGGCTCGACTTTGTGAAGTTTCCCCTCGTGTGGGGGACGATTGCGTCCTAGCCCTTGTGCTAACCTTTCTCTTTCTAGCCATGGCGAGTTCCTGAAAAGATAAACACCGGAAATTACTTAAGCTATAAGGAAAACAAAGATATGCAAAACGTGAATAAAGAGTTGAACGAGCATGCACCGTCGTGAGGGAAAATTAAAATTGAGCTTTCATGTTTAAACTTGATGTAAGGGTTGGGGTACGCTGTAAATCCATAAACGAATTCGTTGCACATAGTTTCAAAATGTTGGCTTTAAAAGAAAAATTTTTCATTTATGCATTTCATCAAACACCTTGACTGCATGAGTTTAAATGAGGAACAAACATGACAATAGCTTAATTCAATCCCCAAAAATAACAACCTCCATTGATAGTCATGAGAAAAACGACAAATAACATCAACAATTATACATAATCACAAATACCATCACAATCAATCACCATATTCACCATATTCCAACTCAATTTTTGAGAGAACTTTGAAGAACAACTAGCAACATATAATAATACCTTACTTTTCAAATCATGAATCAATTAGGATTAAGAGATTGAGAATTACCTGACTTAGAATGAAGAATGCAAGAAGAAGAAGAAGAGAAGGGTATCGGCCGAGTGCTTGTGCGAAGAAAGAGGAGAGAAACTTACCTTGGTGTCGGCCGATCCGCGTATATTGGGCCTTTGAACTTCCGAACGGGGGCCGCGACACAACTTAAGTGAGCCGCGGCCCAGAGTACAGCCTCCCCGGGCTTGTTTGTTTTTCGCCTTGTGCCGCGGCTCAATATACGCGTACCGCGGCTCATCGTGTCAGTGTGCCGCGGCTCAACAGCAACGTGCCGTGGCTCAGGGTACAGCTTCCTGGGCGTATTTTTGGCATTTGGCGTGCCGCGGCTCAACAGGAACGTGCCGCGGCTCAGGCATCGAGTGTGCCGCGGCTCAGTAAGGTTGTGCCGCGGCACAGAGTATAGGAAGTTTAGCCTTTTTGTGTCGATTTGAGTGTGCCGCGGCCCAATGCTGAATTTTCCCCTGGGGTGATTTCTGCACAGAATTTTCAAAGGAACACGTCAAGAACGAGAGGGATAAGCAAATCAAAGCAAAAATGATGAAAAACATAGACTCTAAAATGAAAGAAAACACTGAAGAATGAAAATCTACAACTAATACTCGGGTTGCCTCCCAAGAAGCGCTAAGTTTATAGTCTTCAGCCGGACTTAATGAAAATCAGTTCGCTTTTCGCAAACACCATTTACACTCCGCCCCGTCCATCGAACATTTAATATGTGTTTTAAATTTTTGACCATTGGTCTTTAACAATCCGATTTTCGGTCTGGACACCCAATGTTCTTTGCGAAAAGATTTTAACAAAAACAACTTTCCGAAACACCCATTTCGCACATGACTTGGCACCCGTTTTACTTCCGGCTTATTCTCCTTTTTCACGAACGACCTTATGACATCATTAGAATTTTTCGTTGGTGGATGAACGGTTGATGACGACGACATGTCCAAATGCCTAAGATATGCGACTCGTTCTACATTTTTCTTAGACGTTGGAGCATCTGGAACGGATTCTGAACACTTTGACCGACAACTCTCCCGGTGTGCGTCTCTTGCAAAGATATTTACACTTTCAATTTGTGAACTCTTTTCGACACTACTTGGACACGGATAGGGTTGAAACACTTGGAAAGTGACTTGCTCATCTTGAACTCGCAGAGTGAGTTTCCCTTTTTCCACATCAATGAGAGTTCGGCCGGTAGCTAAGAATGGTCTTCCTAAAATAATTGGGATGTCTTGGTCCTCCTCCATATCGAGCACGATGAAATCAGCGGGAAAGATGAATTTATCTACCTTGACTAAAACATCCTCTATTACCCCCCTCGGGTACTTGATAGATCGATCAGCTAATTGCAGCGAGACTGTCGTCGGCTTGGCCTCCCCAATGCCTAGCTTCTTAAATATAGAAAGGGGCATAAGATTAATGCTGGCCCCGAGATCACACAACGCTCTATCAAAAGACAGATTTCCTATAGTGCAGGGTATATTAAAACTTCCTGGATCCTTCAATTTTGGCGGGAGCTTTTTCTGCAAGATGGCACTGCACTCTTCCGTCAATGCCACTGTCTCATATTCCTCGAGCTTCCTTGTGTTAGATAAGATCTCTTTCATGAACTTCACATAGCTCGGCATTTGTTCCAAGGCATCAGCAAATGGAATATTTATATGTAGTTTCTTGAAAACGTCAAGAAACTTGGAGAATTGTTTGTCCAATTTCTGCTTTTGCAAACGCTGTGGAAACGGGACGGGTGGAACATATGCTTTCGGATTGTCAGGAAATAGTTTCGAGGGTCTAGAATTTTTTGATTCCTCGGTCGCCAAAATTTTCTTCTCTTCATCATCACTTCTCTTTTTGTCCTGCTTGGGCTGCTCGCACAATTCCTTCCCGCTTCTCAAACTAATGGCATTAATACTCTCTCTCGGGTTCGTCTCAGTTGTACTTGGCAAGGTTCCCTCAGGGCGAGCTGTTAACACATTAGCAATTTGGCCCAATTGGACTTCCAAGTTGCGAATAGAAGCGGAATGGTTTTGCAAGGTTGCTTCCGTACGGGTCATGAACTGACTCGTATTTGCTGACAATTTCGCCATTGCTTCCTCTAGAGAGATCTTTGGAGCGGGAGGAGGTTGTTGTTGGTGTTGAGCAAACTGAGGTTGGTTTAAGTTTTGTCCGTTCTTCCAAGAAAAATTTGGGTGATTTTGCCACCCCGGATTATATGTGTTGGAATACGGATTATTTTGCCGATTCCCATTCCCCACGAACTGAGCTTGTTCTATCGGAGGTTGCTCGAAAGGATTTCCGACTTGGCACTCCACGCTAGAATGAGATCCGTTGCACCAATTACATGATTCAGTGGTAACGGGGGAAGGAGCATGCGAAAAGTCTTGAAGTTGCTGAGTCAAGGCGGCGACTTGAGCTGATAGCATAGATATTGGATCATTATCGGAGATTTCCATCACTCGTTTTGGGTTCACTCGTTCGGAAGGCCACTGATAAGCATTTGCAGCCATCGCTTCCAATAGAGAGTGGGCTTCGGCCATTGTTTTTCCCATCAACGCTCCTCCAGCGGCTGCATCAACAAGAGTGCGTGTAGAAGCACTCAGTCCGTTGTAAAATGTTTGAATTTGTAGCCAATCTGGTAGGCCATGGTGTGGGCATCTCCTTAGCAAATCCTTGTATCGCTCCCAAGCTTCATGAAGCGACTCCATATCAAATTTCCCGAAAGTAGTAATCTCGTTCCTCAGTCTCGCTGTCTTCGAAGGTGGGAAGAATTTAGCCAGAAAGGCTTATGCTAATTCTGCCCAGGTCGTGATAGAGCCCGGCGGTAGTGAATTCAACCAAAATTTGGCTTTGTCCCTCAAAGAGAAAGGGAAAAGCCGCAGACGAATAGCATCATCTGTAACACCGTTATTCTTGAAGGTGTCACATATCTCGAGAAATGAAGCGATATGCGTGTTGGGGTCATCGTTTGCCAGTCCACAAAACTGGCTTGCTTGCACCATCTGAATAATAGCCGGCTTGATTTCTAAGTTGTTCGCTTGGATGGTTGGACGCCGAATTCCCGAAAAGTTCGCATTGATTTGTGGCATAGCATAATCACGGAGTGCTAATGCCGGTTGAGCTTGCTGAATGGGGTTGTCTGCTTCGTGATTTCCCGTATTATCGGCCATGGTGCCTGTTGTCGGTAGCTCGCGTTTCTCCTTCTTGCTTCTCCGAAGAGTGCGCTCGAGTTCAGTATCCAAAGGTAGTAGGCCTTCGTTACCGAATTTTCTCATGCACTAACCAGAAATTCCTGAAAGGAAAAACAAATAAATAAAATTACACAAAAATAAAATAATGTTCAAATTAAGACTAGAATTACTGAAATCGATATTAGTAAGATAATCAATCCCCGGCAACGGCGCCAAAAACTTGTTGCTTGATTTGGTGAACGCAAGTGCACGTTATCGTAGACAAGTAATAAAGAGATGAGTAAGATATCGTTTCCACGAGGACTGATTTACAAACTACCGATTTATGAGTATTCTAATTTTATTTGAACTGTCGGATTTTTAGGTGCAAGTAATAATTAAGGAAAATTAATAAAAGTAAAGAAATAGTAAAATCAATTATTCAAATGAAGAAACTCAAATAAGGAATTAATCTAGGATTGTGAATCCACCTCGGTTTATCCGAATTTACTCTCGATTATATGAATTTAATGATTTCCCAATTTATCGAAGGCGAAGGTTGCTAAAATACTCTACCGCCTCTCCCGAGGTCAATAGATTTTTCTAAGGCGAATAACGCACTCTATTCCTAGGTAAATTAATTCGACAATAGGCAAAAAGCACGAAATCTTCAGAAAGGCCACATAGTTCCTATGAGTATATTCCTATCTCACAAGATAAAATGGTTCTCACCAATTTTTCCCTACCAACTCTCCTCTCCCGATTCGAGTTGCGTAGTTAAATCAATTCAATTATAGGCCACACAATTGAAAGCATTAAAAACAATTGGGGAAAACTCAATAGAAAAGGAAATTATATTAATAATCAAAAGTAAAGTCGTCAAAGCCTCGGTTTCATCAAAATCCTAGAACAGGGTTTTAACCTGACATGCTAGAACGTAAAAATACAGAAATAATCAAAGAAAGCATAAAGATCAAATGCAGTCGAAGAGCTCGGATTCCTCCGTTCTCTAGCTTCCGCTCTCTGCTCCTTGGTGTTTTCTGCTTCTTCTTGCTTTCGCGATAATCTCCTCTCCCTCTTATGACCTTAAATCCTTATTTATAACTTTTCTCAGCCTCCAAAACGCGTCCGTGGATTAGGTCGAGAACAGGCTTCAAAAACGGCCCAGAACCGCAGCAATTTCCTCAAAACCGCCCCGTGAGCCGCGGCTCACTTAAGCTGTGCTGCGGCTCACCATGTTCAGCGACTATACCTGGGCGCAACATTTTCTTCCTGGGCCGCGGCTCATCATCCTTGTGCCGCGGCCCCCGGTACAGTTCGCTCGGCGCTTGCTGGTTGCCTTCGTGTGCCGCGGCTCACTTGGTACGTGCAGCGGCCCCAGGCCAAAAATTGCCGTTTTCGCCCGTTTTTCATCGTTCGAGCTTCCGAACTCCAATTTCCTGCCAAACATAAAAGAATAGTGCATTAAAGGCTCATTTATGCAGGTTTAGACACAAAATGTATAAAGAATAATGATAAATAAGCGTATAAAAATACGCCTAACAGAAACCCAGGTTTTCCCTAAGTTTAATCTCAGCTTGATAAGCTATGTAAATTCTCCTTTTACTTTAAACTTTATTTAGTTGTTAAAAAACGTAATCTATTGGATTGTATTTGAGCTAACAAACTTGGCATAAACTCGATTTCAGTTGAATGTTAATTAAGTCGATGGATTCTGAACATGGTTACTTCTTAATTTCGCAATTATAGTAAGTGGACCAGAGTATGTTAGTCTAAAGGAAAAGATAGTGAGGAATCAATCAGTACAAGCCCATCGGCATCTGTGGAATCGACGAAGTGAGCTAGTGAATGTGATTACTGATTAACGATTTTGTCTCATCTTCCCTTTCTAATTTTGTCTCGACATCAAAGGGCTTTCACAGCACAGGTAAGTCAAATTTATGATTATTATCTTTCTAATTTTTTACAAGTGTAAGTATTTGCTTAATCTCAGTTTGCTATTTCATTTTGCTATCTGCTTAAACTCAGATTGGAGTAAGTAACTTAGTATCTTTCTGATTACCAAAATTTCATGTTGCTATTTGCTTAATCTCCGTTTAATTGTGAGTTCATATTTACTATATGCTTCTATAAAATAATGACAAACAATTTCAACTTTCCTTGCTCAGGACGATGGACCTCAACTTCCAACCAATGTAACTAAACTGCTCAAATATGGAACGAATCTTCTTCAAGTTGTGGGGCAGTTTAACGGTTTGTAATGTTTCTGCTTCTTATATTTTTTGCTGGTTTAATTTGTTCCCTGAGACCACTTATACTTTTGTGGAGGTAATTATGTAATAATCGTCGGCTGTATGAGTTTGGGGACACCTCCTGTTCGTCCCTCCTTTCAAGATTATGTTCAGCCTACTGTTGCTTCACTAAATTCAGGCCCTACCTCTTGACTTCCCTTGTTGATAATATTTATTAATCTTAATCGTGTATGTTTCTTGCATTATGTTTCTGCAGTTCCCCGTCCTTGTTGCAATTATAATAATTATTATTGTTTTCATAGACTTGGAGTTGATTGAAGGGCAATCTCGAGTATCACTTAGTTGTCCAATAAGGTATGCCTTTGCATTGTTATATTTATCTCCCACCTAAAATGTTCAGTCCTTTTAAAGTAATTGTGGGCATGGTAGAATCCTATATAGGCGTACGTGTGGAAGTTGTTTAGCGTGGGTAATTCCTATATGGTAGTATTTTTGGTGCACTACATGCATGTCTTAGCAACACAATCAACAACTTCTAGGTTTTATTCTCGTGCATCTCTGATATTCTGTATATATTCCTGAACTTTAACTAATTAGCATATCAACCTCCCACATCCGATGTCGGTCTGGTTTCGAGATTAGTCGACATGTGTGCGTCAGACAATGGTGCCAATACATTGCATTGCATTTTCCTAACATCTCATGTACATTGGATTTCATTTACTCCCTGTTGATGCTTTATGTTTGCATTTGAAGGTTCCAGTGATATTTGTAGACGTGTATATTTCCGTCAATAGGTTACGAGGAACTTTACATCCTTTTATTATCAGTGATATTAATAGGTGAAAATAGTTCATTTTAGTCCCGCTTGAATTTTGTTTTTCTTTATTATTGCAATCTCCTCATGGCCTTATTCATATACAGGGCATAACTTTTGAACTTGATGAAGACATGATCACGGAAGACGAAGAAAGAGAGGCTATGCAAGAACTCATCAATAATGGTAAGTTGAGTGAAGGCTCGTGATATTGAAGTTATGAAGCCCAAATCTCGTGAGGATATTTCCTAGGTTCGGATCTAACATTTCCTACTTTTTATGACATTTGAGTTGTTGCATATTTCTCTTTGACTTTCACGGATAAACTTTTCCTGAGTGTGAGGTCCGCTAATTGTGTCATTCACTATTACTATGGACTACTTTATATACTTGTATTGTTTTCTTTCAAACCCCTAAACATCCAAATATCGATGAGACAAAAATGTGACTTGTTAGGCACATCTACTTGATGGTTGTGGTAGTGGTGGGAGAACTGTTGATTCTGCCAGGCAGAACTTGGCGGCGACATTTGTTAATACATTTGTAAATGCTGGTTTTGGCCAGGTTTGTGTAGCAACTATACCTGGGTTTTATTGAAAGTTCAAAATTTCAAGGCTTCCCTTTATCTTTTCACTCTTGTGTGGTTTTTTGCAGGATAAATTGATGACAGTTCAATCTGAAGCATCCAGTGGTGATGGCACTTCCATAAGTTGGCTCTTTAAAAATAAGGAACATAGGAAGACCAGTGCTGCAACAAGTCCGGTGTGTATCATTTCTCCTTTTCTTTTTATGTTCTCTATTAAATGACTAGAGACAACTGTATGATTTATGACCTGATTACTAAATTTCTTTTACAAATAACCCCTTAAGATTTGCATTTTCTTAACAATTACCTAAGTTATTGGGGGCGGGCTTTGTGGAATAGAAAAATGTCAAGAAAGTATTCGTCCGTGAACCTCGATTTGTGACTGTAATTTTTGCCTTGTTGTGCGAACATTTTCCTTAACCTTCTCTTAGTGTGTGCATCCGCATTTGTTGTAACTGGCCAGTGTGTGTGTTTTCCTTTCTTTTTTTTTGAGTGCTGGATTTAACTCTTTTATTGGTATTATGTGCTCTTTGCCATTTGGTGGTTAGTATTTCTCATTGTGGACTTTATTTGCTGTAGATGTTCAGTTCACCTGCATGTTCTTTCTGCTTCGCTTTAGGATGATATATTTCATTTTTTAGATTGATGCGGTGGAAACTGGATTGGTGCACCATCAGTGGTCAAAAGCGTATCAGATGCTTCACCATAGAGTTATTAGACAGATCTGCTTGCTCTCTCAAGGATGCTTGAAACATCCAAGTAGTGGAAATAACAGGCACGGCATATCTAACACTGGAAATTTTTGTCCCTTAAGTCTTAACATTGTTGTTTCCCCCCCCCCCCCCCAGAATTCACTTGTTGTTCATGATTGCCAGCTTGAGAAGTAAGTAATTCCCCATGGGAATGATTGAACTGGAGTGTTTTTTTCCTTCTGCCTTGTTGTTTTATTTATGAGTTCATCATCTTTAGCTTCTACCACTTGGGTCGCTATTGAATAATTGCTGATGCAGAATAGTTGCATTTCTACGCAGGAAAAGTTACAGCTATTGAGTTCTAGGATTCATTTATATGTTTGATAGACATGACATGCTTATAGACATGGTCATTTATATGTTTGATAGAGTATGTTTTTTTCTTTTGTTATTGTTAGTTTGAATGTATTATGTCAAGATACATTTAACTTTAGAAGATACATGTTAATATGAGACATATCACTTGTATGATTCTGCATTTTGCTTATCGAGAACCTTGTGAACTTATTTGAGTTATGTTTAAAGGAAAATAAATCGGACGTTTGAAAAAATAGAGCTTTTGATTTTTGTTACCTTGTTATCATAATAAGTAGTGCCTACCTTAATGATATTCATGATGATAGATTGGATCGAGCAAGATATTAATTATGATTTTTCGTTTTTGTTTTTTCCCTTTGTGATTATTCTGCAGTTCATTGCTGGATGTGGCAAGTTTTTGAAGGGACTGCAGGGCAGATGTACCAATCAGAAGTTTGGTAGTGTTCGCAGTTAGAAGCTAAAGCATGAATGAAAAAGTTACAAGAGACTGTTTGGTGAATAAGTTGTATAAGCGCTTTACTTGTGTATAAGTTGTATAAGTGCTTTATTCCCAATGGCTTGGTTGGGATTTTTTTTACGTGCTAATTTTGAGCATTACATTGTGATTTTTATGTCTTGTAAAAATTAATTGGAGTGTTGTGTGAATACTTTGAGAAATATGTTTGGATAGTATTATGAATTCATTGTGAAAAATAATTAGATTGCATTCAGAGAAAAATGGGGTTTTACTATTTTTTTTTGTATTTTTTTTCAACATTTGTGACTTCTAAAAACAGTCACAAGACAATCATGAAAAATGATATTTGTGACTGTCCATGGAAGTCACGAAAGTTGAAATTCGTGACTGCTAATGACTGTCACAAAAGATGAAATTTGTGACTGCTAATGACAGTCATAAATGATATTTGTGACTGCCATAGAAAGTGGTATTGTAAAGTCATATAAATGAGGTTTTGTCACTGTTTTGTGACTGTTTTTGACAGTCACAAAAAAACTTGTGACTGGTGATTTTATGACAGTCATTTGTGACTGTTTTTGCCATTTATGACAGTTTTTGACAGTCACAAAATCGTGATTCTGGTGTAGTGGTTGGAATATTTATTCCACATATTAATAAATAGTGTTTTGATGATTACGTTGCTAAACAAAACAAAACAACAAAGAGGCGAACCAAAACAACGAAGCAGACGCAGACGCAAAAAGCTGGATAAAATACAAAGCTAGCGCACGCTAGACATATAAGTTAGCACACACTAACGGGTCCCGGCTGCAGATCAGACGAGTTCGAAGTTACCTGAAGTGAAGTCGCCTGTTGAGGATAGCGTACGTTAACGTCTTCCAGTTTCAGTCCAGTGGCTACTGTCCATGACAGTTAGTGTGCGCTAACACTTCCTTATAGCGTGCGCTAATCTTGCATCATTGTATGCATCATATATCCGTTTATACTTTTTGACTTTGCATCAGAATCTTCCCAACGGATTGATTGACTTGATTTCAAACACATTAGTGTGCGCTATTCCTCATCCTTAGCGTGCGCTATGATTTCTTCATTGCTTGCGTCATACAATGTTTGAATATCTTCACAATGGTAATATGGACTTCGATAGCGTGCGTTAGTAATCATGTATAGCGTGCGCTATCTTCATCAGATGACTTCACTTCAGGTAACTTCGAAGTCGTCTGATCTGCAGCCGGGACCCGTTAGCGTGCGCTAACTTATATGTCTAGCGTGCGCTAGCTTTGTATTTTGTCCAGCTTTTTGCGTCTTCGTCTGCTTCGTTGTTTTGCTTCGCCTCTTTGTTGTTTTGTTTGTTTAGCAACTTAATCATCAAAACACTATTTATTAATATGTGGAATAAATATTCCAACAATCTCCCCCTTTTTGATGATTACAAAACAACCCTTGATTTGGATAAAACCTGCAAAATAAAAATATATACATATATATACGTTTTAAAGTTTTCGGCTTTGATCGTTTCGTTAGTTTCTCCAATCTTTTTCTTTTTCTGTCATTTTCGACTTCTCCGTTTCTCAATTTTCAACTCCTTCGTTTCTCCCCCTTTTTGTATGCTTTCTTCTCCTTTTCGACTTCTTCGATTTTTGTTATCTCCTCCTTTTTACTTTTTTATTTTTCTCATCATATCTTTCATGACGTTTTTTATCCGATTCATCTCCTTCTCCCCCTTTTTGTATTCAGCAAAAAGTGTAAAAAAAATATAGATGGAACCAATTATTGAATATGCATGATACCAATTGATGAATAATAAAAGAATATGCATGATAGGAAATAACTCCCCCTGAAAATATTATCTCCCCCTTTGTAAAATATCAATTGTTAAAAATTAATTTTTGGGGATCCAACCGATAGTTGGTTTCTTTCGAAACATAGACGATATTAGGAATAAACGTTCCTTTGGGAATCCAAATTTTCTTAGTTTTTATCGTCCGTCTTGGGCTTTTGCAATTCAAAATGTGATACCCGATTTTCAAACATTTTTCACAATGGGGTATTTGAAATTTACGGATTCGTTTTTAGAACGTGGTTTGAATCCCAACCCCAGTTTATTCAACATGTATTTTTTAACCGAGTGCTTATTTTCAAATTTCTCATTTCCGAGAGAGAATTTCTTCGTTAAATTTTTCAGCTGGGTTTGAACTTTAACAAGATCATCCTTTAAAATATTTTCATTCTCAACACATTTTGAATGATCGATCTCAATGAATTTTCCCTTTTCAAGAATTTTGGAATTTTCAATTTCTAATGTTTTATATTTAGATTTAAGGGATTTAATCTCGGATAAAGCATTTTGATAATCTGTATGCAATAGTTCAAATGCTTCAAAAAGTTCATCTTAAGAATTACTTACTTGGCTTTCGACGTCGCTATCATCGAATGAACTCCGGGCCATAAATGTAAGGTTGTTTTGATCGATGAAATCATCATCAATATCTTCGTCACTCCATGTTGCAATTAAAACCTCTTTGGGTTTTACACGACAATTCTTTGCAAAGTGGCCTGGTTTACCACATAATCGACAAGTGTTGTCGAATTTCTTAGATTCGCCCGCTTGGATGTCTTTCTATCTCCGGTTTAATAAGTGTTGGAACTTATTAATATTTTTGGCATAATATGCCGATTCTTCATCACTTCCGGCCACCGGGATTTCTTCCTTAGATCTTGACATCTTAGCTTTCATGGCTATCGATCTTTCCTCCGGCTTCGGTTTGGCATTCCGAGATTTTAGGACAATCTCGTAGTTTATAAGAGAACCAACAAGAGAACTAAAATCAAGATTATTTAAATCTTTAGATTACATTATTGCCGTCACCGTACCGTCCCATTCTCGAGGTAGTGATCGGAGAATTTTCTTTACTTTCTCACTACTCAAAAGTGGTTTTCCGAAACATGCTAATCCATTTGTGATGACCGAAAATCGGTCAAGCATGATTGTGATGGATTCATCGTCCTTCATTTGAAATAACTCGTACTCGTGAAGGAGCATGTTTATCTTCGTCTCCTTGACTTGAGACGTACCTTCATGTGTTACCTCAAGCATTTTCCAAATTTCTTTGGCACTATCACACGATGATATCCGATTGTGTTCTTACGGATTTAAGGCACAATATAGGAGTTGAGTTGCCTTACAATTGTAATGGTCATTTTTCCAATCGGAATCGTCATATTCTTCGAAAGTTTTAAGCGTACCGTTGGAATTCGTCGGAATTTTCGGACCAAGACAAATCACCTTCCAAAGCTCGATGTCATATGCTCGGATGAATATTGACATCTTTTTCTTCCACGCCATGAAGTTTGAGCCATCAAAAAATGGTGGTCGGTTGAGAGCAAGGCCTTTGACTGCAGCATATTGAAATGCCATTTGGATCGACTCCTCGGATGTTAAGCCGCTTATTGGAGGTACTGCTCCGATACCAATTTTTGGAGCAATTTCAGTATTTGCGCCGTATTGCGGAAGCGTAAAAATGAAGTACGGAAAATAAATCACACAAGGATTTATAGAGGTTCGGCAAACGTGCCTACGTCCTCTCTCGTTATCTTTTTCAATAGGCTTAACATCAAAACCTCTGCACCTCTCTTCTATCGGTCGAGGGATTACCGTTACAAGATCGTCTTCTATCGGTCCGAGTAAACCGTTCAATCTCTCTTCTATCAGTCGAGATATTACCGTGTGTACTTGTCTTTTTGTCGGTCCAAATTAAACCGTTTTCCTTTTCTATTGGACAAGGAATCAACCACTCTAGCTTTCTATTGGTACTAGATAAACCTTACTAAGATAGCAATTGGATTCTACTAACGCACGCTATCGAAGTCCATATTACCGTTGTGAAGATATTCAAACACTGTATGACGCAAGCAATGACGAAATCATAGCGCACGCTAAGGATGAGAAATAGCGCACGCTAATGTGTTTGAAATCAAGTCAATCAATCTGTTGGGAAGATTCTGATGCAAAGTCAAAAAGTATAAACGGATATATGATGCATGCAATGATGCAAGATTAGCGCACGCTACAAGGAAGTGTTAGTGCACGCTAACTGTCATGGACAGTAGCCACTGGACTGAAACTGGAAGACGTTAACGTACGCTACAGGCAGTACATAACGTACGCTACAGGCAACAATGCGCGATAGCGCATGCTAAGAGGAAGAGCTAGCGCACGCTAGAAAGTCAAAAGTCAGCAACGGCTAGTATGATGAAGAAGGCTATAAATACCACATCCTTGGTATCAAACCATACAACAACTTCAAGCAATCAAGACATTGATCTGATATTCATATACATTATATTGTTGTTGTGATATTGAGCTTATATTGTTAGTTTGAGTGTTTATACATTCAACACATACACGAGAGGTAAAATAAAAGATACGATTGAATTCGGTGTTATTAGGATCAGGGATACAACATTGTTAGAATTGCAATCGCTATCTTATTGAGGTTTATCTAGTACTGATAGAAAGCTAGAGTGGTTGATTCCTTGTCCAATAGAAAAGGAAAACGATTTAACTTGGACCGACAAAAAGACAAGTACACACGGTAATATCTCGATCGATAGAAGAGAGATTGAAAGGTTTACTCGGACTGATAGAAGACAAGCTTGTAACGTTAATCCCTCGACCGATATAAGAGAGGTGCAGAGGTTTTGATCTTAAGCCTATTGAAAAAGATAACTAGAGAGGACGTAGGCACATTTTACGAACCTCTATAAATCCTTGTGTGATTTATTTTCCGCACTTCATTTTTACGCTTCCGCAACACAGCGCAAATACCGAAATTGCTCCAACATACTAGACCTACGAGGTGGTTGTACTTGTGTTTCAGAAGGTTCAGTTCCAATTTCTTGTACAGGTGTCTCCTGAGGTGTTTCATTGTATTCTTCCAAAGAAATACTTCTACCTACTCCGCCTTCCTGAATGAACTTATCTTCCAGGAAGTGTGCTTGCAAAGCAACAACGATCTTTCGATCTTCGGGCATGTAGAATAGATAACCCATCGTCCCAGATGGGAATCCAATGAAACGTCCCTTCACGGACCTTGCTTCCAACTTGTCCACCTTAGTCTTCTTTACATAGGCGGGACATCCCCAAATCCTAATGTGATTTAAGACTTGGTTTCCTGCCCTCCCACATCTCATGTGGAGTTTTAGGAATGGATTTGGAAGGACATCTGTTCAAGATATAAGCAGCAGTCAGGAGTGCATACCCCCAAAGGTAAATCGGTAAGTCGGTATAGCCCAGCATGGAACGGACCATGTTCAACAAAGTCCGGTTCCTTCTTTATGACACACTATTTAACTGAGGAGTACCTGGAGGTGTTAGTTGTGATACTATTCCATGTTCCTTTAGGAACTCGTCAAACTCCGCACTCACATACTCGCCACCTCGGTCCGACCAAAGTGCTTTGATATGATTGCCAGTTTGTTTTTCGACTAGGGCCTTAAATTCCTGGAATTTCTCAAAAGCCTCGGATTTATGTTTCATTAAGTATACATAACCATACCTAGTATGATCATCTGTAAACGTAATTAAATACTGATATCCGTCACGTGCTGCTTCCAAAGCACCACATACGTCGGTATGGATTAATCCTAGTTTATCAGCGGCTCTTTCAAAAGTCCCTGTGAAGGGGGACTTAGTCATTTTGACTTTAAGGCAAGATTCACAAGTAGGAAAGGGATCCGATCCCAATGGACCCATAAGTCCATCTTTTTCCATTTTGTAAACCTTGGTCTGACCAACATGACCAAGTCTAATATGCCATTTCAAAACTTGATTAGTTTCATCCCTACCATGCTTCCTAGTCATAGTATTCACAACGACTTTGTTACTAAGGTTTAGATGACCATTTAACACTGTAGCAGTGCCCACTAGTTTATTTCTAAAATAAATTTTGCAGGAACCATCACCAATAAAAAATGAAAAGCCTTTTCAATCCATGACCGGAATGGATACAATGTTTTTATGCTCCTTGGGCAAAACAAGTACATCTTCTAAAGTCAAAACAAAGCCGGATTCTAAATCCAAAAGAAGTGATCCCATGTCAGTTGTCTCGACATTATGCCCGATTCCTACAGTAATCATCACTTCCCCAGCTCCAAGCTTCCTACTTTTTTCCAGATCCTGATTCATGGTACAAGTATGAGAATTAGCACCAGAATCCAGTATCCAAGAAGTAGAAAATACAGTAGCAGAACAATTTGTTTCCAAAACTAAAAGTTTTGTACCTGAAGTGCCATGAAGAATGGGAGAGTCTCTAGTCCAGTGGCCCAACTCACCGCATTTGAGACAAGCGTCCTTTTTCTTCTTGCTCTTCAGAACCATCGGGGCCTTGCCCTTACCCTTAAGGTCCTTGACTTGTGGTCCGGTCTGCTTCTTGGTCTTTTTCTTCTTCTTCTTAGACCTCCGAGGTCCAGAAGAAATCACAAGAGCAGACTCCTTCATCTGTGGAGTCTTCATCTGAGATTGAGCGGTCAAAAGTTTGTTCATTAGCCCAGCTAAATTACATGCAATCTCATTGCAGTTAAAGTTCATAACAAACTGTGAGAAGGAATCAGGAAGAGACTGTAGGATAAGGTCGGTTTGAAGAGAAGCATCCATTTTAAAATCAAGAGCCTCCAATCTCTCGATCATGGATATCATTTTTAGGAGGTGTTCCCCAACCTTCTCACCTTCCTTCATCCTTGCACCGGATAGTTGCTTGGATATCTCACATCTAGCAGTTCTGCTGTACTCACCATAAAGTTCGGTTAAGTGAGATAGAATCTGCCTAGCAGAAGTCATTTTCTCATGACATAGAAGCCATCATGTAAGCACGGACTTTTATGTCATCCTTAAACCAATTTTCGTAGTTTTCGATCTCTTCCTGATTGGCTCTTGTCCGCACCGAAGGCGCCGGAATGTCCGTCTCCAAGACGTATCCCAGTGCCTCTATACTGAGGACTATCATCAGATTGCGGAGCCAATCCACAAAGTTAGGTCCGATTAAGGTGTTCTTTTCGAGTATAATTGCAAGTGGGTTCATTGTCATATTGAGAGTTATGTCTGCATTAAGTACGACAGATTAATTAGTGACTCGTTCAATTATGATCTGAGTATAAAATTAAGGTCTTTTCTATTCTTTAACCCAGCTCCCACTATTTTTATCGGAATAACACACTCCCATATGAAATACGGAAGTATCGTCGCTCTACTTAATAGTGATGATCAAGTTCTTTATAAATCTTAATAGAGGGCAACCGAACAGGTTTCTAGTCTATTAATTTTCATAAAGTGGTGTCCAACACCAACCCATCTAATGGATGATTCGATCTTCTTTTTCCCCTTGTTCACTCCCCTTAACCTATACGGTTTCTATGGTTCGTGAACAAGTTAAGTTTATACCATCGACGCAAATCAGTTTCACAATTAAATCTTATCTGGCAACCTATCAGATTTCTAGGGATAAAATTTGCTCCAACCGAAGGCATCCAATGCGCTCCCGGTAATTTATCCGTCCTCCCCGAACGACTACCCCGATAACTCGAAAGCATAGCACATCCAGTTTGGATTTCAATTTCCCGAAAACTCGATGAACGAAAGGAAAACCTCGAAACCTTATAAACTTAATAATTTTGTTGTGGGAGAATTTTCGCGATTAATGTTATACTTTGCACATTAATTTATTTAAGCGCGTTTGTAGCATTCATACAATATGAAACAACCATTCACAACTTAGTTGCTACCAACATGTGGTTCATGGACCGTTCCTAGAAAATAAAAACTCCGTAATCTACTTACAAGTCTTCATCTTGAATCTTCGTCTTCTCGAAACGGATCTTCCTCTGGTCTTCGCCATTACATATAAATTTTACATTGAAAATTGCATCCTATATACAAATATTTCTAGTAAAATAAATAGGCTCAAAACGGCCTTTACAACCCAATCGAATAAAACCGAACGATTTAAAACTAGATCCATGAACCACATCCACATTCAAAAGCATTCAACCAATAAATACTAAATAAATGGATTACACATTAAATATATTGATCCAACAAATATAAATAAATAACCATCTATTAGAATTAATCCAATTAATTCACAAGCATGGTAGTTTTAATTCGTTCATATAAACCGAACGATAAATATTTCACAATAATAAATTTCCTCAAAATAAAATACCAAGTATTAGTCAAATTAAATCCAATTTAATTGCCGAAAATTATTATAACGAAACATAAACACAAAATGGAGTCGAAATAAAATCGCCCGGGCCTAGCCCGTTGTCCGGCATCACAACCGGTCTTTTGCCGAGGGGCTGATCTGCCCTGTGCAGGAAGCAAGCTGCCCGGCAGCGGTCCAGCACCCCTGGGCAAACCCGGGCAGCCCCCCGGGCAGGCGATTTGCCGACTCTTTTTCATCCCGATTTCAAAAATTATATTTTTCTAATTTTAATATTACCCATATAATTCAGTTTTAATAAATAAAACCGATTTATATAGTAACATAAAAACATGGAAAAATTAAATTTTCGACGAACAATTAAAACAACGAATTAAACAGTCATGATTCCAAATCACTAATTATTTAATCGAGCATTCCAAATGCTAAATATCGTATATACGATCGCAAGACCTACGCTCCGATACCACTGTTGGGATTCGGTGCCTAAAACGAAGGCCCAGCGGAAGCGGTAAAACGAAAATTAATTCGATCCGAATCCCTACGAGAATCGATCAAGCTACGTATATACGAATATTAAACGAAAGACAAGGAAGATTAGAAATCATACCCTCATAGTCCGTTGATTAAATGGTATACTCCGAGAAAACGATTCCCCAAGCTTTAAGTGATTTCCTTATGAATCTAATCCGTTCCAAGCTCTTGGACGATCCAACGCCGAAAGCACCGCGTCTCTACTTGCCACGCGCCGAAGAAACGAACGGAACGACTATACCTCGTTATCCTCCAAGGATACGGCTAGAACAAGGTTGTAGGGGCTTGCTAATCAAGATTATAATACTCTAAGTGTATAACTCTATATCTCTCAATTTTCTCCAAGAAAATAATGAAGAAACAAGAAAACAAAATTTTTTTCTCTCTGCACTCCAGAAAACTCACGGCTGAAGCAAGCTTGTCCCAAGAGAGAGATATTTTGACTCTTTTTATTCTTCAACTATATCATGACTATTCAAAGTCTTGATCTCAAATTATTCTTCAAAAGAATAATTATGTATTCTAAGTCTTATGTTATTATTTGGTCTTTCATCAATTAAGCTGGAAGATAATATCAAGCAAGACCAAAAAAAAGGGGGGGCAGCTTCTAGAAGAACCGGGACGAGTTTGGTTCGTTTCGGACTCCCGTGAATCCAAACAGATAAAACTCCATTCCGTTCTGATGTAATTATATCAATTAATAAATCCAATTAATTAATCATACCAAATACAAAATAATATAATTAATTTCTCAAATAAATAATTATATCTATGAATTAAAGTAATCACCTAGTAATTTATTTAATTCATTAGGCCGTAAATTAATTCCTCTAATAAATTAATTTAGACATCCAATGTCCCAAAATTAATTAGACATCTAATGTCCAATAAATTAGATATCCAATATCTAATATTTATAAAGAGAGAATAAGCTCGATTCATTCCGTCATCAATCCTATTGCGCGACTCGTTAGGTCCGTCTCAGTTAGCAATGGGAGGAACCAAAGAGTAGTAGCACTACCTAGCAAGCCTGGCGGCCTACAATGGGCCCCAACTGAGAATGAATGATTGGGATCATTCAAGAACCATTCTGTCCTGAATACCAGTATACGTATAAACCCTTCTTTCAAATGTCCCGATCAAGTTATAGGGTCACGGTCAGTCAAACCCTATCTGTACTTGACGCTATGCATGAGTTAATGCAAATCGAGATCATCGAGCTCTCGTGTATCCAATACAACTAGCTCCAATGCTTTGGCCAAAGACTTATGATCTCATCTGCCAATAACCGCATAGGACATATAACCTGTTCACTAAGAGGAGAAAGAATTCTATCTTGGTATTCAGTAGGACCTACTACTTGCCCGTCAAGATGTACGTCGAGGTTGACCCCCACCTTCCGGCTTTCTGGGTCGAATTACTCTAATGAAAATCTTAACGTCACAAGCACATCCCTACTAAATCCTCAAGTCGAAGGTCCACGAATATCTATCACAACCTTTCGATTCCGTCATTGACTGTCCCGGAGTGAAATTCGTGTGACGAATCGAGGGTGATTCGGTTCGAGTATACTAATCCAATTAGCATACCATTAACTTGTGCTCCCACTAACTATTAATGTCCGACAGGCACTCTCCACATCAAAGAACACGTCATACAAGTCTTCACATAAACTTAACGCCCAGTCAAGTTTCATCGACTTGCGAATGATTAAGTATTTGAGCTATAAACCTTTCCAGTGCTGATCCCCTTATCCAATAAGTAGTGGAATGTTTTGCTCTCAAATACACGGACTGGGTTCTACATATTTATTTACGAGTCAGGAATGCCAGTAACTACCAGTAAATAAAG
The DNA here is from genome assembly GCA_033398695.1 of Orobanche coerulescens. Lineage (NCBI taxonomy): Eukaryota > Viridiplantae > Streptophyta > Magnoliopsida > Lamiales > Orobanchaceae > Orobanche > Orobanche coerulescens. The sequence continues at coordinate 21,474,985 of CM065805.1, read as the reverse complement.
AAACATACATTTGCCTTTTGATGATGATTTACATAATAACAAGTACAATGCCCTCACTCATACATCCCCTGAGTGGCATTCGATGGCATACTCCTAACACTCAATGCTCAGAGTAAGTTTTTTGATTTTGTTGTATGTGTAGTGTGTACTGCGAATTAATGTGTTTCATGAAACCGGGCCTATTTAAAAACACTGCGAGCACTCCGGTCATACTAGATGGTGATGATGATGATGATGATGATTTAGAGATTTCTGAGAAGACAAGTAAAGAAGTTATTTTAGAAGAAGAAGTTCATGGAGATGATGATACAAGACTAAAGAAACAGCAGCAGATGGGGGAAAAAGGATCCAAGTGATTGTGGTTTTTAAGTTATTATTAGATATTTTGGTGTGATGGTGATGAACTTTTGTTATGTAAAGTTATATGCTTTTGGTGTAAACTATTGCTCTTTAAAGTGAGCTATTTTGTTATGCTTAATGTTTGCCTCCATAATCACCTTTATTTGCTTTACATCACTGAACACTTAAATTTCAATTCAAAGATAAAGAATATGGACACAAAATTATGCATTTCAACTAATAATCAGAATACTGAATCAATACATGGTCCATCGAGGATCAAAAGATCAGCACATGATTGTTGCTAGTAAGTCACAAAATATAAAAATACATAAGCAATTTAAGTTTCATGGTATAGACATCCCCTTATGTCATGGTCATCATTACGACAAATGTTCCACCTCTTCTTCTGCCGGCGCCTTTGCCTCGTTTGTTCATCTATTCGGACCGTGCACGACTCATCCTTGGTCAGCCGGCTTGTTGTACCCCCTCTGGAGGTAAGCAAACGATGGATGACATCTCCGGTGGGACATTCCACTCATCAGGATGTGGGATAGGATTAATATGCTCCTTATAAGTCTCTCTAAGGCCTTGTTGCTTGAAATAACTACTAACAAAATCATACACAGACAAACCTTTCCTGTTACAATAAGCAATTATGTCAAGGATGTGGTGTAGGATAATGTATTTTTGATACTGATGAGTATGTATTTTACTTTTTTATCCAAATATGTTCTGTTGGAAAACTGGTTTATGGTTCAGTTGGTAAAAATCCAGACCAGCCCTGTGTTGCACACGATGGCAGCACACGATCATGCCCATCATGGGTTACGATCGGGTGCATCTTGCCAACGGTCATGGGCTGCTGCTGTCGTGTGCATCCTGCCATGATCGTGTGCACACCATCATGCACACGGTGGCAGCACACGATCGTACCCATCGTGGGTTACGATCGTGTGCATCTTGCCCACGGCCATGACCGTGTGCACACGATAGAATAGACAAAAACATTGAATGGTGTGCACATTAGAGCAAAACAATTACCTTATAGCGGCAACAGCATGACGACATGGAATCTGATCCAAATCAAACTCACGACAACAACATGTCCAGGTTCGAAGGTCGACCTCATAAGAAACTTTGTTTTCTTCGACTTTATAAACAAGTAGGGTGGTAGCTCGAACGGTAAGAGTCAGACTGGCTTGCACAGAGTTAGAGAGATTTTCAAAAGTGTGCATTGTCAACTCATGGTATCTTGATGTAGCTTCTCCCTGCTTATCATCAAATCAATTCTCTAAAATTAGGCAAAATATCTCAAGTAACGAGCAAATAGGTAAACGCCTCGCCCACAACATACGATTATTAAAGCATTCAACAACATTGGATGTCAAGAAGTTATAGCGTCGTACCGGACACTTCGACCTATCCCACCTCTCTGGCCCAATTTCAGAAAGGCGCCTGTGAGCCCCATTAGGGCTTTCAATATGTAGTTTCGAAAAGTAGTTTTCAAAAACTTCTTCATGATGCGTGTAGGCAGCAGTTCTAAAGAGTCCTATAGCATGCGCACCATAGGAGGTCAGATTTTTTGCAAGATGGTGATAGCACAACCCGTGGAATGCATTCGGATAGACGGGTCGAACAGCATTCTGAATGCTCTTATGTTGGTCTCAAAATCAGTAAATCTTCCATCGGATTGTAGCATCTGTGCAGGTTATACAGAAAATAAGTCCATGACTCGTCGTTCTCTATCGGACCGAGACCAACTGCAAGAGGAAATACTTGCTCATTCCCATCAAATGTGACGGCCGCAAATAGAGTTCCTTTATTCATTCCCTTCAGGTGAGTCCCATCAACTATAATCACCGGTCGAAGGCACGTATCAAATGTCCTAATACTCTATCCGAGTACAACGAACATGTGGCAAAACACTCCCTCACGAGTCGTCTGCAAATCATAAATTGTCCCTGGATTACGCTGTTTTAACAAATACAGATAAGATGGGATCCTCTGATACGACTCATCAAAGCCGCCATATGTATTCTTTATCGCTATATTCCTCGCCCGGAGAGCAAAACTGTATAGCATGTCAATGCCATACTCCCTACACATCTCTGCAATCATCTCCTTTGGCCTCAAAGTGACCCCATCACCGGTCAATCTTTTAGCAAAATAATGGGCGGCGACCTCAGAAGTGACCGATCGTGCGGCAACACGGTTCAAATCATGGTGACAGCTATGCTCCAAGGTCAACTTAGTAATTTTCCAAATAGTTGCACCCTCAATAGCACACAACCTAAACTGATAATTTTTTCGCCCACTCTTACAGACAAACACTATACGTTTATCGGCGGAACGATCAGTGATACATTGTAGCATGTTTTCCAAATGACACATTCCTACAGTTATCCTCAACTCTGTCTTGGACCGAAAGGTGGACCCCACCTCTAGCTGACCGGTGACCGGTGGAGGCTGCTCGACCTAACCCAAAGTCCCGGCACTACCGGGGTCCGGAAATGGAATGATCCAGTTACGCATTGATTGTAGATGCTCATGCTCGCTCGCAGATTGATGGTCGGATGAGAAGTTCCGACGACTCATAATCCTATCCATTTGGGCCGGTTGGCGAACCCAAGCAAGAAATTCCGCAGATAGTGACTCAAGCAAGTCTTTACAACAATCTTCATCTTCGAATGTATGCACCTCCTCATCTTCCTCGTCTTCCTCATCTTCCTCATATTGATAATCTTTGGAAGACATGTCATAATTTATATTGCCGAGCTCTACTCTCGAGCTGCTACATCCCATATTAACCTCGGGAGTGGAGGAGCTGCCGTTCTCAACATAGACCTCAGGATCCTCCTTGTATTCTACTAGTAATCGAAGTATCTCGGTATCGCCCCGTAATAGGACTTTTACTTTGTTTCCCTTGCCCCCATGTGTGTCAAGTACCATAATTTGTAATCGGACTCATTTGGACCACCCAAACCCTCTCTGATAACCCCTATGAGCTTTGCACGACTAACTTTGCTCGTGTCGATGTAGACAAAAAAGGAGTCCCCGTCTACATATGTCGGTCGCTCCCAATGGCCACCATGATGTATCAAAATACGCTGCCACGACATCTGATTACAAAAAGATGAATAACTATTCATAAAACTGAGCGAACAATATTATAAAACGGTCTGTCTTGGACGCGATCGATGCACACGGTCGTATGCTACCGTGTGCAGCGATCGTGTGCAAGTTTCTGGCCATGAACACGATCGCTGCACACGATTGTAGACGATCGTGATCACGTTAGTTGTGCGCACGATGTCAAGGTCGTTGGACACGACCGTTGCACACGGTGGCTTCCCATCATGTGCAGCGATCGTGTCCGTAAGAACTGGTCGGGAAAAAAAAATTTCAGCGGTCAAATACTGATGCATACCTTCTTTATGAACCCAGAAGCACGACAAATGAAGTCCTATTTGAACGTCAACTTTTCTTTTCGAATAATCTTGTGATTTTTATAAGATTTTTGAGAGACTCTTTGTCAAAAATGGTTGTGTTGTTTTGATGTATATGTTGTAGTTAAATTTTGGTTGTTGGACATTAATATCGATCGGAGCAGATGAGGAAAGTAAAAAGGAAAAAAGAGAAGAAAAGTAGTTTAAATTAAATAAAAAAAAAACGGAAAAATCAACATTACAACAAAAGAGGGGACATTTTAGTATTTTTAATCAAAATGATACTAAAAACTTATAGTTTTATGAATGAGGATATAAAACTTATCAATTTTATTATTTGATATTAAAAAATTAATTCCCTCTTGAAATAATGTATTTCACACCGACATTCATATTCAAATATTTTCGAAATACAATATACATAAATCTTATGAACGGATAGGCATGCTAATACATATTCAAATAACATGTAAGCAAATAATGTTTATTGAATTGAGCTATCATGAACGTTGCATAGTTATCTACAAGAAACTAGCTTAATTGACCTAATTGATGTAAGATTATTATAAAATAAAACGTTTCTGTAATTTTCGCGAGGGAAAACGTATTGGGTGTCAAATTTTAAAATCAAATAAAATTATCCTTGTTTTTAGAAATTTTTAGAAACCGACAGAAGTTAAGTTATTTTCAAGGCAATTTTAAGACTAATTTTAAAATTATTCCGAAAATAGTTATTTTTGCACAATTTTGAAAGTTCTTGATTTGTTTCTAAAAATAATAAAATCCGTTAATTTATATTATAATAATATATTTTGAATTTACATATTCTTATAAATATAAAATTCCTAAATTTTAATATTTAAAAAACAATCTCTTTAAAATTCAAAATTAAGTTTTACTCTTAAAACTTTACGGGCTTTTCTACCGTCAGGTCAGGAAAACTTGGCCTGACGTTAGGCCGGTACTAAAATTATATATTTTTTCATATTTTTCGATTCCAATCCGCACAGTTCAACCCTAACAAGAAAAATATACAAACTGAAATCTACAAATATGAACAAATATGTAGTATAATTAAGATGTATTTTCTTATCGCCAGGTCAGGAAAACTTGGTCTTATTTTAGGCCGGTACTAAAATTGCATATTTTTTCATATTTGTTGATTCTAATCCCCACAGTTCAACCCTAACAAGAAGAATATACAAATTAGAATCGAAAAATACGAAAAAATATATAATTTTAGTACCGACCTAATGTTAGGACAAGTTTTCCTGATCTGGGGGACGATCCCCTCGTGTGCGTGGGTGGGAAAAAAAAAGTTTCCCTTTGACGGTAGAAAAGCCCAAACTTTACACCCATTTTAAAGCTTTCGAGAATTTTAATCGGATGATGAGATCCTAGTCATCAACCTAATTGGATTAAACAATTTTAATTCGACTTGGATTAAACAATTTTAATCTTATTTGGATTAAACAATTTTAATCATAATTAATTCGAATTTAAAGTGATTAAATCTAATCAAAATCAAACGCTACAATTTAGGAAGGAGTTCTAAATCGATCACAATTCAACACCTAGGAGAGAAAGGGAATAGGCAAACCACCATCCTGGCGGAGGAAGCTGTCGGAGCAGCCCCTCGCAGTAGGTGATCCGCCGCTGCACAACCGAGCTCCGATGAGTCGGTTCGACTCGGCTCGATGAGCCACTTTTGGCTTATCGAGTCAGGTCGACTCGTTATCTCATATTCTATCCAAACGGGCTCCTAATTTCATGAAATTTCAGCCCAAAAATTCTGGAAATATTTTTGAACTTCAAGAAATTTCGGTATATTTTTATGCAATTTTCTGCAGAATTATTCTTCTGAAATTATTTCGAATCAATCACAAAAATCACTAACAGTGTCATAAAAGATTTGTTTTAACTCCATTTTTATTGTTTTTTTTTCCTAAAATTCTCATATTTAATTCTCCATGCTAAAAAACAGTTTCAACCAGCATTTGGTTCGAAAAATTCTGGTGCAATTAATAAAAACATTTTTCAGTGGTCAAACTCAATAAACAGCATATTAAAAAATTTTACTCATGCAAATAACTGACTAATCCATACTTAATATTAAGAGAGTCGCAAAAAATCTAAAGGACATGTCACCACATTATTTCTCTTTTTAAAAATCTTAAAAAAAAATATTTAGTTTGGGAGGGAAGTTAGAGGGTTATTCCTTATATAATATCTACCAATTAAAAATTTCTCCTCATTTTATTCCTTTTATTTTTAACTTAATAGTTTAAACAATATAACTTTTTCGTATCAATTTTGTTTTTGATAAAAAATATATCAAATTAATTCTTACTTCGTACTCTTTAATTTGACATCCATATAGAACAGATATAAAGTAATTTAAATATAATAATGATATATTAGATGATTAAAATATTACCATATAAAAATATAATAATATTGAAAAAAATACATATTTTTATTTTATTTTCATACTTTTGTACTTCAACAGTTATTTGATTTTTTAAAATTATTTTATTCTGATTGTAAAATAATAAAATAATTATAATAATGTCAAATCATATAAAAAATATTTATGTAGTAAGAATATGGGTTGGATACTTTTATTAAAAGTTGATAATAATAAATATAATTTAATTTATTATTTATAAAATTAGATATAAGACTCATATTGTCCTACATGAAAAATAAATGACTATGCTTAATTAGAATATGATTTTCCTATCATGTGTCCTTAGATTTATAAATTAAAGCAAATCAAATAATAGTTTATATATATGTGTGTATATTGGCTCATGTATATTTTCTAATAATTTTACAATATTATTGAAATTCAATCACATATTACTAATATAATAAAATATTTAACATTTTACGTCGTGCATCGCACGGGAGGACATCTAGTATATATAACAACGAAGGCTCGGATTATCACTGAATGGAATTCTAATGTTCTCTAACATTATTTACATGCATATTGAGGATCCCATTGTTGGGAAAAACCGACAATATGATGACGTCACAACGAAAAATGCGGAACCTCACTTGATAATTTTCCAATCTTCAATTGTAACTTCGAGGTTACCGACGAGTAGAGCAGACAATTACAACTCGACAGTTAATACAAATGATATCCAAAAAACGATAAACAACGAGACACGATTTTTAGCGTGGAAAATCCCTCAAGACGAGAGTAAAAACCACGGGACCGAAGCCGCTTAAATCCACTATCACCAATACACAATACACAACGTCCCTAGTACAAACTAGAGGTATACAACAATAATCGTCAAATACTTGGTAATAAACAAGCTTCCAGTATTTGGAATATACAACAAAAAGATCGAGAAAGAAAAACACCAAAAATAGCTTACACAAAAAGCTAACAAAATACCCGAACTTCCGGACTCAAACCCTCGATCTATTCCGGTGAAAAGATTTGCCCAATCGCTACCAAGCTCTTGTCAAAAATCACGACGATCCGATCGATACACCTCCGGAAAATCGAACAAGTATTTATCTCTCTCTTTTCTCTCTTTGTTTCTCTCTTGTTGTGTTCTCTCTCAATGTGTAGGTGAGAAGTAATGGAATAATGAAACCCCCCCGATGCAGGCTGCTAAAAGAACCCCTAAAACATCTGTTGACTTCGGGTGCCGCGCCCCGGATGGTGTGTGCCGCGTCACACTTCAAAAATAGGCTGTGGGATGCACCCAGGGGGCCGCGGCCCGGATGGCGGGCGCCGCGGTCCAGAGTACAGATTCGGCAGGGGCTTGTTGGGTGAATTCCGGGGGCCGCGGCCCGGATGTCTTGTGCCGCGGCCCGGAGTGCAGAAGGCTGGGCAACTCTTTTGCAAAGTGTAGTGCCGCGGCCCGGAGAGCTTGTGCCGCGGCCCAGAGTCCTGTCGACTCCGAGAAGGCCTATATTTTAGAAATAACTCCTACAAATCTCCCACTTTTCGGAATATAGGATGAGTTCGCCATCCCGGCGATCTAACAACACACCTTAACCTTCTCTCTACCCAACACCTTGGTTAACATATCGGAACCATTATCATCGGTGTGAACGTTATCAAGTTCAAATAAACCATCTTCCAATGCATCTCGAATCCAATGATATCTCACATCGATATGTTTTGTTCTCTTGTGAAAAGTAGCATTCTTCGCCAGATGAATCGCACTCTGACTATCACAAAGAACCACGTAACGTCGTTGTCGGAAGACCAGCTCTCGTAAAAACATTTTCAACCATAAGAGCTCTTTACTCGCTTCCACCACTGTAATATACTCGGCCTCCGTTGTTGACAAGTCAACACACTTTTGCAATCTTGATTGCCATGACACGGCTCCCCCTGCAAACGTCATCAAATAACCGGATGTGGATTTTCAGTTATCTTCGTTTCCTGCCATATCCGAATCGGAATAACCAACAAGCATCGCTTTCCCATTTCCAAATATGATCCCCAATTTGGAAGTACCCAATAAATATCTAAATATCCATTTTACGGCTTCCCAATGCTTCTTTCCCAGATTCGATAGAAAATGGCTCACCACTCCCACGACATGAGCAATGTCGGGCCTCGTACACACCATGGCATACATCAAACTCCCGACCAAAGAGGCATAAGGAACTTTATCCATTTTCTTAATTTTTCCTTTGTCGTAGGGCAGCCCTTACTCGTCAATTTAAAATTGTTAGTAAGAGGCGAACTAACAAATTTAGCTTTGTCCATGTTGAAGTGTTTAAGCACCTTCTAGATATATTGCTCTTGTGACATGTGCAATTTCCGGTATACTCTATCCCGAGTGATTTTTATCCCAAGAATATGTTTAGCGGCCCCCAAGTCTTTCATGGCAAAAGACTTATTCAACTCTTTCTTCAAGTTTGCAATCATATCGGCATTCTTGCCAACGATCAACATGTCATCTACATAAAGCAATAGGATAATAAAATTATCATCTCTAAATTTCTTGAAAAATACGCAATGGTCTAGGGTCGTCTTCCGGTAGCCTTGCTCCCCCATAACCGACTCAAACTTTTTATACTATTGTCGTGGTACTTGCTTCAAACCATATAGACTCTTTCGGAGTCTACAAACATAATCCTCTTTCCCTTTGAGCTCAAACCCTTCCAGTTGCTTCATATATATCTCCTTATCGAGGTCCCCATGAAGAAATGCCGTCTTGACATCCATTTGCTGAATATCAAGGTCAAGACTAGCCGCTATACCAAGGACCAATCGAATCGATCATATCTTCACAACCAGAGAAAAAATTTCGTCAAAATAAATGCCTTTCTTTTGACTAAATCCCTTGACTACGAGTCTAGATTTGTATCGGGGCAATGAAGTATGCTCCTCCAACTTCACCTTATACACCCATTTATTTCTCAAAGCTCTCTTGCCCTTCAGCAACTTCACCAACTCGTATGTATTGTTCTCATGCAACGAACTCATATCGTCTTCCATGGCATCCATCCAATCCTTCTTATTCTCATCCTCCATAGCCTCCTCAAAATATTCGGGCTCTCCCTCGTCGGTGAGTAAAACATACTCATCGGCCGAATAACGAGTGGAGGGATGACGGTCCCTCGTCGACCGTCTATATGGAACAAAAGATGGCATGCTCGTCACGGGTAGCTCAGGATGAACTCCATCGGTGTCATCTTGTCTCAACTCATCATTGTCACCGGCATCATGTTGTTCATTATTTTAGACGTCATCTCCCCCGGGTGTTTCAACATGTTGTAGAGGAACGGGGTCCAAATCAATAAGATCATAATCATGTTGTTGTAATATCCGGAATTTCTACTACTGTCGTTTGATATTATTTTATCCGAGTTATATTGTACAGCGTGGAATCTGTACAGTAGGAATAAAATAAATAAAGGACTGAGATGTCAGTATCGGTATAATTGTCGTATCTGGTCGACAGTTACATTTGAGGATATCGTGTATCAGGTTATCGTACTTTCGATATAGAGTATATCGTATATTATTGGATTCAGTGTTTGTGTTCAGTGTGTCTTATGTTCGTTTTTGGTATGTCGAGACGTTGGACAAGAATAGCTGAAATTGGCTAAGTATAGCCTGATTAGCGCACGCTAATAATCATGAGTAGCGCACGCTATCGTGCAGGTTTAGCGCACGCTACGGATATAAGATAACGCACGCTAATGCAGTCCGATCAGAAGGAATCTACGCGTGGACCAGGCCACTTTCGGCGCACGTTCTGATAAGTCAACGGATGTTGTAATGTAGTGTTAGCGCACGCTAATGCATGTTGATTAGCGCACGCTAATCGTATATCGGTCAACAGGAATCTTGGCTTTATTGGTTGCTTTCGGCATGTGGGGTCACGAGCATCTTCGTGGTAGGTGTAGGCGTAGCAAGTCAATCGTATTAGCGCACGCTAAATGTAAGGACTTGCATACGCTAGACAGTGTAAAGTTACGTACGCTAATGCATGGGCATTACGTGCGTAAGCACGTGTCTGGCGAACAGTAGCCTGCAGGCTGCGATAGCGCACGCTAACAAAGTCGATTAGCGCACGCTAAAGAGTACATTGCGCACGCTAAACATAAGGTTTAGCGCACGCTAGTAATATACTTTATAAAAAGGGACGGAAGGGTGTTATGAAGCATTTCGTCCATTCCTTCCTTACTGTGAGAGAGAGAGTTTTTAGAGAGAATTTTGAGGTCCCAAACACTGAGAGATGATAATCTTTAACAAAGATTAAGCTGAGGAACATGGATTAAAGTCTTGTTCTTGAAATTATTGATGATTCTTGGAATGAAGTTGATTGTTCTCCTTCATGGTTTGTTTATACAAGGTAATAGTTCTTCACTTTTGGATTTCGTTTGGATTGATTATTGATGTTCTTGAGTTGATGATTATCATTTATTCGATTTGATGAGCATGATAACGAGTTGGATTACCGTACTAAGTTAGTGTTGTTATCAATATATGAGTATTGATATGTTTCATATGGTTTTCAAGAGATATGTTGATGTAATTCCCTTCTTCAATTCGGATTTTTGATGTTTTGTCGTTGGTTACTTCGTATGGTAACGATTATGGTGGTGCTATTGTGATTGTTGAAGTTATATGAATTGTATGTCGAAGAACAGGATTTTTAGATGTTAGAACACATCGGATTTTGTCATTTTATGGATCATGAACGTGAATTCGGATAATTCGTGTTCTTGAAGAACTATTGAATTATATGTCATGATTGTTATGAAATCCTTAATATCGAGATGAGTTGATCATTGACATGATGGAAGTGTTAGACGATGCTTGAAATGCATGCCACTGCACAGCATTAGCGCACGCTAAGCTTACTGGCTAGCGCACGCTAACGGGAGCAACTTAGCGCACGCTACGTTATGCGTTTAACGTGCGCTAAATAGGCAGTCAGTGCAGTATTTTCGTGTTGCGATTATGAATTCGTGATGGTTTCATTTGGTTTGTTCAGACGACGTTTATTCAAGGTTTTTGTTGAACCGTTGAGTTCGATTAGTTGGTTTTGCCGGTTGTTGATTATTATCGGATGTGTTGTCATTTGATTATTGCATTAGGTTGCGATAATTGATCGTGGATTACGACCGTTGTGTTTCTTTGGATCGGGGCTGAGGAGCTCGTAGACAAAGGCAATGTGTTCGGTAGCAGCTTCGTGGTATCGGTATCGGTATCGAGGCAAGTTATTACTTGCTCAGTTATAATATTTAATGAATGGTTTCAGTTTCATTTCGTTTATAATGCATATAGCAATGATTATATGTTGTCATTCTAATTCTGGGAGTTTAATCATAATGTATATGATTTATTTCGGTCATTGGCATATTCGGGTATCGAGGTTACATTATGGTAAAGACGAGGACATGAGTATCTGTAGTCCATGGTACGTTTGGATCGCCGAGCATTGCGGATAATCGTCGATGATGGTTTGATGTCGAGAATTCTCCCGAAGGACTCGGGGCAAGTATCTTATATCGATTCAGTTAGAGTTAGTGATTCGATCATGCATATTGTCAATCATGTTGTCGAACATGAGGTCGTCTTAATTGATTTGTCATATTGTCGTTCATGTCGCGTTGTTCAGGTTGATGAACATATTCTTTTGCATATGTGTATGCATATTGTGTTGTTTATGTTGTAAATGATCCGAAGGGATCATGAGGATCTATGCTGAGGGCGCTGGATCGGATGTCCACCATGCGTTGGTTCGACGGGATCATCATGGGATCTATGCTGAGGGCGCTGGATCGTTGGACAGGTTTTCCACCATGCGTTGGTCTGACGGGATCATCATGGGGATCTATGCTGAGGGCGCTGGATCGTTGGATTACCCAGTATTGTGTTATTGTTGTGCATATGTATATTGTTGGTTATCCACCTCGTGTTGATCTTGTAGGATCATCTTGGGATCTATGCTGAGGGCGCTGGATCATGGGATTTCCATTGAGTATACATAGTTCTTATTGTTGTGAGCATATTGACGTGGTCATATGAGTATGCATTTGTAGGTCTTGTGTTAGGACCTTGTCCATATTGCATTGTTCTGATCTCGGATTAGACTGATATGATTATCGTGGCACATCATATCTCGAGGTATGTTCCATATTTTCTTTGGTCTTGTCTTTGGTGGACATTTGGTTATCGTCTTGGGATTTGATGATATTATTCGATGGATCGTATTGGTCAGAAATGGTAGATTTCCGTATCGTGAGTTGGTTATGATAGTTTGAGGATCTTGAGTATTGTTTGAGGTACAATACAGATATTATGTTCGAGTTTATTGATTAATCAAGTACGAGATGTGAAATGTGATAATGGTTATTCTGATGAGAATTACTTGAGTAAGTAAGGTTATGACGATAAGATTACGTTGGTCATATTCTTATGTTGTATTCTTATTGGTATGTAATTATTAATGTGATGTGACAGTTATCATTGTTGGATATTATGGCTGACCCCGTCGTGGGTTTTCTTTTTAGGTTCTTTGGATATCGAGCTTGTAGCGGTCGTGAAGAGATGAGCTTCCCGGAGGATACTGGCTAGAGCATGTATTTGTGTATCGAGTTTCCTGATCAGTTGTTGTATTCCGCTGCTAGAGTATTTTTAATTATTTGTCTTTTTCCACCGCGTAAGTATTTTTAAATGGCCTTTTTGGTTTGTGGTAACTTGAGTTACTTTGGAAATCGTTTTCTAAACTTTTGAGTGTCGGCCGTTTGGCCTTGCGATTTCAAATGAGTTTTTACGACGGTTTTTGATAAATGGATTTTAGTCTTTGTGAATTTTTAAAGATAGTACCGTCGTTGGCCTCTTGGGCATTTGTTAATGTTTGCGAAAATTTCCTTTAGCCTTGTGGGTTCCATCTCGGGGCCCACGACGCTGTAATATTTCCGGTCAAATCTGGGGGTGTTACAGAATATGGTATCAGAGCTTATGTTGAGAAAACCTAGGCATTTGGGTCGAGTTGGGTCGTGTTTTTGTTGCGTCATTCGAGTTGTTGATTGACAAATATTAGAGCCGTGAGTCTTTGTTGTTTACTCAGGCTTGTGCGTTATCGGATTTGCCAGTATCGTACTGGGCTTGTTATAACTTTTCCAAATGGTGTTAACGAGATTCTCTGGAATGAGATGTATTGTGTTCTTGAGTCGAACTGATTTGGCAAACGTGTGTTTTGAAAATATCCATGTCGAGTATTTTCTAGAGTCGAGACATGTGCCAGTATCACGGGGAATCGTCGGCTTCACGATCTGTAAGTATTTGGATTTTTGAATTTCATTGAGATTTATTGCCGTTCTAAGTTGACATGCATTGAGATTCAGCAGGATATTATGCGTTACAGAATGAGATGACAGAATTGGGACAGGATTGGTGATTCGAGAAACTATGATGTTGGAAATCAATATGTCGGTTAAGTTTTGGAACGGAATTGTGTATTCGGGAGAAGGACTGTGGATTGTTGAGAAGAACATGTAGTCATGCTAATTCATTTTGATATATGAACTGCTTTTGAGTATTTGAAAATATACTTTTCAAAATGAACGTTTCACGAATGTTTTACGGAAAATGGTTTTGGGCCGAGGCCCAAGTGATTTTAAAATAGTTTTACAATTCAGGACTTGGGGTCCGAAAAGGGTTTTCTACTTTTTAAACTTCTTGTAATGTGGAACAAGATACGGGCTGAGACCCTAATGTTTCAAAAGAAAGCTTTTCTGTTTTCTAAAACTCCCGAAATTTGTAAAACTCTTTATCAATCGTTTATTTATTTTGTTCCTACCTTTTGAGGTTTTGGTTTACTTGTTCAAATGAAACTTCTCGGGTAGTCTTTCGCTGTGTTTGATTTGTTGATTTGTTTCAATGTTTTATCATATCATATTTGAGGTGATCCAGGATGGATTAAGGATTGACATTGCGAGTAGTATGTGGATGAGGAGTTTTTATCAGAGTCTATATATTGAGATTTTGGAATTTCATCGTGTGGTTTTCCGATGGAATATCAGTGAATTTGGTGACGAGCCGAATTGGTATACAGGAGTATGGATATGGACAAGCATTTGCATAAATTCCATTTTATTTAATCGTGTATATTCGAAAAGAATTTTTATCGAGAACTTGGCACCAGCGAGCCGATTTAATTTTTTAAAATTGATTTCGTGGTCTTACGAAAATTTATGTTTTGAGTTTTCAAACTCTTGAAAGAACTTTCGAAAATTGTCTTCGTGACAAGAATATATGATTTCAAACTGGTTTTGAAAATGTGATTGATGTACATACGCATTTAGTGCATCGGGCATATCATATCGATGGTACAAGGAAAAGAGATTCGAAGTTTAGTATGGTATATTGGTTATGCAAGGATGATCGGTTGATTGATCAGATAAGAGAAATATACTGCGCGTTGTAGATTCATCTGCAGGATGTAATTTTGGAACTTTGTATTTTGTGAAACCGGGACATATGTGCTATGTGATTTCCATTGGTACGGTAGTAGCGCGATTTTACCATAGTGACCTTTGAATGATTTCTTTGTAAGTGTAAATTTGGGGATGGTGACCCCATGCTGGTTGTTTTGGATATTGAGTGGTCGTTCCCACTCCTTGTATGAATTGGTATGTTCGTCGATTTGCGATTCGTTGTTCGTATGCCGAGGGAAATGTTCGCCAGTTGGGTATATTTATTGAGATCTACTGTACATGATTGATTTGTCGTTTTGAGAATGTTATTCTTTCGTATATCTGTTTCTGTGGTTCTGTGTTGATCGTGTTGGAGGTTACCGTGTGAAGGTATTCTCGATTTTCGTTGATCGTTCGTTGGTAATATTGGAGTTTATCACGTTGATGATATTCTCGATTGTGTTTTGACCTCTGGTTGGTCATATTGGAAATTATCATGTCGATGATAAATTCGGTTGATTGTTGATCATTGTTGGTGATCATCTGAGGGTTCGGATTTTGTGTTGATGTTTCGGGATTCGTGTCATTGTTTTGGGCGGTTGTTTCGCAGATGTATGTGTATTATTCGTCTTATCGGAATTGGGACTTGATTATGTAAGCAGGCAGACAGGATTTGATTCGGGCAGATTGTTTCATCCGAAGATGATATATTTTGTTGAGACTCAGGGAATTGTGATCTTAAGCGTATTGAGACTGTACAGTGAGATCGCTTGCGAGTATCTCAGGAGATCGTCGACCTGCGTATTTGTAAGTATGCTCGTTTGGTTATTCGGTGATGACGATAATTGATCGTTGTCGTGATGGTTTTGGGATATTTTGGGTTGGAAGGTATGTTTGTTTGTTTTATGACGGATTGCAAGTTTTGAGGACGAAACTTATTTTAAGTGGTGTAGAATGTAATATCCGGAATTTCTACTACTGTCGTTTGATATTATTTTATCCGAGTTATATTGTACAGCGTGGAATCTGTAC
Source organism: Orobanche coerulescens (assembly GCA_033398695.1). Taxonomy (NCBI): domain Eukaryota; kingdom Viridiplantae; phylum Streptophyta; class Magnoliopsida; order Lamiales; family Orobanchaceae; genus Orobanche; species Orobanche coerulescens. The sequence continues at coordinate 21,459,245 of CM065805.1, read as the reverse complement.
AGTAGGAATAAAATAAATAAAGGACTGAGATGTCAGTATCGGTATAATTGTCGTATCTGGTCGACAGTTACATTTGAGGATATCGTGTATCAGGTTATCGTACTTTCGATATAGAGTATATCGTATATTATTGGATTCAGTGTTTGTGTTCAGTGTGTCTTATGTTCGTTTTTGGTATGTCGAGACGTTGGACAAGAATAGCTGAAATTGGCTAAGTATAGCCTGATTAGCGCACGCTAATAATCATGAGTAGCGCACGCTATCGTGCAGGTTTAGCGCACGCTACGGATATAAGATAACGCACGCTAATGCAGTCCGATCGGAAGGAATCTACGCGTGGACCAGGCCACTTTCGGCGCACGTTCTGATAAGTCAACGGATGTTGTAATGTAGTGTTAGCGCACGCTAATGCATGTTGATTAGCGCACGCTAACTGTATATCGGTCAACAGGGAATCTTGGCTTTATTGGTTGCTTTCGACATGTGGGGTCACAAGCATCTTTGTGGTAGGTGTAGACTGTAACAAGTCAACTGGTATTAGCGCACGCTAAATGTAAGGACTTGCGTACGCTAGACAGTGTAAGTTACGTACGCTAATGCATGGGCATTACGTACGTAAGCACATGTACGAAGACAGACGGTAGCCTCTGGACTGCGATAGCGCACGCTAACAAAGTCAGTTAGCGCACGCTAAGGCTGTTGCGCACGCTAAACATAAGGTTTAGCGCACGCTAGTAATATACTTTATAAAAAGGGACAGAAGGGTGTTATGAAGCATTTCGTCCATTCCTTCCTTGCAACCGAGAGAGAGAGTTTTTAGAGAGAAGTTTGAGGTCCCAAACACTGAGAGATGATAATCTTTAACAAAGATTAAGCTGAGGAACATGGATTAAAGTCTTGTTCTTGAAATTATTGATGATTCTTGGAATGAAGTTGATTGTTCTCCTTCATGGTTTGTTTATACAAGGTAATAGTTCTTCACTTTTGGATTTCGTTTGGATTGATTATTGATGTTCTTGAGTTGATGATTATCATTTATTCGAGTTCATGAGCATGATAACGAGTTGGATTACCGTACTAAGTTAGTGTTGTTATCAATATATGAGTATTGATATGTTTCATATGGTTTTCAAGAGATATGTTGATGTAATTCCCTTCTTCAATTCGGATTTTTGATGTTTTGTCGTTGGTTACTTCGTATGGTAACGATTATGGTGGTGCTATTGTGATTCTTGAAGTTATATGAATTGTATGTCGAAGAACAGGATTTTTAGATGTTAGAACACATCGGATTTTGTCATTTTATGGATCATGAACGTGAATTCGGATAATTCGTGTTCTTGAAGAACTATTGAATTATATGTCATGATTGTTATGAAATCCTTAATATCGAGATGAGTTGATCATTGACATGATGGAGACGATGCTTGAAATGCATGCCACTGCACAGCATTAGCGCACGCTAAGCTTACTGGCTAGCGCACGCTAACGGGAGCAACTTAGCGCACGCTACGTTATGCGTTTAACGTGCGCTAAATAGGCGATCGATGCGGTATTTTCGTGTTGCGATTATGAATTAGTGAAGGTTAGATTTGGTTTGTTCAGACGACGTTTATTCAAGGTTTTTGTTGAACCGTTGAGTTCGATTAGTTGGTTTTGCCGGTTGTTGATTATTATCGGATGTGTTGTCATTTGATTATTGCATTAGGTTGCGATAATTGATCGTGGATTACGACCGTTGTGTTTCTTTGGATCGGGGCTGAGGAGCTCGTAGACAAAGGCAATGTGTTCGGTAGCAGCTTCGTGGTATCGGTATCGAGGCAAGTTATTACTTGCTCAGTTATAATATTTAATGAATGGTTTCAGTTTCATTTCGTTTATAATGCATATAGCAATGATTATATGTTGTCATTCTAATTCTGGGAGTTTAATCATAATGTATATGATTTATTTCGGTCATTGGCATATTCGGGTATCGAGGTTACATTATGGTAAAGACGAGGACATGAGTATCTGTAGTCCATGGTACGTTTTGATCGCCGAGCATTGCGGATAATCGTCGATGATGGTTTGATGTCGAGAATTCTCCCGAAGGACTCGGGGCAAGTATCTTATATCGATTCAGTTAGAGTTAGTGATTCGATCATGCATATTGTCAATCATGTTGTCGAACATGAGGTCGTCTTAATTGATTTGTCATATTGTCGTTCATGTCGCGTTGTTCAGGTTGATGAACATATTCTTTTGCATATATGTATGCATATTGTGTTGTTTATGTTGTAAATGATCCGAAGGGATCATGAGGATCTATGCTGAGGGCGCTGGATCGGATGTCCACCATGCGTTGGTTCGACGGGATCATCATGGGATCTATGCTGAGGGCGCTGGATCGTTGGACAGGTTTTCCACCATGCGTTGGTCCGACGGGATCATCATGGGGATCTATGCTGAGGGCGCTGGATCGTTGGATTACCCAGTATTGTGTTATTGTTGTGCATATGTATATTGTTGGTTATCCACCTCGTGTTGATCTTGTAGGATCATCTTGGGATCTATGCTGAGGGCGCTGGATCATGGGATTTCCATTGAGTATACATAGTTCTTATTGTTGTGAGCATATTGACGTGGTCATATGAGTATGCATTTGTAGGTCTTGTGTTAGGACCTTGTCCATATTGCATTGTTCTGATCTCGGATTAGTGATATGATTATCGTGGCACATCATATCTCGAGGTATGTTCCATATTTTCTTTGGTCTTGTCTTTGGTGGACATTTGGTTATCGTCTTGGGATTTGATGATATTATTCGATGGATCGTATTGGTCAGAAATGGTAGATTTCCGTATCGTGAGTTGGTTATGATAGTTTGAGGATCTTGAGTATTGTTTGAGGTACAATACAGATATTATGTTCGAGTTTATTGATTAATCAAGTACGAGATGTGAAATGTGATAATGGTTATTCTGATGAGAATTACTTGAGTAAGTAAGGTTATGACGATAAGATTACGTTGGTCGTATTCTTATGTTGTATTCTTATTGGTATGTAATTATTAATGTGATGTGACAGTTATCATTGTTGGATATTATGGCTGACCCCGTCGTGGGTTTTCTTTTTAGGTTCTTTGGATATCGAGCTTGTAGCGGTCGTGAAGAGATGAGCTTCCCGGAGGATACTGGCTAGAGCATGTATTTGTGTATCGAGTTTCCTGATCAGTTGTTGTATTCCGCTGCTAGAGTATTTTTAATTATTTGTCTTTTTCCACCGCGTAAGTATTTTTAAATGGCCTTTTTGGTTTGTGGTAACTTGAGTTACTTTGGAAATCGTTTTCTAAACTTTTGAGTGTCGGCCGTTTGGCCTTGCGATTTCAAATGAGTTTTTACGACGGTTTTTGATAAATAGATTTTAGTCTTTGTGAATTTTTAAAGATAGTACCGTCGTTGGCCTCTTGGGCATTTGTTAATGTTTGCGAAAATTTCCTTTAGCCTTGTGGGTTCCATCTCGGGGCCCACGGCGCTGTAATATTTCCGGTCAAATCTGGGGGTGTTACAGTTGTGGAGTCGACTCTCCATTCTCAACATCCTTCATCGTTTGATCTTCAACAAAAACAATCTCTCTCAACCGAACTAGCTTCTTAGTCACCGAGTCATACAATCTATACCCGAACTCATCAAGCCCGCCAAAAAAAAATACATGACTTCGTCTTGGAATCAAGCTTCGACCTCTCATCATTTGGAATGTGTACAAATGCTTTACATCCGAAAACTCGTAAGTGGCGATATGAATTTCTTTACCGCTCCACACTTTGTCCGGGACATCAAACTCCAAAGGAACACACGGCGTCAAATTAATCACATGAACCGCCATGTTCAAAGCTTCTCCCCAAAACTACTTTGGTAATCTGGCATGTGAGAGAAAACATCGAGCTCTCTCAACCAAAGTCCGATTCATCCTCTCTGCCAAGCCATTAAGTTGCGGAGTCTTCGGTGGCATCTTTTGATGTCGGATCCCTTGCTCTCGGCAATACTCATCAAAAGGCCCAGTGTATTCTCCACCATTGTCCGTCCAAATACACTTCAACTTCTTCACGGTCTCTCTCTCCACCGAGGCATGAAACTATTTAAAAATGTCTAAAACTTGATCTTTGGTATTCAAGGTGTATGCCCACACCTTCCTCGAATGATCGTCGATGAATGTGACAAAGTATCGGCAACCATCAAGCGTCCTAGTCTTCATAGGACCACAAACATCGGAATGTACAAGATCAAGAACATTTTCCTTCCGTGAAGGAGTATGACTCTTAAAAGTGACTCTCCTTTGCTTCCCGGCTAGACAATGAGAGCACCTTTTAAGATGTACCTTGTGAACCCTAGATAGCACCTCCTTCTTTGACAATAGCGCCATCCCTTTCTCGCTCATGTGACCAAGCCTCTTATGCCATAGCTCGGCCATGTCATTATTGTCAATTGTGTTCACAGAATTAATCGTGACCTTTGGAAGTGTCACGTACAGTTTCCTTGTATTCTCTCCTCTTCCGACAATCAAGGAACCTCGAGTGAGTTTCCACACTCCCTTGCCAAAACCGCTATGATAGCCATCATCATCGAGTAAGCCAACAGACATCACATTTAGCCTCATATCCGGAACATGTTTCACATTCTGTAAAACAAGTTCCACAGCGGTGTCGAACCTCAAGTGTACGTTTCCCACTCCAACAATCTTGGATAACCCATCGTTACCCATCTTGACTATCCCATAGTCACCCGGAGTATAAGAAGAATAAAAATCCCTACGTGATGTAACATGACACGTAGCTCCACTATCGACCACCCAACTCGAATCTTTTCTCGCAAGGTTCACCATATCATAATCGCAACATACAAAGAATTCTTCCGTAGTAGTATTTACTTCGGCTTTTTCATTACTAACGCTTTCCTTCTTTTGAGAGTTCTCTCGGCCTTGGCGATTTTCCTTCTTTAATTGTCGGCAAAATTTCTTCGTATGCCCTTTCTTACCACAACGGTAACATTCGATATTGGCATACTTCCCCCTGGAATTACTTCTTTGTGGCCCTCTATTACTTGGACCTCTGCTTTGACCTCTCCCCCGTCTTCCGGTAACAAAAACATCCGACTGTGACGAAGATCCCTTTGCCTTTCTTCGGACCTCCTCGTTCAGCATGTTCCCCTTAGCAAGTTCCATCGAAATGACACCATCAGGGGAAGAGTTGGACAACGACGTACGAAACGTCTCCCAAGTATCCGGCAATGTGCCCAACAACCACAAAGCTTGAACCCCCTCTTCAAATTTAATGCCCATTCCGGCAAGTTGATTAATGATGCCTTGGAATACATTCAAATAATCCGATAGAGAAGTCCCATCTCGATATTTTAAGTTCATCATTTGTTTAATGAGGAACAACTTATTATTCCCCGTCTTTTGAGCATATAATTGCTCGAGCTTCTGCCACAATTCTCGAGCGTCCTTTTCTCCACTAATGTGATTCAACACATTATCATCCACCCATTGTCGAATATAGCCACACACTTGGCGATGCAAAATAGTCCACTTGGCGTCGGACTTGCCTTCCGGTTTGTCTTTGCTAAAGACCGGTAGATAATAATCCTTCACATATAGAAGGTCTTCCATCTTCCCCTTCCATACGTGGTAGTTCGAACCATTCAAATTCACCATTCTACTCGTGTTGGCTTCTATCTTACAATTGAGATAATAAACAACCACGAAACAAAAATCCCGTGGCTCCGATACCACTTTGTTGGACAAAACCGACAATATAATGACGTCACAACGAAAAATGCGGAACCTCATTTGACAATTTCCCAATCTTCAATTGTAACTTCGAGGTTACCGACGAATAGAGCAAACAATTACAACTCGACAATTAATACAAATGATATCCAAAAAACGATAAACAACGAGACACGATTTTTAGTGTAGAAAACCCCTCAAGACGAGAGTAAAAACCACGTAACCGAAGCCGCTTAAATCCACTATCACCAATACACAATATACAAATCGTCCCTAGTACAAAATAGAGGTATACCACAATAATCGTCAAATACTTGGTAATAAACAATCTTCAAGTATTTGGAATATACAACAACAAGATCGTGAAAGAAAAACACCAAAAATAGTTTACACAAAAAGCTAACAAAATATCCGAACTTCCGGACTCAAACCCTCGATCTATTCCGATGAAAAGATTTGCCCAATCGCTACCAAGCACTTGTCAAAAATCACGACGATCCGATCGATACACCTCTGGGAAATCGAACAAGTATTTATCTCTCTCTTTTCTCTCTTTGTTTTTCTCTTGTTGTGTTCTCTCTCAATGTGCAGGTGAGAAGTGATGGAATAATGAAACCCCCCCGATGCAGGCTGCTAAAAAAACCCCCAAAACATCGGGTGCCGCGGCCCGGATGGTGTGTGCCGCGGCACACTTCAAAAATTGGTTATTAAATGTGTCCAGGGGGCCGCGGCCCGGATGGCAGGCGCCGCGGCCCAGAGTACAGATTCGGCAGGGGCTTGTTTGGTGAATTCCGGGGGCCGCGTCCCGGATGTCTTGTGTCGCGGCCCGGAGTGCAGAAAGCTGGGCAACTCTTTTGCAAAGTGTAGTGCCGCGGCCCGGAGAACTTGTGCCGCGGCCCGGAGTCCTGTCGACTCCGAGAAGACCTATATTTCAGAAATAACTCCTACACCCATTACATAATATTATCTAGTTATTTTTCTAGCAGACAAATCATGCATATTATCAAAGCATAAGACGAACGCAAAGAACTTACGGAGTTTCAAAAGAAAATTATCATAAATCAGAGAAATCCTCAAGCAACTTGATCGAACCTTCTTTCTTATACAAGGCTCCAAGTGTAGCACCTCTTCAAGCTAATCACACCAGTAGATGATGGATCCGATGAATGTAATTTGCTTGGATCTAAGTAGAGCGAGCAATTAATGAAGGAGAAAAATCACCAGGTGATTTCGACTATCGGGGAGGGGGGAGGGTTTGGGGAGAGGGAAAATCAAGATGATTTTTTTTCTCTCCAGAACCCTTTCTAGGTTTTTCTCTTATGAATAAGTTGTATCTCATAAAAGATCATCATGCATCTTATATAGACCATCATCCCCTTGTGGGCTTAAACCTAAATTAAGCACATCTCTTTCTATTCTAGCTCATGGTCGAACTTGTTGGGGTATTAGGCTATATGATAAAGATCCGGATTTCTAATGGATCGTGTAATTACTTTCCGAACTGATATTTCAACCCTATGCCCGGGTTACAAGAAATTCAGCCTAGGATAATCCAAATGGACACTTACGAATCTAGGCACAGAAACGTAAGCCAAATTGCTAGAGAAATTTTGAGTTCGTCAGAAAAAGAGAGAGTTGTGAAAGGTCTATCCAAGACTCAAAGAGAAGAACCTTATTTATACATGTCGAATTATGGTTGCATTAGGGAGAGAGTAGGGTTACTTAAGCGGCGCCGTCATCAGGACTTAATTAGTGATCCGGAATTAGGGCTTGACGGATGGTTTTCCAAAATTGACGAAATTAGTCAATTTTACCATAGGCTCTGCCCTTGGACCCCGTCACCGGGGGCTCTGTCCCCGGACCCCCAACATTAGGTCGTACCGGCTTATAATTCGATCTTATACATGTGTGCACTCCACACATACCCGAACATATATTAGAATACAAATTATAAAACCCCTTAGCTCACATATTTGCTCCAATTACACAAAATCCCTGGTGACACTAAAATCACTAACAGAACTACCCATTCAACGTTCTCTCGGGCTTCGACCCGAGTATCCAACTTATTGTACGCGTGAGACCTCGATGGGCCATTTAGTAATAGCAAGGAAATTAGATTTCAACTCATCTATTCCTATGATTTCACATATCATGATCGGACTCTAGCAAGCCATCATGATCCCCGAGACTAAATAGGGTGCAATGTTGAGTTACCATAAGTCAACGTGTGATCTTCTACGATATTCAAGCAACATCGATCTGCGTAATTGTACACGGGAATCACTGATCTAGTCTAACTACCACACAGGTAAAAACACTAGATTCTAACACAGCCTTGGATTCCTCGGTTGTCGAAGTCAACATCAGTGACTCAGTAGAGGAACCACCCGCGGTGGTTTCCGCCTCGGTCGTAGATCATTCCAAGGCTGTCTCCGGGGAAGATGATCTGGGCCCCGTATGTGCGACTCAAGGATTTTCTGGTGAATATAGTGATAAATGACTGTTCTGGTAGTACACCCCCTCACATCACTCGGGACTCTGATCCACAACATTCCTTAACATTCGGTAATCCTTACTCACTTTCTCATTACATTGATAGCTCACGTACGGTTTTATGTGGAACATCGTAGTTTTCTTGCTGTAGTTACATTATGTCATGAGCCAAAATCTTTCAAGGTGGTTATGAGAGACCCGGGTTGGAGAGAAGCTATGCAAAATGAAATACATGCATTGGAGGATAATGGGACTTGGACTTTGGAGACTTTACCAGTTGGCAAGAAAGCACCGGGAAGCAGGTGGGTTTACAAAATCAAGTATCACGCTGATGAAGAGTTGAGCGGCTTAAGACATGACTCATGGTATTTGGCAATCATCAGGTGGAAAGTGTGGATTACACCAACACTTTCGCACTGTGGCGAAGATGGTGAAGGTAAGGACATTCTTGCCTGTAGCGGCGGTGCAAAAATGGGAGTTGCATCAGATGGATGTTCATAATGCGTTCCTGTACGGCGATTTGACTGAGGAAGTTTACATGAGGATTCCTCCCGGTTTTGATAAAGGGCGCACATATAAAGTCTTCAAACTCCAAAAATCATTGTATGGTTTGAAGCAAGCTCCGAGGTGTTGGTTTGCCAAACTTGCTGCAGCATTGACGAAGTATGGGTTTGTTCAGTCCTATTCAGATTACTCCCTGTTTACTTACTGTCACAGGGAAACAAGGATTAATGTGTTAGTGTATGTCAATGATTTGATTCTCTGGTAAGAATCATGTGGAGTTGAGTAAGTTTAAACAGTATCTGAGTAGTTGTTTTCATATGAAGGACCTGGGAAAACTGAAATATTTTTAGGGATTAAATATGCGAAGAATTTGAGGGTATATTTCTCTGTCAGTGTAAATATACTCTCGACATTATTTTTTAGACAAGTTTGATGGGGGAAAGACCTGTGAGTTTTTTGATGGAGCAAAATCAACCATTGGGGAATTCTCATAGTCCTCTCATGCTCAACGAGGAGCGCAACCATCGACTGGTAGGGCGTTTGATTTCCCTGGCGTTTACACGACATGATCCATGTTTCTCGGTGCACATTCTGTCTTAGTTGTTGCAAGCACCGAGAGAGGAACACTGGAATGCTGCACTTCGAGTTGTGCGATACCTGAAGGGGAGCCAGGCCAAGGAATTTTTCTGAAAAAATGACGATAGTTTGTAACTTTCAGGATGGTGTGATTCAGATTGGGATTGTTGCCCTGTTACTTGACGATCAATGACTAGATGGATGGTGTTTCTTGGGTCCTCTCCAGTCTCTTGGAAGACCAAGAAACATGTAACAATGTCAGGCTCTTCTGCTGAAACTGAGTACAGGCCATGGCAGGCGTTACATGCGAGTTGAACGTTACTTGCGAATTGAACTGGCTCAAGCGGTTGTTGTATTCATCGGGAGTTGCACATACAGAGGAGTTTTAGATGGCACGATACAGACTTTACACGTGAATACGAGTTCTCAGTTGGTGGACATCTGAGGCGAGGGCAGTTCGAATTTTTATTCGACAAGTTGGGCATTTGTGACTTGCATGCTCCAACTTGAGGGGTGGTATTAAGATAGTAGTGCAATGTTAAAATAGTAGTGTAAAATAACCCACATTGAAATAATAGCTTAATAGGTTGTTGATAGAGTTGTATATATAACATTCGTATTTACCTCATTTGAATATAAGAGTTATCATTTTCTTAGCAGAAACCCTTCCCCATATTAAATAGCTGGGTCATTTGAAGTCGGAAATAATCACTTCAACTATATATCAAAGATTCAAAGTTTAACCAATCATAACATACATTCAACAAGTACATTTATTTAGGACACCATTGTATATCAAGTAGGTGGAACACCTAGGATTCGTTTGGTTCAAATAAAATTTACTTTGTATTATTTCCTTTGGATGAATAGCATGTATGGTATATCTCATCTCTAGCTATTATTTTGTTTGGTTGGCTACACCTGTTGTCGATTTATTGGACATATAAATGTATAATTTATTAATTTTCTTTACATGACATGTACTATAATTATATTTTTGTCCTCATTAAACTTCTTTTGTTTCCCATTTTCTTCTAATTTCATTTTTTGGAGTAATAAATTTCAAGGACGCAATTAATCCGAAAATATATTCCTATATTTTTTTTGAGAGGACATTGTATTTTATAATTTATTAGAGACTAGATGGTGATATAATTAATTAAAATAATTGAATTACCAGATTACTTGCTAAATATTAATATATGCTGGTTCCCATAATTTTAGGCGGCTGACGGGCCTGCCATAAAAAATAGAAGAAAAAAATCAAAGACCACCGGGTAATAGGCTGACAAACTTGGTGTTTTAAAAAGAAAAACTGGTCAGCCGCCGAGAAGAAGGCCGACTTCCTAGCAAAAAAGAAATTTACCGATCGCAAGGGTGACCCATTCAAATACTATATATATATATATATAGGGGCAGTTTTGTCAACTCAAAATTTAGTAAGTTGCAGCCTAATTTTCCAGAAAATATATTGGACCCCCTCCTCCCGATACAGTATATGCTCAGCCCGTTTTTTGGCTAACGGGGCTCTAATTTTAGAGGGCTTACTTATTTTCAACCAAACTACTTAAACGTACAGATAAAGAAATCTATCTGCCTTATTATGGGCAACCAAACGAGCCACTAGTGTATATCAACAAATAGGTGGGTCACCTAGTATGGATATGTAATACCCGTCATTTTTATAATGCAATATTATTAATTATAATAATATCATAATGCATTTAATGTTATTTAATTCCATTTAGGGAATCATGAATATTTATTTCGACATCACAAATCCTAGCCCGAATCATTTTTGTCAGTTATATTCTAGTACTCATTTACTAGTGATAATATTAATAATGCATTTATTTTATTTAATCTCATTTCATTACCGAGCGAGTAATTGTTGTATAATTACTTTCACCGCACGTACAAGTCAATTTCATGTAATATCATTAAATACGATCAGACATTTTCATGATATCTCATATGTTCTAAACCCGAGCCAATTTCTCAAGTTAATTTCAGAACATTTTATTAATATGATAATTAGAGGTATTATTATTAATAATAATAATATTTATAATAGAAACCATATTCATTAACGATATTAATATTTTTATCAGTATTATTTCTATATCATCATTAATATTACCTTCGATATTATTATTAATATTGATATTATTAATTATTACTACTGTTATTATAAATTTTATCATTATTATTATTATTGTTATTTTAAAAAAAAAAAAAAAAACTCATAGGATTACAAAAGATTAGTGGGGAGCCTCGAAACTAACTGAGCTCCCACACCTCTAGCGATGGTAAAACCAATCCTATTAAAGATATGAACTGCTGCACGCGCTCCAATGTCCTGAGTCATCGAGAAACGTCGAATACGCTTGAGTAAGGTGACTGCATCTTTCTCAAGTTCCCCAAAAGAGGAAAAAGAGAAGGGGAGAAACCCATACCCAATATCTTCACATTTGGCATCGTACTTGGCCGTTTACGCCGGCAAGATCACCGATCGCTCGCCCTGGTGTAAAATCAATCAACCCGGATTGCGTCAAAGGCGACGAACCCGTAAGATCAACACATACATCGCGTCCACTATCCCAAGAGTAGAGTAATATGTCAGCCGGTCGCAATGATCTGTCCCCATCTCCAAAAAGCCCAATATCAACCTCCTTGCGAGCTGAAATCCCAGATCGAGAGCATATGTCAACAAGAACATCGCGCACAAGGTTGTGACGATATTTAATGCCAACAATACCCGCACACGAGACAGCGTGATCCCCGTAAATATCTCCAGGAAAAACCTTAGAGCAAGCAGAGCACGGTACCTGAACAGTGAAAAGAGGAACACCCAAACGATAACACAGTACACACCGATAAGCCCTGGCACTCATAGTTTGTCCCAATCCAGATACCGGAGCCACCCTAAGCCAATCCGAAGTGTGATCCTCCTTTAAAGAGCTCCATAACGCCATCTGTCTAGGGGAAAGATGGAAAGTAGATTCAACAGTTTGGGAAACCCGACCGAAATATATGTCTGCCAATTTCTTCATAAGTTTGGGGGCAGCGACCTCGATAAGGTTACCCAAAAGGTCAATATCCATATTCACGTTGAAAGTACAAAGAGCATCATCAAAAGAGGGACCAGCAGTTATAATACCCGAACCTTGAAGAAGCTTAGTCTGAAGGCCAGCTGATTGAAGTCTAGAAGCAATGAAGGCATAGTTCAAGACATCACCTGCAGAATATAAACCAAGTCCCCCAAAAACAAAAGGTAAGGTGGCGAGTCTCCACTGCCAGTCACCAAAACCAGGTCCAGAAGCAGTGACAATACGCTCCAAGGAAGAACGAAGTGCCGCATCAAAAGAAACCTGAGCGCACTCAAAGACCCGAGGAGAACATGTGCGCATAGAAAAATAGAGCTTAGAAATACCAACACATGCACGAAGTAACAACAACTCGCATTGAGGGTCATTAAGTTTGGCAACTGCCTCCATAAGTTCAATAGTTTTAGCAACTCTTTTCAGGACCAACTTACTACCAAACTCAAAATCCACACTAACAGGTCCACCCAATAATTTAACACCATGTGAGGGGCGAGAAATATTTGGGGGGAAAACACCATCATACCTGCTTCTGGGGTCCTCTTGTGGCCAAAAGACTTCAGTTTAATCCACATTGAGGTGTAAGCCACGACAAGGTCCGTCTGCCATAATCAACTCTAAAACCTTACCCACAACCAAGGTATCACCAATAATAGTGCCATCATCCAAATACCAAGCTTGAAAGGAAAGGTCAAAAGAATCTCTAATCTTACATGCTAAGGGATGTAAGATTAAAGCAAAAAGAAGAGGCCCAAGCGGATCACCTTGTTATTTTTAGCATTATTATTATTATTATTATCATTGGCCCAATAGTTTGTGCTGACCCAAATTAATTACTAAGCCAGAATAATTAACTTAAACCCTAACCCTAATTTTTTTATACAGTATACACACCAGACTGTTCAATACTACAACACAGAATACACTTTCTTTCCTTCTTCGCAGCGCCGTTCATCATTTAAAGAAAAAAAGAAATATACAATTCAGAACAGCAAGATTCATCGTGTTTCTTATTCGAAGAGTTCATCCGGGAATCCAATCTTGAATCTAGAAGTTCAACCCCTTCGAAACATCAGACTTTCCTTCGAAGAGGTAAGAATTTCGGACCCGATTCTTCTTCTCATCCTGCAATTTTCAGCCGATTTGTCATTATCCTGTACATATTTAATTTCGAACTAGAACCAAAACACTAACCAAAAATGGGAATCTTCAACAGTCGAAACTAAATCAGAAATCAAGTTTAAAATTTAATTTTAACGGAATCCAACAATCAAACTTCTTCCAAAATCCGAAATCAAATTCGGGAACCAAACCAGTAACCCAAATCGGAATTTTTCCCACACACATAACCGAGTTCAACAACCCCGGCCGAATCTAATTCCGACTGGAATCAGACCTTCAATCCCGAATTTCAGTCGGCATACTAGAATCCATGTAATGAAAACCCATAACCCGAAATTCACAGCCCTAAACCCGCACAAACTTACACATGCTCAAAACTGGAATCGTAGCTTCAGTCGGAGCCTAAATTTGCAGCCCGAATCAACTCCTGCCATGCCTGTAGCCAAATCGGCCGAACCCCTTTCGAATCGGACCTTCCTCGCCTTGGCCGCGAGCTGCTGCTGCACCCGAGCCGAACCGCCGACGACGCATTTTCAGTCCGCCGCAGGTCGCCTTGAAGCCGATGAGTGTGTCCGATTCTGTTTAGTGTGAGTGAGTGTGTGTCCCGGATTTGCGGTGTGTGTGATTTTTTCTATTTGGCCGAGAGGGAGGTTAGGGAGAGAGAGAGAAGAGTGCAGAGAGGGAGGTTAGAGAAGAAATGCAGAAAGGGTTGGTAAGAGAGGTGAGAAATGAGCTGATTGTCGGCTGCAGTTAGGTTAAGAGGTATTTATACCCCCGAATTTTTAGAACTTTTCAATTTAGTCCTCCTAATTTTCAGAAGTTTTCATTTCAGCCCCAACCAATATAATTAATTCGATTTTAATCCAGTCAGCTTCTCAAGTCTTACAATTTGACCCAGTCAACTTCAAACTTCAATTTAATCCTAATTTTGACCGAGACATTTAAAATATTGACTTCCAATTAATATTAATAATTAATAAGAAATTATGCATAAGTGTTTTAATTTTAGTCATTAATAATGTTAACTCTTCGGTTAATATTAATTAGCAATTATAATTTATTTTCAGTTATTATATAGTGATATTCGTGTCCTTTCATTTATTATATAAATAATAAATTGTAAGGATTATAATTATTATCGTTATTATATGTAGATTTTATCGAGGATTTACGGGCTTAGGACTGTGAGTCGAGCACATTCATTTCAGTCAGACATCATCATCATTTATTCAGGTGGGAATTTTCACTATCACTTTAATTGCTTTGATTGGACTGCATATGTGATATTCATTTCATGTTTATAAATTATGATACACGTTGTAAATCAGGCTCACTTGTATTCGTGTAAGAGGTTATCATGTTGTGTGGGGACACCTTCTCAACCCAATATTCACATATGTGGTATTGCGTGTATGTTTCATGTCGTGTGGGGACACTTGCTCAACCCAATATTCACATATGTGGTATTGCATGTATGTTTCATGTTGTGTGGGGACACCTGCTCAACCCAATATTCACATACGTGCTTGATTCATGTATATGCGGTATTGCGTGTATGTTTCATGTTGTTGCGCGGGCGCCTGCGCAACCTCAATATTCGTGTTATGCGTGCTCGATTCATGCTTTACGTAATATTGTGAGTATGCATTCATGTTGAGGAAATATATGATATAGTTTATTCACGTTATGTTTTCCATGAGATTGTATATTACTGTGATCAGTGAGATTTTCACGAGCTGAAGGAAGCTCACCCCCACTTTTATTGATCCCGCAGGTTGAACCGAGCCGGATGGACGAAGGAGCGGGCCGAGGGAGCATATGAAAAAAAAAAGAATTTATTAAATGTCGTTTTTCTTTATGTCAACTGTTTTGAAACTTTTGGGGAAACTTTGACTAGAAATATGGTCTCAAATTATTTTCTCCCGCCGCAAATTTTTACCTCGTATTTATGATGAAATGTTACCTTATTTAAAGGTATTTATTTTCACGACATTGTAGCGACTCGACTTTGTAGGCGAGAATTTTTATATTCTCAAGAAAAATATTTTCCTCAAAAATTTACCTTTTATTTATTTTTCTCCGAAAGTCGGGGCGTTACATAGTGGTATGAGAGCGGGTTTTACCTTTCTGTAGACTCGCTAAAATGTAAAAGTATCATATGCTCTCAACTTCGCCACTTCATCACTCCGTCTGAGGTACCGAATTTTAGTCATTAATCATGCATATGTCATTTCATTTTACTTATATAATTATTTATGTATGTACGAACTGTTAGAATGGCCAAATCTAGAATGACTCCATGTAAGAAGGTCCCAGCTACTTTTGACTCGCGTCTCATAGCGCGTAAAGACTGGTGGGACGACCCTAGTCTACCAGAAAATGCACCACACTACGTCATTAATAGGCTGAGTAAGTGGCTAAAATCTGGGAAACAAGGTTCCGTCACTCGTCAGCTAGAGCACATGATGGAGAAATTATCCAAGGACTGGAGTTGCTGCATCTTCCGGCTTTGGGAAAAGGCCATCAAGAGATCGCTAGAAGAGCGAGAGGCCGCTGATGATTTCCAGTTCGTCGTTGGACACTTATTGGTTTTGTTCGCTCGAGAGGCGATACCAGCTGCAAATTAGAGTTCCGACTCTACGGATGAGGAAGACTCAGAGGAGGATCCCGAAGAAGACCCTGAGGGATCCCGAAGAAGATCCAGAAGAAGAACCAGAGGAAGAGTTGGATGTGAGGCAGTTGAGAGACTCCAATGGTGCTGTGATGGCTGATAGTGAGTCCAGTAGGAAGAACAAGGAGATGGTCATAGAGAAGTACTACCCGAGGGTGTACGAGGATAAGACATAGAGGGAGTTCTTAGACTTCACGCATGGTAGCATAATTGTGATGGGTTACGAGAGAAGTTCAACCACATGTGCTGTTTTACACTGCATATGGTTCAGACCGACGGGATGAAGCCTCAGAAGTTTCGTGATGGACTTCGAGTCCGGATCCGTCACCAACTTGCTCGCCATGGGAGCATGTGCTACATCGAGGCCGAGAAATAGATTGAACCTCAAACCATGTCGTTATGTTGTCAGTTGCTAATATCCAGGCTATGGTGTTGTTTGATACGGGTGCATCTCATTCATTCACCTCTAGGAAGCTTTGTACTATGATTGGTTGAAGAAGTAGTAGAGCTCCTAGATCTTTGTTATTTAGCATGCCTGCGGGGGGAGTAGTGCATGTAGATTCGATAACTAACAACGTGAAGATAGAGATTAACGAACATAGCTTCTTAGCCAACTTGCACATAGTTGAACTTAGTGATTTTGATGTCATTTTGGGTATGGATTGGTTGGACAAGCATAGAGCTGTAGTCGAATGCTCCGAGAGGAGAATAACTTTATGTCTGTTTGTTGATGTCAAGACCGTATTCGAGGGAGTTAGACACAGCAGTACCCCAAAGGTGATTTCAGCCATGAAAGCAGTGAAGATGCTGAAGAAGAGTGATTGCCAAGGATTCTTGGTGAATGTGGTGGGAAAAACGACTTCAGAGAAGACGGTAGCTGATGTACCTATCGTCAAAGAGTATCCAGATGTCTTTCCCTAAGACTTGCCCGGAGTTCCACCGAATCGTCCAGTTGAGTTCTCGATTGATCTAGTGCCAGGAGCGGCACCAATATCAAAGGCTCCCTATAGGATGGCGCCTAAGGAATTACAAGAGTTGAAGGTACAACTCCAGGAACTGCTCGACTCTGGATTCATCTGACCGAGTGTTTCGCCATGGGGTGCGCCAGTGCTCTTCGTGAAGAGAAAGGACGGAAGTTTGAGGATGTGCATTGACTATCGTGAACTAAATTGACTCACGATAAAGAATAAATATCCACTTCCTAGAATAGAGGACCTATTCGATCAACTTGGACGATCGGGAGTATTCTCGAAGATAGATTTGAGATCCGGATATCACCAGCTGAGGATTAAGGGTGATGATATCCCGAAGACCGCATTTCGAACTCGTTATGGACACTATGAATTTATAGTGATGCCATTTGGTTTGGCTAATGCGCCAGCGGTATTCATGGACCTCATGAACCGTGTATTTCAATTTTATTTGGATAAGTTTGTCATTGTGTTCATAGATGACATACTTGTATATTCAAAGAGCAAGGTTGAACACGAGCAGCATCTTAGAACAGTATTGGGAATACTGCACAAGGAGAAGTTGTATGCAAAATTCAACAAGTGCGAATTTTGGCTTAACCGAGTTGCATTTTTGGGTCATGTGGTCACTTCTAAAGGAATCGAGGTTGACCCGATTAAAGTTGAGGCAGTCAATGATTGGAAAGTACCAAGTAATGCGAATGAAGTTCGAAGCTTCTTGGGATTAGCCGGTTATTATCGGAGATTTATCGAGGGATTTTCGAAGATTGCTGCACCTATGACTAGATTGACTCGAAAGGGAGAAGCTTTCTTATGGAATGAGAAATGCGAAAGGAGTTTCCAAGAACTTAAGCAAAGATTAACTGTTGCACCAGTGTTGACGATTCCCGATCCGACGAAAGAATTTGTCATCTACAGTGATGCATCCAAACAAGGTTTTGGATGTGTATTAATGCAAGAGGGCAAAGTAGTTGCCTATGCTTCGAGACAGTTGAAACCGCACGAGCTGAACTACCCTACTCATGATTTGGAATTAGCAGCGGTAGTTCATGCCTTGAAGATTTGCAGACATTACCTTTATGGAGGTAAGTGTGAAATTTATACAGACCACAAAAGTCTGAAATATATTTTCACACAGAAGGAATTGAATATGAGGCAGCGCAGATGACTTGAGTTGGTCAAAGACTACGATTGCACAATTCATTACCACCCTGGTAAAGCAAACGTAGTTGCTGATGCACTAAGCCGTAAGGCAAGAGGAGACCTGACTTGTTTGTTGACCAAAGAGGAAAGGTTGGTCAAGAAATTTGCAAGGATGAACCTTGAGGTGGCTACACCATCGAGACCAGCTAAATCATTATTGGCTAGTTTGGTGGTACAACCAACCTTGAGGGAACAAATCAAAGAAGGTCAAGGACAGGACGACTTCTTGGTCAAGATGAGAGGACGTACTCTTTCAGGTGAGGATAAAGGTTTTAGCGTGTCCGATGATGGCACGATGTATTATGAAGGGAGGATTTGTGTGCCCAATGTTGTTAAGTTGAGAGAAACTATATTGAAGGAGGCACATAGTACTCCGTATACAGCACACCCTGGGAGTACAAAGATATACCAAGATCTTAAGGGGACATTTTGGTGGGAAGGTTTGAAAAGAGATGTGGCAGACTTTGTTCGAAAGTGTATAGTTTTCCAGCAAGTGAAGGCAGAACACCAACGCCCCTTTG
The DNA here is from genome assembly GCA_033398695.1 of Orobanche coerulescens. Taxonomy (NCBI): domain Eukaryota; kingdom Viridiplantae; phylum Streptophyta; class Magnoliopsida; order Lamiales; family Orobanchaceae; genus Orobanche; species Orobanche coerulescens. The sequence goes on along the minus strand of CM065805.1, from coordinate 21,440,308 downwards.
GATTACTTAAGTCACTTCATATCCCAGTATGGAAATGGGAACACATTAGGATGGACTTTGTGGTAGGTTTACCTCGAATGAAAAGAGGAAACCACGCTATTTGGGTTGTTGTCGACCGACTCACAAAGTCAGCTCATTTTATCCCAGTTAAGATGAACTTTCGAATGGATCAGTATGCTCAACTTTATATCAGGGAGATTATTAAGTTGCATGGAGTGCCAGTCTCTATAGTATCTGACAAGGATACTCGTTTCACGTCGCGTTTTTGGGAGAGGTTGCAAGAAGCTTTGGGAACGCAGTTGAATTTTAGTACGACCTATCATCCTCAAACTGATGGTCAGTCCGAGAGGACCATCCAGATCCTTGAGGATATGTTGCGAGCATGTGTGCTAGATATGAGAAATAATTGGGAACGACTGTTGCCTTTAGTGGAATTTGCTTACAACAACAGTTACCAGTCGACGATCGGTATGGCACCATATGAAGTCCTATACGGTAGGAAGTGTCGATCACCACTGTATTGGGATGAGGTAGGTGAAAGGAGGATTTTGGGTCCCGAGATGATCGAGCAGACAGTTGGCATGGTGGATAAGATTCGTGAGAGGATCAAGATAGCCCAGGACCGTCAGAAGTCTTACGCCGACAAGCGTAGGAAAGATCTCAAATTATGTGTTGGCGACAAGGTATTCCTGAAGGTATCTCCTACCAAAGGAATTGTTCGTTTTGGTCCAAGGGTCAAGTTGAGACCGAGGTACATTGGACCGTTCGAAATTCTCGAGCGGATTGGAGAGTTAGCTTACCGTTTGGCTTTACCCCCAGAACTTTCGGCTGTGCACAACGTCTTCCACGTATCATTGTTGAGAAAGTATGTGCACGATCCCAGCCACGTCATCAACTATACCGCCGTGGAGTTGAACAAAGACCTTATCTATGAAGAACAACCAGAACTGATTCTCGACCGACCAGTCCGGAAATTGAGGAACAAAGAGAAGGTGTTTGTCAAGATCCAATGGCGTAACCACAGCAAGGATGAAGCCACTTGGGAGCGCGAAGAGGAGCTACAAGCTCGTTATCCGAATTTCTTCAATCAAGGTATACCATTTATTTTCGAGGACGAAATTTTTTCTAAGAGGGGTAGGATGTAATAACCGTCATTTTTATAATGCAATATTATTAATTATAATAATATCATAATGCATTTCATGTTATTTAATTCCATTTAGAAAATCATGAACATTTATTTCGACATATCACAAGTCCTAGCCCGAATCATTTTTGTCAGTTATATTCTAGTAGTCATTTACTAGTGATACTATTAATAATGCATTTATTTCATTTAATCTCATTTCATTACCGAGTGAGTAATTATTGTATAATTACTTTCACCGCACGTACAAGTCAATTTAATTTTAACGGAATCCAACAATCAAACTTCTTCCGAAATCCGAAGTCAAATTCGGGAACCAAACCAGTAACCCAAATCGGAATTTTTCCCACACACATAACCGAGTTCAACAACCCCGGCCGAATCCAATTCCGACTGGAATCAGACCTTCAATCCCGAATTTCAGTCGGCATACTAGAATCCATGTAATGAAAATCCATAACTCGAAATTCCCAGCCCTAAACCCGCACAAACTTACACATGCTCAAAACTGGAATCGTAGCTTCAGTCGAAGCCTAAATTTGCAGCCCGAATCAACTCCTGCCATGCCCGTAGCCAAATCGGCCGAACCCCTTTCGAATCGGACCTTCCTCGCCTTGGCCGCGAGCTGCTGCTGCACCCGAGCCGAACCGCCGGCGACGCATTTTCAGTCCGCCGCAGGTCGCCTTGAAGCCGATGAGTGTGTCCGATTCTATTCAGTGTGTGTGCGTGTGTGTCCCGGATTTGCGGTGTGTGTGATTTTTTCTATTTGGCCGAGAGGGAGGTTAGGGAGAGAGAGAGAGAGAAGAGTGCAGAGAGGGAGGTTAGAGAAGAAGTGCAGAGAGGGTTGGTAAGAGAGGTGAGAAATGAGCTGATTGTCGGCTGCAGTTAGGTTAAGAGGTATTTATACCCCCGAATTTTTAGGATTTTTCAATTTAGTCCTCCCAATTTTCAGAAGTTTTCATTTCAGCCCCAGCCAATATAATTAATTCGATTTTAATCCAGTCAGCTTCTCAAGTCTTACAATTTGACCCAGTCAACTTCAAACTTCAATTTAATCCTAATTTTGACCGAGATATTTAAAATATTGACTTCCAATTAATATTAATAATTAATAAGAAATTATGCATAAGTGTTTTAATTTCAGTCATTAATAATGTTAACTCTTCGGTTAATATTAGCAATTATAATTTATTTTCAGTTATTATATAGTGATATTCGTGTCCTTTTATTTATTATATAAATAATAAATTGTAAGATTATAATTATTATCGTTATTATATGTAGATTTTATCGAGGATTTACGGGCTTAGGACTGTGAGTCGAGCACATTCATTTCAGTCAGACATCATCATCATTTATTCAGGTGGGAATTTTCACTATCACTTTAATTGCTTTGATTGGACTGCATATGTGATATTCATTTCATGTTTATAAATTATGATACACGTTGTAAATCAGGCTCACCTGTATTCGTGTAAGAGGTTATCATGTTGTGTGGGGACACCTGCTCAACCCAATATTCACATATGTGGTATTCCGTGTATGTTTCATGTTGTGTGGGGACACTTGCTCAACCCAATATTCGCATATGTGGTATTGCGTGTATGTTTCATGTTTGTGTGGGGACACCTGCTCAACTCAATATTCACATACGTGCTTGATTCATGTATATGCGGTATTGCGTGTATGTTTCATGTTGTTGCGGGGGCACCTGCGCAACCTCAATATTTCGTGTTATGCGTGCTCGATTCATGCTGTACGTAATATTGTGAGTATGCATTCATGTTGAGGAAAGATATGATATAGTTTATTCACGTTATGTTTTCCATGAGATTGTATATTACTGTGATCAGTGAGATTTCCACGAGCTGAAGGAAGCTCACCCCCACTTTTATTGATCCCGCAGGTTGAACCGAGCCGGATGGACGAAGGAGCGGGCCGAGGGAGCATATGAAAAAAAAAGAATTTATTAAATGTCGTTTTTCTTTATGTCAACTGTTTTGAAACTTTTGGGGAAATTTTGACTAGAAATATTAAATTATGATTTATTTTCTTCCGCCGCAAATTTTTACCTCGTATTTATGATGAAATGTTACCTTATTTAAAGGTATTTATTTTCACGACATTGTAGCGACTCGACTTTGTAGGCGAGAATTCTTATATTCTCAAGAAAAATATTTTCCTCAAAAATTTACCTTTTATTTATTTATTCCCAATATTTATCCTAGAAAATTGGGGCGTTAAAGGTTGAGTCACCTAGTTGTGGATGAGTCATCACTGAGTATCCTACATGGATCACCTAGTTGTGATGAGTCATCAATGAGTACCCTACATGGATCACCTAGTGGATGAGTCAATACGGTGTGACTCACCAAGCTAGATTACCTAGTAGATGAATCACCACCTTCCACTCCTATAAATACCCATGTTCATAACATTTGTAACACAACAACAACAACTTGAATAAAGAGAACACTTCTACTCTTATTATATCCAAGCTCTTGTTATTTCATTACTTGAAGTAATTTCATCTATTATGGCCTTGTTTATTAGTAGAATTACAACACGTTATCAGCACGAGATAGCTCGATTTACATGAAGCTTGGATTTATGTTTTCTGATAGAAGAGACGCTACCTCTTTCCAGAAGTAAAGGTAATTGTTAAGGTAATATTAATATTATCTTTATGTTGTTATATTTAACTAAGCTAGATTTTGAACCTTTAAGGCTGTGTTTAGCAAAACTAATGATAAGATGGAGTAAGCTAACCGATAATGACGATGATTAGTTGATAATTGACATGTGATTATGTACAGATTAGGTTGATAAACTAATTGATTTTAATGTAGATGTTTAGCAAATTAGCTGATAAGATAGCTTTTTTTATATAAAATTACATAAAATGGCATCACTTTTATTTTTCTATTATTTTTTAAACTTTCTCAGTATATTTTAACAATAATTGTTATAAAATAAAGTAAATGATATTTTTGTCTATTATTATTTTAATATATACTACCTCTAAATTACACATATGTACCATTCACAATTCACCGTACTTTGAAAAGTCATTGATAATTTATTTTTGATGGTTTAAAATTGCCGCTGAATAGGACTTGTGTGTATAGTTTTAGCTACGAACAAGTTCACAACAACAATAGGTATCAAAAATATTCCGTAAAATATAAAAGATAAATCGAACACACAATTATTGTATTATATTTATAACAAAGTAATTCATTAGTAAGTGTAATAGAGTGATGATCAGACTAACCATAATTTTCGCGTCCACCACTCGTCTGAAGCCTCAATTTTTCCTGAAAAGTTAACGGATGGTGGGTTTATTTGTAATATGTCAATTACTTAAGGGGTGTTTATGTAAAAAAACCCTATGTTTTTATATAGGTCACGGACATATATGGAATATATAAAGATGAGAAGCTAGCTTCTTTTTTTCATAAGCTTGAAAAATTAGCTTATCAATCACCAATTTATGTCTAAAATTGATGTTTGAAATATTTACTTAAACGAAACTTTTTTTACCGATTCACAAATAAGTTCTCCTAAAATTTATAAGCAATTGATAGTTCAATAAACACAGGCTAAATATATATGGCACCAACTATATTTCATGGGCTTTGGATGTTGAGTTACATATCTAGGCTACAAATCTTGCAAATACCATTAAAACAAGAATCGCAGGACATAGCTTTGGCTTTAATATTTCTTTGTCATCATATCCATGATGGGTTGAGATTTAAATATCTAACCATTAAAGAACCTGAGCTGACAAATATCTAACCATTGACACGATAAATATAGTAATCCGCAATAATGAGTATTTTACAGAGCTGAAAGGATTACGGCGAAAATCAATACTATATCAGATCTAACAAATTTAAAAGATGGTTCCAGAAGAGCTAATATTATCTTACCAGTATATACAATATTGAAAATCAATGATGCCTTGTGTTCCCCTAAATCTTTCAAAAATCTGTTTGAGTTTCAATGAAATTAGCAGAAATGGATATCATCGTGAAACAATAAATGAAGGTGACAAAGTAAATGTATAACTTCATCAAACATGTGCCAGAAGCGTGTTATAGAGAAGCTTGGAGCTATCATTTCTGGGTTGTAGCTACTGAATCACATAGTCATAAACCAGAAGTTTAATGATTCAAGAATATTCAAGCATTGACATGATCAACTAAGACACCCATGATCTACCATGATCGGTAGAATTGAACAGAATTCTCGGGGTCATCCTTTTATGGAACCAGAAGCTTCTGTTAACTACGGATATTAATTGTATTGCTTGCTTTGTTGGAAAAGTGTGAACCTTTTCAGTATCTTATGATCAATATTGGCGCATCTTGGAGATGGTCACATTTTTATTGATTGTAACTTTGATGAGATAGTCTCCCCGCCATTAGTGTAACACCCCCAAGTTATTCAAGGTACATTACAGTACCGTGAACCCCTCTATGGGACCCACAAGGCTGTACATATGCGGAACCATGAATTCCGACCGATAAGGTCTAAACATATCCAGTGGACGACAATAGAAATTGACAATCAAAGTAATAATCAATTCGACAGAATATAATGCATCGGGAATTAAACCAGGGCAACACAGGCCAAAACATCAAGGACGTCTGAAATACTACTCGAGTGTTCAATACCATCCCAAATACAACAATATTGAATGATTGAAATAAAAAATACAGACAGAGACAAGACACATCATCACTCCTGGCCATCATATTCGTGCCGACTCGGTATATGCTTATCCACTCTCCTGCATCCTGAAATACATGAAAGGTATTTTTCCCAAAAAGGGGTTAGCCATGGAATAGCTAGTACAAGTATATCGAATATGAAACACAATACTTCTCGACAATAAAGTAAACATAATCTTCATTTCATCAAACTCAAGACTAGTATTCTGGAAAAACTAAATCTCATAACATCTCATTTCAATAATATACGTGATTAACTATGGTATCGCACCAAAGGCAACTGAGCCCTCTGACGACCCGTCAGTTCATGCCAGAGTGGTTAACCCAAGAATATTCGTGGAACCGCACCAAAGGCAACGGAACCCTCTGAGGACCCGTCAGTCCATCCCAGAGTGAATATACACAATCATATAATGCATAAACTTCACTTTCAAAGTCGAGAACGTACACTTATAAAAATATACCTGCCTTTGAGACATTAGAATCGAAGTGAAAATGGTATTCAAGCTCGGAAGGTCCAAGAACGCACTTCTGGGCCTAAACGATTTGTAAGGAAATACGATAATCAATCATCAATACTCAATTCTCAAAGAAAACTCCTGAAACCCCATTTTTACGATTCATAAATCTTTAAAGTATTCACATAGAGTTTGGAAATCATCCAAGCCCTCTCCACTTCAAGTAATACACAACATATTCGTATAATCGTAAAGGAAACATGGGTACGGAGTAGATACATCATAATCTCATGGATTTCCAGCTTCAAAATGGATTAACCGAACGAATCTAAGAGATATCCCCAAAATTCCCCAAACTAGGGTTCCAAGGAATTTACCTCGATTCGAAGAGAAGAAACGGATTAGATGTTGTATAATCCTTGTTATCCAACCAAAGAAGATGATGGATGATGAAAGGTTGTCCCAAATTGCCTCAAGATCGCCTCTCGCGTTCCCTCGTCGGAAGTGTAAGAAATGAGAAGAAAATGACGAAGAACACGGCTGACCAACCTTATATATTGGGTCTAATTAGTGTTCGCTAATTTATAAGGATAGCGCGCGCTAACGGGTTCACCCAGTAGTCCAGTAGCTTTTGACCTGCGTCATTAGCGTGCGCTCCCAACAGCATTGCCTGCGCTAACTGTTACCATGCAGAAATTCCAAACTCACTGCCCAACTCATTAGCGTGTGCTACTAGAGATGCTAGCGCGCGCTACTCAACACCAATAGCGTGTGTTAGCTCACGCCTAGCGTGCGCTAACTGTTCGTCCAGAGAACAGAGACCAACCTACTACCACTTCCAAACCCGAGTAATTAGCATACGCTACTGGAATGCTAGCGCGCGCTACTCAACATAAATAGCGTGCGTTAGCTCACGCATAGCATACGCTAACTGCTTGCCCAGAGAACAAAACCCAGCTACTGCTTGTGCGTTATGTGATTTACCAGTGTGGTACTGGGGTTGTTGTAAACTTTTACAAATGGTGTTAATGTGTTTCTTTGGATAGAGATGTGATGTGTTCTTGAGTTGGACTGAGTTTGCAAAATTTGTGTTTTGAAAATATCTGTGTCGAGTATTTTCTAGAGTTGAGACATGTGCGAGTATCACGGGGAATCGTCAGCTTCACGATCTATAAGTATTTGGATTTTTGAATTGCATTGAGATTAATTTCCGTTCTAGGTTGATATGCTTTGAGATTCGGAATGATATTATGCGTCACAGTATGAGGTGACAGAGTTGGGACAGGATTGATGATCTTGAGAAACTGTGATTTTGGAAATCAATATATCGGTTAAATTTTGGGAACGGAGTTGTGCATTTGGGAGAAAGATTGTGGATTGATGAGGAGAACATGTAGTCATGTTAGTTCATTTTGAGATATACGAAACTGTTTTTGAGTATTTAAAAATGAATGTTTTACGAATGTTTTATGGAAAATGATTTTGGGTCGAGACCCAATCGATTTTGAAATAGTTTTATAACTGAGGACTTGCGGTCCAAAAAGGGGTTTTCTACCTTTTAAACTTCTTGTAACATAACGAGATATGGGCTGAGACCCTAATGTTTCAAAAGGTTTTTCTGTTTTCTAAAACTCCCAAGATTTGTAAAAACACTTTACCAACCGTTTATCTATTTTATTATTGTCTTTCGGAGTTTTGGTTTACTTGTTCAAATGAAATTTCTCGGGTAGTCTTTCGCTGTGTTTGATTTGTTAAATTATCCAATTTTTGTCATAGCATATTTGAGGTGATCCAGGATGGGATAATGGTCGATGTTGCGAGTTATATGTGGAAAAGGAGTTTTTATCGGAGTTTATACATTAAGGTTCTGGAACTCTATCGTGTGGTTTTCCGATGTAAAGTCAGTGGTTTTGGTGACAAGCCGAACTGGTATACAGGAGCATGGATGTGGTCAATCATTTGCATAATTTCATTTTATCGTGTGTATTTGAAAAGAATTGTCATCGAGAACTTGACATAAGCAAACCGATTTGATTTTTCGAAAATTGATTTTGTGGTCCTACGAAAATTTATGTTTTGAGTTTTGAAATTCTTGAAAGAACTTTTGAAAAATTGTCTTCTTGACGAGATTAGATGATTTCAAACTGGTTTTGGAAAATGTGATCGATATACATACGCATTTAGTGCATAGTGCATATCATGGTGAAGTTATGAGTGTGACTGATAAACTGGATAACGCATTAGTGGTACGATGAAAAGAGATTCGAACTTTAGTATGGTAGTTTGGTTATCCAGGGATGATCGGTTGATTGATCAGATAAGAGAAATATGTTGCGTGTTGTAGATTCATGTACAGAATGTGATTTTGGAACGTTGGGTTTTGTGAAACCGGGACATATGTGCTATGGCTCTATTTGGTGTGGTAGTAGTGCGATTTTACATAGTGGTTTTTGACTGATCTCTTAGTAAGTGTAGATTTGGGGATGAAGACCCCAGGATAGTTGTCTTGGGTAATGATTGGTCGTTTCTACTCTATGTATGATTGGGTATGTTCGTCGGTTTGTGATGGGTTGTTCGTATGCCGAAGGGTATGTGCACCAGTCGAGTGTGTTTCTTTGAGATCTACTGTATGTGATTGGTGTAACGTTTTGAGAATTTTATTCGTCCATATATCTGTCTCTGTGGTTCTGTGTTCATCGTGTTGGAACTTACCATGTAAGGGTATTCTCAGTTATTGTTGATCATTCGTTGATAGTGTTGGAATTTATCATGTTGATGGTATTCCTGGTTGTGTTTTGACCTCTGGCTGGTCATATTGGAATTTATCATGTTGATAATATTCCCGGTTAATTTGTTGGTTGATCATTATTAATGACCATACGAGCGTTCGAACTTTGTGTCGATGTTTCGGGATTTGTTACCATTATTTTGGGCAGTTATCTCTCAGGTGTATCGTGTATTATTGATTTGTATCAGGATTGGGACTTGATTGTGTAATCAGGCAGACATGATTTGACACAGATAGATTATTTCATCCGAAGATAATATATTTTGTTGAGACACATGGAATTGTTATTGTAAGCGTATTGAGGCTTTACAGTGGAGTCATTTGCTAGTATCACAAGAGATCATCGACTTGGCGCATTTGTAAGTATACTATTTTGGTTATTCGTTAATGATGATGATTGATCGTTGTCGTGATTGTTTCGGGATATTTTAGTTGAACAGTTTGTTTCTTTATGACGGACTGCAAGTTTCGAGGACAAAACTTATTTTAAGTGGTGTAGTATGTAATATCCGGAATTTCTACTACTGTTGTTTAACGTTATTTTATCTGAGTTATGTTGTACAACGTGGAATCTGTACAGTATGGATAAAATAAATGAAGGACTGAGACATCTGTATTGGTATAATTGTCGAACTTGGTCGACAATTGCATTTGAGGATATAGTGTGTCGTGTATACGTATTCGGTGTATTGAGACGACGAGCAAGATCAGTGTAAATGGCTAAGTATAGAAGCTATAACGCACGTTAAGCATATGAGCTTACGTACGTTAATTCCCAAAGGTTACGTACGTTAACATTAGGTCATTACGTACGTTAAAGTATCAGGTGAGATATAGTTGGTTGATCAGAGACGACTTTGTCAAGCGTAGCGTACGTTAAGCATAGGATCTTATGTACGCTAAGACACAAACGTAACGTACATTACGTAGTGTACATAACGTACGTTATGAAGAGAATCGTACAGGATCCAGCTATGGCCGACAAGTGAGTCCCGTGGTCGGCAGCTTTCGGCACAAAATGTGGGTTGGCGAGTCAATGTCGTGTATTATGTACGTTAGGGACTTCACATTACGTACGCTAAATGTAAATGTACTGTATCAAGTCAACGTATGTGTTACGTACGTTATGGCATATGCATTACGTACGTAAACGATCGAACGAAACAAGGCAGTGAGTTCTGGAATGATGTTACGTACGCTATGAAGGACCTGTAGCATACGTAAGGAGCATTACGTACGTTAATGTGGATTGGTAACGTACATAATGAGCGCTGCAGCTTATAAATTAAGGATCGGTTTTTCATTTCTTCACGAGAACAAAACCATTCCTTCCTCAAACTTAATCCCTCTGAGTATGGTAGTGAAGTTAAAGCTCTTCTATCTTGAATATAAGCTTGGAAACATGGATTTGAGTCTTGGATATGAAGATATTGTTGATCCTTGATGTGTTTGATGGTGTTGTTCATGTTGTTGAGTTATGTTGTTTAACTCTACACCTTGATTTCGGATTCTTGGTATTGTTATCTGTATTTGATGCATATGATGATGATTATAGTGGTGTTGATACGATTCTTAATGTAATGACAAGTGTATATTGAAGAATATGATGATACATGACTTGGATTATGAATTGGATGATTATCTACATGTTTAAGGATATAGAATTGTGTTGTTTTGATGACTATGAACATGGGTTCGAATCACTTAGTGTTCTTGAAAAACTTTTGATAAATAGAACATATATAGCAAGACGATCGTATGTTGAATTATCGGTATTTTAGATATGAAGATCGAATATTCGTTAAGTTATGTTGATTGTAGTGGTAGAATTCGTATGTTCTTGATGAAATACGAATCATGATAACAATTTGGAATCCGGAAAGATTGTGATTGATCATCGAATATGATTTCCTTTACATTCGTATCCGTAATCATATTGTGGTTGTGAATTCGTAAGTGTTTGAGTTGGATTGTTCGGACTTGTGTTTAATCGAGATATTGTGGGTTTGTTGATCGGTTATATTGATTGTTAATAATGATATCAGATTTCAATTCGTATTATGGATATGAGTTCGTGATGGTTTGAGTTATAGTATTTGATTTAGTATATGATCGAGGAATTATTGAGTCGTTGAGTTTGATTGATTGGTTATATCGGGAATTGATTATTATTGAATGTGTGTTAATTGATTATTTCAATAGGCTGTGATAATTGATCATTGGTCAGAAAAGTGTGTTGCGGTCGTGTTCGAGAATGTTCGTGAATTGATTTGGTCAGGGCTGAGGAGCTCGTAGACGAAGGCAATGGAATTGGTAACGGCTTCATCATCATTGTGTCGGTATTGGGGCAAGTTATTACTTGCTCAGTCTATAATATTTAATGAATGGTTTCCATTTCATTCGTTTATAATTCGTATAGCAATGATTATAATTGTGAACATTGGAGATTTGGGATTGTACGTTATTTTCAGATTTGGGAATTTAAATCATAATGTATATGATTTACTTTTATTACTGGTATACTTGGGTATCGAGGATACATTATGATAAAGACAAAGATATGAATTATCTACAGTCCGTGATATTTTGGACCGTCGAATATTGAGGATAATGGTTGGTGATGGTTTAGACATCGAGATTGCTCTCGAAGGACTCGAGGCAAGTACTCTAATCATTTTTGTCATTTTGTGTCGATCATATTGTGATACATTGTGTATTGTTGTTATGCATTTGTGTATTGTTGTTAATATCCATTTGTGCATTGTTGTCGTATGTCCACCTCGTGTTGGTCCGACGGGATCATCTTGGGTATCTATGCTGTGTATGCTGGATCGCTGGACAGGTATTTCCACCATGCGTTGGTCCGACGGGATCATCATAGGTATCTATAGCTGTATGCGCTGGATCGTTGGATTACCATGTGGTGTTGTTGTGCATATGTATATTATGGGTTATCCACCTCGTGTTGGTCTCTCAGGATCATCTTGGGATCTATGCTGTGTGCGCTGGATCATCGCATTTCCATAAGTATACATTGTTGTTGTTATCGTGGGCATATTGATGTCGTCATGTGAGTATGCATTTGTAGGTCTTGTATTAGGACCATGTCTGTATGTTGTATTGATCTGATCTCGGATTAGACTAACATGATTGTCGTGGCATTACATATCTTGAGGTATGTTCCGTATTTCCTTTGGTATTTCTCTTTTGATGGACAATTGATTTTCGTGTTGAGATTTGAGGATGTTATCTGATGGACTGGATTGGTCAAAGTTGGTATATTTCGTATTAGTGAATTATGATGATGTTTTGAGAATCTTGGATATTGGCTGAGATACAGTACAAATGTTTGTGTACGAATCAGTGTGTTTTTGAGAAATACGAGATGTGGAATATGGTGAGTTTGTTTTGATGAGGATTATCACGAATTGTAAAGTTATGACGGTAAGATACACGGTAGTATTCTTACGTAGTATTTTCATTGGTATGCAATTATTGACGTGATGAGATTGTTATCATTGTTGGATATTATGGCTGACCCCGTCATGGGCTTTCTTTTTAGGTTCCTTGGATATCAAGCTTGTAGCAATCGTGAAGAGATGAGCTTCCCGGAGGATACTGGCTATGGCATGTGTTTGTGTATCGAGTACTCTGATTAATTGTTGTATTCCGCTGCTAGAGTATTTTTTAACTGTTGTCCTTTCCGCTGCGTGAGTATTCTTTAATGACCTTTCGTTATATGGTAACTTAAGTTACTTTGGGAAATCATTTTCTAAACTATTGAGTTTCAGCTGTTTGGCCTTGTACTTTCAAATGAGAGTTTTCGACGGTTTTGATAAACGGGTTTTATAAAGTTTTTGAATGTTTTTAAAGATATTACCGTCATCGCCGCTTAGGCGTATTTGAAATGTTTGCGAAAATGTCTTTTAGCCTTGTGGGTTCCGTCTCGGGGCCCACGGCGCTGTAATATTCCTGGATGGCTCTGGGGTGTTACAATTGCATAAGCGGTCGAGCGAGTTTTGAGAACCCCTCGACAAACCAACTGTAGTACCCATCAAGACCCAAAAAGCTACGAAGTTTCTTAACATTATTGGGCGGTGCCCAATCCAGCACTGCCTCAATCTTCTGCGGGTCCACACGAACCCCTTCGGCTGAAACTACATGGCCGAGAAACATAACTTCCTTCAGCCAGAACTCACATTTTGAGAATTTTGCATAAAGGTTATCGGCTCTCAAAACATATAGTATCAAATGCAAGTGTTGGGCATGCTCGTACTCCTTCTTTCTCACAAAAAGAACATGTTCGCCCTAAGGCGAAGCGCTCGGTCTAATGTACCCTTTCTCCAACAGTTCTCCAACTTATTCTTCAATTCTTGCATTTCTGAAGGTGCCATACGATAAGGCACCTTAGAAATCGGAGCCGCGTCAGGATCTAAATCAACATAAATTTCTATCTCTCGATCTGGCGATAATCCCAAAAGATTGTCTGGAAAAACATCCGAGTATTCCTTAACAATTGGAATCGAACAAAAGTCGATTCCATCATCCTCTGACTTCAAATCATAACACCAATAGCCCGTGTAACCTTTATTCAAGAGTTTTACAGTCTTCATGGCGCTGATAAGCAACTTAGGTTGGCCTAATTACGTCCCATAAATGAGTATTCGGAACCATCCTTGGTAATCATAGTGATAACCTTAGTGCGGTAATTCATAATCGCTTGGTGACTCTCAAGCTAGTCCTCATTGAGGATCAAATCCTCGCCCTCGATATCAACCACAATCAAATTCGATAACCAATCAATACCTTCTATGCTCACTGGATAATTTCTATTCCCCGATTCCCCATGATTCTATCCCCGCTAGGCAATTTCAGAAAGAATGGGTCGCAAGTAGTCATACAATCAATATTCAAACGGCATACACAATCCAAAGAGATGAAAGAATGTGTAGCACCAGAATTAAAAAGTACTCGAACTGGATGAGATAGAATATGAATGGTACCTGAGGCCACCGCCGCATCGGTTTCATCTGCTCGACGTGTAACACCCCGATATATTTGGAATAATTACAGCGCCGTAAATCCTTTGTATAAGAATTTACCAGGCTAAATTGAGAAATACGAAAATAATACTAAAGTGTCATCAATGTAAAAGAGGTTTAAAACCCGTTCGACAATTCAAATGAGTCCAATAATACAAAACATCTACAAAACATCAACAACATAAGCGTACTCGAGTACTGGAAAATAACCATAAAACCAAGATAACATAATCCACATCACTGAGCCACTTCATCGTCATGTCGGTACTGTGGCTGCTTCCCCGCTCCTCGGCTACCTGAACATCAAAACAAATGTCCACCCCCGAAGGGGTTAGTAAAACAATGCTAGTACAAGTATCGTAATACATAAATCATCAATGCATCATAAAACATACAAAACGGACTCCCATTACTGGAATCCAACGATGCAAATCCTCAAGATTCCATCAACACATTACAGGGTAATCCAATGATCCAGCGCCCTCGGTATAGATCCCCATGATGATCCCGTCGGACCAACGCATGGTGGAAAACCCGTCCAATGATCCAGCGCCCTCAGCATAGATCCTCATGATCCCCTCGGACCATTTACAACATAAATATTACAATTATGCGTACACATATGCAAATCAACACGTTCATCGACGTGAACAATCAAGGAACCATTAACAATTATCATGACAACTCAAGGAATTTAATCTCATGTTCAACAACACGAATAGATCGTACACATGATCAACAATGTAATATCAATAAGTTTAAAATACAATACTTGCCTCAACAATTGGCAACAAGAATTTCTACTATCAATAGTCTTCAATCCGTTTGGAGAATTCTCACTTGATCGGCTCACTGGAATGCAATCCTTCATTGAACAATAATGTCGGTATAACTAACGGTTTTGGGTAATCGTTCAAATCATCCAAAAAATCATCAAAAGGCATGATGCACCCTATAATGGCGATGGACTATCTGTCCTAACACAGTTTGGTTGGACCGATACTACGCTATTCGTCCTTGCAATAGCTCAATAGAATACTTTCTAAGTTCCAACACAATTTCTTCGGTTGATTGGTACAACATAACATGGAATTCATCCTAGGAGGATTCTAATGATGTTCTACTAAAACAAGATATCCGAACTTCGATGAATCATCATAAAGACCTGTTCACTAGTCACAATATCATCTCCTTCTACGAATTAATCCTTAAGTTCAATCTATTAATTCTTCACCGAAATGTTCGATCATACTATTCTCATGAACTAAGATAATCTTCGAAAACTAGATATGATTGGGTTTACAATCTCAAGATGCACTAATCAATAGTCTAATCACTAGAAGGTTTGCTCAACGATTTCAAAAACCAAGAAGAATCGACAATAATTGAATTTAATCTTCTAAACCATGGTGAAAGGCTCCTCAAGAAGATAACTGGTTCGGTCTACGCAAAACGGGTCCAAAATGTTACTAAGATCATGCTAAATTAGTGGGTGAAGGATCACATACCTCAATAAACTGATGAACAACGAAGAACTTGAATAAACTCAACCACCGGAAGCTTGAACACCAACCTACAAGGCCTAAGCTTCCCAAGAATCGTCCCAGAAGATGATATGAAGGATAAGGGGTGATAAAAGATCTCCAGAACACGAAAAATCGGCAAAAGGAAAGGTGAGAAATGAGATAGGGTCGAAGTCTATAAATAGAATTCTGGGCATTACGTACGTTATGCAATTAACCTTACGTACGTAACAAACTTAACGTACGTTATACCCTAGCTTTAGCGTACGTAGTCGTCTGACCAGAACTCACTGGCCTGATTTTGCCATTTCCTTACGTACGTAATCACAATGGTTTTACGTACGTAATATCCATGTCCTTAGCGTATGTAAAACATGCACCATAGCGTACGTAACACCTATGTACAGGTTCACGTGGAATATCACACGAATCTTCCCCGGCCCCTTCCTTGGCCCCCACACGCCGACCCTTATCCGAATCGTAAGTTGACTTAGCTTACGTACGTTAAGCACAACAGATAACGTACGTAATACTGCAGTCTTAGCGTACGTTATGGACGCCTGATAGCGTACGTTAACACGTGCAGAACCATGCATGCAGAATGCTGGAGATACCAAAACGTAAGGATACGAAATACGGGAAACCAACCTCCGAATAATAACATCACAAAGTTGAATCTTACAAGATAAATACACAATAATTATCCGGGCATTACACGACGCATCTCATATGTAATACCCGGTTGTAATTCAGTAATTATCATTCAGTATTTATCATTCAGTGATTTCACTCATTAATGATCATTTGTCACTCATATTCAATCATGGTATTCACCGTTTAGAGTAATTGTATTCGTGTATCAATCGTCGTTCATCACTAATCTAATTGGAGTTCCGTGTCGTGTTTATCATCATTATCATTTTCATTGTGGGTTGTGCGTGAGGAGTAGCGCATGCTACGTACTCTTTCTAGCGCGCGCTAATTGAGTACAGGTAGCGCACGCTACCACTCAGCATTAGCGCACGCTAATGTTACCCTGGCTGCAGTCCAGAAGGTACTGGACTGCAGGTGAGTTATAAGTAGCGCACGCTACGAGTGATAAGTAGCGCGCGCTAGTGGGTTGTAGTAGCGCACGCTAATAATTGCTGTAGCGCGCGCTAAGGACGGATCAGGTTGAGTCCAGTGGCTACTGGACTGCACTGGATTAATTCATAGCGCACGCTATGAGTTGTTTTAGCGTACGCAATCGATATTATAGCGCACGCTAAATATTGGTTGTAGCGCACACTACCGAGGTCAGATCAGAGAACAGACGGTTTCTGGATTCCAGTACTGGGCATCAAATAATTCGTTAGCGCACGCTAACCATGGGTATTAACGCACGCTAATGGTATGGTTGTAGCGCACGCTACAAAAGGTACGTAGCGCACGCTACCGTGTTCGGACAGTGGGTACTGGACTACCCAAAACACCCGTTAGCGCACGCTAAGAGCTGGGGCTAGCGCGCGCTAAACTGGGATTGCTATAAATAGGACAGTTCAGCCCTTACTCCATCATTTATCATTTCTCTTCGTTTCTTCGGCGGTTTCAGGCGATTCCGGGCGATTTGGAGAGTGTTCTTCGAGGAGTAATCATCAATCATCATCTTCAAGCTTATCTTTTGGATTAATCATCATTTCAACATCCTCATCACATCAAATCTAAGGTATTAATCTCTTGGATCTAGAATTTCGGATTTTTGGGTTTTTCCTTCTGATTTCTTCGTGTAAGCTTGGATTATCATTGGAATATGTTAGATATGGATTATCTACCTTGAATAAATATATTCCTACGGATTTAATGGCTATTTTCGGAATTATTTCAAGAACCCTTGGGGTTGACTTCGGTTAATTGGGGATTTTCCGATTGTTGTTGTTGTAATCTTGAATTGTGGATTCCTATTGGATTATTGATATCATTGAAGTGTTTTGATAGTTCAAAATACTCATTTTGGTGTTGGGTTCGATATATTCGGGATTGGATATTTTCGAAGTTGTGTGGTTGGTTACGTATTCGTTAGAATGCCCCTATGAGTTTGATTGTCGTTGTATCGACCTTTGGGTTAGTCGTGTTTTGTACTTGATACGTGTATTGAACGGTTGTTGGTAATTATTGTTATTCAAGGTTGTTCGAGCGACCGGTACCTCGATTAGGACGTTGTTCGTGGAAGGACATTGTCTTCGGTATTGTGTAAGTTGATTCTTACTCGGTTAAAAGGATATTCATTCCTTTTGTTGTTGATCATTCATAATCATAACTCATTCATCATTGTATTAATCATATTGAGACTTGTAATTGTCGAATAATCATTTCATTAGCGAGGAACGGCGGTGAGACTTCATTATCACTTTCATATCGGTGAGTCATTCTTGACTTTGTCAGATTATTATTATTCATTTATATTCATTATGGTCATTCTCGTTCATATGACCTTCTGGGTTCATATTGCGTGGCCGGGTGCGGATGTGTGGAATTTTTAGTCGGGCACATGATGGCCATGTATTGGGAGTGATACATTGGACTGTGCACACGGTAACGATTACCTCCGTGAGACTAATTAGGTACAAGGACGGGTGTGTCCGGTCATCCGTCTTGTACACTTGCACAGAACACTACGGGCGTACTATGATACTCCTCTTCAAAGGTAATTCATAACGGCGATATTTCATAACTTCGGATATATCATGATTATGTAATTTCAACCCTTGAGGATTGTTGTTCTCATAATCGACTTCGTTGGGGGATTTTGTTTTTAGGTCACGGCAAGGCAAAGGCACGGGAAGAGCATGTTGACGGCGAGGAGTCCCAGTGATACTAGTAGGGGGCCCCAGTCATTCCGTTTGTTTCAGTCATTTCAGTCATTTTCGTCATTTGTATTTTCCGCTGCAAATTCCGTTTGAGATGTTATTTATTCAGGGTGGTGTATTTTATCTTCATATAAAATATACTAGTATTCGGTATTGTCCTGGTGTGTTGTACTTAAACTCCTCATCGGAGTACTTGGTAATATAATGTGGTTCGGTACTACAATTATATTATTTAATTCATCATTTTCATTTGCCTGGTGGGTCCCAGTCGGGGATTCATGGCACTGTAATATCCGCCTAGTTTGGGGTGTTACAGAGTTGGTATCGGAGCGTGGTTTTGAATACTACCCTCCAAGTCATGTCTCATTTGAAATCATCGTCATCGGACTAGTATCATTGGACTTTCGCGTCACGTGTGACCTGTGCAAATGTCGAGCCAATCAGACCAAGAACTGTAAGATTTCTAACGCCATGGTATAATTTCTGGCAAGAATCATTCATTCATAATTCATCAGTTAACAATCCTCAACCATCATTTTCATTTGACCAGGACGGTCATGTTAACTCGTTAATCGCTCAATTCATTTCATTATTCAGTTGTTGATCTGAAAGATCAAATCATTAATCATGTTAACTTGTTCAAGATAATCATGTCACCTCATTTAATCATTCATGTAATCAGTGTGTTAGAGCGCATATGCTCATTTTCATCATCTCATCCTCATGTCATAATCATAACGTGATATTCATGCGGGAAATATAATCATCATGTGACTTTTCTACTTCAGTATGGAGAGGGCAAGAAGAGGACGTGGAGGACGAGGCCGTGGAGCGGGCCGAATCCCGAGAGCTCGTGTGAATACACGTGCAAACGCGAGAAATAATGCTAATTCATCGAGCAGCGACGCTGCCACTCATTCACCTGGACGCGATCATTCACTATCGGGGAGACGTACCCGGGACACGGCTCAGTCAGAAGGTGTTCGGGTTGACCCACTTGCTTTTATGCAGGGCATGATGGCAAAAATGACCCAGATGGCACAGCTAATGGAGACGATGCATAACTCAGTCAATCAAAATCAACAGGCTCCTCCGCCGCCACCTCAGAGGCAAGAGAGGAATGTGAGCAGTATCATCGGCGACATTTCTCGCCAAAGGCCACCTACTTTTGAAGGTTCATCTGAGCCGGAGGATATTGTCCATTGGCTCGAACACTTCGAGAAGCTATTTGCGATGGTAGAGTGTCCCGAAGGACACAAAGTTTCAGTTGCGGCTTACTATCTGGGTAAGAGCGCTCATTCTTGGTGGTTGTCGTTGAAGCCCACCGAAGGATCATGTACTTGGGAGCAGTTCAAGACTCTCATGATGGAGAGGTATTATCCGGCCCCGCTCAGAGAGGCCAAACTGTCAGAATTACTCACCCCCGACCCCTCAGCAGACGAGGATGTTCTTGCCATTGCCGAGAAATTTCAGGAGCTTCTTCCGTTCGCCTCATCTATCATTCATTCCGAGGCAGATAAGATTAAGTATTTCAGCAAGAGGCTGAAATCACGTATGAGACTACAGTTGCTTAATCATAATTGCACCACGTTGGCCGAATTCATTGAGAAAGCTCTTACCTATGAGCTTACTGCTAAGGAGATTGCTAAGCAGCAACCTTCATCTGCTAGCAAGAAGTCTAAGAACCGTAATCAGTCTGATGGCAGTCATGCCACTTTCAAGAAACCTCGTGCGGGCTCTGCTTTTTCTGAGCGACCTCCTGTGTCGTCTAAACCCGCGGAATCTCAGTCTTGAGCGGCCAGTTCGGCCATCGCCTGTTATAACTGTGGGGATCTGGGTCATGTCAGCACCAAGTGTCCGAGACAGTCTGTCACGTGTCATAACTGTGGAATTGTTGGGCATAATGTCCGTTTTTGCCGTAGGGACTCCAAACCTGCTCAGACGTCATCTCAGGCCCCTAAGCAGTCAGCCGTTCAGAATCAGGCCACTCAATCAGCGTCGTTCAAAATGACAGGAGCGACTAAATGTGGAGCCTTTAGCCATCAGTCAGGAGCGTCCGGTGCCGGGACTAGCAAGCCCCGGATTTATGAGATGAAGAAGACCGATGATCCAGAGGCCCGAATGATCTCAGGTACACTAGATATTCTATCTCAACCTGTGTGTACCCTTTTTGATACTGGTGCATCGCATTCATTCATTTCCGAGTCATGTTTGAGTAGACTACGTCTGGGTAGTGCTACTAGTTGTGAGCCTTATGTCATTGGTCTACCTGATGGTAGACGAATTATCGGAAATCGTGAGATTCGTAATCGTCCATCTGGCCATGGTCGTGTATGGCCAGCGGACCTAATCGTGGTAGATTTGCCGAGAGACGACATCATCTTGGGTATTGATTGGATGGATCGTCATGATGCCATCATTAGTGTCCGTAAGCGTATGATCACTATCATTTCAGACGATGGGGTTGAATGTGTGTTTCAGGGAGGTAATCCCATTGCTGGTAAGGTCATTAATTTGATGAAAGCAGTGATATTACTCAATCAGGGGTGTGTTGGTTATTGGTGCTTTATGACCAAAACCGAGAAATCATCAGTAATGTTGACGGATATTCCGGTAGTGAAGGAATATGCCGATGTTTTTCCAGACGAATTACCTGGGTTGCCTCCACAGAGAGATGTGGAATTCACAATTGAGTTGGAGCCCGGTACGTCCCCGTTATCGAAGGCACCGTACCGGATGGCCCCGACCGAGATGCGGGAATTGAAGAATCAACTTGAGGAGTTATTCGAGAAAGGTTATATCCGACCGAGTGCGTCCCCGTGGGGAGCACCAGTGTTGTTTGTCAAGAAGAAGGATGGTTCATTTCGCTTATGTATTGATTATCGGGAGTTGAACAGGGTGACGATCAAGAATAAGTATCCCTTACCCCGTATTGATGATCTCTTAGATCAACTTCAGGGAGCTTCAGTATTTTCCAAGATCTACTTAAGATCTGGATATCATCAGTTGCGGATTCGAGAGTCGGATATCGCAAGGACAGCGTTTCATACGCGCTATGGTCATTATGAGTTCGTAGTTATGCCGTTTGGATTGACTAATGCACCTACGGTATTCATGGAGTTAATGAATCGGGTTTTCATCGACTTTTTGGATCAGTTTGTTGTTGTCTTCATCGATGACATTTTGATTTATTCTCATGACCGAGAGGAACACGAGTCTCACCTTCATCAAGTGCTCGACGTGTTGAGACGAGAACAATTTTATGGGAAGTTTTCCAAATGTGAGTTCTGGATGTCCGAAGTGACGTTTCTCGGACACGTAATTTCTTCAGACGGAGTTCGTGTCGATCCTCAGAAGACGGAGGCTATTCGAGATTGGCTACCTCCGAAGAATGTTAAGGAAATCCGAAGTTTCCTCGGATTAGCGGGTTATTATCGGCGATTTGTAGAGGGATTTTCTAGAATCGCTCAACCCTTGACGAGCCTTTTACGGAAGGATAAGAAATACACGTGGTCCGACGCGTGTCAACGGAGTTTTGAGGAACTCAAGAGCCGGTTAATGTCAGCACCTGTACTTTCCTTGCCGCAGGGGACGAAAGGATTTGTGGTTTATAGTGATGCGTCCGGACAGGGTCTCGGATGTGTGCTCATGCAGAATGGAAAGGTTATTGCCTATGCTTCACGGCAATTGAGACCTTACGAGGTTAATTATCCGACTCATGACCTGGAGCTAGCTGCCGTGGTGTTCGCTTTGAAAATCTGGCGTCATTACCTTTATGGCGTCACTTGTCAGATATTCACCGATCATAAGAGTTTAAAGTATATATTTACTCAGAAGGAGTTAAATATGCGACAGAGACGGTGGTTGGAACTAATCAAAGATTATGATATCGAGATCCTTTACCACCCGGGCAAGGCGAACGTTGTCGCCGACGCCTTGAGTCGTAAGTCCGTTCAGAGCGATGCTTGCTCGCTAACCTCGTAGGAGATTCAAAGGAATTCCTTAGACCCGAGATCGAGGTCCGGCTTCAGCGAGTTCAGGGACAGCTTTGTATGTTGGAGATCTCATCGTCACTTGAGGAGGCAATCAGGGAGAATCGTGGTTCGACTCAAGATTGTTGCGCATCCGTGAGGATGTGGCTCAGGGGAAAGCCCCTGGATTTGTGGTCCACGAGGATGGACTTTTGAGGTTTAAGAATCGGTTGTGCGTACCGGCGAATGACGAGTTGAAAAACTCGATTTTGAAAGAAGCTCATGCTACCCCTTATTCTGTTCATCCGGGGTCTAGCAAGATGTATAAGGACTTGAAAAAAAATTACTGGTGGATTAATATGAAACGAGAAGTCGCAGAATTTGTTTCGAGATGCTTAACCTGTCAACAAGTTAAGATTGAACATCAGCGATCGGCGGGTATGCTGAAACCTCTTCCTATTCCCGAATGGAAGTGGGAAGACATTTCTATGGATTTCATCACGAGTTTGCCGACGAGTCGTCGTGGCATGAATACGATCTGGGTGATCGTGGACCGCTTAACCAAATCAGCTCATTTCCTTGAGATCAAGGATACGTGGGGTCCCGAGAGACTTGCCCAGTTAATCATCAAAGAGATAGTGAGACTACGCGGTACTCCTAAAAGTATCGTTTCCGATCGTGACGGACGGTTTGTGTCTCATTTTTGGAAATCAGTTCATCGTGCTATGGGAACTCAGCTTAATCTCAGTACCGCCTTTCATCCTCAGTCCGACGGGCAATCAGAGAGGACTATTCAGACATTAGAGGACATGTTGAGGGAATGCGTCCTCGATTGGAAAAACGATTGGGAAGCCCAACTACCATTGATCGAGTTCACGTATAATAATAGTTGGCATGCTTCGATTAAGATGGCACCTTACGAGGCCTTGTACGGTCGTCGCTGTCGATCTCCTTTGTGTTGGGATGACCTATCAGAATCAATCGGCACCGAGCCCGATATGCTTATAGCCGCCCGTGAGAAGGTAGCTTTGATCAGGAGTCGTTTGTTGACCGCTCAGTCGGCGAAATCATATGCAGATAACCGTCGTCGACCTTTAGAGTTCGAATCAGGTGACCATGTTTTGGTCAAGGTATCCCCGAGTCGTGGTATCTTCCGTTTCGGGAAGAGGGGGAAGTTGAGTCCGAGATTCATTGGACCGTTTGAAATTTTGGATCGAGTAGGCGAGTTAGCTTATCGACTGGCTTTACCTCCGGCGTTGAGCCGAATTCATAATGTGTTTCATGTCTCTCAGTTGCGGAAGTATGTTGCCAACCTGAGTCACATACTTCAGTTCGATGAAATCGAGATCACCGACGATCATTCATATGAGGAGCATCCTATGCGAGTTTTAGAGCGGCGAATCAAACAGTTGAGGAATAAGACGATTCCTTTGGTTAAGATTCAGTGGTCTAGGCACGGAGTCGAAGAGGCTACTTGGGAAACCGAGGATAGTATGCGGGAGAGTTATCCCGAGTTGTTTGACCCTTAGTTTCGGGGATGAAACTCTTTTAAGGGGGGGTGTATGTAATACCCGGTTGTAATTCAGTAATTATCATTCAGTATTTATCATTCAGTGATTTCACTCATTAATGATCATTTGTCACTCATATTCAATCATGGTATTCACCGTTCAGAGTAATTGTATTCGTGTATCAATCGTCGTTCATCACTAATCTAATTGGAGTTCCGTGTCGTGTTTATCATCATTATCATTTTCATTGTGGGTTGTGCGTGAGGAGTAGCGCATGCTACATACTCTTTCTAGCGCGCGCTAATTGAGTAGGTAGCGCACGCTACCACTCAGCATTAGCGCACGCTAATGTTACCCTGGCTGCAGTCTAGAAGGTACTGGACTGCAGGTGAGTTATAAGTAGCGCACGCTACGAGTGGTAAGTAGCGCGCGCTAGTGGGTTGTAGTAGCGCACGCTAATAATTGTTGTAGCGCGCGCTAAGGACGGATCAGGTTGAGTCCAGTGGCTACTGGACTGCACTGGATTAATTCATAGCGCACGCTATGAGTTGTTTTTAGCGTACGCAATCGATATTATAGCGCACGCTAAATATTGGTTGTAGCGCACGCTACCGAGGTCGATCGAGAACAGACGGTTTCGGATTCCGTCTCGGGCATCAAATAATTCGTTAGCGCACGCTAACCATGGGTATTAACGCACGCTAATGGTATGGTTGTAGCGCACGCTACAAAAGGTACGTAGCGCACGCTACCGTGTTCGGACAGTGGGTACTGGACTACCCAAAACACCCGTTAGCGCACGCTAAGAGCCGAAGAAGCGCGCTAAACTGGGATTGCTATAAATAGGACAGTTCAGCCCTTACTCCGTCATTTATCATTTCTCTTCGTTTCTTCGGCGGTTTCGGGCGATTCCGGGCGATTTGGAGAGTGTTCTTCGAGAATTAATCATCAATCATCATCTTCAAGCTTATCTTTTGGATTAATCATCATTTCAACATCCTCATCACATCAAATCTAAGGTATTAATCTCTTGGATCTAGAATTTCGGATTTTTGGGTTTTTCCTTCCGATTTCTTCGTGTAAGCTTGGATTATCATTGGAATATGTTAGATATGGATTATCTACCTTGAATAAATATATTCCTATGGATTTAATGGCTATTTTCGGAATTATTTCAAGAACCCTTGGGGTTGACTTCGGTTAATTGGGGATTTTCCGATTGATGTTGTTGTAATCTTGAATTGTGGATTCCTATTGGATTATTGATATCATTGAAGTGTTTTGATAGTTCGAAATACTCATTTTGGTGTTGGGTTCGATATATTCAGGATTGGATATTTTCGAAGTTGTGTGGTTGGTTACGTATTCGTTAGAATGCCCCTATGAGTTTGATTGTCGTTGTATCGACCTTTGGGTTAGTCGTGTTTTGTACTTGATACGTGTATTGAACGGTTGTTGGTAATTATTGTTATTCAAGGTTGTTCGAGCGACCGGTACCTCGATTAGGACGTTGTTCGTGGAAGGACATTGTCTTCGGTATTGTGTAAGTTGATTCTTACTCGGTTAAAAGGATATTCATTCCTTTTTTTGTTGATCATTCATAATCATAACTCATTCATCATTGTATTAATCATATTGAGACTTGTAATTGTCGAATAATCATTTCATTAGCGAGGAACGGCGGTTCCAATCATTTCATTGAAACTATCAATCACTTCATTATCACTTTCATATCGGTGAGTCATTCTTGACTTTGTCAGATTATTATTATTCATTGATATTCATTATGGTCATTCTCGTTCATATGACCTTCTGGGTTCATATTGCGTGGTCGGGTGCGGATGTGTGGAATTTTTAGTCGGGCACATGATGGCCATGTATTGGGAGTGATACATTGGACTGTGCACACGGTAACGATTACCTCCGTGAGACTAATTAGGTACAAGGACGGGTGTGTCCGGTCATCCGTCTTGTACACTTGCACAGAACACTACGGGCGTACTATGATACTCCTCTTCAGCGTAATTCATAACGAAGGATATTTCATAACTTCAGATATATCATGATTGTGTAATTTCAACCCTTGAGGATTGTTGTTCTGTGTAACTGACCCCGTTGGGGGATTTTGTTTTCAGGTCACGGCAAGGCAAAGGCACGGGAAGAGCATGTTGACGGCGAGGAGTCCCAGTGATACTAGTAGGGGGCCCCAGTCATTCCGTTTGTTTCAGTCATTTCAGTCATTTTCGTCATTTGTATTTTCCGCTGCAAATTCCGTTTGAGATGTTATTTATTCAGGGTGGTGTATTTTATCTTCATATAAAATATACTAGTATTCGGTATTGTCCTGGTGTGTTGTACTTAAACTCCTCATCGGAGTACTTGGTAATATAATGTGGTTCGGTACTACAATTATATTATTTAATTCATCATTTTCATTTGCCTGGTGGGTCCCAGTCGGGGATTCATGGCACTGTAATATCCGCCTAGTTTGGGGTGTTACATCATAAACTCGTGAGTGTGCCAAACCGACGCTACAATCTCCCTCTCTAATGGTATGACCCTATCTACGGCCTCTGCCATAACCCTGCCGTGACTGGCTAACTGATTGTCATTGATTCATACTCTGACCTCTATGTGCTGGGACAGAAGCCCGAGTATCCAATCTAATCTTTTTCGGGGAAATAAACTGTTATGTGTCCCATCTGAGCACAAGTGTGACATCTCAGAGGTGGGAAGTTGCACTCCATATTGATGTAGCATAGATGAACACAATTAAAACCGGTCACCGGACGAGTTCAAGTGCCCTAAGTAGAACGAAAACTCGTATTTCCTTTAAAAGAACGCGATGACTACCCGACAGAACGGTTAGCCAACTATGGTCTCTGAAAGTTGCCGCCCTTAGAGCCAGAAAAGTTATTGGTGATCTTTTGCTTCTTTGGCTCGTCTGTGGTGTTATTGTTGTAACACAACATGTCATATGCCAAAGCCCTGTCTTGGTATTGTTTCAAAGTAGTGCAAGCAAACCCAGCCATGTAACGCCGAATATCCATGGTCATTTGTAGGTCGAAATGGAGGACCTTGTTTCGTTCATCCCGTACCTGGTTCTTCACGTAAATCAGTTGTTGATTATATTCTATTATTGCCTAAGATACGGGAATATTCTGTGGTTTAGCTTCGAAAAAAGTTCGGATCCTGCTTTCTTGAATTGGCCAAGGACAAAACTCGGCCTCCAACATATTTTTGAATTCGTCCCACGTAGCAATGTGGTCTTGCAGTTTAATAGCTTTCCACCAAGTCGCGACTTCCTTAGCAAGGAAGTACTGAGCAATAGGTACCTTTCTCATTTCCGGACAATCAACCGCTTCAAACACTTTCTCCAATTCAAGTAGCCAATTGTCCCAACCCGCTGGGTCGGTAGCACTGCTGAACTGTGTAGGGTGCATACGGATCACATTATATAGTAACGCATCCATAGTCATATTAGGATTATTCAGTTGAATAGCTTGGGCCAGGATAGCCATCTGATTTGCCAATTGTTGAAGAACATTCGTAACCCCAACATCTGCATTATTTCTTTGATCGGTCGACTGGTCATGCTGACTCTCGGTATTCGGATCCACTGAATTAGATAAACTAAGAGTAGCCGACCCCACAACGGAACTGAGAGAAGTGGCTGCGCCACGTTCTCGCCAACGTCCACGACCATGGCCATGCGCTCATCCCCTGTCTGCAGACATTCTGAAGGACACATACATTACATAAGTACAATTCAAATCGTATGTCATCGAGGTGGCCGATCCCCAAGAACACCAATTTAAACGCGAAGCGATTAAGGAAATACAAGAAGATTAAAAGGACTTACAAGTACCGGTCGCACTGTGATGATGGCAAGGTAGTGATACTGTAAACAAACGAAAGACACAATCGACCCAATAGGACCGACAGCCTAGACCCATAACCTAAGCTCTGATACAATATTCTGTAGCACTCCCAAGTTATTCAGGGTATATTACAACGTCGTGAACCCCTCTGTGGGACCCACAAGGCTATACATACGCGGAACCATGAATTCCAACCGATAAAGTCTAAACATGATCCAGTGGAAGACAATAGAAATTGACAATCAAGGTAATAATCAATTCGACAGAATATAATGCATTGGGAATTAAACCCAGGGCAACACAGGCCAAAACATCAAGGACGTCCGAAATACTACTCGAGTGTTCAATACTATCCCAAGTACAACATTATTGAATGGTTGAAATACAAAATACAGACAGAGATAAGACACATCATCACTCCTGTCCATCATCTTCGCGCCGACCCGGTACATGCCTATCCGCTCTCCTGGATACTAAAATACATGAAAGGTATTTCCCCCCAAAAGGGGTTAGCCATGGAATATATAGTACAAGTATATCGAATATGAAACACAATACTTCTCGACAATAAAGTAAACATAATCCTCATTTTATCAAACTCAAGACTAGTATTCCGGAAAAACTAAATCTCATAACATCTCATTTCAATAACATACGCGATTAACCATGGCACCGCACCAATGGCAACGGAGCCCTGTGAGGACCCAGCAGTCCATTCCAGAGTGGTTAACCCAAGAATATTCGTGGAACCACACCAAAGGCAATGGAACCCTCTGAGGACCCGTCAGTCCATCCCAGAGTGAATATACACAATCATACAAGGCATACACTTCACTTTCAAAGTCGAGAACGCACACTCATATAAATATACTTGCTTTTGAGACATTAGAATCGAAGTGAAAATGGTATTCAAGCTCGGGAGGTCCAAGAACACACTTCCGGGCCTAAACGATTCGTAAAGAAATATGATAATCAATCATCAATATCAATTCTCAAAGAAAACTCCCGAAACCCCCTTTTTATGATTCATAAATCTTCAAAGTATTCACATAGAGTTTGGAAATCATCCAAGCCCTCTACAATTCAAGTAATACACAAAACATTCATAAAATAATAAGGAAAATGTGGGTACGAAGTAGATACATCATAATATCAAGGATTTCAAGCTTCAAAACGGACTAACATGACGAATCTAAGAAAAATCCCCAAAAATTCCCCAAAATAGGGTTCTAAGGAATTTACCTCGACTCGGAGATAAGAAATGGATTAGATATTGTATAATCCTAGTTATCCAACCAAATATTATGATGGATGACGAAACATTGTCCCAAATCGCCTCAAGATCGCCTCTCTCGCGTGCCCTCATCGGAAGTGTAAGAAATAAGAAGGAAATGATGAAGAATACGGCTGACCAACCTTATATACTGGGTTTAATCAGCATGCACTAATTCATAAGGATAGCGCGCGCTAACGGGGTCACCCAGTATTCCAGTAGCTTCTACCCTGCGTTGTTAGCGTGCGCTCCCAACAGGAAACACACTTCCCAATTCACATTCCGATACTTGATAAGTATGGTAGTCTATGAAGGACTTGATATGCATCTCATGGATGTGGTCACAACATATTTGTATGGGAAATTAGATACATCCACATTAAAATCCCATAAGGATTTAGATTAGGCATGGCATTTTGACCCGACCCGGTGGGGAACCCGGTCGACCCGCCCCGATTGGGGCCGGGGATTCCCCGCCAAACCGGGTACCGGGGGCGGGGGCGGGTATACCCGGTGACAGGAAACCGGGGCCGGGATATCTATCCCCCGACCCGCCCCGGACCCGGTTTAAATATAATTAAGAATTTAGTTTTTTATATATTTATTATATATTCTTTACCTTTTACATACCCGGCCGTATCTATCTATCACACTTCAGAATTCAGAAACCCTACACTGTTACACCTACTCTCTCGCGCCTCCCTCCCACCCTCCTGCAATCCCTCGCCTCTCTCTCGCCACAATCGCCTCCCACCCTCCTTCAGAGAATCAGAGACAGAAACACCCTACTCCGACCGCCGCTCGCCGCATCCCCAACTCCCAGCGACTCGCCTCGCCTCGCCTCCCACCCTCCTTCAGAAACCCTACTCCGACCACCGCCTCCCTCTCTCCTCCTGCCATCGACCGCCGCTCGTCGCAACCCCAACTCCCAGCGAACTCCGACCGCCGCGCCCAGGTTCTCACTTCTCAAATCTCACGTCAGTTTTTATGTTTTTGTACCCTTGTTGAGAAACCATTAAAACAGATTCTGATTTCTGAATATTGTCATGTATATCGGCATATTTTGTGTATATTAGTTTTCTTTGCTATTTCCTGGATGGCAGATTAATATACGTCGGTAAAGAAAAATTTTCCTGCTAGTGTATTTTTGTACTCGTATTTGTTGGCTTTATGGATGTCACTTGTTGGTTTTACAAGTTTTTATTTGTTCTACAGATGGATAGTACAGAAAATGAAAACCTTGGTGATACAGGATGCAATGCTATTGAAGGAAACGAGAAAACAGCAGAAACGAATTCGACTATCCACAGATCTGAAAGCGTGCATATAGAGTCGACTTCTACTACTCGTTGACCGGGGGTTTGACCGGGGACGGGGGTTTAATCCCCGTACCCGGACGGGGCTAGGGCCGGGGCCGGGGGAAGGAATCCAAAACCGGGGCCGGGGCCGGGAGTTGTAAACCCCGCTCCATACCCGCCCCGTTGCCATCCCTAATTTAGATTGTGTGAGAGCAAACCATATCATATGTATTCACTCAAACTTAATAGAGCTTTATATGGATTAAAGTAGTCTGGACGAATGTGGTACAATCGTGTTGGTGAATATTTAATAACTAAGGGATATGTAAATAATCTTATTTGTCCATGTGTCTTTATAAAGAAGACGACAATAGGGTTTGCAATCATAGTTGTATACATTAATGATATCAACTTGGTTGGAACTTCTGAAGAGCTCTTAAAAGCAATTGAATGCTTAAAAGGTGAATTTGAGATCAATGATCTTGGAAAAACGAAGTATTGCCTCGGCCTACAGATTGGGCACTATCCAAGTGGCATACTCTTGCACCAAAGAATGCATACTTAGATTTAAAACGTCTCGATATGGATGAAGCTTATCCACTCAATACTCCTATGGTGGATATCGCATGACAATAAAAATGACCCATTTCGACCAAAGGAAAAGAAAGAAACTCTTCTTGGTCCAAAAACCATATTTTGAGTGCCATCGATGCACTATTATATCTTGCTAGACTAGATATTTCATTTGCAGTGAATTTGTTAGCAAGATATAGCTCTGCTCTTACAAAGAGACATTGGAATGATATGAAGCACATCCTTCGATATCCTCGAGGTACTATGGACATGGGACTCTATTTGTAACTAAATGGATCTACAGATGTTGGTTATCTCTCTGATCAGCACAAAGCCATTTCTCAAAATGCTTATGTTCTTACGAGTGGACGTACTACAATCACTTGGAGGTCGTGTAAGCAAAGCTTTCCAGCTACCTCCTCCAACCACTCTGAGATTAATGCGCTCCATGAAGCTAGCAGAGAATATTTATGGTTAAGGTCGCTAATCGCGCATATCTGAAGTTCAAGTGGATTAGCTTATACTGCAAAAGAACCAACGATAATGATGTGTATCTCACAAATACGGGAAGGTTATATCAAGGGTCATAGAACAAAGCATATTTCACCAAACTATTTTATTCTCATCATCTTGGAAAGAATAAAGAAATATGTATCCAAAAGATACAATCGTGTGAAGATTATGCAGATTCATTCACCAAGTCCTTGCGAGCAACATCATTTATAAAGCTAGTGTATGGGATTGGCATGCAGCATCTGTACCAGCAATGATCAACTAGAAGTTTGATCATGGGGAGTTAACCTTGGATTTTAACGCGCTGTACTCTTTTTGCCATCGTCAAAGTTTTGGCCCAATGGGTTTTTATTTGTCAAGAATTTTAACGAGGCAACATATGCGTAAGTTCTAGAATTGTACTCTTTCTCCTTCGTCCAGATTTTATCCCACTGGGTTTTAACCCAGTAAGGTTTAATGAGGCAATATATCTATGAACGGTGAATCATCCAAGGGGGAGTGTTGTATATCAAGTAGGTGGAACACCTAGTGTATATCAAAAACTAGGTGGAACACCTAGTTGTGATGAGTCATCAATGAGTATCCTACATGGATCACCTAGTGGATGAGTCAATACGGTGTGACTCACCAAGCTAGATCACCTAGTAGATGAATCACCACCTTCCACTCCTATAAATACCCATGTTGTTCATAACATTTCTAACGCAACAACAACTTCAATAAAGAGAATAACACTTCTACTCTTATTATATCCAAGCTCTTGTTATTTCATTACTTGAAGTAATTTCATCTACTATAGCCTTGTTTATTAGTAGAATTACAACAGACACAAATCATTGAAAATATACACCCTTAAATTTGAGTCACCCGATAGATTTTTTAAAAACATGACATCAACAATAATGGCTTCTATGCTTATCATAATTTTTAATGAAATTAATTATAGACAGTGTTCAAAAAACCTATTTTTCTTTTTTTCTTTTTATAACTAGGTGATCCCAGCTTAGCCGGACTAATCCTAGTCCCTCAATGAACTCACTTTAACCCATTGAGAGAAGTAAATCGCGAGTCGCTCGAGCGATTCCAGGGTTCCCAATGCCTTTTCTGTACACTTCTGCGCACAAGGAGAAGCCCTTAACTGATTAACGCTCGTGCTCCCAAAGACAGCTTCCTGGGAGAATACCATCGATTGGTCAAGACCTCCGGTTCCCAAAGAAGGAAATACTCCCACACTGCCGCTTGACGCGAGATTAAATATTGATTAACGGTCGCTCGAGCTAGCCCCGAGGAGCTAGAGGATCATAAAGAGAAAAACTTCCTCTTTCACCTCCTTGGTGGGGTTAGAACCCAATACCTCTCCCAAAGGAGTGTCTTGGGTGTAGGCGTCCTACCACTGGACCACCAACCCTTTCTTCCCTAGAACTTATTTTTCTATTGTTCTTGAAATAGTAAATCAATGGTTTCACTTGATTTGGGGCACCCAATAGGGCAAGAAACTTATCAGAGATGACAAACAAGATGATAAAAGCTTTACTTGATGGTGTTGGCATTGTCTCCGGATCAGCTATGTATCCAATAATGAAGTCCCAAGCTGGGACATTCTTCACTATGGTCCTTGGAGAAGTCCTCTTAGCTTGACTTGATGCAAAGTACATAATTCTTCATTTTTATTAACAATTCAAGTGTATATAAGCCATCCCCAATGTTCCGTTTTTCTCACCATGCATTGCCATGCATGCAAGAGAATCATTGGAGCAGTGGAACTCAAATCACTCGTATGCGAAAGAAGTTTTATGGGAATCAAGTTTAAGTCAATGTAGTATTGTAGTTCTAGTTGGTTTAGGTTATCAAGTTGTAATCCTAATCTATGAAGGATTTATAATCTATAAATAGGGAAGATCAAATCATACTATTTTGTACGGATTTTGAGAGTTTTTCAATAGTCAATTGTTAGCGTTCATAGAAGAGAGTTTGAAAGTTTGTAATTCGTAATTCAATTCTTAGTAGCGGAACTACACAAGATAAATCGTTGATTGAGTTTCTAGGGTTCTTCGAGATTTGCATTTAGGAAAATTGGCTTTTCCGGCAAATTTGAATAAGTTCAAAATCTTCAATTCATCCTTCTCAATTCCAATACCCAACTCTAGCCACGAGATCATCATCCACTGTTTATTCCTCCTATCGTCACACAGTCAGTAATATTTGTATATTGATTATCAACATATTATCCCCTCCTATATTTTAGTTATTTTACAATTGTTGAGGGACAGCCTGAATTTTGATCATGGATCCACCACTGTCCACGGACAGAGTTCTAGATGCAACTCAGAAACAATCTTTGACAACCACCTCTGGTGTTATAACTAGAATAGTTTCTAAATGGTCATAATATTTGCTCTTTCCTAGTGAATATTTATTCAAACCTTTCTCGGATTGATCTTTGATCTTGAAAATGGAAAATAAATAGGTACAGGGAGAAGGCTTGGGAGCGACCGGAGATGCTCTTGCATCAGCAGGGCATGTTGCTGGTGCTTTCGGGAATATTGTCAAGATACGGAAGGTCATAAATCCAGCATCCTCCATCTCTGCTGGAGCTCTCAAGAATGCTACAGAAACTGAAAAATGAGATCAACAGGAATTTGTCATCGAAGGCAAACACTAATCTACCGTTCTTTGATCATTTGTGGCATTGTGCCAATCATTTGTATGAAATTAGTGATGCAGATTAGACGAGTCAGAGAATCTTTTAATTAATGATATGGCTCAACTCCGAGGCTAGGAGGGGTCATCCACCACTCTAAATAAGCATAAACTCGAAGGTAACAACCTTCTAGTGTTGAATAAGAGAAATGATACATCAACACCTCCATCCTCAACACCCCGTCAACACTCTGCTACATAGGGATTGTACTGTGTGCTTTATAAATATTTTATTATAATATTAGTTACTATTATTTAAAATTGTATTACATGTAAAGCACAAAGTACAACCTTTCCAAGCAGGTGTTGGTGGGGTGTGGATGGTGGAGTGTTGATGTATCATTCCTCGTTGAATAAGCATAAACTCCAGCCTCACTTTGTATTCTATTCTTTCACCCTCATTCAAGTACTAATGTTGACCAGACAGACAAAAAGTTAAACCACTAAGCCACCAGAAAATCTAATTAGCAATTAGTGACTTCACCAAGGGATCAAACATTGCCTACAAAGATACATTGACGTCACGTAAAACACTAGAGATTTGGTTCCATCCATCCCCTGCAATATAAAACACTTGCTACCAATGTAACATACTTGCTCCATCACAATTTAAATAAACTAAATAATTTTTTGTCAGACAAAATAGTCTAATACTTTTAAAACAATAATTCATCCATATAAAGTTGAGTCCTAATAAAAAGCTTTATAGAGTTAAATATTACACACCAAACGTTGGTTTTGCATGAGATACAATACTGTAACGTGTTGATTGTCATAATAGCATAATAAAGAAACGATAGAAGATCAATCCAAATCCTAGTTTACACGAGCTCCTGGAGTGTGCCATCGATCCAAATTCTTTGAGGGCCGCTGATCCGGACACCCAGGACCATGTCAACATACTTCCGCTTTTTAAGTTTACGATGACACACTTGAGCTTCAAAAGTGTCTAACTGATCGGAATCCTTCGCTTGAAAGATGATGTAGTACCTGAGCCCATTAGCTATTTTCCAACCAACCTTCACAACATCAACAAACTTATACTTGGTACGCTGCAAAAAATGGAAACAAAGCCACCCATGGTTAATAAATAAAGTACTTCATGATGTAAACCAACAAAATAAAGAAGATAATGAAACAAATAAGGCCTACCTCATGCGAATTATAGTCATCTATTGCCATAGACGCTAATTTTTCAATGACAGGATACCCATAACGTGGGTCACAATCTTCTTTGAAATTCTCAAGCAGATTATATAAAGGTGGTATCACACAACCAGAGTCTTCATATGTACGATGCTTTAAAAGTGCATCCTAGAATATAACATGGAAATAAAAGTGAATAGCCTGGAAAAACGGAAAGGATAGTTGTGATACTAATAAGCAAGCAGGCATGAAAACAAACCATTGCCTTGACCGGATCAAGAGCGGCATCCTCCACATTGACACGTTTTTTGCCAGAACCAAAAAGGAATCCGTTTCTCCTACCTTTTCGAGTAGGTCTATTCGTATCTGATAGGAACAATAAGTAAGGTGGTTATATTTGTACAAGAATATATACTAAATTATCGGCAAAAGGAGCAGCAGAATCAAACAAGCAAACAAGTAGAAAGAAGAGTAAATTAAATGAGAAGAAGCAAAACACATGAACATACGAGTAAGCAGATAAATGTCATCAACGAATCATTAAAAAAAAAAAGTAAACCTTGTTGCTGAGATATCATAATGTAAATCACAATTGGTAGCACCGAATTGTAGGGATCTAACAAACAAAAAGAAACAGGCGAAACTAAATCGATATTATATCTCAGAAATCAAGAAACATAAAAAAGAATAGTAAATCAACATACGAATATTCGACACTGGTTTCAGGGGAAGGGAGAGGCTCCATATCGAGTTTTTAATAGTCAAAACAAGAAATCTTACATCAAAAAAGAGATCGATATTATATCTCAGAAATCGAGAAACATCAAAAAAGAACAGTAAATCAACACACGAATATTCAACAACTAACTCACAAGGGAGAGGTTGGGAGAGGCTCCATATCAAGTTTTTAATAGTCAAAATAAGAAATATTGCATCAAAAATGAAATCGATATTATATCTCAGAAATCGAGAAACATCAAAAAAGATAAGTAAATCAACACACGAATAAAGGGAGAGGTTGGTAGAGGCTCCTTATCTACATGTAAATCGGAGAATACAACAACAACAACATCTAAGCCTTAGTCCCAAAATAATTTGGGGTCGGCTAACATGAATCAAACTTTGAAACCGTCAATGATCCTTACATAAATAACATAAAAGGAAAAAAGTAGAGAAAAAAGCAAATAAAAAAAAAAGAGAATGAATGTTAAAAAAAAGAAAAAAATGAAAAATCCTGAAAAATAAATTAAAAGATAACATGAAATAAAAGAAAAGCTAGATCAACGAAATCGCATAAATTGGTAAGCAAATAAAAGAAGGGTAAATCAACAGACGAATGAATATAGCACAACTAACTCACCACGGGCAGGTCGCTCAGGAAGAACAAAGCCGGGTTTTCTCTTCTGCAACTTTTTAAGTGCATACTAGAATATAACATGGAAATAAAAGTGAATATAGCCTGGAAAAATGGAAAGGATAGTTGTGATATTAATAAGCAAGCAAGCAGGCATGAAAACGAACCATTCTAGAAGCAGAACGCGGTGATAGACTACGGTCTTGAAAAATTTTTTGATCAGAGTCGGACGAAGAGTAATTTTCATCATTGTCTGACCAATTTTCAGGTAGCCTGACCGGTTTATCAAGATCGTGTTCCCAAGAGGCAGGTACCATCACAAGTTTTTTGCGACTAGGGCGTGTATCCTTATTATCTGATAGGAACAACAAGTTGGTTATATTTGTACAAGAATATATACTAAATTATCGGCAAAAGGAGCAGCAGAATCAAACAAGCAAACAAGTAGAAAGAAGAGTAAATTAAATGAGAAGAAGCAAAACACATGAACATACGAGTAAGCAGATAAATGTCATCAACGAATCATTAAAAAAAAAAAAAACTAAACCTTGTTGCTGAGATATCGTAATGTAAATCACAATTGGTAGCACCGAATTGTAGGAATCTAACAAACAAAAAGAAACAGGCGAAACTAAATCGATATTATATCTCAGAAATCAAGAAACATAAAAAAGAATAGTAAATCAACATACGAATATTCGACACTGGTTTCAGGGGCAGGGAGAGGCTCCATATCGAGTTTTTAATAGTCAAAACAAGAAATCTTACATCAAAAAAGAAATCGATATTATATCTCAGAAATCGAGAAACATCAAAAAAAATAGTAAATCAACACACGAATATTCAACAACTAACTCACAAGGGAGAGGTTGGGAGAGGCTACATATCAAGTTTTTAATAGTCAAAATAAGAAATATTGCATCAAAAATGAAATCGATATTATATCTCAGAAATCGAGAAACATCAAAAAAGATAAGTAAATCAACACACGAATAAAGGGAGAGGTTGGTAGAGGCTCCTTATCTACATGTAAATCGGAGAATACAACAACAACAACATCTAAGCCTTAGTCCCAAAATAATTTGGGGTCGGCTAACATGAATCAAACTTTGAAACCGTCAATGATCGTTACATAAATAACATAAAAGGAAAAAAGTAGAGAAAAAAGCAAATAAAAAAAAAAGAGAATGAATGTTAAAAAAAAAGAAAAAAATGAAAAATCCTGAAAAATAAATTAAAAGATAACATGAAATAAAAGAAAAGCTAGATCGACGAAATCGCATAAATTGGTAAGCAAATAAAAGAAGGGTAAATCAACAGACGAATGAATATAGCACAACTAACTCACCACGGGCAGGTCGCTCAGGAAGAACAAAGCCGGGTTTTCTCTTCTGCAACTTTTTAAGTGCATACTAGAATATAACCTGGAAAAATGGAAAGGATAGTTGTGATACTAATAAGCAAGCAAGCAGGCATGAAAACGAACCATTCTAGAAGCAGAACGGGGTGATAGACTACGGTCTCGAAAAAATTTTTGATCAGAGTCGGACGAAGAGTAATTTTCATCATTGTCTGACCAATTTTCAGGTAGCCTGACCGGTTTATCAAGATCGTGTTCCCAAGAGGCAGGTACCATCACAAGTTTTTTGCGACTAGGGCGTGTATCCTTATTATCTGATAGGAACAACAAGTTGGTTATATTTGTACAAGAATATATACTAAATTATCGGCAAAAGGAGCAGCAGAATCAAACAAGCAAACAAGTAGAAAGAAGAGTAAATTAAATGAGAAGAAGCAAAACACATGAACATACGAGTAAGCAGATAAATGTCATCAACGAATCACTAAAAAAAAAAAACTAAACCTTGTTGCTGAGATATCGTAATGTAAATCACAATTGGTAGCACCGAATTGTAGGAATCTAACAAACAAAAAGAAACAGGCGAAACTA
Source organism: Orobanche coerulescens (assembly GCA_033398695.1). Taxonomy (NCBI): domain Eukaryota; kingdom Viridiplantae; phylum Streptophyta; class Magnoliopsida; order Lamiales; family Orobanchaceae; genus Orobanche; species Orobanche coerulescens. The sequence continues at coordinate 21,401,594 of CM065805.1, read as the reverse complement.
AATCGATATTATATCTCAGAAATCAAGAAACATAAAAAAGAATAGTAAATCAACATACGAATATTCGACACTGGTTTCAGGGGCAGGGAGAGGCTCCATATCGAGTTTTTAATAGTCAAAACAAGAAATCTTACATCAAAAAAGAAATCGATATTATATCTCAGAAATCGAGAAACATCAAAAAATAATAGTAAATCAACACACGAATATTCAACAACTAACTCACAAGGGAGAGGTTGGGAGAGGCTCCATATCAAGTTTTTAATAGTCAAAATAAGAAATATTGCATCAAAAATGAAATCGATATTATATCTCAGAAATCGAGAAACATCAAAAAAGATAAGTAAATCAACACACGAATAAAGGGAGAGGTTGGTAGAGGCTCCTTATCTACATGTAAATCGGAGAATACAACAACAACAACATCTAAGCCTTAGTCCCAAAATAATTTGGGGTCGGCTAACATGAATCAAACTTTGAAACCGTCAATGATCGTTACATAAATAACATAAAAGGAAAAAAGGAGAGAAAAAAGCAAATAAAAAAAAAATAGAATGAATGTTAAAAAAAAAAGAAAAAAATGAAAAATCCTGAAAAATAAATTAAAAGATAACATGAAATAAAAGAAAAGCTAGATCGACGAAATCGCATAAATTGGTAAGCAAATAAAAGAAGGGTAAATCAACAGACGAATGAATATAGCACAACTAACTCACCACGGGCAGGTCGCTCAGGAAGAACCAGTGTTGTTAAACGCGCGCTTAAGCGCGCGCATAAGCGCAAAGCGACGCGGTGCGCGCTTGCGGGGAGTCGCACCAGGTATGCGACTCGGTTTTCATTAAGCGCGCGCTTCTTCGCGCTTCTGCGCTTAAGCGCAGTGCGCAAACTCGGATGAAAAAGCGCGCTTTTATATAAAAACAGTTTATAAATATTAAATGCAAAAAAACGGGATATAAATCATAAAACGCGTAAACAAATCTGGGCGATTTCCTTAAACAGACGCGCCTCTTCCTTAAACAGCCTGTAAACCCTAAGTACAGTCCTTAACAGTCAGCCTCTTCCTTAAACAAATCTGGGCGATTTCATCCGGGCGATTTCATCTCTTCTCTTCAAGAATCTGGGCGGTTTCTTCTTCTCTTCAAGGTATTCTCTTTCTTTCTTAAGTTGACAGAGTATATATATAGTGTTTATATATATATAATATAATATATATATATATATATATATAACATCTGATTTTTTTTTTATAATATTTCTATATAACTGATTATATATATATATATAACATACTGTCTACAATACACTGATTTTTTTTTTTTTTCAGATGGGAGATAATAAAGACGTGGCATGGAAATATGCAAGGGCACTGTCAGAGGGTAGCTCGGTTCGACTTTGTTGTAATTTCTGTGGAAAAGTTACAACCGGAGGAGTATTTAGAATGAAGGAACATCTTGTTGGGGGCAAGAGGAATGCTACAAGCTGTAAAAAAGTAACCGAAGAAGTCAGAAAAGAAGTTGCAGATTTTATGGAAGCAAAAAAGAAAAAAAAAAGAGGTTGTTGATTTAAATAATATCGAAGAGGAAGATTATGATGATGATGATGATGATGATGTAGTGTTAATGCAGTCTGAAGCCACAAAAGATAATTCCGTATGCGGCAGCACGAATTCTTCTCTACGCAAGCCACCAAAGATGAAGGGTCCCATGGATATCTTCTTGACTCCAGACCCAGAAATTGTAGTGAGAAAGAGGAAGGGAAAGCAGCCAAAAATTGATGAGAACGATGGGGCGAGAAAAGAGTTAAGGAGAAGAGCTTGCAAAGCATTTGCAAGATGGATGTACGATGCTGGAATCCCCTTTAATGCTGTCAACTATCCAAGTTTCAACGTTTATGTGGAAGCTCAAGGGCAATACGGACCGGGAATGAAACCTCCTAGCTATCACGAATTGAGAGTTCCACTGTTAAAAGAAGAAGTTGCAGATGCAAATCAGTTAATGAAAGCTCATGAAGCAGAGTGGGTTACTTACGGCTGTTCACTGATGTGTGATGGTTGGGAAGATAGAAAACACAGATGTCTTATAAATTTTTTAGTCAACACTCCGAGAGGCAGCTTTTTCCTTGAATCAGTTGATGCATCTGCTGTTTCAAAAACAGGAGATATGTTATTTGAACTTATATCTAAGTATGTGGAGATGATTGGGCCTAAAAATGTTGTTCAAGTTGTCACGGGCCAATACTCAAATAACAAAGCAGCTGGACGATTGTTGATGATCCGATACCAACACCTGTTCTGGACACCATGTGCTGCCCACTGCATAGATCTCATGTTGGAGGACCTTTTTAATATTGAGAGGCTTAAAAAGTGCATAAAGAAAGGTATGAAATTGAATGCATTTATATATACAAAGCCGGGGTTGGTGAATATGCTACGAGACTTCACTGGTGAGAGGGAGCTATTGAGGCCAGCGAAGACACGATTTGCCACTGCCTTCTTGACCTTGTCTAGGATTAACAATCAAAAGGCTAATCTCCGCAGGATGTTCCAATCAGAAAGATGGCAGAAAAGTAATTACTCCAAGGATCCAGTTGGACGGAACATAGCTGGTTTTATCGCGACGGCAAATTTTTGGAACAATGTTGTTTGTTCTCTTAAGGTTGCAGGCCCTCTTATAAAGGTTCTTCGATTGGTTGATGGAGAAAAAAAGCCACCTATGGTGGGTTACATTTATGAAGCTATGGACAGGGCTAAAGAAGCGATTGCACGGGCTTTTGAAAATGACGAGCATAAATACAAAACCTTCTTTGAAATCATTGATAACAGGTGGGATGTTCAACTCCATCAACCTTTGCATGCAGCTGCCTATTACCTCAATCCAGAATTTTACTACACAAATCCGAATATTGAGAATGATAAAGAAGTATCCCTAGGTTTGTACAAGTGCATTGAGAGAATGGTGGATGTTGATGTGCAAGACAAGATTGGGGATCAGTTAGAGTTCTATAAGAGCGCGGAAGGTTTCTTTGGCTTACCAATGGCTATTCGACAAAGGTCATCAAAATCTCCTGGTAAATTTCTGAAACATAAACTAAACGCATTGGCATTACACATTTTAATACTCTCACATGTAAATCTCCTGGTCATCACATTGGTAAATCTCCTGGTCATCACATTTTAATACTCTCACATTGGTAAATCTCCTGGTCATCACATCACATGTAACTGTATGATTTATTTATTGACTAGCTGCATGGTGGAGTTCTTATGGCAAACATACTCCGGAATTGCAAAGCTTTGCCATTCGAATTCTTAGCCTAACTTGTAGCTCTTCCGGATGCGAGAGAAATTGGAGTGTATTTGAGCATGTAAGTAACCTTTAAACTCGTAAGTAAGTTAAACCACCTACTAGGCTGCTACCATTTGAAATTACAGTGATCTTATTATTTCGATGCTTTTTTTTTTGTAGGTTCATAGCAAAAAAAGAAACCGGCTTGCACAACAGAAGTTGAACGATTTGGTGTTTGTCAAATACAATAGAGCTTTAAAACGTAGATATGAAATTCGTGATGTGATTAATCCCATCTTGTTAAATGAGATTGATGATAGCAATGAGTGGTTGATCGGTAAGATGGATGGAGATAACGAAGAAGAAGATGATGAATTTGTATTTTCCAGAGAAGATGGATTAACTCACAAGGATGTTGCTAAAGCTTCTGGAGCAGGAGAACCTTGTTACAATTCTAGGTAAAATTTATACAAAAATAAATCTAATAATTAATACAAGTCATTAATTAACATATTTATTATATAAATGTAGTACTTATATATATGTATATGTATATCTTTATTATAGGTCAAATGCCTCTCGTGGATCCTCAAAAGTCAACAAAAGGGAACAAATACCTCCGAATACCATCTAGGCGCTTAATTGATGAAAGTGAAGACGAGGAAGATGAAATTGAATTTAATGAGGGGATAAAAATCCTAATCGACCACAACTTGGATGATGAATATTTTGAAAAATCTTGAAGAATAGACTTAAGATTACTAATATTTATAACTTCAATTAGGGTAAGTGCTCGTAGTTGATTTTCTAGCTTTTTTATGTTACCATGACTTCTTATTTGTGCCTTAAGTTTGAATCTGGTTATCATATGACAATTTAATTTGCTTATAATATGTTAAATTTATTGTTATGTATTTTTTCCCAACTTTTGTGATTTTTTCAAAAAGCGCGCTTATCGCGTTGCGCGTTGCGCTTATGCTCCAGGAGGCCTTTGCGCTTCAGTGCGCATATCGCGTTTAACAACACTGGGAAGAACAAAGCCGGGTTTTCTCTTCTGCAACTTTTTAAGTGCATACTATAATATAACATGGAAATAAAAGTGAATATAGCCTGGAAAAATGGAAAGGATAGTTGTGATACTAATAAGCAAGCAAGCAGGCATGAAAACGAACCATTCTAGAAGCAGAACGGGGTGATAGACTACGGTCTTGAAATTTTTTTTGATCAGAGTCGGACGAAGAGTAATTTTCATCATTGTCTGACCAATTTTCAGGTAGCCTGACCGGTTTATCAAGATCGTGTTCTTAAGAGGCAGGTACCATCACAAGTTTTTTGCGACTAGGGCGTGTATCCTTATTATCTGATAGGAACAACAAGTTGGTTATATTTGTACAAGAATATATACTAAATTATCGGCAAAAGGAGCAGCAGAATCAAACAAGCAAAACACATGAATATACGAAAACCCTAATTTTTGTTGGTGAAATATCGTAATGTATATCACAATTGGTAGCACCGAATTGTCACACGAATTAATAGTCAAAATCAGAAATCTAACACCACAACAACAACATCTAAGCCTTAGTCCCAAAATGATTTGGGGTCGGCTAACATGAATCAAACTTTGAAACCGTCAATAATCGATCAGAAATCTAACACCAAAAAGGAAAAATTAAATCGATATTATACCTCAGAAATCGAGAAACATAAAAAAAGAATAGTAAATTGACACACGAATATTCGATATGTAAATCGGAGAATGAAACAAACAATTAAAAAGCAAGATCGCATAAATTGGTAATAAACAAATAAAAGAGCAGTAAATCACCACGGATAGGTTGCTCAGGAGGAGGAACAAAGCAGGTTACAGGGTCGGTTTCATTATTCTCCATCTTTTTTGCCAAGAGACCAGGAGACTAATTTTACCGGATTTAATTATTTCTGTTCCTGCGACCTATATAGATAAGAAGTATGAATGCGGCCGCTGCGTTGCAGCGGGAATTTTCGAGAAATTTTTGCAATAATCATTTACGAATAATGTTTGAAAAGGGCTCTTCGTTGTGAGATCACAGATGCTTTTAACGACACGTGTTGTATTTGTTTGCAATAAATATCACATGTTCGTATTCAGTAGTTATCATATTTGTGGCACCATCAGTAATTATACGTACGTCAAAACCATATCAAGATTGAACTTGTTTTGTTCGTTATCTAAAGACTTATTTGTAAGTATTTTTTTTATTTAATAAACCTCTAGGTATTTATTATATATTTTGGCAAATAAAGTTTGTTATATAAAAAAATCTTAAATATAAAAAGGTTCAATGTTTGTTTTGTAATTTTTTATTTATTTTTTTATTTTATTTTATTTATTTAATTTTTTTGTAATTTTTTTAATATTGGCTCTTCACTAGGTGAAATTAAATATTTATGCAACCGCCTCTTTTTCGTTTTTTAATTCATGTCTTTTCTTTTATTGTGTGACATCAAACTACTACGCATGCCCTCCTTTTCTTTAAATGATAAACTATATTTAATGGCGAAATGAAATTTTTATCTATGCACTGAGACCTATTTCCCTCCTATAGTATTTAGAGAGAATAAGTGACAAAATAGATATTTTTATTTTCTACTTAATATACACGTACATATAATAATAATGTTGATTCCGATACGTTAAATCTTGGAAGTGTTTGAGTTACATTTTCTAATAAGTGACAAAATGTAACAATGTCTTGCAAAGTAATTTAAATTTTAATGTTTTCTACTAAAGTAGTTTTTTCTTATTTATATATCCTGTTCATTGTTTGTAAAGAAATATTATTCATGTCAAAATAAGAATAACACAACACATGTAAAAAGTTGTTATTTTTTAATGTAACAAAAAGTTACTCTATTTACTCCTTTATATATTATTCACTACCTACACTACATTTATTTAGTCAAACTCGAAACACATGACTTCTCACATAGTACACAACACATCACAATATTTGAACATATGTTCAATTTTCTATATAGAGAGAATAAAAAAAAAAAGAAAAAAAAAAGGAAAAAAAAAGCGGAGGTGAATATAAAAGGAAAACAAAAACAAAGGAAAAAAAAAAGAAGAGGGGGAGGAAAGAGAGAATAAAAAAAAAAAGAAAAAAAAAAGGAAAAAAAAAAAAGCGGAGGTGAATATAAAAGGAAAACAAAAACAAAGGAAAAAAAAAAAAAGAGGGGGAGGAATTGTTTAATGGGGCACGGAACCCTATTCCCACCCCTTTAGTATATAGTAGGACTGTCCCGGCCCAAATTTCGGTGATGGGTCGGTAATCTTCAAGTATGTACATCAATCAATAATCAATTAGGCAATTGGTTGGGTCCCGAACTCTACAACTCAGCCTCCCAAGTGGAGACCATATTATTGTAATAGACTACAGGTGTTCAAAAATATCCGATATTCGATCCGGAATATTTGAAAATCCGAAGTTTCGAATATTCGAACTTTGGATATTCGGAATTTCAGATTCAGATATCGGATAGTACTTTTTAGAAAAATCGAATATTCGGATATCCGGAATATCCGAAAAATCCCAAAAATTTTACTTTTTTATATTTTAAGTAATAGAAGGTATTCGGATATTCGATATCCATATCCGAATTTTTTTCGGATATTCGGATATCCGATATCCGAATCCGAATATTTTTTTCAAATATAAGGATATCCGAAATTCATATTTTTTTTCGGATATCAAAATCTACTATCCGAATTTTCGGATATCCAAAATTCCGGATATCCGGTTTTGAACACCCCTATAATAGACATCGAGGTCTCACGCGTACAGTAAGTTTGATACTTGGATGAGTGGGAAGGTCGAACTCACTATATAAGATGTATTTTTCCATGTAGTGTTGATGACCCGAATTAGCCTTTTTGTTAGTGTTGATCACCTTCATTTTCCTCTCACCAAAACCGCCTCCCTCCTTGTGCAAATTCAGTGGCTGAATTCTCCTTCATCAATTACTCGGATCCATCCTCTACTGGTGTGATTAGCTCGAGGAGGTGCTACACTTGCAGCACTGTAGAAGAGAAGGTTCGATCAAGGCTCTGTGATTTCTCTTTGCTTTCTGATAATTTACGCTGCAATTTTGTAAGTTCTTCGTATTTATCTCTTACTTTTGATAATCGCGTGAACTGCCTACTTAATAACTCGATAATATGATATGACGGGATCCTAGAATATGCATGCTAATAATGTTAGAGAACATTAGAATATCCTTCATTGTTAATCAGAGCATATGTTATACGTATTAAGCGCATTCTTTTCAGACTTATTTTTAGTTTTCGATTCTTCAATCTGATTCGATTGATTCGGTCATTTAGTTCATTGGATTCGAATCCATTCGGCCTGGGATTCGATTCGATTCGATTCTTCTTTTATTATTATTATTAATCTTAATTATTATTATTGTTATTATTACTATTATCGTTGTTGTTATTATTTATTATTATTATTATTATTGTTTACCCTTAATATATATCTTAGTTCAGTTCAGTTCAGCCCAGGTCCATTCAGTTCAAATTCATTCAGTCCAAAAGAACAGAGCCTTAGTTAATTATGTGCATGATTAAAATTGTTTAATATGCAGTTTATTGAATTGAGCATGTGAAAAATATTTTTATTAATTGAGTAGAAACTTTTCGAACCCAACAGCTGTTTGAAAATGTTTTTTAGCATAGAAAATTAAATCTGGGAATTTTAGCAAAACGAATCACTCAAAAAGGAGTTAAGACAGTTTTTATGACATTGTTAGTGATTCTAGTGATCGATTCAAATTAATTTCAGCCTAAAAAAATTTCAGAAATTTCTTGAAGTTCAAAATATTTTTGAAAATTTATTTGGTTGAAATTTTATGAAATTTGAAGCCCGTATGGATAGAATAGAAAACGAGAATGGATTCGACTCGGTTAAGCCTGAAACGGCTCAATCGAGTCGAACCGATGAAGGCGGAACCGCCTCGCTGCAGTGGTGATTTTCGACAGTGGGTGGGCAGCTCCGACTGCTTGCTCGGCCTGGTGGAGATCGAACCACCTCCCCTTTTCTCTCTCTCGGGTATTCGAGTGTGATCGGTTTAGAACTTCTTCCTAGTTTAGTTTTTGAGTTCGATTAGAATTGATCATTTTAATTATGAATAATCGATTAGGATTAAAATTGGTTTAATACATATAGGCTTTTTTTCATTTTTGTCACTGAAACTTTCCCTTATTTGCTGTTTAGTCACCCAAACTTTGAAACAATCAATTTAGTCACTGCTCTGTCCCATTTTCCTTCAACTTTTACGGAGCTCGGACACGTGCATCTCACTCGCTATTTCTACCGAGGGCCTTCTGGGTAATGGCTTAAACTTATGTTCTTGGTTGGATTTAGCTTATTATTTACCCCTCCCACTTGCAACCATTCTTTCCGAAAACTCCATCTTCATCTTCTTCTTCCACTTCTTCCATTAATGGCGTATGAATCTACAATCAAATGTTTGTGTGGAAAAAACGCCATGGACTATGTCGAAGTAATATTATAAAGTGTGGGTTTTGGGATTGGCTCGATGGCCCTCTTCCTCCTCTGATTCGTTCCGTGATTGATGAAGGTGAAGAAGGTAGAAGGAAGTGAGTTTATCAAGTACTCTTCATTATTTGCTTTGCCATTCTGTTATTCGTTGTAATTGGGGGAAAAGAGAGAATGTAACTGTAACCGTAATTGCAGTCATTATGAACTAGCCTAATTTCTTTTGTTGCTTGTATGAAAAGAAGAGAATGTAATTTGTAACCGTAATATTAAGCTTGAAAGATGTCGTCAATGGAGTTTCCAATTTCCTGTTTCAGATCTGGTTTTTGTTGGAATTTTGGCTATAATAAAAGAGATGTTTTTTGAAGATTTTCCCACATCGGTGAAACAATGAAAGGTGGAAGAGACTTCATGCCTATAAAAAGAGGTCTAAGGCTAAGGTTTAAAGCGTACCAATTAAATACACTTTAAGTATTTAATTCTTCTTTCTTTCTCTTGTCTTAGAGTGTGAAAGGTGTGAGTTAAATCTTTGGAGAGTGTGGGTGTAATTGGGGGTTGACTTGAGAGACTATAGCTGTGTAATTGTAATAATTTTTTACATAGTGGATTTTCTTCTCTCTGGAGGCACATGGTTTTTCTCCGGTTTTGGAGTTCCACGTATATTCTTGTATTATTTATTTTTTTCTATTATTGTTCTTTGGGGGGGTTGTTGGGGATCTTTGAGGCCATTTTCCCAACAAGTGGTATCGGAGAACCGGGTTCGGGGGAGGTCTCGGTTTTAGAGGTTTGGAGTAAGCTCTGTGGTTGCAGCTTTGCCTGATCTTCTACATTAGAAACAAATTTTTATTGGTCGTATTAGAGGGTGTCTTGGTATTTCAGAGGTTCGGAGTATGCTCTGTGGTTGCAGCTTTGTCTGATCTTCCACATCAGAAACGAGGATTCTGTAGGGTTTGAGATACGGATACGATGTCAAGGTTCAGTCCCATGAGGTTCGATGTAGAGAAGTTTGACAGAAGGATCAATTTTGGCTTGTGGCAAGTTCAAGTCAAGGATATGTTGATTCAGTCCGGATTATACAAGGCGTTGAGGGGGAAACCAGCCCCTGTTTCCAGCGATAATAAAAGCGGGACCAGTAAAGGCGATGATGAAGAATGGGATGATATGGATTTGAGAGCGGCAAGTGCTATTCGTTTGTGTCTGGCAAAGAATGTGCTTGCTAATGTGCATGGGTTGTCAACGGCAAATGAGCTTTGGGAGAAGCTTGAACAGTTGTACCAAGGCAAGGGCATCTCGAATCGGTTGTATCTCAAGGAGCAGTTTCATACTCTACGTATGGATGGAGGTACAAAAATTTCAGATCATCTGAGTATTCTTAATGGTATCGTCTCGGACCTGGAGGCTATCGGAGTGAAGGTTGAAGATGAGGATAAAGCGTTGAGGCTCATAGTATCTTTGCCATCTTCATATGAACATATGAAGCCTATTATGATGTACGGGAAAGAGACCCTGAAGTATGAAGATGTTACTAGCAAACTCCTGTCCGAGGAGAAAAGACTGGAAGGTAGCAGCAATACTTCATCAGAAGGTGCGGTTTTGATATGTAGGAACGAGAAGAAGAAAAACCCTTTGAGGACTCCGACGTGCTGGAAGTATGGGAAATCTGGACATGTTAAAAGAAATTGTCCAGGTTGAGCAGATTCGGCAAAAAGCTTCAATTCTGCTAACAATGTCTCCATCGTCACTGACGGTGAAGAATTCTTTTGAGAAGTTGGCATCCCCACGGTATGCCCGTTACCATGGAAAGGGATGTGTCCTTTTGTTAGCGGGTTCACGGATTTACACATGGGCATTGGGTTGGCATTGATACAAGACGTGGTGAAGATTGATGTCTAGGGCTGATGAACTTCCGGTGGCCAACAGGGAAGTTGTACCATAAATATTTCAGCAAGTTTTTCTACATGTGCCGAGGAAAATTCTTAGAATGGTTGATTCTAAGTGGTTAAAATTCTTAGACGGGTTTGTTCTAAGTATTCTAGTCATATGGTGGAGTAGGTTATTCTCTATTTTGAGAATAGTGATTCTTTGGTTTAAGAATGATGATTGTCGGTGAAGACAATGGATTGTGGGTGAAGACGGTGAAGTTTTCTATTATTTAGCCAAGGTGGAGTTTGTTGGAATTTTGCCTATAATAAAAGAGAAGTTTTGTGAAGACTGTCCCACATCGGTGAAACAATGAAAGGTGAAAGGGACTTCAAGCCTATAAAAAGAGGTCCAAGGCTAAGGTTTAAAGTGCACCAATTAAATACACTTTAGGTATTTAATTCTTCTTTCTTTCTTTCTCTTGTCTTAGAGTGTGAAAGGTGTGAGTTAAATCTTTGGAGAGTGTGAGTGTAATTGGGGGTTGGCTTGAGAGATTATAGCTGTGTGATTGTAATAATTTTCACGTAGTGGATTTTCTTCTCTCTGGAGGCCCGTGATTTTTCTCCGGTTTTGGAGTTTCTACGTATATTCTTGTGTTATTTATTTTTCTCTATTATTGTTCTTTGGGAGGGTTGTTGGGGATCTTTGAGGCCATTTTCCCAACAGTTTTTTCGTTTTGGTCACCATATGTTTGGTTTAAAGACTTTTATAGAATTTGATGGATTTGGAAAAGTTTGGGTGTATTTAATTGAGACTTTTAAAAGTCAAGTAAATTTTTATGGTATTCAATATAGAATTTTATGGACTTTTTAAAAGTTCATTAAAATCATGAGGTATTAAATGAAAACATTTATAAATCTTACAAAATTATGAGGTATCCAAATTTATTTTGGATTTTAAGGATTTTAATGGAATCATCTAAGTACTCATTCTTAAGCGTAAAGTACAAACATAATTTGTCTTTTAAAATCTTTCATTCACCCCTAAGATTTTGATGGATTTTTATTCATCACAACCGCCCGCCACCACTGTTGCAGCCGCCTCCACCACCACCACGTCACCGCCACCACCACCAGCCGCCTCCACACCAACGTCATAACTTGATATATGTTTTAGCATTTTTAATATGAAACAGTTTATTAGTTTTTCTCGTTAAATTATATCAAATTGTTGTAAAATTTCTATTTACAATAGCTATTAATTTTTATTTAAAAATCTATTATATATAACTATTTATTAAAAATCACATATAGAACAACTATCTATTAAGATAGAACGCTAATAAATGAATTTTCTGTGATTACTATTTTTTGAGAAAAATAAAGTCATCAGAAATTCATAAAAATCCATAAAAATCCATGAAAGTCTATAGAATTGAAATAGATATAAGTCCATTGAAATCAAAGAGAATTTATGAAAGTCTACTGAATTCCATTGAAATCTATCAAATCCATCAAACTCTAAATTTATCAAATTCTATTAAAATCTTCACTAAATACGCCCCCGTAAATATTTAGACACTAATATTGAGTTCAATTTAGTATGCGTACCAACTAGAGTGACGATAATACCCCTCTCAAAATAAAAGCTCCGCCCGTCAGAGTGGAAGGAAATTGAGACGGTGGTGACTAAATTCAGTAAATTGATTGTTTCAGAGTTTGGGTGGGTGACTAAACAGCAAACAAGCGAAAGTTTCGGTGACCAAAATGAACAAAAGCCATACATATAAGATTAAAATTGTTTAATCCAAGTAGGATGATGACTAGGATTTCACCATCTAATTAAAATTCTCGAAAGTTTTAAAACGGGTGTAAAAGTATTAAGGTAAAACTTTAGTTTTACATTTTTAAAGAGGTTGTTTTGTAAATTATAAAAGTTTAGAATTTTATATTTGCAAAATAATGAAAATTCAGAATATATATTATTATAATTTATAATAAGAAATTTTATTTTTTTATTTATTAAGATACATTTTTCGAAATTTATGTTATTATAATTTATAATATACTTGTAAAGGTCATATAGGTATTACTATTCAATTGATCATATAGGATTTTGATATTTTTCTTAATAATATTAATTAATATTTATCAAGTAATATTTAATAAATTTTTTTAGTTTGTAATATAAATCACTTTGACATCAAAATAAATGAGGACTATTTATCAAAGTAATTTTTTGTGTGTTTGAATCTCAAAAAATGAAAGATATTTTAGGAATTAACAATATTATGAATAATATTTTTTTAAAATTGTGATTAAAATTGTATGAGTTTTGAGGTGAATTTTTTACTCAATCATTTTATTAAATTATGAAAATAACAATTTATATTATGACACTATTTTAAAAAAAAAAGTCAATTCTAAACATTTATATTTGCATTTTGTATAAATTAAAAATCTATAACTTAAAATATGATAAGTTTCAAGAATAAACAATACTCTTGTTTATGAACAATATATATTTTGAAAATGTTGGTAAGATTTGGATCGTATCTTCCCCTTTCTATTTGAACCAAAACATGTGTGGGGGTGTTCATTTCTCCTTCCTCTTCCCCTTCTACTTCCCCTTTTATTTGAACCAAATATATGTGGGGTGTTTTCTTTCCCTTCCCATTCCCCTTCCACTCGAACCAAACATGAAAATGGAAGGAATGTCCCCTTCCCCTTCCCCACCCACGAATGGCACATCCCCTTCCCCTTTCCCCTCCCACCCCCGCGAGCAAACCAAACATAGCTTAAATATAAATATATTTTCCTAACTAATTCAACCCTAACCATAACAGGTTGAGTGATGTGCAAGCCATGAGCCTGATAGATCGGACTCATAAGTGTGCTTAGTCGCACACTCTCTAATATGTTAAAAATTCACGAGGTTCCACCCTAAAACCAATTGGTGATAGGGGAGTAGCCCAGGACCTTATATACACACTCGGAAGGTCTTATTTTACCAATGTAGGATTGTGTTATTCAATACCCTCCCGCACTTGTAACCCAACCATCAATGAGTCATCAAAGGGTTAACATGTGGCCTTTACAACGGGGCTAACTCGGATACCATGTGAAGAATCCATGAGGTTGAAGAGATAAATGTACCACTAGAAGGGGGTTGAATAGTGGTATTGCGGATAATTAAACTTTCTCGCGAAGGAAAAAGAAATTGTGCAGAAAGTAAAAGACACAACGATGTATAGAGGTTCGGCAACTTGCCTGCGCCCTCTCTCCATTTTCTTTTTCTATTGGCTCAAGAAAAAACCACACACAATCTTGCCTCTTCTTTTACAGGTCCGGGCACAACCGTTACAATGCTTGTCTTCGATTGGTCCAAGCACAATCAAACACTCAATATAAATTTTCTTATCTAGTGTTCTATAGGAACTAGATAATCCTCACTTACGATCGTCAGAGTATAATCCTAACAATGCCAGATCAAAGATCCTAATAACACCGGATTAAGAACTCTTGATTCGTTTCTCTCAAGCTCGTGAAGGAGTGATGCAACACTCACAACAATCAAAGAAGATACGAAGTATATAAGATATTACAATATATGTACAACACTCATATCTTTTATCGTCACAATTTAGTATGTAATAAATAGCAATAATCTGAGCTCATTAGTGCGTTTGTATGCTTGAAGTTGTGTGTCTTGAGATACCCAATGTCATGGGTATTTATAGTGTTCAATCCCTCTTGATATGCTGAAAACTTGTACTATTAGCGTGCGTTAATAGTTCTTTGTAGTGTGCGCTATCGATGTATGACTTTGATGAACTGGACGGTCTTTAAACTGTTCCAACGATAATATAACATGTTTAGCGTGCGCTAGACAATAGCTTTAGCGTGCGCTGTCGACTTGGTCAGCTTACTTCTTTGACTTTGAATAATATAATACGGCTTTGTCTCCAACGTTCTTCTCCAACGGATAGATCATGAACTTAGCGTGCGCTAATGAACATCCTTAGCGTGTGCTAGGTAGTCAACATTTGCTTTCCAGATTTTCCGTGATTCATTTATTGACTTCGTCGCTCCAACGGTTGAATGTCTAATGGTAGGATTTTGAATATGTAGCATGGGCTAATGTATATGATAGCATGCGCTACTAGCTATTCGTAGCGTGCGTTACATCCATTCTTAGCGTGCGCTTCCTGCTTCCGTGCTTGAGTTCCAGAGCTTACTGTCTTCAAAATCCTTTCAGGTAACGTATGTAAAATATCATCCGTAGCGTGCGTTACTGTCCGCCACAGCGTGCGTTATTTTCTTTCGTAGCGTGCGATTCCTGTTGCCTTGATTTGAGTTCAGATCTTAATGTCTTGAAGAAACGAACAGGTATCATGCGCTAGGCACCTTCTTGCGTGCGTTAATTTGATTAATTAGCGTGCGCTAATATGAGTAAGTTGCATACGCTAAGACATCAATCGGATATTGCGCCGTGTTGTGGAAGCGTAAAATAAAATGCGGAAATAAAATGACACGCGGATTTATAGAGGTTCGGCCAAACGTGCCTACGTCTTCTCTCGATGTATCTTTTTCAATAGGATCAAGATCAAAACCTCTGCGCCTCTCTTCTATCGGTCGAGGGATTACCGTTACAAGCTCGTCTTCTATCGGTCCGAGTAAAACCGTTTTTCCTTTTCTATTGGATAAGGAATCAACCACTCTAGCTTTCTATTGGTACTAGATAAACCTCACTAAGATAGCGATTGTGATTCTAACAATGCCGGATCCTTGATCCTAATAACACCGAATCCAATCGTATCTTTTTCTTTTTCTTATTCGTGTATGATTTTGTGTATAACACTCAATCACTCTAATTTAAGCTCAAGAACAACAATTATAATATTTACAATGATATCTCAAATGTATATGAATTGCTCAATGTTGTTGTATGGAATAATACAAAAGATGTGGTATTTATAGTCTTCATCCACCAAACTAGCCGTTTAGTCTGTTTTGACTAATTAGCGTGCGCTAGGCTTTCTCTTTAATGTGCGATAGTCTGTTCCAGTTTCAGTCCAGTAGCTTCGTTTCTCCTTTAGCGTATGTTATATTCTTTGTGTTACGTACGTTCTCTGACTCACTTAGCGTACGTTAACCATGATTGAGTAGCGTTGCGTTAACGTAATATATCCATTGCCTTCACTTGTCAAACTATCCGTTTGATACTTGACTTTCCGCCGAATCTTTCCAACGTTCTGATTGACTTGATTCAAACTGCTATTTAGCGTGCGCTAAATATCATCTCTTGCGTGCGCTAATACTGACTTCATTGCATGCGTCATTCTATGTTTGAATATCTTCACAACGGTAATATGGACTCGATAGCGTGCGTTAGGTATAAGGTGTAGCGTGCGCTATCATCATCAGATGACTTCACTTCAGATAACTTCGAACTTGGCTGATATGCAGATGACTTTCCGTTAGCGTGCGCTAACTTATAAGTCTTAGCGTGCGCTAATGCAGTCCAGATTGCAACTTTTTGCATCTTCATCTGCTTCGTCATTTTTGCTTCGCCTTTATGTTGTTTTGTTTTGTTTAGCAACTTAATCATCAAAACATAATTTATTAATATGTGGAATAAATATTCCAACAATCTCTCCCTTTTTGATGATTACAAAACAACTCTTGAATTGGATAAAACCTGAAAGGTAAAAATATATCTATATGTATATTTATACGAATCAAAGTTTTCGCCTTTGATCGTTTCGTTAGTTTCTCCAGTCCTTTTCTTTTTCTGTCATTTTCGACTACTTCGCTTTCATTTTTCAACTACTTCGTTTCTCCCCCTTTTTGTATGCTTTCTTTTCTTTTTCGACTTTTGATTTTTATTTTTCTCCTCCTTCTATTTTGCAGGTTTTTCTCGTCATATCTTTCATGACGCTTTTATCCGATTCAACTTCTTCTCCCCCTTTTTGTACTCAGCAAAAAATATAAAAAAAATAGAGGATACCAATGAAATATGAATATGCATGATACCAATCATTGAATATGCATTAATAAGGGCATAAAACTCCCCCTGAAAATAATATCTCCCATTTTAAAGATATTACTACCCCTGAGTATAATACCAATTTGTTAAAAATTAGTTTTTGGGGATCCAACTGAAAGTCGGTTTTTCTTTTGAGATGTAGACGATATTTTAAACAATTGTTCCTTTAGGAACCCAGATTTTCTTAATTTTTATCGTCTGTCTTGGGCTTTTGCAATTTGAAATTTGATGCCTAAGTTTTAAATATTTTTCACATCGGGGTATATTAAGATTTACGGATTCGTTTTTAAAACGTGGTTTGAATCCTAACCCCTGTTTATTTAAGGTGGATTTCTGAACACCAAGTATTTGTTCAAATTTCTCATTTCCACACGAGAATTTTTTTGTCAAAGATTTAAGCTCGGTTTGAATTTTTGCAAGATCATCCTTTAAAATATTTTCGTTTTCAACACATTTTGAATGATCGATTTCAACAAATTTTCCCTTTTCAATAATTTTGAAAATTTCATTTTCCAAATATTTATATTTCATTTGTAGGGATTTAATCTCTTTTAAAGTATTTTGATAGTCCGTATGTAGTAATTCGAATGCTTCAAAAATTTCGTCGTAGGAGTTACTTGCTTGACTTTCGACGTCGCTATCGTCGAATGAACTCCGGGCCATGAGTGCGAGATTATTTTGATCGATGAAATCATCATCAGGATCTTCGTCACTCCATGTTGAAACTAAAACCTCCTTGGGTTTAACCCGACAATTATTAGCAAAGTGGCCTGGTTTACCACATAATCGACAAGTGTTGTCGAATTTCTTCGATTCGCCCTTTTGGATGTCCTGCTTCCTCCGGTTTAATAAGTGTTGGAACTTATTAATATTCTTGGCATAATATGCCGATTCTTCATCGCTTTCGTCCACCGGGATTTCTTCTTTCTTTCTTGATATTTTAGCCTTCATGGCTATCGACCTCTCCTTCGGTTTCAGTTTGGCATTCCAAGATTTTAGAACAATATCGTAGTTGATAAGAGAACCAACGAGAGCACTAAAATCAATAGTATTTAAATCTTTGACTCCATTATTGCCGTTACCGTACCGTCCCATTCTCGAGGTAGTGATCCGAGAATTTTCTTTACTTTCTCACTACTCGAAAGTGGTTTCCCGAAACATGCTAATCCATTAGTAATAACCAAAAAACGATCAAGCATTATCGTGATGGATTCGTCGTCCTTCATTTGAAATAATTCATACTCGTGAAGGAGCATGTTTATCTTCGTCTCCTTGACTTGAGACGTACCTTCGTGTGTTACCTCAAGCATTTTCCAAATTTCTTTGGCACTATCACACGATGATATCCGGTTGTGTTCTTCCGGATTTAAGGCACAATAAAGAAGTTGAGTTGCCTTACAATTGTAGTGGTCGTTTTTCCAATCGGAATCATCATATTCTTCGAAAGTTTTAAGCGTACCGTTCGAATTCATCGGAATTTTCGGACCAAGACAAATCACCTTCCAAAGCTCGATGTCATATGCTCGGATGAATATAGACATCTTCTTCTTCCACGTCATGAAGTTTGAGCCATCAAAAAATGGTGGTCGGTTGAGAGCAAGGCCTTCGACGGGAGCAAGTTGAAACGCCATTTGGATCGACTCCTCGGATGTTAAGCCGTGTATTGGAGGAACCGCTCTGATACCAATTGTTGGTGTAATATCGGATATTGCGCCGTGTTGCGGAAGCGTAAAATAAAATGCGGAAATAAAATGACATGCGGATTTATAGAGGTTCGGCCAAACGTGACTACGTCCTCTCTCGATGTATCTTTTTAAATAGGATCAAGATCAAAACCTCTACGCCTCTCTTCTATCGATCGAGGGATTACCGTTACAAGCTCGTCTTCTATCGGTCCGAGTAAAACCGTTTTTTCTTTTCTATTGGATAAGGAATCAACCACTCTAGCTTTCTATTGGTACTAGATAAACCTCACTAAGATAGCGATTGTGATTCTAACAATGCCGGATCCTTGATCCTAATAACACCGAATCCAATCATATCTTTTTCTTTTTCTCACTCGTGTATGATTTTGTGTATAATACTCAATCACTCTAATTTAAGCTCAAGAACAACAACTATAATGTTTACAATGATATCTCAAATGTATATGAATTGCTCAATGTTGTTGTGTGGAATAATACCAAAGATGTGGTATCTATAGCCTTCATCCACCAAACTAGCCGTTTAGTCTGTTTTGACTAATTAGCGTGCGCTAGTCTGTTCCAGTTTCCGTCCAGTAGCTTCGTTTCTGCTTTAGCGTACGTTATATTCTTTGTGTTACGTACGTTCTCTGACTCACTTAGCATACGTTAACCATGATTGAGTAGCATGCGTTAACGTAATATATCCATTGCCTTCACTTGTCAAACTATCCGTTTGATACTTGACTTTCCGCCGAATCTTTCCAGCATTCTGATTGACTTGATTCAAACTGATATTTAGCATGCGCTAAATATCATCTCTTGCGTGCGCTAATACTGACTTCATTGCATGCGTCATTCTATGTTTGAATATCTTCACAACGGTAATATGAACTCGATAGCGTGCGTTAGGTATAAGGTGTAGCGTGCGCTATCCCCATTAGATGACTTCACTTCAGATAACTTCGAACTTGGATGATATGCAGATGACTTCCCGTTAGCGTGCGCTAACTTATAAGTCTTAGCATGCGCTAATGCAGTCCAGATTGCAACTTTTTGCGTCTTCGTCTGCTTCGTCGTTTTTGCTTCGCCTTTATGTTGTTTTGTTTTGTTTAGCAACTTAATCATCAAAACATAATTTATTAATATGTGGAAAAAATATTCCAACATCTTGAAGAAACGAACAGGTATCATGCGCTAGGCACCTTCTTGCGTGCGTTAATTTGATCAACTAGCATGCGCTAATATGATTAAGTGGCATGCGCTAAGACTTCAGGTGAGTTCAAGTGCTCTGCAGGTGACTTTCTGACTTCAGGTAGCTTCTTCGATAACAAGCGCTATATTAGATATGTAGCATGCGCTAGACTCCGTTTAGTTGAATTTTGTTAAATGTTTTGAAAATGTTCATCATCAAAATAATTTGTTCAACAATCTCCTCCTTTGTGATGATGTCAAAATATTTAATAAATAGCTGCAAAAACTGTAAAGAAAATTCGAATCAAAGTTCTTTTTTCGATTTTGTTAGTATATTCAGTTTTTGAGTGTTTTCTCCCCCTTTTTGACATAACCAAAAAGGTACTCCCCTGAATCACAGCTATCATGAAAAATACAATATAAGACAAATCGAAGGCTATTAAAAAGCAACATGAAAGCCAACTTCATTGATAACGCAAAAATCCAAACTACAATAGATGCAAATAAGATTAACCAACATTCAATTACACCACCAAGTCAAACAAAAAGACATCAAGGTACATCAATTTAATTTGTCTTTAACGAGAATCAAAATACGAGAAACTAAGGGTCTTGGTCGGAGTGAGAAGTAGGGAACGGGAAAGATGGGTTGGAGAATTGAATAAAGTCTTCCAAAAGAGTCTTAACAGAGTGAATTTCTCGTGAGGCTTCTAGTACTTCGGAACGTAGAGCTTTGACGTCATCACGAATCTTGATGTGTGAAGTTTCGAGACAATCCGGGCTACTAGATCATTTTCTTCAACAATCACTTTTCTCTTTTCTTTGACCTTCGGATGGCGAACAAACGACCCGGTTTGAATTTCTTGAAGAGTTTCCGGCCCTCTTCGAAAGATACGCTCGTCCGGAGTCGACACACACGTTCCCTTAGGAACTTGATCATCTTCCCGGAGATACGAAAATACGACCCATCCTCTATTGAGTGTCTCGACATAATGTATCACCTTGAGGGATAAGTCACAAACTTCGTGTCCCCGAGACACCGGAACCGATGCCTCTCCCGATAAGTCCACATTAAAGTGCCTGAATAGGACCGTAGGAATTGAGCCAAAAGGTAGCCCTGCTTTTCGAGACCTAAACACGTAATGTTTGGAGCGAAACATGTCTCACTTTACTTTCATCCAACTTTTCACAATCATCGCAAAGTCCAATTTGTCATCGTTTAAGACTCGATACACGACATGCTTATCGATTCCTACAAGCTTGTGTTGAGTGTTTACTTTAGGCATCAAGCATTTGGTGAGAGCAACCAAAAGCAACCGAATCTGAATTCCGAAGTTGTTGTTCTCGAAGACGTCGTCGATTATTTCTATAACCGCCTTCGAACTCAAGAACTTAGTTACTTCGAGCTCAGATAAATCGGATTCTTCAGCAACCGATTTCCCAGAGCAGGCAAATCCGTCCATAGGTAAAGCGAATAGCTCATTGAGAATTTCCGATGAAACTTTCACAGCCGTTCCATCAACAATACTGTTATTGTAATATCCGTACTTTCCATTTTTAGCAATTTCTGTTTTTGGCACATGTCTGTTGTAACGACTCGCTTGTAACCATTTCGAATTTTTGAATCTATTTTGTTCTTGGTGTTTTTCCATTTGGATGAGTTTCGGAAGTGTTTTTACGTGATTCACTTTATATTATGATTTTGTCGCATGTACGTTCGATTCTCGTAAAACTTGATCGATTTCGTTGTTTCTTTATTTCCACGACTCCGTATGGTTGAGTTATTCATGTTGTGAATTTCGGTTTCATAATCCAACATCGTATGATGATTTTCGAACGTTTGGGCCATTTTGTAATTTCCTAAAACTTGAGGGAAATTTACTTCCGTCGTCGAATTCCGAACCTTCGGGTAGTCGTAATTATATTTCCTTTTAGCACTTAGATTCATCATCGGGAATACTTTGTAACCATATGTTTGGTTTGTTAGCAGGTTCGGGTTTTGGGGTCGTTCAGGATGGTTCGGACAGCAGTTTTCCCAAACTGCAGTCCAGTAGGGTGTTACGGCCGTAACACCCAATAGTTACGGCCGTAAGGTGGCCTTGTTACGGCCGTAAAACCTCATTGTTATGGCCATAACAGCCCGCTGTTCTTAAAACAGCAAGTAGAGGTCAGAAACCTCATTTCACTTCTTTTTTCGTTTTTTTTTTCCGTCGGGCGACACTAGAAACCTCCAGGGCCGATTTCCACCACTTTCAATCCGTGTGTTCTTCATCTCCCATCGCCATAGTGTTATGGTAACATATTATCACCAACAAAATCATCCTCCACCGTCCGAATCCAAGGTATATGGCTTAGAACCCTAACTTTGTCAATTTTGGGGGTTTTTCGGGTTTTACTTATACTCGAATTGTTCGTTTATGTTGTGATATTATTTATCCATTATTATTGTTGGGTGATTCCCAATCCGTTTCCATCGTGCTTAATCCGTAGATTGTTGATTCGGGGAGGTTTTGTGAACCCTCGCCCATATTCGTCATCCGTGTGTTGTTATGATTTGTAATCGGGGTTGTTGGCATATTCCATTCGGCTTTTGTTATCGTGTAGGACTGAATTGTGTTAATCTATCATTTAGGAATGGTCGTGGTCACTCCAGGTCATTCCTAGTCGTTGTTCGTTTTCCATTTCGTCGAAGATGTCTCAAAGGCAAGTACTTTACATTTGTATGCATGTTCTAGTATTTGAATTATGGCTGCCCGTGTATGTTGCGGATGTGAATCGTATGTTCACCCAGGGATGGTGATACATAGTGCTGTGTGTATACGTATCACGAACTGGGGTTAACCACCCAGGGATGGTCCGACGGGGCCTCTGTGGGGTACGGTGGCCGTGAGTCTCGTATCAATGGTTAACCTTTGAAATGTTTTGTTGGAGAATTGTGTTTTATGCTTGTGCACCGTAAATGTTTTCAAAAATAATTTTTGGCGCATATTTCATCTGCTTAGAATGGTAGTTCAAATGGATTGTACTTGCACTAGCTGTTGTCGCTAACCCCTTAAATGGGGGAAATACTTTTGTATTTCAGGTACAGGTCATGGAGGCAAACGAGCATGCGGGCTGTACGAGGATGATGGCCAAGGGTGAATCTGTTCAATGGTAGTTCGTTGATGTCTTGTCTTTATAAATTTTATTAAACATGCCGTTGCTTTCGTACTCGAGTACTTCCTTTTTTGAACTTTTGATTGTTGTGTACTCGATTTGGGAATAGTTTTGTCGTTAAATTGCACTGTTGGGTTCTGTCTATTTATTTTGTATGTCTGGAATTGAGAAGTCGTTCGTATGTTGATGATGTTTACCACTGGTCGTAATGTCGAGTTGTGTGTTAGCCTGGTGGATTCCAAAGCGTGGGGTCCACGTCGCTGTAATATGACCTGAACGTCTTGGGGTGTTACAGAATATGGTCTCGGAGCTTAGTTTTATGGATACCTAGGCTGTCGGTTATTTGGGTCTAGTCGAGTGTCGTTTTTGAACAGTATCACTACTACGCCATCATCTCAGTACGTCGGTGCTCGTAAGTTTTCCTAACTTGACTCGTTTCGTTATCCTTTGTTGTCCATTCTTCGTACTATGGTGTGTTTTGTGTTTGAGCTGTACTCACTAGTTACTTCTTCAGAATGCCTGCTGGTAGAGGACGCAGATGCGGTAGGGGACGTGGCGCAGCTGGTGGGGCGGCCATATCTGATAGTTCTAGGGCTGGTTCGGCAATGCCTTCTTTGTCGAACAGTGTCCCGACTAGTGCCGAAGGCCAGCAGGATCAGTCTGCTAGCTTCGGTAATGCTCATGATAACGTTGGAGCAGCGAATATTCTGCAGCAAGTAGCGAATCAGATGGCGCTACTAACTCAGGCAGTGGTCAACCAAGCTAATTCTAATCCTGTTCCGCCTACTGGTTATAGTACTGACAAGCTACTTCAAGACGTGATCCGTATGCGTCCTCCGCAGTTCGATGATACTCTCGATCCTTCTGGTTGGGAGAGTTGGTTATCCGAGATGGAGAATGTGTTCGAGGCAGCTAACTGCTCCGAGGAGAGGAAAATACCAATCGCTCAGTACTTCCTCGCCAAGGAGGCGACAACGTGGTGGCAAGCAGTGAAACCGCGTGACCGGGCGGCTATTGGGATTCCGGAAACAAAACGAATACGCAGCGGAATAATAATAAAGAATCCCAAACAGGATCGATCAAGTAACGTATATACGAAAAGAAAAACGAAGATAAAAGAATTAAGGTCCCATACCCTTGAAGCCTTTAATTAGATCTTCGTAAGTTGATGATGATCATGAACCCGAGCACGAGCATGAAATCCCTTCATCCCCAACACCGAAAATACGATGCCTCTACGTCACCACGCGTCGAAAGTTGCCCGAAAAATCTACAAGACTCTGTACTCTAAGAACACGGCTAGGGAAACTCGTAGGAATTTTTCTCTCTTTATTTTTCTTATTTTCTCTCAACTCCAAGATGATTAAAATCAAGAAAAATTTCCCTCCCCTCTCTTGAACTTGCTCTCGGCCGAATCACACTCACAAAGGTGGAATTGTGATGGTGATTATATGTTGGTGAAGATGCTAATGATGTCAAAACACCACAAGACAAAAGGGAAGATATAATATCAAATCAATATCTTCACCTAATCACCAAGGTTGGAATAATGTGTAAAGTCTTAATCAAAGACTACACTCCATGTGAGAGAAAAACAAAGGGGGCGGCCTGTTGGAATATAAAACGCAGCGGAAGCAAAGTTTGGGAAAGTTGATAATTGCGTTTTACGCATCCACGAGCATAAGATCTATTTAGGCATACTAATTAATTAATTACTAAGACTAATAATCTATTTAAATATTATTTATTATTTATTAATTAAATATGTTGGTAATTGAAATATCCTAATCTAGATCTAAAAGATCATAGGATATTACCTTTGAAGCAAAGTGGTTGCTTTCGTATTGATCACCTTGTGTTTCTACCTTTAGACCTTCTAGAGTATGATCCGCCTTAACCCGGACGTTGTGTGGGCAACGAGCTACCGGATCTTGCTTGGACACAATATGGATCGGCCGAAATTCCTTTTCTATGTGGTCACTTGATTTTTCTTGCTTTCTAGTATTTTATGAACACTCTTAGCAAATTATTGTGTTATCTAAATTGTAGAATCAAAGACACAAGTCTAGATCTAAAATTAACAAGAGGAAAAATTTGATCTCACAACCTTGCAAAAGGAGTACAAAATCGGCCCCCCTATTGTCCTATTTATAGGCTCTTGGACTACTACCAGGGATCTTAAGGAGGATTATGGAAGGACTCCCAATAGATTTCATCTTACCATATTAGGACTCTTCCTAATATAATGAATCTATTAATATCAACTTAGTTCACTAAAAAGTTGATATTGCACTTCCTACCAAAGTCTCAAATCACGAAATTGGGCTCCTTATTAAATATATTATTTCCCATGTTTAAGTTATCGAATGTCCATTAATTAATTCTAAGCTACTGACAGCTTTAATTAATTAATATCTTATCCAAGAGTAGTACCACTCGAACCTTATTATTATATCGGAATTAAATCCACCTGCAAGGTTTAATATAATAATCATTATCGAGCTCCTCAAGGGGACATCATCAACCCACATGAGTCGGGACACGATTTCTAGTAATAATAATAATTGTCGTATAAATAATATTATTGCCCAAGCTACGAGGCTTATTGAGTCGATCATTTTGACTCTCACCCATGGAAGCAATAAGTATTATAAATACACAATTAAATATTATATACTTAGAATTATGAAATAATAATTATCCGAGATTTACGCTCTTCTTACAGTCAGTACAAAAGACACTATCTCACCTCGATCCAGTTCAACGTATGCAAATACGCTAATGTATGCTAATAGTCAAGACCAACTAATCTCAAGCATACACAACAACCTTTTATATAATTTGTCTAATAGTTATATAGGTTATGAACTATTATATTATTTTATAAGGCACCGATAATATGATCTTCTATGTGACACCAACACAACACATTATCTACAATATAAAATAATTAGACATTTCATTTGCATAACCATAACGTGAATAAATATGCAAAATATGTGACTAAATGTAATTAATATTCTCATAGGTAGTTACAGGGAAATAAAGTAATACAAGCATAAAGTATGCTTTGCAGTACACAACCCTAACAATCTCCAACTTATACTCAATGCATGCTTTTAAGTATACTACTCTATACATAGTCTCTCATTTCTCCCACTTATACTCAAAGCAATACTGCCATACACCGTAATCCCATTCCTTCCACATGCCTTTCAAAAACTTTTGAGGGTAGGCCTTTCGTGAAAGGATCAGCAAGATTATCTTCCGATATAACCCTGGCTACAACTTCGTCTCCTTCCTTTATGAAGTGTCGTATGATGTGGTACTTGCGGTTGATATGTTTACTTGCCTTGTGGGCTCGTGGTTCCCTCGAATTTGCGACTGCACTAGTATTATCACAATAAATTGTAATACCCCTTGGCAAATCGGGAATCACATCTAAGTCCTGCAGGAAGTACTTGAGTCACACTGCCTCCTTGGCTGCCTCAGAGGCTGCCACGTACTCGGCTTACATGGTAGAGTGTGAGATGCATTTCTGCTTCACACTCCTCCAACTAATAGCTCCACCTCGCAGGCTAAACACATAACCCGAAGTAGACTTGGACTTTTCTTTGTCCGATGAAAAATTTGAGCCAGTGTAACACACCGGACACAGGTCGTCTGACTGATATACAAGCATGTACTCCCTAGTCCTTCTCAGGTACTTGAGTATGTTCTTAACAGCAATCCAGTGTCCTGTTCCTACTGATATCTAGCAGCCATGCCTACGGAATGACAAATATCTGATCTAGTGCAAAGCATAACATACATGAGGCTTCCCACAGCTGATGCATAAGGGACCATTTTCATGTCATCTATCTCCTTTTGTGTCTTGGGATACATATCCTTAGATAGTTGAATTCCATGTCTGTAAGGTAGAAAACCTTTCTTGAAATTCTCCATGCTAAACCGCTTTAGCACTGTATCGATATTTGATGCCTGGGATAAGAACAACATCCTTTTCTTCCGATCACGAAAGATCCTGATTCCAAGGATGTGTCCTGCTTCTCCCAGATCCTTCATATCGAACTGCTCAGATAGCCATACCCGTACGTCCGACAATTCCTTCACGTTGTTTCCAATTAGAAGGATATCATCTACACAGAGTACAAGAAACACCAACATGTTTCCATCGCATTTCTTATACACACAACTCTCACCCGGACATTGGACGAATCCATATGACTGGACAACCTCGTCAAAACGAGTGTTCCAAGATCTAGATGCTTGCTTAAGTCCATAAATGGATCTCTTAAGCTTGCACACCAAGTGCTCTTTTCCTTCAGCAATGAATCCCTCTGGTTGGCGCATATAGATTTCCTTGTCTAGACTCCCATTCAAGAATGCAGTCTTGACATCCATTTGCCAAATCTCCAGATCCAAATGTGCAGCTATAGCTAAAAGAATCCGGATTGACTTAAGCATGGCTACCGACGAAAAGGTTTCATCATAATCGATACCCTCTTTCTGAGTGTAACCTTTTGCAACAAGCCTCGCTTTGAAGGTTTCAACCTTCCCATCACCTCCTTTCTTTTGCTTGTAGACCTATTTACCCCCAATGGCTTGTACACCATCAGGTAGCTCTACTATCTCCCATTGATTGGAATCCATAGATCCCATTTCTGATTCCATTGCTACTTGCCAGGAGTCAGCATCTTTATCTTGACACTACTATGAAAAAAGGATTTAACATCGTTTTTTATACGATTCACATCGGTTTTAAAACCGATGTCGTATCCACCGATGTAAAATTCACATCGGTTTTTAAAACCGATGTAAATCTGATATTTCACATCGGTTCTTATTAAAACCGATGTTAAATTTATAATTCACATCGGGTTCTTTAAGAACCGACGTTAATTTTGTCATTCACATCGGTTTCTTTAAGAACCGATGTTAAATTTTTTTTTTTTGTTTTTTTCAGCCCTGCACTGCACTCCCAAATATGCCAAATCCACCTGTATAAAATTGCGCCAAATCTACACCAACATATTTCTATCCAAAAAAACTTCAAGCATCAACATCTCAAATGAAAATCAATCCCAACATAATTTTGAAGCAATGAATGTATTCTCAACTATGAAGCAAAAACATACATCTTGTATTAAATCTCAATTTGTTCACAACAAACATTATCAACTAACTACAAAACAAAAATATACGTCCTTATAAAAGTTCCGAGAGCTTTAACTTCATGAACTGACCATATCAGGCCTCGACGAATGATGACTTATACAGAGAGAATATGGCACAAAGGGACAACAACCATTGATTCTTCTCCTTACTTTTCAACATCGATCACTTCTTCTCCTTCCCTACTCCTGAACGCCGTAACAGCCTGATCAAAGGTGTTTCTGATATGCTGGCATACAAACATTAGATCCTGGCACTAATCTACTAACACCTCCCGTGCTGTGTCGCCTAAAACCAGAATACACAAAACACACTTTGATTAAGAAGCTACGAAAATGGATCTTAGATGCTTAGTTAGATTATGAGCAAATCCGATAACCCTTCATTTTTCACGACCTTAAGATTTTTACAAGAAGCATTAGATGCTTTACTTCGAATTTTACTCTAAAACAATAGAAGTAGGATATTTACAAAAATACATATCAAGTTAATAAAAGTGGCCATATGCTTTCACATAAGAAATTTTCTCTTCATTATTTAAAATATCTACTCATAGAATTTCAGAATGTGTATATTAAGTAAGAGAATGAATTGAAAAAAAAAACTACTCAATATCCTTCACTGCTGAGTAACATTGTCATTTTAAATCCTGGTTAACATCAAGTTTCGAGCAATAAAGTATATATGTTCTTTTGTAAGTCTGAAACAAATTTAAGGGCATTATCGCTATAAAAAAAGAGAAAAAAGAAATCAACGAGGAGGGCTTTACAAACTTTACCGGTTGTCTGCACACTTAAGTTTACCAGAGCATCAAAAGGGTGTGGTATGCTGAAACCACAAAATGACACTCTCGGGCTGCAAAATAAATTTTATCCTTCTGGAGCTATACAGTTGGAGTTTTATCATATATAATAATAAATTCAGGGAACAATATTTTGTATAACTTACTCTTTATTAAGAATATATCGTAGGGAATTTGCTAGAGTATGGTCTTCATCTGTCAATGTAAATGTCGCTTGTGATGGATCGTTCAAGGACCCGTGTTCTATCGACACTGAAAAAAATTGGTTAAACAGAAAGAAGATAAATTCTAAAGCTATCAAATAAATTCGGCTAGTTTTAAACGAAAAGGGTAAACAATCAACAAGAGGGAACATGACAATAAGAATCTATGTTGTAGTACTAAGAAGAAGAGACACCACAAAGCGGGAAGAGGAAACACCATCAAAGGATAGCAACATGTCAACATTTTTGGGTTTCGCATTGCAAATCATTACATCATGAAAATCGGAGCTAAGAAAAAGCTTCAATTATAAAAGGAAAATAATTAGGTCAAAGAGTGCATTTTCTATAGAATAACCTTATATCAGCTTTCGGAGTCATACAGAGTCTAAGTCACATCTCTAATCCACTCAGTTTATCACATAACAAACTCGAATATTACACCTTAACAGACAATGCAACTGCCACCACTAATTATTAAATTATCCATAAGTAAACCAAGCATTTCAAAAGGACATCAAGATATTAGGGATGTGAATGTTACCCGTAACTCACAGGGAGTCCGCTTCAATGTGGTTTCGGAAAACTTAGAAACCCCACCTCCGCCTGCCACACCGCCAAAGTGAAAGCATTAGATTCGGGCAACTGGGCGGCTGCAACAACCTTGGTCATCCTCTCCCGAGAGAAAGAAAAAAAAACTGTGCATAACACAAAACATAAACTTTACAAATACACAATAGAGAGAGCTCAAATCTAGAAGAAAATAATCATAAACATCCATTACCAAGGAAAAAAGCACAAAAAGTTAAAAAAAAAAAGAAAAAAAAATGCACATGTAACCTGGGTTATTGAATGTAGAACATAAAGAGAACTAGGGTTTTAATGTAAGCTACTCCCCCTCCGATTGTACCTGGATCATCCTAAGAAATTTCCCAATTCCCAACCTTTTGCCCGATGGTGGAAATGTAGTGAATTAGAAGAGGCGTGACTTTGAGAAGCGGCGATTTGCACAGCTTGGTGTCGCAGGCGAACCACTGCAGAGAGCCCAAATAGTCGTGAATCCGAACACCCATCCTTAGATCCTCTCGCCTTCATTCGTCACTACAAGAAGCAAATACGGGAGAGGGATGAAATGGGAGAGACAAATGAGAGAGACGACTTCCAAAAGAAAAGAAAGTACCAAACCCTTCGGGACAGTAGAAAAAAATATATATATTCACATCGGTTATAAAGAAACCCGATGTTATAATCATAAATTAACATCGGATTTTTTACGAACCGATGTAAAACCGTTCATTTCACATCGGTTTTTATAACAACCAATGTGAAACGCCAAAAATTCACATCGGTTCTAATAATAACCGATGTGAACGTCAAAATAAATTACAATTACACCACCGCCTTATTTTTTACATCGGTTTTCATAAAAACCGATGTAAATTGGACGATGTTGAAACCTCTTTCTGTAGTAGTGTGGATTGCCTCCTTGTACGTCCAGGGATCTGATTCATATTCGCCTGGGATTGAGTCCGAAGACTTTCCCACGCCTATGAATCGTTCCGGATGACGAACAACCCTCCCACTACGACGAGGCAAATCCTGAGTTGGTGTAAAAGTCTCAGAATCGATACGTGGTGCAGTGTTAGTTGGCGCTTGTACGATTGGTATATGTTGGAATATTTTATTCCATACATTCATTAATAGAGTTTTGATGTTTAAGTTGACAAACAAAACAACAAAGAAGCGAATCAAAACATCGAAGAAGTCGAAGATGCAAAAAGCTGGAAATTAGATGTTTAACGTACGTAACAAGGAAATCATAGCGTACGTAACAAAGCAAGATTAACGTACGTAACTCTACGTGATTAACGTACGTTATGGAATATTTTAGTATTCAAACCAGAAGAACGTTGGAGGTGACGTCATGAGATAGGTCAACATGCAACAGACATATTGACTATTGATAATGTACGTAATATAAGATTGGTTAACATACGTAACACAGAAGACGAAGGCTACTGGACTGTTTTGTGAAAAGGATAACGTACGTAACATGTAGACGTTAACGTATGTAAGATGGCTAGCGTACGTAATTGATGAGAGATAGCGTACGTAATGAAGTGTCAGAAAGCTAACAGCTAGTTGGAAGAGAAATGCCTATAAATACCACTTCTAATGGTATTCATCATGCACCAACGCAAAGCAAACGACTCATTGATCAGATATTCATATTGATATTTTTGTTGTTGTAATTGTGCTTATATTGATAGTTTGAGTGTTTATACATTCAACACATACACGAGAGGTAAAATAAAAGATACGATTGGATATGGTGTTATTAGGATCAAGGATCCGGCATTGTTAGAATCGCAATCGATATCTAAGTGAGGTTTATCTAGTACCGATAGAAAGCTAGAGTGGTTGATTCCTTGTCCAATAGAAAAGGAAAATGGTTTAACTTGGACAGACACAAAGACAAGTACACACGGTAATATCTTGACCGATAGAAGAGAGATTGAACGGTTTACTCGGACCGATAGAAAACGAGCTTGTAACGGTTATCCCTCGACCGATAGAAGAGAGGTGCAGAGGTTGATCTTCATCCTATTGAAAAAGATACCGAGAGAGTACGTAGGCACATTTGGCCGAACCTCTATAAATCCGTGTGTCGATTTACTTTCCGCACTTTATATTTATGCTTCCGCACAACGGCGCTAATATCATATTGTTCCAACAATTGGTATCAGAGCGGTACCTCTAATAAGAGGCTTAACATCCGAGGATTCGATCCAAATGGCATTTCAACTTGCCCCGGTCGAAGATCTTGCTCTCAATCGACCACCATTCTTTAACGGATCTAACTTCATGATATGGAAGAAGAAGATGTTGATATTCATTCGAGCCTACGACATCGAGCTATGGAAAATTATATGCCTTGACCCCAAAGTTCCAATCAAATCCGATGGATCTCTTAAGAGTTTCGAAGAATATAATGATGAGGATTGGAAGAACGACCATCTAAATTGTAAGGCTACTCGATTTCTATTTTGTGCCTTAAATTCAGAAGAGGTCAATTGTATTTCATCGTGTGAAAGTGCTAAAGAAATATGGAAAATTCTTGAAATCACACACGAAGGGACAACTCAAGTCAAGGAGACGAAGATCAATATGCTTCTCCATGACTACGAGTTATTCATGATGAAGGGTGACAAGTCCATCACCAACATGCTCGACCAATTTGCGGTCATCACCAATGGACTAGCTTCATTCGGTAAACCATTATCAAGTAGTGAGAAAGTTAAGAAAATCTTAAAATCACTACCTGTTGAATGGGATGACATGGTTACGGCTATAATGGAATCAAAAGATTTAAACAATCTTGATTTTAGTGCTCTCGTTGGTTCACTTATAAACTATGAGATTATTCTAAAATCTCGGAATGCTAAACCAAAGCTGAAGGAAAGATCAATAGCCTTGAAGGCTAAGATGTCAAAAAGAGAAGAAATACCCGTTGATGAAAGCGACGAAAAATCGGCATATTATGCCAAAAATATTAATAAGTTCCAACACTTATTAAACCGGAGAAAAGAGGACATCCAAAAGGGCGAATCTAAGAAATTCGCCAACTCTTGTCAATTTTGTGGTAAACCAGGCTATTTTGCGAAGAATTGCCATGTAAAACCCAAGAAGGAGGTTTTAATTGTAACATGGAGTGACAAAGACGAGGACGAAGATTTCATGAATCAAAATAACCTCGCGCTCATGGCTCGGAGTTCATTCGACGATAGCGACATTGAAATCCAAGTAAGTAATTCTTACAATGAATTATTTGAAGCATTTGAACTATTGCATACGGATTATCAAAATGCTTTATCCGAGATTAAATCCTTTAAATCTAAATAGAAAATATTGAAAATTGAAAATTCCAAAATTCTTGAAAAGGGAAAATTTATCGAGACCGATCATTCTCATTGCGTTGAAAATGAAAATATTTTGAATAATGATCTTTTGAAAAGTCAAACCGAGCTCAAAAATTTAACAAAGAAATTCTCGTGTGGAAATGAGGAATTTGAACAAATGCTCTCGGTTCAAAAATTTATGTTGAACAAGCAGGGATTGGGATTCAAACAACATTCTAAAAATGAATCCGTACATTTAAAAATACCCCATTGCAAAAAATGTTTGAAATTGGGCACCACATTTCAAATTGCAAAAGTCCAAAACGGACGATTAAAGTTAAGAAAATTTGGATTCCTAAAGGAACAACCATCCCAAACATCGTTTACGTCTCAAAACAAAAACCAATTATAGGTTGAATCCCCAAAATTAACTTTTAATAATTGGTATTTTACTCAGGGGGAGTATATTTTTTTAAAACGAATATTTTTGTGAGGGGAGTTATACCCTTCTTAATGCATATATTTATATTCATCAATTGGTATCGCATATTTTTATATACATAAATTTGGTATTTTTTATTCGTTTTTATTACACTTTTTGCAAAATACAAAAAGGGGGGGGGGGGGGGAAGAAGTTGAATTGATAAAAAGCGTCATGGAAGAATGACGAGAAAATAAAAATGCAAAAAGGAGGAGAAAAGAAAACACGAAGAAATTGAAAAATTATTAAAATCGAAGAAGTCGAAAAGGAGAAAAAGAAAGTATACAAAAAGATGGGTGAAACTAACGAAACAATCAAAGCCGAAAACTTTGATACGTACAAATATATATACTTTTATTTTGCAGGTTTTATCCCATTCAAGATGTTGTTTTGTAATCATCAAAAAGGGGGAGATTTGTGGAATATTTTATTCCATACATTCATTAATAGAGTTTTGATGATTAAGTTGATAAACAAAATAAAACAACAAAAAAGCGAAGCAAAACATCGAAGAAGTCGAAGATGCAAAAAGCTGGAAATTACATGCTTAACGTACGTGTTGTGCGGCGATTTATACGCCTCGATGGCGATCGGCACAATGGTCAAGAGTCGGCCAAAGAAGACAGATGCTCGGCAAGCGCCTAGCGATCGACGTCTGAGGCGATCGTCTATAGGCATCTGGCGATCGTCTATAATGTCCGACTGTAGACGATTATCTCGTACCATGTATAAATCCGACATCAGTCAGAGTTGTCGAAGACCGAATCTCGGATGAAGACCCACGTGCAGATCCGCAAAAGGCGCCACAAGATAAGGCCTTTTGACCCCAACCTGTCACCACCTTCACACCTACTGACAGGCCCGCCGAAAGGTACAAAGTGGGTCCTCCCCTGACAGCGGCTCAGGACGTGTGTGGACTTCTCATTGGCTCGCACATCTGGCTGCCAGCAGCAGCCTCGGACTTTAAGGAAACAGTCCCACGTGATGGGGCGATCGCCGGGGAGGACCTAGCAACTTCTTCTCCTATAAATAGAAGGCCTCCAACAGTGGCCTAAGGATGGTGGAATTACTTGACGGAAACTCATTCACGTATACAGAACATAAAAAGCAAGAACTCACAGAGCATCATATCTGGTTCTTCCGGCAATATTCACGCTCTATAGCTAAGATAACTAGAGTCTTTACACTTATTGTAATTACACTCTAACATTAATATTTGTACTCCAAAGTATTTATATTAATAACATCTCGTGAGAGCATTCAAGCCCGGGACTAATAACCCCGGCAAATCTTGTGTTATTTACTTTCCCACGGAAGTGTTCTCGCATTTGTTTGTTACTCGACCATTCCAGCAATATCATCTCCGGATAATATTTTGGGTAACAACAATTGGCGCTAGAAGAAGGGCCCCCTTTAACCTTCATTTTTATTCCGACCGTCTCGAAGAACACTCACTGTTCTCCGGGGCATATACTTGAAGAAACACTCACTGTTCTTCAAACAAAAACCTTCAGAAACATGACGTCTGCCACGACTTCAAAAAGAGCCACCCTGCGATCTGCCGGACATCTTATTCTGGACCAGACCGAATCCCAACCTACGGCGGAAGGCGACCGCGGCGACGCTAGACTCTCACTCCCGCCCCCGAGGGACGGCCCCAGCCTCTCACTCGATCAGTTCCAAACAGCGGAACAGATCGAGGAGGCCATGGCCATCCTCCGAGAGCGACGGAGAGCATGCGACTCGCCCACCATTACTCCATCAGCCATCCGCCGTGCGGGCAAGTGGAAGCTCAAGGGGCAATATGTCGAGAAATCATCAGAAAGCCCCGAGCCGCAGGAAAAGGCGCTCGTAAGGCAGGACGATTCCGTCTTCAGCCATCTAGGGAGTGATCCCTCATGGTGACCCGGGCACTCGGGACCCAGCCGGGAGGCATCGGAGTCCGAATCCGTCACCAGGAGTTCGGCATACCAAACTCCCGGAGGATAGGCCGGCCAACGGGTTCCCGCTCGCCTAAGAATTGAGCTCGGTGGCGGAGAACTCGTCACCTACCACGGGGCTAGGAGATCGGTACAGGATCGCCTCGGCTCCCGCTCCGAGAGCCAATCAGCAAGCAGTCAGGCTACGACGATGGCCGCCATGCAGCGCCAGCTCGACGAAATGAAGGTGCTCATAGAAACTTGGGCAGGCGCCAAGAGATCGATCGCAGGACCGAGTGAGCCGCTCTCAGCCCAGATCGAGCTCGCCCCCGTTCAACCGAAGATCGCTCCCCCTCAAACACCTCTATATGAGGGGAGATCGGATCCTGATACCCATTTGAGCAAGTTCCGGATTTACATGACCGGATGAGGGGCATCAGACGCGACAAAGTGCCGAATGTTCCCATTGACATTGGGCGATCTTGCCCATAGGTGGTACATCTCACTGCCACCGCGCTCGATCAACTGTTTTGATAAACTGGCGAATGACTTCACGTCGTATTTCGCCGCCAAAGTTGCTCGGCCAGAAGGCCCCCACCGCATGATGAAGATCAGGCAGGGGAAGGACGAGCCCGACGAGGATTACATCGACCAGGTGGATGAGATAGTCCTCACCGGCAAGCCCATTAGCGACGAGCTCGCTCTCTACTCAGTCCTAGGGGAATTCTATGGCCATTCGCCCATGTTCAAGCACCTTACAAAGGACATCCCCCCGAACTACGCAATCTTCCGCGTCAGGACCGCTGATTTTCTGGCTAGGCAGAGGATGCTCACCCTCCGCTTAGGTGAGGGATCTACCGGGGAAGGGAAGGCGCCATCTTCAAACCCGAGAAAGGCGGTCGCCAAGCCCAGAAAGGCGGTCGCAAAGCCGCCCGGTGAATTCAAAGCCTTCGAGGATGTGGAGGTTCACCTCCTCCGCAACCTCAATATATCTCCGGCCCACATTTTCAACGCCATCAAGGGGCGCGAGTGGCTTAGCAAACCGAAGCCGATGAGGGATCACGGTCATCTAGACCGCAACAAATTTTGTGCCTACCACAAGAGTCTCGGCCACAACACCAGCCAGTGCTGCGACCTCCTCAGACAACTCTGGAGACTGTTTGAGGAAGGCAAATTGGATAACTTGTTTACCAAGCCAGAACCCCGAGCAGAGAGGACCCGGGGGCGCGAGCACCGACAGAACGACGGAATCCCTCCCAATCCAATCGCCCGGATCAAGCAGAACGAGCCGGAGTACTCTGACGAATTAATACCCCCCGATCAACCCTGGCAGCCGGATCAATATGCTTCAGGCGGGAGGTGAAACCTCGGAGGCCTTTCCCCGGTTTCTACCATGTCGAACAGAAAGCGGAAGGCCGAATTGAGGGCGTTCGCCGGGGTCCATGTCGTGGTACCCCCAGAGCCGACCATCTCCAAAGACGCGCTCATCACTTTCTCCAGCAAGGATAGGGAGGGAGTGCAGTGCCCCAAAGAGGATGCATTGGTTACCTCTGCATGTATCCTTGGGAAAATAGTCGATCGCGTGCTGGTTGACAATGGGAGCTTTTGCAATATCATATTCAAATCTGCTCTTGACCAGCTCGGCAACCTAACCAAGGTCATCAAGCCATTTGACACCGTGCTTCAAGGGTTCGGCGACAGCACAGTCCAAGCCTACGGAAGGATCAAGCTCTATGTCGAGCTAATATGCTATTACGATCCCAAGGTTAGGATTACTAGGAACCTAAATTTTGTAATCATAGATAGGCCCAGCATCTATAATGGGTTCCTAGGTCGCCCATTTCGTAACCTCTGCATGTATCCTTGGGAAAATAGTCGATCGCGTGCTGGTTGACAATGGGAGCTTTTGCAATATCATATTCAAATCTTCTCTTGACCAGCTCGGCAACCTAACCAAGTTCATCAAGCCATTTGACACCGTGCTTCAAGGGTTCGGCGACAGCACAGTCCAAGCCCATAGAAGGATCAATCTCTCTGTCGAGCTAATATGCTATTACGATCCCAAGGTTAGGATTACTAGGAACCTAAATTTTGTAATCATAGATAGGCCCAGCATCTATAATGGGTTCCTAGGTCGCCCATTTCTAGAAACCTTCGAGGCGGTCGCCTCTTCTTTCTTTTACTGTATCAAATTCCCCACTGCCGATGGGATGGTCGGTACTGTAAAAGGAGACCAACTAATGCCTAAGAAATGTTTGAATTACTCCTGTGTCGTAACTTCTTTCAACACTTCCCATACTATTTATAACATTGAGACGATCGACAATCAACCGATGGAGATCGACGAGCCAAGCACCTCGTACCAACCCGACTCAGAGGACGCCATCTCACATCGATTGACGGACGACATCGAGCCAAGGATCGGTTTCGAGCCAAGCCTCGACATCGACCCAAGGATCGAGTCTGGAAATCGTTCCAAACGAGAAGCGACCGTCCCCATTGAAGAGTTGGAAAGTATAACGATAGATCCGGCTCGCCCGGAGCGGGAAGTACAGATCGGCACAAGCGTCGGCCTCGAGTTAAAGGATGATCTGATCAGTTTACTACGTAAGAACATTGGAGTCTTTGCCTGGTCACATCAAGATATGGTCGGCATAAGTCCTGAACACGCTTGCCACTATCTAAAGATCGACCCGACAAGGAAGCCTGTTCACCAGAAACGTAGAAAATTCGGTCCTGAGAAATATGTAGCGCTCGACATAGAAGTCAAAAAGCTACTCGACAATAGACTAATCAGAGTAGCTACAGACGAGCCACAGTGGGTAGCCAACGCGGTGCTCGTTAAAAAGCCGAGAAACTCCTGGAGGTTATGCATTGACTTCACCGACCTCAACGCGGCCTGTCCAAAAGACCACTTTCCGATGCCTCATATTGACCACTTGGTCGATAGCACGGCAGGCTACGAAATGATGTCGTTCATGGATGCCTTCGCCGGGTACCATCAGATCCCCATGGCGGAGAAAGACATAAAACACACATCGTTCCACACAGAAAAAGACATATATTTTTGGGTCCGAATGCCGTTCGGTCTGAAGAATGCAGGGGCGACCTACCAGCGACTAGTCAACGGGATGTTCGCCAGCCAGATCGGCAAAACCATAGAGGTTTACATTGACAATATAGTAGTCAAGAGCCTCAACAAGGAAGATCACCTCAATGACCTTTCCGAGACATTCGCCATCCTCGAGAAGTTCAATATGAAGCTGAACCCCAAGAAATGCAACTTCGGGGTAAGCTCCGGAAAATTCCTGGGGCACATAGTGAGCCAAAGAGGGATCGAGGCAAACCCCACCAAGATCCAGGCGATCCTCGACATGTAGGAGCCACGGAATGTCAAACAGGTGCAACGCCTCACTGGTTGTCTAGCTGCCCTCAACCATTTCATATCTCGGCTGGGAGATAAAAGCAAGCCATTCTTCGAGACCATAAAGAACAAGAAGTTCGCATGGACAAAGGAGAGTCAAATAGCGTTCTCCAAAATCAAGGAATATCTATCTAACCCCCAGATCTTGGCAAAGCCGATCCCCGGCGAAAAGCTATTCCTTTACCTGGCGGCCTCGGAGGTCGCGCTGAGTGCTATTTTAGTGAGAGCAGAGGGGCAAGACCACTTGCCGATCTACTTCGTTAGCCAAGCGCTCCATGACGCGGAGACACGATACACACCTCTGGAGAAGATCGCCTACGCTCTAGTCATGAGTGTTCACAAGCTGAAGGCCTACTTCTTCGAACACCAAGTAGAGGTTCTGACGACTCTCCCCTTAAGGCAAGTTCTGCACCGGCTAGACACCAACGGGCGACTCCTCAAGTGGTAACTGGAGATCGCCCAATACGGTATCACGTATGCTCCTCGCACGGAGATCAAAGGCCAAGCTCTGGCGGACTTCATGGTGGAATTAATGTTCCCACCCAGTCCGACAAAGGTCGGCCGCCCTGCTTGGAAATTGTTCGTGGATGGCTCGGCGACCAACTCGCGAGCAGGGGCAGGGATTGTCCTCATCAGCCCCGACGGCCAAAGTTTAACAAATGCTATGCATTTCGGGTTCCGTGCAACCAACAATGAAGCCGAGTACGAGGCCTTGATAGGCGGGCTCGATCTAGCACTCGCACTGGATGTTCGCCATCTCCACATTTTCCTGGACTCCCTCTTGGTCGTGAACCAAGTCAAGGGAGAATATGAGGCGCGCGGCGAACAAATGATCAAATACCAAGAACTGGTCGCCGAAATGTGCACGAAATTTGAAGAAGTGCTAATCAAACAAGTCCCGAGAGAGCACAACTCCCAGGCCGATGCCCTATCCAAACTAGCATCGTCAGATGGGGCGGCAGATTTCTCTAACATCCAAATCACGAAATCAACAAAGCCGGCGATCGACAGAGACCTGATTACCACAGTTGCCATCGCCGAAGAGGACTGGATGACTCCGTTTATTAAATACTTGAAGGACGGAACGGTCCCCAACGACCATATCAAAGCTCGCCAACTTCATCTCCGTGCAACCAGATACACCCTATTGGACGACCGGCTTTACAAGCGAGCTTTCAGCCTTCCTCTCCTCAAGTGCATTACGCCGGAGGAAGGCCGACTCGTTTTAGCCGAGGTCCATGACGGGATCTGTGGAAATCATGCTGGAGGGCGAGCTCTCATCCATAAGATGACCAGGCAAGATTTTTTCTGGCCTACACTACAAAAAGACGCGATCGCCTACGCCCGATCGTGTCACAGGTGTCAAGTAATGGGCCCAAACATCAAGCTCTCCCCCGAGCAACTCACTTCTATGTACAGCCCATGGCCGTTCGCCCAATGGGGCATCGACCTCATCGGTCCCTTGCCGACGGCGCCAAGGGGATATAAATTTGCCATCGTAGGGGTCGATTACTTCACAAAATAGGCTGAGGCCGAGCCACTCAACAAGATCGGCCAAGAACAAGTAATCAAGTTCATTTGGAAGAACATCATATGCCGGTTCGGTCTACCCCAGGCTATAATCTCCGACAACGGAAATTAGTTCGACGGCTTGGAAGTCATGCAAATCTGCGAGAAGTGGGGGATCAAAAAGTTGTTCTCGGTCCCCTACCACCCTCAGACGAACGGGCAGGTAGAGGCTGTAAACAAAATCCTCAAACACACGATCAAAGCACGACTCGAATCCAAACAAGGACGATGGGCGAGCGAGCTCCCGGATGTTTTGTGGTCTTACCGAACGACGACCCAAAACTCAACCAGCGAAACCCCGTTCGCCCTCGCCTTCGGAACAGAAGCAGTGATCCCTTCGGAGATCGCCGTCCTCAACCACCAAACTGAACAGGAAATGACGACGGACAATGATGTAGCCCGACGAATCGACTTGGACATGCTCGAAGAACGGCAACTGACCTCGGAAATGAAGAACATAATCCACAAAAGGAGGTCCGAGAAGTTCTTCAACTCGAAGGTCAAGGAAAGACGGTTCCAAGGGGGCGACCTAGTCCTCAAAAAGGTACAGACTCACACAGGAGTCTTTGGCCCGAATTGGGAAGGCCCCTTCAGGATATCTAAGTGGCTAACTAGGGGAGCCTACGAACTCGAACACCCAGATGGAACTCCGGATCAATACCCCTGGAACGCCGTGCATTTGAAGAAATACTACCAGTAAAAACTTTGTATTCAGTTACCCAATGTACACAGATTTTAATGAGATTCTTCGATCCTATATATATGATTTGCCTCGACGAAAACAAACAAACAAGAAGAGGACGACTCGCTCGCCATACAAGAGGTCTCCATCTAACCTGACAGACCTATGCAAGCGATCGCCCCTCCAAGCACAACGTATACCGTCGAGGGTCGCCTTCTAACATGGCGATCCGAGGTAGAAAAGTGCAGCCATGGTCCTGGAGGTCGATGGAACCGACATCTTCATCCATGCCAGGTTCCTTTGGGCTGCGATCGCTCGCCCTTCGTTTAAATACGAGTCGAGCGTAGCTGAAGGACCCTCCAAATAAATCTGTGGACATGCTCGCTCGCCCTCAAAGGTACATCATCTAACATGATGGACCCGGACAAGGCGACGCGTCCCTATCCCGTCACAACGTATACCGTCGAGGGTCGCCATCTAACATGGCGATCCGAGGTAGAAAAGTGCGAACAAGCCGCGGATGTGGAGTCGAATAAACTGACGATGCCCCGTGCAAGGACTCCTCCAGACCAAGACCGCTCGCCTTTCGTGTAAATACAAGGCGGGCACAGCCTAACGGAGGACCCTAACAATAAAGTGAGTCGCGAGACAGACCTATAGATGGAATGTCCCTCGCACACAAAGACACAGTTATGGAGGTCGGTCCATCGAACTCCGCGACCGTGCACGGTTCCTCAAAGTCGAAACAGTCGTCCTCCCTTGAAGATAGCTCACCAAACATACTATTTTTGTTCCCTTACTTACACTAAGTAAACAAAAACAAGGGGCAAAGTGGAGCTATTCCTACATGCGATCGGGAGGAAGGAATCATACATGATCGGCTTTTTTCAAACACACACATGACGATCGGTTTTATTCAAGAAATTCACAAGTAAGAATTTCGCGTGTACCAATGCATTCGGATCTATTCAGACAATTGTGCAAAGTCAAAGTGGTGCGGAACATTCAGACAGACGATCATACAAACAAGGCATCAGTTGCAATTATGTAAACACTTGTATAAATTCATATGCAAATATTCGGAAGAGGCGATCGTACATATAAAGAATCAGATGCAAAAAGAAGTATTTTATTCCATTCAAAATGATTGTACATACAAGCCCGAAGGCAATACAAGGAAAAACTGGAAATTACAAGCAAAGGAAAACAAAACAACTCCAGCATCACTCAGGCCACCCCCGCCTGGCCTTCGCCTCCAGCAGGCGGATTGGTGCGCGCTTCCTCACCCGCTTCAGGATAAACAAGTTTATCCGGAAACGGATACCAGCTCAGATCGATCCCTAAGTTGGTGAGGTCGAGTATCGGCAGGGAGAAGTCCGGCTGCAGAGGATGCTCGAGTACATAGGCTTTGAAGGTTTCCATCATAGGGCTGACCTCGAGCCCTACCTTCTTGGCAGCACGGATAGCGTCGGCATAAGCCATATAGTATGCGAAATCGCCGACGTACTCCACATTAAGGTAGGGATCGGTCTCGATCGCCTTTAACTGCTCCTTCAGCCCCGTGGCCGTCTTGTCCGCATCCGCGAGCTCGGCTACCTTGGCAGCCAATTTCCCCTTCGCTTTCTCCAGCTCGCCGTTGAGCCGGTCCACTATCGCCTTCAGCCCAGTGACCTCCTCCTGCGAGGCCACGTGCAACCGGAGAGCATCCGTCATCTGGTCACGAAACCGATCTGCCACCCCCCAGGACCGATCAAGCTCCTGCTTCATCCGGTCAAGGTCCTGTTTGGCTCGCTTGGCCGTCTCCAGGTACTCCTTCTCCATGGCCACTATCCGATTAGCGAACTCGGCATTCTGGTTCCGAGCAGCCTCAAGATCTTGATGGAGGCGAGCAGTAGAGGGTCGCCCCTCGTAATCCTTAACGGCTTGGGCGGCCATCGTCGTCGCCTGGAGAGTCAGGGCGAGTGTCGCCTGCATGGCATCTCCAGACCGCCGATGAGCAATCGCATCAAATTCGGTCGTCCAGGCCTTAGAAAGAGAGGTGATGGCCCAGGAGACGTAAGAAGGAACGTCGATGGATTGGCGCGGGGACTTGCTCGCCAAGAAATCCAACACCATCGGCGAAGTGTTCGGATCGGCAAGACGGATCCTGCAACACAAACAAAAAAGGAAGGAGTTAGTATACATCCTACACAAGTAGCCTAACCCAGAAAGATCATGCCAGTCTTACCTCGCGGCCAACTCGGGGTCGCGGCCGAAAAAGGGCTTCGGCGATCGCCGCAATTTTCAAGAAGGCCGCCGAGGCCAAAGACCCTTCCGCCATCGGGAAAGCAGAGATAGGCGGCGCAGCAACTAGCAGCACCACAATGGATGCCTCCTTAGCAGCAGTCGGCAGGGGCTCCTCCGGCCTCCGCCTCTTGTGGTTGTGCTGGAGCTGTTCCTCCTCCCGAGCTTCCGGCTCGACGAACGGCACTATAGTAGGTCTCTCCTCGGGGATAGTACGAGACGTCGTCGCAGGGGCACGACCCATCCTCTTTCCCTGGTGGAGACGACCCAGAAGACCGGGGTTCGACATCAAAATCTCTCTCGGGGGCACGACGTAGCGGGGAAAATGGATCTTTGTCAAATAAGAAATTCGGCCAAGTTAGACATCTATCTCAATAAGACGATCGTCAAGCAGAAAAGAGGAATTAAAAATTTATACCTGGAACCTTCAGGTGGCGAGGGAAGCGAAATAATCGAGCTCCCAACCAATGAGGTTCGTTGTTGACTGTGCGATCGTCGAGGTAGGAGTCCGGCAGACCGCGAATTCGCTCCCAGACGATCAAGAAATCAAAAGGGAGATCGCCAATCGCTGGAACAAGGGAGCCTGCAAAAAGGAAACCAAATTAGATCAGTTCAAGGTGTATCCGAACAAAGGGAGAGTTAAAACCCTTACTCGGATTCCTCTCCCGAAAACCGGTGGGGATAGGCAACTCATCCTCAGGCTTATCGCTCGACGCCGGCCTCCACGCTCCGCCGACCCAAAACCATTTCGTCAGGTCGCCCCGAGTCTTGTTCGGCACCCCGAGG
The DNA here is from genome assembly GCA_033398695.1 of Orobanche coerulescens. Classification (NCBI taxonomy): domain Eukaryota; kingdom Viridiplantae; phylum Streptophyta; class Magnoliopsida; order Lamiales; family Orobanchaceae; genus Orobanche; species Orobanche coerulescens. The sequence goes on along the minus strand of CM065805.1, from coordinate 21,357,604 downwards.
ACCACTCGGCCCATGCGACCCTGAATGTCGTAGCCGCCAACTGAGCCCTTCTGCGCCGTCAGCTTGAAGAGGTTGTTCATTTCCAGCGCAGAAGGTAGACGGAATAGCCGATGACCTTCAAAAAGTGTCAAAGTACTAATAATCTGCAGCCAGGCGTTCGACGTCAATTGGAGCGGCACCACATTCCAGGCGGTCAGCAGGTACGACACGGCGAACGGCAATGGGAACCGTAGACCGGCCTCCAGGATCAGTTCGTTAACGGCGACCATACCCTCGGGGGGTTGGTCGGCACGTTCGTTCTCCGAAGGCACATATAACGAGACATCAGAAGGGATATGGAATTTCGCCCTCCAGCGACTCAAGTCTTTCCTGGTTGCCGAACTCCGAATCTGACCGAGGGTCCACGGGGAGCGGTCCGCGGCCCGAAACGCCATCCGTTTCACGAGCTCATAGGGGTGGGCGACAGAGTATGCTCCGAAGTCAAACTGGGGACGTGGTCCGGCAATCCCATCCATAAGTCCGGCGAATTCCAGATAGGCAGGGCCGAACACACTGTTCAGCTCCCAGTATATCCTCAGCGCTTCATCCTTATCCACCGGCGAGTCCCTCTGCCCCGCCGCTGCCGCCGATCTCGCCGCGTCGGCCTCGTTAAAGAGCTCTTCAACCTCCACGGGTGAGATTCCCGCACGAATGGCCTCGACGACCGTCTCCATATGAAGAACCGCGGAGGTTTCTTCCCGGGCAGGCGAAGTCGCGGCGGCAGAAGAGCTATCAGCCTCATACGCTTCGGATCCTCCTCCAGACATGTTTCGAAGAGAAAAGGGGGGAGAGAATCTTCGTTCTTACCTAGAAAGGAAGTCGGTCGGCACAAGAAGCTTCAAAGAAATTCGGCAGAGTCTTGTCTAAAAGCAAGGGCGCATAAAGAGTTGAACTGAAGTGGCCCTAGCCCTTTTATAGGCAAAAGCAGGGACCTCTATGCAAATAGACGGAATCCCGGGGGCTGAAGCGCAACCGTCGGGGGGGGGGGGGGATGCATTAAATGCAGCCCTCGAAACCCGCGTACGCATCATTTCGAGGGCACGCCAGGCGACAAGTCTGACAAAACCATCGGACTCCCCCAACGGGAGCGCGACGCATGTCCCTGCAACGTTTTGAGAGCCCGCCTCCACTTCCCGCTATTTCCAGCGCATAAGGAGATCGTCCGGATTCGAAATCAGATCATCAAGGCGACGATCGTCCTTATCATAAAACAGACGAGTCAATCGTCTAAAGCAGGCGATCGCCAACAGTGCCACCTCACCCCATATTTTCAACATCGGAGCGAGCTGTGGGGAAATTGTTGTGCGGCGATTTATACGCCTCGATGGTGATCGGCACAATTGTCAAGAGCCGGCCAAAGAAGACAGATGCTGGGCAAGCGCCTAGCGATCGACGTCTGAGGCGATCGTCTATCGGCATCTGGCGATCGTCTATAATGTCCAACTGTAGACGATCGTCCCGTACCACGTATGAATCCGACATCCGTCAGATTCGTCGAAGACCGAATCTCGGATGAAGACCCACGTGCAGATCCGCAAAAGGCACCACAAGATAAGGCATTTTGACCCCAGCCTGTCACCACCTTCACACCTACCGACAGGCCCGCCGAAAGGTACAAAGTGGGTCCTCCCATGACAGTGGCTCAGTACGTATGTGGACTTCTCATTGGCTCGCACATCTGGCTGCCAGCAGCAGCCTCAGACTTTAAGGAAACAGTCCCACGTGATGGGGCGATCGCCCACCTTATTCTAATATAGAAAACGGCGGTCGCCCGCGATCGCCGGGGAGGACCTAGCAACTTCTTCTCCTATAAATAGAAGGCCTCCAACAGTGGCCTAAGGACGGTGGAATTACTTGAAGGAAACTCATTCACGTATACAGAACACAAAAAGCAAGAACTCACAGAGCATCATATCTGGTTCTTCCGACAATCTTCATACTCTATAGCTAAGATAACTAGAGTCTTTACACTCATTGTAATTGCACTCTAACATTAATATTTGTACTCCAAAGTATTTATATTAATAACATCTCGCGAGAGCATTCAAGCCCGGGACTAACAACCCCGGCAAATCTTGTGTTATTTACTTTCCCACAGAAGTGTTCTCGCATTTGTTTGTTACTCGACCATTCCAGCAATATCATCTCCGGATAATATTTTGGGTAACAACAGTACGTAACAAGGAAATCATAGCGTACGTAACAAAGCAAGATTAACATACGTAACTCTACGTGATTAACGTACGTAATGGGATATTTCAGTATTCAGATAAGAAGAACGTTGGAGATGACGTCATGGCATAGGTCAGTATGCAACAGACATATTGTCTATTGATAACGTACATAATGTAAGATTGGTTAACGTACGTAAAACAGAAGACGAAGGCTACTGGACTGTTTTTTGAAGAGGATAATGTACGTAACATGTAGACGTTAATGTACGTAAGATGGCTAGCGTACGTAATGAAGTGTCAGAAAGCTAACGGCTAGTTGGAAGAGAAATGCCTATAAATACCACTTCTAATGGTATTCATCATACAACAACGCAAAGCAAATGACTCATTGATCAGATATTCATATTGATATTCTTGTTGTTGTAATTGTGCTTATATTGATAGTCTGAGTGTTTATACATTCAACACATACACGAGAGGTAAAAGAAAAGATACGATTAGATTCAGTGTTATTAGGATCAATGATCCGGCATTGTTAGAATCACAGTCGATATATAAGTGAGGTTTATCTAGTACCGATAGAAAGCTAGAGTGGTTGATTCCTTGTCCAATAGAAAAGGAAAACGGTTTAACTTGGACCGACACAAAGACAAGTACACACGGTAATATCTCGACCGATAGAAGAGAGATTGAACGGTTTACTCGGACAGATAGAAGACGATCTTGTAACGGTTATCCCTCGACCGATAGAAGAGAGGTGCAGAGGTTGATCTTCATCCTATTGAAAAAGATACCGATAGAGGACGTAGGCACGTTTGGCCGAACCTCTATAAATCCGTGTGTCGATTTACTTTCCGCACTTTATATTTACGCTTCCGCACAACGGCGCTAATACCATATTGTTCCAACAGTATAGACGAAGTCTCGCCCCTCAGCTCTTCCATAATTATCTCGCTCATGGGCTTGTGACTAATCATACAATCCTCTTCCAGAAATCGGGCATTGGTGCTAACAATGACCTTCTGATCCTGGGGACTATAGAACAAGCCACCCTTCGTTCCCTTAGGATATCCTACAAACACTCACACTTCTGTACGAGATTCCAACTTATCAGTTTCCTTATTCAGCACATGTGCTGGAGTACTCCAAATCCGAACATGTCTTAGACCAGGCTTTCGCCCACTCCACAGCTCTGTGGCTGTTTTTGGAACTGATTTTGAAGGCACCATGTTTAGAATGTACGTCGCTGTTTCTAAGGAGTATCCCCAAAATGAAATAGGTAAATCCGAATAACTCATCATTGATCTAACCATTTCTAAAAGAGTTCTATTCCTTCTTTCAGCCACACCATTTTGTTGTAGAGTTCCCGGCGCGGTGAGCTGGGATGAAATCCCCTCATTCGCCAAGAAATCCAAAAATTCCCCACTAAGGTATTCGCCACCACGATCAGATCGTAGTGACTTGATACTCTTACCATGACGCTTCTATGTTCCAGCCTTGAAGTCTCTGAACTTGTCAAAGGCTTCAGACTTACGTCGCATCAAATAGATGTATCCATATCTCGAATAATCATCTACAAACATGATGAAGTATTCGAAACCACCCCTAGCCTGGATATTCATTGGACCACATACATCCGTATGAACCAATTCTAACACATTCTGAGCACGGTTTCCCTTGGTTTTAAAAATCCTTTTGGTCATCTTACCTTCCAGACAGGATTCACAAATTGGAAATGTCTCAACTTGGAGATCATCCAATGGGCCATCATCTACCAATCTTTGAATCCTCCCAAGGTTTACATGCCCCAACCGTAAATGCCACAGATATGTTTGGTTTATGCTTGAACGTTCTTTTCTATTTTTAGGTTTAGACAAAGAGTTAAGTGTTTTATGCATAGGAGTTTGTGCAGTATCAACGACACATAGTCCATCATTAAAAATACCTTTGCAAATATATTCACCGTTTCTTCTCCTAATAATGGCATCATCATCAAAAGAACTGAATAACCATCGTATTTTAATTTAGAAACCGAAATTAAATTCAATCTAAAATCCGGTACTAATAATACATTATTGAGGACTAATGATTTATCATTAATCTTCAACTGCACGACTCCCACTGCAACAGCCATAAGCCTGGAATAATCGCCCCAGTTGATGGTAATCTCGCCCGCACTAAGATGCTTGGTTACCTGAAAACCATGCGAGTCAAAGCAAACATGATCAGTGGAGCCTGAATCAACTATCCACGAAGTGGAAGAACAAGCTGCCAAACATGTTTTGACTACTAGTGCACGAGACATACCTTTCTTAAAAGCAGGGCAGTCCGCTTTAAAATGTCCTTTCTGACCACACTTGTAGCATTTTCCCTTTGGCTTTTTGTTCGCCTCGAGGTGAGGAGCCTTGCTTTTCACCTTGAGAGTTGCCACTTGCTTCTGGCCAACCTGCCTTTTCTTCTTTCCCCATTTGGGTTTGGAAGAAGTAGCACCGATTGCCGCAAGAATCTGATGATAACCTTGTTTGAAGAGACCTTCAGCAGATTGAAGCTCTGTCAGAAGTTCCGCCAAAGTATATGTCCTACGGTTCATATTGTAGTTAAGGCGGAACTACTCAAAGCTTCTTGGTAAGCTGCCCAAGATAATATCGACCTGCTATTCCGCATCGATAGTCGCCCCCAGTATGCTCAGTTTGTTCAAATGAGACATCATTTTCAGAACATGATCCCTTACTGGGGTCCCTTAAGACATTTGGGTTGTCATAAACACCCTCATTACATTTTGTTTAGCCGCCCGGTTCTGATGATCAAATATCTCGGTGAGATTTTTCATCATTTCCGCGGCTGAGCCCATCGTCTGATGCTGATGCTGCGATATATTTGTCAGTGAAGCCAAAATGTAACAGCGAGCCATCTCATCAGACTTCTTCCATTTTCGGAATTCATCTAACTCTCCAGGAGTGTCATCCGGTTCTGGATCCAAAGGGCTCTCCTCAGTTAAGGAAAATTTATGCCCCTCAGCAGTCAGGACAATGTCAAGATTTCTTTTCCAATCGGCAGAATTAGTGTCATCAAGTTTATTTTCTTTGAGAATAACAGCTAGTGGATTGAAAGACATCTGAGATAAAAATAAAAAACATCCATCACATAATGCATAGCAAAATATATCGAAAAACCTCAAAACACAATATATATGCTAGCAACCAACACCTCGAAAAATCCGCATATGCAAAGCCACGATCGTGTGGACGTTTACACACACATTTTTCAAGAAGAGTTTTGCGTCTTTAATTTTACCATCTAGTCAACTTACGTTATGACAAGTAAAATTAATAGTTGGTTCCTCTTGGCCATGTATTAATTAACATAGATTCCGATGGGGAGCTTATTAATTAATACACTTAAGTGAATAACATAATTTAACATCCTTAAAATATTATCTTTTAAATAATAGTCCTACAGATGGAGAGGTCCTATCATGAAAAATAATATTTACCTTATGTTATCATTTTGAAATTTAAAACTAGTGAACCTATAATTAGCACATCTGATATGGATGAAGACCCTAATGTCAACGTGCATGCTAATTACTTCACAATTTAAATTAATTATGGAGGCCAATTTGATTTTATTTTTAAAAAATAAATCAATTTAATCACTTAGTTATTTTAGCCTTAAGGTTTTTAATTTTCTCGTCCTAACATGCAGAAAACATATCACGCATACATTCATACATGCCCTATCCGAGAAAATCTCCGACTCAATCTCTCCCACTGAATCAAGCATCTCGTCGCTCCTCCCCGGCCGGGCATGGATTTCCAAAATTAAAATTTCACTTTTATGCAAAATTAATTACATAAAAAATTAATTTTAGATCCCGACTCTCCATCGGACACAACGAATGGCGGTGAAACGGACCGGACCAAAAACTAGACGACCGAATGTAACCAAGAAACCTACGCCCGTGGCTCTGGCAAGATGCTCGCGCCGCTTCGGCAGTAAATATGTGCCGGCGGCAGCCGTCATTGCTTGGCGCGGCCGCTTAGCGATCCGGATTCGCTCTATTTATTCGTGATCCTGTCCTTACCGAATTTGATTACAATTTTATACAAAATAAAATACATCGAAATTACAACAAGATTATACGAAAAATAAAACACCTAGAACTACCCGCATATTTTCTCACGGGAAAAACTATTACATGCCTCAAAACCGGGCCAAAACCAACAATTGCATAAATAATAAAATTAAATAAATAAACCATTCACATAAACCATGATAATTGGATCATATCACCTGCAATAACACATCTAGCAAAATATTCCAACACCAAAATACATGAATATTTAAATTGCTATCAATTAATTAAAAAAGCAAAAAGCCTAAAAATCCATCCCCGATACCAATTATTGGAAGTAAAAACGCAGCGGAAGCGAAGTTAGGGAAAGTTGATAATTGCATTTTACGCATCCACGATCATAAGATCTATTTAGGCATGCTAATTAATTAATTACTAAGACTGATAAGCAATTTAAATATTATTTATTATTTATTAATTAAATATTTTGGTAATTGAAATATCCTAATCTAGATCTAAAAGATCATAGGATATTACCTTTGAAACGAAGTGGTTGCTTTTGTATTGATCACCTTGTATTTCTACCTTTAGACCTTATAGAGTATGATCCGCCTTAACCCAAACGTTGTGTGGGCAACGAGCTACCGGATCTTGCTTAGATACAATATGGATCGGCCAAAATTCCTTTTGTATGTGGCCACTTGATTTTTCTTCGTTTTCTAATATTTTATGAACACTCTTAGCAAATTAATGTGTTATCTAAATTGTAGAATCAAAGACACAAGTCTAGATCTACAATTAAACACAAGAGGAAAAATTTGATCTCACAACCTTGCAAAAGGAGTACAAAATCGCCCCCCATATTGTCCTATTTATAGGCTCTTGGACTACTACTAGGGATTTTAAGGAGGATAATGGAAAGACTCACAATAGATTTCATCTTACCATATTAGGACTCTTCCTAATATAATGAATCTATTAATATCAACTCAGTCCACTAAAAAGTTGATATTGCACTTCCTACCAAAATCCCAAATTACGAAATTGGGCTCCTTATTAAATATATTATTTCCCGTGTTTAAGATATCGAATGTCCATTAATTAATTATAAGCTACTGACAACTTTAATTAATTAATATCTTATCCAAGAGTAGTACCACTAGAAACTTATTATTATATCGGAATTAAATCCCCCTGCAGGGGTTAATATAATAATCATTATCGAGATCCTCAAGGGGACATCATCAACCCGCACGAGTCGGGACATGATTTCTAGTAATAATAATAACTGTTGTATAAATAATATTATTGCCCAAGATACGAGGATTATTGAGTCGATCATTTTGACTCTCACCCATGGTAAATCAAAGCAATAAGTATTATAAATACATAATTAAATATTATATACTTAGAATTAAGAAATAATAATTATCCGAGATTTACACTCTTCTTACAGTCAGTACAGAAGACACTATCTCACCTCGATCCAGTTCAACGTATGCAAATATACTAATGTATGCTAATAGTCAAGACCAACTAATCTCAAGCATACACTACAACCATTTATATAATTTGCCTAATAACTATATAGGTTGTGAACTATTATATTATTTTATAAGGCACCGATAATGTGATCTACCGTATGACACCAACACACCACATTATCTACAATATAAAATAATTAGACATTTCCTTTGCATAACCATAATGTGAATAAATATGCAAAACATGTGATTAAATGTAATTAATATTCTCATAGGTCGTTACAGGGAAATAAGGTAATACAAGCATAAACTATGCTTTGCAGTATACAACCCTAACACGACCCTCAAGGAATTTCCAAGAAACGGGCCGAGTCACTCGACTCGTATACCGGACGTTCGTCAAATGAATCCGTTAAATACACTCCGTTTATTTCCAATGTATTTATACTAATTAATCAATCCAATTAATTAATTACATCAAATACAAATATATTTCTCTAGGAAATATAATTTATGAATTAAATTAATTACCAGTAACTTAGTTTCAATTCATAAGACCGCTATTTGATTTATCCAATAAATCATAATTAGATATCCAATATCTAATATTATTAGAGAGATAATAAATTCACATTTATCCATCAACGATCCTGATGCGCGACTCCGTAGGTCCGTCTCAGCCGGCATTGGGAGGAACTAATGAGTGTGGGCAGTACTTAGCCAGTCTAGCGGGCCGCATTGTAAACCCCGACTGAGAACGAATGAAGGGATCATTCCAGAACTATTTTGTCGTGAATACCATATACGTATAGACCCTTCATCAGATGTTCCGGTCAAGTCTTCGGGTCACGGTAAAGTCAAACCCTACTGTTGACTAGACACTATACATGTGTTAATGCAAATCAAGACCGACTAATTACTAGTGTATCTAATACGACTAGATGAAAATGCTTTGGCCAAAGACTTATGATCTTATTTGCCATTAACTGTAAAGGACATTCGACTGCTAACTAAAAGGAGATAGAATCCTTTCTTGGCGTACAGTAAAGACTGCTACTTGCCCGTATAGTCCGCACTTCGAGGTTGACTCAGCAATTAAGCAAATGAGTCTAACTACTCTAATGACCAACTAAACGTCACAAGCACATCTCCTACTGAACCCTCAAGTCAAAGGTCCACGTATACTATCACAACCTTTCGATTCGTCATCGACTCTCCGAAAGTGAATACCGTGTGACAGAATCAAGTATGAGTCGTGTTTGAGTATACTGGTCCCACTAATATTCTTAGAACTATGCTATCAAGACATGCACACGTCCTAACATCAGTTATATAAGTCTTACTCAAAACTTAATGCCCATTTAAGTTTATCGACTTGCGAACGGTTTACATAAATAAACTTTAAACACTTCCAGTGTATTTTCTCTTTTTCGATAACGAGAATGGAATGTTAGATTTATTTACATGGACTTCACTTCAATGTTTACCAAATCAAGAATGCATTTGAAATACATAAATAGTGAATGAATCATATTGCCTTTTAATAATTATTCCATAATTACAAGTACAATGCCCCTACTCTCTCATCCCCTGAGTTGTATTCGAGGGCATATTCCTAACAATCTCCCACTTGCACTCAATGCCACACATCATGGTATCCAATACCCATGTTCTTCAGATGTCTTTCTAAGACGGCCTGAGATAATGGTTTAGTCAGCGGGTCAGAGACATTGCCCTCTGAGTCTACTATTTGCAACGAAACATATCCTTTTTCAACCATCTGTCGAACGATGTGATACTTTCTCTCTATATGTTTGGTGTTGTGGTGAGCCATTGGCTCCTTGGCTTGGGTGACAACTCCATCATTATCACAGAATAGTGATATAGGCAGCTCCGCATTAGGCACCACTTGAAGTTCTTGCACAAACTTTTGTATCCAAAATGCTTCTTTGCTTGCCTATGAGGCAGCTTGGTACTCTGCTTGGCAGGTGGAATCTACAGTAGCGCTTTGCTTGGAGCTTCTCCAAGATACTGTTCCTCCATTGAGAGTAAACAAATACCCAGATGTTGAATTAGACTCATCCTTGTTTCCTTGAAAATCAGAATCGGTGAATCCAACCACCTTCAGTTCTCCACCACTGTAAGTAAGAACCATATCTCTAGTTCTTCTCAAGTACTTAAGAATGTTCTTGATGGCAGTCCAGTGTTCCCTTCCTGGGTTTGCTTGAAAATGACTTACCATACTAACAGCATAGGCTAAGTCTGGTCTCGTACACAACATAGCGTACATGAGGCTATCAACTGCCTAGGCATAGGGTAGCTTACTCATCTCTCTTTTGTCTTCCTCACTTTGAGGACATATTTTCATGGTGAGATGAATTCCATGTCGCATGGGAAGGAACCCTCTTTTAGATTCATCCTTCTTGAATCTTCTCAGGATTTTATCTATATAGAGGGCTTGGGAAAGTCCTATCATTCTTCACGGTCTATCTCTGTAAAGACGGATCCCTAGAATATAGGAAGCTTCTCCCAAGTCTTTCATGGAGAATGTTTTATAAATCCAAGCTTTCACAGTGCTGAGCATTGCTACGTTATTTCTTATAAGTAGAATATCATCTACATATAGTACTAAGAACGCAATGTTGCTCCCACTGACCTTTTTATAAACACATGGTTCTTCCTCATTTTGCATGAAGTCAAAGTCCTTGACTGCTTCGTCAAATCGAAGGTTCCAACTCCAAGAAGCTTGTTGCAGCCCATAAATGGCTCGTTGTAGCTTACACACCTTATGAATATTAGCTTTGGACAAAACCCTTAAGCTGTTCCATATAGATTTCCTCCTCGAGGTATCCATTTAGAAAAGCCATTTTGACGTACATCTGCCATATTTCATAATCGTAATAGGCAGCAATGGCAAGCATTATGCGAATCAACTTGATCATAGCTACGGGCGAGAAGGTATCATGATAATCGATCCCTTCTCTTTGGGTATAACCCTTTACCACAGGGCTGGACTTATAGGCATCAACCTTGCCATCCCCATCAGTCTTTCTCTTATAGATCCATTTACTTCCAATAGGCTTCATGCCAGTTGGTAGATCTACTAGAGTCCAGACCTGATTGACATGCATCGAGTCTATCTCAGATTCCATTGCTTCTTGACCTTTTTCGGGGTCCACATCTACTATCGCTTGGTCATAGGTGATAGGGCCCTCCTCACGGCTATCAGGTGCGTCGTGGAGACCCAGTTCCTCGACATGTGTATAGCCATACCTCTCAGGTAAGTGAGACACCCTATCAGACCTTCGAAGTGGAGGTTGTGTTACAATAGGTTCGGTTCGTGATCCCTGATCAGATGTCTCCTCAGGACTTTCATTATGCTCTTCCAAAGAGATATTTCTACCCGAGCCACCTTCTTGAATGAACTCATCCTCAAGGAAGTGCACTTGTAAAGCCACAACGACCCTATGGTCTTCTGGCATGTAGAATAGATAACCCATCGAATCCTCTAGGTATCCAATGAAACGTCCCTTGATGGACCTCGCTTCCAGTTTGTCCACCTTAGCCTTTTTGACATAGGCTGGACATCCCCAAAACCTTATGTGATTAAGACTTGGTTTCTTACCCTTCCCACATCTCATGCGGAGTGATATGAACGAATTTGGAAGGACATCTATTAAGGATATAGGCAGCGGTAAGTAAGGCGTACCCCCATAGGTAAATTGGTAAATCAGTGTAATTCAACATGGAGCGGACCATGTCCAACAAAGTCCGATTTCTCCTTTCTGAAACACCATTTAGCTGTGGGGTTCATGGCAACGTGAATTGTGTAACTATTCCATGTTCCTTAAGGAACTCATCAAACTCCGTGCTCATATATTCGCCATCTCGGTCCGACCGAAGTGCTTTGATATGACATGCAGTCTGTTTCTCAACCAGGGCCTTAAATTCCTTGAATTTAGTGAAGGCTTCGGATTTATGTTTCATCAAGTACACAATCCCATACCTAGTATGATCATCTGTGAACGTTATGAAATATTGATATCCATCTCGGGATGCTTCCAAAGCACCACAAACGTCGGTATGTACCAATCCAAGTTTTTCAATAGCCCTTTCAAATGTCCCTGTGAAGGGGGACTTAGTCATCTTGCCTCTAAGGCAGGATTCACAAGTTGGATAGGGTTCTACATCCAATGGACTTAAAAGTCCATCTTTCTCCATTTTGTGAACCTTGGTCTGACCAACATGACCAATTCTAAGGTGCCACTTAAGAGCTTGATTAGTATCTTGCCTGCCACGTTTCCTAGTTATAGTGTTCACTGTTGATTTATTTTGTAAGTTCAGATGATATAAACCATTCAATAACGTAGTTGTGCCAATCAATTTATTTCGAAAATAAATTTTACAGCTACCATTGCCAATGAAGAAAGAAAATCCTTTCCGGTCCAAGACTGGAATGGACACAATGTTTTTATGCCCCTTGGGCAAAACAAGTACTTCATCTAACGTCAAAATAAAACCAGATTCTAAACCCAGTAGGAGTGATCCAATATCAGTTGCCTCGACACTTTGTTCGCTTCCGATAGTGATCATCACTTCCCCAGCTTCAATCTGCCTACTTCATTCCAGATTCTGATTCATAGTACAAATATGAGAAGTAGCACCTGAATCCAGAATCCATGAAGTAGAATATACAGTAGCGGAACAATTGGTTTAAAAAACAAAAAGTTCCGTACCTGATGTGCCATTAATCTTAGGACAAGTCCTACGCCAGTGGACCAGCTCACCGCATTCAAGACATTTGTACATAGGTTTTGGACCGCCTACCTTCTGAACCTTTAGGGCCTTGCCCTTTCCTTCCTGCACCCCTTTCTTGGGTTTATATTACTCGTAGGTCTTTTTCTTCTTGTTCTTGGACCTCCGAGGCCCAGAAGAAATCACAAAAGCAGCCTCCCTCGGTTTAGTCTACATGTTAGACTGTGCCATCACCAGTTTATTCATTAGCCCAGCTAATGTGCATGAGATCTCATTACAATTAGAATTCATTACAAACTGCATGAAGGAGTCAGGCATAGATTGAAGAATGAGATCAACTTGAAGGGATAAATCCATATTAAAGTTGAGAACCTCGAGCCTCTCAATCATAGAGATCATCTTGAGGACGTGGTCTCCCACTTTTTCCCCTTTCTTCATCCTAGCACTGAATAACTACTTCGATATCTCATATCTAGCAGTCCTACTGTGCTCTCCATAAAGTTCGATCAAGTGTGCGAGAATCGCGCCAGCGTAAGTCATTTTCTCGTGCTCTCGCACTCATTAGTCATTGAGCCCATCATAAAGCCAAAGACCAGCACGTCATCCTTGACCCATTTTTCATGGACATCAATCTCTTCTTGATTACCCCTAGTCCGGATTGGAGTCAGTGGAATGTCCACCTCCAAGACGTATCCCAGAGACTCCATGCTGAGAACAATCATCAGATTCCGCAACCAGTCAACGAAGTTGGGGCCAGTTAGGAGATTCTTTTCAAGTAGTATTGCAAGTGGGTTCTTTGCCATTTTAGAGAGATATTGTTTCAGTTCTCTGCATTGATTTAGACAAGATTGAACTAGTGACTTGATTTATTATGACCGAGTATAGAATTTAAGGGCTTGTATATTTCTTATCTCGGCTCCCACTAATTTTATCAGAATTACACACTCCCATGTTATAACCCAGAAGTTATGGTAACATCGACTTCTTAGTGGTGATCAAGTTCTTTACAAATTTTAACAGACGCAATCTGTCAGGTTTCTTGCCTATTAATTTATGTAAATTGGTGTCCAACACCAACCCGTCCAAAAGATGATTTGATCTTCTTTTACCTCTAATCTTCATGCCCTCAACCTATCAGGTTTCTTGGCAATCCAGAATATCTAAGTTGTTGACCATCAACGTCTATCAGTCTGACTATTGAATCTCGCCCGGCAACCTATCAGGTTTCTAGGGGCGAAATTTATCACCAACCGAAGGCATCTAATGCACTCAAGAATTTTTCAATTCTACCAAATGTACTACCCCGATAACTTGAAAGCATAGCACACCAGCTCAGGTGTCAATTTTCTACGAGTTTGATGGAGGGTAGGAAACCTCGTAACCTTTTTCAAACTTAGTCTGTTTGTAGTCGGGAATATTTTGCGATTAATGTTACACTTTGCATATTAATTCATTTATAATCACGTTTGTATTTGTCAATCATTCAAAATGAAAAACAGTAAATAGCAACCTAGTTACTATCAACATATAGCTCATGGACTTTTTCCTAAGTACTGGGCAAGCGAATGGCCCAATAAAGAAAAAAAACAGTCTTCGATTCTTCGTCTTCTCGGTCGGTTGTCTTCGGTCTTCGTCATAGCCAAATAAATAATTACATCATTGAAAATGCATCCTATTATACAAATTTCTAGTAAAAATAAATAGGCTCAAAACGGCCTTTACAACCCAATCGAATCGAACAAATCAAAACTAAGTCCACGAGCTATATCACCATCATAAGAATTCCACACAACATGTAACGACAATGAAATCAAATAAATAATTTTAATATATATAAATCCAATTAATCTATAAAAATTAATCTATTCAATTTTACATTATTAATCCAGTTAATATAAATGGCATTAAAATTAAATAGTCAATTAATGTATTAATCCAATCAATATACAAATGAATCTATTCATTTTTAAAGGTATTAATCCAATTAATACCAATAATCGTCATTCTAATTCGTTCGAAGTAATCAGGCCAAAAATAATATTCTCGTTTAATTAATTTCCCTTAACACAAAAAATTCCAAATATTAATTTAGTCAAATTTAAATCCAATTTAAATTTCGGGAAATAATTACAATGAAATATAAACTTAAAACGGAGTCCCGGACTATCCGGTATTAGGCCCAGCCCGTGGCCCGATTCAAAATAGGGCCAAAACCTGAGAGGTGGCATGGCCGAGCCATGCTCGGCTGACAGGCCGAGACCCTCTCGGTGACCTGGGCAGGCAGCCCAGGCAGTGCTGCCGGCACCACTGACGGCAACCCGTTTCCTCATTTTTTTCGGCTCGTTTCCAAAGACGTGATGTCACAACGAACACTTTAAATATCTACGATTATACCGATAATGATTCTAAATCATTAATATCAACCAATATCATTCAAAATGCACAAATAATCGTATATACGGTATCATTAACCTCGCTCTGATACCACTGTTGGGATTCTGGAAATAAAAACGAATACACAGTGGAATAATAATAAAGAATCCCAGACAGGATCGATCAAGTAACGTATATACGAAAAGAAAAATTAAGATAAAAGGATTAAGGTCCTATACCCTTGAAACCTTTGATAATATCTTCGTAAGTTGATAATGATCACGAACCCGAGCACGAGCACGAGCACGAAATCCCTTCGTCTCCAACACAGAAAATACGATGCCTCTACGTCACCAAGATGATGAAAAATCAAGAAAAATTTCTCTCCCCTCTCTTGAACTTGCTCTCAGCCGAATCACCCTCACAAAGGTGGAAATGTGTTGGTGATTATATGTTGGTGAAGATGATAATGATATCAAAACACCACAAGACAAAATGGAAGATATAATATCAAAACAATATCTTCACCTAATCACCAAGGTTGGAATAATGTGTAAAGTCTTAATCAAAGACTACACTCCATGTGAGAGAAAGATAAAAGGGGCGGCCCACAAGGAATTTCCAAGAAACGGGTCGAGTCACTCGGCTAGTGTACCGGACGTTCATCAAACGAATCCGTTATATACACTCAATTTTGTTTCCAATGTATTTATACTAATTAATAAACCAAATTAATTAATTACATCAAATACAAATATATTTCTCTAAGAATTTAGGAATTAAATTAATTACCCAGTAACCTAATTACAATTCATAAGACCGCTATTTGATTTATCCAATAAATCATAATTAGATATCCAATATCTAATATTATTAGAGAAATAATAAATTCACATTAATCCGTCAACGATCCTGATGCGCGACTCCGTAGGTCCGTCTCAGCCGGCATTGGGAGGAACCAATGAGTGTGGGCAGTACTTAGCCAGTCTAGCGGGCCGCATTGTAAACCCCGACTGAGAACGAATGAAGGGATCATTCCATAACTATTTTGTCGTGAATACCATATACGTATAGACCCTTCATCAGATGTCCCGGTCAAGTCTTCGGGTCACGGTAAAGTCAAACCCTACTGTTGACTAGACACTATACATGTGTTAATGCAAATCAAGACCGACTAATTACTAGTGTATCTAATACGACTAGATGAAAATGCTTTGGCCAAAGACTTATGATCTTATTTCCCATTAACTGTAAAGGACATTCGACTGCTCACTAACAGGAGATAGAATCCTTTCTTGGCGTACAGTAAAGACTGCTACTTGCCCGTATAGTCCGCACTTCGAGGTTGACTCAGCAATTAAGCAAATGAGTCTGACTACTCTAATGACCAACTAAACGTCACAAGCACATCTCCTACTGAACCCTCAAGTCAAAGGTCCACGTATACTATCACAATGTAATACCCCCGATATATTCGGGAATATTACAGCGCCGTAAATCCTTTACATAAGGATTTACAAGGCTGAAGAATTGAACAAGCATAAAAAGGTACTAACGAATGGAAATAACGGAATTACAATACATCAGTTCTGACCAAATACAGAAATAGTACAATTGTTCAACAGAACTCAATAATTTATCACCAAATTCAAATCCATCACAAATGACTTCATACTCGAGTACTTATTGAAATAACGAATAAACAACAGATAAATAAACCCGGTCGGGACATCACTCTGCACCCTCGTCGTCATACAGTTCCAGTGGTTGTTTCCACGCTCTCCTGGATCCTGAACACAACCAAAATGTTCACCCCCGAAGGGGTTAGCATAACGATGCTAGTACAAGTACCATAACATATTATTCATATCTCACGAAGAATAATAATAACATAAACGACAAAATACCAACGAGTCTTCTCCTACGAGAAACTCAAACATAACATACACAACTGATAATCACAACATGATATCAATACATACACATGGTAATTCCATCGATCCAGCGTTCACTGCCTAGAACCCACGATGATCCCGTCAGACCAACCCGTGGTGGAAAAACCCGTCCGATGATCCAGCGCACGCTAGCATAGATCCCTCGATGATCCCGTCGGACCAACACGAGGTGGACATACAATAACGACATACATGCACGAAAATATGTATAAAAACAATACATAAAACAATTAAGGTACTTGCCTCGATTTGAAGACAATAACAACACTTCCACGAAAATGAACACTCGAAGATCGTCCTCCTCAATCAATCACGTAACGAGACCAAACCTTAACAAAAGAAATGATATAGGATTTATCTCACGTCGTATGAATGTTTAACAATTCGATTCACGGCCAAAATTCCATAAAATGCAATCTGCCCGAACTGCTTAGCGCACGCTAAGTACTCTGTGTAGCGTGCGTTAAGTCTGCCCGATAGCGCACGTAAACAACAAAGACTAGCGTACGCTAACTATGCATGGTCAGTACTTCACTGACCAGCCTACTGACTCGTCTGATGGTCTAGCGTACATTACGTATCAAACATAGCGCACGCTAACTCGTGATCGATAGCGCACGTTAAACTCCATAGCATAGCGTGCGCTATCTATGCATGGCAGTTTACTGCTGAGCAGTAAACTGTTCTTGCCATGATTGAAACAATGAAATCTTGCGTGATAATTCATGTTACTTCCATGAATACCATGTTCATACCCTTATGAATGATTTTACGGATAAAGACAACTTCAGATTCAAGGATATGCATACCAATATAAAACCATATTCCATTCCGACTTCAAATCTTCATACGACAATTCGAAAAGCTTAACGGTCGATATCAACACCTCTATATCAATCCATATTATCATACTAAAGTTGATAAACGTTCTACATATACTAGATAAATCCTTCCATGATCAAACCTTTAGATTTATCTAACAATAAGGATGTTAACGTCTAGTCCAAGATTACTATGAAATCATCCATTAGATTCGGTTTACCAATGATAGAAGCTTCTCTTCACATATTCAGTGTAATAAGATTCGAATCATGATGATTATAATCAAGGTATTTAAGGCTTATTCATCTCACTATTCCAAACATGATATACTTGGATAATTCATCTATGAAAATCCATATCTTGTTAACATGATCATCCAAATCGTTAGAATCCAACTCTAAGTCTGGAGATAGATTGAACATACCTTAAAATGATGAAAATCACTGAACCGTAAGGTAGAATCCAACTCCGGTTGGTTGTATGCCACTCCAAGGTGCTATTCCTCTTCAATGATTTCTCCCAAGTGATAACCAATGTATAAACATCAACAATATGTGTTCTAAGTGTATAGGAGTATTATTACAGCTCTCTGAACTCTCAAGGATGAAGAATGGGCGAAAGAAATGAAAGCCAAAACGGTTGTTGTCCCATTTATAATATTATGCATTTTAACAAGTTAGCGCACGCTACTAAGCATTCCTTAGCGTGCGCTAATAATGGTTGACTTCAGAATTGTCCGGGTGCGTCTGCGGGAATCTTATCCGGACCCATGTCCCGGCTGGCGCATGTGCTAGCTGTCCCACTCAATAATTGAGTCCTTAGCGCACGCAACTCCTACCTGCATAGCGTGCGCTAATAACAGCCCGATAGCGCGCGTTAAGATACATTCTTAGCGTGCGCTATCACGAGGTTGCATGAGCAATTTTGCAAGTTTCTATACTTATGTATAATGATATCAATGCACGAAATATCATACTCCAATAATCAAAATCACCAATCCGAATAATACATGGTTTGAATACAGATGAAATACACTGTAATAAATCCGGATATTACATACTCTCCTACTAAAAAGGAGTTTCGTCCCGAAACTCAAGACGAAAATAACTCGGGATATCTAGACTTCATATCAGCTTCCGTTTCCCAGGTGGCTTCTTCCATTCCGTGACGTGACCACTGAACTTTGACCAAAACGATTGGTTTGTTCCTCAGTTGCTTAACTCGACTCTCGAGTATCTTGGTAGTCTTTCTTCAAACGTCCCATCTCGCGCGACTTCGATCTCGCCAAATCAATGATATGGTGGGATCTGGTATATACCTCTGTAACTGGGATACGTGGAACACGTTATGAACATGGCACAATGACGGCGGTAATGCTAATCTGTATGCCAACTCCCCAACTCTCTCGAGGATCTCAAATGGTCCGATATATCTCGGACTCAGCTTTCCTTTCCTTCCGAAACGAAAGATTCCCCGAGTAGGAGAAACTTTCAAAAGTACGTGATCTCGATCAACTCCAATGGCGGCGGCGTGCGTCCGCATAGGATTTCTCGCGACTGGGCGGTCAATGACCTTTCACGAATTAAGGCTATCTTCTCTCGAGTCTGCTCGATCAACTCTGGTTCTGTTCCGATCAAGTCCGATGAATCGTCCCAGCATGGGGGCGACCTGCATCTTCTTCCGTATAATGCCTCAAACGGTGCCATCTTAATAGAAGCATGCCAACTATTGTTGTAGGTAAATTCAATCAACGGTAGATGAACTTCCCAATCGTTTGACCAATCTAAGGCACAGGACCTTAGCATGTCTTCCACCATTTGTATAGTTCTCTCAGATTGTCCGTCAGTCTGCAGGTGATAGGCTGTACTGAAATTCAATTCGGTCCCCAAGGCCTTATGAATTGCTTTCCAAAAGTGAGACACAAAATGACCGTCTCGATCAGAAACAATGGTCTTCGGCGTACCATGCAATCGAACTATCTCCAAAATAAATACTCGTGCCAACCTCTCTGGTCCCCACGTATCCTTAATACCTAGAAAATGAGCCGATTTGGTTAAACGATCAACTATCACCCAAATCATATTCATTCCTGTCCTGGTTTTTGGCATATTAGTGATAAAGTCCATCGATATGTCCTCCCACTTCCATTCAGGAATCGGGAGTGTCTTCAACATTCCGGCAGGCCGTTGATGCTCGATCTTAACCTGTTGACAAGTCAAGCATTTCGAAACATAGTCCGCTACGTCTTTCTTCATGTTGCCCCACCAGAAATTCTGTTTCAAGTCCTTATACATTTTACTGGTGCCCGGGTGGATAGAATAGGGCGAACTATGAGCTTCCTTCATAATCGTCTGTTTCAGAACATCAACATCGGGAACGCAGAGTCGGTTCTGAAATCTCAAAACTCCATCGTCATGAATTATGAATCCGGGGGCCTTTCCTTTGATCACTTCATCATGTAACCGAATCATCAGAGGATCATCTGCCTGTCTAGATTTGATTTCTTCGGTTAAAGATGAAGTTATCTCCATCACGCACAGTTGTCCTTGGACTCTTTGTAACCACACTTCAATCCCTTCACGAATCATCTCTCGTTGAAGGCTAAGTTGGGATGTCAGCGTATCCAGCATCTGAATAGAGACAGGCTTGCGGCTAAGTGCATCGGCCACTACATTTGCTTTGCCTGGATGATATAAAATCTCCAAGTCATAGTCCTTAATCAGTTCCAACCATCTTCTTTGCCGCATGTTCAACTCTTTCTGACTAAATATGTACTTGAGACTCTTATGATCCGTAAAGATCTCGGCGGTGAGTCCTGCATGATAATGTCTCCAGATCTTCAAGGCAAAACCACCGCCGCTAGCTCCAAATCATGTGTCGGGTAATTCACTTCATAAGGTTTCGATTGTCGCGACGCATAAGCGATCACCTTATCATTCTCGCATCAACACGCACCCAAGTCCTTGGTTCAAGCATCATCAGAAACTATGAATCCTCCAGTTCCCTGCGGAAGTGATAGAATCGGTGCCGTCGTCAATCTCTTCTTCAATTCATCAAAGCTAATCTGACACAACTCATTCCACTCAAACTTTTGAGTTTTCTGCAGGAGTCGAGTAAGTGGGCGGGAGACTTTAGAAAACCCTTCCACGAATCGACGATAGTATCCAGCAAGTCCCAAGAAGCTTCGGACCTCTTTCACGTTCTTTGGAGGCTTCCAATCTAATATTGCTTCGATCTTCTGAGGATCTACTCGGAATCCTTTAGCTGACACCACATGGCCGAGGAACATTACTTCCTTTAGCCAGAATTAACACTTAGAAAGTTTGGCGTACAATTGTTCGTTTCTCAAAAGTTCCAATACAATTCGCAAATGCTGCGCATATTCTTCCGGACTCTTAGAATACACCAGGATGTCATCAATAAATACGACCACAAATTTATCCAAAAATTCAATGAACACACGGTTCATCAATTGCATAAATACAAAGAAAAGTAGTGAGACCAAACGGCATCACTACAAACTCATAATGCCCATAGCGAGTTCTGAACGCTGATTTCGGAACATCAGATTCCTTAATCCTCAGCTGATGGTATCCTGATCTTAGATCAATTTTAGAAAATACCGTTGCCCCTTGCAGCTGGTCAAACAGATCATCAATCTGTGGTAACGGATATTTGTTCTTAATCGTCATCTTTTTCAGCTCTCGATAGTCAATACACAGTCGGAGCGATCCATCCTTCTTTCGGACGAAAAGAACTGGCGCTCCCTGTGGTGAAACGCTGGTGAATATAGCCCTTGTCCAAGAACTCCTCCACCGCTTCTTCGTCGTACATCTCAAGAGGTGCCATACAATACGGCGCCTTGGAAATCGGTGTAGCTCCGGTTCCACCAATGGTAAATTCCACATCCCTTCGTGGAGGTAGTCCAGTAACTCGTCAGAAATACATCCGAAATTCGCTCACAACAGAATGGATGAAAGTTCCACAATTTCGTCTTCTTTCTTCATTGCGTAACACGATGCATACACCCTGTTTCAACAATTTGTGACTTTCATCGCCTTGATCAATTTTCCCGAGCTTCCCGGTTTCCATCCCTCAAACAATCTCGGAACCATCGCCGATCAGCGAGATATTCCTCCTTCGGTAGTTCACAATTGCTCCATATCGATTAAGCCAATCGTCTCCGAGTATCAGGTCGTCTCCTTGCATTTCTATCACGATCAGATTTGAGAGCCACTCTCAGCCTCCAAATGATACAAGGAAATTTCTAGTTTCTAAATTTCCGACAATCCTCTCTCCACTCGGTAAACCAACAACATAAGGTTCACAAGTATGAAAACCGGAAATATTCAAACGATTTACACAAGACAAAGATATGAAAGAATGTGTAGCTCCTGTATCGAATAAAACGCTAACTGGCTGGGAAAGGATCTGGACAGTACCTGATGCGACAGCAGCATCCTGATCGTCTGTCCTCCTCATATCGTACAGACGTGGGGGAGCAGATCCAGCACTTGATGTCCCCTTTCGGTCCAATTGTCCTCTGCCTCTCCCGCGGCCAAAATTCTGAGGCATCTGAACACTTTGCTGCGTCTGTGGAATACTGGCCTCCTTCTGGACTGGCTGTGGTGTACGGGCTCTAAAATACTTTGCAGCCTCTTCACAAAACACCGCCCGATGTCCCTCTCGTCCACAATCAAAACAAGTCACGGCAGGGAGGGGGCAATTCCGTCGATAGTGCCCCGTCTGGGCGCAGTTAAAGCATTTCCTAGTAACATCAGTAATAGTTGATGTCGCTCCGAAGTTCTTTCCGCTCCTAGCTGGGTGCGGAGGTTTATTGAAAGAGTGAAAGGATGACTGGGCCTTACGGGCCCCGCTGTTCTTGTGCTCTGTAAAAGTACCAGAGACTTTTTGTTTCTTGGTTTCCGCAAATTTCTCCATGGCTGCTTCCTTGATCTCATATGCCAACGCCTTATCCTGGTATTGGCGGAGTGTGGTACATTCGAATCCGGACATGTACCTCTGAACTTCTGGTTTCATCCTCATATCAAAATGGATCATCATTTCTGCATCTGTTCTGACCATATGTCGAACAAATGCCATTCCGTTAAACGTCTTAATTGCAGGATACGGCACATCGAAGGCCGAGCGGAGAAAAACTCCCAAACTTTGGCTTCCCTCACGGGACGAGGGCAATCGAGCTTCCATCATCAATCTAAACTCTGTCCAATCGGCATCATGGTCTACAGCCGGATGGCTTCCCACCATTCGGACGCTTCCCTATCGAGAAAATATTGAGCGATAGAGGCTCTCCTGTCGTCTGGCGCTTAATTCCAGAAATATTTTCTCCAGCTCCTTCAACCAATGATCCTGTGGGAGTCTCGAAATACTGTCGAATTTGGGTGGTTGCATCTTCGCCACCTCTTGCACCCACCGGTCACCTCGATTTCCCATGTCCTGGGATCCCTTGTCTCTCTCTCCCGCCGTAGTCCCACCGCCACTTGCATTCGGTCCACGACACAGGCGAACTGAGTCATCTGGTTCACCACTTGACGAAGGATCTCTGGTACAGCAGGATCTGGTTCATTATTAATAGATTGTTGCGGCTCGCCTGAGCTATGACTGGCCTGGTTAGAAGGCGACGCTTCCCTTTCGGCATTTCTCCGTCCGCGTCCACGACCGCGACCACGTCCACGTCCGCCTCTCAACATACTGTAAGCATAAATACTCAATATACAGGAAACAACATCGTTCTAATATTCGAGTATAAAGAGACACAACATGTAAAGAACAAGATAGAGTTTAGGAACTTACAACCACTGTTCGCATGAAGACGTAGGCAGTGCAGTGATGTCATTCACGGCCGGTTACCCCAAAAGACATAAATGACCCCTATTTTAACCCAACGGCCAAGATATCCATAATCTTAGCTCTGATACCATATTCTGTAACACCCCCGATATATTCGGGAATATTACAGCGCCGTAAATCCTTTACATAAGGATTTACAAGGCTGAAGAATTGAACAAGCATAAAAAGGTACTAACGAATGGAAATAACGGAATTACAATACATCGATTCGACCAAATACGAAATAGTACAATTGTTCAATGTAACTCAATAATACATCACCAAATTCAAATCCATCACAAATGACTTCGTACTCGAGTACTTATTGAAATAACGAATAAACAACAGATAAATAAACCTGGTCGGGACATCACTCTGCACCCTCGTCGTCATACAGTTCCAGTGGTTGTTTCCCGCTCTCCCGGATCCCGAACACAACTAAAATGTTCACCCTCGAAGGGGTTAGCACAACGATGCTAGTACAAGTACCACAACATATTATTCATATCTCACGAAGAATAATAATAACGTAAACGACAAAATACCAACGAGTCTTCTCCTACGAAACTCAAACATAACATACACAATGATAATCACAACATGATATCAATACATACACATGGTAATTCCATCGATCCAGCGTTCACCGCCTAGAACCCACGATGATCCCGCTGACCAACCCGTGGTGGAAAACCCGTCCGATGATCCAGCGCACGCTAGCATAGATCCCCCGATGATCCCATCGGACCAACACGAGGTGGACATACAATAACGACATACATGCACGACAATATGTATAACAACAATACATAAAACAATTAAGGTACTTGCCTCGATTTGAAGACAATAACAACACTTCCACGAAAATGAACACTCGAAGATCGTCCTCCTCAATCAATCACGTAACGAGACCAAACCTTAACAAAAGAAATGATATAGGATTTATCTCACGTCGTATGAATGTTTAACAATTCGATTCACGGCCAAAAGTCCATAAAATGCAATCTGCCCGAACTGCTTAGCGCACGCTAAGTACTCTGTGTAGCGTGCGTTAAGTCTGCCCGATAGCGCACGCAAACAACAAAGACTAGCGTACGCTAACTATGCATGGTCAGTACTTCACTGACCAGCCTACTGACTCGTCTGATGGTCTAGCGTACGTTACGTATCAAACGTAGCGCACGCTAACTCGTGATCGATAGCGCACGTTAAACTCCATAGCATAGCGTGCGCTATCTATGCATGGCGATTCTTCACGAGCGAAACTGTTCTTGCCATGATTGAAACAATGAAATCTTGCGTGATTATTCATGTTACTTCCATGAATACCATGTTCATACCCTTATGAATGATTTTACGGATAAAGACAACTTCGGATTCAAGGATATGCATACCAATATAAAACCATATTCCATTCCGACTTCAAATCTTCATACGACAATTCGAAAAGCTTAACGGTTGATATCAACACCTCTATATCAATCCATATTATCATACTGAAGTTGATAAACGTTCTACATATACTAGATAAATCCTTCCATGATCAAACCTTTAGATTTATCTAACAATAAAGATGTTAACGTCTAGTCCAAGATTACTATGAAATCATCCATTAGATTCGGTTTACCAATGATAGAAGCTTCTCTTCACATATTCAGTGTAATAAGATTCGAATCATGATGATTATAATCAAGGTATTTAAGGCTTATTCATCTCACTATTCCAAACATGATATACTTGGATAATTCATCTATGAAAATCCATATCTTGTTAACATGATCATCCAAATCGTTAGAATCCAACTCTAAGTCTGGAGATAGATTGAACATACCTTAAAATGATGAAAATCACTGAACCGTAAGGTAGAATCCAACTCCGGTTGGTTGTATGCCACTCCAAGGTGCTATTCCTCTTCAATGATTTCTCCCAAGTGATAACCAATGTATAAACATCAACAATATGTGTTCTAAGTGTATAGGAGTATTATTACAGCTCTCTGAACTCTCAAGGATGAAGAATGGGCGAAAGAAATGAAAGCCAAAACGGTTGTTGTCCCATTTATAATATTATGCATTTTAACAAGTTAGCGCACGCTACTAAGCATTCCTTAGCGTGCGCTAATAATGGTTGACTTGTAATTGTCCTAAAGGTGCTCAAGGGAATCTTATCCGGACCCATGTCCCGGCTGGCGCATGTGCTAGCTGTCCCACTCAATAATTGAGTCCTTAGCGCACGCAACTCCTACCTGCATAGTGTGCGCTAATAACAGCCCGATAGCGCGCGTTAAGATACATTCTTAGCGTGCGCTATCACGAGGTTGCATGAGCAATTTTGCAAGTTTCTATACTTATGTATAATGATATCAATGCACGAAATATCATACTCCAATAATCAAAATCACCAATCCGAATAATACATGGTTTGAATACAGATGAAATACACTGTAATAAATCCGGATATTACACACAACCTTTCGATTCGTCATCGACTCTCCGAAAGTGAATACCGTGTGACAGAATCAAGTATGAGTCGTGTTTGAGTATACTGGTCCCACTAATATACTTATAACTATGCTATCAAGACATGCACACGTCCTAGCATCAGTTATATAAGTCTTACTCAAAACTTAATGCCCATTTAAGTTTATCAACTTGCGAACGGTTTACATAAATAAACTTTAAACACTTCCAGTGTATTTTCTCTTTTTCGATAACGAGAATGGAATGTTAGATTTATTTACATGGACTTCACTTCAATGTTTACCAAATCAAGAATGCATTTGAAATACATAAATAGTGAATGAATCATATTGCCTTTTAATAATTATTCCATAATTACAAGTACAATGCCCCTACTCTCTCATCCCCTGAGTTGTATTCGAGGGCATATTCCTAACAATCTCCCACTTGCACTCAAGCCACACATCATGGTATCCAATACCCATGTTCTTCAGATGTCTTTCTAAGATGGCCTGAGATAATGGCTTAGTCAGCGGGTCAGAGACATTGCCCTCTGAGTCTACTCTTTGCAACGAAACATATCCTTTTTCAACCATCTGTCGAATGATGTGATAGTTTCTCTCTATATGTTTGGTGTTGTGGTGAGCCATTGGCTCCTTGGCTTGGGTGACAGCTCCATCATTATCACAGAATAGTGATATAGGCAGCTCCGCATTAGGCACCACTTGAAGTTCTTGCACAAACTTTTGTATCCAAAATGCTTCTTTGCTTGCCTCTGAGGCAGCTTGGTACTCTGCTTGGCAGGTGGAATCTACAGTAGCGCTTTGCTTGGAGCTTCTCCAAGATACTGTTCCTCCATTGAGAGTAAACAAATACCCAGATGTCGAATTAGACTCGTCCTTGTTTCCTTGAAAATCAGAATCGGTGAATCCAACCACCTTCAGTTCTCCACCACTGTAAGTAAGAACCATATCTCTAGTTCTTCTCAAGTACTTAAGAATGTTCTTGATGGCAGTCCAGTGTTCCCTTCCTGGGTTTGCTTGAAAATGACTTACCATACTAACAGCATAGGCTAAGTCTGGTCTCGTACACAACATAGCGTACATGAGGCTATCAACTGCCTAGGCATAGGGTAGCTTACTCATCTCTCTTTTGTCTTCCTCACTTTGAGGACATATTTTCGTGGTGAGATGAATTCCATGTCGCATGGGAAGGAACCCTCTTTTAGATTCATCCTTCTTGAATCTTCTCAGGATTTTATCTATATAGAGGGCTTGGGAAAGTCCTATCATTCTTCACGGTCTATCTCTGTAAAGACGGATCCCTAGAATATAGGAAGCTTCTCCCAAGTCTTTCATGGAGAATGTTTTATAAATCCAAGCTTTCACAGTGCTGAGCATTGCTACGTTATTTCCTATAAGTAGAATATCATCTACATATAGTACTAAGAACGCAATGTTGCTCCCACTGACCTTTTTGTAAACACATGGTTCTTCCTCATTTTGCACGAAGTCAAAGTCCTTGACTGCTTCGTCAAATCGAAGGTTCCAACTCCGAGAAGCTTGCTGCAGCCCATAAATGGCTCGTTGTAGCTTACACACCTTATGAATATTAGCTTTGGACAAAACCCTTAAGCTGTTCCATATAGATTTCCTCCTCGAGGTATCCATTTAGAAAAGCCATTTTGACGTACATCTGCCATATTTCATAATCGTAATAGGCAGCAATGGCAAGCATTATGCGAATCAACTTGATCATAGCTACGGGCGAGAAGGTATCATGATAATCGATCCCTTCTCTTTGGGTATAACCCTTTACCACAGGGCTGGACTTATAGGCATCAACCTTGCCATCCCCATCAGTCTTTCTCTTATAGATCCATTTACTTCCAATAGGCTTCATGCCAGTTGGTAGATCTACTAGAGTCCAGACCTGATTGACATGCATCGAGTCTATCTCAGATTCCATTGCTTCTTGACCTTTTTCGGGGTCCACATCTACTATCGCTTGGTCATAGGTGACAGGGCCCTCCTCACGGCTATCAGGTGCGTAGTGGCGACCCAGTTCCTCGACATGTGTATAGCCATACCTCTCAGGTAAGTGAGACACCCTATCAGACCTTCGAAGTGGAGGTTGTGTTACAATAGGTTCGGTTCGTGATCCCTGATCAGATGTCTCCTCAGGACTTTCATTATGCTCTTCCAAAGAGATATTTCTACCCGAGCCACCTTCTTGAATGAACTCATCCTCAAGGAAGTGCACTTGTAAAGCCACAACGACCCTATGGTCTTCTGGCATGTAGAATAGATAACCCATCGAATCCTCTAGGTATCCAATGAAACGTCCCTTGATGGACCTCGCTTCCAGTTTGTCCACCTTAGCCTTTTTGACATAGGCTGGACATCCCCAAAACCTTATGTGATTAAGACTTGGTTTCTTACACTTCCCACATCTCATGCGGAGTGATATGAACGAATTTGGAAGGACATCTATTAAGGATATAGGCAGCGGTAAGTAAGGCGTACCCCCATAGGTAAATTGGTAAATCAGTGTAATTCAACATGGAGCGGACCATGTCCAACAAAGTCCGATTTCTCCTTTCTGAAACACCATTTAGCTGTGGGGTTCATGGCAACGTGAATTGTGTAACTATTACATGTTCCTTAAGGAACTCATCAAACTCCGTGCTCATATATTCGCCATCTCAGTCCGACCGAAGTGCTTTGATATGACATGCAGTCTGTTTCTCAACCAGGGCCTTAAATTCCTTGAATTTAGTGAAGGCTTCGGATTTATGTTTCATCAAGTACACAATCCCATACCTAGTATGATCATCTGTGAACGTTATGAAATATTGATATCCATCTCGGGATGCTTCCAAAGCACCACAAACGTCGGTATGTACCAATCCAAGTTTTTCAATAGCCCTTTCAAATGTCCCTGTGAAGGGGGACTTAGTCATCTTGCCTCTAAGGCAGGATTCACAAGTTGGATAGGGTTCTACATCCAATGGACTTAAAAGTCCATCTTTCTCCATTTTGTGAACCTTGGTCTGACCAACATGACCAATTCTAAGGTGCCACTTAAGAGCTTGATTAGTATCTTGCCTGCCACGTTTCCTAGTTATAGTGTTCACTGCTGATTTATTTTGTAAGTTCAAATGATATAAACCATTCAATAACGTAGTTGTGCCAATCAATTTATTTCGAAAATAAATTTTACAGCTACCATTGCCAATGAAGAAAGAAAATCCTTTCCGGTCCAAGACTGGAATGGACACAATGTTTTTATGCCCCTTGGGCAAAACAAGTACTTCATCAAACGTCAAAATAAAACCAGATTCTAAACCCAGTAGGAGTGATCCAATATCGGTTGCCTCGACACTTTGTTCGCTTCTGATAGTGATCATCACTTCCCCAGCTTCAAGCTGCCTACTTCATTCCAGATTCCGATTCATAGTACAAATATGAGAAGTAGCACCTGAATCCAGAATCCATGAAGTAGAATATACAGTAGCGGAACAATTGGTTTAAAAAACAAAAAGTTCCGTACCTGATGCGCCATTAATCTTGGGACAAGTCCTACGCCAGTGGACCAGCTCACCGCATTCAAGACATTTGTCCATAGGTTTTGGACCGCCTACCTTCTGAACCTTTAGGGCCTTGCCCTTTCCTTCCTGCACCCCTTTCTTGGGTTTATACTACTCGTAGGTCTTTTTCTTCTTGTTCTTGGACCTCCGAGGCCCAAAAGAAATCACAAAAGTAGCCTCCCTCGGTTTAGTCTACATGTTAGACTGTGCCATCACCAGTTTATTCATTAGCCCAGCTAATGTGCATGAGATCTCATTACAATTAAAATTCATTACAAACTGCATGAAGGAGTCAGGCAGAGATTGAAGAATGAGATCAACTTGAAGGGATAAATCCATATTAAAGTTGAGAACCTCGAGCCTCTCAATCATAGAGATCATCTTGAGGACGTGGTCTCCCACTTTTTCCCCTTCCTTCATCATAGCACTGAATAACTACTTCGATATCTCATATCTAGCAGTCCTACTGTGCTCTCCATAAAGTTCGATCAAGTGTGCGAGAATCTGCCTAGCAGAAGTCATTTTCTCGTGTGCTCTCTGCAGCTCATTAGTCATTGAGCCCATCATAAAGCCAAAGACCAGCACGTCATCCTTGACCCATTTTTCATGGACATCAATCTCTTCTTGATTACCCCTAGTCCGGATTGGAGTCAGTGGAATGTCCACCTCCAAGATGTATCCCAGAGACTCCATGCTGAGAACAATCATCAGATTCCGCAACCAGTCAACGAAGTTGGGGCCAGTTAGGAAATTCTTTTCAAGTAGTATTGCAAGTGGGTTCTTTGCCATTTTAGAGAGATATTGTTTCAGTTCTCTGCATTGATTTAGACAAGATTGAACTAGTGACTTGATTTATTATGACCGAGTATAGAATTTAAGGGCTTGTATATTTCTTATCTCGGCTCCCACTAATTTTATCAGAATTACACACTCCCATGTTATAACCCAGAAGTTATGGTAACATCGACTTCTTAGTGGTGATCAAGTTCTTTACAAATTTTAACAGACGCAATCTGTCAGGTTTCTTGCCTATTAATTTATGTAAATTAGTGTCCAACACCAACTCGTCCAACAGATGATTTGATCTTCTTTTACCTCTAATCTTCATGCCCTCAACCTATCAGGTTTCTTGGCAATCCAGAATATCTAAGTTGTTGACCATCAACGTCTATCAGTCTGACTATTGAATCTCGCCCGGCAACCTATCAGGTTTCTAGGGGCGAAATTTATCACCAACCGAAGGCATCTAATGCACTCAAGAATTTTTCAATTCTACCAAATGTACTACCCCGATAACTTGAAAGCATAGCACACCAGCTCAGGTGTCAATTTTCTACGAGTTTGATGGAGGGTAGGAAACCTCGTAACCTTTTTCAAACTTGGTCTGTTTGTAGTCGGGAATATTTTGCGATTAATGTTACACTTTGCACATTAATTCATTTATAAGCACGTTTGTATTTGTCAATCATTCAAAATGAAAAACAGTAAATAGCAACCTAGTTACTATCAACATATAGCTCATGGACTTTTTCCTAAGTACTGGGCAAGCGAATGGCCCAATAAAGAAAAAAAAAACAGTCTTCGATTCTTCGTCTTCTCGGTCGGTTGTCTTCGGTCTTCGTCATAGCCAAATAAATAATTACATCATTGAAAATGCATCCTATTATACAAATTTCTAGTAAAAATAAATAGGCTCAAAACGGCCTTTACAACCCAATCGAATCGAACAAATCAAAACTAAGTCCACGAGCTATATCACCATCATAAGAATTCCACACAACATGTAACGACAATGAAATCAAATAAATAATTTTAATATATATAAATCCAATTAATCTATAAAAATTAATCTATTCAATTTTACATTATTAATCCAGTTAATATAAATGGCATTAAAATTAAATAGTCAATTAATGTATTAATCCAATCAATATACAAATGAATCTATTCATTTTTAATGGTATTAATCCAATTAATACCAATAATCTTCATTCTAATTCGTTCGAAGTAATCAGGCCAAAAACAATATTCTCGTTTAATTAATTTTCCTTGACACAAAAAATTCCAAATATTAATTTAGTCAAATTTAAATCCAATTTAAATTTCGGGAAATAATTACAATGAAATATAAACTTAAAACGGAGTCCCAAACTATCCGGTATTAGGCCCAGCCCGCGGCCCGATTCAAAATAGGGCCAAAACCTGAGAGGTGGCATGGCCGAGCCATGCTCGGCTGACAGGCCGAGACCCTCTCGGTGACACTGGCAGTACGGCCAGCGATCTTCCGGCACCACTGACGGCAACCCGTTTCCTCATTTTTTTCGGCTCGTTTCCAAAGACGTGATGTCACAACGAACACTTTAAATATCTACGATTATACCAATAATGATTCTAAATCATTAACATCAACCAATATCATTCAAAATGCACAAATAATCGTTTATACGGTATCATTAACCTCGCTCTGATACCACTGTTGGGATTCTGGAAATAAAAACGAATACACAGTGGAATAATAATAAAGAATCCCAGACAGGATCGATCAAGTAACGTATATACGAAAAGAAAAATGAAGATAAAAGGATTAAGGTCCTATACCCTTGAAGCCTTTGATAATATCTTCGTAAGTTGATAATGATCACGAACCCGAGCACGAGCACGAGCACGAAATCCCTTCGTCCCCAACACAGAAAATACGATGCCTCTACGTCACCAAGATGATGAAAAATCAAGAAAAATTTCTCTCCCCTCTCTTGAACTTGCTCTCAGCCGAATCACCCTCACAAAGGTGGAAATGTGTTGGTGATTATATGTTGGTGAAGATGATAATGATATCAAAACACCACAAGACAAAATGGAAGATATAATATCAAAACAATATCTTCACCTAATCACCAAGGTTGGAATAATGTGTAAAGTCTTAATCAAAGACTACACTCCATGTGAGAGAAAGACAAAAGGGGCGGCCCACAAGGAATTTCCAAGAAACGGGTCGAGTCACTCGGCTAGTGTACCGGACGTTCGTCAAACGAATCCGTTAAATACACTCAATTTTGTTTCCAATGTATTTATACTAATTAATAAACCAAATTAATTAATTACATCAAATACAAATATATTTCTCTAAGAATTTATGAATTAAATTAATTACCCAGTAACCTAATTACAATTCATAAGACCGCTATTTGATTTATCCAATAAATCATAATTAGATATCCAATATCTAATATTATTAGAGAAATAATAAATTCACATTAATCCGTCAACGATCCTGATGCGCGACTCCGTAGGTCCGTCTCAGCCGGCATTGGGAGGAACCAATGAGTGTGGGCAGTACTTAGCCAGTCTAGCGGGCCGCATTGTAAACCCCGACTGAGAACGAATGAAGGGATCATTCCATAACTATTTTGTCGTGAATACCATATACGTATAGACCCTTCATCAGATGTCCCGGTCAAGTCTTCGGGTCACGGTAAAGTCAAACCCTACTGTTGACTAGACACTATACATGTGTTAATGCAAATCAAGACCGACTAATTACTAGTGTATCTAATACGACTAGATGAAAATGCTTTGGCCAAAGACTTATGATCTTATTTGCCATTAACTGTAAAGGACATTCGACTGCTCACTAACAGGAGATAGAATCCTTTCTTGGCGTACAGTAAAGACTGCTACTTGCCCGTATAGTACGCACTTCGAGGTTAACTCAGCAATTAAGCAAATGAGTCTAACTACTCTAATGACCAACTAAACGTCACAAGCACATCTCCTACTGAACCCTCAAGTCAAAGGTCCACGTATACTATCACAACCTTTCGATTCGTCATCGACTCTCCGAAAGTGAATACCGTGTGACAGAATCAAGTATGAGTCGTGTTTGAGTATACTGGTCCCACTAATATACTTATAACTATGCTATCAAGACATGCACACGTCCTAGCATCAGTTATATAAGTCTTACTCAAAACTTAATGCCCATTTAAGTTTATCGACTTGCGAACGGTTTACATAAATAAACTTTAAACACTTCTAGTGTATTTTCTCTTTTTCGATAACGAGAATGGAATGTTAGATTTATTTACATGGACTTCACTTCAATGTTTACCAAATCAAGAATACATTTGAAATAAAATAAACAGTGAATGAATCATATTTCCTTTTAATAATTATTCCATAATTACAAGTACAATGCCCCTACTCTCTCATCCCCTGAGTGGCATTCGAGGGCATATTCCTAACAGCGGCTACAGGGGATGAATTCCGATAATTGATGGAGGCTGAATATTATCCGTGGCCGGTAAAAGAGGGAAGGATTCGATCCTTCTTTGAAGCAAAACCCCAGGATGTTCCCATCTCATAAGCAATCAAAGACTACAATCAGCAGCTACATTATGTGAATCAGGTTCGATATGAGCAAGATAAGATCCGCCACTTCGATATGTGGATGAAGCCATGAGTTCACCACTACATGTCAGGTCTTGGGTGTACGACTTTGAAAGATTATTAGAACAAGGCGTTGGCCTATGATATGTCATTTTCTGCGACAGAGGTAGCAGCGGAGGGTAAGAAGCAGAATACTTCTGGTCAGTTTTCGGAAAGTAAGTTTAGCGGGCATCAAAAGACTCAATCTGGTTCGCGAGCCTTTAGGAATTAGTCCCCGTCATTTGGGCGAGGCCAGGGTTCTAAGTCTGCTCCTACAGTTCCTGTTCATGGTCATACCTGCTTTAATTGTGGCCTTCCGGGACATATGATGAGTGAGTGTGACAGGCCGCCACTGTAGTATCATAATTGTGGTCGTTCTGGACATTGTGCTGCGTACTCTGAAGATGAGAGTCGGGCATGAAGTACTCAGGTGTCGGACCCGGATACGAGAGAACCGATCATGAATCAGGCTCCGACAGCTTATCTGTACTACTCAAGATTTTCGTTCGGGTTATTTTGGATTTTTCCGGATATTTCTTGGTTGCTGAATGTCGGTATTATTTTATCGAGGATTGATTTTGTGTTTATATGGTCACGTGTGATTATTTGTTGCATGATGTTTTCATTTCGGATCGTTGGTGTTGTCCGCAAGCATTTTGCCGAGTTCGTTCCGTGCGTTTTCGAAAATCGAGTCGCCGGGTCATAGCGGCTGGACACTGACAATTGTGGAATGAATCGGCATGACGGCTGGGCACTGGTCGGGGAGTTGTGGTAGGAACCGGCATAGCGCACGCTACTGTCGGATGTCAGCATGCGCTAATCGACAGGCATAGCGCACGCTATCGGTCGCGCAGCGCACGCTACCTGGCTGGGCAGAGAGGTTTATGAGGTTCTGGACTCGGGAAGGATCGGCAGGTAGCACACGCTAATCGGCAGGTGTAGCGCACACTATCGTCTGACCAGCGCACGCTACCTGGCCGAGCAGTTTAGTCCAGGGGGTTCTGGACAGGTCGGCTAGCGCACGCAAGTGCCCGCGCAGTGCGCGCTATTGCAGTCGGACAAGGAAGTTCTGGACAGCTGGATAGGTCGGCAGGATTGGGTCGTGCAGGCCCCGGCCGAAGGTTCTACGCCGAGACTGGATGATAGAGCACGCTAATCCGGAAGCCTAGCGCACACTAAGGCGTGCCTAATATAAATATAACTGAGCAGTCATATTTTCACCCGTTTTTCATTTCGTTCCTTTCCTTTTCGCGGCTGGAGTCTTGGTGAGCATGGAGGCATGTTGTCAAGCGATTAATCCACGAAGTTCTGTAGTTCCTATCATTGATTAATCATTCCATAACCTCCTTTGATCGAGCGAATCAAGGTTAGATTTCCTATAATCTTAGTTTTGGGAAATTGGGGGTTTTGATTGGTTTGGTCCGATTTAACCATAGTAACTTAGATTTGTGGCGGATCAATGATTATTGAGCTATATTCTATAATTTCCTTATTTTTCCATGGTTGGATTGTCAAGGATTCGTCATTTTGTTGAGTTCATAATCGACGCCTTGAAGCTGTCCGATAAAAGGTCTTAGAGGGGGATTCGGGCGTTGTGCAATTATTATTCCTCGTACGATCGTTGATTTATTGATGATATGTCTTAGGAACGAAATCTTTGTGAAGAACTCGAGTCGGAACCCTTCCATTCATTGTCTTCTTCAGGGTTTGAGGTTTTCCGGTTGAACTGTGTTCTTTGGAGTGTTCGGTATCGATTATTGAGGTAACTTTTCTACTTATACGATTTGTGTCTTGTGAATAAAGTTTACATATTGGATTTACGATGATTTGGTTTACCTTCGTGTATATAATTCGCGCGATTTGATTATTCAAATTTTTGTTGGTATTAATGATATTCTTGCTTGTTTAACGTTGTGAAGTTGTGTTGGTCATGTTAGTTACGTGATTCATGTTGGACTCGATTGCTCGGGTTTGATGTCTTATGTTGAATATTATTATTGTGTTGGATTAATTATACACTTGGACATGTATTTTGGTGTATGATTGGATGTTCGAACGTAATTGTATTAAGGTGTGTTATTCGTGGTGATCTGTTGCGCTGTTTGATATGTATTGGGAAGTGTGTGTGTGTGGTCCAAGTATGGTCTGTGGGACCTCTGGAGTTTGGTACATGATGTGTACGAACAGTGTGTGTGGTCCAGGTACAGTTCGTCGTGACCTCTGGAGTTCGGTACATGATGTGTACGAACAGTGTGTGTGGTCCAGGTATGGTTCATCGTGACCTTTGGAGTTCGGTACATAATGTGTACGAACAGTGTGTGTGGTCCAAGTATGGTTCGTCGTGGCCTCTGGAGTTCAGTACATGATGTGTACGAACAGTGTGTGTGATCCAGGTACGGTTCGACGTGGCCTCTGGAGTTCGGTACATGATGTGCACGAACAGTGATTGTGTGAATAATGTTTTGATGTTAAATCTCGGACATGTGATGACAGTTTCACTAATGTGTTTTGAAACAAGAACCGGGCTGAGGCCTTGATGATTTTCGAAAGAGGTTTTGTAATTTGGGACTCGAGGTCCAAAAGAAATTATACTTTAAAAACTCCCGAGAGGTCGAATTTAATTTTAAAAACTTCATCACTTGTTTTCTGATTAATAAAACCTCTCGGAAATGATTTGACAATTGATTTTTTTACCTGATTCGTGATTGCTTTCTGCTTGATACATTTCGTATACTATTATACTTGCACTAGTAAAACAATGGAGTTTTACTAACCCCCGAGTAATCGGGGGGTAGATATCTGTTTTGCGTCCAGGTACATACTGGTTCGGGGGAGCAGTCACAGGATCGGCACAGGAAGTGACGAGCTACGATAGTAATCAAGAGTTTAGAGTTTGGTCGGGTTATGTTGTATCGACCAAGTTATAGTCAGACTTCCGCTGTTGAGTATCTTTTCCCCTGCATGGGTATTTATTGTAAAGAGTTATATTTCATCTCTTTTGCATTAGTCGTATGACCTCATCGGTCCGTGTGGTTGTATTGTTATTTACCTTAATGGTTTGCATTGTTGTAATGATTGACTTCGGTCAGTCAAGTTTTTGGTATTTCTGTGTTGTTTAGCCTGGTACGTCCTCATGGAGAGGGTCTATGGCATGTAATATTCCTACATGGTCTGGGGGTGTTACATTTATGGTATCAGAGCTTAGGTTGTGGAAACCTAGACTATCGGGTCAAGTCGAGTCGTGGTTTGTCGAGTAATATGATGTCATGTCATTCGAGTTACCGGGTGAAAAGTTGAGTTGTGCGTGGTCACAACGTGTCGTATGTATTATCGGACGAGATTAGTATTGTGGGCGACCGTTATCTCTGTGCGGCCTGTGGACGTAAGTCTCCTCTTTTATGCGAGGTATCGGTGTTTCATGATTTCATTTATGTGCGATAATTGTGGTGCATAATTTTGATTGCATGGTGTTGTGAAATAGAATCCGTGTTTAATATTTGTGGTACACCGTTTGTGTATTGAATTGAATGTATTTGATGGTTGGACACTGAATGGTGCAATGCGATGTGGAAACTCCGAACTTTAATGAGATCCAGAGATTGTATCGATGGTAGAGTTCGTGAGGAACTCAAATGGATGGGTTTGACCTATGTTAGAACCTGGTGTTCACGAATCATATTTGATTAAAATTGTAATCTCGTTTGCCGATTAGGTATGTGGTTTCAAGTTCGATTATTTTAAATTATGTTCGCTGCGTGTAGGTTTAAAATGGTTTTCTAAAAGATTTTATGCGCTTGAATATGTTTGAAAAAGAATCGATTTTTGAAAACATTTCGATGGTGCGGGTTAAGCAACGATTTTTATGAATTTTGAAATCGATTGAACTTTGACGAATTAGTCATGTATTTTCAAATGACACCTTCAGACGATATCTGAAAAATGTGTTTTAAAATACTTCGGACATTGCAAACCATTACCGTCATTTTTGGATAAGATCAAAAGGATTTTGGAAAATTTATATTTTGCAAAACGACTTTGATTTTTGGAATTTAAAACGTAATGTATTTGTGTGTTGGGACTAAGTCGATGCGACAAGTTTGTTATGTTATTATGCTTGTCGGAGAATTTTGCTGTGTTTCTAAAGGCCGGGATATATTGTTAAAAGTCAATCCTTAACCTTCAGAGCTGTTTCGAGGCTGCTGGGACAATTCTGCTGTCCTGCAGCTAGTGATTACTGCCGTAAGATGTTTACTATTACGGTTGTAAACTCTTAGGTGTTACGGCCGTAAGCTCTTAGTTGTTACGACCGTAAACTGCATGTTATTACGGTCGTAAGTTTGTGACTGTCACGGCAGTAATTTGGTTATTATAGTAGTATCTTTGCTCTTTGTCGATCGTTTGATTCCATGGATATTATTGATGTGTTATTATTTGTTACCTTCTTGTTAGCGAATTTTGGTTGTACACCTCGATGTTGTGGCTACATAGTTGGTTTAGTTGTATTATTCTATGACGTTATTCTGATGTGATAGTCGATCAGTGGTAATGATTAGTGCGAGCACAAGTAGTTTTACACCCGGGGATGGTTTGGCGAAACCTATGGGGGGTCGATGCTAAGGGGCATGGCCACAGATTGTCATGTGCGTTGTTATTCGTGATGGCGTGGCGTGGTAACATGTGGTTACCCTGTAGGTCATTTTGATGATACCGGTTATCGAGTAAATATGATATTTCGAAACGTTGTTTTGCAAGTGACTTCAAAACGAAACAATTATGATAATGGAATCATGGTTTTGATTAAACGACCGAGGTATTAAAAGTATTTTTTTTTTCAAAAATTTCATTTTGGCAAAATCTTTCAAACTCAAGAATTTTAAAATATTAGCATTTGAACGAATACCTCGGAAAATTATATTTTTAAAGAATGTTACAAATGTTTGACCCCAATGATATGTATATGGTTTTCACAGTGTTTGTTTTGATATAGGTCATTATATTTCTGTTTATGTGGCCATATGGATTATTTATGAAATTAGGTTATATTGTTGCAGTGTTAGTTCGTATATTCGTGTAATGACTCGGAGTGAATATTTTATTGGACTGTTGTTTGTTGTCCTATGTTGATTCTCTGATGTTTGTTTTGTTGTGTTATTCTGAATGATTGTCCATTCAGTATGCCTAGAGGTCGAGGTCGAGGATGTGGTCGTGGTAGTGGTCGTAATCAGGAGCATGAGAGGGCGACTCGCTCATTGCCGAGTGCCAATCAACTCAGTACAGATGGTCGAGAT
The DNA here is from genome assembly GCA_033398695.1 of Orobanche coerulescens. Taxonomy (NCBI): domain Eukaryota; kingdom Viridiplantae; phylum Streptophyta; class Magnoliopsida; order Lamiales; family Orobanchaceae; genus Orobanche; species Orobanche coerulescens. Next base: position 21,318,316 of record CM065805.1, on the reverse strand, counting down.
GAACAGTCGCGTGATCAAGGGCAATCAGCCAGAGCTAATGTTGACATTGGTGCCACCACCGTCCTTCATCAGGTGGTTGATCAATTGGCACAGATGAATCAGAACGTGCACCGGGGTGAGAACCCAGATGGGGATGATGGAGCTAGTAAATGGTTACGATATGTGATGAGAATGCACCCGCCTCGTTTTGTAGGTTCTTCGGACTCGTTAGGTTGGGAGAACTGGCTCTTCTAGTTGGATAGATCATTTTATGCTGTAGCTTGTCCGGACGAAAGGAGAGTACCCATTGCTCAATACCTGCTCGATAAGGAAGCTACAGACTGGTGGGAGGCCGTAGCGCCTAGTGATTGTGCAGCTACTTGGGCTGAATTCAAGACTGCCATGGAGGCCGAGTATTGTCCGCCGCCTGTTAAAGAGCGTAAGATCGTCGAGTTCTTCTCGGCTACGCCTCAAGTTGTTTCAATATCTCAGGCAATAGTCGATTATAACCGGCAGTTATGCTATGTTTGAGATCAAGTGAGAAGTGAGGTAGATAAGGTTTGTTATTTCGATATGCGTATGAAACCTCATGTTCGGCAGTGTATGGCTCCTTTTATGTGTACTACGTTGAAGGATTATCAAGACCGAGCCTTAGCATTTGAAATTGCTGTATTGTCTACCGAATCACTATCTGTAGCAAAGAAACAGAGGATTTCTGATGATGCCTCGGGAAGTAAGGAAATTGGGATTTTAAAACCCCAAGCCTCGTACCAGATGAGTATGGGACCTTCTCGATCATCTAGAGAATCTAAAAGGCACAGGTCGATGTCTTCGAGTTCAGGCAGTGCTCCAAGATGTTTCAGCTGTAATGTACTGGGCCACGAGCGTACGAGTTGTAAGAAACCGCCGGTGACTTGTAATAATTGTGGACGCGAAGGGCATCGAGATCAGTACTGCGAGACCGTTGTTAAGATGGTAGGGAACCGGAGTTCCGTTCATAATTCTGGAGGGCCCAGTGATAATATTTTGTGTTTGTAATGTGGATGATCTCCCATGTGTAGACTTATTATGTAATGTTTTTATGTTTGGTGCATGATGATATGTTTCTGTGTTGTATGAATTCGTGTGGGTTGTTGAACCTACGGAGACACGTGACTGTAAATCACGGGGTCATGAGTTTGATATTTTTATGTTTGAGCGTGGTGTTTTGCTAGCATTGCGATGTCTTTGTTTTAAGTTTCGGGATGAAACTTGTTTTTAGGGGGGTAGAATGTAATACCTGAGATTTTCGTTCCGGTTATTTTGGATTTTTCCGGATATTTCTCGGTTGCCTAGACGGTATTATTTTCTCGAGGATTGATTTTGTGTTTATATGGTCACGTGTGATTATTTGTTGCATGATGTTTTCATTTCAGATCGTTGGTGTTGTCCGCGAGCGTTTGTTGAGTTCGTTCCGTGCGTTTTCGGAAATCGAGTCGCCGGGTCATAGCGGCTGGACACTGGCCGGACAGTTGCGGTAGGAACCGGCATGGCGGCTGGGCACTGGCGGGGCAGGTGCGGCAGGAACCGGCATAGCGCACGCTACTATTGGATGGCAGCGCGCGCTAATCGACAGGCACAGCGCACGCCATCGGCCGCCCAACGCACGCTACCTGGCTGGGTAGAGAGGTTTATGAGGTTCTGGACTCGGGAAGGATCGGCAGGTAGCGCACGCTACTGTCGGCCGTTACGCGTGCTAATCGGCAGGTGTAGCGCACTCTATCGGCCGACCAGCGCACGCTACCTGGTCGAGCAGTTTAGTCCAGGGGGTTTTGGACGGGTCGGCTAGCGCACGCAAGTGCCCGCGCAACGCGTGCTATCGCGGTCGGACAAGGAGGTTCTGGACGGCAGGATAGGGTCGTGTGGGCCCCGGCCAAAGGTTCTAGGCCGAGACTGGCCAATAGGGCACGCTAATCCGTAAGCTTAGCGCACGCTAAGGCCCGCCATTATAAATATGACTGGGTAGTCATATTTTCACCCATTTTTCATTTCGTTCCTTTCCTTTCCGCGGCTGGAGTCTTGGTGAGCATGGAGGCATGTTGTCAAGCGATTAATCCACGAAGTTCTGGAGTTCCTATTATTGATTAATCATTCCATAACCTCCTTTGATCGAGCGAATCAAGGTTAGATTTCCTAAAATCATAGTTTTGGGAAATTGGGGGTTTTGCTTGGTTTTGTCCGATTTAACCGTAGTAACTTAGATTTGTGGTGGATCGATGATTTATATCATTTTCCTTGTTGTTCCATGGTTGGATTGTCAAGGATTCGTCGTTTTGTTGAGTTCCTAATCAACGCCTTGAAGGTGTCTGATAAAAGGTATTAGATGGGGATTCGGGAGTTCTGCATTATTCCTCGTACGATCATTGATTTATTGATGATATGTCTTAGGAACAAAATCTTTGTGAAGAACTCGAGTCAGAACCCTTCCGTTCGTTGTCTTCTTTGGGGTTCGAGGTTTCCCGGTTGAACCGTGTTTTTCGGAGTATTCGGTATCGGTTATTGAGGCAAGTATTCTACTTATACGATTTATGTCTTGTGAATAAAGTTTACATATTGGATTTACGATGATTTGGTTTACCTTCGTGGATATAATTTGTGCGATTTGATTATTCGAATGTTTGTTGGTATTAATTATATTCTTGCTTGTTTAACGTTGTGAAGTTGTGTTGGTCATGTTAGTTGCGTGATTCGTGTTGGACTCGATTGCTCGGGTTTGATGTCTTGTGTTGAATATGATTATTGTGTTGGATTGATTATACACTTGGACATGTATTTTGGTGTATGATTGGATATTCGAACGTAATTGTATTAAGGTGTGTTATTCGTGGTGATGTGTTGCGCTGTTTGATATGTGTTGGGAAGTGTGTGTGAAAAATGTGTGGTCTAGGTATGGTTCGTCGTGACCTCTGGAGTTCGGTACATGATGTGTACGAACAGTGTGTGTGGTCCAAGTACGGTTCGTCGTGACTTCTGGAGTTCGGTACATGATGTGTACGAACAGTGTGTTGTTAGGGTTGCATACATCAAATCATACTTTATGCTTGTATTACCCAATTTCCCGGTTTTTATCTATGAGAATATCTAATTCATTTTATCACATGTTTCGCACATTTATTCACGTTATGTTTATGCAAATGTTGTCTAATTACTTTATATTGTAAATAATGTGGTGTGTCGTGTCACACAGAAGATCACATTATCGGTTCCTTATATAGTAATAATTAGTTCACAACCTATAAAACATTAGAGCGTTATGTAAGAGGTTGTAGTATATGCTTGAGATTGGTTGGTCTTGATCATTAGCATATATTAGCGTATTCGGTATACGTTGAACAGGATCGAGGTGAGATAGATTCTTCTGTACTGACTATAAGAAGAACGTACATCTCGGACAATTATTATTTCTTAATTCTAGTTATTAATATTTAATTATATATTTAATATTTATTGCTTTTATTTATCATGGGTGTGAGCCAAAATGATTGACTCAATATGCTCGATATTTTTGGCAATATTATTATTATTATTATTTATATTAATTAATATTATAACTAGAAATCGTGTCCCGACCAATCGGGTTGATCACGTCCCTTGAGGCACTCGAAAGGATTATTATATTAAACCCTGCAGGTGGAATTAATTTTCCGATATAATAATAAAGATCGAGTGGTATACTCATATATAATATATTAATTAATTAAAAGCTGTCAGTAGCTTAAATTAATTAATGGACATGGGATATCTTAAACACGGAAAATAACTAATTCAAAAAGGAGCCCAATTTCATAATTAGGGATTTTGGTAGGAAATGCAATATCAACCTTTTAGTGGACTAAGTTGATATTAATAGATTCATTATATTAGGAAGAGTCCTAATATGGTAAGATGAAATCTATTGGGATTCCTTACCTTATCCTCCTTAAGGTCCCTAGAGTAGCCCATAACACCTATAAATAGGACAAGGGGTTGGCCGATTTTTTAACTCTTTTTGGAACAAGAAATTTTTGATTTTTCTTCTAATTTTGTGTTTAATTGTGGATCTTGACTTGTGTCTTGGATTCCATAATTTAGCTAACACAATATTTTTCTAAATACACAAATATTCAAGAAAAATAGAGAGAAAAATTCGCGAGGTATTTCTTGAAGAAATTTCGGCCGATCCATATTGCAGTCCAAGTAGTCCGGTAGATTGTTGCCCACACGACATCCGAATATAGGCGGGATATGATCTAGAAAATCTTGAGGTAGAAATACAAGAGGATCATGAATGAGTACGAGGAGGAGTTCGATCGACCCAAAGGGATTTTAAACCACTTCACTTCAAATGTACGAATTACATTCTACTGCGTAAATACGTATATTTAAATTGTTAAATAGTCTATTTAATTAATTAATTGACAAGCCTAATGTAACACCCCCAATCCGCTCAGGGATATTACACGCCGTAGAACCTTTCCTCAAGGATCTACCAGGCTGGTAACAACATATAACAACTCAACCATGCCTTTAAGGCTAAAATGACTCAGTAGACCGATTTGGTCTTTCAACAAATACATACAACTCAAATACAACTCATGCCCACGCAGGTCAAAATCTGACCACACCCGTCTGATGGGAAAATATAGCGATGGAAAAAATAGAGTACAAGCCCGAACGATAAACAAAGTACGGTTCCTCATGTGATTAGTATCGATCATCTTTCATCATCCTTCGTGCCGAACTGTGTTATGCTCCAAAACCCGAATGCAAAAGCAGACATCCACCCCGAATACTCGGGGTTAGCAAAACTCCTGTTTTGCTAGTGCAAGAACAAAGTGAAAATACGAGCCATACAATTCACATTCCACTGACGATAATAATTCGGAATCCTCAAAGATTCAAATACAACAAGATGAACACTTCCCGAGGCGAGAGTTTGAGTAAAGACTTCCCAAAATTTCAAGATCAAAATATCAAGGGAAACAATTTATAAAATGATTTGAAATACCATCGGGAGTTTTAATAGAAAACGATTTAGGATTATCATATCCTACTTTTCAAAACCCAAAAGACAAAAGGGGTCACCGCCCCAAAGGTTTACTTTCCGTAAAATGACATTTACCAAACCGTTGGGATTTTAGCCCCAAATCCGAAAAATGACTTTTACAAAACCATTGGGATTTTAGCCCCGAATCTCATCAACTCACAATACACAAGAACGACCACAAGGTTCGTCTCCCAACATCAAAATCCACAAATAAAGGATTTAAAACAAACAATAAAATACTCTAGTGCCATCCTAGCCAAGTAAGCCAAACGAACAACTTACCTCTTACACATTTAGTCGATGCATGCAATCATGAAAATCGTTCAAAAGCACTCATTTCCGGAAATGCCAATATCACAATCACATTTGCAAAATGCACCACAATTAACCGCGGACCCACAGCTTCGTGGATCCCTACCGAGACCCCATCGGATCTAACCCGTAGTGGTTAAAAGCAAGCTCGCGGTCCCACAGCTTCGTGGAGCCCTACCGAGACCCCGTCGGATCTAACCCGTAGTGAGCATACACACACACACGTTACTCATGCAATACTAATATGCTAAGAATATAAGTTCATCAAGAATACTTACTAGAGATGGCCACTTATCCGACACCATTATCAAACTCTTCAAAACACAATAACAAGATTAAACACGGAATACACGATTCCATAACTTTAAACAACAGGGATATCATCAAAGCCTTCAACGTTCAAAATAATCAATTCCCAAAACACAACGTTCACAAAACACACACACGTTTTGAAAGAGAGCCTTTAACGAGGCCAAACCGAAATCTTTTGAAACTGCATTTCAAACAACCAAACAAACACACCAAGACAATCACCGATCATCATATCCATAAAATAAGAAAAGTATGGGCAAGGTACTTGCCTCGAAATCGGCACGCAAGTATCCCGACGAACACGGCTCAACTGGAAAGCTTCGAAACGCCCGGTGCTTTCGAAACGGAAGACGACGACGAACGGAAGGGTTCAACTCGGTTTCTTCACAAGAAACTCGACCCTAACAACATATAATCAATAAATCATCGATCATACGAGGAAGAATAATCGTAGAACTCCCGAAAACCCCTCTAAGACATTTTACCGGACACCTTCAAGGCGTCGGTCAAGAACTCGACCCAAATATCGAATCGATATGATCCAACCATGGAACAACAAGGGAAATGATATAATACATCCAAATAATCATCAATCCATCACAATCCTAAGTTAAAACGGATTAATCGTACGAAAACAACCAAAACACCCAAATTCCCCAAAACTAGATTTCTAGGAAATCTATAATATCCGCAATTTTCGATTTTCGGTAAATTTCTTTTTCGGACGGAGTCCATTTTGACGACTCGATCATGACCGTTTCGTCATTTCGAGAATGATTAATTCTGCACTTTTTGTCATCCGAGTTCGTTTCGGTATCGTTTTGTTTAGTTCCGAGCTTTTTAGCGACTTTTCCGCACTTGAGTTCGATTCTTGCGAATCTCATCCGAAACTATTGTTTCGAGTTTCTCGTAAGTTCATTTAATGTTATTATTCATGTTGCGAGCTTTGGTTTGGTGTTTCGATCGTGTATCGTGATTTTCGGACGTTTTGGGCCATTTTCGTAATTTCCCAAAGTTTTGGGTAATTACTTCCGTTGTCGAATTCTGAGCCTTCGGGTGGTCGGAATCGTGTGTTCTCTTAGTGCTCAAGTTCGTCTTTGCGAGTACTTCGTAACCATGTCTTCGATTCATATTCAGGTTCGGGTTTCGGGGTCGTTCGGCCCGTCGTTCGGGCCCGGGCCGGCACTGGCCGAGTTACGGCCGGTAGTGCTTGGCAGTTACGTACGTAAGGCCGGTTATGTACGTAAGGCCCTGTCCGGTTACGTACGTAACAGGCCGGCAGATTTGGGGCAGTGACTCGGTTACGTACGTAAGCCTTGGCCGGTTACGTACGTAACTCGGCCGGCAGTCAGCCTATTTAAGGCCTGGCAGCGTGTTTTTCATCCATTTTTCTCATTCTCCTCCTTGTCTTCCGCGGCTTGAGGTGTAAGAATCATGGAAAAATGTTGTTGGACAATCAATCCACGAAGTCTTGGAGTTCATATCATCAATCATCCATCCTATAACATCCTCCGATCTACCGAATCAGGTCAGATTTTCTAGAAATCTAATTTTGGGGATTTTGGGTATTTTGTTCGATTTCGTCCGTTTAATCCGATTTAACTTAGGATTGTGATGGATTGATGATTATTTAGATGTATTGTATCGTTTCCCTTGTTATTCCATGGTTGGATCGTATCGATTCGTTGTTTTGGTCGAGTTCTTGATCGACGCCTTGAAGGTGTCCGGTAAAATGTCATAGAGGGGTTTTCGGGCGTTCTACGATTATTCTTCCTCGTATGATCGATGATTTATTGATTATATGTTGTTAGGGTCGAATTCTTGTGAAGAACTCGAGTCGGAACCCTTCCGTTCGTCGTTTTCTTCAAGCTTCTCGATCGTGGGTGTATTCTTTTCCTTCGCCGGGGAATCGTAGGTGTTCGAGGTGTCCCGACTGAGCCGTGATTGTAGGAGTGCCCGGTATCGATTATCGAGGCAAGTATCTTGCCCATACATTTCGTGTTTTGTGGATATTATGGTTGTTAATCGTCGATATGTGCTAAATAAATATTTATAACCATTTTTCAAAAGAATCGGTATATTTACTATCATGGTTTTCGTAAAGGTGACCCGTGTGTGTCTGGAATTAATATGCTTAGTTGAATATGTGTGCTAGTGTCGAGTATAGGATCACCCTACCTTCGTGTGATTAGTATCAATCGTTAATCTTTGTTGTAACGCGCACTAATCAACCTGGGCAGAGGCTATGGAACCGCATTATAGCCGTTAGGTCTAACTTTTGCGGCCAATCACCTGTAGTTGTATTCTCTACGTGGTGTCTAGTGATAACAACTGTTGTGCGTGAATGTGTGTTAAGACTTTTCATATTGCTAGGTGATATTTGATTGTGTTTGATGAATTGATAAATTATGTCTGCTGTGTGTGTTCAAAGACACTTTCCTGGAAACTTCACAAAGTTTTGACGGTTCGATTAATCAGCGGCTCCGTGTATACTTTGAAAATTATTTGGAATTGGCAAGCCGGCCTTGGATTCTCAAATAAAACCTCGATGGTATTTGAAAGAGTTGTTTTAAAGTACATGTAGACATTTTGTAAAATATTACCGTCGTTGATGTTTGTGAAGTGTTGGGAGAATTTTCGAAAATGATTTTTAACGTATTGTTGTATTTTCAAATAATTCGAGTGAATGATTTTCAAAAATCTTTCACACCATAAAAATATTTTATTTCAAAAACCAATGCGATTTTTATTTTCAAAAAAATATAGTGAAAGATGAAAAATCTCACTCGATGTAAAGTTCAAACTCGGATTTGGAAATGTTAGAGTATGTAAGAATGATTTGATGATCTTGCATGGTTAACTTGTTAGTTGTTAACGGTGATGATGATACGTAGAGGCATGATGACTTCAAATGATTTCAAATGAGACGGTTAAAGTATGTTCTTTACAAGTTTTGATGAAACAACCCGAGGTACCAAAAGTACTTTTGAAGTTTATTTTAAATAGCATACAAATCCAAGGATTTTCAAAAGATTTCCTTTAAAAGGATACCTCATGGATTTTCTTTTCGAGTTGTTATTGGTTACCTTATGTGATATGTCGTGCTGAGTTGGTACTTTAGTATAATATTTTGCGAAGTTGTGCAATTGTATTGAGTGGGAATCCGCTTAGTATGCCGATGGGCAGAGGACGCAGTCGTGACCAAGATACTAATGGCCATGAAGATCGGATGTGGACCAAAAAGATATGGTCGGGAAGGTTGCTATTCCAGCACTTCGTTCTCGTTGTTTAGGTTTCGGGACGAAACCTCTTTTAAGGGTGATATGATGTAATACCCACATTTTTCTTTCTTTCTCTTCTGTTTCGTCCAACCGTATCGACTCGACTGTGTTCGTTGATGCTTCTGACCTGGTGTTGTTTCTCACCATTGTCATTCGAGCGAGTTCTGATATTGTCCCAAATTGATCTATATATCGTTGTAACCTTTCCAAGTTCGGAAAATTAGTCTCGTTTTCGATCTTCCAACCCTTGGGCGGTGGAATTCTGTATTTGTTCAGCGATTGGCTCGCGTTTTGATTGATGTACCGTTGGGTTGGTCAATCGTATTAATTTTCATTCGTTGTGCTTTGTGATTGTTCGGATAATTGACTGGATTGTATTATCCATTTGATGACGCTTGTCACTTGTTGGTTTTGTTATATCCCTAACGGCGACGTTGTGTTGGTCGTCGTGGAGCGTGTTTTCACGCCGTATATTCCTTTGCGTTGCTTGTAACGTTTCGCCGATGGGCGTAAGTTACGCGTTTCCTTGCGTATCTCGTTGAGTTTTCCTGGCGGGATATTGCTTCTCCCCACTTGTTTTAAGTTTCGGGACGAAACTTCTTTTAAGGAGGGTAGAATGTAATATCCGCAATTTTCGATTTTCGGTAAATTTCTTTTTCGGCTGGAGTCCATTTTGACGACTCTCTCATGACCTTTTCGTCATTTCGAGAATGATTAATTCTGCACTTTTTGTCATCCGAGTTCGTTTCGGTATCGTTTTGTTTAGTTCCGAGCTTTTTAGCGACTTTTCCGCACTTGAGTTCGATTCTTGCGAATCTAGTCCGAAACTGTTGTTTCGAGTTTCTCGTAAGTTCATTTAATGTTATTATTCATGTTGAGAGCTTTGGTTTGGTGTTTCGATCGCGTATCGTGATTTTCGGACGTTTTGGGCCATTTTCGTAATTTCCCAAAGTTTTGGGTAATTACTTCCGTTGTCGAATTCCGAGCCTTCGGGTGGTCGGAATCGTGTGTTCTCTTAGTGCTCGAGTTCGTCTTTGCGAGTACTTCATAACCGTGTCTTCGATTCATATTCAGGTTCGGGTTTCGGGGTCGTTCGACCCGTCGTTCGGGCCCGGGCCGGCACTGGCCGAGTTACGGCCGGTAGTGCTCGGCAGTTACGTACGTAAGTCCGGTTACATACGTAAGGCCCTGGCCGGTTACGTACGTAACGGGCCGGCAGATTTGGGGCAGTGACTCGGTTACGTACGTAAGCCTTGGCCGGTTACGTACGTAACTCGGCCGGCAGTCAGCCTATTAAAGGCCTGGCAGCGTGTTTTTCATCCATTTTTCTCATTCTCCTCCTTGTCTTCCGCGGCTTGAGGTGTAAGAATCATGGAAAAATGTTGTTGAACAATCAATCCATGAAGTCTTGGAGTTCATATCATCAATCATCCATCCTATAACATCCTCCGATCTACCGAATCAGGTCAGATTTTCTAGAAATCTAATTTTGGGGATTTTGGGTATTTTGTTCGATTTCGTCCGTTTAATCCGATTTAACTTAGGATTGTGATGGATTGATGATTATTTAGATGTATTGTATCGTTTCCCTTGTTATTCCATGGTTGGATCGTATCGATTCGTTGTTTTGGTCGAGTTCTTGATCGACGCCTTGAAGGTGTCCAGTAAAATGTCATAGAGGGTTTTTCGGGCGTTCTACGATTATTCTTCCTCGTATGATCGATGATTTATTGATTATATGTTGTTAGGGTCGAATTCTTGTGAAGAACTCGAGTCGGAACCCTTCCGTTCGTCGTTTTCTTCAAGCTTCTCGATCGTGGGTGTATTCTTTTCCTTCGCCGGGGAATCGTAGGTGTTCGAGGTGTCCCGACTGAGCCGTGATTGTAGGAGTGCCCAGTATCGATTATCGAGGCAAGTATCTTGCCCATACATTTCGTGTTTTGTGGATATTATGGTTGTTAATCATCGATATGTGCTAAATAAATATTTATAACCATTTTTCAAAAGAATCGGTATATTTACTATCATGGTTTTCGTAAAGGTGACCCGTGTGTGTCGGGAATTAATATGCTTAGTTGAATATGTGTGCTAGTGTCGAGTATAGGATCACCCTACTTTCTTGTGATGTCATTGCGTATGATTATGTCGTTGGTAAATGTAAAGTGTAATTCTTTTGTCAAATTATGTGTTTGGAGTCACGTGGTTATGGATGAATATGGGAGTTTATGTGATATTGGTTGTGTCGTTCGGTGCTGTTGAGATCTTGTGCTTCCTTGTGAATTGTTATAGTTCTGGGTCGTGAGTACGTGTTGGATAATATGGCCATTCTAATAAGGTACCTCGACTATATATACTGTGATTGGCCTTTGAGGCTTGTGGTTTGCAACTGTGATTTTGGAACGTGTGTGTGTGTTGTTCCTTCCACCCGGAGTGTCCGACGGGATGTCTGGGGGTCGATACTAAGGGGTACGGCCACGGAAGTGGACTTGGGTGCGTGTGTGGTTGAACTTCCACCCGGAGTGTCCGACGGGATGTCTGGGGGTCGATACTAAGGGGTACGGCCGCGGAAGTGGTTTCTTACCCGGAGCGTTCGACGGGGCGTCTGGGGGCCGATACTAAGGGGTACGGTCGCAGGTTACCAGTTGTGGTTTTCATCTTGAGGATGATGTTGATGTTTTTGTTAATTGTGATATTGTCCGGAGTATCAAAATACTTTGTGCTCGGGGTCGAGAGACATTATATATCGAGTCTTGGTGGTTGACTAGAATGGCATAAGATTAATGTGTTATGTGTAATGTGTCCTTGTAAGTGAATTGCAGTGGATGATCGGGTCGTAGGCCCTGTGTTTTATGACCGGAATGGTTGGGTCGTGGACCCCCTGTTTTGTTAAACAGATTTGTATTTTGGAAAATGAACTTTGGGGCTGTGCCCTAAATGGCTTTCGAGGAATTAAGAATTTTTCAATTTCTGATGTTTTCAAAACTCCCGAGATTTGGAAATGTTTTCAAAATGCTTACTTGCTTCGTTTCTGCTTTCAAAACTTGAACTATTTTTAACTAAATATATCTCGGGATGTCTTTCGTTATATTCTCGAAATGTGTTGTGTATGGCTCGTATTTGCACTTTATACTTGCACTAGCGAAACAGTGGAGTTTTGCTAACCCCCGAGTAATCGGGGGGTGGATATCTGTATTGTGTCCAGTGCACACGCAGTTTTCGAGCAAGACAGGATCGGTACGAGGGATGATGAAAGACGAATGATACTAATCACACGAAGGCCAGTTTTGGGTTCAGTTAGTCGGAGTCCATTTTATTGTCTTTTCCGCTGTCTTATTGTTTGTGGTGGTAATTATTTTACCCTTGCGTGGGTATGAGTCCGGATGAGTTTATGTATTTCTATTTGTAAGTCAGTGTCGAAAGACCAAATCGGTCTATTGGTTCGTTATTTTGATTCGTCGGTATGTAATGTAATGTGTTGTTTTGATGTCTAGCCTGGTGGATCCTCACGGAGAGGGTCTGCGGCGTGTAATATTCCCGGTTCGATCTGGGGGTGTTACAAAATCTGACCTGATTCGGTAGATCGGAGGGTGTTATAGGATGGATGATTGATGATATGAACTCCAAAACTTCATGAATTGATTGTCCAACAACATCTCTCCATGATTAACCAAGCTCCAGCCGCGGAATGGAAGAAAACGAGTGAGAAATGGCTGAAGAAAAACGTCTGCTGGCCTTAAATAAAGCCGATCACGGCGTTACGACGTAATCGGCCATGGCTTACGGACGTGGCAAGCCATGGCGAACTCACCGCCTGAAATGCCGGAAACGTTACATACTTTATCGCCACGGCCTTACGACGTAATCGCCATACGTCGAATCGCCGATCACTACCGCACGTTACTCGGCGGTGGCCCGCCTCAAAGATGCCCGGCCATGACTCGGCCGGGACCAACTCCGACGGCCCGAACGACTCCGAAACCCGAACCTGAGTACGAATCGAAGATACGGTTATGAAGTACTCGCAAAGACGAATCCGAGCACTAAGAGAACACACGATTCCGACCACCCGAAGGCTCGAAATTCGACAACGGAAAGTAATTACCCCAAACTTTGGGAAATTACGAAGATGGCCCAAAACGTCCGAAATACACGATACATGATCGAAACACCAAACCGAAGTTCACAACACGTATAACAAAGTTAAATGGACTTACGGGAAACTCAAATGATTTCGAACAAGATTCGCAAGAACCGAACTCAAGTGCGGAAAAGTCGTTAAAAAGCACGGAACTCAACAAAACGACACCGAAACGAACTCGGATGTCAAAAAGTGTAGAATTAATCATTCTCAGAATGACGAAACGGTCATGAGCGAGTCGTCAAAACGGACTTCGGCCTAAAAAAGAAATTTACCGAAAATCGAAAATTGCGGATATTACATTCTACCCTCCTTAAAAGAAGTTTCGTCCCGAAACTTAAAACAAGTAGGGAGAAGTAATATCCCGCCAGGAAAACTCAACGAGATACGCAAGAAACGCGTAACTAACGCCCAACGGCGAAACGTTACAAACAACGCAACGGAATATACGGTGTGAAAACACGCTCCACGACGACCAACACAACGTCGCCGTTAGGGATATAATAAAACCAACAAGTGACAAGCGTCATCAAATGGATAATACAATCAAGTCAATTATCCGAACAATCACAAAGCACAACGAACGAAAATCAATACGATTGACCAACCCAACGGTACATCAATCAAAACGCGAGCCAATCGCTGAACAAATACGGAATTCCACCGCCCAAGGGTTGGAAGATCAAAAACGAGACTAATTTCCCGAACTTAAGGGAATTACAAAGGAGCCTGAATGCTCAACAATCACGAAACGAGAACAAAAACCGAACAAACAAATGATCGAGACAACAAAAATCGAACAATCATGTCCGAAACACGAAGGATAATAAAATTCAAACAACAACTCCCAGGATGATCTGGTGAGAACTACAAGACATGCATTCCCATAAGATCCATAGGAAAGGGAATAGCAATTGAAAAGTCACAACGACAAACGAGTTATTCCGAAACAATACCACACTCATTCGATCAACAAAAGCAAGGGGCAGGAGAAGCTCAGAAATGTCAACGAACATAATGAGTTGACAAAGTCGAAAACACAAGAGTTCCAAATCCGACCCACTTCGAATAAAAGAACTAATAGAACCAGATGATGTCACTCCTGTTGGCCACTTAAGTATACTGGATACAGTTTGGAAAATAGTTTGAACAACAAACTGTACGGATTCTAAATCTGAGTGCGTAGCGGAAGTCTTGGATACAGTAGGTTGCCATGGATACAGCAACTAAGTGTATGGTGTATACTTAATATATCACAGTAATTTAAAACAGTAAAAGCTGAAGGTAAATAACACAGTAATTAAAGTGGTTCGAGGTAAACCCCTCTACGTCCACTGGTCCTCCACACAGGAGTAAAAAGTTTATTATAATTACTGCGTACACAACTACCTAATTATAAACAAACCTATCCTTGTATCGTTCACACAGATTGATACAAAGAATATCACTTTCAACCGTTCACACAGATTGGTTAAAGCTTCCTTCTTGACTAGCTTCTTCACACACAGTTCCAAAGCTTCGTCCTTATTCGTCCCACACAGTCGAATAACTTGTTGAGTTCACAGAGCTCGGTTTTACACGAGAGGTAAAAGGTAGGTAACCGAGTAAGAACAAAGACTTTGAATATGAAGTTCTTGAGTGATGATGGTGTTCTTGATGTTGAGCCTTTGTATATCTCTTTCGTTCTTAATTGCAGTATGCTTTGGATATATGTTTGCTCTGATGATAACTTTTGATAGCTTGAGTGTTAGGTTACTTGGGTAACTGATCTTCAATGTCTTCAAGGATATATATAGTCTCTGAAGAAAGTGTCCGTTGAGATATATCCGTTTGAATAAGATTTCGTTCCAACGGGATTAAGACATGATCCGGATTTCGTGGGATTCTGAAGATCTGAAGACTGGCAGTATTTAAATACTTTATCCTTGAGTATTTAAATACTTCTTTGTTCAACGGGACTTAACTTATGTTCCTTCTTTGTCCTGTTGTGAGCTGTATGGAAGATAACTGTATTTTGAGTGTCGAGACAGTTTCCATACTTGGTCTTTTTACAAGACTACTTGCTGTACTGAAGAGCTTCACTTTATATGCTGATTCGAGGCAGGTCTTCGATACAGGATAAAGCCTCAAAGCTTCGATACAGTTTCCTTACTGGGATTGACATATATGTCAAAACCTCAAATATCATTCGATACAGGGATCGGGTATCCCGGCTATTTCGATATAGGATATTTGTTTTCCCAACAATTTCCTCCTTTTTGACAATTTGCCAAGACTAACTTTCTTAACTCTTCGAGTCTTCTTGATGATGCCAAAACCTTCTTCATGAAGCGATCTTCTTTGATGACTTCTGGCAGATTTCTTGGTCTTTTGTCAAAAGGTTTGACTTAGTGACTTAGTCTATAATAATGAACTGCTCGCAGGCACGTTCGATACAGTTTACAATTTAAGCTTATGATTGGCGCGCAGGCACAATCTTACAGTGTATTCTAAGTTTACAACTGAAATTATGAACTGTTCGTAGACTAGTTCGTACAGCTTATTTTTCAATCAAGTTTATCTAACTTGAGATTCCTATCAAACAATTTAAGTAATCATACATTAACACAGTAGATTACGAGTTGTAATCTTTCAAGACAAACAAACGTTTTTATTGATATTCAAAATGATTAGTACGAGTTTGTCAATTTCGAATAGAAATTACAAAACAAAAAAAATATACATAGATTTCATCTCCTTATCTATAATCCGCATGCCTCCATGGTCTTTTTCCTTGTTCATTCTCGGTGCCACGCCACCAGTTTTGAAGAGAATCATTGCCTCGATCCTGGTATATCGCTCTTCTTCATATGATCGATCAAAGGCAAGTATCCAGTCTTCTGGATGGGTGACCCGATCTCCGCTTCTATGTTTGGATTTCATTTCGATTTGGAGAGGGAGTTTACCTTCTTCTAGCATCTTTGTAAATTTATCTGCCGCCTCCGCTAACGTTTTATAATTCTTGAAGATGGCGGATTCCCTGATGAGTCTGACAAAGTATCTCATCAGTTCGTTCTTCCTCCAGTGCTTCACTTCGTCGGCAGTTGGGTTGCGGTTGGTCGGCAGACAAATTTCCGAAGGTCTCTGAATAAGAGTTTGCCAAGGGACATTGGGATCATGAAATTCCGGTCTGGAGCCTGAAATTTTAAAGCTTTGGGATTGAGGTGCTAGCTTGTTCAATTCGGCAGTGATACTGTTCTGAGCAGCCTCAAATTCCCTTTCTTGTTGCAGCCTTATTCTCCCAGCAGCTTCTCGTGCCTCTTCCCCCTTTTTGGCTTCATCAAGACTTTGCAGGATTTCAAGAGCAGCGTCCTGTTTGGTCTCGATGCTGGTCATTCTTTCAACAAGGGAGGAAAGAGTCTGCGACATTTCTTGAATGCATTTGTCGTGAGCACGCAGTTGAGAGCTGTTCTCAATCATTGCACAAGCGGTCTTGGCTTCAGCTATCCTCGTCTTTGTAGCTTCCTCCTTCAGCAGTTGCTCCTGCTTTTCTTCCATGATCTTCAAGGATTGCTTGAAAACTTCTGGTAAAAGAATGAATGCGTCGACAACACGAGATACTTCATGTTGAAGAGTGGTCATTTCTTCGACGGCAGAGGTGTGCATCCAATTCAGTGCTTTTTCAACGGAAGATAGAGCATTTACTGCATCCTAGATGAATACAGTCTGAAGGCCAAGAGCTCGCAGGCGCTCTTTTCGTGCAGCAGAGATCGGAGAATCTGGTTCGGCAAGGTCTGCAGCGCTGTTCAACCTTCTTACATTCACGAATGGGCGTGAAGTAAGTTGGACATCCTCAGGTTCGGTACCGTCCTCGGATTCCATGGTTGAAGGGGCGGGAGCAGCTTCTTGTGGTTCGGCGGCTGGGGGATGAGAAGCGTCCTGTTGCGAAGATTCTTCAGCAATCATGGATGCAGGAGGGACTGAATCCTCCTGTTGGCTTTCAGGAATGGCTTCTTCTTCGGTCGCAGCAGGCTCAGGTGCCTGTTCCAAAATTTCTTGAACTTCCTCGACTGGAGGGACTGATTCCTCTTGGTCGGGAATGTTCTCAAGCTGTGGCGAAGGGGGATTGGCTTGGGTAGAAGGCCCTTCGTCGTCTCTGGGTGGAGAGGCGTCTCGAGCTTCAGCCTCTTCACGACTCATTCTCAGACCTGCTTGTAAAGCGTCGTCGTCGTCGTCTGAGTCATGATCTTCGTCATCTTTTGGATTGGTGAGAGAATCCTCTGACTTATTCTTTCCTTTCCTCCTGGCGTCAGATTTGTGCAGAAGGTGGCTTTCAATTAGATCCTTGCAAGAGGCGTTGTCCCATCGAAGCAGGGCCTCAATTTCAGTTGAGTCTGTTACTTCGGAGACAAATCTCTCTTCGTGGCTCCAATCGCTCCAATTGTACAGTGTGTCGTACGGAGCTAGCCTGTAGCCTTTCCATTGCAGAAATCTTTCGTACGCGTGTTCAATTTGAACCGAAAGAAGGGTCTGATTAATGATCGAGTCAGGGGAGGGACTTCGAATAACGTCTGGAGACGCTGTTTCGAGGGATTCCTGTACAGGTATGGGATCCTGTACGGAAGAGGGACTCCTTACAGGGGATGGTGCCCTGAAGGATGATGGATCCTGCACGGGTGTGGGATCCCGCAGAGGAGAAGTAGCTTTTGGCTCCGAATGGGCAGCCGACTCGCTAAAGTCTTGAGCGTTGGCAGATGTCTCTATATCCGTCGTAGCCGCCAAAGGCTCGGGATCTACTGTCGATACAGTAGGAGACACCTCTTCCACAGGGGTTGGGCCCTGGGGTTCTTCATCAGTGGGTTGCGCCACGGGGGAGACATCCTTGGAGTGCTTGGCAGATTTGATTTTTGAGAGCCTCCTGAGTCTCTTCTTGGGCTTCTCACCAGCAGAGTGTTTCTTGCTGTGAGATCGCTTTCGCTTCTTTGAAGATTCCATTTCTGGGACCTTCACGGATTCATCTCTTGGGTTGGCAGAAATTGGCATGTGCCTGGTTCTTGGATGGTTGCAATGCATGGTGCTCTGGTTATACGCAGTAGGCTTGACACCTCCTAAGTATATCCTCGAGCTATTTTTCTTGGCATCGGCGGATTGCGTCAGTCCGCACTTCGTCAGGATGTAGTTCAGCATTAAACCAAAGGATTTCTTTTGGGTGGCAGGTTTGCACACCTCTTCTTGTAGACGTTTCAGAATTATTTGGCACCAATTGACCTTTTCACAGGTCAAAATAGCTACCATCATTCTGAACCTTAAGTTCGTGCACATCTCGAACGCACCGGTTCGGTTTTCAATGATCCTGGAGCAAAAGTCATGAAGATAAACGAAATGAAGAAGAAAGTTTTTCTTGTGACAAGTAGTTGTCACCATATCAACCACTTTGGACCCTGTAAATAGTCCATAAAACTTAGTAATGAGCTCTTGAGACCCGAACGTCTCAAGTTGGTCCATGGTCAGGCCATCAGCGGGCAGCCTGTAGATTCTCTGGAGCAGATCGCGATTGATCTGAATCTCCACTCCTTGGACTGTTGCAGTGATGTCAGCAACATGACCTCCCTGGGCCAGTGACAGAAAACGGACGGTGGCGTTGAGGTAGAATTCCTCAACCAGATGGGCGTCGTATTTGTCGGCGGTCTTGCTCCCAAGGCGATAGAGGCCTTGTTGTTGAAGACGAGTAATGATATATTCCATAGGTTCTGTGTCGTTGGTTTCCGAGAGAATACGCTCCATGATGACAGGTTTGGAGAAGATCCGGCCATCAATGATGTTGGAGGATTTCTTCAGAATAGGGGAAGAAGATTGACCAGCCATTGAAGTTTTCTTAAGAAATAAGGGTGCAAGAAAACGATGGAAATTCGCTGTGAATATGCAGAAAATATGTAGGCTGTTTGCTTGAGAACTCTTGTAATTGCAGAAAGCGTAAAGAGTCTCTAATGGCAGATACAGTCCTTTTATAGTTGGGCGGCGAAATAGGGTTTTGCAGAGTACGAATGGTCAGATTTTAAGGGATGGGAACCGGTTTTGAAATCAACGGTCAAGATGGATTTAGTGTCACTACACCATATATGGCTTTCAACAACATTTTTTTTGATGTTACAAGCAAAAGTGTAGCCTTAGATGCCTTAAAATTGGTCAAATTTGATTTAAGGCTACACATTTTTCTAACGTTATTATTGATATAAATTAGTGTTTCCATAGACCAAATTGAATATCTACGCTAACACAAAATTTGGTGTAGCCGTTGCTATTTAAAAAAAGTGTAAGTAAACACTAAAACAACTAGGCGGGCTTGCTAAAATATTTTAGACGGTCCAAATAAATTATTTTCAATTGTAACGACTCGATTTTTCTCAGGTATTTTATGAATATTTTTTTATAATAAGGAAAACTTGTAGAAATTTCAAGTCGTTACGAAACATACATTTTCTAAAATATTTGCGGAATTTAAAATGATTTCAAATCTCCAATACAACTGTAAAATCCAGCAGCGAAAAATAATTGTCAAAAATAAGGTTAATTGTTTCATATTAACTTGAGCGGAATTCAAAAGAAATACATAACATTAAATATATTTATCATATGTCGGGGTGCCCTGCAACCCGTTCTCTTCACCTACACATTCCAAATAAAGCAATTAAAATCGATAAGTAATAATTCCCACCTAAAATTGAGATAACATAAATGATGATGTTGGAATGCTTATGAATCGTCCTAATCGTGATCTTGATTCTCGTATCCTACAATTAGAATATAAATATATACGTTATTATTTAATTTTATTGGAGAATATAATTTTAATGAAAATAAAAATGGCGACGACTTGATTTAATTTAAAGACTAAACTTATGGGATCAAATTTAGAAAAAGGTAAAATTTAATATGGGTGAAGCTGAAAAAATTAGAAACTTTTAGGGACTAAAATTAAAATCTAGGTAAAATGATGGATATAAAATCCCTATCCCGATGAGAAGTCGGTTCCTCATCTCAATCTCTATCGTCATTGTCTCTCCAGAATCCCCTTTCCTCTTCTCTTTGTGGAAACCTTCTCTGGTGTCGATGGATCGAGGGACGGAGCAACAACGTCGATGGTGTCATCGCTCAGAGCAGCGATTGTACTCTCGCCGTGAATCATCCGGGTCGGGCTTCCACTAGTTTCAGATTCGGACTTCCGACAGAAAGGTAAAAGAGTCGGGCTTCGAGCGGGGGTTTGACGGCGACGGAGACGAGCGGCGATCGGCTGAGGGCTGGAGTCGCGACTGGAAGAAAATTTCAGGTTCATTTGCACCAGCTATGAGAGTATATGTGTTCTTTAGCATATGTGATCTATTTATATACTTCATTTGGGATGGGCAATTGCAGGTGTTCTTTAGCATATGTGATCTATGCAACCAATACAACTATATGAACTGTTGCCATTTCTTTATCTTCTTTTACGTGATGGCGCAGAAGTGTATGCATTTGTTTAATAAAATAAGAGTTGATCGGCAATCCAAGGGGAGGATATAGTAGTTTGTTGTTGTTTGCATCTCCTGGTTATAGAATCTCATTTATCAAGCTGACATTATGTTGCTGATATTAGATTGCTTTCCTAGATTGAGGACAAAGTGTTATAAAACTGCATATAGAATAGAGTAGAAAGAAAATATTTCGTTTATATGTAAATTTCACAGTCATAATTACATAATTAAATTAGTCATTCATATACGATAAGCTATATAACACAACTTTCATAAGAATATAGTATTTCACTGTTACTTTATGACTTTATAACATACTATTTCATTTAAAAAAATCCTTCAATAATGGGACTAATTATGCAATTTTTCCACCAACCACCACGTACACTGCAAAGAACCTATCCGTCAAGATCAAGCTCCTACTAGAAGTGAAAAATTTTGAAAACCAAAAAGCGAAAAAAAAACGACTGTGTCCGAACCAAGAAACGGTAATCGAATTGCTTAGAGTAAGCGATACAAGTATAGAGACGGTACATATGGTATGGATCACCACAATTCTCATTTTTATGGACTACAGTACGTACTCGGACCGATCAACTTACTGGCTAAAAAACTTATTTGACTTTTTTTGCTAAATAACCTTATTTTACTCTTTTAACTCTGTTATTGTGTTGTTGATTGGAGATATGGAAAACTTGAGTCATTATCCTGTATATCAATATATCAATACTTTTGAGAAAAATAACATGCAACTTAGTACTCTCTCAGTCGCCTAAATTTGTTTCAATCTTTAATATATGTTATATTTTTGGCAGGAAGTCCATGGTACGCCACCCAAATTTGTTCATATGCAATTTACGGACACTAAACTTAACATTATGTTAATGTTCTAAGTGACATTATGTTGCTTTCCTAGATTGAGATCACATGTCAAAATTGTCAATTTTTTTGGATTAGATACTAACTGACTGGATGACCTACGACTCTATTCTTTGCTAAAAATACCAGGTTCTTGGTGAGTCGGCTGGATCAATGTTAGGACTAGAATTGGAAGGGCTTATATAGCGAGCCAGGGGTTACAAGAAAGAATTTGGTGATTCATTTGTCTCAGTTGAGCATTTAGTTCTTGGTTTTGCAAATGATGTCCGATTCGGGAAGCAATTATTTAAAGATTTTCAACTTTCCTTGGAAACACTAAAAGATGCTGTTCAGGCCATAAGGGGACGCCAAACAGTTATTGACCAAGGTTATAACTTACGTCATTTGTATCTTATATTCTGTGAATTATATATCTCACTTACGTCCCCTCTGCCACCCAACCCCCACTCCCACCCTGGTGCTTCCCGAAAAATGTTCTTTTTTTTTCTTTTCGGATTAAGTATAAAATCTGTTATTACATTTGGATAAAAACTGACATTACTCATGGGACGGCAATATCGGACTGCTCTTTGGCGTAATGGTGGTTTTGTTTTGAGGTTCTTCTAGTCATGTTTCTTGTCAAATAGCATTGAGCATAAAGGCTCTCTCTGGTTTTACTCAGACCCTGAAGGAAAATATGAAGCATTAGCGAAATATGGGAAAGATTTAACAGCCATGGCAAGAGCTGGAAAGCTGGACCCTGTTATAGGAAGATATGACGAAATACGCAGATGCATACAAATTCTTTCAAGGAGAACCAAGAATAATCCTGTTCTAATTGGTGAGCCTCGTGTTGGGAAAACTGTAATTTCTGAAGGGTAGGCTTCTCGGTCTTCTCTGTATTTTATCAAATTGATGTGAGCCGACAATCATGAATTGTCAATATTTTTCACTTACTAATCCTCTCAAGGAATCGTATCAGTATAACATAATGAAATTGGCTGATAGGGCTCTTGTTAACACAAAAAGTACTGCACAATTCTCTTCTTGATTCAATTATTTCATTTTCCGACTTATAATGTTACTTTGAATGGCAGGCTTGCCCAGAGAATTGTGCAAGGATATGTTCCCCAAGCTTTGATGAATCGCAGGGTGAGTAATGTCTGCACATCAAGTTAAACTATCTATATTGAAACCCCAGCTTGCTTGCCCACTGTGTTTGTGTATGTGGTTGTGCAGCTTTCTTAGTTTTTCCTTGTAAACGACAAATGTTAAAGTGGAATCCCCTTTTGATTTAGTTGATATCTCTTGACATGGGAGAGATATTTTTATCAGTTATTAACATTTAGGTGTAAAACAAAGTGGGATTTCTGGACTTCCACAAAATTGCTATTTCATTTTTCCTTATACTGTAGTTTGCAAATAGAAACTCCATTTTGCAGAAGAAATGGCTCTATAAGCTCGAGTAAGACCTACCTTTCTATTGAAAAGCTTCACAGTACCACTTAGATGTAGGTTCATCAAAATTTCTCATTGATTTTGATTTTTTTTAACTATTTAATTTTTTATATATTTATATATATAAAATGATTAGTTATATGTTTGAGTTCATGTTATTTCACACCCAATGTATTTGCCCATATATTTTTGGCCATTTTTAAAATTTCTGGCCTATTTTCTTTAAATAATTATTAATAGACTTCTAATAAAAAAGATCGTGGTGGTCCATGCCTTATTGGCATTGCAACAGCTTATAGCTTCATGTCTTTTATACAAAAAAAAAAAAACTAAACCTTGATTTATCAAATCTTACTAAGTAAAGATTTTTGAATAGTTTATTTTCTGTCATTTTAACCTTAAAAAACATAGGCTTAATCATCCCAGTCTTTGTCTGCACCTGAACTAAAGAGTAATGGTGGCCGGATGAAAGAGACTGAGAGTTGTTGTACTTAGTCAGACTGTAGTGAAGTATGAAAAGCGCCGCCTTAGTGAACGGAAGAAAATGGGCATTGGTCGCAGTGAGGTATTCTTCATAGTTATTGTTGAAAATTACATTCTAAACTGTCTTATCTTCAACATGTGCATTTGTGCACACGCGTTGATGTCTGTGGCATGGACCTCTTTTAGTTGCAGCCACACTCTAAATCACAACAGTTGCAGTCACAAGCCGGTAATTTTAGTTGTAAAAAGTGCACTACAGATGTAAGCTTTCATGTCGGTATTTATGGTTAAATTGCAGATAATAAAATGTTGTTGCTTAAATCATATTCTGGTGGTTATATATTTGATTATCTACCTAGATATGAAGCTAGATTATAAAATGGTGTTGCTTAAATCAGCGATGGGATGTAGTCCTCTCTGATTAACCATGTCGGTATTTATGGTTAAATTGCAGATAAGAAATGCATGTCGATGTCGATGGTGATGGTGATCGTGAGGAAGAGCCGGTTGTAATCTCTGATGCTGATATATATTTAGCGACTCGCAAACGAAAAGAGAATGGGAAGTACAAGTTACCCAAGGAGGTGCTTAAAACCGTTGATGAAAAAATTGTAAGTATTTACATATATACTAAATGATAGGTGCTTATAACTATGTTCTTCTTTTTTTTCTTTTTTTTTTCTTGAAGATTGGGTATAGCTGGAAGTGCTGATTTTCATCAATCTTTTAACTGCCATTACTGCCATTGCTGCCATTTAACTGGAAGTGTTGAGTGCATTTAAACTCAGAGAGCTGGGAACCAATAATATTCGGGCATTCAGTGGCAACACTTGAGTAATATGATATTATAATTAGGTCTTGACTCTGATATTTTTCTTTGCATTCAATCATTTTATTTGTTCTAATATATCTATCAGTACACTTGTTTTCCGTTACAATGTTTCTTATATGTTCTGTATTCAGGCTCTTCAATTGTGAAGACAAAAATTTTTTTGTACAGTGATTTAATTGTGATGACAATAAATTTCTTGTTCTAAAATATTTCTGTTTTGATATTATGTATAACTGGAAGTGTGATATTATGGATTTTTCATCAATCACTCTGTTGTTTTTAAGTTATGCATGCTTTTTTCTTTTTTTTTCTTGAAGATTGGGTAAAATTAGTCAGTATATTATAACTACTTAAGAAACAGGAATTAAGATAATTTTCCATTATTGTTATTGTTTGTATTTTATGTTTCTGTTAATTATTTGAGGGAAATACTTGATACTTTTATTTACAGGCTGATGTTAAGAAAGCTCTTGAAACGGAAGGTGTTGAGGCTGCTAATAAATTGATTCATGATGGCAAAGAACACCGACCATCTTATCTAATTGGGAGACTTATTCGAAAAAGGAACCAAAATCGAAGTCTTGACATCACCATCCGTTCAAGTTCTTTGATCGATGCGTGGCGGACCTAATCGATAAGATCGGGGCCCAACTTCAACAAGAGATGGATGAAAAACTTGACCAAAAGTTCGAGAAATGTTGAAAATGTTGGCGAGAAGAATCTGATTTGAACTTAAAGATTGATGACTCTCAAAAATCGATCGAGGAGTCCTATGACGGTGACAATGTCACTCCTTGACTGATTTCATCATTTTATATTATGCTAGCTAAGTGACTCAAGTAGTTTTGTTATATTTGTGGATTGCGATCGTAACTTGTTCTTAGCTATTATGGATTGAATATTAGCAGTCATGTATTTTGGATGTTGCTATGGTTGACATTGTTTTAATGGTATTATTTGTATGGTAATATTTATTTTCTAATAAAATATTTTGCTTTTTAGTATGAAAAATGTTGGTAAAAACCTGCAAAAATGTTGCCATAGACTATAATTTATAATTCTTTCTGTTGGCAAAATATGAAAATTGTGTTGGCAAAGAGTAGAAGTGTGTTGGCAAAAGTTAGAATTGTTCATATATAAGTGTAGCCATAGTGTTAAAATTGTTGGTAAAGATGTCACAGTGTTTTATAATTTAATGTTACATTAGACCTCATGAGTGTTGGCATAGGTCTACGGCTACACAAATCTTTATGTCACTAAATATATAAAAGTGTGGCCTTAAGTCTACAGCAACACAAAATCTAGTGTAGCCACAGACAATAAAAGTGTTGGCATAGGGGTCTATTGCTACACTTTTTTAACATGTTACCAAAAAAACGAAAAGTGTTACCTTAGACCCCTATGGTTGCGGCCGTTTTTGTAACACTTTCGAATTTGGTCAAAGTGTAGCCATAGCTTGTTTTTATACCTTCAGCAACACTTTTTGGACTTTTGAGCACAGTTTTTCAGGTGTTGCTGAAACCCATATATGGTGTAGTGTGTAACCGGTACGCTAATCCATTAAGAGGTTTAAAAATAGAGCGGGTCCCACTTCTGACATAGGTTGATACCCTAAATGCCTAAAACGGCGGTTTAAAAATAATAAACAATTTGAAAACATCGCGGCTTTTGAGATTCAGTTGTCCGGATGTCGTGTAAGGCATTTAATGAACATGACGTTTGACATAAAAACAGGGCACGCGGACAAAAATTATTTTAAAAGGAAATAATATTATATTATATACTGAATCGAAATCCTATAGCATGTCTTTGTTCTCCGTCGATACATTCCCCTTAAAAAGGTACTAATAGGTTTTGAATTCCATACAACAATATTTGGATTAATGCCGTATTCATGGGTCCTACAAGATTCCCTTAATTATTGCATACACACCGTAGGATTCATATGCGTTCGCTCGCTACGATCGTATTGATGATTACGAGTGTACGGATAATTAATGTTGAATCTGTATTCACGGGTCTTACAGATTCCCCTCAATTGTTGAGTAAAAGCGAAATTACTTACGGAAGTCCGGGCCGTAGTATTCCCAATTCTTGTCCGAGCATGTTGAATCTTGCCGTGTCGAGAGGCTTGGTGAAGATGTCGGCCACCAACGTCTGTATGAACTTTTTCCAGCGAACATCCTTGTTCTCGACGTGATTCCCGATAAAATGATGCTTCATGTTGATATGTTTAGTGCGCGAGTGCGATGTGATTGTGCGTGATTGCAATTGCACTCGTGCTATCACACATGATGGAGTCTCTCTAGCATCGATTCCATAGTCGGCAGATTGTTCCGCATCCAAAGGATCTGCATCAAAGCGACTACCAAGACATAGTACTGATTCACCGTGGAAAGAGAGTTAGCCAATTGCTTCTTACTGAACCAAGAAACGAGTCTAGGTCCGAGAAAGTGACAAGTTCCACTTGTACTCTTCCTATCTAGCTTGCAGCCTCCGAGATCCGAGTCGCTGTATCCAACTAAATCGAATCCACCTTCCTTAGGATACCACAGTCCTGCATCGACTGTTCCTTTAATGTACTTCAGGATTCGTTTAGCTGTATTGAAGTGTGATTCCTTAGTTGCAACTTGGTATCTCGCACACACTCCAACAGCAAACTGGATATCGGGCCTTCTAGCCGTTAGGTACAGGAGCGAACCAATGAGCTTCCTGTAGAGTGATTGGTCAAACGGCTTTCCGGCTTCATCAGCACTAATTTGCACGGAAGTGCTCATAGGGGTTGGCGAGGATTTGGAATTGTTCATTCCAAATTTGTTGAGAAGCTCCTTGCTGTATTTCTCCTGGTTGATGAATATACCTGTAGGCAACTGCTTTACCTGCAAACCTAGGAAATAACTAAGTTCCCCCATCATACTCATTTCAAATTTACTTTGCATGAGATGTGAGAACCTTTGACATAGAGCAAGGTTAGTTGAACCAAAAATAATATCATCGACATAGATTTGTACCATTAGAAGGTCATCACCTTCCTGTATCTTGAACAAGGTTTTGTCCACAACACCTTTCTCAAATCCGTTGTTGGTTAGATACTGGGACAGGGTTTCGTACCAGGCTCTAGGGGCTTGTTTAAGTCCGTACAGAGCTTTCCTTAGCCTGTAAACTAGATCGATACCGTCTGTGTTGGCAAACCCTGGTGGTTGTTCAACATTAACTTCTTCTGCAAGTTCTCCATTTAGGAAAGCACTCTTGACGTCCATTTGGTATACGATAAAACTCTTATGGGCGGCAAAGGCTAAAAATATCCTAATGGCTTCTAGTCTCGCTACAGGGGCGAAGGTTTCATCATAGTCGATTCCTTCTTCCTGACAATAGCCTTGTGCTACTAGTCTGGATTTGTTCCTTATGATAAGTTCATTTCGATCCTTTTTGTTTCGAAATACCCATTTGGTTCCTATAACCGATTGGCGTGTCGGTCTGGGTACAAGATACCATACATTGTTTCTTTCGAAACCGTTAAGCTCTTCTTCCATAGATGTGATCCAATGAGAGTTGTTAAGAGCGTCTATGGTGAAACAGGTTCGGACTGGGCTAAGAATACGGCGATAGTGCACATATTCATCTCCTAAGTTCGGATTGAGATTTCCATTCAGAAACCGTGAAACTTGACATTAGATTCTTCTTGTGCACAAAGTACATTTCCTTGTGTACTGTATTCTCCTACGAGTAGAAACACCGGCATTAATGTTTCCAAAGATCAGCTCTTGCGGGTGATCTCTCAACCATCTTCGGTCGGGTTCTAGTTCAGATCCCGTCTTGTATCGAAGGTTTCTCAGGATCTGACCTCGGCTTATCTGGCGTCGGCTTCATCCACATCGATTCTTACAGTGCGGGGTTGATTTCTAAATCAACGAGGGTTCTATGGGTGTAGGTGGATCCAAGATAGATAGATGGTGAATGTCCTGAGTGATATCATCTACTCCTGTAGGGTCATGGTGTGGTTCGTCGAACACTACATGAACTGATTCCTCGATCGTCAGCTTCCTTTTATTAAAGATTCTGAAAGCTTTGCTGACGGAGGAGTATCCTACGAGTATTCCTTCATCTGATTTTTCATCAAAGGTTCTAAGTTGGTCCTTCCCATTGTTCAATACATAACACCTGCATCCAAAAATGTGAAAATATGAAACTAATGGAGTTTTGTTATTCCATACCTCATAAGCTGTTTTGTTGTGGTGCTTGTTGACGATACAGCGGTTTTGAGTGTAGCACGCTGTATTGGTTGCTTCACCCCAGAAACGCTGTGGTAATTTGCTTGCGGCAATCATTGTCCTTGTTGCTTCTTTCAACGTCCTATTCTTTCGCTTGGCAACACCATTTTGTTGAGGTGTACGGGCAGCTGAGTATTCGTGCTGTATTCCATTCTCCGAACAGTATTGCTCTATAAAGCGGTTAGTAAATTCAATACCTCTGTCAGAACGAATGCACACGATACTCGATGCTTTTTCATTTTGCAACTTTCTCAGGAGCTCGGGCAGCCTTGATGTTGTTTCCTTCTTCTTGCTAAGAAAGATCGTCCAAGCATACCTGGAATAATCATCAACAACAACCATGCAATATTTCTTACCTCCCAAACTTACTGGGTCTACAGGACCGTAGAGATCCATGTGTAGCATTTCCAACACTCTTTGGGTTGAAAGGTAGGATTTGCTTTTCAGGGTTGACTTGATTTGCTTGCCTTTACGGCATGGTCCGCAGACGTCCTTCTTGAATGACACATCGGCAAACCTTTAACCATACCTGTCTTGAAAGCTTGTTGATCGTCTTGAAGTTGACGTGAGACATCCTCTTGTGCCATAGCGACTAAGATCTGCGGTGCCTTTGGCAACAAAGCATGGAATTGAGGAGCTCATAGGCTTCCCGATCGGCAATGTACATATTACGATCTGCTTCCTGTAAGCACAACTTCCTTGGTTTGGGTGTTCTTGACTCTCTGACGATCTATATAGAACTTCACCGAGAACTGTTTATCACGTAATCGGCTAATACTAAGTAGATTATACTGTAAGCCTTCAACATATGCAACATCGGTGACCTTGAATTTCCCGACAAGTAGGTTTCCTTTCCCTCTTGTTCTTCCTTTAGACTTATCACCGAAGCGAACTTTCGGACCGCGACCTTCTACAAAATCAGATAGCTTGCTCCTATCTCCAGTCATGTGACGAGAGCATCCACTATCAAAGTACCAGGTATCCTCCTCTGGAATGTCCTGTAACACAGAAATTAGGTAGATTTAGGTCCCCTTTGATTTTTGGGTCCATATATGTTAGTTCCTTTAGGTACCCAAGCTTTCCTGACAGCAATTGGTTTACTGTAGGATGTACTTGGTACAGTGTTTCGATATCTACGGGGGCATATCCGTAGTTGTTATAATCATGATAATTACTATGCATGTAAAATTCAGGTTTATTGTTATTATTCCAGTACGAGTGCCGTCTAGGAGGTGGAGCCATTTTCTTAGGCCTAACAGCTTGTCTTCTGGGTCTCCAGTTGGATTCCCAATGCTGTTGTTGATCTTGGCCGGCATCTCTTTGTCTTGAGGGATAACGCGGCTCCTGTATCCAATACCTAGGCGCACTGTACTGAGGGTACTGCCGTGCGGGCCTTTGGTGGTTGGATACCGCCTTCTTTCTGAATGACTGCCGGCGTTGATGATATGCTTGTGGAGCATGCTGTTGAGTACGCCTTCTGAGTGGTTGTTGGTTCCACTGTCTCGAATAGTAGAGTTGAGGCGGAATTGCGGCCTTCGGTTTTCTCGATCTGACGAGTTCCTTTATGGGACTAGGAGTATCTTCCGATTCTGGAATGTGTTCCACACTCTTGACGAACACAGTACTAGTTTTCCCTTTATTCGAACATGAGCTGTATCCTAAGCCACTTTTATCATGAGCATGTTGCCCAGTGCTCAGAATTTCTTCCATTCTTTTGGACGATTTTTCAAAAGACTTCATAATGGTCTCAAGTTCAGTTTCTCGCTTTTCGAGAGTTGTGATTTTGGTTTGTAGTAGAACCAAATCATTTGTCTTGCTCTCATTGTGGGTTTTAACCTCATTTAGTTCATGATCAAGTTGATGATTGCTCTCCATGAGTTTTTCAAAATCGACCTTGCTGGTTTCACAATCAAGAGACATATTTTCATAATTTATTTTCAGCAAGTCATTTTCATCTTTCAGCTCTAGATTTGTTAATTGAAGCTGTATATTCTCAGTTTTTAGAGTCTCATGGGCTTTTTGAATGTTTTTAAATTCATTCATCATATTTTTGAAAGTATGAGATGCATTAGATGGAATAGCTGAGGTTGAACTTACCTCATCGTCGCTGTCTTCACCTTCTGGAACATCTTTGTCCATAAAGCACATGTATGCTTTATCATCGAACTCATCGTCAGATGAATCACTTTCAGTGACCACCTGAAGACATTCTGCTGATTTGGATGGTGTGGGGAGGCTTGATTCTCCAATCGGGGCCTTGAGCTTGTCTTTCCAAGCACGTCTTCTTTCATCTCTCTCTTGTTGCTCGGCCTCGTGCAATCTTTGGACTTTGGGATGAGGACATTTGTTTGCATAATGTCCTGGTTTCCTGTGATTATAGCACGAGTCAGCATCAGGATGATGTTTGGTACTTACCTTGTTGTGAGTTTGGGCTGTAGGAGTCTTCTGTTGTTTGATGAACTTTTTGAATTTATGCATTAGAAGCGCCATTTCATCTTGGGACGGGATGTCGTCGTCCTTGTCGGCATTCTTGTGGCCGGGCTTCGACGAGCTAGGCATCTTTGTGTCGGACGGTTCGTCTGACGAGGTAGTGTGACCTTTGAGGAGATTCTTGACTTTCTCTCTTACACAATGTCATACTCAAAAGCTTTAAGGTCGGAGAAGAGATCAAAAGTGGATATTTAATTAAGATTACAGGATACACGCATAGCGTGGTCTTAATGTCCCATCGAGTGGGAGAGATCTCGAAAATTTTAAGTTCTTCTCCTTTTGGGTGTAAATCTTGCCCAACGCTTCAAGTTCACCAACAATACCGGTAAATGAGGTCAAGTTCCTCAAGTGTTTCCGTTGGTTTCATTTCAAAAGATTCAAATTCTTTGAGTAAGTTTTGAAATCTTGTTTTCTTTTGAGCTCAGTTCCCTCACAAATTAACTTGAGTTTATCCCGATTTCTTTGGTGTTTTGCGACTCTTTACCTTTAAGAACGTGCCTTTGTCAAGAGTGACAAATAACGCGTTCTTAGCCACGTTGTCGAGATTGGCTCGCTTCCTTTCATCTGTTGTCCATTGCTCGCGTTCCTTCTCGAGCATTTCAGCATGGGCTTGGCCCTCAATCCTTGCGGCCGGATTGACCTTCATGATCTTGATAGGACCATCCTGTATAACAAAAATCATCTCTTCGTGCATTGCTGCAAGATGAGCTTCCATTCTAATTCTTCAGTCGTCAAATTCGTTAATAGAGAACATAGGGACTTTGTTAATCATAGAGGTATCCATACTGATAATATAGGAATGAAAGAGACTGTTTTGAAAATAAGTGATTTGAATCTGATTCGGTTAAAAAGAAGTACGACTGATTCTTTTTAGAATCAACCGCTCCGATACGACTTGTTTGCCACTTAAGTATACTGGATACAGTTTGGAAAATAGTTTGAACAACAAACTATACGGATTCGAAATCTGAGTGCGTAGCGGAAGTCTTGGATACAGTAGGTTGCCGTGGATACAGCAACTAAGTGTATGGTGTATACTTAATATATCACAGTAATTTAAAACAGTAAAAGCTGAAGGTAAATAACACAGTAATTAAAGTGGTTCGAGGTAAACCCCTCTACGTCCACTGGTCCTCCACACAGAGTAAAGTTTATTATAATTCTGCGTACACAACTACGTAATTATAAACAAACCTATCCTTGTATCGTTCACACGCAGTTGATACAAAGAATATCGCTTTCAACCGTTCACACAGTTGGTTAAAGCTTCCTTCTTGACTAGCTTCTTCACACACGGTTCCAAAGCTTCGTCCTTATTCGTCCCACACAGTCGAATAACTTGTTGAGTTCACACTGAGCTCGGTTTTTACAGAGGTAAAAGGTAGGTAACCGGTAAGAACAGTGACTTTGAATATGAAGTTCTTGAGCTGATGATGGCTGTTCTTGATGTTGAGCACTGTATATCTCTTTCGTTCTTAATTGCAGTATGCTTTGGAGATATGTTTGCTCTGATGATAACTTTTGATAGCTTGAGTGTTAGGTTACTTGGGTAACTGATCTTCAATGTCTTCAAGGATATATATAGTCTCTGAAGAAAGTGTCCGTTGAGATATATCCGTTTGAATAAGATTTCGTTCCAACGGGATTAAGACATGATCCGGATTTCGCGGGATTCTGAAGATCTGAAGACTGGCAGTATTTAAATACTTTATCCTTGAGTATTTAAATACTTCTTTGTTCAACGGGACTTGACTTCTGTTCCTTCTTTGTCCTGTTGTGAGCTGTATGGAAGATAACTGTATTTTGAGTGTCGAGACAGTTTCCATACTTGGTCTTTTTACAAGACTACTTGCTGTACTGAAGAGCTTCACTTTATATGCTGATTCGAGGCAGGTCTTCGATACAGGATAAAGCCTCAAAGCTTCGATACAGTTTCCTTACTGTATTCGGATTGGCATATATGTCAAAACCTCAAATATCATTCGATACAGGGATCGGGTATCCCGGCTGTTTCGATATAGGGTATTTGTTTTCCCAACAACTCCCGAACAAGGTTCACAAGAATCGAACCGAACCCGAAAAAGTCACAGCGATAACCAGATCGACCCACAACAAGATCACAGCTCATTCAGACGATGAAACCGAAATTCAGAACAAGTTCATAAAGTATCAACGAATATGAGTGAATCGATAGACTGGAGAAAGAGAAAATACAGAAGTCAAAATAGTACGGGCATTACCTCCGACCTCGTCCACGAAATTCACAAAAACGGGAGCAAGGTAACAAGACATTAAACAACTGACACGTAACGGAACCATCACCGATGTACACGGCCATACCAAACCAAGCTCTAACAGCTCGCACATGCGCGACAACGCAGAAATCACTATGTGGCGGCAACATTCAACACCAACATCCCACCTCTCACAGAGGCTAACACAACAAGTGTGTGGAAAGCGACTCAACGCTCACACCGCCAATTCGATCATATTCGGGAGCAAACATCATAATGACAACGCGACATCATACATACATACCCAGCCCTCAAACGGGAATGGATAGGTTTTAAAAACGAAAACCTCATTTTGAAAATAATTTAGAAGAACACCGGTTGATCTTGAGTATCATCTTTCAAAAAGTACAAACGTGAAATATCGTTATCGAGACTTTGGAGAACCGTTTCACATTTGATAAAAATGAGGACACTTTCTCTTAGTGAAAACTTTCAGAATATTCGACCCTCGGGTCTAAATAAAAGTGTTTCTAAAACATTGAAAATATCTCAAAGCATTTTGGTCCTCGAAGTAGAAATTTTTTGAAATATATTGTGGCACCTAGGATACCACAAGAAAATAACCCATTTGAAAAGTATGTCTCGAAATTTATTTTTCCAAGATACTCAAGGTTTTCAAAAATCCAATAGGCAGAGTGCCCAAAACTCACACATATCGACGTTCACTAAAACAACTCCTAGTAAACGCATCAAAACGTTTAAAATCAGGACAATACATGTCTTTAACGGAAATAAACGATAAAATACCACAGTCGAAGACCGCCTAGTATTCAGAACAAAACCACTGACCCCATTCGAGGTCTCTAAGGACCCTCCCGTACTGACTAGTGAACAAGTCGTACGCGTATAAGCACAAAGCCTCCACAAGAGAACTTGTAAAACGTGCAAATCGATTCGAAAATCATCAGCAACGGACAAAAACAAGAATAAAAATACATCACAAGCGACGACACTCCTCGTATAAATCAAGTACAAGAGTCGACTAAATACATATCGTGAAATCAAAATCCACATAAGGATTCCACCACTTAACAAATAATCATAAAAATAGCTCGTGTCACACGAGGCACAACACAAAGAAGGGAGACTTACTTCTACAGGTCGCACGAAGATGATGATCGCCCCACGATACTAATCACGACCAACAAACTCAAACGACGCGTCACGACACGACTCGATCGGATAAAATCCGACGATACAAGACTCAAACAACACGACTTGACCCGGCTGACCTAGGTTTCCACAACCTAAGCTCCGATACCATTTATGTAACACCCCCAATCCGCTCAGGGATATTACATGCCGTAGAACCTTTCCTCAAGGATCTACCAGGCTGGTAACAACATATAACAACTCAACCATGCCTTTAAGGCTAAAATGACTCAGTAGACCGATTTGGTCTTTCAACAAATACATACAACTCAAATACCACTCATGCCCACGCAGGGGTCAAAATACAACCACACCCGTACAACGGGAAAATATAGCAGCGGAAAAAATAGAGTACAACTGAACCAATAAACAAAGTACGGTTCCTCATGTGATTAGTATCGATCATCTTTCATCATCCTTCGTGCCGACCCTGTGTTATGCTCCAAAACCTGAATGCAAAAACAGAAATCCACCCCCCGAATACTCGGGGGTTAGCAAAACTCCACTGTTTTGCTAGTGCAAGAACAAAGTGCAAATACGAGCCATACAATTCACATTCCACGAACGATAATAATTCGGAATCCTCAAAGATTCAAATACAACAAGATGAACACTTCCCGAGGCGAGAGTTTGAGTAAAGACTTCCCAAAATTTCAAGATCAAAATATCAAGGGAAACAATTTATAAAATGATTTGAAATACCATCGGGAGTTTTAATAGAAAACGATTTAGGATTATCATATCCTACTTTTCAAAACCCAAAAGACAAAAGGGGTCACCGCCCCAAAGGTTTACTTTCCGTAAAATGACATTTACCAAACCGTTGGGATTTTAGCCCCAAATCCGAAAAATGACTTTTACAAAACCATTGGGATTTTAGCCCCGAATCTCATCAACTCACAGTACACAAGAACGACCACAAGGTTCGTCTCCCAACATCAAAATCCACAAATAAAGGATTTAAAACAAACAATAAAATACTCTAGTGCCATCCTAGCCAAGTAAGCCAAACGAACAACTTACCTCTTACACACTTAGTCGATGCATGCAATCATGAAAACCGTTCAAAAGCACTCATTTCCGGAAATGCCAATATCAAAATCACATTTGCAAAATGCACCACAATTAACCGCGGACCCACAGCTTCGTGGATCCCTACCGAGACCCCGTTGGATCTAACCCGTAGTGGTTAAAAGCAAGCTCGCGGTCCCACAGCTTCGTGGAGCCCTACCGAGACCCCGTCGGATCTAACCCGTAGTGAGCATACACACACACACGTTATTCATGCAATACTAATATGCTAAGAATGTAAGTTCATCAAGAATACTTACTAGAAATGGCCACTTATCCGACACCACTATCAAACTCTTCAAAACACAATAACAAGATTAAACACGGAATACACGATTCCATAACTTTAAACAACAGGGATATCATCAAAGCCTTCAACGTTCAAAATAATCAATTCCCAAAACACAACGTTCACAAAACACACACACGTTTTGAAAGAGAGCCTTTAACGAGGCCAAACCGAAATCTTTTGAAACTTCATTTCAAACAACCAAACAAACACACCAAGACGATCACCGATCATCATATCCATAAAATAAGAAAAGTATGGGCAAGGTACTTGCCTCGAAATCGGCACGCAAGTATCCCGACGAACACGGCTCAACCGGAAAGGTTCGAAACGCCCGGTGCTTTCGAAATGGAAGACGACGACGAACGGAAGGGTTCAACTCGGTTTCTTCGCAACAAACTCGACCCTAACAACATATAATCAATAAATCATCGATCATACGAGGAAGAATAATCGTAGAACGCCCGAAAACCCCTCTAAGACATTTTACCGGACACCTTCAAGGCGTCGGTCAAGAACTCGACCCAAATATCGAATCGATATGATCCAACCATGGAACAACAAGGGAAATGATATAATACATCCAAATAATCATCAATCCATCACAATCCTAAGTTAAAACGGATTAATCGGACGAAAACAACCAAAACACCCAAATTCCCCAAAACTTGATTTCTAGGAAATCTGACCTGATTCGGTAGATCGGAGGGTGTTATAGGATGGATGATTAATGATATGAACTCCAAAACTTCATGGATTGATTGTCCAACAACATCTCTCCATGATTAACCAAGCTCCAGCCGCGGAAGGGAAGAAAACGAGTGAGAAATGGCTGAAGAAAAACGTCTGCTGGCCTTAAATAGGCCGACTGCCGGCTGGGTTACGTACGTAACCGCCCATGGCTTACGGATGTAACCGGCCGAACTCACTGCCTGGAAATGCCGGAAACGTTACGTACGTTACCGGCCAGGGCCTTACGTATGTAACCGGCCTTACGTACGTAACTGCCGATCACTACCGCACGTTACTCGGCGGTGGCTTGGCTGACATGCCGGCCATAACTCGGCCGGGACCAACTCCGACGGCCCGAACGACCCCGAAACCCGAACCTGAGTACGAATCGAAGATACGGTTACGAAGTACTCGCAAATACGAATCCGAGCACTAATAGAACACACGATTCCGACCACCCGAAGGCTCGAAATTCGACAACGGAAAGTAATTACCCCAAACTTTGGGAAATTACGAAGATGGCCCAAAACGTCCGAAATACACGATACATGATCGAAACACCAAACCGAAGTTGACAACACGTATAACAAAGTTAAATGGACTTACGGGAAACTCGAAACAGCAGTTTCGAACAAGATTCGCAAGAACCGAACTCAAGTGCCGAAAAGTCGTTAAAAAGCACGGAACTCAACAAAACGACACCGAAACGAACTCGGATGTCAAAAAGTGTAGAATTAATCATTCTCAGAATGACGAAACGGTCATGAGAGAGTCGTCAAAACGGACTTCTGCCGAAAAAAGAAATTTACCGAAAATCGAAAATTGCGGATATTACACCTAAATAGATCCGCAATTTTGTTGGTTAGTTTATGAAACCTAATCTATTCAATTCATCAATATCGCTTCCGCTGCATTTTATATTCCAACATTTGGTATCGGAGCCGGTCTTTAGGTTCTATTCAATTTAATTAATTTGTGATTAATTTGCTAGCAATTTAAATATTCATATGATATGATGTTTGGAATATTTTTGCTAGAAATTGTCTTGCAGGTGAATATGGTCCAATTATCATGGCTATATGATATTTTATTTATTTACGCGTTTTTGGTAATTTGGCCCGGTTTTGAGGCATGTATAAAATTTTTCCCGTGAGAAAATCCACTGGTAGAATAAGATTTTTTTCCTTGTAATTTTATTGTAAATTCGATGTATTTTATTTGATGTAAAATTATAATCGAATTGGAATTCACAATGTACAAAAGGAAAAGGAGTCCAAGGTGAAAGAGGAATCCGAAAACGAAAAAGGAGTCCTAGACGACGACAAGGACACACGGCCGACTGCCCGGAACCGAACAGACGCGGGTCTGGCCTGTCGCGGGTCGGATCAGCCGAGGGTAGGCTGCCGGGCAGTGGGTCGGGCAGCGGGTCGGGTCGAGCAGTGGGTCGGGCTTGTCCGGGTAGGTTCGTTCGGTGTATGGTCCTATTCGTTCATCCGCCGTTCGTTGCGTCCGTTGGAGCACAATAATTTTAATCTGGAAATTTCTTTTGCAATTAATTTTGCATGGAAGAAAGTTTCTAAATTTGGCATTTTTTGTGCCCCAACCGGGTGGAGGTGACAGGATGCTTGAAGCAGTGGGAGCAAATGAGCCAACGATTTTCTCGTTATTCAAAACGAGGAATAAAAGCCATGATAATTGGATCTAATTATCCAGTTTTAATTATTTGTTGTTTGTACTGTTTTGATGTATGACATGTATGGATATATGCGTGATATGTTTCTTTCATGTTAGGACGAGAAAATTAAAAACCTTATTTTTCAAAATAACTAAGTGACTTTAATAATTGATTTTTTTTATCAAGTTGGCCTCCATAATTGGTTTAAATTGTGAAATAATTAGCATGTACGTTGACATTAGAGTCTTCCTCCACATCGGATGTGCTGATTATTAGCTCACTAGTTTTAAACTTCACATTAGATAACAAAAGGTGAATGTTATTTTTTATGACAAGACCTCTCCATCGGTAGGACTGTTATCATTAAATAATATTCTAAGGTTTGTTAAATTATAGTGTTCACTTAGGTGTATTAATTAATAAGCTTTCCATAGGAGTCTATGTTAATTTAATACATGGTCAAGAGGAACAAACTATTAATTTTACTTGTCAAAACGTATCTTGACTAGATAGTAAAATTAAAGACGTTAAAATCTACTTGAAAAATATATGTGTAAACGTCCTTACTAACATGGCTTGCATGTGTGGTTTTTCGAGGTGTTGGTTGATC
Source organism: Orobanche coerulescens (assembly GCA_033398695.1). NCBI lineage: Eukaryota > Viridiplantae > Streptophyta > Magnoliopsida > Lamiales > Orobanchaceae > Orobanche > Orobanche coerulescens. The sequence continues at coordinate 21,279,524 of CM065805.1, read as the reverse complement.
ACATATATATTGTGTTTTAAGGTTTTTCAATATATTTTGCATCATATTATGTGATGAATGGTGTTTTTAATTTTATTCTCAGATGTCTTTCAATCCACTAGCTGTTTTTATCAAAGAAAATAAACTTGATGGCACTAACTTTGCCGACTGGAAAAGAAATCTTGACATTGTCCTGACTGCCGAGGGGCATAAATTTGTGTTAACTGAGGAAAGCGCTCTGGAACCAGAACCGGATACCACTCCTGGAGAGTTGGATGAATTCCAAAAATGGAAGAAGTCTGATGAGATGGCTTGTTGTTACATTTTGGATTCATTGACAAATGTATTGCAGCATCAGCATCAGACGATGGGCTCAGCCGCGAAGATGATGAAAAATCTCACCGAGATGTTTGGTCATCAGAACCAGGCGGCTAGGCAAAATTCAATCAGGGTGTTGATGACAACCCAAATGTCTGAAGGGACTCCAGTAAGGGATCATGGTCTGAAAATGATGTCTCATTTGAATGAACTGAGCATACTGGGGGCTACCATCGATGCGGAGTCGCAGGTCGATATTATCTTGGGCAGCTTGCCAAGAAGCTTTGAGCAGTTCTACCTTAACTACAATATAAATCGTATGACATGCACTTTGGCGGAATTTCTGACAGAGCTTCAATCTGCTGAAGGTCTCTTCAAACAAGGTTATTATCAGATTCTTGCAGCAACCGGTGTTACTTCTTCAAAACCCAAATGGAGAAAGAAGAAAAAGCAGGTTGGACAGAAGCAAGTGGCAACCTTCAAAGCTAAGGGCAAGGCTCATCAGTCCAAGGCTCCTTAGTCCGAGGCAAACAAAAATCCGAAAGGCAAATGTTATAAGTGCGGTCTGAAGGGGCATTTCAAAAGTTACTGCCCTAAGAAAGGTACGTCTCATGCACTAGTAGTCAAAACATGTTTGGCTGTCTGTTCTATCACATTGTGGATAGTAGATTTGGGCTCCAGTGATCATGTTTGTTATGACTCACAGGGATTCCAAGTAACAAAAGTACTTGGTGCGGATGAGATTACAATAAGCTGGGGCGGCTATTCTAGGCTGGAGGCTGTTGTAGTGGGAGTCGTGCAGTTAAAAGTTAATGATAGGATTCTAGTCCTAAATAATGCATTATTAGTACCTGATTTTAGAATGAATTTAGTTTCAGTTTCTAAATTACATTGTGACGGATATTCAGTTTATTTTTCAAATAATACAATTATTAAAATAAATGGTGAATATGTTTGCACGAGTACTTATAATGAAGGACTTTATATCATTAATGCTGCACCAAGTCCCTTGCATTATTATAAATCGCTTAATTCTTTGACTAATCCTAATAAAAGAAAAGAACCTTCGAGCATAAATCAAACATATTTGCGGCATTTATGATTGGATCATATTAACCTTAGAAGGATTCAAAGATTGGTGAGCGATGGCTCATTGGATTCACTCCAAGTTGAGTCATTTCCAATTTGCGAATCCTGTCTAGAAGGGAAAATGACTAAAAGTGCTTTCTAAAGCAAAGGTAATCGTGCACAAAATGTATTGGAATTGGTACACACTCATGTATGTGGTCCAATGAACATCCAGGCTAACGGTGGTTTCTAATACTTCATCACGTTTATAGATGATTATTCGAGATATGGATACATTTATTTGATGCGACATAAGTCTGAATCTTTTGATAAGTTCAAATAATTCAAGGCTGAAACGGAGAAGCGTCATGGACAACGTATCAAGTCACTACGATCTGATCATGGTGGCGAATATCTTAGTGGAGAGTTTTTGGATGTCTTGGCACATGAGGGGATTACTTCCCAGCTCACTATGCCTGGTACACCACAACAAAATGGTGTTGCTGAATGAAGGAACGTACTTTATTAGAGATGGTTAGGTCAATGATGAGTTATTCTGATTTGCCTATTTCGTTTTGGGGATACGCCTTGGAAACAGCGGCGTACATTATAAACTTGGTGCCTTCGAAATCAGTTCCAAAAACACCCACAGAACTGTGGAATGGGCACAAGCGCAATCTAGGACATGTTCGGATTTGGGGTTCACCAGCACACATGCTGAATAAGGAAGCTGATAAGTAGGCATCTCATACAAAAGTATGAGTGTTTGTAGGATATCCGAAGGGAACGAAGGGTGGCTTATTCTACAGTCCTAAAGATCAGAAGGTCATTGTTAGCACCAATGCCCGGTTCTTAGAGAGGACTATGTAATAAGCCACAAGCCTAGGAGTGAGGTAATTCTAAAGGAACTTAGGGGCGAGATTTCGTCAATACCAATTGTACAAACACCCAGTGTACCACGTATCAACACTATTGTGGATACGCAAACCAAGGACACGCCTCGTCGTAGTGGGAGGGTTGTTCATGAACCTGATAGTTTCATTGGCGTGGGAGCATCTTCGGACCACCCCCGGACCAGGATGAAACAGATCCATGTACGTATAAGCAGGCAGTTCAAGACAAGGATGCTGAATCCTGGCAAACAGCAATGAAATCCGAAATGGGATCTATGGATTCTAATCAACTGTGGGAGCTAGTAGAGCTACCCAATGGGGTAAAACATATTGGAAGTAAGTGGGTCTACAAGCGTAAGAGAGGATCGAAAGGGAAGGTTGAAACATTCAAAGCAAGACTTGTTGTGAAAGGTTACACTCAGAAAGAGAGCAGCGACTACGATGAGACCTTTTCTTCGGTAGCCATGCTTAAATCGATCCAGATTCTCTTAGCTATAGCTGCGCATTTGGATATGTAGATTTGGCTGATAGATGTCAAGACTGCATTCTTGAAGGGGGGTCTTGATAAGGAAATATATATGCACCATACTGAGGGATTCATTGCTGAAGGAGAGGAGCACTTAGTGTGCAAGCTTAAGAGAGCCATTTATGCTCTCAAGCAAGCATCAAGGTCTAGAAACATGCGATTTGATGAGGTCATTCAATCGTATGGTTTTGAACAGTGTCCTAGTGAGGTTTGTGTATACAAAAAGTGTGATGGAAACGTGCTGGTGTTTCTTGTACTGTACATAGATGATATACTTCTAATTGGAAACAATATGAAGGTATTATCAGACGTAAGGGTATGGCTGTCTAATCAATTCAATATGAAGGATTTGGGAGAAGCTAGGCACATCCTTGGTGTTAGGATCTTTCGAGATTGCAAGCAAAGGATGTTGTGCTTATCTCATGCATCCTATATCGATACGGTGCTAAAGCGGTCTAGTATGGAGAATTCCAAGAAAGGTTTCTTACCTTACAAACATGGAATTCAGCTATCTAAGGCTATGTGTCCTAGGAAACAGAAGGAGATAGATGACATGAAGCTGGTCCCTTATGCTTCGGCAGTGGGAAGCCTCATACATGTTATGCTTTGCACTAGGCCTGATATCTGTCATGTTGTAGGCATAGTGGCGAGATATCAGTCGAACCCAGGATCGGGACATTCGATTGCTGTCAAGCATATACTCAGGTACCTGAGAAGGAATAGGGAGCATATGCTTGTATATCAATCGGATACACTTTGTCCTTTGGGTTACACTGACTCAGATTTCAGTTCGGACAAAGAAAAGTCGAAATCAACTTCGGGATATGTTTTCACTTTGGGAGGTAGAGCCATCAGTTGGAGGAGTGTGAAGTAGAAATGCATAGCGGACTCTACCATGGAAGCCTATTATGTAGCAGCCTCAGAGGCAGCTAAAGAGGCGGTATGGCTCAAGTACTTCCTAAAGGATTTGGGTGTGATTCCTAATTTGCCTAGGAGTATTACAGTTTATTGTGGTAATATCGGTGCTATTGCAAATTCGAAGGAACCACGGGCCCACAAAGCAAGCAAACATATCAAGCGTAAATATCATCTCACTCGAGATTTTGTGAAGAGAGGGAAGATTATTGTATCCAAGATAGCATCTGAAGACAACCTAGCTGATCCTTTCACGAATGGGTTGCCCTAAAGTCATTTGAAGGGCATGTGGAAGGAATGGGGTTGAGATGTATGGCAGCATTGCTTTGAGTATAAGTGGGAGATAGATAGACGTAGTCTAGATAGTACACTTCAAAAGCATGCTTTGAGTATAAGTGGGAGATTGTTAGGGTTGTATACATCAAAGCATAATTTATGCTTGTATTACCTAATTTTCCGGTCTTTATCTATGAGAATATTAAATTCATTTTATCAGATGTTTTGCACATTTATTCACGCTATGGTTATGCAAATGTTGTTTAATTACTTTATATTGTAGATAATGTGGTGTGTCATGTCGCACAGAAGATCACATTATCGGTTCCTTATATAGTAATAATTAGTTCACAACCTATATAATATTAGACCGTTATGTGAGAGGTTGTAGTATATGCTTGAGATTGGTTGGTCTTGACCATTAGCAAATATTAGCGTATTCGGTATACATGGAACAGGATCGAGGTGAGATAGATTCTTCTGTACTGACTATAAGAAGAACGTACATCTCGGGCAATTATTATTTCTTAATTCTAGTGATTAATATTTAATTATATATATTTAATATTTATTGTTTGATTTATCATGGTTGAGAGCCAAGATAATTGACTCAACATGCTCGATATTTTTGGCAATATTATTATTATTATTATTTATATATTAATTAATATTATAAATAGAAATCGTGTCCCGACCAGTCAGGTCGATCAAGTCCCTTGAGGCACTCCAAAGGATTATTATATTAAACCCTGCAAGTGGAATTAACTTTTCGATATAATAATAAAGATCGAGTGGTATACTTATGTATAATATATTAATTAATTAAAGGCTGTCAGTAGCTTAAATTAATTAATGGACATGGGATATCTTAAAAATGGGAAATAATTAATTCAAAAAGGAGCCCAATTTCGTAATTTGTGATTTTGGTAGGAAGTGCAATATCAACCTTTTAGTGGACTAAGTTGATATTAATAGATTCATTATATTAGGAAGAGTCCTAATACGATAAGATGAAATACATTGGGAGTCCTTACCTTATCCTCCTTAAGGTCCCTAGAGTAGCCCATAACACCTATAAATAGGACAAGGGGTTGGCTGATTTTTTAACTCTTTTTGGAACAAGAAATTTTCGATTTTCTTTTAATTTTGTGGTTAATTGTGGATCTTGACTTGTGTCTTGGATTCCACAAGTTAGCTAACACAATATTTTTCTAAATACAAAAATATTCAAGAAGAATAGAGAAAGAAATTCGTGAGGTATTTCTTGAGGAAATTTTGGCCGATCCATATTGCAGTCCAAGTAGTCCGGTAGATTGTTGCCCACACGACATCCGGATATAGGCGGGATATACTCTAGAAGATCTTGAGGTAGAAATATAAGAAAATCAGGAAGGAGTACGAGTAGGAGTTCGATTGACCCAAAAGGATTTTCTACCACTTCGCCTCAAAGGTACGAATTATCAATTCTTCTGCGTAAATACGTATATTTAAATTATTAATTAGTTTGTTTAATTAATTAATTGACAAGCCTAAATAGATCCGCAATTTGGTTGGTTAGTTTATGAAACCAAATCTATTCAATTCATCAATATCATTTCCGCTCGTTTTATATTCCAACATGTGTGTGGTCCAGGTACGGTTCGTCATGACCTATGGAGTTCGGTACATGATGTGTACGAACAGTGTGTGTGATCCAGGTATAGTTCGTCGTGACCGTTGGAGTTCAGTACATGATGTGTACGAACAGTGATTGTGTGAATAATATTTGATGTTAAATCTCGGACACGTGATGACAGTTTCACTAATGTGTTTTGAAACAAGAACCGGGCTGAGACCTTGATGATTTTCGAAAGAGGTTTTGTAATTGGGGACTCGAGGTCCAAAAAAACTATAATTTAAAAACTCCCGAGAGGCTGAATTTAATTTTAAAAACTTCATCACTTGTTTTCTGATTAATAAAACCTCTCGGGAATGATTTGACAATTGATTGTGTTACTCGATTCGTGATTGCTTTCTGCTTGATACATTTCGTATACTATTTTACTTGCACTAGTAAAACAATGGAGTTTTACTAACCCCCAAGTAATCGGGGGGTGGATGTTTGTTTTGCGTCCAGGTACATGCTGGTTCGGCAGAGCTGTCATAGGATCCGCACAGGAAGTGACGAGCTACGATACTAATCAACAGTTGAGAGTTTGGTCGGGTTATGTTGTATCGACCTAGTTATAGTTAGACTTCCGCTGTTGAGTATCTTTTCCCCTGCGTGGGTATTTATTGTAAAGAGTTAAATTTCATCTCGTTTGCATTAGTCGTGTAACCTCATCTGTCCATGTGGTTGTATTGTAATTGACCTTAATGGTCTGCATTATTGTAATGATTGGCTTCGGTCGGTCAAGTTTTTGGTATTTATGTGTTGTTTAGCCTGGTAGGTCCTCGTGGAGAGGGTCTACGGCATGTAATATTCCCATATGGTCTGGGGGTGTTACATTATCAGCCTCAGCATAGTTTCAGTAGAGGTCGAGGACGTGGGCAGCCTTCTAGAGGGGGAGCATCTAGTGCGGGGTCTGTTCCACCTCGTGTGTATGACATGAGACGAGACGGAGATCCTGATGCGACCGTGGCTATAGGTACCGTTCACATCCTCGACCATCCTGTTTCCGTGCTATTCGATTCTGGTGCTTCGCATTCTTTTATCTCTTTGGATTGTGTGCGTCGTCTGCATGTTGATTGTCTGTTGCATGTTAACCGTTTGTTGTTAAACTGCCTAGTGGAAATAGTATTGTGGGGGATCGTGAGGTTAGATATTTTTTGATGAGTATCACGGGGAGGACTTGGTCTTCTGATCTGATTGCCACCAAACCAGGAGGTTGAGTTCACCATTGATTTAGAGCCGGGTGCGGCCCCTATTACAAAAATGCCGTACCGCATGGCACCTTCTGAGATGCTTGAGTTCAAGAATCAGTTGGGAGAGTTGCTAGACATGGGTTACATTCGACCGAGCACTTCGTCTTGGGGCGCACCGGTCTTGTTCGTAAGGAAGAAGGATGGGTCACTATGTTTATGCATCGACTACCGAGAGTTGAACAAAGTGACCATAAAAAACAAGTATCCGCTTCCGAGGATTGACGACCTGTTTGACCAATTCCAGGGAGCGACTGTGTTCTCGATGATTGATTTTAGATCGGGGTATTACCAACTCGGGGTGAAGGATTCCGATATTCTGAAGACGGCCTTCCGGACGAGATATGGCCATTACGAGTTTGTGGTTATGCTGTTTGGGCTAACCAACGCCCCAGCCGTGTTCATGCAGCTAATGAACAAAGTCTTTATTGAATATCTCGATAAGTGTGTAGTCGTCTTTATCGACAATATTCTGATTTACTCGAGGGGCGAGGAGGATCACGCACGTCATTTGCCTATCGTATTGGAAATCTTAAGAACTCAGCGCCTTTATGCGAAGTTCTCAAAGTGTGAGCTTTGGTTGTGGGAGGTTATGTTTCTCGGTCACGTGATCTCGGCTGAGGGTGTTCGTGTGGACCCACACAAGATAGAGGCAGTGTTGGATTGGGCGCCGCCTAAGAACATGAAGGAAGTCCGTAGTTTTCTGGGTATTATCGAAGGTTTGTCGAGGGATTCTATAAACTCGCTCGACCGCTTACTCAGTTGTTGCAAAAGTCAGAGAAGTTTGTGTGGACAGACGATAGGTAGAAGAGTTTCGAAGAGTTGAAGAAGCAGTTGACTACCGCTCCTGTCTTAGCCTTACCGTGCGGTAATGAGGGCTTTTCAGTTTATAGCGATGCCTCAGGCCAAGGACTGGGATGTGTACTCATGCAGCACGGTAGGACCATTGCCTATGCTTCCCGTCAGTTGAAACTATATGAGTTGAATTATCCTACATACGATCTTGAGTTGGCTGCAGTTGTGTTTGCGTTGAAGATTTGGCATCATTACTTATACAGTTCGTCGTGTCAGATTTTCACCGATCATAAGAGCCTGAAATATATTTTCAAACAGAAAGAGCTGAATATGAGACAAAGAAGGTTGTTGGAGCTAATCAAGGATTACGATCTCGAGATTCTTTATCATCCGGGCAAGGCAAATGTGGTGGAAGATGCCTTGAGTCGGAAATCGGTATCGCTTCGGGCACTTGAGTTACTCACGGCTCAGCCAGGACTCCAGCGAGAGCTAATGGAGTTGGGGATCGAGGTTATGTTACCGGGGAGAGGGGGACAGTTGTACACTCTTGAGATTTCTTCTTCGCTGGTCGATGACATTAAATCGAAACAGTTAGAAGATCCGATGATTATTCAACTCCGTAAGAATGTGGTGAAAGGGAAAGCATCGGGATTTGTAATTCGTGAAGATGGTGTGTTCAGATTCCAAGGTCGGTTGTGTGTTCCGAACGACTTGGAATTGAGACAGGGCATTATGCGGGAGGCTCATGCGTCACCTTACTCAGTCCATCCGGGCTCGAGTAAAATGTATAAGGATTTTAGGAAGAATTTTTGGTGGAATGACATGAAGAGTGAGGTAGTGCAGTTTGTGGCTAAGTGTTTGACTTGTAAGTAGGTCAAAATCGAACATCAGCATCCAGTCGGGTTATTAAAACCACTTCCCGCACCGGAGTGGAAGTGGGAGGATGTCTCTATGGACTTTGTCACAAATTTGCCGAGGACAAAGACTGGAATGAACATGGTGAGGGTGATCGTAGGTTGACTAACTAAGTCGGCACATTTTCTGGGCATCAAGGACACTTGGGGTCCAGAAAAGTTGGCTCGTAGTTTTATTGCGCAGATTGTGAGGCTTCATGGTACGCCGAAAACTTTTATTTCTGACAGAGATGGTCGGTTTGTTTCGCATTTTTGGGAGGCGGTCATAAGGCATTGGGGACACGTTTACATTTGAGCACATCTTTCCATCCTCAGACCGATGGACAGTCCGAGCTTACCATTCAGACCTTCGAGGATATGTTGCGCGCGTTTGCGCTAGACTGGAGCAGTGATTGGGAGGAACATCTGGCTCTGATCGAGTTCACTTATAATAATAGCTGGCATGCGTCGATTAAGATGGCACTGTATGAGGCGCTTTATGGCCGACGCTATCGATCACCGATATGTTGGAATGAGCCATCCGACTTAGTTGGCACCGAGCCAGACCTTGTGTTAGAGACGAGGAGGAAGGTCGAGTTGATTCGAGATAGAATGTTGGTGGCTTAGAGTCGACAAAAGTTTTATGCAGATGTTAGGCATCGACCCTTAAAGTTCGAGGTAGGGGATCACGTCTTGTTAAGAGTGTCTCCGTCGAAGGGATTTTTCTGTTTTTGGAAAAAAGGGGATGCTTACTCCAAGGTATATTGGACCTTTAGAGATATTGGAGAGAGTTGGCGGGTTAGCTTACCGTTTGGAATTACCCCGGTCGTTGAGACATATGCATAGTGTGTTTCACGTTTGTAAGTTGAGAAAGTATGTTCCAGACCCGACTCACGTTATCGACTTCGGGGATGTGGAAATCGAGAAGGATTACGTTTGAGGAGAGGCCACTGAGGATTTTGGAACGTCGAGATAAACAGTTAAGTCACAAAACCATCCATTTGGTTAAAGTGCAATGGTCGAGGCACGAAGTGGAGGAAGCGACGTGAGAATTAGAGAAGGATATGCGTGCAAGATACCCCTAGGTTTTTTATTCTTAAGTTTCGGGACGAAACTTCTTTCTATAGGGGGAGAATGTAATATCCGTGCTGTAACACCCCCAAACCACTCGGGAATATTACAGCACCGCAAACCCTTTCCGTGAGGATCTACCAGGCTAAATACAGAAATCACAACAACACAATACATGCCAACATGGTTAAATAATGAACCATTAGACCGATTTGGTCTTTTACCACAACATACACATCAAACATACATAACTCTTTCTCACAACTCATACCCACGCAGGGCTCAGAATACATCGACACACCCATACGATGAGAAAATACCACAACGAAAAAACAAAATAACACGACTTTAGCAAAATACTCAACACTGGTCTTCATGTGATTAGTATCGTCGCCTTCCATCATTCTTCATGCCGATCCTGTGATAAGCTCCCCAAGACCTGCAAGTACCTGGATGCAATACAGACATCCACCCCCCGAATACTCGGGGGTTAGCAATACTCCAATGTTTTGCTAGTGTAAGTATAAAATACAAATACAAGCCATACACAACATACTCCAAGAACATAATAATCGTGAACATACTTCCCGAGATAATTCACTTGAATAAAACCGTTCAAATCATGAAAGGTAGAATTAAACTCAATATACAACGTACAAACATTTTACGAACTCGGGAGTTTTGAAAACATTTTGGATTAAAGAATTCTCATAACTTCCGAAACCACTTGGGGACTCAGCCCAAGGATCATTTTCCAAAATACCAATCCGATAACAAAACACGGGGTCCACGACCCAATCATGCATATCAACATATTCCCAAGGATTATTCGCGTTCCGTGCTAACAGGCCACGAACCTCAGATGCTCCCACAGAACATACCCGAGTGAATAACCCAATAGGAAACCACAATATTACAAGTCACCGTGACAACAGTCACATATCCCCAATCCTACATACGTTCAAAGTTGATCTCGGCATCGGGCTAGCAAGCCACGAATGTCGGAGCTTCCACGAGACATACCTGATTGGACCACCCATGACACGTTCATCACATAAGCAAACCACAACCATAAGTTACCCCGGCATCGCGCTAGCAAGATACGAACCTCGGAGTCCCCGCAAGACATACCCGGATTGGATAACCGCACTAGTTATCCCGGCATCGGGCTAGAAAGTTATGAACCTCGGAGTCCCCGCAAGACACACCCGATTGGATAACCCCACGGTCACGCCCGATCCGTACTAGCAAGGACGGGTCCCGGAGATTCAACAAATCTTACCCGGTGGCACATCACTTACAACAATCACACAACAACCAGCAAGTACCAATATCAAACAACACTAAACATCACAACCTCCTTACAAAGGAGTAACAACTAATATTACACAACGTCACATAATTACCGGACAAGTACATGGGTCAATACAACAATCCTCAACCGGTGGAAAGGGTCCACTAGAATCACATAATACAATCACAACCACGCAACACTAATACACATATACAGAAAAGCACATTTACTCCCAAAACTTACGAGTTATCTTTTGAAAGACAACATTTATCGAGAATATACCGATCCTTTAGAAAGTTCATTAAAAACATTCGGATTGCACATATAATCATTTACCAACCATTACGTCTACGAAACATGAAATGTATGGGCAAGATACTTGCCTCGATACCACGAGCAACTGAACAACAAACGAACACAGTCGGGTATCCCTTGAACCTCCAAGAACGACCAAGAACTCGATAACCCCACGAATACTACGAAAATAACACCACCATGAATCAATAACACTAATCGAAATCCGAATCGACCATAAAAACAACAAGGATCTGAGGGTTTCTTCAAAGAAATCAAGAATCATTCGGGTGATAAAAATCGATAAACGAGTTACAAAATCCGAAGGTCATGACCAAGACAACAAGAATTCCGTAATCAATTTATCAACCTCGGATTAAATCAAGGAATCACGAAGAAACCCCCAAAAATTAAACAACTAGGGTTCTAAGAAAAATACCTCGATCCGATGAAGAACAAGGATTTGATGATGATATAATCGACAAAGCCCTTCCAAAACGCCTTGGAATTGAGTAGAACCTACCAAGAACTCAGGTTCCCGAACCTCCCGTCCAACAGCCGCAAGAAAAGGTGAAGAAAGGGTGCAATAAGGTCTCCCCATTGCCCAGGCCTATATATGGCCGAATGCATTGCGGCCGTAACCGGAAGTACATTACGGCCGTAACTCAGCTAATCACCTTACATACGTACAGCCCTTGCCTTACGTACGTAACGAGCACACTCGGGCTACTGCCCACAAAATGCCGATGCATTACGGCCGTAACAGGAAATCCCTTATAGCCGTAACCGATTCCCCCTAGGCCAAGATGTGCGGGCGTCTTACAGCCGTAATCGGACACGCCTTACGGCCGTAACTCAGCCCATCCAACCATCCGACTGCCCGGCTAAATGCTCGACGATGTCCCGAACACACTAACGCTCCGTCTAAGATTCAAAACAATAACGAGCAGGTTACGAAACCTAACATACCACAGTACAAGCACACGATTCCAAAGACATGGACGACAACAATCCGCTCAACCGAAGAAAAGTTCAACGAAACCAGAATGAAGATCTCGGGTATTACACATACTTTCCATTTTTAGCAATTTTTATTTTTGGCACATGTCTGTTGTAACGACTCGCTTGTAACCATTTCGACATTTTGAATCTATTTTGTTCTTGGTGTTTATTCATTTGGACGAGTTTTGATAGTGTTTTTACGTAATTCGCTTTATGTTATGATTTTGTCGCATGTACGTCATAAAACTTGATCGATTTCGTTGTTTCTTTGTTTCCATGAGTCTGTATGGTTGAATTATTCATGTTGTGAGTTTCGGTTTCATAATCCGACATCGTATGATGATTTTTGAACGTTTGGGCCATTTTGTAATTTCCTAAAACTTGAGGGAAATTTACTTATGTCGTCGCATTCCGAACCTTTTCGGAATTGTGTTTCCTTTTAGCGCTTAGATTCGTCATCAGGAATACTCGTAACCATATGTTCGGTTTGTGAGCAGGTTCGGGTTTCAGGGTCGTTCGGGATGATTCGGACATCAGTTTTCCCAAACTGCAGTCCAGTAGGGTGTTACGGCCGTAACACCCAATAGTTACGGCCGTAGGTGTAACACCCCCAAGACGTTCGGGGCATATTACAGCACCGCGGACCCCACCCCTTGGAATCCACCAGGCTAACACATAAACTGGACACGACAACAGTGATAGACATCATCAACATACGAACGACTTCTCAATCCAAGACATGCAAAATAAATAAACCGAACTTGACAGTACAATGCAACGTTAAACCAACCCTAAATCGGGTACTCAACAAATACAATGTTCACAAGAAAGAAGTACTCGAGTACTGAAGCAACAACATGATTAATAAAATGTAAACGACATGACATCAATGAACGACCATTGAACAGAATCACTCTTGCCCATCATCCTCGTACAGCCCGCATACTCGTTCGCCTCCAAGACCTGTACCTGAAATACAAAAGTATTTCCCCCATTTAAGGGTTTAGCGACAACTGCTAGTGCAAGTACAATACATTTGAACTATCATTCTAATCAGATGAAATACATGCCAAAAATCATTTAGAAAACATTTATATTTTGGAATATTACGGTGCACGAGCACAAAATACATTTCTCCAACAAAACATTTCAAAGGTTAACCGTTGGTACGAGACTCACGGCCACCGCACCCTACAGAGGCTCGTCGGACCATCCCTGGGTGGTTAACCCCAGTTCGCGATACACATACACACGGCACTACGTATCCCCAGAGGCCCCGTCGGACCATCCCTGGGTGAACATACACATTCACATCCACAACATACATGGGAAGCCATAATCCAAATACTAGAATATGCAAACAAATGTAAAATACTTGCCTTTGGGACATCTTAGACGAAACGGGACCGAACAATGACTAGGAATGACCCGGAGGGAACACGACCATTCCTAAACGAAGGATTAACACAACTCAGTCCTACACGATAACAATAATCGAATGGAATACGCCCACAACCCCGACTAATAATCATAAACATACACGGATGACGAATATGGGCGAGGGTTTTGACAAAACCTCCCCACTTCAACAATCCACGGATTAAACACGACGTAAACGGATTGGGAATCACCCAACAACAATAATCGGTAAGAAACATCACAACATAAACGAACAATTCGAGTTAAATCTCGACAAATCCCGAAAATACCTTGGATTCGGACGGAGGAAGATGATTACGATGATGATAAACTTCACTTGAAACACAACAATCAATCTCTCAAGGAACTCCACAGACAAAACTTGAAGAATCGCTCGAATCTGCGGACGAAGAGGGAGAAAAAGAAAGAATGACGCGATGAAGGGTCTGCTCAGGTTTATAAAACCTGACCACTCATTACGTACGTTAACATGCTGATGTTAACGTACGCTACGCCTCATTACATACGTAACACTCATGTGTTAGCGTACGCAATGGCTCGACAGAACAATCTGCCCAATTTGCTGAGGCCAAAACGTATGCTACACTAGACAGTTAGCGTAAGCTATGAGGAGCTTACGTACGTAACACTCGCTGGTTAACGTACGTAAGGACCTAGAAAAAACTGGGCAGAACCCACTGCCCAAAACGCTGAGGACCATAACGTATGTTATCACCATGGTATAACGTACGTTATGAAGGCATCGATAGCGCACGCAAGAAAGCATGCATAACGTACGTTATGCATGCGGCCGATTGACAACTGCTTGAATACGATTCTTTGCAGGGCGATGCAGTAAAACCGCAAAAAAAGGACAGAACCCAAAAACGTAAACACGTACTATTCACGACGACGAAGTTAAGTGCTGAAAGAAAATACAATTCCGACTACCGGGGAATCCGAAATACGACAAAGAAGATAAAATTCCCTAAACTTATAGAAAATTATCCGAAAATCACGATACAACGTCGGATTAACAAACCGAAACTCACAACATGAACAACTCAACCATACGAACTCATGGAAACAAAAAAACAATGAAATCGAAGGAGTTTTACGAGAATCGAACATACATGCGACAAAACATAACATAAAGTGAGATTACGCAAAAACACTTCCGAAACTCGTCCAAATGGAAAAACTCCAAGAACAAAATAGATTCAAAATGTCGAAACGGTTACAAGCGAGTCGATAAAAATAGACATGCACTAAAAATGAAAATTGCTAAAAATAGAAAGGTATGGATATTACATTCTCCCCCTCTAAAAATAAGTTTCGTCCCGAAACTTAAGAATCAAAAAGCTCGGGGTGCCTCGCAATCATATCCTTCTCCAATTCCCACGCCGCTTCATCTACTCCATGCCTCGACCATTGCACTTTAACCAAAGGGATGGTTTTGTGCCTTAACTGTTTGTCTCGACGTTCCAAAATTCTAATGGGCCTCTCCTCAAACGTAACGTCCTTCTCGATCTCCACCTCCCCGAAGTCAATAACGTGAGTCGGGTCTTGAACATACTGTTGGAATATTTTATTCCAAATATTCATTAATAGAGTTTTGATGATTAAGTTGCTAAACAAAGCAAAACAAAAAAGCAGCAAAACAAAACAATAAGGAATCGAAGACGCAAAAAGTTGATCAAACTGCATGGATAATGCACGCTATATGCCAAGAATAGCGTACACAATCGAACGGTGATAACATATGTTATGGTGAGTATGTTATGTACGTTATCACCGTTCGATTGCGTACGCTATTCTTAGCAGCTAACGTACGTAACATAAAGGCGTTAACGTACGTAACGGAGTTTGAATATGAATTCAAACAAGAACGTTGAAAAGAATCTGGTCGAAGTCAACATCTCAACAGACAGTTTGACAAAATGAAGGCAACAGATATATGAGTTAATGCACGCTAAGATGCATGGTTAATGTACGCTACACAAGGAAGTTAACGTACGTAATACGAAGGCATAACGTATGTAATGGAAGAAACGAAGCTACTGGACTGAAACTGGAAGGCGATAACGTACGCTACATGAAACCTATAACATACGTAATAAGGCGTAACGCACACTATGAAGATAGGCTAGCGCATGCTATGTAAAACTAGCCGTTACTGCCAGTTTTACTTAGAGTGCGCTAGCCTCTCTTCATAGCGTGCGTTATGCCTTGTTACATACATTATAGGTTTCATGTAGCGTATGTTATTGCCTTCCAGTTTGAGTCTAGTAGCTTCATTTCTTCCATTACGTACGTTATGCCTTCGTATTACGTACGTTAACTTCCTTGTGTAGCGTACGTTAACCATGCATCTTAACGTGCATTAACTCATATATCTGTTGCCTTCATTTTGTCAAACTGTCTGTTGAGATGTTGACTTCGACCAGATTCTTTCCAACGTTCTTGTTTGAATTCATATTCAAACTCCGTTATGTACGTTAACGCCTTTGTGTTACGTACGTTAGCTACCTTCGATAACGTGCGTTAATCATCAACTGTAGCGTGCACTATCTTCATCAGGTAAGACGTCTGATCTGCAGGTAAGTCCTTATTACGTACGTTATGGTGAGTATGTTACGTACATTATCACCGTTCGATTACGTACGCTATTCTTGGCAAATAGCGTGCGTTATCTATGCAGTTTGATCAACTTTTTGCGTCTTCGACTTGTTATTTTGTTTCGCTCCTTTTTTGTTTTGCTTTGTTTAGCAACTTAATCATCAAAACTCTATTAATGAATATTTGGAATAAAATATTCCAACAATCTCCCCCTTTTTGATGATTACAAAACAACGTCTTGAATGGATAAATCCTGCAAAAATAAAATATATGTATATTTCTATGAATCAAAGTTTTCGGCTTTGATCGTTTCGTTAGTTCTCCGAACCTTTTCTTTTTATCCTCTTTCGAATTCTTTGATTTTATTTTTCAATTTTTTTCGTCTTTTTGATTTTTTGACTTCTTCGAATTTTTTGGGATTTCACCTTTTCGACTTCTTCATCTTTTCTTTTCTCCCCCTTTTTGTATTTTATTTTTCTCGTCATTCTTCCATGACGTTTTTTATCCCATTCATATCTTTTCTCTCCCCCTTTTTGTTATCAGCAAAAAGTGTAAATATAAACGAATAAAAATACCAATTGATGTATAAAATATGCATGAAACGGGTATAACTCCCCCTAAAAAAATATCTATTTTAAAAAATTACTCCCTCTGAGTATAATATCTTTGATGAAAATTAATTTTTGGGGGTCGAACCGAGAGTTGGTTTTTGTTTTGAAATATGAATGATGTTAGGAATAACGGTTCCTTTTGGAATCCAAATATTTTTGATTTTAACCGTCCATCTCGGGCTCTTGTAATTCGTAAAATGATGCCCAAATTTCAAACATTTTTCACATTGGGGTATCTTCAAATTTAAGGATTCGTTTTTCAAATTTGGTTTGAATCCCAACCCCTGTTTATTCAAATTATATTTTTGAACATAAAGCATTTGTTCAAATATATCATTTCCGCATGAAAATTTCTATGTCAAAATTTTGAGTTCGTCTTGAACTTTCAAAAGATCATCCTTTAAAATATTTTTGTTTTCAATGCATTTTGAATGATCGGATTCGACAATTTTTCCCTTTTCAAGAATTTTGGAAATTTCTTTTTCCAATAATTTGGTTTTAGTTTGAAGGGATTTGATTTCAGATAAAGTATTTTGATAGTCCGTATGCAATAATTCAAATGCTTCAAACAATTCATCGTAAGAATTACTTACTTCACTTTTGACATCACTATCGTCGAATGAGCTTCAGGCCATAAGAGCGAGATTATTTTGATTGAGGAAATCTTCATCCTCGTCTTCGTCGCTCCATGTTGCCATTAAAACTTCCTTTTTAGGATTTGCTCGGCAATTCTTCGTGAAATGGCCTGGTTTGCCACAGACTCGACAATTGTTGTCGAATTTCTTCGATTCGCCCATCTTGATGTCTTTCTTTCTCCGATTTAATAAGTTTTGGAACTTATTAATATTCTTGGCATAATATGCGGATTCTTCGTCACTTTCGTCCAACGGGATTTCTTCTTTAGATCTTGACATCTTAGCCTTCATGGCTATCGTTCTTTCCTTCATATTTAGTTTGGCATTTCGAGATTTTAGAACAATCTCGTAGTGTATAAGTGAACCAACGAGAGCACTAAAATCAAGATTGTTTAGATATTTTGATTCCATTATTGCCGTCACCATTCCGTCCCATTCTCGAGGTAGTGATCGGAGGATCTTCTTAACTTTTTCACTACTCGAAAGTGACTTCCCATAACATGCCAATCCATTTGTGATGACCGAAAATTGTTCGAGCATTATTGTGATGGATTCATCTTCTTTCATTTGGAATAGCTCATAATCGTGAAGAAGCATGTTGATCTTCGTCTCCTTGACTTGAGACCTTCCTTCATGTGTGACTTGAAGCATTTTCCATATTTCTTTCGCACTATCACATGAAGATATCCGGTTGTGTTCTTCCGGATTTAAGGCATAATATAATAATTGCGTGGCTTTGCAATTATAGTGGTCGTTTTTCCAATCCACATCATCAAACTCTTCAAAAGTTTTGAGAGTTCCGTTTGAGTTTATTGGAATTTTGGGACCAAGACATATGACTTTCCATAATTCGATATCGTAAGCTCGGATGAAAATAGACATTTTCTTCTTCCAAGTCATTAAATTAGATCCATCGAAGAATGGAGGTCGATTTATACCAAGACCTTCGACCGGGGCAAGTTGAAATGCCATTTGGATCGACTCATCGGATGTTAAGCCACTTCTCGGAGGTACCGCTCTGATACCAATTGTTGGTGCAGGATTGATCGGTATCGCCGTTTGGAGATAGAGTTATAAAACTCTTTCGTGCGTTAATCATCAGCTATAGCGTGCGATATCTTCATCAGGTAAGACTTCCGATCTGCAGGTAAGACCTTATTACGTACGTTAGGGTGAGTATGTTACGTACGTTATCACCGTTTGATTGTGTACGCTATTCTTGGCATCTAATGTACGTAACACAAAGGCGTTAACGTACGTAATGGAGTTTGAATATGAATTTAAACGAGAAGAATGTTGGAAAGAATCTGGTCGAACTCAACATCTCAACAGACAGTTTGACAAAATGAAGGCAACGGATATATGAGTTAACGCACGGTATGATGCATGGTTAACGTACGCTACACAAGGAAGTTAACGTACGTAATATGAAGGCATAACATACGTAATGGAAGAAACGAAGATACTGGACTGAAACTGGAAGGCGATAACGTACGCTACATGAAACCCATAACGTATGTAACAAGGCATAACACATGCTATGAAGAGAGGCTAGCGCACGCCAAGTAAAACTAGCAGTAACGGCTAGTTTGAGGAGAATGGCTATAAATACCAAACCACTTGGTATCAATCCATACAACAACCTTGAGCAAAACATATATATTTGTTATATCATTGTAAAGATCTTAGTTGTTATACTTGAGCTTATATTGTTTAGTGATTGAGTGTTATACACGAAATCATACACGAGAGGAAAAAGAATAGATACGATTGGATTCGGTGTTATTAGAATCAAGGATCCGGCATTGTTAGAATCGCAATCAATATCTAAGTGAGGTCTATCTAGTACCCATAGAAAGCTAAATTGGTTGATTCCTTGTCCAATAGAAAAGGAAAACGGTTTAACTTGGACCGACCTAAAGGCAACTGAGAGAACGGATAAACTTGGACCGATAGAAGACAAGTTTGTAATGGTTATCCCTCGACGATAGAAGAGAGGTGCAGAGGTTTATATTAAGCCTATAGACAAAGATACCGAGAGAGGACGTAGGCACATTTGGTCGAACCTCTATAAATCCTATGTCGTTTAATTTCCGCACTTCTATTTAAATCACTTCCGCAATGCGAAAGAGTTTTATAACTCTATCTCTAAATGGCGATACCGACCAATCCTGCACCAACACATACTTCCTCAATTGAGAAACGTGAAATACACTATGCACATGTCTCAACGACGGGGGTAACGCCAATCGGTAACCTAACTCGCCAACTCTCTCCAATATCTTGAAAGGTCCAATATACCTTAGACTAAGCTTCCCCTTTTTTCCAAAACGGAAAAATCCCTTCGACGGGGACACTCTCAACAAAACAGGATCCCCTACCTCAAACTCCAAGGGTCGACGCCTAACATCTGCATAAGACTTTTGTCGACTCTGAGCCACCAACATCCTCTCTCGAATCAACTCGACTTTCTTTCTCATCTCCAACACAAGATCCGACTCGGTGCCAACTAAATCGGACGGCTCATCCCAACATATCGGTGGTCGACGCCTTCGGCCATAAAGCGCCTCATACGGTGCCATCTTAATCGACGCATGCCAGCTATTATTATAAGTAAACTCGATCAGGGCCAAATGTTCCTCCCAATCACTACTCCAGTCTAGCACACACGCGCACAACATGTCTTCGAACGTCTGAATAGTATGCTCGGACTATCCATCAGTCTGAGGATGGAAAGATGTACTCAAACGCAAATGTGTCCCCAATGCCTTATGTACCGCCTGCCAAAAATGCGATACAAACCGGCCATCTCTGTGCGAAATAATAGTCTTCGGCGTACCATAAAGTCTCACGATCTGCGCAATAAAAATACGAGCCAATTTTTCTGGACCCCAAGTGTCCTTGATACCTAGAAAATGTGCCGACTTAGTCAGTCGATCCACGATCACCCACCCCATGTTCATTCCGGTCTTCGTCCTCGGCAAATTTGTGACAAAATCCGTAGGGACGTCCTCCCACTTCCATTCCGGGATGGGAATTGGTTTCAACAACCCGGCTGGCCGCTGATGCTCGATTTTGACTTGCTGACAAGTCAAACACTTAGCCACAAACTGTACTACCTTATTCTTCATGTCATTCCACCAGAAACTCTTCCTCAAATCCTTACACATTTTACTCGAGCTCAGATGGACTGAGTAAGGTGATGCATGAGCCTCTCGTATAATACCCTGCCTCAATTCTACGTAATTCGGAACACACAGCCGACCTTGGAATCTCAAAACACCATCCTCATGAATCATGAATCCCGTGGACTTCCCCTTCACCACATTCTCACGGAGTTGAATAAACATCAGATATTCCAACTGCCTCGATTTAATGTTGTCGACCAGAGACGAAGAGATCTCAAGGGCGCGCAACTGCCCGGCACTCCCTGGTAGCACAACCTCAATACTCAACCCCATCAACTCTCGCTGGAGCCCTGGCTGGTCCGTGAGTAACTCAAGTGCCCGAAGTGATACCGATTTCCAACTCAAGGCATCTGCCACCACATTTGCCTTGCCCGGATGATAAAGGATCTCGAGATCGTAATCCTTAATTAACTCCAGCCACCTTCTCTGTCTCATATTCAGTTCTTTCTGTGTGAAAATATACTTCAGGATCTTATGATCGGTGAAAATTTGACACGACGAGCTATACAAGTAATGACGCCAAATCTTCAATGCAAACACAACTGCGGCCAACTCAAGATCGTGGGTAGGATAATTCAACTCATACGATTTCAATTGACGGGAAGCATAAGCAATCGTCTTCCTATGCTGCATGAGTACACATCCAAGTCCTTGGCCCGAGGCATCACTATGAACTGAAAAACCCTCATTACCGCTCGATAAATCCAAGACGGGAGCGGTAGTCAGCCGCTTCTTCAACTCGTCGAAGCTCTTATGCCTCTCGTCAGTCTACACAAACTTCTCTGACTTCTGCAACAACTGAGTAAGTGGTCGAGCGAGTTTAGATAACCCCTCGACAAACTTACGATAATATCCGGCCAAACCCAGAACACTATGGACCTCCTTCACGTTCTTGGGTGGCGCCCAGTCCAACACTACCTCTATCTTGTGTGGGTCCATACGAACACCCTTGGCCAAGATCAAGTGGTCGAGAAAGATAACCTCCCGCAACCAAAACTCACACTTTGAGAACTTCGCATAAAGGCGCTGAGTTCTCAAGATTCCCAACACAATATGCAAATGACGTGCATGCTCCTCCTCGCTCATCGAGTAAATCAGAATATCATCGATAAAGACGACTACACACTTATCAATATATTCGATAAATACCCTGTTCATTAGCTGCATGAACACGGCTGGGGAGTTGGTTATCCCGAACGGCATAACCACAAACTCGTAGTGGTCGTATCTCATCCGAAAGACCGTCTTCGGAATGTCGGAATCCTTCACTCGGAGCTGGTAATACCCCGATTTCAAATCAATCTTCGAAAACACGGTTGCGCCCTGTAATTGGTCAAATAGGTCGTCAATCCTCGGGAGCGGATACTTGTTTTTTATGGTCACCTTGTTCAACTCTCGATAGTCGATACATAAACGAAGTGAACCATCATTCTTCTTCACAAACAAGACCGGTGTTTCCCAAGGCGAAGCGCTCGGACAAATATGACCCATGTATAGCAACTCTCCCAACTATTTCTTCAACTCAAGCATCTCGGCAGGCGCCATGCAGTACGGCATCTTTGAAATTGGAGCCGCACCCGGCTCTAAATCAACAGTGAACTCAACCTCACAGTCTGGTGGCAAACCCAGCAACTCATCTCGTAAGATGTCAGGATACTCACTCACTACCAGAATAGATGAGAGCTCGACTCCCCCTTCTTCCGATCTCAAAGCATAATACCAGTAACCAGTGCAACCTCCTCGAAGAAGTCTCACCGCTTTCATAGCGCTGATCAGAAATCTCTGACTACTCCGCTTACATCCCACAAAAGAATGCTCGGTACCGTCAGAGGCTAACATCGAAATGTTTATCGCTCTATAATTCATGATCGCCTCATGTCGATCTAGCCAATCCTCACCAAGAATAAAATCCTCATCCTTAATGTCTACCGTAATCAGATTAGAAGACCAATCCCTCCCCGTGATACACACCGGAAAATCTCTAACCTCACGGTCCCCCACAATATTATCTCCACTAGGCAGTTTAACAACAAATGGTCCACATGCAACTAGACAATCAACATGCAGATGATGCACACAATCCAAAGAGATGAAAGAATGCGCAGCACCAGAATCAAATAGCACGGAAACAAGATGGTCAAGGATGTGAACGGTACCTGTAGCCACCGTCGTGTCAGGATCTCCAGCTCGTCTCATCTCATACACACGGGGCGGAACAGACCCCGCACTAGACGCTCCCCCTCTAGAAGGCTGCCCACGTCCTCGACCTCTGCCAAAACTCTGCTGAGGCTGACTAGCTGTCGGCACCTGATTCACACTCGGTTCTCTCGTATCCGGGGCTGACACCTGAGTAACTGGTATCTGACTCGCATCTCCATAATACTTAGCACGATGTCCCATACGACCGAAAGTAAGATACTATAGCAGCGGCCTGTCACATTCACTCATCATGTGTCCGGGACGACCACAGTTAAAACAGGTAGGACCATGAATAGGAACAGTCGGGGCAGACTTGGAACCATTTCCTCGCCCAAATGATGGGGACTGATTCCCGAAGACTCGTGAACCAGACTGAGCCTTCTGATGCCCGCAAACTTACCTCCCGAAAACTGACCGGAGGTCTTCTATTTGTTACTCTCTATTGCCACCTCTGTTGCAGAAAACAACATATCATAGACCATCTCTTTGTTCTGATAATCCTTCAAAGTTGTACACCCAAAACCAGATATCTAGTGGCGAACCTTCGGCTTCATCCGCATGTCGAAGTGGCAGATCTTATCAAGCTCATCTCAGACTTGATTCCATACATAATGTAGCTGTTGATTGTACTCCTTGGTCGCCTATGAAATGGGAACATCCTGGGGTTTTGCCTCAAAGAAGGCTCGAATCCTTCCCTCTTTTACCGGCCACGGACAATATTCGTCCTCTATCAATTATCGGAACTCATCCCACGTAGCTGCCCAGTCATGTGGTTTCACCGCTTGCCACCACGTTGCCGCCTCCTTGGCCAGGAAGTACTGAGCGATTGGTACCTTCCTCTCCTCGAGCAGTTAGCCGCCTCGAACACATTGTCCATCTCGAATAACCAACTCTCCTAACCAGAAGGGTCGGAAGTACCATCGAACTGCAGAGGACATATACGAATCACGTCCTGAAGTAGCTTGTCAGTGCTGGGACCAGTAGGCGGAACCGGGTTAGCATTATCTTGGTTGACCAGAACGTCCTGAGTCAATAGCGTCATCTGATTCACTACTTGTTGTAGGATGTTCTCTACTCCAACGTTATCATGAGCATTGCTGAAGCTAGCAGACTGATCCTGCTGCGTAACACCCCAAAGGGCGGCTATTACAGTGCCATAGACCCCACTCTGGGACCCACCAGGCGATACCAAAATATAGATTAAATATATATTACCTTGTGATACTGAACCACAGTAAATAGTCATTACTCCAATTAGGAGTTTATAAATAGTATGAGCAATGGCCTTAACATATACAGGATCCAAACGCAAGTATAAACTATATGGAGATGGAATATACTTCGAATAACAATACAATTGATCAAAAGTTTAAATGAAGTGGAAAATGACTTTACACGGTTTTGAACATAACCGGACAACAAAATACTTGGCCCCCCAACTAGTATCCTTCGAACCCTTTGCCGTCACCATGCTCTTCCCGTGCCTTGCTTTTGCCTCGACCTAAAATACAATACAAGTATTTCGCCCAAACCACAGGGTCAGATATACATGATAAATGATTCTCCAGACATTATATAATTCACATATATTAGATCTCAAAGAAAACATCCCGACTATTGAACATACCCCTCGGGCATATAAACAATCAGTCACAAACCGTCGAACATATCCAATCATACATGGACTATGAACGACCAAAATATAGCTCAAGATGGACATCACAGTACGCTCGATCCGGAAATGTGTCCGTGCACATGTCCACCCCATATACAGAATCCAGAATATACGTGTGACAATGTACCTAATTAGCCTCACGAACTACGTCTCGTGTGCACAGTCCAATATGGAAACATCCACGTATGACTATATATGTGCCTGGCTAAAAATCCTACACAATAACCAATCGGCACGCAGATATGATTCCAGATATGTCACGATACAACATGACAACGAATTCAATAAATCACATTTCTGATTAAGGATCAAGAAACTCACCGAAGTGACAATAAGGATAAACGAGATCAACGATTCAAAGGTGATGAACTTGGGAATGCAATACCATGATGAAAAACGGAAACATAATCCAGAACAATATCAAATTACGAATCACAGATTCATAAGTGTTTTATATACACGAAATGTATAACCATCACAAGAATTCAATCATCATTATAACCAAGCAAGATAACTTGCCTCAATTCCATAGGTGAACGATAGTCTTTCTCCAAACGATCAAATGGACGGTATTCTGGATTAAATACTTAATCGAACAAGCAACCTTGAATGAAATGTAATTCATTCAATAATACATTCACACAATATTGATATCAACTCGTAGGAAACGACATCCGAAACCTACTCGTTCAATTAATTCTATTTAAATGAACATTCTATCAACTATTGGTGAAATTCAATACATATGGTTTGTCTTCCAAAATCGGATTACTATACTAAAATGTCCTTTTAATACTCTCGTTATCACTATAAACAAGTGTATACATTAAATACCTTCAATTCACCATTAACAATCGGATTAACTAAGTTCTTACGGTTCTTCAACATCTACCTCTATACAATTCAATACTCATTCTATTATGATATTATCATCCAGAATTAGTATTACCTTCTTAAGAACACTATCCACTTATTATGATGATCAATACATTCTTAAGTTATCAACACATCCGATTTTCATATATTAGAGTTATAGTTGTGTTCATCAAAACCCTTTTACCCATCTCTCAAGGACTTTGCTAAGCCAAAAGAGAAATGAAGTTACAGTTTTTAGATTCGAGAACATCACCCTATTCTCCAACATTCATCAGGTTTTAAACATGGTGTTCTAATACATTTTATGTCAACAATTCCAACGATTAAACTTAACTACGATGAAACTAAGGATTATTATTGTTCTAATGATGTTAATAATATAGCAAGATGAGTATGATTCTGATAAATATGATGATTACCATTAAAACATCAAGAACATCTTCATTCCAAACCCTTAATTACCATATTCATCAATAGGTGTTAAAAAGCTTAACTACAAACATGTTTTACTTAATTAATTCAACACTAGGTGTAGTATACCATATCACTAACATCATAACTACAAAAATATAGAGTAGAATCGCACAACATACCTTCATAAACGAAGAACAACCACCAAAAACACAAGAACACACTCCAAGCTTCAAGAACAACTCTAAACTTCCAAACAGCAAGCTCCAATCTAAGATGCAAGGCTCAAACACAAATTGGAAGGGAGTAAAGTCGGTCTAAGGAGGCAGGGGTGATTGTTGGAGAGATAACGTACGTTAACCCCTTTACGTACGTTAATGTATGTCAACTTTGCTGCCTCGAAAAGGCCATTTATCCGGATCATGTCCGACCCCCCACGCCGAAAGTTGAGATCGGATAAGATTCCAAGCATTACGTACCTAACCCGCATTCCATTACGTACGTAAGGCCAACGAATTAGCGTACATTAAGTTAAATCCTTAGCATACGTTAAACACAGAAAACCTAGCCCAAAATGTAACAATATACACAACTTCAAGAAATCAATCACAATGCGAAAGACAGTTATAATCAAGTCTATTCTGATATATCCCGAAATAAGTATTAACTAAATATAACATGATTACACCGATACTCAAATTATCCGAATACAGTAACAGTAGATAACGAATTAATGTCGGATATTATATACTCCCCCCTTAAAAGGAGTTTCGTCCTCGAAACTAAGGGGTAAACAACTCGGGATACCTTTCTCGCATGCTGCTCTCCATCTCCCACGTAGCCTCCTCGACTCCGTGTCGTGACCACTAAACCTTCAGTAGGGGAATCGTCTTGTTCCGCAACTGTTTGATCCTTCTCTCGATTATCTGTATGGGACATTCCATCTACGAATGATCCTCTACTATCTCGATCTCATCAAACTGTAGTATATGACTCGGATCAGCAACATACTTCCTCAGCTGGAAGACATGAAACACATTGTGAATTCGACTCAGAGCTGGTGGCAACGCTAGATGATAGGCCAGATCGCCTACTCGTTCCAAAATCTCAAACGGCCCAATGTACCTCGGGCTCAGTTTGTCTCTCTTCCCAAAACGAAAAACACCTCGAGTAGGGGACACCTTCATTAGCACATGGTCGCCAACCTCGAACTCAAATGGTCGTCGACGGTTGTCTGCGTAAGACTTCTATCGGCTTTGAGACGTTAACAAATGACTCCTAATCAAGGCTATCTTCTCACGGGCTGCTAATAACATATCAGGTTCCGTACCCAGAGATTCAGACAGGTCGTCCCAACACAAAGGAGACCTACAACGATGGCCATACAATGCTTCATAAGGTGCCATCTGAATCGAAGTGTGCCAACTATTATTGTAAGTGAATTCCACCAAAGGCAGTTGGGCTTTCCAATCGTCCTTCCAATCAAGAGCGCACGCCCTCAACATATCCTCTAGAGTTTGGATAGTCCTTTCAGACTGACCATCGGTCTGCGGATGAAGTGATGTACTGAAGTTCAACTGCGTACCCATCGCAGGATGAACTGCTTTCCAAAAATATGACACGAATCGCCCGTCACGATCCGATACAATACTCTTGGGGGTACCATGTAACCTTACAATCTCTTTAATAAACAACTAGGCCAATCTCTTGGGTCCCATGCGTCTTTAATCTCCAAAAAGTGGGCTGATTTGGTCAGATGGTCCACAATCACCCAAATCGTATTCATCCCTCGATGACTCATTGGCAAGCTAGTGATAAATCCATCGATATGTCCTCCCATTTCCACTCGGTAATCGGGAGCGGTTTCACCATTCCTACGGGTCTTTGATGCTTAATCTTAACTTGCTAATAGGTTAAACATCTCGAAACGAACTTTGCAACTTCACGTTTCATATTCCCCCACCAATAACATTACTTCAAATCCTTATACATCTTCCTAGACCCCGGGTGAATGGAGTATGGGGTAGCATGAGCCTCTCTCATGATAGAGTTCCTCAACTCTTCGTCCGCGGGTACACAAACTCGATTCCTGAAGTGTATCAATCCATCCTCGTGGATCACAAATCCAGGGGCTATCCCTTGAATTACTTCATCCCGAACTCGAGATAAGAATGGGTCCGTAACCTGCTTCGATCTGATTATATCATCAAGGGATGATGAAATATCAAGTGTGCTGAGTTGTCCCTGAATACGCTGTAACCAGACTTCAATTTCCGGCCTCACGAACCCTAGCTGCAATTTTCTCTGAACTGTCAAGCGGGCAAACATCTTCTCCTATACTGTCTTACGACTCAAGGCCTCGGCAACCACATTTGTTTTGCCCGGATGATAAAGGATCTCGATATCATAGTCTTTGATTAGTTATAGCCACCTTCTCTGCCTCATGTTCAACTCCTTCTGAGTAAAAATGTACTTCAGGCTCTTGTGATCAGTAAAAATATGACAGGTAACTCCATGCAAATAGTGACGCCAAATCTTCAAAACAAATACCATGGCTGCTAGTTCCAAGTCATGGGTCGGATAGTTAACTTCATAGCGTCGCAACTGTCTCGATGCATAGGCAATCATTTTCCCTTCCTGCATCAACACACATCTAAGGCCCTGTCTCGATGCGTCACTATACACCACGAATCCTTCTGTTAGTTTTGGTAGAACCAAAACAGGTGCTGAAATCAATCGACGCTTGAGTTCATCAAAACTTTGATGAGATGCCTATGACCACAAATACTTCTTATCTTTCCTTAATAGGTTAGTCATCGGTTGCGCAATCTTAGAAAAACCTTCCACGAACCGTCAGAAATAACCTGCTAGACCCAGGAAACTGCGAACTTCCTTCACGTTCTTTGGACGTGGCCAGTCTCGGATAGCTTCTGTCTTCTGTGAGTCTACTCTCACCCCTTCGTATGATATCACATGCCCAAGAAAAATAACCTCAAGCATCCATAACTCCCATTTAGAAAACTTCCCATAAAGTTGTTCCCGCCTCAACGCATCGAGAACTTGATGGAGATGATGTTCATGCTCCTCATGGTCACGAGAGTAAATCAGAATATAGTCAATAAAAACGACTACAAAGCGATCCAGATAATTAATAAAAACCTGATTCATCAACTCCATGAATACCGCCGGTGCATTAGTCAGTCCAAAATGCATCACTACGAACTCGTAATGCCCATAACGAGTAAGAAAAGAGGTCTTCGAAATGTCAGAGTCTCGAATCCTCAACTGATGATACCCGGATCTCAAATCGATCTTAGAAAACACAGCAACTCCATGAAGTTGATCCAATAAATCATGAATACGAGCCAATGGATATTTGTTCTTGATGGTTACCCTATTCATCTCACGGTAATCAATACACAAACACAGAGATCCGTCTTTCTTCCATAAAAATAGCACTGGTGCTCCCCAATGAGACGCACTAGATCGAATATAGCCCTTCTCAGTTAACTCCTCAAGCTGGTTCTTCAACTCCTGCATCTCGGTCGGATCCATATGATACGGTGCTTTCGAAAGCGGGGACATACCTGGCTCTAACTCAATAGTAAACTCTACCTCTCGATGTGGAGGTAAGCCTGGCAACTCATCTGGAAATACATCTGGGTAGTCTCGGACTACCGGAATATCGGCCAATTCAACTGGTCGATCCGCTGTTTTGTTCATGTAACACCAATAACCAATACACCCTTGATTAAGCAGTTTCACTGCTTTCATAGCACTGATGACCCTCCCGGAACGGCTGGGATTATCACCCTGAAAAATACACTCAACACCATCGTCAGATGTGACGGTCACTATCTGCTTGCGGACGCTAAGTATGGCATAATGACGATCCATCCAATCGATACCCAAGATCACATCATCTTTAGGTACATCGACCACAATTAAGTTTGACAACCACTCACGGTCGTTCATGCGAATCGGACAGTTCTGCACTTCACGATTCCCAACAATTCTTCTACCATCGGGTAGACTAATTACATAAGGTTCACAATTGGTAACATGATCTAATTGCAAACGACTCAAACAAGAAGCAGATAAAATGGAGTGTGAAGCACCAGTATCAAAATGAATACAGACAGGCTGAGAGTGGATCTCGAGTATACCTGCAATCGTGCTGGCCTCGGGATCGTCAGACTTCTTCATCTAGTAAATCCTGGGTTTTGCAGATCCGGCACCAGATGTACCAGCTTCTTTCCACGGCCTATCCCTCTGTTTGCCCCGGTAGTCTGATAAGAAGCGGACGGAGGTACACGGTCCTGAACATAAGACTGAACTGGAGCATGAGATGCTACTGGATCATGTCCCGGTCTATTCCTGCAATAATGAGCACGATGCCCATTCTTCCCACAAGTATGGCATGTGACGACCGGCTTCAGTCATTTGGAGCTAATGTGCCCCTGGTCCCCACAATTATAGCACACAACAGATCAACTGACCGCTCTAGAGTGCGATCCGGCTGGCTTCGATGCCATGGGTGGTCGTTCACGTAACACCCCTAAAATTTCCCAAGGTATTACAGTGCCGTGAATCCCGTGTGGGACCCACAAGGCTATTTTAGGAAATAGATATTTTAAAGAAATTACAATAAAACGATAAGTCCACGGTTACATATCATGAGCCCAAAGGTTTTAAGAAGAAACATAATTCAAAGTTCGATTATTACATAACGGAGGTTTAAAGATCAAATTTAATTTAAGCAGCGGCAAGAGTTTATTCCAACACCGTTCAAGTCTGACCGGACCCCTCAGGAATATCCTACACATGATTAACAAATTTACCTGGCACGACAAATCATGCCAGGTAACCAGGGCCAGTGAATGCAAACTAATAACAATTACTAGCAACGATATACACCATTTTACCAAACACAGTGCCACATAACCAAAAGAGAATATTACATCACACGACCGACGTTGTCTTTCTTTTTTTATCACACAAACCCCAAGGTCGCAACCAAGGGTCACGAAAGTATCCACACAGGAATACTCCGGAACATAGGTTTTCCCAATTTGGGTCTTATCCCCTAACACATTTCCATATGGGTACCATACAGGTTTTATCCCCAACACATCGGCCCATTTACAACACATTTTTAGAGAAAGACGGTCGTCGGCATTTCATCAATAATGGCACATTTATGAGTACGCATATTTTAATAATAATAACATTTCTCGAGCAAGATTTCATTGGCCTTTGATCCGACGGTAGGTGCCTTACGATAATTGGAATCTCCACGCCCGATCGAGCTTAACCTAGTCACGTAATATCCGATTAACACCTCGTACGAATCATGATGAATAGAACTAGTCTCCCTTCCCTTCCCTAACCGGGTTCCTAACGTAATCTTAATTGCCAATACTAGTATCGTGCTTCTACGTTCACAAGCAATACGTACCACTATGTCGTTCAATTCTTACGGTTAACGTCAACTATATCGAATTGTTCAACAAGATTATCTCAATCATCATTCGGTTAGAAACAAACGACTATAGCATAATCAAATCCCATACTTCTAATCCAATTCTCTATTCCGAATACTTCAATCAGTAGACTACCATTTTACACAATGATTTCGGCATTTGATTCTCAATGACATTAATACTATCGAATTAATTCCCCTAGTAACTTTAATGTTGATCATCATATTGCAAGATTAAATTACGACTAGTTTATCAAACGGTGATGAATTCTTACGAAATCCTTCTACAATTGATTCGTCAATTATATATGATCCAAATGTAAATTGAGATGGAAGTTCTCGCATGTGATTGTTACAATGAGTTATATGAAAATGAAATATACGACAATGATAACCCCGATTACTACAAGTTCGCCCGTTTATACGAGATTTTAGCAAAATCTACCCAAGTACCCGTAATCTAACGAGTAATAATCAACAACATTGAAGAGATTACTCCAAGGATTGATAGACTTACCTTAGAAGATGAAGAACAATGAGGAGAGATGACAAATCAACAAGAGCCATGAGGATAAACTAGGAATGGGTCGAATGACTTGGATAATCTTCATCGGAGCTTACGAAATCACCTCCTCTATGTCAATTCAAGTGTATGAGAGGCCAAGAATTGAGTATAGGGCTGTGGAAAAGCTTCAAGAGTCCTTCACTTCAAGTTTTGGGATGGGAGAAATGAAGGTGGTAGTGTTATTTTATAACACTCGATTTCGTTAACGTACGTTAACGTTTCAGGATTTACGTACGTAATGCGTATTACATACACTATGTGTAATAGTTAACGTACGTAAAGGCCATCCAGAGGCCACTGACTGAAATGTTCCCATCTTTTACGTACGTAACTCGTCCTTACGTACGTAAGGCTCCGGACTGTAGTTTCATTCCGAAACTAAGAAAATAACTCAGGATGACTCTCCTTCATGATCGACTTGGTTTCCCAAGTCGCTTCTTCCATGCCGTGGTGCGACCAATGAACCTTCACGAGGGGTATGGCCTTATTTCGCAATATCTTGATACGCCGATCCAAGATGGCGATCGGTACCTCTCTAAAGGTAGCATCATCGGAAATTTCCACTTCTTCGAAGTTAAGTTTGTGACTCGGATCATAGACATACTTCCTTACCTGGGATACGTGAGAGACGTTGTACACCCCATCCAGATGCGGTGGCAGAGCCAATCGATACGCAAGCTTCCCTACCCAGTCCAATATCTCAAACGGGCCTATAAACCTCGGGCTTAACGTGCCCTTTTGGCCGAAACGTCGGATACCCCGCATAGGTGATACCTTGACCCAAACATGATCCCCGACTGCAAATTCTAACGGTCGCTGTCGGTTTTTGGCATAAGATATCTGCCGGCTCTGCGCTGCTAGCATGTGCTTTTGAACGATAGAGATCTTCTTAATGGACTCCTGGATCAGGTCTAACTTGGTAACCACGGTGCCAGAAGCATCATCCCAGCATAACGGCGACTTGCATCTTCACCCATACAGGGCCTCAAACGGTGCCATGCCTATGCTTGCATGCCAGCTATTGTTGTACGAGAACTCCACCAATCCCAGATGTCTAGCCCAATCCTTACCCCAATCGAGCACACATGCCCTCAACATATCTTCCAAGGTTTGAATCGTACGTTCAGTCTGTCCATCCGTCTGAGGGTGATAAGCCATGCTAAAATGTATTTGGGTCCCCATAGCTTTATGGACGGCTTTCTAAAATCGAGACACGTATCTGGTGTCCCTATCCGAAATGATGGATGAGGGAACGCCATGCAGCCTCACGATCTCCCTGATGAAAATGACGGCCAATTTCTCTGTCCCGGTTGTCTCTTAAATAGGAATGCACCTTAGTTTTTATATCCCGGATTATGGCCCACTTTTGGTCATAATTCGGAGTTGAGTTATTTGGTCTACGGGTCCGCACATTAGCCCACGATTTGTGGTGCACCTTGTATTTCTTTAGCGGACCGTAGATTTCTCCGATGTTTGGACCCGAATTATGACCCATTTTTGGTCATAATTCGGGGCTGATACTCTGGACGTTTTTCCTTTTTAAAAAAAAAAAAATAGGAAGGAAATGTGCCTATTTCGTCAATCGATCACCAATGACCCAAATTGTATCCTTTCCTCCCACCGCCGTTGGTAGCTTAGTGACAAAATCCATCGATATGCTCTCCTATTTCCACCCCGGGATGGGTAGGGGTTGCATGATTCCGTCTGGTATGCGGTGTTCAATCTTCACTTGTTGGCACGTCATACATCGGGCGACGAATATAGCAACTTCCCATTTCATATTTTTCCACCAAAAACTCTGTCGGAGATCTTTGTACATTTTGCTCGCTCCTGGGTAAATAGAATAGGGAGTGGAGTGCACCTCATTCATCTCGTCATTCGGTGGAATACAGATCATATTCTTGAACCTCACCAAGTCACCCTGGATCTTATAGTCGGAAACATCTCCTCCCTCGATTCTTGCACCAATCGCACGTAATTCGGGATCCTCCATCTGTGCTAGACGTATCTCGTCGAGCACAATTGTCCTTCCCTACGTTGTATCCATACTTCGGTACTGCTTCTCCTGATGTCTTGCTGCAGTTCGGGTTGAACGGTTATGCTGGATACCATCACTTCTTGTGTAGTTTTCCGACTAAGAGCATCAGCCACCACATTGGCTTTCCCGGGGTGATAGGAGATTTCCACATCGTAGTCCTTGATTAACTCCAACCAGTGCCTCTGCCTCATGTTTAATTCTCTCTGAGTGAAGATATACTTCAAACTCTTATGATCCGTGAAAACTTTGCAAGTAACTCTGTAAAGATAGTGCCTCCAAATATTGAGGACATGCACCACTGCGGCTAGCTCCAAGTCGTGCGTCGGGTAATTCACTTCGTACGACTTTAGTTTTCGGGATGCGTACGCAATGACTCTGTCATTCTGCATGAAGACACACCCCAGTCCGTGCTTAGATGCATCCGTGTATATAATGAATCCTTCCATTCCCTGCGGTAACACTAGCACTGGAGTAGTAGCTAGCCTGCTCTTGAGCTCATCGAAGCTCTTCTGGCAGTCTGTAGTCCATACAAATTTGGTGCTCTTTCTCAGTAGGTTCGTTAACGGTCGAGCGATACAGGAAAAAGCCTCTACGAATCTTCGATAGTAACCCGCCAATCCTAGGAAACTCCTTACCTCCTTGACGTTCTTAGGCGGTTCCCAACTCTTTATTTTCTTGATCTTTTGTGGATCGACCTTGACGTTTTCTCCCGAGACAACATGTCCGAGAAAAATTACCTCCGGCATCCAAAATTCGCACTTGGAAAGTTTCGCATAAAGTTGGTGTTGCCTTAACACGCCCAGCACTTGCCTCAAATGTTCCTCGTGTTCCTGTCGGCTTCGAGAATAGATCAGGATTTCGTCAATAAAAACCACCACGCACTTATCGAGGAAGTCAATCAAAACTCTGTTTATCAGTTCCATGAAAACGGCTGGGGCATTAGTCAAGCCGAATGATACCACAATATACTCGTAATGTCCATACCTCGATCGAAATGCAGTCTTGGGTATATCTTCCTCCCGAATCCTCAATTGGTGATATCCGGACCGTAGATCGATCTTTGAAAACACAACTACCCCTTGTAATTGATCAAAGAGGTCATCGATTCTTGGAAGTGGATAACGATTCATGATAGTAACCTTATTTAGTTCCCTATAGTCAATGCACAAGCATAGAGAGTTGTCTTTATTCTTAATGAAAAGTACCGGCGCGCCCCACGGCGAGGTGCTCCGGCAGATAAATCCTTTCTCCAGCAGATCTTCGAGCTGTATCTTTAATTCTTTCATCTCGGTCGGTGCCATCCTGTAAGGAGCTTTGGAAATAGGTCTCATCCCCAGCTCGAGTTCGATGAAGAGGTCAACTTCTCGATGCGGTGGAAGCCCTGGTAGTTCATCGGGAAAGATGTCTAGAAACTCATCCACCACCGGAATGTTTGCGATCGTAAGTTGTGAAGTATCCTCCTAAAGAACATAACACCAATAGTACTTCCTACGAGAGCTGCAGGAGACTTCCGATGCGAGAAGGCTGAGAGACCCTTTCGTACTGAAGTG
The DNA here is from genome assembly GCA_033398695.1 of Orobanche coerulescens. Lineage (NCBI taxonomy): Eukaryota > Viridiplantae > Streptophyta > Magnoliopsida > Lamiales > Orobanchaceae > Orobanche > Orobanche coerulescens. Next base: position 21,244,031 of record CM065805.1, on the reverse strand, counting down.
TTCTCCTCCTCTGATGACATATGTGGTACCGTCATGAGCCGTAATGGAAATAGTCAAGTGGTAGGTATCCAAGATCGTCCTGTGCAATGGTATCCAGTCCATACCTAATATGATATCTTCATTCTGAAGCAGAAAGACCATAATATTAGCGGTCCAACTATGATTGTTGATGCAGATCTGACAGTCTCGAACCTTTAGATCGCCGCCTATTCTACTACCCTCGGGTAGTTTAACAGTAAAGGACTCACAAGGTACACAAGCAAGATTTAAACGTTCAACACATTCCACAGATATAAACGAATGTGTGGCTCCTATATTAAATAGTACATGCACTGGCTGAGAGTTAACAAGAAGAGTACTTGAGATAGCTGGTGCGGACTGACCATCCGTAGCCCTCAGTTCAAATACACGGGACGACACTGACTCCGAAAAGGATGAAGTACCACCGCCTCGCCCACGGAATCGACCGGCACCGTGTGGCGGTGGTTGAGTCTGATGAGATGGAGCTTGGTAGTTGGAAACGGCAGGCGCCCTGGGGGATTGCACAGAGCCTTATTGACTCGGTTGAGAAGCAGAGTTCTGAGTGCGATTGGCCCGCCAGCAGTAACGAGACATGTGTCCACTCTTTCCGCAAGTGAAACATTTGGTAGCCGTATTCTGGCACCAATCCTTAGTGTGTCCGGATACGCAACAATTGAAGCAGTCCCTACGGTAAGGCCGATTAGATGCACCTTTCTGTTGGTACAAAACGGCCCCGAGTCGTTTTGTTGCTGCTCCCAGACTGAGCTGATGTCTTTTGCTTCTTCGAGTTATGTCCGGTGTCGGTATTAACAACAATACCGGCATATGCTGTGACCACGTCTTCGTACACCCTCAGAGTCGTGCAGTGGAATCCGGCAGCATAGCATTGTACATCCTCCGGCAACCTCTATGTGTTAGGAAAAACAAACACCCTGTATCGAATCAGCCGGGATACCCGATCCCTGTATCGATTGTTATTTGTTATTGAGAAGGTTTTGACATATATGCCAAATACAGTAAAAGGAAACTGTATCGAGGCTTAAGGATTTATCATGTATCGAAGACCAGCCTCGAATCAGCATAAGTGAAGCTCGTCAGTACAGCAAGAAGACTTGTAATAGATCAAGTATGGAAAACTGTCTCGATGCCCTAAATACAGTCACCTTCCATACAGTTCACAAAAGGACAAGAAAGAACACAAGTCAAGTCCCGTTGAACAAAGAAATATTTAAATACTCAAGGATAAAGTATTTAAATACATCGATCTTGAATCTTTAGAATCCATGAAATCCGGATCATGTCATATTCCCATTGAAGGAAATCTTATTCAAACGGACATCTCAACGGATACTTTCTTGAGGCTATATATATCCTTGAAGACATTGAAGATCGATTACCAATTACGAATCAAAGTAACTCTCAAAGCTATCAAGTTATCATCGAGCAAACATATCTCCAAAGCATCGCTATTAAGAACGAAAGAGATATACGGTGCTCAAACATCAAGAAACGACTATCATCGGATCTTGATATTCAAAGTCTTGTTCTTACACGGTTACCTAACCTTTTACCTCTGTGTAAAAACCGAGCTCTGTGTGAACTCAACAAGTTATTCGACTGTGTGGGACGAATAAGGACGAAGCTTTGGAACGTGTGTGAAGAAGCTAGTCAAGAAGGAAGCTTTAACCAATGTGTGAGCGGTTGAAAGTGATATTCTTTGTATCAATGCTGTGAACGATACAAGGATAGGTTTGTTTATAATTACGTAGTTGTGTACGCAGATAATTATATAATAAACTTTACTCTGTGTGGAGGACCGGTGGACGTAGAGGTTTACCTCGAACCACTTAAATTACGTGTCATTTACCTTCACTTTTACTGTTTGAAATTACTGTGATATATTAAGTATACACCAAATACTCTGTTGCTGTATCCACGGCAACTAACTGTATCCAAGACTTCCTCTACGCACTCAGATTTAGATTCCCTACAGTTTGGTGTTTAAACTACTTTTCCAAACCGTATCCAGTATACGTACGTGGCCAACAAGGGGTATCGGAGCGGATGATTCTAAAAAGAATCAGTCGTATTTCTTTTAACCGAATCGATTCAAATCACTTATTTTCAAAACAGTTTCTTTCATTCCTATATTATCGGTATGGATACTTCTATGATTAACAAAGTCCCTATGTTCTCTATTAACGAATTTGATTTGGAGAATTAGAATGGAAGCTCATCTTGCGGCAATGCACGAAGAGATGATCTTTGTTATACAGATGGTCCGATCAAGATCATGAAGGTCAATCCGGCCGCAGGATTGAGGCCAAGCCCATGCTGAAATGCTCGAGAAGGAACGCGAGCAATGGACAACTGATGAAAGGAAGCGAGCCAATCTCGACAACATGGCTAAGAACGCGTTATTTGTCACTCTTGACAAAGGCACGTTCTCAAAGGTAAAGAGCTGCAAAAGCGACCCAAAGAAATCAGGATAAACTCAAGTTAATTTGTGAGGGAACCAGGCTCTCAAAAGAAAACAAGATTTCAAAACTTACTCGGAATTTGAATCTTTTGAAATGAAACCAACGGAAACACTTGAGGAACTTGACCTCAGATTTACTGGTATTGTTGGTGAACTTGAAGCGTTGGGCAAGATTTACACCCAAAAGGAGAAGAACTTAAAAATTTTCAGATCTCTCCCAGCCCGATGGGACATTAAGACCACAGCTATGCGTGTATCATGTAATCTTAATGAAATATCCACTTTTGATCTCTTCTCTGACCTTAAAGCTTTTGAGTATGACATTGACAGAAGAGAGAAAGCTGAAGAATCTCCTTCAAAGGTCACAGCTCTCGCCGCTGTATCGAACCGTCGACACAGCATGCCTAGCTCGTCGAAGCCCGGTCACAGGAACGCTGACAGTGACGATGACATCCTATCACAAGATGAAATGGCGCTTCTAATGCATAAGTTCAAAAAGTTCATTAAGCAGTCTGGAAAGACTCCCTACAGGCCCAAACCTGTCAACAAGGTAAGTACCGAAACCTCATCTGGTGATGCTAACCTGTGCTATAACTGCAGGAAACCAGGCCATTATGCAAACAAATGTCCTCATCCCAAAGTCCAAAGATTGCCTGAGGCCGAGCAACAAGAGCGAGATGAAAGAAGACGTGCTTGGAAAGACAAGCTCAAGGCCCTGATTGGAGAATCAGAAGCCTCCCCCACACCATCCAAATCAGCAGAATGTCTTCAGGTGGTCACTGAGAGTGATTCATCTGACGATGAGTTCGATGATAAAGCATACATGTGCTTTATGGCCAAAGATGTTCCAGAAGGTGAAGACAGCGACGATGAGGTAAGTTCAACCTCAGTTATTCCACCTAGTGCATCTCATACTTTCGAAAATATGATGAATGAATTCAAAAACATTCAAAAAGCCCATGAGACTCTAAAAACTGAGAATATACAGCTTCAATTAACAAATCTAGAGCTGAAAGATGAAAATGACTTGCTGAAAATAAACTATGAAAATATGTCTCTTGATTGTGAAACCAGCAAGGTCGATTTTGAAAAACTCATGGAGAGCAATCATCAACTTGCTCATGAACTAAATGCAGTTAAAACCCATAATGAGAGCAAGACAAATGATTTGGTTCTACTACAAACCAAAATTACAACTCTCGAGAAGCGAGAAACTGAACTTGAGACCATTCTAAAGTCTTTTGAAAAATCGTCCAAAAGAATGGAAGAAATTCTGAGCACTGGGCAACATGCTCATGATAAAAGTGGCTTAGGATACAGCTCATGTTCGAATAAAGGTAAAACTAGTACTGTGTTCGTCAAGAGTGTGGAACACATTCCAGAATCGGAAGATGTTCCTAGTCCCATAAAGGAACCTGCTGTACCGAGAAAACCGAAGGCTGCCATTCCGCCTCCACAACTCTACTATTCGAAACAGTGGAACCAACAACCACTCAGAAGGCGTAATCTACAGCATGCTCCACAAGCATATCATCAAAGCCGAAAGTCATTCAGAAAGAAGACGGTATCCAACCACCAAAGGCCCGCACAACAGTACCCTCAGTACAGTGCACCTAGGTATTGGATACAGGAGCCCCGTTATCCCTCAAGACAGCAGATGCCAGTTCGGTATCAACAACAGCATTGGGAATCCAACTGGAGACCCAGAAGACAAGCTGTTAGGCCTAAGAAAATGGCTCCACCTCCTAGACGGCACTCGTACTGGAATGATAATAATAATCCTGAATTTTACATGCATAATAATTATCATGATTATAACAACTACGGATATGCCCCGTAGATACCGCAATCTTGTGCAGTACATCCTACAGTAAACCAATTGCTGTCAGAAAATCAGGTACCTAAAGGAACTAACATATATGGACCCAAAAATCAAAGGGGACCTAAATCTACCTAATTTCTTTGTTACAGGACATTCTAGAGGAGGATACAGTACTTCGATAGTGGATGCTCTCGTCACATGACCGGAGACAGGAGCAAGCTATCGATTTTGTAGAAGGTCGCGGTCCGAAAGTTCGCCGGTGATAAATCTAAAGGAAGAACAAGAGGAAAGGAAACCTACTTGTCGGAAAATTCAAGGTCACCGATGTTGCATATGTTGAAGGCTTACAGTATAATCTACTTAGTATTAGCCGATTACGTGATAAACAGTTCTCGGTGAAGTTCTATATAGATCATTTGTAGAGTCAAGAACACCCAAACCAAGGAAGTTGTGCTTACAGAAGCGGATCGGGTAATATGTACATTCTTTGGGAAGCCTATGAGCTCCTCAATTCCATGTTTTGTTGCCAAAGGCACTGCAGATCTTAGTGGCTATGGCACAAGAGGATGTCTCACGTCAACTTCAAGACGATCAACAAGCTTTCAAGACGGTGTATGGTTAGAGGTTTGCCGGATGTGTCATTCAAGAAGGACGGCGTCTGCGGACCATGCGAAAGGCAAGCAAATCAAGTCAACCACGAAGAGCAAATCCTACCTTTCAACCCAAAGAGTGTTGGAAATGCTACACATGGATCTTTACGGTCCTGTAGACCCGATAAGTTTGGGAGGTAAGAAATATTGCATGGTTGTTGTTGATGATTATTCCGTATGCTTGGACGATCTTTCTTAGCAAGAAGAAGGAAACAACATCAAAGTGCCCAGAGCTCTTGAGAAAGTTGCGAGAATGAAAAAGCATCGAGTATCGTGTGCATTCATTCCGACAAATCTTGAATTTACTAACCGCTTTATAGATCAATACTGTTCGGAGAATGGAATACGAGATGAATACTCATTTGCCCGAACACCTCAACAAAATGGTGTTGCCGAGCGAAAGAATAGGACGTTGAAAGATGCAACAAGGACAATGATTGCGAAAGCAAATTGCCGCGGCGTTTAGGGTGAAGCAACCAATACAACGTGCTACACTCAAAACCATTGTATCGTCAACAAGCACCACAACAAAAGCGACTTACGAGGTATGGAATAACAAAACTCCATTAGTTTCGTATTTTCACATTTTCGGATGCGGGTGTTACGTATTGAACAATGGGAAGGACCAACTTAGAACATTTGATGAAAAATCGATGAAGGAATATTCGTAGGATACTCCTCCGTCGGCCAAAGCTTTAATCTTTAATAAAAGGAGGTGACGATCGAGGAATCGATTCATGTAGTGTTCGGAACCACACCATGACCCTACAGAATAGATGATATCACTCGGGACATTCACCATCTATCTATCTTGGATCCACCTACACCGATAGAACACGTAGTTGATTTAGAAATCAACCCCATGGTAAGAATCGATGTGGATGAAGGCGTATTTGTACAAGCTGAAGCCGTACCTGAAACTTTCGATACTGATGCGGGACCACTGAACTAGAACCCGACCGAAGATGGTTGAGAGATCACCGCAAGAGCTGATCATTGGAAACATTAATGCGGTGTTTCTACTGTAGGAGAATACAGTACACAAGGAAACGTACTTTGTGCACAAGAAGAATCTAATGTCAAGTCTCACGGTTTCTGAATGGAAATCTCAATCCGAACTTAGGAGACTCAATATGTGCACTATCATTTGTATTCTTAGCCCAATCTGAACCTGTTTCGACCATAGACGCTCTTAACAACTCTCATTGGATAACATCTATGGAAGAAGAGCTTAACGGTTTCGAAAGAAACAATGTATGGTATCTTGTACCCAGACCGACACACCAATCGGTTATAGGAACCAAATGGGTATTTCGAAACAAAAAGGATGGAAATGGACTTATCATAAGAAACAAATCCAGACTAGTAGCACAAGGCTATTGTCAGGAAGAAGGAATCGACTATGATGAAACCTTCGCCCCTGTAGCGAGACTAGAAGCCATCAGGATATTTTTAGCCTTTGCCGCCCATAAGAGTTTTATCGTATACCAAATGGACGTCAAGAGTGCTTTCTTGAATGGAGAGCTTACAGAAGAAGTTTATGTTGAACAACCACTAGGGTTTGCCAACACGGATGGTATCGATCTAGTTTACAGGCTAAGGAAAGCGCTGTACGGACTTAAACAAGCCCCTAGAGCCTGGTACGAAACCCTGTCCCAGTATCTAACCAACAACGGATTTGAGAAAGGTGCTGTCGACAAAACCTTGTTCAAAATACAGGAAGGTGATGACCTTCTAATGGTACAAATCTATGTTGATGATATTATTTTTGGTTCAACTAACCTTGCTCTATGTCAAAGGTTCTCACATCTCATGCAAAGCAAATTTGAAATGAGTATGATGGGGGAACTCAGTTATTTCCTAGGTTTGCAGATAAAGCGGATGCCTACGGTATATTCATCAACCAGAGAAATACAAAGAAGGAGCTTCTCAACAAATTTGGAATGAACACTTCCAAATCCTCGCTAACCCCCATGAGCACTTCCGTGCAAATTAGTCTTGATGAAGCCAAAGCCGTTTGACCAATCACTCTACAGAAGCTCATTGGTTCGCTCCTGTACCTAACGGCTAGCGAGCCCGATATCCAAGATCTTTGTTGGAGTGTGTGCGAGATACCAAGTTGCACCTAAGGAATCACACTTCAATACACTAAACGAATCTGAAATACGTCAAAGGAACAGTCGATGCAGGATCGTGGTATCCTAAGAAAGGCGGATTCGATTTAGTTGGATACGACTCGGATCTCGGAGGTCGCAAGCTAGATAGGAAGAGTACAAGTGGAACTTGTCACTTTCTCGGACCTAGACTCGTATCTTGGTTCAAGAAGAAGCAATTGGCTAACTCCCTTTCCACGGTGAATCAGTACTATGTTGCTAGTAGTCTGCCTTGTATGCGATCCTTTGGATGCGGAACAAGCGTCGATTATGGAATCGATGCTAGAGAGACTCGATCATATGTGATAGCACGAGTGCAATTGCAATCACGCACAACTCGCTTTTGCACTCGCGCACAAAACATATCAACATGAAGCATCATTTCATCAGAATCATGTCGAGAACAAGGATGTTCGCTGAAAAAGTCCATACGGACATCCATTGGGCCGACATTTTCACCAAGCCTCTCGACACAAAGATTCAACATGCTAAGAATTGGGAATACTGCGGCGGACTCCTGTAAGTAATTTCTTGCTTTACTCAACAATTGAGGGGAATCTTTGAAGACCCGTGAATACAAGATTCAACATTAATTATCCGTACACTCGGAATCAACAATACAAGATCAGTAGCGAACGAAGGCATATGAATCCTACGGTGATGTGTGCAATAATTAAGGGGAATCTCAGTAGGACCCATGAATACAAGGATTAATCCAAATATTGCTGTATGGAATTTAAAACCTATTAGTACCTTTTTAAGGGGGAACGTCAGATCGACGGAGAACAAGACATACTATGGGATTTCGATTCAAGATATAATATAATATTATTTCCTTTTAAAATAATTTTTTGTCCACGTGCCCTGTTTTATGTCAAACGTCATGTTCATTAAATGCCTTACACGACATCTGGACAACTGAATCTCAAAAGCCGCGATGGTGTTAAATTGATTAATATTTTTAAACCGCCGTTTTAGGCATTTAGGGTAATCAACCTATGTCGAAGTGGGGCCCATTGTACTTTAAAACCTTTTAATGGATTAGCGTACGATTACACTAAATCCATCGACCGTCGATTTCAAAACCGGTTCCCATCCCTTAAAATCTGACCATTCGTACTCTGCAAAACCCTATTTCGCCGCCCAAGTATAAAAGGACTGTATCTGCCATTAGAGACTCTTTACGCTTTCTGCAAATTACAAGAGATCTCAAGCAAACAGCCTACATATTTTCTGCATATTCACTGCAAATTTCTACTGTTTTCTTCCACCTTCGTTTTAAGAAAACATCCATGGCTACTCAATCTTCATCCCCCGTTCTGAAGAAAACTTCCAGCATCATTGATGGCCGGATCTTCTCGAAACCAGTCATCATCGAGCGTATAATCTCGGAAATCAACGACACCGAACCAATGGAGTATATCATTACTCGTCTTGAGCAACAAGGTCTTTATCGCTTCGGAAGCAAAATCGCCGACAAATACGACGCTCATCTAGTTGAGGAATTCTACCTCAACGCTGCCGTTCGTTTTATCTCACTAGCCCAGGGAGGACATGTTGCTGACATCACCGCAACAGTCCAAGGAGTGCAAGTCTGCATCAATAGCGACTTACTTCAGAAAATCTACAGGCTGCCCGCCGACGGCCTGACCATGGACCAGCTTGAGACGTTTGGGTCTCAAGACCTGATTACCAAGTTTTATGGACTATTTACCGGGTCCAAAGTGGTTGATATGGTGACAACCACGTGCCACAAGAAAAATTTTCTTCTTCATTTCGTTTATCTCCACGATTTCTGTTCCAGAATCATTGAAAATTGAACCGGTGCGTTCGAGATGTGCACGAATCTAAGGTTCAGAATGATGGTCGCTATCTTGACCTGTGAAAAGGTCAATTGGTGCCAAATCATTTTGAAACGACTTCAGGAAGAGGTGTGCAAACCGGCCACCCAAAAGAAATCATTTGGTTTAATGCTAAACTACATTCTGACGAGGTGCGGAGTCCAGCAATCCGCCGATGCCAAGAAAAACAGCTCACGGATATATTTAGGAGGCGTCAAACCCTCTGCCTATAACCAGAGCACATTGCATGCCAATCACCCGAGAACCAGGCACATGCCTATTTTCGACAACCCCAGACGAAACCGTGAAGGTCCCCGAATTGGAATCTTCAAAGAAGAAGCGCAAGCGTTCTCACGAAGAAGCACTCTGCGATGAGAAGTCGAAGAAGAGACTCGGAGGCTCTCAAAAATCAAAGCCAAACACTCCGAGGATGTCTCGCCCGTGGCGCAACCCATCGATTTAGCACCCCGGGCCCAACCCCTGTGGAAGAGGTGTCTCCTACCGCCCGACAATAGATCCCGAGCCTTTGGCGGCTCGACGGATGTAGAGACATCTCGCAACATTCAAGACGTTAGCACGTCGCCGCCCATTCGAGCCAAAAGCTACTTCTCCTCTACGGGATCCCACACCCGTGCAGATCCAATTTCCTTCGGGCACCATCCTCGCAACGAGTCCATCTTCCGTGCAGATCCCATACTGTCTGAATCCTCAAACAGCGTCTCCGCACGTGATTCAAGTCCCTCCCAGACTCAATTATAAATCAAACACTTCTTTCAGTACAAATTGAACAGGTGTACGAAAGATTTCTGCAATGGAAAAGCTTTAGGCTAGCTCCGTACGACACACTGTACAACTGGAGCGAATGGAGCCACGAAGAGCGATTTGTCTCCGAAGTAACAGACTCAACTGAAATTGAGGCCCTGCTTCGATGGGACAACGCTTCTTGCAAAGATCTCATTGAAAGCCACCTGCTGCACAAATCCGATGCCAGAAGAAAAGGAAAGAAGAAGTCAGAGGACTCTCCCATAAATCCAAAAGACGACGACGACCACGACTCAGACGACGACGACAATGCTCTTCAAGCAGGTCTGAGAATGAGCCGTGAAGAGGCTGAAGCCCGAGCCGCCTCTCCACCCAGAAAAGACGAAGGGCCATCTAATCAAGCCAATCCACCTTCGCCACAGCCGGAGAACATTCCAGAACAGGAGGAATCAGTCCCTCCAGTCGAGAAAAATCAAGAAATTTTGGAACAGGCACCCGAGCCTGTAGCGACCGAAGAAGCCATTCCTGCAAGGCAACAGGAGGATTCAGTCCCTCCTGCATCCATGTCTGCCGAAGAACCTTCGCCACAGGACGCTTCTGAACCAACTGTCGCCATTCCACAAGAAGCTACTCCCGCCCCTGCAACCTTGGAATCCGAGGACGGTAACGAACCTGAGGATATCCAACCTACTTCACGTCCATCCGTGAACGTAAGGAGGTTAAACGGTGCTGAAGACTTCGCCCAGCCTGACTCTCCTATCTCTGCTGCACGCAAAGAGCGCCTGCGAGCTCTTGGCCTTCAGACTGTATTTATCCAAGATGCAGTTAACGCTCTCTCTTAGTAGAAAAGGCATCAATCGATGCACACCTCTGCAGTTGAAGAAATGACAACTCTTCAACACGAAGTATCTCGAGTTGTTGATGCATTCATTCTTCTGCCAGAAGTGTTCAAGCAAGCCTTGAAGATTATGGAGGATAAACAAGCACAACTGCTGAAGGAGGAAGCTTCAAAGACAAGAATTGCTGAAGCCAAGACAGCCTGTGCAATGATAGAGAACAGCTCGCAGCTGCGTGCGCATGACAAATCCATTCAAGAGATGTCGCAGACTCTTTCCTCCCTCGTTGAAAGAATAAACAGCATCGAGACCAAACAGGACGCCGCTCTTGAAATCCTGCAAAGTCTTGATGAAGCCAAAAAGGGGGTAGAAGCTCGAGATGCTGGAAGGTGAATAAGACTTCAACAGAAAGGGAATTTGAGGTCGCTCGAAAGATATCATTGCCGAATTGAACAAGCTAGCACCTCAACCCCAAAGCTTTAGAATTTCAGGCTCCAGACCAGAATTCCATGACCCAAATGTCCCTTGGCAAAATCTTGTTCAAAGACCTTCGGAAATACGTCTGCCAACCAACCGCAACCCAACTGCCGAAGAAGTGAAGCACTGGAGAAAGAATGAACTGATGAGATATTTTGTCAGACTCATCAGGGAATCCGCCATCTTCAAAAATTATAAAACGTTGGCGGAAGCGGCAGATAGGTTTTCAAAGATGCTCGAAGAAGGTAAACTCCCTCTCCAAATTGAAATGAAATCAAAACATAGAAGAGGAGATCGGGTCACCCATCCAGAGGATTGGATACTTGCCTTTGATCGTTCATATGAAGGAAGAGCGATTTACCAGGAACGAGGCAATGATTCACTTCAAAACTGGTGGCGCGGCACCGAGTATGAGCCAGGAAAGAGACCTTGGAGGCATGCGGATCAAAGATAAATAGCGGAAATTTATGTATATTATTTTTGTTTTTGTAACTTCTATTCGACACAAACTTTGTACTCAATCTTTTTGAATATCAATAAAATAGTTTGTTTGTCTTGAAAGATTACAACTCGTAATCTACTGTGATAATGTATGATTATTTAAAATTGTTTAATAAGAATCTCAAGTTAGATAAACTTGATTGAAAAATTAAGCTGTACGAACTAGTCTACGAACAGTTCATAGTTTCAGTTGTAAACTTAGAATACATTGTAAGATTGTGCCTGCGCGCCAATCATAGGCTTAAGTTGTAATAAATCTCAAACTGTATCGAACATGCCTGCGAGCAGTTCATTATTGTAGACTAAGTCACTAAGTCAGACCTATTGACAAGAGACCAAGAAATCTGCCAGAAGTCATCGAAGAAGAATGCTTCATGAAGAAGGTTTTGGCATCATCAAGAAGACTCGAAGAGTTGAAGTAAGTTAAGTCTTGGCAAATTGTCAAAAAGGGGGAAATTGTTAGGAAAAACAAACACCCTGTATCGAATCAGCCGGGATACCCGATCCCTGTATCGATTGTTATTTGTTATTGAGAAGGTTTTGACATATATGCCAAATACAGTAAAGGAAACTGTATCGAGGCTTAAGGATTTATCATGTATCGAAGACCTGCCTCGAATCAGCATAAGTGAAGCTCACAAGACAAAGAAGAAGACTTGTAATAGATCAAGTATGGAAAACTGTCTCGATGCCCTAAATACAGTCACCTTCCATACAGTTCACAAAAGGACAAGAAAGAACACAAGTCAAGTCCCGTTGAACAAAGAAGTATTTAAATACTCAAGGATAAAGTATTTAAATACTGTCAGTCTTCAGATCTTTAGAATCCCGCGAAATCCGGATCATGTCATATTCCCGTTGAAGGAAATCTTATTCAAACGGACATCTCAACGGATACTTTCTTCAGAGGCTATATATATCCTTGAAGACATTGAAGATCAGTTACCAATTACGAATCAAAGTAACTCTCAAAGCTATCAAGTTATCATCTGAGCAAACATATCTCCAAAGCATACTGCTATTAAGAACGAAAGAGATATACAGTGCTCAAACATCAAGAACAGCTATCATCAGATCTTGATATTCAAAGCTGCTGTTCTTACCTGGTTACCTAACCTTTTACCTCTGTGTAAAAACCGAGCTCTGTGTGAACTCAACAAGTTATTCTGACCTGTGTGGGACGAATAAGGACGAAGCTTTGGAACTGTGTGTGAAGAAGCTAGTCAAGAAGGAAGCTTTAACCAATCTGTGTGAACGGTTGAAAGTGATATTCTTTGTATCAATCTGTGTGAACGATACAAGGATAGGTTTGTTTATAATTACGTAGTTGTGTACGCAGTAATTATATAATAAACTTTTTACTCCTGTGTGGAGGACCAGTGGACGTAGAGGGGTTTACCTCGAACCACTTAAATTACTGTGTCATTTACCTTCAGCTTTTACTGTTTGAAATTACCGTGATATATTAAGTATACACCAAATACTCTGTTGCTGTATCCACGGCAACTAACTGTATCCAAGACTTCCGCTACGCACTCAGATTTAGATTCCATACAGTTTGTTGTTTAAACTACTTTTCCAAACTGTATCCAGTATACTTAAGTGGCCAACACTATGCAAGGTGGCATATTCGTTGATCTTCTGATGGAACCATCTGCGAGATGTAACTTAGCTCGGTTCGATAGGCCCGAATGATCTCTGATACTGGCATGTTCTGAGGTCCGGCACTGAAAAAGTCTCGCGTGCGAGCGGTTCGGGCTGATCTGGGACAATACTCGCTCCGCAGTAGTCGGGCAAATTCGGTCCACCCGACCACTCGGTCCTCTGGCCTGTAAGTCCTCCACCAGCGTGCAGCAGTGTCATAGACTTGATTAATCCCGAGCGGAACCTTCTGGTTCTCTGGGCATCCGATCACTTCGAAAGCAGTCTCCATTTCAGAAATCCAGTCGTACACGTGTTTCTCCCCTGCCCTGTCAAATAATGGAGGCATAGCCTTCAGCATCTCTCCCAACCATCGGTCTCTTCCTGCATTTTCTTCCACATTGATAACCGGTATCCGTTCCGCCTGGTTGACCTGAGCAATTCCCATGGTGATAGCTTGGGCAAGGGCCTGAACAAAATCCGGGTCCATGCCTCCCGGGTTGTTATTCTGGCGTTCCGCCTCCTGATCGTTTTGATTAATTGGTGGCGGCTGGTCCCCAGCAGGATGGGTCTCGGCAGAGTTCCTGTCCTCATCGTGGTTCGCGGTGGAACCCTAAGCATCATTCACCACCCTCCTAGCTCCTCGGCATGCCATTACTGACAGTATTAATCTAAAGCCACTTCCACACACAATTTACAATTAAATGTAGTACATAGATAGAAAACACACATATCACTTACTTTGCATTCCCACGAGGAGTTACGGTCGCTTGGGGTGTTGGACTGGAATAACTTTGAAAATTATGAGAAATTTTATTTAAACCAGGAGCCGTTGGCTCCGATACCATTTTCTGTAGCATCCCCAAAATTTCCCGAGGTATTACAATGCTGTGAATCCCGTGTGGGACCCACAAGGCTATTTTAGGAAATATACATTTTAAAGAAATTACAATAAAACGATAAGTCCACGATTACATATCATGATCCCAAAGGTTTTAAGAAGAAATATAATTCAAAGTTCGATTATTACATAACGGAGGTTTTAAAGATCAAATTTAATTTAGGCAGCGACAAGAGTTTATTCCAACACCGTTCAAGTCTGACCAGACCCCTCAGGAATGTCCTGCACATGATTAACAAATTTATCTGGCATGACAAATCATGCCAGGTAACTAGGGTAAGAGAATGCATACCAATAACAATTACTAGCAACGATATACACAATTTTACCAAACACAGTGCCACATAACCAACAGAGAATATTACATCACACGACCGACGTTGTCTTTCTCTTTTTATCACACAAACCCCAAGGTCGCAACCAAGAGTCACGAAAGTATCCATACGGGAATACTCTGGAACGTAGGTGCCCAATTTGGGTCTTATCCCCTAACACATTTCCATACGGGTACCATACAGGTTTTATCCCCAACATATTGGCCCATTTATAACATATTTTGAGAGAAAGACGACCGTCGGCATTTCATCAATAATGGCACATTTATGAGTACAAATATTTTAATAATAATAACATTTCTCGAGCAAGATTTCACTTGCCTTTGATCCGATGGTAATTGGAATCTCCACGCCCGATCGAGCTTAACCTAGTCACGTAATATCCGATTAACACCTCGTACGAATCATGATGAATAGAACTAGTCTCCCTTCCCTTCCCTAACCGGGTTCCTAACGTAATCTTAATTGCCAATACTAGTATCGTGCTTCTACGGTCACAAGCAATACATACCACTATGTCGTTCAATTCTTACGGTTAACGTCAACTATATCGATTTGTTCAACAAGATTATTTCAATCATCATTCGGTTAGTAACAAACGACCATAGCATAATCAAATCCCATACTTCTAATCCAATTCTCTATTCCGAGTACTTCAATCGGTAGACTACCATTTTACACAATGATTTCGGCATTTGATTCTCAATGACATAAATACTATCCAATTAATTCCCCTAGTAACTTTAACGTTGATCATCATATTACAAGAGTAAGTTACGACTAGTTTATCAAACGGTGATGAATTCTTACGAAATCCTTCTACAATTGATTCGTCGACTATATATGATCCAAATGTAAATTGAGATGGAAGTTATCGCATGTGATTTTACAACGAGTTATATGAAAATGAAATATACGACAATGATAACCCCGATTACTACAACTTCGTCCGTTTAGATCGTCTACGAGATTTTAGCAAAATCTACCCAAGTACCCGTAATCTAACAAGTAATAATCAACAACATTGAAGAGATCACTCCAAAGATTGATAGACTTACCTTAGAAGATGAAGAACAATGAGGAGAGATGACAAATCAACAATAGCCACGAGGAGAAATGAGGAATGGGTCGAATGACTTGGATAATCTTCACCGGAGCTTACGAAATCACCTCCTCTATGTTACTTCAAGTGTATGAGAGGCCAAGAATTGAGTATAGGGCTGTGGAAAAGCTTCAAGAGTCCTTCACTTCAAGTTCTGGGACGGGAGAAATGAAGGTGGGAGTGTTATTTTATAACACTCGATTTCGTTAACGTACGTTAACGTTTCTGGATTTACGTACATAATGCATATTACGTACGCTGTGCGTAATGGTTAACGTACGTAAAGGCCATCCAGAGGCCACTGACTGAAATGTGCCCATCTTTTACGTACGTAACTTGTCCTTACGTACGTAAGGCTCCGGACTGTAGCGTACGCTAATCTTCTCGGATAGCGTACATTATGAGGAGTTGACTCGTTTATCCTCTAGCCCGCCGAAAGTAGCTCAATCCATGTCAAAAGGAAGATTCTGGTCGGGAGACCAACCCAACCGTTACGTACGTAACCGGGTCAGGTTAACGTACGTAATATATTAATTTTAGCGTATGTAATGCCTATATTATAACGTGCGTTAAACATTCAATCCTTTAGCCACATATCACATTTTAACCATCTCGGAGTGACCATCCTTCCCAGTCGTCAACAATTATCGGGGAACAAGACGTTGGCCACTGTCATATTCGCACAGACGATTGTCCAACGGCGTCAAGGCATGTCACCTTCGTTTCATCCACATTGCACCATTGCATTGCATTTAATGAAATAATAAATAAGGAAAAACAACATCACATTACAAGAAATCACACATTACAAGGTAATTAAGCATGAAATACCGGTGGTATTACAGTTCAGAAGGGTTCGGTAATGACTGGGGCTTCCTGAACGTCCCCTAGTTACTGTCAGTCTAGTTCTGGTTCCTGGATCTCTTGTTGGAGGACTCCGGTTGATTCTTGGAAATCTCCTTTGTAGTAAGTTCGTATTCCAGAGCTTTCTCGATGAACTCTGGTAGGGTCGTACAGTGGTGATTCAACAGCTGCATTCTCATTTGGGGTTTAAGCCTCTTGAGAAAATACTTGATCTTATCGGCCTCCGTTAATCGACGATGCGAAAGGAAGAAGTGCCTGAAATTTCTCGGCAACAGATAGTACATCATCGTCTTCAGATGGGTTTGGGTTCAGCAATTCTGATAGCTTGGCCTCACGGAGTGGACCTGGATAGTAATGGTCTAACATGAGGTTTTTAAATTCCTCCCAAGTATATACACCGTCAGCGAGCCTCACCGAAAGCCACCAGGTTTGGGCGTCCTTGCTAAGACAGTAAGCTACTATGGAGAGGCGATTCTCTTCTGGGCAGTCCACCATCTCAAATAATTTCTCAAAGTGTTCAATCCAATGTACAATATCAGCAGCCACAGAGGAGCCTTCAAAAGTCGGGGGTCGTTGGCGAGAGATGTCGCTGATGATCCGACTTACGGGTCCGCCATGCACAGGAGGTTGTGGATGAGGCCCCTGTGGATGGACAATAGTAGCTCTCTGCATGGATTCCATCAATTGACCCATCTGGGTCATCTGAGCCATCATGTCCTGCATAACAACGTAAGGATCGACACGCGCATCCTCCTGTCCAGTGTGGTGCGATTGGTCCCTAGAAGACGAATCACTACCTGCAGAACTCTACTCCACATTCGGACGCGTGTTGGCTCGTGGTCTCGAGATTCGGCCCATTCCGCGGCCTCGTCCCCCTCTGCCACGGCCTTTCGGATTTCTTTCCATACTGAAAGTATCAAACAATAATTATAACCATAAGCACAGTTCATGACCGTCTTTATGACCAATCAAAATTCATGCCAATTTAATAGCAACAAGGAACTAGATATTCAAGAAAATAGTTCATAATGAATTATCGACACTACGAGTGCCACACAGAATATCATATCGATGTCGAGTCTTCAATCACATAATCAATCCAAAATTTCCTCCAAATATCAATTAGATAAATCCTGCCACAGATCCTCGAAATATCAAGATTAACAAAGAGATCCATTCCGATATCAATATCACGCCAGTAATTAAATCATGGCTCATAAAGTACATACCGTATTTGGCTCGTAGGATCAGGCACTTGCACAGGTCACACGTGACACGAAGGTCTCTTGATACTAGTTCATTTCAGAACGACTCTTAAAGAGAAACCTATCTCTGATACCATCTTCTGTAACATCCCAAAAGGGCGGCTATTACAGTGCCGTAGAGCCAAATCTGGGACCCACCAGGCGTTACCAAAATACAGATTAAATATATATTACCTTGTGATACCGAACCATAGTAAATAGTCATTACTCCGATTAGGGGTTTATAAATAGTATGGCCAATGGCCTTAACATATACAGGATCCAAACACAAGTATAAACCATATGGAGATGTAATATACTTCGAATAACAATACAATCGATTAAAAGTTTAAATGAAGCGGAAAATGACATTACACGGTTTTGAACATAACCGGACAACAAAAGAATTGGGCCACCCGAACTAGTATCCTTCGAACCCTTCGCCGTCACCATGATCTTACCGTGCCTTGCCTTTGCCTCGACCTAAAATACAATACAAGTATTTCTCCCAAACCACAGGGTCAGATATACATGATAAATGATTCTGCAGACATTATATAATTCACATATATTAGATCTCAAAGAAAACATCCCGACTATTGAACATACCCCTCGGGCGTATGAACAATCCGTCACAAACCGTCGAACATATCCAATCATACATGGACTATGAACGACCAAAGAATATGACTCAAGATGGACATCACATTACACCCGATCCGGAAATGTGTCCGTGCACATGTCCACCCCGTATACAGAATCCAGAATATACATGTGACAATGTACCTAATTAGCCTCACGAACTACGTCTCGTGTGCACAGTCCAATACGAGACTATATATGTGCCTGGCTAAAAATCCTACACAATAACCAATCGGCACGCAGATATGATTCCAGATATGTCATGATACAGCATGACAACGAATTCAATAAATCACATACCCGATTAAGGATTAAGAAACTCACCGAAGTGACAATAAGGATCAACGAGATCAACGATTCAAAGGTGATGAACTTGGGAATGCAATCCCACGATGAAATACGGAAACATCATCAAGAACAATATCAAATTACGAATCATAAATTCATAAGTGTTTCATATACACGAAACGTATAACCACCACAAGAATTCAATCATCATTATAACCAAGCAAGATAACTTGCCTCAATTCCATAGGTGAACGATAATATTTATCCAAAACGATCAAACGGACGGTATCCTTGATTAAATACTCAATCGAACAAGCAACCTTAAATGAAACGTAATTCATTCAATAATACATTCACACAATGTTGATATCAACTCGTAGGAAATGACATCCGAAACCTACTCGTTCAATTAATTCTATTTAACTGAACATTCTATCAACTATTGGTGAAATTCAATACATATGGTTTGTCTTACACAATTGGATTACTATACTAAAATGTCCTTTTAATACTCTCGTTATCACTATAAACAAGTGTATACATTAAATTCCTTCAATTCACCATTAACAATTGGATTAACCAAGTTCTTACAGTTCTTCAACATCTACCTCTATAAAAGGACCATCATAATGAATTCAATACTCATTCTATTATGACATTATCATCCACAATTAGTATTACCTTCTTAAGAACACTATCCACTTATTATGATGATCAATACATTCTTAAGTTACCAACACATCCAATTTTCATATATAAGAGTTATAGTTGTGTTCATCGAAACCCTTTTAATCATCTCTCAAAGTCTTTTCTAAGCCAAAATAGAAATGAAGTTATAGTTTTTAGATTCAAGAATATCACCCTATTCTCTAACATTCATCAAGTTTTAAACATGGTGTTGTAATACATTTATGTCAACAATTCAATTGAATAAACTTAACTACGATGAAACGAAGGATTATTATTGTCCTAATGATGTTAATAATCTAGCAAGATGAGTATGATTCTGATAAATATGATCATTACCATTAAAACATCAAGAACATCTTCATTCCAAACCCTTAATTACCATATTCATCAATAGGTGTTAAAAAGCTTAACTACTAACATGTTTTACTTGATTAATTCAACATTAGGTGTAGTATACCATATCACTAACATCATAACTACGAAAATATAGAGTAGAATCACACAATATACCTTCAGAAACGAATAACAACCACCAAAAACACAAGAACACACTCCAAGCTTCAAGAACAACTCTAAACTTCCAAACAACAAGCTCCAATCCAAGATGCAAGGCTCAAACACAAGTTGGAAGGGAGTAAAATCGGTCTAGGGAGGCAGGGGGACAATTGTTGGAGAGAAAAATCGGAGTTTGGACGTGCAAATGAAAGACACAAGCTGTCTTTTTATAAACTGCAGAGCTCGTTACGTATGTTATCGCATGAAGGTAACGTACGTTAACCCCTTTACGTACACTACACCTAAAATATTACGTACGTAATCTGCCTCCAGAGGCTACTGCCTCAAAATACCGACATGATTATGTACGTTATGGCCTCAGCATTACGTACGTAATGTATGTCAACTTAGCTGCCTCTAAAAGGCCATTTATCCGGATCATGTCCGGCCCCCCACGCCGAAAGTTGAGATCGGATAAGATTCCAAGCATTACGTACGTAACCAGCATTCCATTACGTACGTAACGCCAACGAATTAGCGTACATTAAGTTAAATCCTTAGCGTACGTTAAACACAGAAAACCTAGCCCAAAAATGTAACAATCTACACAACGTCAAGAAATCAATCACAATGCGAATGACAATTATAATTATGTCTATTATGATATATCCCGACATCAATAAATATTAACTAAATGTAACATGATTACAACGATACTCAAATTATCCGAATATTGTAACAGTAGATAAGGAATTACTGTCGGATATTATATGCTGGCCCTCGGCACTGGGCTGAACACTGTTCGACAAAGTAGGCGTTGCCGAACCGGCCCCAGAATTATTGGACATGGCCGCCCCACCGGCTGCGCCACGTCCCCTACCGCGACCACGTCCACGCCCTCTACCAGCAGGCATTCTGAAGAAGTAACTAGTGAGTACAATTCAAATGCAAAACACATCACGATATTAAGAAAGAAACATAACAGGATAACACAACGAGTCAAGTTAGGAAAAACTTACGAGCACCGGCGTACTGAGATGATGGCGTAGTAGTGATACTGTTCAAAAACGACACTCAAATAAACCCAAATAACCGACAGCTTAGGTATCCATAAACCTAAGCTCTGATACCATATTCTGTAACACCTCCAAGACGTTCGGGGCATATTACAGCGCCGTGGACCCCACCCTTTGGAATCCACCAGGCTAACACATAAACTCGACACGACAATAGTGATAGACATCATCAACATATGAACGACTTTTCAATCCAAGACATGTAAATTAAATAAACCGAACTTGACAGTACAATGCAACGTTAAACCAACCCCAAATCGGGTACTCAACAAATACAATGTTCACAAGAAAGAAGTACTCGAGTACTGAAGCAACAACATGATTAATAAAATGTAAACGACATGACATCAACGAATGACCATTGAATAGAATCACTCTTGACCATCATCCTCGTACAACCCGCATGCTCGTTCGCCTCCAAGACATGTACCTGAAATACAAAAGTATTACCCCCATTTAAGGGGTTAACGACAATTGCTTGTGCAAGTACAATCCATTTGAACTACCATTCTAATCAGATAAAGTATGCACCAAAAATCATTTAGAAAACATTTATATTCCGTAATATTACGGTGCACGAGCACAAAACACATTTCTCCAACAAAACATTTCAAAGGTTAACCGTTGGTACGAGACTCTCGGCCACCGCACCCCCCAGAGGCCCCGTCGGACCATCCCTGGGTGTTTAACCCCAGTTTGCGATATGCATACACACGGCACTACGTATCCCTAGAGGCCCCGTCAAACCATCCCTGGGTGAACATGTTGGAACATTTTGTTCCATACATAAATTAAAAGTGTTTTGATGATTAATGTTGATAAGCAAAACAAAACAACAAAGAGACGAAGCAAATCATCGAAGGAATCGAAGTACAAAAAGCTGGAAAATCTCAAAGCTAACGTACGTATCAAGGGTAATGTTAACGTACGTAATATGGGCAACCTAACGTACGTAACGAAGGTTGTATAACGTACGTAAAGGAGTTCAACCAAGTGAACGTTGGAGAAGTCAAAGTCAGCAAAGCATACAACGGATATATGACGTCAGCAGTGACGTAATGTTAACGTACGTAACGAAGTCATTACTAACGTACGTAACCAAAGAAACGAAACTCACCGACTAAAATGGACTAGGCTAACGTGCGTAACCGTGGGAGGTTAACGTACGTAATGAAGCTTACGTCGTAATATGAATGTGATAGCGTACGTAATGCGGTATGCGGCTGACTAACGGCGAGTTTGAAGATGGAGCCTATAAATACCATCCCTATGGTATTGTTTGAGTACAACAACCTTGAGCAAATTGTCTATTCTTGTGATATTATTACACACATTCTTGTTGTTGATATTGAGCTTAATTGTAAGTGTTTGAGTGAGAATTCACGAAAACATACACGAGTGGTAAAAGAAAAGATACGATTGGATTCGGTGTTATTAGGATCAAGGATCCGGCATTGTTAGAATCGCAATTGCTATCTTCGTGAGGTTTATCTAGTACCCATAGAAAGCTAGAGCGGTTGATTCCTTGTCCGATAGAAAAGGAAAACGGTTTAACTTGGACCGACGCAAAGACAAGTACGAGTGGTTTATCACGGACCAATAGAAGACGTGATTGTAACGGTTATACCTCGACCGATAGAAGAGAGGCGAAGAGGTTCCTATCTTTAACCTATTGAAAAAGATAAAGAGAGGACGTAGGCTCGTTTATAGCCGAACCTCTATAAATCCTCGTGTCCTTTATTTTTCCGCACTTTTTATTTACGCTTCCGCAAACGGCGCAAATATCCGAATCGGTACCCAACAATTGGTATCGGAGCGGTACTCCAATACGCGGCTTAACATCCGAGGAGAAGATCCAAAATGGCTTTTCAAATGGCTCCCGTCGAAGGCCTTGCTCTCAACCGACCACCATTCTTTGATGGCTCAAATTATTTGACGTGGAAGAAGAAGATGTCGATATTCATCCGAGCATACGACATCGAAATTTGGAAGATCATTTGCCTTGGCCCGAAAGTTCCAATCAAATCCGACGGTACGCTCAAATCTTTCGAAGAATACGACGATGCCGATTGGAAAAATGACCATCTAAATTGTAAGGCTACTCAACTCTTATTTTGTGCCTTAAATCCGGAAGAGGTCAATCGAATCTCATCGTGTGAGAGTGCGAAAGAAATATGGAAAATTCTAGAAATCACACACGAAGGGACGACTCAAGTCAAGGAGACGAAGATAAATATGCTTCTCCATGACTACGAGTTATTCATGATGAAGGGTGACGAGTCCATCACCAATATGCTCGACCGATTCTCGGTCATCACCATTGGACTAGCTTCGTTTGGCAAACCATTATCTAGTAGTGAAAAAGTTAAGAAAATTTTACGATCACTACCTAGCGAATGGGACGGCACCGTGACCGCAATTATGGAATCCAAAGATCTCAACACGCTCGATTTTAGCGCCCTCGTTGGTTCGCTAATTAATTATGAGATTGTTTTAAAATCACGAAGTGTCAAGCCGAAGCCGAAGGAACGATCGTTAGCCATGAAGGCTAAGATTTCGAGGAAGAAAGAAGAAACCCCGGTGGAGGAAAGCGACGAAGAAGCGGCATATTATGCCAAGAATATTAATAAATTCCAAACATTATTAAACCGGAGGAAGAAGGATATCTCGAGCGAAACGAAGAAATTCGACAACTCTTGTCGAATATGTGGAAAACCAGGCCACTTCGCTAAGCATTGCCGTGCCAAACCCAAGAAGGAGGTTCTCGTAGCAACATGGAGCGATGAAGACGAAGACGATGATTTCATCAATCAAAATAATATCGCTCTCATGGCCCGGAGTTCGTTCGACGACAGCGACGTCGAAAGCCAAGTAAGTACATCCTCCCGTGACGAACTTTTTGATGCATTTGAATTACTTCATACGGATTTTCAAAATGCATTATCGGAAATCAAATCCCTTAAGTCTAAAATTAAATCCTTGGAAATTGAAAATTCCAAAATTATCGAAAAGGGAAAATTTGTTGAAATCGATCATTCAAAGTGCATTGAAAATGAGAATATTTTGAAGAATGATCTTTTAAAAGTTCAAGATGAACTAAAAATTTTGACAAAGAAATTTTCGTGCGGCAACGATAAATTTGAACAAATGTTATGTGTTCAAAAATATACTCTAAATAAAGAGGGGTTAGGATTCAAACCACGTTCGAAAAATGAATCCGTTAATTTTAAAATACCCCATTGCGAAAAGTGTTTAAAAATCGGGCATCATATTTCAAGTTGCAAAAGCCCGAAGCGGACGATAAAAATTAAGAAAATTTGGGTTCCTAAAGGAACAATCGTTTCAAATATCGTCTACGTTTCTAAACAAAAACCAACTATAGGTTGGATCCCCAAAAATTGATTTTTGTATTTTACTCAGGGGGAGTATTTTTTTAAGGGGAGATAATATTTTCAGGGGGAGTTTTTACCCTTTATGCATTTATTTATCATAAATTGATATCGTGCATATTCTATATTTTGGTATCATTAAATTCAATTGCTATTTTTTTTACTTTTTGATGAAAACAAAAAGGGGGAGAGAAAGGAGGAAAATAAGAAAAATGGGATTTACCCTAAAAGGGGGAGAAACGAAGGAGTTGAAAAATGAAAAGGAGAAGTCGAAAAAAAAAATGACAGAAAAAGAAAAATGCGGAGACGTCGAAAAGACGATGAAAATTTAAAAATGGAGAAAAGAATAGAAGGAGTCGAAAAAGAAATGGGAGAAGATTCTAACAAAACGGACAAAGTCGAAAACTTTGGTCTGTAAAGATATACATATATTTGTATTTCTGCAGGAAAATCCCATTGTCGGAGTGTTGTTTTGTAATCATCAAAAAGGGGGAGATTGTTGGAACATTTTGTTCCATACATAAATTAAAAGTGTTTTGATGATTAATGTTGATAAGCAAAACAAAACAACAAAGAGACGAAGCAAATCATCGAAGGAATCGAAGTACAAAAAGCTGGAAAATCTCAAAGCTAACGTACGTATCAAGGGTATGTTAACGTACGTAATATGGGCAACCTAACGTACGTAACGGTTGTATAACGACGTAAAGGAGTTCAACCAAGTGAGCGTTGGAGAAGTCAAAGTCGCAAAGCATACAACGGATATATGACGCCGCGATGACGTAATGTTAACGCACGTAACGGAAGTCATTACTAACGACGTAACCAAAGAAACGAAACTCACCGACTAAAATCGACTAGGCTAACGACGTAACCGTGGGAGGTTAACGACGTAATGAAGCTTACGACGTAATATGAATGTGATAGCGTCATTTAATGCGATATCTGACTAACGGCTAGTTTGAAGATGGAGCCTATAAATACCATCCCTATGGTATTGTTTGAGTACAACAACCTTGAGCAAATTGTCTATTCTTGTGATATTATTACACACATTCTTGTTGTTGATATTGAGCTTAATTGTAAGTGTTTGAGTGAGAATTCACGAAAACATACACGAGTGGTAAAAGAAAAGATACGATTGGATTCGGTGTTATTAGGATCAAGGATCCGGCATTTTTAGAATCGCAATTGCTATCTTCGTGAGGTTTATCTAGTACCCATAGAAAGCTAGAGCGGTTGATTCCTTGTCCGATAGAAAAGGAAAACGGTTTAACTTGGACCGACGCAAAGACAAGTACGAGTGGTTTATCACGGACCAATAGAAGACGTGATTGTAACGGTTATACCTCGACCGATAGAAGAGAGGCGAAGAGGTTCCTATCTTTAACCTATTGAAAAAGATAAAGAGAGGACGTAGGCTCGTTTATAGCCGAACTTCTATAAATCCTCGTGTCCTTTATTTTTCCGCACTTTTTATTTACGCTTCCGCAAACGGCGCAAATATCCGAATCAGTACCCAACAGAACATACACATTCACATCCACGGGAAGCCATAATCCAAATACTAGAATATGCAAACAAATGTAAAGTACTTGCCTTTGAGACATCTTTGATGAAACGGGAACGAACAATGACTAGGAATGACCCGGAGGGAACACGACCATTCCTAGACGAAGGATTAACACAACACATCCTACATAATAACAATAATCAAATGGAATATGCCCACACCCCCGACTAATAATCATAAACATACACGGACGACGAATACGGGCGAGGGTTTTCACAAAACCTCCCCAAATCAACAATCCACGGATTAAACACGAAAAAAACGGATTGGGAATCACCCAACAACAATAATCGGTAAGAAACATCACAACATAAACGAACAATTCGAGTTAAATCTCGACAAATCTGAAAAAACCCCTAAAATGGATAAAGGTAGGGTTCTAAGTCAAATACCTTGGATTCGGACGGAGGAAGATGATTACGATGATGATAAACTTCACTTGAAACACAACAATCGATCTCTCAAGGAACTCCATGGAAAAAACTTGAAGAATCGCTCTAAGAACTCTCACTGCGGACGAAGAGGGAGAAAAAGAAAGAATGACACGATGAATGGTCTGCTCAGGTCTATAAAACCTGACCACTCATTACGTACGTTAACATGCTGATGTTAACATACGCTACGCCTCATTACATACGTAACACTAAGGTGTTAGCATACGTAATGGCTCGGCAGAACAATCTGCCCAATTTGCTGAGGCCGATAGCGTACGCTACACTAGACAGTTAGCGTACGCTATGAGGAGCTTACGTACGTAACACCCGCTGGTTAATGTACGTAAGGACCTGGAAAAAACTGGGCAGAACCCACTGTCCAAAACGCTGAGGACCATAATGTACGTTATCACCAAGGTATATCATACGTTATGAAGGCGTCGATAGCACATGCAAGAAAGCATGCATAACGTACGTTATGCATGCAGCAGTTCAACATTGCTGAATACAGTTTTCTGCAAAGGACGGTACGAAGTAAAAACGCAAAACAAGGACAGAACCCAAAAACGTAAACACATACTATTCACGACGATGAAGTTAAGTGCTGAAAGAAAATACAATTCCGACTACTGGGGAATCTGAAATACGACAAAGAAGATAAAATTCCCTAAACTTATAGGAAATTACAAAACGACCCAAATGTCCGAAAATCAACGATACAACGTCGGATTAACAAACCGAAACTCACAACATGAACATCTCTACCATACGAACTCATAGAAACAAAGAAACAATGAAATCGAATGAGTTTTACGAGAATCGAACATACATGCGACAAAACATAATATAAAGTGAGATTACGTAAAAACACCTCCAAAACTCATCCAAATGAAAAAACCCCAAGAACAAAATAGATTTAAAACGTCGAAATGGTTACAAGTGAGTCAATAAAAATAGACATGCACCAAAAATGAAAACTGCTAAAAATGGAAAGGTACAGATATTACAGTAAAGTGGCCTTGTTACAGCCGCAAAACCTCATTGTTACAGCCGTAACAGCCCGCTGTTCTTAAAACAGCAGGCAGAGGTCAGAAACCTCATTTCACTCCCTTCTACATTTTTTTTCCGTCGGGCGACACTAGAAACCTCCAGGGGCGATTTCCACCACTTTCAATCTGCGTGTGCTTCATCTCCCATCACCGTAGTGTTGTGGTAACATATTATCATCAACAAAATCATCCTACTCCGCCCGAGTCCAAGGTATATGGCTTAGAACCCTAACTTTGTCAATTTTGGGGGGTTTTCGGGTTTTACTTATTTAAACTCGAATTGTTCGTTTATGTTGTGATATTCCTTATGGATTATTGTTGTTGGGTGATTCCCAATCCATTTCCGTCGTGTTTAATACGTGTATTGTTGATTCGGCGAGGTTTTGTGAAAACCCTCACCCGTATTCGTCGTTCGTGTGTTGTTATGATTTGTAATCGGGGTTGTGGGTGTATTCCGTTAGGTTTTTGTTGTCGTTTAGGACTGAATTGTGTTAATCTATTGAGGAATGGTCGTGGTCACTTCGGGTCATTCCTAGTCGTTCTTCGTTTTCTGTTTTGTCAAAGATGTCTCAAAGGCAAGTACTTTACATTTGTATGAATGTTCGAGTATTTGAATTATGGCTTCCTATGTATGTTGTGGATGTGAATCGTATGTTCACCCAGGGATGCTCTGATGGGGGCCCTGGGGATACATAGTGCTGCGTGTATGCATATCATGAACTGGGTTAACCACCCAGGGATGGTCCGACGGGGTCTCTGCGGGGTATGGTGGCCGTGAGTCTCGTATCAACGATTAACCTTTGAAATGTTTTGTTGGAGAATTGTGTTTTGTGCTTGTGCACCGTGATATTCCGGAATATAAATGTTTTCTAAAATGATTTTTGGCGCATATTTCATCTGATTAGAATGGTAGTTTAAATGGATTGTACTTGCACTAGCTATTGTCGCCAACTCCTTTAATTGGGGAAATACTTTTGTATTTCAGGTACAGGTCGTGGAGGCGAACGAGCATGCAGACAGTATGAGGATGATGGGCAAGGGTGATTCTGTTCAATGGTCATTCGTTGATGTCTTGTCTTTATAAATTTTATTAAACATGTTGTTGGAAGTAAAACGCAGCGGAAGCGAAGTTTGGGAAATTGTGATAATTGTGTTTTACGCATCCACGAGATTAAGATCTATTTAGGCATGCTAATTAATTAATTACTAAGACTAATAAGCAATTTAAATATTATGTATTATTTATTAATTAACTATGTTGGTAATTGAAATATCCTAATCTAGATCTAAAAGATCATAGGATATTACCTTTGAAGCGAAGTGGTTGCTTTCGTATTGATCACCTTGTATGATCCGCCTCAACCCAGACGTTGCGTGGGCAACGAGCTACCGGATCTTGCTTGGACACAATATGGATCGATCGAAAATCCTTTTGTATGTGGTCACTTGATTTTTCTTTGCTTTCTAGTATTTTATGAACACTCTTAGCAAATTAGTGTGTTATCTAAATTGTAGAATCAAAGACACAGTCTAGATCTAGAATTAAACACAAGAGTAAAAATTTGATCTCACAACCTTGCAAAAGGAGTACAAAATCGCCCCTCATATTGTCCTATTTATAGGCTCTTGGACTACTACTAGGGATCTTAAGAAGGATTATGGAAGGACTCTCAATAGATTTCATTTTACCATATTAGGACTCTTCCTAATATAGTGAATATATTAATATCATCTTAGTCCACTAAAAAGTTGATATTGCACTTTCTACCAAAATCCCAAATTACGAAATTGGGCACCTCATTAAATATAATATTTCCCGTGTTTAAGATATCGAATGTCCATTAATTAATTATAAGCTACTGACAGCTTTAATTAATTAATATCTTATCCAAGAGTAGTACCACTCGAACCTTATCATTATATCGGAATTAAATCCACCTGCAGGGCTTAATATAATAATCATTATCAAGCTCCTCAAGGGGACATCATCAACCCGCACGAGTCGGGACATGATTTCTAGTAATAATAATATATGTCATATAAATAATATTATTACCCAAGATACGAGGCTTATTGAGTCAATCATTTTGACTCTCACCCATCGTAAATCAAAGCAATATTATTACAAATACACAATTAAATATTATATACTTAGAATTAAGAAATAATTGTTATCCGAGATTGACGCTCTTCTTACAGTCAGTACATAAGACACTATCTCACCTCGATCCAGTTCAATGTATGCAAATACGCTAATGTATGCTAATAGTCAAGACCAACTAATCTCAAGCATAGACTACAACCTTTTATATAATTTGTCTAATAATTTTATAGGTTGTGATTATTTTATAAGGTACCGATAATGCGATCTTCCGTGTGACACCAACACAATAATATCTACAATATAAAATAATTAGACATTTCATTTTTCATAACTATAACTTGAATAAATATGCAAAACATGTGATTAAATGTAATTAATATTCGCATAGGTAGTTACAGGGAAATAAGGTAATACAAGCATAAAGTATGCTTTGCAGTATACAACCCTAACAATCTCCCACTTATGCTAAAAGCATGCTTTTAAGTATACTACTCTATTACATAGTCTCTCATTTCTCCCACTTATACTCAAAGTAATGCTGCCATACACCGTAATCCCATTCCTTCCACATGCCTTTCAAAAACTTTTGAGGGTAGGCCTTTCGTGAAAGGGTCAGCAAGATTATCTTCCGATGCAAACCTGGCTACAACTACGTCTCCTTCCTTTACGAAGTGTCGTATGATGTGGTACTTGTGGTTGATATGTTTACTTGCCTTATGGGATCGTGGTTCCCTCGAATTTTCGACTGCACCAGTATTATCACGATAAACTGTAATACCGTATGGCAAATTGGGAATCACATCTAAGTCCTGCAGGAAGTACTTGAGCCACACCGCCTCCTTGGCTGCCACGTACTCGGCTTCCATGGTAGAGTCCGAGATGCATTTCTGCTTCACACTCCTCCAACTAATGGCTCCACCTCCCAGGCTAAACACATAACCCGAAGTAGACTTGGACTTTTCTTTGTCTGATGGAAAATATGAGTCAGTGTAACCCACCGAACACAGGTCATCTGATTGATATACAAGCATGTACTCCCTAGTCCTTCTCAGGTACTTGAGTATGTGCTTAACAGCAATCCAGTGTCGTGGTCCTGGGTTTGACTGATATCTAGCAGCCATGCCTACGGCATGATAGATATCTGGTCTAGTGCAAAGCATAGCATACATGAGGCTTCCCCCAGCTAACACATAAAGGACCATCTTCATGTTATCTATCTCCTTTTGTGTCTTGGGACACATATCCTTAGATAGTTGAATTCCATGTCTGTAAGGTAGAAAACCTTTCTTGGAATTCTCCATGCTAAAATGCTTTAGCACTGTATCGATATAGGATGCCTGGGATAAGCACAACATCCTTTTCTTCCGATCACGAAAGATCCTGGTTCCAAGGATGTGTCCTGCTTCTCCCAGATCCTTCATATCGAACTACTCAGATAGCTATACCCGTACGTCCGATAGTTCCTTCATGTTGTTTCCAATCAGAATGATATCATCTACACACAGTACAATAAACACCAACACATTTCCGTCGCATTTCTTATACACACAACTCTCACTCGGACATTGGACGAATCCATATGACTGGTCAACCTCATCAAAACCAGTGTTCCAAGATCTAGATGCTTGCTTAAGTCCATAAATGGATCTCTTAAGCATGCACACCAAGTGCTCTTCTCCTTCAGCAATGAATCCCTCTGGTTGGCGCATATAGATTTCCTTGTGTAGAATCCCATTCAATAATGCAGTATTGAAATCCATTTTTCAAATCTCTAGATCCAAATGCGCAGCTATAGCTAAAAGAATCCGGATTGACTTAAGCATGTATACCGGTGAAAAGGTTTCATCATAATCGATACCCTCTTTTTGAGTGTAACCTTTTGCAATAAGCCTCGCTTTGAAGGTTTCAACCTTCCCGTCACCTCCTTTATTTCGCTTGTAGACCCATTTACTCCCAATGGATTGTACACCATCAGGTAGCTCTACTAGCTCCCACACTTTATTGGAATCCATAGATCCCATTTCTGATTCCATTGCTACTTGCCAGGAGTCAGCATCTTTATATTAGATTGCCTCCCTGTAGGTCCAGGGATTTGATTCATCTTCGCCTGGGATTGACTCTAAAGACTTTCCCATGCCTATAAATCATTCCGGCTGACGAACAACCCTCCCACTACGACGAGGCAAATCCTGAGTTGGTGTAGAAGTCTCATAATCCATACGTGTTACAGTGTTAGTTGGCACTTGTACGATTGGTATATACGGAGTCTCACCCCTCAGCTCTTCCATAATTATCTCGCTCATGGGCTTGTGACTAATCATATAATCCTCTTCCAGGAATCGGGCATTGGTGCTAACAATGACCTTCTGATCCTGGGGACTATAGAACAAACCACCCTTCATTCCTTTAGGATATCCTACAAACACTCGCACTTCAGTACGATATGCCAACTTGTCAGCTTCCTTATTCAGCACATGTGCTGGAGTACCCCAAATCCGAACATGTCCTAGATTGGGCTTTCGCCCACTCCACAACTCTGTATGTGTTTTTGGAACTAATTTCGAAGGCACCAAGTTTAGAATGTACGCCACTATTTCTAAAGCGTATCCCAAAAACGAAATAGGTAAATCCGAATAACTCATCATTGATCTAGCCATTTCTAAAAGACTGCTATTCCTTCTTTCAGCCACATCATTTTTTTGTGGAGTTCCCGGCGCGGTGAGATGGGGCGAAATCCCCTCATTCGCCAAGAAATCCAAAAATTCTCCACTAAGGTATTCGCCACCATGATCAGATCGTAATGACTTGATACTCTTCCCATGACGCTTCTCTATTTCAGCCTTAAAGTCTCTGAACTTGTCAAAGGCTTCAGACTTACATCGCATCAAATAGATGTATCCATATCTCGAATAATCATCGATAAACATGATGAAGTATTCGAAACCACCCCTAGCCTGGATATTCACTGGACCACATACATCCGTATGAACCAATTCCAACACATTCTGGGCACGGTTTCCCTTGGTTTTAAAAACCCTTTTGGTCATCTTACCTTCCAGACAGGATTCACAAATTGGAAATGATTCAACTTGGAGATCATCCAATGGGCCATCATTTACCAATCTTTGAATTCTCCCAAGGTTTATATGCCCTAACCGTAAATGCCACATATATGTTTGGTTTATGCTTGAAGGTTCTTTTCTCTTTTTAGGTTTAGACAAAGAGTTAAGTGATTTATGCCTAGGAGTTTGTGCAGTATTAACGACATATAGTCCATCATTAAAAATACCTTTGCAAATATATTCACCTTTTCTTTTCCTAATAATGGCATCATCATCAAAAGAAACTGAATAACCATCGCATTTTAATTTAGAAACCAAAATTAAATTCATTCTAAAAGCCGGTACTAATAATACATTATTGAGGACTAATGATTTTTCATTAATCTTCAACTGCACGACTCTCACTGCAACAGCCATAAGCCTGGAATAATCGCCCCAATTGATGGTAATCTCGCCCGCACTAAGATGCTTGGTTACCGAAAAACCATGCGAGTCAAAGCAAACATGATCAGTGGAGCCTGAATCAACTATCCACGAAGTGGAAGAACAAGCTGCCAAACATGTTTTGACTACTAGTGCATGAGACATACCTTTCTTAAGAGCAAGGCAGTCTGCTTTAAAATGTCCTTTATAGCACTTTACCTTTGGCTTTTTGTTAGCCTCGGGGTGAGGAGCCTTGATTTTCACCTTGAGAGTTGCCACTTGATTCTGGCCAACCTGATTTTTCTTCTTTCCCCATTTGGGTTTGGAAGAGTCTGATGATAACCTTGTTTAAAGAGACCTTCAGCAGAATGAAGCTCTGTCAGAAGTTCCACCAAAGTATATGTTCTACAGTTTATATTGTAGTT
Source organism: Orobanche coerulescens (assembly GCA_033398695.1). Lineage (NCBI taxonomy): Eukaryota > Viridiplantae > Streptophyta > Magnoliopsida > Lamiales > Orobanchaceae > Orobanche > Orobanche coerulescens. The sequence continues at coordinate 21,210,752 of CM065805.1, read as the reverse complement.
AAGGTGGAACAGCTCAAAGCTTCTTGGTAAGCTGCCTAAGATAATATCAACCTGCGATTCCACATCGATATTAGCCCCCAGTATGCTCAGTTCGTTCAAATGAGACATCATTTTCAGAACATGATCCCTTATTGGGGTCACTTCAGACATTTGGGTTGTCATCAACACCCTCATTGCATTTTGCCTAGCCGCCCGATTCTGATGACCAATCATCTTGGTGAGATTTTTCATCATTTCCGTGGCTGAGCCCATCGTCTGATGCTGATGTTGCAATACATTTGCCAGTAAAGCCAAAATGTAACAGCGACCCATTTCATCAGACTTCTTCCATTTTCGGAATTCATTCAACTCTCCAGAAGTGGCATCCGGTTCTGGATCTAGAGGGCTCTCCTCAGTTAAGACAAATTTATGCCCCTCAGAAGTCAAGACAATGCCAAAATTTCTTTTCCAATCGGCAGAGTTAGTGCCATCAAGTTTATTTTCCTTGAGAATAACAGCTAGTGGATTGAAAGACATCTGAGATAAAAATTAAAAAACATCCATCACATAATGCATAGCAAAATATATCGAAAAACCTCAAAACACAATATATATGCTAGCAACCAACACCTCGAAAAATCCGCATATGCAAGCCACGATTGTGTGGACGTTTACACACACATTTTTCAAGTAGAGTTTTACGTCTTTGATTTTACTATTGAGTCAACTTACGTTACGACAAGTAAAATTAATAGTTGGTTCCTCTTGGCCATGTATTAATTAACATAGATTCTGATGGAGAGCTTATTAATTAATACACCTAAGTGAATACCATAATTTAACATCCTTAAAATATTACTCCCTCCACTTTTAAATAGATGTCATTTTAGACTTTTGTAATTTTTTCAAAATAGATGTCACTTTAGCTTTATTCTTCTCTTTATTCCATTATTACCCCTAATTAATTTACCTCAAAATTCATCTTTTCACTCTTCATTAATTACAAAATATCATTTATTAGGGGCAAATTTTGGCATAAAAGAATTTTCTTAATTTGTGTGCACAAAGCCAAAGTGACATCTATTTAAAAGTGGAGGGAGTATCTTTTAAATAATAGTCCTACAAATGGAGAGGTCCTATCATAAAAAATAATATTTACCTTATGTTATCATTTTGAAATTTAAAACTAGTGAACCTATAATTAGCACATCCGATATGGAGGAAGACCCTAATGTCAACGCGCATGCTAATTACTTCATAATTTAAATTAATTATGGAGGCCAATTTGATTTTATTTTTAAAAAATAAATCAATTTAATCACTTAGTTATTTTAGCCTTAAGGTTTTTAATTTTCTCGTCCTAATATGCAGAAAACATATCACGCATACATTCATACATGCCATACATCAAAACAATAAAAACCAAAATAAAGCATGGATAATTAAATTATCGAATTATCATGGTCTTCTTCCTTGAGTTGAATCCAAGAAAATCTTCGACTCGATCTCTCCCACTGAATCAAGCATCTCGTCGCTCCTCCCCGGCCGGGCCGTGGATTTCCAAAATTAAAATTTCACTTTTATGCAAAATTAATTATATAAAAAAATTACTTTTAAATCATGACTCTCCAGCAGACGCAACGAACGACGGCGAAACGAACCGGACCAAAAACTGGATGACCCGACCCGAACCGGTGAATCGGCCCGGACCAGGCTGCCCGCGGCTCCTGGCAGCATGCTCGGTGTTGCTCGGCAGTACTGCGGCCGTGTCTTTGCATTGCTGTTTCACAAGGGCCATTGCCAGATCCTGAGTCCTGGTTCTGCTCGATTTCTTCGTGATCCCGTATTTTCCGAATTCGATTACAATTTTATACAAAATAAAATACACCAAAATTACACCAAGATTACACGAAAAATAAAACACCTAGAACTACCCGCAGATTTTCTCACGGGAAAAACCATTACATGCCTCAAAACCAGGCCAAAACCAACAATTGCATAAATAATAAAAATAAATAAATAAACCATTCACAAACCATGATAATTGGATCATATCACCTGAAAGAACACATCTAGCAAAATATTCCAACATCAAAATACATGAATATTTAAATTTCTATCAATTAATCACAAAAATTAATTAAAATAGCAAAAAGCCTAAAAATCCGTCTCTGATACCAATTGTTGGAAGTAAAACGCAGCGGAAGCGAAGTTTGGGAAATTTTGATAATTGCGCTTGACGCATCCACGAGCTTAAGATCTATTTAGGCATGCTAATTAATTAATTACTAAGACTAATGAGCAATTTAAATATTATTAATTATTTATTAATTAAATATATTGGTAATTGAAGCGAAGTGGTTGCTTTCATATTGATCACCTTGTATTTCTACCTTTAGACCTTCTAGAGTATGATCCGCCTTAACCTGGATGTTGTGTGGGCAATGAGCTACCAGATCTTGCTTGGACACAATATGGATCGGCCGAAATTCCTTTTGTATGTGGTCACTTGATTTTTCTTTGTTTTCTAGTATTTTATGAATACTCTTAGCAAATTAATGTGTTATCTAAATTGTAGAATCAAAGACACAAGTCTAGATCTACAATTAAACACAAGAGGAAAGATTTGATCTCAACCTTGCAAAAGGAGTACAAAATCGCCCCCTATTGTCCTATTTATAGGCTCTTGGACTACTACTATAAATCTTAAGGAGGATTATGGAAGGACTCCCAATAGATTTCATTTTACCATATTAGGACTCTTCCTAATATAATGAATCTATTAATATCAACTTAGTCCACTAAAAGTTGATATTACATTTCCTATCAAAATCCCAAATTACGAAATTGGGCTCCTTATTAAATATATCATTTCCCGTGTTTAAGATATCGAATGTCCATTAATTAATTATAAGCTACTGACAACTTTAATTAATTAATATCTTATCCAAGAGTAGTACCACTCACACCTTATTATTATATCGGAATTAAATCCACCTGCAGGGTTTAATATAATAATCATTATCGAGCTCCTCAAGAGGACATCATCAACCCGCACGAGTCAGGACACGATTTCTAGTAATAATAATAACTGTCGTATAAATAATATTAATGCCCAAGATACGAGGCTTATTGAGTCGATCATTTTTACTCTCACTCATGGTAAATCAAAGCAATAGTATTATAAATACACAATTAAATATTATATACTTAGAATTAAGAAATAATAATTATCCGAGATTTACGCTCTTCTTACAGTCAGTACAGAAGACACTATCTCACCTCGATCCAGTTCAACGTATGCAAATAAGCTAATGTATGCTAATAGTCAAGACCAACTAATCTCAAGCATACACTACAACCTTTTATATAATTTGTCTAATAATTATATAGGTTGTGAACTATTATATTATTTTATAAGGTGCTGATAATGTGATCTTCCGTATGACACCAACACACCACATTATCTACAATATAAAATAATTAGACATTTCATTTTGCATAACCATAACATGAATAAATATGCAAAACATGTGATTAAATGTAATTAATATTCACATAGGTAATTAGAGGGAAATAAGATAATACAAGCATAAAGGATGTTTTGCAGTATACAAACCTAACATATGTCGTTGCTTCCGTACTCGAGTACTTTCTTTTTTGAACTTTTGATTATTGTGTACCCGATTTGGGAATGGTTTTGTCATTGAATTGCACTGTTGGCTTCTGTCTATTTATTTTGTATGTCTCGAATTGAGAAGTAATTCGTGTAATAATCCTATTTTTCCCATTTTCGAATATTTGGATTTTTTGTGATTTATTGAATTATTATATTATTTTCGCCCGAAATATTTCTCCCGGTGCGTAATTGATATATGAATTCTTGATTGAGTTCCCTACCGAGCATTTCATCATGTTCGTTTCTGTGTGATTTCGGAAAATCGGGTCGTCGAGTCATGGCGGCTGGGCACCGGCCGGCCAGGTGCGGCAGTGACCGGCCAGGTGCGCACGAGTAGCCCACACGGGCCGGCGCTCGTGCGGCGTTCGTGCAGAACAGGCAGACTGCTGGGCAGTCTCTGTCGTCCGTGCCCGAGCAGGGCGCACGAGCAAGGCGCACTGGCTGGCACTCGTGCAGCACTGGACATTCAGCAGCAGGCATGCCCGAGCAGTGCTTGTGTACGGTGCGGCAGAGGCCAGGCAGTGGCGCGCACGAGCAGGCTACACGACCGAACACCCGAGCACCCTGCCCGCAAGTGTATGGAAGCTTTCAGCAGGTTCTTGGCGCACGAGTCACGCACGGGCGGTGCTCGTGCGTGTCTGCTCATGCGTCGCGCGGGGTTTATATAAATGACCGGGCAGACGTGTTGTTCACCCATTTTCTTCCCCCAAATCACCTCCTCCGCGGCCAACACTTGGAGAACACGAAGGCATGGTGTATAATTACCGACCCACATTGTTTTTGAGTTCCTAACATCGATTAATCATCCTATAATCTTCTCCGATCCATCGAATCAAGGTACGATTTCCTAAAAACCTAGTTTTGGGGATTTCAATTGATTTTGTTAATTTAGTCCGAATTAGCTTAGAATAATGATGGATTATCAAAGATTAAGTTGTATTCTGTCAATTTCATCATTTTTCCACGACTTTATCATTTCCGATCCGTCATTTAATTGAGTTCTCAATTGACGCCTTCAAATGTCTGGGAAAATGCCGCAGAGAGAAATTCGGCCGATTTACGATTTTTTTCCTCATGTGATTGATGGTTTGATTGATGATAGGATATTAGGGACGAATTCCCTGCGAAGAGCTGGTGTTGAATTCTTCCGATCGTCGTTTTCATCGGAGTTCCGAATTTTTCCGATCGGCCGTATTCTTCAGAGTATTCGCGAAAGATTACCAAGGTAAGTACCTTGATATACTAATTATATCTACGTAAAATCATTGTTGCCGAAGTGTATGTATTATGTTTTATACGAATATATATATATATATATATATTGGTGAATGTTTGAGTGATTGATACTAGTATTAGTTTGACGTACTTAACTTGGATTAAAGTATAAACTATATTTGTAGAGATAATATAGTCGGGTATATGTATTCGGTTGAATTAAGATATAGGGATATATGTGTGGTGTTGGTTATTTATGCCTGAAGGCGTATTGTGCTGAGTTTTAGTTAATAATATGCGTGGTGTTGTTTATCTGTGTAGTCAAGGACTAACGGATAATTTGTGTGAATTGGTATACTGATTTGATAATTGTTGCAATAATTGACTGTGTGCTTGATGTTTGAAACAATGTGAGTACTTGTTGTGAGAGACGTCGTATCCGGGAGCCTCTAAGAGCGGGGATGTTTGGATTCTGAAAACAAAATCGAATACGCAGCGGAATAATAATAAAGAATCCCAAACAGGATCGATCAAGTAACGTATATACAAAAAGAAAAACGAAGATAAAAGGATTAAGGTCCCATACCCTTGAAGCCTTGATAATATCTTTGTAAGTTGATGATGATCGTGAACCCGAGCACGAGCACGAAATCCCTTCATCCCCAACACCGAAAATACGATGCCTCTATGTCACCATGCGGCGGAAGTTGCCCGGAAAAATCTACAAGAATCCGTTCTCTAAGAACACGACTAGGGAAACTCGTAGGAATTTTTCTCTCTTTATTTTTATTATTTTCTCTCAACTCCAAGATGATGAAAAATCAAGAAAAATTTCTCTCCCCTCTCTTGAACTTGCTCTCGGCTGAATCACCCTCACAAAGGTGGAAATGTGCTGGTGATTATATGTTGATGAAGATGATAATGATATCAAAACACCACAAGACAAAATGGAAGGTATAATATCAAAACAATATCTTCACCTAATCACCAAGGTTGGAATAATGTGTAAAGTCTTAATCAAGGACTACACTCCATGTGAGAGAAAGACAAAAGGGGCGGCCCACAAGGAATTTCCAAGAAACGGGTCGAGTCACTTGGCTCGTGTACCGGACGTTCGTCAAACGAATCAGTTAAATACACTCCGTTTTGTTTCCAATGTATTTATACTAATTAATCAACCAAATTAATTAATTACATCAAATACAAATATACTTCTCTAAGAAATATAATTTATGAATTAAATTAATAACCCAGTAACCTAATTACAATTCATAAGACTGCTATTTGTTTTATCGAATAAATCATAATTAGATATCCAATATCTAATATTATTAGAGAGATAATAAATTCACATTAATCCGTCAACGATCCTGATGCGCTACTCCGTAGGTCCGTCTCAGCCGGCATTGGGAGGAACCAATGAGTGCGGGCATCACATAGCCAGTCTAGTGGGCCGCACTGTAAACCCCGACTGAGAACGAATGAAGGGATCATTCCAGAACTATTTTGTCGTGAATATCATATACGTATAGACCCTTCATCAGATGTCCCGGTCTTCGGGTCACGGTAAAGTCAAACCCTACTGTTGACTAGACACTACACATGTGTTAATGCAAATCAAGACCGACTAATTACTAGTGTATCTAATATGACTAGATGAAAATGCTTTGGCCAAAGACTTATGATCTTATTTGTCATTAACAGTATAGGACATTCGCCTGCTCACTAACAAGAGATAGAATCCTTTCTTGGCGTAGAGTAAAGATTGCTTCCTGCCCGTATAGTCCGCACTTCGAGGTTGACTCAACAATTAAGCAAATGAGTCTAACTACTCTAATGACAAACTAGACGTCACAAGCACATCTCCTACTGAACCCTCAAGTCAAAGGTCCACGTATACTATCACAACCTTTCGATTCGTCATTAACTCTCCGAGAGTGAATACCGTGTGACTGAATCAAGTATGAGTCGTGTCCGAGTATAGTGGTCCCACCAATATATTCACAACTATGCTATCAAGACATGCACACCTCCTAGAATCAGTTATACATATCTTACTTCAAAACTTAATGCCCATTTAAGTTTATCGACTTGCGAACGGTTTACATAAATAAACTTTAAACACTTCCAGTGCATTTTCTCTTATCTGATAACGAGAATGGAATGTTCGCTTTATTTATATGGACTTCACTTCAATGTTTCCAAATCAAGAATGCATTTGAAATACAATAAACAATGAATAAATCATATTGTCTTTTAATAATTATTCCATAATTACAAGTACAATGCCCCTACTCTCTCATCCCCTGAGTGGCATTCGAGGGCATATTCCTAACAATCCCCCACTTGCACTCAATGGCACACATCATGGTATCTAATACCCATGTTCTTCAGATGTCTTTCTAAGACGGCTTGAGATAATGGCTTAGTCAGTGGGTCAGAGACATTGTCTTATGAGTCTACTCTTTGCAATGAAACATATCCTTTTCAACCATCTCTCGAATGATGTGATACTTTCTCTCTATATGTTTGGTGTTGTGATGAGACCTTGGCTCCTTGGCTTGGGCGACAGCTCCATCATTATTACAGAATAGTGATATAGGCAGCTCCGCATTAGGCACCACTTGAAGTTCTTGCACAAACTTCTGCATCCAAAATGCTTCTTTGCTTGCCTCTAAGGCAGCTTGGTACTCTGCTTGGCAGGTGGAATCTGCAGTAGCGCTTTGCTTGGAGCTTCTCCAAGATACTGCTCCTCCATTGAGAGTAAACAAATACCCAGATGTCGACTTAGAGTCGTCCTTGTCTCCTTGAAAATCAGAATCGGTGAATCCAACCACCGTCAGTTCTCCACCACCGTAAGTGAGAACCATATCTATAGTTCTTCTCAAGTACTTAAGAATGTTCTTGACGACAGTCCAGTGTTCCCTTCCCGGGTTTGCTTGAAAACGACTTACCATACTAACAGCATAGGCTAAGTCCGCTCTCGTGCACAACATAACGTACATGAGGCTACCCACTGCCGAGGCATATGGTACCCTACTCATTTATCTTTTGTCTCCCTCACTTTGAGGACACATTTTCGTGGTGAAATGAATTCCATGTTGCATGGGAAGGAACTCTCCTTTAGATTCATCTATCTTGAATCTTCTCATGATTTATCTATATAGAGGGTTTGGGAAAGTCCTATCCTTCTTCGTATCTCTGTAAAGACGTATCCCTAGAATATAGGAAGTTTCTCCCAAGTCTTTCATGGAGAACGTTTTAGAAATCCAATCTTTCACAGTGCTGAGCATTGCTACGTTATTTCCTATAAGTAGAATATCATCGACATATAGTACTAAGAACGCAATGTTGCTCCCACTGACCTTCTTGTAAACACATGGTTCCTCTTCATTTCGCACGAAGTCAAAATCCTTGACTGCTTCGTCAAATCGAAGGTTCCAACTCCGAGAAGCTTGCTTCAGCCCATAAATGGCTCGTTGCAGCTTACACACCTTATGAATATTAGCTTTGGACACAAAAGCCTTAGGCCATTCCATATAGATTTCTTCCTCGAGGTAACCATTTAGAAAAGCCATTTTCACGTCCATTTGCCATATTTCATAATCGCAATAGGCAGCAATGGCAAGCATCATGTGAATCGACTTGATCATAGCTACGGGCGAGAAGATATCATGATAATCGATCCCTTCTCTTTGGGTATAACCCTTTGCCACAAGCCCGGCCTTATAAGCGTCAACCTTGTCATCCCCATCAGTCTTTATATTATACATCCATTTACTTCCAATAGGCTTCATGGCAGTTGGTAGATCTACTAGAGTCCAGACCTGGTCCATCTCAGCTTCCATTGCTTCTTGCCATTTATCAGAGTCCACATCCACTATCGCTTAGTCATAGGTGACAGGGTCGTCCTCACAGATATCAGGTGCATCGTGGAGACCCAGTTCCTCAACATGTGTATAGCCATACCTCTCAGGTAAGTGAGACACCCTATCAGACTTTCGAAGTGGAGGCTATGTTACAATAGGTTTGGTTCGTGATCCCTGATCCGATGTCTCCTCAGGACTTTCGTTGCTCTTCCAAAGAGATATTTCTACCCGAGCCACCTTCCTAAATGAACTCATCCTCAAGTAAGTTCGCTTGTAAAGCCACAACGACCCTATGGTCTTGTGGCATGTAGAATAGGTAACCCATCTAGTCCTATGGGTATCTAATGAAACGTCCCTTGACGGACCTCACTTACAGTGTGTCCACCTTAGCCTTCTTTGTAACACCCCCAAAACCGTATGGGAATATTACACGCCGTAAACCCTTTCCGCAAGGATCTACCAGGCTAAACATCCATAAACAACCAAATGCTTGCCCGGCTAGGGTCAAACAATATAATAATACAGACCGTTAAGGTCACTTACACATAAACACACAGACCGATGAGGTCACACAACTCTATCAACAGGACTGACTAACAACATTACCCATGCAGGGGTCGAAATACAATACAGCGGAAGACTGAATCAACTCTAACAATACAAATAAACTCTACCAACTCTCAACTCTTGATTAGTATCGCAGCTCGTCATCCCCTTGTGCCAATCCTGTGACTGCTCCCCTGAACCGGCATGTACCTGGACGCAGAACAGACATCCACCCCCCGAATACTCGGGGGTTAGTAAAACTCCACTGTTTTACTAGTGCAAGTATCAAACCATACGAAATGTAACAAGCAAATGGCAACTACGAATTTAATACGCAAATCAATTATCAAAATGTTCCCGAGAAGTTTTAGAATTTCGAACTCAAGTAAGAGATATTTGAAAAGGAACACATCATCTCGGAGATTTTTAAAGCAGAAATTCTTTTGGACCTCGAGTCCCAATTTACAAAACCTTTTCGTAAACATTAGGGCCTTAGCCCGATTCTCGTTTCAAAGCATACTAAATAATATATCATTATGAGTCCGAGATCCATATTTAAAATGTTACCCGAACAATCACTGCTACACGATCATTGTTCGTACACATCATGTACCGAACTCCGGAGGCCTCGACGGACCTTACCCGGACCACACACACTGTTCGTACACATCATGTACCGAACTCCGGAGGCCTCAACGGACCCTACCCGGCCACAACATCGTTCGTACACATCATGTACCGAACTCCGGAGGCCTCGTCGGACCCTACCGGATCACACACCTAGTCTGTCCACGACATGTACCGTACTCCCGAGGCCTCGTCAGACATACCCGGATCACACACTTTGTTCGTACACATCATGTACCGAACTCCAGAGGCCTCGTCAGACCCTACCTGGAACACACACACATCGACACGACACAATTCTTAATCATTAAATGTCAAGCCATTCCACATTACACCGAAATGTACAATCAAGTATGTAAACCAAAACAACACAAACATCACGATCATCACAACGACTCTTAACCAACATAACACACATTCGGTACACAATACATTGAACAACCATGTGTACAACCATCTCATATGTACATCTCAATTCTGCACAAATGGCACAACGCCTAACACGTATACCAATATATCACTATTATCACAAAGCCTTCAAATTTCGGAAAACACAACCAACTCCAACGGAACATATTTACGGAGGCAAGCAAAATCGTCATACATATCATACGTAATTACTAGTCACAAGATACAAGTCGTATAATAAGATACTTGCCTTAATAACCGCTACCAAACGCTCCGAAGAACACGGTTCGACCGGGAAGCTCGAACCCCAAAGAAGGCAACGAACGGAAGGGTTCCGACTCGAGTTCTTCACAAGAATTCATTCCTAAGTCACAACGATATCAATTCAATCACAATTCTCGAAAACGTATGGAACTTCCCAAGTTCTACCCATTGAAGCATTTTATCGGACACTTTGAAGGCGTAGTCCAATTCAATCGATTATTCAAAGAAATACTCAAATCCGTTCCACAAAACTTCAAGGGTATTGAATGATTACGAGTTTACAATCAAGTTTCATCAAATCTGAATCAAAACAAAGAAAATCGGCCAAAACACCAAGAAACCCCAAGAACATCCAAAACCAAAAGTTTAGGTGTTCTTACCTTCGATCCGGTGGAAGATGATGTTAATCCATGATTCCAACTTCCAAAACATGTTTATATAAGTTGATTCTACTCAAAACCATCGATCTATGGTGAAAAATCGCGGAAGGAACGAAGAAAAGTGGAAAATGCCGGATATGACTCGGTCCAGCCTTAAATAGCCGGACAACTGCCGGACGCTTACGTCGTAATCGGCCGCCCTTACGTGAATCGCCATGGCGAAGTCTCGCCGAAATGCCGGCATCGTTACGTGCGTAACCGGCCAGGCCTTACGTGCGTAATCGCCTTACGTGCGTAGCCACGGCCACTACCGTGCGTTACTCGGCAGTGCTTTGGCCCGACAAGATGCCCGGCCATGACTCGGCGGGACCAACTCCGACGGCCCGACGACCCGAAACCCGAACTCGAGTAATCGAAGATACGGTTACGAAGTACTCGAAAATACGAATCCGAGCACTAATAGAACACACGATTCCGACTACGAAGGCTCGAAATTCGACAACGAGTAATTACCCCAAACTTTGGGAAATTACGAAAATGGCCCAAAACGCCCCAAAATCACGATACATGATCGAATAACCAAACCGAAGCTTGCAACATGAATAATAACATTAAATGGACTTAGAAACTCGAAACAACAGATTTGACGAGATTCGCGAGAATCGAACTCATGTGCGGAAAAGTCATTTAAGAACACGAAACTCAACAAAACGATACCAAACGAACTCGGATGACAAAAAGTGTAGAATTAAATATTCTCGGAATGACGAAGCGGTCAAAAGCGAGTCGTCAAACGGACCTCCGCCGAAAATGAAAATTACCGGAAATCAAATTGCGGATATTAAATTCTACCCTCCTTAAAATAAGTTTCGTCCCGAAACTAAAAACAAGTAGTGAGAGGCAATAACCCGACAGGAAAACTCAACAAGATACCCAAGAAACGCGAAACTTTAGTCCATTGGCGCAACGTTACAAGCAACGCGAAGAATATACAACGTGACAACACGCCACACGGCGACCATAACAACGCCACCGGCAATGATTCAAAACAATAACGATCAATTAACGCATCACATACCACATCATATGCACACATTTAATCAAGGAAATGTACGCGACAACAAGTCGCACCCGATTAAAACGGCTATGCGATAGAAACAAATAGAGTATTACGATAGAAATCATTCCGATTCTCATCAACAAGAAAATGTCCGACGTCATAACACAAACAATTCAAGATAACAGAAAATGAGAATACCGGATATTACATTCTATCATACAAAAAAATAAGTTTCGTCCCGAAACTTAAACTAAGGTTATCACAGTGATACGAAACAAAATATAACGACACAAAATAAAATACCATGCTCATGACCTCGTGGTCCACTGACACGCCTCCGTAGGTTCAACAACTAAACGGGAACTTACACAAAAATAAATATCATTAAACAAGTTCCAAATGTAAAAGCGTCACAAAAACATCTCTACACGTGAAACAATCCGTGTAGCGAGTACCAAAAACACCACCACTAGACATCACTGGGCCCTCCTGAAGTAGGAATAGAATTCCGGTCCCTTATCATCTCGGCAATAATATCGCAGTACTGAACTCGATGCCCCTCGTGTCCACAATTATAACAAGTCACTGGCGGTTTCTTACAATGCGCGCGTTCATGGCCTAGAACGTTACAGTTGAAACACCTAGGAGCATTACCAGAACTCAAAGACACCGACTTGGGTCTTTTGGGTTCTCTAAGCCCGAGAAGGTCCCATACTCGGCGATACGAGGGTTGAGGTGTGGGAATCCCAATTCCCTTACTTCCCGATGCGTCATCGGAAATCTTACCTTTTTCGCTACCGATACGGACTCGGTAGACATTATAGCCATCTCAAACGCCAAGGCTCGATCCCGATAGTCCTTCAAGATTGTACACATAAAAGGAGCCATACACCGCCGAATCGAGGTTTCATACGCATATCGAAATAACGAACCTTATCTGCCTCACTTTTCACCCGATCCCGAGCATAACACAATTGCCGATTATAATCGACTATCGCCTGGGATATCGACACGTCTCGGGCGTAGCCGAGAAAAACTCGACTATCCTACGCTCTTTAACAGCGGCGGACAATACTCGGCCTCCATGGCGCTTTGAATTCACCCAAGTAGCGATACGATCACTAGGCGCTACGGCCTCCCACCACTCTGCAGCTTCCCTGTCGAGTAGGTATTGAGCAATAGGCACTCTTCTCTCATCGGGGCAAGCTACGGATCAAATGTTCATCATTTGGAAGAGCCAATTCTCCTGACCCTAACGAGTCCGAAGAACCTACAAAACGGGCGGGTGCATTCTCATCACATCTCGTAACCACTTATCAGCTCCGTTATCTTCATCCGAATCCCGTCTCGGTGTACGGTCTGATTCATATGTGCCAACCGGCCGCTTACGACGAAGGATGGTGGCGGCGTCAATATCAACATTACCTCTGGATGATTGCTGCTGATCACGACCACGACTACGACCACGTCCTCGGCCACGGCCTCTCGGCATACCGGATGGACGACCAATAAGAATAACACATCCAAACAAATATCACAACGTCAAGATAAGACAATAAATAGCGGACGTTAAAACATCAACTCCAAGTCATCACACAAGTGACGAACTAACACCGTAATTTTAGAACTTCATTAAAAAAATAATCCACACAATCACATCAACAGAGATGTTTGGATTTTACAAAATCAAACACGGTCAAAACCACACACGTATCGCAGGATCAAACACTAACAACAAAAATAAAATGTTTCCGGTATTATTCAAATGATAAAATTTTAAATTCTCAAGTTTGAAAAAAAAGGAATTGGTGAAATGAAATTTTTGAAAACACTTATAATACCTCGGTCGTTTAATTAAAACCATGTACCTCATTATCAAACTGTTTTGATTGAAGCTATTTGCAAAACAACACATCGAGGCTTCAATCTTTTCGCTAGACGATATCGTCAAAATGACCTTATCAATATATCATTATCTTTGCTAGCGTTATACGGGGTAACAACATGTTACCACGCCATCCATCACTGATATATCAACAGAGATTAAATAATCAAGGGGCACGGGTATAACTGTAATAACAAATTTCTACCGGGTCAGTCAAAAGTTTACGGCCATAACAACATGCGCTTACGGCCGTAATAACTCTGAGCTTACGGCCGTAATGGAAAACATCTTACGGCCGTAACATCTAGTCAGCAGGACTGCAGAATTGTCATAGTAGCCCCCAACACACAAACACATAACATTTAAATTCCGAAAATTAGGGTCGTTATGCAAAACAAGATTTTTCCAAAAATTTTGATTTCCACAAAAATGCTCAAATCAGTAGTCTTTAAGGAAAAACGTTTTCAAAGCTACCCGTAGCGGGTATAATTACAACAATCCAAAATAGTCGATATTAAAACCACATGCCCAAATGGCGGCATGTGGTCGCCAATTCAATCACATACATCTCATGGCATCAAGTTTAAACACACAACAAAATCATTCATCGGAGTTTCCCACAAACTCTACCGTAAAACCCATCAAGGTTCACAACTTTCACACCATACCAACCCACATGGTGGTTCAAGGGCCAAACATCAATACATCTAGTTCTATACACGTACAAGATACCCAAGTATCGAATAAAACTTCATTACACAACACCGTGTAAATAAAATTATGCACCACAAATATCACACCTAAATGAAATCATGAACACAGATATTATGCATAAAAGAGGAGACTTACGTCCACAGCCGCACGGAGACGACGGTCGCCCACGATACTAATCTCATCCGACAACATATCCAACGCGTTGTGACTACGCACAACTCAACTTGTCACCTGACGACTCGAACGACAAGACAACACATTACTCAACAAATCACAACTCGACTCGACCCGACAGCCTAGGTTTCCGCAACCTAAGCTCCGATACCATAAATGTAACACCCCCAAAACCGTATGGGAATATTACACGCCGTAAACCCTTTCCGCAAGGATCTACCAGGCTAAACATCCATAAACAACCAAATGCTTGCCCGGCTAGGGTCAAACAATATAATAATACAGACCGTTAAGGTCACTTACACATAAACACACAGACCGATGAGGTCACACAACTCTATCAACAGGACTGACTAACAACATTACCCATGCAGGGGTCGAAATACAATACAGCGGAAGACTGAATCAACTCTAACAATACAAATAAACTCTACCAACTCTCAACTCTTGATTAGTATCGCAGCTCGTCATCCCCTTGTGCCAATCCTGTGACTGCTCCCCTGAACCGGCATGTACCTGGACGCAGAACAGACATCCACCCCCCGAATACTCGGGGGTTAGTAAAACTCCACTGTTTTACTAGTGCAAGTATCAAACCATACGAAATGTAACAAGCAAATGGCAACTACGAATTTAATACGCAAATCAATTATCAAAATGTTCCCGAGAAGTTTTAGAATTTCGAACTCAAGTAAGAGATATTTGAAAAGGAACACATCATCTCGGAGATTTTTAAAGCAGAAATTCTTTTGGACCTCGAGTCCCAATTTACAAAACCTTTTCGTAAACATTAGGGCCTTAGCCCGATTCTCGTTTCAAAGCATACTAAATAATATATCATTATGAGTCCGAGATCCATATTTAAAATGTTACCCGAACAATCACTGCTACACGATCATTGTTCGTACACATCATGTACCGAACTCCTGAGGCCTCGACGGACCTTACCCGACCACACACCGCTCGTACACATCATGTACCGAACTCCGAGGCCTCAACGGACCCTACCCGGCCACAACATCGTTCGTACACATCATGTACCGAACTCCGCAGGCCTCGTCGGACCTACCGGATCACACACCTTGTCCGTACACGTCATGTACCGGACTCCAGAGGCCTCGCTGACCCTACCGGATCACACACTTTGTTCGTACACATCATGTACCGAACTCCGCAGGCCTCGTCGGACCCTACCGAACACACACACATCGACACGACACAATTCTTAATCATTAAATGTCAAGCCATTCCACATTACACCGAAATGTACAATCAAGTATGTAAACCAAAACAACACAAACATCACGATCATCACAACGACTCTTAACCAACATAACACACATTCGGTACACAATACATTGAACAACCATGTGTACAACCATCTCATATGTACATCTCAATCCTGCACAAATGGCACAACGCCTAACACGTATACCAATATATCACTATTATCACAAAGCCTTCAAATTTCGGAAAACACAACCAACTCCAACGGAACATATTTACGGAGGCAAGCAAAATCGTCATACATATCATACGTAATTACTAGTCACAAGATACAAGTCGTATAATAAGATACTTGCCTTAATAACCGCTACCAAACGCTCCGAAGAACACGGTTCGACCGAAGCTCGAACCCCAAAGAAGGCAACGAACGGAAGGGTTCCGACTCGAGTTCTTCACAAGAATTCATTCCTAAGTCACAACGATATCAATTCAATCACAATTCTACGAAAACGTATGGAACTTCCCAAGTTCTACCCATTGAAGCATTTTATCGGACACTTTGAAGGCGTAGTCCAATTCAATCGATTATTCAAAGAAATACTCAAATCCGCTCCACAAAACTTCAAGGGTATTGAATGATTACGAGTTTACAATCAAGTTTCATCAAATCTGAATCAAAACAAAGAAAATCGGCCAAAACACCAAGAAACCCCAAGAACATCCAAAACCAAAAGTTTAGGTGTTCTTACCTTCGATCCGGTGGAAGATGATGTTAATCCATGATTCCAACTTCCAAAACATGTTTATATAAGTTGATTCTACTCAAAACCATCGATCTATGGTGAAAAATCGCGAAGGAACGAAGAAAAGTGGAAAATGCCGGATATGACTCGGCCCGTGCCTTAAATAGCGGACATCACGGACGCTTACGTACGTAATCGGCCGGGCCCTTACGTACGTAATCGCCATGGCCAAGTCTCGCCGAAATGCGGCATCGTTACGTACGTAATCGGCCAGGCCTTACGTACGTAATCGGCCTTACGTGCGTAGGCCGCCGGTCACTACCAGACGTTACTCGGCCAGTGGCCGGCTCGGCCCCAAGATGCCCGGCCATGACTCGGCCGACCAACTCCGACGGCCCGAACGACCCGAAACCCGAACTCCGAGTACGAATCAAGATACGGTTACGAAGTACTCAAAATACGAATCCGAGCACTAATAGAACACACGATTCCGACTACCCGAAGGCTCGAAATTCGACAACGGAAAGTAATTACCCCAAACTTTGGGAAATTACGAAAATGGCCCAAAATGCCCCAAAATCACGATACATGATCGAATAACCAAACCGAAGCTTGCAACATGAATAATAACATTAAATGGACTTCCGAGAAACTCGAAACAACAGTTTCGGACGAGATTCGCGAGAATCGAACTCATGTGCGGAAAAGTCATTTAAGAACACGAAACTCAACAAAACGATACCGAAACGAACTCGGATGACAAAAAGTGTAGAATTAAATATTCTCAGAATGACGAAACGGTCAAAAGCGAGTCGTCGAAACGGACCTCCGCCGAAAAATGAAAATTACCGGAAATCCGAAATTGCGGATATTACATTCTTAACATAGGTTGGACATCCCCAAATCCTTATGTGATTAAGACTTGGTTTCTTACCCTCCCACATCTCATGCGGAGTGATAGGAATGGATTTGGAAGGACGTTTATTAAGGATATAGGCAGCGGTAAGTAAGGCGTACCCCCATAGGTAATTTGGTAAATCAATGTAATTCAACATGGAGCGAACCATGTCCAACAAAGTCTGATTTCTCCTTTCTAAAACACCATTTAACTGTGGGGTTCCTGGAAGCGTGAATTGTGAAACAATTCCATGTTCCTTAATGAACTCATCAAACTCTGTGCTCATATATTCACCACCTTGATCCGACTGAAGTGTTTTGATATGACATCCAGTCTATTTTTCAACTAGAGCCTTAAATTCCTTAAATTTAGTAAAGGCTTCGGATTTATGTTTCATCAAGTACATAATCTCATACCTAGTATGATCATCTGTGAACATTATGAAGTATTGATATCCATCTCGGGCTGCTTCTAAAGCACCAAAAACGTCGGTATGTACCAACCCGAGTTTTTCAGCAGCCCTTTCAAATGTCCCTGTCAAGGGGGACTTAGTCATCTTGCCTCTAAGGCAGGATTCACAAAAGGGTTCTACACCCAATGGACTTAAAACTCCATCTTTCTCCATTTTGTGAACCTTGGTCTGACCAACATGACCAAGTCTAAGGTGCCACTTAAGAGCTTGATTAGTATCTTGCCTGCCACGTTTCCTAGTTATAGTGTTCACTGCTGATTTATTTTGTAAGTTCAGGTGATATAAACCATTCAACAATGTAGTTGTACCAACCAATTTATTTCGAAAATAAATTTTACAACTACCATTTCCAATGAAGAAAGAAAATCCATTCCGGTCCAAGACTGGAATGGATACAAAGTTTTTATTCCCCTTGGGCAAAACAAGCACTTCATCTAACGTCAAAATACAACCAGATTCTGAATATAGTAGGACTGATCTAATATCGGTTGCCTCGACATTTTGTCCGCTTCCTACAGTGATCATCACTTCCCCAGCTTCAAGCTGCCTACTTCGTTCCAGATACTGATTCATAGTACAAATATGAGAAGTAGCACCTCAATCCAGAATCCATGAAGCAGAATATACAGTAGCGGAACAATTGATTTCAAAAACATAAAGTTCCGTACCTAATGCGCCATTAATCTTGGGACAAGTCCTACGCCAGTGGCCCAGCTCACCGCATTCAAGATATTTGTCCGTAGGTTTTGGACCGCCTACCTTCTGAACCTTTAGGGTCTTGCCCTTTCCTTTCTGCACCCCTTTCTTGGGTTTATACTGCTCGTAGGTCTTTTTCTTCTTGTTCTTAGACCTCCGAGGCCCAGAAGAAATCACAAGAGTAGCCTCCCTCGGTTTAGTCTTCATGTTAGACTGTACCGTCACCAGTTTATTCATTAGCTCAGCTAATGTGCATGAGATCTCATTACAATTGAAATTCATTACAAACTGCATGAAGGACTCAAGAAGAGATTGAAGGATGAGATCAATTTGAAGGGATAAATCCATATTAAAGTTGATCACCTCGAGCCTCTCAATCATAGAGATCATCTTGAGGACGTGGTCTCCCACTTTCTCCCCTTCCTTCATCCTAGCACTGAATAACTGCTTCGATATCTCATATCTAGCAGTCCTACTATGCTCTCCATAAAGTTCGGTCAAGTGTGCGAGAATCTGCATATCACAAGTCATTTTCTCGTGTGCTCTCTGCAGCTCATTAGTCATTGAGGCCATCATAAAGCCATGGACCAGCACGTCATCCTTGACCCATTTTTCATGGACGCCAATCTCTTCTTCATTACCCCTAGTCCGGATTTGATTCGGTGGAAGGTCCGCCTCCAAGACGTATCCCAGAGACTCCATGCTGAGAACAATTATCAGATTCTGCAACCAGTCAACGAAGTTGGGGCCAGTTAGGAGATTCTTTTCAAGTAGTATTGCAAGTGGGTTCTTTTCCATTTTAGAGAGATATGTTTCGTTTCTCTGCATTGATATAGAAAAGATTGAATTAATGACTTATTTTATTATGACCGAATATAGAATTTAAGGGCTTTTATATTTCTTATATCGGCTCCCACTAATTTTATTGGAATTACACACTCCCATGTTATAACCCGGAAGTCATGGTAAGATCGACTTCTTAGTGGTGATCAAGTTCTTTACAAATTTTTAACAAACGCAACCTGTCAGGTTTCTTGCCTATTAATTTCTGTAAAGTGGTGTCTAACACCAACCCGTCCAGCGGATGATTTGATTTTCTTTTACCCCTAGTCATCATGCCCTCAACCTATCAGGTTCCTTGGCAATCCAGACTATCTAAGTTGTTGACCATCAACGTCTATCAGTCTGACTATTGAATCTCGCCCGACAACCTATCAGGTTTCTAGGGGCGAAATTTATCACCAACCGAAGGCATCTAATGCACTCAAGAATTTTTTCAACCTCTACCAAATGTACTACCCCGATAACTCGGAAGCATAGCACACCAGCTCGGGTATCAATTTTCTACGAGTTTGATGGAGGGTAGGAAAACTTGTAACCTTTTTCAAACTTAGTATGTTTGTAGTCGGGAGAATTTCGCGCTTAATGTTACACTTTGCACATTAATTCATTTATAAGCGTGTTTGTGTTTGTCAATCATTCAAAATGAAAAACAGTAAATAGCAACCTAGTTACTACCAACATATAGCTCATGAACTTTTATCCTAAGTACTGGGCCAAGCGAATGACCCAATAAAAAAAATACAGTCTTCGATTCTTCGTCTTCTCGGTCGGTTGTCTTCGGTCTTCGTCATAGCCAAATAAATAATTACATCATTGAAAATGCATTCTATTATACAAATTTTCTAGTATAAATAAATAGGCTCAAAATGGCCTTTACAACCCAATCGAATCGAACAAATCAAAACTATGTCCACGAGCTATATCACCATCACATAAGGATTCCACACAATATATAACGGCAATGAAATCAAATAAATAATTTTAATCTTTATTAATCCAATTAATCTATAAAAATTAATCAATTTAATTTCTACAATATTAATCCAATTAATATAAATGGCATTAAAATTAAATAATCAATTAATGTATTAATCCAATTAATATAGAAATTAATCTATTCAATTTTAATGGTATTATTCCAATTAATACTAATAATCGTCATTTAAATTCGTTCGAAGTAATCCGGCCAAAAACAATATTCTCGTTTAATTAATTTCCATTAACACAAAAAATATTCTAAATAATAATTTAGTCAAATTAAAATCTAATTTAAATTTCGGGAAATAATTACAACGAAATATAAACTTAAAACGAAGTCCCGGACTATCCGGTATTAGGCCCAGCCCGCGGCCCGATTCAAAATCGGGCAAAAACCCCAGAGGTGGCATGGCCGAGCCATGCTCGGCTGACAGGCTGAGACCCTCTCGGTGACCTGGGCAGGCAGCCCAGGCAGTGCTGTCGGCAACCCGTTTCCTCATTTTTTCGGCTCGTTTCCAAAAATGTGATGTCACAACGAACAATCTAAATATCTATGATTATACCAATAATGATTCTAAATCATCAACATCAACCAATAGCATTCAAAATGCACAAATAATCATATATATATATACACGGTATCATTGACCTCGCCCTGATACCACTGTTGGGATTCCGAAAATAAAAACGAATACGCAGCGGAATAATAATAAAGAATCCCAAACAGGATCGATCAAGTAATGTATATACCCTTGAAGCCTTTAATAATATCTTCGTAAGTTGATGATGATCACGAACCCGAGCACGAGCACGAAATACCTTCGTCCCCAATACCGAAAATACGATGCCTCTACGTCACCACGCGTCGGAAGTTGCCCGGAAAAATCTACAAGACTCCATTCTCCAAGAACACGGCTAGGAAAACTCGTATGAATTTTTCTCTCTTTATTATTCTTATTTACTCTCAACTCTAAGATGATGAAAAATCAAGAAAAATTTCTATCCCCTCTCTTGAACTTGCTCTCGGCCGAATCACCCTCACAAAGTGGAAATGTGTTGGGTATTATATGTTGGTGAAGATGATAATGATATCAAAACACCACAAGACAAAAGGGAAGATATAATATCAAAACAATATCTTGACCTAATCACCGAGGTTTGAATAATGTGTAAAGTCTTAATCAAAGACTACACTCCATGTGAGAGAAAGACAAAGGGGGCAGCCCACAAGGAATTTCCCAGAAACGGGCCGAGTCGCTCGGCTCGTTTATGTTCGTTCATCAAACAAATCCGTTAAATACATTCCATTTTGTTTCCAATGTATTTATACTAATTAAGCAATCCAGTTAATTAATTACATCAAATACAAATATATTTCTCTAAGAAATATAATTTATGAATTAAATTAATTACCTAGTAACTTAATTTCAATTCATAAGACCGCTATTTGATTTATCCAATAAATCATAATTAGATAACCAATATCTAATATTATTAGAGAGATAATAAATTCACATTTATCCGTCAACGATCCTGATGCGCGAGTCTATAGGTCCATCTCAGCCGGCATTGGGAGGAACCAATGAGTGCGGGCAGCACTTAACCCTGACTGAGAACGAATGAAGTGATCATTCCAGAACTATTTTGTCGTGAATACCATATACGTATAGACCCTTCATCAGATGTCCCGGTCAAGTCTTCGGGTCACGGTAAAGTCAAACCCTACTGTTGACTAGACACTATACATGTGTTAATGCAAATCAAGACCGACTGATTACTAGTGTATCTAATACGACTAGATCAGAATGCTTTGGCCAAAGACTTATGATCTTATTTGCCATTAATCGTATAGGACATTTACACGCTCACTAACAGGAGATAGAATATGTTGATTACTGATTTGACCAACGTGACGTGTGCTGACCTGGACTAGGTGGGTCGAAGCCACGTAGAAAACAGAAATATATGAATTAATAAGACAACTGGATTTAAGTGATTTTTTTATTCGGATATAGAGCCGAGCTGAACTTTTTAGCTGGTCTATATTAATTGCTTGTTTTATTACATGTTCTCTTTTGTTTCTCTCTCTCTCTCTCTCTCTCTCTCTCTCTTTCTCTCTCTCTCTCTCTCTCTCTCTCTCTCTCTCTCTCTCTTTATCTATTTTCTGACAAATTTCAAAAGTCCTTTCTTTATGTACATTCCTTCTATATATAGAAAGTCTGGACCAATCCGCGGGTGACAGCTGGAGGATGTCTGGGAATGCGTCCAAACACTTGTCAGAGGGAGAGTGTGCCTTAGACACATGGCGGATTTTGGGGACTGCTTTGGGAAGAGGGAGGACAGAATGCATTAACTATCCTGTGTGCCTGTTCCGCATGTCCTGTCTGCATGTTCCTCATGATTTTGGAGATACTTATCCATTGTGGCCGACTTTGGGGTCGGCTCTCGGGTTTCCCGCTGCTCTGATCGGTCGTGTTATGATAGTGATTTGGAGAATATTTATTCTGTATCTGGTTGGCCCTTCCAGTCTGGGCATCGGGACGGCCCCAACACTTCTGTCTGGTCTGGTCTTTAACGGACCTGGGAGTAAATTTGATACGTGCTCGATTGGTCCACCTCGTTGCTCTACTCGGCCGGTCTATCCGAAAATCGATTCTTTTGCCTTCTGGTCCTCTCAACCGTCCATCGGGGCGGTTGAACTGGCGGGGAGCACTTATGTGGATGCCAAGACTGTCAATAAGGGCCCCCGAGTCCTGGGCCATTCTGGGTGGCTGGGACTGGAGTCGTTTCATAGTTAGGCCGAGCCAGCTTGTTAGGGAGGATAAGATTCTCGAAGGGACGTCGGTTTGATTTCTGCGTCCTTGTCATGATTAGGGACACGTGGCCGGATTCGGTTTGGAGATGCGTACACGCTCCCTTGGTTCTCGCGACAGTTCAGTGCGAATCGACGTGCCACGCGCCGAGCATTTTGTTAGGAATATGCCCTCGAATGCCACTCAGAGGATGAGAGGGTAGGGGCATTGTACTTGTAATTATGGAATAATTAATAAAAGACAATACGATTCATTCACTGTTTATTGTATTTAAAATGCATTCTTGATTTGGTAAACATTGAAGTAAAGTCCATGTAAATAAATCGAACATTCCATTCTCATTATCGGATAAGAGAAAATGCACTCGATGTGTTTAAAGTTTATTTACGTAAACCGTTCGCAAGTCAATAAACTTAAATGGGCATTAAGTTTTGAGTAAGACTTGTATAACTGATGCTAGGACGTGTGCATGTCTTGATAGCATAGTTATAAGTATATTGGTGGGACTAGTATACGCGAACACGACTCATACTTGATTCAGTCACACGGTATTCACTCTCGGAGAGTCAATGACGAATCGAAAGGTTGTGATAGTATACGTGAACCTTTGACTTGAGGGTTCAGTAGAAGATGTGCCAGTGACGTTTAGTTTGTCATTAGAGTAGTTAGACTCATTTGCTTAATTGCTGAGTCAACCTCGAAGTGCGGACTATACAGGCAGGTAGCAGTCTTTACTGTACGCCAACAAAGGATTCTATCTACTATTAGTGAGCAGGCGAATGTCCTATACGGTTAATGGCAAATAAGATCATAAGTCTTTGGCCAAAGCATTCTGATCTAGTCGTATTAGATACATTAATAATCGGTCAGTCTTTATTTGCATTAACACATGTATAATGTCTAGTCAACAGTAGGGTTTGACTTTACCGTGACTCGAAGACTTGACCGGGACTAGGGGCGCAGCTACATAGGGGCTAGGGGGGCGCCCGACCCCCGAAATTTTTTTTGCGATGTAGGGGGTATATAGTTTCGTGTAGAAAAATTTCGGTATATTCGGTTTCGACCCCCCAAATTTTCGGTAATACCCGAAAAATAGTGTTAGGAAAAAAAAATTTTAGATCCCGACCCCCCACTGAAAATTTTCTAGCTTCGCCACTGACCGGGACATCTGATGAAGGGTCTATACGTATATGATATTCACGACATAATGGTTCTGGAATGATCCCTTCGTTCTCAGTCGGGATTTACAGTGCTGCCCGCACTCATTGGTTCCTCCGAATGCCGGCTGAGACGGACCTACAGAGTCGCGCATCAGGAGCGTTGTCGGATAAATATGAATTTATAATCTCTCTATTAATATTAGATATTGGATATCTAATTATGATTTATTGGATAAATCAAATGGCGATCTTATGAATTGAAATTAAATTACTCGGTAATTAATTTAATTCATAAAATAATATTTCTTAGAGAAATATATTTTGTATTTGATATAATTAATTAATTGGATTAATTAATTTATATAAATATATTGTAGATTAAACGGAGTGTATTTAACATAGTCGTTTGACGGACGTCCGGTACACGATCCGAGTGACTCGGCTCGTTTCCTAGAAGCCTCCAAGTAGCCGCCCCCCCTTTCTTCCCCTCACATGGAGTTGTTTTTCCTTGCATGTGATGTCTTGTTGTTATGTGATGATATGTGGAGATTCTTTCTCCTTAATATATTATCTCTTTTGTGGGAGATAATATATATATATATATAATATATATATATATAACAAACACAACAACACATTACTACTCACTCCACTTTTCTTGTTTTGGTTCGGCCGAGAGAGATATTAGAGGGGAGAGAATTTTTTTTTCAATTTTGGTTCATCTTTGAGGGGAAACAAATTAAGAAAAAAATAGAGAAATAAATTCCATTGAAACTTCTTAGCCGTGTTCTTTCAAGAACGGAGTTTCGGTAATTTTTCCGGGCAACTTCCGACGTGTGTTGACGTAGAGGCATCGTATTTTCGGTGTTGGAGACGAAGGGTTTTCGTGCTCGTGCTTGGGTTCGTGATCAACATCAACTTACGAAGATATTATCAAAGGCTTCAAGGGTATGGGACCTTAACCCTTTTATCTTCGTATTTTAATTTTCGTATATGCGTTACTTGATCGATCATGTTTGGGATTCTTTATTATTTTCCGCTGCGTATTTCATTTTGTTTCCGGAATCCCAACAGTGGTATCCGAGCGAGGTCAATGATACCGTATATACGATTATTTGTGCATTTTGAATGCTTTTAGTTGATATTTATGATTTAGAATCATGTTGGTATAATCGAAGATATTTAAATTGTTTATTGTAACATCACATTTTTTAAAACGAGCCCAAAAACAAGAAAACGGGTCGCCGGCATGGTGCCGCAAAGATCGCTGGGCCGGCCGCCAGTGCCGCGAGAGTGTCTTGCCTCGATCGCCGAGCATGGCTTGGCCATGCCATCACTCGGGTTTTTGCCCGATTTTGAATCGGGCCGCGGGCTGGGCCTAATAAAGGATAGTCCGGGACTCCGTTTTAAGTTTATATTTCGTTGTAATTATTTCTCGAAATTTAAATTGGATTTTAGTTTGACTAAATTAATATTTAGAATATTTTTGAGTTAAGAAAAATTAATTAAACAAGAATATTATTTTTGGCCGGATTACTTCGAATGAATTAAAATGATGATTATTAGTATTTATTGGATTAATACCGTTGAAATTGAATACATTAATTTTATATTGATTGGATTAATATATTAATTGATTATTTAATTTTAATTCCATTACATATTAATTGGAATAATATAGTAGAAACTGAATAGATTAATTTTATAGATTAATTGGATTAATTTATATTAAAATTAATTGTTTAATTTCATTGCCGTTACATGTTGTATAGAATCCTTATGTGATGGTGATATAACTCGTGGACTTAGTTTTGTTTTGTTCGTTTCGATTGGGTTGTAAAGGCCGTTTTGAGCCTATTTATTTTTACTAGAAAAATTTGTATAGGATGCATTTTTTCAATAATTTAATTATTTATTTGGCTATGACGAAGACTGAAGACAACCGACCGAGAAGACAAAGAATCGAAGACTGTTTTTATTTTTCTTTATTGGGTCGTTCGCTTGGCCCAGTATTTAAGAAAATGTCCATGAGCTATATGTTGGTAGTAACTAGATTGCTATTTACTGTTTTTCATTTTGAATGATTGACACTCAAACGCGCTTATAAATGAATTAATATGCAAAGTGTAACATTAATCACAAAATTCTCCCGACTAAAAACAGACTAAGTTTGAAAAAGGTTACGAGGTTTCCTACCCTCCATCAAACTCGTAGAAAATTGATACCCGAGTTGGTGTGCTATGCTTTCGAGTTATCGGGGTAGTACATTTAGTAGAGGTTGAAAAATTCTTGAGTGCATTAGATGCCTTCGGTTGGTGATAAATTTCGCCCCTAGAAACCTGATAGGTTGCCGGATGAGATTCAATAGCCAAACTGATAGGCGTTGATGGTCAACAACTTAGATAGTCTAGATTGCCAAGAAACCTGATAGGTTGAGGGCATGAAGACTAGGGGTAAAAGAAGCTCAAATCATCCGTTGGACGGGTTGGTGTTAGACACCACTTTACAGAAATTAATTGGCAAGAAACCTGACAGGTTGCGTCTGTTAAAATTTGTAATGAACTTGATCACCACTAAGAAGTCGATCCTACCATGACTTCCGGGTTATAACATGGGAGTGTGTATTCCGATAAAATTAGTGGGAGCCGAGGTAAGAATTATACAAGCCCTTAAATTGTATGCTCAGTCATAATAAAACAAGTCACTAATTAAATCTTGTCTATATCAATGCAGTGAAACGAAACTATATCTCTCTAAAAATGGCTAAAAACCTACTTGCAATACTACTTGAAAAGAATCTCCTAACTGGCCCCAACTTCGTTGACTGGTTGCGGAATCTGATAACTGTACTCAGTATGGAGTCTCTGGGATACGTCTTGGAGGCGGACATTCCACCGACTCCAGTCCGGACTAGGGGTAATCAAGAAGAGATTGACGTCCATGAAAAATGGGTCAAGGATGACGTGCTGGTCCGTGGCTTTATGATGGGATCAATGACTAATGAGTTGCAGAGAGCGCACGAGAAAATGACTTCTGCTAGGCAGATTCTTGCACACTTGATCGAGCTTTATGGAGAGCACAGTAGGACTGCTAGATATGAGATATCGAAGCAATTATTCAGTGCTAGGATGAAAGAAGGGGACAAAATGGGAGACCACGTCCTCAAAATGATCTCTATGATTGAGAGGCTAGAGGTGATCAACTTTCATATGGATTTATCCCTTCAGATTGATCTCATCCTTCAATCTCTGCCTGACTCCTTCATGCAGTTTGTAATGAATTTCAACTGTAATGAGATTTCATGCACATTAGCTGGGCTAATGAATAAACTGGTGATGGCACAGTCTAACATGAAGACTAAACCGAGGGAGGCTGCTCCTGTGATTTCTTCTGGGCCTCGGAGGTCCAAGAACCAGAGGAAAAAGACCTACAAGCAGTATAAACCCACGAAAGGGGTGCAAAAAGGAAAGGGCAAGGCCCTAAAGGTTCAAAAGGTAGGCGGTCCTAAACCTACGGACAAATGTCTTGAATGCGGTGAGCTGGGCCGCTGGCGTAGGACTTGTCCAAAGATAAATGGCGCATTAGGTACGGAATTTTTTGTTTTTGAAACCAATTGTTCCGCTACTGTATATTCTGCTTCGTGGATTCTGGATTCAGGTGCTACTTCTCATATTTGTACTATGAATTAGGATCTGGAACGAAGTAGGCAGCTTGAAGCTGGGGAAGTGATGATCACTGTCGGAAGCGGACAAAGTGTCGAGGCAACCGATATCGGATCACTCCTACTGGGTTACCAATCTGGTTTTATTTTGACGTTAGATCAAGTACTTCGTGATGATCATTGTTGAATGGTTTATATCATCTGAACTTACAAAATAAATCACAAGTGAATACTATAACTAGGAAACGTGGCAGGCAATATACTAATCAAGCTCTTAAGTGGCGCCTTAGACTTGGTCATATTGGTCTGACCAAGGTTCACAAAATGG
Organism: Orobanche coerulescens; assembly: GCA_033398695.1. Classification (NCBI taxonomy): domain Eukaryota; kingdom Viridiplantae; phylum Streptophyta; class Magnoliopsida; order Lamiales; family Orobanchaceae; genus Orobanche; species Orobanche coerulescens. The sequence continues at coordinate 21,182,133 of CM065805.1, read as the reverse complement.
AGAAAGATGGACTTTTAAGTCCATTGGGTGTATAACCCTATCCAACTTGTGAATCCTGCCTTAGAGGCAAGATGACTAAGTCCCCCTTCACAGGGACATTCGAAAGGGCTGCTGAAAAACTTGGGTTGGTACATATCGACGTTTGTGGTGCTTTAGAAGAAGCCCATGATGGATATCAATATTTTATAACGTTCACAGATGATCATACTAGGTATGGGATTGTGTACTTAATGAAACATAAATCTGAAGCCTTCACTAAATTCAAAGAATTTAAGGCCCTAGTTGAAAAACAGACTGGATGTCATATCAAAGCACTTCGGTCAGACCGAGGTGGCGAATATATGAGCTTAGAGTTTGATGTATTCCTTAAGGAACATGGAATAGTTTCACAATTCACGCCGCCACGAACCCCACAATTAAATGGTGTTTCACTAGTTTTAAATTTCAAATGATAACATAAGGTAAATATTATTTTTTATGATAGGACCTCTCCATCTGTAGGACTATTATTTAAAAGATAATATCTTAAGGATGTTTATATGGTATTCACTTAGGTGTATTAATTAATAAGCTCCCCATCATAATCTATGTTAATTAGTACATGGCCAAGAGGAACCAACTATTAATTTTACTTGTCATAACGTAAGTTGACGAGATAGTAAAATTAAAGACATAAAACTCTACTTGAAAAATGTGTGTGTAAACGTCCACACGATCGTAGCTTGCATATGCGGATTTTCCGAGGTGTTGGTTGCTAGCATATATATTGTGTTTTGAGATTTTTCAATATCTTTTGCTATGCATTATGTGATGGATGTTTTTAATTTTATCTCAGATGTCTTTCAATCCACTTGCTGTTATTCTCAAAGAAAATAAACTTGATGGCACTAACTTTTCCGATTGGAAAAGAAATCTTGACATTGTCCTGACTGCTAAGGGGAGTAAATTTGTCTTAACTGAGGAGAGCCCTCTGGATCCAGAACCGAATGCCACTCCTGGAGAGTTGGATGAATTCCAAAAATTGAAGAAGTCTGATGAGATGGCTCGCTGTTATATTTTGGCTTCACTGACAAGTGTATTGCGGCATCAGCATCAGACGATGGGCTCAGCCGCGTAAATGATGAAAAATATCACCGAGATGTTTGGTCATCAGAACCGGGCGGCTTGACAAAATGCAATGAGGGTGTTGATGACAACACAAATGTCTGAAGGGACCCCAGTAAGGGATCATGTTTTGAAATGATGTCTCATTTGAACGAACTGAGCATACTGGGGCCTACTATCGATGCGGAGTCACATGTCGATATTATCTTTGGCAGCTTACCAATAAGCTTTGCGCACTTCCGCCTTAACTAAAATATGAACCATATGACATATTCTTTAGCGGAACTTCTGACAGAGCTTCAATCTGCTGAAGGTCTCTTCAAACAAGGTTATCAGCAGATTCTTGCGGCAACCGGTGCTACTTCTTCCAAACCCAAATGGGTAAAGAAGAAAAAGCAGGTTGGCCAGAAGCAAGTGGCGACTCTCAAGGTGAAAAGCAAGGCTCCTTAACCCGATGAGGACAAAAAGCCAAAGGGAAAGTGCCACAAGTACGGTCAGAAATGACATTTTAAAGCGGACTGTCCTGCTCTTGAGAAAGGTATGTCTCGTGCACTAGTAGTCAAAACATGTTTGGCAGATTGTTCTTCCACTTCGTGGATAGTTTATTCAGGATCCAATGATCATGTTTGCTTTGACTCGCATGGTTTTCAGGTAACCAAGCAGCTTAGTGCGGGTGAGATTACCATCAACTGGGGCGATTATTCGAGGATTATGGCTGTTGCAGTGGGAGTTGTGCAGTTGAAGATTAATGATAAATTATTACTCCTCAATAATGTGTTACTAGTACTAGATTTTAGAATGAATTTAATTTCGGTTTCTAAATTAAAATGTGATGGTTATTCAGTTTCTTTTGATGATGATGATATTATTAGAAAAAGAAATGGTGAATATATTTGCAATGATATTTTTAATAATGGACTATATATTGTTAATACTGCACAAATTTCCATGCACAAATCACACAACTCTTTGTCTAAACCTAAAAAGAGAAAAGAACCTTCAAGCATAAACCAAACATATCTGTGGCATTTATGGTTAGGGCATGTAAACCTTGGGAGAATTCAACGATTGGTAGATGATGGCCCATTAGATGATCTCCAGGTTGAGTCATTTCCAATTTGTGAATCCTGTCTGGAAGGTAAGATGACCAAAAGGGTTTTTAAAACCAAGGGAAACCATGCTCAGAATGTGTTAGAATTGGTTCATACGGATGTATGTGATCCAATGAATATCCAGTCTAGTGGTGGTTTCGAATACTTCATCACGTTTATAGATGATTATTTGAGATATGGATACATCTATTTGATGCAATGTAAATCTGAAGCCTTTGACAAGTTTAGAGACTTCAAGGCTAAAACAGAGAAGCGTCATGGGAAGAGTATCAAGTCACTACGATATGATCGTGGTGGTGAATACCTTAGTAGAGAGTTTTTTGATTTCTTGGCGAATGAGGGGATTTCGTCCTAGCTCAATGTGCCGGGAACTCCACAACAAAGTGGTGTGGCTAAAAGAAGGAATAGAACTCTTTTAGAAATGGTTAGGTCAATGATGAGTTATTCAGATTTACCTATTTCCTTTTTGGGATACGCCTTACAAACAACGGCGTACATTCTAAACCTGGTACCTTCGAAATCAGTTCCAAAAACACCCACAGAGTTGTGGAGTGGGCGAAATCCCAGTCTAGGACATGTTCGGATTTGGGGTGCTCCAGCACATGTGCTGAATAAGGAAGCTGATAAGTTGGCATCTCGTACAGAAGTGCGAGTGTTTGTAGGATATCCTAAGGGAACGAAGGGTGGCTTGTTCTATAGTCCCCATGATCAGAAGTTTATTGTTAGCACCAATGCCCGATTCCTGGAAGAAGATTGTATGATTATTCACAAACCCATGAGCGAGATAATTCTGGAACAGCTGAGGGGCAAGACTCCGTCTATACCAATCCTACAAGCACCAACTAACACTGCACCACGTATCGATTCTGAGACTTTTACACCAACTCAGGATTTGCCTCGTCGCAGTGGGAGGGTTGTTCGTCAACCGGAATGATTCATAGGCATGGGAAAGTCTTCGGACTCAATCCCAGGCGAAGATGAATCAGATCCCTAGACCTACAATGAGGCAATCCAAGATAAAGATGCTGACTCTTGGCAAGTAGCAATAGAATCAGAAATGGGATCTATGCATTCCAATCAAGTGTGGGAGCTAGTAGAGCTACCTGATGGTGTACAAGCCATTGGGAGTAAACGGGTCTACAAGCATAAGAAAAGAGGTGACGGGAAGGTTGAAACCTTCAAAGTAAGGCTTGTTGTGAATGGTTACACTCAGAAATAGGGTATCGATTATGATCAACCTTCTTGCTGGTAGCCATGCTTAAGTCAATCCGAATTCTTTTAGCTATAGCTGCGCATTTGGATCTGGAGATTTGGCAAATGGATGTCAAGACTGCATTCTTGAATGGGAGTCTAGACATGGAAATCTATATGTGCCAACCGTTTAGGATTCATTACTATAGGAGAAGAGCACTTAGTGTGCAAGCTTAAGAGATCCATTTATGGATTTAAGCAAGCATCTAGATCTTGGAACACTCGTTTTGACGAGGCTATCCAGTCATATGGATTCGTCTAATGTCCGAATGAGAGTTGTGTGTATAAGAAATACGATGGAAACGTGTTGGTGTTTCTTGTACTGTATGTAGACGATATTCTTCTGATTGGAAACAACATGAAGCAATCTTCGGACGTACATGTATGGCTATCTGGGCAGTTCGATATGAAGGATCTGGAAGAAGCAGGAAACATCCTTGGAATCAGGATTTTTCATGATCGGAAGAAAAGGATGTTGTGCTTATCCCAGGCATCCTATATCGATACAGTGCTAAAGCGGTTTAGCATGGAGAATTCCAAGAAAGATTTTCCCTTACAGATATGGAATTCAACTATCTAAGGATATGTGTCCCAAAACACAAAAGGAGATAGATGACATGAAGATGGTCCCTTATGCGTCAGCTGTGGGAAGCCTCATGTATGCTACGCTTTGCACTAGACCAGATATCTGTCATGCCGTAGGCATGGCTGCTAGATATCAGTCAAACCCAGGACCAAGATACTGGATTACTGTCAAGCACATACTCAAGTACCTGAGAAGGACTAGGGAGTACATGCTTGTATATCAATCAGACGACTTGTGTCCGGTGGGTTACACTGACTCAGATTTTTCATCGGACAAAGAAAAGTCCAAGTCTACTTCGGGTTATGTGTTTAGTCTGGGAGGTGGAGCCATTAGTTGGTGGAGTGTGAAGCAGAAATGTATCTCGAACTCTACCATGGAAGATGAGTACGTGGCAGCCTCTGAGGTAGCCAAAGAGGCGGTATGGTTCAAGTACTTCCTGCAGGACTTAGATGTGATTCCCGATTTGCCAAAGGGTATTATACTATATTGTGATAATACTGGTGCAGTCGCAAATTCGAGGGAACCACGAGCCCACAAGGCAAGTAAACATATCTGTTGGAATATAAAACGCAGCGGAAGCGATATCGATGAAAGAATAGATTTGGTTTCATAAACTAACCAACAAAATCTCGGATCTATTTAGGCTTGTCAATTATTTAATTAAACAGAATAATTAACAATTTAAATATAGGTATTCACGCAGTAGAATTGGTAATTCATACCTTTGAAGCGAAGTGGTAGAAAATTCCCTTTTGGATCGATCGAGCTACTCCACGTACTCCTCTTCGATCTTCTCGTGTTTCTACCTCAAGATCTTTTAGAGTATACCCCGCCTATATCCGGATGTCGTGTGAGAAACAATCTACCGGACTGCTTGGACTGTAATATGGATCAGCCGAACCACTTTTTCTTCCAAAAATTACCTTACAAATTTTCTCTCTATTTTCTTGAATATTTGTGTATTTAGAAAAATATTGTGTTAGCTAAATTGTGTAATCCAAGACACAAGTCAAGATCCACAATTAAACACAAAATTAGAGAAAAAAATCGAAATTTTTGTGCCAAAAAGAGTGAAAAAATCGGCCCCCGTGAAGTCCTATTTATAGGTGTTTTGGGCTACTCTAGGGACCTTAAGGAGGATAAGGTAAGGACTCCCAATAGATATCATCTTTCCAATATTAGGACTCTTTCTAATGTAATGACTCTATTAATATCAACTTAGTCCACTAAAAGGTTGATATTGCACTTCCTACAAAATCCCAAATTACAAAATTGGGCTCCTTTTTTAATTAATTATTTCTCGTGTTAAAGATATTCCATGTCCATTAATTAATTTTAGCTACTGACAACTTTTAATTAATTAATGTGTTATACATGAGTATACCACCCGAGATTTATTATTATATCGAAAATTAATTCCACCTGCATGGTTTAATATAATAATCCTTTCGAGTGCCTCAAGGGACATGATCAACCCGACTGGTCGGGACACGATTTCTAGCTGTAATATTAATTATTATATAAATAATAATACTGCCCAAAATATTGAGCATATTGAGTCAATAATTTTGGATCTCACCCATGATAAATCAAAGTAATAAATATTAAATATATATAATTAAATATTAATCACTAGAATTAAGAACTAATAATTATCCAAGATGTACGTTCTTCTTATAGTCAGTACAGAAGAATCTATCTCACCTCGATCCTCTTCAACATATACCGAATACGCTAATATATGCTAATGATCAAGACCAACCAATCTCAAGTATATACTACAACCTCTCACATAACGGTCGAATGTTATATAGGTTGTGAACTAATTATTACTATATAAGGAACCGATAATGTGATCTTCTGTGTGACACGACACACCACATTATCTACAATATAAAGTAATTAGACAACATTTGCATAACCATAGCGTGAATAAATATGCAAAACATGTGACAAATGAATTAAATATTCTCATAGATAAAGACTGGAAAATTAGGTAATACAAGCATAAAGTATGCTTGGATGTATACAACCCTAACAATCTCCCACTTATACTCAAAGCATGCTTTTGAAGTATACTATCTAGACAATGTCTATCTATCTCTCACTTATACTCAAAGCAATGCTGCCATACATCTCAAACCTATTCCTTCCACATGCCCTTCAAATGACTTTGAGGGCAACCCTTTCGTGAAAGGATCAGCTAGGTTGTCTTCAGATGCTATCATGGAGACAATAATCTTCCCTCTCTTCAAAAAATCTCGAATGAGATGATATTTGCGCTTGATATGTTTTCTTGCTTTGTGGGCCCGTGGTTCCTTCGAATTCACAATATCACCGGTATTATCACAATAAAGTGTAATACTCCTAGGCAAATTAGGAATCACACCCAAATCCTTTAGGAAGTACTTGAGCCATACCGCCTCTTTAGCTGCCTCTGAGGCTGCTACATTCTCGGCTTCCATGGTAGAGTTCTCTATGCATTCTACTCCACACTCCTCCAACTGATGGCTCCACCTCACAAAGTGAAAACATATCCGGAAGTTGAATTCGACTTTTCTTTATCCGAACTGAAATCTGAGTCAGTGTAACTAAGAGCACAAAGTGTATCCGATTGATATACAAGCATATTCTCCCTAGTCCTTATCAGGTACTTGAGTATATGCTTGATAGCAATCCAATGTCCCGGTCCTAGATTCGACTGATATCTCGCCACCATGCCTACAACATGACAAATATCAGGCCTAGTGCCAAGCATAGCATACATGAGGCTTCCCACTACAGAAGCATAAGGGACCAGCTTCATGTCATCTATCTCCTTATGTGTCCTAGGACACATAGCCTTAGATAGTTGAATTCCATGTCTGTAAGGTAAGAAACCTTTCTTGGAATTTTCCATACTAAACTGCTTTAGCACCGTATCGATATAGGATGCCTGAGATAAGCACAACATCCTTTTCTTGCGATCTCCATAGATCCTAATACCAAGAATGTGCGCAGCTTCTCCCAAATCCTTCATATTGAATTGATCAGATCGTAGTGACTTGATACCCTGTCCATGACGTTTCTCCGTTTCAGCCTTGAATTCTTTGAACTTATCAAAAGATTCAGACTTACATCGCATCAAATAGATGTATCCATATCTCGAATAATCATCTATAAACGTGATGAAGTATTCGAAACCACCCTTAGCCTGGATGTTCATTGGACCACATACATCGATGTGTACTAATTTCAGTATATTTTGTGTACGATTTCCTTTGCTTCGGAAAGACCTTTTAGTCATTTTCCCTTCTAGATAGGATTCGCAAATTTAAAATGACTCAACTTGGAGTGAATCCAATGAGCCATCGCTCACCAATGTTTGAATCCTTCTAAGGTTAATATGACCCAATCGTAAGTTCTACAAATATGTTTGATTTATGCTCGAAGGTTCTTTTCTTTTATTAGGATTAGTCAAAGAATTAAGCGATTTATAATTATGCAAGGGAGTTGGTGCAGCATTGATGATATAAAGTCCTTCATTATAAGTACTCGTACAAAAATATTCACTATTTATTTTAATAATTGCATTATCTACAAAAGAAACTGAATATCCATCACAATGTAATTTAGAAACTGAAATTAAATTCATTCTAAAATCAGGTACTAATAACACATTATTTAGGACTAGAATCTTATCATTAACTTTTAACTGCACGACTCCCACTGCAACAGCCTTCAGCCTGGAATAGTCGCCCAGCTAATAGTAATCTCATCCGCACTAAGTACTTTCGTTACTTAGAACCCCTACGAGTCATAACAAATATGATTAGTGGAGCCCGGATCTACTATCCACGAAGTGATAGAATAGGCAGCCAGACATGTTTTGACTACTAATGCATGAGATGTACCTTTCTTAGGGCAGTCACTCTTAAAATGCCCCTTCAGACCGCACTTATAGTATTTTCCGTTCGGCTTTTTGTTTCCCTCAGACTGAGGAGCCTTGCCCTAAGCTTTTAAGGTTGCCACTTGCTTCAGGCCAACCTGCTTTTTCTTCTTTCCCCATTTGGGTTTTGAAGAACTAGCACCGATTGCCGTAATAATTTGATGATAACCTTGTTTGAAGAGACCTTCAGCAGATTGAAGCTCTGTCAGAAGTTCCGCCAAAGTGTAAGTCCTGCGATTCATATTGTAGTTAAGGCGGAACTTCTCAAAGCATCTTGGCAAGCTACCCAAGATAATATCGACATGCGACTCGGTATCAATAGTGGCCCCCAGTATGCTCAGTTCGTTCAAATGAGACATCATTTTCAGAACATGATCCCTTACTAGAGTCCCTTCAGACATTTGGGTTGTCATCAACACCCTCATTGCATTTTGCCTAGCCACCCGGTTCTGATGACCAAACATCTCGGTGAGATTTTTCATCATCTCCACGGCTGAGGCCATCGTCTGATGCTGATGCTGCAATACATTTGTCAGTGAAGCGAAAATGTAACAGCGAGCCATCTCATCAGACTTTTCCCATTTTCGGAATTCAGCTAACTCTTCAAGAGTGGGATCCGGTTCTGGTTCCAAAGGGCTCTCCTCAGTTAACAAAAATTTATGCACCTCGGCAGTCAGGATAATGTCAAGATTTATTTTCCACTCGGCAAAGTTAGTGCCATCAAGTTTATTTTCTTTGAGAATAACAGCTAGTGGATTGAAAGACATATGAGAATAATATTAAAACACCATTCATCACATAATTCGACGCAAAATATATTGAAAAACCTTAAAACACAATATATATGCGGTCTACCAACACCTCGAAAAAACCACACATGCAAGCCACGTTAGTGTGGACGTTTACATATACATTTCTCAAGTAGATTTTAACGTCTTTAATTTTACATCTAGTCAAGATGCGTCTTGACAAGTAAAATTAATAATTGGTTCCTCATGGCCATGTATTAAATTAACATAGACTCCGATGTAAATCTTATTAATTAATACACCTAAGTGAACACCATAATTTAACAAACCTTAGAATATTATTTAATGATAATAGTCCTACAGATGGAGAGGTCCTATCATAAAAAATAACATTCACCTTTTTGTTATCTAATTTGAAGTTTAAAACTAGTGAGCTAATAATCAGCACATCCGATGTGGAGGAAGACTCTAATGTCAACGTACATGCTAATTATTTCACAATTTAAACCAATTATGGAGGCCAACTTGATAAAAAAAATCAATTATTAAAGTCACTTAGTTATTTTGAAAAATAAGGTTTTTAATTTTCTCGTCCTAACATGAAAGAAACATATCACGCATATATCCATACATGTCATACATCAAAAGAGTATAAACAACAATTAAAACTGGATAATTAAATCCAATTATCATGGCTTTTATTCCTCGTTTTGAATAACGAGAAAATCGTTGGCTCTTTTGCTCCCACTGCTTCAATCATCTCGTCACTTTTTCCCGGTTGGGGCACAAAAATTCCCAAATTTAGAAACTTCCTTCCATGCAAAATTAATTGCACAAGAAATTTCTAAATTAAAATTATTGTGCTCCAACGGACACAACGAACGGCGGATAAACAAATAGGACCATACACCGAAACAAACTTTCCCGAACAAGGCCGACCCGCTGCCCGACCCGACCCGCATCCCAGCAGCCTGCCCCTGGCCTGTAACAACCCCAAGATATTCGAGGTATATTACAGCGCCGTGAATCCCTACATGGGACCCACCAGGCTGGCCAAACATCATACTCATCGACTCACAGAACAACAGAATAACTCCTCGTCATAAAGACGCCCAACAAAATAATCCACCCGGTTCAACCGGTCAACATAACATCATAATTCGACACAAACACGATAAACAACAAAATAATCCAGATGAGTAAAAATTCTTAAGTACTCGAGTACTTCTATTAGTTCAAACAAAACCACAAAATATGAGAAGGTAGAAGACACTAAGACATCACTCGTGCACAATCATCACGCTCGGCCATCATCCGCATACTGGTCCAGCGCCCGTTCGTCTCGATGAATCTGACCTAAAATTCATAAAACGAATTTCCCCAAAATGGGTCCCCAGAGGGGTTAGCAATTACGCCAGTACAAGTAACCAGATGAACAACTTACATCTTACACATATAGTAAATGCATGCAATAAAGAAAAGCATAGTTCCAAGCACTCATTTCCGGAAATGCCAATATCAAATCACATTTGTAAAATGCACCACAATTAACTGTCGATCCACGTCTCTGTGGACCCCTACCGAGACCCCGTCGGATCTAACCCGTAGTGGTTAAAAGCAAGCTCGTCGATCCACGTCTCTGTGGACCCCTACCGAGACCCCGTCGGATCTAACCCGTAGTGAGCATACACACACACACACCATTTCTCATACAATACTACTATGTCAAGATTGTAAGTTCATAAGGATACTTGCCTCGATTAAATAGACGGTGACACGAACGGAACGGAAGAATCAAGCACGACCGCGAGGAACCGACGAAAATGAACCTAACGATTCGAATAGCACAATCACAACCACTTCTAAACGATTATGGAAATGGAATACACCCGGAAACCCGCCTACGATTCATGTATAATCGAATAAAAATAACAACGAGGGCGGACCACAACCAAACCCTCTCGATTTTGCAAAACTATGAAAATATACCATGAATTCGTAGGAGAACCAACAAAACCGACGAGATTAATCATGTACATCATGAGTTAATCTAACATACGGAACGAATCAGACAAAACATGAAAACCCCCTTCAATTTACCCAAAACAAGGTTTTTAGGAGTTTACCTTGAATAACGATGAAGAACACGATTAGAGGTTGATAATATACTCCAAAAACTCGAAGAAGATGATGGCTCGGAGTTGCTAAGCTTCAAATCGCCGGAAGACACCAAGGAAATCGCCCACGAGTCGGAGGAGGGGAGGAGGATGAAAAATGACCGAAATCGGTCAACTCCTGGGTTTATAAACCCAGGCTTCGTTACGTACGTTAGCCACCACACGCTAACGTACGTAAGCCGTATTACGTACGTAAGCCATAAGGGCCTTACGTACGTAACCAAAAAGGCAGAATCGCCTGAACTGATATCCACTAGGGCGTTACGTACGTAACCAAGAAGGGTGTTACGTACGTAACCAAAAAGGCAGAATTGCCTGAACTGATTTACACTAGGACGTTACGTACGTAACCAAAAGGGTGTTACGTACGTAACATTCCTTTCTGTGGAGTACAGGCCAGGAATGAAAGAGGGAGGTACCGAAAAAGAATCGAAATACAACGGTGAACAATTCACGATGGTACGGACGTTAGGGACCTGAAACGATGAACTTAAATGTCGAAGGAAAATATATTCCCGACTACTCAAAGGTTCGGAAAAACAATCAACAAACGAAATTTTCCCAAAAGTTTGGGAGAATTTACAAAACGGCCCAAACCTCCGGAATGTACGACACATGGTCGAAACGCCAAAAAAAAGCTCACAACGCCCATAACACGAGATGGATCTTTGGCAACCCCGAAACGACGGTTCCAAATGACGATTACGATAATATCCGAAAATAACAACATGAAACATCAAATCGAGTAAAACGAGTCCGAATCAAGCTCGAACGACAAAAAGGTTCAATATTAAATATCCTCAAAATGTCGATACGGTTACAAGCGAGTTGCCAAAAACGAAAATGTACTAAAATGAGAATAATAAGAGAAGGGAAAAAAGCGGATATTACATTCTACCCCTCTAAAAACAAGTTTCGTCCCGAAACTTAAGAAACAAATAACTCAGGGTACCTAGCACGCATGCTATCCTCGGTTTCCCAAGTTGCCTCTTCTACACCGTGTCTCGACCACTGTACCTTGACCAAAGGGATGGTCTTATGTATCAGTCGTTTCTCACGATGCTCCAAAATCTTCAAAGGGCGCTCTTCGAAAGTAATATCCTCGGCGACATCAATCTCACCATAATCGATGACGTGACTAGGATCCGGGACATATTTCCTCAGCTGGGAAATATGAAAAATGCTATGAACATAACTCAAGGCCGGAGGTAACGCCAGACGGTATGCCAACCCACCGACTCGCTCGAGAATCTCGAAGGGTCCAATAAATCTCGGACTAAACTTCCCTTTCTTCCCGAAACGAAAAACTCCCTTCGTCGGCGACACCTTTAGCAAAACGTGGTCTCCCACCTCGAATTCTAAAGGTCGACGATGGACGTCGGCATACGACTTTTGTCGAATCTGGGCAGTCAACATCCGTTCCCGAATTAATTCTATCTTCCGCCTCGTCTCTAAAACGACGTCCGGCTCGGTCCCGACTAAATAGGACGTCTCATTCCAACAAATTGGTGATCGACATCGCCGCCCATAAAGTGCCTCATACGATGCCATCCGAATCGACGCGTGCCAACTGTTGTTGTACATGAATTCGATCAATGGCAAATGTTCCTCCCAATCGCTACTCCAATCGAGGGCACAAGCACGCAATATATCCTCGAATGTCTGTATAGTGCGTTCCGACTGTCCATCTGACTGGGGATGAAAAGAGGTACTCAAATGCAAACGGGTACCCAACGCCTTATGCACCGCCTGCCAGAAGTGCGATACAAAACGGCCATCACGATCCGAAACAATAGACTTCGGAGTACCGTGAAGCCTCACAATCTGCGCGATAAACACACGAGCTAACTTCTCCGGCCCCAAGTGTCCTTGATGCCCGAAAATGTGCCGACTTGGTCGACGATCAACAATCACCCATACCATATTCATGCCCGACCTCGTTCTCGGCAAACTCGTAACGAAATCCATCGATATATCTTCCCATTTCCATTCGAACGAAGTGACTGCAATAACCAAACGATCGCGATGCTCGATTTTGACTGGCGACAAGTCAAACATCTCGCTACAAACTGTGCGACCTCCTCCTTCATATCATTCCACCAGAAATTTATTCTCAGGTCCTTGTACATCTTACTCGAACCAGGATGAACGGAATAAGGTGTAGCATGGGCCTCCCGTAAAATACTCTGCCTCAACTCTGAATCGTTCGGCACACAAAGCCGACTCTGGAATCTCAAAACACCATCCTCGTGAATCACAAATCCAGGAGACTTTCCTTTAAGAACGTTCTCTCGGATTTGAGTAATCATCGGATCCTCTAACTGCTTCAGTTTAATTTCATCGATCAAAGACGACGAAATCTCCAAAGCACAAAGTTGCCCGACAGTTCCCGGCAAGAAAACCTCAATATCTAACTCGATCAAAGCCCGCCGAAGCTCAGACTGAGACGTAAGGATCTCAAGCGTTCACAATGCAATCGGTTTCCGACTCAAGGCGTCGGCCACGACGTTCGCCTTGCCCGGATGATAAAGAATTTCGAGGTCATAATCCTTAATCAGCTCTAACCACCTCCTCTGCCTCATATTCAACTCCTGCTGAGTAAATATGTATTTCAGACTTTTATGATCGGAAAAATCTGACATGCAGAGCCGAAAAGATAGTGACGCCAAATCTTGAGCGCGAAAACGACTGCCGCTAACTCCAAATCATGAGTAGGGTAGTTCAGCTCATACGGCCTCAACTGTCTCGACGCATAGGCAATGGTCTTGCCGTGCTGCATCAATACGCACCCAAGACCCTGACCCGAAGCATCGCTATAAACGGCAAAACCCTCGTTGCCACACGGCAATGCCAAAACTGGGGCTGAAGTCAAACGCCTCTTCAGCTCCTCAAAACTCGACTGCCTTTCGTCATTCCAGACGAACTTCTCGGACTTCTGGAGCAACTGTGTAAGTGGCCGAGCTAGTTTTGAGAAACCTCGACGAACCTACGGTAGTAGCCACCAATCCCAAGAAACTACGGACCTCCTTCACATTCTTGGGCGGCGCCCAATCCAACACTGCCTCAATCTTCTGCGGATCCACTTGGACTCCCTCGGCTGAAATCATGTGACCCAAAAACATCACTTCCTTCAGCCAGAACTCACATTTCGAGAACTTCGCATAGAGTTGCTCGGTCCTCAAAATATCTAACACTATCCGCAAATGATGGGCATGCTCTTCCTCATTCCTCGAATAGATAAGAATATCGTCAATGAAGACGACTACACACTTATCCAAATACTCGATAAAGACTTTGTTCATCAACTGCATGAACACCGCCGGCGCATTAGTTAACCCGAAAGGCATAACTATAAACTCATAATGTCCGTATCTCGTCCGAAAAGCTGTTTTCGGCACATCGGACTCCCTCACCCGGAGCTGATAGTACCCCGATTTTAAGTCAATCTTCGAGAATACCGCAGCTCCCTGCAACTGGTCGAATAAGTCATCAATTCTTGGCAAGGGATACTTGTTCTTGATGGTCACCTTGTTTAGTTCGCGATAGTCGATACACAAACGCAGTGAACCATCCTTCTTCCGCACGAACAGGACCGGTGCACCCCAAGGCGAGGCGCTCGGTCGAACATACCCCGACTCAAGAAGCTCACTCAACTGCTTCTTTAACTCGGACATCTCTGAAGGTGCCATGCGATAGGGCGCCTTCGAAATAGGAGCCGCGCCCGGCTCTAACTCTATAGCAAACTCGACCTCACGATCCGGTGGCAATCCCGGTAACTCGTCAGGAAATACATCAGGAAACTCGCTAACGATTGGAATCGACGAAAGCTCGACTCCACCACTCTCCGCCTGCAAGGCGTAGCACCAATAGCCAGTACACCCCTTACGCAGGAGTCTCATCGCCTTCAAGGCGTTAATAACGAACTTCTGGTTTCCCCTCTTTCGCCCCGCGAAAGAGTGCTCGGTGCCGTCCTCGGCTAACATAGTGATGATTCTCGTGCGGTAGTTCATGATCGCACCATGCCGCTCGAGCCAATCATCCCCAAGAATCAAATCCTCACCCTCGATACTCACAACAATAAGATTAGAGGGCCAAGTCCTCTCACAAATAAGTACAGAACAGTCTCGAACCTCCTGATCACCAACGATCCTATCACCGCTAGGAAGTTTAACGATGAAGGGTTCACAAGGCATCAAACAGTCGAGACTCAAACGGAGCACACAATCCAAAGATATGAACGAATGCGTAGCACCGGAATCGAAAAGCACACTGACAGGGTGAGAAAGAATATAAACGGTACCTGTCGCCACGGTAGCCGCTGGGTCATCGGCTCTCCGCATCTCATAGACACGCGGGTGGGCTGAGCCGACATTGGAAGCTCCCCCCTTTGAGGGCTGACCCCGACCTCTCCCCCGACTAGCACTCGGCGGAGATTGAGGAGCAAACGATCCCTGATTCACACTTGGTTCCCTAGGCGCTGGAATGGAAGCCCGGGCACCAAGAATTCTCTCCCTCTCAGCACAGAAAGCAGCCTTGTGGCCCGGCTGGCCACACTGATTACACGTCAGTAAAGGGCTCAAACAAGTACAACTGACGTGGCCTGTACGACCACAATTGAAACACTTCACATCACGGAAAGGAGCACTGGTAGTTCCACGAGGACCCCCAGCGGAACGAGCTGGACCACCGCCGGCGGGGAAGTTAGCGGATTGGGAACTCTGCTGACCCCGCCCCCCCCCCCCCCCCCCATTGTGGCCCGAAAAGTTCCCAGCGGACTTATGTTTCTTACTCTCGCGGGCCGCCTCACTCGCCGTCACAGACATATCGTAAGCAAGGGCCCTGCTCTGGTAATCTTTCAAGGTAGTGCATACGAGCCCCGACATATAGTCCCGAATCGACAACTTCATCCGTCTGGAAAAATGGAAAATTTTGTCGCTCTCCTCGACAACTTGGGTCTTCACATAACCCAACTCCTTTTTGAAATCAGCAATAGCTTGAGATACGGGGATATCCCGCGGTTTAGCATCATAAAAAGCGTGTACCCGAGCCTGTCTGACCGGCCACGGGAAATATTCAGTCTCCATCAATTCTTGAAACTCAGCCCACGAAGCAGCATGATCTCTTGGCCCAACGGCCTCCCACCAGTCCGTAGCGTCCCCTGTGAGAAAGTATTGAGCAATAGGGACTTTACGGTCCTCGGGACAGTTGGTAGCAGTGAAGACTTTAGATATCTCCTTGATCCACCCTTCCCAGCCAATCGGGTCTGAAGCTCCCGAAAACTGAGGAGGATGCATCTTGATGACATCTTGGAGCCAACGGTCTGCTCCGCCCCGATTAACATGGGCCTGTTCCGGGTTCTGAACTGCCTGAGCTATTGCCGCCATTTGGTTCACCATTTGTTGCATAACAGCCGCAATACCAAGGTCAGCGCGCTCCTGAGAAGAAGCATGACTGTGGCGGTCGCCGGTACTGCCGGCTCCCGAAGACTGCGACGTGGCCGCCCCACCGGCTGCCCCACGTCCCCGGCCGCGTCCACGACCACGACCGCGACCACGACCTCTTCCAGCATCCATACTGGAGTTAAATAAGTAGCAAAAGCCATACGAGGGTAAGTACGAGAAAAGAACAATCACAAGTCGAGAATCAAAGGTACGATACAAGGAAATAATGAACAGAGGAAGGAAAACTTACGGACACTGGTAGTACCGGAATCATGGCAGCGTGACGATGATGTGCAAAACTAAACACCACAAGACCCAATAACCCGACAAGCCTAGGTATCCTTAAACCTAGTGCTCTGATACCATTTTCTGTAACACCCCCAAGATATTCGAGGTATATCACAGCGCCGTGAATCCCTACATGGGACCCACCAGGGTGGCCAAACATCATACTCATCGACTCATAGAACAACAGAATAACTCCTCGTCATAAAGACGCCCAACAAAATAATCCACCCGGTTCAACCGGTCAACATAACATCATAATTCGACACAAACACGATAAACAACAAAACAATCCAGACGAGTAAAAATTCTTAAGTACTCGAGTACTTCTATTAGTTCAAACAAAACCACAAAATATGAGAAGGTAGAAGACACTAAGACATCACTCGTGCACAATCATCACGCTCGGCCATCATCCGCATACTGGTCAGTAGCGTTCGTCTCGATGAATCGACTGAAATTCATAAAAGCGAATTTCCCCAAAATGGGTCCCAGAGGAGTTAGCAATTACGCCGATAAGTAACCAGATGAACAACTTACATCTTACACATATAGTAAATGCATGCAATAAAGAAAAGCATAGTTCCAAGCACTCATTTCCGGAAATGCCAATATCAAATCACATTTGTAAAATGCACCACAATTAACCGTCGATCCATGTCTCTGTGGACCCCTACCGAGACCCCGTCGGATCTAACCCGTAGTGGTTAAAAGCAAGCTCGTCGATCCACGTCTCTGTGGACCCCTACCGAGACCCCGTCGGATCTAACCCGTAGTGAGCATACACACACACACACCATTTCTCATACAATACTACTATGTCAAGATTGTAAGTTCATAAGGATACTTGCCTCGATTAAATAGACGGTGACACGAACGGAACGGAAGAATCAAGCACGACCGCGAGGAACCGACGAAAATGAACCTAACGATTCGAGTAGCACAATCACAACCACTTCTAAACGATTATGGAAATGGAATACACCCGGAAACCCGCCTACGATTCATGTATAATCGAATAAAAATAACAACGAGGGCGGACCACAACCAAACCCTCTCGATTTTGCAAAACTATGAAAATATACCATGAATTCGTAGGAGAACCAACAAAACCGATGAGATTAATCATGTACATCATGAGTTAATCTAACATACGGAACGAATCGGACAAAACATGAAAACCCCCTTCAATTTACCCAAAACAAGGTTTTTAGGAGTTTACCTTGAATAATGATGAAGAACACGATTAGAGGTTGATAATATACTCCAAAAACTCGAAGAAGATGATGGCTCGGAGTTGCTAAGCTTCAAATCGCCGGAAGACACCAAGGAAATCGCCCACGAGTTGGAGGAGGGGAGGAGGATGAAAAATGACCGAAATCGGTCAACTCCTGGGTTTATAAACCCAGGCTTCGTTACGTACGTTAGCCACCACACGCTAACGTACGTAAGCCGTATTACGTATGTAATCCATAAGGGCCTTACGTACGTAACCAAAAAGGCAGAATCGCCTGAACTGATATCCACTAGGGCGTTACGTACGTAACCAAGAAGGGTGTTACGTACGTAACGAAAAGGGTGTTACGTACGTAACATTCCTTTCTGTGGAGTACAGGCCAGGAATGAAAGAGGGAGGTACCGAAAAAGAATCGAAATACAACGGTGAACAATTCACGATGGTACGGACGTTAGGGACCTGAAACGACGAACTTAAATGTCGAAGGAAAATATATTCCCGACTACTCAAAGGTTCGGAAAAACAATCAACAAACGAAATTTTCCCAAAAGTTTGGGAGAATTTACAAAACGGCCCAAACCTCCGGAATGTACGACACATGGTCGAAACACCAAACAAAAGCTCACAACGCCCATAACACGAGATGGATCTTTGGCAACCCCGAAACAGCGGTTCCAAATGACGATTACGATAATATCCGAAATAACAACATGAAACATCAAATCGAGTAAAACGAGTCCGAATCAAGCTCGAACGACAAAAAGGTTCAATAATAAATATCCTCAAAATGTCGATACGGTTACAAGCGAGTCGCCAAAAACGAAAATGTACTAAAATGAGAATAATAAGAGAAGGGAAAAAAGCGGATATTACATGGCCGACCCGCAGCAGGTCAGTCCTTCGGCCGAGACCGCCTGTTGTGGCCGAGTCCCGATCGGCAACAGCCTGGTCCCGATCGGTTCGTCCGATCATGACTCCTTTTCGCGCTGGACTTCTTTTCCTTCGGTAGTTTGTGTATTCCAATTCGCTTACAATTTGACACCAAATAAAATACAACGAATTTACGACAAAATTACAAGGAAAAATAAATCATACTCTACCCATGGATTTTCTCATGGGAAAAACTTTATACATGCCTCAAAACCGGGCCAAATTACCAAAACGCGTAAATAAATAAAAAAATATCACATAACCATAATAATTGGACCATATTCACCTGCAAGACAATTTCTAGCAAAAATATTCCAAATATCATACCATATTTTTTTGAGCAAAATATATCATACCATATGAATATTTAAATTGCTAGCAAATTAATCACAAATTAATTAAATTGAACATACCAGCTCTGATACCAATTGTTGGAATATAAAACGCATCGGAAGCGATATCGATGGAAGAATAGATTTGGTTTCATAAACTAACCAACAAAATCGGGGATCTATTTAGGCTTGTCAATTAATTAAATAAACAGACTAATTAACAATTTAAATATACGTATTTACACAGTAGAATTGGTAATTCATATCTTTGAAGCGAAGTGGTAGAAAATTCCCTTTTGGATCGATCGAGCTACTCAATGTACTCCTCTTCGATCTTCTCATGTTTCTACCTCAAGATCTTCTAGAGTATATCCCGCCTATATCCGGATGTCGTGTGGGAAACAATCTACGGACTGCTTGGACTGTAATATGGATCGGCCGAACAAATTTTTCTTTCAAAAATTACCTTACAAATTTTCTCTCTATTTTTCTTGAATATTTGTGTATTTAGAAAAATATTGTGTTAGCTAAATATTGGAATCCAAGACACAAGTCAAGATCCACAATTAAACACAAAATTAGAGCAAAATCGAAATTTTTTTGCCAAGAAGAGTGAAAAAATCAGCCCCCATGAAGTCCTATTTATAGGTGTTTTGGGCTACTCTAGGGACCTTAAGGAGGATAAGGTAAGGACTCCCAATAGATATCATCTTTACAATATTAGGACTCTTCCTAATATAACGACTCTATTAATATCAACTTAGTCCACTAAAAGGTTGATATTGCACTTCCTACCAAAATCCCAAATTACAAAATTGGACTCCTTTTTGAATTAATTATTTTCTATGTTTAAGATATTTTATGTCCATTAATTAATTTAAGCTACTCACAACTTTTAATTAATTAATGTGTTATACATGAGTATACCACTCGAGCTTTATTATTATATCGGAAAATTAATTCCACTTGCAGGGTTTAATATAATAATCCTTTCAAGTGCCTCAAGGGACATGATCAACCCGACTGGTCGGGACATGATTTCTAGCTATAATATTAATTATTATATAAATAATAATATAGCCCAAAATATCAGGCATATTGAGTCAATCATTTTGGCTCTCACCCATGATAAATCAAAGAAATAAATATTCAATATATATAATTAAATATTAATCACTAGAATTAAAAAATAATAATTGCCCGAGATGTACGTTCTTCTTATAGTTAGTACAGAAGAATCTATCTCACCTCGATCCTATTCAACGTATACCGAATACGCTAATATATGCTAATGGTCAAGACCAACCAATCTCAAGTATATACCACAACCTCTCACATAACGGTCTAATGTTGTATAGGTTGTGAACTAATTATTACTATATAAGGAACCGATAATGTGATCTTCTGTGTGACATGACACACCACATTATCTACAATATAAAGTAATTAGACAACATTTGCATAACCATAGCGTGAATAAATATGCAAAATATGTGACAAATGAATAAATATTCTCATAGATAAAGACCGGGAAATTAGGTAATACAAGCATAAAGCATGCCTTGATGTATACAACTCTAACAATATCAACCGCAAGTACCACAGCCTACGACATTTCGTATAGGAAGGAGATATAGTTGTAGTCAGGGTTGCATCGGAAGATAATCTTGTTGATGGAATACCCACAAGATATTCAGGGCATATTACAGCGCCGTGGGCCCCTACCTGGGACCCACCAGGCTAAATAGGAAATACCACTCGTCTAACCATCACAGTTAGGGAGAAAACATACATCACCAGGACGAAAATTAAATAAAACGCCTGGTATAACCGACAAAGCAGACATCACTGACAATCATGAATAACATTTAATAATACAAACCGAAATCCAATTAAAATGCCTAGGTACTCGCGAGTACTATCTATAAGTTTATAAGTTCGAAACAACCATATCGAAATGGACAACGGATATAAAGACACTCAATTGCACATGTCAACAACCCTGACCATCATCCTCGTACTGTCTCAGTGCCCGCTCGTTCGGCTGAACATAACCTGAAATTCATAACAAGAATTTCCCCAAAACGGGTCCCCAAAGGGGTTAGCAATTACGCTGGTACAAGTAATCAAGGCAAAACATTCGCTTACAGATTTCATAGTACATGCATCAAGTTATTTCAAAAACCAAACCAGACATGTCTTTTCCGGAAACAAACAGTCAATAATCAATTTGCCTAGGACCGGGGTGAATCCACTGGTCCCATTCGAGGCCTCTAAGGACCCTCCCGAACTAGCCATATCATAAAACAAATCACGCACAGGCATCGCCTAGGACCGGGGTGAAGCCACTGATCCCATGCGAGGCCTCTAAGGACCCTCCCAAACTGGCTAGCGAATCAAGCTCGTGAATCCGGAGTGAAGTCACGGATTCCCCCGAGGCCTCGTCAGACCCTCCCGGAGTGAGCACAGCATACACAAATACATCACCATTTCATGTTAAGCATAAAAGTTTCCAAGAGTACTTGCCTTGAGTAATTGACGACGATACGAACGGAAAGAAGAATCAACCACGATCGCTAAGAAATGACAAACCCGAACCTAACGATTCGAAGAACACAATCACAACCATTTCTAAACGAGTATGGAAATGGAATACACCCGGAAACCCACCTACGATTCATGTAAGTTCGTACAAAAACAACGACGAGGACGGATCGCAACCGAACCTTCTCGATTTCACAAATACCACGAAACGTATCATGAACTCGTACGGAAAACAAGAATACCACCAATATTAATCATATACATCATGGATTAATCAATAATACAGAACGAATCGGACAAAAACTCAAAACCCCCCCAAATTTCTCAAAAATAGGGTTCTAGGAGATTACCTTGGATTAAGGACCAATAACACGAGTACATGTTGTTAATATACACCAAGAACTCAAGGAATTTGATAGTTGAAGTGATGGGAAGAATAAATCGCCTCCGAATCGCCCTTGGATCACTCGGCTGCGGGGAAGGAAAAGAAATGAGTAAAGTGGCGAATCTGGGTCAACTCTCTCGTATATATAACCAGAGGGCTTAGCGTGCGCTAACGATCCACGGTTAGCATGCGCTACCCAGCCAAAACTAGTCCAGAACCTGCGGTTCTGGCCCGTTAGCGTGCGCTACAGGAAAATAGCGTGCGCTAACAGTCCCTTGATAGCGCGCGCTATCAGGCCATAGCGTGCACTACCTGATCACCAGACCGAGTCCAGAAGCATTCTGCCCAGTCCGCACTACCGAATTACTGCACGCTACCGGACACCCAGTGTGCGCTAAGTCTAAATCATAGCGTGCGCTAATATACAAATTTAGCGTGCGCTAAGCTGCTCGTCCAGAGAGCAGAGAGCAAAAACAACCTACTGCCACTGTTGCGCTCGAGTCACTGGCACGCGCTATAAAACGATCGTAGCATGCGCTACTCAACAACACTAGCATGCGGTATACTACATAAATAGCGCGTGCTAGACAACATAATTACCAAACAGCCCAAAATACCTGAAACACACGATACACGATCGAAACATCAAACAAAAGCTCACAAACACGCATAATAACATAAGGTGGATTCACGGCAACCCTGAAACGGCGGTTCCGAACAATGATTACGAGAATCGAACCCAATAACGACGGAAAAGGCCCAATAAATGCGGAATTGAGTAAAACAAGCCCGAAACAAGCTCGGATGACAAAAAGTCCAGTATTAAGTATTCTCGAAATACCAATATGGTTACAACCGATTCACTAAAATGAGAAATACACAAAAATGAAAAATACCAGAAAAAGGAAAAATGCGGATATTACATTCTCCCACTCTAAAAACAAGTTTCGTCCCGAAACTTAAGAAACGAACAACTCGGGGTACCTAGCACGAATGCGATCCTCGGTTTCCCAAGTGGCCTCCTCTACACCATGTCTCGACCACTACACCTTGACCAATGGAATGGTCTTATGCCTCAGTCGCTTCTCACGGTGCTCTAAAATCTTCAAAGGACGCTCCTCGAAGGTAATATCCTCAGCGATATCGATCTCACCATAGTCGATAACGTGACTAGGATACGGAACATATTTACTCAGCTGGGAAACATGGAAAACGCTATGGACGTGGCTCAAAGCCGGAGGCAACGCCAAACAGTATGCCAACTCGCCGACCCTCTCAAGAAGCTCAAAGGGTCCAATAAATCTCGGACTCAACTTCCCCTTCTTCCTGAAGCGGAAAACTCTTCTCGTCGGCGACACCTTCAGCAAAACGTGGTCTCCCACCTCGAATTCCAAAGGTCGACGACCAACGTCAGCATAGGACTTCTATCGAATCTGAGCAGTCAACATCCTCTCCCGAATCAATTCCACCTTCCGCCTCGTCTCCAAGGTGATATCCGGTTCGGTCCCGACCAAATCGGACGCCTCGTTCCAGTAAATCGGCGATCGACATCGCCGCCCATAAAGCGCCCCATACGGTGCCATCCTGATCGATGTGTGCCAACTATTGCTATACGTGAACTCGATCAACGGTAAATGTTCCTCCCAG
Source organism: Orobanche coerulescens (assembly GCA_033398695.1). Classification (NCBI taxonomy): domain Eukaryota; kingdom Viridiplantae; phylum Streptophyta; class Magnoliopsida; order Lamiales; family Orobanchaceae; genus Orobanche; species Orobanche coerulescens. The sequence goes on along the minus strand of CM065805.1, from coordinate 21,158,425 downwards.
TCACTGCTCCAATCGAGAGCACAAGCACGCAACATATCCTCAAATGTCTGGATAGTGCGTTCCGACTGCCCATCCGACTGAGAATGAAAAGAAGTACTCAGAAGAAAACGAGTACCCAACGCCTTATGTACCGCCTGCCAAAAGTGTGATACATAACGGCCATCCCGATTCGAAACAATAGACTTCGGGGTACCGAAAGCCTCACAATCTGCGCAATAAACACACGAACTAACCTCTCTGGGCCCCAAGTATCCTTGATGCCCAGAAAATGTGCCGACTTGGTTAGACGATACACAATCACCCAAACTATATTCATACCAGACTTCGATCTCGGCAAGCTCGTGACGAAGTCCATCGAAATATCTTCCCATTTCCATTCCGGAATGGGAAGCGACTGCAATAACCCAGCTGGTCGCTGGTGCTCGATTTTGACATGCTGACAAGTCAAACATCTCGCTACAAACCGTGCGACCTCCTCCTTCATGTCGTTCCACTAAAAGTTCCTCCTTAGGTCCTTGTACATCTTACTCGAACCAGGATGAACTGAGTAAGGCGTAGCATGGGCCTCACGCAAAATACTCTGCCTCAGATTCAAGGATTTCGAGGTCATAATCCTTAATCAACTCCAACCATCTCCTCTGCCTCAGATTCAACTCTCGCTGAGTAAATATGTACTTCAAACTTTTATGATCGGTAAAAATCTGACATGCAGAGCCAAAAAGATAGTGACGCCAAATCTTGAGCGCAAAAACAACTGCCGCTAACTCCAAATCGTGAGTAGGGTAGTTGAACTCATACGGCCTCAACGGTCTCGACACGTACGCGATGGTCTTGCCGCTGAATCAACATGCACCCAAGACCCTGACCCGAGGCATCAGTATATACGGCAAAACCCTCATTGCCACATGGCAACGCTAAAATCGGGGCTGAAGTCAAACGCCTCTTCAACTCCTTAAAACTCAACTGCCTCTCGTCATTCCGGACGAACTTCTCAGATTTTTGAAGCAACTGTGTAAGTGGCCGAGATAGTTTCGAGAACCCCTCGACGAAACTACGATAGTAGCCAGCCAAACCCAAGAAACTACGGACATCCTTCACATTCTTAGGTGGTGCCCAATCCAACACTGCCTCAATCTTCTGTGGATCCACACGGACCCCCTCGGCTGAAATCACGTGACCCAAAAACATCACCTCCTTCAGCGAGAACTCACATTTCAAGAACTTTGCATAGAGTTGCTCGGTCCTAAAAATGTCTAGCACCACACGAAGATGATGCGCATGTTTCTCCTCGTTCTTCAAATAAATAAGGATATCGTCAATGAAGACGACGACGACACACTTATCCAAATACTCGATAAAGACCTTGTTCATAAACTGCATGAATACTGCCGGCGCGTTAATTAACCTGAAGGGCATAACCACAAACTCATAATGTCCGTATCTCGTCCGAAAAGCTGTTTTCGGAACATCGGACTCCTTCACCCCAAGCTGATAGTACCCCGATCTCAAGTCGATCTTCAAGAATACCGCAGCTCCCTGCAACTGATCAAACAAGTCATCGATCCTCGGTAAGGGATACTTGTTCTAGATGGTCACCTTGTTTAGCTCGCGATAGTCGATACATAAACGCAGCGAACCATCCTTATTCCGCACAAACAGAACAGGTGCGCCCCAAGGCGAAGCGCTCGGTCGAATATACCCAGACTCAAGAAACTCACTCAACTGCTTCTTCAACTCAGCCATCTCTGAAGGTGCCATGTGATACGGCATCTTCAAAATTGGAGCCACACATGGCTCTAACTCGATAGCGAACTCTACCTCATGATCTGGTGGCAACCTAGTAACTCGTCAGGAAAGACATCAGGGAACTCACTAACGACTGGAATCGATGAAAACTCGACTCCACCATCCCCCGCCTTCAGGGCGTAGCACCAATAACCAGTACACCCCTTCCGCAGGAGTCTCATCGCCTTCAAGGCGTTAATTATGAACTTCTGGTTTCCCTTTACGAACTTCAGGTGCTCGGTGCCGTACTCGGCTAACATAGTGATGATTCTTGTGCGGTAGTTCATGATTGCACCATGCCGCTCGAGCCAATTATCCCCTAGAATCAAATCCTCACCCTCAAAATTCACAACAATAAGATTAGAGAGCCAAGCCCTCTCACAAATAAACACAGAACAGTCTAGGACCTCTCGATCACCAATGATTCTATCACCGCTAGGAAGTTTAACGATGAAAGGCTCGCAAGGCGACAAGCAGTTAAGACTCAAATGGCGCACACACTCTAGAGAGATGAATGAATACGTAGCACCCGAATCAAAAAGCACACTGACAGGATGAGACTGAATATGAGCGGTACATGTGGCCATGGTGGCTGCTGGATCATCGGCCCTCCTCATCTCGTAAACACGTAGATGAGCGGAGCCGACACTAGAAGCTCCCCCTCTAGCGGGCTGAGCTCGACCTCTCCCACGACTGGCACTTGGCGGAGACTACGGAGCAAACGATCCCTAGTTCACACTCGGCTCCTTAGGCGCTGGAAAAGAAGCCTGGGCACCAAGAAACTGCCCTACCCGCTCACAAAAAGAAGCCTTGTGGCCCGACTGACCACAAGTATGACAAGTCAACTGCGAACGAGGACACTCCCGGTTCCTATGGCCCGACTTGCTACAGTTAAAGCATCTGACATGACGAGTGGAGGCATTGGTAGTACCTCGAAATCCCCTAGAGAAACGAGCCGAACCGCCCGCGGGAATATTTGCAGACTGAGATTTCTGTTGAACTCCATCCTTGTGACCCGAAAAGTTACCGACATACTTTTGTTTCTTACTTTATCGAGCTGCCTCACTGGCCGTCAAGGACATATCATAAGCAAGAGCTCTACTCTGATAGTCCTTTAGGGTGGTGCAGGCGAGCCCAGACATGTAATCACGAATCTTCGGTTAGAAAAGTGGCAAATCTTGTCGTCCTCAACCTGGGCCTTCACATAGCCCAATTCCCAGTTGAAATCTGCAATGGCCTGAGAAATCGGAATATCTCGAGGCTGAGCATCATAAAAAGCATGGACTCGGGCCAGACGAACCGGCCACGGACAATATTCAGCTTCCACAAGGCCCGTGAACTCGGCCCAAGAAGCAACATGATCCTGAGGCTCAACGGCCTCCCACCAATCAGCAGCCTCCCCGGTGAGAAAATACTGGGCGATAGGGACCTTACGATCCTCAGGGCAGTTGGTGGAAACAAAGATCTTAGACATCTCCTTGATCCACCTCTCTCAGTCGATCGGGTCTGAAGCCCCAGAGAATTGAGAAGGATGCATCTTGATGACGTCTTGAAGCCAGCAATCTGTTCCGGCCTGAGCAGTACGAGCCAGAGCCAGGTTTTGAACCGCCTGGCTATAGTAGCCATTTGGTTCACCATTTGTTGCATCATAGCTGCAACACCAATGTCGGAGCCATTGTCGTGTGTATAGTCTTGGGTGGCAGTGTGGCCCTGATGACCATCATTACTGGTAGCTCCCGAAGAGTGTGATGTGGCCGCCCCACTGGCTGCCCCACATCCCCGGCTGCATCCATGACCGCGGCCACGACCTCTACCACGACCTCTTCCAGCATCCATACTGGAGATAAGGAGTAGCAAAAGCAATTTAATGATAAGTACGAGAGGAAAAACAGTCACAATTCAAGAAACAGAAGTACGATACAAGAAAACAAGGGATAGAGTACGGAAAAATTACGAGCACTCGAAGTACCGAGATATGGCAGCAGGGTGACGATATGCAAAACAAAACATGACTAGACCCAATTAACCGACAAGCCTAGGTATCCATAAACCTAGTTTCTCCAATACCATTTTCTGTAACACCCCCAAGATATTTAGGGCATATTACAGCACCGTGGGCCCCCTACCTGTGACCCACCAGGCTAAATAAGAAATACCACTCGTCTGACCATCACAGTTAGCGAGAAAACACACATCACGAGGACGAAAATTAAATAAAACACCTGGTATAACCGGCAAAGCAGACGTCACTGACAATCATGAATAACATTTAATAATATAAACTGAAATCCAATTAAATGCCTAAGTACTCGCGAGTACTATCTATAAGTTTATAAGTTAGAAATAACCATATCGAAATGGACAACGGAAATAAAGACACTCAATTGCACATGTCAACAACCCTGACCATCATTCTCGTACTGTCTCAGTGCCCGCTCGTCTGGCTGAATATAACCTGAAATTCATAACAAGAATTTCCCCAAAACGGGTCCCCAAATGGGTTAGCAATTACACTAGTACAAGTAATCAAGGCAAACAATTCGCTTACACATTTCATAGTACATGCATCAAGTTATTTCAAAAACCAAAACCATAAATGTCGTTTCTGGAAACAAACAGTCAATAATCAATTTATCTAGGACCGGGGTGAAGCCACTGGTCCCATTCGAGGCCTCTAAGGAACCTTCCGAACTGGCCATATCATAAAAAAAAATCACGCACAGGCATCGCCTAGGACCGGGGTGAAGCCACTGATCCCATTCGAGGCCTCTAAGGACCCTCCCGAATTGGCTAGCGAATCAAGCTCGTGAATCCGGAGTGAAGTTACGGATTCCCTCGAGGCCTCGTCAGACCCTCCCGGAGTGAGTATAACACACACAAATACATCACCATTTCATGTTAAGCATAAAAGTTTCCAAGAGTACTTGCCTTGAGTAATTGACGACGACACCAACGGAAAAGAAAATCAACCATGATCGCTAGGACCGACAAACCCGAACCTAATGATTTAAAGAACACAATCACAACCATTCGAGGCCTCTAAGGACCCTCCCGAACTGGAGAAATCGCCTCCAAATCGCCCTTGGATCACTCGGCCGTGGGGAAGGAAAAGAAATGAGTAAAGTGGCGAATCTGGGTCAACTCTCTGGTATATATAACCAGAGGGCTTAGCGTGCGCTAACGATCCACGGTTAGCGTGTGCTACCCAGCCAAAACTAGTCCAGAACCTGCGGTTCTGGCCCGTTAGCTTGCACTACAGGAAAATAGCGTGCGCTAACAGTCCCTTGATAGCCCACACTATCGGGCCATAGCGTGCGCTACCTGATCACCAGACCGAGTCCAGAAGCATTATGCCCAGTCTGGACTACCCAATTAGCGCGCGCTATCAGACACCCAGCGTGCGCTAAGTCTAAATCATAGTGTGCGCTAGGCTGCTCGTCCAAAGAGCAGAGAGCAGAAACAACCTACTGCCACTGCTGTGCTCGAGTCACTGGCGCGCGCTACAGAACGATCGTAACATGCGGTACTCAACGACACTAGCGTGTGCTATACTACAAAAATAGCGCGCGCTACACAACAGAATTACCAAACGGCCCAAAACAACTGAAACACACGATACACGATCGAAACATCAAACAAAAGCTCACAAACACGTATAATAACATAAGGTGGATTTACGTCAACCCCGAAACGGTGGTTCCGAACAACGATTATGATAATCGAACCCAATAGCGCCGGAAAAGCCCAATAAACGCGGAATTGAGTAAAACAAGCCCGAAACTTGCTCGGATGACAAAAAGTCCAGTATTAAATATTCTCGAAATACCAATACGGTTACAAGCGAGTCACTAAAATGAGAAATACACAAAATAAAAAATACTAGAAAAAAGGAAAAATGCGGATATTACAGCTGACCCTTTCACGAAAGGCCTACCCTCAAAAGTTTTTGAAAGGCATGTGGAAGGAATGGGATTACGGTGTATGGTAGCATTGCTTTGAGTATAAGTGAGAGAAATGAGAGACTATGTAATAGAGTAGTATACTTAAAAGCATGCTTTGAGTATAAGTGGGAGATTGTTAGGGTTGTATACTGTAAAGCATACTTTATGCTTGTATTACCTTATTTCCGTGTAACTACCTATGAGAATATTAATTATATTTAATCACATGTTTTGCATATTTATTCACGTTATGGTTATGCAAATGAAATGTCTAATTATTTTATGTAGATAATGTCGTGTGTTGGTGTCACATGGAAGATCACATTATCGATGCCTTATAAAATAATAAAATAGTTCACAACCTATATAATTATTAGACAAATTATATAATTCTTATGTGTATGCTCGAGATTAGTTGGTCTTGACTATTAGCATACATTAGCGTATTTGCATACGTTGAACTGGATTGAGGTGAGATATTGTCTTCTGTACTGACTGTAAGAAGAGCGTAAATCTCTGATAATTATTATTTCTTAATTCTATGTATATAATATTAATTGTGTATTTATAATACTTATTGCTTTGATTTACCATGGGTGAGAGTCAAAATGATCGACTTAATAAGCCTCGTATCTTGGACAATAATATTATTTATATGAAAGTTATTATTATTACTAGAAATCGTGTCCCGACTCGTGCAGATTGATGATGTCCCCTTGAGGAGATCGATAATGAATATTATATTAAATCCTGCAGGTGGATTTAATTCCGATATGATAATAAGGTTCGAGTGATACTACTCTTGGATAAGATATTAATTAATTAAAGTTGTCAGTTTTAATACACGTACTTTATATGAATTGTTAGCTCTGGCGTTCCTTCACTATTGTCACTCTGTAATCACTTATTGAGATGTTGTCGATGTTGATTTTCGAGTTTCGTACCCTTCAAATCATGTTCGTATTGTTTGGACCTTTAGGCGGTGTTTTGAGGTAGGCAGATAGCGTACGCTAGGCCAAGCTAACGCACGCAATTTCAACTTAAGTAGTGCACGCAAGCGTTGAGCCTTAGCGCACGCTAGCGGTCCGGGCTTGGCAGAGGCAGTAGATGATTATGCCCTCTGGACTAGCAGTTAGAGCACGCTAGGTATTAGCTAACGCACGCTATTCATGTTGAGTAGCGCACGCTAACATCGCCTGAAGCGCACGCTAATGGGCTGAGTCGCCAGGGGCAGTGAGGTGCTTCTATTCTCTGGACTAGCAGGGAACGCATGGTAGGTCTGAGCCAGCGCACGCTATAGATGTTGCGTAGTGCGTGCTAGTGCCCAGTTACAGCGCACGCTAGCGGGTTTGGGCAGTGAGTTGGAATTTTTGCAGGACACCAGTTAACGTACGCTAAGGTATGGTAGCACGCGCTAACGTCGCAGGACAGAAGCTACTGGACTACCGGGTAACCCCGTTAGCGCACGCTAGCCCTGATTTTAAGCGCGCGCTAACCAGACGCAGTATATAAGTGAGGGTTGACCTTTTTCTTCGTCATTTTTCACCTACTTCACTCATTTCCGACGGGATAACTTGAGCAGGCGATTTGGAGGCGATTTGGGGGCGATTTTCATCAACTATCATCATCATTGGTTGAATAACAAAGATTACACAACATATAATCCGTTCCTACCTTCCAAATCAAGGTAAATTCCTTAGAACCCTAGTTTTAAGAATTTTTGGGGATTTTCTTAGATTCGTCCGATTTATCAATTTTGGAGCTTGACATCTTTGAGATTATGATGTATCTACCCCATATCCATGTTTCCCCTATGATTATATGGATGGTTTTGTACCTTGTTCGGACTTGTGAGGGTTTGGATGATTTTCAAACCCCTAGGAGATTATCCTTGTAGTTTTGTGAATCGTAGGCGGGTTTCGGGAGTTTCTTCATGGGACTTGAGTATGGATTATTGATTATCATATTCCTTATAAATTGTTTAGGTGCCGGAAGTGCGTTCTTGGACCTACCAAACTTTTTCTTTTCCTTCCGATTCTTGATGTCTCAAAGGCAAGTATATGTTTATGATTGTACGTTCTCGACTTTGAAAGTAAGGTATATGAATGGCATGATTGTATATATATCCACTCTGGGATGGACCGACGGGTCCTCTGAGGGGTCCGTAGCCTTTGGTGCGGTTCTGCGAATATTTTGGGTTAACCACTCTGGGACGGACAGATGGGTCCTCTGAGGGTTCCGTTGCCTTTGGTGCGGTTCCATAGTTAATCACGTATGTATTGAAATGAGATGTTATGAGATTTAGTTATTCCGGAATACTAGTCTTGAATTGATGAAATGATTATTACATTTACTTTATTGTCGAGAAGTATTGCGTTTCATATTCGATATACTTGTACTAGTTATTCGATGGCTAACCCCTTTATGGGGGAAATACCTTTCATGTATTTCAGGATCCAGGAGAGTGGATAGGCATGTACTGGGTCGGCATGAAGATGATGGGCAAGTGTGATGCTGTATCTTGTCACTGGTTATGTTTTGTATTTCCTCCATTCAATGATGTTGTACTTGAATGGCTATGAGTATCCGAGTACTGTTTTTGGTTTCTTGGTGTTATTGGCCGGTGTTGCCATAGGATTGATTCTGATGTGTTGTATTCGGTTTCATTGAATATTGTCTTGAGTGCCAACTTTATTGTTCTCCATTTGATTATGCTTGGACCTTATTGGTCGAAGTTCGTGGTTCCGCATGTGAATAGCCTTGTGGGTCCCACAGCCGGGCTCACGGCGCTGTAATATACCCTGAATGACTTGGGGGTGTCACAGAATATGGAATCAGAGCTTAGGTTTATGGATACCTAGGCTGTCGGTCTTTTGGGTCGATTGAGTCATCGTTTGTCTACAGTATCACTACTTTGCCATCATCACAGTGTGGCCGGTACTTGTAAGACCTCTTACTCTTCTGGTGTTTCCTTAATCGCTTTGCTTTTGATTTGGTATTTTTGGGAACCGGTCACTTTGATGACGTGCAATTTGAATTGTACTTACGTACTTTGTGTGCCCTTCAGAATGTCTGCTGGTAAGGGACATAGGCGAGGCCGTGGTCATGGATGCGGATGAGGACGTGGCGCGGCTGCTTCCCTCAGTTCCATTGCGGGGTCGACTACCCTTAGTTTATCTAACTCGGTGCATCCCAATACCGAGAGTCAACACATCCAGCCGACCGGTTAAGGGAATAATGCAGATATTGGAGTTACGAATGTCCTTCAACAATTGGCTAACCAGATGACTATCCTGGCCCAGGCCATTCAGCTGAATAATCCGAACCCGGCATCGGATGCCTTGCTTCAGAATGTGATCCATATTCATCCTCCACAGTTCAACGGTGCTACCGACCCAATGGGTTGGGAGAATTGGCTAGCTGAGTTGGAGAAAGTGTTTGAAGCGGTGGATTGTCCGGAAGTGAGGAAGGTTCCGATTGCTCAGTACTTCCTTACCAAGGAAGCCGCGACTTGGTGGAAAGTTATCAAGCCACAGGATCATGCTACTACATAGGGAGAATTTAAAGAGTTACTGGAGGCTGAGTTTTGTCCTTGGATAGTGCAAGAAGGCATAATCCGAGCCTTTTTTAGGCTAAGCCGTAGAACATTCCAGTCTCGCAGGCGATAGTGGAATACAACCAACAGCTGATCCACGTGAAGAATCAAGTGCGGGATGAGCGTGACAAGATCCTCTACTTTGACATGCGGATGAATATGGATTTACGGTGTTACATGGCCGGGTTTGCTTGCACTACCTTGAAGGAATACCAAGACAGGGCTTTGGCATATGACATGTTAAGTCCCCACAATGAGACCACATAAGAGCCGAAGAAGCAAAAGACCGTTGGTAACTTTTCTGGCTCTAAAGGTGGCAACTTCCAGAGACCTCAAGCGGCCAACCGTTCTGCCAGGCAGTCGTCACATCCTGTTAGAGGGAAGAGGAGTTTTCGTTCTGCTTCGGGCACCTCAACTCGCCCGGTAACCTATTTTAATTGTGGTCGTCTAGGCCACATCAATCTGGAGTGCAATTTCCCACCTTTAAAATATCACACTTGTGGACAGATGGGACACAAGGCAACTTATTGCCCCGAACAAGATCAGACTTTGGACACTCGGGCTTCTACCCCAGCGCCTACAGATCAGAGTATGAATCAGTGGCAACCAGTTGGTCAGTCACAGCAGAGTTACGGCAGGGGTCAGGGACGGATTCAGAACGCTAGAGGGGGAGATTTTAGCATCAGTTCGGCACACCCACGAGTCTATGAGATTCGTCGAGCAGATGAACCCAATTCGGCGGTGGCCTCAGGCACCATTCATATTTTATCTCATCCAGTTCGTGTACTTTTTGATTCGGGTGCCACACATTCTTTCATCTTCTTGGAGTGTGTACGCCGTTTGAATATAACTTGTATGATTGCTTGCGATCCTTTATTTGTGAAACTACCTAGCAGGGATAGAATCGTGGGAAATCGGGAGATTAGATATTTTTCGGTGAGCATAGCCGGTATTGATTGGTTATGGAACTTGATTGTGGTTGATATCGAGGGCGAGGATGTGATCCTCGGTGAAGACTGGCTTGACAGTCACCAAGCGATTAAGAATTACCGCACTAAGGTTATCACTATGATGACCATAGATGGTTCCGAGTACTCATTTATGGGGCAAAAATCGGGTCAACCTAAGTTGCTTATCAGCGCCATGAAGGCCCTAAAACTCTTGAATAATGGTTGCACGGGCTATTGGTGTTATGCTTTGAGGTCGGAGGGGAACGAAGTTGATTTCTCTTCGATTCCAGTTGTTAATGAGTATCCAGACATTTTTCCAGACAACCTCCCGGGATTACCACCGGATCGAGAGATAGAATTTTCTGTGGACTTAGAGCCTAATGCGGCTCCAATTTCTAAGGCGCCGTATCGGATGACACCTTATGAGATGCAAGAATTGAAGAATCAGTTGGGAGAACTATTGGAGAAAGTGTACATCAGACCGACTGCTTTGCCTTGGGGCGCGCCTGTTCTTTTTGTGAGGAAGAAGGATGGTTCACCATGTTTATGCATTGATTACCATGAACTAAACAAAGTGACCATCAATAACAAGTATCCTTTACCTGGTATAGATGATTTATTTGATCAGTTGTAGGGAGCCACAGTGTTCTCAAAAATTCATTTGAGATCAGGATACTACCAGCTCCGGGTGAAAGAGTCTGGCGTTCCGAAGACTGTGTTTTGGACGAGATACGGACATTATGAATTTGTGGTCATGCCTTTTGGATTGACTAATGTACCGGAAGTATTCATGCAATTAATGAACAAGATATTCATCGAGTACCTTGACAGATGTGTGGTCATCTTTATTGACGACATCTTGATTTATTCTTGGGATGAGGAGGAGCATGCCCGACACCTGCGTTTGATTCTAGATGTGTTGAGAGCTGAACACCTTTATGCGAAATTCTCGAAATGTGAGTTCTGGTTGAAAGAAGTTATGTTTCTTGGTCATGTGGTTTTGGCTGAAGGGGTTCGTGTAGACCCGCAGAAGATTGAGGCAGTGCTAGATTGGGCACCGCCTAAAAATGTTAAGGAAGTTCGTAGCTTTTTGGGTCTTGCTGGGTATTACCGTCAGTTTGTTGAGGGGTTCACGAAACTCGCTCGGCCGCTTATGCAATTACTCCAGAAGATAGAAAAGTTTGTTTGGACTGCCGAGAGACAATAGAACTTCGATGAGCTGAAGAGACGTTTGACCTCAGCGCCGATTTTAGATTTACCATAGGGTAGTGAAGGATTTGCAGTTTATAGCGACGCTTCGGGACAAGGGCTTGGATGTGTGTTTATGCAGCATGACAAAATGATAGCTTTTGCCTCACGGCAGTTGAAGCCATATGAGATGAACTATCCTACCCCCGATTTGGAATTGGCTGCAATTGTCTTCACACTCAAAATTTGGCGGCATTATTTGTATGGCTCTCCGTGTCGGATTTATACCTACCACAAGAGTATGAAGTATATCTTCAGTCAGAAAGAGCTGAATATGAGGCAGAGACATTGGTTGGAATTGATCAAGGATTACAATTTGGAAATTCTTTACCATCCGGGAAAGGCTAATGTCGTCGCGGACGCTTTGAGCCGCAAATCGGCATCGCTTCAGATGCTCGAGGTTCTTACATCCCAGACGAAGATTAGTTAGGATTTAATCAAGCAAGGTATAGAAGTTTGGCTTCAAAGAATGCAAGGACAGTTGTGCACTCTCGAGATTACTTCGTCCTTGGTTGACGACATCAAAGGGAAACAATGGAGTGACCCGATGATCTCTCAACTGAAGGAAGATGTAATTAAAGGAAAAGCCCCTGGTTTTATGGTCCATGAGGATAGTATTTTAAGAATTCAGGGCAGGCTTTGTGTTCCGAATGATCTAGAGTTAAGACAGAGAATTCTCGGAGAAGCCCATGCTATGCCTTACTCTATCCACCCCAGAACGAGTAAGATGTACAAGGACTTGAAGCGAGATTTTTGGTGGAATAATATGAAGAAAGATGTCACAGAGTTTGTATTACGATGCTTGACGTGTCAACAAATCAAGATTGAACATCAACGACCGGTGGGGATGTTGAAGCCGCTTCCCATTCCCGAGTGGAAGTGGGAAGATATCTCTATGAATTTTATTTCTGGGATGCCGAGAACTAGAGCCAGAATGAATATGATATGGGTAATCGTCGATCATTTGACCAAGTCTGCACACTTCCTAGGTATTAAGGATACTTGGGGACCGGAGAAATTGGCTCGAACTTTTATAGATGAGATTGTGAGATCGCATGGTACCCCTAAGACTATTGTTTTCAATCGAGATGGTCGCTTCGTATCACATTTTTGGCAAGCCGTTCATTAGGCAGGGGCACCAAGTTGAGATTGAGCACGTATTTTCATCCTCGGTCAGACGGAGCAGACGATTCAGACGTTGGAGGATACGTTGCGGGCCTGTGCCCTAGACTGGAGTAATGATTGGAAACTTCACTTGCCGTTAATCGAGTTTGCCTACAATAATAGTTGGCATGCGACGATCAAGATGGCACCTTTCGAGGCACTTTATGGTAGGCGATGTAGGTCGCCGTTATGTTGGGACGAGGCTTCGGAGCTAGTCAGAACGGAACCGGATATGTTGATGGAGACTAAGGAGAAGATTTCCATTATCAGGGACCCGTTGTTGACGGCCCAGAGCGGTCAGAAATCTTATGCTGATACTCGTCGTCGACCTTTAGAATTCGAAGTGGGAGATCATGTTCTACTCAAGGTGTCGCCAACCCGAGGAGTTTTTCGTTTCAGGAAAAAGGGTAAACTTAGTCCGCGGTATATCGGACCGTTTGAAATCTTGGACAAAGTTGGAGATTTAGCTTATCGCTTGGCGCTGCCTCCAGCTTCGAGTCATGTCCATAGAAATATTCATGTTTCTCAGTTGAGGAAGTACGTGCCGGATCCAAGTCATATTATCGATTATAGTGAGATCGATGTAGCCGAGGATGTTACCTTCCTGCAGAGACCGGTGAACATCCTTGAGCGTCGTGAAAAGTAGCTTCGGCACAAAACCATCCCGTTGGAATACCCCGAACTTTTTATTTCTTAAGTTTCGGGATGAAACTTCTTTTTAGAGGGGGAGAATGTAATACCCATACTTTATATGAATTGTTGGCTCTGACGTTCCTTCACTATTGTCGCTCTGTAATCACTTATTGAGATGTTGTCGATGTTGATTTTAGAGTTTTGTACCCTTCAAATCATGTTCGTATTGTTTGGACCTTTCGGTGGTGTTTTGAGGCAGGCAGATAGCGTACGCTAGGCCAAGATAACGCACGCTATTTCTACTTGAGTATCACACGCTAGCGTTGAGCCTTAGCGCACGCTAGTGGTCCGGACTTGGCAGAGGCAGTAGCTGATTATGCCCTCTGGACTTGCAGTTAGTGCACGTTAGGTATTAGATAACACATGCTATTCGCATTGAGTAGCGCGCGCTAGCATCGCCTGTGGCGCACGCTAATGGGCTGAGTCGGCAGGGGCAGTGAGGTGCTTCTATTTTCTGGACTAGCAGGGAATGCACGCTAGGTCTGAGCCAGCGCACGCTATAGGTGTTGCGTAGCGCGCGCTAGTGCCCAGTTGCAGGCACGCTAGCGGGTTTGGGCAGTGAGTTGAAATTTTTGCAGGACACCAGTTAGCGCACGCTAAGGTGTGGTCGCACTCGCTAACGTCGCAGGACAGAAGCTACTGGACTACCGGGTAACCCCGTTAGCGCATGGTAGCCCTGATTTTTAGCGCGCGCTAACCAGACGCAGTATATAAGTGAGGGTTGACCTTGTTCTTCGTCATTTTTCACCTACTTCACTCATTTCTGACGGGAAAACTTGAACAGGCAATTTGGAGGCGATTTGGGGGCGATTTTCATCAACTATCATCATCTTTGGTTGAATAACAAAGATTACACAACATCGAATCCGTTCCTACCTTCCAAATCAAGGTAAATTCCTTAGAACCCTAGTTTTGGGAATTTTTGGGGATTTTCTTATATTCGTCCGATTTATCCATTTTGGAGCTTGAGATCTTTGAGATTATGATGTATCTACCCCGTGCCCAGGTTTTCCTTACGTTTATATGGATGGTTTTGTACCTTGTTCGGACTTGTGAGGGTTTGGATGATTTTCAAGCCCCTATTTTCTGAATCATATCGGGTTTCGGGAGTTTATTCGTGTGACTTGAGTATGGATTATTGATCGTATTCCTTATGAATCGTTTAGGTGCCGAAAGTGCGTTCTTGGACCTACCAAACTTGTATTCTTTTCCTTCCGATTCTCAATGTCTCAAAGGCAAGTATATGTTTATGATTGTACATTCTCGACTTTGAAAGTAAGGTATATTAATGGCATGATTGTATATATATCCACTATGGGATGGACCAATGGGTCCTCTGAGGGTTCCGTAGCCTTTGGTGCGGTTCTGCGGATATTTTGGGTTAACCACTCTGGGACGGACCGATGGGTTCTTTGAGGGTTTCGTTGCTATTGGTGCGGTTCCACAGTTAATCACGTATGTATTAAAATGAGATGTTGTGAGATTTAGTTATTCCGGAATACTAGTCTTGAATTGATGAAATGATGATCATATTTACTTTATTGTCGAGAAGTATTGCGTTTCATATTCGATATACTTGTACTAGCTATTCGACGGCTAACCCCTTTATGGGGGAAATTCCTTTCATGTATTTCAGGATCCAGGAAAGTGTATAGGAATGTACCGGGTCGGCACGAAGATGATAGGCAAGTGTGATGCTGTGTCTTGTCATAGGTTATGTTTTGTATTTCCTCCATTCAATGATGTTGTACTTGAATGGCTATGAGTATTCGAGTACTATTTTTGGTTTCTTGGTGTTTTTGGCCGGTGTTGCCATATGATTGATTCTGATGTGTTGTATTCGGTTTTATTAAATATTATCTTGAGTGCCAACTTTATTGTTCTCCATTTGATTATGCTTGGACCTTATCGGTCAAAGTTCATGGTTTCGCGTGTGATTAGTCTTGTGGGTCCCACGGCGGGGCTCACGATGCTGTAATATACCCTGAATGACTTGGGGGTGTTACATCAGTAGCTTATAATTAATTAATGGACATTCAATATCTTAAACACGGGAATAATATATCTAATAAGGAGCCCAATTTCGTAATTTGGGATTTTGGTAGGAAGTGCAATATCAACCTTTTAGTGGACTAAGTTGATATTAATAGATTCATTATATTAGGAAGAGTCCTAATATGGTAAGATGAAATCTATTGGGAGACCTTCCATAATCCTCCTTAAGATCCGTAATAGTAGTCCAAGAGCCTATAAATAGGACATCAATGGGGGGTCGGCCGATTGATAATTCACCAAAGGTTGTGAGATCAAATTTTTCTTATTGTGTTTAATTGTAGATCTAGACTTGTGTCTTTGATTCTACAATTTAGATAACACATCAATTTGCTAAGAGTGTTCATAAAATACTAGAAAGCAAGGAAAAATCGAGTGACCACAAACAAGGTGATTTCGGCCGACCTCATTGTTGTCCAAGCAAGATCCTGTAGCTCGTTGCCCACACAACGTCCAAGTTATGGTGGATCACACTCAAGAAGGTCTAAAGCAAGAAATACAAAGTGATCAAGACGAAAGCAACCATTTCGCTTCAAAGGTAATATCCTATGATCTTTTAGATCTAGATTAGGATATTTAAATTACCAATATATTTATTTAATAAATAGTAAATAATAATTAAATTGCTTGTAGTCTTAGTAATTAATTAATTAGCATGCCTAAATAGATTTTGTGCTCGTGGATACGTAAAACGCGTTTATCCAACTTTATATACGAATTATATCTATGTAAAATCATTGTTGCCGAAGTGTATGTATTATGTTTTATACGGATATATATATACACATATTGGTGAATGTTTAGTGATTGATGCTAATATTAGTTTGACGTACTTAACTTGGATTAAAGTATAAATGATGCTGCCAAAACGTATCGGATCAGTCCTTATCCAAGCGGTTCGGATAATTCCGGCGAGTGAACTTCTTGATCGGACCTACACACAAGAAAACACGTGAACTGGGTCGGGGCATCACCGGCGAATGCCCTCCAGCGTGAGAGTAAGTATACTGAATATAAGGTGGGAATAAATTTAATTGACTGTAGTGAGAGTCAAGAATTCCGTATGTACCAGTGTAGGTGGAGGACACCTATTTATAAGCATGAATATTGCAACCCTAACTTGAGGAGATGGGTCCCTTCATTTGTGTATTGATTATCGAGAGCTAAACTAGTTGACCATCAAGAACAAGTACCCATGCCACGTATCAATGATTTATTTGATCAACTTCATGTGGTGATAGCCTATTTGAAGATTGATTTGCGATTTGTATATTACCAGCATTTCTTTATAACAATTCTAAATTCGAATATTATTCTATTTGATAGTAAATATGAAATATTTTTAGATATTCGAATTGTATTTTTGATTTACATGACATTTGAAATTCTTTTTGTTACATTTCTATCTTATATATATTTATAATTCTATATTTAAATTTATTTTATTTTAAATTAGATTAATTGGTTATAACCAATCAGACATTCCTCATTTTTCATTCATAAAGGAGGAAGTTAATAAAAAAAGAGGGGATATGGCGAAATCGGTAGACGCTACTAACTTAATTGAATTGAGCATTGGTATTGGAAACTTGCTAAGTGAGTACCTTTATGCTTCTCTCTTTTCTTGGATGGCCTCCTCCGGCTCTCTTTCACTTCCCTATGCCGGTTCACATTTGTCATATGCCTGCTTTGACCGGGGATGATTCCATACTACAGTTTGGTGGAGGAACTTTAGGGGGGCTTTGGGGTAATGCGCCAGGTGCCCTAGCTAACTTCATAGCCTGATCACTCCGATTGTCTTAGTGAATTGATTGTGTACCATACTAGGTGGTTCGCCTCTGATCCCTAAGCTGAACTTTCTCTACCTTCTTCTCAATAAACTCTTCTCCTTGGAAAAGAGCCTGAGACACCTCTTTACTGATAAAAAGAATATCTAGAAAGATAAGACATCTAATAGAATTGTTTTTGACCCTTCGTGTGTAATTCCGGGTTCTAAACTCTGTACAAATATCGGATCCTCGGAATCTATACTAGTTCTAGCTGCATCAACAGACCAACCTGAACTTTTCTTTTTTATTATTCCTGCCGGATATCAAAACAAACCATAAGGGTTGTTTCTAGCCCCCCAAAACATAAGCACTCTTGGGTGGAGTGGGCCAAATAGAGGAAGGAGATCGCAGCAGCATACCCAGTTCCAAGCTAACGAACCATAGGATTACATGCTTACTTGAGGAGACCTATTTATGGTACTTGAATAAAGAAGCCCGCGGATCGAGACTATTAGGTTGTTGGTCTTGGAAAAGGCTTACCGAGCTATACCTCCTAATCAGGAGTTAGCGTAGAAGGAAAGTTCACTTGATGCGTGTCCTTTTTGATATAGTTTATTCTCCTCATATATAATATGATCCTTAACAAAATTCAATTGCTTGTTGAACATTCTGATGGCCTACGACATTGGGACTTATTGAGGCTGTGCAGAAATGGACTCTCTAACCTTCGCCTCGCTAACCTACCTGGGACAATATTTGGCCACAACCAATATTTGGAATTCATCCCAACTCACAACCTAACCAGTTGGTGGAGCGACCCGCCACCTCTCTATTGCATCCTGGATAAGGAAGAATTGAGCGATTGTCACTTTCCTCTCTTCACAATTTACTCCTTTGAATTCCTTCTCTATCTCGTATAGCTAGGAGGTGAAGGCATATGCTTTGACAAATCCCTTAAATTTTAGGGGTCCACCCTTGTAACTTCTTGTAACCATTTATCCGCCTGGAGCCTTAGGACCCACCTCTCAAGTAGGCCTCTCGTGGGTATCAGGCATTCGACTCTACTGGGATAGATCGAAGAGAATGGTAGGTCTTTTTCCAAGCCCTCTATATAGATATAATCTTAAAGCGATTTAAGATGGATGATTCTAAAAGAGGGTTCCTACCGATGTGACATGGAATAAAACTCACCTTGAAGATGTGTCCTCATAGTGAGGAACAACGAAAGGAAATGAGTAATATACCATATGCTTCGGCCATGGGTAGTCTTGTGTATTCCTTGTTGTGTACCTGACATTACGCATGCTGGGAGCGTGGTAAGTAAGTTTCAGGCAAACCCAGGTAGGGAACATTGGACCGCCGTAAAGAACATTCTCAAGTACTTTAGAAGGACTAGAGATCTGGTTCTTATGTATGGTGGTGGAGAACTGAATGTGACGGGCTTCACTGATTCAGACTTCCAAGGACAGAAAGACAACTCTGTGTCTATTTTTGGCTACATTTTACACTTAATGGAGGAGTAGTGTCTTGGCATAGTGCCAAGCATAGCGCGACTACTGATTCCACCTGTTAGGCTGAGTATCAGGCGGCCTCGGAGGCCTCCAAAGGAAGGGTTTTTGGAATAACAAGTTACTGGGTGAACTTCACGTGACACCATCTTCTGCACTGCCTATTTTTGTTTTTATACGATAACAATGGAGCGATAGCACAGGCCTAGGAGCCGAGGTCTCACAACGGTACAAAACACATTGAGAGAAAGTATCATATCGTGAGAGAATTTGTTCGCAAAAGATACATTGTGCTACGTAAAGTAGACTCAGTCGGCAAAGTAGTTGATCCACTGACCAAGCCATTTGCTCAGATTAGCTTGGAGCGTCATATGGAGAACATGGGTATTAGATACTATAGTGACATCAGCTCGCATATCTTGCACCACTTGTCCAAGTCGAGCAATTTGGTTCACCATCTGTTGTAGAGTTGTTTCCACCATAGGCCCCACTTCCCTACTAACCACATGCTCATACACATGAGTACCAACCTCGTTGACTATTGAGTTCTCTTCAGCAGCAACACGGCCAGCATTGGGTCCCAAATCTCTACATCCTCAGTTTCCTCACGCTATTCTGAAGACATACAACTGAGGAAAACTCCAAACCGCATCTAGTTGGAAATTATATGTTCTCAAACTTATTCTCATCACAATTATCGAGTTTATCATCAAGAAATATTATAAATCAATTTGCAATCTCATAATAATTTTCTCAATATGAAACTACTCATTAAAACAGTTTTTAGAAGACTTACATCCTCTAGTCGTACGTAGGCATTGGTAGTTGAAATGATACTATCCTTCGAACAATTTACACTTCTCGACATGACCAGACTCAATAGAATTAAAGAGTTCAAGTGTTCATAACCTGTATCTGATACCATATTCTGTAATACCCCCAACCCTTAGCGATAATAATAGTGCCATAAATCCCACCCTAAAATTTACCAGGCTAATATACAGTACAATCTTAACCAAAATGGTTAATGACAAACCTATTATATTATATAATCAAATACAATACATAATCAAACCGATCGGCTCGGAATGATCTAATGAAAATAAAATTATATCGATTTAATTATTACACAATCAAATACTCAAAACACCAACACATCTACAACAAATACTTCATGTATGAAGACTTAGACGACCACATCGATGAGTAGTGTCATGCTCGACTATCACTATTGTCATACTGTTCCTGAGATGGCTCTCCAATTGTACCACCATTTGCACATGCTTACACTCCAACATGTGTTAATTTGGAATCGCTAGTGCAAGTACCAGAATACAAATGTTATAACTCAAATTACATATCCTGAAACATTATCTCAATTCATATGTAAATACATCATACTCTTGAAGCGCTTGTAGAAGCTAGCTACAAGCAATCAAATGTCGATGTTATTTGCACTCGAGCCTCTTTGAAACATTAGAGACCTCAAGGATTCTCCTTAGTTGGATTATAAATCTCTATCTCATAACTCACAATAGGACGTTTGCTGTCTGTTGCACTCTAACCTCTACGGAATAATAGGACGTCAAAGGATCCTCCATAGTTGGATTTAAACCTCAAACATAATAACCTATAAAATCTCAATCATAATAATTCACTAAGATTATCTCAATCATATGATAAATATATACATATAGCATAAATACTTGAATACTTGCCTTAACCTGAGAATGGTGAAAATCTCGACCATTGACACCTCTTTGATTTTCTCAAAACAATAGTCGCAAATCTTAATCAAATAAGGGAACCCAACTCTAACTAGCAATTCTTGAAAATATTAACACGACATGATTCTAATTTCAACCTGATTATCACTATGATGATAACGTAATTCGATCGACGATCCTCTACGGTTTTAGGACGACCACAATCACAACACAAACATATCATTATGTTTACTAATTCTCAAGAATCACAATTACAACCCGACTTCAAGTTCATCCGAGATCTACGAAGGTTCTATGATTGTGATAACTACTCAAGATTAATGTAACAAGACTTCCAACAACACAACTTGGGTTTCTTTAAGACTGACAATTGTATGAAACGTATAATAATCATCCTTATGCTTCTCTTAAATAATCTTGTTATGCATGTCATAATCACTTCATTTATAGGTTCATCATTCAAGAAGTAACCATTAATCCTCTTAACATGATAATAATCTCAAGAATCACCTCAAGAACATGAATTAAACAGGAAAAACCTCCAAGAATCATCATCATGCTCATAATAATTACCAACAAACAAGATCCTTTTATTATTTAATCCGGTTAAATGACATATTCAACATAATAGGTTGATTTCTTATCAGGCACACTCGTAAATCCAAATTATCACAAGCACAGCTTCAACATGATCATCAGATACTACTGAAAACATGATACAATAGTCCATAAGATTAATATAAGGATTAAGGATCAACCATATTACCTCAGACGAAGATATGGGAAGAACCTCAAGAACTCCAAAATGTTGACTAATCCGAGACCTACTCCAATTTCCATGCTTTGATGAAAGGGAAATAAGTGATTTTCATAGACGATAAGTGTTCTCTATGTGTTTAGAGGGTCAAACTCTCTTGTAGAAATGAAAGTCTCACTCTTATCTTATAAACTTAACAGACCAAAATATATGTAATGCTCGGTAAGTATTTTTACATATCCCGTTACTCCTTAGTAGCAGACGCCATTTAATTCTCGTAGGAGCTGTTTCCCATTTCTCCCCATAACGACGTAGGCTGCTAACAGCACCAGCTAACGTACGATATTCCCTTGTTGATAGTGTACGTAATTGATATTGACTCGATGCATGCGCACAAAGTGCTCGGTACTACTCCGGCAAAAGCAGGATCATGCAAATGTCGACCCTTGACCCGATCTATAATTAACATGCATTATAATTGTTGAGATTTTATGCCCAAAATGAAGGCGCAACGGAAGTAATTTACAAAAATAAGTTCGATCCGAATCCCTTGAGAGGATCGATTCAGGCAACATATATACGAATATAAAACTAAATAAGTGTAGGATTCGAAATCATACTCTTGAAGTCCTTTGATTAAATGTTGGAGTCGGTGATCTCAGCCACGAATCCGATTCGCCAAAGCTTTTGATATCCCGAGCAACGAAAGCACAATGCCTCTACTTGCCACGTGCCGGAAGTCGACAGGAATAACACCCATCTTATTATCCTCCAAGGATACTGCTAGAATAAGGTGTTTAGAGCTTACCAATTTTATTTATAACACTCTAAGTGTATATATAAATTTTTCTCTCAATTTTCTCTAAGAAAATGAAGAAGTGAATGAAGAACACAAAACTTTCTCCTCTTCTTTTTTGCAACTCACAGCTCAACCATTCAAATGAAAGAGGAGGATTATCGTTTATGTTCAACTCTCACCTCATTTCAAGGTCTACCCTCAATATTTTATTTCATCACATGATTTTATCTTTTGATTACAAAATCAATAGTCTTCCACCAATTAAGGTGAAAGATAAGATCGGGGAGTAAAATAAAAGGAGGGGGCGGCCATCTAGAAGATCCGGAGGAGTTCGGTTCGTTTCGGACTCCCGTGTGTCCAATCAGATAAACTTTGTTCTGTTTCGATGTATTTATATTAATTAATTAATCCAATTAATTAATTATATCAAAAACAAAATAATATAATTAATTTCTCCAATAAATAATTACATATGTGAATTAAATTAATTACCTAGTAATTTATTTAATTAGGCCGTAAATTTATTTATCCTATAAATTAATTTAGACATCCAATGTACCATAATTAATTAGACATCTAATGTCCAATAAATTAGATATCCAATATCTAATATTTATAGGAGAGAATAAGGTCAATTTATTCCATCGTCTATCCTAATGCGCGACTCGGTAGGTCCGTCTCAGTTAGCATTGGGAGGAACCAAAGAGTGATAGCACCACCTAGCCAGTCCCGCGGCCTACACTGTAACGTAATTGAGAACGAATGATGGGGATCATTCCAAAACCTTTCTATCGTGAATACCAGTATATGTATAAACCCTTCTCTCAAATGTCTTGATCAAGTTATAGGGTCACGGTCAGTCAAACCCTATCTATACTTGACGCTATGCATGAGTTAATGCAAAACGAGATCACCGAGCTCTCGTATTGGCCAAAGACTTATGATCTCATCTGCATAGGACATATATATGTTCACTTACAGGAGAAAGAATCCTATCTTCGTATTTAATAGAACCTGCTACTTGCCCGTCAAGATGCATGTTGAGGTTGACCCCCATCTTCTGGTTTTCTAGGTCGAACTACTCCAGTTAAAATCTTAACGTCGCAAGCACATCCCTACTAAATTCTCATGTCGAAGGTTCACGAATACCTATCACAACCTTTCGATTCCGTCATTGACTGTCCCGATGTGAAATCTATGTGATGAATTGAGGGTGAGTCGGTTCGAGTATATTAATCTCATTAGTATATCTATAACGTGTGCTCCCACTAATAATTAGTGAAGACGGTCACTCTCCAAGTCAAAGAACATGTCATACAAGTCTTCACATAAACTTAACGCCCAGTCAAGTTTCATCGACTTGCGAACGATTAAGTATTTGAGCCATAAACCTTTCCAATGCCTATCCCCTTATCCAATAAGGAATGGAATATTTGATCTCAAATACACGGACTAGTTTATATATATATATATATATATATATATATATATATAAATATATATTTATGAGTCAAGAATTCCAGTGACTTCCAGCAAATAAAGAAACATTCAATTGCCTTCTGATAATAATTTACATAATAACAAGTACAATTCCCTCACTTTAACATCCTCTGAGTGGCATTCGAGCGCATACTCCTAACAATCTCCCACTTGCACTCAATGCCACACACTATGGTATCTAATACCTATGTTCTCCAGATGACGCTCCAAGCTTATCTGAGAAAGTGGCTTGGTCAGTGGATCAGCGACGTTGTCTACTGAGTCTACTCTATGCAGCATAATGTATCCTTTGCGAACAAATTCTCTCACGATATGATACTTTCTATCAATGTGTTTTGTACTATTGTGAAACCTCGGCTCCTTAGCCTAAGCTACAGCTTCGTCGTTGTCGCATAAAAGCGGAACATGCAGCTCAGTGTTGCTGATTTTTCGTTAACGCAAGTGCACGTTATCGTTGACAAGTAATAAAGTGATGAGTGAGTATCGTTCCCACGAGGACTGAGTCACTAACTACTGATTTTTATGTATTCTAGTTTTATTTGAACAATCGAACTTTGGGTTGCAATTAATTACTAAAAGAATTAATAAAGACTAAACAGTATAAACGATCGATCAAAGAAGGAAAATCAAATGATGGATAATTCTAGGATTATGAATCCACCTCAGTTTATCCGAATTTACTCTCGATTATCTGAAATTAATGATTTTTCCCAATTTATTGAAGGCGAAGATTGCTAAAATACTCTACCGCCTCTCCCGAGGTCAATAGATTTTTCTAAAGGCGAATAACGCACTCTATCCCTAGGTGAATTAATTCGTCAATAGACAAAAAGCATAAAATCTCCAAAAGGCCACATAGTTCCTTTGAGTATATTCCTATCTAATAGAATAAAACGGTCCTCAGCAATAGTTCCTCACCAACTCTCCTCTCCCGATTCGAGTAAGGTAATTAAAACAATCCAATTATTTGCCAGACAATTAAAAGCATTAAACTCAATTGGGAAAACTCAATAGAAAAGGGAATTATATAGATAATCTAAAGCAAATCCGTCAAAACTTAGGTTTCATCAAAATCCTAGAACAAGGGTTTTAGCCTGACATGCTAAATAATGAAAATACAAAATTAATAATTAAAGGCATGAAAATCAAACGCAGATGAAGAGTTCGGATTCCTCCGTTCTTCTGGCTTCCGCCCTCTGCCTTTGATGTCTTCTGCTTCTCTCGTCTGCGATAGTTTTCTATGATCTTCCTTTTCCCAAGCCTCCAAGATGATTAATTAGGGTCTTAAACCCTTATTTATAGCTCCCAGAAGCCTCCAAATCGCGTCCGTGTGATTAGGTCGAGAACTGGCTTCAGAACGGCCCAAACCCGCGCGGAGCACGCCAAAACCGCCCTGTGTGCCGCGGCTCACTTAATCTGTGCCGCGGCACATGGCGTGAAAATTAAAACCTGGGCACATTGTGTTTCTTCTGGGCCGCGGCTCAGAGTACAGTCTACTCGGGTGCCTGCTGGTCCTCTGCGTGTGCCGCGGCCCACGGCCAAAATTCGCCGTTTTCGCCCGTTTTGCCTCGTTTTAGCTTCCAGACTCCAATCTCCTGTCAAACATACAAGAATAAGGCATTAAAAGCTCATTTATGCACTTTTACTCGCCAAAATAATACAAAATAATGATAAATAAGCGTATAAAAATACGCCTAACAAATACCCCCAAACTTGAGCCTTTGCTTGTCCTCAAGCAAAAAGAATTAATTTCAACAAAAGAATATCGTGAATAATCGTGCAACTCATAGTGCTCAACCTAATCAATACTACCCTGAAATTCTCTCTGAATAATACGAGTATCGTAATAGCGAGTCGCATCCAAGACACTGATTCCACAAAGTAACTAACTTCAGTCCTAATCAATCGTTCATGAAGAAAATCTAGCTCAAAGATCAACAAGTGTGAATTTAATCGACCATCAATATGAAAGGTTAAAATAAACAAGCTAACTCGCCCAATCCCATAGTCTAGTGGCAAAAATTTCAAGAGTTTCATAAAAAAATAACCCTAGGACAGTATTCCCTTATATATGCATAATAAAATGATTCGAGTTGACCACTAGGTTCGGATCTCGGGATGTTTCATCGGGACAATCCTAGGGTGAAATTCCATTCTCATGTGTTGGGGAACCGTTTGACGTAAAAGACACTCATGGGGCACATGGATGCTTCTAGTTACTAAGTTCCCCTCCACAGCGGAGACACAACTCGAATAGCCATTCCCTCATGTCCGATTCAAGGTCGCTGTTTTACGCGAGAGTAAACGGCGGGTCACGCGAATACCCCCAGTTACTAGGATCCCCATCATCGGCACAAGCGAAATCTCTAAACCACTAGTCTAATCAGGGTCGTCGTTTTACGCGAGAGTAAACAACGGGTCACGTGAATACCCCCGGTTACTAGACTTCCCATCATAGAACAAAAAATATCTCGACTTTTGGGAAAAACTATCCGATTCTAAACTCAAATTAGGTGCCAACACGACTTATGTTACTGGACGACTAGCTACGCGAAAAATGTAACCGAACGTATCGACGACGATTTTAAAACACGTATGTCTCCTCTCTTATCCGCTAAGGTCTCTAAAAAACAAAAAAAATTTCGGACCTACATGAAGACTTAGCAGAAACAGATATCACTGACTATAACTCGACTAAAACTCGACCGTTTCTTCAGAGAGAAAAGCAGTGTCGTAAATAGAAGCACGAAAAATGCACGAATAAGAGTAAAATCATGACAAGCAAGGCTATCGACAAAAATATAACTAGAAATACGACAGTGCAAACGAAATAAGTACAGCAATAAATGTAGCAACAGAAATAGACCCCCCCAAACTTAGGACGTACATTGACCTCAATGGACAAAATATAATATGCAATAAAAGTGAAAGGTCAAGTACTCCCCTCCAGTCCTCTCACGAGCTGGTGCCGGCGTCATCCGGCGAGCTTGCACGCTTCTCGACTACATCATGCGGAGCGTGAATAAATGAGCTTGCATCATCAAAGAGGAAGTTAAGTACGAGCTCTCAAGTTAACATGATGTAAGGGTTGGGGACAATGTAATTTGATAAAATGATTCGTTGCATATAATTTTGAAATGCTTGGCTTACCACTTTTTCATTCCTGCAATTTATCAAAAACTTGGTATGCACAAGTTAAAATGAAGAACAAGAATTTTAATGGTTAACTCCAAATCCCAAAAATAATAACACAGATAATAGCCATGAAAAACGGCAACTAACATCATCAGTTCGTTCATAATCACCAATCCCATCACAATCAAATACCATAATCACCATATTCCAACTCCATTATTGAGAAAAACATTGAAGAACAACTAGCAACATATAACTCCAATTCACTTTTCAGATCGTGTATCAATTATACTTAAGAGATCGAGATTTACCTGAAGAATTTGAGAAGAAGACTAAGAGAAGGGTATCGACTGACCTCATTGTGCGAAGGAAGGAAGGAAGGAAGGGACCTTGTGCTGGCCGATCGAATGTATGAAGTATACCTGGGCATTCTCATATTGCAACGGGGGCCGCGGCACAACATAAGTGAGCCGCGGCCCAGAGTACAGTCGGCATTCTCAGTTTAGGCGTGCCGCGGCTCATCGTGTTAGTGTGCCGCGGCTCATTTGGTCCATGCCGCGGCACAGAGTACAGTCTCCTGGGCATTTCTTGAACCTTTGGTGTGCCGCGGCTCAGAGAATATGTGCCGCGGCTCAGTGACCTGGTGTGCCGCGGCTTAGTAAAGTCGTTCCGCGGCACATAGTACAGTTTGTTTGGCCTTGTTCCATCAGCTGATGCGTGCCGCGGCTCACTACTATTGTGTCGCGGCCCATCACTGATTTCCTCCCCTGGGGTGATTCCTGCACAGAATTTTTAAACGAAAACATCAAGACGAGAGGGATAGACGGATCAAAGAAAAATGACGACAAATAAAGACTCTAAAAAAAAAAGAAAAAAAATAAAAATAAAAATTCTACAACTAATACTCGGGTTGCCTCCTGAGAAGCGCTAAGTTTATAGTATTCAGCCGGACTTTTCTCGCATTCATCCGGCAGTGGATAAGACGACACTCGTTTTTTGCGTGTCTATTGGATTTCCCAAGTATGCCTTCAACCGTTGTCCATTAACTTTGAATTTGCGGTCATCTTTTTGTACTTCTACCGCACCATGTGGGAACACTTGAACTACGGTGAACGGTCCCGACCATCGTGAACGCAATTTCCCGGGAAATAACTTTAAGCGAGAATTAAATAGCAACACCTCTTGTCCCGGGACGAACTCTCTCTGCGTGATGTGCTTATCATGCCAAATCTTTGTCCGCTCCTTATAAAGTTTCGCATTTTCGTATGCGTCGTGGCAAATTTCTTCCAACTCGTTCAGCTGCAAACAACGTTTTTCACCAGCAGATTTCAGATCAAAGTTTAGTTTCTTTATCGCCCAGTAAGCACGATGTTCCATCTCTACGGGTAAATGGCAACCTTTCCCATAAACCAATCTGTAGGGCGACATCCCGATAGGTGTTTTATACGCAGTACGATACGCCCAAAGTGCATCATCGACTTTAAACGACCAATCTTTTCGCGACGAGTTGACCGTTTTTTCTAGTATCCACTTCAGCTCTCGATTTGATATCTCGACTTGACCGCTCGTCTGAGGATGGTATGCTGTAGCAACACGATGATTTACTCCGTATTTTCTCAAAACTGCATCAAGAAATTTGTTGTCGAAGTGTGACCCACCATCACTGATAATAGCACGTGGAGTCCCAAAACGTGTGAAGATATATTGTTTTATAAACTTGATTACGATATTGGACCCATTCGTAGGTAGTGCCACCGCTTCAACCCATTTTGAGACATAGTCTACGGCTACCAAAATATAGAGATTCTTGTTTGATGGAGGAAATGGACCCATGAAGTCGATCCCCCATACATCGAACAATTCAACTTCAAGTATGGTGTTCAGCGGCATTTCATGTCGTCTTGAGATGTTTCCCGTCCGTTGACACCGATCACACGCGGACACAAAGGAGTGAGCATCCTTGAATAATGACGGCCAATAGAATCCCGATTGTAAGACCTTCGCCGCTGTTCTATTTCCACTAAAATGTCCACCTTAGGGTGATGCATGGCAATGGTTTAGCACACTGTGGATTTCCTCATCCGGAATACATCTATGAATGATTTGATCGGGGCAGCTCGCTACAAACCGTGCGACCTCCTCCTTCATGTCGTTCCACTAAAAGTTCCTCCTTAGGTCCTTGTACATCTTACTCGAACCAGGATGAACTGAGTAAGGCGTAGCATGGGCCTCACGCAAAATAGTCTGCCTCAGATTCAAGGATTTCGAGGTCATAATCCTTAATCAACTCCAACCATCTCCTCTGCCTCAGATTCAACTCTCGCTGAGTAAATATGTACTTCAAACTTTTATGATCGGTAAAAATCTGACATGCAGAGCCAAAAAGATAGTGACGCCAAATCTTGAGCGCAAAAACAACTGCCGCTAACTCCAAATCGTGAGTAGGGTAGTTGAACTCATACGGCCTCAACTGTCTCGACGCATACGCGATGGTCTTGCCGCTGAATCAACACGCACCCAAGACCCTGACCCGAGGCATCAGTATAGACGGAAAAACCCTCATTGCCACACGGCAACGCTAAAATCGGGGTTGAAGTCAAACGCCTCTTCAACTCATTAAAACTCAACTGCCTCTCGTCATTCCGGACGAACTTCTCAGATTTTTGAAGCAACTGTGTAAGTGGCCGAGATAGTTTCGAGAACCCCTCGACGAACCTACGATAGTAGCCAGCCAAACCCAAGAAACTACGGACATCCTTCACATTCTTAGGTGGTGCCCAATCCAACACTGCCTCAATCTTCTGTCGATCCACACGGACCCCCTCGGCTGAAATCACGTGACCCAAAAACATCACCTCCTTCAGCCAGAACTCACATTTCAAGAACTTTGCATAGAGTTGCTCGGTCCTCAAAATGTCTAACACCACACGAATATGATGCGCATGTTCCTCCTCGTTCTTCAAATAAATAAGGATATCGTCAATTATGGTACATGAATAAAGAAGCCCGCAGATCGAGACTATTAGGTTGTTGGTCTTGGAAAAGGCTTACCGAGCTATACCTCCTAATCAGGAGTTAGCGTAGAAGGAAAGTTCACTTGATGCGTGTCCTTTTTGATATATTTTATTCTCCTCATATATAATATGATCCTTAACAAAATTCAATTGCTTGTTGAACATTCTGATGGCCTACGAGATTGGGAATTATTGAGGCTGTGCAGAAATGGACTCTCTAACCTTCGCCTTGCTAACCTACCTGGGACAATATTTGGCCACAACCAATATTTGGAATTCATCCCAACTCACAACCTAACCAGTCGGTCGAGCGACCCGCCACCTCTCTATTGCATCCTGGATAAGGAAGAATTGAGCGATTGTCACTTTCCTCTCTTCACAATTTACTCCTTTGAATTCCTTCTCTATCTCGTATAGCTAGGAGGTGAAGGCATATGCTTTGACAAATCCCTTAAATTTTAGGGGTCCACCCTTGTAACTTCTTGTAACCATTTATCCGCCTGGAGCCTTAGGACCCACCTCTCAAGTAGGCCTCTCGTGGGTATCAGGCATTCGACTCTACTGGGATAGATCGAAGAGAATGGTAGGTCTTTTTCTAAGACCTCTATATAGATATAATCTTAAAGCGATTTAAGATGGATGATTCTAAAAGAGGGTTCCTACCGATGTGACATGGAATAAAACTCACCTTGAAGATGTGTCCTCATAGTGAGGAACAACGAAAGGAAATGAGTAATATACCATATGCTTCGGCCATGGTTAGCCTTGTGTATGCCTTGTTGTGTACCTGACATTACGCATGCTGGGAGCGTGGTAAGTAAGTTTCAGGCAAACCCAGGTAGGGAACATTGGACCGCCGTAAAGAACATTCTCAAGTACTTTAGAAGGACTAGAGATCTGGTTCTTATGTATGGTGGTGGAGAACTGAATGTGACGGGCTTCACTGATTCAGACTTCAAAGGACAGAAAGACAACTCTGTGTCTATTTTTGGCTACATTTTACACTTAATGGAGGAGTAGTGTCTTGGCATAGTGCCAAGCATAGCGCGACTACTGATTCCACCTGTTAGGCTGAGTATCAGGCGGCCTCGGAGGCCTCCAAAGGAAGGGTTTTTGGAATAACAAGTTACTGGGTGAACTTCACGTGACACCATATGCTGCGCTGCCTATTTTTGTTTTTATACGATAACAATGGAGTGATAGCACAGGCCTAGGAGCCGAGGTCTCACAACGGTACAAAACACATTGAGAGAAAGTATCATATCGTGAGAGAATTTGTTCGCAAAAGATACATTATGCTACGTAAAGTAGACTCAGTCGGCAAAGTCGTTGATCCACTGACCAAGCCATTTGCTCAGATTAGCTTGGAGCGTCATATGGAGAACATGGGTATTAGATACTATAGTGACATCAGCTCGCATATCTTGCACCACTTGTCCAAGTCGAGCAATTTGGTTCACCATATGTTGTAGAGTTGTTTCCACCGTAGGCCCCACTTCCCTACTAACTACATGCTCATCCACATGAGTACCAACCTCGTTGACTATTGAGTTCTCTTCAGCAGCAACACGGACAGCATTGGGTCCCAAATCTCTACATCCTCAGTTTCCTCACGCTATTCTGAAGACATAAAACTTAGGAAAACTCCAAACCGCATCTAGTTGGAAATTATATGTTCTCAAACTTATTCTCATCACAATTATCGAGTTTATCATCAAGAAATATTATAAATCAATTTGCAATCTCATAATAATTTTCTCAATATGAAACTACTCATTAAAACAGTTTTTAGAAGACTTACATCCTCAAGTCGTACGTAGGCATTGGTAGTTGAAATGATACTATCCTTCGAACAATTTACACTTCTCGACATGACCAGACTCAATAGAATTAAAGAGTTCAAGTGTTCATAACCTGTATCTGATACCATATTCTGTAATACCCCCAACCCTTAGCGATAATAATAGTGCCATAAATCCCACCCTAAAATTTACTGTGCTAATATACGATAATCTTAACCAAAATGGTTAATGACAAACCTATTATATTATATAATCAAATACAATACATAATCAAACCGACCGGCTCGGAATGATCTAATGAAAATAAAATTATATCGATTTAATTATTACACAATCAAATACTCAAAACACCAACACATCTACAACAAATGCTTCATGTATGAAGACTTAGACGACCGCCTCGATGAGTAGTATCATGCTCGACTATCACTATTGTCATACTGTTCCTGAGATGGCTCTCCAATTGTACCACCATTTGCACATGCTTACACTCCAACATGTGTTAATTTGGAATCGCTAGTGCAAGTACCAGAATACAAATGTTATAACTCAAATTACATATCCTGAAACATTATCTCAATTCATATGTAAATACATCATACTCTTGAAGTGCTTGTAGAAGCTAGCTACAAGCAATCAAGTAATCTGATGTTCGCTGAACTCGAGCCTCTTTGAAACATTAGAGACCTCAAGGATTCTCCTTAGTTGGATTATAAATCTCTATCTCATAACTCACAATAGGACGTTTGCTGTCTGTTGCACTCTAACCTCTACGGAACAATAGGACGTCAAAGGATCCTCCATAGTTGGATTTAAACCTCAAACATAATAACCTATAAAATCTCAATCATAATAATTCACTAAGATTATCTCAATCATATGATAAATATATACATATAGCATAAATACTTGAATACTTGCCTTAACCTGAGAATGGTGAAAATCTCGACCATTGACACCTCTTTGATTTTCTCAAAACAATAGTCGCAAATCTTAATCAAATAAGGGAACCCAACTGTAACTAGCAATTCTTGAAAAAATTAACACGACATGATTCTAATTTCAACCCGATTATCACTATGATGATAACGTAATTCGATCGACGATCCTCTACGGTTTTAGGACGACCACAATCACAACACAAACATATCATTATGTTTACTAATTCTCAAGAGTCACAATTACAACCCGACTTCAAGTTCATACGAGATCTACGAAGGTTCTATGATTGTGATAACTACTCAAGATTAATGTAACAAGACTTCCAACAGCACAACTTGGGTTTCTTTAAGACTGACAATTGTATGAAACGTATAATAATCATCCTTATGCTTCTCTTAAATAATCTTGTTATGCATGTCATAATCACTTCAATTATAGGTTCATCATTCAAGAAGTAACCATTAATCCTCTTAACATGATAATAATCTCAAGAATCACCTCAAGAACATGAATTAAACAGTAAAAACCTCCAAGAATCATCATCATGCTCATAATAATTACCAACAAACAAGATCCTTTTATTATTTAATCCGGTTAAATGACATATTCAACATAATAGGTTGATTTCTTATCAGGCACACTCATAAATCCAAATTATCACAAGCACAGCTTCAACATGATCATCAGATACTACTGAAAACATGATACAATAGTCCATAAGATTAATATAAGGATTAAGGATCAACCATATTACCTCAAACGAAGATATGGGAAGAACCTCAAGAACTCCAAAATGTTGACTAATCCGAGACCTACTCCAATTTCCATGCTTTGATGAAAGGGAAATAAGTGATTTTCATAGACGATAAGTGTTCTCTATGTGTTTAGAGGGTCAAACTCTCTTGTAGAAATGAAAGTCTCACTCTTATCTTATAAACTTAACAGACCAAAATATATGTAATGCTCGGTAAGTATTTTTACATATCCCGTTACTCCTTAGTAGCAGACGCCATTCAATTCTCGTAGGAGCTGTTTCCCATTTCTCCCCATAACGACGTAGGCTGCTAACAGCACCAGCTAACGTACGATATTCCCTTGTTGATAGTGTACGTAATTGATATTGACTCGATGCATGCGCACAAAGTGCTCGGTACAACTCCGGCAAAAGCAGGATCATGCAAATGTCGACCCTTGACCCGATCTATAATTAACATGCATTATAATTGTTGATATTTTATGCCCAAAATGAAGGCGCAACGGAAGTAATTTACAAAAATAAGTTCGATCCGAATCCCTTGAGAGGATCGATTCAGGCAACATATATACGAATATAAAACTAAATAAGTGTAGGATTCGAAATCATACTCTTGAAGTCCTTTGATTAAATGTTGGAGTCGGTGATCTCAGCCACGAATCCGATTCGCCAAAGCTTTTGATATCCCGAGCAACGAAAGCACAATGCCTCTACTTGCCACGTGCCGGAAGTCGACAGGAATAACACCCATCTTATTATCCTCCAAGGATACTGCTAGAATAAGGTGTTTAGAGCTTACCAATTTTATTTATAACACTCTAAGTGTATATATAAATTTTTCTCTCAATTTTCTCTAAGAAAATGAAGAAGTGAATGAAGAACACAAAACTTTCTCCTCTTCTTTTTTGCAACTCACGGCTCAACCATTCAAATGAAAGAGGAGGATTATCGTTTATGTTCAACTCTCACCTCATTTCAAGGTCTACCCTCAATATTTTATTTCATCACATGATTTTATCTTTTGATTACAAAATCAATAGTCTTCCACCAATTAAGGTGAAAGATAAGATCGGGGAGTAAAATAAAAGGAGGGGGCGGCCATCTAGAAGATCCGGAGGAGTTCGGTTCGTTTGACTCCGTATGTCCAATCAGATAAACTTTGTTCTGTTTCGATGTATTTATATTAATTAGTTAATCCAATTAATTAATTATATCAAAAACAAAATAATATAATTAATTTCTCCAATAAATAATTACATATGTGAATTAAATTAATTACCTAGTAATTTATTTAATTAGGCCGTAAATTTATTTATCCTATAAATTAATTTAGACATCCAATGTACCATAATTAATTAGACATCTAATGTCCAATAAATTAGATATCCAATATCTAATATTTATAGGAGAGAATAAGGTCAATTTATTCCATCGTCTATCCTAATGCGCGACTCAGTAGGTCCATCTCAGTTAGCATTGGGAGGAACCAAAGAGTGATAGCACCACCTAGCCAGTCCCGCGGCCTACACTGTAACGTAATTGAGAACGGATGATGGGGATCATTCCAAAACCTTTCTATCGTGAATACCAGTATATGTATAAACCCTTCTCTCAAATGTCTTGACCAAGTTATAGGGTCACGGTCAGTCAAACCCTATCTATACTTGACGCTATGCATGAGTTAATGCAAAACGAGATCACCGAGCTCTCGTATTGGCCAAAGACTTATGATCTCATCTGCATAGGACATATACATGTTCACTTACAGGAGAAAGAATCCTATCTTCGTATTTAATAGAACCTGCTACTTGCCCGTCAAGATGCATGTTGAGGTTGACCCCCATCTTCTGGTTTTCTAGGTCGAACTACTCCAGTGAAAATCTTAACGTCACAAGCACATCCCTACTAAATCCTCATGTCGAAGGTTCACGAATACCTATCACAACCTTTCGATTCCGTCATTGACTGTCCCGAAGTGAAATCTATGTGATGAATTGAGGGTGAGTCGGTTCGAGTATATTAATCTCATTAGTATATCTATAACGTGTGCTCCAACTAATAATTAGTGAAGACGGTCACTCTCCAAGTCAAAGAACATGTCATACAAGTCTTCACATAAACTTAACGCCCAGTCAAGTTTCATCGACTTGCGAACGATTAAGTATTTGAGCCATAAACCTTTCCAATGCCTATCCCCTTATCCAATAAGGAGTGGAATATTTGATCTCAAATACACGGACTAGTTTATATATATATATATATATAACTATATTTATGAGTCAAGAATTCCAGTGACTTCCAGCAAATAAAGAAACATTCAATTGCCTTCTGATAATAATTTACATAATAACAAGTACAATTCCCTCACTCTAACATCCTCTGAGTGGCATTCGAGCGCATACTCCTAACAATCTCCCACTTGCACTCAATGCCACACACTATGGTATCTAATACCTATGTTCTCCAGAAGACGCTCCAAGCTTATCTGAGAAAGTGGCTTGGTCAGTGGATCAGCGACGTTGTCTACTGAGTCTACTCTATGCAGCATAATGTATCCTTTGCGAACAAATTCTCTCACGATATGATACTTTCTATCAATGTGTTTTGTACTATTGTGAAACCTCGGCTCCTTAGCCTAAGCTACAGCTTCATCGTTGTCGCATAAAAGCGGAACATGCAGCTCAGTGTTGCTGATTTTTCGTTAACGCAAGTGCACGTTATCGTTGACAAGTAATAAAGTGATGAGTGAGTATCGTTCCCACGAGGACTGAGTCACTAACTAACGATTTTTATGTATTCTAGTTTTATTTGAACAATCGAACTTTGGGTTGCAATTAATTACTAAAAGAATTAATAAAGACTAAACAGTATAAACGATAGATCAAAGAAGGAAAATCAAATGATGGATAATTCTAGGATTATGAATCCACCTCAGTTTATCCGAATTTACTCTCGATTATTTGAAATTAATGATTTTTCCCAATTTATTGAAGGCAAAGATTGCTAAAATACTCTACCGCCTCTCCCGAGGTCAATAGATTTTTCTAAAGGCGAATAACGCACTCTATCCCTAGGTGAATTAATTCGTCAATAGACAAAAAGCATAAAATCTCCAAAAGGCCACGTAGTTCCTTTGAGTATATTCCTATCTAACAGAATAAAACGGTCCTCACCAATAGTTCCTCACCAACTCTCCTCTCCCGATTCGAGTAAGGTAATTAATACAATCCAATTATTGGCCAAACAATTGAAAGCATTAAACTCAATTGGGAAAACTCAATAGAAAAGGGAATTATATAGATAATCTAAAGCAAATCCGTCAAAACTTAGGTTTCATCAAAATCCTAGAACAAGGGTTTTAGCCTGACATGCTAAATAATGAAAATACAGAATTAATAATTAAAGGCATGAAAATCAAACGCAGATGAAGAGTTCGGATTCCTCCGTTCTTCTGGATTCCGCCCTCTGCCTTTGATGTCTTCTGCTTCTCTCGTCTGCGATAGTTTTCTATGATCTTCCTTTTCCCAAGCCTCCAAGATGATTAATTAGGGTCTTAAACCCTTATTTATAGCTCCCAGAAGCCTCCAAATCGCGTCCGTGTGATTAGGTCGAGAACTGGCTTCAGAACAGCCCAAACCCGCGCGGAGCACGCTAAAACCGCCCTGTGTGCCGCGGCTCACTTAATCTGTGCCGCGGCACATGGCGTGAAAATTAAAACCTGGGCACAGTGTGTTTCTTCTGGGCCGCGGCTCAGAGTACAGTCTACTCAGGTGCCTGCTGGTCCTCTGCGTGTGCCGCGGCCCACGGCCAAAATTCGCCGTTTTCGCCCATTTTGCCTCGTTTTAGCTTCCGGACTCCAATCTCCTGTCAAACATACAAGAATAAGGCATTAAAAGCTCATTTATGCACTTTTACTCGCCAAAATAATACAAAATAATGATAAATAAGCGTATAAAAATATGCCTAACAAATACCCCCAAACTTGAGCCTTTGCTTGTCCTCAAGCAAAAAGAATTAATTTCAACAAAAGAATATCGTGAATAATCGTGCAACTCATAGTGCTCAACCTAATCAATACTACCCTGAAATTCTCTCTGAATAATACGAGTATCGTAATAGCGAGTCGCATCCAAGACACTGATTCCACAAAGTAACCAACTTCAGTCCTAATCAATCGTTCATGAAGAAAATCTAGCTCAAAGATCAACAAGTGTGAATTTAATCGACCGTCAATATGAAAGGTTAAAATAAACAAGCTAACTCGCCCAATCCCATAGTCTAGTGGCAAAAATTTCAAGAGTTTCATAAAAAAATAACCCTCGGACAGTATTCCCTTATATATGCATATTAAAATGATTCGAGTTGACCACTAGGTTCGGATCTCGAGATGTTTCATCGGGAGAATCCTAGGGTGGAATTCCATTCTCATGTGTTGGGGAACCGTTTGACGTAAAAGACACTCATGGGGCACATGGATGCTTCTAGTTACTAAGTTCCCCTCCACAGCGGAGACACAACTCGAATAGCCATTCCCTCATGTCCGATTCAAGGTCGCTGTTTTACGCGAGAGTAAACGGCGGGTCACGCGAATACCCCCGGTTACTAGGCTCCCCATCATCGGCACAAGCGAAATCTCTAAACCACTAGTCTAATCAGGGTCGTCGTTTTACGCGAGAGTAAACAACGGGTCACGTGAATACCCCCGGTTACTAGACTTCCCATCATAGAACAAAAAATATCTCGACTTTTGGGAAAAACTATCCGATTCTAAACTCAAATTAGGTGCCAACACGACTTATGTTACTGGACGACTAGCTACGCGAAAAATGTAACCGAACGTATCGACGGCGATTTTAAAACACATATGTCTCCTCTCTTATCCGCTAAGGTCTCTAAAAA
Organism: Orobanche coerulescens; assembly: GCA_033398695.1. NCBI lineage: Eukaryota > Viridiplantae > Streptophyta > Magnoliopsida > Lamiales > Orobanchaceae > Orobanche > Orobanche coerulescens. The sequence continues at coordinate 21,120,391 of CM065805.1, read as the reverse complement.
AACGAAAAAAATTTCGGACCTACATGAAGACTTAGCAGAAACAGAAATCACTGACTATAACTCGACTAAAACTCGACCGTTTCTTCAGAGAGAAAAACAGTGTCATAACATCAGTATTACACAAATAGAAGCACGAAAAATGCACGAATAAGAGTAAAATCATGACAAGCAAGGCTATCGACAAAAATATAACTAGAAATACGACAGTGCAAACGAAATAAGTACAGCAATAAATGTAGCAACAAAAATAGACCCCCCCCCCCAAACTTAGGACGTACATTGACCTCAATGGACAAAATATAATATGCAATAAAAGTGAAAGGTCAAGTACTCCCCTCCAGTCCTCTCACGAGCTGGTGCCGGCGTCATCCGGCGAGCTTGCACGCTTCTCGACTACATCATGCGGAGCGCGAATAAATGAGCTTGCATCATCAAAGAGGAAGTTAAGTACGAGCTCTCAAGTTTAACATGATCTAAGGGTTGGGGACAATGTAATTTGATAAAATGATTCGTTGCATATAATTTTGAAATGCTTGGCTTACCACTTTTTCATTGCTGCAATTTATCAAACACTTGGTATGCACAAGTTAAAATGAAGAACAAGAATTTTAATGGTTAACTCCAAATCCCAAAAATAATAACACAGATAATAGCCATGAAAAACGGCAACTAACATCATCAGTTCGTTCATAATCACCAATCCCATCACAATCAAATACCATAATCACCATATTCCAACTCCATTATTGAGAAAAACATTGAAGAACAACTAGCAACATATAACTCCAATTCACTTTTCAGATCGTGTATCAATTATACTTAAGAGATCGAGATTTACCTGAAGAATTTGAGAAGAAGACTAAGAGAAGGGTATCGACTGACCTCATTGTGCGAAGGAAGGAAGGAAGGAAGGGACCTTGTGCTGGCCGATCGAATGTATGAAGTATACCTGGGCATTCTCATATTGCAACGGGGGCCGCGGCACAACATAAGTGAGCCGCGGCCCAGAGTACAGTCGGCATTCTCAGTTTAGGCGTGTCGCGGCTCATCGTGTTAGTGTGCCGTGGCTCATTTGGTCCGTGCCGCGGCACAGAGTACAGTCTCCTGGGCATTTCTTGAACCTTTGGTGTGCCGCGGCTCAGAGAATATGTGCCGCGGCTTAGTGACCTGGTGTGCCGCGGCTCAGTAAAGTCGTGCCGAAGCACATAGTACAGTTTGTTTGGCCTTGTTCCATCAACTGATGCGTGCCGCGGCTCACTACTATTGTGCCGCGGCCCATCACTGATTTCCTCCCCTGGGGTGATTCTTGCACAGAATTTTTAAACGAAAACATCAAGACGAGAGGGATAGACGGATCAAAGAAAAATGACGACAAATAAAGACTCTAAAAAAAAAAAGAAAAAAAAAAAAATTCTACAACTAATACTCGGGTTGCCTCCCTTGAAGCGCTAAGTTTATAGTCTTCAGCCGGACTTTTCTCGCATTCATCCGGCAGTGGATAAGACGACACTCGTTTTCTGCGTGTCTATTGGATTTCCCAAGTATGCCTTCAACCGTTGTCCATTAACTTTGAATTTACGGTCATCTTTTTGTACTTCTACCGCACCATGTGGGAACACTTGAACTACGGTGAACGGTCCCGACCATCGTGAATGCAATTTCCAAGGAAATAACTTTAAGCGAGAATTAAATAGCAACACCTCTTGTCCCGGGACGAACTCTCTCTGCGTGATGTGCTTATCATGCCAAATCTTTGTCCGCTCCTTATAAAGTTTCGCATTTTCGTATGCGTCGTGGCGAATTTCTTCCAACTCGTTCAGCTGCAAACAACGCTTTTCACCAGCAGATTTCAGATCAAAGTTTAGTTTCTTTATCGCCCAGTAAGCACGATGTTCCATCTCTACGGGTAAATGGCAACCTTTCCCATAAACCAATCTGTAGGGCGACATCCCGATAGGTGTTTTATACGCAGTACGGTACGCCTAAAGTGCATCATCGACTTTAAACGACCAATCTTTTCGAGACGAGCTGACCGTTTTTTCTAGTATCCACTTCAGCTCTCGATTTGATATCTCGACTTGACCGCTCGTCGAGGATGGTATGCTGTAGCAACACGATGATTTACTCCGTATTTTCTCAAAACTGCATCAAGAAATTTGTTGTCGAAGTGTGACCCACCATCACTGATAATAGCACGTGGAGTCCCAAAACATGTGAAGATATATTGTTTTATAAACTTGATTACGACATTGGACCCATTCGTAGGTAGTGCCACCGCTTCAACCCATTTTGAGACATAGTCTACGGCTACCAAAATATAGAGATTCTTGTTTGATGGAGGAAATGGACCCATGAAGTCGATCCCCCATACATCGAACAATTCAACTTCAAGTATGGTGTTCAGCGGCATTTCGTGTCGTCTTGAGATGTTTCCCGTCCGTTGACACCGATCACACACGGACACAAAGGAGTGAGCATCCTTGAATAATGACGGCCAATAGAATCCCGATTGTAAGACCTTCGCCGCTGTTCTATTTCCACTAAAATGTCCACCGTAGGGTGATGCATGGCAATGGTTTAGCACACTGTGGATTTCCTCATCCGGAATACATCTACGAATGATTTGGTCGGGGCATCTCGCTACAAACCGTGCGACCTCCTTCATGTCGTTCCACTAAAAGTTCCTCCTTAGGTCCTTGTACATCTTACTCGAACCAGGATGAACTGAGTAAGGCGTAGCATGGGCCTCACGCAAAATAGTCTGCCTCAGATTCAAGGATTTTGAGGTCATAATCCTTAATCAACTCCAACCATCTCCTCTGCCTCAGATTCAACTCTCGCTGAGTAAATATGTACTTCAAACTTTTATGATCGGTAAAAATCTGACATGCAGAGCCCAAAAGATAGTGACGCCAAATCTTGAGCGCAAAAACAACTGCCGTTAACTCCAAATCGTGAGTAGGGTAGTTGAACTCATACGGCCTCAACTGTCTCGACGCGTACGCGATGGTCTTGCCGCTGAATCAACACGCACCCAAGACCCTGACCCGAGGCATCAGTATAGACGGCAAAACCCTCATTTCCACACGGCAATGCTAAAATCGGGGCTGAAGTCAAACGCCTCTTAAACTCCTTAAAACTCAACTGCCTCTCGTCATTCCGGACGAACTTCTCAGATTTTTGAAGCAACTGTGTAAGTGGCCGAGATAGTTTCGAGAACCCCTCGACGAACCTACGATAGTAGCCAGCCAAACCCAAGAAACTACGAACATCCTTCACATTCTTAGGTGGTGCCCAATCCAACATTGCCTCAATCTTCTGTGGATCCACACGGACCCCCTCGGCTGAAATCACGTGACCCAAAAACATCACCTCCTTCAGCGAGAACTCACATTTCAAGAACTTTTCATAGAGTTGCTCGGTCCTCAAAATGTCTAACACCACACGAAGATGATGCGCATGTTCCTCCTCGTTCTTCAAATAAATAAGGATATCGTCAATTATGGTACTTGAATAAAGAAGCCCGCGGATCGAGACTATTAGGTTGTTGGTCTTGGAAAAGGCTTACCGAGCTATACCTCCTAATCAGGAGTTAGCGTAGAAGGAAAGTTCACTTGATGCGTGTCCTTTTTGATATATTTTATTCTCCTCATATATAATATGATACTTAACAAAATTCAATTGCTTGTTGAACATTCTGATGGCCTACGACATTGGGACTTATTGAGGCTGTGCAGAAATGGACTCTCTAACCTTCGCCTTGCTAACCTACCTGGGACAATATTTGGCCACAACCAATATTTGGAATTCATCCCAACTCACAACATAACCAGTCGGTGGAGCGACCCGCCACCTCTCTATTGCATCCTGGATAAGGAAGAATTGAGCGATTGTCACTTTCCTCTCTTCACAATTTACTCCTTTGAATTCCTTCTCTATCTCGTATAGCTAGGAGGTGAAGGCATATGCTTTGACAAATCCCTTAAATTTTAGGGGTCCACCCTTGTAACTTCTTGTAACCATTTATCCACCTGGAGCCTTAGGACCCACTTCTCAAGTAGGCCTCTCGTGGGTATCAGGCATTCGACTCTACTGGGATAGATCGAAGAGAATGGTAGGTCTTTTTCCAAGCGCTCTATATAGATATAATCTTAAAGCGATTTAAGATGGATGATTCTAAAAGAGGGTTCCTACCGATGTGACATGGAATAAAACTCACCTTAAAGATGTGTCCTCATAGTGAGGAACAACGAAAGGAAATGAGTAATATACCATATGCTTCGGCCATGGGTAGCCTTGTGTATGCCTTGTTGTGTACCTGACATTACGCATGCTGGGAGCGTGGTAAGTAAGTTTCAGGCAAACCCAGGTAGGGAACATTGGACCTCCGTAAAGAACATTCTCAAGTACTTTAGAAGGACTAGAGATCTGGTTCTTATGTATGGTGGTGGAGAACTGAATGTGACGGGCTTCACTGATTCAGACTTCCAAGGACAGAAAGACAACTCTGTGTCTATTTTTGGCTACATTTTACACTTAATGGAGGAGTAGTGTCTTGGCATAGTGCCAAGCATAGCGCGACTACTGATTCCACCTGTTAGGCTGAGTATCAGGCGGCCTCGGAGGCCTCCAAAGGAAGGGTTTTTGGAATAACAAGTTACTGGGTGAACTTCACGTGACACCATCTGCTGCGCTGCCTATTTTTGTTTTTATACAATAACAATGGAGCGATAGCACAGGCCTAGGAGCCGAGGTCTCACAACGGTACAAAACACATTGAGAGAAAGTATCATATCGTGAGAGAATTTGTTCGCAAAAGATACATTGTGCTACGTAAAGTAGACTCAGTCGGCAAAGTCGTTGATCCACTGACCAAGCCATTTGCTCAGATTAGCTTGGAGCGTCATATGGAGAACACGGGTATTAGATACTATAGTGACATCAGCTCGCATATCTTGCACCACTTGTCCAAGTCGAGCAATTTGGTTCACCATCTGTTGTAGAGTTGTTTCCACCATAGGCCCCACTTCCCTACTAACCACATGCTCATCCACATGAGTACCAACCTCGTTGACTATTGAGTTCTCTTCAGCAGCAACACGGCCAGCATTGGGTCCCAAATCTCTACATCCTCAGTTTCCTCACGCTATTCTGAAGACATACAACTTAGGAAAACTCCAAACCGCATCTAGTTGGAAATTATATGTTCTCAAACTTATTCTCATCACAATTATCGAGTTTATCATCAAGAAATATTATAAATCAATTTGCAATCTCATAATAATTTTCTCAATATGAAACTACTCATTAAAACAGTTTTTAGAAGACTTACATCCTCTAGTCGTACGTAGGCATTGGTAGTTGAAATGATACTATCCTTCGAACAATTTACACTTCTCGACATGACCAGACTCAATAGAATTAAAGAGTTCAAGTGTTCATAACCTGTATCTGATACCATATTCTGTAATACCCCCAACCCTTAGCGATAATAATAGTGCCATAAATCCCACCCTAAAATTTACCAGGCTAATATACAGTACAATCTTAACCAAAATGGTTAATGACAAACCTATTATATTATATAATCAAATACAATACATAATCAAACCGACCGGCTCGGAATGATCTAATGAAAATAAAATTATATCGATTTAATTATTACACAATCAAATACTCAAAACACCAACACATCTACAACAAATGCTTCATGTATGAAGACTTAGACGACCGCCTCGATGAGTAGTATCATGCTCGACTATCACTATTGTCATACTGTTCCTGAGATGGCTCTCCAATTGTACCACCATTTGCACATGCTTACACTCCAACATGTGTTAATTTGGAATCGCTAGTGCAAGTACCAGAATACAAATGTTATAACTCAAATTACATATCCTAAAACATTATCTCAATTCATATGTAAATACATCATACTCTTGAAGTGCTTGTAGAAGCTAGCTACAAGCAATCAAGTAATCTGATGTTCGCTGCACTCGAGCCTCTTTGAAACATTAGAGACCTCAAGGATTCTCCTTAGTTGGATTATAAATCTCTATCTCATAACTCACAATAGGACGTTTGCTGTCTGTTGCACTCTAACCTCTACGGAATAATAGGACGTCAAAGGATCCTCCATAGTTGGATTTAAACCTCAAACATAATAACCTATAAAATCTCAATCATAATAATTCACTAAGATTATCTCAATCATATGATAAATATATACATATAGCATAAATACTTGAATACTTGCCTTAACCTGAGAATGGTGAAAATCTCGACCATTGACACCTCTTTGATTTTCTCAAAACAATAGTCGCAAATCTTAATCAAATAAGGGAACCCAACTGTAACTAGCAATTCTTGAAAATATTAACACGACATGATTCTAATTTCAACCCGATTATCACTATGATGATAACGTAATTCGACCGACGATCCTCTACGGTTTTAGGACAACCACAATCACAACACAAACATATCATTATGTTTACTAATTCTCAAGAGTCACAATTACAACCCGACTTCAAGTTCATCCGAGATCTACGAAGGTTCTATGATTGTGATAACTACTCAAGATTAATGTAACAAGACTTCCAACAACACAACTTGGGTTTCTTTAAGACTGACAATTGTATGAAACGTATAATAATCATCCTTATGCTTCTCTTAAATAATCTTGTTATGCATGTCATAATCACTTCAATTATAGGTTCATCATTCAAGAAGTAACCATTAATCCTCTTAACATGATAATAATCTCAAGAATCACCTCAAGAACATGAATTAAACAGTAAAAACCTCCAAGAATCATCATCATGCTCATAATAATTACCAACAAACAAGATCCTTTTATTATTTAATCCGGTTAAATGACATATTCAACATAATAGGTTGATTTCTTATCAGGCACACTCATAAATCCAAATTATCACAAGCACAGCTTCAACATGATCATCAGATACTACTGAAAACATGATACAATAGTCCATAAGATTAATATAAGGATTAAGGATCAACCATATTACCTCAAACGAAGATATGGGAAGAACCTCAAGAACTCCAAAATGTTGACTAATCCGAGACCTACTCCAATTTTCATGCTTTGATGAAAGGGAAATAAGTGATTTTCATAGACGATAAGTGTTCTCTATGTGTTTAGAGGGTCAAACTCTCTTGTAGAAATGAAAGTCTCACTCTTATCTTATAAACTTAACAGACCAAAATATATGTAATGCTCGGTAAGTATTTTTACATATCCCGTTACTCCTTAGTAGCAGACGCCATTCAATTCTCGTAGGAGTTGTTTCCCATTTATCCCCATAACGACGTAGGCTGCTAACAGCACCAGCTAACGTATGATATTCCCTTGTTGATAGTGTACGTAATTGATATTGACTCGATGCATGCGCACAAAGTGCTCGGTACTACTCCGGCAAAAGCAGGATCATGCAAATGTCGACCCTTGACCCGATCTATAATTAACATGCATTATAATTATTGAGATTTTATGCCCAAAATGAAGGCTCAACGGAAGTAATTTACAAAAATAAGTTCGATCCGAATCCCTTGAGAGGATCGATTCAGGCAACATATATACGAATATAAAACTAAATAAGTGTAGGATTCGAAATCATACTCTTGAAGTCCTTTGATTAAATGTTGGAGTCGGTGATCTCAGCCACGAATCCGATTCGCCAAAGCTTTTGATATCCCGAGCAACGAAAGCACAATGCCTCTACTTGCGACGTGCCGGAAGTCGACAGGAATAACACCCATCTTATTATCCTCTAAGGATACTGCTAGAATAAGGTGTTTAGAGCTTACCAATTTTATTTATAACACTCTAAGTGTATATATAAATTTTTCTCTCAATTTTCTCTAAGAAAATGAAGAAGTGAATGAAGAACACAAAACTTTCTCCGCTTCTTTTTTGCAACTCACGGCTCAACCATTCAAATGAAAGAGGAGGATTATCGTTTATGTTCAACTCTCACCTCATTTCAAGGTCTACCCTCAATATTTTATTTCATCACATGATTTTATCTTTTGATTACAAAATCAATAGTCTTCCACCAATTAAGGTGAAAGATAAGATCGGGGAGTAAAATAAAAGGAGGGGGCAGCCATCTAGAATATCCGGAGGAGTTCGGTTCGTTTCGGACTCCCGTGTGTCCAATCAGATAAACTTTGTTCTGTTTCGATGTATTTATATTAATTAATTAATCCAATTAATTAATTATATCAAAAACAAAGTAATATAATTAATTTCTCCAATAAATAATTACATATGTGAATTAAATTAATTACCTAGTAATTTATTTAATTAGGCCGTAAATTTATTTATCCTATAAATTAATTTAGACATCCAATGTACCATAATTAATTAGACATCTAATGTCCAATAAATTAGATATCCAATATCTAATATTTATAGGAGAGAATAAGCTCAATTTATTCCATCGTCTATCCTAATGCGCGACTCGATAGGTCCGTCTCAGTTAGCATTGGGAGGAACCAAAGAGTGATAGCACCACCTAGCCAGTCCCGCGGCCTACACTGTAACGTAATTGAGAACGAATGATGGGGATCATTCCAAAACCTTTCTATCATGAATACCAGTATATGTATAAACCCTTCTCTCAAATATCTTGATCAAGTTATAGGGTCACGGTCAGTCAAACCCAATCTATACTTGACGCTATGCATGAGTTAATGCAAAACGAGATCACCGAGCTCTCGTATTGGCCAAAGACTTATGATATCATCTGCATAGGACATATACATGTTCACTTACAGGAGAAAGAATCCTATCTTCATATTTAATAGAACCTGCTACTTGCCCGTCAAGATGCATGTTGAGGTTGACCCCCATCTTCTGGTTTTCTAGGTCGAACTACTCCAGTGAAAATCTTAACGTCACAAGCACATCCCTACTAAATCCTCATGTCGAAGGTTCACGAATACCTATCACAACCTTTCGATTCCGTCATTGACTGTCCCGAAGTGAAATCTATGTGATGAATTGAGGGTGAGTCGGTTCGAGTATATTAATCTCATTAGTATATCTATAACGTGTGCTCCCACTAATAATTAGTGAAGACGGTCACTCTCCAAGTCAAAGAACACGTCATACAAGTCTTCACATAAACTTAACGCCCAGTCAAGTTTCATCGACTTGCGAACGATTAAGTATTTGAGCCATAAACCTTTCCAATGCCTATCCCCTTATCCAATAAGGAGTGGAATATTTGATCTCAAATACACGGACTAGTTTATATATATATATATATATATATATATATGAGTCAAGAATTCTAGTGACTTCCAGCAAATAAAGAAACATTCAATTGCCTTCTGATAATAATTTACATAATAACAAGTACAATTCCCTCACTCTAACATCCTCTGAGTGGCATTCGAGCGCATACTCCTAACAATCTCCCACTTGCACTCAATGCCACACACTATGGTATCTAATACCTATGTTCTCCAGATGACGCTCCAAGCTTATCTGAGAAAGTGGCTTGGTCCGTGGATCAGCGACGTTGTCTACTGAGTCTACTCTATGCAGCATAATGTATCCTTTGCGAACAAATTCTCTCACGATATGATACTTTCTATCAACGTGTTTTGTACTATTGTGAAACCTCGGATCCTTAGCCTAAGCTACAGCTTCGTCGTTGTCGCATAAAAGCGGAACATGCAGCTCAGTGTTGCTGATTTTTCGTTAACGCAAGTGCACGTTATCGTTGACAAGTAATAAAGTGATGAGTGAGTATCGTTCCCACGAGGACTGAGTCACTAACTACCAATTTTTATGTATTCTAGTTTTATTTGAACAATCGAACTTTGGGTTGCAATTAATTACTAAAAGAATTAATAAAGACTAAACAGTATAAACGATCGATCAAAGAAGGAAAATCAAATGATGGATAATTCTAGGATTATGAATCCACCTCAGTTTATCCGAATTTACTCTCCATTATCTGAAATTAATGATTTTTCCCAATTTATTGAAGGCAAAGATTGCTAAAATACTCTACCGCCTCTCCCGAGGTCAATAGATTTTTCTAAAGGCGAATAACGCACTCTATCCCTAGGTGAATTAATTCGTCAATAGACAAAAAGCATAAAATCTCCAAAAGGCCACGTAGTTCCTATGAGTATATTCCTATCTCACAGAATAAAACGGTCCTCACCAATAGTTCCTCACCAACTCTCCTCTCCCGATTCGAGTAAGGTAATTAAAACAATCCAATTATTGGCCAGACAATTGAAAGCATTAAACTCAATTGGGAAAACTCAATAGAAAAGGGAATTATATAGATAATCTAACGCAAATCCGTCAAAACTTAGGTTTCATCAAAATCCTAGAACAAGGGTTTTAGCCTGACATGCTAAATAATGAAAATACAAAATTAATAATTAAAGGCATGAAAATCAAACGCAGATGAAGAGTTCGGATTCCTCCGTTCTTCTGGCTTCCGCCCTCTGCCTTTGATGTCTTCTGCTTCTCTCGTCTGCGATAGTTTTCTCTCCTCTGCCTTTTCCCAAGCCTCCAAGATGATTAATTAGGGTCTTAAACCCTTATTTATAGCTCCCAGAAGCCTCCAAATCGAGTCCGTGTGATTAGGTCGAGAACTGGATTCAGAACGGCCCAAACCCGCGCGGAGCACGCCAAAACCGCCCTGTGTGCCGCGGCACACTTAATCTGTGCCGCGGCACATGGCGTGAAAATTAAAACCTGGGCACAGTGTGTTTCTTCTGGGCCGCGGCTCACCATGTCTGTGCCGCGGCTCAGAGTACAGTCTACTCGGGTGCCTGCTGGTCCTCTGCGTGTGCCGCGGCCCACTTGCCTTGTGCCGCGGCCCACGGCCAAAATTCGCCGTTTTCGCCCGTTTTGCCTCGTTTTAGCTTCCGGACTCCAATCTCCTATCAAACATACAAGAATAAGGCATTAAAAGCTCATTTATGCACTTTTACTCGCCAAAATAATACAAAATAATGATAAATAAGCGTATAAAAATACGCCTAACAAATACCCCCAAACTTGAGCCTTTGCTTGTCCTCAAGCAAAAAGAATTAATTTCAACAAAAGAATATCGTGAATAATCGTGCAACTCATAGTGCTCAACCTAATCAATACTACCCTGAAATTCTATCTGAATAATACGAGTATCGTAATAGCGAGTCGCATCCAAGACACTGATTCCACAAAGTAACCAACTTCAGTCCTAATCAATCGTTCATGAAGAAAATCTAGCTCAAACATCAACAAGTGTGAATTTAATCGACCGTCAATATGAAAGGTTAAAATAAACAAGCTAACTCGCCCAATCCCATAGTCTAGTGGCAAAAATTTCAAGAGTTTCATAAAAAAATAACCCTCGGACAGTATTCCCTTATATATGCATAATAAAATGATTCGAGTTGACCACTAGGTTCGGATCTCGGGATGTTTCATCGGGACAATCCTAGGGTGGAATTCCATTCTCATGTGTTGGGGAACCGTTTGACGTAAAAGACACTCATGGGGCACATGGATGCTTCTAGTTACTAAGTTCCCCTCCAGAGCGGAGACACAACTCGAATAGCCATTCCCTCATGTCTGATTCAAGGTTGTTCGCGAAATATCGGCACAAGCGAAATCTCTAAACCACTAGTCTAATCAGGGTCGTCGTTTTACGTGAGATTAAACAACAGGTCACGTGAATACCCCCGGTTACTAGACTTCCCATCATATAACAAAAAATATCTCGACTTTTGGGAAAAACTATCCGATTCTAAACTCAAATTAGGTGCCAACATGACTTATGTTACTGGACGACTAGCTACGCGAAAAATGTAACCGAACGCATCGACGGCGATTTTAAAACACGTATGTCTCCTCTCTTATCCGCTAAGGTCTCTAAAAAACGAAAAAAAATTCGGACCTACATGAAGACTTAGCAGAAACAGAAATCACTGACTACAACTCGACTAAAACTCGACCGTTTCATCAGAGAGAAAAACAGTGTCGTAACATCAGTATTACACAAATAGAAGCACGAAAAATGCACGAATAAGAGTAAAATCATGACAAGCAAGGCTATCGACAAAAATATAACTAGAAATACGACAGTGCAAACGAAATAAGTACAGCAATAAATGTAGCAACAGAAATAGACCCCCCAAACTTAGGACGTACATTGACCTCAATGGACAAAATATAATATGCAATAAAAGTGAAAGGTCAAGTACTCCCCTCCAGTCCTCTCACGAGCTGGTGCCGGCGTCATCCGGCGAGCTTGCACGCTTCTCGACTACATCATGCGGAGCGTGAATAAATGAGCTTGCATCATCAAAGAGGAAGTTAAGTACGAGCTCTCAAGTTTAACATGATGTAAGGGTTGGGGACAATGTAATTTGATAAAATGATTCGTTGCATATAATTTTGAAATGCTTGGCTTACCACTTTTTCATTGCTGCAATTTATCAAACACTTGGTATGCACAAGTTAAAATGAAGAACAAGAATTTTAATGGTTAACTCCAAATCCCAAAAATAATAACACAGATAATAGCCATGAAAAACGGCAACTAACATCATCAATTCGTTAATAATCACCAATCCCATCACAATCAAATACCATAATCACCATATTCCAACTCCATTATTGAGAAAAACATTGAAGAACAACTAGCAACATATAACTCCAATTCACTTTTCAGATAGTGTATCAATTATGCTTAAGAGATCGAGATTTACCTGAAGAATTTGAGAAGAAGACTAAGAGAAGGGTATCGACTGACCTCATTGTGCGAAGGAAGGAAGGAAGGAAGGGACCTTGTGCTGGTCGATTGAATGTATGAAGTATACCTGGGCATTCTCATATTGCAATGGGGGCCGCGGCACAACATAAGTGAGCCGCGGCCCAGAGTACAGTCGGCATTCTCAGTTTAGGCGTGCCGCGGCTCATCGTGTTAGTGTGCCGCGGCTCATTTGGTCCGTTCCGCAGCACAGAGTACAGTCTCCTGGGCATTTCTTGAACCTTTGGTGTGCCGCGGCTCAGAGAATATGTGTCGCGGCTCAGTGACCTGGTGTGCCGCGGCTCAGTAAAGTCGTGCCGCGGCACATAGTACAGTTTGTTTGGCCTTGTTCCATCAACTGATGCGTGCCGCGGCTCACTACTATTGTGCCGCGGCCCATCACTGATTTCCTCCCCTGGGGTGATTCCTGCACAGAATTTTTAAACGAAAACATCAAGACGAGAGGGATAGACAGATCGAAGAAAAATGACGACAAATAAAGACTCTAAAAAAAAAAAGAAAGAAAACACTAAAAATAAAAATTCTACAACTAATACTCGGGTTGCCTCCCGAGAAGCGCTAAGTTTATAGTCTTCAGCCGGACTTTTCTCGCATTCATCCGGCAGTGGATAAGACGACACTCGTTTTCTGCGTGTCTATTGGATTTCCCAAGTATGCCTTCAACTGTTGTCCATTAACTTTGAATTTGCGGTCATCTTTTTGTACTTCTACCGCACCATGTGGGAACACTTGAACTACGGTGAACGGTCCCGACCATCGTGAATGCAATTTCCCGGGAAATAACTTTAAGCAAGAATTAAATAGCAACACCTCTTGTCCCGGGACGAACTCTCTCTGCGTGATGTGCTTATCATGCCAAATCTTTGTCCGCTCCTTATAAAGTTTCGCATTTTCGTATGCGTCGTGGCGAATTTCTTCCAACTCGTTCAACTGCAAACAACGCTTTTCACCAGCAGATTTCAGATCAAAGTTTAGTTTCTTTATCGCCCAGTAATCACGATGTTCCATCTCTACGGGTAAATGGCAACCTTTCCCATAAACCAATCTGTAGGGCGACATCCCGATAGGTGTTTTATACGTAGTACGGTACGCCCAAAGTGCATCATCGACTTTAAACGACCAATCTTTTCGCGACGAGCTGACTGTTTTTTCTAGCATCCACTTCAGCTCTCGATTTGATATCTCGACTTGACCGCTCGTCTGAGGATGGTATGCTGTAGCAACACGATGATTTACTCCGTATTTTCTCAAAACTGCATCAAGAAATTTGTTGTCGAAGTGTGACCCACCATCACTGATAATAGCACGTGGAGTCCCAAAACGTGTGAAGATATATTGTTTTATAAACTTGATTACGACATTGGACCCATTCGTAGGTAGTGCCACCGCTTCAACCCATTTTGAGACATAGTCTACGGCTACCAAAATATAGATATTCTTGTTTGATGGAGGAAATGGACCCATGAAGTCGATCCCCCATACATCGAACAATTCAACTTCAAGTATGGTGTACAGCGGCATTTCGTGTCGTCTTGAGATGTTTCCCGTCCGTTGACACTGATCACACGCGGACACAAAGGAGTGAGCATCCTTGAATAATGACGGCCAATAGAATCCCGATTGTAAGACCTTCGCCGCTGTTCTATTTCCACTAAATTGTCCACCATAGGGTGATGCATGGCAATGGTTTAGCACACTGTGGATTTCCTCATCCGGAATACATCTACGAATGATTTGATCGGGGCATCTCTTGAATAGAAAAGGATCGTCCCACAAATAATACTTAGCGTCTGAGATTAGCTTCTTCTTTTGATGGCGTGAGAGGTCGTTTGGAATTGTTTTACTTGCCAAGTAATTTACTAGGTCAGCATACCAAGGCGCCTGTTTTGAACCCAACTTGTAGAGCTACTCGTCGGGGAAGGTTTCCATGATTTGTGGCTGACTTTCTCCCTTCTCAAGGGGACTCTCTAATCGTGAAAGGTGATCGGCTATAACATTTTCAGTCCCTTTCTTGTCCCGAATATCCAAGTTGAATTCTTGAAGGAGAAGCACCCACCTAATCAACCTAGGTTTGGCATCCTTCTTCTCCAAAAGGTATTTTATTGCTGAATGGTCGGTCCACACTATCACTTTCGTTCCCAGTAGATACGCCCGGAATTTATCAAATGCAAAGATCACCGCCAAAAATTCCTTCTCCGTTGTGGCATAATTTCTTTGGGCGTCGTCGAGTGTTCGGCTCGCATAGTATACGACATGGAACACCTTCCCTCGTCTCTGCCCCAAAACAGCCCCAATGGCAAAGTCGCTTGCATCACACATTAACTCGAACGGAAGGTCCCAGTTTGGAGCGACTATCACCGGTGCCGTGCTTAGAGCTTTCTTCAATAAATCGAAACTTTCTTTACACGACTTGTCAAAAGTAAATTGAACATCCTTCATGAGTATATTGCACAACGGCTTCGTGATCTTCGAAAAATCCTTAATAAATCGGCGATAGAAACCGGCATGTCCCAAGAAACTTCTAATCCCTTTGACCGAAGTAGGCGGAGGCATCTTCTCAATTGTTTCTATTTTCGCCCGGTCGACTTCAATTCCATGTGAGGATATTCGATGGCCAAGTACTATGCCCTCCTGCACCATAAAATGACACTTGTCCCAGTTCAAGACCAAATTTGTCTCTTCGCATCTTTTCAAGACTTTCTGCAAATTTTTCAAACAAATGTCAAACGAATCTCCAAAAACAGGAAAATCATCCATAAAAATCTCAATACACTGCTCTACCATGTCAGAAAAAATAGCCATCATACACCGTTGAAAAGTAGCCGGCGCATTACATAATCCAAAAGGCATGCGCCTATAAGCGAAAATGCCGTAAGGACATGTAAACGTCGTTTTCTATTGGTCTTCGGGGGCTATATAAATCTGATTATACCCCGAATAACCATCGAGAAAGCAATAAAAATCGTGTCCGGCTAATCTATCTAACATCTAATCAATAAAAGGTAAGGGGAAATGATCTTTTCTAGTGGCCTTATTTAATTTCCTATAATCTATGCACATACGCCACCCCGTGACAATCCTAGTGGGAATTAATTCATTATTATCATTTTGAACAACCGTTATCCCACCCTTCTTCGACACAACTTGGACCGGACTTACCCACTTGCTATCAGAAATCGGAAAGATCATACCTGCGTCGAGGAGTTTTAAAACCTCGACTTTTACCACCTCCTTCATGTTTGGATTCAACCGGCGTTGATGCTCCATGGATGGTTTGTAGTCTTCCTCCATAAAAATCTTGTGCATGCAAATTGACGGGCTGATCCCCTTAATATCCGCAATAGACCATCCAAGAGCAGATTTGTACTCCCTCAAAACTCTCAATAATTTTGCCTCTTGATCCCCCGCTAAAGTGGCCGAAAGAATAACTGGAAGGGAGTCGTCGGGCCCCAAAAATGCATATTTTAAATGAGGCGGCAGCTTCTTTAGTTCCAACTTTGGAGGTTTTTCGATTGATGGGACTGGTCGAGTTGGTGAACTTCCGAGCTCCTCAAATGGTTGACGAATGAAAATTGGCGGGGAAGCATCCATGTGGCGTACGTAGGCTACATGCTCTGCATTTAGTTCGGAAACAGCCCCAATCAAAACGAACTCCAATGGATCGGGTGGATAATTCTCTCGAAAGGCTCTACTCACGCACGAGTCAATGACGTCAACTTGGAAACAATTTTCAGCATCACTCGGATATTTTACGGATCGAAAGATATTGAACGTTACTTGCTCCTCTTGAACACGTAGAGTCAGCTTCCCCTTTTCCACATCGATCAAAGTTCGGCCGGTTGCCAAAAATGGTCTTCCCAAGATAATCGGGATATCTTGATCTTCCTCCATGTCGAGAACAATAAAATCCGCTGGAAAGATAAATTTATCCACTTTTACTAACACGTCCTCAATCACTCCCCTCGGATACTTAATAGATCGATCCGCTAATTGCAAGGAGACCGTCGTCGGCTTTACTTCTCCAATTCCCAGCTTTTTGAAAATAGACAGAGGCATGAGGTTTATGCTGGCTCCGATATCGCATAGGGTTCTTTCAAAAGACGAATTTCCAATGATGCAAGGGATGGTAAAACTTCCCGGATCTCTCAATTTAGGTGGGAGCTTCTTTTGTAAAATAGCACTGCACTCCTCCGTCAATGCGACCGTCTCATATTCCTCGAGCTTTCTTTTGTTTGACAAGACTTCTTTCATGAATTTTACATAACTCGGCATTTGTTCCAATGCGTCGGCAAATGGAATGTTTATGTGCAATTTCTTGAAGACGTCGAGGAACTTTGAAAATTGCTTGTCTAGTTTTTGCTTTTGGAAACGCTGTGGGAATGGAATTTGAGGAGTGGGGTGAGTAGTCGATACTTCCTTTGGCTTGGGTGCCTCGTCCTTTTCCGTCTCACTTTCCTCGATCTTGCTCTTGTTATTGACAGGCTGCTCTTTCAACTCCTTTCCACTTCGTAGTTCGATTGCCTGCACGTCTTCTTTGGAGTTCATTTTGGTAGCACTGGGCAATGCAACTTGAGACCGAGAGGACAATAGATTAACGATCTGCCCCATTTGTGTTTCTAAGTTTCGGATGGAGGTATAATGATTTTGGAGGGTAGTCTCGGTGCGGGTCATGAATTGGCTCGTGTTAGCCGCCAATTGAGCAAGAGCATCTTCCAAGGATACCTTTGGTGATTGAGGGGGCTGCTGTGTGGGCTGCGCAAATTGGGCTTGTGGAGGTTTTAAAGTTTGCCCGTTCCTCCATGAAAAAATTTGGTGATTTCGCCAACCTTGATTATAAGTGCTGGGGTAAGGATTATTTTGTCGATTTCCGTTTCCCACGAATTGAGCTTGCTCCATCGGATGTTGCTCGAATGGGTTTCCGACTTGGCACTCCACGCTAGGGTGAAATCCGTTACACCAATTGCAAGACTCAATGGTAACGGGGGAAGGAGCATGCGAAAACGCTTGAAGTTGTTGCGTCAAAGCGGCGACTTGAGCTGAAAGTGCAGAGATCGGATCATTATTCGAAATTTCCATGACTCGCTTCGGATTTAATCGTTCTGATGGCCATTGATATGCATTTGCGGCCATAGATTCCAACAAAGAATGTGCTTCAGCCATAGTTTTTCCCATTAAGGCTCCTCCGGCTGCTGCATCCACGAGAGTGCGTGTAGAGGCACTCAAACCATTATAGAACGTCTGAATCTGAAGCCAGTCCGGAAGGCCATGATGCGGGCATCTCCTTAGCAAATCTTTGTATTGCTCCCACGCCTCGTGGAGCGATTCCATATCATATTGACCAAAGGTGGTGATCTCGTTTCGTAACCTCTCCGTCTTTGAAGGTGGGAAGAATTTAGCAAGGAAGGCTTGCGTTAATTCCGCCCATTTCGTGATCGAGCCCGGCGGTAAAGAATTCAACCATAATTTTGCTTTATCCCTCAAAGAGAAAGGGAAAAGCCGTAAACGGATAGCATCGTCGGTGACACCATTGTTCTTGAACGTGTCACAAATCTCGAGAAAAGACGCGATGTGTGCGTTGGGGTCATCGTTCGGCAAACCACAGAACTGGCTCGATTGTACCATTTGAATAATTGCAGGCTTGATTTCGAAGTTGTTCGCCTGAATGGTGGGACGCCGAATCCCCGAAAAGTTTGCGTTAATTTGCGGCATAGCATAATCTCGAAGTGCCATTTCCGGTTGAGCTTGCTGCACAATATTATTTCCTCCATGATTTTCGATATTATCGGCCATGTTGACTTTCGCTGGTAACTGTCGTTTCTCCTTCTTGTTTCTTCGAAGAGTGCGCTCGAGTTCGGTATCCAAAGGTAGTAGGCCTTCGTTACCGAATTTTCTCATGCACTACGCGAAAGATCCTGAAAGGACAAACAAATAAAATAAAATACACGAAAATAAGTAAATAAAAAAAATGTTCAAACTAAGACTAGAAATACTGAAATCGATATTAGTAAAACTCAATCCCCGGCAACGGCGCCAAAAACTTGTTGCTGATTTTTCGTTAACGCAAGTGCACGTTATCGTTGACAAGTAATAAAGTGATGAGTGAGTATCGTTCCCATGAGGACTGAGTCACTAACTACCGATTTTTATGTATTCTAGTTTTATTTGAACAATCGAACTTTGGGTTGCAATTAATTACTAAAAGAATTAATAAAGACTAAACAGTATAAACGATCGATCAAAGAAGGAAAATCAAATGATGGATAATTCTAGGATTATGAATCCACCTCAGTTTATCCGAATTTACTCTCGATTATCTGAAATTAATGATTTTTCCCAATTTATTGAAGGCGAAGATTGCTAAAATACTCTACTGCCTCTCCCGAGGTCAATAGATTTTTCTAAAGGCGAATAACGCACTCTATCTCTAGGTGAATTAATTCGTCAATAGGCAAAAAGCATAAAATCTCCAAAAGGCCACGTAGTTCCTATGAGTATATTCCTATCTCACAGAATAAAACGGTCCTCAGCAATAGTTCCTCACCAACTCTCCTCTCCCGATTCGAGTAAGGTAATTAAAACAATCCAATTATTTGCCAGACAATTAAAAGCATTAAACTCAATTGGGAAAACTCAATAGAAAAGGGAATTATATAGATAATCTAAAGCAAATCCGTCAAAACTTAGGTTTCATCAAAATCCTAGAACAAGGGTTTTAGCCTGACATGCTAAATAATGAAAATACAAAATTAATAATTAAAGGCATGAAAATCAAACGCAGATGAAGAGTTCGGATTCCTCCGTTCTTCTGGCTTCCGCCCTCTGCCTTTGATGTCTTCTGCTTCTCTCGTCTGCGATAGTTTTCTATGATCTTCCTTTTCCCAAGCCTCCAAGATGATTAATTAGGGTCTTAAACCCTTATTTATAGCTCCCAGAAGCCTCCAAATCGCGTCCGTGTGATTAGGTCGAGAACTGGCTTCAGAACGGCCCAAACCCGCGCGGAGCATGCCAAAACCGCCCTGTGTGCCGCGGCTCACTTAATATGTGCCGCGGCACATGGCGTGAAAATTAAAACCTGGGCGCAGTGTGTTTCTTCTGGGCCGCGGCTCACCATGTCTGTGCCGCGGCTCAGAGTACAGTCTACTCGGGTGCCTGCTGGTCCTCTGCGTGTGCTGCGGCCCACTTGCCTTGTGCCGCGGCCCACGGCCAAAATTCGCCGTTTTCGCCCGTTTTGCCTCGTTTTAGCTTCCGGACTCCAATCTCCTGTCAAACATACAAGAATAAGGCATTAAAAGGTCATTTATGCACTTTTACTCGCCAAAATAATACAAAATAATGATAAATAAGCATATAAAAATACGCCTTACACTCAGCACATGGTATCACTTGAAGTTCACCCAGAAACTTATTAATCCAAAACCCTTCCTTAGAAGCCTCCGAGGTCGCTTGATACTTAGCCTGATAGGTGGAATCCGCAGTCGCACTTTGCTCGGCGCTTCGCCAAGATACTGCTCCTCCATTAAGAGTAAAAATATAGCCATAAGTGTACATCGACTTGTCTTTCTGTCCTTAGAAGTCTGAATCGGTGAAGCCCGTCACTTTTCAGTTCTCCACCACCATACATAAGAACCAGATCTCTAGTCCTTCTTAAGTACTTGAGAACATTCTTTACAGCGGTCCAATGTTCCCTACCTAGATTTTCTTGAAACCTACTTACCATGCTCACAACGTGTGCAATGTCAGGTCTCGTACACAACACGACATACATAAGGCTACCCATGGCCGAAGCATATGGTATATTGCTCATTTTCTTTCGTTGTTCCTCACTTTGAGGACCCATCTTCGAGGTGAATTTTATTCAATATCGTATCGGTAGGAACCCTCTTTTAGAATCATCCATCTTAAATTTTTTTAAGATCTTATCTATATAGAGGTATTGGGAAATACCTATCATTCTCTTCGCTCTATCCCGATAGAGCTGAATCCCAATAATATAGGTTGCTCTCCCAAGCCTTTCATGGAGAACCTACTCGAAAGCCAAGCTTTTACAGAACTGAGCATTCCTACATCGTTTCCTATTAGTAGAATATTATATACATATAGTACTAAGAATGCGATCTTGCTCCTACTAACCCTCTTGTATACATAAGGTTCCTCTTCATTCTACACGAAGTCAAACTCTTTGACTGCCTCGTCAAAATGAAGGTTCCAACTCCATGAAGCCTGCTTCAGTCTATAAATGGAACGCTGAAGTTTGTACACCTTATAAATATCGACCTCGGACACAAAGCCTTAGGCTGCTCCATATAGATCTCCTCCTATAGGAATCTATTAAGGAAAGCCATCTTTACGTCCATCTGCTATATCTCATAATCGTGGTAGGCAGCTATAGCAAGCATCATTCAAATAGACTTGATCATAGCTACAGGCGAGAAGGTATCGCGATAATCGATCTATTCCTTTTGGGTATAACCCTTTGCCACAAGTCTGGCCTTATAGGTATCAAGCTTGCCAACCCCATCAGTCTTTCTCTTGTAGATACACATATAGGCACTATGCCCTTGGGGCGGTCTACTAGAGTCCAAACCTGATTTTCGTGCATCGAGTCTTTCTCAGCTTCCATAACTTCCTGCCATTTCGTGGAGTCTACATCCACTATCGCTTGGTCATAGGTCGTGGGGTTGGTATATTGACTTTCACCTGGAACCTCATGGAGACCTAGTTCCTCCAGATGCATAATGTTAGGGTTGTATACTGCAAAGCATACTTTATGCTTGTATTACCTTATTTCCCTGTAACTACCTATGAGAATATTAATTACACTCAATCACATATTTTGCAAATTTATTCATGTTATGGTTATGCAAATGAAATGTCTAATTAGTTTATATTGTAGATATGTGTTGGTGTCACACGGAAGATCACATTATCGGTGCCTTATAAAATAATATAATAGTTCACAACCTTTGTAATTATTAGAAAAATTATGTGAAAGGTTGTAGTGTATGCTTGAGATTAGTTGGTCTTAACTATTAGCATACATTAGCGTATTTGCATACGCTGAACTGGATCAAGGTGAGATAGTGTCTTCTATACCGACTGTAAGAATAACATAAATCTCGGATAATTATTATTTCTTAATTCTAAGTATATAATATTAATTGTGTATTAATAATATTTATTGCTTTGATTTACCATTGGTGAGAGTCAAAATGATCGACTCAATAAGCTTCGTATCTTGGGCAATAATAATATTTATATGATAATTATTGTTATAACTAGAAATCATGTTCTGACTCGTGCGGGTTGATGATGTCCCCTTGAGGAGCTCGATAATAATTATTATATTAAACCCTGCAGGTATATTTAATTACGGTATAAGAATAAGGTTCGAGTGGTACTATTCTTGGATAAGATATTAATTAATTAAAGCTGTCAGTAGCTTAAATTAATTAATGGACATTCGATATCTTAAACATGGTAAATAATATATTTAAATAAGGTGCTCGATTCCGTAAATTGGGATTTGGATAGGAAGTGCAATATTAACTCTCTAGTGGACTCAGTTGATATTAATAGACTCAATATATTAGGAAAGTTCCTAATATGGAAATTTAAGGTCTATTAGGAGTCCTCCCCTAATCCTCCTTAAGATCCCAAGAGTAGTCCATAACACCTATAAATAGGACACGAGGGGTTCGTCCGATAAGTACCATTCCAACTTGTGAGATCGATTTTTTGTGTTGTGTTTAATTCTGGATCTTGACTTGTGTCTTTGATTCCACAATTTAGATAACACATTATAGGTATGCTAGTGGAAATAGTATACTCGAACACGACTCACCTCGATTCAGTCACTTGGATAACACTCAGGGATTGTCAATGATTAAATCAAAAGGTTGTGATAGGTATAGTGGACCTTTGACTTGAGGTTTAAGTAGGAGATGTGCTTGTGACATTAAGTTAGTCATTATAGTGTAGATCGATCTAATCACCGGTTGGTGGGGTCAACCTCAAAATGCAACATAGTGAGTAAGTAGCAGTCTCTACTAAATACCAAGATATGATTATTTTTCCTGTAAGTGAGCAGGTAAATGTTCTATGCGGTTAATGGCAAATGAGATCATAAGTCTTTGGCCAAAGCATTTAGAGCTAGTTGTATTTGATGCACGAGAGCTCGATGATCTTGGTTTGCATTAACAAATGCATAGAGTCAAGTTACAATAGTTTTAACTTTACTGTGACCCTAATACTTGACTGGGACATATGATTGAAGGGTTTATACATATATAATATTCACGGCATAATGGTTTTGGAAAGATCCGATCATTCATTCTTAGTTGGTTACGATATGGAGCACTAGACTGGCTAAGTGTTACCTGTACTCCTTAGTTCCTCCTACTTCCGACTGAGATGGACCTATGAAGTCGCGCACAAGGATATTTGATCGATAAAATATGTATTTATTATTTCTTCATTTAATATTATATATTGGATATCTAATTTGATTTATTTGATAAATCATAGCGGTCTTGTGAATTGAAATTAATTACTGGATGATTAATTTAATTTATAAATAATTATTTCTTAGAAATATATTATTATAATTCTGTATTTAATGAAACTAATTAATTGGATTAATTAATTAAGTATAAATACATTTGAGATAAAACGAAGTGTACTTAACTGACTAGACACGTGAACTTCCGGTACACGAACCGAGTGGCTCGGCTCATTTTCTCACTAACCATGTAGGCCGCCCCCTTCCCTCACTCTGCATGTTACTACCATTGTGATTTTTCATGTCGGGTGTGTTAGTATTATATAATGAGATGAGGAAAAATGGATGAGATATCATATCTCATCATTTGATCTCATTTTGTTTTATAAAGTGTGTTAGTCTTCATTTGATAATGGAGTTGAAAAAACACACACTCGCATTACACCTGGTGGCCGTGAGCTAAGTGAGAGAAGAGGGAGAAAAATTTTCTTCATTTCTTGTTCAATTTAGGGAGAAAGAAAAAGGAAGAAGAGAAGAGAAGAAAAACACTATATCAATTTATGGTCATGTTCTTCGAGAACTAATTGATATATAATTTTTTCGTTCAATATCCGATGCGTGATAATGTAGAGACACTCGATATTTTTGGTGTCTGATCATTCATCAAGTTTGAACGAATTAGATTCGTGCTCGTATTGATGATCGGAAACAATCAAAGCTTGGTTTGGGTTTTTATTTCAAGAAGAAATAATCAAAGGTCAACGAGGGTATGACTTCTTTAATTGTATATTAGTCTATTTATATTCATTTATACGATGATTGATCGATCCTCTTAGGGGTTCGGTTTTTATCCGGTTAGACCAATATTATTTTCCACTGCGAACACGTTTTTAATCACCAAATCCCAACAGTGGTATCAGAGAGAAGTATATGCGATCATAAATTCGATATTTGCGTTTGGAATGCTTGGTTGTATGTTTTATGATTTAGAATCATAATTGTTTTGATTGTTAATGTTTAATTGTTCATCTAAAATTTATTTTTTATAATTTTATGTTATAATATAAATCTATTTTTCTTTTGGAAACTGATTTATATATGTAATATAAAAATAAGAAAAATATTATTTTTGGATTCGGGATGAAAGGAAGAGACGGAAAAGAGGTCGGACCGGCAAAGCAAAGTCGCCGAGAGTAGCAGCGCCGAGCAATTTCGGGTCGGTCAGTGGTCAGCAGCTGCCGGTCAGCAGTTTGGCCCAGGCCTTGTGTTTTCCGACTCTATTTTTATATTTCGTTCGGTAAATTAGTTTCCCACCAAATTAAATTGGATCCAATTTAACTAAAATATAATTATGGTAATTTTATTTTTTAAGTGAATTAATTTAATGAAATATTTATTTTTTTTACATAAAAAAATTAATATTAACGATAGGATGAATTAATTGGATTAATTCTAATAGGTGGATTAATTTTGTATTGATTGGATTAACTTTAATGTAATTGTTGTATTATTATTTGAATGGTGATGTAGTTCATGGACTTAGTTTATTGAATCTTTAATCAATGGGGTTGTAATGGCCGTTTTGAGCCAATTTACTTTTTTAGTAAATTTGTATAGGATGCAAATTTTATTAATGTAATAAATTAGCTATGACGGAGGGCCGGCGATGAACTACAATGAAGATGAATATTCAAGACTTGTAATTAGATTACTTATATTTTTATCAAGTCGATGATGATTCGATAATTAGGAACGATCCATGAACGGCATGTTGATAGATTTAGGTTTTGTATGTTTTCATATTGTTTGACAAACAAACAAAGCGACAAACCGCACTTATAATGGATTATGTGCAAAGTATAACATATAATTGCGTGATTCTCCCACTTATAAATACTAAGTTAAAAAGGTTACGAGGTTTCCTACCCTCCATCACCTCACGGAAAATTGAAATCCAAACTGAAATATTATTCTTCCGAGTATGTCGGGGTAATATTTTTGGGGAAGGTTGTAAAATTCCTAGAGTGTATTAGATGCCTTTGGTTGTAACAAATCAAACCCCTAGAAGTCGTATGGGTTGCCGAGTGAGATTCAATTGTCAGATTGATAGGAGTTGACGGTGTAAACTTCGATAGTTCAGTGAGCCAGAGAAACCGTATGGGTTGAGAGCAAGTGAACTAGGGGCAGAGAAGATCGAATCATCAGTTAGATGGGTTGCTGTTAGCATCACTTTATAAAGAATGATAGAATAAAAATCGAATAAGTTGCCCTCTATTAAACTTTGTAAAGAAATGGATCACCACTATGAAGTCAACCATGACTTTAGGATTTCACAAGCGAGTGTGTAAATACCGATAAAATAGTGGGATCTGAGTTATGAATAAGGAAAGTCCTTAAATCCTTTACTCGGGTCATAATTAAACAATCACTAACGAATCTTATTCTCTGCAGTTAACAAAAATCTCCCAAAATGACAATGAACCCACTCAGAATATTACTCGAAAAGAACACCCTGATTGGTCCAAACTATGTGGAATGGATTCGGAACTTGAGGATTGTCCTCGTGATGGAATGTTGGGATACGTCTTGGAGGCGGACATCTCCGCAGCTCCTGCAAGAACCCGAGCTAATTAGGAAGAAGTCGATGCCCATGAAAAATTGGTGAAAGATGAAGTAAGAGTGCGCGTGTACATGATAGGCTCAATGACTAATGTGCTTCAACGTGCCCATGAAAATATGACGTCTTTGAGAGTCATCTTAGCGCACCTATCTGAGATCTATGGAGAGCATAGTCGAACTGCTAGATTGAAGCAATTATTCGGATGAAGGAAAGAGAGAAAGTTAGGGACCATGTCCTCAAGATGATCTCAATGATTGAAAGATTAGAATCTCTTGATTTTCAGATGCATGCATCTCTTCACACTGATCTTATTCTGCAGTCACTTCCTGACTCCTTTTACCAATTTATCGTGAACTTCAACTACAATGAGATTGCGTGTAGCTGGGCTAATGAACAAACTGATGAGTGCTCAGTCTCAGATGAAGACAAGGGAAAAAGAAGATGTACTTGTTATTTCTTTTGGGACTTGGAAGTCCAAGAATAAGAAGAAAAAAACAAAAAGCAATTAGGTCCAAAAGCCAAGATCGATAAGGGTAAGGGCAAAGCCCCAATGGTTCAAAAGAGCAATGGGGCCAAGAAAATGGACGTGTGCCTCAATTGTGGTGAGCTAGGCCATTGGAGGAGGTACTATCCAAAACTTGACTGAAATGCGCCTTTAGGTTTGGAACTGTTGGTTTTGGAAACAAATTGTTCTGTAACTGTATATTCTACTTCTTGGATACTTGATTCTGGTGCGAGTTCTCAAATTTGTACAATTAATCAGGATCTAAAACGAAGTAGGAAGCTTTATTTGGGGGAGGTGATGGTCACCTTTGGAAGTGGACACAGTTTCGAGGCTTCTAATATTGGATCCCTTATGTTGAATTTAGAATCCGATTTTGTTCTTACATTATATGATGTACTTGTATTGCCCAAGGGGCATAAAAATATTATATCAGTTCCAGTCATGGAACGAAAGGGATTTCACTTCTTTATAGAAGATGGTCCATGTCGAATATATTTCAGAAATAAATTGGTTGGTTGCTACATTATTATTAAATGGTTTATACCATTTGAATCTAAAGAATAAAACAACCGTGAACACTATAACAAGAAAGCGTGGTAGGGATGAAACAAACCAAGCACTTAAGTGACATCTTAGACTTGATCATGTTGGTCAGAAAGTTCATAAAATAGATAAAGATGGGCTTACGGGTCCATTGGGATCGGATCCCTATCCAACTTGTGAATCTTACCTTAAAGGCAAAATGACTAAGTTACCCTTCACAGGGACTTTTGAAAGGGCTGCTGAAAAACTTGGATTGATCCATACCGATGTTTGTGGCCCCTTTAAAGTGGCATGAGATGTCTTTCAGTACTAGGTTACATTCACTGATGACCATACTAGGTATAGGTCCGTGTACTTGATGAAACATAAATCTGAAGTTTTCGATAAATCCAAGGAATTTAAAGCCCTAGTTGAAAACCAAATAGATAATCGTATTAAGACTCTTTGGTCAGATCGAGGTGGCGAGTACATGAGTACCGAGTTTGATGAGTTCTTAAAAGAACTGAAAATAGTGTCACAATTTACTCCTCCAACTACTCCAAAATTAAATGGTCTATCAAAAAGAAGTAACCGAACCTTGTTGGAAATGGTCCACTCCATGCTTAACTATACTGATCTACCTATTTATCTATGGGGTCACGTTCTCCTTACTGCGGCATATA
The DNA here is from genome assembly GCA_033398695.1 of Orobanche coerulescens. NCBI lineage: Eukaryota > Viridiplantae > Streptophyta > Magnoliopsida > Lamiales > Orobanchaceae > Orobanche > Orobanche coerulescens. The sequence goes on along the minus strand of CM065805.1, from coordinate 21,092,748 downwards.
TCTTGAACATATGTCCTTCTAAATCCATTCCTAAGACTTCACATGAGATGTGGATAGGTAGGAAACCAAGTCTTAATCACATTAGGATTTGGGCTATCCTGCTTATGTCAAGAAGACTAAGGTAGAGAAATTGGAAGCTAGGTCTGTGAAAGGTCATTTCCTAGGATATCTTTTCTACATGCACGAAGATCATAGGATCATTGTTTCTTTACAAGCACACATCCTAAAAGCTGAGTTCATTCAGGAAAGAGGCGCAAGTAGAAATATTTCTTTGGAACAAATAAAAGAAACACCAATTGAGACACCTGTGTAAGATAATGGAACCAAACCTTCTGAAAACAAACACAACCTCTCAAGTGTAAGATAACTTGACAATTACCTAAGAGGTATGGCTATCTACATCAAGAGGAACTGGGTGTCCATGAGATGACATGAAGTAGTCAAGAGAATGATTCTTCTACGTACGACCAAGCGATGGTAGATGTTCACTAGGCGAAGTGGCGAGAGGCTATGAAAGCTGAGATAGACTCAATACATGCTAATCAAGTATGGACTTTAGTGGATCATCTTAAGGGCATGGCGCCTATTGGAAATTAATGGATCTACAAAAGAAAGACTGATGGAGATGGCAAGGTTGATACCTATACGGTCAGGCTTGTGGCAAAGGGTTATTCCCAAAGACAGGGAATCGATTACTTTGAGACCTTTTTATCTGTAGCTATGATTAAGTCTATTCGCATGATGCTTGCCATAGCAGCCCACTTATATTATGAAATATAGCAAATGGATGTGAAAACGGCATTTCTAAATGTATTCATATGGAAGGAGATTTATATGGAACAGCCTAAGGGATTCATATCTGAAATTGATATTAATAAAGTATGCAAACTTCAGCGTGCCATTTATAGACTGAAGCAAGCTTCGCGAAGTTGGAATCTTCGTTCTAACGAGACAATCAAAAAGTTTGATTTTGTCCATAACGAAGAGGAGCCCTGTATTTACAAGAAGGTTAGTGGGAGCAAAATTGCATTCTTAATACTACATGTGGATAACATTCTACTTACAGGACATGACGTAGAAATGCTCAGTTCTGTGAAAGTTGGGCTTTCTAAGGAGTTCCCAATGAAATACTTAGGAGAAGCTACCTATATTCTGGGTATTCGTCTCTACCGGGATAGAGCAAAAAGAATGTTAGGTCTTTCCAAAGACCTCTATATAGAAAATATCCTAAAACAATTTAGGATGGAAGATTCTAAGAGTGGGTTCCTACCTATGCGACATGGCATAAAATTTTCCTTAGATATGTTTCCTCAGTGAGGAAGATAGATAGGAAATGAGTAAGGTGCCCTATGCTTCGGCACTGGGTAGCCTCATGTACGCTATGATTTGCACCAGACCGGACATTGCCTATGCTGTGAGCGCAGTAAGTCGGTTTCAGTCAAATCCAGGACAGGAACATTAGACATTAGACTGTTGTAAAGACCATTCTTAAGTATCTGAAGAGGACTAAAGACTTGGTTTTTACGTACGGTGGTGAACTAAAAGCAAAGGGTTATACAGATTCAAATTTTTCAGGAGACATGGATGCGAATATGTCCACTTTAAGGTATATCTTTACTCTGAATGGTGGAGCAGCATCTTGGAGAAGTGCCAAGCAAAGCACGACTGTAAGCTCTACATGTCAAGATGAATATCAGGCATCCATGGAGGCTTCTAAAGAAGCTTTTTAGATTAAGAAGTTCACTGAGGAACTTCTAGTGGTTCCTGAAACAGAGAAACCCATAACGCTGTTTTGCAACAATGACGGAGATGTTTCACAGGCTAAGGAGCCTAGGGCTCACCAAAATACCAAATACATTGAGAGAAAATATCATTTTATAATAGAAATGGTTAAGAAATGGAATGTTATACTACATAGAGTAGACACAGCAAATAATGTTGCTGATCAACTGACCAAGCCACTATTCAGATGATCTTAGAGCGAAATCTAGAAAGTAAGGGTATTAGATACCGTAGTTTATGGCATTGGGTGCAAGTGGGAGATTGTAGACCCACTTACTCCCCTTAGAAAGTGGAAAACCAAGCCTATCAATATGATCAATGTATCCTTTCATCTTGACTACATGAGCGCTGACAGATGTCCCCTCAACCATCTTGCAAGCATATAAGGATTGATAGGTCTCATAGCTCTCTTGCCTACCGTGCTTTGAGAAAGTTTCCTTGAGGTGATCGTTAAGCTCATAGGCTTCTATTTCTTCGACATTCTTCTGAAGTTCTAGACAAATGGTAGCCAACATAAGACAACTGACATCAATAGAATCATCACAATATTTCTTCCATTTGTATTTTTTTGCTGTGTTAGCATTGTCAGCAGGCTCATCGAGAATTTCTTTCTCAAGAATATATAATTTTCTTTCTTGCTTGAGAACTATTATCAAGCTCCGGATCCAATCCAGATAGTTGCTGCCGTTTTCTTTGAGCTTGCCCTTCTCAAGGACGGATCGCAGTGAAATGGTAGATGCGTTGTTTGATGCCATTATATTATCTACAATATTCAATAAGAAAAGTATTTAGTCATATTATTTTATTTCTCGAAAAATACTCCCACTAAAATAAAATACCCTTAATTTTACAATATTTGTAATTTTAATGGGCTAAGACACCATTTTGCACAATTCTAAACTCAGCTTTGGCATGACGCCTAGAATTGGTCTACTTTAGGTGGATAACTCTTTATCGATTACATCATATGTAATTATTAGATTATATTTAAGGGATTTGGCATCTTATGCCCAAACATGTTATAATCCCATCTTATGACTTAAGGTTCAGAACAATTTTGAATTCTTAGTTCATTACGCATAGGTATGACCATTACCTATGCTACCTTACTAAGATAATCCGAGCACCCAGCTTTGGCATGACCTGCTTAAGATGATCAAAGTCTTGATAGGTGTTTCAATTAAACGGCATTTAAAAAAAAATTTAACGAGGGATTTTATCCTATGCTGCATGTCTATGTTGGTTAACATACATCTAAACATGCATCGCATCACATACATACATAAATTTAAACATATATAGCATCACATGATATAAAATGCATAGGATCGTGTATAGCATGACCATAATCCTAATGTGATTTTCATGAGCCAGCATGAAAATCACAAAGGTCGATCTAAAGGGTATAATTGGTCTTCATTATTCTTCCAACTCCTTGGAACGTCATACGCGATCAATTGGCTCCTCGGGCCCGTCCTTCGCCTCCTTCTTGTCTTCATTACATTAATCAAAATATACCACACTAGTAAAATTAAACTACAAGAGGGCAAACGACACGCTTGCCCTAAATTATAATAATAAATTAAAAGATGACTCGCATGCCGTAAAAACCAATTATAATTAAACGAAACGTAGGTCGCTAAAACCAACCCAATAATAAATTGAAATATCCAATCACATTGGTCAATTTATGGTCATGCCATACACCAACATATACTAAAAATAATCACCACATAATTAATAAAAAACTGGCAGATAACATATAAATAATAGTTAGTGTCCTAATTGAACAAAAAAAGAACACAACACAGTGGTTGGAGGGATGAACAGCACCCCCGGCCACCCAGGTTCAAAACCTGGGATGCGCAACATTTTGCGCAATTTATGCCCTATTTTCCGCACAGGGCCGCGGGTCGCCCCGGGTTTGGTCATCAGGTAACCCTGGCGGAGACCCCTACAGGTCACCCAGGTTCAAAACCTGGGATGCGCAACATTTTGCGCAATTTATGCCCTATTTTCCGCACAGGGCCGCGGGTCGCCCCGGGTTTGGTCATCAGGTAACCCTGGCGGAGACCCCTACAGGTCGGTTCGATTCGTTGCCCGTTTCTGGACAATTTTCTCCAGAATAGTTTCTGGGTATTAACAGTGCAGAAAATAGCGAAAAATAGTACAAAATAAATTTTTAACGATTTGATTTAATTAAATTAAATTAAAAAAATACTTATAAAATCTCTATTACATAAACATGAACAAGAACATAATTTTATATATTCAAATTATATAAATACGTTCTACATAAACAATTAAATCACTGTAAGTTGGCTCCAATATCACTGTTGGGGTTTTACGTGTATCAAATACAATAAATATGAGCAAGATACATCGGAATAAAAAAACGAAAAAACCAGATGAGAGTATACATGCGGTAATTTAATTTATTTCTAAAGAGTTCGTTGAATTACCTTAATTCGAAGAACAGATCTGAACCCGGACCAGAAGCTGATTAAAATCCTCTTCCTCTTTTGGTGATCCACACACGAACAATTGGTACAAGCCGGATTGCTAGATCCTTGCGAATAACATTGATAAACAGTACAACAAATAATTCCTTGCTAGAAAGATTTATACTATTGATCAAAATCAACTAAGTGAAGAAGACGGAGATGGACGAAACGGACTTCCAGACTGAAAAACGATTCGGCCGATTTGAAGAGAGAGAGGGCCGATTTTCATCTCACACAATTAGGGTTGTGTAATTTTTATCTTATGATAACTCCATGTCCAAGACCCTTTATTTATACTAAGTAAACCCTAGAGTCAAACTCTAGTATTTGCTTAGTTGCCCCTCAACTTAGTAAATAATACAATATATATAATACTTTATGTTATATATTACTTATTATTTAATCGTCTAATAAATATAATATCTAATATTATATTTATCTTTCCTAGTTGATATAATTAAATAATATGATATCTAATATCTTGTATTATATATTACTCATTATTTAATTTCTTTAATAAATATAATATCCAATGTTATATCTATTAATTATTCTTGCTTGTCTTTAGTTGCCGTATGTGTGACCGTAAAGGCTTATATTATGTTGGCAATTATTTAATACCTTATTAAATAATAAGTCATAAGCGGACTATAGAAAGACATTATGACTACCCAAATAATATAAGTTTGTAGTCCATTAAACCATTTAACGTGTCAAATCCCTTTGTCGCGCGATATCATATTTGAACTAAGTCATGGAAATTGTCATACTTATTATGTTCAAATGCTTTCTCGATCTTAAGTAGACTAATTGAATCAAATGACTCTTCATTTGAGCATGACCATATATTTCCTTTAGTCCTACTTATCGAGGGGTTCTCCAAACAATACCCATAAGTTTGATCCGTACCATACGCATTATCAATCAAACTTATATTGTTGGAATATTCTATTTGACATAATTATAAAATGGTTTTGATGATGAGTTATTGTTGTGTTGTTAATCAAAGTAAACAACAGAACGAAGCAAAACAATAAAGAAATCAAAGACACACAAGCTGGGAAAACAAGCAGCTAACGCACGCTAGTGAGCAAGACTAGCGCACGCTAAATTATGGACATAACGTACGTAATATGCAGTATTAACGTACGTAAGACAAAGTCAGCTGAAGACTCACCTGAAGTGTCACCTGATGGTTGGCGCACGCTACATACTAAGGTTAACACACGCTAACGAAGAATATGACTGTTGTGAAGAATTTCAACACGGAGATCAGGCGAAGAGTCAAAGAATCTGAAAAGTGAAGTTTGAACAAGGTAGCGCACACTACAAATAGTACTTAGCGCACGCTAAGTCTGAAATATGTCCGTTGGTCAGAAGACTTTAAAGCATCAGACCTTTGTAAGTGAAGACCAGATAACACACACTAAGGGGCAAAGTTAGCGCACGCTAACGAAAGAAGCAGAAGCTACTGGACTGAAGAAATGAACAGTTAACATCGTACCATGCAACATTAACGTACGTAACATGTAATAGCGCATGCTAAACAGGAAAAATAGCGCACGCTAATGGAGAATGCAGCTAACGGCTAGTTTAGAGAATTTGCCTATAAATACCAAGTCATTTGGTATCATTCCACGCAATAACTACAAGCAAATCACTTATTGATCAGATATTATTATATACACTATCGTTGTTGTATTTGTGCTTAATTGTCTAGTGTTTGAGTGTTCATACACAAAAACATATACATGAGAGGAAAGATACGGATTGTAGATTGATTCAGTGTTATTAGGATCGTTGATCCGGCATTATTAGAATCATATCTAAATACAAGAGAGGTTTGTCTAGTACCAATATAAAGCTAGATAGGTTGCTTCATTGTCCGATACAAAAGGAAAACGGTTTATCTTGGAACGACATAAAAACAATAATGTAACGGTTTATCTCCTACCGATAGAAGACGAAATTGTAATGATATCCCTCGGACCAATTGAAGACGAGATGCAGAGGTTGATCGTGAGCCTATAGAAAAATATACAGAGAGAGGACGTAGGCACGTTTGGCCAAACCTCTATAAATCTTGTGTCGTTTATCTTCCCCAAAAGCAAAAGAGTTTGATAACTCTATTACTTCGCGCCCATTTCCGAAGGCGAAGCAAATTTCCAACAATTGGTATCGTAGCGGTATCTCTAAACGTGGCTTAACATCCGAGGAGAAAAAGATCCGGTGGCGCTCCAATTTGCCCCAGTCGAAGGTCTTGCCTTAAACTGACCTCCACTCTTTGATGGATCAAACTTCATGACCTGGAAGAAGAAAATATCTATTTTCATCCGAGCCTACGACATCGAGATTTGGAAAATCATATGTCTAGGTCCGAAAATTCCTATGAAACCGAACGGCTCTCTCAAAAGCTTTGAAGATTATAGTGATGAAGATTGAAAAAACGATCATCACAATTGTAAAGCAACTCAACTCCTTTATTATGCTTTAAATCCGGAAGAACACAACCGGATATCCTCGTGTGAAAGTGCCAAAGAAATTTGGAAAATATTAGAAGTAACACATGAAGGAACAAACCAAGTTAAGTAGACGAAGATAAATATGCTTCTCCACGACTACGAGCTATTTATGATGAAAGACGACAAGTCCATATAACGAACATGCTCGACCGATTTTCGGTCATTACAAATGGACTTGCTTGCTTTGGAAAACCATTGTCGAGTAGTGAAAAAGTAAAGAAAATTCTCTGATCACTGCCTCGCGAATGGGACGGGATGGTTACGGTGATTATGGAATCGAAAGATTTGAATAATCTTGATTTTAGTGCCCTCGTTGGTTCACTAATAAACTACGAGATAGTTCTTAAATCTCGGAACGCCAACCCAAAACCGAATCGATAGCCTTAAAAGCTAAGATGTCAAGAAAATAAGAAATCCCAGTGGACGAAGAGGACGAAGAATCGGCATATTATGCCAAGAATATAAATAAGTTTCAAAACTTATTAAATCGGAGAAGAAAAGACATCTCGGGCAAATCAAAGAAGTTCGACAATAATTGTCGAAATTGTGGTAAACCATGCCACTTTGTTAGAAATTGCCGAGTCTCGACTTCCAAGAAGGAAGTTCTCATAGCTACATAGAGTGACGAAGAGGACGATGATGAATATATTCAAAATAACCTCGCACTCATGGAAAGGAGTTCATTCGAAGAAAGCGACGTCAAAATCTAGGTTAGTACCTCGTCTCACAACGAATTATTTGAAGCATTCGAACTTTTACATACCCGATTTTCAAAATGCTTTAATTGAAATTAAATCCCTCAAATCGGAAAATAAATTATTGAACGATGAGATCTCCAAAATTCAAAAAGGGAAATTTATTGAAACCGATCATTCGATGTGTCCTGAAAAGGAGAATAAATTAAAAGATGATCTTTTAAAAGTTCAAAGGGAACTCAAGGATTTAACGAACAAATTTTCTCTCGAAAACGAGAAATTTAAACAAATGCTTTCCGTTCAAAAATTTTCCTTAATAAACAGGGGTTAGGATCCAAATCATGTGATAAAAATGAATCCTTAAATTTTAAAATACCCTGATGTGGTAAATATTTAAAAATTGGGCATCATATTTCGATTAGCAAAAACCCACGACAGGCGATAAAAATTTAAAAAGTTTGGATTCCCAAAGGAACCATTATACCGAATATCGTCTACGTTTCAAAAGAAAAACCAACTATCAGTTGGATCCCTAAAAATCAAAATTAGTATATTTCATATAATTGATATTGTTATTAATTGATATTTAACTTAGGGGGAGTTATAATTTTTTTAAATGGGGAGATATATTTTTCAGGGGGAGTTTTACCCGTTGCCATATTTAATGTATCAATTTTTTATTATTTATTACGCATTTTTTTATTATGACAACAATGGGGAGAAGAACGAAATGATGGGAGAATAAAAATACGAGTCATGAAAGAATGATGAGAAAAATAAAAACAATACCGATCAAGAAAGGGGGAGAAAAGACGAAGGAGAAAGAAAAGTCGAGAAAATAAAAGAAGAAGTTGAAAAAGAAAAAAATGAGAAGGAGAAAAGAAAAGATGGGGAGAAGAAAACTAATGAAATGGACAAAGCCGAAAACTTTGATCTGTATTATTTTTGCAGGTATATAATCCCATCGAAGGTTGTTGTTTTGTCATCATCAAAAGGGGGAGATTGTTGGAATATTCTATTCCACATATTTATAAAATGGTTTTGATGATGAGTTATTGATGTGTTGTTAATCAAAGAAAACAACAATAGAACGAAGCAAAACAATAAAGAAATTGAAGACATACAAGCTGGGAAAACAAGTAGCTAACGCACGCTAGTAAGCAAGACTAATGCACACTAAATGATGGACATAACGTATGTAATATGCAGTATTAACGTACATAAGACAAAGTCAGCTGAAGACTCACCTGAAGTGTCACCTGATGGTTAGCGCAAGCTACAAATTAAGGTTAACGCACGCCAATGACGACTATGACCGTTGTGAAGAATTTCAACATGGATATCACGCGAAGAGTCAAAGAATCTGAAAAGTGAAGTTTGAACAAGGTAGCGCACGCTACAAAGAGTACTTAGCGCACGCTAAGTTTGAAATATGTTCGTTGGTCAGAAGACTTTAAAGCATCAGACCGTTGTAAGTGAAGACCAGATAGCGCACGCTAAGGGACAAAGTTAGCGCTCGCTAACGAAAGAAGCATAAGCTACTGGACTGAAGAAAAGAACAGTTAACGTACGTACCATGTAACATTAACGCACGTAACATGTAATAGCGCACGCTAAACAGGAAAAATAGTGCACGCTAATGAAGACTACAGCTAACGGCTATGTGAGAGAATTTGCCTATAAATACCAAGTCATTTGCTATCATTCCACAGAACAACTACAAGCAAATCACTTATTGATCAGATATCATTGTATACACTATCTTTGTTGTATTTGTACTTAATTGTCTAGTGTTTGAGTGTTCATACATGAAAATATATACACGAGAGGAAAGATATGGATTGTAGATTGATTCTTTGTTATTAGGATCGTTGATCCGGCATTATTAGAATCATATCTAAATCCAAGAGAGATTTGTCTAGTACCAATAGAAAGCTAGATAGGTTTCTTTCTTGTCCGATAGAAAATGAAAACGGTTTATCTTGGACCGACATAAAGATAAGAATGTAACGGTTTATATCAGACCTATAGAAGACGAGATTGTAATGGTACCCCTCGGACCGATCGAAGATGAGGTGAAGAGGTTAATCTTGAGCCTATAGAAAAAGATATGGAGAGAGAACGTAGCCACGTTTGCCCGAGCCTCTATAATTCTTGTGTCGTTTATCTTCCGCAATTTAATTACGCTTCCGCAAAAGCAAAAGAGTTTGATAACTCTATTACTCTGCGCCTATTCCCAAATGGCGAAGGTACCAAATTTCCAACATATACTAGTATATTAATCATTTGAGTCTTCACTCTATGTGATTGGACCAGGGACATTTGAATAATCTTATTATTCGTGAATAACCATTATTCGATTATTATAATATTAAAACATGCACACATTATAATAATCAATGAGAAACAAATGATATCAATGTGACAATTACAAATCTAGACACATTAAATGTTCTAGGGCACTATTCCCAACATTATCCGGTTAGACTGGTATTATTTTCCGCTGTGTAACTCGTTTTTAATCACCGAATCCCAACATCATTATCTTTATCTTGGATTGCCTCCAAGTTCAGGGATATGATTCATCTTCGCATATGATTAAGCCCTAAGACTTTCTCATGCCTATGAATCATTCCGGTTGATGAACAACCCTCCCATTATGATGAGATAAATTTTGAGTTGGTATAAAAGTCTCAAAATCGATACGTGGTGTAGTGTTAGTTGGTGCTTGTATGATTGGTATACATGGAGTCTCGCCCCTCAACTCTTCCAGAATTATTTCGCTCATGGGCTTGTGACTAATCACATAATCCTCTTCCAGGAATCAGGCATTGGTACTAACAATGACCTTCTGATTGAACACCCGTAGAACAAGCCACCCTTCATTCCCTTAGGGTATCCTACAAACACCCGTACTTCTATACGAGATGCCAACTTATCAGCATCCTTATTCAGCACATGTGCTGGAGTACCCTAAATCCGAACATGTCCTAGACTGGGCTTCCGCCCACTCCTCAGTTCTGTAGGTGTTTGTGGAACTGATTTCGTAGGAACCCAGGTTTAGTATATATGTCGTTGTTTCCAAGGCGTACTCCTAGAACGAAATAGGCAAATCTGAGTAACTCGTCATTGATCTAACCATCTATAAAAGAGTTGTTCCTTCTATCAGAACCACCATTTTGTTGTGGAGTTCCCGGCGTAGTGAGCTGGGACTTAATCCCCTTATTTGCCAAGAAATCCAAAAACTCTCCACTAAGGTATTCGCCATCACGGTCATATCATAGTGAGTTGATACTCTTCCCATGACGCTTATCCATTTCAGCCTTGAAATCTCTGAACTTGTCAAAGGATTTAGACTTACGTTGCATTAAATAGATGTATCCACATCTCGAATAATCATCTATAAATGTGATGAAGTATTCAAACCACCCCTAGCTTGGTTATTCATTGACCACATATATCAGTATAAACCAATTCTAACATGTTCTGAGCACGGTTTCCCTTAGTTTTAATAACCCCTTTGGTCATTTTACCTTCCAAACAGGATTCACAAATTGGAAATGACTCAACTTGGAGGTCATCCAATGGACCATCATCTACCAATCTTTAGATTCTTCTAAGGTTTACATGACCTAATCGTAAATGCCACAGATATATTTGGTTTATACTTGAAGGTTCTTTTCTCTTTTTAGGTTTAGACAAAGAGTTAAGCGATTTATGTTTATACATGGGAGTTTGTGCAGTATTAATGACATATAGTCCATCCTTTTCAAACATATTCGCCATTTCTTTTAATAATAGCATCACCATCAAAAGAAACTGAATAATCATCACAATCCAATTTAGAAACTGAAATTAAATTCATTCTAAAATCAGGTACCAATAGCACTATTGGGATAAACAATCATGTTTGATAATTGCCATACAGCAAAGAAGTGGAAGGAGTAAATATCACCAAGTATGGAAGCTGTCTGGAATCTGCATACAACACGTCCATACTGTAACACCTCGAGATATTCGGAATAATTACAGTGCCGTAAACCCTTTATATAAGAATGTACAAGGCTAAATTAAAAGAAATACTGAGCAATACGAATAATACCACCAATAGTTGAGTAATTTAGTAACCGGTTTAATCACCCAAAACAAACCATTTAATATAAATTCTCAAATCACCATAAAGAACACACGTACTCGAGTACTTAACATAAAAACAGAATACCAAAACAATTCAGACGGATAACATCACTGTGCCCCTTCGTCATCATGCCGACACTGTGGTTGCTTCCCCGCTCCTCGGCTACCTGAACATTAAAAAAATGTCCATCCCCGCAGGGGTTAGCAAAACGATGCTAGTACAAGTACCATAATTATACAAAATCAAATATGCAACAACAATGCATAGCAAAACATAAAACACGGACTTCCTCTACCGGAATCCAACGATGCGAATCCACATGATTCCAATAACACAACACAAGGTAATCCAATGATCCAACGCCCTCAGCATAGATCCCAAGATGATCCCGTCGGACCAACACGAGGTGGAAAACCTGTCCAATGATCCAGCGCCCTCAGCATAGATCCCAAAATGATCCCGTCGGACCAACACGAGGTGGACAACTGATCCAGCACCCTCAGCATAGATCACACGATCCCATCGGATCAATAAAACATATATAATACAACAATGCATACCCCTATGCCAATCAATATGTTCATCAATATGAACAACATGTGAATCAATAGCATGAACGACATTATGACAAATCAACTTGGATGATCTCATGTTCAACAACATGAATGACAATATGCATGATCAAAATCATCAACATTAAACCAAAATCAGATTAAGATACTTGCCTCAGAAATGACGACAAGTATCGATACTTCCAATAACCTTCAACCCGCTCGAAGAACTCTCACTCGATCAATTCCCAATATCCGAACCTTAATTATATAATAACACCAATATAACTAACGGTTCCGGATAATCGCTTCTAAATATTATACGAACACGAAAAGACATAATCTATCTGATTATGATAAACACACTAATCTGCCCCAAGCCATACCGGTCGAATCATCATTACAATTTTTAACCGAACAATAATCTCATAATGTTTCAATCAAGTCTAAACACATCTTTCGATTGAATTCTTCAATTATACCTCATGATAGTCCGTCCTACAAGGATCCTGACCATACCCATCATCAATCCAACGCAACATGATTTCGGAATTATCTTGAAGAACACCATAATCATCACATAAAACTCGTTACTAGGTTCAACATAATCATCATCTTCTTCTACAAGGAATAAATCCTAAGTTCAATCTATCTAGTTCCCCAATACGCATTGTTCGATCATATTGTTCATAATAAACTTGATAATCTCAGTAAAAAACTCAACAACTTCAGTAGCATGTTCATATTTGACAACTAGAACATGAAATCCAGATTGGTGAATTGTCACATACCTTATACGGAAGAAAATGATGAAAACACTCGATGAACTCAACATCGAACGCTTGAACACCAATCCCCAAAGCTCCTTGCCTTCAATGATTATGTTTATAGGCTGATATGAAAGGTTAAGGTCGAGAGGGTAACTCCCTAAGTCTCGGAAATCAGGTATAGGACGAAGTGTAAACTGAGAAATGAAATGAGGTGGTGCCCTATTTATAAAGTTCTGAACTTTACGTACGTTAGCCTCAAAGTCTTACGTACGTTATAGTCTTAACATATGCTATTTGACATCCTTTGCATACGTTAGCGTCCGACAGTAGCTCACTGTCTCATTTCTGGTCTTCTCTTACGTACGTTATCCAAAACCTTTACGTACGTAATCGTATGAACATAGCGCGCGTTATCACTCATATCTAACGTCCGTTAAGCCTCGTTGGCCTGCTTTATTAAAAATCCGTCCAGGTTCACGCGGGGGAAATCCTGACATTATCTCCTCCTAGCTCCACATGCCGACCTTATCTGATTCGCCTTTGACTGCTGTCTACGTACGCTATACTTCGACTATAACGTATGATATCTGCAGCTCTTATGTACGTTATGCTCAACATCTAGCATCCGTTATGACATGCAGATGCATGCATGCATGTATTGGAAACTCAAGAACGTAGGAATACAACGGGAAACCATACTTCGATTATTAATACCACATAATCACATGCTACATGTTTCGAATATAGGTAAAATTCACAATAATTATCCGGGTATTACATACTCTCCCTCTAAAAAGAAGTTTCGTCCCGAAACATAAGACAAAAATAATTTCGGGTATCTCGACTGCATACTATCCTCAGTCTCCCAAGTTGCTTCTTCGACTCCATGTCGAGACCACTGAACTTTAACCAAGGATATTGGTTTATTCCTCAATTGCTTGAGTCGACTCTCGAGTATCTTGATTGGCTTCTCTTCGAACGTGCCATCTAGCCACCTCGATTTCGCCAAAATCGATGACATAACTGGGATCTGGTACATATTTTCGTAATTGGGATACGTGGAACACATTATGAACATGACTCAGCGATGGCGGTAAGCCAACTCCCCAACTCTTTCAAGAATATCGAATGATCCGATATATCTTGGACTCAGCTTTCCTTTCCTCCCAAAACAAAAAATTACTCGGGTAGGAGAAACTTTCAGGAGTACGTGATCCCAAATTCCAAATTATAATGGGCGACGGTGCATGTCTGCATAAGACTTTTTCCAACTTTGGGCAGTTAACATTCTTTCACGAATCAGAGCTACCTTCTCTTGAGTCTGTACTATCAACTATGGTTCGGTCCCAATTAAATCAGATGAATCATCCCAACACAGGGGGGATCTGCATCTTCTTCCGTACAATGCGTCAAAAGGTGTCATCCTAATGGAAGCATGCCAACTATTATTGTAGGTGGATTCAATCAACGGTAGATGAATTTCCCAATCCGTAGACCAATCTAAGGCACAAGCTCTCAACATGTCTTCTACTGTCTGAATAGTCCTCTCGGAATGTCCGTCAGTCTGAGGATGATAAGATGTGCTAAAGTTCAGCTCGGTTCCCAAGGCTCTATGAACTGCTTTCCAAAAATGTGACACAAAGCGATCATCTCGATCTGAAATAATGGTCTTCGGTGTACTATGCAATCGGACTTTCTCTGCAATAAACACTCGTGACAACCTCTCTGGTCCCCAAGTATCCTTAATGCCCAGGAAATGATCCGACTTGGTTAGACTATCAACTATCACCCAAATCATATTCATCCTTGTTCTGGTCTTCGGCATACTGGTGATAAAGTCCATTGATATATCTTCCCACTTCCATTCAGGAATCGGAAGTGGCTTCAACTGTAATATCCGTGTATTTTAGTATTCGTATGTGTGTTGTTTTGGACGTATTTAGTTGAGAATTTATTCGTAATTTCCATGTTGAATTATGGTTATTTGGAACCGTGTGTTTTGACGATCGGAATTGGAATGTTTATGGTTGGTAATTGTCGAGTTTTGTGATTTCCAGAGTATGTTTGTCTTGGCCGGAATGTCGAAGTAGTGACTAGAGAGTTATGGCCGTAAGATATGAATGTATTACCAAAAGGGAGTTAATAGAATAAGAGTAGGTATTTCCGAATTGTGATTTGCACAAGGGCTGACGTCGGTCGATCACCATAAATTCCACAAAAATCCAAAAATTCTAAAATTATACAGAATTATAGAGAATTGAGTTAGCTTTCTAATGGTTCAAACAGTGAGTCAATCGGAGTCCGGACGAAATAGCAGACCTTGGTGCAGTGACACGGCCGTGTCATTTGATGCGGGCGTGTCGAACTATTACGGTTAAGCAAAAAGGTTCTGGAATGTGACACGACCCCTGACTCGACCGTGTCCTGTGACACGACCGGAAGTGTAGAAATGCTGAAAAACCCATTTCGGGAGCTATATATAGCCTTTGGTCGATTTTTTGGGCATTCTAGCACCTTCTCTTCATCCTCCACCTAGAATCCTTCATCTTAAACTCCAAAATCAAGCCATAAACATGTTCCAAACACTATAGAATCAAGATATCAATTTCATTATTGAAAAATTATCCATCTCTTGGTTGAATTAAGGTATGTGGTTGAAGTTCTTCAAGTTATTTGAAAGAATTTTGGGGTTTGTTGGGAATTCTTGATTCAAGTTCGTTTTGGCTTTGGATTATGTTAGATTATGATATTGTAATCATGTTCCTTTGTTTTCCCTCAAAGTTTATGGATTAAATTCCGAGTTTTTAGTCCGTTCTTGGGTTCGACCTTTGTCGCCTCCGTAGTGTTCGATTAAATGTCTCTAAGGGTAGAACTTAGGGTGAATTCTTCCGTTTCCATGGTGTTGTGTTTTGATTCGGTATCTCGATGTGTTAGGGTTGAATTGTTGAAGGAAGTTCGAACCGTACGACCATCCATTCGTTGTTTCCCGTGTCGTTCGAATTGAGGCAAGTACTTTGATTGTGTTTAATGTACTTCGTGTGAATATGTAAAAATGTGATTTGTGCTATTGTTGATCGAGTGTGTGTGAGCCGAGTAAAACCAATGAGGGTCCCCTGGGGTCCGGTAGGATGCGTTTCCCTACGGATCACTCGGTTGGGCTATACAACCAGAGAGAGCCTGACGAGGTCTCTTGGGGTGCGTATCTTGCGAGATGCGGGGCCAGTATAGCTCGGGAGGTTGTTTTGTGATGATGATTGTGATGTGGTATTCTGGAATATCTGTGATGGCACTGTGATTTCTGTGGTTTTTGTTGATTATTCACTTGTTGTACATATTCTAGAATCATTGTACTTGCACCGGCTTCTTGCTGACCCCTTCTGGGGTGGATATACTTTTGTGTATTCAGGTACAGGTCCAGTGGGAGGACTAGCACAGGGCGGACGCGAGCTTGGTGGGCAGCATTGATATCGTGCATCATTTTAAGTTGGTGGTCATATGGTCATGGTCAAAGTCGTGTTTGGTTTTGTACTCGCGCGGGTACTGTCTATGTTGTATGTTGTGTCAGATTTGATGGTTAATGATGTTGTTGTACTCCCGTTGGGAGTGGTTGTGTTTTATGATCCTATGGGACAATTTGTTATTTGGTATTGTGGTGTACAACTTATCGAGTTGAATTTGGTTTCTTTTAACGGATGAATGTCCTAGTTTTGTTATCGTTTAATGTATTTTGTGTTGGTCTTAGCCTGGTAGATTCTCTAAAAAGAATCTACGGCGCTGTAATATCTCTGTATATCACAGGGGTGTTACAGAATATGGTATCGGAGCTTAGGTTTATGGATACCTAGGCTGTTGGTGTTTTGGGTCTGTTAAAGTTGAGTCGGTCTTTTGTTCATGATATCATTGGTTTGCTGCCACCTCGTGCTGTCTGTGCTAGGAACCCCTCGGAGGTTAGTTATTTTTTCTTTTAGGGAATAATTGTTGATGTGATTGGATAATCTATTGTTGTAATCTTTCATCTCCTCAATCTTCCCTTGTTGTTCAATTTGGGTGAATAACTTGTAATCTGAGACAGCTGTATTCGCATAATGGATGAAGTCGACCGACAGATATATTTGAGGATATCGGGTATCAGATCGTCCTAATTTTAATATCAGGAATATCATATGAGAGCATTACTGGGATGAGGTCACTGTTGGGACGACAAACAGGAGTAGTTATAAGAGGTTATTATGGAAGCCATAATGTGCGCTAAGTCGAGGATCTAGCGTATGTTAAGACGTCAGGTGTAGCGTGTGCTATATGTCATGCATAACGTACGCTATTGGCGATATTGGTCAGGGTTCAGGAAATAGCCGACAAGTGGGTCCCGTGGTCGGCAACATCCGGCATATGAGTGGTCAAGGCAAGTCAATATTGGAGCTAACGTACGCTATGGATTGCATATTACGTACGTTAAATGGGTGAGTTACTGTAGCAAGTCAACGACTATAATACGAACGCTAAGGCATGGGCTTTGCGTACGTAAGCCATTGAATGAACTAAAATCAATAGTCCCTGGACGGTTATTGCCTACGCTGTCAAGGCCAGAACGCATACGTGAGGCATTGATCGCGAACGCTGGTGTTACATGTTGTACGTAAGGAGTGTTACGTGTGCTCGGTTGTTCATATAACGTACGTAGTGACTAGAATTTATAAATATGTGGGATCTCCATCACCTTGGTATTTTGAGAAGTTCAACCTCGTTTTTTAGTTCTTCAATCCTTCGAGACTGATTTGCCTCTCCTGAATCGATTAAGGACTGGAGAGCATGGATTGGAGCAGAATATATGGAGTTAAAGTTGATTCTTGAGATGTTCATTGATCTTGAACATTTTCTTGAGGTATGTCGAACCATTCTACACTTTAAAATTTTTTTTTATCCTGATATTATTATTGATGATTACATCTTGTAATGGTAGATTTTAGAAGTGCGGTGATGAATTTGAATATTTCACGGAAATCTGTGTTGAGGAAATGATGATATATGTATCTTGGATTATGTTGTTTTATTATGAGCATGATTATGGAATCGTGATGTCCTTCGTACATATCACCCTAAGAAGGAATATGTTAAAAGATATAAATGGTTTTGGATATAGTCTTGGATTTGATATTTAGAAATTAATATTATATTGATTATAGTGGTGTATTTCAGATGTTCTTGATGAAACAAAAATCATGATATGAGGTTGAAACTAGAGTGATTGTGGTTAATCTTGGTATATGATTATTCATAATATTGAATTATTCGGATAGTTTGATTTGTCGAGGGTATCGGTATCAGCATTTTCCGATGGATTTACGAATATGAACAAAAAGGAACATTGTTAAATTCGTATTTGAGGTCAAAGTTGGAAGTGAGAATGTTGACACACATATTATTAGTTTGAATTGATTATTGGTATGATTATCTGATTTCAGACTTGTGTTGTTAAAATGAGTTCATGATTGATCGGAGTATTGTTGAACAATTGTGTTTGTTGGTTAGTTATATCGGTTGTTGATTATTATCAAACGAGCTGTTAATCGATTATGACATTAGATTGTGATAGTTGATCGATGACTATAACCGTTATGTTGAAATTGAGAGTGAAGAACTCGTGGATTGCCTTGGTCGGGATGGAGAGGCTCGTAGAGGAACACAGTGGGTTTGGTAACGGATTCGTTGCATCGTCGTCGAGGCAAGTTTATACTCGTTCAGTTCATAATATTTAATGAATGGTTTCAGTTTCATTTCATTTATGATTCATATAACAGTGATATTGTGAATGTGAAATTACCGGGATATTGGTTTATATATTGTGCTTTGCTTTGTATTAAATCATAATGTATATGATTTAAATGTGTTTGGTGAAGTCGGAAATTTGAGTCATCTTTAGTTGGTGATATGGAATGTTGGATATCGAAGATAGTTATCGTGTCGACAATGATGTCGGGACGATGGTTTATGGATGTTGATGGACTGTACCTCATTCGAGATTATTCGAGTAAGTTGTATATTCGTTCAAGGATGTTGTTTGTGGAAAGAATATTGTCTTCGGCTTTGAGGTAATTTAAGTATTGTTCAGCTATGAAGATAATTATTATGTTAGGTTGTTATATATATTGTACGTTGAGGCTTCGTATATTGAGATTCGTATTGGTTGTTTGTTGAGGGATGTTGATCCCAGGACTATGGTTGGTATTAATGGTTGTGTCAATTGTTTCGTTGAGAGATGTTGATCCCAGAACTATTGTCTGGGATTGTTGATCGTATGGATTATCCTTTGGGGATTGTGATCCTAGGATGTTTGTTTTGGATATGGTCGGTCGTGTCGATCTTTCATTGTCTGTGTGTCTTTGTTCACTTCGGTGAGTCTTTTGATCCTTATTGGATATGTGATTCTTTGAGTTTCGTTGTCATGTTGCATCGTGACACATCTGGAGTCATATCTGCGTTCCGATTGGTTATTGTGTAGGATTTTTAGCTGGGCACACTATGGTTATGTGTTGATATTTCCACATTGAACCGTGCACACGAGACGTAGTTCGTGAGGCTAATTAGGTACATGTCCCACGTATATCCTGGATTCCGTATACGGGGTGGACATGTGCACGGACACGTTTCCGGATCGGGCGTACTATGACTTCCATCTTTGAGCCATATTGTTTGGTCGTTCATCCTTCATTTATGGTTGGGTATGTTCGACGGTTTGCGGTTGGCTGTTCATACGCCCGAGGGGTATGTTCGATAGTTGGTGTCATTTCTTTGAGATCCTTTATTGTTGATCGTTTGGAGTTCACCTTGTTGATGGTATTCTCGGTTATTGTTTATCCTTGTTGATCGTGTTGGAGTTTACCTCGTTGATGGTATTCTCGGTTATTGTTGATCTTTGTTGATCATTTGGAGATTACCTTGTCGATGGTATTCTCGGTTATTATTTGGTCCTTTGTTGATCATTTAGAGTTTACCTTGTTGATGGTATTCTCGGTTTTTGGAGTTATCATGTCGATGATATTCTCGGTTGATGTATTGGTTGATCATTGTTATTGATTGTATGAGCATTCGGACTGTACGTCGATGTTTCGGGATTTATATTCATTGTTTTGTGGCAGTTGATCTACAGATATGTTGTATGTTATTGGTTTACCCAAATTGAGATTTAATTGTGTAATCCGACGGATAGGATTTGGCACGGATGCATTATTCTACGCTTGTAAGTTATGATGATGTTTTGAGAATTCATGGTATTGTTTGAATACAGTGCAGACGGTAGTATTTGAGTTCATTCGTCAATTGAGAGTGTAAGATGTGGATTGTGAGGAGGATTGAATTGTTGTGGCTTTCCATGAGTTGGTAATATTATGATGGTACTCGGAGATGGAGCTAGTTGTAGTCGTGAAGAGGTGAGCTTTCCAGGTAATACTAGTTATGACATTTAATGGGGAATTGAGTATTGTTGTTGAATGATTATTTTCCGCTGCAAATGTATTTCTAACTGTTTCTTATAACCGTTGCATGAGTATTTGTAAATGGCCCTTTTGATATTTTGCAACTCAAGTTATTTCAGAAAATCATTTTCTAAACGTATGTCAATACGTATGACGGTGGTTTAACATATACTCATGAATTTGTTGGGTTCTGGCATTTTGGTTTTGTACATTCAAATGATATTTTACGGCAGTTTTTCATAAATAAATTCAGTAAAGTCTTTCGAATGTTTTTGAAGGATATTGCCGTCAATTGTCTTTTGACATGCTTTAAACGATTTCGAAAACAATTTTTTTGCCTTATGGGTTCCGGCGCGGGGGTCTACGACGCTGTAGTATTCTCTGATAATTTTGGGAGTGATACAGAAATTGGTATGTTGGTATTGTGTGGAGACTTCATATAGGAGTCATATGTTAGTATCACCGGAGAACCTCAACTTCACATACCCGTAAGTATATTGCTTTGGTTAGTCGCTTGTGATAACGATTGATTATTTTTGTGAGGTTGAAAATTTTCGGTTGAGATGTTGGTTGAAAAAGGATTGCAAGTTTCGGGACGAAACTTATTTTTAGGGGATAAGAGTGTAATATCCGTGTATTTTAGTATTCGTATGTGTGTTGTTTCGGACGTACTTAGTTGAGAATTTATTCGTAATTTCCATGTTGAATTATGGTTATTTGGAACCGTGTGTTTTGACGATCGGAATTGGAATGTTTATGGTTGGTAATTGTCGAGTTTTGTGATTTCCAGAGTATGTTTTTCTTGGCCGGAATGTCGAAGTAGTGACTCGAGAGTTATGGCCGTAAGATATGAATGTATTACCAAAAGGGGGTTAATAGAATAAGAGTAGGTATTTCCGAATTGTGATTTGCACAAGGGCTGACTTCGGTCGATCACCATAAATTCCACAAAAATCCAAAAATTCTAAAACTCTACTGAATTGTAGAGAATTGAATTAGCTTTCTAATGGTTCAAACGGTGAGTCAATCGGAGTCCGTACGAAGGAGTTATGGTCGAAATAGCAGACCCTGGTGCAGTGACACGGCCGTGTCATTTGACGCGGGCGTGTCGAACTGTTACGGTTAAGCAAAAAGGTTCTGGACTGTGACATGACCCCTGACTCGACCGTATCCTATGACACGACCGGAAGTGCAGAAATGCTGAAAAACCCATTTCGGGAGCTATATATAGCCTTTGGTCGATTTTTTGGGCATTCTAGCACCTTCTCTTCATCCTCCACCTAGAATCCTTCATCTTAAACTCCAAAATCAAGCCATAAACATGTTCCAAACACTATAGAATCAAGATATCAAGTTCATTATTGAAGAATTATCCATCTCTTGGTTGAATTAAGGTATGTGGTTGAAGTTCTTCAAGTTATTTGAAAGAATTTTGGGGTTTTTTGGGAATTCTTGATTCAAGTTCGTTTTGGCTTTGGATTATGTTAGATTATGATATTGTAATCATGTTCCTTTGTTTTCCCTCAAAGTTTATGGATTAAATTCTGAGTTTTTAATCCGTTCTTGGGTTCGACCTTTGTCGCCTCCGTAGTGTTCGATTAAATGTCTCTAAGGGTAGAACTTAGGGTGAATTCTTCCGTTTCCATGGTGTTGTGTTTTGATTCGGTATCTCGATGTGTTAGGGTTGAATTGTTGAAGGAAGTTCGAACCGTACGACCATCCATTCGTTGTTTCCCGTGTCGTTTGAATTGAGGCAAGTACTTTGATTGTGTTTAATGTACTTCGTGTGAATATGTAAAAATGTGATTTGTGCCAATTGTTGATCGAGTGTGTGTGAGCCGAGTAAAACCAGTGAGGGTCCCCTGGGGTTCGGTAGGCTGCGTTTCCCTACGGATCAATCGGTTGGGCTATACAACCAGAGAGAGCCTGACGAGGTCTCTTGGGGTGCGTATCTTGCGAGATGCGGGGCCAGTATAGATCGGGAGGTTGTTTTGTGATGATGATTGTGATGTGGTATTCCGGAATATCTGTGATGGCACTGTGATTTCTGTGGTTTTTGTTGATTATTCACTTGTTGTACATATTCTAGAATCATTGTACTTGCACCAGCTTCTTGCTGACCCCTTCTGGGGTGGATATACTTTTGTGTATTCAGGTACAGGTCCAGTGGGAGGACTAGCACAGGGAGGACACGAGCTTGGTGGGTAGCATTGATATCGTGCATCATTTTAAGTTGGTGGTCATATGGTCATGGTGAAAGTCGAGTTTTGGTTTTGTACTCGCGCGGGTACTGTCTATGTTGTATGTTGTGTCAGATTTGATGGTTAATGATGTTGTTGTACTCCCGTTGGGAGTGGTTGTGTTTTATGATCCTACGGGACAATTTGTTATTTGATATTGTGGTGTAAAACTTATCGAGTTGAATTTGGTTTCTTTTAACGGATGAATGTCCTAGTTTTGTTATCGTTTAATGTATTTTGTGTTGGTCTTAGCCTGGTAGATTCTCTAAAAAGAATCTACGGCGCTGTAATATCTCTGTATATCACGGGGGTGTTACATCAACATTCCGGCAGGTCGCTAATGTTCGATCTTAACCTGCTGACAAGTTAAACACTTCGAGACATATTTCTCCACATCTTTCTTCATGTTGCCCCACCAAAAATTCTGCTTCAGATCCTTAAGCATCTTACTAGTGCCTGGGTGAATAGAATAGGGCGTACTGTGAGTTCCTTCATGATTGTCTGTTTCAAAGCATCAATATCGGGAACACAAAGTCGACTTTGAAATCGCAAAACTACATCATCATGAATTACAAATCCTGGGGCCTTTTCCCTTGCTTACTTCATCACGTAACCGAATCATCAGAGGATCACCCAATTGCATAGATTTGATTTCTTCGATTAACGACGAAGTTAATTCCATCACACACAGTTGCCCTTGTACTCCATGCAACTATACTTCAATTCCTTCACGAATCAACTCTCGTTGAATGCTGGACTGGGACGTAAGCGTTTCCAACATTCGAATAGAAGCAGGTTTGCAGCTTAGTGCATCAGCTACCACATTAGCTTTGTTTGGGTGATAAAAAATATCCAAGTCATAATCTTTAATCAATTCCAGCCATCTCCTATGTCTCATGTTTAATTCCTTCTGACTGAAAATATATTTGAGACTCTTATGATCTGTGAAGATCTGACAGTGAGTCCCATACAAATAATGTCGCCAGATTTTCAGAGCAAAGACAACGACTGCTAACTCTAATTCATATGTCGGGTATTTAACCTCATACGGTTTCAACTGTCGAGAAGCATAGGCAATCACCCTATCCTTCTGCATCAACACGCAACCCAGACCTTGATTTGAAGCATCACTGTAAACTACGAACCCTTCAGTTCCGTCTGGTAGTGCTAATATTGGCGCCGTTGTCAGTCTTCTATTGAGTTCATCAAAACTAATCTCACATTTCTTGTTCCACACGAATTTCTGAGTCTTCTGTAGCAACTGAGTAAGCGGACGAGCGATTTTGGAAGATCCTTCCACAAAATGATGATAATACCCAGCAAGTCCTAAGAAACTTCGGATTTCCTTCACGTTCTTAGGAGATTCCCACTCTAAGATTGCCTTAACTTTCTTCGGGTCTACTTGAACTCCGTCGGATGATATCGCCCAAGGAACGTTACTTCCTTAAGCCAGAACTCACATTTGGAAAGTTTTGCATAAATCTGTTCATTTCTCAAAATCTTCAAAACAATATGCAAATGTTCTACATGCTCTTCTGGATTCTTTGAATAAATCAAGATGTCATCAATAAAAATGAACACGAATTTATCCAAGTATTCTAAGAATACTCGATTCATCAATTGCATAAACACAGTAGGAGTATTAATTAGTAAGACCAAATGGCATTACTATAAACTCATAGTGCCCATACCGAGATCTGAATGCGGACTTCGGTATATCACATTCCTCAATCCTCAACTGATGGTATCCTGATCTCAAATCGATCTTCGAAATATCGTCGCTCCTTGTAATTGATCAAACAAATCATCAATCCGAGGCAATGGGTATTTATTCTTGATCATCACATTCTTTAGCTCCCTGTAATCTATACACAATCAGAGTGTTACATCTTTCTTTCGAACAAAAAGAACGGGCGCACCCCAAGGAGAAACACTGGGTTGAATGTAACCCTTTTACAACAATTTTTCAAGCTGTTTCTTTAACTCATACATCTCTGTTGGCACCATACGGTATGGTGCTCTGGAAATAGGTGCGGCTCCTAGTTCCAATTCAATATTAAACACTACAACTCTACGTGGAGGTAATCCATGTAGTTCGTCAGGGAAAACATTTGAGAATTCGTTCACAACTGGAATAGATGAGAGCTCTACTCCTTCTTCCTTCTTCATGGCATAATACCAGAATCCGGCACAACCCTGTTTCAGCAGTTTAATCACTTTCATGGCTTTGATCACTTTCCCTGAGCTTCCTGGTCTCCATCATTTGAATAGATGTTCAGATCCGTCATCAGCAATAATCGAGATAACTCTCTTCCGATAATTCAAAATAGCCCCATAGCGATTGAGACAATCGTCTCCAAGAATTAAATCGTCACCATGGATATCGACCACAATAAGATTTGATGGCCATTTCCTCCCTCCTGTCGACACAGGAAAATTTCTAGCTTCTAGATTTTCCACAATTCTCTCTCCACTCGGCAGACTCACAACATAAGGTTCACAATCATGCAAACACAAGATTTTCAAACGATTAACACAGCTCAGAGACATGAAAGAATGTGTAGCTGCTGAATCGAATAAGACACTAACTAGTTGCAAAAGAATCTGAATCATACCTGATGCAACAACGGGGTTCTGATCATCTGACCTCCTCATCTCATAAAGGAGCGGGTCCCATCACTGGATGCTTCTCTTTTTCCAAGATTCTGCTGTTGTAGAGCACTCTGTTGTGTCAGGTTCACACTCGTCTCTTTTGGAACTTACACTGAAGTACGAGCTCCAAATGATCTAGTCACATTCCCGCAAAATTTACTGATTTATGCGTACTCTAATTTTATTTGAACTATCGAAATTGGAGGTGCAAGTAGTAATTAAAGAAAATTAATAAAAGAATAAATAGTAAAATCGATTGTTTGAAGAAAGAAGATCAAATAGGGAATTAATCTAGGATTGTGAATCCACCTCGGTTTATCCGAATTAATCTTGATTTATATGAATTTAATGATTTCCCAATTTATTGAAGGCGAAGATTGCTAAAATACTCTACTGCCTCTCCCGAGGTCAATAGAATTTTCTAAGGCGAATAACACACTCTATTCCTAGGTGAATTAATTCGACAATAGGCAAAAAGTACGAAATCTTCAGAAAGGCCACGTAATTCCTATGAGTATATTCCTATCTCACAAAATAAAACGGTTCTCACCAATTTTTCCTACCAACTCTCCTCTCCCGATTTGAGTTGCGTAATCAAAACAAATCAATCATAGGCCACATAATTGATAGTAATTAAAACAATTGGGGAAAACTTAATAAGAAAGGGAAATATATTTTAATAATGCAAAATCAAAAGTTAATTCGTCAAAACCTCGGTTTCATCAAAATCATAAAATAGGGTTCTAGCCCGACATGCTAGAAAATAATACAGAAAGAATTGAAGAACTTGGATTCCTCCGTTCTCTAGCTTCTGCTCTCTGCTTGATCGGTGTTTTTCTCCTTCTCTTCGATGATATCTCTTCAGACCTCTAATCCCTATTTATAACCATCATTCGTCTCCAAAACACGTCCGGGAATTAGGCCAAGAACGGGCTTCAGAACAGTCCAAAAACAAGGGTTGGATCATCAAACCCGCGTCGGGGGCCGCGGCTCTGCTTTAGTGTGTCGCGGCCCCAGTTGTGCTTAGTGCGTGCATGGGCGCAAATTTTCCTCACGGGCCGCGGCCCAGCATCTTCGTGCCGCGGCCACCGGTACAGTGTGTACTGGTTCATGCTGTGCCATTGGTGTGCCGCGGCTCAGCTTCATTGTGCCGCGGCCCTTGACCAGAAATTGTCGTTTTCGCCCGTTTTTCGTCGTCTAGGCTTCCGGACTCCAATTTCCTTCAAAACATATAAATATAGTGCATTAAAAGCTCATTTATACAGATTTAGAATTAAAATGGATATAAAATAATGGTAAATAAGCGCATACAAATACATCTAACAAATACCCCCAAACTTGAGCCTTTGCTTGTCCTCAAGCAAAAAATCAATTTCAAGAAGTATCGTGAATGATCGTGCAAATCCATAGTGCTCAACTTAATCAATACTACCCTGAAAACCTCAAAGAATAATATGAGTATCGTATTAGTGAGTCACATCACGGACACTGATTCCACAAAGTAACCATTTTTAGTTCTAATCAATCGTTCATGAAGAAAATCAAGCTCAAAGATTAACAAGCGTGAATTTAACCGACTGCCAATATGAAGGGTTAGATTAAACAAGCCAACTCGCCCAGTCCCACAGTCTAGTGGCAAAAATTCAAGAGTTTCATCGTCAATAATCCTTGGACAGCATTCCCTTATGTATAATCATTATAATGATTCGAGTTAATCACTAGGTTCCGGCTCTCGGGATGTTTCATCGGAATATCCCTAGGGTGGATTTCCATTATCATGTATTGGGGAACCGTTTGACGTAAAAGACACTCATGGGGCACATGGATGCTTCTAGTTACTATTTTCCTCTCTACAGCGGAGAAAAAACTCGAATAGCTATTCCCACATGTCCGATTCAAGGTTGCTGTTTTACGCGAGAGTAAACAACGGGTCACGTGAATACCCCCGGTTACTAGGCTTCCCATCATCGGCAAATGCGATATCTCTAAACCATTTGTCTATTCAGGGTTATCGTTTTACGCGAGAGTAAACAACGGGTCACGTGAATACCCCTGGTTACTAGACTTCCCATCATAGAACATGTACAATTTCTCGACTTTTTGGGAAAGATTATCCGACTCTAAACTCAATTTAAGTGCCAACAAGACTCATGTTACTGGACGACTAGCTACGCGAAAAGTTTAACCAAACGTATAGACGGTGATTTGAAAACACGTATGTCTCCTTTCTTATACGCTAAAATTTCTACAATAACAAAAAATTTCAGACCTAAATGAATACACAGAGGAAACAAATATCGCAGACTGCAAACTCGATCAAAACTCAACCGTTTCTTCAAAAAGAAATCAGTATCATATCATCATTTTTACACAAGGAAGCACGTAAAATCCACGAATGCAAATAAAATCAAGACAAGCAAGGCTAGCGTAAAAAACAACGAAAAATATCAACGAATAAGTAAAAAGCAACTGAAAGTAACCCCCCCAAACTTAGGACGTACATTGACCTCAATGGATACAGATAGTAATATGCAATAAGAGAAAAGGTCAAGTACTCCCCTAGTATCAGCTCAGGAACTGGTGCCGGCCTCGTCCGGCGAGGAGGGTGGTGTAGATGGCCTAACTGGTGGGATCAAGGGCCCGTTCGGGTGCAGTATATGGCTCGTCCACGCAGCAAGGTAACTATGATGGTAAGCATCCCTCGCCGCCAAGCACCTCTCCTCACGTCGATTGGCCCGGCGGGCCTGCTCTCTCATCTCCTCTCGGACAGCTGCCAGGAGGCTCTCTCTCTCTGTCCGCATCTCCTCTCTCAAAGCAGCTAGATGGCTCTCTTTCTCTCCCCTCATCTCCTCTCTCACAGCAGCTAGATGGCTCTCTCTCTCTCTCTCTCTCTCTCTCTCCGCATCTCCCCTCTCAGGCTATCAAACATCGCCTGAAGGTGCTCTCTCTCGGGTGGCGGGCTGGACTCCGCTTGCTCATGTGTCAGAAGAATAGGCTCGGGGGACTGCTCATGTGGCTCGTCAAGAAGAAATCCTCGTCCCCGAGCATGTGCCGGCGCTCCACCCCACTGGTCAAAGTGAGAAATAATGCGATGATCTATCGGACCCTGGGGTGCTAGCGTTGGCTCATCATCCGACCAAGTCATGCCCGACTGGCGGTATAGAGCGCAAATGAGAGAGGGGTGCTTCAACCCCATCTTGGCCCCTCCTTGAATGCACTGAAGGATAGATCGGACCAGATGAGAGGCCACATCGAATCTGAGTCCGGTAGTGATATCATACAGTAGTCGGGCTCGAGAAAGTAAGACCGAGCGGATTTGTGAGGTAGGGTCGACTCGTGCGCAGAGGAAGTAGAGCCAGGCTCGCCCGAGCCGACTGAGGCGAGAACTCTTAAACTTGAAGGCTGAATAACCCGGGGCGCACGTCTCCCATACGGAACCGGGCTGAGTGAGTGCCTCTAGCAGAGCCTCCCTCATGAGGCTACTCATAATCCGCGTATACTCCGTCTCGTCCACCACTGGTAGCTCGTATAGTCTTCGAAATGCAGCCACCGAAAAATCCACAGTTTGGCCTCGGACGATGACCTCTGTCCGTGTATCTAGTCGCCCCATCATCTGCCCTGCCTGAATATGCCGCAAAAGAGCAATGGCGTAGAATTCCTGGACAATAGAGATAACCGCCGACTCGGGGGGTGCAGTGAAACGAGTCCATCCCCTCTCGCTGATCATAGCCAAAAGCTCACCATCCTGGGGGGCGGGAGTGATCCCCGCTACGGGATTATTGGTCGAGGCCGGATTCTCTCATTGAATATTCTGTGAATGTCCAGATCGGAGAATTGGTGAGATTCCAAATCGGCTTGGTTTTGTGATGTCTCCCCTCTTGTGGGGGATGATCGTGTCCTAGCCCTCGCACTCATCTTCCTTTTTCTAGCCATGGCGAGGTTCCTGAAAAATAAGCACCGGAAATTACACAACTTTTAAAGAAAACTACACCACTCTCGACTTAAGATACGCGGAACGTAATTATAGAGTCGATTGAGCTTGCACCCTTGTAAGAGAGAATTAAGTCTGAGCTTTCAAGTTTAAACATGATGTAAGGGTTGGGGGTACAATGTAATCCAATAATCAAATTCGTTGCATATAGTTTGAAAACGTTTGGCTCAAAAATTTTCATTAATGCATTTTATCAAACACCTAGTATGCATGGGTTTAAATGAAGAATAAGAATGATAATGGCTTAATCCAATCCCCAACAATAAAAAAAACAATCGATAGTCTCAAATAACATCAACAATCCATATATAATCAATAACTAACATCAACAATCAATCGATAATCACCATATTCTAACTAAACCTTGATAGAACTTTTAAGAAAACTAACATCTTCAACCATGAATGAGGAACATTACCTCACTTCTAATTATATGTTGCAATTAAGATTCAGATATGAGAGTTACCTTGCTTTGGATTGAAGAAGGCAAGAAGAAGAATTGAATAGAAGTTGTCCGGGCGCTGCGCGAAGACGGGAAGGAAACTTACCTGTTTGTGTCGGCCGATCGAGTTTATGAAGGAGTCCTGGGTGGTTGAACTTCGCAGCAGGGGCCGCGGCACAGCATAGGTGAGCCGCGGCCCAGAGTACAGCTTGCCTGGGCATTTTTGTTCTCGTAGTGTAAGTGTGCCGCGGCTCATTTTGTCCGTGCCGCGGCACGGAGTACAGTTTCCTGGGCTGTTTTTCTGGGTCTTGGCGTGTCGCGGCTCAGTTTCAACGTTCCGCGGCTCAGGGTTCGAGTGTGCCGCGGCTCAGTAAGTTCGTGCCGCGGCACAGAGTACATTAGGGTTAGCCTTTTTGTGTCGATTTGTGTGTGCCGCGGATCGCTATCATTGTGCCGCGGCCCATTGCTGAATTTTTCCCTGGGGAGATTCCTGCATAGAATTTTCAAAGGAAAACACCTAGAACGTGAGAGGTAAGCATATCAAAGCAAAAATGATGAAAAATTTAGACTCCTAAAATGCATGAAAACACTAAAAATAAAAATCTATAACTAATACTTGGGTTGCCTCCCGAGAAGCGCTAAGTTTATAGTCTTGAGCCGGACTTTTCTAGCATTCATCCGGCGGTGGATAAGACGACGCTCGTCTTCTGCGCGTCTATTGGATTACCCAAGTAGGCCTTCAACCGCTGCCTATTAACTTTAAATTTACGGTCATATTTTTGTACTTCCACTGCTCCGTGTGGGAATACTTGAACTACTGTGAACGGTCCCGACCATCGTGAACGCAATTTCCCAGGGAATAACCTTAAGCGAGAATTAAACAACAACATCTCTTGACCCGGGATGAACTCTCAATGTGTGATGTGCTTATCATGCCAAATCTTTGTCCGCTACTTATAAAGCTTCACATTTTCGTACGCATCATGGCGAATTTCCTCCAGCTCGTTCAACTGCAAACAACGCTTTTCACCAGCAGATTTAAGATTAAAATTCAATTTCTTTATCGCTCAGTATGCACGATGTTCCATCTCTACTGGCGAATGACAACTTTCCCCGTAAACCAATCTGTAAGGAGACATCCCGATAGGTGCTTTATACGCAGTACGGTATGCCCAAAGTGCATCATCGAGTTTAAAGGACCATTCTTTTCGAGACCAGCTGACTGTTTTTTCTAAGATCCACTTTAGCTCTCGATTTGATATCTCGACTTGACCGCTCATCTGGGGATGGTAGGCTGTAGCAACACGATGAGTGACTCCGTATTTTCTCAAGACCGCATCAAGGAATTTGTTATCGAAGTGTGAACCACCATCACTGATAATGGCGCGTGGAGTCCCAAAACGCGTGAAAATATATTTTTTTATAAATTTGATCACGACATTAGACCCATTTGTTGGTAGTGCCACCGCTTCGACCCACTTTGAGACGTAGTCCACTGCCACCAGAATATAGAGATTCTTATTTGATGGAGGAAATGGACCCATGAAGTCGATCCCCCATACGTCGAACAATTCAACCTCAAGTATGGTGTTCAATGGCATTTCATGTCGTTTTGAGATGTTTCACTTCCGTTGACACCGATCACACGTAGACACAAAGGAGTGAGCATCTTTGAATAATGACGGCCAATAGAACCCCGATTGTAAGACCTTTGCCGCTGTTCTATTTCCGCTAAAATGCCCACCGTAAGGTGATGCATGACAATGATTCAACACGCCGCGGATTTCCTCATACGGAACACATCTGCGAATGATTCGATCATGGCACCTTTTAAACAGAAAAGTATCGTCCCACAAGTAATACTTAGCGTCTGAAATCAGCTTCTTCTTTTGATGGCACGAGAGGTCATTCCAAATAGTTCACTAGATCAGCGTACCAAGGCGCGTGTTGCGAACCCAACTTGTAGAGTTGTTCATCAGGAAAGGTTTCCATGATTTGTGGATGACTTTCTCCCTTCTCAAGGGGACTCTCTAACCGTGAAAGGTGATCGGCAAAAACATTCTCAGTCCCCTTTTTGTCACGGATTTCCAAGTTGAATTCTTGGAGGAGAAGCACCCACCTTATCAACCTTGGTTTAGCATCCTTCTTCTCCATAAGGTATTTGATCGCCGAATGGTCAGTCCACACTACCACTTTCGTCCCCAATAAATACGCCCGGAATTTATCAAAATCAAAGATCACCGCTAACAATTCTTTTTCCGTTATGGCATAATTTCTTTGGGTGTCGTCAAGAGTTTGGCTTGCATAATACACGACGTGGAACACTTTCCCTTGTCTCTGTCCCAAAACAGCCCCAATGGCAAAATCACTAGCATCACACATCAACTCGAATGGGAGGTCCCAGTCTGGAGCGACTATTACCGGGGCAGTGCTTAGAGCTTTCTTCAATAGATCGAATTTCTGTACACGACTCGTCAAAATTAAACGAAACATCCTTCATGAGCAAATTGCACAACGGCTTCGTGATTTTCGAGAAATCCTTAATAAAACGGCGGTAATATCCGGCGTGACCCAGAAAGCTCCTTATTCCTTTCACCGAGGTAGGCGGAGGCATCTTCTCGATTGTCTCAATTTTGCCCGGTCGACTTCAATTCCATGGGAGGATATGCGGTGGCCAAGTACTATGCCCTCCTGGACCATAAAATGACACTTCTCCAAATTCAAGACCAAATTTGTTTCTTCGCATCTTTTTAGGACTTTCTGCAAATTCTGCAAACACATATCAAACGAATCACCGAAAACAGAAAAATCATCCATAAAAATTTCAATGCAATGCTCCACCATGTCAGAAAAAATAGCCATCATACACCGCTGAAAAGTGGCCGGTGCATTACATAAACCAAAAGGCACGCGCCTATAAGCGAAAATGCCATAAGGACATGTAAACGTCATCTTTTCTTGGTCTTCTGGGGCTATATAAATCTGATTATACCCAGAATAACCATCAAGAAAGCAATAGAAATCGTGTCCGGCTAATCTATCTAACATTTGATCAATAAAAGGTAAAGGGAAATGGTCTTTTCTAGTGGCTTTATTTAATTTCCTATAATCTATGCACATACGCCACCCCGTGACAATCCTAGTGGGAATTAATTCATTATTATCATTTTGAATAACTGTTATCCCACCCTTCTTTGACACAACTTGGACCGGACTTACCCACTTGCTATCAGAAATAGGAAAGATCATACCTGCGTCGAGGAGTTTTAAGTGTAATATCCGCAATTTTCGATTTTCGGTAATTTTCTTTTTTCGGCGGAAGTCCGTTTTGACGACTCGCTCATGACCTTTTCGTCATTTCGAGAATGATTAATTCTTCACTTTTTGTCATCCGAGTTCGTTTCGGTGTCGTTTTGTTGAGTTCCGTGCTTTTTAGCGACTTTTCCGCACTTGAGCTCGATTCTTGCGAATCTCGTCCGAAACTGTTGTTTCGAGTTTCTCGCAAGTTCATTTAATGTTATTATTCATGTTGCGAGCTTTGGTTCGGTGTTTCGATCACGTATCGTGATTTTCGGACGTTTTGGGCCATTTTTGTAATTTCCCAAAGTTTAGGGTAATTACTTCCGTTGTCGAATTCCGACACTTCGGATGGTCGGAATCGTGGGTTCTCTTAGTGCTTGGATTCGTCTTTGCGAGTACTTCGTAACCATATCTTCAATTTTTACTCAGGTTCGGGTTTCGGGGTCGTCCGGGCCGTCGGAGTGGCCACGGCCGAGTCACGGCCGGGCGAGGCTGGCTCGCCGAAGTTCTGGCCGTAAGGTGCGGTTACGGCCGTAAGGTGTGCGATTCGGCCGTAAGCGTGATCGGTACGGCCGCATTTGCGCTGGCGGATTTTGACGAAGGCCGATTCTGGCCGTAAGGTGTGCGATTCTGGCCAGTAGTAAGTGTCCATTTAGTCTTTGGCGATTTTTGACGAATGCGATTACGGCCGTAAGGCTGCCGAGTACGGCCGTAAGGGACCGAGTTACGGCCGTAAGGCTGCCGATTCTGGCCAGTAACCTAGGCTATATATAGCACGGCTCGGCGATTTCATTTCTACGCGATTTTTCTTCCTTTTTCGGCGTCGCGACGGAGGCTCGGAAATCGAGTTCTTGGCCGATTCTAATCATTTCCAAGGCATTTTGGAAGATTCTTGTGGATTATATCATCATCCAATCCGTGTTCTTCGTCAAATCAAGGTATATTCTTGATTTTCCTTCAAGTTGACTTTTTGGAGAAATTGTTCTTGATTTCGTTTCTAATCCGATTTTGATACATCGATTGGTGTAGTATGATGTTATTAATCGTGTTCTATGGGTTGTATATCCATATATAGAGTTTGTTTAAATCGATCGATTCGGTCAGTGTTCTTGGGAATTATTGAACATTTAGTGTTCGATTAAATGTCCCAATGAGTTTCCCTTCGATAGTTTGTTGGGATTTCCGTTGTTTTGGCCTTGATTCTCGTCGTAACCATGTGTTATTGTTCCTTCCGGAGGTTTATAGGTGTTCGAGGATTCCGATGTTAAATCCCGTTGGTGATTGATGATTCGTGTAGTGTTATTCTCGTAATACTCGTGGTGCTATCACGTTCTTGATGGTGTTCGGGCGTCCGGAGCTTTTCGACCGCGTCCTATCCGTCGTCTCATTGCGTTCGTGATTTCGAGGCAAGTACCTTGCCCATACAATTCTTATTTTATGGATATGATGATTGGAGATCGTCTTGGTGTGTTTGTTTGTTTGTTTGAAATGAGTTTTCAAAAGATTTGGTTAGCCTTGTTAAAGGCCCTCTTTCAAAACCGCATGTGTTTTGTGATTGGTGTGTTTCATGAACGAGTATGTGACTCCTGTGGATATGTTTGGTGTTGATAATGCACTTGGTGTTGCGTGTGGATGTATATTGTTTCATTTCGGTGCGTTGTGGTTTGACGTGGTGTTTTGCTAAGTGTTTGATGCCTCTAGGTGAATTGTTTGGATATCCTTGGTGTGATATGTTATTTGTGCATGATTGTTTCGCTCACCGTGGGTTGGTTCGACGGGGCCACGGCGGGAATCCAATGGTAGAGCCCTGGATTCACGAGTGGTGAATGTATTTTACTCACCGTGGGTTGGTTCGACGGGGCCACGGCAGGAGTCCAATGGTAGAGCCCTGGATTCACGAGTAAAAACTTCACAGGTTGGTGTATATTTAGTGAATATATTTTACTCACCGTGGGTTGGTTCGACGGGGCCACGGCGGGAGTCCAATGGTAGAGCCCTGGATTCACGAGTAAAACTTCACGAGTTGATATTGATTTCTCTGTCCATCGAGGACACGTGACGTGGGTTTTAACCTTGTGAATTGTTGCCGGTTTTCTATTTGCGAAAACAAAACCTTTGGGCTGTGACCCTGTTGATTTTTGGAAAGATAAGGATTCGGTAATCCTAAATTGTTTTCTATTAAAACTCTCGATGGCATTTTAAAATGTTTTATAAATTGTTTCCCTTGATTTGTGATCTTTCAGTTTTGGAATGTTTTACCAAACTCATGCCTCAGGAAGTGCTTTTCGTTACGTTTGGATTTTTGAGGATTCCTGGTTATTGTTATTCGTGGAATGTGAATTGTATGGCTCGTATTTTTGTACTTGTACTTGCACTAGCAAAACAGTGGAGTTTTGCTAACCCCCGAGTATTCGGGGGGTGGATGTCTATTTTTGCATTCAGGTTTTGGAGCATAGCACAGGGTCGGCACGAAGGATGATGAAAGATGAACGATACTAATCACACGAGGATCTGTTGATGTCGTTTTGGTCTAGTTGTATTTTCTTTTCCGCTGCAGTATCTTTTCCCCGTTGTACGGGAGTTTATTGTATTTTGACCCCTGCGTGGGTATGTGTTTGGAATTGAGTTGTATGTTATTATTGAAAGACCAAGTCGGTCTACTGAGTCATTTTAGCCTTAAAGGCGAGGTTTAGATGTTTGATTTTAGTTATCAGCCTGGTAGATCCTCGAGGAGAGGGTCTACGGCGTGTAATATCCCTGAGCGGATTGGGGGTGTTACATAAATGGTATCGGAGCTTAGGTTGTGGAAACCTAGGCTGTCGGGTCAGTGGTGTCTGTTGAGTTTTGTCTTGTCGGATTTTGTCTGACTAAGTCGTGTCGCGACGCGTCGTCTGAGTTTGTTGGTCGTGATTAGTATCGTGGGCGATCATCATCTTCGTGCGACTTGTGGCTGTAAGTCTCCCTTTTTTGTGTTGTGCCTCGTGTGACACGAGCTATTTTTATGATTAATTGTTAAGTGATGGAATCCTCTTATGGATTTTGATTTCATGATATGTGGTTATTTGACTCTCATATTTTGTTCTTATGAGGAGTAGTGTTGCTGGATTGTGCATGTTGAACTGTATTTCTTTTATCCGCTGCGTGAGTTCTTTTGTAATGACTTTCGGTATTTTACCGACCGAGTTTTATTTCAAAACCGATTCCATTAACCGAAGTTTTGGCATTATGGCCTTGATCATTTTGGAAATTCTTATGACGGTATTTAGCATTTTGTAAATGGCTTCGTGAGTTTTTGAAATATTACCGTCATCGGCCTTTTTGGCATTTTTGTAAATGGTTTTTAGCCCGGGGTTCCGACGCTGACCCACAGCGCTATGATGTTCTCGTAATTACGAAATTTTTGGGCATTCTAGTTTTTTTGGCATCGTCCTTTTTGGCATTGAATTATTTTCGAAAACTTGAGTATCTTAGAAATAAATTTCGAGACGTACGTTTCAAATGAATTGTTTCTCGCGGTACTTCTAAGGTGCCACAATCTGTTTCAAAATTCTTCTACCTCGAGGACCAAAATGTTTTGAGATATTTTCAATGTTTTATAAACACTTTTACTTAGACCCGAGGGTCGAATATTCTGAAAGTTTTTTTCACTAAGAGAAGGTGTCCTCATTTTTGTACAAACGCAAGATGATTTTCAAAGTCTCGAAAATGAGGTTTGTTCAACTTTTTGTAAAATGATACTCAAGATCAACTGGTGTTTCCAAACTGTTTCCAAAAGGTGATTTTCGTTTTTAAAACCTATCATTCCTGTTTGTAGTCCAGGAATGTGTGTATGATATTCACATTGTTGTTAGAATGTTAGCTCCCGAGTATGATGGAATTGGTGGTGTGAACGTTGAGTCGTTCGCCATGCATATGTTTTTGTTGTCCCTTTGTGGGAGGTGTGATGACGATCTTTAATGTTGTCATTTCGTGGTGACTTGCGTGTTATCGCACCGGTGTGAGCTGTTAAAGCTTGGGTTGTACGTTTGTGTACATGTGTGATTGTTTCACGATGTTTGTAATTATGTGCTAGTTATTGTTCGGGCCGTTAAGGTTGCCGAACGATACCGTCGTTGTTGTATTGTTTGTGTGTGTATTACTTTACGATGGAAATCGTTGTATATAATATGTGTTATGATTGTTTGTTGTGCTGAGTTGGCATCTCTGCTATGTTGTTTTGCGACGTTATGCCCCATTATATCTAGCATTTTGTATTTTCGGTATGCCGAACCGAGACGTTTCAACCGTGATGTGCTGGGGCATGCACGTGTAATTGTCCTTCTCGTCGGTAACACATTTCGAGTGCAGACTCGAGAGACACCGAATTCAGTTTGCGAATTGGCTACCGAGACTTTCGGAGTTTGCGCTTCAGCACAAATATCAGAATCGGCTTTGAGAGGCCTTTGAAGGATGTTTCTGTCGATTTCCTGTTGTGTCGTTTCCTTGATTTCGTTATTGTGAGTATCGGGGACGACCTTCTTTTATAAGAGGTCGAATGTAATACCCGTATTGTTTTTGGACTTCTTTATTTTCTCTTTCTTCAGTCTATCGATTCGCCCGTGTTCGTTGATACTGTCTGAGCTTGTTCTGTATTTCGGTTTCATCGTTCGAACGAGCTGTGATCTTGTTTTGGGTCGATCCGTTATCGTCAGAACTTTTCCGAGTCGGTTCGATTCTTGTGAACCTTGTTCGGAGGTAGCATCTTTTGATTCTACTAATTCTTTTATTCGAAGTGGATCGGATTTGGAACTTCTGTATTTTCGACTCTGTCGACTCGTTTATGTTCATTGACATTTTCTGAGCTTGTCCTGCCCCTTGCTTTTGTTGATCGAACGAGGGTGGTATTATTTCGGAATTACTTGTTCGTCGTTGTGAATTTTCAATTGTTATTCCCTTTCCTGTGGATCTTATGCGAGTGTGCATCTTGTTGTTTTCACCGGATCATGTTTTGTCTCGAGTCGAGATGTGAACCTCGGAGTTGTCGGTTGAACCATATTGTTCTTCGTGATCCGAACATGATTGTCTCGATCTTTGTGGTTCGATCGTTTGATTGTTCGGTTTTTGTTGATCTCGTTTCGTGATTGTTGAACATTCAGACTCCTTCGAAATTCCCTTAAGTTCGGGAAATTAGTCTCGTTTTCGATCTTCCAACCCTTGGGCGGTGGAATTCCGTATTTGTCCAGCGTGTGGCTCATGTTTTGATTGATATACCGTTGGGTTGGTCAATCGTATTGATTTTTCGTTGGTTGTGTTTTGTGATTGTTCGGATAATCGATTTGATTGTATTATCTGTTTGATGACACTTGTCACTTGTTGATTTTATTATGTCTCTACCGGTGGCATTGTGTTGATCGTCCTGGAGCGTGTTTTCACGCCGTATATTCCTTTGCGTTGCTTGTAACGTTTCACCGATGGGCGTAAGTTACGTATTTCTTGTGTATCTCGTTGAGTTTTCCTGGCGGGGATATTGCTTCTCCCTACTTGTTTTAAGTTTCGGGACGAAACTTCTTTTAAGGAGGGTAGAATGTAATATCCGCAATTTTCGATTTTCGGTAATTTTCTTTTTCGGCGGAAGTCCGTTTTGACGACTCGCTCATGACCGTTTCGTCATTTCGAGAATGATTAATTCTGCACTTTTTGTCATCCGAGTTCGTTTCGGTGTCGTTTTGTTGAGTTCCGTGCTTTTTAGCGACTTTTCCAGATTTTGAGCTCGATTCTTGCGAATCTCGTCCAAATCAAGTTGTTTCGAGTTTCTCGCAAGTTCATTTAATGTTATTATTCATGTTGCGAGCTTTGGTTCGGTGTTTCGATCACGTATCGTGATTTTCGGACGTTTTGGGCCATTTTTGTAATTTCCCAAAGTTTGGGGTAATTACTTCCGTTGTCGAATTCCGACACTTCGGATGGTCGGAATCGTGGGTTCTCTTAGTGCTTGGATTCGTCTTTGCGAGTACTTCGTAACCGTATCTTCGATTTTTACTCAGGTTTGGGTTTCGGGGTCGTCCGGGCCGTCGGAGTGGCCACGGCCGGAGCAGGGCCTGGCCTGGCCGAGTTACGGCCGTAAGGTGCCGGTTACGGCCGTAAGGTGTGCGAGTTACGGCCGTAAGCGTGATCGGGTACGGCCATACGAGCGCTGGGCGGATTTTGACGAAGGCCGGTTACGGCCGTAAGGTGTGCGA
The DNA here is from genome assembly GCA_033398695.1 of Orobanche coerulescens. Lineage (NCBI taxonomy): Eukaryota > Viridiplantae > Streptophyta > Magnoliopsida > Lamiales > Orobanchaceae > Orobanche > Orobanche coerulescens. The sequence goes on along the minus strand of CM065805.1, from coordinate 21,053,471 downwards.
GTTACGGCCGTAAGTGTCCGGCTGGTGCTGGGCAGATTTTTGACGAATGCTGGTTACGGCCGTAAGGCCTGCCGTGTACGGCCGTAAGGGACCGAGTTACGGCCGTAAGGCCTGCCGGTTACGGCCGTAACCCTGCCGGCTATATATAGCCTGGCTCGGCCAGATTTCATTTCTACGCGATTTTTTCTTCCTTTTTCGGCGTCTGGCGATGGGAGGCTCGGGAAATCGAGTTCTTGGCCGATTCTAATCATTTCCAAGGCATTTTGGAAGATTCTTGTGGATTATATCATCATCCAATCCGTGTTCTTCGTCAAATCAAGGTATATTCTTGATTTTCCTTCAAGTTGACTTTTTGGAGAAATTGTTCTTGATTTCGTTTCTAATCCGATTTTGATACATCGATTGGTGTAGTATGATGTTATTAATTGTGTTCTATGGGTTGTATATCCATATATCGAGTTTGTTTAACTCGATCGACGATTCGAGTGTTCTTAGGAATTATTGAACATTTAGTGTTCGATTAAATGTCCCAATGAGTTTCCCTTCGATAGTTTGTTGGGATTTCCGTTGTTTTGGCCTTGATTCTCGTCGTAACCATGTGTTATTGTTCCTTCCGGAGGTTTATAGGTGTTCGAGGATTCGGATGTTGAATCCCGTTGGTGATTGATGATTCGTGTAGTGTTATTCTCGTAATACTCGTGGTGCTATCGCGTTCTTGATGGTGTTCGGGCGTCCGGGGCTATTCGACCGCGTCCTATCCGTCGTCTCGTTGCGTTCGTGATTTCGAGGCAAGTACCTTGCCCATACAATTCTTATTTTATGGATATGATGATTGGAGATCGTCTTGGTGTGTTTGTTTGTTTGTTTGAAATGAGTTTTCAAAAGATTTGGTTAGCCTTGTTAAAGGCCCTCTTTCAAAACCGCATGTGTTTTGTGATTGGTGTGTTTCATGAACGAGTATGTGACTCCTGTGGATATGTTTGGTGTTGATAATGCACTTGGTGTTGCGTGTGGATGTATATTGTTTCATTTCGGTGCGTTGTGGTTTGACGTGGTGTTTTGCTAAGTGTTTGATGCCTCTAGGTGAATTGTTTGGATATCCTTGGTGTGATATGTTATTTGTGCATGATTGTTTCGCTCACCGTGGGTTGGTTCGACGGGGCCACGGTGGGAATCCAATGGTAGAGCCCTGGATTCACGAGTGGTGAATGTATTTTACTCACCGTGGGTTGGTTCGACGGGGCCACGGCGGGAGTCCAATGGTAGAGCCCTGGATTCACGAGTAAAAACTTCACAGGTTGGTGTATATTTAGTGAATGTATTTTACTCACCGTGGGTTGGTTCGATGGGGCCACGGCGGGAGTCCAATGGTAGAGCCCTGGATTCACGAGTAAAACTTCACGAGTTGATATTGATTTCTTTGTCCATCGAGGACACGTGACGTGGGTTTTAACCCTGTGAATTGTTGCCGGTTTTCTATTTGTGAAAACAAAACCTTTGGGCTGTGACCCTGTTGATTTTTAGAAAGATAAGGATTCGGTAATCCTAAATTGTTTTCTATTAAAACTCTCGATGGCATTTTAAACTGTTTTATAAATTGTTTCCCTTGATTTGTGATCTTTCAGTTTTGGAATGTTTTACCAAACTCATGCCTCAGGAAGTGCTTTTCGTTACGTTTGGATTTTTGAGGATTCCTGGTTATTGTTATTCGTGGAATGTGAATTGTATGGCTCGTATTTTTGCACTTGTACTTGCACTAGTAAAACAGTGGAGTTTTGCTAACCCCCGAGTATTTGGGGGTGGATGTCTATTTTTGCATTCAGGTTTTGGAGCATAGCACAGGGTCGGCACGAAGGATGATGAAAGATGAACGATACTAATCACACGAGGATCTGTTGATGTCGTTTTGGTCTAGTTGTATTTTCTTTTCCGCCGCAAGATCTTTTCCCGTTGTACGGGAGTTTATTGTATTTTGACCCCTGCGTGGGTATGTGTTTGGAATTGAGTTGTATGTTATTATTGAAAGACCAAGTCGGTCTACTGAGTCATTTTAGCCTTAAAGGCGAGGTTTAGATGTTTGATTTTAGTTATCAGCCTGGTAGATCCTCGAGGAGAGGGTCTACGGCGTGTAATATCCCTGAGCGGATTGGGGGTGTTACATTAAGACCTCGACTTTTACCACCTCTTTTATATTTGGATTTAAACGGCGTTGATACTCCACAGATGGTTTGTAGTCTTCCTCCATCAAAATTTTGTGCATGCAAATGGACGGGCTGATTCCCTTAATATCCGCGATAGACCATCCAAGGGCAGATTTGTACTCCCTCAGAACCCTCAATAATTTCTCCTCTTGATCCCCCGCTAAAGTGGCCGAAAGAATGACTGGCAAAGAATCATCGGGTCCCAAGAATGCATATTTTAAGTGACTTGGCATCTGTTTGAGTTCTAGCTTTGGGGGTTTTTCGATTGATGGGACGGTTCGAGTTGGTGAACTTCTGAGCTCCTCACATGGTCGACGGGTGAAAAATGGTGGGGAAGCATCCATGTGTCGTACATAGGCTACATGCTCGGAAATTAATTCGGAAGCAGACCCAACTAAAACGGACTCCAGTGGATCGGATGGATAATTCTCTCGAAAGGCTCTACTTACACACGAGTTAATGACGTCAACTTGGAAATAATTTTCAGCATAACTAGGATATTTTAAGGATCGAAAAATATTGAACGTAACTGGCTCATCTTGAACTCATAGAGTAAGCTTCCCTTTTTCCACATCAATTAAAGTTCGGCCAGTTTCCAAGAATAGTCTTCCCAAGATAATTGGGATGTCGTGGTCCTCCTCCATATCGAGCACAATAATCGTCCGGAAAGATGAATTTATCGACCTTGACTAAGACGTCCTCTATTACTCCCCTCGGATATTTGATAGATCTGTCAGCTAATTGCAAAGAGACCGTCGTCGGCTTGGCTTCCCCAATATCCAGCTTCTTAAAAATAGAAAGGGGCATAAGGTTTATGCTGGCTCCGAGATCACATAAGGCTCATTCAAAGGACGAATTCCCAATGGTGCATGGAATAGTAAAGCTTCCCGGATCCCTCAATTTATGTGGGAGCTTCTTCTGTAGAATAGCACTGCACTCCTCCGTCAATGCTACTGTCTCATACTCCTCGAGCTTTCTTTTGTTTGATAAGATTTACTTCATGAACTTCACATAACTCGGCATTTGTTCCAATGCGTCGGCAAATGGAATGTTGATATGTAGTTTCTTGAAGACGTCAAGAAACTTGGAGCATTGCTTGTCCAATTTTTTCTTTTGCAGACGTTGTGGGAATGGAATTTGAGGAGTGGGATGAGTAGTCGACAATGCCTTTGGCTTGGGCGCCTCGTCCTTTTCGTTCTCACTGTGGTCGCTCTTGTCCTTGTTATTGGTAGGCTGATCTTTCAGCTCCTTTTCGCTTCGTAGCTCGATTGCTTGCACGTTTTCCTTGGGGTTCATTTCGGTGGCACTAGGTAATACACCTTGAGGCCGAGAGGACAATAGATTTGCGATCTGCCCCATTTGTACTTCCAAGTTTCGGATGGAGGCGGAATGATTTTGTAAAGTAGTCTCAGTGCGGGTCATGAATTGGCTCATATTAGCGACCATTTGAGCAAGAGCATCTTCCAAGGATACCTTTGGTGGTTGAGGGGGCTGCTGTGGGGGCTGCGCGAATTGAGCTTGCGGAGGTTTATTTAAAGCTTGCCCGTTCTTCCACGAAAAATTTGGGTGATTTAGCCACCCTTGATTGTATGTGTTGGAATACGGATTATTCTGCCGATTCCCGTTCCCCACAAACTGAGCGTGTTCCATCGGATGTTGCTCGAAAGGATTTCCAACTTGGCACTCTGCGCTAGGATGAGACCCATTACAACAATTACATGATTCTGTGGTAACGGTAGAAGGAGCATGTGAAAAAGCTTGCAATTGTTGACTTAGCGCCGCAACTTGGGCTGATAGTGTAGAGATCGGATCGTTGTCGGAAACTCCCATAACTCGCTTTGGGTTCACACGTTTGGAAGGCCACTAATAAGCGTTTGCAGCCATCACTTCCAATAAAGAATGAGCTTCCGCCATCGTCTTGCCCATAACGCTCTTCCAGCGGCTGCATCAACAAGAGTGCTTGTAGATGCACTTAGTCCGTTATAAAAGGTTTGAATTTGTAGCCAATCCGGTAAGCCATGGTGTGGGCATCTCCGTAGTAAATCCTTGTATCTCTCCCAAGCTTCATGAAGCGATTCCATCTCAAATTGCCCGAAGGTAGTTATCTCGTTCCTCAGTCTCGCTGTCTTTGACGGTGGAAAGAACTTAGCCAGAAAGGCTTGTGCTAATTCCGTCCAAGTCGTGATAGAGCCTGGTGGTAGTGAATTCAACCAAAATTTGGCTTTGTCCCTTAGAGAGAAAGGGAAAAGCCGCAGACGAATAGCATCATTGGTAACACCGTTATTCTTGAAGGTGTCACAAATCTCGAGAAATGAAGCGATGTGTGCATTGGGATCATCGTTCGCCAGTCCACAAAATTGGCTTGCTTGTACCATCTGAATAATAGCCGGCTTAATCTCGAAGTTGTTCGCTTGGATGGTTGGACGCCGAATCCCCGAAAAGTTTGCATTGATTTGTGGCATTGCATAATCACGGAGTGCCAATGCCGGTTGAGCTTGCTGCATAGGATTGTCTCCTCCGTGATTTTCTGTGTTATCGGCCATGGTGTCTTTTGTCGGTAGCTCACACTTTTCCTTCATGTTTTTCCAAAGAGTGCGCTCGAGTTCAGTATCCAAAGGTAATAGGCCTTCGTTACCGATTTTTCTCATGCACTAACCAGAAATTCCTGAAAGGAAAACAAATAAAATAAATTACACAAAAATAAAATAATGTTCAAATTAAGACTAGAAATACTGAAATCGATATTAGTAAAACAATCAGTCCCCGGCAACGGCGTCAAAAACTTGTTACGGATTTTGGTGAACGCAAGTGCACGTTGTCGTAAGCAAGTAATAAAGTGGTAAGAAATTTATCGTTCCCTCGAGGACTGAGTCACTAATTACCGATTTATGCGTACTCTAATTTTATTTGAACTATCGAAATTGGAGGTGCAAGTAGTAATTAAAGAAAATTAATAAAAGAATAAATAGTAAAATCGATTGTTCGAAGAAAGAAGATCAAATAGGGAATTAATCTAGGATTGTGAATCCACCTCGGTTTATCCGAATTACTCTTGATTTATATGAATTTAATGATTTCCCAATTTATTGAAGGCGAAGACTGCTAAAATACTCTACTGCCTCTCCCGAGGTCAATAGAATTTTCTAAGGCGAATAACACACTCTATTCCTAGGTGAATTAATTCGACAATAGGCAAAAAGTACGAAATCTTCAGAAAGGCCACGTAATTCCTATGAGTATATTCCTATCACACAAGATAAAACGGTTCTCACCAATTTTTCCTACCAACTCTCCTCTCCCGATTCGAGTTGCGTAATCAAAACAAATCAATCATAGGCCACATAATTGATAGTAATTAAAACAATTGGGGAAAACTCAATAAGAAAGGGAAATATATTTTAATAATGCAAAATCAAAAGTTAATTCGTCAAAACCTCGGTTTCATCAAAATCCTAGAATAGGGTTCTAGCCCGACATGCTAGAAAATAATACAGAAAGAATTGAAGAAAGCATAAAAGAATTCAAACACAGTTGAAGAACTTGGATTCCTCCGTTCTCTAGCTTCTGCTCTCTGCTTGATCAGTGTTTTTCTCCTTCTTTTTGATGGTATCTCTTCAGACCTCTAATCCCTATTTATAACCATCATTCGTCTCCAAAACGCGTTCGGGAATTAGGTCGAGAACGGGCTTCAGAACAGTCCAAAAACGAGGGCTGGATCATCAAACCCGCGTCGGGGGCCGCGGCCCGGCTTTAGTGTGCCGCGGCCCCAGTTGTGCTGAGTGCGTGCCTGGGCGCAAATTTTCCTCATGGGCCGCGGCCCAGCATCTTCGTGCCGCGGCCCCCGGTACAGTGTGTACCGGTTCATGCTGTGCCATTGGTGTGCCACGGCTCAGCTTCATTGTGCCGCGGCCCCTGACCAAAATTTGTCGTTTTCGCTCGTTTTTCGTCGTCTAGGCTTCCAGACTCCAATTTCCTTCAAAACATATAAAGATAGTGCATTAAAAGCTCATTTATGCAGATTTAGACTTAAAATGGATATAAAATAATGGTAAATAAGCGCATAAAAATACATCTAACAACTCAGAACAAGAGTATGATAGTAGGGAGACATGGCAAAACTCCCTATGAGGTTTGGAATGGCAGAACACCTATAGTTGCTTATTTCCATATTTTTGGTTGTAAGTGTTTCATCCACAACAATGGTAAAGCCCAACTAAATGCCTTTGATGCTAAAACAGATGATGGTCTCTTTATGGGATATTCACAAAGAAGCAAGGCATATAGAGTCTTTAACAAAAGAACCTTAGTTGTGGAGGAAACACCTCATGTTGTATTTGATGAAACTACTGCTGAGTACAGGAAAAAGGTGGAGCTAATAGAGAATAAGCTCAAATCTGCCACCCTAGAAGAAGTCATTATCCATGACACAGGAATGGTGGACTCACCTGCAGACCAGCCTGAAGACCCATCTGTAGCTGATAAAGACCCAGCTGCAGATCAGATAGGACCTCAGAACCTACTTGATCCAGTTGCTACTGATGAAGACCCATCTATAGATGATAAAGACCCATCTGCAGACCAGACCAGATTCCAAACCGCAGATGACAAGGCGGTAGCTGATCCAGTAGCAGACCAAGGAAGCCAGAACCAAGCTGATGCAGAGAGAAGAAACCCACCAAAGCAAATACATAGGGGGAACAGACCCTGAAGAAGAAGACATTCCTAAGTGTATCAAAGATCATCCTATCCAACAGATCATTGGGAAGCTAACTGATGGAGTCAAAACAAGAAAGTCTACTTTACCCGTAGGAATGGCAATGTTCTCATGCTTTATGTCTCAAATTGAACCCAAGACTACAGAGCAAGCCCTGGAAGACTACTCATGGATCAATGCAATGCAAGAAGAGCTTAACCAGATGAAAAGGAACAATGTTTGGGAACTAACAGATAGACCGGATCATAAAAAAGGTTATTGGCACCAAATGGGTGTACAAGAACAAATGCGATGAAGATGGAGCTGTTGTTAGGAATAAAGCCAGACTTGTTGCTAAAGGCTATGAACAATGTGAAGTAATAGATTTTGATGAAACCTATGCACCTGTTGCAAGACTAGAAGCTATCAGACTATTCCTTGCATATGCTGCATTCAAAGATTTTATAGTCTATCAGATGGATGTAAAGAGTGCCTTTCTTAATGGAATTCTAGAAGAAGAAGTCTATGTGGAGCAACCCCCTGGATTTGTCAAAGGATACAAAGTCTATTAACTCTTAAAATCTCTATATGGACTCAAGCAGGCACCAAGAGCATGGTATGAAACATTATCTGTGTTTCTTGAGAAGAACGGTTTCAGCAAAGGAAAGGTGGACAAGACCCTATTTAGAGTAGAGCATGAAGACCACATATTATTAGTTCAAATATATGTGGATGATATCATATTTGGCTCAACCAATCTAGAGCTGTGTGAGAAATTGTCAAATCTCATGTAAGGAGAGTTTGAGATGAGTATGATGGGCAAATTGAATTTCTTTCTAGGTTTGCAAGTTAAACAGATGGAAAATAGAATTTTCATCAACCAGGCCAAATACACCAGATATTTAATCAAGAGATTTGGAGTGGAATCAGCCAAACCAACAAGAATTCCTATGAGCACAAGCACTCATCTAGATACAGATGAAGGAGGCATATCAGTGGATCCAACCCACTACAGAGGACTTATTGGATCACTCCTTTATCTGACTGCAAGTAGACCAGACATATCTTATGCCGCAAGAGTATGTGCTAGATTTCAATCCAAGCCTAAGCAGTCTTATCAGAATGCAGCTAAGAGGATAATCAGATATCTTAAGTCTACAGTCAATGTTGGACTATGGTATCCTAAGGATGATAATTTTGAGCTATCAGGATACTCAGATGTAGACTTCGCAGGATGCAAAATTAATAGGAAAAGCACCAGTGGAACGTGTCAATTCCTAGGAACCAGACTGATATCCTAGTTTAGCAAGAAGCAGATATCTAACTCTATCTCAACAATAGAGTCAGAATACCTAGCTGCAGGTAGCTGTTGTGCCCAGATCTTGTGGATCAGACAACAGTTAAGGGACTACAACATCATTGCAAATGAAGTTCCAATTTGGTGTGACAACAATAGTGCAATTGAAATAACCAACAACCTAGTATTGTACTCAAGGACGAAGCCCATTGATGTCAAACATCATTTCATAAGAGATCATGTACTTAATAAGAGAGTCAGAGTAGAAAGAGTAAGCACAGAATACCAGATTGCTGACATATTCACCAAACCTTTACCAGAAGAAAGGTTTTTGGAGCTGATCAGGGAACTTGGATTACTAGAGTGGGAACCTAGTACAGACGAGAAAGCTGACTGAAGCAGATCAGACGAAGGACAAACTAAGCTGATCAGACAAGAAGAGTTACCTGATGTAGAGCAGTCAAATAGTCAAATGGTCAACCAGCTAAGTTTTCTAATTTGACCGACTCCTAAACACTTTATTATTATTTATTTACACGTGGCAATCTCATGTTCACATGTTTACACATTGGCAAGCTCACACGCTTACACGTTCACACGACCCCACTAATTCAAATTGAAAATTCCAACCATCATATATTTTTTAAATTTGAACCGACTCAAAATTAAAATAATATTAAATTCCAAACGTCATTTCAATTTTCCTTTTAAAGATGGAAAAGTCAGTTCACTTTACCTTCTTCAAGCTTACAAACCCTAGTTCTCGAGAGCAAAAATCCTTTCGAACTTTGAAATACACTCAGAAATTGTTCTTGCGCAGAAATGGAATCCTACTTCAACGGCGTTAACCTGAAGGCGGTGAAAGGCCAGATCATTTTCTCTCTGGTAGTCGATTTCGAGGGACTACTGGAAACCAACCTAGACAACGACGTGCGTCACCTTACCAGATCGATGAAGACGAATGGGATCTACCCATTTCTGGATATCAGCCCCAAATATCTCTTCAAAGAGGTTGTTATCGCGTTCTACAGAGAAGCCAGAATTCTCGAATCGGGCATTAGGAGCTCAATTTTTGGAGTTCAAGTAGATATCACTCCGCAATCGATTGGAAAAGTTTTCGAGATGAAGTCTCATGGAATGGCTGTCGAAGCCCTAAAGCAAAACGCAGCCGACACGTGGCTGAAGATCAAGGCTCATGAGCAGCCATCAAAGCTGAAGCTAACTGCCAATCGAAGTGATCTAAAGAAAGAATATCGCTATGCGTTGGATATTACCAACAAAATAGTGATGGGTATGGCTGGGAGTTATGATCAATTATCGTCAGCCAAATTCATGGTTTTGGGGGCTCTTATTCAAGATGAACCGATCGATTGGTCTAACTACATTTTTAGACAATTGGTGCGAGAGGTAAACAAAGTCCAGTGGCTAGACGATGAAAAGAGATTCAAAAACAAACTGGCATTTGGAACACAAATAAGTTGGATTTTGGAGCAGTTGGGTGTGGCGAAGGGAGACCCTGACCCCTTCCACACCAACAAGAGACTTGGTCACTTAGACCAAGAGACCCTAAGGAGATTAGGCGGAGAAAGAAAAGAAGCTCAATTGCTAAGGGAAATGTCTGTAGAGCCAACTCCCTACAGATACCCATCGAGCTCAGGCGAGTCAGCTGGAGATCAAGCTGCAGCCAGGGATCAACCTGCAGCTCAGTCTGACTCAGATTCAGATGATACCCTAATCGCCATTCGTTTCAATAGAAGGGGACCAGACCCTGGAGAAACATCCTTAATCGAATCCTCACCAGAACCATCCCCCAAGAGGCCCAGGCGACTAGATTTTGAAGAGGAGGAGTAGCCAGAATACTTATATACTCCTGCACCAGATCACATGGAGGATCAGCCTGCTCCCTCCAGCCTGGAAACTCAAATGGTTCCTATTCTAACCCCTCATTTCATATATGAAGAAGAAGAAGAAGCAGGTCTGATTATTCACATCCCAGAAGCAAATTATTCGTTCAACCTGCTCGAAAACAATTCCTTCAACCTGTCTATCGAGCAGCTTCTACTGGTAAAACAACATGCTCTCAAACATTCTTTTGTCGATATTTTTGAGGAATGGAAAACTCTTTAATCTGTTCCATTTACTCAACTACAAGCTTTTATTGAAATGAGTAGCTGGGAGTATCCCCAAGCTACGGAGGATCTACTCATACATTTTTGCAATGAGTCAGACCTAATTTTGATACTCCAGGAAGACTGGTTCATGTCTCATTTTAAAACCAACATGGACCAGCTCATCCAGATTATTATGGGTAGTGTTTATGATGGTTTTATCAATAAGAATGGAGAAGTAGTAGAAAAGGAAATTAGAATCTAAGAAATAGTAGAGGAAGAAGAAGTAGAAATTGAAAAAGAAGAAAAAATAATAGTTGAAGAACAAAAAGAAGAAGAGAGGCAGGATGAAGAAAAGAAGAAAAAGAAGAAAACATCATAGTTGAAGAAAAAGCAGAAGAAGTTGAAAAACAAACTGAAGCAGAGGAAGTGGAAAAGAGAGAAGAGTTGGCAGAAGAAACGATGAAGAAGGAGAAGAAGTTGAAAAAGAAGATGATGATGATGATAATAAGAAAGATGATGAGGAAGAAGAGAAGGAAGAAGAAAAGGAAGAAGAGAAGGAAGAAGAGAAAAAGGAAGAAGAGAAAGAGGAAGGAGAGAAGGAAAAGGAGGCTGAAGAAGAAAAAGAAGCCAGAGCAGATGAGGCTGGGGCTCCTGCCCACTACACCAGCCTAGATGAAGAAGAAGAAGACAGGTCGGGGACCCCAAAGCAGACCCCACCTGATCAGCCGCCTGCAGACAGGAGTCTGAAGACAGGTAGGTCAACTGCAAACCTACCTGCAGGCGCAGAAAGCTTCGGTGAGCACTCACCTTAGCCATCACCCATCTCCCCTGTGATGACTGAGCTGATCCGCAACATTGTCAAAGAATCTATTGAAGAGTTGCTTGCCGCATAAATCTCACCTGACCTGCAGACCATAAATGCTAAAATTGATACCCTACTGCAGAGGAATGTTCCTCAACCTCCTCCTCCCAACGATTCCAGAATGCCGCTTGGCATGTCTGAATGGATGCACCGAGTAGAGCAGCAATTGACTACACTGGTTGATGCTGGCAAAAAGGGGGAAGGAAGTAAGCAGGGGGAAGTAAGAGAAGTATCAGGTCAAGTACAGGCTCAGGAGCTCAGATCAAAGAAGAGGCAAGTTGTCCCATTAATTGAATCCGGGACATGAAGTCAAAAGAGGAAAGAAGTAGCTGATCTTGAGCAGCCTGCAGAGAAGAAGAGAAGAACAAGACTTGGGGAAGAGCCTAGATTAGAATGGGAAGGCAAAGAGCTTTGGTTTGTTGAGGACTTCCTTCCTGCCGAAGCTGGTCCAATGTGGGGAGATGCAAGAAAGCAGTTCAATGAAAAATATTATACCTGGGAGTTACTCCAGGAGAAAAACTGCTCCCCACAGCAGACATTTATCGACTTTATGGAATCAACATGGCCAACTCTCTGGGCCATCTTAGTAAAATATGCAAATGCATGGAATGCCTACCCCATGGTTCCTCCCTTCGGAGCTGAAGAACCTCCCACTTTGCAAGACAATGAATTGGATGAGCTAGCTTTGCAGAGCGAGATAAGGAATCTATGTGAAGAGCATAAATTCTCATCCAAAGAGGAACAATAATTTACATCTCTTGTTATCAGGAGGAAGTATGGCCTAGCACCTATTAAGAAGAGACCAATTGGTGCAAAGCCTTTTAGGCCTCCCAAAAAAACTGTCCGCAGAGGCAGAGGCAGATAGAATTTGTTTGTACTTGTATTTTTTTACTTGTGATTTTTTTTTATCAGTGAAAGCTATGTACTTGTAAACAATACAAAAAATTTATACATACATTCATTTGAACGACAAGCTCTAGTTGTCTCAAACTAAGACTGATTTTAATTTGTGTCTTGCACTTATGTGCAGAGTTGTTGTTCATTTAAATAATTGCTTAAGTTTTGCCATCATCAAAATAGGGGGAATTTGTTAGGAATACTTGTTAGATTTTGATGATGTCATCATTATATTTGTTTATTCAAATGTATGTTTATTACTTGGCAAAATGTAAGGAAGAACCAGATGAGTATCTTCCATAGGCCAAACTGTGTTAAGTTAGATACTTGCCAAAATATAAAGAAGAACCAAATGAGTATCTTCTATAGGACATATAATTTAGGCTTTAAAAATCGGCTAAGTACAAATCACAGATAAGTATCTATCAGCCGAGTCTTGGTCAACTCAACTGTTTGGGTAAGGTTGACCACAGATGACCTATGTCAGGCAATCCTTATCAGAGATGTTTTGGTCAACAATTTAATCAGCGAGGTTTGACTAGACTGCAGTCAAGAAGAAAAATCAAGTCATCTGAAGTTTGACCATCAGATAAGTCATGTTCATCACCTCAGACAAGTCAGCAGATCAGAGAAGTCAACATCAGAGAAGTCGACATCAGAGAAGGTTGACTGCACATGAGACAGTTTAACCACAGAGAAGTCAGTTAAGTGATCATCCAAGTACTCATGTCCGCGTCAGCATGCGTTGAATAGTCAATATTTACGGAAAGTCACATGCGGGTAATTAGAGACAGATTGGAGAGATTCTCGGAAGGATATGATATAAATAAATCATCCAGACCCACCTCTGAAGACTTTAAGCATATTTAAATAAAAAGATTTGGCGCCATCACATGGAAGTCTTCACAACGGTCGGAAATGGATTAAAATAAGGGAATCCAGCCTTGCAATATTCAGAAAATAAACAAAGAAGTCTATTTCTCCAACGAACGGATTTGTTACAGATTTGCAACGGCTATGAAGAAAAGATCAAAGGATCGACACCTATATATATCCGAAGATTTGAAGTTGAGCAGTACGATGCGAACAACACTCTCGAGCAATCAAAGCAATTAAAAGCAATCAGAAAACTATAGCATCGTGAAAGAGCAGTACGCTAAGTCATACACGAAGAAAGCTCTTTAGTTGGAGAAGACAAAACACTCTTGTCTTAAAACCTGATTAAGGGGTACTTCACTGGTTGAAGTTTCGCGACTGATAGGCATCCAAGTATTTGAAGAATCTAGTGGTGCTAGGCAGTCAGAAAGGAGTTGCAACGACAAGATTTCCACTGGTTGGAAGTTGTTGTAGCTAAGTTGTAGAATCACTGTAATATTTATCACTGGTTGAGAATTATAGTGGATTCATCTCCAACTGGTTTGGAGAAAGTGGATTAGTAGAGGATTACCCAACCTCTGAGACCACTATAAATTGCCTGCGCACTTTATTGTTTTTAGCATCATACTTAACTGCTGCATTCATACTTAAGTGTTCCATTGATTATTTCTGTATTCGTCATCAGCTGACTTCCGCACTTACATTGACTACAGACGACTCTAAGTCATCTGTACCATAAGATGAGAAACTCATCATTTGTGGAAAAGAGTTTCAATAAGTCTATTCACCCCCTAGACTTATTCCTGGACGACTTGTGACCTACAAAGCTCTGAATAATTCGCACTGGATCACTTCTATAGAAAAAAAGCTAAATGGTTTCGAAAGAAACAATGTATGGTATCTTATACCCAGACCAGATCATCGAGCTGTAATTGGAACTAAATGGGTATTTAGAAACAAAAAGGATGAAAATGGACGTATCATAAGAAACACATCCCGACTAGTCGCTCGAGGTTACAGATAGGAAGAAGGCACAGACTACGATGAAACTTATGCCCCTATAGCCAGACTACAAGCCATCAGGATATTCCTAGCATTTGCCACTCACAAGAACTTTATAGTCTATCAAATGGACGTTAAGAGTGCATTTCTGAATGGAGATCTCGTCGAAGAAGTCTATGTTTAACAACTACCAGGGTTCGTCAACACTGAAGGTGGAGACCTAGTATACAGGCTAAGGAAATCACTGTATGAAGTTAAGCAATCGCCTAGAGCCTGGTATGAAACCCTATCCCTGAACCTAATCAATTATGGATTTGAGAAAGGTGCAGTGGCCAAGACCCTCTTTAAGATATAAGAAGGTGACGATCTTTATTAGTACAAATATATGTCGATGATATTATATTTGGTTCAACTAACCTCGCTTTATGTCAAAGTTTCTGTCATCTCGTGCAAAGTAAATTTGAAATGAGTATGATGGGAGAACTTAGTTTTTTTCTAGGATTGCAGGTTAAGCAATTACCTATATGCATATTCATCAACTAGGAAAAGTACAGCAAGGAGCTGTTCAACAAATTCGGGATGAACAACTCCAAATCCTCATCCACTCCCATGAGCACTTCCACGCAAATTAGTGCTGACGAAGCTAGAAAGCCGGTTGAGCAATCACTCTACAGGAAGCTAATAGTCTCACTCCTGTACCTAATAGCTAACAGGCCTGATATCCAGTTTTCTGTGGGAGTATGTGCTCGGTATTAGGTAGCACCTAAGGAGTCGTACTTCACCACAGCCAAACGAATCCTTAAGTACGTGAAAGGAACAATCGATGTAGGATTGTGGTATCCTAAGGAAGGAGGATTCAATTTGGTAGGCTACAGCGACTCGGACCTCGGAGGCTGTAAGTTGGATAGGAAGAGCACAAGCGGCACTTGTCACTTTTTTGGACCTAGACTTGTGTCATGGTTCGGTAACGAGCAATTGGTCAACTTGCTTTCTACCGCTGAGTCGGAATATTATGCTGTTGGAAATTGATGTATGCAGATTCTTTGGATGCAACAGCAGTAACAAGATTATGGAATCAGCACCATAGAAACTCCAATGATGTGCAGTAGCACGAGTGCAATTACAATAACGCCCAACCCTGTATTGCACTCGCGAACTAATCATATTGATATGAAGCATCATATCATCAGGAATCATGTTGAGAATAAAGATGTTCGGAATGAGAATATTCATACAGACATATAGTTAGCCGACATCTTTACAAAACCTCTCAGCACAACCAGATTCTGCATGCTTCACCAGGAATTGGGAATGTTACAGCCAGAATCCCTGTAAGTTTTTACATTTTACTCACCAATTGATGGGGAATACTGTAAAACCCATGAATACAATATCCACTTTAATTAAATGTATACTCGGAGCAAGTCAGATCTTACTGTATGAAGAAGAAGGTATATAACCTTCCTACAGCTGCCGTGTGCATTAATTAAGGGGGAATAGAGTACGACCCATTAATACAGCATTAATCCAAATATTGTTGTAAGAATTGAATCTTGTATGTACCTTTTAAAGGGAAACACTGTCTTTTTGCGGATACAGCACATACGCTGTAGGATATCAGTTAACATTATAATTGTATCTAATTCATACACTTTCACACAACAAACTATTTTAAGTCCACGCGCTCTGTCTGAATTTAGAACATTTTTATCCTTTAATATTTTTAAAGACATGTGGACTTTAATACCTCAAATAACGCGATTTCAAAATTCAAACTATCGTTTCATGCAATAATGGAAGACGAACTGTGTCAGAAGTGGGACCGCCTATTATTTCAAAACCGATGGATTAGATGTACAAGTTACATATAAATCCATCTTGTATGTTCTTTCAAAAGACGGTTCCCATCCCTTAAAATCAGACCATTCACTGTTAACCTAATCTTCCCTGCACCTTATAAAAGGATAGTACACTGCTCTTGCAGACTCTTTACGCTTTCTGCAATATTAACGAGTCTACAGCAATCTGTCTACATATTCTCTGCAAGTCCTTTGCTTAATTTCCTATTACCTCACCCCTTTTTCCGGAAAATTTCTACTTCACAGACCTCTTCAATCTCTCTGAAGAAGAAGGAAACCATAATCGACGGTCGCATCTTTGCTAAACCTATTTTAATGGGGAGAGTTGCCTTTGAAAATGAAGACGAAATCAGAATTTACTTGGTTGTTGCTCGTGTGAAGCAACAAGGCCTGTACCGTCTGGGAAGTCATCATATTGACAACTACAACGAATAGATAGTGGAAGAATTCTATCTGGATGCTACGTTCAAATACTCTTTGCAGGGAAAAGGCTATAAAATCACTGAAATCATTGGGAATGTGCAAGGGATTGAGATCCATGTGAACAAGGATCTTCTGGAGAAGATCTACAAGTTGCCCTCAGACGGGCTGAAGATGGAAGAACCGGAGACCTTCGGGTCTGAAAGCCTGTTGTCTGCCTACTGGAAGCTGTTTATTGGTACTTCCATAGCCACTAATGTTCATCCTTATTGCCACAAGAAGGACTTCACCCTTCCATACGTCTACCTTCATGATTTTTGCTGCCGAGTAGTTGAAAGCAGAACTGGTGCTTTCAAACTGTGCACCAACTTGAGATACAGAATGATAGTCGCCATCATGTCTGGTGAGAAAGTAAACTGGTGCCAAATACTTCTGAAACACATTCAAGAAGAGGTATCTAAGACTGAGTCTGCCAAGAAATCATTTGGCCTAATTCTGAACCACATCCTCATTCGTTGCGGAGTAAAGCAGCAGATGCCAAGAAAATTGGTACCGAAAAGTTTGTCGGTGGAATCAGACCCACTGCATACAACAAAATGCCCATTCTTGCTGACAGGCCCAACCCCTACAGATTGCCAACTCGAGTGACCCGAGGGTTGTCACTCTGAATAGTTCTGATGATGGGAAGAAGAGAAAAAGAAGTATTCCCGACAGTAGCTCCCTCAAAGCTGTCGAGAAGAAACGAAAGAAGACGAAAAAATCTTCAAATGATGATCCTACGTTGACTACAGCAGACACTGTAGAAGTCCCATCAACCACTCCAATCGTTGAATCTATCCCACATGGCGCAACCCCTATGGAAGAAATAGTTGCTGCTCCTACAACAGTTCCCGATCCAGTGGCGGTTATGACGGAGGAACAATTGTTTGCTAAGTTAGAAGGTTCTGGCGAATCCGGATGCCCCTTTGGAGCCGAAAGCCACAACTCCAAATAGGGCGCCCACCCTTGTACGGAGTCCTTCTACCAACAAACCATCCCACCCTGTTAGGGATCCCGCTTCTCCATAGGCTTCCTTACTGTAACACCCGAAACTAGGCGGATATTACAGTGCCGTGGACCCCCGACTGGGACCCACCAAGCAAATGAAATTTAGTGAATTAAATAATATAAATGTAGTACCGAATCACATTATAATACCGATTTCTCCGACGGGGAGTTTTAAGTACAACACACCAGGAAATACAGAATACATGTATATTTCATATGAAGATAAAATATACAATGCTGAATGAAATGAAATCCAAACGGACTGCAGCGCAAAATACACAACAAGAAGACATGAATAAATAAGGAGACTGGTCCCCCCTACTAGTATCACTGGGACTCCTCGCCGTCAACGTTCTCTTCCCGTGCTTTTGCCTTGCCATGACCGAAAAACAATATCCCCAACGGGGTCAGTTACACAGAACACCAATCCTCAAGAGTTGAACAAGCACAATCATTAAATAAATATTAGTTATGAAAATCAAACTGAAGAGGGGCATCATAGTACGCCCGTAATGGGACGTGAAAGTGCACAAGACGAGTGTTTGGACACACCCGCACTTGTACCTAACTAGTCTCACGGAGGCACGTTACCGTGTGCACAGTCCATTGTGTCGGTGAACCCGTATCACATGACTATCATGTGCCCGACTAAAAATTCCACACATAACCACCCGACCACGCAATATGAACCCAGAAGGTCACACAAACAAAAGTGACCATGAAGAATATCAATGAACAAAAAATCAACAAGGGTCAAGAATGACTCACCGAGATGAAATAATAATGAAATCAATGATAGCTCACTGAAATGATTGGAACCGTCGTTCCTCGTGGAATGAATGATTAGTTTGATAATTACAAATCTAAACATGATTACTATATTATGAATGAATTATGAATATGAATGAACAACAACGAAAGGAATGAGTATTCTTTTAACTGAGTAAGAATTAACTTACACAATACCGGTGATGAAATGTCCTCTCTTGAACAAACGTCCTTAAAGGAAATATCGGTCGCTCGAACAACCTTGAATAACATAATTACCAACAAACGCTTAATATACGTATCAAGCAAGTTCACAACCAACTCAAAAGTCGATACAACAATATCCAAACTCATTGGGGCATTCGAACAAATACGTTGCAAACATTCATCCTTTGATTATAACCAATCCCAAAAGTATCGAAAATAACCTCCAAATGAGTCGTTCAACTCCAACCAAACATCATCAATACAATAAAATAACCCAATAGCAATACTCCATTCGAGATTACGACAATATCTAGTCGAAACCCCAAAAATCCCAAAGTCAACCCTTAGGGTGTTCTTGAATAATTCTTCAAATATTCATCAAATCCGAAATATAAACCAATAAATCCGTAGGAATACATGTATCCAAGATAGATAATCCCTATCTAACATATTCCATCATAATATCAAGCTAACACGAAGAGATCGGAAGGAAAACTCCCAAATCCCGAAATTCTAGATTCAAGAAATGTTTACCTTGATTGGGTGTGTTGGAGAGGACTAAATGATGATTAATCCGAACTAGAAGATTGAAGATGATGATAGGTGATTGCAGCTCGAAAAGATCTTCCCAAATCGTCCAAAATCGCCCGAAATCACCTAAGGAAGGAGGTGAGATGTGAAAATGACGAATCTGGACGGAATTGTCCAATATATAGTAAACCCAGCTTAGCGCGCGCTAGATACTGTGCTTAGCGTGCGCTAGCGGGTTTACCGAGTAGTCCAGTACCCGCTGTCTGCATCGTTAGCGTGCGCTACGTACCTTGGTAGTGCGCGCAAACGTCCCTTCTTAGCGTGCGTTAACCTTGTGTTAGCGCGCGCTACCTGATGGTTGATGTCCAGAATACTGGAGTCCAGAACCTACTGTCCTCTGGTCTGATTGAGCCTTAGCGCGCGCTACCCGATGCTTAGCATGCGCTACCAAACTAAACCTTGCGTACACTAGACCCACTCTTAGTGTGCGCTACGAATTATTCCATCTCAGTCTAGTACCCACTGGACTGTCTGTTCCAATACGCTAGCGCGCGCTGATGGATTCCGATAGCGTATGCTGCAAACACCATTAGCGTACGTTACTCCAATCGTAGTGTGCACTATAAATCTCACAAATACAGTCCAGTGCCTTCTGGAATGTCTGCCTGAACCACACTAGCGTGCGCTAATACTGAGAGGTAGCGTGCGCTACCCGTACTCAATTAGCGCGCGCTAAAGAGAGTACATAGCATGCGCTACTCCTCACACACAGCCCACTACAAAGATGACAACGATGATATTCTCGGCCCGATTCTCCAACAAGGTTGAAAGACGAATAAATTACTGATATACGATACGAATTACTCCGATGGTGAATACAATGAATGAATATGATTGATGAATGACTTTTACTGAGTGAAAATTACTGAGTGACAATATACTGAATGATAATTAATGAATTTACAACCAGGTATTACATACACCCCCCTTAAAAGAGTTTCATCCTGGAAACTAAGAGTCAAATAAGTTGGGATAACTCTCCCGCATACTATCCTCGATTTCCCAAGTAGCCTCTTCGACTCCATGTCTAGACCACTGAATCTTAACTAAAGGAATTGCCTTGTTCTTCAATTGTTTGATTCGCCGCTCTAAGACTCGTACAGGCGCTCCTCGTACGTATGATCATCCGCGATCTCGATTTCATCGAACTGAAGTATGTGACTCGGGTCGGCGACATACTTCCGCAACTGAGAGATGTGAATACACATTATGAATTCGGCTCAACGCCGGAAGTAAGGCCAATCGATAAGTCAGATAGCCTACTCGATCTAAAATCTCAAACGGTCTAATGAATCTCGGACTCAACTTACCTTTCTTCCCGAAATGGAAAATACCTCGGCTTGGGGATACCTTGACCAAAACGTGGTCACCCTCCTCGAACTCTAGTGGTCGACGACGATTATCTACATATGATTTTTGTCGACTCTGAGCGGTCAACAAACGACTCCTGATCAAAACTACCTTATCGCGGGCAGCTATAAGCATATCGTGCTCGGTGCCGATTGATTCTGATAAGTCATCCCAACATAAAGGAGATCGACAACGACGACCGTACAAGGCCTCGTAAGGTGTCATCTTAATGGAAACATGCCAGCTGTTATTGTACGTGAACTCAATCAACAGTAGTTGGGCTTCCCACTTGTCTTTCCAATCGAGAACACATGCCCTCAACATATCCTCCAACGTCTGAATAGTCCTCTCTGATTGTCCGTCGGACTAAGGATGAAAAGCTATGCTGAGATTAAGTTGAGTTCCCATAGCACGATGAACGTATTTCCAAAAATGTGACACGAATCGCCCGTCACGATCAGAAACGATACTCTTAGGAGTACCGTGCAGTCTCACTATCGCTTTGATGAACAACTGGGCAAGTCTATCGGGACCCCACGTATCCTTAATCTCAAGGAAATGAGCTGACTTAGTTAAACGGTCCATAATTACCCAAATTGTATTCATACCACGAAGACTCGTCGGAAAACCCGTGATGAAGTCCATTGAAATATCCTCCCACTTCCATTCTGGAATAGGAAGCGGTTTCAGCATACCCGCCGGTCGCTGATGTTCCACCTTGACTTACTGACAGGTCAGGCATCTCGAAACAAATTCTGCGACTTCTCGCTTTATATTACTCCACCAGTAATTTTGTTTCAAGTCCTTGTACATCTTGCTAGACCCCGGATGAATAGAATAAGGGATAGCATGGGCCTCTCTCAAAATCAAGTTTTTCAACTTGTCATCCACCGGAACGCAAAGCCGGTTCTTAAATTGCAAAAGTCCATCCTCGTGGACCACAAATCCAGGGGCTTTCCCCTGAGCCACATCATCTCGAATGCGCAACAAAAATGGGTCTGAACCCTGATTCACTCTGATTGCCTCCTCAAGTGGCGATGAAATCTCTAACATACAAAGTTGCTCTTGTACTCGCTGTAACCAGACCTCGAACTCGGATCATAGGAATTCCTGTTGAAGTTCCTTCTGAACAGTCAAACGAGCAAGCATTTGCTACTGAACGGACTTACGACTCAAGGCATCGGCAACAACATTCGCCTTACCTGGGTGATATTGAATCTCAATATCATAATCTTTAATCAGTTCTAAGCACCGTCTCTGACGCATATTTAACTCTTTCTGAGTAAATATATACTTCAAACTCTTATGATCAGTGAAAATCTGACAGGTGACGCCATATAGATAATGACGCCAAATATTCAATGCGAATACCACGGCCACTAGCTCCAGGTCATGGGTTGGATAGTTGACCTCATAAGGTCTCAGTTGCCGCGAAGCATAGGCAATCAATTTATCGTTCTGCATTAATACACATTCGAGACCTTGTCTGGATACGTCACTATAAACCATGAATCCTTTCGTCCCTTGTGGTAAGGAAAGGATAGGCGCTGAGATTAAACGACTCTTGAGCTCCTCAAAACTCCGTTGACACGTGTTAGTCCACGTGTATTTCTTATCCTTCTGCAAAAGGTTCGTCATAGGTTGAGCGATTTTAGAAAATCCTTCCACAAATTGCCTATAATAACCAGCTAATCCGAGAAATCTTTGGATTTTCTTAACATTCTTTGGAGGTTGCCAATCTCGGACAGCCTCCGTCTTCTGAGGGTCGACACGTATTCCGTCTGATGAAATTACATGTCCGAGAAACGTCACCTCGGACATCCAGAATTCACATTTGGAAAACTTTTCATAGAGCTGCTCTCGTCTTAACACGTCGAGAACCTGATGAAGGTGAAATTCGTGTTCCTCTCGGCCACGAGAATAAATCAAAATGTTGTCTATGAAAACAACCACAAACCGGTCTAAATAGTCGATGAAAACTCAGTTCATCAACTCCATGAATACATCAGGTGCATTAGTTAACCCGAACGGCATCATCACAAACTCGTAATGTCCATAGCGTGTTCGAAACGCCGTCCTCGCGATATCCGACTCTCGAATTCGCAACTGATGATACTTAGATCTTAAATCGATCTTGAAAAATGATGATGCTCCCTGAAATTGATCTAAGAGATCATCAATACGGGCTAGGGGATATTTATTCTTGATCGTCACCCTGTTCAACTCTCGATAATCAATACACAAGTGAAATAAACCATCCTTCTTCTTGAGAAATAACACCGGTGCTCCCCACGGGGATGCACTCGATCGGATATAACCTTTCTCGGTCAGATCCTCCAGTTGGTTCTTCAGTTCCTGCATTTTGGTCGGGGCCATACGGTATGGTGCTTTCGATATTGGAGATGTACCAGGCTCCAACTCTCTTGTGAATTCCACATCTCTCTACGGAGGTAAACCAGGTAACTCGTCCGGAAATATATCGGTATATTTTCTCACTATAGGAATATCTGCCAACATCACTGATAATTTCTCGGTCTTGGTCATATAGCACCAATAACCTACACACCCCTGATTGAGTAACTTCACTGCCTTCATCATATTAATAACTTTTCCGGAATGGCTGGGGTTACCCCCCTGAAATACATACTCGACTCCATCGTCTGAAATAATAGTGACCATACGCTTACGGACACTAAGGATGGCATCGTCACGATCCATCCAATCCATACCAAAAATACTGTCGTCTCTAGGTAAATCTATCACGATCAAGTATGCCAACCAATCACGGCCATGAAGCTGAATCGTACAATTCTTAATCTCACGATCTCCGGTAATTCTTCTACCGTCAGGTAGTCTAATGATATAAGGTCCACAACTAGTAGCACTATCCAGATGAAGTCTACTCAAGCATGACTCGTAAATGAATGAATGCGATGCACCAGTATCAAAAGGGTACACACAGGTTGAGATAAAATTTCGAGTGTACCCGAGATCATTCGGGCCTCCGGATCGTCGGCTCTCTTCATCTCATAAATTCGGGGCTTGCCAGCCCCGGAACTGGATGCTCCCGTCTGATAGCTGTGGGTTCTGCCTTTGTTTTCTCTCTTCGTTTTAAACGACGTGGACTGAGTGGCCTGATTCTGAATCGATGACTTCTTTGGGGCCTGAGATGTCACCGGAGTAGGTTTGGAGTCTCTTCGGCAAAACGGGCCTTATTCCCGGAAATTCCACAGTTGTTGCATGTGATATCGTGCCTCGGACACTTAGTGCTGAAATGGCCCTGCTCTCCACAGTTGAAATAGGTGATGGCCGAACTGGCCGCTCGGGACTGAGATTCCACAGGTTTCGGCGCCATATGAGGTCGCTCAGAAAAAGTAGAGCCCGCACGAGGCTTCTTGAAGGTTGCCTGACTGCCTTCGGACTGATTATGCTTCTGTGATTTCTTGCCAGAAGATGAAGTTTGATTCTTAGAAATTTCCTTAGCAGTAAGCTCGTAAGCAAGAGATTTCTCGATGAATTCGGCCAGAGTGGTGCAATGATGATTAAGCAATTGTAGCCACATACGAGGTTTCAACCTCTTAGTGAAATACTAGATCTTATCCGCCTCGGAGTGGATAATAGATGAGGCGAATGGAAGTAGCTCCTGAAATTTCTCGGCAATGGTAAGTACATCTTCTTCCGTTGAGGGGTCGGGACTGAGTAACTCCGACAACTTGGCCTCCCTGAGTGGGGCCGGATAATATCTTTCCATCATGAGGGTCTTGAACTGGTCCCAAGTACAAGATCCATCGGTGGACTTCAGAGATAGACACCAAGAGTGATCGCTCTTACCCAGATAGTAAACCGCGACTGAAACCTTGTGCCCTTCGGGACACTCCACCATAGCAAACAACTTCTCAAATGTTCAAGCCAGTGAATAATATCCACTGGCTCAGATGAGCCCTCAAAAGTAGGTGGCCTCTCGCGAGACATGTCATTGATGATACTGCTTACACTCCTCTCTTGCCTCTGAGGTGGCGGCGGAGGGGCTTGTTGAGCCTGAGCGATTGAGTTCTGCATCGTCTCCATCAGACGTGCCATCTGAGTCATTTGGGCCATCATGTCCTGCATAAAAGTGAGTGGATCGACCCGAACACCTCTTGATTGAGTTGTATCTCGGGTACGGCTTCCTGACGGTGAACCAGGTGAATGAGTGGCAGCGTTGCTGCTAGTTTAGTTGACATTATTCCTCGCATTCGCACGAGTATTCATCCGAGCTCCTGGGTTTCGGCCCGCACCGCGGCCTCTTCCCCTGCGTCCTCTGCCAGCTCGATCCATACTGAAGGTAGGGAAGTCACATGATAATTACAGATCTCGCATGAATATCACATTATGATTACGTTATGAAATGATAATAATGAGCATACGCGCTCCAACACCGTGATTACAAGAAGGATCGATTGAGGTGACATGATTATCTGATGAAATTCTTGAAATGATTATCTTGAACAAGTTGACAAGATTGATGATATGATCCACAAGATCAAAAACTGAGCAATGAAATTGACTTAATGATTAATGAGTTAACGTGATCGACATGATCAAAAATGAAATGATGGTTGAGGATTGTTGACTGATGAATGATGAATGAGTGATTCTTAATGCCAGAAATTATACCATGGCGTCAGAAATCTTACTGTTCTTTTGGTCTGAGGGGCTTGGCTCTTGCACAGGTCACACATGACGCGAAAGTCCAATGATACTAGTCTGATGAACGATGATTTCATTGAGACATGACTCGGAAGGTAGTATTCAAAACCATGCTCCGATACTAACTCTGTAACACCCTAAACTAGGTGGATATTACAGTACTGTGGACCCCCGACTGGGACCCACCAGGCGAATGAAATTTAGTGAATTAAATAATGTAAATGTAGTACCGAACCACATTATAATACCGGTTTCGCCGACGGGGAGTTTTAAGTACAACACACCCAGGAAATATAGTATATATGTATATTTCATATGAAGATAAAATACACAACACTGAATGAAATGAAATCCAAACGGACTGCAGCGGAAAATACACAACAAGAAGACATGAATAAATAAAGAGATTGGGCCCCCCTACTAGTATCACTGGGACTCCTCGCTGTCAACGTTCTCTTCTTGTGCTTTTGCCTTGCCATGACCTAAAAACAATATCCCCAACGGGGTCAGTTACACAGAACAATAATCCTCAAGAGTTGAACAAGCACAATCATTAAATATATATTAGTTATGAAAATCAAGTTGAAGAGGGGCATCATAGTACGCCTGTAATGGGACGTGAAAGTTCACAAGACGAGTGTTCGGACATACTCTCACTTGTACCTAACTAGTCTCATGGAGGCACGTTACCATGTGCATAGTCCATTGTGTCGGTGAATTCGTATCGAATGACTATCGTGTGCCCGACTAAAAATTCCACACATAACCACCCGGCCACTCAATATGAACCCAGAAGGTCACACGAACAAAAGTGACCATGAAGAATATCAATGAATAGAAAATCGACAAGGGTCAAGAATGACTCACCGAGATGAAATAATAATGAAATGAATGATAGCTCACTGAAATGATTGCAACCGTCGTTCCTCGTGAAATGAATGATTAGTTTGATAATTACAAATCTCAACATGATTAATATATTATGAATGAATTATGAATATGAATGAACAACAACGAAAGGAATGAATATCCTTTTAACCGAGTAAGTATTAACTTACACAATACCGGTGATGAAATGTCCTCTCTCGAAAAAACGTCCTTAACGGAAATATCGGTCGCTCGAACAACCTTGAATAACATAATTACCAACAAATGCTTAATATATGTATCAAGCAAGTTCACAACCAACTCAAAAGTCAATACAACAATATCCAAACTCATTGGGGCATTCGAACAAATACGTTGCAAACATTCATCCTTTGATTATAACCAATCCCAAAAGTATCGAAACCAACCTCTAAATGAGTAGTTCAACTCCAACAAAACATCATCAATACAATCAAATAACCCAATAAGAATACTCCATTCGAGATTACGACAACATCTAGTCGAAACCCCAAAAATCCCAAAGTCAACCCTTAGGGTGTTCTTGAATAATTCTTCAAATATTAATCAAATCCGAAATATATACCAATAAATCCATAATAATACATATATCCAAGATAGATAATCCATATCTAACATATTCCATCATAATAGCAAACTAACACGAAGAGATCGGAAGGAAAACCCTCAAACCCCGAAATTATAGATTCAAGAAATGTTTACCTTGATTGGCTGTGTTGGAGAGAATTAAATGATGATTATTCGAACTAGAAGATTGAAGATGATGATAGGTGATTGCATCTCGAAAAGATCTTCCAAAATCATCCAAAATCGCCTAAGAAAGGAGGTGAGATGTGAAAATGATGAATCTGGACGGAACTGTCCAATATATAGTAAACCCATCTTAGCGCGCGCTAGCTCCTGTTCTTAGCGTGCGCTAGCGGGTTTACCGGGTAGTCCAGTACCCGCTGTCCGCATCGTTAGCGTGCGCTACGTACCTTGGTAGCATGCGCTAATGTCCCTTCTTAGTGTGCGTTAACCTTGTGTTAGCGCGCGCTACCTGATGGTTGATGTCCAGAATACTGGAGTCCAGAACCTACTGTCCTCTGGTCTGATTGAGCCTTAGCGCGCGCTACCCGATGCTTAGCATGTGCTACCAAACTAAACCTTGCATACGCTAGACCCACTCCTAGTGTGCGCTACGAATTATTCCATCTCAGTCCAGTACCCAGTGGACTGTCTGTTCCAATACGCTAGCGCGTTCTGATGGATTCCGATAGCGTGCGCTACAAACACCATTAGCGTACGTTACTCCAATCTTAGCGTGCGCTATGAATCTCACCAATCCAGTCCAGTGCCTTCTGATCTGTCTGCCTGAGCCACACTAGCGTCCGCTAATACTGAGAGGTAGGGTGCGTTACCCATACTCAATTAGCATGTGCTAAAGAGAGTACGTAGCGTGCGCTACTCCTTACACACAACCCACTACAAAGATGACAACGATGATATTCTCGGCCCGATTCTCCAACCAGGTTGAAAGACGAATAAATTACTAATACACGATATCAATTACTCCGACGCTGAATACAATGAATGAATATGATTAATGATTACTGAGTGAAAATTACTGAGTGACAATATACTGAATGATAATTAATGAATTTACAACCAGGTATTACACTTACCTGTCGAGAATCCCAATTGGACAGTGAACCAACTACTCTGCGGAGTCCCTCCCTGACTGATATCATCAATAATACTCTCCTTCAAGTCCAGATAGACCAAGATTTCGAGCGCTTTAAAGTTTTTAAATCCTACAGGGTCACTCCCTACAACACCCTATACAATTGGGAGGACTGGAAGGAAGAGGAGTCATTTGCTCTGGAGGTCACGAACACCCAGAACGTTGAGGTCCTCATTAGATGGGAAGATTAATTTTGCCTTGAGCTTATCACAAATTATTTCATGGCAAAAGAAAAGGCCTCGACTCAAAAGGAAATCACAGTCCATTGACAAAGCTCCATCACTAAGCCATCACTCTGACTCGGACTCTGACGACGACGATGAGGCCTTATAGGCAGGTCTTCAGATTAGCCGAAAAGAGGCTCGGAAGGAGAATTTGCTAATATCCAAGCCCAACAGGGCCAGGGGACGTCCAATGAAAAACATCAGCCCCCGCCCCCGCAATAGGAAGACGTAGCCCATGAAGACCAGAAACAGGAGGAATTAGTCCCTCCTATCATCAATGAAGAACACGCTACTTGTCCCCTACATGAAGCTCATCCTGTACACGTTGCATCTGTCCAACAGACAGAGGAAGAATGATGCAAATTTTAATAAATGGGAAAAAGTAAAAGAATATTTGAGAAGGCTCCAGAATATACTTGAAGCTGATTATTCAGAATTCTAAATTCAGTGAATTCATGGAATGGCCAGATTCATTGTATGGTCAAAGTATATTAATTAACTAGAATATTCTTATGGACCTATAAATACATGTAATCAAAAGTGTTTAAGGTAGATTTTGAATGGATTGAGTTATATTATCATCCTTAGGTGTGCGACCTGAGTAATCTAGGTGTGAGGCCTAGCTTTTCTTCCTTATTTCTCATCATAATCATTTTCTTTACTTGTTTTTTTTTAAAGTTTAATCACTGAATATTAAAGGCAATCAACAGGGTTACTGTCAAGTGCCGTTTCCCAATACCACGACTTGATGATTTGCTTGATATGATGACAGGTGCTACTATATTTTCAAAAGTTGATCTAAAGAGTGGCTACCATCAAATTGGAATTCGGCCCGAAGATGAAAAGAAGACATCTTTTAAAACCAAAGATGGGCTTTATGAATGGTTGGTTCTACCATTCAGATTTTGCAGTGATCCCAACATATTTGTCCGAGTAATGACTCAAATTTTCCAACCCTTTATTGGCAAGTTTTTGGTTGTGTATTTTGATGATATACTAATATATAGCAAGACCAAGGAGGAGCATCTCTCGCATTTAAGACAAGTCTTAAGAGTTCTGCGACAAGAAAAACTCTATATCAATACTAAGAAGTGTTCCTTCTGGACATCTGAAATTGTGTTTTTGGGTTTATTATATCTGCCAAAGGCGTGGCAGCAGATCTGAGAAAGTCACCGCCATTGTCAACTGGCCAGTTCCACAGTCATTACATGAGATCAAAAGTTTTCATCGCTTGGCTACCTTTTATAGGCGCTTTATTAAAATTTCAGCACTATAATGGCTCCAATAACAGACTGAATGAAGAAAGGGTAATTCAAATGGACAACAACCGCTTCTACAACATTTAAGAAGATTAAGGAGTGCATGACCCAAGACCCAGTTCTTAGGCTTCCAGAATTTTCAAAAGTGTTTGAAGTCATTTGTGACGCTTCACATGTTGGCATTAGAGGAGTACTCAGCCAATAAGGGCATCCAATAGCATTTTTCAGCGAAAAACTTAATGAAGCAAAGATGAAATATACTACTTACGAAAAAGAATTCTATGCAGTAGTGCAAGCACTTCGATAATGGCGTCATTACCTTATTTATAAGGAATTTGTGCTTTATTCAGATCATGAAGCTCTCAAGCACATTAATACTCAAAAAAAGATGATTCAAAAGCATGGCAGGTGGGTGGAGTTCTTGAAGGAATATGCTTTCATCATTAAACATAAAGCTGGTATGGAAAATAAAGTTGTTGTTGCTCTTAGTCGAGTAATATATGTTATGAAAACATTCTCTATAAAGGTTGTAGGTTTGAACGGATAAAAGAGGAGTATTCAACATGCAAAGATTTTCATGTTATCTATGCCAACATAACTTTTGGTCAACATCAGAATCACACTAATTTTTCTCTTCAAGATGGTTATTTATTCAAAGGACATCGTCTTTGCTACCATCTACTTCAATAGGTGACCATATTATTTGGGAATTACATGGTCGTGGACATTTTGGAAGAGACAATCGAATTGTTATGATAGAAGAAAGATTTTACTGGCCACATCTTAAAGATGTAGCAGTTGTTGTTGCACAATGTCACACCTGCCAACTGACCAAAGGAACAAAGAAAAATACAGGTTTATATATACTTCTTCCCGTTCCTCGCGAACCTTGGCAAGATTTCAGTATGGATTTCATACTTGGTTTGCAAAAAATAGTATGGGGGCATGACTCGATTGGTGGTAGATCGGTTCTAAAAAATGGCGCATTTCATTCCTTGTTCAAAAACGGTAGATGCAGTTTACATAGCAAAGATATTTTTTAAAGAGATTGTTCGACTACATGGACTACCAAAGACCATAGTGTCAGACCGAGATGTAAAATTTATGAGCTATTTCTGGCGAACTTTATGGCGTTTAATTAATACATAATTGAAGTTTTCTTCAGCCTATCACCCTCAAACAGATGGGCAGACGAAAGTTGTTAATAGGAGTTTGGGAAATCTACTACGCTGCTTAGTTGAGGACAAGTTAATAACTTGGGATCAGATTTTGGCAATGGTCGAGTTCGAGTACAATAGTTCTGTCAATTGAACTACAGGTCGCAGCTTCTTTGAGATCATATTAGGCATGCAGCCTAAGAAACCAATTGATTTGGTTCCTCTACCTATTTCGGGTCGTCACAGTGCAGATGCGGAGGCTTTTGCTTAACATATTCAACAAATTCATGTTGATGTTCGTCACAAAATATCTGTTAGCAATACTAATTACAAAAGCCATGCAGATTTGCTTCGTAAACATGCCGAATTCGAGGTTGGAGATCAAGTCATGGTGCGAGTCCAGCCTGAACATTTTCCAAATAGCAAATACAAGAAGTTGTAGTACAGGCGTGTTGGGCCATATACTGTTATTCATAATATTAACTCAAATGCCTATGTTCTATACCTTCCAGATGACATTGGAATTAGCAATATCTTGAATGTTAAAGATCTTACTATTTATCACGGACACAACTCTTCAGAACCTATTGTTCCAGTTCGCTTTCCTCCGGCTTCAAATGTTCGTGAGCAGATTGAAGATATTGTAGATATAACCATTGTTCTACTCGTAATGGTGGCTATCAAAAATATCTAGACAAATGGAGAGATAAGCCATGGTATGATTGTACGTGGGTTTCTGATGAAGAATTTAGACGTTTAGATCATGATCTTTACGACAAATATCACTCATTTAACTCGTTGGAGCCGAGTTTTTCTATGCTGGGGAGAAATGATGCAAATTTTAATAAATGGAGAAAAGGAAAAGTATATTCAAGAAGGTTCCAGAATATACTTGAAGCTGATTATTCAGAATTCTAAATTCAGTGAATTCATGGAATGGCCAGATTCTTTGTATGGTCAAAGTATATTAATTAAACAAGTCTAGAAGTATCCTAGAAGCTAAAAGGTTAAGAGAATTTGTTAGTTCTCATGTCATGTAACCAGAATATTTTTATGGACCTATAAATACATGTAATCACAAGTGTTTAAGGTAGATTTTTAATGAATTAAGTTATATTATCATCTTTGGGTGTGAGACCTAAGCAATCTAGGTGTGAAGCCTAGCTTTTCTTCCTTATTTCTCATCATAATCAGTTTCTTTACTTGTTTTGTTTAAAGTTTAACCGCTGAATATTAAAGATCCTGCATCAAATAAGAAGAAGCCACCTCCTTGTCTGCCAAGAGAAATCAGTCCCTCTTCCGGAACAGGTGGAAGCTGAGAGTCGAAAGGAGGAATTAGTCCTTCCTGTAGTTTCGACTACTAAAACCCAACAGAGGCAGGAGGAAGTAGTCCCTTCTGTCTCCCAGACAGACCCTGCAGCTCAACCTACAGAATCTCCTGCTTCCGAAACTGGTTGAATCTTTTATCTCTACAGATTCCCACTCTGAATCTGATGACGGCTTTATTCCTGATGGCAAACCATGCAAGCCCCGTCAAAACATTGTTCTCAACCCGCTCGGAGAACCGTCAGACTCTAAGATTGTGCGCCATGGCTTTCCGCGCACAGAGGCACGAATAGAGCAACTCCAATCCATTGGTTGCGAAAATGTATTCCTGTAGGATGCCATAAAGGCCCTGTATAACGTCGGTAAGGAATTAGACTGGATGCGCGAAACAACTCAGGACGATCTCCCAAAGTTGAAAAGGGCCATCAATGATGTGGAAGAGGCTTTGTGCCTCATGCCAACTGCACTATGGCAAGCCCTGAATCAACTGAAACAGCATCAGGAGTGGATCCTGAGGCAATAGCAAGAGAAGCTTCGTGTCGCTGAAGCCAAGACTGTTGCCGCCCTTGAGTACACCGGCTCAAAACTAACTAAACATGATCATAATATCGACGATCTTACAGCAGTTGTTGCGAGGCTGATTGATAGTGTCAATGATTTGAAGACCCAACAGGCTGAATCTATAAACTCCTTCGGGATATTCACAGCAAAGTCTCCGATCTTGATGATGCCAAAAGGGGGAAGAGTCTATAGAGGCTATCAGGAAGAGGAGGCTGGAGAAAGAGAGAGATAAATGGAGGCTACTGGCATCGGACGACTGGCCAGACCCGGGCCAAGTTAAGGAGCGAAAAGATACAAGGTAACTGGTTCTCGACCTGAGTTCCAGGATCGCAATTTCTTATGGAAGAGTACAATATGAAAGCCTGCCGAGATACTGCTCTCAACTGATAGACAGCCTACAGCAAATGAATTAACGGAATGGAAAAACAACAAACTGCCGAGATACTTCTGTATGCTCATCATGGAGTCTGCCAGGTTCAATAAATTCGAAACACTGTAGGATGCCGCAAACGAGTTCTCGAGGCTACTATCAGAAGGAAAGCTTCCCTTACAGCTAAAGATGAAGTCTAAACACCAGAATGGTGATCGAGTAACCCATCCTGAAGATTGGATTCTCTCCTATGATGTCTCCCATGAAGGACGAATCATCTACAGGGACCGGGGCAGAGACTCCTTAATCAACTGGTGGAGAGGAACCAATCATGATCCATCTCAAAAGACTTGGAAACATTCACATTATAGGGATTAGCTTCTGTTAGTTATATGTTGTATTTTATTCTAATTTACGCTCTTTGATGCAGTATTTTAATCTTTCAAGCACTGTAATTACAATCATCAATAAAATTTTGATTTCTTGAAAGATTAAAGCTCGTAATTTACTTTTACTGTTTTACTGGTTTGATTACGATGAAGTATTGATATATTCAACAAGTACAAACTTGTTAATCTACAAGCTGTAAGAACTTGTCTCGATCAGTTCGCAGATTAAGTTGTATCCAATCAAGATTACATCCTATAAGACTGTGCCTGCGCGCCAATCATAAGTTAAGTTGTAATACACTTAGTCCTGTAGGATTTTCATTTTAGAACTTGCCTGTGAGCAGTTCAAAATTTTAGACTAAGTCATGAAGATCAAATCTTTCGACAAAAGACTTGAACACAGCCTATCCGTATCTAGGAAGTTTTAGCATTATCAAAAAGGGAGAAATTATTGGGATAAATACATCCTGTTTTGATAATCGCCACCATACAACATGAAGTTCTCAAAGTCTAAGTATGGAAGCTGTTAAGAAACTTCGTACAGCATATCCATACAGCAAGGGATCTTCCTGTATTATCCGATCCTACAGTAGAGTTGAAAAAGGTTGGATACAACAATCTTGCTGTAGGAATTTTACTTAGGAAAAGTACCACACATCCAACAGGACTGAAGAAAAGCTTTAACTATTGTGAAATAAACTTTATTTATTAATAAAGTATTCACGGTTAAAGCAGCATTTAATGCTGATAGGACAATATTAATGCGGCCGAAAGACACAATAGTCTGAACGCGCTGAAGAGCATTTAATGCAAAATCAAAAAGAATGTCTAAAGCATTAAATGCGAATTGCTTTTAATTTAAACATTCTGCAGCCGACAATCATAGCTGTCTAAATCTCACCAACCGGCCAATGGCTACATTTATAGTGGATCTATTTCCAAGGTTATAAATATCCCCAAGTAGAAGACATCAGATATAAGAACAACAACGAATTATCACACACATTACATCTGACAATCAGCCCTGACAATCCGAATATCAAGCTAAGAAAGAGCAATATATTTTCTGAGCATACAACATCATCAAAGCGAAGAAATATATAATCCTCAATGCGAACAACACATCGTACAGTAATCGCTCGTCAAAACATACAACTGTTGTTTGAACTTGTTCTACCCTATCTTTACTGTTGAGATCAACCTTAGCCTTGTATGGACTAAGTCCTTGCTATTTCCCACCTGTGTGGAAAGAATAGCATTGAAGATGAATCTTCGATCTGTGTGAGAAGAAGCAAGTCAAAAGAGCCAAAGTTAATCTATGTGAACGGCTCAAGTTGTTGTCGTTGTATCAATCTGTGAACGATTAGTTAAAGTCACGTAGTTGTGTACGTAGTGATTTTAATAAACATTTTACTCCTGTGTGGAGGACCAATGGACGCAGAGGGGTTTACCTAGAATCACTTATATTTGTGTGTATTTTACATTCCATCCTTACTGTTTCCATTTATACCTGTGATTTAAAGTATACATATCGTGAAAACCATGTACGCATTAAGTAAATAGGAGACTGCATAGTTGCCGTACTTACAGCAACTCAATATTAGTATTCCGCTATGCTAATAACTTCGAAAAACATACAGCTTATTGTATCCTCCCTTTCTAAGCTGTTTATTATATACTCTGTGGCCAACAGCAGTCTAGACAAGTAGATCGATATGCACCAACCAGAGGGATTCATTGCTGAAGGAAGAGTACTTAGTGTGCAAGCTTAAGAGATCCATCATGGATTTAAGCAAGCATCTAGATCTTGGAACACTCGATTTGATGAGGTTGTCCAGTCCTATGGATTTGCCCAATGTCCAAGTGAGAGTTGTGTGTATAAAAATGCGATAGAAATGCGTTTCTGTTTCTTGTACTGCACTTAGATGATATCCTTATGATTGAAAACAACGTGAGTTATAGGACGTACTTGTATGGCTATCTGAACAGTTTGATATGAAGGATTTCAGAGAAACAGAACATATCCTTGGAATCAGGATCTTTTGGATCGATAGAAAAGGATGTTGTGCTTATCTCAGGCATCCTATAACGATACAATGCTAAAGCGGTTTAGCATGGAGAATTCCAAGAAAGGTTTTCTACCTTACAGACATGGAATGCAATTATATAATGATATGTGTCCTAAGACACAAAAGATGATATATGACATGAAGCTGGTCCTTATGCGTCAGCAGTTGGAAGCCTTATGTATGCTATGATTTGCACTAGACCAGATATTTTTCATGTTATAGACATGGCGGCTAGATATCAGTCGAACCCTAGACCAGGACACTGGATTGCTGTCAAGTATATACTCAAGTACCTGAGAAGGACTAGGGAGTACATGCTAGTATATCAATCAGATGACCTATGTCTAGTGGGTTATACTGACTCAGATTTTTCAGCACACAAAGTAAAGTCCAAGTCTGCCTCAAGTGATGTGTTTACTCTGTGAGGTGGAGCCATAGTTGGAGGAGTGTGAAGCAGAAATACATCTCAGACTCCATAATGGAAGTCGAGTACGTGGCAGCCTCTGAGGTAGCCAAAGAGGCAGTATGGATTAAGTACTTCCTCCAGGACTTAGAAATGATTCACGATTTGCCAAAGGGTATTATACTTTACTGTGATAATATCGGTGCAGTCGCAAGTTCGAGGAAACCGTGAGCCCATAAGGCAAGTACACATATCAACCACAAGTACCATATCATACGACACTTCATAAAGGAAGGAGACGTAGTTGTAGCCAGGGTTGCATTGGAAGATAATCTTGCTGATCCTTTCACAAAAGGCTTAACCTCAAAAAATTTTAAAGGGCATGTGGAAGGAATGGGGTTACGGTGTATGGGAAAATTTCTTTGAGTATAAGTGGGAGATATGATAGACTATATAATAGAGTAGTATACTTAAAAGCATGCTTTGAGTATAAGTGGGAGATTGTTAGGGTAATATACTGCAAATATACTTTATGCTTGTATTACCTTATTTCTCTGTAACTACCTATGAGAATATTAATTACATTTTGTCACATATTTTGCATATTAATTCATGTTATGTTCATGCAAATGTATTGTCTATTTATTTTATATTATAGATAATGTGGTGTGTTGGTGTCACATGGATATCGCATTATCGGTGCACTATAATATAATATAATAGTGCACAACCTATATAATCATTAGATATATTATGTGCAAGATTATAGTATATGCTTGAGATTAGTTGGTGTTGACTATTAGCATGCATTAGCATACGTTGAACTGGATCGCAGTGAGATAGTGTATTCTGTACTAATCATAAGAAGAATGTAAATCTCGAATAATTATTATTTCCTAATTATACTACATAATATTTAATTGTGTATTTATAATAATTATTGCTTTGATTTACAATAGGTGAGAGTCACAGCGATTGACTCAATATGCTTTGTATCTTGGGAAATAATATTATTTATATGACAATTGATATTATAACTATAAATCGTGTCCTGATTCGTGTGGGTTGATTATGTCCCTTTGAGGAGCTCAAGAATGATTATTATATTAAACCCTACGTGTGGATTTGATTTTGATATAATACTAAGGTTCGAGTGGTACTACTATTGGATAAGTAATTAATTAATTAAAAGTTGTCAGTAGCTTAAATTAATTACTGGACATTCGATATCTTAAATATGCGTCCCTCTTGAACGATGGTGGGGAAAACCTCAACGAGGACGTTGAGTCCCGAAAGGGGGGTTGTAAGGTAGTGCGCAACCCTAGGCAAATCTCACATCGACAAAGCACGAGAGAGATCCATGGACTATAAGGAATAGACCAACCGTAACTGACAAGACGCGTTTTGGGGTGAAATGGAGGAGTTCCAACAAGAACTCCAAAGTTAAGCATGCTCGAGCGGGAGCAATCTCAGGATGGGTGACTTCCTGGGAAGCTGCTCGCGGTCACCCCAAAGCAAATCCGTGAGGGCGGAGTCCCAAAGCGGACAATATCTTGTTGGAAAAAGGTCGGGATGTTACAAGGCGCAATATTATTTTTTAGTGGGTTGAATCGATATTATTAAACTCAACCATATTAGGAATGTCTTAATGTAGAAAATTAGGTTATACTAGGACTCCTAACCTTAATCCTCCTTAAGATCCCTAGAGTAACCCAAAGCCTATAAATAGGACATTAGTGGAGAGGGTCGGATGATCAAGTATTGTACACAAGGGATTTCACTTTTTCTTCAAATTGTTTTATTGTGGATTTTGACTTGTGTATTTGATTCCAAAATTGAGATAATACTTTAATTCTTGTTAGTAATCAAAATTACTTGAAGGGAAAGAAAAAACGAGGGTTGTAATAAAATAATTCCGGTCGATCCATCTCAAGTGTCAAGCAATATCCGGTAGCTCGTTGCCCACACAACGTCCAGATTAAGGCGAGGATATACTCTAAAAGATTTTGAGGAAGAGATTAAAAGAACAATCATTACGCTTCAAAGGTAATATCCTATGATCTCTTGATCTATATTAGGATATTAATTTTACCAATAATATTATTTAATAAATAATAAATAGTATTTAAATTACTTATTAATCTTAGTTGTTAATTAATTAGCATGCCTAAATAGATCTTGTGCTTGTGGATGCGTAAAACGTATTATCAAACTTATTCAAACTTCGGTTCCGCTGTGTTTACTTCCAACAAAATTCTCAAATACATTAAAGTTAATTAGAAAAATATATCAAAGGGATGATGGAGAAATTTGATTGAATTTGAGGAGAAATGGGTATGTTTCGGTTTACCTGAATTTCATTTAATGACCGGATTGAATGGGGTTGGTAATGATGATGTCTCTCATTATTTGGGTCAAAAGAGTGTGCTTATTGACAAGTTTTTTGGGAAGTCATGTGTTACCGTGCTTTAATTGAGTTGTTTCTGAGGAAGATGTTTTTGCTGAGGATGAGGAGGCTGTGGGACTATCTGTGATTTATTTGCGATTTAATTTTTTGTTAGCTGTTGTGCCTCCTACGTATGTGGTTAGGATTTGCTGGTTTATATAGCTATAGGATATTTACATGTGTTTCCATGGAGAAAAATCTGCTTTGGTAAAATAGATAGGTCTTTATCTGTTGCTGTAAAGGGTTCGATTAAAAGGTTGAATAATGGTTCAGTCGAATCTAATACTTTCAATGAGAGGTATACAAAATTAGATAAGTTGTGTTGGTTCTGTTGGAAATAAAACGCAACAGGAACACGCACAATATCTAGCTTTTAACTAATTGATTACCTGCATGAATGAGCAACTTAAATAATATATTATTTACGTAGCACATATTGGTAATATAATATTCTTATCTAGATCTGGAGATCATAGAATATTTACCATTGAAGCATAGTGGTCGATTTTTGATCTCTACCCAAAAATCTTCTAGAGTATCACCCACATTGATCAAGATGCAGTATGGTAAGCAAGATAGTGGATATACTTTGACAGTTGGTCGATCGACTTGTACTATGAAGAGACTCACGAAATTCTCTCTATTTTTCTGAATATTTTGGTATTTTAGAAAATTTGTTGTACTCTCCAAATTGTAGAATGAAAGACACAGGTCAAGATCCACAATTTAACACGGAAGAAAAAATTCAACTCTCGCACTGTAATACATTGAAATTGGTCCGCCCATGTCTTTTTATATGCGCCTTGGCCTGCCCTAAGGATCTTAAGGATGATTGGGGCAACGACTCCTAATAGACCTCAACTTCCATATTACTTAATATAATCTAGTCTACTAGTATCAACTCTACCCACTAGAGAGTTAATATTGCACTTCCTGCCTAAATCCCAATTTATGAAACCGTGCTCTTTTTTACATTAATTATTTCATGTGTTTAAGATATTACTGTTAGGAATATGCCCTCTAATGCCACTCAGAGGATGAGAGAGTGAGAGCATTGTATTGTTATTATTAATATTATATCAGATAAAGGCATTTATTATTTTATATATTATTGTATATCACCGGCATTTTGATTTGGTATATAAAATAATAGTCCTTGCATTGAGAGCAAACATTACACTCCTTATGGAGATAAGGAGAAAGGCACTGGAAGTGTTTAGGGCTCGAATGCTTAACTGGTTCGCAAGTCGATAAAACTTAACTAGACAGTAAGTTTAGACAAGACTTGTGTAATGTGTACTTTTACATGTAGAGTGCCTGCCATTACTGAGGATTAGTGGGAGCATAAGTTATAGGTATGCTAATGGGATTAGAATACTCGAACATGACTCACCTCGATTCGGTCACATGGATATCACTCTGGGATTGTCAATGACTAAATCGAAAGATTGTGATAGGTATATGTGGACCTTTGACTTGAGGTTTCAATAGGAGATGTGCTTGTGACATTAAGTTAGTCATTAGAGTAGTTCAATCCAATCGACAGTCGGTGGGGTCAAACTCGAAATGCAACTTAGTGGGCAAGTAGCAGTCTCTACTAAATACCAAGATAGAATTCTTTCTCCTGTGAGTGAGCAGGTAAATGTCCTATGCGGTTAATGGCAAATGAGATCATAAGTCTTTGGACAAAGCAGTTAGAGCTAGTTGTATTTGATACACAAGAGCTCGGTGATCTCAGTTTGTATTAAACATAAAGCATAGAGTCGAGTTACAGTAGGGTTTGACTTTACCGTGAACCTAATACTTGACCTGGACATATGATTGACGGGTTTATATGTATACGGTATTCACGACATGATGGTTTTGAATGATCCGATC
Source organism: Orobanche coerulescens (assembly GCA_033398695.1). Classification (NCBI taxonomy): domain Eukaryota; kingdom Viridiplantae; phylum Streptophyta; class Magnoliopsida; order Lamiales; family Orobanchaceae; genus Orobanche; species Orobanche coerulescens. The sequence continues at coordinate 21,013,890 of CM065805.1, read as the reverse complement.
ATTCGTTCTTAGTTGGGTTACGGTACGGAGCACTAGACTGGCTAAGTGTTGCCCGTACTCCTTGGTTCCTCCCATTGCCGACTAAGAAGGACCTATGGAGTCGCGCACAAGGATATTTGATGGATAAATATGTAATTATTATCTCTTCATTAATATTGGATATTAGATATCTAATTTGATTTATTTGATATATCATGCGGTCTAGTGAATTGAAATTAATTACTCGGTAATTAATTTAATTCATAAATAATTATTTCTTGGAAATAAATTATTATAATTTTGTATTTTATAAAATTAATTAATTAGATTAATTAATTAAGTGTAAATACAAATTGAGATAAAACGAAGTGTATTAGACGCGCGAACGTTCAGTACACGAACCGAGTGGCTCGACTCGTTTTCTCACCTAAAACTAAGTGGGCCGCCCCCTCACTTTCTCCTTTCTCCTCATCTTTCATGTTACTTCCTAATATGTGAGGTGTATTTTTTATATAGCAAAGTATGTAGACTTGTAATGAGATTCCATATCTCATAATTGATCTCATTTTTTTGTTATATAATAAAGTAAGTCTTACATTTTGAGTGTTAGACTTGAGAAAGTAAAAACATACACACACATTTCCTTGCTAAGGGCCGTGAGTTTCAAAGTCGGGGAAAGAAAGAAAATTTTCTTCAAGTTTTTATTTCATTTATGAGAGAAATAAGAAAAGGAAGAAGAGAAGAGAAGAGAAGAAAAATATTGTATCAATTCCTAGCCGTGTTCTTTGAAAACGAATTGATATATTATTTTTCGGATCAATATCTGTCGCGTGATAACATAGAGACACTCGGCACTTTCGGTGTTTTGATCATTCATCAAGGAAGAAAGAATTGAATTCATGTTCGTGTTGGTGAATCGAAAAAGCTTGGCTCGGGAATTTTTTCTTCAAGAAGATATTATCAAAGGTATACGAGGGTATGACATCTAAATTTTATCTATATCATTATTTTATTCGTTTATAGGATGCTTGATGATCCGTTTTGGGGTTTGATTTTATCCGAGACTGGTTTTATTTTCCGCTGCGTATCTCCGATTTTAAGACTGAATCCCAACAGTGGTATCAAAGCAGGTCTTGCGATCGTATATACGATTTTAGTATTTGGAATGCTTGTTTGGTTGTTCTTATGATTTGGAATCATAATCGTTTTAATCGTTGATTTTCAATTGTTCGTCTAAAAATTAATTTTTCATGATTTTATGTTACAATGTAAATCTATTTTTCTTTTGAAAACTGATTTAAATGTGTAATATAAAGATTAAAAAAATATTATTTTTGGAATTGGGGCAAAAAACGAGCTGAATATGAGAACGAACCCGATAGCTTGGAGCTGGCCGAACACTGCCGTGCGGTCCCGTGCAGCGGATCGCGATCCGGCATGCGGTCCGGCCCTGCTGGGCAGTGTGTTGGGCAGCTCCCGGCTTGGCCTGGCCGTGTGTTTTTCGACTCCGTTTTTATATTTCGTTCGGTAATTAATTTCCTACAAATTAAATTGGATTTAATTTGACAAAGATATAATTATGGTAATTTTATTCTTAAGGGAATTAATTTAATAAAATTTTTTGTCTGGAACGAATTAAAATTAACGGTTATGTGAATTAATTGGATTAGTTCTAATTGTTGGATTAATTTTTTTTTATTAGATCAATATTTAGATTAACTATTTTTACCATTTGTTTAATGTGATTGTTGCATTAATTTTGAATGGGGATGTAGTTCATGGACCTAGTTTTGAATCATTTGTTTTGTTCGATTGGGTTGTAAAGGCCGTTTTGAGCTTATTTATTTTACTAGAAAATTTATATAGGATGCAATTTTTCAAAATGTAAAATTTATGTGTAATGACAAAGACCGGAGGAAGATCCGCTCGAGAAGACGAAGATTCAAGACCGAAGACATATAATTAGATTACGATATTTTTGTTCTAGGAACGGTCCATGAACTGCATTAGGTTGTGTATGTTTTCATATTGAATGAGAAATAAACAAACCGACAAACCGTGCTTATAAACGGATTAATGTGCAAAGTGTAACATATAATCGCGTTAATACTCCCACTTATAAACACTAAGGGGGCGTTTGGTAGAGAGAAATGGGAGGAGAGAAATGGAAATGGAAATGGATTCTCTTGTTTGGTAGGTAAGGGAAATGGAAATGGAAATGGATTTGAATTCCCGAGAATTGATCCCTTTGTATTTTTCAGAGAATTGATTTCTCTGTTTTTTTCAAAGAATTGATTTCTCTGTAAGGGCCACCACCACCGCCACCACCACCGACCACCACCACTGCCGCCGCCACCACCGACCACCGCCACCACCACCACCACCGACCACCACCGCCACCACCACCACCACCGACCACCACCGCCACCACCACCACCACCGACCACCGCTGCCACCACCACCACCACCACCGATCAGCACCGCCGCCGCCACCACCACCACCGCCACCACCACCACTGCCACCACCGCCACCACCACCAACCACCACCGACCACCACCGCCACCACCACCACCAACCACCGCTGCCACCACCACCACCACCGACCACCACCGATCAGCACCGCCGCCGCTACCACCATCGCCACCACCACCACCGCCACCACCACCACCACCACCATCGCCACCATCGACCACCGCCACCGACCAAGAGAAATGATTCTCTGTTGCATTTCTCTGCTGAATTCTCTGTGCTACCAAACAGGATAGTCAATTCCTATTCTCCTGACCAATTCTCTTTCTCTGCAATCATTTCTGTGGAATCATTTCTCTGCAATTCCATTCTCTGTACCAAACGCACCCTAAGTTATAAAGGTTATGAGGTTTCCTACCCCTGGCCAAACTCATGGAAAATTGAAATCTAAACCGGAATATTATTCTTCCGAGTATGTCGGAGTAATATTTTTGGGAAGGTTGATAAATTACTAGAGTGCATTAGATGCATTTGGTTGCGACAAATCAAACCCCTAGAAACCGTATGGGTTGTCGGGTAAGATTCAATTGTTAGACTAATAGGAGTTGACGGTTTAAACTAGATAGTTCAGCGAGCCATAGAAACCAAATGGGTTGAGGCAAAGTGAACTTGGGGTAAAAGAAGATCGAATCATCCATTAGATGGGTTGGTGTTAGACACCACATTATAAAGAATGATAGAATAGAAACCGTACGGGTTGCCCTCTATTAAACTTTGTAAAGAACTCGATCACCACTATAAAGTCAACCGTGACTTCCGGATTTTACATGGGAGTGTGTAAATGCCCTAAAAATAGTGGGAGCCGAGTTATGAATAAAGAAAGTCCTTAAATTCTTTACTTGGATCATAATTAAACAATCACTAACGAATCTTAAATTATTCTCTGCAGTTAACAAAATCTCTCAAAATGATAATGAACCCACTCGCTATACTGCTTGAAAAGAACGTCCTGACTGGTCCAAACTATGTGGACTGGCTTTGGAACTTGAGGATTGTCCTCACTATGGAAATGCTGGGATACGTCTTGTAGGCGGACATCCCAACGACTCCTGCAAGAACCCGAGCCAATCAGGAAGATGTCGATGCCCATGAAAAATGGGTAAAATGTAATACCTGAGATTCTCGTTTCCGGTTATTTTTTAATTTTGTTGATTGTGCTGGTTATTTTGTTCTGTTGGCTATTACTTGAGTTTTCCCCTATGTTGGGTACGACATGATGTACCGTGTTGTGAGATTTTCGTCGGGTGCAACTTATTGTTGCGTAAGTCGAGCTAATTGTATGTTGTATTTCATTATTGTTCGTCCTCTTCCGGATCGTTGTTTTGGTTCTATCGTAATTTTCATATTGTGTCATAATCATTTTGCAACCGGAGATTTTCCGGCCGAACCTGTATAACACGGCGGTGAAAACGGCTGAGCCTTTCGCCGTGTCCTGCGCCGTTTTCCAAACGAAGTTGCCGAGCGCTGGGTCTTGCGCTGGGTGATGCGCCATGTCGGCCAGGTTAGCTCTCTGCCGAGACACGACCGAGACACCCGCACAAGTGTTTGCGCCCGGTGATGCGCTGTGTCGGTCATGGCCGAGACACTCGCGCAAGTGTCTTGCGCCGGGTGTTGCACCGTGTCGTTCAGGTCGGGCACTGACCCACAACACGGCGGTAAACACGGCGCTGGTTGGGCTGTTTGTTGCACCGTGTTCCGCACGTGTATAAATATGACCGAGCATTCATATTTGCACGCGTTTTCCCATTTCACCTCCGTTCCTTTCGCAGCCAAGTCTTGGAGAACTAGAAGGCATACTATAAAACTATCAATCTACGAAGTTCCTGAGTTCCTATCATCGATTTATCATTCCGTAACCTCCTTCGATCGACCGAATCAGGGTAAGTTTTCAAAATTTTAGTTTTGGGAAAATTGGGGATTTTGTTTGATTTCATCCGTATTGATTATTAAGTTATACTACCAATTTCCTTATTGCTCCATGATTTGATTGCTATGGGTTCGTCATTTTGTTAAATTCCTAATCGACGCCTTGAAGGTGTCCGGTAGAATTTCATAGAGGGGATTCGGGTGTTCTACGATTATTCTTCCTCGTTCGATTGTTGATTTATTGATGATATGATGGTAGGTTCGAGTTCCTTGCGAAGAGTTCGTATTGAACCCTTCCGTTCGTTGTTGTCTTCATCAAGGGTTTCGAAGTTTTCCGATTGACCATGTTCTTCGGAATATTCGCGTGTTGATTTTTGAGGCAAGTATCTTGCTTATACACTTCATGTTTCGTAGCTGTAATAGTTGGTAATTGACTATGTGTGCGATTGGAATGTTTTTAATGAATTTACAAAATAATCGGTATATTCTCGATAAAGGCTTTCACAAAGATCTACTTGTATGTTTGTGAACGAATGTGTTGTTCTGAGATTGTGTATTAGTGGTGTGCATTGGAATGTCTTGTTTGCGTATGGTACGTTTATTGATGAGTATGTGATGTTGTGTGATATTGGTTGTGAGTATGTGTCGGATAAAGTGGCCATTTCTAGCAAGTACCTTGATTTACATATGATGTACTTTGGGGGAATGAATTTGTGAAAGTATGTTGTGGAATGTGATTTCAGAAAGTGCGACTTGTGGTCGTGTGCCAAGTAAAACCAGTGAGGGTCCCCTGGGTTCCATTACGCCGTGTTTCCTACGGATCACTTGGTAGGGTTGTACAACTAGAGAGGCCCTGACGAGGACTCCCTGGGGTGTGTATCTCGCGTGAGGTATAGTGCTAATATAGCCCCCGTGATTTTGTTATGACGTTGTTTTCGATAATTATGATATGTCTGGAATATCACAAATTTGTCATTCTCGATGTGAGATACGTCATATGTAAGATCGTGGTACTTGGATAGAATGGCACCATAATAAGTGTCGTATATGATTCGTTTCTTGGTTGAGATATTTTTGGTATAGGGATGTGGGCCCTGTGATTTTTTCCGTGTATTGTAGTTTGATTGTGTAACGAGTTTGACCATTGGGTTATTCACTCGAGTATGTGATGTAGATGATTGGGTCATGGACCCCGTGTTTTGTGACCGGATTTGCATCTTGAAAAAAAAAACAATACTTGGGGTTGTGTCCCTATGTGGTTTTCGATAAGTTAAGGATTCATTAATCCAAAAATGTCTTTCCAAAAGTCCTGAGGATCTTAAAATGCTTTTCATATTGTCTACTTGTCTCATTCTAACTTTTTACGATTTGAACTATTTTATCCAAGTGAAACATCTCGGGAAGTCTTTTGTTGGGTTGATTTGTGGAATTAATCAAGTTATTATATTCTTGGAGTATGTTATGTATAGCTCGTATTTGCACTTTATACTTGCACTAGCAAAACAGTGGAGTTTTGCTAACCCCCGAGTAATCGGGGGTGGATGTTTGTATTCCATCCAGGTACTTGCAGGTTCTTGGGGAGCTAATCATAGGATCGGTACGAAGGATGATGGAAGACGATGATACTAATCACATGAAGACCAGTGTTGAGTATTTTGGTCAAGGCATATTGTGGTGTCTTTTCCGCTGTTGTATTTTTCTGATTGTAGAAGTATGGTTTGTGTATTTGAACCCTGTTTGGGTTTGAGTGGTATCAGAGTTAGGTGTGTCTAATTTGTATATTGTGGTGAAAGACCAAATCGGTCTAATGGTTCGTTATTTAGCCATTTCGGCATGAATTATGATGTATTGTTTATGTATTTAGCCTAATAGATCCTCACCCAGAGGGTCTGCGGCGCTGTAATATTCCCGAGTGGTTTGGGGGTGTTACAGAATATGGTATCGGGGCTTAGGTTGAGGAAACCTAGGCTGTCGGATCCAGTCGTGTATTGTCGAGTCTTGTCTTGCCGGATTGTGTCTGACTGAGTCGTGTCGCGATGCGTCGTCTGTGATGTCGGTCGTGATTAGTATCATGGTGCATCCATCATCTTTGTGCGATCTGTGGATGTAAGTCTCCCTACTACATGTTATGCCTCGAGCTATACGAACTAGTTGTGTGATTCAGTGTTACAGGGTAAAATTTAAAAGTGATTTGTGATTATGTGGCATAGGTTTGTTTGATTCTTGTATTGTGCTGGAATAAAGTGGTGCTGGTATATGTATAGGGATTGACTATGGTGGAAACACCCTTAATGGTGAAATCTAGAAACCAATTGCATTATTAAGTAATTTCATTGCATATTTGTTATTATTTGTTGCATCAAGCTGGTCGCTAGTATATGCAACAAATAATGCAATAAAAATACATAAATGCATATAATTCTACTCATCTACAACCGTTAGATCACTAATATCAATGGCCTACAAAAGTTTCTAGATTTCACAAGATTATTAGTTTTCATATGATCTATTTCCTATATATATATATATATATTGTTAAACCATTTTTATGGGAGTAATAGCTTTGATATTTAAAGCTTGAATATTGTTGGGGAGTCACGTAATTTTATTTTAAAACATCCTTCAAGGGAGAATTTTGAATTTCGTATGATAACCTCAAGGCCGAAAATATTTGAGAATTCAAACTATTGATATTTTATTTTCATCTTGTAGTATATTTTTTTTCGAAACATGATTTTTAAACTCAAATGAGGTCTACCAAAAATTACTCGAGACGTGACTCTCATTTTTAACTTTTCGGTTTCATGAGTGACAGTCAGGAAGTATGTGATAATGATATTGTTGTTTGGGTAATAGTGCTCAGGATTGTGATTAAGTTGATGGTGTGAACGTTAAGTCATTCTGTATGCACTCGTTGTGATAGCCCTCTTTAGTGAGAGGTGGGATTTCAGTTTTTGATGTTAGTTGTCTTTTGATGGTTGCTTGAGTGGTACTGTAATATGTGGACAGATGGTGTCGACATGTGATTGAATTTAATGTTCATCAATTATGTTTGCCGAATTAGTGATTTTGAATGCTGTATATGTGCTTGAGGATTTATTATTTTTGAAAACGCTTTTCTGAAAATCTCATAAAGTTGAGTATGTTTAAAGAAAATCAATTTTCGAAAATATTTTGACGGTGCGGTTAAGCGGCGGTTTCAGATGGACTCTGAAAATTGTTTGAAATTGGCGAGCCGGCCTTGTATCCTGAAATGAAACCCCAACAGCATTTGAAAGAGTTGATTTAAAGTACTCGGGGCATTTTGTAAAATGTTACCGTCGTTGATCTTTTCTTGTGTTGAGAGGATTTTCGAAAATAATTTTAAACGTATTATTTTTATTATCAAATAATTCGAGTACACGAGTTTAAAAATCTTTCACGCCATAAGATTTTCTATATTTCAAAGTACAACAATCTTGTCTTATTCCAAAAATGATTGTTGATTGATGGAAATGTTTAGTACATGTACGAATGGTTTGATGGTATTGCGTGGTTACCTTGTTTGTTATTAACAGTGATGATGATGCGTAGTGGCATGGTTATTTTGATAATGCAGTTTGCAAGGGAATTTGATATTCTGAAATATTGTTTTGCAAATGATTTCAAAATGAGACGATTAAAGTCTTTTATTTACAAGTTTTGGTAAAACAGCCTAAGGTTCCAAACGTACTTTCAAAGTTTTATTTCAAAAAAAATACAAATTCAAAGATTTTCAAATGACATCATTACAAAAGATACCTCTTGGATCTTCTTATCGAGTTGCTATTAGTTGTCTTATGTGGATATGTTGTGCTGAGTTGACACTTTGGTATATTATTTTACGATGTTGTGTTTCATCATATTGAGTGAGTATCCACTCAGTATGCCGAGGTGCAGAGGTCGAGGTCGTGACCGCAGTACAGATGGTCGTAGAGATCAGATGCGGGACCAAGAGAATATTGCCGGGAAGGCTGCTAAGCTAACACCTTGCTCTCGTTGTTTTGGTTTCAGGGACGAAACCTCTTTTAATAGTGATGGAGTGTAATAACCATTTTTTCGCTTCCGTATTGTTCGACTCTATCGACTCGTTTGTGTTCGTTGATACTTCTGACCTTGTGTTGTTTCAGATTAATTAGTTTATCATTATGACTTTTTTCGAGTTCGGTGCGACTCCCGTGAACCCTATGCAAATGAACATCTTGTAGTAAACTTTGGCGTTGTGGTCCAATCATTGTTTTCTTGATTGTTGTTGTTCAATCGTCGTTGTTCGATTATTATTGTTTGATCTCGTATCGTGATTATTGAGTGTCTGGGCCACTTCATAATTTACTTAAGTTTGGGGAAATTGTCTTCGTATTTGATCTTCCAAATCTCGGAGTTATTCATATTTGTTCAGTGTAAGACTTGTGTTTTGATTGTTGTACTGCTCGGATTTATCAACCGTTGTGATTTATGTTTGTTGCTTTTCGTAAACATTTTTGCGTATTGAATCGGACCACAGCAGCTCTGTACTGCATAGAGCTCTTATGTGTTGTCAATATCAGATAACATGTGTTATCTAGGGTCTCCTTGCTCTTGTTTTAAATTTCGGGACGAAACTTATTTTTAGTAGGGTAGAGTGTAATACCCGAGATTCTCGTTTCCAGTTATTTTTTAATTTTATCGGTTGTGCCAGTTATTTTGTTCTGTTGGTGATTACTTGAGTTTTCCCCTATGTTGGGTACGGCATGATGTATCGTGTTGTGAGATTTTCGTCGGGTGCGACTTATTGTTGCATAAATCGAGCTAATCGTATGTTGTATTTCATTATTGTTCGTCCTCTTCCGAATTATTGTTGTGGTTCTATCGTAATTTTCGGATTGTGTTAGAATCGTTTTGCAACCGGAGATTTTCTGGCCGAACCTGTACAACACGGCGGTGAAAACTGCTGAGCCTTCCGCCGTGTCCTGTGCCATTTGCCTAATGGAGTTTGCCGAGCGCCGGGTCTTGTGCTGGGTGATGCGCCGTGTCTGCCAGGTTGGCTCTCTGCCGAGACACGGCTGAGACACCCACGCAAGTGTTTGCGCAGGGTGATGTGCTGTGTCGGTCACGGCCGAGACACTCACATAAGTGTCTTGCGCCAGGTGTTGCGCCGTGTCGTTCAGGTCGTGCACTAACCCGCAACACGGCGGTAAACACAGCACTGGTTAGGCCGTTTGTTGCACCGTGTTCCGCACGAGTATAAATATGACCGAGCAGTCATATTTGCACGCGTTTTCGCATTTCTTCTTCATTCCTTTCGCAGCCAAGTCTTGGAGAACTAGAAGGCATGCTATAAAACTATCAATCTACGAAGTTCCTGAGTTCCTATCATCGATTTATCATTTCGTAACCTCCTTCGATCGACCGAATCGGGGTAAATTTTCCTAAAATCTTAGTTTTGGGAAAATTGGGGATTTTGTTTGATTTCGTCCATTTAATCCGATTTAACCTATATTAGTGATGGATTGTTGATTATTAAGTTATATTATACCAATTTCCTTGTTGCTCCATGGTTTTGATTTCCATGGGTTCGTCATTTTGTTGAGTTCCTAATCGACGCCTTGAAAGTGTCCGGTAGAATCTCATAGAGGGTATTCGGGTGTTCTACGATTATTCTTCCTCGTTCGATTGTTGATTTATTGATGATATGATGTTAGGATCGAGTTCCTTGCGAAGAGTTCGTATTGAACCCTTCCGTTCGTCGTCGTCTTCATCAAGGGTTTCGAAGTTCTCCGATCGATCGTGTTCTTTGGAATATTCGTGTGTTGATTTTTGAGGCAAGTATCTTGCCTATACACTTCATGTTTCGTAGCTGTAATAGTTGGTAATTGACTATGTGTGCGATTGGAATGTTTTTAATGAACTTACAAAATAATCGGTATATTCTCGATAAAGGCTTTCACAAAGATCTACTTGTGTGTTTGTTAACGAATTTGTTGTTCTGAGGATGTGTATTAGTGTTGTGCATTGGAATGTCTTGTTTGCGTATGGTACGTTTATTGATGAGTACGTGATGTTGTGTGATATTGGTTGTGAGTATGTGTCGGATAAAGTGGCCATTTCTATCAAGTACCTTGATTTACATTTGATGTACTTTGGGGGAATGAATTTGTGAAAGTATGTTGTGGAATTGATTTCTGAAAGTGCGACTTGTGGTCGTGTGCCAAGTAAAACTAGTGAGGGTCCCCTGGGTTCCATTACGCCGTGTTTCCTACGGATCACTTGGTAGGGTTGTACAACTAGAGAGGCCCTGACGAGGACTCCCTGGGGTGTGTATCTCGCGTGAGGTATAGTGCTAATATAGCCCCCGTGATTTTGTTATGACGTTGTTTTCGATAATTATGATATGTCTGGAATATCACAAATTTGTCATTCTCGATGTGAGATACGTCATATGTAAGATCGTGGTACTTGGATAGAATGGCACCATAATAAGTGTCGTATATGATTCGTTTCTTGGTTGAGATATTTTTGGTATAGGGACGTGGGACCTATGATTGTTTCCTTGTATTGTGGTTTGGTTGAGTATCAAGTTTGACCATTGGGTTATTCACTCAAGTATGTGATGTGGATGATTGGGTCGTGGATCCTGTGTTTTTTAACCGGGTATGCATCTTGGAAAAAAAAATATTTGGGGTTGTGTCCCTATGTGGTTTTTGATAAGTTAAGGATTCATTAATCCAAAAATGTCTTTCGAAAACTCCCGAGGATCTTAAAATGCTTTTCAAATTGTCTACTTGTCTAATTCCAAATTTTTACGGTTTGAAATATTTTATCCAAGTGAAACATCTCGGGAAGTCTTTTGTTGGGTTGATTTGTGGAATTAATCAAGTGATTGTATTCTTGGAGTATGTTGTGTATGGCTCGTATTTGTACTTTATACTTGCACTAGAAAAACGGTGGAGTTTTGCAAACCCCCGAGTAATCGGGGGTGGATGTTTGTATTGCATCCAGGTACTTGCAGGTTCTTGGGGAGCTAATCACAGGATCGGTACGAAGGATGATGGAAGACGACGATACTAATCACATGAAGACCAGTGCTGAGTATTTTGGTCAAGGCATATTGTGGTGTCTTTTCCGCTGTTGTATTTTTCTGATTGTTTGGGTTTGAGTGGTATCAGAGTTAGGTGTGTCTAATTTGTATATTGTGGTGAAAGACCGAATCGGTCTAGTGGTTCGTTATTTAGCCATGTCGGCATGAATTATGATGTATTGTTTATGTATTTAGCCTAATAGATCCTCACCCAGAGGGTCTGCGGCGCTGTAATATTCCCGAGTGGTTTTGGGGTGTTACAGAATATGGTATCGTGGCTTAGGTTGAGGAAACCTAGGCTGTCGGATCCAGTCATGTATTGTCGAGTCTTGTCTTGCCGGATTGTGTCTGACTGAGTCGTATCGCGATGCGTCGTCTATGATGTCGGTCGTGATTAGTATCATGGTGCAGCCAACATCTTTGTGCGATCTGTGGATGTAAGTCTCCCTACTACATGTTATGCCTCGAGCTATACGAGCTAGTTGTGTGATTCAGTGTTACAGGGTAGAATTTAAATGTGATTTGTGATTATGTGGCATAGGTTTGTTCGATTCTCGTATTGTGCTGGAATAAAGTGGTGCTGGTATGTGTATATATATATATATATTATATTATATAAACCATTTTTATGGGATTAATGGCTTTGATATTTAATGCTTGAATATTGTTGGAGATTCACGTAATTTTATTTTAAAACATCCTTCAAGGGAGAATTTTGAATTTCGTATGATAACCACAAGTCCGAAAATATTTGAGAATTCAACGAACGGAGGGGTCTGCGGCGCTGTAATATTCCCGAGTGGTTTGGGGGTGTTACATAAAAGACGACGTAAGAGTGCGTGGGTACATGTTAGGCTCAATGACTAATGAGCTTCAACGTGCCCATGAAAATATGATGTCTTCGAGAGCCATCTTAGCGCACCTGGATGAGCTCTATGGAGAGCATAGTCAAACTGCTAGATATGAGATATCAAAGCAATTATTCGGCACCAGGATGAAGGAAGGAGAGAAAGTTGCGGACCATGTCCTCAAGATGATCTCAATGATTGAGAGATTAGAAGATCTTGATTTTCGGATGCATGCATCTCTCCAAACTAACCTTATCCTGCAGTCACTTCCTGACTCCTTTTCCCAATTTGTCATGAACTTCAACTCCAATGAGATTGCATGTAACTTAGATGGGCTAATGAACAAACTGACGACTGCCCAGTCTCAGGTGAAGACAAAGGGAAAGGAAGATGCACTTGTAATTTCTTCTGGGACTTGGAAGTCTAAGAATAAGAAGAAAAAGAACAAAAAGCAGTTAGGTCCAATATCCAAGATCGATAAGGGAAAGGACAACGCCCCAATGGTTTAAAAGAGCAAGGGGGCCAAGAAAATGGATATGTGTCTTAACTACGGTGAGCTAGGCCACTGGAAGAGGTATTGTCCAAAGCTTGACCGTAATGCGCCTTCAGGTACGGAACTACTGGTTTTAGAAACAATTTTTTATGTAACTGTATATTCTACTTCTTGGATACTTGATTCCGGTGCAAGTTATCACATTTGTACAATGAATCAGGATCTGGAACGAAGTAGGAAGCTGGATTCAGGGGAGGATGGTCACCGTTGGAAGTGGACATTGTGTCGAGGCTTCTGATGTTGGATCCCTTATCTTGAATTTAGAATATGGTTTTATTCTTACTTTAGATGATGTACTTGTTTTGCCTAAGAGGCATAAGAATATTGTATCAATTCCGGTCATGGACCGAAAGGGATTTCACTTCTTTATTGGAGATGGTCCTGTCGTATTTATTTTAGAAATAAATTGGTTGGTACTGCTAGGAAGCATGGTAGGGATGAAACTACTATGAACACTATAACTAGGAAGCGTGGTAGGGATGAAACAAACCAAGCACTTAAGTGGCATCTTAGACTTGGTCATGTTGGTCAGACCAAGGTTCATAAAATGGAGAAAGATGGGCTTACGGATCCATTGGGATCTGATCCCTATCCAACTTGTGAATCTTGCTTTCAAGGTAAAATGACTAAGTTACCCTTTCGCAGGGACTTTTGAAAGAGCTGCTGAAAAACTTGGATTGATCTATACCGACGTTGTGGCCCTTTTGAAGTGGCACGAGATGGCTTTCAGTATTTCATTATATTCACTGATGACCATATTAGGTATGGGTTCGTGTACTTAACGAAACATAAGTTTGAAGCTTTTGATAAATTCAAGGAATTTAAAGCCCTAGTTGAAAATCGAACAAGTAACCGTGTTAAGACTCTTCGGTCATACCGAGGTGGTGAGTACATGAGTACCGAGTTTGATGAGTTCTTAAAAGAACTAGGAATAGTGTCACAATTCACTTTTCCAGCTACTCCACAATTAAATGGTGTATTGAATGTGATGCTATGAGATTCAGTTATTCCGGAATACTAGACTTAAATTGATGAATGGTGATTACATTTACTTTATTGTCGATAAGTATTGTGTTTCATATTTGATATACTTGTACTAGCTATTTGATGAGTCGATTCTTGATCGACTCATTCTATTCTATTGAGTCGTGTTTTTGTTTGCTTTTTAGTGTTTTTGTTCTCTTTTATGCGTGGTATGTTGTGTTTTTAATTTATAGGTAGCCGAGCGAAGATTTTGGTGAAATATGCGCTTTCATAGCCAATATTGGAGTTTATGACGATCAAGAGCAAAAACGGGGCCTAAAACGATAAAGATTGAAGCAATATCAGTCGTATTTTATAAATTCCAGAATCATCACTCCGAATTGGGGTGTGTTCTCCATTTATATAAATTCCTCGTGAAATTAGCTTCGAAATGGTATATCATACGCTAAATTCCGAGGTGTATTGATACAAGAACGAAGGATCAAGCCAAAGAAGACCAAAAACCAGAATCAAAACAAGAAGAAACGACCCGGGCCGCGGCAGGCAACTCGGCCGTGTCACAGGACACGACCGGGTCTTGTTCCAGTGAGATTTTCACATTCCGGAAGAGTACAACACGTCCGTGTCACAGGACACGATCGGGTCACGTATCCTGTCGATTTTCCATTTCTAGTGCAGTACAACACGGTCCGTGTCATGTGACATGGCCGGGTCCGATGGACAGAACTTTTTGCCATTGCCAGGACAGTATGACACGGGCCGTGTCACTTTTCGGTGGAAGTCCATTTCTTTGACATTTTTACACGATTTGGATGGAATTTCTTGGTCTTTTGGCTTTATAAAAAGGTGTTGGAAACCTTTAGAATAGATATTCTGATCTTGTATAAGATATTGTGTGGAAAAACACATGATTTAGGGAGAGAAACACCAAAATAGGGAGGAAAGAGAGATTTTTCATCATCTTCTTTGTATGTTCATCTTGAAGAAAAATACATTTGAGTAAATATAATTCCTTGTATCATTTTGTTGTGAGTTCTTGAAGGAAGATTATCAAACCTTCATCGGGAATTCGATTTCGGCTTTTACAAGGGAAGTTTCTACCATGTTTTGTTTTACGATTTTCACTATAATTGTTGAAATAATCATTTGTATCTAATCTTTTCATATGGGTTTTTATATTGAGCCACACACATGTTATCGATTGTTAGTTTCTATTGATTTTCCGGGTAAAGTTTGGAATTGTTCCTCTTTGTTTGTTCTTCGCATAAGAACTTTTGATTTAGATCATCAAACCTATTTCATAGTTGTTGTTATTATTCAAAATCGAGGGTTTTTGTCAGTTTTCGCCATCAAACGACCCGATAGAAGTGTTAGCTAGTCGATTGTTAGTAGGGATTCGTCCCCATCAAAGGAGTGTCTCTTATTTTCGTAAAGAACAATCGTGATTTTTAGAATTACCGCCATCAAATGGATTTCTTTTAATCGTGAGCAATCGATAATTCCAAACCTTATTTCTTTGAGTATCGGAACTAATAATTGATTACGTGTGTGTCGGTGATTCTAAACTACCATATCATTCTCATAATTGTAATCTCTTAATTATCCAACCTTTAATTCGGTGTTGTTAACGTTTCGTTTATTCTAAATTTCTGCGTTGTGATTGTAATCCTATCAAATCTTTGGTGTATTTTACTTTATTTTACTTTTGTTAATTCTACTATTTGCCAAACATTATCAAACTTCAAACCATTTCCAACTCCTTGTGAGATCGACCTCGGAGTTACTTGCCGCTTCCTACAAAAGCGATTTGTAAACTTGCGAGTTTTTAATTTGTTCATCAAGTTTTTTGGTGCCGTTGTCGGGGAGTTGGCGTTTAATTATTGATCTTGTTTTAATAATAGTTGAATCATTTTTCTTAATCATTTTTTTTGTTATCATTATTTTCGTCAAACTTTAAAAATTTGCTCTAACTTCTCTTGTTTATGCTCGGTAGGAGATCGTTGGGAAACCCGATTCTTCCACCCATAGACGAGGTCCAAAGAATTAGAGGACCAAAAACAATAGCCACATCATCAATGGCAAACGACGGAGAGAATCCGGATCTTGAAGTGCGACTTTTGCTCCAAGAAGAAAACCCTCGTCAACCGAGGCATTAGAATGTTGCACAAAATTTAGATGAAGAAAACATTCGTCAGCCGAGGTTTCTGAGATATGAGAATGTTGGGCGCAATCAATGGATACTCGAAGCTCAACAAGGGAGATACTTTTATCCGAGACAACCACCCGTTGGAGTGCAATATGGAGCGAACTATTATCCCGGGCCTCAATATGGGATGGAAGCAAACTACAATATGCCGCAACAACCTCCGGTTGAGCATCTAATGCGGGACTATGCAAAGACCGTGGTGAACACCGCCATCTCGTGCATCCTATTAGCACCGGCAGCAAGGAACTACCACATAAGCGGATTTCACATCGAGTAATTGCCCTCATTTCACGGATTAGCATGTGAAGATCCGTTGTCGTTCATCCGAGACTTCTATGTGGCGATTGACAACTTTCCATTAAATGGGTTGAGCGAGGATCAACTAAGAATGAAGTGATTCCCTTATACACTCAAGGATGGGGCGAAACAATGGTTGATGACTTTGGCACCGGGCCCACTAAGAACGTGGGATGAAGTTACGACAAACTCATTACAAAGTACTTCTCTCATTCGAAGACTACACAATTGAGAACTCAAATCTCAACATTTGGACAACAAGAGTGAGAGGCATTTCACGAAGCATGGGACCGATTCAAGATGCTCCTCATTCAATGCCCACACCATCACTATCCGCTTCAACTACTTAATCAATTCTTCTATGATGGATTGATTCAATATTGCCAAGGTGCGGTGGATAATGCAGCCGGTGGTTCGTTTTGGGGGTTAACGGAGAGACAAGCGTATGATGTGTATGAAATGTTGGGAGCTAATTCACAACAAAAAAAGTGTATGTGTTCGTAGGGGAGCGGTGTGTAACACCCCAAATCACTAATGGAACATTACATGCCGTAGAACCCTCATGAGGTCTACCAGGCTAACATATAACGCACAATCCGAATATGAAATCCCAAAAGACACAACCATCATAGTAAAATAGGGCCGTGGCCTCGGCCAAAACAATTTAATCAAGTATCGAAGAGTGTAACCCCAATAAATCCATTGCCCACGCAGGGGACTTTAACCAAATTATAGAACACGCAGTCTAACTCCAACATCAAGATAAATGCAATAGTAAAACATAAAACACGACTCGAGCCTCATCATCATGCTAGTCCATCCTTTGCATGCATATCCCGTGCCAGCTCCTAGGCTCGACCAGTACCTGAAATGCATAAGACCCATTTCCCCCATTTAAGGGGTTAGCATTCGAATAGCTAGTGCAAGTACACAATTACACAACATTATATACATACGCGATTCAACGCAAACAACCATTTAGGAAAACATTTGTAAACAATATTCCGGAATATCACATTTACATCTAAAACCGTATATCCTCAAGTTCTCCACATCATAATTATCCACGCTTGGTAACTCACGACCATACCCATTAGTATCAGCCCCCAGAGGTCCCGTCGAACCGTCCCCGGGTGAGAAACCACTTCCGCAGCCGTACCCATTAGTATCGGCCCCCAGAGGTCCCGTCGAACCGTCCCCGGGTGGAAGAACAACAACACACGCACCCAAGTCCACTCCCATGGCCATACCCATTAGTATCGGCCCCCAGAGGCCACACATGCCATCCCCGGGTGGAAGAACGACAACATAACCAAACAATAACACAACTTACATCATTCGCATCAAAACCGTACACACATAACGAAATGTAATACATATACTTGCCTTGGATATCACGATGTGAAGAAAATGGTGAAAGGAAAGGTTTCGGTCTGAATAATCTTCACAAATCCGTTCCTAACACAAGAACGATATACAACCAATCTCAATATTGTGAATACGTAGGAATTCTTCCTACCCGATGGGACAATTTGCCGAACACTATGAAGGCATAAGGGTTAAACTTGATTAACGAAGGGGAAGAACTCGGAATTAATCCACAAAAATTCTAGGAAAAACTATAATCATGATCACATAACTATAATCCACCATCAATCGAAGCAAAAACAGAAGTAAAAATGAATTATAGTCAAGAACCCTAACATTAGGTAAAATGCCAAAAATACCTGAATTCAACGATGAAATGGTGGAAGGAAGATGGTTGATTCGTGCTAGAATATCCAATTCCGAGTGATAAGATGATGGAATGTAATATCTGAGTGAGATCGCCCGAAATCGCTAAGGAGGAGTGAAAAACCGAGAGGAAAAGGAGGAAATGGGGTTAAAACACTCGTTTGTCCTATATATACTGGACAGAACACGGCGCAACAAACAGCCTAACTAGCGCCGTGTTCATCGTCGTGTTGTAAGTCAGCGAGCGACCCCTGTGCGACACGGCGCACAGACACGGCGCAGAATGCCGCGGGTCTTGCGCGGTTTCGCGAGACAGCGAGCGACCCCTGTGCGACACGGCGCACAGACACGGTGTAGAATGTCGCGGGTCTTGAGCCGTTTTGCGAGACAGCAAGCGACCCCTGTGCGACACGGCGCACAGACACAGCGCAGAATGTCGCGGGTCCTGCGCCGTTTTGCACAAGTCCTGCCAGACAGCCTCTTGTCACAGGACGACGCTACCATAACTGAAAAAGACGATAAAACCACAACACGACATGCCGATCCAACGGTTCGAGAAAATTACAAGCAACAAAAAATAATATCCAATAAACCGGAACGGTCCAAGGTACACAACCAAAATCGAACAGGGGGGGGGGGCAAATTCCCTAAACTTATAGAAAATTACAAAACGGGCCAAACGTCCGAAAATCACGATACAACGTCGGATTAACAATCCGAAACTCACAACATGAGCAACTCAACCATACGAACTCATGGGAACAGAGAAATAGTGAAATCGAACGAGTTTTACGAGAATCGAACGTACACGCGATAAAACATAGTTCAAGACGAAAATATGTAAAAACATCACCGAAAGTCGCCCAAATGGAAAAACTCAAAGAACAAACTAGATTTAGAATCCCAAAACAGTGACAAGCGAGTCGTCCGAAACGAATATACACCAAAAATAGAAATTACCAAAAATAGGAAGTTCGAATATTACATTCTCTCCCCCTAAAAATAAGTTTTGTCCCGAAACTTACAACGCGAATAACTCGGGATATCCCGACCTCATACTCTCTTCCATCTCCCATGTGGCTTCCTCGGATCCATGCCTCGAACATTGCACTTTAACCAAAGGAATGGTTTTGTGCCTGAGTTTCTTCACCCGACGCTCTAAGATCTTAATCGGCCTCTTCTCGATGGTAATGTCGAGCCCCAACTCGATCTCTCCAAAATCAATAACTAGGGTCCGGTACGTACTTTCTAAGCTGGGAAACATGAAATACGTTATGTACGTGGCTCAGGGACGGCGGCAAGCCTAACTGATATGCAAGCTCTCCAACTCTCTCTAGAATCTCGAATGGCCCAATATATCTCGGACTAAGTTTAACCTTACGACCGAAGCGGTAAACTCCCCGTGTCGGCGACACCTTAAGCAACACATGGTCTCCCACCTCAAACTCCAACGGCCAGCAACACGTATCGGCATAAGACTTCTCTCGACTCTGGGCCATGAATATCCTATCGCGAATCACAGCAATCTTCTCTCTCGTCTCAACTACCATATCGGGCTCGGTGACAATTAGCTCGGATGCATTATCCCAACACAATGGCGATCTGCACCTCTTACCATATAATGCCTAAAATGGTGCCATTTTGAACGAGGCGTGCCAACTATTTTAGTACGTGAACTCGATCAATGGCAAGTGCGACTCCCAATCATCCTTCCAATCTAAAGCACAGGCTCGCAACATATCCTCCAGCGTCTGTATCTTCCGCTCAGACTGTCCGTCTGTCTGAGGGTGGTAGGATGTACTGAGTCTCAACTCGGTCCCCAAGGCTCGACGAACGGCGTGCAAAAAATGTGATATAAACTGGCCATCACGATCCGAAACAATACTCTTAGGGGTCCCATACAACCTCACGATCTCCGCAATGAATACCCGTGCTAGTCTCTCCGGCCCGCAAGTATCCTTAATACCCAGAAAATGAGCTAATTTGGTTAGTCAATCGATAATAACCCAAATCATGTTCATTCCAGTCCGAGTCTTAGGCGTACTGGTAATAAAATCCATGGAAATGTCCTCCCACTTCCATTCCGGAATAGGGAGTGGTCGCAATAATCCCGCGGGTTGCTGATGCTCAATCTTAACCTGCTGACAGGTTAAACACTTCGATACAAACTCGTTCACGTCCGTCTTCAAATTGCTCCACCAATAGTTACTCCTTACATCCATGTACATTTTGCTCGTACCAGGATGTATGGAGTAAGGCGTAGTATGAGCCTCACTCAAGACCTTGTCTCAACTCAATGTCATTCGTTACACATAATCTGCCGCGAAATCTCAAAACTCCGTCATCTTGAATCACAAACCTAGGGGCTTTCCCCTTCCTCACATCCTCCCTCAACTGGACCAAAAACGGATCATCATACTGCTTCGCCTTGATATCATCAGTCAAGGACAAAGTGATTTCCAACGCACATAACTGACCCTGAACTCTCTAAACCCAAACCTCGATATTCTGACAATTCAAATCCCGCTGGATCCTACTCTGTGGTGTAAGTACCTATAACATCTGTAACGCCATCGGCTTCCGACTCAAGGCATCGGCCACTACATTAGCCTTACCCGGATGGTAAAGTATCTCGAGGTCATAATCTTTAATTAGCTCCAACCACCTACGCTGTCTCATGTTCAACTCTTTCTGACTGAAGATATACTTCAGACTCTTGTGATCTGTGTAAATCTTACACGACGACCCATAGAGATAATGCCTCCAGATTTTTAAAGCAAAGACGACTGCAGCTAACTCTAAATCATGCGTAGGGTAATTTGCTTCGTAAGGTTTCAGCTGTCGGGACGCATAAGCAATAACCCTATCTCTCTGCATCAAAACACATCCGAACTCGAGGCCCGAAGCATCACTATATACCACGAAATCCTCATTACCCTGAGGCAATGCTAACACGGGTGCGGTAGTCAGTCGTCTCTTCAACTCATCAAAACTATCATGTCTCTCTGTGGTCCACTCGAATTTCTGAGTCTTCTGGAGTAACTGAGTGAGTGGTCTAGCGATCTTAGAAAATCTCTCAACAAATATACGGTAATAGCTTGCAAGTGCCAGAAAACTCCTCACCTCCTTCACATTCTTAGGCGGTTCCCATGCCATCACTGCCTCTATCTTCTGCGGATCTACCCGAACTCCCTCCGCTGAAATCACATGCCCGAGGAACATCACTTCCTTGAGCCAAAACTCACACTTAGCGAACTTTGCGTACAACTGCTCAGCTCTCAAAATGTCTAGCACAATCCATAGATGTAAGGCGTGCTCTTCCCAACTCCAGGAATAGATAAGAATGTCATCGATAAAGACGACTACGAATTTGTCCAGATACTCAATAAAAACTTTGTTCATCAACTGCATGAACACCGCTGGGGCATTGGTTAGCCCGAAAAGCATAACCACAAACTCGTAATGGCCATATCTCGTCTGAAAAGCAGCTTTCGATATGTCACTGTCCCGAGTCCTCAACTGGTAGTAGCCCGATCGTAAATCAATCTTCGAGAAGACTGTCGCTCCCTTAAGCTGATCAAATAAATCGTCGATCTTGGGCAAAGAGTACTTGTTTTTTATGGTTAACTTATTTAATTCTCGATAATCGATGCATAAACGAAGCGATCCATCCTTCTTCTTAACAAAAAGTACAAGCACACCCCAAGGCGATGCGCTCGGTCGAATATACCCTTTATCTAACAACTCTCCCAATTGTTTCTTCAACTCTAACATCTCCGACGGTGCCATACGGTACGACGCTCGAGAAATAGGGGCTGCATTCGGCTCTAGATCAATAGGAAACTCAACCTCCCGGTGTGGTGTTAGTCCCGGAAAGTCATCTGGAAAAACATCGGGATACTCGCTAACGACTGTAATCGAAGACATGCCAACTCCACCATCTTCCGTCTTCAGAGCGTAACACCAATAGCCGACGCAACCCTGATTTAGAAGTTTTATCGCCTTCAAGACGCTAATCACACTTCCCGACTGACCCGATTTACAACCGACGAGAGTATGCTCGGTGCCATACTCGGCCACTATCGAGATGGTACGAGTCCGGTAATTCATGATAGCACCGTGACGATCCAACCAATTGTCCCCGAGGATCAAATCCTCACCCTTAAGGTCTATAACAATTAGATTTGAGGGCCAATCTCGGCTCCCGATCCTCACTGGGCAATCCCTAACTTCCCGATCCCCAACCATACGATTCCATCTAGGCGTACCCACTACAAACGGTTCACATTCGAACAAGCAATCAAAACCAATACGACTCACACAATCCGAAGCAATAGAGGAGTGGGTAGCACCCGAATAAAAAAGCACTGAAACTGGATGAGAAAGGATCTGAGTGGTACCTGACGCCACTGGAACGTCTGCCTCCTCTGTGCGCCTCATCTGATACAACCGGTGGTGAAATGAGCCCGAAATCGATGCTGTACGGCGATCCGGATGACCCCGGCCCCTACCACGACCCGAACTCTGAGGAACATGAGTAGCTGGAGTGCTGTGTTCCTTATGATCGGCGGTGGTAGTCGGAGCTCTGGCCACCCTGGTGGCCCTCTCACAATAAGCTTCCCGATGCCCGGTCTGTCCGTAAGTAAAGCAAGTAACTAACGGAAATGGGCAATCCTTCATCACGTGCTCATACTGACTGCAATAAAAACAAACTCTCCCGCAAGATGCAACAGACTGGACTGAACGGTTACCCTGAGATCCACCGGCCTGATGAAACAACCTCTTCCCAGATGTAGGAGCAGACCGAGACCTCGAAAACTGACCACTCTTACCGGCTGAAAAACTGCCAGTAGTCTTCTGCTTTTTAGTTTCGGAACCCGAATCTGATTCCGGGATAGCCATCTCCATCGCTAGGGCGCGATCCTGGTATTTTTTCAAGGTGGCACACATGAGCACTGCCATACTCTGCCTGATATGCGGTTTCATGCGCATATTGAAATAATGGATTTTATCGGCCTCCGTCCTCACCTGATCCTTCATGAACCCCAACTGTTGATTGTAAGAGATAATGGCCTGAGAAATCGGCACATCCTGAGGTGTGGCAGTGAAGAACTCCACAATCCTACGTTCTTTGACTGGTGGCGGACAATATTCTGCTTCCATAGCAGCCTTGAATTCCTCCCAAGTGGCTCGGCGGTCTCTGGGCACCACAGCCTCCCACCATTCCACAACTTCCTTATCCAGGAGGTACTGGGCAATATGTACCCTCCTATCACCGGGACAAGCTACGGCATCAAAAGTCCTGCTCAACTGAAAGAGCCAATTCTCCCAAACAAGGGAGTCAGAAGATCCAGAGAAACGAGGAGGGTGCATCTTAGTCACCGTCTGAAGCCACTTACTAGCTTCTTCCTCAGGAGTCGGGGGCGTATTTTAGCATCCTCCGTGAGCTATCTGGGCAAGCTGGGCTACCAACTGCTGAAGTACGACAGTAGCCCCGGCGTCGGCATATCCTGCTGCCCATCAGAGCTCAGAGGTAGAGTGCTCGGCTCTGACTGAGAAGCCGAATCTGCAGAGGACTGAGAAAGTGAGACTTCCTCATTAATAGCACCACGACCAAGGCCTCGGCCACGTCCCCTAGCTGGTATACCGCGACCTCTCAACATACTGAAGAAAAGATATGAAAAGAACAAGATCAGAAAAATTCATAGTTTGTAAAGTCGGTACCACTATTCACAATCAAAACAACACAAGGAAACGAATTACAGAAATATAAGAGTTCGAGGAGACTTACATTCACAGGTCGCACGAAGAGATGGTAGCACGATGATATTAGGCTCAATAACTGACTCTAACGACACGACTGACAGACCCAAAATTAACCGACAGCCTAGGTATTGATAACCTAAGGCTCTAATACCATAAATGTAACACCCCCAATCACCAATGGGACATTACACGCCGTAGAACCGTCATGAAGTCTACCAGGCTAACATATAACGCACAATCCGAATATGAAATCCCAAAAGACACAACCATCATAGTAAAATAGGGTCGTGGCCTCGGCCAAAACAATTTAATCAAGTATCGAAGAGTGTAACCCCAATAAATCCATTGCCCACGCAGGGGACTTTAACCAAATTATAAAACATTCAGTCTAACTCCAACATCAAGATAAATACAATAGTAAAACATAAAACACGACTCGAGCCTCATCATCTGTTGGTCCATCCTTTGCATGCATATCCCGTGCTAGCTCCTCGTCTCGACCAATACCTGAAATGCATAAGACGCATTTCCCCCATTTAAGGGGTTAGCATTCGAATAGCAAGTGCAAGTACACAATTACACAACATTATATACATACGCGATTCAACGCAAACAACAATTTAGGAAAACATTTGCAAACAATATTCCGAAATATCACATTTACATCTAAAACCGTATATCCTCAAGTTTTCCACATCATAATTATCTACGCTGGGTAACTCGCGACCGTAGCCATTAGTATCGGCCCCCAGAGGTCCCTTCGAACAATCCCCAAGTGAAAAAACCACTTCCGCGGCCGTACCCATTAGTATCGGCCCCCAGAGGTCCCGTCGAACCATCCTCGGGTGGAAGAACAACAACACACGCACCCAAGTCCACTCCCATGGACGTACCCATTAGTATCGGCCCCCAGAGGCCACACATGTCATCCCCGGGTGGAAAAACGACAACATAACCAAACAATAACACAACTTACATCATTCGCATCAAAACCGTACACACGTGGCGAAATGTAATACATATACTTGCCTTGGATATCACGATGTGAAGAAAATGGTGAAAGGAAAGGTTTCGGTACGAATAATCTTACAAATCTGTTCCTAACACAAGAACGGTATACAACCAATCTCAATATTGTGAATACGTAGGAATTCTTCCTAGTTCTACCCGATGGGACAATTCGCCGAACACTATGAAGGCATAAGGGTTAAACTTGATTAACGAATGGGAAGAACTCGGAATTAATCGACAAAACTTTTAGGAAAAACTATAATCATGATCACATAACTATAATACACCATCAATCGAAGCAAAAACGGAAGTAAAAATGAATTATAGTCAAGAACCCTAACATTAGGTAAAATGCCAAAATACCTCAATTCAACGATGAAATGGTGGAAGGGAGATGGTTAATTCGTGCTAGAATATCCAATTCCGAGTTATAAGATGATGGAATGTAATATCTGAGTGAGATCGCCTGAAATCGCCAAGGAGGAGTGAAAAACCGAGGGGAAAAGGAGGAAATGGGGTTAAAACACCCGTCTGTCATATATATACTGGACAGAACACGGCGCAACAAACGGCCTAACTAGCGCCGTGTTCATCGCCGTGTTGCAAGTTAGCGAGCGACCCCTGTGCAACACGACGCACACCCTTGTGCGACACGGCGCAGAATGCCACGGGTCTTGTGCCGTTTCGCGAGACAGCGAGCGACCCCTGTGCAAAACGGCGCACAGACACGGCGCAAAATGCCGCGGGTCTTGCGCCGTTTTGCACAGGTCCTGCCAGACAGCCTCTTATCACAGGACGACGCTACCATAACTGAAAAAGACGATAAAACCACAACACGACATGCCGACTCAATCGTCCGAGAAAATTACAAGTAACGAAAAATAATATCCAATAAAACAGAACGGTCCGAGGTACACAACCAAAATCGAACAAGGGGGGCAAATTCCCTAAACTTATAGAAAATTACAAAACGGCCCAAACGTCCGAAAATCACGATACAACGTCGGATTAACAATCCGAAACTCACAACATGAGCAACTCAACCATACGAACTTATGGGAATATAGAAATAGTGAAATCGAACGAGTTTTACGAGAATCGAACGTACACGCGATAAAACATAGTTCAAGATGAAAATACGTAAAAACATCACCGAAACTCGTCCAAATGAAAAAACTCAAAGAACAAACTAGATTCAGAATCCCAAAACAGTGACAAGCGAGTCGTCCGAAACGAACATATACCAAAATAGAAATTACCAAAAATAGGAAGTACGAATATTACACGGTGAACAAAGTAAGCGAGAAGGACGAGATGCAATCTAAAATCGATGAGTTAACGAAGGAACTAAGATAACTCAAGACTCAAAAAAAAAAATTCGAGCTCACGAGTTTGCGAGATTTGCGGAGCACCCGTACATGATGCTAATTCTTGTCCACATACTTTTCCGGAAGAACAAACCGAAAAGTGAATTGGGCTATGGGACAAAGCACGGGAAGGCCCGAATAGGAGGAGAGGAGAAATAATTATGGCGGAAATGCAAGAAATGCACCTCTCCCGAACACTTATCATCCTGGGTTAAGAAACCATCCGAATTTCTCATGGAGAAACAACAACCCGATGCCGTACGGCACTAGCGCCCAAGCTCAATACAACGGAGAAAACAGAGCCCAACAACCAACGCAAAGTGAACCACCTCCACAACAAAGGAACTCTCTTGAGGAGAGTATTGCGACATTCATTAAGGAGAGCAGGGAAAACCGAGCGGATAACAATAAAAGGTTTGAATCTTTAGAAGCTTTGGTGAAGAAAATGGAGATTCAAATTAGGCAACTTACTACCGAGGCACGTAGACAAGAAAGGGGTAAACTACCAAGTCAACCCGAGCAAGCTCAAGCTATTACCACTCTCCAAAGTGGTAAAGTGATTAATAAAGAGGCTAATTCTGAAGCAAAAGAAAGGGGTGGTGAGAAAGAAGACGAGTCGGGAAATCAAGAAGAGAGAATAGACGAAGCAACTTCGACTTCCAAGCTTCACAAATCTGGTAAACCATATAAGCCGCCGGTCCCTTTTCCGAGCCGACTTAGAAAAGCAAAGGAAGATGAGCAATTTTCCAAAATCTACGACATGCTTTTGAAGGTTCATGTCAACTTACCACTATTTGATGTTGTGAAGAACATTCTCGCTTACACGAAATTTTTCAAAGAGTTGACCTCCAACAAAAGACGATATTTTGGGAACGAGAAAGTGGTGCTCTACGAGGTAGAAGCAAGGAGTCAAAAGAAAGGCGATCCCGGAAGTTTTATGATCGACATCACTATGGGAGATAAGAAAGTTGCTCGTGGGATGCTCGATTTGGGAGCAAGTGTGAATCTCATGCCACACTCGACTTATTTGAGGCTTGGACTCGGGGGAATCAAACCAACAAGAATGACTCTTCAAATGGCGGATAGGTCGGTGAAATACCCCAAGGGAGTCATTGAAGACCTATTAGTGCAAGTGGACAAGTTGGTGATTTCGGCCGATTTTGTTATCTTGGAGATGAGCGATTTCTCAACGAGCGAAAACGAAGGGACAATACTTCTAGGACGTCCATTCATGCGTACAACAAAAACAATCGTCGATGTTGATGAAGGAAAGGTCACAATGACCGTCTTGGGCGAAACTGTGGAAATCGACGTATTCGATTCATCTCATATCCCTTCTCATATTTATGCTGCCCATGATTGTAATTTTATTGATTGCATTGATTCTTTGGTTGATGATACATATTTGCATGACGATGTAGGGGACACGTTGCATGATGCTCTAACCGTTGAGCATGATATGGGGCTGAATAATTTAGAAATTGAAAAGTATGTTGCATTGGTAGATAATTCCGAACCATTTGATGAAGTTGACGATCTTAAGATGCCTTTGGAATTAAATTTTGAGGAGCCCGTTGAAATTACCCCGCCCCAACTTGAATTGAAAGAACTTCCGGCACATCTTAAATATGTTTTCTTAGGCAAAAGTGACACTTACCCTGTAATTGTCTCTTCCAAATTAACTCATTTGCAAGAAAACAAATTAGTAGAAGTTTTGGCTAAATTAAAGGAAGCGATTGGGTGGAGTATTTCTGATATCAAGGGAATAAGTCCTATGAGGTGCATGCATAAAATAATTCTTGAGGATAATGTTAAACCTGTTAGGCAAGCCCAAAGGCGTTTGAATCCGAATATGCAAGATGTAGTTAAAAAGGAAGTTTTGAAGTTGCTAGATGTCGGAGTCATCTACCCGATATCCGATAGTAAGTGGGTTAGTCCTGTGCATGTAGTGACTAAGAAATCTGGAATAACGGTGGTTCGTGATGATAAAAATGAATTGGTGCCCACTAGAACAGTGACCAGTTGGATAATGTGCATTGATTATCGAAAATTAAATGCCGTAATGAAAAAAGATCATTTTCCCCTCCCTTTCATTGATCAAATGTTGGAACGTTTAGCTTGGCATGATTATTACTATTTTCTAGATGGTCTTTCAGGTTTTTATCAGATTCCCATTGCTCCGGAGGATCAAGAGAAGACCATTTTCACTTTCCCTTTTGGCACTTTTGCCTTTAGGAGGATGTCGTCTGGTCTTTGCAATGCTCCCGCTACTTTCCAAAGGTGCATGTTTCCATATTCTCTGACTTGTTGGAAAAGTCCATCGAGGTATTCATGGACGATTTTTCTGTGTTTGGAACCACTTTTGATGATTGTTTACATAATTTGACTATTGTGCTCGAACGATGTATTGAGTGTAATCTTACATGTTGGGAAAAGAGTCATTTTATGGTGAAACAAGGTCTTGTTTTGGGTCATGTGGTTTCCAATAAGGGAATGGAGGTTGATAAGGCTAAAGTTGATTTAATTGTTAAATTACCTCCACCTTCATGTGTAAAAGAGGTTCGAAGCATTTTAGGGCATGCCGGGTTTTATAGGCGTTTCATTAAAGATTTTTCAAAAATTGCCCGCCCTTTAAGTAATCTTTTGTGTAAAGATGCAAAATTTGATTTTACCAAGGAATGCTTGGTTGATTTTAATGCTTTGAAAGAAAAGTTAACTTCTGCGCCTATTGTTGTTGCTCCCGATTGGTCTTTACCATTTGAAATTATGTGCGACGCATCCGACTTTGCTATGGGTTCCGTTTTGGGGCAGAGTGAATAAATTTTTCCACGTAATTTACTATGCTAGCAAAACCCTCGATGAAGCGCAGGCCAATTATACCACCACCGAAAAAGAATTTTTAGCCGTTGTGTTTTCTTTAGACAAGTTCGATCCTATTTGGTTGGTTCGAAAGTAATTGTGCATACGGATCACGCCGCATTGAAATATTTGTTTAAAATATGCCAAGCCAAGATTGATTCGGTGGGTTCTTTTGTTACAAGAATTTGATTTAGAGTTCAAATATAAAAAGGGTTCGGAAAACGTAGTTGCCGGCCATTTTTCTAGATTAACCGAGGGAGATAATTTTAAGCTCGATAGCTCTTTGCCAATTGTTGAGACATTCCATGACGAACAATTGTTTGATGTGACTAAGATACCTTGGTATGCCGATATTGTTAATTATATTGTTAGTGGTGTTTTGCAGCCCGACTTGACCTTTCAAGGGAAGAAGAGGTTTATTTCCATGTGCAGGCATTACTTTTGGGACGACCCCTACCTATTCAAGTTGGGGCCCGATCCAGTATTCCGACGTTGTATTCCGGAAGAAGAGTATGAGAGCATCTTGTCATTTTGTCATGACTTGCACTGTGGGGGACATTTTAGCTTGAAGAAAACAGCACATAAAGTTCTTCAATCTGGATTCTATTGGCCGACATTATTTAAGGATGCTTATTCCTATTGCAAGAGCTGTGATCGTTGTCAACGAACGGGGAACATAAGCAAAAGAAATGAGATGCCGTTGACAAACAATCTTGTAGTAGAACTTTTCGATGTTTGGGGAGTCGATTTTATGGGTCCTTTTCCACCTTCCCTTGGCTTTGAATATATTTTAATTGCTGTGGATTACGTTTCTAAGTGGGTGGAAGCAATTTCAACCCGAACTAACGATGCTAACGTGGTTTGCAATTTTTTTAGGGATGTGATTTTCTGCAGGTTTGGTACACCTAGAGCTGTGATTAGCGATAGAGGCACGCATTTTGTGCAATAGACAACTTGCAGGGTTGCTAAAGAAGTATAGCGTGACGTATAAGGTCGCAACGGCTTACCATCCACAAATCTCCGGGCAAGTAGAAGTGAGTAATCGACAGGTAAAGGCAATACTTGAGAAGACAGTGAAGCCGACAAGGAAAGATTGGGCGTTGAAGTTGAACGACGCCTTATGGGCATATCGCATGGCTTACAAAACTACAATTGAAATGAGCCCGTATCGCCTCGTTTTTGGGAAGGCATGCCACCTACCTATTGAGTTAGAACATAAGGCGTATTGGGCTATAAAAGCGCTAAATTTAGATCAAGAAAAAGCTGGGGAAGAACGACTTCTACATTTGAATGAGCTGGAAGAGATGCGATACGAGGCATACAAAAATGCTAAGCTCTACGAGTAACGCACAAAACGGTATCACGAAAAGCGTATCGTTCGCAAATCTCTCGAGCCTGGGATGGATGTTCTACTACATAACTCTCGTATTAAGCTCATGCCGGGAAAATTAGTGTCGCGATGGGGAGGACCTTTCAAAGTAGTTCAAGTATGGCCACACGGAGCGGTAGAACTCCTTGATCCACGTAAGAATGAGCATTTTAAGGTGAACGGCCATAGAGTGAAGCCATACTTTGGCCGAAGTGAAGAAATCAATGTGTTTGAATGCATAGAGGTGCATGATTTCGAAAATGGAGTAAGATGGGAAGAAGTCGAGCTAATGACTATAAAAAAGCGCTACTTGGGAGGCAACCCAACGGTTTAGTTAGATTTTCATCTTTTTGTTTTCAAATTTATTTTCCTTATTCGTTTTTACTTGGTTCGAGACTGACCGGTTCGACTTTAGGTGTTAAAAATGCAGGTAAAAGCATTTCTGGGCAGGTTGGACACGGGCCGTGTCACAAGACACAGACCGTGTCACAAGACACGGACCGTGTCACAAGACACGGCCGGGTTAGCAATATAGTGGATTTTGCATTTCTGGAGGAGTTGGACACGGCCGAGTTGGCAAGGCACTGTGTTTCTTCAATTTTGGAATAGGTACGACACGGCCGTGTCACAGGACACGGGCCGTGTCAGTCGGGCATATATAAAGGGACACAGGCCGCGTCCGTTCAATCTTCATCTTCCCCAAAAAAAAATTCTCTCCCTCCGAACCCTAGCGCCTATCACTCAAATTTTCTTAATTTTCAAAGGGATTTTGTGAAAAATCAAGAAAAGATACAAGAATCATTTACAAAATCATCATTATTCAACCGATTTCTTACTCCAAGCAGTCAAATCAGACGAATCGGGCGCTCATTTTTAATTTTTTTTTTCTCTACAAATTCTCCGAATCCAAGGTATGTTTTTCATGTTTTTGATGATTCTTCTTGATTATGAACATGCTATGATGTTAGAATCACAAGTCTTTGATTATCTAGGGTTCATGAATTAAATTGAAGATGATAATTTAGGTTCTTGATTTTTGATGATTAAATTACTTGATTGGAAATTCTTGTAGTTAAGGGGTGTTTTACATTATGAAGATGATGAATTCTAGAGGATTCGGATGATAAATTTTACTTGGGGAGTTGTTTTGATCGATAAATGGTTATATTGGGGTTATTCCGTAGTTTGTTATAAGTTTGGGGGAGGAATGCATTTTTAGTCTTTGAACAAATAATAAATTGAAAATTTTTGCAGAAAATGGCTAGAGGACGTGGACATGGAAACTCTCAACGGGGAATGGGTAGGCACGCCGGAGAACAAGAGCAACCGGCACGAGTGCCGATCCAAGGG
Source organism: Orobanche coerulescens (assembly GCA_033398695.1). NCBI lineage: Eukaryota > Viridiplantae > Streptophyta > Magnoliopsida > Lamiales > Orobanchaceae > Orobanche > Orobanche coerulescens. Next base: position 20,982,096 of record CM065805.1, on the reverse strand, counting down.
GCTATCGAAACCCCCGAATCTTACGGAATTGATCTCCCCGCAACGAGACAAGCTAGGTGGGAGATGCTAGGCCAGAAAAAATGCCTCCTACACGATGGCCCGATGATGAATGTATGACCGCAATGGGCATAAAAGATGATGTCATGAAGTTCCTAGAAAGAGTGAAATGGGCCTGGATGATGACGCAACAATGGCCAACTTATAGATGTCTCACGATGAGTTTCTTAGCACTCTTACAGTCAGAAGAGATCCGGTGACTCGTGAATCGGCTGCAATAATATTCCGGCTTAACAATAATGACGAGAGGCTAACCATGGACCAGCTGGAAAACATTTATCATGCGAGACACGACAGACATTACCAAATAAACCGGTTCGCATGTGAAACCTATTGGCGAGCTATGGTGGAATACCCGAGGAGCGAGGCACGGTATTACGTTGCAAAATCAGCCAAAGGATCGAATCTTTGCAATCCAATACTCCGATACCTACACAAAGTGATTGCAAACATTATATATGGCCGAAAGGAGACTGGGCCTATTACACTACGAGAATTATACATCCTGACCCACATGCTCGATAATACAAATCCAGCCACCGGGGCAATGATAGCCGAACATTTTGAGGATGTTGCGACGAAGCTGAAAGGGGAGATATGGATAGGGGGTTTGATTACCCCTATCGCACTTCACTATGAGATTTCCTTAGCTCAGAGGACTCCCCTACCAGGAAACAAGCTGCTCTCTCTCTGTGATGAAAGTTATGAACATCCTGGATTACGAATCGCGCACAGTATTCCTCAAGACCGACAATGACCATTTCCTTCTCCCGAATACGCCTCTCACAACCATAAACAGTATTCGGGACATAGGAAATTTTCAGATGGCTACGGAAGCGCAAAGGCGTGCATGGATGGAAGCTGGATTGGCTCCCCCGGGTCACAGCCCTCTTGACCGAAATGTTGGACCTCGGTGCACAATGGATGAAGACAGAGCCGAGAGGATGGAAGAGAAAGAGGCATATGAAAGAGGCCCGGATGAAGAAGAAGAAGAAGAAGAAGAAGAAGAAGAAGAAGAAGAAGAAGAAGAAGAAGAAGAAGAAGAAGAAGAAGAAGAAGACGATGAAGAAGAAGAAGAAATCCCCAGAGATCGGCCTGAGACGTCAAGGTAGGCCGAAACTAGACATGCCCCATCGCGTCCAACACTGAGGGAGGAGTTCGTAGGCTTCCGAGTGGAGTTCATAGCCTTCCGAGAGGAGACTAGACAGAAGCGGGAGGAGGCTATACAGGAGCAGAACGAAATGTTGTCTCTTTTGAGACAAATGCACGAGTGGCATGTCCAGCAAGGCCACTTCCCTCCGCCACACCTGTAGACCCGGTCGTAAGTATTTCTTGACTAATGAAATTCTTTTATTTAAATACTATACCCCATTCGTGCGTATATTCTTTAATTGGGGGGTTGGTCAAGAAATACTTTGTTCCTTTGTTTTATTTGTTTTGGGATATTATTTTGCTTGTTTGGTTATTTTTGCTTGTTTTTGTCGGTAGACTTCTTTTTGGTGTGTTTTTATAAACATTTGGTGTGTTTTGAGCATCTTGCAATTTTGATAAAAACTTTGAAGAATGAACTCTTTTCTTGGATGCCTCGAGATTTATTTCGTTGTTTTGATATACTAATCGAGGATAATTTGAAGAGGAAAAATTGTTGATAATCGAAACGGGTGTGAAATTGAATAAGTAGTTTAATATCTTGGAGGTATGAACAAATCTACTTGTGAGCTTTTGAGCCTTCATGCATTTTCAAATATACAAGTTTCATTGTCGAGTGTTTCATTCGTGATGTAAGACTCTAGAACTCGCCTTGGTATCTTGTTCGAAACTACTAGTGTGTGTATGCAATTGAGTGAAATTGATTTTTGGCGCCTTTGATATTAACCCTTCGATTTTGGCCAACCCGACGATTGATTAATCCTTAAATAAACCCAATTGAGCTCATTGTCTATTTCATTGTCAAACCACATATTGAGCTTTCCATTGCTATAATCATTTGACCCATACTTGAGCAATTAGAAATTATTTTTGACGAGGATACAAATATTGTGGTGACATTGGGTGATATATATTGTTGGGAGTGTTGAAATGGAGAAAATAATCACTCCACTATTTTTGGGAACTTAGTAAGCGGGTGTATTCATGTGACCCATGTTTACATTCGCGTAAAACAGTTACCTTAGATATGAGTATGCTTGGAAGCAGTTGTGTATGTTTTGATCCTAGTAACCGGGTGTATTCATGTGATCCATCGTTTACATCCGCGTAAAATAGATAATAAAACAACCCAAGCCAAAAAAAAATCGGAGCAATAAGGAGGGCTTAAGGCTGCGTTTCTCACTTTCAAAGAGTGCTTGTTGCAAGTGTTACATAGTTAAGGGGTTGAAAGAAGAAAAATTTCAAAAATCTTGAGCTTCTAAGCAATTATGGTAATTTAATTGCTCAATTCAAGTCACTTTAGCCATATTTATCCCACCCCGACCCAAGCCTACATTACAGCCGAGTATAGTCCTTTTTTATTCACAATTTTGCATACACATAACAGTGGTAGAGATGTAGATGATTGGCAAGCCTATGGGGTTCCTTATTTCATTGAATGAGTTATGAGCGTATACTTATTCTATATCACTATGAGAGTGAGTGAATACACTTGACCGATAAGGTTTATATTTACCAAGTATTAACTATGATGTTAAGGAAGCACCCCGGAGATTTAAAAACTTTGAAGAACTCAACTTATTTTACTTGAAGCGTATTGATGAAATTTTTGAAGTGGTCCTTTGAGGTATGTTGAGAGAGGAGTTCCCCTTGTGAGTGGTTATTTTAATATGCATTGCTCTGGACGATCAAAGTTCAAGTTTGGGAGGATTTGATGAGTCGATTCTTGATAGACTCATTCTATTCTATTGAGTCGTGTTTTTGTTTGATTTTTAGTGTTTTTGTTCTCTTTTATACATGGTATGTTGTGTTTTTAATTTATAGGTAGCCGAGCAAATATTGTGGTGAAATATGCGCTTTCATAGCCAATATTGGAGTTTATGACGATCAAGAGCAAAAACGGGGCCTAAAACGATAAAGATTGAAGAAATATCGGTCGTATTTTCTAAATTCCAGAATCATCACTCCTAATTGGGATGTTTTCTTCATTGATAAAGATTCCTCGTGAAATTACCTTCGAAATAGTATATTATACGCTAAATTCTGAGGTGTATTGATACAAGAACGAAGGATCAAGCCAAAGAAGAGCAAAAACCGGAATCAAAACAAGAAGAAACAATCCGGGCCGCGTCAGGCAACTCGACCGTGTCACAGGACACAGCCGGGTCTCGTTCTAGTGATATTTTCACATTCTGGAAGAAGACAACATAGCCGTGTCACAGGACATGACCAGGTCACGCATTCAGTCGATTTTCCATTTCTAGTGCAGTATAACACGGGCCGTGTCATGTGACACGGCCGGGTTCGATGGATAGAACTTTTGGCCATTTCCAGGACAGAATGACACGGGTCGTGTCACCTGACACGGGCCGTGTCACTTTTCGGTGCAAGTCCATTTCTTTGATATTTTTACACGATTTGGATGGAATTTCTTGGTCTTTTGGCTTTATAAAAAGGTGTTGGAGACCTTTAGAATAGATATTCTGATCTTGTATAAAATATTGTGTGGAAAAACACATGATTTAGGGAAAGAAACACCAAAATAGGGAGGAAAGAGAGATTTTTCATCATCTTCTTTGTATGTTCATCTTGAAGAAAAATACATTTGTGAGTAAATATAATTCTTTGTGTCATTTTGTTGTGAGTTCTTGAAGGAAGATCATCAAACCTTCATCGGGAATTCGATTTCGGTTTTTACAAGGGAAGTTTCTACCATGTTTTGTTTTACGATTTTTACTATAATTGTTGAAATAATCATGTGTAGCTAATCTTTTCATATGGGTTTTTAGATTGAGCCACACACATGTTATCGATTGTTAGTTTCTATTGATTTTCCGATAGAGTTTGGGATTGTTCCTCTTTGTTTGTTCTTCGCATAAGAACTTTTGATTTAAATCATCAAACCTATTTCATAGTTGTTATTATAATTCAAAATCGAGGGCTTTTATCGGTGTTCGCCATCAAACGACCCGATAGAAGTGATTGTGAATGTTCTAAACATTTTTCCACGATCTTTTAGCGAATTACCCCATCATAGGTATTAGCTAGTCGATTGTTAGTAGAGATTCGTCCCCATTAAAGGAGTGTCTCTTATTTTCGTAAAGAACAATCGTGATTTTTAGAATTACTGCCATCAAACGGATTTCTTTTAATCGTGAGCAATCGATAATTCCATACCTTATTTCTTTGAGTATCGGAAATAATAATTGATTACATATGTGTCGGTGATTCTAAACTCCCATATCATTCTCATAATTGTAATCTCTTAATTATCCAACCTTTAATTCGGTGTTGTTAACTTTCATTTATTCTAAATTTCTGCGTTGTGTTTGTAATCCTATCAAATCTTTGGTGTATTTTACTTTATTTTACTTTTGTTAATTCTACTATTTGCCGAACATTATCAAACTTCAAACCATTTCCAACTCCTTGTGAGATCGACCTCGGAGTTACTTGCCGCTTCCTACAAAAGCGATTCGTACACTTGCGAGTTTTTAATTTGTTCATCACTATTCGACGCTAACCCCTTTATGGGGGAAATACCTTTCATGTATTTCAGGATCCAGGAGAGTGGATAGGCATGTACCGGGCCGGCACGAAGATAATAGGCAAGTGTGATGCTGTGTCTTGTCACTGGTTATGTTTTGTATTTCCTCCATTCAATGATGTTGTACTCGAATAGTTTTGAGTACTCGAGTACTGCTTTTGGTTTCCTTGATGTTTTGGCTTGTGTTGCCATGGTATTGATTCTTGATGTGTTGTACTCGGTTTTATTGGATATTGTCTTAGGTGTCAACTTTATTGTTCTTCATTTGATTATGCTTGGACCTTATCGGTCAAAGTTCATGGTTCCGCATGTGAAAAGCCTTGTGGGTCTTACGGCAGGGCTCACGGCGCTGTAATATACCCTGAATAACTTGGGGGTGTTACATAATATGGTATCGGAGCTTAGGTTTATGGATACCTAGGCTGTCGGTTTTTTGGGTCGATTGAGTCATCATTTATCTACAGTATCACTACTTTGCCATCATCACAGTGCGGCCGGTACTTATAAGACCTCTTACTCTTCTGGTTTTTCCTTAATCGCTTTGCTTTTGATTTGGTATTTTTGGGAATCGGTCACTTTGATGACGTGCGATTTGAATTGTACTTACGTACTTTGTGTGCCCTTCAGAATGTCTGCTGATAGGGGACAGAGGCGAGGCTGTGGTAGTGGATGCGGACGAGGGCGTGGCGCGACCGCTTCCCTCAGTTCCGTTGCGGGGTCGAGTATCCCTAGTTTATCTAACTCGGTGCATCCCGATACTAAGAGTCAACACGACCAGCCGAACGGTCAAGGGGATCATTCAATGATGTTGTACTCGAATAGTTTTGAGTACTCGAGTACTGTTTTTGGTTTTCTTGATGTTTTGGCCTGTGTTGCCATGGTATTTATTCTTGATGTGTTGTACTCGGTTTTATTGGATATTGTCTTGGGTGTCAACTTTATTGTTCTCCATTTGATTATGCTTGGACCTTATCGGTCAAAGTTCATGGTTCCGCATGTGAAAAGTCTTGTGGGTCCCACGGCAGGGCTCACGACGCTGTAATATACCCTGAATAACTTGGGGGTGTTACATAATATGGTATCGGAGCTTAGGTTTATGGATACCTAGACTGTCGGTTTTTTGGATCGATTGAGTCATCGTTTATCTACAATATCACTACTTTGCCATCATCACTGTGCGGCCGGTACTTGTAAGACCTCTTACTCTTCTGGTGTTTCCTTAATCGCTTTGCTTTTGATTTGGTATTTTTGGAAATCGGTCACTTTGATGACGTGCGATTTGAATTGTACTTACGTACTTTGTGGGCCCTTCAGAATGTCTTCTGATAGGGGACAGAGGCGAGGCCATGGACGTGGATGCGGATGAGGGCGTGGCGCGGCCGCTTCCCTCAGTTCCGTTGCGGGGTCGACTACCCCTAGTTTATCTAACTCGATGCATCCCGATACCGAGAGTCAACACGACCAGCCGACTGGTCAATGGGATAATGCAGATATTGGAGTTACGAATACCCTTCAACAATTCGCTAATCAGATGACTATCCTGGCCCAATCTGTTTAGTTGAATAATCCTAACCCGACATCAGATGCTTTGCTTCATAATGTGGTCTGTATGCATCCTCCACAGTTCAGCGGTGCTACCGACCCATTGGGTTGAGAGAATTGGTTAGCGGAATTAGAGAAAGTGTTTGAAGCAGTTGATTGTCCAGAAGTGAGGAAGGTACCGATTGCTCAGTACTTCCTTACCAAGGAAGCCGCGACTTGGTGGAAATTTATCAAGCCGCAGGATCATGCTGCTACATGGGGAGAGTTTAAAGAGCTACTGGAGTCCGAGTTTTGTCCTTGGCCAGTGCAATAAGGCAGGATCCGAGCCTTTTTCGAGGCTAAGCCGCAGAACATTCCAGTCTCGCAGGCGATAGTAGAATACAACCAACAGCTGGTCCATGTGAAGAATCAAGTTCGGTATGAGCGTGACAAGATCCGCTACTTTGATATGCGTATGAATATGGATTTACGGCGTTATATGTCCGGGTTTGCTTCCACTACTTTGAAGGAATACCAAGACAGGACTTTGGCATATGACATGTTAAGTCCCCACAATGATACCACAGAAGAATTGAAGAAGAAAAAGACCGCTGGTAAGTTTTCTGGCTCTAAAGGTGGCAACTTTCAGAGACCTCAGGCGGCTAACCGTTCTGCCGAGAAGTCGTCACGTTCTGTTAGAGGGAAGAAGAGTTTTTGTTCTACTCCGGGCACCTCAACTCGCCCGGTAACTGATACGAATTACGTATGTAAGTGTACGTAATGCGTATGAAATACAACGGAAGATCATTATGTTTGGAAAAGTATCAAAGTATCAACCAAAAGTACAAGGTGGTGACCGAAATTTATACGGTTTTCGGCCGTGATGTAGGATAGTGTATGGGTTTGAATGTGTTTTACCGAATTAGACCTATAACTCGATAAAAGTAATCTCTCCTCAAGACCTATTGAGAATTGATCAAGTTAAAATCTCGAGACGCGTCGAAACAATAACTAAAGTTTTGTTGAACTCGTTCAACGTATATTTCAAAGAAATACAAGGTTTATTAATTTTCAAGATGATCTACAAGTACAACGAGCCCTACTATATATAGTAGTTCCCAACCGTAAGAAAATACAACAAAACGAGAAAACGAAACTTCCTAGCAACTTCCATTTCGGCCGAAAATCTCCAAGTAGATACCAAGCATCTTGGATTTTTATGTTGATGAAGACATCTTGGACTTATTAAGTGATGGGGACATGAAGAAGACCATTTTTATGTTGATGAAGACATCTTGGACTTATTAAGTGATGGGGACATGAAGAAGACCAAATATCCTTCCTTTCATGCATCAATTCGGCCGAGCTCAATTAGGAGGATTTGGTGTAGATTATGATATCATCCTCTTTGGATTTATATAGGTGATAATGACATGAGGGACATGGAAGTCTTCTTCAAATCTTGGTGTTTTGGCCGTTTCTTATCATGGTGGGGAAGGAAAATAACTTCATTATCTTGTCAAAGATATGAAGTCAAGTGAGGTCCCTTTCAAGCATGTTTTGGCCGAATTTACATGCTCCCGGACCGATCCGTCGTTGAGTTTTACGTTACTCCTGTTCCGATTAACAAAGTAACTCCAATCCGCGTATTCTTTTCTCCCAGGTATAATGATGCATGGCCATGCGTATCGTCGTGGACGTCGATTTTTATTGGAGCTTCTTCGATTGGAATATTAGATATCGTATCATTCCCTCCTTCTTTGAAAGGAATTGACCTCAATTCCGTAATGCCATCGTCGTCAAGGTAAGGCGAGAGATCACCTACGTTGAATGTCGCGTGTACTCCGTATTCGCCCGGAAGTTCGACTTTGTATGCGTTGTCGTTCACTTTTTCCACAATTTTGTACGGACCTTCGGCTCTCGGCATCAATTTGTTCTTCCGTTTGCTCGGGAATCTTTCTTTTTTCAAATGTATCCAAACTAAGTCGCCAACATCAAATAATCTCGCCTTTTTATTTTTGTTCGACTTCCGTTTGTATATTTCATTCACTTCTTTAATCCGTTCCCGTATCTTTTCATGTAACTTCATCATTGATTTGAGTTTTGCTTCGGCGTCTTTGTGAACCAACTCGTTGCTCGGCAAGGGAATCAAGTCCAAGGGCAAGTGCGGATTTAATCCGTATACTACTTCAAAAGGTGAATGGCCCGTGGCATAACCGGGTGATCGGTTGTATGCGAATTCCGCATGAGCAAGTTTAACGTCCCAATCCTTCTGTGTTTTATTTACCAATCCTCGCAATAATGCTCCTAAGGTTCGATTAGTTACCTCGGTCTGTCCATCGGTTTGTGGGTGATGTGAAGTACTGAATAGGAGTTTAGTACCCACTTTTCTCCATAAAGTATTCCAGAAGTAACTCAGAAATTTGGAATCTCGATCCGACACGATAGTTTTTGGAACTCCGTGTAAACGAACTACTTCCCGGAAGTACAAGTCCGCCACATTGCTTGCATCATCGGTTTTGTGGCATACTATAAAGTGAGCCATTTTCGAAAAACGGTCGACGACCACCATGATCGAGTCTTTGCCTCGTTGAGTACGAGGTAAATCCACAATAAAATCCATCGAGACATTCTCCCATGGTCGTAACGGTATTGGCAACGGCATGTATGTACTCGACTTGAACGAACTTTTCATCATGTGACAAGTGACGCATTTACTCACGATTGTGCTTACGTCACCATACATCTTTGGCCAAAAGAAATGTTCTTTTAGCACTTCTACAGTCTTGGTCGAGCCGAAGTGACCGGCTAGCCCTCCTCCGTGCGCCTCCCGAACTAGCAATTCCCGAATTGTATGTCTCGGCACACATAATTTATTCCCCTTGAAGAGAAAGTCATCCTGTAACACAAATTCCTCGTACGGGGCTGTTTTACAACGGTTAAAAATTTCCCCGAAGTCCAAATCGTCGCTGTAATGATCTTTCAAAGTCTCGAACCCCAACAAACGAGCATCTAGAATCGACAGTAAGGCATACCGTCTCGATAGTGCATCCGCCACTATATTACTCTTCCCGTCTTTGTACTTGGATGAAAAGTGAAAAGATTGTAGAAATTCCACCCATTTTGCATGTCTCGGGCTTAGCTTGCTTTGTCCGTTGATGTATTTCAATGACTCGTGATCCGAATGTAACACGAAATGTTTTGAACGTAAATAGTGACTCCAATGATCGAGTGCTCTCACGATAGCATAGAACTCCTTATCGTAAGTACAATAATTCACTCGGGCGCCACTTAGTTTCTCCGAAAAATAGGCGATGGGACGGCCTCTTTGAATAAGCACTGCCCCGATTCCAACTCCGCTAGCGTCGCATTCCACCTCAAACGGTTGTGAAAAATCGGGTAACGTCAAAATCGGCGCTTCACATAGTTTCCCTTTTAAATTTTCAAAAGCCTTTTGGGCCGCCTCGTTCCATGCAAAGGTTCCTTTTTTTAGACACTCCGTGATCGGACTGGAGATAGTGCTAAAGTCCCGTATGAATCGTCGGTAAAAAGAAGCGAGGCCATGAAATGATCGTACCTCCGTGATGGTCTTTGGGGTCGGCCACGACTTGATGGCCGTGATCTTCTCTTGGTCGACCGAAACTCCTTCTTTCGAAACAACATAGCCGAGAAAGACAAGACTCTCGACTAGGAAAGTACACTTCTCCCGTTTTCCATAAAGTTTTTGTTCCCTTAGCGTCTCAAATACGTACCGCAAATGTTCGAGATGCTCCTCTACGGATCGACTGTAGATCAAAATGTCGTCTAAGTATACGACAACAAACTTTCCCAAGAAAGGTTTGAGGACCTCGTTCATCAACCTCATAAAAGTGCTCGGGGCGTTGGTGAGGCCGAATGGCATCACAACCCATTCGTAAAGTCCATTCTTTGTTTTAAACGCCGTTTTCCATTCGTCTCCCTCTCGCATGCGGATTTGATGGTATCCGCTCCGTAAATCAACTTTGGAAAATATAACCGAGCCATGTAACTCGTCCAGCATGTCGTCTAGTCTCGGGATGGGGAACCGATACTTGACGGTGATGTTATTTACGGCTCTACTGTCAATACACATTCGCCATGTTCCGTCTTTTTTTGGTACAAGTAGAACTGGAACCGCACACGGACTTAAACTTTCTCGGACATATCCGTGATTCATGAGTTCATCAATTTGACGTTGTAGTTCTTTGGTTTCTTCGGGATTACAACGATACGCTGCTTTGTTCGGTAATGGAGCTCCCGGTATAAGATCAATCTGGTGTTCAATTCCGCGGATAGGTGGTAACCCTACCGGCAAGTCTTCGGGGAATACGTCCGAAAACTCATGTAATAGTGCATCTATCTCTTCCTCATGGTGCGATTTGGTGGCAAGATTTCGGACCTCTTTGATCATCATCAAATAAACACGTTCGCCATCGTCAATGGCGTGTTCGACTTCTTTCTCGTTTGCAAACATCGTAAGTTTCGGTCCTTCGACTTTTTTCGAACTCATCGTCCGGATAGCTTGAGGTGACATAGGTTTAAGAACAATTTTTTTACCTTTGTCACGTAACTCATACTCGTTACTCCTCCCTCGATGTAGTACGTCCCGATCAAATAATCAAGGCCTTCCTAATAACACGTGACATGCGTCCATCGGTAGTACATCGCATGTAATATCATCACCATACGAACCCATGGTGAGTCCGACCTTCACTTGCCTTGATACCTTCACCTTGTTTCCATCATCGAGCCAATGGAGTGCATACGGCTTCGGATGGGCCGTGGTGATCAGGCCGAGTTTTGAGACCATCTCGCTTGATGCCACGTTTGTACAGCTTCCACCGTCAATGATCAAGCTACACCATTTATCTCCGACACGACACTTCGTGTGGAAGATTTGGTCTCGTTGTTCTTCGTCACTCGGGGCTGCCTTCGTTTGTAACATGCGAAGGACGAGGTTTGTGTCATAGTTCGGGGCATCGTATGCCTCGCATTCTTCTTCTTCTTCGCCAGCTTCTAAGTTAAAAACGTCTCCAACTCTTTCTTCTTCGGCTAGTAATTCTTCTCGGGCGGCTATGGCTTCTCGTAACGTCACAATTCTCCGATTTGGACAAGCACTTTGATAGTGTCCAAATCCTTGACATTTGAAACACCGGACTTTAGATAGGCTTGTTTCTTTTGGGGTGATAGGAGTTTTTGGAATGGTGGTAACGGGTTGGCTTGTGGTGACAGTTTTTGGAAACGAGCTAGAACTCGCGCCAAAATTGGTATTTCCGTATTTAGATGGGAATTCGGGTTTAGAAAGTTTTGTTTTGTTTTGATTTTCCAACTTTATGCAAAGTCCGCATAAAGTATCAAAGTCGGAATAGGGGTAGAGTTCCACGGAATTAGCAATATTTTTGTTCAAACCTCGTAGGAAACGGGACATCCGCAATTCTTCGCTTTCTTCAAGTTCTCCCATCAAGGATAAGTTTTCAAACTCCTCGATGTACTCCTCGACACTTAGTTTTCCTTTCGTGAGTTCAGAAATTTTTCGATACAAGCTTAACTTGTGTGTAGTCGGGACATATCTTTTTCGTAGTTTCTTTTTTAGAGAATCCCACGAACGTATCTTCTCTTTTAAACACGAACTCTTTGTGTCTTCATTCGCTCAAACCAAAGGGAAGCTCCCTTTCCAAGTTTGAGAATCGCATACTTGCAACGTACCTCGTCATTGAGATCCTTGAACTCAAACATTCGTTCAATTTTTCTTTCCCACTCCAAATAAACCTCGGGATCGGTGCCGCCTACGAACTCCGGGAGTTCGCTTGTCTTGTATTCATTAGCATGTCGTGGTGCATGCATGGTGTCGTATCCTCGTCTTGCTTGGATTCTGGGCTCCGGTAAGCCACGAAGAACATCACGTAGTTGTGCTACTTCTTCATCGGTGAATGCCATCTTCTTGAGTAATGTCGAGAACTGTGAGACAAATGGCTCCGATACCACTTATGATACGAATTACGTATGTAAGTGTACGTAATGCGTATGAAATACAACGGAAGATTATTATGTTTGGAAAAGTATCAAAGTATCAACCAAAAGTACAAGGTGGTGACCGAAATTTATACGGTTTTCGGCCGTGATGTAGGATAGTGTATGGGTTTGAATGTGTTTTACCGAATTAGACCTATAACTCGATAAAAGTAATCTCTCCTCAAGACCTATTGAGAATTGATCAAGTTAAAATCTCGAGACGCGTCGAAACAATAACTAAAGTTTTGTTGAACTCGTTCAACGTATATTTCAAAGAAATACAAGGTTTATTAATTTTCAAGATGATCTACAAGTACAACGAGCCCTACTATATATAGTAGTTCCCAACCGTAAGAAAATACAACAAAACGAGAAAATGAAACTTCCTAGCAACTTCCATTTCGGCCGAAAATCTCTAAGTAGATACCAAGCATCTTGGATTTTTATGTTGATGAAGACATCTTGGACTTATTAAGTGATGGGGACATGAAGAAGACCATTTTTATGTTGATGAAGACATCTTGGACTTATTAAGTGATGGGGACATGAAGAAGACCAAATATCCTTCCTTTCATGCATCAATTCGGTCGAGCTCAATTAGGAGGATTTGGTGTAGATTATGATATCATCCTCTTTGGATTTATATAGGTGATAATGACATGAGGGACATGGAAGTCTTCTTCAAATCTTGGTGTTTTGGCCGTTTCTTATCATGGTGGGGAAGGAAAATAACTTCATTATCTTGTCAAAGATATGAAGTCAAGTGAGGTCCCTTTCAAGCATGTTTTGGCCGAATTTACATGCTCCCGGACCGATCCGTCGTTGAGTTTTACGTTACTCCTGTTCCGATTAACAAAGTAACTCCAATCCGCGTATTCTTTTCTCCCAGGTATAATGATGCATGGCCATGCGTATCGTCGTGGACGTCGATTTTTATTGGAGCTTCTTCGATTGGAATATTAGATATCGTATCAGTAACTTTACTGCAAGACCCACCCGTCGAGCAGGGATGAAAGTCGGCCTTAGTGATCCGACGGTGCCGAGTGGAAGGGCCGTTAATTGTGGTCATCCATGCCACATTAATCTGGAGTGTAATTTCCCACCTCTGAAGTGTCACACTTGTGGACAGATGGGACACAGGGCAGCTTATTGCCCCGAACAAGATCAGACTTTGGACACTCGGGCTTCTGCCTCAGCGCCTATAGACCAGAGTATGAATCAGTGGCAACCAGTTGGTCAGTCACAGCAGATCTACGGTAGAGGACGGGGACTGAGTTAGAACACTAGAGGGGGGAGATTTTAGCATCGGTTCGGCACACCCACGAGTCTATGAGATGCGTCGAGCAGATGAACCCGATGCGGCGGTGGCCTCAGGTACCATTCATATTTTATCTCATCCAGTTCATGTACTTTTTGATTCGGGTGCTACACATTCTTTCATCTCCTTGGAGTGTGTACGCCGTTTGAGTATAAATTGTATGACTGCTTGCGATCCTTTCATTGTGAAACTGCCTAGCGGGGATAGAATCATTGGGAATTGGGAGATTAGATATTTTCCGGTGAGCATAGCCGGTATTGATTGGTTATTGAACTTGATTGTGGTTGATATCGAGGGCGAGGATGTGATCCTCGGTGAAGACTGGCTTGACAGTCACCAAGCGATTATGAATTACCGCACTAAGGTTATCACTATGATGACCACAGATGGTTCCGAGTACCCATTTATGGGGCAAAAATCGGGCCAACCTAAGTTGCTTATCAGCGCCATGAAGGCCGTAAAACTCTTGAATAGAGGTTGCACAGGATATTAGTGTTATGCTTTGAGATCGGAAGGGAACGAAGTTGATTTATCTTCGATTACAGTTATTAACGAGTATCCAGATGTTTTTCCAGACGAACTCCCGGGATTCCCGCTGGATCGAGAGATAGAATATTTTGTGGATTTAGAGCCTGACGCGGCTTCGATTTCTAAGGCCCCTTATCGGATGGCACCTTCCGAGATGCAAGAATTGAAGAATCAGTTGGGGGAACTATTGGAAAAAGGGTACATTAGACCGAGTGCTTCGCCTTGGGGCGCGCCTGTTCTTTTTGTGAGGAAGAAGGATGGTTCACTACGTTTATGCATTGATTACCGTGAACTGAACAAAGTGAACATCAAGAACAAGTACCTATTGCCTCGTATAGATGATTTATTTGATCAGTTGCAGGGAGCCGCAGTATTCTCAAAATTTGATTTGAGATCAGGATACTACCAGCTCCGGGTAAGAGAGTCCGACATTCCGAAGACTGTGTTTCGGACGAGATACGGACATTATAAATTTGTGGTCATGCCTTTTTATTGACTAATGCCCCGACAGTATTCATGCAACTAATGAACAAGATATTCATCGAGTACCTTGACAGATGTGTGGTCATCTTTATTGACAACATCTTGATTTATTCTCGGGATGAGGAGGAGCATGCCCGGCACTTGCGTTTAATACTAGATGTGTTGAGAGCCGAACACCTCTATGCGAAATTCTCGAAATGTGAGTTCTGGTTGAAAGAAGTTATGTTTCTCGGTCATGTGGTTTCGGCCGAAGGGGTTTGTGTAGACCCACAGAAGATTGAGGCAGTGCTAGATTGGGCACCGCCTAAAAATGTTAAGGAAGTTCGCAGCTTTTTGGGTCTTGCTGGGTATTACTGGGTTTGTCGAGTGGTTCTAGAAACTCGCTCGGCCGCTTACGCAATTACTCCAGAAGATAGAAAAGTTTGTTTGGACTGGTGAGAGACAATAGAGCTTCGATGAGCTGAAGAGACGTTTGTCCTCAGCGCCGGTTTTAGCTTTACCATAGGGTAGTGAAGGATTTGCAGTTTATAGTGACGCTTCGGGACAAGGGCTTGGATGTGTGCTTATGCAGCATGACAAAACGATAAATTTTGCATCACGGCAGTTGAAGTCGTATGAGATGAACTATCCTGCCCACGATTTGGAATTGGCCGCAATTGTTTTCGCACTCAAAATTTGGCGGCATTATTTTTATGGCTCTCCGTGTTAGATTTATACCGACCACAAGAATTTGAAGTATATCTTCAGTCAGAAAGAGCTGAATATGAGGCAGAGACGTTGGTTGGAATTGATCAAAGATTATGATTTTGAAATTTTGTATTATTCGGGAAAGGCCAACGTTGTCGCGGACGCTTTTAGCCGCAAATCGGCATCGCTTCAGATGCTCGAGGTTCTTACATCTCAGATGAAGATTCATCAGGATTTAATTGAGCAAGGAATAGAAGTTTGGCTTCAAAGAGTGCAAGGACAGTTGTGCACTCTTGAAATTACTTCGTCCTTGGTTGACGACATCAAAGGGAAACCCCGATGATCTCTCAACTGAAGGAAGATGTAATTAAAGGAAAATCCCCTGGTTTTATGGTCCATGAGGATAGTAATCTGAGATTTCAGAGCAGGCTTTGTGTCTGAATGATCTAGAGTTGAGGCAAAGAATCCTCTAAGAAGCTCATGCTACGCATTACTCTATCCACCTCGGAACGAGTAAGATGTACAAAGACTTGAAGCAAAATTTTTAGTGGAATAATATGAAGAAAGATGTCACAGAGTTTGTATTATGATGCTTGACGTGTCAACAAGTCAAGATTGAACATCAACGGCCGGCGGGGTTGTTGAAGTCGCTTCCCATTCCCGAGTGGAAGTGGGAAGATATTTCTATGGATTTTACTTCTGGGATGCCAAGAACTAGAGCTGGAATGAATATGATTTGGGTAATCGTCGATCGGTTGACCAAGTCTGCATAGTTCCTAGGTATTAAGGATACTTGGGGACTGGAGAGATTGGCTCGAACTTTTATAGCTGAGATTGTCAGATTGCATGGTGCCCCTAAGACTATTGCCTCCGATCGAGATGGTCATTTCGTATTGCATTTTTGGCAAGCCGTTCATCAGTCTTTGGGCACCGAGTTGAGATTGAGCACATCTTTTCATCCTCAGTCAGACGGTCAGACGGAGCGGACGTATCATACGTTGGAGGATATGTTGCGGGCTTGTGCCCTAGAGTGGAGTAATGATTGGGAACTTCACTTGCCGTTGATCGAGTTTGCCTATAATAATAGTTGGCATACTGTTAGGAATATGCCCTCAAATGCCACTCAGAGGATGATAGTGTGAGAGCAATTGTATTGCAATTATGAATATTATATTTAATAAGGCAATTATTATTTCTATATTATTGTATATCACTGGCATTGTAATTTGGTATATAGAATAATAGTCCTTGCATTTGAGAGTGAACATTCTACTCCTTATGGAGATAAGGAGAAATGTACTAAAAGTGTTTAAAGCTCGAATGCTTAATTAGTTCGCAAGTCGATAAAACTTAACTGGGCAGTAAGTTTAGACAAGACTTGTATAATGTGTACTTTGACATGTAGAGTGCCTGTCTTCACTAACAGTTAGTGGGAGCACACGTGATAGGTATGCTAATGGGATTAGTATACTCGAACACAACTCAACTCGATTCGGTCACATGGAAATCACTCAGGGATTGTCAATGATTGAATCGAAAGATTGTGATAGGTATACGTGGACCATTGACTTGAGGTTTCAGTAGGAGATGTGCTTGTGACATTAAGTTAGTCATTAGAGTAGTTCGATCCAATCGCCAGTTGGTGCGGTCAACCTCGAAATGCAACTTAGTGGGCAAGTAGCAGTCTCTACTGAATAGCAAGAAAGGATTCTTTCTCCTGTTAGTGAGCAGGTAAATGTCCTATGCGGTTAATGGCAAATGGGATCATAAGTCTTTGGCCAAAGCAGTTAGAGCTAGTTGTATTTGATACATGAGAGCTCGATGATCTAAATTTGTATTAACAAATGCATAGAGTCAAGATACAATAGGGCTTGATTTTACCGTGACCCTAATACTTGACCGGGACATATGATTGAAGGGTTTATACGTATACGGTATTCACGACATAATGGTTTTTGGAATGATTCTATCATTCGTTCTCAGTTAGGTTACGGTGTGGGCCACGAGACTGGCTAAGTGGTGCTAACACTCATTGGATCCTCCCAATGCTAACTAAGACGAACCTACAGAGTCGCGGCACAAGAATTGATGACGGATTATATTTAGCTTATTCTCTCTTGGATTAGTCAAAAATCTTCAGCATCCAACAACCCCAACGCCTCTTTGCTCTTCTCTTTTGGATCTTTCCTGCTTCCCGTTAAAAATCTGTAACGATTTGTGGCATTATCGAATTCAGATTTTGAATTTTAGCACCCATTTGTGTTGGGGTTTAAATTCAAAAAATAACCGATTGTTATTGCGTCTATAGACTTGCATCGAAGGCAAACTTGGGGGGTTTTCTCATTCGCGCTATCACTCTTCGCTTCCGACCTTTTTGGTCGCCTTCGGCCAGCCGCAACCCTCCCCGGGGTTTCTCGTCGACTATCTGCAGCTGCTTTCGCGGATCTTGCTTCGACTTGCCTATCTTTTTCTCTTTTTTTTTCATTTTTGATTTTCTTTTGGCCGAGCAAGAATCGATAATCTCCAGTGATTGTGGCCGATCCAAGCATAGGCTTGAACCGTAAATTGAGGTAAATAAAAGCCTTTTTTTCTCTCAAACTTTTTTAAAAGATAAAGGAATTGACCTGGCGTATCACATAAAACATACATTGGAATCTTATTTACTGCTTTAAATACGTCATATATAGCATCTCTGTTAATTTGGTGTATATTACTGGGGATGTGGTGCTCATTGTTATTAAGGGTAGACTTGCTGGAATAATTCGAATTAATTGATTAGGATCGACGGAAAGCACCTTCCCTGTTAACCGGTGAACCGCGAACCTTAATTCCTATAGTGCCGGCATTGGCCATTTCTGGCCGGCGTATCGCCGGAAAATTAATAATACAACGCTGCATTTATTTCCCTCCCTTCAATCTAACCGTAGTATAGCGTATAGCATATAGCTGGCTGTATTGCAGGTTACCTTGCCGATTTTTCAAGCTACTCGAAATCCTCTCGAAGGCTTCCTCTTTTCCAAGTCGTCTCGAAGGCTGGTATCATTGTACTTTTCCGTTAAATTTCATTTTTTATCAGCTATATATCTATTATTTATTGTGCTTTCCCTGCGTTTTTCCTGCTTAAATTGTTCTTTTACATTCTCATCGTATTTTCACTTTTGCTACACAGTACCACATTTTATTTATTTTCGTAGTGCGTTTGTGTTTTGTGTTGGTTGATGTCGCACCGTTTGCGGGTTGGTAGTTGGAATTTGGGTACCTTGACGGGTAAGCTTTTGGAGCTCGTGGATGTTTTGGGTAAGAGAAGGGTTGATGTGGCTTGTATACAGGAGACTAGGTGGAAGGGGGCGCAGTCCAGGGAGGCGAACGGTTATAAATTGTGGTATTTAGGCCTTGCTAACTCGAGTAATGGTGTGGGTATTCTTTTATCTAAAGAGCTTAAGGACAACGTCGTGGAAGTGAAGAGGTGTAATGATAGGATTATGTCCGTTAGAGTGGTGGTCGGGAAGAAGGTGGTTAACGCGGTATGTGCGTATGCCCCTCATGTTGGTTTGGGTGAGCTTATTAAGGAAGCTTTTTGGGTTTGTTTAGATGAGTTAGTCGGGTGTATTCCGGACGATCAATTTATTGTTTTGGGGGGCGATTTCAATGGGCACATTGGTGAGGGGGTGGATGGTTACCACAGTGCGCATGGTTGTTTCGGCTTCAGAGTTAGGAATGCAGGAGGTTCCGCACTGTTGGAGTTTGCCACTGCGCATGAGTTGGTTATTGCAAACTCTGTTTTTCAGAAGAGAGCTGAGCACCTCATCACCTTCAGTAGTGGGGGGCACAACACCCAAATTGACTACCTTCTTTTGCGCAGTCGTGATGCTAGGGCGTGCGTGGACTGCAAGGTGTTCCGGAGCGAGGCTTGTGCTTCTCAACACCAGTTGCTGGCTATGGATTTATCCATGGGAGGTCGTGTTGTTAGCAGGTCTAGAGAAGATAGACCTAGGATTCTCTGGAAGGATCTGAAGGGTGAGAAGGCGGCAGTATTCAAGGAGTCTCTGACCCGCGAAGGAGGTTTTTTGCAAGGGGGCGATGCTAACCTTATGTGGACCTGCATGGCCAATGCTATTAGGAGGGTGGGCGAGAAGGTGGTGGGGGTGTCCTCGGGCAGGTTTAGTGGACCTAGGGAGGCATGGTGGTGGAAAGAGGAGGTCCAAAAGAAGGTTAAAGCTAAACAAGCGCTATTTAATGAGCTTTTGTCGGTTAGTGCTGGGGAGGAGAGAATCTGGAAGATTGTAGCGTACAAGGTGGCGAAAAGAGAGGCTAAGAAGGGAGTGGCTAAGGCTAAAGGGTAGGCTTACAAGGAGATGTACAGCGCCTAGACACCAAAGTAAGAGCGAATGCTATTTTTAAACTAGCGAAAGCTAGGGAAAGAGGGCGGCGCGACCTGGGTCCCATTAAGTTTATTAAGGATGATTTGGGCCAAGTATTAGTGAACGGTGTGGCTATTAAGGAGAGGTGTAATAGGTATTTTTTGAACTTTTCAATGTGGCTAGGGGTAGTAACTCGATGGTGCAAGGAGTTAGTCTATCTTTTGCCCGTTCGTTTAGTTCCTGTGAAAGCATCAGCAAGAAAGAAGTAAAGGGTGCCCTAATGAAAATGGGTAGAGCTAAGGCTGTAGGCCCGGATCAGATCCTTGTTGAGGTGTGGCTTTGTCTGGGGGAAGTCGGAGTTCAGTGGCTAGCAGAGCTGTTCAACATCCTCCTCAGAGGTTCTAAGATGCCGATGGAGTGGAGGCATAGTATTGTCGTGCCGTTTTTCAAGAACAAAGGCGATGCTCAGAGTTGTAGTAACTATAGGGGTATTAAACTCCTCAGTCATACTATGAAACTTTGGGAAAGAGTGGTGGAATGCAGGGTTAGAAGAGAAGTTGAGATCTCAGAGAACCAATTTGGCTTCATGCCGGGGAGGCCCACAACTGAGGCCATTCATCTCGTCAGACGCCTTATGGAGAAGTTTAGAGAGCGGCGTAAGGACCTACATATGGTATTCATAGATCTAGAGAAAGCTTATGATATCATTCCGCGCGATGTTATTTGGAGGAGCCTAGTAGAGAGGAGGGTGTCGTTGCCGTTCGTTAGGGTGATCCAAGACATGTACTCCCAAGCTAGGACGTGCGTTAGGACCCCAGTTGGCGACACCCAGTATTTCCCGGTTGAGATAGGGCTACACCAGGGGTCGGCGCTAAGCCCTCTTCTGTTCGCTCTGATCCTTGACGTCATTTCGCGGGGGATACAAGATGGCGTCCCGTGGTGCATGCTTTTTGCTGACGACATTGTGTTAGTGGCGGAGTCGAGGAGGGAGGTGAACTCGAAGTTGGAGCTATAGAGGTCTAAGTTAGAATCCCAGGGCTTGCGTGTGGTCCGATCTAAGACAGAGTATCTCTGGTGTAACTTTAGTGGTGAGGCCAATGAGGAAGATGTAGAGGTAATGATTGCGGATCAGATCGTTCCCCGTACGGATAAATTCAAGTATTTGGGTTCGATCATTCAGAAGGAAGGTGAGTGTGAAGATGATGTCACTCATAGCATCAAGGCGGGGTGGCTAAGGTGGAGAGCAGCGACAGGGGTCCTGTGCGACAAGAAAGTCCCTCTAAAGATGAAGGGTAAATTCTATAGAGCGGCAATCCGACCTGCAATGTTGTATGGCTCCGAATGTTGGGCGATGAAGAAGTCACTTGAGAGCAAGTTGGAAGCGGCTGAAATGAAAATGTTACGCTGGTCGTGTGGTCGCACAATATTAGATAGAATCTCGAATGGGGTCTTCAGGAACGCGCTAGAAGTGGCGCCCATTTCAGCGAAAGTTAGGGAAGGGAGATTGAGATGGTTTGGCCACGTCCGCAGGAGGCAGGCATCTGCTCCGGTGAGGAGGGTCGAGAGTTTAGTAGTTGTCGGGGAGAGGAGGAGAGGCAGACCGAGGAGGACGTGGGAGGAGCAGCTGAGATTGGATTTGAAGGCCTTAAACCTTTCCGAGACCATGACTGTTGATAGGTGCGCTTGGAGGTGCCAGATCAAAGTTGTGGATTCTTTAGTTGGGAGTGGTGCTATAATTGAGAGCCTCAGGGTTGGGTTGTCTCAGTTAGCTTTGACCTAGAGCATTGTATTTTTATATTTACTGTATATTTTATCCTATTGTCTTTTGCGTGTGGTGTATTTTTGACAGGGAGCTGTGCGCGGAGTCAACCTCTCTTCTGTTGGAGCAGCATTCATCGGGAGTGAAGTAGCCAAATTCCTCTTAGGTAAGTCCCATGTGGATTAAGCCATGGGCTCAGGTATAGTATCGAGTTTTTTTGTATCATATGCTTCCCTTTGTATTTTTCACTCAATATGTTGTTGTGCACTAAACTGAGGGTTTTCACGGAAACAGCCTCCCTACCGTAATAAGTAGGGGCATGGTCTGCGTACATCTTACCCTCCCCAGACCCTGCTCTGAGCGGGATATACTAGGTATGTTTGGTTTGTTTGGTTTTTTTTCTCTTGGTTTATATTGGACATTGGATGTCTAATTTAATTTATTTGATAAATTAAATCGGTTTCGTGAATTAAATAAATTATTGGGTAATTAATTTATTCATATTATTTCTTAGAGAAATTATTTTTAATATAATTAATTAATTAGATTAATTAATTGTATTTATAATGAAACGTACCAAAGTTTATCTATCGGATTAGATACACGAGAGTCCATTTTCACGGACTGAAGCGAACCAAATCACTAATAATTCAATATGGCCGCCCCCTCATGATCCCATCACATGAGAGTTATTCTTTTTACTTTGAATAGAATCATTTCATGTTTGTGGAATATTTAATACACTTGGTGTATTAATAATTAATCATGGAATCATTATTTTGGTGGATAGTGTGATTTGTTTTGTATTTAAGACTTCAACCTCCACTTGATAAAAAGATGATTTTGGCCTTGAGTAGTGAGAGGAAAAATAGAGAGTTTTCATTTTATTTTCTTACACTTAAGTTTTAAGTGTTTTTGAGAGAAAAC
This sequence comes from Orobanche coerulescens, assembly GCA_033398695.1. NCBI lineage: Eukaryota > Viridiplantae > Streptophyta > Magnoliopsida > Lamiales > Orobanchaceae > Orobanche > Orobanche coerulescens. Next base: position 20,959,729 of record CM065805.1, on the reverse strand, counting down.
AAGTTTTATAAAATACTTAGAGTATTTATAAAATTATATATAAGCTAATTCTATCAATTTCTATCCGTATACTTAGAGTATAAATTGATAGAAATATTTTCCGATCATCTTCCGACGCGTGATATGTTGGGTTTTCTATGCATCGAATACAAAATAATCAGAGTAAAAACGCAGCGGAACAATAAATGTGAAAACACAAATTAGGATCTCATGCAGTAATTTAATTGTTTAATTAAAGAGTTAATCGAATTACCTTAATCCGATTGAACAGTTCTAGATCCGGACTAGAAGCAGATGAATATCTCCTTCTTCTTTTAGTGATCCACACACGAACAATTCCACAAGCCGGATTGCTAGATCCTTACGAATAATATTGATAAATAGTACAACACAAATTCCGTACTAGAAGGATTGTACTATTGATCATGATCAACTAGGGGAAGAGGATTAGACGATCGACGTCGTTCTTCTACTGCAAGAGGAAGTGGCCGATTTTTTTTCTTCTTCTTGGAAGGGGGCGATTTTTGTAGAAGTTATTATGACAACTCCTTGTCATGAATCTCTTATTTATACTAAGTAATCCCTAGATTCAATAATCTAGTATTTGCTTAGTTGCCCCTCAACTTATTAAATAATACAATATATATAATATTCAATATTATATATATTACTTATTGTTTAATCTCCTTGTAAATATAATATCCAATATTATATTTATTATTCCCAATTGATATTTATTCCCACTTGTCTATAATTGTCGTACGTGCGACCCAAAAGGCTTATATTATGTTGGCAATTATTTAATACCATATTAAATAATAAATCATAAGCGGCCTCTAGCAAGACATTATGATTACCCAAATAATATAAGTTAATAGTCCATTAAACCTTTTAACGTGTCAAATCCCTTTGTCACGCGATATCATATTTGAACTAAGTCATGGAGTCTGTCATACTTAATTATGTTCAAATGCTTTCTCGATCTTAAGTAGACTGATTGAATCAAATAACTCTTCATTTGAGCATGGCCATGCATTTCTTTCAGTCCTACTTATCGAGGGGCCCAGCAGATATCTCTCTCACTTAAGAGAGGGACAAATCCTCATCTTGATTATTCATTACCCTCTACATGACTCCCATTAATCCCGATCGCTAACCTTTACGATCACCATGTTTCAAATGACGTTGGATTACGTCAAGGCATAGCAGTTATCATGTTAGACTCTATGATAATCTTAGGTTCAAGGATTTATTGACATACTATTATATTGAGATTCACTTATGACACTTCCATGCAGTGATCTCAATGCGGGTCGGTCCAGTATTAGTTCTCCAACCAATACCCATAAGATTGATCCGTACCATACGCATAATCATCCGATGATTGTCAATCAAACTTATACTAGTATATTAATCACTTGAGTCTCTACTCAACGCGATTTTACCAGGGACGTTTGAATAATCTTATTATTCGTGAATAACTATTATTCGATTATTATAATATTAAAACATGCACACATTATAATAATCAACGAGAAATAAATGATATCAAATAACTTTATTTAAATGTGAGAATTACAAATCTAGGCACATCGAATGTCCTAGGACACTATTCCCAACAATCTCCCACTTGCACTAGGACCATTCATTCATGACTTTTAGTCCTATCGCTCTAGCATGCTCAAAATGCTTTCCTTGTGAGAGAGGCTTGGTAAGTGGATCTGCAACATTCTCTTCCGTTGCTACTTTGCATATTGTAATATCTCCTCGTCTGACGATCTCTCTGACTAGGTGATATTTTCTGAGTATATGTTTGGAATCATGATGGGAGCTAGGCTCTTTAGCTTGTGCAATAGCACCATTATTGTCACAATAAAGGCTTATGGGACCCTGGATGGTCGGCACCACTCCTAGTTCGGTAACGAACTTCTTGATCCATACGGCTTCCTTAGCTGCATCTGATGCTGCCAGGTACTCACCGTAATGTAATCAAGAACCGTGCTTTGCTTGGAACTCTTCCAACTCACAGCACCTCCATTCAAGACAAACACATAACCAGTTTGCGATTTGAAATCGTCTCTGTCAGTTTTGAAACTTGCAACGGCGTAACCTCTTACAACCAGCTCATTTCCCACCCCTCCATAAACTAGGAAATCATCCTTAGTTCTTCTCAAGTACTTTAGGATGGTTTTCACTGCTGTCTAGTGACTTTCACCTGGATTCGATTGGTATCGACTTGTCATACTAAGGGCAAACGATACATCTGGTCGAGTACAAATCATGGCATACATGATCGATCCAATAGCCGAAGCGTATGGTATCTTGCTCATGCGGGCTCGTGTAATACCCGTAATTTCGATTTCCGATAATTTATTTTTTTTCGGCGAAAGTCTGTTTTAACGACTCGCTCATGACCGTTTCGTCATTCCGAGAATGATTAATTCTGCACTTTTTGTCATCCGAGTTCGTTTCGGTATCGTTTTATTGAGTTCCGTGTTTTTTAGCAGTTTTTCCGCACTTGAGTTCAATTCTTGCGAATCTCATCCGAAACTGTTGTTTCGGGTTTCTCGTAAGTTCATTTAATGTTATTACTCATGTTGCGAGATTCGGCTTAGTGTTTCGATCGTGTATCGTGTATTTCGGACGTTTTGGGCCATTTTCGTAATTTCCCAAAGTTTGGGGTAATTACTTTCCGTTGTCGAATTTCGAGCCTTCGGGTGGTCAGAATCGTGTGTTCTCTTAGTGCTCGAATTAGTATTTGCGAGTAATTCGTAACCGTATCTTCGATTTGTATTCAGGTTCGGGTTTCGGGTTCGTTCGGGCCGTCGGAGTTGGCCCCGACCGAGTCATGGCAGGCGATGCAGGCCCCGGTAAACCGGCGAGTTACGGTGGTAGTGCTCGGCGATTCGTCGTAAGGCGGTTCGTCGTAAGCCTTGGCCGATTACGTGCGTAACGATGCCGGCGATTTAGGCGATGACTTCGGTTCGTCGTAAGCCTTGGCCGATTACGTCGTAACGTGGCGGCGGCTATTTAAGGCCCTACAATCGGGTTTTTCACCCATTTTCTCATTCTTTTCCTTCTCTTCCGGGGCTAGAGGTGTGGGAATCATGGAGAGATGTTGTTGTAAAATCAATACATGAAGTCTTGGAGTTCATATCATAACTCATCCATCCTATAACATCCCTTGATCGAGCGAATCAGGTCAGATTTTCTAGAAATCTAGTTTTGGGGAATTTGGGTATTTTGGTTGATTTCGTCCGTTTAATCCGATTTAACTTAGGATTGTGATGGGTTTATGATTATTTAGATGTATTATATCATTTCTCTTGTTATTCCATGGTTGGATCGTATAAATTTGTTGTATTGGTCGAGTTCTTGATCGACGCCTTGAAGGTGTCCGGTAGAATGTCATAGAGGGATTTTCGGACGTTCTACGATTATTCTTCCTCGTATGATCGTTGATTTATTAATTATTTGATGTTAGGGTCGATTTTCTTGCGAAGAAACCGTGTTGAACCCTTCCGTTCATCGTCATCTTCCTTTTCGATAGCATCAAGCGTTTTGAAGCTTCCCGGTTGAGCTGTGTTCGTCGGAATACTTGCGTGCCGATTTCGAGGCAAGTATCTTGCCCATACATTTCGTGTTTCGTATACGTATTCGTTAGTATTGAAATCAAATTACAATTTGAATGTTTTAATGAACTTTTAAAAGGATCGGTATGTTCTCGATAATTGTTGTCTTTCAAAAGATAACTCGTATGCTTCGTAGATTAATGTGCTTTCGGAATATGTGCGTTAGTTTCATATATTGGAAGATGTTGATCATATTTAGTGATGTTAGTAGACCGAAATTATTTGTCGGGGATTGTGTACTGATATGTGTAGTTGTTCGGCGAATATGGGACGTTTTGTGATATTTGTTGTTATTCATTCGTAACGAGGTTGTGGCACCTGGTGTTGTTTGGTATTGGTAATTGCTTGTGATTGTGTAACATTAGTTGTGAGTATACGTCGACTAAAGTGGCCATTCTAGCGAAATACCTAGCATTTGTATGCATATTCTAGTATTCGAATTATGGCTTCCTGTGGCGTTGTGGATGATATGTGTATGTTCACCTAGGGACGGTCTGACGGGACCTCTAGGGATACGTATTGCCGTGAGTGTGCGTATCACGAACTAGGGTTAACCACCCAGGGAAGTCCGACGGGGCTCTGCGGGGTACGGAGGCCGTGAATCTCGTACCAATGGTTAACTTTGAAATGTTTTGTTGGAGAATTGTGATTTTTGGCGCATATTTCATCTGATTAGAATGGCAGTCCAAATGGTATCGTACTTGGCTGGAATGGCACTAGTAAATATGTTGTGTGTGATTCGTCCCTTGACTGTGATAATTTGGTATGGGTACGTGAGTCCAGCGGTTGCTCTGTGTATTGTAGTTCTGTGGTGTGTCGAGTTCGATCGTATGGTTAAGTTGCAAAGATGTGCTCTCTGATGTCGTTCTGTGAGATTGTTGTCATGTCAATGTTTGACATGAGGTAGTTTCCGTCGGGTTATTCTTGCGAGCATGTGAAGTGGATGATTTGGGCCGTGAACCCCGTATTTTGTTATCGGAATCGTATTTTGAAATAAATGATTTTGGGTTGTGTCCCTAAGTGTTCGAAAGGCTTGAGACTTCTTAAACCCCAAATGTTTTCAAAAACTCCCGAGATCGTAAAATGTTTTGTAAGATGTAAAATGGTTTTATTCTTATCTTTCGTAATTCAAACGGTTTTGATCAAGTGAATTATCTCGGGAAATATATTCACGATTTCTATGTTCTTGGAGTATGATACGTATGGCTCGTCCTTGTATTTATACTTGTACTAGCAAAACAGTGGAGTTTTGCTAACCCCCGAGTATTCGGGGGGTGGATGTCTGTTTTGCATCCAGGTACTTGCAAGTTGCTGGGGAGCAATTCACAGGATCGTTACGAAGGATGATGGACGACGGCGATACTAATCACATGAAGACCGGTGTTGAGTATTTGGTGATGTCTTGTTTTGTCCTTCCGTTGTGTTTATTTTCCCTTATGCGGGAATGTTGATTTATGTTAACCCCTGTGTGGGTATGAGTTACGAGAAAGAGTAATGTATGGTTGATGTGTATGTTGTGGTAAAAGACCAAATCGGTCTAATGGTCCATTAATTACCCATGTCGGTATGTATTGTATTGTATTGTATTGTGGTGTTTCTGTATTTAGCCTGGTAGATCCTCATGGAGAGGGTCTACGGTACTGTAATATTCCCGAGTGGTTTGGGGGTGTTACAGAATATGGTATCAGAGCTTAGGTTGCGGAAACCTAGGCTGTCGGGTCGAGTTTTGTGTTGTCGGGTCTTGTCTTGTCTTGTCTTGTCAGATTTAGTCTGACTGAGTCGTGTCGCGACGCGTCGTCTGAGGTGTCGGTCGTGATTAGTATCGAGGTGCAGCCATCATCTTCGTGCGACCTGTGGATGTAAGTCTCCCTTCTTTGTGTTTGTGCCTCGTCTGATGCGAGTTACTTGTATGATTATTCGTTAAGTGATTGAATCCTTCTGTGGACTTTGATTTCGTGATGTGTGGGTATTTGACTCTCATCTTTTATTTGTATGAGGGGCGTTGTCGCTGCTAATGTATTTACGAACTGTATTTTATCCGCTGCGTGAGTCCTTTAAAAATGACTTTCAGTATTTTGCAAACTAAGTTCTAATTCGTAAAACCGATTCCCTAAATCGAGTTTTGGCATTTTGGCCTTGAATGTTTTATGACGGTTTGATAAAGAATTTTTGTGAGTTTTGGGCATTCTGGCCTATTGAATTTTTGAAAACCTTGAGTATCTTAGAAAATTAAATTTCGAGACGTACTTTTAAAACGAATTATTTTCTTGCGGTGTTTTCAAGGTGCTTTCTAATGCCGCAATACATTTCAAAAATTTTCCAGTTGAGGACCAAAAATATTTTGGGATATTTTCAAATGCAGTTGCTTAGACCCAAGGGTCGAATATTTCTGAAAGTTTTTCGCTAAAAGAAAGTGTCCTCATTTTTTATCAAACGCATGATGGTTTTCAAAGTCTCGACAATAATGTTTGTTCAACTTTTTGAAAGGTGATACTCAAGATCAGCTAGTGTTTCCAAAATCATTTTTTTTCAAAGGTGGTTTTCATTTCTAAAACCTTTCGTTCCTGTTGTGGTGCGGTAATGTATGTATAATGTTCACACTTTCGTTAGGGTGTTAACCCTTGAGTTGTGATTGAATTGGTGGTGTGAGCGCTGAGTCGTTCGGAACGTAATTGTTGTATTAGCCCTCGGTGATAGGTGTGAGGTTGATCTTTAATGTTGTCATTTCGTGGTGATTTGCGTGCTATCGCACATGTGCGAGCTGTTAAAGCTTGGGTTTGTACGTTTGTGTAAATGTGTGATTGTTCATGATGTTTTGTGATTATGTGCTGGTTATCGTTCGGGCCGTTGAGATCGCCGAACGGTGCCGTCGTTGTTGTGACGTTGATATGTGTGTTGCTTTATGATAATAATCATCGTATGTGTTGCGTGTCATGATTTTCTGTTGTGCCGAGTTGGCATCTCCGATTTGTTGTTTTGCGATGTTATATATTCCATTGTACCTAGCAGTTGTATTTTCGGTATACCGAGTCGAGGTGATTCAAACGTATTGTGATGGGGGCATGTACGTGCAAATTATCCTTCTCGTCAGTAAAGTTTTTCAAGTGCGGACTCGAGGGACGCAGAATTCAGTTTTGCGAATTGGTTACCAAGACCTCTGGAGTTCGCGCTTTAGCACAGATATCAGGATCGGCTCTGAGAGGCCAATGGGATATGTTTCTGTCGGTTGCTTTTCGTGTTGTTACCTTGCTTCCGTTGTTATGAGTTGCGGGGACAACATTTCTTTTATAAGAGGTCGAATGTAATACCCGTACTATTTTTGACTTCTGCATTTTCTCCTTCTAAATTCTATCGACTTGCTCGTGTTTGTTGATACTTTTTGAACTTGTTTGGTATCTCGGTTGTCATCGTTCGAACGGGTTGTGACCTTGTTTCGGATCGATCTGTTTATCGTTGTGACTTTTCCGAGTTCGGTTCGATTCTTGTGAACCTTTTTCGAAAGTAACATCTTTTAGTTTCTACCAGCTCTTTAATGTCTTGAGTTGAAGTGTGGACTTCGGAGTCATTGTTCGACCGTTGTCACTCGATCATTGTTTTTCGATCGTTGTTGTTCGGTCGTTGTTGCTCGATCGTTGTTGTTCGATCGGGGTTGTCTGACTGTTGTTGCCTGATCTCGTACCGCGAAGAATTGTCGTTCACCGTTAGTCAGCCGTTTCGAATGTGGCCAGGTGGGTCACCGAGCCATGCATTGCGATACGGCAGCTGAGAGATTTGGGGGATCGAGGTTGCGTCTCTGCTCCGAAAGGGTATGGAGATGCCTAGTATGCTTTTTGAAGATTTCGGCGTAGTCCGAATTGTTTGTGATTGCCCTTGTGGATCGTTTTGTGTTTACTTCTGTTTTCTCGACTGTGCGTGTTTCCTTGTGATAGGTACTTTGTATTTTCTGACTGTTCGGATAATCAACTCGATTTTATTATCTGTTTGATGACGCCTCTCACTTATTGGTATTATTATGTCTCTACCGGTGGCGTTGTGTTGGTCATCGTGGAGCGTGTTTTCATGCCGTATATTCCTTTGCGTTGCTTGTAACGTTTCGCCATTGGGCGCGAGTTTTTCGATTCTTGTGAACATTGTTGAGTTTTCCTGGCAGGATTTTGCTTCTCCCTACTTGTTTTAAGTTTCGGGACGAAACTTCTTTTAAGGAGGGTAGTGTGTAATACCCGTAATTTCGATTTCTGGTAATTTATTTTTTTTCGGCGAAAGTCCGTTTTGGCGACACGCTCATGACCGTTTCGTCATTCCGAGAATGATTAATTCTGCACTTTTTGTCATCCGAGTTCGTTTCAGTATCGTTTTATTGAGTTCCGTGTTTTTGAGCGGTTTTTCCGCACTTGAGTTCGATTCTTGTGAATCTCGTCCGAAACTGTTGTTTCGAGTTTCTCGTAAGTTCATTTAATGTTACTACTCATGTTGCGAGCTTCATCTTAGTGTTTCGATCGTGTATCGTGTATTTTGGACGTTTTGGGCCATTTTCGTAATTTCCCAAAGTTTGGGGTAATTACTTTCCGTTATCGAATTTCGAGCCTTCGGGTGGTTGGAATCGTGTGTTCTCTTAGTGCTCGAATTCGCATTTCCGAGTACTTCGTAACCGTATCTTCGATTCGTATTCAGGTTCGGGTTTCGGGGTCGTTCGGGCCGTCGGAGTTGGCCCCGGCTGAGTCATGGCCGGGCAGTCTGGGCCCAGGCCGGCACTGGCCGAGTTACGGCCGGTAGTGCTCGGCAGTTACGTACGTAAGGCCGGTTACATACGTAAGCCTTGGCCGGTTACGTACGTAACGATGCCGGCAGATTTAGGGCAGTGACTCGGTTACGTACGTAAGCCTTGGCCGGTTACGTACGTAACCCGGCCGGCACGCAGCCTATTTAAGGCCCTGCAGTCGGGTTTTTCACCCATTTTCTCATTCTTTTCCTTCTCTTCCGGGGCTGGAGGTGTGGGAATCATGGAGAGATGTTGTTGGAAAATCAATACATGAAGTCTTGGAGTTCATATCATCTCTCATCCATCCTATAACATCCCTTGATCGAGCGAATCAGGTCAGATTTTCTAGAAATCTAGTTTTGGGGAATTTGGGTATTTTGGTTGATTTCGTCCGTTTAATCCGATTTAACTTAGGATTGTGATGGGTTTATGATTATTTAGATGTATTATATCATTTCTCTTGTTATTCCATGGTTGGATCGTATCGATTCGTTGTTTTGGTCGAGTTCTTGATCGACGCCTTGAAGGTGTCCGGTAGAATGTCATAGAGGGATTTTCGGACGTTCTATGATTATTCTTCCTCGTATGATCGTTGATTTATTAATTATTTGATGTTAGGGTCGAGTTTCTTGCGAAGAAACCGTGTTGAACCCTTCCGTTCATCGTCATCTTCCTTTCGATAGCATCGAGCGTTTTGAAGCTTCCCGGTTGAGCGGTGTTCGTCGGAATACTTGCGTGCCGATTTCGAGGCAAGTATCTTGCCCATACATTTCGTGTTTCGTAGACGTATTCATTAGTATTGGAATCAAATTACAATTTGAATGTTTTAATGAACTTTTAAAAGGATCGGTATGTTCTCGATAATTGTTGTCTTTCAAAAGATAACTCGTATGCTTCGTAGATTAATGTGTTTTCGGAATATGTGCGTTAGTTTCATATGTTGTAAGATGTTGATCATAATTAGTGATGTTAGTAGATCGAAATTATTTGCCGAGGATTGTGTACTGATATGTGTAGTTGTTCGGCGAATATGGGACGTTTTGTGATATTTGCTGTTATTCATTCGTAACGAGGTTGTGGCACCTGGTGTTATTTGGTATTGGTAATTGCTTGTGATTGTGTGACATTAGTTGTGAGTATACGTCGACTAAAGTGGCCATTCTAGCGAAGTACCTAGCATTTGTATGCATATTCTAGTATTGGAATTATGGCTTCCTGTGGCGTTGTGGATGATATGTGTGTGTTCACCTAGGGACGGTCTGACGGGACCTCTAGGGATACGTATTTCCGTGAGTGTGCATATCACGAACTAGGGTTAACCACTCAGGGATGTCCGAAGGGGCTCTGCGGGGTACGGAGGCCGTGAGTCTCGTACCAACGGTTAACTTTGAAATGTTTTGTTGGAGAATTGTGATTTTTGGCGCATATTTCGTCTGATTAGAATGGCAGTCCAAATGGTATCGTACTTGGCTGGAATGGCACTAGTAAATGTGTTGTGTGTGATTCGTCCCTTGACTGTGATAATTTGGTATGGGTACGTGAGTCCAGCGGTTGCTCTGTGTATTGTAGCTCTGTGGTGTGTCGAGTTCGACCGTATGGTTAAGTTGCAAAGATGTGCTCTCTGATGTCATTCTGTGAGATTGTTGTCATGTTAATGTTTGACATGAGGTAGTTTCCATCGGGTTATTCTTGCGAGCATGTGAAGTGGATGATTTGGGCCGTGAACTTCGTATTTTGTTATCGGAATCGTATTTTGAAATAAATGATTTTGGGCTGTGTCCCTAAGTGTTCGAAAGGCTTGAGACTTCTTAAACCCCAAATATTTTCAAAAACTCCCGAGATCGTAAAATGTTTTGTAAGATGTAAAATGGTTTTATTCTTATCTTGTAATTCAAACAGTTTTGATCAAGTGAATTATCTCGGGAAATATATTCACGATTTCTATGTTCTTGGAGTATGATATGTATGGCTCATCCTTGTATTTATACTTGCACTAGCAAAATAGTGGAGTTTTGCTAACCCCTGAGTATTCGGGGGGTGGATGTCTGTTTTGCATCCAGGTACTTGCAGGTTGCTGGGGAGCAATTCACAGGATCGTTACGAAGGATGATGGACGACGGCGATACTAATCACATGAAGACCGGTGTTGAGTATTTGGTGATGTCTTGTTTTGTCCTTCCGTTGTGTTGATTTTCCCTTATGCGGGAACGTTGATTTATGTTAACCCCTGTGTGGGTATGAGTTACGAGAAAGAGTAATGTATGGTTGATGTGTATGTTGTGGTAAAAGACCAAATCGGTCTAATGGTCCATTAATTACCCATGTCGGTATGTATTGTATTGTATTGTATTGTGGTGTTTCTGTATTTAGCCTGGTAGATCCTCATGGAGAGGGTCTACGGCACTGTAATATTTTCGAGTGGTTTGGGGGTGTTACAGCTCGCTAATATTCCTTAGCTGCATCCGATGCTGCCAGGTACTCAGCTTCTGTAATAGAATCAGCAACCGTGCTTTGCTTGGAACTCTTCCAACTCACAGCACCTCCATTCAATACAAACACATAACCAGTTTGCGATTTGAAATCGTCTCTGTCGGTTTCGAAACTTGCATCGGCGTAACCTCTTACAGCCAGCTCGTTTCCCACCCCTCCATAAACTAGGAAATCATCCTTAGTTCTTCTCAAATACTTTAGGATGGTTTTCACTGTTGTCCAGTGACTTTCACCTGGATTCGATTGGTATCGACTTGTCATACTAAGAGCAAACGATACATCTGGTCGAGTACAAATCATGGCATACATGATCGATCCAATAGCCGAAGCGTATGGTATCTTTCTCATGCGGGCTCGGTCATCATGAGTCTTAGGACTCTGAGTCTCACTCAGATGAATGCCATGTGACATTGGCAAGAGTCCTCTCTTGGAGTCTTGCATATTGAACCTCTTCAATATTTTATTAATGTATGTACTTTGACTCAGACCAATCAATCTCTTTGATCTATCTCTATAGATCTTTATCCCAATAATGTAAGCAGCTTCTCCTAAGTCTTTCATTGAGAAACAACTTCCCAACCAAGTCTTGACTGTTTGCAAGGTGGGAATGTCATTTCCAATGAGTAATATGTCATCTACATATAAGACTAAGAAAACAACTATTCTCCCACTAACCTTCTTGTACACACAAGGTTCATCTTCATTTTGAATGAACTCAAACTCTTTGACAGTTTCATCAAAACGAAGATTCCAGCTCCGAGAAGCCTGCTTCAACCCATAAATGGATCTTTGAAGCTTGCAAACCTTTTTAGAATTTTCTGGATGAACAAAACCTTCAGGTTGTGTCATGTACACATCCTCGAGTAAGTTTCCATTAAGGAATGCTGTTTTGACATCCATTTGCCATATGTCATAATCATAGTATGCGGCAATGGCAAATAAAATTCTAATTGATTTAAGCATGACTACTGGCGAAAAGGTCTCATCATAGTCAACACCATGAATCATCATAACCTTTTGCCACTAGTCTAGCTTTATAGGCTTGCAGATTATCATCCATGTCTTTCTTCTTTTTATAGACCCATTTGCACCCAATGGTTTTAACACCCTCAGGTGGATCTATCAAGTTCCAAACTTGATTGTCATACATGGATTGCATCTCAGACTTCATGGCTTCTAGCCATTCCTCGGACTCTGGTCCTGAAGCAGCTTCTGTATAGGTACTAGGCTCATCATCTATGAGTGATGCATCATCATCCTCTGTTATGAGATAACCATATCTCTCAGGTTCATGTCGCATCCTATCAGATATGCGTGGGACTTGTGTACTTTGAATGGGCTCTTCAACTGATTGTTGAGCTTGTTCGGTTTCCATCGGTGAAGCGATGTCTTCTTGTGGTTCTCGAGTTTCCTTGAGAATTACTCTTCTCCCACTGTCTCTTTTGGAAATAAATTCCCTTTCTAAGAATACAGCATTTCGAGCAACAAACACTTTGTTCTCTGTGGGATTATAAAAGTAATATCCTTTAGTTTCCTTAGGATATCCCTCAAATAAATATCTTTCAGATCTGGCTGCCAGTTTGTCAAACACTTGGCGCCTTACGAATGCTTCGCAACCCCAGATCTTTAGAAAAGACAAGTTTGGTCTTTTACCAGTCCATTTCTCAAATAGTGTCTTTTCAACTGCTTTAGATGGAACACGATTAAGGGTGAATGCTGTTGTTTCTAAGGCGTGGCCCCAAAATGATAATGGAAGCTCTGTTCGACTCATCATGGATCGAACTATATCTAATAAAGTTCGATTCCTCCTCTCGGACACTCCATTATGCTGAGGTGTGCCGGGAGGAGTAAGTTGCGAAACAATTCCACAACTCCTAAGATGATCATCGAATTCTTGGCTCAAGTATTCCCCACCTCGATCTGATCGAAGGGCTTTAATTGTCTTGCCAAGTTGATCCTGTACTTCATTCTGGAATATTTTGAACATTTCAAAAGATTCATGTTTATACTTCATAAGATAAACATATCCATATCGTCTAAAATCATCGGTGAATGTAATGAAGTATTGATATCCGCCTCTGGCATGAGTGCTAAGAGGTTTGCATACATCAGTATGTATTAGGCCTAATAGATCACTAGCCCTTTCTCCATCACCGGTGAAAGGATTCTTCATCATCTTGCCCAATAAACAAGATTCGCATGTCCCATATGATTCATAGTCAAAAGAGTCTAAAAGTCCATCATTATGGAGTTTAGAAATGCGTTTCTCGTTTATGTGACCAAGTCGACAATGCCATAAGTAAGTCGGATTAGAATCATTGAGTTTAGGTTTCTTGGATGCAATGTTATAGACTTCCAAAGTGTCGGACTCATCTATATCAATATTGTAAAGGCCAGTATATAACTTTGCAGTACCATAAAGCAAGTCATCAAAGAAATACGAATGATCTTATTCTTAATAAGAAAACTGTAACCTTCACAATCTAATGTAGAAACTGAAATAATATTCCTATTCATAGCAGGAACATAATAGCAATTGTTCAAAACTAACAAAAGCCTATTGGGCAAAACTAGATCATAAGTTCCTACGGCTAGTACAGCAACTCTTGCTCCATTGCCGACTCTTAGATCTACTTCCCCTTTCTTGATTCTCTCGCTTCTCAACCCCTGCACATTTGTACAAATGTGAGATCCACATCCAGTATCTAATACCCAGGAGTTAGAGGTAGATAAGTTAACTTCTATAACAAATATACCTGTGGCAGTCTCACTGCCCTTGGTACGCTTTAACTCTTCTAAGTAAATCTTGCAATTTCTTTTCCAGTGTCCTGGTTTATTGCAATGATGTCAATTTTCATCTTTCGGAGCTTTAGCCTTGAAACCCGGCCTAGTAGGGTCTTTAGATTTGGCAACTTTTGCCTTACCCTTTTCCTTGCCTTTGTTCTTAAAGGATTTCCCTTTGCTGACCATCAACACATGGCTTGGTTTCTTCTTAATATTCTGCTCAGCCGTTTTAAGCATCCCATGCAGCTCAGCAATGGACTTCTCCATCTCATTCATATTATAGTTCATAATGAACTGACCGAAACTTTCGGGCAATGAGTTTAGGATCACATCCGCGGAGTGCTCCTTAGAAAGTGGAAAACCAAGCCTTTCAAGATGATCAATATATCCTTTCATCTTGAGCACGTGAGCGCTGACAGATGTCCCCTCAACCATCTTGAAAGCATACAAGGCTTGAAAGGTCTCATACCTCTCTTGCCTAGCATGCTTCGAGAAAGTTTCCTTGAGGTGAGCATTTAGCTCATAAGCCTCCATATCCTCCAGATTCTTCCGAGTTACGGACAAATGGTGGCCAACATAAGACAACCGACATCAATGGAATCATCACAATGTTTCTTCCATTTGTCTTTTGTTGCTTTGTTTGCATTGTCAGCTGGCTCATCGGGAATTTCTTCCTCAAGAACATACAACTTTCTTTCTTGCTTGAGAACTATTCTCAGGCTCCGGATCCAATCCAGATAGTTCTTTGCCGTTTTCTTTGAGCTTGTCCTTCTCAAGGACGGATCGCAGTGAAATGGTGGATGTGTTGTTTGATGCCATTCTACAAAATTCAATATGCAAAATATTTAGTCACATTATTTTATTTCTCGAAAAATACTCCCACTAAAACAAAGTACCCTCAATTTACAACATTTGTAATTTTAGTGGGCTAAGATCCCATTTCGCACAATCCTAAACTCAGCTTTGGCATGACGCCTAGAATTGAGCTACTTTAGGTGGATAACTCTTTATCGATTACATCATATGTAACTCTTAGATTATATCATGGGATTTGGCATCGTATGCCCAAGCATGTTATAATCCCATCTTATGTCTTAAGGTTCAAAACTATTTTGATTTCCAAATTCATTAAACGTATAGGTATCACCATTACCTATCCTACCTTACTAAGATAATCTGAGTGCCCAGCTTTGGCATGACCCACTCATGGTGATTGAAGTCTTGATAGGTGTTTTTCAAATGAACGGCATTTTAAAATTGTAACGAGGGATTTTTATCCTATGTTAATGTCTATGTTTGCTAACATACATCTAAACATACATAGCATCACATACATGCATAAATTTAAACATACATCGCATCACATGACAATGAAAGCATAGGACCGTGTATAGCATGACCATAATCCTAACGTGATTTTCATGAGCCAACATGAAAATCACAAAGGTCAATCTAAAGGGTTAAATATGGTCTTCATTGATCTTCCCAACTCCTTGGAACGTCATACGCGATCAATTTGCTCCTCGAGTCCGTCTTTCTCGTCCTTCTTGTCTTCATTACATTAATGAAATTTAATACTACACTAATAAATTAAAATACAAGAAGTGAAAACGACACGCAGGCCGTAAAATAATAAACAATTTAAATAGACGACTCGCAGGCCGTAAAACCAATTATAATTAAACGACACGCAGGCCGTAAAACCATCCCATAAGAAATTAAATTATCCAATCACATTGGTCAATTTATGGTCATGCCATACACCACACACATACCATAAATAATTATCAAATAATTAATAAAAGCATGTAATTATAGAAATAAAAATTTGTCTAACAGTCAGACTATAAATAAAATTTGAGTCATCAAATGAATAAATATCGACTTGGCCGAGATGGTTGTCTATGTGCCCTGGGAACAGGTCCGCCCGGGTTCGAAACCCGGCGGTTGCAGTTGCAACATTTTGCAACTATTATTGCCAAATTTACTTTTATATTAAAAGGGCTTATAAAAAGAACTACTGAAAAGTTGGTCATGGTGAAGGACTGGATTTCAGTCCAAAGGACTCGGGTTCGAATCCTGCGTTTTGCGGAAATTATTTGCCATATTTTAAAAAATAATTTCTAGCCTTTTATAAAAGATCTGTGGTATACTTTCCAAATAAAATCTACAGACCACATGTTAACACGGCTCTCCAGTGTCCCATTGAACAGGGATCGAATCCCTGGAATTGCGGTAATAATTTTGCTGATTAAAATTGCCCATGGGTCCATACCCGACCCGACCCGACCCGGTCCTGACCCGACCTATCTCGGAACAGATCTGCTCTGCAGCTTCGAGCGAAATTCGCAAAATAAAAGCATAATAAATTTTTGACGATCCGATTTAATCAAATTAAACCAGAAAAATTATTTTATAAAATCCATATTTTATAAACATAATCAAGAACATAATTTACACATAAATATGTTCTACACAAACAATTAAATTACATGCAAGTTGGCTCCGATACCACTGTTGGGTTTTCTATGCATCAAATACAAAATAATCGGAGTAAAAACGCAGCGGAACAATAAATGTGAAAACCCAATTTAGGATCTCATGCAGTAATTTAATTGTTTAATTAAAGAGTTAATCGAATTACCTTAATACGATTGAACAGTTCTAGATCCGGACTAGAAGCAGATGAATATCTCCTTCCTCTTTTGGTGATCCACACACGAACAATTCCACAAGCCGAATTGCTATATCCTTACAAATTATATTGATAAATAGTACAACACAAATTCCTTACTAGAAGGATTGTACCATTGATCAAGATCAACTAAGGGAAGAGGATTAGACGACCGACGTCGTTCTTCTACTGCAAGAGGAAGTGGCCGATTTTTTTTCTTCTTCTTGGAAGGGGGCGATTTTTGTAGGAGTTCTTATGACAACTCCTTGTCATGGATCTCTTATTTATACTAAGTAATCCCTAGATTCAATAATCTAGTATTTGCTTAGTTGCCCCTCAACTTATTAAATAATACAATATATATAATATCCAATATTATATATATTACTTATTATTCAATCTCCTTCTAAATATAATATCCAATATTATATTTATTATTCCCAGTTGATATTTATTCCCACTTGTCTATAATTGTCGTACGTGCGACCCAAAAGGCTTATATTATGTTGGCAATTATTTAATACCTTATTAAATAATAAATCATAAGCGGCCTTTAGCAAGACATTATGATTACCCAAATAATATAAGTTAATAGTCCATTAAACCTTTTAACGTGTCAAATCCCTTTGTCACGCGATATCATATTTGAACTAAGTCATGGAGTCTGTCATACTTATTTATGTTCAAATGCTTTCTCGATCTTAAGTAGACTGATTGAATCAAATGACTCTTCATTTGAGCATGACCATGCATTTCCTTCAGTCCTACTTATCGAGGGGCCCAGCAGATATCTCTCTCACTTAAGAGAGGGACAAATCCCCATCTTGATTATTCATTTCCCTCTATATGACTCCCACTAATCCCGATCGCTAACCTTTATGATCACCATGTTTCAGATGACGTTGAATTACGTCAAGGCATAGCAGTTATCATGTTGGACTCTATGATAATCTCAGGTTCAAGGATTTATTGACATACTATTATATTGAGATTCACTTATGACATTTCCATGCAGTGATCTCAATGCGGGTCGGTCCAGTATTAGTTCTCCAACCAATACCCATAAGATTGATCCGTACCATACGCATAATCATCCGATGATTATCAATCAAACTTATACTAGTATATTAATCACTTGAGTCTCTACTCAACGCGATTTTACTAGGGACGTTTGAATAATCTTATTATTCGTGAATAACTATTATTCGATTATTATAATATTAAAACATGCACACATTATAATAATCAATGAGAAATAAATGATATCAAATAACTTTATTTAAATGTGACAATTACAAATCTAGGCACATCGAATGTCCTAGGGCACTATTCCCAACATGATACGTAGAGGCACGGTGCTTTCGGTGCTCGGGAATTTCCAAAGGCTCGTTTGATTGGATTCGTGTTGTGCTCGGAATCAGGAAGATATCATCAAAGGTCTATAAGGGTATGATCTCTTAATTTATCGTCGTCAATTTTATATTCGTTTATACGATGCTTGATCGATCCGTTTTGGAGTTTGGTTTTATCCGGTTGGACCGGTTTATTTTCCGCTGCGTAATTCGATTTTAATCAACGAATCCCAATACATGCGCGATCAAAATGGCACCTTTCGAGGCACTCTATGGTAGGCGGTGTAGATCGCCATTATGTTGGGACGAGGCTTCGGAGCTAGTCGGAACGGAACCGGATATGTTGATAAAGAATAAGGAGATGATTTCTATTATCAGGGACCGGTTGTTGACTGCCCAGAGCCGTCAGAAATCTTATGCTGATACTTGTCGTTGACCTTTGTAATTCAAAGTGGGAGACCATGTTTTACTCAAGGTGTCGCCGACCCGAGGAGTTTTCCGCTTCGGGAAAAAGGGTAAACTTAGTCCGCGGTATATCGGACCATTTGAAATCTTAGACAGGGTTGGAGATTTAGCTTATCGCTTGACGCTTCCTCCAGCTCTGAGTCATGTCCATAGCATTTTTCATGTTTCCCAGTTGAGGAAGTACGTGCCGGATCCAAGTCATATTATCGACTATAGTGAGATCGATGTAGCCGAGGATGTTACCTTTCCGGAGAGATCGGTGTAGATCCTTGAACGTCGTGAGAAGTGTCTTCGGCACAAAACCATACTGTTGGTTAAAGTACAATGGTAGAGACATGGGGTCTAGGAGGCGACTTGGGATACGGAAGAGAAGATGCGATCGGAATACCCCAAGCTTCTTATTTCTTAAGTTTTGGGACAAAACTTCTTTTTAGAGGGGGAGAATGTAATACCCGTACTTTATGTGAATTGTTGGCTCTGACATTCCTTCACTTTTGTTACTCTGTAAACACTTATTGATATGTTGTCGATGTTGATTTTATAGTTTCGTACCTTTCAGATCATACTCGTGTTGTTTAGACCTTTCGGCAGTGTTTTGAGATAGACAGATAGCGTACGCTAGGCCTAAGCTAACACACGCTATTTATACTTGAGTAGCGCATGCTATCATTGAGTCTTAGCGCACGCTAGAGGTCCAGGCTTGGCATAGGCAGTAGTTGATTCTACCCTCTGGACTAGCGGTTATCACGCGCTAGGCATTAGCTAACGCACAATATTCGTGTTGAGTAACGCGCGCTAGCATCGCCTATAGCGCACGCTAATGGGCTGAGTCGGCAGGGGCAGTGAGGTGTTTTTATTTTCTGGACTAGCATGTAACGCGCGCTAGGCCTGAGCCAGCGCACGCTATTGGTGTTGCGTAGCACGCGCTAGCGCCCAGATGTAGCGCACGCGAGCGGGTTTGGGCAGTGAGCTAGAATTTTTGCAGGATACCAGTTAGCGCACTCTAAGGTGTGGTAGAGCGCGCTAACGTCGCCGGTCAGAAGCTACTGGACTACCGAGTGACCCCGTTAGCGTATGTTAGCCCTGATTTTTAGTGCGCGCTAACCAGGCCCAGTATATAAGTGAGGGTCAACCTTGTTCCTCGTCATTTTTCACCTACTTCACTCATTTGCAACGGGAAAACTTGAGAAGGTGATTTGGAGGCGATTTGGGGGCGATTTTCATCAACTATAATCATCTTCGGTTGAATAACAAAGGTCACACAACATTTAATCCGTTTCTACCTTCCAAATCAAGGTAAATTCCTTAGAACCCTAGGTTTGGGAATTTTTAGGGATTTTCTTAGATTCGTCCGATTTATCCATTTTGGAGTTTGAGATCCTTGAGATTATGATGTCTACCCTGTACCCATGTTTCCCCTATGATTATATGGATGGTTATATGCCTTATTCGGTTTGAGAGGGTTTGGATGATTTCCAAACCTCTAGGTGATTCTCCTTGTAGTTTCGTGAATCGTGGGCGGATTTTGGGAGTTTCTTCGTGTGATTTGAGTATGGATTATTGACTATCATATTCCTTACGAATCGTTTAGGTGCCGGAAGTGTGTTTTTGGACCTACCAAACTGTGTTCTTTTCCTTCCGATTCTCGATGTCTCAAAGGCAAGTATATGTTTATGATTGTACGTTCTCTACTTTTAAAGTAAGGTATATGAATGGCATGATTGTATATATTCACTATGGTACGGACCGACGGGTCCTCTGAGGGTTCCGTAGCCTTTGGTGTAGTTCTGCGAATATTTTGGGTTAACCACTCTAGGACGGACCGACAGGTCCTCTGAGGGTTCTGTTGCCTTTGGTGCGGTTCCACGGTTAATCATGTATGTATTGAATGTGATGATATGAGATTTAGTTATTCCGGAATACTAATATTAAATTGATGAAATGATGATTACATTTACTTTATTGTAAATAAGTATTGTGTTTCATATTCGATATACTTGTACTAGCTATTCGACGGCTAACTCCTTTATGGGGGAAATACCTTTCATGTATTTAAGGATCCAGGAGAGCGGATAGGCATGTACCGGGTCGGCACGAAGATGATGGGCAAGTGTGATGTTGTGTCTTGTCACTGGTTATGTTTTGTATTTCCTCCATTCAATGATGTTGTACTCGAATGGTTTTTGAGTACTCGAGTACTGTTTTTGGTTTCCTTGATGTTTTGGCCTGTGTTGCCATGGTATTGATTCTTAATGTGTTGTACTCGGTTTTATTGGATATTGTCTTGGGTGTCAACTTTATTGTTCTCCATTTGATTATGCTTGGACCTTATCGATCAAAGTTCATGGTTTCGCGTGTGAAAAGCCTTGTGGGTCCCACGGCGCTGTAATATTCCCTGAATAACTTGGGGGTGTTACACTTATATGATCCTTGTCATGCATTGATGTGAGCAGGTTGCGATTCAGATTGTAGTGTGTTTGTCGTTCCGTTGGCAGGAATCGTTGTTGTGAGGAGTTTAGGTGCGATCTTATTGCATGTTCAGCAGGAATAGCGCATGCTAAGATCATGGAGTAGCGCGCGCTATTATGCGTCATTAGCGCATGCTAAGTCCATGGAGTAGCGCGCGCTAACGGGAGTTCTAGAAATGAGGCAGAAGCTACTGCCTTAGACTAGACAGTCGTTAGCGCACGTTATGGGGCATGTAGTGCATGCTATGGTGCGAGAGTAACGCACGCTATCGAGAGGGTAGCGCATGCTACCTGGTAGTTTGGGTTCACTCTAGTAGCTACTGGACTGGGATGCAGGATTCGTTAGTGCGCGCTAAGGTTCGATGATTAGCACACGCTAACTGTGTGATTGTGTAGAACGTATTTCGATAGCGCATGCTAATCTGGGATGATTAGCGCATGTTAATCTGTCCAGTATATATACTGGACGGCGGTTGAGAATCTTCATTTTTTTTTCATTTCTTCCTCTTCTCTCCGCGGGTGTGAGTCAAGGGTGACTAGGGTTCGTGACCTTGGCCGATTTTGCTCAATCCAAAGGTGTGTTGGAGTATCATAAGTAATTATAACATCGTTTAATCCATTGTTCTTCGTCGGATCGAGGTAATCCCTTGGTTTCTCTTCGAGTTGACTTTTTGTCGATTTGTTCTTCATTTTGGAAATTATCCATTTTTGATGAATTGATTGGCGTATAAACATTATTTTGAATATATTCTATGGATTGTATATCTATATCCTTGATTCGTTCAACCCGATTGGTGATTTCGGTGTTCTTGGAGGTTTATGAACATCTAATATTCGATTAAATGTTCGAATGAGTTTTCCTTCGATAGTTTGATGTGATTTCCGTTGTTGTTGATCTTGGTCCTCATTGTGATCATGTTTTCGTTGTTTCTTACAAAGGTTGTAGGGTTTGAGACATTGCGGTCGAGCCGTGTTCGTCGGAGATTCGCGTGTTGATTCGAGGCAAGTATCTTGTTATACAACTTGTGTCCTGCGATTAGATATCGTGTGTTGGGTTGTAATGGTTTGTTTTCCTTGAAAATGTGGTTCGTGTGAGTTAGTTATGTGTTGTGCATTATGAAGGCTTAGTGATGACTGTGTTATTTTGGTATGGGTATCGCATTGTATTATGTGTGCAAGACTCTGATAATCGTGCTGGTTTGGTTGTACACATGGTTGTGCAATGTACGTGTGTATTGATCGTGAGTTATGTTGGTTGTGTGTCGCTGATTAATGACGGTTGTTGTGATTATTGAGATTGTGTTATGTGCGCGTGATGCATGACTTCGTGGTGATCAATGTGATTGATTGATATGTTCGTTGTTGATGGATTGTGAACGTGAGTAGTGTGTTGTGATGCTAAGTTCACTCGTGTGGGTTCGGCGGGGCCTACGAGGATTAAGGACAGTTGATCCTGGGATCGAAACTTAGTATGTGGTACTGAAGTTCAGTCGTTCGGGTCTAACGAGGCCTAAGATGACATATGGCGGTCGATCACGGGGTCAGGGCACAGTACGTCCAACTGTGTGGGTTCGACGGGTCCTACGGTAACTCATGGCAGGAGATCACGGAGTCAGGACTAGATGTAGTGATAGTTTTGGTTGGCATAGTCCCTGCGGGTTGATGAACCTACGGAGCCACATGACAAGAGATCACGAATGTTATGTTTGTTGTGTTTGACACGTGGCAAGAGTTCACAGTGTTATGATTATTGTGTTTGGCATAGTCCGTGCGGGTTGATGAACCTACGGAGCCACGTGACAGGGGTTCACGAGTGTTATGAGCATTGCATGTGGTATATGTGACAAGAGTTCACAAGTGTCTTGATTGATCATTGAGTATGTTATAATGTAAAGGATTTTGACAAACTTAGGACATGAGTTCCTAAAGGATTTTGACAAACTTAGGACATGAGTTCCTAAAGGGTTCTGACAAACTTAGGACATGAGTTGCTAAAGGATTTTGACAAACTTAGGACATGAGTTCCTAAAGGATTTTGACAAACTTAGGACATGAGTTCTTAAAGGATTTTGACAAACTTAGGAGATGAGTTCCTAAAGAATTTTGACAAACTTAGGACATGAGTTCCTAAAAGATTTTGACAAAATTAGGACATGAGTTCCTAAAAGATTTTGACAAACTTAGGACATGAGTTCCTAAAAGATTTTGACAAACTTAGGATATCAGTTCCTAAAGGATTTTGACGAACTTAGGACATGAGTTCCTAAAGGATTTGCGTTTTCTAAAATTCCCTTGATGACGGTCCATTTTGTGAAGATTTCACTTGTGTTGGTTTCTATATTATTAAAACTTCTAGGGAATAGGTGATAGGTAGATTTGCGTTTGGTAGAGTGGGGTTGCCTAATTTATGATTTGTAATTGTTTGTTACATTTGGTATAGTTTGATACTTTCACTAGTAAAACGGTGGAGTTTTACTAACCTCCGAGTAATCGGGGGTGGATATTTGTTTTGTGTCCAGGTTCATGCAGATTCGTGGGAGCAGTCGTAGGATCGGCACAAAGGATGATGGGTTGGGATACTAATCAAGAGTTATGGAATGCAGCTGTTGTTGTTGTGTCTTTGTATTATTTCTGAGTGTGTTGTATCATTTTGTATTTTGGACCCCATTGTGGGTATGAGTTGTAATCAAATTCTTACAGTTTGATTTGGTTGTGTGACCTTATCGGTCCGTGTCTTTATGCTGCTTGACCCCGGCCGGTCACACTTTTGGTCGTATGATTGTGTTCAGTCTGGTGGGTCCTCGAGCGTGGTGTCCATGACGTGTAATATTCCCGGTTGGTTTTTGGGGGTGTTACATTTTATAGGGTCCCAAAACAGGTGGGGAGTAATTGCGGATAAAAGTGACATAATTCTCTTTAATCCTTCAGCTGAAAGGTTATCTCCATAAATAGTCTCATTAAATTCGGACGTTGCATTATGGAGTGTGAAGAGTCATATTCCAGAAGACAACTTCTCAACCTGGCTCATTTCAGTCGGGACCAAATCAGTTGTTTTCAGCCTCCAAAATTCAGCTGAGTTTTCAACCACCAAAAGTCAGTTGAGTTTTCATCCTGAAAAAATCAGGTGGGTTTCCAATCTCCAAGAAATCAGCTGGGTTTTTCAACCTCCAAAAAGTCAGCTGGGTTTTCAGCCACCAGAAATCAGATGGGTTTTCAATCTCCAAAAAAATCAGCTGAGTTTTCAACCTTGCCCACGCCCACGCCCACGTCCGAGCCGAACCGAGCTGGTAGGTGGCGGCGGTGCGCGTGTGGTCTTTGCATCATTGGTCCACTAGTGTATACTACTAACTTATTGAACTACGCATGCTTCTTCTTACTAATGAACTAATCAAGAAGGCTTTAATTTTCCAATGTGGTACCACTTTAACTCTTCACCATTTCAATTAAATGGTCAACTTTAATCATTTATTTCTCTCTCATTGGAAATCGGCTTTGAGAAAAATAAAATCTTATGTTCATCTTCTCGAAACGTAGATTTCATAATTCAATATTTAATTCCCAAAAACTAAATATTTTATCATCATTAAATTAGTTTAAATTGAGTCAAAACTCATTTCTCTAAAATCAATTTCCAACAATGACCCGCATTTTAATGTTTGTTTATGTGTATTCCCTACGTGATTTTATTGTTTTATCTTATGGAATTGATTTATGCATTCTACATTGCGATAGTATGGATGGATTATTGATGATTGTGAATACTGTAAGTAATGTTTACGAAGTCTAATTCTAGCAAGTACATTGTTTATATGTTTTATTTCGCCGACATAAAAGCGATGATGTTTTAAAAAATAATCTTGAAAAACTTGTTGTTACTCGAGGACTCGATGGGATCTATGGGGTCAATGCTAGAGCGTTGGATCACAAATGGTAGTAATGGTGAGTAAAGTTCTCGACGGATCTATGTGAGTTGCTGGATCAGTTATTCGATACTTACCAAACTTTAGATACCTGAGGAGGTCTTTAGGAGTAATCATATATGTATACAAGGATTACCAAGCTTTAGAGATTATGAGGTCTGTGGGAGATGTAATGAGTATATTGGAGGATTATCGACTCGTAGAGGTCTAATGAGGTCTCTGGGGTGACAATGGAATGATTTGAAAAAAAGTATTTTAAAATGTATTGCATATATCTTTGGTACTTGGCTAGAATGGTGACGTGATAACATGTTACATGTTATTGGAAAAGTTGATGTTATTGTAACATCAAGTTTGGATGGAAATGAATTTTGGATCAAAGACCCATTAGTATCTCAAAGAGAAAATATGTTTTGGGTCGAGAACTCTAAACGATTTTGCAATGACTTTCGAGTAGGATTTGAGAATTTCTAAACAGTTTTAATTATAAAACCATCCAAACTTTTGAGAATATTTTAAACTCATTTTCGTTCATATATCAACAAATACCAATTTTCTCTTGGAACTGTTTAATTAGCTTGACAACATGTGGGAATTTTTAATAGAATATTATCGAGAATTAGCATATCTGTTGAACTCGTAAAGTGTAACTTGTAATGGATGGTTTGAATGTGGATGGTGTGAAGTGCTTTTTGATGTTGTTAAATGTATCTCATACATTCATTTTATTTGCACTAGTAAATTCCAGTTATAACTTCTTTAGGAGTGAACATGTCTTATATGTTCAGGTTATGTGATCGTGAGGAGCAACACATGGTAGGTACGAGGATGGCGAGTTGCAGCGATAGTAAGCTCCTACAGTATTATAGTTCCGTTATTTGTCAGTATTCGAGTTGAAACATTATAGTTCTCGAGTACTTTGTAATTGTCTTTTATTATTTGAATTTTGTACGGGTATCGTCGAGAGTTTACTGAATTTCAAAAGATTTTGAGTTTTTTAAATAAGCCGTACTTTGTTGACCTTGTTGGTTGGTGTAAGTAAGTTTACTGATTAATCCTTGTAGGAGCATTTAAGGCTTTGTAATTTGCCCCAAAAGTCTTGGGGTGTTATAGAATCTTGAAGTAAAAAACGTCCTAGTGATATACTCCCTCTGTCCCAGCCAAAGGTTGACAGAGGGTGTATATTTGGTGTATTTTAGGTAATGATTGGTATAAGTAATGATGATTAAATGTGTGGTGGAGATTAAAAAGTAAAAAATATTGATGATGAATGAGTGGTGGAGATTAAAAAGTAAAAGTGATTGTTTGATTTGATTGTAAAAAGTGATATATGTAAACTTACTAAAGGGAGTACTTTTTGATAGAAATGTAAACCTTTGGGCGGGACGGAGGGAGTACTTGCATATGCCCGAATTTCAAAAATATCCACATAAAATTCGAAGTTAACTCTCAAACCAAAGCAAACCAAACATACCTAGTATATCTCGCTTGAGAAGTGCAGGGAGGGTAAGATGTCTGAGACCATGCTACCTATTACGGTAGGGAGGTACATTCAGTGAAGGCCTTGAACAGTGCACAACAACATATTGAGTGAAAAATACAATGAGAAGCAAATGATACAATGGCTACTTCACTCCCGATGAACGCAAGTCTAAACACATTATGTTGCGGATTGTCTACACCGCAAATGTGGGAATCTAAAATATTTGAAATATCATAAAATTGTTATATTGCCAAAATATCTGCAGTCGGTATAAAATTTTATTTCTGACAGTGACATATTCTCCAAAAAACTGGAAGCATATTCCATAACAATTTTATCTAAATACCATCATAAAACTCGTTTCAGATAAGTCCACAACCTCAATACGTATACTAGGTTCACAACATAGCGGCTAAATCAACCTGTTTATATATATATATATATATATATATATATATATATAGAGGTAGCAGGGATTCGGCTATATGCTGAAGAACTGGGTGCGGAATTCGCCGGGGTGCGGGGGTGCGCCGGGATTCGCTGGGGGTGCGTACGGGATGCGCCACGTGGCGTGTCGACGAATTTTGGGGAAGGGGTGCGGGGATGGGGGTGCGGGAAGCATTGACCGTAACTTTTCTTCAACGCCTTCACTGCTTCCGTCGTCGTCTTCGACGATTTCTGCTACTCGACGACGCCGTCGTCGTCTCTGCTACTCGATCTGGTAAGTAACCCGTTGCAGGTGGCCGTAAAAACAGAAAAAGGGAAGAAAATGGATGACTGCTGTGTTGTTTGTGTATATATGTGTATGTATAGGTTTTGTGAGGTAGAAGAAGCGTACTAAGAACAAGATTGGGAAAAGTCAAAAGTCAAAAATGTTTAATAAATTACATCTCCAATAATTCTTGTTTTTTATTTTTTTGACACAAACCCAATAATAAGGGTCCACCAAAAGTTAAAGAATATGACAAAGAATAATGTTTTGGCCACAATATATTTTATAGTATTATTAATTTTATTCTTTTGGCCCATAATTTATTTTATAGCATTATTAGTTTGAAAGAATAATGTTATTAGTTAATTATTTATATATTTTTATTAAACTATCTGGTACTTGTTTAGTCTATTTGTTTTTATTTCAGTGAAACTATTGCATTTTAATGAATTTTGTATTTTGTTGCATCTAAATATATATATATATATATATATTTATATATGTCGTATCCCCCCACACCCGAATCCCCATATTTTCAAATTTAGCAAATTCTCGTATCCCCGTACTACGCACCCGCACCGTGCTTCTTTTATATATATATATATATATATATATATATATATATATATATACTCAATTATATGCCACATAGCATTATTAGTATCACCATAGAAGCTCATCTATTTCACAACTATTACTCGCCCGATCTTCAAAATAACTCTAATCTAGAATATCCTTAAACCTTATGCAACTCTTGTCCTAAAAATCGGCCTGGGAGGCCGCCTAGGCGCTAAGCGGCCGTCAGACGTTTCGATTATGACCTATGTGCTTGTACTATGCATCTGGGTGATTAATCGACCGTCTAGGCGGCTGGGCGAGCACTTAGGAATGTAAGTTGGATGTGCATCTAGGCGGCGGGGCAGACGATAGGCGAAACTGCATTTTTTATTTTAGTGGTAACATAAATTAATAGATTGAGATAGTGTGTATATGGACTATTATACCTATATCGATGTTTAAAACTTTATTATATGATTGACTATATATCTATTTCAACAGTTTAAATATTAAATATTTTTAATTATTTTGCACATATAATTCTTATATATAAAAATGATTGAAATAATAAAAAAAAATTCACCTAGGTCGGTTTATCTCAATTAATTTTCGTTAATTTTTTGGGAGCTAGACGTGAGCAATCCGAACACCTGGCGTCTAACGTTTTTTAAAACATTGATGTAACTCAACATTCCTCATCACAATTCATCTCAAATCATATTATTTATCCAAGTCGGTTCAACACAATTTATCTCAACAATATAACATTAAACATCAGAAAACCAATTATACATACATCAAACACACAATTGTGTAAATCAGGGGCGGAGGGAGGGGGTCCAAGTAGAGGTCCCCAAAAAAACCGGAACCGAAAACCGAACCGTGAAACCGGACCGTATTGGACGGTTCTGGAACCGGAACCGTGTTAGACGGTTCCGAACCGGAACCGAAACCGTGTCCAGACGGTTCGGTTCGCCTTCAGAATATAACCGCGGTTCCGTTTGAACCAGAATCAACCGTGGAACCGCGAACCGTTCGGAACCGCCGGTTCACACTGTTCCGGAACCGGGAACCGTTGAAGAAAAGGGAACCGGAACCGTTGAGAAAGAAAAGGAACCGTTGATAAAAAAAACTCATCCTCCACATGCAAACTCATCCTCCACATGCAAAGTTGGTTTTTAAAATTAAAAAACAAATGGAGCAGTTCCGGAACCGCCGGTTCCCGGTTCGAACCTAAACCGTAGCAATAAGTTACCGGTTCGGTTCCGGTTCCCATTTCCGGAACCGTAGAACCGGCGGTTCGGTTCCGGTTCGAACCGGAACCGTGGCCATCTCTACCATAAACCAAACATGTATGACCCAACCACACACACGAACCATACTATATATCATTTCAAACACTTGTACTTCAAACTACAATATACAATACCATCATTTCAACATATTGCAATTGGAACCCGACAAGTGACAATACGATTTTATTTATATTAAAACTCAAATCATATAATCACACATATTAATAAATATAATTCGCATACACCTATCGTCATGTACAAAGAGAGATCATTTCAGATCCTCCTCCAAATTAATGGTCCACATTTATATCCAAAATACATACCCTTTCAAACCATATTACTCACTTGTAAAAATTAAATCAATTTTAAAACGTATCGTGGTATCGTGACTATTGTTATAACGGAAGTTGGCATTCGTTTGAACTTTTTACTTGTTAATGGTAACTAATATTATGGGTAATTATGTGATACTTGATGGGTATCCATTGGTTATGTTATATTATGGGGGTTGTGGATGGGATAAAACCTGAACGATGACTATTTGTGATGTTGTGATATGGCTGTTGTGGTGGGGATAAAATGTGAATGGTACACACTTATGATATTATGATATGGGCGACAGTGGAGAGATGGTACTCCTTTGTGATATTATCTGAAGTATACATGTTATGATACTGCACGGTCCTCTTGGTTGCGACTTTGAGAGTCGTATTGATTGCGATACTCATTTGTATATGTATTACTTGTGATTTAAATATGATTTTGGTGAATACAGGTTGAACCATATATGTATTGTAATCTCATAATGTTAGATATTGTTCTCCGATCTCGGTGGGGCTTGGCATGCCATGCCATACCAGGTAATTTGCTTGGAATAGTTCATACGAATATTGATTTTGCTTCCCGGATGAAGTGGACATGTTGAACACTTCGACTGTGAACTCTCTTAATTTATAATGCGTATAGCTCGGGACTATAAACTATTCTAAGTTTTGTACATTTTTTTTTAAATTAAATTCTGCCATATCCGGTGGAATTGCTCCTTATATGTAAATTCCAAAATCTTATGATAAAATACAAAATTCTCACTTTTCAAATAGCATAGTAGTCTAATCTGGAATTTACAATACACCCTGATAAATTTGAAGTGTTGCACCAACATAGTCCTGAAGCACTTACTTATAATTGAGGTCTACAGCCTCATGAGTACATACAAGATTATTCTAAAATTTTCAAAGATGTTAAAATAAGTTGATTTAAAATTTTCAGAATACTCTGTTTATTTTACAGAGATATGCTCTTTAGATTTAAAGAGATTTTGTGACTACTGTAAATGCTTAATTTAAGAGCTAATATTGAATGTCTTCAATTGCAAAATGACGCTTCTACCCATAAAAATATTAACAAGTGTTGTTTTCCGTTGTTTTCTAGTATAATTGTAAAACAAGCATGTTAAATTTATTCTCACCTGCCCTTGAAGATGAAAATAAAAGATGATATTCATTACTCATCACTTGCACAATCACTGCACATGACGAACTGCAAATAATGGGTGATGGAATATACAAGACACGAGCGACGGATATGAAGATGATCATTACATGTCTCTTGCTTATTTACCACATGTCCATAATATAACAATTCGTCTTTGTTGCTCGTACTCTCCCTAACCAACAAATCCATCAATTTGGAGAAGTATTCAACCCAAAAAGGCAGAAAAAGAAACTATACGCTTTCTTCGTCAAATACCAGCAAACTACTACGTGTAATACAGATTAAGTCTCTTGTGTCATTAGGCGTCAAATGGCAGTTGGGTGATAAATTCATTACGCCTCTCGTGTCATTAGGAGTCAAATTGCAGTTGGGTGATAAATGCACTCACATAACATCACTGCTAAAAAGCTTGAACTCTTTGGCATCACGAATCAACTGTCTTGTAGACGAAAATGCCCCCATAAGTCCAACGCATGTGAAAACTACTATAATAGAGTTGTTAGTCCAATAAGCTAAGGATGACTTGGTTGGTTTACACGTCATGTTGTAAAGAAGCATCGGTAGTACAAAATCAAGAGGGATGAAGCCAAAGGCACCCACAACAGCATTAATGTCCCCGAAGAAAGGAAGCATAGCAGCTATAAAACCACATAATATTACGTATAGGGATCGAAGGATTATTCTTGGGATCAAGTTTCGTTTGGAGAAAATGCCTTGCTTCACGTCGGCTGATTTCTTTTCCATAATCTCATAAGCTACTTGAGAATAGACCTAAATAATAAAGGTTTTTATACTAAAATTCATAATGCAGGTAACACTGATTTGGAAAAAGAAATACAGAAAAACTAGTGCTGAGGTTTGGGGTAATTGCAAAAGAACCAAGCTTATCTTGAAAATTATGAATACTACACTTGATATGTGATGTGATTCCAACTCTACACCGGCTTTTGCCCCCACCGGTTACTTGACATAACAGAAGCTGATGTCATCAAATATTTTACAGGTATACATCTCAACTTTTCCAAATCTTACAAAGAGCTCCAACTTTTGGGCTGCGTATTTGTATTTTTTAGAGAGTTGGGGATGTAAGTGTAAAATATAAGTAGAAATTGGCGTATTTGCAATGTCTAGAAAATTGAAAAGCATAATTGTAAAACCTATTTTGATGAGATCTGTAGTTTCTGTTAGCCCCGTTAACTGTATGTGCAAAATGTAAGGCAGATATAAACCTCACTGTAGTTTTTTGGTAAATTTCAAAATTCGCTGGATTCTTTGTAATTAGGCCAAAACCTCAAGGGTAGTTTTGTAATTACACCACCACCTCAAAAGAAAAGGAGGGCCATGTTTCACAATTACAAACACACTCGATAGTTGTTTTTATTTTACAGACTGCACCTCGTTAATGGGGGGTGTATTTGTTAAGCAAAACTAAACAGTAAGAATGTATTTTAAATCTTTTGAAAGATAACTTCGTTTGTTTCTGTAATAGACTAAACCTCAAGGGTATCTATTGCAAATTAACCCTTTTATTAATTGAGGGTGCGGGTAGACACTGAAAATAAAAGCATGAACTCACGAGGCCAATGGCGAAAAGCTGAAGGAGAACGAATATGATCGCGAGACCTAAAAGCCATACCGGAGCCAGGGAAGGCCCCTCATCAGGCATTAAGCTTTTGAGAATATTGGAATTAGATTTATTGCCAAATACCCAATATCCAGAAACTGCAGCAGAGTAGAATGTCAAGAAAATTACAGTGTAACACATTATTAGGCCTTTCACCATCTTTCCTGTGGCTGGAGGAGCCAGCGTTGCCTGTAATGATCGACAAAGGAAGTACAATGATGTCATAATTAGTACATTAAAATCGCAATTGCTTATATAGTTTCAGCTGTAGAATTTTCTTATAATTGATGTGTACTTTCCAAATTCTAGGCGTAGAGTAGGAAATAGTTAAACCCGAAGAGATAAGCAAATTACAAAATTAATCCCGTAACTTTAGAACGGTAGGAAAATAATCCTATAAAACCTACTTTTGCAAATAAAAAATATATTGTAAAAACAACTCAGGTTTGGTTCTGCAAATGCACGGTCTGCAAAGTAGTCCTCTCACTATATACAAATTTCAATTTTGGTCCTAATTTCACTTGGATTACAAACCACGTGAGTGGCACGTGCAATCCTAATTGCTAGTGAAATTAGCACCAACACATAAATTTTTATATAGTTACAGGATCCTTTTGCAAACTGGGTGCTTTACGAGATCCAAAATCGAGATGTTTATATAGTTCCACAACTATTTTGCAAACCATGCAATTTACCAAACAATTTTGCTGAAAAAATATCAGAAAAGCTTAGAAATGGGAATGAGAGATTTATGTCACCTGTATTTCAGGTAAGATACCATTCCCAAATATGGCAGCTAAAATGGATATGGAATTGAATGCGCTGAATAACCTCGATGATTCTGATGCTTCTAAAGAGTAGTCCCTGCGAGGTGCATTCTTTGAGGTACCTTCAGCCAAAACAACAATATCAGCAGCTTTATTCAAGCACACCGTAACAATATGCTTATAATGAACTTGGCAGTAATTGGATGATTTTTCTAGTAGCTTTAAACACAAGACTGGAAAGAAATTTACCTGCATTAATACAAGCGCCGACCACGAGAAAAGTGTAGCCCAAGCTCAAAACAAGTGAGCCGAAATTAATATGCCTTAGAGAATGGAAGCTTGGAAACTGAGACAGAAGTATCATAACTGCTGACACCATTATTATGAAATGATACAATTCCAGTGACCCGTCCGGATACATTTCTGAGTACATGATCTAACACCAGAAAAAAAAAGAGACAAGGATTGGAGTTCCGAATATACATATATATATAAAATGTATAGCATCATTGGTAATCCCGAGGTTAAGCCTTGTTATAACAACAACAACAACATCTAAGCCTTAGTCCCAAAATGATTTGGGGTCGGCTAACATGAATCAAACTTTGAAACCGTCAATAATCGTTACATAAATAACATAAAGGGAAAAAAGAGGGAAAAAGTAGAGAAAAAAGCAAATAAAAAAAGAGAATGAATGAAAAAAAAAAAAAAAAGAATCAGACTCCATCCACCATCCGTATTCTTTCCCGCCACATTTGCCTCTCCATCGCCATACTTTCTCCAATTCCAAGAAACCGCATATCATTTTCAATCATCTTTATCCAAGTTTTCTTGGGTCTTCCTCTACCTTTCACAACATTACTTGCTCCCCAACTTTCTAGCCTCCTCACTGGGGCATCAATAGGTCTTCTTCTCACATGACCAAACCATCGTAATCGATTCTCCATCATCTTGTCTTCTATAGACGCAGCTCTTACCTTCTCTCTGATCACCTCATTTCTGAGCCGATCCTTTTTTGTATGACCACACATCCATCGTAACATACGCATCTCTGCCACATTCATCTTTTGAACGTGACACTGTTTTACAGCCCAACACTCGGTGCCATATAACAGCGCAGGCCTAATTGCCGTGCGGTAAAATTTACCCTTTAATCTATGAGGCATGCCGGTATCACATAAAACCCCTGTGGCACTCTTCCACTTCAACCACCCTGCCTTTATTCTGTGAGCCACATCGCCATCTAGCTCTCCATCCTTTTGGATAATAGATCCAAGATACCGAAAGAAAGTGGATCCATGAACAACTTTCCCATCAAATGTGATCATCCCCGCCTCTCTATCACTGTTTTCGCTAAACCTACACTCCATATATTCAGTCTTACTTCTGCTCAGCCTAAAGCCTCGAGCTTCCAAAGTATCCCTCCAAAGTTCCAATTTCTGTTGCACTCCAACCTTCGTTTCATCAATCAATAAAAAAAATTATCTTTCAATTTAAAAAAAAAAATCCCTTGATATTTGTTTCACTTTTACATACTATCTCTTCGAGAGGGGCGTATTTGCTAGGCAGAGACAAACGCCAAGCGAGTGTTTATAACACTTTAAGGGGAGTATTTAGATGTATGAAAAGTAAATATTCCTAATAGAAGAATATATGAATATTGTATCAGTTACATGTCCGATATCACATGTATCCTGCTACCGAGTCTCTATGTGAATAAAATCTGCTCTGTCTTAACCTCTGTTCAAGACCAATATAGTTATCTTGAAAGTCGAAGAAGCAAAATACCTAAACTGCTGTACCTGGAGACACTCCCCTGCTAGCAGAATGGCTCCTATGCTGATGCCTGTATTTATTGCTGTCTGAATAAATATCACGAAATAGAACATCCATCCAGATCCTATTAGAAATCAAGGCACAAATTAGAATATACTAACCTCCGTTTTTATATACTTGCAACACAAGTCGAATCCCGCCGTTCAATGTATAAGTTTGACCATTAATATATTTTATTGTATATTAGTAATAAAATATGAAAAAAATAATATTTTGAAAATGCACATGGAGATAAATCAACAACATTCTTACATACCAACATTTATTCTTATATTGGCAGAAAACAATACAATCGAAGGCTAGTAAATGAATAGTGCAAAAACTGAACTGTTGCAAGTAAAAAAGAAACAGAGGTAGTATTGTGGAGCTAGTATCTTAGTATTATTCTTTTATTTACTCACTTCACATAAACTATGTTCTTTGATTTAGCAAAGCCATTTTTGTGGGAAACTATGGTCATTAGTTGGCATCTATTGGTAAATTTTCAACCGAATCTCATGATCTCGGGAAATGGTAGTCATAATTTCACTTAGACAGCTTTGACTATAAGGTCTAGGTAGTGTATATGATTTATGTAAATGATAATGAGACTGAATCTTGATCTAACAAACAGTTAGGAAACATGCTACTCCAGTTTGTATAAATCAATGTTTGAAAAACCGCCGCTCCACGCGCCTTGAAGCGTGCCTCGGAGCGCCTTTCGCCGGAAACGCATCAAGGCGTTTGGCGACCTGCGAAAAGCAGGAAAGGCGTTAGCCTTTTGGACGGAGCGCAGGCTAAGGCACAGCATGCGCCTTCAGCGCCTTTTCTACGGGGCCCATGACTTTTGTGTTTTTTTTTTCAAAAAAACTGGGGCCTGGAAACGACGTCGTTTCCAGGAAGGAAGGAAAAAAAAGGAAGGGAAAGGAGCGCCGACATGTTTGACCAAGAAAGGAACCCTAAGAAAAAAAATGCAGCTGTTTTCAGCATAATAAAAGAAAAACTTCAATAAATATGAGAATAATAAAACGTGAAACCCTATCCTCCAAGAAAACAAATCGCAGCAGTGAAACCCTTCTCCCTCCCGCTGTGATTTTTTTCCTTCTCAGTCTTCTCTCTCTGGCTCTCTCGTTTTTTTTCTTTTACTTCCCGCTGTGATTTTTTTTTCTCCCTAGCAGAACTCAAAACAATGAGTTCAAGCAAGATGTCACTTAGTCATTTATTGTTGAACTTATTTTCTTTCATCTTGTGGTGGCCTGTATTGTTGAACTTATGTTATTTTATTTGGTTTTGGTTGAATTTATGTTTTTAAACTTTATATATGTTGCTTAAGTTGTATTATTACGTATTTGAAGCTTATTTGATTAAGGGATTATTATTTAGGTGTTATTCTATACTTAAAAAAACACGTAGTGCCTATGCCTCGCTTTTTGGCAGGGCAACGCCTCGGCTTACGCCTTCGCCTTTTCAAACATTGGTATAAATTAAGTAGCATGAAACAACACGATGACGACACGATTATAAAGATGAATTACAGCGAAAATGACACAACAAAGCATGAAAAAACAAGAAAGCGCCAAATTCCAAATTTAGTTAAATTAAACTTAATGTAATTGATTATGATCAAATAAGATAAATAACAGCAAAAAACAATAATGCGACACGAGCACAATACGATGATACGAAATGCCACCTCTCGGAGTCTACATGCAGAATTTCATTTTTGCCAGTAAAGTTATTAATAAGAAATAACATTTTCTATGAAAAGGTAAAATGCTGTGTCACTAGAACATACAAATTAGTTACTCATTTAGTATTCGATATGGACTAATCATGCTTGTGGCCATAGTTGTTAAAGGCGTGCGCCTTGGTGCACCTAGGCGCGCCTCTGTATTAGGTCTTTTTTATACTTTACAGTTGTTATCTCCGACATTTTAATTTTGTTAAATACTAAGTCCTTTTTTTGGATAGTTATATTTGCTTGTCATTATGTGTTTATAAGTTTTATAATTTTTTTTTTTTTTTGCGTCTCACCTTTCTTAGGCGCGTGCCTCGCCTTGCGTCTTGTACCTCACGCAATAGGAGCCCTTTATTGCATTGGTGCGCCTTTGGCCTTTATCAACTATGCTTGAGGCAAAATTATGTGAGATATCTCCTTTGAAAATCAAAAGATGGTCTTTTTTAGGCATCTCTCACACTATTTTTACACTTTCTATACCATCAGTAAGAGTTCAAACTAGATGCCAATATTCAATGCAAATGCAGACTTTAAAATATAGACAAGTCCAACCTTAACATCAGTAATAATAATCTATATCTAAGCAATCCAATCACCATCTTCACCCACCATAAAATTACAATTCAACGAAATTACTCTACTACATTTTTTTTAGAACCCACTAAAGCAATGGTAACCGATAGTTTCATTCCTCAACCTCTCGTCCAATGAATAATATGATGTGCCTTTACAGCTATCAGTGTTCTAAATAGCATTAGGCAAACACCAAAGTGATTGCCAGCGCTAAAGCAGGGTCTAGGCGGGTGTTTGCTTAATGCCTGAATCGGAAGCCGCGGATGTTATTAAAGCCGTTGCAAATAGTTACGCCGGGATTTAAATAATTCAGAAAAATAATCGACAAGATAACGTCATCCCCAAGCCAAAGCTCGAATAACATTGATAATAATCCCTAACCCTAACCATATATATATATATATATATATATAAAATCATGTACTATTAATTAATTAAATAACCCTAACCTAGCCAGCAAGTTGCTTATTCCTAATAGGACACTTATAATATATAAAAAAAAAAAAATAACAACATTATTAAATCTATAAATAATTAATTATACTTTGCCCCCTTAATTGAAGATCGTTGGTTTTGCTCCATAACAACTCCTCCCCCCTCTAAAATCACCTTGTCCCCAACTCGGAAGTTAGGGAATTGAGAATTCAACTCTTCTTCATTCACCCAAGTCGCATCTTCGAAGAACTACGTTCATGATGGCACTAACTTCTGCCAATTCTCATCCTCCAAATCTTTAGCGACCTCCACAAGCTCCCGGCATGTCGTGATCCCCTGGGAGCATCACCCTCAATTGCTTGCTCGGGAATTCATGTAAGGGATGATAGGGAACATAATTTCTTTGTCCATAAATTGTTACATTCCTGTTACGACATCCTCCGCATCGGCCCGCGAACACAGCGCAAATTTGATCGAGTCGGTTGTGATTTGGTAGCGGCAGGCGCCTCTAGATCAGGCCGTCGAGCCCCAAGCCCCATGAAAAATTTCCCAATCGGTCGATATGAGTTAAAGCCAGGCGGAAACCCTACATATACGCGCGCAGCTGTGGTGGGGCCGTGCACATATAACTCCCTCCGCGATCAAACTACTCCCTCCACGGTCAAACTGAACTTTTGCCTCTATTCTGGGCCATATGCATCCCTAACTCTGAACCGTGTGGATCCACACACGTATGTTGACCCGAATTAGCTCGCTCAAGCTGTTCATAAAATATTCCAAATAATGATCCTCTTATAGTCCCGGCACCAGATTCGCTAATTGAATAAATTCATCGACATAAGCATCGACTGATTGTGTCTACTTCACCGCCGCCAATCTTTATATGGGTTCCCCTTATGCCGACCATCAAACCGACCCATCATGGCTTGTGAAAATTCCAGCCACGGAAAATTATCCCTTCGAGAACATAGCCAATGGAACCAACCTAGTCCTGTCCCCTCCATGACCACCATCGCTAGATTGGTGCGCTGCGTTCAAGGTTATCGCAATGCTAAGTCGAGCCAAGTCGCTGATGCACCGTCCGGACGACCGACTAGTCGTGTCAAGTCGACAATAAGTTCATGTAAATAATTATTAGATTTAATACATAATATAACGAAACACAGAAAAATTCATAGTTTTCATCAAACACTAATAGAATATAAAGTTCAAATTCAACAAATGTCCATAATAGATCATAGTCACCATATAATAATATGTTGGAGATACGAAGAAAAATAAGAAGGTGACACTGGAGTCGGACTGCTGGACATGAAGACCCGCAACCCGCCAAAAAACAAAAGAGGGGAGAATACAACGAGATGAAAAAACACATACATGTATGCATACGTTTTCATACGCTTTAACCATTTTTTATTTCAGATCCAGTTGAAGGGTCGAGTTTTGGATAAAATCAGGGCTTCTGGGTCGGTTTTCGGGTTAAAAAATTGGCCGGCTAAACTCGTCGTCCGCGCAACTTTTTCCGAAACCCGACAGGATGACTTGATAATCATGGCTGCGTTTCAGGGGTGTCATGGAGATCGTACTGTTGTTTTGCCCCAGCCAACCAGCCATTCGGATTGGTCCCATCAAAAACTAGTAAATTCACCGCCCGCAGCCCTAGTTCGCCTCCTCACGACTGACCTGCAGCTCTGCCCTCTGTGTCCTGACCTGCGGCCACCTGGCCGCGCTCTGCCATCACAACGACGACCTCCTGTCCAAATCCGCCCGCTAGTGCCTCCCGCATTGCATCGCCCATTTTCAGTGAAGCTATCGCCTCAGCAGCTCCGCTGAACGGGCATCAATGAACTCAAACTGGGCCTCCATGCCCTCGTGCAGACTGGAAATCTCGCCTAGGATCTGCGCCTGTTCCTCCATCACAATACTCAGTGCATCATCTTATCTCTGCAATTTTTGAATCTCATCTCATCATCACGTATCACTTTTTTCCAGACGGCGCCAAATTGTTACAACATGATTCAAAGAAAGGGAAATTCAAGAACAAATGAATAATTCAGAAAAATAATCGACAATATAACGCTTGCCCAAAAAGAAGCGGAAAAAGATACAAAAGAAGGGGAAAAAGATATCAATAAACTTGCTCGAATGAGAGAGAAGAAGACGCGAGATATTGGAAAAGTTAGATGTGTAAAAGATAGTGACCAAAAAGTTTTGGTTCAAAATAAAGAGATAAAAGAGAGATGGAGGTCATACTTTAATACCCTATTCAATGGCCATCAAGAACAAGATATTGGGAATTTAAACATCCCCTCAAGTATGGTTAACCGAGAGTTTAAGAGGAGAATTCAAAAGGGTGAAGTGACAATGGCATTGAAGAATATGGGGTCAAAGAAAGCAGAAGGACCAGATGGTATACCTATTGAAGTTTGGAGGTGTTTGGGGGAGAGAGGGATCGAATGGGTAACTATGCTTTTCAATAAGATTTGGAGAAGCAATAAGATGTCATCTGCATGGAGGAAAAGTATTCTCGTCCCTTTGTATAAGAACAAAGGTGATGTTCAAGATTGTTCTAATTATCGCGGAATTAAACTAATGAGTCATACCATGAAGTTATGGAAACGAGTGATTGAACAAAGGATCAGGAAATGTGTGAAGATAACAAAAAATCAGTTTGGATTTATGCCTGGAAGATCGACCATGGAAGCAATTTATCTTATCCGGCAGTTGATGGAACATCATCGAGATAAAAAGGAAGATCTACATATGGTTTCTATTGATTTAGAGAAGGCATATGATAAAGTACCAAGGGAAGTACTTTGGTGGGCCTTAGCAAAGAAGGGCGTATCGCAGAAATATATTGACATTATAAAGGACATATGAGGGAGCTAGTACAAGTGTACGTACTAATGTTGGGAGGACAGAAGAATTTCCTATTACGATTGGGGTACATCAAGGATCTGCTCTTAGTCCTTTTCTCTTTGCCATAGTCATGGACGAATTGACAAGAGAAATTCAAAATGACGTTCCGTGGTGTATGATGTTCGCAGATGATATTGTGTTGATTGATGAAACGAAGGTTGGAGTGCAACAGAAATTGGAACTTTGGAGCGATACTTTGGAAGCTCGAGGCTTAAGGCTGAGCAGAAGTAAGACTGAATATATGGAGTGTATGTTTAGCGAAAACAGTGATAGAGAGGCGGGGATGATCACATTTGATAGAAAAGTTGTTCATGGATCCACTTTCTTTCGGTATCTTGGATCTATTATCCAAAAGGATGGATCTAGCTCACATAATAAAGACAAGGTGGTTGAAGTGGAAGAGTGCCACAGGGGTTTTATGTGATCCTGATATGCCTCATAGATTAAAGGGTAAATTTTACCGCACGACAATTAGGCCTACACTGTTATATGGCACCGAGTGTTGGGCTGTAAAACAGTGTCACGTTCAAAAGATGAATGTGGCGGAGACGCGTATACTACGATGGATGTGTGGCCATACAAAAAAGGATCGGCTCAGAAATGAGGTGATTAGAGAGAAGGTAAGAGTTGCGTCTATAAGACAAGATGATGGAGAATCGATTACGATGGTTTGGTCATGTGAGAAGAAGACCTGTTGATGCCCCAGTGAGGAGGCTAGAAAGTTGGGGAACAAGTAATATTGTGAAAGGTAGAGGAAGACCCAAGAAAACTTGGATAAAGATGATTGAAAATGATATGCGGTTTCTTGGAATTGGAGAAAGTATGGCGATGGAGAGGCAAATGTGGCGGGAAGGAATACGGATGGTGGATGGAATCTGGTTCTTTTTTTTTATCTGTATTTTGTTCCTATTTTCTTTTATTTCATGTTATCTTTTAATTTATTTTTCAGGATTTTTCATTTTTTTTCTTTTTTTTAACATTCATTCTCTTTTTTTTTATTTGCTTTTTTCTCTACTTTTTCCCCTCTTTTTTTCCTTTTATGTTATTTATGTAACGATCATTGACGGTTTCAAAGTTTGATTCATGTTAGCCGACCCCAAATCATTTTGGGACTAAGGCTTAGATGTTATTGTTGTTGTTGTTGTTGTATAACGCTTGCCCAAGCCAAAACTCAAATAACATTAATCTTCAATGATAACAATCCTTAACACTAACCACAACGATATGCGCCTGCCTTTATACAACTAGATAGAAATATAGTCATACTTTTCCTAAAGTATTGAATATTTTGATTAATTAAATAACCCTACCTTGGCCAGCAAGCTACTTATTCCTACTAGAACTCTATTCCTACTAGGACACTTAATAATAAATAAATATTAAATAACATCATCATCATCAACAGCACCTTAATCCCAACTATGTTGGGGTCGGTGGCATGAAGATTATAGTGTCGTTTAATTGTCTAAAATTAGTTAACACCATAACTCATGCAAATAACAAAGTGGCAAAGTTTTACGCCGGATGCCCTTCCTGTCGCAACCTTCATATGAAGGAGAAATAGAACGAAATTCCAAAACCATCAACATCATAGGTTTTTCCATTTATATGGAAAATATCATGAGATGGCGATGAGTTTGAGATAATTGCTATTGTCATGTCACAATACGTGATTGATATTGTAAAATCAACACATACATCATGGAACATGACTCAAATAAATATTAAATAACAATACTATTAAATTTATAGTTGATTGTTTGCACTTGGCCCCCTTAATCGAAGAACGTTGGTTTTGCTCCAAAACACTAACTCTGTTGGGATTGTTGCTAAGTCCTCTCTGGGAGATGAAAGGAACTCGCAAGAGTCAGTTGTTAAGCAACTAGAAAG
This sequence comes from Orobanche coerulescens, assembly GCA_033398695.1. Classification (NCBI taxonomy): domain Eukaryota; kingdom Viridiplantae; phylum Streptophyta; class Magnoliopsida; order Lamiales; family Orobanchaceae; genus Orobanche; species Orobanche coerulescens. The sequence continues at coordinate 20,917,882 of CM065805.1, read as the reverse complement.
TCCGAGGCCGGAACAATCTGAAGATGCCTGAAAGGTTTTCGTGAGAACTCCCCAACTAGCTAATGAAACTGTGCAGACCAGACCCACCAAGTGCTCGACAAAATGCCTGGTAGTTTTGAGAACGACAATAACAAGTGTTGCTTGGAAGGCCATACTCTATCTTTGGGCGTCCACTGATGCTTATGCACATGCCACCATGTTTTGAATTTGACAGCAATGTGCTTCGGTGTATCCCAGATTGGATCAAGCTTCCGGGTTCCCACTTTCTTTTTGGGTCTCCCACCTGACGGTTGGAACCTGGAAGGCCCAAGTGTTACTGCATCTGCTGTGGGCAAACTGATCGTTGTTGACATCTTACCCACCAAAATGCCTGAATCTCTTATGTGTGTGTCATTGTGAAGTTGACGCTAGTAATAAATTGGTCACTGCCGTCAAGATAGAATTACCAGGAGGCAAGATTTGGGAGCAGGACATTGAGTATGGTTTTAGACAAAAATTTCGCGAATCGTGCATTCACTTGGGGCACTCACTCAAACACGTCCTGCCATTAATCCGTCCGAACTTAAACACAAGCCAAAAGGCAGCCGCAAAAGGAAAGGCACCATGGCATTAGTTGCCGAGGACCCACGTGAATATTATTCTGATGTTGGAAAATAGGACGCATTACCACTGAGCCTGGCGTGGAGCAGGCAACCCGTGATAACGCAATTGGTAGAACCGCACATGGGTGGACAAGGGCAAAACCAATACCACGACAACCCTAACAGCATGGTTGTTACGGCGGTAAGTCGAGTCGAGTCGACGGAGGTCCGGCATGACGAGTCGTAGACTAGTCGAGACTAGTCGACTAATTATAAAATAATAAATAATAGATATTTATATATAAAAAAATTATATAATTTGACTGATTGTATAGTATACATATACTTAGAACGGTAACATATAACATATATTATATATATCTATGCAGCAAAGTGGCTTCAGCAGCAATTAGGTTTCAGATAACAAAGAAATAAAGAATTAGGTATATACAACGGATTTCCAGCAAGAAACAAAGATTGATTGAAAAAAAATGGCTTCAACAGGAAAGAAAAAAGAAACTGGAAGAAAGAAAGAAAGAGTAGAGGAAGAGAAGAGTACCACTTAGGTATATACAGCAAATCGGCGGCAGATTAGCCGTCGGCGGCAGATCAGCCATCGGAGGCAGTCGTTTCACGGCTTCAGATCGAGTCTCGACGGGTAGGGTCTTGTACCAATCGGACCCAAGTCGTCGCCCAAGTCGTCGACTAGGCGACCCATGTCATTCCTGGCGGCCGAAATACTTAGATCAGTCGAGTCGGAGTGACAGGACGACTGTCTTGCGCCGCCTGGTCGACTAGTTGACGACTAGTCGCGACTAGTCGAGCTCCGTAACAACCATGCGTAACAGAGTAACCTTTTCATGCCCGCAATGAGAGACCGCCACTGATAAGGACTACAAATCATCAGGGTAGAGCTATCACACGAACTATGCAACTAACTTGCAAGAGGCCATTCCAGCAAAGGGGCTCAAATAGATTGAACCCACCTTTGTCGCCCCTAGTGTTTTAAAAAGCGATGATATTGGCAATAGCGCTTTGGGTCGAGTACCGCGTAGCGCAAATAGCGTAGCGTATGACATAAGCTATTCGAGACTCCATTAGCGAAATAATGAAAAAAATAATAAAACAATATTATTAAAAATATTAGTAAATTACATATGTTTAATAATATTAGTATATTACATATATATTACTATTCTATATATCTATAAAATATATCGATATATAATATATACATATTATTTATTTATAATCTTTTATAATTAAATAATACTAAGTTTTTAATAAATAAGACAAAAAGTTACAAAAATAAATACAATAGAAAAGGTAATTGTTGTACATATTTTATATGACCAAGCTTTCATTGAGAAAGACACGGGAATTTTGCCACAATTCTAGCTAGGGTTTCGGACTTTCAGAGTGCTAAATAGCACCGCTTTTTTCTGTTTGGCATCCAAAAAAGCGCAAGACACACGCAATATCGCCAAAGACGTGCCACGCCATCAAGTTGCTTGAGCTTTTTGGTCAGAAAGCATTCTTGAGGACGGAAATTGCGCTATTGCGCGCTATATAGCGTGCTACGCGACGCTATTGAAAACACTGGTCGCCCAATTGAAACTGATATAGTTTCGCCCCTCAATTAGTTGTAGGTTGAATTTGTTTTAATTTCAAATTTGTTGAATGTACTAGCCTACCAGGATGTCTTATAATTTTCTTTTGCCCTTCGGGCCATTAGAGCATTGTAATAGGTTGTCCTTTGGATTTAGGCAGCCAGGTTAGGAAAATAATTCACCACTTGAGTAAGTTTTCTTTCCCAAGTCGCCCGACTTCGGTTGATTTACCACCTTCATAGTTTGTACCGCATAGAGTTCAGTTGACTTCACTGTATGTTCACTTTTATCTATACAATTTATTTACCGATAAAAAAACATAAGTTTCTGGACGAATGATAGAGTCCCCATGATGGTAAGGGCCTAGCACGTGACATTCATCCGAATACATGTGGGCACCTCGGCAAGAAAATGGCACTTGTTAATAGTTATTAAAAAAATGAAAATTGAAACTTAATAATAATTTACAACAAAATAAAATTATAAACAAACAAGATTGAGTTGAAAGGGTTAAACGAATATTTATTATTTTATTCGAATATATGTTGGAAAAAACTAATGGTATTTCAAGAGAAGGGAAGAATTAAAAAATGATAGATCTTAGGAAAAGTCGAGTCGAGTATTGGATACTCTTTCTTAATGGCGATATTGCCCCACTATGGCCCTCTTACGGTTGTTGGCAATTGTCTCTAACATATAATGACTTACAATCTTAAATTAGCAGCGGTGTCAAATCTATGATTTGGCGAACGAAACGCGTTTTCGAGCTTTGGAGTGAATGACAAGAAGCAACGATGCAACAAGATAAATAATTTTGTATATTTAAATCTCATTCAAGGAATTCTTAATTATAGGAATTCAAAAGTTATGGAGAAAAGACGCAACTCTTAGTTTTTTATCTTTACTTTCTTCTAGAAGTCTCAGGCACATATATCCGCGAGCACCATTTATCTGGAAAGGCCATCTAGCAAAGATGGTCGGGCGCGCCTGTTCTGAATTGAAATGTCGCATGATTTAGCAAAAAAACATTTGGAGGGGCGGATAAGAGTAGAGCCGAAGCAAAAGAGTTGACAAAATAGAGTAAAATTAAGTTGGTTGTGGTTCTGGGCAGCACACCGAAAAAAAATAGGACCCGGATACGTTTGGAGTTTTTTCTCAACATATTTTATCTATACTCCCAATTTATAGTATTTCGAGTTTATAATTTTATTTATCAACTATTTAAAAAAGTTAATTCAATGTTAACAGAGTAAAACAAATTACGATTAACTTATAAATCTACACCATTAACATGCTCAAAAAACTTAAAATAAAAACAATGATCTTGCGTGAAAAAACTAATTTCTGGAGCTATTTGGTCGAAGGTTTATAAAATGAATGTATAATATAAGTTACAATAATTCATTATTTACATGTTCAATGAAAATAGATCAAAAAACCGCAATCTTGGTTACGAAAAAAATAAATTTGGGGGATACTGGATAAGATATACTACATAATAAGTTGTGGAAAAATAAAAAAGAAGTGCTGGGGTTAGAATCTTGGACTCAAGTTTATAAGTTAACTGCTTCACCAATTGAGCTATATAAAATTATTGAAATATGAGGGGCTAGAAATGAATATATTCTAATATCGTGTATTTTACAGATTTCAGGAGGTGGTGGGGGTGAGGGCCTGCCCGCCCCCACTTAAATTCACCCCTGGTCGCAGGTTCGACACCCACTAGACGCGAGTTTTTTTCAGACTTCTATTGCAGTTAATATATATATAAGAGGCTTTGCGCTTCACTGGCAAATCATCGCGATGGTCCAGTCACACCTCTGCTCGGATGCCCCCAGTTGGATCCCCAACATACGCATCTCTTTTTTCTTTTTTCTTCAATTTATTTATGTTATATCCAACTGCTGCAGTATATGTCATGAACCATTGTTTAAAAAGTTGGTAGACGCATCCCTTGGAAATCCATAGGTCGTGCGAGCGATCGAGTACGGCATGTGTCTTTATCTTTCTTCCATTTTCCACCTTTATTTTAGCAGCCTTTATAGAAAAGACACTGGCCTAGATGGTTCGGCAAATCCTTATTAACTGAGTGGTCATGGAATCAATTCTCACTTCACCTAGTTTTTCGGATTTTTCATAGTAAAATAAAAATGGAACTAGACATAAGGAAAATTGAATGTTAGATCACTTAGAAGAAAATAAACATGTTTTCCATCCCACCAAAGAGTGCTCCTTCCGTCCATAAAATACCTTCAGTTAATTCTGTTTCAGGACGTGTTCTTTTTTTCTTCTTTTTGGATATGGCCCCCACATAAATCTCATAATTTTTATCCCCCAATCTTTCAATTTAATTACAAGAACACCACCTTTTATCCCCCAATCTTTCAATTTAATTACAAGAACACCACCTATGGCCCACCTTTTCAATCTAATAACCCATTAATCTATTCACTAATGTGCCCAAGGCCTTCTGGTCTAGTGGCACCGGGGTTTTACCCCATACCTCAGGCCTCGGGTTCGAGTCTGGGCTGTGGCGGGTTTCCCTAAATGGTGGAGGGTATTATTCCCTCAAGGAGTGTGGCTCTGGTGGAGGTGCGGGCATTCGAGCCTGCGCTGCCTCTGGGGTTCGGAGTCTAACCTCGCACTAACACCAACCACTAAGCCGGCTGCCGTTCAAAAAAAAAAAAAAAAAAATCTATTCACTAATGTGGGGCCCCTTCTATACTCACTTTTCAATCTCATTCCCATTAGTCTATTCATTTATAACATGGGTCTCATTCTCCACTCACTTTAGACTCATTATAATTTATTAAAACTGGTACCACTAAAGTCTATGAACATATATCATGGACAGGGGAGTACATTTTAACTACAATTAACAATCTATAAATATATAAATTATCTCAAACATTAATTTTTATTCATCCACGCTTACAAAATTTTGAATAAATAAATCGCATGAAATCCTCTTAAATTCCAACCATATATACAGGTTGTGTGTTCCACAAGATCATTTAAGATGGGCAAAATTTCTTTGTAAGTTAACACATCATTTACTCAACTTGTATTGAATACTGGCACGACATCCAAACAAGATAAAGATCATTGGCATGTGAAGTGTTGAACACTGTTATTCACATCGGCGTGCTATGATTTTCAATTTATTGCGTTAGGCTCAAGACTTCACCCAATTGTAGATAGTGACTGTAATTAGAAAGAAAAAAACGAAATACCGACCTAAGACATCAGCAGCAAGTTCTCGGAATCGTATGTGTCGGCGACCATCCTTCTCACAGTGGTCCAGCACCAATGACATGAGATAATAGGAGTAGAAAGTCACCATCCCCATCGCCGTTAGGCAGACGAACCCCAGCACCCATCCCAGCCCCCGGAACGCATACGGCAGCGTCAGTATCGTGGGACCCACAATCGCCGTCGTCAAATGAAACCCGGCGTGCCACCACTCACCTATTATCTTATATACACATCCATACATCAAATAATTTCCCTAATAAGGGAAAAAGATAGCATATGCTGAATAATTATCGGGAATCAATCAAAAATCCGACATATTTCAAGCATTAATTCCCACAAAACTCAAACAAAGAAGGAAGAAATCAATTGCTCAAGCAATCACAGTATCAGAGTATTTCGCAATTTGATTCCGAAAGAGAAAATAATATTACCCTTGGATTGCAAAACAAAAGATGCTCCGGCGTCGTTCTCCTGGGGGTGGGGGATTTCTTGAAACGGACCATCACTTTGAGCAGTTTCTTCCATTTAAACAATCAGTTTCATCAAAAGGGTTTGGTGGAGGCGTGAAGAAATGAGGATGGAGGCAAGAAAAGATAACGTCGTGGGATCAGGGATGTAGTGATGGATATGACATCTGCAGACTGCATCTATTATCTCTCGCCTACATAATAATACTAGTAATAGAATATATGCTTAGTCCACTTTGCTGCTAAGTGCTACTAATGGTTTTGCGTCACGTACTTCCTCCGAATCATACTTTATTTGTTTAGCAAGAAATATTCTATTTCACTTTTTTTCAATCACATTAACAATTTTTACAATAAATCAATATTTCTTACACTCTCATTTTTTATTTTTTAACTTAAAATAAATGAGACTCTTATTCCACTCACAACAACTTTAACTTTATTTACCTTTTCCACTCACAATAAATGGACCCTTATTCCACTCCCAACAATTCTAGCTCCAATCCATTTTTACTACTCTCAAAAGATGGACCTCTATTTCACTCACAATTTTATCAGCTTTCTTAATCTTCATGCTTAGTACACAATGAGACACTTATTCATGAACGGAGGAGTATAATTTATTCCATTATTTTGGATGTTTACGTGTCACTTGATATAACATGTACAACTAGTTATTATTTTAGGAAAGAAAACAATGCAGAGTACAAGAGGTAGCAATTGTATTGATAAGATACATTACGATTTACTGATAAAACTTCAAGTAGAATCCTACTACTTCTAAAATGATCTAGAATCCATATCATCTATGATACATAGTTTAATCAGTATTAGGTAAGACATATCATGAATAGAACGTAATTTCCAGAACACTCTCCCTGTGTCGAGCATTAATACAACAATAGTGCACCAGATGTTGGCTTGATAACAACATATCCAAGCCAAAATAAAACCACATAGGAAATATAAAGGCTTGGTGAGGAAAAATGTCGCAACGCATCCACAAAATATGTCCATGTATACTCCTGATATATACACAATGACTCCCCTTGGTGAGTATCTTAAATCATAGGAGTCGGATGCTAAGCTGCCCTCACAACTTTACCAAGGAAAAAAACTCACTGGAAAAAAATAGTTATTTGTCTAAGTTGAACAGAAATACAACGCATCAGCGTATGGATGTTCTCATAGGTCGCCTCATTAAACACCTTACCAAGTGAAAATCCACTGGGAAAAACAAAGACTTGTCTAAGGACAAAATAAGCACGACACATTCAAAGTGCAAAATTCGATAAAAACTTGCCGAAAATCTAGTTTTCCAAAATCTTGACATACATGCACTATATGAGTCATAACTGTTTCGATTCAATAGGCATAACAAAATTGTAGGAACTTCTGAAAACTAGACACTCAAGACTTTTCTGTCACATACAATATGTAACCTAGATCGATCTGAGCATATCACAAAGCTCTATCGAAGTCTCAGCAAATTACTGGACATATTCGTCCTACTTTGCAACAATAGTCACATGTCAATCAACCAGATGGATGTGACCAAATGGTTGGTTTCCTTGAAAAGTAGACACATAAACCTTTTGAATGGTACCAATTTCACTTTTTTCCAACAAGTGAGCTGCCATGTAGGTCGTATGGGACTTGACCAATAAGTTCTGGGCAGATTCGTGTATCAGTTTTTAAGTGTCCTTTAAACCTTCAAATATGTTGATGACCGAGTGTACATACTTTAAAGTCTTTTACAGCCGCTAAGACCATGAGGTAGCGTACGATGAAGAGTTTACGAACGCAATGAGGTAGCTACTAGAATCAGCATTACGACCACTAAACTCTCACATAGCATATGTTAAAAGTGGCAATTACAGCCGTTATAGACCATAACGTATGTTACTTAAAATCCATATCGACCCTTAACCCTTCTGCCTTGTTACCCAAAATATTATCCAGAGATGATATGCTGGAATGGACGAGTAACAAACAAAATGCGAGAGCACGTCCGTGGGGAAATAAATAACACAAGATTTGCCGGGATTGTTAGTGTCGGGCTTGAATGCTCTCGCGAGATATTATTAATATGAATACTTGTGAGTACAAATATTAATGTTAGAGTACAATTACAATGAGTGTAAAGACCCTAGTTATCTTAGCTCTCGAGTGCTGAAGATTGCCGGAAGAACCAGAGTTGAAGCTCTGTGAGTTCTTGCTACAAAGACGAGGAGTTCTCTGTATTGTTTGTTGGGTGTGTTCGTGTTAACGTTGGCATTCACCCTTTGCCAATGCTTGAGGCCTTCTATTTATAGGAGAAGAGGTTGCTGGGATGTCTCTGTCCACCGCGGGCGATCGCCGTTCCTGCATTTAAATAAGGCGGGCGATCGTCCCAGTACATGGGACTGTTTCCTTAAAGTCTGCAGCTGCTGCTGGAAGCCAGATGCGTGAACCAATGAGGAGGCGACAGGTGCCTCACGTTGCTGTCTTGGGAGGTCCCACCTAGAACTTTTCGGTGGGTCTGTCGGTAGGTGAGGCCGTCCTTATCACTGACAGCTGCTAATGGGCTGGAGTAGGGCCTGTTCTTGCGGCGCCTTTTACGGATCCGCACGTGGGCCTTCCTCCCGAGATTCAGTCTTCGCAGACTTTGACGGGTGTCGGATTTACACGTGGCATAGGACGGTCGTCCCCAGTCGGACATTAGAGGCGATCGCCAGATGCCAATTGACGATCGCCTTGGACGTCGACCGTTGGGCGCTTGCCCAGCGTCTGTCTTCTTTGGTTGGCTTCCGACCATTATGCCAATCGCCATTGAGACGTATAAATCGCCGCATAACAATTGCCCCCCAGCTCGCTCTGATGTTGAAGACGTGGGGTAAGGTGGCACTACTGGCGATCGCTTGTTTTAGACGAGCGCCTCATCTACTTACGAAGCGGACGATCGTCTCCCGGACGAACTGATTTTGAATTTGGCCGATCTCCTCGGACGTTGGAAAGAGCGGGAAGTGGAGGCGGGCTTTGAAACGTCACTGGGGCACGCGTCGCGCTCCTGTTGGGGGAGTCCGACGGTTTTTGTCAGACTTGTCGTCTGGCGTGCCCTCGAAACGGCGCGTACGCAGATTTCGAGGGCTGCATTAAATGCGGCTCACCCGACGGTTGCACTTCAGCCCTCGAGATTCCGCTTATTTGCCCAGAAGTCCCTGCTCTCGCCTATAAAAGGGGCTAGGGCTACTGGGGTTAGATCTTTATGCGCTCTTGCCTTAGAAGAAGAATTTAACCGAAATTCCTTGAAGCTTTGTGCGCCAATCGACGCTCTCTCTAGGTAAGAACAAAAACTTCTCTCCCCCCCTTTTCTCTTCGAACATGTCTGGAGGAGGATCCACCGTGTATGAGGCGGGTAGCACTTCCGCCACCGCGACTTCGACTGCCCGGGATGAAACCTCCGCAGATTTTCACGTGGAGACGGTCGTCGAGGCCATTCGCGCCGGGATTGAACCCACGGAGGTTGAAGAGCTTTTCAACGAGGCTGATGCGGCGAGGTCGTCGGCGGCGGAGCAGAGGTGCTCGCCGGTAGACGAGGATGAGGCAGTGAGACTGTACTGGGAGCAGAACAGTGTGTTCGGCCGGGCCTTTCTGGAATTTGCCGAGCTTATGGAGAGGCTGGCCGGACCACGTCCTCAGTTTGATTTTCGCGCATACTCGGTCGCCCACCCCTATTAACCCATAAAGCGGACGTCATTTCGGGCCGCGGACCGCTCCCCGTGGACCCTCGGACAGCTCAGGAGTTCGGCGACTAAGAAGGAATTGAGTCGTTGGAGGGCGGAGTTCCATGTCCCCTCCGATGTTTCACTGTATGTGCCCGTCGAGAACGAGCGCGCCGACCAACCTCTCGAGGGTATGGTCACCGTTAACGAATTGATCATGGGGGCCGGATTGCGGTTCCCATTGCCGTTCGCCGTGTCATATCTGTTGACCGCCTGGAATGTGGCGCAGCTCCAACTGACGCCGAACGCCTGGATGCAGATCGTCAGCACTTTGACTCTTTTTGGAGGTCACGGGCTATTCCGTCTCCCTTCTGCGCTGGAGATGAACTACCTCTTTAAGATGACGGCGCAGAAGGGTTCAGTTGGCGGCTACCACATTCAGGGTCGCATGGGCCGGGTGGTCCTTGGGGTGCCGAACAAGGTCTGGGGCTGTTGGATTGGTACCGCCACTAGAAGGGGGGTTGAATAGTGCGGATAAGAGTTTTGAACTCTTTTTGTGTGGAAGCTAAAATATCGGAGTAAGTAAAATGCAGAAAAGAAAGAACACAAGAAATTGTTCGAGAGGTTCGGCTATTAACGAAGCTTATGTCCCCTACCTAGTTTTATTGACTAGGACTTTTCTTAGAAACTTAGAATGCACTTTCTAGTTTAGTGCCAACTCTTACAATTTCTTGATTTCCGGGCTTAAGAACAACCTCACTAAAACTCTCTTGTTTTTCCGGGTACAAGATAACCTTTACAGTAAAACAATTGCGAGTAGGAACTCGACTTTACAAGATATATCGCTCATTGATACAAGAATGTAGATTAGAAATAATAGAGCAAATCTTCTCGTATCACAATATGGAATATGTATATCTCTCTAAATATTTGCTTGAAATAGCTTGAGTATGCTTGTAAGCTCAGATAACTTATGTGTTTTCCAATCCTTGAAGTGTGCTATTTATAGCCTTCATGAGCTGAATTTCCCGTTGGAACAGTTGCACAGTTTACGTACGTTATGCAGCCTGGTTTACGTACATTATGTCTTCTACGTACGTTATATAGCTTGAGTAGCGGCCGTAACGAACTGTGAGAAATAGTCCAGTGACATCCGATAAAATCCATTACGTACGTTACGTAAGAGAGGCTTACGTATGTTAACTTCCAGTCAGAGATCCGTTGGATGTGAAGACTTGTTGTAACGGCTAATGACTTTTTGCAACGGGCAGAATGTTCAAACGTTACGTACGTTATACTGAGTGTGTTACGTACGTTACCTGTATAAAATTACTTGCAAAAACTGTGAGTGTTACGTATGTTATAGAAGGGTTGTTTACGTACGTTAAATGAAGGAAAAATATGTTAAGTAAATTTTGGTTAAATAACTCATCATCAAAATATATAAAATAATTTAAAAAATATTGTTCCAACAATCTCCCCCTTTTTTATGATGACAAAATTTATGTATGGGAGTTTTTGAAAAAGATGAGTTTTGGAAGATCGGAAAAATTTTAAGAAACTCTCCCCTTGAGTAAGACTCCCCCTGAATCGAACAAGGGTTATTTCAAAAACGAGACATATTTTTCTCTCCCTTTTGTCATTAACAAAAAGTCGAGAGATCCTGTAAAAGCAAGCGAAACACAAAATAGTCAACGAATTTCAAAACAACGAATATTAACGAATAACCACGAGTAGTAATACATAGGAATAGAAATAATCAAAACAACATAAACATTCATTAAAAATAAAGAGAGTAATAGTTTATGACAGCAAATATGCATGGAATGTTTGGTCTAACAACAAAACAGAAACATCATCATATGAAAGAGAAAACGAATAATCAAGATCGGCTTCCGGAGGTGTCGGAGGGATCCTGAAATGAGTGCAAATGCTCTTAACCATAAGTTTTATCTCGCTCATTTCTTTCTCTAATTTATCCATTCGAGCGACCATCTTGGATGAGGAGCTTTCTTGTCTCAGGCGATGGTCCCTCCGAAGTAATCGCACGCGAAGTAAATCCACCCACGGTTTCTCGTACAGAGATTCTTCATGGTTCGGATGGTCCCTTCGGTAACGAGGCTCCCCCTCGGGATGGGGACCCCGTGAAACCCTGTGAGATCGACTCCGACGTTCTCGAATATTTCAGTCAAAATTGATCCAAACGGAATTCCGGACTTCCTTTGTCGATCGACCTTGGCATAGCTCTTTTTGTGGAAGATTAGTCCTTTTTCCACAAACCACTTGAGTACGATTGAAGCAAAATTAACCTGATGATCCTTCCAGACATGATAAATGATTTCCATGTCCATATTTACAAGACGATGCTGAGCATTCACATTAGGCATGAGACAACGAGTGATAGCATCGTGAAGCAAACGAATATTTATCCCGAAATCATTATTTTCAAAACGTCCCGAATCAACATCAATTATGGCTTTGTCCGTTAAAAAATCTCGGACCTTAGACTCATGAACACCATAATTTTCATCGTCTTCAAAACTATCATCACTTCATCAAGAGCGGCAAATTCTCCTTTACAACGAAATCCCTCATTAGGGAGGCCAAAAAGTTCGGATAATTTAGCAGCATCGAATAAAATTGGTTTACCACGGACTAGGGAGTTAACTATGGCTAAACCGTCAGAATCATAAGTCACGAAAAAATTTGCGTAGAATTATTTTACGCAATCCATAAAAATAGGTCGAGCGAGACTTACAAAACGGTTGATACCGAGCATGTCGAAAAATTCTTCGATCCCAATACCAATAGAGCTCATAGATTCAAAATCAAAGTGATGACTCGGAGTTACCTCTTCGTCGATAAGCACTTCGTTGAAGATTTTTTCGGCTTGGGCATTCCTGAAACTCGGTTCTCTAGGGGTTGAAGAAGAAGATTGAGATGTCTCTCCTCTGCGTTTTTTGTTCGTCCTAGTAGCCATCTGTAGGAATCGGCCGGAAATATTGAGATATCGGACGGATTTTTGGAGTTTGGAGTAGGGTTCGTCGGGCGAGGAAAAGGGATTAGGGATAGAATGAAGAGGAACTGTCGATATGGGTATTTAAGTAACAGGAAAAAAATGAATTACGTACGTTATACTGCTTCAGTAACGTACGTAGCTAAAAATCCAGAACTCCTTGTACTAAAACCTGGAGACCGTTACGTACGTAGCCCAAACACCTGTTACGTACGTAATGTCCTATTACGTACGTAATATCCCTCTCTTAACGTCCGTAAACGTGACCAAATGAGCAGTGATTTTCTTTCGATGATGTCCCATTTTTAGTGACCATTTAATGTAAATATGAATATGCAAACCTTAAAAATGATCAATATGTCCCATTCTTAAGTTTGTGCGTATAAAATTGAAAGCTTCTTCGGGTAATGGTTTTGTAAAAGTATCTGCCAATTGTTCATTAGTACCAACAAATTGGATACGTACATTCCCGTTTTGGACATGGTCACGAATAAAATTGTGACGAATTTCTATATGTTTTGTCCTGCTATGCAAAATGGGATTTTTGCTTAAATTAATGGCACTTGTATTATCACAAAAAATAGGAGTATTTTTAAGCTCAATACCATAATCGAGTAATTGATTTTTGATCCATAGGACTTGTGCACATTCACTTCCCGCAGCCACATATTCAGCTTCAGCTGTGGAAGTAGCGACACTAGTCTGTTTCTTACTCCCCCATGAAATTAAATATGAACTCATAAAATGACAAGTTCCGGTGGTGCTCTTTCTATCAATTTTACATCCACCGAAATCGGCATCACTATATGCAAAAAGTTGAAAATCAATGCTAGAAAGATACCACAGACCTAAGCCAGCAGTATATTTTAAATAACGAAAAATCCTTTTGCATGCAATGAAATGTGATTCTTTAGGATTCGCTTGAAAACGAGCACAAAAGCAAGTAGCAAACATTATATCGGGTCTATATGCAGTTAAATAAAGTAAAGAGTCGATCATACCTCGATACTGTTTTTGGTCAACAGACTTACCTTTTTCATCTTTGTCGAGTTTAAAAGTGGAAGACATAGGAGTAGATATTTCTTTGCAATCTTCCATCTCAAATTTATTTAGGAGCTCATTAACGTACTTGGATTGGTGAATGAATATTCCGTCATTGAGTTGCCTAATTTGGAGTCCGAGAAATTTTTTTAACTCTCCCATCATGCTCATTTCGAACTCTCCCTTCACAAGATTTGAAAATTCTTGGGACAAAGATTCGTTAGTTGCACCAAAAACAATGTCGTCCACATAAATTTGGCAAATAAGCATATCATCACCTAAATTCTTAATAAATAGGGTATTATCAATATTACCTCTTTTATACCCATTTGAAATAAGAAAAGTGCTTAAACGATCGTACCATGCTCTCGGAGCTTGTTTTAATCCATAGAGAGCTTTATGGAGCTTGTACACATGATCTGGATGATCATAATCTTCAAAACTCGACGGTTGTTTGACATACACCTCCTACTGGATGATTCCATTTAGGAACGCACTTTTTACATCCATTTGATGGAGTTTGATTTTCTTGTATGCGGCAAAGGCACAGAGAAGACGAAATGCCTCAAGACGAGCAACAGGAGCAAATGTTTCTTCATAATCCAAGCCTTCTTCTTGATTATAACCTTGGGCGACGAAGCTTGATTTATTTTTAATTGGGAGACCATCATCATCGGTTTTAATTTTATGAACCCATTTGGTACCAATGATTGATTTGTCTACCGGTGCCGGAGCTAATTCCCAAACTTTATTTCTTTCGAATTGGTTTAGCTCTTCTTGCATAGCAATAGCCCAATTCTCGTCATTTATGGCTTCATCGATATTCGTTGGTTCTGTAAGAGAAATAAACGCAATATTATTAATACAATCATTTATATTTCTCCTAGTTCGTACACCTTCATCGATTTTTCTGAGAATTTGTTCCATCGGATGGTCTTTCACATTTGCCCAATCTTTAGGAAGGTTGTAAGTATTCTCCTCCTACTTGTCTGAGCTTACGTCGAGCTTCTCCAACTCCTTTGATACTTCTGACACTTCTTTAGCCGGAACCATACCTGCATCATCATCAAAAACAACCTTTCTCGGGGGTAAAACTGTATCATCAAATTTTACATGAATTGATTCTTCTACCGAGCCTCTTCTACAATTAAATACACGATACGCTTTACTGTTAGTTGAATAACCAAGAAATATTCCAATATCTGATTTTGAATCAAATTTACCCAAATTATCCTTACCATTATTATGAATAAATACTTTACAACCAAATGGATGGAAATAAGATAAATTGGGCTTTTTACCTTTAAATATCTCATATGGAGTCATCATTTTGTTCCTCCTGAGATGGACTCGATTAATAACATAACAGGCGGTGTTAACGGCTTCGGCCCAGAAATATTTAGGAAGACCATATTCATTGAGCATTGTTCGGCTCATTTCTTCTAGAGAGCGATTCTTCCTCTCGACAACTCCATTTTGTTGAGGTGTCCGAGGTGCCGAAAAATTGTGTCCAATACCATAATTATCGCACCAATCTTCAAAAATATTAGAATCAAATTCTCCACCATGATCGGTTTGGATGGCGATAATTGGTAACTCTTTTTCCTTCTGGGTAACCTTACACCACTTAACAAACTCGTTAAATGCATCATCTTTATTTCCCAAGAATTTTACCCAAGTAAATCTTGAAAAATCATCGACAAGGACTAAAGTATAAAATTTACCTGTTAAGCTAGCATGTCGTGATGGACCAATCAAATCCATATGAATTAATTCAAGAATGCGACTAGTGGAAATTTCCAATTTCGGTTTAAACGAGCCTCTAGCATGTTTACCTTTAATACAGGCCTCAGAGATGTGGTCTTTTCTGAAATTTAATTTTGGTAGACCACGGACAATGTCGTTTTTGGCCAATTTTGAAAGAAGTGGTAAAGAGGCATGTCCCAATTTTCGGTGCCAAATAACGGCATTTTCATCGTATGAAAGTAAACATTTTTCATTTAAAGAAGATTCATCTTGGAGATCAACAATATTAATATTTCCATATCATAATCCAATAAAAACGATTTGGTCTTTTCTCATTGCAGTGCAATGCGTACTTTCAAAAATTAATTTAAGATCGGTGTCACAAAGTTGGGAGACACTTAGAAGATTATGGCAAAGACCATCAACAAATAGAATATTTTCAATGGTAGGTAAAGGTTTCTTACCGATCTTACCTGTCCCTTTTATTTGGCCCTTTTTATTATCGCCAAAGGTTACACAGCCACGATCTTCATTTTTCAGCTCCGTGAAGAGATGTTCATTCCCACTCATATGATTTGAACATCTATTATCAACATACTCTTTATTTGATAATGTTGTCTTCCTTGCTTCTACCTACAAAAACAATTTTCTTCCGTTATATAGGTACCCATGCTAATTTGGGTCCTGAGGAGTTAGACACAAAAACTTGATTTTTAACAATGGTCCCTTTTGGTACCCAAATTTGTTTGACTCTTATAGTTTGTCTAGAACTTCTACAGTATGTTTCGGTATGTCCTGGTTTTAAACATTTTGGACATGAAGGAATTCCCGTTTTTAAAGTGTCCAAATCTTTCGTGGTAATTTCTAAGGACTTTTTCATTGGAAATGAATTATACCCAAGTCCTTGTTTTGAAAGAGAAAATTTTTGACCAAATAATAGTTGTTCGAATTTGTCGTTACCACACGAGAATTTTCTAACGTAGAGTTTTAATTCTTTCTGAGTTTTGTGTAGATCATCTCTCATAATTTTCTCGATTTCCAAACAATTTGTATGATCAATAGACACTTCCTTGTTTTTCAATAATTTTGCATTTTCATTTTCAAGGAATTTTATTTTCTTTTTTAAATATTTATTACTATTGCAAACCTTTTCGTATTCATTATTTAGAGATTCAAAAGCATCAAGTAGTTCTTCATGAGAAGAGTCACTAACCTCGACTTCTTCATCGCTATCTTCGGATGCGCGGGCCACTAGAGCAAGGTTTGTTTGAACTTGAGGTTCATCATCCTCATCATCATCGCTCCATGTAGCGACATAGATGTAATACCCGAGATTCTCGGTTCCGGTTATTTTTTAATTTTTGTCGATTGCGCCGTTCATTTTGTTCTGTTGGCGATTTCTTGAGATTTTCCCCTATGTTGGGTACGGCACGATGTACCGTGTTGTGGTGTTCGTCGGGTACGACTTATCGTTGCATAAGTCGATCTAATAGTATGTCTTGCTTTGTTATGTGTTCGTTTTCGATTTGGATCGTTGGTGTTGTCCGTTAGTGTTTCGTTGCATGTTGAATAATTATTGTTTTGTCGAGGAGTATCGTTTTTGTGCATTTGGTCGACTTTGTAAGATCACCACCGGCGCTTATAAAGTCCAAAAATTCTGAAACTTTTCAATGTGATAGAGCATCAAATTAGCTTTCCAATGGTTCAAACGGCGAGTCAATCGGAGTCCGGACGGAGAACTTATGGTCATAATGACAAAGTCTACACTGTCAGAACACGGCCCTGGAATACGACGTTGTTTGCACCGTTTTTGCTGAGTCGTTTATAACACGGCACTGGAATACGGCTCTAATTTGGGCTGTGTTCTGAGCCGTTTTGTCCAGTTGTATAAATAGGACAGTCGCGTTTTTCAGCCCATTTTCACTTCTCTTTCTCGGTTTTTGGGCTATTTGATGGGGATTTCAATCCCTGAGTAGATTATGATCATATTCTTGAAGTCTTGATCATGTTAACAATATCTAATCCATTGTTCTTCGTCGGATTGAGGTAATTCTTCAAAAAAATCCTTTTTCAACTATTTTGGGGTTTTCCTTTTGATTTCAATTCTGGGCCGATTATGATGAATTGGTCATGTAATTCTTGTTGTATTGGCTACGGATTAGTAACTCGTTTGTCGATTTTGTCTCACCCGGAACATGATTTTGGCTTTCTTGGAACGAACCCTTGAACCCTTGTAGTTTCTTAGTGTCGATTGAGATTTCGTTTAGTGTTGTTGATTCGTAGCGGTGTTATTCTCGGGGTGATTGTGTTGTTATTGATTTCTCGCGAAGGTGATCGGTTTGGGTCATTTGGGTCGTTTTGGGGTCATTTCGGTAGCTGCTTTGGGATGTTTCGCCGAAATGCTTCGGACTGCTTTGGGCTGTTTTGGCCGAGCCGCTTTCGTCGGAGTATTCACAAATTGATTTCGAGGCAAGTATCTTGCCCATACATTACGTGTTTTGTGGATATAATGGTTGCTAATCGTCGATATGTGCTAAATAAATATTTATAACCATTTTTCAAAAGAATCGGTATATTTACCATCTTGGTTTTCGTAAAGGTGACCCGTGTATGTCGGGAATTAATATGCTTAGTTGAATATGTGTGCTAGTGTCGAGTATAGGATCACCTTACGTTCGTGTGATGTCATTATGTATAATTATGTCGTCGGTAAATGTAAAGTGTAATTCTTTTGTCACATTATGTGCGTGGAGTCACGTGGTTATGGATGAATATGTGAGTTTGTGTGATATTGGTTGTGTCGTTCGGTGCTGTTGAGATCTTGTGCTTCCTTGTGAATTGTTATAGTTCTGGGTCGTGAGTATGTGTTGGACAATATGGCCATTATAGCAAGGTACCTTGACTATATATTTTATGTGTTTGACCTTTGAGAGTTGTGTTTTTCCATGGATGTGTTGTCATTCTTCCACCCGGGGATGGCATGAGGCCTCTGGGGGCCGATACTAATGGGTATGGCCACCAAAGTGGACTTGGGTGCGTATGTTGGTGTTCTTCCACCTGGGACGGTTCGACGGGACCTCTGGTGGCCGATACTAATGGGTACGGCCGCGGAAGTGGTTTCCCACCCGGGGACGGTCCGACGGGGCCTCTGGGGGCCGATACTAATGGGTACAGCCACGGGTTACCAGGTGTGGTTTTTGGTGATGTTGATGTTGATGTTTTGATAACTACTGTGATATGTCCGGAGTATCACAATGTTTTATTCTCGGGGTCGAGATACATTATATATCGAGTCTTGGTGTTTGGCTAGAATGGCATAAGAATAATGTGTTATGTGTAATGTGTCCTTGTAAGTGAATTGCAGTGGATGATCGGGTTGTGGGCCCTGTGTTTTGTGATCGAAATGGTTGGTCCGTGGACCCCGTGTTTTGTTAATGGATTTGTATTTTGGAAAATGAACTTTGGGGCAGTGACCCTAAGTGGCTTTCGAGGAGTTAAGAACTTTTCAATTTCTAATGTTTTCAAAACTCCCGAGATTTGGAATTGTTTTCAAAGTGCTTACTTGTTTCGTTTCTACTTTCAAGACTTGAACTATTTTATTTAAATGATATATCTCGGGAAGTCTTTCGTTGTATTCTCGGAATGTGTTGTGTATGGCTCGTATTTGCACTTTATACTTGCACTAGCGAAATAGTGGGGTTTTGCTAACCCCCGAGTAATCGGGGGTGGATATCTGTATTGTGTCCAGGTACATGCAGGTTTTCGGGAGCAAGACACAGGATCGGTACGAGGAATGATGAAAGACTAATGATACTAATCACACGAAGGTCAGTTTTGGGTTCAGTTAGTCAAAGTCCATTGTATTGTCTTTTTCGCTGCCGTATTGTCTATGTTTTGAAGTATTTTACCCTTGCGTGGGTATGAGTCTGGATAGGGTTATGTATTCTTGATTTTTAAGACAGTGACAAAAGACCAAATCGGTCTAATGGTTCGTGATTTTGCCGTGTCGGCATGTAATGTATTATGTTGTTTCGATGTTTAGCCTGGCAGATCCTCACGGAGAGGGTCTGCGGCATGTAATATTCCCGGTTAGATTCTGGGGGTGTTACAATAGACTTCCTTCTTTTTTAACTTTTCGTGAGGTGGTTTAGATGAACTCATTGGAGCAGCAGCACGATAATCTTTAGCAAAATGGCCTGGAACGCCGCACCTACGACAAGTATTGTCAAACCTTTTATTTTGTGGGAAGTGAGTCTTCTTGGATTCATCCCTTGGTTATTGTTTGATGTCTCTCCGGCGCCTTTGTAGAAGATTTTTGAATTTCTTTATGTTTTTGGCATAAAAGGTGGTTTCTTCATCCTCTTCTTCGATAGGTTCATCTTCAAGATCGCTATCTTCTTTTGCTTTGAAGGCGATCGTCCTTTCTCCCTCTTTGGGCTTTGGTTTCGAACTTTGAGATTTAATGACAATCTGGTAATTGATGAGAGATCCAATGAGAGCGCTGAATTCAATGGTGTTGAGATCTTTCGACTCCATGATAGCCGTAACAGTAGCGTCTCATTCTCTTGGTAGAGATCGAAGGATTTTCTTGGCTTTATCACTACTTGATATAGGTTTCCCGAAGGAAGCTAACCCATTTGTGATAGCCGAGAAGCGGTCAAGCATAGTAGTAATGCTTTCTTCTTCTTTCATAGTGAAGAGTTCATAATCGTGAAGAAGCATATTGATTTTTTTTCCCTTCATTTGACTCGTACCTTCATGGGTAATTTCGAGCATTTTCCAGATCTCTTTAGCCGTCTCGCAAGAAGATATTCTGTTGTGATCCTCTAGGTTGAGAGCACAGTAAAGCAGTTGAGTAGCTTTACTATTGAAGTGATCGTTCTTCCAGTCAGCATCGTCGTATTCTTCAAAGCTTTTTATCGAGCCATCTGGCTTCTTAGGAATGGTAGGCCCAAGAGCAATGACCTTCCAAATGTCAATATCGTGAGCTTGGATGAAGATAGCCATTTTCTTCTTCCATGTCATAAAGTTTGAACCATCGAAGAAAGGAGGGCGATTGAGAGCGTTGCCTTCAAGAGAAGAGTGGATAAAGGCCATTTCTGGATCTTTTCTCTAGCGGGTGTTAATCCGGTGAAAAAGAGACCGCTCCGATACCAATTGTTAGATTGGTACCGCCACTAGAAGGGGGGTTGAATAGTTCGGATAAGAGTTTTGAATTCTTTTTGTGCGGAAGCTAAAATATCGGAGTAAGTAAAATGCGGAAAAGAAAGAACACAAGAAATTGTTCGAGAGGTTCGACTATTAACAAAGCTTACGTCCCATACCTAGTTTTATTGACTAGGACTTTTCTTAGAAATTTAGAATGCACTTTCTAGTTTAGTGCCAACTCTTACAATTTCTTGATTTCCGGGCTCAAGAACAACCTCACTAAAACTCTATTGTTTTTTCGGGTACAAGATAACCTTTACAGTAAAACAATTGCGAGTAGGAACTCGACTTTACAAGATATATTGCTCTTTGATACAAGAATGTAGATTAGAAATAATAGAGCAAATCTTCTCATATCACAATATGAAATATGTATATCTCTCGAAATATTTTCTTGAAATAGCTTGAGTATGCTTGTAAGCTCAGATAACTTGTGTGTTTTCCAAATCCTTGAAGTGTGCTATTTATAGCCTTCATGAGCTGAATTTCCCGTTGGAACAGTTGCACAGTTTACGTACGTTATGCAGCCTGGTTTACGTACGTTATGTCTTCTACGTATGTTATATAGCTTGAGTTAGCTTGAGTATGCTTGTAAGCTCAGATAACTTGTGTGTTTTCCAAATCCTTGAAGTGTGCTATTTATAGCCTTCATGAGCTGAATTTCCCGTTGGAGCGAACAGTACGCGGTTACGTACGTTATGCAGCCTGGTTTACCTACGTTATGTCTTCTACGTACGTTATATAGCTTGAGTAGCGGCCGTAACGAACTGTGAGAAATAGTCCAGTGACATCCGATAAAATCCATTACGTACGTTACGTAAGAGAGGCTTACGTACGTTAACTTCCAGTCAGAGATCCATTGGATGTGAAGACTTGTTTTAACGGCTAATGACTTTTTGCAACGAGCAGAATGTTCAAACGTTACGTACGTTATACTGAGTGTGTTACGTACGTTACCTGTATAAAATTACTTGCAAAAACTGTGAGTGTTACGTACGTTATAGAAGGGTTGTTTACGTACGTTAAATGAAGGAAAAATATGTTTAAGTAAATTTTGGTTAAATAACTCATCATCAAAATGTATAAAATGATTTAAAAAATATTGTTCCAACAGGGGCGACCTGACAAAATGGTGTTGGGTCGGCGGATCGTGGAAGTCGGCGCAAAGCAACAAACCCAATGATGAGTTGGATATCCCCACCGACTTTCGGGAGAGGAATCTGAGTAAGGGTTTTAACTCTCCCTTTGTTCGGATACACCTTGAACTGATCTAATTTGTTTTTTTTTTGCAAGCTCCCTTGTTCCAGCGGCCGGCGACCTTCCATTTGACTTTTCGATCGTCTGGGAGCGAATCCGCGGTCTTCCGGACAATTACATCGACGCTCGCGTGATCAACAACGAAGCTCATTGGTTGGGCGCTCGATTGTTTCGCTTTCCCCGCCACTTGAAGGTCCCAGGTACAAATGTTTACGATCTCCTTTCTGCTTGACGATCGCCTTTGATTGAAAGAGATGTCTAACCTGGTTTAATGTCTTCTTTGACAGAGATTTACTTCCCCCGCTACTCCGAGCCGCCGAGAGAGATTGCTATGTTGAACCCTGGCCTTATGAATCGTCTCCGCCAAGGGAAGAAGGCGGGCCGTGTCCCTACAACGACGACTCGTCCTATCCCTGAGGCGAGACCTCTCATGGTGCCGATTGTCGAGCTGGAGACTCGGGAAGAGGAGCATCTCCAGCGCAACCGCAAAAGGCGGAGGCCGGAGGAGCCTTTGCCAACTGTTGCTGCTGAGGCGCCCGCAGTGGTGCCGCCGGTCGCTGCGCCTCCTATTTCTGTTGTTCCAATGGCGGAGGAGCCTACGCCATCATTGTCCTTCCTACAGGCCATGGTGACCGCTGACGCCCAAACCCCGCTGGGCAAGCCTTTTTTCGGCCGCGACCCCGAGAAGGTCGAAAGGTAAGCTTGGTTGATCTGTTGGGTTAAGACATTTCTGCAGGGGGAATACTAACTCCTTTGTTCTTGTTGCAGGGTCTGCCTTGCCGACCCGAACTGCTCGCCGATGGTGTTGGACTTCCTCGCGAGCAGGTCTCCCCGTGAGCCCAGCGACTTCCCTCACTATGTCTCTCGGGATATCTCCTCCCTACCGAAGGCTTGGACGACCGACCTGGATGCGATTGCGTGCCGGCGGTCTGGAGACTCAATGCAGGCGACTCTTGCCCTGACCCTCCAAGCGGCGATGATGGCCGCTTAAGCTGTAAAGGATTATGAGGGGCGGCCCTCTACTGCCGTCTCCATTTGGGCCTCGAGGCTGCTCGGAGTCGGAACGCTGAGTTAGTCGACAGGATTGCAACGATGGAGAAGGAGTACGCTGAGACGGCAAAGCGGGCTAAGCAGGATCACGACCGGATGAGGCAGGAACTCGACCGGGCCCGGGCGGCAACCAACCGGATGCGCGAACAGATGACGGAGGCCCGTCGGTTTCATGCGGCCTCGCAGGAGGAGGCGACCGGGCTGAAGGCAGTGGTAGACCGGTTAAATGGCGAGTTGGAGTCGTCGATGGGGGAACTGGCCGAGGTTGCCGAGCTCAAGGATGCGGACAAAACAATTGCGGGGCTGAAGGAGAAGTTGGAGGCGACCGAGGCCGATCCCTTCCTCAACGTGGAGTACATCGGCGAGTTTTCCTATTACATGGATTACGCTGACACCATCCACGCTGCCAAGAAGGGAGGGCTCGAGGTCGGCCCTCTGATCGATAACTTCAAAGCCTATGTGCTTGAGCATCCCCTGCAGTCGGCCTTCTTTGTGCCGATCCTTGACCTATCCGACCTCGGAATCAACCTGAGCTGGTATCCATCGCCGGACAAACTCGTTCATCCGAAAGCCGGCGAGGAAGCGCACGCCGATCCAGCTTCTGGTGACGAAGTTCAGGTGGGGGCGACCTGAGTCAGACCGCTTTCATTTTGTTTTCCCTTGTAATTTTTCAGTTTCTTTATGTTTTGCCTTCGGGCGTATGTACAAATGACTTGAATGAAATGAAATACATAATTGCCTCTGATTCCTTGTTTGTACGATCGTCTGTCTGAATGTTTTGCATTTGACTTCACACGAGTGTTTACATAATTGCATCTGATTCCTTGCTTGTACGATCGTCTACCTGAATGTTTTGCATTTGACTTTACACAAGCGTTTGAGGAGTGTTCGTTGTATGTATAGCTCCGAATGTATTGGAATACTTAAAATTCTTACTTGTAAATTTCTGAACAAAACCGATCGTCATATGTGTATTTGAACAAAGCCGATCGTATGCGGTTCCGTCCCCCTGATCGCATGTATGGCTCCGTTCTGCCCCTTGTTTTTGTTTACTTGGTGAAACGAAGGGAACGAAAATAATTCGTTTAGTGAGCTATCTTTAGTTTGGTTCTTGCGATCTTCAATTTTGTTTATTACTCGAGGGAGGCCGAACGTCTCGGCCTGGAAAGACTTCGCACAATCGTGGCGTTCGATGGAACCGACCTCTACGACTATGTCTTGTGCGCGAGCGACATTCCGTCTGATGGTTAACTTCTCGCGACTCACTTAATTGTAGGGGTCCTCCGTAGGCTACGTTTTGCCTCGCAATGTAGCGATGGGGCGGTCGGTCTTTGCCTGGAGGAGTCCTTGCACGTGGCGCCGTTGGATAAATCGACTTCGCTATCGTGGCTTGTTAGCACTTTTCTGCCTACGAGGGCATATGTTGTGATGGGGGAAATGACGCGATCGCTTGCCTAGGTCCACCAGGGTAGATGATGGATCTGTGGACTGGCGAGCGTATCCACTAATCTGTTTTGGAGGGTCCTTCGGCTACGTCCGCCTCGTATTTAAACGAAAGGGCGGGCGATCTATGCACAAAGGAACCTTGCATGGACGGGCTATTGGTTCCATCGACTCCCAGAACCATGGCTGCACTTTTCTACCTCGGATCACCATGTTAGATGACGATCCTTGACGGTATACGTTGTGCTAGGGGGGCGATCGCTTGCCTAGGTCCATCGGGTTAGATGACGAACTTTTGGAGGGCGAGCGAGTCGTCCTATTTTTATTTGTTTGTTTTGTCGAGGCGAATCATTTAGAGGGGATTGGGAAATCTCATTAAGCTCTTTGTACATTGGGTAACCGAATACAGGGTTTTTATTGTTAGTATTTCTTCAAATGAATGGCGTTCCAGGGATATTTGTCCGGAGTGCCGTCTGGGTGGTGGAGCTCGTAGGCTCCTTTGGTCAGCCATTTAGATATCCTGAAAGGTCCCTCCCAATTCGGGCCAAATACTCCCGTGTGAGTCTGGACCTTTTTGAGGACTAGGTCGCCCACTTGGAATCGCCTTTCCTTGACCTTCGAATTGAAGAATTTTCCGGATTCCTTTTGTGGATTATGTTCATTTCCGAGGTCAGTCGTCGCTCCTCGAGCATATCCAAGTCGATCCGTCGAGCTACATCATTATCCGTCGTCATTTCTTGTTCAGTTCGGTGGCTGAAAACGGCGATCTCCGAAGGGATCACTGCTTCTGTTCCGAAGGTGAGGGCGAATGGGGTTTCGCTGGTTGAATTTCGGGTCGTTGTTCGGTAGGACCACAAAACATCTGGGAGCTCGCTCGCCCACCGTCCTTGTTTAGATTCGAGTTTTGCTTTAATCGTATGTTTGAGAATCTTGTTTACAACATCTACCTGCCCATTCGTCTGAGGGTGGTAAGGGGCCGAGAACAGCTTTTTAATTCCCCATTTCTCGCAGAATTGCATAACTTCCAAACCGTCGAACTGCTTTCCGTTGTCGGAGATGATAGCCTGAGATAGACCGAACCGGCATATGATGTTCTTCCAAATGAACTTGATTACTTGTTCTTGGCCGATCTTGTTGAGTGGCTCGGCCTCTGCCCATTTCGTGAAATAATCGACTCCCACGATGGCGAATTTATATCCCCCTAGCGCCATCGGCAAAGGACCGATGAGGTCGATGCCCCATTGGGCGAACGGCCACGGACTGTACATAGAAGTGAGATGCTCGGGAGAGAGCTTGATGTTCGGGCCCATTACTTGACACCTGTGACAAGATCGGGCGTAGGCGATCGCGTCTTTTTATAGGGTAGGCCAGAAAAAGCCTTGTCTGGTCGTCTTGTGGATAAAAGCTCGCCCTCCAGCGTGATTTCCACAGATCCCGTCATGGATTTCAGCTAAAACAAGTCGGCCTTCCTCCGACGTAATGCACTTGAGGAGAGGAAGGCTGAAAGCTCGCTTGTAAAGCCGGTCGTCTAATAGGGTGTATCTAGTTGCTCGGAGCTGAAGCTGGCGAGCTTTGATCCAACCTGCGGGGACCGTTCCGTCCTTCAAGTATTTAATGAATGGAGTCATCCAGTTCTCTTCGGCGATGGCAACTGTGGTGACCAGGCTTCTGTCGATCGCCGATTTTGCTGATCGTGATTTGGATGTTAGAAAAGTCTGCCGCCCCATCTAACGATGCGAGTTTGGATAGGGCATCGACCTTGGAGTTGTGCTTTCTCGGGACTTGTTCGATCAACACTTCTTCAAACTTTGTGCACATTTCGACAACCAATTCTTGATATTTGATCATCTGTTCGCCGCGCGCCTCATATTCCCCCTTGACTTGGTTCACGACCAAGAGGGAGTCCATGAATATGTGGAGGTGATGAACGTCCATGGCGAGTGCTAGATCGAGCCCGACTATCAAGGCTTCGTACTCAGCTTCATTGTTGGTCGCACGGAACCCGAAACGCACAGCATTTGTAAAACTTTGGCCGTCGGGGCTGATGAGGACAATCCCTGCCCCTGCTCGCGAGCTGGTCGCCAAGCCATCTACGTACAATATCCAGACACGACGGCCGACCTGGGTCGGACTGGGCGGGAACATTAGTTCCACCATGAAATCCGTCAGAGCTTGGACTTTGATCGCCATGCGAGGAGCGTACGTGACACCGTATTGGGCGATCTCCAGTGACCACTTGAGGAGTCGCCCGTTGGTGTCCAGTCGGTGCAGAACCTGCCTTAGTGGGAGAGTCGTCAGAACCTCCACTTGGTGTTCGAAAAAGTAGGCCCTCAACTTGCGAACACTCATGACTAGTGCGTAGGCGAGCTTCTCCAGAGGTGTGTAACGCGTTTCCGCGTCATGGAGCGCTTGACTAACGAAGTAGATCGGCAAGTGGGCTTGCCCCTTTGCTCGCACTAATACAGCGCTCAGCGCGACCTCCGAGGCCGCCAGGTAGAGGAATAGCTTTTTGCCGGGGATTGGCTTCGCCAAAATTTGGGGATTAGACAGATACTCCTTGATTTTGGCGAACGCCATTTGACTTTCCTTTGTCCATGCAAATTTCTTATTCTTTATGGTGGCGAAGAATGGCTTGCTTTTGTCTCCGAGCCGAGAAATGAAACGGTTAAGGGCTACTAGACAACCTGTGAGGCGTTGCACCTGTTTGACATTCCGTGGCTCCTGCATGTCGAGGATCACCTGGATCTTGGTGGGGTTCGCTTCAATCCCCCTTTGGCTCATGATGTGCCCCAGGAACTTTCCGGAGCTTACCCCGAAGTTGCATTTCTTGGGGTTCAGTTTCATGTTAAATTTCTCGAGGATGACGAACGTCTCGGCAAGGTCTTTGAGGTGATCTTCCTTTTTGAGGCTCTTGACCACGATGTCGTCAATGTAAACATCCATGGTCTTGCCGATCTAGTCGGCGAACATCCCGTTGAATAGTCGTTGGTAGGTCGCCCCCGCATTCTTCAGATCGAACGACATTCGGACCCAAAAGTACACGTCTTTTTCCGTGTGGAACGACATGTGTTTTATGTCTTTCTCCGCCATTGGGATCTGATGGTACCCGGAGAAGGCATCCATAAACGACATCATTTCACAACCTGCCGTGCTATTGACCAAGTGGTCAATATGAGGCATCGAAAAGTGGTATTTCGGACATGCCGCGTTGAGGTCGGTGAAATCGATGCATAACCTCCAGGAGTTGCTCGCCTTTTTGACGAGCACCGCGTTGGCTACCTACTGTGGCTCGTCGGTAGCTACTCCGACCAGTTTGTTGTCGAGTAGCTTTTTGACTTCTGTGTCGAGTGCAGCGTACTTCTCAGGACCGAATTTCCTACATTTCTAGTGAACAGGCTTCCTTGCCGGATCGATCTTTAGATAGTGGCAGGCGTGGTCAGGACTGATACCGACCATATCTTGATGCGACCAGGAAAAGATTCCGATGTTCTTACGTAGTAAACTGATCAGATGGTCTTTTAACTTGGGACCGACGCTTGAGACCGATCTGCACTTCCCGCTCCGGGCGAGCCGGATCGATTGTTATACTTTCCAACTCTTTAATGGGGACGGCCGCTTCTCGTTTGGAACGATTGCCGGACTCGATCCTTGGATCAATGTCGAGGCTTAGCTCGAAACCGATCCTTGGCTCAATGTCGTCCGACAATTGTTGCGAGATGCCGTCCTCTGAGTCGGGTTGGTATGAGGTGCTTGGCTCGTCGATCTCTATTGGTTGAATGTCGATTGCCTCAATGTTATAAATAGCACGGGAAATGTTTAAAGGGCAAGTTACGACGCAGGAGTAATTCAAACAATTCTTAGCCATTAGCTGGTCTACTTTTACAGTATCGACCGTCCCATCGGTAGTGGGGAACTTGATACAGTAAAAGAAAGAAGAGGCAACCGCCTCGAAGGTTTCTAGAAAGGGGCGACCTAGGAACCCATTATAGATGCTGGGCCTATCTATGATTACAAAATTGAGGTTCCCAGTGATCCTAACCTTGGGATCGTAACAGCATATTAGCTCGACAGAGAGCTTGATCCTTCCATAGGATTGGATCGTGTTGTCTCCAAACCCTTGAAGCACGGTATCAAATGGCTTGATGAACTTGGTTAGGTTGCCGAGCTGGTCCAGAGCAGAATTTGATATGATGTTGCAAAAGCTCCCATTGTCAACCAGCACGCGGTCGACCATTTTCCCAAGGATACATGCAGAAATTACCAATGCATCCTCTTTGGGGCACTGCACTCCCTCCCTATCCTTGTTGGAGAAGGTGATGAGCGCGTCTCTGAAGATCGTCGGCTTTGGGGGCACCACGACATGGACTCTGGCGAACGCCCTCAGCTCGGCCTTCGGCTTTCTATTTGATATGGTGGAAACCGGGGAAAGGCCTTCGAGGTTTCCACCTCCCGACTGAAGCATATTGATCCGGCCGCCCGGGTTGATCGGAGGGATTGACTCGTCTAAGTACTCCGGCTCATTTTGCTCAATCCTGGCGATCGAATTGGGAGGATTCCATCGTTCTGTCGGTGATCGCGCCCCCCGGCCCTTTCTGCCCGGGGTTCTGGCTTGGTCACCAAATTGTCTAGCTTGCCTTTCTCGAACAACCTCCAGAGTTGTCTGAGGAGGTCGCGGCATTGGCTGGTGTTGTGGCCGGGACTTTTGTGGTAGGCACAAAATTTACTGCGGTCCAGATGACCGTTGTCCCTCATCGGCTTCGGCTTGCTAAGCCATTCGCGCCCCTTGATGGCATTGAAGATATGGGCCGGAGACAGATTGAGGTTGCGGAGGAGGTGAACTTCCACATCCTCGAAGGCCTTGAACTCACCGGGCGGCTTTGCGACCGCCTTTCTGGGCTTGGCGACCGCCTTCTTCGGGATGGAAGATGGGGCCTTCCCTTCTCCGGTAGATCCCTCGCCTAAGCGAAGGGTGAGCATCCTCTGCCTGGCCAGAAAGTCGGCGGCCTTGACGCGGAAGATCGCGTAGGTTGGGGGCATGTCCTTCGTGAGGTGCCTGAACATGGGTGAATGGCCATAGAATCCCCCTAGGACCGAGTAGAGGGCAAGCTCATCGCTAATGGGCTCACCGGTGAGGACTATTTCATCCACCCAGTCGATGTAATCTTCATCGGGCTCGTCCTTCCCCTGCCTGATCTTCATCATGCGGTGGGGACCTTCTGGCCGAGCGACTTTGGCGGTGAAATCCGACGTGAAGTCGTTCGCCAGCTTCTCGAAACAGTTGATTGAGCGCGGTGGCAATGAGATGTACCACCTATGGGCAAGATCGCCCAATGTTAATGGGAACATTTGGCACTTCGTCGCGTCCGATGCCCCGCATCCGGTCATATAGATCCGGAACTTGCTCAAGTGGGTCTCAGGGTCTGATCTCCCCTCATATAAAGGTGTTTGAGGAGGAGCGAACTTCGGTTGCACGGGGGCAAGCTCGATCTGGACCGTGAGCAGCTCACTCGGTCCAGCGATCGATCTCTTGGCGCCTGCCCTAGTTTCTATGAGCGCCTTCATTTCGTCGAGCTGGCGCTGTATTGCGGCCATCGCCGTAGCCTGACTGCTCGCGGTTTGGCTCTGAGAGTGGGAGATGTACCAATCTCCTGGCCCCGTGGTAGGTGACGAGGTCTCTGCCTCCGAGCTCAATTCTTGGGCGAGGGGGAGCCAGACGACTGGTCTGTCTTCTGGGAGTTGGGTACGCCGAACTCCTGGTGACGGATTCGGACTCCGATGTCTCACGGCTGGGGCCCGAATGCCCGGGTCGCCATGAGGGATCACTCCCTAGGCGGCTGAAGACGGAATTATCCCGCCTTACGAGCGTCTTTTCCTGCGGCTCGGGGCTTTCTGACGATTTCTCGACATATAGCCCCTTGAGCTTCCGCTTGCCCGCACGACGGATGGCTGATGGAGTAATGGTGGGCGAATTGCATGCTCTCCGTCGCTCCCTTAGGATGGCCATTGCCTCCTCGATCTGTTCCGCGGTTTGTAACTGATCGAGTGAGAGGCTGGGGTCGTCCCTCGGGGGCGGGAGTGAGAGTCTAGCGTCGCCGCGTCGCCTTCCGCCGCAGGTTGGGACTCAGCCTGGGCCGGAATAAGGTGTCCGGCAGATCGTAGAGTGGCTCTTTTCGAGGTCGTGGAAGACGTCATGATTCTGAAGGTTTTTCTTTGAAGAACAGTGAGTGTTTCTTCAAGTATATGCTCCGGAGAACAGTGAGTGTTCTTCGAAACGGTCGGGAAGAAAATGAAGGTAGGCCCTTCCTCTAGCGCCAATTATTGTTATCCAAAATATTATCCGGAGATGATATGCTGTAATGAACGAGTAACAAACAAAATGCGAGAGCACGTCCGTGGGGAAATAAATAACACAAGATTTGTCGGGGTTGTTAGTCCCGGGGTTGAATGCTCTCTCGAGATATTATTAATATGAATACTTGTGAGTAAAATATTAATGTTAGAGTACAATTACAATGAGTGTAAAGACCCTAGTTATCTTAGCTCTCGAGTGCTGAAGATTGCCGGAAGAACCAGAGTTGAAGCTCTGTGAGTTCTTGCTACAAAGATGAGGAGTTCTCTGTATTGTTTGTTGGGTGTGTTCGTGTTAACGTTGTCACTCACTCTTCGCCAATGCTTGAGGCCTTCTATTTATAGGAGAATAGGTTGCTGGGATGTCTCTGTCTACCGCCGGCGATCGCCGTTCCTGCATTTAAATAAGGCGGGCGATCGTCCCAGTACGTGGGACTGTTTCCTAAAAGTCCGCAGCTGCTGCTGGCAGTCAGATGCGCGAACCAATGAGGAGGCGACAGGTGCCTCACGTTGCTGTCTTGGGAGGTCCCACCTAGGACCTTTCGGCGGGTCTATCGGTAGGTGAGGCCGTCCTTATCACTGACAACTGCTGATGGGCTGGAGTAGGGCCTGTTCTTGCGGCGCCTTTTGCGGATCCGCATGTGGGCCTTCCTCCCGAGATTCGGTCTTCGCAGACTTTGACGGGGGATTCACATGTGGCATGGGACGGCCGTCCCCGATCGGACATTAGAGGCGATCGCCATATGCCAATAGACGATCGCCTTGGACGTCAACCGCTAGGCGCTTGCCCAACGTCTGTCTTCTTTGGTTGGCTTCCGACCATTATGCCGATCGCCATTGAGACGTATAAATCGCCGCACAACATGCCTCATTTTCTCCTCTCACTTCTCCTGTTCCCTTTTCATTGTGCGGTGAAAAAAATCACTCTCATATTTTCGACCAATTCACCTCAAAATTCCTTCAAAAGATCAATTCCATCATCCTTCATTCTCATTCAAGCATCCTACATATGGCTCCACGTCAAGTTCGACCCAAAAGGGACCGAGATGGAACCGACATGAGAAACCGTTCTAGCGTGCCTCGATTCCTATATCCTCGGTGTGAAAATGTATACTCTGAAATTCTATTGTATAAAGATATCACACTTAGTCACCATTTCGATTTTGAATCCCTTAATGCTATCAGTATCAACATTGAAGATTTTTTGCTAATGTGGTGATTCTGAAGTTTGTGAGTTTATCGAGTCCTATACTTGATGAACTGGTCGGTGAATTCTGTGCTGATTTTAGCTTTAGTTACAATGATGTGGGACTTGTTGTGGTTCATTCTCTAGTTGGTGGTCAAACGAATGATTTTGATGCAAATTCACTCTCGGACATATTCGGTCTGTCAAACGAATGTGTTATAGGCACCTAGAATTTTCAACTAATGATGGCACTAGAACCAATGTAGGTTTAAACAAATTATGCATGATTACCTCAATACCCAAAGTGTCATTGAGGAAACCTCGGATAAATTTGAGAACAATAAGATTACTCCATGACGCTATCACTCGAATCCTTATGACGAAAGTGAATGTGCAATAGAAACTCATAAATATTGACATGGAGATTATCTATGATATGTTGAGGGGCAAACAAGTTAGCTTTATTGGAGTCGTGTTAAAGTGGTTTGTTGATAAAAGTTTAGGATTTCGCCAAAAAAGATCAACAATGAAAGTTGTGTATTCCGTCTGGATCCATTACGGAGAATTTTGAGAAGAAAGGCATATATTTCACTGGCCTCTGAGGCACTGCTATCTCAAAGGCCAAATGATTTATGAAGTGACTATCTGAATGATAAGGTCATTTGGACGACTAACTGAGGATGATTTCTCTATCCTTACCTTAGGGGTCGTGATGTTTTCGTCGAAGGTAGCTTGTTACCTAGAGTAGAGGATCGAATAATGTTTAAAGGACCTAAGTCCGAAAGGCCTCATATTCGAGTCCCCTTAGCTCAGCCTAGCGCATCTCGAGATGAGGTAAAGGTGGTGAGTCTTCCTCCCAGGTTGATGATTGCATTAGCAAGTTATAGAAGCGGACGAATGGAGATCATGACTGAGAGCCTCTTTCATCACTTCGGCATATCCGTCCCACCTCATCCTGATCTAGACTTCCATATGCCCGATCCCTAGTTCGAATGATGTCTCGTTTGGCTT
The DNA here is from genome assembly GCA_033398695.1 of Orobanche coerulescens. Lineage (NCBI taxonomy): Eukaryota > Viridiplantae > Streptophyta > Magnoliopsida > Lamiales > Orobanchaceae > Orobanche > Orobanche coerulescens. The sequence continues at coordinate 20,884,959 of CM065805.1, read as the reverse complement.
TTCTTGGTCGTCTCTATGACCAACATTTTCCTATGAATTACTACGTATGGTTTTTGAACTACTATTATGTCTCTTGTTTTTTTATATTTGCATCTTATGTTTTAGATTAGAATTTGGACTTTTGGTATTATACTTATTGCTTATGGTTGATCTATGATGTTTGTTTAATGAGGTTATGTTTACTAATATTGGTGTTTGATGTTTTGCAGCTTATAGCTTACAGGTTATTCTTAAGTTATTATAGCTTCTAGCTTTTAGAAACCTTGTATCTTATAACCATTAGAAATAACTTGTGAAACTTGAAGCACTTCATACAAACCTTGTTTTTCAAGAAAATAGCTATTAGCTTATAGCTTATTTTTAAGCACTTATTTTTAAGCTACAATCTCGTAAATTCCCTATGATTTTAAAAATATTTTCAAAACCTTATCAAGTGTTCACTTTTTCTTGATGACAACAGGGGGAGAAAAACTACATTTTGAACTTCCTCAAAATTTGGTGCTAAAGTCAGTCAGAGGAGTTATTTTCAGAGGGAGTTCACTTAATCAAACCCATAATCCTCAAATTCTAAAATCAAAATAAATTTAAATATTATTATATCATCACATCAAAAGGGGAAAGATTGTTGAAATAATATATCAAACATATTTTGATGATGTCTTACTTCAAATTAAATATTTAAATTGATAAAAACAAATCTCACAAAAGTCATTACAGGAATATTTTTTATAATAGCTAATGTATGCTACGATTCTACTACAACTATGCTATACATACCTAGATGAAATAGCTATGTTCACAACACTAACACACGATATACAATACTTGTAATGTACATTATGAGTACTTAGCCAGATTTATATATATTGGTAGATAAGCAGGATAACATAACCAAGCAAGCTACGCTACGGATCATCGATAATGTACGCAATGTCTCATGGGTAACATACGTAATACATTCACATTTCAATCGTTGAGCTACATCTAGAAGGGCAACACATGGAATGTTCACATGATGAATAACATATGCTACAATTATAATCTAACGACAGTTATACATTTGAAGTTGACTTCAAAATTGGACTATTGATAGCATCTATAAGTTCAACCATCCAGCGACTCCTTGATGACAATATTAACCTATGCTACTCCCACACTAATATATGCAAGATAAAAAGTCGTAGCTACTAGATGCATCTGAACAACTCTTACCACTACTGCAAGGTTTATGGCTGCTATATAATTAACATACACGAGACCGTGCATAGTGCACTTTAATGAGGAGATATGCGCGACAGTCATTTGCTTACCAAGGTATATTTAAGAGATTGAACATAACACCTTATTACAATTGCTACCTTTATATATGAATCATCTGAGCTTAATCTTTAGATATTATGAGTGATTTATTCACATATTCATTTGTTATAATTGATATATGAAAACTTAATCTAACAATCTTCTATATAAATATATATATATATATTCTTGTATCAATGTAAGCGAATTTCTGTAACTCGAGTAAGTGTATTTGAAAAACTCTTTGTGCATGAGGTTGTCTTGTACACTGAAAATAAGAGTATTTTGTGGTGGTTAATTATACTTAAGCCTGGAAATCAAGAAATCGAAGTTCGGCACTAATATTGAAGCGCTACTATAAAGAGTTGTCAATGGTCTAGAAATTGCAAGTATTTGAGGCCTACGAGGGAACACTAGGTAGGGGACGTAGGCTTTTGGATAGCCGAATCTCTAAAACAATTTCTCGTGTATTTCTTTCCGCAAATTTCTTTTAATTTCTCCATTTTCATTAGCTTATGCACAAAGAGAATTCATTACTCTTAACCGCACTATTCAATCCCCCATCTAGTGACAGTATGACCCAACAATATGAAAAAATATGTGATCCTAGTATAGAATAAAGGACTTTCTATTCAAAAGTCATACCCCGCTATATTTTTCAGAGGACCACATTTCCATGTGGAAATCGGAAGTCATCGATCAATAGACTTCATAGTGGTGATAAAATTCTTTCTAAAACTCAATAGAGGACAACACATATGGTTTCTAGTCTATGTAATATTTATAAAGTGGTGTTCAACATTAACCATCTATGGGACTTCTATGGCTCGCATAACTATCTAAGTTTGGACCATCAACTCTTATCAGTTTGACAATTCAATCTGACCTTGCAACACATACGGTTTCTTGCAACACATACGGTTTCTGTTAACATGCAATTTCACACATATTTTAGATACTTTGTTGAGCTTAATTATACATAATCGTGTTAGAATTGCATTGTTGTTGTAACACTCCCAATCCACTCAGGGATATTACACGTCGTAGACCCTTTCCTCAAGGATCTACCAGGCGGGTAACTAAAATCAAACATCTAAACATCGCCTTTAAGGCTAAAATGACTCATTAGACCGATTTGGTCTTTTAATCAATACATACAACTCAATCTAAATACATGCCCACGCAGGGGTCAAAATACAACATACTCCCATACAACGAGGGAAATACTGCAGCGGAAATAAAGTATAACCAAATCAATACGACATCGTATGGATCCTCATGTGATTAGTATCGATCATCTATCATCATCCTTCGTGCCGACCCTGTGTTATGCTCCCCAAAACCTGAATGCAATACAGACATCCACCCCTCGATTACTCGGAGGTTAGCAAAATCCCACTATTTTGCTAGTGCAAGTACATAATCATACGGAATGTAACAAACAAATAGAAATCACGAATTGGGTACGACAATTAACTACCAAAGCCTTCCCGAGAGGTTTTATTAATTAGAAAGCAATCCATGAAGTATTTGAAAATAAATTCCTCATCTCGGGGATTTTAAAAGTAGAAACCTTGTTGGAACTCAAGTCCTTAGTTGAAAAATAACCATTTCAAAACGAATGGGTCTCGGCCCAAAATTCACTTTCCGTAAAACGACCTTTACAAAACCGTTGGGATCTCATCCCAAATATCATCAAATCACAGCACTAGAGGACAATAGCAAGGTCCGTTTTCCAACATCAAAACCCCACAATTAAAGGACTAAACACCTACGACAAAATACTCTAGTGCCATCCTAGCCAAGTAGGCCAAATGAACGACTTACCTTTTACACACTTAGTCAATGCATGCAATCATGAAATCATCGTTCAAAACACTCGTTTCCGGAAACACCATAACGCAAAACACATTTGTAAAATGCACCACAATTAATCGTCGATCCACGTCTCTGTGGACCCCTACCGAGACTCTGTTGGATCTAACCCGTAGTGGTTAAAATCAAGCTCGTCGATCCACGTCTCTGTGGAGCCCTACCGAGACCCCGTCGGATCTAACCCGTAGTGAGCATACCCACACACACGTTACTCATGCAATACTAATATGCTAAGAATGTAAGCTCATTAAGAATACTTACTAGAGATGGCCACTTACCCGACACCGTTATTATACTCATCACAATACCTCCATCCTGAAAAATCAATCACAACATAACAACACATTAACACGGAATACACGATTCCACAACATTAAACAAGCAAAGATATCATTAAATCCCTCAACGTTCAAAATAATCAAATCATAATCAACTCACACGAATCATATTCACGAGGGTAAACCAACCATCATAAATCTAACATGTAAACTTTATTTGCAGGGCACAAATCGTATAAGAAAATACTTGCCTCAAAACCACGATCGAAATGAGATGATGAACGGAACGTAGCCGGGCAGCCCCGAACTCCTGAACATCATCAAGAATGCAATAGCACCACGAACACTACGAGAATAACACCACACGAATCACCGAAACAAAACGGAGATCAACTCGGAATCCTCGAGCACCTATAATCCTCCGTAAGAAGCAACAAAAACATGATTACGACGAGGATCAAGGCCAAAACAACGGAGATCACATCAAGCTATCGAAGGAAAACTCATTCGAACATTTAATCGAACATTAAATATTCAGTACACCTCAAGAACACCGAAATCATCATTCGAGTTGAAACGAACCGAAGATATGGATATACAATCCATAAAACATGTTTAACAACATCATTAGACAACAATCGGTTTATCAAAACCGAATGGAAAATGGAATCAAGAATAAAACTCCCAAAAAGTCAACTCTAGGGAATCAAGAAAAATACCTTGATCCGGCGAAGAACAAAGGATTAAATGATGTCAAACACATAAATACTACTAAGATTAATCATACTCATCATGGATTAATCAACAATACGGAACGAATCAGACAAAGACCCAAAAACCCCAAAATTTCCTCAAGAATAGGGTTCTAGGAGATTTACCGTGATTGAGGATGAAGAACAAGTGTTGGTGTTGTTAATCCACACCAAGAACTCAAGGGAAATGATCTCTGAAGTGATTGGAAGAAGAAATCACCACAAATCTCCCTTGGAATCATCGGCCGCGGAGAGGAGATGAAAAGAGAAACAAATAAACTCCCCCGGTCAACTCTCTGGTTTTTATAGCCAGGGATTTATTAGCATGCGCTAACCTTCAAGGTTAGCGTGCGCTATCGGCCAAAAACCCAGTCCAGAACCTACGGTTCTGGACCGTTAGCCTGCGCTACCGAAAAATAGCATGCGCTAACCGCCCCTCGATAGCGCACGCTATCGGTCCATAGCGTGCGCTACCTGAACATCAGCCAAGTCAAGAAACATTTTGATCAGTACTAGACTGCCGGATTAGCGCGCGCTACCGGCCACTCTGCGTGCGCTAAGTCCGAACAATAGCGTACGACAGGACAACATCTTAGCGTGCGCTAGAACAACTCTGCAGAGAGCAGAGGGCAGAAGCAGACTACTGCCGCTGCTGCGCTCGAGTCACTAGCGCGCGCTACAAAACAAGCGTAGCATGCGCCACCAAGGACACTAGCGCGCGCTAACTAACATCCATAGCGTGCGCTAGGCAGCCGGGTGCAAACGACTCAAACAAACGAAACACACGAAACACGATCAAAACAATAAACGGAAGCTCGCAACGCGCATAAGAACAAAGTTAAACGGACTTACGGGAAACACGAAACAACGGTTTCGAACGAGATTCGCAAGAATCAAACTCAAATGCGGAAAAGTCGCCAAAAGGCAAGGAACTCGGCAAAACGACACCGAAACGAACTCGGATGTAAAAAAGTGCATAATGAACCATTCTCATATGTAATATCCTAGAATTTCACTATGAATTTTTCGCATTATTTTATCCGGGATGTACTGTACAGAGTGGGACCAACACGAGATGAGCGGATAATTTTGGGAACCGTGACAGTCGTGCCAGTATGTCATCGAGGTTATTTTGATTCTAGGATATTACATGCTTGTTGTGTTTTCGATGTCGGATATACCGTGCGAGTATTTGTTTGATTTCCGTACTTGGTCGACAGTTGTAATTGAGGATATCGTGCATCAGATGTATCGTATGGAAATGTTAACGGAACGAGTATATGTATTCGGTATGTCGCGTGTATATGTTCGGTTTATTGAGACAGCAGACGAGGCGGAAATGGCTAAGTATGGAAGCCATTACGTCGTTATGTGTTGAAGCTTACGTACGTTAAATTGGTAGAGTTACGTGCGTTATGGCGAGACATTACGTCGTAACATGGGACTCGAGACGATCGAGTCGTGGTCGGCGGTGGGACCACTGTGTCGGCAACTTTCGGCGGAGGATGTTGACAGTGAGTCAACGTCGTGTTACGTCGTTATACGGGGCGTGTTACGTGCGTAACCGACCATTATCTTGTAGCAAGTCAACGTCGTATTACGTGCATAGCGGAACAAGTGTTACGTGCGTTACGGGCGCTGGCGAGTCGTGGCGAGATGACTGGATGGCCGAGCATGGCCGGACGTGACTCGTTGGGATGGCCGAGCATGGCCGGACGTGACTCGTTGGGATGGCCGAGCATGGTCGCGGTGACTCGGCCGGGGCTGGGGCGGCGATTACGTACGTAGGCGGTGGCGATTACGGCCGTAATGGCCTATTACGTACGTAAGGTAGGCTGCCGATTACGTGCGTAAGTGCCGAACAAATCGAGAAGGTAGGCGGCTGCCGGTTACGTCGTAAGCCACGGCCGATTACGTCGTCGGCGGCGGAGTCTCGGCTTTATATAAGGCACGGACCGAGTCACCCTTATCATTTTCCATTTTTCTTCGTTCCTTCGCGATTTCTTGACAAATATGATGGTTTTGAGTAGAATCAACTTATAACAACATGTTTTGGAAGTTGGAATCAAGGACTAACATCATCCTCCACCCGGATCGAAGGTAAGAACACATGAACTTTTGGTTTTTAGATGTTCTTGAGGTTTCTTGGTGTTTTGGCGATTTGCTCCATTTTGATTCGGATTATTGATAGAACTTGATTGTATACTCGTAGTCATTCAATACTCTTGAAGTTTTGTGGAACAAATTCGAGTATTTCTTCGTTAAAACGATTAAATTGGATTATGCCTTCAAAGTGTTCGATGAAATGCCTCAATGAGTAGAACTTGGGAAATTCTATACGTTTTCACATGGATGGTGATTGAATTGATATTATTGTGATTTAGGAATGAACTTTTGAAGGAAGTTGAATCGGTACCCTTCCCTTTTGTCGATTTCTTCGCACCGTGCTATTCAAAACAAGTGATTACTTGTGTATGTCACCTTCTAGAGGTATGTTGATAATCCTCTCCTTGAATTCGGATTTTGATGTTATCGTTGAAGAAGGATTCGTATGAAGATGATTATGGTTTTGTTGTTACGATTCTTGCGGTTATATGAACTATATGTTGAAGACATTGTTTGGATTATTGAACACCGAATTTCGACTTGTGTCCGTATTGTTAAGAGTTGATATGGGTTGGTTTCATATGATCGAGATATCATTGAACCATCGAGTTTGATTAGTTGGTCATTTCGGTTATTGATTGTTATTGAACGTATCGTTAATCGATTATTGCATTAGGTTGTGTTTAGTGATCGTTGAAGTTAACCGTTGTGCTGCGGAGCTTGTAGACGAAGACGGCGGGATTGATGGTGGCTTCGTCGTATTGGTATCCAGGCAAGTTATGCTTGCTCAGTTCATAATGTTAATAAATGATTTCGTTTTCATTTCATTTATGATTCATATAGCAATGGTATTATGGAATATATGAATTGTCGGAATGGTGGTATGTAAGATAAATCATAATGTATATGATTTTAAGGATGTCTAGTGGAAATGGGAACGTGAACTATAATTTGGTCTATTTCCTGACAAGTTGGATATCAAGGTTAGTTATCGTGTCGATGTTGAACTCGGGACGGTGGTTTGGTATTAGTTATGGACTGTACATCATTTTGGATTGTCGGATAAACCGTGTATTCGTTCAGGGCGGTTGGTCGTGGAAAGGTTAGCGTCTCCAGCTTGAGGTAAATTAATATTGTTAGAATATGATAATCATCATGTTGCATTTTTGCATGTGTGTGTTGATATTTCATACGGTGAATGTGCACCATTGTTTGTTACGTTTTGTGTAGTGATCTTTCTTGAGCCGTAACTGTGGGGCCGATGTGTTGGGGATAAAACCCGTATGGTACCGAATGGAAATGTGTTAGGATAAGACCTAAATGGCACCTATGTCCGAGTATTCCTGAGTAGATGCTTCCGTGACCCTCGGCTGTTGCCTTGGGAGTTTATGTGATATTGTCCGGAGTATTCCTGAGTAGATGCTTCTGTGACCCTTGGCTGCTGCCTTGGGAGTTTATATGCTATTATGATATGCATTGTTGAGCATCTTTGTGGTAATTGTCGGCGGAATACGACATTGTGGTCGTGTCAGTCTTTAATGATCGAGTTATTGTTGCCCTCTTGGAAAATCTTCTGATCCTTGTTGGATATGCGTTTCTTCGAGATCTGTTGTCATGTTGTATCGTGGCATATCTGGAGTCAGATACGTAATGATCGATCATGTGAAGGATTTTCGGGACGGGCACCTGTAGAAAGTGTTGGTTTCGACCTCAAAAAGAACCGAGCACACGAGACGTACTTCGAGAGGCTGATTAGGTACTAGACCAGGCGTGTATTGATCAATACCCGTGGTTGGCTTGTTCACGGACACTTGTTCGGATCGAGCGTATCGTGACGTCCATCTTGAGTCTTATTGATTGGTCGTTCACAATCCATGTATAATTGGATCTGTTTGATATTCGGATTGTCTTTGAAACTCCGTATATATGATTTGTATATGGTCGACGATTTTATTCTCTCGTGTATCCGTCACCATTGAACCTTTATTAATCTCGTTCGGAGTTACCATATCGATGGTCAACTCATTGATATCGATCCTTTATAAATCTCGTTTGGAGTTCACCCTATCATTGGTAATCTCATTCATTATTGATCCTTATTGATTCCATTTGGGAGTTGTCTCACCGTTGGTATCCTTGGTTATTAGTCCTTGATCGATGTTATTGGAGTTTACCGTGTCGTCGGTATTCTCAGTTGTTGATCCCTTATTATCCCTATTGGGGTATACCGTGTCGTTGGTACTTCCGGTCGTTGGTCCTTATTGATCTTGCTAGAGTTTACTATGCCGTCAGTATTCTCGGTTGTTGAACTTTATTGATCTTATTTGGGTTATCATACCGTCGGTATTTCTGGTTGTCAACTCTTTTGATCTTGTTAGAGTTCACCATGTCGTTGGTATTCTCGATTACTGATTCTTCATTGATCCTTACCGTGTCGTCGGTATTCTCGGTTGTCGACCTTTTATTGATCTTGTTGGGATTTGCCGTATTGTCGGTATTCTCGGTTATGGATTCTTCCTTGATCTTGTTGGAGTTACCATACCATGGTATCCTCGTTCGTGGTTGATCCTTTGTCGATCTTGTGTGGAAATATCATGTCATTGATATTTCCGCAGATGCATTAATTGTTTATCATTATTGATTGTGTCAACATTCGTGTTTTGTATTGATATTCGGGACTTGCTATTGTCTCGGGACACTGGATTGCAGTGTGCCATGTGATATCGGTTCTATCGATTGGGATTCGATTGTGACCACCCGCCAGAGTTAGTCTTGACCAGATTATTCTATAATCGAGATATGTTTCGTTTGGAAATCTTGGTAGCGTTTCGGATACAAGATGTGTGATTACATTTGAATTCGTTCATTACTTAAGGACACGAGGCGTGGAATAAGGTAAGAATTGAGTGTTATGGTGTGACAGTTGGTAAGGTTATTTCGTAAGATTACATGGGGAATGTTCTTACTCGTAGATTACATTGTTATGTATTGTTTTTGTGATGTGATCGTTATCATTGTTGAGTATTATGGTGACCCGTCGTGGGCTTTATCTTTTAGGTACTCGGAGTTCGAAATGCGTGATCGTGAAGGGATGAGCTTTCCTGATACGGCTATGGCGTAGTTGTTGGGATTCGAGTGTTCTTTCTGGTTTTTATAATTCATTGTAAATGTAATTAATTGTGTTTTATCCGATGTGTGTGTATATTTAAAATGGCTTTCGATATTCTTGAAGCGTGTTTTTATCCATTGTGCGTGTGTGTGTTCTTTCAAAGGGCTTTTGGCATTTTTAAACGTTTGCGAAAATGATTTTAGCCTTGTGGGTTCCAATATGGGGCCCACGGCTGTAATATTCGGTCGGTTTTGGGGTGTTACGAGAAGATGGTATCGAGCTTGGGTTTCGTAAAACCCGGGCGTGTGTGTTATGTGGCTCTACCGGTGCGGTAGTAGCGTGACTTTTGAAAATGATTTTCTGACTTTTGGGTCAAACCGATTTTGGAGGTTTCAAAATTTTTGAAATATTTTCAAATTATTGTATTTGCGATGCCGGTGTGTTGAGACTTTGTATGGGAGTCGTATGCTAGTATCACGGAAGATCATCGACTTCACGGACCTGTAAGTATGTTCTTTCAGTTATTTCAGTTTTGATGATGATTATTTGAGTATGGTGTCGTGATTTTGAGATATTTCGGGATTGAGATACTGATTGTGACAGGATTTTGAGTTTCGAGGACGAAACTTATTTAAGTGGGTAGATATGTAATATCCTAAAATTTCACTATGAATTTTTCGCATTATTTTATCCGGGATGTACTGTACAGAGTGGGACCAACACGAGATGAGCGGATAATTTTGGGAACCGTGACAGTCGTGCCAGTATGTCATCGAGGTTATTTTGATTCTAGGATATTACATGCTTGTTGTGTTTTCGATGTCGGATATACCGTGCGAGTATTTGTTTGATTTCCGTACTTGGTCGACAGTTGTAATTGAGGATATCGTGCATCAGATGTATCGTATGGAAATGTTAACGGAACGAGTATATGTATTCGGTATGTCGCGTGTATGTGTTCGGTTTATTGAGACGACAGACAGGGGCGGAAATGGCTAAGTATGGAAGCCATTACGTACGTTATGTGTTGAAGCTTACGTACGTTAAATTGGTAGAGTTACGTACGTTATGGCCGAGACATTACGTACGTAACATGGGAATCAGACGATCGAGTCGTGGTCGGCAGGTGGGACCCTGTGTCGGCAACTTTCGGCGGAGGATGTTGACAGGTGAGTCAACGTACGTGTTACGTACGTTATACAGGACGTGTTACGTACGTAACACGACCATTGTACTGTAGCAAGTCAACGTACGTATTACGTACGCAACGGAACAAGTGTTACGTACGTTACGGGGCGACTGGCCGAGTCGTGGCCGAGATGACCTGGATGGCCGAGCATGGCCGGACGTGACTCGTTGGGATGGCCGAGCATGGCCGGACGTGACTCGTTGGGATGGCCGAGCATGGTCGGCAGTGACTCGCTGGGGGCTAGGACTGGCCGATTACGTACGTAGGCAGTGGCCGGTTACGGCCGTAATGGCCTATTACGTACGTAAGGGAGCTGCCGGTTACGTACGTAAGGGTGCCGAACAAACTGGACAGAAGGTAGGCCGCTGCCGGTTACGTACGTAAGCCACGGCCGGTTACGTACGTGGCGGCGGCAGTCTCGGCTATATAAGGCCCGACCGAGTCACCCTTATCATTTTCCATTTTTCTTCGTTCCTTCCGCGATTTCTTCAGCAAATATGATGGTTTTGAGTAGAATCAACTTATAACAACATGTTTTGGAAGTTGGAATCATGGACTAACATCATCCTCCACCCGGATCGAAGGTAAGAACACATGAACTTTTGGTTTTTAGATGTTCTTGAGGTTTCTTGGTGTTTTGGCCGATTTGCTCCATTTTGATTCGGATTATTGATAGAACTTGATTGTATACTCGTAGTCATTCAATACTCTTGAAGTTTTGTGGAACAAATTCGAGTATTTCTTCGTTAAAACGATTAAATTGGATTATGCCTTCAAAGTGTTCGATGAAATGCCTCAATGAGTAGAACTTGGGAAATTCTATACGTTTTCACATGGATGGTGATTGAATTGATATTATTGTGATTTAGGAATGAACTTTTGAAGGAAGTTGAATCGGTACCCTTCCCTTTTGTCGATTTCTTCGCACCGTGCTATTCAAAACAAGTGATTACTTGTGTATGTCACCTTCTAGAGGTATGTTGATAATCCTCTCCTTGAATTCGGATTTTGATGTTATCGTTGAAGAAGGATTCGTATGAAGATGATTATGGTTTTGTTGTTACGATTCTTGCGGTTATATGAACTATATGTTGAAGACATTGTTTGGATTATTGAACACCGAATTTCGACTTGTGTCCGTATTGTTAAGAGTTGATATGGGTTGGTTTCATATGATCGAGATATCATTGAACCATCGAGTTTGATTAGTTGGTCATTTCGGTTATTGATTGTTATTGAACGTATCGTTAATCGATTATTGCATTAGGTTGTGTTTAGTGATCGTTGAAGTTAACCGTTGTCTTTGCGGAGCTTGTAGACGAAGACGGCGGGATTGATGGTGGCTTCGTCGTATTGGTATCGAGCAAGTTATGCTTGCTCAGTTCATAATGTTAATAAATGATTTCGTTTTCATTTCATTTATGATTCATATAGCAATGGTATTATGGAATATATGAATTGTCGGAATGGTGGTATGTAAGATAAATCATAATGTATATGATTTTAAGGATGTCTAGTGGAAATGGGAACGTGAACTATAATTTGGTCTATTTCGACAAGTTGGATATCAAGGTTAGTTATCGTGTCGATGTTGAACTCGGGACGGTGGTTTGGTATTAGTTATGGACTGTACATCATTTTGGATTGTCGGATAAACCGTGTATTCGTTCAGGGCGGTTGGTCGTGGAAAGGTTAGCGTCTCCAGCTTGAGGTAAATTAATATTGTTAGAATATGATAATCATCATGTTGCATTTTTGCATGTGTGTGTTGATATTTCATACGGTGAATGTGCACCATTGTTTGTTACGTTTTGTGAAGTGCTCTTTCTTGAGCCGTGTCATGGGGCCGATGTGTTGGGGATAAAACCGTATGGTACCGAATGGAAATGTGTTAGGGGATAAGACCTAAATGGCACCTATGTCAGGAGTATTCTGAGTAGATGCTTAGTGACCTCTACATTGCCTTGGGAGTTTATGTGATATTGTCGGAGTATTCTGAGTAGATGCTTAGTGACCCTTCGGCTTTGCCTTGGGAGTTTATTTGCTATTATGTTATGCAATGTTGAGCATGCTGTGGACTGTTGTCGACGGAATACGACATTGTGGTCGTGTCGGTCTTTCATGATCGAGTTATTGTTGCCCTCTTGGAAAATCTTCTGATCCTTGTTGGAAATGCGTTTCTTGAGATCTGTTGTCATGTTGTATCGTGGCATATCGGAGTCGGATACGTTATGATCGTTCATGTGTAGGATTTTCGGACGGGCACGTGTAGCATGTGTTGGTTTCGACCTCATATTGAACCGTGCACACGAGGCGTGCCGTGAGGCGATTAGGTACGAGACCAGCGTGTATTGATCAATACCGTGGTTGGCTTGTACACGGACACATGTCCGGATCGAGCGTATCGTGGCGTCCATCTTGAGTCTTATTGATTGGTCGCTCACAATCCATGTATAATGGATGCTTTGATATTCGGATTGTCTTTGAAACTCCGTATATATGATTTGTATATGGTCGACGATTTTATTCTCTCGTGTATCCGTCACCATTGAACCTTTATTAATCTCGTTCGGAGTTACCATATCGATGGTCAACTCATTGATATCGATCCTTTATAAATCTCGTTTGGAGTTCACCCTATCATTGGTAATCTCATTCATTATTGATCCTTATTGATTCCATTTGGGAGTTGTCTCACCGTTGGTATCCTTGGTTATTAGTCCTTGATCGATGTTATTGGAGTTTACCGTGTCGTCGGTATTCTCAGTTGTTGATCCCTTATTATCCCTATTGGGGTATACCGTGTCGTTGGTACTTCCGGTCGTTGGTCCTTATTGATCTTGCTAGAGTTTACTATGCCGTCAGTATTCTCGGTTGTTGAACTTTATTGATCTTATTTGGGTTATCATACCGTTGGTATTTCTGGTTGTCAACTCTTTTGATCTCGTTAGAGTTCACCATGTCGTTGGTATTCTCGATTACTGATTCTTCATTGATCCTTACCGTGTCGTCGGTATTCTCGGTTGTCGACCTTTTATTGATCTTGTTGGGATTTGCCGTATTGTCGGTATTCTCGGTTATGGATTCTTCCTTGATCTTGTTGGAGTTACCATACCATGGTATCCTCGTTCGTGGTTGATCCTTTGTCGATCTTGTGTGGAAATATCATGTCATTGATATTTCCGTTGTGATGCATTAATTGTTTATCATTATTGATTGTGTCAACATTCGTGTTTTGTATTGATATTCGGGACTTGCTATTGTCTCGGGACAGTTGGATTGCAGGTGTGCCATGTGATATCGGTTCTATCAGGATTGGGATTCGATTGTGCGACCCAGCCGCCAGAGTTAGTCTTGACCAGATTATTCTATAATCGAGATATGTTTCTGTTTGGAAATCTTGGTAGTGTTTCGGATACAGTACAGGTGATTACATTTGAATTCGTTCATTACTTAAGGACACGAGGCGTGGAATAAGGTAAGAATTGAGTGTTATGGCTGTGACAGGTTGGTAAGGTTATTTCGGTAAGATTACATGGGGAATGTTCTTACTCTGTAGATTACATTGTTATGTATTGTTTTTGTGATGTGATCGTTATCATTGTTGAGTATTATGGCTGACCCCGTCGTGGGCTTTATCTTTTAGGTACTCGGAGTTCGAGTGGCGTGATCGTGAAGGGATGAGCTTTCCGGTGATACTGGCTATGGCGTAGTTGTTGGGATTCGAGTGTTCTTTCTGGTTTTTATAATTCCGCTGTAAATGTAATTAATTGTGTTTTATCTGATGTGTGTGTATATTTAAAATGGCTTTCGATATTCTTGAAACTGTGTTTTTATCCGCTGTGCGTGTGTGTGTTCTTTCAAAGGGCTTTTTGGCATTTTTAAACGTTTGCGAAAATGATTTTAGCCTTGTGGGTTCCAATATGGGGCCCACGGCGCTGTAATATTCCCGGTCGGTTTTGGGGGTGTTACATCATACTGACAAAATGGTCACAGGTGAGCCATTAAAACCGACTCCTGCCAAAAAAAGAAATTTACCATAAATCGAAAATTGTGGATATTACATACTACCCTCCTTAAAAGAAGTTTCGTCCCGAAACTTAAAACAAGTAGGGAGGAGCAATATCCCACCAGGAACATCTCAACCAAATACACAAGAGCCATGCAACTTACGCCCACCGGCAAACGTTACAAGAAACGCGAAAAAGACATACGGCGCGAAAGCATGCTCAACGACAATCATCGCCATGTCACAAGCAAGGGCATAACACGATCAACAAGTGCCAAGCACCACCAACCAGATAATGCAATAAAGTCAATTATCCGAACCATCAAGAGACAAAAGGCACCTATTACAAGAGAACATGCACAGTTGAAAAATAGAAATGAAACGTACAATGGTCCGCAAAGGTAACCACAGAGAACTCCGACCCCGCCGAAATTCTCGAATACCACACTAGGCATCTCCGTGTCCCTTCGGATCAGAGACGCGAACTCGATCTCGGACCTCTCAGCTACCATCTCACAATGCACGGCTCGGTGTCCCAATTGACCGCAATTGAAACAGCTGACTAATGGTGAACGACAATCCTTCACTGAACGAGATCAGGCATTCAACAATCGGACAACCACGATTGAATCTCAATGATCGAACAACATGATCTAATACAATGATCGAACAGAAACGGTCGAATAGCAACGATCGAACAACAATGGTCGAACAACGATCCCGAAGTTCACACTTCAACTCAAGGTATTAAAAGAACTGGTAGAAACTAAAAGATGTTACTTTCGAACAAGGTTCACAAGAATCGAACCGAACTCGGAATATTCACAGCGATAACAAGATCGATCCAAAACAAGATCACTGCTCATTCGAACGATAAAAAACCGAAACACAAAACAAGTTCATAAAGTATCAATGAACACGAGCGAGTCGATAGATTTGAGAAAGAGAAAATGCAAAAGTTACAAAAAAAAATAATACGGGTATTACATTCGACCCCTTCTAAAAGAAGTGTTGTCCCCGAAGTCACAACAACAGAAGCAAGGTAACAATACAACAAGCAACCGACACATCACGGAATAATCACAGATACACACAATCATACAAACCTAAGCTCTAACAACTTGCACATGTGCGATAACGCACAAATCACCACGAGGCGACAACATTCAATAAAACATCACACCTCTCACAGAGGGCTAACACAACAAATGTGTGGCGAACGACTCAGCGCTCACACCACCCACTCAATCACAACTCAAAGGGCCAACACCCTAACGACAATACTAACGTCACACACACATTCCCCGACCGTAACAGGAAATGATAGGTTTTAAAAACAAAAACCACCTTTTGAAAATAATTCGGAAACATCAATTGATCTTGAGTATCATATATCGAAAAAAGTAGTACAAACATCGTCATCGAGACTTTGAAAAACCATCTTGCGTTTAATAAAAAAAATGAGGACGCCTTTCTTTAAATTAAAACTTTTCAGAAATATTCGACCTTTGGGTCTAAGCAAATGCGTTTCTAAATCATTGGAAATATCTCAAAATATTTTGGTCCTCAAAGTGGAATACTTTTGAAACATAGTGTGGCACTAGTAGGTACCTTGAAGGTACCGCGAGAAAATAATCCATTTTAAAAGTACGTCTCAAGATTTATTTTCGAAGATACTCAAGGTTTTTCAGAAATACAATAGGCCAGAATGCCCAAAATTCACACGTATCGACATTCCTTAAACACATCATAGCACACACATCAAATCGTTCGAAATCAAGACAATACATGTCTTTTACCGGAAAACAAACAGTAAAATATCACAGTCGAAAACCGCCTAGGATCGGGGCAAAACCATTGACCCCATTCGAGGCCTCTAAGGACCCTCCCGAACTGGCTAGCGAACAAGCTCGTGAATCAGGAGTGAAGTCATGGATTCCCCCGAGGCCTCGTCGGTCCCTCCCGGAGTGAGCAAATCGAACACGTATAAGCACAAAGGTTTCACAATAATACTTGCAAAACGAGCAAATCAATTCAAAAATCATCAGCAACGGAAAAAAACAATAGTCGAAAAGACATAAGCAGCGACAACACTCCTCGTATAAACTAAATACGAGAGTCGAATAAACACATATCACGAAATCAAAATCCACAGAAGGATTCCATCACTTAACAAATAATCATACAAATAGCTCGTGTCACACGAGGCGCAATGCAAAGAAGGGAGACTTATATCCAAAGTTGCACGAAGATGATGATTGCCCCACGATACTAATCAAGACCAACAAACTCAGACAACGCGTCGCGACAAGACTTAGTCAGATAAAATCCGACGAGACAAAACTCAACAGAAATAACTTGACCCGACTGCCTAGGTTTCCAAAACCTAAGCTCCGATACCATTTATGTAACACCCCCAATCCACTCAGGGATATTACACGCCGTAGACCCTTTCCTCAAGGATCTACCAAGTTGGTAACTAAAATCAAACATCTCAACATCGCCTTTAAGGCTAAAATGACTCAGTAGACCGATTTGGTCTTTCAATCAATACATACAACTCAATCTCAATACATGCCCACACAAGGGTCAAAATACAAAATACTCCCATACAACGAGGGAAATACTGCAGCGGAAATAAAGTACAACCAAACCAATACGACATCATATAGATCCTCATGTGATTAGTATCGATCATCTATCATCATCCTTCGTGCCGACCCTGTGTTATGCTCCCCAAAAACTGAATGCAATACAGACATCCACCCCCCGATTAATCGGAGGTTAGCAAAATCCCACTATTTTGTTAGTGCAAGTACATAATCATACGAAATGTAACAAACAAATAGAAATCACGAATCGGGTATGACAATTAACTACCAAAGCCTTCCCGAGAGGTTTTATTAATTAGAAAGCAATCCATGAAGTGTTTGAAACTAAATTCCTAATCTCGTGGATTTTAAAAATAGAAACCTTGTTGGACCTCAAGTTCTTAGTTGAAAAATAACCATTTCAAAACGAATGGGTCTCGGCCCAAAATTCACTTTCCGTAAAACGACCTTTACAAAACCGTTGGGATCTCATCCCAAATATCATCAAATCACAGCACTAGAGGACAATAGTAAGGTCCGTTTTCCAACATCAAAACCCCAAAATTAAAGGACTAAACACATACGACAAAATACTCTAGTGCCATCCTAGCCAAGTAGGCCAAATGAACGACTTACCTTTTACACACTTAGTCAATGCATGCAATAATTAAATCACCGTTCAAAACATTCGTTACCGGAAACGCCATAACTCAAAACACATTTGTAAAATGCACCACATTTAACCGACAATCCACGTCTCTGTGGACCCCTACCGAGACCCCATCGGATCTAACCCGTAGTGGTTAAAAGCAAGCTCGTCGATCCATGTCTCTGTGGACCCCTACCGAGACCCTGTCGGATCTAACCCGTAGTGAGCATACCCACACACACATTACTCATGCAATACTAATATGCTAAGAATATAATATCATTAAGAATACTTACTAGAGATGGCCACTTACCCGACATCGTTATCATACTCATCACAATACCTCTATCATAAAAAATCAATCACAACACAACAACACAATTAACATGGAATACACGATTCCACAACATTAAACAAGCAAGGATATCATTAAAGCCCTCAACGTTCAAAATAATCAAATCATAATCAACTCACACGAATCATATTCACGAGGTTAAACCAACCATCGTAAATCCAATATGTAAACTTTATTTGCATAGCACAAATCGTATAAGAAAATACTTGCCTCGAAAACACGATCGAAATGAGACGATGAACGGAACGCGGCCGGGCAGCCCTCAACTCCTGAACATCATTAAGAATGCAACAACACCGCGAACACTACGAGAATAACACCACACGAATCACCGACACAGAACGAAGATCAACTCGGAATCCTCGAGCACCTATAATCCTCCGTAAGAAGCAACAAAAACATGATTACGACGAGGATCAAGGCCAAAACAACGGAGATCACATCAAGATATCTAAGGGAAACTCATTCGAATATTTAATCGAACATTAAATGTTCACTACACCTCAAGAAAACCGAAATTATCATTAGGGTTGAAATGAACCGAAGATATGGATATACAATCCATAAAACATGTTAACAACATCATTAGACAACAATCGGTTTATCAAAACCGAATGGAAAACGGAATCAAGTATAAAACTCCAAAAAAATCAACTCTTGGGAATCAAGAAAAATACCTTGATCCGGCGAAGAACAAAGGATTAAATGATGTCAAACATATGAATACTACTAAGATTAATCATACTCATCATGGATTAATCAACAATACGGAACGAATCAGACAAAGACCCAAAAACCCCAAAATTTCCCCTAGAATAGGGTTCTAGGAGATTTACCTTGATTGAGAATGAAGAACAAGTGTTGGTGTTGTTAATCCACACCAAGAACTCAAGGAAAATGATCTCTGAAGTGATTGGAAGAAGAAATCGCCCCCAAATTGCCCTTGGAATTATCGGTCGCGGAGAGTAGATGAAAAGAGAAAGAAATAAGCTCCCCCAGTCAACTCTCTGGTTTTTATAGCCAGGGAGTTATTAGTGTGCGCTAACCTTCAAGGTTAGCTTGCGCTATCGGCCAAAAACCCAATACAGAACCTACGGTTATGGACCATTAGCCTGCGCTACCGGGAAATAGTGTGCGCTAACCGCCCCTCGATAGTGCGCGCTATCGGGCCATAGCGTGCGCTACCTGAACATCAGCCGAGTCCAGAAACATTCTGACCAGTACTGGACTGCCGGATTAGTGCACGCTACTGGCCACTCTGCGTGCACTAAGTCCGAACGATAACGTGCGCCAGCACAACATCTTAGCGTGCACTAGAACAACTCGCCAGAGAGCAGAGGCAGAAGCAGACTACTGCCACTGCTGTGCCCGAGTCACTAGTGCGCGCTACAGAACAGCGTAGCGTGCTCTACCAAGGACACTAGCGCGCGCTAACTAACATCCATAGTGTGCGCTAGGCAGTCGGGTGCAAAACGACTCAAACACACGAAACACTATCGAAACAACAAATGGAAGCTCGCAATGCACATAATAACAAAGTTGAACGGACTTACGAAGAACACGAAACAACGGTTTCGAACGAGATTCGCAAGAATTAAAATCAAATACGGAAAAGTCGCCAAAAGGCACGAAACTCGGCAAAACGATACTGAAACGAACTCGAATGTCAAAAAGTGCATAATGAACCATTCTCAAAATGACGAAACGGTCACATGTGAGCCATTAAAACAGACTCCT
The DNA here is from genome assembly GCA_033398695.1 of Orobanche coerulescens. NCBI lineage: Eukaryota > Viridiplantae > Streptophyta > Magnoliopsida > Lamiales > Orobanchaceae > Orobanche > Orobanche coerulescens. The sequence continues at coordinate 20,865,010 of CM065805.1, read as the reverse complement.
GCCAAAAAAAGAAATTTAACGTAAATCAAAAATTGCGGATATTATAGTTGTCCATTAGTTCTTGAATTGTGGACTATATTATACTTTACTGTTTATGTGATTTAGGGTGAGGAGCGAGCGAAAAACATAAAAAACAGACCATGTCAGACAAACACGGGCACTGACACGGCCATGTCAAACACACACCGGCACTGACACGCCGTGTCACTGGTTGTGTCACCTCCTAGAGCTGATTTGCACTTTATATAGGAGTAAGTCACGACCGTGTCCTATGTTGACACGATCGTGTCAGTCGGCAGGACTGTTTAGGCAATTTACGGGATTTAGGCCTTGGGACCTCTTTAGAGGCTATATATATACACCATTGAGATACGAACAACATTAATGACCCTATTGACGTACAGGGTTAGAAAGGAAGAGTCCAAGGAGTTTCAAAGGGCAAGATAGATCCAACATAAGGAGCCACAATGGACCGAGAGATTCTTCCAATACTGAGTTTTATCTTTTTTTTTTCCTTTTATTTATTTGCTTAAACATGAATATGGATTATATGTCTATGTATCTTTTCATAACCATGTTCGGCTAAACTCTTAGATTATTGTGATGGTATTTATGGATTTTATTTTAATTGAAAATTTTGCTTAGATTTCTTATTCAACTATCTTATGTTTGTTCATATTTATCATGTGACTTATGATTTTACATCTTTGACAATATTGTTCATAATACGAGAGATGAGCTCAATATCAGGTCTTTAATACTTGACATAAATTGGTAATTAGATTGAGAAATCATTAAAAATACTTGATTTTTTTTTATTTTTTTGGAGTTGAATTACATAGGTTAGATGGAGACATCAATTTATCTGATTTAATCAAATGTTTATGCAACTTCGAGAGCAGCCATAAACAATTATTCTAATCATCTTAAGGGAAGATAAGTAAAATTTGAAGTAAAATTTATCTAATTAAGCCTAGCAATTAATTAAAACCATCTTCTTGGAATCTCTTTATTAAACTTGAGATTTCCTTGTGATTTCTACCGACTATTTATATTTACTTTATCTTTAGAATTATTCTAGTTTAAAATCCAATCTAAAATTTAATCCTCTATATAAAGTTGAGAATAATACGATCTAGTACTCAATATAATAGTTCAAATAATCCATATGGAATATGACCTTACTCGCCCTTACCTACAACTACTCGGTGCACTTGCAGATAGTAAAATAATTAGCGAACAAGTTTCTGGTGCCGTTGCCGGGATTAAGGTAATTATTTGTATTTATATTATGATAAGCACAATTGAATTTACTTTAGACATTTTATTTATTTATTTTTATTTTTATTTTTTTATACTTGGTTATTTATTTGTTTGTTTGAGGATGAAGGAATTTGATGAAGACTATGACTGGTGCACATACCCTAATTATTTGATGGAGAATAAAAAATGTACGAGGATAAGGCGTCATAAACCTCCTGCATTACAAAAGAACATGAGGAAGAGGAGGATGTGGTCTTGAATGTTAAAACCCTAGAAGTCATTTTCTCGGAAGGGATGAATAATATAGAGTCCTCTTATTATGAGTGTTTAAAGACTGATTTTAAAATTCGTGATGATGAGGGGGTTGAAGTCTTCATAGTTTTATTGAGAGTAGTGAAGGTGCAAGATTAGCTCCATTATATCCCTATCCACGTGTACTTCTCAAAGGAGGAGCAGTCAAGTGGTATGGAAAGACCTCATTGTTTGTTTTGGATACCGGGTAGAATAGTGTAGGTGTCTGGCTGAAGATATTAAACTTAGCACTTACTAAGAGACAACCAAATAGTTACTGCTTTTTATTTACTTTTATTTTCTTAGGTAGATTAGTTTTTTTACTTCGCTTATCTTTTATTTTTATTTTTTTGTGTACTTGCAGGACAGATGTTTGAGACGATTGTCAAGGTTACGATTGAGCTGCATTTTGGCAATTGACTTCATTAACTCTGATTTTCCAGTAATGATATCTTATTAGTTATTTCTTTCTCTATTTTATTAAAATTATATTTCTTCACTTCATGAATCATATTATTTCATTTAAGTTTGGAGGGAAACATAAAGTTTTGACAATCTATTGCTTAAGAAATTTTATCTTACATGCAGATAGTTGCATGATAGATTTATTTGCTTTAGCATATTTACTAGTATAACACATGTGTAATTACACGGGAACACAAAAATGAACTCTTATATAAATATATAATATGTAAATCGTTCATTATAAATTTCACAATACTTCTTTATAAACTACACTATTTGTTCTGCCTATGATTACACCCCATTCTCATCGCAACAAAAGATTTTTAATCTTTCCTAAGCTTCACTCTTGATATGGCTACATAAAGCTAACCATGACCGAATACGGGTCTTGGAAGATACATACCGACATGAGAGAGCATTTGCCCTTGACTCATAAATATAGTCATGGCAAAGCTCATAATAAGTGGGAACTGGCATATTTGAAATTTAAATGATAATCTGATATCTAACGGGCTTAATATCAGTTGTGTAATAAATACTCTACTCTCAAAATTATTCCCCGAATTTTTTTGTTCAATAATATGGTTACGGATTTGGATAATTATTAATGATGTGACATTGCATAATCTTGACGATTAATCCATATTTTGAATTAGTATAATTGAAACTCTAACTTACGATTTGTCTCCGTCAACTTCGAACTCACGAACGGATACAAAGGAATCTTAGTCTATGTCTTGGTTCAAGATGTGATTTAGATATCTTAGAATCTATTGGATATACTTGATTTTAATTTTTAGAGGTCGCAGAAATAGCGCATATACTATCAAAACTGAGATATCTCTGCTTGTCTTTTGAAATTATAGACATCACGTAGTTTACTATCTCCACAACGTCGTTTTTTCGCGCCAGGATTGCTCTTTCTTCAAAAAGTTACTTTATGGAAAGTTACTTATAAGTGAATGATAGTGCTTTCAACAATGGCTGCAATATGATCTTCGACATTCCGAATTAGTAAATATAAAGAATATCAATCAAGGTTTCTCTATCGACTTCTTTACCCAGCTCACCATCTACAAATTTGAGGATTCATTCGGAGAAGTCATTAATTTCTTGTAGATGGTGAGATGACATTGTTTGTCCAATAATTAATTTCATACTCTTGGTTAGTCTTATGAGTTTGCAATGATGCCAAAGTGAAGAAGGGCTTATACTTGAATAACCGATATATGCATTCTCCTTTGGTACAACTTCATATGTAGAATTATACTAAATAATTGTGGCAAGGGTAATTTTAGTAATATAAAATATTTAAAAAGCTTTTGGAAATACTAAGAGATTTTGACTTATAGCTTAAAATTAAGCACTTCTAAATTACAATGAAAAAAACGTAATAGTAGTATATATAATTTAATTACTTGTATGACCTATATATTATAAATATATCTGTTAATTTAGAAAACTACATCCAATTCATAGCCTTAAAATTACCAAGAAATTTAAGATTTTGGATTGTAATATAAGAATAGCTTGGATAAGTTAAAAAATATACATCATAATCTTATCCTAATTAAAAACGACCTTAAAATTTTAGAAAATTATAAAAGAAAAAACTCAATTGAGATGATTAAAGTGAAACGGCATATTTATGCTTATATGATATTTTTCAAACATTTAGCTTCATATTTAAGAGTATTAAAGTCTACTTATTTTACAATAAAAAAGAAAAAGAGTTGAAGTACTTTTAGTAATTTCTGAAACTTGTATTACAAAAAATCTCGACAGAACTTGGTGAAGGGAAACTATATGTATATTAATTTTAAAATAGGTTTTGGAATTACAAAGTAAGGAGATTATGACTTATAACTTAAAATTAAGTACTTCCCAATTTGCCAAAAAAAACAAAAAAGAAGCAACAACATCGTAGTATATATAAGTGAATCACTTGTATGACTTACTGTAAATATACTAATCACGGGGTTATATAAGAAAACTATATCCACATCCTAGCCTAATTAAAATTGTAACACCCCCAATCCGCTCAGAGATATTACACGCCGTAGAACCTTTCCTCAAGGATCTACCAGGCAGGTAACAACAAACGAACAACTCGACGATGCCTTAAAGGCTACAATAACCCAGTAGATGTAACACCCCGAGATATTCGGAATAATTACAGCGCCGTAAACCCTTTTAGTAAGGATTTACAAGGCTAATTTAAAAGAAATGTAAATATAAGACATCAATGCTGCGGAAATTCAAGTTTACAAAACCATTCAACTGGTTTAACGAGTAATTAATACAACCATATCGAAAATATATCATAAGACACGCGTACTCGAGTACTGAAATCAAAACAAGAAAACAAATCACCAACAACAACAAACATCACTGAACCCCTTCGTCGTCACGTCGGTACTGTGGCTGTTTCCCTGCTCCTCGGCTACCTGAACATCAAAACAAATGTCCACCCCCGAAGGGGTTAGCAAAACGATGCTAGTACAAGTATCATTTAAACGAATCAAATATGCATCAACAATACATAACAAGATACACCACACGGACTTCCGCTACCGGAATCCGAGAATGCGAATCCACAAGATTCCATTAACACAGCAAGGGTATTCCAATGATCCAGCGCCCTCAGCATAGATCCCAAGATGATCCCGTCGGACCAACACGAGGTGGAAATAACCCGTCCAATGATCCAGCGCCCTCAGCCTAGATCCCAAGATGATCCCGTCGGACCAACACGAGGTGGACATCCGATCCAGCGCCCTCAGCATAGATCGTACAACGTACACAAACACAACTCATGCATACACATATGCCAAATCATTATGTTCATCAACATGAACATACAAACACTAGATAACGAATACCATGACAATTCAACACGAATAATTTCCATGTTCAACAACATGAATAAACCACAAACATGCTCAAAATACCAATTTTAACACATTACGATACTTGCCTCGAAGATGTCAAGAACGAAATACTTCAATGATCTCAACATACTCGAAGGCCGCCTCCTACGTACCAAGCGTAGCGTGCGTTAACTTATCCCCGATAGCGCACGTTAACTTACGTATGTTAGCGTGCGCTAACCGTGCATGGCAGATTACTACTGGTAGAAAACTGGATCTAATGGTGATGAACTCATGAATTCTATGGTGATAATACAAGTCATCCTCGAGCATATCATGCTAATAAGGTTTGTGAAAGTTCTATACGTACTAAATGACTATGAGATACAAAGATACGTATAATCATCTCAACACCATAATTCATCTTAGATCTTCAAGGGATATCCTGAGTTCAATCCGTTGTATGACCCAAAACGTATGATTCCTTTGTATAAACGCATAAGAACTTGAAAATCTCCATATACTGATCATAAATCGGTTTGAAAAAGCTTAGGAGTCCATATACTAAAACGGTTCAAAGGTTCATATGATGAATAAGTGCCGAAATGTCGAAAATATCCTTCTAACACATGATGTTCGACTATTAACGAATCTAACTGACTAGATAAACATGATTAAACGTCCTTTAGAACACTACTAGTATTGGTGAAGAATCACCTACCTCAAAGTAGTGAAGAACAAGGAGGAAATCGAAGCAAATCCAACGTCGAAGGCTTGAACACCAATCCTCAATGATCTATAATCTTCAACACGAGCTAGGATGCTGATATGAAGTGTTTAGGATGTTAAGAGTAATACTCTAAGTATAAGAGTTCGGATGTGGGAAGAGAAAGGACTGAAAACACGAAAAGGATGCTGTCCTATTTATAGGAAATGGTTATTAGCGCGCGCTAGTCCATGCTCGTAGCGTGCGCTAACGGCTTACTGACTTCACTGTACTCAGCACTTAGCGTGCGCTATCTCATGTCAGTAGCGTGCGCTAAGGCGTTGACTTGGCTTTTCCCGAAAGTCGTCCAGGTTCATCCCGACACAATCCGACCGAAATCCTCAGCCGATCTCACCTACCACCCTGTCTTAATCATATTGACCACGCATAGCGTGCGCTAATGCTCCTTGTAGTGTGCGCTAAGGATCCATGTTAGCGTACGCTACACATAGCCGATAGCGTGCGCTACATGCGCAGTATTACAATTTGTAAATCACATACATGAAATCATACGCTCAACAACATCGGATTATGAAATACAGAGAATAATACTCAGATCAAAATACAACAATTGCAATATCACAAGTTCCAAATACATATCAGAAATCTCGGGTATTACATCCTTCCTCCCTAAAAAGAAGTTTCGTCCCGAAACTTAAGATGAAAACAACTCTGGATATCTAGCCTTCATACTGTCCTCCGTTTCCCAAGTGGCCTCCTCGACTCCGTGTCGTGACCATTGTACTTTAACCAAGTATATTGGTTTATTCCTCAACTGTTTGATCCGACTCTCAAGTATCCTGATTGGTCTCTCCTCGAAAGTGCCGTCATTAGCTATCTCGATCTCGTCGAAATCAATGACGTGACTGGGGTCCGGTACATACTTCCGCAATTGGGATACGTGAAACACATTGTGAACGTGACTTAGCGATGGCGGTAAGGCCAACCTGTATGCTAAATCTCCAACTCTCTCGAGGATCTCGAATGGTCCGATATATCTCGGACTAAGCTTGCCTCTCCTCCCAAAACGGAAAATCCCTCGTGTAGGAGACACCTTCAGTAGTACATGGTCCCCAGCGTCGAACTCTAGAGGACGACGACATATGTCTGCATAAGACTTCTGTCGACTCTGGGCAGTCAACAGTCTTTCTTGAATCAAAGCTATCTTCTCCTGAGTCTGAATTATCAATTCCGGTTCCGTCCCGATCGAATCCGAAGAATCATCCCAACACAGGGGTGATCGGCATCTTCTCCCGTACAAAGCTTCAAATGGTGCCATCTTAATAGAAGCATGCCAACTATTATTGTAAGTGAATTCAATCAACGGCAAATGGACTTCCCAATCAGTCGACCAGTTTAAGGCACAAGCTCTAAGTATGTCTTCTAACGTTTGAATAGTCCTTTCGGACTGACCGTCCGTTTGGGGATGATAAGCTGTGCTAAAGTTGAGCTCAGTCCCCAAAGCCCTGTGCACTGCCCTCCAGAAGTGCGACACGAAGCGACCATCTCGATCTGAAATAATGGTCTTCGGCGTCCCGTGCAATCTAACTATCTCTGCAACAAATACTCGCGCCAATCTCTCTGGTCCCCATATATCTTTAATTCCTAGGAAATGAGCCGACTTGGTTAGTCGATCAACTATAACCCAAATCATGTTCATTCCCGTTCTAGTCCTTGGCATACTGGTGATGAAATCCATCGAGATATCCTCCCACTTCCACTCAGGGATCGGAAGCGGCTTTAACATTCCGGCAGGTCGCTGATGCTCAATCTTAACCTGTTGACAAGTCAAACACTTCGAAACATACTCTGCTACGTCCTTCTTCATATTCCCCCACCAGAAGTTTTGTTTTAAATCCTTATACATCTTACTGCTGCACGGGTGAATAGAATAGGGCGTGCTGTGAGCTTCCTTCAGAATAGTCCGTCTCAATTCATCATTATCGGGAACGCAAAGTCGGTTCTGAAATCTCAGAACTCCATCATCTTGTATCACGAATCCTGGGGCTTTTCCTTTCTTTACTTCGTCACATAATCGAAGGATCAGAGGATCGTTCAACTGCTTAGATTTGATTTCCTCGACTAGTGATGAAGTCAGTTCCATCACATATAGTTGCCCTTGAATTCCTGGTGCCCATACTTCAATCCCTTCGCGGATCAGTTCTCGTTGAATGCTGGTTTGGGACGTAAGTGCTTCCAACACTCGAAGAGAAACAGGCTTACGGCTCAATGCATCAGCTACAACGTTTGCTTTCCCCGGATGATAGAGAATCTCTAAGTCGTAATCCTTGATCAATTCCAGCCACCTTCTCTGCCTCATGTTTAATTCCTTCTGACTGAAAATGTACTTGAGGCTCTTATGATCTGTAAAGATCTGACAATGAGTGCCGTACAAATAATGTCTCCAAATTTTCAAGGCAAAGACTACAGCTGCTAACTCCAGATCATGAGTCGGGTAATTTACTTAAATGACGGTTTCAACTGCCGAGAAGCATAGGCAATTACCTTATCCTTTTGCATCAACACACATCCCAGACCCTGATTTGAAGCGTCGCTGTAAACCATGAATCCATCAGTTTCATCTGGCAATGCTAAAATAGGTGCTGTCGTCAGTCTCTTCTTATGTTCATCAAAACCAGCCTGGCATTTCTCATCCCACTTAAACTTTTGAGTTTTCTGTAACATCTGAGTGAGCGGACGAGAGATCTTGGAAAATCCCTCTACAAAGCGGCGATAATATCCAGCAAGTCCTAGGAAACTCCAGACTTCTTTCATATTATTAGGAGCTTCCCATTCCAAGATTGCTTCGACTTTCTTCGGGTCCACCTGAACTCCATCAGCTGATATCACATGCCCAAGGAAAGTTACTTCCCTAAGCCAGAACTCGCATTTTGAAAGCTTTGCATACAGCTGTTCCTTCCTCAAGGTGCTCAAAACCACACGTAAATGTTCGGCATGCTCCTCTACGTCTCTCGAATATATCAAGATGTCATCAATGAAGACGACCACAAATTTATCCAAGTATTCCAAGAATACCCGATTCATCAATTGCATGAATACCGCAGGAGCATTGGTAAGTCCAAACGGCATCACTACGAATTCATAATGCCGTCTGGGACACAGCGGAACTTCGGTATATCCGATTCCTTAATCCTCAACTGATGGTATCCCGATCGCAACTCAATCTTCGAGAATACCCTTGCCCCTTGCAGTTGATCAAACAAGTCTTCGATCCGAGGTATAGGATACTTATTCTTGATCGTCATCTTGTTGAGCTCCCTGTAATCAATACACAGTCGGAGCGATCCATCTTTCTTCCGGACAAAGAGAACGGGCGCTCCCCAAGGAGAAACGCTAGGTTGAATATAACCCTTCTGTAACAATTCCTCTAGTTGCTTCTTGAGTTCATACATCTCGGTTGGCGCCATGCGGTATGGTGCTCTGGAAATAGGAGCTGCTCCAGGCTCTAATTCGATAGTGAATTCCACTTCTCTCTGCGGAGGTAACCCAGGTAGTTCGTCAGGAAATACATCTGAGAACTCATTCACAACTGAAATAGACGAGATCTCTACTCCTTCCTCTTTCCTCATGGCATAACACCAAAGTCCATGACATCCTTGCTTCAGTAATTTCACGGCTTTCATTGCTTTTATCAATTTTCCCGAGCTTCCCGGTCTCCACCCTCGAAATAAGTGTTCAGATCCGTCATCAGCAATGATAGAAATGACTCTCTCTCGGTAATTCAGAATAGCTCCATAACGGTTGAGCCAATCGTCTCCGAGAATTAAATCGTCACCGTAAATGTCAACTACAATAAGATTCAATGGCCAATCTCTCCCTCCTATAGACACCGGAAAATCTCTAGCCTCTAGGGTTCCCACAATTTTCTCTCCACTCGGCAAACCCACAACATATGGTTCACAATCAAATAAGCACGAGATTTTTAAACGATTTACACAGTTCAATGATACAAAAGAATGTGTAGCTTCGGAATCGAATAAAACACTAACTGGTTGCAAAAGGATCTGAATCGTACCTGATGCAACAGCAGTGTTCTGATCGTCAGATTTCCTCATCTCGTACAGGCGCGGAGGAACGAACCCAGCACTAGATGTCTCTCTCTTCCCAACGTTCTGCTGCTGAAATCCACTCTGCTGCGTCTGGTTCACACTTGTCTCCTTCGGAACTGGCGCTGGAGTGCGAGTACCAAAAGATCTAGTAGCAGCTCCACAGAAAGCCGCACGATGCCCTTCTTGCCCACAATCGTAACAAGTCACAGAAGATGCGGGGCAATCACGTCGAATATGCCCTGCTCGACCACAATTGTAGCATTTCTTTGACGCGTCCGAAACTGCTGATGTAGCCCGGAACTTCTTTCCACCTCTAGAGGGATGTGGAGGCTTCCTAGCCGAATAAAGGAAGACTGGCCCTTGCGGGGCCCACCGCTCTTGTTTTCTGAGAAGTTTCCGGTCACTTTCTGCTTCTTTGCCTCCACTGATTTCTCCACCGCCGCCTCTTTCATGTCGTAGGCTAGAGCTTTGTCTTGATAATGTCGCAACGTAGTACACTCGAATCCGGACATGTACTGCTGAATCTCCGGCTTCATCCGCATATCGAAATGAAAAATCTTTTCTGCCTCCGTTCTGACCAAGTGTCGCACACAAGTCAGCTGATGATTAAAAGTTTTGATTACATCTGTCACAGATGCTTCCGAACTCTATGGTGAGAAAAACTCTCGGATCTTTGCCTCTCTAACTGGACGAGGACAATACTGTGCTTCCATCATTAGTTTGAATTCCGTCCAATCCGCATTATGATTCTCGGGTCGGATAGCTTCCCACCAATCAAAGGCCTCCCCAGTCAGAAAATACTGGGCAATGGGAACCTTCCGGTCCTCGGGACAGTTAAGACCCGCGAATATCTTCTCTAACTCCTTAAGCCAGTTGTTGGTCCCAAGAAATGATGAAGACTATCCTCACTGTACCAACACGAGTCTTTTCTAGCGCGCTTTGTCCTCAATCACGCGCACCCTGAGAAACTTCCCAGGGGGTCACCCATCCCATAACTACTCCAGGCCAAGCACGCTTAACTTTGAAGTTTTTATGAGATGACTACCAGAAAAGAAGATGCATCTTGTTGGTATGAGTAGTCCAAATCAATTCATTTAACCACTTTCTAGTGCAGATCTCACAGGTCGAATTGCAAGCCGCGCCTCGTGCATTTTTTAAGCTCATGCAGGCAGGATGCTGGACCGAAGCCCAACAATCCCCCTCCCAGTATCTGCCAGCATTTCAGCCCCATAGTCTGGAAACCTCCGCGAACTAGATTTGATCACACAGCCCTCTAGCGGCTAGATTCATTCACACAGTCCTCCAACACTTGACATCAGCATATGTTCCACCTCCGTTTACTTCCGCTGCGCCAGTATCTCAGTTCCAGCATACTAAATTTGATCACATAGCCCTCCAGCACCTGACAACCTCCACTGCACCAGCATCTCAGTTCCGGCCAAGTGGCAATATCTGCTGCATGCCCGCCTCTCAGTTCCAACACTCTGGCAGCCTCTATTTTAGGATATTCCGAGGGAATCCGCACCCGTGACCTGCTCCGATACCAATTGTTGGTCCCAAGAAATGATGAAGACTATCCTCACTGTACCAACACGAGTCTTTTCTAGCGCGCTTTGTCCTCAATCACGCGTACCCTGAGAAACTTCCCAGGGGGTCACCCATCCCATAACTACTCCAGGCCAAGCACGCTTAACTTTGGAGTTTTTATGAGATGACTACCAGAAAAGAAGATGCATCTTGTTGGTATGAGTAGTCCAAATCAATTCATTTAACCACTTTCTAGTGCAGATCTCACAGGTCGAATTGCAAGCCGCGCCTCGCGCATTTTTTAAGCTCATGCAGGCAGGATGCTGGACCGAAGCCCAACACCAGTGATCCCAAGTAAGTGCCTCAGCAGAGCCGTCAAATTTTGGCGGGTGCAATTTGACCACCTCAGCGAGCCATCTGTCTCCCCGGTTATCCTCGTGGTGCTGCTGTCCCATCGCCGTCTGCATGCGGTCGACTACTTGGGCGAACTGGTTTATCTGCGCCACCACCTGTTGAAGCACTCCCGGCATGTTAGGATTTGCGTCGTCATTCGCTGATCCTTGCTGCCCTCCAGAATGGGAATCGGTTCGACTAGCTGATAATTCCGGAGTAGTTGCGGAATCCTCCTGTCTCATGTTACCCCGTCCATGTAACACCCCCAATCCGCTCAGGGATATTACACGCCGTAGAACCTTTCCTCAAGGATCTACCAGGCTGGTAACAACAAACGAACAACTCGACAATGCCTTTAAGGCTAAAAAGACTCAGTAGACCGATTTGGCCTTTCAATAAATACATACAACTCAATTACAATACATGCCCACGCAGGGGTCGAATACAAAACACTCCCGTACAACGGGGAAAGAATACTGCAGCGGAAATAAAATGCAACTAGACCAATCCGACATCAACGAATCCTCGTGTGATTAGTATCGTTCATCTTTCATCATCCTTCGTGCCGACCCTGTGCTATGCTCCAAAACCTGAATGCAAAAATAGACATCCACCCCCCGAATACTCGGGGGTTAGCAAAACTCAACTGTTTTGCTAGTGCAAGTACAAGTGCAAAAATACGAGCCATACAATACAAGTTCCAAGAACAATAATAATCAGGAATCCTCAAAGATCCAAACGTAAAGAAAAGTACTTCCCGAGGCAAGAGTTTGAGTAAACATTTCCAAAACCGAAAGATCGCAAATAAGGGAAACAATTTACAAAACAGTTTAAAATGCCATCGAGAGTTTTAATAGAAAACAATTTAGGATTATAAAATCCTTCTCTTTCCAAAAATCAATAGGGTCACAGCCCAAGTGTTTTGTTTTCGCAAATAGGAAACCACCAACAATTTACAGGGTCAGAGCCCAACATCACGTGTCCTCAACGGACGTAAAATCAACGAAACATAATCACACACGCGCATCGCCTAGGACCGGGACGCTACCACCGACATCCCACTCGAGGCCTCGAAGGACCCTCCCGAGCTGGCTAGCGAAACAAATCACACACATCTCACGGTTGGATCAATCGCTTGTTGCATCCTGGCCACATGATCACATGCCATGTGCCACCGTAGATTATCTCAGGCTCTCACGGTTGGATCAATCACTTGTTGCATCCTGACCACATGATCACGTGCCACGTGTCACCGTAGACCTTCAACCGTATCCGCACATTCACACAAATAACATATCACATCAAGGATATTCCAACAATTCGCCCAGAGCATCAAACACTTAGCAAAACACCACGTCAAACCACAATGCACCGAAATGAAACAATATACGTCCACACGCAAATACCAAGTGCAACATCAACACCAAACATATCCATTCACGAAGTATTCGAATTATCGTTGAAAGACAATATTTATCGAGGACATACCGATCCTTTTTAAGGTTCATTAAACATTGGATTTCGCATAAAATCATTTATCAATAATTATGCCGATGAAATATGAAATGTATGGGCAAGATACTTGCCTCGATACCACGAGTACGGAACCACGAACGGATACGGCTCAACCGGGAAGCTTCGGAACGCCTGATGCTAACGAAAAGGAAGACGACAACGAACGGAAGGGTTCAACACGGTTTCTTCACAAGAAACTCGACCCTAACAACAATATAATCAATAAATCATCGATCATACGAGGAAGGATAATCGTAGAACGCCCGAAAACCCCTCTAAGACATTTTACCGGACACCTTCAAGGCGTCAGTCAAGAACTCGACTCAAACAACGAATCGATACGATCCAACCATGGAATAATAAAGGAAATGATATAATACATCTAAATATTCATCAATACATCATAATCCTAAGTTAAATCGGATTAAACGGATGAAAACAACCAAAACGCCCAATTTCCCCAAAACTAGATTTCTAGGAAATTTGACCTGATTCGGTAGATCGGAGGATGTTATAGGACGGATGATTGATGATATGAACCTCAAAACTTCATGGATTCATTGTCCAACAACATCTCTAGAAGATTCACACACCCACAGCCGCGTACGGGAAAAAAAGAATGAGAAAATGGCTGAAGAAAAACGCTGCCAGGCCTTAAATAGGCTGACAGACTCGACCGTGTCCGCCTGACACGGTCGTGGCGCGCAGTTGACCGGCAGGGACTCGACCGTGTCCTGCTAGACACGGTCGCGGCGCGGAGGGGCCTTCCGATAGTGACCCGTCCGACAGCGACTCGGCACGACTCGACCGTGTCCTGGAACACGGTCGGGCGTCTGGGCAGTCGGTTCTGGCCTATCCGGAAGAGTTCGACTCGGCCGTGCCAGACGACACGGTCGGGTCCTGAGGCAGAGACTCCGGCGTTTCCGGACGAGTACGGCACGGGCCGTGTCGGACGACACGGCCGAGTTCGGCCGGCAGTGATCGGCCAATAACGAGCGGGTGAGCTAAAACGACCATAACTCTCTCGTCCGGACTCCGATTGACTCACCGTTTGAACCATTGGAAAGCTAACTCGATGCTCTATAATATTGCAAAGATTTAGAATTTTTGGAGTTACCAAAAATTAATGGTGACTTTACAAAGTCGAACTCCCACGTGAAAAAGTCGATTAAGGACACGGAACTCAATAAAACGACACCGAAACGAACTCGGATGACAAAAAGTGCAGAATTAATCATTCTCGAAATGACGAAACGGTCAGGAGCGAGTCGTCAAGACGAACTTCCGCCGAAAAAATAAAATTACCGAAATTCGAAATTGCGGATATTACATTCTACCCTCCTTAAAAGAAGTTTCGTCCCGAAACTTAAAACAAGTAGGGGGGAGCAATATACCCGCCAGTAAAACTCGACGAGATACACAAAAATAGAAAACTCGCGCCCAACGGCGAAACGCTGCAAGAAACGCAAAGAGACATACGGCGTGAAAACACGCTCCATGACGACCAACACAATGTCGCCGTTAGGGATACAATAAAACCAACAAATGACAAGCGTCATCAAACGGATAATATAGCCAAGTCAATTATCCGACAATCACAAAACACAACGAACGAAAGTCAGTATGATTGACCAACCCAACGGTACATCAATCGATACGCGAGCCAATCGCTGAACTAATACTGAATTCCACCGCCCAAGGGTTGGAAGATCGAAAACGAGACTAATTTCCCAAACTTAAGGGAATTAGGAAGGAGCCTGAATGCTCAACGATCAAGAAACGAGGAAAAAAACCGAACAAACAAACGACCGAACCACAACGGTCGAGACAACAAAAGCGAACAATCATGTTCGAATCACGAAGAACAATAAAATTCAAACAACAACTCCAAGGTTCACATCTCGACTCGAGACAATATATGATCCGGTGAAAACAACAACGTATGCATTCACATAAGATCCACATGAAAGGGAATAGAAATTGAAAAGTCACAACGACAAACGAGTTATTCCGAAATGATGCCACACTCGTTTGATAAACAAAAACAAGGGGCAGGACAAGCTCAGAAATGTCAACGAACATAAATGAGTCGACAAAGTAGAATATACGAAGTTCAAAATCGATCCACTTTGAATAAAAGAACTAGTAGAACCAAAAGATGTTACATCCGAACAACGTTCACAAGTATCGAACCGGACTCGGAAAAGTCACAGATAAATGTAAAAACAAGATCACACTGCTCGAACGATGAAACCGAAATACAGAACAAGTTCAGAAAGTGTCAACGAACACGAGCGAGTCGATAGACCTGAGAAAGAGGAAATGCAGGAGTCCAAAAATAATACGGGTATTATATTCGACCCCTTCTAAAAGAAGTGTCGTTTCCGAAACTCACAACACGAAATCAAGGTGACAGCACAACAAGCAACTGACAGAAACATCTTTCAAAGGCCTCTCAAGGCCGATTCCGATGACTGCGCTGAAGCGCGAACTCCGAAAGTCTCGGTAGCCAATTCGCAAAATTGAATTCGGTGTCCCTCGAGTCCACACTTGAAATGTGTTACCGACGAGAAGGACAATATACACGTGCATGCCCCGGCACATTACGGTTGAAACGTCTCGGCTCGGCATACCGAAAATACAAATGCTCGATACAATGGATCAAAACACCGCAAAACAACATACCGGAGATGCCAACTCAGCACAACAAGGAATCATAATACATATCATATACAACGATTATCATCGTAAAATAATACACACAAACACTACAACAACGAGGGTATCGTTCGGCGACCCCAACGGCCCGAACAATAACCAGCACATAATCACAAAACATCATGGAACAATCACATATATACACGAACATACCAACCCAAGCTTCAACAGCTCACACAGGTGCGTTAACACGCAAGCCACCACGAAATGACAACATTAAGGATCGTCATCACATCTCCCACAAGGGCTAACAAAATATATGCGTGGCGAACGACTCAACGCTCACGCCACCAATTCAATCACAATTCGGGGTTAACACCGTAACGAAAGTTCGAAAACCATACACGCATTTCCAGTCCGCAAACAGGAATGATAGGTTTTAAAAACGAAAACCACCTTTTGAAAATAGTTTGGAAACACCAGTTGATCTTGAGTATCACTTTACAAAAAGTTGAACAACATCATCTTCGAGACTTTGAAAATCATCTTGCGTTTGAACAAAAATGAGGACACCTTCCCTTAGTGAAAAACTTTCAGAATATTCGACCCTCGGGTCTAAGTCAAAGTGTTTATAAAACATTGAAAATATCTCAAAACATTTTTGGGTCCTCGAGGTAGAAGAATTTTGAAACATATTGTGGCACCTTGGATGCACCACGAGAAAATAATTCATTTTAAAAGTACGTCTCGAAATTTATTTTCTAAGATACTCAAGTTTTTTTCCAAGATAATTCAATGGGCTAGAATGCCCAAAAATTTCGGGTAATTATACAGAACATTATAGCGCCATGGGTCCCGTGCCGGAACCCACCAGGCTAAAAACCAATTACAAAAATGCCCAAAAAGGCCGATGACGGTAATATTTCAAAAACTTACGAAAGCCATTTACAAAATACTAAATACCGTCATAAGAATTTCGCCAAAACGATCAAGGCCATAATGCCAAAAACTCGATTAAGGGAATTGATTTCGAAATAAAACTCAGTCGGTAAAATACCGAAATCCATTACGAAAGAACTCACGCAGCGGATAAAAGAAATACAGTTCAACATACACAATCGAGCAACACTACTCCTCATATGAACGAAATATGAGAGTCAAATAACCACATATCACAAAATCAAAATCCATAAGAGGATTCCGTCACTTAACCGATAATCATAAAAATGGCTCGTGTCACACGAGGCACAACACCAAGAAAGGAGACTTACATTCACAGGTCGCACGAAGATGATGATCGCCCACGATACTAATCACGACCAACAAACTCAGACGACGCGTCGCGACACGACTCAGTCAGATAAAATCCGACGAGACAAAAACTCAATAGACACCACTGACCCGATAGCCTAGGTTTCCACAACCTAAGCTCTGATACCATTCTGTAACACCCCCAATCCGCTCAGGGATATTACACGCCGTAGAACCTTTCCTCAAGGATCTACCAGGCTGGTAACAACAAACGAACAACTCGACAATGCCTTTAAGGCTAAAAAGACTCAGTAGACCGATTTGGCCTTTCAATAAATACATACAACTCAATTAAAATACATGCCCACGCAGGGGTCGAATACAAAACACTCCCGTACAACGGGGAAAGAATACTGCAGCAGAAATAAAATGCAACTAGACCAATCCGACATCAACGGATCCTCGTGTGATTAGTATCGTTCATCTTTCATCATCCTTCGTGCCGACCCTGTGCTATGCTCCAAAACCTGAATGCAAAAATAGACATCCACCCCCCGAATACTCGGGGGTTAGCAAAACTCCACTGCTTTGCTAGTGCAAGTACAAGTGCAAAAATACGAGCCATACAATACAAGTTCCAAGAACAATAATAATCAGGAATCCTCAAAGATCCAAACGTAAAGAAAAGTACTTCCCGAGGCAAGAGTTTGAGTAAACATTTCCAAAACCGAAAGATCGCAAATAAGGGAAACAATTTACAAAACAGTTTAAAATGCCATCGAGAGTTTTAATAGAAAACAATTTAGGATTATAAAATCCTTCTCTTTCCAAAATCAATAGGTCACAACCAAGTGTTTTGTTTTCGCAAATAGGAAACCACCAACAATTTACAGTGGTCGAGCCCAACATCACGTGTCCTCAACGGACGTAAAATCAACGAAACATAATCACGCACGCGCATCGCCAGACCGGACGCTACCACCGACATCCCACTCAAGGCCTCGAAGGACCCTCCCGAGCTGGCTAGCGAAACAAATCACACACATCTCACGGTTGGATCAATCGCTTGTTGCATCCTGGCCACATGATCACATGCCATGTGCCACCGTAGATTATCTCAGGCTCTCACGGTTGGATCAATCACTTGTTGCATCCTGACCACATGATCACGTGCCATGTGTCACCGTAGACCTTCAACCGTATCCGCACATTCACACAAATAACATATCACATCAAGGATATTCCAACAATTCGCCCAGAGCATCAAACACTTAGCAAAACACCACGTCAAACCACAATGCACCGAAATGAAACAATATACGTCCACACGCAAATACCAAGTGCAACATCAACACCAAACATATCCATTCGAATTATCGTTGAAAGACAATATTTATCGAGGACATACCGATCATTTTTAAGGTTCATTAAACATTGGATTTCGCATAAAATCATTTATCAATAATTATGCCGATGAAATATGAAATGTATGGGCAAGATACTTGCCTCGATACCACGAGTACGGAACCACGAACGGATACGGCTCAACCGGGAAGCTTCGGAACGCCCGATGCTAACGAAAAGGAAGACGACAACGAACGGAAGGGTTCAACACGGTTTCTTCACAAGAAACTCGACCCTAACAACAATATAATCAATAAATCATCGATCATACGAGGAAGGATAATCGTAGAACGCCCGAAAACCCCTCTAAGACATTTTACCGGACACCTTCAAGGCGTCGGTCAAGAACTCGACTCAAACAACGAATCGATACGATCCAACCATGGAATAATAAAGGAAATGATATAATACATCTAAATATTCATCAATACATCATAATCCTAAGTTAAATCGGATTAAACGGATGAAAACAACCAAAACACCCAATTTCCCCAAAACTAGATTTCTAGGAAATCTGACCTGATTCGGTAGATCGGAGGATGTTATAGGACGGATGATTGATGATATGAACCTCAAAACTTCATGGATTCATTGTCCAACAACATCTCTAGAAGATTCACACACCCACAGCCGCGTACGGGAAGAAAAGAATGAGAAAATGGCTGAAGAAAAACGCTGCCAGGCCTTAAATAGGCTGACAGACTCGACCGTGTCCGCCTGACACGGTCGTGGCGCGCAGCTGGCCGGGGGACTCGACCGTGTCCTGCTAGACACGGTCGCGGCGCGGAGGGGCCTTCCGATAGTGACCCGTCCGACAGCGATTTCAGACTCGACCGTGTCCCGAACACGGCCGCGTCCGGCGATCGGTTCTCGCCTATCCGGAAGAGTTCGACTCGGCCGTGCCATTTAAACGGTCGGGTCCTGAGGCGAGACTCCGGCGTTTCCGGACGAGTACGGCACGGGCCGTGTCGGACGACTGGGCGGGTTTCGGCCGGCAGTGATCGGCCAATAACGAGCGGGTGAGCTAAAACGACCATAACTCTCTCGTCCGGACTCCGATTGACTCACCGTTTGAACCATTGGAAAGCTAACTCGATGCTCTATAATATTGCAAAGATTTAGAATTTTTGGAGTTACCAAAAATTAATGGTGACTTTACAAAGTCGAACTCCCACGTGAAAAAGTCGATTAAGGACACGGAACTCAATAAAACGACACCGAAACGAACTCGGATGACAAAAAGTGCAGAATTAATCATTCTCGAAATGACGAAACGGTCAGGAGCGAGTCGTCAAGATGAACTTCCGCCGAAAAAATAAAATTACCGAAATTCGAAATTTCGGATATTACAGTCCGCGTCCACGACCGCGTCCGCGTCCACGTCCTCCTCTCAACATACTGTAAACACAATTCCTCAATATCCAGGACAAAGTTTACGAAATAAAGTCTGTCAATACTTACAAAACAGTAATTAAGTAAAACGGTAGTATAAGAGATTAGGAGACTTACAACCACGGTCCACATGACGACTTTGGTCAACAAAGGATGTTACAAACAACTCGTAAATCAATAACGTAAATGCACCCAACTTAAAACCCGACCGCCAAGATATCCATAAATCTTAGCTCCGATACCATATTCGTAACACCCCGAGATATTCGAATAATTACAGTAAACCCTTTTAGTAAGGATTTACAAGGCTAATTTAAAAGAAATGTAAATATAAGACATCAATGCTGTGGAAATTCAAGTTTACAAAACCATGCAACTGGTTTAACGAGTAATTAATACAACCATATCGAAAAGATATCATAAGACACGCGTACTCGAGTACTGAAATCAAAACAAGAAAACAAATCACCAACAACAACAAACATCACTGAACCCCTTCGACGTCACTGTGGCTGTTTCCCTGCTCCTCGGCTACCTGAACATCAAAACAAATGTCCACCCCCGAAGGGGTTAGCAAAACGATGCTAGTACAAGTATCATTTAAACGAATCAAATATGCATCAACAATACATAACAAGATACACCACACGGACTTCCGCTACCGGAATCCGAGAATGCGAATCCACAAGATTCCATTAACACAGCAAGGGTATTCCAATGATCCAGCGCCCTCAGCATAGATCCCAAGATGATCCCGTCGGACCAACACGAGGTGGAAATAACCTGTCCAATGATCCGCCTCAGCCTAGATCCCAAGATGATCCCGTCGGACCAACACGAGGTGGACATCCGATCCAGCGCCCTCAGCATAGATCGTACAACGTACACAAACACAACTCATGCATACACATATGCCAAATCATTATGTTCATCAACATGAACATACAAACACTAGATAACGAATATCATGACAATTCAACACGAATAATTTCCATGTTCAACAACATGAATAAACCACAAACATGCTCAAAATGCCAATTTTAACACATTACGATACTTGCCTCGAAGATGGCAATAACGAAATACTTCAATGATCTCAACACACTCGAAGGCCGCCTCCTTCGATCAACGTAGCAAGCTCGAACCTTAACAAAAGAAATGATATACAAATCATCTCAAGTCGAACGATTGCCTAACAATTCGATCTACGGCCCAAAAGCTCAAAATATGCAATCTGCCTGAACCACTTAGCGTACGCTACGTACTCTATGTAGCGTGCGCTAAGCCTGCCTGTTAGCGTACGCTATCGTCTAATCCTAGCGTACGCTAGCCACGTACTGACAGTTCTCTCTGATCAGCCAACTGACTCGGCTGATATCATAACGTACGTTACGTACCAAGCGTAGCGTGCGTTAACTTATCCCCGATAGCGCACGTTAACTTACGTATGTTAGCGTGCGCTAACCGTGCATGGCAGATTACTACTGGTAGAAAACTGGATCTAATGGTGATGAACTCATGAATTCTATGGTGATAATACAAGTCATCCTCGAGCATATCATGCTGATAAGGTTTGTGAAAGTTCTATACGTACTAAATGACTATGAGATACAAAGATACGTATAATCATCTCAACACCATAATTCATCTTAGATCTTCAAGGGATATCCTGAGTTCAATCCGTTATATGACCCAAAACGTATGATTCCTTTGTATAAACGCATAAGAACTTGAAAATCTCCATATACTGATCACAAATCGGTTTGAAAAAGCTTAGGTGTCCATATACTAAAACGGTTCAAAGGTTCATACGATGAATAAGTGCCGAAATGTCGAAAATATCCTTCTAACACATGATGTTCGACTATTAACGAATCTAACTGACTAGATAAACATGATTAAACGTCCTTTAGAACACTACTAGTATTGGTGAAGAATCACCTACCTCAAAGTAGTGAAGAACAAGGAGGAAATCGAAGCAAATCCAACGTCGAAGGCTTAAACACCAATCCTCAATGATCTATAATCTTCAACACGAGCTAGGATGCTGATATGAAGTGTTTAGGATGTTAAGAGTAATACTCTAAGTATAAGAGTTTGGATGTGGGAAGAGAAAGGACTGAAAACACGAAAAGGATGCTGTCCTATTTATAGGAAATGGTTATTAGCGCGCGCTAGTCCATGCTCGTAGCGTGCGCTAACGGCTTACTGACTTCACTGTACTCAGCACTTAGCGTGCGCTATCTCATGTCAGTAGCGTGCGCTAAGGCGTTGACTTGGCTTTTCCCGAAAGTCGTCCAGGTTCATCCCGACACAATCCGACCGAAATCCTCAGCCGATCTCACCTACCACCCTGTCTTAATCATATTGACCACGCATAGCGTGCGCTAATGCTCCTTGTAGCGTGCGCTAAGGATCCATGTTAGCGTACGCTACACATAGCCGATAGCGTGCGCTACATGCGCAGTATTACAATTTGTAAATCACATACATGAAATCATACGCTCAACAACATCGGATTATGAAATACGAAGAATAATACTCAGATCAAAATACAACAATTGCAATATCACAAGTTCCAAATACATATCAGAAATATCGGGTATTACATCCGACTTGGTCTTTCAATAAAAACATACAACTCAATTACAATACATTCCCACGCAGGGGGCGAGTAAAACACACTCCCGTACAATGGGGAAAGAATACTGCAGTGGAAAATAAAATACAACTAAACCAATACGACATCAACGGGTCCTCGTGTGATTAGTATCGTTCATCTTTCATCATCCTTCATGCCGACCCTGTGTTATGCTCCAAAACGTGAATGCAATACAGACATCCACCCCCCGATTATTCGGGGGTTAGCAAAATTCCACTATTTTTCTAGTGCAAGTACAAAGTGCAAATACGAGCCATATAATTCAAGTTCCAAGAATAACAATAACCAGGAATCCTCAAAGATTCAAATACAACGAAACGAATACTTCTCGAGGCAAGAGTTTGAGTAAAACTTTCCAAATCCGAAAGATCACAATTAACGAGAACAGTTTGCAAAATAGTTTAAAATACCCTCGGGAGTTTTAATAGAAAACAATTTAGGATTATCAAATCCTTATCTTTCTAAAATCAACAGGGTCACAACCCAAAGGTTTTTGTTTTCGCAAATAGAAAACCACTAATAATTTACAGGGTCAGAACCCACATCACGTGTCCTCGACGGACATAAAATCAACACAACGTAATCACGCACAAGCATCACCTAGGACCGGTACGAAGCCACAAATCCCACTCGACGCCTCTAAGGACCCTCCCGAGCTGGCTAGCGAAATAAATCACACACACGCATCGCCTAGGACCGGGACGAAGCCACAAATCCCACTCGAGGCCTCGAAGGACCCTCCCGAGCTGGCTAGCGAAACAAAAGTCACAACATCTCACGGTTGGATCAATCACTTGTTGCATCCTGGCCACATGATCGCATGCCATGTGCCACCGTAGATTGTCTTTGGCGCTCACGGTTGGATCAATTACTTGTTGCATCCTGGCCACATGATCGCATGCCATGTGCCACCGTAGTTTTTCTTAGGCTCTCACGGTTGGATCAATCGCTTGTTGCATCCTGGCCACATGATCACATGCCATATGCCACCGTATGCCCCGCCCACATCCACCCAATCACATATATAGCAAAATACAACAAAGATATCCAAACAATCCACTTAGAGGCATCAAACATTTAGCAAAACACCACGTCAAACCACACTGCACCGGAATAAAGCCATATACGTACACACGCATTACCAAGCATAACATCAACACCAAACATATCCAAAGGATTCAAGTAGTCACTTACAACCCACACAATTCACACAAAACACACGCGTTTTGAAAGTGAGCCTTTAAAAAGGCTAACCGAGTCTTTTAGAAAATAATTCTCAAACGACCAAATAAACACATTTAGACGATCACCAATTATCATATCCACAAAACAAGAATTATATGGACAAGGTACTTGCCTCGAAATCAGCACGCAAGTATTCCGACGAACACGGCTCAACCGGGAGGCTTCGGAGCGCCCGATGCTATCGAAAAGGAAGACGACAACGAACGGAAGGGCTCAATACGGTTTCTTCGCAAGAAACTCGACCCTAACATCATATAATCCACAAATCAACAATCATACGAGGAAGGATAATCGTAGAACGTCCGAAAACCCCTCTATGACATTCTACCGGACACCTTCAAGGCGTCGATCAAGAACTCGACCAAAACAACGAATCGATACGATCCAACCATGGAATAACAAGGGAAATGATATAATACATCTAAATAATCATCAATCCATCACAATCCTAAGTTAAATAGGATTAAACGGATGAAAACAACCAAAACACCCAAATTCCCCAAAACTAGATTTCTAGGAAATCTGACCTGATTCGCTCGATCAAAGGATGTTATAGGATGTATGATTGATGATATGAACTCCACGACTTCATGGATTAATTGTCCAACAACATGGCACCATGATAAAGACACCTCCATCCGCGGAAGGGAAGAAAACGGGTGAGGAAAATTATCAAAAACCTGTCTGCATGGCCTTAAATAGGCTACCTGCCGGCCGCCTTACGTACGTAACCGACCATGGCTTACGTACGTAACCGGCCATGGCCGACTCACTGCCTAGAAATGCCGGCAGCGTTACGTACGTAACCGTCCAAGGCTTACGTACGTAACCGGCCTTACGTACGTAACTTTCGAGCACTACCGGCCGTCACTCGGCCAGTGCCGGCCTGGGCCTAGACTGCCCGACCATGACTCGGCCGGGACCAACTTCGACGGCCCGAACGACCCCGAAACCCGAACCTGAATACGAATCGAAGATACGGTTACGAAGTAATCGCAAAGACGAATTCGAGCACTAAGAGAACACACGATTCCGACCACCCGAAGACTCGAAATTCGACAACAGAAAGTAATTACCCCAAACTTTGGGAAATTACGAAAATGGCCCAAAACGTCCAAAATACACGATACATGATCGAAACACCAAGCCGAAGCTCGCAACATGAATAATAACATTAAATGAACTTACGAGAAACTCGAAACAACAGTTTCGGACGAGATTCGCAAGAATCGAACTCAAGTGCGGAAAAACTGCTTAAGAACACGAAACTCAACAAAACGATACCGAAACGAACTCGGACGTCAAAAAGTGCAGAACAAAATATTCTCGGAATGACGAAACGGTCATGAGCGAGTCACCAAAACGGACTTCCGCCGAAAAAAGAAAATTACCAAAATCCAAAATTGCGGGTATTACATTCTACCCTCCTTAAAAGAAGTTTCGTCCCGAAACTTAAAACAAGTAGGGAGAAGCAAAATCCCGCCAGGAAAACTCAACGATATTCACAAGAACCAAAAAACTCGCACCCAACGGCGAAACGTTATAAGCAACGCAAAGGAATATACGGCGTGAAAACACGCTCCACGACGACCAACACAATGCCACCGGTAGAGACAACAAGTGACGAGCGTCATCGAACAGATAATACAATCAAGTCGATTATCCGAACAATCTCAAAACACAACGAATGAAAATCAACACGATTGACCAACCTAACGGTACATCAATCAACACGCGATCCAATCACTGAACAAATACGGAATTCCACCGCCCAAGGGTTGGAAGATCGAAAATGATACTAATTTCCCGAACTTAAGGAAATTAGGAAGGAGTCTGAATGCTCAACAATCACGAAACGGGGTCAACAAAAACTGAACAATCAATGATCGAACCACAACGATCGAGACAACAAAAATCGAACAATCATGTTCGGATCACGAAGAACAATAAGGTTCAACCGACAACTCCGAGGTTCACATCTCGACTCGAGACAAAACATGATCCGGTGAAAACAACAAGATGCGCACTCACATAAGATCCACAGGAAAGGGAATAGCAATTGAAAAGTCACAACGACAAACGAGTAATTTCGAAACAATACCACCCTCGTTCGATCAACAAAAGCAAGGGACAGGGCAAGCTCAGAAAATGTTAACGAACATAAACGAGTCGACCGAGTCGAAAACACAGAAGTTCCAAATCCGATCCACTTCGAATAAAAGAACTTAATTTTTGAAGTTCGAAACAACAAGGTAAGGAAATAACATAACATACAACTGATAGACCACGCCCCTCAGGGACTCCTCGGAGCCGGTCCTGATACCAATGCTCAAGTCCGTGCCTCGGAAGGCTCGGTAATCAACTCACAAAATTGAACATGATGTCCCTCGAGTCCGCACTTGAAACGAGTCACAGGCGAGGAAGGACAAATTGCACGTACATTCCCCTGGCACATCACGGTTGAAATGCCTCAGCTCGGCATACCGAAAATACAGATGCTAGATACAATGGAACATAACACCGCAAAACAACATAGCGGAGATGCCAACTCAGCACAACAAGGAATCATAACACATATCATATACAACGATTACCATCGTAAAGTAATACACACACAAACACTACAGCAACGACGGTATCGTTCGGCGACCTCAACGACCCGAACGATAACCAGCACATAATTACAACCATCTTGAAACAATCACACATGTACACAAACGTACAAGCCCAAGCTTCAACAGCTCACACTGGTGCGACAACACGCAAATCACCACGAGGCGACAAATAGTAAATACCAGTTCACACCTCTCACAGAGGGCTAGTACTACAAATACGTGGCAACGCCTCTACGTTCATGCCACCAATTCGAACATATTCGGAAGTTAACATTATAACGACAAAGCAAACATCATACATACATTCCCAAACGCAAACGGGAATTGATAGGTTTAAAAAAAATGAAAACCCCCTTTTGAAAATAATTTTGGAAACACCGATTGATCTTGAGTATCACCCTTCAAAAAAAAGTACAAACGTGAAACATCATTATCGAGACTTTGGAGAACCATTTCGCATTCGATAAAAACGAGGACACTTTCCTTTCGTGGAAAACTTTCGGAAATATTCGACCCTCGGGCCTAAGCAAAAGCGTTTCTAAATCAATGAAAATATCTCAAAACATTTTGGTCCTCGAGGTAGAAGAATTTTGAAACATATTGTGGCACCTTGGAAGTACCACGAGAAAAAAATTCATTTTAAATGTACGTCTCGAAATTTATTTTCTAAGATACTCAAGGTTTTCAAAAATAATTCAATGGGCTAGAATGCCCAAAAATGCTCATGTAACAATATTCGTTTAAACATATTATAATATACGCATCAAATCGTACAAAATCAAGATAATACATGTCTTTTACCGGAAAACAGATAGTCACATCGCAGTTCAAACTTACTTAGGACCGGGGCTAAACCACTGGTCCATCCGAAGCCCCTCTGGACTGAGTAAATCGCACCCATAAACATTTCCATACCATATTGAGCACAAGGTTTCACGAGAACACTTGCAAACGAACAAATCAGTTTGAAATATACACGCAAGGGACGAAACCAACAGTCAAGAATACATAACCAGCGACACTCCTCATCTAAACAAAATATGAGAGTCAAATAACCACATATCACGAAATCAAAATCCATAGGAGGATTCCGTCACTTAACACATAATCATACCAGTAACTCGCAACAGACGAGGCACTATCACAACGAAGGGAGACTTACATTCACAGGTCGCACGAAGATGATGATCGCCCCACGATACTAATCACGACCAACAAACTCAGACAACGCGTCGCGACACGACTTAGTCAGACAAAATCCGATGAGACAAAACTCAACAGGCACAACTGACCCGACAGCCTAGGTTTCCACAACCTAAGCTCTCTGATACCATTTATGTAACACCCCCAATCCGCTCAGGGATATTACACGCCGTAGAACCTTTCCTCAAGGATCTAACAGGCTGGTAACAACAAACGAACAACTCGACGATGCCTTAAAGGCTACAATAACCCAGTAGACCGACTTGGTCTTTCAATAAAAACATACAACTCAATTACAATACATGCCCACGCAGGGGGCGAGTACAACACACTCCCGTACAATGGGGAAAGAATACTGCAGCGGAAAATAAAATACAACTAAACCAATACGACATCAACGGGTCCTCATGTGATTAGTATCGTTCATCTTTCATCATCCTTCATGCCGACCCTGTGTTATGCTCCAAAACCTGAATGCAATATAGACATCCACCCCCCGATTACTCTGGGGTTAGCAAAATTCCACTATTTTGCTAGTGCAAGTACAAAGTGCAAATACGAGCCATATAATTCAAGTTCCAAGAATAACAATAACCAGGAATCCTGAAAGATTCAAATACAACGAAACGAATACTTCTCGAGGCAAGAGTTTGAGTAAAACTTTCCAAATCCGAAAGATCACAATTAACGAGAACAGTTTGCAAAATGGTTTAAAATACCCTCGGGAGTTTTAATAGAAAACAATTTAGGATTATCAAATCCTTTTCATACCAAAATCAACAGGGGTCACAGCCCAAAGGTTTTGTTTTCACAAATAGAAAACCGACAACAATTCACAGGGCCAAAACCCAAGTCGCGTGTCCTCGACGGACATAAAATCAACACGGCATAATCACACACAAGCATCGCCTAGGACCGGGACGAAGCCACGAATCCCACTCGAGGCCTCTAAGGACCCTCCCGAGCTTGCCATATCATAAAACAAATCACGCACATGCATCGCCTTGGACCGGGACGAAGCCACAAATCCCACTCGAGGCCTCTAAGGACCCTCCCGAGCTGGCTAGCTAAACAAATCACAACATCTCACGGTTGGATCAATCACGTGTTGCATCCTGGCCACATGATCACATGCCATGTGCCACCGTAGATTGTCTTTGGCGCTCACGGTTGGATCAATCACTTGTTGCATCCTGGCCACATGATCGCATGCCATGTGCCACCGTAGTTTTTCTTAGGCTCTCATGGTTGGATCAATCGCTTGTTGCATCCTGGCCACATGATCACATGCCATGTGCCACCGTAGGCCCCGCCCACATCCACACAATCACATATATAGCAAAATACAACAAAGATATCCAAACAATCCACTTAGAGGCATCAAACATTTAGCAAAACACCACGTCAAACCACACTGCACCGGAATAAAGCCATATACGTACACATGCATTACCAAGCATAACATCAACACCAAACATATCCAAAGGATTCAAGTAGTCACTTACAACCCACACAATTCACACAAAACACACGCGTTTTGAAAGTGAGCCTTTAAAAAGGCTAACCGAGTCTTTTAGAAAATAATTCTCAAACGACCAAATAAACACATTTAGACGATCACCAATTATCATATCCACAAAACAAGAATTATATGGACAAGGTACTTGCCTCGAAATCAGCACGCAAGTATTCCGACGAACACGGCTCAACCGGAGGCTTTGAGCGCCCGATGCTATCGAAAAGGAAGACGACAACGAACGGAAGGGCTCAATACGGTTTCTTCGCAAGAAACTCGACCCTAAC
The DNA here is from genome assembly GCA_033398695.1 of Orobanche coerulescens. Lineage (NCBI taxonomy): Eukaryota > Viridiplantae > Streptophyta > Magnoliopsida > Lamiales > Orobanchaceae > Orobanche > Orobanche coerulescens. The sequence continues at coordinate 20,835,617 of CM065805.1, read as the reverse complement.
ATCATATAATCCACAAATCAACAATCATACGAGGAAGGATAATCGTAGAACGTCCGAAAACCCCTCTATGATATTCTACCGGACACCTTCAAGGCGTCGATCAAGAACTCGACTAAAACAACGAATCGATACGATCCAACCATGGAATAACAAGGGAAATGATATAATAAATCTAAATAATCATCAATCCATCACAATCCTAAGTTAAATCGGATTAAACGGATGAAAACAACCAAAACACCCAAATTCCCCAAAACTAGATTTCTAGGAAATCTGACCTGATTCGCTCGATCAAGGGATGTTATAGGATGTATGATTGATGATATGAACTCCACGAATTCATGGATTAATTGTCCAACAACATGGCACCATGATAAAGACACCTCCAGCTGCGGAAGAGAAGAAAACGGGTGAGGAAAATGATGAAAAACCCGTCTGCAGGGCCTTAAATAGGCTGCCTGTCGGCCGCCTTACGTACGTAACCGGCCATGGCCGACTCACTGCCTAGAAATGCCGGCAGCATTACGTACGTAACCGGCCAAGGCTTACGTACGTAACCGGACTTACGTACGTAACTGCCGAGCACTACCGGCCGTAACTCGGCCAGTGCCGGCCTGGGCCTAGACTGCCCGGCCATGACTCGGCCGAGACCAACTTCGACGGCCCGAACGACCCCGAAACCCGAACCTGAATACGAATCGAAGATACGGTTACGAAGTACTCGCAAAGATGAATTCGAGCACTAAGAGAACACACGATTCCGACCATCCGAAGGCTCGAAATTCGACAACGGAAAGTAATTACCCCAAACTTTGGGAAATTACGAAAATGGCCCAAAACGTCCAAAATACACGATACATGATCGAAACACCAAGCCGAAGCTCGCAACATGAATAATAACATTAAATGAACTTACGAGAAACTCGAAACAACAGTTTCGGACGAGATTCTCAAGAATCGAACTCAAGTGCGGAAAAACTGCTTAAGAACACGAAACTCAACAAAACGATACCGAAACGAACTCGGACGTCAAAAAGTGCAGAATAAAATATTCTCGGAATGATGAAACGGTCATGAGCGAGTTACTAAAACGGACTTACGCCGAAAAAAGAAAATTACCGAAATCCAAAATTGCGGGTATTACAAAAATTATCCCCATTTTTAAAAAGTAAAAAAACGCCCAATTTTATTTGTAATATAAGACGAGTCTGGAAAAGTTATAGGGTACTTTTAAGGCATTGAACTTCATATTTAAGAGTACTCAAATCAAGAAATTTTACATTCAAAAGATGATAAAAATAATGAGAGAATATAGTAATTTGTGAAACTTGTGTTACAAAAAACCTAAGTGACATTTGGTTTAGTTGAAACTTTATATCATTTTTATATGATGTTATTTTCTCAAATATTTAACTTAATATATAGAAGTATTAAAGTGGGCACATTTTACATTCAAGAGAACACATAATTAGTTGGGCACTTGTAGTAATTTCGAAAACTCGTATTAGAAAGAACCTCAATTCATATGTAATTGTGTTAAACTTTATTTGATGAAATTTTAGTTCCACGTTCTTTTTTTGTCTTTTTTGCAAAAATGGTCAAAATCATTAAGTATTTAAGGTTTCTGTTAGATGACCAAAATGGAGATAACTTAATCCTTATATTAGAAAAAAATTACATAAATTATTTGGATATAATTTAAAATACAAAAGCAAATACAAAAACTTTCAAAAACATATAGTTGATTTCAAAAGTAGATAAATTAACAAATTTTTTAAAACTAAAAAAAATAAAAAATCACTTAAAAATCACTTAAACGACCAATTTTTAATTTCCGAAATTCTCTTTGTACGATGAATATGCGGATTAGTATATTATAATTAAATTTAATTTTTCATATATTTAGAAATATCTCTTTGGGAATTCATAAAACCAGTAATTATATAATTTAGCAAATATAAGTTTTTCATTTATTCTGTTATTTTATATTAATTAAATTAAATAAGATTTAAAACTAAAATAGACTAATTAATTTATTCCATAGTTTCTTTGATTTATTTATAAATAATAATTAGATTCATTGTTTCTACACTTTCAATAATATTTTTTATAAGATTATTTTGATTTATTAAATTAATTAGGACTTCAAGTACCTTTTTAATTATATATATTCAACACTTCTTTTCCAATACTCCCAAACATCATTCGTTTTAGTTAATATGTCTTTTATTGATATACCTAATTATAGTGACTAATTAATTAGTAGAATATATAATATTTCCGCGAGATTTTAAGATTAAGTTTTTAATATTAAATTTCTCTTTGTTTTGGATTTATATTTTTTAATTAATGAAAATATGAAATATTACTGTAAATACAATCAATTCTTATTTATTCATAATTCATATTCCTTAATTCGTAAAAATTAAAAAGGTGAGGTATAATTATAATGTAATTAATGCAATGATGTTTAGGTCAGTAATTGACTATGTGTCAGCTGAAGCATGAGAGACTGACACATAAGCACACGAAGCACAAGCAAAAGACATGTGTCAGCCGAAGCATGAGAAGCTGCCACTTAGGCTCAGCGTATTCTGTATTAGTATATAGGGGAGATTGCTTTTGTAGTTGCATGTGTTTAGATTTTTGGAAAATAGTAGATGAACTCCCATCTTATATACTTTGGAGATTTTTGTGTTATTCAGACGTGTAATTTGAGGATGAATTATCGAGGGAATAATTTTAGCGGTTGACGTAAAACACCAGCATTTACTATCGATAATGAATTGAGACTTGTTATGTTTTAAGTTTCAGGATGAAAATTATGTCGAGAGGAAGAATATGTAAAATGCCAATATTTTTACTACTCGTGATGAATTGAAACTTGTTATGTTTTAAGTTTCGTGACAAAAATTATTCTGAGAAGAAAAATATGTAAAATATCAATATTTCACTACCAACAATTAAATAAAAAATATTATTACAAGCCAACAATGCGGTTGTAATAAGAGAAAATATCTTCTAAATTAATTAGATTATGCTCTAGTATTTTTTGCCGAAGAATACTGGATATAAAAATTTTATAAAGTATTCGGACTAGATAGGACTAGAGAAGTTTTCTGGATGTATTGGAGATGTAATTTAGTCTTGGAATGTTCAAAATGCAAAAAAAGTATCGAAAATATTAGTGGATATATTGTTAGGAGTATGCCCTCGAATGCCACTCACATGATGTAATAGTGAGGGCATTGTACTTGTTATTATGTAAATCATTATCATAAGGCAATTGTATGTTTATTTATTTACTGATAGTCACTGGCATTCTTGACTCGTAAATATATATATAGAAACTAGTCCGTGTATTTGAGAGCAAAACATTCCACTCCTTATTGGATAAGGGGATCGGCACTGGAAAGTTTTATGGCTCAAATACTTAATCGTTCGTAAGTCGATGAAACTTGACTGGGTGTTAAGTTTATGTGAAGACTTGTATGACGTGTTCTTTGACTTGTAGAGTCGTCACTAATGGTTAGTGGGAGCACACATTATAGGTATGCTAATGAGATTAGTATACTCGAACCAACTCACCCTCGATTCGTCACACGGATTTCACTTCGGGAGAGTTAATGACGAAATCGAAAGGTTGTGATAGGTATTCATGAACCTTCGACTTGAGGATTTAGTAGAGATGTGCTTGTGACGTTAAGATTTTCATTAGAGTAGTTCGACCCAGAAAACCGGAAAGTGGGGGTCAACCTCGACGTGCATCTTGACGGGCAGGTAGCAGGTTCTACTAAATGCCAAGATAGGATTCTTTTTCTTGTAAGTGAACGGGTATATGTCCTATGCGGTTATTGACAGATGAGATCAAAAGTTGGTCAAAGCATTAGAGCTAGTTGTATTGGATACGCGAGACCTCAGTGATCTCGATTTGCATTAACTCATGCATAACATCAAGTATAGATAGGGTTTACCGTGACCCTATAACTTGATCGGGACATTCGAGAAGGGTTTATATCTAACACCCCGAGATATTCGAAGTATATTACAGCGCTGTGGACCCCTACGTGGGACCCACCAGGCTAAAACACGAAAACACTCCTCGACTAACCGTCTCGGTTAGCGAGGAAACACATATTAACAATACAACAAATAACAACACGCCCGGAACAACCGGCGAAATAAACATTAACCGACAAATATAGTAGCTCCAACAAATAACAATCACAATTCGAAGAGGAAAGTCTAAGTACTCGCGAGTACAATCTATTAGTTTAGAAAATAGATAACAACCACATCGAATGAAACAACGGGAATAAAAGGACTCAAGTGCACATGTCAACGACCTTGGCCAGCACCCTCGTACTGTCCCAGCGCTCGCTCATCTAACTGATCATAACCTGAAATCCATAACAATAATTTCCCCGAAACGGGTCCCCAAAGGGGTTAGAAATTACGCTAGTACAAGTAATCAAGGCAAACCATTCGTTTACACATTTCATAGTACAATGCACCAAATCATTTCGAAACCAAAACCAGACATGTCTTTTCCGGAAACAAACAGTCAATCAATTTGCCTAGGACCGGGACGAAGCCACAAATCCCACTCGAGGCCTCTAAGGACCCTCCCAAGCTGGCCAAATAGCAAAACAAATCACCCACATGCATCGCCTAGGACCGGGATGAAGCAACAAATCCCACTCGTGGCCTCTGAGGACCCTCCCGAGCTGGCTAGCGAAACAAATTCGTGAATCCAAAGTGAAGTCATAGATTCCCTCGAGGCCCCGTCGGACCCTCCCGAGGTGAGTAAAGCACACACAATATACATTACCATTTCATGCTAAGCATAAAGGTTTCCAAAAATACTTGCCTTGAATAATTGATGACGCAACGAACGGAAATGAAAATCATCGATGAACGCTAGGAACCAACGAAACCGAACCTAACGATTCGAATAATACGATCACAATCAATTCCAAATGAATACGGAATTGAAATACTCCCGAAAACCCGCCTACGATTCATGTATATTTGTTTAACAACAACAACGAGGGTGGACCACAACCAAACCCTATCGAATACGCAACAACTACGAAATATACCATGAATCCGTAGGGAAACCAAGAATACCAATAAGATTAATCATATTCATCATGAATTAATCAACAATACGGAACAAATCGGACAAAAACCCCAAAACCCCCAAATTACCCAAAAGTAAGGTTCTAAGAGATTTAGCTCGATTCAGGAGGTAGAAGATGATTGAATGATGATAATCTGGTGTTAGAGACTCAAGATATTGAATAAATGATGAAAATAGCCCCACTCCAATCGCCCAAGTCGCCCAAATCGCCTAGCTCGCGGTGGAAGAAAGAAAGAAGAAAAAGTGAGCTGTTCCGGGTCAACTCCCTGGTTTTATAGCCAGGGGGCATTAGCGTGCGCTAACCTTTAAAAGTTAGCGTGCGCTAACGGGTGAAATTCCAGTCCAGAAACTTAACACCCCAGTCCAGGACCTAAAGTTCTGGACCATTAGCGTACGCTACCAAAAATGTAGCGTGTGCTAATAGCCTCTCGGTAGCGCGCGCTATCGGCCATAGCGTGCGCTACCTGGACATCAGCCGAGTCCAGAAGCGAACTGCCCAGTACTCACCTGACCCCGTTAGCGTGCGCTAACAGCGTCTCGGTAGCGCGCGCTATTGGCCATAGCGTGCGCTACCTGGGCACCTGAACGAGTCTAGGAGTAAACTGTCCAGTACTGGACTGACTCGCTAGCGCGCGCTACCAATCAAGCGTAGCGTGCGCTACTGAAGGATGCTTAGCGTGCGCTATACAATAATATTAGTGCGCGTTAGGCACAGGGTAACAACGGTCCGAAACACGGAAACACGACCGAAGAATCAAACGTAACAACACAATACGCATGATAACATACAATGGATTCACGGAAACCCCGAAACGGCGGTTCCGAACAACAATTACGAGAATCGGATCAATAAGCGACGGAGAAGTTAGAAATTACGGAATTGAGTAAAACAAATCCTAAAATAAGTATTCTCGAGATACACATACAGTCACACACGAGCCACCAAGACAAGAAAAGCACCAAGTCAAGAAAGTACTAGAAAAAGAAAAATGCGGATATTACATTCTACCCCTCTAAAAATAAGTTTCGTCCCGAAACTTAAGGAACAAACAACTCGGGGTACCTAGCACGCATGCTATCCTCGGTTTCCCAAGTTGCCTCCTCGACACCATGTCTCGACCACTGCACTTTGACCAAGGGGATGATCTTATGCCTCAGTCGCTTCTCACGGTGCTCCAAAATTTTTAGGGGGAGCTCATTGAAGGTAATATCCTCGGCGACATCGATCTCATCATATTCGATAATGTGACTAGGATTCGGAACATATTTCCTCAGTTGGGAAACATGGAAAACGCTATGAACGTGACTCAAGGCCGGAGGTAGTGCCAAACGGTAAGCCAACTCACCGACTCGCTCGAGAATCTCAAAGGGTCCAACAAATATCGGACTCAACTTTCCCTTCTTCCCGAAGCGGAAAACTCCCATTGTCGGCGATACCTTTAGCAAAACGTGGTCTCCCACCTCAAACTCCAAAGGTCGACGATGGACGTCGGCATACGACTTATGTCGACTCTGAGCAGTCAACATCCATTCTCGAATCAATTCTACCTTCCGCCTCGTCTCTAAAGCGATATCTGGTTCGGTCCCGACCAAATCGGACGCTTCGTTCCAACAAATCGGCGATCGACAACGCCGCCCATAAAGCGCCTCATACGGTGCCATCTGAATTGACGCATGCCAACTATTGTTGTACGTGAATTCGATCAATGGCAAATGCTCCTCCCAGTCACTACTCCAGTCAAGAGCACAGTCATGTAACATATCCTCAAACGTATGGATAGTGCGCTCCGACTGTCCATCTGACTGAGGATGAAAAGAGGTACTCAAACGCAAACGAGTACCCAACGCCCTATGCACCGCCTGCCAAAAGTGCGATACAAAACGGCCATCCCGATCTGAAACAATAGACACTGGAGTACCGTGAAGCCTCACAATATGCGCAATAAACACATGAGCCAACTTCTCTGGGCCCCAAGTATCCTTGATGCCCAGAAAATGTGCCGACTTGGTTAGGCGATCAACAATCACCTAAACCATATTCATGCCCGATCTCGATCTCGGCAAACTCGTGATGAAATCCATTGATATATCTTCCAATTTCCATTCCGGAATGGGAAGTGACTGCAACAACCCGACCGGTCGCTGATGCTCGATTTTGACTTGCTGGCAAGTCAAACATCTAGCTACAAACTGTGCGACCCCCTCATTCATGTCATTCCACCAGAAATTTCTTCTCAGGTCCTTGTACATCTTACTCGAACCAGGATGAACGGAGTAAGGTGTAGCATGGGCCTCACGTAAAATACTCTGCCTCAATTCCGAGTCGTTCGGGACACACAGGCAACTTTGGAATCTCAATACACCATCTTCATGAATCACAAACCCAGACTTTCCCTTCAGAATGTTCTCTCGGATTTGGATAATCATCGGATCCTCCAACTGCTTCCGTTTAATTTTATCGATCAGAGATGACGAAATCTCTAAAGCACAGAGTTGCGCAACAGCTCCCGGTAACAAAATCTCAACACTCAACCTAATCAAATCCCGCTGGAGCTCCGATTGAGATGTAAGGGTCTCAAGTTTCCGCAACGAGACCGGTTTCCGACTCAAGGCATCGGCCACGAGGTTCGCCTTGCCCGGATAATAAAGGATTTCGAGATCATAATTCTTAATCAACTCTAACCACCTCCTCTGCCTCATATTCAACTCCCGCTGAGTAAATATGTATTTCAGACTTTTATGATCGGTAAAAATCTGACATGCAGAGCCAAAAGATAGTGACGCCAAATCTTGAGCGCAAAAACGACTGCCGCTAGCTCCAAGTCATGAGTAGGGTAGTTAAGCTCATATGGCCTCAACTGTCTCGACGCAAACGCGATAGTCTTGCCATTAAACGGCAGTTCCGAACATACAACGGTCTGAAACACGGAAACACGACCGAAGCATCAAACGGAACAACACAATACGCATGATAACATACAATGGATTCACAGCAACCCCGAAACGGCAGTTCCGAACAACAATTACGAGAATCGGATCAATAAGCGACGGAGAAGTTAGAAATTGCGGAATTAAGTAAAACAAATCCGAAAATAAGTATTCTCGAGATACACATACGGTCACACACGAGCCACCAAGACAAGAAAAGCACCAAGTCAAGAAAGTACTGAAAAAAGAAAAATGCGGATATTACATTATACGTATACTGGTATTCACGACAGAAAGGTTTTGGAATGATCCCAATCATTCGTTCTCAGTTAGGTTACAGTGTAGGCCGCGAGACTAGTTAGGTGGCGCTAACACTCTTTGGTTCCTCTCATTGCTAACTGAGACGAATCTACCGAGTCGCGCATTAGGATAGACGATGGAATAAATCGAGCTCATTCTCTCTACAGAAATATTAGATTTTGGATATCTAATTTATTAGATATTGGATGTCTAATTAATTTTGGGACATTGGATGTCTAAATTAATTTATTGGATAAACTAATTTACGGCCTAATAAACTAAACAAATTACTCAGTGATTAATTTAATTCCTAAATATAATTATTTGTTGGATAAATTAATTATATTATTTTGTATTTGATATAATTAATTAGCTGGATTAATTAATTTATATAAATACATAGAAATGGAACGGAGTTTTATCTGATTGGACACACGAGAATCCAAAATGAACCGAACTCCTTCTAGCTTCTAGATGGTTGCCCTCCCCTCTTTCCTCCCACCTTCATTTTGTCTTCTTTCCTTAACAAGAGGAAGACTAAGAGGGTGTTTGGGGTTGCGTTTGACACCCGATTATCTGCTTATTGCGTTCTCAAAACGCAAATAATCTAAAATTAGTGTTTGGATTATAAAATAAGAAAAGTGCTTTTCTGCATTTTACAAGCTCCAAAACGGCGTTTTGAAAAAGTAGGTGCGGAGGTGCTTTTTGAAAACGTGATTTTAGAGAAGCAATAGATTAGTTGTCAAATGACCAATATAACCTTAGATAATACTTCATCTTCTTCATCATAAGTCTATCAACTGTTACCTTGATTCAATCCTTCAGCCACTATCAACCTTGACTTCAATGGTTTGTTTCGGCAAATGATCACCGACGACAACATCTACTGTCATGAATATGGGATCAGTGTTGAACTTCTTGGTGTTAGTTAATTTTTTTTTGTTTGAACAGTTGGTGTTAGATAATTTAAAATGGGTGTGTTAAATTTAACAAGTTTGATTAAAGTGTTGTAGTTGCAGTGAATATGAAGAGGATGATGGTGAAGTAAAAAAGGTGGGGGTTTTTTTTGTAATAAAAGAGTGTTATGGATAACCATATCCTTGCCCCACCAAAAGCCAACTAACTTCATACTCATTTTTGTTAGAGCACTAGGTAATAAATATACATTATTTAAAATGTCTATTTTAGTCATTTTACAAGTTAAGTTATAAATAATCTGACTTGCCAAACACTAGAAAAACTGATTATCTGATTATTGCGATATCAAACAACATAATCAAATCCAAACACTATATTTCAAAACCACATTTTTCAACAACTAATTATCTGATTATCCGTTTTCAAAACGCATAATCTATTTTCAATAAGCAATCCCAAACACCCACTAAATCATGTGATGTATTATATTAAGGCAGGAGACTTTGGCATGTGAGGGGTAAGTTGAAGACAATAAATAAAACAAGACATCTTCCCCTTAGGAAGGGGTCTCACGGCAAAACATAAAAGAGAGAGAGAAGAAAGAATTTTCTGTCTTCTTCATTGTCTTCACTTCATCATCTTCTTAGAGTATATATATATATATCAATTCCTATAGCTTCACCATCCTATTCTAGCCGTATCCTTGGAGGATAATAAGGTGAGAGTTATTCTGGTTGACTTCTGGCACGTGGAAAGTAGAGGCACGATATTTCGGTACTCGGGATTTCAAAAGCTTGACGAATCGGATTCGTGGCGGAGATCACCAAAAGCTTGGCGAATCGGATTTGTGGAGGAGATCGCAAACTTCAACCATTTAATTAAAGGACTACAAGGGTATGATTTCGAATCTCCCTCTTATTTAGTTTTATATATTCGTATATACGTAGCTTGATCGATCCTCTTAGAGATTCAAATCGAATTTATTTTCGAATATTGCTTCAGGGCACCTTCTTTTTAGGCACCGAATTCCAACATATATGATTGGATATTTTCTGGAAAGTATCATGCATAAGAATCAACTTTGAAAAATAACCATCGATTCTTGAGAAGTCTAAACATTCTGAAACTTAACAGTATTATAAAAATTAAGGTTATCTTCCCAACAATTCAAACAGTGAGCCAATTGAGTTCTGACGAAGAAGTTATGGTCAAATTAGTAGAGACTATCGGATGCCAAGCACCGACCGACAACCGGTGTGAATCGTGTGTCAATGCACGGATGGGCCCAACAATGTGCTGGGTAGGTCAACACATAGGCACCAAAAAGCGCCGAACAAGACTTTTGCTACATGCGGAATTGATTGAGTACCTGACTTTAGGGCTATAAATAGACTCCTTACCGACTTTATTTTGGCATCCCATTTCAAAAAGTTTGCAAATAATGTCCTCTTCTTCAAACACCCTCTTCTTGAGCTCCAATAGGAGTCCTTTTTCCTAGTTAACAACGGTCGTTTTCTGACAAGTCTGGGCAGCTTTTTTAAGCCAACTCCACTAACTGTCCCACAAATTATATGAGGGAGATTTTAGTTAATTTTTCAACAGGAAGACGTGCAATTCTCCCGTTCTAAAATATTAACCCGAGGTAGGTGTGCAACTTAGATTAAGTATAGTTTGATATTTTTTATCTATTCTAGAAGATATTATTGATATTATTAAAATGTTATAAATTCTTAAACACCTTAAGAACTTCAATTTTATAGTCTTACTATTCCATAACATATTAAGTTACTTAATTTCTGAATATTTACAAAATATTTCAAAAAATTTAAGGTTATAATTTCGTCCTTTTGGAATTTTCTTGGTAATTATATTATAGTGGAATATTCATAAAACTAATACTTATTAAGATATGAATAAATATTTAATGATGAAATTTGAAGTACTAATTTAAATGATTATTTGGATATTTTAAATCAACTTTTGAACAGGTGAAAGATATTATAAGTTGAATGATTATTGAAATAATCAATTTTTGATGTAGGAAAATAAAATTGATTGTTGTATTTAAACTTGAATAAAATTTTGGAATTTTTTTCTAAATTAATGAAGTAGCTGATAATCAAAATTTTAAGCTTTTGGTTATTTCTATGATTATTTAATGGAAGCATTTAAATAATCAAGACATAAAATTGACTATAATTATTCTTGCATAAATGATTATTAAGATTCGATATATAAGATTTGATTATGATGGTCGAATAATATATGGATAAATATGAATTTTGTAAGTATTTATTCAGTTATTAAATGATGATAATAAAAATATTAATATAATATTTTAACGTCATATTAAGCTATAGTGTTGATTTAATAATAATTGTTGAGATGTAATCATCTCTCTCTCTCTATCTATCTATATATATATATATATATATATAATTTAAGATCATTTGAGGACCAAATTTTTTTTACATACAAAGGGACTAATCTCCACCATCCATCTTCCCTCAATCTTTATTTGATCTAATGGATGAGATTAATCCCAACAATTTAAAAAACCCACTTTCATCATTTTTTTTCAAATATCAATATCTTTCAAACCGTTAATCGTTAAGTCAAAAAAAATATACCGTTACGACGAGCATTAAATTATCTTTCTATAGATAAGCACTTTGATATATTTTTGACAAATTTTTTTCGCTTTTTTCACGTTTTTTTTCGTGGCAGAAAAAATCACATATGATATATCATATATGATATGTAATATCATATATGATATATCACATATGATTTTTTCGGCCACGAAAAAAAACATGAAAAAAACGAAAAAAATTTTTTGTCGAAAGTATATCAAAGTTCCCGTCTATAGAAAGATAATTAAATGCTCGTCGCGATGGTGTAATTATTTTCGCTTAACGATTAACGATTTAAGAGATATTTAAATTATAAAAAATGTGTAAAATATTAAATGCTTTTAATCTCAACCATTGATTTCTTTTTGGATGGATGGTGGGGATGAGTCCCTTGGTATGTAAGAAAAGTTTGGTATTTAATATAACTCTACTATATATATATATATATAATAGCGTTACGGATTCTAAGCATTAGATTAATTCTCTCTTCTATGTGGCACTCTTAATTTTGGATTCCTATTTATCTAAAATCTTGAATCACCTTAAAATGATAATTAACCGATGGAGAACTTAAATAAATGAAATTCAATATCTTGAATCCCACATCGATTTAAAATAGAACTCCACCAATTGTAATTTCGAGAGTGTCCATTAGGGCTGCAAGTCTGGTCGACTCGACTCGGGTTCGACTCGGATTCGATCCGTTTTCAGCACACTCGACTCGACTCCATCGACTAGGTCGAGTTCGGCTACAAAAATAAACTCGTTTTAGTAGTCGAGTCTACTCGACTCGACTGTTATTACCCGATGAGGGTTCAAATGTCTGGCCTGAATTCGACTCGACTCGACTCGTATACCCGACGAGGTTTTTTATTTTTTCCCAAAAAAATATTTTTTGTCTAAATAACCGGAACTTTGGGGTTAATTTTAATTTTTTAGTATTGTATACCCGACTCGACTCGAATGATCCGAGTGTGCTAAAATTGGTGCCGTCGTCAATCTCTTCTTCAATTCATCAAAACTATTCTGGCACATTTCATTCCACTCAAACTTTTGAGTTTTCTGTAGTAGTCGAGTAAGTGGGCGGGTAATTTTGGAAAACCCTTCCACGAACCGACGATAATATCCAGCAAGTCCTACGGACTTCTTTCACGTTCTTAGGAGGCTTCCAATCCATAACTGCTTCGATTTTCTGGGGATCTACTCGGACTCCTTCTGCTGATACTATATGACCGAGGAACATTACTTCCTTTAGCCAGAATTCACACTTAGAAAGCTTAGCGTACAAATGCTCGTTTCTGAGAAGGTCTAGAACAATCCGCAAATGCTATGCATGCTCTTCCGGGATCTTAGAATACACCAGAATGTCATCAATGAACACAACCACAAACTTGTCTAAATACTCTATGAACATTCGATTCATCAATTGCATAAAAACGGCAGGTGCGTTAGTGAGACCAAACGGCATCACTACAAACTCATAATGTCCGTAGCGAGTTATGAATGCTGATTTGGAACATCGGATTCCTCAATCCTCAGCTGATGATATCCTAATCTCAGATCGATCTTAGAAAACACCGTTGCTCCTTGTAGCTGGTCAAATAAATCATCAATCTGTGGCAACGGATACTTGTTCTTAATCGTCATCTTGTTCAGCTCTCGATAGTCAATGAACAATCGAAGCGATCCATCCTTCTTCCGAACGAAAAGAACTGGTGCACCCCAGGGCGAAACGCTTGGCTGGATATAGTTTGTCCAGTAACTCCTCCAGTTGCTTCTTCAATTCCTACATCTCAGTAGGTGCCATACGATACGGCGCCTTAGAAATTGGTGTAGCTCCTGGTTCCAGCTCGATGGTGAATTCTACATCCCGTCGTGGAGGTAGTCCAGGCAATTCGTCACGAAACACATCTGGAAATTCGTTCGCAACAGGAATGGACGAGAGTTCTACTTTTCCATCTTCTTTCTTCATTGCGTAGCACTAGTATCCGGTATAACCCTGTTTCAACAATTTGACAGCTTTCATTGCCTTGATCATCTTTCCTGAGCTTCCTGGTTTCCATCCTTCAAACAGTATTTCGGAACCATCGTCAGCTATCACTGAGATATTCCTCTTTCGGTAGTTTACAATAGCTCCATATCGATTAAGCCAATCATCTCCGAGTATGAGGTCGTCTCCTTGCATTTCTATCACAATCAGATTTGAGGGCCATTCTCTGCCTCCAAATGATACAGAAAAATCTCTAGTTTCTAAGTTTCCAATAATCCTCTCTCCACTCGGTAAACCCACAACATAAGGCTCACAATTATGAAAACCAGAAATATTCAAATGATTTACACAAGACAAGGATATAAATGAATGCGTAGCTCCTGTGTTGAATAAAATGCTATCTGGCTGTGAAAGGATCTGAACAGTACCTGATGCGACAGCAGCATCCTGATCGTCTGTTCTCCTCATCTCGTATAGACGTGGGGGAATGGATCCGGCACTCGATGTCCCCTTTCGGTCCTACTGTCCTCTACCTCGTCCGCAACCAAAAGTCTGGGGCAACTGAACACTTTGCTACGTCTGTTGGATACTGGCTTCCTTCTGAACTGGCTGTGATATACGGGCTCTAAAAGACTTTGCAGCTACTTCACAGAACACTGCACGATGTCCCTCTCGACCACAATCAAAACAAGTCATGGCAGGTAGGGGGCAATTTCGTCGATAGTGCCCCGTCTGGGCACAATTAAAGCACTTCATGGTTACATCCGTCGTGGCTGATGCTGCTCCGAAGTTCTTTCTGCTCTTAGATAGGTGCGGAGGTTTCCTGAAAGGATGAAAGGATGACTGGGCCTTGCGGGGCCCACTACTCTTGTGCTCCGTGAAACTACCGGAGACTTTCTGCTTCTTGGATTCTGCAAACTTCTACAATGCTGCTTCCTTGATTTCATACGCCAATGCTTTATCCTGGTATTGACGGAGAGTGGTACATTTAAAACCGGACATGTACCTCTGGATTTCTGGTTTCATTCTCATATCAAAATGGATCATCATTTCTGCATCTGTTCTAACCAGATGTCGAACAAATGCCAGATGCTGGTTAAACGTCTTAATTGCCTGAGATACTTGCACATCTAAAGGCTGAGCGGAGATTAACTCCCGGACTTTGGCTTCCCTCACAGGACGAGGGCAGTACTGAGCTTCTATCATCAATTTAAATTATGTCCAGTCCGCATCATGATCTACAGGCCGGATGGCTTCCCACCACTCGGACGCTTCCCCTATTAGGAAATACTGAGCAATAGAGGCTCTCCGGTCGTCTGGGAAATTAATCCCGGCAAAAAATTTCTCCAATTCCTTCAACCAATAATCCCAGGTAGGAGTCTCAGAAATACCGTCGAATTTAGGTGGTTGCATCTTCTCCATCTCTTGCAGCCATCGGTTGCCTCGATTTCCCATGTCTGTGATACCTTGCTGTCGATCTCCCTGTTGTAACCCTACTGCCACTTGCATTTGGTCCATGACCTGGGTGAACAGAGTCATCTGGTTCACCACCTGACGAAGGATTTCGGGTACAGAAGGTTCTGGTTCATTATTAATAGATCTTTGTGGCTCGCCTGAGCTGTGGCTGGCCTGATTAGAAGGCGAAGCTTCTCTTTCAGCATTCCTTCGCCCGCGTCCGCGACCGCGACTGTACTATCCGCAATTTCGATTTCCGATAATTTTCTTTTTTGGCGGGAGTCCATTTTGACGGCTCGCTTCTGACAGTTTCGTCATTCTGAGAATGTTTAATTCTGCACTTTTCGACATCCGAGTTCATTTCGGTGTCGTTTTATTGAGTTCCGTACTTTTTAGCGACTTTTCTGCACTTGAGTTCGATTCTTGCGAATCTCGTTCGAAACAGTTGTTTTGAGTTTCCCGTAAGACCGTTTAACTTTGTTAGACGTGTTGTGAACTTCGGTTTAGTTATTCGATCACGTATCGTGTTTTTCGGGCGTTTTGGGCCATTGTGTAATTTCCTAAAGTTCTGAGTATCCGCATTCGTATTTGCTGTCTTGACCCTTTTATGGTTGCGTGTGAGCTTGATTGGAGCTAAAGCTCTTAGTACAATCTTATTCTGGAGCTTTCCATGCGTATCTTGAACTTGGTATTTCGATCCGAGGAGTCCGTTGTTGTAACCCGTTTTGAGAGCTCTACTGCTGTGGTTTCTGGGTGCATTAGCGCACGCTAAGGGATATCCTTAGCGCACGCTATCGAGCAGCAGTTGGATTCAGACCCGTTAGCGCACGCTACGGTTGTGGTAGCGCACGCTAACTGGTAATTCGAGACAGTCCAGTAGCTACTGGAATGGATCTGGAAGTCTCGTTAGCGCACGCTAACTGTGCATTTTTATTAGAACTTTTGGTTCTGATGCTTCGATAGCGCACGCTAATCAGGTAGGATTAGCGCACGCTAAGCTGTCCAGTATATAAACTGGACAGCAGTCATTAATCTTTATTTTCTTCATTTCTTCTTCTTCTTCCTCTGCAGGTTTGAGACGTGGCGACTAGGGTTCGCGACCTAGGCTAATTTTCTTCCATTCCAAGGTGTTTTGGAGCAGCCTAGGTGATTAGATCATCATCTAATCCTTTGTTCTTCGCCGAATCAAGGTAATTTTCTCTTGAATCCCTAGAGTTGACTTTTTGGAAGATTTGTTCTTGATTTCGTTTTTAATCTGATTTTGATGAACCAATTGTGGTTAAATGATGTTGTTAAACATATCCTATGGATTGTATATCCATATTTCGGTTTGGATTTCCGTTTTCGTATTTTGTCGGGACGGGTCGTGTTCTTAGCCGTTTTGGGGGAACCCTTGAACTTTCGTCGTTTGTTCCTTGAATTCAGCGGCTTTGGGTCGTGCTATAGAATTCATTTTCATTGTTGTTATTGTTATCCGTAGTTTATTGTCGCGGGTTGGCGTTCGGAGGAGTCGGCGGGTTCGTAGTCGGTTCTTACCATCCTACTTCGGTCGATTCTTCGCGTTCGTGATTATTCGAGGCAAGTACATTGTCCATACAATTCTTGTTTTGTCGGTATGATAATTAGTGATCGTCTCTATGTGTTTGTTTGATCGTTTGATTTGAACTTTCAAAAGATTCGGTTTAGCCTCGTTAAAGGCTCACTTTCAAAACGCGTGTGCTTTGTAAATTGTGTGGGTTGTAAGCAACTACGTGAATCCTTTGGATAGGTTTGGTGTTGATGTTATGCTTGGTAATGCGTGTGTACGTATATGGCTTCATTTCGGTGCATTGTGGTTTGACGTGGTGTTTTGCTTGGTGTTTGATGACTCTGAGTGAATTGCTTGGATATCTTTGTTGCATTGTGCTATGTGTGTGATTGTGTGGATGTGGGCGGGGCCTACGGTGGCACATGGCATGTGATCATGTGGCCAGGATGCAACAAGCGATTGATCCAACCATGAGAGCCTAAGATAAACTACAGTGACACATGGCATGCGATCATGTGGTCAGGATGCAACAAGTGATTGATCCAACCGTGAGCGCCAAAGATAATCTATGGTGGCACATGGCATGTGATCATGTGGCCAGGATGCAACAAGTGATTTGTAATACCCGTAATTTTGATTCCTGGTAATTTTCTATTTTTGGCGGAAGTCCGTTTTGACAACTCGCTTGGGACCGTTTCGTCACCCTGAGAATGATTAATTTTACACTTTTTGACATCCGAGTTCGTTTCGGTATCGTTTTGTTGAGTTCCGTGCTTTTCAGCGACTTTCCGCACTTGAGTTCGATTCTTGCGAATCTCGTTCTAAACTGCTGTTTCGAGTTTCCCGTAAGTCCGTTTAACTTTGTTAGAAGTTGTGTGAACTTCGGTTTGGTTATTCGATCGCGTATCGTGAATTTCGGGCGTTTTGGGCCGTTTTGTAATTTACCCAGAGTTATGGGTATTCTATCCGCATTCGTTGTCTCGACTCTTTTCTGGCCGCGTATGATTAAATTATTACCTTACGCTTTCATTTCGGTCGTTGATGTTGTCCGCGAACTTTCGCCGTGTTCGTTCCCGTGACGCTGAAATCGAGTCGCCGAGCCCTCGGTCGGGCATCGCCGGACGACGGGATCGACCGACGGCCGCGAGTTCGCCGGACGATGGTCGCATCGACCGAGCAGCACGGCAGAACCGGCGAGCGCACGCCACGGCCGGGCCGCGCCGCGCTTAGCTCGGCAGTGTAGCGCACGTTGTCGAGTCGGCCAAGTACGCTATCGGGCCCGGCGCAGGGATTCGAGGTTCTCGACTCGGCCAGATCGGCGTGTAGCGCACGCTATCGCGCCGGCCGAGCGCACGCTAACCGGCAGGGTAGCGACGCTGCCGCCAACTAGCGACGCTACCGGTGAGTTTGTTAGTCCAGTGGCTCTTTGGATCGCCAGCGCTAGCGCGCAAAGCTTCCGGCCGTAGCGCACGCTAGCGGAGTCAAGCGGTCGAGTCATGGTCGGCATAATTGGTCGGTGGTGCCGGGTCATGCGGGCCATGGCCGAGAGTGCTCGGCCGACATCGCCGATAGCGCACGCTAGGCGGGAAGGCTAGCGCACGCTAGTTCCCGCCAAAGATAAAAATGACAGATCAATGACTTTCTCCGTCATTTTTCATTTCATTTCTCTTCGTTCCGCGGCTGGGGTTTCGGAGGAGACGAAACCATGTTGTTGAACAACAAATCCACGAAGTTTCTGAGTTTATATCACCGATCAATCGTCCTATAACATCCTTCGATCCAGCGAATCAAGGTTAGATCTTTAGAACCCTACTTTTGGGGAGATTTGGGGATTTTCGTGGTTTTGTCCGATTCATTCGGTTTTGATGAGAAATTCATGATGAATATGATTAATCTTGTTGGTACTCTTAGTTTCCCTACGGATTCATGGTATATTTCGTGATTTTTACGAAATCGAGAGGGTTTGGTTGTGGTCCGCCCTCGTTGTCGTTTTTTATACGAATATACATGAATCGTAGGTGGGTTTCCGGGCGTATTCCAATTCCGTATTCGTTTAGAATCTGTTGTGATTGTATTCTTCGAATCGTTAGGTTCGTTTTCGATGGTTCCTAGCATTCGTCGGTGACTTTCCATTCCGTTCGTTGCGTAGTCGATTATTCAAGGCAAGTATACATTTATGATTGTGCATTCTCGACTTTGAAAGTAAGAGGAATTGATGGTATGATATGAACGAACCGTTTTTACGGCATTCATAGATATATTGATGGCATATTATGAACGAACCGTTTTTACGGCATTCATATATGTATTATTGGCATGTAACGAACGAACCGTTTTGACGGCATTCCTACATGTAACGGCGTATGATCTGAACGAACCGTTTCTACGGCATTCACGTACGTCATGAGATTTTAGTCATTCCGGAATACTAGTCTTATATTGATGAATTGACGGATTACATTTACTTTATTGTCGAGGAGTATTGTGTTTCATCATATACTTGCACTAGCTATTCGACGGCTAACCCTTTATGGGGAAATACCTTTATGTATTTCAGTTCCAGGAGAGAGGACAAAGTGGTATCGGGTCGGCATGAAGATGATGGGCAAGTGTGATACCGTGTCTTGTCTCCTGTTATCTTTTCGATTCCTCCATTTAGTGTTGTTGTCTTTGGAATGGATTTTAAATACTCGAGTATTGTATTTCGCTTTCCTTGATGTTCCTACGTGTTTCCGAGGTATTGATTTGTGCAGTGATGTATATGGTTTCATTGGTTATGGTTTTGAACACCATTTGTATCGTCTTTCTTTCCATTGTATGTAGACCTTCTCGGTCAAGTTTTATAGTTCCGCGTATGTTTAGCCTTATGTGTCCCACGCGGGCTCACGGCGCCGTAATATACCCCGAATAACTTGGGGTGTTACGAATATGGTATCGAGCTTAGGTTTATGGATACCTAGTCGTCGGTCTTTTCGGGTCGATTGAGCCATTTGCCCACAGATCACTACTCGCCATCATCACAAGGCATGTGTACTTGTAAGTCCTCTCACTCTTCTTGTATTATCTTGACCGCTTCGCTTTTAGCTTGGTATTCTTTGGAATTGGTCACTTCGAGAAGGTGCGATTTGGATTATACTTCCGCACGTGTGTGCCCTTTAGAATGTTGAATGTAAGGAGAAGAAGTCTTGACCGTGGTTACGGACGTGAACCCTTCATTGAGATTCTCACAAATTGCTAATTTTGATATTAGCGTGTATCGGTTTTGTGTTGAGACTTTGTTTGGGAGTCGCATGCTAGTACCACGGAGATCATCGACTTCACTGCACTGTAAGTATGTTGTTTGGATTATTCGATAATTCTTGGTTATCTTGGTGATTTTGGATTTATATGTTGGATAATTGTGCTTGAGGATGATGTGAACGTATGACAATGTTGCTAAATGCGTATATGTATTCATTGTGCCGTATGATCGTTTGGTATGTCGAGATGTTGGTAGAGAATAGCGGAAAATGGCTAAGTACAGCTACGTTAGCGCACGCTACAAGGTATGCCTAGCGCGCGCTAAGATATATACTTAGCGTACGCTACGGTGCATACTTAGCGCACGCTAGGAGATTCGGTTACGTACGCTAAGGAGGACCCATAACGTACGTAACGACTTGCTGGGTTAGTTTCGGAAGGTGGCCGACAGGTAGGCCCAGGTTGATTTTTATATTTAGTTAGCGCACGCTAACGCATGTTGGTTAGCGCACGCTAACACCAGATCGCCCATAATGGAATCTTAGCTTTCGGCGGGTGGACCCGGCCATGTTCGACGCGTGTCCAGATAAGGTCAACGAGTGCTTATCGTGTAGAGTTAGCGCACGTTAAAACCGTATGATTAGCGCACGCTAATTCCATATTGGTCA
Organism: Orobanche coerulescens; assembly: GCA_033398695.1. Lineage (NCBI taxonomy): Eukaryota > Viridiplantae > Streptophyta > Magnoliopsida > Lamiales > Orobanchaceae > Orobanche > Orobanche coerulescens. The sequence goes on along the minus strand of CM065805.1, from coordinate 20,814,814 downwards.
AAGGAATCCCGATAATCGCGGATGCTTTCGGCATGTGGGGGCACGATACTGTATCAAGTCAACGCCTGTTAGCGTACGCTAATGCATGGGCATTACGTACGTTAAATGAATTTTGAAGCAATGTAGTAGCTTCTGGACTGCCCGTTAACGCACGCTATCAAGGAAGGATAGCGCACGCTAGTCATGTAGCGCACGCTAAATATAAGGTCTAGCGCGCGCTAGTGATGTGTTTTATAGAGAGGATAGACGAGTGCTGTGAGGCATTTTGTCCATTCTCCTTCCTTCAGTCAATAGAGAGAACCTTGGGAAGTACTTGAAGTTCCTAAATATTGAGAGATGATTCTCTCAAACAAGATTAAGATGGAGAGCTCGGATTTAAGTATTGTTCTTGAAGTTTTTGATGATTCTTGGAATGGAGTTCAAATTATTCTTCTTCGTGGTTCGTCCATACATGGTAGTCCTCGTATCCCTTTGATAGTGGTTCATTTCTTTAAGGATTACTACTTGGGAGGGAGTATGTTGGGAATCGTGTATTTTGATGTTCGTCTTATTTCAATGAAAATGCATAAATTGGATCGTACTTTTATCCGCCGCGTGAGTATTTTGAAATGGCTTTTGGTATTTTGTCAATCAATTTTTATTTTGTAAAACCGATTCCCTAAACCGAGTCTTTGGCATTTTGGCCTTGATTATTTTGACGGTATTTGGAAAATGATTTTTCTTAATTTTTAAAAATATATATATTACCGTCATCGATCTTTTTAACATTTTTTGAAATGACGTGGAAAATTGTGCTTAGCCCAGTAAATTCTTGTGAGAAGGGTTTACGGCGTGTAATATTCCTGTGAGGATGCAGGGTGTTACAATTGTGGTATCATGTGATAATGTTACACGAGATTTATTGGAATTGTAAAAAGAGATTTCGGATGTTGATATGATTATTGAGACCTTCTTCATATGGTAATGATGATTGTGCGACTCTTCAGTTGTATGACCGCATGACGAAGAAAATGGTAACATGGAGATATACACCTCGGATATGTTGTTCTGAATGGGATTTCGGATATTTCGTGTTCTTGAAGAACTCTTGAATTATGCGAGGTGATGAATTTTTTTAGAAGTGTTGATGTTTTGAAAATGAATATGGAATATTCATATCTAGAGCAAAACTATGTGTCTGATATAATATTCGTATAAGAATACGAATGTGATTATGAGTTCGATGAGACTATTATTCATCTCCGAATTTGGAAGTCCATACGTATTGGAGCAAATGTTCAAGTCGAATGATTGGACTATTTGATAACTTTTTTAGTAGGATTATCTATTGTTTTGAACTAAATGATGATTCAAATGATGACACTATAAGTAAATTTTAACGATGGATTTACGAGAAGGGAACCTTATCAATTCGAATTTAAGAATTTAGTTGGAACATTTAGACCCTTATTATTGGTCCTCATTTGTTTGATATGGTCATCATATTTCACTGTATTGTGGACAGGATGTGTAAGTGTCTCGAGTTGGATTGTTCAGATCGTGATTAGTCAAGATATAGTGAAACGATTGAGTTTGTGGTTTGGTGGTATTGATATTGGTCGTCATCGAACTTGTTGATTATTAATCCTTCGTTTTACAATAAGATATGATGTTTGATCGTGAATTATGACTGTTGTGTTGCGGTTAAGGTTGAAGGGTTCGTAGATTAACTTGGTCGAGACTGAGAAAATTCGTAAGACGAATCAACTGAATTGGTAACAGTTCGTTGTATTGATATCGAGGCAAGCTTTATACTGCATTTCAATCAATGAGACTAATGTTATCGTGTAGGTGTACGAATGTGTGAATCATTTCAAGACTTGGTCTCCTTATGATTGTTTTGATATCGGGGATCGCTTGATACGACACACGTCGACAAATCATGCCAAATGCTATTGTTGTTCGTAAACGGACGATTGAAGGCATTGATGTATTCGAATTTCATCTTCATTATCGGTAATCGATTTAAGTGTGCCGAGACATCCGTTGTACCGTTGTTATCGAGTTACCGTTCTAAGGTAACCGAAGTATTGAATCGGGACTGCCAAGATAGTTCCCATCCGTTGAGTCGTTATCGATTGGTCGCTCAAGACAATCGAGATGTTGAATGGGGATCGCCGAGGATAGTGCCCATCCGTGAGTTATTATTGTCGTGTTGGCCAACTCGGGCAAGACACTATTATTCCGTGAACTCGATAATTTTGTGATCGTTGAGGGTGGAGGATTTCCAATTGTGGTATTGTGGTTATTGCCGTGTTAATCGGTCCTTAGGGAATTCTCGATCCCGGGATGGTTGTTTTGAATATCGTTGGTCGTGTCGATCTTTCATTATTCGTGTGTCATCGTTCACTTGGTGAGTCGTATGATCCGTATCGATGTTTTATCCCTTGAGTTTCGTTGTCATGTTGTATCGTGGCATATCCGAATCATGCTGCGTGCCGATTGGTTATGTGTAGGATTTTTAGCCGTGCACTCGATGGTCATGCGTGGATGTTTCCGCATTGGACCGCACACGAGACGTAGTTCTTGAGGCTAATTAGGTACATTGTCACACGTATATTCGGATTCTATATACGGGGTGGACATGTGCACGGACACATTTCCGGATCGGGCGTCGTGATGTCCCTCTTGAGCTTTATTGGTTGATCGCTCGTAGTCCATGTTGTATCGATATGTCCGACGATTTGCGATCAAGTTATTCATACGCCGAGGGGTATGTCCGATACCAAAGTTGATTTCTTTGAGATCTATTTTGTGATGATTTACACTTTGGGTGTTTCGGCTTTCGTGCCATTATGATGTATCGGTATTTTCCGTTGGAGCCTTCGGGCATTGTGAATTCGTATCTTTTCGGCATTGGTTCGGTTTACCTTCTGTAATGTATTGTTGTGTTCTATATTGATGACTCGCCGCTTGGGGCGTAAGTTTTCGGTTCTTGTGTATCTCGTTGAGTTTTTCCCTGGAATATTTCTTCTCCCTACTGCTTTAAGTTTCGGGACGAAACTTCTTTTAAGGAGGGTAGAATGTAATACCCGTAATTTTGATTCCTGTAATTTTCTATTTTTGGCGGAAGTCCGCTTGACAACTCGCTTGGGACTGCTTTCACACCGAGAATGATTAATTTTACACTTTTGACATCCGAGTTCGTTTGTATCGTTTTGTTGAGTTCCGTGCTTTTCAATGACTTTCCGCACTTGAGTTCGATTCTTGCGAATCTCGTTCTAAATCCGCTTCGAGTTTCCGTAAGTCCGTTTAACTTTGTTAGAAGTTTTGTGAACTTCGGTTTGGTTATTCGATCGCGTATCGTGAATTTCTGCGTTTTGGGCCGTTTGTAATTTACCCAGAGTTATGGGTATTCTATCCGCATTCGTTGTCTCGACTCTTTTCTGGTCGCGTATGATTAAATTATTACCTTACGCTTTCATTTCGGTCGTTGATGTTGTCCGCGAACTTTTCGCCGTGTTCGCTCCGCACGCTTTTGAAATCGAGTCGCCGAGCCCTCGTGGTCGCATCGCCGACGATTATGGATCGACCGACGGCCGCAGTTCTCGCCGGACGATGGTCGCATCGACCGAGCAGACGGCAGAACCGGCGAGCGCACGCCACGGCCGACGCCGCGCGCTTAGCTCAGCAGGTAGCGCACGTTGTCGAGCCACCCAGACGCTATCGGGCCCGGGCAGAGGGATTCGAGGTTACCTCGACTGGCCAGATCGGCGTGTAGCGCACGCTACTATCGGCCGAGCGCACGCCACCGGCAGGGGTAGCGACGCCGCCGCCAACTAGCGACGCTACTCGGTGAGTTTGTTAGTCCAGGCTACTGGATCGTCGGCTAGCGCGCAGCTTCCGGCCGTAGCGCACGCTAGCGGAGTCGCGGTCGAGTCATGGTCGGCAGAATTGGTCGGTGGTGCCGGTCATGCGGGCCATGGCCGAGAGTGCTCGGCCGACATCGCCGATAGCGCACGCTAGTCGGGAAGGCTAGCGCACGCTAGTTCCGGCCAAGATAAAAATGACAGATCCGACTTTCTCCGTCATTTTCATTTCATTTCTCTTCGTTCATGGCCGGGGTTTCTGAGGAGACGAAACCATGTTGTTGAACAACAAATCCACGAAGTTTCGAGTTTATATCACCGATCAATCGTCCTATAACATCCTTCGATCCAAATAATCAAGGTTAGATCTTTAGAACCCTACTTTTGGGGAGATTTGGGGATTTTCGTGGTTTTGTCCGATTCATTCGGTTTTGATGAGAAATTCATGATGAATATGATTAATCTTGTTGGTACTCTTAGTTTCCCTACGGATTCATGGTATATTTCGTGATTTTTACGAAATCGAGAGGGTTTGGTTGTGGTCCGCCTCGTTGTCGCTTTTTATACGAATATACATGAATCGTAGGTGGGTTTCCGCGTATTCCAATTCCGTATTCGTTTAGAATCTGTTGTGATTGTATTCTTCAATCGTTAGGTTCGCTTTCGATGGTTCCTAGCATTCGTCGGTGACTTTCCATTCCGCTCGCGCTGCCGATTATTCAAGGCAAGTATACATTTATGATTGTGCGTTCGACTTTGAAAGTAAGAGGAATTGATGGTATGATATGAACGAACCGCTTTTACGGCATTCATAGATATATTGATGGCATATTATGAACGAACCGCTTTTACAAAGATTCATATATGTATTATTGGCATGTAACGAACGAACCGCTTTGACGGCATTCCTACATGTAACGGCGTATGATCCGAACGAACCGCTTACGGCATTCACGTACGTCATGAGATTTTAGTCATTCCGGAATACTAGTCTTATATTGATGAATTGACGGATTACATTTACTTTATTGTCGAGGAGTATTGTGTTTCATACTATTATACTTGCACTAGCTATTCGACGGCTAACCCCTTTATGGGGGAAATACCTTTATGTATTTCAGTTCCAGGAGAGAGGACAGCGGGTATCGGGTCGGCATGAAGATGATGGGCAAGTGTGATACCGTGTCTTGTCTCCGGTTATCTTTTGGATTCCTCCATTTAGTGTTGTTGTAATGGAATGGATTTTAAATACTCGAGTATTGTATTTCGCTTCTTGATGTTCCTACTGTGTTGCCGAGGTATTGATTTGTGCAGTGATGTATATGGTTTCATTGGTTATGGTTTTGAACACCATTTGTATCGTCTTTCTTTCCATTGTATGTAGACCTTCTCGGTCAAGTTTTATAGTTCCGCGTATGTTTAGCCTTGTGTGTCCCACGGCGGGGCTCACGGCGCTGTAATATACCCTGAATAACTTGTGGGTGTTACATGATTGATCCAACCGTGAGATGTTGTGATTTGTTTAGCTAGCCAGCTCGGGAGGGTCCTTAGAGGCCTCGAGTGGGATTTGTGGCTTCGTCCCGGTCCTAGGCGATGCATGTGCGTGATTTGTTTTATGATATGGCCAGCTCGGGAGGGTCCTTAAAGGCCTCGAGTGGGATTCATGGCTTCGTCCCGGTCCTAGGCGATGCTTGTGTGTGATTATGCCGTGTTGATTTTATGTCCGTCGAGGACACGCGACTTGGGTTTTGGCCCTGTGAATTGTTGTCGGTTTTCTATTTGTGAAAACAAAACCTTTGGGCTGTGACCCCTGTTGATTTTGGTATGAGAAGGATTCGATAATCCTAAATTGTTTTCTACTAAAACTCCCGATGGTTTATTAAACCGTTTTGTAAATTGTTTCCCTTGATCTGTGATCTTTCGGTTTTGGAATGTTTTACCCAAACTCTTGCCTCGGGAAGTACTTTTCGTTATGTTTGGATCTTTGAGGATTCCTGGTTATTGTTGTTCGTGGAATGTGGATTGTATGACTCGTATTTTGCACTTTGTATTTGCACTAGCAAAACAGTAGAGTTTTGCTAATCCCCGAGTATTCGGGGAGTGGATGTCTGTTTTTGCATTCAGGTTTGGGAGCATAACATAGGGTCGGCACGAAGGATGATGAAAGATGATCGATACTAATCACATGAGGACCCGCACATTGTCGTATTGGTTTAGTTGTATTTTATTTCCGCAGCGGTATTCTTTTCCCGTTGTACGGGAGTGTGTTGTATTCGACCCCTGCGTGGGCATGTATTGTGTTTGAGTTGTATGTATTTATTGAAAGACCAAATCGGTCTACTGAGTCATTTTTTTTAGCCTTAAAGGCATTGTTGAGTTGTTCGATATTGTTACCAGCCTGGTAGATCCTTGAGGAAAGGTTCTACGGCGTGTAATATCGCTGAGCGGATTGGGGGTGTTACAGCGACCACCTCCACGTTCACCTCTCAACATACTGTAAGCATAAATACTCAATATACAGGAAACAATATCGTTCTAATGTTCAAGTATAAAGAAGTATAACATGCAAAGGACGAGGTAAAGTTTAAGAACTTACAACCACCGCTCGCACGAAGACGTAGGCAGTACAGTGACGTTATTCACGGCCGGTTACCTCAAAAGACATATATGACCCCTATTTTAATCCAATGGCCAAGATATCCATAATTTTAGCTCTGATACCATATTCTGTAACACCCCCGATATATTCAGGAATATTACAGCACCGTTAATTAGGGGTGTTCATAACCGGGTACCCGGTTTTTCAGGTACCCGAATTTACGGGTACCCGGTTATGCGGGTAATGAAAAATTCGGCCCGTGACCCGACCCGAAAAGCCTGCACCAAAAGCTACCCTATTTTTTTTTCGGATCGGGTCATAGGGTACCCGGCCCAAAATTTAATACCACTAATTTTAAATTTTTATAAATAATTTGAAATTTTAATATAAATTTATTTTAAAATTTATTATATAAATTAATTCCCTGAGTACTAAATACATTATAAATATTTTCCGTACAATAAGTAAATCTCAAAACTGACTAAATTTTTTTATATATATCATTTTTTATTATATAATTATGCTTAATTCAATATTCAAATATATATATATATGAAAGAATATATTATTTTTTATTTAAAGATTTTATCTTCTTGTAAATTTCCAAACTAGTGAGAATAAATACTATTACTGAAAATATAATTAACATGAATTCTCATATTAAATATAATTCATATTATTTGAAAGATAAAGTTTCATATAATTACAAATTAAATAATTAAGTTTATAAAAAAATAACTATTAAAAAATATTCGGGTTTTCGGGTACCCGAATTTACGCAACAAGTCGGCCCATGACCCGGCCCGATTATATGACTTTTTCGGTGGGTACTACCAAAAAATATAAAATTTTTAAAAATACCCGGAATATTTGTTTCGGGTCATTGGGTAGTTGGACCGGATAGTTCGGGTCGGGTATTTTTGAACACCCCTACCGTTAATCCTTTACATAAGAACTTACATGGTTGAAGAAATAAAAAGACAATAACAGATACCAATATATGAAAGTAACTGAAATAAAATACAACAGTTCTGGACCAATACCGAGAATACAATTATCCAAAGGAAGAATATCAATACATCACCAAATCCAAATATCACAAACGACGACGTAATCGAGTACTTATTAAAACGATACAAAGAACAGACAAATAAACCCAGCCGGAACCAAATCCAAATATCACAAACGACGACGTAATCGAGTACTTATTAAAACGATACAAAGAACAGACAAATAAACCCAGCCGGAACATCACTCTGCACCCTCGTCATCATGCAGCTCCAGTGGTTGCTTCCCTGCTCTCCTGGATCCTGAACATAAACAAATGTTCACCCCCGAAGGGGTTAGCACAACGATGCTAGTACAAGTACCACATCATATTATTCAACATCTCAAAAAGAATAATAATAACATGAATGACAAAAATACCAACGAGTCTCCTTCTACGAGAAACTCATAAATAACATACACAAATGATAATCACAACATGATATCACAACATACACATCGTAATTATGATGATCCAGTGTTCACTGCCTAGAACCCACGATAATCCCGTCAGACCAACCCGGGGTGGAAAAACCCGCCCGATGATCCAGCACACGCTAGCATAGATCCCCCGATGATCCCATCGGACCAACACGAGGTGGACATACAGCAACGACATATATGAACAACAACATGTATAACATCAATACATAGAACAATTAAAGTACTTGCCTCAATTCGATGACAAGAATAATACTCCCACGAATATCAAAACGCTCGAAGGTCGCTCCCTTCGATCAATCACGTTGCTAAGCTCGAACCTTAACTAAAGAAATAATATAGAATTCATCTCAAGTTGTACGAACACCTAACAATTCAAATTACGGTCGGAAGTTCATAAAACATAACCTGTCTGACTTGCTTAATGTACGTTACGTACTCTTGGTAGCGAACGTTAAGCCTACTCGTTAGCGTATGTAAGCTACAAGGTCTAGCGTACGCTAACCATGTATCGACAGTTCCTCTCTGATCAGTCGACTTGACTCGTCTGGTAATATAACGTACGTTACGTACCTAACATAGCGTACGTTAACCTTGCCTGTTAGCGTACGTAAGCTTCAGAGCATAGTGTACGTTAAGCAAGCATCCGAAAGTCTGTCACTGAACAGTCTACTGTTCTAATTTATCATGAAGCGTACGAAATCCTCAGTGATTAACGTATGTTACTCTTCTACATATCATGCTCATACAATTGTGAAAGATCTTACGGATTAAAACATCTTCAAAATTCAAGGATACGTATATCATCACAACACCATATTCAATCTCGATTACAACTGTTATGCGAAGTTCGGTGATCTAAGGTTGATGCGCTAGATTCCATTATCATCATTACATTCAGATTTTGTTTCAAAGATGAACTAACAATTCCAACTCATAAGAAAGGATACAACCTTCGATGATCTTTCTTAAGTCTGTTTAACAAAAGTGATATCAACTCCAAGTCTACGATCAATATGGCAGCGCTATTCAATACGGATAATCAATCTCAGAATATTACTCTCATCATTTGACGTATAGGATTCCAACTATGATGTTTCAAAAATGATACCATAAGCATAATCATCCCAACTTCTAAACATGATGTTTGGTTGAATAATTCATCAATGTAACTTAATATCTCGATAGCATGATCATCATATCCTTAAGAACATGAATTCAATGTTGGAGATAGTATTAACATACCTTAAGATGAAGAAAACACCGAGACAATAGGTAGAATCCAACTTTGGTTGCTTGTTTGCCAATCCAAGATGCTTCTCCACTTCAATGATCAAGCATAAGTGACATCCAATCTTCAATGATCAAGTAGAGATGGTCTATACGTGTTTAAGGAGGCTGGGATCTCTCTGGGCACGAAGTATATTGAAGGCTAAGTGAAATAAACGATCTGAAATGAAATGGGGTGATGTCTTATTTATAATTTTCTGTCCTTAACGTTCTTTATCCTTCATGCATAACGTACGTTAGCCTCTTAGCATACGCTACCCTATTTTCTTAGCGTACGCTAACGTCACCGATAGTTAAATGTCTTGTTTCTGAACTTCATTACGTACGCTACACTTACCAGGTTACATACGTAACCAATACTATTAGCGTACGCTACATCCTTACTTTAGCGTACGTTAATAACCGTTGACTTAAAAAGTGTCCAGGTTCATGCCGTGCGAATCTGGTAAGCATCTGGCCGAGCCCACCACCAGCTGGCTCATGTGCTAGCCGCCCTACTCAATTATTGGCCTCTTTACGTACGCTACGCTTCATTCGTAGCGTACGCTATTCTTGTCAACATAACGTACGTTAAACTTTCCTCTTAACGTACGTTAACACGTATTTCCATGAAAAATTTACATGTTGTCATGCTCATATACAAGGATACAAATACTAGAAATATCATACTTCGATTATCGATATCACCAATCCGAATAATACAGGGTTCAAATACAGATGAAATACTCAATAATTAATTCGGATATTACATACTCTCCTTCTAAAAAGGAGTTTCGTCCTGAAACTCAAGACGAAAATAACTCTGGATGTCTGGACCTCATGCTATCTTCCGTTTCCCAAGTGGCTTCTTCCACTCCGTGGCGTGACCACTAAACCTTGACTAACGTGATCGGTTTATTCCTCAATTGCTTAACTCGACTCTCGAGTATCCTGATCGGTCTCTCTTCAAACGTGCCATCCTAAACGACTTCGATCTCGCCGAAATCAATGACATGAATCGAATCTGGTATATACCTCCGTAACTGGGATACGTGGAACACGTTATGAACATGGTTCAATGACGGCGGTAATACCAATCTGTATGCCAACTCTCCAACTCTCTCAAAAATCTCGAACGGTCCGATATATCTCGGACTCAACTTCCCCTTTCTTCCGAAACGAAAGATTCCCCGAGTAGGAGAAACCTTTAAAAGTACGTGATCTCCAGTACTGAACTCTAATGGGCGACGGCGCACGTCTGCGTAAGATTTCTATCGGATCTGGGCGGTCAACAGCCTTTCGCGAATCAAGGCTATATTCTCTCGTGTCTGCACGATCAATTCCGGTTCCGTCTCGATCAAGTCTGATGAATCGTCCCAACATAGGGGCGATCTGCATCTCCTCCCGTATAATGCCTCAAACGGTGCCATGTTAATGGAAGCATGCCAACTATTGTTGTAGGTGAATTCAATCAACGGCAGATGAACTTCCCAATCAGTTGACCAATCTAAGGCACAAGCCCTTAGCATGTCTTCCACCGTTTGAATAGCCCTCTAGGATTGTCCGTTTGTATGCGGGTGATAAGCTGTGCTGAAGTTCAATTCGGTTCCCAAGGCCTTATGAACTGCTTTCCAAAAATGAGACACAAAACGTCCGTCTCGGTGAAAAATAATGGTATTTGGCGTACCATGCAATCGGACTATCTCTGAAATAAATACTCGTGCCAACCTCTCGGGTCCCCACGTGTCCTTAATGCCTAGAAAATGAGCCTATTTGGTTAGACGATCAACTATCACCCAAATCATGTTCATTCCTGTCTTGGTTCTCGGCATATTAGTGATAAAGTCCATCGATATGTCCTCCCACTTTCATTTAGGAATCGGGAGCGGTTTCAGCATTCCTACAGGTCTTTGATGCTCGATCTTAACCTGCTGACAAGTCAAACACTTCGAGACATAATCCGCTACATCTTTCTTCATGTTGCCCCACCAGAAGTTCTGCTTCAGGTCCTTATACATCTTGCTGGTGTCCGGGTGGATAGAATGAGGCATGCTATGAGCTTCCTTCATAATTGTCTGCTTCAGAACATCAACATCGGGAATGCAAAGTCGGATCTGGAATCTCAATATTCCATCATCATGAATTAAAAATCCTGGGTCCTTTCCCTTGATCACTTCATCACGTAACCGAATCATGAGAGGATCATCTACTTGCTTAGATTTGATTTCTTCGGTTAACAATGAAGTTATTTCCATCAAACACAATTGTACTTGGACTCTTTGCAACCATACTTCAATTCCTTCGCGAATCATTTCTTGTTGAATGCTGAGCTGGGAGGTTAGAGTCTCCAGCATCTGAATAGAAATAGGCTTGCGTCTAAGTGCATCGGCCACTACATTGGCTTTGCCTGGATGATAAAGAATCTCCAAGTCGTAGTCATTAATCAGTTCCAGCCATCTCCTTTGCCGCATGTTCAACTCTTTCTGACTGAAGATGTATTTGAGACTCTTGTGATCCGTAAAGATTTGACAGTGAGTCCCGTACAGGTAATGTCTCCAGATTTTCAAAGCAAAAACTACTGCTGCCAGCTCCAAATCATGCGTTGAGTAATTTACTTCATAAGGTTTCAGCTGTCGTGACGCAAAGGCGATCACCTTCTCATTCTGCATCAATACACATCTGAGTCATTGGTTCGAAGCATCACTGTAAACTATGAATCCTCCAGTTCCCTATGGGAGTGCTAAAATTGGTGTCGTCGTCAATCTCTTCTTCAATTAATCAAAGCTATTCTGGCACATCTCATTCCACTCAAACTTTTGAGTTTTCTGCAGTAGTCGAGTAAGTGGGCAGGTAATTTTAAAAAACCCTTCCACGAACCGATGATAATATCCAGCAAGTCCTAAGAAACTCCGGACTTCTTTCACGTTCTTAGGAGGCTTCCAATCCATAACTGCTTCGATTTTCTGGGGATCTACTCGGACTCCTTCTGCTGATACTACATGACTGAGGAACATTACTTCCTTTAGCAAGAATTCACACTTAGAAAGCTTAGCGTACAAATGCTCGTTTCTCAGAAGGTCTAGAACAATCCGCAGTTGCTGCGCATGCTCTTCCGGGCTCTTAGAATACACCAGAATGTCATCAATGAACAAAACCACAAACTTGCCCAAATACTCTATGAACACTCAATTCATCAATTGCATAAAAACGGCAGGTTCATTAGTGAGACCAAGCGGCATCACTACAAACTCATAATGTCCATAGCAAGTTCGGAACGCTGAATTTGGAACATTGGGTTCCTTAATCCTCAGCTATTGATATCCTGATCTCAGATCGATCTTAGAAAACACCATTGCTCCTTGTAGCTGGTCAAAACAATCATCAATCTGTGGCAACGGATACTTGTTCTTAATCGTCATCTTGTTCAGCTCTCGAAAGTCAATGCACAATCGAAGTGATCCATCCTTCTTCCGAACGTAAAGAACTGGTGCACCCCAGGGCGAAACGCTTGGCTGGATATAGCCTTTGTCCAGTAACTCCTCCAGTTTCTTCTTCAATTCATACATCTCAGTAGGTGCCATACGATACGGCGCCTTAGAAATTGGTGTAGCTCCTGGTTCCAGTTCGATGGTGAATTCTACATCCCGTCGTGGAGGTAGTCCAGGCAATTCATCACGAAACACATCCGGAAATTCGTTCACAACAGGAATGGACGAGTGTTCTACTTTGCCGTCTTCTTTCTTCATTGCGTAGCACCAGTATCCAGTACAGCCCTGTTTCAACAATTTGACAGCTTTCATTGCCTTGATCATCTTTCCTGAGATTCCTGGTTTCCATCCTTCAAACAGTATTTCGGAACCATCGTCAGCTATCACTGAGATATTTCTCTTTCAGTAGTTTACAACAGCTCCATATCGATTAAGCCAATCATCTCCGAGTATCAAGTCGTCTCCTTGCATTTCTATCACAATCAGATTTGAGGGCCATTCTCTGCCTCCAAATGATACAGGAAAATCTCTAGTTTCTAAGTTTCCAACAATCCTCTCTCCACTCGATAAACCCACAACATAAGACTCACAATTATGAAAACCAGAAATATTCAAACGATTTACACAAGACAAGGATATAAATGAATACGTAGCTCCTGTATCGAATAAAACGCTAACTGGCTGTGAAAGGATCTGAACAGTACCTGATGCGACAGTAGCATCCTGATCGTCAGTTCTCTTCATCTCGTACAGACATAGGGGAACGGATCCGGCACTCGATGTCCCCTTTCGGTCCTACTGTCCTCTACCTCGTCCGCGACCAAAAGTCTGGGGCAACCGAACACTTTGCTACGTCTGTTGGATACTGGCTTCCTTTTGAACTGGTTGTGGGCTCTAAAAGACTTTGCAGCCTCTTCACAGAACACTGCACGATGTCCCTCTCGACCACAATCAAAATAAGTAACGGCATATATGGGGCAATTTCGTCGATAGTGCCCCGTCTGGGCATAGTTAAAGCACTTCCTGGTTACATCCGTCGTGGCTGATGCTGCTCCGAAGTTCTTTCCGCTCTTAGATGGGTTCGGAGGTTTCTTGAAAGAATGAAAGGATGACTTGGCCTTGCGGGGACCACTACTCTTGTGCTCCGTGAAACTACCGGAGACTTTCTGCTTTTTGGATTCTGCAAACTTATCCATTTCTACTTCCTTGATTTCATACGCTAATGCTTTATCCTGGTATTGACGGAGAGTGGTACATTCAAAACCGTACATGTACCTCTGAATTTCTGGTTTCATTCTCATATCAAAATGGATCATTATTTCTGCATCTGTTCTGACCAGATGTCGAACAAATGCCAGCTGCTGGTTAAACGTCTTAATTGCCTGAGATACTGGCAAAGCTGAGCGGAGAAAAACTCCCGGACTTTGGCTTCCCTCACAGGACGAGGGCAGTACTGAGCTTCCATTATCAATTTAAATTCTATCCAGTCCGCATCATGATCTACAGGCCGGATGGCTTCCCATCACTCGGACGCTTCCCCTATCAGGAAGTACTGAGCAATAGAGGCTCTCCGGTCGTCTGGACAATTAATCCCGGTAAAAATTTTCTCCAATTCCTTCAACCAATGATCCCAGGTGGGAGTCTCATAAATACCATCGAATTTAGGTGGTTGCATCTTCGCCACCTCTTGCAGCCATCGGTCTCTTCGATTTCCCATGTTTGGGATACCTTGCTGTCGATCTCCCTGTTGTAAACCTACTGCCACCTGCATTCGGTCCACGACCTGGGCGAACTGAGTCATCTTTTTTACCACCTGATGAAGGATTTCGGGCACAGCAGGTTCCGGTTCATTATTAATAGATCTTTGTGGCTCGCCTCTGCTGTGGCTGGCCTGATTAGAAGGCGAAGCTTCTCTTTCAGCATTCCTTCGTCCGCGTCCGCGACTGCGACCACGTCCATGTCCACCTCTCAACATACTGTAAGCATAAATACTCAATATACAGGAAACAATATCGTTCTAATGGTCAAGTATAAAGAAGTATAACATGCAAAGGACGAGATAGAGTTTAGGAACTTACAACCACCGCCCGCACGAAGACGTAGGCAGTACAGTGATGTTATTCACGACAGGTTACCTCAAAAGACATACATGACCCCTATTTTAACCCAATGGCCAAGATATCCATAATCTTAGCTCCGATACCAAATTCTATAACACCCCTGATATATTTAGGAATATTACAGCGCCGTAAATCCTTTACATAAGAATTTACAAGGCTGAAGAAATAAAAAGACAATAACAGATACCAATATATGAAAGTAACATAAATAAAATACAACATTTCTGGACCTATACCGAGAATACAATTATCCAAAGGAAGAATATCAATACATCACCAAATCCAAATATCAGAAACGACGACGTACTCGAGTACTTATTAAAACGATACAAACAACATATAAATAAACCCGGCCGGAACATCACTCTGCACCCTCATCGTTATGCAGCTCCAGTGGTTGTTTCCCTGCTCTCCTAGATCATGAACATAAACAAATGTTCACCCCCGAAGGGGTTAGCACAACGATGCTAGTACAAGTACCACAACATATTATTCAACATCTCACGAAGAATAATAATAACATGAATGACAAAAATACCAACGAGTCTCCTTCTACGAGAAACTCATAAATAACATGCACAAATGATAATCACAACATGATATCACAACATACACATGGTAATTCCTATGATCCAGCGTTCACTTCCTAGAACCCACGATGATCCCGTCAGACCAACCCGTATTGGAAAAACCTGCCCGATGATCCAGCGCACGCTAGTATAGATCCCCCGATGATCCTTTCGGACCAACACGAGGTGGACATACAACAACGACATATATGCACAACAACATGTATAACACCAATACATAGAACAATTAAAGTACTTGCCTCGATTCGATGACAATAATAATACTCCCATGAATATCAAAATGCTCGAAGGTCGCTCCATTCGATCAATCACGTTGCTAAGCTCGAACCTTAATAAAAGAAATAGTATAGAATTCATTCAAGTCGTACGAACACCTAACAATCCAAATTACGGTCGGTAGTTCATAAAACGTAACCTGTCTGACCTGCTTAACGTACGTTATGTTGGAGCAAGATTGGTATATGCGCCGTTGTGCGGAAGCGTGAATATAAAGTGCGGAAATTAAACGACACACGAATTTATAGAGGTTCGGCCAAACGTGCCTACGTCCTCTCTCGATGTATCTTTTTCTATAGGTTAAAGATCAAAACCTCTGCACCTCTCTTCAATCGGTCGAGGGATTACCGTTACAAGCTCGTCTTCTATTGGTCCGAGTAAAATCGCTCGTACTTGTCTTTTTGTCAGTCCAAGTTAAATCATTTTCCTTTTCTATTGGACAAGAAATCAACCACTCTAGCTTTCTATGGGTACTAGATAAACCTCACGAAGATATCGATTGCGATTCTAATAATGACGGATCCTTGATCCTAATAACACCGAATCCAATTGTATCTTTTCTTTTTCTCACTCGTGTATGATTTTGTGTATAACACTCAATCACTCTAATTTAAGCTCAAGAACAACAACTATATTGTTTACAATGATATCTGAAGTGTATATGAATTGCTCAATGTTGTTGTGTGGATTGATACTAACTCACTTGGTATTTATAGCCTTCTTCCACAAACTAGCCGTTTCTGCCAGTTGACTTGCTAGCGTGCGCTAGCTCTTCCCCTCAGCGTGCGCTATCGCACATTTTTGCCTTAGCGTACGTTATGAGCTGCATGTTACATATGTTAACGTCTTCTAGTTTTAGTCCAGTGGCTACTGTCTCTGACTATTAGCGTGCGCTAATACTTCCTCGTAGCGTGTGTAATCTTGCATCATTGCATGCGTCATATATCCGTTTATACTTTTTGACATTGCATTAGATTCTTCTCAACGGATTTACTGACTTGATTCAAACTTGATATTTAGCGTGCGCTAAATATCACTTGTTGCGTGCGCTAAACTGACTTCACTGCATACGTCATTCTGTGTTTGAATTCTCTTCACAACGGTAATATGGGCTCGATAGTGTGCGTTAATTATAATGTGTAGCGTGCGCTATTCTTATCAGGTGACTTCACTTCAGGTTACTTCGAACTCGTCTGTTCTGCAGATAACTCCCGTTAGCGTGCGCTAACCTTCAGCTCTTGCGTGCGCTAAGAATGTGTTTTGTTCAGCTTTTTGCGACTTCGTCTGCTTCGATGTTTTGCTTCGCCTCGATGTTGTTTTGTTGTGTTTAGCAACTTAATCATCAAAACACTATTATTAATATGTGGATAAATATTCCAACAATCTCCCCCTTTTTGATGATTACAAAACAACTCTTTGAATTGGATAATACCTGTAAAATAATATATATATATATATATATATATATTTCGAAGTTTTCCACTTTGATAGTTTCGTTAGTTTTACCCATTTTCTTTTCTTTTGTCATTTTCGACTTCTTTGTTTTTCAACTCCTTCGTTTCTCCCCCTTTTTGTATGCTTTCTTCTCCTTTTCGACTTCTTCGATTTTTTATTATTTTTCTCGTCATATCTTTCATGATGCTTTTATCCGATTCAACTTCTTCTCCCCCTTTTTGTGTAATACCCCGATTTTTCGGATATATTTTTTTTTTTCGTTTATATGTTGGATGTCGTTGATGGATAATTGTTCTTGAGGATGATGTGAACTTATGACAATCTTATTGAATGCGTTTATGTATTCATTGTGCCGTGTGATCGTTTGGTATGTCGAGATGTTGGTCGAGAATAGCGGAAAATGGCTAAGTACATCCACGTTATCGTACGCCATGGTGCATACTTAGCGCACGCTAAGAGGTTTGAGTTACGTACGCTAAGGAGGACCCCTAACGTACGTAAGGTATTCTGGATAAGGTCCGTAAAGTGGCCGGCGTGTAGGCCAGATCGCTTATTATCGGCGATTAACGCACGCTAATTTCGTATCATCAACAGGAATCTTGGCTTTATTTGTTGCTTTCGGCGTGTAGGACCTTGACATCTTCTCGGGAAGGTACAGTTGTCGGGTCAACGACGATTAGCGCGCTAAGGTCTAGGAATAGCGCACGCCATCGAGCATTTCACCGTAGCAAGTCAACGCTTATTTGCGACGTTAATGCATGGGCATTACGACGTTAGATGAATTTCAAGCAATGCGGAGCTTCGACTTCCCGATAGCGCACGCTATCAAGGAAGGATAGCGCACGCTAGTTCTATAGCGCACGCTAAATATAAGGTCTAGCGCGCGCTAGTGATGTGTTTTATAGAGGGGATAGACGAGTGCTGAGAGGCATTTTGTCCATTCTCCTTCTTTCAGTCAATAGAGAGAGCCTTGGAAAGTACTTGAAGTTCCTAAACATTGAGAGATGATTCTCTTAAACAAGATTAAGATTGGAGAGCTCGGATTTAAGTATTGTCCTTCATTCCATTGTATGTAGACCTTCTCGGTCAAGTTTCATAGTTCCGCGTATGTTTAGCCTTGTGGGTCCCACGACGGGGCTCACGGCGCTGTAATATACCCTGAATAACTTGGGGGTGTTACATTTTGTATTCAGCAAAAAATATAAAAAAATATAGATGATACCAATAATCGAATATATAAAAAATATGCATGAGTGGGGTATAAACTCCCCCTGAAAATATTATCTCTCCCTTTGTAAAAAAAATTAGTTTTGGAGGATCCAACCTATAGTTGGTTTTTCTTTCGAGACGTAGACGATATTTGAAACAGTTGTTCCTTTAGGAACTCAAATTTTCTTAACTTTAATCGTCCGTCTTGGGCTCTTACAGTTTGAAATATGGTGCCCGATTTTCAAACATTTTTCGCAATGGGGTATTTTGAAATTTACGGATCCGTTTTTAAAACGTGGTTTGAATCCTAACCCCTCTTTATTTAACGTTTATTTTTGAACCGAGGGCATATTTTCAAATTTCTCATTTCTGAGATTAAATTTCTTCGTTAAATTTTTTAGCTCGGTTTGGATTTTAACAAGATCATCCTTTAAAGTATTTTCGTTTTCAACACATTTAGAATGATCGATTTCAACAAATTTTCCCTTCTCAAAAATTTTGGAATTTTCAATTTCCAAATATTTATATTTAGATTTGAGGGATTTAATCTCATTTAAAGCATTTTGGTAATCGGTATGTAATAACTCGAATGCTTCAAAAAGTTCACCGTAAGAGTTACTTACTTGGCTTTCGACGTCGCTATCGTCGAATGAACTCTGGGCCATAAATGCAAGGTTATTTTGATCGATGAATTCTTCATCAAGATCTTCGTCACTCCATGTTGCAACTAAAATCTCCTTGGGTTTAACCCGAAAATTCTTAGCAAAGTGGCCTGGTTTACCACATAATCGACAAGTGTTGTCGAATTTCTTAGATTCTCCCTTTTGGATGTCCTGCTTTCTCCGGTTTAATAAGTGTTGGAACTTATTAATATTCTTGGCATAATATGCCGATTCTTCATCGCTTTCGTCCACCGGGATTTCTTCCTTTCTAGATCTCGACATCTTAGCCTTCATGGCTATCGATCTCTCCTTCGGTTTCTGTAATACCCGAGATTTCTGTTATGTAATTGGAACTTGTGATATTGTAATGATTGCACTTTTGTCTGAGTACTATTCTCCGTATTTCATAATCCGATGTTGTCGAGCGTATAATTTCGTATATGTGTTATATAGATTGAAATTCTGTGCATGTAGCGCACGCTACAGGCTTCGTGTAGCGTACGCTAACAGTGATTCATAGCGCACGCTACAGAGGGTCATTAGCGCACGCTATGCATGGTCAATTTGATTGAGACGTGCGGTAGGTAAGATCTGGCCGGGGGACCCCTGTCGGATCGTGTCGGATGTACCTGGACGGCTTTCGGGAAAAGCCAAGTCAACGCCTTAGCGCACGCTACAGGTATATGCGTAGCGCACGCTAAGTGCCGAGGCTTAGATCAGGGCCGTTAGCGCACGCTACGAACAGGGTCTAGCGCGCGCTAATAGCCATTTATTATAAATAGGACAACATCCTATTCGTGATTCCAGTTCTCTCTACTCTCATTACCCGAATTTCTACACTTAGAACATAACTTCCTTCACCCCAAACACTTCATACCAACATCCTGATTCGTGATTGAAGATCGTATTATCATTGGAGATTGGTGTTCAAGCTTTCGGTGTCGGATTGCTTCATTTTCCTCCGTGTTCTTCACTACTTGAGGTAGGTGATTCCTCACCAACGTTAGTAATGTTCTTAAGGACGTCTGATCTTGTTTAGATAGCCAGTTATTTTGTTTATGATCGGTCATCACATGTTAGAAGGATATTTTCGACGTTTCAACACTTATTCATCGTATGAACCTTTGAACCATCTTATTATAAGGACTCCTAAGCATGCTCAAATCGATTTATGATCAGTAATCGGATATTACCCAGTTGCTGAGTTGTACGCGTTGGAATCATGTGTTTTGGAACGTAAGACGATCGGAACTTAGATTACTTCTTGAAGATCGTAATGGATTATGATATTAAGATGACTATCCGTATATTGGTATTTCATAATCATAAATCTTCCACAAACCTTATTAGCATGATATGCCCGAGGATAACTTGTATTATCATGGTAGAATTCATGAGTTCTTCACCATTCAACCCAGTTTTCGGTTGGCAGTATTCTGCCATGCAAGATTAGCGCACGCTAACATGTGTGAGTTAACGTGCGCTATCGGGGTTCAGTTAACGCACGAAACGTACGTAGCGTACGTTATGAGACCAGCCGAGTCAGACTGCCAGTCCGTGGCTAGCGCACGCTAGTCTTATACGATAGCGTACGCTAACAGTCCGGCTTAGCGCACGTTACGTTGAGTACGTAGCGCGCGCTAAGCAGTCCAGGCAGATTGTTTATTTTGAGCTTTTCGGCCGTAGACCGAATTGTTAGGCCATCGTTCGACTTGAGATGATTTGTATATCGTTCCTTTTGTTAAGGTTCGAGCTTGTTACGTTGATCGGAGGAGGCGGCCTTCGAGTGTGTCGAGAGCATTGAAGTGTATCGTTCTTGCCATCTTCGAGGCAAGTATCGTGATATGTTAATATCGGTATTTTTGGAGCATGCGTATGATTATTCATGTTGTTGAACATGATATTTATTTCGTTGATTTTTCATGATATTCGTCATATAGTGTTTATATGTTCATGTTGATGAACGTAATGATTTGGCATATGTGTATGCATGAGTTGTGTTTGTATACGTTGTACGATCTATGCTGAGGGCGCTGGATCGGATGTCCACCTCGTGTTGGTCCGACGGGATCATCTTGGGATCTAGGCTGAGGGCGCTGGATCATTGGACGGGTTATTTCCACCTCGTGTTGGTCCGACGGGATCATCTTGGGATCTATGCTGAGGGCGCTGGATCATTGGAATACCCATGCTGTGTAATGGAATCTTGTGGATTCGCATTGTCGGATTCCGGTAGCGGAAGTCCGTGTGATGCATCTTGTTATGTATTGTTAATGCATATTCAAATTGTTTAAGATGATACTTGTACTAGCATCATTTTGCTAACCCCTTCGGGGGTGGACATTTGTTTTGATGTTCAGGTAGCCGAGGAGCAGGGAAACAAGTCTTGACGACGAAGGGGTTCAGTGATGTTTATTGTTATTGGAGATTTGTTTTCTTGGTTTGGTTTCTGTACTCGAGTACGCGTGTCTTATTGAAATTTATTCGATATGGTTGTATTAATTACTCGTTGAACCAGTTGTACGTTTTCACAAACTTGAATTTCCGCAGTATTGATGTCTTAAATTTACTTTCTTTTCTAATTAGCCTTGTAAATCCTTATTTAAAGGGTTTACGGCGCTGTAATATTTCCGAATATCTCGGGGTGTTACAGAATAAGGTATCGGAGCTAAGATTTATGGATATCTTGGCAGTCGGGTTAGTGGGTCTGTTTACGTTATTGATTATTGGTCGTTCGTAACATCACTGCTGATCCAGCATCGTCGTGTGGACTGTGGTTGTAAGTTTCCTAATCTCGAATACTACTGTTTTATTTAATTCATGTCTCGTAAACATTGATGGATGTACTTTTAGAACGTTTGCCTTAGATATTGAGTATTTATGTTTACAGTATGTTGAGAGGAGGTCGTGGACGCGGACGCGGCCGTGGACGCGGACGTGGAAATGCGAGGCAAGAAGAGTCGGTATCTACTCCAGAGATAGCCGCTAGTCAAACGGATTCACATTCCGGGGGACAGCATGGATCGGCAAATAATAATGCAGACCCTAACATGCCGGGAGTGCTTCAACAGGTGGTGGCGCAGATAAACCAGTTCGCTCAGGTCGTTGATCGCATGCAGACGGCGATGGGACAGCAGCACCACGAGGATAACCGGGGAGACAGATGGCTTGCTGAAGTGGTTAAATTGCACCCGCCAAAATTTGACGGATCTGCTGAGGCACTTACTTGGGATCACTGGCTCAAGGAGTTGGAGAAGATATTCGCGGGTCTTAACTGTCCCGAGGACCGGAAGGTTGCCATTGCCCAGTATTTTCTGACTGGGGAGGCCTTTGATTGGTGGGAGGCTATTCGACCCGAGAATCATAATGCGGATTGGACGGAATTCAAACAAATGGTGGAGGCACAGTATTGTCCTCGTCCAGTTAGAGAGGCAAAGATCCGAGAGTTTTTCTCACCACAGAGTTCGAGGCATCCGTGATGATGTAATTAAAACTTTTAATCATCACCGACTTGTGTGCGACACTTGGTCGAACGGAGGCGTAAATTTTTTCATTTTGATATGCGGATGAAGCCGAGATTCAAAGAGCATGTCCGATTCGAGTGTATTACGTTGCGCAGATCAAGACAAAGCGCCGGCCTACGACATGAAAGAGGCGGCGGTGGAGAAATCGAGAGGCAAGAAGTAAGGTGACCAGCCTTTGCGTAAAACAAGAGTGGTGGGGCCCGCAAGGGCCAGTCTTCCTTTATTCGGCTAGAAACCTCCACATCCTTCTAAAGGCGGAAAGAAGTTTTGACAACATCACAGCTGACGCATCAAAGAAATGCTACAATTGTGGTTGAGCAGGCATATTCGACGTGATTGCCCCGCATCTTCTCGTGACTTGTTACGATTGTGGGCAAGAAGGGCACCGTGCGGCCTTCGTGGAGCCGCTACTAGATCTTTGGTACCCGCACTCCGGCACGGTTCCTAAGGAGATAAGTGTGAACTGCATACGCAGAGTGGATTTCAGCAGCGAACGTTGGGAAGAGAGAGACATCCAAAGGCCGGGTCCGTTCCTCCGCGCCCGCATTTAAATGAGGAGATCTGACGATCAGAACACTGCTGTTGCATCAGGTACGATTCAGATCCTTTTGCAACCAGTTAGTGTTTTATTCGATTCCGGAGCTACACATTCTTTTGTATCTTTGAACTGTGTTAATCGTTTGAAAATCTCGTGCTTAATTGATTGTGAACCGTATGTTGTGGGATTGCCGAGTGGAGAGAGAATTGTGGGAACCCTAGAGGCTAGAGATTTTCCAATATCTATAGGAGGAAGAGATTGGCCGTCGAATCTCATTGTTGTTGACATCTACGGTGACGATTTAATTCTCGGAGACGATTGGCTCAACCGTTATGGAGCTATCCTGAATTACCGAGAGAGAGTCATTTCTATCATTGCTGATGACGGGTCTGAACACTTATTCCGAGGATGGAGACCGGGAAGCTCGGGAAAATTGATCAAGGCAATGAAAGCCGTGAAATTATCAAACAGGATGTCATGGACTTTGGTGTTATGCCATGAGGAAAGAGGAAGGAGTAGAGCTCTCGTCTATTCCAGTTGCGAATGAGTTCGCAGATGTATTTCCTGACGAGCTACCAGGGTTACCTCCGCAAAGAGAAGTGGAATTTACCATCGAATTAGAGCCTGGAGCAGCCCCTATTTCCAGGACACCATACCGCATGGCGCCAACCGAGATGTATGAACTCAAGAAGCAACTGGAGGAATTATTACAGAAGGGCTATATTCAACCTAGCGTTTCTCCTTGGGGAGCGCCCGTTCTCTTTGTCCGGAAGAAAGACGGGTCCCTCCGACTGTGTATTGATTACAGGGAGCTTAACAAGATGACGATCAAAAATAAGTATCCTATACCTCGGATCGACGACTTGTTTGATCAACTGC
Source organism: Orobanche coerulescens (assembly GCA_033398695.1). Taxonomy (NCBI): domain Eukaryota; kingdom Viridiplantae; phylum Streptophyta; class Magnoliopsida; order Lamiales; family Orobanchaceae; genus Orobanche; species Orobanche coerulescens. The sequence continues at coordinate 20,790,869 of CM065805.1, read as the reverse complement.
AAGGGGCAAGGGTATTCTCGAAGATTGACTTGCGATTAGGATACCATCAGTTGAGGATTAAGGGATCAAATATACCAAAATCTGCTTTCAGATCCCGGTACGGGCACTATGAATTTGTAGTGATGCCATTTGGACTTACCAATGCTCCTGCGGTATTCATGCAATTGATAAATCGGGTATTCTTAGAGTACTTGGATAAATTTGTGGTCGTTTTCATTGACGACATCTTGATATATTCGAGGGACGCAGAGGAACATGCTGAACATTTACGTGTGGTTTTGAGCATCTTGAGAAAGGAACAGCTATATGCAAAATTTTCTAAATGCGAGTTCTGTCTTAAGGAAGTAACCTTCCTTGGGCATGTGATATCAGCCGATGGAGTTCAGGTGGACCCGAAGAAAGTCGAAGCGATCTTGGAATGGGAAGCTCCTAAGAACGTAAAGGAAGTCCGAAGCTTCTTAGGACTAGCTGGATATTATCGCCGCTTTGTAGAGGGATTTTCCAAAATTGCTCGTCCGCTCACCCAGCTGTTACAGAAAACTCAAAAGTTCATGTGGAATGAGAAATGCCAGGCTGGTTTTGATGAACTTAAGAAGAGACTGACGACAGCACCTATTTTAGCATTGCCAGATGGAACTGATGGATTCATGGTATACAGCGACGCTTCAAATCAGGGTTTGGGTTGTGTGTTGATGCAGAAGGATAAAGTGATTGCTTATGCTTCTCGGCAATTGAAACCGTACGAAGTTAATTATCCGACTCATGATCTGGAGCTAGCAGCTGTGGTCTTTGCCTTGAAAATTTGGAGGCATTATTTGTACGGCACTCATTGTCAGATCTTTACAGATCATAAGAGCCTCAAGTACATTTTCAGTCAGAAAGAGTTAAACATGAGGCAGAGAAGGTGGCTGGAATTAATCAAGGATTACGACTTGGAGATTCTCTATCATCCGGGGAAGGCAAACGTAGTAGCTGATGCTTTGAGCCGTAAACCTATTTCTCTTCGAGTGTTGGAAGCACTTACGTCCCAAACCAGTATTCAACGAGAATTGATCCGCGAGGGGATTGAAGTATGGGCACCAGGAATCCAAGGGCAACTTTATGTGATGGAACTGACTTCATCACTAGTCGAGAAGATCAAGTCCAAGCAATTGGACGATTCTCTGATCCTTCGATTATGTGATGAAGTAAAGAAAGGAAAAGCCCCAGGATTCGTGATACAAGATGATGGAGTTCTGAGATTTCAAAGTCGACTTTGCGTTCCCGATGATGATGATTTGAGACGGACTATTCTGAAAGAAGCTCATAGCGCGCCCTATTCTATTCACCCGGGCAGCAGTAAGATGTATAAGGATCTAAAACAAAACTTCTGGTGGGGGAATATGAAGAAGGACGTAGCGGAGTACGTTTCGAAGTGTTTGACTTGTCAGCAGGTCAAGATTGAGCATCAGCGACCTGCCGGGATGTTAAAGCCGCTTCCGATCCCTGAATGGAAGTGGGAGGACATTTCGATGGATTTCATCACCAGTATGCCAAGGACTAGAACAGGAATGAACATGATTTGGGTCGTAGTTGATCGACTAACCAAGACGGCTCATTTCCTAGGATCAAAGATACATGGGGACCCGAAAGATTGGCGCGAGTATTTATTGCGGAGATAGACAAATTGCATGGGACGCCGAAGACCATTATTTCGGATCGAGATGGTCGTTTTGTGTCGCACTTCTGGAAAGCAGTTCACAAGGCTTTGGGGACTGAGCTCAACTTTAGCACAGCTTATCATCCCCAAACAGACGGTCAGTCCGAAAGGACTATTCAAACTGTAGAAGACATGCTTAGAGCTTGTGCGTTGGATTGGTCAACTGATTGGGAAGTTCACTTGCCCTTGATCGAATTCACTTACAATAATAGTTGGCATGCTTCTATTAGAATGGCACCATTTGAAGCTTTGTACGGGAGGAGATGCCGATCACCCCTGTGTTGGGATGATTCTTCGGATATGATCGGGACGGAACCGGAATTGATTATTCAGACTCAAGAGAAGATAGCTGTGATTCGAGAGAGACTGCTGATCGCCTGCAGTCGGCGTAAGTCTTATGCAGATGTACGTCGTCGCCCTCTAGAGTTCGGCCACTGGGACCACGTACTATTGAAGGTGTCTCCTACACGAGGGATTTTCCGTTTTGGGAGAAGAGGTAAGCTAAGTCCAAGATATATCGGACCATTTGAGATCCTAGAGAGAGTTGGGGATTTAGCGTACAGGTTGGCCTTACCGCCATCGCTGAGTCATGTTCACAATGTGTTTCACGTATCCCAACTGCGGAAATATGTACCGGACCCCAGTCACGTCATTGATTTCGACGAGATCGAGATAGCTAATGATGGCACCTTCGAAGAGAGACCAATCAAGATACTTGAGAGCCGGATCAAACAATTGAGGAATAAACCAATACATTTGGTTAAAGTACAATGGTCACGACATGGAGTCGAAGAGGCCACTTGGGAAACGGAGGACGGTATGAAGGCTAAATATCCGGAGTTGTTTTCATCCTAAGTTTCGGGACGAAACTTCTTTTTAGGGAGGAAGGATGTAATACCCGAGATTTCTGTTATGTAATTGGAACTTGTGATATTGTAATGATTGCACTTTTGTCTGAGTACTATTCTCCGTATTTCATAATCCGATGTTGTCGAGCGTATAATTTCGTATATGTGTTATATAGATTGAAATTCTGTGCATGTAGCGCACGCTACAGGCTTCGTGTAGCGTACGCTAACAGTGATTCATAGCGCACGCTACAGAGGGTCATTAGCGCACGCTATGCATGGTCAATTTGATTGAGACGTGCGGTAGGTGAGATCTGGCCGGGGGACCCCTGTCGGATCGTGTCGGATGTACCTGGACGGCTTTCGGGAAAAGCCAAGTCAACGCCTTAGCGCACGCTACAGGTATATGCGTAGCGCACGCTAAGTGCCGAGTACAGTTTAGACTGTGGGCCGTTAGCGCACGCTACGAACAGGGTCTAGCGCACGCTAATAGCCATTTATTATAAATAGGACAACATCCTATTCGTGATTCCAGTTCTCTCTACTCTCATTACCCGAATTTCTACACTTAGAACATAACTTCCTTCACCCCAAACACTTCATACCAACATCCTGATTCATGATTGAAGATCGTATTATCATTGGAGATTGGTGTTCAAGCTTTCGGTGTCGGATTGCTTCATTTTCCTCCGTGTTCTTCACTACTTGAGGTAGGTGATTCCTCACCAACGTTAGTAATGTTCTTAAGGACGTCTGATCTTGTTTAGATAGCCAGTTATTTTGTTTATGATCGGTCATCACATGTTAGAAGGATATTTTCGACGTTTCAACACTTATTCATCGTATGAACCTTTGAACCATCTTATTATAAGGACTCCTAAGCATGTTCAAATCGATTTATGATCGATGTCGGATATTACCCGATTCTTTGAGTTATGCAGCGTTGGAATCATGTGTTTTGGAACGTAAGACGATCGGAACTTAGATTACTTCTTGAAGATCGTAATGGATTATGATATTAAGATGACTATCCGTATATTGGTATTTCATAATTATAAATCTTCCACAAACCTTATTAGCATGATATGCCCGAGGATAACTTGTATTATCACGGTAGAATTCATGAGTTCTTCACCATTCAACCCAGCTTGGCGATTCTCGCCATGCAAGATTAGCGCACGCTAACATGTGTGAGTTAACGTGCGCTATCGGGTTCAAGATCGCACGAAACGCACGTAGCGACGTTATGAGACCAGCCGAGTCGATCGCGATCCGTGGCTAGCGCACGCTAGTCTTATACGATAGCGTCGCTAATAGCTCGCTTAGCGCACGTTACGCTGAGTACGTAGCGCGCTAAGCGATCCAGCATTGTTTATTTTGAGCTTTTCGGCCGTAGACCGAATTGTTAGGCCATCGTTCGACTTGAGATGATTTGTATATCGTTCCTTTTGTTAAGGTTCGAGCTTGTTACGTTGATCGGAGGAGGCGGCCTTCGAGTGTGTCGAGAGCATTGAAGTGTATCGTTCTTGCCATCTTCGAGGCAAGTATCGTGATATGTTAATATCGGTATTTTTGGAGCATGCGTATGATTATTCATGTTGTTGAACATGATATTTATTTCGTTGATTTTTCATGATATTCGTCATATAGTGTTTATATGTTCATGTTGATGAACGTAATGATTTGGCATATGTGTATGCATGAGTTGTGTTTGTATACGTTGTACGATCTATGCTGAGGGCGCTGGATCGGATGTCCACCTCGTGTTGGTCCGACGGGATCATCTTGGGATCTAGGCTGAGGGCGCTGGATCATTGGACGGGTTATTTCCACCTCGTGTTGGTCCGACGGGATCATCTTGGGATCTATGCTGAGGGCGCTGGATCATTGGAATACCCATGCTGTGTAATGGAATCTTTTGGATTCGCATTGTCGGATTCGGGTAGCGGAAGTCCGTGTGATGCATCTTGTTATGTATTGTTAATGCATATTCAAATTGTTTAAGATGATACTTGTACTAGCATCGTTTTGCTAACCCCTTCGGGGGTGGACATTTGTTTTGATGTTCAGGTAGCCGAGGAGCAGGGAAACAGCCACAGTGCCGACGTGACGACGAAGGGGTTCAGTGATGTTTATTGTTATTGGAGATTTGTTTTCTTGGTTTGGTTTCTGTACTCGAGTACGCGTGTCTTATTGATATTAATTCGATATGGTTGTATTAATTACTCGTTGAACCAGTTGTACGTTTTCACAAACTTGAATTTCCGCAGTATTGATGTCTTAAATTTACTTTCTTTTCTAATTAGCCTTGTAAATCCTTATTTAAAGGGTTTACGGCGCTGTAATATTTCCGAATATCTCGGGGTGTTACAGGTTTGGCATTCCGAGATTTTAGAACTATCTCGTAGTTGATAAAAGAACCAACGAGAGCACTAAAATCAATATTATTTAAATCTTTAGATTCCATTATTGCCGTCACCGTACCGTCCCATTCTCGAGGTAGTGATCGGAGAATTTTCTTTACTTTCTCACTACTCGAAAGTGGTTTTCCGAAACATTCTAATCCATTTGTGATAACCGAAAAACGGTCAAGCATTATCGTGATGGATTCATCGTCCTTCATTTGAAATAGTTCGTATTCGTGAAGGAGCATGTTTATTTTCGTCTCCTTGACTTGAGACGTACCTTCGTGTGTTACCTCAAGCATTTTCCAAATTTCTTTGGCACTATCACACGATGATATCCGATTGTGTTCTTCTGGATTTAAGGCACAATATAAGAGTTGAGTTGCCTTACAATTGTAGTGGTCGTTTTTCCAATCGGAATCGTCATATTGTTCGAAAGTTTTTAGCGTAACATTGGAATTTGTTGGAATTTTTGGACCAAGACAAATCACTTTCCAAAGCTCGATGTCATATGCTCGGATGAATATTGACATCTTTTTCTTCCACGTCATAAAGTTCGAGCCATCAAAAAATGGTGGTCAATTGAGAGCAAGGCATTCGACAGGAGCATATTGAAACGCCATTTGGATCGACTCCTTGGATGTTAAGCCGTGTATTGGAGGAACCGCTCCGATACCAATTGTTGGAGCAAGATTGGTATATGCGCAGTTGTGCGGAGGCGTGAATATAAAGTGCGGAAATTAAACGACACACGGATTTATAGAGGTTCGGTCAAACGTGCCTACGTCCTCTATCAATGTATCTTTTTCTATAGGTTAAAGATCAAAACCTCTGCACCTCTCTTCAATCAGTCAAGGGATTACCGTTACAAGCTCGTCTTCTATCGGTCCAAGTAAAACCGCTCATACTTGTCTTTTTGTCGGTCCAAGTTAAACTATTTTCCATTTCTATTGGACAAGAAATCAACCACTCTAGCTTTCTATGGGTACTAGATAAACCTCACGAAGACATCGATTGCGATTTTAATAATGTCGGATCCTTGATTCAATAACACCGAATCCAATCGTATCTTTTCTTTTTCTCACTCATGTATGATTTTGTGTATAACACTCAATCACTCTAATTTAAGCTCAAGAACAACAACTATAATGTTTACAATGATATCTCAAGTGTATATGAATTGTTCAATATTGTTGTGTGGATTAATACCAACTCACTTGGTATTTATAGCCTTCTTCCACAAACTAGCCGTTGCTGCCACTTGACTTGCTAGCGTGCGCTAGCTCTTCCCCTTAGCGTGCGCTATCGCACATTTTTGCCTTAGCATATATTATGAGCTGCATGTTACGTACGTTAACGTCTTCTAGTTTTAGTCCAGTGGCTACTGTCTCTGACTGTTAGCGTGCGCTAATACATCTTCGTAGCGTGCGCTAATCTTGCATCATTGCATGCGTCGTATATCCGTTTATACTTTTTGACTTTGCATTAGATTCTTCTCAACGGATTGGTTGAGTTGATTCAAACTTGATATTTAGCGTGCGCTAAATATCACTTGTTGCGTGCGCTAAGCTGACTTCACTGCATACATCATTCTGTGTTTGAATTCTCTTCACAACGGTAATATGGGCTCGATAGCGTGTGTTAATTATAATGCGTAGCGTGCACTATCCTTATCAGGTGACTTCACTTCAGGTTACTTCGAACTCGTCTGTTCTGCAGATAACTCCCGTTAGCGTGCGCTAACCTTCAGCTCTTGCGTGCGCTAAGCATGTATTTTGTTCAGCTTTTTGCGACTTCGTCTGCTTCGATGTTTTGCTTCGCCTCGATGTTGTTTTGTTGTGTTTAGCAACTTAATAATCAAAACACTATTTATTAATATGTGGAATAAATATTCCAACACGTTACGTACTCTTGGTAGCATACGTTAAGCCTACTCGTTAGCGTACGTAAGCTACAAGGTCTAGCGTACGCTAACCATGTATCGACAGTTCCTCTCTGATCAGTCGACTTGACTCGTCTGGTGATATAATGTACGTTACGTACCAAACGTAGCATACGTTAACCTTGTCTGTTAGCGTACGTAAGCTTCAGAGCATAGCGTACGTTAAACAAGCATCTGACAGTCTCTCACTAACAGTCTACTGTTCTGATTTATGATGAAAATTACGAAATCCTCACTAATTAAGGTATGTTACTCTTCTACATATCATGCTCATACAATTGTGAAAGATCTTTCGGATTAAAACATCTTTCGAAATTCAAGGATACGTATATCATCACAACACCATATTCAATCTCGATTACAACTCTTATGTGAAGTTCGGTGATCTAAGGTTGATGCGCTAGATTCCATTATCATCATTACATTTAGACTTTGTTTCAAAGATGAACTAACAATTCCAACTCATAAGAAAGGATACAACCTTCGATGATTCTTTCTTAAGTCCGTTTAATAAAAGTGATATCAACTCCAAGTCTACGGTCAATATGGCAATGTTATTCAATACGGATAATCAATCTCAGAACATTACTCTCATCATTTGACGTAATAGGATTCCAACTATGATGTTTCAAAAATGATACCATAAGCATAATCATCCCAACTTCTAAACATGATGTTTGGTTGAATAATTCATCAATGGAACTTAATATCTCGATAGCATGATCACCATATCCTTAAGAACACGAATTCAAGGTTGGAGATAGTATTAACATACCTTAAGATGAAGAAAACGCCGAGACAATAGGTAGAATCCAACTCCGGTTGCTTGTTTGCTAATCCAAGATGCTTCTCCACTTCAATGATCAAGCATAAGTGATATCCAATCTTCAATGATCAAGTAGAGATGGTCTATACGTTTTTAACGAGGCTGGGATCTCTCTGAGCATGAAGTATGTTGAAGGCTAAGTGAAATAAACGAGCTGAAATGAAATGGGGTGATGTCTTATTTATAATTTTCTGTCCTTAACGTACGTTATCCTTCATGCATAACGTACGTTAGCCTCTTAGCGTACGCTACCCTATTTTCTTAGCGTATGCTATCGTCAACGATAGTTAAATGTCTTGTTTCTGAACTTCATTATGTACGCTACACTTACCAGGTTACGTACGTAACCAATACTATTAGCGTACGCTACATCCTTACCTTAGAGTACGTTAATACCCGTTGACTTAAAAAGTGTCCAGGTTCATGCCGTGCGAATCTGGTAAGCATCTGGCCGAGCCCACCACCAGTTGGCTTATGTGCTAGCTGCCCTACTTAATTATTGGCCTCTTTACATACGCTACGCTTCATTCGTAGCGTACGCTATTCTTGTCAACATAACGTACGTTAAACTTTCCTCTTAACGTACGTTAACACGTATTTGCATGAAAAATTTACATGTTGTCATGCTCATATACAAGGATACAAATACTAGAAATATCATACTTCGATTATCGATATCACAAATCCAAATAATACAGGGTTCAAATACAGATGAAATACTCAATAATTAATCCGGATATTACAATATATATATATATATATATATATATACACACACACACTCCTTCCTTCCCTTATTTATCTTCCAATTTTGCCATTTTAATCCATCCCTTATATAGCTTCCCATTTTTTTTTGTACACTACCCCCCACTAATTCTTGTTGGTGTCCAGTCAATTATGATCAATGAATGTGGCTATCAACATAAGAAAAATTCAAAGGCAAATTGGAATTGCCAAGCTAAGTCAAAGCATCCAAGGAAGAAGAAGAAAAGTTGGAACGAAACTTGTCAATTCACACGTAATGGTTTGCTATAAATAGATGTCATGGCTCATTTGATGATTTTATTCCTAGTGAATCAAAGGCAGAGGCACAACCAAGAGGTAAATATATAGTGAGAGAAAAATAGAGAGTAAGTAAGCCTGAGAGTGTGGGAAAAATATACTTGGGTAGATATCATTTCTATTATTCCTTTAATATTGCTAGTTGGCAATATTTGGATATGAGTGGGTCTCACGGGAAACACTATATTGTATCTTTTGAGGGTTTCAAGATAGGAAATAATATTGTAATTATTCTTTGATATAGTGGAATATTTTTCGGAGTTTGTCCCGTGGTTTTTCCCTCGGTGTTATAGGGTTTTCCACGTTAAATACCGGTGTGTTTTATTTTCAGTATATTTTATGTGTGATTGGGGTGTTCTTTCTGTGTGTTCATCCAAACTTGTTTCCGCATAAAGGTTCTGTTGGAAGAAAATTATTTGTTGTTTTATAATAGCTGACGTCGATTTTCCCAACAACTGGTATCGGAGCTCGGGTAACCGGGTTCTGACAACAAAAATTCTTTGCGGTTAGTGGAGAAATATTTTTTTTGTGGAAAAGATGCAGACCTTGAAGTTTGGAATTGAAAAGTTCGATGGGAAGATGAATTTTGGCTTGTGGCACATACAAGTCAAGGATATCTTGATCCAATCAGGATTGCACAAGGTATTGAAAGGTAAACCAGCCTCTGTTTTGGAGAAAGATTCCAGCAAAGATTCTGACAAAGAAACTAGCACATCTAGTATGAGCAATGAAGATTGGGAGGAAATGGATCTGAAAGCAGCAAGTGCCATTCGACTATGCTTGGCCAAAAATGTTCTTGCAAACGTGCAGGGAAATTTGACGACCAAGGAGCTTTGGGAGAAGATGGAGAAGATGTACTGTTGGGAATACTTTGGTATCCAGCGTCCTCACCTTCGACTCGGGAGAACGTAACTGGCCGGGCTTAACATCCCGACCCGCGGCATCCTAATGGTGCAGCCCCTCATGTCCGCCTGTCGCTTAGTACGGGGCTCTGCACTGCCACTAGAGAGTGGTTAAATGAATTGATTTGGACTACTCATACCAACAAGATGCATCTTCTTTTCTGGTAGCCATCTCATAGAAACTCCAAAGTTAAGCGTGCTTGGCCTGGAGTAGTTATGGGATGGGTGACCCCCTGGGAAGTTTCTCAGGTGCGCGTGAGTGAGGACAAAGCGCGCTAGAAAAGACTCGTGTTGGTACAGTGAGGATAGTCTTCATCATTCTCAGGGACCAACATGTACCAGACGAAAAGTGTCTCTAACCGAGTGTATCTAAAAGAACAGTTTCATACACTACGGATGAGTGAAGGTACATCAATCTCAGATCCTTTAAGTATTCTCAATGGAATTGTCTATGAACTGGAAACATTGGGAGTTCAAATAGATGATGAAGACAAGGCTTTGAGGCTTATCTGGTCTCTTCCATCGTCCTATGAACATATGAAGCCGATCTTAATTCATGGGAAGGAGAAGATATTCTTTTCTGAAGTTACCGGAAAACTCCTTTCGGAGGAGAAAAGGTTGAGTGAAAGAAACAATTTCACACCTGAAAGCTCAGGTTTGGTAACTGGAAATTGGAAGAAGAAGAATTCAACAAAGGAAAGTCTTAAATGCTGGAGGTGCGGGCAACCTAGGCACCTTAAAAGAAATTTCCCAAAAGGGGGAGCGGGTTCGGCAAATGGCTCCAAAGGTGACGCAAATAGTGTTTCTCGCGCTTTTGCGGGATATGAAGATGATGATGTCAAATGATGCCTGTTAAAGGCATGTACATCCTCTGGTATGGCGCAGATACCAGGACAAATGATGTGTTCAATTTGCGGGTCCATAATTGCACACAGGGCACTAGTTTCACAAATGTGCAGGGTGCGTGGTGGAAAAGTATGTCGATGGCATATGGAACTTCCGGAAAAGTGAAACATGGAAGTTGCACCATAAGTTTTCTGCAGGTTTTTCGACATGTGCCGAAAGAAGAAAATCTTGAAATGTGTTTGTTTCAAGTGGTTATGTTCTTTATGGTGGAACATGGTAATTCTCGGATGTGAGAGTTATGACTGTTGGTGTAAGCAGTGTTGGCATATATTCTTTTGTAGAGCATGATAATTCTTGATTTTGAGAATTATGTCTATCGATGTAGACGGGGATGGACAAAGATGGTTCAAGTGTGACTTCTACTTGAGGGGGAGAATTGTTCTCTCCGGCACTGATTCAGGGATAGTTTCTAATTGACTGGAGGGGGGGTTTGTTGGTGTCCAGCCAATTATGATCAATGAATGTGGCTATCAACATAAGAAAAATTCAAAGGCAAATTGGAATTGCCAAGCTAAGTCAAAGCAGCCAAGGAAGAAGAAGAAAAGTTGGAACGAAACTTGTCAATTCACACGTAATGGTTTGCTATAAATAGATGTCATGGCTCATTTGGTGATTTTATTCCTAGTGAATCAAAGGCAGAGGAACAACCAAGAGAAAAATATATAGTGAGAGAAAAATAGAGAGTGAGTAAGCCTGAGAGTGTGGGAAAAATACACTTGGGTAGATATCATTTCTATTATTCCTTTAATATTGCTAGTTGGCAATATTTGGATATGAGTGGGTCTCACGAGAAACACTATATTGTATCTTTTGAGGGTTTCAAGAGAGGAAAGAATATTGTAATTATTCTTTGATATAGTGGAATATTTTTCGGAGTTTGTCCTGTGGTTTTTCCCTCGGTGTTAGAGGGTTTTCCACGTTAAATACCGGTGTGTTTTATTTTCAGTATATTTTATGTGTGATTGGGGTTTTCTTTCTGTGTGTTCATCCAAACTTGTTTCCGCATAAAGGTTCTGCTGGAGAAAAATTATTTGTTGTTTTATAACAGCTGACGTCGATTTTCCCAACAATTCTTTATAGTTTACCCACAATATATCAAATGTGGACACCATTTTTTACTCATCTACACACTTACCTAACAATTACTAAAACCCATATTAAAAGATAATGTGAAGATAAATGAGGGACGGAGGGAGTATATAAGTGTAAAATATGATATGTGAAAATTGAGGATAGTCCTTGTGGGGACATAATGAATGTTTATTTTCGCATCCAGATATTGGGGATATGCACCCAGATGTTGGGGGTGGTAGATTGATACAATATCGGGATATTGGGGATATGCGTTTGTTGATTGATACAATATCCTTGTTGGGGATATGTGTTTGTGATTATTGATTGGTACACTGTCCAGATATTGGGGACATGTATTGTGATTATTTACATGAGATATATACATTAAGCTAAATCATTTTCAATTGATAAAATGTATAATATGAACATATTGATGTGTGACTGACTTGATTAGAGGCTATTATTTTTCAGTAACAGGTACTTGTGGGTGCAGGCTTGGGATCATGAGGTGGGGGAAATGCTTGACGGTAGGGATCAAGTCAAGTGTATTATTTTGTTTTACCCCTGGGTTTATTTTATTTTCGACATCTGATGTAATAAATAAAACTGTGTATACCTTGACTTTCCTTTCAGATGGTTGTTTGATCTTTTCTTAAAATTTTATACTTGCCTTAATTCTGATTAAGATAGCCTTGTGAGTATCTCAAGGGAATCACAATGTTGTAACTACCCAGAGTTTGAGATGTTACAGTTGAAATAGGGGTGTATTCCGACCGAACGAACCGAAAAGTGACTTTAACGAACGTTCGTTCGTTAAGGATTCGGTTCGTTCGGTTCGTGTTCGATAAAATTGCAAACAACTTGTTCGTGTTCGGTTCGTTAAAATTTCACATATTTCGTGTTCGTTCGTTAGCGTTCGATTGTTCGGTTCGTTTTGATCGTTCGTTTGTTCGTTTGTATTCTAAAATAGGAAAAAAGACTAAAGTCCAGGCAATAATAATTAAAAAAAATAAAAAAGAAGAAGATATATTTAGAAACTAAGGGTTTTGGAATGGTAGGTTTTATTTTTTATATATATATTTATTAATTATTGTAAAATTATTAGTTATATTTATTAATTGTTGTAAGATTATTAATTATATTTATTAACTATTGTAAAATTATTAATAAATATATAAAAAAACTTTGTTCGCGAACTATCGAACATATGTTATTTTGTTCGTGTTCGGTTCGTGTATTAACGAACATGTTCGCGAACTGTTCGAATTTGACCGAATCGAACACGAACTGAACGTTGACCGAATATTTTCGCGAAATTTTCACGAACGTTCGGTTCGAAATACACTCATAAGTTGTAAGATTGTGGAATTATCTAAGTGATTTCATATCATGGAAATATGAACAAATCTCACAACTAATAAAATAAGACCATTGGCAAGTTGAATCATTGCAAGGAAAATGCTCTCTATAGCAATGTGAGAAATGTCTCGTTGCAATAACTGCTAGTCTTGTAATTTTTATTGACGGGGGTGGTCATTGCAATTGTGTTGGCAAGAAAGTCTTGTCAATTTATTTCTAATGCATTTTGTTTTTTTGCAAGGCCAGGAGTAACGTTGCTGAAATGTCATACTTTTTGCAAGGAGAAGACCTTGCTATTGACAATTAAATCCAACCTGGCATTTATAATTTAAAAGAAATACTAATCTAGTAATACACGTTATGTCCGAGTTTTGTGGTTTGGGACATAAAACAGATCTCATCTCGTTATAATTAAAAAAAATAAATAAACCATATATAGATTCCTTTTTTTTTCTCATCTCATTTAAATAAAAATACGTTCGTACAAATCCAAATCCGATTTCGAGGGCTCATGCTTGTGGCCTAGGGCTGGCAATTTTCGATACGACACGATAACCCGATACAAACACGCACGAAATTAATGGGTTAGTGTTTGGCCTTATCGTGTTCGTGTTCTTATCGTGTCGACACGATAAGGACACGCTAATTTCGTGTCGTGTTCGTGTCGGATTCGTGTCGTGTTCGTGTAACACGATAACTTCCGTTCGCCGTAATCGTCGCGGTCGTGTTCGTGTAACCCGATAATATTTATATATTTTTAGTATTAATTTTATTATCATTTTAAATATTTTAAGTTTAATTTCTGATTTTTTATTTGAATTTATCGATTCGTGTCGTACCGTGTCGTTATCGTGTCATGTCAACACAAAAAATATCATGTCATATTGTGTTCGTATCGTGTCCGTGTTTCAACCTTTCGTGTCATGTTCGTGTTCGTGTCGGGCATATACTTAACGAGTCGTGTTCGTGTTTGGCCTTATCGTGTCGTGTCGTTATCGTGTCGACCCGATAACGATCCGACACGCATGAATTGCCAGCACTAGTGTGGCCCATCCTTGACCACCGAAAATAAAAAAAAGCATAGATTAAAATAGTAAGATGGGGACTTAAGGACCTGAATAACAGAAGATTTGATTCGAACTGTTAATTTCAGTCGGTTCGGTTCGATTCGGACATTGAGAAAAAAATTAATAAAAAATTTGGGTTTGGATCCTAAAATAAACTTCGAGTTCGGGTTCGGGTTCAATTATTATAATTTCAAAATTTCAATGACCGTAATACTTGAAATTAACGTTAATAACCAAATCTATAATTCTATTAAAAGAGAGTCGTGACACATGTCACTCTCTAAGTTTTTTGATTTCTTATTTTAAAATATAGTTTATATATAGAGATGTATCCTTAAATTTCTTAAAAAAAAAATTCTAAATATGTATTGTGGGAGTTTTATTCCACAACTTACACTCATCTACCAATAAAAAAATCCTTCTTTTATTTTTTTAGCTTAAAATTTTAAATGTTTATAATTTTTTAAATCAAGTTTATTTTTAATAAAAATATCAAATTAATTTTTATTTCACAATTTTCAACTAGACATCCATATGAATATAATAAATTTGATGGATTTACAATAATGACCGATTGCACAAAAAAATTATATTATAAAAACTATGAATATTTATTTTCAGTAAAATTAATTGATGCAAAACAAAAATATATTAACTCATTTATTGCTTACATAAAATAAATTATGATATTTATTTAATTATAATAACTAAAAATAATAAAATCTACACTGCACACACATACATATATTAAGACTTAATCACATATTACTTTCGTCTCTAAAATTTGTTCCTACTTTTTTTCGGTATGTCCAGGAAATTTGTTCATGTAATGGACATTAATTGACTTAACACTCCGCTAATGTGGTACTCTTTCTTAAATTATATTACACCCCATAATACACTCACATTAATATGATATTCATGTCGAAGATCATCAAAAATAAATTTAGAGATCGAAAAATTATTTTCTAATAAGAGAATAATATCTTATGCGGTGCATCGCACCGGAGAACATCTAGTAATATATTATAACACATAATATTCGAAATATAAACCACTATATTTGTTATAACTATTTTTATTTCCAATATTTTTACATACTATATAAACTAAAACACCATAATTTACTATCTTTTTCTCAAAAAAATTTAAAAATAACCAAAGAAAAACGAAGTAATCGAAAAAATTCATTTTTTTTTTAGGTTCTTTTTGAGAAATTTGAAATAGAAACTTCAGTTCGGGTATCTCGATTCCTTGAGAAAATTACTTCAATTTCTAAAAATTCGATTCTTGAGGAAAAAGATTAGGAACCGAATCCGATTTACATAACAATTTTCGAATTTCAGTTTTAGACTATTTTTTAAAAAAAATCGAACTATCCCAACCCTAGAAAAGAGTGAGAATAAAGAAGAGAGAGACGGTGAGAGATCACGGTTCTTTGTCATCCCTCTCCGCCCCACCGGGAATCAGAAAAGCCCACCAATTCGCTTTAGTTTTTTTTTTTTTTTTTTTGGGGGAACATTTTCAACTAATTAGCAGCAAATGTTGTTCCTCAAATCAGAGAAAAAAATATTGCGAGTTGTTTTCGTTAGTCGATGCAGCAGTAGATCTCTGAACGTTTCAGGTACCAACTCGTGAAGTTGGGACGGAATATTCTGTTCTCCTGGGAGTTCTTTTTTGCAAACTACTTACCTGGTTGAGAAAAATAAGCTGAGCAAAGTATCTGACGAGAGTCGCGATGAGATTTATTTGAAGCTCCGATACAAATACAGGTACATCAGCTTTATGGGTTGCTTTAATCTACTTCGATCATTTGTACATCACTAGATGTTGGAAATTGGGTTTAGACCAATTTAATAATAATAAAATATTTAATTCTTGAGAATTAAATAACAAATTGTGAATATCGATTTGCGGTGAGTGAGAAATAAATGATTAAAATTGACCATTTAATTGAAAAGGTGAAGTGTGAACGAGGTTTGAAAACTCATCGATATCCTGACTGCCTCGATCTCGACTGCCTGATCCGACATGCGATCTAACTCCGTCTCGATCTCGACTGCCCGATCTCAACTCCGTCTGATCTCGAAACTCCGTCTCGATCTCATACGCCTCGATCTCAACTCCGTCTCGATCTCGATACGCCTGATCTGGAACCTGTTTGATCTGATATTTGGTCTCGTCTGAAATGAAGCATGTTGAGAACTTAGCTTCTGAAATATGACTCTTCACACTCCATAATGTAACGTCTGAATTAATTGAGAATTGTGGTGTTTTAATTTGTTGTAACTCCCCACTGTATGGAGATTTAATTAGTTGTAACCCATGGACTGGAGGATTAAAGAGAATTAATGGCACTTTAATTTCTTGTAACTCCCCATCTGATGGAGTGTAATTGGACCCTATAAAAGGGGGTTTCAGGCATTTCATTTCATACAATCAGAACATAAAAATACAAGCATACCACATATTACAGCATATTTCTCTCTTGTTTCGGCTCACTTCCAAAGACTAACGTCACGAGTTACGAGTTTTGGAGAGCACCTAACTCAGAAACATATTGCAGTTGTATCTTGGGACATATTGCCTGGACCGTCTGCTCTTATACGGGGGGGGGGGGCAAAATTGTTTTACGGAAAGAGTTATCTCGCCTCTGCTAAAGTTGTAATTCTAATTCAGCTTTTTATTTTATTAAGATTATAATAGGTTGCTTTTCTTTGCAATTTTTATTGTAATTACATTGTTGGAAATTCACAAAGAGCCCAACAATCGTAAGACAATTTTCATTTATATTCTCTGTAATTTCCAATGGCGATCGATGCTGCCGCCGCCGCTGCCGCTGCCAAAGCTGCTGCACCTACCATTGCAGTTCAGGCTGAGAAACCCGAGAAATTTTCGGGTGTTGATTTTAAGAGATGGCAGCAAAAGATGCTGTTTTATCTCACTACCCTGGGATTGCTGTTTACCTCAAGGATGATCCTCTTGTGGTCAGTGAGACGGAAACTGATCGTACGAAGCGTTTTGCTTACGATCAATGGTTTAACGGCGACTTTATGTGCCGTAATACAATATTAAATGGGATGATTGATTCTCTGTACAACGTGTACAGTCAACTCAAGAATTCCAAAGAGCTCTGGAATTCTTTGGAGAAAAAGTATAAAACCGACGATGCAGGTGCCAAGAAATTTGTGATCGGACGCTACCTGGATTTTCAGATGACGGACTACAAAACCGTTATCGAACAAGTCCAACAATTTCAATTGATTGTGCATGAAATCAATGCTGAAGGAATGATCCTTCCTGAACCGTTTGTTGTGGGAACGGTAATTGAGAAGTTGCCTCATAGTTGGAAGGACTTCAAAAATTAACTGAAACACAAACGAAAGGAAATGAGCTTAGAGGATTTGGTTGTTCGACTCAGAATTGAGGAAGACAACCGAAAATCTGATTCTAAGTTCAAGAGAGGCCCTATGGAGGCCAAAGTAAATTTGCTTGAACATGGGTCCTCTAGCAAAAAGAGAAAACTGAACCATGTTCAGGATAAAGAGAAAAGGCCGTTTAAGGCAAAGAAATTCACTGGAAATTGCCACAACTGTGGTAAACCAAACCATAAGGCAAAAGACTGTCGCTTGCCAATAAGTTCAACTGGTCAGCGAAACAAAGACAAACGAGTTGCCAATGTGGTTGAACATGCGATGTTGACATGCCAGATCTGGAGCTGTCAGCTATGGTTGAGGAGCTAGACTAGGAGGTCTCAGCCATGGTGATTGAAACCGATATGGTGGAGAATCACCGCGCCTGGTACGTTGATACTGGGGCTACTCGTCATGTTTGTTCTGAAAAAGACATGTTCTCTTCCTACACTGTTACTGATGGTAGGAAATTGCATATGGCAAACTCTGTTTCTTCTGTGATTGCAGGTGTGGGGAACGTGGTCTTAAAGCTGACCTCTGGAAAGGAGCTCCTTCTTAAGGATGTGCTGCATGTCCCAGACGTCCGAAGAAATTTAGTTTCAGGCTCTTTACTAGTTAGTCATGGGTTTAGACTAGTTTTTGAGTCTGAAAAATTTATTATGAGCAAGTTTGGAATGTTCCTTGGTCGAGGTTATCTCGATAGGGGATTATTTAAAATGAATGTGATGCCTGTAAACCGTGAAGGCAAGAACAAAAATAATAATAATGCTCCTTCTTCTGTTTACTTGCTCGAGTGTTCAGATTTATGGTATTCTAGATTGGGACATGTTGGTGTAAAATCAATTAAAAGACTAATTAATCTAAAATTAATTCCAAAAACCCATGTTGAACTTAATAAGAAATGCGAAGTATGTGTTGAAGCAAAAATGGCTAAATTGCCTTTTCATTCCGTGGAAAAGAATACTACTCCTCTAGAATTAATTCACACTAATGTGTGTGACTTAAAATTTGTGCAAACTAGAGGAGGTAAAAAATACTTCGTCACCTTTATAGATGATTGCACAAGATATTGCTATGTGTTTCTTTTGAGAAGCAAAGATGAAGCAATCGATGCATTTAAGATATATAAAAATGAAGTTGAAAATCAACTTAACTGTAAAATAAAAGCAGTCCGAAGTGACAAAGGAGGTGAGTATGTAGCACCGTTTGAACAATTATGTGCTGAGTCAGGCATAATTCATCAAACGACTGCTCCTTATGCTACTCCTCAGTCAAATGGAGTTGCCGAAAGGAAAAATCGAACCCTGAAAGAAATGATGAATGCTTTATTAATAAGCTCAGGGTTGCCGTAGAACATGTGGGGGAAGCTATTCTTACAGCTAACCACATTCTGAATAAAGTGCCACACAAAGGGAAAGATAAAACTCCGTATGAGTTATGGAAAGGGCGCAAGCCTTCTTTCAAATATCTTAAAAGTGTGGGGGTGTTTGACAAAGGTTGAAGTACCTGAACCAAAACAAGTAAGAATCGGTCCATAGACAGTTGATTGCATATTCATAGGTTATGCATACAACAATAGTGTATATCGATTTCTGATTCATAAATCTGAAATTCCTGATATGCATGAAGGAACTGTCATTGAATCAAGAAATGCCATTTTCTTTGAAAATGTTTATCCTTGTAAAGAGAGGATTGTGACAAACTCAAACAAAAGAACTCTTGAAACTGCAAGTAGTTCAAATCCTATAAATGAAGAGCCAAGAAAGAGTAAGAGAGCTCGAAAGGCTAAGTCATTTGGTCCTGACTTTGAGACTTTTGCAGTTGACGATGATCCAAAGACTATACAGGAAGCTTATGCTAGTCCTGATGCTCCTTTTTGGAAGGAAGCTATTTATAGTGAAATGGATTCCATCATGCAAAATTCTACTTGGAAACTGGTTGAACTTCCGCCAGGATGTAAGCCTTTAGGATGTAAATGGATCCTAAAGAGGAAATACAAAGATGACTGGTCGATAGACAAGTTTAAGGCCCGGCTTGTTGCCAAAGGGTTTAAACAGAAAGAAAGTTATGATTTCTTTGATACATATTCACCAGTAACCAGAATAATTTCCATTCGAGTGCTTATTGCTATTGCTGCATTGCACAATCTTGAAATTCATCAAATGGATGTGAAAACTGCATTCTTGAATGGTGAACTAGAAGAAGAAATTTATATGGAACAACCTGAAGGTTTCATTGCACCTGGTCAGGAAAAGAAAGTATGTAAACTGTTGAAGTCATTATATGGACTAAAACAAGCTCCTAAACAATGGCATATGAAGTTTGACACAATTATGTTGGAAAATGGAGTCAAGATCAATGAATGTGACAAATGTGTGTATATTAAAGGCACACCGGAGTCATTTGTCATAGTTTGTTTATATGTAACACTACTACAAAAAGGGCTATTCTTGACGCGCAATGCGCGTCAAGAAGAGGAGTTATGACGCGCAAATGCGCGTCAAGGATGGACCCGTCATAAATTTTAATGACTCGCATTTGTGCGTCATCCCTCTATGACGCGCACTTATGACCCACGTTTTATGACTCTCCTTTTTGCGTGTCATAACCTAATTTTTTTTTTAAAAAAAATTTATTTTTTTCCAGTTCCTAATTTTCTATTCCTAATTTTCTTTTTAGGAATTTGACAGACACGTTCGTAGTCATCCTGATTCAGACAAAGAGGTCGATGGTCATACAAACTATGTCCTAACTCTATAGAGTTGAACGTCAAACCGCTGCATTTCGCATTGAGAAAACAATGATTATGGAGGCATCATGAAGCATTTGACAAGCATAGAGTACTTATACAACAATAACTGCAAATCATTAATCAAGAGCAGCACACAGGTGATTCAATTCATATAGCTCAAAGCAGAAATACATTAATTAGTAAGGCCAAATAAGAGTCTAAATAAACTCTTCGGCTAGTACTGAAAGAAACAAAAGCTCACCATTCCTTTGTAGTCTTATGAAGCGCTGGAAATCTATTTCGGGCTCAGAATTATAAGGCATTTCGTCACGAGCCTCATTGTTCTCGACCTAATTTAAAAAATAAAGAAATCATATAATAAATCATCTTGAAAATGATGCCTAAGAAGAAAAAAATGTAACAGTATGAGAAGCTCAGGCTTTGCTCATACATGAGGGAGGTCAGATATTGCGTCACCAAGAAAAAGTTCTTTTTTGAGACTGACTGCATGTCCCTCTTCATAGGCAACTGTATTTGACTGCAATTGATAGTATACATAGAAGTAAACAATGCGCATACAATTAAGAGAAATGCTACACATACCTTATACACACTTTCCTACACACCGACATCTCATCCATTCATTTATTGTGGGACTCATTCGTTTATTGTGGGACCACATTAAATGACTGAATGAGATATTAGTGTGTAAGAAAGTGTGTATAAATGTGTGTATGTGTAGCATTTCTATACAATTAAAACCACAAAGAAAAACAAGAAGTCTTACCTCAAATTCAGTTGGAACATTTCCTCTCACTATGACATTATGAGTAGGCAAAGGGTATTGGGGTAACCTCTGTTTTAGGAAAGACAAGGGAGAAATAGAATTGAGAAAATATGATTCAATGACAAGTACATAATGCATGAGAGTTCTTGACAGGATGTCATGTCGAAATGAAAACAGCATAATATGACCGTAATATGATAAGTAGCATCACCTCTCGTTGAAAGTGCACCCCACATAAACATCCGCATGCGAAATTGAGGCATCCATAAGCACCAGCGGCCATCATACCCATCCTTGCACGATAACCCATAGCAATAAGGTCGCCTAATGCATATCTACCAAGAAAGCCCTCGGAAAACTTGACGATATCAACAACGTTTTCCATCAACACAAACTTGGGCTTCAGATGAGCCACAATATCCATGAAGACGAGTAGTTGTTTATTTTTAGGATCATCAAGAGGCGCATCTTTATTCCTAAATCTATTGAACCCACTTATGCCTTGGCATGGTGGTCCGCCACATATGACGTCAATGCACCCTACATGGTGTGAGGGCAAAATAACCATTATTACAAATTAAAAGAAAATAAATTTACTAATTGGTTAAAAACAAAGAAATACTCACAGTGAAGGCAAAATCTTCGACTTGTAACCACTTGAAACAAATTCCTTCAACTTTTCGTTGCAGGCACTAATAAATAGGGAGTTATGGAAACTTATTAGAAACATAAATAAACGTAATAATAGGATAAACCTCAATATAATATCAAGGTTTCTTAAATACCTCAACCCTCCACAGTTCCCATGTATCTTCATCAGTAGTAACCTTTCCAAATGTATCTAAATGGAATGATGAAAAAACAAATAAGATAAAGGTGAAACACAGAAAAATAACTTGGAAAAAGAAGTGCAATGTTCAAAATGGGTATGTCATTAGTAATAACCAAGCTGCACTTAATAATGAAGTCATCTAGTGTATAAGCACAAGAACCAAGGGAAATAATGTGCCCTGTGAGTGTGAGAAGAAAAAGAAAACATGATCATCAGTGTTGCTACCCAAAATATTATCCGGAGATAGATATTGCTGGAATGGATGGGATAGCAAACAAATGCAAGAGCACTTCCGTGAGAAAGATAAATAACACAAGATTTGCCGGGGTTGTTAGTCCCGGGCTTGAATGCTCTCGCGAGATATTATTAATACCGATATTCGGGGATACAAGTATTAATGTAAGAATACAATTACAATGAGTGTAAAGTTTCTTGTTATCTTAGCTAGTGAGCGTGTAGATTGCCGGAAGAACCAGATTTGATGCTCTGTGAGTTCTTGTAACAAAGGTGATGAACAGTCACGGCGGTGAGAGATCGACCGCCTCTCACGGCGAGTATTTAGCTGGATGTTTGGGCTTCTGGGCTTATGAATCCCTTGGAATCTGTCTAGTGGAGACTTGCTGCTTCTGCCGATCGTCTTCTGGACGAGAGATTTGGAGAGAGAAGTCCTGAGATGGATTCCGGTGAGATAGCCGGGAGCTTGATGATATGTGTGTTCTTCAGTATTTCCGTGGATGTATCGGAATGTGAGAGAATGTGAACTTTTGGTGGAATGTATTTCGGACGTAAGTCAAATGAATTCCGAACCGTATATTCAGTGATCTGGGAACCGTTGAGTGAATTCCGAGCTGTTGGTTAAAATGAATCCAGAACTGAGAACTGAGAACTGAGAACCTTTTTCCAGTAGGAGGAGGTTCTCTATTTATAGGGCTTGGATACGCCGGGCGATCGCCTTTACTGCAATATAATAATCGGGCGATCGTCTTTTAGCACATGGGCCTGTCCCCTCAAAGTCTGCAGGAGTTGCCGGGCCAATCAGGCGGTCAATGGGAGCTTACACGCGTCCCGAGTTGCCGCCGCGGTGGTCCCACCGACAACTTTCGCGCGCATGCCGGTAGGTGAGGTAGGTGACAGCCGTGGTCACATGTCTTGTCTCACAAGAAAGATCTTATCTGTGGCGAAGATCTCGCGCCGCTTTGGTGGATCTCGCACGTGGGTGCTTTCACGAGATCCAGTCCTTGATGGTTTTGATGGGCGATCGTCTCGCCGGGCGCAGTCGATTGCCCTTAGCCTGCTAGTAGAGCAGATCGCCCGGTGCAAAAGGCGATCGCCCGGAGTCGATCGCTAGGTACCGATGGTGGTTTGATATCTTCGACTTGGCGAGCTAGTCGTGGTTTGACTGGAGTTGACTTGGTCGCTCGGCCTTATAGTCGATCGCCTGTCGGGATGAATAAATCGTGACACAACAATTGCCCCCAACTCGCTCATACGTTGGAAACGTGGGGTGAGGTGGCTTTCTTAGCGATCGCCGAATTTTTGACGAGCGACTAAGTGTTTTATTGAACGCGATCGTCTTTGGTGATATATCCCGAGTTTTGGACGACACAGTGGTCACCGAATCAGCGGGAAAAAGCATCGGGCGTTGAAAAGTCTCCGCGCACGTGTCGGGCTTCTATTGGAGGACGCCAACGGTCATTAATGACTCCTCGGCTGACGCGTCCTCGAAAAGACGCGTACGCGGGTCTCGAGGGGGTCAACTAGTGCGCCGTTTGAGATCCGACCCCTGAGGTTTTCCCTTATTGCAATCGGGTCCCTGCTTTCTCCTATAAAAGGGGGCGCGGGGCCGCAGTCTCACTCACGCGTACGCATTGGAGAAAGAAGGTCCTGCTGCCGAATTTTCTGAAGATCTAAGCGCCGATCGTCGATCGATTTCACTTTAGGGTAAGAAAAAACCTTCTCTTCCTTTCTAACTCGAAAATGGCCTAACCTCATCATCGTTTGAGCGGAACTGGTTACGCCACGGACATCAGTGCCAGGAGAAACTTCTTCCGTCTTCCACCGAGACGGCAATGAAGCAATTCGTGCTTAATCGACCCTACCAAGTTGAGGCTTTGTTCAATGAGGCCGATGTTGCTAGGAGTCTGGCCGAGGAGAGACGATCGCAGATCGAGAGAGATCCGCGATCGGGGCTTACCGGGAGCAACATAGTGATTTTGGACGGCCTATAGGGCCTTTGTGAAATAATGGATAGGTTAGCCGGTCTACTCCGGATTCGACTTCGGGGATATTCGGTCGCTTATCCCTATGTGCTCCCCAAGCGGTCGCAGATCGTGCCGCGCAATGATCGTTGTGGTCGCCGCCAACACGAGCTCGGCGTCGGGAGAGATCTCGCCGTCTGGAGGACAAGATTCCATGTTCATTCATATGTGTACATGTTCGCGCCAGCGCAGAATGAACGAGCCGACCAGCCTCCGATGGGTATGGTCGCAGTGAGTGAGGCCGTTATGGAGGCCGGCCGCGCTTCCTATATCCTTTGCGGTCTCCCATCTGTTGGCCGCTTGGAATGTGGCGCCACTTCAGCTGACGCCGAACGCCTGGCTCCAAATCATATGCACTTTCACCCTATTCGGCGGTCACCGCCTGTACCGCCTCCCGTCGCCGTTGGAGATGAATCATCTGTTTAAACTGACGGCTCATAGAGGGTTGGTCGGCGGTTACCACATCCAAGGCCGATCTGGCCGGGTGATTCATGGAGTTCCGAATAAGATACGGGGCGATCAGACGAAGTGGTTCTGGGTCGCTGGCAAGTGGAGAGCTTCGGCGAGCGACAATCCCACAGGCGAACTGGAGATCCCCACTGAATTTCGGAGAGGAATCCGTTAAGGGTTTAGACTCTCCCTTCGCTTGGATGCGTTTTGGGTGATCTAATTTGATTTACGCTTTGTGCTTTCATATTCCGGCGATCGAGGAGCTGCCTTTCGACTTCCTCGTTGTTTGGGAGCGAATTAGGAGCTTGTCGGACGACGACCTAGACGCCACTCGGATCAACAAGGAGAGTCGCTGGTTGTCGGCTCGACTATTCCGCTTCCCGAGACATCTCGCGGTGCAGTATGTGGTCCTGCGATCTTCACTTACTAGGCGATCGCCTTATTTTAAGGATGTTGTCCCACCGTTAGTCGATCGTCTTTAACCGCAGAGGTTCGTTTCCTCGCTTTTTGGAGCCTCCCGTGAGATCGCTATGTCGAACCCGGGAGTCCTAGCCGTCTTCGCGCGAAGAGGTCGACTCGGGTTCCACCGTCGCATTGCCTATAGTTCCGGAGGCGGAGCCTCGTGCGAGCCGAGCCTCGCGTAGTGCAGAGTCGAGTTTGAGGAGGAAATTCGGAGGAGGGGCTTCGGCGAATCGCAAGAGGCCGAGGCCGCAAGAAACTTCGTTTCGCCCCGGCGATGAAGTGCCGATCGCGCGCCTCCGATCACCATCGTTGCTCGAGCGCGAGCCGCCTCTGCGGCTTTTCTCGCGGAGACGGCGATCGCGGATGCGGAAACTCCTCGAGGGAAACCGTTTTTCGGTCGGGATCCCGAGAAGGCTGAGAGGTAGATAGCATTTCTGTGTTGACAATTACATCTGCGTAGGAGTTGTATTAACCTTGGTGTTTTGGTGCAGGATCCGTCGCACAGACCCGTCTTGTCCACCGATGGTCGTGGATTTCCTGGCGAGTCGATCTCCTCGCCATTCCTGCGACATTCCTCCTTATGTGAGCAAGGCTGCTTCTGCCTTGCCGAAGGCGTGGACAACTGATCTGGATGCGATCGCCCGGCTGCGGTCGTCGAGTTCGATGGATGCTGTTGTCGCCCTTTCTCTTCAAACGGCGACCATGGCCGTCAGTGCCGCTCAGAGTTTGAGGCGGCCCTCCACTATTCGCCTTCAGGAGGATCTTGAGGCGGCTCGGAAAGAGAACGCCGAGTTTGCTGACAAGATCGCAGCGATGGAGAAGGACTCCTTGGAGGCGGCCAAGCGGGCGAGCCATGAGCTTGAGCTGGAGAAGAGGGAGACTGAGAAATTCCGAATGGCGGTCGACCGATTTTGGGACCAGATGCAGAGTGCCGTCCAGGCGAGGAATGTTGCTGAGGAGGAGGTCGATCGCCAGAAGGTGACGATCGTCTACTGACAGCCGAGTCAAGTGAGGCGAAAGAGAAGGTTGCCGCGAGGGAGGCCGAGCTCAGGATCGCAAAGCAGGCGATGGCCGAGCTGAGAGGAGAGGTTGAGGCGACCAAGGCCGATCCCTTCCAAAACTTGGAGTATGTCAGCGAGTTCGCCTATTATTTGGCGTTCGCCGACTCGATCCGAGCGGCTAAGAAGGGAGGCTTGGAGGTCGGTCCTCTTGCCGAGAAGTTCAAGTCATATGCATTGAGATCCTCTCACCCGGCTTTCTCCTTGCCGATCTTGGACTCAGCGGACATCGGTGTGGATTTGAGCCGGTATCCGTCTCTGCAGTCTTGCTCATCCCGATGCTCCCGGAAGATGAGGGAACCGCGCCGAATGCGATGGTGAAGGCAGGGCCTGAGGCGCTTCCTTTTTACGCTTCTAGCTTACTTTCTTTGAAGCTTGTAGCTTTCTTTTGTAGCACTTAGGCCTTCTGCGATCGTGTACTCTATTTTTCAAGTAATAAAATGAGCATTTGGATTTGACTTATCACTTGAATGAATGGTTATTTTGAGTCTTTGTTTGACTTTGTACAAATGCGTGAGGAGAGATCGTTGCAGGGTAGTTCCAAATGAATTGATAAACTCATAAGACAACTTTTTACAACAAGTTCGATCACGCACTACATCCGAAAAAATGACGATCTCCGTATGTGGTTGAATAGCGACGATCGTCGTGTAGGTAGTCCGCACTCTTCTTGCCCCTTGTTTTTATTCACTTAGTGGAAGTAAGGGGATGAAAATAATTCCTTGAGTGAGCGGTCTTTAACTTTGTCGAATCCTCGGGGACGGTCGTCCATCTTGAGGAACCGTGCACGATCGCGGAGTTCGATGGACCGACTCCTTGATCATGTCTTGATGCGCGAAGACATTGAGTGTCTCGTGACTCACTTTATTATGAGGGTCCTCCGTTAGCCGCGCCGCCTCGTATTTAAACGAAAGGCGTGCGGTCTTGGTCTAGAGGAGTCTGGCGCGGGCGGCTCGGATGAATCAACTCCGCGCCCGCGGCTTGTTAGCTTCTGCTTCCACCTCGGCTAGCCATGGAGATGGCCGACCTCGGCGGTACGTTGAGACGGGGTTGTGGCACGTCGCATTGTCCGGTTCACCATGTTAGATGATGAACCTTTGAGGGCGAGCGATCGTGTCCACCGATTTATTTTGGAGGGCCTCGGACTACGCCGGCCTCGTATTTAAACGAAGGGCGGGCGATCTTGCCTAAAGGGACCTTGCATGGCCTAAGCAATGGGTTCCATCGACCACTGTGACCATGGTCGCACTCTTTCACCTGGATCGTCATGTAGATGTCGATCTTCGACGGTGCACGTTGTGCGGGGAGGCGATCTCGTGCCTTAGTCCATCATGTTATATGGTGAATCGTAGGTGGCGATCGAGTCCTCCGGTTTCTTGAATAAGGATGGAGATCGGGATGACTTACGTGGTCTCCTTCTCTTGATTGAAGCATATAGAGACAGTCGCCGAGGTTGATCCAGGGTCGGCTCGTATGAGCTTCCCACTGCTTGCATTCGACTCGGACGATCGTCTATAGAGATAGGCGGGGCTTCGCTAAACCAATAAGTCATCAACTTGCCCTCCTCGAACAGTCTCCAGAGCTGCTTGAGGAGGTCGCGGCAATTGTTGGTGCTGTGGCCGGGACTCTTGTGGTAGGCGCAATATTGATTGTTGTCCAGGTGACCGTGGTCCCTTATCGCCTTTGGATTTTTGAGCTCTTCGTGCCCCTTGATGGCATAGAAAATATGTGCCGGAGTTCTGTTGAACGTATGGAGGAGATGGGCTTCCATGTCCTCGAAAGCCTTGAGATCTCCGGGTGCCTTGGCGATCGCCTTCTTTGCTTTGGCGATCGCTATCTTCTGGGCAAGAGGTGGCGTTTCCTCGTCTAAGCGGAGGGTGAGTAGCCTTTGCCTGGCCAGGAAGTTGGCAGCTTTAGCGCGGAAGATCGTGTAAGTTGGGGGAATATCCTTGGAGAGATGTCTGAACATGGGAGAGTGACCGTGGAATCCCCCCATGACCGAATAGAGAGCGAGCTCATCACTGACGGGTTCGCCGGTGAGGATGATTTCGTCTACCCGGTCGATGTAATCTGCGTCAGTTTCGTCCTTCCCCTGCTTGATCTTTATCATGCGCTGGGGGCCTTCTGGTCTGGCGACCTTGCTGGCGAAGTATGACGTGAAGTCATCCGCCAGTTTCTTAAAAGAGGTGACCGATCGCGGTGGTAGTGAGACGTACCACTTATGGGCCCGCTCGCCCAATGTCGATGGGAAGATCCGGCACTTGGTTGCATCGGATGCCCCACACCTACCATGTAAATTCGGAATTTACTCGGGTGGGTTTCTGGTCCGATCTCCCCTTATACAGAGGTGTTTTAGGAGGAGCGACCGTTGGTTGTATGGGGGCAAGCTCGATGTGGACCGCGAGTGACTCGGTCGGCCGCGATCTTCTTGCTGGTGCTTGCCCCAGCGTCGAAGAGTGCTCTCATCTCATCGAGCCGACGTTGCATGGCGGCCATCGCGTGGCTCGATCATAGCGGCTCGCGACGGAGCGGAGCCGAGGCGATTGAGTCTTGAGTCCCCAGCGATCGGGCGGAGTCGATGGCCGACATGCGTTGGCCGTGAAGTGAGTAGCCGAACTCCCCGTGACGGATTCGGATTCCGTCTTCTCAAGGTTGGAAATGAGTGCCCGGCCGCCGGATGGGTCGCGTCCCAAGCGATCGAATATGGATCCGTCCGGCCGTGCGAGAGCCTTTCCTCGCGAATCGGGCTTTTGACGATCGCTCGTTCGGTAGCCCATTGAATTTCCGTTTTCCCATGCGGCGGATGATCGAGGAGTTATCGCGGCGGCGCGCATGCTCTCCGTCGCTCCTCCAAGATGGCCATAGCCTCCTCGATCCGTTCCTCGGTTGGAACCGATCGAGTGAGAGGTTGGGGCCATCTCTCGGATGCGGATCGAGAGTCTCGCGTTGCCGCGCTTCCTCGCCGTCGGGGTTCGGACCGGCCGGAAATGGTGTCCGGCGGTTCGGAGAGTAGCTTCTTCGATGGACCGGCGGATGTCATGATTCTGGAGGTTTTCTTTGAAGCGCAGTGAGTGTCACTTCAAGTTTATGCCCCGAGAACAGTGAGTGTTCTTCGGGACGGTAGAAATAAAAGTTTGAGGGTTAGATCCCCTTCCTCTAGCGCCAATTGTTGCTACCCAAAATATTATCCGGAGATAGATATTGCTGGAATGGATGGGATAGCAAACAAATGCAAGAGCACTTCCGTGAGAAAGATAAATAACACAAGATTTGCCGGGGTTGTTAGTCCCGGGCTTGAATGCTCTCGCGAGATATTATTAATACCGATATTCGGGGATACAAGTATTAATGTAAGAATACAATTACAATGAGTGTAAAGTTTCTTGTTATCTTAGCTAGTGAGCGTGTAGATTGCCGGAAGAACCAGATTTGATGCTCTGTGAGTTCTTGTAACAAAGGTGATGAACAGTCACGGCGGTGAGAGATCGACCGCCTCTCACGGCGAGTATTTAGCTGGATGTTTGGGCTTCTGGGCTTATGAATCCCTTGGAATCTGTCTAGTGGAGACTTGCCGCTTCTGCCGATCGTCTTCTGGACGAGAGATTTGGAGAGAGAAGTCCTGAGATGGATTCCGGTGAGATAGCCGGGAGCTTGATGATATGTGTGTTCTTCAGTATTTCCGTGGATGTATCGGAATGTGAGAGAATGTGAACTTTTGGTGGAATGTATTTCGGACGTAAGTCAAATGAATTCCGAACCGTATATTCAGTGATCTGGGAACCGTTGAGTGAATTCCGAGCTGTTGGTTAAAATGAATCCAATCGAGAATCGAGAACCGAGAACCTTTTTCCAAGAGGAGGAGGTTCTCTATTTATGTGGCTGATACGCCGGCGATCGCTTTACTGCAATATAATAATCGGGCGATCGTCTTTAGCACATGGGCTGTCCCTCAAAGTCTGCAGGAGTTGCCTGGCGCCAATCAGGCGTCCAATGGGGAGCTTACACGCGTCCCGAGTTGCCGCCGCGGTGGTCCCACCGACAACTTTCGCGCGCATCTTTGGTAGGTGAGGTAGGTGACAGGCTGTGGTCACATGTCTTGTCTGTCAGCAAAAGATCTTATCTGCTGGCGAAGATCTCGTCAGCGCCTTTGGTGGATCTGCACGTGGGTGCTTTCCTGAGATCCAGTCCTTGATGGTTTTGATGGGCGATCGTCTCTGCTCGGGGCGCAGGTCAATTGCCCTTAGCCGGTTAGTAGAGCAGATCGCCAGCTGCCAAAGGGCGATCGCCCTGGGAGTCGATCGCTAGGTACCTGATGGTGGTTTGATATCTTCGACTTGGCGAGCTAGTCAGGGTTTGACTGGAGTTGACTTGGTCGCTCGGCCTTATAGTCGATCGCCTGTCGGGATGAATAAATCGTGACACAACAATCAGTATAATAACACTTCCAAGAGAACTTTACTTAACACAATGTAAAGCAATTTTGATAAGGAAACCATGTTTTTGTTTCTCATGGACCACATATATTGTTAACAACAGACATCAAGTCGTGCAACAAGCACGAAATTCCAACATAGAAAATTACTTCCACAATTCGATAACATAAACGCAAACCCACAAAAGAACGATGTCGTATCTCTATAGAAAGAAGACCTAATCATAAAGAACACAAGTGACCGCAGCTCCTAAACTCACCTTCATAGTAAGGTAAGGAAAATAGAAACATTAATGTAGATTATCTAGATTGTGCCTTAAGGGTGGGAAAAGAAAAGGGAAAAAAAGGGGAGGGAATAAAGAAAGTAAGAAACACCTAATTCTTCAAGTAGCGACTAGACACCAAAAGAAAAAAAACTTACCTTAACTACGATTGATACTGTAATTGCTTGAGAAAATTTTTAAACAACAAGATTAACAACTTAATAGTCGGAAGCTTTCTTCAATTCATAATGAAACAGGAATAACCATTGTGTAAAAATGTAATCATTTTATCCTCCATTAAACAAAGCCTATGAAGTATTAAAAGAAACAGGGTCATGAAATACACCCACTCAATCGACCTTGAAATAAAGTTCGACTTCCCTTTTTATTCGGGTCACCATAACACATTGTGAGTATTTCATCAACTTCAAAGACTTCGAATCATCTCGCACCAAGATCATCCTCTTCGCTATCATCAAGACTTTGTCATCTTTCTCGTCATTCGGTTCCACATCTTCGCTAGATGAACCATTGTTGTCCGATGATAAATGGTATGCGCAAAGTTTCTCCCACTCTTTAAGCAACTTCAAAAATCCTCTGATTCATTTCTTACCTATTACAATGATTAAAAACATACATTAGTTGATGGAAAAGGGATAAGTTGGTGCAAATTTAAAACTAACTAATAATCACTGTGTTTCAGGATGATTCAACTTGAGGCTCTCAGCATACTTGGTTAATATCAACGGCCCATTTCGTTAAAGAAAAGTAAGAAACCAAGACACATGGATAACAAGAGAATGTATTTAATGACCGTAAGGTTCCATTTCTGAGATAACTAGCCGCAAATGAAGGAAGTTGATAATTCACCGATATGCAACGCCGAAACTTACAAATACAAGTTTAACACCACGACTATTAGCACCAAGACAAATCCCAGAGAAATTGCACCACATCCGTAGTACATGTCAAGCAATGTTCTCTCACCATTGTGCTCTTCTTGTTCGGACGATCCTACCACAAAGCATCAAAGATCGAAGAGATGGTGGAACCAGATTCACCGCTATTAGTAGTACCATCTGCATATCAGGAAATCATGCGAATAAAAACATCACTCTTAACTCAAAATTAGGGGCAAAGTAATACAAGACTACATAGCATGGAAAAGAAGGAAGTACCTGATGGCAAGCTTACAAATGAAGAATACGGAAGCAAGTATTTCTTATCAAAGTAAAAGTCACATGTCGGTCTCAATTTCTCCTCATCAACTTCAGCCTGTAGACAAGTAAACACAAAATTGGATGGCGACCTTAATGCTTAAATGTGCAAGAAAACAGTTTAATAATGGCGGAGGAATTGAATTTGGACAACCTCGAATTGGAGTTCGTGAGCGGAATGATGATAGCGCACGGTGGTGGCGGCACAGATGGTTGTGGCGTCGGCACAAATATAGAGGGGGCGGAGGGGATGGATGATGGTGGTGGTGATAGAGGCAAGAGTGAGAGAGGGAAGGGAATCGCCGGAGCAAAAGAGAGAGGGGAGGGGGTTGGATTGAGGGTGCGTGAACTGATTTTTTGGTTAGGGTTTGATTGATAAATGTTTTTGGGTTTTTTTTGGTTTAGCGGGATATATGTTTTGTTGGAGTGGGAAATGAAAGTTTAGTCCGTGGTTTTTAAAAAATTTGAGATATGACACGAATTTGATGACACACAAAAATGCCTGTCGTCTAGCCTTCAGATTTTACAATTTATGACAGTTTTTTTATGACTTACAATTTTGCGTGTCATTATATTGTGTGCGTCATAAAATGCGAGTCAAGGATAGACCTTTTTCTAGTAGTGAGACGATATGTTGATCATGGGTAGTAGCAATGAAGTAATTGTGAATACAAAAAGGATGTTAAGTAGAAACTTCGACATGAAGGATTTGGGTTTAGCTGATTTAATTATTGGAATTAAAATTATCAGAAACACTAGTACAAATTGGATCTTAGGAAACGCACCTTAGATAGCGCTTTTATAAAGCGCTATCTAAGATATAGACTTCCATAGCGCATCTGCACCTATTAAATTTAATAACCAAGGGGGAAAAAGAAAAAAAACTAACATAGCGTATATTTAGAGAAACGCTATCTCGAGAAAATCTAAGATAACGCTTAATAGAAACGCTACGGTAATATACGCTTCATAAGGTTTTTTTTTTTGAGATATCACTTCCATTTACTCCATTCCCCCAATCCAAAAAAGGAGGAAAAACGACTACAGATATCTCCATTCCCCCAATCCCCAGTGATAGCTCTTGAACAAATTCTTAAAGGTTAGGTTACTACCTGCTTCTACGGAAGAGGTTGACTTTGTACCACCCGGAGGTCATATAGATCGGAATCCGGAGCGAGCAAAAATGACTACAGATATCAACTGACCCCCACCAGCCATCGCCACCACCACCACATAGCACACACAACCGACGGCAGATCCCAGAGCATTAAACCGACGAAAATCTTCAACACAAAACCGACGACATATCACAAAAATTCGAGGTTAGTATTATAATTAGGGTTTATATTTGAGGATTTATCTATTCTTTATGGCTCTTGCCCTTTTTATTGGGTTTCATGCTATTGTTGTTGATGTTTCATGCTTTTATGGTCTTATTACATCAAAATATAAAGTCTGGAATCAGTGTGAATGCTTAATTCAACAAATTGCTTTGAAAATCAAGTTTAAGTGATTGTAAAGGTCTGTTTGGAACAGTGGAAATCTCTGTGTTGTTGATTTTAGTTGATACATGTCCCTCTAGGTTCTAATTACTCAGTTAAAGCAAGAATAACTAGTGCAATTCAGTAGAAAGTGAAAAGTACCTTTAATCTCTATTTACTAGTTATTTGTTAGGATTTAGAGTGTAAATTTCATCACAGTAGTTTAATACTTGGTCATCTAGCTTAAATTCAATTCTAATCAGCCTAATATAACATAATCAGTAAGTAGGTTAACTTTAAAGTTCATATAAGTCAACTATATAGCTTAAACTTTAAAAGTCAAAATTGTAGTTAATCATTTTTTTAATTTAATTAATTAATTTTCTCTTGGTCTTAATATTAGATTTTAGGTCTTGTGCTTTTAGGATTATAATATTTTGCTGCTTATCTTCATTAGACTATTTTTATTTATTTTTATTAAGTTAGTTAAACTGCTTATTTGTGCTTATTTTTGAGCCTGTTTTTCAAAATAGTGCCCTGTGCACAGTCTAACTAGTTGCTTTTAATAGATTGTATCTTGATCATTAGTTAGGATTAGTGTGTGAAACTTATTGATATAGAAATCCCTTCTGGCTATCTTGATTTGCATGCTTTCACTTTTTCTTTTATTAGCTTATTCAACTGCTTATCATGCCTTCAAAGTTTGTTCAAACCACTCATTACACTGAGCAATCAGTGCAAGTGAGCCTTTTTCATAAGCTCATAAAAAGCTCATTACTTGGACTCAGCTTGTTGGATTGGGTTCTTTGAGAAGCCCATCCACCAGTCTCTTTGAGTCAAAGCTTATTTTTCATTTTGCAGCTTATTTAATAAGCCTAATTACTACCTTCTTGCTCAGGAACCTGATTGTTTGACTACTAGGTGACTTACATTTGCTTATTTACATTACATCCCAGAGCTTCTTTGAATGTCGATGTAATACATTAGTGTCAATCAGTGTACACAAATCTGCAAAAGCTGATGCCTAATTTATTTCTGTTCTCTTTGGTCGCGGTTGTTTTATTACTATTGGAATTAGTGGGTAGTTGGTTATGGGTTATGAAATATTAGTTTACTTGCAATTATTCAAAAATCGTTATTGTTGCATTTACTTGTAATTTAGTTAACTATGGATCGTAAGTGGATTGTTGCGGACCGATTATCAAAAGAGTACAAGAATGGAGTCAGAGATTTCTGTACATGTGCAGCCCAACATGCTAGTAATCCTCGGTTCATCACATGTCCATGTAAAAAATGTATGAATATTAAAACAGTCAGTGGTTAGAAAGTGTTGTATGAACATTTAATTTGTCATGGTATCGATAAAACATACACCGTATGGACATATCATGGTGAGGGGAAAGGTCAATGTAGCTCGAACCGTTCAAGTCCCGGCTTTTGCTCTTCAGATAAGATGGATACAAGTATTGGGCCGGTTGATCGCGATGGAGCATCTAGTCCTGTAACAGATACTCCGTCTGTTGTTAATGAAGAATTACGGGACCATCCTGATATGCACGAGAGGTTGAGGGCTGATGCTGGGTTACCCTTATGGCCTGGGTGTACGAAGGCAACAAAACTGTCTGCTGTGTTGACTTTATATAACTTAAAAGCTGGTCACCAGGTTTCTGATGTGTTCTTTACTGAATTGTTACAAGTCGTGAGTGATATGTTGCCTGATGATAATGTGCTCCCTCGTCGAGCGTATGAAGCAAAACAGATGCTCAAACTAATTGGCTTAACACATGAGAAGATTCATGCTTGCCCAAAAGATTGTATTCTGTACCGGAAAGAGTACGCTGATCTTGGTGAATGTCCTAAGTGTGGTACAAAACGTTATAACAAAAATAAGTCCCCTGCCAAGGTTATGTGGTACTTCCCGATAATTCCAAGACTTAGGCGGTTATATAACACCCCGAATGATGAAAAACATTTGACATGGCATCAAGATGGGCGAATTAAAGATGGAATGTTGAGACACCCAGCTCATTCGCCTCAATGGAAGAAATTTGATGATAGATATCCAGGATTTGGCAAAGAACCAAGAAACTTGCGCTTAGTACTTTCTTCCGATGGAATGAATCCTTTTGGGATTCAAAGTAATACCCATAGTACATGGCCTGTTGTTCTAATGATTTATAATCTGTCACCTTCGTTGTGTATGAAGCGCCGGTACATGATGCTGTCTACTTTGATACCAGGTCCCAAACAAACCGGTAATGACATTGACGTCTACTTGGCTCCTCTAATCGATGATTTGAAGTTATTGTGGGAACAGGGTATTGATGTGTATGATGGGTACAGAAAGGATAATTTCATGTTAAAAGCCATGTTATTTGGAACAATCAATGATTTTACAGCTTATGGAAATCTTTCTGGTTATAGTGTGAAAGGGCATGGTGCGTGTCCTTGGTGTACTGAGGACACTGATCATCTTCGTTTAAAAAATTGTAAGAAATCTGTTTACATGGGACATAGAAGGTGGTTGGAACCAAATCATAGGTACAGAACAATGACAGAGGAATTCAATGGTGAAGTTGAAGAGCGAAACGCACCTGATATATTGTCAGGTGAGGATGTGTTGGAAAAGGTAGAAAACATCGAGACACAGTTTGGTAAGAAATTTTCGAAGACCATTCCTACTCAAGGTTGGAAGAAGAAATCAATTTTTTTCCAATTAAGCTATTGGAAAGACTTGTATGTGAGACACTTTATCGATCTCATGCATAACGAGAAAAATGTTTGTGCTAGTATTTTAAATACTTTGCTAGCTGATAAAGAGAAGTCTAAAGATGGGTACAATGCAAGAATGGACATGGTTGACCTTGGAATTAGAGAAGAATTAGCGCCTGTGATAGAGGAAGGGAAATCACCATATTTACCACCTGCCGCTCACACATTGTCTAAGAATGAGAAAAAGGTCTTACTTGAGACACTTCAGTCAGTTAAGGTCCCAGAGGGGTACTCATCTAATATTCGAGTCCGTATCTGAAAATGGGTTGAAGTTGACATCTTTAAAGTCTCATGATTACCATGTCATCATTGAGACTCTACTCCCAATTGCGATTCGCTCCATTTTACCCGAAAATGTGCGTACCACTATTACAAAGTTATGTTGGTTTTTCAAGGCGATGAGCAGTAAGGTCATTGATCCTAGAAGGTTATCTAACTACCAAAAACAAATTGTGGAGACACTTTGTGAGCTTGAGATGTATTTCCCACCTTCTTTCTTTGATATCATGCTTCATTTGACTGTTCACCTTGTTTACGAGACAAGGATGTGTGGTCCTGGTCGTATGAGATGGATGTATGGCATGGAGCGGTTTATGAAAGTGTTGAAAGGGTATGTGATGAGTAGGTATCGTCTGGAGGGTTGCATCGCAGAATGTTACATAGTGGAAGAAGCATTAGAATATTGGTCTGAGTTTATCCCAAATGTCGAATCAATTGGACTTCCAACTACATGTCACACCGGTAGGATTGATGGTGAAGGTGTCACAGGAGATCAACAAGTTGAGATTACCCTTCAACAACGAGGTAGGGTACATTTATATATTTTGCACAATAGTGTCGATGTGTTACCATTTGTCAAGTTACACAAGCAAATTATCTCACATGAGCATCCAGACAGAGATCTGAATTAGGTGGAAGTGGAGCATAACCGTACATTCATTGATTGGTTCCGTAATCATATTTCAGAAAAGCTACTGAAGAATGAGTCAATCTCTGAAAGGGTGAAGTGGTTGTCTAGGGGACCTGATACACATGTGTTTTCTTATAAATCTTACCTTGTAAATGGATATACATTTTACACCCGAGATCACGATGAGAATAGCACAATGCAGAATAGTGGACTTTCAGTTCTGGGCAACAAAGGTGAAAACTCAGCCACCACATTCTTTGGGCAAATTGTGAAAATTTGGGAAGTAGATTATATTACATTTCGATTCCCTGTATTTGATTGTAGTTGGGTCGATATTCCTAGTGGAGTGCAGGTTGAAATTAATGGTTTCATGTGGGTTGATTTGAATAGGGTTGGATATAAAGATGATTCGTTTGTTATGGCAACACAAGCTAAACAGGTGTTCTATATTTCTGATCCAGTTGATAAGAAGTGGTCTATTGTTATCTTGTCAAACAAGAGCAACAACAGCTACCAAGTTAGTGATCACGTTGATGATGAAGATGTAGATGCTATAGATGACCCTTTTAAAAATATTGTTGATACTCCCAGTTTGTTTCCCAATAATGATGCTCATGAACCCCCGTACCAAAGACTTGATCATGATGAGGGTGAATATGTAGACCTATACGAGGATGAATTTGTAAATCCAGATTTGTTCGATGTACATGGTCATGAACGTGAAACAGCGCCTAGGAAACGAAAAAGAAAAACTAAGGCTAGAAAGGCTAAAAAGAAAAGTATGATTGGAGAATTTTTATTAAAAACTTTCATTTATGTTTTTTATTTCTTCTCTTGAAGTATTTGTCTTCTCAACTCTATTTAGTTATCTATATGTAATAATTTATTTTTATTATTACATCTTACAGGATTATGACTGCTAGGTCTCGACGCGGTGGTGAGTCTCAGAAAGATGATCCATCTAGTGGCAGGTACATGCTAACAATCCAACCATAATATATTTATCATTATAATGGAGAATGGAAATTGTTCTGCATAATACCCCCTCCATTCACCGAGTACTTTCTATTTTGTTATAAAATGAACTTGATTTACTTCCTGAAAAGTGGAATATTGCAGATTATAGAAGCATCAAATGAGGTAGTTGGTTGTATTGACTAGTTTTTACTATGTTTCATCAGTGAAGGGATATGCATTTTCATTTGTCCTTTGCTTTAATTTTATTTTCAGTAGTTGGTTCTCACTCTGTTTCTTGTGAAATACTTCTACATTTTTTTACTCTTTCTTCATTTTGATAGTCTAGCGAGTGATGTCTCAGATTTTGAATTTTCAATTTAGACAAAACAATGACAAACTTACTAGTGAATCAGCATGCAACCATGCTGAATTTATGGTGGCACATTTCTTCTCTTTTCCCCTCCCTTATTCATATTATTGATGATGTTTGTATTTCCTTAAGGCTAATACTAATCTCTGATTTATATAAATATGATTATACAGACATAGTACTCGAGGCGCATGTGGTAATACTGATAGGGAGAATGATGGTAATAGTGGCAGCCAAGGTTCAGGCACTTCTGATAGTAGCAAGATCTCTCATCCTCTAGCACGAGGAATAGTAAGTATGCTCAAAGTAAAAAAAACAGAAGCAATGGAATATTGGTGGAGGTAAATAGTTTGACTAGTTAGTTATTTTTTGCAATGTAAATGATCCTTTAATTTGTAACAGGGCCAAGAAGCCTGATTTGGACTGTTTGGCTAATTTGTAAATAGTTTGACTAGTTACTTATTTTTTGCACTGTTTGGACCCGAAGCCTGATAAACCAACCTCTTATATGATCCACTCAAGTCTTTAAGTTGCAATAATTGGTATAGATTTGCTATCTTACTGAATTGTTATTTGCGTATACATAGAACTGAAATCAATGGGAGTTTATGCATGAAAATTAGCTATGTTAATAATCATTGATTTCACCAGTTACATATATTAATGTAACTAGGGTCTGTCTGTGGACTGCTGTCATGCTGTGTGTTCTACCTACACTAAAGGCTTGCACACTCATCACAAGATTTACAAGGGTTGCTGGGGAGCTTTTTGACATGCTCACTTATGTTTTTTTTATGCAAGAAGGTGTTTGGGTATGTATATACATATGCATTTTCAGAATTATTCTGGGAATTCTTTCCTTTTAACTAGGGTTTATTCTAGGGGTGATAATTGAATTTAGTGTTCCAATGGGAGAAAGCAATATAGCAGAGGAGTACCAGTTGCATTTTTTAAAGATATGTTATTTTCAGGTGAATTGTAATAAGCTAGGCCAACCCATTGGGAAGGAGTCAGTAACCCTTGCACATTATGTTGGGGCTTTAGCTAGGAGGACGTTCCCTATCACTATTAATGATTTTCGCAAGAAGGAGTTGACTCAGGCTAAGGAAGGATTTTGGGATGAGATTATGGTATAATATGATTATTTAAATTGTCAAATTTATTTTATGCTTGCCAATTTAAATTATCTATTTCTTATTTGTTTAAATCTATGTTGTAGGCGACTTTCACAGGGTTGGATGAAAAACATAAGAAGATTATCATTTCTCGTGCCGGTTACTATCACAGGATGTTTAGGACAAGGTTGAGAAATCTTGCTAGAGATGATGATGGTAACTACTCAAAGACAACCACCACTCAGACGAGAATTGAGTACGGTCACTCCATATTGGAGTGAGTTTGTGGAACAATCATTGAAAGAGGAATTCAGGTATATTTAATGTTATATCAAAAGTGAAACATAAAGTGTCCTTGTTTTTTTTAATGAAAAAGTAACAAGTTTAGTACATTTGATAGGAGAAGAGCAAGAAAAATAAAGAGAGAGCAGGGGCAATGGAGGCGAGATATAAGAGTGCTTGTGTTGGTTATGCCCGTCTTAGGGAGAAGATTGTAAGTGCATATATAACATGTGAACTTAAATTTCTTTAAATGTAATACATACCTAAATATTCAAGGTTATGATGGTCAATGCAGCAGAGAGGATTCGAAGGAGAAGAGAATCCAGTTGTGACTCGATTGGAGTTGTGGGAGGCTGCTAGGAGAAATGCTGATGGTGTTGTTGATGATCCAGAAGCATTGCAAATACTTGAGGATGTGGTAATTATGTTAATATTGTTCTTATAGTTAAATGAACAGAAGTGAAGTGTTCACTAATCTTGGTAATACATTTTGCTCAGGTTCAAATATCTAAGACTCTGGGCGAAGATGAGGTTACAAATATTGGCACTGACGATTTGCTTGCTCGAGCCATACCCTTGGAGTACCATGGACGCGTACGGGGTTATGGTTGGGGCATCACCAAAACGTCATTAGAGTCTGCACCCCATGTCTCTGAATTGGCTCAGTTGAAAAAGAAAGTTTTTTCTTTAGAAAAAGAGGTGGGAAAGATGAAAGGTAAATTCTTTCGTGAGCCGTCATCTGGAGGATCAAGTCAAATGGATAATTTTGAGATGGATGATTGTGTCGATCTAGATGAAGACATTCCTGATGATCTTCATGATTTTCATAGACACGGTGATCCAAATGTAGACTTTCCTGAGGTATTTATTTTACAATAACAATTGTTAATGTTTGTAGTTCTTGTGGATGTGGATTTTGTTTTCTATTTTTTAGAAATTGATATTCATTTTCTGTTTTCACTATTTATTTTCTGTTTTGATAATTCGTGGACGGTCTTGGCCGAATGTTATTTGTACCAGAACCACCTCGCAGATATGTCGGGAAAGGGATATTGCACAATGGTCCTAATGAAACTTGCCATGGTGTTCGCTCAAGTCGGGTTACGTGAGAGTTCAGTTTGAGGTGGCGGTCGAAGAAGAAAAGGATACAGTGCTACCGGTTCCATGTGATGAAGCAAGAACTATTGGAGGAGCTCCTGGGTATTTTCTTCCATGGCCAAAAAAGTTGGTGTCTTTGGAGAAACCGGTAAATATTGAAAGTAAAATTAAGTAGTTATAACTTGCATTCTTTTCATTATTGAATCATTATTGAAGACACTTCAATTTTTCTAAATGATCTAGTTTTGTATTTTAATTATATTGCAATGCCTGTAGATCTTGAAGACAAGGAAGATGGACAAGGGGAACCGAAAGCTTGACAAGGAAGTTCATCAATCTGGAATGGGAAAGATAAAGGAGAGAACATTAGAGTCCACCGGTGGAGTGCCACAGAGACCACTAGGTTATCCCCTTCCTGGGGATTCTATTCACGATGATGTCATATTGGTACTTCTACGTGCAGTCATTCAGACGGATGTTGTTACTGACATTGACGTTCCCATCAAATCATATTTTGATGGACAAACTTGGATTGAGCACATTGACTGGGAGAACATTATGGAGATTTTGGATGACCAGTGGCTAAGGCCCTTTCTTTTGGACTTATTTTTCGATTTTCGATTGATTCGATGGGCCTTCAGTCCATTCAGCGATTCAGTCCATTCGATTGGGCCTTGATTTCGTTGATTGATTCGACTCCGTTCTTCTTCTTCTTATTTTTATTATTAATCTTAATTATTATTATTGTTATTATTACTAATAATATTACTATTATCGTTGTTGTTGTTAATTACTATTATTATTATTATTATTTATTATTATTATTATTATTATTTACCCTTAATATATATTTCAGTTTAGTTCATTCGATTCGATTCCATTGATTCGATTTGGGCCTCGATTCGATTCGAATCCATTCGGGCCTGGATTCAGTACTTGATTCAGATTCATTCAGTCCAAAAGAACAGAGCCTAAGTCCCTCTTCTATTGTCTTGTACATAAGGTAAAATTGCTAACGTAGGGTTTCACATTTGACGATATATTTGCTGTAACTATTATATAATCATGTATTTTGTCTTAATAAAAGGTATTTGGGTGATGCTTATCTTTCCAAAAATCATGAGTTAGCTGCTAAGTTCTCTTTCGCTTCGCCCCATATGGTTCCTCCTCTAGTAGATATTCCTGCTGCGTCTAATTATTTGGCTGATTGTCTGCTCAAGTATGTTGGAGTAGACCACCTTGTTTTAATGCCTAATAATGTGGGGTAAGTTAACTAAATATATCATGCAATTTTATGCTTAGTAAATATAAAGTAAATTATTTGAACTCTTTCAAATATTATATAGGAAACACTGGGTATTGGTTGCCATCAATACCAAGACAGAGAGCATCTACTATATGGATCCAGCTGAAGATGGAAGAATTTCAAGAAATCAGAACTTGAAACAACTTGTTGAACTGTAATGTGTTATCTTTTAAACTCTATTTTAATGTAATACTAGAATTATACATTTAAATATATTTTGACATGTTTATTTCATATTTTAATAGTGGTATGAGAGATTTTCGGACCCGTCGTCCAGGGAATACTAGGAAGGCCGACTTCAACAGTTTCAAATGGAATAACATTCAGGTAATTTACTATTTCAAACTTGTCGATAGAGTAGAAATGAATTCATATTTTAGAAACCTTTAATACAATCATCAATTGTAATTAATAGTGCCCGAAGCAACTGGATGGAATTCATTGTGGCCACTATGTTGGATGCTTCATTGAGAGTATATTGCTAACCGGTGAAACAAGTATCCCTGTTTCTGTAAGTAAATCACTCATTTGTACTCCCCATCCTCGAATTTGTTTTCCTTTCATTTGTACTCCCCGCCCCGCTCGGTTCTGGGTACCCAGCGGGTACCCATGGATTGGGCCACACAGAGATGTGTTTAAGAGATAGCGTTCTTGAGTAGACGTGTTTGAAGTTTGAATAATGTTTTGATATTAGTTAAGTTCAAGTTAAGTTGTGAAATCTACTCAAGATGCATAAGAAAAAACACAATCACATTACATTACAAATGAAGAGTAAAGAGTTACGAGTTAATGTTTTTACAAATGATTGTTCAAAATGATCAAAATGAGACACTAACTAACTTCTTTCCAGAGGATGATCATTCGGGTCGACGAAACGTAAGAATGTTAGGAATAGGAGCTCGCCCACCAACGTAGCTTTCTAATCTCTGAATCTGATCTCTGAACTTCAACCTTTCGTCGATCTTGGCTAAGAACTTTACAGCATCCTTCATGTCCCGCCTTCTCCA
Organism: Orobanche coerulescens; assembly: GCA_033398695.1. NCBI lineage: Eukaryota > Viridiplantae > Streptophyta > Magnoliopsida > Lamiales > Orobanchaceae > Orobanche > Orobanche coerulescens. Next base: position 20,747,578 of record CM065805.1, on the reverse strand, counting down.
AGTCATGTGTCGCAGTACACCTTGTTTACGCTTCTGATTGTAGTTGTCAAGAATGTTATCTAGCTCACTCTTGACAAACTGAAGCGTTTGATGACTGAACTTAGGAATTTCCGAGTAGTCCATGAACTTTGGACTCTTGTTTCTGACAAAAACCACTCCAAATGGGTGTTGCTTGAACTTGTAGGGAGTCATTTCTGCTATTCCAGGAGGCCTGAGATTAGGTTCCGTCAGATTCAACTGCTTCTGATAACTTTCTGCACCGAGATGAGTATCTTCAACTCTTGCCTTGATCACAACTTGTCGAATGTAGATAAGGAGAGAGTTGATGATATCATACTGAAGATCGCCTGAAATATGCTCGAGTTTGCCTTGAATCTTGAGCAGGTACATATCTTCGATGTCATTAAGACTGATCGACGATGATCAGCTTCATTGAACGTGTACAGATGGTTATCGTGACGTACGAACAGTGATTTCGGTGAGAAAGTTGTAGCCATATCTAGAATCAGTGTCAACTTTGACTATCGAAAGAATCTTGTGTTTTGATTTGACTTTCCTTTTAGAAACCTTTGTCAGCATCCATCTGTAAAACCATTTACGCATCTCTCCGCCGCTGATATATACCTAGTTCGCTTCATCATCAGACGACGTACTGGACCTCTGATGAATAATTCACGGATTTCTTCCTCCAGTCCTTCTTGAACGTACGTTGCAGCCTTGAACAATATTTCTATGGGTATACTAAGATTCTTAGTTGATTAACCATGTTGGTCATTTTTATTATTTCTCAGTATCTAATAGGGTATACAGTTTCTTTTCAAAACCGCCAACCGGAACCCTGATAAGTTCCACGATTGCATAGAGTAATTATATATATTTGTATTTAAATATATTCTTTTAACTCATAATTATCGTTTTTACTGAACTACATGACGCCAGCTTAGAGATAATTTAAGCCTCAACATTTGGCTGGCAAAAGTATGTTTGATATTACCACTTTTATCCACTTTATATGTCAAAATTTTGCCAGATGCATATCACCGCATCTGCATCTTCCATTGGCTTAATATTTTTCAATAATGTTGTTTCTAATAAATGTCTTGTAATTTTTTTGGTACAGTTTGTCCATACAAACAGAATCAAGTGTTATCCTCGGACAAAAATGCAGAGTTTTCAGGTTAATTGGGCAGGATACTTGTATAACCGATTTCTTAAGGAGAAGATGGCAGGGAGTAGTAGAAAATAGGTACTACGAAATTTTTGGGTTCTAACTAGTGTTGATTGTAATATTAACGACATTATTGATTATCGAGAAGAAATATCTTTGACTATGTTAGTTTATAACTCTTTTGAATGATTGTAAGAATTATTATTGTGTAATAAATGAAAGGTTGATTATTATTGTTGAATGAAATGATTATTAGTTTCGACTATTTTTTGTTTATATAATTTAAAATAGTTGCAGCAGAAAAAAATAAATAAAAAATAGCCCTTAGATAGCGCTCGTTATGCGATACATAATAAAAGCGAGTAATGTGCTTAGATAGCGTTTTTTATGTGCCATCAGCAATATAATAAAAAAAAAAGAGTTTAAATAACGTATAAAAAACGCTGCATAAGTTGATTTCTAGTAAAATAAAAAAAGTGCTTGCATAGCGTTTTTTTATGCGCTGTCTAAGTTCGTCAGCTAATCTAGCGCAAAATAAGCGCTATGGAAACTTGCATAGCGTTAGCTAACGTAGCGCTTTTTTGCGCTATCTAAGCTCTAAAAAAAGCGCTGTTTAAACTGTATTTTGTACTAGTGAAAGTCTAAAGGTATCTTCTTATCACAATCTCATTATGTTGAGAAAGTGCTCAAGAAGTTTAACGCTTTTGACAGCCCACCTGTTAAAACACCTGTTGATACCAGTATTCACTTAAGTAAGAACAGAGGTGATCCAGTGGCTCAAGTCGAATATTCAAGAGTAATCGGAAGCCTGATGTACATTACAAATTGTACACGACCAGACTTGGCATTTGCTGTAAATAAGTTGGGCAGGTTCACGAGTAATCCGAGTAAAGAGCACTGGAATGCACTGACTAGGGTTTTAAGATACTTAAAGTACACCCTAAGTTATGGGCTATTTTATAGTAATTATCCTGCAGTTTTGGAAGGATATACAGATGCTAATTAGATTTCAGACTCGAAAGACTCACTCTACAAGTGGGTATGTATTTACTATTGGGGGTGGAGCTATATCTTGGAAATCAAGCAAGCAGACTTGTATAGCCCGATCCACCATGGAATCGGAATTTATAGCTCTAGATAAAGCTGGAGAAGAAGCTGAATGGCTCCGTAACTTTCTTGAGGATATTCCATGCTGGAAAAAGCCTGTGCCTAGTTTTATGATCCATTCCGATAGCCAAGATGCAATTGGAAGAGCACAGAGCCTTATGTATAATGGTAAGTCTCGACACATTCGTCGGAGACATAATACCATGCGACAATTGATCAAAAATGGAGTTATATCTATTGACTATGTGAGGTTAAATGTTAATTTGGCAGATCCACTCACAAAAGGTCTGAATAGAGATCAATTTCATAAGCTGCTAGAGGGAATGGGATTAAAATCCACATCTTGAAAGAACAATCATAGTGGTAACCCAATCTTGAAGACTGGAGATCCCAGAAACTTGGTTCAATGTGAAAACAAAATTATGAAAGTTCTATTGAAAATCGCTTATAATAAATCCATCCCTATAGAGCAGAATAAGTGATAAGTCCTGTGATTTTGGTGAGGTTAAGTCTCCAGACTTTTAATGGTTCATTGTCCTTGGAAAGGAGAAGTATTGCTGGGTACTTTATAAAAAGGAGACCACCTATCTAAGTGTGAGGATGGGCCGTCTCGAATAAACACTTAGGAAACCAAGATGTTGTCCATGGCCAAAACGGACACAACTATGAGAACGGAAGGTGTTGAGACATTGTTGTGTAAGTGTCGTTGACTCGGTATACACCAAGGAGGATTAGTTCAAGGCACAATGTCCACTAAGCCGCTGGTATATCCGACGATATTTTACTAAGGAAGGTTCAAAGCCACAAAATACCTTTCCCCATGCAGCAGTGTTTTACGGAAACTGGTATGTGAGTCTGCATTCATGCATACGTTTATTTCCACTCATGTAGGGGATTGTTGGAAATTGGTTTTAGACCAATTTAATAATAAAAAAAAATTTAATTCTTGGGAATTAAATAACAAATTGTGAATCTACGCTTCGAGAAGATGAACGTAGGATTTTTGTTTTCTCAAAACCGATTTGTGGTGAGTGAGAAATAAATGATTAAAGTTGTCCATTTAATTGAAAAGGTGAAGAGTTGACGAGGTTTGAAAACCCATATGATATCTGGGACCTGTCTGATCTGGGACCTGTCTGATCGGACCTATCTGATCTGGGACCTGTCTGATCTGACTTATCTGATCTGGAAACTGTCTGATCTGACCTGTCTGATCTGGAATTTGTCTGATCTGGGACATGTCTGATCTGGAATCTGTCTGATCTGGGACCTGTCTGATCTGACCTGTCTGATCTGGAACCTGTCTGATCTGGAACCTGTCTGATCTGGGACCTGTCTGATCTGACCTGTCTGATCTGACCTGTCTGATCTGGAACCTGTCTGATCTGGGACCTGTCTGATCTGGAACCTGTCTGATCTGACCTGTCTGATCTGGAACCTGTCTGATCTGATATTTGGTCTCGTCTGAAATGAAGCAGGTTGAGAACTTAGCTTCTGGAATATGACTCTTCACACTCCATAATGTAACGTCCGAATTAAATGAGAATTATGGAGTTTTAATTTGTTGTAACTCCCCACCTTATGGAGATTTAATTAGTTGTAACTCCTGGGTTGGAGGATTAAAGAGAATTAATGGCACTTTAATTTGGTGTAACTCCCCACCTGATAGAGTGGAATTGGACTCTATAAAAGGGGGTTTCATGCATTTCATTTCATACAATCAGAACATAAAAATACAAGCATACCACATATTGCAGCATATTTCTCTCTTGTTTCGTGCCCAGCTTCCAGCACTTGAACGTTCGCCGGAGTTCTGAGTTTTGGAGAGCACCTAACTCAGAAACATATAGCAGTTCTATCTTGGGGACATATTGCCTGAGCCGTCTGCTCTTATACGGGGGCAAAATTGTCTTACGGAAAGAGTTATCTCACCTCTGCTAAAGTTGTAATTCTAATTCAGCTTTTTATTTTATTAAGATTGTAATAGGTTGCCTTTCTTTGTAATTTTTATTGTAATTACATTGTTGGAAATTCACAGAGGACCCAACACTAGATATGCAAGTTTTGTTGTTGAGTCTACTATTCGTGTTTTTAGAGTTTAGAACTGTTGGCAAAATTTAAAAACGAATACTTGAAAACAATACAGAATTGTTAAATTTATTTTCTTAAAACCCTGCAAAAAAGTGTTAGCAAAACAAATAATTTTGCTGATGGCAAAACTGAAAGTAAGTCGATGTTGAGTCCAGAAGATCTGTCTCCTTAAAGCAGATTCGCCTTCACCACGGTGTGTAATATTTGCTTCCTAGGATAAAACAACACCTCGATGCACTGAATCGAGGATCCCTGCACCCTCAGCGAACTAGAATAAATCTGTATACTATCACCGACCAAGAGGAGAAGAAAAACGAAGAAGAAAATTTGGACCGAAAAAACTGCTATGGAAGAGGTGAAAAATTCGGACCCCTCAAACTAGGTATTTATAGGTGAAGACAAGAGGAAACCATGTGCTGGATGAACTCTAAACCGATTAGGATTGGTATCTTTGATACTTATCCTAATCTACTAATATATTACTCCAATAATTACCAATTAATTTGATAGTTATCAAAATATATTAATTCAATAATATCAATTAATTTGATATTTATCCAGATCCGAAAAAATTGGATTTTATAATTGAGGCGGTTTAGCAAAATGAATTTTTTCCAAATAAAATTACAGTAAAAAGATAACTTCGAGACGCCGAGACATTTCGCCCAAATCGCCCTTCAAACCGAACCGAGCCGAGCCGAGCCGAGATGACCCGAGCTGAGCCGGCCGGTCGGACGGCGGCAGCCGCGCGCGCGCGCGCGAGGGGCGCCTAGTCACACATCCACTCATGTCTCACTTTTGAACAAGAGTTTGTTCACATCTCCTTATATACTCACAATTTTTCTCATATTTATCCATTGTGGGATCGAATCTCAAACCCATTTCTAAAGGGTTCACTTTGTAACATTATATCTCATTCATACCTCAATAATTTTGAGTGTTCTTACATGTTTTGGAAACCTCGTACGGACTACTACGTATTCCAACTAAGTCCCGACTTTAACTCGTAGTCGAGCCCACTCAAAATTGCCTCTCAAGTGGGATGCTCAAAGCAGCCCATTTCCTCTTTATTTCCAACAATCCCCCACATGAATGAGATTGATGGTCCAACAGCACATGCCAGACACAGAGTTTGACTTGGTGATAGTTACTGCGGTTAAGCATTGCATAGGATAGGTAGAGTATGTTCCTTGAACCTTCCCTAGAAAAGATATATTCTCCTTACTGGCTAGACAGTATGACCAGATGTCTTTGAACTGTCCGACCGCTTGTGTAAGTGATCGTATATCCTTCACAAGTGCCCTTCCTGATTTATTTTGTTCTCATTATTGTGCCCGTTTTGCCATGGACACCGTCCTGGTTTTGCGAGAGTTTTTAAAGAATTGTGCCTTTGCATATCTCCTTTGAAGCGACCCCTCTTCTCTCCAACATAGGTGATTCTCTTTAAGTGTTTTGAGTAAACCCGTATTTTACTCCACCCGACTATACGTTGTCGACTTAAGAATCATTAAAATCATAAGCTTAACCTCTCCCTACGGGTATCACCGTTTTCATCTTAGGAATAGCCGGTTCGGGGTAACCCCCACAGTGATCGTGCCCAGTTTTATAAATTGGTTGTCCCAGTGAACCTAGATCTTGGGATCTCCAGACAGTTTAGGTTGGGTATCCTCCATAAAACCATTAGCTCAAGGCAATAGACCCATTCCTCTTGATGATTTATCAACAAGGTCTCTTGATAACCCTTCGGTTAGCGGATCCGCAATGTTATCCTTTGATGACACATAGTCAATAATGATAACTCCTGTTGATATCAATTGTCTAATGGTATTATGTCTCCTCCTTATATTACGAGACTTACCATTGTACATTGCGCTCCGTCCTCTGCCAATCGCAGATTGACTATCGCAATGAATACATATTGCGGTCACAGGCTTTGCCTATCTTGGAATATCTTCTAGAAAATGGTGTAGCCATTCTCCCTCTTCTACACATTTATCTAAGGCTATAAACTCGGACTCCATCACAGACCGAGATATAAGTGTCTGTTTCGAAGATTTCCATGCCACTGTTGCACGAGCTAGTGCGAATACATATCCACTTGTTGACTTGGAGTCCTTTATATCTGATATCCAAGTTGCATCACTATATCCTTCAAGTACTGCTGGATATTTGATATAGCGCAGCCCATACTCACGAGTGCCCCTTAAATATCTTAGTACCCTTGTGATCGCCTTTCAGTGATCTTTTCTGTGGTTGCTCGTGTATCTGCTTAGTCTACTAACTGAGTAGGCTATATCTGGTCTTGTACAGCTCATCAAGTACACCAGACTTCCTATTATGCGAGATTACTCAAGTTGAGATACTCTTTCACCTTTATTCTTGGATAGTCTTAATGTCTATCCACCGGGATTTTGGCTGTGCCAGAGTCATATTTGTTAAATCTTTCAAGGATTTTATCCACATAGTGGGCTTGACTCAGCATGAGACCTATCGATGTTCGTGTGATCTTAATCCCTAAAATTACATCTGCGAGTCCCATATCTTTCATGTCAAATCTTGACCTTAACATGTCCTTAGTAGATTTAATTATTCTTTCATTACTGCCAGTAATGAGTAAACATCTACATATAGACCCAAAATGACATAGCCATCTTCTGTGTCTTTCACATATACAATACACACTTATCATATTCATTAATTTTGAAGCCACCACTTAACATAACATGATCAAATTTTTCATGCCACTATTTTGGTGCTTGCTTCAATCCGTACAATAATTTTACCAGCTTGCAGACTTTCCTTTCTTGTCCAGGAGCAAAGAACCCCTCGGGTTGTTCCATATATATATTTCCTCTTCTAAGTCCCCATTAAGAAAGACAGTCTTAACATCCATTTGATGAACTTCTAAACCTCGTAATGCGGCGATAGCAAGTACCATCCTGATGGAAGTTATTCTCGTCACAGGAGAGTAAGTATCAAAATAGTCTAGGCCTTCACGTTAGTTATAGCCCTTCGTTACGAGCCTAACCTTATATTTATCAACTGTTCCATCTTTCAATTGCTTCTAAAAAATCCACTTATTTCCTAATGGTTTACACTTTGGAGGTAATTCCACTAGTTCCCAAGTATGATTATGTAATATAGAATCAATTTCTTCTTTGATAGCCTCATTCCATTGAGGTCCATCCATCGAGCTTACATCTTCTGTGTAAGTATGAGGTTCCTTTTCGAGCAAGTAGGTGAAGAAATCTGGTCCATAAGATTTCTCCGTCCTTTGTCGTTTGGTCCTTCTAGGTTCGTCCTCATTATCTACTCTTTGGTCTTCATTATCTTCATCCATTAGTTCAGAAGTCTTTTCGGATGAGATAAGGCGTTCACTTGCAGTATTACAAGGAAAGATATTCTCAAAGAATGACGCATTCCTTGATTCCATAATTGTATTCTTGTGAATCTCATACACTTTGGATTCATGCACAAGAAATCGGTAAGCATTGCTGTTGTGTGCATATCCAATGAAAATGCAGTCAACTGTTTTTGGGCCTATTTTGACTTTCTTAGGTGTAGGTATCGGCACCTTTGCTAGACACCCCCACACTTTCATGTAATTGTAGGAAGGATTGACACCCTTCCATAATTCATAAGGAGTTTTATCCCCGTTCTTACGACATATCTTGTTTAAGAGATAATTCGCCGTTAGGATGGCTTCTCCCCACATATTTTGCGGCGGACCTGAAATTAGCAATATCGCATTCATCATCTCTTTTAGAGTGCGATTCTTACGTTCCGCCACGCCATTTGACTGTGGTGCACATGGGGCAGTGACCTCATGAATAATCCCATGTTGCGAACAATATTCGCCAAATGGTTCCACGTATTCACCTCCACGGTCACTCCTCAAAACTTTTATCTTTTCATTCAATTGATTCTCAACTTCCGTTTTATAAAGAATGAACTTCTCTATAGCTTCGTCTTTGCTTTTAATACATAGCAATATTTAGTACTATCATCCACGAAAGTAATAAAATATTCGTTTCCACCTCTAGTTTGAACAAACTTCAAATCACATAGGTCGGTATGTATTAATTCTAAAGGTTTGGTGTTTCTTTCCACTTGTCGGAATGGGGATTAAGTTAATTTTGCCTCTACACAACTTTCACACTTGTGGTTTAAATCATTTTTTGGTGTGTGATCTAATGCAATTAATTTACGCATTGCATTAAAGTTAACGTGTCCTAATCTAGCGTGTCATAAATTAGGAGACTCAAGCAAGCAGAATAACTCTTCATCTCATTATTTTTGACAGTCGTAACATTGAGCTTAATCCGCCCATCACACTCATAGCCCTTGCCAATAAACACACCACTCTTTGACAAAATAACTTTATCAGACTAAAAAACTAATCTAAAGCCATGCTTCATCAACAAGGAACCAGAAATAAGGTTCTTGCGAATATCAAGCACATATAACACACGTTTAAGAGTCACTTCCTTTCCAGACGTCATCTTCAAGATCATCGTGCCTTCACCCAAAATAGTTGAGGTTGCAGAATTTCCCATATACAGCTTTTCATCGGCATCTGTTTCTTCCAAGGAGGAGAACATTGTCTTGTTGGCACATATATGCCTAGTTGCTCCAGTGTCAATCCACCACTCCTTGGGAATTGAGCCAACTAAGTTCACTTCGGAGATCATAGCACATAAGCCAAGATTTCCCACTTGTTCGATAATCACATGTGCTGCATTACCATTTTTTTCTTTGGTTTCTTTGGCAGTCTGCAGTCAGCCGCTCTATGACTTATCTTGTCACAGTTGTAGGACTTTCCAAGGAATTTCTCTTTCTTTTTCGTAATTCCTCCTTTAGGTCCCAACTTGGTTCCCTTTCCATTGTTGCCTTTCTTGGATGTGTGTCCAGTTTCCACAACATTGGCCTTTGCCACAACAGCATTTACCTTCTTCTCTGATCCTCTGTTGTCTTCCTCTATGCGAAGTATAACCATCAGATCTTCCATGCTCATCTCCTTGCGCTTATGCTTGAGATAATTCTTGAAGTCTTTCCAAGTCGAGGGCAGCTTTTCAGCAGCCACTTGGAAGGATTCGCTAATGACCATTCCTTCAGCATGGATTTCATGAATGATCACTTGTAGCTCTTGTACCTGACTGACCACAGTCTTGGAATCCACCATCTTATAATCAAGAAACCGCCCAACAATCCACTTTTTGGCACCGGCATCCTCGATCTTGTACTTATGATCTAGTGAGTCCCATAATGCCTTGGCTGATTTAGCAGTGCTATACACATTGTATAGCGAATCAGCAAGGCCATTCATTACATAATTCCGACATAGATAGTCAGAAGTTTTCCAAGCGTCAATGGCCATCAAAGTCTGTTGGTCACTGTCTTCATCATATTTCGGCGTATGCTCCTTGAAGAATCGAGACAAGCCTAGAGTGGTCAGATAGAACATCATCTTCTACTGCCATTTCTTGAAATTTTGCCCGTTGAATTTCTCTGGTTTGTCAGCATGGTTGACCGGAACCGAAACCGAATTACTTATCGGAACCGAAGCAGAGTGGTTCGCTGAAGCCGATCCAGTTATCAGAGGCACACCTCCAGTTGCGGAAGCCGATCCATTTTTCTGAGGCGCACCTCCAGAAATGTCCGTAGACAGAGGTGAGTTTTGAGTAGGGATTGAAGCATCCATTATGTCTTAAACTTTGAAACTAATTTGTTTATCAAGTAAAGAAAATCTGCTTTAAGATTGTTGGCAAAATTTAAAAACGAATACTTGAAAACAGTACAGAATTGTTAAATTTATTTTCTTAAAACCTGCAAAAAAGTGTTAGCAAAACAAATAATTTTGCTGATGCCGAAACTGAAAGTAAGTCGATGTTGAATCCAGAAGATCTGTCTCCTTAAAGCAGATTCGCCATCACCACGATGTGTAACGTCTGCCTCCCAGCATAGGCGGATCCAGCACCAAATTTCTACTGGTGCACCCGACGAACACGGCGGGTACAATATATATAAGGTGCGACTTGTGCCCATATAGGATCTTCAATTTTCTAGAGCCTATAAATATTTTTTTCTTATAAATATAATATAAAAAACATCAAATTAAAATCTTGTATTATGGTTGGATTGGAAAATGTAATTAAATATTATGTTTATTAATAGATCCAAGTTTGAATTTCGTAAAGTTCTATTTAATACAAAAAACTAACAAATTTAAAAAGGTTATCTAATTTGATAAGAATTATTTAATTCAATAGTGAACTTTCTGTTTTAACCTTGTTTATGATTTTTTTTGTCAGTTTTTGTTTATGATTGTTATATGCTTTTATATTTATAATCTATGCTTTATTTATTTATGTATTTAGTAATAAGATTTTGATAAGTACATCAAATTTTATTCAAATATTTTTTTTATAGGGACACATCTTAGATTTCACACACGGCCTCGAGTAACTCAGGGCTGGCATTGCCAAGAATTAAAAAAGAAAGTACTAACAATAATAGAATATAATATAAATATTCTATATAATTTGATAAAAGAAATAGTAGAAATAATTTAACTCTTAAATAAAAATGACGGGTTAGATAAAAAATACAGAAATGATAGACGCACACGTATATAACCATGCACACCTATACACAATTGCTAAAAGTGGGGATTAAGTGGACATTCATATGGGTAAAGGGGTCTTTTTTTTTCAAAATTTTGGTGGTGCACGTGCACCACCATGCCATCATATAGGTCCGCTCCTGTCTCACAGGATAAAACAACACCTTGATGCACTGAATAGATGATCCCTGCACCTTCAGCGAACTAGAATAAATCTGTATACTATCACCGACCAAGAGGAGAAGAAAATTTCGACCGAAAAAACTGCTCTAAAATCGTATGGAAGAGGTGAAAAATTTGGATCCCTCAAGTTGGGTACTTATAGGTGAAGACGAGAGGAAACCATGTGCTGTTGGAACTCTAAACCAATTGGGATTGGTATCTTTGATACTTATCCTAATCTATTAATATATTACTCCAATAATTACCAATTAATTTGATAGTTATACTAATATATTAATTCGATAATATCAATTAATTTTATATTTATCGAGATCCGAAAAATTCGGATTTTATAATTGAGGCGGTTTAGCAAAATGAATTTTTGCCAACTAAAACTGCAGTAAAAAGATAACTTCGAGACGCCGAGACATTTCGCCCAAATCTCCCTTCGACCAGACCCGGCCGGCGGCGGCGGCCCGCGCGAGGGGCGCCTAGTCACACATCCACTCGTGTCTCACTTTTAAACAAGAGTTTGTTCACATCTCCTTATATACTCACATTTTTTCTCATATTATCCTATATGGGATAAAATCCCAAACCCATTTCTAAAGAGTTCATTTTGGAACATTATATCTCATTCATACCTCAATCATTTTGAGTGTTCTTACATGTTTTGGAAACATCGTACGGAGTATTACGTATTCCAACTAAGTCCTGACTTTAACTCGCAGTCGAGCCCACTCAAAATTGCCTCTCAAGTGGGCTGCTCAAAACAGCCCATTTCCTCTTTATTTCTAACAAAAACTTGCCTTGATATCTTATTTGAAATCACAAGTGTGTGAAATTAGTGAAAGTGATTTTCGGCGATCATTTTTTTAGCCCTTCAAATCCCATTTGGCCTACCCAACAATAATTAACACTCTAGTTATCCCCGTTGAGCTTTTAAGCCTATTTTATTACTAGCCATATAATGAGATTTCCGTTTTCTTTATATCCTTTTTTCCTTTGCTTGAGCTTTTAGATTCATCTACGAAGAAGGAGAATTTAAATATTATGGCGACATAAGGGACAATCTATTTAAATATTATGGCGACATAAGGGAACAAGCTATAATATATCTTATGGGTTGTGGGAAATTCATCATTAAGATAGTGATTTGGAGATAGTATGAGAATAATATTAGAAAAACTATGCATGCTCCTATGATTGGGAACCTAGTAACCGGGTGTATTCACGTTGCTCGTATTGTACATTCGTGTAAAATGGTAAACTTGAAATTGGGTTATATAAAAAAAGACTGGAGAATAAGGCTGGAATAATTGATTGTCAATCTTTGTGTGAGATGTGCTCTTGTAATTTTCAAGTTAAAAGATTGTAGACGTGTATTCAACTTTAACGTCTAAAAAGTGCTTATTGGAGATGAAGTGATTATATTGTGTTTCAATTCTAAATTGTTCAAGTCAAGTCATTTTAGCCATATTTATCATACCGTAACCAAAGAGCCTACATTACAACAAAATAAGACCTTTCTGATTCACAAAGTTGCATGCACAAATAGTGGTAGAAATGGTAGACGATAGGCAAGCCTATGGTAGTTCTTATTTCACTGAATGATGTTTTGAGAACATACACATTCTTTTATACACTTTTGAGAGTGAGCGATACACTTGACTGCCGAGATTTATATTTTCCAAGTATCAATCATAATGTCAAGGAAGCACCCTTGAGATTTGATATATAAGAGATCGACTAATTCATTACTTGATGCATATTAAAAAATTTCATGATTAGCCTTTGAGGTAGGTTGGGATTTGAGCTGTCTTGGAAATTTTGATTTAGGCGCATTGATGGGGATGATCAATGTTTAAGTTTGGGAGAATTTGTTAACATGCAATTCTACACATATTTTTTGGGTTTTTGTTGAGCTTAATTATACATAAATATGTTAGAGTTGCATTATTGTTCATTAATTCTTGATTTTGTTAGACTCTATTATGATTTGTTGTTTTATGTGATTTTAAGGTTATATTGAGACATCTTAGGGCCATTGGTCATTAAGTAAGATGTCCCAATCCTAAATATCAAAGAAACGAGACACGAGCATAAGGAGCAAGCGAAAAAAGATGAAAAACGGATAATGTTAGACACACACGGGCAATGACACAGCCATGTCAGACACACAGGGGCACTGACACGACCATGTCAGACAAACACGGGCATTGACGCGGGCACTAACACGGTTGTGTCGCTGGCCGTGTCGGCCCCCAGAGTTGATTGGAACTTTCTAGAGGAGTAGGACACGGTCGTGTCAGTCGGCGAGGCTATATTGGCAATTTACGGGATTTAGGTCTTGCGACCTCTTTAAGAGGCTATGAATACACCATTGAGGTGCGAAAATCAGCATTAATAACCCTATTGACCTAGAGGAAGAGCAAGAAACAGTCCAAGGAGTTCTAAAGGATAAGATAGATCAAACACAAGGAGCCACAACGGATCCGGAGATTCTTGCATTTCCGAGTTTTATCTTTATTTTTTTTGACTGAACATGAATATGAATCATAGGTCTATATATTTTTCATAACCATGCCCGACTAAACTCTTAGATTCTGAGGCATGGGATTGGGTTAATTGTGATTGTTTTTATGGATTTTATTTAATTGAATGTTTTGCTTAGATTCCTTTTTCAAGTATGTTGTTATTCATATTTATCATGTGACCTATGATTTAACATGTTTGTCAATATTGTTCATAGTTTGAGAGATGAGTTTAATATCAGATTTTTGATACTTGACCGAAATTGATTGTTAGATTGAGAAATCAATAGCTTTTTGTGAAGATATTTTATATTTTGTTCTTTTGGAGTTGAATTACATAGGTTAGATGGATGCGTCAATTTGTCTGATTTAATCAACACATTTAAGCGACTTCGAGAGAGGCCATAAACAATTATTCTGATCATCTTATAAGGAGATAAGTAAAACTTCAAGTAAAATTCATCTAATTAAACTCAGCAATTAACCGAAACCATCTTCTTAGAATCTCTTCATTAAACTTGGTCTGTTTTCTTGTGTTTTCTACTAGCTATTCATATTTACTTTATCTTTAGAGTTATTTTAGTTTTAAATCCAATCCAAAACCCAATTGTCTAGATAAAGTTGAGAATACGACGAGCTAGTACTCAATATAATAATTCAATTAATCCACGTTGAATACGAATTTGCTCGTCCTTACCTACAACTACTCCATATACTTGTGGGTAGTAAATAATTAGTGAACAGTTTCTAGGTAAATTTTGCCACAACTAAAGGCATCTAATACACACCAGAAATTTATCGACCCTCCACAAATGCACTACATCGACAGTAATACATTGATTTATGTTTCCATTTTGGTTTGATGGATGGTAGAGAACCTCGTAACCTTTTAACTTAGTGTTTATTTATGGGAGGATTTCGCGTTTAATATTACACTTTGCACATTAACTCATTAATGTTACAAGCGCGATAATTAACGGTTCATTTAAAATGAATAAACAATAATCTAGTTGCTACCAACATGCAGCACATGGAGTTTTCCTAAGTATTGACCAACCGCATGACCCAATAAAAATATAAAAATTAAGTCTTAAACTGCCGTCCTCACGATGGATTGTCCTGTGCTATGTCAAAAGCTAATTATCTATTACATTTGATAGTTTGCACCATGTACAAAATTTATATGAAAAGTAAATATGCTCAAACCTGCTTTACAATCCATCCAAAAGTACATCGATTCAAAAAGACTAAATCTGATAGGACGACAAATGTGAACCTCCCAAAAACCCGGTCTAAGGAACCCAAGAACGGACAGACCTACCGACCTCTGGGTAAAAAAGGAAGCCCTGACGAAAGGAGTCTGACCTGACTGATCTTATCTCGAGCTCAGTAAACATTATGCGAATATCGGTAGAAGATTAACAGACCTACCGACCTCTTGTTGGGAAAGGAATATCCCGGCAAAGGAAGTCCCCTCATAAAAGAGTCCGACCTACACGACCCTACCCCGAGCTGGGAAGGGTCCGAACTCACAAGGATGAGACCTCTGAAAGGCTAGGATGTTACCTATCTGAAAAAAATCCCGAAAATCCAGGGATGGATAGTTGCAGCCGAAAGAACCACATATTCGGGGATTGGCGGCCGCAGCCCAAGTCCCCGAATATGAAGGATTTCCCCTAAAAACTAGAAAGAAGCCTTTCTTCCCTTATATAAATAAGGGAGAAGTCTTTCTTCCAAAGGGGACAAGTGATCAGAAATACTTAGAGAGAGAAACATTTAGAGAGAGAAGCATTTCACATATTCAGGTTTTCCTAGACAAACTTCTGGGAATAACCCGGTTCTTGGTGACCGATCAGCTCGGTTACATCAAGTGGAACCGTCTGTGGGAACAGGGACATCAAGTCACACCAGAGTTGAGACGTGAGTTTAACAATGGAGGGAGAGACAATCCAGAAAAAAATCGGAGAGCTAGTGCCCAGAAGTTTGGAGGAGCAACTAGCGGCTGCAGATGGAGAATCAATTCCAGAAAAAACACCCATCACCCCTGGAGAAGAAGCTACACCCAGCACAATCACCTTGACGAAAGAAGCATTGTCCGACATAATTGCTAGTGCAATCCAGAAGAGCTGGGAGGTCGAAAAGCAAAAAATACCTCGAAAAATAATACCCATCCTTTCGGATAGACCGGAGGAAATCAGTCAGCAGGAAGAACACGGGGAAAGCCATCCAAGGACGTGGGAACGATCTAAACATGTGAGGGCACTAGATCCCCTCATATATAGTATGCAGGACGAGCCAGAAGAATTACGACAAAGGGTCGCAGGGAAGGGCTCAGAAAGCCATCCAGGCCATCCCTTCTCGGAGGAGATACTACAGGCTGAACTCCCGTACGGATTTAGGGCAGTCACTTTTACTTACGATAGGCTTTTGGATCCTACCCGACATTTATATCGGTTCGAAAACATGGCGGTGTTACACCGATATTCGGAACCCGTGAGCTGCAGAGCGTTTCTAGCTATGTTGACAGAATCAGATCAGGGTTGGTTCCACCAGATACCACCACGGATGATTACCAACTTCAAAACTTTCAGCTCGGCGTTCCGAACCCACTTCCCAAGCGCTAGAGCACACCAGAAAACATTCATGTCCTTATTCAGTATCAAGCAATGCTCCGAAGAGGTATTTGAACTTATGTAACTCGGTTTACAAAAGCATGTCTAGAGGTACCCTCGTCGTCTGAAGAAGTGAAAGCAAGCGCCCTGACACAGGGATTGCAGCCAGGACTACTTCGTACATCTCTCGCTAAAAAGCCGGCCCGGACATATGACGAGGTCCTAGCTCGATCTTCCAACTACATCAACATCGAAGAAGCCGATAAAGATATGGAAGAATCACAAGAAATATCCGGGGAAGGATAAGGAGAACCAGTAGGGTGGTGCAGCACGAGGTGTATACCTTCCGAGGAAATCTTCCTCGGGGAGAAGTGCTCTGTGGAAGGACAGATCGAAACACGGATCGAAGGAAGAGCGAGATCAACCTAAAACGACCGAGGTTCGACCAATATAGCCTATTAACAATGAGAATAGCGCAGGTCCTGGAGGCGGTCGAGGGCAAGATGAGCAAGGTCATTGATTGGCCTATATCCCATTTTAATGGACCCACTCAACCAAAGTCAGCGCTATATTGTCGATTCCACAACAATTATGGATATAAAACGGACGAGTGCAAACATCTCAAAGATGAGATCGAGAGGTTGGTCCGAGCAGGGCATCTAATGGAGTTCACGTACCAGCAAAGGAATGAAGGTCGGAAGAAATCGTCCGTACCTCAGGGCGGTACAGCGATGAAAAGGGAGGATCCTTGAGGGGCCCCTACCCCCCGGCTAAGAAAGGAGTGATTCATATGGTATCAGGACGACCGACCGATGGAAGTTCCAATCAGGCCAGAAAATCCCACGCCAAAAAGCTAAATATCGCCAGTTTAAAGAGGTCGCCTCTATAGGCAGCGGGCCCATCTCCAATTTAGTCCGGCAGGCTATGACGGGATACACGCGCCCCACAACGACGCACTTGTCATCACAATAGAAATTACTGGTTATGAGATGTAAAGGGTCTTTATTGATACGATAAGCTCGGTAGATATACTGTTTTATGACTATTTCAGACAAATGAACCTCGAGGTGGAATTGAGAAAGGTGGATACGACACTTTACGAGTTTTGCATGACCGAGGTACATCCAGAGAGGTGGTACTTCCGGTAGCATTGGGCCGGGTACCTTACTAGTCAACACTAAATCGGCCTATAACGCCATTTCGGGGCGTCCCGGGCTCAACAAATTTGAGACAGTAGCGTATACCTTCCACATGAAAGTGAAATTCCCTGTGGGAAGCGAGGTAGGGGAAGTAGCTGGAGATCAATTTGTTTCCCGGTCTTGCTACCAGACAATAGTGAAACATGGGGTGCAAAGAAATAAAAGGACGCCCGAGCTGAGAAGCTCGGATCCAGAGCGAAAAAAGGATAAGAAGTTAAAAGCGGCAGAGGAAGCTCAGGAGGAGGGTGTCAAGCCTAATGAGGAGTTGATGGAGATAGATTTAGTCCCAGGAAAGCTAGAAACAAAAACTCGCGTAGGAAACCGGTTGGATAATGGGTTAAGGGGAAGTCTGATTCATTTGCTAAGAAAATTTATGGACATGTTCGCATTTGCAGCCGAAGACTTGGTAGGGATAAGCCCAACAGTTGCTGAGAATAGATTAAACATCGACCCAATCATAAGGCCGGTAAAGCAAAAGAGGAAACACTTTGGACTAGAAATGGATCGAATCATTGGGGAAGAAGTTGATAAGCTCCTCCGAGATGGACACATAACAGAGATACAGTTTTTGGAGTGGCTATCTAATACTGTCATGGTAGGAAAAATCGAAGAAAATGGAGAATGTGCATGGATTTCCGAGACTTAAATAAGGCATGTCCCAAAGATCACTATCCATTGCCCCGCATAGATCAACTGGTCGACTCTACCTCGGGGTGCGAATTGCTTAGCATGATGGATACCTCTCAGGGATATGATCAGATCCCCCTGGCACCCGAGGATAGAAAAAGAGTCAGCTTCGTAGTATCAAAAGGAACCTTCTGTTACGTACGCATGCCTTTTGGGTTAAAGAACGCGGGAGCCACATATCAAAGGATGGTCGATAGAATCTTTAAATCTCAAATCAGCAGGAATATGGAGGTCTATGTGGACGACATGCTAGTACAAAGTGTGAAAGCGGGGGAGCATATCAGAGATCTAGAAGAAACGTTCGAAAATCTGCGCACATACGGGATGAAGCTCAACCCATCGAAATGTTCTTTTGGGGTGAAATCAGGGAAGTTTCTAGGATATGTGGTTATAGAGCAAGGAATTAAAGTCAACCCGGAGAAAGTAAAAGCAGTATTGCAAATGAGCCCTCCAAAAAATATCAAACACATCCAGATATTGACAGGAAGGATAGCAGGGCTGAGCCGATTTATCTCTCGCTCGGCCGTGAAAGGATTCCCATAAACTCTTGAGAAAAGGAAATAAATTCGAATGGACCTCCGAAGCACAAGTAGCTTTCGACAAATTAAAAGAATATTTAGCTGAATTGCCCCTGCTCACCAAACCGATACCTGGAGAGGATCTAGTACTATACACTACAAAAAATAGTTTTACCGATGCCCATTATTTAATTGATTTACCGACGCCATTGCCGACGGCCGGTTCGCAGACTTATTCACGCCATATTTACCTACGCCATTACCAACGTCGTAAGCCGTTCTTAATGTTTAAATTTTTTTTATTATTTTTTTCTTTTTTTCAAAATTAACGACGTCGTTTACCGATGCCATTTTTTACCGACGCCGAAATGGCGTCAGTAAATTTTTTTACACTATCCCACATCGGAAAAATAGTACTGTATTGTGTTGTTTATATACCAAAATCTTACTCAGCCATTTGAAATTGAATGAAGATCGTACCTGACCCGTCTGAGCCCGGACCTGACCCGCCAGACCCGCCTGAGCCCGAGAGTGACTCGCCTTAGCCCGGACGTGACCTGCCTGAGTCCTGACCTGAATTTTTTAGATTTTTTTTATTTTTAATTTAACAAAGCCAAAAATGGCGTCGGTAAATAGAGGTGTCGGTAATAGCGTCGGTAAAAAATTACCGTCGAGCGTTTTTCCAACGGTGGATTGCCGTTGGTGACGGCGTTGGTAAATCAATTACCGACGTCATTTTCTATTTTACCAACGGCATTTGACGTCGGTAAAAACTGCTTTTTTGTAGTGATACTTATCTGTTGGAAAGGGAGCGGTTAGCTCGATCCTGTTAAGAGAAGAAGCAAACCAGCAAAATCTTATCTATTATACAGGCCGAATTTTACAAGGAGCCGAGCGGAACTATTCCGGGAGAAAGGAGCCCTAGCATTAGTAGTTATAGCTCGATGGCTGAGACCATATTTCCTGGCCCACCGCATAAAGCTCCGAACTGACTTACCCTTGAAAGAAACACTAGGGAGACCCAATGCATCATGTCGCCTAGTAAAATGGGTGGTGGAAATGGGGGAATATGATATGGAGTACGAACCGAGAACAGCGATCAAAGCTCAAGCTTTGGCAGATTTCATTCAAGAAGGGGCGACACCGTCAATGCCGGAAGGACAATGGCTTTTACATGTTGATGGATCAGCCACGACAGGTGGCTCTGGAGAGGGGATAATTCTCACTATCCCGGAAGGGGAGCAGTTGGAGTATTCCGTGAAGTTTGATTATTCCTAGGGCGGAAAATGTAAAAGCCGAGTATTTGGCAAGAATGGGAAGTTCATTGGTAGATTGCCGCTCTCGAGCAATAACAATTTAGGAGCAACTTGAAGTAGCATTGCAAAGCAGGTAATGAAAATAAATGAAATAGCGGATTGGCGATCTCCCTTATTAGCATATCTGAACAGAGAAGAGCTACCAAATGACAAGCAGGAAAAATCCAAAATCATGCGCAGGGCAGCAAGATTTTGTTGCATTAATGGCGAACTATACAAAAGATCATACCTCAGACCATACCTGAGGTGTGTCTCGGAAGAAGAAGTGGAGACATACTAGAGAAAATTCATGAAGGATGATGCGGTGATCACACCAATGGAAGGGCTTTAATCAGCAAAACATTAAGGGCTGGTTTTTCTGGCCGACGATGAGCAAGAAAGCGGTCGAGATGGTTAAACACTGCCAAAAGTGTCAAATACACACGCCATTAATACACATCCCAGCAGAGAACATGATCACTATGGGAGCACCCTGCCCATTTGCTAAATGGGGAATCGACATTATGGGACAATTTACAGCTGGCTCAGGAGGAAGGAAGTTTTTGGTAGTAGCCATCGATTACTTCAGCAAACGGGTGGAGGCCGAGCCAGTGGCCACCATTACCGAGCAAAGGATCATAAGCTTTTTGTTTAACAACATCTGTTGCATATATGGGGTGCCCCAAATACTCATTTGGATAATGGGACACAATTCAATGGAAAGAGAACCCAATCCTGGTGCGAAGGAATGCACACCAAACAATGATTCGCCGCGGTAGCTCATCCGCAGGCCAACAGACAGGTAGAAGTAACAAATAGAACAATCTTACAAGGGATAAAAACCATCCTGGACAAAGCAGGGGGGATGGGTTGACGAGCTCAACTCGGTGTTATAGTCCTACAGAACCACACCCAGGTCGTCAATAGGGGAAACGCCTTTTAGTATGGTGTACGGGTCCGAAGCAGTAATCCCGGCAGAGGTCGGATAAATATCACACCGAGTTCTATAGTTCAATGAAGAAGAAAACGAAGAAATGATGAAGGAAGCACTGGATACCATAGAATAAAGAAGAGAAATAGTTGCAGCGCGGCGAGATACAAGAGTTTGACAAAAGCAGCTCATACAAGAAGGTAAAGAAAAGGCAGTTTCAAGTCGGCGACTTGGTACTCAGGCGAGCTGACGCTCTCAAAAAAACAGGAAAGCTGGAACCAAACTGGAAGGGCCATT
Source organism: Orobanche coerulescens (assembly GCA_033398695.1). Taxonomy (NCBI): domain Eukaryota; kingdom Viridiplantae; phylum Streptophyta; class Magnoliopsida; order Lamiales; family Orobanchaceae; genus Orobanche; species Orobanche coerulescens. Next base: position 20,726,355 of record CM065805.1, on the reverse strand, counting down.
ACAAGGTAGTACGAATCTATACAGGGGGAGCTTATGAGCTCGAGGATATGGAGGAATACCCCATTAAGAAATCTTGGAACATATGCCATTTGAAAAAATATTTTGTGTGAAGAAATGTTGGGAAAAGATTGTAATGTTTTAATTGAAGAAATGTTGGGAAAAGCTTGTAATTTTTTAATAAAAGTCCATTACCAAGGAAATCTGAATGTGCAGTTCGAACAAACTAGAAAGAAAATCTGGCCAGGTGAAATGCCTTCAGATTCAAAGAAGGGTGAACTACCCTCGAAAATATGACCAGGTGAAATGACTTCAGATTCAAACAAGGGTGAACTGCCCTAGAAAATCTGACCATGTGAAATGCCTTCAGATTCAAATAAGAGTAAACTGCCCTAGAAAATCTGACCAGGTGAAATGCCCTAGGATTCAGACAAAGGCGAACTGCCCTAAAACCTAATCAGAAAAAAACATCCTCAGATCTAAGCGAGGAAAAACTATCCTAAAAGCTTGATCTGAGCTATATTAACTTTAGAAGGTGGTTTACTACAAAAGATTTGTTCAAAATAGCCGAGCTATAGTATCTTTGAAGGGTTGTTAAACTTTGTTGGACGTAGACAAGCTATATTAACTTGAAAAAGTTGTTTACTCCAAAGAGTTGTTTATAGCCGAGCTATATTAACTTTAAAAAGGTGGTTTACTACAAAAGAGTTATTCGAAATAGCCGGGCTATAGTAGCTTTGAAATGTTGTTAGACTCTGTTGGACGAATCTGAGCTATATTAACTTGAAAAAGTTGTTTGCTCCAAAGAGCTGTTTATAGCCGAGCTATATTAACTTTAAAAAGGCCGTTTACTTCAAAAGAGTTGTTTAAAGTAGCCGATCTTTATTAACTTGGAAGGGTCGTTTAATTCAAAGAGTTGCTTGAAGTAGCCAAGATATATTAGGGTTTAAAGGTTGTTAAACTTCAAAGAGTTGTTCTGAAATAATCGACCTATAAATACGAGCTATATTAAGAACAAAAGGATATTTTCATAGCCGAACTGCATTAACTAGGGAATATCAGTATCATACATATCCGAACTACACTCGCTAAAATCCAGTACCACAAACGAGAAGAATAAGTATAAATACAAATAAAACTAAACTACAGGTTGCAACTCGGGAGATTGAGTATAAGATGAGGGGGAAGCCTCAGGATAGGTCCCCCCATCCTAAGCATCAGGAGCATCAGCTCGGTCATATGGAACAAAGGGTACAGCTGGTTGCTCCAAATCCAAACCAGACTCGGTTATGGACTCCTCGAGAGCATCCTCCCACCAAGCCGCATTGGGAGACTCGTTCACATCATCAGACCAGCCCGAAGGGACAGGGGCTCCCTCCAAAGCGGCATCCTGTTAGGGTTGTATACATCAAAGCATACTTTATACTTGTAATACCTAATTTCCCGGTCTTTATCTATGAGAATGTTAAATTCATTTATCACATGTTTTGCATATTTATTCACGCTATGGTTATGCAAATATTGTCTAAATTATTTTATATTGTAGATAATGTGGTGTGTCGAGTCACACAAAAGATCACATTTTTGGTTCCTTATATAGTAATAATTAGTTCACAACCTATATAACATTATACCGTTATGTGAGAGGTTGTAATACATGCTTGAGATTGGTTGGTCTTGACCATTAGCATATATTAGCATATTCGGTATACGTTGAATAGGATCGATGTGAGATAGATTCTTCTGTACTGACTATAAGAAGAACACACATCTCGGACAATTATTATTTCTTAATTCTAGTGATTAATATTTAATTATATATATTTAATATTTATTGCTTCGAGTTATCATGGGTGAGAGCCACAATGCTTGACTCAATATGCTCGATATTTTGGGCAATATTATTATTTATATAATAATTAATATTATAGCTAGAAATCGTGTATCGACCAGTCGGGTTGATCATGTCCCTTTGAGGCACTCGAAAGGATTATTATATTAAACCCTGCAGGTAGAATTAATTTTCCGTTATAATAATAAAAGTCGAGTGGTATACTCATGTATAACACATTAATTAATTAAAATCTGTCAGTAGCTTAAATTAATTAATGGACATGGAATATCTTAAACATGGGAAATAATTAATTCAAAAAGGAGACCAATTTCGTAACTTGGAATTTTGGTAGGAAGTGAATATCAACCTTTTAGTGGACTAAGTTGATATTAATAAAGTCTACATATTAGGAAGAGTCCTAATATTGGAAAGATGATCTCTATTGGGAGTCCTTACCTTATCCTCCTTAAGGTCCCTAGAGTAGCACAAAACACCTATAAATAGGAGAATGTGGGTGGCCGATTTTCTTACTTCTTGTAGCAAGAAATTTTCAATTTTTTCCTCTTATTTTGTGTTTAATTGTGGATCTTGACTTGTGTCTTGGATTCCACAATTTAGCTAACACAATATTTTCTAAATACATAAATATTCAAGAAAAATAGAGAAAAAAAATTGTGAGGTATTTCTTAAAGAATTTTCGGCCTATCCCATACTGCAAGTCCAAGTTTGATTCGGTAGATTATTGCCCACACGATATCCGGATCTTAGGGGGGATATACTCTAGAAGATCTTGAGGTAGAAATACAAGAAGATCAAGGAGGAGTACGAAGGGGAGTTCGATCGACCCAGAAGGAATTTTCCACAACTTCGCTTTAAAGGTATGACTTACCAATTTCTACTGCATAAATACATACATTTAAATTGTTAATTAATCTGTTTAATTAATGAATTGACAAGCCTAAATAGATCCGCTATTTATGTTGGTTAGTTTATAAAACTTTTTTTTCCATCTCGCTTCCGCTGTGTTTTATACTCCAACAATTAGTATCGGAGACTGTCTTTAGGTTCTGTTCAATTTAATTAATTTGTGATTAATTTGCTAGCAATTTAAATATTCATATTGTATGATGTTTGGAATATTTTTGCTAGAAATTGTCTTGCAGGTGAATATGGTCAAATTATCATGGCTATGTGATTCTTTTTATTTATTTACGCATTTTGGTAATTTGGCCCGGTTTTGAGGCATGTATAAAGTTTTTCCCGTGAGAAAATCCATGGGTAGAATAGGATTTATTTTTCCTTATAATTTTTGTTGTAAAATCGTTATATTTGATTTGGTGTAAAATTTGTAATCAAATTGGAATACACAAAGTACTGAAGGAAAAGAAGTCCAGCGCGAAATGGAGTCCTGATCAGACGAACCGACCGAGACAAGCCTGCTGCCAATCGGGACTCGGCCAGCTTGCTGTCTCGACCGAATCTGGCCTGTCGCGCTCGGCCAGCAGCAGGGTGCCGGGCCGCGGGTAGGGTCGGACGGCGGGTCGGGTTTTTTTGTCCGGGCAGGTTCGTTCGGTGTATGGTCCTATTCGTTTATCCGTCGTTCGTTGCGTTCGTTAGAGCACAATAATTTTAATTTGGAAATTTCTTGTGCAATTAATTTTGCATGGAAGAAAGTTTCTAAATTTGGCAATTTTTGTGCCCCAATCGGGAGGAGGTGACGAGATGCTTGAAGCAGTGGGAGCAAAAGAGCCGAGGATTTTCTCATTATTCAAAACGAGGAATAAAATCCATGATAATTGGATTTGATTATCCAATTTTTTATGTTGGTTTTACTGTTTTGATGAATGGCATGTATGGATGTATGCGTGATGTGATTCTTGCATGTTAGGACGAGAAAATTAAAAACCTTAATTTTTCAAAATAACTAAGTGATTTTAATAATTCATTTTTCAAAATCAAATTGGCCTCCATAATTGGTTTAAATTGTGAAATAATTAGCATGCGCGTTGACATTAGAGTCTTCCTCCACATCGGATGTGTTGATTATTGGCTTACTAGTTTTAAACTTCAATTAGATAGCAAAAAGGTGAATATTATTTTTTATGATAGGACCTCTCCATCTGTAGGACTATTATCATTAAATAATATTCTAAGGATTGTTAAATTATGATGTTCACTTAGGTGTATTAATTAATAAGCTCCCCATCGGAGTCTATGTTAATTTAATACATGGCCAAGAGGAACCTACTATTAATTTTACTTGTCAAAACGCATCTTGACTAGATAGTAAAATTAAAGACATTAAAATTTACTTGAAAAATGTATATGTAAAACGTCTACACTAACGTGGCTTGCATGTGCGGCTTTTTGAGGAGTTGGTTGACTGCATATATATTGTGTTTTTAAGGTTTTTCAATATAATTTGCGTCGAATTATGTGATGAATGGTGTTTTAATTTTATTCGCAGATGTCTTTCAATCCACTAGCTGTTATTCTCAAAGAAAATAAACTTGATGGCACTAACTTTGCCGACTGGAAAAGAAATCTTGACATTGTCCTGACTGTCGAGGGGCTTAAATTTGTTTTAACTGAGGAAAGCCCTCTGGAACCAGAACCGGATGCCACTCCTGAAGAGTTGGCTGAATTCCAAAAATGGAAAAAGTCTGATGAGATGGCTCGCTGTTACATTTTGGCTTCACTGACAAATATATTGCAACATCAGCATCAGACGATGGCCTCCGCCGCGGAAATGATGAAAAATCTCACCGAGATGTTTGGTCATAAGAACCGGGCGGCTAGGCAAAATTCAATGAGGGTGTCGATGACAACCCAAATGTCTGAAGGGACTCCAGTAAAGGATCATGTTCTGAAAATGATGTCTCATTTGAGCGAACTGAGCATACTGGGGGCCACTATCGATGCCGAGTCGCTGGTCGATATTATCTTGGGCAGCTTGCCAAGAAGCTTTGAGCAGTTCCGCCTCAACTACAATATGAATCGTAGGACTTACACTTTGGCGGAACTTCTGACAGAGCTTCAATCTGCCGAAGGTCTCTTCAAACAAGGTTATCATCAAATTCTTGCGGCCACTGGTGCTAGTCTTTCAAAACCCAAATGGGGAAAGAAGAAAAAGCAGATTGGATAGAAACAAGTGGCAACCTTCAAAGTTAAGGGCAAGGCTCCTCAGTCCTAGGCAAACAAAAAGCCAAAGGGCAAATGCTATAAGTGTGGTCTGAAGGGGCATTTCAAGAGTGACTGCCCTAAGAAAGGTACGTCTTATGCACTAGTAGTCAAAACATGTTTGGCTGCCTGTTCTATCACTTCGTGGATAGTGGATTCGGGCTCCACTGATCATGTTTGTTATGACTCGCAGGGGTTCCAAGTAACAAAGGTACTTAGTGCGGATGAGATTACTATTAGCTGGGGCGACTATTCCAGGCTGAAGGCTGTTGCAGTGAGAGTCGTGGAGTTAAAAGTTAATGATAGGATTCTAGTCCTAAATAATGTGTTATTAGTACCTGATTTTAGAATGAATTTAATTTCAGTTTCTAAATTGTGTTGTGATGGATATTCAGTTTCTTTTGAAGATAATGCAGTTATTAAAAGAAATGGTGAATATGTTTGCACGAGTACTTATAATGAAGGACTTTATATCATTAATGCTGCACCAGCTCCCTTGCATAATTATAAATCACTTAATTCTTTGACTAATCCTAATAAAATAAAAGAACCTTCGAGCATAAATCAAACATATTTGTGGCATTTACGATTGGGTCATATTAACCTCAGAAGGATTCAAAGATTGGTGAGCGATGGCCCATTGGATTCGCTCCAAGTTGAGTCATTTCCAGTCTGCGAATCCTGTCTAGAAGGGAAAATGACTAAAAGGGTTTTCCAAAGCAAAGGAAATCGTGCACAAAATGTATTGGAATTAGTACACACCGATGTATGTGGTCCAATGAACATCCAGGCTAAGGGTGGTTTCGAATACTTCATCATGTTATGATTATTCGAGATATGGATACATCTATTTGATGCAACGTAAGTCTGAATCATTTGATAAGTTCAGAGAATTCAAGGCTGAAACGGAGAAGCGTCATAGACAGAGTATCAAGTCACTACGATCTGATCGTGGTGGCGAGTATCTTAGTGGAGAGTTTTTGGATTTCTTGGAACATGAGGGGATTACTTCCCAGCTCACTGCGCCTGGTACACCACAACAAAATGTTGTTGCTGAACGAGGAATCGTACTTTATTGGAGATGGTTAGGTCAATAATGAGTTATTCTGATTTTCCTATTTAGTTTTGGGGATACGCCTCGGAAACATCGGCGTACATTCTAAACTTGGTGCCTTCGAAATCAGTTCCAAAAACACCCACAGAACTGTGGAATGGGCGCAAGCCCAGTCTAGGACATGTTAGGATTTGGGGTTCACCAGCACACGTGCTGAATAAGGAAGCTGATAAGTTGGCATCTCGTACAGAAGTACGAGTGTTTGTAGGATATCCGAAGGGAACGAAGTGGCTTATTCTACAGTCCTAAAGATCAGAAGGTTATTGTTAGCACCAATGCCCGGTTCTTAGAGGAGGACTATGTAATAAGCCACAAGCCTAAGAGTGAGGTCATTCTAGAAGAACTTAGGGGCGAGATTTCGACAATACCAATTGTACAAACACCTAATGTACCATGTATCGACACTATTATGGATATGCAAACCAAGGACACGCCTCTTCGTAGTTGGAGGGTTGTTCGTCAACTTGAATGTTTCACCGGCGTGGGAGCGTCTTCAAACCACTCCCAGAACCAGGATGAAACGGATCTGTGTACGTATAAGCATGCAGTTCAAGACAAGGATGCTGAATCCTGGAAAACAGCAATGGAATCCGAAATGGGATCTATGGATTCTAATCAAGTGTGGGAGCTAGTAGAGCTACCCAATGGGGTAAAACCCATTGGAAGTAAGTGGGTCTACAAGCGTAAGAGAGGATCGAAAAGGAAGGTTGAAACTTTCAAATCAAGGCTTGTTGCGAAAAGTTACACTCAGAAGGAAGGCATCGACTACTATGAGACCTTTTCGCCAGTAGCCATGCTTAAATCGATCAGGATTCTCTTAGCTATAGCTGCACATTTGGATATGTAGATTTGGCAGATGGATGTCAAGACTGCGTTCTTAAACGGGAGTCTTGATAAGGAAATCTATATGCGCCAACCTGAGGGATTCATTGCTGAAGGAGAGGAGCACTTAGTGTGCAAGCTTAAAAGAGCCATTTATGGTCTCAAGCAAGCATTAAGGTCTTGGAACATGCGATTTGATGATGTCATTTAATCGTATGGTTTTGAACAGTGTCCTAGTGAGGTTTGTGTATACAAAAAGTGCGTTCTTGTACTGTACGTAGATGATATACTTCTAATTGGAAACAATGTGAAGGTATTATCAGACGTAAGGGTATGGCTATCTGAGCAATTCGATATGAAGGATTTGGGAGAAGCTGGGCACATCCTTGGCATTAAGATCTTTCGAGATCGCAAGAAAAGGATGTTGTGCTTATCTCAGGCATCCTATATCGATACGGTACTAAAGCAGTTTAGTATGGAGAATTCCAAGAAAGTTTTCTTACCTTACAGACATGGAATTCAGCTATCTAAGGCTATGTGTCCTAGGAGATAGATGACATGAAGCTGGTCCCTTATGCTTCGGCAGTGGGAAGCCTCATGTATGATATGCTTTGCACTAGGCCTGATATCTGTCATGTTGTGGGCATGGTGGCGAGATATCAGTCCAACCCAGGACTGGAACATTGGATTGCTGTCAAGCATATACTCAAGTACCTGATAAGGACTAGGGAGCATATGCTTGTATATCAATCGGATACACTTTGTCCTTTGGGTTACACTGACTCAGATTTCAGTGCGGACAAAGAAAAGTCGAAATTAACTTCCGGATATGTTTTCACTTTGGGAGGTGGAGCCATCAGTTGGAGGAGTGTGAAGCAGAAATGCATAGTGGACTCTACCATGGAAGCCGAGTATGTAGCAGCCTCAGAGGTAGCTAAAGAGGCGGTATGGGTCAAGTACTTCCTAAAGGATTTGGGTGTGATTCCTAATTTGTCAAGGAGTATTACACTTTATTGTGATAATACCGGTGCTGTTGCAAATTCAAAGGAACTACGGGCCCACAAAGCAAGCAAACATATCAAGCGCAAATATCATATCATTCGAGATTTTGTGAAGAGAAGGAAGATTATTGTCTCCGAGATAGCATCTGAAGACAACCTAGTTGATCCTTTCATGAAAGGGTTTTTGAAGGGCATGTGGAAGGAATAGGGATGAGATGTATGGCAGCATTACTTTGAGTATAAGTGGGAGATAGATAGACATAGTCTAGATAGTATACTTCAAAAGCATGCTTTGAGTATAAATGGGAGATTGTTAGGGTTGTATACATCAAAGCGTACTTTATGCTTGTATTACTTAATTTCCCGGTCTTTATCTATGAGAATATTTAATTCATTTATCACATGTTTTGCATATTTATTCACGCTATGGTTATGCAAATGTTGACTAAATTACTTTATATTGTAGATAATGTGGTGTGTCGAGTCACACAGAAGATCACATTATCGGTTCCTTATATAGTAATAATTAGTTCACAACCTATATAACATTAGACCGTTATGTGAGAGGTTGTAATACATGCTTGAGATTGGTTGGTCTTGACCATTAGCATATATTAGCGTATTTGGTGTACGTTGAATAGGATCGAGGTGAGATATATTCTTCTGTACTTATAAGAAGAACGCACATCTCGGACAATTATTATTTCTTAATTCTAGTGATTAATATTTAATTATATATTTAATATTTATTGCTTTGATTTATCATGGGTGAGAGCCACAATGATTGACTCAATATGCTCGATATTTTGGGCAATATTATTATTTATATAATAATTAATATTATAGCTAGAAATCGTGTCCAGACCAGTCGGGTTGATCATGTCCCTTGAGGCACTCGAAAGGATTATTATATTAAATCCTGCAGGTGGAATTAATTTTCCGATATAATAATAAAAGTCGAGTGGTATACTCATGTATAACACATTAATTAATTAAAAGGTGTCAGTAGCTTAAATTAATTAATGGAAATGGAATATCTTAAACACGGGAAATAATTAATTCAAAAAGGAGACCAATTTCTTAATTTGGGATTTTGGTAGGAAGTGCAATATCAACCTTTTATTGGACTAAGTTGATATTAATAGAATTTTCATATTAGGAAGAGTCCTAATATTGGAAAGATGATCTCAATTTGGAGTCCTTACCTTATCCTCCTTAAGGTCCCTAGAGTAGCCCAAAACACCTATAAATAGGAGCATGTGGGTGGCCGGTTTTCTTACTTCTTGTCGCAAGAAATTTTCGATTTTTCCTCTTATTTTGTGTTTTATTGTGGATCTTGACTTGTGTCTTGGATTACACAATTTAGCTAACACAATATTTTTCTAAATACATAAATATTCAAGAAAAATAGAGAAAAAAATTTGTGAGGTATTTCTTGAAGAATTTTCGACCTATCCCATACTGCAAGTCCAAGTTTGATTCGGTAGATTATTACCCACACGATATCCGGATCTTAGGCGGGATATACTCTAGAAGATCTTGAGGTAGAAACACAAGAATATCAAGGAGGAGTACAAAGGGGAGTTCGATCGACCCAGAATGACTTTTCCACCACTTCGCTTCAAAGATATGAATTACCAATTTCTACTGCGTAAATATATACATTTAAATTGTTAAGTAATCTGTTTAATTAATTAATTGAAAAGCCTAAATAGATCCGCTATTTATGTTGGTTAGTTTATAAAACCTTTTTTTTCACCTCGCTTCCACTGCGTTTTATACTACAACACATCCATGTTGATCTCGCCCTCAAAACCCAAAGCCGCTAGCTGCTCGCAAGCACGGGATAGGGCAAAATCAAAATACTGCGTCGCAGCAGGAGCAAGTCGAACCAGGTAGGCGGTCTAATTGTGATAGCGAGCAAGAAGGGCTGAACGATAGGCCCCTAAGAAGGATTGCCCGACGTCTCAGGAAGCGGCGCTGTCCATCCAAGACTCCTCGCTCATAGGTTGAAGACCCTTCAGATCTAGCCTCTACGAGGTGAGCTTCAAGCTGCGCAATCCTCTCAAATGCGGCCTTAGCCTCCGTTAGATGAGCCTCAAGCTGGATGATCTTCTCAGATTCAGCCTGAGCCTTCGTAAGATTTATCTCTTGGTTCAGTTGGACATTAGCCATTTGGGCTCGCTCTAAAACCATCTTCCGCTCGAAAATCTTCTTTAGGGCAATATCCAGGCTATATTCCCTCTCTTGCAGCCTCAACTCGAGATCTCCCTTCGCCTCCAGGGCAGCCTTAAGCTCAGCAGACATCTGAACCATTTGGGAAGAAGAGGAAGCTCCGCTCTTTTTCTCTTCTACCAAGCATACCAAGGTAGAGAAAACCTAAAAAGAAAAAGGACAATTTTATCCAAAATTAAGAAAAGATAGAAACAGCGCGGAAGAGAGAAAAAATAAGGTAGTTACCCTCCCAAAATACATCATCATCAAGTCTAGGCGGGTATCCTGCAGAGAGTTATTCAATATATCCCTGTTCCTATCAGGGACCACCGAGCTGAAATAAGGTAGGAATCTCTCAAACTCCTTGCAGCGCAGCAGGGTATCCATACCTGTAGGTCCCTAAGTATACAGAATACAGCCTGGAAAGTATTCAAGCAACAAGCTGTACTATTTTCAAATCTGAGTGCGTAGCGGAAGTTTTAAAATAGTAAGTTGCTGTCGATACAGCAACTCGGTCTAATCTCCTGTTAGCTTGGTGCGTATAGTGTTTTGCAGTGTATACTTATATAAATCACAGTTTATGAAAATAGTAACGGCAAAAGGTAAATAACACGGTATTTAAAGTGGTTCGAGGTAAACCCCTCTACGTCCACTGGTCCTCCACACAGGAGTAAAACGTTTATTATAATCACTATGTACACAACTACGTGACTATAATCAAACCTATTCTTGTATCGTTCACACAGACCGTCGCTTTCAGCCGTTCAAATAGATTGGTTAAAGCTTCCTCTTGACTTGCTTCTTCACACACAGTTCCAAAGCTTCGTCTCTTCAATGCAGATCCATCACACACAGTTCAGGAAAAGCAAGGCTTCTCAGTCCACACAGGGCTGATGGGTTTTGTTCAAGGGTAGAACAATATTTGAACAACAACTTTGACTTTCTGAGCTTTTAGCTGGTGATGTGTTGTTCAAAGTTTGAGCAGTTGTATATCTCTTCTTTCAGAATAGCAGTATGCTTTTGGGAGATATGTTTGCTCTGAATATTCGTGTAAGCACTTGTTTCACAGCAGTCGTAGTTGATCTTCAAGCTCTGGAGATATATATATATATATAGCTTTCTGAAATATATCCGCTGAGATAGATCCGTTGAGCAAGTTTTGTGACAACTCAATAGTTGACTTGAATAGACTAAGATCCGGATATTGCGGAATTTAAAGATCTCTGTCGGCTTTACAGTATTTAAATACTTTATCCTTTCAGTATTTAAATACTTCTTTATCAAACGGGACTTGACTTCTAGTGAATACCAAAGATTCCTTTTCAAACGGTCTTCAGTGCTATTTCGATATGAATGTTGTATCCAATTATGCTGTAGGTATATTGGAATAGATCGATACTGTATGAAGAGATGTTGTATTCAGGACAGCTTCCATACTTGACGTTTACTTAGACTTTATTGCTGTATCTTGGCAACGCGAAGGCTTGTTGTATTCTGGCGCTATGAAAAGGTCTTCAAAATAGAGTCAACAACTTCGATCGACTTTTCGATACAGCTGCTTGCTGTATGTTGGGCATTTATCATCTTGCTGTATGTTAGGCATTTCTCATCTTGCTGTATGAAGCTTGCTGTATGGTAATTATCAAAACACCATTGTTCTTCCCAACAATACCCGAGCTGGAAGAACTTGTAGCCTTGGGCCGCTTAGCGGGAGCAGAGGAGCTCAGAGAACAGGCTCGCTTAGTGACCTGCAGCTGTAGCGAAGAGCTCGTAGGACCTCTCCCCATGGTCAAAGGGGGAGCGAGGTCAGAGGGTAGGGTTACTGTAACACCCCCAATCCGCTCAGGGAATATTACACGCCGTAAACCCTTTCCGCAAGGATCTAACAGGCTAAACGTCCATAAACAACCAAATGCTTGCCCGGCCAGGGTCAAATAATATAATAATACAGACCGTTAAGGTCACTTACACATAAACACACAGACCGATGAGGTCACACAACTCTATCAACAGGACTGACTAACAACATTACCCACACAGGGGTCGAAATACAATACAGCGTAAGACTGAATCAACTCTAACAATACAACTAAACTCTACCAACTCTCAACTCTTGATTAGTATCGCAGCTCGTCATCCCCTTGTGCTAATCCCGTGATCGCTCCCGAACTCCGCATGTACCTGGACGCAGAACAGACATCCACCCCCCGAATACTCGGGGGTTAGTAAAACTCCACTGTTTTACTAGTGCAAGTATCAAACCATACGAAATGTAACAAGCTATGAAAAGGTCTTCGATATAGAGTCATCAACTTCGATCGACTTTTCGATACAGCTGCTTGCTGTATGCTAAGCATTTATCATCTTGCTGTATGCTAGGCATTTATCATCTTGTTGTATACTAGCTTGCTGTATGAAGCTTGTTGTATGGTAATTATCAAAACACCATTGTTTTTGCCAACAATTTCCCCCTTTTTGATAATTTCCAAAACTTCTTGATGATGCCAAAACTTTGATGCCAAAACCTCTGTGAAACGTCTTTAATGGGAGACTTTCTTTTTGGTCTTCTCTAGAATGTTCAATTATTCTTCTGCTGTATGATTGAGGCACTTGTTATCTTGTTGTATGTTTGACAATGCAAGATACAGGGAGTTTATCCAACTGAACGATCATCTTCGGGACAGCTACTTGCTGTATGATGACTTAATACGAAGTCTTGCTGTATGTTTGATAATTTGAGAAGAGTTCGATACAGGAGTTGTTTTTCCCAACTGTTTCCCTCTTTTTCGATAATGTCAAGAGCAGGCTTCTTGATCTTCTGTTCGAATGATCTGGTCTTCAGCACTTAGTCTAAATGAAATGTGAACTGCTCGCAGGCAAATTCTAAAGTAATAGCATCTAACAGGGAAGTGTATTACATCTTAAACTTATGATTTGCGCGCAGGCACAATCTTACAGTGTGATCTAGTTCAGTACAACTGAACCTATGAACTGTTCGCAGACAAGTTCTTACATCTTAATACTTAAACTTGTTTGATTGCAGCTATAAGAAATTGAGTTGAGTTTAAATTCGCGTTGTTTGAGATAGTGAAGTCCAGATTGTCATGTAAAGCGTTTTAAAAAAATAAAAACAGGACATGTGGACTTAAAACTGTTTGCAATACACAATAGAATAAAACAATCAAGCATAATTGATGTCTTGTAGTGTAAATATTGTATCCGCGAATAATACGTCGTTCCCCCTTAAACGGTACATACAGGATTCAATTCTTACATTATTGTTTGGATTAACACTATATTCATGGGTCATACTGTATTCCCCCTTAATTAATGCACACGTCAGCTGTAGGAAGGTTTGATGCCTTCTCTGTCCTACAGTGCTGTCTTGACTGTTCTGAGTGTACAGTTAATTAATGGTATATACTGTATTCTTGGGTCTTACATCATTACCCCTCAATTAATGAGTAAAAGCATAAAAACTTACAGGGAGTCTAGTTGTAGCGTTCCCAATTCTTGTCGAAGCATAGAAATCAAGTAAATTTGGGTCCTGGTTTGATAGTGCCTTTCGGTACCCAAATTTGCCGGATAGCAATTGGTTTGCTGTAGTTACTTTTGGTCCGTTCTTGCGATGTCTACGTGGGGCAAGTACATAGCTGCAGTAATCATGATTATTATGCATGTAAAATCGAGAGTTATAGTTATTATTCCAGTATGATTGTCGTCTAGGAGGTGGAGCCATTTTCATAGATTTTACAGCTTGTCTCCTGGGTCTCCAGTTGATTTCCCAGAGCTGTTGTTGATACTGCGCTGCGACCTATTTTCTTTATGGATAATGGGGCTCCTGTATCCAATATCTAGGTGCGTTGTACTGAAAGTACTGTCGTGCGGGCCTTTGATATTTGGATACAACTTTCTTTCTGAACGACTGTTGGCGCTGTTGATATGCTCATGGAGCATGCTGTTGGATACGCCTTACAGGTTTGAATGGCAGGTGATTCCGCTGTCTAGAATATGACCGTGGTGGCGGAATGGCAGCTTTTACAGTTTGTGGTGCCACGAGTTCCTTCACAGGACTTGGAATTTCTTCCGATATAGGAATGGGTTCCACACTTTTGACGAATAACGTACTAGATTTTCCTTTGTTGGAGAACGAGTTGTATCCTAAGCCACGAGTTGTACTGAAAGTACTGTCGTGCGGGCCTTTGATATTTGGATACAACTTTCTTTCTGAACGACTGTTGGCGCTGTTGATATGCTCAGGGAGCATGCTGTTGGATACGCCTTACAGGTTTGAATGGCAGGTGATTCCGCTGTCTAGAATATGACCGTGGTGGCGGAATGGCAGCTTTTACAGTTTGTGGTGCCACGAGTTCCTTCACAGGACTTGGAATTTCTTCCGATATAGGAATGGGTTCCACACTTTTGACGAATAACGTACTAGATTTTATTGATGACATTCTGGTGTATTCTAAGAGTCCGGAAGAACATGCGCAGCATTTACGGATTGTATTGGAGCTTTTGAGAAACGAGCAATTGTACGCCAAACTTTCTAAGTGTGAATTCTGGCTAAAGGAAGTAATGTTCCTCGGCCATGTAGTGTCAGCTAAAGGAGTCCGAGTAGATCCTCAGAAGATCGAAGCAATATTGGATTGGAAGCCTCCAAAGAACGTGAAAGAGGTCCGAAGCTTCTTAGGACTTGCTGGATACTATCGTCGATTCGTGGAAGGGTTTTCTAAAGTCTCCCGCCCACTTACTCGACTCCTGCAGAAAACTCAAAAGTTTGAGTGGAATGAGTTGTGTCAGATTAGCTTTGATGAATTGAAGAAGAGATTGACGACGGCACCGATTCTATCACTTCCGCAGGGAACTGAAGGATTCATAGTTTACAGTGATGCTTCGAACCAAGGACTTGGGTGCGTGTTGATGTAGAATGATAAGGTGATCGCTTATGCGTCGCGACAACTGAAACCTTATGAAGTGAATTACCCGACACATGATTTGGAGCTAGCAGCAGTGGTTTTTGCCTTGAAGATCTGGAGGCATTATCTGTACGGGACTCACTGTCAGATCTTTACGGATCATAAGAGTCTCAAATACATATTCAGTCAGAAAGAGTTGAACATGCGGCAAAGAAGATGGTTAGAACTGATTAAGGACTATGACTTGGAGATTTTATATCATCCAGGCAAAGCGAATGTAGTGGCCGATGCACTTAGCCGCAAGCCCGTCTCTATTCAGATGCTGGAGACACTGACCTCCCAATTTAGCCTTCAGCGAGAGATGATTCGTGAAGGGATTGAAGTGTGGTTACAGAGAGTCCAGGGACAACTGTGCGTGATGGAGATAACCTCATCTTTAACCGAAGAAATCAAATCTAGACAGGCAGATGATCCTCTGATGATTCGGTTACATGATGAAGTGATCCAAGGAAAGGCCCCCGGATTCATAATTCATGACGATGGAGTTTTGAGATTTCAGAACCGACTCTGCGTTCCCGATGTTGATGTTCTGAAACAGACGATTATGAAGGAAGCTCATAGTTTGCCCTATTCTATCCACCCGGGCACCAGTAAAATGTATAAGGACTTGAAACAGAACTTCTGGTAGGGCAACATGAAGAAAGATGTAGCGGACTATGTTTCGAAATGCTTGACTTGTCAACAGGTTAAGATCGAGCATCAACGGCCTGCCGGAATGTTGAAGCCGCTCCCGATTCCTGAATGGAAATGGGAGGACATATCGATGGACTTTATTACTAATATGCCGAAAACCAGGACAGGAATGAACATGATTTGGGTGATAGTTGATCGTTTAACCAAATCGGCTCATTTTCTAGGCATTAAGGATATGTGGGGACCAGAGAGGTTGGCACGAGTATTTATTTCGGAGATAGTTCGATTGCATGGTACGCCGAAAACCATTGTTTCTGATCGAGACGGTCGTTTTGTGTCTCACTTTTGGAAAGCAGTTCATAAGGCCTTGGGGACCGAATTGAACTTCAAGATGCCTTATCACCCGCAGACTGACGGACAATCTGAGAGAACTATACAAACGGTGGAAGACATGCTAAGGGCCTGTGCCTTAGATTGGTCAAACGATTGGGAAATTCATCTACCGTTGATTGAATTCACCTACAACAATAGTTGGCATGCTTCCATTAAGATGGCACCGTTTGAGGCATTATACGGAAGGAGATGCAGATCGCCCTATCTTTGGGACGATTCATCGGACTTGATCGAACAGTAACTGAGTTGATCGAGCAGACTCGAGAGAAGATAGCCTTAATTCGGGAAAGGTCTTGGCCCCAGTCGCGAAATCCTATGCGGACGTGCGTCGTCGCCCATTGGAGTTCAATCTGGGACCATGTACTTTTGAAGGTTTCTCCTACTCGGGGAACCTTTCGTTTCGAAAGAAAAGGAAAGCTGAGTCCGAGATATATCGGACCATTTGAGATCCTCGAGAGAGTTGGGGAGTTGGCATACAGATTAGCATTGCCGCCGTCATTGTGCCATGTTCATAACGTGTTCCACGTATCCCAGTTACGGAAGTATATACCAGATCCCAGTCATATCATTGATTTCGGCGAGATCGAAGTCGAGCAGGATGGGACGTTTGAAGAAAGACCAGTCAAGATACTCGAGAGTCGAGTTAAGCAACTGAGGAACAAGTCAATCGTTTTGGTCAAAGTTCAGTGGTCACGACATGGAATGGAAGAAGCCACCTGGGAAACGGAAGCTGATATGAAGTCCAGATATCCCGAGTTATTTTCGTCTTGAGTTTCGGGACGAAACTCCTTTTTAGTAGGAGAGTATGTAATATCCGGATTTATTACAGTGTATTTCATCTGTATTCAAACCATGTATTATTTCGGATTGATGATTTTGATTATTGGAGTATGATATTTCGTGCATTGATATCATTATGCATAAGTATAGAAACTTGCAAAATTGCTCAAGCAACCTCGTGATAGCGCACGCTAAGAATGTATCTTAACGCGTGCTATCGGGCCATTATTAGCGCACGCTATGCAGGTAGGAGTAACGTGCGCTAAGGACTCAATTATTGAGCGGGACGGCTAACACATGCGCCAGCCGGGACATGGGTCCGGATAAGATTCCCGCTGACGCACCCGGACAAATTCTGAAGTCAACCATTATTAGCGCACGCTAAGGGATGCTTAGTAGCGTGCGCTAACTTGTCAATAATGCAGAATATTATAAATGGGACATCAACCGTGTTGGCTTGCATTTCTTTCACCTATTCCTCAATCTTGAGAGTTCAGAGAGTTGTAGTAATACTCCTATACACTTAGAACACATATTGTTGATGTTTATACATTGGTTATCACGTGGAATGTTCTTGGAAGTGGAATAGCACCTTGGAGGGGCATACAACCAACCGGAGTTGGATTCTACCTTACGGTTCAGTGATTTTCGTCATTTTAAGGTATGTTCAATCTATCTCCAGACTTAGAGTTGGATTCTAACGTTTTGGATGATCATGTTAACAAGATATGGATTTTCATAGGTGAATTATCCAAGTATATCATGTTTGGAATAGTGAGATGAATAAGCCTTTAATACCTTGATTATAATCATCATGATTCGAATCTTAGTACACTGAATATGTGAAGAGAAAACTTCTATCATTGGTAAATCGAATCTAATAGATGATTTCATAGTAATCTTGGACTAGACGTTAACATCCTTATTGTTAGATAAATCTAAAGGTTTGATCATGGAAGGATTTATCTAGTATATATAGGACGTTTATCAACTTCAGTATGATAACATGGACTGATATAGAGGTGTTGATATCAACCGTTTAGCTTTTCGAATTGTCGTATGAAGATTTGAAGTCGGAATAGAATATGGTTTTATATCGGTATGCATATCCTTGAATCCGAAGTTATCTGTATTCGTAAAATCATTCATAAGGGTATGAACATGGTATTCATGGAAGTAACATGAATTATCACGCAAGATTTCATTGTCTCGATCATGGCAAGAACAGTTTACTGCTCAGCAGTAAACTGCCATGCAGAGATAGCGCACGCTATGCTATGCAGTTTAACGTGCGCTATCGAGCACTAGTTAGCGTGCGCTACGTTTGGTACGTAACGTACGCTAGACCATCAGACGAGTCAGTTGGCTGATCAGTGAAGTACTGACCATGCATCGTTAGCGTGCGTTAGGCTTTGTTGTTTGCGTGCGCTATCGGGCAGACGTAACGCACGCTACACAGAATACTTAGCGTGCGCTAAGCTATTCGGGCAGATTGCAGTTTATGGACTTTTGACCGTTAATCGAATTGTTAAACATTTGTACGACGTGAGATAAATCCTATATCATTTATTTTGTTAAGGTTTGGTCTCGTTACGTGATTGATTGAGGAGGACGATCTTCGAGTATTCATTTTCGTGGAAGTATTGTTATTGTCTTCAAATCGAGGCAAGTACCTTAATTGTTTTATGTATTGTTGTTATACATATTGTCGTGCATGTATGTCGTTATTGTGTGTCCACCTCGTGTTGGTCCGACGGGATCATCGGGGGATCTATGCTAGCGTCATACCGGATCATCGGACGGGTTTTTCCACCACGGGTTGGTCTGACGGGATCATCGTGGGTTCTAGGCAGTGAACGCTGGATCGATGGAATTACCATGTGTATGTATTGATATCATGTTGTGATTATCAGTTGTGTATGTTATGTTTGAGTTTCTCGTAGGAGAAGACTCGTTGGTATTTTATCGTTTACGTTATTATTATTCACCGTGAGATATGAATAATATGTTGTGGTACTTGTACTAGCATCGTTGTGCTAACCCCTTCGGGGGTGAACATTTTGTTTGTGTTCAGGATCCAGGAGAGCGGGGAAACAACCACTGGAACTGTATGACGACGAGGGTGCAGAGTGATGTCCCGACCGGGTTTATTTATCTATTGTTTATTCGTTATTTCAATAAGTACTCGAGTACGAAGTCATTTGTGATGATTTTAAATTGGTGATGTATTATTGAGTTCTATTGAACAATTGTACTGTTTCTGTATTTGGTCAGGATTGATGTACTGTAATTCCGTTATTTCCATTCGTCAGTACCTTTTTATACTTGTTCAATTCTTCAGCCATGTAAATCCTTATGTAAAGGATTTACGGTGCTGTAATATTCCCGAATATATTGGGGGTGTTATAGAATATGGTATCGGAGATAAGATTATGGATATCTTGGCCGTTGGGTTAAAATAGGGGTCATTTATGTCTTTTGGGGTAACCGGCCGCGAATGACATCACTGCACTGCCTACGTCCTCATGCGAACAGTGGTTGTAAGTTCCTAAACTCTATCTCGTTCTTTACATATTGTATCTCTTTATACTCGAATATTAGAACGATGTTGTTTCCTGTATATTGAGTATTTATGCTTACAGTATGTTGAGAGGCGGATGTGGACGTGGTCGCGGTCGTGGACGCGGACGAAGAAATGCCGAAAGGGAAGCGTCGCCTTCTAACCAGGCCAGTCATAGCTCAGGCGAGCCGCAACAATCTATTAATAATGAACCAGATCCTGCTGTACCAGAGATCCTTCGTCAAGTGGTGAACCAGATGACTCGATTCGCCCGTGTCGTGGACCGAATGCAAGTGGCGGTGGGACTACGGCGAGGAGAGAGACAGCAAGGGATCCCAAATATGGGAAATCGAGGTGACCGGTGGTGCAAGAGGTGGCGAAGATGCAACCACCCAAATTCGACAGATTTACGAGACTCCCACCGGGATCATTGGTTGAAAGAACTGGAGAAAATATTTGCCGGAATCAACCGCCTGCAATAGGAGAGCCTCTATCGCTCAATATTTTCTCGATAGGAAGCGTCCGAATGGTGGGAAGCCATCCGGCCTGTAGACCATGATGCCGATTGGACAGAGTTTAGATTGATGATGGAAGCTCAGTATTGCCCTCGTCCTGTGAGGGAAGCCAAAGTTCGGGAGTTTTTCTCCGCCCAGCCTTCTGATGTGCCAGTATCCCAGGCGATCAAGACGTTTAACCAGCAGCTGGCATTTGTTCGACATCTGGTCAGAACAGATGCAGAAATGATGATCCATTTCGATATGAGGATGAAACTAGAAGTTCAGAGGTGCATGTCCGGATTCGAATGTACCACACTCCGCCAATACCAGGATAAGGCGTTGGCATATGAGATCAAGGAAGCAGCCATGGAGAAATTCTCAGAATCCAAGAAACAGAAAGTCTCTGGTACTTTTACAGAGCACAAGAACAGTGGGGGCCGTAAGGCCCAGTCATCCTTCCATTCTTTCAAGAAACCTCCGCACCCATCTAGGAGCGGAAAGAACTTCGGAGCGACATCAACTATTACTGATGTTACCAGGAAATGCTTTAACTGCGCCCAGACGGGGCACTATCGACGGAATTGCCCCCTTCCTGCCGTGACTTGTTTTGATTGTGGACGAGAGGGACATCGGGCGGTGTTTTGTGAAGAGGCTGCAAAGTCTTTTAGAGCCCGTACCCCTCAGCCAGTCCAGAAGGAGGCTAGTATTCCACAGACGCAGCAAAGTGTTCAGATGCCTCAGAATTTTGGCCGCGGGCGAGGCATAGGACAATGGGACCGAAAGGGGACATCGAGTGCCGGATCTGCTCCCCCACGTCTGTACGAGATGAGGAGGACAGACGATCAAGATTCATTGCCGCATCGTCTTGTCGAGATCCTTTCCCAGCCAGTTAGCGTTTTATTCGATACAGGAGCTACACATTCTTTCATATCTTTGTCTTGTGTAAATCGTTTGAATATTTCCGGTTTTCATGCTTGTGAACCTTATGTGGTTGGTTTACCGAGTGGAGAGAGGATTGTCGGGAATTTAGAAACTAGAAATTTCCGTGTATCATTTGGAGGCAGAGAGTGGCTCTCAAATCTGATCGTGATAGAAATGCAAGGAGATGACCTGATACTCGGAGACGATTGGCTTAATCAGTATGGAGAAATTGTAAACTACCGAAGGAGGAATATCTCGCTGATCGCTGACGATGGTTCCGAGATTCTGTTTGAGGGATGGAAACCGGGAAGCTCAGGAAAGTTGATCAAGGCGATAAAAGCTGTCAAATTGTTGAAACAGTGCATCGCACCGGTGTTACGCAATGAAGAAAGAAGATGAAATTATGGAACTTTCATCCATTCCCGTTGTGAACGAATTTCCGATGTATTTCCGACGAGTTACCCGGCTACCTCCACGAAGGGATGTAGAATTTACTATTGAAATGGAACCCGGAGCGACACCAATTTCTAAGGCGCCGTATCGTATGGCACCTACCGAGATGTACGAATCAAGAAGCAATGGAGGAGTTCTTGGACAAGGGCTATATTCACCAAGTTGCCACCCCGGGAGCGCCGTTCTTTTGTCCGAAAGAAGGATGGATCGCTCCGATCGTATCGACTATCGAGAGTTGAACAAGATGACGATTAAGAACAAGTATCCGTTGCCACGGATTGATGATCTGCTTGACCACCGCAAGGGGCAACGGTATTTTCTAAAATTGATCTCGAGATCGTGATAGCATCAATCGAGGATTAAGGAGTCTCGATGTTCAAATCGGCGCTCGTAACTCGCTACGGGCATTATGAGTTTGTAGTGATGCCGCTTTGGTCTCACTAACGCACCCTTTGTATTTATGCAATTGATGAACAGAGTGTTCATTGAATTTTTGGACAAATTTGTGGTCGTATTTATTGATGACATTCGTGTATTCTAAGAGTCCTAAGAACATGCGCGATTTACGGATTGTATTGGAGCTTTTGAGAAACGAGCAATTGTACGCCAAACTTTCTAAGTGTGAATTCGCTAAAGGAAGTAATGTTCCTCGGCCATGTGGTGTCACTAAAGGAGTCCGAGTAGATCCTCGAAGATCGAAGCAATATTGGATTGGAAGCCTCCAAAGAACGTGAAAGAGGTCCAAGCTTCTTAGGACTTGCCGATACTATCGTCGATTCGTGGAAGGGTTTTCTAAAGTCTCCCGCCCACTTACTCGACTCTGCAGAAAACTCAAAAGTTTGAGTGGAATGAGTTGTGTCGATTAGCTTTGATGAATTGAAGAAGAGATTGACGACGGCACCGATTCTATCACTTCCGCAGGAACCGAAGGATTCATAGTTTACAGTGATGCTTCAACCAAGGACTTGGGTGCATGTTGATACGTAATGATAAGGTGATCGCTATGCGTCGCGACAATCGAAACCTTATGAAGTGAATTACCCGACACATGATTTGGAGCTAGCAGCAGTGGTTTTTGCCTTGAAGATCTGGAGGCATTATCTGTGCGGACTCACCGCCGATCTTTACGGATCATAAGAGTCTCAAATACATATTCAATGTAAAGAGTTGAACATGCGGCAAAGAAGATGGTTAGAACTGATTAAGGACTATGACTTGGAGATTTTATATCATCCAGGCAAAGCGAATGTAGTGGCCGATGCACTTAGCCGCAAGCCCGTCTCTATTCAGATGCTGGAGACACTGACCTCCCAACTTAGCCTTCAGCGAGAGATGATTCGTGAAGGGATTGAAGTGTGGTTACAGAGAGTCCAGGACAATCAGGCGTGATGGAGATAACCTCATCTTTAACCGAAGAAATCAAATCTAGACAGGCAGATGATCCTCTGATGATTCGGTTACATGATGAAGTGATCCAAGGAAAGGCCCCCGGGTTCATAATTCATGACGATGGAGTTTTGAGATTTCAGAACCGACTCTGCGTTCCCGATGTTGATGTTCTGAAACAGACGATTATGAAGAAAGCTCATAGTTCGCCCTATTCTATCCACCCGGGCACCAGTAAAATGTATAAGGACTTGAAACAGAACTTCTGGTGGGGCAACATGAAGAAAGATGTAGCGGACTATGTTTCGAAATGCTTGACTTGTCAACAGGTTAAGATCGAGCATCAACGGCCTGCCGGAATGTTGAAGCCGCTCCCGATTCCTGAATGGAAGTGGGAGGACATATCGATGGACTTTATCACTAATATGCCGAAAACTGTGACAGAATGAACATGATTTGGGTGATAGTTGATCGTTTAACCAAATCGGCTCATTTTCTAGGCATTAAGGATACGTGGGGACCAGAGAGGTTGGCACGAGTATTTATTTCGGAAATAGTTCGATTGCATGGTACGCCGAAAACCATTGTTTCTGATCGAGACGGTCGTTTTGTGTCTCACTTTTGGAAAGCAGTTCATAAGGCCTTGGGGACCGAATTGAACTTCAGTACAGCTTATCACCCGCAGACTGACGGACAATCTGAGAGAACTATACAAACGGTGGAAGACATGCTAAGGGCCTGTGCCTTAGATTGGTCAAACGATTGGGAAATTCATCTACCGTTGATTGAATTCACCTACAACAATAGTTGGCATGCTTCCATTAAGATGGCACCGTTTGAGGCATTATACGGAAGGAGATGCAGATCGCCCCTATGCTGGGACGATTCATCGGACTTGATCGGAACAGAACCAGAGTTGATCGAGCAGACTCGAGAGAAGATAGCCTTAATTCGGGAAAGGCTGCTGACTGCCCAGAGTCGCCAGAAATCCTATGCGGACGTACGTCGTCGCCCATTGGAGTTCAATACTGGGGACCATGTACTTTTGAAGGTTTCTCCTACTCGGGGAACCTTTCGTTTCGAAAGAAAAGGAAAGCTGAGTCCGAGATATATCGGACCATTTGAGATCCTCGAGAGAGTTGGGGAGTTGGCATACAGATTAGCATTGCCGCCGTCATTGTGCCATGTTCATAACGTGTTCCACGTATCCCGATTCTAAGTATATACCGATCCCACCATATCATTGATTTCGCGAGATCAAGTCGAGCAGATGGGACGTTTGAAGAAAGACTACCAAGATACTCGAGAGTCGAGTTAAGCAACCGAGGAACAAGTCAATCGTTTTGGTCAAAGTTCTGGTCACGACATGGAATGGAAGAAGCCACCGGGAAACGGAAGTCGATATGAAGTCCAGATATCCCGAGTTATTTTCGCCTTGAGTTTCGGATGAAACTCCTTTTAGTAGGAGAGTATGTAATATCCGGATTTATTACAAGGTATTTCATCCGTATTCAAACCATGTATTATTTCGGATTGATGATTTTGATTATTGGAGTATGATATTTCGTGCATTGATATCATTATGCATAAGTATAGAAACTTGCAAAATTGCTCAAGCAACCTCGTGATAGCGCACGCTAAGAATGTATCTTAACGCGCGCTATCGGGTCATTATTAGCGCACGCTATGCAGGTAGGAGTAACGTGCGCTAAGGACTCAATTATTGAGCGGGACGGCTAACACATGCGCCAGAAGTTACAAGGGTCCGGATAAGATTCCCGCTGACGCACCCGGACAAATTCTGAAGTCAACAATTATTAGCGCACGCTAAGGGATGCTTAGTAGCGTGCGCTAACTTGTCAATAATGCAGAATATTATAAATGGGACATCAACCGTGTTGGCTTGCATTTCTTTCGCCTATTCCTCAATCTTGAGAGTTCAGAGAGTTGTAGTAATACTCCTATACACTTAGAACACATATTGTTGATGTTTATACATTGGTTATCATGTGGAATGTTCTTGGAAGTGGAATAGCACCTTGGAGGGGCATACAACCAACCGGAGTTGGATTCTACCTTACGGTTCAGTGATTTTCGTCATTTTAAGGTATGTTCAATCTATCTCCAGACTTAGAGTTGGATTCTAACGTTTTGGATGATCATGTTAACAAGATATGGATTTTCATAGGTGAATTATCCAAGTATATCATGTTTGGAATAGTGAGATGAATAAGCCTTTAATACCTTGATTATAATCATCATGATTCGAATCTTAGTACACTGAATATGTGAAGAGAAAACTTCTATCATTGGTAAACCGAATCTAATAGATGATTTCATAGTAATCTTGGACTAGACGTTAACATCCTTATTGTTAGATAAATCTAAAGGTTTAATCATGGAAGGATTTATCTCGTATATATAGGACATTTATCAACTTCAGTATGATAACATGGACTGATATAGAGGTGTTGATATCAACCGTTTAGCTTTTCGAATTGTCGTATGAAGATTTGAAGTCGGAATAGAATATGGTTTTATATCGGTATGCATATCCTTGAATCCGAAGTTATCTGTATTCGTAAAATCATTCATAAGGGTATGAACATGGTATTCATGGAAGTAACATGAATTATCACGCAAGATTTCATTGTCTCGATCATGGCAAGAATAAGCCATCGCTCGGCAAAGAAACTGCCATGCATAGATAGCGCACGCTATGCTATGCAGTTTAACGTGCGCTATCGAGCACTAGTTAGCGTGCGCTACGTTTGGTACGTAACGTACGCTAGACCATCAGACGAGTCAGTTGGCTGATCAGTGAAGTACTGACCATGCATCGTTAGCGTGCGCTAGGCTTTGTTGTTTGCGTGCGCTATCGGGCAGACGTAACGCACGCTACACAGAATACTTAGCGTGCGCTAAGCTATTCGGGCAGATTGCAGTTTATGGACTTTTGACCGTTAATCAAATTGTTAAACATTTGTACGACGTGAGATAAATCCTATATCATTTATTTTGTTAAGGTTTGGTCTCGTTACGTGATTGATTGAGGAGGACGATCTTCGAGTATTCATTTTCGTGGAAGTATTGTTATTGTCTTCAAATCGAGGCAAGTACCTTAATTGTTTTATGTATTGTTGTTATACATATTGTCGTGCATGTATGTCGTTATTGTGTGTCCACCTCGTGTTGGTCCGACGATCATCTGGGGATCTATGCTAGCGCATACCGGATCATCGGACGGGTTTTTCCACCACGGGTTGGTCCGACGGATCATCGTGGGTTCTAGGCAAAGGAACGCTGGATCGATGGAATTACCATGTGTATGTATTGATATCATGTTGTGATTATCAGTTGTGTATGTTATGTTTGAGTTTCTCGTAGGAGAAGACTCGTTGGTATTTTATCGTTTACGTTATTATTATTCACCGTGAGATATGAATAATATGTTGTGGTACTTGTACTAGCATCGTTGTGCTAACCCCTTCGGGGGTGAACATTTTGTTTGTGTTCAGGATCCAGGAGAGCGGGGAAACAACCACTGGAACTGTATGACGACGAGGGTGCAGAGTGATGTCCCGACCGGGTTTATTTATCTATTGTTTATTCGTTATTTCAATAAGTACTCGAGTACGAAGTCATTTGTGATGATTTTAAATTGGTGATGTATTATTGAGTTCTGTTGAACAATTGTACTGTTTATGTATTTGGTCAGGATTGATGTACTGTAATTCCGTTATTTCCATTCGTCAGTACCTTTTTATACTTGTTCAATTCTTCAGCCTTGTAAATCCTTATGTAAAGGATTTACGGCGCTGTAATATTCCCGAATATATTGGGGGTGTTACATTAAATACTTCTTTATCAAATGGGACTCGACTTCTAGTGGATACCAAAGATTCCTTTCCAAACGGTCTTCAGTCCTGTTTCGATATGAATGTTGTATCCAATTATGTTGTAGGTATATTGGAATAGATCGATACTATATGAAGAGATGTTGTATTCAGGACAGCTTCCATACTTGACGTTTACTTAGACTTTATTGCTGTATCTTGGCAACGCGAAGGCTTGTTGTATTCTGGCGCTATGAAAAGGTCTTCAAAATAGAGTCAACAACTTCGATCGACTTTTCGATACAGCTGCTTGCTGTATGTTGGGCATTTATCATCTTGCTGTATGTTAGGCATTTCTCATCTTGCTGTATGAAGCTTGCTGTATGGTAATTATCAAAACACCATTGTTCTTCCCAACAATACCCGAGCTGGAAGAACTTGTAGCCTTGGGCCGCTTAGCGGGAGCAGAGGAGCTCAGAGAACAGGCTCGCTTAGTGACCTGCACCGTAGCGAAGAGCTCGTAGGACCTCTCCCCATGGTCAAAGGGGGAGCGAGGTCGAGGGTAGGGTTACCGTAACACCCCAATCCGCTCGGGAATATTACACGCCGTAAACCCTTTCCGCAAGGATCTAACAAAGCTAAACGTCCATAAACAACCAAATGCTTGCCCGGCCAGGTCAAATAATATAATAATACGCACTGCTAAGGTCACTTACACATAAACACACAGACCGATGAGGTCACACAACTCTATCAACACGACTGACTAACAACATTACCCACACAGGGGTCGAAATACAATACAGCGGAAGACTGAATCAACTCTAACAATACAACTAAACTCTACCAACTCTCAACTCTTGATTAGTATCGCACTCGTCATCCCCTTGTGCTAATCCCGTGATCGCTCCCCGAACTCGCATGTACCGGACGCAGCAGACATCCACCCCGAATACTCGGGGTTAGTAAAACTCCACTGCTTTACTAGTGCACGTATCACCCCATACGAAATCTAACAAGCAAATAGCAACTACGAATTTAATACGTAAATCAATTATCAAAATGTTCCCGAGAAGTTTTAGAATTTCAAACTCAAGTAAGAGATATTTGAAAAGGAACACATCATCTCGGGATTTTTTAAAGGTAAATTCTTTTGGACCTCGAGTCCCAATTTACAAAACCTTTTCGTAAACATTAGGGCCTTAGCCCGATTCTCGCTTCAAAGCATACTAAATAATATATCATTATGAGTCCGAGATCCATATTTAAAATGTTACCCGAACAATCATCGCTACACGATCATTGTTCGTACACATCATGTACCGAACTCCGAGGCCTCGACGGACCTTACCCGACCACACACATTGTTCGTACACATCATGTACCGAACTCCGAGGCCTCAACGGACCCTACCCGGCCACAACATCGTTCGTACACATCATGTACCGAACTCCGCAGGCCTCGCTGACCCTACCCGGATCACACACCTTGTCCGTACACGCCATGTACCGGACTCCGCAGGCCTCGCTGACCCTACCCGATCACACACTTTGTTCGTACACATCATGTACCGAACTCCGCAGGCCTCGCTGACCCTACCTGGATCACACACTTTGTTCGTACACATCATGTACCGAACTCCAGAGGCCTCGTCAGACCCTACCTGTAACACACACACATCGACACGACACAATTCATAATCATTAAATGTCAAGCCATTCCACATTACACCGAAATGTACAATCAAGTATGTAAACCAAACAACACAAACATCATGATCATCACAACGACTCTTAACCAACATAACACACATTCGGTACACAATACATTGAACAAACACGTGTACAACCATCTCATATGTACATCGCAATCCTGCACAAATGGCACAACGCCTCACACGTATACCAATATATCACTATTATCACAAAGCCTTCAAATTTCGGAAAACACAACCAACTCAAACGGAACATATTTACGAAGGCAAGTAAAATCGTCATACATATCATACGTAATTACTAGTCGCAAGATACAAGTCGTATAATAAGATACTTGCCTTAATAACCGCTACCAAACGCTCCGAAGAACACGGTTCGACCGCGAAGCTCGGACCCCGAGGAAGACAATGAATGGAAGGGTCCCGACTCGAGTTCTTCACAAGAATTCGACCCTAACAACATAAATTCAATAAATCATCGATCATACGAGGAAGAATAATCGTAGAACGCTCGAATCCTCTTTGCGACATTTTATCGAACACCTTCAAGGCGTCGATAAGATACTCAATAAAACGACGAATCCTTGGCGATTCAACCGAGGAACAGCAAGGAATTCGACATAATATTGTTTAATAATCATAAATACATCACTATTCTGAGTTAAAACGAATTAAACGGACAAATCGAACAAAATCCCCAAAACTAGATTTTAAGAAAACTTGCCTTGATTCATTTGGATCAAGGATGTTACGTGATGATCAATTGATTTTATGAACTCCAAAACTTCGTGTATTCATAGTATAAAAACATTTATTCGACTCCCAAAGACTCCACATGACAGAAGGATAGGAAATGAAATGAGTGAAAAACGATCGGCCATATTTATAGCTCACGGACACGGCGCGAGAAACGCCTGCATAGCCGTGTCTCGGCCGTGTCTCGGCAGTCGCCGATCTGGGCGACCCGGCGCAGACACGGCGCACGCAGGCTGCCTGTGGCCGTGTTGCATGTGTCCGGGCAGCCCTCCGCATGCACCAAAATTACGTCCGAACGACCCAAACCCGAACTCGAATACGAATCGGGTTACTTACGAAGTACTCGCAAAGACGAATCTAAGAGCTAATAGAACACACGATTCCGACCACCCGAAGGCTCGGAATTCGACAACGGAAGTAATTACCCAAAACTTTGGGAAATTACGAAAATGGCCCAAAACGTCCGAAAATCACGATACGCAATCGAAACACCAAACCAAAGCTCGCAACATGAATAATAACATTAAATGAACTTACGAGAAACTCGAAACAACAGTTTCGGACGAGATTCGCAAGAATCGAACTCAAGTGCGGAAAAGTCGCTAAAAAGCTCGGAACTCAACAAAACGATACCGAAACGAACTCGGATGACAAAAAGTGCAGAATTAATCATTCTCGAAATGACGAAACGGTCATGAGCGAGTCGTCAAAACGGACTCCGGCCGAAAATGAAATTTACCGAAAATCGAAAATTGCGGATATTAGAGTTACCCCGACTTTGGCTCCCTTGGTAGAAGCAGGCCTCTGTTTCGGTTTTGAGGAGCCCTCCACCCTCTCTTTAGGAGGATTCACCGACCTAGGAACCTTGTCCTTCGCAGGTTCAGTAGGCTTGGTAGCATCAGACTGACAGGTCCACATAAACCGATCTGCAAAAAGCAATATAACAGGTCCTTAAATTATCCCTGTACAACAAAAAAAAGTAATGACAAGAATATAATAAACAAAGCCGTTAAATACTAACAATGTTGGGAATAGCCGGATAATGATTCGAACTCAACCTGCAATGAAATAGCAGGTCATGAAAATGCGTCAGCTGGAAGGCATTATAGAAAATGACATTCCATTCCCGAACCTTATTAACCCACCCAGCTCGGATTGAGCTGCGTTTAGGGATCGGAGCCTCACTGGGGTGGCCTGCACCCATTCCGTGGGAAAACCCCAAGATTTGCTAGAAGGAAGACGGAGAAAAAAGAAACGTGACCTCCAATCCCTAACGTTGGAAGGGAGGTGGGTAAAGAAATGGACGTCATTCCGAGAAGTCAAATAAAAAGAGCCTTTAAAGCTCTTAAGCCCAAAGCAAAAATAAAAGAAATCCAGGTCGGGTTCCTCATTCTTATAGTGACACAGCACAAGGAAACCGACCATACAACGACATGAGTTCGGGGAAAATTGATTGAGAGGGAGATTGTATTTAGTGGAAATAGAAACAAGGAAAAGGTGAAGAGGAAAACGAAGGCCACTGTTCACCTGATCCACAAACCAAGTGACGTGACCTAGAGGAGGGTGATCAGGGACATCAAAAGCCTGGGGTGTGACAAATCCCACCCCGCATGAAGTCTAAGAAATCTTATAAAGCTCTCTAGTGTGGCTGAGATAGTCCTAGATAAAGAATGGGGAGGAAGGACACGCGTATCCCCCGCGCTTGCTTGATAAGGGTCGGCTAACAGGCCGGTAACAGTCACCTTGCCAGAAGGATTGAGGGGATGAGGGATCTACAATAATTAGAGGGATGCTGGAAGGAGGGCTAGAAGGTATATCACCTAGCTCCGACCAGTCTACATTATCCATAGGCTCATCTACGAGACAAAGGGAGGATCCTACAGCTCGCTCCGACCTACCACCCGAATCCCCATCGGAAGAAAATAAACCTTCCAAAAGAGAATACACGGCCGATTGACCGGAGATATTTTGGGATTCGGAAGCATATGACATCATAAAAAGAATAAAAAAAGAGGGGAGAAAGAAGACAAAATATAAAAGAAGAGAAGAGGCGAGGGTACTTAGATAAATATACCCCTGAGCTGGGCACAAAGAAGATCGCCGGAGACGGAGAGGAAGGTCGCTGACGGAAACTGTAGCTACGATCGGAAAAACGCCGGAGAAGTCGCAAGTTCTAAGTGTATGAAAAACCAGGAAGCAGAAATGAGACAGAGGGAGGTAGCCCTCATTTTATAAGAGAAAGGGACGGAAATCGAGAAGGGAAGGGACAATCTAGAGCGTCCGATGATCTTTCAAACGAATGGCCTGGATCCAACGCCGCCCTGACAGGCATATAGCAGGTTGACACCTGGACCTAGGTATAAAGGTGCGACAGTTGGGAAGCGAGATTTGAGAGAAGAAATGACGCGGTTATAAATACGCACGAATTCAGAGGCGAATCATCATTACCTGGGGACCAGATCCCCAAGGAATTATTATATTGAGGTCGCCCGTCCGAACAAGCCTTACTCTACTCGGTCTTACAGCTCGAGTAGAGTAGGGGGGACTGGTTGATAGGACGACAAATGTGAACCTCCCAAAAACCCGATCTAAGGAACCCAAGAACGGGCAGACCTACCGACCTCTGGGTAAAAAGGGAAGCCCTGGCGAAAGGAGTCTGGCCTGACTGATCTTATCCCGAGCTCGGTAAACATTATGTGAATATCGACAGAAGATTAACAGACCTACCGACCTCTTGACAGGAAAGGAATGTCCCGACAAAGGAAGTCCCCTCATAAAAGAGTCTGGCCTACACGACCCTACCCCGAGCTGGGAAGGGTCCGAACTCACAAGGATAAGACCTCTGAAAGGTTAGGATGTTACCTATCTGTCAAAAATCCTGGAAATCCAGGGATGGATAGCTGGAGGCGGAAGCACCAGATATTCAGGGATTGGCGGCCGCAGTTCAAATCCCCGAATATCATGGATTTCCCCTAAAAACTAGGAAGAAGCCATTCCTCCCTTCTATAAATAAGGGAAAAGCTTTTCTTCCAAAGGGGACAAGTGATCAGAAATACTTAGAGAGAGAAGCATTTTACATATTCGCGTTTTCCTTGACAAACTTCTGGGAATAACCCAATTCTTGATGACTGATCAACTCGGTTACATGAAAATCCATAAGCTATATTCTCATCCCACAAGCATCCGGAAACATACATTAACATAACATGATGAATCAATCCAATTCATTCAATATCCAGCAGTTTAATTGTTCGAGGCATATTGGCCAAGAATAATTTTCCATTAAATTAGGTTTTCAGAGTTTAAGTTAAACTCCATATTTAACAACTATAATTTTAATCCAATTTTGAAAAATAACCGAAGGTGGGGCCCGACTCACAGCCCGAAAACAACTATCGGATCCTAAATTGTCGCGTCCGACCCGATCAGCCCACGCGCTGAGCACGCATGATTCTTTCCTAGAAGATCGAGTCCTCTCGCCGTTATTGGTGCTGTTCAGCGCAAATGTGAATTTATTTTTTATTTTATTAATACTTCTATTTGTTAGGATTAAATACTAAAAGATCTTATAATTAAGCTCCAAAAATATAATATTAAGAAAAAACTTATATGCTGTTTTTAGAATAGTCTCTGAACTGCAGTATATTTCATTCACGAATACTTGACCTTAACCACACAACCTTTATTTGATTTTGACTATTTCAAATTACAAAATTGTCATTGCCGACATCTTCAAAAGCTTTATTAACTTATTTTTAAATAAGGTCTACCATGTCAAAGACTTGGAGGATTAGGGTGGTGGCAATAGTGAGTTTATGGGCTAGCGGTATGTCCAAATCGCCGGGGAATACCACCGCCATCCCAGTGGTTTGGTTGGGAGATATGGTTCAGCGGGTATATTTGCCTCCACGGTTTGGAGCAAAAAATGACTGTTGGAAGCTTATTTGAACGTTGGAGATAGACGTTGGCACTAGAAAAAAAAAAAATCTCCTTATATATACTAAACCAATTCAACCTATACAAACACAAACAATACAAAGTAAAGTTAACAAAGTAAAAAAAAAAATGGTTTCATCCTCTTCTTCATCCGACTCGATATTTATTCCGGAGGAATCGTCCGAACTATGGTTATTCGGTAGTACCCTATCCACCTTTTTAGCCGTGTACGATTCAATTGAAGACACGGCAAGCTCTACCGAAACTCGGGAGTCTGTAACCCGTTTTCGTGAAAAAGCTTTACAAACCTTCATGAATGATTATTTTGTGGAACGACCAAAGTTTTCCGACAATACATTTCGTGATAGGTTTCGTATGGATAAAACTTGTTTTTAAGAATTGTTGGTGACGTTGAAGCGAGATGCGAATGGTTTCAAGAGGGCATAGATGCGAGGAAAAAAAAAGTTTCATGGCGTTACAAAAATGCACATTGGCCATTCGGCAACTCGCAACGGGTGAACCTCCGGATATATTTGATGACTATTTAAACATGGCACGAACAACGTCAGGTTAAAATTTTTTTTAAAGTTCTCATTATTAATTTATTTTTATTTTTTAAACTTGTCGTTATTATTATTTTTTTAAAGTTATCGTTATTAATTTTTTTATAGGAGAATGCCTTGATCATTTTTGCCAATCGATTATTGAAATATATGGTCGAGAGTTCTTACGTAGGCCGACATCCCATGACATTGCACGCTTATTCGAGTTCCATGAAGAAAAACATCACATTCCTGGAATACTTGGTAGCATTGATTGTACACATTTAGTTTGGCGAAATTGTCCTAGACATTTGAAAGGTCAATATAAGCGAGGTGATCACCAACGATATCAATATATTGAATCAGTCTCCATTGTATCTTACGGCGTGAAATGGAACGGCGCCAAACAGTTCATTTCATGTAAATGGGCGGCTTTTCAAACGTGGATATTATCTTGTCGATGGAATCTATCCTACGTGGTCAATGTTTGTTAAAGCATATAAGTATCCCACTGAACCGAAGGAAAAGAGATTCAAGAAGCTACAAGAGTCTGCAAGAAAAGATGTCGAGCGAGCTTTTGGTCGTCTTAAGTCAAAATGGATGATTCTCAATCGTCCTCTACGGGCTATGTCGGTCGAAAAGATTCGACAACTCATTTATACATGTGTCATATTGCACAATATGATTTTAAAAGACGATCGGGTGGCAATATCACCGGTTCATATAATGGATCCGCCGGTCGCGCCAGTTTATGACGATATTGTACTAGAGGAGTTACACGACGAACAAATCCATTATCGTCTCCAATATGATCTTACGGAGCACGTAGAGGCTCAAAACTTAGCATACCTCGATGACTAGTTATTTTTTTTTTAAGTATTATGTGATTTTCTATTAATTATGTTTTTTTTTCAAGTATTATGTATTTTACTTTTAATTATTAATGAAATATTTATGTTTTTATTAAATTGTTTATTTATGAAAATAAAAAATAAAAAAAATAAAATAAGTTGGTGGTGTTGGGAGGTATGAAAAAAGTATGGTTGCCACTAAAAAAGGGTTGGGAGGTATGAAAAAGTATGAATGAGGTGGAATGATATTATTGGTGGGTTGGCAGGTACGAGATTTTTTTGGAGGTATGATTGCCACCACCCTTAGAGATATACAAGTCCAGGTTCGGGTCCTACCCGTTAGGTCTACGGATCGGCCGACCAGGACCCGGACTCACCCCTATATATGAAATGTAGAGGTCTAGGTCTTTAAGGGTCGGCCACGGGTTCGGGTCCGGGTTCGACCCGTGATTTTTTTTTGAAAATGTATTTTTAAATTTTATATTTATTATCATTTTATACACGAAAAAATAACTAATGAACAAAGAAAATAATTGAAAAATCAGCTTGTATTTAATTTTAAGTTTTCACTTAAATTTAAATTGTCTACGTATCCTTGTGAAGAATCAAAGCCCTATGTAGTTCTTTTACTTAAAAATGACTGAAAAAAATGGACTTTTATAATTTTAAGTTTTCACTTAAAGTTAAATTGCCTATGTATCCTCATGAATCAAAGCTCTACGTCGTTCTTTTACTTACCTGACTTGCCTTACTTACCATTAGTCGAAGTTGATGTTGTCGTCGTCTTGGTCGTCGTTTGACTCATTTGACTAGACTCTCCTTCAGTGGTGCCTTCTTGATAGGCTTCTTGGTCCGCTAATAGGGCATCCCAGTTTTTTTTGATCTCGTAACTCGACTTTTGTTGCATCTTTAAGCATCATTTGAGCCTCGAGATTTTTTGGCGTCATTCGGGATCTCCGCTCGTCCAACATATAGCCTCCTTCAGTGGAAGCGCTCTCCACGAGGACTGTGAAAGCTGGCAGTGCAAGAATCTCTTGTGCCCATAATGGAAAATGTGGGAATGCAGTTCCCCTTCTCTTCCACCAATCCAATAGATAAAATGTACCTGCATTGTTATCCTCGGCCACAAAAGTAGTTGCATAATATTGACTAATGTCATTTCTTTGACTGAATTTGATGTTTGCATCGTAATTGGTACGTCATGAAAATTGAAAAGTGCTCCCAAACGTTGCATATGTTTGTTTTGACATAGCTTCATCGATTTCGTGCTCCATTTTTTCGTCAATGTTATGCAATTGTGACGATTTGGGATACATCGAAATTCATGGGGACAACTTCTTCTTCACTATTAGTGATTGTACTACCATATAGATATTTTCATGTATCATAGCATCATGTTTATCTTCTTGATTTTTATTTTTAAAACCAGGTGGAGTTTGATTTTGAGGCTCCCGAATAATTATGTCAGATGGTTTTTTCGATTTGCCATAAAGAGTCATTCACTCTAACTTAGATATTTTGGATTTTTTGGGAAATGCAGCAATATTCTTTCCCCTGTGAGAGCTCGACATAACGATAAAATGATAATAAAAAGACAGAGATATTAGATTGTAGAAATGAGAGTTGAGAGATAGATTGATTGAGAATGTGAAAACTGAGAGAGTTTGGGGGAGTATTTATAGGGTTAATTTCTTTTTTTTTTAAATTTTTCTTTTTTTTTTGAATTTTTTCTTTTGGACCCGCCGGTCCCCAGGTATGACCCGCCAGGTCCAACGGTTACTTTTTAATTTTTTTTTGAACCTTCATCCGGGTCGGACCCGGCAGGTCGCTAAAGTTAGGACCCGGACCCCACACCACGGGTTCGAGTCATCGGGTTCGACGGGTCCGGCGGGTCCGGGTCGACCCACCGAGTCGGAGTTTTCTGGGCTCCTCTATGGAGGATCCACAATCGACCAAGAAAAATACTCAACCTGTCCCGGTCAAAGATTGACAGAGGGTGTATATTTAGTATATTTTAGGTAATGATTGATAGAAATCATGATGGTAAATGTGTTGTGGATATTAAAAAGTATTAATGATGAATGTGTGGTGGAGATTAAAAAGTAAAAAATGATTGTTTGATTTGATTGTGAAAAATGATATATGTAAACTCACTAAAGAGACTACGTTTTGAAAGAAATGTAAATATTTGGTCGGGATAGAGGGGGTATTAGTTTAAGAAGGGTGTGTTGTAATTGGATTTCCATGATGTTTTAAGAATTTTGGTAAATATTAGAAACTAGAATATATTTAATTTGGATTCTTATAAACATATTTCAAACTACTAAAGTATGATGGTATTTAATAAAGACTTTTCATTAATTTTAACAAGTTTACGATAGTCCACAAGTATTAAAAAAATTTATGAATTGTAAAGATTCATAAAATGAGTTTGAACCTTTTTTCATCTAGACTTAGGATTTTCGTATTTTGTTATAACTTGTATTTATTTTATTAATTTTTTTTTCTGTTCCTACCAATCTTTTATCCTTTTTCACCACCAAATCCCTCGACATCGCTGTTAAATTTCATCATTATTTATCGAATCCCATCACTCATTCCAATTATCACCATCTCTCTTTTTTTTTTTATCTTTACAGGGAGCTGTGCGCAAAGTCAACCTCTCTTTTGTTAGAGCAGCGTTCATCAGGAGTGAAGTAGCCAAATTCCGCTTAGGTAAGTCTCATGTGGATCAAGCCATGAGCTCAGGTATGATCTCGAGCTTTTTCGAATCATATGTTTTCCTTTGTATTTATCACACAAGATTCTGTTGTGCACTAAGTTGGGGGTCTTCACGGAAACAGCCTCCCTACCGTAATAAGTAGGGGCATGGTCTGCGTACATCTTACCCTCCCCAGACCCTGCTCTGAGCGGGATATACTGGGTATGTTTGGTTTAGTTTGGTTTGGTTTTGTCTTTTTTTATCTTTAATTCTTACTAGTGTGTAACCCGTCGAAATTCGACGGGCATAAATGGTTCGTTTAGTTTATAAATTAAGCTATAAAAATATTTTATACTTAAAACAAAAGGTTATGCTATTACGATAAGTAAGAAGAAAAATTGTTAAAGAACTAATCAAGTACAATACAGAAATTGGTAAAAGATAAAATGTCTTAGATGCTCATCCCAACGACTAATTTTTTATACTTAAAACAAAAAGTTCACGCTATTACGGTAGTTAATAAGAAAAATTGTTATAGAGTTGATCAAGTACACTACAAAAATTAGTAAAAGAATAAGTTTCTTAAATGATCATAGAATGTTATTGTTGCATCAGGATGATATTTATTCATTTCCCGTATAGTATTTTTCTTACAATTCATCCGCCTAATATTTTTGGTCTACCATCTTCTTATGTTTTTCCCATGTAGCATCTTCTTACGGATATCCCTTGTAGCCCATTCTTATGATTCTCCGATGTAGCATCTTCACATGGTTCTCCCATGTAGTATAATCGTATGGTTATCCCCTGTAGCATCTCCTAGTGTTTTTTGTGTCTACCTTCTAACGTCTTCTTACGATTCTCTTGTCTAGCATTTTCTTATGGATACCTTATGTTTCTCATGTAACATCTTCTTCCGATTATCCCATTTAGCACCTTATTACAATTCGCCAGTATAACATATTCTTACAGTTCTCCCGTGTAATATATTTTTACATTATCCTGTCTAACATCTTCTTTTGGTTCTCTCATCCAACATCTGCTTATGGTTCTCCTATATAGCAAATTTGTATGATTCTCCTATCTGGATTTACTTATGGTTCTCTTACTTGACATCTTTTCATGTGTCTCATGTGTAGTATTTTTTTATAGATCTCTAGTGTAACATCTTTTTATAATTTTTTCCGTGTAATCTCATGAAGGTGAAGTATTTTGGTTCTCACATGTAGCCTCCTCTTATGGTTTTCTCAAGTAACATCTTCCTATGGATCTCTCGTGTACATCTTTTTATTGTTCATTCATGAAGCATCTTCTTATGATTCTTCCTTGGAGCATCTTATTACAGTTCCCTCGTGTAATATCTTTATATAGTTCTCCGTTATAACATCCTCTTATGATTCTCCTCTCTAACATCTTCTTGTGGTTCTCCCGTCTAATATTTTCTTATGGATCCATTGTAGCATCATTTTCTTACTATTCTCTTTCGTAGCATATTATTGTTAATAACTGAACTAAAGATTTTTATTTAATAAACTTTCATCATTTTTTGAGGGTGAATTTTTAATCATATTATTTTTTATGTTTTAGATTAAGTTAAAAGTTGTACGGTAAACGAAACCATCATAAGTATAATTTATATTGATTTTAAATGACTAAATTTTTACTCTCATCGTGAAAATAACTATTTTAATTTTAATAATTAAATATATAAAGCTATTGACCATTAATATACGAATTAGGGCAAATTTAGTTGACCACTTAATTCACTTGATATATTGATTCTAATTTTATAGAAGTTTTATAATTATGAACGATTTGATTAGGACTAAGATTTTCAAAAATCTGAAACCAGTTTTTTACGAAATTCAAATTCCATGGATAAAAATTAAGATCATAACTAAAAGTAACAAAATACGAAAATATTTGTTGTTAGGTTATAACTTAATTAATCACCTTTATATATATATATATAAATACTAAATTTGGCACATGAATGGTGATATATATAGAACTTTTACAACTAAATAAATTATTATTATTTTTAAAATTTAAACATTCCTGTAGATAATAAATTGAGATTATAATTAAAAAAATAGATAATAAATTCAGGTCATGATTGCAAACTATAAAAATACCGGTTGATGTGGATTTTGGAGTTTAAAATTTTATTCTCTGTTATTTCTAATTTAAAACAAATTTAAAAGTAATATAGTAAACAACATTACCATAGATTGATTTAAAAATATTTTTTTTCTCAACTTGAAAATAACTACTTTTATTTTAATAATTAAACAAATAAAGCTATTATCCATTAATATAGGGATAAATGTTAAATTAATTGGTCACTTAAGTAATAATTTTATCTGAAAATCTGAATTTAAATAATTGCGACATATAAATAGTTCATGGATCTCCTAATTTTTTTCCACATGAATTATTACACAAGGTAATAACCTCTTGAACAATGATAAAATAATTTAAAAATATAAAAAATATATAATAATTGATAATTGTACAAAAAGTATATTACAATCAGTATCCAATTAAGTTATTAATAGCCCCTGAAATTTGTGCTACATTCAATACAGAAATATTAAGTAATAACGTACACTTCATACAATTACAAAACTAAAGTTTTGTTTGATAAATATTTACCAATTCGAGAATGAGATTCTTCAATTCTATTCTCTTTTATTTCCATTTTAGACTAATTTAAGAATAGTATGGTAAACAAAAACACAAAAGCATAATTTTAGATTGATAACTCTTACCAAGTTTTTTCTTTCGTCAAAATTTCCTTCCTTTTGCTTAGCTTGTATCGCTGTAATATTTTCTTCAGCTATCCTGGATCTTTGATAAATAATATCAACACGGGTCTAAATATTAAAGCATGGCAATGTTATGTATAAATTGTTATTAAAGGTCGGGAGAAGTTTGTTCTTTACCTAAATTGTTGCACAAAGTAACAGCATCTCGAACTAAATATAACATAATAAATAAATAATTAAATTAATAATAATCCATGCAACTTGTGTAGTTTTTTATTCAAAAAATGAGTTCTCTTACTTGTTGTACGACTAAAAAATAATATTTTTATTTGATAGCATTTCACAACTTTAATGCGTCAAAGTTTATTGTCTATAAAAATTTTCCTCCTCTTCGACAGGGTGAGTCTGACAACAATTTGTTTTTGATATTCTGAGTCAGAAATATATAACAACAATACAAACTGAATCAACAGAGTATTATATAAAAATATTTTGAATCAGCGGATTGGCATGCAAATTGTTATATAAATTCTTATTTTTACTCTACATCAAGAGTTGCAGAAAGTAATAGCGTGACAAACTAATACAAAGTAGTCTGTAAAATGGTAAAAATGTATAATATAATATGAATACAAATATTTAAAATAAGAGTACATCAAATTTCAAAAGTTTGAAAAACTCATTCACACACACACATCTATACGAATTTCGCACCTAATTTATTTTGAGTACTCTCATTTCTATGTTACACCATAGATAGTCATTGATAACTACATAAAAAAAATATTATACTTAGTATAATGAAGTTACTAATAGTGGATAAAACTCATGTTACATTAGATAAAAAGTTGAGCTCAAAATTTAGAAAAACAACATAACTAAACAAAATTTGTTGGTAGATAATAACTTAATTGGTCGCTTTTAATAATAATAGTAAATTCAATTTGTGAAGCATGATTTTATAGGACTTTCAAAATTGAAAATTGTTCAAATAAAACTAAAGTTTTAGGAATTATGTATATCATATTTTTTAGCTATTCGAAAATTCCAAAGAATAAAAAGTTGAAATTATAATTCAAAAGATATAATAAATTATGATCAATTAAATAGAAAATAGATAAAAAAAAATGCTTGATGACGTGGATCTCTCAAATTTGAATATTTTTATTCCCTATCATTTATAATTAATGAGAATTAAAAGACATATTATTTACATACATACATCTATACTTCTATTAAAAAAGAGTTGGGAAATGTGCCATCTCTTTAATATTTTAATTTTTTTTAAAAAGTATAGCTTATATATAGGGATGTCTTCTCAAAATTTCAGAAATATAAAAAGAAAATATGAATATATTTGTGGGAGTTTTGTTCCGCGACTTACACTCATCTACCAATAATTTTTTTCTAACTTAAAATTCTAAATATTTATAATTTTTTTATATCAAGTTCATTCTTAATGAAAAATATATCAAATTAATTTTTATTTCACGACATTCAATTAGACATCCACATTGAATATAATTATGGACAGATTGCACAAAAATTTTATATTAAAAAAATGTGAATATTTTTTTAGTAAAATAAACTATTCCAGAATAAAAAAAATTATTCACTTCTAAGGAATTAGATTTAAGATTCATATTGTCTACATAAAAATTGGAATTTATTTAATTTTAATAACTAAAAATAATGAAACACACGCTGCAAACACACATATATTAGGACTTAATCACTTATTACTTTCGTCCGCAAATTTATTCCTACCTCTTCTTTTCGTTATGTACCCCAAATTTATTCATATAATAGACACTAATTAACTTAACATTACGCTAATGTGAGACTTTTCTCCAATTACATCACACTTCATGATACATTCAATAATTTTTTATCAAGATCCGTATCGAAAATCCTCAAGAACAAATTGGGGGATATATAGAATATTTTGTAAGTAAAAGAAGGTTCTGTCTGGTGCATCGCATGAGCGAACATCTAGTTTAAAATTAAAGTAAAGATGTCTTGACAAATGTCGAAAAAGTAAGAACGGAATAATAAGCTAAATAATCATTTTTAATATATATTACCTACTAATTAGAACTCTATTTGTATAATTATTTATATAAAGGATATGACTCTGTAAAAAAATATCATATGTGTATCTATGTGGATACTCGGTGCTCCGATGAATATGGTGAAAGTTGCAAAATCTGAACTTTTCTTTTAACTTAACATTACGCTAATGTGAGACTTTTCTCCAATTACATTACACTTCATGATACATTCAATAATTTTTTATCAAGACCCGTATCGAAAATCCTCAAGAACAAATTTGGGATATATAGAATATTTTTTAAGTAAAAGAAGGTTATGTCTGGTGCATCGCACGAGCGAACATCTAGTTTAAAATTAAAGTAAAGATGTCTTGACAAATGTCGAAAAAGTAAGAACGGAATAATAAGCAAAATAATCATTTTTAATATATATTACCTACTAATTAGGACTCTATTTGTATAATTATTTATATAAAGGATATGACTCTGTAAAAAAAATATCATATGTAGATGACGCGACA
The DNA here is from genome assembly GCA_033398695.1 of Orobanche coerulescens. Taxonomy (NCBI): domain Eukaryota; kingdom Viridiplantae; phylum Streptophyta; class Magnoliopsida; order Lamiales; family Orobanchaceae; genus Orobanche; species Orobanche coerulescens. The sequence continues at coordinate 20,683,915 of CM065805.1, read as the reverse complement.
ACCTCGTGCTCCGATGAATATGGTGAAAGTTGCAAAATCTGAACTTTTCTTTTAATATATAATATAGATGATATTTATTTACCTAACTTTATGTATGTTTACCTATGATCAATAATCATACATTTTTTTGCTCATTATTTTATTTGATATATATCAATTACACACATAATGGAAATTTTCATAAAAAAAGTGAATCACTTTTTGTTAGTTTAGTTATGTTATTCCGATCAAATTCGTTTATTATTATTAATTAAATTTACAGGAAAAGTTTACTCAACTCCAAATATGTTCTTAAAAAATGCAAAAAAATGAGCATAACTTTAACGATCATCTAAAATCCTGATAGATTTTACAAATCCAAGAGTCTTTAAAAATACATAAAATTCATTAACTCGTGTACAATCTATCACTTATAAAAGGTTCTTGTAACCAAAAAAACATAAAAAAAGTTCTCAAAAATTAAAATAAAATACATCTCCCCGAATATATTTTAGTACATTTAACAGATGCAGCAAGTTAAAAATAACGCATAAAGTCAAAAAGTTCGCTCTTGAAAATTTTCAGAAACATGGCCTCCCGAATGCCTCAGTGGCCGGAGGCGGCTGCCTCACTTGACTCCCCCTCGCAACCGGCTCTGAATATGAACTCCTCAATCCAACACAATAATTATTCCATCTAGACTTTTTGTACAACCATATAATATCCAAGTACAAAGAGTATGCACAACCGAACACCTTTAACATAAATCATAACCAAAACCGAATACATTTCAAATACGTTAAAACAGAATCGACATCATCATGTAAACACACAAATTTCAGATAAAAAAAATAAGTATTCAGGACGAAAATATGTGCAAATTATGCATCAACTCTAAATTTCACTTGCTTGGATCCGTAATTTCATCATCCACTTTTTTTTTTTTTTTGGTTCCAGCAATAAACGTATAGAGTTTTTGATCCCTCAACCATTTACCACCATTTCCATAATCAGATCATTCCACGAATCGATCGGGCCCGGCAGACACCAGTGCAGACAATCATTAATAACCTTGGCATCCTTATCTCCGGCAAACGGTTGAAAAAACCGATACGGGCCGGGATGCCCATCGGGCCTCAACAATGAAAGAGGATTCACATCCAACATCTTAAGACGGACCCCACTTCTAGAAGCTTCATCCGACGCCTTCTCGAATTCCTCTAATTCCACCCTCCGTAGAATCTTGTTCAGAACATTCAACTCAAACTCGCCTCTCTTCGCCGGCACTTTCCTCTCACAAGCCCCACCGCTAAACCATTCCCCACGTTCGAAGTGATCCGGCGTCGACGTCCTATAAAAGATCATACCTTTGTGTTTCGATGCGATAATGTAACTGAAAACATTTCTAATCACTTTGCGGTAAGCAAAGTCGATCCCGAGCTCCGTAAGGTTCCGTTTGGGGCAATAGTGGCAACCCAATACGATACTTTTCTCGTAATAGATTGCGGCTTTGACGAACCATTTGCCACTCGAGAAAATCATGTATTCCGAGTTTTTGTACGGCTCGGTCCAACTTCTGTCGAGCACGTCGAGGTGAAGTTCGATTTCGGATGTGGAAACACCGTTCATGTCTTCGAAAATTGCGGCTTCGACAAGAAAAGGGGACCAAATGACGGAAAGAGTGAAGTTGTGCGAGGGGAAGTGCCATTTTCGGGATCGGTAATTTTCGTCGTGGTAAATTTCGGTAGGTGTTTCAACCTGAAGGGCAAAATGGTCTAATTTTAGTTGCTCGTGATATTAGAAAACAGCCTAGATAGGTAGACTTGTCTCTAATTTGGCATCTAAACGCAGCATCCTGGATGAATCACACTCGAGCAATTTGAATGCCAGATGCTGAGATTGTTTGCAAACACTATATGTTTAAAAAAAAAAGCGATTCTCGGAGACAAAATGAGGGTTTAATTTTCCCCTAGAAGCTGAGAATCACTTTTTTTTTTTTTTTTTTTTCATTTTAGAGTTGGCAAACACTCCCGCAACCATCATCAAGAAAAAGAATCAGAAAAACAAATGAAGTTAGAAGTTAACATGAATATCCGGAATGTTTACGAACATTACGTACCTAAATGATGATGCATTTGACAAATCAGAAGTTAACTAACAGTCACATTATACCGTGCATTATCACCATTCGACTGGTCGACTTAAATCTCACTTGCAAAAATCAAGAACACTGAGATGGTTTCTCACTGGACGAATTAATTATAGAAGAAACTTTATGAAACTTTACCCTTGATAGTATGCAAAGTAAAGACTGAACATGGTTCCGCGAAATTGAGTCGCCAATCAGTGCCCAGCTTTTGTTCCTCATTAAATCAAGAAACCTCCCGGGATCGAGTCGGGGCAAATCACAACCACGAGGCTTCCATTTCCAGTAAAGATAACCTCGATCTGGCCGTCCGTTCCTCATACAGTTCTGATGTTCTTCAATAAAGCTACAACTGTTATTCGTGTAAAGTGGTTCGTCCTGATTAGGAATCCAATCCCCATTAAAAAGATCACATTTTCCCTCATTATCTGTGGTTTTTGTATCATTATTATCATATCCTGTGTATTAACAAAATGAGCAGAATCAGCAGATCACAGTAATCATTCTTGTATTAATTATGGATAATAATTAGAAATATACTACTTTTGAGATTTATCCTAATTAAAATATAAAAACAAAAATCACCCATCACATATAGGGCATCCAAACGAGCTGGTATGCTTGTTCAAACTTGTTCGATACTGTGTCGAGCTTTAAACACTATATTTTAGCTTGATTTGATTAGTAATCAAGCCGAGCTTGAACGAGCTTTAATCGAGCCGAGCTTGAATCGAACTCGAGTAACTTGATTTTTTTATATGTTTTATTTGTAATTTGTATCCAAATCGAGCCGAGCTTTATACCTTATCAGGCAAAAAATGTGTTCAAGTTTGATTTGTTATATTGACGAACCGAGCTCGAACGAGTTTTTTGCCATTCAAACTCGAATCGAGTAACTTGATTTGATTCTCAACGCTAATCACATTTTAAATTTCTCATTGGATATGAAGTCATTTTCAAGTTTCACTTCGTTCTTTTTAAGGAAATAAGATTCTTTTACTATTATATAATCACCCAAATCTATGTGAAAATAAAGATTAAAATATCAATACGGAAGCTTAGCGTATGTTCGGTAAATCGGTAAAAATAAACTTCATTTTAAGTTATAATAGTTTATCTTTTGAGCTTCATTTTAAACTTCATTTTTTTAATTAATGAATTTTATTTTAGTTAATATTGTGTATGTTTTATTTTATGTAAAAGGAAAAAAAAAATATGCCGACGGCACCAGAATTTCTGGTGGCAACGGATACGGCCAGAATGTGGTGCCGTCAGATTTCTGGTGTCATATAGAGATTTTTGCTGATGTGGCAGTAACTTTTGGCACCAAGCCATGGCACCAAGGTTACGATTGCTCTAAAATAACTTATAAGCTAAGGTAATTTATTAAGATTGCTGCTCAGAAAAAAAAGCATTAAAAAATTATAACCACATATATCTTCACTACAATCACGCAAATCTATGTCAGGAATACAACTATACAAGAAATATTGTTATAATCCAGTAACGAACCTGAGACCCTGCACACGTTTTCTTGCATATATACAGACAAAAGTGGTCTTAAAGAAAAACAAAGATTCTTACCTTGTTGGGGAAATCGATCAATGTTTTCTTGAGAACTGACAGAAACAACAGGGGAAGCTGAAATCTGACCCTTTTCAAGAAAAGGGGTGCCCGAAACTGGAGAAAATCCGAAGGATCGTTCGTAGAGAAACCAAAATGCGAAACCCACTAAGAGAACTGAGGCCCCCAACTTGATAACAAAGCAATTGTGTCTGTAAGGAAGCCTCCACCAAGACTTCCAATTGTACACTATTTTCTTCACCATTGTTCTGAATCTGAGTTTCTTCTCTTTTGGGTTTATGTAGAGAAAGCAGATGTCTGACGGAATAGTATTTTCTTGGCTCACTTAATTTAATTTGATATTCGGTGTATTCTGATTCTGTTAATCTCACACTTCACTTGTTTTGCTCCTTTTAAAGAGAGAGAGGCGGTGATAATTTTGACATGATAATCGACAACGCAGCCTTATTTTGGTCAGCAAAAGTGTAAATTCGGTGTTTAAATGGTTTATTTGTTCAACTTTTTTTTCCTTTTTTTTTTTTTGGGTTGAAAACGAGTCTCTTTTAATTATTTTAACTGTCTAACCTTTTTAGTTTCAAAGGTTATTTTTGAAAAAGCTATAACGAATATAGTTCCCTTTATTAATGTTGAACAACCAATACAGGGCCTAAGGGGTTTTTACTTTTTTTTTTTTTTTTACATTAATCTCTGAATGGATTAGACTGTCTTGAAAAAATATCTTGTTGTTTCTTTCTTTTCTGAATGAACTATCTGAATAACAGAAATGACAATTTTACCCCTCAATATGATTTAAGTCCTTTTTGATAAAATATTTTTTATTTTTTAAGTTGAATGGTATTCATTACTACAAAAAAGACATTTAACATCGCCCGTTTAACATCGGTTCTAGAAAAATCGATGTTAAAAAAAGACGCGATGGCATAATTGAAAATTTTAAAGCAAATTAACATCAATTATGCTAAAAACCGATGTTAAAAATAAAAAAAAATATTTAACATGATTATAATAAAAACTGATGTTAAAAAATATATATAATATATTTTAAATAGTTATATTTTAAATAGTTAAAAAAGTTATATTTTAATATATATAGTTATATTAATTTTTTTATCAATAAATAATTTATATTTTATGACTTTTAAATATATAATATTAATATATATTTTAAATTTATACTATAATACTCGATTATAATTAAGATTAAATGATAATTTATACTATATAGACTCAATTTTTTTATTATTAGAGAAAGTATTTTTGGTATATTGGGGAAGTATTTCTGACTTAATGGTAATGACACCCCAAAAGTTGTTTAATGAAAAAGACATTATTAAGATCATTAAGTTGAAAGTAAACAGCAATATATGGCTGACTGATTAAACTGATTAAGTAAAAAATGAACAGATCCTAAGTAAAGTTTAAAATACAAGGCCCAAGTATTACGAGTGTAATAATACTCATTAACTCGGTAAAATATGTATAGTACTTATAGTAATGCCCCATGTTTTAGGACCATTGAAGTATTATGACTTTCACAAGGATTTATCAAACTAAAATGTGGAATCATCATTAGAACTGAGCGACAAGGCCACATACAAAAGATTAATATAATACAATCATAAATAAATAATTGTATAAACATAACTGAACCAAGTTGGTAAGGCTTGTTGGAAATTTCCAACAGACTACAAAATCAATACATCAACAAATACATCTAATACACTAAACGTAATTAAACTCGAAACACTCGACTCCTCAGACATCTAGTACTGCTGTAAGATACCATTACTCTCGTGGTCCGTGTGACTGCCTTTCAAACAACCTGCGACATATAAAATGTGTCAGCTCCAGAGAAATTAGCCTGAAATGACAATTAAAGTACCACAAGCATTGTAAGATATCACAATATACAAAGAAATACAACCAAGTACTCAAACAATGCAACGCAGTTGCCAATCATATGACCCAAAACAATCATTCACAAAATATGTCACACGCATTCTGAAACACCCAAACACACTCTTTCCCGAAATGCCAATCCACACGAAATGTTCGTGGACTCAGTCGAACAGATCACCAACACACACTATTCACGGACCCAGCCCATCGATGGATTTATGTATCCGCATTCCGGTTGTACCTCTTGCATCTAATCTATTGTTGGTCCCAAGAATGATGAAGATTATCCTCTCTGTACCAACACAGAGCCTTTTCTAGCGCGTTTTGTCCTCACTCACGCGCACCTGGGAAACTTCCCAGGGAGTCACCCATCCCATAACTACTCCAAGCCAAGCACGCTTAACTTTGGAGTTTCTATGAGATGGCTACCAGAAAAGAAAATGCATCTTGTTGGTATGAGTAGTCCAAATCAATTCATTTAACCACTTTCTAGTGCAGATCTCACAGGTCGAATCGCAAGCCGCGCCTCGCGCATTTTTAAGCTCATGCAGGCAGGATGCTGGACCGAATCCCAACAATTCCCCTCCCAGTACCTGCCAGCATCTCAGCCCCATAGTCTGGAAACCTCCGCGAACTTGATTTGATCACACAGCCCTCTAGCGGCTGGATTCATTCACACAGTCCTCCAACACTTGACATCAGCATTTGTTCCAGCTCCGTTTACCTTCTGCCCAGTATCTCAGTTCCAGCATACTAGATTTGATCACATAGCCCTCCAGCACCTGACAACCTCCACAGCGCCAACATCTTAGTTCCGGCCAACTGGCAACATTTGCTGCATGCCCGCCTCTTAGTTCCAACACTCTGGCAGCCTCCACTGTAGGATACTTCGAGGGAATCTGCACCCGTGACTTGCTCCAATACCAATTGTTGGTCCCAAGAATGATGAAGACTATCCTCTCTGTACCAACACGAGCCTTTTCTAGCGCGCTTTGTCTTCACTCACGCGCACCTGGGAAACTTCCCAGGGGGTCACCCATCCCATAACTACTCTAAGCCAAGCACGCTTAACTTTGGAGTTTCTATGAGATGGCTACCAGAAAAGAAGATGCATCTTGTTGGTATGAGTAGTTCAAATCAATTCATTTAACCACTTTCTAGTGCAGATCTCACAGGTCGAATCGCAAGCCGCGCCTCGCGCATTTTTAAGCTCATGCAGGCAGGATGCTGGACCGAATCCCAACAATATCTATATTTAATATTAAAAGAGAGTCGCAAAAAAATCTAAGGAAACATGTGTCATCTCCACGTTAATCCTCTTTTTAAAAATCATAAAAAATGGACGTTTAATTTGGGAGGGGTTAGAGGATTATTCCATTATATACTATCTACCAATTAAAAACTTCCTCTCACTTTATTTCTTTTATTTTTAACATAATAGTTTAAACAATTATAACTTTTATATATCAATTTTATTTTTGAAAAAAGTATATCAAATTAATTCTTACTTCTTGCTCTTTAATTTGACATCCATATAGTATATATAAACACTACGCCATAAGTGCTCATAGGCAATGCCTGTTTATTGTTGCAGAAGACACAAAAAGTGTTGCCTTAGGCCAAATGCAACACCAAACTCTTGTTGCCAATACGGCCGTTGCCTTTGACACCTAAAGCAACACTTTTAGTCTCTACTGCAACAACAGAAAAGTATTGCATTACGCCTCTAATGCAACAACATAACCAAGTAAGGCAACAACAAACGATATTGCCTAAGATTTTAAAAAAATAGAACATGGGGTCCACATGTGCCACATCCTCAGTGGGTCCCACCTTTATGCCATGCCATCAGTGAGTCCCATCTTGATGCCACGTTAGCAATGGGCTCTACATTTGTGCCAGGTCAGCAATGAGCCCCACATCTATGCCACATCGGTATTTTTTTTATAATACTACTTTTATAAAATACAACAGCTAAAGTAAAAAGAAAGACTTCATACAAATATTTTAAAATAACCATTTTATTTTTTACATCAAACCATCCAAAATAAACCAAGGCATCCAAAAACCAACAAGGATGCCAATACAAAATACAAAGTCCTAAATCCATACAAAGCAACAAACCACCAATTTAACTTCAAAAGTACAAAAACCAAGCAACACAACCAATCTAACTTAAAAAGTACAAAATTACTAAGTCTAAATACAAGTGATCGAAAGTTACATTATCATCTTGATCACTTGATATCATTGCCCAAAATTCTCCAACATCCCAGTTGAGGCCCGGATTAGCTTCTCCACTTTTCTGTTCCACTTTTCATATCAGGATCATCCCTGAATGAAAAAATAAAAACTTTATTTAAATCTCGAGTCATTTGTAAAAGTTGAAAGAAAAGAAATTGAGATTCATGGCGTGTTCAAAATTCAATTATCTCACATTTTAACTTTACTACAAGTAAACAGCCCAACTAGGACATTTATGTATTCATCACAAAGCTTCAAATGCTGAAGAAATGTCCCAGGAAACGGGCGGAAGGAAACATTAATAACCAGAAAACTACAACAGTATTTCACAGTATTAAAACATTCCCCAATATCAGTATTTAACAAAAGCTGTGTTTAACAGCTATAGGCTATAGGCAAGGCAAGATCGACAGGCAAGGAAATCTCCAGGAGTTGGGGTGATCAAACGGTCGGTTTGGTCGGTTTGGTCGGTTCGGTCTGAGAATTGGCCAAACAGACTAAAACCGAATGAAATTATTGAACCGAACTAACCGAATTGCTAATATAACCAAACCTAACCGAGCAGAGAATTATTCGGTTCGGTTCAGTCGATTTTAACCATCTTTTTAAGGTGAAGAACGGAAATAATAGAACAGAAATACAAATATACAATTATCAGGAATTTGCTTTTTTTTTTCTTCCAACCTTCTGGTGAAAATGAATGTGTTGGTGGGGGCAACCAAGCTGATGTGAAACCTGATTTTGCAATATCGATAACCTTTTTTTCCAATGTCATCCACCAATCGTGCTTATGAGACTCCCAATTGAAGGCCTGTGGAGCAAACTTATCACCAAATAGTTCGTGCAGTCGTCCAAAATACAAAATGAAACTGATAATTGTCTTGACTAAATCTAAATGTTTGTATTAATTAATCAACATCTCCATGCTATAGTTTCTTAGAATAACTAAAATTAACATGATAATATTATCAAGTCACCTGCAACAAAACTTCTTTTCCATTACGTATTGCTGCACCTGCTTCGTTATTGAAAAAAGAAAAGAAATTGTTAAGCATTGCAAATCTTCTTTTCCACAAATATTAAAGGAAAATCAGATGCTACTAGAGCCGAGAATATACCCAAAACAACCGAAAAGTTACGGACATCTACACCTTAACTGCCTAAGACGATCATGATCATGTAATTATCTAAAATCTTAATATATGCCATCAAGTAATTTTTCTATTGATATTCTTAAAATAGTACAAGCAATGCTGGCAGCCTGGCACCCCCCCTCCCTCTCTCCCACAACAAGAAAAAAATAAAATAGAAATTGGATTGAAAAAATAGGTTCGATAAAATAATAAGGTGTTCATCAGCCACAATACTCAACGAACTGTAATACCCGGTTGTGAATTCATTTATCATCACTCAGTAACTGTCACTCATAATTTTTTTCACTCAGTACTCATGATCATTCAGTTGTAACCATCGTTCGGCGTATTTTGGGATCATCACTGTTTGAGACCGAGCCGAGATTATTGTCATCATCATCACATTTTGGTTTTCAGTTTAAGAGGTAGCGCACGCTACATATTCTAGTTAGTGCGCGCTAATGAGGTGCAGGTGTAATATCTGCATTTTTCTTCCCCTTGTATTTTTATTTCGGTGTATTTCTCGATTGTAGCGACCCTCGTGTATCTTTCAGTGAAACTTTTTCGTCATCTATTGATCTGATTCTCGTAATTGTTGTGCGGAACCGCCGTTTCGGGGTTGCTGTGGATCCATTCTATGCTATGATGCGTTGTGAAGTGTTCCGTTTGATGTTTCGTTCGTATTTCGGTGTTGTAGACCGTTTATTTTCCGTACCTAGCGCACGCTATTTTTTCTGCATAGCGCACGCTAGAAGTCCCTTTGTAGCGCACGCTACGCTTGTATGGCAGCGCACGCTAGCGAGTTAGCCCAGGAGTGGCGTCGGCTCCCACCTCCGACTATCGGATTAGCGCACGCTACCTAGCGTACGCTAATGTCGGGAGACTAGCGCACGTTAAGTTGTTGATGGCGCACGCTAGCGTGGGTGTCGATCTTTGACGCTTTATTACCAATTCGAAAGTGCCGGAAGCGCACGCTACGCTTGTATGGTAGCGCACGCTAACGGGTCAGGTGAGTCCTGGACAGTTTGTCACTGGACTCGACTGATGTCCAGGTAGCGCACGCTATTGGTCGATAGCGCGCGCTACCGATAGGTTGTTAGCGCACGCTACATTTGGAGTAGCGCACGCTAACGGCCAGAAGTCCGCCACCGGACTAGACGCTAATCGTTTGGCTCGTATTTTTATCCCGTTAGCGCACGCTAACCTTGAGGATTAGCGCGCGCTAACACTCCCTGGCTATATAAACCAGGGAGTTGACCGAGATAAACATAATTTCTCATTTCTTCCTCTCTCCGCGGCGAAGGCGATTCCGGGGCGATTTTCTTGGCGATTTCTCCCTCCAATCATCTCATCCAACATCTTTGTTGAGTTCTTGGAGTATTATAACAGCATCAACGCGAATCTATCATCCCAATCCACGGTTCATCCGTCGGTTCCTCGCGGTCGTGTTTGATCCTTCATTCTCGTTCGTGTCACCGTCTATTTAATCGAGGCAAGTATCCTTATGAACTTACGATCTTGACATAGTAGTTTTGTATGAGAAATTGTGTGTGTGTGTATGCTCACTGCGGGTTAGACCCGACGGGGTCTCGGTAGGGCTCCACGAAGCTGTGGAACCGCGAGCTTGCTTTTAACCACTGTGGGTTAGATCCGACGGGGTCTCGGCAGGGATCCACGAAGCTGTGGGTCCGCGGTTAATTGTGGTGCATTTTACAAATGTGATTTGATATTGGCATTTCCGGAAATGAGTGTTTTGGAACTATGATTTCTTGATTGCATGCATTACTATATGTGTAAGATGTAAATTGTTCATTTGGTTACTTGTACTAGCGTAATTGCTAACCCCTCTGGGGACCCGTTTTGGGGAAATTCGTTTTATGAATTTCAGGTCATGTTCATCGAGATGAGCGGGCGCTGGACCAGTATACGGATGATGGCCGTGCGTGATGATTGTGCACGAGTGACGTCTTAGTGTCTTTTAGCTTTTCATCTTTTGTGGTCTTTGAACTAATAGTAGTACTCGAGTACTTAAGAGTTCTTGTTCGTCCGGATTGTATTGTTGCCTATTATGTTGTGTTGATTGATGATGTTATGTTTGACTGGTTGAGCCGGGTGGATTATTCTGTTTTGCGTCTTTATGACGTGGTGTTATTTTATCGTTTCTGTGAGTCGTTGTGTATGATGTTGTTCAGCCTGGTGGGTCCCATATAGGGATTCACGGCGCTGTAATATACCTCGAATATCTTGAGGGTGTTACAGCAGGTAACGCACGCTATAATTCAGTATTAACGCACGCTAGCGCAAGAGAGGCAGGCAGTCCAGAAGGTACTGGGCTGATTTGGGAAATTCGTAGCGCACGCTACGAGTGGTAAGTAGCGTACCCTAACTGTGCTGGTAACGCACGCTAAGTCACATTAGTAGCGCACGCTAACGCGTGCATGGCGAGAGATGAGGTTGCAGGACTTCGCTTTTGAGTATCAGACATCAGTAGCGCACGCTAACAATTTGGGATAGCGCACGCTATCGGTAAGGTATTAGCGCACGCTACCAAGTCGTAGCGCACGCTAACGAGGCATTTCAGACCTCACTGGACTGCCCAGTAAACCGCTAGCGCACGCTAAATATCAAGTCATAGCGTGCGCTAGGTCGACAAAGATAAATAGACGGCGTCCAACCTTCGTCATTTCTTCATTTCTCAACCATTTCGGACGAGCTTGGGCGATTCTGAAAGGTCTTTTCGAGCTGCAATAATCTAGCATCATCTTCAAGCTCCTAATTTGGATTAATCATCATCTAAATCAGTTTCATCACTCCAAATCAAGGTAATGATTCTTGGATCTAGAATTTCGGATCTTGGGTGTTTTGCTTTCGATCTCTTCGTGTTAAGTCGATATTATGTTGGAATATGTTAGATATGGATTATCTATCTTGGATACATGTATTTCTACGGATTCATTGGGGTAATTTTCGGAATTTATGAATAATTGAGGAATTGTTCAAGAACCCTTACGGGTTGACTTTGGAATTTTGGGGGTTTTCGACCAAATGTTGTTGAAATATCGATTCAAGTATTCCTATTAGATTATTGATAATACTCATGAGTTTTTGTGGGTTTGAATCATTCATTGGAAGTTGGTTTCGGATGTAATTGAGTTTTGATTGTAAACGATTGGAGATTGTTTACGACGCGTTTGTTTAAATGCTCCAAAGAGTTTCGGGTATTGTTGTATCGACTTTTGAGTTGGTTGTGATCATGCTTGATTCGTGTATTAAGAGAATTGTTGGTATTTGTGTTGTTTAAGGTTGTTCGAGCGGCCGATAATTTCATTAAGGACGTTGATCGTGGAAGTACCTTCTCGCCTTCGGTTTGAGGCAAGTTTTATACTTGTACTAGTCAATGAGACTAAATGTCATCATATATGTGTATGAATGTGTTGTATCATTCCGAGACTTAGTCTCTTCATGAATTCATTAATATCAAGAGATCGTTCGATACGATACCTTTCGGCAATTATGCCAAATGTTATTATTGTTCGTTAATGGCCGATTCAAGGCATTGTGATACTCGTCATTAATGTCATTGTCGATAGCCGGTTTGCGGTGTCGATGTATCGATTTTTGTTGATATTGATGTCAATCTAAGACATCGTTGAGATCATTGTTATTCCTGTTGGGGTTGTCATTAAAACTGTATTGTCCGATTAAAGGTATCGGCGTATTCATTTCTCATCTTCGTCGTCGGTAACCGATTAAAGGTGCCGAGGCATCCTTCATATCATTGTTATCGATTGGCCATTCTCAGGCAAATCAAAATGTTCAATCATTCACTGTATCATTGGTATCGATTGACCTTTCTAAGGCAATCGAGGTATTCACTCATTCATCGTGTCATTATTATCGATTGGCCATTCTCAGGCAAATCGAAGTGTTCAATCATTTATGGTATAATTGTTATCGATTGACTGTTTTAGGAAATCGAGGTATTGAATCATCTGCTGCATCATTGTTATCGATTGACCGTTTTAGGCAATCGAGGTATTGAATCATCCGCTGCATCATTGTTATCGATTGACCGTTTTAGGCAATCGAGGTATTGAATCATCTGCTGCATCATTGTTGTCGGTTGGCCGTTCTAAGGCAATCGAGGTGTTAATTTGGGACTGTCAAGGACGGTGTCTATCCGTGTGTTACTATCATCGTGTTGGCCGACTCAAGGCAGCACACTATCATTCATTGTGATACGGCTTCGTGCCGTGGCTTCGGCCCTTATTGTGATACGGCTTCGTGTCGTGGCTTCGGCCCTAATTATGATACGGCTTCATGCCGTGGCTTCGGCCCTTATTGTGATACGGCTTCATGCCGTGGCTTCGGCCCTTATTGTGATACGGCTTCATGCCGTGGCTTCGGCCCTTATTGTGATACGGCTTCATGCCGTGGCTTCGGCCCTTATTGTGATACGGCTTCATGTCGTGGCTTCGGCCCTTATTGTGATACGACTTCATGCCGTGGCTTCGGCCCTTATTGTGATACGGCTTCGTGCCGTGGCTTCGGCCCTCATTGATACAGCTTCGGGCTGTTTTGAATTCAGGTGTTTGTGATATTTGTTAACTTCCGCTGAACGACTTTCAGGCCTTTTGTAATGTCTTGGTATTTTGATTGGAGCCTTTGGGCATTATGATTCATATTAAATTCAGTTCTGGTTTGGTTCATGTCGTTTAATTCATTGTGGTATTCTGTGATTATGATTCGCCGTTGGGCATTTATGTTCTAACACCGTCAATTATTAATAGTATGCCGTGAGCATAGTATTTCACGAATGCTCGGTTCTTACCTTGGTTTGTGAGCATCTCGTATTATTATCATCATTGTACCGTTTCATTCTGCCTTTGGATGCATATCATGTTATACATGTATTTGATGTTCATTATCTGGATGACTGACCCCGTGGGGGCGGAACATGTTTTTCATGTTTTAGGTGCTTGCGAGGAGAGAGTTGAGACACAGGGGCATGATGATGGCGACGAGGCATTCGAGCGATACTAGTCCGAGTTGTTCATTGTCGGTCAGTCAGTTGGAGTGTACTCCAGTCTTGTCAGTTGTTGTCGTGTTGTATTACCCGAACAGATGTTCGTGGATGTTGTTGTATTTAATTTTTGGCCACTTTTGTCGTTGAAATTCCTTATCGGAATATTGTGTCAGATGTCATGGTAGGGACTATGATTTTCCCTTGTTGTGTTATTTAATGTATTTTTAGTCATGTTCGCCTGGTGGATCTCCTGGCATGGGGTCCACGGCACTGTAATAACCCAATAGGATTTGGGGGTGTTACAGAAATGGTATCAGAGATCTGGGTTGTGAGATACCCTGAGATGTGAGTTATGTGGTCCTACCGACGCGGTAGTAGTGGGACTGTCAGGTTATGACAATCTAGTCAGTCGGGTTTTGTGAGTCATAATATTAGTGCGACTGCACGAGTCATTCATTCATCGAGTCGTCGCCAGTGAAGACTAGTATCGCGAGACCTCGAAGCTTCGTATGACCTGTGTAAGGACTCGATTCTCTTTATGTTCATACATTCATCATGTCATTAATTATTCATGCTCTGTTGAAACCTATATGTGATATTAGTGTTATGATTGATTCATGACTAATTGTTTTGGAGCACGTGTGACTTGTGTAAGCATTAAGGATCAACTCATTCATCAGTTAATAATCCTCAATCATCATTTCGATCTCACCACTCAGTCGATATCATTCATCACTCAATCAATATCATTACTCAGATAATCCATTCATCACTCAGTTAATTCATTCATCACTCAATCAATATCATTACTCAGTAATTCATTCATCACTCAGTCAATCTCATCGTTCAGTTAATTCACTCATCACTCAGTCAATCTCATTTTTCAGTTAATTCATTAATCATTCAGCCCATCTTACGGTTCAGTTGTTGATCTTGAGGATCGAATTTTCAACCTTGTTAACTTGTTCAAGGTAATCATTTCAGGAATTTCATCAGGTAACCATATTACCTCATTTTATGTTTCATACGATCTTATCATACTCCGACGTAATGTCGACGATCATTTCATTAAATCATTAATGCATTCATTGTGTTAGAGCGTGTATGCTCATTATTGTCACTCTGTAACGTAATCATAATGCGATATTCATGCGGAATCTATAATCATCATGTGACTTTCCTACTTCAGTATGGATAGAGCTGTCAGAGGACGCAGGGGAAGAGGCCGCGGTGCGGACCGGAACCCGGGCTCTCGTGTGCATGCCCACACGAACGCGAGGGATATCATTAATTCATCAAATAGCGAGGCTACTCATTCATCCGCAGATAATCATTCACTGTCAGGGAGTCGTACCCGAGAGGCATCTCACTCGGAAGGTGTTCGGGTTGACCCATTCATATTTATGCAGGGCATGATGGCCCAGATGACTCAGATGACGCGGATAGTGGAGACCATGCAGACCTCGATGGTTCGTGGTCCACCGCAACAGGATGCAGTGCCATTTCATGGACAGACCGGAGGAGTGAATCGGATCGTTGGCGATATCTCTCGTCCGATGCCGCCTACCTTTGAGGGTTCGGAACCGGTGATATTGTTCATTGGCTCGAGCATTTTGATAAACTCTTCGACATGGTTCAGTGTCCGGAAGAGAGTAAAGTGGCAGTAGCGGCTTATTACTTGAGTAAGGGCGCTTATTCGTGGTGGCTTTCTGTGAAACCCATCGATCGTGATTGTATTTGGATAGAGAGGTATTACCCGGCTCCACTTCGTGAAGCCAAGTTGTCAGAAGTTTTGAACCCCGAATCCGTCAAGGACGAGGGTGTTATTGTCATTGCTGAGAAGTTTCAGGGACTACTTCAGTTTGCTTCGTCAGTTATCCGTACTGAGGCGGATAAGATCAAATATTTTAGCAAGAGGCTAAATCCGCAGTTGAGGATGCAGTTGTTCAATCACAATTGTAATTCACTTAGTGAGTTCATCGGGAAGGCTCTTGGAGCAGAACTTTTGATCAAGGAGCTTACTCAGAAGCATCCTCCAGTTTCTTCGGGTGAGAGGACTAGAATGCCGGCCCGTTCAGAGGGACATCGGGCTCCGACGTCCAAGGGGTCGTTTTCTAGTCGTCTTCGTGCTGGGATAGCATCTTCCTCTCAGGCATCGAGTTCGACTGTTATTTGCTTTAACTGTGATTCAGCAGGTCACGTTAGTACCCGGTGTACGGTGCCAGCTATTGTTTATTTTCTGTGTGGGAGACAGGGACACCGGCAGAAATACTGCAGGGGTTCTAGCGCCAGTAAATCTCAAGAGAGCTCAAGGGCCTCGAGAGACTTCGTTACTCCATCTCGTGCATCATCCAAGGGACCCTATCAGGCCTCTAGGGCCAGAGGTAAGGACATTCATCACCGGTTTGAACAAGTTAATTCTTGTTCGTTAGTAGTATAATCATTCATTTCGTTGTCATTCATTCATTCATATAATTCATTCATCATACATCAATCATGTTGAGACTTGGCATCATGAAACTAATCATTCAATTCATGAGGAACAACGGTTCCAATAATTTCACTTGAACTATCACTCATGACGTTATTAATTCACCTTGGTGAGTCATTCTTAATCCTGGTCGGATTATAGTCATTTATCATTCATCATTCATTTTAGTCACTTTCATTCTCGTGACCTTCTGAGATCATATTTAGCGGCGAGTTGATCTTCGGATATACCTTAAATCGTTGAGATAGAGGAGATCGATGATATGGAAGGATATCGATGTCGGGTACATTTGAGATGTAACCTTGTTTTTGGATGACTGTGTAAATCTATCCGTAATAATGTATCGTGACTGTGGATCATTTATTGTTGATCCATCTTATTATGATCATATTCGAGAATCTTGAGATTTGGGTCATTTGTTGGGAGTTCATCCCTTCGGCGTTGTGCTCAAGATTTCGTGATAATTTGGGAAATCGTTCACTGTGATTCGAGACGTCAAGTCTTGGGGACTTGGGCGTGCGATTGTTTTGGTCCCGAGGACTATTTGGGCATTATTGTTTTCAGATCATGATGGATAGTTCATATCCCGAGTTATTTACCCTTAGTTTCGAGGACGAAACTCTTTTTAAGGGGGGAGTATGTAATACCCGGTTGTGAATTCATTTATCATCACTCAATAACTGTCACTCATAATTTTTTTCACTCAGTACTCATGATCATTCAGTTGTAACCATCGTTCGGCGTATTTTGGGATCATCACTGTTTGAGACCGAGCCGAGATTATTGTCATCATCATCACATTTTGGTTTTCAGTTTAAGAGGTAGCGCACGCTACATATTCTAGTTAGCGCACGCTAATGAGGTGCAGGTAACGCACGCTATAATTCAGTATTAACGCACGCTAGCGCAAGAGAGGCGGGCGATCCGGAAGGTACCGGGCTGATTTGGGAAATTCGTAGCGCACGCTACGAGTGGTAAGTAGCGTCGCTAATCTTGGCTGTAACGCACGCTAAGTCACATTAGTAGCGTACGCTAACGCGTGCATGGCAGAGGACAGTAGGTTCTGGGACTTCAGTTTTTGAGTATCAGACATCAGTAGCGCACGCTAACAATTTGGGATAGCGCACGCTATCGGTAAGGTGTTAGCGCACGCTACCAAGTCGTAGCGCACGCTAACGAGGCATTTCAGACTCACCGGATCGCCCGAAACCGCTAGCGCACGCTAAATATCAAGTCATAGCGTGCGCTAAGTCGATATAAATAGAGCGATTCGGTCCAACCTTCGTCATTTCTTCATTTCTCAACCATTTCGGACGAGCTTGGGCGATTCGGAAAGGTCTTTTCGAGCTGCAATAATCTAGCATCATCTTCAAGCTCCTAATTTGGATTAATCATCATCTAAATCAGTTTCATCACTCCAAATCAAGGTAATGATTCTTGGATCTAGAATTTCGGATCTTGGGTGTTTTGCTTTCGATCTCTTCGTGTTAAGTCGATATTATGTTGGAATATGTTAGATATGGATTATCTATCTTGGATACATGTATTTCTACGGATTCATTGGGGTAATTTTCGGAATTTGTGAATAATTGAGGAATTGTTCAAGAACCCTTACGGGTTGACTTTGGAATTTTGGGGGTTTTCGACCAAATGTTGTTGAAATATCGATTCAAGTATTCCTATTGGATTATTGATAATACTCATGAGTTTTTGTGGGTTTGAATCATTCATTGGAAGTTGGTTTCGGATGTAATTGAGTTTTGGCTGTAAACGATTGGAGATTGTTTACGACGCGTTTGTTTAAATGCCCCAAAGAGTTTCGGGTATTGTTGTATCGACTTTTGAGTTGGTCGTGATCATGCTTGATTTGTGTATTAAGAGAATTGTTGGTATTTGTGTTGTTTAAGGTTGTTCGAGCGGCCGATAATTTCATTAAGGACGTTGATCGTGGAAGTACCTTCTCGCCTTCGGTTTGAGGCAAGTTTTATACTTGTACTAGTCAATGAGACTAAATGTCATCATATATGCGTATGAATGTGTTGTATCATTCCGAGACTTAGTCTCTTCATGAATTCATTAATATCAAGAGATCGTTCGATACGATACCTTTCGGCAATTATGCCAAATGTTATTATTGTTCGTTAATGGCCGATTCAAGGCATTGTGATACTCGTCATTAATGTCATTGTCGATAGCCGGTTTGCGGTGTCGATGTATCGATTTTTGTTGATATTGATGTCAATCTAAGACATCGTTGAGATCATTGTTATTCCTGTTGGGGTTGTCATTAAAACTGTATTGGCCGATTAAAGGTATCGGCGTATTCATTTCTCATCTTCGTCGTCGGTAACAGATTAAAGGTGCCGAGGCATCCTTCATATCATTGTTATCGATTGGCCATTCTCAGGCAAATCGAAATGTTCAATCATTCACTGTATCATTGGTATCGATTGACCTTTCTAAGGCAATCGAGGTATTCACTCATTCATCGTGTCATTATTATCGATTGGCCGTTCTCAGGCAAATCGAAGTGTTCAATCATTCATGGTATCATTGTTATCGATTGACCGTTTTAGGCAATCGAGGTATTGAATCATCCGCTGCATCATTGTTATCGATTGACCGTTTTAGGCAATCGAGGTATTGAATCATCCGCTGCATCATTGTTATCGATTGACCGTTTTAGGCAATCGAGGTATTGAATCATCCGCTGCATCATTGTTGTCGGTTGGCCGTTCTAAGGCAATCGAGGTGTTAATTTGGGATTGTCAAGGACGGTGTCTATCCATGTGTTACTATCATCGTGTTGGCCGACTCAAGGCAGCACACTATCATTCATTGTGATACGGCTTCGTGCCGTGGCTTCGGCCCTTATTGTGATACGGCTTCGTGTCGTGGCTTCGGCCCTAATTATGATACGGCTTCATGTCGTGGCTTCGGCCCTTATTGTGATACGGCTTCATGCCGTGGCTTCGGCCCTTATTGTGATACGGCTTCATGCCGTGGCTTCGGCCCTTATTGTGATACGGCTTCATGCCGTGGCGTCGGCCCTTATTGTGATACGGCTTCATGTCGTGGCTTCGGCCTTATTGTGATACGGCTTCATGCCGTGGCTTCGGCCCTTATTGTGATACGGCTTGCGTGGCCGACCCTCATTGATACTGACTGGTGTTTTGAATTCAGTGTTTGTGATATTTGTTAACTTCCATTGAACGACTTTCGTGCCTTTTGTAATGTCTTGGTATTTTCATTGGAGCCTTTGGGCATTATGATTCATATTAAATTCGATTGGTTTGGTTCATGTCGTTTAATTCATTGTGGTATTCGTGATTATGATTCGCCGTTGGGCATTTATGTTCTAACACAGTCGAGGTATTAATAGTATCTTTGTGGGCATAGTATTTCACGAATGCTCGGTTCTTACCTTGGTTTGTGAGCATCTCGTATTATTATCATCATTGTACCGTTTCATTACGCCTTTGGATGCATATCATGTTATACATGTATTTGATGTTCATTATCTGGATGACTGACCCCGTGGGGGCGGAACATGTTTTTCATGTTTTAGGTGCTTGCGAGGAGAGAGTTGAGACACAGGGGCATGATGATGGCGACGAGGCATTCGGGCGATACTAGTCCGAGTTGTTCATTGTCGGTCAGTCAGTTGGAGTGTACTCCAGTCTTGTCAGTTGTTGTCGTGTTGTATTACCCGAACAGATGTTCGTGGATGTTGTTGTATTTCATTTTTGGCCACTTTTGTCGTTGAAATTCCTTATCGGAATATTGTGTCAGATGTCATGGTAGGGACTATGATTTTCCCTTGTTGTGTTATTTAATGTATTTTTAGTCATGTTCGCCTGGTGGATCTCCTGGCGTGGGGTCCACGGCACTGTAATAACCCAATAGGATTTGGGGGTGTTACACGAACCACGTCTCTCAAAATTTGATTGTTTTTCGAACGTCTCTGGAGTAGATTACTCCTTCGAGGGTTTTCAACTTGAAGTACATTAATAGAGATTATGTGCAGAGTTTAAATAAACATAGAGCGGTGATTTCGTGCCATTTAGAAAATACAGGGGGGTCGCATGCAATTTCATATAAACATGAGGGAATTTCTCACATGAGGGAATTCCTAACTATCTCCACAAACAAAGTAAAAACAGGTTTGGAAAAAATAAACCAAGTGAGACACAACAAATCTTAAGTTTAAAAGGAAGCCATTACCCAGTGAGGCTCTCGGCAGCTTCAAAATTCCAAGAGAGGGGTAGGCAGGTAGCTTTGAGGAGAGAGAATTTCAAGCAAGATGAAGGAAAGAAAATTTCAAGCAAACCCTAGAAAAAAATTAGAATCAAATTCATAAAATCATAATACACAACCATAAATAACAAATTACAACACGGTTTTTGCAAAGGGTATCGAAAAAATAATATGAAATTACCTGGAGGCTGAAGCTTGGAGGTGTCGGGCTCTCGAGTCTCAGCTATGTAAGTTGCAAACCCCCTCGCAGACACAGAGCTTGGCCTTCGAGATGGCTAACAGGTCTCGGGCTCACGGAGTTGTAGCCATCGCCGGTGGTGATTGAGAAGAAAAAGGCCGCCGCCGACGACTTTGTGAGAGATTGCGAGAAGAGAATGAGGGAGGCGGTGAGAAGAGGGAGTAGGGTTAGGGGTTATAAGGGAGTATCGGACGGTCCTGGTGAAGGGGAGATTAATAATCTCAATCGGACGGCTCCCATTAAAAAGAGCTGCCATGGCTTTGACCCGGGTTCGGGCTTTAACATAATATAACCACACCAGTAAAATACACTTAACAATCAATCAAATAGGGAAAAAAAATTAGGAAATCCTTGAGCAATCATTCAGATCTAAACAAATAAAGAATTTAATCTTTCAAATCAAATTCAAAATAAAAAGTTCAAAATACCTTTTTAATTGACGGATCGAGAATTAAAGAAATATTACTTAAAATACGAAATCTACCACAGCGTTTTCTAAAAACGCTATGTAAGTGTACTGTTACATAGCGCTTCCTAATTAAACACTATGTAAGTATTTTTAAAAAGGATTGTATAGGGACTAAATCTGTGAAACCCGTAACGGATTAAAAACTGCAAGGACATGACCCGCTGAAAAAAAAGTATAGGGACTAAATCTGTGAAACCCGACAAACCACAAGGACGATTTATGTAATTAACTCTATTATTTTTTATAGTTTAAAATTTTGAAATTTTATTATTAAAACTTTTAATATGTATTTATATTAAATAATTTAAATATATATAATTTATAATTTATATTATATTATATATCAAACTTTGTAAATAAAACATATATCATAATTTAAATTTCATTATATATATTGATAATATATTAAACTTTAAAATTATAAAAATATTTATATTTTTTAGTTACAATATTAAAAAATATAATAAGTATTTATATTAAATATAAATAATTTAAATCAAATTTATCATATGTTATATATCAAACTTTAAGAGTAAAAAATTATCAAAATTTAAATTTCATTTCATTGTACTTGTTTTTTACAATAACTTGAAAAAATTATTAAAAAATTAGATATAATGCAACACCATCACAGGTGTTGCACGTCATGCAACACCATTTTTATCTTGCAACACCAAATGTATATCTAGTGCAATACTATTTCAGTAGTGTTTCAAAAGATCAAAAATCAGCAATCAATTGAAACGCTTTGGCGGCAACACTAGCTAAAAGCATTGTCTATGAGCACTTATGGCGTAGTGAAAGTAATATAAATATAATTATAATATATTTAGATGATTAAAATATTTCAATATAAAAATATAGGACTATTGAAGAAAGATATATTTTTAGTTTATTTTCATTGCTTTTTAACAATTGTTTGATTTTTAAGAATTATTTTGTTCTGATTATAAAATAGTAAAATATATTACGATCATATAAAAAATTATATTAGTAAGTATATCGGTTGTATACTTTTAATAAAAGTTGATAATACAAAACCAACAACATCATCATCAGAGCCTTAATCCCAAAATGCTTTGGGGTCGGCTATAATGAAAGTTGATAATAATAAACATAATTTAATTTCTTATTTGTAAAATTAGATATAAGATTCATATTGTCCTATATGAAAAAATAAATGACGGTGCTTAACTAATTTACGATTTTCCTATCATGTGCCCTTAGATCACATGATAAGAGTTTATAAATGAAACTAGATCAAATAATAGTATATGTATATGTGTATGTATACTGACTCATGTATATTTTATAATAATTTTACAATATTATTGAAATTCGATCACATATTATTAATATAATAAAATATTTAATATTTTACGCCCGTGCATCGCACGGGAGGACATCTAGTATTGACAAAATGCTCTGTTTCATGTAACTTATTTTGGCAAGACCGTAATTGGGGATTTTCGACAAAAAGTTCTCATCAAGAAGAATGTTATGTGCTTTTACGTGGAAGCAAAATTGCTGGTGTTGCAGCCACAATGCGAGTATTCTAGTCCTCAAATATTCTAGCCATAAACGAGTAAAATTTCTTTCAATACTTTATAAATTGTAGGGGGATTTATTTGCATCAAATATGAACTTCTCCAAGGATCGATCCATTAGGCATAGATTTATGGAGAAAGCTCTTCTAAACCCTCAAAATAAAACCCAACAAGTTGACAACGCTGAGCTATAGTAGTAATGGCTACCATTTTCATTCATAAAATCTTCTTTGTCACCTTCTAATCTGTTTGGAATCTTCATTCACGCAATGATACGTTCACGAGTCATGGCCATAATCAGAAAGGGCTACAACTCATTCCAGATTCTACGGGATGAAGGTATGAAGCAATCAAGCAAATATGCAGCACAACAATAGAATGTCGCTCACACCAAAGGGCTTGTAGCCCAGCGGTATCGGGTGTGGTGGATAGGTGTCCCTCCCAAAGTGGTTGTGGATTCAAGTGGACAAAAGGAGTAGATTTAGGAGTAGTATTAGTGGGTGTGTGTGTTCGCCGTTCCAAAAAAAAAAAAAAGGGTGTTTCTTATAGAACTAGAACTAACAGCACTGATCCGGCGACTGAATGACGATGTATGGACACATGAGTGTTTGGTTTCTTGCCATGTCATTGGGTGACCATCCTTAGGGTCGGGGCTTTCGACCCAGAAACATGAAGAACCGATCTGAATTCGTCATTTTGGTCGGGTCGGGTTGGGTTTTATTTTTAACACATCTATTTTCTTTGGGTCGGGTCCGGGTCTTACAAAGAGAAATTGGTAAAACCCGACAAAACCGATAGCATGAGGAATAGGGCTGGAACTTTTGAAATTGGGAACCGCGAAACCGATCCGAACCGCATCATAACTGACGGTTCGGTTCGGTTCGGTTCTTAGCAACATTTTTTGTCGGTTCGGTTTGTACTACTAGTAATCGGTTCAGTTCGCGGTTCACTTTTTCGTTTTAAAGAGGAACCATCTGAACTGCACCGAACCGAGAAACCGACACGTTTGAATAAACTATAATATAATATATTCTTATTATACATAATTAATATAATATAATATATTCTTAATAAAATATAATATTCCGTCCGAACAACACGAAATCGGTTTTGGTTCAGTTTCGGTTCTGTTCGGTTCCTACGTGGTTCGGTTTCGATACCTGTATTTTTATCCTTAGAACCAAAAAGTCTCAGGCCTAATGAGGAATAAATACCTTTTAGGTTAAAACTTAACCCTAACCTGAAAACTTATCATCTAAACACGCCTAAACCCTTTCATAATTTCTACTGCTCATATTGTTTCCGACGTGTTTTACATTTAGAGGGTATATTCAATTCATGACTTCAAAGGATTTTTAAGGATTTCAAGAATCCATTAAAATCCTGATGTATTCAATCAGATTTTAAAAAATCCATATAAATTTTGATGTACTCAATTTTAATTTTAAACGAGGCATTCTGACACGTGCGATGCACCGGTTTTATTTTTTGATAAAAGTTTGAATTTTTGCTTATGTTTAAAACTCAACATTTTATTTGATATTATAATTTACGAATGGCTTCAAGTCAAAATTATGTATGTTTTCCTTTCTATTCATTACTCAAAGTGATATTTTTAGGCTAAAATGCTCCTGGGGTCCTTTAATTTAATTTCAGATAACGATTTAGTCCTTTATCTTTTTTTTGTCCCAACTAAGTCCTTTATCTTTCTAATTTTAAGCAAAGTTAGTCTTTTCTGTTGGTCTCCATTAATTGTTGTCCAGGTGGCTGTTAAGTTGCTGACTATCACCTACGTGCCTATAAACATTCCAACGTGTCAAATCTCTAACCTATGTGTCAAATTCCTAACCTATGTGTCAATTTTCTGACCCCTGCGCGCTCTTGGTACAACCCTGAGAAGTGCACCTCTTCTCCCCGCCGTGCCTCACGCAGCAATCTATGATGCGCCTCTTCCCCCCTTCGTGCACCTCGAGAAGATGCACCGTCTCCCGCCTCCGTGCGCCTTGCAGAACATCGTGCTCCCCTGCGCCCCCTTCAGGCACCCTAAAAACTCACAGCGCCGGCCGCCGCCGTGGGAGATGCAAAAATGCAGAGGCTAGATCTAAAAATATCGAACCTTAGGATCTAAAAAGATGCAGTGGCCGGATCTAAAAACTCACGTGCTCCCTCCGCCGTGCTTGATGCATAGGCCGGATCTGCCGTGTGCGGCCTTGGTGCACCCATCGGGATGCCCGCACCGACTTCCCCCACCGTGCGGCTCCGCGCTCTTAGTGCATCCCAAGTGCTAGCACCTCCACCCGCCTCCATGGGCTTTGTAATAAGCCGTCCGGCTCTCGGCTCCCTTATTGCATACGGGCTTCTGGCAACTCTGTCCGCCCCCATGGCCGATGCATGGCACATAGGTTAGGAAATTGACACATAGGTTAGGGCATTTGACACGTAGGAATGTTTATAGCCACGTAGGTGATAGTCAGCAAGTTAACAACCACCTGAACAACAGTTAACGGAGACCAACGGAAAAGGCTAACTTTGCTTAAAATTAGAAAGATAAAGGACTTAGTTGGGACAAAAAAAGATAAAGGACTAAATCGTTATCTAAAATTAAGTTAAGAGACCCCAGGAGCATTTTAGCCATATTTTTAATATGTTGTATTTTGTTATTATAGCAAACTCATTTAATTTATCTGTTCAAATCGGATGTACTAACACTCACCGCAAAAGGTTGTAAATATTGGTTTTTCACTAATGATTCTACATATAGAAAAAGAAAACACTTCGCGATGCGCGAATCTTCTTTCTTTTCAATAATAATTCATTGCACATGATAAATTCAATCTAATATTTCTCAAAGAGTATTCAAAAGCAACTACTTAGCAGAAGCAATCATAAGATGCGCAAAATACATAGTAATAACCTACATGAATATTTTGAAACGTGCGATGTCATAGTAATAATAACATGACCTTTGTAATTCCATAGTAATAACCTACATGAATATTTTGAAACATGTGATTTCATAGTAATAATAACATGACCTTTGTAATTCCATAGTAATAACCTACATGGATATTCTGAAACGTGTGATTTCATAGTAATAATAACATGACCTTTGTAATTCCATAGTAATAACCTACATGAATATTATTATTATTACGATGATTTGTAACCAAATTTAGAATCATTTACTCACCTAAAAACTCAATTAATATAGTGTCATTAGACAAAAATTAAAGTCATTAAGACTTAACATCTATAGCACAGGACTGGATCTTTAAAAAGTCTCATGTAGGTTTTTTATTAATTGCTAAAGATCAATGATGGGTTGCTTGCATATATCACGAAATGCAAAAGTTGAGAAGTTAAGTAATCCGTTTGAAAATGATCAAGTGTTTGCGTAGTAATTCAACATATATCATGACAACCAAATTTTTTGACACTTTCAATTCTTGTTGACTGACTTTATTCCTTTATACTATATTATTTGATAAATAACAGAAATAATGGATTGTTTACCATATATAGTGCATTCCCCAATATATAATTTTATAATACTTGTATAATTGAAAAACAACTTTCTACTCCACATCACCACAGCGCATCCTACACGCTGAGCACCTTTCTTTTGTTGTTGACTATTTCTGTTTGGGATTAATTTAAGATAGTAGATTATCTTCGTTCAAGACCAGTTCAATATTGCATATAAGCCCAATAATCGGAGAAAGCAATCAGCAGCCCAATAAGAAAATCTACCAATACAATCCAAACACACAACCGGTTATAGATTGATCACTTAACACACAAATCATTTTGACCTAAACCTAAACACACACCTCTCGTTTTATCCGCCGACTACACACTTCTGTCACCTAACATTTCTTCCACATTCAACTCATCACGTCACAGATTCATCTCAGTCTTAATCTTCATCAATCAAGCGATTAACACAAATCACAAAAAGACCTTTCGAAACACAACCATAATCAAGAACCCACCTATATCTTTCTTGCTCAATCATTCGTGGCATAGCTTCAAAGGAAAAGGCTTCAAGATCATTTTGAAATGGTCTCGGGTAAGATTTGTTTTGTTTTTGTGTTTGTATTTAAGCCGACTGTAAGTAATGATTATAACACTCTTGTTATAATTCATTCTTTTATTTACGGATATTGAGAAAGAAGCTAGGCTTCTAAAGGGTCTACGATGATATGTATTCAACTAAAAATAATCTTTTAAAGATTAGACAAAAAGTCGAACCAAATTTGAGATCTATTTGTATTTTCTTTTCTTTCCGAGTCTTGGTTTGAGCTAATGGAGATGGGATAGGATACTAAAGGTTGGTGTTGTTTGAAGTGGGTTATGTCTCGATTTAGGATTTGGTTTTGTTTTGGACTTGACTTTGGCTGTGTGATGATTGTGTTTATATAGGGCAGTGAAATAGAGGGTAAATTTGGGATTAAATGCGAAACTTTTTATATTCTTTTTTTGTTTGTAATTGTGGTTATAACTTGAGAATTGTTGATATTCATCTTCCTCCACATTCAATTGCGGCAAATAAATGGTTGTAATTCTGCAACCCTTTTGGGTTCCGTAACCCCATGGTTGAGGGCATTCAATTGAAACCTCCTTCGTATTTTGTGGAGATGTGACATGTTTGTACCGTACAGGATTTTTTAGCACATTAACACTTGCACAATAAATTAAGATGTAAATAATTCTTTATAATTTTTTATCTCCACACTTATTTTTGTGCACATTCACTCTTCCACATTAAATTAAATCACTCAATCTTTAAGTAGTATAGATATTCATTTTAAATCTTGGGGTATTAAAACAATCCATTAATTTCAATGGATTTTTATAAATCCCTGATTTTGATTGATTTTGAGGCTCCAGTATAAATACAAACCCTCCTGATAAATCTCCTCTCTTGCCTATCAGATTTCAAGAATTCTTCTTTTTTCGCACGATGAAACGACACACAACACAGAAGATGACAAAAAACCTAAGTCCTAATACTAACCCCTTCTGCAAGTTCTTCTCTCTATCTAAAACCCTTCTCCTCTCTTCCTCTTATATCATTTTCTCCAGACTGTTCTTCCGTCTCTCCTGTCTCGATCAAGGTATGTAGATCCACTTCTCCATATAATTTTTTATAATCTTTTTGTACTGGCTTGGAGTATTAGAAATATCACACAAAGGCTGGGCAGGAGGATTAGAGTAATATTTGCTAGAAATGAGGTTAACGGGTTCAGAGAAAAGGTATCCGTATTTGTAGGGACTAAATGTATAGAGGAGGTTAATATAAAAGGGGGTTCCGGCATGGATATAGGGTAGGGTTAGAGGTATGTTTTTGATGTACAGGGGTTGAGTTCAAGAAGCACATGTTGGTCTCGTTTTTTAATTGTCCTCTTGCTTCAAGTGTTGTACTCTCCTTATTTTTTATGTTGGATTATCATCATTATTACCTGAATAGAAAATATATAAATATTATTTTCAAAAAAATAATATGTGGCGTGGACCAAGGAAATACTTCCAAGGGAAGAAACTATGTGGCGTGGACCAAGGAAGAAAGTGATTTATTGTAAGAACTCATGGTCGATGGCGCTAGTCGAGGATAGCGAGATAATAGTGGCATCTTCTCGAAAGAGACCGTGGAAAGAAGGATACTTCCGGCTCTTAATGCAAAACTTGGATGTCAAAACACATTCTCTAATTATGAAAGTCGCTTAAAGTGGTTTAAAAACGGTGGACTTCTTACTCATGCATTTTAGCTCTGGTTTTGGTTTCGACTCCACTACCAAGAAATTCACGGCTCCAAATGAAGTATTGGAGGATTACTTTAAGGTGCGTCTTTATTTTTTTAATATTTTAAAAAAAAAATGGATTGTTTTTACTTGCAATATATAATAATAATATTTAAAAATTTCATATTTTGCATAGGCACATCCAAAGGATATGTCTATACGGTATGATACATTTGAAGATTATGAGGCTTTAGAAATTGCTATTGGGAATGGTGTAGCCGTTGGAGAAAAAATCAATTGGGTTGGGTAGTGTTACCGATGCAAGAACATTTGATGTTGAATACAATGGAAATTTGCGCATAGAGGATCTTGATTATGATTTGGATGCGGCCAAAACAATTTATTGCCTCACTTTACATCTCCTCTGCAAACTCTCGAGACTTTAGAACGTCCTACTCTCAAAGTCCCTCCAACAAAAAGTAGACATGAGTTTAAAGGAGGGGTACTAGTGGATAAGCATGACAAGATTGGACAACTTTTGAGGGAATTTATAACCTCCTACAAAAAAGAGAAAAAGAGAAGAAATATACAACTTGGGATGATATAAAGGAGGTTCCAAACATGGAAGAGGAAACTCAATTCAAGGCGGTGGAGTTGTTCGATACCCAAGGGAAAAAAGATGCATTTAAAATGGATCCACTTTAAAATGCGTGGACTAGATCGTATTTGAGTTACATTAATTTGCTTGAATATCTCGTGTTTTGCTACCTAATTTGACAATTTTCATTACATTTGGTTTGCTAAGTATTTTTGTTGAATTATTATGAGATTATAACTCTCCTTTTTATTGATAGTTGGGTTTTTTTTTGTGATTAATTATGCATTAAGTTATTGTCTTTTACTTTAAATATTTATTTTCTCCACTTTCAAGTGTTAAATGTGTTCTAATAATGCAGTAAATTATATCATTTTCAACAATGGAGGAGAATGAAGAAGTAGAAGTAGTTGAAAGGAAAGAAGAAGAAGAAATTAGATACTTATTGATGGATGCTCAAACAATAATGAGTGTTCTAAGAGAGATCATGGTGTCCTGACCTATAGAACGTCCTCTAAAACGACGACCAATTACTAACAAAGGACATGATTATCTTTATGTAATGTTGAATGGTGATCCAGAAAGCTTTCGGGAGTTGCATAGAATGTACCCGGATGTGTTTCGTAAGTTATGTGCTAGTATTCGAGAGAAAACACATTTGGAGGATACAAGGTATATATGCGTCGAATAGATGGTATCAACATTCCTACTCGTTATAGGCCACAATGATCGCTTTTGCAATGTTCGCACGAGGTATCATCGTTCACATTTTTGTACAAGTCAAAACTTAATAAAATTTTGAAGGCCTTGAACACTATAGCACCATTGATGATGGTCAAGCCTGGATCCTCAGTGTCATCTAAAATAAGAGAATCGGCCCGATTTTATCCTTATTTAAGGTATGTTGATCTTTTTCCAACATATTATTTTATTAGTTATTAGTTAAATACATTTTTTGTTTCTTTAAAGTTTGTAAGGTTACTTAATATATATATATATATATATATATTAGGATTGTATATGTGTTCTTCATGGCACCCATATTCCAGCGTCGGTCGGAGGACGTGATGTATGTACTTATCGTAATCGTCATTAACTCCCAAAATGTATTAGCAACTTGTAATTTTGATTTGGAATTGATATATGTGCTAAGTGGGTGGGAAGGTTCGGCACATGATTCAAAGGTGTTAAATGATGCATCAAGGTATATATATTTTCTTTTTATTTATCTTGTTAGTTTTATTTATACTACATACATTTATTTCCATATTTATGTAATGTAACTATTGTTTATATATATTTATAGGAATTTTTTTTAGTGGATTGTGGATTTGCTAATCGACGCCAATTCTTAGCTCCATGGCGGGGTGTTCGATATCATCTAAAAGAATATGCTGGTCAAGGTTGTTGTTCCCAGGATGCAATTGAGATGTTTAATCATCGTTATTCATCCTTGAGGAATGTGATTGAGAAAATCTTTGGTGTTTTCACCCGATTCACCATTTTTAAAGTTGCACCTCTATTTCCTATCTATGATTAGAGTTGATTACATAATTGTACAATCAAATAGTCAAACTCACGCTCCACACAAAGTGCAACCTGATGCACTATACAAAGGATATGTCTCATCCACCACCCATTTCCCATCATACACATTTCATTCCGTGCTAACATTACTTCGATTAGACTCAACCATAGTTTCTGAAGATGGAAACATGTAAAAATAACTAGACTTGGATAGAATGGAACCAAACATGAAAACGGGAGGCGGAAATATGGAGCTTTTGCCGTAATTCCCAACTTATTGCTGAATTTGAGGACCATATGCAAAGAGCAGTGTGAAAGATTCAATTTTTATCATCAAGAAATCAACGGTTATATGTTTATATGTTGACTTCATATCCACGGTATTTGCTGTGTCTATGCGTAGTTATTTTAATTCCTCTAATACATCTTACGTGCATGATAGACTGCATGGAGTCAGTAGCAGATAACGTGTGTTTTCTAGAGTTACGCTGCCTTGATTGTTTTATGTTTTAAGTTTCGGGACGAAACTTATTTTAAGAGGGTAGAATGTAATAATCCTATTTTTCCGTTTTCATATATCTCGATCTTTGTGATTCGTTGTGCCAGTGTGTTATTATCATTCTCCGTTTTATTTTCTCCCGCTATATTTTCTCCCAGCACGTAATTAAAAATTTGAATTCATGATCGAGACTCTTACCGAGCATCTCGACATGTTCGTTTCCGTGCGATTTCAGTCATTGCGTCATTTTTTTTTCTTCTGAATGTTTAACTGCATTCTAGGTTGGAAGGATGCCAAGTTAGTTGGTGGCGGGGCCCATTATGCCGGGTTTTTTTTTTACCAAGTTACACCTGACTAATCCTAGGATAACAATTGCGGCACAAGATCTTCTACAGGTTAAATCGTGAGATGTGTATTTGGGCTCAGGGTTCTTAAATATCAACCATTCCGCGCAGCTAAGTCGTCGCCAGTGATTCTTTCAAACCCTCAAACTTTAAATGATAATAGTTTCCCTCACTATAGATATGCTTTTTCATATATATATATATATATATGTATATATATATATATATGATCAAATGAGAATGGTTCTTATTCTACGGATTGCGAATATGCATGAATTTTGTACTAATTATGCATGAAATATATACAATTCGTGTATCAAGAATACATTAAAATATGCATTATATGCATCAAAATATCGATAATATTGCATTATATGCATTAAATTTTTGTGAGAATAAATCTAGGTCATCCATTTATCAAGATCTATGAATGAAATTCATTCTTATTTCTCAAATTGCATTCTCACCTAAACCCACATATATATATATATATATATATATATATATAGGAAATAGATCATATGAAAACTAATTACCTTGTGAAATCTAAAAACTTTTGTAGGCCATTGATATTAGTGATCTAACGGATGAGTAGAATTATATGCATTTATATATTTTTTTTATTGCATTATTTGTTGTATATACTTGATGCAACAAATAATAACAAATATGCAATGAAATTACTTAATAATGCAATTGGGTTCTAGATTTCACCATTAAGGGTGTTTCCACCATAGTCAATCCCTATATATATATATATATATATATATATATATATATATATATATATATATATATATATATAAAGTTGCAATTAGGACGTCACATTACAGTCTGTTACAAGGTTCGACAACACCAATATATCAAAGGAATTTTTCTGATTATGCACCAAAAGAAAAGAGTAGATAGGGGATCATTCTCACAAATAAATACACAACCAAAATTTTTGCTCCACGGAAGGAGGCATGCTTGAACTCATCGATAGGCGTAGCAAAAGCTTAATCGGATCCAGGGTTTAAGGGAAACCATTGTTGAGGCCACTTGGGATAACTGCGCTTGAACAGACTCATGCAAACAGTGTCGTGCTGCTGGAGGACACCGTTAAAGATGCACTTCATTGCCCCTGAACCGAACAAGAAAACAGCAGTTGGCATTAAAACAGCAGGATAAAAATGTGCTGACACGATTCGGTCAAGTACAAAATAAGTGGTGATGGACTTACCGTGTGTTCCCACAGGTTCTCTAATGCGACCACGTCGGCCACATTTTGACCAAACTTCAACAGGCTGCAACCAATACAGAAACGTAAGAGAGGAAACACTCACAGTTCTGTGAATAGAGTGCTAAAAGAACTGAACATACAGATATCGACCATATTACCTTGAACCATCTTACATCCTCTGGGTTATGGAACATGTACCTTACTGTTGCTTTAGTTTTAGATACACGTTGTGGATAACTGCATAAGATTCAACCAATTATGTTAGCTACAGTGTGCCTAATTTAGCTACCATGATTTATGTAGGATTTTGAGAACCATACCTTTTAGTAGTTCTCAAATATATCTAATCTATTAGACTAGAAAACCACATTTCTATCAGGACTTGCAATGAACATCAAAAACTACAATTACAAAAAACATTTATACAAACAAATTACCATGTCACAGACCATTCAAACTAAAGTAGATAGTTGAAGCTCTTAGCAAATGCAACTACAAGCAGATGAAGTTTCAAATGGTAGATGAAGTATCAAGTCCCGTTTGGGATCGCTCCACACAGGAATATCTTCGTGTTATAGTCTTTAAGTACAGATGCATGATTAAGATCAATAATCCCGAAAGTTTGATTTAAACTAAACATGGATGTGTCGGATGATAAAAATTCTCCGGGGTCTTTGTTCCAATTCTTCGGGGTCTTTGTTCCAATTCTAATGACCAGTCAAAGTTGATTTTTTCAAGAAAACGAAGACCAAAGTTTAGAAAGATTTGATGGATAAGCTCGAGTCTTAAAAGTGAAATCTCCAAAATCTATAGATTTCAATCTAGGGGATATGAAGTGATGATGATTTTCAATAATTTCATCAAATTTAATTGATATCAACGCGAGATGTCTGTCATCGATATCTTGTAGTAGATGCAACTTCAAGAACAGTATATTACTTTTGTAAGGAGTCACTTCTCAAGATACTGAGGCATGCGTGACTTACCCCGTTAAAATAATTTTCTTGAGTACAATCCGATCAGGGTCAATGCTTCTCAACGAACCAACTGCAGCAACTACAGGACACTTGTATTCTTCTTGGCTCTTTAAGGCAATCAGAGGAAGAGAATGAAAACAAATTGGAGCATATGTTGAAGCTACTGAAAAACTTCCTGCATGAAGAAACCTCTCCATTTTGTGCTTGCTAGCATTGATACTATCTGAAGAAAAGATCGGCCTGTATTGTCAAAGGCAGAAGGCAAAAGTGATTACAAGAGCAATGATCAGGTATCATATATGTCTCCTTTGTTCCTGAGG
Organism: Orobanche coerulescens; assembly: GCA_033398695.1. Classification (NCBI taxonomy): domain Eukaryota; kingdom Viridiplantae; phylum Streptophyta; class Magnoliopsida; order Lamiales; family Orobanchaceae; genus Orobanche; species Orobanche coerulescens. The sequence continues at coordinate 20,649,677 of CM065805.1, read as the reverse complement.
CAACAATGAGAAAGAACAATAACCTTGCTATAAACTGGCGGAAGCCCACATGAAATAGGAGTTCTTCTTTTGCTTTAATAGGAGCATCATATGAATCATGCTTCTTAATGCTAGAGATGGGAGAATTGAATACTGTCAAATAATAGTAAATATCACTAACGAACAAACAAATTATGAAAGAGAGCCCAATAAGAGGTAACCTGAAATGTAGAACAGAGATTTCAGACTCATGCTGTAAAAGACCACAAGCTATCACTGGCAATCTTTTAGACAGTGTGCATAACTTTGACACGACACCAGCACTAACATCGTTGACATAGAGCCTTGCATATGAGCCAGCAGGTACACATCCATACTTGATATAAAGCTTGAGATCGTCGTCTTCCTGGCCTCTACCGGATTCTATTCTCTTCTTCGCCTTCGCTCTGTCACCGTCCTTCTTTTGCAACATGTCAAGAGCATTTGCAAGAACATGCTTTTTTGTTCTCACAAAATTATCCAATGTAAAAATCCTAGAATAGTCAGGAGCCAAAGATTCCTGCCAAAACATGGGCTTGGTCAACATCATCACCCAGAGACAACAATTCAAATCTGTTCAATCCAGAAGGCAACACATACTTTAGGATCCCATCTAGAAGTTCTGAATGACTTTACAGCTCTGTATTTAGCAAATCTTTTCCGAGCTGCAACCTCTATTGGTGTATCTACTTCATCAGGAAATTCTGGAACAAATGCAATTAGATAAGTTAGTCTTATAATTTCATCATTATTACTGGTATCATCTTTTAGAAGCCAACATAATAACCATTAAATACTTAGGAAGATACCCTTATCTTCTGCATGTACTTCTTTGATTTTTCGAATCTGTTCAGCTATCTGCTCTTTAGTTAAGTTGTCACCATCCTATAGCACAAAGAAGATGAATTAATACAGGCCAAGTATAATAAGTGTACCCTGTGCTGAAAATTGACTCCAAGAAACATTTGGAAAAGCAACCAGCTCATTCCAATGAAGAAAGTAAATTATGTAGTCAGCTTATTAGTTGATTTTGTTTATATTTAAGAAGATTTGGCATCCAAAAGTGTAAATGATTGTTGATAATTGACAAAATTGAGTAGCCCCAAAATTGTTGCGCACCTATTTCAGAAACATGAACAAATTTTGTGGGCATTTTCAAGCTCAATCCATGTAGTCTGGCATTTTGCTATATCACAGGAGGAAAAGAAGAAAACATCCTACTTAACCCAAAAAAATATAACTAGGAATCGCTTCATTCAGCAGCCAGTTTCAAAATATGCTACTGAAAGAAGCTACCAGTGGCAGTGACTAGCAAGCACCTACCATCATTACAGACTCTGTTTCGGTTTCTTCGTCAGAATCTCGCAGATTTAGTGAAGCCTGATCGTCAACAAACTCAAAGTCATTCTGAAGCTTCTTGCCAGGAAAGCCATTCTGACCATCATCGACTACCATACCATCTTCACCTTTACTATCAGAATAATCAAAATCTGAATCATCCACAATCCATGTTGCCTGAAAAGTGTTCCAGATCAACAAATGGAGCAACTTACAATACACTAATTCATCTAATTGCATGTCATAACTAACAACGAGATTACAAGCATAAGTAAAGTGGACTTCAGAAAATGGAGATCGGAGACAAGGTCCGACCTGGGACTCAGAGATGCCACTAGGAAGCCTCTTCTTTTTCATCTTTTTATCCTTGCGATTTCTGTCTGCTTCAGCCATTTCTGCGTCTGTGGGATATGTCTGAGTTGAAACATACAAATACCTCAAAACAAATTCTAAATAGACATCATTTAGAGCTAACAAATACTCAGAAAGTAGAAGAGTGGACAACTTCCACATGTCACATACATGTTGAAAAGGCAACCTCAAACAAGACAATCGCGGAGATATCACCAGAAGATTTTAACCGAGGCTAAAACTCCATGATCAAATTGGCCATAATCTTAACTAGAATACATACTCCCTACGTCCCATTAATAACGTCTCATTTTCCTTTTGGGTTGTCCCAATTATAAGGTCTCTATCCAAATAAGGAAATAATTGAAGTCATTTACCCGCCTACTTTAAACACTTAATTCAATTTTCACTTTTCTCTCTCACACTTTATCATTTCTACTCTTTCTCTCTCATACTTTACCTTTATTAAAGAAGTGGGCCACCACCACTTTATTGCCTAAACACTCCCTCCTTAAATCTCCCGCGTCTCTAATTTTTGAGACATTATTGGGACGGAGGGAGTATTAAAAAACCAGAAATATTATCCAGAAACTGAAAATATATGAAGCACCAATAACAATGTTTACCTGTTCTCTTGCCAATATATCAGGAGCATTTTCAACAACTAAAGGCTCTTGCTTATTTGGATCAGGGGTAAGGCATATCACCACCTGCTGCATGAAAACAAAAGGAAGAAAAATGAATAAAATTCCTATTAAAGAAGCATCGAAAACCTGTACAAGAGAGACTGCTAGATCAAAATTGATTATCAACAAATGAAGAGTTATCCAGTTGTCTTTAAGACTGGACAAACTCTATAAATGAGGCCAACTAGGGTAGTCTTGTTCTACAACAGCAAAATTTCAGTACAATTCATTCTTTCCCTTTGTTTTTATTTCGTTTATCTTATGTATGTTCAAGGAGATAATGAAAAATGTATTCAAATGTTTTGCTCTTAAAAGTAGTGCTGTATGTAGTGTGTAAAAAGAAAAATGTACATTTCCAGCCTATAGACATTATATACTGAGCAACTGCAGAACACAAGGCATCCTTCTGACAATCAAAATATCCAACATATAAAATGCAAATTTGAACGTGCGAAACAACTATTTGCAAAAAGAATGGCTACTTTACTGAAATGACATCAAACCTGGGTATCATTCTTAGAGTCCATTAGGTCTGCTCCTTTGCTTAGATTCAGTGGACATGGATCCCTAAGAAGTTCAATCTTAGACAATGGGAAATCCCCTGCACCAGCAATATGAACCTGATCGAGGAACATTCAGACATAGAACATATTCCCATTCTTGCAAAACAATGACAGAGGCAGAATATATCACCAGTTGATTAACTGAGAGGCTCTTTGCACGTATATATCCTGTAAGGACAAGTGTGCATTTTTCAGGACTACCACCATCATCCGCTTCCATTTCAACCTGTTAAATGTTGATGGTTAATGTGTCAAAACAGTCAAGAGTAGCATGCTGCGGAAATTTCAAGCCAGTTGGCTATAACAACTTGGCACACAGTTGAACATGCATTACGTAATTCTTATAGATGACTACTGGACTTATAAATTAAGTTTCATCTCAACTCCCCAAAACAAAATCTGGGAGGAAATTTTCAAAAAAAAAAAAAGAAGAAGAAAAAAAGAACATTAAGTGGATAAAAACTCAAGGAGCTCTTTGTATTTTATCTTCATACCTTTCAGTAAATAGATTACAAAGGGGCCGTATCCGGATGATTTGAAAAGCAATATAATGCTTCAGATATTGAAAGTCCACATTGAATATGTGGCAGATTAGATCAGCTCACTAAAACTCCTTTACCGAGATCAGTTACCACAATGATGATATAAGGGACGATTTACTATCTCAGTGATGGTAAAATGATCTCTCTTCATATTATTCAACAAAAAGATTCTATACATTTATAATGATCGTATTGGGATAAATCAGCGATTTGGGGGGGGGGGGGGGTGATGAACATGAATTGCAACAACATATTTCAGAAAATTAAAGTCCACTCTGGATAGGTAGCAAATTAGATCAGCCCTAACAAAAACTGTTTCATAAGATTCAGTTACCACAATGAAGATAAGAGGAGTTTTATACTATCTCAGTGATAAAATCATAAAATTATACAATTAACTTCAACAAATATGATAAAATGTGCTCACTAGGTGACCTAAATTTAAGTGCGCAGAATGCTAACAGAAGACATAATGCTGATTTTGTTATACCTTATGAGCCATAAGGTAAGAATGTTGGTTTCGCCAATGAGGTGTTGTAAGACTTAGCTCCTTGAAAAGCAACATAAACTATAACAAAGAAAGAACTCAAACTCAACAAATTATGGAAGCCAACTAAAGAAAATAGACCAACAGGAAATCACAAATGTGATCAATTTGTGATCTTTAATCTCAGGGTTTCACACCTTATGCAGTTCATCCTTTTTATCCGCAGGATAAAACTTACAATCTTCTGGAAATTCATGAGCAAGCATTGACATGCACATCTTCTTAAGCTCGTGTTTTCTTTTCATGTCATCAGGTAGATCCTGAAGTGAAAATCAGAGGATTTAATCAAGATTCTAAAAGGGAATGAGAGGGAGAAGACGAAGGCATACAGAAGAAGTATGGGAAAACTACATACACGAATCAGCACCACGGTGCTTGGTAGACCAAGTGTTCTGAAGACAGAAAGACATTGTGATCCAAATGAATCGATAAAACTATCTGTACCATCTGCTTCATGTAAGGAGTTTGGAGATGCCACAAAAGCAAGCAAATCAGCAACCTATATATTGCAATTGCAATGCACAAGAGAGAGGAAATGTATCAATAGCAGGACACACACACAACTCAAAGATCAGTCAAATCATTGATTACGGGAGAACCAATAAAGTACCTTTGCCATTTCCATGCATGCAACAAGATCACCGTGAGGAGCTTTTAAGACCTATTATTGGATATATTAGATCATACCCTTTTCCTTTTTTACAAAAAGGCTCTATAGACCCTCTACACAATTCATAATATTACTAAAAGGCATATGCAAGCATTACACCTTTAACTGCAACATATCAACAAACTAGTGAGATAAACTTTCATGCAAAAATTAAAATAAATAAAAAGGAAAAAATATGCATTTCAAGAACTCAGTTCCACTGTTACAAGCATCATAATATTCCAATTATGTGAAAGCAACCACGCGACTCCAGATGCTATGATTAGGCAGAGCAAAAAGGCAACAAATGAAATTACGAGCGTACTGTGGTTCTTAATTTGTACTCTGATGATGCGACAGCTGGGAAAGCAGTGGTATTTCCCTCTTCAGACAACAGTGAGAGAATATCTTCTTCAACAGAGTTCACATTTACACAAGCCGAAATCCCAAGAAGCACCTAAAATATTTAAAGAAAAAAAAAATACATAAGAAACACCATAGTAGGCATATCTGCTTAACAACAAGCGCAAGCATACTTACAATAACACGAGGTGGGCTCGATGACCCCGACAATGCCCTCTTCTTCTTCAAAATTGCCGCTCTCTTTTGTTCTCTCATCTACAATACACAACACAATAGTTCAAAGCAAATTAACTGAAGCAAAAACGTCAACTTTGAATGCACAAATTCAATTCAACCCTGGCCTTAATATATAAACACGTAAAAACCACAAGAAAACCGAGGTACCATTTTGTTGGGTTGCAACCGTGCGGCCTTTGCTCCTTTAGCAATACCACCACCATCAGATTTCGACACCTTGAGTTTATCTGATAAGATTAAAATAAAAAAAAAATAAAAAATTTAAGAAAAAGAAACCCAAAAAAAAAAACACTTCAAACTGAAACACAATTAATAAATTTATCCAATATGGGAGTTCAGATGAAAATGGAAAAATAACCTTGAGAAGAAACTTTATGAGCATTACGGGGAGATTTCGAAGCAAATCGAGTTTTATGGGCCTTATTCAACTGATGTCTAGACCCTCCCATATTGACAAAGTCGTTCTGAGTGATTTCGAGCTGGAGCTGAAGAGATATGATGCAGGGACACGCTGGAGTGGGCGGCGCAATGCCACTAAGCAGGCAGCAGCGGTAGCGCTCAGGTGGTCGGAGCTGGCGGGTGTGGGGGGCGGAGGTTTTGTGAAATCGAGAGAGCGTGGACGGCGTGGTGTTAGGGTTTTGTTGGTAGAGATTTTGTTTTGTGAACTTGAAAAGGAGAGAACCGGCTTATAAAAAATCTGTTGTTATTAAATGTAAGTGAAAATTTAGAGTAGGAATAGAGAATGGCTGAAGTCCTGTTTGAAAAATTTTATATGCCAGGATTGTTATTATATAATTCACATGATATAAAAATAAAGGAGTAATTGAAATGTCACTTTCATGGTGTTTTTATATAACACTCATTTGAATATTATTCATAAATATTTCTTTGAACTAGTTTGAAGAAAAAGCAATGAGAGAAAAACTTTCAAATTGTTTGTATTGAGCATGTAGCAATCATATCGTATTGCATCATAATGTTCTTTAGAAAATCTCGTGGGATAAAACTTGACAATATGTGATCTCGTAAATTTCTTTCCCTTATCTCGATAGTTAACAGTATGAGTATTAGCATGCCGTCTCGGTAAAACATCGTGGGAATGGCGAGTGAATCGGCATGTATATCATTCGTTGTTGGAGTATCCACGTGTTGCCTCATTAAAACCTTGTCAAGAATACCCGCCAGCCGAACTCAAGCCCGCCCTCGCACCTCGCCTCCGCCCCAGACCAGAGCGGCAGCCCTCGCCTCGCGCCCAGCCCCCTTGCCGCGCGACTCGGAATCACAATGGCGAATGTGAACCAGCCACAGGAAGATGACTCCACGGTAAAAATCTTTTCATATAATGAGAAAATATATATGTTGCTGAGATAATTAGTTATATCTTTGATCTAATCCCAATAATCTCATAACCTAGGTACCGATCGATCGAATTAGCGAACTTCCCGACGAAGTATTAGGGTGCATATTATCTTCCTTGACCACAAAAGAAGCTGTGGCGAATAGCTTACTCTCTCGTCGATGGAGACACTTGTGGGCCGTGACAGAAAAGCTAGATGTCGATAAGACAGCCAAACTACACATTGTCCGCACCATGACGCAATTAATGACCGAAAGATACAAGTACATTTCAGCGGCCGATCGCCTGATTCGTCTCCACTCAACTCTTAAGTATAATCTCAAGATATTCGGAGTGTCGTTTGATTTAGGTGAATCTGAGAAGGCAGTGATGGATGAGTGGCTTAACTACGCCCTGAGCAGGCAGATTGAGAGGCTGGAGCTTAACTTGGTTGATGTGACGCATTGCAGAAGCTACAAGAAGAATACAAATGACGTTTGTTCGAACTGTAGGATTCTGAGCTGCTGTTACACTTTTCCGTACGACGAGGGGAATTTCCCGGATAACTTGAAGGTGCTCAAGAGTCTCTGTTTCCATTTTGTCAATGTGAGTGGTGAAGCCTTGGCGTATTTGATGGAAAATTGTCCTCTCCTCGAGCAAGTATCAGTGTCTGAGTCGCACGTGCTCTCGTCTCTGAAGATTAGCTGGACCCACCCGTCATTTAAGTGCCTCGAGATAAGCTCGTGCAAGCGCCTCCAGTCGCTTGTGATTCGTAACTCGGAACTTATTTGTGTCAAATACTGCGGCAGGAACATGCGATGTCTTGTGCTCGAGAATGTTCCTCGGCTGACTGAGCTTTGGATTCAGGCACCCATTGGAACAATGAGAGATGTTGTTTGCAGGTTTAAGAAAGTGCGTTCACAACTGCGCATGCTGAAAATATACCTTATGACCAGACTTTCTTTAGAGGTACTTTCTTCTTTTTCTTCTTACTGAATTTGCATTAGTTGGGTTTGATTAATTTACTTGTTTATTAACATAAATATATGTTTATATTCTATAGTATTCTGTGGAAATCCCTTCGGGCATTACACTGCCTAACTTGGAGGAATTTGTGGTGGTTGTTGGGGGAAACTACTATGACGGGAATTCTCTCTTACCCATAGTGAATTTGTTGAGTATGTCACCATGCTTGGAGAGGTTTGTGGTAGAGGTAATTATCATATCAATTCATTTGTTCATTTTGTACAATACATTATATATTGTGAATTTGATAGAGATATCGATTATTGTTCTAGGCCAATCATCAAGAGGGAGGTAAAGGCCTCTCGCTTACGAGGGCAAATGCTAGCAGGCTGATGGATGGTGGTGATCCAGTGGCTAGAGAGATTTCAAAAGGTAAAAAGAGGAAGACTAACAACAAGAAGCCCTTCTATTCTCATTTGAAAAAACTAAAGTTTGTTGGATATCGTGGTGTGGGCAATCATATTGAAATGATTATGCACTTGATGGGAAACGGTAATGCACTGGAGGACGTTGTTGTTGATCCACGATCTTTCGTACTTAGCGAGGATCGTGTGTGGGACTTCATTCCTCTGCACGAAGATGAGGGTGAGATGATTGCTAGAGATTTTGCAAAGCAACTTCAAAATTATGTCCCTTCAAATATAAATTTCAAGATTCTCTAGAGTCCTGATAGTTGGTGAATTGTTAAAAACACTGTTGTAGTTTGTGATTTTGTCCTGGAAATGACCATTGGTTTGTTTGGGCTGGTAGCCACAGGCAGCCCGTCTAAGCTTGTTTTCTTTTCATCATCTTGCTTCCTCTCCATCTACCCTTTTCGTACTGAGGTGTCGAAGTTTGAGGAAATGAAAGGCCAATATGGTGATAAACATGTCAGCATTGGTATTTGCTGCATCATTTTTTTTTTTTTTGAGATTAATGAATGATTTAGCCCTGTGGCTACCTCTCTCTCTCTCTCTCTCCTTAGATGATTCTGAGTCCATAACGAAGTTTATGCTTTGTTCATGAGTTTTCTATCAGCATGTTTCATATTTTGGTACACTGTTTTACCTTTTCACTTCAAGATCAAGACTGTGGTTGAGCTAGAATAGATTAGATTTGTGGTAGCCGCTTTTCATGTGAGAAAATGTTCACAGTTGTGCTTAGTAGAGCTAGTACAAAAAGGAAAAATGGATTGTTTAATGGTTATATACCAACTTTTAACACTTTGTGAAAATAATTTTTTGATATCTAATTTTTCCAAATTCTTTATGTATCTAACGGGTGTTTAAAAATATCCGATATCCAATATCCGATCCGAAAATTCTTTTGGATATCCGGAACTTCGAATTCGGATATCGAATAGTACTTTTCAAAAAAATCGGATATTCGGATATCCGAAATATATAATTTTTTTTTTAAATTTTTTATTTCTTATACATAATTCAAAATAGTAACACTTAAATACTTAACCCAATTAAAAAATATTTTATCCTTAGAGAATCATAGAGAATTGGAGACGTTTTGAATTTTGATTATATAAATATTTCGACAATGTTCAAATTAAAAGTGTTATTTTTTTGGTTTGAACTTTTGAGTGGATGTTAAATTGTCATTTACTTATGATAATTTGTTGTTTTAACTTTATATTTAATTGTTGTAAAAGTTAAATGGAAAAAAATATTAAATATTTCGGATATGTTCAGATATCCGATATCCGTATCCGAAATTTTGGATATCGGAAATTTTGGATATCCGAAAGTCCGGATATCCGGTTTTGAACACCCCTATCTATGATAAGAGTTGATTACATAATTGTACAATCAAACAGTCAAACTCAGGCTCCACACAAAGTGCAACCTGATGCACTATACAAAGGATATGTCTCATCCACCACCCATTTCCCATCATACACATTTCATTCTTTGCTAGCATTACTTCGACTAGACTCAACCATAGTTTCCGAAGATGGAAACATGTAAAAATAACTGGACTTGGATAGAATGGAACCAAACATGACGTGAAAATTGCAGGCGGAAATATGGAGCTTTTGCCGTAATTCCCAACTTATTGCTGAATTTGAGGACCATATGCAAAGAACAGTGTGAAAGATCTAATTTTTTATCATCAAGAAATCAACTGTTATATGTTTATATGTTGACTTCATATCCATGGTATTTGTCATGTCTATGTGTAGTTATTTTAATACCTCTAATACATCTTACGTGCATGATAGTTTGACTTAATTTTTTTCTTCTTCTAAATGTTTAACTGCGTTCTAGGGGAATCTCCTATGAGGCTCTTCTTGTACTTATGAGGCTTTTAAAGAAGTACCTAATGGATGACTACTTAATTCTTGTCCCCATTCTTGCTTTTGATGGTTTATTTAAATAGGCCAAATATTAAATTGTCATGTCACATATTGGATGCAAACTCTCGTGTTTCAAAGATTTGGTTCTGTTTTTTTGTTTTTCGGTTCGGTCATCTTCGGTTTCGGTTTTTCGGTTCTTTTTTCGGGTTTTTTCGGTTCGGTTTTCAATTTTCGGTTCCGAAATACCACCCCTACTAGGAAGGATGCCAAGTTAGTCGGTGGTTGGGCCCATTATGCCGCTTTATTGCTATTGGGCACCGGGGGGTCCTCTACAGCACCATGCTGTGCACTGCAGGGGATCCCATCCCATTGGGCACCACCCTCTTGGTGTGGGGCATAATAGATAGTTAATTTCATTTGAGATGATCCTTCCTCTAGGATTTTTCATGCGATGTAATCTTTTCTAATGAATTTTCTGAGTTAAATAACAATTTGAAGAGTTATAATAAATAACAACATATAGTTGTATTAATATTCAAGGCGTGTGGGGATTTTTCATTTAGACTTCCCTCGTAGATCCTAATTATGTCAATGTATATTTGTTTTATGTATTCTTGCGCAGGGTGTTCTTTCAGGGGTGTCATTAATCTTTGTTACAGTTGGGTTCCCACTCTTCAATTTTATCTCACTTATCATTTCCTCAAATTACTTTTGATAATAATATGGAAAACTGTACTGGTAATATTAATCACAAAACTGTTAGACACCTGCTTGCGACAATTATGATATGTTCCTTTAGGAAGGGAGACCAGACACACTATATTGATTTTGTATGAACTGGGCTAGCTTTTAGTTCAAAACCTTATGCGGTTAGACTAATTAGGATCGGTTACTATTTTTTTTTTTTGTGTGTGTGGGTGAGAGATCATCGTGCATTTTATTGAACAACAATTTTTATTTTTTGATCTTGACCGTATGATCATATGTTTTGAACTAACATTAGTTTTGTCTATGTTGTCCGACTCTATAGTTAAAATAAACTGGTTTTATTTAAATACCTAATAATTCTCATTTTTTATATAAAGAACAGATATCTCAAGGGCAGTATCTCCTACGGTGCAAGACGTAGTGCTGCTGTGCGGCTGTAAGCCTAGATTACACACACCCGCACAGGTGTGTGTGTATATGTCCGATCTAGCAAGGCGGTCTGTAAGGCCACTTTGTCTGTTGCAGAGGATCCTACCCCATATCTCCCCAACACTTTTAGTCTGGCGCAGAAACCCCCCTTGATATTATCTATTAACGGGTTGTTAACGGCCGTTAGCCAAAGCGGACAATCTGCCCCTCGATAGGCGTAGCAGAAGCTTAATCGGATCCAGGGTTTAAGGGAAACCATTGTTGAGGCCACTTGGGATAACTGCGCTTGAACAGACTCATGCAAACAGTGTCGTGCTGCTGGAGGACACCGTTAAAGATGCACTTCATTGCCCCTGAACCGAACAAGAAAACAGCGGTCGGCATTAAAACAGCAGGATAAAAATGTGCTGACACGATTCGGTCAAGTACAAAATAAGTGGTGATGGACTTACCGTGTGTTCCCACAGGTTCTCTAATGCGACCACGTCGGCCACATTTTGACCAAACTTCAACAGGCTGCAACCAATACAGAAACGTAAGAGAGGAAGCACTCACAGTTCTGTTAATAGAGTGCTAAAAGAACTGAACATACAAATATCGACCATATTACCTTGAACCATCTTACATCCTCTGGGTTATGGAACATGTACCTTACCAATGTTACCTGGTTCGCGGTACGTTTCGGTACGCGGAACACGTATCGGGTCGTGGTACGCTACATATACCGGAACGCGGTACGTTGGGGGTAGGCTTAGTCGGGAAGCTTTTTAGGATGCGGTATGCGAATTCATTCTTCACACTACGCTAGTATTTTATTTTTTATGTATTTTTATTATATATATGTGATCACTTATAAATTTTAATTTATATCATGTTATAATTATATATATTTCCTTGTTATCATATCAATATCAGCCAACATTTACAAAAAAATACACAGTAAGTGTAAGTTTATTAAAAATTATGATAAGATAAACCATAATATATAAAAGGAATAAGTTAAGAAAAAAAAAGAATTAGTTAAATAAAAAGGTACAAAAATGAACTGGTTGAAATTGAGTTGTTGTTTGCATTACTTTAAAAAAAAATTAGAAAAAAGAAAAAGAAAAAGTGATTGGCCCTTAGTTATACGCGTTTTCTTTTTCCTCCCACTGTTGTCTTCCTTCTCCAAGTCCAGTCTACTGGATATGGAGAAAATCTACATATTTGGGGTCGCCGGATATGGAGATCCAATACGCGAATGTACCGCGTTCTAGTACGTGCGTTCCGGTTCGTGGGACGAGGGGGTGGTAGAGAATTAGGTAACACTGTACCTTACTGTTGCTTTAGTTTTAGATACACGTTGTGGATAACTGCATAAGATTCAACCATACCTTTTAGTAGTTCTCAAATATATCTAATCTATTAGACTAGAAAACCACATTTCTATCAGGACTTGCAATGAACATCAAAAACTACAATTATAAAAAAACATTTATACAGACAAATTGCCATGTCACAGACCATTCAAACTAAAGTAGATAGTTGAAGCTCTTAACAAATGCAACTACGAGCAGATGAAGTTTCAAATGGTAGATGAAGTATCAAGTCCCGTTTGGGATCCCTCCACACAGGAATATCTTTGTGTTATAGTCTTTAAGTACAGATGTGATCAATAATCCCGAAAGTTTAATTTAAACTAAACATGGATGTGTCGGATGATAAAAATTCTTCGGGGTCTTTGCTCCAATTCTTTGAAAGAGACGCATAAATTCTAATGACCAGTCAAAGTTGATTTTTTCAAGAAAACGAGGACCAAAGTTTAGAAAGATTTGATGGATAAGCTCGAGTCTTAAAAGTGAAATCTCCATAATCTATAGATTTCAAACTAGGGGATATGAAGTGAGGATGATTTTCAATAATTTCATCAAATTTAATTGGTATCAACACGAGATGTCTGTCATTGATATCTTGTAGTAGATGCAACTTCAAGAACAGTATATTACTTTCGTAAGGAGTCACATTTCAAGATACTGAGGCATGCGTGACTTACCCCGTTAAAATAATTTTCTTGAGTACAATCCGATCAGGGTCAATGCTTGTCAACGAACCAACTGCAGCAACTACAGGACACTTGTATTCTTCTTGGCTCTTTAAGGCAATCAGAGGAAGAGAATGAAAACAAATTGGAGCATATATTGAAGCTACTGAAAAACTTCCTGCATGAAGAAACCTCTCCATTTTGTGCTTGCTAGCATTGATACTATCTGAAGAAAAGATCGGCCTGTATTGTCAAAGGCAGAAGGCAAAAGTGATTACAAGAGCAATGATCAGGTATCATATATGTCTCCTTTGTTCCTGAGGCAACAATGAGAAAGAACAATAAATTTGCTATAAATTGGCGGAAGCCCACATGAAATAGGAGTTCTTCTTTTGCTTTAATAGGAGCATCATATGAATCATGCTGCGTTGGTTCGACAGGATCATCATGGGGATCTATGTTGAGGGCGCTGGATCGCTGGACAGGTTTTCCACCATGCGTTGGTCCGACGGGATCATCATGGGGATGTATGCTGAGGGCGCTGGATCGTTGGATTACACAGTATTGTGTTGATGGAATCATGTGGATTCGCATCGTTGGTTTTATATGTGTTTTTGTGCATTTGTATATTGTTGGTTATCCATCTCATGTTGATCTAGTAGGATCATCAGGGGATCTATCTTTGAGAAGCTGGATCATGGGATTTCCATTGAGTATACACTGTTGTTATTGTTTTGAGCATATTGACGTGGTTATATGAGTATGCATTTGTAGGTCTTGTGTTAGGATCGTGTCCGTATTGCATTGATCTGATCTCGGATTAGACTGATATGATTGTCGTGGCACTTCATATCTCGAGGTATGTTCTGTATTTCCTTTGGTATTTGTCTCCTGATGGACAACCGGTTATCGTCTTGGGATTTGATGATGCTATCCGATGGATCTTATTGGTCAGAACTGGTATATTTTCGTATCGTGAGTTGGCGATGATAGTTTGAGAATCTTGAGTATTGTCTGAGGTACAATACAAATACTATGTTCGAATTTATTGGTTAATCGAGTACGAGATGTGAAATGTGATAATGGTTATTCTGTTGAGGATTATTTGAGTAAGTAAAGTTATGACGATAAGATTACATTGGTCGTATTCTTATTTTGTATTCTCATTGGTATGTAATTATTAATGTGATGTGACGGTTATCATTGTTGGATATTATGACTGACCCCGTCGTGGGATTTCTTTTTAGGTTCTTGAGATATCGAGCTTGTAGCGGTCGTGGAGAGATGAGCTTCCCGGAGGATACTGGCTAGGGCATGTAATTGTGTATTGAGTTTCCTGTTCAGTTGTTATATTCCGCTGATAGAGTATTTTAAATTGTTTGTCTTCTCCAGTGCGTGAGTATTTTAAATAGCCTTTTGGTATCTGGTAACTTAGGTTACTTTGGCAACCGTTTTCTAAACTATTCTTGTCGGTGCGTGTAAGTGATAGCTCAACGTATGTTTTTAAACTGTTGAGTTCTGGCATGTCAGGCCTTGTCCTTTCAAACGAGATTTGTACGACAGTTTTGATAAACAGATTTTATATAGTCTTCAAATATTTTTTTTAAAGATAGTACCGTCGTTAGCCTCTTGGGCGATTGTAAATGTTTGCGAAAATTTCTTCTAGCCTTGTGGGTTCCATCTCGGGGCCCACGGCGCTGTAATATTTCCGGTTAAATCTGGGGGTGTTATAGAATATGGTATCAGAGCTTATGTTTTGAAAACCTAGGCAGTCGGGTCGAGTTGGGTCGTGCTTTTGTCGTGTCATTCGAGTTGTCGATTGACAAATAGTAGAGCCATGAGTTTTTGTTGTTCACTCAGGCTTGTGCATTATGTGATTTACCAGTGTGGTACTGGGTTGTTGTAAACTTTTTTAAATGGTGTTAACGTGTTTCTTCAGATAGAGCTGTGTTACGTTCTCGAGTTGAACTGAGTTTGCAAAACGTGTGTTTTGAAAATATCTGTGTCGAGTATTTTCTAGAGTTGAGACATGTGCCAGTATCACGGGGAATCATTGGCTTCACGATCTGTAAGTATTTGGATTTTTGGATTGCATTGAGATTTATTGCCGTTCTAAGTTGATACGTTTTGAGATTCAGAAAGATATTATGCGTTACAGTATAAGGTGACAGAATTGGGATAGGATTGATGATCTTGAGAAACTATGATTTTGGAAATCAGTATGTCGGTTAAGTTTGGAACGGAATTGTGCATGGTTGAGAAGAACATGTAGTCATGTTAATTCATTTTATGATATATGGAGCTGTTTTCGAGCATTTGAAAATGATACTTTTCAAAATGAATGTTTTACAGATGTTTTACGGAAAATGATTCTGGGCCGAGACCCAATTGATTTTGAAATAGTTTTACAACTCAGGACTTAAGGTCCGAAAAGAGTTTTCTACTTTTTAAAACTTCTTGTAATGCGGAACAAGATGCGGGCTGAGACCCTAATGCTTCAAAAAGCTTTTCTGTTTTCTAAAACTCCCGAGATTTGTAAAACACTTTACCAATCGTTTTTATTTCCGCCTTTTGAGGTTTTTGGTTTACTTGTTCAAATGAAATTTCTCGGGAAGTCTTTTGCTGTGTTTGACTTATTGATTATTCAATGTTTTGTCATAGCATGGTTGAGGTGATCCAGGATGGGATAATGGTCGACGTTGCGAGCCATATATGGAAAAAGGAGTTTTTAGTCGGAATTTATATATTGAAATTTTGGAACTCTATCGTGTGGTTTTCCGATGGAATATCAGTGGATATCGGTGACAAACCGAATTGGTATACAATAGTATGGATGTAGTCCAGCATTTGCATAGTTTTCATTTTAAACTTCGAAATCGTGTGGATTCGAAGGAAACTGTTTTCAAATACTTAGCACCAGCGAGCCAGTTTAACTTTTCAAAATTGATTTCGTGATCTTACCAAAATTTATATTTTGAGTTTTGAAATTTTTGAAAGAACTTTCGAAAATTTGTCTTCTTGACGAGACTATATGATTTCAAACTGGTTTTGAAAATATGATCGATATACATACGCATTTAGTGCATAATGCATATCATGGTGAAGTTAAGTGTGACTCACGAACCGGATAAGACATCGATATGGTTCCAGGAAAAGAGATTCGAACTTCAGTATAGTAGTTTGGTTATCCAGGGATGATCGGTTGAATTATCGGATAAGAGAAATATGTTGCGTGTTGTAGATTCATGCACATAATATTATTTTGGAAACTTGGGATTTTGTGAAACCGGAACATATGTGCTATGTAATTCGATTGGTATGGTAGTAGCGCGATTTTATCATAGTGATTTTTCAATGATATCTTTGTAAGTGTAGATTTGGGGATGGTGACCCCATGCTGGTGGTTTTGGATATTGAGTGGTCGTTCCCACTCCATGTATGATTGGATATGTTCGTCGGTTTATGATTGGTTGTTCGTATGCCGAGGAGTATGTTCGACAGTCAGGTGTGTTTATTGAGATCCACTGTATGTGATTGGTGTGTCGTTTTGAGAATGTTATTCTTTTGTATATCTATTTCTGTGGTTCTGTGTTGATCATGTTGGAGCTTACCGTGTGAAGGTATTCTCGTTGATCGTTCGTTGGTTATATTGGAGTTTATCATGTTGACGATATTCTCATTGCGTTTTGACCTTTAGTTGGTCGTATTGAAGTTTATCATGTCGATGATATACTCGGTTAATTTGTTGGTTGATTATTGTTAATGATCATATGAGCGTTCGAATTTTGCACCGATGTTTCGATATTTGTGTTGTTGATTTGGGCAGTTGTTTCATAGATGTATCGTGTATTATTGACTTTTATCAGTGTTTGGACTTGATTGTATAATCAGGCAGACGAGGTTTAGCACGGATAGATTATTTCATTCGAAGAGGATATATTTTGTTAAGACTCATGGAATTGTTATTGTAAGCGTATTGAGGCTTTACAATGAAGTCACTTGCTAGTACCTCAGGAGATCGTCGACTTGGCGTATATGTAAGTGTACTGTTTTGGTTATTCGTTAATGATGATGATTGATCGTTGTTGTGATGGTTTTCGAATATTTTGGTTGAACGGTTTGTTGGTTTTTTTATGACGGATTGCAAGTTTCGAGGACGAAACTTATTTTAAGTGGTGCAGTATGTAATATCCGAAATTTCTACTACTATTGTTTAATGTAATTTTATCCGAGTTATGTTGTACATCGTGGAATCTGTACAGTATGGATAAAATGAAGGACTGAGATGTCAGTATTGGCATAATTGTCGTATTTGGTCGACAATTGTAATTGAGGATATAATGTGTTGAGTATATGTATTCAGTATGCCGTTTGTTCGTATTCTGTATGTTGAGACATTGGACAAGAGTAGCTGAAAATGGCTAAGTGTAACATTATTAGCGCACGCTAATATACATGCCTAGCGCACGCTATCGTTCTGGTTTAGCGCACGCTAGAGGCAAAAGACAATGAACTCTAGTACAGACCAGATCAGAAGGAATCTATGTGTGGACCCGGTCACTTTCGGCGCATGTGCCGACAAGTCAACGGATGTTTGTTGTGAAGGATTAGCGCACGCTAAGGTATATTGATAGCGCACGCTAATCAGAACGGACCAAAGGAATCTTGGCTGTGTCAGGTTACTTTCGGCATGTGGGGACACGGGGATAGGTGCAGACTGTAGCAAGTCAACTATGAGTAGCGCACGCTACGATGGAAAGTTTGCGTACGCTAAATACAGGCCTTTGCGTACGCTATTGCATGGGCATTGCGTACGTAAATCATTTCATGCAGTAAGGCAGTAGCCTCTGGACTTTGATAGCACACGCTAACAAAGAATGTTAGCACACGCTAAACTAGTAACGTACGTTAAATGAAGAAGTTAGCATACGTTAATAATGTACAGTGTATATATATATGAGTAGTTGGCTGTCATTCCTCATTTCGTCCATTCTCTTCTTGCAACCGATAGAGAGAACCTTGGGAGGATATTTGGAGTTCCTAAACACTGAGGGATGATCCTCTTTAACAAGATTAAAGATGGAAATCATGGATTAAAGCTTTGTTCTTTAAATCATTGGCGATTCTTGGAAATGGATTCAACCTTGGAAATCAATTCATTCCTTCAAAAGGTAATCACTCTTCATCTTTGTATTTCGTTTTGTATTGAATGTTGATGTTCTTGAGTTGATGATTATTACATAAACAAGTTAATAAGCATGATTATGAGATGGATTACCGGAGTATGATGATATTAATGTGATTCGTATGGTTTGAATCGTGTTGATTCGTCTTCTTGAGATTAGTTGGTTAATTCTTCTCCTCAGTTTCGAATGTTGATGTTATTGTTGATAATTACTCCCTGTAATGATAGATTATGGAAGTGTTGTTACGTTCTTAATATTTCATGAGGTTGATATTGAGAAAGATGATATATGGATATAAGAATTGGATTAAGGGTTGGATGATTACTTATATGTTAAAGGATATCGGATTTCGTTGTTTTGATAGCTATGAACATGGTTTAGAATCACTTAGTGTTCTTGATAATCGCCATATGTTGATCAGTATATGAAAAACATGCATCTATACAGCATTAGCGCACGCTAAGCTTACTGCCTAGCGCGCGCTAACGGGAGCAACTTAGCGCACGCTACGTTAAGTGATTAACGTGCGCTAAGAAGGCAGAATGTGTAGTATTTTTGTGTTGTGGTTCTGAATTCGTGCTGGTTTGAGTTGGATTGAT
This sequence comes from Orobanche coerulescens, assembly GCA_033398695.1. Classification (NCBI taxonomy): domain Eukaryota; kingdom Viridiplantae; phylum Streptophyta; class Magnoliopsida; order Lamiales; family Orobanchaceae; genus Orobanche; species Orobanche coerulescens. The sequence goes on along the minus strand of CM065805.1, from coordinate 20,630,792 downwards.
CCGACTAGTGTTTAATCAAGATATTGTCAAGCTGTTGGGTTTGTGATTTGGTTTTATCGATTGTTGATTGTTATCGAACTTGTTGTTTATTGATTATTGCCATAGGTTGTGGTAAGTGATCGGTGATTAGAACCATGCTTTGCGGTTGTATTCGAGAATGTTCGCAGATTGCATTGATTAGGGCCGAGGGACTTGTAGATGACGGCAATGGATTTGGTAACGACTTCATCGGTATCGAGGCAAGTTATTACTTGCTCAGTTATAATGTATAATGAATGGTTTCAGTTTCATTTCGTTTATAAAGCATATAGCAATGATTATATGTTGTCTTTCCGATTCTGGAAGTTAAATCGTACTGTATATGGTTTATTTAGGGTATTGGCATATTCGGGTATCGAGGTTACATTATGGTAAAGACGAGGATATGAGTATCTATAGTTCATTGTACGTTTGGATCGCCGAGCATTGAGGATAATTGCCGGTGATGATTTGACATCGAGATTGCTCCTGAATGACTCGGGATAAGTATCTTAGTTTGATTCGGTTTAGTGTTAATGATGTTGATCATGCAGGTTGTCATTCATGTTGCTGAACATGAAGTCGTCCTAGTTGTTTCATCATAGTGTCGTTCATGTTTTGATTCATATGTTGTTCATGTTGATGAACATATTGAGTTGCATATGTGTATGCATAATTGTATTGTTTATGTTGTAAATGATCCGATAGGATCATGAGGATCTATGCTGAGGGCGCTGGATCGGATGTCCACCATGCGTTGGTTCGACGGGATCATCATGGGGATCTATGCTGAGGGCGCTGGATCGTTGGATTACCCAGTATTGTGTTGATGGAATCATGTGGATTCGCATCGTTGGTTTTATATGTGTTTTTGTGCATATGTATATTGTTGGTTATCCATCTCATGTTGATCTAGTAGGATCATCGGGATCTATGATGAGGGCAATGGATCATGGGATTTCCATTGAGTATACACTGTTGTTATTGTTTTGAGCATATTGATGTGGTCATATGAGTATGCATTTGTAGGTCTTGTGTTAGGATCGTGTCCGTATTGCATTGATCTGGTCTCGGATTAGGTGATATGATTGTCGTGGCACTTCATATCTCGAGGTATGTTCCGTATTTCCTTTGGTATTTGTCTCTGATGGACAACGGTTATCGTCTTGGGATTTGATGATGCTATCCGACGGATCGTATTGGTCGAACTAGTATATTTCCGTATCGTGAGTTGGCGATGATAGTTTGAGAATCTTGAGTATTATGCGAGCTACAATACGTATATAATGTTCGAATTTATTGGTTAATCGAGTACGAGATGTGAAATGTGATAATGGTTATTCTATTGAGGATTATTTGAGTAAGTAAAGTTATGGCGATAAGATTACATTGGTCGTATTCTTATTTTGTATTCTCATTGGTATGTAATTATTAATGTGATGTGACGGTTATCATTGTTGGATATTATGGCTGACCCCGTCGTGGGATTTCTTTTTAGGTTCTTGAGATATCGAGCTTGTAGCGGTCGTGGAGAGATGAGCTTCCCGGAGGATACTGGCTAGGGCATGTAATTGTGTATTGAGTTTCCTGTTCAGTTGTTGTATTCCGCTGCTAGAGTATTTTAAATTGTTTGTCTTCTCCGCTGTGTGAGTATTTTAAATGGCCTTTTGGTATCTGGTAACTTAGGTTACTTTGGCAACCGTTTTCTAAACTATTCTGTCGGTGCGTGTAAGCGATAGCTCAACGTATGTTTTTAAACTGTTGAGTTCTGGCATGTCAGGCTTTGTCCTTTCAAACGAGATTTGTACGACAGTTTTGATAAACAGATTTTATATAGTCTTCAAATGTTTTTTTAAAGATAGTACCGTCGTTAGCCTCTTGGGCGATTGTAAATGTTTGCGAAAATTTCTTTTAGCCTGGTGGGTTCCATCTCGGGGCCCACGACGCTGTAATATTTCCGGTTAAATCTGGGGGTGTTATAGAATATGGTATCAGAGCTTATGTTTTGAAAACCTAGGCAGTCGGGTCGAGTTGGTTCGTGCTTTTGTCGTGTCATTCGAGTTGTCGATTGACAAGTAGTAGAGCCGTGAGTTTTTGTTGTTCACTCAGGCTTGTGCATTATGTGATTTACCAGTGTGGTACTGGGTTGTTGTAAACTTTTCTAAATGGTGTTAACGTGTTTCTTCAGATAGAGTTGTGTTACGTTCTCGAGTTGAACTGAGTTTGCAAAACATGTGTTTTGAAAATATCTGTATCGAGTTTTTTCTGGAGTTGAGACATGTGCCAGTATCACGGGGAATCGTTGGCTTCACGATCTGTAAGTATTTGGATTTTTGGATTGCATTGAGATTTATTGCCGTTCTAAGTTGATATGTTTGAGATTCAGAAAGATATTATGCATTACAGTATAAGGTGACATAATTGGGACAGGATTGATAATCTTGAGAAACTATGATTTTGGAAATCAGTATGTCGGTTAAGTTTGGAACGGAATTGTGCATGGTTGAGAAGAACATGTAGTCATGTTAATTCATTTTATGATATATGGAGCTGTTTTCGAGCATTTGAAAATGATACTTTTCAAAATGAATGTTTTACAGATGTTTTACGGAAAATGATTCTGGGCCGAGACCCAATTGATTTTGAAATAGTTTTACAACTCAGGACTTAAGGTCCGAAAAGAGTTTTCTACTTTTTAAAACTTCTTGTAATGCGGAACAAGATGCGGGCTGAGACCCTAATGCTTCAAAAAGCTTTTCTGTTTTCTAAAACTCCCGAGATTTGTAAAACACTTTACCAATCGTTTTTATTTCCGCCTTTTGAGGTTTTTGGTTTACTTGTTCAAATGAAATTTCTCGGGAAGTCTTTTCTTTGTGTTTGACTTATTGATTATTCAATGTTTTGTCATAGCATGGTTGAGGTGATCCAGGATGGGATAATGGTCGACGTTGCGAGCCATATATGGAAAAAGGAGTTTTTAGTCGGAATTTATATATTGAAATTTTGGAACTCTATCGTGTGGTTTTCCGATGGAATATCAGTGGATATCGGTGACAAACCGAATTGGTATACAATAGTATGGATGTAGTCCAAAGATTTGCATAGTTTTCATTTTAAACTTCAAATCGTGTGGATTCGAAGGAAACTGTTTTCAAATACTTAGCACCCATGAGCCAGTTTAACTTTTCAAAATTGATTTCGTGATCTTACCAAAATTTATGTTTTGAGTTTTGAAATTTTGAAAGAACTTTCAAAATTTGTCTTCTTGACGAGACTATATGATTTCAAACTGGTTTTGAAAATATGATCGATATACATACGCATTTAGTGCATAATGCATATCATGGTGAAGTTCGAGTGTGACTCACGAACCGGATAAGACATCGTATGGTTCCAGAAAAGAGATTCGAACTTCTGGATAGTAGTTTGGTTATCCAGGGATGATCGGTTGAATTATCGGATAAGAGAAATATGTTGCGTGTTGTAGATTCATGCACATAATATTATTTTGGAAACTTGGGATTTTGTGAAACCGGAACATATGTGCTATGTAATTCCATTGGTATGGTAGTAGCGCGATTTTATCATAGTGATTTTTCAATGATATCTTTGTAAGTGTAGATTTGGGGATGTTGACCCCATCTTTGGTGGTTTTGGATATTGAGTGGTCGTTCCCACTCCATGTATGATTGGATATGTTCGTCGGTTTATGATTGGTTGTTCGTATGCCGAGGAGTATGTTCGACAGTCAGGTGTGTTTATTGAGATCCACTGTATGTGATTGGTGTGTCGTTTTGAGAATGTTATTCTTTTGTATATCTATTTCTGTGGTTCTGTGTTGATCATGTTGGAGCTTACCGTGTGAAGGTATTCTCGTTGATCGTTCGTTGGTTATATTGGAGTTTATCATGTTGACGATATTCTCGGCTGCGTTTTGACCTTTGGATTGGTCGTATTGAAGTTTATCATGTCGATGATATACTCGGTTAATTTGTTGGTTGATTATTGTTAATGATCATATGAGCGTTCGAATTTTGCACCGATGTTTCGATATTTGTGTTGTTGATTTGGGCAGTTGTTTCATAGATGTATCGTGTATTATTGACTTTTATCAGTGTTTGGACTTGATTGTATAATCAGGCAGACGAGGTTTAGCACGGATAGATTATTTCATTCGAAGAGGATATATTTTGTTAAGACTCATGGAATTGTTATTGTAAGCGTATTGAGGCTTTACAATGAAGTCACTTGCTAGTACCTCAGGAGATCGTCGACTTGGCGTATATGTAAGTGTACTGTTTTGGTTATTCGTTAATGATGATGATTGATCGTTGTTGTGATGGTTTTCGAATATTTTGGTTGAACGGTTTGTTGGTTTTTTTATGACGGATTGCAAGTTTCGAGGACGAAACTTATTTTAAGTGGTGTAGTATGTAATATCCGAAATTTCTACTACTATTGTTTAATGTAATTTTATCCGAGTTATGTTGTACATCGTGGAATCTGTACAGTATGGATAAAATGAAGGACTGAGATGTCAGTATTGGCATAATTGTCGTATTTGGTCGACAATTGTAATTGAGGATATAATGTGTTGAGTATATGTATTCAGTATGCCGTTTGTTCGTATTCTGTATGTTGAGACATTGGACAAGAGTAGCTGAAAATGGCTAAGTGTAACATTATTAGCGCACGCTAATATACATGCCTAGCGCACGCTATCGTTCTGGTTTAGCGCACGCTAGAGGCAAAAGACAATGAACTCTAGTACTGACTGCATCAGAAGGAATCTATGTGTGGACCCGGTCACTTTCGGCGCATGTGCCGACAAGTCAACGGATGTTTGTTGTGAAGGATTAGCGCACGCTAAGGTATATTGATAGCGCACGCTAATCAGAACGGACCAAAGGAATCTTGGCTGTGTCAGGTTACTTTCGGCATGTGGGGACACGGGGATAGGTGCAGACTGTAGCAAGTCAACTATGAGTAGCGCACGCTACGATGGAAAGTTTGCGTACGCTAAATACAGGCCTTTGCGTACGCTATTGCATGGGCATTGCGTACGTAAATCATTTCATGCAGTAAGGCAGTAGCCTCTGGACTTTGATAGCACACGCTAACAAAGAATGTTAGCACACGCTAAACTAGTAACGTACGTTAAATGAAGAAGTTAGCATACGTTAATAATGTACAGTGTATATATATATGAGTAGTTGGCTGTCATTCCTCATTTCGTCCATTCTCTTCTTGCAACCGATAGAGAGAACCTTGGGAGGATATTTGGAGTTCCTAAACACTGAGGGATGATCCTCTTTAACAAGATTAAAGATGGAAATCATGGATTAAAGCTTTGTTCTTTAAATCATTGGCGATTCTTGGAAATGGATTCAACCTTGGAAATCAATTCATTCCTTCAAAAAGGTAATCACTCTTCATCTTTGTATTTCGTTTTGTATTGAATGTTGATGTTCTTGAGTTGATGATTATTACATAAACAAGTTAATAAGCATGATTATGAGATGGATTACCGGAGTATGATGATATTAATGTGATTCGTATGGTTTGAATCGTGTTGATTCGTCTTCTTGAGATTAGTTGGTTAATTCTTCTCCTCAGTTTCGAATGTTGATGTTATTGTTGATAATTACTCCCTGTAATGATAGATTATGGAAGTGTTGTTACGTTCTTAATATTTCATGAGGTTGATATTGAGAAAGATGATATATGGATATAAGAATTGGATTAAGGGTTGGATGATTACTTATATGTTAAAGGATATCGGATTTCGTTGTTTTGATAGCTATGAACATGGTTTAGAATCACTTAGTGTTCTTGATAATCGCCATATGTTGATCAGTATATGAAAAACATGCATCTATACGACATTAGCGCACGCTAAGCTTACGCCTAGCGCGCGCTAACGGGAGCAACTTAGCGCACGCTACGTTAAGTGATTAACGTGCGCTAAGAAGGCAGAATGTGTAGTATTTTTGTGTTGTGGTTCTGAATTCGTGCTGGTTTGAGTTGGATTGATCCGACTAGTGTTTAATCAAGATATTGTCAAGCTGTTGGGTTTGTGATTTGGTTTTATCGATTGTTGATTGTTATCGAACTTGTTGTTTATTGATTATTGCCATAGGTTGTGGTAAGTGATCGGTGATTAGAACCATGCTTTGCGGTTGTATTCGAGAATGTTCGCAGATTGCATTGATTAGGGCCGAGGGACTTGTAGATGACGGCAATGGATTTGGTAACGACTTCATCGGTATCGAGGCAAGTTATTACTTGCTCAGTTATAATTTATAATGAATGGTTTCAGTTTCATTTCGTTTATAAAGCATATAGCAATGATTATATGTTGTCTTTCCGATTCTGGAAGTTAAATCGTACTGTATATGGTTTATTTAGGGTATTGGCATATTCGGGTATCGAGGTTACATTATGGTAAAGACGAGGATATGAGTATCTATAGTTCATTGTACGTTTGGATCGCCGAGCATTGAGGATAATTGCCGGTGATGATTTGACATCGAGATTGCTCCTGAATGACTCGGGATAAGTATCTTAGTTTGATTCGGTTTAGTGTTAATGATGTTGATCATGCAGGTTGTCATTCATGTTGCTGAACATGAAGTCGTCCTAGTTGTTTCATCATAGTGTCGTTCATGTTTTGATTCATATGTTGTTCATGTTGATGAACATATTGAGTTGCATATGTGTATGCATAATTGTATTGTTTATGTTGTAAATGATCCGATAGGATCATGAGGATCTATGCTGAGGGCGCTGGATCGGATGTCCACCATGCGTTGGTTCGACGGGATCATCATGGGGATCTATGCTGAGGGCGCTGGATCGTTGGATTACCCAGTATTGTGTTGATGGAATCATGTGGATTCGCATCGTTGGTTTTATATGTGTTTTTGTGCATATGTATATTGTTGGTTATCCATCTCATGTTGATCTAGTAGGATCATCAGGGGATCTATGATGAGGGCACTGGATCATGGGATTTCCATTGAGTATACACTGTTGTTATTGTTTTGAGCATATTGATGTGGTCATATGAGTATGCATTTGTAGGTCTTGTGTTAGGATCGTGTCCGTATTGCATTGATCTGGTCTCGGATTAGGCGATATGATTGTCGTGGCACTTCATATCTCGAGGTATGTTCCGTATTTCCTTTGGTATTTGTCTCCTGATGGACAACCGGTTATCGTCTTGGGATTTGATGATGCTATCCGACGGATCGTATTGGTCAGAACTAGTATATTTCCGTATCGTGAGTTGGCGATGATAGTTTGAGAATCTTGAGTATTGTCTGAGCTACAATACAGATATTATGTTCGAATTTATTGGTTAATCGAGTACGAGATGTGAAATGTGATAATGGTTATTCTATTGAGGATTATTTGAGTAAGTAAAGTTATGGCGATAAGATTACATTGGTCGTATTCTTATTTTGTATTCTCATTGGTATGTAATTATTAATGTGATGTGACGGTTATCATTGTTGGATATTATGGCTGACCCCGTCGTGGGATTTCTTTTTAGGTTCTTGAGATATCGAGCTTGTAGCGGTCGTGGAGAGATGAGCTTCCCGGAGGATACTGGCTAGGGCATGTAATTGTGTATTGAGTTTCCTGTTCAGTTGTTGTATTCCGCTGCTAGAGTATTTTAAATTGTTTGTCTTCTCCGCTGCGTGAGTATTTTAAATGGCCTTTTGGTATCTGGTAACTTAGGTTACTTTGGCAACCGTTTTCTAAACTATTCTGTCGGTGCGTGTAAGCGATAGCTCAACGTATGTTTTTAAACTGTTGAGTTCTGGCATGTCAGGCTTTGTCCTTTCAAACGAGATTTGTACGACAGTTTTGATAAACAGATTTTATATAGTCTTCAAATGTTTTTTTAAAGATAGTACCGTCGTTAGCCTCTTGGGCGATTGTAAATGTTTGCGAAAATTTCTTTTAGCCTGGTGGGTTCCATCTCGGGGCCACTGTAATAATATTTCCTAAATGCAGGGTGTTATAGAATATGGTATCAGAGCTTATGTTTTGAAAACCTAGGCAGTCGGGTCGAGTTGGTTCGTGCTTTTGTCGTGTCATTCGAGTTGTCGATTGACAAGTAGTAGAGCCGTGAGTTTTTGTTGTTCACTCAGGCTTGTGCATTATGTGATTTACCAGTGTGGTACTGGGTTGTTGTAAACTTTTCTAAATGGTGTTAACGTGTTTCTTCAGATAGAGTTGTGTTACGTTCTCGAGTTGAACTGAGTTTGCAAAACATGTGTTTTGAAAATATCTGTATCGAGTTTTTTCTGGAGTTGAGACATGTGCCAGTATCACGGGGAATCGTTGGCTTCACGATCTGTAAGTATTTGGATTTTTGGATTGCATTGAGATTTATTGCCGTTCTAAGTTGATATGTTTGAGATTCAGAAAGATATTATGCATTACAGTATAAGGTGACATAATTGGGACAGGATTGATAATCTTGAGAAACTATGATTTTGGAAATCAGTATGTCGGTTAAGTTTGGAACGGAATTGTGCATGGTTGAGAAGAACATGTAGTCATGTTAATTCATTTTATGATATATGGAGTCATTTTGAGCATTTGAAAATGATACTTTTCAAAATGAATGTTTTACAGATGTTTTACGGAAAATGATTCTGGGCCGAGACCCAATTGATTTTGAAATAGTTTTACAACTCAGGACTTAAGGTCCGAAAAGAGTTTTCTACTTTTTAAAACTTCTTGTAATGCGGAACAAGATGCGGGCTGAGACCCTAATGCTTCAAAAGCTTTTCTGTTTTCTAAAACTCCCGAGATTTGTAAAACACTTTACCAATCGTTTTTATTTCCGCCTTTTGAGGTTTTTGGTTTACTTGTTCAAATGAAATTTCTCGGGAAGTCTTTTGCTGTGTTTGACTTATTGATTATTCAATGTTTTGTCATAGCATGGTTGAGGTGATCCAGGATGGGATAATGGTCGACGTTGCGAGCCATATATGGAAAAAGGAGTTTTTAGTCGGAATTTATATATTGAAATTTTGGAACTCTATCGTGTGGTTTTCCGATGGAATATCAGTGGATATCGGTGACAAACCGAATTGGTATACAATAGTATGGATGTAGTCCAGCATTTGCATAGTTTTCATTTTAAACTTCGAAATCGTGTGGATTCGAAGGAAACTGTTTTCAAATACTTAGCACCAGCGAGCCAGTTTAACTTTTCAAAATTGATTTCGTGATCTTACCAAAATTTATGTTTTGAGTTTTGAAATTTTTGAAAGAACTTTCGAAAATTTGTCTTCTTGACGAGACTATATGATTTCAAACTGGTTTTGAAAATATGATCGATATACATACGCATTTAGTGCATAATGCATATCATGGTGAAGTTCTGAGTGTGACTCACGAACTGGATAAGACATCAGTATGGTTCCAGGAAAAGAGATTCGAACTTCAGTATAGTAGTTTGGTTATCCAGGGATGATCGGTTGAATTATCGGATAAGAGAAATATGTTGCGTGTTGTAGATTCATGCACATAATATTATTTTGGAAACTTGGGATTTTGTGAAACCGGAACATATGTGCTATGTAATTCCATTGGTATGGTAGTAGCGCGATTTTATCATAGTGATTTTTCAATGATATCTTTGTAAGTGTAGATTTGGGGATGGTGACCCCATGCTGGTGGTTTTGGATATTGAGTGGTCGTTCCCACTCCATGTATGATTGGATATGTTCGTCGGTTTATGATTGGTTGTTCGTATGCCGAGGAGTATGTTCGACAGTCAGGTGTGTTTATTGAGATCCACTGTATGTGATTGGTGTGTCGTTTTGAGAATGTTATTCTTTTGTATATCTATTTCTGTGGTTCTGTGTTGATCATGTTGGAGCTTACCGTGTGAAGGTATTCTCGTTGATCGTTCGTTGGTTATATTGGAGTTTATCATGTTGACGATATTCTCGGCTGCGTTTTGACCTTTGGATTGGTCGTATTGAAGTTTATCATGTCGATGATATACTCGGTTAATTTGTTGGTTGATTATTGTTAATGATCATATGAGCGTTCGAATTTTGCACCGATGTTTCGATATTTGTGTTGTTGATTTGGGCAGTTGTTTCATAGATGTATCGTGTATTATTGACTTTTATCAGTGTTTGGACTTGATTGTATAATCAGGCAGACGAGGTTTAGCACGGATAGATTATTTCATTCGAAGAGGATATATTTTGTTAAGACTCATGGAATTGTTATTGTAAGCGTATTGAGGCTTTACAATGAAGTCACTTGCTAGTACCTCAGGAGATCGTCGACTTGGCGTATATGTAAGTGTACTGTTTTGGTTATTCGTTAATGATGATGATTGATCGTTGTTGTGATGGTTTTCGAATATTTTGGTTGAACGGTTTGTTGGTTTTTTTATGACGGATTGCAAGTTTCGAGGACGAAACTTATTTTAAGTGGTGCAGTATGTAATATCCGAAATTACTACTACTATTGTTTAATGTAATTTTATCCGAGTTATGTTGTACATCGTGGAATCTGTACAGTATGGATAAAATGAAGGACTGAGATGTCAGTATTGGCATAATTGTCGTATTTGGTCGACAATTGTAATTGAGGATATAATGTGTTGAGTATATGTATTCAGTATGCCGTTTGTTCGTATTCTGTATGTTGAGACATTGGACAAGAGTAGCTGAAAATGGCTAAGTGTAACATTATTAGCGCACGCTAATATACATGCCTAGCGCACGCTATCGTTCTGGTTTAGCGCACGCTAGAGGCAAAAGACAATGAACTCTAGTACAGACCAGATCAGAAGGAATCTATGTGTGGACCCGGTCACTTTCGGCGCATGTGCCGACAAGTCAACGGATGTTTGTTGTGAAGGATTAGCGCACGCTAAGGTATATTGATAGCGCACGCTAATCAGAACGGACCAAAGGAATCTTGGCTGTGTCAGGTTACTTTCGGCATGTGGGGACACGGGGATAGGTGCGGCAGAGCAAGTCAACTATGAGTAGCGCACGCTACGATGGAAAGTTTGCGTCACGCTAAATACGAGCCTTTGCGCTATTGCATGGGCATTGCGTCGTAAATCATTTCATGCAGTAAGGCAGTAGCCTCTGGACTTTGATAGCACACGCTAACAAAGAATGTTAGCACACGCTAAACTAGTAACGTACGTTAAATGAAGAAGTTAGCATACGTTAATAATGTACAGTGTATATATATATGAGTAGTTGGCTGTCATTCCTCATTTCGTCCATTCTCTTCTTGCAACCGATAGAGAGAACCTTGGGAGGATATTTGGAGTTCCTAAACACTGAGGGATGATCCTCTTTAACAAGATTAAAGATGGAAATCATGGATTAAAGCTTTGTTCTTTAAATCATTGGCGATTCTTGGAAATGGATTCAACCTTGGAAATCAATTCATTCCTTCAAAAAGGTAATCACTCTTCACCTTTGTATTTCGTTTTGTATTGAATGTTGATGTTCTTGAGTTGATGATTATTACATAAACAAGTTAATAAGCATGATTATGAGATGGATTACCGGAGTATGATGATATTAATGTGATTCGTATGGTTTGAATCGTGTTGATTCGTCTTCTTGAGATTAGTTGGTTAATTCTTCTCCTCAGTTTCGAATGTTGATGTTATTGTTGATAATTACTCCCTGTAATGATAGATTATGGAAGTGTTGTTACGTTCTTAATATTTCATGAGGTTGATATTGAGAAAGATGATATATGGATATAAGAATTGGATTAAGGGTTGGATGATTACTTATATGTTAAAGGATATCGGATTTCGTTGTTTTGATAGCTATGAACATGGTTTAGAATCACTTAGTGTTCTTGATAATCGCCATATGTTGATCAGTATATGAAAAACATGCATCTATACAGCATTAGCGCACGCTAAGCTTACTGCCTAGCGCGCGCTAACGGGAGCAACTTAGCGCACGCTACGTTAAGTGATTAACGTGCGCTAAGAAGGCAGAATGTGTAGTATTTTTGTGTTGTGGTTCTGAATTCGTGCTGGTTTGAGTTGGATTGATCCGACTAGTGTTTAATCAAGATATTGTCAAATTTGTTGGGTTTGTGATTTGGTTTTATCGATTGTTGATTGTTATCGAACTTGTTGTTTATTGATTATTGCCATAGGTTGTGGTAAGTGATCGGTGATTAGAACCATGCTTTGCGGTTGTATTCGAGAATGTTCGCAGATTGCATTGATTAGGGCGGTGGGACTTGTAGATGACGGCAATGGATTTGGTAACGACTTCATCGGTATCGAGGCAAGTTATTACTTGCTCGATTATAATGTATAATGAATGGTTTTGATTTCATTTCGTTTATAAAGCATATAGCAATGATTATATGTTGTCTTTCCGATTCGGAAGTTAAATCGTATCGTATATGGTTTATTTAGGGTATTGGCATATTCGGGTATCGAGGTTACATTATGGTAAAGACGAGGATATGAGTATCTATAGTTCATTGTATGCGTTTGGATCGCCGAGCATTGAGGATAATTGCGGTGATGATTTGACATCGAGATTGCTCTGAATGACTCGGGATAAGTATCTTAGTTTGATTCGGTTTAGTGTTAATGATGTTGATCATGCGAGTTGTCATTCATGTTGCTGAACATGAAGTCGTCCTAGTTGTTTCATCATAGTGTCGTTCATGTTTTGATTCATATGTTGTTCATGTTGATGAACATATTGAGTTGCATATGTGTATGCATAATTGTATTGTTTATGTTGTAAATGATCCGATAGGATCATGAGGATCTATGCTGAGGGCGCTGGATCGGATGTCCACCATGCGTTGGTTCGACGGGATCATCATGGGGATCTATGCTGAGGGCGCTGGATCGTTGGATTACCCAGTATTGTGTTGATGGAATCATGTGGATTCGCATCGTTGGTTTTATATGTGTTTTTGTGCATATGTATATTGTTGGTTATCCATCTCATGTTGATCTAGTAGGATCATCAGGGGATCTATGATGAGGGCACTGGATCATGGGATTTCCATTGAGTATACACTGTTGTTATTGTTTTGAGCATATTGATGTGGTCATATGAGTATGCATTTGTAGGTCTTGTGTTAGGATCGTGTCCGTATTGCATTGATCTGGTCTCGGATTAGACTGATATGATTGTCGTGGCACTTCATATCTCGAGGTATGTTCCGTATTTCCTTTGGTATTTGTCTCCTGATGGACAACCGGTTATCGTCTTGGGATTTGATGATGCTATCCGACGGATCGTATTGGTCAGAACTAGTATATTTCCGTATCGTGAGTTGGCGATGATAGTTTGAGAATCTTGAGTATTGTCTGAGCTACAATACAGATATTATGTTCGAATTTATTGGTTAATCGAGTACGAGATGTGAAATGTGATAATGGTTATTCTATTGAGGATTATTTGAGTAAGTAAAGTTATGGCGATAAGATTACATTGGTCGTATTCTTATTTTGTATTCTCATTGGTATGTAATTATTAATGTGATGTGACGGTTATCATTGTTGGATATTATGGCTGACCCCGTCGTGGGATTTCTTTTTAGGTTCTTGAGATATCGAGCTTGTAGCGGTCGTGGAGAGATGAGCTTCCCGGAGGATACTGGCTAGGGCATGTAATTGTGTATTGAGTTTCCTGTTCAGTTGTTGTATTCCGCTGCTAGAGTATTTTAAATTGTTTGTCTTCTCCATTGCGTGAGTATTTTAAATGGCCTTTTGGTATCTGGTAACTTAGGTTACTTTGGCAACCGTTTTCTAAACTATTCAGCCGGTGCGTGTAGCGATAGCTCAACGTATGTTTTTAAAGCTGTTGAGTTACGGCATGTCGAGCTTTGTCCTTTCAAACGAGATTTATGCACGGTTTTGATAAAGCAGTTTTATATAGTCTTCAAATGTTTTTTTAAAGATAGTACCGTCGTTAGCCTCTTGGGCGATTGTAAATGTTTGCGAAAATTTCTTTTAGCCTGGTGGGTTCCATCTCGGGGCCCACGACGCTGTAATATTTCCGGTTAAATCTGGGGGTGTTATAGAATATGGTATCAGAGCTTATGTTTTGAAAACCTAGGCAGTCGGGTCGAGTTGGTTCGTGCTTTTGTCGTGTCATTCGAGTTGTCGATTGACAAGTAGTAGAGCCGTGAGTTTTTGTTGTTCACTCAGGCTTGTGCATTATGTGATTTACCAGTGTGGTACTGGGTTGTTGTAAACTTTTCTAAATGGTGTTAACGTGTTTCTTCAGATAGAGTTGTGTTACGTTCTCGAGTTGAACTGAGTTTGCAAAACATGTGTTTTGAAAATATCTGTATCGAGTTTTTTCTGGAGTTGAGACATGTGCCAGTATCACGGGGAATCGTTGGCTTCACGATCTGTAAGTATTTGGATTTTTGGATTGCATTGAGATTTATTGCCGTTCTAAGTTGATATGTTTGAGATTCAGAAAGATATTATGCATTACAGTATAAGGTGACATAATTGGGACAGGATTGATAATCTTGAGAAACTATGATTTTGGAAATCAGTATGTCGGTTAAGTTTGGAACGGAATTGTGCATGGTTGAGAAGAACATGTAGTCATGTTAATTCATTTTATGATATATGGAGCTGTTTTCGAGCATTTGAAAATGATACTTTTCAAAATGAATGTTTTACAGATGTTTTACGGAAAATGATTCTGGGCCGAGACCCAATTGATTTTGAAATAGTTTTACAACTCAGGACTTAAGGTCCGAAAAGAGTTTTCTACTTTTTAAAACTTCTTGTAATGCGGAACAAGATGCGGGCTGAGACCCTAATGCTTCAAAAAGCTTTTCTGTTTTCTAAAACTCCCGAGATTTGTAAAACACTTTACCAATCGTTTTTATTTCCGCCTTTTGAGTTTTTTGGTTTACTTTTTCAAATGAAACTTCTCGGGAATTCTTTTGCTGTGTTTGACTTATTGATTATTCAATGTTTTGTCATAGCATGGTTGAGGTGATCCAGGATGGGATAATGGTCGACGTTACAAGCCATATGTGGAAAAAGGAGTTTTTAGTCGGAATTTATATATTGAAATTTTGGAACTCTATCGTGTGGTTTTCCGATGGAATATCAGTGGATATTGGTGACGAACCGAATTGGTATACAATAGTATGGATGTAGTCCAGCATTTGCATAGTTTTCATTTTAAACTTCGAAATCGTGTGGATTCGAAGGAAACTGTTATCAAATACTTAGCACCAGCGAGCCAGTTTAACTTTTCAAAATTGATTTCGTGATCTTACCAAAATTTATGTTTTGAGTTTTGAAATTTTTGAAAGAACTTTAAAAAATTTGTCTTCTTGACGAGACTATATGATTTCAAACTGGTTTTGAAAATATGATCGATATACATACGCATTTAGTGCATAATGCATATCATGGTGAAGTTCTGAGTGTGACTCACGAACTGGATCAGACATCAGTATGGTTCGAGGAAAAGAGATTCGAACTTCAGTATAGTAGTTTGGTTATCCAGGGATGATCGGTTGAATTATCGGATAAGAGAAATATGTTGCGTGTTGTAGATTCATGCACATAATATTATTTTGGAAACTTGGGATTTTGTGAAACCGGAACATATGTGCTATGTAATTCCATTGGTATGGTAGTAGCGCGGTTTTATCATAGTGATTTTTCAATGATATCTTTGTAAGTGTAGATTTGGGGATGGTGATCCCATGCTGGTGGTTTTGGATATTGAGTGGTCGTTCCCACTCCATGTATGATTGGATATGTTCGTCGGTTTATGATTGGTTGTTTGTATGCCGAGGAGTATGTTCGACAGTCAGGTGTGTTTATTGAGATCCACTATATGTGATTGGTGTGTTGTTTTGAGAATGTTATTCTTTCGTATATCTATTTCTGTGGTTCTGTGTTGATCGTGTTGGAGCTTATCGTGTGAAGGTATTCTCAATTATCATTGATCATTCATTGGTTATATTGGAGTTTATCATGTTGACGATATTCTCGGCTGCGTTTTGAGCTTTGGATTGGTCGTATTGAAGTTTATCATGTCGATGATATACTCGGTTAATTTGTTGGTTGATTATTGTTAATGATCGTATGAGCGTTCGAATTTTGTACCGATGTTTCGATATTTGTGTTGTTGATTTGGGCAGTTGTTTCACAGATGTATCGTGCATTATTGACTTTTATCAGGGTTTGGACTTGATTGTATAATCAGGCAGACGAGGTTTAGCACGGCTAGATTATTTCATTCGAAGAGGATATATTTTGTTAAGACTCATGGAATTGTTATTGTAAGCGTATTGAGGCTTTACAATGAAGTCACTTGCTAGTACCTCAGGAGATCGTCGACTTGGCGCATATGTAAGTGTACTGTTTTGGTTATTCGTTAATGATGATGATTGATCGTTGTTGTGAAGGTTTTCGAATATTTTGGTTGAACGGTTTGTTGGTTTTTGTATGACGGATTGCAAGTTCCGAGGACGAAACTTATTTTAAGTGCTGTGGTATGTAATATCCGAAATTTCTACTACTATTGTTTAATGTTATTTTATCCGAGTTATGTTGTACATCGTGGAATCTGTACAGTATGGATAAAATGAAGGACTGAGATGTCAGTATTGGTATAATTGTCGTATTTGGTCGACAATTGTAATTGAGGATATAATGTGTTGAGTATATGTATTCAGTATGAAGTATGTTCGTATTCTGTATGTTGAGACATTGGACAAGAGTAGCTGAAAATGGATAACTGTAACATTATTAGCGCACGCTAATATACATGCCTAGCGCACGCTATCGTTCTGGTTTAGCGCACGCTAGAGGCAAAAGATAACGCACGCTAGTACAGACCAGATCAGAAGGAATCTATGTGTGGACCCGGTCACTTTCGGCGCATGTGCCGACAAGTCAACGGATGTTTGTTGTGAAGGATTAGCGCACGCTAAGGTATATTGATAGCGCACGCTAATCAGAACGGACCAAAGGAATCTTGGCTGTGTCAGGTTACTTTCGGCATGTGGGGACACGGGGGTAGGTGCAGACTGTAGCAAGTCAACTATGAGTAGTGCACGCTACGATGGAAGGTTTGCGTACGCTAAATACAGGCCTTTACGTACGCTATTGCATGGGCATTGCGTACGTAAATCATTTCATGCAGTAAGGCAGTAGCCTCTGGACTTCAATAGCGCACGCTAACAAAGAATGTTAGCACACGCTAAACTGGTAACGTACGTTAAATGAAGAGGTTAGCGTACGTTAATAATGTACAGTGTATATATATGAGTAGTTGGCTGTCATTCCTCATTTCGTCCATTCTCTTCTTGCAACCGATAGAGAGAACCTTGGGAGGACATTTGGAGTTCCTAAACACTGAGGAATGATCCTATTTAACAAGATTAAAGATGGAAATCATGGATTAAAGCTTTGTTCTTTAAATCATTGGCGATTCTTGGAAATGGATTCAACCTTGGAAATCAATCCATTCCTTCAAAAAGGTAATCACTCTTCATCTTTGGATTTCGTTTTGGATTGAATGCTGATGTTCTTGAGTTGATGATTATTACATAAACAAGTTGATAAGCATGATTATGAGATGGATTACCAGAGTATGATGATATTAATGTGATTCGTATGGTTTGAATCGTGTTGATTCGTCTTCTTGAGATTAGTTGGTTAATTCTTCTCCTCAGTTTCGAATGTTGATGTTATTGTTGATAATTACTCCCTGTAATGATAGATTATGGAAGTGTTGTTACGTTCTTAATGTTTCATGAGGTTGATATTGAGAAAGATGATATATGGATATAAGAATTGGATTAAGGGTTGGCTGATTACTTATATGTTAAAGGATATCAGATTTCGTTGTTTTGATAGCTATGAATATGGTTTAGAATCACTTAGTGTTCTTGATAATCGCCATATGTTGATCGGTATATGAAAAACATGGATATGTACAGCATTAGCGCACGCTAAGCTTACTGCCTAGCGCGCTAACGGGAGCAACTTAGCGCACGCTACGTTAAGTGATTAACGTGCGCTAAGAAGGCAGAAAGTGCAGTATTTTCGTGTTGTGGTTCTGAATTCGTGCTGGTTTGAGTTGGATTGATCCGACTAGTGTTTAATCAAGATATTATCAAGTTATTGGGTTTGTTATTTGGTTTTATCGATTGTTGATTGTTATCGAACTTGTTGTTTATTGATTATTGCCATAGGTTGTGGTAAGTGATCGGTGATTAGAACCATGCTTTGCGGTCGTATTCGAGAATGTTCGCAGATTGCATTGATCAGGGCCGAGGGACTTGTCGATGACGGCAATGGATTTGGTAACGACTTCATCGGTATCGAGGCAAGTTATTACTTGCTCAGTTATGAGGTTTAATGAATGGTTTCAGTTTCATTTCATTTATAAAGCATATAGCAATGATTATATGTTGTCTTCCCAATTCTGGAAGTTAAATCGTACTGTATATGGTTTATTTCGGTTATTGGCATATTCGGGTATCGAGGTTACATTATGGTAAAGATGAGGATATGAGTATCTATAGTTCATTGTACGTTTGGATCGCCGAGCATTGAGGATAATTACCGGTGATGATTTGACATCGAGATTGCTCCTGAATGACTCGGGACAAGTATCTTAGTTTGATTCAGTTTAGTGTTAATGATGTTGATTATGCAGGTTGTCATTCATGTTGCTGGACATGAAGTCGTCCTAGTTGTTTCATCATAGTGTCTTTTATGTTTTGATTCATATGTTGTTCATGTTGATGAACATATTGAGTTGCATATGTGTATGTATAATTGTATTGTTTATGTTGTAAATGATCTGCTGGGATCATGAGGATCTATGCTGAGGGCGCTGGATCGTTAGATTACCCAGTATTGTGTTGATGGAATCATGTGGATTTGCATCGTTGGTTTTATATGTGTTTTTGTGCATATGTATATTGTTGGTTATCCATCTCATGTTGATCTAGTAGGATCATCAGGGGATCTATGCTGAGGGCGCTGGATCATGGGATTTCCATTGAGTATACACTGTTGTTATTGTTTTGAGCATATTGACGTGGTCATATGAGTATGTATTTGTAGGTCTTGTGTTAGGACCGTGTCCGTATTGCATTGATCTAATCTCGGATTAGACTGATATGATTGTCGTGGCACTTCATATCTCGAGGTACGTTCTGTATTTCCTTTGGTATCTGTCTCCCGATGGACAACCGATTATCGTCTTGGGATTTGATGATGCTATCCGACGGATCGTATTGGTCAGAACTGGTATATTTCCGTATCGTGAGTTGTCGATGATAGTTTGAGAATCTTGAGTATTGTCTGAGGTACAATACAAATATTATGTTCGAATTTATTGGTTAATCGAGTACGAGATGTGAAATGTGATAATGGTTATTCTGTTGAGGATTATTTGAGTAAGTAAAGTTATAACGATAAGATTACATTGGTTGTATTCTTATTTTGTATTCTCATTGGTATGTAATTATTAATGTGATGTGACGGTTATCATTGTTGGATATTATGGCTGACCCCGTCGTGGGATTTCTTTTTAGGTTCTTGAGATATCGAGCTTGTAGCGGTCGTGGAGAGATGAGCTTCCCGGAGGATACTGGCTAGGGCATGTAATTGTGTATTGAGTTTCCTGTTCAGTTGTTGTATTCCGCTGCTAGAGTATTTTAAATTGTTTGTCTTCTCCGCTGCGTGAGTATTTTAAATGGCCTTTTGGTATCTGGTAACTTAGGTTACTTTGGCAACCGTTTTCTAAACTATTATGTCGGTGCGTGTAAGCGATAGCTCAACATATGTTTTTAAACTGTTGAGTTCTGGCATGTCAGCCTTGTCCTTTCAAATGAGATTTGTACGACGGTTTTGATAAACATATTTTATATAGTCTTCAAATGTTTTTTTTAAAGATAGTACCGTCGTTAGCCTCTTGGGCGATTGTAAATGTTTGCGAAAATTTGATTTAGCCTTGTGGGTTCCATCTCGGGGCCCATGGCGCTGTAATATTTCCGGTTAAATCTGGGGGTGTTATAGTGTGTTGATGCAGAAGGATAAGGTGATTGCCTATGCCTCTCGACAGTTGAAACCATATGAGGTTAACTACCCGACACATGATTTAGAGTTAGCAGTTTTTGTCCTAGCCCTGAAGATTTGGCGACATTATTTATACGGCACTCATTGTCAGATCTTCACAGATTATAAGAGTCTCAAGTATATTTTCAGTCAGAAGGAATTAAATATGAGACAGAGGAGATGGCTGGAATTGATCAAAGATTACGGCCTAGAAATTCTTTATCACCCAGGCAAAGCAAACGTGGTAGCTGATGCACTGAGTTGCAAACCTGTTTTTATTCGAATGTTAGAAGCACTTACATCCCCGTCCATCATTCAACGAGAATTGATTCACGAAGGAATTGAAGTATGGTCACAAGGAGTCCAAGGGCAACTGTGTATGATAGAATTAACTTCGTCGTTAATCGAAGAAATCAAATCTAAGCAGTTGGATGATTCCCTGATTTTTCGGTTACGTGATGAAGTAAACAAAGGAATGGCCCCAGGATTTGTCATACATGATGATGGAGTTCTGAGATTCCAAAGTCCACTTTGCGTCCCCGATGACGATGTTTTGAAGCAGACAATCATGAAGGAAGCCCACAGTGCGCCCTATTCTATTCACCCGGGCACCAATAAAATGTATAAGGATTTAAAGAAGAACTTCTAGTGGGTAAATATGAAGAAGGACGTAGCGGAATACATCTCGAAGTGTTTAACTTGTCAACAGGTTAAGATTGAACATCAGCGACTTGTTGGAATGTTGAAGCCACTTCCGATCCCTGAGTGGAAGTGGGACGATATATCGATGGACTTTATCACCAATATGCCAAGGACCAGATCGGGGATGAATATGATTTGGGTGATAGTTGATCGTCTAACCAAATCGGCTCATTTTCTGGGTATTAAGGATACTTGGGGACCAGAGAAGTTGGCACAAGTGTTTATTGCGGAGATAGTCCGATTGTACGGTACGCTGAAGACCATTATTTCGGATCGAGATGGTCGTTTTATGTCACACTTTTGAAAGGCAGTTCATAAGGCCTTGGGAACTGAGCTGAACTTTAGCATAGCTTATCATCCTCAGACGGACGGACAGTCCGAAAGGACTATACAGACAGTAGAATATATGCTAAGAGATTGTGCCTTAGATTGGTCAACCAATTGGGAGGTTCATTTGCCGTTGATTGAATTCACCTACAACAATATTTGGCATGCTTCCATTAAGATGGCACCATTTGAAGCATTGTACGGAATGAGATGAAGATCGCCCCTGTGTTGGGATGATTCTTCTGAATTGATTGGGACGGAACCAGAGTTGATAGTTCAGACTCAAGAGAAGGTAGCTCTGATTCGTGAAAGGCTGTTGACTGCCCAGAGTTGACAGAAGTCTTATACAGACGTACGCCGTCGCACGTTAGAGTTTGTAATTGGGGACCACGTGCTATTGAAGGTTTCTCCTACTCGGGGAATTTTCTGTTTTGGGAAGAAAGGGAAGCTGAGCCCGAGATATATCGGACCATTCGAGATCCTTGAAAGAGTTGGGGAGTTTGCGTACAGGTTGGCCTTACCGCCATTGCTGAGTCACATTCATAATATATTCCACGTATCCCAATTGCGGAAATATGTACCGGATCCCAGTCATATCATTGATTTTGGTGAGATTGAAGTGGCTAATGATGGCACATTCGAAGAAAAGCCAATCAAAATACTCGAGAGTCGAGTCAAACAATTGAGGAATAAACTGATCTCCTCGGTTAAAGTTCAGTGGTCTCGACATGCAGTCGAAGAAGCAACTTGGGAGACTGAGGATAATATGAAGTCGAGATACCCGAAATTATTTTAGTTTTAAGTTTCAGGCCGAAACTTCTTTTTAGAGGGGTAGTATGTAATGCCCGAATAATTAGTGTGTATTTTTACCTAAATCCGAACTTGTAACATTTGATTATGTGGTATTATTAATTGAAGTGGGGTTTCCGTATCGTATTCCTACGTTTTTGAGTTACCAATACTTTCATGCATGCATGCTTCTACACGTCATAACGTGCGCTAGACGATAAGCATAACGTACTCTATGTATAGCAGATAACGTACGTTATGGTTGTAGCATAATGCACATAATCTTCAGTCAATTCGAGATCAAACAAGGGTCGGCGTGTGTGGGGGGGGGGGGGGGGGGAAGAAGATTCGTTGATAATGCTCCGCGTGAACCTGGATGGCTTTACAACTAAGAAAGTCAACGAGGCTTAACGTACGTTAGGTTGGATTGTTAACGTACGCTAAGTGCATGGTTTTAAGTACGTAAATTGTTCTGATATCGTACGTAAATAAAGCCACAATCAAGGCAGTGAGCTATTGCCAGACGTTAACGTATGCTAAGGTTTGAGAATAGCGTACGCTGAGGCTTTTACGTACATAAGGGGTTGCCGATAACATATGTAATGTTTAGAGTTCTATTTATAACCCTCAACCCCCATTTCATTTCCTCCTCACTTCTTTGCCGATTTTTGCAATCTGAAGACTCCCCAGCACCATATATCTCTCATATCATCATCTTAGCTCAATTTTGAAGATTATAGACCCTTGTGGGTTGGTGTTCAAGCTTCCGGCGTTGTGTTTCAACGAGTATTTCATTGTTCTTCTCTTAACTGAGGTATGTTAATACTATACCAAGCTGGAATTTATATTCTTAGCTATAGATTGAGTCTGCTTTGGAGATTATTGAACTCATTATATCGTAGTGAATCTAGCATCATGTTTAGGAGGATTATATTGGGTGAATTAAGGTTCCCGTTGTTATTAGATGAACTATTATCTTTACCGATCATAAGGATGGAGTTTTTTGAGATGAACATACCTTGATAATGTTTTAGAACCACTCTTTTGATGAACAACTTATTAAGGATTTCCCCCCTGTGAAAGATAAATTCAAGAAGGCAAATATAGAAGGTGTTCAAGTATAATTCTTGCCTTGAAAGATTTCTGTGTTAATCTACATATTGATGATTAGAACAAGGTGAGGATATTGGGGATAATCGTTTTGAATGTAGAACTATATAAGAAGAACTACTCGCGGAAGAACAAGAATCATAGGATGAATTAGCCTAGAACTAGGTTGAACGTGATTATCTCGCTATGTATCGTTGAGACAACCGAACCAAGCATTTGAGTTGATAATCGGAATTAGAGTTTGAAATTTAATCGTATGATGAATATCCTTGGAAATTGTAGACGAAGGCATTATGCCCCATTATGATCGCTTGAATTTACATGCCATTATCCAAACCTAGTGTTCGTCGGGAAGTTGAACCGAGAACCGGCCTTACATTAATGTTAACTCGATTATAACTTGGGGCTTTCGGTGCTCGTACGTTAGTTTCGAGAGGTTGGTTGAATTCCTTGTTATTCTATTGTACAAGGTGATCGATTGAGGGGCGGCGACCTTCGAACGCGTTGACATTCGTTGGAGTATTTAATTCTTGCCATCTTTAAGGCAAGTATCGTATTTTGAATATTGATTTAATATGGATGATTTTGATCATGCATATTGTTATTCATGTTGTTGAACATGAGATCATTTCAGTTGAATTGTCATAATATCGTTATTGATTTATTTGTATGTCCATGGACATATCGATTTTGCATATGTGTATGCATAGTTGTGTGGTATATGTTGTGTTGATCTGAAGGGATCGTGTGATATATGCTGAGGGTGCTGGATCAGATGTCCACCTCGTGTTGGTCCGATGGGATCATCTTGGGATCTATGCTAAGGGCGTTGGATCATTGGATGGGTTTTTCCACCTCGTGTTGGTCCGACGGGATCATCTTGGGATCTATGCTGAGGGCGCTGGATCATTGGATTACCCATGTTGTGTTGATGGAATCATGTGGATTCGCATCGTTGGATTCCGGTAGCAGAGTCTGTGTTATGTAATTTGCTATGCATCGTTGTTGCATATCTGATTTTGTATTTTATTGATACTTGTACTAGCATTGTTTTGCTAACCCCTGCGGGGGTGGACATTTGTTTTGATGTTCAGGTAGCCGAGGAGCGGAGAAGCAACCACAGTACCGACATGATGACGAAGGGGCTCAGTGATGTTATCCGTTGTGTTGTTTTGTTATTCTGGTTTGATTTTTAGTACTCGAGTACGTGTGTCCTGTTGATAATTTGAGATGTTTGAAATAATTGGATTGATTTGAATTGTTTGAACCAGTTACCAAATTACTCAACTTTTAGTGGTACCTTTGTATTATTCAGCATTTCTTTAATTTAGCCTTGTAAATTTTTATATAAAGGATTTACGGCGCTGTAATTATTCCGAATATCTCGGGGTGTTACAACTAGCTATGACATGTACTTGGAAATCATGTACTATGACTTTTATTTGTATTACACTACTACTATGACTCTTATTTGTATTACACTGCTAATGTATTTCCATTGTGTTTATACCCGCTGCGTGTATTTTAAAATGGCATACTCGTATTTAGCAAAATTGGGTTTATTTCGTAAGACCAATTCCCTAAACTCTTCGACCCGTGTAAGCAGTGGCTTAACATATATTTTGTTATGGTTGTATACTATAAATCATACTTTATGCTTGTATTACCTTATTTTTCTGTAATTACCTATGAGAATATTAATTACGTTTAATCCCATATTTTGCATATTTATTCACGTTAGGGTTATGCAAGTGAAATATCAAATTATTTTATATTGTAGATAATGTATTGTGTTGGTGTCACATAGAAAATCACATTATCGGTGCATTATAAAATAATATAATAGTTCACAACCTATATAATTATTAGACAAATTATGTGAAAGGTTGTAGTGTATGCTTGAGATTAGTTGGTCTTTACTATTAGCATACATTAGCGTATTTGCATACATTGAAATGGATTGAAGTGAGATAGTGTCTTCTGTACTGATTGTAAGAATAACATAAATCTCGAATAATTATTATTTTTTAATTCTAAGCATATAATATTTAATTGTGCATTTATAATATTTATTGCTTTGATTCACCATGGGTGAGAGTCAAAATGATTGACTCAATAAGTTTCGTATCTTGGGCAATAATATTCTTTATATGACAATTATTATTATTACTAGAAATCATGTCCCAACCCGTGCGGGTTGATGATGTCCCATTGAGGAGCTCGATATGATTATTATATTAAACCCTCCAGGTAGATCTAATTACGATATAATAATAAGATTTGAGTGGTATTACTCTTTGATAAAATATTTATTATTTAAAGTTGTCATTAGCTTAAATTAATTAATGGATGTTCGATATCTTAAACACGGGAAATAATATATTTAAATAAGGAGCCCGATTTCATAAATTAGGATTTGGGTTGGAAGTGCAATATTAATTCTTTAGTGGACTGAAATGATATTAGTGAACTCGACCATATTAGGAAAGGGATTATGGGAAGTTGGGTTGCACTAGGAGTCTTAATCCTAATCCTTCTTGTAACACCCCCGTGATATACGGTGACATTACAGTGCCGTAGATTCTCTTTTGAAGAACCTACCAGGCTAATGTACATAAAACTCATTAAAATAAACAAACCACAACATTCACTTAGTCAAAGGACAAACTGTTTTCAACACGACATAAATTACAAAACCGAATAACACCTTGTCCGGAAGGATCGCAACTGATGCGATAATCCACATCGGATATAACCGCACCGTCCACAATAAAAACAACTCAATGACAACACATGACAGTACCCGCGCGAGTACAAAACCAAAACACAAACATGACTTTAACAATACGACCATCAACTCGGAATAATACGCGATATCAAGGCTGCCCACCAAACTCGCATCCACCCTGTGCTGGCTCCCTTACTGGACCTGAACCTGAATATACAACAAATATATCCACCCCCGAGGGGGTCAGCAAAAATACTGGTGCAAGTACAACGATTGCAGAAAATGTACAGCTAATGAATATTCAACAGAAATCACAATGCCATCACAAATATTCCGGAATATAATGCCATAACCAACATCACAAGATAACCTCCCGAGTTGTACTGGCCCTGTACCCATACGGAGTACACACCCCGGAGAGTCCTCGTCAGGCCCTCCCCAGTGTAACCCAACCGAGTGATCCGTAGAACTCGAAGTCTAACAGGATCCCAGGGGACCCTCGCTGGTTTTACTCGGCTCTCACAAGCTCAATAAATACATGGCACGAATCAAATATTTTCTCAAGATCATATTTTACATATTCACACGAAGTACAATAAACGCAATCAAAGTACTTGCCTTGGTTGGAAACGATACGAGAATAATGTACGGAAAGATGTACGGTCCAAACCCCTTCAACGATTCGATCCTAGTTCAACAAAATACCGAATCAAATACCATACTATGAAAACGGAAGGATTCACCCTAAGTTTTGCCCTTAGGGACCTTTATTCAAACACTACGAAGACAACATATCTCGAATCTATACTACAGAGGATAATTAAGGATTTAATCCGCGAATCTTGGAGAAAAATGAAAGATTATGATTACAACATTATAATCTAGCACAAATCTGAGATAAACTAGATTAAAATCGAAGATCTCAACAAAAAGTCCAAAATATGAAGAACTAGGGTTCCTGCGGATTTTACCTTGATTTGGACGGTGAAAGTTGATGAGATGTTGATAACTTGGTGTTAGGAACTCAAAGTTATTGTTGGATGAAGAAATACGACCAAAATCTGCACTTTCTATGCCCAAGACTGCTCAGTCGCCGGAGAAGGAGAAGAAGGGAATGAAAATGACGATTTAGAACATGCCCAGCGTATATAAACTGGGGAGAAACTAGCGCGCGCTAAGGCTAAAAATTAGCGTGCGCTAACGGGCTAGACAGCAAGACGTAACTCATCACTCGACTTCGGTAGCGCGCGCTACTCAGAAATATTAGCGCGCGTTATCGAGCATGACTAGTGCGCGCTAAACCCGGAACATAGCGTGCGCTACCTGCTATTGTCCGCAGTCCAGAACAATCTGTCCTCACTGCCCTGCCGACTCAGCGCACGCTAACCTAATAATAGCGTGTGCTAGAGCGATGAAATAGCGTACGTTAGTCTGACCATAGCATGCGCTAACGCCCCACTCCAGAGTCCATAAAACTCTCCAGGCCTCACTGCCCAGCAGGCCTAGCGTACGCTACTCACAAGGGTTGCGTGCGCTACTTATCCGCTGATAGCGTGCGCTAGAAATACAGTCTAGCGCGCGCTACTGTTGCTTCCAGCATAAAATTTACGAAAATCGGCCAAAACGAACAAAATTCGAAAATCACCAAATTCCATGAATATCAACCATGAATATACCAATAATAGTCCTCATGTCCCTCAAATTCAACTAGTCACAATATAGCAAGATAAATCCAAAACGACACACAAAATACACGGTTATTACACCCTTACCCCCTAAAAAGAAGTTTCCGCCCGAAATTTAAGATTCGAAAAGCTTAGGGTGACGGGCACGCATATTTTCTTCGGTCTCCCAGGTGGCTTCCTCAATTCCATGTTTAGACCATTGGACCTTAACCAACGGAATCACTTTCCGTCGCAACTGTTTCACTCGGCGTTCCAATATGGATACCGGTTGTTCTTCACATGAGACATCTTCATTAACTTCAATCTCTTGATAGTCAATAACATGGCTGGGATCGGGAACATACTTGCGTAATTGCGAAACGTGGAATACATTATGAACATGGCTAAGTGTTGGAGGCAACGCTAGTCGATAAGCTACATCACCTACCTTGTCCAGGATCTCGAAGGGGCCAATATAATGAGGACTAAGCTTCCCCTTCTTACCAAACCGAAGAACTCCACGAGTCGGCGATACTTTCAAAAACACATGGTCTCCCGCTTGGAACTCTAATGGTCGACGACGAACGTCGGCATATGACTTTTGTCGACTCTGAGCGGTCAACAACCTTTGCCGAATAATTGTGACTTTTTCCCGTGTTTGAACCACCAAGTCCGGTTCTACTACAAGTAACTCGTACGGTTCGTCCCAACAGATTGGCAATCTACACCGTCTTCCATATAATGCTTCAAACGGAGCCATCCCAATCGAACTATGCCAACTGTTATTGTACGCAAATTCAATCAATGGTAAATGAGTCTCCCAGTCTTCTTTCCAATCCAACGCACAAGCCCTCAACATGTCTTCCAGCGTTTGGATCATTCTCTCCGACTGTCCATCTGTCTGGGGATGATAAGCGGTGATGAAATTCAGTTTGGTACCGAGTGCTCGATGTACTGCTTGCCAGAAATGTGACACAAAATGCCCATCGCGATCAGACACTATACTTTTTGGGGTACCACGGAGTCTCACAATCTCCGCAATGAATAACCGAGCCAACCTCTCCGGTCCCCAAGTATCTCTAATGCCCAGAAAGTGTGCGGATTTGGTTAGCTGATCAACGATTACCCAAATCATATTCACTCCAGTTCGCGTCTTTGGCATTCCCACAATAAAATCCATCGCTACATCTTCCCACTTCCATTCCGGAATTGGTAGCGGTTGCAATTTACCGGCAGGTCTCTGATGCTCCGCTTTAACCCACTGACAAGTCAAGCACTTCGACACGAACTCCATTACATCTTTCTTCATGTTCGGCCACCAAAAATTTTTCTTCAGGTCCTTATACATTTTACTCATACCCGGATGAATTGAGTACAGAGTAGAATGTGATTCCTTCAAAATCACTTGTTTGAGATCATCCCGATTAGGTACACAAGTTCTACCTCGAAATCAAAGAACTCCATCTTCATCGATTAAGAATCCAGGAGCTTTTCCTTTGACACTGTCTTCCCGAAGCTGCACAATTGAGAGATCAACTAACTGTTTGGACTTAATATCTTCCATTACGGAGGATGAAATCTCAAGGAAACGCAACTGTCCTTGAGTTCTATGAGGCCAAACTTCAATTTCCAAATCAATCAACTCTCGTCTGAGCTTCGGTTGAATGGTAAGTAGTTCCAACTTCTGCAACACGACTGACTTGTGGCTTAATGCGTCGGCAACGACGTTCGCTTTACCTAGATGGTAAAGAATGTCAAGATCGTAATCTTTAAGCAATTCCAACCATCGGCGCTGGCACATATTAAGCTCCTTCTGAGTGAATATATACTTCAAGCTCTTATGATCCGTATACAATCGACAAGAAGAACCATACAAATAATGCCTCCAAATTTTTAATGCAAATACCACAAAGGCTAGCTCCAGGTCATGGGTTGGTTAATTCATCTCGTATGGCTTTAATTGTCGAGACGCATAAGCTACTACTCTCTCATTTTGCATCAACACACATCCCAATCCTTGTTTAGAGGCATCACTATAAATAACGAAACCTTCCGTTCCTTGCGGTATGGCTAGGATCGGTGACGTAGTCAACTGCTTTTTCAACTCGTCAAAACTCTTCTGAAAATTCATCACTCCACTCAAATTTTTGTGTCTTCTGCAAAAGTCGGGTGAGTGGTCGAGCAATTTTCGAGAATTCATCGACAAATCGACGATAATAACCAGCTAACCCCAAGAAACTCCGAACTTCCTTAACATTCCTTGGGGGTTCCCAAGCTAAAACTGCTTCAACCTTCTGAGGATCTACCCGAATACCATCGGTTGATATGTTGTGTCCCAGAAAAGCAACTTCTCTAAGCCAGAACTCGCACTTAGAAAATTTAGCATAAAGCTTATCAGTCCTCAAAATACTCAACGCAATCCTCAAGTGTTCGGCATGCTCTGTCTCACTTTTAGAATAGATTAAGATATCATCAATAAACACCACCACAAATTTATCGAGATATTCGATAAAGGTTTTGTTCATAAGCTGCATAAATTCTGCCGGAGCATTTGTTAAACCGAATGGCATAACTACGAATTCGTAATGTCCATACCTCGTTCGAAATGCCGACCTGGGGATATCCGAATCTCGAATTCGCAGTTGGTAATATCCTGACCACAAGTCAATCTTGGAGAAAATCGTAGCCCCTTGTAATTGGTCAAATAGATCATCGATTCTTGGCAACGGATACTTGTTCTTGATGGTGAGTTTATTCAACTCACGATAGTCAATACATAACCGTAAGGATCCATCTTTCTTCCGTACGAACAATACCGGTGCACCCCATGGCGACACACTAGGCCGAATATAACCTTTGTCTAGCAATTCACCCAATTGTTTCTTCAATTCTAACATTTCCGATGGGGCCATTCTGTATGGTGCCTTGGATATTGGCGCCGCATTGGGCTCTAGTTCGATGACGAACTCCACTTCATGATATGGTGGCAATCCCGGCAAATCATCCGAAAATACATCTGGAAATTCGTTCACAATTGGAATAGAAGCTAATTGAACTTCGCCAGCTTCTGTCTTCATTGCGTAACACCAATAACCGGTACAACCTTGGTTCAACAATTTCACAGCTTTCATGGCTCGAATAATGTTCCCAGTACTACCGGGTTTCTGCCCTTCAAAAACATATTCCGCACCATCCTGATCAATGATCGAAATTATCTTTCGACGATAATCCATTACTGCTCCATGATGATCTAACCAGTTATCACCTAGAATTAAATCTTCTCCCTTCATACCAATAACAATCAAGTCAGATGGCCAATCTCTACCACTAATGGTTACAGGGCAATTGACAATCTCTCGATCCCCAACTATCCTTTCCCCACTCGGTAGTCCAACGACAAAAGGTTCACATAGAGAGACCAATAAGACCCAAACGATTCACACAAGACAATGATATAAAGGAATGTGTAGCTCCAGAATCAAATAATACATCTACCGGGTGCGCACGAATATAAACAATACCTGACGTAGTTGCAGCCCCCACGTCGTCGGTCCGCCTCATCTCATATAATCGGGGTGGGGCTTATCCAATGCTAGATGCATCCTTATGCTCGGTCTTGCCTCTACCACGTCCAACACTCATAGTTGGCTGACTCGAGACGGTGCCTGCAGGAACTGGGGATGGCTTGGCAAGGATTCTACTCGCTCTCTCACAATAAGATGCCCAATGTCCCGGCTTTCCACATGTGAAACAAGTTACAGGGCGTGATGAACAATGGGAATTGATATGGACAGGAACTCCGCAATTAAAACAAACTTTCGGCGCTCCTCCACTGGGTTGCGGCGAACCAATGGAAGATTGCACAGAGGGTTGAGGTTTACGCGATCCGCTGCCTCGAAAACTACCAGAAAATTTTGGTTTCTTCGCATTCGAAACCGTAGGAGCCGGAACTGACACCATCTCGTAAGCAAGCACTCTGTCCTGATATTCCCTAAAAGTAGTACACCCAAGGCCCGCCATATACTTTCAGACCTCCGGTTTCATCCTTGCGTCGAAGTGAAGTATCTTGTCTATCTCATCCTTAACTCGATCTTGGACATACACTAACTGCTTGTTGTATGTCTTGATTGCCTCGGAAATGGGAACGTCCTCGGATTGTGCTCTGAAAAATTCACTGACTCTTGCTAATTGTACCGGCGCTGGACAATACTGAGCTTCCATTAGTTCCTTAAATTCTTCCCAAGTGACGTCACAGTCTCTGGGCTTAACAGCCCTCCACCAGTCCGACGCGTTATCAACCGTCAGATATTGAGCAATCGGGACTCTTTTGGCTTCAGGGCAGCCAATACCGTCAAAGATCTTTTCCAGCTCGACTAACCAATGATCCCAGTTGTTCTCATATCCGGAACCATCGAATCTGGGAGGGTTCATCTTCATAACTTCCTGAAGCCACCGATCTTCAATCGTCCTGCCAGTATTAATATTCTGCACCACTTGGGCCAGTTGGTGCACCTGTGTGACGACTTGTTGCAGAACGTTAGGTACTTCGGCCTCTGAACCTCCGTCTGAACCTCCCGAAGGGATCGGGTCTGATCTAGTCGTAGAACGAGATGCCGATTCTGAAACGGACCTCTCGGATTCAGACACTACTACTCTGCCACGGCCTCGGCCACGACCGCATTGGCGGATAGCCCTACCTCTCGACATATTGAGGAATAAGAATGGTTCAACAAGGAAACGATTACAATAATAGATTGCACAATATTAAGGTAATTATTTCCAAAGGAAAGAAACAACCAACATCTGAAGAGTCTTCCAGCACAGGCAACACGAGGTGGTAGCATGCCAATGATATCGTAGACAACAACTGACTCAATTTAACAGACCCAAAAACACCGACAACCTAGGTATCCATAAACCTACGTCTTTGATACCATATTCTGTAACACCCCCGTGATATACGGTGACATTACAGTGCCGTAGATTCTCTTTTGAAGAACCTACCAGGCTAATGTACATAAAACTCATTAAAATAAACAAACCACAACATTCACTTAGTAAAAGAATAAACTATTTTCAACACGACATAAATTACAAAACCGAATAACACCTTGTCCGAAAGGATCGCAACTGATGCAATAATCCACAGCGGATATAACCGCACCGTCCACAATAAAAACAACTCAATGACAACACATGACAGTACCCGTGCGAGTACAAAACCAAAACACAAACATGACTTTAATAATACGACCATCAACTCGGAATAATACGCGATATCAAGGCTGCCCACCAAACTCGCATCCACCCTGTGCTGGCTCCCTTACTGGACCTGAACCTGAATATACAACAAATATATCCACCCCCGAGGGGGTCAGCAAAAATACTGGTGCAAGTACAACGATTGTAGAAAATGTACAGCTAATGAATATTCAACAGAAATCACAATGCCATCACAAATATTCCGGAATATAATGCCATAACCAACATCACAAGATAACCTCCCAAGTTGTACTGGCCTTGTACCCATACGGAGTACACACCACGGAGAGTCCTCGTCAGGCCCTCCCCAGTGTACAACCCAACCGAGTGATCCGTAGAACTCGAAGTCTAACAGGATCCCAGGGGACCCTCGCTGGTTTTACTCGGCTCTCACAAGCTCAATAAATACATGGCAAGAATCAAATATTTTCTAAAGATCATATTTTACATATTCACACGAAGTACAATAAATGCAATCAAAGTACTTGCCTTGGTTGGAAACGATATGAGAATAATGTACGGAAAGATGTACGGTCCGAACCCCTTCAACGATTCGATCCTAGTTCAACAAAATACCGAATCAAATACCATACTATGAAAACGGAAGGATTCACCCTAAGTTTTGCCCTTAGGGACCTTTATTCAAACACTACGAAGACAACATATCTCGAATCCATACTGCGGAGGATAATTAAGGATTTAATCCGCGAATCTTGGAGAAAAATGAAGGATTATGATTACAACATCATAATCTAGCACAAATCTGAGATAAACTAGATTAAAATCAAAGATCTCAACAAAAACTCCAAAATATGAAGAACTAGGGTTCCTGCGGATTTTACCTTGATTTGGACGGTGAAAGTTGATGAGATGTTGATAACTTGGTGTTAGGAACTCAAAGTTATTGTTGGATGAAGAAATCCGACCAAAATCTGCACTTTCTATGCCCAAGACTGCTCAGCCGCCGGAGAAGGAGAAGAAGGGAATGAAAATGACGATTTAGAACATGCCTAGCGTATATATACTGGGGAGAAACTAGCGCGCGCTAAGGCTAAAAATTAGCGTGCGCTAACGGGCTAGACAGGCAGTACAAAACCTACTGTCTGACTTCGGTAGCGTGCGCTACTCAGAAATATTAGCGCGCGTTATCGAGCATGACTAGCGTGCGCTACCTACTATTGCCCGCAGTCCAGAACAATCTGTCCTCACTGCCCTGCCGACTCAGCGCACGCTAACCTAATAATAGCGTGCGCTAGAGCGATGAAATAGCGTACGTTAGTCTGACCATAGCATGCGCTAACGCCCCACTCCAGAGTCCAGCAAAACTCTCCAGGCCTCACTGCCCAGCAGGCCTAGCGTACACTACTCACAAGGGTAGCGTGCGCTACTTATCCGCGGATAGCGTGCGCTAGAAATACAGTCTAGCGCGCGCTACTGTTGCTTCCAGCATAAAATTTACGAAAATCGGCCAAAACAAACAAAATCCGAAAATCACCAAATTCCATGATTATCAACCATGAATATACCAATAATAGCCCTCATATACCTCAAATTCAACTAGTCACAATACAGCAAGATAAATCCAAAACGACACGCAAAATACACGTTTATTACACTTCTTAAGATCCCCAGAGTAATCCAAAGTCTATAAATAGGACTTACATGGGGGGTACGGCCGTGATATATTGTTTTGAGGCTTGTGAGATCGATTTTTTTTCTTGTGTTTAATTGTAGATCTTAACTTGTGTCTTCGATTCTACAATTTTGATAACACATCAATTTTCTAAGAGTATTTACATAATAGTAGTAACTCTGCCTGTGGGTGTCTTCTTGACATCCATTGCCGGTCCCAAGCCCGGATAAAAGAGGAGGGTTGCGGTAGGTTAGTGACAGCCAGCGTAAAACTCGTCACATTCCATGGACATGAATCAAACATTGAAAATCGTTGGGGCGTCTCCTCAGAAGCGACGCGCTGCATTTCATAGGCCCGGGTGCAGTGATAAGTATGCGGGGGTTTCTAGGTCGTCGCCCAGAAGCGGCGCGCCACCTTTACATCTGAGGGTGGTGTCAAATGAGCAAGGATGCGCTACACTTCATAGGCCCGGGTGTAGTGGAAAATATGCAAGGGTTGCTAGGTCGTCGCCCGGAAGCGGTGCGCCCCCTCGAAGTATGGGTGTGGTGTCAAATGTGCAAGAATCCTTGCAGTGTGGACGGGGACAGACAGAGAAGTTAGTTCTTGCGGTTAGTAAGGGTAGTAAGGTGCGGTTTGGAACTTGGAACGTTGGCTCTTTGACGGGGAGATCAGCAGAAGTGGGGGAGGTTATGAAAAGGAGGAGAATTCACATAATGTGTCTACAAGAGACTAAGTGGGTTGGCGAGAAGGCAAGAGTGTTAGCTCCTTGGGGTTACAAGCTTTGGTACTCTGGAAAGGATAGAAGTAGAAATGGAGTGGGTATCGTCATTGATAAATAATTCATTGATGATGTGGTGGAAGTGTCAAGAAAGAGCGATAGAATAATGAGTATTAAGCTTGTGATAGGGGATGAGTTTCTAACTATCATAAGTGCTTATGCACCACAAGTAGGATTGGATGCATCGATCAAACAAGAATTTTGGGAATATTTGAAAGAGGTTGTCAAACGAATTCCTATGGGTGAGAAATTGATCATTGGTGGTGACCTCAATGGGCATGTCGGTGTTAGTAGAGATGGCTTTGAGAGCATTCATGGTGGCTTTGGTTTTGGGGATAGGAATGAAGCAGGAAATGGTATATTGGATTTCGCATTAGCTCATGACTTGGGTATTATGAACACTTGGTTCGAGAAAAGGGACTCTCATTTGGTGACATATAGAAACGGAGGTAATGCAAGTCAGATTGATTTCTTTTTAGTAAGGAATGTTTGGAGGAAAAGTTTTACTAATTGCAAGGTGATACCCGGTGAGAGTACTGCAACACAGCATAGGGTTGTGGTGCTTGACTTTCGAGGTAAGAGGAACTTAAGAAAGAGAAGACCACAAGTTGACCCTCGAATTAAGTGGTGGAAGCTCCAAGGGGAGAGTCGACATACTTTTGTGGCTAAGTTTGCTGATAGTGGTATTTGGTCTGATTGCACGGAGATGGATATAGATTCGATGTGGAACTTGTTGGAGCATAACATAAAGGAAGTTGCAAAAGATGTCCTAGGAGAATCTAAAGGAAACAGACCATCAAGTATGGACACATCTTGGTGGAATGATGAAGTTAAGCAAGCGATAAAGACCAAACGTGAATGTTATAAGGTACTGGGTAAATGCTCGAGCGATGAGAATTATGAGAAGTACAAGAAAGCTCGAACAGAAGCTAAAAAGGCAGTGCGAAATGCCCGATCAAAGGTCAATCAAGAATTATATGCAAGATTAGATACTAAAGAAGGGGAAAAAGATATCTATAAACTTGCTCGAATGAGAGAGAAGAAGACGCGAGATATTGGAAAAGTTAAATGTGTAAAAGATACTAACCAAAAAGTTTTGGTTCAAGATAAAGAGATAAAAGAGAGATGGAGGTCATACATTGATACCCTATTCAATGGCCATCAAGAACAAGATATTGGGAATTTAAACATCCCCTCAAGTATGGTTAATCGAGAGTTTAAGAGAAGAATTCAAAAGGGTGAAGTGACAATTGCATTGAAGAAGATGGGGTCAAAGAAAGCAGAAGGACCAGATGGTATACCTATTGAAGTTTGGAGGTGTTTGGGGGAGAGAGGGATCGAATGGGTAACTATGCTTTTCAATAAGATTTGGAGAAGCAATAAGATGCCATCAGCATGGAGGAAAAGTATTCTCGTCCCTTTGTATAAGAACAAAGGTGATGTTCAAGATTGTTCTAATTATCGCGGAATTAAACTAATGAGTCATAACAAGAAGTTGTGTGAACGAGTTAATGAAAAAAGGATCAGGAAATGTGAGAAGAAAACAGAAAATCAGTTTGGATTTATGCCTGGAAGATCGACCATGGAAGCAATTTATCTTATCCGGCAGTTGTTGGAACATTATCGAGATAAAAAGAAAGATCTGCATATGGTTTTTATTGATTTAGAGAAGGCATATGATAAAGTACCAAGAGAAGTACTTTGGTGGGCCTTAGCAAAGAAGGGTGTATCGCGGAAATATATTGACATTATAAAGGACATGTATGAGGGAGCTAGTACAAGTGTACGTACTAATGTTGGGAAGACAGAAGAATTCCCTATTACGATTGGGGTGCATCAAGGATCTGCTCTTAGTCCTTTTCTCTTTGCCATAGTCATGGACGAATTGACAAGAGAAATTCAAAATGACGTTCCGTGGTGTATGATGTTCGCAGATGATATTGTGTTGATTGATGAAACGAAGGTTGGAGTGCAACAGAAAGCTCGAGGCTTTAGGCTGAGCAGAAGTAAGACTGAATATATGGAGTGTAGGTTTAGCGAAAACAGTGATAGAGAGGTGGGGATGATCACATTTGATGGGAAAGTTGTTCATGGATCCACTTTCTTTCGGTATCTTGGATCTATTATCCAAAAGGATGGAGAGCTAGATGGCGATGTGGCTCACAGAATAAAGGCAGGGTGGTTGAAGTGGAAGAGTGCCACAGGGGTTTTATGTGATCCTGGCATGCCTCATAGATTAAAGGGTAAATTTTACCGCACGGTAATTAGGCTTATTTGTTATATGGCACCGAGTGTTGGGTCAGAAAAGTGTCACGTTCAAAAGATGAATGTGGCAGAGATGCGTATGCTACGATGGATGTGTGGTCATACAAAAAAGGACCGGCTCAGAAATGAGGTGATCAGAGAGAAGGTAAGAGTTGCGTCTATAGAAGACAAGATGATGGAGAATCGATTACGATGGTTTGGTCATGTGAGAAGAAGACCTATTGATGCCCCAGTGAGGAGGCTAGAAAGTTGGGGAACAAGTAATGTTGTGAAAGGTAGAGGAAGACCCAAGAAAACTTGGATAAAGATGATTGAAAATGATATGCGGTTTCTTGGAATAGGAGAAAGTATGGCGATGGAGAGGCAAATGTGGCGGGAAAGAATATGGATGGTGGATGAGTCTGATTCCTTTTTTTTTAATTCATATTTTCTTTTATTTCATGTTATCTTTTAATTTATTTTTCAGGATTTTTTTTTTACATTCATTCTCTTTTTTTATTTGCTTTTTTCTCTACTTTTTCCCTCTTTTTTCCTTTTATGAAATTTATGTAACGATTATTGACGGTTTCAAAGTTTGATTCATGTTAGCCGACCCCAAATCATTTTGAGACTAAGGCTTAGATGTTTTTGTTGTTGTTGTATTTACATAATAGTAGAATAACAAGAAAAATCGAGTGACTCATAAAGAACATATTCGGCCGATCCCCATAGAAGTCCAAGCAAGATTCGATATCTCGTTGCCCACACAACGTCCGAATTAAGGCGGATCATACTATAAAAGATCTAAAGGTCGAAATACAATAAGGTCGAGGAGCAAGCAGCCACTACGCTTCAAAAGGTAATATCATATGATCTTTGATTTACCAACATATTTATTTAATAAATAATATTTAAATTGTTTAGTAATCTTAGTAGTTAATTAATTATCATGCCTAAATATATTTTATACTCGTGGATGCGTAAAATGCTTTAATCAAACTTTATCCAACTTCGCTTCCACTGCGTTTTATTTCCAACATATTTTAAAATTGTTGAGTTTTGACATTCTTGCCCTGAACTTTTAAATGGGATTTCTATGATGGTATTTGAAAAGTAGATTTTTTTAAAGTACTTAGGTACTTGAAATATATTACCGTCTTTGGTCTTCTGGCGTGTTAAAAATGGTTGTGAAAATAACTTTTGGCCTGGTGGGGTCCGGGATGGGCCCCACGACGCTGTAATATCCCTGGATGGTTTTGGAGATGTTACAGAAGATGGTATCAGAGCCTGAGTTTTGTGATATCCGGGCGTGTGGGTTATGAGGCTCTACCGATATGGTAGCAGCGTGAATTTTGAAAGGTGAGTTTTAACTTTGAGTCAAAGTGACATTAAAAAGTGATATTTTTAGTGTTTCTTAGTAAAGTTTGGATTTGTAGATTGAATGGTGCGTCTGAGGTGGACGATATTGGAGTTCAAGCCATAAATCGAGTATGCAACGGAAATAAAACCGCACAAACTGTGCTCATCTGAACTCCTAAACAGGATCGATCAAGGATTGTATAAAACGTATAAATAAAAGAATCAAAATCATATACTCGTAGACTCAACTTCTTTAATCTGATGATGATGATGAGCATGAATCAAATTCGTAGAGTTTTTGGAATTCCAGCGTCGAAAATGCCGAACGTCTAATTCATGCGTCGGAATTATGCCTTTTGTTTTCCTTTCTTTTCTTTATATGTCCAATCCTTCAAATGGTGGGGTGATCTTTAAATAACGAAAGTCACACTCCACAATTCAAAGCCCACTCTAATTGTTTATTTTTTTCACACGGCATGTTAAGACTTAACAAAGTCTTATGTCCTCCACTAATTAATGTGGAGTATAATACCAAAATGAAGGGGCGGCCAAGTAGACTATTAAATGGTCCAACCATTTAGTCCGTGTTCTGGACTCCCTGTGTATCTAGTCCGATAAATAAACCTTGATTAATTACAGTGTGTTTTTATTAATTAATTAATCCAATCAATTAATTATATCAAATATATAATTTCTACAAGAAATAATTATATCTGAACTAAATTACCAGTAATGTAACATATAATTACCAGTAACGTAACCGAGTTGATCGGCCACAAGTGTCTTGTTCTTATTTAGAAGCTTGAGCTAAGAAACCACCAGGAGGATTTCCATCTTAGGTCTCTCCGGTTCTCAGGTAAGGATAAGCCCTTGGAAAAAACCCTTAGGAGTTATCAAGAAGTATGTGTCTTATTTCTGGTTGCTTAGTTTCTAGGATGTGCAGGTTTTCTTCTATTTATAGAAGGGAGGGGAAGTTTGTCCCTGAGATCCTTCTCCTAGACTGGGGTGATCCTCGTTTTTATGGGATCTAGCTGCGACCGTCAATCCCTAGATATCTAGGATCTCTACCATGATGGCAAAATCCCAACTTTCCGGAGATTTTATCCTCATATACCGGGATTATTCCTAGCTCATATATCTTGTTGATATATGAAAATTGACCTCCGAGCTTAGAGTAGAGATTTGAAGTTTGGGTCACAAACACGAAGTTCAGAATTTATTATGAGGAGGCCCTCTTTGTCGGGGTGTTCTGATCTTCTTTAATTTTGGCCGACATCTTATGAACCGAGAGGTCGGTGGTCCTGATGAGGATCGGGATGCTTAGACTGGGTTCTCAGAAGGTTCACACATATGGCCATATCAACTAGTCCCCCTACTCTAGTCGAGCTATAAGACCGAGTAGGGTAGAACTGTTTGGATTCTGGTGACCTCAATATGATCAATTCTGGGGCGTGTTTCCTAGGTAATCATGGGTTGACTTTACATTCGCGCGCATTTATGGCCATGCCTTTTCTTTTCTCGGACTTTTCTCCCAACCGTCACCCCTGAAGACGTCCAGGTCCAGGTGTCACCATGCTGTAAGCCTGCCAAGGCGGTGCTGGATCTGGGCCGTTCTTTTGAATAGGTAATCGAATGCTCTAGATCGTCCTAACCTCCCTCGGGCTTCACCTTTTTCTTCTATAAAATGAGGGCTTCATACCCCCTTTTCCATTTCCGCACCTTCACTCTATTATACCTGTAACACCCCCAATCCACTCAGGTATATTACACGTCGTAGCCCCTTTCCTCAAGAATCTACCAGGCTGGTAACTAAAATCAAACATCTCAACATCGCATTTAAGGCTAAAATGACTCAGTAGACCTATTTGGTCTTTCAATTAATACATACAACTCAATCTCAATACATGCCCACGCAGGGGTCAAAATACAACACACTCCCGTACAACGGGAAAAATACTGCAGCGGAAATAAAGTACAACTAAACC
This sequence comes from Orobanche coerulescens, assembly GCA_033398695.1. Classification (NCBI taxonomy): domain Eukaryota; kingdom Viridiplantae; phylum Streptophyta; class Magnoliopsida; order Lamiales; family Orobanchaceae; genus Orobanche; species Orobanche coerulescens. The sequence goes on along the minus strand of CM065805.1, from coordinate 20,590,068 downwards.
AATACGACATCATACGGGTCCTCATGTGATTGGTATCGATCATCTTTCATCATCCTTCATGCCAACCCTATGTTATGCTCCCCAAAACCTGAATGTAATACGGACATCCACCCCCCAATTACCCAGGGGTTAGCAAAATTCCACTATTTTGCTAAAGCAAGTATAAAGTGCAAAATACGAGTCATACAAATCATGTTCCAAGAATTATGATAACCATGAATCCTCAAAGATTCAAACATAACGAAAAATACTTCCCGAGGCAAGAGTTTGAGTAAAACTTTCCAAATTCGAAAGATAAAAAATCACGAGAACAGTTTGTAAAATGGTTTAAAATGCCCTCGGGAGTTTTAACAAAAACCGTTCAGGATTATCGAATCCTTCTCTTTCCAAAACCAACAGGGGTCACAACCCAAAGATTTTCTTTCTCAAATAAAAACCAACAACAATTCACAGGGTTCAAAGCCCACGTCACGTGTCCTCGATGGACATAAAGTCAACAAAACATAACCACCCAAGATACGAAACCTCGGTAATACATCCAAGGTACTCGACCTGGCAAAACACATCCAAAATCATATACATAACACCGTGAACACATGCCACATCATCTCACGGCTGGATCAATCACTTGTTGTCTCCTGACCACATGATCGCATGCCATGTGTCACCGTAGGTTTTTCTTATACCACCGTGATCATTTGCCACGTCATCTCACGGTTGGATCAATCACTTATTGTCTCCTGACCACATGACTGCAAACCATGTGTCACCATAGGTATCCTTAGGCTCTCACAGTTGGATCAATCACTTATTGCATCCTGACCACATGATCGCAATCCATGTGTCACCGTAGACCCCGCCCATATCCACACATTCACACACATAACACAGTACGCCAAGGATATCCAAACAATTCACCCAAAGGTAACAAACACATAGCACGACACAAACATCAAACCACAACGCACCGAAATGAGGTAATATATGTACACACACATTATCAAGCGTAACATCAACAACAAACATATCCATAGGATTCCCTTAATCACTTACGAAACACACCAATCACAAAATACACACGGGTTTTGATAGAGAGCCTTTAACGAGGCTAAATCGAATCTTTTGGAAGTTCATTCCAAACAACCAAACAAACACCAAGGCGATTACCAATCATCATATCCACAAAACAAGAAATGTATGAACAAGGTACTTGCCTCGAAATCGGCACGCAAGTACTCCGATGAACACGGCTCGACCGGGACACTCCGAAAACCTACAACTTCCACAAGACACAACGAAAACACTATCAAAACGAGAATGAAGACCAAGAACAATGGAAAACCCATCAAACTATCGAAGGAAAACTCATTGGGACATTTAATCGAACATTAAATGTTCAATAATTCCCAAGAACACTCGAATCGTCAACCTAGTTAAACAAACTCGAGATATGGATATACAATCCATAGAACACGATTAATAACATCATACTACACCAACTTATTCATCAAAATCGGACTATGATCGAAACCAAGAACAAATTTCCAAGAAAATCAACTCGAAGAAAAAAATCAAGAATTACCTCGATCTGACGAAGAACAGGGGATTAGATAATGTTACAATCACCTAGAAATCTCCAAAACACTTTGGAATTTAGTAGAATCGACCAAGAACTCGAACCCTAGTCTCACCCGTCTGACAGCCGCGAGGAGAAGAGAAGAAGGGGAGGAAATGGGGTGAAAACCCCGTCTGTCCCCTTATATACACCAGTGACGCACGACCATAACGCACGACCAAGTGATCGTGCGTTTGGTCGTGCGCTAGGCCACTGCCCAGCTACTAACACCACGCACGAGCACCGCGCATGAGCAGTTGCTCGTGTGTCCTGCTCGTGCATCCCTGAAGCTCACTGCCGAGAACTGGATTGCGCACAAGCATGTGCTCGTGTGCTACAATAGGAGGCCAATATCGGGCCCGACACGGCCCTTAAGGCACCCAGTGCATAACCAACTCGAAAGGGAACGAAAACAAGAGCTCACAACTCCCTCGAAGAGACAAAACGCCAGTGGAATACAATATGCCATGTCACACATGCATACTCACGATCTGCACGACTTACATAACAAGAAGTCGTACCCTAAGAACGCCACAACGTGGTACACAACATAGGGAAAATCCCGAATAATCATCAACGAAACAAAATAACCGGCACAACCGATAAATAATTCGAAGTAACCAGAAACATAAATCTTGGGTATTACATTCTACCCTCCTTAAAAGAAGTTTCCTCCCGAAACTTAAAATAAGTAGGGAGAAGCAATATCCCACCAGGAACATCTCAACGAGATACACAAGAACCGCGTAACGTACACCCATCGGCGAAACGTTATAAGAAATGCAAAGAAACATACGGCGTGAAATCATGCTCAACGACAATCATCACAATGTCACAAGCAAAGACATAATAAAACCAACAAGTATCAAGTATCACCAAACAGATAGCACAATCAAATCAATTATCCTTACAATCAAGAAACAAAATGCACCTATTACAAGAAAACACGCACAGTCGAAAAAAAGAAACTAAACACACAACGATCCGCGAGGGTAACCACGAAGAACTCCGACCATGCCGAAATTCTCGAAAACCACACTAGGCATCTTCGTGTCCTTTCGGAGTAGAGATGCAAACTCGATCCCCAAACCTCTCAGCTACCGTCTCGCAATGCACGGCTCGTTGTCCCAAATGACCATAATCGAAACAGCTGACTAACGGTGAATGACCATTCTTCGCGGTACGAGATCAGGCAACAACAATCGAACAGCCACGATTGAACAACAATGATCGAACAACAACGATCGAACAACAATGGTCGAACAGCAACGATGGAACCGCAATGATCGAACAACAACGACCGAACAATAATGATCGAACAACAACTATCGAACAACAACGATCGAACAGCAATGATCGAACAACAACGATCGAACAACAACGATCGAATAACAATGGTCTAACAACAATGATCGAACAACAATGATCGAATAACAATGGTCGAATGACTCCGAATTTCACACTTTAACTCAAGACATTAAAAGAGCTTGTAGAAACTAAAAGATGCTACTTTCGAACAAGGTTCACAAGAATTGAACCGAACTCGGAAAAGCCACAGCGATAACCAGATCGATCCGAAACAATATCACGACTTGTTCGAATGATAAAACCGAAATAGAGAACAAGTTCAGAAAGTATCCAAGAACATGAGCGAGTCGATAGAATTGAGAAAAAAAGCAGAAGTCAAAATAAGACGGGTATTACATTCAACCTCTTTTAAAAGAAGTGTCGTCCCCGAGACTCACAAGAACGGAAGCAAGGTAACAATATAACAAGCAACCGATAGAAACATCTTTCAAGGGCCTCTCAGAGCCGATCCTGATATCTGTGCTGAAGTTCGTGCCCCGGAAGACTCGGTAACCAACTCTCAAGACTGGATTCTGTGTCCCTCGAGTCCACACTTGTAACACGCTACTGGCGGGGAAGGACAATTTGCATGTACATGCCCCAGCACATTACAGTTGAAACACCTCGGCATACCGAATATATAAATGCTAGGTACAATGGAACATAACATCGCAAAACAACATACCGGAGATGCCAACTCAGAATAACATATCAACGTAAGGCAACACACATACAAAAATCACAGCAACAACGGCATCGTTCGACGATTTCAATGGCCCAAACGATAACTAGCACACAATTACCAAACATCATGAAACAACCACGTATGTGCACAATCATACAAACCCAAGCTCTAACAGCTCGCACAGGTGCGATAACACGCAAATCACCACGAAGCGACAACATTCAATACCAACATCACACCTCTCACAGAGGGCTAACACAACAAATGCGTGGCGAACGACTCAACGCTCACACCACCAATTCAATCACAACTCAGGGGGCTAACACCTTAACGACAATGCTAACATCATACACATATTCCCTGACTGCAAACAGGAATGATAGGTTTTAAAAACGAAAACCACCTTTTTGAAAATAATTTGGAAACACCCGTTGATCTTAAGTATCACATTTCGAAAAAGCAATACAAACAACATCATCGAGGCTTTGAAAAACCATCTTGCGTTTGACAAAAATGAGGACATCTTTCTTTTAGTTAAAAACTTTCAGAAATATTCGACCTTCGGATCTAAGAAAATGCGTTTTCTAAATTACTGAGAATATATCAAAATATTTTCGTTCTTAGAGTAGAAGAACTATGAAGCATATAGTTGCGCCAGTAGGCGCCTTGAAAATATAATCCATTTTAAAAGTACGCCTCGAAGTTTATTCTCTAAGATACTTAAGACTTTCAAAAATCCATTAGGCCATAATGCCCAAAAAACTCACATGTATCGACATTCACTTACACATTTCATAGTACATGCATTAAATCATTTCGAAATCAAAACAAGGCATGTCTTTTCTAGAAAACAAACAGTCAAATAATCACAGTTGAAAACTGCCTAGGATCGGGGCGAAACCACTGATCCCATTCAAGCCTCTAAGGACCCTCCCGAACTGGCCATAATCATAAATCAAATCACGCACAGGCATCGCCTAGGACCGGGGTGAAGCCACTGGTCCCATTCGATGCCTCTAAGGACCCTCCCGAACTGGCTAGCGAACAAACTCGTGAATCCAGAGTGAAGTCACGGATTTCCCAAGGTCTCCTCGGACCCTCCCGGAGTGAGAAAAACACGCACATATACATTTCCATTCCATATTAAGCACAAAGGTTTCACGAGAATACTTGCAAAACGAACAAATCATTTTGAAATCATTAGCAGCGCAAAATCAACAGTCGAAAAAAAACATTGGCAGCGACATCACTCCTCATATAAACAAAATATGAGAGTCAAATAAACACATATCACAAAACCAAAAATCTACATAAAGATTCCATCACTTAACGAATAATCATACAAGTGGCTTGTGTCACACGAGGCACAACACAAAGAAGGGAGACTTACATCCACAGATCGCACGAAGATGATGATCGCCCCACGATACTAATCACGACCAACAAACTCAGACTACGTGTCGCGACATGATTCAGTCAGATAAAATCTGACGAGACAAGACTCAACAGACACAACTTGACCCGACAGTCTAGGTTTCCACAACCTAAGCTCCAATACCATTTATGTAACACCCCCAATCCACTCAGGGATATTACACGTCGTAGCCCCTTTCCTCAAGGATGTACCAGGCTGGTAACTAAAATCAAACATCTCAACATCGCCTTTAAGGCTAAAATGACTCAGTAGACCGATTTGGTCTTTCAAATAATACATACAACTCAATCTCAATATATGCCCATGCAGGGGTCAAAATACAACACACTCCCGTACAACGGGGAAAATACCGCAGTGGAAATAAAGTACAACTAAACTAATACGACATCGTACGGTTCCTCATGTGATTAGTATCGATCATCTTTCATCATCCTTCATGCCAATCCTGTGTTATGCTCCCTGTAACACCCCGACATATTCAGAATAATTACAGCGTCGTAAACCCTTTATATAAGGATTTACAAGGCTAAATTAAAGAATACGAAATAATACAAAAATACCACAAAAATTAGGTAACTCGGTAACCGGTTCAAACAACTTCAAATGAATCCATTATTACAAGCATATCAAATCATCAACAGGACACGCGTACTCGAGTACTGAAAATCAAACCAGAGAAACAAAACAACACAAATAACATCACTGAGCCCCTTCATCATCATGTCGGTACTGTGGTTGCTTCCCCGCTCCTCGGCTACCTGAACATCAAAACAAATGTCCACCCTCGAAGGGGTTAGCAAAATGATGCTAGTACAAGTATCATACTATACAAAGTCAGATATGCAACAACGATGCATAACAAAATACATAACACGGACATTCGCTATCGGAATCCAACGATGCGAATCCACGTGATTCCATCAACACAACATGGGTAATCCAATGATCCAGCGCCCTCAGCATAGATCCCAAGATGATCCCGTATGACCAACACAAGGTGGACATCTGATCTAGCGCCGTCAGCATAGATCACACGATCCTTTCGGATCAACACAACATATACAAACACCACTATGCATACACATATGCAAAAATCGATATGTCCATCAAAATGAACATATAAATAAATCAATAACGATATCATGACAATTCAACTGGAATGGTCTCATGTTCAACAACATGAATAACAATGTGCCTGATCAAAATCATCAATATTAAACTAATATTCAAAATACGATACTTGTCTTAAAGATGGCAAGAATTAAATACTCCGACGAATGTCACGCGTCCGAAGGCCACCGCCCCTCGATCGATCACTTTGCAAGGCTCGGACCTTGTTTAAAAGAAATAATAAGGAACTCAACATACTACTCGAGACTAACGTATGATCACCGAATGTTCTAAGTTATAATCGTGTTAACAATGACGTAGGGCCGGTTCACGGTTAGTCTACTTGATGGAAGATGAGCCGGAAATAATGATATACTTCATATGAGTCGAATGACCATATCGGGGTGAAATGCCGATGTCTACGGATTCAAGGATATACAAGTCATCAAAATCTAAACTTTAATATTGGTTTCAACTCCCAATTCATATATGTCTCGGCTCTTACGATTCATATCACAAGTGTGACTCAAGATACAAGCATACCAAGTGTACTACGCAAGGGAACGATACTACGGTGATCTACGCAAGGGAATGATACTACGGTGATTCGGGATTGATTTCATTGACATAGCCGATTCATTTCAAGTATGAACATGAAGAATATTGTCAAATCAAACACCTCCATCAAAACATGAATTATCGTCGGTGGAACATCTTAGTAATCTCGGAACCTACTAAAATCATGCTCATAATTCATAAAAACTTTGGACACTACATCCTAGGGTTTTTATCCATCAAGGTTCGATCAACAGTCTTAGCAACGAAGAAAAAACAAGGTATAACTGGGTTCCAATCTTCAAAAAATATGGTGCTGGATTCAATATGATATAGCAAGTCCAATAATTTCCGAAGCAAGCTCAAAATATAGCTAAGAACATAAATTCCAGCTTGGTATAGTATTAACATACCTCCATAAGGAAAAGAACAATGAAATGCTTGATAAAACACAACACCGGAGCTTGCACACCAATCCACAAGGGTCTAAGATCCTCAAAATCGAGCTAGGATGAAGTTTAAGGTGCTGGGGAGTCTTCAGATGGCGAAAAATCAATAAGGAATGGAGGAGGAAATGAAATGGGGTTGAGGGTTATAAATAGAATTCTAAACCTTACGTACGTTATCTGCTCTTACTTACGTACCTAAAGGCCTTAACGTACGCTAGCCTCAAGCCTTAGCGTACGTTAACGTCTGGCCAAAGCTCACTGCCTTGATTCTGGCTTCGTTTACATATGTTATCAAAGTAGTTTATGTACGTAACACTATGTACTTAGCGTGCGTTAACAATACACCTTTACGTACGTTAAGCCCAATTGACTTGCTTAGGTGGAAAGCCGTCCAGGTTCACTCGGAGCGTATCAACGAATCTTCACCGGCACCCACACGCCGACCCTTGTCTGATCTCGAATTGACTGAAGCTTACGTACGTTAAGCTTCAACTATAACGTACGTTATCTTCCACATGTAGCGTACGTTATGAGTATCGCCTAGCACACGTTATGACGTGCAGAACCATGCATGCATGAATATATGGAGATACAAAAATGTAGGGATACGAATATGGGAAACCACTCTTCGATTAATAACACCACATAGTTGAATGTTACAAGTTCGAATACAGGTAAAATACACAATAAATATATGGGCATTACATACTACCCCTCTAAAAAGAAGTTTCATCCCGAAAATTAAAACGAAAACAATTTCGGGTACCTCGACTTCATACTATCTTCAGTCTCCCAAGTTGCTTCTTCGACTCCATGTCGAGACCGCTGAACTTTAACCACGGAGATCGGTTTATTCCTCAATTGTTTGACTCGACTCTCAAGTATCTTGAGTGGCTTTTATTCGAACGAGCCATCATTAGCCACTTCAATCTCGCCAAAAACAATGATATGACTAGGGTACGATACATATTTCCGTAGTTGGGATACATGGAATACATTATGAACGTGACTTAGCGATGGCGGCAAGGCCAGCCTATATGCCAACTCCCTAACTCTTTCAAGGATTTCGAATGGCCCGATATATCTCGGACTCAGCTTCCCTTTCTTCCTAAAATGGAAAATTCCCCGAGTAGGAGAAACCTTCAATACCACGTGGTCCCCAATCTCGAACTCCAACAGGCGACGGCGCACGTCTTCATAAGACTTCTGTCGACTATGTCCAGTCAACAACCTTCCACGAATCAACGCTACCTTCTCTTGAGTCTGAACTATCAACTCTGGTTCAGTCCCGATCAAGTCAGAAGAATGATCCCAACACAGAAACGATATGCATCTTCTCCCGTACAACGCTTCAAACGGTGCCATCTTAATGGAAGCATGCCAACTATGGTTGTAGGTAAATTCAATCAACGGCAAATGAATTTCCCAATCGGTCGACCAATCTAAGGCACAAGCCCTTAGCATATCTTCTACTATCTGTATAGTCCTTTCGGACTGTCCATCCGTCTGAGGATGATAAGCTGTGCTAAAGTTCAGCTCGGTTCCCAAGGCCTTATGAACTACCTTCCAAAAGTGCCACACGAAGTGACCATATCGATCCAAAATAATGGTCTTCGACGTGCCATGCAATCGGACTATCTCCGCAATAAACACTAGGGCTAACTTCTTCGGCCCCCAAGTATCTTTAATACCCAAAAAATGAGCCGACTTGGTTAGACGATCTACTATCACCCAAATTATATTCATCCTTGGCATATTGGTGATAAAGTCCATCGATATATCCTCCCACTTCCATTCAGGGATCGAGAGTGGTTTCAATATTCTTGCAGGTCGTTGATGTTCAATCTTAACCTGTTGACAAGTTAAACATTTTGAGACGTATTCCGCTACGTCCTTGTTCATATTTCCCCAACAGAAATTCTGCTTTAAATCCTTAACATTTTACTGGTGCCCGGATGAATAGAATAGGGTGCGCTGTGAGCTTCCTTCATGATCGTCTGCTTCAAAACATCATCATCGGGGACGTAACGTCGACCCTGGAATCTCAGAACTCCATCATCATGTATCACGAATCCTGGGGCCTTTCATTTATTCACTTCATCACTTAATCGAAAAATCAGAGAATCATCCAACTGCTTAGATTTGATTTCTTTGATTAATGACGAAGTTAATTCCATCATACACAGATGCCCTTGGACTCCTTGCAACCATACTTCAATTCCTTCGCAATCAATTCTCGTTGGATGTTGGACTGTGACGTAAGCGTTTCCAACATTCGTATAGAAACCGGTTTGCAGCTCAATGCATCGGCTACCACGTTCGCTTTGCCTGGATGATATAGGATTTCCAAGTCATAATCTTTGATCAATTCCAGCCACCTCTTCTGCCTCATGTTTAATTCCTTCTGACTGAGAATATACTTGAGGCTCTTATGATCTATGAAGATCTGACAACGAGTGTCGTACAAATAATGTCGCTAAATCTTCAGGGCAAAGACGACAGCTGCTAACTCTAAATCATGAGTCGGGTATTTAACCTCGTACGGTTTCAACTATCGAGAGGCAGAGGCAATCACCCTATCCTTCTGCATCAACGCAACCCAGACCCTGATTTGAAGCATCGTTGTATACCATGAATCCATCGGTCCCATCTGGTAATGCTAGTATAGGCGCCGTTGTCAGTCTTCTCTTAAGTTCATCAAAGCTAGCCTAACATTTCTCGTTCCACATGAATTTCTGAGTCTTCTGCAACAGTTGAGTAAGCGGATGAGCAATTCTGGAAAATCCTTCCACAAAACGACGATAATATCCAGCAAGTCCAAAGAAACTTCGGACTTCTTTCACGTTCTTAGGAGATTCCCACTCCAAGATTGCCTCAACTTTCTTCGGGTCTACTTGAACTCCTTCAGTTGATATCACGTGCCCAAGGAATGTTACTTCCTTAAGCTGGAACTCGCATTTAGAAAGTTTCGCGTAAAGTTGTTCACTCCTCAAAGTATTCAAAATGATACACAAATGTTGTGCGTGCTGTTCTGGATCCTTCGAATAAATCAAGATGTCATCAATGAAAACGACCACGAATTTATCCAAGTATTCTAAGAATACTCGATTCATCAATTGCATAAACATTGCAGGAGCATTAGTAAGTCCAAATGGCATCACCACAAATTCATAGTGCCCGTACCGGGATCTGAAAGCGGATTTCGGTATATTAGATTCCTTAATCCTTAACTGATGGTATCCCGATCTCAAGTCGATCTTCGAGAATACCGTTACCCCCCGCAGTTGATCAAATAAATCGTCGATCCAAGGTAATGGGTACTTATTCTTGATCGTCACCTTGTTTAGCTCCCTGTAATCAATACATAATCGGAGGGATCCGTCTTTCTTCCGGACAAATAGAACGGGTAACGTTAGGTTGAATGTAACCCTTCTGCAATAATTCATCAAGCTGTTTCTTTAGTTCATACATCTCGGTTGGCGCCATACGGTATGGTGCTCTGGAAATAGGTGCGGCTCCAGGCTCCAATTCGATATTAAACTCTACATCTCTCCGCGGAGGTAACCCAGGTAGTTCATCAGGGAATACATATGAGAATTCGTTCACAACTGGAATAGATGAGAGCTCTACTCCTTCTTCTTTCTTCATGACATAACACCAAAATCCGTGACAACCCTGCTTTAGCAATTTAACTGCTCTCATGGCTTTGATCACTTTCACTGAGCTTCCTGGTCTCCATCCTTCGAATAAGTGTTCAGATCCGTCATCAGCAATAATCGAGATAACTCTCTTCCGGTAATTCAAAATAGCCCCATAGCAGTTGAGCCAATCGTCTCCAAGAATTAAATCGTGAGCATGGATGTAGACCAAAATAAGATTTAACGGCCAATCTCTCCCTCCTATAGATACAGGAAAATCTCTTGCTTCTACAGTTCCCACAATTCTCTCTCTACTCGGCAAACTCACAACATAAGGTTCACAATCATGTAAACACGAGATTTTCAAACAATTAACACAGTTCAATGATATGAAAGAATGCGTAGTTCCTGAATCAAATAAGACACTAACTGGTTGGAAAAGAATATGAATCGTACCTGATGTAACAACAGTGTTCTGATCATCTGACCTCCTCATCTCGTAAAGGCATGGAGGAACGGACCCAGCACTGAATGTCTCTCTTTTCCCGATATTCTGCTGCTGAAAGTCACTTTGCTGTGTCAGGTTCACACTTATCTCTTTCGGAACTTGTGCTGGAGTGCGAGTACCAATTGATCTAGTCACATTTCCGCAAAAAGTCACACAATGTCCTTCATGTCCACATTCAAAATAGGTCACAGAAGGAGCGGAGCAATCACGCCGAACATGCCCTGCTCGACCACAATTATAACACTTCTTCGATGCGTCTGAAACCGTCGATGATGTTCGGAACTTCTTTCCACCTCGGGAAGGATACGGAGGTTTCCTGGATGAATGAAATGAGGACTGGCCCTTGCGGTGCCCACTACTCTTGTTCTCAGTGAAGTTGCCCGACACTTTTTGCTTCTTTATTTCTACAAATTTCTCCACCGCTGCCTCTTTCATCTCGTAGGACAGTGCTTTGTCCTGATACTGCCGTAGAGTAGTACATTCAAATCCGGACATATATTGCTGAATCTCCGGCTTCATCCGCATGTCGAAATGGAAAATCTTTTCCACCTCGGTCCTAACCAAATGTCGCACACAGGTCAGCTGGTGATTAAAAGTCTTGATCATGTCTGTCACAGATGCCTCCGAATTCTTCGGTGAGAAAAACTTTAGGACTCTAGCCTCTCTAACTGGACATGGGCAATACTGAGCTTCCATCATTATCTGGAATTCTGTCCAGTCATCATGACGATCCTTGGGTCGAATGGCCTCCCACCAGCCGAAAGCCTCCCCAATCAGAAAATACTGAGCGATCGGAACTTCTCGGTCTTCGACGCAATTAATTTCCGCAAATATCTTCTCTAATTCCTTCAGCCAGTGGTCCCAAGTAGGCATCTCTGCAGAACCGTCAAATTTCGGTGGGTGTAACTTGACCATTTCTGAAAGCCACTTATCTCCCCGATTGTCCTCGTTACGCTGTTGGCCCATCGTCGATTACATGCGGTCAACCACCTGAGCAAATTGGGTCATCTGAGTGACCACTTATTGAAGCACTCCCGGCATGTTAGGATTTGCATCTTCCTCCATAGTTCGCGTTCGGTCATCATTTACCGACTCCTGTTGTCCTCCAGAGTGGGAATCAGTTCGATTAGCCAGTAAATACAGGGTAGATGATGAATCTTCCCGTATCGCATTACCACGTCTGCATCCACGACCGCATCCGCGTCCACGACCTCCTCTCAACATACTGAAAACATAATTACTCAATATCCTGGGCAAAATCTTCAAAAAGGAAAATACGTCAATATCCACAAAACACCAAATAAATAAAATGATAGTATATGAGATTAGGAACTTACAACCACGGTCAACGTGACGATGCTGGCTGAGCAGTGATGTTATAAACGACTAATAAATCGAACGACGTCAACAGACCCAACTAAACCCGACTGCCAAGATATCCATGAATCTTAGCTCCGATACCATATTCTGTAACACCCCGAGATAATCAGAATAATTACAGTGCCATAAACCATTTATATAAGGATTTACAAGGCTAAATTAAAGAATGCGGAATAATATAAAAATACCACAAAAATTAAGTAACTCGTAACCGGTTCAAACAACTTCAAATGAACCCATTATTACAAGCATCTCAAATCATCAACAGGACATGCGTACTCGAGTACTGAAAATCAAACCAGAGAAACAAAACAACACAAATAACATCACTGAGCCCCTTCGTCATCATGTCGGTACTGTGGTTGCTTCCCCGCTCCTCGGCTACTTAAACATCAAAACAAATGTCCACCCCCGAAGGGGTTAGCAAAACGATACTAGTACAAGTATCATAATATACAAAGTTGGATATGCAACAACGATGCATAGCAAAGTACATAACACGGACTTCTGCTACTGGAATCCAACGATGCGAATCCACGTGATTCCATCAACACAACATGGGTAATCCAATGATCCAGCGCCCTCAGCATAGATCCCAAGATGATTTTGTCGGACCAACACGAGATGGACATCTGATCCAGCGCCCTCAACATAGATCAAACGATCCCTTCCGATCAACATAACATACACAAACATCACTATGCATACACATATGCAAAAATCGATATCTCCATCAACATGAACATACAAATAAATCAATAACGATATCATGACAATTCAATTGGTATGATCTCATGTTCAACAACATGAATAACAATGTGCATGATCAAAATCATCAATGTTAAACCAATATTCAAAATACGATACTTGCCTTAAAGATGGCAAGAATTAAATACTCCAACGAATGTCACGCGTCCGAAGGCCACCGCCCCTCGATCGATCAGTTTGCAAGGCTCGGACCTTGTTCAAAAGAAATAACAAGGAACTCAACATACTACTCGAAACTAACGTATGATCACCGAACGTTCTAAGTTATAATCGTGTTAACAATGACGTAGGGCCAGTCGGTTAGTCTACTCGATGAAAGATGAGCCGGAAATAATGATATACTTCATAAGAGTCGAATGACCATATCGGGGTGAAATGCCGATGTCTACGGATTCAAGAATATACAAGTCATCAACATATAAACTTCAATATTGGTTTCAACTCCCAATTCATATATATTTCGGCTCTTACGATTCATATCACAAGTGTGACTCAAGATACAGGTGTACCAAGTGTACTACGCAAGGGAACGATACTACGGTGATCCGGGATTGATTTCATTGACATAGCCGATTCATTTCAAGTATGAACATGAAGAATATTGTCAAATCAAACACCTCTATCAAAATATGAATTATCATCGGTAGAACATCTTAGTAATCTCGGAACCTTACTAAAATCATGCTCATAATTCATAACGAACTTAGGACACTACATCCTAGGGTTTTTATCCATCAAGGTTCGATCAACACTCCTAGCAACGAAGAAAAAACAAGGTATAACCGGGTTCCAATCTTCAAAAAATATGGGGCTGGATTCAATATGATATAGCAAGTCCAATAATTTCCGAAGAAAGCTCAAAATATAGCTAAGAACATAAATTCCATCTTGGTATAGTATTAACATACCTCAATAAGGAGAAGAACAATGAAATGCTTGATGAAACACAACACCGGAGCTTGCACACTAATCCACAAGGGTCTAAGATCCTCAAAATCGAGCTAGAATAAAGTATAAGGTGCTGGGGAGTCTTCAGATGGCGAAAAATCGGTAAGGAAATGAGGAGGAAATGAAATGGGGTTGAGGGTTATAAATAGAATTCTAAACCGTACGTAAGTTATCTGCTCTTACTTACGTATGTAAAGGCCTTAGCGTACGGTAGCCTCAAGACTTAGCGTACGTTAACGTCTGGCCAAAGCTCACTGCCTCGATTCTGGCTTCATTTACGTACGTTATCAAAATAATTTACATACGTAATACTATGCACTTAGCGTGCGTTAACAATCCACCTTAACGTATGTTAAGACCAGTTGACTGGCTTAGCTGGAAAGCCGTCCAGGTTCACTCGGAGCGTATCAACGAATCTTCACCAATGTAACACCCCCAGACCATATGGGAATATTACACGTCGTAGACCCTCCCCGCGAGGACCTACCAGGTTAAACAACACATAACTACCAAACTTTAACCGATCGAATTCAGTCAGTATAATAATACAGACCATTAAGGTCAATTACAATACAATCACACGGACCGATGAGGTCACACGACTAATGCAACAAGATGAAATAGAACTTTTTACAACAAATACCCACGTAGGGGTAAAAATATACACGACAGCGGAAGTCTGACTATAACTCGGTCAATACGACGTAACCTGACCAACTCTCAACTCTTGATTAGTATCGTAGCTTGTCACTTTCTGTGCCGATCCTGTAACTGCTCCTCCGAACCAGCATGTACTTGGACGCAAAACAGACATCCACCCCCCGATTACTCGGGGTTTAGTAAAACTCTATTTTTTTACTAGTGCAAGTATACTAATATACTAAATGTATCAAGCAGAAAGCAATCAAAAATCAGGTAACACAATTTAATTGTCAAAACATTCCTAAGAGGTTATATTAATCAGAAAACAAGTGGTGAAGTTTTAAGAATTTAAACTCGGCATCTCGGGAGTTTTTAGAACATAATTTTCTCTGGACCTCGAGTCCTAGTTTACAAAACCTTTTTCGAAAATCATCAAGGCCTCAGCCCGGTTCTTGTTTCAAAACACATTAGTGAAATATCATCATGTGTCCGAGATCTTAACATCAAAACATTATCCACACAATCACTATTCGTACACATCATGTGCCGAACTCTAGAGGTCCCACGGACCGTACCTGGACCACACATACTGTTCGTACACCTCATGTACCAAACTCCAGAGGTCCCCCGGACCGTACCTGGACCACACACACTATTCGTACACCTCATGTACCAAACTCCAGAGGTCCCACAGACCGTACCTGGACCACACACACTGTTCGTACACCTCATGTACCGAACGCCTGAGGTCCCACAGACCGTACCTGGACCACACACACTGTTCGTACACCTCATGTACCGAACTCCAGAGGTCCCACGGACCGTACCTGGACTACACACACTCACATTTCCCAAGCACATACCAAACAACGCAACACATCACCACGAACAACACACCTTAAACGAACATGTTCAAACATCCAATCATACACCGGAATTACATGTCCAAATATGTGATCAATCCAACATAATAATCATAATCATCGCCATACCTCAAATCCAAGCAATCAACCCCAACACGAACCACGCAACTAGCATGACCAACACGACTTCACAAGTTTAAACAAGCAAGGATGTCATGAATACCAACAAACATTCAATTAATCAAGCCGTACGAATCATATCCACGAAGATAAACCAAACCATCGTAAATACAATATATAAACTCATCCACAAGACACAAATTGTATAAATAGAATACTTTCCTTAATAACCGATATCAAACATTCCGAAGAATACGGCTCAACCGGGAAACTCGGACCCCGAAGAAAACAACGAACGGGAAAATTTCGTCCCTAAGACATATCATCAATAAATCAACGGTCGTACTAGGAATAATAGTCGCATAACGCCCAAATCTCCCCTCTAAGACTTTTCACCGAACACCTTCAAAGCGTCGGTTAAGAACTCAATAAAACGACGTATCTATAGCAATCGAACCATGGAACAATAAGGAAAATGATAGAATATAACTTAATAATCATCGATCCGCCTCAAATCTGAGTTACTACGGGTTAATCGGACAAAACCAAGCAAAACCCCTAATTTTCCCAAAACTAAGATTTTAGAAAATCTAACCTTGATTCGCTGGATCAAAGGATGTTATAGAAAGATTAATTAATGATATGAACTTCAGAACTTCATGGATTCGTCGCCTCATAACATACCTTCGACCTCTCCAAGCCTGCAGCCGCGGACAGAAAAGAAACGAATGAAAAATGAGTGAAAATATGACTGCTCAATCATATTTATACTGGCGCGTCCCTAGCATGCGCTAGCCTTCCGGACTAGCGTGCGCTATCGGCCAGTATTGGCCTAGAACCTTCGGTCGGGGCCTGCACGACCCGGCACTGCTGACCCAACATGACGACCAGAACTTGCCTGCCCGACCGCGATAGCGCGCGCTGCGCGGACGCTAGCGTGCGGTAGCCGACCTGTCCAGAACACTCTGGATTAAACTGCTCGGCCAGGTAACGTGCGCTAGTCGGCCGACAGTGTGCGTTACACCTGTCGATTAGCGCGCGCCATGACCGACAGTAGCGTGCGCTACCTGCCGATCCTCCCCGAGTCCAGAACCTCAGAAACCTCTTCTGCCCAGCCGATAGCGTGCGCTGGTCGGCCGAATAGCGTGCGCTATTCCTACCAAGTTAGCGTGCGCAGCCTTCCGGCAGAAGCGTGCGCTACGCCAGTTCCTGTCGTGCCTGCCCGGCCATTGCCCAGCACTTCTGACAGTGCCTGCCGCACCTGTCCGGCCAGTGCCCATCCGCCATGACCCGACGACTCGATTTCCGAAAACGCACGGAACGAACACGACGAAATGCTCGTGGACAACATCATCGATCCGAAATGAAACACCATGCAACAATTAATCACACGCGACCATATAAACACAAAAATCAATCATCGAGAAAATAATACTGACACTCGGAAACTGAGAAATATCCAGAGAAATCCCAAAATAACAGGAACGAAAATCTTGGGTATTATATTCTACCCCCCCTAAAAACAAGTTGCGTCCCGAAACTTAAAACAAAGACATCGCAGTGCTAACAAACAAAACACTACGCTCAACATAAAAATATCAAATCGCGACCCTGTGATCCACAGTATAAGCTCAACAACCCACACGGACTCATACAACTCAAAAACATCGATCATCATGCATCAAACATAAAATCATTACATAATAGGTCTACACACCGAAGACCATCCGCACTACAAACACAAAATATCATCATTGGGCATCATTGGGCCCTCCAGAAGTATGAATGGAACTCCGGTTCCCTACCATCTTAGCAACGGTGTCGCAGTAGTGGTATCGATGCCCTTCGCGTCCACAACTATAACAAGTTACTGGCGGTTTCTTACAACTCGCACGCTCGTGGCCCAGCACATTATAGTTGAAACATATTGGGGTACTGCCCGAAATCAAAGACGCCGACCTGGGTCTTTTAGACTCTCCAGCTGACTGAGAAGATCCCATACTTATCTGATACGAGGCTTGTGATTTTAAAGTCCTAATTTCCTTACTTCCCGAGGCATCATCAGAAATCCTCTGTTTCTTCGCTACAGATATTGACTCGATAGACAATACAGCCATTTCAAATGCTAAGGCTCAGTCTTGATAATCCTTCAACGTAGTACACATAAAAGGAGCCATACACTGACGAACATGAGGTTTCATACGCATATCGAAATAACAAACCTTGTCTGCCTCACTTCTCACTTGATCTCGAACATAACATAACTGCCGATTATAATTGACTATCGCCTGAGATATCGACACATCCTGGGGCGTCGCAGAGAAAAACTCGACAATTCTGCGTTCTTTAACAGGTGGCGGACAATACTCGGCCTCTATGGCAGTCTTAAATCCAGCCCAAGTAGTTGTCCGTTCATTAGGCGCTACGGCCTCCCACCAGTCTGCAGCTTCCTTATCGAGCAGGTATTGAGCAATAGGTACTCTCATTTCATCCGGACAAGCTACAACATCAAATGTTCTGTCCAACTGGAAAAGTCAGTTTTCCCAACCTAACGAGTCCGAAGATCCTACAAAACAGGGCAGGTGCATTCTCATCACAACTCGTAACCACTTACCAGCTCCATTATCCCCATCTGGGTTCTCATCCCGGTGCACGTTCTGATTCATCTGTGTCAACTGATCAACCACCTGATGAAGGATGGTGGTGGCGCCAACGTCAACATTACCGATGGCTGATTGTCCCTGATCACGCGACTGGTCATCCCCACCATCTATACTGAGCTGATTGGCACTCGACGACGAGCGAGTCGCCCACTCATGCTCCTTATTACGACCATTACTACGACCACGTCCTCGGCCTCGACCTCTCGGCATACTAAACGGACCGATGATCGGAAAACAATAGGACAACAAACAGCAACACAATAACATATTCACTCCGAGTCATTACGCGAATACACAAGCTAACACTGTAACCATAGAACTTAATTTTCACAATTAATCCACACGGCCACATAGACAAAAATGCATGACCTTTACCAAACAAACACTGTCAAAACCATATACGTATCATTGGGGTCAACATTTGTAACATTCTTTAAAAAATAAAACTTTCTGAGGTATCCGTTCGAATGATAATATTTTGAAATTATTGAGTTTGAAAGATTTTTGCCAAAATGAAACTTTTGAAAAGAAATACTTTTAATACCTCGGTCGTTTAATTAAAACCATGATTCCATTATCGTAACTATTTCGTTTTGAAGTCATTTGCAAAACAACGTTTCGAAACATCACTCGACTTGATAAACGATATCATCAAAATAACCTATAGGGTAACCACATGTTACCACGCCACACCATCACAAATACAACGCACATGATAATCTGTGGCCATGCCCCTTAGCATCGACCCCCCAGAGGTTTCGTCGAACCATTCCAGGGTGGAAAACCACTTGTGTTCGCACTAATCATTACCACTGATCAATTATCACATCTGAATAACGTCATAGGATAATATAATTAAAACAGACCTTGCAGTCACAACACCTAAGTGTACACCCAAAATTCGCTACAAGAAAGGTAGCAATTAATAACGTCAATAATATTCATGGAATCAAACGATCTACAAAGAGCACAAATATCACTAAAATAACCAAATTACTGTCATGACAGTCACAAGCTTACGGTCGTAATAACATGTAGTTTACGGCAGTAACATCTAGGAGCTTACGGCCGTAACACCTAAGAGTTTACGGCTGTAATGGTAAACATCTTACGACCATAATCACTAGCTGCAGGACAACAAAATTGTCCCCGCAGCCCCGAAACGGCTTCGAAGGTTAATGTTCGACTCCCAACAATATATCCCGGCATTGAGAAACACTTACAAAATTCCCCGACGGCCATACCAACATAACAAACTTGTCGCAACGACTTAGCCCCAACACGAATGCATAACGTTTTAAATTCCGAAATTCAAAGTCGTTTTGCAAAGTAAAATTTTTCTAAATATCCTTTCGATCATATCCAAAAACGACGGTAACGGTTTGCAATGTCCGAAGTATTTTAAAACACATTCTTCAGATACCGTCTGAAGGTGTCATTTGAAAATACGTGACTCATTCGTCAAAGTTCAACCGATTTCAAAATTCATACGAAATCGTTTTTTATTCGTGCCATCGAAAAAATATTTTCAAAAATTGATTCTTTTATAAACATACTCAAGCTCATAAAATCCTTTAGAAAGTCATTTTAAACCTTCACGCAGCGGATGTAATTAAAATAATCAAACTTGAAACCACGTGCTAAATCAGAAACCGAGATTGCAGTTTTAATCAAATACGATTCGTGAACACCAAGTTCAAGCATACGTCAAAACCATCCATATGAGTTCCTCACGAACTCTGCCATCGATACAACCCCGGGATCACACTAAAGTTCATAGTTTTCACATCGTATTGCACCGTTCCGTGTCCAACCATCAATACATTCAACTCAATACACAAACGGCATACCATGAATACCAAACATGGATTCCATTTCACAACACCATGCAAACAAAAATTATGCACCACAATTATCGCACATAAATGAAATCACGAAACATCGATACCTCGCATAAAAGAGGAGACTTACGTCCACAGGCCGCACAGAGATGACGATCGCCCACGATACTAATCTCGACCGACAATACATATGACACGTTGTGACCACGCACAACTCAACTTATCACCCGACAACTCGAATGACATGACATCATATTACTCGACAGACCACGACTCGACTTGACCCGACAGCCTAGGTTTCCACAACCTAAGCTCCGATACCATAATTGTAACATCCCCAGACCATATGGGAATATTACACACCGTAGACCCTCCCCGCGAGGACCTACCAGGCTAAACAACACATAACTACCAAACTTTAACCGAACGAAGTCAGTCATTACAATAATACAGACCATTAAGGTCAATTACAATACAATCACACAGACCGATGAGGTCACACGACTAATGCAACAAGATGAAATAGAACTTTTTACAACAAATACCCACGCAGGGGTAAAAAAATACACGACAGCGGAAGTCTGAGTATAACTCGGTCGATACAACATAACCCGACCAACTCTCAACTCTTGATTAGTATCGTAGCTTGTCATTTCCTGTGCCGATCCTGTAACTGCTCCTCCGAACCAGCATTTACCTGGACGTAAAACAGACATCCACCCCCCGATTGCTAGGGGGTTAGTAAAACTCCATTATTTTACTAGTGCAAGTATAATAATATACGAAATGTATCAAGCAGAAAGCAATCACAAATCAGGTAACACAATTTAATTGTCTAAACATTCCTGAGAGGTTTTATTAATCAGAAAACAAGTGGTGAAGTTTTAAGAATTAAAACTCGGCATCTCGGGAGTTTTTAGAACATAATTTCCTCTGGACCTCGAGTCCTAATTTACAAAACCTTTTTCGAAAATCATTAACGCCTCAGCCCGATTCTGTTTCAAAACACATTAGTGAAATATCATCATGTGTCCGAGATCTTAACATCAAAACATTATCCACACAATCACTGTTCGTACACATCATGTGACGAACTCCAGAGGTCCCACAGACCGTACGTGGACCACACATACTGTTCGTACACCTCATGTACCGAACTCCAGAGGTCCCCCGGACCGTACCTGGACCACACATACTGTTCGTACACCTCATGTACCGAACTCCAGAGGTCCTACGGACCGTACCTAGACCACACACACTGTTCATACACCTCATGTACCAAACTCCAAAGGTGCCACGGACCGTACTTGGACTACACACACTCACATTTCCCAAGCACATACCAAACAACGCAACACATCACCACGAACAACACACTTTAAACGAACATGTTCAAACATCCAATCATACACCGGAATTACATGTCCAAATATGTGATCAATCCAACACAATAATCATAATCATCGCCATACCTCAGATCCATGTAATCAAGCCCAACACGAACCATGCAACTAGCATGACCAACACGACTTCACAAGTTTAAACAAGCAAGGATGTCATGAATATCAACAAACACTCAATTAATTAATCCATACGAATAATATCCACGAAGATAAACCAAACCATCGTAAATACAATATATAAACTCATCCACAAGACACAAATCGTATAAATAGAATACTTGCCTTAATAACCGATATCAAACACTTCGAAGAATACGGCTCAACCGGGAAACTCGGACCCCGAAGAAAATAACGAACGGGAGGGTTCCGACTCGAGTTCTTCACAAGGATTTCGTCTAGGGGTGGACACGAACCGAACGAACCGAGCTTTTGGTGTTATTGACCGTTCGTTCGTTCGGTTCGTGTAGTGTTCGGTTCGTGTTCGTGTTCGACGAACATTACAAATTAGTGTTCGAGTTCGGTTCGACATATTTTTTATTGTTCGTGTTCGGTCGTTTGTGTTCAATTGTTCTGTTCGTACGTTTTGTTCATTTGTGTTCAATTGTTCTGTTCGTTCGTTCGGTTCGTTTGTGTTCAATTGTTTCTGTTCGTGTATATATATATATATATATATATATATATATATATATATATATATATATATATATATCGCGAACAGTTCGCGAACACCTGATCAAAATATAAAATGTTCGATGTTCGGTTCGAAAATACTCGAACATGTTCGCGAACATGTTCGGTTCGGTCAAACCGAACTCGAATTGACCGTTGACCGAGTTTTTTCACGAACAGTTTGCGAACGTTCCGTTCATGGGCCACCCCTAATTTCGTCCCTAAGACATATTATCAATATATCAACGGTCGTACGAGGAATAATAGTCGCATAACGCCCAAATCTCCCTTCTAAGACTTTTCACCGAACACCTTCAAGGCGTCGGTTAAGAACTCAACAAAACGACGTATCTATATCAATCGAACCATGGAACAACAAGGAAAATGATAGAATATAACTTAATAATCATCGATCTGCCTCAAATCTGAGTTACTACGGGTTAGTCGGACAAAACCAAGAAAAACCCCCAATTTTCCCAAAACTAAGATTTTAGGAAATCTAACCTTGATTTGCTGGATCAAATGATGTTATAGAAGGATTAATCAATGATATGAACTCCATAACTTCATGGATTCGTCGCTTGACAACATGCCTTCGACCTATCAAAGCCTGCAGCCGCGGACAGAAAAGAAAGGAATGAAAAACGAGTGAAAATATGACTGCTCAGTCATATTTATACTGGCGCGTCCCTAGTGTGCGCTAGCCATCCGGACTAGCGTGCGCTATCGGCCAGTAGTGGCTTAGAACCTTCGGTTGGGGCCTGCACGACCCGGCACTACTGACCCAACCTGCCGACCGGAACCTACCTGCCCGACCGCGATAGCGCGCGCTGCGCGGACGCTAGCGTGTGCTAGCCGACCTATCCAGAACACTCTGGACTAAACTGCTCGGCCAGATAACATGCTCTAGTCGGCCGACATCGTGCGCTACACCTACCGATTAGCGCATGCCACGACCGACAGTAGCGTGCACTACCTGCCGATCCTCCCCGAGTCTAGAACCTCAGAAACCTCTTTTGCCCAGCCCGATAGTGTGCGCTGGTCGGCCGAATAGCGTGCGCTATTCCTGCCGAGTTAGCGTGGGCAGCCTTCCGGCAGTAGCGTGCGCTACGCCGGTTCCTGCCGTGCCTGCCCTGCCAATGCCCAGCACTTCCGACAGTGCATGTTGCAGCTGTCCGGCCAGTGGCCAGCACTTCCGACAGTGCCTGCCGCACATATCCGCCCAGTGCCCAGCCGCCATGACCCGACGACTCGATTTCCGAAAACACACAGAACGAACACGATGAAATGCTCGCGGACAACATCATTGATCCGAAATGAAATACCATGCAACAATTAATCACACGCGACCATATAAACACAAAAATAAATCATCGATAAAATAATACCGACACTTGGAAACCGAGAAATATCCGGAGAAATCCCAAAATAACTGGAACGAAAATCTCGGGTATTACAACCGACCCCCACACGCCGACCCTTATCTAATCTCGAATTGACTGAATCTTACATACGTTAAGTTTCAACTATAATGTACGTTATCTTCCACACGTAGCGTACGTTATGAGTATCGCCTAGCGCACGTTATGACGTGCAGAACCATGCACGCATGAATATATGGAGATACAAAAATGTAGGGATACGAATACGGGAAACCACTCTTCGATTAATAACGCCACATAGTTGAATGTTACAAGTTCGAATACAAGTAAAATACACAATAAATATCTGGACATTACACTCCCCAAAACCTTAATGCAATACAGACATCCACCCCCCGATTACTCGAGGGTTAGCAAAATTCCACTATTTTGCTAGTGCAAGTACAAAGTGCAAAATACGAGTCATAAAAATCATGTTCCAAGAATACTGATAACCAGGAATCCTCAAAGATTCGAACATAACAAAAAATACTTCCCGAGGCAAGAATTTGAGTAAAACTTTCCAAATTCTAAAGATCACAAATCACGAGAACAGTTTGTAAAATGGTTTTAAATGCCCTCGAGAGTTTTCACAAAAATCGTTCAGGATTATCTAATCCTTCTCTTTCCAAAACCAACAGGGGTCACAGCCTAAAGATTTACTTTCTCAAATAAAAACCAACAACAATTCACAGGGTTCAAAGCTCACGTCACGTGTCCTCGACGGACATAAAGTCAACAAAATCTAACCACCCAAGATACAAAATCTCAGTAACACATCCAAGGTACTCGACCTGGTAAAACACATCCAAAATCATATACATAATACCGTGAACACATGCCACGTCATCTCACGGTTGGATCAATCACTTGTTGTCTCCTAACCACATGATCACATGCCATGTGTCACCGTAGGTTTTTCTTATACCACCGTGATCACTTGCCACATCATCTCACGGTTGGATTAATCACTTGTTGTCTCCTGACCACATGATCGCAATCCATGTGTCACCGTAGGTATCCTTAGGCTCTCACGGTTGGATCAATAACTTGTTGCATCCTGAACACATGATCACAAGCCATGTGTCACCGTAGACCCCGCCCATATCCACACATTCACACACATAACATAATACGGCAAGGATATCCAAACAATTCACCCAAAGGCAACAAACACATAGCACGACACAAACTTCAAACCACAACGCACCGAAATGAGGTAATATATGTACACACGCATTATCAAGCGTAACATCAACAACAAACATATCCATAGGATTCCCTTAATCACTTACGAAACACACCAATCACAAAATACACACGGGTTTTGAAAGAGAGCCTTTAACGAGGCTAAATCGAATCTTTTGGAAGTTCATTCTAAACAACCAAACAAACACCAAGGCAATCACCAATCATCATATCCACAAAACAAGAAATGTATGAACAAGGTACTTGTCTCGAAATCGGTGCACAAGTACTCCGATGAACACGGCCCGACTAGGACACTCCTAAAACCTACAACTTCCGCAAGGCACAAAAAAAATGTAATACCCGGTTGTAATTCAGTTATTATCATTCAATGTTTATCATTCAGTAATTATCACTCAGTAATTTTCACTCATTAATGATCATTTGTCACTCAAATTCAATCATTGTATTCATCGTTCAGAGTAATCGTACCGTGTATCAATCGTCATTCATCATCAATCTAATTGGAGAATCGTGTCGTGTTTATCATCGTTGTCATCTTCATAGTGTGCTGTGTGTGAGGAGTAGCGCACGCTACGTACACTCTTTAGCGTGCGCTAATTGAGTATGGGTAGTGCACGCTACCTCTCAACACTAGCGCATGCTAGTATGTTTCAAGCAGGCAGTCCAGAAGGCACTGGACTGCAGTTGGGTTGTAAGTAGTGCACGCTACGAATGGTAAGTAGTGCGTGCTAGTAGGCCGAAGTAGCGCACGCTATACAGTCGGTGTAGCGCGCGCTAAGGTCGGATCAGGTTGAGTCCAGTGGCTACTGGACTGAATGGGATTAATTCATAGCGCACGCTATGAGTGATTTTTAGCGTACGCAAACGATATTGTAGCGCACGCTAAATATTGATTGTGGCGCACGCTACCGTGATCAGACCAGAAGACAGAAGGTTCTGGACTCCAGTACTGGGCATCAGATAATTCGTTAGCGCACGCTAACATTTCAGGGTTAGCGCACGCTAAGTGTACAGCCGTAGCGCACGCTACAAAAGGTACGTAGCGCACGCTACCGTTTTCGGACAGTGGGTGCTGGACTACCCAAAACACCCGTTAGCGCATGCTAAGAACTGGGGCTAGTGCACGCTAAACTGGGATTTCTATAAATAGGACAGTTCAGCCCTTACTTCGTCATTTTTCATATCTCTTCGTTTCTTCGGCGGTTTCGGACGATTTGGAGTGATTTGGAGAGTGTTCTTCGAGCTACAATCATCAATCATCATCTTCAAGTCTTTGAGTTGGATTAATCATCATTTCATCACCTTCAAACATCAAATCAAAGGTATTAATCTCTTGGATCTAGAATTTCGGATTTTTGGGTTTTTCCTTCCGATTTCTTCGTGTAAGCTTGGATTGTTGTTGGAATATGTTAGATATGGATTATCTACCTTGGATAAATGTATTCCTACGGATTTAATGGGGATTATTTCAAGAACCCTTGGGGTTGACTTCGGTTAATTTGGGGATTTTCCGATTGATGTTGTTGTAATCTTGAATTGTGGATTCCTATTGGATTATTGATGCCATTGATATTGTTTTGCTGGTTTGAATCAATCATTTAATAGTTGGTTTCGATAATTTGGGTTTGGTTGTAACCAACGGGAAGGATATTTTTAACGTATTCGTTTGAGTGCATCTACGAGTTTGGATTTTGTTGTATCGACGTTTTGAGTTCGTTATAATCATGTTTGATACGTTTGTTGAACGGATTGTTGGTAATTGTGTTATTCAAGGTTGTTCGAGCGACCGATATTTCATTTAGGACGTTGTTCGTGGACGGACATTCTTCACCGGTTGAGTAAGTTAATTCTTACTCAGTTAAAAGGATATTCATTCCTTTCGTTGTTGTTCATTCATAATCATAATTCATTCATAAAGTACTAACATTTTAAAACTTGTACTTGTCACTTAATTACTTCATTCACGAGGAACGATGGTTCCAATCATTTCATTGAGCTGTCATTCATTTCACCATCATTTCATCTTGTTGAGTCATTATTCATTTTCGATGTCACTTTTGTTATATCGTGGCATTCCCGGTCATACTGGCGTGCCGGTTGGTATGTGTAGGATTTTCATGTCGGGCACATTTAAGTCGTGTGTTGGTTGTTGGCCTCACATTGGACTATGCACACGAGTCGATTGCTTCGTGAGACTGATTAGGTACAAGACCACACATGTATTCGATCGATACTCGTTGGTGGCTTGTGCACGGACACATTTCTATCACGGACGTAGTGTGGCGCCATTCCTTTGAGCCGTACTGTTAGTTGAATTCATATAGCATGTTTGATTGCGTATGTTTTCAACAGGATTGTGTTTATTCAACTCTGGAGGATTGTTGTTCTGTGTAACTGACCTCTATGGGGGATATTGTTTTTCAGGTCATGGCAAGGCAAAGGCACGAGGAGAGCACGTTGACGGCGAGGAGTCCCAATGATACTAGTAGGGGGGCCCAGTCTTTTCAGTCATTTATGTTTCCTTCCTTTTATTCCGCTGCAGATATTCCGTTTGAATACTCATTTTACTCAGTGTTGTATATTTTATCTTCATATAAAATATACATGTATTCTGTATTATCTTGGGTGTGTTGTATGAAACTCCTCATCGGAGTAATTAATGTTGTAATGTGGTTCGGTACTACATTTACCCTGTGTAATTCAGTCATTTTCATTCGCCTGGTGGGTCCCAGTCGGGGGTCCACGGCACTGTAATATCCGCCTAGTTTGGGGTGTTACAGAGTTGGTATCGGAGCATGGTTTTGAATATTATCTTCCGAGTCATGTCTCATTTGGAATCATCGTCATCAGACTAGTATCATTGGACTTTCGCGTCGCGTGTGACCTGTGCAGATGCCGAGCCAATCAGATCGAAAGAACTGTAAGACTTCTAACGCCATGGTATAATTTCTGGCAATAATCATTCATTCATAATTCATCAATTAACAATCCTCAATCATCATTTTCATTTTGACCAGGACGGTCATGTTAACTCATTAATCACTCAATTCATTTCATTACCCAGTGGTTGATCTGGAAGATCATATCATTAATCTTGTTAACTTATTCAAGATAATCATTTCAAGAATTTCATCAGATAATCATGCCACCGCAGTTAATCATTCATGTAATCACTGTGTTAGAGCGCGTATGCTCATTTTCATCATTTCATGACGTAAATCATAATGCGGTACTCACACGAGATATATGATTATCATGCGACCTTCGTACTTCAGTATGGAGAGACCTGTCAGGGGACGCACGGGGAGAGGCCGCAGCGCGGGCCGAAACCTGGGGAATAATCACTCACTGTCGGGAAATCGTACTCAGGACTCCGCTCGATCGGAAGATGTTCGGGTTGATCCACTCACTTTTATGCAGGTTATGATGACCCATATGCAATTGCTTAATCATCATTGCGCCACTCTGGCCGAATTAATTGAGAGAACCCTCCCGTATGAGCCTGCTGCTAAGGAAATTGCTGAGCAACAACCTTCATCTGTCAGCAAGAAATCAACGAAGCGTAATCAGTCCGAAGGCGGTCGGTCAAAGAAGCCTCGTGCGGGCCCTAACGTTTCTGAGCGACCTCCTTCGGCGAATAATCGTGCGGGATCTCAGTCCCGAGCGGCCAGTTCGGCCATCATCTGTTTCAACTGTGGAGCGCCGGGTCATTACAGCACTAAGTGTCTGAAACCGTCTACCACGTGCCATAATTGTGGGATTTTTGGGCATAAGGCCCGTTTTTGCCGAAAGGACTCCAAGTCGGCTCCGGCGGCATTTCAGGCCCCGAAGCAATCAGTGATTCAATCGATCGCTCACGGCTCGTTTAAGACGACGGAAGCGAATAAAGGCGGAACTCATATTTATCAGACGGGAGCGTCCGGTTCGGGGGCCGGCAAGTCCCAGATTCACGCGATGAAGAGGATCAACGATCCGGTGGCCCGAATGATCTCATGTATACTCGTATTTTTATCTCAACCTGTGTGTACCCTTTTTGATACTGGTGCATCGCATTCATTCGTTTCCGAATCATGTTTAAATAGACTTAATTTGGATAGTCCTATTGATTGTGGGCCTCATATCATCGGTCTACCTGACGATGGAAGAATTTTCGGAAATCATACCGAAGTAAGCTTAATGACCGCGATTGGTTGGTGGACCTAATCGTGGTGGATTTACCTAAGGACGATGTAATATTGGGTATTAGTTGGATGGATCGTCATGATACTATCCTCAGTATTCGTAAGCGTTTGGTCACTATCACTCCAGTCGTTGGAGACGAGTGTGTATTTCAGGGAGGTAATCCCCGTTGTTCCAGAAGAATTATTAATATGATGGAAGCCGTGAAATTTCTCAGTCGAAGTGTTCAATCATTCATTATATCATTTTCATCGATTGGCCGTTCTAAGGAAATCGAAGTGTTCAATCATTCATTATATCATTTTCATCGATTGGCCGTTCTAAGGCAATCGAAGTGTTCAATCATTCATTATATCATTTTCATCGATTGGCCATTCTAAGGCAGTCGAAGTGTTCAACCATTGATTATATCATTTTCATCGACTGGCCGTTCTAAGGCAATCGAAGTGTTCAATCATTCATTGTATCTTTTTCATCGATTGGCCGTTCTAAGGCAATCGAGTGTTCAATCATTCACTGTATCATTGTCATCGATTGACCGTTCTATGGCAATCGAGGTGTTCAATCATTTGTGGTATTATTGCTATCGATTGACGATGTACTCCCAGACGAGCTACCCGGTTTGCCTCCACAGAGAGATGGAATTCACGATTGAGTTGGAGCCCGGTACGTCCCCGATATCAAAGGCACCATACCGGATGGCCCCGACTGAAATGCAGGAATTAAAGAACCAACTTGAGGAGTTGTTCGAGAAAGGTTATATCCGACCGAGTGCGTCCCCGTGGGGAGCACCAGTGTTGTTTGTCAAGAAGAAGGATGGTTCGTTTCGCTTGTGTATTGATTATCGGGAGTTGAACAGGGTGACGATCAAGAATAAATATCCTCTACCCCGTATCGATGATCTTTTGGATCAACTTCAGGGAGCTTTAGTATTTTCCAAGATCGATTTAAGATCTGGGTATCATCAGTTGCGAATTCGAGAGTCGGATATCGCAAGGACGACGTTCCGAACACGCTATGGTCATTATGAGTTTGTGGTTATGCCGTTTGGGTTGACTAATGCACCTGCGGTATTCATGGAGTTAATGAATCGGGTTTTCATCGACTATTTAGATCAGTTCGTGGTTGTATTCATTGATGACATTTTGATCTATTCTCATGACCGAGAGGAACACGAGTTTCACCTTCATCAAGTGCTCGGCGTGTTGAGACGAGAACAACTTTATGGGAAGTTTTCCAAATGTGAGTTCTGGATGTCCGAAGTGACGTTTCTCGGACATGTAATTTCATCAGACGGAGTTCGTGTCGACCCCCAGAAGACGGAGGCTATCCGAGATTGGCTACCTCCGAAGAATGTTAAGTAGATCCGAAGCTTTCTCGGATTAGCCGGTTATTATCGGCGGTTTGTTGAAGGATTTTCTAAAATCGCTCAACCCATGACGAATCTTTTACGGAAAGATAAGAAATATGCGTGGTCCGACGCGTGTCAACAGAGTTTTGAGGAACTCAAGAGCCGGTTAACTTCAGCACCTGTCCTTTCTTTACCGCAAGGGACGGAAGGATTTGTGGTTTATAGTGATGCGTCCGGACAGGGTCTCGGATGTGTACTCATGCAGAACGGGAAAGTTATTGCTTATGCTTCACGGCAATTGAGACCTTACGAGGTTAATTATCCGACCCACGACCTGGAGTTAGCAGCCGTGGTATTTGCATTGAAGATTTGGCGTCATTATCTTTATGGCATTACCTGTCAGATATTCACCGATCATAAGATTTTAAAGTATATATTTACTCAGAAGGAGTTAAATATGCGACAGAGATGGTGGTTGGAACTAATCAAAGATTATGATATCGAGATCCTTTACCACCCGGAAAAGGCGAACGTTGTCGCCGACGCCTTGAGTCGTAAGTCCGTTCAGGAGCAGATGCTTGCTCGATTAACAGTTCAGAAGGAACTTCAGTAGGAATTTCTAAGACCCGAGATCGAGGTCTGGTTACAGCGAGTACAAGGGCAACTTTGTACGTTGGAGATTTCATCGCCACTTGAGGAGGCGATCAGGGAGAATCAGGGTTCAGACCCATTTTTGTTACGCATTCGAGAGGATGTAACTCAAGGGAAAGCCCCCGGGTTCGTGGTCCACGAGGATGGATTTTTGCGTTTTAAGAATCAGTTGTGCGTACCGGCGATTGACGAGTTGAAAAACTCGATTTTGAGAGAAGCTCATGCTACCCCTTATTCCGTTCATCCGGGGTCTAGCAAGATGTATAAAGACTTGAAACATAATTACTGGTGGAGTAATATGAAGCGAGAAGTCGCGGAATTTGTTTCGAGATGTTGGACCTGTCAGTAAGTCAAGATTGAACATCAGCGACCGGCGGGTATGCTGAAACCGCTCCCTATTCCAGAATGGAAGTGGGAAGATATTTCTATGGACTTCATCACGAGTTTGCCGACGAGTCGTCGTGGCATGAATACAATCTGGGTGATTGTGGACCGCTTAACTAAGTCAGCTCATTTCCTTGAGATTAAGGATACGTGGGGTCCTGAGAGACTGGCCCAGTTGTTCATCAAAGAGATAGTGAGATTGCATGGTACTCCTAAGAGTATCGTTTCCGATCGTGACGGACGATTCGTGTCACATTTTTGGAAATCAATTCATCGTGCTATGGGAACTCAGCTTAATCTCAGTACCGCTTTTCATCCTCAGTCCGACGGACAATCAGAGAGGACTATTCAGACATTGGAGGACATGTTGAGGGCATGCGTCCTCGATTGAAAAGACGATTGGGGAGCCCAATTACCGTTGATTGAGTTCACGTATAATAATATTTGGCATGCTTCGATTAAGATGGCACCTTACAAGGCCTTGTACGGTCGTCATTGTCGATCTTTGTGTTGGGATGACTTATCAGAATCAATCGGCACCGAGCCCAATATGCTTATAGCCGCCCGTGAGAAGGTAGCTTTGATCAGGAGTCGTTTGTTGACCGCTCAGAGTCGACAGAAATCTTATGCAGATAATCGTCGTCGACCATTAGAGTTCGAGACAGGTGACCATGTCTTGGTCAAGGTTTCCCCGAGTCGTGGTATCTTCCGTTTTGGGAAGAGGGGGAAGTTGAGTCCGAGATTCATTGGGCCATTTGAGATTTTGGATCGAGTAGGCGAGTTAGCTTATCGATTGGCCCTACCTCCGGCGTTGAGCCGAATTCATAATGTGTTTCACATCTCTCAGTTACGGAAGTATGTTGCCGACCCGAGTCACATACTTCGGTTTGACAAAATCGAGATCGCCGATGATCATTCATATGCGGAACGTCCTATACGAGTTTTAGAGCGGCGAATCAAACAGTTGAGGAACAAGATGATTCCTTTGATTAAAATTCAGTGGTCTAGACACGGAGTCGAAGAGGCTACTTGGGAAACCGAGGATAGTATGCGGGAGAGTTATCCCGAGTTGTTTGACCCTTAGTTTCGAGGACGAAACTCTTTTAAGGGGGGTGTATGTAATACCCGGTTGTAATTCAGTCATTATCATTCAGTGTTTATCATTCAGTAATTATCACTCAGTAAGTTTCACTCATTAATGATCATTTGTCACTCATATTCAATCATTGTATTCATCGTTCAGAGTAATCGTACCGTGTATCAATCGTCATTCATCGTCAATCTAATTGGAGAATCGTGCCGTGTTTATCATCGTTGTCATCTTCATAGTGTGCTTTGTGTGAGGAGTAGCGCACGCCACGTACACTCTTTAGCATGCGCTAATTGAGTACGGGTAGCGCACGCTACCTCTCAACACTAGCGCACGCTAGTATGTTTCAAGCAGGCAGTCCAGAAGGCACTGGGCTGCAGTTAGGTTGTAAGTAGCGCACACTACGAATGGTAAGTTGCGCGCGCTAGTAGGCCGAAGTAGCGCACGCTATACAGTCGGTGTAGCGCGCGCTAAGGTCGGATCAGGTTGAGTCCAGTGGCTACTGGACTGAATGGGATTAATTCATAGTGCACGCTATGAGTGATTTTTAGCGTACGCAAACGATATTGTAGCGCATGCTAAATATTGATTGTGGCGCACGCTACCGCGATCAGACCAGAGGACAGAAGGTTCTAGACTCCAGTACTGGGCATCAGATAATTCTTTAGCGCACGCTAACATTTCGGGGTTAGCGCGCTAAGTGTACAGCCGTAGCGCACGCTACAAAAGGTACGTAGCGCATGCTACCGTTTTCGGACAGTGGGTACTGGACTACCCAAAACACCCGTTAGCGCACGCTAAGAACTGGGGCTAGCGCACACTAAACTGGGATTTCTATAAATAGGACAGTTCAGCCCTTACTTCGTCATTTTTCATATCTCTTCCTTTCTTCGGCGGTTCCGGACGATTTGGAGTGATTTGGAGAGTGTTCTTCGAGCTACAATCATCAATCATCATCTTCAAGTCTTTGAGTTGGATTAATCATCATTTCATCACCTTCAAACATCAAATCAAAGGTATTAATCTCTTGGATCTAGAATTTCGGATTTTTGGGTTTTTCCTTCCGATTTCTTCGTGTAAGCTTGGATTGTTGTTGGAATATGTTAGATATGGATTATCTACCTTGGATAAATGTATTCCTATGGATTTAATGGCTATTTTGGGGATTATTTCAAGAACCCTTGGGGTTGACTTCGGTTAATTTGGGGATTTTCCGATTGATGTTGTTGTAATCTTGAATTGTGGATTCCTATTGGATTATTGATGCCATTGATATTGTTTTGCTGGTTTGAATCAATCATTTAATAGTTGGTTTCGATAATTTGGGTTTGGTTGTAACCAACGGGAAGGATATTTTCAACGTATTCGTTTGAGTGCATCTACGAGTTTGGATTTTGTTGTATCGATGTTTTGAGTTCGTTATAATCATGTTTGATACGTTTGTTGAATGGATCGTTGGTAATTGTGTTATTCAAGGTTGTTCGAGCGACCGATATTTCATTTAGGACGTTTTTCGTGGACGGACATTCTTCACCGGTTGAGTAAGTTAATTCTTACTCAGTTAAAAGGATATTCATTCCTTTCGTTGTTGTTCATTCATAATCATAATTCATTCATAAAGTACTAACCATTTTAAAACTTGTAATTGTCACTTAATTACTTCATTCACGAGGAACGACGGTTCCAATCATTTCATTGAGCTGTCATTCATTTCACCATCATTTCATCTTGGTGAGTCATTATTCATTTTCGATGTCACTTTTGTTATATCGTGGAATTTCGGGTCATACTGGCGTGGCGGTTGGTATGTGTAGGATTTTCATGTTGGGCACATTTAAGTCGGGTGTTGGTTGTTGACTCACATTGGACTATGCACACGAGTCGATTGCTTTGTAAGACTGATTAGGTACAAGACCACACGTGTATTCGATCGATACTCGTTGGTGGCTTGTGCACGGACACATTTCCATCTCGGACGTAGTGTGGCGCCATTCCTTTGAGCCGTACTGTTAGTTGAATTCATATAGTGAAAGGCCCCGCACTAACTACCTAACTTACACTATCTTATATCATATTAGTACTTATAAATTACGGTGAAATTTCGACAGAGTTTCCCCTAAACTAGTACCTATCCCAAACCTGTGATATAAAACCAACACAAGTATCATACAGAGACATCTAGTCTCAATCCGAATCAAACACATGACATCAATATACCCGTATCTATAACTACAAGAGATTAGTAAACCACAAAACTTCGAGCTTCCCAAATCACTTATTTATTTTACATTACGATATTTAAACAACCTCACAGGTTAAACAAACATACTAAGTGAACTTAAAGTACCCATCACACCATCAACGACACTCGAACCTATGAGTACATTACTGCAATACATATTTATAAACTAAGGTTCACAAACAAGAACGAAAATATGTTAAGCCCATGGTTAAGCCCGACAGGTCGTCATCCATGTACGTCGACCCTCATCAACAGTGGAACTCCAACTCATCCAGCGAGGGAACATACTCAAGCATCAGAATTACCTACAATGCATAAACTACGTGAGCTAAAGCCCAATAAGTAGAAATCATGCATGTTATGTATCATGTCTGATGCAACATATGACATATGATTATCAATGAGAATCTCTCAAAATCATTTTCTTATCCTTGGGCCCGTTGAACCACGTACTAGGCACCGGAATGAACTCAATATCATATCATATCATGAGGCATGCATCTACCATGCCAAACATATAAGGCATGCATCTACCACACCAAATATATTGTGAGTACATGCATCTACCATGTCTCACCCATGATATAAGCACGCATCTACCGTGCTAAACATATCGTAAAAGCATGCATCTACCATGCCTCGGTGCTCTAGCAGCGGCCAACAAAATATTTTTCTTTTCTTTCCATGATCGTACCATGCATGCAGACACTAGTGAGTATCCTGTTATGCATGCATGTGGAGATGCTAATGGATGTTATGATCATGTAAGGTGCAACCAAACACTTTAAGCATAATACAGATCAATCATCCAATACAATACACTCTCAAGATATCATCAAGTTTACAAACAATACTATGTTTATGCATTGTAGTTGCAGATGGATTTCTACTTACCTTGATCGGGTAATACCCTTACGTTTATACCAATAGGGGTGGTTGGGATGATATATCTTCAGAACCTTGATTGTCAAAGGAATTGAGGTGTTGATGTTTTTGATGATTTCTTCTTGAATTTTTGGTGATTTTTCGAAGTGTGAAGCTTCTTGATAATGTTTAGACTGTAAATGAGGGTTGAGGGTCGGATTTATCCATCAACCAAGTGTGTTAAGTCGGTTATGAAGGTGAAATGTCCAAAATACCCTCGGATGACTACTAGAGACTAGGTTTGAAATAATTGATCGGTTCAAGTAGTTATGATCCGGTTCTTGGAGTGTTTGAACCGGTTCCTAGTATATATTGACCGCATTTAGGGTATGGATGATCTTTAAAATGGTTTAGTAAAGTTTAGGGTGTATTTTTATTGTTTTAACTCGATTACCCATGCGAACAATGTTGAAAATGCTAGTGAAGGACTTTATTGTCAAACTTTCTAAAACTTCACAAATGAGACACTGTAGGTAAGAATGGAAGGAATCATTTATAAAAATATAATTAATATGATAAACTAAAAGATAAGTTCAATTCCTACCGTAGTTGGAACGAATGAGGTATAGACAGATCACAGTATTTTACAGACGTTATCAGATACAATCATAAATTATATCCTATTAGGTATTGACAAGAGTCAAAGGCACTTGACACGTGTTAGTTTATTGAATGATGGTTATCCACTTGAATCGTCAATTTAAAGTGACCCACTACACGCGTCGACTAAAATCTCGAGGTAAGCTAGTTAACCTCCGATAGACACGTCAGTGACACCTTTATAACTTCTAGGCTTACCACGTGTACTTAGAGTTTTATAAGATCTTTACATATATTTTATTTTCGTATTAGAAATACTATGAATAACATAACTTAGTCCCGTAACATATACCATGATTGTGTTTTAGACATGAGTTCAAATGTTTAGCACATTCCTATGTGTGAAATTAACTATAAGATCAACTGAACCATGAAACATCAAGTAATCCAAATAACACATAATTAACAAGTTATGCATGAATCATATTGACCAAGTGAGTAATGTTAGGCTCGGGTATCACATCCTCCCCTCTTTATAAAAATTTCGTCCCCGAAATTTAACTTACCTGAAAAGATCAGGGTATTTAGCCCTCATTTCATCTTCTCTCTCCCAAGTGGCTTCTTCTACGAGTTGATTTCTCCACAACACTTTGACTAGTGGCACCTCTTTATTTCTGAGTTTCTTTACTTCTCTTAGTAAGATTTGTACCGGTATCTCCTTGTAACTCAAATCTGCCTCCATCTCAACTGGTTCATTCTTGAGAATGTGGGATGGATTCGCAATGTATTTTCTTAGTAGAGAAACGTGAAATACATTATGTATCTGAGACATTGATGCTGGAAACTCTAGTCGATAAGCCACTTCACCAACCCGCTCAGTAATAGGAAATGGCCCAATGTATCTTGGACTCAGTTTTCCTTTCTTACCAAATCTCATTATTCCCTTCATTGGAGAAACCTTCAGGAATACTTGATCACCCACGGCAAATTCTAGTGCTCTCCTTCTGGTATCTGCATAACTCTTTTGTCTGCTTTGAGCTGTTCTCATTCTTTCTCTGATTAGTGAAAGCCTACATCATTTCTTGAATCATATCAGGACCTAAAACTCTTCCTTCACCAACCTCATCCCAATGTACTGGTGATCGACACTTCCGGCCATACAAAGCTTCATAAGGAGCCATTCCAATTGTACTCTGATAACTGTTATTGTAGGAGAATTCAATTAGGGTAAATGTTTGATCCACTGGCCTTGAAAGTCCATAACACAGGATCTGAGCATATCTTCAAGAGTTTGTATAGTTCTTTCTGATTGCCCATCCGACTGTGGATGATAAGCGATCTTTGAAAGACAAGTGGGTACCCAATGCTCTATGCAGGCTCTTCCAAAAAGCTGATACAAATCATGAATCTCTGTCCGATACAATAGATAATGGAACCCCATGTAGCCTCACTATTTCCTGTATGTAGAGTTGAGCATAACGATCGATGGAGTATGTCGTACAAACTGGGAGAAAATGAGCAGATTTTGTCAATCTATCAACTATAACCTAGATAGAATTGTGTCCTTTAACCGTTCTTGGTAAACCTATCACAAAATCCATCGTAATGTCCTCCCACTTCCATTTTGGAACAAATAAAGGTTTCAAGGTTCCTGCTGGTCTTTGATGCTCAGCTTTTACCTGTTGACATGTTAGGCATTGTTCCACATATTGTGCAATATCGTTTTTCATACCTGGCCACCAATAGTGTAGTTTCAAGTCTCTGTACATTTTGGTTGCTCCTGGATGTACTGAATATCGTGTTGAGTGCGCCTCTAGTAATATTTCTTTGCGAACATCTTCAAAATTAGGCACACATAAATGATTTCTAAATCGAATAATACCATCTTCTGACAATTGGAAATCTGGCGAGGTTCCTAATTTAATGTTCTTCTTTATTTTCTCTAACTCTTGATCCTCTTTCTGGCCTTGCTGAATTCTATCCATTAAAGTAGGTCGAAGGGTTAGTGCTGACAATTTTGCTTCTAGCCATCCATGTTGGATAATTTCCACATCCATATTCATCAAATCGTGTAATTAGAAGCCGGATCAAGGTCATGGCCGCAATGGATTGTGCTGATTTTCTGCTAGGGCATCTGCTACTACATTAGCTTTACCGGGGTGGTAGTTGATGACACAATCATAGTCTTTAACAAGTTCTAACCATCTCCATTGTCTCATATTTAATTCTTTAAGTGAAGAAATATTTGTGCTCTTGTGATTAGTATAAATTTCACAACGTTCTCCATATAGGTAATGCCTCCATATTTTAAGTGCAAACACCACTGCAGCAAGTTCTAAATCATGTGTCGGGTAGTTCTTTTCATACTCCTTCAGTTGTCTAGATGCATATGCTATTACTTTACCATTCTGCATCAATACACAACCCAGACCATTCTTTGAAGCATCACTGTAGACTTTAAAACCTCCAGTTCCCATTGGAATGGTCAAGATCGGTGCCGATGTCAACTGCCTCTTCAGTTCTTGAAAGCTTTGCTCGCATGATTCTGTCCACTTGAAGGAAACATTCTTTCTAGTCAATTGTGTTAATGGAGAGGTAATCTTAGAGAATCCCTCTACAAATCGACGGTAATATCCAGCTAAACCAAGAAAGCTGCGTACTTCTGTAGAATTTGTGGGTTGCGGCCAGTTATTGATTGCTTCAACTTTGCTTGGGTCTACTGAAATCCCTGCTCCGGATATAACATGCCCCAAGAATACCACTCGGTCTAACCAGAATTCACACTTTTTAAACTTAGCATATAATTGTTTCTGTTTTAAGACTTCTAAAACTTTCCTTAGATGCACTGTATGGTCTTCTTTGGTCTTCGAATATATGAGAATATCATCAATAAACACGATAACAAACTTATCCAGGAAGTCTTTAAATACTCTATTCATTAAATCCATAAATGTTGCTGGGGCATTTGTTAGGCCAAATGGCATCACCAAAAACTCATAGTGTCCGTACCTCGTACTGAATGCCGTTTTTGGGATGTCCTCTTCCTTTATCTTCAATTGATGGTACCCTGATCACAGATCAATTTTGGAAAATATAGATGCGCCTTGAAGTTGATCAAACAAGTCATCAATTCAAGGTAAAGGATACTTGTTCTTGATTGTAACTTTGTTGAGCTCTCGATAGTCTATACACATCCTCAAGGAACCATACTTCTTACGAACAAACAATATTGGCGCTCCCCATGGTGAATAACTAGGCCTAATAAGGCCTTTATCTAACAACTCTTGCAACTGGGTCTTTAATTCCTTTAATTCAGCTGGTGCCATTCTGTATGGTGACTTTGATATTGGTCTTTGTTCACTGTAAGTTAATCACAAACTCTATTTTACGATCGGTGGCAGTCCGGTAGATCATCGAAACACTTAGGTATTGTTTCACCACCGTACTTCATTGACGTTCGAGAAATCTTGTTTTTCAATGCTCATTACACTAACTACATAGCCTTCACAACCACTGTTTAATAAACGTTGTGCCTTCATTCTTGAGATTCTTGAAATCTTAAATTCTTACTAACCCGACAAAATAAAAAGGTTCTTCCCGGTGGTTGTAGTGTCACAATCTTTCTCCGATCAGTCAAGTAGCATGATATTTTGATAACCAATCCATACCCAAGATTATGTCATAGTCATTCATGTCCAACACAATTAAATCGGCATAGAGTTCCCTATTTTCGATAGGGATACTACACGCCGTATGATCTTATCTGCTTGTTTTGGATCTCCGAGAGGGTAACTACATTATAACCTACCTCAATTGTTTACGGTACTCTACCCGGCCTTCTCACATACTCGGTAGATGCAAATGAATGTGTAGCACCGGGATCAAATAATACCCGTCTTTGAAATACCAAAGATAAGAAGGTTACTGTGATAATAGACGGATTAGCTTGAGATCTTCTCTGGTTATAGTGTAAACTCTAGCTGGTACCCTTTCCTGCGCTTTAGCTTTTGTCTTGTTTGGGCAAACGTTCGCCATATGTCCAGGTTGTCCACATGAAAAGCATACTTTAGAACCCAATAAGCAAACTCCACTATGTTGTTTTCCATAATTAGGGCATGCCCGTAATGGTACAAAGGGTCTACCCTCTTCAGACTTCATGCGCTTACTTGGTCCTCCTTGTTCCTGCCCCTTTTTAGATGGAAAATCAGCCTCTGGATTCTGCGATTGAGGTGGCCTCTTCTTTTCATTCTTAAACCAGCGTTGGCCTTGTCGTTGGGCAAATTGTCGCCGAACCTCTTGTGCTTGTCGAATCCTCAGTTCTGCATGTTCTGCGACCAATGCTCTCTCAGCAATTATTGAATAAGTCGTCCCTTGAATTCCTGCCATGCTGACATCTCTGTATAGCTCTGGTCTCAAGCCTTCAAGGAACCTCTCCACTTTCAGTGCTTCTGTGCTAACCATATGCTCAGCAAACCTAGACAGCATTTCAAACTTACAGATGTAGTCTGAAACCGTCATGCTTCCTTGTTTCAACTGTATAAATTCGTTCATTTTCATTGCACGAACAGGAGCTGTAAAGTACTTATTTCTGAAGAGTTCCTTGAACTTAGCCCAAGTCATTGTTGCCACATTTTTAATACCGCTTATCGTATCCCACCAATGACCTGCACTGCCCCGTAACATGAAGGATGTACAAAGTACCTTGTTCTCTTCAGAAACCTTACTATACTGGAACATGTTTTCTATAGTCCTTAGCCAATCTTCTGCTTCTGTAGGATCCATTGCGCTCTCAAATGTCGGTGGATTCAACTTCCTGAACCTTCCTCCATCTAATTCAACTTGTTCTACTCGAGGTGGCGGTCGATTCCTGTCATCTCCCTGCTGTCCTCGCATGTCTCTTTGTTGGATGAGTTGTTGGATTTGTTGAGATTGCCTTTCTACTAGTTCAGTCAATCGACCAATGATCAGATCACGATCAGAACTTGTGGATGTCATTTAAGGTCTTGTGTTCTACCCCATCACCGCCTTCGATTCTTGTTCTCGGCATTATTTTCTATTTATGACTGAGCCCTATATCCTATGGTCAATATAATTCATGAAATATGAGTGCACACAAATAAAATAACACTTACTGGATTTGTTGTGCTCCACATGCTCTGAGCTCGTGTACATGGACAGTCTACAGGGCACAAACCGGGCTCCGATACCACCTGAAATGCCCCGCACTAACTACCTAACTTACACTATCTTATATCATATTAGTACTTATAAATTACGGTGAAATTTCGACAGAGTTTCCCCTAAACTAGTACCTATCCCAAACCTGTGACATAAAACCAACACAAGTATCATACAGAGACATCTAGTCTCAATCCGAATCAAACACATGACATCAATATCCCCGTAGCTATAACTACAAGAGATTAGTAAACCACAAAACTTCGAGCTTCCCAAATGACTTATTTATTTTACATTACGATATTTAAACAACCTCACAGGTTAAACAAACATACTAAGTGAACTTAAAGTACCCATCACACCATCAACGACACTCGAACCTATGAGTACATTACTGCAATACATATTTATAAACTAAGGTTCACAAACAAGAACGAAAATATGTTAAGCCCATGGTTAAGCCCGACAGGTCGTCATCCATGTACGTCGACCCTCAGCAACAGTGGAACTCTAACTCATCCAGCGAGGGAACATACTCAAGCATCAGAATTACCTACAATGCATAAACTACGTGAGCTAAAGCCCAATAAGTAGAAATAATGCATGTTATGTATCATGTCTGATGCAACATATGACATATGATTATCAATGAGAATCTCTAAAAATCATTTTTTTATCCTTGGGCCCGTTGAACCACGTACTAGGCACCGGAATGAACTCAATATCATATCATATCATGAGGCATGCATCTACCATGCCAAACATATAAGGCATGCATCT
Source organism: Orobanche coerulescens (assembly GCA_033398695.1). Lineage (NCBI taxonomy): Eukaryota > Viridiplantae > Streptophyta > Magnoliopsida > Lamiales > Orobanchaceae > Orobanche > Orobanche coerulescens. Next base: position 20,547,477 of record CM065805.1, on the reverse strand, counting down.
ACCACACCAAATATATCGTGAGAACATGCATCTACCATGTCTCACCCATGATATAAGCACGCATCTACCATGGTAAACATATCGTAAAAGCATGCATCTACCATGCCTCGGTGATCTAGCAGCGGCCAACAAAATATTTTTCTTTTCTTTCCATGATCGTACCATGCATGCAGACACTAGTGAGTATCCTGTTATGCATGCATGTGGAGATGCTAATGGATGTTATGATCATGTAAGGTGCAACCAAACACTTTAAGCATAATACAGATCAATCATCCAATACAATACACTCTCAAGATATCATAAAGTTTACAAACAATACTATGTTTATGCATTGTAGTTGTAGATAGATTTCTACTTACCTTGATCGGGTAATACCCTTACGTTTATACCAATAGGGGGTGGTTGGGATGATATATCTTCAGAACCTTGATTGTCAAAGGAATTGAGGTGTTGATGTTTTTGATGATTTCTTCTTGAATTTTTGGTGATTTTTCGAAGTGTGAAGCTTCTTGATAATGTTCAGACTGTAAATGAGGGTTGAGGGTCGGATTTATCCATCAACCAAGTGTGTTAAGTCGGTTATGAAGGTGAAATGTCCAAAATACCCTTGGATGACTACTAGAGACTAGGTTTGAAATAATTGATCGGTTCAAGTAGTTATGATCCGGTTCTTGGAGTGTTTGAACTGGTTCCTAGTATATATTAACCGCATTTAGGGTATGATCTTTAAAATGGTTTAGTAGAAGTTTAGGGTGTATTTTTATTGCTTAAACTCGATTACCCATGCGAACAATGTTGAAAATGCTAGTGAAGGACTTTATTGTCAAACTTTCCAAAACTTCACAAATGAGACACTGTAGGTAAGAATGGAAGGAATCATTTATAAAAATATAATTAATATGATAAACTAAAAGATAAGTTCAATTCCTACCGTAGTTGGAACGAATGAGGTATAGACAGATCACAGTATTTTACAGACGTTATCAGATAAGATCATAAATTATATCCTATTAGGTATTGACAAGAGTCAAAGGCACTTGACACGTGTTAGTTTATTGAATGATGGTTATCCACTTGAATCGTCAATTTAAAGTGACCCACTACACGCGCCGACTAAAATCTCGAGGTAAGCTAGTTAACCTCCGATAGACACGTCAGTGACACCTTTATAACTTCTAGTCTTACTACGTGTACTTAGAGTTTTATAAGATCTTTACATATATTTTATTTTCGTATTAGAAATACTATGAATAACATAACTTAGTCCCGTAACATATACCACGATTGTGTTTTAGACATGAGTTCAAATGTTTAGCACATTTCTATGTGTGAAATTAACTATAAGATCAACTGAACCATGAAACATCAAGTAATCCAAATAACACATAATTAACAAGTTATGCATGAATCATACTGACCAAGTGAGTAATGTTAGGCTCGGGTATCACATATAGCATGTTTGATTGCGTATGTTTTCAACAGGATTGTGTTTATTCAACTCTTGAGTATTGTTGTTCTGTGTAACTGACCCCGTTGGGGGATATTGTTTTTCAGGTCATGGCAAGGCAAAGGCACGGGGAGAGCACGTTGACGGCGAGGAGTCCCAATGATACTAGTAGGGGCCCCACTCTTTTCAGTCATTTATGTTTTCTTCCTTTTATTCTGCTGCAGATATTCCGTTTGAATACTCATTTTACTCAGTGTTGTATATTTTATCTTCATATAAAATATACATGTATTCTGTATTATCTTGGGTGTGTTGTATGAAACTCCTCATCGGAGTAATTAATGTTGTAATGTGGTTCGGTACTACATTTACCCTGTGTAATTCTTTCATTTTCATTCGCCTGGTGGGTCCCAGTCGGGGGTCCACGGCACTGTAATATCTGCCTAGTTTGGGGTGTTACAAAAAATACTATCACAACGAGAATGAAGACCAAGAACAATGGAAAACCCATCAAACTATCGAAGGAAAACTCATTGGGACATTTAATCGAACATTAAATGTTCAATAATTCCCAAGAAAACTCGAATCGTCAATCGAGTTTAACAAACTCGAGATATGGATATACAATCCATAGAACACGATTAATAACATCATATTACACCGAATGATTCATCAAAATTGGACTAGGATCAAAACCAAGAACAAATTTCCAAGAAAATCAACTCGAAGAAAAATCAAGAACTACCTCGATTTGACGAAGAACAAGGGATTAGATGATGTTACAATCACCTAGAAATCTCCAAAACACCTTAGAATTGAGTAGAATCGACCAAGAACTCGAACCCTAGTCTCACCCATCCGACAGCCGCGATGAGAAGAGAAGAAGGGGAGGAAATGGGGTGAAAACCCCGTTTGTCCCCTTATATAAACCAGCGACGCACGACCAAGTGCTCATTTATTTGGTCGTGCGCTAGGTCACTGCCCAACTACTGACACCACGCACGAGCATCGCGCATGAGCAGCTGCTCGTGTGTCCTGCTCGTGCATCCCTGGAGCTCACTGCTGAGCACTGGATTATGCACGAGCACTACGCACCAGCACATGCTCGTGTGACCTACTCGTGTGCTACAATAGGAGGCCAATATCGGGCCCAACACGGCCCCGAAGGCACCCAGGACATAACCAACTCGAAAGGGAACGAAAACAAAAGCTCACAACGCCCTCGAAGAGACAAAATGACAGCGGAATACAATATGCCATGTCACACATGCATACACACGATCTGCACGACTTACATAACAACAAGTCGTACCCTACGAACGCCACAACATGGTACACAATATAGGGAAAATCCCGAATAATCATCAACGAAACAAAATAACCGGCACAACCGACAAATAGTTCGAAGTAACCAGAAACATAAATTTCGGGTATTACAATACGAGAGCACAAAAATATTCAGGTGACATATTCGGTCATAGATACTATTCGTGGCGACTTTCTTCATCTTTCATCCTCGATGCTCTTCTTCTTCCTGCCCAACTTATGGATATGTTTATCTGAGTTTCCTTCTCTCCCTCTCTTTTTTTTGTTTACTTTAGATTTACCTTTTAACTATTTTAATACCAGGAAATTTGTTAAATATTTCCATCTATATTTGAATCTTGTGATATTTAATCACGTCATATAATTAATCGAAGTATGATTTTTTCGTATCCGTATTCCAGTATTTATGATCGTATTGTATGGAACTTGTCAATTCATGCATGCATCTGCATGCTATTAATGTATGTTAACAAATATACATAGTGTATGATAAGTACCATAGATAGCGTATGTTATGTTGTAAACGTAGCGTACGCAAGAGATGGTCAAGACATATAAGGTGTGGTCGGTGTGTGGAGCCGGATGGGGATGCTGTCGAATCCCCTGCGTGAACCTGGACAACTTTTTGATAAAGCAAGTGAACGAACTATAGCTTACGTTAAGAAGGGTAGAATAACGTACACTGTGTTGATCAAGTTGCGTATGTAAGTGTATGGTTAGCATATGTTAGGGAGGAAAGAAACGAGACAGTGAGCTACTGTCAGATGATAGAGTATGTAAGGATTTGTTACTAGCGTACGTTATGGGGCTAGTATATGTGATGTTTTGTGGATAACATACGTAATTGTAACACCCCCAAAAGTCATCTGGAAATATCACACGCCGTAGACCCTTCTTACAAGGGTCCACCAGGCTAAATACTACAAAACAACCAACTTTGTGACCGAACGGGGTCAAACAGGATGACAACACAGACCGATGATACTTGTAAAAGCATAATTAGATACTTGAATTTATAGTATTTGTGAAACTACTATTTCACATAACAATTATTTACATTAATATATATTCATGATTGTATGTATCGTTAAACGATGGTATAGATGATATAATGTTTAATTATTTAAGATTTAAGATGATAAATATTTTTTATGTATGGATACGGAACAAAGCATAAATGGATACTTAAATTTAGAGAATTTGTCAAACTGTCATTTCATATAACAGTTACTTATTATTTATATATTTTGTGAATGTATGTATCATTAAATAATGTTATAGATAATATAATGTATATGTACGCTGTAAGCAAGATTCAATTATGTAAAATATTGTCTATGTATGGATATTGGAAAAGCATAATTGGATACTTAAATTATTATGATGGATATTTGATTTAGTTATATTATATCTCTTTAATACTATATTTCTTTGTTTATTTAATTTATAGATATTATGCTTAATGTTCTTACATAAATATCTTTCTCACCGTATTGATTTTTTTTATTGAAGAATGCCTTAGAAATTACCTATAATGCATTTTTGTTTTGAGGTTGCTAGGATATGCATAGTTGGATACTTTTCTTTTTAATTACGCTTATTTTAGTTACCTTCTAATAATATGGTTGAACAGCATATATTTTTAGTTCTATTATTTATATTTTTCATGCAAAATATAATATGTAGTATTTGTTATTATTGCTTCAACTTTTTTGAGTTAGTTACTAAAAAGACACTAGAAGATCAAAAAAATAAACATTTATATAAAAGGATAGCTAATTATTCAAACTAGGGGAATAAATATTGGTTTACACAACAGGTGGGTTTTTGCAAGATTTTCTATTATGGCCTTTGAGTTTGCACTTGGTGCATCTGATTTGGCTTTGTTGCTCCATTGAGTTTCTCTATCTTCCTGCCTTTGGGTCTGCCTGGAGGTCTTTTTGTGATTGGTGGGTTGACCTTTAGGCACTTAATTTCTTCTGATACTTCCCAATTTTCTTTATCTCCGGCTAGCATGATAGTTCATGAGTAAGTAGCTACCAAAGCATCTTTGGTGTACAATTTTGAACAAAAATCATAGCAGCTGTAATTTCTATTTCTAATGACTGTTGCGGTATGTGTACATGGCATCTCATGATAATGAAATTCTTCACATGTGCAAGTTCTTTCTGATATATGAAGAGATAAATTCACCACTAGAAGGGGGGTTGAATAGTGGTAATGCGGAATATCGAACTTTCTCGCAAATAAAGATAAAATGTGCGGAAAGTAAAAGACTCAAAGATTTATAGAGGTTCGGCAACTTGCCTACGTCCTCTCTTCGACTTCTTTTTCTATTGGCTAAAGAACAACCACACACTTGTCTCGTCTTCGATCGGTCCGAGTACAACTGTAATACCCGATTGTAATTCATTCATTATCATTCAGTAATTATCAGTCAGTAATTGTCACTCAGTAATTTTTCACTCATTAATAATCACTCATCATTCATGATTCATTCATTTGTATTTATCGTTGGCATATTGTAACCGCGTATCAGTCACCGATCGTCATTCATCTCCGTTTGAGTATCGAGTCGAGAGTATTATCATTATCATCGTGATTGGTAGTCTTGTGTTGGAAGTATCATCTATGGAATGTGTTGGACTTGTTTTCATTCACATACGTATGGTATGTCGGATCATTCATCAATTGTAGTGAAAATGGGGTGGTCGGATTTTTGTCACTACCAGTAGCGAGTTACGGCTGTAACTAATCAGGCATTACGGCCGTAACATGCACTCGTTGGTTTAGGGATGTTTTGGACGAAGGTGAGTTACGGCCGTAAGGATAGGCGGATACGGCCGTAATATGCGTTCGTTGTTTTCAGGTCAGTTCGGACGAATAGGACTTACGGCCGTAAGGGTTGCGGAATACGGCCGTAAGTTGAGGCAGGTACGGCCGTACGTTTCAAGCAGGGTGCCCAGGCAGTTTCGACGAGGGCTTCATACGCCCGTAAGTTTTGCCGAGTACGGACGTATTAGTCGAGTTACGCCCGTAAGGCAGGTGCGGGTACGGCGGTATGACTGTCGGCAGATTCTGGACGAAGCCGAGTTACGGCCGTACGAGATGGCTGGTTACGGCCGTAAGGCCGTTGACTTGGGAATGTTACGGCCGTAAGATGGCCGAGTTACGGCCGTAACAATGGCATTAATTAAGTACCTGGACGGGACTTTGAGCTCATTTTTTATCATTTCTTCACCTTGTATCCGAGAGAGAGAGTTTGAGGGAGAGATTTTTCTTCATCAATCACTTGGGTGTTCGGTTTTCATCATATTCATTCGTTTGAGAAGCTTGGATAGTCGATTTAACACGATTTCACCGGATCAAAGTGTTTGGATCTTCAAAGGTAATATTCTTCAACACCCTAGATTTCAATTTTGTGTTGAGATATGATGTTTTGGACGTTATAATCATGTTGTAAGAAGAGATATACATATGATTATGAGTTTGTATAAATATTCATTGGATTATTGAAGGATTATTCTAGAATACTTTGAATATTGAGTTAGATTTGGGAGTTTTCGATTAGTTGTTGTTGAAATCACGAATTGGATATTCATATTGGATTATTGATTGTATTGAAGATGTTTTGTTGGTTTGAAAAACTCCTTGGGGATTTGATATTGGTATAATTAAGGATTGGTTGTAAACAATAGAAGATTGGTTACAACGTGTTTGAGAAAATGCCCCAATGAACTTGGTCTAGTCGTATCGACGTTTTGAGTTTGTTATAATCATGCTTGTTGCGTATATTGAGCGGATTGTTGGTAATTTTGTTATTCAAGGTTGTTCGAGCGACCGACATCTCATTGTAGGACGTTTGTTCGAGCTTCACCGGTATTGGGTAAGTAAATTCTTACTCGGTTAAAAGGATATCCATTCCTTATGTTGTTGTTCATTCATACATGTAATTCACTCATAATATATCGTTCATGTCGAGACTTGTATTTATCAACTCATCATGTAACTCACGAGGAACGACGGTTCCAAAATCAGTTCATTGAAGCTATCACTCGTTGTATTATTACTTCATCTCGGTGAGCTTGATCCATATCGGATTCTATTCATTACTCCTCACCTTGGTCATTTTTGTTATGGTGATCTTCCGGAATTATATAGCATGGCCGGTTGGCGCATGTATGGAATTTTAGTCGGGCACACTATGGTCATATTTATATGCGGGACTCCGGACACATTGGATTGTGCGCATGGTAATGTGTATACGCGGGATTCCAGACACATTGAACCGCGAGACTAATTAGGCCAATAGCGGGTGTATATGCGGGACTCCGGACACTCGGCTATTTGTGCTCTTACTCAGTTCATTCGGGCGTACATTGATGCCCATCTTTCAACTTAATTCATTAATTCATTCATGTGATCGTTGTATATTGTTCAACTCTTGAGGATTGTTGTTCTGTGTAACTGACCCCATTGGGGGATGTTGTTTTCAGGTCATGGCAAGGCTAAGGCACAGGAAGAGAATGTTGACGGTGAGGAGTCCTAGTGATACTAGTAGGGGGGCCCAGTCCTTTTCAGTCTTCATGCTTTCTTCATTTTATTTCCGCTGTAGACTTCCGTTTGAATACTCATTTATTTCATGTTGTATATTTTGTCTTCATATAAAATATACATGTATTCTGTATTATCCTGGGTGTGTTGTAATGAAACTCCTCATCGGGGTAATTTAACGGTATAATATGGTTCGGTACTACAATTATATTATTTAAGTCATTAATTTTCATTCGCCTGGTGGGTCCCAGTCGGGGGTCCACGGCACTGTAATATCCGCCTAGTTGGGGTGTTACAGAGTTGGTATCAGAGACTGGTTTTGAATACTACCTTCCGAGTCATGTCTCATTGAAATCATCGTTCATCAAACTAGTATCAGTGGACTTTCGCGTCACATGTGACCCATGTAAGAGCCGAGCCCCTCAGACCAAAGAACGGTAAGATTTCTGACGCCATGGTATAATTTTTGGCAATAAGAATCACTCATTCATAATTCAACAGTCGACAATCCTCATTTATCATTTTCATTTGTGATCATGTCGATCATGTTAACTCATTAATCACTCAGTTCATTTCACTGTTCAGTTGTTGATCTTGAGGATCGTATCATTAATCTTGTTAACTTGTTCAAGATAATCATTTCAAGAATTTCATCAGATAATCTCGTCACTTCAGTTGATCATTCATGAGTCACACTCAGAACTTCACCATGATATGCATTATGCACTAAATGCGTATGTATATCGATCATATTTTCAAAACCAGTTTGAAATCATATAGTCTCGTCAAGAAGACAATTTTCGAAAGTTCTTTCAAAAATTTCAAAACTCAAAACATAAATTTTGGTAAGATCACGAAATCAATTTTGAAAAGTTAAACTGGCTCGCTGGTGCTAAGTATTTGATAACAGTTTCCTTCGAATCCACACGATTTCGAAGTTTAAAATGAAAACTATGCAAATGCTGGACTACATCCTTACTATTGTATACCAATTCGGTTCGTCACCAATATCCACTAATATTCCATCGGAAAACCACACGATAGAGTTCCAAAATTTCAATATATAAATTCCGACTAAAAACTCCTTTTTCCACATATGGCTCGCAACGTCGACCATTATCCCATCCTGGATCATCTCAACCATGCTATGACAAAACATTGAATAATCAATAAGTCAAACACAGCAAAAGACTTCCCGAGAAGTTTCATTTGAACAAGTAAACCAAAAACCTCAAAAGGCGGAAATAAAAACGATTGGTAAAGTGTTTTACAAATCTCGGGAGTTTTGGAAAACAGAAAAGCTTTTTGAAGCATTAGGGTCTCAGTCCGCATCTTGTTCCGCATTACAAGAAGTTTTAAAAAGTAGAAAACTCTTTTCGGACCTTAAGTCCTGAGTTGTAAAACTATTTCAAAATCAATTGGGTCTCGGCCCAGAATCATTTTCCGTAAAACATCTGTAAAACATTCATTTTGAAAAGTATCATTTTCAAATGCTCGAAAACAGCTCCATATATCATAAAATGAATTAACATGACTACATGTTCTTCTCAACCATGCACAATTCCGTTCCAAACTTAACCGACATACTGATTTCCAAAATCATAGTTTCTCAAGATCATCAATCCTGTCCCAATTCTGTCACCTTATACTGTAACCATAATATCTTTCTGAATCTCAAACATATCAACTTAGAACGGCAATAAATCTCAATGCAATCCAAAAATCCAAATACTTACAGATCGTGAAGCCAACGATTCCCCGTGATACTGGCACATGTCTTAACCCAAAAAATACTCGACACAGATATTTTCAAAACACACGTTTTGCAAACTCAGTTCAACTCGAGAACGTAACACAGCTCTATCTGAAGAAACACGTTAACACCATTTAGAAAAGTTTGCAACAACCCAGTACCACACTGGTAAATCACATAATGCACAAGCCTGAGTGAAAAACAAAAACTCACGGCTCTACTATTTGTCAATCGACAACTCGAATGACATGACAAAAGCACGGCCCAACTCGACCCGACTGCCTAGGTTTTCAAAACATAAGCTCTGATACCATATTCTATAACACCCCCAGATTTAACCGGAAATATTACAGCGCCGTAGGCCCCGAGATGGAACCCACAAGGCTAAAAGAAATTTTCGCAAACATTTACAATCACCCAAGAGGCTAACGACGGTACTATCTTTACAAAAAAAAACATTTGAAGACTATATAAAATTTGTTTATCAAAACCGTCGTACAAATCTCGTTTGAAAGGACAAGGCGTGACATGCCAGAACTCAACAGTTTAAAAACATACATTGAGCTATCGCTTACACGCACCGACAGAATAGTTTAGAAATGGTTGCCAAAGTAACCTAAGTTACCAGATACCAAAAGGCCATTTAAAATACTCACGCAGCGGAGAAGACAAACAATTTCAAATACTCTAGCAGCGGAATACAACAACTGAACAGGAAACTCAATACACAATTACATGCCCTAGCCAGTATCCTCCGGGAAGCTCATCTCTCCACGACTGCTACAAGCTTGATATCTCAAGAACCTAAAAAGAAATCCCACGACGGGGTCAGCCATAATATCCAACAATGATAACCGTCACATCACATTAATAATTACATACCAATGAGAATACAAAATAAGAATACGACCAATGTAATCTTATCGTCATAACTTTACTTACTCAAATAATCCTCAACAAAATAACCATTATCACATTTCACATCTCGTACTCGATTAACCAATAAATTCGAACATAATATCTGTATTGTAGCTCAGACAATACTCAAGATTCTCAAACTATCATCGTCAACTCACGATACGGAAATATACCAGTTCTGACCAATACGATCCGTCGGATAGCATCATCAAATCCCAAGACGATAACCGGTTGTCCATCAGGAGACAAATACCAAAGGAAATACGGAACATACCTCGAGATATGAAGTGCCACGACAATTATATCAGTCAAATCCGAGATCAGATCAATGCAATACGGACACAATCCTAACGCAAGACCTACAAATGCATACTCATATGACCACGTCAATATGCTCAAAACAATAACAACAGTGTATACTCAATGGAAATCCTATGATCCAGCGCCCTCAGCATAGATCCCCTGATGATCCTACTAGATCAACATGAGATGGATAACCAACAATATACATATGCACAAAAACACATATAAAACCAACGATGCGAATCCACATGATTCCATCAACACAATACTGGGTAATCCAACGATCTAGCGCCCTCAGCATAGATCCCCATGATGATCCCGTCGGACCAACGCATGGCGGAAACCCTATCCAGCGATCCAGCACCCTCAACATAGATCCCCATAATGATCCCGTCGAACCAACGCATGGTGGACATCCGATCCAGCGCCCTCAGCATAGATCCGCATGATCCCATCGGATCATTTACAACATAAACAATACAATTATGCATACACATATGAAACTCAATATGTTCATCAACATGAACAACATATGAATCAAAACATGAACGACACTATGATGAAACAACTAGGACGACTTCATGTTCAGCAACATGAATGACAACCTGCATGATCAACATCATTAACACTAAACCGAATCAAACTAAGATACTTGTCCCGAGTCATTCAGGAGCAATCTCGATGTCAAATCATCACTGGCAATTATCCTCAATGCTAGGCGATCCAAACTACAATGAACTATAGATACTCATATCCTCGTCTTTACCATAATGTAACCTCGATACCCGAATATGCCAATAACCTTAATAAACCATATACAGTACGATTTAACTTCCAGAATCGGAAAGACAACATATAATAATTACTATATGCTTAAAACCATTCATTAAACATTATAACTGAGCAAGTAATAACTTGCCTCGATACCGATGAAGTCGTTACCAAATCCATTGCCGTCATCTACAAGTCCGTCGGCCCCAATCAATGCAATCTGCGAACATTCTCGAATACGACCGCAAAGCATGGTTCTAATCACTGATCACTTACCACAACCTATGGCAATAATCAATAAACAACAAGTTCGATAACAATCAACAATCGATAAAACCAAATCACAAACCCAACGGCTTGACAATATCTCGATTAAACACTAGTCAGATCAATCCAACTCAAACCAGCACGAATTCAGAACCACAACACGAAAATACTGCACTTTCGGCCTTCTTAGTGCACGTTAATCACTTAACGTAGCGTGCGCTAAGTTGCTCCCGTTAGCGCGCACTAGGCAGTAAGCTTAGCGTGCGCTAATGCTGTACAGATGCATGTTTTTCAGATACCGATCAACATATGGCGATTATCAAGAACACTAAGTGATTCTAAACCATGTTCATAGCTATCAAAACAACTAAATCCGATATCTTTTAACATATAAGTAATCATCCAACCCTTAATCCAATTCTTATATCCATATATCATCTTCCTCAATATCAACCTCATGAAACATTAAGAACGTAACAACACTTCCATAATCTATCATTACAGGGAGTAATTATCAACAATAACATCAACATTCGAAACTGAGGAGAAGAATTAACCAACTAATCTCAAGAAGACGAATCAACACGATTCAAACCATACAAATTGCATTAATATCATCATACTCCGGTAATCCATCTCATAATCATGCTTATCAACTTGTTTATGTAATAATCATCAACTCAAGAACATCAACATTCAATCCAAAATGAAATCCAAAGATGAAGAGTGATTACCTTTTTGAAGGAATGGATTGATTTCCAAGGTTGAATCCATTTCCAAGAATCGCCAATGATTTAAAGAACAAAGCTTTAATCCATGATTTCCATCTTTAATCTTGTTAAAGAGGATCATCCCTCAGTGTTTAGGAACTCCAAATGTCCTCCCAAGGTTCTCTCTATCGGTTGCAAGAAGAGAATGGACGAAATGAGGAATGACAGCCAATTACTCATGTATATACACTGTATATTATTAACGTACGCTAACCTCTTCATTTAACGTACGTTACCAGTTTAGCGTGTGCTAACATTCTTTGTTAGCATGCGCTATCGAAGTCCAGAGGCTACTGCCTTACTGCATGAAATGATTTACGTACGCAATGCCCATGCAATAGCGTACGTAAAGGCCTGTATTTAGCGTACGCAAACCTTACATCATAGCGTGCGCTACTCATAGTTGACTTGCTACAGTCTGCACCTACCCCCGTGTCCCCACATGTCGAAAGTAACCCGACACATTCAAGATTCCTTTGGTCCATTCTGATTAGCGTGCGCTATCAATATACCTTAGCGTGCGCTAATCCTTCACAACAAACATTCGTTGACTTGTCGGCACATGCGCCGAAAGTGACCGGGTCCACACATAGATTCTTTCTGATCTGGTCTGTACTAGCGTGTGTTATCTTTTGCCTCTAGCGTGCGCTAAACCAGAACGATAGCGTGCACTAGGCATGTATATTAGCATGCGCTAATAATGTTACACTTAGCCATTTTCAGCTACTCTTGTCCAATGTCTCAATATACAGAATACGAACATACGACATACTGAATACATATACTCAACACATTATATCCTCAATTACAATTGTCGACCAAATACGACAATTATACCAATACTGACATCTCAGTCCTTCATTTTATCCATACTGTACAGATTCCACGATGTACAACATAACTCGGATAAAATAAAATTAAACAATAGTAGTGTAAATTTCGGATATTACACACACAACCTAGACCCTGACTTGAAGCGTCGCTGTAAACCATAAACCCATCAGTTCCATCTGGAAGTGCTAATATTGGCGTTGTTGTCAGCCTTCTCTTAAGTTCATCAAAACTAGTATGACATTTCTCGTCCCACGCGAATTTCTGAGCCTTATGTAACAGCTGAGTAAGCGTACGGGCAATTTTGGAAAATCCTTCCACAAAATGACGATAATATCCAACAGGTTCTAAGAAACTTCGGACTTCCTTCACGTTCTTAGGATATTCCCACTCCAAGATTGCCTCAACTTTCTTCGGAACTACCTGAACTCCATCGGTTGATATCACGTTCCCAAGGAACGTTACTTCCTTAATCCAGAACTCGTATTTAGAAAGTTTCGCCTAAATCTGTTCATTCCTCAAAGTATTCAAAACGATACGCAAATGTTCTGCATGCTCTTCTGGATCCTTCGAATAGATCAAGGTGTCATCAATGAAAACCACCACGAATTTATCTAAGTATTCTAAGAATACCCGATTCATCAATTGCATAAACACCGCGGGAGCATTAGTAAGTCCAAATGGCATCACCACGAACTCGTAGTGCCCATACCGGGATCTGAAAGCAGATTTCGGTATATCAGATTCCTTAATCCTCAACTGATGGTATCCTGATCTCAAGTCGATCTTTGAGAATACTATCGCCCCCTGTAGTTGATCAAATAAATCGTCGATCCGAGGCAAAGGGTATTTATTCTTGATCGTCACCTTTTTTAACTCTCTGTAATCAATACACAATCGAAGGGATCCGTCTTTCTTCCGGACAAAGAGAACGGGTGCTCCCCAAGGAAAAGCGCTAGGTTGAATGTAACCCTCTTGTAACAATTCCTCAAGTTGTATCTTTAACTCATACATCTCGGTTGGCGCCATATGATATGGTTCTCTGGAAATAGGTGCAGCTCCAGGTTCCAATTCGATATTAAATTCTACAACTCTTTGCGGAGGTAATCCGGGTAGTTCGTCAGGGAATACGTCAGAGAATTCGTTCACCACTGGAATAAATGAGAGTTCTACTCCTTCTTCCTTCTTCATAGCATAACACCAAAACCCGTGACAACCATGTTTTAGCAATTCAACCACTTTCATGGCTTTGATCACTTTCCTTGAGCTTCCTAGTCTCCATCCTTCGAATAAGTGTTCAGATCCGTCATCAGCAATAATCGAGATAACTCTATTCTGGTAATTCAAAATACCCCATAACGGTCGAGCCAATCATCTCTAAGAATTAAATCGTGACCATGGATGTCGACCACAATAAGATTTGACGGTCAATTTCTCCCTCCTATAGACACAGGAAAATCTCTAGCTTCTAGAGTTCCCACAATTCTCGCTCCACTCGGCAAACCCACAACATAAGGTTCACAATCATGCAAACACGAAATTCTCAAATGATTAACACATTTCAATGATATGAAATAATGCGAAGCTCCTGAATCGAATAAGACACTAACTGGTTGCAAAAGAATCTGAATCGTACCTGATGCAACAACAGTATTCTGATCATCTGACCTTCTCATCTTGTAAAGGCGCGGAGGAACGGACCCAGTATTGGATGCCTCTCTTTTTTCGAAATTATGCTATTGAGGATCACTCTGCTGTGTCAGGTTCACGCTCGTATCTTTTGGAACTTGTGCTGGAGTGCGAGTACCAAACGATCTAGTCACATTTCCACAAAAAGACGCACGATGACCTTCCTGCCCACATTCAAGACAGGTCACAGAAGGAGCAGAGCAATCACGCCGAATATGTCCTGCTCGCCCACAGTTATAACACATCTTCGATGCATCTGAAACCGTCGATGTTGTTCGGAACTTCTTTCCACCTCGGGAAGGATACGGAGGAATCTTGGATGCATGGAATGAGGACTGCCCCTTGCGGGGACCACTACTCTTTTTCTCAGTGAAGTTGCCAGACACTTTCTGCTTCTTTGCTTCTGCGAATTTCTCCACCGCTGTCTCTTTCATCTCGTAGGCCGGTGCTTTGTCCTGATACTGCTGTAGAGTAGAACATTCAAATCCGGACATATATTGCTGAATCTACGGATTCATCCACATGTCGCAGTGAAAAATCTTTTCCGCCTCGGTCCTGACCAGATGTCGCACACAGGTCAGCTGGTGATTAAAAGTCTTGATCATGTCTGTCACAGATGCCTCCAAATTCTGTGGTGAGAAAAACTCTCGGACTCTAGCCTCTCTAACTGGACGAGGGCAATATTGTGCTTCCATCATTATCTTGAATTCTGCCAGTCAGCATGATGATCCTCAGGTCGAATGGCCTCCCACCAGTCGAAAGCTTCCCCAGTCAGAAAATACTGAGCGATCGGGACTTTTCGGTCATCGGGACAATTAATTCCTGCAAATATCTTCTCTAATTCCTTCAGCCAGTGGTCCCAAGTAGGCATCTCTGTAGAACCGTCGAACTTCGGTGGGTGTAACTTGACCACTTCTGAAAGCCACTTGTGTCCCCGATTGTCCTCGTTATGCCGTTGACCCATTGTCGCTTGCATGCGGTCAACCACCTGAGCAAATTGGGTCATTTGAGTGACCATTTGTTGAAGAACTCCCGGCATGTTAGGATTTGCGTCTTCCTCCATAGTTCGTGCTCGGTTATTATTTACCGATTCCTGTTGTCCGCCAGAATGAGAATCAGTTCGATTAGCCGACAAATCTGTGGTAGATGACGAATCTTCCTGTCTCGCATTTCCACGACCACGTCCGCATCCACGACCACCTCTCAACATACTGTAAACACAAATACTCAATACCCAGAGCAAAATCTTCTAAAATTCATCAACATTCACAAAACACGAAATAATTAAAATTGTAGTATATGAGATTAGGAAACTTACAACTACGGTCCACATGACGACGCTCGCTGTATAGTGATGTTATACACGATTGATAAATCAACGACATAAACAGACCCAACTAAACCCAACTTTCAAGATATCCATGAATCTTAGCTCCGATACCATATTCTGTAACACCCCGAGATATTCGGAATAATTACAGCGCCGTAAATCCTTTATATAAAAATTTACAAGGCTAAATTAAAGAAATGCTGAATAATACAAAGGTACCACTAAAAGTTGAGTAATTTGGTAACCGGTTCAAACAATTCAAATCAATCCAATTATTTCAAACATCTCAAATTATCAACAGGACACACGTACTCGAGTACTAAAAATTAAACCAGAATAACAAAACAACACAACGGATAACATCACTGAGCCCCTTCGTCATCATGTCGGTACTGTGGTTGCTTCTCCGCTCCTCGTCTACCTGAACATCAAACAAATGTCCACCCCCGCAGGGGTTAGCAAAACAATGCTAGTACAAGTATCAATAAAATACAAAATCAGATATGCAACAATGATGCATAGCAAATTACATAACACAGACTCTGCTACCGGAATCCAACGATGCGAATACACATGATTCCATCAACACAACATGGGTAATCCAATGATCCAGCGCCCTCAGCATAGATCCCAAGATGATCCCGTCGGACCAACACGAGGTGGAAAAACCCATCCAATGATCCAGCGCCCTTAGCATAGATCCCAAGATGATCCCATTGGACCAACACGAGGTGGACATCTGATCCAGCACCCTCAGCATATATCACACGATCCCTTCGGATCAACATAACATATACCACACAACTATGCATACACATATGCAAAATCGATATGTCCATGGACATACAAATAAATCAATAACGATATTATGACAATTCAACTGGAATGATCTCATGTTCAATAACATGAATAACAATATGCATGATCAAAATCATCCATATTAAATCAATATTCAAAATACGATACTTGCCTTAAAGATGGCAAGAATTAAATACTCCAACGAATGTCAACGCGTTCGAAGGTCGCCGCCCCTCAATCGATCACCTTGTACAATAGAATAACAAGGAATTCAACCAACCTCTCGAAACTAACGTACGAGCACCGAAAGCCCCAAGTTATAATCGAGTTAACATTAATGTAAGGCCGGTTCTCGGATCAACTTCCCGACGAACACTAGGTTTGGATAATGGCATGTAAATTCAAGAGATCATAATGGGGCACAATGCCGTCGTCTACAATTCCCAAGGATATTCATCATACCATTAAATTTCATACTCTAATTCCGATTATCAACTCAAATGCTTGGTTCGGTTGTCTCAACGATACATAGCGAGATAATCACGTTCAATCTAGGTTAATTCATCCCTATGATTCTTGTTCTTCCGCGAGTAGTTCTTCTTATCAAGTTCTACATTCAAAACGATTGTCCCTAATATCCTCACCTTGTTCTAATCATCAATATATAGATTAACAAAGAAATCTTTCAAGGCAAGAATTATACTTGAACACCTTCTATATTCGCCTTCTTGAATTTATCTTTCACAGGGGGGAAATCCTTAATAAGTTGTTCATCAAAAGAGTGTTTCTAAAACATTATCAAGGTATGTTCATCTCAGAAAACTCCATCCTTGTGATCGGTAATAATCATGGTTCATCTAATAACAACGGGAACCTTAATTCACCAAATATCCTCCTAAACATGGTGCTAGATTCACTACAATATAATGAGTTCAATAATCTCCGAAGCAGACTCAATCTATAGATAAGAACATAAATTCCAGCTTGGTATAGCATTAACATACCTCAATCAAGAGAAGAACAATGAAATACTCGTTGAAACACAACACCGGAAGCTTGAACACCAACCCACAAGGGTCTATAATCTTCAGAATCGAGCTAAGATGATGATATGAGAGATATATGGTGCTAGGGAGTCTTCAGATTGAAAAATCGGCAAGGAGGTGAGGAGGAAATGAAATGGGGGTTGAGGGTTATAAATAGAACTTCAAACATTACATATGTTATCGGCAACCCCTTACGTACGTAAAAGCCTTAGCATACGCTATTCTCAAACCTTAGTGTACGTTAACGTCTGGCAATAGCTCACTGCCTCGATTCCGGATTCATTTACATACGTTATCAGAACAGTTTACGTACGTAAAACCATGCACTTAGCGTACGTTAACAATCCAACCTAACGTACATTAAGCCTCGTTGACTTGCTTAGTTGGAAAGCCGTACAGGTTCACGCGGAGCATTATCAACGAATCTTCTTCCGGCCCCCACACGCTGACCCTTGTCTGATCTCGAATTGACTGAAGCTTACGTGCGTTATGCTACAACTATAACGTATGTTATCTTCCATACGTAGCGTACGTTATGCTTATCGTCTAGCGCACGTTATGACGTGCAGAAGCATGCATGCATGAAAGTGTTGGAAACTCAAAAACGTAGGAATACGAATACGGAGACCCCAGTTCGATTAATAATACCACATAATCAAATGTTACAAGTTCGAATTCAGGTAAAAATACACAATAATTATTCGGGCATTACACTAGTATCATCCAAGAAGCTCATCTCTTCACGTCCGCTACAAGCTCGATCTTCAGCACCTAAAAGTAAAGCCCGCTATGGGGTTAGTTATAATACCGAACCAATAACCACAATCAGATTAACATAAATTCACAGGCCATGCATCATGAAATGACTATACTAAACCCAAATCTTATCATCTCATGTATTCTAACGAAAACTCAACAAACTCTTCCAAACTCATATCAAACCATACTCATAGTTCAACACCACGCCCAACCTTACAACACATGATGGGTCTCAAAATACTCCATTATTTCATACCATATTATTCCAGTGCCTTTGTAGCAAAGTAATTTTGATAAATATGTAATATATTCCAAATAATAAAAAAGCCAAAATCTTGTGATATTCCGAAAATATCACAAACATTTCAAATATAGAAGTGATTAACCGTGATTTGCACTAAAAGCCACGAATCCTCAGAGGTCCCGTCGGACCGTCCCAGAATGATTAACTCAATTGTTGGATGATCTGCACCAAAGGCCACGGATCCCTCAGAGGCCCCGTCAGACCGTCCCTGGCTGAACATATTTATATACACAAAAGCGTCGGGCTTCAAATGTAAGGAACTATATGACATAAAAATCAAAGTACTTGATAGATTTAACCTGCTCAATCAACACATATAATCTCCATATCATCATCATGATTTCAAAATTGCTAGTTCCGTAAATTCATAACTAAACCAACTACATAACCAGAATACCGTTAGTAACCCTAAATCACAAATATATAACTCGATACGCATCTCTTCCAAATGTATACTATCTACCAAGTATATCCAAAATCTCATCAACACCAACTATATACTCAGTCCTCATAGAACTACACTCATCAATATGCAATACAACATGAAATGCTTATGAAATGCAAATGAAATTACTTATCAAAATACTATAACTGAACAAGTAATAACTTGCCTCAAATAGTCGGTCGGTAAAGCAAATATGTTATGGTCTCCGAGGATCGATTTCCGCACCTTGATAAAGTATTTATCCTCATAGAACTACACTCATCAATATGCAATACAACATGAAATGCTTATGAAATGCAAATGAAATTACTTATCAAAATACTATAACTGAACAAGTAATAACTTGCCTCAAATAGTCGGTCGGTAAAGCAAATATGTTATGGTCTCCGAGGATCGATTTCCGCACCTTGATAAAGTATTTAAATTCTATATCAATAACTCACTAATAACAATATCTTACGGCATCAATTTCCATGATTTATGGCTATCCTAATTTTATAATCTTATTTTCCTCTTTTGTCCAAAGAAATAACGATCCAAACTATAAAAACTTTATTACTAGAATTTCGTAATATTATTTTTAATATAATATTCAATATTTTTGGTTGTATATTTATGATGTAACCGTTATTATACGACTTAAAAGAAAAGCTTCGTATTAATTTAATACACAAATTATTCCAAAATAATTTTGAAAAGTTGATGATATAAATAAGGAGGAATATTACTAATAAGTTAATTCATTTCTCAATCTTATATATAATTATATAGTAGTCAATCTATTCGATATAAATAGACTTGAAGTACAAAATAGTAGAGCTGACTCGGTTATAGATCTATAAATACTGGAATTTTTGTAGTTGCAAAAGTCAAAATTAAAATCAAATTATATAGAAATATATCTCAGCTTCAAAATGCACAAAACATACATAATAATAAGTTGTAAAGTTATACATGTTCAAGCTAGCAACTCGATCAACTTTCAAAAGAAATATTGCTGGAAATGATTGAAAATAGCAGGGCCAACTCACTCGAAAACGGCTCGTATTATCAAAGTATTCTGATTAAATAGTAACGGTACAAACTTCATTTTTTTATATCTATGTAATTTATATACAAAATGCTCGAGATTTATTTATGAATTAACTTACAGATTGTGAGACAATCGAGTCCAAAGATTGCAACCCAGTCTAGTATTCACGAACTCACTCGGGAATTTCACCGGGCACCTAACACATGGAAAAGATTGCCCAGACTCGCTCGGATTTTGAGCGTTGGAGGACTTATAAATGTCAAAATAGGATAAAGGAATCCATAATAAAATAGAGGTACATTGTCTGTGGATATTGACAAATTGGATCAGACAATATGGACGATATGACAACTATTTATAGGCTCACGTCAGGTCCTCAGTCAAAAATCATGTGGAGCAAAAGTCATGGCGGACCACTTTCGGCGCCCGCATGCCGACCTGCCCAGCACGCTATTGGGCCTGTCCGGCATTGATGCGCGATTCGTGCGCGCTAGGGGTGGTAATTTGAGGCATGACACGATAGCACGACACAAAATTAGTGGGTTTGGGCTAGACTTTATTGGATTCGGGCCGTTATCGACCCAACTCGATAAGACACTTTACAAAATCGGGTCAAAATGGGCTAACCCGATAAGCCTGTTAAGACCCAATAAAGCCCGATAACAATTATAATATTTTTTTATTTTTTAAACCATTTTCTAACCCTAAATGTCAAACTAAAATAGTCATAGTAAGAAAAGCCACTTTACCATTTACTTTTTATAATTTGTGTTTTGTAACAGTAGAACCTCTACTCTTTAATTGTTATGCTTTTAAAACCTTAATAAGTAATGTCAAATTGTTAATTTCTTAAATTTGTAAATATGATAAATAGAATTAATTATTTGGTATATTTGTAAACTATTTAACAGGTTACAGGCCACAATCTTAATGGGCTAATGGGCCAAAGAAAAAGTAATAAATATAATAGCATAGTATTGCTTAACGTGATGTGCCGTGCTTATATAATTTTTATAAGGCTGTCTTCGGGCTATCAAATTTAGCCCATTAAGTTTAATGGGCCATGTTCGAGTTGGTGTTTAATGGGTTGTGGCCTTATTAGGTTGGCCCGATAAAGGCACGGCCCGCACGATTTGCCACCCCGAGCGCGGTCTTTGGTAGGTGATTGGTATCCGAGAGTCTTTATTCATTTGACCATAACTTATTTGTCCAAACTTAGATTGGCTCACCGTTTGAATCATTGGAAATCTAACTCGATTATTTACTAGACTATTAAGTTTTAGAAATTTTGGACTTCTCAAAAACCGATGGTGATTTTTCAAAATCGAACCTTGCGCATAATACTTTCCAGAAAATACCCAATCTTATTCTATTAAAACTTTCGGTGCTCCTTTCTTATTTAGATGGTCCAAGACCACATATGCATCTTTGATACATCCAAGTAAATTCACAAGCTCATATTTAGTCTGGATAGTTTCTCCAATTTTCGTTGAATAATTTATCGGAGAATACAACGTTGGTAATGGTCACATTCTTACCAATAATTATTTGACAATTTAGAATATACCACCCAACACATTACTCTCATATACTCGATATTACATCCATAACCGGAAAAAATCAAACAACAAATATTCTGACAAGGTCAGCGATAAAATACTATTCTAAAATTCAGTATATTACATACTTCTCCCTTAAAATAAGTTTCATCCTCGAAACTTGCCATCCTGTCACAAACAAGAGCTCAATCTTGAAAATCTATAATCAACAGAAAGACAAACAATCCTTAACATAATGGAATAACCAAAACAATATATCTACAAGTGCGTGAAGTCGATGATCTCCAATGATACTAGCATATGCTCCACTTTCAAAGTCTCAACACAATTTTCAGACATTATTTTCACAAGTCTCGACAAAATACAAAAAAATGCCAATGCAGCAATATGGGATTTTCTTTTAAAAAATTATCTCGAAAATTTTGATAACTTCAAAATTAGTTGAGAGTAATTATCAGTTTAATATTAAATTTAGAATTTCATGTCTCATTTGCTTAAAAGCCTGATAGAAACCGCTCTTCCACAGATGCCTGTATCGCCAGCATACACTTCTCATAAGAAGCCATTCATTGCACGCGCATATAGCACCAGTGTACACTTTCTTCACTGTTATCCACCTCAGATGTACTATTCAATCTCCAAATCAAAACTTTACTAAGAAATCACTCAAAATATCACAATAAAAAAATCAATTGACTCAAATGTTAAGACTCACTTTTCAAGTTCAGAGTACTACCATATCGGTAAAGCCTCATAACTCACACTCCCAGGTATCACAAAACCCAAGCTCTGATACCATCTTCTGTAATATCCCCAAAATCATCCGGGGATATTACAGTGCAGTGGGCTCCGTGTCGGACCTCACAAGGTTAAAAGTTATTTTCACGATCGTTTCGAACACGCCTTAAGGCCAAAGATGGTAATATATTTTGAATACTCAAATACTTTCCAAAAATCTATTTTCAAAAATACCGTCATAGAATTCACATTTAGAAGTTCAAGGCAAAAATGCCAAAACTCAATAGTTTTAAAATGTACGTTAAGCCACTGCTTACACTTATCGACAAGAGAGTTTAGGGAATAGGTTTTACCAAATAAACTCAAGTTTGCCAAATACCAGAAGGGCATTTAAAAATACACACGCAGTAGGTATCGACATAGTAGAAATACATTAGCAATGTAATATAATAAACACTCAAAGTACATGGTCTCCAAATACATGTCGTAGCTAGTACATATAGGAAGCTCATCTCTTCACGACCGCTCCAAGATCGATCTCCAAGTACCTAAAAATAAAGTGCACAAGGGGGTCAACTATAATACCCAACCAATAACCACAATCACATTAACATAAATATTCACAGGCCATGCATCGTGAAATGACTATACTAAACCGAAATCTTATCATCTCATGTATTCCAACGAAAACTCAAAAAAACTCATCCAAACTCATGTCAAACCATACTCAGAGTTCAATACCATGCCCAACCTTATAGCACATGATGAGCCTCAAAATATTTCATTGTTTCATACTACCTCCGTGTTCTTATAATTGCAACATCTGGACTTTCACGCTTGTCAATGCACGACTTTGATTCTTAATATTATTAATTCTTTATTTTTAAAAATTATAAGAAATTGATATTTTGAAAGTATATTTCGAGATGAATTTAACAAGATCTCACATGACTATATTTTTTCATATGTATAAATCACAAAATATGGTCAAAAGAGAGTATGTGAACAGTGTAATAGTCAACACGTTGCAATAATAATAGAACGGAGGAAGTACCATATTATTCCAATGTCTTTCTAGCCAAGTACATTTGATAAAATGTAATATAATCCAAACAATACAGAAATCCAAAACCTTGTGATATTTCGAAATTATCACAAATATTTCAAAAATATTTGTGATTAAATGTGACCCGCACCGAAGGCCATGAATATCAGAGGCTCCATCGGACTGTTCCGGAGTGGCTAACCCAATTGTTCGATGATCCTCACCAAAGGCCATGGATCCCTTAGAGGTCCCGTAAGACCGTCCTTGTTGAACATATTTATACACATAAAAATGCCAGGCTTCAAATGCAAGGAACCAAAAGACATAAAATTAAAGTACTTGCTAGATTTGGCCTCCTCAATCAACACATATAATCTCCATACCATCATCACGGTTGCAAAACTGCTAGTTCCGTAAAACCACCCAAACCAACTACATAACTAGAATACCATAAACAACAATAAATCACAAATACATACCTCGATACGCATCCCTTCCAAATATAAACCATCGACCAAGTATATCCAAAATCTCATCAACACCAACTATACACTCAATTCATAGAACTACACTTATTCATTCATCAATATGCAATACAACATGAAATACATATGAAATGCAAATGAAATCAATTATCGAAACATTATAACTGAGCAAGTAATAACATGTCTCAAATAGCCGGGTCGGTAAAGCAAATCTATTACGGTCTCGGAGGTCCAATTTCCACACCTTTATAAAATATTTATATCCCGATATCAATAATTAACTAATAACAATATATTATGGCATTTGATTTCTGCGATCACTGGTTATCCTAATTTTGTCTTTTATTTCCCTCTTTTGTCAAAAGAAATGACGATCCGAACTTTAACAACTTTATTACTAGAATTCCAGAATATTTTCGTAAAAATAATATTCAATATTTTCCGGTTGTATATTTATGATGTAAATATTATTTAAAAAACTCAAAAGAAAAATTTCCTATTAATTTAATATACAAATTATTCCAAAGCCATTTTTGAAAAGTCGTGATATACAAAGGGAGGTATGCATAATACGGTATTGAATAATAAGTTGCATGTTAAAAGTTGCAAATGTTCAAGCTAGACAACTCGATCAACTTTCAAAAGAAATGTTGCTGGAAATGACTAAAAATAGCAAGACTGACTCACTAGAAAATGGTTCGTATTATCCAACTATTCGGATTCAGTACTGATGGTACAAACCACATTTGTATGCATATGTAATTTATATACAAAATGCTCGATATGGATTTTAAAATTAACTTACCTGTCGTGAGATAATCGAGTCCAAAGATGGCAATTCAGTCCAAAATTCATGGACTCACTAGGGAATTTCGTCGGACATCTAAGGGTTGTCGCCTCGAAAAGGCTTCCACCAGACTCGCTCGGACTTTGAGTGCTATGGAGGACTTAAAAATGTCAAAAATAGAATTTATGTAATGACGAGGAGGTATATTGTCTATGGATATTGACAAATTAGATGGAGACAATACGGATGATATGACAGCTATTTATAGGCTCAAGTCGAGTCCTCAATCAAAAACTACATGCAGCGAAAGTCTTGGTCGGCCACTTTCAGAGCCCACATATTGACCTGCCCAGCACGTTATTAGGCCCGCTCGACGTTGACGCGCGATTCTCGCTCGCGGTCTTAGGTCGCTGCTTGGTATCCGACAATCTCTACTAATTTGACCATAACTTCTTCGTCTGAACTTCGTTTGGCTCACCGAACCTTTGGAAAGCTAAGACTGTTCTTTTGAGCTGAATTTGGATGAACTAAACTGAATTATGCTGAAGTGAGCTGAACTGAATTAAACTATGCTGAATTGAACTGAACTGAAGTGAAGCGAAGTTACTGAATAATAATAATAAATAATAATAATAATAATAATAATAATAAATATTAGGTAAGAAATATATATATATAACAACAATAATATATATTACAATAATAATGTTAATAATATTAAATCATAATAATAATAAAAATAAAAATAGTAATAACAATAATAATAGTAATAAAATTATTAATAATACTAAAATTATATATAATACTATTGATAATATTGATAGTAATAGTAATTAATAATAAAATTAGGCAAAATTATATACATCAATTATTATTATTTATATTACAATAACAATAATAATAATAACATTAATAGTAATTATTATATATATAGCACTATTGATAATATTAATTAATATCAATAATACTCCAAGTAATTAATCATATTAAAAAATAATATGTACAACAAAAATAATTATTTATTATATTACAACAATAAAACAGTAATAGTAATAATACTAAAATAAACAATTATCATAACTATTATATATAATGTTAATAATAATAATAACAATGATTAATAATATTGAGTCTAAAGTCAATCGAATCAATCGAATCAAGTGTACTAAATCAATTGTCTTTGAATCAAGTTTGCCGAATCAATTGAATCAATCGAAATAATCAATGTGCTGAAATTAAGCCCAAAAGAACACAGTCTAACTCAATTATCTATTATAATGTTAAGTTTCAGAATTTCTGGACTTCTCAAAAACCGGTGGTGATTTTTCGAACCTTGCGCACAAGACTTTTCACAAAATATCCAATCTTATTTCTATTAGCACTTTCGATGCTCCTTTCTTATTTTAAATAGTCCAAGAGCACAAATACATCTTCGATATGTCCAAGTAAATTCAAAAGCTCACATCTAGTTCGGATAATTTCTCTAAGTTTTGCTGAATAATTTATCGGCGAATACAACGTTGGCCATCATCACAATCGTACCAATAATTATTCGACGTATAAAATACCACTCGACATCTTACTCTCGTCTACTCAATATTACGTATGTAACCGAAAAAATCTCACCTAACCAATATTCTAACAAGGTCAACGATAAAATATTAATCTAAAATTCAGGATACTATCATACTACACATAGGTCACGGGTTCAAATCCCACCAACACTAAGAGGTCGGATGTATGGGTAAAAAAAACTGGTCCATTTAGAAGAATACTAGTTAATCTTCAATCGTAAAGAACGCACGACTTGAGTGTCTAAGGGCTTGTAGATGTTGGGATTCGGTGCCTAAAACGAAGGCCCAACGGAAGCGGTAAAACGAAAATTAATTCGATCCGAATCCCTACGAGGACCGATCGAGCTACGCATATACGAATATAAAATAAACAAAGGAAGATTCGAAATCATACCCTTGTCGTCCGTTGATTATATGGAGTTCCTTCTTTTGAGCTATTCCCCAAACGATCCAAAGTGCTCCAAGCCCTTGGATGATCCAACACCGAAAAAACCGCGTCTCTACTTGTCACGCACCGGAAAAACGAACGGAATGACAACACTCGATTAACCTCTAAGGTTACGGCTAGAATCAAGTGATGAAGCTTTGATTATAACACTCTAAGTGTTTTAATTTATATCTCTCAATATATCTTGAATTTTCTCCAAGAGAACTCAAGAATAAAATGAAGAAGATGATGAAGACTTGAGAATAATAATTTTCTCTCTCTTTTCTTAACTCACGTATGGAATGGTGTGTGAGGAAGTGGGAGCAAGTCTTCCTTTTATTCTTCCAACCATATCTCCTCAAATCCCCTTTACCATAAAATAAGAGATTTGATATCTCACAAGTTATAAGTCTTACACCAACCATATCAAGACTAAGACCAAGGTGAGGAGTCAAGGTGGGGGGGGGGGGGGGCTCTAGAAGGAATCAGACGAGTCTGGTTCCTTTCGGACTCCCGTGAGTACAAACAGATAAACTCCGATTCCGTTCCAATGTATTTATATCGATCAATTAATCTAATTAATTTAATCATATCAAATGCATAATGACATAATTAATTTCTCCAAGAAATAATTATATTCATGAATTAAATTAATCACCCAGTAATTTATTTAATTCATTAGGCCGTAAATTAATTTATCTAATAAATTAATTTAGACATCCAATGTCCCAATTAATTAGATATCCAATATCTAATATTCGTAATGAGAGAATAAGCTTGATTCATTCCGTCGTCAATCCTATTGCACGACTCGGTAGGTTCGTCTCAGTCAGCAATGGGAGGAACCAAAGAGTAGTAGCACCACCTAGCCAGCCTGGCGGCCTACACTATACCCCAACTGAGAACGAATGATTGGGATCATTCAAGAACCATTCTGTCGTGAATACCAGTATACGTATAAACCCTTCT
Source organism: Orobanche coerulescens (assembly GCA_033398695.1). Lineage (NCBI taxonomy): Eukaryota > Viridiplantae > Streptophyta > Magnoliopsida > Lamiales > Orobanchaceae > Orobanche > Orobanche coerulescens. The sequence continues at coordinate 20,519,546 of CM065805.1, read as the reverse complement.
TTCAAATATCCCGATCAAGTTATAGGGTCACGGTCAGTCAAACCCTATATGTTACTTGACGCTATGCATGCGTTAATGCAAATCGAGATCATCGAGCTCTCGTGTATCCAATACAACTAGATCCAATGCTTTGGCCAAAGACTTATGATCTCATCTGCCAATAACCGCATAGGACATATAACCCGTTTACTAACAGGAGAAAGAATTCTATCTTGGTATTCAGTAGGACCTGCTACTTACCCGTCAAGATGCACGTCGAGGTTGATCCCCACCTTCCGGTTTACAGGGTCGAACTACTCTAATGAAAATCTTGACGTCACAAGCACATCCCTACTAAATCCTCAAGTCGAAGGTTCACGAATACCTATCACAATCTTTCGATTCCGTCATTGACTGTCCCAGAGTGAAATCTGTGTGACGAATCGAGGGTGAGTCGGTTCGAGTATACTAATCCAATTAGCATACCTATAACGTGTGCTCCCACTGACCATTAGTGTTCGACAGGTACTCTACATGTCAAATAACACGTCATACAAGTCTTCACATAAACTTAATGCCCAGTCAAGTTTCATCGACTTGCGAACGATTAAGTATTTGAGCTATAAACCTTTCCAGTGCCGACCCCCTTATCCAATAAGGAGTGGAACGTTTTGCTCTCAAATACACGGACTAGTTTCTATATGTATATTTACGAGTTAGGAATGCCTATAACTGCCAGTAAATAAAGAAACATCCATTGCCTTATATAAATGATTTACATAATTACAAGTACAATGCCCTCACTCAACATCCTCTGAGTGGCATTCGAGGGCATACTCCTAACAATCTCCCACTTGCACTCAATGCCAAACACTATGGTATCTAATACCCATGTTCTCCAGAAGACGCTCTAAGCTAGTCTGAGAAAGTGGCTTGGTCAGTGGATCGGCGACGTTGTCGGCCGAGTCTACTCTGTGCAGCACAATGTATTCCTTGCGAACAAATTCTCTTATGAGATGATACTTCCTATCAATATGTTTGGTGCTGTTGTGAAACCTCGGCTCCTTGGCCTGCGCTACAGCTCCGTCGTTGTCGCAAAGATGGAACAGGCAAAGACATGGTATCACTTGAAGTTCTCCCAGAAACTTCTTAATCCAGAACCCTTCTTGGAAGGCTCCGAGGCTGCTTGATACTCAGCCTGACAGGTGGAATCAGCAGTCGTGCTTTGCTTGGCGCTACGCCAAGATACTGCTCCTCCATTAAGAGTAAATATGTAGCTAGAAGTAGACATCGAGTCGTCCTTCAGTCCTTGGAAGTCCGAATCAGTATATCCCACAACATCCAATTCTCCACCGCCATACATCAGAACCATATCTCTAGTCCTTCTCAAGTACTTGAGAACGTTCTTTACGGCAGTCCAATGTTCCCTACCTGGGTTTGCCTGAAACCTACTCACCACGCTTACAGCATGTGCAATGTCAGGTATCGTACACAACATAGCATACATAAGGCTACCCACGTCCGAAGCATATGGTATATTACTCATTTTATTCCGTTGTTCCTCACTTTGAGGACACATCTTCAAGGAGAGTTTTATTCCATGTTGCATCGGTAGGAACCCTCTTTTAGAATCATCCATCTTAAATCGCTTTAAGATTTTATCTATATAGAGGGCTTGGGAAAGACCTATTGTTCTCTTCGCTCTGTCCCGGTATAGTCGAATACCAAGAACATAGGTAGCTTATCCCAAGTCTTTCATGGAGAAATTACTCGAAAGCCAAGCTTTCATAGAACTGAGCATTCCCACATCATTTCCTATTAGTAGAATGTCATCTACATATAGTACTAAGAATGCGATCTTGCTACCACTAACCTCTTGTATACACAAGGTTCCTCTTCATTTTGCACGAAGTCAAACTCTTTGACTGCCCCGTCAAAACGAAGGTTCCAGCTATGCGACGCTTGCTTCAGTCCATAAATGGAACGCTGAAGCTTGCACACTTTCTGAATATCAACTTCAGACACAAAACCTTTAGGCTGCTTCCTCCTCGAGGAATCCATTAAGAAAATCCGTCTTTACATCCATTTGCCATATCTCATAATCGTGGTAGGCAGCTATAGCAAGAATCATGTGAATAGACTTGATCATGGCTACGGGCGAGAAAGTATCGTGGTAATCGATCCCTTCCTTTTGGGTATAACCCTTTGCCACAAGCCTGGCCTTATAGGCGTCAACTTTGCCATCACCATCAGTCTTTCTCTTGTATATCCACTTGTTCCCAATAGGCACTATGCCCTTGGGGCGGTCTACTAGAGTCCAGAACTGATTGACATGCATCGAGTCTATCTCAACTTCCATAGCTTTGCGCCATTTCGCGGAGTCTACATCCACCATCACTTGGTCATAGGTCGTTGGGTCGATCTCATGGCTATCGCTTGGAACCTCATGGAGACCCATCCTCCAAGTGCACAAGCTCATACCTCTCAGGTAAATGAGACACCCTACTAGACCTACGAGGTGGTTGTACTTGTGTTTCAGAAGGTTTGGTTCCAGTTTCTTGCACAAGTGTCTCCTTAGAAGTTTCATTGTATTCTTCCAAAGAAATACTTCTACCTGCTCCGCCTTCCTCGATGAACTCATCTTCCAGGAAGTGTGCTTGTAAAGCAACAACGATCTTTCGATCTTCGGGCATGTAGAATAGATAACCCATCGTCCCAGACGGGAATCCAATGAAAGATCCCTTCGCAGACCTAGCTTCCAACTTTTCCACCTTAGTCTTCTTGATATAGGCGGGACATCCCCAAATCCTAATATGATTAAGACTTGGTTTGTTGCCCTCCCACATCTCATGTGGAGTTTTAGGAACGGATTTGGAAGGACATCTATTAAAGATATAAGCAGCAGTCAGGAGTGCATATCCCCACAGGTAAATCGGTAAGTCAGTATAGCCCAGCATGGAACGGACCATGTTCAACAAGGTCCGGTTCCTTCTTTCTGACACACCATTTAACTAAGGAGTACTTGGAGGTGTTAGTTGTGAAACTATTCCATGTTCCTTAAGGAACTCGTCAAACTCCGTACTCATATACTCGCCACCTTGTTCCGACCGAAGTGCTTTGATATGATTACCAGTTTGTTTCTCGACTAAGGCCTTGAATTCCTGGAATTTCTCAAAGGCCTCGGATTTATGTTTCATTAAGTATACATAACCATACCTAGTATGATAATCTGTAAATGTAATGAAATATTGATATCCGTCACGTGCTGCTTCCAAAGCACCACATACGTCGGTATGGATTAATCCGAGTTTATCAGCGGCTCTTTCAAAAGTCCATGTGAAGGGGGACTTAGTCATTTTGCCTTTAAGGCAAGATTCACAAGTAGGAAAGGGATCCGATCCCAATGGACCCATAAGTCCATCTTTTTACATCTTGTAAACCTTGGTCTGACCAACATGACCAAGTCTAAGATGCCATTTCAAAAATTGATTGGTTTCATCCCTACCATGTTTTCTAGTCATAGTATTCACAACTACTTTGTTGCTAACATTTAGATGATACAATCCATTCAACAATGTAACAGTACTCACTAGTTTATTTCTAAAATAAATTTTGCAGGAACCATCACCAATGAAAAATGAAAAGCCTTTTCGGTCCATGACCGGAATGGATACAATCACTACAAAAAAACAGTTTTTACCGACGCCATTTACCGACGCCCGTACCGCCGTTGTTAAACTTATAATTTACCGACGCCATTACCGACGCCCGTTATTTAATTGATTTACCGACGCCATTGCCGACAACCGGTTCGCAGGCTTATTTTTTTCTTTTTTTTCACAATTAACGACGCCGTTTACCGGCGCCATTTACCGACGCCCTTACCGACGCCACTTCGGCGTTGGTAAATTTTTATTATTATCTTTTTTTCTTTTTTCACAATTAACGACGCCGTTTACCGACGCCATTTACCGACGCCTTTACCGACGCCATTTTGGCGTTGGTAATTTTTTTTTTAATTTAACGACGCCATTCACGCCATTACCGACGCCATTTCGGCGTCGGTAAATTTTTTACACTATCCCACATCGAAAAAACAGTAGTGTTTTATGTGGTTTATAAACCAAAATCCTTCTCAACCATTTGAAATTGAATGGAGCCCGAACCTGACCCGCCCGGACCCGGACCTGACCGAACCTGACCCGCCTGAGACGTGACCCACCTGAGTCCTAACCTGACTTTTTTAGATTTTTTTTTTAATTTACCGACGCCAAAAATGGCGTCGGTAAATGGCGGCGTCGGTAATGGCGTGGAGCGTTTTTCCAACGGCGGGTTGCCGTCGGTAATTTTTTTACCAACGCTATTTTCTGTTTTACCAACGGCGTTTGGCGTCGGTAAAACTGTTTTTTTTGTAGTGAATGTTTTTGTGCCCCTTGGGCAAAACAAGTACATCTTCTAAAGTCAAAACAAAGCCGGATTCTAAACCCAAAAGAAGTGATCCTATGTCGGTCACCTCGACACTATGCCCACTTCCGACTGTGATCATAACTTCTCCACCTCCAAGCTTCCTACTTTGTTCCAGATCCTGATTCATGGTACAAATATGAGAACTAGCACCAGAATCCAGTATCCGGGAAGTAGAAAATACAGTAGCAGAACAATTTGTTTCCAAAACTAAAAGTTCTGTACCTAAAGTGCCATGAAGAATCGGACAGTCTCTAGCCCAGTGGCCTAGCTCACCGCACCTGAGACAAGCATCCTTCTTCTTCTTGTTCTTCGGAACCATCGGGGCCTTGCCCTTTTCCTTAAGGTTCTTAACTTGTGGTCCTGTTTGCTTCTTGGTCTTTTTCTTCTTATTCTTAGACCTCCGGGGTCCCGAAGAAATCACAAGAGCAGACTCCTTCATCCGCGGAGTCTTCATCTGAGACCGAGCGGTCACCAGTTTGTTCATTAGCCCAGCTAAGTTACATGTAATCTCATTGCAGTTGAAGTTCATAACAAACTGTGAGAAGGAATCAGGAAGAGAGTGTAGGATAAGGTCGATTTGGATAGAAATATCCATTTTAAAATCAAGAGCCTCCAATCTCTCGATCATGGATATCATTTTGAGGACGTGTTCCCCAACCTTCTCACCTTCCTTCCTTCTTGCACCGAATAGTTGCTTAGATATCTCATATCTAGCAGTTCTGTTGTGCTCACCATAAAGCTCGGTTAAGTGAGATAGAATCTGCCTAGCAGAAGTCATTTTCTCATGAGCTCTCTGAAGCTCATTAGACATAGAAGCCATCATGTACGCACGGACTTTTATGTCATCCTTAACCCACTTTTCGTGGTTTTCAATCTCTTTCTGATTGGCTCTGGTCCGCACAGGAGGCGCCGGAATGTCCGTCTCCAAGACGTATCCCAGTGACTCTATACTGAGGACAATCATCAGATTGCGGAGCCAGTCCACAAAGTTAGGTCCAATCAGGGTGTTCTTTTCGAGTAGAATTGCGAGTGGATTCATTGTCATATTGAGAGTTATGTTTGCATTAAGTATAACAGATTAATTAGTGACTTGTTATATTATGATCTGAGTATAGAATTAAGGTCTTTTCTATTCTTGTTACCCAGCTCCCACTATTTTTATCGGAACAACACACTCCCATGTGAAATCCGGAAGTATCGTCGCTCTACTTCATAGTGGTGATCGAGTTCTTTATAAATTTTAATAGAGGGCAACTGAAGAGGTTTCTAGTCTATTAATTTTCATAAAGTGGTGTCCAACACCAACCTATCTAATGGATGATTCGATCTTCTTTTTCCCCTTGTTCACTCCCCTTAACCTATACGGTTTCTATGGTTCGTGAACAAGTTAAGTTTATACCATCGACGCAAATCAGTTTCACAATTGAATCTTATCCGGCAACCTATCAGGTTTCTAGGAATAAAATTTGCTCCAACCGAAGCATCCAATGCGCTCCCGGTAATTTATCCGTCCTCCCCGAACGACTACCCCGATAACTCGGAAGCATAGCACATCCGGTTTGGATTTCAATTTCCCGAAAACTCGATGGAGGAAAGGAAAACCTTGAAACCTTATAAACTTAATAATTTATCGTGGGAGAATTTTCGCGATTAACGTTACACTTTACACATTAATCATTTTAGCGCGTTTGTGGCATTCATACAATATGAAAAAACCATTCACAACCTAGTTTCTACCAACATGTGGTTCATGGACCGTTCCTAGAAAACAAAAACTTCGTAATCTAATTACAAGTCTTCGTCTTGCATCTTCGTCTTCTCGAAACGGATCTTCCTCCGGTCTTCGTCATTACATATAAATTTTACATTGAAAATTGCATCCTAGATACAAATATTTTTAGTAAAATAAATAGGCTCAAAACGGCCTTTACAACCCAATCGAATAAAACGAACGATTCAAACTAGGTCCATGAACCGCATCCCCATTCAAAAGAATTCATCCAATAAATACTCAATAAATGGATAGCGAGAATATTACATATGATCCAATCAATAATCAACAATAAATAGAATTGATCCAATCAATTCAACAATAATCGACAATTTAATTTTCGTCCGTAGTGTACCCTTAAAATATTTTCTTTGAATTTTCTCTCATCAAAAATTCCAAATTAATGATTTTAATACAGGAAAATTCAATAATCGAAAATATACAGAAAAACGAGACCCAGTGCCCGATAAACTGAAACCGCCCAAAGAACACTGTGCACTCCCTGGCAGCCTACAGGCCACGCCCGGCAGCCTACAGGACGCGCCCGGCTCCAGACAGGAAAGGAGGCCCGACCATACCCGGACACGCCCGACAGGATACAGAATGTACCCGACCGGATACAGCAAGTGCCCGGCAGGATACAGCAAGCACTCGGCCGGATCCAGCGAGCACTCGGCTGGATACAACAACGCGCCCGGCAGGATACAACAAGCGCTCGACCGGATCCATCGAGCACTCGGCTCGATACAGCAACGCGCTCGGCACTGACTCGGCAGAATACAGCAAGCATTCGACCACGGTTCGGACGTGCTCGGGCACTATCGGCAGAATACAGAAAGTGTTCGGCCACGGGCCGGACGTGCTCGGCCATACTCGACAGCTGTATGGAAAATCGTCCAACGATTCGATACAGCTCGTTTTCGGGCAGATTTCTAAAATCCTGTTATTCCTGATCTGAATATTATTAATATAAATCATATTTCCAAGAAAAATCTGATTTATACCATAACATAAAATCACGGAAAAACGACACTACAACGAACAATAAAATATCTATGATTATCAAAGTGATTCTAAATCAAAAAATAAGCATTCCAAATGCTAAATATCGTATACGATTGCAAGACCTCGCTCCGATACCACTGTTGGGATTCGGTGCCTAAAACGAAGGCCCAGCGGAAGCGGTAAACTGAAAATTAATTCGATCTGAATCCCTACGAGGATCGATCGAGCTACGTGTTGTGTCGAGAATTATACACCTCAACAGGCGATCAGCACAGACGACAGACGACCGAGTTAGAGTCGAATAGACCAAGGCAGACTTGCCGATCGGAGACCCCAGATCAAGCCCAAGTGCCGAGCGATCGACATCTAAGGCGATCGTCTCTTGGCACCTGGCGATCGACTCTGGTGCCCAGCCAATGACGACTGCCTCATGCCATGCAAGTCCAGCATCCGTCTAGTCGGCGAAGGCCGAAGCTCAGGACAGAGACCCACGTGTAGATCCAGGAAAGGCGCCGCAGAACATGGATCATTGACCACAGCCTGTCAGCATCTTTTCACCTACCGACAGACCCGCCGAAAGATGCAGAGTGGGACCTCCCGGCTGCCAGCAGCAGCCGCAGACTTCAAGGCAGACAACCCATGTGCTTAAAAACGATCGCCCCTTATCATATTACAAGAAAGGCGATCGCCCGTCAGAGGAGGGAATCTCAGCTCCTATAAATAGAAGGCTGCCTACACTTGGACAACTGTCTGGCTTTCCTTACGGCTTGGCTTTCACTCTCTTGGCAAAAGCTATACACTTCGGACATCAGTTCATCTCTCACTCTCGGAACCTCTTAATCCTAAGACGGTCGGCAGAAACGAGAACAAGAACACACAAAGCTTCGCTCAAGAGCTAGATAACTAGGATCTTTTACACTCATTGTATTAGCATCCTTACATTAATATTTGTACTCAAACGTATTCTTATTAATAACATCTCGCGAGAGCATTCAAGCTCGGGCCTAACAAACCCGGCAAATCTTATGTTATTCACACCCCCACGGACGTGCTTTCGCAATTTGCTGTTGCTCGACCATTCCAGCAATATTCATCTCCGGATAATCTTTCGGGCAACAACAATTGGCGCTAGAAGGAAGGCATCTAAACCTTCATTTTTATTCCATCCGTCTCGAAGAACACTCACTGTTCTCCGGGGAATATACCTGAAGAAACACTCACTGTTCTTCAGAGAAAAGCTTTCAGAATCATGACTTCTGCCTCCACATCGAAGAAAGCCGCTGGACGATCCGCCGGACGCCTCATTCCGATTCAATCCGAGCCCCGGCCTATGGCAGAGGGGAGCCGCGGCGACCCGAGACTCTCGATCCTGCCCCCGAGGGACGGCCCAAGCCTCTCGCTCTATCGGTTCCAAACCGCGGAACAGATCGAAGAGGCCATGGCCATCCTACAGGAGCGACGGAGAGCATTCGATGCGCCCGCTATAACCCCCTTGGCCATCCGCCGCGTGAGCAAACGGAATTTCAAGGGGTTACTGGCCGAGCGATCGCCAGGTGGCCCCAATTCACAAGAAAAGGCGTCCGCAAGGCCAGACACCTCCGTTTTCAGCCGCCTAGGAAGCGACCCATCATGGCGACCAGGGCAGTCTGGCCCCAGCCACGAGACGACGGAGCCCGAGTCTGTCACCAGGAGTTCAGCTTACCCAACTCCCAGAAGGCAGGCCAACCATCTGATTCCTCCTCGCCAAAGAACCGAGATTGGCGACCGCGGAGTTAGGAGATCGGTACACGATCGCCTCGGCTCCCGCTCTGAAAGCCGAACCACGAGCGACCATGCCACAACAATGGCCGCGATGCAACGCCAGCTCGACAACATGAAGGCGCTCCTAGAAACTGGGGCAGGCGCCACTAGCAAGATCGCCGGGCCGAACGAGCCACTCGCGGTCCACATCGAGCTCGCCCCCGTGCAGCGTAGGATCGCTCCTCCGAAAACCCCTTTGTACGAGGGGAGGTCGGATCCCGAAACTCACCTGAGCAAGTTCCGGATCTACATGACCGGGTGCGGGGCATCAGACGCGACCAGGTGCCGAATGTTCCCGCTAATGCTAGCTGACCTGGCCCATAGATGGTACGTCTCATTGCCACCTCGATCAATCAGTTCCTTTGAACAACTGGCGAACGACTTCACAGCATACTTCGCCACCAAGGTTGCTCGACCAGAACGTCCCCACCGCATGATGCAAATCAGGCAAGGGGTAGACGAGTCCGATGCAGACTACATCAACCGGGTGGATGAGATAATCCTCAACGGCGAGCCCGTGAGCAATGAGATCGCCCTCTACTCGGTCCTAGAGGGATTCGATGGTCTTTCGCCTATGTTCAGGCACCTAACGAAGGACATCCCCCCGATTTACATGGTCTTCCGCGCCAAAGCCGCAGACTTTCTGGCCAGGCAAAGGTTACTTTTCCACTTATGAATAACGCGATCGGCAACCGAACGACGATCATCAGTCTTCCAACCCGATCGCCAGAATCAACCAACATCTCAAAAACGGAGGACTCGCTCGCCATCTATTGTTCATCATCTAACATGATGGGCTAAGGCACGAGATCGCCTCCCCCGTACAACGTATACCGTCGAAGGTCGGCATCTAACATGACGATCCGAGGTAGAAGAGTGCAGCCATAGTCCTGGTGGTCGATGGAACCGACTGCTTCGGCCATGCAAGGTCCCTTTGGGCCACGATCGCCCGCCCTTCGTTTAAATACGAGGCCGGCGTAGTCTGAGGGCCCTCCAAAACTAATCAGTGGACACGCTCGCTCGCCCTCAAAGGTTCATCATCTAACTTGGTGAACCCGGACAATGCGACACGTCCCTACCCCCGTCTCAACGTATACCGTCTAGGATTGCCATCTAACATGATGATCCGAGGTAGAAAAGAGCTAACTAGCCGAGGACGTGGAGTCGATTAATCCGACGACGCCCCGCGCAAGGACTCCTCCAGACCAAGACCGCACGCTTTTCGTTTAAATACGAGGCGAGGCGCAGCCTAACGGAGGACCCTCACAATAAAATGAGTCATGAGATAGACAATGTCGCTCGCGCATAAGACACGGTTATGGAGTCGGTCCATCGAACTCCGCGACTGTGCACAGTTCCTCAATGTCGAAACGATCAGCTTTCTACGAGGGATCGACCAAATTTGAAAATTGCAGGTACAAGATCGAAGATAGCTCGCCAATTGAACAGATCGTCCAAGTCCGAAACCAAAGTCCGCATAATGGGTCGCCCGTCTTTATCCTCAACGATCGCCAGTAAGAACCACCTCACCCCATGTCTTCAACATCGGAGCAAGCTGGGGGGCAATTGTTGTGTCGAGAATTATACACCTCAACAGGCGATCGGCACAGACGACAGGCGACCGAGTTAGAGTCGAATAGACCAAGGCAGACTTGCCGATCGGAGACCCCAGATCAAGCCCAAGTGCCGAGCGATCGACATCTAAGGTGATCGTCTCTTGGCACCTGGCGATCGACTCTGGTGCCCGGCCAATGACGACCGCCTCATGCCACGCATGTCCAGCATCCGTCTAGTCGGAGAAGGCCGAAGCTCAGGACAGAGACCCACGTGCATATCCGGGAAAGGCGCCGCAGAACATGGATCATTGACCATAGCCTGTCAGCATCTTTTCACCTACCGACAGACCCGCCGAAAGGTGCATAGTGGGACCTCCCAGGCAGCGACTCAGGACGCGTGTAGGCTCCTCACTGGACCGCACAGCTGGCTGCCAGCAGCAGCAGTGGACTTCAAGGCAGACAGCCCATGTGCTTAAAAACGATCGCCCCTTATCATATTACAAGGAAGGCGATCGCCCGTCAGAGGAGGGAATATCAGCTCCTATAAATAGAAGGCTGCCTACACTTAAATAACTGTCTGGCTTTCCTTACGGCTTGGCTTTCACTCTCTTGGCAAAAGCTATACACTTCGGACATCAGTTCATCTCTCACTCTCGGAACCTCTTAATCCTAAGACGGTCGGCAGAAACGAGAACAAGAACACACAAAGCTTCGCTCAAGAGCTAGATAACTAGGATCTTTTACACTCATTGTATTCGCATCCTTACATTAATATTTGTACTCATACGTATTCTTATTAATAACATCTCGCGAGAGCATTCAAGCCCGGGCCTAAAAAACCCGGCAAATCTTGTGTTATTCACACCCCCACGGACGTGCTCTCGCAATTTGCTGTTGCTCGACCATTCCAGCAATATTCATCACCGGATAATATTTCGGGCAACAAAACTACGCATATACGAATATAAAATAAACAAAGGAAGATTCAAAATCATACCCTCGTCGTCCGTTGATTATAGGGAGTTCCTTCTCTAGAGCTATTCCCCAAACGATCCAAAGTGCTCCAAGCCCTTGGATGATCCAACGCCGAAAAAACCGCGTCTCTACTTGTCACGCGCCGGAAAAATGTACGGAATGACAACACTCGATTAACCTCTAAGGTTACGGCTAGAATCAAGTGATGAAGCTTTGATTATAACACTCTAAGTGTTTTAATTTATATCTCTCAATATATCTTGAATTTTCTCCAAGAGAACTCAAGAATAAAATGAAGAAGATGATGAAGACTTGAGAAGAATAATTTTCTCTCTCTCTTTTCTTAACTCACGTATGGAATGGTGTGTGAGGAAGTGGGAGCAAGTCTTCCTTTTATTCTTCCAACCATATCTCCTCAAATCCCCTTTACCATAAAATAAGAGATTTGATATCTCACAAGTCATAAGTCTTACACCAACCATATCAAGACTAAGACCAAGGTGAGGAGTCAAGGTGGGGGGGTGGGGGCTCTAGAAGGAATCGGACAAGTCTGGTTCGTTTCGGACTCCCGTGAGTCCAAACAGATTAACTCCGATTCCGTTCTGATGTATTTATATCGATCAATTAATCTAATTAATTTAATCATATCAAATACATAATGACATAATTAATTTCTCTAAGAAATAATTATATTCATGAATTAAATTAATCACCTGGTAATTTATTTTATTCATTAGGCCGTAAATTAATTTATCTAATAAATTAATTTAGATATCCAATGTCCCAATTAATTAGATATCCAATATCTAATATTCGTAATGAGAGAATAAGCTTGATTCATTCCGTCGTCAATCCTATTGCGCGACTCGGTAGGTTCGTCTCAGTCAGCAATGGGAGGAACCAAAGAGTAGTAGCACCACCTAGCCAGCCTGGCGGCCTACACTCTACCCCAACTGAGAACGAATGATTGGGATCAATCAAGAACCATTCTGTCGTGAATACTAGTATACGTATAAACCCTTCTTTCAAATATCCCGATCAAGTTATAGGATCACGGTCAGTCAAACCCTATATGTTACTTGATGCTATGCATGCGTTAATGCAAATCGAGATCATCGAGCTCTCGTGTATCCAATAAAACTATCTCCAATGCTTTGGCCAAAGAATTATGATCTCATCTGCCAATAACCGCATAGGACATATAACCCGTTCACTAACAGGAGAAAGAATTCTATCTTGGTATTCAGTAGGACCTGCTACTAGCCCGTCAAGATGCACGTCGAGGTTGACCCCCACCTTCCGGTTTACAGGGTCGAACTACTCTAATGAAAATCTTGACGTCACAAACACATCCCTACTAAATTCTCAAGTCGAAGGTTCACGAATACCTATCACAACCTTCCGATTCCGTCATTGACTGTCCCGGAGTGAAATCCGTGTGACGAATTGAGGGTGAGTCGGTTCGAGTATACTAATCCAATTAGCATACCTATAACGTGTGCTCCCACTGACCATTAGTGTTCGACAGGCACTCTACATGTCAAAGAACACGTCATACAAGTCTTCACATAAACTTAACGCCCAGTCAAGTTTCATCGACTTGCGAACGATTAAGTATTTGAGCTATAAACCTTTCCAGTGCCGACTCCCTTATCCAATAAGGAGTGGAACGTTTTGCTCTCAAATACACGGACTAGTTTCTATATGTATATTTACGAGTTAGGAATGCCAGTAAATGCCAATAAATAAAGAAACATCCATTGCCTTATATAAATGATTTACATAATTACAAGTACAATGCCCTCACTCAACATCCTCTGAGTGGCATTCGAGGGCATACTCCTAACAGTAGAATGCTATAGTCGTGTGCTTGTTTTCTTAATGTTTTATTATGCTTTCAATTGTGGTAAGTATGTGTTAGAGTTGTATACTACAAAGCATACTTTATGCTTTGTATTACCTTATTTCCCTGTAACTACCTATGAGAGTATTAATTATATTTTATCATATGTTTTGCATATTTATTCACGCTATAGTTATGCAAATGTATTGTCTATTTATTTTATATTGTACATAATATGGTGTGTTGGTGTCACACAGAAGATCACATCATTGGTGCCTTATAAAATAATATAATAGTTCACGACCCATATAATTACTAGACAAATTATATAAAAGGTTGTAATGTATGCTTGAGATTAGTTGGTCTTGACCATTAGCATGCATTAGCATATTTACATATGTTGAACTGGATCGCAGTGAAATAGTGACTTCTGTACTAACTATAGGAAGTGATGGAAATAAAACACAGTGGAAGCAAACTTGGTTAACGATGACAAATGCGTTTTACGCATCCACGAGCACAAGATCTATTTAGGCATGGTAATTAATTAATTACTAAGATTAATAAGCAATTTAAATATTATTTATTATTTATTAAATAAATATGTTGGTAATTGAATATCCTAATCTAGATCTAAAAGATCATAGGATATTACCTTTGAAGCGTAATGGTTGTTTTCGTCCTGATCTCCTTGTATTTCTACCTTTAGACCTTCTAGAGTATGATCCGACTTAACCCGGACGTTGTGTGGGCAACGAGCTACCGGATCTTGCTTGGACAACAATGGGATCGGCCGAAGTTCTTTGATATGTGATCACTCGATTTTTCTTTACTTTCAAGTATTGCATCAACACTCTTAGAAAATTGATGTATTATCTAAATTGTAGAATCAAAGACACAAGTATGGATCTACAATTAAATACAAGAAGAAAAATTGATCTCACAACCCTTGCAAAGTGTATCACGTCTGAACCCCTATATGTCCTATATATAGGCTCTTGGACTACTACTAGGAATCTTAAGGAGAATTAGGGAAGGACTCTCAATAGACCTCAAATTTCCTTATTAGAACCTTTCCTAATATATTGAGTCTATTAATATCAACTCAATCCACTAAAGAATTAATATTGCACTTCCAACCCAAATCCCAATTTACGAAATCGAGCTCCTTATTTAAATATATTATTTCCCATTAGTTAATTATAAATTACTGACAGCTTTAATTAATTAATATCTTATCCAAGAGTAGTACCACTCGAACCTTATTATTATATCGGAATTAAATCCACCTGCATGGTTTAATATAATAATCATTATCGAGCTCTTTAAGGGGACATCATCAACCCACACGAGTCGGGACAACATTTCTAGTAATAATAATAACTGTCATATAGATAATATTATTGCCCAAGATACGAAGCTTATTGAGTCGATCATTTTGACTCTCACCCATGGTACATCAAAACAATAAGTATTATTAATACATAATTAAATATTATATACTTATAATTAATAAATAATAATTATCCGAGATTTACGTTCTTCTTACAGTTAGTACAGAAGACACTATTTCACTTCGATCCACTTCAACGTATGCAAATACGCTAATGTATGCTAATAGTCAAGACCAACTAATCTCAAGCATACACTACAACCTTTTATGTAATTTGTCTAATAATTATATAGGTTGTGAACTATTATATTATTTTATAAGGCACCGATAATGTGATCTTTCATGTGACACCAACACACCACATTATCTACAATATAAAATAATTAGACATTTCATTTGCATAACCATAACGTGAATAAATATGCAAAATATGTGATTTAATAATTAATGTTCTCATCGGTAGTTATAGGAAAATAATGTAATACACGCATAAAGTATGCTTTGCAGTATAGAACCCTAACAATCTTCCACTTATACTCAAAGCATGCTTTTAAGTATACTAATCTATTACATAGTCTCTCATTTCTCCCACTTATACTCAAAGCAATGTTGCCCATACACCGTAATCCCATTCCTTCCACATGCCTTTCAAAAACTTTTGAGGGCAGGCTTTTCGTGAAAGGATCAGCAAGATTATCTTCCGATGAAACCCTGGCTACAACTACATCTCCTTATTTTACGAAGTGTCGTATGATGTGGTACTTTCGGTTGATATGTTTACTTGCCTTGTAGGCTCGTGGTTCCCTCGAATTTGCGACTGCACCGGTATTATCATAATAAAGTGTAATACCCTTTGGCAAATCGGGAATCACATCTAAGTCCTGCAGGAAGAACTTGAGCCATACCGCCTCCTTGGCTTCCTCAGAGGCTGCCACATACTCGGCTTCCATGGTAGAGTCCGAGATGCATTTCTGCTTCACACTCCTCCTGTAATACCCGATATTTTCATTTCTGTAATTTTTTATTCTATCGACTCATTTTTGTTCATTAACACATTTTGGACATGTTTTGTTCAGCATTTTTCATCATTTGATCGAGATTTTATTATGTTTCGGATTAATCAGTATACTATTTCGACTTTTCCATATTTAGGTTCGACTTTGTAAAATCACCTCAATTCTTGGAAACTCCAAAAATTCTGGAACTTTACATAATGATGGAGAATCAAGTTATCTTTTCAATGGTTCAAACGGCGAGTAAATCCGAGTTGGGATGAGAAAGTTATGGTCATATTAGTGAAAGCTATCTAATCCGTTCCTAGACGCACGCCTTTTCTGCCCATGTAACTCGACCACGTCAAATCCGACACGGCCGGGTTGGTCTGGCAGCAGCATAAAACGTGAAGAATGAGTTTTTAACCCCATTTCTTCATTCTTCCTCTTCCTTTGAGCGATTTGGGCGATTCCAAGGCGAAATTTTGTCGAGAGTTCATAATCATCAAGGTTTTAGTGTGGATTAACAACATCTAATCATTGTTCTTCGTCGGATCAAGGTATTTTCTTGATTTCCCTAAAGTTGACCTTTTTGGGGGTTTTGTTCTTGATTTCAATTCTAGTCCGATTTTGATGAATCGGTTGGTGTTATATGATGTTATTAATCATGCTCTATGGATCGTATATCGATCTTTCAAGTTGGTTTAACTCGATTGGAGATTTGAGCGTTCTTGGGAAATATTGAACACTTAATATTTGATTAAATGTTCCAATGAGTTTTCCTTCGATAGTTTGAGGTGATCTCCGTTATTATTGGTCTTGATCTGTAATACCCGATTGTGAACTTATTTATTTTCATTCAGTAATTGTCACTCAGTAATTCTCACTCATTAATAATCATTCATATTCATTCTTTCGTGTTCACCATTCGGCGTAACTTTGAGTCGTGTATCAGTATCGTTCATTGTTCAACCCTGTTTGAGAATCGAGATGAGAATATTATCATTATTATCGTATTGGTAGCCTGTGTGTGAGGTGTAGCGCACGCTACGTACTCTTTATAACGCACGCTATTTATGTACATGTAGTGCACGATATCGTTCAACAATAGCGCACGCTAGCATAATTGAGGCAGACAGTCCAGTAGGTACTGGATTGAAATAGAGAATTCATAGCGCACACTAGGAGTGGAAATAGCGTACGCTAGTTGTATTGGTAGCGCACGCTAAGCAATCGGTGTAGCGTGCGCTAAGGCTCGAGCAGACAGTGGACAGTAGGTTCTGGACTCCCTTTTTCTGGACGCCAACTATCAGGTAGCGCGCGTTAACACTCAGTTAACGTACGCTAAGAAGAAGGCATTAGCGCACGCAACCAAGTACATAGCGCACACTAAAGAGGCAGGCAGAGTTCACTGGACTACTCGGTGAGCCCGCTAGCGCACGCTAAGCTGGGTTTGGTATAAATAGGGCAGTTCAGCCCCATTTCGTCATTTCTTCATTTCTCCTCCTCATCCGGGCAATTTGGGCAATTTTTGGGCATTTTGTGAAGATCACTTCGAGCTGCTATCACCTATCTTCGATTGTAGAGTTTGGAAGGTCGATTTAACACAAGTTCAACGGATTGAAGAGTTTGCATCTTCAAAGGTAATTTCTTCAAACCTTGGATTTCGATTTTGGAAATGGAGTGTGACGTTTTGGATGTTATAATCATGATATGTGAAGATATATACATATGATTATGAGTTTCTATGAACCATCTTTGGATTATTGGAGAATTATTCAAGAACCCTTGAATGTTGACTTTGGAATTTTGGGGTTTTCGATTATATGTTGTCGTAATCTCGAGTTGTGTATTCCTATCAGATTATTGATTTCATTGACGATGTTTTGTTGGATTGAAACATTCATTTGGAGGTTGGTATTCGATATATTGGGATTGGTAGTAAACAATTGGGGATTGTTTGCAACATGTTTGTTTAAATGCCCCAATGAGTTCGAGTTTGTTGTATCGCCTTTTTGAGTTGGTTATGATCATAATTGATACGTATCTTAAGCGAATTGTTGGTAATTGTGTTATTCAAGGTTGTTCGAGCGATCGATAATTCCATTAAGGACGTTTGTTCGAGAAAGGACATTCTTCACCGGTATTTGAGGCAAGTTGATCATTGCTCAGTTAAAAGGATAATCATTCCTTTCGTTGTTGTTCATTCATACGTATAATTCATGCTTAGTATATTAATCATGTTAGGACTTGTAATTATCAAACTAATCATTCAATTCACGAGGAACAATGGTTCCAATCATTTCATTTGAAGCTATCACTCATTGCATCATTATTTCACCTCGGTGAATCATTCTTGACCCTTGTCGGGTTTCTATTCATTGTTCTTCATCATGGTCGCTTTTGTTCTTGTGACCTTATGGGATTGTATTGCATTTCGGGTGGTATATGTGTGGAATTTTTAATCGGGCACAATAAGGTCATTGTGTATATGCGGCAATCCGGACACATTGGACTGTGCACACAGTAACGTGCCTCCGTGAGACTAATTTGGCCAAGTTTTGCGTTTGTTTATGCGAGATGCCGGGCACTCGACAGGCTTGTGCACTTGAACATCCCATTCGTGGCGTACTATGATGCCCATCATTCAACTTGATTTCATAACTAATTCATGTGATTATTGTATTTGTTCAACTTTTGAGGATTGTTGTTCTGTGTAACTGACCCCGTTGGGATGTTGTTTTTAGGTCATGGCAAGGCAAAGGCACGGGAAGAGAACTTTGACGGCGAGGAGTCCCAGTGATACTATTAGGGGGCCCTAGTCCTTCCATTTGTTCATGTTTTTTTGATGTGTATTTTTCTGCTGCAGTTTCCGTTTGGACTTTCATTTTATTCAGTGTTGTATATTTCATCTTCAAATGAAATATATATGTATTCTGTATTCCTGAGTATATTGTACTTGAGACTCCTCATCGGAGTAATTATTAATATAATGTGGTGCGGTACTATGGTTATATTATTTAATTCATTGTTGTTCATTCGCCTGATGGATCCCAGTTGGGAGTCCACGGCACTATAATATCCGCCTAGTTTGGGGTGTTACATGATCCTCGTCGTGATTGCATTTTCATTGTTTCTTCCGGAAGTTGTAGGTAATCGTAGCTTCCGATCGAGCCGTGTTCGTTGGAGTGATCGGTATCGATTATTGAGGCAATTATCTTGCTTATACAACTTGTGTCTTGTGATTAGAAATCACACATGTGATTTGATGATTGTTTTGCCTTCGTAAACATGATATGTGTGAGTTGGTTATGTGTTACGCATTATGAAGGCTTGATGCTGAATGTGTTATTTTGGTTTATGTGTTGTGTGGCGTGTTACGTGTATAGAATTGTGATAATCGCGTTGGTTTGGTTGTACACATATTTGTGCAATGGATTGTGTTATGATGGTTGAATTAGTGAGATTGTTTTATGTGTGCGTGGTACGTGAATTATGGTGATCAATGTGATTGATTGAGAGAGTTCATTGTTGATGGAATGTGATTGTGATAGTTGTGTGTGACCGTTAAGTTCACTCGTGTGGGTTCGACGGAACCTACGAGGATTCATGGCAGAGGATCATGGGATCAGAACTTAATGAGGTGCTGAGGTCCAATCGTACGGGTCTGACGAGGCCTATGATAACACATGGCGGGGATCATGGGTTAAGGGGACAGTACGTCCAGCCGTGTGTGTTCGACGGGACCTACGGTGACTCGTGGCGGAGGATCACAAAGTCGGTACCGTTGTTGATAATATGCTGGTTTAGTTCGTGCGGGTTGCTGAACCTACGGAGACACGTGACGGTGGATCACGGTGTCAAGATTGTTGTTGTTTGATTATATGTTGGTTTAGTCCGTGCGGGTTGTTGAACCTACGGAGACACGTGACGGTAGATCACGGTGTCAAGATTGTTGATGTTTGGTTACTGTGTTTGGTGTAGTCCGTGTGGGTTGTTGAACCTACAAAGACACGTGGCGGTGGATCACGGTGTCACGATTATGTTTTGATAATCAAAGTTTTGAAAGGAAAGGTTTTATAGAAAGGAATGTTGGGCCGAGTCCCAAGCGATTTGTGAAAATGTTTTTCGAGTTGTATAGTGTGAGATTTGGACTAAGACCCTAAAACTATGAAAAGTGGATTTTGAAAAACTGGGGATATGAGTTCCTAATGATTTTTGACGAACCTAGGACATGAGATCCTAATGATTTCTGTTTTCTAAAAACTCCCAAGATGGCAGTTTATTTTACAAAGATTCCACTTCTGTTGGTTTCTATATTATTAAAACTTCTAGGTAATATGTGATTGTTTGAGATGTAATTGATTGATTTGTGATTAGTTGTGTTGAGATTGGTTGGGTTGTGGTTGTCTGACTTGTGATTGATAATTGCTTGCTACATTTTGTATGACTTTGATACTTGCACTAGTAAAACAGTGGAGTTTTGCTAACCCCCAAGTAATCGAGGGGTGGATATCTGTATTGTGTCCAGGTACATGTAGGTGCTTGGGAGCAGTCACAGGAACGACACAAAAGATGATGGGCTGCGATACTAATCAAGAGATATGGAATTCAGTTGTTGTTGTGTCGTTGTATTATTTCTCAGTCTTCCGCTGTGTTGTATCGTTTTGTATTTTGAACCCATGCGTGTGTATGAGTTGTAAGAAATTATTTTAGTTGATTTAGTTGTGTGACCCTATAGGTCCGAGTTGTTATCCTGTTCGACCCCGGCTGGTCGAATAATTGGTCGTTTCATTATGTTTAGCCTGGTAGATCCTTGTAAGAAGGGTTTACGACGTGTAATAGTCCCGATTATAATCCGGGGGTGTTACAATTATGGTATCGGAGCTTAGGTTGTGGAAACCTAGACTCTCGGGTCAAGTTGGGTATTGTTGAGTCATGTCTTGTCGGGTTGTGCCTGACTGAGTCGTGTTGCAACGCGTCGTCTGTGATGTCAGTCGTGATTAGTATCATGGTGCGGCCATCATCTTCGTGCTATCTGTGGATGTATGTTTCCCCTTGTATGTGAGGTATCTGTGTTTCGTGATTCTGTTTATGTGCATGTTGTTAGAAGAAATATGTGTTTGCTACTTGTGATGTACTACATGTGTATTGAGATTAATGTAATGATGGTTTGGGCACCGAGTACTGCAGTATGATGTGAAAGCCTTGAACATTGATGTGTTCTTGGATGTGTATTGATGGTAGAGTTCGTGAGGAACTCACATGGATGGTTTTGACGTATGTTTAAACTTGGTGTTTACGAGTTGTATTTGATCGTGTAATACCCGTACTTTATATAAATTGTTGGCTCTGACATTCCTTCACTTATGTCGCTCTGTAAACACTTATTAAGATGTTGTCGATGTTGATTTTAGAGTTTCGTACCTTTCAGATCATGTTCGTGTTGTTTGGACTTTCGACGGTGTTTTGAGACAGGCAGATAGCGTACGCTAGGCCTCAGCTAATGCATGCTATTTCTGTTGAGTAGCGCACGCTATTTGCAATTGCTCAATACTTCCTTACCAAGGAAGCCGCGACGTGGTGGAAAGTTATCAAGCCACAGGATCATGCCGCTTCATGGGGAGAATTTAAAGAGTTACTGGAGGCTGAGTTTTGTCTTTGGCCAGTGCAAGAAAGCAGAATCCGAGCCTTTTTCGAGGCTAAGCCGCAGAACATTCCAGTCTCGCAGACGATAGTGGAGTACAACCAACAGCTAATCCACGTAAAGAATCAAGTGCGGGATGAGCGTGACAAGATCCGTTACTTTGATATGCGGATGAATATGGATTTACGGCGTTACATGGCCGGGCTTTCTTGCACTACTTTGAAGGAATACCAAGACAGGGCTTTGGCATATGACATGTTAAGTCCCAACAATATTACCACAGAAGAACCGAAGAAGCAGAAGATCGCTGGTAACTTTTATGGCTCTAAAGGTGGCAACTTCCAGAGACCTCAGGCGACTAACCATTCTACCGGGCAGTCGTCACATTCTGTTAGAGGGAGGAAGAGTTTTCGTTCTGCTCCGGGCACCTCAACTCGCTCGGTAACCTGTTTTAATTGTGGTCGCCCAGGCCACATCAATATGGAGTGCAACTTCCCACCTCTGAAGTGTCACACTTGTGGACAGATGGGGCATAGGGCAGCTTATTGCCCCGATCAAGATCAGACTTTGGACACTCGTGCTTCGGCCCCAACGCCTATACATCAGAGTATGAATCAGCGGCAACCAGTTGGACAGTCACAACAGAGTTACGGCAGGGTCCGGGGATGGGGTCAGAACGCTAGAGAGGGAGATTCTAGCATCGGTTCGGCACACCCGTGAGTCTATGAGATGCGTCGAGCGGACGAACCCAATGCGGCAGTGGCCTCAGGTACCATTCATATCCTATCTCATCTAGTTCGTGTACTTCTACACATTCTTTTATCTTCTTGGAGTGTGTACGCCGTTTGAATATAACTTGTATGACTGCTTGCGATCCTTTCATTGTGAAACTACCTAATGGGGATAGAATCGTTGGGAATCGGGAGATTATAAATTTTCCAGTGAATATAGCAAGTATGGATTGGTTATCGAATTTGATTGTGGTTAATATGGAGGGCGGGGATGTGATCCTCGGCGAGGATTGGCTTGATAATCACCAAGCAATTATGAATTACCACACTAAGGTTATCACTATGATGACTAAATACGATTCCGAGTACTCATTTATGGGACGCAAATCGGGCCAACCTAAGTTGCTTATCAGCGCCATGAAGGCCATAAGACTATTGAATAAAGGTTTCACGGGCTATTGGTGTTATTCTTTAAAGACGGAAGGGAACGAAGTTGATTTCTCTTTGATTCCAGTTGTTAATGAGTATCCCAACGTTTTTCCAGACAACCTCCCGGGATTACCACCGGATCGAGAGATAGAATTTTCTGTGGACTTAGAGCCTGACGCGGCTCCGATTTCTAAGGCGCCGTATCGGATGGCACCTTACGAGATGCAAGAATTGAAAAATCAGCTGGGAGAACTTTTGGAGAAAGGGTACATCAGACCGCGCTTCGCCTTGGGGGGCGCCTGTTCTTTTTGTGAGGAAGAAGGATGGTTCACTACGCTTATGCATTGATTACCGTGAGATAAATAAAGTGACCATCAAGAACAAGTATCATTTTCCTTGTATAGATGATTTATTTGATCAATTGCAGGGAGCCGCGGTATTCTCAAAAATTGATTTGAGATCAGGATACTATCAGCTCCGGGTGAAAGAGTCTGACGTTCCGAAGACTGCGTTTCGGATGAGATATGGACATTATGAATTTGTGGTCATGCCTTTTGGATTGACTAATGCACCGGCAGTATTCTTACAACTAATGAACAAGATATTCATCGAATACCTGGACGGATGTGTGGTCGTCTTTATTGATGACATCTTGATTTATTCTCGGGATAATGAGGAACATGCCCGGCACTTGTGTTGATACTAGATGTTTTGAGGGCCGGACACCTCTATGCTAAATTCTCGAAATGTGAGTTCTGGTTGGAATAAGTGATGTTTCTCGGCCATGTGGTTTCGGCCGAAGGGGTTCGTGTAGACCCGAAGAAGATTGAGATAGTGCTAGATTGGGCACTGCCTAAAGATGTTAAAGAAGTTCGTAACTTTTTGGGTCTTGCTGGGTATTACCGTCAGTTTGTCGAGGGGTTCTCGAAACTCGCTCGGCCACTTACGTAATTACTCCAGAAGATAGAAAAGTTTGTTTGGACTGCCGAGAGACAACATAGCTTTGATGAGCTGAAGAGACATTTGACCTCAGCACCGATTTTAGCTTTACCACAGGGTACTGAAGGATTTGCAGTTTATAGCGACGCTTTGGGACAAGGGCTTGGATGTGTGCTTATGCAGCATGATAAGACGATAGCTTTTGCGTCACGACAGTTGAAGTCGTATGAGATGAACTATCCTACTCATGATTTGGAGTTGGCCGCAATTGTCTTCGCACTTCAGATTTGGCAGCATTATTTGTATGGCTCCCCGTGTCGGATTTATACCGATCACAAGAGTTTGAAGTGTTTGAAGTATATTTTCAGCCTGAAAGAGATGAATATGAGGCAGAGACGTTGGTTGGAATTGATCAAAGATTACGATTTGGAAATTCTTTACCATCCGGGAAAGGCCAATGTCGCCGCGGACGCTTTGAGCCGCAAATCGGCATCGCTTCAGATGCTCGAGGTTCTTACATCTTAGACGAAGATTCGTCAGGATTTAATCGAGCAAGGAATAGAAATTTGGCTTCAAAGAGTGCAAGGACAGTTGTGCACTCTCGAAATTACTTCGTCCTTGGTTGACGACATCAGAGGGAAACAATGGAGTGACCCGGTGATCTCTCAAATGAAGGATGATGTAATTAAAGGAAAAGCCCCTGGATTTATGGTCCATGAAGATAGTATTCTGAGATTTCAGGGCAAGCTTTGCTTTCTGAATGATCTAGAGTTGAGGCAGAGAATTCTCCGAGAAGCTCATGCTACGCCTTACTCTATCCACCCCAAAACGAGTAAGATGTACAAAGACTTGAAGCGGAATTTTTGGTGGAATAATATGAAGAAGGATGTCACAGAGTTTGTACTGCGGTGTTTGATGTGTCAACAAGTCAAGATTGAACATCAACGACCGGCGGGGTTGTTGAAGCCGCTTCCCATTCCCGAGTGGAAATGGGAAGATATCTCTATGCATTTTATCACTAGGATGCCGAGAACTATAGCTGGGATGAATATGATATGGGTAATCGTCGATCGGTTGACCAAGTCTGTGCACTTCCTGGGTATTAAGGATACTTGGGGACCGGAGAGATTGGCTCGAACTTTTATAGCTAAGATTGTGAGATTACATGGTGCCTCTATGACTATTATTTCCGATCGAGATGGTCTCTTCGTATCGCATTTTTGGCAAGTCGTTCATCAGGCTTTGGGCACCGAGTTGAGATTTAGCACGTCTTTTCATCCTCAATCATATGGTCAGATGGAGCGGACGATTCAGACGTTGGATTATATGTTGCGGGCTTGTGCCCTAGACAGGAGTAACGATTGGGAACTTCACTTATCATTAATCGAGTTTGCCTACAATAATAGTTGGTAAGTGTCGATCAAGATGGCACCTTTCGAGGCGCTCTATGGTAGGCAGTGTAGATCGCCGTTATGTTGGGACGACGCTTCAGAGCTAGTCGGAACAGAACCCGATATGTTGTTGAAGACTAAGGAGAAGATTTTTATTATCAGGGATCGGTTGTTGACTGCCCAGAGCCGTCAGAAATCTTATGCTGATACTCGTCATCGACCTTTCAAATTTGAAGTGGGATACCATGTTCTACTCAAGGTGTCACCGACCAGAGGAGCTTTTCGCTTCGGGAAAAAGGGTAAACTTAGTCCACGATATATCGGACCGTTTGAAATTTTGGACAGGGTTGGAGATTTAGCTTATCGCTTGGCATTGCCTCCAGCTTTGAGTCATGTCCATAGCATTTTTCATGTGTCTCAGTTGAGAAAGTACATGCCGGATCCAAGTCATATTATCGACTATTGTGAGATTGACGTAGCCGAGGATGTTACCTTTCCGGAGAGGCCGGTGAAGATCCTTGAACGTCGTGAGAAGCAGCTTCGGCACAAAACCACCCCATTGGTTAAAGTGCAATGGTCGAGACATGGAATCGAGAAAGCAACTTGGGAAATGGAAGAGAAGATGCGATAGGGAATACCCCGAGCTTTTTATTTCTTAAGTTTCGGGGCGAAACTTCTTTTTAGAAGGGGAGAATGTAATACCCGTACTTTATATGAATTGTTGGCTCTGACGTTCCTTCACTTATGTAGCTCTGTAAATACTTATTGAGATGTTGTCGATGTTGATTTTAGAGTTTTGTACCTTTTTCGGATCATGTTCGTGTTGTTTGGACCTTTCAGCAGTGTTTTGAGACAGGCAGATAGCATACGCTAGGCCTCAGCTAACGCAAGCTATTTCTATTGAGTAGTGCACGCTAGCGTTGGGTCTTAGCGCACGCTAACGGTCCGGGCTTGGAAGAGGCAGTAGCTGAATCTGCCCTCTGGACTAGCAGTTAGCGCACGCTAGGCAGTAGCTAGCGCATGCTATTCGTGTTCAGTAGTGCACGCTAACATCGCCCGTAGCACACGCTAATGAGCTGAGATGGCAGAGGCAGTGGGGTATTTCTACTTTCTGGACTAATAGGTAACGCGCGCTAGGATCGAGCCAGCGCACGCTATTGGTGTTGCGTAGCGCGCGCTAGTGCCCAGATATAGCGCATGCTAGCGGGTTTGGGAAGTGAGTTGGAATTTATGCAGGATACTAGTTAGTGCACGCTAAGGTGTGGTAGCGCGCGCTAAAGCTACTGGACTACTGGGTGACCCCGTTAGCACATACTAACCCTTAATTTTAGCGCGCGCTAACCTGGCGCATTATATAAGGGACAGTCAACCCCTGCTCTTCGTCATTTTACACCTTTTTCGCTTATTTTCTGATGGGAGCACGGGAGAAGGCGATTTGGGGCGATTTGAGGCGATCCTTCTTCAGCTATCATTTTTCTTGGTTGAATAACAAATATTACACACCATCTAATCCGTTTCTATCTTCCGAATCAAGGTAAATTCCTTAGAACCCTAGTTTTGGGAATTTGGGGGGATTTTCTTAGATTCGTCCGATTTATCCATTTTAGAGCTTGAGATCTTTGAGATTATAATGTATCTCCGCTGTACCCATGTTTCCCCTACGATTATATTGATGGTTTTGTACCTTGTTCGGACTTGAGAGGGTTTGGGTGACTTTCAAACCTCTAGGTGATTATCCTTGTAGTTTTGTGAATCATATGCGGGTTTCGAGAGTCTCTTCGTGTGATTTGAGTATGGATTATTGATTATCATGTTCCTTACGAATCGTTTAAGTGCCGGAAGTGCATTCGTGGACCTACCGAACTTATACTCTTTTCCTTCCGATTCTCGGTGTCTCAAAGGCAAGTATATGTTTATGATTGTATGTTCTCGACTTTGAAAGTAAGGTATATGAATTGTATGATGGTATATATCCACTCTGGGAGAGGCCGACGGGTCCTCTAAGGGTTTCGTAGCCTTTGGTGCGGTCCCACGGATATTTTGGGTTAACCACTCTGGGACGGACCGATGGGTCCTCTGAGGGATCCATTGCCTTTCGTGCGGTTCCACGGTTAATCATGTATGTATTGAATGTGATGCTATGAGATTTAGTTATTCCGGAATACTAGTCTTGAGTTTATGAATGATGATTACATTTACTTTATTGCCGAGAAGTATTGTGTTTCGTATTCGATATACTTGCACTAACTATTCGACGGCTAACCCCTTTATGGGGGAAATACCTTTCATGTATTTCAGGATCCAGGAGAGCGGATAGGCACATATCAGGTCGGCATGAAGATGATGGGAAAGTGTGATGCTGTGTCTTATCACTGGTTATGTTTTGTATTTCCTCCATTCAATGATGTTGTACTTGAATGGTTCTTGAGTACTCGAGTATTGCTTTCGGTTTCCTTGATGTGTCGGCCTGTGTTGCCATGGTATTGATTCTGGATGTATTGTATTTGGTTTTATTGGATATCGTCTTGGATGTCAACTTTATTGTTCTTCATCTGATTATACTTGGACCTTATCGGTCAAAGTTCATGGTTCCGCGTGTGAAAAGCCTTATGGGTGCCACGGGGGGCTCACGGCGCTGTAATATACCCTTAATAACTTGGGGGTGTTACAGATAGAATTGGTGATCTTGTTTGCCGATTGGGCATGTGTATTCAAGTTCGATTATTTTTGGATAGTTGTAACCGAGTCCGTTGCGTGTAGGTTTGAAAATGGTTTTCTGAAAGATTTTATGGGCTTGAGTATGTTTGAAAAGAAACGGTTTCCGAAAATATTTTGATGGTGCGGTTAAACAACGGTTTTGTATGTATTTTGAAATCGGTTGAACTTTGACGAGTTGGTCATGTATTTTCAAACCTTCAGATGGTATTTGAAAGATGTGTTTTAAAGTACTTCGGACATTGTAAAATGTTACCGTCATTTTTGGATATGTTGAAAGGATTTCTGAAAGTTTTTAATTTGTAAAACGCTTTGATTTTTGGAATTTAAAACATTATGTGTTTGTGTGTTGGGACTAAGTCGTTGCTGTAATATCCGGATTTATTACAGTGTATTTCATCTGTATTCAAACCATGTATTATTCGGAATGGTGATTTTGATTATTGGAGTATGATATTTCGTGCATTAATATCATTATAGATAAGTATAGAAACTTGCAAAAATTGCTCAAGCAACCTCGTGATAGCGCACGCTAAGAATGTATCTTAACGCGCGCTATCGGGCCATTATTAGCGCACGCTATGAAGATAGGAGTTGCGTGCGCTAAGAACTCAATTATTGAGCGGGACGGCTAACACATGCGCCAGCCGGGACATGGGTCCAGATAAGATTCCCGCTGACGCACCCGGACAAATCCTGAAGTCAACCATTATTAGCGCACGCTAAGGGATGCTTAGTAGCGTGCGCTAACTTGTTAATAATGCAGAATATTATAAATGGGACAACAACCGTTTTGGCTTTCATTTCTTTCGCCCTCTCTTCATCCTTGAGAGTTCATAGAGCTGTAGTAATACTCCTATACACTTAGAACACATATTGTGGGTGTTATACATTGGTTATCACTTGGGAATGTTCATGGAAGTGGAATAGCACCTTGGAGTGGCATACAACCAACCGGAGTGGGATTCTACCTTACGGTTCAGTGATTTTCGTCATTTTAAGGTATGTTCAATCTATCTCCAGACTTAGAGTTGGATTCTAACGATTTGGATGATCATGTTAACAAGATATGGATTTTCATAGATGAATTATCCAAGTATATCATGTTTGGAATAGTGAGATGAATAAGCCTTAAATACCTTGATTGTAATCATCATGATTCGAATCTTAGTACACTGAATATGTGAAGAGAAGCTTCTATCATTGGTAAACCGAATCTAATAGATGATTTCATAGTAATCTTGGACTAGACGTTAACATCCTTATTGTTAGATAAATCTAAAGGTTTGATCATGGAAGGATTTATCTAGTATATATAGGACGTTTATCAACTTCAGTATGATAATATGGATTGATATAGAGGTGTTGATATCAACCGATAAGCTTTTCGAATTGTCGTATGAAGATTTGAAGTCGGAATGGAATATGGTTTTATATTGGTATGCATATCCTTGAATCCGAAGTTGTCTTTATCCGTAAAATCATTCATAAGGGTATGAACATGGTATTCATGGAAGTAACATGAATTATCACGCAAGATTTCATTGTTTCGATCATGGCGAGAACAGTTTACTGCTCAGCAGTAAACTGCCATGCATAGATAGCGCACGCTATGCTATGAATATTAACGTGCGCTATCGAGCATGAGTTAGCGTGCGCTACGTTTGGTAAGTAACGTACGCTATACCATCAGACGAAGTCGATTGGTGGTCGCTGAAATCGACCATGCATCGTTAGCGTGCGCTAGGCTTTGTTGTTTGCGTGCGCTATCGGGCAGGCTTAACGCACGCTACACAGAGTACTTAGCGTGCGTTAAGCAGTTCGGGCAGATTGCATTTTATGAACTTTTGGCCGTGAATCGAATTGTTAAACATTCATACGACGTGAGATAAATCCTATATCATTTCTTTTGTTAAGGTTTGGTCTCGTTACGTGATTGATTGAGGAGGACGATCTTCGAGTGGTCATTTCCGTGGAAGTGTTGTTACTGTCTTCAAATCGAGGCAAGTACCTTAATTGTTTTATGTATTGTTGTTATACATATTGTCGTGCATGTATGTCGTTATTGTATGTCCACCTCGTGTTGGTCCGACGGGATCATCGGGGGATCTATGCTAGCGTCATACTGGATCATCGGACGGGTTTTCCACCACGGGTTGGTCAGCGGGATCATCGTGGGTTCTAGGCGATGAACGCTGGATCGATGGAATTACCATGTGTATGTATTGATATCATGTTGTGATTATCGATTGTGTATGTTATGTTTGAGTTTCTCGTAGAGAAGACTCGTTGGTATTTTGTCGTTTACGTTATTATTATTCTTCGTGAGATATGAATAATATGTTGTGGTACTTGTACTAGCATCGTTGTGCTAACCCCTTCTGGGGTGAACATTTTGTTTGTGTTCGGGATCCAGAGAGCGGGAAACAACCACCGAACCGTATGGCGACGAGGGTGCAGAGTGATGTCCCGACCGGTTTATTTATCTTGTTTATTCGTTATTTCAATAAGTACTGAGTACGAAGTCATTTGTGATGGGTTTGAATTTGGTGATGTATTATTGAGTTACATTGAACAATTGTACTATTTCGTATTTGGTCGAATCGATGTACCGTAATTCCGTTATTTCCATTCGTTAGTACCTTTTATACTTGTTCAATTCTTGACCTTGTAAATCCTTATGTAAAGGATTTACGGCTAGAATATTCCCGAATATATCGGGGTGTTACGAATATGGTATCGGAGCTAAGATTATGGATATCTTGGTCATTGGGTTAAAATAGGGTCATTTATGTCTTTTGGGGTAACCGGCCGTGAATGACATCACCGCATGCCCTACGTCTTCATGCGGACAGTGGTTGTAAGTTCCTAAACTCTATCTTGTTCTTTACATGTTATGTCTCTTTATACTCGAATATTAGAACGATGTTGTTTCTGTATATTGAGTATTTATGCTTCTGATATGTTGAGAGGCGGACGTGGACGTGGTTGCGGTCGTGGACGCGGACGAAGAAATGCCGAAAGGGAAGCGTCGCCTTCTAACCAGGCCGATCATAGCTCGGGCGAGCCGCAACAATCTATTAATAATGAACCAGATCCTGCTGTACGAGAGATCCTTCGTCAAGTGGTGAACCAGATGACTCGGTTCGCCCAGTCGTGGACCGAATGCAAGTGGTGGTGGGACTACGGCAGGAGAGAGATGACAAGGGATCCCAGATATGGGAAATCGAGGTGACCGGTGGGCTGCAAGAGGTGGCGAAGATGCAACCACCCAAATTCGACGGTATTCCGAGACTCCCACAGGATCATTGGTTAAAGGAGCTGGAGAAAATCTTTGCGGAATCAACTACCCAGGGCAATAGGAGAGCCTCTATCGCTCAATATTTTACGATAGGAAGCGTCCGAATGGTGGGAAGCCATCCGGCCTGTAGACCATGATGCCGATTGGACAGAGTTTAGATTGATGATGGAAGCTCGATTGCCTCGTCCGTGAGGAAGCCAAAGTTCGGGAGTTTTTCTCCGCTCGGCCTTCCGATGTGCCGCATCCTGTGCGATCAAGACGTTTAACCAACGGTGGCATTTGTTCGACATCGGTGAGCAGATGCATAAATGATGATCCATTTCGATATGAGAATGAAACCGAGAAGTTGAGGTACATTTCGGATTTGAATGTACCACACTCCAATACCAGGATAAGGCGTTGGCA
Source organism: Orobanche coerulescens (assembly GCA_033398695.1). Taxonomy (NCBI): domain Eukaryota; kingdom Viridiplantae; phylum Streptophyta; class Magnoliopsida; order Lamiales; family Orobanchaceae; genus Orobanche; species Orobanche coerulescens. Next base: position 20,488,207 of record CM065805.1, on the reverse strand, counting down.
TATGAGATCAAGGAAGCGGCCATGGAAAAATTTGCGGAAACCAAGAAACAGAAAGTCTCTGGTACTTTTACATATCACAAGAACACAGGGGCCAGTAAGGCCCAGTCATCCGTTCACTCTTTCAAGAAACCTCCGCACCCAGCTAGGAGCGGAAAGAACTACGGAGTGACATCAACTATTCCTGATGTTACCAGGACAAGCATAAACTGCGCCCAGACGGGGCACTATCGACGGAATTGCCCCCTTCCCGACGTGACTTGTTTTGATTGTGGACGAGAGGGACATCGGGCGGTGTTTTGTGAAGAGGCTGCAAAGTCTTTTAGAGCCCGTACACCACAGCCAGTCCAGAAGGAGGCCAGTATTCCACAGACGCAGCAAAGTGTTCAGATGCCTCAGAATTTTGGCCGCGGGCGAGGCAGAGGACAATGGGACCGAAAGGGGACATCGAGTGCGGATCTGCTCCCCACGTCTGCACGAGATGAGGAGGACAGACGATCGTGATCTTCTTTGCCGCATCGTCTTGTCCCGAGATCCTTTCCCGGCCGATTAGCGTTTTATTCGATACAGGAGCTACACATTCTTTCATATCTTTGTCTTGTGTAAATCGTTTGAATATTTCCGGTTTTCATACTTGTGAACCTTATGTTGTTGGTTTACCGAGTGGAGAAAGGATTGTCGGAAATTTAGAAACTAGAAATTTCCCTGTATCATTTGGAGGCAGAGAGTGGCTCTCAAATCTGATCGTGATAGAAATGCAAGGAGACGACCTGATACTCGGAGACGATTGGCTTAATCGATATGGAGCAATTGTGAACTACCGAAGGAGGAATATCTCGCTGATCGCTGACGATGGTTCCGAGATTCTGTTTGAGGGATGGAAACCGGGAAGCTCAGGAAAGTTGATCAAGGCGATGAAAGCTGTCAAATTGTTGAAACAGGGCTGTGCCGGGTACTGGTGTTACGCGATGAAGAAAGAAGACGAAATTGTGGAACTTTCATCCATTCCTGTTGTGAACGAATTTCCAGATGTATTTCCTGACGAGTTACCTGGGCTACCTCCACAAAGGGATGTAGAATTTACTATTGAGCTGGAACCCGGAGCAACACCAATTTCTAAGGCGCCATATCGTATGGCACCTACTGAGATGTACGAACTGAAGAAGCAAAGTGGAGGATTCTTGGACAAGGGCTATATTCACCAAGCGTTTCACCACAGGGAGCGCCGATTCTTTTCGTCCGAAAGAAGGATGGATCGCTTCATTTATGTATTGACTATCGAGAGCTGAACAAAATGACGATTAAGAACAAGTATCCGTTGCCACGGATTGATGATCTGTTTGACCAGTTGCAAGGGGCAACAGTATTTTCTAAAATCGATCTGAGATCAGGATACCATCAGCTGAGGATTAAGGAATCTGATGTTCCGAAATCAGCATTCAGAACTCGCTACGGGCATTATGAGTTTGTAGTGATGCCGTTTGGTCTCACTAACGCACTTCTTTGTATTTATGCAATTGATGAACCGTGTGTTCATTGAATTTTTGGATAAATTTGTGGTCGTGTTTATTGACGACATTCTGGTGTATTCTAAGAGTCCGGAAGAACATGCGCAGCATTTGCGGATTGTATTGGAACTTTTGAGAAACGAGCAATTGTACGCCAAACTTTCTAAGTGTGAATTCTGGCTAAAGGAAGTAATGTTCCTCGGCCATGTGGTGTCAGCTAGAGGAGTTCGAGTAGATCCTCAGAAGATCGAAGCAATATTGGATTGGAAGCCTCCAAAGAACGTGAAAGAGGTCTGAAGCTTCTTAGGACTTGCTGGATACTATCGTCGATTCGTGGAAGGGTTTTCTAAAGTCTCCCGCCCACTTACTCGACTCCTGCAGAAAACTCAAAAGTTTGAGTGGAATGAATTATGTCAGATTAGCTTTGATGAATTGAAGAAGAGATTGACGCCGGCACCGATTCTATCGCTTCCGCAGGGAACTGAAGGATTCATAGTTTACAGTGATGCTTCGAACCAAGGACTTGGGTGCGTGTTGATGCAGAATGATAAGGTGATCGCTTATGCGTCGCGACAACTGAAACCTTATGAAGTGAATTACCCGACACATGATTTGGAGCTAGCAGCAGTGGTTCTTGCCTTGAAGATCTGGAGGCATTATCATGCGGGACTCACCGCCGATCTTTACGGATCATAAGAGTCTCAAGTACATATTTAGTCAGAAAGAGTTGAATATGCGGCAAAGAAGATGGTTGGAACTGATTAAGGACTATGACTTGGAGATTTTATATCATCCAGGCAAAGCAAATGTAGTGGCCGATGCACTTAGCCGCAAGCCTGTCTCTATTCAGATGCTGGAGACGCTGACCTCCCAACTTAGCCTTCAGCGAGAGATGATTCGTGAAGGAATTGAAGTATGGTTACAAAGAGTCCAGGGACAGCTGTGCGTGATGGAGATAACTTCATCATTAACCGAAGAAATCAAATCTAGACAGGCAGATGATCCTCTGATGATTCGGTTACATGATGAAGTGATCCAAGGAAAGGCCCCCGGATTCATAATTCATGACGATGGAGTTTTGAGATTTCAGGATCGACTCTGCGTTCCCGATGTTGATGTTCTGAAACAGACGATTATGAAGGAAGCTCATAGTTCGCCCTATTCTATCCACCCGGGCACCAAGAAATGTATAAGGACTTGAAGCGAATTTACGGTGGGGCAACATGAAGAAAACGTAGCGGACTATGTTTCAAATGCTTGACTTGTCGCGAGTTAAGATCGAGCATCAATGGCTCTTTGGAATGTTGAAGCCGCTCCCGATTCCTGAATGGAAGTGGGAGGACATATCGATGGACTTTATCACTAATATGCCGAAAACCAGGACATGAATGAACATGATTTGGGTGATAGTTGATCGTTTAACCAAATCGGCTCATTTTCTAGGCATTAAGGATACGTGGGGACCAGAGAGGTTGGCACGAGTCTTTATTTCGGAGATAGTTCGATTGCATGGTACGCCGAAGACCATTGTTTCTGATCGAGACGGCCGTTTTGTGTCTCACTTTTGGAAAGCAGTTCATAAGGCCTTGGGGACCGAATTTAACTTCAAGATCTGACTTATCACCCAGATCGACGTACAATCTGAGAGAACTATACAAACGGTGGAAGACATGCTAAGGGCCTGTGCCTTAGATTGGTCAAACGATTGGGAAGTTCATCTACCATTGATTGAATTTACCTACAACAATAGTTGGCATGCTTCTATTAAGATGGCACCGTTTGAGGCATTATACAGAAGGAGATGCAGATCGCCCCTATCTTTGGGACGATTCATCGGACTTGATTGGAGCAGAACGAGTTGATCGAGCGGACTCGAGAGAAGATAGCCTTAATTCGTGAGAGGTCATTGACCGCCCGCAGTCGCGAAATCCTATGCGGACGTACGCCGCCCATTGGAGTTCGATCTTTGGAGATCACGTACTTTTGAAGGTTTCTCCTACTCGGGAATCTTTCGTTTGGAAGGAAAGGAAAGGCCGAGTCGAGATATATCGGACCATTTGAGATCCTCGAGAGAGTTGGGGAGTTGGCATACAGATTAGCATTGCCGCCGTCATTGTGCCATGTTCATAACGTGTTCCACGTATCCCAGTTACGGAGGTATATACCAGATCCCAGTCATATCATTGATTTCGGCGAGATCGAAGTCGAGCAGGATGGGACGTTTGAAGAAAGACCAGTCAAGATACTCGAGAGTCGAGTTAAGCAACTGAGGAACAAGTCAATCGTTTTGGTCAAAGTTCAGTGGTCACGTCACGGAATGGAAGAAGCCACCTGGGAAACGGAAGCTGATATGAAGTCTAGATATCCCGAGTTATTTTCGTCTTGAGTTTAGTAGGAGAGTATGTAATATCCGGATTTATTACAGTGTATTTCATCTGTATTCAAACCATGTATTATTCGGAATGGTGATTTTGATTATTGGAGTATGATATTTCGTGCATTAATATCATTATACATAAGTATAGAAACTTGCAAAAATTGCTCAAGCAACCTCGTGATAGCGCACGCTAAGAATGTATCTTAACGCGCGTTATCGGGCCATTATTAGCGCACGCTATGAAGATAGGAGTTGCGTGCACTAAGAACTCAATTATTGAGCGGGACGGCTAACACATGCGCCAGCCGGGACATGGGTCCGGATAAGATTCCCGCTGACGCACCCGGACAAATCCTGAAGTCAACCATTATTAGCGCATGCTAAGGGATGCTTAGTAGCGTGCGCTAACTTGTTAATAATGCAGAATATTATAAATGGGACAACAACCGTTTTGGCTTTCATTTCTTTCGCCCTCTCTTCATCCTTGAGAGTTCAGAGAGCTGTAGTAATACTCCTATACACTTAGAACACATATTGTGGGTGTTATACATTGGTTATCACATGGGAATGTTCATGGAAGTGGAATAGCACCTTGGAGTGGCATACAACCAACCGGAGTGGGATTCTACATTACGGTTCAGTTATTTTCGTCATTTTAAGGTATGTTCAATCTATCTCCAGACTTAGAGTTGGATTCTAACGATTTGGATGATCATGTTAACAAGATATGGATTTTCATAGATGAATTATCCAAGTATATCATGTTTGGAATAGTGAGATGAATAAGCCTTAAATACCTTGATTGTAATCATCATGATTCGAATCTTAGTACACTGAATATGTGAAGAGAAGCTTCTATCATTGGTAAACCGAATCTAATAGATGATTTCATAGTAATCTTGGACTAGACGTTAACATCCTTATTGTTAGATAAATCTAAAGGTTTGATCATGGAAGGATTTATCTAGTATATATAGGACGTTTATCAACTTCAGTATGATAATATGGATTGATATAGAGGTGTTGATATCAACCGATAAGCTTTTCGAATTGTCGTATGAAGATTTGAAGTCGGAATGGAATATGGTTTTATATTGGTATGCATATCCTTGAATCCGAAGTTGTCTTTATCCGTAAAATCATTCATAAGGGTATGAACATGGTATTCATGGAAGTAACATGAATTATCATGCAAGATTTCATTGTCTCGATCATGGCGAGAACAGTTTACTGCTCAGCAGTAAACTGCCATGCATAGATAGCGCACGCTATGTTATGAATATTAACGTGTGCTATCGAGCATGAGTTAGCGTGCGCTACGTTTGGTAAGTAACGTACGCTAGACCATCAGACGAGTCAGTTGGCTGGTCAGTGAAGTACTGACCATGCATCGTTAGCGTGCGCTAGGCTTTGTTGTTTGCGTGCGCTATCGGGTAGGCTTAACGCACGCTACACAGAGTACTTAGCGTGCGCTAAGCAGTTCGGGCAGATTGCATTTTATGAACTTTTGGCCGTGAATCGAATTGTTAAACATTCATACAACGTGAGATAAATCCTATATCATTTCTTTTGTTAAGGTTTGGTCTCGTTACGTGATTGATTGAGGAGGACGATCTTCGAGTGGTCATTTTCGTGGAAGTGTTGTTACTGTCTTCAAATCGAGGCAAGTACCTTAATTGTTTTATATATTGTTGTTATACATATTGTCGTGCATGTATGTCGTTATTGTATGTCCACCTCGTGTTGGTCCGACGGGATCATCGGGGGATCTATGCTAGCGTGCGCTGGATCATCGGACGGGTTTTTCCACCACGGGTTGGTCTGACGGGATCATCGTGGGTTCTAGGCAGTGAACGCTGGATCGATGGAATTACCATGTGTATGTATTGATATCATGTTGTGATTATCAGTTGTGTATGTTATGTTTGAGTTTCTCGTAGGAGAAGACTCGTTGGTATTTTGTCGTTTACGTTATTATTATTCTTCGTGAGATATGAATAATATGTTGTGGTACTTGTACTAGCATCGTTGTGCTAACCCCTTCGGGGGTGAACATTTTGTTTGTGTTCGGGATCCGTGAGAGCGGGAAACAACCACCGAACCGTATGACGAGGGTGCAGAGTGATGTCCCGACCGGGTTTATTTATCTGTTGTTTATTCGTTATTTCAATAAGTACTCGAGTACGAAGTCATTTGTGATGGGTTTGAATTTGGTGATGTATTATTGAGTTCTGTTGAACAATTGTACTATTTCTGTATTTGGTCAGAACTGATGTACTGTAATTCCGTTATTTCCATTCGTTTGTACCTTTTATACTTGTTCAATTCTTCAGCCTTGTAAATCCTTATGTAAAGGATTTACGGCGCTGTAATATTCCCGAATATATCGGGGGTGTTACAGTTGCAACAAGCTTGTTATGTTGTTAAACTTGGATGGATAGTTTGACATGTGTTTGAACTCGGTATTTGTGAGTTGTTTGTGGAATTGATTATTCCGTACGCCGAGTGGGCATACGTTTCTATATTTATTCATTCTAGATGGTGGTTGTATATATATATCCGTTGCATGTATGTTGAAAATGATTTTTCAAAAGGTCCAAAGACTTGAATATTTTTTTTGGAAAGATTAGTTTTGGGAAAATGTTTTGACGGTGCGGTCAAATGACGACTTAGTGTGGATTTAAAAAAAAGGTATAAACCTGGCGAGTCGGCCATGTGTTTTCAAACGGGAACCTTGCGACGGTATTGGAAACTAAGTTTTGAAATGTTTTACGGCACTTGTAAAATGTTACCGTTGATGACCTTTTGTTGTGTTTAAAAGGATTCTGAGAAAATGATTTTTGCATATCTGTGCTATTTTCAAATGATTTGGATAAGTGATTTTAAAACCTTCATGCCATAAAATTTTTGTATTTCTAAATCAAACACGACTTTATTTTCAAAAAGGGTGGAGGATGAAATTTTCTGAATTGTGCCAGTTAGCGCACGCTAACCTGACTAGATAGTTAACGCACGATAATCGTAGGTTTAGCGCGCGTTAAGATGTGATTGTATGGTTTGGATGTGATTGTTGATATGTGGGAATGTATGTCGTATGTATGAATGGGTTTGCCCACCCGGGGACGGTTCGGTGAAACCTCTGGAGGTCGGTGCCAAGGGAGCATGACCACGGGATGTCTTATGTGTTGTTGATTGAGATGATGTTGAGTGGTAACATGTGATTACCCTATGTGTTGTTAATTGCAATGATGTTGAGGGTAACATGTGATTACCCTATGTGTTGTTGATTGTGATGCTTTTGAGTGGTAACATGTTGTTACCTTGTGTTTTTCTATTGTGATGATGATTTTATTTCCGAAGAATTGATCTTTCGGGATGTTGACATGCAAACGTTTTCAAAGTAAGATTGTTAAAGTTCATGATTCACGATTTGGTAAAACATTCTGAGGTATCAAGAGTGTTTTCAAATTTTATTTCTAAAAAAATCATACAGATCCTAACATTTTCAAGATTTTAAATTTTAGACAAATACCTCGTGGAGTTTTAAAGAAAAGAATGCTACCAATGGTTGGCCACTGTGATGAGTACTTTGTTTTGGCCTGTTGGTATTTTGCAAACTGGGTTTTATTTCGTAAAACCGATTCCCCAAACTATTTTATCGGTACGTGTAAGCGGTGGCTTAACGTACATTTGAAACTGTTGAGTTTTGGCATTTTGTTCTTGAACGTTTAAACAAAATTTTTATGATGGCATTTGGAAAAATATTTTTGGAAAGTATTTGAGTAATTGAAATATATTACCGTCATCGGTCTTTTTGGCATATTTGAAATAATTACAAAAATAATTTTTAGCCCTATGGGTTCCGGCGCGGGCCCACGGCACTGTAATATCCCCGGATGGTTTTGGGGGTGTTATAGAAGATAAGTTCCATTGATATGGTTATGTGATTGTTACGACTGTAAGTTCCGCTTATTGCAGTGGTAGTTCTTGTATTCGTGTAATTTCCCGGAGTGGATATTTTGTCGTGTTGTTAATTGTTGTTTTGCGTTGATATGTTGTGCTGAGTTGGCATCTTGGTGCGTTGTTCTGCGATGTTACATTTCGTTATACTTAGTGACTGTATGATCGGTATGCCGAGGAAATGAGGTTATGGTTGTGGTCGTGGTCGTAGCCATGAGCATAGCAAGGTGACTCGTTCGTTAAATGCGCACCGATCAGACCAGTACATATGCTCGTGAAGATCAATTGCATGATCAGATGCAAGTAGATGAAGAGAACATCGATGTTGGTGGAGACCCAGCATTCGAGATGTCTATCGTCGAGGGAGCCTATGTTCGTGGCAAACAAATAGGAGACATCTGGAGATTCATAGAGATGTAAGGGAACTGAGGTTTCTAAACCTCGACCCTCACATCGATCGTTTGTGGAACTTTCTCTATCGATGGAAGATCAAAGGGTTCCGAGTCGGTATCGTTGGTTCTCGATGGTACGCCGAGGTGTTTCAACTGTAATGTTCTGAGTCATGTACGTGCGAACTGTAAGAAGCCGCCGGTTAACAATTTCGAGTGTGGTCAGTGGAGCACCAAGCGGTGCATTGCGAGATATCTCTAGTATGGCTAGGAACCGGGGGGTTCTGCTCCTACTCCCGGAGGGGCCAGTAATATCTAGTGAGGACGATTTGTGAATTGTTTGGTTGGTTGAATCTCGTGTGGAGATTGCTTGAATGCTTTTGTCTTGTTATGTGGCGTTTTGATGTTTTGTTTATGTTTCGGGACGAAACTTATTTTTAGTGGAGGAGAATGTAATACCCGATATTTTCATTTCTATAATTTTTTATTCTAGCGATACGTTTGTGTTCATTGACATATTTTGGACATATTTTGTTCAGCACTTTGCGTCATTCGAGCGAGATTTTGTATTGTTTCGGATTAATCGGCATACTATTTCGACTTTTCCATATTTAGGTTCGACTTTGTAAAATCACTATTAATTATTAGAAACTCCAAAACTTGTGAAACTCTACATAATGATATATAATCAAGTTAGCTTTTCAATGGTTCAAACGGAGAGTCAATCCGAGTTCGGATGAGAAAGTTATGGTCATATTAGTGAAAGCTATCTAATCTGTTCCTAGACGCACGCCTGTTCTGCCCATGTAACTCAACCGCGTCAAATCCGAAACGGCCGGGTTGGTCTGGCATAGGGTTGAGAATTTTGGACTGGTAAATCCTGAGTCCCGGTCCTGTCCCGAGTTCCGTCCCGAGTCCCGAAGGGAAACGGGACCCCCAGTTCTGAATTTTATGGGATTGGGATCGGGACGTGAGGTTTTGGTAATTTCGGGACTCGGGAGTCCCGAGTCCTGATCGGGACTGTCCCGAAGTCCCGATTGAAATTTCTAATTTCAATTATGATTTTCTGCCAATTTTTTTTTCTTTTCTGATTTCGGGTATTTTTGTCCCGATCGGGACGTTCGGGACATTCCGGGAAATTGTCCTCCGAGACTGGGAACGGGACTTACATTTATCCCATTTCGGGAATCGGGACTCCTGAAGTCCCGAATGGGACCGGGACCGGGACCACCAAATTGATGATTTTCGGGACTGGGACAATCGGGACTCGGGACTGGGACCTCGGGATTTCCCGATTCTGAGCCCTAGTCTGGCAGCAGCATAAAACGTGAAGAATGAGTTTTTTTAACCCATTTCTTCATTCTTCCTCTTCCTTTGAGCGATTTGGGCTAGTCCAAGGCGAAATTTTATTGAGAGTTCATAATCATTAAGGTTTTGGTGTGGATTAACAACATCTAATCTTTGTTCTTCGTCGAATAAAAGTATTTTCTTGATTTCCCTAAAGTTGACCTTTTTGGGAGTTTTGTTCTTGATTTCAATTCTAGTCCGATTTTGATGAATCAGTTGGTGTTATATGATGTTATTAATCATGCTCTATTGTATATCCATATTTCGAGTTGGTTTAACTCGATTGGAGATTTAGGAGCTCTTAGGAAATATTGAATATTTAATGTTTGATTAAATGTTCCAATGAGTTTTCCTTCGATAGATTGAGGTGATATCCATTATTATTGGTCTTGATCCTCGTTGTGATTGCATTTTCATTGTTTCTTCTGGAAGTTGTAGGTAATCGGAGCTTTTGATCGAGCCGTGTTCGCCAGAGTAATCGGTATCGGTTATTGAGGCAAATATCTTGCTTATACAACTTGTGTCTTGTGATTAGAAATCGTGTGTGTGATTTGATGATTATTTTTCCTATGCAAACATGATTTGTGTGAGTTGGTTATGTGTCACACATTATGAAGGCTTGATGATGAATGTGTTATTTTGGTTTATGCGTTGTGTGGCGTATTACGTGTCCAGAATTGTGATAATCGCGTTGGTTTGGTTGTACACATGTTTGTGCAATGGATTGTGTTATGATGGTTGAATTAGTGAGATTGTGTTATATGTGTGTGGTACGTGAATTGTGGTGATCAATGTGATTGATTGACAGAGTTCATTGTTGATGGAATGTGATTGTGATAGTTGTGTGTGACCGTTAAGTTCACTCGTGTGGGTTCGACAGAACCTACGAGGATTCGTGGCAGAGGATCACGGGATCAGAACTTAATGAGGTGTTGAGGTCCAATCGTGCGGGTCTGAAGAGGCCTACAATAACACATGGCGGGGATCATGAGTTTAGGGCACAGTACGTCTAGTCGTGTGGGTTCGACGGGACCTACGGTGACTCGTGGTGGAGGATCACGGAGTCGGGACAGTTGTTGATAATATGCTGGTTTAGTCTGTGTGGGTTGCTGAACCTACAGAGACACGTAACGGTGGATCACAATGTCAAGATTGTTGTTGTTTGATTATATGTTGGTTTAGTCCATGCGGGTTGTTGAACCTACGGAGACACGTGATGGTGGATCACGATGTCAAGATTGTTGATGTTTGGTTAATGTGTTTGGTGTAGTCCATGCGGGTTGTTGAACCTACGGAGGCACGTGACGGTGGATCACGGTGTCACGATTCTGTTTTGAGAATCAAAGTTTTGAAATGTGAGGTTTTATAGAAAGCAATGTTGGGCCGAGTCCCAAGCGATTTTTGAAAATGTTTTCTGAGTTGTATAGTGTGAGATATGGGCTAAGACCTAAAACTGTGAAAAGGGGATTTTGACAAACTGAGGACATGAGTTCTTAATGATTTTTGACGAACCTAGGACATGAGATCCTAATGATTTCTGTTTTCTAAAAACTCCCAAGATGACAGTTTATTTTACAAAGATTCCACTTATGTTAGTTTCTATATTATTAAAACTTCTAGGAAATATGTGATTGGTTGAGATGTAATTGATTGAGTTGTGATTAGTTGTGTTGAGATGTAATTGATTGAGTTGTGATTAGTTGTGTTGCGATTGGTTGGGTTGTGGTTGTCTGACTTGTGATTGATAATTGCTTGCTACATTTTGAATGACTTTGATACTTGCACTAGTAAAACGGTGTAGTTTTGCTAACCCCCGAGTAATCGGGGGTGGATATCTGTATTGTGTCCAGGTATATGCAGGTGTGTGGTAGCAGTCACATGATCGGCACAAAAGATGATAGGATGCGATACTAATCAAGATATATGGAATTCAGTTGTTGTTTTATCGTTGTATTATTTCTCAGTCTTCCGCTGTGGTGTACCGTTATATATTTTGAACCCCTCCGTGGGTATGAGTTGTAAGAAATTATTTCAGTTGATTTAGTTGTGTGACCTTATAGGTCCGATTTGTTATCCTGTTCGAACCCGGCCGGTCGAACAATTAGTCGTTTCATTATGTTTAGCCTGGTAGATCCTTGTAAGAAGGGTTTACGACGTTAATAGTCCCAATTATAATTTGTGGGTGTTACACCTCCAACTAATGGCTCCACCTCCCAATCTAAATACATAACCCGAAGTAGACGTGGACTTCTCTTTATCTGATGAAAAATCTGAGTCCCCACCGGACACAGGTCGTCTGATTGATATGCAAGCATGTACTCACTAGTCCTTCTCAGATACTTGAGTATGTGCTTGACAACAATCTAGTGTCATGGTCCTGGGTTCGACTGATATCTAGCATCCATGCCTACGTCATGACAGATATCTGGTCTAGTGTAAAGCATAGCATACATGAGGCTTCTCACAGCTGACGCATAAGGGACCAACTTCATGTCATCTATCTCCTTTTGTGTCTTGGGACACATATCCTTAGATAGTTGAATTCCATGTCTGTAGGGTAGAAAGCCTTTCTTGGAATTCTACATGCTAAACCGCTTTAGCACTGTAGCGATATAGGATGTCAGAGATAAGCACAACATCCTCTTCTTCCGATCACGAAATATCCTGATTCCAAGGATGTGTCCTGCTTCTCCCAAATCCTTCATATCGAACTGCTTATATAGCCATACCCGTACGCCCGACAACTCTTTCACGTTGTTTCCAATCAGAAGGATATCATCTATATACAGTACAAGAAACACCAACACATTTCCATCTCACTTCTTATAAACACAACTCTCAACCGGAGATTGGACTAATCCATATGACTGGGCTACCTCGTCAAATCGAGTGTTCCAAGATCTAGATGCTTGCTTAAGTCCATAAATGGATCTCTTAAGCTTGCACACTAAGTGCTCTTCTCCTTCAGCAATGAATCCCTCTGGTTGGCGCATATAGATTTCCTTGTCTAGACTCCCATTTAAGATGCAGTCTTGACATCCATTTTCCAAATCTCCAGATCCAAATACGCAGCAATAGCTAAAAGAATTCGGATTGACTTAAACATGGCTACCGGCGAAAAGGTTTCATCATAATCGATACCCTCTTTATAAGTGTAACCTTTCGCAACAAGCCTCGCTTTGAAGGTTTCAACCTTCTCGTCGCCTCTTTTCTTTCGCTTGTAGACCCTCTTACTCCCAATAGCTTGCACCCCATCAGGTAGTTCTAGTAGCTCATACTTGATTGGAATACATAGATCCCATTTTTGATTTCATTGCTACTTGCCAGGAGTCAGCATCTTTATCTTGGATTGCCTCCTTATAGGTCTAGGGATCTGATTCATCTTCACCTGGGATTGAGTCCGAAGACTGTCCCATGCCTATGAATCATTTCGGTTGACTAACAACCCTCCCACTATGACGAGGCAAATCCTGAGTTAGTGTAAATGTCTCATAATCGAACGTGGTGCAGTGTTAGTTGGCGCTTGTACGATTGGTATAGATGGAGTCTCGCCCCTCAACTCTTCCAGAATTATCTCGCTTATGGGCTTGTGATTGATCATATAATCCTATTCCAGAAATCGGGCATTGGTGCTAACAATAACAAGCCACCCTTCGTTCCTTTAGGATATCCTACAAACATTCGTACTTATGTACGAGATGCCAACTTATCAGTTTCCTTATTCATCACGTGTGCTGGAGTACCCCAAATCCAAACATGTCTTAGACTGGGCTTTCACCCACTCCACAGTTTTGTGGGTGTTTTTGGAACTGACTTCGAATGCACCAGATTTAGAATGTACGCCGTTGTTTCTAAGGCGTATCCCCAAAACGAAATAGGTAAATCCAAATAACTCATCATTGATCTAACCATTTGTAAAAGAGTTCTATTCCTTCTTTCAACAACACCATTTTGTTGTGGAGTTCTCGTTGCAGTGAGCTGAGACGAAATCCCCTCATTTGCCAATAAATCCAAAAACTCTCCACTAAGGTATTCGGCACCACGATCAGATCATAGTGACTTGATACTCTTCCCATGATGCTTCTCCATTTCATCCTTGAATTCTCTGAACTTGTCAAAGGCTTTAGACTTACGTCGCAGCAAATAGATGTATCCATATCTCGAATAGTCATCTATAAATGTAATGAAGTATTCGAAACTACCTCTAGCCTGGATATTCATTGGACCACATACATCCGTATGAACCAATTCCAAGACATTCTCGGCACAGTTTCCCTTTGTCTTACTTTTGGTCATCTTACCATCCAGACATGATTCGCAAATTGGAAATGACTCAACTTGGAGGTCATCCAATGGGCCATCATCTACCAATCTTTGAATCCTCCTAAGGTTTACATGACATAATCGTAAATTCCACATATATGTTTTGTTTATGCTCGAAGGTTCTTTTCTCTTGTTAGGTTCAGATAAAGAGTTAAGTGATTTATGTATGGGAGTTTGTGCAGTATTAATGACATATAGTCCATCAGTAAAAGTACCTTTGCAAATATATTCACCGTTTGTTTTTTTAATAATAGCATCATCATCGAAAGAAACTCAATAACCATCGCATTTTAATTTAGAAACCGAATTAAATTCATTCTAAAATCTAGTACTAATAATACATTATTGAGAACTAAAATTTTATCATTAATCTTTAACTGCACGACTCCCACTGCAACAGCTATAATCCTGGAATAATCACCCCAGTTGATAGTAATCTCGCCCGCACTAATCTTCTTGGTTACCTGAAAACCATGCGAGTCAAAGCAAACATGATCAGTGGAGCCTGAATCAACTATCCATAAATTGGAAGAACAAGCTGCCAAACATGTTTTGACTACTAGTGCACGAGACATACCTTCCTTAATAGGAGGGTAGTCCCCTTTAAAATGTTCTTTCTGTCCGCACTTGTAGAACGTTCCCTTTGGATTTTTGTTCGCCTCGGGGCGAGGAGCCTTGCTTTTCACCTTGAGAGTTTCCACTTGCTTCTGGCCCACTTGTTTCTTCTTCTTCTTCCCCCACTTAGGTTTAGAAGTCGAAACACTAGTAGCCGCAAGACCTTGATACTCTTGCCTGAAGAGACCTTCTGCAGCTTGAAGCTATGTCAGCAATTCCGCCAAGGTATACTCTCTACGATTCATATTGTAGTTCAGGCGGAACTGCTCAAATCTCCTAGGTAAATTGTCTAGGATGATATCGACCTGCGTTTCCGCATCGATAGTAGCCCCTAAGATATCAAGTTTGTTTAGATGAGAAATCATCGTTAGAACATGATACCTTACCGTGGTTCCTTCAGGCATTTGGGTCATCATCAAGACCCTCATAGCATTTTGCCTATCCGCCCGGTTCTGGTGACCAAACATCTCGCCGAGATTTTTCATCATTTCCGCGGTCGTGCCCATACTCTGATGCTGATGCTGCAATACATTTGCTAAAGAAGCCAAGATATAACAGCGAGTCATCTCATCAGATTTCTTCCATCTGCAGAATTCTTTCACCTCATCGGGTGTTGAATCCGCATCTGGCTTCAATGGGCATTCCTCAGTTAGAACAAACTTATGTTCTTCAGCAATCAGTACAATATTAAGGTTATGTTTCCAATCAGCAAAGTTAGTGCCATCTAGTTTGTTTTCTTTGAGAATTACAGCAAGTGGATTGAAAGACATCTCAGATAAAAATTAAAAATATTCATCACATAATGCATAGCACAATATATTGAAAAACCTCAAAACACAATATATATGCTAGCAACCAACACCTCCAAAAATCCGCATATGCAAGCCACGGTCGTGTGGATGTTTACACACACATTTTCAAGTAGAGTTGTACGTCTTTAATTTTACTATCTAGTCAATTTACCTTATGATAAGTAAAATTAATAGTTGGTTCCTCTTGGCCATATATTAATTAACATAGATTCCGATGGGGAGCTTATTAATTAATACACCTAAGTAAACACCATAATTTAACATCCTTAAAGTATTATCTTTTAAATAATAGTCCTACAGATGGAGAGGTCATATCATAAAAAATAATATTTACCTTATGTTATCATTTGAAATTTAAAACTACTGAACCTATAATTAGCACATCCGATATGGAGGAAGACCCTAATGTCAACGCGCATGCTAATTACTTCACAATATAAATTAATTATGGAGGCCAATTTGATTTATATTTACAAAATAAATCAATTCAACACTTAGTTATTTTAGCCTTAATGTTTTTAATTTTCTCGTCCTAACATGCAAGAAACATATCACGCATACATTCATACATACCATACATCAAAACAGTAAAAATCAAATAAATAATTAAATTATAGAATTATCATGGTCTTCTTCCTTGATTTGAATCCGAGAAAATCTTCGACTTGATTTCTCCGACTGGATCAAGCATCTTGTCACTCCTCCCCGACCGGACCGTGGATTTCCAAAATTAAAATTTAACTTTTATGCAAAATTAATTACATAAAAAAATTAATTTTAAATCCCGACTCTCCAGCGGACGCAACGAACGGCAGTAATGTAACACCCCCAGAATACGACCGGGAATGTCACACGCCGTAGACCCTTATCACAAGGATCTACCAGGCTAAACTCCAAAAGACTACTCAACGATTGACCGACCGGGGTCAAAATTAAATAGAAAAACAGACCGACAAGGTCATAAACCAATTCAGAAACTAACGACATTCATATTACAATGACAACAATAAACTCGAACACAGAAAAGAATGACAACTTAATTTAATAAATGATAACTACACCCATGCAAGGGTGAATACTCGAACGACAGAGAAATACCGACCAAAATGATACAAAAGAAAAGACTCTGACTCTGGTGTGATTAGCATCGTCGTCTTCCATCTCCTTCCAAGCCAATCCCGTGACTGCTCCCGAGCTGCCAAAAACCTGAGCGCATAACAGGCACCCACCCCCCGAAAACTCGGGGGTTAGCAAACTGGAATTTTGCTAGTGCAAGTACATAATATACAAGATATACGAACAATAACAACACAAAATTCAACCATCGTGAAGCCTTAACACATACCATACATTCCCAAAGTCAACACAGTATAGCACTCGCATACACAAGGTGAAAAATAATCACATAGTCATATTCTCTATATGGAACATAACGCCAATCAAACTTTGGACGAGCCCAAGGAGTCAAAGATTAAGTTTGAAAATCCATTTTTATAAAAGGAAAAGTATTTTGATAAAATAGTTTGAAAACATTATTAATGACTCGGGTCGTCTTGGGGTTTTAAACAAAAATCGAATGGGGATGCTTTTGGAAATAATTTCAAAAAAAAACTCTCGGGTCCTTGACCCAACGTATGGAAAACGATTACCCAAAAACCAAGTCAACTTATTTGGGGTTCTCGACCCAATTTATAGAACACCGTCACAAACGAAATCATTACAACATCTCACAGGGTTCTCGACCCAATACACAGAATAGCACCACAATACAATCAAAGGTACAGAACTCTCATTCGACATATCCTGCTCAAGACCCCCGATTAATTAACCCTCGGAGATTTCGTCAAACCTCCGTGGTTAACTAACCCTGATACCAACGCTTTAAAAACAATTTGAAACAAGCTTTCAAAAAAAAACACGAATCGCGGTCTATATCAAGACAAACGTTAAGAGAGAGTTTGAAAGATTTTAGATACGAACATCGTTCGGTAACGGGGTCTTAGCTATCACTCGAATACCCGTAACCAATAAGCCTGCCAGGCACCTCCACTGCCCACTTGTGCACCGGCGTTCACTCCACTATGTCGGCCGCTCCTTGAACATGTCACTGCGCCGGCGATCACTCCCGCAAGAGCCGCCCCTTGACACACGCATTATATAACACCGGCGTTCACCACCCATATGGAGCCGCACATTGCAGCGTACACCAGGCCGGAGTTGCACGCCCCGCCCTCAGAGGTTCCCGGATATGACGTTTCTCACAACAAGTATCCACATTGTTCAAACATCAAGCACACGGACAAATGTCACAACAATTTTCAACTCGATACATCAAGTCACACAATTTCTCCGCCAGTCCATAACCACCCAAATAAACAATAACACGCACGTTATCAAACAAACTCAATCAACACCGCACATATATCTCTATATTGCGACTCAACCGAATATATAAACATTTATATATAGATATATATATATATATATATAACCTTGCTATATTATACGAATAACTATCGTTCGTCCATCAATCCCAGTTGAGTACGTCAACTAGTGTTAGAATTCAACTCTCGTCGATCACCGACATAAGCATATATATCAATATACGTATACACATACATATATTTATCATATAACTATATATAAACACACACATATATATATATATATACACATACATATACATATATACATCCATATAAACGCATACACTTCAACAACAATGATTTCACGCAGTTAAAATTCGTATATCGAGGTACTTGCCTTGGAAATGCGACGCGGAGGAGACGACGAAGGAATAGGTTTAGGTCCGAACAATCCCCTCAAATCCGACCCTAACACAATAATGATATACAATCAAACTCACTACATGAATACAAGGAAATTCCTCCTAGTTCTACCCGTTGGGATAATTTATCGAACACCAAGAGTGCGTAGGGGATTGAAATCGGTTAATAGTGAATTAACGGGATTTCATCCCAACCAAAAACAAGAAAACCAAGGGTCACGAGGGTACTATCAAAATCTAACAACAACATCGGTTAATTCGGATTAAAACACAAGATCACCACCAAACCCTCCCCAAAAATCACACTAGGGTTAAAGGGGTTCTTACCTCTTGAAGATTCAAGCCCTATGATCCGAAGAACACGTGCTAGATCCACAATCCGAGCTACACGATCGAAGGAAGATGAAGAAAAACACACAATCAAAAGGGTGGATGGAGAAGAAATCCCCCTCTCAACCCTCTCTCTCTCGCGCACGGTTGGAGAAAAGGAGGAAAATGAGCGAATCTCGCCAAACGCCTTGATTATAGCGGCCGCATTGTGTGCCGCGGCTCGGCTAAAGCGTACGCGGCACGAGGCAAATGCGCCCGGTGGTGGTGACCGCTCGTTGTGCCGCGGCTCATAAGGAGTGTGCGCGGCTCGGACTCGGCATGTGCCGCGGCCTTGCCGGATCTTGAGGCACGCGGCTGAGAGGTTTTAGCCGGCGGGTGCCACACGGGTGTGCCGCGGCCGGACAAGTGTGCCGCGGCACCGACTGTTGTGTGCCGCGGCGCACAATCCTTGTGCCGCGGCACACGGTACAGCCTGCTCGGCCAACAACTGGGTAATATGTGTGCCGCGGCGCACAATCCTTGTGCCGCGGCCCACACCCCCCTCGGGTCCCAAAATGATGAAAAAATGATGCGGAAAGAGAATAAAAGCAATAGGAATCGATATTTGGGCAACAATAACACGAAATGGAAGTACGGAACCCCAAAACGATCTGAGGTACACAACCAAAGTTGAACAAGGAACAAATTCCCTAAATTTCTAGGAAATTACAAAAACGGCCCAAACATCCGAAAATCACGACACAACGTCGGATTAACCATCCGAAACTCACAACATGCTCTAATCAAGCATACGAACTCATGAAAGTAAGAAAGTGACGGAATCAAACGAGTTTAAGGAGAATCGAATACGCATGAGACAAAATATACCACAAGATGAAATTACGTAAAAGCATCATCGAGACCCGTCTACGCGGAGAAACTCCAAGAACAAAATAGGTTCAGAATTCCAAAACAGTGCCAAGCGAGTTATCCGAAACGAATATACACTGAAAATAGAAATTACTAAAAATAGAAAACGCGGATATTACATTCTACCCTCCTTGAAAGAAGTTTCGTCCCGAAACTTAAAATAGAGAGCGGCGGAACAGTCAAGGAAATAACTACTTGCTCAGCCCCAAATCATCACGAGCAAAGCGCGAATGCAAGGTTCCAGAAATACGATGAACTGACCTAGCAAGCATCTGATACGTGAGTCGAGACGATAAAACTGTATGGGAACACGATAAGTTGAGGTAGAGGAGTATGAATTTGGATACCAAAGCTCCCAGAGTTAAGAAAATCACAAAATAGTACAGACGTCCTGAAAATCTTGTTTCGAGCTCAACCAACCGCATCCAAGTTCATAATACATTCGGAAATGCTAATTACACGCGTGGGAATAATAGTTTCGAACAAAATTTGCAAGGATTTAGTTCAGATATGGAAAGACCACAATAATCCACGGGATTTAACAAAACAGCTCCGAAATTCGTTCGGAGGATGGCAGGCTAAGAAGAACAAGATAGTTTAAAATCTATCGAGAGGGTCATAGTTGAGGTACCAACAATGAAAGTCACCCAACACTGAAAATACTATGAAGAGTACGGGTAGTACAATTCCCCATACTAAGAAAACATTTCGATCCCGAACTTAGAACAACAAGAGTTGGTAACATAGAGCAATGAAATGAGGAACGATCAAAGTCACGATTGTTCAAAATAGCAACGACTAGGACATACTACAAAATATTCATCCTCCCATGCTAGACTCTTCAGAAGGAGACATGAGGTTTCGGGACATTCTTCGGTCACTTGCTCTGTTCGTCAATAGGGTAGCATTCTTTGCCAATTCGGAAATTATCTCACAATGCTTCTCCCGATGACCTTCACACCCGCACTGGTAACAAGTCAAGAGTGGAAAGGGACAATTTGCACGAACATGTCCCTGACGATTACAGTTGAAGCACCCTCCCTTCTTACCGAGAGTCACCGATGCTGGCTTGGGATTCCAAGCGCTCACTCCCGATCGCGATGACGACGCGTTCGAACGACGTGGGGGTTTGGGAGCCTTAGACTCTACACCGCCCAAAAACTTCCCAGATATCCTCGGTCTCTTGGCTTCGCTCGTGGGCTCGACCACTGATGAGATTTCATAGGATATCGTTTGATCTAGATACTCCTTCACCGTAGCATGAATCGTGGTCGTACGAACCACCTTGCCGCTTCCATTTCCATCATCACGTCCACGTCCGTCGTGGCTTGACATACTAATACGGATAACACCGATCAACAGTATTAGTTTATCAGACGTACAATATACCACAATTATCGACCCGAGTTTTAGTTAGCATCCTTAGAATAACGGTACTATCGTAAAGCATAAAGTTTTATGAAGTCAAGTTCGAGTTCCTCGACGAGGACGATCATTATATGTATGCACTTAATGAAAACAAATTTTTGAAAAAGGGGCTAGTCACGTTGCGCCCAAGACTTGTAACCACTGTCTTTTATTTCGGAAGAGGAAGTTTACATAATGACTCTAAAAATTATTTTCGAGTGATGAATAAAAGAGAAAAAAAGAAATCGAAAATTAATTCGTAACTAATTTGAAATATTTCAAAAATGTTGAGTCCCAATATCACAATTTTGAAAATCTTTCCTCTTCTTCCAAAATGTTTATTCGAAAGAATTTTCCACCGAGATACGTGACCATTTAACACGACGGTATTAAATCATGGCTTTACACAATGTTAGAAAATTTCAAAGCATTGTTTTAAAATATTCGTGATACTACAGCGCCGTGGGCCCCGTGTCGAACCCACTGTGCTAAAAATCATTTAAAAAAAATGATCAAAATGCCAAAAAGGCCGAAGTCGGTAATATTCTCAAATTCTCACAAAAGTCATTTATAAAATATCAAATACCGTCATAAGAATACTATCAAAACATGCAAGACCAAAATATCAAAACTCGGTTTGCAAGATAACAAAAACCATCTTAAAATACTCATGCGGTGGATAAAATTATCATTCGTAAATTCATTCTAATAAAGTACCGAAACAGATAAACATGCTCGACTTCCGAAGCATACTACGTAACTATTTATACTCGGACCGCATACGCATGTTATATCCTAAAACGATAATATCACCAACAAGTTCCAATTCCTAGTTCACATTAAGCACATTAGCACAATATAATCAAATACGTATATAAGGGGACTTACGATCGGGAGGCTTACCATCACGGATTGCCGGAAGATGATGTCGGAACCACGATACTAATCACAACTCTGATGCGCGCGACTTACACAAGACATGGACTTGACCCAACGGCCTAGGTTTTTCGCAAACCTAAGCTCTGATACCATAAATGTAACACCCCCAGAATACGACCGGGAATGTCACACGCCGTAGACCCTTATCACAAGGATCTACCAGGCTAAACTCCAAAAGACTACTCAACGATTGACCGACCGGGGTCAAAATTAAATAGAAAAACAGACCGACAAGGTCATAAACCAATTCAGAAACTAACGACATTCATATTACAATGACAACAATAAACTCGAACACAGAAAAGAATGACAACTTAATTTAATAAATGATAACTACACCCATGCAAGGGTGAATACTCGAACGACAGAGAAATACCGACTAAAATGATACAAAAGAAAAGACTCTGACTCTGGTGTGATTAGCATCGTCGTCTTCCATCTCCTTCCAAGCCAATCCAGTATCGCTCCCATTGCCAAAAACCTGAGCGCATAACAGGCACCCACCCCCCGAAAACTCGGGGGTTAGCAAACTGGAATTTTGCTAGTGCAAGTACATAATATACAAGATATACGAACAATAACAACACAAAATTCAACCATCGTGAAGCCTTAACACAAACCATACATTCCCAAAGTCAACACAGTATAGCACTCGCATACACAAGGTGAAAAATAATCACATAGTCATATTCTCTATATGGAACATAACGCCAATCAAACTTTGGACGAGCCCAAGGAGTCAAAAGATTAAGTTTGAAAATCCATTTTTATAAAAGGAAAAGTATTTTGATAAAATAGTTTGAAAACATTATTAATGACTCGGGTCGTCTTGGGGTTTTAAACAAAAATCGAATGGGGATGCTTTTGGAAATAATTTCAAAAAAAAACTCTCGGGTCCTTGACCCAACGTATGGAAAATGATTACCCAAAAACCAAGTCAACTTATTTGGGGTTCTCGACCCAATTTATAGAACACCGTCACAAACGAAATCATTACAACATCTCACAGGGTTCTCGACCCAATACACAGAATAGCACCACAATACAATCAAAGGTACAGAACTCTCATTCGACATATCCTGCTCAAGATCCCCGATTAATTAACCCTCGGAGATTTCGTCAAACCTCCGTGGTTAACTAACCCTGATACCAATGCTTTAAAAACAATTTGAAACAAGCTTTCAAAAAAAAATACGAATCGCGGTCTATATCAAGACAAACGTTAAGAGAGAGTTTGAAAGATTTTAGATACGAACATCGTTCGGTAACGGGGTCTTAGCTATCACTCGAATACCCGTAACCAATAAGCCTGCCAGGCGCCTCCACTGCCCACCTGTGCACCGGCGTTCACTCCACTATGTCGGCCGCTCCTTGAACATGTCACTGCGCCGGCGATCACTCCCGCAAGAGCCGCCCCTTGACACACGCATTATGTAACACCGGCGTTCACCACCCATATGGAGCCGCACATTGCAGCGTACACCAGGCCGGAGTTGCACGCCCCGCCCTCAGAGGTTCCCGGATATGACGTTTCTCACAACAAGTATCCACATTGTTCAAACATCAAGCACACGGACAAACGTCATAACAATTTTCAACTCGGTACATCAAGTCACACAATTTCTCCGCCAGTCCATAACCACCCAAATAAACAATAACACGCACGTTATCAAACAAACTCAATCAACACCGCACATATATCTCTATATTGCGACTCAACCGAATATATATACATTTATATATATAGATATATAGATATATATATATATAACCTTGCTATATTATACGAATAACTATCGTTCGTCCATCAATCCCAGTTGAGTACGTCAACTAGTGTTAGAATTCAACTCTCGTCGATCACTGACATAAGCATATATATCAATATACGTATACACATACATATATTTATCATATAACTATATATAAACACACACATATATATATATATATACACACATACATATACATATATACATCCATATAAACGCATACACTTCAACAACAATGATTTCACGCAGTTAAAATTCGTATATCGAGGTACTTGCCTTGGAAATGCGACGCGGAGGAGACGACGAAGGAATAGGTTTAGGTCCGAACAATCCCCTCAAATCCGACCCTAACACAATAATGATATACAATCAAACTCACTACATGAATACAAGGAAATTCCTCCTAGTTCTACCCGTTGGGACAATTTATCGAACACCAAGAGTGCGTAGGGGATTGAAATCGGTTAATAGTGAATTAACGGGATTTCATCCCAACCAAAAACAAGAAAACCAAGGGTCACGAGGGTACTATCAAAATCTAACAACAACATCGGTTAATTCGGATTAAAACACAAGATCACCACCAAACCCTCCCCAAAAATCACACTAGGGTTAAAGGGGTTCTTACCTCTTGAAGATTCAAGCCCTATGATCCGAAGAACACGTGCTAGATCCACAATCCGAGCTACGATCGAAGGAAGATGAAGAAAACACACAATCAAAAGGGTGGATGGAGAAGAAATCCCCCTCTCAACCCTCTCTCTCGCGCACGGTTGGAGAAAAGGAGGAAAATGAGCGAATCTCGCCAAACGCCGATTATAGCGGCGACCGCATTGTGTGCCGCGGCACGGGGCCGGTGGTGGTGGCCGCTCATTGTGCCGCGGCTCATAAGGAGTGTGCCGCGGCTCGGACTCGGCATGTGCCGCGGCAACTGCCGGTGTCTTGGGGCACGCGGTACAGAGGTTTTAGCGGCAGTGCCACGGGTGTGCCGCGGCGGACAAGTGTGCGCAGCGGCGACTGTTGTGTGCGCGGCGCACAATCCTTGTGCCGCGGCACTGCAGTGCACCTGATCGGCCAACAATCGGGTAATATGTGTGCGCGGCGCACAATCCTTGTGCCGCGGCCCACCCCCTCGGGTCCCAAAATGACGAAAATATTATCCGGAAACAGAATAAAAGCAATAGTAAAAGATAATAGGCCAACAATAACACGAAATCAAAGTACGGAACCCCAAAACGATCCGAGGTACACAACCAAAGTTGAACAAGGAACAAATTCCCTAAATTTCTAGGAAATTACAAAAACGGCCCAAACATCCGAAAATCACGACACAACGTCGGATTAACCATCCGAAACTCACAACATGCTCTAATCAAGCATACGAACTCATGAAAGTAAGAAAGTGACGGAATCGAACGAGTTTAAGGAGAATCGAATACGCATGAGACAAAATATACCACAAGATGAAATTACGTAAAAGCATCATCGAGACCCGTCTAAGCGGAGAAACTCCAAGAACAAAATAGGTTCAGAATTCCAAAACAGTGCCAAGCGAGTTATCCGAAACGAATATACACTGAAAATAGAAATTACTAAAAATAGAAAACGCGGATATTACAAGTAAAACGGACCGGACCAAAAACTGGACGACCCGACCCGAATCGGAGAACGACCCGGACCAGTGCCGCGGCCTCGGCGGCAGCGTCTTGCTCAGCGGCGCTTGCTTGCTACTCTCGCGGTGATGCATTGCCAATTTACGCTCTACTTCTTCATGATTCCGTTTTTTTCGAATTCGATTACAATTTTATACAAAATAAAATACATCGAAATTACAGCAATATTACACGAAAAAAATAAAATCCTAGATCTACCCGCGGATTTTCTCACGGGAAAAACCATTACATGCCTCAAACTGGGCCAAACCAACAATTGCATAAATAATAAAATTAAATAAATAAACCATTCACATAAACCATGATAATTGGATCATATTCCCTGCAAGAACACATTTAGCAAAATATTCCAACATCAAATTACATGAATATTTAAATTGCTATCAATTAATCACCAAAATTAATTAAAATAGCAATAGCCTAAAAATTCGGCTCCGATGCCAATTGATGCAAATAAAACGCAGAGGAAGCAAAGTTGGTTAACGATGATAAACGTGTTTTACGCATCCACGAGCATAAGATCTATATAGGCATGCTAATTAATTAATTACTAAGATTAATAAGTAATTTAAATATTATTTATTAAATAAATATGTTGGTAATTGAATATCCTAATCTAGATCTAAAATATTATAGGATATTACCTTTTGCTTTCGTATTGATCTCTTTGTATTTCTACCTTTAAACTTTCTAGAGTATGATCCGCCTTAAGCCGAACGTTGTGTGAGCAACAAACTACCGGATCTTGCATGGACAATAATTGGATCGGCCGAACTTCTTTGATATGTGATCACTCGATTTTTCTTTACTTTCTAGTATTGCGTGAACGCTCTTAGAAACTTGTGTGTTATCTAAATTGTAGAATCAAAGACACAAGTCTGGATCTACAATTAAACACAAGAAGAAAACATTGATCTCACAACCCTTGCAAAGTGTATCACGGCCGAACCCACATGTGTCCTATATATAGGCTCTTGGACTACTACTAGGGATCTTAAAGAGGATTAGGGAAGGACTCCCAATAGACCTCAAATTTCCTTATTAGGACCTTTCCTAATATATTGAGTCTATTAATATAAATTCAATCGACTAAATAATTAATATTGCACTTCCAACCCAAATTCCAATTTACAAAATCGGGCTCCTTATTTAAATATATTATTTCACGTGTTTAAGATATCGAATGTCCATTAATTAATTATAAGCTACTGATAGCTTTAATTAACTAATATCTTATCCAAGAGTAGTACCACTCGAACCTTATTATTATATCGGAATTAAATCCACCTGCATGGTTAATATAATAATCATCATCGAGCTCCTCAAGGGGATCAACCCGCACGAGTCGGGACACGATTTCTAGTAATAATAATAATTGTCATATAGATAATATTATTGCCCAAGATACGAAGCTTATTGAGTCGATCATTTTGACTCTCACCCATGGTAAATCAAAGCAATAAGTATTATAAATACACAATTAAATATTATATACTGAGAATTAAGAAATAATAATTATCCGAGATTTACGTTCTTCTTGCAGTCAGTACAAAAGACACTATCTCACTTCGATCTAGTTCAACGTATGCAAATACACTAATATATGCTAATAGTCAAGACCAACTAATCTCAAGCATACACTACAACCTTCTATATAATTTGTCTAATAATTATATAGGTTGTGAACTATTATATTGTTTTGTAAGGCACCGATAATGTGATCTTTCGTGTGACACCAACACACCACGTTATCTACAATATAAAATAATTAGACATTTCATTTGCATAACCATGACGTGAATAAATATGCAAAACATGTGATTTAAATGTAATTAATGTTCTCATAGGTAGTTACAGGGAAATAAGATAATACAAGCATAAAGTATGCTTTGCAGTATACAACCCTAACAAGAAGAACAGAAATTTCGGATAATTATTATTTCTTAATCCTAAGTATATAATATTTAATTGTGTATTTATAATAATTATAGCTTTCATTTACTAAGGATGAGAGTCACATTGATTAACTCAATATGCTTTGTATCTTGAACAATAATTTTATTTATATGACAATTATTATTATCACTAAAAATTGTGTCTCGACTCGTGCAGGTTGATAATGTCCCCTTTAGGAGCTTGATAATGATTATTATATTAAACCCTATATATGAATTTAATTCTGATATAATACTAAGATTCGAGGGGTGCTACTCTTGGATAGGCAATTAATTAATTAAAGATGTCAGTAGCGTAAATTAATTAATGAATATTCGGTATCTTAAATACGGGGAATAATATATTTAAAGAAGGAGTCCAATTTCATAAATTAGGATTTGGGTTGGAAGTGCAATATTAATTCCTTTAGTGGATCGAATTGATACTAGTAAACTCAACCACATTAGGGAGGGATTAATATGGTAAGTTGGGTTATACTAGGGGTTCTAATCCTAATCCTCATTAATATCTCTAGAATAGCCTAAAGCATATAAATAGGACATTAGGGAGGGGTTCGGTCGTGACATATACTTTAACACGAGGGATTTTGATTTTTTCTATTAAGTGTTTTATTGTGGATCTTGACTTATGTCTTTGATTCAACAATTTAGATAACACTTTAATTATGGTTATTAATTGGAATTACTTTAAGAAAAGAAAAATTGAGAGTTTGTGAGAAATAATTTCGTCCGATCCATCTCAAGTGTCAAGCAAGATTCGGTAGCTATTTGCGCCACAACGTCCGATTGAGGCGGAGAAGGTTTTGCGGAAGAGATCACAAGTAGCAACCATTTCGCTTCAAATGTTAATATTCTATGATCTCTTGGTCTAGGTTAGGATATCTAGCTTACCAACAGTATTATTTAATAAATAATAAATTATATTTAAATTACTTATTAATCTTAGTTATTAATTAATTAGCATGTCTAAGTAGATTTTATGCTCATGGATGCATAAAATGCTTTATTCAAATCATTCAAACTTCGCTTTTGCTATGTTTTATTTCAAACAATTAGTATCGGAGATAGATTTTTAGGCTTTTGCTATTTTGATTAAGTTTGATGATTAATTGCTAACAATTTAAATATTCATGTAATATGATGTTGGAATATTTTGCTAGAAGTTTTCATGCAAGGAATATGATCCAATTGTCATGGTTATGTGAATAATTTTTTAATATTTATGCAATTGTTGGTTTGTCCCGATTTTGTGGCATGTAATGTTTTTTTCCATGAAAAATCCATGGGTAGATCTAGGGTTTTATTTTTGTGTAATTTTGTTGTAATTCGATGTATTTTATTTCTATTAAATTGTAATCGAATATGAAAAAGACAAACTCACAAAGAAATAGAGCAGAATCGGGACACCCGGACTTCGATCGGCCGGACAAGAAGACGTGGTCTTTGTCGAGCGACACGATCGCTTACCGAGCAAAGACCGAGCCGCTTGACGAGGCCGGGCGGATCGTGGTGAGTTACTCAGATTTACCTTTTTCGTTCTCGGGTATACACATTGGAAACCGCAGCGTACATATTAAATATGGTGCCTTCGAAATCAGCTCCAAAAACACCCACAGACCTGTACAGTGGGCCGAAGCCCAGTCTAGGACAAGTTCGGATTTTGGATACTCCAGCACATGTGATGAACAAGGATACTGACAAGTTGGCATCTCGTACAAAGGTACGAGTGTTTATAAGATAGTCTAAGGGAACAAAAGGTGGCTTGTTCTATAGTCCCCATGATCAGAAGGTCATTGTTAATACCAATGTCCGATTCTTGGAAGAGGATTATGTGACTAGTCACAAGCCCATGAGCGAAATAATTCTGGAAGAGTTGAGGGGCGAGACCCCATCTATACCAATCATGCAAGCACCAACTAACACTGCACCACGTATTGATTTTGAGACTTTTACACCAACTCAGAATTAACCTCGTCGTAGTGGGAGGGTTGTTCGTCAACTGGAACAATTCATAGGCCTGAGAAAGTCTTCAGAATTAGTACTAGGTGAAGATGAATCATATCCATGGACTTGCAAGGAGGCAATCCAAGATAAAGATGGTGACTCCTGGAAAGTAGCAGTGGAAGTGGAAATGGGATGTATGGATTCCAATCAAATGTGGGAACTAGTAGAACTACCTGATGGGGTACAAGCCATTGGGAGTGAATGGATCTACAAGTGAAAAAAAGTAGGTGACGAGGAGGTTGAAACCTTCAAAGCGAGGCTTGTAGCTAAAGATAATACTCAGAAGGAGGGCATCGATTACGATGAAATCATTTTATCGGTATCCATGCTTAAGTCAATCAGGATTCTTTTAGCTATAGTTGCGCATTTGGGTCTGGAGATTCGGCAAATGGATGTGAGGACTGCATTCTTGAATAGCTAGACAAGGAGATCTACATGCGCCAACCAGAAGGATTCATTGTTGAAGGAGAAGAGCACTTAGTGTGCAAGCTTAACAGATCCATTTATGGATTTTATGCGCCAACCATTTATCGATTTGACGAGGTTGTCCAGTCATATGGATTCGTTCAATGCCCGAGTGAGAGTTTTGTGTATAAGAAATGCAATAGAAACATATTGGTGTTTCTTGTATTGTACGTAGATGATATCGTTCTGATTGGAAATAATATGAATGAGTTGTTGGATGTACGGGTATGGCTGTCTGAGTAGTTAGATATGAAGAATTTGGGAAAAGTAGGGCACATCCTTGGGATCAGGATCTTTCGTGATCGAAAGAAAAGAATCTTGGTGCTTATCTGAGACATCCTATATTGATACAGTGCTAAAGCGGTTTAGCATGGAGAATCCTAAGAAAGGTTTTCTACCTTACACGCATGGAATTCAACTATCTAAGGATTTGTAACCTAAGACACAAAAGAAGATAGATGACATGAAGTTGGTCCCTTATGCACCAGCAGTAGGAGGACTCATATTTGTTATGCTTTGCATTCGACCAGATATCTGTTAGGCCATTGTAATGAATGCTAGATATCATGTGAACCCTGGACTGTAACACCCCCAAGAGGTTCAGGGCATATTACAGCGTCGTGGACCCAACCCTTTGGAATCCATCAGGCTAACGCACAACTCGACATCACGACTGATGACAACATCATCAACATACAAACAATTTCACAATTTTAAGACATTCAAAACAAATAGACCGAACCCAACAGTAATAAATAAGATCTTTCCCAAACTAGGTCCACAAACAAATACAAGTCCAAAAGAAGAAAGTACTTGAGTACTGAAACAAATGACATAATTAATAAAATTAAAAGACAAGACGCCAACAAACGACCATTGAACAGAATCACCCTTGCCCATCATCCTCGTACGGTCCGCATGCTCGTTCGCCTCCATGACCTGTACCTGAAATACAAAAGTATTTCCCCCATTTAAGGGGTTAGCGACAACAGCTAGTGCAAGTACAATCCATTTGAACTACCATTCTAATCAAATGAAATATGCGCCAAAATCATTTTAGAAAAATATTTATATTCTGAAATATTACGATGCACGAGCACAAAACACGGTTCTCCAACAAAACATTTCAAAAGTTAACCGTTGGTACGACACTCACGGCCACCGCACCCCGCAGAGGCCCCGTCGGACCATCCCTGGGTGGTTAACCCTAGTTCATGATATGCATACACACGGCACTACGTATCTCCAGAGGCCCCGTCAGACCATCCCTGGGTGAACATATGCATTCACATCCACAACATACACGGGAAGCCATAAATCAATACTAGAATATGCATACAAATGTAAAGTACTTGCCTTTGAGACATCTTTGACGAAACGAAAAATAAACGACGACTATGAATGAACCGGAGTGAACAAGTCCGCTCCTAAACGAGATATTAACACGAATCAGTCCTAAACGACATCATTAACCGAACAGTATACGCCCACAACCCTGACTACCAACCATAGCAATACATGTACGGTCAAGACGGGCGAGGGCTTTCACAAAACCTCCCCGAATCGACAACTCACGGATCAAACATTGATGGAAATGGGTTTGGAATCACTCAATAACAATAATCGATAAGAAATTTCACAACATCAATGAACAATTCAAGTTTAGATAGACAAATTTCAAAAAAAAAATAACAAAGTTGGGGTTCTAAGCCAAAATACCTTGAATTCAGACGGAAGAAGATGGATTAGGATGATGCTACACTTCGTTTGGAGTGCAAAAATCGATCGGCAAATGAACTCCACGGATAGCTCTCCACAAATCGCCCTGAAATGCTCCATGAACTCAAAACGCGGACAAGGGAGGAGGAAAGAAAAAAGTGATGCGTCTGAAGTCAACCCAGGTATTTAAATACCTGACACTTGTTAGTGTATGTTAACATGGGAAGTTAACGTACATTATGATCTTAACGTATGTAACCTTATGTACTTAACGTACGTAAGGAATCGGCAGAAGCCACTGCCCAAATTGTGGAATGCGATAACGTACGTTATGGCTCAAAATTAATGTACGTTAATAGTACAGGTATAACGTACGTAAGGTAGCATGCATAATGCACGTTATGCATGCAGCAGTTCAGCACTGCAGAATGCAGCTCACTGCCCAAGAAGCACGAAAAGGAAAGCGGTAAGAGATGGAATACGAAGATACGGTTACGAGGTATCCACTACGTCGAACCTAAGTGCTAAAAGGAAATACCATTCCGACCACCCGAAGGTTCGGAATTCGACGACGGAAGTAAGTTTCCCTTAAACTTTGGGAAATTACAAAATGGCCCAAACATTCGAAAATTACGATACGACGTTGGATCATGAAACCGAAAGTCATAACATGTATAACTCAATCACACGGACTTATGGAAACAAAGAAATAACAAAATCAAGTGAGTTTTACGAGAATCAAACGTACATACGACAAGATCATAACATAAAGCATATTACGTAAAAACGCCTCCGAAACTCATCCAAATGGAAAAATACCAAGAACAAAATAGATTCAATACGTCGAAACGGCTACAAGCGATTCGTTAAAATAGACATGCACCCAAAAATAGAAACGGCTAAAAATAGAAAGTACGGATATTACATTCTCCCCCTCTAAAAAGAAGTTTCGTCCCGAAACTTAAGGATCAAAAGGTTTGGGTTACCTCGCACGCATATCTTCCTCCAATTCCGAAGTCGCTTCCTCCACTCCATGTCTCGACCATTGCAGCTTAACCAAAGGAATGTTTTTTACCTTAACTGTTTATCCCGACGATCCAAAATCCTCACTAGCCTCTCCTCAAACATAACATCCTTCTAGATTTCCACATCTCCAAAATCGATGACATGAGTTAGGTCTGGAACATACTTCCTCAACTGAGAAACGTGAAATACACTATGCACATGGCTCAACGATGGGGGTAATGCCAAATAGTAAGCCAACTCGCCAACTCTCTCCAATATCTCGAAAGGTCCAATATACCTTGGACTCAGCTTTCCCTTTTTCCCAAAGTGGAAAACTCCCTTTGAGGGAGACACTTTTAACAAGACATGATCTCCTGCTTCAAACTCCAAGGGTCGACGCTTAATATCTGCATAGAACTTTTGTCGACTTTGAGCTGCCAATATTCTCTCTCGAATCAACTCGACTTTCCTCCTAGTTTCCAACACAAGATCCAGATCGGTGCCAACTAAATCGGACGTCCCATTCCAACATATCGACGATCGACATTGTCGGCCATAAAGCGCCTCACACGGTGCCATCTTAATCGATGCATGCCAGCTATTATTATAAGTGAACTCGATCAGGGCCAGATGTTCCTCCCAACCACTACTCCAGTCTAGCGCACGCGCGCGCAACATATCCTCGAACATCTGAATGGTACACTCGGACTGTACATCGGTCTGCGGATGGAAAGATGTATTCAAACGCAAACGTGTCCCCAAAGCCTTATGTACCGCCTGCCATAAATACGATACAAATCGACCATCCTGTCCGAAATAATAGTTTCGGCATGCCATGAAGCCTCATGATCTGTGCAATAAATATACGAGCCAATTTCTATGGTCCCCAAGTGTCCTTGATGCCCATAAACTGTGCCGACTTAGTTAGTCGATCCACGATCACCCATACCATGTTCATTCCCGTCTTCGTCCTTGGAAAATTCGTGACAAAATCCATAGAGACGTCCTCCCACTTTCATTCCAGGACGGGAAGTGGTTTCAATAACTGGCTGGCCGCTGATGTTCGATTTTGACTTGCTGACAAGTCAAACACTTTTCCAGAAACTGCACCACCTCATTCTTCATGTCATTCCACCAAAAATTCTTCCTCAAATCTTCATACATTATACTCGAGCCCGGATGGACTGAGTAAGGTGACGCATGAGCCTCCCGCATAATGCCCTGCCTCAATTCTAAGTCGTTTGGGACACACAGCCGACCTTGGAATCTCAAAACACCATCTTCATGAATCAAAAATCCCGGGGTTTTCCCCTTAACCACATTTTCATGGAGTTGAATAAACATCGGGTCTTCTAACTGTCTCAATTTAATGTCGTTGGCTAGCGACGAAGAAATCTTAAGGGCGCACAACCGTCCAGCATTCCCTGGTAACACAACCTCAATGCTCAACCCATCGACTCTCGCTGGAGCCCTGGCTGGGCTGTGAGTAACTCGAGTGCCCGAAGCGATACTGATTTCTGACAAGGCATCTACCACAACATTTGCCTTGTCCGGATGATAAAGGATTTCGAGATCGTAATCCTTGATTAGCTCCAGCCACCTTCTTTGTCTCATATTCAGTTCTTTCTCTGTGAATATATACTCTTGTGATCGGTAAAAATCTGACACGATGAGCCATACAAGTAATGGCGCGATATCTTCAACACAAACACAACTCCAGCCAACTCAAGATCATGCGTAGGATAATTCAACTCATACGGTTTCAACTGACGGGAAGCATAGGCAATCGTCTTTCTGTGCTGCATGAGTACACATCCAAGTCCTTGCCCTGAGGCATCGCTATAAACTGAAAGGCCCTCATTAACGCACGATAATGTCAAGACGGGAGTGGTAGTCAACCGCTTCTTAAACTCCTCGAAACTCTTCTGCCTCTCATCTGTCCACACAAACTTCTCTGATTTCTGCAACAACTGAGTAAGCGGTCGAGCTAGTTTAGAGAAAACCTTGACAAACCTTCGATAATACCCTGCCAAACCCAAAAAACTACGGACCTCCTTCACGTTCTTGGGTGGCGCCCAATCCAACACTGCCTCTATCTTGTGTGGGTCCACACGAACACCCTCGGCTGAGATTACGTGATCGAGAAACATAACCTCCCGCAACCAAAACTCACACTTTGAGAACTTCGCATAAATGTGCTGAGTTCTCAAGATTTCCAACACAATATGCAGATGACGTGCATGCTCCTCCTCGCTTCTCGAGTAAATTAGAATATCATCGATAAATACGACTACACACTTGTCGAGATATTCGATGAAGACCTTGTTCATTAGCTGCATGAATACGGCTGGGGCATTGGTTAGACCGAACGGCATAACCACAAACTCGTAATGGTCGTATCTCGTCCGAAAGGCCGTCTTCGGAATATCGGAATCCTTCACTCAGAGTTGGTAATGTCCCGATCTCAAATCAATCTTTGAGAACACAATCGCTCCCTGCAATTGGTCATACAAGTCGTCAATCCTGGGAAGCGGATACTTGTTTTTTATGGTCACCTTGTTCAACTCTCGGTAGTCGATGCATAAACGCAGTGACCCATCCTTATTCCTTACGAACAAAACTGGTGCGCCCCAAGGCGATACGGTCGATCGAATGTAATTCGTGTCTAGAAACTCTCCCAACTGTTTCTTCAACTCAAGCATTTCGGCAAGTGCTATACGGTACGGCGTTTTCTAAATAGGGGCCGCACCCGGCTCTAAATCAATGGTGAACTCAACCTCACGGTCTGGTGACAAACCCGACAACTCATGTGGAAAAACATTAGGATACTCATTTACTACCGGAATAAATGAGAGCTTGACTCCCCATTCTTCTTATCTTAAAGCATAACACCAGTAACCAGTGCAACTTCCTCGAAGGAGTTTCACCGCTTTCATAGCGCTGACCAAGAATCTATGACTACCCCGTTTGCATCCCACAAAGAAGTGTTCAGTACCGTTGGAGGCTAACATAGAAATAGTTCTCGTTCTATAATTCATGATCGCCCCATGTCGATCCAACCAATCCTTACCAAGGATCAAATCCTCATCCTTAATGTCTACCACAATCAGATTAGAAGACCAAGCCCTCCCCGCGACACTCACCGGGAAATCTCTAATCTCACGATACCCCACAATACTATCTCTACTAGACAGTTTAACAACAAATGATTCACATTCAACTACACAATCAACATGCAGACGACGCACACAATCCAAAGAGATGAAAGAATGCGTAGCGCCAGAATCGAATAACACGGAAATAGGATGATTAAGGATGTGAATGGTACCTGTAGCTACTGTCACGTCAGGATCACCGGCTCATCTCATCTCATACACACGGGGCGGAACATACCCCACACTAGATGCTCCCCCTGTAGAAGACTGTCCACGTCCCCGACCTCTGCCGAAACTCTGCTGAGGCGGATTAGTTTTCGGAACCTGATTCACACTTGGTTCCCTCGTTGCGGGGGTTGACATCTGAGTAGATGGCGCCGACTCGAATCTCCACAATATGCAGCATGATGCCCCATACGACCACAATTATGTCACTGTAGCGGAGACCTGTCACATTCACTCATCATATATCCCGGGCGACCACAGTTAAAACAAGTATGACCATGAACAGGAACAGCCGGCACAGACTTAGAACCATGGCCTCGCCCAAATTACGGGGACTGATTCTAAAGGCTCACGGACCAGACTGAGTCTTGTGGTGCCCGCCAAACTACCTCCTAAAAACTGACCGGAAGTCTTCTGCTTCTTACCCTCTGCTGACATCTCCGTTGCAGAAAAAACATCTCATAGGCCATCACCTTGTTCTGATAGTCTTTCGATACACACAAGGCCTGACATATAGTGGCGAACCCTCGGTTTCATCCGCATGTCGAAGTGGCGGATCTTGTCCTGTTCGTCCCGGACCTGATTCATCACATAATGCAGTTGCTGATTATAATCTTTGGTTGGTTGAGAGATGGGACATCCTGGGGTTTCGCCTCGAAGAAGGATAAAATCCTTCCCTCTTTCACTGGCCACGGACAATACTCAGCCTCCATCAATTCCTGGAACTCATCCCACATAGCTGCCCGGTCATGCAGTTTCACTGCCTGCCACCACGTTGCCACCTCCTTGACGAGAAAGTATTGAGCAATTGGTACTTTCCTCTCTTCGGAGCAGTTTGCTGCCTCGAATACTTTTTCCATCTCAAATATCCAACTCTTCCAACCAGAAGGGTCGGAAGTACGATCGAACTATGGAGGATGCATACGAATCACATCCTGAAGCAACTTGTCGGTACCATATCCAGTAGGCAGAACCGGAGTAGCATTAGCTTGATTAACCAGGACCGCCTGAGTTAGTAGCACCATCTGATTCGCTACTTGATGTAGAATGTTAACTACTCGGACGTTATCATTAGCAATACCGAAGCTAGCAGACTGATCTTGCTGACCTTCGACACTAGGCTGAACACTGTTCGACAAAGACGACATTGCCGAACCAGCCTCAGAGCTATTGGACAGGGCCACCTCACAAGTTGCGCCACATCCCCTACCGCATCCGCGTCCTCTACCAGCAGGCACTCTGAAGAAGTAACTAGTGAGTACAGTTCAAACGCAAAACACATCATGATATTAAGAAAGGAATAACACATGATAACGCAACGAGTCAAGTTAGGAAAACTTACGAGCACCGGCGTACTGAGATGATAGCATAGTAGTGATACTGTTCGGAAACGACACTCGACTAAACCCAAATAACCGACATCCTAGGTATCCATAACCCGAAGCTCTGATAATGTATTTGTAACACCCCCAAGACGTTCAGGGCATATTACAGCATCGTGGACCCAACCCTTTGGAATCCACCAGGCTAATGCACAACTCGACATCACGACTGATGACAACATCATCAACATACAAACGATTTTAAAAGTTTAAGACATTCAAAACAAATAGACCGAACCTAACAGAAATAAATAAGATCTTTCCCAAACCGGGTCACAAACAAATACAAGTCCAAAAGAAGAAAGTACTCGAGTACTGACACAAATGACATAATTAATAAACTTAAAAGACAAGATGCCAACAAACGGCTATTGGACAGAATCACCCTTGCCCATCATCCTCGTACGGTCCGCATGCTCGTTCGCCTACATGAACTGTACCTGAAATACAAAAATATTTCCCCCATTTAAGAGGTTAGCGACAACAGCTAGTGCAAGTACAATCCATTTGAACTACCATTCTAATAATATGAAATATGCGCCAAAATCATTTTAGAAAAATATTTATATTCCGGAATATTACGGTGC
Organism: Orobanche coerulescens; assembly: GCA_033398695.1. Classification (NCBI taxonomy): domain Eukaryota; kingdom Viridiplantae; phylum Streptophyta; class Magnoliopsida; order Lamiales; family Orobanchaceae; genus Orobanche; species Orobanche coerulescens. Next base: position 20,450,567 of record CM065805.1, on the reverse strand, counting down.
ACGAGCACAAAACACAGTTCTCCAACAAAATATTTCAAAGGTTAACTGTTGTACGAGACTCACGGCCACCGCACCCCGCAGAGGCCCGTCGGACCATCCCTGGGTGGTTATCCCCAGTTCACGATATGCATACACACGACACTATGTATCCCCAGAGGCCCCGTCAGACCATCCCTAGGTGAACATACGCATTCACATCCACAACATACACGGGAAGCCATAAATCAAATACTAGAATATGTATACAAATGTAAAGTACTTGCCTTTGAGACATATTTGACGAGACGGAAAATAAACGAAGACTAGGAATGACCCGGAGTGAATACGTATGCTCCTAAACGAGAGATTAACACGAATCAGTCCTAAACAACATCATAAACCGAAGGGAATAGACTCACAACCCCGACTACCAACCATAGCAATACACGTCGGTCAACACGGATGAGGGTTTTCACAAAACCTCCTCGAATCGACAACTAACGGATCAAACATCGATGGAAATGGGTTTGGAATCACTCAATAACAATAATCGATAAGAAATATCACAACATCAACGAACAATTCAAATTTTTATAGACAAATCTAAAAAAAACAAAATTGACAAAGTTGGGGTTCTAAGCCAAAATACCTTGAATTCAGACGGAAGAAGATGGATTAGGATGACGATATACTTCGTTTGAAGTGCAAAAATCGATCGGCAAATGAACTCCACGGATAGCTCTCCACAAATCGCCCTGAAATGCTCCAGGAACTCAAAACGAGAACAAGGGAGGAGGAAAGAAGAAAAGTGACGCATCTGAAGTCAACCCAGGTATTTAAATACCTGACAGTTGTTAGCGTACGTTAACATGGGAAGTTAACGTACATTATGATCTTAACGTATGTAACCTTATGTACTTAACATACGTAAGGAATCGGCAGAAGCCACTGCCCAACTTGTGGAATGGGATAACGTACGTTATGGCTCAAAATTAACGTACGTTAATAGTACAGGTATAACGTACGTAAGGTAGCATGCATAATGCACGTTATGCATGAAGCAGTTCAGCACTGCAGAATGCAGCTCACTGCCCAAGAAGCACGAAAAGGAAAGCGGTAAGAGATGGAATATGAAGATACGGTTACGAAGTATCCACTACGTCGAACCTAAGCGCTAAAAGGAAATACCATTCCGACCACCCGAAGGTTCGGAATTCGACGACAGAAGTAAGTTTCCCTTAAACTTTGGGAAATTACAAAATGGCCCAAACATTCGAAAATTACGATACGACGTTGGATCATGAAACCGAAAGTCATAACATGTATAACTCAATCACACGGACTTATGGAAACAAAGAAATAACGAAATCAAGTGAGTTTTACGAGAATCAAACGTACATACGACAAGATCATAACATAAAGCATATTACGTAAAAACACCTCCGAAACTCATCCAAATGGAAAATACCAAGAACAAAATAGATTCAATAGGTCGAAACGGTTACAAGTAATTCGTTAAAATAGACATGCGCCCAAAAATAGAAACGGCTAAAAATAGAAAGTACGGATATTACATTCTCCCCCTCTAAAAAGAAGTTTCGTCCCGAAACTTAAGGATCAAAAAGCTTGGGCTACCTCGCACGCATATCTTCCTCCAATTCCGAAGTCGCTTCCTCCACTCTATGTCTCGTCCATTGCAGCTTAACCAAATGAATGTTTTTTTACCTTAACTGTTTATCCCGACGATCCAAAATCCTCACTAGCCTCTCCTCAAACGTAACATCCTTCTCGATTTCCACATCTCCAAAATCGATGACATGAGTTAGGTCTGGAACATACTTTTTCAACTGAGAAACGTGAAATACACTATGCACAAGGCTCAACGATGGGGGTAATGCCAAATGGTAAGCCAACTCGCCAACTCTCTCCAATATCTCGAAAGGTCCAATATACCTTGGACTCAGCGTTCCCTTTTTCCCAAAGCGGAAAACTCCCTTTGAGGGAGACACTCTTAACAAGACGTGATCCCCTACTTCAAACTCCAAGGGTCGACGCCTAATATCCGCATAGAATTTTTGTCGACTCTGAGCAGCCAACATTCTCTCTCGAATCAACTCGACTTTCCTCCTAGTTTCCAACACAAGATCCTGATCGGTGCCAACTAAATCGGACAGCCCATTCCAACATATCGACGATCGACATCATCGGCCATAAAGCGCCTCACACGGTGCCATCTTAATCGATGCATGCCAGTTATTATTATAAGTGAACTCGATCAGGGCCAGATGTTCCTCCCAACCACTACTCCAGTATAGCGCACGCGCGCGCAACATATCCTCGAACGTCTGAATGGTACGCTCGGACTGTACATCGGTCTGCGTATGGGAAGATGTGCTCAAACGCAAACGTGTCCACAAAGACTTATGTACCGCCTGCCATAAATACGATACAAACCGACCATCCTATCCGAAATAATAGTTTCGGCATGCCATGAAGCCTCATGATATGTGCAATAAATATACGAGCCAATTTCTCTGGTCCCCAAGTGTCCTTGATGCCCATAAAATGTGCCGACTTAGTTAGTCGATCCACGATCACCCATACCATGTTCATTCCCATCTTCGTCCTTGGCAAATTCGTGACAAAATCTATAGAGACGTCCTCCCACTTTCATTCCAGGACGGGAAGTGGTTTCAATAACTGGCTGGCCGCTGATGTTCGATTTTGACTTGCTGACAAGTCAAACACTTTGCCAGAAACTGCACCACCTCATTCTTCATGTCATTCCACCAAAAATTCTTCCTCAAATCTTTATACATTATACTCGAGCCCGGATGGACTGAGTAAGGTGACGCACGAGCCTCCCGCATAATGCCCTACCTCAATTCCAAGTCGTTTGGGACACACAGCCGACCTTGGAATCTCAACACACCATCTTCATGAATCAAAAATCCCGGGGTTTTCCCCTTAACCACATTTTCACGGAGTTGAATAAACATCGGGTCTTCTAACTGTCTTAATTTAATGTCGTTGACTAGCGATGAAGAAATCTTAAGGGCGCACAACCGTCCAGCATTCCCTGGTAACACAACCTCAATGCTCAACCCCATCGACTCTCGCTGGAGCCCTGGCTGGGCTGTGAGTAACTCGAGTGCCCGAAGCGATACTGATTTCTGACAAGGCATCTACCACAACATTTGCCTTGCCCGGATGATAAAGGATTTCGAGATCGTAATCCTTGACTAGCTCCAGCCACCTTCTTTGTCTCATATTCAGTTCTTTCTCTGTGAATATATACTCTTGTGATCGGTAAAAATCTGACACGATGAGCCATACAAGTAATGGCGCGAAATCTTCAACACAAACACAACTCCAGCCAACTCAAGATCATGCGTAGGATAATTCAACTCATACGGTTTCAACTGACGGGAAGCATAGGCAATCGTCTTTCTGTGCTGCATGAGTACACATCCAAGTCCTTGGCCTGAGGCATCGCTATAAACTGAAAGGCCCTCATTAACGCACGATAATGTCAAGACGGGAGTGGTAGTCAACCGCTTCTTAAACTCCTCGAAACTCTTCTGCCTCTCATCTGTACACACAAACTTCTCTGATTTCTGCAACAACTGAGTAAGCGGTCGAGCGAGTTTAGAGAAAACCTAGACAAACCTTCGATAATACCCTGCCAAACCCAGAAAACTACGGACCTCCTTCACGTTCTTGGATGGCGCCCAATCCAACACTGTCTCTATCTTGTATGGGTCCACACGAACACCCTCGGCTGAGATTACGTGACCGAGAAACATAACCTCCCGCAACCAAAACTCACACTTTGAGAACTTCGAATAAATGTGCTGAGTTCTCAAGATTTCCAACACGATATGCAGATGACGTGCATGATCCTCCTCGCTTCTCGAGTAAATTAGAATATCATCGATAAAGACGACTACACACTTGTCGAGATATTCGATGAAGACCTAGTTCATTAGCTGCATGAATACGGTTGGGGCATTGGTTAGACCGAACGGCATAACCACAAACTTGTAATGGTCGTATCTCGTCCGAAAGGCCGTCTTCGGAATATCGGAATCCTTCACTCAGAGTTGGTAATGTCCCGATCTCAAATGAATCTTTGAGAACACAGTCGCTCCCTGTAATTGGTCAAACAAGTCGTCAATCCTGGGAAGCGGATACTTGTTTTTTATGGTCACCTTGTTCAACTCTCGGTAGTCGATGCATAAACGCAGTGACCCATCCTTCTTCCTTACGAACAAAACTGGTGCGCCCTAAGGCGATGCGCTCGGTCGAATGTAACCCGTGTCTAGAAACTCTCCCAACTGTTTCTTCAACTCAAGCATCTCGGAAAGTGCTATAAGGTACGGCGTTTTCTAAATAGGGGCCGCACCCGGCTCTAAATCAATGGTGAACTCAACCTCACGGTCTGGTGGCAAACCCGACAACTCATCTGGAAAAACATCAGGATACTCATTTACTACTTGAATAAACGAGAGCTCGACTCCCCATTCTTCTGATCTTAAAGCATAACACCAGTAACCAGTGCAACTTCCTCGAAGGAGTTTCACCGCTTTCATAGCGCTGACCAAGAATATCTGACTACCCCGTTTGCATCCCACAAAGAAGTGTTCAGTACCGTCGGAGGCTAACATAGAAATAGTTCTCGTTCTATAACTCATGATCGCCCCATGTCGATCCAACCAATCCTCACCAAGGATCAAATCCTCATCCTTAATGTCTACCACAATCAGATTAGAAGACCAAGCCCTCCCCACGACACTCACCGGGAAATCTCTAATCTCAGGATACCCCACAATACTATCTCCACTAGGCAGTTTAACAACAAATGGTTCACATTCAACTACACAATCAACATGCAGACGACGCACACAATCCAAAGAGATGAAAGAATGTGTAGCGCCAGAATCAAATAGCACGGAAATAGGATGATCAAGGATGTGAATGGTACCTGTAGCTACTGTCGCGTCAGGATCTCCGTCTTATCTCATCTCATACACACGGCGCGGAACTGACCCCACACTAGATTCTCCCCCTCTAGAAGACTGTGCACGTCCCCGACCTCTGCCGAAACTCTGCTGAGGCGAATTAGTTTTCGGAACCTGATTCACGCTTGGTTCCCTCGTTGCTGGGGTTGACATCTGAGTAGCTGGCGCCGACTCGAATCTCCACAATATGCAGCATGATGCCCCATACGACCACAATTATGTCACTATAGCGGCGACCTGTCACATTCACTCACCATATGTTCCGGACGACCACAGTTAAAACAAGTATGACCATGAACAGGAACAGCCGGCACAGACTTAGAACCATGGCCTCGCCCAAATTACGGGGACTGATTCCAAAGGCTCACGGACCAGACTGAGTCTTCTGGTGCCCGCCAAACTTACTTCCCGAAAACTGACCGGAAGTCTTCTGCTTCTTACCTCTGCTGCCATCTCCGTTGCAGAAAAAGACATCTCATAGGCCATCACCTTGTTCTGATAGTCTTTCGATAAACACAAGGCCTGACATATAGTGGTGAACCCTCGGTTTCATCCACATGTCGAAGTGGCGGATCTTGTACTGTTCGTCCCGGACCTGATTCCTCACATAATGCAGCTGCTGATTATAATCTTTAGTTGCTTGAGAGATGGGAACATCTTGGGGTTTCGCCTTGAAGAAAGCTAAAATCCTTCCCTCTTTCACTGGCCACGGACAATACTCAGCCTCCATCAATTCCCGAAACTCATCCCACATAGCTGCCCGGTCACGCGGTTTCACTGCCTGGCACCACGTTGCCGCCTCCTTGGCGAGAAAGTATTGAGCAATTGGTATTTTCCTCTCCTCGGAGCAGTTTGCTGCCTCGAATACTTTTTCCATCTCAAATATCCAACTCTTCCAACCAGAAGGGTCGGAAGTACCATCGAACTATGGAGGATGCATACGAATCACATCCTGAAGCAACTTGTTGGTACCATATCCAGTAGGCAGAACCGAAGTAGCATTAGCTTGATTAACCAGGACCGCCTGAGCTAGTAGCACCATCTGATTCGCTACTTGCTGTAGAATGTTAGCTAGTCGGACGTTATCATTAGCATTACCGAAGCTAGCAGACTGATCTTGCTGACCTTCGACACTAGGCTGAACACTGTTCGACAAAGACGGCGTTGCCGAACCAGCCTCAGAGCTATTGGACATGGCCACCTCACAAGTTGCGCCACGTCCCCTACCGCATCCGTGTCCTCTACCAGCAGGCACTCTGAAGAAGTAACTAGTGAGTACAGTTCAAACGCAAAACACATCGTGATATTAAGAAAGGAATAACACAGGATAACGCAACGAGTCAAGTTAGGAAAACTTACGAGCACCGGCGTACTGAGATGGTAGCATAGTAGTGATACTGTTCGTAAACGACACTCGACTAGACCCAAATAACCGACAGCCTAGGTATCCATAAACCGAAGCTCTGATACCGTATTTTGTAACACCCCCAAGACGTTCAGGACATATTATAGCATCGTGGACCCAACCCTTAGGAATCCACCAGGCTAATGCACAACTGGACATCACGACTGATGACAACATCATCAACATACAAACGATTTTAAAAGTTTAAGACATTCAAAACAAATAGACCGAACCTAACAGAAATAAATAAGATCTTTCCCAAACCGGGTCCACAAACAAATACAAGTCCAAAATAAGAAAGTACTCGAGTACTGACACAAATGACATAATTAATAAAATTAAAAGACAAGATGCCAACAAACGACTATTGAACAGAATCACCATTGCCCATCATCCTCGTACGATCCGCATGCTCGTTCGCCTCCATGAACTGTACCTGAAATACAGAAATATTTCCCCCATTTAAGAGGTTATCGACAACAGCTAGTGCAAGTACAATCCATTTGAACTACCATTCTAATAATATAAAATATGCGCCAAAATCATTTTAGAAAAACATTTATATTCCGAAATATTATGTTGTACGAGCACAAAACACAGTTTTCCAACAAAATATTTCAAAGGCTAATTGTTGGTACGAGACTCATAGCCACCGCACCCCGCAGAGGCCCATCGGACCATCCCTGGGTGGTTATCCCCAGTTCATGATATGCATACACACGGAACTACGTATCCCCATAGGCCCCGTCAGACCATCCCTGGGTGAACATACGCATTCACATCCACAACATACACGGGAAGCCATAAATCAAATACTAGAATATGTATACAAATGTAAAGTACTTGTCTTTGAGACATCTTCGACGAGACGGAAAATAAACGACGACTAGGAATGACCCGGAGTGAATACGTATGCTCCTAAATGAGAGATTAACACGAATTAGTCCTAAACAACATCATAAACCGAAGGGAATACACTCACAACCCCTACTACCAACCATAGCAATACACGTCGGTCAACACGGATGAGGGTTTTCACAAAACCTCCTCGAATCGACAACTAACGGATCAAACATCGATGGAAACGGGTTTGGAATCACTCAATAACAATAATTGATAAGAAATATCACAACATCAACGAACAATTCGAGTTTATATAGACAAATCTAAAAAAAAAATTGACAAAGTTGGGGTTCTAAGCCAAAATACCTTGAATTCAGACGGAAGAAGATGGATTAGGATGATGATACGCTTCGTTTGGAGTGCAAAAATCGATCGGCCAATGAACTCCACGGATAGCTCTAAAGTCAACCCAGGTATTTAAATACCTGACAGTTGTTAGCATACGTTAACATGGCAAGTTAACGTATGTTATGATCTTAACGTACGTAACCTTACGTACTTAACGTACGTAAGGAATCGGCAGAAGCTACTGCCCAAATTATGGAATGCTATAACGTACGTTATGGCTCAAAATTAACTTACGTTAATAGTACAGGTATAACGTACGTAAGGTAGCATGCATAACGCACATTATGCATGCAGCAGTTCAGCACTGCAGAATGCAGCTCACTGCCCAAGAAGCACGAAAAGGAAAGCGGTAAGAGATGGAATCCGAAGACACAGTTACGAGGTATCCACTACGTCGAACCTAAGCGCTAAAAGGAAACACTATTCCGACCACCCGAAGGTTCGGAATTCGATGACGGAAGTAAGTTGCCCTCAAATTTTAGGAAATTACAAAACGGCCCAAACGTTCGGAAATTACGATATGGCGTTGGATTATGAAACCGAAACTCATAACATGTATAACTCAATCACATGGACTTATGGAAACAAAGAAATAACGAAATCAAGCGAGTTTTATGAGAATCGAACGTACATACGACAAGATCATAACATAAAGCATATTACGTAAAAAAACACCTCCGAAACTCGTCCAAATGGAAAAATACCAAGAACAAAATAGATTCAAAACGTCAAAATAGTTACTAGCGAGTCGTTAAAATAGACATTCGCCCAAAAATAGAAATGGTTAAAAATAGAAAGTATGGATATTACATGGACCAAGACACTGGATTGCTGTCAAGCATATACTCAAGTACCTGAGAAGGACTAGGGACTACATGCTAGTATATCAGTCAGATGACCTATGACCAATGTGTTATACTGAGTCGGATTTTTTATGAGACAAACAAAAGTCCAAGTCTACTTCAGGTTATGTGTTTACTCTGGGAGGTGGAGCCATTAGTTGGAGAAGTGTGAAGCAGAAATACATCTCGGACTCTACCATGGTAGTCAAGTACGCGGCAGCCTCTGAGGCAGCCAGAGACGCGGTATGGATCATGTAATGTCCGGTATTCTCGTTTTCTGTTATCGTGAATTGTTTGTGTCTTGACGTCGGACATTTTCTTGTTGACGAGAATCGGAGGGAATTCTATCATAATACTATATTTGTTTCTACCACATAGTCGTTGTGGTCGGGTGCGACTTGTTGTCGCGTGCGTTTCTTTGATTAAATGTGTGCATGTGATGTGTTGTTAATTACTCGTTGTTGTTTTGAAACATAGTCGGTGGCATTCGTGGGGCGTGTTTTCACGCTGTATATTCCTTCGTATTGCTTGTAACATTTCGCCGTTGGGCGCGATTTTTTTCGGTTCTTGTGTATCTCGTTGAGTTTTCCTGGCAGGATATTGCTTCTCCCTACTTGATTTAAGTTTCGGGACGAAACTTCTTTTAAGGAGGGTAGAATGTAATATCTGCAATTTCGGATTTCCGGTAATTTTCTTTTTTTCGGCAGAGGTCCGTTTCGACGACTCGCTTAGGACCGTCTCGTCATTCTGAGAATGATTAATTCTGCACTTTTTGTCATCCGAGTTCGTTTCGGTATTGTTTTGTTGAGTTCCGTGTTTATTAACGACTTTTCCGCACTCGAGTTCGATTCTCGTGAATCTCGTTCAAAATTACTGTTTCGAGTTTCCCGTAATTCCGTTTAACTTTGTTAGACGTGTTGTGAACTTCGGTTTGGTTATTCGATCACGTATCGTGATTTTCGGACGTTTTGGGCCATTTTCGTAATTTCGCAAAGTTTGGGGTAATTACCTTCGGTTGTCGAATTTCGAGCCTTCGGGTGGTCGAAATCGTGTGTTCTATTAGCTCTTAGATTCTTCTTTGCGAGTACTTCGTAACCGTATCTTCGGTTCGTATTCAGGTTCGGGTTTCGGGGTCGTTCGGATCGTCGTTGTGATTCTTCATTTTGTGCACGGAGGTCATTGGCCCGACTCAGGCGAAACGGCCCTAAACGGTGCCGCTGAGCGCCGTGTCTGCGCTGGTCGGCCAGACTGGCAGCCGAGACACGGCCGAGACACCCGGCGCTGGTGTGGGCCGTTTGCTGCGCCGTGTCCGGCAGCAGTATAAATATGGCAGAGCAGTCGGGTTTCACTCATTTTTTCTCACTCGTTTTCTTCCATTCCGTGGCTGAAACTTGATCAATCATGGAGGCATGTTGTTTTACAATAAATCCATGAAGTTTTGAGGTTCATATAATCAATAATCCGTCCTATAACATCCTTTGATCGAGCGAATCAGGTCAGATTTTCTAGAAATCTAATTTTGGGGATTTTGGGTATTTTGTTCGATTTCGTCCGTTTAATCCGATTTAACTTAGGATTGTGATAGATTGATGATTATTTAGATGTATTGTATCATTTACCTTGTTATTGCATGGTTGGATCGTATCGATTCGTTGTTTTGGTCGAGTTCTTGATCGACGCCTTGAAGGTGTCCGGTAAAATGTCATAGAGGGGTTTTCGGGTGTTCTACGATTATTCTTCCTCGTATGATCGATGATTTATTGATTATATGTTGTTAGGGTCGAATTCTTGTCAAGAACTCGAGTCGGAACCCTTCCGTTCGTTGTCTTCTTTGGGGTACGAGCTTCCCGGCCGAACCGTGTTCTTCGGAGCGTTTGGTAGCGGTTATTAAGGCAAGTATCTTATTATACGACTTGTATATTGCGACTAGTAATTACATATGATATGTATGATGATTTTGCTTGCCTTCGTAATTATGTTCCGTTTGAGTTGGTTGTGTTTTCCGTAATTTGAAGGCTTTGCGATAATAGTGTTATATTAGTATACGTGTTAGGCTTTGTGCCATTTGTGCAGGATTGCGACGTACATATGGGATGGTTGTACACTCGGTTGTGCAATGTGTTGTGTACCGAACGTGTGTTATGTTGGTTATGTGTTGTTGATTGACGATAGTTGTTGCGAGTGTTGAGATTGTGTTATGTGCGTGGGATGTACGATTTTGTGGTGATCAATGTGATTGATTAATTGTGCTCATTGTTGTATGTAATGTGAATGTGAATATGAATATGTGTGTGACCGCTAAGTTCACTCGTGTTGGTTCAACGGGACCTACGAGGATTCGTGGCAGTGGACTACGGGGTCAGAACTTAGTGAGGTACTGAGGTCCAATCGTGCTGGTCTGACGAGGCCTACGATAACGCATGGCAGTGGACCATGAGTTTCGGACACAGTACGTCCAACCGGGTGAGCTCGAAGGGGCTTACGGCGACACGTGGCAGTGGACTACGGTGTCAGGACGGTGTGTGTGATTGTTGTGATTGATATAGTCCGTGCGGGTTGTTAAGCCTACGGAGACACGTGACAGTGGATCACGGTGTCGGAATTGCTTATGTCTGGTTAATAGTCCGTGCGGGTTGTTGAACCTACGGAGACACGTGACAGTGGATCACGGTGTCGGAATTGATTATGTTTGTTTAATTGTGCGTGGTGTAGTCCGTGTGGGTTGTTGAACCTACGGAGACACGTGACAGTGGATCACGGTGTCATGAGCATGATTATTTTCAAATCAAAGTTTTGAAAGGAAAAGTTTTATGAAAATAAGCTTTTCCCGTATTGTAAACTGCTGAGTTATGAAACAAGATTTGGATTAAGGCCCTAAAGTTTTTCGAAAGGTTTTGTGAATCAGGAGTTGAGGTCTTAAAGGTTTTGAAAATCTAAAAAATTCTCGAGATGATAATCTTATTTTCGAATGCTTCATAGCTTATCTTCCCTTGTGAAAACCTCCCAGGAATATTTTGATACTTGATTATTATATTTGATTCACGATTATTATTTGCTTGTTACATTTCGTATGATTTGATACTTGCACTAGTAAAACAGTGGAGTTTTACTAACCCCCGAGTAATCGGGGGGTGGATGTCTGCTTGCGTGTGTACATGCGTATTCGGGAGCAGTCACAGGATTGGCACAAGAGGATGACGAGCTGCGATACTAATCATGAGTCGAGAGTTGTTTTGATTTTTGTTTTGTTGTCAGAGTTGATTTCAGTCTTCCGCTGTATTGTATATCGACCCCTGTGTGGGTAATGTTATTTAAGTCAGTTTTGTCGATTGGGTTGTGTGACCTCATCGGTCTGTGTATTCACGTGTAAGTGACCATATCGGTCTGTATCATTTTATTGTTTGACCCTGGCTGGGCAAGCATTTGGTTGTTTATGGATGTCTAGCCTGGTAGATCCTTGTGGAAAGGGTCTACGGCGTGTAATATTCCCTTATGGTTTTGGGGGTGTTACAGATCAAGTACTGCATGTAGGACTTAAATGTGATTCCCGATTTGCCAAAGGGTATTACGCTTTATTGTGATAATACCGGTGCAATAGTAAATTCGAGAGAACCACGAGCCCATAAGGCAAGTAAACATATCAATTGCAAGTACCATATCATACGATACTTTGTAAAGAAATGAGATGTATTTGTAGTGAGTGTTGCATCTGTAATATCCGGATTTATTACTGTGTATTTTACCTGTATTCGAACCCTGTATTATTCGGATTTGTGGTTTTGATTATTGGAGTATGATATTTCTTGCATTGGCATCCTTGTACTTAAGTGTAACATCATGCAAAATTTCTCATGCAAACTCGTGATAGCGCACGCTAAGAATGTAGCTTAACGCGCGCTATCGGGCTATTACTAGCGCACGCTATGCATGTAAGAGTTGCGTGCGCTAAGAACTCAATTATTGAGCGGGACGGCTAGCACATGCGCCAGCCGGTACATGGGTCCGGATAAGATTCCCGCGGACGAACCTGGACAGTTCTGAAGTCAACTCTTATTAGCGCACGCTAAGGAAAGCTTAGTAGCGTGCGCTAATTTGTATAAATGCAGAATATTATAAATGGGACATCAACCGTTTTGGCTTTCATTTCTTTCGCCCATTCTTCATCCTTGAGAGTTCAGAGAGCTTTAATCACCCCTCTAACACACTTAGAACGTACATTAGTGATCCTTGATTATTGGTTATCACTTGGGAGTAATCATTGAAGAGAAGTTACACCTTGGAGTGGCACATAACCAACCAGAGTCGGATTCTACCTGGTGATTCAGTGATTTCGGCATATTAAGGTATGTTCAACCTACGACCAGTCTTAAATTTGGATTCCAAGGGATATGCTGATCATGTTAACAAGATATTGAGTTTCATTGGTGAATTATTCAACAAACATGTTTAGAAGATTGGAATGTCTATAATTACGATATTATTGTTAGAACCTTGAAGTCAGAATCCTAGTACTTCAAATGATGAGAGAAACATTCTGAAGTTAACAATCCGTATGATTTATGTTATCTTTGTGATCATGAATTGAAGGTGACGTTATAAGAACTTAAGGGAAGAATCATCTCAGGAAATATCCTTTCGTATTAGCTGGAATTGTTAGTTCACCTCAAGATGAAGTCTGAATATGTATAATGATAGTAGAACCTAATACATCAACCGGAGATCACCAACTTCGCATGAGAATTGTAATCAAGATGGATTATGGTGTTATGACAATTATACGTATGTTTGCATCTTGAAGTTGTTATTATCCTTGAGATCATTCATAAGGGTTATGAACATAACATGAAGTCGGATAGCAAACATCAAAGCACCGAGGAATTCGTTTACTTCATCACCATTTGTATAATCTGCTGCCCTTCAGTGAACTGCCATGCACTCCTAGCGTGCGCTAAGCTACGTTAATTAACGTGCGCTATCGTGTATGTTTAGCGTACGCCACATTTGCAACTTAGCGTACGCTAAGTCATCAGGCGAGTTAGTTGGCTGACCAGTGAGGTACTGACCGTGCATGGTTAGCGTACGCTAGGCTGTGTGTATTGCATGCGCTAACGAGTAGCATTAACGTACGCTACATAGGGTGCGTAGCGTGCGTTAATCTATCCAGGCAGATTACATATTAAGGACTTCCTACCGTAATTATTGAATTGTTAGACGTTCGTACGGCATGAAATGAATTATGTGCTATTTCTTTTGTTAAGGTTCGAGCTTAACACGTGATTGATCGAAGGGGACGACCTTCGAGTATTTTGATATTCGTGGAAGTTTATTCTTGTCAACGAACCGAGGCAAGTACTCTAATTAGAATTGTTTATATTATGACAATTGTGATGTGATTGTATCGTGTAAATATGTTGTGAATATATTTCCACCATGTGTTGATCCGACGGGAATCATCATGGGAATCTATAGCTGTGTGCACTGGATCGTTGGACCGGTAGTTCCACCATGTGTTGGTCCGACGGGATCATCATGGGAATCTGTAGCTGTGTGCGCTGGATCGTTGGAATACCATCAGTATGTTGAAACCGTTATGTTATGATATGATATGATATGTGTTGTGAATATTCTCGTTGGAGAAACTTGTTATGATATAATTGTTGATTATATCACTGTCGTATGATTATTGTACTTGTACTAGCAGCGTTGTGCTAACCCCTTCGGGGGTGAACATTTGTGTATGTTCAGGATCCAGGAGATCGGGGAAACAACCACTGGAGATGCATGACGACGAGGGTGCAGAGTGATGTTCCGACCGGGTTTACTGTCTGTTGTTTGATGGTTATTTCAATAAGTACTCGAGTACGTCATCCGTTTATAATGTTTGGATTTTAATGATGTAATAATAACTCTTCATTGGATATTTGTATTTTCGGTTTTTGAACCAGACGGTTGTATTTTACTTCAGAAATTTCTTAAATCGGTATCTGTTATTTTCTTTTCCTTTAATCAGCCTTGTAAATTCTTACAAAAAGGATTTACGGCGCTGTAATATTCCTGAATATATCGGGGGTGTTACAGAATATGGTATCGGAGCTAAGATTATGGATATCTTGGCCGTTGGGTTAAAATAGGGGTCATTTATGTCGTTTGAGGTAACCGGCCGTGAATGACATCACTGCACTGCCTACGTGTTCATGCGAAAGGTGGTTGTAAGTTCCTAAACTCTATCTCATTCTTTACATGTTGTGTCTCTTTATACTCGAATATTAGAACGATGTTATTTCCTGTATATTGAGTATTTATGCTTACAGTATGTTGAGAGGCAGACGTGGACGTGGTCGCGGTCGTGGACGCGGACGAAGGAATGCTGAAAGGGAGGCGTCGCCTTCTAATCAGGCTAGTCATAGCTCAGGCGAGCCGCAACAATCCATCAATAACGAACCGGAACCTGGTGTACCAGAAATCCTTCGTCAAGTCGTGAACCAGATGACTCAGTTCGCTCAGGTCGTGGACCGAATGCAAGTGGCGGCAGGAATTCAGCAGGGAGATGGACAACAAAGGATTCCAGAAATGGGAAATCGAGGTGACCGATGGTTACAAGAGGTGGCAAAGATGCAACCACCCAAATTTGACGGCTTTTCCGAGACTCCCACTTGGGACCATTGGTTAAAGGAACTGGAGAAAATTTTTGCTGGAATTAATTGCCCGGACGACAGGAGAGCTCCTATTGCCCAGTACTTTCTGATAGGGGAAGCATTCGAGTGGTGGGAAGCTATCCGACCTGCAGATCATGATGACGATTGGACGGAATTTAAAATGATGATGGAAGCTCAGTATTGCCCTCGTCCTGTGAGGGAAGCCAAAGTTCGGGAGTTTTTCTCCACTCAGCCATCAGATGAACCCGTATCCCAGACGATTAAGACGTTTAACCAGCAGTTAGCATTTGTTCGACATCTGGTCAGAACAGATGCGGAGATGATGATTCATTTTGAAATGAGGATGAAACCAGAAATCCAAAGGTACATGTCCGGTTTTGAATGTACCACTCTCCGCCAATACCAGGATAAGGCGTTGGCGTATGAAATAAAAGAAGCAACAATGGAGAAGTTTATAGAGTCGAAGAAACAGAAAGTCTCTGGTACTTTTACAGAGCACAAGAGCAGTGGGCCCCGCAAGGCCCAGTCTTATTTTTCTTTTAAGAAACCCCCGCACCCATCTAAGAGCGGAAAGAATTACGGAACAGTGTCAGCCACGACGGATACATCTAGGAAGTGCTTTAACTGTGGTCGCCCAGGCCACCTTTGGCGTGATTGTTTGCGCACTCCAGTTACATGTTTTGAGTGCGGACAGGAAGGGCACCGTGCGACGTTTTGTAAGGACGCCACTAAGTATAATGGAACCCGTTCATCACAGCCAGTTCAGAAGGAAGCTAGTATCCAACAGACGCAGCAAAGTGTTCAGATGCCTCAAAATTTTGGCCGTGGACGAGGCAGAGGACAATGGGACTGAAAGGGGACATCGAGTGCCGGATCTGTTCCCCCACGTCTGTATGAGATGAGGAGGACAGACGATCAGGATGCCGCCGCATCGTGCATCCGAGATCCTTTCCCAACCAGTTAGCGTTTTATTCGATACAGGAGCTACGCATTCTTTTATATCTTTGTCTTGTGTAAATCGTTTGAATATTTCTGGTTTTCATGCTTGTGAACCTTATGTTGTTGGTTTACCGAGTGGAGAGAGGATTGTTGGGAACTTAGAGATTAGAGATTTTCCTGTATTATTTGGGGGTAGGAAATGGCTCTCAAATCTAATTGTGATAGAAATGCAAGGAGATGACCTAATACTCGGAGACGATTGGCTTAATCGATATGGAGCAATTGTAAATTACCGAAGGAGGAATATTTCGCTAATCGCTGATGATGGCTCCGAAGTACTGTTTGAAGGATGGAAACCAGGAAGCTCAGGAAAGTTGATCAAAGCAATGAAAGCTGTCAAATTGTTGAAACAGGGATGTATCGGACACTGGTGCTATGCAATGAAGAAAGAAGACGAGATTGTGGAACTTTTATCCATTCCTATTGTAAACGAATTTCCAGATGTATTTCCTAACGAATTACCTGGGCTACCTCCACGAAGGGATGTAGAATTTACCATTGAGCTGGAACCCGGAGCTACACCAATTTCTAAGGCGCCGTATCGTATGGCACCTACTGAAATGTATGAACTGAAGAAGCAACTGGAGGAGTTACTGGACAAAGGCTATATTCAGCCAAGTGTTTCACCCTGGGGAGCGCCAGTTCTTTTTGTCCGAAAGAAGGATGGATCGCTTCGACTGTGTATTGACTATCGAGAGCTAAACAAGATGACGATTAAGAACAAGTATCTGTTGCCACGGATTGATGATTTGTTTGACCAGTTGCAAGGGGCAACAGTATTTTCTAAAATCGATCTGAGATCAGGATACCATCAGTTGAGGATTAAGGAATCTGATGTTCCAAAGTCAGCATTCAGAACTCGCTACGGACACTATGAGTTTGTAGTGATGCCATTTGGTCTCACTAATTCACCTGCTGTATTCATGCAGTTGATGAACCGAGTGTTCATCGAATATTTGGATAAATTTGTGGTCGTGTTCATTGATGACAGTCTGGTATATTCTAAGAACCCGGAAGAGCATGCACAGCATTTGCGGATTGTACTAGAACTCTTGAGAAGCGAGCAATTGTATGCCAAATTTTCTAAGTGTGAATTCTGGCTAAAGGAAGTAATGTTCCTCGGCCATGTGGTGTCAGCTAAAGGAGTCCGAGTAGATCCTCAGAAGATTGAAGCAATCATGGATTGGAAATCCCCAAAGAACGTGAAAGAAGTCCGAAGTTTCCTAGGACTTGCTGGGTATTATCGTCGGTTCGTGGAAGGGTTTTCCAAAATCTCCCGCCCACTTACTCGACTCCTGCAGAAAACTCAAAAGTTCGAGTGGAACGAGTCGTGTCAGACTAGTTTTGACGAATTAAAGAAGAGATTGACGACGGCACCAATTCTATCACTTCCAAAGGGGACTGGAGGATTCATAGTTTACAGTGATGCTTCGAACCAAGGACTCGGATGCGTATTAATGCAGAATGACAAGGTGATCGCTTATGCTTCATGGCAACTGAAACCTTATGAAGTGAATTACCCAACACATGATTTGGAGCTAGCAGCAGTAGTTTTTGCTTTGAAGATCTGGAGGCATTATCTGTACGGGACTCACTGTCAGATCTTTACGGATCACAAGAGTCTCAAATACATCTTCAGTCAGAAGGAATTGAACATGCGGCAAAGAAGATGGTTAGAACTGATTAAGGACTATGACTTGGAGATTTTATATCATCCAGGCAAAGCGAATGTAGTGGCCGATGCACTCAGCCGCAAGCCTGTTTCTATTCAGATGCTAGAGACGCTGACCTCCCAACTTAGCCTTCAACGAGAGATGATTCGAGAAGGAATTGAAGTGTGGATACAAAAAGTCCAAGGACAACTGTGCGTGATGGAGATAACTTCATCATTAACCGAAGGAATCAAATCTAAACAAGCAGATGATCCTCTGATGATTCGGTTACGTGATGAAGTGATCAAAGGAAAGGCCCCCGGATTCATAATTCATGATGATGGAGTTTTGAGATTTCGTAATGCACTGCGTTCCCGATTTTTATGTTCTGAAACAGACGAATAAGAAGAAAGCTCACAGTTCGCCCAATACTATCCACCCGGCACCAAGAAATGTATAAGGACTTGAAGCAAAATTTCTGGTGGGGCAACATGAAGAAAGATGTAGTGGACTATGTTTCGAAATGCTTGACTTGTCAGCAGGTTAAGATCGAGCATCAACGGCCTGCCGGAATGTTGAAGCCACTCCCGATCCCTGAATGGAAGTGGGAGGACATATCGATGGACTTTATCACTAGTATGCCAAGGACCAAGACGGGAATGAACATGATATGGGCGATAGTTGATCGTTTAACCAAATCAGCTCATTTCCTAGGCATTAAGGACACATGGGGACCAGAGAGATTGGCGCGAGTATTTATATCGGAGATAGTTCGATTGCATGGTACGCCGAAAACCATTATTTCTGATCGAGACGGACGTTTTGTATCTCACTTTTGGAAAGCAGTTCATAAGGCCTTAGGGACCGAATTGAACTTCAGCACAGCTTATCGCCCACAGACTGATGGACAGTCAGAGAGGACTATTCAAACAGTGGAAGATATGCTGAGGGCTTGTGCCTTAGATTGGTCAACTACTTGGGAAGTTCACTTACCGTTGATTGAATTTACCTACAATAATAGTTGGCATGCTTCCATTAAGATGGCACCGTTTGAGGCATTATACGGGAGGAGATGTAGATCGCCCCTATGTTGGGATGATTCATCAGACTTGATCGGGACAGAACCAGAGATGATCGTACAGACTCGAGAGAAGATAGCCTTAATTCGTGAAAGGCTGTCAACCGCCCAAAGTCGCCAGAAATCTTACGCAGACGTACGTCGTCGCCCATTGGAGTTCAGTACTGGAGACCACGTACTGTTGAGGGTTTCTCCTACTCGGGGGATCTTCCGTTTCGGAAGGAAAGGGAAGCTGAGTCCGAGATATATCGGACCATTTGAGATCCTTGAGAAAGTTGGAGAGTTAGCATACAGATTGGCATTGCCGCCGTCATTGTGCCATGTTCATAACGTGTTCCACGTATCCCAGTTACGGAAGTATATACCAGATCCTAGTCATGTCATTGATTTCAGCGAAATCAAAGTTGCTCAAGATGGGACGTTCGAAGAAAGACCGGTCAAGATACTCGAGAGTCGAGTTAAGCAGTTGAGGAACAAACCAATCATTTTGGTCAAAGTTCAATGGTCACGCCACGGGGTGGAAGAAGCCACTTGGGAAACGGAAGCTGATATGAAGTCCAGATATCCCGAGTTATTTTCGTCTTGAGTTTCGGGACGAAACTCCTTTTTAGTAGGAGTGTATGTAATATCCGGATTTATTACTGTGTATTTTACCTGTATTCGAACCCTATATTATTCGGATTTGTGGTTTTGATTATTGGAGTATGATATTTCTTGCATTGGCATCCTTGTACTTAAGTGTAACATCATGCAAAATTTCTCATGCAAACTCGTGATAGCGCACGCTAAGAATGTAGCTTAACGCGCGCTATCGGGCTCTAACTAGCGCACGCTATGCATGTAAGAGTTGCGTGCGCTAAGAACTCAATTATTGAGCGGGACGGCTAGCACATGCGCCAGCCGGGACATGGGTCCGGATAAGATTCCCGCGGACGAACCTGGACAGTTCTGAAGTCAACTCTTATTAGCGCACTCTAAGGAAAGCTTAGTAGCGTGCGCTAATTTGTATAAATGCAGAATATTATAAATGGGACATCAACCGTTTTGGCTTTCATTTCTTTCGCCCATTCTTCATCCTTGAGAGTTCAGAGAGCTTTAATCACCCCTCTAACACACTTAGAACGTACATTAGTGATCCTTGATTATTGGTTATCACTTGGGAGTAATCATTGAAGAGAAGTTACACCTTGGAGTGGCACATAACCAACCGGAGTCGGATTCTACCTGGTGATTCAGTGATTTCGGCATATTAAGGTATGTTCAACCTACGACCAGTCTTAAATTTGGATTCCAAGGGATATGCTGATCATGTTAACAAGATATTGAATTTCATTGGTGAATTATTCAACAAACATGTTTAGAAGATTGGAATGTCTATAATTACGATATTATTGTTAGAACCTTGAAGTCAGAATCCTAGTACTTCAAATGATGAGAGCAACATTCTGAAGTTAGCAATCCATATGATTTATGTTATCTTTGTGATCATGAATTGAAGGTGACGTTATAAGAACTTAAGGGAAGAATCATCTCAGGAAATATCCTTTCGTATTAGCTGGAATTGTTAGTTCACCTCAAGATGAAGTCTGAATATGTATAATGATAGTAGAACCTAATACATCAACCGGAGATCACCAACTTCGCATGAGAATTGTAATCAAGATGGATTATGGTGTTATGACAATTATACGTATGTTTGCATCTTGAAGTTGTTATTATCCTTGAGATCATTCATAAGGGTTATGAACATAACATGGAGTCGGATAACAAACATCAAAGCACAGAGGAATTCGTTTACTTCATCACCATTTGTATAATCTGCTGCCCTTCAGTGAACTGCCATGCACTCCTAGCATGCGCTAAGCTACGTTAATTAACGTGCGCTATCGTGTATGTTTAGCGTACGCCACATTTGCAACTTAGCGTACGCTAAGTCATCAGGCGAGTTAGTTGGCTGACCAGTGAGGTACTGACCGTGCATGGTTAGCGTACGCTAGGCTGTGTGTATTGCGTGCGCTAACGAGTAGCATTAACGTACGCTACATAGGGTGCGTAGCGTGCGTCAATCTATCCATGCAGATTGCATATTAAGGACTTCCTACCGTAATTATTGAATTGTTAGACGTTCGTACGGCATGAAATGAATTATGTGCTATTTCTTTTGTTAAGGTTCGAGCTTAACACGTGATTGATCGAAGGGGACGACCTTCGAGTATTTTGATATTCGTGGAAGTTTATTCTTGTCAACGAACCGAGGCAAGTACTCTAATTAGAATTGTTTATATTATGACAATTGTGATGTGATTGTATCGTGTAAATATGTTGTGAATATATGTCCACCATGTGTTGATCCGACGGGAATCATCATGGGAATCTATAGCTGTGTGCGCTGGATCGTTGGACAGGTAGTTCCACCATGTGTTGGTCCGACGGGATCATCATGGGAATCTATAGCTGTGTGCGCTGGATCGTTGGAATACCATCAGTATGTTGAAACCGTTATGTTATGATATGATATGATATGTGTTGTGAATATTCTCGTTGGAGAAACTTGTTATGATATAATTGTTGATTATATCACTGTCGTATGATTATTGTACTTGTACTAGCATCGTTGTGCTAACCCCTTCGGGGGTGAACATTTGTGTATGTTCAGGATCCAGGAGAGTGGGGAAACAACCACTGGAGATGCATGACGACGAGGGTGCAGAGTGATGTTCCGACCGGGTTTACTATCTGTTGTTTGATGGTTATTTCAATAAGTACTCGAGTATGTCGTCCGTTTATAATGTTTGGATTTTAATGATGTAATAATAACTCTTCATTGGATATTTGTATTTTCGGTTTTTGAACCAGGCGGTTGTATTTTACTTCAGAAATTTCTTAAATCGGTATTTGTTATTGTCTTTTCCTTTAATCAGCCTTGTAAATTCTTACAAAAAGGATTTACGGCGCTGTAATATTCCTGAATATATCGGGGGTGTTACAGCATCAGAAGATAATCTTGCTGGTCCTTTCATGAAAAGCTTACCCTCAAAAGTTTTTGAAGGGCATGTGGAAGGAATGAGATTACTGTGTGTGGCAGCATTGCTTTGAGTATAAGTGGGAGATATGATAGACTATGTAATAGGGTAGTATACTTAAAAGCATACTTTGAGTATAAGTGGGAGATTATTAGGGTTGTATACTGCAAAGCATACTTTATGCTTGTATTATCTTATTTCTCGGTAACTACCTATGAGAATATTAATTACATTTTATCACATGTTTTTCATATTTATTCACATTATGGTTATGCAAATGTATTGTCTATTTATTTTACATTGTAGATAATATGGTGTATTGGTGTCGCACGGAAGATCACATTATCAGTACCTTATAAAATAATATAATAGTTCAAAACCTATATAATTACTAGACAAATTTTATGAAATGTTGTAATGTATTATTGAGATTAGTTGGTCTTGACTATTAGCATGCATTAACATATTTTCATACGTTTAACTGCATCGCAGTGATATAATATCTTCTGTACTGACTGTAAGAAGAACGTAAATCTCGAAAAAATATTATTTCTTAATTTTAAGTATATAATATTAAAGTGTATTGTAATAATTATTGCTTTGATTTACCATGGGAGAGAGTCACATCGATTGACTCAATATGCTTTGTATCTTGGGCAATAATATTATTTATATGATAATTGTTATTAAAACTAGAAATCGTGTCCCGACTCGTGCTGGTTGATGATGTCACTTTGAAGAGATTGATAATAATTGTTATATTAAACCCCTCCGTTGGATTTAATTCCGATATAATAATAAGGTTAGAATGGTACTACTCTTGGATAAGCAATTAATTAATTAAAGTTGTCGGTAGCTTAAATTAATTAATGGACATTCGATATCTTAAACACAGTAAATAATATATTTAAATAAGGAGTCTGATTTCGTAAATTAAAATTTGGGTTTGAAATGCAATATTAATCTTTAGTGGATTGAATTGATATTAGTAAACTCAAACATATTATGAAGGGCTTAATATGGTAGGTTGGGTTATACTAGGAGTCCTAACTTTAATCCTCCTTAAGATCCCTAGAGTAACTCAAAGCCTATAAATGGGACATTAGGGAGGTTTCGACCATGGCATATACTTCAACACAAGGAATTTTGATTTTTTATTCTAAGTATTTTATTGTGGATCTTGACTTATGTATTTGATTCCACAATTGAGATAACACTTTAATTCTTGTTATCAATCGGAATTACTTGAAGAAAAAATAAAAATCGAGAGTTGTGGGAAATAATTTTGGCCGATCCATCTCAACTGTCAAGCAAGATTCGGTAGCTCTTTGCCCATAAAACATACGGATTGAGGCGGAGATATACTCTAGAAGGTTTTGAGGAAGAGATCAAAAATAGCAACCACTTCGCTTCAAAAGGTAATATTCTATGATCTCTTGATCTAGATTAGGATATTTAGTTTACCAATAATATTATTTAATAAATAATAAGTTTCATTTAAATTGCTTATTAATCTTAGTATTAATTAATTAACATACCTAAATAGATTTTGTGCTCGTGGATGCATAAAACACTTTATTCAAATCATTCAAACTTCACTCCCGCTGCATTTTACTTCCAATATATGCTTCTTTAACCGCAAGTATAACAATTTTGGCCTTCTTTTGGAGTACCCATTCCCGAAGGCAGGAGGTGGTCCACGTAGTTGGGCTCCACTAGGATCGGGGGCGAGCCACCTTGCATCTTCCACACATTGGAACAACGACCTCGTCTTTTCCCTCGCTTGCTCGTGTCATGCACTCACGGTACTTGCCGAAACTGAGCAGCATTTTTGACGTGGTGCCTTCCTGTAGGTAGCCTTATTCACTTCTTGAATCGACTTCGTACCAGTTGGGTGCAGATTACAGTTGAGAATGATCTCATGATACCTTTATTTTTTTCTCGAGGTGGAAGATAAGGTCGCTAAAATTTTTAATTCTCACTTTCTCATAGGTAGCACGCAGCTGGTGAGCAATCACAGTTGCTCCCATGGTAAATGTGTTAAGAGTCTTTTCGATCAAGTCTTGATCAGACTTCTTGACACCACAACCAAGATCAGCATGAAGATCGAGGATGACTTGATTATATGCCTTCATATTCGCATAATTCAAGAACCAGATTTGCGCCTGTTGAAGTTGCAATTCAGTAAAGCGTTGATCATGCACATTACTAAAACATTATGTGTATCCCATAGCTCTTTTAGTTTGCAAATTCATAACACTATTTCAACCATGGATGTATATGTCTAAGTAAGTAAACCAGTGCATTATCCTTGGTTTCCTCGCTCGGTTCCAGATTGGCAGGCTCATTAGAGGGAAAGATGGCGATAGTAAATCTCTTACCGACGAACGCCAAGCCAATATTTGAGGCCCACCTATGGTACTCCTTACCATCATGGTCAAGAATTTCGAACTTCGGGTGAATAATGGAGCTTTGTGCCATCTACAAGATATAAACAAGATGATTTTTAAAAGCTGTAACATAATTGTTACTCAATATACTTTCATTAATTATTGTTAGTAAAATTGACAAAAACGATGATATCAAATCGCACCCAGATATGTGGTGTATAACGGTTTGATTCACACTCCATGGTCTGAGAAATATTTACCCTCCAAAAAGAGGAAAAACGGAGTCTAAATAAATGGATTGAGAAAGGGCAGATGTATAGAACCTTTCAACGAGATAGTGTTTTTTCAGTTCTCTCAAAATGGAACCTATTCAAATAATATATGCCATGGTTCCTTACTTCGACAGGGTACAAATATCTAAATTTGATATTTTAGATACTTTGCATAACTATTTCCGGTACTAATAAGTAGTAGTCAAAATTTTGTATCCATTTTTCATGATATTATGCTGGAAAAATGAATGTCATGGCGAATTATTTAACATGCCAACTATTAAACAACCTATTAGAAACACAAGACAGCCAATTCGAAATGTCAAAAAATCCCCCGCCCAGGGGGATGTCCTCAGCGTCGAGGAAGATGTACTAGGGTGTATGTGCGACTCGTTTGGATCATGAGCCTGATGCGAATAAAGCAATAAAACCGCTTTCCATTATGAATAATCAATACCCGGTAATAGGATATAAGTAATTGCCTCGTAGATCCTATATCTATCTATATGCATAAGCAATTATGTGAAGAGGATTCTTATTTGTACAAATGGTACTTCGAACAACCACATGTATCAGCCTTCAACAATTCCGTGACTCCCCTGGGACCATCACATAGTTTTCATCGACACACAGAGATACCAACTTCTCTCGCGGTCTCATCCACTACAAAGTAGTGTAGGAGATAAAGAACTCAAGAACCCGTATCCCCAAAAGAAAATTTCCCAAAAAAGAGAGAATTAAAATAGGGACAAGTTTAGATAATTACCTCGAATTTTAAATTTTGGCATGTGATATGGAGCAATCGGCGATGTGCTCCGATCAGTCGATTGGTACTCGATGCGACGACATGAAACCGGGGGTGAAATTTTGGTGGGTTTGGAAAGTCACAAAAAAAAAGTCAAATTCGGTGTTTGGAGACTTCAGACCGAAAAATAACACCGGGTTGAGTCAGATCGGGTCAGGTCTTGGCACAGCAGATCGGCTAGCAGGCGGTGGTGCTCGGTCGGACGATCTGTACTGTTGGAGGGTCGGGGCTGGTCTGGGTTTGATAGTGACAACGGTTCGCGGTTGTAATATCCGCAATTTCGAATTTCGGTAATTTTATTTTTTCGGCAGAAGTTCGTCTTGACGACTCGCTCCTGACCGTTTCGTCATTCCGAGAATGATTAATTCTGCACTTTTTGTCATCCGAGTTCGTTTCGGTGTCGTTTTGTTGAGTTCCGTGTCCTTAATCGACTTTTTCACGTGGGAGTTCGACTTTGTAACGTCACCATTAATTCTTGGAAACTCCAAAAATTCTGAATCTCTGCAACATTATAGAGCATCGAGTTAGCTTTCCAATGGTTCAAACGGTGAGTCAATCGGAGTCCGGACGAGAGAGTTATGGTCGTTTTAGCTCACCCGCTCGTTATTGGCCGATCACTGCCGGCCGAACTCGGCCGTGTCGTCCGACACGGCCCATGCCGTACTCGTCCGGAAATGCCGGAAGTTTCTGTCTCAGGACCCGACCGTGTCGTCCGACACGGCCCGTGCCGAACTCTTCCGGATAAGCTGACCGAAGCTGACACGCCCGACCGTGTTCCGTGACACGGTCGAGTCGTGCGAGTCATTGCCGCCGACGGGTCACTATCGGAAGGCCCTCCGCGCCGCGACCGTGTCAAGCAAGACACGGTCGAGTCCTCGCGGTCAATCTGCGCGCCACGACCGTGTCGAGCGGACACGGTCGAGTGTCGGCTTTATTTAAGGCACAGCGGCGTTTTTCTTGACCATTTTCTCATTCTTTTCTTCCGTACGCGGTTGTGGGTGTGTGAATCTTCTAGAGATGTTGTTGGACAATGAATCCATGAAGTTTTGAGGTTCATATCATCAATCATCCGTCCTATAACATCCTCCGATCTACCGATCGAATCGATTTCCTAGAAATCTAGTTTGGGGAAATTGGGTGTTTTGGCTGTTTTCATCCGTTTAATCCGATTTAACTTAGGATTATGATGTATTGATGAATATTTAGATGTATTATATCATTTCCTTTATTATTCCATGGTTGGATCGTATCGATTCGTTGTTTGAGTCGAGTTCTTGACCGACGCCTTGAAGGTGTCCGGTAAAATGTCTTAGAGGGGTTTTCGGGCGTTCTACGATTATTCTTCCTCGTATGATCGATGATTTATTGATTGTATGATGTTAGGGTCGTGTTTCTTGCGAAGAAACCGTGTTGAACCCTTTCGTTCGTCGTCGTCTTCCGTTTCGATAGCATTGGGCGTTTCGAAGCTTTCCGGTTGAGCCGTGTTCGTCGGAATACTTGCGTACCGATTTTGAGGCAAGTATCTTGCCCATACATTTTATATTTCATCGGCATAATTATTGATAAATGATTTTATGCGAAATCCAATGTTTAATGAACGTTAAAAAGGATCGGTATGTCCTCGATAAATATTGTCTTTCAACGATAATTCGAATACTTCGTGAATGGATATGTTCTCGAAATATGTGTGTTAGTTTCGTACGTTGAGAGACGTTATAATCGCATTGAGTATAATAGACCATAATTGCTTGCCTAGGATTGTGTATTGAATTGTATGTTTGTTCGGTGGGTATTCGACATGATGTGATGTTAGTCGTTACTCCTTTGAAAGGAGGTTGTGATGCTTAATGTGGCTTGTCTTGATAATCGACTATTGTTGTGTGCTTGTTGTATGTGATGTGCCTCCGGGTAGGATTGTTGAATCTCCGGGATCCATACTTGCTAGTATGGGTCGGGCAAAACCGTAGGGTTATCCAATACGGGTATGTCTTGCGGGGACTCCGAGGTTCGTGGCTTGCTAGCCCGATGCCGGGATAACTTGTGGGGTTATCATCGGGTATGTCTTGCGGGGACTCCGAGGTTCGTGGCTTGTTAGTGCGATGCCGGGATAACTTATGGTTGTGGTTTGGTTGTGATATTCGTGTCGTGGAGACATGTGATTTGATATGTTTTTCCTATTGGGTTATTCACTCGGGTTTGTTCTTCGGGAGCATCTGAGGTTCGTGGCTTGTTAGAACGGGACACGAATAATCCTTAGGAACATGTGATTTGTGATTTGGGTCACGGACCCCGTGTTTTGTGAAATGGGTTGTGAACCCCGCGTATTGTTACCGGAACTTGAATTTTGGAAAATGACTTTTGGGCTGTGTCCCTAAATGTTTTCGAAAGGTTTTAGAATTCTTATATCCCAAATGTTTTCTAAACTCCCGAGATCGTCAAATATTTTGTAATATGGACATTGAGTTATTTCCTACCTTTCACGTTTTGAATGGTTTGATCAAGTGAATTTTCTCGGGAAGTATATTCGCGATTATTCTGTTTTTGTGGAGTATGATATGTATGGCTTGTTTTCGTATTTAATACATGCACTAGCAAAACAGTGGAGGTTTGCTAACCCCAGTATTCGGGGTGGATGTCTCAGTGCATTCGTGTTTTGGAGCAGAGCACGGGTCGGCACGAAGGATGATGAAAGATGAAGCGATACTAATCACACGAGGATCCGTATGATGTTATTGGTTTAGTTGCATTTTATTTCATTGCAGTATTCTTTCCCCGTTGTACGGGAGTGTGTTGTATTCGACCCCTGCGTGGGCATGTATTGTAATTGAGTTGTATGTATTTATTGAAAGGCCAAATCGGTCTACTGAGTCTTTTTAGCCTTAAAGGCATTGTCGAGTTGTTCGTTTGTTGTTACCAGCCTGGTAGATCCTTGAGGAAAGGTTCTACGGCGTGTAATATCCCTGAGCGGATTGGGGGTGTTACAGAATGGTATCGGAGCTTAGGTTGTGGAAACCTAGGCTGTCGGGTCAGTGGTGTCTATTGAGTTTTTGTCTCGTCGGATTTTATCTGACTGAGTCGTGTCGCGACGCGTCGTCTGAGTTTGTTGGTCGTGATTAGTATCGTGGGCGATCATCATCTTCGTGCGACTTGTGGCTGTAAGTCTCCCTTCTTTGTGTTGAGCCTCGTGTGACACGAGCTATTTTTATGATTATTTGTTAAGTGACGGGATCCTCTTATGGATTTTGATTTCTTGATACGTGACTATTTGACTCTCATATTTCGTTCGTATGATGAGTATTGTTGCTGGACTGTACATGTCGAACTGTATTTCTTTTATCCGCTGCGTGAGTTCTTTCGTAATGGATTTCGGTATTTTACCGACTGAATTTTATTTCGAAATCAATTCCCTTAACCGAGTTTTTGGCATTATGGCCTTGATCATTTTGGCGAAATTCTTATGACGGTATTTAGCATGTTGTAAAATGGCTTTTATGAGTTTTTGAAACATTACCGTCATCGGCCTTTTTGGCATTTTTGTAAATGGTTTTTAGCCTGGTGGGTTCCGGCGTGGGACCACGGCGCTATAATGTTCTGTGTAATTACCTGAAATTTTTGGGCATTCTAGCCCATTGAATTATTTTTGAAAACCTTGAGTATCTTAGAAAATTAAAATTCGGGACGTACTTTTAAAACGAATTATTTTCTCGCAGTACTTTCAAGGTGCCTTCTAGTACCGTAATATGTTTCAAAATCATTCCAATTGAGGACCAAAATATTTTGAGATATTTTCAATTACTTTTAGAAATGCAGTTGCTTAGACCCAAGTGTCGATTATTCTGAAAGTTTTTCACTACGAGAAGGTGTCCTCATTTTTGTTCAAACACAAGATGATTTTCAAAGTCTCGAAAATGATGTTTGTTCAACTTTTTGTAAAATGATACTCAAGAGCAACTGGTGTTTCCAAACTGTCTTCAAAGGTGGTTTTTGTTTTTAAAACCTACCATTCCTGTTTGCGGACCGGAAATGCGTGTATGGTTTTCGAACTTTCGTTACGGTGTCAACCCCGAATTGTGATTGAATTGGTGGCGTGAGCGTCGAGTCGTTCGCCACGCATATGTTTTGTTGGCCCTCTGTGAGAGGTGTGAACCGGTGTTCTTGTTTATCGCCTCGTGGTGATTTGCGTGTTGTCGCACTAGTGAGAGTTGTTAAAGCACGGATTTTTGTGCGTTATACACATGGGTGATTGTTTCATGATGTTTGTGATTGTGTCTTTGGTCGTTCGGGATGTTGTAATCGTCGAATGATGCCGTTGTTGTTGTGATTTTTGTATGCGTTGATATGTTATGCTGAGTTGGCATCTCCGGTATGTTGTTTTGCGGTGTTTTGATCCATTGTATCGAGCATTTGTATTTTCGGTATGCCGAGCCGAGACGCTTCAACCGTAATGTGCGGGGCATGCACGTGTATATTGTCCTTCTCGTCGGTAACACATTTCAAGTGTGGACTCGAGGACACCGAATTCAATTTTGCGAATTGGCTCCGAGACTTTCGGAGTTCGCGCTTCAAATGATCATCGGAATCGGCCTTGAGAGGCCTTTGAAAGATGTTTACATCGATTTGCTTGTTGTCTTTGTCACCTTGATTTCGTGTTGTGAGTTTGAAACGACACTTCTTTTAGAAGGTCGAATATAATACCGTATTATTTTTGGACACTGCATTTCCTCTTTCTCGTGTCTATCGACTCGCTCGTGTTCGTTGACACTTTACGAACTTGTTACGTATTTCGGTTTCATCGTTCGAGCAGTGTGATCTTGTTTTTCGTTTATCATTGTGACTTTTCCGAGTCGGTTCGATACTTGTGAACCTTGTTCGGATGTAACATCTTTTGGTTCTACTAGTTCTTTTATTCGAAGTGGATCAGATTTTGAACTTCTGTATATTCTACTTTGTCGACTCATTTATGTTCGTTGACATTTCTGAGCTTGTCCTGCCCCTTGTTTTTGTTTATCGAACGAGTGTGGCATCATTTCGGAATAACTCGTTTGTCGTTGTGACTTTTCAATTTCTATTCCCTTTCATGTGGATCTTATGTGAATACATACGTTGTTGTTTTCACCGGATCATATATTGTCTCGAGTCGAGATGTGAACCTTGGAGTTGTTGTTTGAATTTTATTGTTCTTCGTGATTCGAACATGATTGTTCGCTTTTGTTGTCTCGATCGTTGTGGTTCGGTCGTTTGTTTGTTCGGTTTTTGTCCTCGTTTCGTGATCGTTGAGCATTCAGGCTCCTTCCTAATTCCCTTAAGTTTGGGAAATTAGTCTCGTTTTCGATCTTCCAACCCTTGGGCGGTGGGATTCAGTATTAGTTCAGCGATTGGCTCGCGTTTCGATTGATGTACCGTTGGGTTGGTCAATCATACTGACTTTCGTTCGTTGTGTTTTGTGATTGTCGGATAATTGACTTGGATATATTATCCGTTTGATGACGCTTGTCATTTGTTGGTTTTATTGTATCCCTAACGGCGACATTGTGTTGGTCGTCGTGGAGCGTGTTTTCACGCCATATGTCTCTTTGCGTTTCTTGCAGCGTTTCGCCGTTGGACGTGAGTTTTCTATTTTTGTGTATCTCGTCGAGTTTTCCTGGCGGGTATATTGCTCCCCCCTACTTGTTTTAAGTTTCGGGACGAAACTTCTTTTAAGGAGGGTAGAATGTAATATCCGCAATTTCGAATTTCGGTAATTTTATTTTTTCGGCGGAAGTTCGTCTTGACGACTCGCTCCTGACCGTTTCGTCATTCCTAGAATGATTAATTCTGCACTTTTTGTCATCCGAGTTCGTTTCGGTGTCGTTTTGTTGAGTTCCGTGTCCTTAATCGACTTTTTCACGTGGGAGTTCGACTTTGTAACGTCACCATTAATTGTTGGAAACTCCAAAAATTCTGAATCTTTGCAACATTATAGAGCATCGAGTTATCTTTCCAATGGTTCAAACGGTGAGTCAATCGGAGTCCGGACGAGAGAGTTATGGTCGTTTTAGCTCACCCGCTCGTTATTGGCCGATCACTGCCGGCCATACTCGGCCATGTCGTCCGACACGGCCCGTGCCGTACTCGTCCGGAAATGCCGGAAGTTTCTGTCTCAGGACCCGACCGTGTCGTCCGACACGGCCCGTGCCGAACTCTTCCGGATAAGTCAGAACCGACTGCCGACACGCCCGACCGTGTTCCAGGACACGGCCGAGTCGCTGTCGGACGGGTCACTATCGGAAGGCCCTCCGCGCCGCGACCGTGTCAAGCAGGACACGGTCGAGTCCCTGCCGGTCAACTGCGCGCCACGACCGTGTCAGGCGGACACGGTCGAGTCTGTCAGCCTATTTAAGGCCTGGCAGCGTTTTTCTTCAGCCATTTTCTCATTCTTTTCTTCCGTCTGACGCTGTGGGTGTGTGAATCTTCTAGAGATGTTGTTGGACAATGAATCCATGAAGTTTTGAGGTTCATATCATCAATCATCCGTCCTATAACATCCTCCGATCTACCGAATCAGGTCAGATTTCCTAGAAATCTAGTTTTGGGGAAATTGGGTGTTTTGGTTGTTTTCATCCGTTTAATCCGATTTAACTTAGGATTATGATGTATTGATGAATATTTAGATGTATTATATCATTTACTTTATTATTCCATGGTTGGATCGTATCGATTCGTTGTTTGAGTCGAGTTCTTGACCGACGCCTTGAAGGTGTCCAGTAAAATGTCTTAGAGGGGTTTTCGGGCGTTCTACGATTATTCTTCCTCGTATGATCGATGATTTATTGATTGTATGATGTTAGGGTCGTGTTTCTTGCGAAGAAACCGTGTTGAACCCTTTCGTTCGTCGTCGTCTTCCGTTTCGATAGCATTGGGCGTTTCGAAGCTTTCCGGTTGAGCCGTGTTCGTCGGAATACTTGCGTGCCGATTTTGAGGCAAGTATCTTGCCCATACATTTCATATTTCATCGGCATAATTATTGATAAATGATTTTATGCGAAATCGATGTTTAATGAGCGTTAAAAGGATCGGTATGTCCTCGATAAATATTGTCTTTCAACGATAATTCGAATACTTCATGAATGGATATGTTCTCGGAATATGTGTGTTAGTTTAAATGCGTTGAGAGACGTTATAATCGCATTGAGTGAATATAATAGACCATAATTTCTTGCCGAGGATTGTGTATTGAATTGTATGTTTGTTCGGTGGGTATTCGACATGATGTGATGTTAGTCGTTACTCCTTTGAAAGGAGGTTGTGATGCTTAATGTGGCTTGTCTTGATAATCGACTATTGTTGTGTGCTTGTTGTATGTGATGTGCCTCCGGGTAGGATTGTTGAATCTCAGGATCCATACTTGCTAGTATGGGTCGGGCGAAACCGTAGGGTTATCCAATCTGGGTATGTCTTGCGGGGACTCAGGTTCGTGGCTTGCTGGCCGATGCGGGATAACTTGTGGGGTTATCATCGGGTATGTCTTGCGGGGACTCGAGGTTCGTGGCTTGTTAGTGCGATGCGGGATAACTTATGGTTGTGGTTTGGTTGTGATATTCGTGTCGTGGAGACATGTGATTTGATATGTTTTTCCTATTGGGTTATTCACTCGGGTTTGTTCTTGGGAGCATCGAGGTTCGTGGCTTGTTAGCACGGGACACGAATAATCCTTAGGAACATGTGATTTGTGATTTGGGTCACGGACCCGTGTTTTGTGAAATGGGTTGTGAACCCTGCGTATTCTAGGAACTTGAATTTTGGAAAATGACTTTTGGGCTGTGTCCCTAAATGTTTTCAAAAGGTTTTAGAATTCTTATATCCCAAATGTTTTCTAAACTCCCGAGATCGTCAAATGTTTTGTAATATGGACATTGAGTTATTTCCTACCTTTCACGTTTTGAATGGTTTGATCAAGTGAATTTTATCGGGAAGTATATTGGCGATTATTACATTTTGTGGAGTATGATATGTATGGCTTGTTTTCGTATTTTATACTTGCACTAGCAAAACAGTGGAGTTTTGCTAACCCCCGAGTATTCGGGGGGTGGATGTCTGTATTGCATTCAGGTTTTGGAGCAGAGCACAGGGTCGGCACAAAGGATGATGAAAGATGAACGATACTAATCACACGAGGATCCGTATGATGTTATTGGTTTAGTTGCATTTTATTTCCGCTGCAGTATTCTTTCCCCGTTGTACGGGAGTGTGTTGTATTCGACCCCTGCGTGGGCATGTATTGTAATTGAGTTGTATGTATTTATTGAAAGGCCAAATCGGTCTACTGAGTCTTTTTAGCCTTAAAGGCATTGTCGAGTTGTTCGTTTGTTGTTACTAGCCTGGTAGATCCTTGAGGAAAGGTTCTACGGCGTGTAATATCCCTGAGCGGATTGGGGGTGTTACAGCGGTGGTGGATCCGGGCTGACTCGTTGAGGCGGAAGGCGACGATGGATATCGGAGCTGACTTGTCGCAGTGGTGTTGCACGTGGAAAGCTTGGGTAGATTTGATGGGCGGAGGAGAGCCAGGCATGGGTGTTCGGGGCTCGGCTGTGGTGGCAGAGTGCGGAGGGGGAGGGGGACCAGGGTCAATCGCGCGGATGACCGGGCTGGCGGTGGTTCGCGGTGGTTCTGGGTTGTAGGGGACATCAACCGGTAGTGGAGGCGGGGGCCTGGGTCGGATCGCGGCGGAGGTGTATGGCAGGGGGTCCATGCAGATCGTGGCTTCCGGCTTGGAACTCGTCGGTGGCGGGGGGGTCGGCTAGGGTTTCAGCCAATTTTTTTTTCTTTTTTAGAAATTTGTAAATTTTATCTGTTAGAGCTACGTGTTGATAACGTGTTTCAGGAGATTGTAAGAAAGTAGTAAAGATGAATAAGTAAAGCAATCAATTATATTCATAACACTAATAAATGGAGCCTTTATATATATATTTTACAATGAGAGTCCTTCCATATATAGGATTCCTAATTAAGGTAAGACACTTAATGGGGTCCTAATACATTTAGAAGGATCGAGAACCCTACCATCTATGTCGGCTACTATAAACAGTATTCCCTCTGTCCCAGCCAAAGGTTGATAGAGAGTGTATATTTAATGTATTTTAGGTAATGATTGCTATAAAAATGATGGTAAATGAGTGTTGGATATTAAAAAGTTAGGGGTATTTATGATAAATGTGTGGTGACACTAGAAAGTAAAGGTGGTCGGTTGATTTGATTGTAAAAGATAATATATGTAAACTGTAACACCCCCAGAATACGTCCGGAAATGTTACACGTCGTAGGCCCTTCTCACAAGGATCTACCAGGCTAAACTCCACTAGACTACATAATGATTGACCGACCGGGGTCAATCTAAATACAACGCAGACCGACAAGGTCATTAAACAATTCAGAAACTAATGAATTTTACATCTCAATGACAAAAATAAACTTTCACACAAAAAGGGATGACAACTCCATTTAATAAATGAAAACCTACACCCGTGCAAGGGTGAATACTCAACCAAATGGAAAATACCGACCCAGATGGAATAAAAGAAAAAGACTCTGACTCTTGTGTGATTAGCATCGTCGT
Source organism: Orobanche coerulescens (assembly GCA_033398695.1). Classification (NCBI taxonomy): domain Eukaryota; kingdom Viridiplantae; phylum Streptophyta; class Magnoliopsida; order Lamiales; family Orobanchaceae; genus Orobanche; species Orobanche coerulescens. Next base: position 20,415,602 of record CM065805.1, on the reverse strand, counting down.
CTTCCATCTCCTTCCAAGCCAATCCATAACCACACAAATAAACAAAACCACGCACGTTATCCATCAAAACTCAATCACAATAAGCCTTCAGGCATAACCAACCAACACCGCACATATATCCCTATATTGCGACTCAACCGAATATATATATATATATAAGTATAGTTCACCCATCAATCCAAGTCGAGTACGTCAACTAGTGTTAGTATTCATCACTCGCCATTCACCGACATAGGCATATATATCAATATACGTATATACATACATATATTTAACATATAAATATATATAAATCTATATATATACACACACACACACATATATATATATATATATACATCCGTATAAATTCATACACTTCGACAACAATGATTTCACGCAGTTACAATTCGTATATCAAGGTACTTGCCTTGGTAATCTCTCGCGGATACTCCGAAAATACGGTCGATTAGCAAAATCCGGAACTCCAATGAAAACAACGATCGGAAGGTCTCAACACCATATTTTTGTAGGGAAATCGTCGCTAATATCCTATCATCGAATAAACAATCAATCACACGAGGAAAAACATCACAAAACGACCAAATTTCTCTCTGCGGTATTTCCCCGGACACCTTGAAGGCGTCAAACGAAAGTTCATATAAACGACGAATCGGAAATGGTAAAACCGTGGAAAGATGATGAAAATGATAGAATACAACTTAATCTACAATTATCCATCAATAATTTAAGTTCATATGGCTCGAACGGACGAAATCTACCAAGATCCCCAACTTTCCCAAAGTTTGGATTTTAGGAAAAACTAACCTTGATTCGGTCGATTGAAGGATGTTATGGAATGATCGATCAATGATATGAATTCAGGATCTTCGTGGATTTGTTTTTCAACAACATGCCTCCTTGCTCTCAAAAGCTCCAGTCGCGGACATGAAGGAAGAGAAGTGAAAAATGGGTGAAAACAGGGCTGCTCGGTCATATATATACTGGTAACTGACTAGCGTGCGCTAGGTTGTCCGGGTAGCGTGCGCTATCGGCCGGCCCTCGTCCAGAATCTTCGGCCGGGGTCCGATAGCATGCGCAAGACATCGGCAGCAGCGTGCACAATCGTCCCGTCCGGGACCTACTGGACTAATCTGCCCGGCCAGGTAGCGTGCGCCGGCCGAGCCGGTAGCGTACGCTAGCCTGCCGAGTTAGCGCGCGCAGCTGTCCGGCCGTAGAGTGCGCTACCTGCTGGTCTGGCCGAAGTCCAGACCCTACTGTCTAGACTGCCCGGCCGATTAGCGTGCGTTACCTCCCGGCAGTGGCGTGCGCTACTCCTGCGGGTTAGCGCGCGCAGCTGTCCGGCCGTAGCGTACGCTAGGTCGGTCCCTGCCTGGCGTCCGGATGCTCGGCATCCGTGCGGTTCTGCCGCACTGTCCGTGGCCTTCCCGCCATGACCCGACGACTCGATTCTCCAAAATCGCACGGAAACGAACATGATGAAATGCTCGGTAGGAGTCTCGATCACAAATTCAAATCTCTAATATGCATCAAAGGAAATATTGCGGAAGAAAGTTCATAACGAATTATAATAATATTATAAGTCATAAAAACCGAGATATACGAAAATGGGAAAAAATAGGATTCTCACACGGTTAGGCGTTCGACGACATCTCGACCACTTTAACGCACCGGTTATGATCCAAAATGATAACGAGCAAATTATGAAGCATAAAATATCCCAAGCACGGAACGAACACGACGAAAAGCTCGTGGTCAACATCCACGATCCGAAATGAAAATGATGATATTCAATCATTCACCACATATGGCCCTAAATACAAAATCGATCGTCGAGAGGGAGAAATAAATAAATGCTGACGCCCGACAGTTGAGAAATTTCCGGTCTACAAAGAAAAATTCAAATTAAATTGGAAATGAAAAATCTCGGGTATTACATTCTACCCCCCTTAAAATAAGTTTCGTCCCGAAACTTAAAGTAAGGAGCGGTGGAACAATCAAGGAAAAGTAATTACGTGCTCAGCCCCAAAACATCACGAGCAAAGCGCGAATGCAAGGTTCCAGAAGTACGATGAACTGACCTAGCAAGTACAAGGCAGTTTAAAATGGTCGAAAGGTTCACAGATGAATTACCAACAACGAAAGTCTTCCCATACCGAAAATACTAAGAAGAGTACGGGTAATACATTCCCCCATACTAAGAGGACATTACGATCCCGAAACTTAGAACAACAAAAGATGGAAATGTAAAGGAATGAAATGAAAAACGATCGAAGTCACGATTGTTGGAATCCGCAACGATTAGGACATATTACAAAATATTCATTCTCCCATGTTAGGCTCCTCATAAGGAGACATAGGGTTTCGGGACATTCTCCGGTCACTTGCTCTGTTCGCCAACAGGGTAGCATTCTTTGCCGGTTCGGAAATTATCTCACAATGTTTCTCCCTATGACCTTCACACCCGCACGGTAACAAGTCAAGAGTGGAAAGGGACAATTTGCACGAACATGTCCCCGACGATTGCAGTTGAAGCACCCTCCCTTCTTACCAAGAGTCACCGATGCTGGCTTGGGATTCCCAGCGCTCACTCCCGATCGCGAAGACGACACGTTCGAACGATGTGGGGGTTTGGGAGCCTTAGACTCTTCACAGACCAAAAATTTCCCAGATGTCCTCGGTCTCTTGGCTTCGCTCGTGGGCTCGACTACTGAGGAGATTTCATAGGATATCGTTTGATTTTGATACTCCTTCACTGTAGCATGAATCGTTGTCGTGCGAACCAGCTCGCCGCTTCCATTCCCATCATCACGTCTACGTCCGCCTAGGCTCGACATACTAATTCAGATAATACCGTTCAACAATATTAATTTATCAGTCGTACAATATACCACAATTATCACCCGAGTTTTAGTTAGCATCCTTAGAATAACGGTAATATCGTAAAGCACAAAGTTTTATGAAGTCAATTTTGAGTCCTTCGGCGAGGACAATCATTATATGTATGCAATTAATGAAAACAAATTTTTGAAAAAGAGGGCTAGTCACGTTGCCCCCAAGACTTGTAAATACTGTCTTTTATTTCGGAAGAGGAAGTTTATATAACAACTCTAAAAATTATTTTCGAGTGATGTATAAAAGAAAAATTGAAAATTGAATTGTAACTAATTTGAAATATTTCAAAAGTGTTGAGTCCCAAATACCACAATTTTGAAAATTTTTCCTCTTCTACCAAAACGTTTATTCGAAAGAATTTTCCACCGAGATACGTGACCATTTGACATGACGACATTAAATCATGGCTTTTCACAATGTTAGAAAATTTCAAAGCACCACTTTAAAATATTCGTGATACTACAGCGCCGTGGGCCCCGTGCCGGAACCCACCAGGCTAAAAATCATTTTCAAAAAAATGTTCAAAATGCCAAAAAGGCCGATGTCGGTAATATTCTCAAATACTCATAAAAGTCATTTATAAAATATCAAATACTGTCATAAGAATACTATCAAAACGTGCAAGACCAAAATATCAAAACTCGGTTTGCAAGATACCAAAAACCATCTCAAAATATTCACGCAGCGGATAAAATTAACATTCATAAATTTATTCTAATAAAGTGCAGGAACAGATAAATATGCTCGACTTCCGAAGCAAACTACATAACCATTTTTACTCGGACCGCATACGCATGCTATATCCTAAAATAATAATATCACCAACAAGTTTCAAATCCCTAGTTCACATTAAACATATTAGCACAATATAATCAAATACGTATATAAAAGGGACTTACGATCAGGAGACTTACCATCACGGATCGCTTGAAGATGATGTCGGAACCACGATACTAATCACAACTCTGATGCGCGCGACTTACACCAGACATGGACTTGACCCAACGGCCTAGGTTTTTCGCAAACCTAAGCTCCGATACCATAATTGTAACACCCCAGAATACGTCCGGAAATGTTACACGTCGTAGGCCCTTCTCACAAGGATCTACCAGGCTAAACTCCACTAGACTACATAATGATTGACCGACCGGGGTCAATCTAAATACAACGCAGACCGACAAGGTCATTAAACAATTCAGAAACTAATGAATTTTACATCTCAATGACAAAAATAAACTTTCACACAAAAAGGGATGACAACTCCATTTAATAAATGAAAACCTACACCCGTGCAAGGGTGAATACTCAACCAAATGGAAAATACTGACCCAGATGGAATAAAATAAAAAGACTCTGACTCTTGTGTGATTAGCGTCGTCGTCTTCCATCTCCTTCCAAGCCAATCCATAACCACACAAATAAACAAAACCACGCACGTTATCCATCAAAACTCAATCACAATAAGCCTTCAGGCATAACCAACCAACACCGCACATATATCCCTATATTGCGACTCAACCGAATATATATATATATATATATATTATATAAGCTTACTATATTATATGAATAAGTATAGTTCACCCATCAATCCAAGTCGAGTACGTCAACTAGTATTAGTATTCATCACTCGCCATTCACCGACATAGGCATATATATCAATATACGTATATACATACATATATTTAACATATAAATATATATAAATCTATATATATATACACACACATATATATATATACACATATATACATCCGTATAAATTCATACACTTCGACAACAATAATTTCACGCAGTTACAATTCGTATATCAAGGTACTTGCCTTGGTAATCTCTCGCGGATACTCCGAAAATACGGTTGATTAGCAAAATCCGGAACTCCAATGAAAACAACGATCGGAAGGGCTCAACACCATATTTTTGTAGGGAAATCATCCCTAATATCCTATCATCGAATAAACAATCAATCACACGAGGAAAAACATCACAAAACGACCAAATTTCTCTCTGCGGCATTTCCCCGGACACCTTGAAGGCGTCAAACGAAAGTTCATATAAAAGACGAATCGGAAATGGTAAAACTGTGGAAATATGATGAAAATGATAGAATACAACTTAATCTACAATTATCCATCAGTAATTTAAGTTCATATGGCTCGAACGGACGAAATCTACCAAGATCCCCAACTTTCCCAAAGTTTGGATTTTAGGAAAAACTAACCTTGATTCGGACGATTGAAGGATGTTATGGAATGATCGATCAATGATATGAATTTAGGATTTTCGTGGATTTGTTGTTCAACAACATGCCTCATTGCTCTCAAAAGCTCCAGCCGCGGACATGAAGGAAGAGAAGTGAAAAATGGGTGAAAACATGGCTGCTCGGTCATATATATACTGGTAACTGACTAGCGTTCGCTAGGTTGTCCGGGTAGCGCGCGCTATCGGCCGGCCCTGGTCCAGAATCTTCGGTCGGGGTCCGATAGCGTGCGCAAGACATCGGCAGCAGTGTGCGCAATCGGCCCGTCCAGGACCTACTGGATAATCTGCCCGGCCAGGACCTACTGGACTAATCTGCCCGGCCAGGTACCGTGCGCCGGCCGAGCCGGTAGCCTGCGCTAGCCTGCCGAGTTAGCGCGCGCATCTGTCCGGCCGTAGCGTGCGCTACCTGCTGGTCTGGCCGAAGTCCAGACCCTACTGCCTAGACTGTCCTGCCGATTAGCGTGCGTTACCTCCCGGCAGTGGCGTGCGCTACTCCTGCGGGTTAGCGCGCGCAGCTGTCCGGCCGTAGCGTACGCTAGGCCGGTCCCTGCCGCAACTGTCCGGCAGCACCCAGCCTCCATGACGGTCCATGCCGCACCTGTCCGGCAGTGCTCAGCATCCGTTCCAGTTCCTGCCGCACTGGTCCTTTAACACCCCCAATCCGCTCAGGGATATTACACGCCGTAGACCCTTTCCTCAAGGATCTACCAGGCTGGTAACAACATAGAACAACTCAACAATGCCTTTAAGGCTAAAATGACTCAGTAGACCGAATTGGTCTTTCAATAAATACATAAACTCAAACTCATTACATGCCTACGCAGGGGTCAAATACCACACACTCCCGTACAACGGGAAAGAATATTGCAGCGGAAAATAAACTATAACTAAACTAATGACATCATACGGATCCTCGTGTGATTAGTATCGTTCATCTTTCATCAACCTTCATGCCGACCCTGTGTTATGCTCCCAAACCTGAATGCAAAAACAGACATCCACCCCCGAATACTCGGGGGTTAGCAAAACTCCACTGTTTTGCTAGTGCAAGAACAAAGTGCAAATACGAGCCATACAATTCATATTCCACGAATAACAATAATCAGGAATCCTTAAAGATTCAAATACAACGAAACGAATACTTCCCGAGGCAAGAGTTTGGGTAAAACATTCCAAAACCGAAAGATCACAAATCAAGGGAAACAATTTAGAAAACAGTTCGAAATGCCATCGAGAGTTTTAATAGAAAACAATTTAGGATTACCGAATCCTTATCTTTCCAAAATCAACAGGGGTCACAGCCCAAAGGTTTTGTTTTCGCAAATAGAAAACCAACAACAATTCACAGGCCAAAGCCCAACATCACGTGTCCTCGACGGACATAAAAATCAACAAAACATAATCGCGTACGCGCATCGCCTAGGACCGGCACGAAGCCACAAATCCCACTCGAGGCCTCTAAGGACCCTCCCGAGCTGGCTAGCGAAACAAATTACACACCCGCATCGCCTAGGACCGGGACAAAGCCACGAATCCCACTCGAGGCCTCTAAGGACCCTCCCGAGCTGGCTAGCGAAACAAATCACACACAAACCACAACCATAGGTTATCCCGACATCGGGCTAACATGCCACGAACCTCGGAGTCCCCGCAAGACATACCCGATGATAACCCCACCAGTTATCCCGGCATCGGCTAACAAGCTACGAACCTCGGAGTCCCCGCAAGACATACCCGGATTGGATAACCCTACGGTCTCGCCCGACCCATACTAGCAAGTATGGATCCCGGAGATTCAACAATCCTACCTGGAGGCACATCACGTATAACAAGCACACAACAATAATCGATTATGAAGCCAAACAACATTAAGCATCGCAACCTCCTTTCAAAGGAGTAACAACTAACATCACATCATGTCAAAACTGCAATACACTGAAATGAAGCCATATACGTACACACGCATTATCAAACACCACATAAACTCCAAACATATCCAAAAGATCCACGTAGTCACTTACAACCCACACAATTACAAAACACACGCGTTTTGAAAGAGAGCCTTTAACAAGGCTAATCGAATCTTTTGAAAATAATTTCCAAACGACCAAACAAACACATTTATATGATCACCAATTATCATATCCACAAAACAAGAATTATATGGACAAGGTACTTGCCTCAAAATCGGCACGCAAGTATCCCGACGGACACGGCTCAACCGGAAAGCTTCGAAACGCCCGATGCTTTCGAAAAGGAAAACGACAACGAATGGAAGGGTTCAACTTGGTTTCTTCGCAAGAAACTCGACCCTAACAACATATAATTAATAAATCAATGATCATATAAGGAGGAATAATCGTAGAACGTCCGAAAACCCCTCTAAGACATTCTACCGGACACCTTCAAGGCGTCGATCAAGAACTCGATCAAAACAACGAATCGATACGATCCAACCATGGAATAATAAAGGAAATGATATAATACATCTAAATAATCATCAATCCATCATAATCCTGAGTTAAATCGGATTAAACGGATGGAAACAACCAAAACACCCAAATTCCCCAAAACTAGATTTCTAGGAAATCTGAACTGATTCGGTAGATCGGAGGATATTATAGGATGGATGATTGATGATATGAACTCCAAGACTTCATGGATTGATTGTCCAACAACATCTTTCCATGATTCCCACACCTCCAGCCGCGGAAGAGAAGGAAGAGAATGAGAAAATGGGTGAAAAACCTGACTGCAGGGCCTTAAATAGGCTGCCTCCCGGCCGCCTTACGTACGTAACTGGCCATGGCTTACGTACGTAACCGGCCATGGCCGACTCACTGCCTAGAAATGCCGGAAACGTTACGTACGTTACCGGCCAGCCATATATGCGTGGCGGCCTTACGTGCGTAGCTGAGCACTCTGCCGTAACTCGGCCGATCTGCTGGCCAGTGCCGGCCATGACTCGGCCGGGGCCAACTCCGACGGCCCGAACGACCCCGAAACCCGAACCTGAATACGAATTGAAGATACAGTTACGAAGTACTCGCAAAGACGAATTCGAGCACTTAGAGAACACACGATTCCGACCACCCGAAGGCTCGAAATTCGACAACGGAAAGTAATTACCCCAAACTTTGGGAAATTACGAAAATGGCCCAAAACGCCCGAAAATCACGATACGTGATCGAATAACCAAACCGAAGTTCACAACACGTCTAAAAAAGTTAAACGGACTTATGGGAAACTCGAAACCGCAGTTTCGGACGAGATTCGCAAGAATCGAACTCAAGTACGGAAAAGTCGCTAAAAAGCACGGAACTCAACAAAACGGCACAGAAACGAACTCGGATGTCTAAAAGTGTAGAATTGATCATTCTCAGAATAACGAAACGGTCATGAGCGAGTCGTCAAAACGGACTTCCGTCGGAAAAAAAGAAATTATCGGAAATCGAAATTACGGGTATTACATTCTACCCTCCTTAAAAGAAGTTTCGTCCCGAAACTTAAAACAAGTAGGGAGAAGCAATATCCACTGTCAGGAAGACTCGACGAGATACACAAAAACCTAAAACTCGTGCCCAACGGCAAAACGCTGCAAGAAACGCAAAGAGACATACGGCGTGAAAACACGCTCCACGACGACCACCACAACGCCACCGATAGAGACATAATAAAACCAACAAGTGACAAGCATCATCAAACAGATAATACAACCAAGCCGATTATCCGAACAATCACAAAACACAACGAACGAAAATCAATATGATTGACCACCCCAACGGTACATTAATCAAAACGCGAGCCAAACGTTGAACAAATACGGAACGTTGAACAAATACGGAATTCCACCGCCCAAGGGTTGGAAGATCGAAACGAGACTAATTTCCCGAACATAAGGAAATTAGGAAGGAGTCTGAACGCTCAACAATCACGAAACGGGGTCAACAAAATCTGAACAATCAATGATCGAACCACAACGACCGAACAACAATGATCAAATAGCAATGATCGAACAACAACGATCAAATAACAATGATCGAACAACAACGATCGAAAAAAAATGATTGAGAAACAACGATCGAACAACAATGATCGAATGACAACAGCCGAACAATGACTCCGAAGTCCCCACTTCAACTCCAGACATTAAAAGAACCGGTAGAAAGTGAAAGATGTTACTTCCAAACAAGGTTCACAAGAATCGAACCGAACTCGGAAAAGTCACAATGATAAACAGATCGATCTGAAACAAGGTCACAACCAGGTCGAACGATGACAATCGAGATATCAAACAAGTTCAAAAAGTATCGACGAACACGTGCAAGTCGATAGAATTTAGAAGGAGAAACTGCAGAAGTCAAATATAGTACGGGTATTACATCCGACCTCTTATGAAAGAAATGTCGTCCCCGCAACTCACAACAATGGAAATAAGGTAACAACACAAAAAGCAACCGACAGAAAAATCTCCCATGGGCCTCTCAGAGCCGATCCTGATATCAGTGCTGAAGCGCGAACCCCGAAAATCTCGGTAGCCAATTCGCAAAACTGAATTCGTGTAACAACCCCCAAAATATCTCGAGGTATTACAGTGCCGTGAATCCCACGTGGGACCCATAAGGCTAGTTAGAAAAATAGGCATTTTAAGAAAATCGCGATAAAACATTAAATTCAAGGTTTACATAATGTGAGTCGAAAGATTTAAGGAAAAATGTAATTAGAAGTCCAATTATTACACAACAAAAGTTTTTCCAAAGAAAACGATTTATTCCAATTTAAGCAGCGGCTAGAGATAATTCCAATACCGCTCAAGTCTGACCGGGCCCCTCAGGAATGTCCTGCACATGATGATCAATTTTACCTGGTATGACGAATCATACCAGGTACTAGGGTCAGAGAATGCATACCAAATAACAGTTACTAACAACGATATATGTCATCTTTACAATCACAGTATCTAGTAATCACAGGGAATATTTCATCACTCGACCGACGTTGTCTCTCTCTTTTATCACATAAGCCCCAAGGTCGCAACCAAGGGTCACGGAAGTATCCACACGGGAATACCCCGGAACATAGGCGCCCAATTCGGGTCTTACCCCCTAACACATTTCCACACGGGTACCATACAGGTTTTATCCCCAACACATCGGCCCATTTATAACATTTTTAGAGAAAGACAAACGTCGGCATTTATCAAAATGGCACATACGCACATACGGTATAACATTGATATTAGAAAATTCTCGAGCAAGATTTCACTTGCCTGTGATCCGATAGTAGGTGCTTTGTGATAAGGATTCCCCACGCCCGCTCGAGCTTAACCTAGCCACGAAATATCCGATTAACACCTCGTACGGTTATGATGAATAAAACTAGTCTCCCTTTCCTATTCGGATTCCTAGTGTAGTTTTGATTGTCGATATAAGTATCGTTTCTAAGTTTTAACGTATTGCGTACCATTATCCCGTTCAATCCTATAATTAACATTAGGTATATCGATTTACTCAAGAAGATAATCCTATCATTCTTCGGTTGTCAACGAATTATTATGGCGTAATCGAATCTTATGCCTTCTAATTCAATTCTATATTCCGAATACTACAATCGACGGATTCTATTGCACAATAACTTTGGTAGTTTGATACCCAATATTGATTATACTATCGAATTGTTTTCCTTAGTTTGGTAAGTGTCAAAATCACAAGGTAAGGTGGCTACGAACAATGGAACATACGGTGACGGATTACTACGAATTTTCCCACAATTGATTTGTCAAATTTTACATTCCTAGCGATGATTTGAAGTGAAATTTCGTATGATAGATATGATTTGTATGAAACGAAACATATGAGAAGCGATAATTCCGGTTACTACAATTCCATCCGACAAGATTGTCTACGAAGTTTAGCAAAAATCTACCCAATACCCGCAATCTAATAAGTATAATTACGAAAACATCAAGATATAACTCCAGGGATTGGTGGCTTACCTTATTGGAAGAAGAATAATGAAGATAGTTGACGGATTCACAAGAACTACGAGGAGAACGAGAAGTGACTTGAACGACTTGGATAATCTTCACCGGAGCTCAAGAATCCACCTCCTCAATGTTAGTTCAAGTGTATAAGAGGCTTAAGAACCGGGTATAGGGCTAGGAATTTCTCCAAGTGTGATAGTTTGTGATGTTGGGTCGTGCAAATGAAGAAGGGGATTGCCATTTTATAAAACTTGGTTTTGGTAACGTACGTTAACGATAAGAGTGTTACGTACGTAAGGTGTATTACGTGCGTAGCGAGGTAATGACAACGTACGTAAAGAACTCACTGCCCGAAATGTGCCCAAGTGTTACGTACGTTAAATTTGGGACATAACGTACGTAACGAATAGTTGACTCGTTTGTCCTCTAGCCCGCCGAAAGTAACTCTGTCCGTGTCAAAAGAAAGATTCTGGTCGGGAGACCGACCCACCCATTACGTACGTAATATAGCTACCCTAACGTACGTAACAATCGAAATATAGCGTACGTTAGGCATGAGTTATAGCGCGCGTTAGATAGAACTTTAACGTGCGTTAGACATAAACTCTTTAGCCTCATACCACATTCTAACCATCTCGGGTGACCATCCCTTCCACTCGTCAACAATTATCGGGGAACAAGACGTTGGCCACAGTCATATTCACACCGACGATCGTCCCACGGCGTCAAGGCGTGTCACCCCCGTTTCATTCACATCGTACAATTATATAGCACTCAATGGAATACATAAATAGAAATGACGTCACATTACCAAACATTCACACAGTACAAAGTAATCAAGCATGGAATACCGGAGGTATTACAATTCGGCGTCCCTCGAGTCCTCACTTGAAACGCGTTACTGACGAGAAAGACAATTTACACGTGCACGCCCCGGCACATCACGGTTGAAACACCTCGGCTCGGCATACCGAAAATACAACTGCTAGGTACAATGGAATATAACGTCGCAAAACAACAATCCGGAGATACCAACTTGGCATAACATAGAATCATAACACATATCATATACAACTATTACCATCGTAAAGTAATACACACACAAACACTACAGCAACGACGGTATCGTTCGGCGACCTCAACGGCCCGAATGATAACCAGCACATAATCACAAACATCATGAAACAATCACACATGTACACAAACGTACAAACCCAAGCTTCAACGGCTCACACTCGTGCGACAACACGCAAATCACCACAAGGCGACAATTAGTAAATACCAGTTCACACTTCTCACAGAGGGCTAGTACAACAAATGCGTGGCAACGCCTCGACGTTCATTCCACTAATTCGATCATACTCGAGAGCAAACATCATAACGACAAAGTAAACATCATACATACATTCCCAAACGCAAACGGGAATTGATAGGTTTTTAAAAAAAATGAAAACCACCTTTTGAAAATAATTTAGAAAAGCACCGGTTGATCTTGAGTATCACCTTTCAAAAAAGTACAAACGTGAAACATCGTTATCGAGACTTTGGAAAACCATTTCGCATTTGATAAAAATGAGGACACTTTCTTTTAGTGAAAAACTTTCAGAATATTCGACACTCGGGTCTAAGTAAAAGTGTTTATAAAACATTGAAAATATCTCAAAACATTTTGGGTCCTCGAGGTAAAAGAATTTTGAAACATATTGTGGCACCTTGGATGTACCACGAGAAAATAATTCATTTTGAAAGTACGTCTCGAAATTTATTTCCAAAGATACTCAAGTTTTTCAAGGATAATTCAATGGGCTAGAATGCCCAAAAATTTCTGGTAAATACACGGAACATTATATCGCTGTGGGTCTCGCGCCGGAACCCACCAGGCTAACAACCATTTACAAAAAAGCCAAAAAGGCCGATGACGATAATATTTCAAAAACTCACAAAAGCCATTTACAAAATACTAAATACCATCATAAGAATTTCGCTAAAACGATCAAGGCCATAATGCCAAAAACTCGGTTAAGGGAATCGGTTTTCGAAATAAAACTCAGTCGGTAAAATACTGAAAGCCATTACAAAATAACTCACGCAGCGGAAAAAAGAAATACAGTCCAACATGCACAATCCAGCAACACTACTCCTCATATGAACGAAATATGAGAGTCAAATAACCACATATCATGAAATCAAAATCCATAAGAGGATTCCGTCACTTAACAAATAATCATAAAAATAGCTCGTGCCACACGAGGCTCAACACAAAGAAGGGAGACTTACATCCACAGGTCGCACGAAGATGATGATCGCCCACGATACTAATCACGACCAACAAACTCAGATGACGCGTCGCGACACGACTCAGTCAGACAAAATCCGACGAGACAAAACTCAACAGACACCACTGACCCGACAGCCTAGGTTTCCACAACCTAAGCTCTGATACCATTTATGTAACACCCCCAATCCGCTCAGGGATATTACACGACGTAGACCCTTTCCTCAAGGATCTACCAGGCTGGTAACAACATAGAACAACTCAACAATGCCTTTAAGGCTAAAATGACTCAGTAGACCGATTTGGTCTTTTATATAAACTCAAACTCATTACATGCCCATGCAGGGGTCAAATACCACACACTCCCGTACAACGGGAAAGAATACTGCAGCGGAAAATAAATTATAACTAAACCAATGACATCATACGGATCCTCGTGTGATTAGTATCGTTCATCTTTCATCATCCTTCGTGCCGACCCTGTGTTATGCTCCCAAACCTGAATGCAAAAACAGACATCCACCCCCCGAATACTCGGGGGTTAGCAAAACTCCATTGTTTTGCTAGTGCAAGAACAAAGTGTAAATACGAGCCATACAATTCATATTCCACGAATAACAATAATCAGGAATCCTTAAAGATTCAAATACAACGAAACGAATACTTCCCGAGGCAAGAGTTTGGGTAAAACATTCCAAAACCGAAAGATCACAAATCAAGGGAAACAATTTAGAAAACAGTTCGAAATGCCATCGAGAGTTTTAATAGAAAACAATTTAGGATTACCGAATCCTTATCTTTCCAAAATCAACAGGGGTCACAGCCCAAAGGTTTTGTTTTCGCAAATAGAAAACCGACAACAATTCACAGGCCAAAGCCCAACATCACGTGTCCTCGACGGACATAAAAATCAATAAAACATAATCGCGCACGCGCATCGCCTAGGACTGGGACGAAGCCACAAATCCCACTCGAGGACTCTAAGGACCCTCCCGAGCTGGCTAGCGAAACAAATTACACACCTGCATCGCCTAGGACCGGGACGAAGCCACGAATCCCACTCGAGGCCTCTAAGGACCCTCCCGAGCTGGCTAGCGAAACAAATCACACACAAACCACAACCATAGGTTATCCCGGCATCGGGCTAACAAGCCACGAACCTCGGAGTCCCCGCAAGACATACCCGATGATAACCCCACCAGTTATCCCGGCATCGGCTAACAAGCCACGAACCTCGGAGTCCCCGCAAGACATACCCGGATTGGATAACCCTACGGTCTCGCCCGACCCATACTAGAAAGTATGGATCCCGGAGATTCAACAATCCTACCCGGAGGCACATCACGTATAACAAGCACACAACAATAATCGATTATGAAGCCAAACAACATTAAGCATCGCAACCTCCTTTCAAAGGAGTAACAACTAACATCACATCATGTCAAAACCGCAATACACTGAAATGAAGCCATATACGTACACACGCATTATCAAACACCACATAAACTCCAAACATATCCAAAGGATCCACGTAGTCACTTACAACCCACACAATTACAAAACACACGCGTTTTGAAAGAGAGCCTTTAACAAGGCTAATCGAATCTTTTGAAAATAATTTTCAAACGACCAAACAAACACATTTACATGATCACCAATTATCATATCCACAAAACAAGAATTATATGGACAAGGTGCCTCAAAATCGGCACGCAAGTATCCCGACGGACACGGCGCAACCGAAAAGCTTCGAAACGCCCGATGCTTTCGAAAAGGAAAACGACAACGAACAGAAGGGTTCAACTTGGTTTCTTCGCAAGAAAATCGACCCTAACAATATATAATTAATAAATCAATGATCATACGAGGAGGAATAATCGTAGAACGTCCGAAAACCCCTCTAAGACATTCTACCGGACACCTTCAAGGCGTCGATCAAACACTCGATCAAAACAACGAATCGATACGATCCAACCATGGAATAATAAAGGAAATGATATAATACATCTAAATAATCATAAATCCATCATAATCCTGAGTTAAATCGGATTAAACGGATGGAAACAACCAAAACACCCAAATTCCCCAAAACTAGATTTCTAGGAAATCTGACCTGATTCGGTAGATCGGAGGATGTTATAGGATGGATGATTGATGATATGAACTCCAAGACTACATGGATTGATTGTCCAACAACATCTTTCCATGATTCCCACACCTCCAGCCGCGGAAGAGAAGGAAGAGAATGAGAAAATGGGTGAAAAACCCGACTGCAGGGCCTTAAATAGGCTGCCTGCCGGCCGCCTTACGTACGTAACCGGCCATAGCTTACGTACGTAACCGGCCATGGCCGACTCACTGCCTAGAAATGCCGGAAAAGTTACGTACGTTACCGGCCAGGGCCTTGCGTACGTAACCGGCCTTACGTACGTAACTGCCGAGCACTACCGGCCGTAACTCGGCCAGAAGCTGCCGGCCATGACTCGGCTGGGGCCAACTCCGACGGCCCGAACGACCCCGAAACCCGAACCTGAATACGAATCGAAGATACGGTTACGAAGTACTCGCAAAGACGAATTCGAGCACTAAGAGAACACACGATTCCGACCACCCGAAGGCTCGAAATTCGACAATGGGAAGTAATTACCCCAAACTTTGGGAAATTATGAAAATGGCCCAAAACGCCCGAAAATCATGATACGTGATCGAATAACCAAACCGAAGTTCACAACACGTCTAACAAAGTTAAACGGACTTACGGGAAACTCGAAACAGTAGTTTCGGACGAGATTCGCAAGAATCGAACTCAAGTACGGAAAAGTCGTTAAAAAGCACGGAACTCAACAAAACGGCACCGAAACGAACTCGGATGTCAAAAAGTGTAGAATTAATCATTCTCAGAATGACGAAACGGTCATGAGCGAGTCATCAAAACGGACTTCCGCCGAAAAAAAGAAATTATCGGAAATCGAAATTACGGGTATTACATGTCCGGCAGCGCCCAGCCGCCATGATCCGACGACTCGATTCTCAAAAATTGCACGGAAACGAACATGATGAAATGCTCGGTAGGAGTCTCGATCACGAATTCAAATCTCTAATATGCATCAAGGGAAATATTGCGGAAGAAAGTTCGTAACGAATTATAATAATATTATAAGTCACAAAAACCGAGATATACGAAAACGGGAAAAAATAGGATTCTCACACGGTTAGGCGTTCGACGACGTATCGACCACTTTAACGCACCGGTTATGATCCAAAACGATAACGAGCAAATTACGAAGCATAAAATATCCCAAGCACAGAACGAACACGACGAAAAGCTCGTGGTCAACATCCATGATCCGAAATGAAAATGATGATATTCAACAATTCACCACATATGGCCCTAAATACAAAATCGATCGTCGAGAGGGAGAAATAAATAAATGCTGACGCCCGACAGTTGAGAAATTTCCGGTCTACAAAGAAAAATTCAAATTAAACCGGAAATGAAAAATCTCGGGTATTACATAAACTTACTAAAGGGACTACTTTTTGATAGAAATGTAAAACTTTAAGTGAGACAAAGGGAGTATTAGGCAAGACACATACAAGGGAACGACATAATCCTAATTCTCGGAAGAAAAACTACTAAAAAGGAAAAAAACGTTAGAAACAAACTAAAATAACTAAAAATACAAAAAAAAAAAATTCAATCCTGGAAAAAAAATATGAAACCTAAAAATGAAAAAAAATTAAAACTATCCTAAAAATAAAAAGAAATCCTAAGGAATTGAAAAAAAAAAAAACGAAAACAATTAGAGAACAAACAAACTAAAGAAAAGAAGAAAAAATACCCTAAAAACTGAAAGAGCAGAACAACTGAAAGCTAAAATTTCGACTCCATCTTAACAAATGACGGTCTCACAAAGTGTTGTTAGCGGGCCGATCTATCCGATACACGTTCGATGATCCTGCTCGAATACTTGGATAGATGGCCGTCCGATTTTTTATTGAGCCGATTCGGTCAGGACTTGCCACCCGATACTTGGATATAAGGACCCCAATATCTTAACTAGACTAAATCCAAAGTTAAGTCCAGTCCAAACAAATATAACTATTTAGTACAGTTAATGAGCCGAGCTAGCTGGTACCGTCCCGCGACCCGATTCAAATACCCGGTCCAATGGACCGCCATATTTTTTAATGAGCCTGTCACGGTCTTGACTTGCTATCCGATTCCTTAACAGGTCAATCTGGTACCGACTCAAAATTCTACTAAGCCTGACCAGATATGGTGATAGCAAAAATTATTCTCATGTAAGTTATTTTGATATATATATATATATATATATATATATATATATATATATATATATTGAACGTTGTCCTCATGTGAGGAATAAGAACCACTCTTACCCATTTAATCAATCAATAAGGAGAGTTCAGATTTTGTCATATCTTCATTTATAAATTGTAACACCCCCAATCCACTCAGGGATATTACACGCCGTAGACCCCTTTCCACAAGGAGCTACCAGGCGGGAGACTACAAATCAGAACCCACATGTGGTCAACTTGACCAAAACATAATACCGTAGACCGATTAGGTCTCTCAAAACACAGCATAACCGTACATCTGATGAAACTAAAATACAACTCGATCACATAGTATATAAAATGTCCATCCCATCCAGGATGACAAGAACTCAAACCGACATATCACCGATGCAGACGACGGACTACAATCGTGACTAGTATCGCCGCATTGCATCATCCTCCGAGCCAATCCCGTGGTTGCTCACTCTCCAAATAACACCGGAATAAATAACAAAATCCCCAACGAGGGGTTAGCGATGGAATCGCTAGCAAGTAACCAAGCTATACAATTATACATCAAGAATACAACCGTTATGAAAATAACATTTCGACAAGGTAGTAACACGATCCCCGAGTGTAAAGTCTTTTGAAAATTTATTCCTTTAAAACAAACCATGGGGATTACTCCGTAAATCACCGTAAGAGATTATTTAGAGACTTCGGGGTCTCGTGTAAAATCTGAAATATGAATGTTTTTCCTTTGCAAAAGGTTTTCTTTCAAAATCATACAAATGATTTTATTCTCAACTCAACCTCAAGACCAAAACCATATTCACCAATATAATCGGGATTCAAGATTCAAACATAAACAATTCGTAGATATCAAATCAACAAATAAACGTCTCTGGCCTCCGAAGGGTCCCACCCGGATTAGCTCATCAAGAATAAACTCGAACACACCCATAAGTTATCTTGACATCGCACTCGCAAGTGACGATTCTGAGCCCTCTCCACCTACCCGATTAGATAACCTTATGGTCAAATCGTAACATCTGGCCGTACTCGCAAGCACGCGCCTCCGGAGGCCTCGACGGACCCTACCCGGATAACATCATTCAAGTACGCCCATAAGTTATCATGACATCGCACTCGCAAGTGTCGATTATCGGAGCCCTCCCCAGACCTACCCGAATTGATAACCTTATGTTCACAACGTACGTCTGGCCGTACTCGCAAGCACGCGCCTCCGGAGGCCTCGACGGGACCCCTACTCGGATAACATCTCAACTCTCTACTATACACAATAACAAAGGTATAATATTCACCACAACCGCAACCACGTAACTCATAGGTTAACGCATCATAACTTCAACAAGGGCACAACATCCACACCATCATTCAGGAAAAAGGCCAACGAGCAAATAATACAAGTATTACGCGATTCCACAATTCTTCGATTAACTACTCATTTCTAGTATTTATTTTAAGCACAAAATAAAATGAAGAGGTAGTTATCATTATTCTTGAAACTAAGTTTACGTTCGTAATTACCTTCATAAAATCACATCTTCATTGTAAGTTACGGTTAAATATACCGTCACTAACGAGTCCATGTTAAATTCACGACACATCACATTCTCAAAGTATAAAGAATATAGACGAGATACTCGCCTCAAGTCCAACGCACGCGGAGCAATGGGAAAGCTCGACTTAATGACCGCTACCGAACACTCCGAAGAACACGATTCAACCGGGAAGCTCGGACCCCGAAGAAGACAACGAACGGGAGGGTTCCGACTCGAGTTCTTCACAAGAATTCGACCCTAACAACATATAATCAATAAATCATCGATCATACGAGGAAGAATAATCGAAGAACGCCCGAAAACCCCTCTATGATATTTTACCGGACACCTTCAAGGCGTCGACTAAGAACTCGACCAAAACAACGAATCGATACGATCCAACCATGGAATAACAAGAGAAATGATATAATACATCTAAATAATCATCAATCCATCATAATCCTAAGTTAAATCGGATTAATCGGACGAAAACAACCAAAATACCCAAATTCCCCAAAACTAGATTTCTAGGAAATCTGACCTGATTCGGTAGATCGGAGGATGTTATAGGATGGATGATTGATGATATGAACTCCAATACTTCATGGATTTAACACCTGACAACATCTCTCCATGATTATCAAATCTCCAGCCGCGGAAGAGGATGAAACGAGTGAGAAAAATGATGAAAAACACGTCTGCAGGGCCTTAAATAGTGCCGCCACGCCGCCTTACGTACGTAACCGCCATGGCTTGCGTCACGAATCGCCATGGCCGACTCACCGCCTAGAAATGCCGGCAATACATGCGCACGTAACCGCCAAGGCTTACGACGAATCGACCTTACGCACGTAACGGCCAAGCACTACCGGCCAGAACTCGCCGTATCGGGCTCGGCCTCAAAGATGCCGGCCATGACTCGGCCGGGACCAACTCCGACGGCCCGAACGACCTCGAAACCCGAACCTGAGTACGAATCGAAGATACGGTTACGAAGCACTCGCAAAGACGAATCCGAGCACTAAGAGAACACACGATTCCGACCACCCGAAGGCTCAAAATTTGACAACGGAAAGTAATTACCCCAAACTTTGGGAAATTACGAAAATGGCCCAAAACGCCCGAAAATCACGATACGTGATCGAAACACCAAGCCAAAGCTCGCAACATGAATAATAACATTAAATGAACTTACGAGAAAGTCAGAACAACAGTTTCGGACGAGATTCGCAAGAATCGAACTCAAGTGCAGAAAAGTCGCCAAAAAGCACGGAACTCGACAAAACGATACCGAAACGAACTCGGATGACCAAACACGAAGAACAAAACATTGTCAAAATGTCAAAACGGTCGCAAGCGAGTTCTGGAAACGAGAAAAATGCCAAAAACGAAAAATTACCGAAAAAGAAAATCACGGGTATTACATTCTACCCCTCTAAAAAAAGTTTCGTCCCGAAACTTAAACTAAAAAAAAGTGAAGTCACAAACAACAAAGCACGGCCGACAAAATCTCAACAGTCCCGACGAACCGATCCTGATACCGATGCCGAAACACGATTCTGGGAAACCTCATGGAATAATTCACAATACTGAACTATGTGGCCCTCGAGTCCACAATTATAACAAGTAATCCGTTGCGAAGGACAATTAGCTTGCACATGACCGACAACATTGCAGTTAAAGCACCTCCCAGTCTGACTAGGAGTCACAGAAGATAACTTGGAACTCTTGGTTCCACCGAACGAAGAAATTGAAGGTTTCGCCGTACGACTACGCGAAACTCGATGAGAAGAATTTCCATCTCTTGCACCGTCCGAAAAATCTCCAGACGTCCTCTGTCTCTTCGACTCATGCGAAGGCCCAGTAGATAACGATGCCATCTCGTACGCCATGGCTCGATTCTGATACTCTCTCAAAGTAGCACAAGTGAAACCCGACATGTACTGTCGAATCTCTGGTCTCATCCGCATATCAAAATGACGGATCTTGTCCTCCTCGGTCCTCACCTGATTCTTCACAAAGGCGAGCTGTCGACTATAATCGACAATAGCCTGTGACACGGGTACATCCTGTGGCTCGGCTAGGTAAAAATCTCGGATCCTCTGCTCTCGAATCGGCCTCGGGCAAAACTCCGCTTCCATCAACTTCTTGAACTCTTCCCAAGTAACAGCATGATCTTGAGGCTCAACGGCCTCCCACCAGTTAGCGGCGTCATCAACGAGAAGGAACTTAGCGATAGGAATCCTCCGCTCCTCGGGACAACCAATCGCCTTGAAAATCTTCTCCAATTGGATAAGCCAGCCGTCCCAGCCCAAAGTATCACCCGCTCCTGCAAAGCGAGGGGGACGCATACGAACCACTTCTCTAAGCCACCGAGTCGATCCAACGTCCTCATTCGCAGTATGGTTATGCTGAACCACCTGAGCTAAATGTGTCATCTGGTCTGCCACCTGTTGGAGCACAGTAGCAACACCGATACTAATTCCATTACCGGTAGTACGATCCTGGTCGCGCGGAGGGTTACCACGACCTCGACCTCTCGGCATACTGAATGGACAACCGTTCAGAACAACAAAACAACCACTACATAATCAATATAGAGCAACCAACAATAACACAATAAAATACTCATTCCGAGTTGTAACACGAATACATGAACTATCACTGCAACGACAGAATTCAAATTCATAAATCATTCACTTAGCCATGTTAACATAACGTACGACCTTTACCAAGTTTATCACGGTCAAAACCACAAACATATCATCAGGGTCGAATATGGGTAATATTTTAAAAACAAATTTTTTTTTTTCAAGGTGCTTGTCCAAATGATAGTATTTTAAAATTCCTGAATTTGAAAAATTTGCTGAAGCGAATTTTAGAAAAGAAAAGTTTGATCAAAACTATGAATCTATTATCATATCTGTCTCGTTTTGAAAACCATGTACAAGACATTCTGAATTACCACATCCGGATAACGTCAAAGAAACAACACAATTAAACCGAACTATGAAATCATCGTATCTGGGCGTACACCCATAACTTGCTAACAAGAATTGTGACAATATATAATACGTCAATAATATCCACACAGTGAAGCAACTAAGTGCACACGATATCGCAGCTAGGGTTCACGATCGTCACAGACGGACCATATGATTAGGTCGATAGAGATTGAGCAATGTAAAATGATCACCTATAGAATTGTAATAAAGAAAGGTACTGTAAAAATTTTCCGACTGTAAAACAACATAACAAACATATAATGTAAATTTTTCAAAATTCTTTTGGTCTCAACCGAAGGTGACAGTAATATTTTGCAAGGTGCGAAATACATTAAAATACATTTTTCCTCATACCGCTTTGATGGTGTCATTTGAAAATACAGATTAACTCACAAAACTCGACCGATTTCAAAATTCATACGGCCGGTTTAATCGAACCATAAAAATATTTTCAAAATCAACTTTCACAAAAATGTTCCGACCCTTATGGCCCCTCAAAAATATATTCTCAAATCTACCCGCAATGAATAATTACGATAGTCCAAACAAACTGATCGAACTAAAAACCACCTGCTCAAACGACAAACAAAATCACAAATTCAACCAAACACATTTCGGGCGCATCAAGTTAAAACATATATCCAGACTATCATTTGAGCTTTTCACCGAATCAACTGTCGGCACACTTTCGAAACCCATCAAGGTTCACAAATTTCACAACATACCACCCCACACAGTGGTTCAAAGTCAAAACATCAATACGTCCAGTCATATCCGTATACCGTGCGTCACAAGCATCGAATACAACTCCCTTACACAACACCGTGTAAATAAGGACACACATCACATTTAATTCGCACACGTAAAAACATGAAATACAGGTACCTCACTAAAAGGAGGAGACTTACGTCCACAGGCCGCACAGAGATAATGGCTGCA
This sequence comes from Orobanche coerulescens, assembly GCA_033398695.1. NCBI lineage: Eukaryota > Viridiplantae > Streptophyta > Magnoliopsida > Lamiales > Orobanchaceae > Orobanche > Orobanche coerulescens. Next base: position 20,392,373 of record CM065805.1, on the reverse strand, counting down.
ACACGATACTAATCACAACGAACCACAATTGATCACAACGGATCGCAATGATCTCGCTTGTTCACAACTGCTCACCCGGGTGACACGACAAGACACGACTCCGACAAGACACGACTCGACAAGACCCAACTAGACCCAACTGCCTTGGTTTTCGCAAACCTAAGCTTAGATACCATTTATGTAACACCCCCAATCCACTCAGGGATATTACACGCCGTAGACCCCTTTCCACAAGGAGCTACAAGGCGGGAGACTACAAATCAAAACCCACATGTGGTCAACTTGACCAAAACATAATACCGTAGACCGATTAGGTCTCTCAAAACATAGCATAACCGTACATCTGATGAAACTAAAATACAACTCGATCACATAGTATATAAAATGTCCATCCCATCCAGGATGACAAGAACTCAAACCGACATATCACTGACAGACGACAGACTACAACTGTGACTAGTATCGCTGCATTGCATCATCCTCCGAGCCAATCCTGTGGTTGCTCACTCTCCAGTCAGAACACCTGGAATAAATAACAAAATCCCCAACGAGGGGTTAGCGATGGAATCGCTAGCAAGTAACCAAGCTATACAATTATACATCAAGAATACAACCGTTATGAAAATAACATTTCGACAAGGTAGTAACACGATCCCCGAGTGTAAAGTCTTTTGAAAATTTATTCCTTTAAAACAAACCATGGGGATTACTCCAGAAATCACTGTAAGAGATTATTTAGAGACTTCGGGGGTCTCAGTGTAAAATCCTGAAATATGAATGTTTTTCCTTTGCAAAAGGTTTTCTTTCAAAATCATACAAATGATTTTATTCTCAACTCAACCTCAAGACCAAAACCATATTCACCAATATAATCGGGATTCAAGATTCAAACATAAACAATTCAGAGATATCAAATCAACAGTCAAAACGTCTCTGTGGCCCCGAAGGGTCCCACCCGGATTAGCTCATCAAGAATAAACTCGAACACACCCATAAGTTATCTTGACATCGCACTCGCAAGTGACGATTCTCGGAGCCCTCTCCAGACCTACCCGATTAGATAACCTTATGTTCAAATCGTAACATCTGGCCGTACTCGCAAGCACGCGCCTCCGGAGGCCTCGACGGACCCTACCCGGATAACATCATTCAAGTACGCCCCTAAGTTTGTTAGGAATATGCCCTCGAATGCCACTCAGAGGATGAGAGAGTGAGAGCAATTGTATTGTAATTATGAATATTATATTTAATAAGGCAATTATTATTTCTATATTATTGTATATCACTGGCATTGTGATTTGGTATATAGAATAGTAGTCCTTGCATTTGAGAGTGAACATTCTACTCCTTATAGAGATAAGGAGATAGGCACTAGAAGTGTTTAGAGCTCGAATGCTTAACTAGTTCGCAAGTCGATAAAACTTAACAGGACATTAAGTTTTAATAAGACTTGTATAACTGATGCTAGGACGTGTGCACGTCTTGATAGCATAGTTATAAGTATATTGGTGGGACCAAGATACTCGAACACGACTCATACTCGATTCACCACACGGTATTCACTCTCGAAGAGTCGATGACGAATCGAAAGGTTGTGATAGTATACGTGGACCTTTGACTTGAGGGTTCGAGAAGATGTGTACGTGACGTTTAGTTTGTCATTAGAGTAGTTAGACTCATTTGCTTAATTGCCGAGTCGACCTCGGTGCGGACTATACGGCAGTAGCAGCCTTTGCCGTACGCCAAGAAAGGATTCTATCTCTGTTAGTGAGCAGCGAATGTCCTATACGGTTAATGGCAAATAAGAGCATAAGTCTTTGGCCAAAGCATTCTGATATAGTCGTATTAGATACACTATTAATCGGTCGGTCTTGATTTGCATTAACACATGTATAGAGTTTAGTAAACAGGAGGGTTTGCCTTTACCGTGACCCGAAGACTTGACCGACATCGATGAAGGGTCTATACGTATATAGTATTCACGACATAATGGTTCGGAATGATTCGTTCATTCATTCTCGCCGGGGTTTACTGGCGGCCCGCCAGTCGGCTAAGTGTTGCCCGCACTCATTGGTTCCTCCCAATGCCTACCGAGACGAACCTACGAGTCGCAATAGGATCATTGATGGATAAATATGAATTAATAATCTCTCTTATAATATTAGATATTAGATATCTAATTTTGATTTATCGGATAAATCAAATAGCGGTCTAATGAATTGTAAGTAGTTACTGGGTGATTACTTTAATTCATAAATTATATTTCTTAGAGAAATATATATTTGTGTTTGATATAATTAATTAATTGGATTAATTAATTAGTCTAAACACATTGGAAATAAAACGGATTCGTTTGACGAACATCCGGTACACGAGGGATTCGTTTTGTGAACATCCAAAGACACGAGCCGAGTAAATTCGACCCGTCTTCTTGGAAATTTCCCTTAAGGCCACCACCCCTCCATCTCTTGTCTCTTATATACTTATTTTATGTCACTAGGTGACATATGTGAGGTGTATTTGATACCCTCAATCATGTGTTAAAGGTAGACTTTCATTTTTTATAAATAAAAGTCTTTAAAAAGGAGTTATGATAACTTCTTCTTGCTTTAACTCATAATCACGAATTTGAGAGAGAGAGTAAGGTAGAAAACTTCATCTTGATCTTAGAGACAAGATATAAGAAGAATACATTGAGAGAGAAAATTCCTACAAGCTTCCCTAGCCGCATTCTTGAAGAAAGGAAGCTTGTCGATTTTTCCATCAAGTTCCGTGTGAAGTAGAGGCATCTTGCTTTAGGTGCTTGGAACGAAGGGCTCTTCATCATCATCATCATCATACGAAGGTTTTTCAGAGACATCATAGGTATGGGACTTTGATTCCTTGATCTTCGTATTTTTATTTTCGTATATACGTTACTTGATCGATCCTCTTAGGGATTCCGTTTATTCTTCCGTTGCGTTTATTTTCCGAGGAATTCCAACAAGGGTATCGGAGCGAGGTCAAATATATCGTATATACGATCATCTTTGCATTTGGAATGTTATTTGATGATTTTTATGATTTAGAATCATAATAGATATAATCGAAGAAATTTAATCGTTCGTAGTAAGTCAAGTTTCGACTATTTTATGTGAATTATAAATCTGAAAAATTTGATTTTTGTTGATTTATAAGTTCTTCATGAAGTTAAGAAACTTTTTCGTTTTGGAAGCGAGTCGAAAAAATGAGAAACGGGGGTTAAACACGAATACCGCACGAAGACGCATGCCACGGCAGCACTATCGACCGCCGCTGCCGGCCGAGAGTGACTCGCTAGCTATCGTAGGCCGCCGCTGCCGGGCATGGCCGAGAGTGACTCGGTCCCGGCGGTTTGGTTTTCGCCCGATTTTGAATCGGCCGTGGTGGGCCCGATACCGGATTTTCCGGACTCCATTTTTGTGTTTATATTTCGTTGTAATAATTTCCAAATTTAAATTGGATTTAATTAGATTTAATAAAATATTTGGAATATTTTTTAAGGGAAATTATTAGACGAGAATATTATTTTGGCGGATTACTTTGAACGGATAAAAAAGACGAAAATAAATATAAATTTGATAAATAATGTAGAAAATAAAAATAATAAATTATATATTAATTCGATTAATATATTAATTGATTATTTAATTTTATTTACCGTTACATGTTGTATTAAATGCCTTATGTGATGGTGATATAGCTCGTGGACTTAGTTGTTGATTTCTTCGATTCGATATGGTTGTAAAGGCCATTTTGAGCCTATTTATTTTTACTAGAAAATATGTATAAAAGGATGTATTGTTCAATGATGTAATTATTCATATGGCTATGACGAAGACCGAAGACGACCGACTGGAAGACGAAGAATCAATACTGTATTTTTCTTTTCGTTATTTGGCTTGGCCCAATACTTAGGAAAAAGTCCATGAGCTATATGTTGGTAGTAACTAGGTTGCTATTTATTGTTTTTCATTTTGAATGATTGACAAATCACAAACCGCGCTTATAAACGGATTAATGTGCAAAGTGTAACATATAATCGCGTTAATACTCCCACTTACAAACACTAAGTTATAAAGGTTACGAGGTTTCCTACCCTCCGTCAAACTCATGGAAAATTGAAATCTAAACCTGTTTTTTATTCTTCCGAGTATGTCGGGGTAATATTTTTGGGGAAAGTTGATAAATTCCTAGAGTGCATTAGATGCCTTTGGTTGTGACAAATCAAACCCCTATAAACCGTATGGGTTGCCGGGTAAGATTCAATTGTCAGACTAATAGGAGTTGACGGTTTAAACTTAGATAGTTCAGCGAGCCATAGAAACCGAATGGGTTGAGGGCAAGTGAACTAGGGGTAAAAGAAGATCGAATCATCCATTAGATGGGTTGGTATTAGACACCACTTTATAAAGAATAATAGAATATAAACCGTATGGGTTGCCCTCTATTAAACTTTGTAAAGAAATCGATCACCACTATGAAGTCACCCAAGACTTCCTGATTTAACATGGGAGTGTGTAAATGCCGATAAAATAGTGGGAGCCGAGTTATGAATAAAGAAAGTCCTTAAATTCTTTACTCGGATCATAATTAAACAATCACTAACAAATCTCGAATTATTCTCTGCTAACAAAACTCTCAATATGACAATGAACCCACTCGCTATACTACTTGAAAAGAACGTCCGATCGTCCGAACTATGGATAGCCGGAACTTGAGGATTGTCCTAACTATGGAAATGCCGGGATACGTCTTGAGGCGGACATCCCGGCCTCCTGCAAGAACCCGAGCCAATCAGAAGATGTCGATGCCCATGAGAAATGGGTAAAAGACGACATAAGAGTGCGAGGGTACATGTTAGGCTCAATGACCAATGAGCTTCAACGTGCCCATGAAAAGATGACGTCTTCACGAGCCATCTTAGCGCACTGGCCGAGCTCTATGGAGAGCATAGCCGAACCGCTAGATATGAGATATCAAAGCAATTATTCGGCCAGGATGAAGGAAGGAGAGAAGGTTGGGGACCATGTCCTCAAGATGATCTCGATGATTGAGAGATTGGAAGCTCTTGATTTTCGATGCATGCATCTCTCCAAATCGACCTTATCCTCAGTCACTTCGACTCCTTTTCCCAATTTGTCATGAACTTCAACCGCAATGAGATTGCATGTAACTTAGCCGGGCTAATGAACAACCGACAACCGCCAGTCTCGATGAAGACAAAGGGAAAGGAAGTCGCACTTGTGATTTCTTCTAAGACTTGGAAGTCCAAGAATAAGAAGAAAAAGAACAAGAAGCGCTAGGTCCGATAGCCAAGATCGACAAGGGAAGGGCAAGGCCCCAATGGTTCAAAAGAGCAAAGGGGCCAAGAAAACGGATGTATGCCTCAATCATGCGGTGAGCTAGGCCACTGGAAGAGGTATTGTCCAAAGCTTGACCATAATGCGCCTTCAGTACGGAACTATTGGTTTTAGAAACAAATTGTTCTCAGAATCGTATATTCTACTTCTTGGATACTTGATTCCGTGCGAGTTCTCACATTTGTACAATGAATCAGATCTGGAACGGGTAGGAAGTCGATTCGGGGAGGTGATGGTCACCGTCGGAAGTGGGCATAGTGTCGAGGCTTCGATATCGGATCCCTTATGTTGGATTTAGAATCGGTTTTATTCTCACTTTAGATGATGTACTTGTTTTGCCCAAGGGGCACAAGAATATTGTATCAATTCCGGTCATGGACCGAAAGGGATTTCACTTCTTTATTGGAGATGGGTCCTGTCGTATTTATTTCGAAATAAATTGGTTGGTATCACTACATTATTAAATGGTTTATACCATTTAAATTTAAAGAATAAGACAATGTGAACACTATAACTAGGAAGCGTGGTAGGGATGAAACGAACCAAGCACTTAAGTGGCATCTTAGACTTGGTCATATCGGTCGACCAAGGTTCATAAAATGGAGAAAGATGGGCTTACGGGTCCATTGGGATCGATCCCTATCCAACTTGTGAATCTTGCCTTCAAGGCAAAATGACTAAGTTACCCTTCGCAGGACTTTTGAAAGAGTCTTGAAAAACTGGATTGATCCATACCGACGCCTGTGGCCCTTTGAAGTGGCACGAGACGGCTTTCAGATTTCATTACATTTACCGATGACCATACTGTATGGATTCGTACTTAATGAAACATAAGTCAAGCTTTTGATAAATTCAAGGAATTTAAAGCCCTAGTTGAAAATCAAACAGTAACCGTGTTAAGACTCTTAGGTCGACCGGGTGGTGAGTACATGAGTACCGAATTTGATGAGTTCTTAAAAGAACTAGGAATAGTGTCACAATTCACACCTCCGGCTACTCCACAATTAAATGGTGTATCGAAAGAAGGAACCGAACCTTGTTGGACATGGTTCGCTCCATGCTAAACTATACCGATCTACCGATTTATCTGTGGGTTACGCGCTCTCATCTGTGCATATCTTGAACAGATGTCCTTCCAAACTCCGTTTCCTAAGACTCCCCATGAGATGTGGAGAGGTAGGAAACCAAGTCTTAATCACATTAGGATTTGGGGATGCCCCGCTTATGTCAAGAAGACTAAAGTAGAGAAATTGGAAACTAGGTCTGTGAAAGGTCGTTTCATAGGATATCCAGGATTCCATGGAATATCTATTCTACATGCACGAAGATCATAGGATCATCGTTGCTATACAAGCACACTTCTGGAAGATCGGTTTATTCAGAAGGAGGGGCAGTAGAAATATTTCTTTGGAAGAAATAAAAGAAACACCAAATGAGACACCTATGCAAGATACAAGAACCAAACCTTCAAATACAAATACAACCTCGCAAGTCTAGTAGAATTTCTCAATTACCGGAGAGGTATGGCTATCTCGCATCAAGAGGAACCAGGTGTCCATGAGATGACAAAGTAGTCAAGAGAAAGATCCTTCTACATACGACTGCGATGGTAGACGTTGACTCCACCAAATGGCAAGAAGCTATGGAAGCCGAGATAGACTCAATGCATGCTAATCAGTCCTGACTTTAGTAGATCGTCCTAAAGGCATAGTGCCTATTGGAAACAAATGGATCTATAAGAGAAAGACTGATGGAGATGGCAAGGTTGATACCTATAAGGCCGGGCTTGTGGCAAAGGGTTATTCCCAAAGAGAAGGAATCGATTACTTGAGACCTTCTACTTTGTAGCTATGATTAAGTCTATTCGCATGATGCTTGCTATAGCAGCCCACTTAGATTATGAAATATGGCAAATGGATGTGAAAACGGCATTCCTAAATGGATTCCTCGAGGAGGAGATTTATATGGAATGTACCTAAGGGATTCATATCTCAAACCAATATTCATAAAGTATGCAAACTTCAATACAATTTATGGATCAAGCAAGCTTCACGGAGTTGGAATCTTCGTTTTAACGAGACAGTCAAAGAGTTTGATTTTGTCCAAAACGAAGAAGAGCCCTGTATTTACAAGAAGGTTAGTGGGAGCAAAATTGCGTTCTTAATACTATATGTAGATGACATTCTACTTATAGGAAATGACGTAGGAATGCTCGATTACGTGAAAGCTTGGCTTTCTAAAGAGTTCTCAATGAAAGACTTGGGAGAAGCTACCTATATTCTCAGGTATTCGTCTCTACCGGATAGAGCGAAAAGAATGTTAGGTCTTTCCCAAGCCCTCTACATAGAAAAGATCCCAAGCGATTTAGGATGGAAGATTCTAAAGAGGGTTTCTACCTATGCAACATGGTGCAAAACTTTCCTTAGAGATGTGTCCTCAAAGTGAGGAAGATAGAAAGGAAATGAGAAAGGTACCTTATGCTTCAAAGCAGAGGTAGCCTTATGTATGCAATGATTTGCACTAGACCGACATTGCCTATCCGTAAGCGTAGTAAGTCGGTTTCACCAAATCCAGGCAGAACATTGGATCTCAGTAAAGAACATTCTTAAGTACCGAAGGAGGACTAAAGACTTGGTTCTTACATACGGCGGTGGAGAACTAAGAGTGATGGGTTATACACTGATTTTTCTGGGGACATGGATGCTCGGATGTCCACATCGTGGTATATCTTTACTCCGAATGGTGGGGCGATTTCTTGGAGAAGTGCCAAGCAAAGTTCGACCGCTATCTCCACATGTCAAGCCGAATATCAGCAGCCACGGAGGTCGCTAAAGAAGCTTTTGGATAAAGAAGTTCACCGAGGAACTTCAAGTGGTTCCTAACGCAGAGAAGCCCGTGACACTGCTTTTGTGACAACGATGGAGTCATTGCACGTGCTAAGGAGCCTAGGGCTCACCACAACACCAAACATATTGCGAGAAAATATCATTTTGTTAGAGAAATGGTTCGGGATGGGAATGTTACATCACAGAGAGTAGACACAAGAAATAACGTTGCCGATCCGCTTACTAAGCCACTATCTCGGAAGGTCTTAGAGAGACATCTGAGAGTATGGGTATTAGATACCATAGTTTGTGGCATTGAGTGCAAGTGGGAGATTGTTAGGAATATGCCTCGAATGCCACTCGAGGATGAGAGAGTGAGAGCAATTGTATTGTAATTATGAATATTATATTTAATAAGGCAATTATTATTTCTATATTATTGTATATCACCGCATTGTGATTTGGTATATAGAATAGTAGTCCTTGCATTTGAGAGTGAACATTCTACTCCTTATAGAGATAAGGAGATAGGCACTAGAAGTGTTTAGAGCTCGAATGCTTAACTAGTTCGCAAGTCGATAAAACTTAACAGACATTAAGTTTTAATAAGACTTGTATAATCGATGCTAGGACGTGTGCACGTCTTGATAGCATAGTTATAAGTATATTGGTGGGACCAAGATACTCGAACACGACTCATACTCGATTCACCACACGGTATTCACTCTCGAAGAGTCGATGACGAATCGAAAGGTTGTGATAGTATACGTGGACCTTTGACTTGAGGGTTCGGTAGAAGATGTGTCCGTGACGTTTAGTTTGTCATTAGAGTAGTTAGACTCATTTGCTTAATTGCCGAGTCGACCTCGAAGTGCGGACTATACGGCAGTAGCGATCTTTGTCAGACGCCAAGAAAGGATTCTATCTCCTGTTAGTGAGCAGCGAATGTCCTATACGGTTAATGGCAAATAAGATCATAAGTCTTTGGCCAAAGCATTCGATATAGTCGTATTAGATACACTATTAATCACTGGTCTTGATTTGCATTAACACATGTATAGAGTTTAGTCAACAGAGGGTTTGACTTTACCGTGACCCAAGACTTGACCGGGACATCCGATGAAGGGTCTATACGTATATAGTATTCACGACATAATGGTTCGGAATGATTCGTTCATCTGCTCTCGGGGGTTTACAAGGCGGCCCGCTAGTCGCTAAGTGTTGCCCGCACTCATTGGTTCCTCCCAATGCCTACTGAGACGAACCTACGAGTCGCGCAATAGGATCATTGATGGATAAATATGAATTAATAATCTCTCTTATAATATTAGATATTAGATATCTAATTTTGATTTATCGGATAAATCAAATAGCGGTCTAATGAATTGTAAGTAGTTACCGGGTGATTACTTTAATTCATAAATTATATTTCTTAGAGAAATATATATTTGTGTTTGATATAATTAATTAATTGGATTAATTAATTAGTCCAAACACATTGGAAATAAAACGGATTCGCTTGACGAACATCCGTACACGAGGGATTCGTTTTGACGAACATCCAAGACACGAGCCGAGTAAATTCGACCCGCCTTCTTGGAAATTTCCCTTAAGGCCACCACCCCTCCATCTCTTGTCTCTTATATACTTATTTTATGTCACTAGGTGACATATGTGAGGTGTATTTGATACCCTCAATCATGTGTTAAAGGTAGACTTTCATTTTTATAAATAAAAGTCTTTAAAAAGGAGTTATGATAACTTCTTCTTGCTTTAACTCATAATCACGAATTTGAGAGAGAGAGTAAGGTAGAAAACTTCATCTTGATCTTAGAGACAAGATATAAGAAGAATACATTGAGAGAGAAAATTCCTACAAGCTTCCCTAGCCGCATTCTTGAAGAAAGGAAGCTTGTCGATTTTTCCATCAAGTTCCAGCGTGTGAAGTAGAGGCATCTTGCTTTAGGTGCTTGGAACGAAGGGCTCTTCATCATCATCATCATCATACGAAGGTTTTTCAGAGACATCATAGGTATGGGACTTTGATTCCTTGATCTTCGTATTTTTATTTTCGTATATACGTTACTTGATCGATCCTCTTAGGGATTCCGTTTATTCTTCCGTTGCGTTTATTTTCTGAGGAATTCCAACAAAGTTATCATGACATCGCACTCGCAAGTGTCGATTCTCGGAGCCCTCCCCAGACCTACCCGAATTGATAACCTTATGTTCACAATGTACGTCTGGCCGTACTCGCAAGCACGCGCCTCCGGAGGCCTCGACGGGACCCCTACCCGGATAACATCTCAACTCTCTACTATACACAATAACAAAGGTATAATATTCACCACAACCGCAACCACGTAACTCATAGGTTAACGCATCATAACTTCAACAAGGGCACAACATCCACAGCACACCATCATTCAGGAAAAAGGCCAACGAGCAAATAATACAAGTATTACGCGATTCCACAATTCTTCGATTAACTACTCATTTCTAGTATTTATTTTAAGCACAAAATAACATGAAGAGGTAGTTATCATTATTCTTGAAACTAAGTTTACGTTCGTAATTACCTTCATAAAATCACATCTTCATTTAAAGTAAGTTACGGTTAAATATACCGTCACTAACGAGTCCATGTTAAATTCACGACACATCACATTCTCAAAGTATAAAGAATATAGACGAGATACTCGCCTCAAGTCCAACGCACGCGGAGCAACGGGAAAGCTCGACTTAATGACCGCTACCGAACACTCCGAAGAACACGATTCAACCGGGAAGCTCGGACCCCGAAGAAGACAACGAACGGGAGGGTTCCGACTCGAGTTCTTCACAAGAATTCGACCCTAACAATATATAATCAATAAATCATCGATCATACAAGGAAGAATAATCGAAGAACGCCCGAAAACCCCTCTATGATATTTTACCGGACACCTTCAAGGCGTCGACTAAGAACTCGACCAAAACAACGAATCGATACGATCCAACCATGGAATAACAGGATAAATGATATAATACATCTAAATAATCATCAATACATCATAATCCTAAGTTAAATCGGATTAATCGGACGAAAACAACCAAAATACCCAAATTCCCCAAAACTAGATTTCTAGGAAATCTGACCTGATTCGGTAGATCGGAGGATGTTATAGGATGGATGATTGATGATATGAACTCCAAGACTTCATGGATTTAACACCTGACAACATCTCTCCATGATTATCAAATCTCCAGCCGCGAAAGAGGATGAAACGAGTGAGTAAAATGATGAAAAACACGTCATAGGCCTTAAATAAGCGTCACTGCCGCCTTACGTACGTAACCGGCCATGGCCGACTCACTGCCTAGAAATGCCGGCAGCGTTACGTACGTAACCGGCCAAGGCTTACGTACATAACCGGCCTTACGTACGTAACGGCCGAGCACTACCGGCCGTAACTCGGCCAGGGCTGGCCTGGCCCCAGCATGCCCGGCCATGACTCGGCCGGGACCAACTCCGACGGCCCGAACGACCCCGAAACCCGAACCTGAGTACGAATCGAAGATACGGTTACGAAGCACTCGCAAAGACGAATCCGAGCACTAAGAGAACACACGATTCCGACCACCCGAAGGCTCAAAATTTGACAACGGAAAGTAATTACCCCAAACTTTGGGAAATTACGAAAATGGCCCAAAACGCCCGAAAATCACGATACGTGATCGAAACACCAAGCCAAAGCTCGCAACATGAATAATAACATTAAATGAACTTACGAGAAAGTCGGAACAACAGTTTCGGACGAGATTCGCAAGAATCGAACTCAAGTGCGGAAAAGTCGCCAAAAAGCACGGAACTCGACAAAACGATACCGAAACGAACTCGGATGACCAAACACGAAGAACAAAACATTGTCAAAATGTCAAAACGGTCGCAAGCGAGTTCTGGAAACGAGAAAAATGCCAAAAATGAAAAATTACCGAAAAAGAAAATCACGGGTATTACATAAATGACGTGTGGATGGCATCAATTGAGGAGATGGATAATTTTGTCCCTTCATAAATAAATTATCTCTGTTTAAAAAGTATAATAACTTATTCATTAATTATCTATTTAAAATAATAAATATATCAAATTCAGTCTTTTCATAATCTATTATTTAAGATGCATATTGCATACCTAAAAATATAACAAATAAAAAAAGCAGTGCATTTGTACACTATGAAGTAGTGCATTTGTATATTCATATAAAACAATTATCGTGGTGGTCTCCATTCAAAGTACCATAACTTTCTCCATACTTAATATTTTTATTGTCTTTTTTTAAATTTTAACCATAATATTTGTCTTTCCAATGGAAGCAGTTTATTTATTGAAGTTAACGGTTTTAGGAGAATTTTTCATGCTAATTTTAAAGCAGAAACAGTACTTTTTATGCTATGAAGCAGTGCAATTGTACACTATGAAACTTGCAGATTGAAGCAGTGTAGTTCTAAGATAAGAAGCAATATGTTATAAGTCAAATTTTGAAGCACAAGCAGTAATTTGTACACTGTGAAGCAGGGCATTTGTATACTATGAAGCAATGCGTTCATATAATGTGAACCAATGCATTTATATATTCTTATTAAACAACCATCCTAGCAGTCTCCATTCAAGGCATCATAACTCCATCCATACTTAATATTTTTTAGTGTCACCTTTTTTGTTAGAAGATAGACTCATTTGTCTTTCTAATGGTATATGGCACGACTCCTACTCCATATCCAATGAAATCAGTTTATGTATTAAAGTTGACGGTCTTATCAGAAATTCTCGTGTTAATTTTGAAGCATAAGTAGTACTTTGTACTCTGTGAATCAGTGGATTTATACAGTGTGAAGCAATGTATTTATATATTTTATGAAGCACTATATTTCTCTCTATAATTCACACGGCTTTTATTATTACAATACACTGCTTTTTTATTTTGTTTTTTAAGTATGCAATATCCATCTTAAATGTAGATCATGAAAATACGACTAAGTTGATATATTTTTTAGAGTAATGATACTCTTACACACTATTTACACCAAAAATTTACACACTGCATTAAAGAGTATTGTACCTTGTGCTTTACAGTTAATATGTTGGTTCCCAAAATTCTATCGGCGGCTAGCGGAAATGCCGTAAAAAAAATAAAAAAAAATGGTCGGTCGCGGGAAAGCAGGTCGGTAGGCCTGCTGTTAAGAGAAAAAAATGAATTGGCCGCATCCGGGGGTCTATCGGCGGCGGCTCTACCGAAAAGCAAGTTGAGGAGCCTCTCATAAAAAAAATGAAGAAATAAAGAACTGTCTGACTGTCGGATATCTGTCGGCCGCAGACGGTGGCCCGCCAAAAAGCAGGTTGACGGGCGTGGGATAAAAATACGACCGATCGTCGGAAGTCTGCCGGCAGTCGGCGGTGGCCAGCCGGAAATCAGGTCAACGAGCTTGGTGAGGAGAAGGTAAAAAAAGACGGTCGGCAATCGAAGGTCTGCTCGCCGCCAGCGTTGGTCGCTAGAAAGCAGGCGGGCGGGCCTCCCGTAAAAAAAATATTAGATCGGTTGTTGGAGGTGTGTCGGTTGTCGACTGTGGACCGCCACAAAGCAGGTGAACGAGCCAAGTGTAAAAAAAATGGTCAGCCGCCGATAGTGGTTCGCAGGAAAATAGGTCGGCGGGCCAGTGTAAAAAAATTTGATCGGTCGTTGGAGGCTTGTCGGCCGCCGGCAGTGCCTAAAGTAGGTCGGTGGGCCTACTATTGAAGAAAAAAATTGGCCGACAGCATGTGGTTGCCCGCCCGAAAACAGGCCGGTAGGCTTGGTGGTGAAAAAAATATATCGGTCGACCGCCAATAGTTCCCCGTCGAAAAGTAGGGCCAGCAAGCCTGGAGAGAAAAAAAAAGAAAAAAAATGGGTCAGTCCGCCGATGGCCGGCAGACCTCTTGCGGCTGGCGAATTCTTTCTTATCTTTGTTTTATGCTTGGCCCGTCGGCCTGCTTTTCAACGGGCGACTACCGGCAGCTGGCTTCTTTTTTTTATATGACAGGCGCTGTCGGCATGCTTTTCAGCGATCCTTCAGTTGTTTTTCCTTTTTTTTACGACAGACCTGTCGGCCGATAAAATTAGGAATCGACATATTTTTTGTAGCAAAGTGATCTGATAATTTAATTATTTTAATCCAATTATGACACCACCACCGTGCCATTATAGCACGAATTATCTCTAATATATTTATTTATATATATATATATCCGAGTTTTTTTTGTTTTTGTTTCATAAAACAGAAATGAATTTTTTTTCACATGATCCGAGTCCAAACCCGTACTAAGGGGGGTGTATTCAACTGAGATTTTAATGAATTGTTAATAATCCATGGATTTTGTTGGATTTACAAAAATCCACAGATTGTTTGAATTCCCAATGGACTCTGTGTGGATTTTTTTAATTCCATATAGAATCTTAAAGATTTTAATGGATTGATTTATCAAGATTTTGATGGATTATATAAAATCTCTCAGATTTTAATGGATTGATTTCTCAGAAATTATTTTATATTATAATGTTCATGTATGCAATACTGGAAATATAATATAAATATACTCAAATTATATTACTATAATGATGAAGTAAACTACCATAATATCTTAAAAACACATTTAGATAAAATAAAATTTATATATTCCGACATAAAAATTATGTTTTTTATCTAGTTTAACTAATCAATCATCCATGTGTTCCGGTAAATTATATTGACTTGTATGATGACAAAAAACGATCATAAATAAGGGGAAAAATAAATTTAAATAAAAACTGTTGAGTATTGGTCCGAATCGGGTGGCAATATTATTACAATAATTATAACAAATATAACTATTATACGAATCTACTCGGGATAGGGATTAGGGATTACACAACTTCTAATTAAACGAATCAAACAAAAAACTGAAAATAAACTAAAAAACAGTGAGAATAGAAAGTTCAAACCACACGGCCGAAGCCGTCGAAAATCACTGTCGGAAAATCCGGCCGGCTCAGTCCTCCGTCCCCGTAGCCACGTCCTGGACTCACAAGACCCGCGGCCAGCACCTCGAACCGAACCCACCACCGGAACCGGAAGCAACCTCCGATGAATCAAAGCACCAAGCAAGATTCAACCGATCCAAAACCCCAAACCAGAATCGAAGCACAAAGCTACCGAAAAAATCCCAGAAATATTAGATCCCGATTCTCACAAAGCTCACCCACAAAAACCCTCAAATATTTCACAGAGAAAACCGAAGGATTCAAGGGAAAAGATATCACTTGCTCTCTTTATTTCGTTGTGCTTTCATCTCCACCGAAAACGGAATTTATAGGAGAATCGGAACAACAAAACGAAGAGAAGAAATCGGGAGGATTTTCTTTCCATCGGAAGAACAGGTCAAAACCGAGGAGAAAGGAAAGAAAAATCGGGGGGGAGAGATAAGGGAGATAGGGAGCAGACGGCGGGGTGAGAAAGAGAGAAGTGAGGGGTAGGGTTTGGGGTAGAGGGTTTATATATCTAGGGTAAATATAAACCAATGGCCATGATTAAAGATACCAGATGAATGGCCAAGATTAATCCAGCCTAATGGGCTGCTTCCAAAAAGAATTCCGGGCCGGGTCCGATTTTAAGTGGGCTGCAGGAGATATGTTTTGGGCCCTCATTATTTTATTCATTTGGGCCACTTAATCCCAACAATTCTCCACCTGGGCCAAATGAGTCATCGGGGTACATAAGGGAGACGGAGGTCATCATCGCCGGACATCACCTGCACACAAAACACAAAGTAAGTACAGGTAATCACAAAGAAAGCAATCACTAAGAAAGCAGGACTATCACAAAGATATAATAATTCACTAAGAATGTAAAGCCATCACAAAGAAGGCAAAGACTAAGAGTTAGTCTTGAGTTCCCAAGTTCAGCAGATCAGTGCAGGACACAAACTTCTCCAAAGGCAAGCATTTGGTGCCCATATCTGCAGGATTGAATTCTGAAGGAATTTTTCCAAGATCAAGTTCACCTTTTTCAACAATGTCACGAATAAAATGAAATTTAACATCAATATGTTTAGTGCGATCATGAAAGACAGGATTTTTACAAAGTCAATTCCAGTTGACTATCCGAAAATACCACGACTTTTCTTTCGAAAACCGATTTCGAATGAAGACCCTTTAGCCATATGGCTTCTTTAAATGCCTCGATTGTAGCAACATATTGATTCGGTTGTAGATAAAGCAACAACATTCTCAGAATCGAGATTTCCAACTAATGCAAGAGCCACAAAGGGTAAACACATAAGAGGTCGTGGATTTTCGATTGTCACGATCATTAGCAAAGTTAGAATCCAAATATCCAACAAGTTTAACACCATCACCAGATTTAGAAAACTTAATACCAACATCCACAGAGGATTTCAAATAACGGAGAAGCCACTTCAAGGCTTCCCAATGAGGCATACCAGGATTTGACATGTATCTACTCAAGCAACTAACAGCATAGGCTATATCAGGTCTGGTACTAACCATGAGATACATGACTGATCCTATAGCATTAGCGTAGGGAATTTTTTCCATTGATTTTTCTTCTTCACTAGATTTTGGAGATTGATCTTTGCATAACAGAAAATGGGCAGCAAGAGGCACAGAAGCAGGTTTTGCAGCAGTCATAGAAAAGTTTTCAAGTATTTTCTCTATGTAGGAAGACTGATTTAGAAACAAAGAACAGTTTTTCCTATCTCTAACAATATTCATGCCTAAAATTTTCTGGGCGTCTCCAAGGTATTTAATGTCAAATTGATCACTAAGACAAGACCTAACATGATCAATTAATTTTATGCACGGACTCACAAGTAACATGTCATCCACATAGATAAGCAAGAAGATAGGAATAGTGGAGTCTACTTTAAAATAGAGACAAGGGTCATACGAACTACGTTTGAATTTTAAAGAAAGCATGTAAGAGTCAAACTTCTTGTTCCATTGCCTTGGAGACTGTTTTAGGCCATAAAGGGCCTTTTTAAGAAGGCAAACGTGATCAGGTTTCTTAGAGTCGACAAAACCTTCTTGCCTCATATAAATTTTCTCATTTAATTCACCATGAAGAAAAGGCTTTTAACATCCATTTGTTTTAATTCCCAATTAAAGTGAGCAACTAAAGCAAGCATGATACGCACGGTGGTGAATTTCACAACAGGAGCAAATATCTCAGTGTAATCAATTCCTTCCTTTTGAGTGAAACCTTTAGCAACCAACCTAGCTTTAAATCTGATATTCTTTACTTCATTTTTAACCTTAAATAACCACTTACAGTCCACAAGAGAACAATGTTCAGGTTTTGGAACAAGAGTCCAGGTTTGGTTAACATGCAGGGAATTCATTTCATCATTCATAGCATTTAACCAATCAGAAGCATTTTCAGATTTTAAAGCATCTTTGTAGCTTTTAGGTTCGTTATTATCTAAAGATTCAAACACATTGCAAGCATGGGACATCATATGAAAATCATCAAAGTGATGAGGCCTCCTAACATTCTCCCTTCTAGGCCTATCTCTAGTCAATTGATAGTTGGTTAGTTCAGTACTTTCATCAACATTCTCAATTACTTCATCACTAGAATTTTCGGAATGATTTTCATTTTCAGCATGCAAAGTTTCATCATTTTCAGGCTCCACCTCACTTAAGGTAGGGTAGTTAGAAACAAATTCTGGATTAGGCATGTGCACGGGTGCGGGTGCAGGATGTTCAAGACAAGGAAATTCATCTTCATTAAATATGACATCCCTACTAATTAGCACCTTAAACCCTGGTTCGCCCTTAAGCCATAACCTAAAACCCTTAACTCCCTCCGGGTAGCCTAAGAACACACATCTTATCGATCTAGGTTCTAGTTTATCTTGCTTTTGATGAACATATGCAGCACACCCAAATACACGAAGATTTGAGAAATCAATATTACTACCAGTCCACACAGATTCTGGATAGTTTCCATTCAAAGGGACAGATGGAGATCTGTTTATAATATAGGCAGCTGTAGATAAAGCCTCACCCCAAAAACGTTTTGACAATCCGGAGCTGACGAGCATAGACCTTACCCTATCAAGGAGGGTTCGGTTCATGCGCTCAGCAATTCCGTTTTGTTGAGGGGTGTAGGGTGCTGTCCTATGCCTTTGAATACCACTTTCCGCACACAAAGTATCAAACAAATTATTGCAAAATTCCAGGCCGTTGTCAGTTCTCAAAATTTTAATTTTCTTACCGGTCTGATTTTCAATTAAAATTTTCCACGTTTTGAACGTGTCAAACACATCAGATTTGTTCTTAAGGAGAAACACAAAGACTTTCCTGGAATAATCATCAATCACAGATAAAAAATATCGGTTTCCGCCGTGTGTCTAACACTGGCAGCCCCACACATCAAGATGCGTACATTCAAACACATTTGAACTCTTAGGGGGGTTCGGG
Organism: Orobanche coerulescens; assembly: GCA_033398695.1. Classification (NCBI taxonomy): domain Eukaryota; kingdom Viridiplantae; phylum Streptophyta; class Magnoliopsida; order Lamiales; family Orobanchaceae; genus Orobanche; species Orobanche coerulescens. The sequence continues at coordinate 20,373,671 of CM065805.1, read as the reverse complement.
GAAGGTGAATGGGGAAAGTTAGCACGATGTTGCTTACCATACACACAATTATCACAAAATGGCAAGTCAGATATTTTATCATTCCCAAAACAACCATTTTTGTGCAATATTTCAAGACCTTTACCACTGATGTGACCCAACCGTTTATGCCAGATTTCAATTTTATCTCCAAGTACTGCATTAACGGAAAAGTTACTTACAATGGAACAAATATATAAATTCATTTTACGAATGGCGACAAAAAAGGTTTTGGGACCTCTCGTAACTTTCATAGCACCCTTAGCCCATGTACCTTCAAAACCATCATCTTCAAGACATGCACATGACATTAAATTATGAGCTAAGTGAGGAACATGCCTAACATTTTCCAAAGTTATCGAATTTCCAGATTCGAATTTAAGGCACACAGTTCCTATTCCAGCAACATTTCGTTTTACATGATCCGGCATAGACACATATCGATTTTTCAAATCACGATAGCTAGAAAAAAGTTGTTTATACGGAGTCATGTGAAATGTGCACCCAGAATCAACCAGCCAATCATTTTCACCAAGGTCAGCTAACACAGAGTTCACAGAAGAATGCATAGCATCAGAAATCATAAACACATCACCCAGATTTTCACCGACGACTAAGTTAGCTTTGATCAGTTCAGGTTTTTCTTAGGTTTAGTGCGATCTTGAATATAGTGACCATACTCACCACAATTGTAACACTTACGATTATTAGGTCTAGGTTTAAACCGAAATTTTTCATTGCCCTTTTTCTTGTTGGCTTGGTTATTTTGAGTGTTGGAAGACTTTTTATTTTGAAAGCGTTTTTGTGGTCTTCCTTTGACAAAATTAACCTCGCCAAGATTTCTAAGGGCAGCACCTTTATTGTTTTTCAAATCTAACTCTTTGCTCTTTAAGCCGTTTACAACAATATCTAAGGTTACCTGATCTCTACCATATTTAATGGCGATTTCACATCACTATAAGAATCGAATAGCATTCAAAAGAACAATCGGAGTGTAATCATCGATGTTTTTATCTCCCGTTAACTTTATATCTTGAACCAGTTTTGTAAACACGTCTAAATTGGCATCAATGTCTTTATTAAGATCAAGCTTGTAGCGGAAAAATTTTTCAAGAAGGAATAATTTATTGGGCAACGAAGTTTCAGTATACATTTCTTCTAATTTTTCCCATAACTCTTTAGCCGAACCATGTTTACCTAATTTTCTTATCACAGAGTCAGAAAGGTTCAAGATAATCGCAGAATAAGCAAACTCATCAAGTTCAGCCTTTTTATCCGCCGTTACATTAGAAGCGAAAGAATTATCAATAGCTTTGAAACATTTTTGTTGAATAAGTATGCTTTTCATTTTTTGTTGCCAAATGGCAAACTCACCTTTTCCATCAAATGGTGCCACAGAGAAGGCAGAGATTGATCCCATTTTAATTTTCAAAATGAACAAAGTTTTTTTTTTTTGAAAATTTATGGAAAACACAAACAGGAGAAAACGGTTTATTTTATCAAACCTCAGAAACACAGAGTAATCAATCACACAGATGATTAAATTTAAACGAATCTGGAAAAAACCAATACCAGGCCCCTACAAGATCCGAGGACACTTAAGCGGTCCAGGCAGGAGGGTTTAAATGCCCGATTATGAAAAAATTCCAGATTCAACACGAAGTAAAAAATTGCAGTAATAAACACACAGAATATTACCAACAATGCAGCAGAAGCAAAAAATAACAGGGCCGAGACGGACAGCCCAGAAACACGAAGGACAGCGGGACGAGACAGTCTGCCCCAAGAAAACACGAAGAACAGCGAGCAACACGAAGAGCAGCAGTATCCGAACAAAAAATATCACAAAGAAAAAATCACCAAGAACAACGAACGGGAATAGTATCACAAAGGGCAACGAGCAAGTAAAACACAGAAAATGAAGAGAGGGTTAGCCGATACACCTGAGCGATCCGGGTTGACCCGATCCGGACAGATCCAAACCAAAGCTCCGGTACCAATGTTGAGTATTGGTCCGAATCGGGTGGCAATATTATTACAATAATTATAACAAATATAACTATTACACAAATCTACTCGGGATAGGGATTAGGGATTACACAACTTCTAATTAAACGAATCAAACAAAAAATTGAAAATAAACTAAAAAACAGTGAGAATAGAAAGTTCAAACCACACGGCCGAAGCCGTCGAAAATCACTGTCGGAAAATCTGGCCGGCTCAGTCCTCTGTCCCCGTAGCCACGTCCTGGACTCACAAGACCCGCGGCCAGCACCTCGAACCGAACCCACCACCGGAACCGGAAGCAACCTCCGATGAATCAAAGCACCAAGCAAGATTCAACCGATCCAAAACCCCAAACCAGAATCGAAGCACAAAGCTACCAAAAAAACCCCAGAAATATCAGATCCCGATTCTCACAAAGCTCACCCATAAAACCCCTCAAATATTTCACAGAGAAAACCGAAGGATTCAAGGGAAAAGATATCACTTGCTCTCTTTATTTCGTTGTGCTTTCATCTCCACCGAAAACGGAATTTATAGGAGAATCGGAACAACAAAACGAAGAGAAGAAATCGGGAGGATTTTCTTTCCATCGGAAGAACAGGTCAAAACCGAGGAGAAAGGAAAGAAAAATCGGGGGGGAGAGATAAGGGAGATAGGGAGCAGACGGCGGGGTGAGAAAGAGAGAAGTGAGGGGTAGGGTTTGGGGTAGAGGGTTTATATATCTAGGGTAAATATAAACCAATGGCCATGATTAAAGATACCAGATGAATGGCCAAGATTAATCCAGCCTAATGGGCTGCTTCCAAAAAGAATTCCGGGACAGGTCCGATTTTAAGTGGGCTGCAGGAGATATGTTTTGGGCCCTCATTATTTTATTCATTTGGGCCACTTAATCCCAACAAAAACTATTACCTTGAGGAATTTGAAGCCCATTTGTCCTCGATAATGCATCATTCAACACTTTTGAGTCGTGTGCTGAACCTTCCCATCCACTAAGCACATAAATGAATTCCAAATCAAAGTTGCAAGCAACTAAAACATTTTGAGAATTAACTCCATGACGATTACGATAGCTGCTTACATGCCGACCATGAATCATAGCTGGAATATGAGTTCCATCAATGGAACCAACACAATCCTAAATTAAAACATTCATTCATAAAAAAGACAACATTAGAACTCAGAAATCAAACTAGACTCTAGCCAAATCAATGTATTTTTAAATCAAAAAATTACCTTAAATAAGGGTAAAATCTTGTACTTTCAGAAATTTTAGGGGAAACGCCTCCGGGCTTTACCATCATTCGTGGTGCTATAGTATTTAAAGCCATCAGAACTTTATTAAAATTTCTACTGGCAGTGAAGTGTGAACGACCAAACCTCTTTCGAACATTACAATAGCGATCGTTGTGTCCAACAATTAACAGAAATGTAGCTACCATTTCTTCAACAGGCACATATTTTGTATCTTCCAGATAAGTTCCCTCTCTTATAATACCACACAACTTGAGAAACACATTTGGATACATTCTATGTAGTTCGCTAAAATTTTCTGGATCTTCTTTCATCAAATTATTTATAAAAGAATATCCAATCCTCATTATTGGTCGTCGTGTTAAAGAACGACTAATATGTTGACGCATCATAGATAGATTATCTCTTAACACAATCATTATTGCATCAATTATCATCAACAAAAACTTAACTATCTCATCAAACTTCAAATCAATTTCTTCTTCCATTTCTTCTTCATCTATTTTGTTCTCCAGTATTTTTTCGATATCCATTACAGTAAAAACCTGCATCAAGAAAAAAAAAACAGATCAGACAAAGCTTCTGCAATGTGCCTGAAGGCAGAGGCATATTTTATTAAACCAAACCAAACATATTTGAAGTTTAAACCAAACAGATCAGAGACATATTTTATTAAACCAAACCAATAAGAAAATCATACAACCAATCAAATAAAAGTTCTTCCGAATAAACTTCACATAGATTGCTAAAATTTATTCCATATTCGTAACAAAGGAAATTCGATCATTATTATTTTTTGCTCATCATATTGAGTATCCATTTAGCTCGTTCATCGGGAGTCATTTTCAAGAAACCATCCTTTTTTGTTTTGGTGTCGAGCAAGTTAAACGCCTCTAAATGGATATCTTCACCTAAATTCGGAACTTCCTTAATAGCATCCCATGCGGTATATGTTCTTTCTTGTTCTCTCTTTTCCAACAACTCATAAACTCCTTCAAAAGTTGTCGTAAGTTTAGCAAGTTGCCCCAAAATATTGATTTTAGGAGGGTTTCCACTTGAGTTAGAATTTTCCTCGTACTTTGTTCTAGCTCTTTTAGTTGGAAGCTTTTTCTTAGGCACCTCAAAAGCTTCGGGAGAATTGACGATGTGTCATTTTGTTCAAGCACAAATCCCTCGCTATCAATATCAAAATTCAAGTCGTCAATGCGCAAGTCTCTCACCTCACCAGCTTCTAGTGTTCTTGCTTCAGTAACACTACCCAATCCAATCGAGTTTTTCCCACGGCAACACCGTTTCCAACAGCAATTGCTAAGTCCCCGTAATCATCAAATACCTCGTAGCGCAAGTTACCATCTTTTGGGTGACCCTGGCACCAAAAATATTGTTCAAGATTGTTAGTTTAATAAATTACCAAAAAAAATTGTGTTTTCATAAAATTACATAAGGACTTGGTTTTACCTTTAGGTATTCATCCCATACTTCGTTTGGAGCCGTGAACCTCTTTGAAGTAGAATCATATCCAAAACCAGAATTAGAATTCATAAGAGTGGAATAAGATATCCACCGACTTTTAAACCATTTGAGTGGACTTGCATAATTGTTGAGTTTTGAATTAAGAGAGGGAAGAATACGCTCAATTACTATTTTTTTAGTAAAAACACCACTGGTATCACGCCATCCCCATTTAGCTGCATAAACCATAAGTTCTAACAAGACATCGCTCTCTTGTTTTGTCCATTGATCATAACCGGTTCTTTTCTTAGCACTTTGTGAATCGGCCATAATAACACTATCATATACACATAGAAAATATATATACAATGATTCATTATTAACAAGTATATAAGAAAAAACACTTTAGCAAAAAAAAGTATGGAAGGGAAGCATACAAATATAAACATGCGTATTTGATAATATATATATAAAATTTATTTGGGTCATTGGGTGCGGCCGCGTGGGAAGTTGGGGTGGGAATAGCTTTATCAGATTTCTCTACTTGTCTAACATCTCCCCACCCACCGCACCCCCACCCCCAACAAATCAACCGACTGCACCACGTAGTCCTTGAATTGATAGATTTTAGCCTTTCTCAATGTTTATCTGTACGTTCCAACCATAATTTGATATATATATATATATATATATATATATATGTATATGTATACATCAAATCAAAGATATTTTCTCGACCGCCATGTCGTGCCCTTCATGGAGGGCAGCCCGTTGATCTATTCACAAGTTCCAAGGACCGGGTTGTAACACCCCCAATACATTCGGGAATATTACAGCGCCGTAAATCCTTTACATAAGGATTTACAAGGCTGAAGAATTGAATAAGCATAAAAAGGTACTAACGAATGGAAATAACGGAATTACAGTACATCAGTTCTGACCAAATACAGAAACAGTACAATTTGTTCAACAGAACTCAATAATACATCACCAAATTCAAATTATCACAAATGACTTCGTACTCGAGTACTTATTGAAATAACGAATAAACGACAGATAAATAAACCCGGTCGGGACATCACTCTGCACCCTCGTCGCCATACAGTTCCAGTGGTTGTTTCCCCGCTCTCCTGGATCCTGAACACAAACAAAATGTTCACCCCCGAAGGGGTTAGCACAACGATGCTAGTACAAGTACCAGAGCATATTATTCATATCTCACGAAGAATAATAATAACGTAAATGACAAAATACCAACGAGTCTTCTCCTACGAGAAACTCAAACATAACATACAGAACTGATAATCACAACTTGATATCAATACATACACATGGTAATTCCATCGATCCAGCGTTCACTGCCTAGAACCCACGATGATCCCGTCAGACCAACCCGTGGTGGAAAAACCCGTCCGATGATCCAGCGCACGCTAGCATAGATCCCCCGATGATCCCGTCGGACCAACACGAGGTGGACACACAATAACGACATACATGCACGACAATATGTATAACAACAATACATAAAACAATTAAGGTACTTGCCTCGATTTGAAGACAATAACAATACTTCCACGAAAATGAACACTCGAAGATCGTCCTCCTCAATCAATCACGTAACGAGACCAAACCTTAACAAAAGAAACGATATAGGTTTTATCTCACGTCGTATGAATGTTTAACAATTCGATTAACGGTCAAAAGTTCATAAACTGCCATCTGCCCGAATAGCTTAGCGCACGCTAAGTACTCTGTGTAGCGTGTGTTACGTCTGCCCGATAGCGCACGCAAACAACAAAGCCTAGCGCACGATAACGACGCATGGTCAGTACTTCACTGACCAGCCAACTGATTCGTCTGATGGTCTAGCGTACGTTACGTACCAAACGTAGCGCACGCTAACTAGTGCTCGATAGCGCACGTTAAACTGCATAGCATAGCGTGCGCTATCTCTGCATGGCAGTTTACTGCTGAGCAGTAAACTGTTCTTGCCATGAACAAAACAATGAAATCCTTCGTGATAATTCATGTTACTTCCATGAATACCAAGTTCTTACTCTTATGAATGATCTCCAGGATGATATCAACTTCAAGATGCAAATATACGTATAATCATCATGACCCATAATCCATCTTGCTTACAATTCTCATGCAAAGTTGGTGATCTCCGGTTGATGTATTAGATTCTACTATCATTATACATATTCAGACTTCATCTTGAGGTGAACTAACAATTCCGACTTATACGAAAGAATATTTCCTAAGATGATTCTCCCTTTAAGTTCTTATAACATTTTTTCCAAATCATGATCACAAAGATAACATAAATCATACGGATTGTTAACTTCCGAATATTTCTCTCATCATTTGAAGTACTAGGATTCCAACTTCAAGGTTCCAACAATAATATCGTAATTGTAGACATCCCAATCTTCTAAACATGATGTTGTTGAAATAATTCACTAATGAAATTCAATATCTTGTTAACATGATCATCATATCCATTGGAAATCCAAATCTAAGACTGGTGATAGGTTGAACATACCTTAATATGCCGAAATCACTGAACCACAAGGTGTAATCCGACTCGGGTTGGTTATGCGCCCCTCCAAGGTGTTACTTCTCTTCAATGATCACTCACAAGTGATACTCAATCATTCAATGATCACTCATAAATGTTCTAAGTGTTTAGAAGGGAGATTCTTGCTCTCTGGACTCTCAAAGATGAAGTATAGACGAAGGAAATGAAATCCCAAGCGGTTGTTGTCCCATTTATAATATTCTGCATTATTGACAAGTTAGCGCACGCTACTAAGCATCCCTTAACGTGCGCTAATAATGGTTGACTTACGAATTTGTCCGGGTGCGTCAGCGGGAATCTTATCCGGACCCATGTCCCGCTGGCGCATGAGCAAGCTGTCCCGCTCAATAATCGAGTCCTTAGCGCACGTTACTCATACCTGCATAGCGTGCGCTAATAATGGCCCGATAGCGCGCGTTAAGATACATTCTTAGCGTGCGCTATCACGAGGTTGTTTGAGCAATTTGCATGTTTCTATACTTATGTACAATGATATCAATGCACGAAATATCATACTCCAATAATCAAAATCACCAATCCAAATAATACATGATTTGAATACAGATGAAATACACTGTAATAAATCTGGATATTACATACTCTCCTACTAAGAAGGAGTTTCGTCCCGAAACTCAAGACGAAAATAACTCGGGATATCTTAGACTTCATATCAGCTTCCGTTTCCCAGGTGGCTTCTTCCATTCCGTGACGTGACCACTGAACTTTGACCAAAACGATTGACTTGTTCCTCAGTTGCTTAACTCGACTCTCGAGTATCTTGACTGGTCTTTCTTCAAACGTCCCATCCTGCTCGACTTCGATCTCGCCGAAATCAATGATATGACTGGGATCTGGTATATACCTCCGTAACTGGGATACGTGGAACACGTTATGAACATGGCACAATGACGGCGGCAATGCTAATATGTATGCCAACTCCCCAACTCTCTCGAGGATCTCAAATGGTCCGATATATCTCGGACTCAGCTTTCCTTTCCTTCCGAAACGAAAGATTCCTCGAGTAGGAGAAACCTTCAAAAGTACGTGATCTCCAGTACTGAACTCCAATGGGCGGCGGCGTACGTCCGCATAGGATTTCTGGCGACTCTGGGCAGTCAACAGCCTTTCACGAATCAAGGCTATCTTCTCTCGAGTCTGCTCGATCAACTCTGGTTCTATTCCGATCAAGTCCGATGAATCGTCCCAGCATAGGGGCGATCTGCATCTCCTTCCGTATAATGCCTCAAACGGTGCCATCTTAATAGAAGCATGCCAACTATTGTTGTATGTAAATTCAATCAACGGTAGATGAACTTCCCAATCGTTTGACCAATCTAAGGCACAGGCCCTTAGCATATCTTCCACCGTTTGTATAGTTCTCTCAGATTGTCCGTCAGATTGCGGGTGATAAGCTGTACTGTAGTTCAATTCGGTCCCCAAGGCCTTATGAACTGCTTTCCAAAAGTGAGACACAAAACGACCGTCTCGATCAGAAACAATGGTTTTCGGCGTACCATGCAATCGAACTATCTCCGAAATAAAGACTCGTGCCAACCTCTCTGGTCCCCACGTATCCTTAATGCCTAGAAAATGAGCCGATTTGGTTAAACGATCAACTATCACCCAAATCATGTTCATTCTGTCACGGTTTTGGCATATTAGTGATAAAGTCCATCGATATGTCCTCCCACTTCCATTCGGGAATCGGAGCGGCTTCAACATTCGGCAGCCGTTGATGCTCGATCTTAACTGCCGACAAGTCAAGCATTTCGAAACATAGTCCGCTACGTCTTTCTTCATGTTGCCCCACCAGAAATTCTGCTTCAAGTCCTTATACATTTTACTGGTGCCCGGGTGAATAGAATAGGGCGAACTATGAGCTTCCTTCATAATCGTCTGTTTCAGAACATCAACATCGGGAACGCAGAGTCGGTTCTGAAATCTCAAAACTCCATCGTCATGAATTATGAATCCGGGGGCCTTTCCTTGGATCACTTCATCATGTAACCGAATCATCAGAGGATCATCTGCCTGTCTAGATTTGATTTCTTCGGTTAATGATGAAGTTATCTCCATCACGCACAGCTGTCCCTGGACTTTTTGTAACCATACTTCAATTCCTTCACGAATCATCTCTCGCTGAAGGCTAAGTTGGGAGGTCAGCGTCTCCAGCATCTGAATAGAGAGAGGCTTGCGGCTAAGTGCATCGGCCACTACATTCGCTTTGCCTGGATGGTATAAAATCTCCAAGTCATAGTCCTTAATCAGTTCCAACCATCTTCTTTGCCGCATGTTCAACTCTTTCTGACTGAATATATACTTGAGACTCTTATGATCCATAAAGATCTGACAGTGAGTCCCGTACAGATAATGCCTCCAAATCTTCAAGGCAAAAACCACTGCTGCTAGCTCCAAATCATGTGTCGGGTAATTCACTTCATAAGGTTTCAGTTGTCGCGACGCATAAGCGATCACCTTATCATTCTGCATCAACACGCACCCAAGTCCTTGGTTCGAAGCATCACTGTAAACTATGAATCCTTGATTCCTGCGGGAGTGATAGAATCGGTGCTGTCGTCAATCTCTTCTTCAATTCATCAAAGCTAATCTGACATAATTCATTCCACTCAAACTTTTGAGTTTTCTGCAGAAGTCGAGTAAGTGGGCGGGAGACTTTAGAAAACCCTTCCACGAATCGACGATAGTATCCAGCAAGTCCTAAGAAGCTTCGGACCTCTTTCACGTTCTTTGGAGGCTTCCAATCCAATATGGCTTCGATCTTCTGAGGGTCTACTCGGACTCCTCTAGCTGACACCACATGGCCGAGGAACATTACTTCCTTTAGCCAGAATTCACACTTAGAAAGTTTGGCGTACAATTGTTCGTTTCTCAAAAGTTCCAATACAATCCGCAAATGCTGCGCATGTTCTTCAGGACTCTTAGAGTACACCAGAATGTCATCAATAAACACGACCACAAATTTGTCCAAAAATTCAATGAACACACGGTTCATCAATTGCATAAATACAGCAGGTGCGTTAGTGAGACCAAACGGCATCACTACAAACTCATAATGCCCGTAGCGAGTTCTGAACGCTAATTTCGGAACATCAAACTCTTTAATCCTCAGTTGATGGTATCCTGATCTCAGATCAATCTTAGAAAATACTGTTGCCCCTTGCAACTGGTCAAACAAATCATCAATCCGTGGCAACGGATACTTGTTCTTAATCGTCATCTTGTTCAGCTCTCGATAGTCAATACATAGTCGGAGCGATCCATCCTTCTTTCGGACGAAAAGAACTGGCGCTCCTCAGGGTGAAACGCTTGGCTGAATATAGCCCTTGTCCAGTAACTCCTCCAGCTGCTTCTTCAGTTCGTACATCTCAGTAGGTGCCATACGATACGGCGCCTTGGAAATTGGTGTAGCTCCGGGTTCCAGCTCAATGGTAAATTCCACATCCCTTCGTGGAGGTAGTCCAGGTAACTCGTCAGGAAACACTTCTGGAAATTCGTTCACAACATGAATGGATGAAAGTTCCACAATTTCGTCTTCTTTCTTCATTGCGTAACACCAGCATCGATGCATACCTGTTTCAACAATTTGACAGCTTTCATCGCCTTGATCCATTTCCCTGAGCTTCCCGGTTTCCATCCCTCAAACAGAATCTCGGAACCATCGTCAGCGATCAGCGAGATATTCCTCCTTCGGTAGTTCACAATTGCTCCATATCGATTAAGCCAATCGTCTCCGAGTATCAGGTCATCTCCTTGCATTTCTATCACGATCGTGTCCGAGAGCCACTCTGCCTCCAAATGATACAGGAAATTTCTAGTTTCTAAATTTCCGACAATCCTCTCTCCACTCGGTAAACCAACAACATAAGGTTCACAAGCATGAAAACCGAAATATTCAAACGATTTACACAAGACAAAGATATGAAAGAATGTGTAGCTCTGTATCGAATAAAACGCTAACCGGCCGGGAAAGGATCTGGACGGTGCACGATGCGGCAAGAACATCTTGATCGTCTGTCCTCCTCATCTCGCATGACGTGGGAGCAGATCCGCACTCGATGTCCCCTTTCGGTCCCATTGTCCTCTGCCTCGCCCGCGCCAAAATTCCGAGGCATCCGAACACTTTGCTGCGTCGTGGAATACCGGCCTCCTTCGCAGGGCCGTGGTGTACGGGCTCTAAAAGACTTTGCACCTCTTCACAAAACACCGCCCGATGTCCCTCTCGTCCCAGTCAAAACAAGTCACGGCAGAAGGGGGCAATTCGTCGATAGTGCCGTCTGGCGCAGTTAAAGCATTCCTGGTAACATCAGTAATAGTTGATGTCGCCCCGAAGTTCTTTCCGCTCCTAGCTGGGTGCGGAGGTTTCTTAAAAGAGTGAAAGGATGACTGGGCCTTACGGGCCCCACTGTTCTTGTGCTCTGTAAAAGTACCAGAGACTTTTTGTTTCTTGGATTCTGAAAATTTCTCCATGGCTGCTTCCTTGATCTCATATGCCAACGCCTTATCCTGGTATTGGCGGAGTGTGGTACATTCGAATCCGGACATGTACCTCTGGACTTCTGGTTTCATTCTCATGTCGAAATGAATTATCATTTCTGCATCTGTTCTGACCAGATGTCGAACAAATGCCAGCTGCTGGTTAAACGTCTTGATCGCACAGGATACGGCACATCGTAAGGCCGAGCGAGAAAACTCCCGAACTTTGGCTTCCCTCACAGGACGAGGGCAATACTGAGCTTCCATCATCATTCTAAACTCTGTCCAATCGGCATCATGGTCTATCGGCCGGATGGTTTCCCACCATTCGGACGCTTCCCCTATCAGAAAATATTGAGCGATAGAGTCTCTCCGGTCGTCTGGGCAGTTGATTCCAGCAAATATTTTCTCCAGCTCCTTTAACCAATGATCCCAGGTGGGAGTCTCAGAAATACCGTCGAATTTGGGTGGTTGCATCTTCGCCACCTCTTGCAGCCACCGGTCACCTCGATTTCCCATATCTGGGATCCCTTGCTGCCTCTCTCCCTGCTGTAGTCCCACCGCCACTTGCATTTGGTCCACGACCTGGGCGAACTGAGTCATCTGGTTCACCACTTGACGAAGGATCTCTGGTACAGCAGGATCTGGTTCATTATTAATAGACTGTTGCGGCTCGCCTGAGCTATGACTAGCCTGGTTAGAAGGCGACGCTTCCCTTTCGGCATTTCTTCGTCCGCGTCCACGACCGCGACCACGTCCACGTCCGCCTCTCAACATACTGTAAGCATAAATACTCAATATACAGGAAACAACATCGTTCTAATATTCGAGTGTAAAGAGACACAACATGAAAAGAACAAGATAGAGTTTAGGAACTTACAACCACTGTTCGTATGAAGACGTAGGCAGTGCAGTGATGTCATTCACGGCCGGTTACCCCAAAAGACATAAATGACCCCTATTTTAACCCATCAGCCAAGATATCCATAATCTTAGCTCTGATACCATATTCTGTAACACCCCCAATACATTCGGGAATATTACAGCGCCGTAAATCCTTTACATAAGGATTTACAAGGCTGAAGAATTGAATAAGCATAAAAAGGTACTAACGAATGGAAATAACGGAATTACAGTACATCAGTTCTGACCAAATACAGAAACAGTACAATTTGTTCAACAGAACTCAATAATACATCACCAAATTCAAATTATCACAAATGACTTCGTACTCGAGTACTTATTGAAATAACGAATAAACGACAGATAAATAAACCCGGTCGGGACATCACTCTGCACCCTCGTCGCCATACAGTTCCAGTGGTTGTTTCCCCGCTCTCCTGGATCCTGAACACAAACAAAATGTTCACCCCCAAAGGGGTTAGCACAACGATGCTAGTACAAGTACCAGAGCATATTATTCATATCTCACGAAGATTAATAATAACGTAAATGACAAAATACCAACGAGTCTTCTCCTACGAGAAACTCAAACATAACATACACAACTGATAATCACAACATGATATCAATACATACACATGGTAATTCCATCGATCCAGCGTTCACTGCCTAGAACCCACGATGATCCCGTCAGACCAACCCGTGGTGGAAAAACCCGTCCGATGATCCGGTATGCGCTAGCATAGATCCCCCGATGATCCCGTCGGACCAACACGAGGTGGACACACAATAACGACATACATGCACGACAATATGTATAACAACAATACATAAAACAATTAAGGTACTTGCCTCGATTTGAAGACAATAACAATACTTCCAAGAAAAGGAACACTCGAAGATCGTCCTCCTCAATCAATCACGTAACGAGACCAAACCTTAACAAAAGAAACGATATAGGTTTTATCTCACGTCGTATGAATGTTTAACAATTCGATTAACGGTCAAAAGTTCATAAACTGCAATCTTCCCGAATAGCTTAGCGCACGCTAAGTACTCTGTGTAGCGTGCGTTACGTCTGCCCGATAGCGCACGCTAACGATGCATGGTCTGTAACACCCCAAACTAGGCGGATATTACAGTGCCGTAGATCCCCAACTGGGACCCACCAGGCAAATGAAAATGAATGAATTACACAAGATAAATGTAGTACCGAACTACATTACAACAATAATTACTCCGATGAGGAGTTTAGTTACAACACACCAGGACAATACCGAATACTAGTGTATTTTATATGAAGATAAAATACACAACACTGAATGAAACGGAGTATTCAAATGAAAGTCTGCAGCGGAAAAATAAAGGACAATAACATGAATAACTGAAAGATCGGGGCCCCCTACTAGTATCACTAGGACTCCTCGACATTGTAATATCCGCAATTTCGAATTTCAGTAATTTTCTTTTTTTGGTGGAAGTCCGTTTTAACGACTCGCTCATGACCGTTTCGTCATTTCGAGAATGATTAATTCTGCACTTTTTGTCATCCGAGTTCGTTTCGGTATCGTTTTGTTGAGTTCCGAGCTTTTTAGCGACTTTTCCGCACTTGAGTTCGATTCTTGCGAATCTCGTCAGCTGTTGTTTCGAGTTTCTCGTAAGTTCATTTAATGTTATTATTCATGTTGCGAGCTTTGGTTTGGTGTTTCGATCGCGTATCGTGATTTTCGGACGTTTTGGGCCATTTTCGTAATTTCCCAAAGTTTTGGGTAATTACTTCCGTTGTTGAATTCCGAGCCTTCGGGTGGTCGGAATTATGTGTTCTCTTAGCTCTTAGATTCGTCTTTGCGAGTACGTCGTAACCGTATCATCGATTCGTATTCAGGATCGGATTTCGGGGTCGTTCGGGCCGTCGGAGTTGGCCCCGGCCGAGTCATGGCCGGGCAACCTGGGCCTGAGCCGATCGCCGAGTCACGGCCGGTAGTGCTCGGCGGCTTCCGCCGAGTCACGTCCCGGCAGTTGATCGGCGATTCGCCGAGCCCACGGGCCGCAGACAGCCGGGCAGGCCGCGGCACACTCTGTGGCATTTTTCGGCCAAACCGATCAGCAGTGCCGCGGCACACTGCCGAGCCGCACACCGCCGACCACCGGGAGCCATTTTTGGGCTCGTGCGGCACACTCCCATTGAGCCGCGGCACACTGCGATCTATTTATGGCCCTGCAGACGTTTTCTTGACCATTTTCACTCGGTTTTCTTCTCTTCCGCGGCCGGAGCTTGGTAAATCATGGAAAGATGTTGTTGGACAATCAATCCATGAAGTTTTGGAGTTCATATCATCAATCATCCATCCTATAACACCCTCCGATCTACCGACCGTTGATTTCCTAGAAATGTAGTTTTGGGGAATTTGGGTGTTTTGGTTGTTTTCGTCCGATTAATCCGATTTAACTTAGGATTATGATGGATTGATGATTATTTAGATGTATTATATCATTTACCTTGTTATTCCATGGTTGGATCGTATCGATTCGTTGTTTTGGTCAAGTTCTTGATCGACGCCTTGAAGGTGTCAGGTAGAATGTCATAGAGGGGTTTTCGGGCGTTCTACGATTATTCTTCATCGTATGATCGTTGATTTATTAATTGTATGATGTTAGGGTCGTGTTTCTTGCGAAGAAACCGTGTTGAACCCTTCCGTTCGTCGTCGTCTTCCGTTTCGAAAGCACCGGGCGTTTCGAAGCTTTCCGGTTGAGCCGTGTTCGTCGGGATACTTGCGTGCCGATTTCGAGGCAAGTACCTTGCCCATACTTTTCTTATTTTGTGGATATGATGATCGGTGATCGTATTAGTGTGTTTGTTTGGTTGTTTGAAACGAAGTTTCAAAAGATTTCGGTTTGGCCACGTTAAAGGCTTTCTTTCAAATGCGTGTGTGTTTTGTGAACGGTGTGTTTTGGGAATTGACTATGATTTGATTATTTTGAACGTTGAAGGATTTGATGATGATACTCCTATTGTTTAAAGTTATGGAATCGTGTATTCTGTATTTAATCTTGTTATTGTGTTTTAAAGAGTTTGATAATGGTGTCGAGTTAATGGCCATCTCTAGTGAGTATTCTTAATGAACTTACATTCTTAGCATGTTAGTATTGCATGAGTAACGTGTGTGTGTGTGTATGCTCACTGCGGGTTAGATCCGACGGGGTCTCGGTAGGGCTCCACGAAGCTGTGGAACCGCGAGCTTGCTTTTAACCACTGTGGGTTAGATCCGACGGGGTCTCGGCAGGGATCCACGAAGCTGTGGGTCCGCGGTTAATTGTGGTGCATTTTACAAATGTGATTCGATATTGGCATTTCCGGAAATGAGTGCTTTGGAACTGTGTTTTCATGATTGCATGCATCGACTAAGTGTGTAAGAGGTAAGTGTTCGTTTGGCTTACTTGGCTAGGATGGCACTAGAGTATTTTGTTGTTTGTTTTAAATCTTTTATTAGTGGATTTTGATGTTGGGAGACGAACCTTGTGGTCGTTCTTGTGTACTGTGAGTTGCTAAGATTTGGGGCTAAAATCCCAATGGTTTTATAAAAGTCGTTTTACGGATTTGGGGCTAAAATCCCAACGGTTTGGTAAATGTCATTTTTCGGAAAGTAAACCTTTGGGGCGGTGACCCCTTTTCTCTTTTGGATTTTGAAAAGTAGGATTTGATAATCCTAAATTGTTTTCTATTAAAACTCTCGATGGCATTCTAAACCGTTTTATAAATTACTTCCATTGATTTATGATATTTTGATTTTGAAATGTTTTCTCAAACCCTTGCCTCGGGAAGTACTTTTCGTTTCGTTTGGATCTTTGAGGATCCTTGGTTATTGTTATTCGTGGAATGTGAATTGTATGGCTCGTGTTTGCACTTTGTTCTTGCACTAGCAAAACAGTGGAGTTTTGCTAACCCCCGAGTATTCGGGGGGTGGATGTCTGTTTTTGCATTCAGGTTTTGGAGCATAACACAGGGTCGGCACGAAGGATGATGAAAGATGATCGATACTAATCACATGAGGAACCGTACATCGTGTGTTGGTTCAGTTGTACTTTGTTTTCATTTATATTGTTCTTATGCAGGTGTGGTTGTATTTTGTCCCCTGCGTGGGCATGAGTTGTATTTGAGTTGTATGTATTTGTGGAAAGACCAAATCGGTCTACTGAGTCATTGTAGCCTTGAAGGCATTGTCGAGATGTTAAATGTTGTTACCAGCCTGGTAGATCCTCGAGGAGAGGGTCTACGGCGTGTAATATCCCTGAGTGGATTGGGGGTGTTACATAAATGGTATCGGAGCTTAGGTTGAGGAAACCTAGGCTGTTGGGTGAAGTCGTGTCGTTTGAGTCTTGTTTCGTCGGATTTTATCTGACTGAGTCGTGTAGCGACGCGTCGTTTGAGTTTGTTGGTCGTGATTAGTATCGTGGGGCGATCATCATCTTCGTGCGACCTGTGGAAGTAAGTCTCCCTTCTTTGTGTTGTGCCTCGTGTGACACGAGCTATTTTTATGATTATTTGTTAAGTGGTGGAATCCTTATGTGAATTTTGATTTCACGATATGTATTTAGTCGACTCTCGTATTTGATTTATACGAGGAGTTGTTTTAGTGAACGTCGATATGTGTGAGTTTTGGGCATTCTGGCCTATTGAATTTTTGAAAACCTTGAGTATCTTAGAAAAATAAATTTCGAGACATACTTTTCAAATGAGTTATTTTCTTGTGGTACATCCAAGGTGCCACAATATATTTCAAAAATTTTCTACTTCGAGGACCAAAATGCTTTGAGATATTTTCAATGTTTTAGAAATATTTTTATTTAGACCCGAGGGTCGAATATTTTGAAAGTTTTCACTAAGAGAAAGTGACTTCATTCTTATCAAATGCGAAATGGTTCTCCAATGTCTCGATAACGATGTTTCACGTTTATACTTTTTGAAAGGTGATACTCAAGATCAACCAGTATTCTTCAAATTATTTTCAAAATAAGGTTTTCATTTTTAAAACCTATCCATTCCCGTTTGAGGGCTGGGTATGAATGTATGATGTTCGCGTTGTCATTTTGATACTTTCTCCCGAGTATGATCGAATTGGCGGTGTGAGCGTTGAGTCGCTTTCCACACATGGGTTGTGCTAGCCCCCTGTGAGAGGCGGGATGTTGGTGTTGAATGTTGTCGCCTCGTGATGATTTCTGCGTTGTCGCGCATGTGCGAGCTGTTAGAGCTTGGTTTGGTATGACCGTGTGCATCGGTGATGGTTCCGTTATGTGTCGGTTGTTTAATGTCTTGTTACCTTGCTTCCGTTTTTGTGAATTTCGTGGACGAGGTCGGAGGTAATGCCCGTACTATTTTGACTTCTGTATTTTCTCTTTCCCCAGTCTATCGATTCGTTCATGATCGTTGGTACTTTATGAACTTGTTCTGTATTTCGGTTTCATCGTCCGAACGAGCTGTGATCTTGTTGTGGGTCGATCTAGTTATCGATGTTACTTTTTCGGGTTCAGTTCGATTCTTGTGAACCTTGTTCGGGAGTGACATCATCTGTATCTATTAGTTCCTTTATTCGAAGTGGATCGGATTTGGAACTCCTGTGTTTTCGACTCTGTCGACTCGTTTATGTTCGTTGACATTTTCTGAACTTTCCCTATCCCTTGCTTTTGTTGATCGAACGAGGGTGGTGTTGTTTCGGAATAACTCGTTTGTCGTTGTGACTTTTCAATCGTTATTCCCTTTCCGGTGGATCTTATGGGAATGCATGTCTTGTAGTTCTCACCAGATCATCCTGAGAGTTGTTGTTTGAATTTTATTATCCTTCGTGTTTCGGACATGATTGTTCGATTTTTGTTGTCTCGGTCGTTTGTTTGTTCGGTTTTTGTCCTCGTTTCGTGATTGTTGAGCATTCAGGCTCCTTCCTAATTTTCTTAAGTTCGGGAAATTAGTCTCGTTTTCGATCTTCCAACCCTTGGGCGGTGGAATTCCGTATTTCTTCAGCGTTTGGCTCGCGTTTGGATTGATGAACCGTTGGGTTGGTCAATCGTATTGATTTTCATTTGTTGTGTTTTGTGATTGTTCGGATAATTGACTTGATTGTATTATCCATTTGATGACGCTTGTCACTTGTTGGTTTTATTATATCCCTAACGGCGACGTTATGTTGGTCGTCGTGGAGCGTGTTTTCACGTCGTATATCTCTTTGCGTTTCTTGCAGCGTTTCGCCGTTGGGCGTGAGTTTTCTGTTTCTGTGTATCTCGTCGAGTTTTCCTGGTGGGTATATTGCTCCCCCCTACTTGTTTTAAGTTTCGGGACGAAACTTCTTTTAAGGAGGGTAGAATGTAATATCCGCAATTTCGAATTTCAGTAATTTTCTTTTTTTGGTGGAAGTCCGTTTTAACGACTCGCTCATGACCGTTTCGTCATTTCGAGAATGATTAATTCTGCACTTTTTGTCATCCGAGTTCGTTTCGGTATCGTTTTGTTGAGTTCCGAGCTTTTTAGCGACTTTTCCGCACTTGAGTTCGATTCTTGCGAATCTCGTCCGAAACTGTTGTTTCGAGTTTCTCGTAAGTTCATTTAATGTTATTATTCATGTTGCGAGCTTTGGTTTGGTGTTTCGATCGCGTATCGTGATTTTCGGACGTTTTGGGCCATTTTCGTAATTTCCCAAAGTTTTGGGTAATTACTTCGTTGTTGAATTCCGAGCCTTCGTGGTCGGAATTATGTGTTCTCTTAGCTCTTAGATTCATCTTTGCGAGTACGTCAGTATCATCGATTCGTATTCGGGATCGGATTGGGGTCGTTCGGGCCGTCGGAGTTAGCCCCGGCCGAGTCATGGCCGGCAACTCAGGCCCAGCCGGCATTGGCCGAGTCGCGGCCGAGTGCTCGGCAGCCTTCGCCGAAGTCACGCCCGGCAGTTGATCGGCAGCCGCCGAGTCCACAGGCCGCAGACAGCCGGGCAGGCCGCGGCACACTCGTGGCATTTTTCGGCCAAACCGATCGTACGGTGCCGCGGCACACTCGGCCGAGCTGCACACCGCCGACCACTGGAGCCATTTTTGGGCACGTGCGCGGCACACTCACGAGCCGCGGCACACTGTGCAGTCTATTTATGGCCCTGCAGACGTTTTCTTCAGCCATTTTCACTCGGTTTTCTTCTCTTCCGCGGCTGGAGCTTGGTAAATCATGGAAAGATGTTGTTGGACAATCAATCCATGAAGTTTTGGAGTTCATATCATCAATCATCCATCCTATAACACCCTCCGATCTACCGAATCAGGTCAGATTTCCTAGAAATCTAGTTTTGGGGAATTTGGGTGTTTTGGTTGTTTTCGTCCGATTAATCCGATTTAACTTAGGATTATGATGGATTGATGATTATTTAGATGTATTATATCATTTACCTTGTTATTCCATGGTTGGATCGTATCGATTCGTTGTTTTGGTCAAGTTCTTGATCGACGCCTTGAAGGTGTCCGGTAGAATGTCATAGAGGGGTTTTCGGGCGTTCTACGATTATTCTTCATCGTATGATCGTTGATTTATTAATTGTATGATGTTAGGGTCGTGTTTCTTGCGAAGAAACCGTGTTGAACCCTTCCGTTCGTCGTCGTCTTCCGTTTCGAAAGCACCGGGCGTTTCGAAGCTTTCCGGTTGAGCCGTGTTCGGGATACTTGCGTGCCGATTTCGAGGCAAGTACCTTGCCCATACTTTTCTTATTTTGTGGATATGATGATCGGTGATCGTATTAGTGTGTTTGTTTGGTTGTTTAAAACGAAGTTTCAAAAGATTTCGGTTTGGCCACGTTAAAGGCTTTCTTTCAAATGCGTGTGTGTTTTGTGAACGGTGTGTTTTGGGAATTGACTATGATTTGATTATTTTGAACGTTGAAGGATTTGATGATGATACTCCTATTGTTTAAAGTTATGGAATCGTGTATTCCGTATTTAATCTTGTTATTGTGTTTTAAAGAGTTTGATAATGGTGTCGAGTTAATGGCCATCTCTAGTGAGTATTCTTAATGAACTTACATTCTTAGCATGTTAGTATTGCATGAGTAACGTGTGTGTGTGTATGCTCACTGCGGGTTAGATCCGACGGGGTCTCGGTAGGGCTCCACGAAGCTGTGGAACCGCGAGCTTGCTTTTAACCACTGTGGGTTAGATCCGACGGGGTCTCGGCAGGATCCACGAGCCGTGGGTCCGCGGTTAATTGTGGTGCATTTTACAAATGTGATTCGATATTGGCATTTCCGGAAATGAGTGCTTTGGAACTGTGTTTTCATGATTGCATGCATCGACTAAGTGTGTAAGAGGTAAGTGTTCGTTTGGCTTACTTGGCTAGGATGGCACTAGAGTATTTTGTTGTTTGTTTTAAATCTTTTATTAGTGGATTTTGATGTTGGGAGACGAACCTTGTGGTCGTTCTTGTGTACTGTGAGTTGCTAAGATTTGGGGCTAAAATCCCAATGGTTTTATAAAAGTCGTTTTACGGATTTGGGGCTAAAATCCCAACGGTTTGGTAAATGTCATTTTTTGGAAAGTAAACCTTTGGGGCGGTGACCCCTTTTGTCTTTTGGATTTTGAAAAGTAGGATTTGATAATCCTAAATTGTTTTCTATTAAAACTCTCGATGGCATTCTAAACCGTTTTATAAATTACTTCCATTGATTTATGATATTTTGATTTTGAAATGTTTTCTCAAACCCTTGCCTCGGGAAGTACTTTTCGTTTCGTTTGGATCTTTGAGGATCCTTGGTTATTGTTATTCGTGGAATGTGAATTGTATGGCTCGTATTTGCACTTTGTTCTTACACTAGCAAAACAGTGGAGTTTTGCTAACCCCCGAGTATTCGGGGGGTGGATGTCTGTTTTTGCATTCAGGTTTTGGAGCATAACACAGGGTCGGCACGAAGGATGATGAAAGATGATCGATACTAATCACATGAGGAACCGTACATCGTGTGTTGGTTCAGTTGTACTTTATTTTCCGTTGCTATATTGTTCCCGTTGTACGGGTGTGGTTGTATTTTGTCCCCTGCGTGGGCATGAGTTGTATTTGAGTTGTATGTATTTGTGGAAAGACCAAATCGGTCTACTGAGTCATTGTAGCCTTGAAGGCATTGTCGAGATGTTAAATGTTGTTACCAGCCTGGTAGATCCTCGAGGAGAGGGTCTACGGCGTGTAATATCCCTGAGTGGATTGGGGGTGTTACAGACATCAACATGCTATTCCCGTGCATTTGCCTTGCCATGACCTGAAAAACAAAATCCCCAGCCGGGGTCAGTTAAACAGAACAACAATCCTCAAGGGTTGAAAATACACAAACATGATTTAACTGAAGTTATGAAATATCCTTAGTTATGAATTACGCTGAAGAAGAGTATCATAGTACGCCGTAGTGTTACGTGCAAGTGTACAAGACGAATGACCGGACACACCCGTCCTTGTACCTAATTAGTCTCACGGAGGTAATGCTACCGTGTGCACACCCAATGTATCACTCCCAATACATGGCCATAACGTGCCCGACTAAAAATTCCACACATCCGCACCCGGCCACGCAATATGAACCTGAAGGTCATATGAACGAGAATGACCGTAATGAATATCAAAGAATAAATAATAATCGACAAAGTTAAGAATGACTCACCGAGATGAGAGTAATAATGAAGTGATGGATAGTTTTAATGGAATGGTTGGAACCGCTGCCTCGTTAATGATGTGATTGTTCAACAATTACAAGTCTCAATATGATTAATACAATGATGAATGAGTTATGATTATGAATGATCAACAACAAAAGGTATGAATATCCTTTTAACCGAGTAAGAATTAACTTACTCAACACCGGCGACAATTATCCTTCCACGAACAACGTCCTAATTGAGATATCGGTCGCTCGAACAACCTTAAATAATACAATTACCAACAATCCGTTCAATATACGAATCAAACACGAATATAACGAACTCAAAACGTCGATACGATTAAACCAAGTCCATAGAGGCATTAAATCAAACACGTTGTATCCAAACTCCGATTGTTTACAATCAAACCTCAATATACCAATATCAAAATCTCCAAGAAGTGTTTCAAACCAACAAAACATCTCCAATACGATCAATAATCTGTTATGAATATCCGAAAACGTGATTATAACAACAATTAGTCGAAAATCCCCAATTCCAACTCGATATTCAAAGTGTTCTTGAATAATCCCTCAATAATCCAATGAATCCTTATACAAACTCATAATCATATATATATCTCTTCATATAACATGATTATAACGTCCAAAACATCATATCTCAACACAAAATCGAAGTCCAAAGTGTTGAAGGAATTACCTTTTGAAGATACAAGTACTTTAATCCGAAGAACACGCGTTAAATTGATTATCCGGGCTTCACGATCGAAAGGAGATGAAGAAAATCAAACACCCAAATGATTTGTGAAGGAAAAACCCTCCCTTAAGCCTTATCTCTCGGTTGAAGGTGAAGAAAAGGAAGAAAAATGGGTTGAAATGCTGAAAAAATGAATTTATAGGGGTTGACTACCCTGCCGGACACGGCCCGTGCCGATCGGCACGGTCGTGTCGCACGATTGGCCGGCAGTGGCCGACAGGGGACTCGGCCGTGTCCCGCTTGACACGGTCGCGGCGCGAAGGGCCTTCCGGCAGATGACCCGTCCGGCTGACGGCATGACTCGGCCGTGCCGACACGGCCACGGTCGGGCGTCTTTAGGCGATCTTGGCTTATCCGGAAGGGTTCGACTCGGCCGTGCTGCACGACACGGTCGGGTCCTGAGGCGAACACTTCGGCATCTTCCGAAGAGTGCGGCACGGGCCGTGTCGGGCGACACGGCCGAAGTTCGTTCGGCGGTGATCGCCAATCTTGAAAAATGAGCGGTTGAGCTAAAGCGACCATAACTCTCTCGTCCGACTCGATTGACTCACCGTTTGAACCATTGGAAAGCTAACTCGATGCTCTATAATATTGCAAAGATTTAGAATTTTTGGAATTACCAAAAATTAATGGTGATCTAACAAAGTCGAACTCATATGAGGAAAGTTGAAACAATGAACAATAACGATACACAACTCGAAATTTTCCGAACGGTGAACACGGTGAAAGAACATGATTGATGAATGATTATAATTGAGTGAAAATACACTGAGTGACAATTACAGACTGATAATTACTGAATGATAATGACTGAATTACAACCGGGTATTACATACACCCCCCTTAAAAGAGTTTCGTCCCCGAAACTAAGGGTCAAACAACTCGGGATAACTCTCCCGCATACTATCCTCAGTTTCCCAAGTAGCCTCTTCGACTCCGTGTCTAGACCACTGAATCTTGACCAAAGGAATCGACTTATTCTTCAACTGTTTGATTCGCCGCTCTAACACTCGTACAGGACGCTCCTCGTACGAATGATCATCCGCGATCTCGATTTCGTCGAACTGAAGTATGTGACTCGGGTCGGCAACATACTTCTGCAACTGAGAGACGTGAAACACATTATGAATCCTGCTCAAAGCCGGAGGTAAAGCCAATCGATAAGCTAACTCGCCTACTCGATCCAAAATTTCAAACGGTCCAATGAATCTTGGGCTCAACTTCCCCCGTTTTCCGAAACGGAAAAATACTTCGACTCGGGGATACCTTGACCAAAACATGGTCACCCATCTCGAACTCTAGTGGTCGACGACGATTATCCGCATACGATTTCTGTCGACTCTGAGCTGTCAACATACGACTCTTGATCATAGCTACCTTCTCCCGGACGGCTATAAGTATATCGGGCTCGGTGCCGATTGATTCTGACAAGTCATCCTAACACAAAGGAGATCGACAAAGACGACCGTACAAGGCCTCGTAAGGTGCCATCTTAATGGAAGCATGCCAACTATTATTATACGTGAACTCGATCAACGGTAGTTGGGCTTCCCAATCGTCCTTCCAATCGAGGACGCAAGCTCTCAACATGTCTTCTAATGTCTGAATAGTCCTCTCTGATTGTCCGTCGGACTGAGGATGAAAGGCAGTACTGAGATTAAGCTGAGTTCCCATAGCACGATGAACTGATTTCCAAAAATGAGACACAAATCGACCGTCACGATCGGAAACGATACTCTTAGGAGTACCGTGCAGTCTTACTATCTCCTTGATGAATAACTGGGCCAGTCTCTCGGGACCCCACGTATCCTTGATCTCAAGGAAATGAGCTGATTTAGTTAAGCGGTCCACAATCCCCCAGATCGTATTCATGCCACGACGACTCGTCGGCAAACTCGTAATGAAATCCATGGAAATGTCTTCCCACTTCCACTCTGGAATAGGGAGAGGTTTCAGCATACCACGGCCGATGTTCAATCTTGACTTGTTGGCAAGTTAAGCATCTCGAAACAAATTCCGCGACTTCTCGCTTCATATTACTCCACCAGTAATTTTGTTTCAAGTCCTTGTACATCTTGCTGGACCCCGGATGAACAGAATAAGGGGTAGCATGAGCTTCTCTCAAAATCGAGTTTTTCAACTCATCATTCGCCGGTACACACATCCGATTCTTAAATCTCAAAAGTCCACCCTCGTGGATCACGAATCCAGGGGCTTTCCCCTGAGCCACATCTTCACGTATGCGCAACAATGAAGGGTATGAACTCTGATTCTCTCTGATTACCTCCTCAAGTGACGATGAAATCTCTAACATACAAAGCTGTCCCTGAATTCGCTGAAGCCAGACTTCGATCTCGGGTCTAAGGAATTCCTGCTGAAGCTCCTTCTGAACTGTTAAACGAGCAAGCATTTGCTCTTGAACGGACTTACGACTCAAAGCGTCGGCGACAACGTTCGCCTTGCCCGGGTGGTAAAGGATCTCGATATCAAAATCTTTGATTAGTTCCAACCACCGCCTCTGTCGCATATTTAACTCATTGTGAGTAAATATATCCTTCAACTCTTGTGATTGGTGAATAACTGAAAGGTGACGCCATAAAGGTAACGACGCCAAATTTTCAAAGCGAACACCACGGCTGCTAGTTCCAGGTCGTGGGTTGGATAATTAACCAGCTAATCCGAGGAAACATCGGATTTAATTAATATCTTTCGGAGGTTGCTAATCTCGGATAGTCTCCGTCTTCTGAGGGTCGACACGAACTCTGTCAGATGAAATTACATGCCCGAGAAAAGTCACTTCGGACATCCAGAACTCACATTAAGAAAACTTCCATAAAATTGCTCGCGTCTCAACACGTCGAGAACCTGAAGAAGATGAACCTCGTGTTCCTCTCGGCTAAGAGAATAAATCAAAATGTCGTCGATGAAGACAACAACAACTGATCTAAAAAGTCGATGAAAACCCGATTCATTAACTCCATGATTACTGCAGGAGCAATAGTTAGCCCGAACGGCATAACTACGAACTCATAATGACCATAGCGTATATGAAACGCTGTCCTTGCGATATCCGATTCTCGAATCCGCAACTGGTGATATCCAGATCTTAAGTCGATCCTGGAAAATACTAAGGCTCCCTGAAGTTGATCTAAAAGATCATCAATACGGGGTAAGGGATACTACTCTTGATCATCGCCCTGATCAACTCCTGGTAATTAATACACACACGAGACGAGCCATCCTTCTCCTTCACAGATCACACTGGTGCTCCTCACGGGGACGCAATCAGTCGAAGATGACCTTTCTCGAACTATTCCTCAAGTTGAATCTTCAACTCCTGCATTCTGGTCGGGGTCATCCGATACGGTGCCTTCGATAAAGGGAACGTACCGGCTCCAACTCACTCCTGAATTCCCCTACTCTATGTGAAGGCAACTAGATAACTCGTCTGGAAATACATCGTCAATCGATGACAATGATATCATGAATGATTGAACATTTCGATTGCCCTAGAATGGTCAATCGATAAAAAGAGATACCAATAATGATTGAACAACTCGATTGCCTTAGAAAGGCCAATCGATGAAGATGATACAATGAATGTTTGAATAACTCGATTGCCCTAGAAAGGCCAATCGATGAAAATGATACAGTGAATTATTGAATAACTCGATTGCCTTAGAAAGGCCAATCGATGAAAATGATACAATGAATGATTGAATGAATCGATTGTCTTAGAAAAGCCAATCGATGGAAATGATACAATGAATGATTGAATAGTTCGATTGCGGAATTTCTATGCTTTCGTCATAATAGAAATTCTACTGGAACAACGGGGATTACTTCCCTGAAGCACACATTCGACAACCAACGACGGAAAGATAGCGACCAAACGCTAACAAATACTGAGGATAGTATCAAGACGGTTAAACCAACTAATACCGAAATTACATCGTCCTAAGATAAATTCACCACGATTAAGTCCACCAACCAATCGCGGTTACTAAGCTTACTTAGGTATGATTCCGAAAATTCTTCCATCGTCAGGTAGACTGATGGTAAGAGGTCCACAAGCAATAGGACTATCCCGAAATAAGTCTATTCAAGCATGATTCGAAAATGAATGAATGCGGTGTACCAGCAT
Organism: Orobanche coerulescens; assembly: GCA_033398695.1. Lineage (NCBI taxonomy): Eukaryota > Viridiplantae > Streptophyta > Magnoliopsida > Lamiales > Orobanchaceae > Orobanche > Orobanche coerulescens. Next base: position 20,346,393 of record CM065805.1, on the reverse strand, counting down.
CAAAAGGTACACACAAGTTAAAATAAAATTATGAGTATACCTGAAATCATTCGGACCACCGGATCGTCGATCCTCCTCATCATATGAATCTGGGACTTGCCGGTCCCCGAACCGGACGCTCCCGTCTGATAAATACGAGCTCCAACTCTATTTGCTTCCATTATCTTAAACGACGATGACAAAGCGATCGATTAAACGCATTGGTTGCTTGGGGCTGAGATGCCGCGAGCCGACTTGGAGTCCTTTTCGGCAAAAACGGGCCTTATGCCCAAAATTCCAAGAAATAAAGCACGTGATAGACGGTTTCAGACACTCGGTCTTGAAATGACCCGGCGTTCCACAATTGAAACAGTGATGGCCGAATCGCCGCTCGGGAATGAGATCCCGCACGATTATGCGCCGTAGGAGGTCGCTCAGAAACGATAGGACTCACACGAGGCTTCTTGAAGGTTGACTGACCGCCTTCGGATTGATTACGCTTCGTTGATTTCTTGCTGACAAATGAATGTTGTTGTTCAGCACTTTCCTTAGCAGATGGCTCATACGGGAGAGTTCTCTCGATTAATCCGGTCAGAGTGGCGCAATGATGATTGAGCAACTGCACATGGGTCATCATGGCACATAAAAGTGAGTGGATCAACCCGAACATCTTCTGATCGAGCCGAGTCCTGGGCACGATTTCTCGGCAGCGAGTGATTATTTCTCGGGTTTCGGTTTGCACCGCGGCCTCTCCCCGTGCATCCCCTGACAGTTCTCTCCATACTGAAGTAGGAAGGTCGCATAATGATTATATTTCCCGCATGATTAGCACGTTATGATTATGTCATGAGATGATGAAAATGAGTATACATGATCTAACTTAGTGATTATATGTATGATTTACTGAAGTTACATGATTATCTGATGAAATTCTTAAAATGATTATCTTGAATAACTTAACAAGATTGATAATATGATCATCCAGATTGACAACTTAGTAATGAAATGAATTGAGTAATTAATGAGTTAACATGATCGTTCTGATCATTAACTGAGTATTGGAATGAATTAAGTGATTAATGAGTTAATATGATCGTCCTGATCATTAACTGAGTATTGAAATGAATTAAGTGATTAATGAGTTAATATGATCGTCCTGATCATTAACTGAGTATTGAAATGAATTAAGTGATTAATGAGTTAATATGATCGTCACGATCATTAATCGAGTATTGAAATGAATTAAGTGATTAATGAGTTAATATGATCGCCCGATCATTAATCGAGTATTGAAATGAATTAAGTGATTAATGAGTTAATATGATCGTCCGATCATAATGAATGATGATGTTTGAGGATTGTTAATTGATGAATGATGAATGAATGACTATTGCCAGAAATTATACCATGGCGTTAGAAATCTTACAGTTCTTCCTGTCGATTGGCTCGGCATTTGCACAGTCACACGTGACGCGAAAGTCAATGATACTAGTCGATGACGATGATTTCAAATAAGACATGACTCGGAAGGTAGTATTCAAAACCACGCTCCGATACCAACTCGTAACACCCCAAACTAGGCGGATATTACGGTCGTAGATCCCCAACCGGGACCCACTGTGCAAATGAAAATGAATGAATTACACAAGATAAATGTAGTACCGAACTACATTACAACAATAATTACTCCGATGAGGAGTTTAGTTACAACACACCAGACAATACCGAATACTAGTGTATTTTATATGAAGATAAAATACACAACACCGAATGAAACGAGTATTCAAATGAAAGTCTCATAGCTGAAAAATAAAGGACAATAACATGAATAATCAAAGATCGGGGCCCCCTACTAGTATCACTAGGACTCCTCGACATCAACATGCTATTCCCGTGCATTTGCCTTGCCATGACACGAAAAACAAAATCCCGGTGGGTCAGTTAAACAGAACAACAATCCTCAAGGGTTGAAAATACACAAACATGATTTAACTGAAGTTATGAAATATCCTTAGTTATGAATTACGCTGAAGAAGAGTATCATAGTACGCCCGTAGTGTTCTGTGCAAGTGTACAAGACGAATGACCGGACACACCCGTCCTTGTACCTAATTAGTCTCACGGAGGTAATCTGTTACCGTGTGCACAGTCCAATGTATCACTCCCAATACATGGCCATAACGTGCCCGACTAAAAATTCCACACATCCGCACCCGGTCACGCAATATGAACCCAGAAGGTCATATGAACGAGAATGACCGTAATGAATATCAAAGAATAAATAATAATCTGACAAAGTTAAGAATGACTCACCGAGATGAGAGTAATAATGAAGTGATGGATAGTTTTAATGGAATGGTTGGAACTGCCGTTCCCGTTAATGATGTGATTGTTCAACAATTACAAGTCTCAATATGATTAATACAATGATGAATGAGTTATGATTATGAATGATCAACAACAAAAGGTATGAATATCCTTTTAACCGAGTAAGAATTAACTTACTCAACACCGGCGACAATTATCCTTCCACGAACAACGTCCTAATTGAGATATCGGTCGCTCGAACAACCTTAAATAATATAATTACCAAAAATTCGTTCAATATACGAATCAAACACGAATATAACGAACTCAAAACGTCGATACGATTAAACCAAGTCCATAGAGGCATTAAATCAAACACGTTGTATCCAAACTCCGATTGTTTACAATCAAACCTCAATATACCAATATCAAAATCTCCAAGAAGTGTTTCAAACCAACAAAACATCTCCAATACGATCAATAATCTGTTATGAATATCCGAAAACGTGATTATAACAACAATTAGTCGAAAATCCCCAATTCCAACTCGATATTCAAAGTGTTCTTGAATAATCCCTCAATAATCCAATGAATCCTTATACAAACTCATAATCATATATATATCTCTTCATATAACATGATTATAACGTCCAAAACATCATATCTCAACACAAAATCGAAGTCCAAAGAGTAGAAGGAATAACCTTTTGAAGATACAAGTACTTTAAACAGAAGAACACGCGTTAGATTGATTATCCTAAGCTTCACGATCGAAAGGAGATGAAGAAAATCAAACACCCAAATGATTTGTGAAGGAAAACCCTCCCTTAAGCCTTATCTCTCGGTTGAAGGTGAAGAAAAGGAAGAAAAATGGTGAAAAATGAAAAAATGAATTTATAGGGTTGACTACCTGCGGACCACGGCGTGCGATCGGCACGGTCGTGTCGCCTGATTGGCCGACAGTGGCCGAGGGGACTCGGCCGTGTCCCGCTGGCACGGTCGCGGCGCGAGGGCCTTCCGGCGATGACCCGTCCGAGCCGACTCGGCATGACTCGGCCGTGCTGCACGACACGGTCGGGCGCGGCCGGGCGACGATACCGCTTATCCGGAAGGGTTCGACTCGGCCGTGCGCTGACGACACGGTCGGGTCCTGAGGCGAACACTTCGGCATCTTCCGAAGAGTACGGCACGGGCCGTGTCGGACGACACGGCCGAGTTCGTCGGCTGATCGCCAATCTTTAAAAATGAGCGGTTGAGCTAAAACGACCATAACTCTCTCGTCCGGACTCCGATTGACTCACCGTTTGAACCATTGGAAAGCTAACTCGATGCTCTATAATATTGCAAAGATTTAGAATTTTTTGGAATTACCAAAAATTAATGGTGATCTAACAAAGTCGAACTCATATGAGGAAAGTTGAAACAATGAACAATAACGATACACAACTCGAAGTTTTTCCGAACAGTGAACACGGTGAAAGAACATGATTGATGAATGATTATAATTGAGTGAAAATACACTGAGTGACAATTACAGACTGATAATTACTGAATGATAATGACTGAATTACAACCGGGTATTACATGGTCAGTACTTCACTGACCAGCCAACCGATTCGTCTGATGGTCTAGCGTACGTTACGTACCAAACGTAGCGCAGGCTAACTAGTGCTCGATAGCGCACGTTAAACTGCATAGCATAGCGTGCGCTATCTCTGCATGGCGATCACTTTGCGAAGAATCGTTTCTTGCCATGAACGAAACAATGAAATCCTTCGTGATAATTCATGTTACTTCCATGAATACCAAGTTCTTACTCTTATGAATGATCTCCAGGATGATATCAACTTCAAGATGCAAATATACGTATAATCATCATGACCCATAATCCATCTTGCTTACAATTCTCATGCAAAGTTGGTGATCTCCGGTTGATGTATTAGATTCTACTATCATTATACATATTCAGACTTCATCTTGAGGTGAACTAACAATTCCGACTTATACGAAAGAATATTTCCTAAGATGATTCTCCCTTTAAGTTCTTATAACATCTTTTCCAAATCATGATCACAAAGATAACATAAATCATACGGATTGTTAACTTCCGAATATTTCTCTCATCATTTGAAGTACTAGGATTCCAACTTCAAGGTTCCAACAATAATATCGTAATTGTAGACATCCCAATCATCTAAACATGATGTTGTTGAAATAATTCACTAATGAAATTCAATATCTTGTTAACATGATCATCATATCCATTGGAAATCCAAATCTAAGACTGGTGATAGGTTGAACATACCTTAATATGCCGAAATCACTGAACCACAAGGTGTAATCCGACTCGGGTTGGTTATGCGCCCCTCCAAGGTGTTACTTCTCTTCAATGATCACTCACAAGTGATACTCAATCATTCAATGATCACTCATAAATGTTCTAAGTGTTTAGAAGGGAGATTCTTGCTCTCTGGACTCTCAAAGATGAAGTATAGACGAAGGAAATGAAAGCCCAAGCGGTTGTTGTCCCATTTATAATATTCTGCATTATTGACAAGTTAGCGCACGCTACTAAGCATCCCTTAGCGTGCGCTAATAATGGTTGACTTCCGAATTTGTCCGGGTGCGTCAGCGGGAATCTTATCCGGACCCATGTCCCGCTGGCGCATGAGCTAGCTGTCCCGCTCAATAATCGAGTCCTTAGCGCACGTTACTCATACCTGCATAGCGTGCGCTAATAATGGCCCGATAGCGCGCGTTAAGATATATTCTTAGCGTGCGCTATCACGAGGTTGTTTGAGCAATTTGCATGTTTCTATACTTATGTACAATGATATCAATGCACGAAATATCATACTCCAATAATCAAAATCACCAATCCGAATAATACATGATTTGAATACAGATGAAATACACTGTAATAAATCCGGATATTACACGGGTCCCCCGCTCTTAACTCATCTAAGCCTGGAATATATATATATATATATATATATATATATATATATATATATATATATTGTTGATGAGTACCTGCTTGTCGTGGGGTAGGAGTCAAAAATATTAGCTCACTTCCGTTCTGAGTGGATTCCGAAAGGGGGTAGAGCTAGTCCTTCCTCTGAGCCAGGTTCCTTGTATTGTGCAAGACCCGGTCAGAAATCGCTCCAGACACGCTCCAGACAACTTAGAGCAACTTGCACAGAAAAAGCGAGAGCAGAGAGCAGGGAGCAGAGAGGAGAGTAGCGAGCGATAGGTTTTTGTGATTTTTTATAGATGTTTATTGCCGTTGATTTTTTATTTTTAAATTGAAACTATGTAATAATTCATCAATCCATCAAAATCTCTTCTCCCATGGGAAGATTTCCCGTTGCTGAACATACATACAAAATCTCCAACAAATCCTTTAAAATCCATGAGTCTTGAAAATCTTCTAATATTTGAATACCCCGAGATTTTGTTTGATTTTTTAAAATCTCAATTGAATACCTGCTGATTTTAAAAGATTGTTTAAAATCCCAATTGAATACCTGCTGATTTTAAAAGATTGTTTAAAATCTCAGTTGAATATCTATTGATTTAAAAAGATTGTTTAAAATCCCAATTGAATACCCGCTGATTTTGAGAATCCAAAAAAATCCAATAAATTCTCAATGTGAACCAATGCATTTATATATTCTTATAAAACAACCATCCTAGCAGTCTCCATTCAAGGCATCATAACTCCATCCATACTTAATATTTTTTAGTGTCACCTTTTTTGTTAGAAAATAGACTCATTTGTCTTTCTAATGGTATATGGCACGACTCCTACTCCATATCCAATTAAATCAGTTTATGTATTAAAGTTGACGGTCTTATCAGAAATTCTCGTGTTAATTTTGAAGCATAAATAGTACTTTGTACTCTGTGAATCAGTGGATTTATACAGTGTGAAGCAATGTATTTATATATTTTATGAAGCACTATATTTCTCTCTATAATTCACACGGCTTTTATTATCAACAATGCTACATGCACAACCAATTTACACAACCAAACTTTACAACACATTATCTCATCATACATTTATCACTAAATTCATTATTTATTCCATCACCTACCCCACCACCCACATCATCAATGGTTCAAAACAAACACAACCGTTACAACGGTTGTGATTGTATCATTTTTCTTTTATTATTACAATACACTGGTTTTTTATTTTGTTTTTTAAGTATGCAATATCAATCTTAAATGTAGATCATGAAAATACGACTAAGTTGATATATTTTTTAGAGTAATGATACTCTTACACACTATTTACACCAAAAATTTACACACTGCATTAAACAGTATTGTACCTTGTGCTTTACAGATAATATGTTGGTTCCCAAAATTCTATCGGCGGCTGACGGAAATGCCGTAAAAAATAAAAAAAATGGTCGGTCGCGGGAAAGCAGGTCGGTAGGCCTGCTGTTAAGAGAAAAAAAATGAATTGGCCGCATCCGGGGGTCTATCGGCGGCGGCTCTACTGAAAAGCAAGTTGAGGAGCCTCTCATAAAAAAAATGAAGAAATAAAGAAGCGTCATTGTCGGATATTCGCCGGCCGCCGGCGTGGCAGGCAAAGGAGTTGTGGCGTGGGATAAAAAACAGCCGACCGTCGGAAGTCTGCCGGCAGTCGGCGGTGGCCAGCCGGAAAGCAGGCCAACGAGCTTGGCGAGGAGAAGGTAAAAAAAGACGGTCGGCAATCGAAAGTCTGCTCGCCGCCAGCGTTGGTCGCCAGAAAGCAGGCGGGCGGGCCTCGCGTAAAAAAAATATTGATCGGCTGTTGGAGGTGTGTCGGTTGTCGACTGTGGACCGCCACAAAGCAGGTGAACGGGCCAAGTGTAAAAAAAATGGTCAGCCGCCGATAGTGGCCCGCAGGAAAATATAGCACGAATTATCTCTAATATATTTATTTATATATATATATATATATCCGATTTTTTTTTGTTTTTGTTTCATAAAACAGAAATGAATTTTTTTTCACATGATCCGAGTCCAAACCCGTACTAAGTAGTCAATGATCGTGCATAAATTTCATGAGCTCGCACACGGTCCATTGATATCAAACTACTAAATACAACAATCACTTCTAAGGTTTTCGACCTACATTTATGTAAGAAGAACCCAGCTTTCTTTTGTGAATACGAGAATGAACAAATATAACCATGACATAGTATTGCTCCAAGCAACAGAACGAACCGATTTTGGACAGTGGCGAAAATCCGAAACACCTGGCATTTTAATTCTCTGTTTGAGCAAGGAATCTGGGGACTTTCATACCGAATCCATGCTTGGACCTCTCAACCCTGTTCAAATATCGATAGATTTCATTAGTACGACAAAAATCATGAGAGACTTTGAACTCGGAAAATTTGGTCTAATTACACTCACAAACTAAATGGCATGCAAGAAGAGGCAAATAAAAACTTACGTGGGGGCGAGTTTGCCTAAACCATCGAGTTCTTGTCCGGTTTCCTCATCAATCACTTTTCCTGTAATCTCAACGACATAAGATCTGTTTCTTGTGATCGGAAGACCTCTGCTCGAGAGCAAATCAAAATCTTTCTGGTGAAGCTCACGTCCGTTGACAAAAACCCTCGTGTTTCCAGCAGCGCAGTCTCTTGGCATAGGATAATCGAATTCTTCAATATTTGGCTGCACACAAAAAATAACGCATCTACGCATGCTCCATTGTATGAATGGGTGCCCATAATAATACAACATTGGATAATTACGAACCCTCCCCCCACCCCACGGAGTATGACCAGAATATTTATAGTAAAACAACACAACTTTGAATAATTATAAAAGCCGCCCCTGAGGTTACCTTCGTCTTGCATTTTGCATCTGCCCATTGCTGGAGCTAATGGAAATTGCTAAAATTATCAAATATTTTTACAATTGCATTACATTTTACATTTACATACCTCTATCTTTCCAAATATTAAAAATAGCCGACCAAAAAAAGTAGGTAGGGTCTATTCACAGTATTTTGAAAAGTTGAGAGATGCAATTGTAAAATATTTGACATCACCAAATTCTGTCAAATGGCTGGGACAAAAAATGTAAGACAAAATCAAATTTCAAGGGTGGCTTTAGTAATTGTTGAAGTTCACTTGCTTTTTCTTTTTGTAAATACCTAAATTCTCTAATACAAATATAATTGAAAGACTCAGTATAAGATTTAAAACCTCGGCATAAAAATAACTCACCATAATAATGCCCAGACAAGGATGCCCCATCACACCCCAAAATCCGGCGAGCTTATCGTACCTAGTTCGTTAAAACGGTTCCAAAAAATCCATTAGCATTTTGAATATGATTATTATAATAATCTCAAAAAACAAAGGATGCATCGTTTTGATTTGGAAGGAGGAAAATGCAAGATAATCTAAAATAGATGAATAGACCAAAATATGTTCTACGCCGCATTTACATTATCACGGCATAAGCGGTGTCAATCAATATATCCTTCGCATTCGACCCTTCAGGAACCAGACACCACTTCCAGAAACATTAGTAAGTCCAATTCACTATTCTGAATTATATCATTCATCAAAAAAAGGGGGTGGTATCCTCTATAGTAAATCACATCGAGGAACATAGTAAGTACCACTAAACAAAGATCTGAATAGACTACTTTAGACATATACTTACCAATATTTGCCTGGTTGAATTGGCCCGGCCAATTTTTCGGCCTTCTTAACTACACGATCCGGCAAGAAATGCCCATTGACGAAAACTTGCGAACCACCGACTTCCACACCACCTTGGTTAGGCTTTTTGAAGTCTTTGAAGCTCTTTTTGATAAGGCCCGCCAAGAAAGACTCGCCCCCTTTATTAGCCTTCAGTTTAGCCTCTCTACTTCTTTCAACTGAGTCGTGAGAAGTACAGCTATTCGGAAATTCATTTGACGGCACATCTATCTCAGTGGCCGCACCCGCATCTTTTACAGCATTCGGTCGAGATGTATTCCAATCAAGCGAAGCCCTCTCCTGCTCAGATCTCTGACTTTTGTTCCTCTTGTCAAAACGGTTGGCCGCAATATTTTCATCAGTCGAATCTTGATCTCGCGAAGACTTAACCACAGTTAAGCCCAGTAACTTTTCCGGGCTTTGCTCGTCCTCGGAAAGACTTGAAGCTGACGAAAGACGGTTCAAATGCTTCTCAGACTTGAAAGAATTCGACTTCTTGCCCGTAGGTAAAAACTTGTCGCTGAAATCATCGTAATCGTTAGAGGAAGTGTTCAAATTAGCAGCACTATTAGACCCGTCATTCCAATATCTCACGTTCTCATCAAGTGTCCCGCTCGAGCCTTCGTCGATCTCGGTCGGTTCTTGGTCGACACGCACGGATGCCGATGTAATAAACACCTTGTCCCCAAATTCAAACAAGATAATCGAAGAACAAGCCCCGCATTTCAATTTCTGTCCATTTTCTCCCGATAAAACGCGTTTTTTCGGAAGCTTTAGCACCTCAAAGCAATTACCGCACGCTATAAAAGGAGCACCGCCCGCAACCGGACGGCTAACTCGTCCGCTCCTATTAGCGACAACAAACTTTCTCGAACGACGGTATTTAAAACCATCATTTTCGGAATCCGGGTCATTAGATTTCATGGATAGCGACTTTTGACGCCCCAAGGGGTTTAAATTACGATGAAGATTCGGATTAGATGGTTCGTTATGAAACCTTCGATTATGCAAGCCTTGAGGATCAACAACCTTGGGAGGCATATTCCAATTTTTATCACAGCAATGCACACAAGAGCACGCAGGCTGATGAAAAAAGTTTTCGTGCCTATGTAACATGAAGAGATCGTGATTAATATCCCCATAATATCCCGGAACATGATCGCGAAAGGGGTGGTGTTGGATGTATTGAGATTGGGACCCACTAGGAGGTCTTTGTAGAATATCCGATTTATAGGCATTATTAGAATAATGTGTAAACTCATGTGGATACCTTCTTTCGGGGTACGGGTCGAGAGCATGCAGATTGTATTTATCTGCAGTGTAAGGAATGCACCCACGAGGGCCGGTGAAGTACGGCGGGGCCATAGCATCCGGAACAAGCGGTCGCTTGTTTGAGTTTTCTTGATAATTATAAGCCGCTTGATGTCTAACATAAGGATCTGGCAAACTCGAAGAAACCGTCCTTTCTTTGGATTTGCCCGGAATATCACAAGACCGGCTGATTTGGTCTTTCAGTTTGTCGAGTCTCCTTATGAGCTCTGCCCGACCGTTCTCTAAATTCTCCATTTGGTCGAGCCCATCTGAATTGGGCCCCCAATATTTACTAGTCGTCTCCCCTCGTCCGTAGTAGGAGTTTGTTTCGTGACTCGACTGCCCCTCATCGTAGTAATGGAAATCATCGAACCTCATTTGTGCGGGTACGCCTCTGGCCGGCCCACAAGACGACCCATCAGTTCTCATGCCCCACTGGTCCATAACGGGCCTTGGCCTTAGTGGCTCCATAGGAGGCCTAACGTCCTTAACATGATCGCCGTGAAACTTAACGTGTTCGGGGACATCCACATTCGAGCCGCGATGGTTGAACAGATTTCGGTTACGAATTAGACCTTGGGAATATGAAGTGTACTCGTCATCGGATGTTTCTAGCTTTCTAATCCTCCTCGTTTGATTACAATCAGTTAGTGCCTCCGTGCTTTCGGCTCGTGATTTCGAACTACCATTGGAAGCCATAACTTCATTAGGGGGGTTTTCTAAGATACCGACCTCGATATTATCGGCACTTTCCATTTTGACATCCGGAACTTTAACTGTATTACTTTCCTCGGAAACTACTCTGCCCTTGACAGCATCCGATAGCTCCGATAATCCATCTTCCATAATCTCCTTCTGTTTAGCTGTATAATTAAAATAATAAAAATTGTTTTAAAAAAAATAAATGAACCACAACATAGAAACACCATAGTAATCAAGAATTCTTAACTCGAAAACCATGTAAACGAAAACCTAAGAAGAAGATTCACACCAAATTGCTCAAAAGTTCTCTCTCTATCCTCTCTCCTCTCCTCTCCTCTCTCTCTCTCTCTCTCTCCCCTCTCTCTCTCCCTCTCTCTCCCTCTCACACACACACATTTCCATTTATTTGGCAAATAGCATCTGCAACTTAAATGATTTCTTCACAAGCACAACTAGGTCTGTAAAAGAAATATACCAGTAGCTCAAAGACCTAACAAAGCCTTCCCACCTAACATAGAGCATCAACACACACACAGAGACAGAGTACGAACTGTACCTTTGAGAACCGCACCGCAGCCACCACACTGGTAGAGAGAGATATCAGGAAGCTCTGGAAGGAGATTTTCACACTTGGGGCAACGCACCAACCGTACTTTAGCAGCTTCGGCCATTTTTTTCCCCTCTCTTTTATTTATTTATTTATTTCTATCCTACATATATACTTCACGAAATTTATTATAGATCCGACTTGGTATATTTTATCCGAGCGGGCGCCACCAAGAAACAGTAGTTATAACGAAGAAATTTCAGACAAGTAAGCCTGTTCTCAAAGTCAACCTCAAAATCTTGAAACCCGCAACACCAAAAATCATCAATGTAAAACTCCGAACCGACCAGGATGAAAAAATTACTAAAAAAACAAATAATCAACCAAATGGGATTTCCTTTATTTGGTCCAAGGAAGTAAATGCAAATAACCAAAGTACAATGGTCACACACACACACACAAGGTGTGGGACTGACTGGTAATAAAAGCACGGAGCAGTAGAAGAACTCTTGACTTTTTGTTTGTGGTTTGTCTGAATTATTACAAGAGCTTTCTCTGTGGAACAGCGAAAAATGATGCAAGTGTGTATACAGAAAAACAAAACATAGCTGGGGACTAGAGAACAGTACTCGGACTGGTCTCTTTGTTGCCTATGACCAAACATAAAAAGTTCGATTCGGCTCGTATTATTCGGTTCGAAAAAATTCGACTCGATTTTCAGTTCGCACATGTAAATGTATACGGAAACGTTAAAATTGATAGTTCGGTGGACCGAACCAAACGGTGTGAAATAGTTCGGTCAGATCATCAAAAGGCTTAGAAGCCGCTTGATCTATTCCTTAGATGTGATGTAAATCTATGTTGAAAATGTGATAAAGATACAAATTTATCATCATTTATCTCATTTTTTTCATTTCTCAACAACTCTCATCTATTTAGTTCTGTCACTCGTAAAAAATTTGAAACGTTTAGTCAAACGGTTTGGCTCGATTCGCAGAAGTTCGGCTCAATTCGAAGTGTTCAAATGTATACTCAAACGTACCATAACTCGGTATAATTCGGTTTGTTCACCGCCTATTCATGCCAACCTCACGTCCTCAACTCTAAAAGAAGAGGCTTTAATCGCAATCTCAGTCCCTAAATTTTAAGGATTTTTTAATTTTTTTATCCTAAATTTTCTTGCTAAGGTAGTATTGATTAGGACTGTAAACAAACATGATAGTTCGATTCATTCGAATGATTCGATTCGAAGAAACTCGGCTCGTAGCTCGATTTAGGACACCAAACATAGAGTCGAACCCTATAAAATATGGTTCAACGAATTGGACCGACTGGTTCGGTTCGAGGTAAGACTTTACTTTTTATTCACCACTTTATTTTATATTATTTTCATAGTCTAGAGATAAGATAAGCAAATTACTACAACATAGGCAAAACCAACCGAACTATATTCGACTCGTTCGAATATTCGGATCGAATTGAATCGAATATTAAAGTAAAATTTCCCTTCGAACTCGAACTCAAACCTTAAAAAATTAAGATTCGATCATTTCGATCCGAGCCGAAGCTGTGGTTCGAAAGTAACCGAACAGAATCTAAATCCGGTATAGTTTGATATAACTCGGCTCATTTACGTTCCTATTGCTTATTGTCGTTGACGATTTTGCTTTTAGTGATACTCCCTACCTCTCCCAAAAAAGTTTGCACACTCCTTTTAGTGGTTTTATTCGTCCGTCTGTATTTACTTTTTTGTCTATGATGTACAAATATTTTGATATTTTTTTCAAGAGAGGAAATTTGAAGTGCCCTCTTATATTTAGTAATATTTTTTTTTCCTCTAAGTTTAACATCAACTCTTTTGATATCCAAATTATCGGAAGTGGCCTTTACTCGAATGCATTCGTGTCATATATTGTACTTTCGAGTAAGAAAATTTCGAGTCAACTTACAAAAATATATAATATTGAGGGAAGATTATCATCCGGGTAACACGAATGCAAAATCGAGTAACACGAATGCGCCGTCAAATAACACGAATGCTACGTCGAGTAACACGAATGCGCCATCGGGTAACTCGAATGCTCGAGATACGCCAATCGAGTAACTCGTATCTCTTACTCGATTGCGTAACTCGTGTTACCCGAAAACTGATATCGTATATTTTTGCAAATTCACTCGAAATTTTGTTACTCGGAAGTAAAATACATGATTCGAATTCATTCGAGTAAAGATCAATTCCGATAATTTAAATATCAAAAAAGTTGATGCTAAATTTGAGACAAAAAAAAATAATGCTATATGTAAAATGGCAACAGAAGCTATTCCCATTTTTAATCGATCATACTATTAGTACCTGCTTATACTCTCACTCTCTATTTCAATAGAAATAATGAGATTTTTGCAAGGTAGTTCATTAAAAGTACATAAATTTGCCTTTTATATTGGTCAATGCGATCGAGGATCAATTTCACTCATTTAATTTAATCGGTCTTGATCATTTTAGGCAAATAGGTTAGACTTAGCTGAACTTTTTTAAATATCATATTAATAATTGTAAGATTGAAAAACATTTTGAAAACCTTACTCAATATATTTTAAATGGTGCTTACACGAGGGTGGTGGCAATCATGCTTCCCAAAAAACCCCATACCTCCCAACCCACAATAATATCATTCCATCTCATTCATACTTTTTTCATACCTCCCAATCCACCAACTAATTTTATTTTTTTAATTTTTATTTTCATAAATTATATTAAACAAATTAATAAAAACATAAATATTTCATTAATAATTAAAAGAAAATTACATAATACTTAAAAAAATACAAATAATACTTAAAAAAAATACACATATTAAAAGAAAATTACATAATTCTTAAAAAAAAAAAAAATAACTAGTCATCGAGGTATGCTAAGTTTTGAGCCTCTACGTGCTCCGTAAGATCATATAGGAGACGGTAATGGATTTGTTCGTCGAGTAACTCCTCTAGTACACTATCGTCATAAACTGGCGCGACCGGCTGATCCATTATATGAACCGGTGATATTGCCACCTGGTCGTCTTTTAAAATCATATTGTGAAATATGATACACGTATAAACGAGTTGTCGAATCTTTTCGACCGACATAGCCCGGAGAGGACGATTGAGAATCATCCATTTTGCCTTAAGACGACCAAAAGCTCGCTCGACATCTTTTCTTGCAGACTCTTGTAGCTTCTTGAATCTCTTTTCCTTCGGTTCAATGGGATACTTATATGCTTTAACAAACGTTGAATACGTAGGATAGATTCCATCGATAAGATAATATCCACGTTTGAAAAGCCGTCTATTTACATGAAATGAACTGTTTGGCGCCGTTCCATTTCGCTCCGCAAGATACAATGGAGACTGATTCAAAATATTGATATCGTTGTTTGCACCGGGAGGACCAAAAAACGAATGCCAAATCCACAAATCGTTTGAAGCGACGACTTCAAGCATAATAGTAGGGTATTGGTGAACACCTTGCTTATATTGGCCTTTCAAATGTCTAGGACAATTACGCCAAACGAAATGTGTACAATCAATGCTACCAAGCATTCCAGGAATGTGATGTTTTTCTTCATGTGCCTCGAATAAGCGTGCAACGTCATGGGATGTCGGCCTACGTAAGAACTCTCGACCATATAATTCAATAATCGCATGGCAAAAATGATCAAGGCATTCTCCTATAAGAAAAAATATAACCAAAACTTTAAAAAAAATTAATAACGACGAATTTTAAAAAATAAATATAACGACATGTTTTTAAATACAAATAAATAACAAAAACTTAAAAAAAAAATAACGATAACTTTTAAAAAATAAACATAACGACATGTTTTAAAAAAAAATAACCTGATGTTCTTCGGGCCATGTTTAAATAGTCATCAAATCTATCCAGAGGTTCACCCGTAGCGAGTTGCCGAATGGCCGACGTGCATTTTTGTAACGCCGTGAAACTTTTTTTTCCCCTCGCATCATAACCCTCTTGAAACCATTCGAATCTCGCTTCAACATCACCAACAATTCTTAAAAACAAGCTTTTATTCATACGAAACCTATCACGAAAAACATGGTTGGCAAACTTTGGTCGTTCCACGAAATAATCATTCATAAGGGTTTGTAAAGCTTTTTCACGAAAACGGGTTACAGACTCCCGAGTTTCGGTAGAGCTTGCTATGTCTTTAATTGAATCGTACACGGCTAAAAAGGTTGATAGGGTACTACCGGATAACCATAGTTCGGACGATTCCTCCGGAATAAATATCGAGTCGGACGAAAAAAGAAGAGGATGAAACCATTGTAAAAATATGTGAATTGTTTGTGTTAAATTTTATATGAAAGTGATTTTTTAAACTAAAGTGATTTTACAAATGTTAAAGTGAAGTATTTATAAAGGAAAAAACTTTTTTTTTTTACCCCACTCCAACGTACACTTCTAGTTCAAACGGTCAAAAAATTAATTGTTCCAACGTTACAATTCTTCCATGCCGTTGCATCAGAGATTGCCGCTCAACCTATACCGCATCTCATACCGCTGGGGTGGCAATGGTGTTCACCGGCGATATGGAGCCAAACCGCTTGCATACCGAGCCCATTGCCACCACCCTGAGTTAGAATTGTCTTCGACAATTGAGTTATTAGTTAGATGAGTTAGAATTATCTTGGAGCTGTTGGAGCCATTGAGTTATTAGAATTTGGTAGATTATTGCTTAGAATTTATATACACCTTTTTAATTTATATTTTTTTCAAATAGGAGGAAATCTCCTCTTTTTGTTTTCAAGTATCAAGTTTAATATTCCCTTCGTCCCGATAAGCTTGGCACGTCTGCTTTTTTTTGGTCAATTTTTTTCAATTTTGACACAAACTTATAAGAAGATATATTTAGTTATGAGGTGATATTTATAGAAATAGATTTATCATGAAATGTATTTTTTAAAATATTATGATTTTATAATTTTATAATTATAAAATTATAAATAATTATGGTTAAAGTGTTGTTATTTTGACCCAAAAAAATCATATTTGCCAAGCTTAATGGAACGGAGGAAATAGTAAAAAGTTTGCTAATAATAATAGGTTTAAGGTATGCTTTCGCTTCGTCTAAATTGCTTTGTTTGATCTTTGAAATCAACCACCTATAAGTGAATAAGTGTCCTAATTATCATATTTTTTTGTTCACCAATAAGTGTTCTGCTTCATTTTCTCCAATCAAATCAACACTTTTTACAATCAAATCAATACTACTTCCACTCTCGTTTTAAATTTTCCACTCAAAATAAGTGGGACCCTTATTCCACTCACGACAATTTTAACTTTATATTACCTTTTCCACTCACAACAAGTGGCACTCTTATTCCGCTCACAATAATTCTAACTTCAATCTATTTTTACCACTCTCAAGAGGTGGGATCTCTATTCCATTCACAATAATTTTAGCAGCTTTCTTAATCTTCATGCCCAGCACACAATGGGACACTTATTCCTAAATGGAGGGAGTATTTTTTTGTAGTGCTTGTGAATTTTTTTATTTAATATTGTATGTTGTTCCTAGAAAAAAAAAAGGAATATTGCTGATACAAAATATGACAAGAAGTTGACAATGTTTTACATATTATCAGTCAGAAATATGTAATTTTTTATATCATATCTTTATCATTCTAAACACTCATCACATATTTTAAAACTTCAGTTGAGACATGTATTGTTATTGCTTGAAACTAATACATTTTAAGTGATACACCTATGCTTGGAACTTCTTCTGGGTTCAAAGTTAGAAATATTGTTGCAGCAATATATATATATATATATATATTGTAATTTATTTGTTGTTAAGTTTCAACTTGGTATTTAATAATTTATTAGGGCTGGGATAGTTCGATTCTTTGGAAAAAAAATCTAGAACCGAAATCCGAAATTTGTTATGTAATCCGGGTTCGGTTCCTGGTCTTTTTCTTCAAGAACCGAACTTCTACGAACCACAGTAATTTTTGCAGGAACCGAAAATACCCAAACCGAAGTTTACAGTTCAAATTTTTCAGAAAGAACCGAAAGATCCGAACTTTTTTCAGTCACTTCGGTTACGTGGGTTTATTTTTAAATTCCTTTAGGGATAGTAAATTATGGTGTTAGTAGGTTCATATTTCGGGTATTACGGGTTATAATATATTATTCGATTATTAATATTAATTCGGGTATTACGGTTATTGAGATTTTGAAATAGTAATAACCAAACTAGAACCCAAAAGTTTATTTGAGGACCTAACCCGAAGTTTTTTAATAATTTCTTTTTCAATACTCGAATTGAAATCGAACCGAAATTAATAGTTCGGTTTGGATCTTAAGCTATTCGGGTTCCAAGTCCGAACCCTAGTATTTATCAGTTTATGTATTGTCTTGGTTGTCCTAAACATATATACCTTGTGCGTATTTTTGTGCTCGGGTTGTATATGAGTTTTGTTTATGATATGAATCCATAGTTAAAGATAATTAAACAATTTAAAAACGGCAATATCTGGCAATCCTCAAGTGTAAATCATTTATTTTTTTGGTGCAATTTCCCATCATTTTCTTCACATTATTAGTTATAAATAAATAAATAATTGTATTGCTTTAATTGTTCATTTATGATAATATTTTGCTAAACTTTATCCACCGTCGTATATGGAAGAATTGTGTATTGAACGATGGAAAGACGGAGAAACCCGGTGGTTTCTTAGGCCATCTCCAATGGTAAACCTTAATTTTATGTTTCTATCCTATATGGTTGAGTAAATTTTTTAAATTTTCTATATGACGTGTTGAATTTTGCTAAGGATAGAAACGTGTGAATTTTTTTTATCTCCAATGCGGTGTTTACTCTATATATTTACGTATTTTTAGGAAGATAAATAATGTAATTATCCAATCAGATAATTACAAATTAAATTAGAATTTCTATAAGTGTTTCTACATGTAGAAACACCTATAGAAATTTTCAATATGACTCAACTAACACATGAGATAGAAACAAACTTAGAAAACTACATTGGAGTTTATTTTCTCTATTTTTTGTTTCTATCATAAAAATCGAACGGGATAGAAACACCCATTGAAGATGGCCTTAGATCTCATTTTCTATGTTTGGATCCTAAATGATATGTAGTGATATGTTAAATAAGTTTGTTTTATACTCTCTCTCTCCCACTTTAAAAGACAGATTTTGACTTTTTATTGTCAATAATTTTCAAGTTTAACTACGCATTAATCTTAAATTATAATGATAAAATGTATATAACGAAATTATATTATGAAACGTTAAATTGTGAAGTTTCGTAATATAGTTTTATTAAATATTTTACTATTATAATTTAAGACTAATTCACCATCAAACTTAAAAATTATTGACCGCAAAAAATCAAAATATGTCATTTAAAATGAAACGGAAGAAGTAGTATTTTTGACTATCTAAATAAGTAGTGTTGATAGCCCACCCGTCTTGGCATCCACGTAAGCATTTCAGGCAGCTGAACCGGACCGAGCAGAGCAACAAGCCGGACCGAGTACGAATCCGATTCTCCCCCGGTCTTTGACGAGAACCGGCCCGGCCAGAGACATAAAGGCCGACCCGATATCCAGACCGGAAGGACCGAGCAGATCAACGATAAATCCGCTCCAACTCGAGATTATGCCAAGGCCGACCAGAACGGCGGGAGACCCAAGATCCGACCCTGACGGATAAGCATCGCCAGAAGCATGCGGGACAGGCATACTGGATAGTTAATGCTTACTGTCACATCCCTTCCCGAAGCAAGCCTTAGAAGCCGCCACGTGTCTATGGCATGTTTACACTCTGACAAGTGTTTTGGGCATATTCCCCAACATCCTCCAGCTGTCATCTCCTAATTAGCTGAGATTGTCTATATATAGAGAACGTGTACAAACAAAAAAAGGACTTTTGGCATTTTATGAGAAAAGAGAAGAGAGAGAAAAAGAGAAAATTTGTAATAAGTGAGCAAAACATATAAACAAGTTCGATAATCCAGTTCGGCCCTACTCGAAATTACAGGCATTTAATAAAATTTAGCGATCTAGACTCTTTCATCTCGTTTGTTATTTTCTACGTGGCTTCGATCCATTTGTCCAGATCAGCACACGTGACGTTGACCAAATCAGACGTCAACAGATTGGCGCTAGAGGAAGGGTGCACTTTCGATAAAAAAAATACTACTCACCGGAGATGTCTCACGAAAGTTCAAAAACCCCCCAGCCCGCGACGGAGGAAGAAAACCTCCGCAAGGTGGCGGAGTGCTTTAAACATCCAGCCTTCATCCAGGGCATGACGGCCCTCATGGCACGTTACTGGGGGCGGAACCCTTCAAAAACCCGAAGACCATGTGGAGGCGGAATCTCAGATGACCCGCCCAGCTGCCTCGGGACGAGACAAAAAGAGGACTGCCTCTGCAGTCACCGGGAAAAGGGCGGAAAGCCATGGAGAAAGCTCACATCCCTCTCGAAGAAGTAGGCTTTCGCGCCCCATATCCGTTTTTGATCGGCTCGGGGCAGGGAAGAAAGTCGAAAAAATGGCGCCGGCTCCCACTATCCAGAGCCAGAGCCGTAAAGAAGAAAAAGCTCCTCACCAGTCCCTAAATCCGACACAAGTATTACCTCAAACTCCAGGCAATAACTCGAGTGAGATCGAGTTTCTTAAAAAACGCCTTACGGAGCTCGAAAACAAGCAAATCCAGCCATCCCAAATTTTGGAATGGCTTAACAGCCAGGAGAGCCCCCTGGCCCCCAGTGTTCTGGCGGAACTCCTCCCAGAGAAGTTTAAGATTCCTCAGATTCCGCCATATAACGGGGAGACAGACCCCAACGCCCATCTCGGACATTATAATTCCTGGATGGACCTGCACGGGTCTTAGGACGCGTTTCGGTGCCGAATGTTTTCTTTGACTCTGGGAGAGGGGGCCCAGAGATGGTATCGGACGCTGCCCCACCATTCTATTCAGACATGGGCCCAGCTCTCGGCGACGTTCCAATCCCATTTCATGGGGTCCCTAGTGCGAGTCGCCCCACGCTCATCCATCGCTTCCGTCGTACAGGGACCAAACGAGTCCCTTAAAGATTATATATCTCGTTTCAATAAACGGATATTGGAGACGGAACCCATGTCGGACGACGCGCTGGCCATTATTGCTCAGGCCGGCCTCCTTAAAAATTCTTTTTTCCGCTGGACGGTGTGCCAGAATGTCCCACACACCTATCAAGAATTCTTGGAGTGCGCCAGCTCCCATATTGCTGTCGAGGAAGCTATGCCGACACCAGTTTTAGTCATGCCCTCCGACGAGAAAGGGTCCTACAAAAAGAAAGAAGATAGGCATGACTACAGAGAGGCCCGTCAAGAGCCCCGCCGGGAGAATAAGGCTCCCGCCTCTTCCTCGACAGCCCCAACAACCCAGAGCTATCGGGAGCGTAGGCCCGAGCTCATGGCTAGTTTTGCTGAAATATATTCTGTCGGGGCCGCGGCCATATTTGACCAAATAAAAGACAAGAATTTGCTCCCGATTCCTCGGCCGATCTATAAAGATCAGAAGGATATGGACCAGACTCGCTTCTGTAAATACCATGAATCGGCGGGCCATAACACCGAACAGTGCCGGGACCTCGTCGCCGCCCTAATCGCGGTATGCGACGATACCGGCTTAAGGCGATTTACCCGGAACCCACCCCGGGATCGCCAGGATTGGGCCGACCCGACAAGAGCCAAGAACGACCGGGTGCCTCCAGCCCCTAAGTCCCCCCGGGAAATTATCACCATCATGGGAACAGCCGAGGTTGATGATCATCGATCAAAGCGGCATAAAAAGGCATCCATTCGGGAGGCCACCACCTCCTATCAACGGACAGAACGCCGACCCGGGGGATTTCTATCAATGGCCGAAGAAGCCCCCAAAAAACCCCAACTGGCAGTTACTTTCGAAGAGTCAGATGCAAATAGCTTAGACCATCCCCATTCCGACGCCCTTGTCATCACTTTGCCCATAATGGGGATCCCGGTGCACAGAGTGTTGGTAGACTCTGGGGCCTATGCCAGCATCATCTACCTTCATACCCTCCGCAGGATGAAGATAGATCAATCCTATGTCCGACCCTACAACGGGGACTAGGGATGGCAAAAAAACCCGAACCCGACGGGGAAATCCGAAACCCGATCTTAACGGGGCGGGGCGGGGCAGACATTATCGGGTTACGGGGCGGGGATCGGGGCGTTAACGGGGATTTTTTTGGGGTTCGGGGTAGTGACTGGGGTGATCGTGCCCATACTTAGATATTATTATATATATTTTTTATATTTTATATATATATATATATTATATATATATATATATATATATATTTTATATATATATAGAACGGGGCAAAATATATATATAAAAAAATATATATAATATATTTTATATATATATATATATATATTTATATATAATATATTATATATATTTTTTTATAAAATAATATTATATTATTTTATATATATTTTTATATTATATATATATATATAATATATAATTCTATATAAATATATAAAACGGGGCAAAAATGGGGAATGGGGAACGGGGCGGGGTTCGGGGTATGCTGTAGCCCCAATGGGGCGCCCCGATAAGATCACGGCGAGGCAGGCGGCGGGCGGCAGATTCAGATTTCGGGTTCGGGGACGGGGATAGCCTGCCCCGCCCCGAACCCGCCCCATTGCCATTCCTAACGAGGACATCAGGGGGTTCGTCAACTGCCGCACCTCACCATTGGGGGAAATCGACCCCGCCCTGGAATTTGGTCAGGGGTCGACCAAGAGAACGATGATCACTACGTTTAAGATCATCGACGTGCACATCGACTATAACGCCATCATAGGCCGACCTGTGATGTCAAGGCTGAGGGCCACTCAGTCTACTTATCACCTGTGTATGAAGTTCCCCACCCCGGACGGCGTCGGGGTGCACAGGGGAGATCAAAGGGCCGCCCGAGAATGCAATCTCAGTATCCGGGCTCGCGAAATTAACGCCGCAGAGGGCACCCCGGAAAATTTACCGGAAGAAATGGGGGCCACCAGCTCCGAACAGCTGGCAGGAGACGCCCTACTCGAACAGGAGACCGAAGGCGCGCAAACCCTCGAAATGGAAACTGACCAGGAGGTGGACCGAGGCCGCAGGCCAGGAAAAGAGCCGATCCTGGAAGAGGATCCTGTCGACCCGCGATACCAAAATCCGAAAGGGAAAATTCGCCATGTTGAGCCAACAGAAGACTTAGACCAGGTCGACATGGACCCATCTGATCCCGTCCGACGGCTAATGATCGGCCACAACCTCCAAGAGCCGATCCGCTCCGAGCTAATCTTCCACCTGAGACAGAATTTGGATGTCTTCGCGTGGACCCATTCGGACATGCCGGGGATTGACCCGGAATTTGCGTGCCACCGGCTGAATATCGACCCCAGTTCAAAGCCGGTTATTCAGAAAAGGAGGAAAATGGGGCCTGAACGACAAAAGGGGCTGGAAGAGGAAGTAGAAAAGCTGATCGACAACTGGTTCATCCGGGAAGCCAGGTACCCGACCTGGGTGGCCAACCCGGTCCTGGTAAAAAAGCCGACCGGGCTGTGGAGGCTCTGCGTTGACTTCTCTAATCTGAATAGAGCCTGCCCGAAAGATAGCTACCCCCTACCCCATATCGACTATATGGTGGATGCAACGGCCGGGCATGAGCTAATGAGTTTTATGGATGCATATTCCGGATACAACCAGATCCCGATGCATCCCACTGATGAAGAAAACACCTCATTCTACTCAGCCCGCGGCCTGTACTGTTACCGAATGATGCCTTTCGTGCTCAAGAATGCCGGCGCAACATATCAATGATTAGTAAATAAAATGTTCAATAGCTTGATAGGTCATACAATGGAGGTGTATGTAGATAATATGTTAGTAAAGTCTTTGCGCTCGGCCGATCATGTAAGTGACCTCAATAAAATGTTTGCTATTTTGCGAGAGTACAAGATGAAGTTAAATCCAAATAAATATTCATTTGGGGTAGGTTCTGGAAAATTCCTCGGCTACATGGTGAGCCAAAGAGGGATTGAAGCCAACCCCGATAAAATTAGGGCAGTGACCGAACCTGTTCCACCAAATTCGGTCAAAAAGGTGCAGAGCCTAACTGGCCGACTAGCCGCGCTAAGTCGCTTTATCTCTCGCTCAACTGACAAATGTAAACCTTTCTTTGAGGCAACAAAAAAGAACAGAGATTTTCAGTGGACAGGCCCTTGCCAAAGAGCCTTCGAAGCTATCAAGGAAGTCCTGGCAGAAGCCCCGATCTTGCAGCGACCGACCAAGGAGAACCTCTCAATTTATACCTTTCGGTATCCGACTCTGCGATCAGCGCCGCTCTGATCCGAACGGAGAATGCAGTTCAACATCCGGTCTATTATGTTAGTCAGGCCCTTCACGATGCCGAGCTCAGATACGCCCCAATGGAAAAGCTGTCCTATGCGCTCATAATGGCGTCCCGGAAGTTAAGACCCTACTTTCTGGAACATCAGGTAGTCGTCTTAACAAACTACCCTTTAAAGCAGGTCATGCACCGACCTGACGTATCCGGCCGGATGATCAAATGGGCCGTCGAACTCGGACAGTTTGACATAACTTTTGAATCGCGCACTGCCATAAAGGGTCAAGCCCTGGCGGATTTCATTGCAGCATTCACACCAGCGATCACACAAGAGAATGACCGATCAGAAGAGTGGTCACTCTACGTAGACGGATCCTCAACCGCTGACCGGTCAGGTGCAGGAATAGTCCTCGTCAGTCCCGACCAACATTTGTTCTGCTCGGCCATTCGCTTAGGTTTTCCGGCCACCAACAATGAAGCAGAATATGAAGCTCTCTTGGCCGGTCTGGAAATGGCGACCTCCCTCGGTCTTGCTCGCCTCACTGTCTTGAGTGATTCTCAATTAGTGGTTAACCAAATCAACGGCGAATACGAGGCCAAGGAACCCAAACTGGTTAAGTACCTCAGCCTGGCGCGAGCCTGGCTGCAAGATTTTCGGGGAACTATACAACACATCCCCAGAACCGAGAACATCCAAGCCAACTCCTTGGCCAAACTCGTGTCCAGCTCCAGAGCCGAACACATGGACGAGGTCAGCATAGGATATCATGCATCATCAGCCCTGGAAATGGCCGAAGTCCTGGCAGCTGAACAATCAGAACCGCAAGGATGGATGCAGCCTATAATCCGATATCTTCAAAGCGGCATTTTACCCGAGGACCGAACCCAGGCGAGATCATTACGAACTCAATCCGCCCGGTTCACCATCGTGGATGGAACTTTATACAAAAGAGGATATTCGGTTCCATTGCTGAAATGCCTGTCCGAGTCATAAGCAGAGTATGCCCTCAGAGAGGTGCACGAGGGTATATGCGGTAATCATTCCGGCGGCCAGGCATTGGCCTATAAATTGATCCGACAAGGATATTACTGGCCAAATCTTAAAAAGGATGCCATCGCGCTCGTACGGAAGTGCGTCCGATGCCAAATCTTCGCTCCTCAGATCCGATCCCCGCCGGAAACCCTCACTTCCGTATATTGCCCATGGCCATTCGCCAAGTGGGGGATCGATTTGATCGGCCCCTTACCTAAAGGACGAGGAGGAGTACAATACGCCATCGTCGCAGTCGATTATTTCACAAAATGGGCAGAGGCCGAGCCTATGGCACGGACAACCGAGTAGAAAATAGTTGATTTTATATGGAAGTCACTCATGTGCCGGTTCGGGATCCCTCAATCTATTGTCTCCGATAATGCAAAACAATTTGACAATAAGAAGTTTCGGGCCTTCTGCGACGACCTCGACATACGAAATAACTTTTCCACACCATATTATCCGCAATCCAACGGACAGGTCGAGGCAGTCAACAAAATCATAAAGCAGCATCTCAAGACACGCCTCGAAGAACTCAAGGGTTCCTGGCCCGAGGAACTCCCCAGAGCCTTATGGGCTTACAGAACAACGCATCGGTCCGCCACCGGAGAAACACCTTTCTCCTTGGCTTTCGGCTCTGAAGCCATCATCCCGGTCGAAATCGGAGCACCTACCTACCGAGTAGCCCATTTCGAAGAGCAAAACAACGACTTGGCCCTCCAAGTAAACCTGGACCTCCTTGCCGAAAAACGGGCCCAAGCAGAAATGCGGAACGCCGTCTACAAAAGAAGAAGCGAAAAATATTACAACTCCAAGGTTCACCATAGAAGTTTCCAGGTCGGAGACCTCGTTCTTAAACGGATATTGGGGCCGGATCCCGGACCACTTAAGCCCAAGTGGGAAGGACCGTATAAGGTTAGTGAAGTCCTTCAGAACGGAGCCTACCAGCTAGAATACCTAAACGGCCAAAGATTAACTTATCCTTGGAATGTTATGTATTTAAAGAGGTATTATCAATAAAATTTGACGTTATTTCATTTTTATCATTGGTGCACCTAATAAGACCGGCGCATCTGGCACTATAAGACCGAGCTCGTCTTGGCACCTCCTAAGACCGGCCCATCCGGCGAGCTCGTCTCGGCACCTCCTAAGACCGGCCCATCCAGCACTATAAGACCGAGCTCGTCTCGGCACCTCATAAGACCAGCCCATCCGGCACTATAAGACCGAGCTCGTCTCGTCACTTCATAAGACTGGCCCATCCGGCACTATAAGACCGAGCTCGTCTCGGCACTTCATAAGACTGGCCCATCCGGCACTATAAGACCGAGCTCATATCGGCACCTCATAAGACCGGCCCATCCGGCACTATAAGACCGAGATTGTCTCGGCACCTCATAAGACCGGCCCATCCGGCACTATAAGACCGAGCTCGTCTCGGCACCTCATAAGACCGGCCCATCCGGCACTATAAGACCGAGCTCGTCTCGGCACTTCATAAGACCGGCCCACCCGGCACTATAAGACCGAGCTCGTCTCGGCACCTCATAAGACAGGCCCATCTGGCACCATAAGACCGAGCTCATCTCGGCACTTCATAAGACCGGCCCATCCGGCACTATAAGACCGAGCTCGTCTCGGCACTCTGAAAGTCCGGGCTCACCTCGGCACAATCAACAAATGGTGAACAGGAAAAAAAGGCAACAGCCAAACCAACTAGGCCCAAACATCCAGAAAAAAGCAACAGATGCTACGAAGAAGATTTTATTCACTTGGAGAGGCATTTCTACAAAGTACGTATGACAAAAAAAAGAAAACAAAGGAAAACCGGCACGCAGGCCATACATGAAACAAAATAAAAATCTACTCGGCCCCATCCGCCTGACCAGCCGCCTGGAAGGACTGTCCTTCACCTTCGCCGGGCGGAACCAACCCCGGATCTTCAATAACCTCGGTGGCCTTCGGCTCATCAGCTCCGAAAGATTCAACCTTCAGGTCGACCGCCTGAGACTCTATATAGGCCTGAACCTCCTCAACGGTCTTCCCTTCCTTCATGAGATCTAATATCTTATAGCAGGTGGAGACATAGTTAAGGTTGATCAGCTCCTCGAACTCGGGCGTATTCTTAAAAGCAGTCGCCCCTTCGACAAGACCCTTGGCGTAGCCCGAAGCCTTACAAGTATTAACCCGCTCGGTCAGGTGCTCAAGATGGGCCTTCGTATTTTGCAAATAGGCCTCATGATGGGTCCTTGTGTCCAACCACCGCTTATGAGCTAGCTCGGCCGCATCGGTCATCTCCCCGGCTTTCACTTTCCACCTATCGGCCTCGAGGGCCCGACTCTCCAAGATCTCATTATCACCCTTCAAGGAGGTTATCTCCTCCTCCAAGGACTTGATCAGTGAAGGACAGAGATGGTTCTCCTCTTGCAGGGCCTGAATATCGGCCGCCATCTTCTTATGCTTCTCATCCAGGGCCATTAGCTCATCGGTGGCCTTCACGTAAGTACACAACGCACGGCCGATCAGAGCATTTCCGAATTGGATCTGCTCAGCCGGACCCATGTCGTTGGTCACCATCTCCATCTTGGGCGTCCAACCCCTGATAGGGATGTGACTGGACTTAACCACCGCCGAGGGAACCCGATTGAGCATCTCAGCGGTTGGGGTAGCTGCCCGGACGTAATCAAGAAACCAGCGCGGCCGTCTCCTCTTCATTTGGGCACAAGGTTCCTCCCGGTCCTTATTAACCGGGAGATAATGACTCTCCAAGTCAATTAAGGGCTCCTTGCCAGTCTCACGACCCGTCCAGACAGGGCTCGGGGCGGATACAGCAACTTTAGGAACGGACGAGCCCTCCGCCTTGGTCGCACTATCCTCAGGCTCGGCCTCTACCCTTTTCCGCTTGCCCGCACGCTCCCTCCGCTCGGCGGCCTCAGTAGCCAGCCTCGCCACCTGTTGCGCAGGCGTCTCTTTCCTTCCCGACGGAACCTTGGCCCTAGGGACTGGAGAAAGAAGATATGTTAAAAAAAAAACCTGATGAAGACATGATACCCGGATCGGTGGATCGAAGTCCGGCCGCCCAGAGGTTTTCCTCAGTAACCAGAAGGTGCGACTTCCTCTGCTCAGCGGGAAGATCCAAAAGCTGTTCAATACGGTCGTCGAACTCGGAGGAGGTCTCTTGCGCCGGGATGCGTTCTACACAAAAAGCAAATGATGAGCGTTAGACAAAGGAGGAACAGAACAGAAAACCCAACGCTTACTCATTTTAGCAATAAAATGCGCCAGGATCCGAAGCTCCGCGTCTATGACGCCGGGCTCCCACTCATCCACCGAGCTCCTCCAATGTCCCCCGACATAAAATCACTGCTCCTTCCAACTATGTATAGTCTCCGGCACATCCACCACCTCTTTGTGCATGGCATGCCGAGCTGTTAAATAAAACTAGCCCGAGCCGGATCTTCCCACCGATCTCCACAGAAAAAGGCTGTTAAACTCCTCAAAGCTGGGCTCGGGCCAACCGTGCTGGTTGAAGAGGATGAAAAGACCCACCACCCGAGCCCAGGAATTCGGGTGAATTTGGGCAATAGGAAGGCCCCACTGCCTTAGCCACCGGGAGAAGGCTAACGGGAGCGGAAACCTCAGCCCTGCCAGCAGAGAGCGCTAGTACACCGCCGTACAACCGACGGGCGGAGTGTGAGGCCTCTCATCGGGAGTCGAAACGAACATCCGCACCGCAGCAGGTATCTTGAACCGCCCCCGCCAAGCCTCCAACTGTTCTTCCATGACAGCGATGCGGATCGAGGCTGAATCCCACTCCGCCTCCACGAAAGGGGACGGCGGAGGCCGAATCCAGGCCGGAGTCTCGCCAACCGCCGTCAACGGCGCCGCCACCTACGCATCTCCAGAATCCGGCGACCTTGCGGCCTCGCCTCCCTCCTCCTCATTGCTCCAGTCGACGGGAACGTCGCCCATAGACAGATCCGCCACCCCTGTACGGTCCGGAGACACAGTCAACTCCGCCGCCGTCTCGTCCCTCAGCTCCGACATCTTAAATAGACAAAGGGAAAAGACTTACCGAGAAATTCTTTCTAAAATCAGGAAAAGGACACCGAAATTTTTTTTCTCTCTCCTCTGCAACAAAAGCAAAAATGACGGAAGGAGAAATAAAGAAGGAGAAGCCCTATATTTATAGAGAGAAGAGAACATTAAATGCCTAGCGCGTGGCGCGACAATTCACACTGAACCGTCGCAAAAACCCAAGACACGTGAACGCACTATCGAATCAAATCCGGCCACGTGTCTCCCTCATCATGACACCTAGAGCCTGGAAATTGAATCGACGCGACTCCCAAAGAGACGTCCCTTCGAGAGATCTTATCCAAGTCTCTCCGGGAGATCTTATCCAAGCTGGATCGGCTGTACTACGAAACGACTCCAGCCCCGGCCAACCCGGTACGGCCCTGGACTCGGGGGGCCTTGTTGATAGCCCACCCGTCTTGGCATCCACGTAAGCGTTCCAGGCAGATGAACCGGACCAAGCAGAGCAACAAGCCGGACCGAGTACGAATCCGATTCTCCCCCGGTCTTTGACGAGAACCGGCCCGGCCAGGGACATAAAGGCCGACCCGATATCCAGACCGGAAGGACCGAGCAGATCAACGATAAATCCGCTCCAACTCGAGATTATGCCAAGGCCGACCAGAACGGCGGGAGACCCAAGGTCCGACCCTGACGGATAAGCATCGCCAGAAGCATGCGGGATGAGCATCTTGGGCGATTAATGCCTTTGTCACATCCCTTCCCGAAGCAAGCCTTAGAAGCCGCCACGTGTCTATGGCATGTTTACACTCTGACAAGTGTTTTGGGCATATTCCCCAACATCCTCCAGCTGTCATCTCCTAATTAGCTGAGATTGTCTATATATAGAGAACGTGTACAAATAAAAAAAGGACTTTTGGCATTTTATGAGAAAAGAGAATAGAGAGAAAAAAGAGAAAATTTGTAATAAGTGAGCAAAACATATAGACAAGTTCGATAATCCAGTTCGGCCCTACTCGAAATTACGAGCATTTAATAAAATTTAGCGATCTAGACTCTTTCATCTCGTTTGTTATTTTCTACGTGGCTTCGATCCATTTGTCCAGATCAGCACACGTGACATTGACCAAATCAGACGTCAACAAGTAGTGACAATGACATAGTGACGATTCAGCAATCCGCTAAATGATAATGCTCATAAACGAGAATTCAATATATTGAAAAAAGTTATAGTTCAGTTAGTAATTAAAGAATTTCATGCACTTGAAATTTATGATAGAGTATAATGGTAAGTATCGATTATTTGGTAACAGTTATTTATATTCGATGTGAATTTATCGTGTTGGAGATGAAATGATAAATAGAGGCACCAAAGGTGATCTATCAATACTGGACTAATTAAGCGCTATTTAAGGAGCTTTTGTCGGTTAGTGCTGGGGAGGAGAGAATCCTGAAGCTTGTAGTGTACAAGGTGGCGAAAAGAGAGGCTAAGAAGGCAGTGGCTAAGGCTAAAGGTGAGGCTTACGAGGAGATGTACAAGCGCCTAGACACCAAAGAAGGAGCGAATGCTATCTTTAAACTAGCGAAAGCTAGGGAAAGAGGGCGGCGCGACCTGGGTACCGTTAAGTATATTAAGGATGATTTGGGCCAAGTGTTAGTGAACGATGTGGCTATTAAGGAGAGGTGGAATAAGTATTTTTTGAACTTTTCAATGAGGCTAGAGCTAGTGACGCGGTGGTGCAAGAAGTTAGTCTATCTTCTTCTCGTTCATTTAGTTCCTGTGAGAGCATCAGCAAGGAGGAAGTAAAGGGTGACCTATTTAAAATGGGTAGAGCTAAGGCTGTAGGCCCCGATCAGATCCCTATTGAGGTGTGGCTTTGTTTGGGGTAAGTTGGAGTTCATTGGCTAGCAGAGCTGTTCAACATCCTCCTCAGGGGTTCTAAGATGCTGTCGGAGTGGAGACATAGTATTGTCGTGCCGTTTTTCAAGAACAAAAGCGATGCTCAGAGTTGTATTAACTATAGGGGTATTAAACTCCTCAGTCATACTATGAAACTTTGGGAGAGAGTAGTGGAACGCAGGGTTAGAAGAGAAGTTGAGATCTCTGAGAACCAATTTGGCTTCATGCCGGGGAGGTCCTCGACTGAGGCCATTCATCTCGTCAGACGCCTTATGGAGAAGTTTAGAGAGCGGCGTAAGGACCTACATATGGTGTTCGTTGATCTAGAGAAGGCTTATGATAACATTCCACGCGATGTTATTTGGAGGATACAGGATGGCGTCCCGTGGTGCATGCTTTTTCCTGACGACATTGTGTTAGTGGCGGAGTCGAGGAGGGAGGTGAACGCGAAGTTGGAGCTTTGGAAGTCTAAGTTAGAATCCCAGGGCTTGCATGTGTGCCGGTCTAAGACCGAGTATCTCTGGTGTAACTTTAGTGGTGAGGCCATCGAGGAAGATGTAGAGGTTATGATTGCGGATCAGATCGTACCCCGTACGGATAAGTTCAAGTATTTGGGTTCGATCATTCAGAAGGAAGGTGAGTGTGCATATGATGTCACTCATCGTATCAAGGCGGGGTGGCTAAGGCGGAGAGCAGCGACGGGGATCCTGTGCGACAAGAAAGTCCCTCTTAAGTTGAAGGGTAAATTCTATAGAGCGGCAATCAGACCTGCAATGTTGTATGGCTCCGAATGTTGGCCGATGAAGAAGTCGCTTGAGAGCAAGTTGGAAGCGGCCGAAATGAGAATGTTACGTTGGTCGTGTGGTCGCACAATGTTGGATAGAATCCCGAATGGGGTTTTCAGGAACGAGCTTGAGGTGGCGCCCATTTCAGCGAAAGTTAGGGAAGGGAGATTGAGATGGTTTGACCACGTCCACAGGAGGCAGACTTCTGCTCCGGTGAGGAGGGTCGAGAGTTTAGTGGTTGCCGGGGAGAGGAGGAGAGGCAGACCGAGGAGGTCGTGGGAGGAGTAGCTGAGATTAGATTTGAAGGCCTTAAACCTTTCCGAGACCATGACTGTTGATAGGTGCTCTTGGAGGCGCCAGATCAGAGTTGTGGATTTTTTTCTACGGAGCGGTGCTGTAGTTGAGAGTGTCAGGGTTGGGTTGTCTCGGTTAGCTTTGACCTAGAGCATTACACTTTTTACTTTTACTGTATATTGGATCCTATTACCTTCTGCGTTTTTTTTTTATAGGGAGCTGTGCGCAGAGTTAACATTTCTTCGTCATCGAGAGTGCAGTTGCCAAAGCCCCCTTAGGTAAGTCTCATGTGAATTAAACCATGGGCTCAGGTATGATCGTGAGCTTTTTCGTATCATATGCTGCTTTGTATATACCACTCTATACTTCGTTGTGCACTAAGCTGAGGGTCTTCACGAAAACAGTCTCTCTACCGTAAAAAGTAGGGGAATGGTCTGCGTACATCTTACCCCTCCCAGACCCTACTCTGAGCGGGATATACTGGGTATGTTTGGTTTGGTTTGGTTTGGTTTTTATTTGATGCATAACGGCGCTAGATAAATTCTTCAAATATTTTTGATATTTTATTATATTAATCTATTTTGTGCATTATTTATATTAAAGCAATGATATATAATTATTATTTGGAGATTTTAATATATAAATGTAGGGGTGGGTTGGCAACCAGCGAATATAGTTAGCGACCGGAAATTACCGAACCGACTGAACTTGGTAACCATTGCATATGGTAATCGCAAATTCGATACAGTATTATCGACTTTTAACTATCCCACGACACGGTAGTGGTACTGAATTTTTTTAGTATGGTATTACCGTACTGCACCAATATACATATATAATTAATTAAATACTAATTTTATTTAGTTGTGAATATACATATATAATTAATTAAATACTAATTTTATTTAGTTATTTCACAGTATTAATCTATGTCATTACCAATCGTCATCAATTATTACCAACTGTTACCAATCATTAAGAAAATGGTTTATCAGAACTTTTGGCTTATTACCAACCGTTGTCAAGCTTTTCAGGTCTCATTCTCTCTTTTTTATCTAACCAAATTAAGTTTGGTATCAGGACCATTACCAACCGAAATTGTTGGTTACCAGTAGTGTCGGTTACCGAATTATTTAGTTGACTATAGTAATCTTTTTGGACTACCTGATGATGGCCGATCTGCTTTGGCATCCAATCACCCGCTCCCCGCCAGCTCAGCCATACCGATCCCCCTGAACCAGAAGACAAAAGCCGGTTTTTGGCTCGACCGACCGAGCAGGGATGACACGGAGGGCCGATCAGATTCAAACCAATTATGCTCCAAAACCCTATTATAACATGATCGAACAGAGCAATTGGAAGCAGGAGGCCAACCCCAGAACTGACCACGCAACGGATAGTGATCCCCCAAGGCATACGGAACAAGCACATGACAGTTAATGCGATATGTCCTCCCCTTTTCCAAAGCAACCCTCAAATGCAACCACGCGTCCGAAACATTCTCTCCTTCTGACATGTATTTGGATGTATCTCAAATATTCCGCAGCTGTCAATCTTCTGATTGGCCAAGGCCCTCTATATATAAAGAATGTACAATAGAGACGGACTTTTAAAAAGTTCCACAAAAAAATTAGACTCCCTTGTAATAGATAAAAGCAAACTAGACCGGCTTGAAAATTCAACTCGGCTCTATCCCAAAAAAGCGAGATAATAAAAAAAAATACGTTCTCCTACTCATTTGCCTTTTTATTCCAAGCCTTATTTACTATGTGTCTTCGATTCACCTAGTCCAAATCAGCACATGTTCTGTTGATCAAATCAGACATCAACAAATTGGCGCTAGAGGAAGGGAGCTGAACCTATGACCTTGTGGTTTAGATCCATCGAAGTTTTAAGAACTTTATCCCTTCAACAGCATCATGTCTCAGGGAAGTTCTAGGCACCAAGCAGATCCCCAGCGCGCCACGGAGGAAGAAAATTTGCTCAAGGTGGCAGAATGCTTTAAAAACCACGTTCATTCAGGGAATGAGCACCCTTATGGCACGGGTCACCCAGAGTGGCAAATTGGCAATCCTCAATTAAGGAGCCAAAAAGACCAATCTGAGGTCCAGTCCCAAACAACCCGTCCGGCTGCACCTAGACGGGACCAGAAGAGAGCTATCTCCTGGGTCGCTGATGATGTGGCAGAGGCCCACAGTGAAAGTTCCCATCCATCTCGAAAACACCCCGCCTCCCTCCATATCGGTTTTCGAGCAATTAGGAGGTGGGAGAAAGGCGAGAAACATGGCACCGGCTCGAACTATCCGGAGTCGGGACAGGCTGAGGTCGTGACTGCTCGTTAGTCCCATGTTCCGAAAAAAACAATTCCTCAAGCTCCATGCGACAACTCAAGTGAGATCGAGTTCCTAAAGAAGCATCTCATTGAGTTGGAAAGCAAATAGCAGCAACCATCTCCAAGTTCATGATGGGTGGATTGCCAGGAGAGCCCTCTCGCCCCCAGCATCTTGGCGAATCCTTTCCCGGAGAAACTGAAGGTACCCCAAATCCCGTCATATAACAGGGAGACCGACCCCAACACCCATCTCGGGCATTACAATTCGTGGATGGGTCTACACGGGTCCCATGACGCATTCAGATGCCGGATGTTCTCCTTAACTTTAAGGGAACGAGCTCAAATATGGTATCGTTCACTCCCACATCATTCTATCCAGACATGGGCTCAGATCCATGCGGCGTTTCGATCCCACTTCATGGGATCTTAGGTATGCGTCGCCCCACGCTCTTCTGATGCTTCAATTGTGTAAGGACCCAACGAGTCCCTTAAAAACTATTATCCTGCTTCAATAAGTAAATGTTGGAGACGGAACCCATGTCAGATGATGCGCTGGCTATCAGTGTGCAAGCTGGCCTTTTGAAAAACTCATTCTTCCGCTAGATGGTATGCCAAAACACCCCGCGCACCTATAAGAAATTCTTGGAGCATGTCAGCTCTCACATTGCCGTGGAAGCGGCCATGCCGGACCCAGTATTAGTCATTTCATCCAACTAGCGGGGGCCAAGCAAGAGGAAGGAATAAAGGAATGACCCTCCACGCGATCACCACCAAAGAACCCTATTGTGATAGTAAGGTTGGGCCCCCCTCTAAAACTGCCCCGGGTGTTCGAAACTTCAGAGAACGGCGTACCGAGCTTATGGCTAACTACACTGAGATTTACTGGATAGGGGTTGTAGCCACATTTGAGCAAATCAAGAACCTCGACCTGCTCCCGGTCCCTAGGCCAATTTATAAAGATCAGAAAGAAATGGATCAGACTCGCTTTTGTAAATATCACGAATATGCAGGTCATAATATCGAGCAGTGTCGGGACCTTGTCTCAGCCTTAATTGCGATATTCTACGATAATAAATTAAGGTGATTTACCCAAAATCATCTCCGGGATCACGAGAACCGGGCCGAACCGGCCCAGGGAAAAAGCAATCGAGTACCTCCCCCACCTAAATCCCCCAGGAGATTCTCACAGTAATGGGCACAGCTGAAGGGAGGACCATCGGTCCAAATGCCAGAGGAAAGATTTAATCTGAGAAGCCATATCATCCTATCAGCGATCGGAGCGCCGACCAGACGGTTTTCTATCAGCGGCGGAAGCATCCTCCGAAACCCCCCAACTCGTGGTCACGTTTGACGAATCTGATCCCGATGGCCTTGATCATCCTTATTCGGATGCCCTTGTTATCACCTTGCCAATAATGGGGATCTCAGTATACCGAGTGTTCATCGACTCAGGGGCCTATGCCAACATCATCTATCTTCACACGATGCGCATGATTAAGGTAGACCAGTCCTATGTCCGGCCGTGCAAAGAAGACATCCGCAGATTTGCAAACTGTCGCACCACTCCGCTATGGGAAATCGACCTCGCTTTGAAGTTCGGCCAGGGGCCGATCAAGAGGACAATGATCACGACGTTTAAGATTATCGATGTGCACAACAATTATAATGCCATCATAGGCTGGCCTGTGATGTCAAGGTTCAGGGCCACTGAGTCCACATACCACCTGTGCATAGAATTCCCCACCTTGGACGGCATCATGGTCCATAGGGGGATCAACGTGCAGCTCGGGAATGCAATGTCAGCATCCGAGCTCACTATATAAATGTCGTTGAGATCTTACCAGGAAAATTACCTAGAGAACCGGGGACCCAGACCCAAACAGTTAGAGGACTACCCCGGACAGGGGCCTAAAGCATAAGGTTCCAGGACCGTTCAGACCTCCGATATAGAGATGAACTAGGATGCAGACCAGGTAGTAGGCCCGGAAAAGACCCATTCGTGGAGTAAGACCCTGTCGACCCGTGGTTTTAAAAACCAAAGAGGAAAATTTGCCAAGCTGAACCAGTGGAAGAGCTAGATCAAGTCAGGATAGATGATGCTAACCCCGTCCGACAACTTAGGATCGATCATAACCTACAGGAGCCGATCCGTTCTGAGCTAATCTCCCACATAAGACAAAATCTGGACATCCTCGTATGGACTCATTTGGACATGCAGGGAATCGACCTAGGACTTGCCTACCACTGGCTGAACATTGACCCCAGCTCAAAGCCAGTCGTACAGAAGCGAAAGAAATTGGGGCCTGAGAGGCAGAAGGGGTTAGAAGAAGAAGTGGAGAAGCTAGTCGAAAATAAATTCATCTGGGAGACAAGATATCCGACCTGGGTGGCCACCCCAATCCTGGTTAAGAAGCCGACCGGGATGTGGCGGCTCTACATTGACTTCTCTGATCTAAATAAGGCCTGACCGAAAGATAGCTATCCCCTGCCCCACATGGATTACATGGTTGACGCAATGGTTGGCCACGAGCTAATGAGTTTTATGGATGCGTACTCTAGGTACAATCAGATCAGGGTGTATCCTGCTGATGAGGAGAATACCTTGTTCTACTCGTCCTGTGGCCTATATTACTACCGTATGATGCCTTTCAGACTCAAGAATGTCGGCGCAACCTATCAACGTCTGATAAACAAAATATTCTGTAAATTGATAGGTCATATGATGGAAGTATATGTAGATGATATGCTTGTACAATCTTTACATTCGGGCGACCATGTAAATGATCTAAATAAAATATTTGCAATTTTGCGCGAGTACAAGATGATGTTGAACCCAAAGAAATGTTCGTTTGGGGTAGGCTCAAGATCGGCTATATGGTAAGCCAAAGAGGAATTGAAGCTAATCTTGATAAAATTCGAGCAGTGACCGAACTTGTCCCCCCAAATTCGGTCAAAAAGGTTCAAAGCCTCACAGGCCAATTAGCCGCACTGATTTGTTTCATCTCTCGATCGATGGACAAATGCAAACTGTTTTTCGAGGCGATAAAAAAGAACAAGAGTTTCCAAGCTACTATGTCATCCAAGCTCTTCACAGCGCCGAGCTCAGATACACTCCCATGGAAAACCTCGCCTATATTCTTATAATGTCATCCTGTAAACTGAGGCCTTACTTCCTTGAACTCCAGATATTCATCTTAACAAGTTATCCCCTGAAGCAAATCTTACACCGACACGACATTTTCGGTTGGATGATCAAATGGGCAGTCGAACTCGGACAGTTTGATATAATTTTTGAATCGAGAATGGCCACCAAATGCCAAGTCCTCGCGGACTTCATTACAGAATTTACTGTTAGGAAGATGCCCTCGAATGCCACTCAGGGAAAAGGGCATTGTACTTGTAATTATGGAATTATCAATTGAAGGCAATATGATTTATTCACTGTTTATTGTATTTCAAATGCATTCTTGATTTGGTAAACATTGAAGTGAAGTCCATGTAAATAAGAGCGAACATTCCATTTTCGTTATCGAATAAGAGAAAATGCACTGGAAGTGTCTAAAGTTTATTTACATAAACCGTCGCAGGTCGATAAACTTAATTGGGAATTAAGTTTTGAGTAAGACTTGTATAACTAATGTTAGGACGTGTGCATGTCTTGATAGCATAGTTATAAGTATATTGGTGGGACCAGTATACTCGAACACGACTCATACTTGATTCAGTCACACGGTATTCACTCTTGGAGAGTCGATGACGAATCGAAAGATTGTGATAGTATACGTGGACCTTTGACTTGAGGGTTCAGTAGAAGATGTGCCTGTGACGTTTAGTTTGACATTAGAGTAGTTAGACTCATTTGCTTAATTGCTGAGTCAGCCTCGAAGTGCGGACTATACGGGAAGGTAGCAGTTTTTACTATATGCCAAGAAAGGATTATATATCCTGTTAGTGAGGAGGAGAATGTCCTATACGGTTAATGGCAAATAATATCATAAGTCTTTGGCCAAAGCGTTCTGATCTAGTCGTATTAGATACACTAGTAATCAGTCGGTCTTGATTTGCATTAACACATGTATAGAGTCTAGTCAACAGTAGGGTTTGACTTTATCGTGACCCGAAGACTTGACCGGGACATCTGATGAAGGGTCTATACGTATATGGTATTCACGACATAATGGTTCTGGAATGATCTCTTCATTCATTCCCAGTCGCGGTTTACAGTATGGCCCACTAGGCTGGCTAAGTGCTACCCGCACTCATTGGTTCCTCCCAGTGCCGGCTGAGACGGACCTACAGAATCGCGCATCAGGAGCGTTGACGGATAAATATGAATTTACCATCCCTATATTAATATTAGATATTGGATATCTAAATTATGATTTATTGGATAAATCAAATAGCGGTCTTATGAATTGAAATTAAAGTACTGGGTAATTAATTTAATTCATAAATATATTTCTTAGAGAAATATATATTTGTATTTGATACAATTAATTAACTGAATTAATTAATTAGTATAAATACATTGGTGATAAAATGGAGTGTATTTAACGGAGTCGTTTGACGAACGTCCGGTACACGAGCCGAGTGACTCGGCCCGTTTCCTAGATATTTCACATGCGCCCCCTCCTTCTTGATGGCTTCTTGGTGTATTAGCACGTGTGGTGAGACCCCATCATGATTTGTTCAACTAATGTCGCTAATTACATATTATATGGTGGGATCACATGACTTGGTATAATGATATTTATATGTATTTGTTGGCCACTTAAGTATACTGGATACAGTTTGGAAAAGTAGTTTAAACAACAAACTGTATGGAATCTAAATCTGAGTGCGTAGCGGAAGTCTTGGATACAGTTAGTTGCCGTGGATACTGAATGAGTATTTGGTGTATACTTAATATATCACGGTAATTTCAAACAAGAAAAGTCAAGGTAAATGACACGATAATCTAAGTGGTTCGAGGTAAACCCTCTACGTCCACCGGTCCTCCACACAGAGTAAAGTTTATTATATAATTCTGCGTACACAACTACGTAATTATAAACAAACATATCCTTGTATCGTTCACAGATTGATACAAAGAATGTCACTTTCAACCGTTCACCGATTGGTTAAAGCTTCCTTCTTGACTAGCTTCTTCACACACGGTTCCAAAGCTTCGTCCTTATTCGTCCCACACAGTCGAATAACTTGTTGAGTTCACACGAGCTCGGTTTTACAGAGGTAAAATGTTAGGTAACCGGTAAGAACGGACTTTGAATATCAAGATCTGATGATAGCTGTTCTTGATGTTTGAGCACTGTATATCTCTTTCGTTCTTAATAGCAGTATGCTTTGGAGATATGTTTGCTCAGATGATAACTTGATAGCTTTGAGAGTTACTTTGATTCGTAATTGGTGACTGATCTTCAATGTCTTCAAGGATATATATAGCCTCTGAAGAAAGTATCCGTTGAGATGTCCGTTTGAATAAGATTTCCTTCAACGGGAATATGACATGATCCGGATTTCGCGGGATTCTGAAGATCTGAAGACTGACAGTATTTAAATACTTTATCCTTGAGTATTTAAATACTTCTTTGT
Organism: Orobanche coerulescens; assembly: GCA_033398695.1. Lineage (NCBI taxonomy): Eukaryota > Viridiplantae > Streptophyta > Magnoliopsida > Lamiales > Orobanchaceae > Orobanche > Orobanche coerulescens. The sequence goes on along the minus strand of CM065805.1, from coordinate 20,306,409 downwards.
TCAACGAAACTTGACTTGTGTTCTTTCTTGTCCTTTTGTGAACTGTATGGAAGGTGACTGTATTTAGAGCATCGAGACAGTTTCCATACTTGATCTTTTTACAAGTCTTCTTGCTGTACTGACGAGCTTCACTTATGCTGATTTGAGGCAGGTCTTCGATACATGATAAATCCTTGAATCCTCGATCTGATTTTCCTTTCGTATTTGGCATATATGTCAAAACCTTCTCAATAACAAATAACAATCGATACAGGATCGGGTATCACTGATTCGATCTGGTGTTTGTTTTTCCTAACAATTTCCCCCTTTTTGACAATTTGCCAAGACTTAACTACTCTTCGAGTCTTCTCGATGATGCCAAAACCTTCTTCATGAAGCATTCTTCTTCGATGACTTCTGGCAGATTTCTTGGTCTTTTGTCAATAGGTCTGACTTAGTGACTTAGTCTACAATAATGAAGCGCTTTCGCAGCACGTTCGATACTGATTTGAGTTTTATTACAACTTAAGCCTATGATTGGCGCCAGCACAATCTTACAATGTATTCTAAGTTTACAACTGAAACTATGAACTGTTCGTAGACTAGTTCGTACAGCTTATTTTTCAATCAAGTTTATCTAACTTGAGATTCCTATCAAACAATTTAAGTAATCATACATTAACATGGTAGATTACGAGTTGTAATCTTTCAAGACAAACAAACTATTTTATTGATATTCAAAAAGATTGAGTACAAAGTTTGTGTCGAATAGAAATTACAAAAACAAAAATAATATACATAAATTTTAGCTCTTTATCTTTGATCCGCATGCCTCCAAGGTCTCTTTCCTGGCTCGTACTCGGTGCCGCGCCACCAGTTTTGAAGTGAATCATTGCCTCGTTCCTGGTAAATTGCTCTTCCTTCATATGAACGATCAAAGGCAAGTATCCAATCCTCTGGATGGGTGACCCGATCTCCTCTTCTATGTTTTGATTTCATTTCGACTTGGAGAGGGAGCTTACCTTCTTCGAGCATCTTTGAAAACCTATCTGCCGCTTCCGCCAATGTCTTATAGTTTTTGAAGATGGCGGATTCCCTGATGAGTCTGACAAAATATCTCATCAGTTCATTCTTCCTCCAGTGCTTCACTTCTTCGGCAGTTGGGTTGCGGTTGGTTGGCAGACGTATTTCCGAAGGTCTTTGAACAAGATTTTGCCAAGGGACATTTGGGTCATGGAATTCAGTGCTGAGCACGAAATTCTAAAGCATTGGGGTTGAGGTGCTAGCTTGTTCAATTCGGCAGCGATACTGCTCTGAGCAGCCTCAAATTCCCTTTCCTGTTGCAGTCTTATTCTCCTTGTAGCTTCTCGTGCTTCTTCCCCCTTTTTGGCTTCATCAAGACTTTGCAGGATTTCAAGAGCGGCGTCCTGTTTGGTCTCGATGCTGTTTATTCTTTCAATGAGGGAGGAAAGAGTCTGCGATATCTCTTGAATGGATTTGTCATGCGCACGCAGCTGAGAGCTGTTCTCTATCATTGCACAGGCGGTCTTGGCTTCAGCAATTCTTGTCTTTGAAGCTTCCTCCTTCAGCAGTTGCGCTTGTTTATCTTCCATAATCTTCAAGGCTTGCTTGAACACTTATGGCAGAAGAATGAATGCATCAACAACTCGAGATACTTCGTGTTGAAGAGTTGTCATTTCTTCAACTGCAGAGGTGTGCATCCAGTTCAGTGCCTTTTCTACGGAAGAGAGAGCGTTAACTGCATCTTGGATAAATACGATCAAGGCCAAGAGCTCGCAGCGCTCTTTGCGTGCGCGAGATAGGAGAGTCGAGTGGCGAAGTCTTCAAAGCCGTTTAACCTTCTTACGTTCACGGATGGACGTGAAGTAGGTTGGATATCCTCGAGTTCGTTCTACCGTCCTCGGATTCCAAGGTTGCGAGGCGGGAGTAGCTTCTTGTGGAATGGCGGCGGTTGGTTCGAAGCGTCTGTGGCGAAGGTTACTGCGGCAGATGTGGATGCAGGAGGGACCGAATCCTCTGTTGGGTTGTAGGGCCCAGCTTCTTTGGTCGCATGAGGCTCGGGTGCCTGTTCCAAAATTTCTTGATCTTCCACGTGGAGGGACCGATTCCTCCCGGTCGGGAATGTTCTCCATTTGTGGCGAAGGTGGATTAGCTTGGGTAGATGGCCCTTCGTCTTTTAAGGTGGAGAGGTGGCTTGGGCTTGACCTCTTCACGGCTCATTCTCGGACACCTTGAAGAGCATTGTCGTAAATCGTCGAGTCGTGGTCGTCGTCGTCTTTTGGATTTATGGGAGAGTCCTCGACTTCTTCTTTCCTTTTCTTACAGCGTCGGATTTGTGCGGCGGTGGCTTTCAATGAGATCTTTGCAAGAAGCGTTGTCCCATCGACGGGGCCTCAATTTGATTGAGTCTGTTACTTCGAGACAAATCGCTCTTCGTGGCTCCATTCGCTCCGGTTATGCACGGTGTGTAAATGCAGAGCTAGCCTAAAGCTTTTCCATTGCGTAAATCTTTAAATGCGCTGTTCAATTTGTCTTGAAAGAAGTGTTTGATTTATAATTGAGTGCAGGGAGGGACTTGAATCACGTGCGGAGACGCTGTTTGAGGATTAGATGCAGTATGGGATCTGCACGGAAGATGGACTCCTTGCGGGGATGGTGCCGAAGGAAATTGGATCTGCGGGTGTGGGATCCCGTAGAGGAGAAGTAGCTTTTGGCTCCAAATGGGCGGCCCGACGTGCTAACGTCTTGAATGTTGGCGAGATGTCTCTACATCGTCGTAGCCGCCAAAGGCTCGGGATCTACCGTCGATGCGGTAGGAGACACCTCTTCCGCGAGGTTGGGCCACAGGGTGCTATATCGATGGGTTGTGCCACGGGCGAGACATCCTCGGAGTGTTTGGCTTTGATTTTTGAGAGCCTCCGGTCTCTTCTTCGACTTCTCATCGTGAGTGCTTCTTCTTTGTGAGAACGCTTGCGCTTCTTTTTGAAGATTCCAATTCGGGGACCTTCACGGTTTCGTCTCTGGGGTTGTCGAAATAGGCATGTGCACGGTTCTCGGGTGATTGGCATGCATTGTGCTCGGTTATAGGCGGAGGGTTTGACGCCTCCTAAATATATCCGTGAGCCGTTTTCTTGGCATCGGCGGATTCTTTGGACTCCGCACCTCGTCAGAATGTAGTTTAGCATTAAACCAAATGATTTCTTTTGGGTGGCCGGTTTGCACACCTCTTCCTGAAGTCGTTTCAAAATGATTTGGCACCAATTGACCTTTTCACAGGTCAAGATAGCGACCATCATTCTGAACCTAAGATTCGTGCACATCTCGAACGCACCGGTTCGATTTTCAATGATCCTGGAACAGAAGTCGTGCAGATAAACGAAATAAAGAAGAAAATTTTTCTTGTGACACGTGGTTGTCACCATATCAACCACTTTGGACCCGGTAAATAGTCCATAAAACTTGGTAATCAGCTCTTGAGACCCAAACGTCTCAAGCTGGTCCATGGTCAGGCCGTCGGCGGGCAGCCTGTAGATTTTCTGAAGTAAGTCGCTATTGATGCAGACTTGCAATCCTTGGACTGTTGCGGTGATGTCAGCAACATGTCCTCCCTGGGCTAGTGAGAGAAAACGAACGGCAGCGTTGAGGTAGAATTCCTCAACTAGATGAGCGTCGTATTTGTCGGCGATTTTGCTTCCGAAGCGATAAAGTCCTTGTTGTTCAAGACGAGTAATGATATACTCCATCGGTTCGGTGTCGTTGATTTCAGAGATTATACGCTCGATGATGACTGGTTTCGAGAAGATCCGGCCATCAATGATGCTGGAAGTTTTCTTCAGAACGGGGGATGAAGATTGAGTAGCCATGGATGTTTTCTTAAAACGAAGGTGGAAGAAAACAGTAGAAATTTGCAGTGAATATGCAGAAAATATGTAGGCTGTTTGCTTGAGATCTCTTGTAATTTGCAGAAAGCGTAAAGAGTCTCTAATGGCAGATACAGTCCTTTTATACTTGGGCGGTGAAATAGGGTTTTGCAGAGTACGAATGGTCAGATTTTAAGGGATGGGAACCGGTTTTGAAATCGACGGTCAGGATGGATTTAGTGTAACTGTACGCTAATCCATTAAAAGGTTTTAAAATACATGGGTCCCACTTGACATAGGTTGATTACCCTAAATGCCTAAAGCGGCGGTTTAAAAATAATAAACAATTTAAAAACATCGCGGCTTTTGAGATTCGATTGTCGGATGTCGTGTAAGGCATTTAATGAACATGACGTTTGACATAAACACAGGCACGTGGACAAAAATTATTTTAAAAGGAAATAATATTATATTACATCTTGAATCGAAATCCTATAGTATGTCTTTGTTCTCGCGTCGATACAGCGTTCCCCTTAAAAAGGTACTAATAGGTTTTAAATTCCATACAACAATATTTGGATTAATCTTTGTATTCATGGGTCTACAGTATTCCCCCTTAATTATTGCACACATCACCTGTAGGATTCATATGCCTTCGTTCGCTACTGATCGTATTGATGATTCCGAGTGTACGGATAATTAATGTTGAATCGTATTCACGGGTCTTACTGAGATTCCCCTCAATTGTTGAGTAAAAGCGATAAATTTACTTACAGGAGTCCATTGCGGTATTCCCAGTGCATTCTTAGCATGTTGAATCTTGCTGTGTCTATAGGCTTGGTGAAAATGTCGGCCAGCTGGATGTCTGTATGGTCTTTTTCCATGCTAACATAATTTTTCTCGACTTGATTTCTGATAAAACGATGCTTCTTGTTGATATGATTAGTTCGCGAGTGCAAAAGCGAGTTGTGCGTGATTGCAATTGCACTCGTGCTATCACACATGATTGGAGTCTCTCTAGCATCGATTCCATAATCGACAGTTGTTCTTTGCATCCAAAGGATCTGCATACGGCGACTACCAAGACATAGTACTCTGATTCGGTAGTGGAAAGAGAGTTAGCCAATTGCTTCTTCTTGAACCAAGATACGAGTCTAGGTCAGAAAGTGACAAGTTCCACTTATACTCTTCCTATCTAGCTTGCGACCTCAGAGATCCGAGTCAGTATCCAACTAAATCGAATCCGCCTTCCTTAGGATACCACGATCCTGCATCGACTGTTCCTTTGACGTATTTCAGATTCGTTTAGTTGTATTGAAGTGTGATTCCTTAGGTGCAACTTGGTATCTCGCACACACTCCAACAAAGCGGATATCGAGCCTGCTAGCCGTTAGGTACAGGAGCGAACCAATGAGCTTCCTGTAGAGTGATTGGTCAAACGGCTTTCCGGCTTCATCAGCACTAATTTGCACGGAAGTGCTCATGGGGGTTGGCGAAGATTTGGAAGTGTTCATTCCAAATTTGTTGAGAAGCTCCTTCTTTGTATTTCTCTGGTTGATGAATATACTGTAGGCATCCGCTTTATCGCAAACCTAGGAAATAAGAGTTCCCCATCATACTCATTTCAAATTTGCTTTGCATGAGATGTGAGAACCTTTGACATAGAGCAAGGTTAGTTGAACCAAAAATAATATCATCGACATAAATTTGTACCATTAGAAGGTCATCACCTTCCTGTATTTTGAACAAGGTTTTGTCGTGACACCTTTCTCAAATCCGTTGTTGGTTAGATCTTTGGGACGGGGTTTCGTACCGTGCTCTAGGGACTTGTTTAAGTCCGTGCGGCGCTTTCCTTAGCACTGTAAACTAGATCGATACCGTCTGTGTTGGCAAACCACGGTGGTTGTTCAACATAAACTTCTTCTCGTAAGCTCTCCATTCAGAAAGCACTCTTGACGTCCATTTGGTATACGATAAAACTCTTATGGGCGGCAAAGGCTAAAAATATCTGATGGCTTCTAGTCTCGCTACGGGCGAAGGTTTCATCATAGTCGATTCCTTCTTCTGACAATAGCCTTGTGCTACTAGTCCTGGATTTGTTTCTTATGATAAGTCCACTTCCATCCTTTTTGTTTGAAATACCCATTTGGTTCCTATAACCGATTGGTGTGTCGGTCTAGGTACAAGATACCATACATTGTTTCTTTTGAAACCGTTAAGCTCTTCTTCCATAGATGTTATCCAATGAGAGTTGTTAAGAGCGTCTATGGTCGAAACAGGTTGATTGGGCTAAGAATACGGCGATAGTGCACATATTGAGTCTCCTAAGTTCGGATTGAGATTTCCATTCAGAAAGCGTGAGACTTGACATTAGATTCTTCTTGTGCACAAAGTACATTTCCTTGTGTACTCTGTATTCTCCTACGAGTAGAAACACACGCATTAATGTTTCCAATGATCAGCTCTTGCGGGTGATCTCTCAACCATCTTCGGTCGGGTTCTAGTTCGGGGTCCGTCTTGTATCGAAAGTTTACGTAGTGCGGCTTGACATGCGGCGTCGGCTTTATCCACATCGATTCTTACAGCTGCGGGGTTGATTTCTAAATCAACTACAGGTTCTATCGGTGTAGGTGGATCCAAGATAGATAGATGGTGAATGTCCTGAGTGATATCATCTACTCCTGTAGGGTCATGGTGTGGTTCGTCGAACACTACATGAACCCGATTCCTCGATCGTCGACCTCCTTTTATTAAAGATTAAAGCTTTCTTTGACGGAGGAGTATCCTACGAATATTCCTTCATCGATTTTTCATCAAATGTTCTAAGTTGGTCCTTCCCATTGTTCAATACGTAACACCCGCATCGAAAATGTGAAAATACGAAACTAATGGAGTTTTGTTGTTCCATACCTCGTAAGTCGTTTTGTTGTGGTGCTTGTTGACGATACAGCGGTTTTGAGTGTAGCACTGTATTGGTTGCTTCACCCCCAAACTGCGGAAATTTGCTTTCGGCAATCATTGTCCTTGTTGCATCTTTTAACGTCCTATTCTTTCGCTCGGCAACACCATTTTGTTGAGGTGTTCGAGCGGTGAGTATTCGTCTTTGTATTCCATTCTCGACAGTATTGCTCTATAAAGCGGTTAGTAAATTCGGTACCTCTGTCGGAACGAATGCACACGATACTCGATGCTTTTTCATTACGCAACTTTCTCGGGAGCTCGGCGGCCTTGATGTTGTTTCCTTCTTCTTGCTAAGAAAGATCGTCCAAGCATACCTGGAATAATCATCAACAACAACCATGCAATATTTCTTACCTCCCAAACTTACTGGGTCTACAGGACCGTAGAGATCCATGTGTAGCATTTCCAACACTCTTTGGGTTGAAAGGTAGGATTTGCTCTTCAGGGTTGACTTGATTTGCTTGCCTTTCTGGCATGGTCCGCAGACGTTGTCCTTCTTGAATGACACATCTGGCAAACCTCTTACCATACCCTGTATTGAAAGCTTGTTGATCGTCTTGAAGTTGACGTGAGACATCCTCTTGTGCCATAGCCAGCTAAGATCTGCAGTGCCTTTGGCAACAAAACATGGAATTGAGGAGCTCATAGGCTTCCAGTCAGCAATGTACATATTACCTGATCTGTTTCCTGTAAGCACAACTTCCTTGGTTTGGGTGTTCTTGACTCTACAGCGATCTATATAGAACTTCACCGAGAACTGTTTATCACAGAACTGGCTAATACTAAGTAGATTATACTGTAAGCCTTCAACATATGCGACATCGGTGACCTTGAATTTCCCGACAAGTAGGTTTCCTTTCCGTATTGTTCTTCCTTTAGACTTATCACCGAAGCGAACTTTTGGACCGCGACCTTCTACAAAATCAGATAGCTTGCTCCTGTCTCCGGTCATGTGACGAGAGCATCCACTATCGAAGTACCAGGTATCCTCCTCTAGAATGTCCTGTAACAAAGAAATTAGGTAGATTTAGGTCCCCTTTGATTTTGGGTCCATATATGTTAGTTCCTTTAGGTACCAGTTTTCTGACGGCAATTGGTTTCTTGTAGGATGTACTCGGTGCAAGATTGCGGTATCTACGGGGCATATCCGTAGTTGTTATAATCATGATAATTATTATGCATGTAAAATTCAGGATTATTATTATTATTCGATCTGAGTGCCGTCTAGGAGGTGGAGCCATTTTTCTAGGCCTATGACTTGTCTTACGGGTCTCCGGTTGGATTCCCAATCTTGTTGTTGATCTTGGCGGCATCTGCCGTCTTGAGGGATAACGGGGCTCTTGTATCCAATACCTAGGTGCACTTTGTCTTGAGTGTCTTCTTTGCGCGGGCCTTTGGTGGTTGGATACCGTCTTCTTTCTGAATGACTTTCGGCTTTGATGATATGCTTGTGGAGCATGCTTTAGATTACGCCTTCGAGTGGTTGTTGGTTCCACTGTCTCGAATAGTAGAGTTGAGGGGCGGAATTGCGGCTTTTGGTTTTCTCGTGCACAGGTTCCTTTATAGGACTGGGAGTATCTTCCGATTCCGGAATGTGTTCCACACTCTTGACGAACACAGTACTAGTTTTACCTTTATTCGAACATGAGCTGTATCCTAAGCCACTTTTATCATGAGCATGTTGCCCAGTGCTCAGGATTTCTTCCATTCTTTTGGACGATTTTTCAAAAGACTTCAGAATGGTCTCAAGTTCAGTTTCTCGCTTCTCGAGAGTTGTAATTTTGGTTTGTAGTAGAACCAAATCATTTGTCTTGCTCTCATTATGGGTTTTAACCTCATTTAGTTCATGAGCAAGTTGATGATTGCTCTCCATGAGTTTTTCAAAATCGACCTTGATGGTTTCACAATCAAGAGACATATTTTTATAGTTTATTTTCAGCAAGTCATTTTCATCTTTCAGCTCTAGATTTGTTCATTGTTTGTATATTCTCGATTTTCGAGTCTCATGGGCTTTTTGAATGTTTTTGAATTCATTCATCATATTTTGAAAGTATGAGATGCATTAGATGGAATAAGCGAGGTTGAACTTACCTCATCGTGTTGTCTTCACCTTACGGAACATCTTTGGCCATAAAGCACATGTATGCTTTATCATCGAACTCATCGTCGGATGAATCACTTTCGATGACCACTGAAGACATTCTGCTGATTTGGATGGTGTGGGGAGGCTTCGATTCTCAATCGGGGCCTTGAGCTTGTCTTTCCAAGCACGTCTTCTTTCATCTCGCTCTTGTTGCTCGGCCTCGGGCAATCTTTGGACTTTGGGATGAGGACATTTGTTTGCATAATGGCACGGTTTCCTGCGATTATAGCACGAGTTAGCATCGCGAGATGATGTTTGGTACTTACCTTGTTGTGTGTTTGGGCACAGGGAGTCTTTCAGTGTTTAATGAACTTTTGAACTTATGCATTAGAAGCGCCATTTCATCTTGTGACAGGATGTAAATGCGTCACTGTCGGCGTTCTTGTGACCGGGCTTCAAGAGCTAGGCATCTTTGTGTCGACAGTTCGTCTGACGGCGGAGAGCCGTGACCTTTGAAGGAGATTCTTGACTTTCTCTCTTGTCAATGTCATACTCAAAAGCTTTAAGGTCGAGAAGAGATCAAAAGTGGATATTTCATTAAGATTACATGATACACGCATAGTTGTGGTCTTAATGTCCCATCGGGCCAGGAGAGATCTGAAATTTTTATGTTCTTCTCCTTTTGGGTGTAAATCTTGCCCAACGCTTCAAGTTCACCAACAATACCGGTAATGCGAGGTCAAGTTCCTCAAGTGTTTCCGTTGGTTTCATTTCAAAAGATTCAAATTCTTTGAGTAAGTTTTGAAATCTTGTTTTCTTTTAATGACTCGGTTCCCTCACAAATTAACTTGAGTTTATCCCGATTTCTTTGTTGTTTTGCAGCTCTTTACCTTTGAACGTGCCTTTGTCAAGAGTGACAAATAACGCGTTCTTAGCAACGTTGTCGAGATTGGCTCGCTTCCTTTCATCGGTTGTCCATTGCTCGCGTTCCTTCTCGAGCATTTCGGCATGGGCTTGGCCCTCAATCCTTGCGGCCGGATTGACCTTCATGATCTTGATCGGACCATCTGTATAACAAAGATCATCTCTTCGTGCATTCTTTGCAAGATGAGCTTCCATTCTAATTCTCCGATCGTCAAATTCATTAATAGAGAACATAGGGACTTTGTTAATCATAGAAGTATCCATACCGATAATATAGGAATGAAAGAGACTGTTTTGAAAATAAGTGATTTGAATCGATTCGGTGAAAAGAAATACGACCGATTCCTTTTAGAATCAACCGCTCCGATACCACTTGTTGGCCACTTAAGTATACTGGATACGATTTGGAAAAGTAGTTTAAACAACAAGCTGTATGGAATCTAAATACGAGTGCGTAGCGGAAGTCTTGGATACGATTAGTTGCCGTGGATACAAGACAGTATTTGGTGTATACTGAATATATCACGGTAATTTCAAACAAGAAAAGCGAAGGTAAATGACACAGTAATTTAAGTGGTTCGAGGTAAACCCCTCTACGTCCACCGGTCCTCCACACAGGAGTAAAAGTTTATTATATAATTACTGCGTACACAACTACGTAATTATAAACAAACCTATCCTTGTATCGTTTCACAGATTGATACAAAGAATGTCACTTTCAACCGTTCACACTGAGTTGGTTAAAGCTTCCTTCTTGACTAGCTTCTTCACACGGTTCCAAAGCTTCGTCCTTATTCGTCCCACAGTCGAATAACTTGTTGAGTTCACACAGAGCTCGGTTTTTACACAGAGGTAAAATGTTAGGTAACTAGGTAAGAACAATGACTTTGAATATCAAGATCTGATGATAGCTGTTCTTGATGTTTGAGCACTGTATATCTCTTTCGTTCTTAATAGCAGTATGCTTTGGAGATATGTTTGCTCAGATGATAACTTGATAGCTTTGAGAGTTACTTTGATTCGTAATTGGTGACTGATCTTCAATGTCTTCAAGGATATATATAGCCTCGAAGAAAGTATCCGTTGAGATGTCCGTTTGAATAAGATTTCCTTCAACGGAATATGACATGATCAGTTTGCGGGATTACGAAGATCACGAAGGCGATATTTAAATACTTTATCCTTGAGTATTTAAATACTTCTTTGTTCAACGGAACTTGACTTGTGTTCTTTCTTGTCCTTTTGTGAACTGTATGGAAGGTGACTGTATTTAGAGCATCGAGACAGTTTCCATACTTGATCTTTTTACAATTCTTCTTCTTTGTCTTGTGAGCTTCACTTATCTTGATTCGAGGCGGAGTCTTGATACCTGATAAATCCTTGAATCCTCGATACAGTTTTCCTTTACTGTATTTGGCATATATGTCAAAACCTTCTCAATAACAAATAACAATCGATACAGGGATCGGGTATCCCGGCTGATTCGATACAGGGTGTTTGTTTTTCCTAACAGTATTATACATATAACACCAATCAACCAACTAAGTGAAGAACACACAACAACACCTTCAATTATGTGTGTGGTTCGTCCAAAACAAGAGAGAGGGGGGAGAAAATATTTTTCTTCATGTTGTTCTTCATTTTGAGATAAGAATTAAGTAATAAAAATAGAGAGAAAAATTCCTACGAGTTTCCCTAGCCGTGTTCTTGGAGAACGGAGCCTCGTTGATTTTTCTGGTCAAGTTCCGTCGCGTGGTGACGTAGAGACATCGCACTTCTGGTGTTTGGAACAAAGGAAATTCGTGTTCGTGTTCGGGTTCGTGATCATCATCAACTTACGAAGATAATATCAAAGGCTTCAAGGGTATGGGACCTTAATCCTTTTATCTTCGTCGATTTATTTTTCGTATATACGTTACTTGATCGATCCTGTTTGGGATTCATATTGTGTATTATTATTCCGTTGTGTATTCGTTTTTGTTTTCGGAATCCCAACAGTGGTATCGGAGCGAGGTCAATGATACCGTATATACGATTATTTGTGCATTTTGAATGCTATCGGTTGATGTTTATGATTTAGAACCATTATTGGTTTAATCGGAGATTTTTAATTATTCGTTGTACATTTTGTTTCTATGATTTTATGTGAATTATAAATCTGAAAAAAATATTTTTTTTATTTATAAGTCCTACATAAAAGTTAGAAACATCACGTTTTGGAAACGAGCCGAAAAAACGAGCCGAACGGAGGTCGGACTCGCGGCCGGAGTCGCCAAAGTCACGCCGGGCGGTGCACAGCGGTGGCAGACAGGAGGCTGCTACCGGATAGTAGCGAGCGGGTGACTCGCTCAGTGGTCACCTCGGCCAGCCCCCTTTTTCGGGCTCGGTTCGCGAGCTGGGCCCATTCCGACTTGTCCGGGACTTTGTTTAGTCTATTTATTACGTTGTAATATTTTTCCACATTTTAAATTGGATTTAATTTGATTAAAATGAACATTTGGAATATTATTTTAAATGGGAAAGATATTAAACGAAAATACTATTTTTGGCCAGATTACTTTGAATGAATTGAAATGACGATTATTAGTATTAATTGGATTAATATTGTAGAAATTGAATAGATTAATTTTATAGATTAATTGAATTAATATATATTAAAATTAATTATTTAATTTTATTGCCGTTAGATGTTGTGTGGAATCCTTATGTGATGGTGATATAGCTCGTGGACTTAGTTTTTATTTGTTCGATTCGATTGGGTTGTAAAGGCTGTTTTGAGCCTATTTATTTTTACTAGAAAATTTGTATAATAGGATGCATTTTTCAATGATGTAATTATTTATTTGGCTATGACGAAGGCTGATGACAACCGACCGAGAAGACAAAGAATCGAAGACTGTTTTATTTTTCTTTATTGGGTCATTCGCTTAGCCGAGTACTTAGGAAAAGGTTCATGAGCTATATGTTGGTAGTAACTAGGTTGTTATTTATTGTTTTTCATTTTTAATGATTGACAAACAAACATGCTTATAAATAAATTAATGTGAATTAACTATCCATCAAAGTGGAAAATCTAAGAAGAGTGCGATTTACACACAATAGAGGTGCGATTTACACACAGTAGAGGTGCGATTTTTTCTGGAAAGTGGATAAACTTTCTCCTTCTGTGATCTTCGCAGTAGCTATGGTGGGGAGGAAGAAGAGAAGCAAGTCCAGGAAGAAGAGTGCGAAGGCGAATTCGGTTGAGGCTCCTAGTCAAAAACCTAGCCAAAAATCTAAATCGTATGAAACCACCGTTGGTATTCCTATGGAAAGTATGGATGAAGATGCTGGGGAAGACATGTTACTCTTGCCGGAAGAATCAATGAAGGAATTACGTACTCGATCGGCGACGAAGCCACAACTATGGGAATTTCTGGAAAAATTGAATACTCCTAAAAACGTAATCAAGGAGTCTAGGTGTGAAGTGACTGACACTGTGAAAGCTGTAAAGGAAAAGGAGATTCCTCCACTGGAAAAACAGAGTGAAGTGCTCAATTCCACACCGAAACTAAAAATTCTGAGGAGGATGTATGTGATGAGATAACCTATTGGGAGGCATCAGTAGTGTGCTGCATGTTAGGCACTAGTCCACCGCCACATGTGATAGATGGATTTGCTCGAAGAATTTGGGGGAAATATCCAATCGACAAAGTTGTTCCCGTGAGGAAAGGAATATTGATCATCAGGTTTATGAACATTGAAGCTAAGGACACTACACTAAAAATGGGGGTAATCATGTTTGACAAACATCCTGTCATCTTGAAGCAGTGGCATGAGGAATTTGATTACGACGACATAGAGCTTGGAAACATCCCTACATGGATTCAATTGCCTAACCTTCCAGTGAAGTATTGGGGACATAAATGTTTGCCAAAGATTGTCAACTTAGTAGGGAAACCTATAAGTCCAGATTAAGCTACTCAGAAGAGAGAAAAAGTTCATTATGCTAGGTATTTGGTGGAAATTCCCCTGAAGAGCAAATGGGTGGACACAATTACATTTGAGACAGAAAAGGGGAATTCATTCACTGAAGATATCATATATGAATGGAGACCGGTCTGGTGTGGGAAATGTCACAAGTTGGGCCACACAGATACCAATTGAAGTGTAGTAGATCAGATTCCACAAAAAAATTGGGTCCCTAAAGAGAAGTAGACTAAGACAAAAAAAAGGAAGAACAAGTACCTTCTCCCTTGGATCCCATAGTTGAAGATTTCAGAAGCCCTACTAAGCCGATTGCAAGGAAAAATCCAGAACATGTAGATAACATTGAGGTATCTAATCAGTTCCAACTATTACATGATGCAACTAGAGAAATGATTGTGGGCTCCATGAAAGTTACTTATGATGGTAAAGGTCTTGTTGAATTAAGACATGAATACTCTGCTATATCTATTGGTGTTAATGGATAGGGCAGTATGTTGGAATGTAAGAGGCATGAACAACCCTTATAAAATTAAGATTATCAAGGGGTTTATGTATGAACATAGAACTGGCTTGTTTTGCTTAGTTGAGACTAGGATTAAAGCTATTAATTTTGATAAAATGTATCAGAACCTATGTGATGGTTGCTGCTGCACTTCCAACTTTACAAAGGACCCTGGAGGTAGGATCTTGGTGGGTTGGTTAGACCAGTGTTACCATGTGGAGGTGTTGGAGACTCATGCTCAATTCATTCATGCTAAGGTTCACCACCTAGCTATGAATGAGAAATTTTACTCCACCTTTGTCTATGCAAAAAAATTCTCCCAAAGATAGAGAGTGCCTCTGGAATCAACTGAAGGAGTTAGGCCATAAAATGGATGAGTCCTAGTTGTTATTGGGAGACTTTAACTATGTATTAGACTTCAATGAAAGACAGGGTGCACCTGTCAATTTTGCTGAAATTGAACCATTCAAGGAGGTAGTGAGTTATTGTGACCTAACAGATATGAAGACTGCAGGGTGTTATTACACTTGCAATAACAAACAATGTGGGGAGACTAGAGTATTTAGCAGAATTGACAGAGCCCTCATTAATGATAGATGGACTCTAAATTTCCAGATGCAACAGTCACTTATTTACCTGAGGGCCTCTTTGATCACTGCCCAGCTTTGTTACAGTTTGATCAAACCATTAAAGCTGACAAGAAACCATTCAAGTTATTCAACATATGGACTAACCGTGAGAAATTTTTGGAACTGGTTAAGTACACCTGACAATTGCAAGTCAAAGGACACAAAATGATCCAATTGGTCACTAAACTGAAGAAGCTCAAACTGCACTGAAAGAACTCAACCAGATGAGTTATGCTGATATAGGAAGGAGGTGGGATGAGGCTAAAGCCAAACTGATTAAAGCTCAAAATGAGATGCATAAAGATCCAAGGAATATATTAGCCATGGATAGGGAAAGAGAATATGATAAAGAATTTCAGAATATTCAGAGGAGCTTAAAAGCATATCTCAATCAGAAAGCCAAGGCTGAGTGGATCTTAAAAGGTGATTCCAACAGTGGGTATTTTCATAAAGATATTAACATGAGGTCCTCTCAGAATGCCATCCACTCCATAATTGATATTGAAGGGCAGATAGTCAACAAGAAAGAGGAAGTCCCTACAGCCTTTATCTGTTAATATCAACAGTTATTAGGGACTCCACTGGGTGAGAGAATTGATGTGAATGCTGAGTTGGTTCAGAAAGGCAAATTTATCTCAGAAGATCAGGCTTTACTGCTCTGTCAACCATTTTCTTCTGAGGATGTTAAGGAAGCTCTATTTTCTATTCCTAGCCACAAATCTCTAGGTACTGATGGCTATAATAATGAATTCTTAAAGAAATCCTGGAGTATCATTGGAGATAGCATATGTAGTGCGGTGTTGGATTTTTTTGATTCAGGGAAACTTTTGGGACAACTCAATAATACCATACTCACTATGGTCCCTAAAGTCAGCCTCCCCAGGACAGTAACTGAGTTCAGACCAATTGCTTGCTGCAACACAGTCTACAAGATAATATCAAAAATGCTTTGTAGTAGATTGAAGCAGGTCCTTCCTACCATCATCTCTCCAGCCCAAGCAGGTTTCATCTCAGGGAGGCAGATTGTACAGAATGTTTGCATTGTATAGGATTTAGTGAGATTATATAAGAGAAAAACATCCATGCCATATTGTATGTTTAAGGTTGATATTAAGAAGGCCTATGACTTAGTTGATTGGGAATTTGTGAGAGAAATGATGTCAGCCCTCTATTTTCCAGAGGTGTTTATCAAGTGGATCATGGTTTGTGTATGTTCTCCCAAATATTCAATTTGCATCAATGGCAGCTTATATGGATACTTTGAAGGGAAGAGAGGGATGAGACAGGGTGACCCTATCTCTCCCCTTATCTTTGTCTTAGTCATGGAATATCTATCGAGGATTATGAACCATGTGCCTGGGATAAAGGGATTTGGCTACCATTCTAGATGTAAAGGGCTGAAAATGACTCATTTGGAATTTGCAGATGACCTGCTTCTGTTTTGCAAAGGTAATGCCCAGTCTATCAGAAGTCTTCTCAGGGGATTTGCTACCTTTTCTAAATCTTCTGGCCTGATAGCAAACAGAAATAAGACTGCCATGTATTGAACACTTGTTCTTCAGATGTCTATTTACCCAAAAGTGTTGTAAGCAGTGGTGCAAGAGTTGGCATACTAAGAAGAGCTTTACCAACCTTAGGAATTGTAACAATTGGCTGCTGAAAGTGAGGATGTCCAGAATTCAGAGATGCATTCTCCAAGGGGCTGTGGTGGGACTCATCTATCATGTATGGGAACAAAGGAACCAAGCAGTCTGGAAAGGGCATACACTCACCCCTGATCGAGTTATAGCGGTATTTAAGTAGGAAATCAGAACTAGATGTCTACTGCTAAAAAATAAGAGGAGGTCACCTGGAAGTAGCAAATGGCTTCGAGAGATAGAATGTGAAATGTAATTACATAGACTGGGCTTTTATATTTTCCTATACTTTTTAGCTGACATATTCTCTGATTGGTATAGTTCAGGAGAATGTAATGAAAAGGATGTAATGTGTCTTGGATTGATATATACAAATTCTCATTTACCAAAAAAAAAAAATTAATGTGCAAAGTGTAACATTAATCGCGAAATTTTCCCGACAACAAGCAGACTAAGTTTCAAAAAGGTTACGAGATTTCCTACCCTCCATCAAGCTCGTAGAAAATTGATACCCGAGCTAGTGTGCTATGCTTCCGAGTTATCGGGGTAGTACATTTGGTAGAGGTTGAAAAATTCTTGAGTGCATTAAATGCCTTCGGTTGGTGATAAATTCCGCCCCTAGAAACTTGATAGGTTGTCGGGTGAGATTCAATAGTCAAACTGATAGACGTTGATGGTCAACAACTTAGATAGTCTGGATTGCTAAGAAACTTGATAGATTGAGGGCATGAAGATTAGGGGTAAAAGAAGATCGAAACATCCATTGGACGGGTTGGTGTTGGACACCACTTTGCAGAAATTAATAGGCAAGAAACTTGACAGGTTGCATCTGTTAAAAATTTGTAAAGAACTCGATCACCACTAAGAACTCGATCTTATCATGACTTTCGAGTTATAACATGGGAGTGTGTAATTCCGATAAAATTAGTGGGAGCCGAGATAGGAATTATACAAGCCCTTAAATTCTATACTCGGTCATAATAAAATAAGTCACTAATATCAATGCAGAGAAACGAAACTATATCTCTCTAAAATGGCTAAAAACCCACTTGCAATACTTCTTGAAAAGAATCTCCTAACTGGCCCAACTTCGTTGACTGGTTGCGGAATCTGATGATTGTACTCAGCATGGAGTCTCTGGGATACGTCTTGGAGGTAGACATTCCACCGGCTCCAGTCCGGACCAGGGGTAATTAGGAAGATATTGACGTCCATGAAAAATGGGTCAAGGATGACGTGCTGGTCCGTGGCTTTATGATGGGCTCAATGACTAATGAGCTTCAGAGAGCGCATGAGAAAATTACTTCATCTAGGCAGATTCTTGCACACTTGACCGAGCTGTATGGAGAGTACAGTAGGACTGCTAGATATGAGATATCGAAGCAGTTATTCAGTGCTAGGATGAAGGAAGGGGAGAAAGTGGGAAACCACGTCCTCAAGATGATCTCTATGATTGAGAGGCTTGAGTTTCTCAACTTTCATATGGATTTATCCCTTCAGGTTGATCTCATCCTTCAATCTCTCCCTGACTCCTTCATGCAGTTTGTAATGAATTTCAACTGTAATGAGATTTCATGCACATTAGCTGGGCAAATGAATAAACTAGTGACGGCACAGTCTAACATGAAGACTAAACCGAGGGAGTCTGCTCTTGTGATTTCTTCTGGGCCTTGGAGGTCCAAGAAAAAGAAGAAAAAGACCTACGAGCAATATAAACCCAAGAAAAGAGTGTAGAAAGGTAAGGGCAAGGCCCAAAAGGTTCAGAGGGTAGGCGGTCCAAAACCTACGGAAAAATGTCTTGAATGAGGTGAGTTGGTCCACTGGCGTAGGACTTGTCCCAAGATCAATGGCGCATCAGGTACGGAACTTTTTGTTTTTGAAACCAATTGTTCCGCTACTGTATATTCTGCTTCATAGATTCTGGATTCAGATGCTACTTCTCATATGTGTACTATGAATCAGGATCTGGAACGAAGTAGGCAGCTTGAAGCTGGGGAAGTGATGATCATTATCGGAAGCGGACAAAGTGTCGAGGCAACCTATATTGGATCACTCCTATTGGGTTTAGAATCTGGTTTTATTTTGACGTTAGATGAAGTACTTGTTTTACCCAAGGGGCATAAAAACATTGTATCCATTCCAGTCTTGGACCAGAAAGGATTTTGTTTCTTCATTGGCAATGGTAGTTATAAAATTTATTTTTGAGATAAATTGGTTGACATAGCTCCATTGTTGAATGGTTTATATCATCTAAACTTACAAAATAAATCAGCAGTGAACACTATAATTAGGAAATGTGGCAGGCAAAATACTAATCAAGCTCTTTAGTGGCACCTTAGACTTGGTCACGTTGGTCAGACCAAGGTTCACAAAATGGAAAAAGATGGGCTTTTAAGTCCATTAGGTGTAGAACCCTTTCCAACTTGTGAATCCTGCCTTAGAGGCAAGATGACTAAGTCCCCCTTCACAGGGACATTTGAAAGGGCTCCTGAAAAACTTGGGTTGGTACATACCGACATTTGTGGTGCTTTGAAAGAAGCCCGAGACGGATATCAATATTTCATAACGTTCACATATGATCATACTAGGTATGGGATTGTGTACTTGATGAAACATAAATCCGAAGCCTTTACTAAATTGGCCTTAGTTGAAAAACAGACTGGATGTCATATCAAAGCACTTCGGTCGGACCGAGGTGGTGAATATATGAGCACAGAGTTTGATGAGTTCCTTAAGAAACATGGAATAGTTTCACAATTCACGCTGCCAGGAACCCCACTGTTAAATGGTGTTTCAGAAAGGAGAAATCGGACTTTGTTGGACATGGTCCGCTCCATGTTGAATTACACTGATTTACCAATTTACCTATGGGGGTACGCCTTACTTACCGATGCCTATATCCTTAACAGATTTCCTTCCAAATCTATTCCTATCACTCCACATGAGATGTGGAATGGTAAGAAACCAAGTCTTAATCACATAAGGATTTGGGGATGTCCAGCCTATGTCAAGAAAGCTAAGGTGGACAAACTGTAAGCGAGGTCCGTCAAGGGACGTTTCATAGGATACCCAGAGGACTCGATGGGTTATCTATTCTACATGCCAGAAGACCATAGGGTCATTGTGTCTTTACAAGCGCACTTCCTTGAGGATGAGTTCATTCAGGAAGGTGGCTCGGGTAGAAATATCTCTTTGGAAGAGCATAATGAAAGTCCTGAGGAGACATTTGATCAGGGATCACGAACCGAACCTATTGTGATACAACCTCCACTTCGAAGGTCAAATAAGGTGTCTCACTTACGTGAGAGGTATGGCTATATACATGTCGAGGAAGTGGGTCTCCACGACGCACCTGATAGCCGTGAGGACGACCCTATCACCTATGACCAAGCGATAGTGGATGTGGACTCCGATAAATGGCAAGAAGCAATGGAAGCTGATATAGACTCGATGCATGCCAATCAGGTCTGGACTCTAGTAGATCTACCAACTGGCATGAAGCCTATTAGAAGTAAATGGATCTATAAGAGGAAGACTGATGGGGATGGCAAGGTTGACGCCTATAAGGCCAGGCTTGTGGCAAAGGGTTATACCCAAAGGGAAGGGATATGTTATCATGATACCTTCTCGCCCGTAGCTATGATCAAGTCGATTCGCATGATGCTTGCCATTGCTGCCCATTACGATTATGAAATATGGAAAATGGACGTCAAAACGGCTTTTCTAAATGGATACCTCGAGGAGGAAATCTATATGGAACAGCCTAAGGGTTTTGTGTCCAAAACTAATATTCATGAGGTGTGTAAGCTGCAACGAGCCATTTATGGGTTGAAGCAAGCTTCTCGGAGTTGGAACCTTCAATTTGACGAAGCAGTCAAGGACTTTGACTTCGTGCAAAATGAGGAGGAACCATGTGTTTACAAAAAGGTCAGTGGGAGCAACATTGCGTTCTTAAAACTATATGTAGATGATATTATACTTATAGGAAATAACGTAGCAATGCTAAGCAATGTGAAAGCTTGACTTTCTAAAACATTCTCCATGAAAGACATGGGAGAAGCTTCTTATATTCTAGGGATCCATATTTACAGAGATAGACCGCAAGAATGATCGGACTTTCTCAATCCCTCTATATAGATAAAATTCCGAGAAGATTCAAGATGGATGAATTTAAAAGAGGGTTCCTTCCCATGCGACATGGAATTCATCTCACCATGAAAATATGTCCTCAAAGTGAGGAAGACAAAAGAGAGATGAGTAAGGTACCCTATGCCTCGGCAGTAGGTAGCCTCATGCACGCTATGTTGTGCACGAGACCGGACTTAGCCTATGTTGTTAATATGGTAAGTCGTTTTCAAGCAAACCCGGGAAGGGAACACTAGACTGCCGTCAAGAACATTCTTAAGTACTCGAGAAGAACTAGAGATTTGGTTCTTACTTACGGTGGTTGATAACTGAAGGTGGTTGTATTCACTGATTCTGATTTTCAAGGAGTAAGGACGACTCTAAGTCGACATCTGGGTATTTATTTACTCTCAATGGAGGAGCAGTATCTTGGAGAAGCTATAAGCAAAGCGCTACTATAGATTCTAACTGCCAAGGAGAGTACCAAGCTGCCCCAGAGGCTAGCAAGGAAGCATTCTGGATGCAGAAGTTTGTGCAAGAACCTCAAGTGGTGCCTAATGCGGAGCTACCTATATCATTATTCTGTGATAATGATGGAGCTGTCGCCCAAGCCAAGTAGCCGAGGGATCACCACAATACCAAGCATATAGAGAGAAAGTATCACATCGTTCGAGAGATGGTTGAAAAGGGATATGTTTCGTTGCAAAGAGTAGACCCAGAAGACAATGTCTCTGACCCGCTGACTAAGCCGTTATCTCATGCTGTCTTGGAAAGACATCTGAAGAACATGGGTATTGGATACCATGATATATGTCATTAAGTGCAAGTGGGATATTGTTAGAAATATGCCCTCGAATGCCATTCAGGAGATGAGAGAGAAGGGGCATTGTACTTGTAATTATGGAATTATCAATTAAAGGCAATATGATTCATTAAATGTTTATTGTATTTCAAATGCAGTCTTGATTTGGTAAATATTGAAGTGAAGTCCATGTAAATAAGAGCGAACATTCCATTCTCATTATCGGATAAGAGAAAATACACTGAAAGTGTTTAAAGTTTATTTACGTAAACCGTTTGCAAGTCGATAAACTTAATTGGGCATTAAGTTTTACTAAGACTTGTATAACTGATGCTAGGACGTGTGCATGTCTTGATAGCATAATTATAAGTATATTGATGGGACCAGTATACTCGAACACGACTCATATTTGATTCAGTCACACGGTATTCACTCTTGGAGAGTCGATGACGAATCGAAAGGTTGTGATAGTGTACGTCGACCTTTGGCTTGAGGGTTCAGTAGGAGATGTGCCTGTGACGTTCAGTAGTTAGACTCATTTGCTTAATTGCTGAGTCAACCTCGAAGTGCGGACTATACGGGCAGGTAGCAGTCTTTACTGTATGCCAAGAAAGGATTATATCTCCTGTTAGTGAGTAAGAGAATGTCCTATACGGTTAATGGCAAATAAGATCATAAGTCTTTGGCCAAAGCATTCAGATCTAGTCGTATTGGATACACTAGTAATCAGTCGGTCTTGATTTGCATTAACACATGTATAGAGTCTAGTCAACAGTAGGGTTTGATTTTACTGTGACCCGAAGAGTTGACCAGTACATCTGATGAAGGGTCTTTACGTATATGGTATTCACGACATACTGGTTCTGGAATGATCTCTTCATTCGTTCTCAGTCGGGGTTTACAATGCGGCCCGCTAGGCTGGCTAAGTGCTACCCGCACTCATTGGTTCCTCCCAATGCCGGCTGAGACGGACCTACAGAGTCGCGCATCAGGAGCGTTGGATAAATATGAATTTATCATCTCTCTATTAATATTAGATATTGGATATCTAAATTATGATTTATTGGATAAATCAAATAGCGGTCTTATGAATTGAAATTAAGGTACTGGGTAATTAATTTAATTCATAAATAATATTTCTTAGAGAAATATATATTTATATTTGATACCATTAATTAATTGGATTAATTAATTAGTATAAATATATTGGGGATAAAGCGGAGTGTATTTAACGGAGTCGTTTGATGAACGTCCAGTACACGAGCCGAGTGACTCGGCCCGTTTCCTAGATATTTCACATGGACCGCTCCCTCCTTCTTGGTGGATTCTTGGTGTGTTAGCATGTGTGGTAGACCCCACATGATTTGTGCAACTAATGTTTCCAAATACATGTTATATTGTGGGATCACATGACTTGGTATAATGATATTTATATATATTATACATATAACACCAATCAACCAACTAAGTGAAGAACACACAACAACACCTTCAATTGTGTATGTGGTTCGTCCAAAACAAGAGAGAGGGGGAGAAAATATTTTTCTTCATCTTGTTCTTCATTTTGAGATAAGAAATAAGTAAGAAAAATAGAGAGAAAAATTCCTACGAGTTTCCCTAGCCGTGTTCTTGGAGAACAGAGTCTCGTTGATTTTTCTGGTCAAGTTCTGTCGCGTGGTGACGTAGAGATATCACACTTCCGGTGTTTGGAACAAAGGGAATTCGTGTTTATGTTCGGGTTCGTGATCATCATCAACTTACGAAGATAATATCAAAGGCTTCAAGGGTATGGGACCTTAATCCTTTTATCTTCGTCGATTTATTTTTCGTATATACATTACTTGATCGATCCTATTTCAGATTCTTTATTGTGTATTATTATTCCGCTGTATATTTGTTTTTGTTTTCGGAATCCCAACATTTACCCCGATAATCACCCGAGAGGATGAACGACCCGAGAGATGGTCGCTCTACATGGACAGATCATCTACCGCCGGCCGAGCGGGCGTGGGAGTAGTACTGGTCAGTCCTGATCAACAGTTTTTCTGTTTGGCTATCTTCCTAGGCTTCACGAACACTAACAATGAGGCCGAATATGAAGCCCTCCTGGCTGGACTATTGAGCGATTCTCAGTTGGTAGTCAACCAGATCAATGGTGAGTATGAGGCTAAAGAACCCAAATTGATCAAATATCTCCACCTGGCCCAAATCCAGTTACAGAATTTTCAAAGTACCATATAACATGTTCCTAGATCGCAAAATTTACAAGCTGGCTCTTTGGCGAGACCGGCATCCAGGGCAGGAGCAGAACACATGGAGGAAGTCAACATCAGATATCATACCTCGTTAGCCTTGGAAATGGCAGAAGTCCAAAGAGCCGAGTAGATGGAACGACAAGGATGGATGCACCCCCTAATTCAGTATCTCCAAAAGGGCATATTACCCGAAGACAGAGCCCAAGCTCGAACAGTACGAACTCAATCTGCTCGATTTACCATTGTGGAGGGCACCTTATACAAGCGAGGCTACTCGGTCCCACCCACTACTGAGGTGCCTATCCGAGTCAGAGTCGGACTACGCCCTAAGAGAAGTTCACGACGCATATGTGGCAACCACTCAAGAGGCCAAACGCTCGCCTTTAAACTGTTCCGACAAGGATTTTACTGGCCAAGTCTAAAAAAAGACGCCATTGTGCTCGTTCGAAAATGCGTCCGATGCCAAATCTTCGCCCCAAATCAGATCACCACCGGAAACTCTCACTTCCGTTTACTGCCCGTGGCCATTCTCTAAATGGAGAATTAACCTGATTGGACCCCTGCCTAAAGGGCGGGGAGGTTTACAATATGCCATAGTCGCAGTCGATTATTTCACGAAATGGGCAGAGCCCGAACCCATGGCACAGACGATCGAGCATAAAATAGTTGATTTCATCTGGAAATTCCTCATCTGCCGTTTTGAAATTCCTCAGTCCCTCATCTCTGATAATGCCAAATAATTTGATAACAAGAAATTATGGGGCATTCTGCGATGGCCTCCACATATGCGCTAACTTCTCCACGCCATACTACCTGCAATCCAATGGAAAAGTCGAGGCGGTCAACGAAATTATAAAGCAACACCTCAAGACACGCCTCAAAGAACTTAAGGGTTCATGGCCGGAAGAAATTAGTGGAGCCTTGTGGACTTATAGAACAACACATCGGTCCGCCACCGGAGAAACACCCTTCTCCTTGGCTTTCGGCACTGATGTCGTCGTCCTGGTCGATATCGGAGCACCTACATATCGAGTGGCCCATTTAGAGGAACAATATAACAACTTGGCCCTCCAAGTGAACTTGGACCTTATCGCAGAAAAACAGGCCCAAACAAAAATGCGAAATACTGTTTATAAAAGAAGGTGCGGGCGTTGCTACAACTCAAAGGTCCGCACGAGGGGCTTCCAGGTCGGAGACCTGGTCCTAAAATAAGTATTAGGACCCAATCCAGGACCACTTAGACCAAAATGGAAGGGACCGTACAAGATCAGCGAGGTCCTCCATAATGGGGCCTACCGACTAGAGTACCTGTGCAGCCAAAAATTTACTTACCCTTGGAATGCCATTTATCTGAAGCAGTATTATTAATAAAACTTGGATCAGCTCACATAACTCGTAAATACCGATCTCACCTCGGCACTATGAATGACCAGCTCCCCCGGCACTAATAAGACCGAGCTCGCTTCGACACTATGACTGACCGGCTCCCCCGATACTAATAAGACCGAGCTCACCTCGGCACTATAAATGACCGGCTCCCCCGGCACTAATAAGACCGAGGTCACATCGGCACTATGAATGACTGGATCCCCCAGCACTAATAAGACCGATCTCACCTCGGCACTATGAATGATCGGCTCTCCCGGCACTAACAAGACCGAGCTCACCTCGACACTATAAATGACCGGATCCTCCGGCACCATAAGACCGAGCTCGCGTCAGCACTATAAATGACCGGCTCCTCCGGCACCATGAGACGGATCTTGCCTTGGCACCGTGAATCAAGGAAATAAAAAAGGCAATGGCCGAACCAATCCGGCCTAAACATCAAAGAACAAAGAACCAAATAGGTAGTATGTCCTGTTCGAAGGCACTGCCACCTCCACCTCCGGAGATCCGGGCGATTCCCCTGGCTCGCCACCGCCGTCTTCATCACTCCAGTTTTCGGGCGTGGCCCTAAGGGTCACATCCACGACCCCCATCCTATCCGGCGATATTGTCAATTCTACAGTCCTCTCATCCCCCCGGTCGGACATGGCTAATGATAAAGAAAAAATGGAAAAAGAAACTCACCGGAAAGCTATGCTCTCTCTCTCTCTCTGCATAAATAGGATGAACGGCAAAATGAAGAAGAAGAAACGAGAAGGGACACCTTATTTATAAGGGAAATGACGGCAATAAATGCCTGACGCGTGGCCCCATCGAGTCACATTGAACCGTCGCGCAATTTAAGGGCGCATGGATGACGCCGTCAAATCGAATCATGCCACGCGTCCATCATTATTTCACACACGACACGGAAATCGGACCGACACACCCTTTCAGGTGACGTCCCTTCGAAATCCCCTCTCCACAAAGCCTCCCTTGGAAACCGACTCGGCCCAACTACAAATCAACCCCAAACCCAGCCACTCCGGCACGGCTCTGGGCTCGGGGGGCCTTGATGATAGTTGATCCGCTTTGGCATCCATTCACCCTCTCCCCGCCAGCTCAGCCATACCAGTCCCCCCGAACCGGAAGATAAAAATCGGTTTTCGACTCGACCGACCGAGTAGGGATGACACGGAAGGCCGATCAGATTCAGACTAATTATGCTCCAAAACCCCATTATAATATGACGGGGCAGAGCAGTTGGAAGCAGGAGGCCGACCCCAGAACCGACCACGCAATGGATAATGATCCCCAAAGGCGTACGGAACAGGCACACACGACAATTAATGCGATCTGTCCTCCCTTGTTTCAAAGCAACTCTCAAATCCCGCCACGCGTATGAAACATTCTATCCTTCCGACATGTGTTTGGATGTATCTCAAATATTCCTCAGTTGTCAATGTTCTGATTGGCCAAGACCTTCTATATGTAGAAAGAATATAAAATAGAGAAAGACTTTTAAAAAGTTCCACAAAAAAATTAGACTTACTTGTAATAGATAAAAGCAAGCTAGATCGGTTTGAAAATTCAGCTCGGCTCTATCTCAAAAGGCAAGATAATCAATAAAATTATGTTCTCTTACCCATTTGGTTTTTATTCTCAGACCTTATTTACTATGTGACTTCGAATCACCTAATCTAAATCAACATTTTTATTGATCAAATCATATATCAACACTATCCAAATAAATCAATACAGTAATTGATAACGATCCAAAAATTTGATAACCCTTATCAACTCAATCCTAAATGAATGTCATCTTATGTTGAAATCACTATCGTAATTTAACTTTTACTCTCTAAAACACATTCATCCTTATGCATCTGTTGAATCTAATTATTCAATCTTACACAAAATTTTAGAAAAGCATAAAGCAAAAGCAGAGATTTGAGTTTCCCAAGAAAAGGTAATGCTTTGGATATGGAATAGGGAATATGATTGAATGTTTTGTTGCTTTCCAGTGTATAAAATTTAGTAGCCGGTGGACCCACCTAAAACGGTGCAGTTCGGAGAAGGTTATTAGCGGAATTACGCGTCGTGCTAATGACTGTCGAAAGCAGATTCGGCAAAAGGCAAAAGGAAACGCAACACCAATTTTCAAAACAAAGCGCTGGTCGCTGCGCTGGCAATATTCATTTTTCAGCTTTTACTCTTTTTCTCAGTCAAAAAAGTGATGAGAAGGAATAATACATGGTGGTTTTCTTTACGAAAACGCCCCTCTTGCTTTTTCTCATTTAAAAAACAATGTACACCCCGTTCCAAATCACGTGCAATATTTAACAAAAATTATATTTTAAGTGATGATCGGATATAATAGAAGTGTAAATTTTAGAAGTATTAATAATGAGTGTGTGATATAGATTAAAAAATAAAAAGTAACGATGGTGAGTGTGTGACCGGGATTGAAAGGTAAAAAGGTGATTGCTTAATTTGACTTGAGCTATTTAATGAAATATTACACTTTTAAATAAATATTTTTTGACCAAATATTACACTTCTGACGCGACGAATGGAGTAATGCATATTTAATTGAGAATTAGGCTCTATTTCAAAAAAAAATTAGCGAATAGCGAATAAATTACTTTATATTGGATGAGGTAGAATATAACGGATAAGCTACCTGATTAGATTTAAAATGTTTAACAAAATTAGTAGTTACTAGCTTATAAATAAAACTACATAAATAGACATTTGTAATTATGCTTGGAAATGAGAGAGAGATTCATATACTGAAGGACAAATGAGGAATTTAATTAAAGTAATGAGGATAAAATTGAGAGAAAGAATAAAACGCTATAAACTACAAGTTATTAAGTTTAAACGTTACTTCAATTAGCGTTAAGAAAACGCTATAAGCTACTGAAAATGTTATAAGCTAGTATTGTCACACTTATCAATGGCTCGTCCGCTATAAGCTATCCACAATAAGCTAGTAGATTGACTTTGCCAAACAGAGCCTTAAAAGGGTAATTTTGAGATCTATATATTTAAGGATAGTGTTTGTGTTTCTTTGATACATAATTTGTAACATCCCACAAGGATAATAAACATTTTCACAATCACTACAACAAGCAAAAAAGGCCGATGACGGTAATATCTTTTAATTACTCAAAGATTTTCGAAAATCTCTTTTCCAAATACCATCATAAAAATCCCGTTAACAGTTCAAGACCAAAATGCCAAAACTCGACAGTTATAAAATGTCGTTAAGCCACCGCTTACATAACGACAAAATTGTTTAGGGAATCGATTTTACGAAATAAACTCAAGCTTGCAAAATACCAAAAGGCCTTTTTAAAACACGCACGCGGTGTAACACCCCCAAGACGATTAGGGCATATTACAGCGCCGTGGACCCCACACTTTGGAATCCACCAGGCTAACGAACCCACCCGACATTCGGCAAAGACATACATTGTCAACAAACAGATAATTTCTCAATCCACGACATTCAAAACAAAAGACTGAAATTTGACAATACTATTCGACATCAAAACCAACCCAAAACGGGTACACAACATTAGTAAATCCAAGAAGCAAGTCCTCAAGTACTTAAGCAAGTGAAATGATAAATAAATTTAAAGGACATGACATAAAATGGATGACCACTGAACAGAATCACTTTTGCCCATCATCCTCATACGGCCCGTTTGCTCGTTCGCCTCCATGACCTGTACCTGAAATACAAAAGTATTTCCCCCATTTAAGGGGTTAGCGACCACTGCTAGTGCAAGTACAATCCATTTGAACTACCATTTTAATCAGATGAAATATGCGCCAAAAATCATTTATATTCCGGAATATTTACGGTCCACAAACACAAAATACATTTCTCCAACAAAACAATTCAAAGTTAACCGTTGGTACGAGACTCACGACCACCGTACCCCGCAGAGGCCCCGTCGGACCATCTATGATGGTTAACCATAGTTCGTGATACGCACACTCACGGCAATACGTATCCCTAGAGGCCCCGTCAAATCGTCCCTAGGTGAACATACACATACATCCACAACAACCACGGAAAGCTATAATCCAAATACTAGAACATGTAAACAAATGTAAAGTACTTGCATTCGAGACATATTCGACGAAACGGGAACGAACAACGACTACGAATGATCCGGAGGGAAAACGACCGTTCCTAACGAAGGATTAACACAATTCAGTCCTATACGATAACAATAATCGAATGGAATACGCCCATAACCCCGATTACAACTATAAGAACATATGTTCGAACGGTACGGTCGAGGGTTTACACAAAATCTCCCCGAATCAACAACTTACGGATTAAACACGACCGAAACAGGTTGGGAATCACCCAATAACAATAATCGATAACAAATATTACACCATAACCGAACAACATGAGTTCAATCTAGAAAAATCTCGGAAAAAAACCCAAAATGGATAAAAGTAAGGTTTTAAAGATTTACCTTGGATTAGGATGGAGGATTCAAGAAGAAATCGATAATCTATGACAAGAACTCGAGGTGGATGTTCTCTTCAAGTTTGGAGATGCTCAAATCGCCCAATATTGCCCCTTTGAGTCGCCAAAACGGGAGGAAGAAGAAGAAGGGAGAGGAAATGAAATCCTCTCCCGAAACCCTGCTAAAATAGTGCAGAAAAGACCTGCGTACCGCGGCCCGGGTCGAGTGTGCCGCGGCCCGCGACCAAAATCTGCAAGCAGGCCTCCAAGCTGTGTCGCGGCCTGGCAGGTGGTGTGCCCCGGTGCGCGGTACAACAGGCCTACCCGAGTCACGCAAGGCGGTGTCGTGCCGCGGCCCGACAGTGGTGTGTCGCGGTGCGCGGTACAGTCGTCTCAGGTCGAGTCACGCTAGGCCATGTCGTGCCGCGGCCAGACAGTGGTGTGCCGCGACGCGCGGTACAGTCGGCCTAGGTCGAGTCACGCTAGGTCGTGCCCAAAAGGTGATGAAAAACGACCCACGAACATGATACACTTGATCGAAGGATAATCCCGACCATTCAAAGGCCTGAACGAACTATCACAAACCCTCGTTTAGTGACTTCGCGTCCAAACGGTTGGTCCTAACACAACGGTACCATCAAACGACCTAGAAAGAGAAAGGACGCAATGGAAAACCAAAACTTTAGAATATAACGGAATGACCCAACACAATACTCTATCGAAACACTAATAAAAGTTCACAACATCCATAATAACATGAGTTGGATTCACGGGAACCCCAAACGGAGGTTCTAAACAATGATAACGAGAATTGAGCCCAACGGCGAAAAAAGTGACTTCCAACACGGAATGAGTAAAACAATCCGAAACAAGCTCGGATGATGAGAAATTAAGTGTTACATATTATCAAAACACTCATACGGAAACGAAGAATCAACGAAATCGAACGAGTTTTACAAGAATCGAACGTACATACGACAAAACATAACATAAGGAAAAATCACGTAAAAACACATCCGAAACTCCACCAAATGGAAAAACACCAAGAACAAAATAGATTCAAAACGTCAACGGTTACAAACGAGTCGAAAAAAATAGACATACACCAAAAATGTGGACTACTAAAAAATGGAAATGTACGGATATTACATTCCCCCCCTCCAAAAAGAAGTTTCGTCCCGAAACTTAAGAATCGAAAAGCTCGGGGTGCCTCGAACGCATATCCTCCTTCAACTCCCACGTCGCTTCTTTCACTCCGTGCCTCGACCATTGCACTTTAACCAAGGGAATGGTTTTGTGCATTAACTGTTTGTCTCGACGCTCCAAAATTCTAACGGGTCTCTCCTCAAACGTAACGTTCTTCTCGATCTCTACGTCCCCGAAGTCAATAACATAAGTCGGGTCCGGAACATACTTCATCAACTGAGAGACGTGAAATACACTATGCACATGACTCAACGACGGAGGCAATGCCAAATGGTACGCTAACTCGTCGACTCTCTCTAATATCTCGAAAGGTCCAATATACCTTGGACTGAGCTTCCCCTTTTTCCCAAAACGGAAAACTCCCTTCGACGGAGTCACTCTCAACAAAACGTGATCCCCCACCTTAAACTCCAAAGGCCGACGCCTAACATCCGCATAAGACTTTTGCCGACTCTGAGCCGCTAACATCCTCTCACTAATCAATTCAACTTTCTCCCTCGTCTCTAACACAAGATTCGTCTCGGTGCCAACTAAATAGGATGGCTCGTCCCAACATATCGGTGATCGACATCGTCGGCCATAAAGCGCCTCATATGGTGCCATATTAATCGATGCGTGCCAGCTATTATTATAAGTAAACTCGATAAAGGCTAGATGCTCCTCCCAGTCACTACTCCAGTTTAACGCACACGCGCGTAACATGTCCTCGAACGTCTGAAGTACGCTCGGACTGCCCGTTGGTCTGAGGATGGAAGGATGTACTCAAACGCAGACGTGTCCCTAATGCCTTATTTACCGCCTGCCAAAAATGCGATACAAACCGGCCATCTCTGTCCGAAATAATAGTCTTCGGCGTACTATGAAGTCTCACGATCTGTGCGATAAAAATACGAGCCAATTTTTCTGGACCCCAAGTGTCCTTGATGCCCAGAAATGTGCCGACTTAGTCAGTCGGTCCATGATCACCCACACCATATTCATTCTGGTTTTCGTCCTCGGAAAGTTCGTGACAAAATCCATCGAGATATCCTCCCACTTCCATTCCGGGACAGGAAGTGGTTTCAACAATCCGACTGGCCGCTGATGCTCGATTTTGACTTGTTGACAAGTCAAACACTTAGCCACAAACTGCACTACCTCATTCTTCATGTCATTCTACCAGAAATTCTTCCTCAAATCCTTATACATTTTACTCGAGCCCGGATGGACTGAGTAAGGTGACACATGAGCCTCTCGCATAATACTATGTCTCAAATCCAAGTCGTTTGGAACACACAACCGACCTCGGAACTCAACACACCATCATCATGAATCACGAATCCCGGGGCTTTCCCCTTCACCACATTCTCGCGGAGCTGAACAAACATCGGATTTTACAACTATCTCGATTTAATATCGTCGACTAAAGACGAAGAGATCTCAAGAGTGCACAACTGCCCGGCACTCCCTGGTAGCAAAACCTCAATGCTCAACCCCATCAACTCTCGCTGGAGCCCTGACTGGGCCGTGAGTAACTCAAGTGCCCAAAGTGATACTGATTTCCGGCTCAAGGCGTCTGCCACCACATTTGCCTTACCCGGATGATAAAACATCTCAAGGTCGTAATCCTTAATTAACTCTAGCCACCTTCTCTGCTTCATATTCAGCTCTTTTTGTGGGAAAATATACTTCAAGCTCTTGTGATCAGTGAAAATCTGACACAACGATCCATACAAGTAATGACGCCAAATCTTCAATGCAAATACAACTGCGGCCAACTCAAGATCGTGGGTGGGGTAATTCAACTCATACGGTTTCAACTGAAGGGAAGCATAGGCAATCGTCTTCCCGTGCTGCATGAGTACACATCCAAGCCTTTGGTCTGAAGCGTCGCTATAAACCAAGAAACACTCATTACCACTCGGTAAAGCCAAGACGGGAGCGGTCGTCAACCGCTTCTTCAACTCCTAAAAACTCTTCCGTCTCTCGTCGGTCCACACAAACTTCTCTGACTTCTGTAACAACTGAGTAAGTGGTCGAGCGAGCTTAGAGAATCCCTCGACAAACCTACGATAATACCCGGCCAGTCCTAGAAAACTATGGACTTCCTTCACATTCTGGGCAGCGCCCAATCCAATACCGCCTCTACCTTGTGTGGGTCCACATGAACACCCTCGACCGAGATCACGTGGCCGAGAAACATAACTTCCCATAACCAAAACTCACACTTTGAAAACTTCACATAAAGGCGCTGAGCCCTCAAGATTCTCAACACGATATGCAAATGACGCACATGATCCTCCTCGCTCCTCGAGTAAATCAGAATATCATTGATAAAGACCACTACACACTTATCGAGATATTCGATAAAGACTTTGTTCATTAACTGCATGAACACGGATGGGGCGTTGGTTAGCCCAAAAGACATGACCACAAACTCGTAGTGGCCGTATCTCGTCCGGAAGGCCATCTTCGGAATATCGGAATCCCTCACTCGGATCTGGTAATATCCCGATTTCAAATCGATCTTCGAAAATACGGTTGCTCCTTGCAATTGGTCAAATAAATCATCAATCCTCGGGAGTGGATACTTGTTTTTGATGGTCACCTTGTTCAACTCTCGATAGTCGATACATAGACGAAGCGACCCATCCTTCTTTTTCACGAACAAGACCGGTGCGCCCCAAGGCGAAGTGCTCGGTCGAATATAACCCATGTCTAGCAGCTCTCCCAACTGTTTCTTCAACTCAAGAATCTTGGGAGGTGCCATGCGGTACGGCGTCTTCGAAATCGGAGCCGCACCCAGCTCTAAATCAACGGTAAACTCAACCTCTCGGTCAGGTGGCAAACCCGGCAACTCGTGTGGAAAAACGTCAGGATACTCGTTTACTACCGGAATAGACGAGAGCTCAACCCCCCCCTCTTCCGGTTTCAAAGCATAACACCAGTAACCAGTGCAAACCCCTCGAAGGAGTTTCACCGCTTTCATAGCGCTGATTAGAAATCTCTGACTACTCTGCTTACGTCCCACAAAAGAATGCTCGGTACCGTCAGAGGCTAACATCGAAACAGTTCTCGTTCTATAATTCATGATCGCCTATGTCGATCTAGCCAATCCTCACCCAGAATCAGATCCTCATCCTTAATATCTACCGAAATCAGATTAGAAGGCCAATCCCTCCCCGCGATACTCACAGGAAAATGTCTAATCTCACGATCCCTCACGATGTTATCCCCACTAGGCAGTTTAACAACAAAAGGTTCACATGCAACCAGAAAATCAACATGCAAACGACGCACACAATCCAGAGATATGAAAGAATGCGTAGCACCAGAATCGAATAATACGGAAACAGGATGGTCAAGGATGTGAACGGTACCTGTAGCCACCGTCGCGTCAGGATCTCCAGCTCGTCTCATCTCATACACACGGGGCGGAACAGACCCCCCACTAAAAGATCCCTCTCTAGAAGGTTGCCCACGTACTCGACCTCTACCAAAATTCTGCTAGGGCTGAGAAACTGTCGGTACCTGATTCACGCTCGGTTCTCCCGCACCTGGGGCGGACACCTGAGTAACTAGTGCTTGAACCGCATCTATACAATACTTAGTACGATGTCCCATCCGACCGCAAGCAAGACACTGAATCGGAGGCCTGTCACACTCACTCATCATGTGTTTGGGACGACCACAGTTAAAGCAGGTAGGACCACGAACAGAAACAGTGGGAGCAGACTTAGAACCATTTCCTCGCCCAAATGACGGGGACTGATTCCCTAAGACTCGCGAACCATACTGGGCCTCCTGATACCCGCCAAACTTACGTCTCGAAAACTGACCGGAGGTTTTCTGTTTCTTACCCTCAGTTGCCGTCTCTGTCGCAGAGAAAGACATCTCATAAGCCATTGCCTTGTTTTGATAATCCTTCAGAGTTGTACACCCGAGACCAGACATGTAGTGATGAACCATCAGCTTCATCCGTATGTCAAAGTGGCGGATCTTATCTAGATCATCTCGGACCTGATTCCTCACATAGTGAAGTTGCTGATTGTAGTCCTTGATCGCCTGAGAAATAGGGACATCCTTGGGTTTAGCCTCGAAGAAGGCTCGGATCCTCCCCTCTTTTACTGGCCAAGGACAATATTCGTCCTCCATCAACTCTCGGAACTCTGCCCACGTGGCTGCCCGGTCTCGTGGTTTCACTACTTTCCACCACGTTGCCGCCTCCTTGGCGAGGAAGTACTGAGCGATCGGCACCTTCCTCTCCTCGGAGCAGTTAGCCGCCTTGAACACCTTCTCCATCTCGAACAACCAATTCTCCCAACCAGAAGGGTCGGAAGTACCATCAAACTGCTGAGGACGCATACGAACCACGTCCTGAGGTAATCTATCAATGTCGGAACCCGTAAGCGGAACTGGGTTAGCGTTAGCTTGGCCGACCAAGACGACCTGAGTCAGTAGCGTCATCTGGTTCGCTATTTGCTGCAAAATATTCGCCACTCCGATATTCTCATGAGCATTACCGGAGCTAGCAAGCCGATCTTGGGCACTGGGTGGAATACTATTCGACAAGAAAGGCATCACCGAATCAGTTCCTGAGTTACCGGACGTGGCCACCCCACCGGCTGTGCCACGTCCCCTACCGCGTCTGCGTCCTCTACCACCAGGTATTCTGAAAGAGTAACGGGTGAGTACATTTCAAACGCAAAACGCAACAAGATATCAAGAAAGGAACAGAACAGAACGACGTAGCGAGCCAAGTTAGGAAAAACTTACGAGCACCGGCATACTGAGATGATGGCGTAGCAATGATATTATTCAAAAACGACACTCAACTAGACCCGAATAACCGACAGCCTAGGTATCCATAAACTTAAAGCTCTGATACAATAATCTGTAACACCCCCAAGATGATCAGGGCATATTACAGCGCCTTGGACCCCACACTTTAGAATCCACCAGGCTAACGATCCCACCCTACATTCGACAAAGACATACATCGTCAACAAACAGATAATTTCTCAATCCACGACATTCAAAACAAAAGACTGAAATTTGGCAATACTATTCGACATCAAAACCAACCCAAAACGGGTAAACAACATTTATAAATCCAAGAAGGAAGTACTCGAGTACTTAAACAAGTGAAATGGTAAATAAATTTAAAGGACATGACACCAAATGGACAACCACTGAATAGAATCACTTTTGCCCATCATCCTCGTACGGCCCGCATGCTCGTTCGCCTCCATGACCTGTACTTGAAATACAAAAGTATTTCCCCCATTTAAGGGGTTAGCGACCACTGCTAGTCCAAGTACAATCCATTTGAACTACCATTCTAATCAGATGAAATATGCGCCAAAAATTATTTTAGAAATCATTTATATTCCGGAATATTTACGGTCCACAAGCACAAAATACATTTCTCCAACAAAACAATTCAAAGTTAACCGTTGGTAAGAGACTCACGGCCACCGTACCTCGCAGAAGCCCCGTCGGACAATCCCTGGGTGGTTAACCCTAGTTCATGATACGCACACTCATGACAATACGTATCGCTAGAGGCCCCGTCAGACCGTCCCTAGGTGAACATACACATATACATCCACAACTACCACGGAAAGCCATAATCCAAATACTAGAACATGTAAACAAATGTAAAGTACTTGCCTTTGAGACATATTCGACGAAACGTGAACGAACAATGACTACGAATGATCCGGAGGGAAAACGACCGTTCCTAACGAAGGATTAACACAACTCGGTCCTATACGATAACAATAATCGAATGGAATACGCCCATAACCCCGATTACAACTATAACAACATACGTTCGAACGGTACGGGCGAGGGTTTACACAAAATCTCCCCAAATCAACAACTTACGGATTAAACATGATGGAAGCGATTGGGAATCACCCAATAACAATAATCAACAAGAAATATTACAACATAACCGAACAACATGAGTTCAATCTAGACAAATCCCGGAAAACCCCCCAAAATGGATAAAAGTAGGGTTTTAAAGATTTAACTTGGATTAGGATGGAGGATTCAAGAAGAAATTGATAATCTATGACAAGAACTCGAGGTGGATGATCTCTTCAAGTTTGGAGATGCTCAAATCGCCCAAAATCGCCGCTTTGAGTCGCCAAAACGGGAGTAAGAAGAAGAAGGGAGAGGAAATGAAATCCTCTCCCGAAACCATGCTGAAATAGTGCAGCAAAGACCCGCGTGTTGCGGACCGGGTCGAGTGTGCCGCGGCCCGCGACCAAAATCTACAAGAAGGCCTCCAGGCCGTGCCCCGGCCCGGAAGGTGGTGTGCCTCGGCGCGCGGTACAGCAGGCCTGCCCGAGTCACGTAAGGCCGTGTCGTGCCATGGCCCGGCAGTGGTGTGCTGCGGCGCGCGATACAGTCGGCTAAGGTCGAGTCACGCTAGGCCATGTCGTGCCGCGGCCCGGCAATGGTGTGCTGCGGCGCGCGGTACAGTCGGCCCAGGTCGAGTCACGCTAGGCCGTGCCCAAAAAGTGATGAAAAGCGACCCACGAACATGATACACTTGATCGAAGCATAGTCCCGACCATTCAAAGGCCTGAACGAACTATCGCAAACCCTCGTTTAGTGACTTCGCGTCCAAACGGTCGGTCCTAACACGACGGTACCATCAAACGACCCGATTCTAAACACGAATAACCCAACACGATACTCGATTGAAACACCAATAAAAGTTCACAACATCCATAATAACATGAGTTGGATTCACGGGAACCCCAAACGGCGGTTCTAAATAATGATTACGAGAATTGAGCCCAATGGCGACAAAAGTGACTTCCAACACGGAATGAGTAAAACAATTCGAAACAAGCTCGGATGATGAGAAGTTAAGTGTTACATATTCTCAAAACACTCATACGGAAACGAAGAATCAACGAAATTGAATGAGTTTTACGAGAATCGTACGTACATACGACAAAATATAACATAAGGCAAAATCACGTAAAAACACATCCGAAACTCCACCAAATGGAAAAACGCCAAGAACAAAATAGATTCAAAACGTCTAAACGGTTACAGACGAGTCGAAAAAAAATACACATACACCAAAAATGGGAACTACTACAAAATGGAAAGGTACGGATATTACACGCGGTTGGTATAAACACAGTAGAAATACATTTGCAGCGGAATATAATACAAGTCAAAGTACACAATTCCCAAATACACGCCATAACCAGTATCATCCGGGAAGCTCATCTTTTCACGACTGCTACAATCTCGATCTCCAAGTACCTAAAAATAAAGCCCGCGACGGGGTCAACTATAATACTCATCAATGATAACGATCACATCATCATAAATAATCACATACCTATATAATTACAACGTAATAATTACTAATAAAATCTCATCGTCATACCTGTACCAACTCGTGGTACTCCATATCAACCCAATCCTTACCATAATCCACGTCTCGCATTCTCAAATGACGAAAAGCAACCGAGTACAACCATTTGTACTTTATTCAAACAATACTAAAATCCTCAAAATATCATAATAACTCAAGTATGGAATAATCCATCCATGCCAAATCATGTCAGTCGAATCACACGATCA
The DNA here is from genome assembly GCA_033398695.1 of Orobanche coerulescens. Classification (NCBI taxonomy): domain Eukaryota; kingdom Viridiplantae; phylum Streptophyta; class Magnoliopsida; order Lamiales; family Orobanchaceae; genus Orobanche; species Orobanche coerulescens. The sequence continues at coordinate 20,267,997 of CM065805.1, read as the reverse complement.
AATCTCAAACCTGATAAAATATTATCAGTCGTGATAAAACCCATAGCACACAATACATCTGTGATACAACTATCCAAACAATGGCAACAAGTCCCGAAACATCGACGAGAAGTTAGAATACTCATACAATTAATAATAATAACCAACTCAGAAATCCGTTGAGAATACCATCGACAAGATAACCCCAATACGACTAACCAAAGTTCAACCACAACAGAGAATACCATCAGCATGATAAACTCCAATATGACCAAGATCAACCACAACCGAGAATACCATCAACATATAACTCCCAGAATAATCAACGAAGGATAAACAATAACCGAGAATACCATCAGCATGGTAAACTCCAAACAAGACCAACAAAGTCACGAGAGAATCATAATCTCAAACCGTTGATCACACGCGATCAAGCACGCCGTATACATCAACCAGATCATAATCTCAAAATCACGGAATATATGCAATAACACATGTTGTATAATCCAAGTTTGATTATAATCTCAAATCATCGATCATACGTAATCAAACATGCTATATAAAATGACCAGATTACAACCCAATCTTGTTGAAAGCACACGCAATCCAACATGCCGGGTGCATCAACTACATTATGGCTCAAATAATGGTGCCACATTACGCACTGGATGGAAATGTGTATGTGTACAAGAACCAATAGGTATCGATCGAATATACGTGTGGTCTTATACCTAATCAATCTCAACAAGTACGTCTCGTGTGCACAGCTCAATGTGAGGTCAACTACCTACACATGACTATATGTCCCCGCCCTGAAAATCCACTCATACCAACCGGCACGCCAGAGTGGCCCAGAATGTCATGATATCAACATGACAACGAAACTCAAAGAATCACAATTTCAAAAAGAGACTCACCGAAGTGAAACAATGACATACCTGTTAGAGTTGTATACTGCAAAGCATACTTTATTCTTGTATTACCTTATTTCACTGTAACTATATATGAGAATATTAATTACATTTAATCACATATTTTGCATATTTATTCAAGTTATGGTTATGAAAATGAAATGTTTAGTTATTTTATATTGTAGAGAATGTGGTGTGTTGGTGTCATACGGAAGATCACATTATCGGTGCCTTATAAAATAACATAATAATTCACAACCTATATAATTATTAGATAAATTATGTGAAAGGTTGTAGTGTATGCTTGAGATTAGTTGGTCCTGACTAGTAACATGCATTAACGTATTTGTATACGTTGAACTGGATCGAAGTGAGATAGTGTTTTCCGTACTGACTGTAAGAAGAACGTAAATCTCGGATAATTATTATTTCTTAATTCTAAGTATATAGTAATATTTAATTGTGTATATATAATATTTATTGCTTTGATTTACCATGGGTGAGAGTCAAAATAATTGACTCAATAAGCTTCGTATCTTCGGCAATAATATTATTTATATGATAATTATTATTAAAACTAGAAATCGTGTCCTGACTCGTACGGGTTGATCATGTCACCTTGAGGAGCTCGATAATGATTATTATATTAAACCTGCAGGTGGATTTAATTCTGATATAATAATAAAATTCGAGTGGTACTACTCTTGGATAAAATATTAATTAATTAAAGTTGTCAGTATCTTAAATTAATTAATGGACATTCGATATCTTAAACACGGAAAATAATATATTTAAATAAGGAGCTCGATTTTATAAATTGGGATTTGAGTTGGAAGTGCAATATTAATTCTTTAGTGGACCAAAATAATATTAGTGAACTCAATTATATTGTGAAAGGGATTAATATGGAAAGTTGGGTTGCACTAGGAGTCTCAATCCTAATCCAACTTAAGATCCCTAGAGTAATCCAAAGCCTATAAATAGGACTTGTAAGGGGAATTTCGGCCGTGACTTATCGTACAACACAAGGGTTTCGATTTTTTTTCTTAGTATTTCATTGTGGATATTGACTTGTGTCTTTGATTCCACAATTGAGATAACACTTTAATTCTTGCTACCAATCGGAATTACTTGAAGAAAAATAAAATCCAGAGTTGTGATGAACTTAGTTTCGGCCCATCCCAGTCGAAGTACAAGCAAGGTTCGGTAGCTCGTTGTCCACACAACGTCCGGATTAAGGCGGATCATACTCTAGAAGATCTAAAGGTAGAAATACAAGAAGATCAAGGAGAAATTCAAAGAGTTTACTCAAAGGTAACGTATTCTAAGATCTTTTAGATCTAGGTAGAATACTACGAATTATCATGTTTAGATGCATAAATATATATATATATATAGTTTGTTTAAATTGCTTATTAATCTCTTTAGTTAATTATTTGACGAGCCTAAATAGATCCTATTCTTGAGGGCCGATTTTAGTAAATCCAAACCTGCCGCTTCTACTGCATTTTATTTCCATCAATTAGTATCGGAGACGGTCTTTAGGTTCCATTCAATTTAATTAATTTTGTGAAATCGTGCTCAGAATGTGTTAGAATTGATTCATACGGTTGTATGTGGTCCAATGAATATTCTTACTAGGGGTGGTTTTGAATACTTAATCACGTTTATAGATGATTATTCGAGATATGGATACATCTATTTGATGCAACGTAAGTCTTAAGTCTTTGACAACTTCAGAGATTTCAAGGCTGAAACGGAGAAGCGTCATGGGAAGAGTATCAAGTCACTACGATCTGATCGTGGTGGCGAGTACCTTAGTGGAGAGTTTTTGGATTTCTTGGCAAATGAGGGGATTTTGTCCCAGCTCACTGCGCCAGGAACTCCACAACAAAATGGTGTTACTGAGAGAAAGAATAGAACTCTTTTAGAAATGGTTAGGTCAATGATGAATTATTCATATTTACCTATTTCGGTCTGGGGATACGCCTTAGAAACAACGGCGTACATTCTAAACCCGGTGCCTCTAAAATCAGTTCCAAAAACACCCACAGAACTGTGGAGTGGGCGAAAGTCCAGTCTAGGAAATGTTCGGATTTGGGGTACTGCAGCACACGTGCTGAATAAGGAAGCTGATAAGTTGGCATCTCGTACAGAAGTGCGAGTGTTTGTAGGATATCCTAAGGGAACGAATTGACCTGGAAACTCGTTTGTGTCGTGTACTCTCGTGTAGTGTACTTTCGTGTTTTGTGTACCAAATATCCAAACCCATACACGACACGAAATAAATTCGTGTCGTGTCGTGTTGTGAACCGCGCAAATTTGTGTCGTGTTTTCATGTCAGACACATAATATATAATAAATAAATATTATAAAAAATAACAATGATAATATTTTAATAATATTTTCATAGGTTTTAGTAGTCAAAACAGAACGAATAACAACGAAAATACGAATATTTACACGAATATTTTGAAAATTCACATTATATTTTTGAATTTTAAAGTTTAATACAATCAAAATTCATAAAATGTATGTTTTTATAAAATTAAATTATCTTATAAAAAACTATATATATATATTGTGTATCTCGTGTCGTGTCGTGTGTAATATCCGAAATTTCTATTACTGTTGTTTAATATTATTTTATCCGAGTTATGTTGTACAACGTGGAATCTGTACAGTATGGGTAAAATAATTAAAGGACCGAGACATCTGTATTGGTATAATTGTCGTACTTGGTCGACAATTGGATGTAAGAAGTATATGTATTCAGTATGCCGTATGTTCGTATTCTGTATGTTGAGACGTTGGACAAGAATAGCTGAAAATGGCTAAGTAACATTATTAGCGCACGCTAACAATCATGAGTAGCGCACGCTATCGTGCAGGCTTAGCGCACGCTACAGATATAAGATAACGCACGCTAATGCAGTCAGATCGGAAGGAATCTGCGTGTGGACCAGGCCACTTTCGGCGCACGTTCTGATAAGTCAACGGATGTTGTAATGTAGTGTTAGCGCACACTAATGCATGTTGATTAGCGCACGCTAACTGTATATCGGACAAAAAGGAATCTTATCCTCGTCAGCACTTTCGGCGTGTGGACCAGTCTTCGGAGCATACAGACAAACGAGTCAACTGATATTAGCGCACGTTAAATGCAAGGACTTGCGTACGCTAAGACAGTGTAAGTTACGTACGCTAATGCATGGGTATTACGTACGTAAGCTCATGTACGAAGCCAGACAGTAGCCTCTGGACTACAATAGCGCACGCTAACAAAGTCAGTTAGCGCACGCTAAGGCCATAGCGCACGCTAAACATAAGGTTTAGCGCACGCTAGTAATATTCTTTATAAAAAGGGGCAGACGGGTGTTATGAAGCATTTCGTCCATTTCTTTCCTTTGACCCGATAGAGAGAACCTTAGGAGGATATTTGAAGTTCCTAAACACTTGGGGATGATCCTCTTTAACAAGATTAAAGATGGAAATCATGGATTAAAGCTTTGTTCTTGAAATCATTGGTGATTCTTGGAAATGGATTCAACCTTGGAAATCAATCCATTCTTTCATAAAGGTAATCACTCTTCATCTTTGGATTTCGTTTTGGATTGAATGTTGATGTTCTTGAGTTGATGATTATTACATAAACAAGTTGACAAGCATTATTATGAGATAGATTACCGGAGTATGATGATATTAATATGATTCTTGTGATTTGGATTGTGTTGTTCATTTTCTTGAGATAAGTGGATTAATCCTTCTCCTCAGTTTCGGATGTTGATGTTATTGTAGATGATTACTCTTTGTAATGGAAGATTAAGGAAGTGTGGTTACGTTCTTGATGTTCCGTGTATTAATATTAAGGAAGATGATATATGGATATAGAACTTGGATTATAAGTTGGATGATTGTTTATATGTTAAAGGATATCGGATTTCGTTGTTTTGGTAGCTTTGAACATGATTCAGAATCACTTAGTGGTCTTGAAATCGCCATAAGTTGATCGGTATCTGAAAAACATGCATCTATACAGCATTAGCGCACGCTACGTTTACTGCCTAGCGCGCGCTAACGGGAGCAACTTAGCGCATGCTACATTAGGTGATTAACGTGCGCTAAGAAGACAGAAAGTGCAGTATTTTAGTGTTGTGGTTGTAAATTCGTGCTGGTTTGAGTAGGATTGATCCGACTAGTGTTTAATCGAGATATTGTCAAGCCGTTGGGTTTGTGGAATGGTTTTATCGATTGTTGATTGTTGTCGAACTTGTTGTTTATCGATTATTGTAATATGTTGAGAATATTGATCGGTAATTACAACCGTGTGTTGCGGTCGAGCTCGAGAATGTTCGTAGATTGCTTTGGTCGGAACCGAGGAACTTGTAGATGACGGATGTATTTGGTAACAGCTTCCTCGTCATTGTATCGGTATCGAGGTAAGTTATTACTTGCTCAGTTTATAGTATTTAATGAATGGTTTCCGTTTCATTCGTGTATAATTCGTATAACAATGTTTATAATCGTAATCACAGGAGATTTGGGATTATAAATCGTATTCGAGTTTTGGGAATCTAAATCATAATGTATATGATTTACTTTTGTTATTGGTATACTTGTATATCGAGGATATATTGTGATAAAGACGAAGATATGAATTATCTGCAATCCGTGATACTTTGGGCCGTCGAGTATTGAGGATAATGGTTCGTGATGGTTTAGACATTGAGATCGTTCTCGAAGGACTCGGGGCAAGTACTCTAATCATTTTTATCATTTGAGTCGATCATGTCGTGATACATTCATGTATCGTTGTTGTCATGCATTTGTGCATTGTTGTTGTCGTGTATTGTGTACTGTTGTTTTGTGCAGTTGTGCATTGTTGTCATTTGTCCACCAGGGTTGGTCCGACGGGATCATCTTGGGATCTATGCTAGCGCGCGCTGGATCATCGGACAGGTTTTTCCACCACGGTTGGTCTGACGGGGTCATCGTGGGATCTAGGCAGTGAACGTTGGATCATCGGATTACCTACGTGTTGTTATTGTGCATGAGTATATTATGGGCTTGCCATAAGTATACATTGTCGTTATTGTTGTGATCATATTGATGTTGTCATATGAGTATGCATTTGTAGGTCTTGTGTTAGGACCATGTCCGTATGTTGTGTTAATCTGATCTCGGATTAGACTGACGTGATGGTAATGGTATTTCGGATCTTGAGGCATGTTCTGTATTTCCTTGGTACTTGTCTTTGATGGACAATCAATTATCATATTGGAATTGTCGACGTTATCTGATGGATTGAATTGGCCAGAGTTGGTATAATTTCCGTATCGCGAGTTATGATCATGTTTTGAGAACCTTGGGTATTGTTGAGATTCCATACAGATATTTCGGTATTATCTTATTGTGTTGTTAAGGATACGAATCGTGGATTTTCGTAAAGTTACGATGGTAAGATTACATTGGTCGTATTCTTACTTAGTATTTCCATTTATATGTAATTATTGACGTGATGTGATGGTTATCATTGTTGGATATTATGGCTGACCCCGTCGTGGGCTTTGTTTTTAGGTTCTTGGATTATCAAGCTTGTAGCGGTCGTGGAGAGATGAACTTCCCGGAGGATACTGGTGTTGTGGGAAAATCCCTCATAATATGCCGCAAGTGCACGGTGTCAACAAGTAATAAAGTGATAAGTAAAGTATCGTTTCCTCGAGGACTGATTTCACTAAGTACCAAAATATAGTCAACTCGCAATTTTATTTGAAGAACAATTATATGGAATTTTTACCTAAACTAATTGCCGAAAATAAATAATAGTATTACTACTAATAATAATACTAATAAGGGTGTAGGATTATGATTTTCACCTCAAACAATCAGGAATGATATTTATTCAATTCAATTCACTTTTATTCAATTGATTGTAAGCCAGGAATTCCTAAATTATTCTAAAGCCTTTCCCAAGGTCGATAGAAAATACTACGAATTATTAACTCGATATATCCCTATTCGAATTAGGTAATTAATAGCTAAAACAGTTCAAGAATTCCCACAATAACTAGGCTTCACAATTCGCATGAGTATATCCCTATCTCACGAAAATTATGATTCGTCTCACAAGAACTATGCCTAAATTTCATCTCCCGAATCCATAAAGACATTCAAAACAAATTAACTGTTGGCCAGACAATTAAAAAGCATTAAGAACAGTAAGAAGAATCCAATTCAATAGAATAACGAGTAAATCGAAATAATAATAAATAATCAAACCGTCATGAAATCAGCTACAACCAAAATCCTACTTGAATAGATCTAGGAACTAAGATGCAGAAAAACCGTAGGGATCCGTGGTCTTGTGTCGCCCACAAATCTCCTCCTTGTGTTCTTCGCCCTAGCTATTGATCCACCTCCGAATTCCTCCTCCTCGATCCCCATCTGTTCAGCCCTTCAATGCTTATTTATATCAGTCCTAAGCCTCCAAAACGCGTCCGTGTGATTAGGTCGAGAACAGGCTCCAAAACGGCCCAGAAACGCGGAATATTCAGCAAAACCGCCCGGTGGGCCGCGGCTCACTTAATCTGTGCCGCGGCTCACCGTGCTCAGATTAAAACCTTGGCGCGACATTTTCCTTCTGGGCCGCGGCTCACTCAGGCTGTGCCGCGGCTCAGAGTACAGTTTGCTCGGGACTTTCAGGCCATCTTCGTGTGCCGCGGCTCACTTGGTTTGTGCCGCGGCTCATGACCAAAAAATGCTGTTTTCGCCCGTTTTTCATCATTTCGGCTTCCGGACTCCGATTTCCTGCAAAACATATAAGAATAGTGCATTAAAAGCTCATTTATGCTGATTTAGGCTCAAGATGGATATAAAATAATGATAAATAAACGCATAAAAATACGCCTAACAAATACCCCCAAACTTGAGCCTTTGCTTGTCCTCAAGCAAAAATCAATTTTAAACAGAATGTATCGTGAATGATCGAGAATAATCGTGCAAATTTATAGTGCTCAACCTGATCAATACTATCCTGAAAATCTCAAAGAATAATACAAGTATCGTAATAGTGAGTCACGTCCAGGACACTGATTCCACAAAGTAACCAATTTCAGTCCTAATCAATCGTTCATGAAGAAAATCAGGCTCAAAGATTAACAAGCGTGAATTTAACCGACCGTCAATATGAAGGGTTAGATTAAACAAGCCAATTCGCCCAGTCCCACAGTCTAGTGGCAAAATTCAAGAGTTTCATTATCAAAATTATTCCTAGGACAACATTCCCTTATGTATGATCAATTATATGATTCGAGTTAACCACTAGGTTTCGGCTCTCGGGATATTTCATCGGGATGATCCTATGGTGGATTTCCATTCTCATGTATCGGGGAACCGTTTGACGTAAAAGACACTCATGTGGCACATGGATGCTTCTAGTTACTAAGCCCCCCTCTACAGCGGAGAAAAAACTCGAATAACAATTCCCGCATGTCAAGGTTGCTGTTTTACGCGAGAGTAAACAACGGGTCACGTGAATACCCCCGGTTACTAGGCTTCCCATCATCGGTAATGCGATATTTCTAAATTATTAATCTATTCAGGGTCGTCGTTTTCCGCGAGAGTAAACAACGGGTCACGTGAATACTCCCGGTTACTAGACTTCCCATCATAGAACAAATTATTATCTCGACTTTTTCCTGGGAAAAACTGTCCGACTCTAAACTCAATCCAAGTGCCAACAAGACTCATATTACTGGACGATTAGCTACGCGAAAAGTTTAACCAAATGTATAAATGGTGATTTGAAAACACGTATGTCTCCTTTCTTATATGCTAAAATTTCTACAAAAATGATAAAATTTCGGACCTAATTGAATACTCAACAGAAACAGATATCACTGACTACAACTCAACTAAAACTCACTCGTTTCTTCCCCGAGAAATCAGTATCGTAACATCAGTTTTACACAAAAAGAAGCACAAAAAATTCACGAAAAATTCACGTTTTTAACCATCAACAGCAAGCAAGGACAATAAAGCAATCGCAATTTATACCCAAGAAAAATTAAGAAAATTATCGCATGCTTCAATTTATTCCACTACACATAACATCATCAATAATAAAACTCATGTGAAAATAAAAGAGATAAGGAAAAGTGAAACTTATTACAAATGTCTTCTTGAAAGCCAGCACATGTCTGAGTGGAATCGTCTGTCAATCCATGCTTCCAATAATGCTCAACATCACGAGGGACCCCCAAACTTAGTTTCTAGTCATGAAATAACAATAGACATTAAATCAAGAAAGACTAGAACATGAAGAATAATAACTCATTTGGGGTTAAAATATTAGAGAGATAAGGGCCAACAAGAATACGAATCCAAACGAAATAACAAGACCAAGAAAAAATATTAATAACAAAAAAATCAAATAAAAACAACTAACTATAAAGCAAGTAAAAATGATGGGTTGCCTCCCATCAAGCGCTCTATTTTACGTCAAGAGCACGACGTGGCAAAAAGAGTTTAACGTGGCTTCTTTCTAGGGAGATTACCAAATGCCCCCTTCTTGCAATCTATAAGCCTCTTATTCCATAAGGGAGGCTTTGGTTCATGCCCGATTGCCACAAATAATGAGTAAGAATAATTATGCGGGCAACCAAAAAATGATGGAAGAATATAATAATTATAAGGCATGAAAAAATAAGCAGAGTTCGAATGGGTAGATGATAAAGACACATCATGAACAACCTCATTAGAACTCCGAGAATCAGCCTCAACAAAATCAAAAGTAATGGGGTCAATCTCTCCCATTATGGATTTAGGAAAGATTATGCGCGGCACCGTTAATAAAATTTTTGGCACAAAAGTGTTCACCTTATTAGTCGAAGTTTGATGACAATTTAATGAAATTTCTTTGGAAACATCATCAATGGTAACTTCTTCTACAGGCTCATCACACTTTATGTAATTATCGGGTGCTGGGGGATCGACCCTAAAACTTAGCATGTCTTTCTTCTCAACCTCCCCCTCAACTTCACTACTAAATATATGAGCTGGAATACAACCATAATGAATCTCAAGACCACGACGTGCACATTCTAGCTCAAAAAGGGTACTATCAGGATTTTTGAGAACGTCTACACATTGTTCAAGCATGGTCTTTTGTTTTGGGGAGAAGGGGTCGACCCTATTTGGCAAATTATTAAGAACATCGAAATTTATGAAATGCCAAGGGCCACGATACTCAAAGGAAAACATAATGAAGAAAATAAAAATTTAGAGACTAAAGAAAAAAACTTCAAATTAAAACTAGAGTCGCTTGGTATTGATATTAGCGAAAAATTAGTCCCCGGCAACGGCGCCAAAAACTTGTTGTGGGAAAATCCCTCACAATATGCCGCAAGTGCACGGTGTCAACAAGTAATAAAGTGATAAGTAAAGTATCATTCCCTCGAGGACTGATTTCACTAAGTACCAAAATATAGTCAACTCGCAATTTTATTTGAAGAACAATTATATGGAATTTTTACCTAAACTAATTGCCGAAAATAAATAATAGTACTACTACTAATAATAATACTAATAAGGGTGTAGGATTATGATTTTCACCTCAAACAATCAGGAATGATATTTATTCAATTCAATTCACTTTTATTCAATTGATTGTAAGCCAGGAATTCCTAAATTATTCTAAAGCCTTTCCCAAGGTCGATAGAAAATACTACGAATTATTAACTCGATATATCCCTATTCGAATTAGATAATTAATAGCTAAAACAGTTCAGAAATTCCCACAATAACTAGGCTTCACAATTCGCATGAGTATATCCCTATCTCACGAAAATTATGATTCGTCTCACAAGAACTATGCCTAAATTTCATCTCCCGAATCCATAAAGACATTCAAAACAAATTAACTGTTGGCCAGACAATTAAAAAGCATTAAGAACAGTAAGAAGAATCCAATTCAATAGAATAACGAGTAAATCGAAATAATAATAAATAATCAAACCGTCATGAAATCGGCTACAATCAAAATCCTACTCGAATAGATCTAGGAACTAGGATGCAGAAAAACCGTAGGGATCCGTGGTCTTGTGTCGCCCACAAATCTCCTTCTTGTGTTCTTCGCCCTAGCTATTGATCCACCTCTGAATTCCTCCTCCTCGATCCCCATCTGTTCAGCCCTTCAATGCTTATTTATATCAGTCCTAAGCCTCCAAAACGCGTCCGTGTGATTAGGTCGAGAACAGGCTCCAAAACGGCCCAGAAACGCGGAATTTTCAGCAAAACCGCCCGGTGGGCCGCGACTCACTTAATCTGTGCCGCGGCTCACCGTGCTCAGATTAAAACCTTGGCGCGACATTTTCCTTCTGGGCCGCGGCTCACTCAGGCTGTGCCGCGGCTCACTCAGGCTGTGCCCGCGGCTCAGAGTACAGTTTGCTCGGGACTTTCAGGCCATCTTCGTGTGCCGCGGCTCACTTGGTTTGTGCCGCGGCTCATGACCAAAAATTGCTGTTTTCGCCCGTTTTTCATCGTTTCGGCTTCCGGACTCCGATTTCCTGCAAAACATATAAGAATAGTGCATTAAAAGCTCATTTATGCTGATTTAGGCTCAAGATGGATATAAAATAATGATAAATAAACGCATAAAAATACGCCTAACAACTGGCTAGGGCATGTATTTGTGTATTGAGTTTCCTGATCAGTTCTTGTATTCCGCTGCTAGAGTATTGTAATCATTTGTCTTTTTCCGCTGCGTGAGTATTTTTAAAATAACCTATTGGTATCTGGTAACTTAGGTTAGTTTGGAAATTGTTTTCTAAATTTGTTCTGTCGGTACGTGTAAGCGATAGCTTAACGTATGTTTTTAAACTATTGAGTTTTGGCATTTTGGGCCTTGTGGTTTCAAATGAGATTTTACGACGGTTTGATAAACGGATTTTATAAAGTCTTCAAATGTTTTAAATAGATAATATCGTCGTCAGCCTCTTGGACGTTTGTAAGTGTTTACAAAAATTTCCTTCAGCTTTGTGGGTTCCATCTCGGGGCCCACAGCGTTGTAATATTCCTGGATGGCCCTGGGGGTGTTACAGAATATGGTATCGGAGCTTAGGTTGTAAAAACCTAGGCAGTCGGGTCGAGTTGGGTCGTGTTTTTGTCGCGTTATTCGAGTTGTCGATTTGACAAATATTAGAGCCGTGAGTTTTGTTGTTCACTCGGGCTTGTGCGTTATGTGATTTACCAGTGTGGTACTGGGTTTGTTGTAAACTTTTCCAAATGGTGTTAACGTGTTTCTTCAGATAGAGCTGTGTTGTGTTCTCGAGTTGAACTGAGTTTGCAAAATGTGTGTTTTGTAAATGTCTGTGTCGAGTATTTTCTTGAGTCGAGACATGTGCCAGTATCACGGGGAATCGTCGGCTTCACGTTCTGTAAGTATTTGGATTTTTTAATTTCATTGAGATTTATTGCCGTTCTAAGTTGATATGTTTTGAGATTCAGCAGATATTATGCGTTACAGAATGAGATGACAGAATTGGGACAGGATTGGTGATTTGAGAAACTATGATGTTGGAAATCAATATGTCGGTTAAGTTTTGGAACGGAATTGTGTATTCGGGAGAAGGACTGTGGATTGTTGAGAAGAACATGTAGTCATGTTAGTTCATTTTGTGATATATGAACTGCTTTTGAGCATTTGAAAATATACTTTTCAAAATGAATGTTTTACGGATGTTTTACCGTAAATGATTTTTGTGCCGAGACCCAATAGATTTTTGAAATTGTTTTATAACTCAGGACTTGGGGTCCGAAAAAGAGTTTCCTACTTTTTAAACTTCTTGTAATGCGGAACGAGATACGGGCTGAGACCCTAATATTTCAAAAGACTTTTCTGTTTTCTTAAAAACTCCCGAGACTTGTAAAATACTTTATCAATCATTTACCTATTTCGTTTCTGCCTATCGCAGTTTTGATTTACTTGTTCAAATGAAACTTCTCGGGAAGTCTTTCGCTGTGTTGATTTGTTTCAAGGCATTGTCATAGCATAATTGAGGTGATCCAGGATGAAAAATGGTTGACGTTGCGAGTCATATGTGGAAAAGGAGTTTTTGGGTCGGAGTTTATATATTGAGATTTTGGAACTCTATCGTGTGGTTTTCCGATGGAATATCAGTGGATATTGGTGACGAGCCGAATTGGTATACAGGAGTATGGATGTGGTCAATCATTTGCATAGTTTTCATTTTAAAACTTCGAAATCGTGTGGATTCGAAGGAAAACTATTGTCGAATACTTGGCACCAGCGAGCCGATTTAATTTTTCGGAAATTGATTTTGTGGTCTTACCAAAATTTATGTTTTGAGCTTTGAAATTTTTGAAAGAACTTTCGAAAATTTGTCTTCTTGACAAGACTATGTGATTTCAAACTGGTTTTGAAAATGTGACTGATATACATACGCATTTAGTGCATAGTGTATATCATGGTGAAGTTGTGAGTGTGACTCACGAACTGGATAATACCTCAGTATGGAACGATGAATAAAGATTCAAACTCCAGTATGGTAGTTGGTTATCCAGGGATGATCGGTTGATTGATCGGATAAGAAGAATATGCTACAGGATGTAGAATTCATGCACAGGATGTAATTTTGGAACTGCGGTTTTTTTTTGAAACTGATACATAGCCTGCATAAGAGAAGCATTCCTATTTCTATTTAGCCTTGAATTTGAAGTTCCACTAATCATTTGCGGGAAATGGTTGGAGATGGTGACCCCATGCTGATTGCTTTGAATATTGAGTGGTCGTTCCCACTCCATATATGAATTGGTATGTTCGTCGATTAGCGATTCGTTGTTCGTATGCCGAGGGGTATGTTCGCCAGCCGGGTGTGTTTCTTTGAGATCTACTGTACGTGATTGGTTTGTCGTTTTGAGAATGCTATTCTTTCGTATATCTGTTCTCGTGGTTCTGTGTTGACCGTGTTGGAGTTTATCATGGTGATGATATTCTCGATTAATTTATGGGTTGATCATTGCTGGTGATCATCTGAGCGTTCAGATTTTGTGTTGATATTTCGGGATTCGTTGCCATTGTGTTGGGCAGTTGTTTCATAGATGTATCGTGTATTATTGATTTGTATCAGCATTTGGACCTGATTGTGTAATCAGGCAGACAGGATTTGAAACGGATAGATTATTTCTTCCGAAGATGTTATATTTTTGTTGAGACTCATGGAATTGTGATCGTAAGCGTGTTTAAGCTTTACAGTGAAGTCACTTGCTAGTATCTCAGGGGATCGCCGACCTGCGTATTAGTAAGTATGCTGTTTCGGTTATTCGTGAATGATGTTGATTGATCGTTGTCGTGATGGTTTCGAATAATTTTGGTTGAACAGTTTGTTTGTTTTTATGACGGATTGCAAGTTTCGAGGACGAAATTTATTTTAAGTGGTGTAGTATGTAATATCCGGAATTTCTATTACTGTTGTTTAATATTATTTTATCCGAGTTATGTTGTACAGCGTGGAATCTGTACAGTATGGGTAAAATAATTGAAGGACCGAGACATCTGTATTGGTATAATTGTCGTACTTGGTCGACAATTGGATGTAAGAAGTATATGTATTCAGTATGCCGTATGTTCGTATTTTGTATGTTGAGACGTTGGACAAGAATAGCTGAAAATGGCTAAGTAACATTATTAGCGCACGCTAACAATCATGAGTAGTGCACGCTATCGTGCAGGCTTAGCGCACGCTACAGATATAAGATAACGCACGCTAATGCAGTCAGATCGGAAGGAATATGCGTGTGGACCAGGCCACTTTCGGCGCACGTTCTAATAAGTCAACGGATGTTGTAATGTAGTGTTAGCGCACGCTAATGCATGTTGATTAGCGCACGCTAACTGTATATCGGACAAAAAGGAATCTTATCCTCGTCAGCACTTTCGGCGTGTGGACCAGTCTTCGGAGCATACAGACAAACGAGTCAACTGATATTAGCGCACGCTAAATGCAAGGACTTGCGTACGCTGAGACAGTGTAAGTTACGTACGCTAATGCATGGGTATTACGTACGTAAGCTCATGTACGAAGCCATACAGTAGCCTCTGGACTACGATAGCGCACGCTAACAAAGTCAGTTAGCGCACGCTAAGGCCATAGCGCACGCTGAACATAAGGTTTAGCGCACGCTAGAAATATTCTTTATAAAAAGGGGAAGACGGGTGTTATGAAGCATTTCGTCCATTTCTTTCCTTTCACCCGATAGAGAGAACCTTGGGAGGATATTTGAAGTTCCTAAACACTTAGGGATGATCCTCTTTAACAAGATTAAATATGGAAATCATGGATTAAAGCTTTGTTCTTGAAATCATTGGTGATTCTTGGAAATGGATTTAACCTTGGAAATCAATCCATTCTTTCATAAAGGTAATCACTCTTCATCTTTGGATTTCGTTTTGGATTGAATGTTGATGTTCTTGAGTTGATGATTATTATATAAACAAGTTGACAAGCATGATTATGAGATAGATTACCGGAGTATGATGATATTAATATGATTCTTGTGATTTGGATTGTGTTGTTCGTTTTCTTGAGATAAGTGGATTAATCCTTCTCCTCAGTTTCGGATGTTGATGTTATTGTAGATGATTACTCTTTGTAATGGAAGATTAAGGAAGTGTGGTTACGTTCTTGATGTTTCGTGTATTAATATTAAGGAAGATGATATATGGATATAGAACTTGGATTATAAGTTGGATGATTGTTTATATGTTAAAGGATATCGGATTTCGTTGTTTTGGTAGCTTTGAACATGATTCAGAATCACTTAGTGGTCTTAAAATCGCCATAAGTTGATCGGTATCTGAAAAACATGCATCTGTACAGCATTAGCGCACGCTACGTTTACTGCCTAGCGCGCGCTAACGGGAGCAACTTAGCGCACGCTACATTAGGTGATTAACGTGCGCTAAGAAGACAGAAAGTGCAGTATTTTCGTGTTGTGGTTGTAAATTCGTGCTGGTTTGAGTAGGATTGATCCGACTAGTGTTTAATCGAGATATTGTCAAGCCGTTGGGTTTGTGGAATGGTTTTATCGATTGTTGATTGTTGTCGAACTTGTTGTTTATCGATTATTGTAATAGGTTGAGAATATTGATCGGTAATTACAACCGTGTGTTGCGGTCGAGCTCGAGAATGTTCGTAGATTGCTTTGGTCGGAACCGAGGAACTTGTAGATGACGGCAATGGATTTGGTAACAGCTTCCTCGTCATTGTATCGGTATCAAGGTAAGTTATTACTTGCTCAGTTTATAGTATTTAATGAATGGTTTCCGTTTCATTCGTGTATAATTCGTATAGCAATGTTTATAATCGTAATCACAGGAGATTTGGGATTATAAATCGTATTCGAGTTTTGGGAATCTAAATCATAATGTATATGATTTACTTTTGTTATTGGTATACTTGTATATGAGGATATATTGTGATAAAGACGAAGATATGAATTATCTGCAATCCATGATACTTTGGGCCGTCGAGTATTGAGGATAATGGTTCGTGATGGTTTAGACATTGAGATCGTTCTCGAAGGACTCGGGGCAAGTACTCTAATCATTTTTATCATTTGAGTCGATCATGTCGTGATACATTCGTGTATCGTTGTTGTCATGCATTTGTGCATTGTTGTTGTCGTGTATTGTGTACTGTTGTTTTGTGCAGTTGTGCATTGTTGTCATTTGTCCACCAGGGTTAGTCCGACGGGATCATCTTGGGATCTATGCTAGCGCGCGCTAGATCATCGGACAGGTTTTTCCACCATGGTTGGTCTGACGGGGTCATCGTGGGATCTAGGCAGTGAACGCTGGATCATCGGATTACCTACGTGTTGTTATTGTGCATGTGTATATTATGGGCTTGCCATAAGTATACATTGTCGTTATTGTTGTGATCATATTGATGTTGTCATATGAGTATGCATTTGTAGGTCTTGTGTTAGGACCATGTCCGTATGTTGTGTTAATCTGATCTCGGATTAGACTGACGTGATGGTAATGGTATTTCGGATCTTGAGGCATGTTCTGTATTTCCTTGGTACTTGTCTTTGATGGACAATCGATTATCATATTGGAATTGTCGACGTTATCCGATGGATTGAATTGGCCAGAGTTGGTATAATTTCCGTATCGCGAGTTATGATCATGTTTTGAGAACCTTGGGTATTGTTGAGATTCCATACAGATATTTTGGTATTATCTTATTGTGTTGTTAAGGATACGAATCGTGGATTTTCGTAAAGTTACGACGGTAAGATTACATTGGTCGTATTCTTACTTAGTATTTCCATTGATATGTAATTATTGACGTGATGTGATGGTTATCATTGTTGGATATTATGGCTGACCCCGTCGTGGGCTTTCTTTTTAGGTTCTTGGATTATCAAGCTTGTAGCGGTCGTGGAGAGATGAACTTCCCGGAGGATACTGGCTAGGGCATGTATTTGTGTATTGAGTTTCCTGATCAGTTCTTGTATTCCGCTGCTAGAGTATTTTAATCGTTTATCTTTTTCCGCTGCGTGAGTATTTTTAAAATAACCTATTGGTATCTGGTAACTTAGGTTACTTTGGAAATTGTTTTCTAAATTTGTTCTGTCGGTACGTGTAAGCGATAGCTTAACGTATGTTTTTAAACTGTTGAGTTTTGGCATTTTGGGCCTTGTGGTTTCAAATGAGATTTTACGACGGTTTGATAAATGGATTTATAAAGTCTTCAAATGTTTTAAATAGATAATATCGTCGTTAGCCTCTTGGACGTTTGTAAGTGTTTACGAAAATTTCCTTCAGGCTTGTGGGTTCCATCTCGGGGCCCACGGCGCTGTAATATTCCTAGATGGCTCTGGGGGTGTTACATCGTGTACCCAAAAGCTAAACACAAAACTCACACTAAATCTCGGTCGTGTACTTTCGTGTTCGTGTATTTTCGTGTCGTGTACTCAAAATGCAAACACAAACATGTTGGGAGTAGTTCCCTAGGACATTCGATGAGCCTAGATTTGTAACTGTCACGTCTAAATTAAGTTATTTAATATCATTTATTTCTCGTTGATTATTATAATCTGTGCATATTTAATATCATAATAATTGAAGAATAGTTATTCATGAATAATGAGATTATTCAAATGTCCCTGGTCCAATCGCATTGAGTGGAGACTCAAATGATTAATATACTAGTATAAGTTTGACTGATAATCATCAGTATGGTACGGATCAAACTTATGGGTATTGGTTGGAGAATCAATACTGGATAGACCCGTATTGAGATCACTGCATGGAGATGTCATAAGTGAATCTCAATATAACAGTATGTCAATAAATCCTTGAACCTGAGATTATCATAGAGTCCAACATGATAACTGTTATGCCTTGACGTAATCCAACATCATCATAAAGGTTAGTGATCGGGATTAGTGGGAGTCATGTAGAGGAAAATGAATAATCAAGATGGGGATTTGTCCCTCTCTTTAATGAGAGAGATATCTGGTGGCCCCCTCGATAAGTAGGACTAAGGAAATGCATGCCATGCTCAAATGAAGAGTCGTTTGATTCAATCAGTCTACTTAAGATCGAGAAAGCATTTGAACATAATAAGTATGACAATTTCCATGACTTAGTTCAAATATGATATCGCGCGACAAAGGGATTTGACACGTTAAATGGTTTAATAGACAATAAACTTATATTATTTGGTTGGTCATAATGTCTTGCTAGAGAGCGCTTATGATTTATTATTTAATAAGGTATTAATTAATTGTCAACATAATATAAGCCCTTGGGGTCACACATACGACAAGTAAAGACAAGCAAGAATAATCAAATAGATATAATATTGAATATTATATTTATTAAATAATGAGTAATATATAATATAGGATGTTATATATATTTTATTTAATTATATCAACTGAGAAAGATAAATATAATATTAGATAATATATATATATATATATATATATTAGAGGACTAAATAATAAGTAATATATAATATAAATAAGTTGAAGGGGCAACTAAGCAAATACTGAAGTTTGACTATAGGGTTTACTTAATATAAATAAAGGGTCTTGGACAAAGAGTTGTCATAAGAAAAATTACGCAACCCTAGTTTTTGTAAGATAAAATCGGCCATCCCTTTTTCTCTACAGTTGGGCCGAATTACTCTCAGTCCGGGAAGTCCGTTTCGTCCATCTCCCTCTTCTTCCCTTAATTGATTTTGAGCAATAGTATAAATCTTCTAGCAAGGAATTATTTGTTGTACTGTTTATCAACATTATTCGTAAGGATATAGCAATCGGCTTGTACCCGTTGTTCGTGTTGGGATTCGGTGAATAAAAACGAGTTACGCAGCGGAAAATAAACCGTTCCAACCGGATAAAACCAAACCCCAAAAACGTACTGATCAAGCATCATATAAATAAATAAAAATAACGAGGATGATAATCAAAGTATACTTACCCTCGTAGTCCTTTGATAATATAATCTTCGAAGAAAAACCCGAACAAGCTTTTTCGGTTATCGACATGAACACGAATCTAATTCGTTGTACCTTGTTGAATGATGCAACACCGAAACTGCCGAATGTCTCTATATTATCACTCGTCGGATATTGATCGAAAAATAAAATATCAATTCGTTCTCAAAGAACACGGCTAGGAATTGATACGGTATTTTTCTTCTTTTCTCTTCTTCCTTTTCTTTCTCTCAAAGATGAACAGAAAAAGAAAATAATTTTTTCCCTCCCCTCTTGTGAACTCACGGCTGGAGATCAGATTTGTAAGGTGTGTGTGTGTGTTTGTTTTTCAACATTCTAAATGGTGTGATAAACCATATAATTTATATTACAAAGTGAGATCAAATGATGAGATTCTAAATCTCATCCATTTATCTTCATCCTTCATAAAATAAATCTATCACACCCTACACACATGCAGGACACCTTCCATTGCATGGGGGGAGAGCGCTACTAGAGTATGGTGAGAAAACGAGCCGAGCCACTCGGTTCGTGTACCGGACATTCGCGTGTCTAATCAGTTAAGTACACTTTGTTTTATCTCAAATGTATTTATACTTAATTAATTAATCCAATTAATTAATTTTATCAAATACAAAAT
This sequence comes from Orobanche coerulescens, assembly GCA_033398695.1. Lineage (NCBI taxonomy): Eukaryota > Viridiplantae > Streptophyta > Magnoliopsida > Lamiales > Orobanchaceae > Orobanche > Orobanche coerulescens. The sequence continues at coordinate 20,247,934 of CM065805.1, read as the reverse complement.
TATAATAATATATTTTCAAGAAATAATTATTTATGAATTAAATTAATCATCCGGTAATTAATTTCAATTCACTAGACTGCATGATTTATCAAATAAATCTTATCTAATATCCAATATTAATAAGAGATAATAATTACATATTTATCCATCAAATATCCTTGTGCGCGACTCCATAGGTCCGTCTTAGTCGGTAATGGGAGGAATCAAAGAGTACGGGTAACACTAAGCCAGTTTAGTGCTCCGTAGCGTAACCCAACTAAGAACGAATGATCGGATAATTCAAACCATTATGTCCTGAATACTGTATACGTATAAACCCTTCAATCATATGTCTCGGTAAAGTATTAGGGTCACGGTAAAGTCAAACCCTATTGAAACTTGAATCTATGCACTTGATTAGTGCAAACTGAGATCATAGAGCTCTCGTGTATCAAATACAACTAGCTCTAAATGCTTTGGCCAAAGACTTATGATCTCATTTACCATTAACCGCATAGGACATTTACCTGCTCACTTACAAGAGAGAATTCTATCTTGGTATATAGTAGAGACTGCTACTTGCCCACTAAGTTGCATTTCGAGGTTGATCCCACCTACCGGTGATTGGATCGAACTACTTTAATGACTAACCTAATGTTACAAGCACATCTCCTACTGAAACCTCAAGTCAAAGGTCCATGTATACCTATCACAACCCTTTGATCCAGTTATTGACAAACCTTGAGTGATATCCATGTAACTGAATCGAGGTGAGTCGTGTTCGAGTATACTAATCTCATTAACATACCTATAATGTGTGGTCCCACTAACCCTTAGCGAAGACCGGCACTAAACATGTCAAAGTACACGTTATACAAGTCTTGTCTAAACTTATTGCCTAGTTAAGTTTTATCGACTTGCGAACTAGTTAAGCATTCGAGCTCTAAACACTTCCAGTGCCTATCTCCTTATCTCCATAAGGAGTAGAATGTTTGCTCTCAAATGCAAGGACTATTATTCTATATACCAAATCACAATACCAGTGATATACAATAATATAGAAATAATTATTGCCTTATTAAATATTCATAATTACAATACAAGATCTCCCACTTTCTCATCCTCTGAGTGGCATTCGAGGGCATATCCCTAACAATCTCCCACTTGCACTCAATGCCATAAACTATGGTATCGAATACCCATACTCTCCAGATGTCTCTCTAAGACCTTTTGAGATAGTGGCTTGGTAAGCAGATCAGCAACGTTATTTGCTGTGTCTACTCTCTGCAGTATAACATTTCCTTCCCGAACCATTTCTCTAACAAAATGATATTTTCTCGCAATATGTTTGGTATTGTGGTGAGCCCTAGGCTCCTTAGCCTGTGCAACAGCTCCGTCGTTGTCACAAAACAGCGTCACGGGATTCTCCACATTAGGAACCACTCGAAGTTCCTTTGTAAACTTCTTAATCCAAAAAGTTTGCTTGGCACTTCTCCAAGAAACTGCCCCACCATTCAGAGTGAAGATATACCCTGATATGGACATTTGAGCATCCATGTACCTCGAAAAATCTGAGTCTGTATAACCCATCACTCTAAGTTATCCACCGCCGTATGTAAGAACCAAGTCTTTAGTCCTCCTTAGGTACTTCATAATGTTCTTTACAGCAGTCTAATGTTCCTGTCCTGGATTTGACTGAAACCGACTTACTACGCTCATAGCATAGGCAATGTCCGGTATAGTGCAAATCATAGCATACATGAGGCTACCTACTTCCGAAGCATAGGGCACCTTACTCATTTCCTTTATGTCTTCCTCACTTTGCGGACACATATCTAAGGAAAGTTTTGCATCATGTTGCATAGGAAGGAACCCTCTTTTAGAATATTCCATCCTAAATCGCTTCAGGATCTTTTCTATATAGATGGCTTGGGAAAGACCTAACATTCTTTTCGCTCTATTCCAGTAGAGGCAAATACTCAGAATATAGGTAGCTTCTCCCAAGTCTTTCATTGAGAACTCTTTAGAAAGCCAAGCTTTCATAGAACTGAGCATTCCAACGCCATTTCCTATAAGTAGAATGTCATCTACATATAGTATTAAGAATGCAATTTTGCTCTTTTGGCTCCCTTTCTCTTTTGAACCATTGGGGCCTTGCCCTTTCCTTTATCGATCTTGGCTATTGGACCTAACTGTTTTTTGTTCTTTTTCTTCTTATTCTTGGACTTCCAAGTCCCATAAGAAATAACAAGTGCAGCTTCCTTTCCCTTTATCTTCATCTGAGACTCGGCAGTCGCCAGTTTGTTCATTAGACCAGCTAAGTTACATGCAATGTCATTGCAGTTGAAGTTCATGACAAATTGGGAAAAGGAGTCAGGAAGTGACTGCAGGATAAGGTCAGTTTGGATGGATGCATGCATCTGAAAATCAAGAGCTTCTAATCTCTCAATCATTGAGATCATTTTGAGGACATAGTCCCCAACCCTCTCTCCTTCCTTCATCCTGGCGCCGAATAATTGCTTCGATATCTCATATCTAGTAGTTCGACTATGCTTTCCAAAGATCTCAACCAGGTGCGCTAAGATGGCTTTCGAAGACGTCATCTTTTCATGGGCACATTGAAGCTCATTAGTCATTGAGCCTAACATGTACCCGCGAACTCTTACGTCGTCTTTTACCCATTTCTCATGGACATCGACATCTTCCTGATTGGCTCGGGTTCTTGCAGGAGCCGCTGGGATGTCTGTCTCCAAGACGTATTGTAACACCCCCGATATATTCAGGAATATTACAGCGCCATAAATCCTTTACATAATAATTTATAAGGCTGAAGAATTGAAAAGACGATAACCGATACCAATTAATGAAAATAACTGAAATGAAATACAAACAGTTCTGACCAATACTGATAATACAAATATCCAAAGGAAGGTATTAATACATCACCAAAATCCAAATCATTACAAACGACATCATACTCGACTACTAATTAAAACAACACAATCAACAAACGAATAAACCCGGCCAGAACATCACTCTGCACCCTCGTCGTCATGCAGCTCCAGTGGTTGTTTCCCTGCTCTCTTGGATCCTGAACATAAACAAATATTCACCCCCGAAGGGGTTAGCACAATGATACTAGTACAAGTATTACAACATATTATTCAACATCTCATGAAGAATAATGATAGCATGAATGACAAAATACCAACGAGGTTTCCTCCTACGAGAAACTTATAAATAACATACACAAATGCTAATCACAACATGATATCACAACATACACAAGGTAATTCCGACGTTCCAGCATTCACTGCCTAGAACCCACGATGATCCCGTCAGACCAACCCGTGGTGGAAAAACCCGTCCGATGATCCAGTGCACGCTAGCATAGATCCCCCGATGTTCCCGTCGGACCAACCCGAGGTGGACATACAACAACATATATGCACAACAATATGTATAACATCAATACATAGAACAATTAAAGTACTTGCCTCAATTTGATGACAAGAATAATACTTCCACGAATATCAAAACGCTCGAAGGTCACTCCCTTCGATCAATCACGTTGCTAAGCTCGAACCTTAACAAAAGAAATAATATAGAATTCATATCAAGTCGTACGAACATCTAACAATCCAAATTACAGTCGGAAGTTCATAAAATATAACCTGTCTGACTTTCTTAACGTACGTTACGTACCTTTGGTAGCATATGTTAAGCCTACTTCGTTAGCGTACGTAAACAACATGGTCTTAGCGTATGCTAACTTTGTATTGACAGTTCCTCTCTGATCAGTCGACTTGACTCGACTGATGATATAATGCACGTTACGTTCCAGGCATAGCGTACGTCAATTCATGCCCGATAGCGCATGTTAACTATAAAGCTTTAGCGCACGCTAAACATGTAGGACAATTCTTCCCTAGGTACTCGACTGTTCTAACTTTGATGAAACTTACGAAATCCTCAGTGTTTAATATACGTTATCTCCATGCCTATTACGTTCATCTTATTACGAATGATCTCACGGATTCAAACATCTTCGAGATACAAGGATACGTATAATCATCACAACACCATATTCCATCTTGATTACAAATCTCATACGAAGTTTACTGTTCTTAAGGTTGATGCATTAAATTCCAATATCATCATTACATCCCGATTTAACCATGAAGATGAACTAACAATTCCCAGCTCATAAGAAAAGATACAATCTTCTATGATTCTTTCCTAAGTTTGTCTAACAAAAGTGATATCAACTTTACGTCTACGACCAATATGATACATTATCAATATGGTTAATCAATCTCAGAATATTCCCCTCATCATTTCAACGTGGTAGGATGCTAATTATGATGTTTCCAACGATGATATCTTAAGCATAACATTCCAACTTCTAAACATGATGTTGTTTGGATAATTCATCAATGGAACCCAATATCTTGATAGCATAATCCTCATATCCTTAATAACACGAATCCAAGGTAGGAGATAGTATTAACATACCTTAAGATGAAGAAAACACTGAAACAATAGGTAGACTTCAACCCCGGTTGCTTGTGTGTCACTCCAAAGCGAGTTTCTTCTTCAATGATCAAGTGTAAGTACTCTCCAATCTTCAGTGATCATGTAGGGGTGGTCTATATGTGTTTAAGAAGTAGGGAAGGCTCTCTGGACTTCCAAAGAACGAAGAACAAATGAAGGAAACGTAAACCAAATGAAATGAGGGTGTTGTCCCTTATATAATGTTTCTGCACGTTAGCTGATTAGTGCACGCTATCTTACTGTCCTTAGCGCACGCTAATTAGCGTTGACCCCAAAATTGTCCAGGTTCACCCGCGGGAATCTTATCCGGACCCATGTCCTGGTCGGCGCATGTGCTAGCCGCCTAGCCCAATAATTGACTGTCTAGCGCACGCAAATCCTTCATTCGTAGCGTGCGCTAGTTTTAGCCGATAACGTATGTTAAGCTACATTCTTAGCATACGTTATCACGTGTTTGCATGAGAAAATTTACATGATGCTATACTCATGTACAAGGATACAAATACGAGAAATATCATACTCCAATTATCGAGATCACAATTCCGAATAATACAGGGTTCAACAACAGATGAAATACACAGTCATAAATCTGGATATTACATACTCTCCTACTAAAAAGGGAGTTTCGTCCCGAAACTCAAGACGAAAATAACTCTGGATATCTGGACTTCATGCTATTTTCCGTTTTCCAAGTGGCTTCTTCCACTCCATGGCGTGACCACTGGACCTTGACCAATGAGATCGGTTTGTTTCTCAATTGCTTAACTCGGCTCTCGAGTATCCTGATCGGTCTCTCTTCAAACGTGCCATCCTGAGCGACTTCGATCTCGCCGAAATCAATGAAATGACTAGGATCTGGTATATACCTCCGTAACTAGGATACATGGAACACGTTATGAACATGGCTCAATGACGGAGGTAATGCCAATCTGTAAGCCAACTCTCCGACTCTCTCAAGAATCTCAAACGGTCCGATATATGTCGGACTCAATTTCACCTTTCTTCTGAAACAAAAGATTCCTTGTCTAGGAGAAACCTTTAAAAGTACGTGATCTCCAGTACTAAACTCCAATGGGCGACGGCATATGTCTGCATAAGACTTCTGTCGACTCTGGGCGGTCAACAGTCTTTCACGAATCAAGGCTATCTTCTCTCGTGTCTGTACGATCAATTCTGATTCCGTCCCGATCAAATCTGATGAATCGTCCCAACATAGGGGCGATCTGTATCTCCTCCCGTATAATACCTCAAACGGTGCCATATTAATGGAGGCATGCCAGCTATTATTGTAGGTGAATTCAATCAACGGCAGATGATCCTCCCAATCATTTGACCAATCTAAGGCACAAGCCTCAGCATGTCTTCCACCGTTTGGATAGTCCTCTCGGATTGTCCGTCTGTCTGTGGATGATAAGCTGTACTGAAGTTCAACTCAGTCCCCAAGGCCTTATGAACTGCTTTCCAAAAATGAGACACAAAATGGCCGTCTCGATCAGAAATAATGGTCTTTGGCGTGCCATGCAATTGGACTATCTCTGAAATAAATACTCGTGCCAACCTCTCGGGTCCCCAAGTGTCCTTAATGCTTAGGAAATGAGCTGATTTGGTTAGATGATCAACTATCACCCAAATCATGTTCATTCCTGTCTCGGTTCTCGGCATATTAGTGATAAAGTCCATAGATATGTCCTCACACTTCCATTTAGGAATTGGGAGCGGCTTCAGCATTCCGGCAGGTCGTTGATGCTCGATCTTAACCTGCTGACAAGTCAAACATTTTGAGACATAATCCGCTACATTTTTCTTCATGTTGCCCCACCAAAAGTTCTGTTTCAGGTCCTTATACATCTTACTAGTGCCCGGGTGGATAGAATAGGGCGTGCTGTGAGCTTCCTTCATAATTGTCTGCTTCAGAAAATCGACATCGGGAACACAAAGTCGGTTCTGGAATCTCAATACTCCATCATCATGAATTACAAATCCTTGGGCCTGTCCTCTGATCACTTCATCACGTAACCAAATCATCAGAGGATCATCTACTTGCTTAGATTTGATTTCTTCGGTTAACGATGAAGTTATTTCCATCTCACACAGTTGTACTTGGACTCTTTGCAACCATACTTCAATTCCTTCACGAATCAATTCTCGTTGAATGTCGGGCTGGGAGGTCAGAGTCTCCAGCATCTGAATAGAAACAGGCTTGCGGCTAAGTGCATCGGCAACTACATTCGCTTTGCCTGGATGGTAAAGAATCTACAAGTCGTAGTCCTTAATCAGCTCCAGCCATTTCCTTTGTCGCATGTTCAACTCTTTCTGACTGAAAATGTATTTGAGACTCTATGATCCGTGAAGATCTGACAGTGGTCCCGTACAGATAATGTCTCCAGATTTTCAAAGCAAAAACTACTGCTGCCAGCTCCAAATCATGCGTTGGGTAGTTCACTTGATAAGGTTTCAGCTGTCGTGATGCATAGGCGATCACCTTCTCATTATGTATCAATACACATCCGAGTCCTTGGTTCGAAGCATCAGTGTAAACTATGAATCCTCCAGTTCCTTGTGGGAGTGCTAAAATCGGTGCTGTCGTCAATCTCTTCTTCAATTCATCAAAGCTTTTCTGGCACATCTCATTCCACTCAAACTTTTGAGTTTTCTGCAGTAGTCGAGTAAGTGGGCGGGTAATTTTGGAAAACCCTTCCACGAATCGACGATAATATCCAGCAAGTCCTAAGAAACTCCGGACTTCTTTCACGTTCTTAGGAGGCTTCCAATCCATAACTGCTTCGATTTTCTGGGGGTCTACTCGGACTCCTTCTGCTGATACCACATGACCGAGGAACGTTACTTCCTTTAGCCAAAATTCACATTTAGAAAGCTTGGCGTACAATTGCTCGTTTCTCAGAAGGTTCAAAACGATCCGCAGATGATGAGCATGCTCTTCTGGGCTCTTGGAATAAACTAGAATGTCATCAATGAACACGACCACAAACTTGTCCAAATACTCTATGAACACACGATTCATCAATTACATAAACACAGCAGGTGCATTAGTGAGACCAAACAGCATCACTACAAACTCATAGTGTCTGTAGCGAGTTCTGAATGCTGATTTCGGAACATCAGATCCCTTAATCATCAACTGATGATATCCTGATCTCAGATCGATATTAGAAAACATGGTTGCTCCTTGTAACTGGTCAAACAAATCATCAATCTGTGGCAACAAATACTTGTTCTTAATCGTCATCTTGTTCAGCTCTCGATAATCAATACACAGTCGAAGCGATCCATCCTTCTTTCGGACAAAATGAACTGGTGCAGCCAACTTGGTAGCTGATGCTCTTAGTCGGAAAACTACACAAGAGGTGATGGTATCCAGCATAACAGTTCAGCCCAAACTACAGCAAGAGATCAGGAGAAACAACACCGAAGTATGGGTACAACGTAGGCAAGGACGATTATGCTCAATCAATATACTTTCGTCCTTACTAGACGAGATACGTCTAGCACAGATGGAAGATCCTGAATTACGTGCGATTGGTGAAAGAATCGAGAAAGGGGATGTTTCCGACTATAAGATTCAGGGTGATCTGGTGAGGTTCAAGAACAGGATATGTATTCCACCGAATGACGGACTGAAGCAAACTATATTGAAGGAGGCGCACTCCACCCCTTATTCTATTCACCCCGGAGCAAGCAAGATGTACAAGGATCTAAGACAGAGTTTTTGGTGGAAGAACATGAAGTGGGAGGTTGCTAGGTTCGTCGCCCGATGTATGACATGCCAACAAGTGAAGATCGAACACCGCAGACCAGCTGGAATTTTGCAACCCCTACCTATCCCGGAGTGGAAATGGGAGAGCATATCAATGGACTTTCTCACTAAGCTACCTACGGCGGTGGGAGGAAAGGATACGATTTGGGTCATTGTTGATCGATTGACAAAGTCAGCACATTTCATTCCTATTCAAGAGACAACCGGGACAGAGCAAAGCATTATTTTCATCGTAGAAATCGTAAGGCTACATGGTGTTCCCTCGTCCATCATTTCGGATAGGGACACCGAGATATGTGTCTCGTTTTGGAAAGCCGTCCATAAAGCTATGGGGACACGAGATACACTTTAGCACGGCTTATCATCCTCGACAGATGGACCAGAGGCCAGGCGGACGATTCAAACCTTGGAAGATATGTTGAGGGCATGCGTGCTCGATTGGGGAAAGGATTGGGCTAGACATTTGGGGTTAGTGGAGTTCTCGTACAACAACAGCTGGCATGCAAGCATAGGCATGGCACCGTTTGAGGCCCTGTATGGGCGAAGATGCAAGTCACCGTTATGCTGGGATGATGCCTCCGACACCGCGGTTACCAAATTGGATCTTATCCAGGAGTCCATTAAGAAGATCTCTATAGTTCGGAAACACATGCTGGCCGCACAGAGCCGGCAGAAATCTTATGCCGAAAACCGACAGCGACCGTTAGAATTTACGGTCGGGGATCATGTTTGGGTCAAAGTATCACCTATGCGAGGTATTCGGCGTTTCGGCCAGAAGGGCAAGTTAAGCCCGAGATTTATAGGTCCGTTTGAGATATTGGACCGGGTAGGGAAACTCGCGTATCGATTAGCTCTACCGCCGCATCTGGATGGAGTGCATAATGTTTTTCACGTATCCCAGTTAAGGAAGTATGTCTATGACCCGAGCCACAAGCTCAATTTCGAAGAAGTGGAAATTTCGGATGACGCTACCTTTAGGGAGATACCGATCGCCATTCTGGATCGGCGTGTGAAGATGTTAAGAAATAAAGCCATACCCCTCGTGAAGATTCAGTGGTCGCACCACGGCACGGAAGAGGCGACTTGGGAGACCGAGTCGAGCATGAAGGAGAGTCATCCCGAGTTATTTTCTTAAGTTTCGTGACGAAACTATTTTAAGAGGGGTGATATGTAATACCTCCGGTATTCCATGCTTGATTACTTTGTACTGTGTGAATGTTTGGTAATGTGACGTCATTTCTATTTATGTATTCCATTGAGTGCTATATAATTGTACGATGTGAATGAAACGGGGATGACACACCTTGATGCCGTGGGATGATCGTTGGTGCGAATATGACGGTGGCCAACGTCTTGTTCCCCGATAATTGTTGACAAGCAGAAGGGATGGTCACACGAGATGGTTGGAATGTGGTTGAGGCTAAAATTTCTGTCTAACGCGCGCTATAACCTATGCCTAACGTACGTTAAATTTCAATGGTTACGTACGTTAAGGCAGCCACATTACGTACGTAACGGGTGGGTCGGTCTCCCGACCAGAATCTTTCTTTTGACACGGACAGGGCTACTTTCGGCGGGCTAGATGACAAACGAGTCAACTGTTTGTTACGTACGTAATGTCCCAAAATTAACGTACGTAACACTTGGGCACATTTCGGGCAGTGAGTTCTTTACGTACGTTGTCATCGCACTGTTACGTACGTAATACACCTTACGTACGTAACACTCTTATCGTTAACGTACGTTATCAAAATCCAGTTTTATAAAATGATAACTCCCTTCTTCATTTGTACGACCCAACACCACAAAACTACCACCCTTGGAGAAATTCCTAGCCCTATACCCGGTTCTTAAGCCTTAAACACTTGAATTAACATTGAGGAGGTGGATTCTTGAGCTCCGGTGAAGATTATCCAAGTCGTTCAAGTCACTTCTTGTTCTCCTCGTAGTTCTTGTGAATTCATCAACTATCTTCACTATTCTTCTTCCAATAAGGTAAGCCACCAATCCCTGGAGTTATATCTTCGATGTTTTCTTAGTTAATACTTGTTATATTGCGGGTATGGGTTAGATTTTGCTAAACTTCGTAGACAATCTTGTCGGATGAAATTGTAGTAACCGGAAATTCCGTTTCTTATATGTTTCGTTTCATGCAAACGAAATTTCACTTCAAATCATCACTAGGAATGTAAAAATTTACGAATCAATTGTGGGGGAAATTCGTAGTAATCCGTCACCGTATGTTCCATTGTTCGTAGTCACCCTCACCTTGTGATTTTTGACACTTAGCAAACTAAGGAAGTAATTCGATAGTATAATCAATATTGGTTGTTAAACCACCGGAGTTATTGTGCAATAAAATCCGTCGATTGTAGTTTTCGGAATATAGAATTGTATTAGAAAGCATAAGATTCGATTTCGCCATAATAATTCGTTGACAACCGAAGAATGGTAGGATTATCTTCTTGAGTAAATCGATATACCTAATGTTAACTATAAGATTGAACGAGATAATGGTACACGACACTTGAAAACTTGGAAACGACACTCATACCGACAATCAAAACTACATTAGGAATCCGGTTAGGAAAGGGAGGCTAGTTTTATTCATTATGATCCATACGAAGTGTTAATCGGATGTTTCGTGGCTAGGTTAAGCTCGAGCGGGCGTGGGGACTTCGTTATCATAAAGCACCTACTATCGGATCACAGGCAAGTGAAATCTTGCTCGTGAATTTCTAATATCAAATGTTATACCGTATGTGTGTACGTGCCATTTTGATAAAAGCCGACATTGTCTTTCTCTAAAGATGTTATAAATGGGCCGATGTGTTGGGGATAAAACCTGTATGGTACCCGTGTGGAAATGTGTTAGGGGGTAAGACCCGAATTGGGCACCTATGTTCCGGGGTATTCCCGTGTGGATACTTCCGTGACCCTTGGTTGCGACCTTGGGGGTTTATGTGATAAAGAGGGAGACACGTCGGTTGAATGATGAAATATTCCTTGTGATTACTAGGTACGGTAATTGCAAAAATGTCGTATATTGTTGTTAGTAGTTGTTATTTGATATGCATTCTCGACCACAGCAACTTTGGTATGACTCGTCATACTGTAGAATTGTTCATCATGTGCAGGACATTCCCGAGGGGTCCGGTCAGACTTGAGCGGTGTTGGAATTATCTCTAGCCGTTGCTTAAATTGGAATAAATTATTTTCTTTGGAAAAACATTTGTTGTGTAATAATTCTTCGAACTACATTTTTCCTTAAATCTTTCGTTTCACGTCATGTAACCCTTGAATTTAAAATTTTATCACGATTTTCTTAAAATGCCTATTTTTCTAACTAGCCTTGTGGGTTCCACGTGGGATTCACGGCACTGTAATACCTCGGGATATTTTGGGGGTGTTATCAGAGAGAAACTCCTGGTTTGAATAAACTTTCTCCGATTTCTTTTTCAAAGTCCAACACCCCAAGCGATCGAAGCTCCTCATGGGAATGCAAGTAAGCGATATGTGTGTGTTTCTATTTTGTGCAACATTTAATTGTAAACCATGCGTGGAACTGGCTTTAGATTAATACCGTTAGTGATGGCACGCCGAGGAGCTAGAAGGGTGGTGAATGACGCTCAGGTTTCCGCCGCGAACCACAATGAGGACGGGAACACTACCGAGACCCATCCTGCTGGGGGCCAGCCGCCACCAGTTAATCAAAATGATCAGGAGGCGGAACGCCAGAACAACAACCCGGGAGGCATGGATCCAACTTTTGTTCAGGCCCTTGCTCAGGCTATCGCCATGGGAATTGCTCAGGTCAATCAGGCGGAACGGATACCGGTCATCAATGTGGAAGAAAACGCAGGAAGGGATCGATGGTTGGGAGAGATGTGAAGGCTAGGCCTCCATTATTTGTGGGACGGGAGAGAAACACGTGGGCATCGGATTTACGAAATGGAGACCGCCTTCGAAGTAATCGGATGCCCAGAAAACAGAAAGGTGCCGCTCGGAATTAATCAACTTCGTGACACTGATGCACGATGGTGGAGGACTTACAGGCCAGATGACCGAGTGGTCGGGTGGACCGAATTTGCCCGACTACTACGGGCGAAATCGTCCCGGATCGGACCGACCGCTCGCGCCACGAGACTTTTCGATGCCGGCCCACGAACATGCCAGTGCAGAGATCATTCGGGCCTACCGAACCGAGCTAAGTTACATCTCCCGGATGGTTCCATCGAGAAGATCAACGAATATGCCATCTTGCATGAGAGGTTACGGAGGATGTACAACGCTATGCCGCCGGATTTCACCGCACTACCACGAGCATACGAGGACGTAGTCACAACATATGCCGGTACAGCTTGTTAATACCGACATCGGGCATAACTCGAAGAAGCGAAGACATCGATTCAGCACAGGAGCAACAACAAAACGAATTCAGGGCCCGCATCTTCTTTCAAGTCGGCGGTTTCGTACCAACAGAAGGGTGTATCTGATCGGCCTTACCGTAGGGACTGTTTCAATTGTGGCATGACCGAGCATACTAAGGATCGGTGTCAGAAGACGGCTACCAAATGTTTCACTTGCGGAAAGAGTGGACACATGTCTCGTTATTGCTGGCGGGCCAATTCCACTCAGAGCCCAGCTTCGCAACCAAGTCAACAAGGCTCTGTGCAATCCCCTAGGACGCCTGCTGTTTCCAACTACCGAGCTCCATCCCACCAGAACCAACCACCACTGCACGGTGCCGGACGAGGCCGTGGGCGCGGCGGAGGTACCTCGTCCTTCTCGGAGTCAGTGCCGTCTCGTGTATTTGAGCTGAGGGCTACAGATGGTCAGCCCGCGCCAGCTATTTCAGGTACTCTTCTTGTTAACTCTCAGCTAGTGCATGTACTATTTGATACAGGAGCCACCCATTCGTTTATATCTGTGGAATGTGTTGAACGCTTAAATCTTGTTTGTGTACCTTGTGATCCCTTTACCGTAAAACTACCCTAGGGTAGTAGATTAAGCGGCGATCAAAAGGTTCGAGACTGTCGGATCTGCATCAACGATCACAGCTGGACCGCTAATCTTATGGTCTTCCCGCTCCAGAATGAAGATATCATATTAGGTATGGACTGGATGCCATTGCACAGAACGATCTTGGATACCTACCACCTGACTATCTCCATTTCGGCTCATGATGGTACCACACATGTCATCTGTAACACCCCAAACTAGGCGGATATTACAGTGCCGTAGATCCCCAACTGGGACCCACCAGGCAAATGAAAATGAATGAATTACACAAGATAAATGTAGTACCGAACTACATTACAACAATAATTACTCCGATGAGGAGTTTAGTTACGACATACCAGGACAATACCGAATACTAGTGTATTTTATATGAAGATAAAATACACAACACTGAATGAAACGGAGTATCCAAATGAAAATCTGCAGCGGAAAATAAAGGACAATAATATGAATAACTGAAAGATCGGGGCCCCCTACTAGTATCACTAGGACTCCTCGACATCAACATGCTATTCCCGTGCGTTTGCCTTGCCATGACCTGAAAAACAAAATCCCCAAACGGGGTCAGTTACAAAGAACAACAATCCTCAAGGGTTGAAAAATACACAATCATGATTTAATCTAGTTAAGAAATATTCTTAGTTATGAATTACGCTGAAGAGGAGTATCATAGTACGCCCGTAATGTTCTGTGCAAGTGTACAACACCCGTCCGTGTACCTAATTAGTCTCACGAGACAATATGACCCGTGTGCACGGTCTAATGTATCGGTGAACCCAATACAATAACCATCGTGTGCCCGACTAAAAATTCCACACAGACACACCCGACCACGCAATATGAACCCAGAAGGTCACATGAACGAGAATGACCATAATGAATATCATTGAATAATAATTAGACAAGGCCAAGATTGTCTCACCGAGAAGAGAGTAATCATGAAATGAATGATAGCTCAACGAAAAGATTGGAACCGCGTTCCTTATGAAGTGATTAATTGACAATAACAAGTTTTAATATGATTAATACAATGATGAATGAGTTATGATTATGAATGATCAACAACAAAAGGTATGAATATCCTTTTAACCGAGTAAGAATTAACTTACCCAACACCGATGAAGAATGTCCGTCCACGAACAACGTCCTAAATGAAGTGTCGCCGCACGAACAACCTTAATTCAATACAATTACCGACAATCCGATCAATATACGAATTAAACACGAATATAACGAACTCAAAAGCGTCGATACGATTAAACTAAGTTCATTGGGGCATTATATCGAATACGTTGTATCCAAACTCCGATTGTTTACAATCAAACCTCGATATCCCAATATCAAAATCCCCAAGAAGTGTTTCAAACCAACAAAACATCTCCAATACGATCAATAATCCGTTATGAATATCCAAAAATGTGATTATAACAACAATTAGTCGAAAATCCCCAATTCCAACTCGATATTCAAAGTGTTCTTGAATAAACCCTCAATAATCCAATGAATCCTTATACAAACTCATAATCATATACATATCCCTTCATATATCATGATTATAACGTCCAAAACATCCTATTTCAACACAAAATCGAAGTCCAAAGTGTTGAAGGAATTACCTCTTGATGATCCAAGTGCTATAATCCGAAGAACACGCGTTAGATTGATTGTCCGGGCTTCACGATCGAAAGGAGATGAAAAAAATCAAACACCCAAATGATTTGTGAAGGAAAAACCCTCCCTCAAGCCTTATCTCTCGGTTGAAGGTGAAGAAAAGGAAGAAAAATGGGCTGAAATGCTGAAAAAATGAATTTATAGGGAGTTGACTGCCTGCCGGACACGGCCCGTGCCGATCGGCACGGTCGTGTCGCATACCGGCCGATTGGCGACAGTGACTCGGCCGTGTCACCGCTCGACACGGTCGCGGCGCGGAGGGCCTCCCGACGATGACCCGTCAAGCGGCGACTTCGGCATGACTCGGCCGTGCAGGCGACACGGTCGGGCGTCTTTGGCGATCGGTTACGGCTTATCCGGAAAGTGCGACTCGGCCGTGCTGCACGACACGGTCGGGTCCTGAGGCGAACTTCGGCACTTTCCGGACGAGTACGGCACGGGCCGTGTCGGACGACACGGCCGAGTTCGTTCGGCAGTGATCGGCCAATGAGCGGTTGAGCTAAAACGACCATAACTCTCTCGTCCGGACTCCGATTGACTCACCGTTTGAACCATTGGAAAGCTAACTCGATGCTCTATAATATTGCAAAGATTTAGAATTTTTGGAGTTACCAAAAATTAATGGTGATCTAACAAAGTCGAACTCAAATGAGGAAAGTTGAAACAATGAACAATAACGATACACAACTCGAAGTTTTTCCGAACGGTGAACACGGTGAATGAATATGATTGATGAATGATTATAATTGAGTGAAAATCCACTGAGTGACAATCACCGAATGAAATTACTGAATGACAATGACTGAATTACAACCGGGTATTACATACTCCCCCCCTTAAAAAGAGTTTCGTCCCCGAAACTAAGGGTCAAACAACTCGGGATAACTCTCCCGCATTTTCTCCTCGGTTTCCCCAGTGGCCTCTTCGACTCCGTGTCTAGACCACTGAATCTTGACTAAAGGGATCGTCTTGTTCCTCAACTGTTTGATTCGCCGCTCTAACACTCGTACAGGACGCTCCTCGTACGAATGATCATCCGCGATCTCGATTTCGTCGAATTGAAGTATGTGACTCGGGTCGGCAACATACTTCCGCAACTGAGAGACGAAACACATTACGAATTCGGCTCAACGCCGGAGGTAACGCCAATCGATAAGCTAACTCGCCTACTCGATCCAAAATTTCAAACGGTCCAATGAATCTTGGGCTCAACTTCCCCCGTTTTCCGAAACGGAAAAATACCTCGACTCGGGGATATCTTGATCAAAACATGGTCACCCGTCTCGAACTCTAGTGGTCGACGACGATTATCCGCATACGATTTACGCCGACTGAAATCAACATACGACTCTTGATCAAAGCTACCTTCTCCCGGACGGCTATAAGCATATCGGGCTCGGTGCCGATTGATTCTAACAAGTCATCCTAACACAAAGGAGATCGACAAAGACGACCGCACAAGGCCTCGTAAGGTGCCATCTTAATGGAGGCATGCCAACTATACTGTACGTGGACTTAAACAACAAGAATTGGGCTTCCCCATCGTCTACTAATCGAGGACGCATGCCCTCAACATGTCCTCTAATGTCTGAATAGTCCTCTCGATTGTCCGTCGGATTTGAGGATGAAAAGCGATCGAGATTAAGCTGAGTTCCCATAGCACGATGAACTGATTTCCAAAAATGGGAAACAATTCGTCCGTCACGATCGGAAACGATACTCTTAGGAGTACCGTGCAGTCTCACTATCTCCTTGATGAACAACTGATCCAGTCTCTCGGGACCCCACAAATCCTTGATCTCAAGGAAATGAGTTGATTTAGTTAAGCGGTCCGCGATCACTCAGATCGTATTTATGCCACGATGACTCGTCGGCAATTCGTGATGAATTCCATAGAAATGTCTTCCCACTTCCATTCCGGAATAGGGAGCGGTATCAGCATACTCGCCGGTCGCTGAGGTTCCATCTGGACTTGTTGACAGGTTAAGCATCTCGAAACAAATTCTGCGACTTCTCGCTTCATATTACTCCACCAGTAATTTTGTTTCAAGTCCTTGTACATCTTGCTGGACCCCGGATGAACAGAATAAGGGATAGCATGAGCTCCTCTCAAAATAGAGTTTTTCAACTCGACATTCGCCGGTACGCACAACCGGTTCTTAAACCTCAAAAGTCCATCCTCGTGGACCAAGAATCCAGGGGCTTTCCCCTGAGCCACATCTTCACGAATGCGCAACAATGCTGGGTCTGAACCCTGATTCTCCCTGATTGCATCCTCAGAGATGATGAAATCTCTAACATACAAAGCTGTCCCTGAACTCGCTGAAGCCAGACCTCGATCTCGGGTCTAAGGAATTCCTGTTGAAGCTCCTTCTGAACTGTTAAACGAGCAAGCATCTGCTCCTGAACGGACTTACGACTCAAGGCGTCGGCGACAACGTTCGCCTTGCCCGGGTGGTAAAGGATCTCGATATCAAAATCTTTGATTAGTTCCAACCACCGCCTCTATCGCATATTTAACTCCTTGTGAGTAAATATATACTTCAACTCTTGTGATTGGTGAAGATCTGACAAGTGATTCCATAAAGGTAACGACGCCAAAATTCCAACGCGAAAACCACGGTTACTAGCTCCGGCCGTGGGTTGGATAATTAACCAGCTAATCCGAGGAAACATCGGATTTACTTAATATCTTTCGGAGGTTGCCAATCTCGGATAGTCTCCGACTTCTGAGGGTCGACACGAACTCTGTCATACGAAATTACATGCCCGAGAAAGTCACTTCGGACCTCCAGAACTCACATTTGGAAAACTTTCCATAAAGTTGCTCTCGTCTCAACACGTCGAGAACCTGAAGAAAATGAACCTCGTGTTCCTCTCGGCTAAGAGAATAAATCAAAATGTCGGCGATGAAGACAACAACAACTGATCTAAAAAGTCGATGAAAACCCGATTCATTAACTCCATGAATACCACAGGTGCAATAGTTAGCCCGAACGGCATAACTACGAGCTCATAATGACCATAGCGTGTATGAAACGCTGTTCTCGCGATATCCGACTCTCGAATCCGCAACTGGTGATATCCAGATCTTAAGTCGATCTTGGAAAATACTGAAGCTCCCTGAAGTTGATCTAAAAGATCATCAATACGAGGTAAAGGATACTACTCTTGATCATCGCCCTGTTCAACTCTTGGTAATTAATACACACATGAGACGAGCCATCCTTCTCCTTGACAGATCACACAGGTGCTCCTCACGGGGACGCAATCGGTCGGAGATGACCTTTCTCGAACTACTCCTCAAGTTGAATCTTCAACTCATGCGTTCTAGTCGGGGCCATCCGATACGGTGCCTTCGATAAATGGGACGTACCGGCTCCAACTCACTCCTGAATTCCCTTACTCTATGTGAAGGCAACCAGATAACTCGTCTGGAAATACATCGTCAACCGATGACAATGATACTACGAATGATTGAACATTTCGATTGCCCTAGAATGGTCAATCGATAAAAAGAGATACCAATAATGATTGAACAACTCGATTGCCTTAGAAAGGTCAATCGATGAAGATGATATAATGAATGTTTGAATAACTCGATTGCCTTTGAAAGGCCAATCGATAAAAATAATACAATGAATGATTGAATAACTCGATTGCCTTAGAAAGGCCAATCGATGAAAATGATACAATGAATGATTGAATGACTCGATTGTCTTAGAAAAGCCAATCGATGGAAATGATACAAGGAATGATTGAATAACTCGATTGCCTTAGAAAGGCCAATCGATGAAAATGATGCAATGAATGATTGAATAACTCGATTGCCCTAGAAAGGCCAATCGATGAAAATGATACAAAGAATGATTGAATAGTTCGATTGTGGAATTTCTTCGCTTCCGCCATAATAAAAATTCTACTGGAACAACGGGGATTACTTCCCTGAGGCACACATTCGACAACTAACGACGGAAAGATAGCGACCAAACGCTATCAAACACTGAGGATAGTGTCGAGACGGTCAAACCAACTAATACCGAAAATTACATCGTCCTAAGATAAATTCACCACGATTAGATCCATCAACCAATCGCGGTCATTAAGTAGGACTATACCGAAATAAGTCTATTCAAGCATGATTCGAAAATGAATGAATGCGGTGTACCGGATGAAAAGGTACACACAAGTTGAAATAAAATTACGAGTATACCGAACTCGTACGGACCACCGGATCGTCGATCCTCCTCATCATATGAATCTGGGACTTGCTGGTCCCCGAACCGGACGCTCCCGTCTGATAAATACGAGCTCCAACTCTATTTGCTTCCATTGTCTTAAACGACGATGACAAAGCAGTCTGATTCTGAAACGCTGGTTGCTTCGGGGCCTGAGATGCCGCCGGAGTCGACTTGGAGTCCCTTCGGCAAAAACGGGCCTTATGCCCAAAATTCCCACAATTATAGCACATGATAGGCTGTCTCGGACACTTGGTGCTGACATGACCAAGATCCCCACAGTTATAACAGGTGATGGCTGAATTGGCCGCTCGTGACTGAGATCCCGCACGATTATGCGCCGTAGGAGGTCGCTCAGAAACGATAGGACTCACACGAGGCTTCTTGAAGGTTGACTGACCGCCTTCGGATAGATTACGCTTCGTTGATTTCCTGTTGACATATGCAGGTTGCTGCTCAGCAATTTCCTTATCAGCTGGCTCGTACGGGAGAGTTCGCTCGATTAATCCGGCCAGAGTGGCGCAATGATGATTGAGCAACTGCACATGGGTCATCATGGCCTGCATAAAAGTGAGTGGATCAACCCGAACATCTTCTGATCGAGCCGAGTCCTGGGCACGATTTCCCGGCAGCGAGTGATTATTTCTCGGATTTCGGTCCGCACCGCGGCCTCTCCCTGTGCATCCCCTGACAGCTCTCTCCATACTGAAGTAGGAAGGTCGCATAATGATTATATTTCCCGCATGATTAGCACGTTATGATTATGTCATGAGATAATGAAAATGAGTATACATGCTCTAACTTAGTGATTATATGAATGATTTACTGAAGTTACATGATTATCTGATGAAATTCTTGAAATGATTATCTTGAATAACTTAACAAGATTGATAATATGATCATCCAGATTGACCACTGGATAATGAAATGAATTGAGTAATTAATGAGTTAACATGATCGTTCTAATCACAATGAATGATGATGTTTGAGGATTGTTAATTGATGAATGATGAATGAATGACTATTGCCAGAAATTATACCATGGCGTTAGAAATCTTACAGTTCTTCCGGTCTGATTGGCTCGGCATTTGCACAGGTCACACGTGACGCGAAAGTCCAATGATACTAGTCTGATGACGATGATTTCAAATGAGACATGACTCGGAAGGTAGTATTCAAAACCACGCTCCGATACCAACTCTGTAACACCCCAAACTAGGCGGATATTACAGTGCCGTAGATCCCCAACTGGGACCCACCAGGCAAATGAAAATGAATGAATTACACAAGATAAATGTAGTACCGAACTACATTACAACAATAATTACTCCGATGAGGAGTTTAGTTACGACATACCAGGACAATACCGAATACTAGTGTATTTTATATGAAGATAAAATACACAACACTGAATGAAACGGAGTATCCAAATGAAAATCTGCAGCGGAAAATAAAGGACAATAATATGAATAACTGAAAGATCGGGGGCCCCTACTAGTATCACTAGGACTCCTCGACATCAACATGCTATTCCCGGCGTTTGCCTTGCCATGCCCTGAAAAACAAAATCCCCAAACGGGGTCAGTTACAAAGAACAACAATCCTCAAGGTTTGAAAAATACACACTAATGATTTAACTGAAGTAAAGAAATATTCTTATTTATGAATTACGCTGAAGAGGAGTATCATAGAACGCCCGTAATGTTCTCGTGCAAGTGTACAACACCCGTCCGTACCTAATTAGTCTCACGAGACAATATGACCCGTGTGCACGGTCTAATGTATCGGTGAACCCAATACAATAACCATCGTGTGCCCGACTAAAAATTCCACACAGACACACCCGACCACGCAATATGAACCCAGAAGGTCACATGAACGAGAATGACCATAATGAATATCAATGAATAATAATTAGACAAGGCCAAGAATGACTCACCGAGATGAGAGTAATAATGAAATGAATGATAGCTCAACGAAAAGATTGGAACCGTCGTTCCTTATGACTGAAGTGATTAATTGACAATAACAAGTTTTAATATGATTAATACAATGATGAATGAGTTATGATTATGAATGATCAACAACAAAAGGTATGAATATCCTTTTAACCGAGTAAGAATTAACTTACCCAACACCGATGAAGAATGTCCGTCCACGAACAACGTCCTAAATGAAGTGTCGGTCGCACGAACAACCTTAATTCAATACAATTACCGACAATCCGATCAATATACGAATTAAACACGAATATAACGAACTCAAAACGTCGATACGATTAAACTAAGTTCATTGGGGCATTATATCGAATACGTTGTATCCAAACTCCGATTGTTTACAATCAAACCTCGATATCCCAATATCAAAATCCCCAAGAAGTGTTTCAAACCAACAAAACATCTCCAATACGATCAATAATCCGTTATGAATATCCAAAAATGTGATTATAACAACAATTAGTCGAAAATCCCCAATTCCAACTCGATATTCAAAGTGTTCTTGAATAAACCCTCAATAATCCAATGAATCCTTATACAAACTCATAATCATATACATATCCCTTCATATATCATGATTATAACGTCCAAAACATCCTATTTCAACACAAAATCGAAGTCCAAAGTGTTGAAGGAATTACCTCTTGATGATCCAAGTGCTATAATCCGAAGAACACGCGTTAGATTGATTGTCCGGGCTTCACGATCGAAAGGAGATGAAAAAAAATCAAACACCCAAATGATTTGTGAAGGAAAAACCCTCCCTCAAGCCTTATCTCTCGGTTGAAGGTGAAGAAAAGGAAGAAAAATGGGCTGAAATGCTGAAAAAATGAATTTATAGGGAGTTGACTGCCTGCCGGACACGGCCCGTGCCGATCGGCACGGTCGTGTCGCACAGCTGGCCGACAGTTGGCCGACAGTGACTCGACCGTGTCCTCGCCGACACGGTCGCGCGCGCGAGGGCCTCCCGACATGACCCGTCCGACAATGACTCGGCATGACTCGACCGTGCCGTGCGACACGGCCGGGCGTGGCCGGGATCGGTTACGCTTATCCGGAAGGGTGCGACTGCCGTGCTGCACGACACGGTCGGGTCCTGAGGCGAACACTTCGGCACTTTCCGGACGAGTGCGGCACGGGCCGTGTCGGACGACACGGCCGAGTTCGTTCGGCGATGATCGCCAATGAGCGGTTGAGCTAAAACGACCATAACTCTCTCGTCCGGACTCCGATTGACTCACCGTTTGAACCATTGGAAAGCTAACTCGATGCTCTATAATATTGCAAAGATTTAGAATTTTTGGAGTTACCAAAAATTAATGGTGATCTAACAAAGTCGAACTCAAATGAGGAAAGTTGAAACAATGAACAATAACGATACACAACTCGAAGTTTTTCCGAACGGTGAACACGGTGAATGAATATGATTGATGAATGATTATAATTGAGTGAAAATCCACTGAGTGACAATCACCGAATGAAATTACTGAATGACAATGACTGAATTACAACCGGGTATTACATCATCAGCGGACGTGAACATTTTAGTACAAAAGGTTCTCTCAGCATTATCGCATCAGAAGCCTCCTGCAGCTCTCGAAATGAATACTACTGGTGTTATGTTCTTCGAGAGGACACTTCACAACTTGCAATCACAAACATTCCGGTGGTGAATGAGTTTCCAGACGTTTTTCCTGATGAACTACCAGGGCTGCCACCGCACCGAGAAGTTGACCTTGCCATTGAACTCGAATCGGGAACGAGACCTATTTCCAAAGCTCCTTACAGAATGGCACCGGCCGAGATGAAGGAATTAAAGATACTGACAAAATCTGTTGGAGAAAGGGCTGATCCGCCCAAGCACCTCGCCGTGGGGCGCGCCGGTACTTTTCGTTAAGAAGAAACATAACTCTCTACGGTTGTGCATCGACTACAGGGAGCTGAATAAGGTTACTATCAAGAATCGTTATCCGCTACCAAGGATTGACGACCTCTTGGATCAGTTATAAGGGGCAGTCGTGTTTTCAAAGATCGATTTACGGTCTGGATATCACCAATTGAGAATTCGGGAGGAAGATATACCCAAGACTGCATTTCGGTCGAGGTATGGGCATTACGAATACATCGTGGTATCATTCGGGTTGACTAATGCCCCAGCCGTTTTCATGGAACTGATGAATAGAGTTTTGATTGATTTCCTCGATAAATGCGTGGTGGTTTTTATCGACGACATCCTGATATATTCTCGAAGCCGACAGGAACATGAGGAACATTTGAGGCAAGTGCTGGGCATGTTAAGACAACACCAACTTTATGCGAAACTGTCCAAGTGTGAATTCTGGATGCCGGAGGTAAATTTTCTCGGACATGTTGTTTCGGCAGAAGGTGTCAAGGTCGACCCACAAAAGATTGAGACAATAACGAGTTGGGAACCACCGAAGAATGTCAAAGAGGTTAGGAGCTTCCTAGGATTGGCGGGATACTATCGAAGATTCGTCGAGGCTTTTTCCTGTATCGCCCGACCGTTAACGAACCTACTGAGAAAGAGCACCAAATTTGTATGGACTGCAGACTGCCAGAAGAGCTTCGACGAGCTCAAGAGTAGGTTAACTACTGCCCCAGTACTAGTGTTACCACAAGGTACAGAAGGATTCATTATATACACGGATGCATCCAAGCATGGACTAGGATGTGTCTTCATGCAGAATGGCAGAGTCGTTGCGTACGCATTCCGACAACTGAAGCCGTACGAAGTAAATTACCCGACACATGACTTGGAGCTATCCGCGGTGGTGCATGCCCTCAAGATTTGGAGGCACTATCTTTACGGAGTGACTTGCAAAGTTTTCACGGATCATAAGAGTTTGAAATATATCTTCACGCAGAGAGAACTAAACATGAGACAGAGGCGTTGGTTGGAGCTAATCAAGGACTACGATGTGGAAATTTCCTATCATCCCGGAAAAGCCAACATGGTAGCTGATGCTCTTAGTCGGAAAACTACACAAGAGGTGATGGTATCCAGCATAACAGTTCAGCCCAAACTACAGCAAGAGATCTGGAGAAGCAACACCGAAGTATGGGTACAACGTAGGCAAGGACGATTATGCTCAATCAATATACTTTCGTCCTTACTAGACGAGATACGTCTAGCACAGATGGAAGATCCTGAATTACGTGCGATTGGTGAAAGAATTGAGAAAGGGGATGTTTCCGACTATAAGATTCAGGGTGATCTGGTGAGGTTCAAGAACAGGATATGTATTCCACCGAATGACGGACTGAAGCAAACTATATTGAAGGAGGCGCACTCCACCCCTTATTCTATTCACCCCGGAGCAAGCAAGATGTACAAGGATCTAAGACAGAGTTTTTGGTGGAAGAACATGAAGTGGGAGGTTGCTAGGTTCGTCGCCCGATGTATGACATGCCAACAAGTGAAGATCGAACACCGCAGACCAGCTGGAATTATGCAACCCCTACCCATCCCGGAGTGGAAATGGGAGAGCATATCAATGGACTTTGTCACTAAGCTACCTACGGTGGGAGGAAAGGATACGATTTGGGTCATTGTTGATCGATTGACAAAGTCAGCACATTTCATTCCTATTCAAGAGACAACCGGGACAGAGCAGCTGGCTGTTATTTTCATCAGAGAAATCGTAAGGCTACATGGTGTTCCCTCGTCCATCATTTCGGATAGGGACACCAGATATGTGTCTCGTTTTTGGAAAGCCGTCCATAAAGCTATGGGGACACAGATACACTTTAGCACGGCTTATCATCCTCAGACAGATGGACAGACCGAGCGGACGATTCAAACCTTGGAAGATATGTTGAGGGCATGCGTGCTCGATTGGGGAAAGGATTGGGCTAGACATTTGGGGTTAGTGGAGTTCTCGTACAACAACAGCTGGCATGCAAGCATAGGCATGGCACCGTTTGAGGCACTGTATGGGCGAAGATGCAAGTCACCGTTATGCTGGGATGATGCCTCCGACACCGCGGTTACCGAATTGGATCTTATCCAGGAGTCCATTAAGAAGATCTCTATAGTTCGGAAACACATGCTGGCCGCACAGAGCCGGCAAAAATCTTATGCCGAAAACCGACAGCGACCGTTAGAATTTACGGTCGGGGATCATGTTTGGGTCAAATTATCACCTATGCGAGGTATTCGGCGTTTCGGCCAGAAGGGCAAGTTAAGCCCGAGATTTATAGGTCCGTTTGAGATATTGGACCGGGTAGGGAAACTCGCGTATCGATTAGCTCTACCGCCGCATCTGGATGGAGTGCATAATGTTTTTCACGTCTCCCAGTTAAGGAAGTATGTCTATGACCCGAGCCACAAGCTCAATTTCGAAGAAGTGGAAATTTCCGATGACGCTACCTTTAGGGAGATACCGATCGCCATTCTGGATCGGCGTGTGAAGATGTTAAGAAATAAAGCCATACCCCTCGTGAAGATTCAGTGGTCGCACCACGGCACGGAAGAGGCGACTTGGGAGACCGAGTCGAGCATGAAGGAGAGTCATCCCGAGTTATTTTCTTAAGTTTCGTGACGAAACTATTTTAAGAGGGGTGATATGTAATACCTCCGGTATTCCATGCTTGATTACTTTGTACTGTGTGAATGTTTGGTAATGTGACGTCATTTCTATTTATGTATTCCATTGAGTGCTATATAATTGTACGATGTGAATGAAACGGGGATGACACACCTTGATGCCGTGGGACGATCGTCGGTGCGAATATGACGGTGGCCAACGTCTTGTTCCCCGATAATTGTTGACGAGCAGAAGGGATGGTCACACGAGATGGTTGGAATGTGGTTGAGGCTAAAATTTCTGTCTAACGCGCGCTATAACCTATGCCTAACGTACGTTAAATTTCAATGGTTACGTACGTTAAGGCAGCCACATTACGTACGTAACGGGTGGGTCGGTCTCCCGACCAGAATCTTTCTTTTGACACGGACAGGGCTACTTTCGGCGGGCTAGATGACAAACGAGTCAACTGTTTGTTACGTACGTAATGTCCCAAAATTAACGTACGTAACACTTGGGCACATTTCGGGCAGTGAGTTCTTTACGTACGTTGTCATCGCACTGTTACGTACGTAATACACCTTACGTACGTAACACTCTTATCGTTAACGTACGTTATCAAAATCGATTTTATAAAATGATAACTCCCTTCTTCATTTGTACGACCCAACACCACAAAACTACCACCCTTGGAGAAATTCCTAGCCCTATACCCGGTTCTTAAGCCTTAAACACTTGAATTAACATTGAGGAGGTGGATTCTTGAGCTCCGGTGAAGATTATCCAAGTCGTTCAAGTCACTTCTTGTTCTCCTCGTAGTTCTTGTGAATTCGTCAACTATCTTCACTATTCTTCTTCCAATAAGGTAAGCCACCAATCCCTGGAGTTATATCTTCGATGTTTTCTTAGTTAATACTTGTTATATTGCGGGTATGGGTTAGATTTTGCTAAACTTCGTAGACAATCTTGTCGGATGAAATTGTAGTAACCGGAAATTCCGTTTCTTATATGTTTCGTTTCATGCAAACGAAATTTCACTTCAAATCATCACTAGGAATGTAAAAATTTACGAATCAATTGTGGGGAAATTCGTAGTAATCCGTCACCGTATGTTCCATTGTTCGTAGTCACCCTCACCTTGTGATTTTTGACACTTAGCAAACTAAGGAAGTAATTCGATAGTATAATCAATATTGGTTGTTAAACCACCGGAGTTATTGTGCAATAAAATCCGTCGATTGTAGTATTCGGAATATAGAATTGTATTAGAAAGCATAAGATTCGATTTCGCCATAATAATTCGTTGACAACCGAAGAATGGTAGGATTATCTTCTTGAGTAAATCGATATACCTAATGTTAACTATAAGATTGAACGCGATAATGGTACACGACACTTGAAAACTTGGAAACGATACTCATACCGACAATCAAAACTACACTAGGAATCCGGTTAGGAAAGGGAGGTTAGTTTTATTCATTATGATCCGTACGAAGTGTTAATCGGATGTTTCGTGGCTAGGTTAAGCTCGAGCGGGCGTGGGGACTTTGTTATCATAAAGCACCTACTATCGGATCACAGGCAAGTGAAATCTTGCTCGTGAATTTCTAATATCAAATGTTATACCGTATGTGTGTACGTGCCATTTTGATAAAAGCCGACGTTGTCTTTCTCTAAAGATGTTATAAATGGGCCGATGTGTTGGGGATAAAACCTGTATGGTACCCGTGTGGAAATGTGTTAGGGGGTAAGACCCGAATTGGGCACCTATGTTCCGGGGTATTCCCGTGTGGATACTTCCGTGACCCTTGGTTGCGACCTTGGGGGTTTATGTGATAAAGAGGGAGACACGTCGGTTGAATGATGAAATATTCCTTGTGATTACTAGGTACGGTAATTGCAAAAATGTCGTATATTGTTGTTAGTAGTTGTTATTTGATATGCATTCTCTGACCCTGGCAACCTGGTATGACTCGTCATACCAGGTAGAATTGTTCATCATGTGCAGGACATTCCCGAGGGGTCCGGTCAGACATGAGCGGTGTTGGAATTATCTCTAGCCGTTGCTTAAATTGGAATAAATTATTTTCTTTGGAAAAACATTTGTTGTGTAATAATTCTCCGAACTACATTTTTCCTTAAATCTTTCGTTTCACGTCATGTAACCCTTGAATTTAAGATTTTATCACGATTTTCTTAAAATGCCTATTTTTCTAACTAGCCTTGTGGGTCCCACGTGGGATTCACGGCACTGTAATACCTCGGGATATTTTGGGGGTGTTACAGGGTCGTCTCCTTGCATTTCTATCACGATCATATTTGAGTGCCACTCTCTGCCTCCAAATGATACAGGGAAATCTCTAGTTTCTAAGTTTCCAACAATTATTTCTCAACTCGGCAAACCCACAACATAAGGCTCACAATTATGAAGATCAGAGATATTCAAACGTTTCACACAAGACAAGGATATAAAAGAATGCGTAGCTCATTTATCGAATAAAACGCTAACTGACTGGGAAAGGATTTGAACAGTACCTGATGCGACATCAGCATCCTGATCGTCTGTTCTCCTCATCTCGTACAGTCATGGGGGAATGGATCCAACACTCGATGTCTCTTTCAGTCCCACTGTCCTCTGCCTATTCCGCAACCAAAATTCTGAGGCAGCTGAATGCTTTGCTGCGTCTGTTGGATACTGGCTTCCTTCTGAACTGGCTGTGATGTACGGGCTCTAAAAGACTTTGCGACCTCTTCACAGAACACCGCACGATGTCCCTCTTGGCCACAATCAAAACAAGTCACGGTAGGTAGGGGGCAATTTCGTCGATAGTGCCCTGTCTGGGCACAGTTAAAGCACTTCCTGGTTACATCCGTCATGGCTGATGCTGCTCCGAAGTTCTTTCCACTCTTAGATGGGTGCGGAGGTTTCTTGAAAGAATGAAAGGATGACTGGGCCTTGCGGGGCCCATTACTCTTGTGCTCCGTGAAACTACCGGAGACTTTATGCTTCTTGGATTCTACAAACTTCTCCATTGCTGCTTCCTTGATCTCATATGCCAATGCTTTATCCTGGTATTGACGGAGAGTGGTACATTGAAAATCGGACAAGTACCTCTGGATTTCTGGTTTCATTCTCATATCAAAATGGATCATCATTTCTGCATCTGTTCTGACCAGATGTCGAACAAATGCTAACTGCTGGTTAAACGTCTTAATTGCCTGAGAAACCGGCACATCTGAAGGTTGTGCAGAGAAAAATTTCCGAACTTTGGCTTCCCTCACAGGACGAGGGCAGTATTGATCTTTCATCATCAATTTAAATTCTGTCCAGTCCGCATCATGATCTATAGGCCGGATGGCTTCCCACCACTCGGACGCTTCCCCTATCAGAAAGTACTGGGTAATAAAGGTTCTCCGATTGTCTGGGCAATTAATCCCGGCAAAATTTTTCTCCAGTTCCTTCAACCAATGATCCCATGTGGGAGTCTCAGAAAAGCCGTCAAATTTAGGTGGTTGCATCTTCGCCACTTCTTGTAGCCACCGGTCACCTCGATTTTCCATGTCTGGAATACCTTGATGTTAACCTCCCTGTTGTAGTCCTACTGCCACCTGCATTCGGTCCATGACCTGGGCGAACTGAGTCATCTGGTTCACCACCTGACGAAGGATTTCGGGCACGGCAGGTTCTGGTTCATTGTTAATGGATCTTTGTGGTTCACCTGAGCTATGACTGGCCTGATTAGAAGGCGACGCTTCCCTTTCAGCATTCCTTCGTCCGCGTCCGCGACCGCGACCACGTCCACTTCCGCCTCTCAATATACTGTAAGCATAAATACTCAATATACAGGAAACAATACCGTTCAAATGCTCAAGTACAAAGAAGTATAACATGTAAAGGACGACATAGAGTTTAGGAACTTACAACCACCGCCTGCACGAAGACGTAGGCAGTACAGTGATGTTATTCACGGCCGATTACCTCAAAAGACATATATGACCCCTATTTTAACCCAACGACCAAGATATCCATAATCTTAGCTCCGAAACCATATTCTGTAACACCCCCGATATATTCAGGAATATTACAGCGCCGTAAATCCTTTACATAAGAATTTACAAGGCTGAAGAATTGAAAAGACGATAACCGATACCAATTAATGAAAATAACTGAAATGAAATACAAACAGTTCTGACCAATACTGACAATACAAATATCCAAAGGAAGGTATTAATACATCACCAAAATCCAAATCATTACAAACGACATCATACTCGACTACTAATTAAAACAACACAATCAACAGACGAATAAACCCGGCCAGAACATCACTCTGCACCCTCGTCGTCATGCAGCTCCAGTGGTTGTTTCCATGCTCTCTTGGATCCTGAACATAAACAAATGTTCACCCCCGACGGGGTTAGCACAACGATACTAGTACAAGTACTACAACATATTATTCAACATCTCACGAAGAATAATGATAGCATGAATGACAAAATACCAACGAGGTTTCCTCCTACGAGAAACTCATAAATAACATACACAAATGATAATCACAACATGATATCACAACATACACATGGTAATTCCGACGTTCCAGCATTCACTGTCTAGAACCCACGATGATCCCGTCAGACCAACCCGTGGTGGAAAAACCCGTCCGATGATCCAGCGCACGCTTGCATAGAACCCCCGATGTTCCCGTCGGACCAACCCGAGGTGGACATACAACAACAACATATATGCACAAAAATATGTATAACATCAATACATAGAACAATTAAAGTACTTGCCTCGATTTGATGACAAGAATAATACTTCCACGAATATCAAAACGCTCGAAGGTCACTCCCTTCGATCAATCACGTTGCTAAGCTCGAACCCTAACAAAAGAAATAATATAGAATTCATCTCAAGTCGTACGAACATCTAACAATCCAAATTACGGTCGGAAGTTTATAAAATGTAACCTGTCTGACTTGCTTAACGTACGTTACGTACCTTTGGTAGCGTACGTTAAGCCTACTTCGTTAGCGTACGTAAACAACAAGGTCTTAGCGTACGCTAACTTTGTATTGACAGTTCCTCTTTGATCAGTCGACTTGACTCGACTGATGATATAATGCACGTTACGTTGCAGGCGTAGCGTACGTCAATTCATGCCTGATAGTGCACGTTAACTATAAAGCTTTAGCACACGCTAAACATGTAGGACAGTTCTTCCGTGGGCAGTCGACTGTTCTAACTTTGATGAAACTTACGAAATCCTCAGTGTTTAATATACGTTATCTCTATGAATATTACGTTATCTTATTATGAATTATCTCACGGATTTAAACATCTTCGAGATACAAGGATACGAATAATCATCACAACACCATATTCCATCTCGATTACAAATCTCATGCGAAGTTTGGTGTTCTTAAGGTTGATGCACTAAATTCCAATATCATCATTACATCCCGATTTAACCATGAAGATGAACTAACAATTCCCAGCTCATAAGAAAAGATACGGTTGACTTCATAGTGGTGATCGAGTTCTTTACAAAGTTTTATAGAGGGCAACCATACGGTTTCTATTCTATCATTCTTTATAAAGTGGTGTCTAACACCAACCTATCTAATGGATCATTCAATCTTCTTTTACCCCTAGTTCACATGCCCTTAACCCGGTTTCTATGGCTCGCTGAACTATCTAAGTTTAAACTGTCAACTCCTATTAGTCTGATAATTGAATCTTACCCGGCAACCCATACGGTTTATGTAATATCCGGATTTATTACAGTGTATTTCATCTGTATTCAAACCATGTATTATTTCGGATTGGTGATTTTGATTATTGGAGTATGATATTTAGTGCATTAATATCATTACGCATAAGTATAGAAACATGCAAAATTGCTCAAGCAACCTTGTGATAGCGCACGCTAAGGATGTATCTTAACGCGCGCTATCGGGCCATTATTAGCGCACGCTATGCAGGTATGAGTAACGTGCGCTAAGGACTCAATTATTGAACGGGGCAGCTGGCTCGTGCGCCAGCGGGACATGGGTCCGGATAAGATTCCCGCTGACGCACCCGGACAAAATCTGAAGTCAACCATTATTAGCGCACGCTAAGGGATGCTTAGTAGCGTGCGCTAACTTATCAATAATGCAGAAATTATAAATGGGACATCAACCGTGTTGGCTTGCATTTCTTTCGCACTTTCCTCAATCTTGAGAGTTCAGAGAGTTGTAGAAATACTCTTATACACTTAGAACACATATTGTTGATGTTTATACATTGGTTACCACGTGGAATGTTCATGGAAGTGGAATAGCACCTTGGAAGTGCATACAACCAACCGGAGTTGGATTCTACCTTACGGTTCAGTGATTTCGTCATTTCAAGGTATGTTCAATCTATCTCCAGACTTAGAGTTGGATTCTAACGATTTGGATGATCATGTTAACAAGATATGGATTTTCATAGATGAATTATCCAAGTATATCATGTTTGGAATAGTGAGTTGAATAAGCCTTGAATAACTTGATTATAATCATCATGATTCGAATCTTAGTACACTGAATATGCGAAGAGAAGCTTCTATCATTGGTTAACCGAATCTAATAGATGATTTCATAGTAATCTTGGACTAGACGTTAACATCCTTATTGTTAGATAAATCTAAAGGTTTGATCATGGAAGGATTTATCTAGTATATATAGGACGTTTATCAACTTCAGTGGGATAATATGGACTGATATAGAGGTGTTGATATCAACCGTTTAGCTTTTCGTATTGTCGTATGAAGATTTGAAGTCGGAAAAGAATATGGTTTTATATTGGCATGCATATCCTTGAATCCGAAGTTGTCTTTATCCGTATAATCATTCATGAGGGTGTAGACATAGTATTCATGGAAGTAACATGAATTATCACGCAAGATTTCGTTGTTTCAAACATGGCAAGAACAGCCATCGCTCACCAAGAAATCGCCATGCATAGATAGCGCACGCTATGCTATGCAATGTAACGCGGCGCTATCGAAGCTTGTTAGCGTGCGCTACGTTTGGTACGTAACGACGCTAGACCATCGACGAAGTCAATTGGGCCGGCCGTGAGGTACGACCATGCATCGTTAGTGTGCGCTAGGCTTTGTTGTTTGCGCGGCGCTATCGATGACGTAACGCGACGCTACACGAGTACTTAGCGTGCGCTAAGCTATTCGGGCATTGCGCTTATGAACTTTTGACCGTTAATCGAATTGTTTAACATTCATACGACGTGAGATAAATCCTATATCATTTCTTTTGTTAAGGTTTGGTCTCGTTACGTGATTGGTTGAGGAGGACGACCTTCGAGTGTTCATTTTCGTGGAAGTATTGTTATTGTCTTCAAATCGAGGCAAGTACCTTAATTGTTTTATGTATTGTTGTTATACATATTGTCGTGCATGTATGTCGTTATTGTGTGTCCACCTCGTGTTGGTCCGACGATCATCGGGGATCTATGCTAGCGTCTACTGGATCATCGGACGGGTTTTTCCACCACGGGTTGGTCAGACGGGATCATCGTGGGTTCTAGGCGGTGAACGCTGGATCGATGGAATTACCATGTGTATGTATTGATATCATGTTGTGATTATCAGTTGTATGTGTTATGTTTGAGTTTCTCGTAGGAGAAGACTCGTTGGTATTTTGTCATTTACGTTATTATTATTCACCGTGAGATATAAATAATATGTTGTGGTACTTGTACTAGCATCGTTGTGCTAACCCCTTCGGGGTGAACATTTTGTTTGTGTTCGGGATCCAGAGAGCGGGGAAACAACCACCGGAACCGTATGATGACGAGGGTGCGAGTGATGTCCCGACCGGGTTTATTTATCTCATTGTTTATTCGTTATTTCAATAAGTACTCGAGTACGCAATGCTTGTGATGATTTGAATTTGGTGATGTAATATTGAGTTCGTTGGACAATTGTACTATTTCGTATTTTGGTCGAATCGATGTATTGTAATTCCGTTATTTCCATTCACAAGACTTTTTATACTTGTTCAATTCTTGACCTTGTAAATCCTTATGTAAAGGATTTACGGCGTAATATTCCCGAATATATTGGGGTGTTACGAATATGGTATCGGAGCTAAGATTATGGATATCTTGGCCGTTGGGTTAAAATAGGGTCATTTATGTCTTTTGGGGTAACCGGCCGTGAATGACATCACCGCACCGCCTACGTCTTCATGCGAACAGTGGTTGTAAGTTCCTAAACTCTATCTCGTTCTTTGCATATTGTATCTCTTTATACTCGGATATTAGAACGATGTTGTTTTCTGTATATTGAGTATTTATGCTTACGGTATGTTGAGAGGCGGACGTGGACGTGGTCGCTCGTGGACGCGACGAAGAAACGCCGAAAGGGAGGCGCGCTTCTAACCAAAGTTAGCCATAGCTCGCGAGCCGCAAAGAATCTATTAATAATGAACCAGATCCTGCAGTCAGAGATCCTTCGTCAAGTGGTGAACCGGATGACTCGGTTCGCCTGTGTCGTGGACCGAATGCAAGTGGCGGTGGGACTACGGCGGGGAGAGAGACGGCAAAGGGATCCCAGATATGGGAAATCGAGGTGACCGGTGGCTGCAGGAGGTAGCAAAGATGCAACCACCCAAATTCGACGGTATTTCTGAGACTCCCACCTGGGATCATTGGTTAAAGGAGCTGGAGAAAATCTTTGCCGGAATTAACTGCCCTGACGACCGGAGAGCCTCTATCGCTCAATATTTTCTGATAGGGGAAGCGTCCGAATGGTGGGAAGCCATCCGGCCTGTAGACCACGATGCCGATTGACAGAGTTTAGAATGATGATGGAAGCTCGATTGCCCTCGTCCCGTGAGGGAAGCCAAAGTTCGGGAGTTTTTCTCCGCTCGGCCTTTCCGATGTGCGATCCCGTGCGATCAAGACGTTTAACCAACGGTGGCATTTGTTCGACATCCGGTCGAATGATGCGAAATGATGATCCATTTCGATATGAGAATGAAACCAAGTTCGGAGGTACATGTCCGGATTTGAATGTACCACACTCCGCCAATACCGAGATAAGGCGTTGGCATATGAGATCAAGGAAGCGGCCATGGAGAAATTTGCGAAACCAAGAAACAGAAAGTCTCTGGTACTTTTACGAGCACAAGAACAGTGGGGCCCGTAAGGCCCAGGTTGTCCTTTCACTCTTTCAGAAACCTCCGCACCCGACTAGGAGCGGAAAGAACTTCGGGCGACATCAACTCTTACCGATGTTACCAGAAATGCTTTAAGCTGCGCCAGACGGGCACTATCGACGGAATTGCCCCCTTCTGCCGTGATTTGTTTTGATTGTGGACGAGAGGGACATCGGGCGGTGTTTTGTGAAGAGGCTGCAAAGTCTTTTAGAGCCCGTACACTACAAATACCCGAAGGAGGCCGATATTCCACAGACGCGGCAAAGTGTTCGATGCCTCGACTTTGGCCGCGGGCGAGGCAGAGGACAATGGGACCGAAAGGGGACATCGAGTGCCGGATCTGCTCCCCACGTGCATGCGAGATGAGGAGGACAGACGATCGAGATCTTCTTTGCCGCATCGAGTGCATCGAGATCCTTTCCCGGCCGATTAAGCGTTTTATTCGATACAGAGCTACACATTCTTTCATATCTTTGTCTTGTGTAAATCGTTTGAATATTTCCGGTTTTCATGCTTGTGAACCTTATGTTGTTGGTTTACCGAGTGGAGAGAGGATTGTCGGAAATTTAGAAACTAGAAATTTCCCTGTATCATTTGGAGGCGAGAGTGGCTCTCAAATCTGATTGTGATAGAAATACAAGGAGATGACCTAATACTCGGAGACGATTGGCTTAATCGATATGGAGCAATTGTGAACTACCGAAGGAGGAATATCTCGCTGATCGCTGACGATGGTTCCGAGATTCTGTTTGAGGGATGGAAACCAGGAAGCTCAGGAAAGTTGATCAAGGCGATGAAAGTCACAAATTGTTAAAACAAGGTCAGATCGCAATCGGTGCTACGCAATGAAGAAAGAAGAAGAAATTGTGGAACTTTCATCCATTCCTGTTGTGAACGAATTTCCAGATGTGTTTCCTGACGAGTTACCTGGACTACCTCCACGAAGGGAGGTGGAATTTACCATTGAGCTGGAACCCGGAGCTACACCAATTTCCAAGGCGCCGTATCGTATGGCACCTACTGAGATGTACGAACTGAAGAAGCAGCTGGAGGAGTTACTGGACAAGGGATATATTCAGCCAAGCGTTTCACCCTGGGAGCGCCAGTCCTTTTTGTGCGAAAGAAGGATGGATCGCTCCGACTGTGTATTGACTATCGAGAGCTGAACAAGATGACGATTAAGAACAAGTATCCGTTGCCACTGATTGATGATCTATTTGACCAGTTGCAAGGGGCAACAGTATTTTCTAAAATTGATCTGAGATCAGGATACCATCAGCTGAGGATTAAGGAATCTGATGTTCCGAAATCAGCGTTCAGAACTCGCTACGGGCATTATGAGTTTGTAGTGATGCCGTTTGGTCTCACTAACGCACTTTCCGTATTTATGCAATTGATGAACCGTGTGTTCATTGAATTTTTGGATAAATTTGTGGTCGTATTTATTGATGACATTCTGGTGTATTCTAAGAGTCCGGAAGAACATGCGCAGCATTTGCGGATTGTATTGGAGCTTTTGAGAAACGAGCAATTGTACGCCAAACTATCTAAGTGTGAATTTTGGCTAAAAGAAGTAATGTTCCTCGGCCATGTGGTGTCAGCTAGAGGAGTCCGAGTGGATCCTCAGAAGATCGAAGCAATATTGGATTGGAATCCTCCAAAGAACGTGAAGGAGGTCCGAAGCTTCTTAGGACTTGCTGGATACTATCGTCGATTCGTGGAAGGGTTTTCTAAAATCTCCCGCCCACTTACTCGACTCCTTCGGAAAACTCAAAAGTTTGAGTGGAATGAATTGTGTCAGATTAGCTTTGATGAATTGAAGAAGAGATTGACGACGGCACCGATTCTATCACTTCCGCAGGGAACTGAGGGATTCATAGTTTACAGTGATGCTTCGAACCAAGGACTTGGGTGTGTGTTGATGCAGAACGATAAGGTGATCGCTTATGCGTCGCGACAACTGAAACCTTATGAAGTGAATTACCCGACACATGATTTGGAACTAGCAGCAGTGGTTTTTGCCTTGAAGATTTGGAGGCATTATCTGTACGGGACTCACTGTCAGATCTTTATGGATCATAAGAGTCTCAAGTACATATTCAGTCAGAAAGAGTTGAACATGCGGCAAAGAAGATGGTTGGAACTGATTAAGGACTATGACTTGGAGATTTTATATCATCCAGGCAAAGCGAATGTAGTGGCCGATGCACTTAGCCGCAAGCCTGTCTCTATTCAGATGCTGGAGACGCTGACATCCCAACTTAGCCTTCAACGAGAGATGATTCGTGAAGGAATTGAGGTATGGTTACAAAGAGTCCAAGGACAACTGTGCGTGATGGAGATAACTTCATCTTTAACCGAAGAAATCAAATCTAGACAAGTAGATGATCCTCTGATGGTTCGGTTACATGATGAAGTGATCCAAGGAAAGGCCCCCGGATTCATAATTCATGACGATGGAGTTTTGAGATTTCAGAACCGACTCTGCGTTCCCGATGTTGATGTTCAAACAGACGATTATGAAGGAAGCTCATAGTTCGCCCTATTCTATTCACCGGCACCAAGAAATGTATAAGGACTTGAAGCGTAACTTCCGTGGGGCAACATGAAGAAAGACGTAGCGGACTATGTTTCGAAATGCTTAACTTGTCAGCAGGTTAAGATCGAGCATCAACGGCCTGCTGGAATGTTGAAGCCGCTCCCGATTCCTGAATGGAAGTGGGAGGACATATCGATGGACTTCATCACTAATATGCCGAAAACTGTGACAGAATGAACATGATTTGGGTGATAGTTGATCGTTTAACCAAATCGGCTCATTTTCTAGGCATTAAGGATACGTGGGGACCAGAGAGGTTGGCACGAGTCTTTATTTCGGAGATAGTTCGATTGCATGGTACGCCGAAAACCATTGTTTCTGATCGAGACGGCCGTTTTGTGTCTCACTTTTGGAAGGCAGTTCATAAGGCCTTGGGGACCGAATTGAACTTCAAGATGACTTATCACCCGCAATCGACGGACAACTGAGAGAACTATACAAACGGTGGAAGACATGCTAAGGGCCTGTGCCTTAGATTGGTCAAACGATTGGGAAGTTCATCTACCGTTGATTGAATTTACTTATAACAATAGTTGGCATGCTTCCATTAAGATGGCACCGTTTGAGGCATTATACGGAAGGAGATGCAGATCGCCCCTATCTTTGGGACGATTCATCGACTTGATCGAACAGAACCAGAGTTGATCGAGCAGACTCGAGAGAAGATAGCCTTAATTCGTGAAAGGCTGTGACCGCCCAGTCGCCAGAAATCCTATGCGGACGTACGCCGCCGTCCATTGGAGTCCAAGATGGAGATCACGTACTTTTGAAGATTTCTCCTACCCGGGAATCTTTCGTTTGATAGGAAAGGAAAGCCGAGTCCGAGATATATCGGACCATTTGAGATCCTCGAGAGAGTTGGGGAGTTGGCATACAGATTAGCATTACCGCCGTCATTGTGTCATGTTCATAACGTGTTCCACGTATCCCATTGCGGAGATATATACCGGATCCAGTCATATCATCGATTTCGCGAGATCGAAGTCGAACAGATGGGACGTTTGAAGAAAGACTACCAAGATACTCGAGAGTCGAGTTAAGCAACCGAGGAACAAGTCAATCGTTTTGGTCAAAGTTCGGTGGTCACGTCACGGAATGGAAGAAGCCACTTGGGAAATGTGTGATATGAAGTCTAGATATCCCGAGTTGTTTTCGTCTTGAGTTTCGGGACGAAACTCCTTTTTAGTAGGAGAGTATGTAATATCCGGATTTATTACAGTGTATTTCATCTGTATTCAAACCATGTATTATTTCGGATTGGTGATTTTGATTATTGGAGTATGATATTTAGTGCATTAATATCATTACGCATAAGTATAGAAACATGCAAAATTGCTCAAGCAACCTTGTGATAGCGCACGCTAAGGATGTATCTTAACGCGCGCTATCGGGCCATTATTAGCGCACGCTATGCAGGTATGAGTAACGTGCGCTAAGGACTCAATTATTGAACGGGGCAGCTGGCTCGTGCGCCAGCGGGACATGGGTCCGGATAAGATTCCCGCTGACGCACCCGGACAAAATCTGAAGTCAACCATTATTAGCGCATGCTAAGGGATGCTTAGTAGCGTGCGCTAACTTATCAATAATGCAGAAAATTATAAATGGGACATCAACCGTGTTGGCTTGCATTTCTTTCGCACTTTCCTCAATCTTGAGAGTTCAGAGAGTTGTAGAAATACTCTTATACACTTAGAACACATATTGTTGATGTTTATACATTGGTTACCACGTGGAATGTTCATGGAAGTGGAATAGCACCTTGGAAGTGCATACAACCAACCGGAGTTGGATTCTACCTTACGGTTCAGTGATTTCGTCATTTCAAGGTATGTTCAATCTATCTCCAGACTTAGAGTTGGATTCTAACGATTTGGATGATCATGTTAACAAGATATGGATTTTCATAGATGAATTATCCAAGTATATCATGTTTGGAATAGTGAGTTGAATAAGCCTTGAATACCTTGATTATAATCATCATGATTCGAATCTTAGTACACTGAATATGCGAAGAGAAGCTTCTATCATTGGTTAACCGAATCTAATAGATGATTTCATAGTAATCTTGGACTAGACGTTAACATCCTTATTGTTAGATAAATCTAAAGGTTTGATCATGGAAGGATTTATCTAGTATATATAGGACGTTTATCAACTTCAGTGGGATAATATGGACTGATATAGAGGTGTTGATATCAACCGTTTAGCTTTTCGTATTGTCGTATGAAGATTTGAAGTCGGAAAAGAATATGGTTTTATATTGGCATGCATATCCTTGAATCAAGTTGTCTTTATCCGTATAATCATTCATGAGGGTGTAGACATAGTATTCATGGAAGTAACATGAATTATCACGCAAGATTTCGTTGTTTCAAACATGGCAAGAAACAGTTTGCTCACCAAGAAATCGCCATGCATAGATAGCGCACGCTATGCTATGCAATGTAACGGCGCTATCGGCGCTTGTTAGCGTGCGCTACGTTTGGTACGTAACGACGCTAGACCATCGACGAAGTCAATTGGCTGATCGGTGAGGTACCGACCATGCATCGTTAGCGTGCGCTAGGCTTTGTTGTTTGCGTGCGCTATCGATGCATTTAACGCACGCTACACGCAGTACTTAGCGTGCGCTAAGCTATTCGGGCGGATTGCGTTTATGAACTTTTGACCGTTAATCGAATTGTTTAACATTCATACGACGTGAGATAAATCCTATATCATTTCTTTTGTTAAGGTTTGGTCTCGTTACGTGATTGATTGAGGAGGACGACCTTCGAGTGTTCATTTTCGTGGAAGTATTGTTATTGTCTTCAAATCGAGGCAAGTACCTTAATTGTTTTATGTATTGTTGTTATACATATTGTCGTGCATGTATGTCGTTATTGTGTGTCCACCTCGTGTTGGTCCGACGGGATCATCGGGGGATCTATGCTAGCGCATACCGGATCATCGGACGGGTTTTTCCACCACGGGTTGGTCTGACGGGATCATCGTGGGTTCTAGGCAGTGAACGCTGGATCGATGGAATTACCATGTGTATGTATTGATATCATGTTGTGATTATCAGTTGTATGTGTTATGTTTGAGTTTCTCGTAGGAGAAGACTCGTTGGTATTTTGTCATTTACGTTATTATTATTCACCGTGAGATATAAATAATATGTTGTGGTACTTGTACTAGCATCGTTGTGCTAACCCCTTCGGGGGTGAACATTTTGTTTGTGTTCAGGATCCAGGAGAGCGGGGAAACAACCACTGGAACTGTATGATGACGAGGGTGCAGAGTGATGTCCCGACCGGGTTTATTTATCTGTTGTTTATTCGTTATTTCAATAAGTACTCGAGTACGCAGTCGTTTGTGATGATTTGAATTTGGTGATGTAATATTGAGTTCTGTTGGACAATTGTACTATTTCTGTATTTTGGTCAGAACTGATGTACTGTAATTCCGTTATTTCCATTCGTCAGTACCTTTTTATACTTGTTCAATTCTTCAGCCTTGTAAATCCTTATGTAAAGGATTTACGGCGCTGTAATATTCCCGAATATATTGGGGGTGTTACAGTTTATAGGGGTTTGATTTGTCACAACCAAAGGAATCTAATGCACTCTAGAAAATTATCAACATTCCCCAAAAATATTACCGCGACATACTCGGAAGAATAATATTCCGGTTTAGATTTCAATTTTCTATGAGTTTGACGGAGGGTAACGCGATTATATGTTACACTTTGAACATTAATCCGTTTATAAGCGCGGTTTTTCGGTTTGTTTGTTTGTCATACAATATGAAAATATACACAACCTAAAATTAACAACATGCAGTTCATGGACCATTCCTAGAACAAAAACATCGTAATCTAATTACATGTCTTCGGTCTTGAATCTTCGTCTTCTCGAACGGATCTTCCTCCTGTCTTCGTCATTAAATATAAATTTTAATTTGAAAAATTGCATCCTATACAAAATTTCTAGTAAAATAAATAGGCTCAAAGCGGCCCTTATAACCCGATCGAACAAAATAAACGACTCAAAACTAGGTCCATGAACTACATCCCATTCAAAATTAATGCAACAATTACGTTAAAATAAATAGAAATAATGATTAATCTAAATATTGATCTAATCAACAAAAATTAATCTAACAATTAGAATTAATCCAATTAATTCACTTAACCGTTAATTTTAATTTGTTCCGGACAAAGTAATATTTCATTAAATTAATTCCTTTAAAATAAAATTACTATAAATATATTTTAGTCAAATTAAATTCAATTTAACTTGCGGGAAATTAATATACCGGACGGTCGCGTATAGTCTGTTAAGTACACTTTGTTTTATCTCAAATGTATTTATACTTAATTAATTAATTCAATTAATTAATTTTATAAAATACAAAATTATAATAATATATTTCCAAGAAATACTTATTTATGAATTAAATTAATCACCCGGTAATTATTTTCAATTCACTAGACTGCATGATTTATCAAATAAATCAAATTAGATATCTAATATCCAATATTAATGAAGAGATATTAAATACATATTTATCCATCAAATATCCTTGTGCGCGACTCCATAGGTCCGTCTTAGTCGGTAATGGGAGGAACCAAAGAGTACGGGTAACACTTAGCCAGTTTAGTGCTCCGTATCGTAACCCAACTAAGAACAAATGATCAGATTATTCAAAACCATTATGTCGTGAATACCATATACGTATAAACCCTTCAACCATATGTCCCGGTAAAGTATTAGGGTCACGGTAAAGTCAAACCCTATTGTAACTTGACTCTATGCACTTGATTAATGCAAATCGAGATCATCGAGATCTCGTGTATCAAATACAACTAGCTCTAAGTGCTTTGTCCAAAGACTTATGATCTCATTTTCCATTAACCGCATAGGACATTTACCTGCTCACTTACAGGAGAAAGAATTCTATCATGGTATTCAGTAGAGACTGCTACTTGCCCACTAAGTTGTATTTCGAGGTTGACCCCACCTACCGGCGATTGGATCGAACTACTCCAATGGCTAACTTAATGTCACAAGCACATCTCCTACTAAAACATCACGTCAAAGGTCCACGTATACCTATCACAACCTTTCGATCCAGTCATTGACAAACCCTGAGTAATATCCATATGACCGAATCGAGGTGAGTCGTGTTTGAGTATACTAATCTCATTAGCATACCTATAACGTGTGCTCCCACTAACCCTTAGTGAAGACCGGCACTAAACATGTCAAAGTACACGTTATACAAGTCTTGTCTAAACTTATTGCCCAGTTAAGTTTTATCGACTTGCGAACGAGTTAAGCATTCGACCTCTAAACACATCCAGTGCATATCTCCTTATCTCCATAAAGAGTAGAATGTTTGCTCTCAAATGCAAGGACTATTATTCTATATACCAAATCACAATGCAGTGATATACAATAATATAGAAATAATTATTGCCTTATTAAATATTCATAATTACAATACAAATGCTCGCACTCTCTCATCCTCTGAGTGGCATTCGAGGGCATATCCCTAACAATCTCCCACTTGTATTCAATGCCACAAACTATGGTATCGAATACTCGTACTCTCCAGATGTCTCTCTAAGACCTTCTGAGATAGTAGCTTGGTAAGCGGATCAGCAATGTTATTTGCTGTGTCTACTCTCTGCAGTATAACATTTCCTTCCTGAACCATTTCTCTAACAAAATGATATTTTCTCGCAATATGTTTGGTATTGTGGTGAGCCCTAAGCTCCTTAGCCTGTGCAACAGCTCCGTCGTTGTCACAAAACAGCGTCACGTGCTTCTCTGCATTAGGAACCACTCGAAGTTCCTCTGTGAACTTCTTAATCCAAAAAGCTTCTTTAGCAGCCTCCTTGACTGCCTGATATTCGACTTGACATGTAGAGATAGCAGTCGAATTTTGGTTGGCACTTCTCCAAGAAACTGCCCCACCATTCAGAGTGAAGATATACCCTGATATGGACAAATGAGCATCCATGTCCCCCGAAAAATCTGAGTCTGTATAACCCATCACTCTAAGTTCTCCACCACCGTATGTAAGAACCAAGTCTTTAGTCCTCCTTAGGTACTTAAGAATGTTCTTTACAGCAGTCCAATGTTCCTGTCCTGGATTTGACTGAAACCGAC
This sequence comes from Orobanche coerulescens, assembly GCA_033398695.1. Lineage (NCBI taxonomy): Eukaryota > Viridiplantae > Streptophyta > Magnoliopsida > Lamiales > Orobanchaceae > Orobanche > Orobanche coerulescens. Next base: position 20,204,184 of record CM065805.1, on the reverse strand, counting down.
TTACTACACTCACAGCATAGGCAATGTTCGGTCTAGTGCAAATCATAGCATACATGAGGATACCTACTGCCGAAGCATAGGGCACCTTACTCATTTCCTTTATGTCTTTCTCACTTTTAGGACACATCTCTAAGGAAAGTTTTGCACCATATTGCATATGAAGGAACCCTCTTTTAGAATCTTCCATCCTAAATCGCTTCAGGATCTTTTCTATATAGATGGATTGGGAAAGTCCTAACATTATTTACGCTATATCCCGGTAGAGGCGAATACCCAGAATATAGGTAGATTCTCCCAAGTCTTTCATTTAGAACTCTTTAGAAAGCCAAGCTTTCATAAAACTAAGCATCCTACGCCGTTTCCTATAGTATTAAGAACACAATTTTGCTCCCACTAACCTTCTTGTAAATACAGGGATCCTCTTCATTTTGGACAAAATCAAACTCTTTGACTGTCTCGTTAAAATGAGGATTCCAACTCCGCGAATCTTGCTTCAGTCGATTAATGGCATGCTGAAGTTTGCATACTTTATGAATATTAGTTTGAGATATGAATCCCTTAGGCTGTTCCATGTAAATCTCCTCCTCGAGGATTCCATTTAGGAATGCTGTTTTCACATCCATTTGCCATATTTCATAATCTAAGTGGGCTGCTATGGCAACCATCATGCGAATAGACTTAATCATAGCTACGGGCGAGAAGGTCTTGAAGTAATCGATTCCTTCTGTTTGGGAATAACCCTTTGATACAAGCCTGACCTTATAGGTATCAACCTTGCCATCTCCTTCAGTCTTTCTTTTATAGATCTATTTGTTTCCAATAGGCACTATGCCTTTAGGAGGATCTAATAAAGTCCAGCCCTGATTATCATGCATTGAGTCTATCTCAGCTTCTATAGCTTCTTGCCACTTGGCGGAGTCAATATCTACCATCGCTTGGTCGTATGTAGAAGGATCATTCTCTTGACTACTCTCTGTCATCTCATGGACACCCAGTTCCTCTTGATGCAGATAGCCATACCTCTCAGGTAATTGAGAAATTCTACTAGACTTGCGAGATTGTGTTTGCATTTCAAAAGGTTCGGTTCTAATATCTTGCATAGGTGTCTCATTTGGTGTTTCTCTTATTTCTTCCAAAGAAATATTTCTACCTGTCCCTCATTCCTGAATAAACTGATCTTCCAGGAAGTGTGCTTGTATAGCAACGATGATCCTATGATCTTCGTGCATGTAGAATATATATCCCATGGAATTCCCTGGATATCCTATGAAACGACCTTCACAGACCTAGTTTCCAATTTCTCTAGAAAGAAGGTTGTATCTAAGTATCAGAGGCATGCATCGCTGTACTACCAATAGTACAGTGTGCCTAGATACTGGATACAGGAGCCCGTTATCCATCCAGGAAACAGGCTGCCGTGCAGTACCACCAATAGCTCTGGGAATCCAACTGGAAACCTATAAGGTAAGCTATAAGGCCGAAGAAAATGGTTCCCCCTCTAAGACGGAAATCGTACTGGAATCAAGACCCTAGATTTTTCATGCATAATAATCAAGGTTATAGCGATACGTGCCTGTCCCATGTAGATATCGCAAAACTGGACCAAAAGAAACCTACAACAAACCAATTGCTATCAGGCAAATTTAGGTACCAAAAGGCACTAACATCCATAGACCCAATAATCAAAGGGGATCTAAATCTACCTAAACTCTTTGCCTACAAGATACCAAGGAAAATGACATTTGGTACTTCGACAGTGGATGTTCTCGGCATATGACAAGAGATATTAGCAAGCTGTCAGATTTTGTATAAAGTCGTGGTTCAAAGGTACAATTCAGTGACAAATCCAAAGGAAGAACAAGAAGGAAGGGAACCCTGCTTGTAGGAAAGTTTAAAGTCACTGGCGTAGTCTATATTGAAGGCTGACAGTATAATACACTTAGTATTAGCTAGTTCTGTGACAAACAGTTCTCGGTCAAATTCTATACAGATCACTATAGGGTGGAGGACATCAAGACCAAGGAAGTCGTCCTCATAGGAAGCTGATCACGTAATATGTACATTGCTGACTGGAAGCCCACGAGCTCCATTATTCCATATTTTGTTGCCAAAGACACTACAGATCAAAGTTGGCTATGGCACAAAAGGATGTCACACATCAACTTCAAGACTATCAACAAACTCGCTAGATAGGGAATGTTCAAAGGTTTGCCGGATGTATCATTTCATAAAAACAACATCTGTGGACCCTGTCAGAAAGACAAGCAAGTTAAAATCACCCTGAAAAGCAAGTCATACCTGTCCACCCACAGGGTACTAGATTTGCTACACATGGACCTCTACGGCCCTGTAGACCCTGTAAGTTTGGGAGGTAAGAAATCTAATGTTGTTATTGTTGATGATTTTTCCAGGTATGCTTGGACAATCTTTTTGAGAAAAAATAAAGATACCACCACAAAGTTGCCAGAGCACCTGAAGAAGCTACATAATGAGAAAGAGTTGAGTATCGTGTCCATTCATTCCGATAGAGGCACTGAATTCACAAATTACTTCATAGAGCAATAATATACGAACAATCGAATACAACACGAATACTCAACAACCCGAACTCCTCAACAAAATGGCGTTGCCGAGCGAAAGAACAGGACGCTCAAAAAAGCAACAAGGACCATGTTAGCCGCAAGAAAATTGCCGCAACGGTTCTGGGGAGAAGCAACAAATACAACATGCTACACACAAAACTGCTATATCATCAACAAGCATCACAACAAAACATCATATGAGGTATGGAATAATAAAACTCCAATGGTTGCATACTTTCATATTTTTGGATGCAGATGTTATATTCTAAACAATGGGAAAGATAAACTCAAACCCGTCGACGAAAAGTTGGATGAGGGTATATTCATAGGATACTCCTCTGTCAGCAAAGCTTTCGGGATATTTAACAAGATGAAGCTGACAATAGAGGAATCTGTCCATGTAGTATTCGATGAACCCCATTAGGGCCCTACAGGAGCAGAAGACATAACCCAGAACATCCATACACTTTCCATTGACGATCCCCAAACTCCAATAGAGCCTGTCGCGGACAAAAAAATCAATCCCCCAGCTATAAGATCAGAAGGAGTCGAAGCTGATGCTGTACAAGCTGAAGCCGAGACTCCAGCACCACTAGATATAGCATGGGATGCCGAGCTAGAACCTGATAGGAGATGGCTGAGAGATCACCCCCAGGAGTTGATTATAGGAGATCTCGATGCTGGTGTAACCACTTGTAGGAGAATACAGAGTACACAAGGAACTGTACTCTGTGCATCGAAAGAAACATATTCTGAAAAGTCTCAATTTCCTATATGTAAATCTCAAGCCGAACTTAGGAGACTAGCTATGTGTACTCTAGTTGTATTCTTAGCCCATTCCGAACCTGTTTTGACTAATGAAGCTCTTAATAATTCCCACTGGATCAGTTCTGTGGAAAAAGAACTGAATGATTTTGAAAGAAACAATGTACGGTATCTCGTACCTAGACTAGATCATCAAGTTGTAATTGGAACTAAATGGGTATTTAGAAACAAAAAGGATGAATGTGTACTTGTCATAAGAAACAAATCCCTATTAATCGCTCAAGGTTACAGACAGGAAGAAGGCATAGACTATGATGAAATTTTTGCCCCTATAGCCAGACTAGAAGCCATCAGGATATTCCTAGCATTCTCCGCTCACAAGAATTTTATAGTCTATCAAATGGACGTTAAGAGTGCATTCCTGAATGTAGATCTCGCTGAAGAAGTCTATGTTGAACAGCCACGAGGGTTTGTCAACACTGACGAGGAGACCTAGTATACAGGCTAAAGAAAGCACTGTATGGACTTAAGCAAGCGCCTAGAGCCTGATATGAAACCCTATCCCTGTAACTAATCAACAATGGATTTGAGAAAGGTGCAATAGACAAGAACCTCTTTAAGATACATGAAGGTGACGATCTTTAATGGTACAAATATATGTTGATGATATTATATTTGGTTTAAACCTTGCTCTATGTCAAAGGTTCCCTCATCTCATGCAAAGTAAATTTAAAATGAGTATGATGGGAGAACTTAACTATTCTATAGGATTGCAGGTTAAGCAATTGCCTATAGACATATTCATCAACCAGGAAAAGTACGGCAAGGAGCTGCTCAACAAATTCGGGATGAACAACTCCAAATCCTCGTCTAATCCAATCAGCACTTACATGCAAATTAGTGCTGACGAAGCTGGAAATCCAGTTGATCAATCTGTTGGAGCAGGATTCGATATACGTGTTATTGTGCGGAAGCGTATTTAAAGGTGCGGAAAATAAACGACACAAGATTTATAGAGGTTCGGCCAAACGTGCCTATGTCCTCTCTCCGTATCTTTTCTATAGGCTAAAGATCAACCTCTGCACCTCTCTTCTATCGGTCGAGGGATTACCGTTACAATCTCGTTTTCTATCGGTCCGAGATAAACCGTACATGCTTGTCTTTTTGTCAGTCCAAGTTAAACCGTTTTCCTTTTCTATCGGATAAGGAATCAACCTATCTAGCTTTCTATGGGTACTAGACAAACCTCACTTGGATATAGATTGCGATTCTAACAATGCCGGATCCTTGATCCTAATAACACCGAATCCAATCTTATCCTTTCTTTTTCCTCTCGCGTATGTTTTCGTGTATAACACTTAAACACTTATCAATATAAGCTCAATTATAACAACAAGAATATGTATATCAATATCTGATCAATGAATCAATTGCTTTGAGTTGTTATGGGTTCAATACTATAGGAAGTGGTATTTATAGGCTCCAAAGCCTCAACTAGCCGTTAGCTCTTTATGACTTCATTACGTACGTTACTCACACACCATTACGTATAGTTTGAATTCTGATTCAAACTCTTCATTACGTACGTCAACTACAGAGAGTTACGTACGTTAAGCTTTGCTCATTACGTACGTTATGCTACTTGTATTGCGTATGTTATTCCATCAGGTGATACTCTCGTCTGATCGGGTGACTTTTCATTACGTACGTTACACCATGTGTATTACGTACGTTACCTTCATTAAAGTTGAACTTCTTTGATTCTCAGTCCGGATCGAGCGTCTTCGACTTCTTTGTCGTTTTGTTTTGCTTCATTGTTGTTTTCCTTTATTTAACAACTAATCATCAAAACTCGATAATAAATATTTGGAATAAAATATTCCAACAATCTCCCCCTTTTGATGATTACAAAATAACACTCTTGAATGGGATAAACCTGCAAAATAAAAAATATATTTATATATATGTAAATAGATCAAAGTTTTCGACTTTGTCCGTTTCGTTAGTTTCCGACTCCCATCTTTTCTTTTCTCCTTTTCAACTTCTTCTTATTTTTTCTTTTCGACTTTCGACTTTGATTCGTATTATTTTTATTTTTCTCGTCATTCTTCCATGAGGCTTTTCTCGTTTTTCTACCCTTATACCATTTTTCTTTTATTCCATTCTTCTCCCCCTTTTTGTTATTAGCAAAAAGTATATAAACGATAAGAAATGATGAAATAAAATTATGATAAATGCAGAAAATGGGTAAACACCCCCTCACAAAAATATCTCCCCATTAAAAATAACAACTCCCCCTGAGTTAAATATTGATTTTGAAAATATCAATGATAAAAATATCAATTGATGAAATATTTAATTTTGATTTTTGGGGAGCCAACCGATTGTTGGTTTTTCTTTCGAAACATCGACGATATTTGAGATAGTGGTTCCTTTAGGAATCCAAATTTTTTTAATTTTTATCGTCCGACGTGGGCATTTGCAATTTGAAAAGTGATGCCCAATTTTTAAACATTTCTCGCAACGGGGTATTTTCAAATTTAAGGATTTTGTTTTATGTTTGGTTAAAGTATATTTTTGCACGGAAAGCATTTGTTCAAATTTGTCATTTCCGCAAGAAAAATTCTTTGTTAAAATTTTAAGTTCGTCTTGAACTTTCAAAAAATCATCTTTCAATTTATTCTCTTTCTCAATACACAGAGAATGATCGATTTCAATAAATTTCCATATTTATTTCATTTTGGAAATTTCAATTTTCAATAATTTATTTTTCGATTGGAGGGATTTTATTTCGGATAAAGCATTTTGAAAATCAGTATGCAATAATTCGAATGCTTCAAATAATTCATCTTGAGACGATGTACTAACCTGGCTTTTGACGTCGCTTTCATCAAATGAACTTTTGGCCATCACTGCGAGATTATTTTGGATATATTCATCATCGTCGTATTCGTCACTCCATGTGGCAATTAAGGCTTCCTTCTTTGGATTTGCGCCTCGGTATTTTTTTGCAAAGTGGCCTGGTTTACCACAGATTCGACAGTTGTTGTCGAATTTCTTAGATTCGCCCAATTTGATGTCCTTCTTTCTTCGGTTTAATAAGTTTTGAAACTTATTAATATTCGTGGCATAATATGCCGATTCTTCATCACTTCATCGACCGAAATTTCTTATTTTCGAGACATCTTAGCTTTCATATTGATCTTTCCTTCGGTTTCGGCTTTGCACTTCGAGATTTTAGGACAATCTCATAATTAATTAGCGAATCAACGAGGGCGCTAAAGTCGAGCGTGTTGAGATCTTTAGATTCCATGATCGTCGTCATGGTGCCGTCCCATTTGCTAGGTAGTGATCGTAAGATTTTCTTGACTTTCTCACTACTCGATAGCGGTTTCCCGAAAGGAGCGAGTCCATTTGTGATGACCGAAAATTGGTCGAGCATGTTGGTTATGGAATCGTCACCCTTCATCATGAATAACTCGTAGTCATGGAGAAGCATATTAATCTTCGTCTCCTTGACTTGAGTTGTTCCCTCGTGTGTGATTTCAAGAATTTTCCATATTTCTTTAGCACTCGATGAAATACGGTTGACCTCTTCTGGATTTAAGGCACAATATAAAAGTTGAGTGGCCTTACAATTTAGATGCTCGTTCTTCCAATCCTCATCATTATATTATTCGAAACTCTTAAGAGATCCGTCAGATTTGATTGCAATGTTCGGGCCTAGACAAATGATCTTCTAGATTTCTATATCATAGGCACGAATGAAGATCGACATCTTTTTCTTCCAAGTCATATAATTTGATCCATCGAAGAATGGTGGTCGGTTTAGAGCAAGACCTTCAACCGGGATAAGTTGAAATGCCATTTGGATCATCTTCTCCTCGGATGTTAATCTTGACATAAGTAGGGCATTCCCAAATCCTAATGTAATTAAGACTTGGTTTCCTATCTCTCCACATCTCATGTGGAGTCTTAAGAACAGATTTGGAAGGACATCTGTTCAAGATATGTGCAGCAGTAAAGAGTGCGTAACCCCACAAATAAATCGGTAGATTAGTATAGTTAAGCATGGAGCGAACCATGTCCAACAAGGTTCGGTTCCTTCTTTCTGATATACCATTTAATTGTGGAGTAGCTAGAGGAGTGAATTGTGACACTATTCCTAGTTCCTTTAAGAACTCATCAAATTCGGTACTCATATACTCACCACCAAGGTCTGACCGAAGAGTCTTAACACGGTTACGTGTTTGATTTTCAACTAGGGCTTTAAATTCCTTGAATTTATCAAAAGCTTCAGACTTATGTTTCATTAAGTACATGAACCCATACCTAGTATGGTCATCAGTGAATGTAATGAAATACTAAAAGCCATCTCGTGCCACTTCAAAAGGGCCAGACGTCGGTATGGATCAATCCAAGTTTTTCAGCAGCTCTTTCAAAAGTCCATGCGAAGGGTAACTTAGTCATTTTACCTTGAAGGAAAGATTCACAAGTTGGATAGGGATATGATCCCAATGGACCCGTAAACCCATCTTTCTCCATTTTATGAACCATGGTCTGACCAATATGACCAAGTCTAAGATGTCACTTAACTGCTTGGTTTATTTCATTCCTACCACGCTTCCTAGTTATAATATTCACAGTTGTTTTATTCTTTAGATTCAAATGGTACAAACCATTTAATAATGCAGCAATACCAACCAATTTATTTTTGAAATAAATACGATAGGACCCATCTCCAATAAAGAAGTGAAATCCCTTTCGGTCCATGATCGGAATTGATACAATATTCTTGTGCCCCTTGGGCAAAATAAGTATATCATTTAAATTAAGAATAAAATCAGATTCTAAATCCAACATAAGGGATCCAATATCATAAGCTTCGACATTATGCCCACTTCCGACGGTGACCATCACCTCCCCTGAATCCAGCTTCCTACTTCATTCCAAATCCTAATTCATTGTACAAATGTGAGAACTCGCACCGGAATCAAGTATCCAAGAAGTAGAATATATAGTTACAGAACAATTTGTTTCCAAAACTAGTAGTTCCGTACCTAAAGGCGCATTACGGTCAAGCTTTGGACAGTACCTCTTCCAGTGGCCTAGCTCACCGCAGTTGAGGCATACATCCGTTTTCTTGGCCCCCTTTCTCTTTTGAACCATTGGGGCCTTGCCCTTTCCTTTATCGATCTTGGCTATCGAACCTAACTGCTTTTTGTTCTTTTTCTTCTTATTCTTGGACTTCCAAGTCCCAGAAGAAATCACAAGTGGAGCTTCCTTTCACTTTGTCTTCATCTGAGATTGGGTAGTCGTCAGTTTGTTCATTAGCCCAGCTAAGTTACATGCAATCTCATTGCAGTTGAAGTTCATGACAAATTGGGAAAAGGAGTCAGGAAGTGACTGCAGGATAAGGTCAGTTTGGATAGATGCATGCATCTGAAAATCAAGAGCTTATAATCTCTCAATCATTGAGATCATTTTGAGGACGTAGTCCCCAACCCTCTCTCCTTACTTCATCCTGGCGCCGAATAATTACTTCGATATCTCATATCTAGCATTTCGACTATGCTCTCCATAGAGCTCATCCAGGTGCGCTAAGATGGCTCTCGAAGACGTCATCTTTTCATGGGCACGTTGAAGCTCATTAGTCATTGAGCCTAACATGTACCCACGCACTCTTACGTCGTCTTTTACCCATTTCTCATGGACATCGACATCTTCTTTATTGGCTCGGGTTCTTGCAGGAGCCGCTGGGATGTCTGCTTCCAAGACGTATCCCAGCATTTCCATAGTTAGGACAATCCTCAAGTTCCGAAGCCAGTCCACATAGTTCGGACCAGTCACGACGTTATTTTCAAGTAGTATAGCGAGTGGGTTCATTGTCATATTGAGAGTTTTGTTAACTGTAGAGAATACTTTAAGATTCGTTAGTAATTGTTTAATTATGATCCGAGTAAAGAATTTAAGGACTTTCTTTATTCATAACTCGGCTCCCACTATTTTATCGGCATTTGCACACTCCCATGTGAAATCCGTGTAATACCCGGTTGTAATTCAGTCATTATCATTCAGTGTTTATCATTCAGTAATTATCACTCAGTAATTTTCACTCATTAATGATCAATTGTCACTCATATTCAATCATTGTATTCACCATTCAGAGTAATTGTATCGTGTATCAATCGTCATTCATCATCAATCTAATTGGAGAATCGTGCCATGTTTATCATCATTGTCATCTTCATTGTGGGCTGTATGTGAGGAGTAGCGCACGCTACGTACTCTCTTTAGCGCGCGCTAATTGAGTACAGGTAGCGCACGCTACCACCCGGCATTAGCGCACGCTAATGTTGCCCTGGCCGCACCCGAAGGCACCGACCGCAGTGAGTTATAAGTAGCGCATGCTACGAATGGTAAGTAGCGCGCGCTAGTGGTTTGTAGTAGCGCACGCTAATATTTGGTGTAGCGCGCGCTAAGGTCGGATCAGGTTGAGTCCAGTGGCTACTGGAATGCATTGGATTAATTCATAGCGCACGCTATGGGTGGTTTTTAGCGTACGCAATCGGTGTTGTAGCGCACGCTAAATATTGTTTGTAGCGCACGCTACCGCGATCAGATTAGAGGATAGAAGGTTATGGACTCCAGTACTGGGCATCAGATAATTGGTTAGCGCACGCTAACATTTTGGGGTTAGCGCACGCTAAGTGTATAGCCGTAGCGCACGCTACAAAAAGGTACGTAGCGCGCGCTACCGTTTTCGGGTAGTGGGTACTGGACTACCCAAAACACCCGTTAGCGCACGCTAAGAACTGGGAATAGCGCGCGCTAAAATGGAATTTCTATAAATTGGACAGTGTAGCCCAGATTTCGGCATTTGTCATTTCTTCTCATTCTCTCATCGGTTCCGGGCGATTTGGAGCGATTTGGAGAGTATTCTTCGAGGTGTAATCATCAATCATCATCTTCAAGTCTTTGAGTTGGATTAATCATCACTTCATCATCTTCAAAACATCAAATCAAAGGTATTAATCTCTTGGATCTAGAATTTCGGATTTTTGGGGTTTTCCTTCCGATTTCTTCATGTAAGCTTGGATTGTTGTTGGAATATGTTAGATATGGATTATCTACCTTGGATAAATATATTCCTACGGATTTAATGGCCATTTTGGGGATTTATTTCAAGAGCCCTTGGGGTTGACTTCGGTTAATTTGGGGATTTCCGATTGATGTTGTTGTAATCTTGAATTGTGGATTCCTATTGGATTATTGATGCCATTGATATTGTTTTGCTGGTTTGAATCAATCATTTAAAGTTTGTTTCGATAATTTGGGTTTGGTTGTAACCAACGGGAAGGATATTTGCTACGTATTTGTTTGAATGCCCCGATGAGTTTGATTATCGTTGTATCGACGTTTGAGTTGGTTATAATCGTGTTTGATACGTGTATTGAATGGATTATTGGTAATTGTGTTATTCAAGGTTGTTCGAGCGACCGACATTTCATTTAGGACGTTGTTCGTGGACGGATATTCTTCATCAGTGTTGTGTAAGTTAATTCTTACTCGGTTAAAAGGATACTCGTTCCTTTTTGTTGTTGTTCATTCATAATCATAATTCATTCATCATTGTATTAATCGTATTTGAGACTTGTATTTGTCGAATAATCACTTCATTCACGAGGAACGGCGGTTCCAATCATTTCATTGAACTATCATTCACTTCACTATTATTTTCATCTCGGTGAGTCATTCTTGACCTTGTCGGATTATTATTCATTGATATTCATTTTGGTCATTCTCGTTCATATGACCTTCTGGGTTCATATTGCGTGGCCGGGTGCGGATGGGTAGAATTTTTAGTCGAGCACGCGATGGTCATGTATTGGGATCGATACATTGGACTGTGCACACGGTAACGATTACTTCCGTGAGACTAATTAGGTACAAGGACGGGTGTGTCCGGTCATCCGTCTTGTACACTTGCACAGAACATTACGGGCGTACTGTGATACTCCTCTTCAGCTCAATTCATAACTAAGGATATTTGATAACTAAAGATAATTTATGATTGTGTATTTTCAACCCTTGAGGATTGTTGTTCTGTGTAACTGACCCCGTTGGGGGATTTTGTTTTCAGGTCATGGCAAGGCAAAAGCACGGGAATAGAACGTTGTCGGCGAGGAGTCCTAGTGATACTAGTAGGGGGCCCCAGTCCGTTTCAGTTATTCATGTCTTTTCATCTTTATTTCCGCTGCAGATTTCCGTTTGGATATTCATTTTCATTTAATGTTGTATATTTTATCTTCACATAAAATATACATGTATTCAGTATTCTTCCTGGGTGTATTATACTTAGACTCCTCATCGGAGTACTTGGTAATATGATGTGGTTCGGTACTACATTTACGCTGTATTTCATTCATTTTCACTCGCCTGGTGGGTCCCAGTCGGGGGTCCATGGCACTGTAATATCCGCCTAGTTTGGGGTGTTACAATCCGGAAGTCACGGTTGACTTCATAGTGGTGCTCGAGTTCTTTACAAAGTTTAATAGAGGGCAACCCATACGATTCCTATTCTATCATTCGTTATAAAGTGGTGTCTAACACCAACCCATCTAATGGATGATTAGATCTTCTTTTACCCCTAGTTCACTTGCCCTCAACCCATTCGGTTTCTATGGCTCGCTGAACTATCTAAATTTAAACCGTCAACTCCTATTAGTCTGACAATTGAATCTTACCCGGCAACCCATACGGTTTATAGGGGTATGATTTGTCACAACCAAATGAATCTAATGCACTGTAGGAATTTATCAACCTTCCCAAAAAAATATTACCCCGACATACTCGGAAGAATAATATTCTGGTTTAGATTTCAATTTTCTATGAGTTTGACGGAGGGTAGGAAACCTCGTAACCTTTATAACTTAGTGTTTATAAGTGGGAGTATTAACGCGATTATATATTACACTTTGCACATTAATCCGTTTATAAGCGCGGTTTGTCGGTTTGTTTGTTTGTCATACAATATGAAAACATACACAATCTAAAACTAACATGTAGTTCATGGAACGTTCCTAGAACAAAAACATCGTAATCTAATTACATGTCTTCGGTCTTGAATCTTCGTCTTCCCGAACAGATCTTCCTCCGGTCTTCTTCATTACATATAAATTTTACATTTGAAAAATTGCATCCTATACAAATTTTTTACTAAAATAAATAGGCTCAAAATGGCCCTTACAACCCGATCGAACAAAATAAACGACTCAAAACTAGGTCCATGAACTACATCCCATTCAAAATTAATGCAACAATTACATTAAAATAAATAGAAATAATGATTAATCTAAATATTGATCTAATCAACAAAAATTAATCTAACAATTAGAATTAGTCCAATTAATTCACTTAACCGTTAATTTTAATTTGCTCCGGACAAGGTAAATATTTTATTAAATTAATTTCCTTAAAAAAAATTCCCATAACTATATTTTAGTCAAATTAAATCCAATTTAATTTGCGGGAAATTAATATACCGAGCGAAATATAAAAATGGAGTCGGAAGACACGAGGCCCGGCCAAGCTCACAAGCCTGTGGGGTCAAGGTCAAACCATCCTAAATTGACCAAGAATTTAAATTTGTTGTCGGGGCGCCCAGAAATTTCTGAGTCATTGTCCGCCATTTTTCTTGATCGTTTTTCGTCTCGAATCCAAAATAATATTTTTGTAATTTTTATATTACACAATTAAATCAGTTTTTAAAAAAAAAAAATAGATTTATATTGTAACATAAAATCATGAAAAATACTTTTTAGATGAACAATTAAACATCAACAATTAAAACAATTATGATTCTAAATCATAAAAATTAACCAAGCATTCCAAATGTAAATATAGAATATACGATCGTATAGACCTCGCTCCGATACCACTGTTGGGATTCAGTGAATAAAAACGAGTTACACAGCAGAAAATAAACTGGTCCAACCGGATAAAACCAAACCCCAAAAATGGACCGATCAAGCATCGTATAAATGAATAAAAATAACGAGTCCTTTGATAATATAATCTTCGAAGCAAAACCCGAACAAACTTTTTCCAGTTACCGACACGAACACGAATCTAATTCGTTGTAACTTGTTGAATGATCCAACACCGAAAATGCCAAATGTCTCTACGTTATCATGCATCGGATATTGATCGGAAAACTAAAATATCAATTCCTTCTCAAAGAATACGGCTAGGAATTGGTACGGTATTTTTTTTCTCTTCTCTTCTTCCTTTTCTTTCTCTCAAAGATGAACAAGAAAAAGAAAATAATTTTTTTCCTCCCCTCTTGTGAACTCACGGCTGGAGATAAGATTTGTAATGTGTGTGTGTGTGTGTTTGTTTTTCAACATTCTAAATGGTGTGATAAACAATTTAATTTATATTACAAAGTGAGATCAAATGATGAGATTCTAAATCTCATCCATTTGTCTTCATCCTTCATAAAATAAATCTATCACACCATGCAAAGACACCTTCCATGCATGGGGGGCTACTAGAGTATGGTGAGAAAATGAGCCGAGCCACTCGGTTCGTGTACCGGATGTTCGCGTGTCTAGTCTGTTAAGTACACTTTGTTTTATCTCAAATGTATTTATACTTAATTAATTAATCCAATTAATTAATTTTATTAAATACAAAATTATAATAATATATTTTCAAGAAATAATTATTTATGAATTAAATTAATCACTCAGTAATTAATTTCAATTCACTAGACCGCATGATTTATCAAACAAATCAAATTAGATATCTAATATCCAATATTAATGAAGAGATAATAAATACATATATATCCATCAAATATCCTTGTGCGCGACTCCATAGGTCCGTCTTAGTCGGCAGTGGGAGGAACCAAAGAGTACGGGTAACACTTAGCCAGTCTAGTGCTCTGTACCGTAACCCAACTAAGAATGAATGATCGGATCATTCAAAACCATTATGTCGTGAATACCGTATACGTATAAACCCTTCAATCATATGTCCCGGTAAAGTATTAGGGTCACGGTAAAGTCAAACCCTATTGTAATTTGACTCTATGCACTTGATTAATGCAAACCGAGATCATCGAGCTCCCGTGTATCAAATACAACTAGCTCTAAATGCTTTGGCCAAAGACTTATGATCTCATTTTCTATTAACCGCATAGGACATTTATTTGCTCACTTACAGAAGAAAGATTTCTATCTTGGTATTCAGTAGAGACTACTACTTGCCCACTAAGTTGCATTTCGAGGTTGACCCCACCTACCGGCGATTGGTTCGAAATACTCTAATGACTAACTTAATGTCCCAGCACATCTCCTACTGAAATATCAAGTCAAAGGTCCACGTATACCTATCGCAACATTTCGATCCAGTCATTGATAAACCCTGAGTAATATCCATATGACCAAATCGAGGTGAGTCATGTTCGAGTATACTAATCTCATTAGCATACCTATAACGTGTGCTCCCACTAACTCTTAGTGAAGACCGACACTAAACATGTCAAAGTACATGTTATACAAGTCTTCTCTAAACTTATTGCTCAGTTAAGTTTTATCGAATTGCGAACGAGTTAAGCATTCGAGCTCTAAACACTTCCAGTGCCTATCTCCTTATCTCCATAAGGAGTAGAATGTTTGCTCTCAAATGTAAGGACTATTACCCTATATACCAAATCACAATGCCAGTGATATACAATAATATAGAAATAATTATTGCCTTATTAAATATTGAGAATTACAATACAAATGCTCTCACTCTCTCATCCTCTGAGTGGCATTCGAGGGCATATCCCTAACAGTTCATATGTGGATCACCGAAAGAGGAAGAGGATTTAATCAACTTCTGATTCGGGTCCAGATCTGTTCTTCGAATTAAGGTAGTTCGACGAACTCTTTATAAATCAATTAAATTACTGCATGTAGATCCTCGTATGGATTTTTTTTGTTAATTTCTCCATTGTGTTTTGCTCATATTTATTAGATTAGATACACGTAAAACCCAACAGTAGTATCGAAGACAACTTGCAGTGATTTAATTGTTTATGTAAAACATGTTTTATATGCTTTGAATATATTAAAATCATGTTCTTGATCATATTTTTGTAATAGAGATTTTATAAATAATGTTCTGATTTAATTTGATTAAATCGGATCGTTCAAAATCAATTTCTGGATCAGATTTCCATAACCATCGGCCCGTAACCATTCTCGAACATTACAACATTCCGCAGTTCGGCAAAGTCGTGCAGATTCGGGTCGGGTCCGTCTCGGACCGGGACCCGCGGGATGCGGTAAAATAGTAAAATAATGCCGCGCCTGAAGGGATGCGATCCCGCGCTGGTTCAGCTTCGAGGCTGCTTCCGGACCATCTAGACTGGAGCATTTTTTTGTGAATCTTGTTCACTGATATTTTATTTAACTCCTATTTTGTAAAATCAAAATAGGTATTTTCAAAATGCATTTTTGAGGCCGGCGGGATTTGAACCCGCGCGGTAGTGTGCTGGTGTAGAGCGCTCGTCCATCTAGGCCAATGTTCCAGATTATTGATTTTTGATCGAATATTTATCTTATACAAGACAATCAGGTAGATTCATATTCTGTTTAATTAATTATGTGATAATTACTTTTAATAGTACGATTAATTAATTATGTGATGATTAATTTTAGTATATATTTGGTGTATCCATAAATTGACCAGTGTGATTGGATGTTTCAATTTAATTTTGAGTTGGTTTTACGGTCTGCCTGTCGTTTAATTATAATTGATTTTTACGACCTGTGAGTTGTCTTTGAATTTATTGTTATAATTTACGGCTTGTGTGTTGTTTGCCCTCTTGTAATTTAATTTTACTAGTAGTATTTTTCATTATTGTAATGAAGACAAGAAGGAGACGAAGGACGGACTCGAGGGGCCAATTGATCGCCTATGACATTCCAAAGAGTTGGAAGATCAATGAAGACCAATGTGATTTTCATGTTGGCTCATGAAAATCACGGTATGATTATAGTCGTGCTATACACGGTCCTATGTTTATTATATCATGTGATGCTACGTATGTTTAAATTTATGCCTGCATGTGATGCGATGTATGTTTAGATGTATGTTAGCCAACATAGACATGCTACATAGGATAAAACCCCTCGCTAATTTTTTTTAATGTCGTTCAATTAAAACACCTATCAAGACTTCGATCATCTTGACCTTTGTGATTTTCATGTTGGCTCATGAAAATCACGGTAGGATTATAGTCATGCTATACACGGTCCTATGTTTATTATATCATGTGATGCTATGTATGTTTAAATTTATGCCTGTATGTGATGCGATGTATGTTTAGATGTATGTTAGCCAACATAGACATGCTACATAGGATGAAACCCCTCCCTAAATTGTTTTTAATGTCGTTCAATTAAAATACCTATCAAGACTTCGATCATCTTGAGCACGTCATGCCAAAGCTGGGTGCTCGAATTATATTAGTAAGATAGGATGGGTAATGCACCAAGAATTCAAAATAGTTTAGAACCTTAAGGCATAAGATGGGATTATAACATGCTTGGGCATAAGATGCCAAACCCATAAATATAATCTAAGAGTTATATATGATGTAATCGATAAAGAGTTATCTACCTAAAGTAGCTCAATTTTAGGCATCATGCCAAAGTTAAGTTTAGAATAGTGCAAAATGGGGTCTTAGCCCACTAAAATTACAAATGTTGTAAAATTGAGGGTACTTTGTTTTAGTGGGAGTATTTTTTGAGAAATAAAATAATGTGACTAAATACTTTGCATAGTGAATTTTGTAGATAATAGAATGGCATCAAACAACACATCCACCATTTCACTGCGATCCGTCCTTGAGAAGGACAAGCTAAAAGAAAACGACTGCAACTATTTGGATTAGATCTAGAGCTTGAGAATAGCTCTCAAGCAAGAAAGAAATTTGTACGTTCTTGAGGAAGAAATTCGCGATGTGCCTGCTGACAATGCTAAACAAAGCAACAAAAGACCAATGGAACAAACATTGTGATGATTCCATCGATGTTAGTTGATGTTGGCTACCATTTGTCGAGAACTTTAGAAGAATCTAGAAAAAATGGAAGCTTATGAGCTTAATGCTCACCTCAAGGAAACTTTCTCGAAGCATGCTAGGGATGTGATATCCCACATCAACTAGCGGAGAGGGGGCGGAGTGCCTTATATGTGCATGCCCGCCTCCAAATAGCATGAGGCCTTTTGGGAGCCCATTGGCTTTGGAGAGATGAGAACTCCGAAGTTAAGCGTGCTCGGGAGAGAGTAGTCTCAGGATGGGTGACCTCCTGGGAAGCTGCTCTCGGGCTCCCAGAAACAAAACCGTGAGTGCCAGCTCACAGGAGAGTGCCCAGAGTGAACAATATCATGCTACGGCGGAGCGTTCTTGGGATGTGGCAATTTGGTATCGGAGCCACTCTACCGTGTAGTGCGAGTGTGCCGACGAGGACGTCGGGCCCCTTGAGAGGGGTGGATTGTGATATCCCACATTGACTAGCGGAGAGGGGGCGAAGTGCCTTATATGTTCATGCTCGCCTCCAAATAGCATGAGGCCTTTTGGGAGCCCATTGAATTTGGAGAAATGGGAACTCCGAAGTTAAACGTGCTCGGGCGAGAGTAGTCTTAGGATGGGTGATCTCCTGGGAAGCTGCTCGCAGGCTCCCAGAAACAAAACCGTAAGTGCCAGCTCAGAGGAGAGTGCCCAGAGCGGACAATATCATGCTACGGCAAAGCGGTCTTGGGATGTGGCAAGGGAAGAGAGGTATGAGACCTTTCAAGCCTTTTATGCTTGCAAGATGGTTGAGGGGACATCTGTCAGTGCTCATGTACTCAAGATGAAAGGATATATCGATCATCTTGATAGGCTTGGTTTTCCACTTTCTAAGGAGCACTCCACGGATGTGATCCTAAACTCATTGCTTAGGATGTGGCAAGGGAAGAGAGGTATGGGACCTTTCAAGCCTTTTATGATTTCAAGATGGTTGATGGGACATCTGTCAGCGCTCATGTACTCAAGATGAATGGATATATCGATCATCTTGATAGGCTTAGTTTTCCACTTTCTAAGGAGCACTCCACGGATGTGATCCTAAACTCATTGCCTGATAGTTTCGGTCAGTTCATTATGAACTATAAATGAATGAGATGGAGAAGT
The DNA here is from genome assembly GCA_033398695.1 of Orobanche coerulescens. Taxonomy (NCBI): domain Eukaryota; kingdom Viridiplantae; phylum Streptophyta; class Magnoliopsida; order Lamiales; family Orobanchaceae; genus Orobanche; species Orobanche coerulescens. The sequence goes on along the minus strand of CM065805.1, from coordinate 20,185,605 downwards.
CCATTGCTGAGCTGCATGGGATGCTTAAAATGGCTATGCAGAATATTAAGAAGAAACCAAGCCACGTGCTGATGGTCAGCAAAGGGAAGCCTTCAAGAACAAAGGCAAGGGCAAGGGTAAGACAAAAATTGCCAAATCTAAATACTCTACTAAGCCAGTTTTCAAGGCTAAAGCTCCCAAAGATGAAAATTGCCATCATTGCAATAAACCAGGACACTGGAAAATAAATTGCATGGTTTACTCGGAAGAGCTCAAGCGTACCAAGGATAGTGAGACTGCCACAGGTATATTTGTTATAGAAGTTAACTTATCTACTTCTAACTCCTGGGTATTGGATACTGGATGTGGATCTCACATTTGTATAAATGTGCATGGGTTGAGAAGCAGTAGAGAGATAAAGAAAGGGGAAGTGGATCTAAGAGTCGGCAATGGAGCAAGAGTTGTTGCACTAGCCGTAGGAACTTATGATCTAGTTTTACCCAATGGGCTTTTGTTAGTTTTGAACAATTGCTATTATGTTCTGCTATGAATAGGAATATTATTTCAGTTTCTACATTAGATTGTGAAGGTTACAATTTTCTTATTAAGAATAAGATTATTCGTATTTTCTTTGATGACTTGCTTTATGGTACTGCAAAGTTATATACTGCCCTTTACAATATTGATCTAGACGAGTCCAACACTTTGGAAGTCTATAACATTGCATCTAAGAAACCTAAGTTCAATGATTCTAATCCGACTTACTTATGGCACTGTCGACTTGGTCACATAAACGAGAAACAGATTTCTAAACTCCATAATGATGGACTTTTAGACTCTTTTGAATATGAATCATATGGGACATGTGATTCTTGTTTATTGGACAAGATGGCCAAAACTCCTTTCACCGGTCATGGAGAAAGGGCTAGTTAACTCTGTTTTTGGACCAATGAATCGAATCGAATCGAATCGAATCGAATCGAATCGAATGGATTCGAATCGAATCGAATCGAATCGAATCGAATCGAATGGACTCGAATCGAATCGAATCGAATCGAATCGAATCGAATCAAATATATATTAAGGGTAAATAGTAATAATAATAATGGTAAATAATAATAATAATAGTAATTAACAACAACAACGATAATAGTAATATTATTAGTAATAATAACAATAATAATTAAGATTAATAATAATAAGAAGAAGAGGAAAAACGGAGCCGAATCGAATCGAATCAATCGAATCGAATGGACTCGAATCGAATCGAATCGAATCGAATCGAATCGAATGGACTCGAATCGAATCGAATCGAATCGAATCGAATCAAAATCAAAATAAGTCCAAAAGAACAGGGCCTTATATATTAGGCCTAGTACATACTGATGTATGCTGGCCTCTTAGCACTCATGCCAGAGGCGGATACCAATACTTCATTACATTTACCGATGATTTTAGCCGGTATGGATATGTTTATCTTATGAAGTATAAACTTGAATCTTTTAAAATGTTGAAAATATTCCAGAGTGAAGTACAGAATCAACTTGGGAAGACAATTAAAGCCTTTCGATCAGATCGAGGTGGCAAATATTTGAGCCAAGAATTTGATGATCATCTTAGGAGTTGTGGAATTGTTTCACAACTTACTCCTCCTGGAACACTTCAGCATAACGGAGTGTCTGAGAGGAGGAATCGAACCTTATTAGATATGGTTCGATCCATGATGAGTCGAACGGAACTTCCATTATCATTTTGGGGCCACATCTTAGAAACAACAATATTCCCCCTTAACTGTGTTCCACCTAAAGTAGTTGAAAAGACACCATTTGAGAAATGGACAGGTAAGAAACCAAACTTATCTTTTCTAATGATCTGGGGTTGCGAAACGTTCGTAAGGCGCCAAGTGTTTGAAAAACTGGCAGCCAGATCTAAAATATTTCTATTTGTGGGATATCTTAAGGAAACTAAATGATATAACTTTTATAATCCCACAGAGAACAAAGTATTTGTTGCTCGAAATGCTGTATTCTTAGAAAGGAAATTTATTTCCAAAAGAGACAATGGGATACGAGTAATTCTCGAGGAACCTCGAGAACCACAAGAAGACATCGCTTCACCGATGGAAACTGAACAGGCTCAACAATCAGTTGAAGAGCCAGTTCAAAGTACACAAGTCCCTCGCATTTCTAATAGGGTGAGAAATGAACCTGAGAGATATGGGTATCTCGTAACAGAGGAAGATGACACATAGCTCATAGATGATGAGCCTAGTACCTGTACAGAAGCTGATTCAGGACCAGGGTCCGAGGAATGGCTAGAAGCCATGAAGTCAGAGATGCAGTCCATGTATGACAATCAAGTTTGGAACTTGATAGATCCACTTGAGGGTGTTAAAACCATTGGGTGCAAATGGGTATTTAAAAAAGAAGAAAGACATGGACGAAATTCTGCAAGCCTATAAAGCTAGACTAGTGGCAAAAGGTTATAGACAGATTCATGGTGTTGACTATGATGAGACTTTTTCGCTAGTAGTCATGCTTAAATCAATTAGAATTTTATTTGCCATTGCCTCATACTATGATTATGAAATATGGCAAATGGATGTCAAAACAACGTTCCTTAATGGAAACTTACTCGAGGATATTTACATGACACAACCTGAGGGTTTTGTTTATCCAGAAAATTCTAAAAGGATTTGCAAGCTTCAAAGATCCATTTATGGGTTGAAACAGGCTTCTCGGAGCTGGAATCTTCATTTTGATGAAACTGTCAAAGAGTTTGGGTTTATTCAAAAGAATATGAACCAGGTGTGTACAAAAAGGTTAGTGGGAGCATAGTTGTTTTTTTAGTCTTATATTTACATGTCATATTACTCATTGGAAGTGACATACCCACCTTGCAGACATTCAAGACTTGATTGGGAAGTTGTTTCTCAATGAAAGACTTAGGAGAAGATGCTTACATTCTTGGGATAAAAATCTATAGAGATAGATCAAAGAGAATGATTGGTCTGAGTCAAAGTACCTTGTAGTCGACGAGATGTATTGTTTTTCCTTAGCATGACAAGTCGATACCAATCAAATTCAGGTGAAAGTCATTGGAGAGCAGTGAAAACCATCCTAAAGTACTTAAGAAGAACTAAGGATGTGTTTCTAATTTATGGAGGTGCGGGAAATGAGCTGGCTGTAAATGGTTATGCCGATGCAAGTTTCAAAACCGATAGAGACGGTTTAATATCACAGATGGTTTTGTGTGGAGATGATATGAGCTGGAAATGTTCCAAGTAAGCATGCTCATAGATTCAATAACTCAAGCTGAGTACCTGGCAGCATCGGATGCAGCCGAGGAGAATATGTGGAACTTTTTAGGTCCTATAAGTCTTTACTGCGACAATAATGGTGCTATTGTGTAAGCTAAAGAGTCAAGGACTGATTAGATATCCAAACACATACTCACAATATGCAAAGTAGCAACGGAAGAGAATGTTGTTGATCTACTTACCAAGCCTCTCTCACAAGGAAGGCATGTTGAGCCTGCTAGATCCATAGGACTAAAAGTCATGAATGAATGGTCCTAGTGCAAGTGGGAGATTGTTGGGAGTAGTGCCCTAGGACATTCGATGTGCCTAGATTTATAATTATTACATTTATACTAAGTTATTTAATATCATTTATTTCTTGTTGATTATTATAATGTTTGCATGTTTTAATATTATAATAATTGAATAATAGTTATTCACGAATAATGAGAATATTAAAATGTCTCTGGTCCAATCGCATTGAGTGGAGACTCAAGTGATTAATATACTAGTATACGTTTGATTCATAATCATCGAATAATTATGCGTATGGTACGGATCGAACTTATGGGTATTGGTTGGAGAACCAATACTGGATAGACCCGCATTGAGATCACTGCATGGAAATGTCATAAGTGAATCTCAATATAACAATATGTTAATAAATCCTTGAACCTGAGATTATCATAGAGTCCAGCATGATAACTGCTATGCCTTGACGTAATCCAACGTCATCTGAAACATGGTGATCATAAAGGTTAGTGATCGAGATTAGTGGGAGTCATGTAGAGGGCAATGAATAATCAAGATGGGGATTTGTCCCTCGCTTTATTGAGAGAGATATCTTCTGGGCCCCTCGATAAGTAGGACTGAAGGAAATGCATGGCCATGCTCAAATGAAGAGTCATTTGATTCAATCAGTCTACTTAAGATCGAGAAAGAATTTGAACATAATAAGTATGACAATTTCCACGACTTAGTTCAAATATGATATCGCGCGACAAAGGGATTTGACACGTTAAATGGTTTAATGGACTATAAACTTATATTATTTGGGTAGTCATAATGTCTTGCTAGAGACCACTTATGATTTATTATTTAATAAGGTATTAAATTTTGGCAACATAATATAAGCCTTTTGGGTCACACATACGACAACTAAAGACAAGCAAGAATAATTAATAGATATAATATTAGATATTATATTTATTAAATAATGAGTAATATATAATATAGTATATTATATATTATATTATCTAATTATATCAACTGGGGAAGATAAATATAATATTAAATATTATATTTATTAAAGGATTAAATAATAAGTAATATATAATATAAGATATTATATGTATTGTATTATTTAATAAGTTGAGGGGGCAACTAAGCAAATACTAGAGTTTGAGTCTAGGGTTTACATAGTATAAACAAAGGGTCTTGGACAAGGAGTTGTCATAAAAAAAATTACACAACCCTAGTTTTTGTAAGACAAAATCGGCCACCCCTTTTTCTCTACAGTTCGTCCGAATTACTCTCAGTCCGGGAAGTCCATTTCGGCCATCTCCCACTTCTTCCCTTAATTGATTTTGATCAATAGTATCCTTCGAGCAAGGAGTTATTTATTGTTCTGTTTTTCAACATTATTCGTAAGGATCTAGCAATCCAGCTTGTACCAGTTGTTCATGTGTGGATCATCGAAAGAGGAAGAGGATTTAATCAGCTTCTGGTCCGGGTTCAGATCTGTTCTTCGAATTAAGGTAATTCGACGAACACTTTATAAATCAATTAAATTACTGCATTTAGATCCTCGTCTGAGTACTTTTGTTAATTTTTCTGCTGCGTTTTGCTCATATTTATTGTCTTAGATACACGTAAAACTCAACAAAACACTAAATTTTTGTGTCGTTTCCCTGTCGTGTGGTAAATTGCCAGGTCTAGGAACGAAGGGTTGCTTGTTGTATAGTCCCCAGGATCAGAAGATCATTGTTAGCACCATTGCCTAACTCATGGAAGAGGATTATATGATTAGTCACAAGCCCATGAGCGAAATAATTCTGGAAGAGTTGAGGGGCGAGACTCCATCTATACTAATCATACAAACGCCAACTAACACTGCACCACATATGGATTTTGAGACTTTTACACCAACTCGGGATTTGCCTCATCGTAGTAGGAGAGTTGTTCGTCAACCGGAATGATTCATAGGCGTGCGACAGTCTTCGGGCTCAATCCCAGTCGAAGATGAATTAGATCCCTGGACTTACAAGGAGGCAATCGAAGATAAAGATGTTAATTCCTGGCAAGTATCAATGGAATCAGAAATGGTATATATGGATTCCAATCAAGTGCAGGAGCTAGTAGAACTACCTGATGAGGTACAAGCCACAAGCGAAAGAAAGGAGGTGACAGGAAGGTTAAAACCTTCAAAGCGAGGCTTGTAGCGAAAGGTTACACTCAGAAAGATGGTATCGATTATGATGAAACCTTTTTGTCGGTAGCCATGCTTAAGTCAATCCGGATTTTTTTAGCTATAGATGCGCATTTGGATCTGGAGATTTGGCAGATGGATGTCAAAATTGAATTCTTGAATGGAAGTCTAGACAAGGAAATCTACATGCGTCAACGAGAGGAATTCATTGCTAAGGAGAAGAGCAATTAGTGTGTAACCTTAAGGGATCCATTTATGGACTTAAGCAGGCATCTAGATCTTGGAACACTCGATTTGATGAGGTAGTACAATAATATGGATTCGTTCAATGTCCGAGTGAGAGTTGTGTGTAAAAATGCGATGGAAATATGTTGGTGTTTCTTGTACTGTATGTAGATGATATCCTCATGATTGGAAACAACGTGACGTAGTTGTCGGACGTATGGGTATGGATATCTGAGCAGTTCGATATGAAGGATTTGGGAGAAGCAGGACACATTCTTGGAATTAGGTTCTTTTGTGATCGGAAGAAAAGAATGTTGTACTTATCTCAGGCATTCTATATCGATACAGTGTTAAAGCGATTTAGCATGGAGAATTCCAAGAAAGGTTTTCCACCGTACAAACATGGAATGCAACTATCTAAGGATATGTGTCCTAAGACACAAAAGGAGATAGATGACATGAAGCTGATTCCTTATGCATCAGCTATGGGAAGTCTCATGTATGGTATGCTTTGCACTAGACCAGGTATTTGTCATGTCATAGGCATGGCTGCTAGATACCAGTCAAACCTAGGATCAGGACACTGGATTGTTGTTAAGCACATACTCAAGTAGCTAAGAAGGACTAGGGAGTATATGCTAGTATATCAATCAGATGACCTGCGTACAATAGGTTATACAGACTCAGATTTTTCATCAGACGAAGAAAAGTCAAAGTCTACTTCAGGTTATGTGTTTAGCCTGTGAGGTGGATCCATTAGTTGGAGGAGTGTGAAGCAGTAATGCATCTCGGACTCTACCATATAATCCGAGTACGTGGTAGCCTCTGAGGCAGCCAAAGAGGCGGTATAGGTCAAGTACTTCCTGCAGGACTTAGATGTGATTCGCGAATTGCCAAAGGGCATTACACTTTATTGTGATAATACCGGTGCAGTCGCAAATTCGATGGAACCACGAGCCTACAAAGCAAGTAAACATATCAACTGCAAGCACCACATCATACGACACTTCGTAATTGAAGGAGACGTAGTTGTAGCCAGGGTTGCGTCAGAAGATAATCTTGCTGATCCTTTCACGAAAGGCCTACCCTCAAAATTTTTTGAAGGACTTGTGGAAGGAATGGGATTACAGTGTATGACAGCATTGCTTTGAGTATAAGTGGTAGAAATTAGAGACTATATAATAGAGTAGTATACTCAAGAGCAGGCTTTGAGTATAAGTGGGAAATTATTAGGGTTGTATACTACAAAGCATACTTTATGCTTGTATTACCTTATTTCCCTGTAACTACCTATGAGAATATTAATTATATTTAATCACATGTTTTGCATATTTATTCACGTTATGGTTATGCAAATGAAATGTCTAATTAATTTATATTGTAGATAATGTGGTGTTTTGATGTCACACGGAAGATCATATTATCTGTGCCATATAAAATAATATAATAGTTCACAACCTATATAATTATTACACAAAGTATGTGAAAGGTTGTAGTGTATGCTTGAGATTAGTTGGTCTTGACTATTAGCATGCATTAACGTATTTGTATACGTTGAACTGGATCGAAGTGAGATAATGTCTTTAGTACTGACTGTAAGAAGAACGTAAATCTCGGATAATAATTATTTCTTAATTCTAAGTATATAATATTTATTTATGTATTTATAATATTTATTGCTTTTATTTACCATGGGTGAGAGTCAAAATGCTTGACTCAATAAGCTTCGTATCTTGGGCAATAATATTATTTATATGACAATTATTATAACCAGAAATCGTGTCTCAACTCATGCGGGTTGATGATGTCCTCTTGAAGAGCTCGATAATGATTATTATATTAAACCCTGCAGGTAGATTTAATTATGATATAATAATAAGGTTCGAGTGGTACTACTCTTGGATAAATATTACTTAATTAAAGCTGTGAGTAGCTTAAATTAATTAATGGACATTCGATATCTTAAACATGAAAAATAATATATTTAAATAAGGAGCTCGATTTTGTAAATTGAGATTTGGATTGAAAGTGCAATATTAATTCTTTAGTGGACTGAATTGATATTAGTGAACTCAACCATATTAGGAAAGGGATTAATATGGAAAGTGTAGTTGCACTAGGAGTCTTAACCCTAATACTCCTTAAGATCCCTAGAGTAGTTCAAAGCCTATAAATAGAACTTGTAAGGGGAATTTCGGCCGTGACTTATCATCCAACACAAGGGTTTCGATTTTTTCTTCTTAGTGTTTAATTGTGGATCTTGACTTGTGTCTTTGATTCCACAATTGAGATAACACTTTAGTTCTTGCTACAAATTGGAATTACTTGAAGAAAAAGAAAATCGAGAGTTGTGAGGAACTTAGTTTCGGCCGATCCCAATCGAAGTCCAAGCAAGGTTCGGTAGCTCGTTGTCCACACTACGTCTAGATAAAGGCGGATCATACTCTATAAGATCTAAAGGTAGAAATACAAGAAGATCAAGATTAAATTCAAAGACTTTGATTCAAAGGTAACATAATCTATGATCTTTGAAATCTAGGTAGAATACTACGAATTATCATGTTTAGACATGTAAATATATATTGTTCGTTTAAATTTCTTATTAATCCGTTTAATTAATTATTTAACGAGCCTAAATAGATCCGATTCTTGAGGACCGACTTTAGTGAATCCAAATCCGCCGCTTCCGCTGCATTTTATTTCCATCAATACCAAAAACGAAAGATTGACACGGCCAACAATATCAAAACAACAGTCCTGGGATCATCATTCATCAACGACCGATCAACACAATCAACAATATAAACACAATAGTTCAACAATCGTTCACCACGATCAACAATACCAACCAATGGTCTTGGGATCAACCTCCCTCAGCGAACGATCGATACGAATGTCATTATATGAAATATAAAATAGCGTACAACGTTCATCAGAATCATTATCCTCATAACTGAGCAATATATAAATTACCTCAAAGCTGGTGACAATATACTTTCCACGAAAAAATGTCTATGAACGAATACACAATTATTCGAATAAATCTCGAATGAGGCATAATCCATTCAATATCAGTAAACTATTATCCCGGCATCAATACTGTTGCGATAGACCAACCCCGATATCCGACATTCCATAACACAGACCAAAGACGACTCATATCTCTGTCTCCACCAAACTGTACACTTAATACTCAAGTATACTACTAAGATATTTAAATAATATTCAGTACGATTTAATCCAATCAAAGTACAACTTACAAACGGTTATCTCCATAATCCACATTTATAATATCATTGCTATATGAATTATAAATGAAATGAAATCAAAATTATTCATTAAATATTATGAACTAAACAAGTATAAACTTGCCTTGATACAGATATGAGAAGTCGTTCCCAATATCCATTGCCTTCGTCTACGAGCTCATCAGCCACGAACAAAGCATTACACGAACTCCTCAATCTCAATCGCAACACAATGGTTCTAATCAACGATCAATTATCATAACCTTTGAAGATGAACAACAAGTTCGATAAAAATCAACAATCGATATAACTAATCAACTACTCAACGGTTCCACAATATCTCGATTAAACACAAATCCGAACAATCCACTCTAATTAATCATAAATTCATAACCATGATACGATTCCACACCTGATAATCATACCAACAATCAATTCAACTCGATAACAGGAGTTATAACATACCCAATTCCAACTTCACCCAAAAGTACGATTTAACAAGATTCCTCCTTGTTCATATTCATAAATTCATCGTAAAACAATACCGATTATTATTAACAATCCAAACTATCCAAATAGTTCAATACCATGAATAGTCATATTCCAAGATTAATCATAATCTTTCCAAATTCAACCTCATTTCTAAATTAACGTGTTCATTCCTTATTTATATACATCAAGTTCATACCAAATCACAATAAGGTTATCAAATAATCCTAACATCCAAATTGAACACTTGTTCATTACATATGAACACATATACTCAAGGATGAATAATAATCTCAGTAACCTCATAATCATATTCGTATCCTTAGACGAAAATAACATCATCGATCAACATAATTTGATTCTAGATATGAACATTTCATGCTTATATCCAAAAGCATCCATACTTCAACATATAGTCATCTTGATATGCTATATTCACCAAGAACTTCTTCAAGAACACCAATTAATTAATAATCGTGTTCATAGTCAATAAAACAACATAATCCAAGATGTGTTCTAACATCTAAACCACCATCTTAACTCATAATCATCATCTTCACTAACACAAACTCCATAAAACACCAAGAATCATAACAACAGTTCCATAATCCATCATCATACGAAGTAATCATCAAAAACAATATCAAAAGCCCAAAAAATGAAGTGTAAGATTGATCAACATACCTCTTGAATATGAACAACAAAATCAAACACCACAAGAATCAACAATAACTCCAAATCTCAAGTTCTAATCCGTGCTATTAAGATCACAATCAAGTTTAGAGTGTCTCGAAATCACTTAGAAATGGAGGAGGACGATTTTGGGAGAGAAACCCTTAGCTTGGTTTGTGAGGAAATGAAAGACCAAACCTCACTTTATAACCTGCACAATTATTAACGGCCCTACTGCTCAACCTTAGCGTACGTAACAGTACCTTGCGTATGCTACCTGATCTTAATTGCGTACGTAATACTAGTCCATAGGCTACTGCCTCATTTCGTAAACCACTTAACGTACGGAGCGAAATATGGTGTAGGTAACCTTCTTCCCATAGCGTACGCTATTCTGTCTTGCTTATGTACGTTAGGCCCGTTGACTCGCTTGTCGTATTCACACCGAAAGCACCTGGCCCTACACGACCTAAACTTACTTTATCAAATGAGGGTACGCAACACACTACTTAGCGTATGTTAACTATGAAGATTACCATACGTTATCACTAGTACAAAAATGAGCAATGGTCACAAAAAAAAATGTGACCATATGCCTTTAGTCACATATTTTTTTTTCATTGAAAGTGTGACCAAAGGTCGTGTCATTTTAGGCAACATACGGCTACATTAAAATTAAGTGGTTGTATCAACTGAAAAACTGTAGCCGTAGCATAAAATCGTGGCTATTGGGTAAGAAATTTTGTTGTTGTAATCGTGCATTTTATCTTATTTTGTGGCCGTAAACCCTTTCTGGACACACAATTTTATTTTTTTAGTGACCATTGTTCACCCAATAGCCACATGAATTTATTTTCAAAGTGGCGCTTGCTATTATTTAGTCACAATAATATGTATTTATTATGACTATTGCCTATCTTTTAAAGACATAGAATTAATCAAACAATGGCCAAAAGTATTTTAAAGACACACAATTTTTTTTTAACTATGGTTATCATATAACTTACAGCCACATACATGTTATTTACCATGACCGTTGCTATCTTTCAGACATACAAATACTTGTAAGTGTGACTATTTTATATTTTTTTCGAAATAGAAAATCTAATAAACAATGACTATATTTGATTTATAGACACAAAAGTGTTTGTAACTGTGGCCAATATTAACTTTAAGACTACAATAATTTGTTTTCAGTATGACCTATTTTATCATTTAGACACTTAAAAATTGTTGTGTGTGACTATTGTTTGTATTATAGACACTGAGAATTACATAAACCATAGTTGTAAATGTGTTATGGTCACATAATGTATTTATACATGTGACTGTTGTAGAACTTATTGTCACATGCATGTTTGAATCCGTGACGATTGTTATCAATTTGACACACTATTATCCATTATCAATACTATTATTTAGTTTTTAGTCATGTATATTAAAAAAAAAACATGACAATAAATTCATTGTAAACACACAAATACTTTTTTAACATGGCTATTGTTCACAATTTAGCCACATTAACTTATGTTAACCATCACATTTGTTATCCTTCAGACACATCAATATTTGTCAACGTGGCTATTGATTATAATTTCTACGTCAGAAAGCAAATAAATTGTAGCCGTAATGGTTCTTTCGACACATAATTTTATTCACCATGACTATCATTTACCATATTGCCACATTAATTTATATTATCATGTCCTTTTTTTAGATTATGACACACAATTCTTTTTAAACTGTGACAATAGGGTACATTTTAGTCACATGATTATGTAATAAAGTGATATGTGCTATCATTTTGACACACTAACAATTTAATAAAATATGACCATATATATGTTTTAGCCACATTTGGTTTCTATTATATCAGGTCCTCTGTTTAGATTTTGACACAATTGTTTTATTAGGTATAACTATTTAGTACACTTTAGTCACATGAAATTGTAATAAAATGACATATGCCATCATTTTGACACACTAAAAACGAAATATATTGTGACCATACGTATTTTGTGGACACACAATTTAATTTACTGTAAATAATGTATATACAATAGCCACATGAAAATATTACTAAGATGACATTATTTTTCATTTTAAGACACAAAAATTTTGTAAAGTGACCACTGTGTATGTTTTAGTAACAAATAACAAATTTAAACGTGGCATCAGTTGTTTATTGTAGATACACAGATTATTTTGAGCGTGGCTTTTGTCTACCCTTTAGCCAGATTAATTAATTTTTACGATTACATTTGCTATGTTTTAGACACGTTAAAAATCAATGTGAAGTGATTGTAAACAAAGCCGACAATGTGAAATAATAAATGAATACCAATATTAACAATAAAAGAGAATCCATACATAAGTTCTGAAGATAAATAGCAAAGCAAAAACTTCTAATCCAAACAAATCTACGAAATATCCAAAGGGAATTGCAAAAAAAAAAAAAACATAAACAAAGAACTAGATGTTTTTACTCTTGATCTTGTTCATATTGCTCCTTGTCTTGACAATGCCTTGTAATGTTGTAAACCGCTTCTTGGGATTTTGAACTTCGTTCTTTTGATTTGATTTTGTACGTGGTTCCTGTAGTAACATTGAATCAAATATGAAAAACACGCTGGTAAGAAACATTGAACCAAATATGAAAAACTAGGTAATTTATAGAATAGTTTATGAAAAAAAATGTAATGCATTATGAAATTAATTCAAGGAACAAACCTTTAAGTCACATTTGACAAGGAATTTTGGCCAACCAACAAAACTTTTATGTGCATCCCCAACTGTCTTGTGCACACTAGTTTCTATTGGTAAAAATGATGCTGCCTTTATCAAGTTTGCCAAGTTTTTCAAGCAACTCCTGACAGAAGTAATAAGTCACAATATGACATCGCTTCAAACATTACCATGATAACCTCAATGAAAATATAAATAGAGAAACAATTTCATATATTTCTTCGCTTTTGTGTGAACATTAAAAAAATACCAAAAAAAGAGCTTCAATTATGACATCAACAAGTTTTACTATAGATGACATGGAGACTTGACGCAGCTATAAATATTTTACCTCTAACATAGGATAAAATCGAGAGAGTTGCCAAGTTTCCTCTTCTCCTGTTCTATCCTTTCTTAATGCATGATTCCTCTAATAATAGAACAAAAATACAGAAGATGTCAGAACTTGAATACATCTAAATGTGTCCTTGATACAATTTTCTATCTACCTTCTGAGAATCAAACTTAAGGGAGAAGGCTCCATGGTGTTTCTTTTTGTCGTTTGTTCCCTCGAGCAATTTCACATTTTGTATTGCCTTTATATCATCCGGAGGCAATTTTTCCAACTTAGGAGCACCAAAAACAAGACAAATATTTTTATTGGTCAACGGCATAAATTAGGAATTGGAAGTTTTTTATTAAATAACTATGACAAATAGCTACCTGCATAAGTTTTGTTCCTTTGTCACCCTCAAACTTTTCTGGGTGAACCATGGCGTAAATCATCATTAATCTTAACTTGTATTCACTTCTTGTGTCCTATAAAGAGTATGAAAAATATATTATGCATAGAGAAATTTTGCATTAAAAAGAAATATATTAAGTATATGTTAAGTTACCTGATTGGCCCTTAAAAAGTTAATGACTTCCTTCGTTGCAGCTTCACCGAAGACAAGATCCTGCTCAACTTGACCAAGATCTCTGAGCGCTTCATCTCTAATAACTTTGTTGATTTTTCCAGCGATCTAATTTAAACAGACAGCTTATGGGTCATTCTGGGTTGTGTTCTATAGCAAACAGGTCAAGTCAAGAAATCAAATGGGGTGTAAGTCATGCGAAGTCTTCTTTTAAACATACGAAGTCTTCTTTTATTTCTTTTATTTTTCCAGCGATCTAATTTAAACAGACAGCTTATGGGTCTTCTTTTATACCCGAAGTCTTCTTTTATTTCAGGTCAAGCTACTATAGTTTGAATGAGTGATCCTATGGAGTCGTATACTCTCTCTTATGTATGGGGTAAGAAGTAAGAAGCAACAAAAGCCATGTACCTTTCATGTAGATGTTTTTCTGCAAAATTAAGTTAAGCCAAGCTTTCATGCACTCAATCACTTTAGGTTAACAATTATAATTTATTCCTTCTTCTATTGAAATTCTCTTGGGGGGGGTTCATTAGGAAAAAAAAACTATTACCTGGCAACTGAGAAAAAAACAGCACCTCTACCACAATCACAAGCCCTTCGATAATTGTCTAATGCCAGTGTGGTTTCAACAACATCCTGGGTCTCTATGAAGACGAGTTTTTGCTGCATTATCTCCTGAAACACATTTAATATGAGACGACCGCAAAACAAAGTCGAAAGCTATATGTGTGAGTACCCAGTTAAACATTTTTAGAATGTTCTACCTTCAGAATTCCAACTCATGCCAACTATTAACGATTCCATCCATGTAAGAATAACTGACGAAGAAGCTCACAACTCCATCTGGAACAACAGACACCATTTCAAGCAAAAGTTTGCCATAATTTTTCTCTACACCAGGGTCACTTCTCAAATCATACTTCGTGCTCACAGGAAGCTGATCACTAAAGAAAAACAAGGTATAGAGGAAGAGTTGAATAACTGCGAGACCATACTTATTTTACCGAAAGTAAATGATAAATAAAATTTCCATAAGCAGATGTGAAAAGAAGCACTAGAACACTTACCTCCCACGAGCCAGAACCATAGGGCAAATGCAATCCCTTGTTAAGGACATTGCAAAGCTTCGGCTTATAACAGGATTGAAATTAAGAAGACGTTGGTAGAGATCAATGGGGCTCAGTGTCCCAGAAGTAATTACCACAGACTGGAACCGTTCAAACACAGGCTTTATGGCAAGAGAAGCATCGTGACAGCAAAGCTGCACACCAAGGTGATCGTTTCATAAGAAACTAAAGAGTGAAGCGAAGAAAAATATTTAGTCATACAGGTTTCTTGACCAGCCCTATTTGCAAAATAATTAAATCAAACAACATAAACGATTACCACCACACGAATTTATAATCAAAAACATGTTTTAGGCTAGTTTTAATCCACGGAAATCAATATAAATCGTTTTATATTCGATTATACATTTATGAAAATATAAATTAAATATGTGTTTGAGCATACCCATGATGAGAGTAGGATAGGTGAGATGAGGGTGATGGTGGCTCAACTGTGATGGTGGTGGACGTGGTGGTTATCTCGAACCAAACAACCGAAGCAAACAAACTCACCCCTTGCCTCCCTTGTCTTGATGATGGTGATGGCGTGGAGGAGCGATGGTTGGTGGAGCTACGGCGAGATGAGGTGGTGAAGTGTGGCAGTGGTGTGAGTCGGTTCTAGAGAGAAGGAAAAGATCTTACCGAGCCCGAAAATCACTGACCCTTACCAGAAACCACGATCGTCTTCAACACAGAATCCATCCACTCAATCTTAACCAGATTCGGGTCGAGCCCGAATCCGAAAACCCGATGACTGAACCCAAATCCAAAGATCTGCACCTTGCTGCTTGGTTCACGCTGGATTCCCGGCCATCCCGCACGGCTGATGTGGCTGTCGCCATAACCCCCGGCCGCAATAACCACCATCATCATTGCAACCCGTCCGCCGCACAGGTCAACATAGGAACAGGGCCGACGCCTTTCCGAATAAACCATCGCCCCGACCGTCTTCGTCGGACCAAATTCCAGATGAGAATGTGTGTGTGCTGGTGTTGAATGTGTGTGTGTGTATGTGTATGTGTATGTGTGTGTTTCTGCGAGGTAGCGAGAGGGAGAATCGGGAGAGAGAGAGAACACCGAGGGAGAATCGGGAGAGGATAGAGGGAGAGACGAAAGGGGAAGGAGAAGTAATGGGGATGTTGTGGCCGATCGGGTAGGAAGGGATTATATACCCTTTACTTATTAGGTTAAATTCATTTGAGCCCTCAACTTTCCATAGCATTTCATTTTGGCCCCAGTCAGCTTTTGATTCCTCTAAATTGACCACATACAACTTTTATATCTTCAATTCCAGCCCTTTATTTCACCACAAGTCATTAATAATGTTAACTCTTCGATTAATATTAATAAGCAATTGTAATTTATTTTTAGTTATAATATAGTAATAATGGTATCTTTTCATTTATTATATAAACAATAGATTGTAAGGATATAATTATTATTATTAATTGTAGATAATAACAAGAATTTACGGGCCTAGAATTCGTCGAGTCAAGCATCTCATCACATTCAAGTTCAAGAACTGCATTTTATCCAGGTGTGGTGATTTATTACACTTTTGTTTATTTTAATTGCTTTATATATTGTCTTGTATGTGCACGTGAAATCAGTCAGAAGCACTTAAATGTGCAAATCAGTCAGAAGCACTTAAATGTGTAAATCGACGAAGCAATTAAATGTGCAAATCAGTCAGAAGCACTTAATTGCACATAAAGCCTTCGGGCTAGCTGACGGGCTTCAGAATTTATTAGTCATGTTGTTTATACTTGCTAATATATTTAGTTTGTCTTTTTGAAATGTATTTCCGCTGCAAAAAAAATTTATTTATTCTTCTTAAAATTAGAAGAATTATTATTTTAGAAAAGTGGTCGCTACAAGAGAGAAGATAGATCTGACTATCTGTTTTTGATAATGATAAAGGGAGGCGGGAATGAATGTATGTAAGGATAAGGCGTAAATGATTTGAGCTTTTGTCGAGTAACTAGAGTTCGTTCGAGCTGATTCTTATTGAGCTTTGAGCTCAATCTCAAGCCTATCAAATGAACTCGAAATGTTTAATGAGTTGATCTCAACCTTATATAAGTTCGACTCGAGTTATTGTTGAGTTTTCGAACTTGTAAGAGATATAGCATATGTTTTTTTATATATTTTGTATGTAAGTGTACTAAGTTTAAATACTTATTTATGAATGTATCGATCTTTTCGAGCTGAAGTCGAACCGAATTCGATTCTTAGGTTATACTTCAATTTTAATTTGTGTAAGAAAATACATCTTTACAAATAAATTGAGCTTTTCGAGTCAAACTCAAGCCGAGTTCAAACATTCTCGATCCTGGTTAACATGATCGAGAGGTCCCTGGATACTTGCTTCTTAGTGTTTGTGACAAACGGTATACACCTTCTAAGCCGGTGCAACCCATGCATACCGCCTTTAATAACTTCAAATACAATTCATATAACCTTCACACTATAACTATACACCTACCAAGCCGGGTTGCAGTGGCTTATAGTGTAATGGAACCCATGCATGACCGTGTTCGACCGATTTTGACCTTTTCGACCGATTTCGACCTTTTAGACCAATTTCATCCATTTTTAAACGTTTTCGGCAATTTTCGCTCGTTTTCATATGTTTTCAAGCTTTTTTGAACGTTTTCCTCCATATTAAAACGTTATGAAACGTTTATTACGTTTTTGTACATTTTTGTACGATTTTTTCGTTTTCATACGTCCTCTTTTTTTCTTTGTTTTGCTACGTTGTGTTCGCTTTCGTACATTTTGTGCGCCTTCATACGTTTTTTTAAGAAAACGTTAGACAATGGACAAAAACGGTCCCAGACGTACAAAAACGGTCGAAATCAAGAAAAAAATTGAAAACGGTTTAAACCGTTATGATAATTTACCCTTTAAACCAAATAAGCTACAACTTATTTAGTTTTGCTAAATTCAAAATTTTAAAAGTGAAACAAGTTGGAAATAAGCATATGGAGAAAAAGCCACGGTTTAATAAGCAGCTTCTATAAGCATTCTTTAAGCTACTAGCCAAGAACAATGAAGCTTAAACTTCTATATTAAAAAGGAAATGCATTGCATTAACGAATAAGTTACTCTGGCAAGATAGTAACCCGCTTAACTTCCATAAAGGAGGTCGCGGGTTCGATTCTCGCTGGGGTGTAACATCTTTTTTTATTTTCTTGTATTTTTTTATTAACATAATTTAGCCACACATTTGTGATATGTTGCGGTTATTGTAAAGGCATATAGTCACATAATCGTTCTAGAAGAAAATGTGACTATACACATTAGTTTTGGCAAGCTAACACAAACTAAACGTTAAACACACATATTAAGTTACGTGACCAAAAGTGTTAATAAGTGTGAGCATATGCTGTTTAAAGTGAAGAAGTGTGTATTTTGTGTGACTATTGTTCATCCAATGGCCACATGAATTTTATGTTTGTGTGGCCTTTTGTAATATTTAGTCACACAAAGCATGAAATTTAATGATGACCGATTTCACATTTTGCTCTAAATAATAGCCACATGAATACTTCACGATGTGACTGTTATGAACATATTGGTCACATAGAATCACCTTAAATGTGGCCATAAACATAATTTAGTCACACATTTGTGATATGTTGTGGCTATTGTAAAGGCATATAGTCACATGATCATGGTAGAAGTAAATGTGTCTATACGATTATCTTTTGGCAAGCTAACACAAACTAAACTTTAAACACATATTAAGTTACGTGATCATATGTACTGGATTTTGGCTACACTTAAATAATGTGTGACAAAACCATTTAGTGTGACCATATATGGCATTTGGTCACAGTGTTAGAAGTAAATGTGATCATACAGATTAGCTTTTGGCAAGCTAACACAAACTAAATTTTAAACACACACATTAAGTTACGTGACCATATGTACTGGATTTTGGCTACACTTAAATAATGTGACAAAATGTTTAGTGTGATCATATATGGCATTTGGTCACAGTGTTCAAGTGTGTGACATATATTTGTCACTTTTAAATGCATATCGTGACTAATGCTTCAAACTTACTTTTCAGTTGTCACACATTTCAAATTCATATGTGGCTAAATATTCAGCAAAAAATAACAGTGACTTTTAAATAATGTGTGACAAACTTGACTATATGATTTAGCCACATACACAATTACTTCATGTGACCATATATGAATTTTGGTCACACTGTTCAATTGTATGACATATATTTGTCACATATGTATATATATAGTGTGACTAATGTTTCAAACTTATTTGTATTTGCCACACGTCCCAAATTATAAGTGACTAAATAATAAAAAAAATTACCAGTTACCTCTAGTCACATAAATATTCAAATGTGTGACAATGAAATTCCGAAATGGTCACACAAGTCGGATCAAGTGTGACTGTTTATTATATTCTGGTACATTTAGCCACATAAATATCTGACTGTGTGTCCGTTCAAAAAACAGCATGTGTGACGAAATCCTAGATTTGTACTAGTGTATGGCATGTACATACCGTACGTAACACACGGTTGACTTGCCTTTCCCCACGTCAGCCGTTCTCTGGGCTCCACATGTTAGGTATTGATTCATATGCCTGATTCTTCTCATAGCGCACACAATGCATGGTTTTTAGCGTACGCTACACTTAGCATAGTAGCGTACGTGAACTTCTCACCTTAGCATATGTTATGGCTTCTATATTTAGTCAATTATAACTGTTACTGTCTGTCGTCTACTGAATAAGTATATTCATCCCAATTGTGTTCTCATATGATATACTTGATATCAAAATTAAGACGACCTTATACACGTTATCCTCAAAGATAATTGTGGACCAACTACATCAATTATACCAATATAACTGTCTCAGTTCTCAAATTATTTTATTCATATTGTACAGTTACCATGTTGTCCAATAAATATTGGATAAAATAACGCTAAAAATTAACACTGAAAATCCAAGATATTAAATAATTAAAGCTTCAATATGCTCTCACACATAGTCGAATTCAGACTTACGTGGATTCTCTGACTCGAATAACACATAGCTAGATCAGTGTAGATCTAGTTCAAACTTGTATAAAGCCTGCTCTCAGTGGCGGATCCGGAACATGCGGGTGAACGGAGCCACATATGTGATTAATATAAAATTAATACATAATATTAAAACCATTGTTCTCTATTATAAATAGTCAAGTTAAATTATAATTATTTTTTTTCTATTATAAAAAGGTATGTCATTTTCTATCTTAAAAAGCAATATGCTTAAAAAAATAGTCTCATAAAGAGGCACCTCCCCCCTTAATTAGGTTGTAGATATGTTCGTGTCTGTTTTTGTACCATCTTAAAATTTGAGATTCTATCTTAAATTAATTGACAATAGAAGCTGTAGCTCTAAATCTCTACATAATGAAGAAAAAACTTGTATTTTACATAATTTTATATTAATACTTCAACAGTGCTATCCTGGTAAAAAAAAAAAACATTTTATGCAATAAAGCTCAAAACATGAATACTATTCTCAACCCCGCCGTGAGGATCTGAGACGGACAACGAAAACTCTACTTTGTTAACTCCACGTCTAACACCGAAGGTGGATAGATAATGTTGAGGTATTTTGATTCTTAACAACTTTTTACAACTCATAGATCTAAAAAGAGTTTACAAATTTTACGTATTTGTAAAGATTTTTTTGATAGATTTATAAATTTTTAAAATTTCTCAGGATTTTGGATAATAAATTTTGATAATTTTTTTACTATTATGTACTTTTTAATAACTTTTTTTAATTTTTCATGTGAATTTGAATAATAATAATAATAATAATAATAATAATAAATGAACCTGAACATAACTAAACTTACCAAAACTGACTCACATTTTTTCTAAAGTTATTGTTGTGTGTGTAATTAATTGAAATATACTAATCATAAAAATATAAACAAAAAAATATGTGATTATTCATCATTGGTAAAACATAATGCAAAATTAGAAAAATAAAATATCTTAAAAATTAAAGAGGAAAACAGAGAGATGGTGACTATTGAAATGAGTGATGAGGTTCGAAAATATTTATAATATTTGACAGTGACAAGGGTTTTCATGGTGAAAGAGTGGGAAAAGATAAAGAGAGAAACAAGATAAAATAAAATAAGGGTATTACTGAACACCGCCCTAAATTACTAGACACCGCCCTTAAAAATTATTTTTTTGCCCATTTGACAATCTTTCATTATTTCTACCCAACACACAATTCTTTACCAACACACAAGTTTTTCGAATTGAAATCTAGAAGCAATTTTTCATTTATCTACCCAATACACAATCAAATATATATCATCAATATCATCGACAACCACGAAAATGGGCGAGAATTCAGATCTGGAGGTAATTTTTCAGAGGAAATGACGCAGGCGTCTGAATATTCCGCCTGATCCATGGCACGGGCGTCCACAGATTCTGCCTAGACCATGGTAAAGGCGTCTGCAACGGACGCTTAGTCCATGGTCTAGGCGTCTATACCAGACGCCTGTACCATAGTCTGGGCGTCCGATTCAGACGCCTGTACCATAGTCTGGGCGTCCGATTCAGACGCCTGTACCGTGGCCAGGCGTCCATGCCAGACGTCCCTGCCATGGTCCAGGCGCAATTTCTGGACGCCTGGACGCTTTTTTTTGCATGATTTTAAATTTTAATAATAATATTATTGGTATTATTATTAACATTCTGTCAATTAAAAAATTCAGGTTATATTGGAAGAATTTGAAGGTGACGGCGTTGATTGTAGTGGTTATTTCGTCAATGACGAAATATTCGATAGTGATTAGATACGATTGGTTGGGAGAAACAAATTGCTCTTCAAATTGGTTTCGAGTTGATCATTTCGTCGTACAAGAATAAAGGAAAGACAAAGCTATTGAGATGTAACCGTGGTGAATGGTACAGAGGGGTATTAAGAGATTTGGATGTCGCGAAAGGACACAAAGACGAAAGCATGCAAGTGTACATTTCAGATAAAGGCCGAACAATTGCATGACTTGAGTGGTTGGATAATCAGACCGATGTCTGCGAGTAAGGGTATGCACAATCACTCATTTATTGTATATCCGGAGAGGCATCGTCAAATGAGTGGACTGAGTAAATCGGCCAAACAAGTTGTTCGTGAGATGAGTGCTGCTCAATCCAAGCCGTGTGCCATCTTGGCGGCCATTCAGAATAAATTTCCCGAGGGCAAACCGACTAGACGACATATCTATAACTATAGAGACCACTTGAGGAAGCATGATTTTGAAGAAACAGATGTCGTCGGTCAGTTTCACCATTTGGCTGTGACGAATAACTATGTACATTGGACGCAGGCGGACCCGGATACAAATGCTATTACCCACGTGTTCGTGGCACATCCAACATCAATCAACTTAATCCGGACCTACAGATGGTTCATTGGCATGGATTCTACCTACAAAACGAATAAGTATAAGATGCCATTCCTCGAGATAGTCGGGATGACTCCATGTAACAAGAACTTCCTAATCGCCTATGCAATTATGAAAGATGAGACATAATAGAGCTATGCGTGGGTGTTGGAGAAGTTGAAAATTTTGCTTGGGTTTGATGTTCATCCAACGACTATTGTTACGGATCGCGAGTTGGGATTAATGCGTCCTATTGGAGAGATATTTCCACAGAGTTCCCACTTGCTTTGTACATGGCATATTAATAAGGATGTTGAAGACAAAGTCTACAGAATTTGTGGAAAAGATAAAGAAATGGGCTAAAAGTTTAAAAATGGGAAATGGAAGAAAATCATGGAAGCGGCGACCGAAGAGGAATACGATCAAGCGGTGCAACTCATGAAGGATACATGGAGTTGGAATCTTAAGGTGATATCCTACATTGAGGGTACATGGCTAAAATACAAAGAGATGTTCGTTGTTGCGTGGACGAATAAAGTGCTTCATTTTGGAAACACAACCACTTGTAGAGTAGAGAGTGCACATGCCGAGTTAAAGCAATGGATTAACTCTTCCACCGGAGCCCTCGATACCATCTGGACCAAAGTGAACCAGGAGATTGAATCACAACTAACGCAGATCATATACACACTTGAACAGTCTAGGTGTCGTACAGGCGTGGTGTACTCTGGTTTTCCATTCAACTACTTGCGCTGTCATGTTTCCCATCATTGTATGCGATTACTGTCGAATGAATTGACACGTATGAGAGAATTAAGTGATCAAGTGTACTATCATTGCGGTTGTGCACTCCAAACCACCCATCAGATTCCTTGTACGTGTGAGCTCAAGAGAGTTATGGAATCTCGGACCCCATGTAGTGTTAATCGTCTTCATATATTTTGGCAAACACTTATTATTAGTGATGGTGTGGACACGACCGAATTTGTCGATCCTTCTACCGGTGCTGAATCGGAGGACCAGCGGTACTTCCAAGCCCTTGTCGATGAGGTCAGACAGAGCGATCCTGCAGTTGTCCGTAACGTATCACTTATTATCCACGATCATCTTCACCCTGATCAAACGCGTTACGTTGAACCACAAGTGAATATTGCAGTTAAGGGTCGACCAAGAGGAAGTTCATCGACTAGACGCGATCCTAGTGGTTGGGAGTATAGCCAAAGGGGTCGTGGCCATTCCTGGTCATCCAGTGGTCGTGGCCGCAGCTCTTCTACATGAGTCCACAATGCCTCTTCATCGGGTATGAACAAATTTATTAATACTCGTGATACGCTTTTTAAGTTTGATATTGTTACGATAATATGTAATATATTGAATATGGGTTTGCAGATGCACACCACCGAGTGGAGATAGGTAACTATCACCATATCGACAAGATACTGGGAATTATTTTGCCGTTTGTAGAAGGTTATCTTGATGTCCTCGGAGACGGTAATTGTGGATTTCGTGTTATCGCCGACTACATATTTGGCGACCAAGATAAATGGCGTCTTGTACGTGTATGCATTGCAAATGAAATTATGGCTAACTGTACACTCTACCGATTGGTCTACTATGATGGGATTGAACCTGAGGTTCGACGTATTACATGGGATGGTGATGCGTGTGGATCGGATCATTGGATGACTGTGGCTGAAGATTTATTCCCTATTGCTACTATTTTCAATGCCGCCGTCATACTATTCGGATTCGGAAACGGTAGATCTTTATTTTCATGTCTCGCTATGCTGCCGTTGAAAGCACCCTCAACGGCAACACGGCCTAGCCAGGAGATTGTCATTTGTCATTTAGGAGATACGTACAAACATTTTATTCGTCTAGATTTAATGCCCAATTTTCCTGTACCGCCCATAGTAACTAACTGATTTAAATACCATAATAGTAGTGTTGGTGGCTGGGAGGATTTGTATACGAGCAGGACAGAAAAATAGAATAGATTAGTCGGTATGATGTAAAAATAAATTTGTCGTATGTTCCTTAATTATTAAAACTTTCGTTTTTATTGATCGTGATAGTTGATAAAAATGAATTTGTTGTATGTTCCTTAATTATTAAAACTTTCGTTTTTGTTGATCGTGATAGTTGATTGTTATTACAATGTATGCAGAAGAGAAAAAACACCAAAATACAAAATACAAAAAAAAAAATTACTAAAAAATGCAGTGCCAAATGCAAAATATAAAATACAGTGCCAAATGCAAAATACAAAATACAGTCCCAAATACAAAATAGCAAAATACAAAATCAGTTGGCCAAATGCCAATCCCTCATGTACGGCCTGGGTGCCCTCCAAATAACAAGGTGGATCCAAATAACAACCACATCCAAGCTACGGCCTGGGTGCCCTCCACTCGACCTCCATCGCGGCATGACCTGAAAATCGAGTCCATAAGTACGCCGCCACCCCCCAAGTGAGTACTCAGTAGCTTCGACCGCGATACTCCAAGAACCTCCATCACATCTACCTGCAACTGTGTAGATGTGCTATCGGCATCAACCAATCGCCCCTCGACAGGAATGCGAAGGATCTGCCACACATCATGAACATGATGGTCATCTCTCCGAACGGCATGTGAAAAGAGTTCGTATCGGGCTGCCACCGCTCAATGAACACGGAAATCAACGGGGAGTCAATGTGTTTGAACATGGCGTCCGTCAGGTGGGATAACCCAGTCCCACTGATCTGGCTCACTAAAGAGGGTGACATCACTGAGCGCCACTGACTCAAGCTCTGACAAGCAGCTGTCCTGGTGTGACATTTCAGCAGACCTATCATCTCTCCAGTCTAGATATGCGCGGCGACATGCCCACCGAAACTCGGGATAACGCTGCCGTCGATAGGGCCACCAGGCATCTCCTCAGTAACCATCCATGATGTGTCATCCTCTGCCTTACGTAGTTTACTACTGGTAGACCCAGAAGTGACAAACCTCCCCCCTCTCCCCTTCCGAACTCGGCACAAAACAGACGAAGAATCATCACTGCGCTCGTTCATGTCCTGATCGTCGTCCTCGTCGTGCGAATAATACTCGCTCGAATCCTCAGTAGCAAACTCAGTATAAGGTACATGCTCGAATCCCCTTCGCTCTGCCTCCCGCTGTCTACGAACGGAAGTATCAATACCACGAGCTCTGGTGTGACGCGCTCCAGAACCCATCAACTCTGTGACTAGTGGCATAGATTTGCCCGCTCCTCCTCTCATCTGCATTTAGCAAACAATACAACTAATGAGTAATAATCATACAAACAATACACATTATTAATTATGAAATGAAAATTTTATTTTTTTTCGAAAAAAAGGCTGGGGCGTCCGTCCAGGACGCCTGCACCAAGGCAGGGGCGTCTGGTCTGGACGCCAGGACCGTGGCTAGGGCGTCCGATTTAGACGCCTATTCCAGCGCATAGGCGTCCGATCTGGACGCCTGTCCATGGTTCGGACATCCAACCTGGACGTCTATCCTATGGCCAGGGCGTCTTCTCTGGACGCCTACACCATGGACTGGCGGGATCGGCGGACGCCTGTGCCATGGACAGGCGTCACCGGCGGACGCCTGTGTCAAAAATTCGACGGCCACCTCCGTCGTGCACTCCGACACGGCGGGCGGCGGCCAAAACATCAGAAACCCGAAAAAAATATTTACCGGAGCTTTTCCTTTTCCAGTCATGGCGGCGGACGGCGGCGGATGGTGGCGGACGGCGGCGGTGCGGCGGCTGTGCAGAGGTTGTGCGGCGGCTGTGCAGAGGTTGTGCGGCGGCGGCTGGTGGCTTCTTTAGAGTAGATCGAGAGAGAAAATTAGTGAGAAGGTAGGATTAGAAATCTGCTAAATATGAAGTAAGGGCAAAAATGTAATATTATAATGCGGTGACTAGTCATTTAGGGCGGTGTTTAGTAATCCAGTAAAATAATAAAAATAAATGAAAGTTATAAATCCACGAAAATCTGAAATCTAGAAGTTAGATTTTTTAAGCCTATTTTCTTTTCAAATAAGGGTTTGCAATCCGTAGAAATACATCATTTTATGAATCATTCACAATTCATAAACTTTTTGGATACTCATGGACTCTGATAAACTTATTAAAAATAGCAAAAAGTCTTTATTGAGTACCTTCATACTTTCATGAATTTGAAGAATTCAAATTGAATATCCTCTAACTTCCAGAGTACTAAAATTATTAAAATATTGTGAAAATAAAAATACAATACACCCCCTTAGAGGGTATATTGTACTTTGATTCTTGAAGATTTTTATAACTGATGGATTTCAAAAGAGTTTATGAGTTTTATGTATTTATAAAGACTCTTCGATAGGTTTGTAAAATCTCTAAAATTTATCAGGATTTTGGATGATAGATTCTAATAAACTTTTCCGTATTTAAATGCTTTTTTTAATAACTTTTTTACCTTTTGATGTGAATTTGAAAATATTAATAATAGTAATAATAAATGAATTTGAACATAACTAAACATACAAATGATTCGGGTTTCTCTGAGAGTTATTATTGTATGTGTAATTGATTAAAGTATATCAAATAATAAAAATATAAACCAAAAAATGTGTGACATAGGTAACACATAATGTAAAAAATGTGTTAATTCGATAACTAAAATATCGTAAAAATTGAAGAGAAAAAGAGAGAGGTGGTGATGACTGGAATGAGTAATGGGTTTCTCTGACGAGGTCGATACTAAAATTACATATTTTTTCATATTTGTCGATTTCGATTTATGTATTCTTCTTGTTAGGATTGAACGGTATGGATTGAAATCAACAAATATGAGAAAATATGCAATTTTAGTCCGGCCTAATATAAGACCAAGTTCTTGATCTGAAGATAAGAAAATACATATTAATTATACTAGATATTTGTTCATATTTGTCGATTCCAGTTTATATATTGAACTGCACAAATTAAACTGTACGATTGAAATCGATAAATATGAAAATATATATAACACCATGCCAAGTTTTTTTGGCCTAATGATAGAAAAGAGGGCACAAAAAAAAACTGGATTACTAAACACCTCCCTAAATCACTAGACACTGTCCTATAATATTACTTTTTTGCCCTTAATTCATATTAAGCAGATTTGTAATCCTACTTTCTTAATACTTTTCTCTCTCGACCTATTGTAAAGACCCCACCAGCCGCCGCCGTCCGCCGCCATGACAGGAAAAGGAAAAGCTCTGGTAACTAATTTTTTTCGGGTTTCTGGTACTTTGGCCGCAGCCGCCGTGTCGGAGTGCACGACAGAGGCCGCGACCGATATTTTGTCACAGGCGTCCGACGATGACGCCTGGCCATGGCACAGGCGTCCGCCGATTCCGCCTGTCCATGGCGCAGGCGTCCAGGGCGGACGCGCAGCCAGTGGTATAGACGTCTAAGTCGGACGTCCAAACCGTGCACAGGCGTCCAGATCGGACGCCTAGCCGCTGGAATAGGCGTCCGGGGCGGACGCTTGAACCATGGTCGTGGCGTCGGACTGACGCCCTGCCTTGGTTCAAGGCCCGTCTGACGCCCTGATCATTTTTTCGGAAAAAAATAAAATTTTCAATTAATAATTAATAATGTGTATTGTTTGTATGATTATTACTTATTAGTTGTATTGTTTGCTAAATGCAGATGAGAGGAGGAGCGGGTAAATCTATGCCGCTAGTCATAGAGTTTATGGGTTCTGGAGCGCGTCACACCAGAGCTCGTGGTGTTGATGCTTCCGTTCGTGGACAGCGGGAGGCAGAGCGTAGGGGATTCGAGGACGTACCTTATAATGACTTTGGTACCTTTCCCGATCACCAGACCGGAGAAAGCGTTTTGGGCATGGTCGAGTAGATTGTACCGAGTTGACTATGCCATTCGGATGTCATCTAATGCTTGGATGATGTTTCCGGGCGCATACAGGCTTCCTCTCGCTGACTATCAGGCTGCTACTCATGATCAGGCTACATGCGCCAACGAAAATTTTTCTGCCAACTATCACGATCAACAAAAACAAAAATTAACTATCACGATCAACAAAAAAGAAAATCAACTATAACGATCAACAAAAACGAAAATTTTAATAATTAAGGAACATACAACAAATTCATTTTTACATCATACCGACTAATCTATTCCATTTTTCTGTCCTGCTCGTATACAAATTCTCCCAGCCACCAACACTACTATCATGGTATCTAAACCAATTAGTCACTATGGGCGGTACAGGAAAATTGGGCATTAAATCTAGACGAATAAAATATTTGTACGTATCTCCTAAATGACAAATGACAATCTCTTGGCTAGGCCGTGTTGCCGTTGAGGGTGCTTTCAACGGCAGCACAGTGAGACATGAAAATAAAGATCTACCGTTTCTGAATCCGAATAGTATGATGGCGGCATTGAAAATAGTAGCAATAGGGAATAAATCTTCAGCTACAGCCATCCAATGATCCGATCCACATGCATCACCATCCCATGTAGTACGTCGAACCTCATGTTCAACCCCATCATAGTAGATCGATCGGTATAGTGTACAGTTAGCCTTAATTTCATTTGCGATGCATACACGTACAATACGCCATTTATCTTGGTAGCCAAATATGTAGTCGGTCGCATCTTTCATAATTTTCAACTTCTCTAACACCCACGTATAGCTCGATTCGGTCTCATCTTTCATAATTACATAGGCGATTAGGAAGTTCTTGTTACATGGAGTTATCCCGACTATCTCTTAGATTCGTCCACATATTCTAACATTAATGACAAGCATTTGAAGTCAAGAACATTATCAATGTAATATTATGACGATTAAACACACTCTCAATTCATCAACACTTCCGATTAACGTTGAACATGTTAAAAGTTTGTGTTTCCTTACATTCTTCATCATCTTTACAATGATTACGCTAATCCAATCCAGAAATGAAAGAATAACTTTAAGTTTTAAGCATAATAAGAACATCATCCTAATTTATGTCATCCTAATGCACGAGGATCAACGTAATAGAATTCGGCTATTAATTCTACCGCATCATTATTTCCCATAATTGTTATAATCGTCCTAAAAACATTATCAACATATTAATGTAGTGATCAACACCTTCTTGTGTTATCAATACACCCAATTATCTTGAATACATAAAGGTTATACTTCTGTTCTACATAATCCATTATCATCTCTTAAGAATTTGTTCAAAACATAATTATATCATTGGGGGTTTTTGAAACTCTAAAGACATCATCAAATTCTTCCTAATGAGTTGTTAATGTTGGGATTCCTCAGAAAATAAACGCAACGGAAGAATAAACGGAATCCCTAAGAGGATCGATCAAGTAACGTATATACGAAAAGAAAAATACGAAGATCAAGGAATCAAAGTCCCATACCTATGATGTCTCTGAAAAACCTTCGTATGATGATGATGATGATGAAGAGCCCTTCGTTCCAAGCACCTAAAGCAAGATGCCTCTACTTCACACGCCGGAACTTGATGGAAAAATCGACAAGCTTCCTTTCTTCAAGAATGCGGCTAGGGAAGCTTGTAGGAATTTTCTCTCTCAATGTATTCTTTTTATATCTTGTCTCTAAGATCAAGATGAAGTTTTCTACCTTACTCTCTCTCTCAAATTCGTGATTATGAGTTAAAGCAAGAAGAAGTAGTCATAACTCCTTTTTAAAGACTTTTATTTATAAAAAATGAAAGTCTACCTTTAACACATGATTGAGGGTATCAAATACACCTCACATATGTCACCTAGTGACATAAAATAAGTATATAAGAGACAAGAGATGGAGGGGGGGTGGCCTTAAGGGAAATTTCCAAGAAGACGGGTCGAATTTACTCGGCTCGTGTACTGGATGCTCGTCAAAACGAATCCCTCGTGTACCGGATGTTCGTCAAATGAATCCGTTTTATTTCCAATGTGTTTGGACTAATTAATTAATCCAATTAATTAATTATATCAAACACAAATATATATTTCTCTAAGAAATATAATTTATGAATTAAAGTAATCACCCAGTAACTACTTACAATTCATTAGACCGCTATTTGATTTATCCGATAAATGAAAATTAGATATCTAATATCTAATATTATAAGAGAGATTATTAATTCACATTTATCCATCAATGATCCTATTGCGCGACTCCGTAGGTTCGTCTCAGCCGGCATTGGGAGGAACCAATGAGTGCGGGCAACACTTAGCCAGCCTAGCGGGCCGCACTGTAAACCCCGACTGAGAACGAATGAACGAATCATTCCAGAACCATTATGTCGTGAATACTATATACGTATAGACCCTTCATCAGATGTCCCGGTCAAGTCTTAGGGTCACGGTAAAGTCAAACCCTACTGTTGACTAAACTCTATACATGTGTTAATGCAAATCAAGACCGACTGATTAATAGCGTATCTAATACGACTATATCAGAATGCTTTGGCCAAAGACTTATGATCTTATTTGCCATTAACCATATAGGACATTCGCCTGCTCACTAACAGGAGATAGAATCCTTTCTTGGCGTACAGCAAAGATCGCTACACCGCCCGTATAGTCCGCACTTCGAGGTCGACTCGGCAATTAAGCAAATGAGTCTAACTACTCTAATGACAAACTAAACGTCACGTATACATCTTCTCGAACCCTCAAGTCAAAGGTCCACGTATACTATCACAACCTTTCGATTCGTCATCGACTCTTCGAGAGTGAATACCGTGTGGTAGATCGAGTATGAGTCGTGTTCGAGTATACTTGTCCCACCAATATACTTATAACTATGCTATCAAGACGTGCACACGTTCTAGCATCGATTATACAAGTCTTATTAAAACTTAATGTCTGTTAAGTTTTATCGACTTGCGAACTAGTTAAGCATTCGAGCTCTAAACACTTCTAGTGCCTATCTCCTTATCTCTATAAGGAGTAGAATGTTCACTCTCAAATGCAAGGACTACTATTCTATATACCAAATCACAATGCCGTGATATACAATAATATAGAAATAATAATTGCCTTATTAAATATAATATTCATAATTACAATACAATTGCTCTCACTCTCTCATCCTGAGTGGCATTCGAGGGCATATTCCTAAAATCTCCCACTTGCACTCAATGCCACAAACTATGGTATCTAATACCCATACTCTCCGGATGTCTCTCTAAGACCTTCGAGATAGTGGCTTGGTAAGCGGATCGGCAACGTTATTTCTTTGTGTCTACTCTCTGTGATGTAACATTCCCATCCCGAACCATTTCTCTAACAAAATGATATTTTCTCGTAATATGTTTGGTGTTGTGGTGAGCCCTAGGCTCCTTAGCACTCTGCAACTCCGTCGTTGTCACAAAAGCGATTCACGGGTTTCTCTGCGTTAGGAACCACTTGAAGTTCCTCGGTGAACTTCTTTATCCAAAAGCTTCTTTAGCGACCTCGTGTTGCCTGATGTCGGCTTGACATGTGGAGATAGCAGTCGAACTTTGCTTGGCACTTCTCCAAGAAACTGCCCCACCATTCAGAGTAAAGATATACCCTGATGTGGACATCTGAGCATCCATGTCCCCCGAAAAATCTGAGTCTGTATAACCCATCACTCTTAGTTCTCCACCGCCGTATGTAAGAACCAAGTCTTTAGTCCTCCTAAGGTACTTAAGAATGTTCTTTACAATGATCAATGTTCACCACTGGATTTGGTGAAACCGACTTACTACGCTCACAGCATAGGCAATGTCCGGTCTAGTGCAAATCATTGCATACATAAGGCTACCTACTGCTGAAGCATAAGGTACCTTGCTCATTTCCTTTCTATCTTCCTCACTTTGAGGACACATCTCTAAGGAAAGTTTTGCACCATGTTGCATAGGTAGAAACCCTCTTTTAGAATCTTCCATCCTAAATCGCAGGATCTTTTCTATGTAGAGGGCTTGGGAAAGACCTAACATTCTTTTCGCTCTATCCGGTAGAGACGAATACCCGAGAATATAGGTAGCTTCTCCCAAGTCTTTCATTGAGAACTCTTTAGAAAGCCAAGCTTTCACGTAACCGAGCATTCCTACGTCATTTCCTATAAGTAGAATGTCATCTACATATAGTATTAAGAACGCAATTTTGCTCCCACTAACCTTCTTGTAAATACAGGCTCTTCTTCGTTTTGGACAAAATCAAACTCGTTGGTGTCTCGTTAAAGCGAAGATTCCAACTCCGTGAAGCTTGCTTGATCCATAAATGGCACGTGAAGTTTGCATACTTTATGAATATTGGTTTGAGATATGAATCCCTTAGGCTGTTCCATATAAATCTCCTCCTCGAGGAATCCATTTAGGAATGCCGTTTTCACATCCATTTGCCATATTTCATAATCTAAGTGGGCTGCTATAATAAGCATCATGCGAATAGACTTAATCATAGCTACAGGCGAGAAGGTCTCGAAGTAATCGATTCCTTCTCTTTGGGAATAACCCTTTGCCACAAGCCTGGCCTTATAGGTATCAACCTTGCCATCTCCATCAGTCTTTCTCTTATAGATCCATTTGTTTCCAATAGGCACTATGCCTTTAGGACAATCTACTAAAGTCCAGACCTGATTAGCATGCATTGAGTCTATCTCAGCTTCCATAGCTTCTTGCCACTTGGTGGAGTCAACGTCTACCATTGCTTGGTCGTATGTAGAAGGATCTTTCTCTTGACTACTTTCTGTCATCTCATGGACACCCAGTTCCTCTTGATGCGAGATAGCCATACCTCCCTAATTGAGAAATTCTACTAGACTTGCGAGGTTGTATTTGTATTTCGAAGGTTCGGTTCTTGTATCTTGCATAGGTGTCTCATTTGGTGTTTCTTTTATTTCTTCCAAAGAAATATTTCTACTGCCCCTCCTTCCTGAATAAACCGATCTTCCAGAAGTGTGCTTGTATAGCAACGATGATCCTATGATCTTCGTGCATGTAGAATAGATATCCCATGGAATCCCCTGGATATCCTATGAAACGACCTTTCACAGACCTAGTTTCCAATTTCTCTACTTTAGTCTTCTTGACATAAGCAGGGCATCCCCAAATCCTAATGTGATTAAGACTTGGTTTCCTACCTCTCCACTTCTCATGGGAGTCTTAGGAAACGGTTT
Source organism: Orobanche coerulescens (assembly GCA_033398695.1). Lineage (NCBI taxonomy): Eukaryota > Viridiplantae > Streptophyta > Magnoliopsida > Lamiales > Orobanchaceae > Orobanche > Orobanche coerulescens. The sequence goes on along the minus strand of CM065805.1, from coordinate 20,151,914 downwards.
GGAAGGACATCTGTTCAAGATATGCACAAAGCAGGAGCGCGTAACCCCACAGATAAATCGGTAGATCAGTATAGTTAAGCATGGAGCGAACCATGTCCAACAAGGTTCGGTTCCTTCTTTCTGATACACCATTTAATTGTGGAGTAGCTGGAGGAGTGAATTGTGACACTATTCCTAGTTCTTTTAAGAACTCATCAAATTCGGTACTCATGTACTCACCACCCGGTCTGACCGAAGAGTCTTAACACGGTTACCTGTTTGATTTTCAACTAGGGCTTTAAATTCCTTGAATTTATCAAAAGCTTCAGACTTATGTTTCATTAAGTACGAATCCATACAGTATGGTCATCGGTGAATGTAATGAAATCAAAGCCGTCTCGTGCCACTTCAAAAGGGCCAGGCGTCGGTATGGATCAATCAAGTTTTTCGACTCTTTCAAAAGTCCTGCGAAGGGTAACTTAGTCATTTTGCCTTGAAGGCAAGATTCACAAGTTGGATAGGGATCGATCCCAATGGACCCGTAAGCCCATCTTTCTCCATTTTATGAACCTTGGTCGACCAATATGACCAAGTCTAAGATGCCACTTAAGTGCTTGGTTCGTTTCATCCCTACCACGCTTCCTAGTTATAGTGTTCACGGTTGTCTTATTCTTTAAATTTAAATGGTATAAACCATTTAATAATGTAGCATACCAACCAATTTATTTCGAAATAAATACGACAGACCCATCTCCAATAAAGAAGTGAAATCCCTTTCGGTCCATGACCGGAATTGATACAATATTCTTGTGCCCCTTGGGCAAAACAAGTACATCATCTAAAGTGAGAATAAAACCAGATTCTAAATCCAACATAAGGGATCCGATATCGAAGCCTCGACACTATGCCCACTTCCGACGGTGACCATCACCTCCCCGAATCCGACTTCCTACTTCGCCAGATCCCGATTCATTGTACAAATGTGAGAACTCGCACCGAATCAAGTATCCAAGAAGTAGAATATACGATTCTGAGAACAATTTGTTTCTAAAACCAATAGTTCCGCACTGAAGGCGCATTACGGTCAAGCTTTGGACAATACCTCTTCCAGTGGCCTAGCTCACCGCAGTTGAGGCATACATCCGTTTTCTTGGCCCCTTTGCTCTTTTGAACCATTGGGGCCTTGCCCCTTCCCTTGTCGATCTTGGCTATCGGACCTAATCGCTTCTTGTTCTTTTCTTCTTATTCTTGGACTTCCAAGTCTTAGAAGAAATCACAAGTGCAGCTTCCTTTCCCTTTGTCTTCATCCGAGACTGGCGGTCGTCGCTTGTTCATTAGCCCGGCTAAGTTACATGCAATCTCATTGCGGTTGAAGTTCATGACAAATTGGGAAAAGGAGTCGAAGTGACTGCAGGATAAGGTCGGTTTGGAGAGATGCATGCATCGAAAATCAAGAGCTTCCAATCTCTCAATCATCGAGATCATCTTGAGGACATGGTCCCCAACCTTCTCTCCTTCCTTCATCCTGGCGCCGAATAATTGCTTTGATATCTCATATCTAGCAGTTCGGCTATGCTCTCCATAGAGCTCAGCCAGGTGCGCTAAGATGGCTCGTGAAGACGTCATCTTTTCATGGGCACGTTGAAGCTCATTGGTCATTGAGCCTAACATGTACCCTCGCACTCTTATGTCGTCTTTTACCCATTTCTCATGGGCATCGACATCTTCCTGATTGGCTCGGGTTCTTGCAGGAGCCGCTGGGATGTCCGCCTCCAAGACGTATCCCAGCATTTCCATAGTTAGGACAATCCTCAAGTTCCGAAGCCGATCCATAGTTCGGACCGATCGGGACGTTCTTTTCAAGTAGTATAGCGAGTGGGTTCATTGTCATATTGAGAGTTTTATTAACTGCAGAGAATAATTTGAGATTTGTTAGTGATTGTTTAATTATGATCCGAGTAAAGAATTTAAGGACTTTCTTTATTCATAACTCGGCTCCCACTATTTTATCGGCATTTACACACTCCCATGTTAAATCCGAAAGTCTTGGGTGACTTCATAGTGGTGATCGATTTCTTTACAAAGTTTAATAGAGGGCAACCCATACGGTTTATATTCTATTATTCTTTATAAAGTGGTGTCTAATACCAACCCATCTAATGGATGATTTGATCTTCTTTTACCCCTAGTTCACTTGCCCTCAACCCATTCGGTTTCTATGGCTCGCTGAACTATCTAAGTTTAAACCGTCAACTCCTATTAGTCGACAATTGAATCTTACCCGCAACCCATACGGTTTATAGGGGTTTGATTTGTCACAACCAAAGGCATCTAATGCACTCTAGGAATTTATCAACTTTCCCCAAAAATATTACCCCGACATACTCGGAAGAATAATATTCCGGTTTAGATTTCAATTTTCCATGAGTTTGACGGAGGGTAGGAAACCTCGTAACCTTTATAACTTAGTGTTTGTAAGTGGGAGTATTAACGCGATTATATGTTACACTTTGCACATTAATCCGTTTATAAGCGCGGTTTGTGATTTGTCAATCATTCAAAATGAAAAACAATAAATAGCAACCTAGTTACTACCAACATATAGCTCATGGACTTTTTCCTAAGTATTGGGCCAAGCCAAATAACGAAAAGAAAATACGATTGATTCTTCGTCTTCTAGTCGGTCGTCTTCGGTCTTCGTCATAGCCATATGAATAATTACATCATTGAACAATACATCCTTTTATACATATTTTCTAGTAAAAATAAATAGGCTCAAAATGGCCTTTACAACCATATCGAATCGAACAAATCAACAACTAAGTCCACGAGCTATATCACTATCACATAAGGCATTTAATACAACATGTAATAAGAAATAAAATTAAATAATCAATTAATATATTAATCCAATTAATATAAAAATTAATTTATTTAATTTCTACAATATTAATCAAATTAATATTTATAATCGTCATTTTAATCCGTTCAAAATAATCCGGCCAAAATAATATTCTCGTCTAATAATTTCCCTTAAAAAAAAATATTCCAAATATTTTATTAAATCTAATTAAATCCAATTTAAATTTGGAAATTATTACAAGGAAATATAAACACAAAATGGAGTCCTAAAATCCGGTATCGGGCCCACCACGGCCCGATTCAAAATCGGGCCGAAAACCCGAAACCGCCGGACCGAGTCACTCGGCCATCGCCCGGCAGTGGCGGCGGCTACTGATAGCTAGCGAGTCACTCTCGGCCGGCCAGCGTGATCGATGGCTGCTGCCGGCAGCTGCGTCTTCGTGCGGTATTCGTGTTTAACCCCCGTTTTTCTCATTTTTTCGACTCGCTTACAAAACGAAAAAGTTTCTTAACTTCATGAAGAACTTATAAATCAACAAAAATCAAATTTTTCAGATTTATAATTCACATAAAATAGTCGAAACTTGACTTACTACGAACGATTAAATTTCTTCGATTATATCTATTATGATTCTAAATCATAAACATCATCATATAACATTCCAAATGCAAAGATGATCGTATATACGATATATTTGACCCTTGCTCCGATACCACTGTTGGGATTCCTCAGAAAATAAACGCAACGGAAGAATAAACGGAATCCCTAAGAGGATCGATCAAGTAACGTATATACGAAAAGAAAAATACGAAGATCAAGGAATCAAAGTCCCATACCTATGATGTCTCTGAAAAACCTTCGTATGATGATGATGATGAAGAGCCCTTCTTTCCAAGCACCTAAAGCAAGATGCCTCTACTTCACACGCCGGAACTTGATGGAAAAATCGACAAGCTTCCTTTCTTCAAGAATGCGGCTAGGAAGCTTGTAGGAATTTTCTCTCTCAATGTATTCTTCTTATATCTTGTCTCTAAGATCAAGATGAAGTTTTCTACCTTACTCTCTCTCTCAAATTCGTGATTATGAGTTAAAGCAAGAAGAAGTAGTCATAACTCCTTTTTAAAGACTTTTATTTATAAAAAATGAAAGTCTACCTTTAACACATGATTGAGGGTATCAAATACACCTCACATATGTCACCTAGTGACATAAAATAAGTATATAAGAGACAAGAGATGGAGGGGGGGTGGCGTTAAGGGAAATTTCCAAGAAGACGGGTCGAATTTACTCGGCTCGTGTACTGGATGCTCGTCAAAACGAATCCCTCGTGTACCGGATGTTCGTCAAACGAATCCGTTTTATTTCCAATGTGTTTGGACTAATTAATTAATCCAATTAATTAATTATATCAAACACAAATATATATTTCTCTAAGAAATATAATTTATGAATTAAAGTAATCACCCAGTAACTACTTACAATTCATTAGACCGCTATTTGATTTATCCGATAAATCAAAATTAGATATCTAATATCTAATATTATAAGAGAGATTATTAATTCACATTTATCCATCAATGATCCTATTGCGCGACTCCGTAGGTTCGTCTCAGCCGGCATTGGGAGGAACCAATGAGTGCGGGCAACACTTAGCCAGCCTAGCGGGCCGCACCGTAAACCCCGGCGAGAACGAATGAACGAATCATTCCGAACCATTATGTCGTGAATACTATATACGTATAGACCCTTCATCGATGTCGGTCAAGTCTTAGGGTCACGGTAAAGTCAAACCCTCATTGACTAAACTCTATACATGTGTTAATGCAAATCAAGACCGACCGATTAATAGCGTATCTAATACGACTATATCGTAATGCTTTGGCCAAAGACTTATGATCTTATTTGCCATTAACCGTATAGGACATTCGCTGCTCACTAACAGAGATAGAATCCTTTCTTGGCGTACAAAGAAAGATCGCTACTGCCCGTATAGTCCGCACTTCGAGGTCGACTCGAGAATTAAGCAAATGAGTCTAACTACTCTAATGACAAACTAAACGTCACGGATACATCTTCTATCGAACCCTCAAGTCAAAGGTCCACGTATACTATCACAACCTTTCGATTCGTCATCGACTCTTCGAGAGTGAATACCGTGTGGTCAATCGAGTATGAGTCGTGTTCGAGTATACTGGTCCCACCAATATACTTATAACTATGCTATCAAGACGTGCACACGTCCTAGCATCAGTTATACAAGTCTTATTAAAACTTAATGTCCTGTTAAGTTTTATCGACTTGCGAACTAGTTAAGCATTCGAGCTCTAAACACTTCTAGTGCCTATCTCCTTATCTCTATAAGGAGTAGAATGTTCACTCTCAAATGCAAGGACTACTATTCTATATACCAAATCACAATGCCAGTGATATACAATAATATAGAAATAATAATTGCCTTATTAAATATAATATTCATAATTACAATACAATTGCTCTCACTCTCTCATCCTCTGAGTGGCATTCGAGGGCATATTCCTAACAGTTAAACCTTTTCCAACATATGGCTATAACATCATAGGATCCTACTAACAATTAAGAGCATATTCATAACTTTAATCTCCTGATTTTAACATGATTACCTAAGGGTTCTATATTGAACATGTTATCCCACATCTTCATCAATCATTCAAGGAATGGTTCTAATAATATTATCATGTCCCAACTAAATTTGTACATAACTTTAATGTTCATCATGATCTATCAGGCTATTCTACTACTAACATCATCAATTTTATGAAACAACAAGAGTAAGATAACCAACCTCAATAAAAGGATAAAGAATAGCACCAAATCTTCCAAGAACACACTCCTAGATTCTAGTTACCAAGCTATAATCCAAGTGTTGTAGCTCTAACATGAGATTGGAGGGCAAGAATATGATTTAAGGGGGCAAGGAATCGGTTTTGAGGGAGAGAGGATGGAAAAAGGTCGTGCACAAATGAAGGGGGGAGAGAGGATGGAAAAAGGTCGTGCAGAAATGAAGGGCAACCCATACTTTTATAACCCGAATTCAGCATTACGTACGCTATGGCTACATATTAGCGTACGTTACCATCTTTACATACGTAACCTTATAAGTATTACGTACGTAACAAATTCTCAGATGTTACTGACTCAAAATACACATGTCCTTACGTACGTTACCAAAATAGATGTACGTAATGCTCAAGTACATTACGTACACAAAGGCAGGGTCATTACGTACGTAATGGCCGTTCACTTAGGCTGTCACAATCGATTCCCGACCACCTACCCACGCTCGGTCCCACTCGCCGAAAGGCGAGCTGTTGATAGATACACCGCATTACGTACATTATCTAGGAGAGTTACATACGTAATGCTGCGTACATAGCGTACGTAAGGATAACAAGCTAACGTACGCTAAGGCAACAATAAGTAAAAACGAAATTCTCCAAATAACATCTAACAATCAACTATAGTATGAACGATAGAGAGATTTCAATTTAACATAATTCATCAATATATTCATTACAATAAACACAGATATGGTACGACAAAAAAATCGAAAAATACAGTAGTAAAGGCGCGGGTATTACAAGAAGCCTATGGTTGTCCGAATCAATTGTTGTTTATTTCTGATCAACATCTGAGTATCATCCATGCGGTTCGCACCATGTATCCTACGGCCTCCCATGGTCTATGCTACCATCACTTGCAGCAGAAGTTGGTTTCTTATGGGCAAAGTGTGGTTTAATTGTTTTACCATGCCGCATACACCTTTCGGTTGTCTGATTACCACAGGTATTTTAATGTTAGTTTTATGATATGTATATATGTGCTGCGTTGAGTAATATTTTATTTCTCTGTAGCTTCATGCAATTATTATAGCGCATGGATGAGAGTGGGATGTTGATGAATAAGCTCAACACTATGGATCCTACAAGATGGGCCCGTGTTCTTTGTCCGGTTCCACGGTATGAATTCATGACGTTTAATGCTGCAGGGAGTTGGAATAAAAAACTTCTTTGGGCACGAAAGCTCCCAGTTGTGCCTATGCTCGAATGCGCGAGATTAATTCTTGAGGATTGGTTCACTAAGCGGCATGATGCAGCAAAAGCTCATACTCAGGTTCTTTGTGAGGAAGTCGCCAAACAAATGGCTGAAGTTAAAAAGCGTGCAAGTAAGTTGGTTGTTACGAGTTTGGGTGACAACAGGTATAAGGTCTTAGTTGTTGTAGAGTTCTTTATTGTGAATTTGCTTAGTAGAACTTGTGACTGTGAAGAGTTTCAGCGTTCGTTGATACCGTGCATTCATGCTGCTGCTATTAGGTAATTATCCCTATTTTGTATCTTTTTCTTGATTAACCACTTATCCATCAAATATAATTTCTTTTGTATTTTTATAAATTATGCTTTTTTTCTTGCAGGTTTGCTAATTGTAATATAAGCCAGTTTGTGCACCACTTTTATTGGATGAAGTCTGTTACAGGGATATGGGGAAGTCCGATTCAGCCCGTGCCCCATCCAAATTATTGGGTAAACGCCGAGTGGGTCAATGACATGAGTTGTTTCTCACCCATGCAACCCAGGCAAGTTGGGCGCCCACGACAAAGTAGACGGCGCACCGGGGACACAATCGAACCTGATGTCCCACCCCTCAAGAGGTCAACCAACCTCAAGCTCCAACGAGGCGTGCTAGGAAATATTCAAAATGCGGAGCAACCGGACATACTAGACCCACTTGCCCAAACCAAACACGCTAGAGGGTCTACACCAAGGGGCGGTCGTGGTTAAGCTTTATGTTGTTTTAATTCTTTTAGAATATTTCGTGTTTTTAAACTAGTATTCTCGCATGATTAAATTTTATTAATTAATCACTAGTATATACGATAAAATTATTGTAATGAATTAATATATTACAACGAGTTTTAATATTGTAATTTTAAGATTTTATTGTAATATTTATTAAAGTTCAATTAATATAAAGGTAAGTGGGGGGTGGGGGTGGGGAGATTATTAATATGATGATGTTGTGGGCTATATGGGTAGAAAAAATTGTTTGAAGTTGAAAATGGGTAAAAAAAATTGATTATATTTGGGTGGGTAAAATAAATTTATTGAAGTGGAAAATGGGTATTTACTCTTCTCCCATAATTATGATATAAGAGATGCTCTAATGCGGCGGCGCACGCATTCGTTGCGACGGTGATGGTTTTGCAGGAGGGTGAGGGGATTATGGGTTTCAGAAAAGAAACATGATTTTTGTATGTGGTTCTTGGTGTGTGTGTGTGAGATTCACGCGTCCACAGGTTTGATGCCACGTGCCTAACTGCTGCTCGATGGAAATAAAACTAGTTTAGGCTATTACTAAACACCACCCTAAATTATTAGGCACCGCCCTAAAATTACTAGGCACCGTCCTCAAAAATTGCCTAAGCTAGATTTTTGGGTATTACTAAACACCGCCCTAACTTACTAGGCACCGCCCTAAAAAATTACCTTTTTGCTCATTTGACAATCATTCATTATTTCTACCCAACACACCAACACACAAGTTTTTCGAATTGAAATCTAGAAACAATTTTTCATTTATTCTACACCACACACAATCAAATATATATCGTCAATATCATCGACAACAACAAAAATGGACGAGAATTCACATATGGAGGTAATTTTTCGGAGAAAATGATGCAGGCGTCTGAATATTCTGCCTGTCCCATGGTACAGGCGTCCCCAGATTCCGCCTAGACCATGGTACAGGCGTCTGCGACGGACGCTCCGTCCTTGGTCTAGGCGTCTAAACTAGGCGCCTGAACCATGGTCTGGGCGTCCGATTCAGACGCATGTGCCATGGTTAGGCGTCCGATTCAGACGCCTGTACCTTGGCCAGGCATCCATGCCAGACGCCTCGGCCATGGTCCATGCGCAATTTTTGGATGCCTGGTCGCTTTTTTTGCATGATTTTAAATTTTAATAATAATATTATTGGTATTATTATTAACATTATGTCAATTAAAAATTTCAGGTTATATTGGAAGAATTTGAAGGTGACGGCGTTAATTATAGTGGTTATTTCGTTAATGACGAAATATTCGCTAGTGATTGTGATGCGATTGGTTGGGCGAAAAAAATTGCTCTTCAAATTGGTTTCGAGTTGATCATTTCATCGTACAAGAATAAAGGAAAGACAAAGCTATTGAGATGTAACCGTGGTGAACGGTACAGATGGGTATTAAGAGATTTGGATGTCGCTGTTCGAAAGGACACAAAGACGAAAGCATGCAAGTGTACATTTCAGATAAAGGCCGAACAATTGCATGACTTGAGTGGTTGGATAATCAGACAGATGTCTGGGAGTAAGGGTATGCACAATCACTCATTTATTGTATATCCGGAGGAGAATCGTCAAATGAGTGGACTGAGTAAATTGGCCAAACAAGTTGTTCGTGAGATGAGTGCTGCTCAAGCCAAGCCGTGTGCCATCTTGGTGGCCATTCAGAATAAATTTCCCGAGGACAAACCCACTAGAAGACATATCTATAATTATAGAGACCACTTGAGGAAGCATGATTTTGAAGAAAGAGATGTCGTCGGTGAGTTTCACCATTTGACTGTGACGAATAACTACGTACATTGGACGCAGTCCGACCTGGATACAAATGCTGTTACCCACGTCTTCATGGCACATCCAACATCAATCAACTTAAACCGGACCTGCAGATGGTTCATTGGCATGGATTCTACCTACAAAACGAATAAGTATAAGATGCCATTCCTCCTTGGTGTATGATAATTCATAATTGGAGCGTTAGAATGTTCAATAGAATAGTTGAGCTATCCGAGTAAAATTATGAATATTATTTCTATAGATTAATACCATTATCGTACGAATGTGTTGTTGAATGAATTACGTTTCATTCAAGGTTGCTTGTTCAAGTGAGTATTGTTATACGAAGATACCGTTCGTTAGTTCGTTCAAAGAAGGATTATTCATCTACGGAATTGAGGCAAGTTATCTTGCTTGGTTATAATGATGGTTGAATTCTTGTGATTATTATACGTTTCGAGTATATGAAATGTTCTGTGAATCTATGATTCATGATGTGGTGAAGTTCTTGATCGTGTTATCGTTTGTGGCGGGATTGTATTCCCAAACTTATCGCCCTTGTTACCGTTGGTCTCATTGATATTTGTCGTCACTTCGGTGAGTTGTTAGATTATTTGATAAAAGTGCAATTCGTTGTCATGTTGCATTGTGACATCTCTGGAGTCATATCTGCGTGCCGATTGGTTATGTGTAGGATTTTTAGCCGGGCACTTGATGGTCATGTGTGGATGTTTCCGCATTAGATCTTGCACACGAGACGTAGTTCGTGAAGCTAATTAGGTACATCGTCCCTCGTATATTCTGGATTCCGTATACGGGGTGGACATGTGCACGGACACATTTTCGGATCGGGCGTACTATGACGTCCGTCTTGAGCCATATTATTTGGTCGTTCGTATTTTTTGGATATGTTCGATAGTTGGGACTAACTGTTTATACGCCTGCGGGGTATATCTAGTAATCGGTTGTTTCTTTGAGATTCGTATGTATATGAATTGCATAATGCCATGAGAATTATTATCATGTATGGCTGACCCTGTGTTGGGCGAAATACTTGTATTTCAGGGCGAGGAAAAGGCAAGGCACAGGAAGAGCACGATGGCGGCGAAGGGTTTTGAAGGATGCTAATTCGGGGCCCCCGAGTCTTTTGATATTCGGTTATGTCTTACAGTGATTTTTCATTTTATTCTATTTTGGATTAATGTAAGATAATTTGTATGGTATTCTCCATCTTTATATGGTCTATATCGAATTTGGATGCTGTGTATGGTTGCGTGAGTTGATATATGTATAATTTATACTCCACATCGGGGTTTGGATTAATATTGTGGTTCGGCACCACGTTGATGGGATGTTAAAGTTCATGTTGTGATATCGCCTGGTGGGTCTCGGTGGGGGTCCACGGCACTGTAATGGCCGCCGTTTTCGGGATGTTACAAAAGATGGTATCAGAGCGGTTTTTCTTTTGAGTCTTTGTAAATCGAACTAGCATCAAGAAACCTTCGTGCCACGTGTGACCTGTGCAGGCTCCTGACCCGCCGATTACGGTATGTTTCTCATTGAGCCATGTTTTAATATTGATGACAAATTGATCCCTTTACTGATCTTGGCATTTTGGTAATGTGTGGTAAGATTCATCTGTTTGACTTTCTGAGGAAATCCTAAATTGATTGTGTGATTGGAACTGGTTCGACTTGATGTTGATATGATATTGAGTGTGTAGCACCCGCGGTGCCAATGATTCATTACGAACTGTTTTCTTGAATATGTAATTCCTTGTTGCTACTTAGCATGAATTTTTAAACTGTACTTATGGTTATCATTATGGTTTGATTCTTTCAGTATGGAAAGAAATATGAGAGGCCGTGGCATAGGGGGACGAGGCCGCGGAGGGGGCCAAATCCCAATACCACGAGCCAACAGGCGCGCGAATGTGGAGCAGAGCTCCGCGGGCAGTGGTTCACCTTCTAGGGACCAATCACACCACACTGGACACGAGGACGCGCGTGTCGATCCTTACGTTGTGATGCAGGGCATGATGGCCCAAATGACCCAAATGGGTCAGCTAATGGAAGCTATGCAGAGGAATACTACTGGCCAACAGCAGGGACAACAACCTCCGCCTCCGGTGCACGGCGGGATCGTGAGACGGATTATTAGCGACATATCGCGTCAGGGACCTCCAACCTTTAAAGGATCTTCTGAGCCTGCTGACATTGTACATTGGTTAGAGCATTTTGAGAAACTGTTCGAGATGGTAGAGTGCCCAGAAGAGAATCGAGTTGTTGTGGCGGCTTACTACCTTAGCAAGAGTGCCCATACTTGGTGGCTTTCTGTGAGGCCTGCTGATGGTGCGAGTACTTGGGAGGAATTCAAGAATCTTATGCTAGATCGTTACTATCCTGCACCACTCTGTGAAGTCAAATTGTTAGAATTGTTGAATCCCGATCTATCTGAGGACGAGGATGTGTTAACTATTGCCGAGAAATTCCAGGCACTTTTCCCTTTTGCTACGTCAGTTGTCTGTTCGGAAGCTGATAAAATCAAATATTTCCTCAAGAGGCTTAAACCCCGAATGAGGATGCAGTTTCTCAATCACCACTGTACGACCCTACCAGAGTTTATCGAGAAGGCTCTGGAATACGAACTTACTGCGAAAGAGATTTCCAAGAATTAGCCTCAGTCTTCCAACAAGAGATCCAGGACTGACAGTAATCGGGGGACGTTCAGGAAGCCCCAGTGATGGCCACTAAGTATACTGGATACAGTTTGGGAAATAGTTTAAACAACAAACTGTATGGATTTTAAATCTGAGTGCGTAGCGGAAGTCTTAGATACAGTAGGTTGCTGTGGATACAGCAATTAAATGTATAGTGTATACTTAATTAATCACGGTAATTGAAACAGTAAAAACTGAAGGTAAATAACACAGTAATTAAAGTGGTTCGAGGTAAACCCCTCTACGTCCACTGGTCCTCCACACAGGAGTAAAAAGTTTATTATAATTACTACGTACACAACTACGTAATTATAACAACACACAATCAATATATCGTTCACACAGATTGATATAAAGATCTTAGCTTCAACCGTTCACACAGATTGGTTTTGAGCTAATGCTTTGACTTGCTTCTTCACACACAGTTCTGAAGCTTCGTCTTCTTCAATGCAAATCCTTCACACACAGTTCCAGAGAAGCACAGATTACTCAGTCCACACAGGGCTGATCTTGATTTGTTCAAAGTATAGAACAGATGGTGAACAACAACTTTGACTTTAAGAGCTTTCAGCTGATGAAGTGTTGTTCAGGATGATGAGCACTGTATATCTCTTTTGATCTGAGTTGCAGTAAGATTTGGAGATATGTTTTGCTCTGATGATAACTTTTGATAGCTTGAGTGTTAGGTGACTGATCTTCAACATCTTGATGTGATATATATAGTCTCTGAAATATATATCCGTTGAGATGTATCCGTTTGAATGAGATTCCGTTCCAACGGGATTATAACACGATCCGGATTTAGCGGGATTTGAAGATCTGTTGACTGACAGTATTTAAGTACTTTATCCTTGAGTATTTAAATACTTCTTTATTTCAACGGGACTTGACTTCTGGAGATTCCTTCTTTGTCCTGTTGTGAGCTGTATGGAAGATAACTGTATTTGAGTTTCGAGACAGTTTCCATACTTGGTCTTTTATGAGACTTCTTGCTGTACTGAAGGGCTTCACTATATACTGATTCAAGGCAGGTCTTCGATACAGGATAATGCCTCAATGCTTCGATACAGTTTTCTTTGCTGTATGCGGATTGGCATATATGTCAAAACCTCTTTATCAAATACCATTCGATACTGGGATTGGATATCCCGTCTGTTTCGATACAGGGTTCTTGTTTTCCCAACACCCAGCCTGTACCAAATCCTTCTGAGCGGCCACCTATGGCGCCAAAGCCGACTGGATCGCACTCTTGAGCAATCAGCTCATCTACCGTGTGTTATAACTGTAGGGACCAGGGACACATCAGCTCCAAATGCCCGAAGCCGGCCGTTGCCTGCCACACTTGTGGGAAGAATGGACATCGTGGTCGCTATTGTAGGGGTGGACCCGGGCGTGCTCCAATAGCATTTGTGGCTCCAGTATAGTCTTCTGTCCAGGACCGTGTACCTCCGTCCACTTCTTATCAGACTACCGGGGCAAACAAAGGGATGGGCTATGGAAATCAAGCTGGTGCACCTGGTACCGGGGTTGCAAAACCCAGAGTCTACGAGATGAAGAAGGACGACGATCCTGAAGCCATCATGATCGCACGTATCCTCGAGATCCGCTCTCAGCCCGTTTGTGTTCTTTTTGATATTGGTGCTTCACACTCCTTTTTATCTACCTCTTGTTTGAGTCGTTTGCAATTAGATCATGTTACCAATTGTGAACCTTATGTCATTGGTCTACCTAATGATAGAAGAATTATTGGGAATCGTGAAGTACATAACTGTCCGATTCGCATGAATGACCGTGAGTGGTTGTCAGACTTGATTGTGGTCGATTTACCTAAAGATGATGTGATCTTGGGCATCGACTGGATGGATCGTCATGATGCTGTCCTTAGCGTCCGTAAGCGAATCGTGACCGTCACATCTGATGATGGCGTCGAGTATATTTTTCAGGGTGATAATTCCAGTCATTCCGGGAGAGTCATCAGCGCTATCAAGGCAATGAAATTACTGAACCAGGGGTGCGTTGGGTATTGGTGTGACTACCCAGATGTATTTCCAGATGAGCTGCCAGGATTACCCCCACAGCGAGAGGTAGAATTCACCATTGAGTTGGAGCCAGGGATGTCCCCGCTTTTGAAAGCACCATATCGCATGGCACCGACCGAGATGCAGGAGTTGAAGAGCTAGCTTGAGGAGTTGACTGAGAAAGGCTATATTCGACCTAGTGCGTCCCCTTGGGGAGCGCCATTGTTATTTGTACGGAAGAAAGACGGATCGCTGCGTTTGTGTATTGATTACCGTGAGCTGAACAAAGTAACAATCAAGAACAATTATCCATTACCTCGTATCGATGATTTGCTGGATCAGCTCCAGGGAGCCGCTGTAATTTCCAAGGTTGACTTGAGATCCGGGTACCACCAATTGCAGATTCGAGAGTCTGACATTCCGAAGATAGCTTTTCGCACTCGCTATGGGAATTACGAGTTCGTTGTCATGCCATTCGGACTAACTAATGCACGGGTAGTGTTCATGGAATTGATGAATCGGATTCTTATTAATTATCTGGATCATTTTGTAGTCATTTTTATTGACGACATTCTGATATACTCTCGTGACCATGAAGAGCATGAGTGTCACCTCCGCCAGGTTCTCGATGCGTTAAGACGAGAACAACTCTATGGAAAATTTTCTAAGTGTGAATTCTGGATGCCTGAAGTTATTTTTCTTGGACATGTAATATCAGCAGATGGGGTGAGAGTAGACCCATAGAAGACAGAAGCCATCCGGGACTAGCTACCTCCAAATAACATGAAGGAAGTTCATAGTTTTCTGGGTCTAGCAGGCTATTACCGACGGTTCGTGGAAGGTTTTTCCAAAATTGCTCAACTGATGGCTAATCTGTTGAGGAAACATACGAAATATTTGTGGTCGGAAGCATGTCAGCGATGTTTTGATGAACTCAAGAGTCGATTGATTTCAGCACCTATTTTGGTTCTACCTAAAGGAACGGAAGGATTCGTGGTATATAGTGATGCGTCGAGACAGGACCTTGGCTGCGTATTAATGCAGAATGGGAAAGTGATCGCCTATGCATCTAGACAGTTGCGACCTTACGAGGTCAACTACTTGACCCATGATTTGGAGTTAGCAGCCGTGGTGTTTGCTTTAAAAATCTGGCGCCACTACTTGTATGGAGTTACCTGTCAGATTTTTACGGACCACAAGAGCCTGAAGTACATTTTTACTCAGAAGGAGTTGAATATGAGGCAGAGGAGGTGGCTAGAGCTAATCAAAGACTATGATATCGAGATCCTTTATCATCCGGGAAAAGGCAAACGTGGTTGCCGATGCCTTGAGTTGTAAAACCATACAGGAGCAGATACTTGCCCGTTTCACCACCCAGAGAGAATTGCAGTTAAAGGTCATGAGGCCGGAGATTGAGGTCTGGTTACAGCGCATTCAAGGACAACTTTGCACGCTTGATATTTCATCGACCCTTGATGAGATAGTCAGGACAAAACAGACGACAGACCCGTTCTTATCTAGAATTCGGGGAGAAATCAATCAGGGGAAGGCCCCTGGATTTGTGGTTCACGAGGACGGACTAATACGCTTCAAAAATCAAATATGTGGAATACTATTCTGAAGGAGGCCCATGCTACCCCGTATTCCATACACCCGGGATCGGACAAAATGTATAAGGATTTGAAGCCGTATTATTGGTGGGGTAACATGAAACGGAAAGTTGCAAAATTCATTTCGAGGTGTTTGACCTGTCAGCAGGTCAAGATTGAGCATCAGCGACCAGCGGGCGTGTTGAAACCACTTCCGATTCCCGAGTGGAAGTGGGAAGACATATCGATGGATTTTATTACTAGCCTGCCACCGAGCCGCCGAGGCATGAATACGATTTGGGTGATTGTGGATCGACTGACCAAATCAGCCCACTTCTTAGAGATTAAGGATACGTGGGGTCCTGAGAGGTTGGAACAGTTGTTCATTAAACAGATTGTGAGGCTGCATGGTACCCCCAAGAGTATTGTATCAGATCGGGACGGACGGTTCGTGTCACACTTCTGGAAGGCGGTTCATCGTGCGTTGGGTACCCAGTTGAACTTCAGTATGACATTTCATACTCAGACCGACGGTCAGTCTGAGAGGATTATTCAAACTCTGGAGGATATGTTGAGGGCGTGTGCTCTCGATTGGAAGAACGATTGGGAAGCCCAACTACCGTTGGTGGAATTCACATATAATAATAGTTGGCATGCCTCGATCAAGATGGCACCTTATGAGGCATTGCATGGCTGTCGTTGTAGGTCCCCTCTGTGTTTGGATGAGTTATCTGAATCCATTGGTATGGAGCCCGATATGTTGTTAGCATCCCTCGAGAAGATTACTCTGATTAAGAGTCGTCTATTAACGGCTCAGAGCCGCCAGGAATCGTATGCAGATAAACATCGGCGACCACTCGAGTTTGAGGTTGGTGATCATGTACTAGTAAAAGTATCCCCTACTCGAGGTGTTTTCCGTTTTGGGAAGAAAGGCAAGCTGAGCCCGAGGTATATTGGTCCGTTTGTGATTTTGGATCGTGTAGGCGACCTAGCTTATCGTTTGGCGTTACCACCAATTTTGAGTCGAATTCACAACGTATTCCATGTATCCCAGTTGAGGAAGTACGTTGCTGACCCGAGCCACATTATTCGATTCGAAGAGATCGAGATAGCCGATGACCATTCATATGAAGAACGTCCTGTGCGGATACTTGAGAGGAGGCTCAAACAGTTGAGGAACAAGACGATTCCCTTATTGAAGATTCAGTGGTCGAGACACGGAGTCGAGGAGGCTACGTGGGAGACTGAGGAAAGCATGCGAGAGAGATGTCCCGAGTTGTTTACCCCTTAATTTTGAGGACGAAACTCCTTTTAAGGGGGGAAGTATGTAATACCCGCGCCTTTTCTACTGTATTTTTCGATTTTTTTGTCGTACCATATCTGTGTTTATTGTAATGAATATATTGATGAATTATGTTAAATTGAAATCTCTCTATCGTTCATACTATAGTTGATTGTTAGATGTTATTTGGAGAATTTCGTTTTTACTTATTGTTGCCTTAGCGTACGTTAGCTTGTTATCCTTACGTACGCTATATGCAGCGACATTACGTATGTAACTCTCCTAGATAATGTACGTAATGCGGTGTATCTATCAACAGCTCGCCTTTCGGCGAGTGGGACCGAGCGTGGGTAGGTGGTCGGGAATCGATTGTGACAGCCTAAGTGAACGGCCATTACGTACGTAATGACCCTGCCTTTGTGTACGTAATGTACTTGAGCATTACGTACATCTATTTTGGTAACGTACGTAAGGACATGTGTATTTTGAGTCAGTAACATCTGAGAATTTGTTACGTACGTAATACTTATAAGGTTACGTATGTAAAGATGGTAACGTACGCTAATATGTAGCCATAGCGTACGTAATGCTGAATTCGGGTTATAAAAGTATGGGTTGCCCTTCATTTCTGCACGACCTTTTTCCATCCTCTCTCCCCCCTTCATTTGTGCACGACCTTTTTCCATCCTCTCTCCCTCAAAACCGATTCCTTGCCCCCTTAAATCATATTCTTGCCCTCCAATCTCGTGTTAGAGCTACAACACTTGGATTATAGCTTGGTAACTAGAATCTAGGAGTGTGTTCTTGGAAGATTTGGTGCTATTCTTTATCCTTTTATTGAGGTTGGTTATCTTACTCTTGTTGTTTCATAAAATTGATGATGTTAGTAGTAGAATAGCCTGATAGATCATGATGAACATTAAAGTTATGTACAAATTTAGTTGGGACATGATAATATTATTAGAACCATTCCTTGAATGATTGATGAAGATGTGGGATAACATGTTCAATATAGAACCCTTAGGTAATCATGTTAAAATCAGGAGATTAAAGTTATGAATATGCTCTTAATTGTTAGTAGGATCCTATGATGTTATAGCCATATGTTGGAAAAGGTTTAACAACTCATTAGGAAGAATTTGATGATGTCTTTAGAGTTTCAAAAACCCCCAATGATATAATTATGTTTTGAACAAATTCTTAAGAGATGATAATGGATTATGTAGAACAGAAGTATAACCTTTATCTATTCAAGATAATTGGGTGTATTGATAACACAAGAAGGTGTTGATCACTACATTAATATGTTGATAATGTTTTTAGGACGATTATAACAATTATGGGAAATAATGATGCGGTAGAATTAATAGCCGAATTCTATTACGTTGATCCTCGTGCATTAGGATGACATAAATTAGGATGATGTTCTTATTATGCTTAAAACTTAAAGTTATTATTTCATTTCTGGATTGGATTAGCGTAATCATTGTAAAGATGATGAAGATGTAATACCCGGTTGTAATTCAGTCATTGTCATTCAGTAATTTCATTCGGTGATTGTCACTCAGTGGATTTTCACTCAATTATAATCATTCATCAATCATATTCATTCACCGTGTTCACCGTTCGGAAAAACTTCGAGTTGTGTATCGTTATTGTTCATTGTTTCAACTTTCCTCATTTGAGTTCGACTTTGTTAGATCACCATTAATTTTTGGTAACTCCAAAAATTCTAAATCTTTGCAATATTATAGAGCATCGAGTTAGCTTTCCAATGGTTCAAACGGTGAGTCAATCGAGTCGGACGAGAGAGTTATGGTCGTTTAGCTCAACCGCTCATTGGCGATCACGCCGAACGAACTCGGCCGTGTCGTCCGACACGGCCCGTGCCGTACTCGTCCGGAAAGTGCCGAAGTGTCTGCCTCGAGGACCCGGCCGTGTCGTGCAGCGCGGCCAGTCGCACCCTCCGGATAAGCGAGCCGGCGCCCGGCCACGCCCGGCCGTGTCGCCAGCACGCGGTCGAGTCATCTTAGTCGGCGTCGGACGGAGTCAGCTGTCGGGAGGCCCTCGCGCCGCGACCGTGTCGGCGAGGACACGGTCGAGTCACTGTCGGCCAAGCGTCGGCCGGTATGCGACACGGCCGTGCCGATCGGCACGGGCCGTGTCCGGCGACGATCAACTCCTATAAATTCATTTTTTGACATTTCACCCATTTTCTTCCATTTCTTCACCTTCAACCGAGAGATAAGGCTTGAGGGAGGGTTTTTCCTTCACAAATCATTTGGGTGTTTGATTTTTTTCATCTCCTTTCGATCGTGAAGCCCGGACAATCAATCTAACGCGTGTTCTTCGGATTATAGCACTTGGATCATCAAGAGGTAATTCCTTCAACACTTTGGACTTCGATTTTGTGTTGAAATAGGATGTTTTGGACGTTATAATCATGATATATGAAGGGATATGTATATGATTATGAGTTTGTATAAGGATTCATTGGATTATTGAGGGTTTATTCAAGAACACTTTGAATATCGAGTTGGAATTGGGGATTTTCGACTAATTGTTGTTATAAT
Source organism: Orobanche coerulescens (assembly GCA_033398695.1). Lineage (NCBI taxonomy): Eukaryota > Viridiplantae > Streptophyta > Magnoliopsida > Lamiales > Orobanchaceae > Orobanche > Orobanche coerulescens. The sequence continues at coordinate 20,132,261 of CM065805.1, read as the reverse complement.
CACATTTTGGATATTCATAACGGATTATTGATCGTATTGGAGATGTTTTGTTGGTTTGAAACACTTCTTGGGGATTTTGATATTGGGATATCGAGGTTTGATTGTAAACAATCGGAGTTTGGATACAACGTATTCGATATAATGCCCCAATGAACTTAGTTTAATCGTATCGACGTTTTGAGTTCGTTATATTCGTGTTTAATTCGTATATTGATCGGATTGTCGGTAATTGTATTGAATTAAGGTTGTTCGTGCGACCGACACTTCATTTAGGGCGTTGTTCGTGGACGGACATTCTTCATCGGTGTTAGGTAAGTTAATTCTTACTCTGTTAAAAGGATATTCATTCCTTTTGTTGTTGATTATTCATATTCATAACTCATTCATCATTGTTTTAATCATATTAAAACTTGTTATTGTCAATTAATCACTTGATCATAAGGAACAGCGGTTCCAATCTTTTCGTTGAGCTATCATTCATTTCATTATTACTCTCATCTCGGTGAGTCATTCTTGGCCTTGTCTAATTATTATTCATTGATATTCATTATGGTCATTCTCGTTCATGTGACCTTCGGGTTCATATTGCGTGGTCGGGTGTGTCTGTGTGGAATTTTTAGTCGGGCACACGATGGTTATTGTATTGGGTTCACCGATACATTAGGCCGTGCACACGGGTCATATTTACTCGTGAGACTAATAATGAACACGGACGTGTGATGTACACTTGAACAGAACATTACGGGCGTACTAAGATAATCCTCTTGACGTAATTCATAACTAAGAATATTTCTTAACTTGATTAAATCATGATTGTGTATTTTTCAACCCTTGAGGATTGTTGTTCTTTATGCTTGACCCGTTTGGGGATTTTGTTTTTCAGGTCATGGCAAGGCAAACGCACGGGAATAGCATGTTGATGTCGAGAGTCCTAGTGATACTAGTAGGGGGCCCCGATCTTTCGATTATTCATATTATTGTCCTTTATTTTCCGCTGCAGATTTTCATTTGGATACTCCGTTTCATTCGGTGTTGTGTATTTTATCTTCATATAAAATACACTAGTATTCAGTATTGTCTGGTATGTCGTAACTAAACTCCTCATCGGAGTAATTATTGTTGTAATGTAGTTCGGTACTACATTTATCTTGTGTAATTCATTCATTTTCATTTGCACAGTGGGTCCCAGTTGGGGATCTACGGCACTGTAATATCCGCCTAGTTTGGGGTGTTACAGAGTTGGTATCGGAGCGTGGTTTTGAATACTACCTTCCGAGTCATGTCTCATTTGAAATCATCGTCATCAGACTAGTATCATTGGACTTTCGCGTCACGTGTGACCTGTGCAAATGCCGAGCCAATCGACGGAAGAAGCGTAAGATTTCTAACGCCATGGTATAATTTCTGGCAATAGTCATTCATTCATCATTCATCAATTAACAATCCTCAAACATCATCATTCATTGTGATTAGAACGATCATGTTAACTCATTAATTACTCAATTCATTTCATTATCCAGTGGTCAATCTGGATGATCATATTATCAATCTTGTTAAGTTATTCAAGATAATCATTTCAAGAATTTCATCAGATAATCATGTAACTTCAGTAAATCATTCATATAATCACTAAGTTAGAGCATGTATACTCATTTTCATTATCTCATGACATAATCATAACGTGCTAATCATGCGGAAATATAATCATTATGCGACCTTCCTACTTGGTATGGAGAGAGCTGTCGAGATGCACAGGAGAGAGGCGGTGCGGACCGAAATCAGAAATAATCACTCATTGCCGGAAATCGTGCCCGGGACTCGGCTCGATCGAGAAGATGTTCGGGTTGATCCACTCACTTTTATGCGAGCCATGATGACCCATGTGCGGTTGCTCAATCATCATTGCGCCACTCTGGCCGGATTAATCGAGCGAACTCTCCGTCTGAGCGGTGATAAGGAAATTAATGGCGGCAACTTTGCATATGTCAACGAAATCAACGGCGTAATCTATCCGAAGGCGGTCGATCAACCTTCAAGAAGCCTCGTGTGAGTCCTATCGTTTACGGCGACCTCTACGGCGCATAATCGTGCGGGATCTCGATCACGGCGGCGGTCGGCCATCACTGTTATAAGCGTGGGGATCTTGGTCATGTCGGCACCAAGTGTCGAGACGGCTATCATGTGCTATAATTGTGGGAATTTTGGGCATAAGGCCCGTTTTGCCGAAGGGACTCCAAGTCGACTCCGGCGGCATCTCGAGCCCCGAAGCAACAGCGTTTGAATCGATTGCTTTGTCATCGTCGTTTAAGACAATGGAAGCAAATAGAGTTGGAGCTCGTATTTATGAGACGGGAGCGTCCGGTTCGGGGACCAGCAAGTCCCGATTCATATGATGAGGAGGATCGGCGATCCGGTGGTCCGAACGATTTCGGGTATACTCGTAATTTTATTTCAACTTGTGTGTACCTTTTCATCTTTGGTACACCGCATTCATTCATTTTCGAATCATGCTTGAATAGACTTATTTCGGTATAGTCCTACTTAATGACCGCGATTGGTTGATGGATCTAATCGTGGTGAATTTATCTTAGGACGATGTAATTTTCGGTATTAGTTGGTTTGACCGTCTCGACACTATCCTCAGTGTTTGATAGTGTTTGGTCGCTATCTTTCCGTCGTTAGTTGTCGAATGTGTGCCTCAGGGAAGTAATCCCCGTTGTTCCAGTAGAATTTTTATTATGGCGGAAGCAGAGAAATTCCACAATCGAACTATTCAATCATTCTTTGTATCATTTTCATCGATTGGCCTTTCTAGGGCAATCGAGTTATTCAATCATTCATTGCATCATTTTCATCGATTGGCCTTTCTAAGGCAATCGAGTTATTCAATCATTCCTTGTATCATTTCCATCGATTGGCTTTTCTAAGACAATCGAGTCATTCAATCATTCATTGTATCATTTTCATCGATTGGCCTTTCTAAGGCAATCGAGTTATTCAATCATTCATTGTATTATTTTTATCGATTGGCCTTTCAAAGGCAATCGAGTTATTCAAACATTCATTATATCATCTTCATCGATTGACCTTTCTAAGGCAATCGAGTTGTTCAATCATTATTGGTATCTCTTTTTATCGATTGACCATTCTAGGCAATCGAAATGTTCAATCATTCGTAGTATCATTGTCATCGGTTGACGATGTATTTCCGAGCGAGTTATCTGGTTGCCTTCACATAGAGTAAGGGAATTCAGGAGTGAGTTGGAGCCGGTACGTCCCATTTATCGAAGGCACCGTATCGGATGGCCCCGACTAGAACGCATGAGTTGAAGATTCAACTTGAGGAGTAGTTCGAGAAAGGTCATCTCCGACCGATTGCGTCCCCGTGAGGAGCACCTGTGTGATCTGTCAAGGAGAAGGATGGCTCGTCTCATGTGTGTATTAATTACCAAGAGTTGAACAGGGCGATGATCAAGAGTAGTATCCTTTACCTCGTATTGATGATCTTTTAGATCAACTTCAGGGAGCTTCAGTATTTTCCAAGATCGACTTAAGATCTGGATATCACCAGTTGCGGATTCGAGAGTCGGATATCGCGAGAACAGCGTTTCATACACGCTATGGTCATTATGAGCTCGTAGTTATGCCGTTCGGGCTAACTATTGCACCTGTGGTATTCATGGAGTTAATGAATCGGGTTTTCATCGACTTTTTAGATCAGTTGTTGTTGTCTTCATCGCCGACATTTTGATTTATTCTCTTAGCCGAGAGGAACACGAGGTTCATTTTCTTCGGGTTCTCGACGTGTTGAGACGAGAGCAACTTTATGGAAAGTTTTCCAAATGTGAGTTACGGAGGTCCGAAGTGACTTTCTCGGGCATGTAATTTCGTATGACGAGTTCGTGTCGACCCTCGGAAGTCGGAGACTATCCGAGATTGGCAACCTCCGAAAGATATTAAGTAAATCCGATGTTTCCTCGGATTAGGTGGTTAATTATCCAACCCAGTAGGAGCTAATGCTTAGTGGTTTTCGCGTTGGAATTTTGGCGTCATTACCTTTATGGCATCACTTGTCAGATCTTCACCAATCACAAGAGTTGAAGTATATATTTACTCACAAGGAGTTAAATATGCGATAGAGGCGGTGGTTGGAACTAATCAAAGATTTTGATATCGAGATCCTTTACCACCCGGGCAAGGCGAACGTTGTCGCCGACGCCTTGAGTCGTAAGTCCGTTCGGGAGCGGATGCTTGCTCGTTTAACAGTTCGAAGGAGCTTCAACAGGAATTCCTTAGACCCGAGATCGAGGTGCAGCTTCTGAGTTCGAGACGAGTTTGTATGTTAGAGATTTCATCATCTCTGAGGATGCAATCGGGGAGAATCGGGGTTCGGACCCAGCATTGTTGCGCATTCGTGAAGATGTGGCTCAGGGGAAAGCCCCTGGATTCTTGGTCCACGAGGATGGACTTTTGAGGTTTAAGAACCGGTTGTGCGTACCGGCGAATGTCGAGTTGAAAAACTCTATTTTGAGAGGAGCTCATGCTATCCCTTATTACGTTCATCAGGGTCCAAGAAGATGTACAAGGACTTGAAACAAAATTACCGGTGGAGTAATATGAAGCGAAGTCGCAGAATTTGTTTCGAGATGCTTAACCTGTCAACAAGTCAAGATGGAACCTCAGCGACCGGCGAGTATGCTGATACCGCTCCCTATTCCGGAATGGAAGTGGGAAGACATTTCTATGGAATTCATCACGAATTGCCGACGAGTCATCGTGGCATAAATACGATCTGAGTGATCGCGGACCGCTTAACTAAATCAACTCATTTCCTTGAGATCAAGGATTTGTGGGGTCCCGAGAGACTGGATCAGTTGTTCATCAAGGAGATAGTGAGACTGCACGGTACTCCTAAGAGTATCGTTTCCGATCGTGACGGACGAATTGTTTCCCATTTTTGGAAATCAGTTCATCGTGCTATGGGAACTCAGCTTAATCTCAGTACTGCCTTTCATCCTCAGTCCGACGGACAATCAGAGAGGACTATTCAGACATTAGAGGACATGTTGAGGGCATGCGTCCTCGATTAGTAGACGATGGGGAAGCCCAATTACTGTTGTTTAAGTCCACGTACGGTATAGTTGGCATGCCTCCATTAAGATGGCACCTTACGAGGCCTTGTGCGGTCGTCTTTGTCGATCTCCTTTGTGTTAGGATGACTTGTTAGAATCAATCGGCAGAGCCCGATATGCTTATAGCCGTCCAGGAGAAGGTAGCTTTGATCAAGAGTCGTATGTTGGCTCAGTCGGCGAAATCGTATGCGGATAATCGTCGTCGACCACTAGAGTTCGAGACGGGTGACCATGTTTTGATCAAGATATCCCGAGTCGAGGTATTTTCCGTTTCGGAAAAGCGGGGAAGTTGAGCCCAAGATTCATTGGACCGTTTGAAATTTTGGATCGAGTTGGCGAGTTAGCTTATCGATTGGCGTTACCTCCGGCGTTGAGCCGAGTCGTAATGTGTTTCGTCTCTCGATTGCGGAAGTATGTTGCCGACCGAGTCACATACTTCAATTCGACGAAATCGAGATCGCGGATGATCATTCGTGCGAGGAGCGTCTGTGCGAGTGTTAGAGCGGCGAATCAAGCTTGAGGAACAAGGCGATCCCTTTAGTCAAGATTCGGTGGTCTAGACACGGAGTCGAAGAGGCCACCGGGGAAACCGAGGAGAAAATGCGGGAGAGTTATCCCGAGTTGTTTGACCCTTAGTTTCGGGACGAAACTCTTTTTAAGGGGAGTATGTAATACCGGTTGTAATTCATCATTGTCATTCGGTAATTTCATTCGGTGATTGTCACTCGGTGGATTTTCACTCAATTATAATCATTCATCAATCATATTCATTCACCGTGTTCACCGTTCGGAAAAACTTGAGTTGTGTATCGTTATTGTTCATTGTTTCAACTTTCCTCATTTGAGTTCGACTTTGTTAGATCACCATTAATTTTTGGTAACTCCAAAAATTCTAAATCTTGCAATATTATAGAGCATCGAGTTAGCTTTCCAATGGTTCAAAGCGGTGAGTCAATCGAGTCCGGACGAGAGAGTTATGGTCGTTTAGCTCAACCGCTCATTGGCCGATCAACGCCGAACGAACTCGGCCGTGTCGTCGACACGGCCCGCGGCCGTGCCGTACTCGTCGGAAAGTGCGAAGTGTACGCCTCGAGGACCCGACCGTGTCGTCAGCACGGCAGTCGCACCCTTCCGGATAAGCGAGAACCGATCGCCCGGCCGCCCGGCCGTGTCGCACGGCACGGTCGAGTCATCTTGCCGTCATTGTCGGACGGAGTCAGTCGGGAGGCCCTCGCGCCGCGACCGTGTCGGCGAGGACACGGTCGAGTCAGCTCGACCAAGCGTCGGCCGGTATGCGACACGACCGTGCCGATCGGCACGGCCGTGTCCGGACGATCGACTCCTATAAATTCATTTTTTCAAGATTTCAGCCCATTTTTCTTCCTTTTCTTCACCTTCAACCGAGAGATAAGGCTTGAGGGAGGGTTTTTCCTTCACAAATCATTTGGGTGTTTGATTTTTTTTCATCTCCTTTCGATCGTGAAGCCCGGACAATCAATCTAACGCGTGTTCTTCGGATTATAGCACTTGGATCATCAAGAGGTAATTCCTTCAACACTTTGGACTTCGATTTTGTGTTGAAATAGGATGTTTTGGACGTTATAATCATGATATATGAAGGGATATGTATATGATTATGAGTTTGTATAAGGATTCATTGGATTATTGAGGGTTTATTCAAGAACACTTTGAATATCGAGTTGGAATTGGGGATTTTCGACTAATTGTTGTTATAATCACATTTTAGGATAATCATAACGTATTATTGATCGTATTGGAGATGTTTTGTTGGTTTGAAACACTTCTTGGGGATTTTGATATTGGGATATCGAGGTTTGATTGTAAACAATCGGAGTTTGGATACAACGTATTCGATATAATGCCCCAATGAACTTAGTTTAATCGTATCGACGTTTTGAGTTCGTTATATTCGTGTTTAATTCGTATATTGATCGGATTGTCGGTAATTGTATTGAATTAAGGTTGTTCGTGCGGCCGACACTTCATTTAGGGCGTTGTTCGTGACGGACATTCTTCATCGGTGTTGGGTAAGTTATTTCTTACTCGGTTAAAAGGATATTCATACCTTTTGTTGTTGATCATTCATAATCATAACTCATTCATCATTGTATTAATCATATTAAAACTTGTTATTGTCAATTAATCACTTGATCATAAGGAGCAGCGGTTCCAATCTTTTCATTGAGCTATCATTCATTTCATTATTACTCTCATCTCGGTGAGTCATTCTTGGCCTTGTCTAATTATTATTCATTGATATTCATTATGGTCATTCTCGTTCATGTGACCTTAAGGTTCATATTGCGTGGTCGGGTGTGTACGTGTGGAATTTTTAGTCGGGCACACGATGGTTATTGTATTGGGTTCACCGATACATTAGGCCGTGCACACGGGTCATATTGTCTCGTGAGACTAATTAGGTACACGGACGGGTGTTGTACACTTGCACGAACATTACGGGCGTACTATGATACTCCTCTTCAGCGTAATTCATAACTAAGAATATTTCTTAACTTGATTAAATCATGATTGTGTATTTTTCAACCCTTGAGGATTGTTGTTCTTTATGCGACCGTTTGGGGATTTTGTTTTTAGTCATGGCAAGGCAAACGCACGGGAATAGCATGTTGATGTCGAGGAGTCCTAGTGATACTAGTAGGGGGCCCCGATCTTTCAGTTATTCATATTATTGTCCTTTATTTTCCGCTGCAGATTTTCATTTGGATACTCCGTTTCATTCAGTGTTGTGTATTTTATCTTCATATAAAATACACTAGTATTCGGTATTGTCCTGGTATGTCGTAACTAAACTCCTCATCGGAGTAATTATTGTTGTAATGTAGTTCGGTACTACATTTATCTTGTGTAATTCATTCATTTTCATTTGCCTGGTGGGTCCCAGTTGGGGATCTACGGCACTGTAATATCCGCCTAGTTTGGGGTGTTACAGAAGAATGCAAGGAAACACAAACTTTTAACATGTTCAACGTTAATCGGAAGTGTTGATGAATTGAGAGTGTGTTTAATCGTCATAATATTACATTGATAATGTTCTTGACTTCAAATGCTTGTCATTAATGTTAGAATATGTGGACGAATCTAAGAGATAGTCGGGATAACTCCATGTAACAAGAACTTCCTAATCGCCTATGTAATTATGAAAGATGAGACCGAATCGAGCTATGCGTGGGTGTTAGAGAAGTTGAAAATTATGAAAGATGCGACCGACTACATATTTGGCTACCAAGATAAATGGCGTATTGTACGTGTATGCATCGCAAATGAAATTAAGGCTAACTGTACACTATACCGATCGATCTACTATGATGGGGTTGAACATGAGGTTCGACGTACTACATGGGATGGTGATGCATGTGGATCGGATCATTGGATGGCTGTAGCTGAAGATTTATTCCCTATTGCTACTATTTTCAATGCCGCCATCATACTATTCGGATTCAGAAACGGTAGATCTTTATTTTCATGTCTCACTGTGCTGCCGTTGAAAGCACCCTCAACGGCAACACGGCCTAGCCAAGAGATTGTCATTTGTCATTTAGGAGATACGTACAAATATTTTATTCCATGTATCCCAGTTGAGGAAGTACGTTGCTGACCCGAGCCACATTATTCGATTCGAAGAGATCGAGATAGCCGATGACCATTCATATGAAGAACGTCCTGTGCGGATACTTGAGAGGAGGGTCAAACAGTTGAGGAACAAGACGATTCCCTTATTGAAGATTCAGTGGTCGAGACACAGAGTCGAGGAGGCTACGTGGGAGACTGAGGAAAGCATGCGAGAGAGATGTCCCGAGTTGTTTACCCCTTAATTTTGAGGACGAAACTCCTTTTAAGGGGGGGAGTATGTAATACCCGCGCCTTTTCTACTGTATTTTTCGTTTTTTTTGTCGTACCATATCTGTGTTTATTGTAAAGAATATATTGATGAATTATGTTAAATTGAAATCTCTCTGTCGTTCATACTATAGTTGATTGTTAGATGTTATTTGGAGAATTTCATTTTTATTTGTTGTTGCCTTAGCGTACGTTAGCTTGTTATCCTTACGTACGCTATGTACGCAGCATTACGTACGTAACTCTCCTAGCTAACGTACGTAATGCTGTGTATCTATCAACAGCTCGCCTTTCGGCGGGTGGGACCAAGCGTGGGTAGGTGGTCGAGAATCGATCGTGACAGCCTAAGTCAATGGCCATTACGTACGTAATGACCCTGCCTTAGCGTACGTAATGTACTTGAGCATTACGTACATCTATTTTGCTAACGTACGTAAGGACATGTGTATTTTGAGTCAGTAACATCTGAGAATTTGTTACGCACGTAATACTTATAAGGTTACGTACGTAAATATGGTAACGTACGTTAATATGTAGCCATAGCGTACGTAATGCTGAATTCGGGTTATAAAAGTATGGGTTGCCCTTCATTTCTGCACGACCTTTTACCATCCCCTCTCCCTCAAAACCGATTTCCTGCCCCCTTAAATCATATTCTTGCCCTCTAATCTCGTGTTAGAGCTACAACACTTGGATTATAGCTTGGTAACTAGAAGCTAGGAGTGTGTTCTTGGAAGATTTGGTGCTATTCTTCATCCTTTTGTTGAGGTTGGTTATCTTACTCTTGTTGTTTCATAAAATTGATGGTGTTAGTAGTAGAATAGCCTGGTAGATCATAATGAACATTAAAGTTATGTACAAATTTAGTTGGGACATGATAATATTATTAGAACCATTCCTTGAATGATTGATGAAGATGTGGGATAACATGTTCAATATAGAACCCTTAGGTAATCATGTTAAAATCAGGAGATTAAAGTTATAAATATGCTCTTAATTGTTAGTAGGATCCTATGATGTTATATCCATATATTGTAAAAGGTTTAATAACTCATTAGGAAGAATTTGATGATATCTTTAGAGTTTCAAAAACCCTCAATGATATAATTATGTTTTGAACAAATTCTTAAGAGATGATAATGGATTATGTAGAACACAAGTATAACCTTTATGTATTCAAGATAATTAGGTGTATTGATAACTCAAGAAGGTGTTGATCACTACATTAATATTTTGATAATGTTTTTAGGACGATTATAATAATTATGGGAAATAATGATGCGGTAGAATTAATAGCCGAATTCTATTATGTTGATCCTCGTGTATTAGGATGATGTTCTTATTATGCTTAAAACTTAAAGTTATTATTTCATTTCTGGATTGGCTTAGCGTAATCATTGTAAAGATGATGAAGAATGTAAGGAAACACAAACATGTTCAACGTTAATCGGAAGTGTTGATGAATTGAGAGTGTGTTTAATCGTCATAATATTACATTGATAATGTTCTTGACTTCAAATGCTTGTCATTAATGTTAGAATATGTGGACGAATCTAATAAACTTGGCGTATGATAATTCATAATTGGAGCGTTAGAATGTTCAATAGAATAGTTGAGCTATCCGAGTAAAATTATGAATATTGTTTCTATGAATTAATACCATTATCGTACGAATGTATTGTTGAATGAATTATGTTTCATTCAAGGTTGCTTGTTCAAGTGATTTTTGTTAGACGAAGATACCATTCGTTAGTTCGTTCAAAGAAGGATTATTCATCTACGGAATTGAGGCAAGTTATCTTGCTTGGTTATAATGATGGTTGAGTTCTTTTGATTATTATGCGTTTCGAGTATATGAAATATTATGTGAATCTATGATTCATGATGTGGTGAAGTTCTTGATCGTGTTATCGTTTGTGGCGGGATTGTATTTCCAAACTTATCGCCCTTGTTACCGTTGGTCTCGTTGAGCTTTATCGTCACTTCGGTGAGTTGTTCGATTCTTTGATAAAAGTGTAATTCGTTAAGTTTCGTTGTCATGTTGCATCGTGGCATCCCTGGAGTCATATTTGTGTGCCGATTGGTTATGTGTAGGATTTTTAGCTGGGCAGTTGATGGTCATGCGTGAATGTTTCCGCATTAGGTCGTGCACACGAGACGTAGTTCGTGAGGCTAATTAGGTACATCATCCCACGTATATTATGGATTCCGTATACGGAGTGGACATGTGCACGGACACATTTCCATATTGGGCATACTATGACGTTCGTCTTGAGCCATATTATTTGGTCGTTCGTATTTTTGGATATGTTCGACAGTTGGGACTGACTGTTTATACGCCTGCGGGGTATATCCAGTAGTCGATTGTTTCTTTGAGATCCGTATGTATATGAATTGCATAATGTCATGAGAATTATTATCATGTATGGCTGACCCTGTGTTGGGCGAAATACTTGTATTTCAGGGCGAGGAAAAGGCAAGGCACAGGAAGAGCATGATGGCGGCGAAGGATTTTGAAGGATGCTAATTCGGGGGCCCCGAGTCTTTTGATGTTCGGTTATGTCTTACAGTGATTTTTCATTTTATTCTATTTTGGATGAATGTAAGATAATTTGTAAGGTATTCTCCATCTTCATATGGTCTATACCAAATTTGTATCCTGTGTATGGTTGTGTGAGTTGATATATGTATAATTTATACTCCACATCGGGGTTTGGATTAATATTGTGGTTCGGTACCACGTTGATGTGATGTTAAAGTTCATGTTGTGATATCGCCTGGTGGGTCCCGGTGGGGGTCCATGGCACTGTAATGGCCGCCGTTTTCAGGGTGTTACACTTCTTGTATGTAACGAAGAAACCATTTCCATGATTCATTGCTCTCAACATCACCAGTACCTGTGGCCAAAGGAAACACCTGTCCATTTCCATCCTGGGTAACAGCTACAAAAGCAATTCCACAATACTTGCCCTTCAAGTGTGTCCCGTCAATCACAATGACTGGCCTTCCATAGTTTTTAAAGCCAGTAATGGACGCTTCCAATGCAAAAAAATGCATATTTAAATACTTTGTCATCATCCACAATTAAATTGGTGTAGGACCCCGGATTGGCCTTCTTCAATTGATACAGGTATGCGGGAAATCTACTGAATGACTCATTACCTTTTCCATATAACATGGTTATAGCATGTTCCTTTGTCAATCTTGCAAGATTATACTTTATCGATAGACCATAGAACTGCATATCCTCTTGGATACGTTGTGGGGTTAAGCTCAAAGCTTTACCTGAGAACTTCTTGGCAAATATCGTACCAAGAAATTTAGACTTCATTGAACGGGGAGCAGTGGTGTCTGGATCAAGGATACAAGTGTGTGGTATGGTCAATTTTACCACTCGCCACACGTCATGCTTGCATGTTGCATGAAGAATGAATTTGCAATTCGAGTGCTTACACTTCAAATATCATCTACCATTGTCCGCTCGCTCGACCCGATAATCAACATTATTATCTAAATGATATGACCCGAAGACTTTATCCATCTCATCTTTACTGGAAAAGATGCTATTCTAGCGTAACTGACCACGTGTTACATCTGAAGGGAATTGTTTTGCAGGTTGACCAAAATCAGATGTGGGAAGCTCGGGAAGGCACCATTCACTGGCCTCGGTTTGAGTAGGGTACATCTTGTCAAAATGCACACCAAAAGATTGATATTCACTGAACAGCTGCTCATGTAACGTACCATCATCACCATCGTCGTCGTCGTCATCATCATCATCATCATCTGCAACTAGACATTTGGGAGCATATTGGTTGGGCATTGCACTAGGGCCAGCATCACCACTTACATACATCTCTGGGTTCCATGGGGGAAACTCATCAAAAACTCGATGTTCGGGAGCACAAGATTTGGGCACTGTACTGGGACCGCCATCACCATCTACATACATCTTAGAGCTAGGTACTTTAGTGTTACCACCACAGTTGTTTATTTTTTGTAATTGCACAAAAACGAGGTCTTAATCCTTATACGAACTTAAATAATCTGCCAAATCACTGTCTCTTTTAATCTTCAATCGAACAACTTTGCCTCTGCAATCAAAAAGGGTATGTATCTGATAACCCCACTCACTCATATTCTCTTGGACTATATCATGTATATTTTCCAAAAGATCGACATATGTGCATGATGGGTCGATCGAAACAAAGATTGCAGTATTTTCGCCATCCAGATATTGAAGACCTTGCCAATAACCTCCGTACCCAACAATCAATATTTTCTTTTCCATCTATATGTAGCAAGAAGAAAATAAGATTAAAATATTTTATTTTCTATCTATATGCTTCACACGCTAAGAACCAAAATAAAATTCTACAAATTGAAATATTGACATTTGAGTGTGAAAGTGAAAGTGAAAGTAAAAAAAAAAGAGTGAGATGGGGAAGCCGGAGGATAGAAAGTGGAAAATGGTGTTGGATTAATGAGGATTAATATGGGTTGGTGGGGTAGTAGGTGGTGATATTAAATTGAAAATTGAGTTGGGGGATTTGGGTAGGTTACAGGGGTTTGAAGGCAAGCTGGGATGGGGAAGGTGGGGGGTGGTGCAGGTATGAGGAAGGAGGTGGGACCCAATTTAAGTTTGTTAACTCTTTATACCCATTTTGTAAGGGTATTTAGGTCTTATAACATAAAATGAGTATAAAAGATTTTTTAAAGTTGATGTGGGTAAAACAAATTTTTGAAGTTGAAAATGGCTATTTTATGGTATTTTCACCATAGTTATATATATATATATATATATATATATATATATATAAGGAGTGGAACCCATCTTATAATAGAATCTAAGATCAAATCTCATTCTTTCATCAATACAGATTAATGACTTAGATTAACCATTAGTATTAACAGGAGTAATTATAACTATCCCATTTCTATAGAATTTTATAGGAATTACAGTAACTACGGCGCGAACAGTGGTTTTGATATACGAATTAGTAATTTAATTTCTCGTTTTTGTAGTTCTGTAATTTAATTTCTCATTTGTTACTAATTTGTTTCTGGTTCAATTGATTCTTTGGATTGTTTCCAACAGGTTGCGATGTGTAATGGTTTTCAAATTATTTATTTTGTCTTAAAGTTGCATCATAAGGAGTTGTCATATCCTCTGGAAATGGAACAAGATGATTCTAATTTTCTTAATTTTCTGTCATTTCACGATAGAACTTTGTTGCTTATGATGTTTATGCACAATTGATTGTCACATTGTCACGTGCATTAATATCACGAAAACACCGATTGATCAGACTGATACTCCGAAACGTAGAAAATTCATGCATATATAGAATCGCCGTGATTCAGTGTTAGTATAATAAAATGCGTAGTTACTATTATTTTAATGCTCCGAAGATATTATGATATTCTTTAAAGTAATTACTGTCATATTCGTTGCGTAATTTGTATTTCACGACAATATTATTTGTATTCGAGCAGAATAACTAAATATGAAACTATAAATTTACCATGATTGTAGATCACATAGGATGCACAATAAAAATAGTTTGGCATATAATCCGAGAGTCAGATTGCTAATAAATAAACGAATTTTAAATGCACGTTTAATGCAACTACATGCATATGAATTTTTCATTCGATGCATGGTCATATCTGCACAACGCATAGTTATATTGTATTGCTGTTCTCACACAGTCTGCTAATAATCCATACAGTGAACTGCATTATTGCTCAACAAAATGCTGAAAAAATGTGATTCATTATGCATCTTTTTGTTTATTCTTTATTACTGGGTAATACTAACGTTGAATCACAACACTGTATGGAGATATTACCAGGTTTATCCAAATACTGGATTCCACAACGTGAACCGCAAATAACTCCTCAATTGGGAATGGTATTTCCAAAAATTGAAACCGATATAGAATTTTACAGGAATTACGGTGCGAACAGTGATTTTGATATACGAATCAGCACTACGAAGAGATTTAGTAATAATATTATCCAATCACAGAGTATTGTCTACAATAAGGAAGGATTTAAGAATCGAGCTAAAACTCCTCAAAAAGACAGATATGCTGCAGAATATGCCAAATCGGTCAGTGCAAAGCAAGACAGATTATCCAAAAGAGTTGGTTGCAAAGCTCGTTTAGCATCCCAATTTGTCCATAGCAAAGGATACACGATTAATTGTTTGTCCTCCAATATCCATAGACAATTTTTGAAAGTTAATAGAATCTTAAATTTTGGCCACCAAAAATTCATTATAAATTTTTAAGAGCAAATATTGGTCCAGCTAAAGCACGTCAGTTGTTTAAGGAAATAGTTGATGGCTATTCTAATGTTGGGGCTTTCCAATTAGATTTCAATAATTTTAAAACAGAATTGAATGCATATATTTGTGGAGCAGATGCCCAGTTAAGTATGGATAAATTTCTAAAGAAACTTGAAATTTGTCCAAATATGACATTTGATTATGTGATCGATGAGGATGACTAGTTAACTATGCTGTTTTGGGCAATCCACTTTTAGTAAGGAATTATGCTAAACTTGGTGATGTTGTTTTCTTTGACGCCACGTATTATACTAATAGGTACACCTCTTCTAAATATAAGTTATTGCATGGATAAATTGTTTTATGCCTTCTTCAACTTAAAAAATCTCCCAATTGTAATCTTTATAATATCATTCATTGTTACTTCACATATGATATAACGACAAATGTAGACCCCTTAAAAGCCCGGTCTAAATAAGCCCAAAATGAACCGACATACCGACCTTTGGGTATAAAGGAGAGGCCCAAGCAGAGTTAGTCCGACCTGACTGACCCCATCCCGAGGTCGGTAAACTAGAATACCCGCAAAGATTAACAAACTTTCCGACCTCTTTGACAAGAGAGGAATGTCCCGACCTAGGGGGCCTCATATAATATACTAACCCGACGTCGGGAGCGTCCGGGCTCATGAAGATCAGGCTCCCGAAAGGTTAGGTTTTGACCTACCTGATAGAATCCCAGAAATTCAGGGGTGGATAAGCTACAGCCCAAATCCCGGATATCCAAGGATGGGAAGCCGCAGCCTAAATACCTGAATATCTGGGATCTTCCCTAAAATCAGGAATAGGCCTCAAAGAAAAGGCGACTCCTCCCTTAAATAAATAAGGGAGAAGCCTCTCTTCCTGAAGGCAAGCATTCTAGCATAATAGAGAGAGAAATATTCTAGAGAGAGAAACATCTTAGAAGGGAAAAGGCATTTTATATACTTGAGGGTTGTTTCAGATAAACTTCTGAGATCAACCCGGTTCTTGGTGACCGATCAGTTCGGGCGTATCAAGTGGCGCCGTCTGTGGGGACGTGTGACATCGAGTCGCACCAGAGTTGAGACGTGAGATTAATAATGGCAGATGAGACAATACAGAAGAAGATCAGAGAGCTAATGCCCAGAAATTTGGAAGAACAACTAGCGGCTGCGGAGGGGAATTAATTCCAGAAAAAACACTCGTCACCCCGGGAGAAGAAGCTACACCCAGCACAATCACCCTAAAGAAGCATTAGCGGACATAATCGCTAGTGCAATCCAGAAGAGCCAGGAGGTCAAAACGCAAAGAATGCCGTGAAAAATAATACCCATCCTCTCGGACAGACTAGATGAAACCAGTCAGCAAGAAGAGCATGGGAAAGCCATCCAAGGACGTGGGAATGAGCTAGACAGGAGAGAGTACTGGATCCCCTTATATCCAGTATGCAGGACAAGCTCGAAGATTTACGACAAAAGGTCACAGGAAGGGACTCAGAAAACCATTCGGTCCATCCTTTCTCCGAGGATATATTGCAGGCTGGACTTCCGTACGAATTCAGGGTGGTCACCTTTACTTACGACGGACTCTCGGACCCCACCCGACATCTGTATCGATTCGAAAATATGGCGGTACTCCACCGATACTCGGACCCCGTGAGCCGCAGAGCATTTTTGGCCACATTGATGGAATTAGCTCAGGATTGGTTCCACCAGATTTTTGGCCAAATACTCATCTCGGACAATGGAACATAATTCAATGGAAAAATAACTCAAGCCTGGTGCGAAGGAATGCACATCAAACAATGATTCGCTGTGGTATCCCATCCGCAGACCAACGGGCAGGTAGAGGTAACAAATAGAACAATCTTACAAGGGATAAAAACCCGCTTGGTGACTTGCAGTTGCAGGGAAGAGCTCGCAGGTCCCCGCCCCGTGGTTAAGGGAGGACCCAGGTCAGAGGGTAGGGTTACCCCGACCTAAGGTTTGGACACAAACTTTTGCTTTGGTTTGGACAGACCCTCCACCCTCTCTTTAGGAGGATTCACCGGCCTGGGGGCCTTGTCCTTCATAGGCTCAGCGGGCTTGGAGGCATCGGATTGGCATGTCCGCATAAAACGATCTATAAAAGAGCCATACAAAAGGTCAGAAAATTAGCCGTATACGCCAAAAAATATAATAATATTAGAAATATAATAAGAGAAAGCCATTAAAACCTACCAATATCGGGAATAGCTGGATAAGGATTCGAACTTAGCCCGCAATGAAATAAACGGTCATGAAAATGTGTCAGCTGGAAGGCATTATATGAAGCGGCATTCCATTACTGAACCTTATTAACCCACCCAACTCGGATAGAGCTGCGCCTAGGAATCGGAGCCTGGATCGGAGTGGCCTGCACCCATTTTGTGGAAAAGCCCTAAGAGTCACCCGAAGGAAGATAGAGAAAAAAGAACCGCGACCTCTAATCCTTTACATTGGAAGGGAGGTGGGTAAAGAAATGAGCATCATTCCGGGAGGTCAAATAAAAAGAACCTTTAAAGCTCTCTAGTCCGAAGCAAAAATAAAAAAATCTAGGTCGAGTTCCTCATGTATATAATGACATAATACAAGAAAACCGACCACATAAGGAAAAGAATTTGGGGAAATTGATTAAGAGGGAGGTTATATTTAGTAGAAAGGGAAACAAGGAAGGGGTGAAGAGGAAAGCGAAGACCGCTATTCACCTGATCCACAAAGTATTACCTATAGGTTCGTCTCAAAGACAAAGGGAGGATCCCATAGCTCTCTCCGACCTACCCCCGAATCTCTATCAGAAGAAGATAAACATTTCAAAAAAGAGTCCACGACCGATTGACCGGAGATATTTTGGGAATAAGAGGCAAAAAACATTGTAGAAGGAGGAGAAAAGGGAGAGAATATATATATATATATATATTTATATATATGTGTAAAAAAAGGAGTGAAAGTACTTAGATAGACATACCCATGAATTGGGCGGAAGGAAGATCGCCGGAGGTGGAGAGCAAGGCGTCGCCGGAAGCAGATAGCTGTGATCGCTAAGGTCACCGGAGAATTTTAGCACCAGAGTTTAAGGAAGTAAAAACGCGGAAGTGATAAAGGAAGTAAAAGACCTCATTTTATCAGAGGGAAGGACGAAAACCACGGAGAATAAGGACGATATGGAGCATCCGATACCCTATTCGAAAGGACGGTCTAGATCCAACACCGCCCTAGCCGACCTATAGTAGGTTGACACATGGGCCTAAGCGTAGGGGTATAACGGTTGGGAGGCGAGATTGGGGAAAGGAAACGGTGTAGGCATAAAGGCGCACGAATCTAGAGGAGAATCCTCGTTATCTGGACACTTGATCCCCATGGATTATCGCATCAAGGTCGTCAATCTAAAATAAATCTTACTCTACTCGGTCTTACAGCTCGACTAGAGTAGGAGGGACTGGTTGATAGGACGACAAATGTAGACCTCTTAAAAGCCTGGTCTAAGGAAGCCCAAAATGAATCGATATACCGACCTACGGGTATAAAGGAGAGGCCCAAGCAGAGTTAGTCCGACCCGACTGGCCCCATCCCGAGGTCGGTAAACTAGAATACCTGCAAAGATTAACAAACTTGCCGACCTCTTTGACAAGAGAGGAATGTCCCGACCTAGGGGTCCCCCCTCATAGAATATACCTACCTACAGAACCCCAACCCGAGGTCGAGAGCGTCCGGGCTCATGAAGATCAGGCTCCCGAAAGGTTAGGTTTTGACCTACCTGACAGAATCCCGAAAATCCAGGGGCGGATAAGCTGCAGCCCAAATCCCGGATATCCAGGATGGGAAGCCGCATGCTGAATCCCTGAATAACTGGGATCCTCTGTGAAATCAGGAAAAGGCCTCAAAGAAAATGCGGCTCCTCCCTTCTATAAATAAGGGAGAAGCCTCTCTTCCCGAAGGCAAGCATTCTAGCATAATAGAGAGAGAAATATTCTAGAGAGAAAAACATCTTAGAGGGAAAAAGGCATTTTATATACTTAAGGGTTGTTTCAGATAAACTTCTGAGATCAACCCGGTTCTTGGTGACCGATCAGTTCAGGCTCATCAACATGTAATACATTTTATTACATTATTCTAATAACAGACAGTAAATGACATCTTGTATAGGTACAAAATGGTGTTTGCACCATTTACTAGGATAGATAACTATAAGTGGTGTGTTACATTTATTGCGGGATTGATTTTAAAAGAAGATAAAGAATCATATGCTTGGATTTTCAATGACTTCTGAAAGCAATGGGGAATGAGCCATCATACATTGTTACTGATCAAGATCCAACAGTGAAAAATCCTACTCGTGTCATATTCAAGAATGCAAAACATCGATTGTGTATGTTGCATATCATGGATAAGGTAACTGCAAAGGTTGGTCCTACATTAACTCAAGAAGAAAATTTCTTAAAATGATTTAGTTGTCTTGTGTGGAATGAGCATATCAGACCAATTGAATTTGATGAAAAATGAAATAATATTAACATACTTGGTTTCAACCTTGTTTGGTATAGAAATACTTGGGTTCCTGCTTATTTAGAGATGAAAAGATGGGTGGACTCCTTCGAACAACATATAGATCTGAAAGTGTTAATAGTTGGTTTGGAAGTTCCACTATGCCCCAGGCGAGCTTAGTTGAATTCTTTATGTACTTTGATAGTGCATTGTATGCATAACGACATGCAGTCGATAATTGAACAACGAATGCGAAAAATTTTTTTGCTGAATGCAAAAAAACATTGAACATTGAAAGGCATGAAACTTCTGTGTATATGAACATAGTATTTTCTGATGTATAAGTTGAGATTGAAGCAGCCTGTTATGAATAGTTAAATACATGATTAAAGATAAGAATGACAATGTTTGTGAAGTTAGTTTACATATATATGATTTTCGTGCATATTGCAGCTGCAAAATGTTTGAAAGATTTGGGTTATTATGTCGTCATGTCTTCATGTTGTTTAAGGATATTGATAGTATTCCGAGTAAATACTTGGTCAATAGTTGGTTGAGGACCGCTTCATGGAATCCCACTTTTGATAATGTTTTATTAGCTCGACTTAAAGGAATAGTTGAAGGAAATATTACTTTGAATAATTTATGGTCCGATTTTTATTTTTATGTTTCACTTACAAGCAACAATAAAGAGCAGCTACATGAGTTATCACGTGCCATTAAAGAGCAAAACTAGTTGTTACTATCAACGGACGAAGGCAAGGACACTACCTTGAGCAAGAAAACAGTCATCGAGTCTTTTGTTGCTTAACTTCGAACATGGATGTTACTGTAACACCCCGAGATATTCAGAATAATTGCAGCGCCCAAAACCCTTTATATAAGAATTTACAAGGCTCAATTAAAAGAAATGCTGAACAATAAGAAAGTACCACCAATAGTTGAGTAAATTAATAACCGGTTTAATCACCCCAAAACGATCCATTTATTACAAACTTCTCAAATCATCAAAAGAACACACGTACTCGTGTACTAAATACCAAACTAGAATAACAAAATAATACACCAGATAACATCACTGTGCCCCTTCATCATCATGCCGGTACTGTGGTTGCTTCCCCACTCCTCGACTACCTGAACATCAAAACAAATGTACACCTCCGCAGGGGTTAGCAAAACGATGCTAGTACAAGTATCATAATATACAAAATCAGATATGCAACAACGATGCATAGCAAGATGCAAAATGCGGACTTCTTCTACCGGAATCCAATGATGCGAATACACATGATTCCATCAACACAACACAGGGTAATCCAATGATTCAGTGCCCTGAGCATAGATCCCAAGATGATCCCGTCGGACCAACACGGGGTGGAAAACCAGTCCAATGATCCAACGCCCTCAGCATAGATCTCAGGATGATCCCGTCGGTCCAACATGGGGTGGACAACTGATCCAGCTCCCTCAGCATAGATCACACGATCCCTTCGGATCAATACAACATATACAATACAACTATGCATACACATATGCAAATCGATATGTCCATCAATATGAACAACATATGAATCAATAACCTGAACGCATTATGACAATTCAACTTGGATGATCTCATGTTCAACAACATGAATAACAATATGCATGATCAAAATCATCAAAATTAAACCAATAGTCAAATTACGATACTTGCCTTAGAAAGATGGCAAGAATTAAATACTTCAACGACTGTCAATACGCCCGAAGGTCAGCCTCAATCAATCACTTTGCAGGGCTTGGACCTTATTCAAAAGAAATAACAAAGGGTTGAACTTACTTCACAAAGTTAACGTACGAACACCTAGCGCCTTAAGTTATATCCGAGTTAACATTAACGTAAGGCCGGTTCACGATTTATCTACTCGATGAAAGCTAAGCTGGAATTAATGACGAACTTCATACGAATCGAATGACCATATCGGAGATGAAATGTCGACGTCTATGGGTTCATGGATATATATGTCATCACAATCTGAACCTCGATCTTGATTTTTGATTCCAATAAATATATGGTTTGGCTAATCTAACAATTCATAGCTAAGGTATGATTCAACATATAAGCATACCAAAGCATACTACGGAAGAAGATGATACAACGGTGTTCTGGGTTTGATTCTAACAACATAGACTATCCATTTTAACCATGAATATGAAGAAGATTGTTAATTCAAGCACCTATCTCAAAACACGAATTATCCTCGGTGAAATACCTTAGTAACCTCAGAAAACTCATTCGAAAACATGATTAAAATTCATAACAAACTCAGGAAACAACATCCTAGGGTTCTATCCCAATAAGGTTCGATTAATACTCTTAACAGCGAAGGAGAACCGAAGTATAACTGAATCTATTCTTCTAAAAACATGGTGTTCAACTCCTCATGATAATAACAAACTTAGTAATCTCAAAAACAGGTTCAAAACATCATTAAGAACATGTATTCTAGTTGGTGAAGGATCAACATACCGTAATATAGAAAAGAACGACGAAATACTTGGTGAAACTCAACAACGGAAGCTTGAACACCAATCCACAAGGGTCTACGATCTTCTAAGTCGAGCTGGGATGATGATATGAGAGATTTATGATGCTCGGGAGTTCTTAGGTTGCAGAAATTGGCCAAGGAGTGAGGAGGAAAGAAAAGGAGGTTGAGGTCTATAAATAGAATTTTACACATTACGTACGTTAAGGGCAAAGCCTTACATACATTATCGCCTTAGCATACGGTATCCTCAATCTTTAGCGTACGTTAGCGTCTGGCAGTAGCTCACTGCCTCAATTCTGGCTTCTCTTACGTACGTTAACCAAAGCCTTTACGTACGTAACACTATGAACCTAGCGCACGTTGTCACCCATATCTAACGTACGTTAAGCCTCGTTGACCCACTTTATTGAAATGTCATCCAGGTTCACACGGGGCAATTCGACGAATCTCCCTCTTGGCCCCACACGCTGACCTTATCTGATCTGCCTTTGACTGAAAACGATTATAACGTACGTTATATTCAACACTTAATGTACGCTATGCTCAATATCTAGCATACGTTATGACATGCAGATGCATGCATGCATGAATGTGTTGGAAGCTCAAGAACGCAGTAATACGAATATGGGAAACCACACTTAGATTAATAATACTACATAATCAAATGTTACAAGTTCGAATACAGGTAAAATACACAATAATTATCTGGGCATTACATACTACCCCTCTAAAAAGAAATTTCATCCCGAAACTTAAGACCAAAATAATTCCGGGTATCTCAACTTCATACTATCCTCAGTCTCCCAAGTTGCTTCTTCGACTCCATGTCGAGACCACTGAACTTTAACCAAAGAGATTGGTTTATTCGTCAATTGTTTGACTCGACTCTCGAGTATCTTGATTGGCTTTTCTTCGAACATGCCATCATTAGCCACTTCAATCTCGCCAAAATTGATGATATGACTGGGATCCGGTACATATTTCTGTAATTGGGATTCGTGGAAAACATGATGAACATGACTCAGCGATGGTGGTAAGGCCAATCTGTATGCCAACTCCCCAACTCTTTCAAGGATCTCGAATGGTCCGATATATCTCGGACTCAGATTTCCTTTCTTCCCAAAACGGAAAATTCCCCGAGTAGGAGAAACCTTTAAGAGCACGTGGTCCCCAATTTCAAACTCTAACGGGCGACGGCGCACGTCTGCATAAGACTTCTGTCGACTCTGGGCAGTCAACAGCCTTTCACGAATCAGTGCTACCTTCTCTTGAGTTTGTACTATCAACTCTGGTTCCGTCCCGATCAAGTTAGATGAATCCTCCCAACACAGGGGTGATCTGCATCTTCTATCGTACAATGCTTCAAATGGTGCCATCTTAATAGAAGCATGCCAACTATTGTTGTAGGTGAATTCAAACAACAGCAAATGAACCTCCCAATCAGTCGACCAATCTAAGGCACGAGCTCTTAACATATCTTCTACTGTCTGAATAGTCCTTTCGGACTGTCCGGCAATCTGAGGATGATAAGCTGTGCTAAAGTCCAGCTCGGTTCCCAAGGCTTTATGAACTGCCTTCCAAAAGTGTGACACAAAGCGACCATCCCAATCCGAAATAATGGTCTTCGGCGTACCATGTAATCAGACTATGTCCGCAATAAACACTCGTGCCAACTTCTCTGGTCCTCAAGTATCCTTAATACCCGGAAAATGATACTTGGTTATACGATCAACTATCACCCAAATCATATTCATCCCCGTTCTGGTCCTTGGCATAATGGTGATAAAGTCCATCGATATATCTTCCCACTTCTATTCAGGAATAGGAAGTGGCTTCAATATTCCAGCAGGTTGCTGATGTTCAATCTTAACCTGTTGACATGTTAAACACTTCGAGACGTATTCCGCTACGTCATTCTTCATATTTCCCCACCAGAAATTCTGCTTTAGATCCTTGTACATCGTCATCGGGGATGCAAAGTTGACTTTGGAATCTTAGAACTCCATCATGTATTACGAATCCTGAGGCCTTTCCTTTGTCCACTTCATCACGTAACCGAATAATCAGAGGATCATCCAACTGCTTAGATTTGATTCCTTTGATTAACGATGAAGTTAATTCCATCACACACAGTTGACCTTGGACACCCTGCACCCAAACTTCAACTCCTTCGCGAATCAATTCTTGTTGAATGCTGGACTGGTACGTAAGTGTTTCCAACATCCGAGTAGAAACAGGTTTGCGGCTTAGTGCATCAGCTACCACGTTCGCTTTGCCTGGATGATAAAGAATTTCCAGGTCGTAATCTTTAATCAATTCCAGCCTCCTCCTGTGTCTCATGTTTAATTCCTTCTGACTGAAAATACATTTGAGACTCTTGTGATATGTGAAGATCTGACAGTGAGTGCCGTACAAATAATGTCGCAAAATCTTCAGGGCAAAGACAATGGCTGCTAACTCTAAATCATGTGTTGGGTAGTTAACCTCATATGGTTTCAACTGTCGAGAGGCATAGGAAATCACCCTATCCTTCTGCATCAACACGCAACGCAGAACCTGATTTGAAGCATCGCTGTAAACCATGAACCCACCAGTTCCATCTGGTAGTGCTAATATTGGCGTCGTTGTCAGTCTTCTCTTAAGTTCATCAAAACGAGCCTGATGTTTCTCGTCCCACACGAATTTTTGAGCCTTCTGTAATAGCTGAGTAAGCGAACAAGCAATTTTGGAAAATCCTTCCACAAAATGATGATAATATCCAGCAAGTCCTAAGAAACTTCGGACTTCCTTTACGTTCTTAGGAGATTCCCACTCCAAAATTACCTCAACTTTCTTTGAGTCTTCCTGTACTCCGTCGGTTGATATCACGTGCCCAAGGAACGTTACTTCCTTAAGCCAGAACTCACATTTGGAAAGTTTGGCATAAAGTTGTTCATTCCTCAAAGTATTCAAAATAATACGCAAATGTTCTGCATGCTCTTCTGGATCCTTTGAATAAATCAATATGTCGTCCCCACGAATTTATCCAAGTATTCTAAGAATACCCGATTCATCAATTGCATAAACACAGCAGGAGCATTAGTAAGTCCAAATGGCATCACCACAAACTCATAGTGCCCGTACCGGGATCTGAAAGTGGATCTTGGTATATCAGATTCCTTAATCCTCAACTGATGGTATCCTGATCTCAAGTCGATCTTCGAGAATACCGTCGCCCCCTGTAGTTGATCTAATAAATCACCGATCCGAGGCAATGGGTATTTATTCTTGATCGTCACCTTGTCTATCTCCCTGTAATCAATACACAATCGGAGGGGTCCGTCTTTCTTCCAAACAAAAAGAACGGGCGCACCGAAAGGAGAAACGCTAAGTTGAATGTAACCCTTTTGCAACAATTCCTCAAGCTGTTTCTTTAACTCATACATCTCGGTTGGCGCCATACGGTATGGTGCTCTGGAAATAGGTGCGTCTCCTGGTTCTAATTCGATAGTAAACTCTACAGCTCTACGTGGAGGTAATCCAGGTAGTTCGTCAGGGAATACATCTGAGAATTCGTTCACCACTGGAATAGATGAGAGCTCTACTCCTTCTTCCTTCTTCATGGCATAACACCAAAACCCGGTACAACCATGTTTCAACAATTTAATCACCTTCATGGCTTTGATCACTTTCCATAAGCTTCTTGGTCTCCATCATTCGAATAAATGTTTTGATCTGTCATCACCAATAATCGAGATAACTCTCTTCCGATAATTAAAATAGCCCCATAACGATTGAGCCAATCGTCTCCAAGAATTAAATCGTCACTATGGATGTCGACCACAATAAGATTTGACGTCCAATTTCTCCCTCCTATGGGCACAGGAAAATTTCTAGTTTCTAGATTTACCTCAATTCTCTCTCCACTCAACAGACTCACAATATAAGGTTCACAATTATGCGAACACAAGATTTTCAAACAATTAACACAGCTTAATGATATGAAAGAATGCATAGCTCCTGAATTGAATAAGACACTAACTAGTTGCAAAAGAATCTGAATCATACCTGATGTAACAGCAGTATTCTGATCATCTGACCTACTCATCTCATAAAGGCGTAGAGGAACGGACCCATCACTAGATGCTTCTCTTTTTCCAAAATTCTGCTGTTGAAGACCACTCAGCTGTGTTAGGTTGACACTCATCTCTTCCGGAACTTGTGCTGAA
The DNA here is from genome assembly GCA_033398695.1 of Orobanche coerulescens. Classification (NCBI taxonomy): domain Eukaryota; kingdom Viridiplantae; phylum Streptophyta; class Magnoliopsida; order Lamiales; family Orobanchaceae; genus Orobanche; species Orobanche coerulescens. The sequence continues at coordinate 20,105,703 of CM065805.1, read as the reverse complement.
GTGCGATATCCAAACAATCTAGTCACATTTCCACAAAAAGTCGCTCGATGCCCTTCTTGCCCACATTCAAAACAGGTCACAGAAGGAGCGGAGCAATCACGCCGAACATGCCCTGGCCATCCACAGTTATAACACTTCTTCACTGCATCGATAACCATTGATGTTGTTCTGAACTTCTTTCTACCTCGAGAAGGATAGGGAGGCCTCTTGGTTGAATGGAATGAGGACTGGCCCTTGCGGGTGCAACACCCCAAACTAGGCGGATATTACAGTGCCGTGGACCCCCGACTGGGACCCACCAGGCAGATGAAAATGAATGAATTACACAGGGTGAATGTAGTACCGAACCACATTACAACATTAATTACTCCGATGAGGAGTTTCATACAACACACCCAGGATAATACAGAATACATGTATATTTTATATGAAGATAAAATACACAACACTGAATGAAACGGAATAACCAAGTGAAAATCTGCAGCGGAAAATAAATGACAACAATAGGAATGACTGAAAGGATTTTGGGGCCCCCTACTAGTATCACTAGGACTCCTCGACATCAACATGCTATTCCCGTGCGTTTGCATTGCCATGACCTGAAAAACAAAATCCCCAAACGGGGTCAGTTACAAGGAACAACAATCCTCAAGGGTTGAAAAATACACAATCATGATTTAACTGAAGTTATGAAATATCCTTAGTTACGAATTACGCTGAAGAGGAGTATCATAAATGCGCGTAGTGTTACGTGCGAGTGTACAAGACGAATGACCGGACACACCCGTCCTTGTACCTAATTAATCTCACGGTGTAACGCTTTCCGTGTGCACGATCCAATGTATCACTCCTATACATGGCCATAACGTGCCCGACTAAAAATTCCACACGACCACACCCACCACGCAATATGAACCCGAGAAGGTCATATGAACGAGAATGACCGTAATGAATATCAATGAATAAATAATAATCGACAAAGTCAAGAATGACTCACCGAGATGAGAGTAATAATGAAATGAATGATAGCTCAACGAAAAGATTGGGCTGTTCCTTATGAAAGTGATTAATTGACAATAACAAGTTTTAATATGATTAATACAATGATGAATGAGTTATGATTATGAATGGTCAACAACAAAGGTATGAATATCCCATTGGCGAGTAAGAATTAACTTACTCAACACCGGCGATAATTATCCTTCCACGAACAACGTCCTAATTGAGATACCGGTCGCTCGAACAACCTTGAATTATACAATATCCAACAACCCGTTCAATATACGAATCAAACACGAATATAACGAACTCAAAACGTCGATACGATTAAACTAAATCCATTGAGGCATTAAATCAAACACGTTGTATCCAAACTCCGATTGTTTACAATCAAACCTCAATATACCAATATCAAAATCCCCAAGAAGTGTTTCAAACCAACAAAACATCTCCAATACGATCAATAATCCGTTATGAATATCCAAAAACGTGATTACAACGACAATTAATCGAAAATCCCCAATTTCAACTCGATAGTCAAAGTGTTCTTGAATAATCCCTCAATAATCCAAAGAATCCTTATACAAACTCATAATCATATACATATCCCTTCATATAACATGATTATAACGTCCAAAACATCATATCTCAACACAAATTGAAGTCCAAAGTGTTGAAGGAATTACCTCTTGAAGATCCAAGAACTTTAATCCGAAGAACACGCGTAAAATCGACTATCCAAGCTTCCCAAATGATTGAAGGTGATGAAAAATACACACTCAAATGATAATTGATGAAGAAATCTCTCCCTCAAGCTATTCTCTCTCGGTTGCAGGTGAAGAAGTGGGAAAGAAATGAAAGAAATGAGCTGAAATGCTCAAAAAACGAATTTATAGGGGTTGACTCGGCTGACAGACTCGACCGTGTCCGCCTGACACGGTCGCGGCGCTTGGTGGCAGCGAGGACTCGGCCGTGTCTGCCTTGACACGGTCGCGGCGCGAGGGCCTTCCGATAGTGACCCATCCGACGCTGACTTCGGCATGACTCGGCCGTGTCACGGAACACGGTCGGGCGTGTCGGCGATCGGTTACAGCTTATCCGGAAGAGTTCGACTCGGCCGTGCTGCATCGACACGGTCGGGTCCTGAGACAGAAACTTCGGCATTTCCGGACGAGTACGGCACGGGCCGTGTCGGACGACACGGCCGAGTTCGGTCGGCAGTGATCGGCCATTAACTGAAAAAATGAGCGGGTGAGCTAAAACGACCATAACTCTCTCGTCCGGACTCCGATTGAGTCACCGTTTGAACCATTGGAAAGCTAACTCGATGCTCTATAATATTGCAAAGAATCAGAATTTTTGGAGTTACCAAAAAATAATGGTGATCTAACAAAGTCGAACTCATATGTGGAAAGTTGAAACAATGAACAATAACGATACACAACTCGAAGTTTCTACAAACGGTGAACACGGGTGAATGAACATGATTGATGAATGATTATAAATGAGTGAAAATCCACTGAGTGACAATCACCGAATGAAATTACTGAATGATAATGACTGAATTAGAACCGGGTATTACATACACCCCCCCTTAAAAGAGTTTCGTCCCCGAAACTAAGGGTCAAACAACTCGGGATAACTCTCCCGCATACTATCCTCGGTTTCCCAAGTAGCCTCTTCGACTCCATGTCTGGACCACTGAATCTTGACTAAAGGAATCGACTTATTTCTCAACTGTTTGATTCGCCGCTCCAATACTCGTACAGGACGTTCCTCGTACGAATGATCATCCGCGATCTCGATTTCGTCGAACTGAAGTATGTGACTCGGGTCGGCAGCATACTTCCACAACTAAGAGACATGAAACACATTATGAATTCGGCTCAATGCCGGAGGCAAAGCCAATCGATAAGCTAACTCGCCTACTCGATTCAAAATTTCAAACGGTCCAATGAATCTCGGACTCAACTTCCCCCGTTTTCCGAAACGGAAAGTACCTCGACTTGGGGATACCTTGACCAACACGTGGTCACCCGTATCGAACTCTAGTGGTCGACGACGATTATCTGCATATGAGTTCTGTCAACTCTGAGCTGTCAACATACGACTCTTGATCAAAGCTACCTTCTCTCGGGCGGCTATAAGCATATCGGGCTCGGTGCCGATTGATTCTGACAAGTCATCCCAACACAAAGGAGATCGACAACGACGACCGTACAAGGCCTCGTAAGGTGCCATTTTAATGGAGGCATGCCAACTATTATTATATGTGAACTCGATCAGTGGTAGTTGGGCTTCCCAATCGTCCTTCCAATCGAGGACGCATGCCCTCAACATGTCCTCTAATGTCTGAATAGTTCTCTCTGATTGTCCGTCGGACTGAGGATGAAAGGCGGTACTGAGATTGAGCTGAGTTCCCATAGCATGATGAACTGATTTCCAAAAATGAGACACAAATCGTCCGTCACGATCGAAAACGATACTCTTAGGAGTACCGTGCAGTCTTACTATCTCCTTGATGAATAACTGGGCCAGTCTCTCGGGACCCCACGTATCCTTGATCTCAAGGAAATGAGCTGATTTAGTTAAGTGGTCCACAATCACCCAGATCGTATTCATGCCACGACGACTCGTCGGCAAACTCGTGATGAAATCCATAGAAATGTATTCCCACTTCCACTCTGGAATAGGAAGAGGTTTTAACATACCTGTCGGTCGCTGATGTTCAATCTTGACTTGTTGACAGGTTAAGCATCTCGAAACAAATTCTGCGACTTCTCGCTTTATATTACTCCACCAGTAATTTTGTTTCAAGTCCTTATACATCTTGCTAGACCCCGGATGAACAGAATAAGGGTAGCATGAGCTTCTCTCAAAATCGAGTTTTTCAACTCGTCATTCGCCGGTATGCACAACTGGTTCTTAAACCTCAAAAGTCCATCCTTGTGGACCACGAATCCAGGGCTTTCCCCTGAGCCACATCTTCACGGATGCGCAACAATGAAGGGTCTGAACTCTGATTCTCCCTGATTGCATCCTCAAGAGATGATGAAATCTCTAACATACAAAGCTGTCCCTGAACTCGCTGAAGCCAGACCTCGATCTCGGATCTAAGGAATTCCTGTTGGAGCTCCTTCTGAACTGATAAACGAGCAAGCATCTGCTCCTCAACGGACTTACGACTCAAGGCGTCGGCGACAACGTTCGCCTTCCCCGGGTGGTAAAGGATCTCGATATCATAATCTTTGATTAATTCCCACCACCGCATCTGTCGCATATTTAACTCCTTGTGAGTAAATATATACTTCAATTCTTGTGATTGGTGAAGATCGGCGGTGATGCCATAAAGGCAACGGCGCCAAATCCCCAACGCGAAAACCACTTTGCTAGCTCCAGTGCGTGGGTTGGATAATTGACCAACTAATCCGAGGAAACATCGGATTTACTTAATATCTTTCGGAGGTTGCCAATCTCGGATAGTCTCCGTCTTACGAGGGTCGACACGAACTCATCGGATGAAATTACATGCCCAGAAAGTCACTTGGACCTCGAACTCACATTTGGAAAACTTTCCATAAAGTTGCTCTCGTCTCAACACGTCGAGAACAGTGAAGATGAACCTCGTATTCCTCTCGGCCACGAGAATAAATCAAAATGTCGTCGATGAAGAAAACAACAAAGCCGATCCAAAAGTCGATGAAAACCCGATTCATTAACCCCATGAATACCACGGGTGCAATAGTTAGCCCGAGCGGCATAACTACGAATTCATAATGACCATAGCGTGTATGAAACGCCTGTCCTCGCGATATCAGACTCTCGAATCCATGGCGGTGATATCCGGATCTTAAGTCGATCTGGAAAATACCGAGGCTCCACAAGTTGATCTAAAAGATCATCAATACGGGTAAAGGATACTACTCTTGATCATCACCTGTTCAACTCTGGTAATTTATACACACACGAGGCGAGCCATCCTTCTCCTTGTGAGATCACCGGTGCTCCTCTCGGGGACGCAATCGGTCGGAGATAACCTTTCTCGAACTATTCCTCAAGTTGAATCTTCAACTCCTGCATTCAGTGGGGCCATCCGATACGGTGCCTTCGATAAAGGGGCGTCTGCTCCAACTCACTCCTAAATTCCCTACTCTATGTGAAGGCAACCAGATAACTGCAGGAATACATCATCAATCGATGACAATGATACCACGAATGATTGAACATTTCGATTGCCCTAGAATGGTCAGTCGATAAAAAGAGATACCAATAATGATTGAACAACTCGATTGCCTTAGAAAGGACAATCGATGAAGATGATACAATGAATGTTTGAATAACTCGATTGCCTTTGAAAGGCCAATCGATGAAAATGATACAAGGAATGATTGAATGACTCGATTGTCTTAGAAGAGCCAATCGATGGAAATGATACAAGGAATGATTGAATAACTCGATTGCCTTAGAAAGGCCAATCGATGAAAATGATATAAGGAATGATTGAATAACTCGATTGCCTTAGAAGGGCCAATCGAAGAAAATAATACAATGAATGATTGGATAGTTCGATTGCGGAATTTCTCTGCTTTCGTCATAATAATACTTCTTCTGGAATAACGGGGATTACTTCCCTGAAGCACACATTCGACAACCAACGACGGAGAGATAGCGACCAAACGTTAACAAACACTGAGGATAGTATCAAGACGATCAAACCAACTAATACCGAAAATTAAATCGTCCTAAGGTAAATTCACCACGATTAGATCCATCAACCAATCGCGGTCATTAAGTAGGACTATCCCGAAATAAGTCTATTCAAGCATGATTCGAAAATGAATGAATGCGGTGTACCAGCATCAAAAGGTACACACAAGTTGAAATAAAATTACGAGTATACCTGAAATCAATCGGGCCACCGGATCGTCGATCCTCCTCATCATATGAATCTGGGACTTGCCGGCCCCGACCGGACGCTCCGTCGATAAATACGAGCTCCAACTCTATTTGCTTCCATTGACTTAAACAGCGATGACAAAGCGATCGATTACAAACGCTGGTTGCTTCGGGGCCTGAGATGACGCCGAGCCGACTTGGAGTCCTTTCGGCAAAAACGGGCCCTATGCCCCGCAATTCCACAGCTATGGCATATGACACTGCCTCGGACATTTAGCTGACATGACCTGTTCTCCCACGGTTAAACAGTGATGGCCGGCGGCGCCGGGATTGAGATCCCGCACGATTATGCGCCGTAGAGGTCGCTCGAAACGATAGGACCCACACGAGGCTTCTTGAAGGTTGGTGACCGCCGGGTTGATTACGCCGTTGATTTCTTGATGACAGATGAAGGTTGTTGTTCGGCACTTTCCTTAGCGGCCGTCTCATACGGAGAGTTCGCTCGATTAATCCGGTCAGTGGCGCAATGATGATTGAGCAAGCGCATGGGTCATCATGGCACATAAAGCGAGTGGATCAACCCGAACATCTCTGATCGAGCGAATCACGAGTACGATTTCCCGACGCAAGTGATTATTTCCGGGTTTCGGTCCGCACCTCTCTCCCCGTGCATCCACAGCCGATTCTCTCCATATCAAGTGGGGAGGTCGCATAGTGATTATATTTCCGCATGATTAGCACGTTATGATTATGTCATGAGATGATGAAAATGAGTATACATGCTCTAACTTAGTGATTATATGAATGATTTCTTGAAGTTACATGATTATCGATGAAATTCTTGAAATGATTATCTAGAATAACTTAACAAGATTGATAATATGATCATCAGTTGACAATCGAGTAATGAAATGAATTGAGTAATTAATGAGTTAACATGATTGTCCTAATCACAATGAATGATGATGTTTGAGGATTGTTAATTGATGAATGATGAATGAATGACTATTGCGAAATTATACCATGGCGTTAGAAGTCTTACGGTTCTTTCGGTCGATTGGCTCGGCATCTGCACGAGTCACACGTGGACGCGAAAGTCCAATGATACTAGTCCGATGTGATGATTTCAAATGAGACATGACTCGGAAGGTAGTATTCAAAACCACGCTCGATACCAACTCAGTAACACCCCAAACTAGGCGGATATTACGGTCTGTGGACCCCGACGGACCCACCGGGCGGATGAAAATGAATGAATTACGGGGTGAATGTAGTACCGAACCACATTACAACATTAATTACTCCGATGAGGAGTTTCATACAACACACCCAGATAATACAGAATACATGTATATTTTATATGAAGATAAAATACACAACACCGAATGAAACGGAATAACCAAGTGAAAATCTGCGTGGAAAATAAATGACAACAATAGGAATGGTGAAAGGATTTGGGGCCCCCTACTAGTATCACTAGGACTCCTCGACATCAACATGCTATTCCGTGCGTTTGCATTGCCATGACACGAAAAACAAAATCCCCCAAACGGGTCGATTACAAGGAACAACAATCCTCAAGGGTTGAAAAATACACAATCATGATTTAAGCAAGTTATGAAATATCCTTAGTTACGAATTACGTGAAGAGGAGTATCATAAATGCCCGTAGTGTTACGTGCGAGTGTACAAGACGAATGACCGGACACACCGTCCTTGTACCTAATTAGTCTCACGGTGTAACGCTTTCCGTGTGCACAGCCTAATGTATCACTCCTATACATGGCCATAACGTGCCCGACTAAAAATTCCACACACCACACGCAATATGAACCCGAGAAGGTCATATGAACGAGAATGACCGTAATGAATATCAATGAATAAATAATAATCGACAAAGTCAAGAATGACTCACCGAGATGAGAGTAATAATGAAATGAATGATAGCTCAACGAAAAGATTGGGCTGCTCCTTATGGTAAGTGATTAATTGACAATAACAAGTTTTAATATGATTAATACAATGATGAATGAGTTATGATTATGAATGGTCAACAACAAAAGGTATGAATATCCTGTTAACTGAGTAAGAATTAACTTACTCAACACCGGCGATAATTATCCTTCCACGAACAACGTCCTAATTGAGATACCGGTCGCTCGAACAACCTTGAATTATACAATATCCAACAACCCGTTCAATATACGAATCAAACACGAATATAACGAACTCAAAACGTCGATACGATTAAACTAAATCCATTGAGGCATTAAATCAAACACGTTGTATCCAAACTCCGATTGTTTACAATCAAACCTCAATATACCAATATCAAAATCCCCAAGAAGTGTTTCAAACCAACAAAACATCTCCAATACGATCAATAATCCGTTATGAATATCCAAAAACGTGATTACAACGACAATTAATCGAAAATCCCCAATTTCAACTCGATAGTCAAAGTGTTCTTGAATAATCCCTCAATAATCCAATGAATCCTTATACAAACTCATAATCATATACATATCCCTTCATATAACATGATTATAACGTCCAAAACATCATATCTCAACACAAATCGAAGTCCAAAGTGTTGAAGGAATTACCTCTTGAAGATCCAAGAACTTTAATCCGAAGAACACGCGTAAAATCGACTATCCAAGCTTCCCAAATGATTGAAGGTGATGAAAAATACACACTCAAATGATAATTGATGAAGAAATCTCTCCCTCAAGCTATTCTCTCTCGGTTGCAGGTGAAGAAGTGGGAAAGAAATGGAAGAAATGAGTTGAAATGCTCAAAAAATGAATTTATAGGGGTTGACTCGGCTGACAGACTCGACCGTGTCCGCGACACTTGCCGCGCGCGCGTAGGCGGCCGGCAGGACTCGGACCGTGTCCCGCTTGACACGGCCGCAGTGCGGAGGGCCTTCCGATAGTGACCCGTCCGACGACTTCGGCATGACTCGACCGTGTCCCGGAACACGGTCGGGCGTGTCGGCGATCGGTTCGCTTATCCGGAAGAGTTCGACTCGGCCGCGCTGCACGACACGGTCGGGTCTGAGACGTAAACCGGCATTTCCGACGAGTACGGCACGGGCCGTGTCGGACGACACGCCGAAGTTCGGTCAGCGTGATCGCCATTAATCAAAAATGAGCGGGTGAGCTAAAACGACCATAACTCTCTCGTCCGGACTCCGATTGACTCACCGTTTGAACCATTGGAAAGATAACTCGATGCTCTATAATATTGCAGAGATTCAGAATTTTTGGAGTTACCAAAAATTAATGGTGATCTAACAAAGTCGAACTCATATGTGGAAAGTTGAAACAATGAACAATAACGATACACAACTCGAAGTTTCTACAAACGGTGAACACGGGTGAATGAACATGATTGATGAATGATTATAAATGAGTGAAAATCCACTGAGTGACAATCACCGAATGAAATTACTGAATGATAATGACTGAATTAGAACCGGGTATTACAGCGGGGCCCACTAATCTTGCTCTCAGTGAAGTTGCCAGACAATCTCTGCTTCTTCGATTCTGTAAATTTCTCAACTGCCGTCTCTTTCATCTCGTAAGCCAGGGCTTTGTCTTGATACTGTTGAAGAGTAGTACATTCAAATCTCGACATATATTGTTGGATCTCCGGCTTCATCGGCATGTCGAAGTGAAAAATATTTTCTGCCTCGGTTCTGACTAGATGTCGCACAAAGGTCAGCTGGTGATTAAAAGTCTTAATCATATCTGTCACAGATGCCTCCAGATTTTGCGGTGAGAAAAACTCTCGGACTCTAGCCTCTCTTGGGACTGTTAAGCATATAGATGGCCTATATTTTTCAAAGACAAAGATCCTCATGGACGAGGACAATATTGTGCTTCCATCATTAATTTGAATTCTGTCCAGTCACCATTATGATCCTCAGGATACCAACGAAAGTACCACCAATAGTTGAATAATTTAATAACCGGTTTAATCATCCTAAAACAATCCATTTATTACAAACTTCTCAAATCATCAAAAGAACACACGTACTCGAGTAGTAAATACCAAAGGAGAATACCAAAACAATACAACGGATAACATCACTGTGCCCCTTCGTCATCATGCCGGTACTGTGGTTGCTTCCCCACTCCTCGGCTATCTGAACATCAAAACAAATGTCCACCCCCACAGGGGTTAGCAAAACGATGCTAGTACAAGTATCATAATATACAAAATCAAATATGCAACAACGATGCATAGCTAGATACAAAACACAGACTTCCTCTACCGGAATCCAACGATGCAAATCCACATGATTCCATCAACACAACTCAGGGTAATCCAATAATCCAGCGCCCTCAGCATAGATCCCAAGATGATCCTGTCGGACCAACACGAGGTGGAAAACCCGTCCAATGGTCCAGTGCCCTCAGCATAGATCCCAAGATAATCCCGTCGGACTAACACGAGTTGGACAACTGATCCATCACCCTCAGCACAGATCACACGATCCCTTCGGATAAATACAATATATACAATACAATTATGCATACACATATGCAAATCGATATGTCCACCAACATGAACAACATATGAATCAATAACCTGAACGACATTATGACAATTCAACTTGGATTATCTTATGTTCAACAACATGAATAACAATATGCATGATCAAAATCATCAACATTAAACCAATAGTCAAATTACAATACTTGCCTTAGAAAGATGGTAAGAATTAAATACTTCAACGACTGTCAATACGCTTGAAGGTCGCCCCCTCAATCAATCACCTTGCAAGGCTCGGACCTTATTCAAAAGAAATAAGAAAGGGTTCAACTTACTTCACAAAGTTAACATACGAACACCTAGCGTCTTAAGTTATATCCGAGTTAACATTAACGTAAGGCCGGTTCACGGTTTATATACTCGATGAAAGCTAAGCCGGAATTAATAAAGTACTTCATACGAATCGAATGACCATATCGGAGATGAAATGTCGACGTCTATGGGTTCATGCATATATATGTCATCACAATCCAAACCTCAATCTTGATTTCTAATTCCAATAAATATATGGTTCGGCTAATCTAACAATTCATAGCCAAGGTATGATTCGAGATATAAGCATACCAAAGCATACTACGAAAGGAGATGATACAACGGTGTTCTGGGTTTGATTCTAACAACATAATCTATCCATTTTAACCATGAATATGAAGAAGATTGTTAATTCGAGCACCTCTCTTAAAACACGAATTATCCTCGGTCAAGTACCTTAGAAGCCTCAGAAAACTCATTCGAAAACTTGATTAAAACCATAACAAACTCAGGAAACTACATCCTAGGGTTCTATCCCAACAAGGTTCGATTAATACTCTTAACAGCGAAGGAGAACCGAAGTATAACTGAATCTATTCTTCTAAAAACATGGTGTTCAACTCCTCATGATAATAACAAACTTAGTAATCTCAAAAACAGGTTCAAAACATCATTAAGAACATGTATTCTAGTTGGTGAAGGATCAACATACCGTAATATAGAAAAGAACGACGAAATACTTGGTGAAACTCAACAACGGAAGCTTGAACACCAATCCACAAGGGTCTACGATCTTCTAAGTCGAGCTGGGATGATGATATGAGAGATTTATGATGCTGGGGAGTTCTTAGGTTGCAGAAATCGGCCAAGGAGTGAGGAGGAAATGAAAAGGAGGTTGAGGCCTATAAATAGAATTTTACACATTACGTACGTTAAGGTCAAAGCCTTATGTACGTTATCGCCTTAGCATACGGTATCCTCAATCCTTAGCGTGTGTTAGCGTCCGGCAGTAGCTCACCGCCTCGATTCTGGCTTCTCTTAGGTACGTTATCCAAAGCCTTACGTACATAACACTATGAACATAGCGCACGTTATCACCCATATCTAACGTACATTAAGCCTCGTTGATCTACTTTATTGAAAAGCCGTCCAGGTTCACACGGGGCAATTCGAAGAATCTCCCTCTAGCCCCCACACGCCGACCTTATCTGATCTGCCTTTGACTGAAGATTACGTACGCTACGCTACGATTATAACATACGTTATATTCAACACTTAACGTACGTTATGCTCAATATCTAGCGTACGTTATGACGTGCAGATGCATGCATGCATGAATGTGTTGGAAACTCAAGAATGTAGGAATATGAATATGGGAAACCACACTTCGATTAATAATACCACATAATCAAATGTTACAAGTCCGAATACAGGTAAAATACATAATAATTATCTGGGCATTATAGTTACTGTACTTCCTCCAAAACAAGCATTGAACAAAGAGAGAGGTGGTCGCATTAAAAGCTGTATTCTAAGCCAGAAAGAAAAAATTGTCAAAGCGAAAACAGCAAGACGTACAAATTGCAAAGAATTTGGACATAACATCAGGACATGCCTACAGAATAATGAAGCATCTTAATAAGTTTTATATTTTGACTGAAAATTCCAAACTATTTAAATAATGTTTGTTTCTTGCATTTTTTATTTGCGATTGCTACGTATGCAGCTTCCCAACTCAATTTTCCTGCACATAGTTGCTAAAAACTAAGTGTGCAACTATGTTGACTAAATGTGCTTTCTTATGCAGTATTCGTATGCATGATCACGTTTAATTTATATAAGCAGATAATTCTAATAACTATGCACTGCAATAAATACATAAGTATTGTAAATTTCTTGCTGAAAATGTGCATATAGTCTGAAAATACGCATAACTTTGCTTTATTTTGAAGAAAATTTCATAAACACGACTAAAATATATATGCAGAAATTTTCCCTAGTTCTGCACTCTGATATGATTATGCATACTATGCACATATTACCAACTGTACATATTGTTGTTACCCAAAATACTATTCGGAATGATTTGCTGGATATGGCTACGGGTGAGTAACAAACAAAATGCAAGAGCACGAGCGATGGAATGTAAATAACACAAGATTTGCCGGAGTTTTTAATTCCGGGCTTGAATGCTCTCGCGAGATATTATTAATAATAATACTACTTTGGAGTACAACTATTAATGTTAGAGTACGATTACGATGAATGTAATGACCCTAGTTGTCTATCTCTTGAATGCTGATGATTGCCGGAAGAACCAGAGTTAATGCTCTGTGAGTTCTTGTTACAAAGATTAAATATAGTGAGGGTTCATTTCTGTCGAACGTTTTTCTTATCTCTGGGATTTTTCTTGAGGAGAATTCTCTGTCCCTTTCCAAATGCTGGAAGTCTCCTATTTATAGAAGAGGAGGTAGTTGGGATGTCTTAATCCCAAACGGGCGATCGCCTTTCCTGCATTAAATGCTCATTTAATGCTTCTGACACACCATTAAGGGCGATCGGGGCGATCGTCCCAACACATGGGTCGGTTTCCTTAAAGTCCACAGCTGCTACAGGATGGCGCCGTCTGTGGGAACCAAAGAGAAAACAACACGTGCCTCACGTCGCAGTCGTGGGAGGTCCCACCTAGGGCGCCTTTTGTGGCTCTGTCGGTAGGTGAGAGGCTGTCCTTGTCCCTAACAGCTGGTAATGGGCTGGAGTCAAAAAGCCTTCTCCTGCTGCGCCATTTGCGGGTCTGCACGTGGGCCTCCTTCCCAAGATTTGGTCTTCGTAGACTTGACGGATGTCGGCTTTATGTGCGGCATAAGACGGTCGTCTTTGGACGGGCACTGAAGACGATCGCCTTTTAAGACGATCGCTAGGTACTTGAACTTGATCTGACATCTTCGTTCGGTAAGTCTGCCTTGGTTCATTTGCCGCTGACTTTGTTTGCTCGGACCTTGTTCCGATCACCGTTGAGGCGATCGCCTCTTCCGAGGCGTATTAATCGCCGCAGAACACATATAAAAAGAAGGAATTCCTCATGCTAATAGAGGTTTTAGTATTATACATATGGGCAAGAATTGTTATGCCATCAAGAAAATACCCAGAAACTTATGAGATAATTATGCCCTCTTCTTCACTGTACATATGCAGATAAACAACTCGAAATAACTATCTTTAGTCCAAAAAATAAATTTCACGAACATGATTATATTATATAACCAGCAGTGTTCCTTAATGCTGCATTGTGAAATTGTTATGTATGCATGCCATTTGTTTTACTCGCACCAAACTGTGAAATTATTATGTACACATAACCATTTTTAATATGTAGTGCTCTTTGCCCATAATACCAACTGTACATGCATAGAAAAACAATAACCCAATATCACATCATATACTTATGCATGCACGATCTTTATTTTTTGAACTGTGCATCGATATTGACTAATGAAGTAAGGAATCTAACTAAATGTGTACTAGGTTGCCAAAAAGTTTGCATAAGAAAATATTAATTTCGCATCAATATGTTAATCAATATGTGCCAGTATGAATAAATATAACATCCATTTAAATAGGAACCATTCTTAATGAATGTTTAAATGAATACTAATATCCAATATCAACATCAGTATTTCAAAATAATTATAGAAAATTATTCTTAATGACCGTTGAAATAAATACTAATATCCAACATCGACATTAGCATCACTATTTCAAAACAATACAGAAAAGCTATCCAACATCAGCATCACTATTTCAAAATAAATACTAAGAATTGAAAGCAACACCAAATCACCCTTTCGCACACTCTTTTTCCTTGTCGACTGAAATCCTTTTTGAACAAAACTTCTTTACTTCTTTCAAGTTCTTCACTCTTAATTCATTAACCTCGTCAAGGGTAATAGATGCACAATACTTGCTATGTAACAGTGAAATTTGTTTTTGGTTGTTCTTACTCAAACCACACTCCCAACCTTTTGATCATTCTCCCATATATGTCTCACATGTGACGCATAGAAAAAATTGCACAATCTACTTTATTAACATTATCCCTCCATTGCATTAGCAACCTAGCTGAAACCATATTTTCAATTGTCAGATGCCAGAGACGCATACCTTTTTAACTGTAGGTATATACGGAATATACGACTGCAACAATATATGATAATTTTTCATGAATGACAATGGACATAAAATAAAATACAGTGGAACATCATTAAATATTAAGTATATTCAGCATGAAATAACTGGTTATGCATCGAAACGATAATAAGTATGCATCTATATATAATATATATATGCATGACTAATTTGCATTATAGAAAACAAATAACTGGGTATAATTGCGATACAGTTGAACCATAAATATCTGCACTTAGAAGAAACTATGTATGCAGATATAGATAGATATTGCAACAACACACACAAAATTCCAAAAGATTAGATAAGAGTTTAATTAGCTATAAAATAACTAGGTATAACAAACATAATAAAACGTTAGTACCGGTATTACCAAAGTCTCACGCATAGATCCATATTTCTGAAGACATGGTCCATCGATCGAGGAGTTATCCAATATATGACATTGTTTTCTTATAATGTCAAAGCAGACAACGATAAAATGTCCACTTTTGCATATTGGGAAGAAGAACTGTATAGAAAAATAATAAAATTACAACTTTAAACATGTTTGGATAGAAACTATAATGAGTCATTGTTAATAATACCATGCCAATGTCCTCTAATTCAGAAACACTCATCGCTTAATTTTGCATCAAAATGTCGGCAAGAGTCTTGACCTTTGTTTCCAAACTCCAACCTTCAGTAGAAGTGAGCACATTGCTTTGCTTGAAAGCCAAAAAAAATATCTTGTCATAAATACATATGAAGCGAATGAATTACTTTAAATATGCACTTACACATGGATAAGTCGACGAGAAGTATCTGAATGGAGAAATCTTGCTTCGATATCATTCCTTGTTATTTAAAATTCTTGTCCATATATCCACAACAGCTACACTCACAAACTCCCCCATTCTCGAAGACCTCATTTCTTCAATCAAGAGCTTATTCTCGTTAAATTTGAACACCACCTTATTCCTGCAAAAAATGGTGTAAATAACAAAACAATGTAGCAAATAAAAATAATTATTCAGATTATATTTTCATGCATAAATATGTATTTTGTTTGACTTTACATACAAACTTACTTAGCAACATCATCATTTCCTAATATCCATGCGGCAATCATCGTTTGTTGCTGATCTCATTTGGAGGTAACATCAATTGCCCTTGCCATGAATGGTGAATTAAAGAGATGTGTTCTCCGTATTTTTCTTTTTGGTTTGTGATGGTCAGGCACATCATGCTCAGAAACAGTGTTAGCCTTATGTGAAGTGTTGGCATCAGAATTAATGGGTGTTTGTGCTTTCGGTAATAGAAGTATGAAGACATTATAAGTATATCAAAATCTTATAGAATGGACATTAAGGTCAATTTGAGAGTGATCTCGAACTTCAGGAGTTACTTCTTCTTCACAGTCCTTTGATATTTGCACCACATGTTCCTAGTTGGTGTTGCATTCATCCTCAGTCAATCAAAGGCTAAAACTAGGGATAGGTGTCTTGGCAACTTCCGTATAGAATTTATTTCTCTTGCCAACTGCTTCCTTAATCTTCTCGATGGCCGCTATTATTTATGGATTATTCCAAAATGCTTCGTTCTGCTGTGTCTCACTCATTTCTTCAGGTAACCATGTTTGTGGTGTTCCGTTTTATTAGTAGTTAACCCACTGACTTTTTTTTTGCAACATCATGAATTTTCCCCAAATGGGCATTCTTCGGGACACCCTGAAGCAATGTTATGATGGAAACAACATCATTAGCCAGACAGGTCAGCTTCGATAGAACTTTCATAGCATACTCCTGCAAATACAACATATAACACCCCCAATCCACTCAGGGATATTACACACCGTAAACTCTTCTCTCAAGAATCTACCCGGCTGGTAACACAATTAAACATCTCAACATCGCCTTTAAGGCTAAAATGACTCAGTAGACCGATTTGGTCTTTCAACTAATAAATACAACTCAATCTCAATACATGCCCACGCAGGAGTCAAATATGACACACTCCCGTGCAACGGGGGAAAGATACTGCAGCGAAAATAAAGTACAATCAAACCAATACGACATCGAATGAATCCTCATGTGATTAGTATCGATCATCTTTCATCATCCTTCATGCCGACCCTATGTTATGCTCCCCAAAAACCTGAATGCAATACAGACATCCACCCCCCGATTTCTCGGGGGTTAGCAAAATTCCACTATTTTGCTAGTGCAAGTACATAATCATACGAAATGTAACAAACAAATATAAATCACGAATCGGGTATGACAATTAACTACCAAAGCCTTCCCGAGAGGTTTTATTAATTAGAAAGCAATCAATGAAGTGTTTGGAAATAAATTCCTCATCTCGGGGATTTTTAAAAGTAGAAACCTTATTGGACCTCAAGTCCTTAGTTGAAAAATAACCATTTCAAGACGAATGGGTCTCGGCTCAAAATCACTTTCCGCAAAACGACCTTTACAAAACCGTTGGGATCTCATCCCAAATATCATCAAATCACAGTACACGAGAACAATAGCAAGGTCCGTTTTCCAACATCAAAACCCCACAACTAAAGGACTAAACACATACGACAAAATACTCTAGTGCCACCCTAGCCAAGTAGGCCAAATGAACAACTTACCTCTTACACATATTAGTCAATGCATGCAAACCTGAAATCACCATTAAAAAACACTCGTTTTTGGAAACGCCATAACCCAAAACACATTTATAAAATGCACCACAATTAACCGCGGACCCACGCCTCTGTGGACCCTGACCAAGACCCCGTCGGATCTAACCCGTAGTGGTTAAAAGCAAAGCTCACGGATCCACGCCTCTATGGACCCCTACCGAGACCCCATTGGATCTAACCTGTAGTGAGCATACACACACCATCACTCATGCAATACTAATATGCTAAGAATGTAAGTTCATTAAGAATACTTGCTAGAAATGGCCACTTACCCGACACAATTATCATACTCATCACAATACCTCAATCATGAACAATCAATCACAACACAACAACATAATTAACACGGAACACACGATTACCCAACATTAAATAAGCAGGGATATCATTAAAGCCCTCAACGTTCAAAATAATCAAATCATAATCAATTCACACGAATCATACTCACGAGGGTAGACCAACCATCGTAAATCCAACATGTAAACTCTATTTGCAGGACACAAATCGTATAAGAAAATACTTGCCTCGATAATTGATGTCGAAAGCTCCGACGAACACGGCTTGCCCGATCGATCGATTGAAATCCCAACCCTTATTATAAATACATAATAGACAATTTAATATAAGGTCCAATTTAATATCTTATAATTACAATGTAATAAATTAGATGATATATTACCTCATTTGTTCCCTTTTAATATAATTGATCGGATCAAACGACCAACGATAATCAGCCCGGATCCACAACTCGATTATTGCTCCGAATACAATTCCAACCTCGAACTCATTCCGTAAGTCCAGTATGCGATATCAAGGTTTTTCCTCTTCTCGCCTCCATTTCCTCCATCACGTATATATACATACATATAATGCGTATATATCACACATACACACCTTAACACACACACACACACACGTGTGTGTATATATATATATATACACACACACACATACACATCACATACAACACAACAAAAATGACGCACAATATATATATCAAAGCTGCTACACACACACAAAAGCACACACAAATGCACACCCTGCTTTGTAGGGATTGTACCCTGCGTAGTAGGGGTTGTACCCCTACACAACCCCTACTACCCATAAAGTAGGGTACAACCTCTGACACAGTGTGCGTTTGTGTGTCTGATGTGTGTAGCACTATTCATATATATATATATATATATACACACACACTGCACACTCATACACACACATACACACACACGCGCGCGCGCACACACACACACACATATATATATATATATATAATACACAGACACATACAAACACACACACCTGCCCGCACAGAACAGACACACATATCAAACACCCACGCCGGAATCCGGCCACAACCCAAGCCCCGCCGTCTTCTTCTTACATCACCGTAAGATCCATGGCCAGAAAAATCAAAGCTCGAACAACCCGTTCTAACTGGATGGGTCAACGGCTTGAACTCATTCCGCTGCACCTCCGGCGGCCATCCCTAAAGTCGAACCGCCGGAACACAATCCCGGGGTCGAAATCCAGTTCATTTCCAGCTCCATCTAAACCTTCTTCAAACTCCGACAAGAAACTGTCTACAAGATTGTCGGTTCCGCCATCCGACGCAACGTTGAGACAGCAAGCGAAGAGAAGAAGGGAACTAGTCGGGAAGTTGAACGATCCGCCGTTTAAACATCTTGTCGGAAAAATCTTCTCCTGGTCTGCCACACTTGCGGCATCCGTCGTCGCTCATCAGTTCCGACGAGCCTCCACCGTCTATGGTTCCATCCACTCACATCCCATCGGTAGTGTGCTTCAGTCGCCGGTCGTTATCGAAGAAGGAGAGGAGGGAGGTGAGTGGTGGTTGACTCGTGCAGGGGGGTTGGGTGGGAAAGAAGGAAAAAAAAAGAAAAGGGAGAGAGAGGGTGAGAAATACGTGATTCTCTCTTCTCATATATATATATATATATATATATATATATATATAGAGAGAGAGAGAGAGAGAGATACATGTATATATATATATATAGATAGTTGGTTTAATCGACCCAACAAGGTTCGATTATAAATTAACCGAGTAAAAACGAATCAATCTGAGGTCCATTATTCCATCCCCTGTTTTGATTATCCGATTAATTCATACTACGTCCGATAAAACCAAGAACTCACCAATACTTTAGTCCAACATCTCAGAGTCCCACCGACTTTTAAATAATCAGCTAATAAAATATAATAAAAAAATAAAAAAATAAAAAAATAAAAATTATATCGCCAAAATTCGAGTTTAAAATTCCCGGATATTACATACTACTCTCCTTAAAAGAAGTTTCGTCCCGAAACTTAAAACAAATAGGGAGAGGTAATATCCCACCTGGAATATCTCCACGAGATACACAAGATCCGTGCAACTTACGCCCATCGACGAAACGTTACAAGAAACACAAGGAACGTACGACGTGGAAACACGCTCAATGACAACCATCACAATGCCACAAGCAGGGGCATAACACAATCAACAACTGCCAAGCATCACCAAACATATAACGCAATCAAGTCAATTATCCGAACCATCAAGAGACAAAAGGCACCTATTACAAGAGAACACGCATAGTCGAAAAAATAGAAATGAAACGTACAACGATCCGCAAAGGTAACCACGGAGAACTCCGACCACACCTAAATTCTCGAAAACCACACTAGACATCTCCGCCCTTCGGATCATAGACGAAAACTCGATCCCCAAACCTCTCAGCTACCATCTCGCAATGCACGACTCGGTGTCCTAAATGACCGCAATCGAAACAGCTGACTAACGGGGAACGACAATTCTTTACTGTATGAGATTAGGAAATCAACAATCGGACAACCACGACTGAACCTCAATGATCGAACAACACGATCGAACACAATGATCGAACAAAAACGGTCGAATAACAACGATCGAACACCAACGGCTGAACAACGACCCCGAAGTTCACACTTCAACTCAAGATATTAAAAGAACTTGTAGAAACTAAAAGACGTTAATTTCGAACAAGGTTCACAAGAATCGAACCGAACTCCGGAAAGTCACAATGATAAACAGATTAATCCGAAACAAGGTCACAACCCGTTCGAACGATGACAACCGAGATACCGAACAAGTTCAGAAAGTATCAACGAACACGAGCTAGTCGATAGAATTGAGAAAGAGAAACTGTAGAAGTAAAAAACAATACGGGTATTACATTCAGCCTCTTTTAAAAGAATTGTCGTCCCCGAAACTCACAACAACGGAAGCAAGGTAACAACACAACAAGTAACTGACAGAAACATCTTTCAAGGGCCTCTCCAATCCGATCCTGACATCTGTGCTAAAGTTCGTACCCCAGAAAGCTCGGTAACCAACTCGCAAAACTAGGTTATGTGTCCCTCGAGTCCACACTTGTAACACGCTACTGGCGGGGAAAGACAATTTGCACGTACATGCCTCAGCACATTACAGTTGAAACACCTCGGCATACCGAATATACAACTGCTAGGTACAATGGAATATAACATCGCAAAACAACATACCGGAGATGCCAACTTAGCACAACATATCGACGTAAGGCAACCCACATACACAAAATCATAGCAACGACGGTATACATTCGGCGATTTCAACGGCCCGAACGATAACCAGCACACAATTACGAAACATCATGAAACAATCACAGATGTACACAATCATACAAACCCAAGCTCTAACAGCTCGAGCAGGTGCGATAACACGCAAATCACCATGAAACGACAACATTAATGACCAATATCACACCTCTCACAGAGGGCTAACACAACCAATGCTTGGCGCATGACTCAACGCTCACACCACCAACGCCATCACAACTCAGGCTAGCACCCTATCGACAATGCGAATATCATACATACATTCCCAGACCGCACACAGGAATGATAGGTTTTAAAAATGAAAACCACCTTTTGAAAATAATTTTGGGAACACCAGTTGATCTTAAGTATCATGTTTCGAAAAAGTAACACAACCATCGGTATCGAGACTTTGAAAAACTATCTTGCATTTGATAAAAATGAGGACACTTTTCTTTAAGTTAAAAACTTTCAGAAATATACAACCTTCGGGTCTAACCAAATGCGTTTCTAAATTACTGAGAATATTTCAAAAATATTTTGGTCCTCAAGGTAGAAGAATTTTGAGGCATATAGTTGCGCTAGTAGGCGTCTTGAAAATGTAATCCATTTTAAAAAATATTACGCCTCGAAGTTTATTCTCTAAGATACTCAAGGTTTGAAAAAAAATCAATTAGGCCAGAATGCCCGAAAAACTCATGTGTATCAACATTTGCTTACACATCTCATAGTACACGCATCAAATCGTTCAAATTCAAAACAAGACCTATCTTTTCCAAAAGAAAACAAACAGTCAAATATCACAGTCGAAAACCGCCTAGGATCGGGGCGAAACTGCTGATCCCATTCGAGGCCTCCAAGGACCTTCCCTAACTGGCTAGCGAACAAACTCATGAATCCGGAATGAAGTCACGGATTCCCCCGAGGCGCCGTCGGACCCTCCCAGAGTGAGCAAATCACACACATATGCATTCCTATTCCATATCAAGGACGAAGGTTTCACGAGAATACTTGCATAACGAGCAAATCATTTTGAAACATTAGCAACGGACAAAAACAACAGTCGAAAAGACATAAGCAGTGACAACACTCCTTATATAAACTAAATATGAGAGTCAAATAAACACATATCACAAAATTAAAATCTATATAAAGATTCCATCACTTAGCAATAATCATACAAGTAGTGCATGTCACACGAGCCACAACACCAAGAAGGGAGACTTACATCCACATGTCGCACGAAGATGATGATCTCCCCACGATACTAATCACGACCAACAAACTCAGACGACGTGTCGCGACACGACTCCGCCAGAAAAAATCCGACGAAACAAAACTCAATAGACACAACTTGACCCAACAGCCTAGGTTTCCACAACCAAAGCTCCGATACCATTTATGTAACACCCCCAATCCACTCAGGGATATTACACGCCGTAAACCCTTATCTCAAGGATATACCCGGCTGGTAACACAATTAAACATCTCAACATTGCCTTTAAGGCTAAAATGACTCAGTAGACCGATTTGGTCTTTCAACTAATAAATATAACTCAATCTCAATGCATGCCCACGCAGGAGTCAAATACGACACACTCCCGTGCAATGGGGGAAAGATACTGCAGCGGAAATAAAGTACAATCAAACCAATACGACATCGAATGGATCCTCATGTGATTAGTATCGATCATCTTTCATCATCCTTCATGCCGACCCTGTGTTATGCTCCCCAAAAAGCTGAATGCAATACAGACATCCACCCCCCAATTTCTCGGGGGTTAGCAAAATTCCACTATTTTGCTAGTGCAAGTACATAATCATACGAAATGAAACAAACAAATAGAAATCACGAATCGGGTACGACAATTAACTACCAAAGCCTTCCCGAGAGGTTTTATTAATTAAAAAGCAATCAATGAAGTGTTTGGAAATAAATTCCTCATCTCGGGGATTTTTAAAAGTAGAAACCTTGTTGGACCTCAAGTCCTTAGTTGAAAAATAACCATTTTAAGACGAATGGGTATTGGCTCCAAATCACTTTCCGCAAAACGACCTTTACAAAACCGTTGGGATCTCATCCCAAATCTCATCAAATCATAGTACACGAGAACAATAGCAAAGTCCGTTTTCCAACATCAAAACCCCAAAACTAAAGGATTAAACACATACGACAAAATACACTAGTGCCATCCTAGCCAAGTAGGCCAAATGAACAACTTACCTCTTACACATTTAGTCAATGCATGCAAACCTGAAATCACCGTTCAAAAACACTCGTTTCCGAAAACGCCATAACCCAAAACACATTTATAAAATGCACCACAATTAACCGGGAATCCACGCCTCTATGGACCCCTACCGAGACCCCATCGGATCTAACCCGTAGTGGTTAAAAGCAAAGCTCGCGGATCCACGCCTCTGTGGACCCTACGAAGACCCCGCCGGATCTAACCCGTAGTGAGCATACACACACCATCACTCATGCAATACTAATATGCTAAGAATGTAAGTTCATTAAGAATACTAGCTAGAAATGGCCACTTACCCGACACAATTATCATACCTCCATCATGAACAATCAATCACAACACAACAACGCAATTAACACGGAACACACGATTCCCCAACATTAAACAAGCAGGGATATCATTAAAGCCCTCAACGTTCAAAATAATCAAATCATAATCAATTCACACGAATCATACTCACAAGGGTAGACCAACCATCGTAAATCCAATATGTAAACTCTATTTGCAGGACACAAATCGTATAAGAAAATACTTGCCTCGATAATTGATGTCGAAAGCTCCGACGAACACGGATTGCCCGATCGATCGATTGAAATCCCAACCCTTATTATAAATACATAATAGACAATTAGACGATATATTACCTCATTTGTTCCCTTTTAATATAATTAATCGGATCAAACGACCAACGATAATCAGCCCAGATCCACAACTCGATTATTGCTCCGAACACAATTCCAACCTTGGACTCATTCCATAAGTCTAGTATGCGATATCAAGGTTTTTCCTCTTCTCGCCTCCATCTCCTCCATCACACACACACACACACACATATATATATATATATATAATGCGTATATATCACACATACACACCTTAACATATACACCTATATATATATATACACACACACATCATATACAGCACAACAAAAATAACACACAATATATATATATACCTACAGCTCACACTACACACATATATGTATATACACACACGGTTCACACACTCAGCACACACTATATATATATATATATATATATATATATATTGTTGGGATAACAATCCCTGTATCGAAAGTTTTGATAGAGTGTTTTGACAATATGCCAATCCAGCATACAGCAAGCAGCTGTACCGAAAAGTCGATCGAAGTTGTTGACTCTGTATCGAAGACCTTTTCATAAAGCGCCAGCATACAGCGAGCCTTCGTGTTGCTAAGATACAGCAACATAGTCTAAGTAAATGCCAAGTATGGAAGCTGTCCTGAATACTGCATCTTTCCATACAGTATCGATCTAATCCAATATGCCTACAGCATGATTGGATACATCATTCATATCGGAATAGGACTAAAGACCGTTTGGAAAAGGAATCTTTGTTATTCGCTAAAGTCAAGTCCCGTTTGATAAAGAAGTATTTAAATACTGAAAGGATAAAGTATTTAAATACTGAAGCCGACATAGATCTTCAAATCACACAATATCCGAATCATGGTCTACTTAAGTCAACCATCCAGTTGAAACGAAATCTTGTTCAACTGATCTTTCTCAATGGATCTATTCTGAAGGCTATATATATCCTCATGAGTTTGAAGATCAGAGACAGCCAGTTAACCCAACATCAACGCAAAGAGCTTACACGTATATTTAGAGCAAACATATTTCTTCAAGTATACTGCATATTCCGAGATAAGAAATATCATAAGTGCTCAACCTTGAACAACACATCGAACAACTTTAATTACTGTGTCATTTACCTTCTGCATTTACTGTTTTATTATCTGTGATTATTTTAAGTATACACCTCATAACTAGTTGTTGTATTTACAGCAACTTATTTTAATTAGACTTCCGCCACGCACTCAGATTTGAATATCGTACAGTTTGTTGTTTAAAAATATTTTCCAAACTGTATTCTGTATACTTAGTGGCCAACAAGTGGTATCGGAGCGGTTGATTCTAAAAAGAATCAGTCGTATTTTTAACCAAATCAGATCCCAAAATCACTTATTTTTGTAAAACAGTCTTTTTCTTCCTTATATTCTCATATGGATACATCAATGATCAATAAAGTTTCTATGTTTTCTATTAACGAATTTGATGATTGGAGAATTATGATGGAGGCTCATCTTGCAGCAATGCACGAAGAGATGATTTTTGTCATACATAATGGCCCCATAAAAATCATGAAGGTAAATCCGGCCCCAAGGATTGAAGGCCAGGATCATGCAGAGATGCTCGAGAAAGAGCGCGAACAATGGACCTCTGATGATAGAAAGTGAGCCAATCTCGACAATGTTGCCAAGAACGCACTATTTGTCACTCTTGACAAAGGAACGTTCTCTAAGGTAAAGAGCTGTAAATCGGCCAAGGATATCTGGGATAAACTCAAGTTAATTTGTGAGGGAACTGAGCTCTCAAAAGAAAACAAAATTTCAAAATTAACTCAGCAATTTGAATCTTTTGAAATGAAACCAACTGAGACACTTGAGGAACTTGACCTCAGATTCACTGGTATTGTTGGTGAACTTGAAGCTTTGGGAAAAATTTATACTCAAAATGAGAAGAACCTAAAAATCTTCAGATCTCTCCCTGCCCAATGGGACATTAAGACCACAGCTATGCGTGTGTCGTGCAATCTTAATGAAATATCTACTTTTGATCTCTTTTCTGACCTCAAAGCATTTAAGTACGATATAGACAGGAGAGAAAAAGCTGAAGAATCTCCTTCAAAAGTTACAGCATTAGACGCTGTATCGAACCGAAGACACAACATACTGAGCTCATCAAAGCCCATTCACAAAAATGCTGACAGCGACGACGACATCCTGTCGCAAGATGAAATGGCGCTCCTCATGCATAAGTTCAAGAAGTTTATCAAGCAGTCGGGAAAGACTCCCTATAGGCCCAAGCCTGTTCACAAGGTAAGTACTGAAACTTCCTCTGGTGACGCTAACCTATGTTATAATTGCAGGAAACCAGGACATTACGCAAATAAATGTCCTCATCCCAAAGTTCAAGGGTTGCTGGAAGCCGAGCAACAATAAAAGGATGAAAGAATACGTGCTTGGAAAAACAAGCTCAATGCCCTGATTGGAGAATCAGAAGCCTTCCCCGCACCATCTAAATCCGAAGAATGTCTTCAGGTAGTCACTGACAGTGATTCATCTGATGATGATTTCGAATATAAAGCCTATATGTACTTTATGGCTAAGGATATTCCGGAAGATGAAGATAGCGATGATGAGGTAAGCTCAACCTCAGCTATTCCTTCAAATGCATCTCATACTTTTGCAAACATGATGAATGAGTTTAAGAACATTCAAATGGCCCATGAGACATTTAAAAATGAAAACATACAGCTCCAACTTTCTAATTTAGAGCTGAAAGAAGAAAACGACTTGCTGAAAGTTAACTATGAAAATATGTCAGTTGATTATGAAAACAGCAAAGTCGAGTATGAAAAACTCATGGAGAGCAATCATCAACTTGCTCAAGAACTAAGTGAGACTAAATCTCATAGTGAAAGCAATACACATGATTTTGTTCTGCTTCAAGCCAAAGTAAAAACTCTCGAAAAACGAGAAGGGGAACTTGAGACCATTCTGAAATCTTTTGAGAAATCATCTAAAAGAATGGAAGAATTTCTAAGCACTGGGCAACATGCTCATGATAAAAATGGCTTAGGATACAGCTCATTTTCCAACAAAGGGAAAACTAGTACTGTGTTCGTCAGGAGTGTGGAACCCATTCCTGTATCGGAAGAAGTTCCGAGTCCTGTGAAGGAACCCATTGCACCGCGAACAGCAAAGGCTACCATTCCGCCTCCTCAGTCATATTTCAGACAGCAGAATCCTCAGCCATTCAAACCTGTAAGGCGCATCCAACATCAAGCTCCCTGAGCATATCAACAGCGCCAACATCCGTTCAGAAGGAAGTCTGTATCCAAATATCAAAGGCCCGCACGGCATTACTATCAGTACAGCACGCCTAGGTATTGGATACAGGAGCCCCGTCATTTCTCGCGATAGAAAGTTTCCGCACAGTATCAACAACAGTGTTGGGAATCCAATTGGAGACCCAGAAGACAAGCTGTTAGGCCAAAGAAAATGGCTCCACCTCCAAGACGGCATTTGTACTGGACTTATAATAACCCTGAATTTTACATGCATAATAATTATCATGGTTATAGCAACTACGTACATGCCCCATGTAGAAATCGCAACTACGGGCCTAAACCATCATACAGTAAACCTATTGCTGTCAGGAAAATCTGGGTACCTAAAGGCACTAACATCTATGGACCCAACAATCAAAGGGGACCTAAATCTACCTAATTTGTTTGCATACAGGACATTTTGGAGAAGGACATCTGGTACTTCGACAGTGGATGTTCCCGGCACATGACAGGCGATAAAAGCAAGCTATCAGGTTTCGTAGAAGGTCGCGGTCCAAAAGTGCGCTTCGGTGATAAATCTAAAGGAAGAACAAGAGGGAAAGGAAACCTACTTGTGGAAAAATTCAAAGTCACCGATGTAGCCTATGTTGAAGGCTTACAGTACAATCTACTTAGTATTAGCCAGTTCTGTGACAAACAGTTCTCGGTGAAGTTCTATATAGATCACTGTAGAGTCAAGAACATCTTGTCCAAAGAAGTTGTGCTCACAGGAAGCAGATCAGGTAATATGTATATTGCTGACTGGATGCCTACGAGCTCCACAATTCCTTGTTTTGTTGCCAAAGGCACTGCAGATCTCAGCTGGCTATGGCACAAGAGGATGTCACACGTCAACTTCAAGACTATCAACAAACTCTCCAAACAGGGAATGGTTAGAAGTTTGCCAAATGTGTCATTTCAAAAAGACAGCGTATGTGGACCCTGTCAGAAAGGCAAGCAAATCAAATCGACCTTAAAGAGCAAATCCTATCTTTCCACCCACAGAGTTTTGAAAATGCTACATATGAATCTCTATGGTCCTGTAGACCCGGTAAGTTTGGGAGGTAAGAAATACTGTCTAGTTATTGTTGGTGACTTTTCCAGGTATGCTTGGACAATCTTTCTCAGCAAGAAGAAGGAAACAACATCAAAGCTGCCCGAGCACCTGAAAAAGCTTCAAAATGAAAAAGGGTTGAGTATCGTGTCCATTCGTTCCGACAGAGGTACAGAATTCACTAACCGCTTTATAGAGCAATACTGTTTGGAAAATGGGATACAGCACGAATACTCAGCTGCCCATACACCTCAACAAAATGGTGTTGCTGAGTGAAAGAACAGGACGCTGAAGGAAGCAACAAGGACAATGATTTCCGCAAGCAAATTGCCACAGCGTTTCTGGGGCGAAGACACCAATACAGCATGCTACACACAAAATCGATGTATCATCAACAAGCACCACAACAAAACAGCATACGAGGTATGGAACAACAAAACTCCATTAGTTTCGTACTTTCACATATTTGGATGCAGGTGTCTTGTGTTGAACAACGGGAAGGATCAACTTAGAACCTTCGATGAGAAATCGGATCAAGGGATATTTGTACGATATTTCTCTATTAGCAAAGCTTACAGGATCTTTAATAAAAGGAAGCTAACAATTGAGGAATCAGTTCATGTAGTGTTCGACGAACCTCACCACGACACTACAAGAGTAGAGGATATTACTCAGAACATCCAACAACTTTCCATCGATGATCCACCATCTCCCATAGAACCTGTCGTTGACCTAGAAATCAACCCCGCAGCTGTAAGAACTGAAATAGATGAAGCCGATGCTGTACAAGCTGAAGCTGAAACTACAGCAACTCACGATATAGTACGGGACCCCGAATTAGAACCCGACAGAAGATGGTTGAGAGATCAGCCACAAGAGTTGATAATAGGAAATATCAATGCTGGTGTTTCTACTCGTAGGAGAATACGGAGTACACAAGGAAATGTACTATGTGCGCAAGAAGAAATCGATACTGAGATATCACCATTTCCTGAATGGAAATCTCAATCCGAGCTTAGAAGACTTAATATGTGCACTATTGCTGTATTCTTAGCCCAATCCGAACCTGTTTCTACCAAAGAAGCTCTCAACAACTCTCATTGGATTTACATCTATGGATGAAGAGCTCAATGGTTTCGAAAGAAACAATGTATGGTATCTTGTACCCAGATCCACTCATCAATCTGTAATTGGAACCAAATGGGTATTTAGAAACAAGAAGGACAGAAATGGACTCATTATCAAGAATAAATCCAGACTAGTCGCCCAGGGCTATAGACAGGAAGAAGGCATAGACACGATGAAACATTTGCCCCTGTAGCCAGACTAGAAGCCATTAGGATATTTTTAGCCTTTGCCGCCCATAAGAGCTTCATTGTATACCAAATGGACGTCAAGAGCGCATTCCTGAATGGAGATATTGCCGAAGAAGTATATGTTGAACAACCACCAGGGTTTGTCACACTACGCCATAAATGGCCTTCAGCAACACCCAAAAAAATGTGCTCAAAGGGGTAAAAAGTGTTGCTGAAAGCAAACAAACATGCTACGGTAACACTTTTTCGAAATTTGGTGGTGTTACAAAAATGGCCGCTACCATAGGGGTATATGCCAACACTTTTTAACTTTATGGTAACACAGGAAAAATGTGTTGCTACAGACCCCAATGCCTACATTTTTTACCTCTGTAGCAACACCAATAAAAGTGTTACTGTAGACCAATGGCAACACCAATATCTCTGTAGCAACACCCATTAACGTGTTACTGTAGACCAATGGCAACACCACTAATCCCTACTGTAACACCAGATGCTAAAACACATTTTTGTTTTGGCAACACCCTTTTCCATTATTGTAACATTTGTTTTGTGAACACTTTTTTGTTCTGATAAACCATAATAAAACCATTCAAATAAACTATGATCAAATAACATGTCAAAGTTTTACATAAGCAAGGCTTTTCAAGCCATCCAAATAAACCACGACATCATCATCATTCGACATAAATAAACCAGTCAAAAGCTAACTTAAGTACCATAGAATAACTAACTTAGTACCATCCAAAAGCTAACTTCAGTACCACCGCATTAATACCATCACAATCCAAAAATAATGCGAAAGATAACGTAAATACTATGAAAGACTTAAATCTGGATTCTGGCCATCCAATTTTTTCATCATCTCTCGAACTTTTTGGTCAAGTTTCTCATCCATCTCTTGTTGAAGTTGAGCCCGAATCTTTGCAGTTAGGTCTGACATTCACTAATCTGGAACAGACATTGTACATGATGTTGAAGAAGACTTTGACTTTGATTCCTTGTTCTGAATAAGCCTCTCAATTAGCCAAGATGGGGTTGTGTTCCTTGCCACCATGAACCAATTTATTAGCGGCCTCAACACCTTCCTTTTCTAGAGCTTTCTTAACATCAGCCTATAAAAAGAACGGACTCTATTGAATAGGCACCCACTATTCACATCATAACTACGCCTAAAGTCTTTATTGAATCTATTATATTTTGAACACAATCTAATTATCCAATTTATCTAGTATAAATAAAAGCTGAAAGAAAACAATCTGAGAAAGAGATGACTAACTTGGAACACAAGAACAGTTTCTAATATCGGCTCAAAATCCTATGTTTCTACTGCACAAGTAGAAGAAAAACGTGTTAAAAGAAGTTTCTAGAAGTTAATAACTGAAGAGCGTACAATCAGTGTTTTACTTTCTCGCCGGTTTGCTAAGAAAATAAAGTTTCAAGTCCGAGTAAAGATAGGTGTATTATTCCAAAACACATTTTGAATTAGAAATATATAGTCTCCTGTAGAGTAGTATTATAGTCTTATGTTTGATGCAGAAAATATATTTGAATTAGAAATAGTATTGATGATTAATAACACTTTACTCCGATTTTTTTAAGATTAATAAAAAAGACCCTATTTTTTGGATAATAAAATCGTGTTTTCTTAAGTTTTTTTAATAAAAAAAGTCCATGAATATGTATCCCAATGTAGCCCCCATTAAAAAAAGAAAAAATAGAAGAAATCCGTGTCCCTGCGTATCTCATACATATCCCCGAGGGTCCGACATGCATACTTCGACCTTTTAGAGTATGGGTGCTTCATATTGCCTGCCATTACCTAATAAAACTTACGGTAAGCATCAAAAGACAAAAGAGTAGAAATCACAAATAGGAAACCTTATATAGTCTCCATGTTATCTTCCTTATAAACTCCAAGAGGCGAACCATGTATAGATAGAAGCATCTCACCACACTTTGGAAGCCGGACAGTTTTAGGTGTTATCCTAACAGACAACCTACTATTATTATAATTGTTCACCTGCAATTATAATACAGGTAACAATATCATGATACCGGAAAATGAATGAGACACGAATACTTGTATCAAATGATCAATAGCAAATAATTATACTTTTATGAATGTAATAAGATCTTATGATTCAGATGTCCCATATAGCCCACTAATATCTTCTGAATGTGGGGAAATTTGGTATAAAAAAGGATATACTTTTCAACCAACTTCAACTCGGATGTAGCGAACAATGACAATAAGGAATTCTACTAGTTTATAAATAAATAACATATGTTTGTAGTATACAAAAATGAAATATCCATCATTCTATCAATTTCAGAAATTGCTTTGTGGAGGAGAAAATTAGAAAGCATCTTGTATTTCATAATTACTGCTTCTAAGAATCTAAACCACATACATTTGGAGTTTACAAGCCATCCTTTATTTGTGAATCAGATGGCACTTCAAAGACCTGAAAAATAAAATGCAGCTTGCACTAAGAAATAGAAAGCCTCCAGTCATTACCATTTTTCCACCAAAGAAAACTCGGACGACAAGTCGATACAAAAGTAGGAGCACGTTAGAAATAAAGATAACTAAAAATTGCCAAATGAGTTGAACAAGGACATACAAGACTCCTGATTTGTAGCTTATCAGCATGGAAAATGCCTGTTTTAACTGCCACAATATGAAGAAAGTACATCAAACTTTGAAATGAAAACAAAAACGAAACAAAAACAGAGAAAAAATTGCAACATTCAGATAATACAAAAGAATTTAGAATACCCGATTTATTTGAAAATTCAAAGCCACTGGCCGTAGAAGCGATTCCGTTAGAGTAATCAGGATAAGCAAAAGACAACCGATGAAAAAGAGATGCGTGTAGATAACCAGCAAACGCATAATAAATTCTGACCAGATAACCAGGCCAGTCAACCGCAGAATCGTGAGACCCCAGCACCCTAGACTGCGTGAGCCCTCAACAAGCAAAGAAACCCAACCGCAGGCACACAATTTCCAGACCCAGGGAATCAAACATCAAACTAAAAACAATCTGCAACAATCACGAGAGGAATACGCCAAACGCAACTCAGAAGAAGGCCTACGAAACAACTCGCCAGACCAAATCGCGACAGAGCCGACGCCCAAGAACCGCCGCTATTCTCACCCACAACAAACTGCGCAATAAACCAGACTAATCAACACCAAAGCAGCAATCACAAAACAAACAAAACCAGAAGAAAATCAATCCCTAGACAGATCGGTAAAAAATCGCCCACCGCAGAAGTCAACAGCGATTCGTCAATCAGCAAACCGCACATGAAAAATTCGATTATTAGTATAGAAATGAAGCTAAAGACATTCAGGAAATGGGATGGAGATTGGCCGATGAAAAGGGAATAAAATCGCCCTAAAATCGCCTATTAAATCGCCACTCATCCCTTTATAAGTAACACGACTATAATACAACTCTACTAGAGACTATATAGTCCAAAACACATTTTCAATTCAAATATATTTACTGCATCAAACACAAGACTATAATACTATTTCTGATTCTACTTTGATTATACCAAAACATAATACTTTTACAACTTAATCATCAAACACAATCATCAACCGTAAAAAATACAAGAAACGCAAAATTAAAAATAGGGTTTATACAAAATTAAACTTAAAAAACAAGCACCAAAATTAAAAATACGGTTTATACCTAATTGATATCGTCAAACAAGCTCCAATAATCGTGAGAAGAAGCCCCAATCGAAACCGTTGTGTAGAAGCCCTAATTCAAACACAACTGCCGTGATGACGCCCTTCATCGCAACGCCGCTGGGACGGTCGGAGACCTTGGCTCCTTTTATTCCACTGGAGACTGGTATTTGAACCATGTTGAGCGCGACCGATGCTCTGATCGACGGTGGAGAATCGACGGTACTTCATCCGTCGGAATCACGATGTGCTGGAAGAAAAAAAATTCTCGCGGTCGGGCAGAGATGGAGTGAGAGAGAGTGAGATGAGGGCAACGGCAATAGGGATATTATATCCCTATCATTTTGACTAGAATTTCATTTTTGTCCCTATATTTGTAATTCTTTCAATTTGACCCCAATCAATTCTAATATTTTTTTCAGATCTGGTCCTATAAGCCTTTAAATTAAATCAAGTCCTATCATTTTATACTTAATTTTTATCTTAGTTTCATAAAATTTATGTTTTCTTATGAGAATTTAATATTTATATATACTCCTATTTAAATTGTAGGATTCGACAACCAAGGGCTAGATAGGATCTATTCATAAGGATCAAGCATTTTTCATTCAAGTCATCTCAATTTCAGCTTTTAAGTTCCGCAAATATTTTACAAAATGTTAGTTTCGTAACGACTTTCAATTTTTACAGGTTTTCCTTATTTTAAAAATATATTCATAAAATACTATAAGAAAAATCGGGTCGTCACAATTTTTACAGATTTTTCCTTATTTTCCGTCTATTTTTTTCTTCCCTTGCAACGCTTTTTTTTAAAGATCAACGGTAACACCTAATTTGGTATTACCATAGATACTATGGCAACACCGGTTACTATCAACTGTAACGATAAAAAAAAGTATTAGCGTAGATCAATTTTAAGGCATCTATGCTAACACTTTTGCTTGTAACATCGAAATAAACGTTGCTGAAGGCCATTTGTGGCGTAGTGTCAATACAGAAGGCGGAGACTTAGTATACAGGCTAAGGAAAACGCTGTATGGACTTAAGCAAGCCCGTAGAGCTTGGTATGAGACCCTGTCCCAGTATCTAACCATTAGTGGATTTGAAAACGGTGGTGTGGACAAGACCTTGTTCAAAATACAGGAAGGTGATGACCTCCTGATGGTTCAAATCTATGTAGATGATATAATATTTGGTTCTACTAACCTTGCTTTATGTCAAAGGTTCTCTCATTTCATGCAAAGTAAATTTGAAATGAGTATGATGGGAGAACTTAGTTATTTCCTAGGTTTTCAGGTAAAGCAGTTGCCTACAGGGATGTTCATCAACCAGGAAAAATACAGCAAGGAGCTTCTCAACAAGTTTGGAATGAATACTTCCAAATCATCGTCAACCCCCATGAGCACTTCCGTGCAAATTAGTGCTGATGAAGCTGGAAAGTCGGTTGATCAATCACTTTACAGGAAGCTTATTGGCTCACTCCTGTACCTAACGGCTAGTAGGCCCGATATCCAATTTGCTGTGGGAGTGTGTGCGCGATATCAAGTATCACCTAAAGAATCACACTTCGCAACAGCTAAACAAATCCTGAAATACATCAAAGGAACAGTCGATGTAGGACTATGGTATCCTAAAGAAGGCGGATTCGATTTAGTTGGCCACAGCGACTCGGATCTCGGAGGTTGCAAGCTAGATAGGAAGAGTACAAGCGGTGCTTGTCACTTTCTTGGACCTAGACTTGTGTCTTGGTTTAGCAAGAAACAATTGGCAAACTCGCTTTCAACGGCTGAATCAAAATACTATGCTGCTAGTAGTTGCTGTATGCAGATCCTCTGGATGCAACAACAGCTGTCAGATTATGGAATCGAAGCCAAAGAAACTCCGATAATGTGCGATAGCGCGAGTGCAATTGCTATCACGCACAATCCTGTATTGTACTCACGTACTAAGCATATCAACATGAAGCATCACTTCATCAGGAATCACGTTGAGAACAAGGATGTCCGGCTCGAAAAGGTTCATACAAATATCCAGCTAGCAGACATTTTCACCAAGCCTCTCGACACAGCAAGATTCCGCATGCTTCGACATGAATTGGGATTGCTACAGCCTGACTCCCTGTAAGTTTTTAATACTTTTACTCAGTAATTGAGGGGGAATACTGTAAGACCCAAGAATACAGTATCCAACGCTAGTTATTTGTACACTCAGACCATCAGAACAGCACTGTAGGAACCAAGCAATATAAATTATCCTACACCTGATGTGTGCAATAACTAAGGGGGAATACAGTACGACCCATGAATACAGTATTAATCCGAAAGTTTCTGTATCGAATTGAAACCCGTATGTACCTTTTAAGTGGGAACGCTATATTTTCACGGATACAGCACACACACTATGGGAAATCAATTGTCATTTTATTTATTTTTAAACGATCTTTGTGTCCACGTGCCCTGTCATAATTAAAAGTCTTTTGAATTAAATGCTTTACACGACACCTGGACATTGGTATCTTCAAAGCCGCGATGTTTCATATTATTTTATTAATTTTACACCGCCATTTCGGTCAATAAGGGTAATTTGATAAGTCAGAAGTGGGACCCGCTCTCATTTTAAAATTAAATGGATAAGTTGTACCGGTTACACTCAGTCCATCGTGGTCGTTCATTTCAAACACCGGTTCCCATCCCTTAAATCTGACCGTTCAGTATCTGAAAACCCTTCTTCGCCGCCCACTATAAAAGAACTGTAAATACCATTTGAGACTCTTTACGCTTTCTGCATATTGAACGAGTTCTTGAGCATACAGCCTACAAGTCTTTTTGTTTTCACTGCATTACTCTTTGCTTTTTTTACTTTTCTTTGAGAATCATCAATGGAATCTTCTCAGACCTCTTCCATCTCTCTCAAAAAATCCTCCAACATCATCGACGGACGGATCTTTTCTAGATCTGTCGTGCTGGAACGTGTTCGTTCTGAAGATGATGACGTCGAATCGATGGAATACGTCATCACGAGGATACGTCAGCAAGGCCTTTATCACCTTGGAAGTCACACCACTGAACGTTTTGATGTTCACCTGGTTGAGGAATTCTACCTCAATGCTGCTGTTCGTTTCCTTTCGCTGGCTCAGGGAGGACATGTTGCTGACATCACAGCTGTCATTCGCGGAGTAGAGATCCGTGTTGACAAAGAGATACTCCAGAATCTCTACAGGCTTCCTGCTGATAGCCT
Source organism: Orobanche coerulescens (assembly GCA_033398695.1). NCBI lineage: Eukaryota > Viridiplantae > Streptophyta > Magnoliopsida > Lamiales > Orobanchaceae > Orobanche > Orobanche coerulescens. The sequence continues at coordinate 20,069,018 of CM065805.1, read as the reverse complement.
GACAATGGAAGATCTTGAGACCTTTGGGTCCCAAGAACTCTTGACCGAATACTATGGGTTGTTCACCGGTTCAGCATCGGTTGAAATGGTTCACACCTCTTGCCATAAGAAACTCTTTTGTTTACCTTTTGTCTATTACACGATTTCTGTTGCCGTGTTATTGAGAATAGAACAGGTGCTTTCGAGATGTGCACCAATCTCGGGTTCAGAATGATGGTTGCAATAATGACCTGTGAGAAGGTCAACTGGTGTCAAATAATCCTCAAACGGTTGCAGGAAGAAGTCTCTAAGCCTGCCTCGCAGAAGAAATCCTTTGGTTTGCTTTTGAATTATATTTTGATGAAATGTGGTGTTCTGCAAGACGAAAAAGCAAAGAAAATCACTTCTCGGATTTATATGGGAAGCATCCGACCCACTGTTTTCAAGAAAGTACCCCTGATTGCAAACAGACCTTTCGTTTGAAAATTATCCCTTTCTGCCGATCCAAGGGATATATCTTCGAAGTACTAAAGCAAAGAATCTTCCAAGAAGAGAAAAAAATCTCACAGCAAAACTCCAGTTGCTGTTGAGAATCCAAAAAGGAAGCTAAGGAAGCTTTCAAAAGTTAAAGCTACAGAAACTTCCAAGGATGCTCCTTCCATGGCCCAACCCAATATATCGACACCCCAGGGCGCAACCACTGCGGAGGAGATGACCGCTACTGTCGCGACATTACATCCCGAGCCTTTGGCGGCTAGGACAGATATTCAATCATCTGCCAACTCTAAAGACTCTAGCGAGTCGGCTGCCCATACGGAGCCAAAAACTACTTCTCCTGTGCGGGATTCCACACCCGTTAAGGATCCATCTCCCATCACGGTCCCAACCCCTGTAAGGGATCCCTCTCCGATACAGGATCCCACACCTGTTGAGGAACCCTTGCCCACAGCGGACCCACGCGCTGTACGCAGTCCCTCCCCGGACACAATCATTAACAAAAGCCTACTTTTTGTGCAAATTGAACAGGCATTTGAACGGTTTGTCCAATGGAAGAATTTTAAGCTTGCTCCGTATGACACCCTGTACAACTGGAGCGATTGGAGCAACGAATAAAGATTTGTTTTGGAAGTGACGGATGCTCAAGATATTGCAGTCCTGATCCAATGGGACAACCTATGCGTTAAAGAGCTAATTGAGAGCCATCTTTTTGAAAAAGCCGAAGCACGAAAGAAAGGAAAATCTAAGTCCGTGGAATCTCCCAAAAGTCCAAAATCAGACCATGACTCAGACGAAGACGACGCCTTTCAGGAAGGTCTGAGAATGAGTCGTGAGGAAGCTAGAGAAAAAGAATTCTCCCAGCTTCAACAACAGGGTGAGGGTACATCAAGTCTTCATTAGTCCCCTTCGCAAAACAAGATCATTCCCGAGGCATCGTGAGGAACAATAGCGTGGATCGGTGCACCGAGACTATCGCTACAGAAGACCCGACCAGCGCCATCCCGCACGAGGAATCAGTCCCTCTGCCGGAGCAGGCGGAAGCTGAGAGACAGCAGGAGGAATCAGTCCCTCCTGTACCTATGTCTTCAGAACCGAATTCAGAACATGAGATATCAGCCCCTGTTGCCAAGCCCGCATCTGAGACTCCCGCACCCCCAACTGTTTTGGAATCCGACTATGGTATAATACATGAGGATATCCAACTCAATTCACGTCCCAATGTGAACTTGAGACGTCTGAATGGAGTTGAATATTTTGCGAAGCCATACTCTCCAAGATCCGCCAAGAACAAAAAGAAATTGCGTGCTCTTGGCCTCCAAACTGTCTTCATACAGGATGCTGTGACCGCCCTAAACTCTGTTGAAAAGGCACTGGATTGGCTACACCAATCAGTCGTTGAAGAAATGACAGGACTAAGGCACGAAGTTTCCCGAGTGGAAGAAGCCTTCAGAATCTTGCCATCAGTCTTCAAGCAAGCCCTAAGCCAATTGCAAGAACGACATGAGCAGATCCTGAGAGAAGAGCAATCCAAGCTACTAGTGTCTGAGGCCAAGACTGTATCAGCTCTCATTGAATCTGGATCCCAACTTCGAGCCCACGACAAGAAAATTCAAGATATGTCGCAGGTGGTCACCTCCCTGGTTCAGAAAATGATAAGTTTGAGACGAAACAGGATGCTGCTATGCAAATCCTAGAACGCCTTGATGAGAAGGTGTCATACCTTGATAATGCCAAAAAGGGGGAAGAAGCGAGGGAAGCTGTAAGGAGAACAAGACTTGAGCAAGAGAAGGAAATGTTAGCTACTTTTGAAGACAGCATCACTACTGATATTGCCCGTCTATCATCTCCTTCTCCCAATGTTAGAATACAGGGAGATCGCCCAGAATTCCAGGACCCTAAGTTTCCTTGGAAAAACCTCGTTCGAAAGTCGCAAGCTATGAACCTCCCGACCGACCGACAGCCTATTGCAAAAGAGATCAAGAACTGGAGGAGGAATGAACTGCTAAGATACTTTGTTGTTCTTATCAGGGAATCTTCAATTTTGAACAGATGCAGGACGGTACAGGAAGCCGCTGAGGAATATAAGAAAATGATGGATGAAGGAACGCTCCCGCTACAGCAGCAGATGAAGTCTAAGCATAGACAAGGTGACTTGATTACCCATCCAGAAGATTGGATCCTAGTCTTCGATAAGTCGTATGAAGGACGAGCCTTATATCTGAATCAAGACAGGGACGCTCATCAGAACTGGTGGAAAAAATACCAAGAATGACCCCAAAAGGCCGGGGAGACACTCAGATTACAGGAATTGAATTCCTTGTTGTATTATTTTTTTTCAAAACAGCAAAATATTGTACTCTTTGTTTCAATATCAATAAAATATTTACCTGTCTTGAAAGATTACAACTCGTAATCTACTATGTTCTTGTATGTTTACAAACACTTAATTTATTCTTGTTGTATACAAGTATGAAACTTGTTTTAATACATAAGCTGTAAGAACTTGTCTGCGAACAGTTCATAAATTCAGTTGTATGTATCTAGATAACACTGTAAGATTGTGCTTGCGCACCAATCATAAGTTTAAAGATGTAATACTCTTTTGAACTCGCCTGCAAGCAGTTCCTAGTGTTAGGCAAATTGCTGAAAGCCAGAATATTCGAACAGAAGACCAAGAAATCTGCCCTCCTTCAAGATGCTAAGTGTCAAAGTTTTGGCATCATCAAGGATGTTTGGATAACATCAAAAAGGTTTTAAAAGGAAGACCTGGCAAGACTTGGCAAATTATCAAAAAGTGGGAAATTGTTAGGATAAACAACCCCTGTATCCAAAGTTTTGATAGAGTGTTTTGACAATGTGCCAATCCAGCATTCAACAAGCAGCTGTATCGAAAAGCTGATCAAAAGGTGTAAACCTGTATCGAAGACTTCTCGTAGTCCCAGCATACACTGAATCAATCATACAGCAAAGGAGTCTCATAAGACTAAGTATGGAAGCTGTCTCGAATCGACAATACAGCTATCATTCCATACAGTATCCAAACAGGACAAGAAGGAATCTTTGTTATTCGCTAAAGTCAAAGTCCCATTTAAGAAGATATATTTAAATACTAAAGGATAAAGTATTTAAATATTAAGCCATCAGAGATCTTCAATCATGCGCAAAATTCGGATCGTGTTTTATTCAAACACATCATCCCGTTGGAATGGACTTTTGCTCAACGGATCTATCTCAACGCATATATTCAAGAAGGCTATATATATATATATATATCCCCAGAGTTTGAAGATCATGAAACTGATTAAAAAAAATCAACAACAACAAAGTTATCATCATATACATCTGAGCAATCATATCTCCCAAAGCAGACTGCTATTCTGAAAAGAAGAGATATACAAGTGCTCAAACCGTGAACAACACATCATCAGCTAAAAGCTCCGAAAGTCAAAGTTGTGGTTCAAACATTGTTTTATCCTTGAACAAAACCCATCAGCCCTGTGTGGACTGAGAATCCTTGCTATTCCTGAACTGTGTATGACGGACTTGCATTGAAAAGATGAAGCTTCGGAACTGTGTGTGAAGAAGCCAGTCAAGTGAAAGCCTAAATCAATCTGTGTGAACGATTGAAAGCTTCGATCATTGTATCAATCTGTGTGAATGATACATTGATAGGTTTGATTATAAATATGTAGTTGTGTACGTATTATTTATAATAAATATTTTAACTCCTGTGTGGAGGACCAGTGGACGGAGAGGGGTTTACCTCGAACCACTTTAATTACTGTGTCATTGATAAGTGGTAATTTTACCACTTATTTCTAGGATTTTATACTATGTTTTTATCTCGTTTCGTGATTAATGTGCTCGTATTTGGCTTATTTATGATTAGTCGAGCCGTATTACGCGTTTGGGTTGGTTTTAGTGTGTTTGCAGGTTTTTAGAGCCAAAAGGACCCAAAACGAGACAAAGGACCGAGAGTCGAGTCAAACGGACGAAGGAATAGATTTTTGCGAAAGACAGACACACCTATCGGCCAGCCTATCGGCCAGCCTATCGGCCGATAGGCCCGTCCGAAAGGAGTCCCTGCCCTACCGAGTGAAGAGATCGACGAACCATCTATCGGCCAGCCTATCGGCCGATAGGCCAGTCCGATAGGCTGCCCAGCGGACTCTCGTGTTTTGACGAATTTTGACTCATTTGGATAGATTTTATTTCCTAGATTAGGGCTAATCGGGATTGTAACCCCCTTAGGCTATATAAACCTCCTCCTTTACCTAGTTTTGGAATTCTTTATCATCATCCATCATCTATCTTTTACGATTCTTTTTCATCTTTTATAATTTTACATCTTTTTAGCAAGATTTATTCTTGGGATACAAGAACTTTTTGGAGAGCATAATTATTATTGTTTTTCGGAGATTGAAGACTCGGAGTTCTTCCGTAAGGGTTGTAATCTCTCTTTTCATATTAATAATATGCATTCTTCATCAATTTCTTGTTTAATTTCAAGTATGTCTGGCTAATTCATTGATTGATTCTAGGGTTAGTAATTTTAATTGATGTTCACATGATGTTCCTTTGATTACCTTTTGACCTTTCATCCTAGGCTTGTGTTCAAGTTGTGTTAAATCTCATGTTAGATTAAAGGGCCCTTAATCGATGCATGTTAGCTAATTGATTTTGTCCGGAAGGAGTAATTGATTAGTGGAAATACTTGATGCACAATATGATTTTATCTTGAGACCTGACGGAGAAAGATAAACCATAGATAAATAAGTTGGCGCTTTTTAAGTGATTTAAATTCTTTGAGCCCTGGCGGGGAAAAAGGGTTTAGATTAACTATCTTTCTAGGTTGCCTTGATCGGAATTCTAGATTGATTGAGTGATTATTTCTAGGATTGAATTAAAATTTGGGGAAAAGGAATCAAGTGAATGGATTGTGTGAACTCAATTAGATGATACTACCCTAGGATCAATTACCTTTCGACTTGTGATTTTATCTTGCTAATTTGCTTAATTTGCTTAATTTAGATATTTCATCTTTTATTTAATTTTCATTTTTCGATTTTTAAATTTAGATAATTAGAAACAAACAAATTTTCGGATTCCTAAATAGCAGTCGAATTTTGAGTAGAGTTACTTCCTTTATTTTCGACACATCAATTCCCTTAGGTTCGACACCTTGGAAATACTCCGAGGTTTTACAAATTTTAAAATTGATCGGATTTGAAAACCATACTACGCGAATTCAAGCGATCAATTTTTGGCGCCGTTGCCGGGGAATTGATAGAAAATTTAAAGGGATAATTCGAAAAAGAAGAGATTGTTACTTTAGGTTGTTTACTATTATTATTATTTATATTCGATCTCGTTTCCTCACATCTTGTTTTCTCTTCCTTGTAGGCGGTGCATGATCACAAGATCCCAAGGAAAGGACTTATTTCCTTTGGATCCGGAAATCGAGAAGTCTTTGAGGAGGAAGAAGCAAGAAGCGAGAACCGAGACTATTTCTATACCTATCGTTGATACCATGGACGGCATTGTTGAACCACCACAAGAACTCGCTCGTCCCGAGAAGATTCCTTTGAATGCCCGTTTTCGACCGAAGGCTGGGACGATTATCAAGAAGGAGGTTGGGGGCGATCGATGCCAACAACTTCGAGCTTAAGCCATCCCTCATCGCTACGGTGAAGTCTCAAACATACGGAGGAGGAGTTAATGAAGATCCAAACGCTCATCTTGAGTCGTTTTGGACATATGTGCCACCATCAAGCAAAGGAGTGCCTCGGATGTCATTAAGCTCCGCCTATTCCGGTTCTCTTTAGAAGACGATGCGCTAGATTGGTACAAGAGCTTAGATCGGAAGGAAATTGGTACTTGGAGAGAGATGACTCGGTTGTTCTTAGCAGTTCTATCCTCCTCGAAGGTGCAAAAACAAATCAATGATATCTTGCAATTCGAGCAATATGAGGATGAATACTTATACGAGGCATGGATCCGATTTAAGAAGCTACTTCGCAAATGCCCACAGCATGGAATTGACAAGGAGGAAATCTATATTCGGTTTTATCGGGGTTTGACGAGGAAGGCCAGAAGGGAGTTAGACTATTCATCGAAAGGGGGATTTCTGGCTAACGATTATGAAGAGGCCAAGAATCTCATTGAGCTAGCGGTCAACAATGATTACGAGGAGGTGACCGATAGGAAGATGACGAGAAGAAAGGTTCCATCCGGTGACGAGGACGCCTACGGTGATTTGAAGGCAAAATTTGAAAAACAACAAAAAGAGCTGGAGATGCTAAAAAAGAAGACTTTGGGAGTCAATTCAGTTTTTGAAGAGCTAAACGAGCCTATTGCAGTTAAGGAGGATGTGAATTACATGCAAGGAGGAAACTTAGGCAAGGGAAATAGGGGAACTATTGCCGAACAATCGAAACCACCCTAATTTCTCCTATGCCAATCCGAACAATGCTCTCCAACCACCACCGGATTTAACGTGAAGAACGGGGTTATTCAAGAGCCGATTGCTAAGACAGATGGAAGAGATGTTGGAACGGTTGGAGGCAAGTCAAAAAGATTTTATCTATAAAGCAGACAAGAGGTTCGGGGCTCTCGAGCATAGTGTGACATCTATTGGAAACTCAGTGATAGCCTTGACAAAGCAGATGTCGATGGTGGAGACCCAAATGAGTCAAATGGCGAACGCCCAAGCCGGATTTCATAAGCCGGGGCATTTTCTGAGCAGCACCGAGACCAACCCGAAGACGCAACAATGCAACGCAATCGAGCTTCGGAGTGGGACAAGGTACATTAATCATGGGGCTGAAGTTGAGGAATCTGGAAACAAGGATGTATTAGAAACGGGAGCCGAGAACGAGAAAGAAGATGAAATGCAGCAGGCCCATCGGACAAGCCTATCGGCCGATAGGACCAACCGATACCCAGACAGAATGCCGGCAGTGGATCCTATCGACCCGACTATCGGCCGAAAGACTCCTGGAAGTTCGAAAGTGAAGGATTTTGAGGTAAAAGCTCCATTTCCACAGCGATTGGCCAAGTCGAAACATGATGAAAAGCTTCAACGATTTATCGACATGTTTCAAAAGGTGAATATCAACATTCCACTTCTAGACGCTTTGAGAGACATGCCGGGGTACGTGAAATTTTTGAAAGACGCTGTGACAAGCAAGAGGAAGTTTGCGAAGTTTGAAACAATAAATTTGACAGAGGAGTGTAGCGCTATCATTCAAAACAAGCTCCCGCTCAAGCAGAAGGATCCGGGACGTTTTACTTTGACATGCATGATTGGCGACCAAACGTTCCGTAATGTGTTGTGTGATCATGGGGCAAGCATCAATCTTATGCCTCTATCCATCTTTAAGAGGTTGAAGATTGGGGAGATGAAGCCGACTACCATTTCTCTACTCATGGCGGACCGGTCGATCTCTTATCCGAGGAGTTGTGGAAAATGTGCTCGTTAGAGTCCAACACTTAGTCTTCGGCCGATTTCGTAGTTCTTGATATGCCCGAGGCGAGAATCAACCATTGATCTTTGGGAGGCCGTTTCTAGCGACGGGGAGAGCACTTATCGACGTCCAGGAGGGTAATCTTACCTTCCGGGTTAATGATCAAAGTCTGAAAATTTCCATCTATGACGCGATGAAGAAGCCCGAGGATGCGCCCGAGGAATGTTTTGAAATTGAGTCTATTATGCCGCCCCCGACCGACTTGTTGGAGCATTGCATTTCACACTCCATTTACTCAAATTCCGATGTTGATGAAATTTAGAGGATTTGCAGTATGTTCGAATGTTGGAGGCGAACGAGAGTCGATCTAATGAGAGGGACGTATGCTATCTTGATATCAACAAACCTGTTCAAGGGGGAGTTGTCGCTGAAGACCCGGGATAAATGAGGTATCGTCTAGCTAAAGACGTTAAACGTAGCACTTGTTGGGAGGTAACCCAACGTATGTATATTAGTTCGTTTTATTCGTTTATTTTCGATTTTTCGTTTGCATGATTTTTGTAGTTTCTAGTTTCGTAGTAGCTTTGCTAGTTTTTGTTAAGTTCTTATCCATGCACGCCGAGTTTTGAATACTTGCAGGTCTTTAATCGCCATATCCAAGCAAAAACGGGACCAATTATGCGGAAGAGAAAAAGCTGGAAAATTTTTTGAGACAGACGATCCTATCGGGCGAGCCTATCGGCCGATAGGCCCGGCCGATAGGCCGAGGAAAACTAAAAAAATTACATGTAGAAAGCAGTGGTCGATAGGCATACCCTATCGGCCAGATAGCCCGCCCGATATGAGCACTTGGACGGATTCTGTTGGGAGTTTTGATGAAATTCGTATTGGGGATCCGCTTTTTGGGGGCTTTTGTTGGACGTGATGAATTTCAGCCACGGTGATCAGGTACTCCGTTAACAAAGCCACTCCTTTCTCTTTTCAAACTTATTCCTCCTTTGGGATGCGAAATAAGTTTGGGGGGGGGGGGGGGGGAGAAGTGCGGCTTTGTTAATTTATTTACGTGTGAATACCTTGTTTGCCTTGTATCATTATTTGCTTGTGTTGGTGCCCGTTGTTTTTATTTGTGCTTATCATATTGGTGTTGCGTGGATTTAGCTTTTTGTTGCCTAGTTTTTTTTAGATTTTTAGATTTTTATGTTCATTTTCGTTTGGTGTGTTTGCTAGTTTCTATTTTTTTTAAGTTGTAGTAGTTTTTTTTGATTTCGTGTTTGCTTTTATTTGCTTTTCGTTGTTTGTTTTAGATAGCCTTACTTGTCTTAGTTTTTCTTTATTCGTGAATTTTTCGTGCTTCTATTTGTGTGATACCGATGTTACGACACTGTTTTTCTCTCTGAAGAAACGGTCGAGTTTAGTCGAGTTGTAGTCAGTTATTTCTGTTTTGCATAGTATTCATTTAGGTCCAAAAATTTTCGTGATTGTAGAGGTCTTGGCAGATAAGAGACGATACATACTTGTTTTAAAATCACCGTCAATATGTTTGGTTACATCTTAGGATAGTGAGTCGTCTTTGTTTCTTTAGTTGTGTTGGCACTTAGATTGAGTTTAGAGTCGGTCAGTTTTCCCAAAAGTTGAGATAATGTTGTTCTATGAAGGGAAGTCTAGTAGCAGGGGCATTCGCGTGACCGTTGTTTACCCTCGCGTAAAGCAGCGACTCGATTAGACTAGTGATTTAGATATTTCACATGTGCCAAGGATAGGGAACCTAGTAGCAGGAGTATTCGCGTGACCCATTGTTTACTCTCGCGTAAAACGGCGACCTTGATTTGGACATGCGGAAATTATATATTCGAGTTGTTTCTCCATTTGTAGACGGGAACTTAGTAACTAGAAGCATCCATGTGCCCCATGAGTGTCTTTTACGTCAAACGGTTTCCTAATACATGAGAATGGAAGTTCCACCTAGGATTACCCCGATGAAACATCCGAGATCCTAACCTAGTGGTCAACTCGAATCAAATTCTTGAACATATATATAAGGGAATCTTGATCGAGGTTTATTTGTTATGAAACTTCGTTAACATTGTGCCACTAGATCGTATGTAACGGACGAACTAGCTTGTTTATTTTAGCCTTTCATATTGTGATCGATTTGACTCACGTTTTGTTAATCTTTGAGTGGATTTTCTTCATGAATGAATGATTAGACTGAACTTGACTACTTTGCGGAATCATTATTACGAGTGCGGCTCGCTTTTACGACACTCGGATTATTTAGAGAGAATTACAGGATAGTATTGATTAGGTTGAACACTATGAGTTGCACGATGATTCATGACTTTCCTTTTTCTTTTCTTTTTGTTGTTCGGAATGAACAAGGCTTAAATTTGGGGTTTGATAAGTGGTAATTTTACCACTTATTTCTAGGATTTTATTCTATGTTTTTATCTCGTTTCGTGTTTATTGTGCTCGTATTTGGGTTATTTATTATTAGTCGAGCCGTATTACGCGTTTGGGTTGGTTTTAGTGTGTTTGCGGGTTTTAGAGCCAAAAGGACCCAAAAGCGAGACAAAGGACCGAGAGTCGAGTCAAAGCGGACGAAGGAGCAGTTTTTGCGAAAGACAGACACACCTATCGGCGGACTATCGGCCGATAGGCCCGTCCGAAAGGAGTCCCTGCCCTACCGAGTGAAGAGATCGACGAACCATCTATCGGCCAGCCTATCGGCCGATAGGCCAGTCCGATAGGCTGCCCAGCGGACTCTCGTGTTTTGACGAATTTTGACTCATTTGGATAGATTTTATTTCCTAGATTAGGGCTAATCGGGATTGTAACCCCCTTAGGCTATATAAACCTCCTCCTAGACCTAGTTTTGGAATTCTTTATCATCATCCATCATCTATCTTTTACGATTCTTTTTCATCTTTTATAATTTTACATCTTTTTAGCAAGATTTATTCTTGGGATACAAGAACTTTTTGGAGAGCATAATTATTATTGTTTTTCGGAGATTGAAGACTCGGAGTTCTTCCGTAAGGGTTGTAATCTCTCTTTTCATATTAATAATATGCATTCTTCATCAATTTCTTGTTTAATTTCAAGTATGTCTGGCTAATTCATTGATTGATTCTAGGGTTAGTAATTTTAATTGATGTTCACATGATGTTCCTTTGATTACCTTTTGACCTTTCATCCTAGGCTTGTGTTCAAGTTGTGTTAAATCTCATGTTAGATTAAAGGGCCCTTAATCGATGCATGTTAGCTAATTGATTTTGTCCGGAAGGAGTAATTGATTAGTGGAAATACTTGATGCACAATATGATTTTATCTTGAGACCTGACGGAGAAAGATAAACCATAGATAAATAAGTTGGCGCTTTTTAAGTGATTTAAATTCTTTGAGCCACTGGCGGAAAAGGGTTTAGATTAACTATCTTTCTAGGTTGCCTTGATCGGAATTCTAGATTGATTGAGTGATTATTTCTAGGATTGAATTAAAATTTGGGGAAAAGGAATCAAGTGAATGGATTGTGTGAACTCAATTAGATGATACTACCCTAGGATCAATTACCTTTCGACTTGTGATTTTATCTTGCTAATTTGCTTAATTTGCTTAATTTAGATATTTCATCTTTTATTTAATTTTCATTTTTCGATTTTTAAATTTAGATAATTAGAAACAAACAAATTTTCGGATTCCTAAATAGCAGTCGAATTTTGAGTAGAGTTACTTCCTTTATTTTCGACACATCAATTCCCTTAGGTTCGACACCTTGGAAATACTCCGAGGTTTTACAAATTTTAAAATTGATCGGATTTGAAAACCATACTACGCGAATTCAAGCGATCAATTTTTGGCGCCGTTGCCGGGGAATTGATAGAAAATTTAAAGGGATAATTCGAAAAAGAAGAGATTGTTACTTTAGGTTGTTTACTATTATTATTTATATTCGATCTCGTTTCCTCACATCTTGTTTTCTCTTCCTTGTAGGCGGTGCATGATCACAAGATCCCAAGGAAAGGACTTATTTCCTTTGGATCCGGAAATCGAGAAGTCTTTGAGGAGGAAGAAGCAAGAAGCGAGAACCGAGACTATTTCTATACCTATCGTTGATACCATGGACGGCATTGTTGAACCACCACAAGAACTCGCTCGTCCCGAGAAGATTCCTTTGAATGCCCGTTTTCGACCGAAGCTGGACGATTATCAAGAAGGAGGTTGGGGGACGATCGATGCCAACAACTTCGAGCTTAAGCCATCCCTCATCGCTACGGTGAAGTCTCAAACATACGGAGGAGGAGTTAATGAAGATCCAAACGCTCATCTTGAGTCGTTTTTGGACATATGTGCCACCATCAAGCAAAACGGAGTGCCTCCGGATGTCATTAAGCTCCGCCTATTCCGGTTCTCTTTAGAAGACGATGCGCTAGATTGGTACAAGAGCTTAGATCGGAAGGAAATTGGTACTTGGAGAGAGATGACTCGGTTGTTCTTAGCACAGTTCTATCCTCCCTCGAAGGTGCAAAAACAAATCAATGATATCTTGCAATTCGAGCAATATGAGGATGAATACTTATACGAGGCATGGATCCGATTTAAGAAGCTACTTCGCAAATGCCCACAGCATGGAATTGACAAGGAGGAAATCTATATTCGGTTTTATCGGGGTTTGACGAGGAAGGCCAGAAGGGAGTTAGACTATTCATCGAAAGGGGGATTTCTGGCTAACGATTATGAAGAGGCCAAGAATCTCATTGAGCTAGCGGTCAACAATGATTACGAGGAGGTGACCGATAGGAAGATGACGAGAAGAAAGGTTCCATCCGGTGACGAGGACGCCTACGGTGATTTGAAGGCAAAATTTGAAAAACAACAAAAAGAGCTGGAGATGCTAAAAAAGAAGACTTTGGGAGTCAATTCAGTTTTTGAAGAGCTAAACGAGCCTATTGCAGTTAAGGAGGATGTGAATTACATGCAAGGAGGAAACTTCCGGCAAGGGGGAAATAGGGGGAACTATTACCCGAACAATCGAAACCACCCTAATTTCTCCTATGCCAATCCGAACAATGCTCTCCAACCACCACCGGGATTTAACGTGAAGAACGGGGTTATTCAAGAGCCGATTGCTAAGACACCGATGGAAGAGATGTTGGAACGGTTGGAGGCAAGTCAAAAAGATTTTATCTATAAAGCAGACAAGAGGTTCGGGGCTCTCGAGCATAGTGTGACATCTATTGGAAACTCAGTGATAGCCTTGACAAAGCAGATGTCGATGGTGGAGACCCAAATGAGTCAAATGGCGAACGCCCAAGCCGGATTTCATAAGCCGGGGCATTTTCCGAGCAGCACCGAGACCAACCCGAAGACGCAACAATGCAATGCAATCGAGCTTCGGAGTGGGACAAGGTACATTAATCATGGGGCTGAAGTTGAGGAATCTGGAAACAAGGATGTATTAGAAACGGGAGCCGAGAACGAGAAAGAAGATGAAATGCAGCAGGCCCATCGGCCAAGCCTATCGGCCGATAGGACCAACCGATACCCAGACAGAATGCCGGCAGTGGATCCTATCGACCCGACTATCGGCCGAAAGACTCCTGGAAGTTCGAAAGTGAAGGATTTTGAGGTAAAAGCTCCATTTCCACAGCGATTGGCCAAGTCGAAACATGATGAAAAGCTTCAACGATTTATCGACATGTTTCAAAAGGTGAATATCAACATTCCACTTCTAGACGCTTTGAGAGACATGCCGGGGTACGTGAAATTTTTGAAAGACGCTGTGACAAGCAAGAGGAAGTTTGCGAAGTTTGAAACAATAAATTTGACAGAGGAGTGTAGTGCTATCATTCAAAACAAGCTCCCGCTCAAGCAGAAGGATCCGGGACGTTTTACTTTGACATGCATGATTGGCGACCAAACGTTCCGTAATGTGTTGTGTGATCATGGGGCAAGCATCAATCTTATGCCTCTATCCATCTTTAAGAGGTTGAAGATTGGGGAGATGAAGCCGACTACCATTTCTCTACTCATGGCGGACCGGTCGATCTCTTATCCGAGGGGAGTTGTGGAAAATGTGCTCGTTAGAGTCCAACACTTAGTCTTCCCGGCCGATTTCGTAGTTCTTGATATGCCCGAGGACGAGAATCAACCATTGATCTTTGGGAGGCCGTTTCTAGCGACGGGGAGAGCACTTATCGACGTCCAGGAGGGTAATCTTACCTTCCGGGTTAATGATCAAAGTCTGAAAATTTCCATCTATGACGCGATGAAGAAGCCCGAGGATGCGCCCGAGGAATGTTTTGAAATTGAGTCTATTATGCCGCCCCCGACCGACTTGTTGGAGCATTGCATTTCACACTCCATTTACTCAAATTCCGATGTTGATGAAATTTCCGAGGATTTGCCAGAGTATGTTCGAATGTTAGAGGCGAACGAGAGTCGATCTAATGAGAGGGACGTATGCTATCTTGATATCAACAAACCTGTTCAAGGGGGAGTTGTCGCTGAAGACCCGGGATAAATGAGGTATCGTCTAGCTAAAGACGTTAAACGTAGCACTTGTTGGGAGGTAACCCAACGTATGTATATTAGTTCGTTTTATTCGTTTATTTTCGATTTTTCGTTTGCATGATTTTTGTAGTTTCTAGTTTCGTAGTAGCTTTGCTAGTTTTTGTTAAGTTCTTATCCATGCACGCCGAGTTTTGAATACTTGCAGGTCTTTAATCGCCATATCCAAGCAAAAACGGGACCAATTATGCGGAAGAGAAAAAGCTGGAAAATTTTTTGAGACAGACGATCCTATCGGGCGAGCCTATCGGCCGATAGGCCCGGCCGATAGGCCGAGGAAAACTAAAAAAATTACATGTAGAAAGCAGTGGTCGATAGGCATACCCTATCGACCGATAGCCCGCCCGATATGAGCACTTGGACGGATTCTGTTGGGAGTTTTGATGAATTTCGTATTGGGGATCCGCTTTTTGGGGGCTTTTGTTGGACGTGATGAATTTCAGCCACGGTGATCAGGTACTCCGTTAACAAAGCCACTCCTTTCTCTTTTCAAACTTATTCCTCCTTTGGGATGCGAAATAAGTTTGGGGGGGGGGGGGGGAGAAGTGCGGCTTTGTTAATTTATTTACGTGTGAATACCTTGTTTGCCTTGTATCATTATTTGCTTGTGTTGGTGCCCGTTGTTTTTATTTGTGCTTATCATATTGGTGTTGCGTGGATTTAGCTTTTTGTTGCCTAGTTTTTTTTAGATTTTTAGATTTTTATGTTCATTTTCGTTTGGTGTGTTTGCTAGTTTCTATTTTTTTTAAGTTGTAGTAGTTTTTTTTGATTTCGTGTTTGCTTTTATTTGCTTTTCGTTGTTTGTTTTAGATAGCCTTACTTGTCTTAGTTTTTCTTTATTCGTGAATTTTTCGTGCTTCTATTTGTGTGATACCGATGTTACGACACTGTTTTTCTCTCTGAAGAAACGGTCGAGTTTAGTCGAGTTGTAGTCAGTTATTTCTGTTTTGCATAGTATTCATTTAGGTCCAAAAATTTTCGTGATTGTAGAGGTCTTGGCAGATAAGAGACGATACATACTTGTTTTAAAATCACCGTCAATATGTTTGGTTACATCTTCCGGATAGTGAGTCGTATTGTTTCTTTAGTTGTGTTGGCACTTAGATTGAGTTTAGAGTCGGTCAGTTTTTCCCAAAAGTTGAGATAATGTTGTTCTATGAAGGGAAGTCTAGTAACCGGGGGCATTCGCGTGACCCGTTGTTTACCCTCGCGTAAAACGACGACTCTGATTAGACTAGTGATTTAGATATTTCACATGTGCCAAGGATAGGGAACCTAGTAACCGGGAGTATTCGCGTGACCCGCTGTTTACTCTCGCGTAAAACGGCGACCTTGATTTGGACATGCGGAAATTATATATTCGAGTTGTTTCTCCGCTGTAGACGGGAACTTAGTAACTAGAAGCATCCATGTGCCCCATGAGTGTCTTTTACGTCAAACGGTTTCCTAATACATGAGAATGGAAGTTCCACCCTAGGATTACCCCGATGAAACATCCCGAGATCCTAACCTAGTGGTCAACTCGAATCAAATTCTTGAACATATATATAAGGGAATACTGATCGAGGTTTATTTGTTATGAAACTCGTTAACATTGTGCCACTAGACTGTGTAACGGGACGAACTAGCTTGTTTATTTTAGCCTTTCATATTGACGGTCGATTTGACTCACGTTTTGTTAATCTTTGAGCTGGATTTTCTTCATGAATGAATGATTAGGACTGAACTTGACTACTTTGCGGAATCATTATTCTGAGTGCAGCTCGCTTTTACGACACTCGGATTATTTAGAGAGAATTACAGGATAGTATTGATTAGGTTGAACACTATGAGTTGCACGATGATTCATGACTTTCCTTTTTCTTTTCTTTTTGTTGTTCGGGACGAACAAGGCTTAAATTTGGGGGGGTTTGATAAGTGGTAATTTTACCACTTATTTCTAGGATTTTATACTATGTTTTTATCTCGTTTCGTGATTAATGTGCTCGTATTTGGCTTATTTATGATTAGTCGAGCCGTATTACGCGTTTGGGTTGGTTTTAGTGTGTTTGCAGGTTTTTAGAGCCAAAAGGACCCAAAACGAGACAAAGGACCGAGAGTCGAGTCAAACGGACGAAGGAACAGATTTTTGCGAAAGACAGACACACCTATCGGCCAGCCTATCGGCCGATAGGCCCGTCCGAAAGGAGTCCCTGCCCTACCGAGTGAAGAGATCGACGAACCATCTATCGGCCAGCCTATCGGCCGATAGGCGATCCAAATAGTTTGCCCGGACTCTCGTGTTTTGACGAATTTTGACTCATTTGGATAGATTTTATTTCCTAGATTAGGGCTAATCGGGATTGTAACCCCCTTAGGCTATATAAACCTCCTCCTTTACCTAGTTTTGGAATTCTTTATCATCATCCATCATCTATCTTTTACGATTCTTTTTCATCTTTTATAATTTTACATCTTTTTAGCAAGATTTATTCTTGGGATACAAGAACTTTTTGGAGAGCATAATTATTATTGTTTTTCGGAGATTGAAGACTCGGAGTTCTTCCGTAAGGGTTGTAATCTCTCTTTTCATATTAATAATATGCATTCTTCATCAATTTCTTGTTTAATTTCAAGTATGTCGCTAATTCATTGATTGATTCTAGGGTTAGTAATTTTAATTGATGTTCACATGATGTTCCTTTGATTACCTTTTGACCTTTCATCCTAGGCTTGTGTTCAAGTTGTGTTAAATCTCATGTTAGATTAAAGGGCCCTTAATCGATGCATGTTAGCTAATTGATTTTGTCCGGAAGGAGTAATTGATTAGTGGAAATACTTGATGCACAATATGATTTTATCTTGAGACCTGACGGAGAAAGATAAACCATAGATAAATAAGTTGGCGCTTTTTAAGTGATTTAAATTCTTTGAGCCACTGGCGAAAAGGGTTTAGATTAACTATCTTTCTAGGTTGCCTTGATCGGAATTCTAGATTGATTGAGTGATTATTTCTAGGATTGAATTAAAATTTGGGGAAAAGGAATCAAGTGAATGGATTGTGTGAACTCAATTAGATGATACTACCCTAGGATCAATTACCTTTCGACTTGTGATTTTATCTTGCTAATTTGCTTAATTTGCTTAATTTAGATATTTCATCTTTTATTTAATTTTCATTTTTCGATTTTTAAATTTAGATAATTAGAAACAAACAAATTTTCGGATTCCTAAATAGCAGTCGAATTTTGAGTAGAGTTACTTCCTTTATTTTCGACACATCAATTCCCTTGGGTTCGACACCTTGGAAATACTCCGAGGTTTTACAAATTTTAAAATTGATCGGATTTGAAAACCATACTACGCGAATCCTAGCGATCAGTCATTTACCTTCTGCATTTACTGTTTTATTATCTGTGATTATTTTAAGTATACACCTCATAATTAATTGCTGTATTTACAGCAACTTATTTTAGTTAGACTTCCGCTAAGCACTCAGATTTGAATATCGTACAGTTTGTTGTGTTTAAAAATATTTTCCAAACTGTATTCTGTATACTTAGTGGCCAACACCGAGCCTTTGGTGGCTACGACGGATATTCAGTCATCTGCCAACTCTAAAGACTCTGGCGAGTCGGCTGCCCCTATGGAGCCAAAACCTACTTCACCTATTCGGGATTCCACACCCGTTAAAGATCCATCTCCAATCAGGGTCCCAACCCCTGTAAGTGATCCCTCTCCGATAGAGGATCCCACACCTGTAGAGGAACCCATGCCTACAGCGGACACAGGCGCTGTACGCAGTCCCTCCCCGGACACAATTATTAACAAAACCCTACTTTCTGTGCAAATTGAACAGGTAGTTGAACGGTTTGTCCAATTGAAAAATTATAGGCTTGATCCGTACGACACCCTGTACAACTGGAGCGAATGGAGCAACGAAGAAAGATTTGTTTTGGAAATGACGGACGCTCGGGATATTGCAGTCCTGATCCAATGGGACAACCTATGCGTTAAAGAGCTAATTGAGATCCATCTTTTTGAAAAAACCGAAGCACGAAAGAAAGGAAAAGCTAAGTCCGTGGATTCTCCCAAAAGTCCAAAATCAGACCATGACTCAGACAACGACGACGACGACGCCTTTCACGCAGGTCTGAGAATGAGTCGTGAGGAAGCTAGAGAAAAAGAATTCTCCTAGCTTCAACAACAACAAGGTGAAGGGACATCAAATCTTCATCAGTCCCCTTCGCAACAGCAAGACATTGTTCCCGAGGCTGTCGCCGAGGAACAACCAACTGAGGATCAGGCACCTGAGCCTATCGCCTCAGATGACCAGACCATCGCCATCCCGCACGAGGAATCAGTCCCTTTTCCGGAGCAGGCGGAACCTGTGAGACAGCAGGAGGAATTAGTCCCTCCTGTACTTATGTCTTCAAAATCTAAGTCAGAACAGGAGATATCAGCTCCTGTTGCCGAGCCCGCATCTGATACTCCCGCACCCTCAACTGTTTTGGAATCCGACGACAATATAATACCTGAGGATATCCAACTCAATTCACATCCCAATGTGAACTTGAGACGTTTGAATGGAGTTGAAGATTTCGCCAAGCCAGACTCTCCAAGATCCGCCAAGAAGAAAGAGCAACTGCATGCTCTTGGCCTACAAACTATCTTTATACAGGATGATGTGACCGCCCTAAACTCTGTTGAAACGGCACTCGATTGGCTACACCAATCAACCGTTGAAGAAATAACGGGTCTAAGGCACGAAGTTTCTAGTGTAGAAGAAGCCTTCAAAATCCTTCCTTCAATCTTTCAAATGGCCCTTGGTCAATTACAACAGCATCAGGAGCAGATCTTGAAAGAAGAGCAATCCAAGATACGCGTGCCTGAGGCCAAGACTGCATCAGCTCTCATTGAATCTGGATCCCATCTTCGAGCCCACGAAAAGAAAATTCCCTAGTTCAGAAAATGACAAGTTTTGAGACGAAATAGGATGCTGCTATGCAAATCCTAGAACGCCTTGATGAGAAGGTGTCATACCTTTATAACGCAAAAAAGGGGGAAGAAGCGAGGGAAGCTGTAACGAGAACAAGACTTGAGCAAGAGAAGGAAATGTTAGCTGCTTTTGAAGACAGCATCACTGCTGATATTGCCCGTCTATCATCTTCTTCTCCCAAAGTTAGAATACAGGGAGATCGCCCAGAATTCCAGGACCCTAAGTTTCCTTGGAAAAACCTCGTTCGAAAGCCGCAAGCTATGAACCTCCCGGCCGACCGACAGCCTACTGCAGAAGAGATCAAGAACTGGAGGAGGAATGAACTACTAAGATACTTTGTTCTTCTTATCAGGGAATCTTCAATTTTCAACAGATGCAAGACGGTACAGGAAGCCGCTGAGGAATATAATAAAAGGTTGGATGAAGGAACGCTCCCGCTACAGCAGCAGATGAAGTCTAAGCATAGACAAGGTGACTTGATTACCCATCCAGAAGATTGGATCCTAGTCTTCGATAAGTCGTATGAAGGACGAGCCTTATATCTGAATCAAGACAGAGACGCTCATTAGAACTGGTGGAAAAATACCAAGAATGACCCAAAAATGCTATGGAGACACTCAGATTACAGGAGTTTAATTTCTTGTTGTATTATTTTTTTTCAAAACAGCAAAATATTGTACTCTTTATTTCAATATCAATAAAATATTTGCCTGTCTTGAAAGATTACAACTCGTAATCTACTGTGTTCTTGTATGTTTACAAACACTTAATTTATTCTTGCTGTATACAAGTATGAAACTTTTTTTAATACATAAGCTGTAAGAACTTGTCTGCGAACAGTTCATAGATTCAGTTGTATGTATCTAGATAACACTGTAAGATTGTGCCTGCACGCCAATCATAAGTTTAAAGATGTAATACTCTTCTGAATTCGCCTGCAAGCAGTTCCTAGTGTTAGGCAAATTGCTGAAAGCCAGAATATTCGAACAGAAGACCAAGAAGTCTGCCTTCCTTCAAGATGCTAAGTGTCAAAGTTTTGGCATCATCAAGGATGTTTGGATAACATCAAAAAGGTTTTAAAAGGAAGACCTGCCAAGACTTGGAAAATTAACAAAAGGGGAAAATTGTTAGGATAAACAACCCCTGTATCCAAAGTTTTGATAGAGTGTTTTGACAATTTGCCAATCCAGCATACAACAAGCAGCTGTATCGAAAAGCTGATCAAAAGGTGACAACCTGTATCGAAGACTTCTCATAGTCCCAGCATACAGTGAATCAATCATACAGCAAAGGAGTCTCATAAGACTAAGTATGGAAGCTGTCTCGAATCGACAATACAGCTATCATTCCATACAGTATCCAAACAGGACAAGAAGGAATCTTTATTATTCGCTAAAGTCAAAGTCCCATTTAAGAAGATATATTTAAATATTAAAGGATAAAATATTTAAATATTAAGCCGTCAGAGATCTTTAATCAAGCGCAAAATCCGGATCGTGTTTTATTCAAACACATCATCCCGTTGGAACGGACTTTTGCTCAACGGATCTATCTCAACGGATATATTCAAGAAGGCTATATATATATATATATATATATCCCCAGAGTTTGAAGATCATGCAACTGATTAAAAAAATCAACAACAACAAAGTTATCATCATATACATCTGAGCAATCATATCTCCCAAAGCAGACTACTATTCTGAAAAGAAGAGATATACAAGTGCTCAAACCGTGAACAACACATCATTACCTAAAAGCTCCGAAAGTCAAAGTTGTTGTTCAAACATTGTTTTATCCTTGAACAAAACCCATCAGCCCTGTGTGGACTGAGAATCCTTGCTATTCCGGAACGGTGTGTGACGGACTTGCATTGAAGAGACGAAGCTTCGGAACTGTGTGTGAAGAAGTCAGTCAAGTGATAGCCTAAACCAATCTGTGTGAACGATTGAAAGCTTCGATCATTGTATCAATCTGTGTGAACGATACACTGATAGGTTTGATTATAAATACGTAGTTGTGTACTTAGTATTTATAATAAACATTTTAACTCATGTGTGGAGGACCAGTGGACGTAGAGGGGTTTACCTCGAACCACTTTAATTACTGTGTCATTTACCTTCTGCATTTACTGTTTTATTATCTGTGATTATTTTTAAGTATACACCTCATAACTAGTTGCTGTATTTACAGCAACTTATTTTAATTAGACTTCCGCTACGCACTCAGATTTGAATATCATATAGTTTGTTGTTTAAAAACATTTTCCAAACTGTATTCTGTATACTTAGTGGCCAACACCGAGCCTTTGGTGGCTATGATGGATATTCAGTCATCTGCCAACTCTAAAGACTCTGGCGAGTCGGCTTCCCCTATGGAGCCAAAAGCTACTTCTTCTATTCGGGATTCCACACCTGTTAAGGATCCATCTCCCATTAGGGTCCCAACCCCTGTAAGGGATCCCTCTCCGATACAGGATCCCACACCTGTAGAGGAACCCATGCCTACAGCGGACCCAGGCGCTGTACGCAGTCCCTCCCCGGACACAATTATTAACAAAACCCTACTTTATGTGCAAATTGAACAGGCATTTGAACGGTTTGTCCAATTGAAAAATTATAGGCTTGCTCCGTACGACACCCTGTACAACTGGAGTGAATGGAGCAACAAAAAAAGATTTGTTTTGGAAATGACGTACGCTCAGGATATTGCAGTCCTGATCCAATGGGACAACCTATGCGTTAAAGAGCTAATTGAGATCCATCTTTTTGAAAAAGCCGAAGCACGAAAGAAAGGAAAAGCTAAGTCCGTGGATTCTCCCAAAAGTCCAAAATCAGACCATGACTCAGACGACGACGACGACGCCTTTCAGGCAGGTCTGAGAATGAGTCGTGAGGAAGCTAGAGAAAAAGAATTCTCCCAGCTTCAACAACAACAAGGTGAAGGGACATCAAAACTTCATTAGTCCCCTTCGCAACAGCAAGACATTGTTCCCGAGGCTGTCGCCGAGGAACAACCAACTGTGGATCAGGCACCCGAGCCTATCGCCTCAGATGACCAGACCATCGCCATCCCGCATGAGGAATCAGTCCCTCTGCCGGAGCAGGCGGAAGCTGAGAGACAGCAGGAGGAATTAGTCCCTCCTGTACCTATGTCTTCAAAATCTAAGTCTGAACAGGAGATATCAGACCCTGTTGCCGAGCCCGCATCTAATACTCCCGCACCCTCAACTGTTTTGGAATCCGACGACAGTATAATACCTAAGGATATCCATCTCAATTCACGTCCCAATGTGAACTTGAGACGGTTGAATGGAGTTGAAGATTTCGCCAAGCCAGACTCTCCAAGATCCGCCAAGAAGAAAGAGCAAATGCATGCTCTTGGCCTTCAAACTGTCTTCATACAGGATGCTGTGACCGCCCTAAACTCTGTTGAAACGGCACTCGATTGGCTACACTAATCAGTCGTTGAAGAAATGACGGGTCTAAGGCACGAAGTTTCTAGTGTATAAGAAGCCTTCAAAATCCTGCCTTCAATCTTTCAAATGGCCCTTGGTCAATTACAACAGCATCAGGAGCAGATCTTGAAAGAAGAGCAATCCAAGCTACGCGTGTCTGAGGCCAAGACTGCATCAGCTCTCATTGAATCTGGATCCCAGCTTCGAGCCCACGACAAGAAAATTCAACATATGTCGCAGGTGCTCACCTCCCTTGTGAATAAGATGACTAGTTTTGAGACAAAACAAGATGCTGCTGTGCAGATCCTTGAACGTCTTGATGAAAAGGTGTCCTATCTTGATGACGCCAAAAAGAGGGAAGAAGCGAGGGAAGCTGCAAGGAGAACAAGGCTTCAGCAAGAGAAGGAAATGCTAGCTGCTTTTGAAGACAGCATCACTGCTGATATTGCCCGCCTATCATCTCCTTCTCCCAACGTAAGAATACAGGGAGATCGCCCACAATTCCAGGACCCTAAGTTTCCTTGGAAGAACCTCGTTCAAAAACCGCAAGCCATGACCCTCCCAGAAAACCGACAGCCTACTGCATAAGAGATCAAGAACTGGAGGAAGAATGATCTGCTAAGATACTTTGTTGTTCTTATCAGGAATCTTCAATTTTCAACAATTGCAGGACTGTGCAGGAAGCCGCAGAGGAGTTTAAGAAAAGGTTGGAGGATGGATCACTCCCGCTACAGCTGAAAATGAAGTCTAAGCACAAGCAAGGTGACTTGGTTACCCATCCAGAAGACTTGATCCTAGCTTTCGATAAGTCCTACGAAGGTCAAGCTATGTACCTTAATCGAAACAGGGATGCTCATCAAAACTGGTGGAAGGGTACCAAGAATGACCCTAAAAGGCCTTGGAGGCATGCTGACCATAGGAACTAGTTTTCCTCTTGTATTCTTATCTGGTATTCTTATCCTATTTTTCTTATTTGCTTTTGAGATAACTTGTAATCTTTTTTTCAAATATCAATAAAATATTTTTCGGTTGAAAGATTACAACTCGTAATCTACTGTGTGTTTGTATGATTACATAATTCAATCCATTTGCTGAATTAATACAAATATAAAAACTTGTTACAATATTAAAGCTGTACGAACTTGTCTGCGAACAGTTCATAGATTCAGTTGTATGTATCTAGATAACACTGTAAGATTGTGCCTGCTCGCCAATCATAAGTTTAAAGATATAATACTCTTTTGATAAAGTTGAACTCGCCTGCGAGCAGTTCTCAGTGTTAAGCAAAATACTGAAGGCCAGAACATTCGAAAGAAGACCAAGAAGTTTGCCCTCCTGGAAGATGTTTCTTTAAATGTCAAGGCTTTGGCATCATCAAGGATTTCTGGATAAACATCAAAAGGATTTGAAGGAGACTTGGCAAATTATCAAAAAGGGGGAAATTGTTGGGATAACAATCCCTGTATCGAAAGTTTTGATAGAGTGTTTTGACAATATGCCAATCCAGCATACAGCAAGCAGTTGTATCGAAAAGTCGATCGAAGTTGTTGAATCTGTATCGAAGACCTTTTCATAAAGTGCCAGCATACAGCGAGCCTTCGTGTTGCCAAGATACAATAACATAGTCTAAGTAAACGCCAAGTATGGAAGTTGTCCTGAATACAGCATCTTTTCATACATTATCGATCTAATCCAATATGCCTACAGTATGATCGGATACAGCATTCATATCGGAACAGGACTAAAGACCGTTTGGAAAAGGAATCTTTGTTATTCGCTAAAGTCAAGTCCCGTTTGATAAAGAAGTATTTAAATACTGAAAGGATAAAGTATTTAAATACTGAAGCCGACATAGATCTTCAAATCACACAATATCCGGATCATGGTCTACTTAAGTCAACCATCCAGTTGAAACGAAATCTTGTTCAACTGATCTTTCTCAATGGATCTATTCTGAAGGCTATATATATCCTCATGAGTTTGAAGATCAGAGACAGCCAGTTAACCCAACATCAACGCAAAGAGCTTACACGTATATTTAGAGCAAACATATTTCTTCAAGTATACTGCATATTCCGAGAGAAGAAATATCCTAAGTGCTCAACCTTGAACAACACATCATCAGCTAAAGATCGTGAAAGTAAAGTTGTTGCTCAAACAATCATTCTATCATTGAACAAATCATTCAGTCCTGTGTGGACTGAGAAAGCATTGCTTTTCCCGAACTGTGTGTGACGGACTTGCATTGAAGAAGACAAAGCTTCGGAACTATGTGTGAAGAAGTTAGTCAAGTGAAAGCCTAAACCAATCTGTGTGAACGGTTGAAAGCTTCGATCATTGTATCAATCTGTGTGAACGATGTTGATAGGTTTGATTATAAATACGTAGTTGTGTACGTAGTATTTATAATAAATATTTTAACTCCTGTGTGGAGGACCAGTGGACGTAGAGGGGTTTACCCCGAACCACTTTAATTACTGTGTCATTTACCTTCTGCATTTACTGTTTTAATATTTGTGATTATTTTAAGTATACACCTCATATCCAGTTACTGTATTTACAGCAACTTATTTTAACAAGACTTCCTCTACGCACTCAGATTTGAATATCTTACAGTTTGTTGTTTAAAACATTTTCCAAACTGTATTCTATATACTTAGTGGCCAACATATATATATATATATATATTTGTAACACCCCCAAAACCGACCGGGAATATTACAGCGCCGTGGGCCCCATATTGGAACCCACAAGGCGAAAATCATTTTCGCAAATGTTTAAAAATGTCAAAAAGCCCTTTGAAAGTACACACACACGCAGCGGATAAAAACACAGTTCAAAGAATACTGAAAGCCATTTTAAATATACACACGCAGTGGAATTATAAAAACTAGAAAGAACACTCGAATCCCAACAACTACGCCATAGCCAGTATCACCGGAAAGCTCACCCCTTCACGACTGCTACTAGCTCGAACTCCGAGTACCTAAAAGATAAAGCCCACGACGGGGTCAGTCATAATACTCAACAATGATAACGATCACATCACAAAAACAATACATATCAATGTAATTACAAGGTAAGAATAATTCCAATATGATCTCACCGAAGTAACCTTACCAACCTGTCACAACCATAACAATCAAATCTTACCATATCCCACGCCTCGTGTCCTTAAGTAATGAACGAATTCAAATGTAATCACTTGTACTGTATCCGAAACACTACCAAGATTTCCAAACAGAAACATATCTCGAGTATAGAATAATCTGGTCAAGTTCGATTCTGCCGGCTGGGTCGCACAATCGGAACCCAATACTGATAGGAACTGATATCACACGATACATCTGCAAATCAACTGTCCCGAAACAATGGCAAGTTCCGGATATCAATACAAAGCATGAATGCTCACATAATCAATAATGATAACAATCAATGCATCACACCAGAAATATCAATGATATGATAGTTCCACACAATATCGACAAAGGGATCAACCACGAACGAGAATACCATGATGTGGTAACTCCAACAAGATCAATGAAGAATCAATAACCGGGAATACCGGCAATACGGCAAATCCCAACAAGGTCAATAAAAGGTCGACAACCGAGAATACCGACGACACAGTAAGGATCAACGAAGAATCAATAATCGAGAATACCGACGACACGGTAAGGATCAATGAAGAGTCAATAACCGAGAATACCGACGACACGGTAAACTCTAACAAGGTCAATAAGAGTCGACAACCAGAATTACCAACGGTACGATAAACTCAAATGAGAACAATAAAGGGTCAATAACCGAGAATACTGACGACACAGTAAACTCCAATAACATCAATCAAGGACTAATAACCAAGAATAGCAACGGTGAGACAACTCCCAAACGGAATCAATAAGGATCAATAACGAACGAGATTACCAATGACAGGGTGAACTCCAAACGAGATTTATAAAGGATCGATATCAATGAGTTGACCATCGATATGGTAACTCCGAACGAGATTAGTAAAGGTTCAACGGCGACAGATACACGAGAGAATAAAATCGTCAACCATATACAAATCATATATACGGGGTTTCAAAGACAACCCGAATATCGAACAGACCCAATTATACATGGACTGTGAACGACCAATCAATAAGACTCAAGATGGACGTCACGATACCCTCGATCCGGACATGTGTCCATGTATAAGCCAACCACGGGTATTGATCAATACACGTCTGGTCTCGTACCTAATCAGCCTCACGAAGTACGTCTCGTGTGCACGGTTCAATATGAGGTCAAAACCAACATATGCTACACATGCCCGTCCCGAAAATCCTACACATGAACGATCCGAACGTATCTGACTCCAGATATGCCATGATACAACATGACAACAAATCTCAAAGAATCGCATATCCATCGAGGATCAGAAGACTTCCCAAAAGAGCAACAGTAACTCGATCATGAAAGACCGACACGACCACAATGCCGTATTTCCATCAGACAACAGTACACATCATGCTCAACAATGCATATAATATTAACACATAAACCCCAAGGCAGCAGCCAAGGGTCACGGAAGCATCTCACAGGAATACCCCGGAACATAGGTGCCATGTAGGTCTTATCCCCTAACACAGTTCATGCAATTACAAAATACCCCAAGGTCGCAACCAAGGGTCACGAAAGTATCCACACGGGAATACCCCGGAACATAGGTGCCATATAGGTCTTATCCCCTAACACATCGGCCCAACAGATCACTGCTCACAGGAAGAGCACATTACAAAACGTAACAAACAATGGTGCACACTCACCGCATGAAATATCAACACACACATGCAATAATGCAACATGATGATTATCATAATCTAACAATATTAATTTACCTCAAGTTGGAGACGCTAACCTTTCCATGACCAACCGCCCTAAACGAATACATGGTTTATCCGACAATCCAAAATGAAGTACAGTCCATAACTAATACCAAACCACCATCCCGATTTCAATATCGACACGATAAGTAACCTTGATATCCAACTTCTCATGCAGTAGACCAAATTATAATTCACGTTCCCATTTCCACTAGACATCCTTAAAATCATATACATTATGGTTTATCTTAGTCCAAAAATACCATACATACCACCATTCCGACAATTCATATATTCCATAATACCATTGCTATATGAATCATAAATGAAATGAAAACGAAATCATTTATTAACATTATGAACTGAGCAAGCATAACTTGCCTCGATACCAATTCGACGAAGCCGCTATCAATCCTGCCGTCTCCGTCTACAAGCTCCGCAGCCCCAGCTCGTCCGCAGCACAACGGTTAACTTCAACGATCACTAAACGCAACCTAATGCAATAATTAATTAACGATACGTTCAATAACAATCAACATCTGAAATGACCAACTAATCAAACTCGATGGTTCAACGATATCTCGATCATACGAAACCAACCCATATCAACTCTTAACAATACGAACACAAGCCGAAATTCGGTGTTCAATAGTCCTAACAATGTCTTCAACATATAGTTCATATAACCGCAAGAATCGTAGCAACAAAACCATAATAATCTTCATACGAATCCTTCTTCAACGATAACATCAAAATCCGAATTCAATGAGAGGATTATCAAACATACCTCTAGAAGATGACATACACAAGTAATCACTTGTTTTGAATAGCACGGTGCGAAGAAATCGACAAAGGGGAAGGGTACCGATTCAACTTCCTTCAAAAGTTCATTCCTAAATCACAATAATATCAATTCAATCACCATTCATGCGAAAATGTATAGAATTTCCCAAGTTCTACTCATTGAGGCATTTCATCGGACACTTTGAAGGCATAGTCCAATTCAATCGATTATTCAAAGAAATACTCGAATTTGTTCCACAAAACTTCAAGAGTATTGAATGATTACGAGTATACAATCAAGTTCTACCAATAATCTGAATCAAAATGGAGCAAATCGGCCAAAACACCAAGAAACTTCAAGAACATCCAAAAACCAAAAGTTCATGTGTTCTTACCTTCGATCCGGGTGGAGGATGATGTTAATCCATGATTCCAACTTCCAAAACATGTTGTTATAAGTTGATTCTACTCAAAACCATCATATTTGCTGAAGAAATCGCGGAAGGAACGAAGAAAAACGAAGAAATGAGCAGATGACTCGGTCCAGGCCTTATATAGGCCGAGACCTGCCGGCCAGTTACGTACGTAACCGGCGGGTCCTTACGTACGTAGCCGGCCGTGGCCTACCTCACTGTCCAGTTTGTTCGGCACCCTTACGTACGTAACCGGCAGCTCCCTTACGTACGTAATCGGCCATTACGGCCGTAACCGGCCACTGCGTGTCGGCGATCTAGCCCCCGGAGTCACTGCCGACCATGCTCGGCCATCCCAACGAGTCATGGCCGGCCATGCTCGGCCATCCAGTCATCTCGGCCACGACTCGGCGGTAGCCCGTAACGTCGTAACACTTATTCCGTTGCGTCGTAATACGTGCGTTGACTTGCTCTGATGTTATACTCGTATTACGTACGTAATACACCCTGTATAACGTACGTAACTCCATCCGTTGACTCACCTGTCCACATCCGCGCCGAAAGCTGCCGACACCGGGCCCAACTGTCCGATTCCTCTTGTTACGTACGTAATACCTTACTCATAACGTACCTAACACGTACCACTTAGCGTACGTTATCTCAAAGTCTTAACGTACGTTAACAAATCCATACTAAGCCATTTCCGCCTGTCTGCGTCTCAATAAACCGAACACATACACGCGACATACCGAATACATATACTGTTAGATAACATTTCCATACGATACATCTGATGCACGATACCCCCAATTACAACTGTCGACCAAGTACGGCAATCATACAAATACTCATACGGTATATCCGACATCGAAAAACACACCAAGCATGTAATATCCTAGAATCAAAATAACCTCGATGACATACTGGCACGACTGTCATGGTTTCCAAAATTATCCACTCATATCGTGTCGGTCCCACTCTGTACAGTACATCCCAGATAAAATAATGCGAAAAATTCATAGTGAAATTCTAGGATATTACATATACACCCACTTAAATTAGTTTCGTCCTCGAAACTCAACACCTGTCATAATCAGTATCTCAATCCCGAAATATCTCAAAATCACGACACCATACTCAATAATCATCATCAAAACTGAAATAACTTAAAGAACATACTTACAGGTCCGTGAAGTCGATGATCTTCCGTGATACCAGCATACGACTCCCATACAAAGCCTCGACACAATAACAACACACCGGCATCGCAATACAGCAATTTGAAAATATTTCAAAAATTTTGAAACCTCCAAAATCGGTTTGACTCAAAAGTCAGAAAATCATTTTCAAAAGTCACGCTACTACCGCACCGGTAGAGCCACATAACACACACGCCCGGGTTTTACGAAACCCAAGCTCCGATACCATTTTCTGTAACACCCCCAAAACCGACCGGGAATATTACAGCGTCGTGGGGCCCATATTGGAACCCACAAGGCTAAAATCATTTTCGCAAATGTTTAAAAATGTCAAAAAGCCCTTTGAAAGTACACACACACGCAGCGGATAAAAACACAGTTCAAAGAATACTGAAAGCCATTTTAAATATACACACGCAGCGGAATTATAAAAACTAGAAAGAACACTCGAATCCCAACAACTACGCCATAGCCAGTATCACCGGAAAGCTCACCCCTTCACGACCGCTACTAGCTCGAACTCCGAGTACCTAAAAGATAAAGCCCACGACGGGGTCAGTCATAATACTCAACAATGATAACGATCACATCACAAAAACAATACATATCAATGTAATTACAAGGTAAGAATAATTCCAATATGATCTCACCGAAGTAACCTTACCAACCTGTCACAACCATAACAATCAAATCTTACCATATCCCACGCCTCGTGTCCTTAAGTAATGAACAATTCAAATGTAATCACCTGTACTGTATCCGAAACACTACCAAGATTTCCAAACAGAAACATATCTCGAGTATAGAATAATCTGGTCAAGTTCGATTCTGCCGGCTGGGTCGCACAATCGGAACCCAATACTGATAGGAACTGATATCACACGATACATCTACAAATCAACTGTCCCCAAACAATGGCAAGTTCCGGATATCAATACAAAGCATGAATGCTCACATAATCAATAATGATAACAATCAATGCATCACACCAGAAATATCAATGACATGATAGTTCCACACAAGATCGACAAAGGGATCAACCACGAACGAGAATACCATGATGTGGTAACTCCAACAAGATCAATGAAGAATCAATAACCGGGAATACCGGCAATACGGCAAATCCCAACAAGGTCAATAAAAGGTCGACAACCGAGAATACCGACGACACAGTAAGGATCAACGAAGAATCAATAATCGAGAATACCGACGACACGGTAAGGATCAATGAAGAGTCAATAACCGAGAATACCGACGACACGGTAAACACTAACAAGGTCAATAAGAGTCGACAACCAGAATTACAAACGGTACGATAAACTCAAATGAGAACAATAAAGGGTCAATAACCGAGAATACTGACGACACAGTAAACTCCAATAACATCAATCAAGGAATAATAACCAAGAATACCAACGATGAGACAACTCCCAAACGGAATCAATAAGGATCAATAACGAACGAGATTACCAATGACAGGGTGAACTCCAAACGAGATTTATAAAGGATCGATATCAATGAGTTGACCATCGATATGGTAACTCCGAACGAGATTAGTAAAGGTTCAACGGCGACAGATACACGAGAGAATAAAATCGTCAACCATATACAAATCATATATACGGGGTTTCAAAGACAACCCGAATATCGAACAGACCCAATTATACATGGACTGTGAACGACCAATCAATAAGACTCAAGATGGACGTCACGATACCCTCGATCCGGACATGTGTCCATGTACAGGCCAACCACGGGTATTGATCAATACACGTCTGGTCTCGTACCTAATCAGCCTCACGAAGTACGTCTCGTGTGCACGGTTCAATATGAGGTCAAAACCAACATATGCTACACGTGCCCGTCCCGAAAATCCTACACATGAACGATCAGAACGTATCTGACTCCAGATATGCCACGATACAACATGACAACAAATCTCAAAGAATCGCATATCCATCGAGGATCAGAAGACTTCCCAAAAGAGCAACAGTAACTCGATCATGAAAGACCGACACGACCACAATGCCGTATTTCCATCAGACAACAGTCCACATCATGCTCAACAATGCATATAATATTAACACATAAACCCCAAGGCAGCAGCCAAGGGTCACGGAAGCATCTCACAGGAATACCCCGGAACATAGGTGCCATGTAGGTCTTATCCCCTAACACAGTTCATGCAATTACAAAATACCCCAAGGTCGCAACCAAGGGTCACGAAAGTATCCACACAGGAATACCCCGGAACATAGGTGTCATATAGGTCTTATCCCCTAACACATCGGCCCAACAGATCACTGCTCACAGGAAGAGCACATTACAAAACGTAACAAACAATGGTGCACACTCACCGCATGAAATATCAACACACACATGCAATAATGCAACATGATGATTATCATAATCTAACAATATTAATTTACCTCAAGTTGGAGACGCTAACCTTTCCATGACCAACCGCCCTGAATGAATACATGGTTTATCCGACAATCCAAAATGAAGTACAGTCCATAACTAATACCAAACCACCATCCCGATTTCAATATCGACACGATAAGTAACCTTGATATCCAACTTCTCATGCAGTAGACCAAATTATAATTCACGTTCCCATTTCCACTAGACATCCTTAAAATCATATACATTATGGTTTATCTTAGTCCAAAAATACCATACATACCACCATTCCGACAATTCATATATTCCATAATACCATTGCTATATGAATCATAAATGAAATGAAAACGAAATCATTTATTAACATTATGAACTGAGCAAGCATAACTTGCTTCGATACCAATTCGACGAAGCCGCTATCAATCCTGCCGTCTCCGTCTACAAGCTCCGCAGCCCCAGCTCGTCCGCAGCACAACGGTTAACTTCAACGATCACTAAACGCAACCTAATGCAATAATTAATTAACAATACGTTCAATGACAATCAACATCTGAAATGACCAACTAATCAAACTCGATGGTTCAACGATATCTCGATCATACGAAACCAACCCATATCAACTCTTAACAATACGAACACAAGCCGAAATTCGGTGTTCAATAGTCCTAACAATGTCTTCAACATATAGTTCATATAACCGCAAGAATCGTAGCAACAAAACCATAATGATCTTCATACGAATCCTTCTTCAACGATAACATCAAAATCCGAATTCAATGAGAGGATTATCAAACATACCTCTAGAAGATGACATACACAAGTAATCACTTGTTTTGAATAGCACGGTGCGAAGAAATCGACAAAGGGGAAGGGTACCGATTCAACTTCCTTCAAAAGTTCATTCCTAAATCACAATAATATCAATTCAATCACCATTCATGCGAAAATGTATAAAATTTCCCAAGTTCTACTCATTGAGGCATTTCATCGGACACTTTGAAGGCATAGTCCAATTCAATCGATTATTCAAAGAAATACTCGAATTTGTTCCACAAAACTTCAAGAGTATTGAATGATTACGAGTATACAATCAAGTTCTACCAATAATCTGAATCAAAATGGAGCAAATCGGCCAAAACACCAAGAAACTTCAAGAACATCCAAAAACTAAAAGTTCATGTGTTCTTACCTTCGATCTGGGTGGAGGATGATGTTAATCCATGATTCCAACTTCCAAAACATGTTGTTATAAGTTGATTCTACTCAAAACCATCATATTTGCTGAAGAAATCGCGGAAGGAACGAAGAAAAACGAAGAAATGAGCAGATGACTCGGTCCAGGCCTTATATAGGCCGAGACCTGCCGGCCAGTGCGGGTCCTTACGTACGTAGCCGGCCGTGGCCTACCTCACTATCCAGTTTGTTCGGCACCCTTACGTACGTAACCGGCAGCTCCCTTACGTACGTAATCGGCCATAGTGGCCGTAACCGGCCACTGCCTACGTACGTAATCGGCCAGTCCTAGCCCCCAGCGAGTCACTGCCGACCATGCTCGGCCATCCCAACGAGTCACGGCCGGCCATGCTCGGCCATCCAGGTCATCTCGGCCACGACTCGGCCAGCCGCCCCGTAACGTACGTAACACTTATTCCGTTGCGTACGTAATACGTACGTTGACTTGCTACAGTATTATACTCGTATTACGTACGTAATATACCCTGTATAACGTACGTAACTCCATCCGTTGACTCACCTGTCCACATCCGCGCCGAAAGCTGCCGACACCGGGCCCAACTGTCCGATTCCTCTTGTTACGCACGTAATACCTTACTCATAACGTACCTAACACGTACCACTTAGCGTACGTTATCTCAAAGTCTTAACGTACGTTAACAAATCCATACTTAGCCATTTCCGCCCTTGTCTGTCGTCTCAATAAACCGAACACATACACGCGACATACCGAATATATATACTCGTTCCGATAACATTTCCATACGATACATCTGATGCACGATACCCCCAATTACAACTGTCGACCAAGTACGGCAATCATACAAATACTCATACGGTATATCCGACATCGAAAAACACACCAAGCATGTAATATCCTAGAATCAAAATAACCTCGATGACATACTGGCACGACTGTCACGGTTTCCAAAATTATCCACTCATATCGTGTCGGTCCCACTCTGTACAGTACATCCCAGATAAAATAATGCGAAAAATTCATAGTGAAATTCTAGGATATTACAATATTACACACACACATACAAACACATACACCTGTATATATATATATATATATATATATATATATATATATATATATATTACACACACACATATACAAACACATACACCTGCCCGCACAAAACACACACACAGATATCAACACACATGCCGGAATCCAGCCATAACCCCAGCCCCGCCGTCTTCTTCTTACATCACCGAAAGATCCATGGCTGGCAAAATCAAAGCTCGAACAACCCGATCTAACTGGATGGGTCAATGGCTTGACCTCGTTCCGTTGCACCTCCGGCGGCCATCCCAGAAGTCGAACCGCCGGAACACAATCCCGGGGTCGAAATCCCAGTTCATTTCTAGCTCCATCTAAACCTTCTTCAAACTCCGACTAGAAACCGTCTACAAGATTGTTTGTTCCGCCATCTGACGCAATGTTGAGACAGAAAGCGAAGAGAAGAAGTGAACTCGTCGAAAAGTTGAACGAGCCGCCGTCTAAACATCTTGTCGGAAAAATCTTTTCCTGGTCTGCCACACGCGCGACATCCGTCGTCGCTCATCAGCTCCAACGAGCCTCGACCGTCTATGGTTCCATCCACTCACATCCCTTCGATAGTGTGCTCCAGTCGACGGTCGTTATCGGAGAAGGAGAGGAGGGAGGTGGGTGGTGGTTGACTCGTGCAGGGGGGTTAGGTGGGAAAGAAGGAAAAAAAAAGAAAGGGGAGAGAGAGGGTGAGAAATACGTGATTCTCTCTTCTCATATATATATATATATATATAAATAGATAGTTGGTTTATTCTGTAATATCCAGATTTATTATTGTGTATTTCATCTGTATTCGAACCCTGTATTATTCGGATTTGTGATCTTGATAATTGGAATATGATATTTCTCACATTGGTATCTTTGTACATTAGTATATCGTCATGCATAAATTTCTCATGCGAACTCGTGATAGCGCACGTTAAGAATATAGCTTAACGCGCGCTATCGGCTACAACTAGCGCACGCTACGAATGTAGGATTTGCGTGCGCTAGGCAGTCAATTATTGAGCTGGGCAGCTAGCACATGCGCCAGCCAGGACATGGGTCCGGATAAGATTCCCGCGGATGAACCTGGACAGATTTGGAGTCAACGCTTATTAGCGTGCGCTAGGAATTGTATAGTAGCGTGCGCTAATTAGCTAGTGTGCAGAAACTTTATATAAGGGACAGCACTCCATTTTCTTCTCATTTCCTTCGAGCAACCTTCGTACTTGATAGTCCAGAGAGCATTTTATCCTCCTTAAACACACTTAGAACACATCTACTTGATCATTGGAGATTGGATATTACTTGTGGTTGATCATTGAAGTGGAGTAGCACCTTGGAGTGGCATACAACCAACCGGAGTCGGATTCTACCTTTTTGGTTCAGTGATTTCGTCATATTAAGGTATGTTAATTCTATCTCCAGCCTTAGATTCGGATTCTAAAGAATAAGATGATCATACTAGCAAGATATTGAGTTCCTTTGGTGAATTATTCAACAAACATCATGTTTAGAAGAATGGAATATTTATGCTTATGATATTGTCGTTGGAACCTCGTAGTTGGAATCTTAGTACGTCAAATGATGAGAGGAACATTCTGAAGTTGATTATCCGTATGATTTATGTTGTTATATTGATCATAAACTTGGAGGTGATATCACTTTTGGTTATAAGGACTTAAGAAAGAATCATCTTAGATTGCATCCTTTCTTATAAGCTGGAATTGTTAGTTTATCTCCATGGTTAAATCGGGATGTAATGATGATATTGAAATCTAGTGCGTCGACCTTAAAAACACCAAACTTCGCATGAGGATTGAAATCAAGATGGATTATGGTGTTGTGATGATTATACGTATCCTTGTATCTCAAAGTTGTTTAATCCGTGAGATCATTTCATAAGTTATGAACATGATATGTAGATGGATAACGTACGTTAATCCCTAAGGAGTTCGTAAGTTTCATCACCGTTAGAACAAGTTTGCTGCCCAGTAATGATACTGCCATGCACGCTTAGCGTGCGCTAAGCTATGTGAATTAACGTGCGCTATCGGGTATGTTTAGCGTATGCTACGATTGGAACTTAGCGTGCATTGTATCATCAGACGAGTCAATCGACTGATCATTGGGGTACTGACCGTGCATGGTTAGCATACGCTAGGCTGCGTATAAAAGCGTGCGCTAACGAGTAGCCTTAACGTACGCTACATATGATACGTAGCGTGCGTTAAGCAAGTCAGACAAATTTCATTTTAAGAATTTCCGACCATAATTTGGATTGTTAGATGTTCATTCGACTTGAGATGAATTCTATATTATTTCTTTTGTTAAGGTTCAAGCTTGTTACGTGATTGATCGAAGGGGCGACCTTCGAGTGTTTCGTTTTCGTGGAAGTATTGTTCTTGTCTTCAAATCGAGGCAAGTACCTTATTTGTTTTATGTATTGATGTGATACATATTGTCGTGCATATATGTCGTTGTTGTATGTCCACCTCGTGTTGGTCCGACGGGATCATCGGGGGATCTATGATAGCGTGCGCTGGATCATCGGACGGGTTTTTCCACCACGGGTTGGTCTGACGGGATCATCGTGGGTTCTAGGCAGTGAACGCTGGATCGTCAGAATTACCATGTGTATGTTATGATATCATGTTGTGATTATCAGTTGTGTATGTTATTTATGAGTTTCTCGTAGGAGAAGACTCGTTGGTATTTTGTCATTTACGTTATTATTATTCTTCGTGGGATGTTGAATAATATGTTGTGGTACTTGTACTAGCATCGTTGTGCTAACCCCTTCGGGGGTGAACATTTGTTTATGTTCAGGATCCAGGAGAGCGGGGAAACAACCACTGGAGCTGCATGTGACGACGAGGGTGCAAAGTGATGTTCCGGTCGGGTTTATTATCTGTTGTTGGTTATTTAATAAGTACTCGAGTACGTCGTAATTTGTGATGTTTGGATTTCAGTGATGTATTAATATTCTCCATTTGGACATTTGTATTTTCGGTATTGAACCAGAACTGTCGTATTTTATTTCAAGTGATTTCATAAGTTGGTATCTGTCATTGTCGTTTCATTTATTCAGCCTTGTAAATTCTTATGTAAAGAATTTACGGCGCTGTAATATTCCTGAATATATCGGGGGTGCTACAGAATATGGTATCGGAGCTAAGATTATGGATATCTTGGCCATTGGGTTAAATAGGGGTCATATATGTCTTTTGCGGTAACCGGCCGCGAATAACATCAATGTACTGCCTACGTCTTCGTGCGGGCGGTGGTTGTAAGTTCCTAAACTCTATCTCGTCCTTTACATGTTATATTTCTTTGTACTTGAGCATTTGAACGGTATTGTTTCCTGTATATTGAGTATTTTTGCTTACAGTATGTTGAGAGGCGGACGTGGACGTCGTCACGGTCGCGGACGCGGACGAAGGAATGCTGAAAGGGAAGCATCACCTTCTAATCAAGCCAGTCATAGATCAGGCGAGCCACAAAGATCTATCAATAACGAACCGGAACCTGCTGTACCAGAAATCCTTCGTCAGGTGGTGAACCAGATGACTCAGTTCGCTCAGGTCGTGGACCAAATGCAGGTGGCGGTGAGATTACAGCAGGGACATAGGCAGCAAGGGATCCCAGATATGGGAAATCGAGGTGACCGATGGCTGCAAGAGGTGGCGAAGATGCAACCACCTAAATTCGACGGTATTTCCGAGACTCCTACCTGGGACCATTGGTTGAAGGATTGGAGAAAAATTTTGCCGGGATTAACTGCCCAGACGACCGGAGAGCCTCTATCGCTCAATACGTTCTGATAGGGGAAGCGTCCGAATTGTGGGAAGCTATCCGGCCTGTAGACCATGATACTGATTGGACAGAGTTTAAATTGATGATGGAAGCTCAGTACTGCCCTCGTCCTGTGAGGGAAGCCAAGGTTCGGGAGTTTTTCTCCGCTCAGCCTTCAGATGTGCCAGTATCTCAGGTAATTAAGACGTTTAACCAACAGCTGGCATTTGTTCGACATCTAGTCAGAACAGATGTTGAATTGATGATCCATTTTGATATGAGAATGAAAACAGAAATCCAGAGGTACATGTCCGGTTTTGAATGTACCACTCTACGCCAATACCAGGATAAAGCATTGGCGTACGAAATCAAGGAAGCAGCAATGGAGAAGTTTTTGGAATACAAGAGGCAGAAAGTCTCTGGTACTTTTACAGAGCACAAGAGCAGCGTGCCCCGCAAGGCCCAGTCATCCTTTCATTCTTTCAAGAAACCTACGCACCCAGTTAGGAGCGGAAAGAACTTCGGAGCAGCATCAACCATGACAGATGTCACCAGGAAATGCTTTAACTACGCTCAGACGGGGGACTATCGACAGAATTGCCCCCTACATGTCGTGACTTGTTTTGCTTGTGGACGGGAGGGACATCGTGCGGTGTTCTGTGAAGAGGCCGCAAAATCTTTTAGAGCTCGTACACCGCAGCCAGTTCAGAAGGACGCTAGTATCAAACAGACGCAACAAAGTGTACAGATGCCTCAGAATTTTGGCCGCGGACGAGGCAGAGGACAGTGGGACCGAAAGGGTACATCGAGTGCCGGATCTGTTCCCCCACGTCTGTACGAGATGAGGAGAATAGACGATCAGGATGCTGCTGTCGCATCAGGTACTGTTCAGATCCTTTCCCAGTCAGTTAGCGTTTTATTCGATACAGGAGCTACGCATTCATTTATATCCTTGTCTTGTGTAAATCGTTTGAATATTTCTGGTTTTCATAATTGTGAACCTTATGTTGTTGGTTTACCGAGTGGAGAGAGGATTGTTGGAAACTTAGAAACTAAAGATTTCCCTGTATCAGTTGGAGGCAGAGAGTGGCTCTCAAATCTGATTATGATAGAAATGCAAGGAGACGACCTGATACTCGGAGACGATTGGCTTAATCGATATGGAGCTATTGTAAACTACCGAAGGAAGAATATCTCGCTGATCGCTGACGATGGTTCCGAAATATTGTTTGAAGGATGGAAACCAGGAAGCTCAGGAAAGT
Organism: Orobanche coerulescens; assembly: GCA_033398695.1. NCBI lineage: Eukaryota > Viridiplantae > Streptophyta > Magnoliopsida > Lamiales > Orobanchaceae > Orobanche > Orobanche coerulescens. The sequence goes on along the minus strand of CM065805.1, from coordinate 20,029,072 downwards.
TGATCAAGGTGATGAAAAGTCACAAATTGTTGAAGCAGTGTCTGGGATCTTTGGTGCTATGCAATGAAGAAAGAAGACGAAATTGTGGAACTATCATCCATTCCTGTTGTGAACGAATTTCCGGATGTATTTCCTAACGAGTTACCTGGACTACCTCCACGATGGGATGTAGAATTCAACATTGAGCTGGAACCCGGAGCTATACCAATTTCTAAGGCGCCGTATCGTATGGCACCTACTGAGATGTACGAACTGAAAAAGCAGCTGGAGGAGTTATTGGACAAAGGCTATATCCATTGACGTTTCACCACACAGGAGCGCCAGTTCTTTTTGTCCAGAAGAAGGATAGATCGCTTCGACTGTGTATTGACTATCGAGAACTGAACAAAATGACGATTAAGAACAAATATCCGTTGCCACTGATCGATGATTTGTTTGACCAGTTACAAGGAGCAATGGTATTTTCTAAAATCGATCTGAGATCAGGATATCATCAGCTGAGGATTAAGGAATCTGATATTCCGAAATCAGCATTCAGAACTCGCTACGGACACTATGAGTTTGTAGTGATGCCGTTTGGTCTCACTAACGCACCTGCTGTATTCATGCAATTGATGAAGCGAGTGTTCATCGAATATTTGGATAAATTTGTGGTGGTGTTCAATGATGACATTCTAGTTTATTCCAAAAACCCGGAAGAACATGCGCAGCATTTGCGGATTGTATTAGAACTTTTGAGAAGCGAGCAATTGTACGCCAAACTTTCTAAGTGTCAATTCTGGCTAAGGGAAGTAATGTTCCTCGGCCATGTGGTATCAGATAAAGGAGTCCAAGTAGATCCTCAGAAGATCGAAGCAGTTATGGATTGGAAGCCTCCAAAGAACGTGAAAGAAGTCCGGAGTTTCTTAGGACTTGCTGGATATTATCGTCGGTTCGTGGAAGGGTTTTCCAAAATTTCCTGCCCACTTACTCGACTCCAGCAGAAAACTCAAAAGTTTGAGTGGAACGAGTTGTGCCAGAATAGCTTTGATGAATTGAAGAAGAGATTGACAACAGCACCGATTTTAACACTTCCACAGGGAACTGGAGGATTTATAGTTTACAATGATGCTTCGAACCAAGGACTCGGATGTGTATTGATGCAGAATGATAAGGTGATTGCTTATGCGTCACGATAGCTGAAACCTTATGAAGTGAATTACCCAACACATGATTTGGAGCTAGAAGCAGTAGTTTTTGCTTTGAAAATCTGGAGACATTACCTGTACGGGACTCACTGTCAGATCTTTATGGATCACAAGAGTCTCAAATACATCTTCAGTCAGAAAGAGTTGAACATGCGGCAAAGAATATGGTTAGAACTGATTAAGGACTACGACTTGGAAATTTTGTATCATCCAGGCAAAGCGAATGTAGTGGCAGATGCACTTAGCCGCAAGCCTATTTCTATCCAGATGCTGGAGACTCTGACCTCCCAGCTCAGCATTCAACGAGAGATGATTCGAGAAGGAATTGAAGTGTGGTTACAAAGAGTCCAAGGACAACTGTGCGTGATGGAAATAACTTCATCATTAACCGAAGAGATCAAATCTAAGCAGGCAAATGATCCTTTAATGATTCGATTACATGATGAAGTGATCAAGGGGAAGGCCCCCAGATTCGTAATTCATGATGATGGAGTTTTGAGATTTCAGAACCGACTCTGCGTTCCCGATGTCGATGTTCTGAAAAAGATGATTATGAAGGAAGCTCACAGTTCGCCCTATTCTATCCACCCGGGCACCAGTAAGATGTATAAGGACTTGAAGCAGAATTTCTGGTGGGGCAATATGAAGAAAGATGTAGCGGACTATGTTTCGAAATGCTTGACTTGTCAGCAGGTTAAGATCGAGCATCAATGACCTGCCGGAATGTTGAAGCCGCTCCCAATTCCTGAATGGAAATGGGAGGACATATCGATGGACTTTATCACTAGTATGCCGAGAACCAAGACAGGAATGAATATGATTTGGGTGATAGTTGATCGTTTAACCAAATCAGCTCATTTTCTAGGCATTAAGGAAACGTGGGGACTAGAGAGGTTGGCACGGGTATTTATTTCAGAGATAGTCCGACTGCATGGTACGCCGAAGACCATTATTTCTGACCGAGACGGTCGCTTTGTATCACATTTTTGGAAAGCAGTCCATAAGGCCTTGGGGACCGAATTGAACTTCAGTACAGCTTATCACCTGCAGACTGATGGACAATCCGAAAGGACCATTCAAACGGTGGAAGACATGCTGAGGGCCTGTGCCTTAGATTGGTCAAACAATTGGGAAGTTCATCTGCCGTTGATTGAATTTACCTACATCAATAGTTGGCATGCTTCCACTAAAATGGCACCGTTTGAGGCATTATATGGGAGGAGGTGCAGATCGCCCCTATGTTGGGACGATTCATCAGACTTGATTGGGATAGAACCGGAGTTGATCGTGCAGACACGAAAGAAGATAGCCTTGATTCGTGAAAGGCTATTGACCGCCCAGAGTCGACAGAAATCTTATGCGGACGTACGCCGTCACCCATTGGAGTTCAGTAGTGGAGACCACGTACTTTTAAAGGTTTCTCCTACTTGGAGAATTTTTCGTTTTGGAAGGAAGGGAAAGCTGAGTCCGAGATATATCGGACCATTCGAGATCCTTGAGAGAGTTGGAGAGTTGGCATACAGATTGGCATGGCCGCCGTCGTTGAGCCATGTTCATAACGTTTTTCACGTATCCCAGTTACGGAGATATATACCGGGTCCTAGTCATGTCATTGATTACGGCGATATCGAAGTCGCTCAGAATGGGACGTTTGAAGAAAGATTGGTCAGGATACTCGAGAGTCGAGTTAAGCAGTTGAGGAACAAACCAATCGCTTTGGTCAAAGTTCAGTGGTCACGCCACGGAGTGGAAGAAGCCACTTGGGAAACGGAAGATAGCATGAAGTCCATATATCCAGAGTTATTTTCGTCTTGAGTTTCAGGATGAAACTCCTTTTTAGTAGGAGAGTATGTAATATCCGTATTTATTATTATGTATTTCATCTGTATTCGAACCCTTTATTATTCGGATTTGTGATCATGATAATTGGAATATGATATTTCTCACATTGGTATCTTTGTACATTAGTATATCGTCATGCATAAATTTCTCATGCGAACTCGTGATAGCGCACGTTAAGAATGTAGCTTAACGCGCGCTATCGGCTACAACTAGTGCACACTACGAATGTAGGATTTGCGTGCGTTAGGGAGTCAATTATTGAGCTGGGCGGCTAGCACATGCGCCAGCCGGGACATGGGTCCGGATAAGATTCCCGTGGATGAACCTGGACAGATTTGGAGTCAACGCTTATTAGCGTGCGCTAGGAATTGTATAGTAGCATGCGCTAATTAGCTAGTGTGCAGAAACTTTATATAAGGGACAGCACTCCATTTTCTTCTCATTTCCTTCGAGCAACCTTCGTACTTGATAGTCCAGAGAGCATTTTATCCTCCTTAAACACACTTAGAACACATCTACTTGATCATTGGAGATTGTATATTACTTGTGGTTGATCATTGAAGTGGAGTAGCACCTTGGAGTGGCATACAACCAACCGGAGTTGGATTCTACCTTTTTGGTTCAGTGATTTCGTCATATTAAGGTATGTTAATTCTATCTCCAGCCTTAGATTCGGATTCTAAAGAATAAGATGATCATACTAGCAAGATATTGAGTTCCTTTGGTGAATTATTAAACAAACATCATGTTTAGAAGATTGGAATATTTATGCTTATGATATTGTCGTTGGAACCGCGTAGTTGGAATCTTAGTACGTCAAATGATGAGAGGAACATTCTGAAGTTGATTATCCGTATGATTTATGTTGTTATATTGATCATAAACATGGAGGTGATATCACTTTTGGTTATAAGGACTTAAGAAAGAATCATCTTAGATTGCATCCTTTCTTATAAGCTGGAATTGTTAGTTTATCTCCATGGTTAAATCGGGATGTAATGATGATATTGAAATCTAGTGCGTCGACCTTAAGAACATCAAACTTCGCATGAGGATTGAAATCAAGATGGATTATGGTGTTGTGATGATTATACGTATCCTTGTATCGCAAAGTTGTTTAATCCGTGAGATCATTTCATAAGTTATGAATATGATATGTAGATGGATAACGTACGTTAATCCCTAAGGAGTTCGTAAGTTTCATCACCGTTAGAACAAGTTTGCTGCCCAGTAATGATACTGCCATGCACGCTTAGCGTGCGCTAAGCTATGTGAATTAACGTGTGCTATCGGGTATGTTTAGCGTACGCTACGATTGGAACTTAGCGTGCGTTGTATCATCAGACGAGTCAATCGACTGATCAGTGGGGTACTGACCATGCATGGTTAGCGTACGCTAGGCTGCATATAAAAGCGTGCACTAACGGGTAGCCTTACGTAGCGTGCGTTAAGCAAGACAGACAGATTTCATTTTAAGAATTTCCGACCGTAATTTGGATTGTTCATTCGACTTGAGATGAATTCTATATTATTTCTTTTGTTAAGGTTCAAACTTGTTACGTGATTGATCGAAGGGGCGACCTTCGAGTGTTTCGTTTTCGTGGAAGTATTGTTCTTGTCTTCAAATCGAGGCAAGTACCTTATTTGTTTTACGTATTGATGTTATACATATTGTCGTGCATATATGTCGTCGTTGTATGTCCACCTCGTGTTGGTCCGACGGTATCATCGGGGGATCAATGCTAGCGTGCGCTGGATCATCGGACGGGTTTTTCCACCACGGGTTGGTCTGACGGGATCATCGTGGGTTCTAGGCGATGAGCATTTGGATCGTCGGAATTACCATGTGTATGTTATGATATCATGTTGTGATTATCAGTTGTGTATGTTATTTATGAGTTTCTCGTAGGAGAAGACTCGTTGGTATTTTGTCATTTACGTTATTATTATTCTTCGTGGGATGTTGAATAATATGTTGTGGTACTTGTACTAGCATCGTTGTGCTAACCCCTTCGGGGGTGAACATTTGTTTATGTTCAGGATCCAGGAGAGCGGGGAAACAACCACTGGAGCTGCATGACGACGAGGGTGCAGAGTGATGTTCCGGTCGGGTTTATTATCTGTTGTTGGTTATTTAATAAGTACTCGAGTACGTCGTAATTTGTGATGTTTGGATTTTAGTGATGTATTCATATTCTCTATTTGGACATTTGTATTTTCGGTATTGAACCAAAACTGTCGTATTTTATTTCAAGTGATTTCATAAGTTGGTATCTGTCATTGTCGTTTCATTTATTCAGCCTTGTAAATTCTTATGTAAAGGATTTACGGCGCTGTTATATTCCTGAATATATCGAGGGTGTTACATATTCGACCCAACAAGGTTTGATTATAAATTAACCGAGTAAAAACGAATCAATCTGAGGTCCATTATTTCATCCCCTGTTTCGATTATCCGATTAATTCATACTGCGTCCGATAAAACCAATAACTCACCAATACTTTAGTCCAACATCTCAGAGTCCGCCCGACTTTTAAATAATCAGCTAATAAAATAAAATAAAAAAAAATTATATCTCCAAAATTCGAGTTTAAAATTCTCGGACATTACACAACAAAGCATGAGATATTACATATTAATGCTTGGCAAAGACAATTGTCAAAAATTAGAAACATTTTTATTCTTTTTATAAAGTCACTGAGAACAAAACTTCACAACTGTTATGTGTGTTACTTATTCATGTTTATTAACAATTCTATGAAACATATATACACATGCATATGAGTACAAGTCGGGTACAAAGCAAATGAGAATAACTGTGTGTTAATGGAATACTGTGCATGGAATTCAATCATAATAACTATGCATTAAGTAAATACTTTGCATGTAGTATTTGTGCATCTATACCTCAACAATATCTTCAAGTGGTGGTATCTCAACTTTCTATGTATCCTTGGTTTTTGAAACTCATGATATATCCACTTTTACTTTTTAGATTCCTCAATCTGTAATGGGTTGTCAACAAAACCCCTCCCAAATCCCCCTAATCTTATCTCCTTCAAACTTCTTTCTCTTACAAGATCACGCGTCCAACAAACGCTGGAAGGCAAAGCCCTTGGCACACCTCGATTATACAGTTTTATTCTGTCCACATAAATTACCTACATCAAGAAGATAAACAATGAAATATAACAGCAATAAGATAAAAATATTAATGATTTAATGATGAAAGTTACAAATTATCTTACAGTGAGAAACAATAGTGGCTCATTGAACTGCGTTTTGTTGGTATTCTGTCACTGGGCTCGATTTGTAATCAAAGTTTTCAAAGATATATTCACACCAATTTAACTTTCCAATGCTACCAACATCCCCAAGCACTTCATATTGAGGGGTTTAAATATCTTCTTACTCACCTCATCGACTTATTAAAAAACCTCTGCCATATTACAAGGAGTTCACAATTTTTTTATTTTTTTCTCAACAATTCTTTCACCCTTGGGAAAACCCCACACTCGTTCAATATTTTCATCCCATAAATGTATTTCTTTACCATTTTGCAGTATCAACTTAGTGCTCCCTGGATTAAAATTATCAAGAGTCCAATAGGTCAACTAGGAAAGCAACTCTTTATTTTCGAATGTAAAATACTCCCAAAACCCACAATCAACAAGTGCCTTTTTTGTTCATCTGTTAATCTATCAATTGTATCAACCAATACTTTTGAGGTGGCTCTTGTAGCAAAAGGCGAAATCCCTCGCCCCCAGGGCCCCCAACCCCCGGCCCGACAGGGATTGGTGGAGGAATTAAATCATGGTAACTCAACGGCCCACTAGGTGGGAGGAACAGTGTCTGGTGCCCACAAGGAGCTATCCCCCACATTGGAGGGATAAAACTCCCACACTGCGGCTGCCAGGACTCGAACCTGCGTCCTTGTAGCAATCTGCCACCCAGGAACCAGTTGAGCTGCCCATGCGAACACTTTTGAGGTGGCTCTAGTACCTAGCTTATGAAGGTTATTGTTGGTTTTGCCAATTCTCATTAGTATTTTACTATCAATATCATCTTCAAATTCACTATCAAGTTTGCAATCCTCTTTACTTCGTTTTGCTTTGTTTTCACTCATAATGGAGCTTTCTTTTCTTTTCTAAAGTCAACAAACAAATACACAAACACAAGTAACAGTTACTGCCATATGGATAAGCACTTAACAACTTGACTAGACTTTTAAGAGTTATAACTTACTACGAAGTTGAACAATATTATCTTTGCATCTGAACATATGAAAAACCACTTAACAAAATAACTAGACTATCAATATTTATAACGTTTTGTGCAGTTGGACCATATTATTTTTGCATTTCGACAATACTATTTAAGCAAACACAGATATACTGGGCAACTTGATTATGATTTGAACTTTTATAAATTATTTTGCACTTGGATAATATTATCTTTGCATTGCCAAACATTATTCATTAATACCATCTCATAACACAAGAGTCTATTTAATTATAAATGCACTCAAAATAAACTGAAATGCAGAGAAGTAGCTAATAGCCTAAACTGATTTTCAGAAGAATAACTTAATAACTAAACTATTAGCAAACTAAAAAAATTCGTTAATATTAACGCATGACACAAAAGAGTCTATTCAACTACAAATGGATTCATAGAAAGTTGAATTGTAGAGAAACAACTTATAGCCTAAACTGATTTGTAGAAGAATAACTTAATAACTAAACTCTAAGCATACTAAAAATGAAGTTTTTTTACATAATAAGTAGGAGAATTCTAAAAAAAAGTTAAATTTACTTATGTATGCAATAATCAAAACTAAAAAATAAAAGTGATAGTAATGAAATATGAGAATTATGGAGAAGGTTAATTTTACTTCAATTACATAAACCAAAAAAAAAAAAAAAAAAACTCACAGTATTAATAACAAATAAACAGAAAAAACAAGGATACTAAGTCATACTTAGTCCAGAGTTGCTTCTTCATCGATGCTTCAAACACAAACCTGAAATATAACAAAGTAACATGAATCGACAGAAAGAAATTCCCGCTAAACGAAAAAGGAAGAAGGAAAAGAACCGTTGATGGATTGCGGCTAGGTTAAGTTTAGGTGTGTTGAGAATTTGTTGGCTATAATAAAAGAAAAGTTTGGAAGGTTATCCCACATTGGTGGAATAATGAAAGGTGGAAGGAACGGCTATAAAAAAGAGTCAAGGTTAAGGATTAAAATGCACCAATTAAATACACTTTAAGTATTTAATTCTTCTTTCTTTCTTTCTCTTGTCTTAGAGTGTGAAAGGTGTGAGTTAAATCTTTGGAGAGTGTGGGTATAATTGGGGGGTTGGCTTGAGAGATTATAGCTGTGTGATTGTAATAATTTTTCACATAGTGGAGTTTTCTCTCTGAAGGCCCGTGGTTTTTCTCCGATTTTGGAGTTTTCCACGTATATTATTGTGTTATTTATTTTTCTCTATTTTCATTCTTTGGGAGGCTTGTTGGGAATTTTGAGGCCGTTTTCCCAACAACTGGTATCGGAGCCCCGGGTTCGGGGAGGTCTCGGTTTTAGAGGTTTGGAGTATGCTCTGTGGTTGAAGCTTTGCCTGATCTTCCACATCAGAAACAAATTTCTATTGGTCGTATTAGAGGGTGTCTTGGTATTTCAGAGGTTCGGAGTATGCTCTGTGGTTGCAGCTTTGTCTGATCTTCCACATTAGAAACGAGGATTCTGTTGGGTTTGAGACACGGATACGATGTCAAGGTTCAGTCCCATGAGGTTCGATGTAGAGAAGTTTGACGGAAGGATCAATTTTGGCTTGTGGCAAGTTCAAGTCAAGGATGTCTTGATTGATCCGGATTACACAAGGCGTTGAGGGGAAACCAAAGACTGTTTCCAGCGATGATAAAAGCGGGACCAGTAAAGGCGATGATGAAGAATGGGATGATATGGATTTGAGAGCGGCAAGTGCTATTCGTTTGTGTCTGGCAAAGAATGTGCTTGCTAATGTGCATGGGTTGTCAACAGCAAAAGAGCTTTGGGAGAAGCTTGAACAGTTGTACCAAGGCAAGGGCATCTCGAATCGGTTGTATCTCAAGGAGCAGTTTCATACTCTACGTATGGATGGAGGTACAAAAATTTCAGATCATCTGAGTGTTCTTAATGGTATCGTCTCGGAACTGGAGGCTATCGGAGTGAAGGTAGAAGATGAGGATAAAGCGTTGAGGCTCGTATTATCTTTGCCATCTTCCTATGAACATATGAAGCCTATTCTGATGTACGGGAAAGAGACCCTGAAGTATGAAGATGTTACTAGCAAACTCCTGTCCGAGGAGAAAAGACTGGAAGGTAGCAGCAATACTTCATCAGAAGGTGCGGTTTTGATTTGTAGGAACGGGAAGAAGAAAAACTCTTGAAGTATCGATGTCTTTGGAAGTGTGGACGATCTGGGCATGTCAAGAGAAATTGTCAGTGGAGCGGATTCGGCAAAAGCTCCAGTCTGCTAACAATGTCTCGTCTTGCACGGATGAAGAATTCTTTTGAGAAGTTGTCATCCCCATGGTATGCCCGTTACCATGGAATGGGATGTGTCCTTTTGTTAGCGGGTTCACTGATTTACACATGGGCATTGGGTTGGCATTGATGCAAGATGTGTGGTGAAGATTGATGTCGAGGGATGATGAACTTCCGGGTGGCCAACAGGGAAGTTGTACCTTAAACCTTTCAGCAAGTTTTTCGACATGTGCCGAGGTAAAATTCTTAGAATGGATTATTCTAAGTGGTGATACTCTTTTATGGTGGAGTATGATAGTTCTATGATTTGAGAATTATGATTGTTGGTTCAAACAATGGTTGTCGGTGTGACAGCGGAGACTTTCTTTTATTTAGCCAAGGTGGAGTTTGTTGAGAATTTGTTGGCTATAATAAAAGAAAAGTTTGGAAGGTTATCCCACATCGGTGGAATAATGAAAGGTGGAAGGGACTTCAAGCCTATAAAAAGAGGTCCAAGGTTAAGGATTAAAATGCACCAATTAAATACACTTTAAGTATTTAATTCTTCTTTCTTTCTTTCTCTTGTCTTAGAGTGTGAAAGGTGTGAGTTAAATCTTTGGAGAGTGTGGGTGTAATTGGGGGGTTGGCTTGAAAGATTATAGTTGTGTGATTGTAATAATTTTTCACATAGTGGAGTTTTCTCTCTGGAGGCCCGTGGTGTTTCTCCGGTTTTGGAGTTTTCCACGTATATTATTGTATTATTTATTTTTCTCTATTTTCGTTCTTTGGGAGGCTTGTTGGGAATTTTGAGGCCGTTTTCCCAACAAGGTGGAGCACTTCTGGGCAGGAACGGAGAACGGCTGAAGTCGCCCAAAAAAATAGCCGAATATAAGGAAAATATCAGATGGGAACCGAAGAAAAAAAGTGAAAACCGTCTGAGAAATGGAACTTCTAGGCAAGGCGCGACAATCTCGGACGTATCGTTTATGGAAAATGGGTTTTTACATTAATGCCTATTTTCTATTTAATTTAGGTGATATTATATTAAGAAATCAAGATAATTAGGACTGTTGATTATTTTTAATCCATGACTAGGATTTAGCCCTACTTTCCTACTTTAAGGATTGGTTCCCATTTGAATCAGATCCTATATATAATTTTTAATTTCAATATATATCCCACATCATCAAAACTCAAATCTAAACCAAATCAAACCAATCAAACCAAACATACCTAGTATATCCCGCTCAGAGCAGAGCAGGGTTTGGGGAGGGTAAGATGTACGCAGACCATGCCCCTACTTTTTACGGTAGGAGGCTGTTTCCGTGAAGACCCTCAGCTTAGTGCACATCAAAATATTAAGTATTATATACAAAGAAGCATACGATTCGAAAAAGCTCAAAACCATACCTAAGCTCATGGCTTAATTCACATGAGACTTACCTAGGGGGACTTTGGCTACTACACTCTCGATGCACGCTGCTCTACCAGAAGAGAATTTGACTCTGCGCACAGCTCCCTGTTAAACAAAAATTCTAGGTCAAAACTAACCGAGACAACCCAATCCTGAGGCTCTCTACTACAGAACCGCTCCCAAAAAGGGAATCCACAACTCTGATCTGGTGCCTCCAAGAACACCTATCAACAGTCATGGTCTCGAATAAGTTTAAGGCCTTCAAATCTAATCTCAGCTGCTCCTCCCACGTCCTACTCGGTCTGCCTCTTCTCCTCCCCCCTACAACCAATAAACTCTCGAACCTCCTCACCGGAGCAGAGGCCTGCCTCCTACACACATGGCCAAACCATCTCAATCTCCCTTCCCTAACTTTCGCTGAAATGGGTGCCACTTCTAGCGCGTTCCTATAAACCTCGTTCGGGATTTTATCCAACATTGTGCGACCACACGATCAACGTAACATTCTCATTTCATCCGCTTCCAACTTGCTCTCAAGCGACTTCTTGCCCAACATTCGGAGCCATACAACATTGCAGGTCTGATTGCCGCTCTATAGAATTTACCCTTCAACTTTAGAGGGATTTTCTTGTCGCACAGGACCCCTGTCGCTGCTCTCCACCTTAGCCACCCCGCCTTGATACGATGAGTGACATCATATTCACACTCACCTTCCTTCTGAATGATCTAACCCAAACACTTGAACTTATCCGTACGAGGTACGATCTGATAATTACCTCTACTTCTTCCTCGATGGTCTCACCACTAAAGCTACACCAGAGATACTCGGTCTTAGACCGGCTCACATGAAAGACCTGTGATTCTAACTTAGACCTCCATAACTCCAACTTCGAGATCACCTCCCTCCTCTACTCCGCCACTAACACAATGTCGTCAGCAAAAAGCATACACCACGGGACACCATCTTGAATCCTCCACGAAATGTTGTCAAGGATTAGAGTGAAGAGAAGAGGGCTTAGCGCCGACCCCTGGTGTAGCCCTATCTCAACCGGGAAATACTGGTGTCACCAACTAGGGCCCTAATGCAAGTCCTAGCTTGGGAGTACATGTCTTGGATCGCCCTAATATACGGCGATGACACCCTCCTCTTTTCTAGACTCCTCCAAATAACATCACGCGGAATGCTATCATAAGCCTTCTCTATATCAATGAACACTATATGGAGGTCCTTACGCCGCTCTCTAAACTTCTCCATAAGGCGCCTGAAGAGATGAATGGCCTCCGTCGTGGACCTCCCCGACATGAAGCCAAATTGGTTCTCTGAGTCTCAACTCCTCTTCTAACCCTGCATTCCACCACTCTTTCCCAAAGTTTCAAAGTGTGACTGAGGAGTTTAATACCCCGATAGTTACTACAACTCTGAGCATCGCCTATGTTCTTGAAAAACGGCACCACAATACTACGCCTCCACTCCGTCGGTATCTTAGAATCTCTGAGGAGGATGTTGAAAAGTTCTGCTAGCCACTGAACTCCAACTTCCCCCAGACAAATCCACACCTCAATAGGGATCTGATCCGGGCCTACAGCCTTAGCTCTACCCATCTTCATTAGGGCACCCTTTACTTCTTCCTTGCTGATGCACTCACAGGAACTTAACGAATGAGCAGAAGATAGACTAACTTCTTGCACCACCGGTCGCTTCCCCTAGCCTCGTTGAAAAGTTCAAAAAAAATACCTATTCCACCTCTCCTTAATAGCCACATCGTTCACTAACACTTGACCCAAATCATCCTTAATAAACTTAACGGGACCTAGGTCGCACCGCCCTTTTTCCCTAACTTTCGCTAGTTAAAAAATAGCATTCGCTCCTTCTTGGTGTCTAGGCGCTTGTACATCTCCTCGTATGCCTCACTTTTAGCCTTAGCCACTGCCTTCTTAGCCTCTCTTTTCACCACCTTGTAAGCTACAATCTTCAAGACTCTCTCCTCCCCAGCACTAACCGACAAAAGCTCCTTAAATAGTGCTTGTTTATCCTTAACTTTCTTTTGAACCTTCTCATTCTACCACCATGCCTCCCTAGGTCCACTAGACCTGCCCGAAGAAACCCCTACATCCTTCTCGCCCACACTCCTAATAGCATTGCCCATGCTGATCCACATAAGGTTAGCATCGTCCCCCCGCAAAAAACCTCCTTCGCGGGTCGGAGACTCCCTGAATTCTGTCGCCTTCTCACCCTTCAGATCCTTCCATAGAATCCTAGGTCTAGCTACTCTAGCCCTGCTAACAACACGTCCTCCCATGGATAAATCCATAGCCAGCAATCGGTGTTGAGAAGCACAGGCCTCGTTCCGGAACACCTTGCAGTCCACGCATGCCCTAGCATCGCGACTGCGCAAAAGAAGGTAGTCAATTTGCGTGTTGTGCCCCCACTACCGAAAGTGATGAGGTGCTCAACTCTCTTCTGAAAAATAAAGTTAGCAATTTCCAACTCATGCGCAGTGGCAAACTCTAACAGCGCTGAACCTCCTGCATTCCTAACTCCGAAGCCGAAACCCCATGAGCACTATGGTAACCATCCACCCCCTCACCAATGTGCCCATTGAAATCGCCCCCCAAAATAATAAATTGGCGTTCGGAATACTCCCGACCAACTCATCTAAACAGACCCAAAAAGCTTCCTTAACAAGCACACCCAAACCAACATGGGGACATACGCACAGACCACGTTAACCACCTTCTCCCCAACCACCACTCTAACAGACATAATCCTATCGTTACACCTCTTCACTTCCACGACGTTATCCTTAAGCACCTTAGACAAAAGAATACCCACGCCATTATTCGAGTTAGCCAGGCCTGAATACCACAATTTATAATTGTTCGTCTCCTTGGACTGCGCCCCCTTCCACCTAGTCTCCTGAATACAAGCCACATCAACCCTTCTCTTACCCAAAACAGCCACGAGCTCCAAAAGCTTACCAGTCAAGGTACTCAAATTCCAACTACCAACCCACAAAACAGCGCGACATCGACCAACACACAACACAAACGCACTACGAAAAATACAATGTGGCAGTGAGTAGCAAAAATGAAAATATGATGAGAATGTAAAAGCAAATTTATAAGCAGGCAAACCGCAGAGAAATCACAGTAAATATTAGATATATGGCTGACAATAATGAAATTTAACAAAAAAGGACAATGATATCAGCCTTCGGGACAACTTAGAAAAGAGGAAGCCTTGGAGAGGATTCCGAGCAGCTTGAAAACCTGCCAAACAGACAGCTATATGCTATATGCTATACTATTGTTAGATGGGAGGGGAGGGAATGAATGCAGCGATGATTTATTATTATTATTATTCCGGCGGTACGCCGGCCAGAAATGGCCAACAATATTCACGTGACACTGATGTACTATCTTATTATATGTGAATGACTATTATGCTCCTAATATAATTATGTAATTACAATCGTGTCATCTGAAGTTTTCTATAAATAGAACTTCAGTTATTAATAAAAATCATATCTGATAATCATTCTCTCTATTTTCTCTCTAAAATCTCTCTCCCTATAATATACAATTTTATAACACGTTATCAGCACGACTCTACCGTTTGACTAATATGGACGAGAGTATGCTCTAGAGTTGCATCTTACGTCTGATCATCTATATCAAATCAAGATCAAAAATCCGCTCAAGATCACTCAAAATCCGCTCAAAATCAACTCATGTCATTCTAAAATTCACAAATTTCTATTCTTTCACAACAGACCTCAAGACCTAAACCCACACACCCATAGATTCATTTCACTGCAACTCAAAGATGGAAACTCCATTCAATTATTCCACCTATTATTCTATTACTCCTTTTAAACGAATAAACGAAAATAAAATTTCTAAACTAATAATGACTGTGAATCCACGCACCACTGGTGTAACTGTATTCATTGTAATTGCCGATTGCTATGGTTTCATTAAGCTTCCTTCTAAAATTCATCAATCCTCCTCCGGCGTATCACCTGTGAGCAGATTCAGCGGGAAGAAGCACTACTCGTCCAGAAGCTGCTCGGATGATCCCACATCTTGCTCAGGACAGCCTTTGGGGGGGAGATTTTTTCAATTTTCTTTTCCAAAATTTTCTAAAATTTTCTGAGTTTTCAATTTCTAAGAAAACTGTTGAAAACTAGGGATTCCAAATATGCAAATAGAATTTATCAGTTTTCTACTTTTTTAGTTTTATAAATTATATACTGTTCCGGGAAATCCTTCCCGTATTGGTGTCTTACCTAATACTAGTTGTAGGGGATAAGAGTTATGGAAGGTTCTAGACTCTTCCATAAGTAGTAGGATACCTTAACTAGGAATCCTATGTATGGAAAGACTCTCTTTGTAATGCCTATATAAAGGCCCCTCTATTCATTGTTATCAATACAATTGATTTGATGTCTTTACTTTTCTTCTCAAACACGTTATCAGCACGTAGCTCGAACGAAAAAAAAAAATCGGCCAACCCTCCGCCGCCCGACTGCCCGCCGCCGCGACCACCGCCGCCCGCCCGTACCCGGTGCCCGCTGCCACGGCCGCCCGCTGCCACTACTGCCACCACACCACCGCCCGGCTGCCGCCACGCTGCCATGCGCGATTCTTGCCACCGCCTACCACGCGGTGCCACGCCTACCGGCTTGATGCCACCGCCTACAGCCGCCCGGTGCCACCGCCTACCGGCTTGATGCCACCATTGCCACTGCCAGCCAAACACAGCACCCGCCCAGCCGGCCATCGCCCGCCACTTTCTTGCCCAGCCCCGCCATGCCCCGACACCGCCGTCGCCAGCCAACGCCCGCCGCCAACCACAATGCCGCCGCTTGGCAACCACCGCCGCGAAGCCGCCAGCCGCCCGCCCACCACTGCCTATCGGCCGCCGCCAACCACCACCGCCATTGCCAATGCCGATCCAGATCGGCCTAGAACATCACCGCCGGACCGCCGCCAACCTCCGCCGCCGTCGACCGCCGCCGGCCAGCTCCAGCCCAGCCAAGTCCGACCTGGTTCCGACTCTCGGACCAAAACCCGAACATCAACTTATCTTCGGAAGCAGCCAAAATTGCGCCTCCGGTTTCACGTCGTCGCATCGAGTACCAACCGGTAGATCGAAGCACACCACAAATTCAGCACGTGCCTAATTTTATAATCGAGGTAACTATTTGACTTGTCCCTTTTCAATTCTCTCCTTTTTGGGAATTTTTCTTTTGGGGACACGGGTCTTTGGGTTCTTTATCTCCCACGCTACTTTGCGGTGGATGAGACCGCGAGAGAAGTCGGTATCTCTGCGTGTCGAAGAAAACTGTGTGACGATCCTGGGGGAGTCACGGAATTGTTGAAAAGTCGATACTTGTGGTTGTTGCATACACCACGTATCTGGGTCTGGTGCGATCTGATATCGCCGTTTTTTGTCGACTTTACTAAACAACAATTAAGGGAAATAAATCGAGTAACGGTTATGTTACACGCTTTTAAAAGCATCGATTGTGACCGTTTACATTGTCACTGAAAATCCAACAAGACTAACTTCCTCTTGTTTATATCTTGTAGATGGCACAAAGCTCCAATGTTCATCCGGAGTTCGACATCCTTGACCATGCTGGTAAGGAGTACCATAGGTGGGTCTCAGACGTTCGCTTGGCGTTCGTTGGTAAGAGATTTACAACCACCATCTTTCCCTCTAACGAGCCTACCGCTCAAGAACTGAGCGAGGAAACCAAGGCTAATGCACTGATGTACTTGCGTATACATATACATCCGTTGTTGAAAAAGTGTTATATGAACTTGCAAACTCCCAAAGAACTATGGGATACACTCGAACAACGATTTAATAATGTGCATGATCAGCGCTTCCCCGAATTGCAACTTCAGTGGGAGCAAATTCGATTTTTGGATTATGCGAATGTGGAAGCCTATAATCAAGCTATCCTCGATCTTCGCGCTGATCTTGGTTTTTGTGGTGTCAAGAAGTCTGATCAAGATTTGATCGAGAAGACTCTTAACATGTTTCCGGTGGGAGCAAGTGTGATTGCTCATCAGCTGCGCGTTGCCTATGAGGAAGGGAGAATTAAAAATTTTAGTGACCTTATCTCCCACCTCGCGAAAAAAAAAAGGCACCATGAGATTATTCTCAATAGCAATGCGCGCCCAGCTGGTACGAAACCGATTCCAGAAGTGAATCATGCTACCCACAGGAAAGCACCACGACAAAATAGAAAAGGCAACGCTACTCAGTTTTTGCAAGCACCACGGGTGCATGACTCGAGCAAGCGAGGGAAAAGACGAGGTCGTCGTTCCAATGTGTGGAAGAGGCAAGGTGGCTCGGCCACGGGACCCAGTGGAACCCAACCACGTGGACCGCCTCCTGCCGCCGGGAATGGAACCACTCCAAAGGAAGGCCGAAATTGCTATACTTGCGGATCAAAGAAGCATACTTACCGCAATTGCAAAGCGCCAAAGAACATCCAAGCTTACTACAAGCACTATAAACAATATTTGACTCAAGAGTCAAATTATATGGAAGAAGATAATGAGAATACGGAGGTGAACCATATTGAGATCCAGACTGAGATCCCTCCTCTCACCATTGCAGACAAAGACCAACATATGGATGTTGCCGACTTTGACTAGATCATTGTAGTTTGAGTAGTTTTACGCTTTGGTTATGTTTTGTCTTGTTTCTAGTTTTCGAGAACTACTTTGGATTTTCATGAATGTAATAAAGTTGGCAATGATGAATAAAATTCTTTTAATTGCTGTGATTGTGCAAAGACGAATTTTATTTTTCCCTTCGAAAGCATGTTTGGTTTATCACAAAATAATTGCTAACAATGAATTGCTTGGTTAAATTGATGCATTGGTGGATTTCATCAAAACTTTTGATCAATACTAGGCGCATCCTCCTTGGTATTTGTTTATGCTTTGAGAGTTCAAACGGAATTAGTGGTTTTTAAACAGCCCTAGCTGTACCGACATTCCTACTTTCTCTGCAAGTCTACCAAGTTGGAGTTACCGAAAGGATCATTAGTCGAGATATAAATCGAACACCATGATGCGTTTTGAAGTATTCAAATGCTCCTATGGCCATATTGCCATAGTATTGTATCAACAATAATGCCTTTGAAAAAGGCTTCAACCTTGCTCTATCACTCAACAATAGGGAAATACCAAAATAGCAACTTGAAACGAGCACTGAGATCTTAGTTTAATGATCCAAAAAGTGCACGACCTATGGACAGAAAGATACGGAAGTCTAGTTTTCAGAACAACTGACCGTTCGTCCATAGCCTTCTTAACGAAGAAGTTATTGCTGTTTTAGTGAATAAAGGTCAAGCTGCGCGGAAATTATTTCCAGCGATTGTGCTAACTTTGATCCTAACCGACTTGGTCGAATTTCCCCAAACTCGAAGTTAATGAGTTTTCGCTATGTCTTTAATCATAAGACTAATCGAGTTTCATGTCTTATTGTAGATGTCTCGTGGCGAAATTGAGTGCCTTGCTGATAGTGGAACAACACACACTATTCTTCGGAATAGGCAATTATTCAAGGATATTGTGTCATACATATCCTCAGTGACAACAATGATTGGTTCCTCCCAAGTAATTCAAGGGAGGGGACCTGCTCATTTCTTGCTACCTAATGGTACGCATATTAATGTCACAAATGCTCTCTATGCCCCAAGAGCAAACTGAACCTTGCTAAGTTTTAGGGACATCCGTGCCAACGGTTATCACCTTGATACACATTGTGAGAATGGGACAGAATTTTTGTGTGTTACTCTGGCAGAATGCAGAAGACGCCGCGTTCTCGAGAAACTTATGAGTCTAAGTAGTGGTTTATACCATACTACAATAAGGGTTATTGAATCCTATGCTGTGAGTCACGAACTGTGTGATTCCGAAGCATACCAACTATGGCATGACCGACTCGGTCACCCTGGACGCGACATGATGATTCGCATTTTGAAAAACTCACATGGTCATCCGTTTTTCAAGTCCAGAAAACGATTGGAATCACCACTCGATATCGGCATTGATGTGAGTGAGCTTGATACCGTATCACCGGGACTAAAGATCGCACGCCCTGATAAGGTTGACGGTGCATCTCTTGTAAATCCCGAGACTTCCGTGGCAATTTCTAATGCCCATAAATTATTTTGTAAAGCCTTTTCACTAGCAAAGTTGATACCCTCTACGTCCTTTGCTAAAGACTCAACACAAAACATTCGCTTCTTACAAAGAATTCAACGGGTTGTGGACCTATTCAGCCAGAGTGCGGACCATTCAGATATTTTATGGTTCTGGTTGATGCATCGACGCGATGGTCACACGTCGCTCTGCTATCCACGAGAAACGCTGCATTTGCTAAACTCCTAGCACATATCATCAAGTTACGGGCTAACCACCCCGACTTTCCAATCTCGTCATTAAGATTGGACAATGCTGGAGAGTTTACGTCAAAGTCTTTTGACGACTATTGCATGTCGATTGGGATTGAAGTTGAACATCCCGTCCCCCATGTTCATTCGCAGAATGGCCTTGCCGAGGCTATGATTAAGCGGTTACAGCTTATCGCCCGAGCATTGGTATTGTAATATCCGTAATTTTTCCATTTTTAGCAGTTTCCATTTTTGGTGTATGTCTATTTTTATCGACTCGCTTGTAACCGTTTCGACACTTTGAATCTATTTTGTTCTTGGAGTTTTTCCATTTGGACGAGTTTTGATGATGTTTTCACGTAATTTCATTTTATGACATGTTTTGCCGTATGAACGTTCGATTCTTGTAAAACTCGTTCGTTTTCGTTGTTTCTTGGTTTGTACAAGTTCGTATGGTTGAGTTGGTCATGTGGAGACTTTCGGTTTGAAAATCCGACGTCGTTTCGTGATTTTCGGGCACTTGGGCCATTTTTGTAATTTCCTAATAGTTTAGGGAATCTCGTTTTCGTTGTCGCATTACGGACCCTTCGGTGGTCGGAATTGTATTTCTCTTTCAGCGCTTAGCTCCGTCGTCTTGTATGCTTCGCGTCTATGTTCCTGGATTCTGGTTCCGTCGTGCGTTTCGTGTTTTACACCCTCGACAGCAGCTTACTGCTGATGTGACATCAGCAGTGCTGAACTGCTGTGTAGGTAGCGCACGCTACCCCTGTTGCCTTGCGTGCGCTACCGAAGAGCAGTTAGCGTACGCTAACCCTTATTGTTAGCGTACGCTAACGAATGGTGGCAGTATCTGTAATACCCGGTTGTAATTCAGTAATTATCATTCAGTATTCACCATTCAGTAATTGATACTCAGTAATTTCATTCATTATTGATCATTTGTCACTCATTTTCAGTCATGGTATTCTTCATTCAGAGTAATTGTATCGTGTATCAATCGTCATTCATCACTAATCTGATTGGAGTATCATGCCGTGTTTATCATCATTGTCATTTTCGTTGTGAGCTGTGCGTGAGGAGTAGCGCACGCTACATACTCCTTTTAGCGTACGCTAATTGGGTATAGGTAGCGCACGCTACCACTCAGCTTTAGCGCACGCTAAGGTTACCCTGGCCGCACCCGTAAGGTACCGGACCGCAGTGAGTTATTAGTAGCGCACGCTACGAATGGTAAGTAGCGCGCGCTAGTGGGTTGAGGTAGCGCACGCTAATATGAGGTGTAGCGCGCTAGGACGATCGAGTTGAGTCCGGTGGCTCTTGGGTACCTGAATTAATTCATAGCGCACGCTATGTGCTGTTGTTAGCGTACGCAATTGATATATTAGCGCACGCTAAATAATGGTTGTAGCGCACGCTATCGAGGTCAGATCAGAGAACAGGCAGTTTCTGGATTCCAGTACTGGGCATCAAATTATCCGTTAGCGCACGCTAACTATGAGTATTAGCGTACGCTAGTAGTATGGTCGTAGCGCACGCTACAAAAGGTACGTAGCGCGCGCTACCGTGTTCGGACAGTGGGTACTGGACTACCCAAATTACTCGTTAGCGCACGCTACGCACAAGGACTAGCGCACGCTAACCTGGACTGACTATAAATTGGACAGTTTAGTCAGAGTTCGTCATTTATTCATCTCATTTCATTCCTTCGGTAAATTTGGGCGATTTCGAGCGATTCGGAGAGGATTCTTTGAGGTGTATTCATCAATCATCATCTTCAAGCTCATCTTTCGGATTAATCATCATTTCATCATCTTCATCTCATCGAATCAAAGGTATTAATCTCTTGGATCTAGAATTTCGGATTTTTGGGTTTTCCTTCCGATTTCTTCGTGTAAGTTTGGATTATCATTAGAATATGTTAGATATGGATTATCTACCTTGGATAAGTATATTCTTACGGATTTAATGGTTATTTTCGGAATTATTTCAAGAACCCTTGGGGTTGACTTCGGTTATTTTGGGGATTTCCGATTGTCGTTATTATAATCTGGAATTGTGGATTTCTATGAGATTATTGATGTCATTGATAATGTTTTGCTGGTTTGAATCAATCATGTTGGAGTTGGTTCGATAATTCGGGTTTGGTTTTAACCAACGGGTATCTCAATGTTTTCGTTAGAGTTCATCTACGAGTTCGGATATTGTTGTATCGACATTTGGGTCGGTTATGATCGTATTTGATTCGTGTATTGATCGATTGTCGGTACTTATTGTTATTCAAGGTTGTTCGAGCGACCGGCATTTCATTTAGGACGTTGTTCGTGGACGGACATTCTTCATCGGTATTGAGTAAGTTAATTCTTACTCGGTTAAAAGGATATTCATTCCTTTTGTTGTTGTTCATTCATAATCGTAACTCATTCATCATTGTATTAATCGTATCAAAACTTGTCATTGTCAATTAATCGCCTCAGTCATAAGGAACGACGGTTCCGATCATTTCATTGAGCTATCATTCATTTCACCATCATTTAATCTTGGTGAGTCATTATTCATTTTCGTTGTCACTTTTGTCATATTGTGGCATTCCGGGTCATACTGGCGTGCCGGTTGGTATGTGTAGGATTTTCATGTCGGGCACATTATAGTCGTGTGTTGGTTGGTGGCCTCACATTGGACTGTGCACACGAGTTGATGGCTTTGTGAGACTGATTAGGTACAAGACCACACGTGTATTCGATCGATACTCGTTGGTGGCTTGTGCACGGACACATTTCCATCCCGGACGTAGTGTGGCGCCATTCCTTTGAGCCGTACTGATAGTCGATTCATATAGCATGTTTGATTGCGTATGTTTCGACAGGATAATTCATAATTTCAGATATATCATGATTGTGTATTTTCAACCCTTGAGGATTGTTGTTCTGTATGGCCCGGCCGTTGGGGGATGCTGCTTTTTCAGGTCATGGCAAGGCTAAGGCACGGGGAGAGCACGATGACGGCGAGGAGTCCCAGTGATACTAGTAGGGGGCCCCAGTCTTTTCAGTCATTATGTTTCTTTTATTTATTCCGCTGCAGACATTCCGTTTGAATATTCATTTCACTCATTGTTGTATATTTTATCTCCATATAAAATATACTTGTATTCAGTATCATCCTGGGTGTGTTGTATAAAACTCCTCATCGGAGTAATTGATGTTGTAATGTGGTTCGGTACTACATTTACCTGTGTAATTCATTCATTTTCATTCGCCTGGTGGGTCCCAGTCGGGGATCCACGGCACTGTAATATCCGCCTAGTTTGGGGTGTTACAGAGTTGGTATCGGAGCGTGGTTTTGAATACTACCCTCCAAGTCATGTCTCATTTGAAATCATCGTCATCGGACTAGTATCATTGGACTTTCGCGTCACGTGTGACCTGTGCAAATGCCGAGCCAATCGGACCAAGAATCAGAAGATTTCTAAATGCCATGGTATAAATTCGCATTAATCATTCATTCATAATTCATCTATTAACAATCCTCAATCATCATTGTCATTTTGACCGGGACGGTCAGGTTAACTCATTAATCAGTCAATTCATTTCATTGTTCAGTTGTTGATCAGGAAGATCGAATCATTAATCTTGTTAACTCATTCAAGATAATCATTTCAATAATTCCATCAGATAATCATGTCACGTCAATTAATCATTCATGTAATCGCTGTATTTGAGCGCGTATGCTCATTTTTATCATTTCATAATATAATCATAATGTGATACTCATGCGAGATATGTAATCATCATATGACTTTCCACTTCGCATGGAAAGGGCGGAGGACGTGGAGGACGAGGCCGTGGAGCGGGCGAATCCGAGAACTCGTGCGAATACACGTGCAAATGCCAGAATAATGCTAACTCATCGAGCAATGTGGCCGCCACTCACTCACCTCGACGCGATCATTCACTATCGGGAGTCGTACCAGGACACGGCTCGATCGAGGGTGTCCGGGTTGACCCACTCGCATTCATGCGGGGCATGATGGCCCAAATGACCTGAGATGGCTCGGTTGATGGAGACGATGCATAACTCCGTCAATCAAAATCAGCGAGCTCCTCCGCCGCCACCTCGCAGGCAAGAGAGGGGTGTAAGCAATATCATCGGCGATATCTCTCGCGGCGACCACCTACCTTTGAGGGCTCATCTGAGCCGGCGGATATTGTTCATTGGCTTGAGCATTTTGAGAAGTTATTTGCTATGGTGGATTGCCCTGAAGGGCATAAAGTTTCAGTTGCGGCTTACTATCTCGGTAAGAGCGCTCATTCATGGTGGTTATCGTTGAAACCCACAGACGGAACATGTACTTGGGATCAGTTCAAGACTCTCATGATGGAGAGGTACTATCCGGCCCCACTCAGGGAGGCCAAGTTGTCGGAATTACTCACTCCCGACCTTTCGGCGGATGATGATGTTCTCGCCATCGCCGAAAAATTTCAGGAACTTCTTCCGTTCGCCTCATCTATCATTCACTCGGAAGCGGACAAGATCAAGTATTTCAGCAAGAGGCTGAAACCTCGTATGCGGATACAGTTGCTTAATCATAATTGTGCCACTCTGGCCGAGTTCATTGAGAAAGCTCTCACTTACGAGCTTACGGCTAAGGAGATTGCTAAGCAACAACCCTCATCAGCTAGCAAGAAGTCCAAGAACCGTAATCAGTCTGACGGGAGTCAGGCCACTTTCAAGAAACCACGTGCGGGCTCCACTTTTTCTGAGCGACCTCCCACGACGTCTAAACCCGCGGAATCTCAGTCGCGAGCGGCCAGTTCGGACATCACCTGTTTCAACTGTGAGGAACAGGGTCATTTCAGCACCAAATGTCCAAGCGATGCATCACGTGCCACAATCAGGATTGCTGGGCATAGGGCCCGTTTTTGCCGTAGGGACTCTAAACCCACTCCGGCGTCATCTCAAGCCCAGTCATTCGGGCCGTGCGTAATCAGCCACTCGGTCGGCGTCGTTCAAGACGACAGAGCTAAAGGCGGAGCTAAGAGCTATCGAGACGGAGCGTCCGGTTCGGGGCCAAGCCCCGAATTTATGAGATGAAGAAGACCGATGATCCCGAGGCCCGAATGATCTCGGTACACTCGATATTCTATCTCAACTCGTGTGTACCCTTTTTGATCTTGGTGCATCTCATTCATTCATTTCCGAGTCATGTTTGAGTAGACTACGTCAGGTAGTGCTACTAGTTGTGAGCCTTATGTCATTGGCCTACCCGATGGTAGGCAATTATCGGTAACCGTGAGATTCGATTGTCCGATTCGGTTTCATGGTCGTGTATGGCGGCGGACCTAATCGTAGTAGATTTGCCGAGGGACGACGTCATCTTGGGTATTGATTGGATGGATCGTCATGATGCCATCATTAGTGTCCGAAAGCGTTTGGTCACTATCATTTGAGACGATGGAGTCGAATGTGTGTTTCAGGAGGTAATCCCTACTGCTCGTAAAGTCATTAATTTGATGAAAGCGATGGGTTACTCAATCGGGGATGTGTCGGTTATTGGTGCTATATGACCAAAACCGAGAAATCATCGATAATGTTGACGGACATTCCGGTAGTGAAGGAATATGCCGATGTTTTCCGCACGAGTTACTCGGTTTGCCTCCACGAGGGATGTGGAATTCACGATTGAGTTGGAGCACTGCACGTCCCGATATCGAAGGCACCGTCTGGATGGCCCCGACCGAAATGCGGGAATTAAAGAAACAACTTGAGGAATTGTTCGAGAAGGGTTATATTCGACCGAGTGCGTCCCGTGGGAGCACCGTGTTATTTGTCAAGAAGAAGGATGGTTCGTTCGCTTGTGTATTGATTAATGGAATTGAAGGTGACGATCAAGAATAAGTATCCTTTACCCCGTATCGATGACCTCTTAGATCAACTTCAGGGAGCTTCAGTATTTTCCAAGATCGACTTAAGATCTGGATATCATCAGTTGCGGATTCGAGAGTCGGATATCGCGAGGACGGCGTTTCGAACACGCTATGGTCATTATGAGTTTGTGGTTATGCCGTTCGGATTGACTAATGCACCTGCGGTATTCATGGAGTTAATGAATCGGGTTTTCATAGACTATCTGGATCAGTTCGTGGTTGTCTTCATTGATGACATTTTGATTTATTCTCGTGACCGGGAGGAACACGAGTCTCACCTTCATCTAGTTCTCGACGTGTTGAGGCGAGAACAACTTTATGGGAAGTTTTCCAAATGTGAGTTTTGGATGTCCGAAGTGACGTTTCTCGGACACGTAATTTCATCAGACGGAGTTCGCGTCGATCCTCAGAAGACGGAGGCTATTCGAGATTGGCTACCTCCGAAGAATGTTAAGGAAATCCGAAGTTTCCTCGGATTAGCGGGTTATTATCGGCGATTTGTGGAGGGATTTTCTAAGATCGCTCAACCCATGACGAACCTTTTGCGGAAGGATAAGAAATACACGTGGTCCGACGCGTGTCAGCAGAGTTTTGAGGAACTCAAGAGCCGGTTAACTTCAGCCCCTGTCCTTTCCTTACCGCAAGGGACGGAGGGATTTGTGGTCTATAGTGATGCGTCCGGACAGGGTCTCGGATGTGTACTCATGCAAAATGGGAAGGTTATTGCTTATGCTTCACGGCAATTGAGACCTTACGAGGTTAATTATCCGACCCACGACCTGGAGCTAGCAGCCGTGGTGTTCGCATTGAAGATTTGGCGTCATTACCTTTATGGCGTTACCTGTCAGATATTCACCGATCATAAGAGTTTAAAGTATATATTTACTCAGAAGGAGTTAAATATGCGTCAGAGACGGTGGTTGGAGTTAATCAAGGATTATGATATCGAGATCCTTTACCACCCGGGCAAGGCGAACGTTGTCGCCGACGCCTTGAGTCGTAAGTCTGTTCAGGAACAGATGCTTGCCCGTTATGATTCGAAGGAGCTTGGCGGGAATTCCTTAGACACGAGATCGAGGTCCGGCCCGGCGAGTTCGAGACAGCTTTGTATGTTGGAGATCTCATCGTCACTTGAGGAGACAATCAGAGAGAATCAGGGTTCGGACCCATCTTTGTTACACATCCATGAGGATGTGGTTCAGGGGAAAGCCCCTGGATTTGTGGTCCACGAGGATGGACTTTTGAGGTTTAAGAATCGGTTGTGCGTACCGGCGAATGACGAGTTGAAAAACTCTATTTTGAGAGAAGCTCATGCTACCCCTTATTCTGTTCATCCGGGGTCAAGCAAGATGTACAAGGACTTGAAACAAAATTACTGGTGGAGTAATATGAAGCGAGAAGTCGCGGAATTTGTTTCGAGATGCTTAACCTGTCAACAAGTTAAGATTGAACATCAGTGACCGGCGGGTATGCTGAAACCTCTTCCTATTCCCGAGTGGAAGTGGGAAGACATTTCTATGGATTTCATTACGAGTTTGCCGACGAGTCGTCGTGGCATGAATACGATCTGGGTGGTCGTGGACCGCTTAACCAAATCAGCTCATTTCCTTGAGATCAAGGATACGTGGGGTCCCGAGAGACTTGCCCAGCTTTTCATCAAAGAGATAGTGAGACTTCACGGTACTCCTAAAAGTATCGTTTCTGATCGTGACGGACGGTTTGTGTCTCATTTTTGGAAATCAGTTCATCGTGCTATGGGAACTCAGCTTAATCTCAGTACCGCTTTTCATCCTCAGTCCGACGGACAATCAGAGA
Source organism: Orobanche coerulescens (assembly GCA_033398695.1). NCBI lineage: Eukaryota > Viridiplantae > Streptophyta > Magnoliopsida > Lamiales > Orobanchaceae > Orobanche > Orobanche coerulescens. The sequence continues at coordinate 20,001,964 of CM065805.1, read as the reverse complement.
GGACCATTCAGACATTAGAGGACATGTTGAGGGCATGCGTCCTCGATTGGAAAGACGATTGGGAAGCTAAACTACCATTAATTGAGTTCACGTATAATAACAGTTGGCATGCTTCGATCAAGATGGCACCTTACGAGGCCTTGTATGGTCGTCGTTGTCGATCTCCGTTGTGTTGGGACGACTTATCAGAATCAAACGGCACCGAGCCCGATATGCTTATAGCCGCCCGTGAGAAGGTAGCTTTGATCAGGAGTCGTTTGTTGACCGCTCAGAGTCGACAGAAATCATATGCAGATAACCGTCATCGACCATTAGAGTTCGAAATTTGGTGACCATGTGTTGGTCAAGGTATCCCCGAGTCGTGGTATCTTCCGTTTTGGGAAGAGGGAAAGTTAGTCCGAGATTCATTGGACCGTTTGAGATTTTGGATCGAGTAGGCGAGTTAGCTTCTTGATTGGCTTTACCTCGGCGTTGAGCCGAATTCATAATGTGTTTCACGTATCTCGATTGCGGAAGTATGTTGCCGACCGAGTCACATACTTGATTCGATGAAATCGAGATTGCCGATGATCATTCATATGAGGAGCGTCCTATACGAGTTTTAGAGCGGCGAATCAAACAGTTGAGGAATAAGACGATTCCTTTGGTTAAAATTCAGTGGTCTAGACACGGAGTCGAAGAGGCTACGTGGGAAACCGAGGATAGTATGCGGGAGAGTTATCCCGAATTGTTTGACCCTTAGTTTCGAGGACGAAACTCTTTTAAGGGGGGGTGTATGTAATACCCGGTTGTAATTCAGTAATTATCATTCAGTATTCACCATTCAGTAATTGATACTCAGTAATTTCATTCATTATTGATCATTTGTCACTCATTTTCAGTCATGGTATTCTTCATTCAGAGTAATTGTATCGTGTATCAATCGTCATTCATCACTAATCTGATTGGAGTTTCATGCCGTGTTTATCATCATTGTCATTTTCGTTGCGAGCTGTGCGTGAGGAGTAGCGCACGCTACATACTCCTTTTAGCGTATGCTAATTGGGTATAGGTAGCGCACGCTACCACTCAGCTTTAGCGCACGCTAAGGTTACCCTGGCTGCAGTCCAGAAGGTACTGGACTGCAGGTGAGTTATTAGTAGCGCACGCTACGAATGGTAAGTAGCGTGCGCTAGTGGGTTGAGGTAGCGCACGCTAATATGAGGTGTAGCGCGCGCTAGGGACAGATCAGGTTGAGTCCAGTGGCTACTGGACTGCACTGGATTAATTCATAGCGCACGCTATGTGCTGTTGTTAGCGTACGCAATTGATATATTAGCGCACGCTAAATAATGGTTGTAGCGGACGCTATCGAGGTCAGATCAGAGAACAGGCAGTTTCTGGATTCCAGTACTGGGCATCAAATTATCCGTTAGCGCATGCTAACTATGAGTATTAGCGTACGCTAGTAGTATGGTCGTAGCGCACGCTACAAAAGGTACGTAGCGCGCGCTACCGTGTTCGGACAGTGGGTACTGGACTACCCAAATTACTCGTTAGCGCACGCTACGCACAAGGACTAGCGCACGCTAACCTGGACTGACTATAAATTGGACAGTTTAGTCAGAGTTCGTCATTTATTCATCTCATTTCATTCCTTCGGTAAATTTGGGCGATTTCGAGCGATTCAGAGAGGATTCTTTGAGGTGTATTCATCAATCATCATCTTCAAGCTCATCTTTCGGATTAATCATCATTTCATCATCTTCATCTCATCGAATCAAAGGTATTAATCTCTTGGATCTAGAATTTCGGATTTTTGGGTTTTCCTTCCGATTTCTTCGTGTAAGTTTGGATTATCATTAGAATATGTTAGATATGGATTATCTACCTTGGATAAGTATATTCTTACGGATTTAATGGTTATTTTCGGAATTATTTCAAGAACCCTTGGGGTTGACTTCGGTTATTTTGGGGATTTAGATTGTCGTTATTATAATCTGAATTGTGGATTTCTATGAGATTATTGATGTCATTGATAATGTTTTCTTTGGTTTGAATCAATCATGTTGGAGTTGGTTCGATAATTCGGGTTTGGTTTTAACCAACGGGTATCTCAATGTTTTCGTTAGAGTTCATCTACGAGTTCGGATATTGTTGTATCGACATTTGGGTCGGTTATGATCGTATTTGATTCGTGTATTGATCGATTGTCGGTACTTATTGTTATTCAAGGTTGTTCGAGCGACCGCATTTCATTTAGGGCGTTGTTCGTGGACGGACATTCTTCATCGGTATTGAGTAAGTTAATTCTTACTCGGTTAAAAGGATATTCATTCCTTTTGTTGTTGTTCATTCATAATCGTAACTCATTCATCATTGTATTAATCGTATCAAAACTTGTCATTGTCAATTAATCGCCTCAGTCATAAGGAGCAGCGGTTCCGATCATTTCATTGAGCTATCATTCATTTCACCATCATTTAATCTTGGTGAGTCATTATTCATTTTCGTTGTCACTTTTGTCATATTGTGGCATTCCGGTCATCTTGGCGTGCAGTTGGTATGTGTAGGATTTTCATGTCGGGCACATTATAGTCGTGTGTTGGTTGGTGGCCTCACATTGGGTGTGCACACGAGTTGATGGCTTTGTGAGGCGATTAGGTACAAGACCACACGTGTATTCGATCGATACTCGTTGGTGGCTTGTGCGGACACATTTCCATCCCGGATGTAGTGTGGCGCCATTCCTTTGAGCCGTCTTGATAGTCGATTCATATAGCATGTTTGATTGCGTATGTTTCGACAGATAATTCATAATTTTATATATCATGATTGTGTATTTTCAACCCTTGAGGATTGTTGTTACGTATGGCGGCCCGTTGGGATCTTGCTTTTTAGTCATGGCAAGGCTAAGGCACGGGGAGAGCACGATGACGGCGAGGAGTCCCAGTGATACTAGTAGGGGGCCCCAGTCTTTTCAGTCATTATGTTTCTTTTATTTATTCCGCTGCAGACATTCCGTTTGAATATTCATTTCACTCATTGTTGTATATTTTATCTCCATATAAAATATACTTGTATTCAGTATCATCCTGGGTGTGTTGTATAAAACTCCTCATCGGAGTAATTGATGTTGTAATGTGGTTCGGTACTACATTTACCTGTGTAATTCATTCATTTTCATTCGCCTGGTGGGTCCCAGTCGGGGATCCACGGCACTGTAATATCCGCCTAGTTTGGGGTGTTACAGTATCCACTGGACTGTCGCGGCCCCGTTAGCGCACGCTACACATGGCAGTTAGCGTGCGCTAACTTCACAGTATATAGGCCCAGCGGGCAGTTTTCAGAGCAGCAGTTTTATTCTTTTCCCTTCGTTTCTTCGACGTGCGACCTCAGAGGCGATTTCCATCGGTCCTGATCGGAGTTCCCTTCATATTCCATCACCGTAGAGTCGTGCTATCATATTATCATCAGCATAATCGTCATCCATCATCCGAAATCAAGGTATTTTCGTCTAGAACCCGAACTCGTTAAATTTGGGGGTTTTTCCGGGTTTTACTAATTGGACTCGAATTATTCCAGTATGTTACGATATTCTTCACCGTTTGTGATTATTGAATGATTCCAAATCCAATTTCCTTGATTTTAATCCGCGAATTATCAATACGGGGAGATTTTGCGTAAACCCTCGCCCGTATCAATTGATCGTCCATTGTCGTATTATGTAACCGGGGTTATGGGTGTATTACACTAGAGTATTGTTGTCCGTTGGGACTGAACTGTGTTGATCCTTCGGTTAGGAACCGTCGTTTTCCACCCGGACCGTTCGTAGTCGTGTTTCACTTCCGTTTCTTCAAGAATGTCTCAAAGGCAAGTACTTTACATTTGTTTACATGTTCTAGTATTTGAATTATGGCTGTATCGTGGTTGTCGTGGATGGTTATGTGTATGTTCACCTAGGGATGGTCCGACGGGGCCTCTAGGGATACGTATTGCCGTGAGTGTGCGTATCGTGAACTGTGGTTAGCCACCCAGGGATGTCCGACGGCTCTGCGGGTACGGTGGCCGAGAGACTCGTACCAACGGTTAACTATGAATTATGATTTGTCGGAGATAAAGTGTTTTGTGTTTGAACATCATAAATATTCCTAATATAAAATGTTTTCTAAAACGACTTTTGGCGCATATATTCATCTGATTAGAATGTAGTTCAAATGGATTGTACTTGCACTAGCAGTTGTCGCTAACCCCTTAAATGGGGGAAATACTTTTTGTATTTCAGGTATTGATCGTGGGGATAAACGAGCACTCGAGCCGTATGAGGATGATGGGCAAGCATGATATTGTCCAGTATTTGATTTTCGGTGTTATGTCTGTCGATTATTATTATTGATGTCTGATTTTGGGATTTATGTATTATAAAACTGGTTTAAGTACTCGAGTACTTCTTTTGCAAAATTGTTAATGTTGTGTTCCCGTTTTGGGAAATGGATTGTTGTTGGATTCTTTTGGTTGTAGTCTTTTATTTTGAGTTGTCATTTTATTGATGATTGTTGTCGTTGGCAAATGTCTTGTTGGTATGCTAGCCTGGTGGATTCCGCAGTGTGGGGTCCACGGCGCTGTAATATGCCCTGAACGTCTTGGGGGTGTTACAGAATATGGTATCAGAGCAAGGTTTATGGATACCTAGGCTGTCGGTCATTTGGGTCTAGTTAAGTGTCGTTTTTGGGACAGTATCACTGCTATGCCATCATCTCAGTACGTCGGTGCTCGTAAGTTTTTCCTAACTTGATTCGTTTCGTTGTTCGGTTCTACTCCTGTCTTAGTATCTTGTTGCGTTTTGCGTTTGAATTGTAATTACCCGTTGTTTCTTCAGAATTCCTGCTCGTAGAGGATGCGGACGCGGTCGCGGACGCGGTAGGGGACGTGGCGCAGCCGGTGGGTCGGCCATGTCCGATCACTCGGGAACTGATTCGGCGATGCCCTCTTTGTCGAACAGTGTTCCCCCTAGTTCCGGAGGTCAGCAGGACCAGTCTGCTAGCTCCGGTAATGCTCATGAGAATGTTGGAGTGGCCAACATATTGCAGCAAGTAGCGAACCAGATGACGCTACTGACTCAGGCCATTCTGGTCGGCCATGCTAATGCCAACCCGGTTCCGCCTACTGGATCCGGTGATGATAAGCTACTTCAGGACGTGATTCGTATGCGTCCTCCGCAGTTTGATGGTGCTTCCGACCCTTCTGGTTGGGAGAATTGGCTATTCGAGATAGAGAAAGTGTTTGAGGCTGCTAATTGTTCCGAGAAGAGGAAAGTACCCATTGCTCAGTACTTCCTCGCCAAGGAGGCAGCGACATGGTGGCAAGCGGTGAAACCGCGTGACCGGCAACTACGTGGGCGAGTTCCGGATCTGATGGAAGACGAATTCTGTTCGTGGCCAGTGAAAGAGGGGAGGATCCGAGCCTTCTTTGAGGCTAAGCCCCAAGATGTTCCTATTTCTCAAGCTATCAAGGACTACAATCAACAGCTGCACTACGTGAGAAACCAAGTCCGAGATGAGCTAGATAAGATCCGCCACTTTGATATGCGGATGAAGCCGAGGGTGCGCCACTACATGTCTGGTCTGGGGTGCACGACTTTGAAAGATTATCAGAATAAAGCGATGGCTTACGAGATGTCATTTTCTGCGACAGAGACGACAGCTGAAGGAAAGAAGCAGAAGACCTCCGGTCAGTTTTCGGGAGGCAAGTCAGGAGGATGTCCGAAGGCTCGGTGCAGTTCGCGAGTCTTGAGTCGGCCGCCATCGGTTGGTCGAGGAACGGTTCTAGGTCTCTGCTCGCTGGTTCCGTTCGTGGTCCTACATGCTTCAACTGCAATCGTCAAGGCCACATGATGAGTGAGTGTGATAGGCCTCGATTCGGTGTCTTGCTTGTGGTCGTATGGGTCACCGTGCTAAGTTTTGTACGGATGCGGCTCGGGCTCCGATTACTCGGATATCTGCTCCAGTGCAGGAGAGCCGAGTGTGAATCGGGCACCGCAGTTCCTCGGCCCGCAGAGTTTTGGTAGAGGTCGAGGTCGTGGTCACCTTCTAGAGGAGCTTCTAGTGCGGGTCCGTCCCACCGTGTGTATGAGATGAGGCGAGCCGAGATCCGACGCGACGGTGGCTACAGTGCCGTCCACATCCTTGATCATCCTGTTTCGTATTGTTCGATTCTCGTGCTACGCATTCTTTTATATCTATGGATTGTGTGCGTAAATGCATGTTGATTGCCTTGTTGCTTGTGAGCCTTTTGTTGTTAAACTTCCTAGCGGGGATAGCATCGTGGGGGACCGTGAGATTAGAGATTTTTACGTGAGTATCGCGGGGAGGGATTGGCCTTCTAATCGATTGCGGTAGATATTAGAGATGAGGATTTGATTCGGTGAGGATTGTTTGGACCGTCATGGGCGATCATGAATTATAGAACGAGGACTGCTTTCGATGTTAGCCTCCGATGGTACCGAGCATTCTTTTGTGGGGCGTAAGCGGGGTAGCCGAGATTACCGATCGGCGCTTTGAGAGCGGTGAGACTTCTTCGGGAGGTTGCATGTGCTATTGGTGTTACGCTTTGAGATCGAGAAGAAGGGAGTCGAGCTCTCGTCTATTCGGTAGTATGTGAGTATCCCGACGTTTTCCGGATGAGTTGCGGGTTTGCCGGGCCGAGAGGTTGAGTTTACCGTCGATTTAGAGCCGGGGGCAGCCCCGATTTCTAAGACACCATACCGTATGGCGCCTGCCGAGATGCTTGAGTTGAAGAAACAATTGGGAGAGTTACTAGACATGGGGTATATTCGACCGAGTGCTTCGCCTTGGGGCGCACCGGTCCTATTTGTAAAGAAGAAGGATGGGTCACTTCGTTTGTGCATCGACTACCGAGAGTTGAACAAAGTGACCATCAAAAACAAGTATCCACTCCCGAAGATTGATGACTTGTTTGATCAGTTGCAAGGGGCGACCGTGTTTTCGAAGATTGATTTGAGATCGGGATATTATCAGCTCCGAGTGAAGGATACCGATATTCCGAAGACGGCCTTTCGGACGAGATACGGTCACTACGAGTTTGTGGTTATGCCTTTTGGGCTAACCAACGCACCAGCCGTGTTCATGCAGATTATGAACAAAGTCTTTATCGAGTACCTCGATAAGTGTGTAGTCGTTTTTATCGACGACATCCTGATTTACTCGAGGAGCGAGGAGGAGCACGCCCGTCATTTGCATATTGTGTTAGATATTTTGAGAACTCAGCATCTTTTTGCGAAGTTCTCAAAGTGCGAGTTTTGGTTACGGAAGTTATGTTTCTCGGTCATGTGATCTCGGCCGAGGGTGTTCGTGTGGACCCACATAAGGTAGAGCGGTGTTGGATTGGGCGCCGCCAAGAACGTGAAAGAGGTCCGCAGTTTTCGGGATTAGCCGGGTATTACCGTAGGTTCGTCGAGGGTTCTCTAAACTTGCTCGACCTCGACTCGATTGTTACGAAGTCGAGAAGTTTGTGTGGACCGATGAGAGGCGTAATAGTTTTGAGGAGTTGAAGAAGCGGTTGACGACCGCTCTGTTTGGCTTTACCGAGTGGTAATGATGGTTTCTCAGTTTATAGTGATGCTTCGAGCCAAGGGCTCGGATGCGTACTTATGCAGCACGAGAGGACGATTGCTTATGCTTCCCGTCAGTTGAAACCATATGAATTGAATTACCTACGCACGATCTTGAGTTGGCGCAATCGTATTTGCGTTGAAAATCGCGTCATTACTTGTATGGCTCGTCGTGTCGATTTTCACCGATCACAAGAGCACGAAGTACATTTTCACGCAGAAGAGCTTAATATGAGGCGGAGGAGGTGGTTGGAATTGATTAAGGATTACGATCTCGAGATCCTTTATCATCCGGCAAGGCTAATGTGGTAGCAGATGCCTTGAGCCGGAAATCGATATCGCTTGGCGCTTGAGTTACTTACGGCCCGGTCGGGACTTCAAGCGAGTTTACGAGGTTGAGCATTGAGGTTGTCTGCCCGAGAGAGTTCGGCGATTGCGTACTCTTGAGATTTCTTCATCTCTGGTCGAGGACATTAAATCGGGACAGTTGGAGGACCCGATGTTTATTCAACCGGGAGAGTGTAGAGAAGGGAAAGCCCGGGATTTGTTATTCATGAGGACGGAGTGTTGAGATTCCGAGGTCGGTTGTGTGTTCGAACGACTCGGAATTGAGACAATATCATGCGAGAGGCTCATGCGTCACCTTACTCACCCATCCGGCTCGAGTAAAATGTATAAAGATCGAGGAAGAATTTAGGTGGAACGATATGAAGAAAGAGGTAGTTCGGTTGTGGCTAAGTGTTTGACTTGTCACAAGTCAAGATTGAGCATCAGCTGCCACCGGATTATTGAAACCACTTCGTTCCGGAATGGAAGTGGGAGGACATCTCTATGGATTTTGTCACGAATTTACCGAGAACGAAGACTGGTATGAATATGGTGTGGGTGATTGTAGACCGATCGATTAAGTCGGCACATTTCTCGGGCATCAAGGATACTTGGGGTCCAGAAAAGTTGGCTCGTATTTTTATTGCACAGATAGTGAGGCTTCATGGTACGCCGAGGACCATTATTTCAGATAGAGATGGCCGGTTTGTATCGCACTTTTGGCAAGCGGTACATAAGGCATTGGGGACACAGTTACGTTTGAGCACTTCGTTCCATCCCCAGACCGATGGGCAGTCCGAACGTACCATCCAGACGTTCGAGGATTTGTTGCGCGCGTGTGCGTTAGACTGGAGTAGTAACTGGGAGGATCATTTGGCCTTAATTGAGTTTACTTATAATAATAGCTGGCACGCGCCGATTAAGATGGAACCATATGAGGCACTTTATGGCCGACGTTGCCGATCACCGATATGTTGGGATGAGCCGTCCGATTTGGTTGGCACTGAGCCGGACCTTGTGTTGGAGACGAGAGAGAAAGTTGAATTGATTAGAAAGAGGATGTTGGCTGCTCAGAGTCGACAGAAATCTTATGCGGATGTTAGGCGTAGACCCTTGGAGTTTGAGGTGAGAGATCACGTTCTGTTGAGAGTATCTCCGACGAAAGGAGTTTTCCGTTTTGGGAAGAAGGGGAAACTCAGCCCGAGATATATTGGACCTTTCGAGGTATTGGAGAGAGTCGGCGAGTTGGCATACCGTTTAGCTTTACCTCCGTCGCTGAGTCATGTACATAGCGTATTTCACGTTTCCCAGTTGAGGAAGTACGTTCCGGACCCGTCCCACATTATTGATTTTGGGGACGTGGAGATCGAGAAGGATGTTACGTTTGAAGAGAGGCCCGTCAGAATTTTGGAACGTCGTGACAAACAGTTAAGGCACAAAACCATTCCTTTGGTTAAGGTGCAATGGTCGAGGCACGGAGTAGAAGAAGCGACGTGGGAGCTAGAGGAGGATATGCGTTCGAGATACCCCGAGCTTTTTGATTCTTAAGTTTCGGGACGAAACTTTATTTTAGAGGGGGAGAATGTAATATCCGTAATTTTTCCATTTTTAGCCGTTTCCATTTTTGGTGTATGTCTATTTTTATCGACTCGCTTGTAACCGTTTCGACACTTTGAATCTATTCTGTTCTTGGAGTTTTTCCATTTGGACGAGTTTTGATGATGTTTTCACGTAATTTCATTTTATGACATGTTTTGCCGTATGAACGGTCGATTCTTGTAAAACTCGTTCGTTTTCGTTGTTTCTTGGTTTGTACAAGTTCGTATGGTTGAGTTGGTCATGTGGAGACTTTCGGTTTGAAAATCCGACGTCGTTTCGTGATTTTCGGGCACTTGGGCCATTTTTGTAATTTCCTAATAGTTTAGGGAATCTCGTTTTCGTTGTCGCATTACGGACCCTTCGGTGGTCGGAATTGTATTTCTCTTTCAGCGCTTAGCTCCGTCGTCTTGTATGCTTCGCGTCTATGTTCCTGGATTCTGGTTCCGTCGTGCGTTTCGTGTTTTACACCCTCGACAGTAGCTTACTGCTGATGTGACATCAGCAGTGCTGAACTGCTGTGTAGGTTGCGCACGCTACCCCTGTTGCCTTGCGTGCGCTACCGAAGAGCAGTTAGCGTACGCTAACCCTTATTGTTAGCGTATGCTAACGAATGGTGGCAGTATCCACTGGACTGTCGCGGTCCCGTTAGCGCACGCTACACATGGCAGTTAGCGTGCGCTAACTTCACATTATATAGGCCCAATGGCGCTTTTGAAGCGGCTTTATTCTTTTCCCTTCGTTTCTTCGACGTGCGACCTCAGAGGCGATTTCCATCGGTCCTGATCGGAGTTCCCTTCATATTCCATCACCGTAGAGTCGTGCTATCATATTATCATCAGCATAATCGTCATCCATCATCCGAAATCAAGGTATTTTCGTCTAGAACCCTAACTCGTTAAATTTGGGGGGTTTTCCGGGTTTTACTAATTGGACTCGAATTATTCCAGTATGTTACGATATTCTTCACCGTTTGTGATTATTGAATGATTCCAAATCCAATTTCCTTGATTTTAATCCGCGAATTATCAATACGGGGAGATTTTGCGTAAACCCTCGCCCGTATCAATTGATCGTCCATTGTCGTATTATGTAACCGGGGTTATGGGTGTATTACACTAGAGTATTGTTGTCCGGTGGGACTGAATCGTTGATCCTTCGTTTAGGAACGCCGTTTTCCACCCGGACCGTTCGTAGTCGTGTTTCACTTCCGTTTCTTCAAGAATGTCTCAAAGGCAAGTACTTTACATTTGTTTACATGTTCTAGTATTTGAATTATGGCTGTATCGTGGTTGTCGTGGATGGTTATGTGTATGTTCACCTAGGGATGGTCCGACGGGGCCTCTAGGGATACGTATTGTCGTGAGTGTGCGTATCGTGAACTGTGGTTAGCCACCCAGGGATGTCCGACGGGGCTCTGCGGGGTACGGTGGTCGTGAGTCTCGTACCAACGGTTAACTTTCAATTATGATTTGTCGGAGATAATGTGTTTTGTGTTTGAACATCATAAATATTCCGGAATATAAAATGTTTTCTAAAACGACTTTTGGCGCATATATTCATCTGATTAGAATGTAGTTCAAATGGATTGTACTTGCACTAGCAGTTGTCGCTAACCCCTTAAATGGGGGAAATACTTTTTGTATTTCAGGTATTGATCATGGGGATAAACGAGCACTCGAGCCGTATGAGGATGATGGGCAAGCATGATATTGTCCAGTATTTGATTTTCGGTGTTATGTCTGTCGATTATTATTATTGATGTCTGATTTTGGGATTTATGTATTATAAAACTGGTTTAAGTACTCGAGTACTTCTTTTGCAAAATTGTTAATGTTGTGTTCCCGTTTTGGGAAATGGATTGTTGTTGGATTCTTTTGGTCGGATTGTAGTCTTTTATTTTGAGTTGTCATTTTATTGATGATTGTTGTCGTTGGCAAATGTCTTGTTGGTATGCTAGCCTGGTGGATTCCGCAGTGTGGGGTCCATGGCGCTGTAATATGCCCTGAACGTCTTGGGGGTGTTACAGGTATTGCGCACCAACTTGCCGATTTCTGCCTGGGGTTATGCAATTTTGCATGCGGCTATACTTATTCGCTTTCGACCCACTGCCAATCAACCGTTTAGTGCGTACCAGTTGGTAACTGGATATGAGCCTGATATTTCACACTTACGCATTTTTGGTTGTGCAGTCTATGTGCCAATTACGCCTCCACAGCGTACTAAAATGGGTCCGCAAAGACGATTAGGTATATATGTTGGCTATGAATCGCCTAAAATTTTCCGCTATTTGGAACCTTTGACAGAGATCATTTCTGCAAGATTTGCAGATTGTCACTTTGATGAGACAAACTTCCGTCGTTAGGGGAGAGAGGAATCGAACGATTCCATTGAACGCCAGAAATTGTGCAGTGTGCTCCCTCCTTGCCTCATCAAGATCCCCGCACAGCTCAATCAGAGCTAGAAGTGCAACGTATTCTCAGTCTTCAGAAAGTTGCGGATTCGATGCCCGACAGCTTTACTGATACTGCGAAAGTGATAAGATCTACCATTCCCGCTGCGAATGTTCCTGCAAGGTTAGAAGTCCCAGTTATAGGGTAAGGTTAGGCCACCTAAAGGAATGATGCCCCCGGCGTCAACCTTAGTGGTGGGACGGCTGCTCTTATCCCTGCTCGAAAGAGGGGGAGGCCAGTGGGTAGAAAGGATACCGAACCTCGAAAGAGAAGAGGAACGGAGGCACAAAATCCTCTCGTCATCGACACAGTGACTCCGTCACACGAGATTATCTCTGACTACGGATATGTCCTCGAATCAACAATGGAACAATCGACGGACGCGTCGGAAACTTTGTTGATGTCAGAAAATAAAGAAATCTCGATGCAATGTACGAGTGAATACGTACTATTGGACAGGTCGTCCACGCTAGTCGATGATGCTTTTGCCTACTCCGTCGCTCAAGAAATTATTGAAGACGACGACGCTGAGCCGCGCTCGGTTGCTGAGTGTCAACAACGAGCCGATTGGCCGAAATGGAAAGATGCAATGCAGGATGAACTAGACTCAATGGCTAAACGTGAGGTATTTGGCCGTATCGAGCCAATACCCGTGGGCGTTAAACCAGTTGGACATAAGTGGGTCTTTGTTCGTAAACGCAATGATAAGGATGAGGTCATGCGTTACAAAGCGAGACTAGTTGCCCAAGGCTTCTCGCAGCGCCCTAGCATTGACTACGAGGAGACGTATTCTCCCGTTATGGACATCATCACTTTCCGCTACTTAGTCAGTTTGGTAGTGTCCGAAAAACTGAACATGCAGCTTATGGATGTGGTTACAGCGTATCTTTATGGGGATCTAGATACTGATATCTATATGAAAGTCCCCGAAGGGATTTCATATCACAAAACAAGAAGCTCTAAACCACGTAGCGATTACGCAGTGAAATTTCGTCGATCACAGAATTTGTTGAAACAATCCGGAAGGATGTGGTACAACCGCCTAAGTGAATACTTAATTGGGAAGGGATACGAGAACAGTGACATCTGTCCATGCATCTTCGTGAAAAGAACAGATACAGGATTCGTGATTGTAGCCGTCTATGTAGATGACATGAATGTTATCGGTACCATAGATGAGGTCAATGAAACGGCCCGCTACCTTAAATCCGAATTCGAAATGAAAGACCTGGGGAGGACTCGATTCTGCTTGGGCTTAGAGCTAGAACATCGAGATGATGGCATACTCATTCATCAGTCTGCCTATGTCCACAAAATGCTCAGGCGATTTAGTATGGACAGGCACATCCTCTTGCTACCCCCATGATTGGTCGAAGTCTGGAAATGAACAAGAATCCGTTTCGTCCCAAAGAGGAGGATGAAGAGATCCTTGGAGCAGAAACACCGTACCTTAGCGCAATCGGTGCGTTGTTGTATCTGGCTCAATGTACTCGTCCAGACGTCGCATTCTCTGTGAATCTGTTAGCGAGATTTAGCTCCGCTCCCACGATAAGGCATTGGAATGGAGTAAAACACATCTTTCGATACTTGAAAGGCTCCAGTGACCTTGGATTGTTCTTTCCCTACGCAAGAGAGAGCGATATTCCGAAAGGAACTGTTGAGGTTAAGACGATGCATACCAACCGTCGATCTTCCTCTGATATTGCAGCTAAGCATGGTAGCTTGACTACCAGAAGTGCTAATGCGAGCAAGCTTACCCCTTATGCAGAGAATCCTAACGACACGATAGTTGGATTTGCTGATGCCGGTTATCTCTCTGACCCGCATAAAGAACGTTCCCAAACTGGTTATGTGTTCACTATTGGGAATACGACAATATCTTGGCGATCTACCAAGCAGACCCTGGTTGCTACTTCCTCGAACCATGCAGAGATAATTGCATTGCACGAATCCGTAAGGGAGTGCATTTGGCTCCGGTCAGTCATAGACCATATACGAGGAACGTGTGGATTAGATCCCACTACAGCAACCCCTACTTGCATGTTTGAGGACAATGCGGCATGCATTGAGCAGATGAAGTTAGGTTTCATTAAGGGTGATAATACCAAGCATATCGCGCCGAGGTTCTTTTATAATCAGCAGCAGCAGAAATTGCTGAATATCGAAGTGAAACAAGTGAGTTCCGATGAGAATATCGCAGACTTGTTCACTAAGTCTCTGCCGAAATCTACATTTGAGAAACATGTGAGAAGCATCGGCATGTGTCGATTATCCGAGCTCAACTAATGATAGCTCAACGGAATGAGCTGTCATATATACCTCAGGGGGAGTATACTTCACATGATTCTGACATTTGTAGTTGGTGCGTTGCGCTCTTTTTCCTCACCAAAGTCTTTGTTTTTCCCACGGGGTTTTATTTGACTTGGAAAGGTTTTTTACCGAGGCAACACCTTGTGCACCATGTTAGTATTAGTGTTCGACACAAGGGGAGTGTTCCGGGAAATCCTTCCCGTATTGGTGTCTTACCTAATACTAGTTGTAGGGGGATAAGAGTTATGGAAGGTTCTAGACTCTTCCATAAGTAGTAGGATCCTGTTAGATATCTTACCTTAACTAGGAATCATATGTATGGAAAGACTCTCTTTGTAATGCCTATATAAAGGCCCCTCTATTCATTGTTATTAATACAATTGATTTGCTGTCTTTACTTTTCTCCTCAAACATATACAAACTTTTTACATTGATATATAACTAATTGTTATATATTACATTTTAATATACCTCTATAAATCTACTCAATACTACAAATAATATATATATATATATATATGGGTGGGTTCTGATGAGAATGATACTTAAGTTAAGAAATAAGAATAAATTTGATCCATAGATCTTGATTAAATGGATGGCCTAAATTTATTCTCACAAAACGTATGTATAGAACGTAATATTGTAGTGCATCGATATTTTGATGCATATAATGCAGAATTTTTATACATTGCAAGTTTGATGCACGAAATGCATATATTGCATGCATAAGCTAATTTGGACCGTACATCACACACAGATCAATGATTCAGATTTATTCTCAATTCACAACATAAAAACCATTCTCATTTGATCATATATATATATACTCAAAAGATGGTCTTTTTCATCTAAAAAATTGACTAATCAATATATTCATATATCCCTCCACAATTCAGTAGATATAGTTGTGGCCACTGATTAGCGTTTTCTCTTTGTTGTTCCTGACTCTCAAAAAATAGTTTTGTGGTATCCTCTCAAAAAAATATATACATATTTTTTACATTAACATATAACTTATTATTACACATTACATTTTAATATTTTATAATCATGTTTATACACTATTCCTCTTATTATTTTTAAGTGATCACTAGTTCATAAAGTTAGATTATTAAATATAGGAACAAGATTTTTATTTTTTATTTAATTTTAAATAATGGAGGCCATTGTCACTTGAATACAGTAAAATAATAATTAACAAATAAATAATATTTATAATATTTGATGTTTCATTTTGTTTGTTAGATTTTTTTATTATTTAAAAATACTAATTATGTAACGGATTCATAACTACAAGTATGGCTCATAGATTTAAAACAAATATTAAAATATGTGTATTTGTTGAGGTTCGATTGTTCGAAGAGTGTCTAGCTTGTTTGTAGCACAACTCTATCGTGTTTTTCAATTTTCTAAATCTAGAAAACAAGCCAGGACTGTTTTCTATAATTTTCTAAAGTCCAGTTATAATTTGGAAAATCGTGTTTTCCAATTTTCTAGTTTTCTTTTTAGAAAATATCTAATTTGAACGTGTTTTCATTTTTTAATAGTTTTCTTAGAAATTTTTTCTAGAAAACTAGTGAAGTAAACAGGGCCTTAATGTTTGAAAATCAATTTTTGCGGCCGGCGGGATTTGAACCCGCGCGGCCGTGAGGGGAGATGCGCGCTCGAGTATATGGGCTAGGGATCCAAACATATACATATTAAATCTTTAATTTTTTATACTTTATTGCAACAAATATTCTTATTTATATTATGCTTATATATTTTTCTAATATATTCATGATAATATATTATTAAAAAATTAGTATTCTTGATTAAATTCTTTTATGTATTTATATTTTACAAATTAAATAAAAGAAAACAAAAATTGTATTTATTTATAATATTGACCTGAATATTCATTAAATTAAATAAATAAAAAGTTAATTTAGTTTATGTACATTTAATAAAATTTTAATTTATGTATTTTAAAAATTATGATAATCTACACGACTGTTAAAAATATAAAAGATAGAAACAGTAAAAAGATAAAAATCAGCAAAAACAAAAATCTAAAACAAAAATAGTATACCAAATAAAGTTAAATAAAATATAAAATTAAAGAAAAAAAGAAAAGAAATATAGAGAAAGGGCAGCTGGTCGCCTGCCTGCTGCATCATGCCGATACGGGCGCATGTAATGTACGCGCCCGAAAGGTTGCTCCCGAGGGTGTGTTCAGCGCACGCCCCACACTTGCAATTTTATTTTCCCGAATTTCTAGTCAAGTTGGGTTTCCAAAATGATTCTCTCTAACTCAAACCCAAAATCCAAGACCGATCTTGAAAAGAGCAGCCTCGAACGGGGGCTTTTTCTATCATTTCAGAAATTATTTTCTGAAATGCCACTCTTTTTAAATTTAGTACCAAAATACATCTTTTTTACTCTCTCTCCTCTATTAATATAATTCCTCATTTTTTTATCATTTTTATATTAATTTTCTTATCTCTTTAATTAATTAATTTTTAAAATTAATTAACCAACTAATTTGTTATTTTCTTATTAAATCAATTAATTTTTAAAACTAATTAGTGGGCTTGGACGTTTTTTTAAAACTAATTAATTTTAAAATTAATTTTTAAAACTAACTAACTAATTTTTTTTAACTTACTAATTTATTTGTTAGTTAACTAATTAATTCATTATGTAATTTCTTATTTGGAAAATAGATAATTAATTAATTAATTAGATAAATAATTAAGTAGTTACTTATCTATTTCATTAGAAATAGAAAATTAATTAAATAACTAATAAATTCGTTTTAAAATATTTAATTGTAATAAAATATTTAATTAATTATTTAGATTATGTCTCTACAGGGACATTAATTGTAGACATGCAACGACGATGGTGTGACTGTGGTGAATTCCAAGCACTACATTACCTGTGCTCACATGTTATCGCTGCTTGTGCACATATTCACCATGACTATACAGTGTATATGCCAGAACAATACACAGTGCGATATGTTTTCAATGTTTACAAAGAAGAGTTTAAAGCAGTGCCCCATGGATCGTACTGGCCAAAATACACTGGACTTGAGTTGTGTCACAATCCAGCCATGCGAAGAGATCCAAAAGGCCGTCCGCAGTCTACCCGTATTCGTACTGAAATGGATCAGAGGGAAAGGACTGGCCATCGCAAGAGATGTGGACTGTGTCGGGAAGAGGGACATAACAAGAATATGTGCCCTAACCGTTTTGGAGCTCCTCAACAAGAGTAAAAAAATTGAGTAATTTGTATTTGTACCCTTATCTATCTGTATTTGTAATATCGTAATCAACCTCAGTTATTTTCCTTCTATTATGTTATTATTACTTATGTTACGGCATTTAAGTAAATAAATAGTTAATAATCTAAATAATTAATTAAATATTCTATTAAAATTAAATATATTAAAAACCTAATTTATTAGTTACTTAATTAATTATCTATTTTCCAAATAAGAAATTACATAATGAATTAGTTAGTTAACTAACAAATAAATTAGTAAGTTAAAAAAAATTAGTTAGTTAGTTAGTTTTAAAAATTAATTTTAAAATTAATTAGTTTTAAAAAAATGTCCAAGCCCACTAATTAGTTTTAAAAATTAATTGATTTAATAAGAAAATAACAAATTAGTTGGTTAATTAATTTTAAAAATTAATTAATTAAAGAGATAAGAAAATTAATATAAAAATGATAAAAAATAAGGAATTATATTAATAGAGGAGAGAGAGTAAAAAGATGGCATTTTGGTACTAAATCTAAAAAGAGTGGCATTTCAGAAAATAATTTCTGAAATAATGGCACAAGAGTGAAAAAGCCTCGAACGGGCATAAATTAAAAGAAAATTATATATATTGAAAAAAATAAGCATATTAAATTTAAAATTGATTAACAATTTTTTTTTTGTTAATAACATATCAGTCCCCCACTTTATTTTTTTTTAACTCATGTTTATTTGAAAAATTAAGAAAATATGCTTACAAATATAACTAAAATTAGTAAGAGTGAATCAAATGTGCGTTGTTAATACAAACTAGTACATAGCCCGTCGAAATTCGACGGGTAATTAATTTACATTGTAATTTACAAGTAAAAACCTAAAAATAATTGAATACTTTGTTAGAGTTCAGTCACTTGTGCCGCAGGAACACACCAATAAACAAAAATGACGAGGATATGATTCAGCTACCCGAACTTATTTAGAATTTATGTACTTGTAATTGTCGTAAACCCGATTGAAAGGTACTTTTACTACTTATTTCAATTCAAAACTCGTACAGTAACACATGAAACAATGAGAGTATGGTTTAATCACTCTGAACCGCCTAAAATCTGTATACTCATATTCATCACAAACTCGATTAAAATATGACTTAATTACCAATTTATATCCCAGATCCCTATATAATATCCGCTAATTACTCAACATATTTAAATTTATACAATTTAAATAACTAAGTACAAGTTGCTACAGTAATTAGTTAATCCATCTCAATAAAAACTCAAACATTGTAAAGTAAATGTTAAGAATAAATATTAAAAATTAAATTCCAAGTATAAGTTTGAAATTCTACGATCTTCAAAAAACCATACAATTTATATACCTATATTTTGATATGGGGTTCAATATTTTAGATAAATAAGAATAAAAAAGAGGTAATGTGGTACTCTAAATCCGTATTGCTATTAGATACTATATATATTTATTTGAAAATAAAGCGAATCGAATTTATTAAAAATATAAAAATAATATTTATACATATATAAAGTAGATAATAAAAAAATAACTACGTACCAACTCAATAGAGGACCGAATGAAAATGATGATGTAAGATTTATGATGGTAAAATACACATTTATATTAAATATTTATTTAGTTATTCAACCAGTGGAGTGTCATTGAAAATGAAGGTGGTATAGAAGATTTAAATAAATAGAATCTAAAAATATAAAATACCACGTATGAGAGAGTTAACATGGTGCTAGGGTTCAGCCATCTGGAATCCATATAGCTAGGGTTCAGCCATCTGAAACCCATTTAGATATTATATATCCATACCTGTCTCAACCTCGATTAAAAATTATTTTACTACATATTTCCCTCGCAAATCTGGAAGGGGATCTGGTGCAGTACAGCACCATGCTGTGCTGCACCCCACCGTCGGATCACACACACCCGCACGGGTGTGTGTGTGCGCGTGTGTGATCCGACGGCGGATCTGGTGCACAGCATGGTGCTGTACTGCACCAGATCCTAATCCCACAAATCTATATAGTTATATGTACTAATTACCCAAATCTATTAAAATATTATAAAATTTTAATAACTAAATATAAGTTGTTGCAAAAATTGCCTGTTAGGTTTCACTTCAAAAATTCAAATTCGCTCAAATTGATATACATTGATAAATTAGACAAATTAAATGAAACGTCAATAAAGTAGAAAAATTAAATTTTTTAATAAAAAATATTTATTTTTTCAACTTAATGATTGGCCAAATTACAATTTTAATATAAATAGCACTGTTTATTTGGACAACTGGATAATTGGTCAAACTAATTGGCGATGAAAATGTGATAGTAAAATATATATTGAGTATATGAACGAACTACCCAAATATATTTAAACTTATAAAATCTACATAATCAAATATGAGTTATTATAATAATTCGTTGTTACGTATGACTTTAAAATTGATAAATTGGACAAATTGAATTAAATAAAAAATTAGCCCAATTAAATTTTCAAACAAAAATAAGATAATTTATTTGACCAACTCAATGATTGGTTAAATTTCATTTCAAGTAAAACTAATACTATTTATTTGGCAAACCAATAATTGGTCAAATTAGTTGCATATGAGAAATGTGATGGTAAAATATGCATTGATTATAGTACTTATTTATTTCTCTAATCAGTGGAGTCTTATTCAAAAATAAAGTAGCATGAAATATTGTAGATAAAAAGAAACTAAAAGTTTAGAAAATGCCACGTACAGAGAGAGTTAAAGTGGTGCTCCGAATATGTTTTGCTATTTTATACTATAATATATATATATAATGAGATGGCTTATTGAGTAAGAAATAAGAATAAATCTGAACCACGATCTTTCTATAATCTACAATCCAGATTAGATTATGCATAAAGAATATACATTTCATGCAAGAAAATATCAAGCATTAAAATGATACATTATATGCATCAAAATATCAATGCATTAAAACAATGCATTACATGCATAAGTTTTTATGTGAATAAATCTTGGTCGTCCATTTAATCAAGATCTATGTACCAAATTTATTCTTATTTCTCAACTTAAAATCTATTTTCACCGGAACCACTATATATATATAATATATATACAAGTAAAACTATTTATTTGGTAAATAATGGAATTTACCCAATTAATATTAGCTGAACTTAATGAATTGTCAAATTAAGTTTTCGATAAAAATAAAATTATTCATTTGGCTTAATAATCAACAAAATTAACATTAGCCAAACTATTTTTCCAATAAAAATAAAATTATCAAACTCATTGTTCGTTCTTTTAGCGATCCTTCATCAGAAATCGATGGTTTTGAATGGGAGCATCATAGAACAATATTTTTTGGAAGTTTGATTCATGTCTAACATCATCTTTCGCCCGGATCGAAGGTAGGAACACTTGAACCCTTGGTTTTGGGGATTTTGGAGTTTCATGATGTTTTGGCCGGTTTCATTCGTTTTAGCTCAGATTGTTGATAGAACTTCGTTGTATTCTCGGAATCATTCATTATTTTTGAAGTTTTGTGGAACAAATTCGAGAATTTCTCCGTTAATCGATTAAATTAGACTATGCCCTCCAAGTGTCCGATAAATTGCTTCAATGGGTAGAACTTGGGAAGTTCTATACATTTTCATAGAATTGTGATTGAATTGATATCGTTGTGATTTAGGAACGAACTTTTGAAGGAGGTTGGATCGGGACTCTTTCCTTTCGTCGATTTCTTCGCATCGTGTTAATCAAGGGAAATGTTTACTTGTGTATTTCATCTTCTAAGAGGTATGTTGGATAACTCCTCTCTTCGATTCGGATTTTAATATTGTAGTTGACGTTCTTCTTCGTGTAACGATGGTTATGGTGTTGTTTTTATGAATCTTGAAGTTGTATAAATTGTATATTGAGGAACAAAATGATATATGCCTTGGATTATGAATTAGATGATGGTTTATATGTTCGAACACATCGAATTACGTCGTTTTGTTGGCTATAAACATGATTATGGAGTAATTCATATTCTTAAAGAACTCTTGAGTGATATATGTCGTGATTTTATGGGAATTGGAAGGATTACGGTTCATTTTGGTATATGGTTATTCGTGATGATAACTGGTAATTGTATTTCTATGAATTTACTAAGATGAGCTGTGTTAATTCGGAACTAAGGTTGAAGTCGGAATCATGAATGATAAAATTGATTATTATTGAATTGCGGCTTGTATTCGTATTGTTTGAATTGTAATGGTTTGGTTTCGTATGATCGAGATATCATTGGACCGTCGACCTTGATTGGTTGGTCATATCGGTTGTTGATTGTTATCGAACGTATCGTTAATTGATCATTGCATTAGGTTGCGTTAAGTGATCCTTGATGATTAACCGTTGAGCTGCGATTGAATTGGAGAATGCATGGGTCGCATTGGTCGGGGCTGCGGAGCTTGTAGATGAAGACGACGGGATTGGTAACAACTTCATCGTATCGGTATCAAGGCAAGTTATGCTTGCTCAGTTCATAAAGTTTAATAAATGGTTTTGATTTCATTTCATTTATGATTCATATAGCAATGGTATTATGGAATATGAATTGTCGGGATGAGGGTATGTATATTATGCTTAGATAAATCATAATGTACATGATTTTAAAGATGTCTAGTGGAAATGGAGACGTGAATTATATTTGGACTATTGTACGAGAAGTTAAGGCTAGTTATCATTGAACTCGAGATGGTGGTTTGGTATTAGTAATGGACTGTACTTAATTTTGGATTATTCGGATAACCGTGTATTCGTTCAGGGATGTTGGTCGTGGAAAGGTTATCGTCCACAGCTTGAGGTAATTAATATTGCTAAATTATGACAATCATCATGTTGCATTATTGCATGTGTGTGTTGATGCTTCATGTGGTGAATGTACATCATCGTTCGTTACATTTTATGATGTGCTCTTTCTTTGAGATGTAATCTGTTGGGCCGATGTGTTGGGGGATAAGACCTAAATGGCACCCATGTTCCGGGGTATTCCTGTGTGGATAATTTTGTGACCCTTGGTTGCGACCTTGGGGTATTTTGTGTTTGCATGTAATGTGTTGGGGGGATAAGACCCAAATTGGGCACCCACGTTCTGGAGTATTCCTGTGAGATGCTTCCGTGACCCTTGGCTGCGGCCTTGGGGTTTATGTGCTAATATTATATGCATTGTTGAGCATGCTGTGAACGTGTCAGTCTTTCATGATTGAGTTATCGTTGCTCACTTGGAAAGTCTTCTGATCCTTGTTGGATGTATGTTTCTTCGAGATTTGTTGTCATGTTGTATCGTGACATATCTGGAGTCAGATACGTCCTGATCGGTCATGTGTAGGATTTTCAGGGCGGGCACGTGTCTCATCTGTTGGTTTCTACCTCATATTGAACCGTGCACACGAAACGTACTTCGTGAGGCTGATTAGGTACGATACCAGACGTGTATCTGATCAATACCCGTGGTTGGCTTGTACACGGACACATATCCGGATCGGGCGTATCGTGACGTCCATCTTGAGTCTTATTGGTTGGTCGTTCACAGTCCATGTATAATCGGATCTGTTCGATAGTCGGGTTGTCTTTGAAATCCCGAATATATGATTTGTATATGGTTGACAATTTTATTCTCTCGTGTATCTGTCACCGTTGACCCTTTATTCACCTCGATTGGAGTTCACCCTGTCATTGGTAATCTCGTTCGTTATTGATCGTATTTGGGAGTTTGCCTTACCGTTGGTATTCTCGGTTGTTAGTCCTTGATTGATCTTGTTGGAGGTTACCGTGTCATCGGTATTCTCGGTTGTTGATCCCTTATTGCTCTTGTTGGAGTTTACCGTGCCGTTGGTATTCTCGGTTGTCGATCCCTTCTCGATCTTTTTGGAGTTTACCGTATCGTTGGTATTCTTGGTTGTTAATCCTTCATTGATCTTGTTGGAGTTACCACATCATGGTATTCTCGTACGTGGTTGATCCTTTGTCGATCTTGTGTGGAGTTATCATGTCATTGATATTCCCGTTTTGATGCATTGGTTGTTTATCATTTTGATTATGTGAGCATTCATGCCTTGTATTGATATCCGCGACTTGCCTTTGTCTCGGGACAGTTGGTTTACAGATGTGCCATGTGATATCGGTTTTATCAGGATTAGGATCCGATTGTGCGATCCAGCGGTCAGAATCGGACTTGGCCGGATTATTCTATATTGGGGATATGTTTATGTTTGAGAATCTTGGTATCGTTTCTGATACAGTACAGATGGTTACTTTTGAATTCATTCATCACTTAAGGACGCGAGACGTGGATTATGGTAAGGATTGATTTGATATGGATTGTGACGGGTTGGTAAGGTTACTTCGGTAAGATTACGTGGGGAATGTTCTTACTCTGTAAATTACGTTGATATGTAATTGTTTTTGTGATGTGATCGTTATCATTGTTGAGTATTATGGCTGACCCCGTCGTGGGCTTTATCTTTTAGGTACTCGGAGTTCGAGCTAGTAGCGGTCGTGAAGGGATGAGCTTTCCGGTGATACTGGCTATGGCATCCTTGTTGGGATTTGTGTATTCTTTTCTGGTTTTTATAATTCCGCTGCAAATGTATTTAATTATGTCTCTATTAGCTGCCTGTGAAATTTTATAATGGCTTTCAGTATTTTTTCCAACTCGTGTTTACTTTCTAAATGTCCTTTTGGCGTCTTTGCCTTGTGCCTTCAAATGGTATTTTCTGACCGTAATTGAGAACGACGTTTTTAAAAATATTTGAGTATTTAAACATTACCGTTATTGGCCTTTTGGCATTTATTTGAGCCATTTGCGAAATTGATTTTAGCCTTGTGGGTTCCAATGTGGGGCCCACAGTGCTGTAATATTCCTGGCCGGTTTTGGGGTGTTACAAAATATGGTATCGGAGCTTGGGTTTCGTAAAACCCGGGCATGTGTGTTATGTGGCTCTACCGGTGCGGTAGTAGCGACACTTTTGAAAATAATTTTCTGACTTTCGAGTCAAACTGATTTTGGAAGTTTCAAAATTTTTGAAATATTTTCAAATTGCTATATTTGCGATGCCGGTGTGTTGTTATTGTGTTGAGACTTTGTATGGGAGTCATGTGCTAGTATCACGGGAGATCATCGACTTCACGGACCTGTAAGTATGTCCTTTCAGTTATTTGGTTTTTATGATGATTATTTGAGCATGGTGACATGATTTTAAGATATTTCGGGATTGAGATATGGATTATGACAGGATTTTAAGTTTCGAGGACGAAACTTATTTAAGTGGGAAGATATGTAATATCCTGGAATTTCGCTATGATTCTTCGCATTATTTTATCTGAGTTGTACCGTATAGAGTGAGACCGATATAGTATGGGTGGATAATTTTGGGAACTGTGACAGTCGTGCTAGTATATCTATCGAGGCTATATTTAATTCTAGGATATTACATGCTTGTTATGTTTTTGGATGTCGGATATACTGTATGAGTATTTGTACAATTGCCGTACTTGGTCGACAGTTGTATTCGAGGTATCGTGCATCAGAAGTATCGTATGAGAATGATATTGGGACGAGCATATGTATTCAGTATGTGCGTAGACGTATTCAGTATGTTGAGACAGACAGGAACAGTTGGATTTTTGCCGAGTATAGAAGGCTATTACGTACGCTATCTTTAAAGGCTTACGTACGCTAAATTCTACGTTTTACGTACGTTATGCATAAGGCATTACGTACGTAACAAGAGGAATCGGATAGGTCCGAGCTGTGGTCGGCAGGTGGGGCCCTGTGTCGGCACATTTTGGCGTGGATGTGGACGGGTGAGTCAACGGATGGATTTACGTACGTTATACAGGATGTGTTACGTACGTAATACGAGCATATACTGTAGCAAGTCAACGTACGTATTACGTACGCAATGGATTAAGCGTTAAGTACGTTTGGAGGCAGCTGGCCTAGTCATGGCCGTAAGGACCTGCAGTGCCGCACATGTTCCGACAGTGACTCGCTGGATGGCCGATCACGGTCGGCAGTGACTCGCTCGGATGACCGATCACGGTCGGCAGTTACTCGCCAGGACCGAGTGATTACGGCCGTAAGGTTGTGGTCGGGTACGGCCGTAAGGCCTATTACGTACGTAAAGGGACTACCGATAACGGTCGTAAGGGTGTCGGCCAAATTAGGTAGTAGGGTAGGCATGGCTGGTTACGTCCGTAAGCCATGGCTGGTTACGGCCGTAAGGGACCGGCAGGACTCGGCTATTTAATGGCCTGGGCACGGTTCACTTGGCCATTTCCACATTTTCTTCGTTCTTTTCGCGATCCTTCATCAGAAATTGATGGTTTTGAATGGGAGCGTCATAGAACAACATTTTTTGGAAGTTTGATTCTTGTCTAACCTCATCTTTCGCCCGGATCGAAGGTAAGAACACTTGAATCCTTGGTTTTGGGGATTTTTGGAGTTTCATGATGTTTTGGCCGGTTTCATTCGTTTTAACTTAGATTGTTGATAGAACTTCGTTGTATTCTCGGAATCATTCATTATTTTTGAAGTTTTGTCGAACAAATTCGAGAATTTCTCCGTTAATCGATTAAATTGGACTATGCCCTCAAAGTGTCCGATAAATTGCTTCAATGTGTAGAACTTGGGAAGTTCTATACATTTTCGTAGAATTGTGATTGAATTGATATCGTTGTGATTTAGGAACGAACTTTTGGAGGAGGTTGGATCGGGACTCTTTCCTTTCTTCGATTTCTACACACCGTATTAATCAAGGGAAATGTTTACTTGTGTATTTCATCTTCTAAGAGGTATGTTGGATAACTCCTCTCTCCGATGACTTTAGAATGATGTGGGATGAAGGGATTTACGTGTTTGATGGTTACCGCCAGCAAAGTTTCAAGTTACGTGCAATGTTATTTTGTACGATTAATGACTTTCCTGCATATGAAAACTTAAGTGGATATAGTGCGAAGGGACATCATGCATGTCCTATATGTGAAGAAAACACAAGCTACATCCAGTTGAAAAATGGAAATAAAACAGTTTACACTCAACATTGGAGGTTTCTCAGTCGACATCACCCGTATCGTAGATTTCGAAAAGCTTTTAATGGATTCCCGGAAAATGGACTTGCGTCGATGCCCTTAACAGGTGAGCAAGTATACGATCGTGTGAAGAACATAAATACTATATTTGGAAAAACTAAAAAGAAGGCTGCTACGACAAACATTTGGAAGAAGAGGTCAATATTTTAGGTCTACGGATCAGCTGGGAAGAGGCCAGGGAAGGGGAAATGGCCATGCTTCAAAGCCAATAGGGCAGGGGACATCTGACAAACAACACTCCTCGTCGCCGCAAATTCATGTATATTCGAATAAAAATGACAACAAGTGCGGACCACAACTAAACCCTCTCGATTTCGCAAAACCATGAAAATATACCATGAATCCGTAGGAAAACTAATGATATCAACAAGATTAATCATATTCATCATGAATTAACCAACAAAATGGAACGAAACGGACGAAAATCCAAAAACCCCCAAATCGCCCAAAAGTAGGGTTCTAAGAGATTTACCTTGGACTGAGGATGAAGAACACAAGTAGGTGTTGTTAATCTACTTCAAAAACTCAAGGTAGAAGACGCCTAAAATGATCGGAGGAAGAGATCGCCCAAAAATCGCCTGAAGGAGCTCTACGCCGCGGGGAGGAGAAGGAATGAGAAAAAATAAAAATCTGGGTCAACTCCCTGGTTTATATAGCCAGGGAGCGTTAGGGCGCGCTAATCCTCAAAAGTTAGCGTGCGCTAATGGGACAAAACTCCAGTCCAAAAAGTTAGCGTCCCAGTCCAGTAGCCAGATTCTGGGCCGTTAGCGTGCGCTACTCGAAACGTAGCGTGCGCTAATAGCCTCTCGGTAGCGCGCGCTATCGGCCATAGCGCAGGAAATACAAAATGCATTATTTAGTATGAATCCAGCCAAAGCCCCGGGACTTGATGGATACAATGTGTTTTTCTTTCAAAGGATGTGGGAATGGATTGGATCTGATATTACTTCAGCTGTGCAAGAGTTCATCTCAACAGGTTTTGTACCTAGAGCTCTGAATACCACATTGATAACTTTGTTGCCCAAAACAAGTACTGCTGCACCAGCAAAGGAGTTTAGACCTATTGCTTGTTGCAATGTACTTTATAAGATCATCTCGAGGACCTTAACTAATAGAATGCAATGTGTATTGGACTATCTCATAAGTGAGAACCAATCTGCTTTTGTACAAGGAAGGGTGATATATGATAATATTATCATGAGTCATGACTTGATAAAAGGTTATGGAAGGAAGGGTGTATCTCCGCGTTGTATGGTCAAGATTCACATACAAAAGGCTTATGATTCAGTGGAGTGGTCATTTGTGAAATACTTAATTCTAGAGTTGGGATTTCCTTATCAGTTTGTATCATGGATTATGGCATGCTTGCAGACTGTTACTTATTCTATTAATGTTAATGGTGTGGTAACTGAGCCTTTCCAAGCCAAGAGGGGACTCGGACAAGGTGAACCAATTTCACCATACTTATTTGTTATTGCTATGGAATATCTTAACAGATGTTTGATGGAGTTAAAAGAAGACAGGCTATTCAACTTTCACCCTAGATGCAAGAGATTGGGCTTAATTCATCTTTGCTTTGCGGATGATCTGCTCTTGTTTACTAGGGGAGATGAATGCTCAGTGAGGAAATTGCTTACTGCGTTTGGTAAATTTTCAGAGGTCTCTGGGCTTAAAGCAAATGAAACTAAGAGCTCTATTTATTTTGGGGGAGTATGTGATGCAACACAAACTACTATTCTTGAAGCCGCTAGTATGATAAAGGGGCAACTTCCTTTTAAGTATCTCAGTGTACCTCTATTCTCAAAAAAGCTTACTATTGCTCAATGTCAGCCATTAATACAGAAGATTTTGAGAAGGATTGATTGTTGGACGGCAAAGCTGCTTTCTTATGCAGGTCGACTACAACTCATCAAATCTGTCTTGACTAGCATTCAATCATATTGGAGCCAAATCTTTCTTCTACCTCAGAAAGTTATCAAGCTATTGCAAGGCAGCTTGTCGAAATTTCCTATGGTCTGGAAAAACTGGTACTACTAAGTGAAATCTCGTTGCTTGGGAGCACTTGTGTCTACCTAAAACAGCTGGTGGTTGGAATCTCATAGATATTAAATGGTGGAACAAGGCTGCCATCAGTAAACAATTGTAGAAAGTTGCTAAGAAAAGGGATTGTCTTTGGGTCAAATGGATTCATGAGTACTACATAAAAGGGCAGAGCATTACTACATGTGCCATACCTACACAAGCCTCTTGGATTATACAGAAAATATTGGGCGCCAGGTATTATGTTGCTCAACTAAATAGTAGCTTAACTCAATCTACATTTTCTATCAGGAGAATGTATATGGAACTGAGGGGAGATGCTCCTAAGGTGAATTGGCAAATGATGATTACAAGGAATATAGCTCCACCAAAATTTGTTCTCATCACTTGGTTGGCTATTTTGAGAAGATTGTCTACTGTGGACAAGCTGGAGAAAATTGGGGTTCATTGTGGAAAAGAGTGTTGTTTGTGCATGAATGAGGATGAAATAATTGATCACTTATTTTTTAAATGTTCCTTCTCAGAAAGTATTTGGAAGATGTTAGCTGACTGGAGTGGAGTTCATGACCATGTTCTTGATTGGCAAGGAGAGCAGATTGGTATGGTATCACAGTGCAAATCCAAATCTTGGAAACAAATATTATACAGACTTATATTGTCTAAAAATATAACACAATTTTTACAAATGAATCAAATGTGCGTTATTAATACAAATGGCTGTGTTAATAACACAATTCTTAACTTACTCGCTTGTATTACTTACTAAATTTCTAAAGAAGTTTTCTAAAATATTTTTAATATATTGTTGCTGTAAATAAAGATTAATGTTTGCGACAAATTATTTTTGATAGCATCGGATCAGAGAAAAAAAATATAAATTGAAATCTACAGGGTCTGTCCTCAAACTCCACCTCCTAATAATCATATCGACAAATTTAGATTTTCAAACTCACTCAAACTTTCTCTATTAAATATGCTTTTACCTATGGTGAGGAAGTGAATGAATCTTTGACACACACACGGACATAAAAGGTGAGGGCCAAATGACGGAAACCCCCTCAAGTGTATGTGAGAAAATTAGGAATACCACTTGGTATGTAAATTAGGAACCCCCTCAAATTAAATTTACCGAAATTGGAAAAATAGTAAAAAGGTTAGTATGATATTGGTAAATATCAAAATTATCAAAATGACAATTGTTTGTGTATATATCTTGAGTATTCAATACTTGTAAGCATCTACTCAATTATATACCTATAGATATTATTATTATTTTTATTTTAAAATTCACATTCTTCTTTTCTCGTTGTTATAACTTGTACACTGCTATGTAATTAGCAAATATTTATAAATATTTCCTAACAGAACACTTGCTCTCTCGCAATATTAATTCATTACATATAAATAAAGTATAGAATATAAAGATATTCTCCAACAATAATAGAAATGAATATTAATTTATAAATATATACGTAAATAATAGCTTTGTTGGGGAGTTTGTGCCATTATTAATTGTATTGAATTTGTTAAGCTAGTACGTTCATAGCTGGAAAAAGTTTGATACTTTTTATTTTAAACAGAAGTAGAGATCGTAGAATATGATCTATTTTGTAAAGTATCCATCCATAAAATATTTTATTGTAATATATTTATTATAAAGTTGATAATTCTGAAAATCGATATATCGAATTTGATAAAAAGAATTAGTAGTCGAAATCTTTGATTTGGTAATTGGTAAAATAATTATAAAACCAAAAATTTTGGTTTGTAACACTCATAATCAATCTGAACCGACCAAATGACAGGCCTAGAGAAAATCATCAATTGCTGATTAAACTAGAATTCCAATTGTAGTAGCCGGACCATCTACTATAGTTTTCTACAGTGAATACAATATATATATATATATATATATATCCTTCCCTTGTTGGTGTCTTGCCTAATACTGGTTATAGGAAGATACATAGATGGAAGGTTTTAGATTATTCTAGAGGTAGTACGATCCCATTAGGTGTCTTACCTTATCTATGAATCCCATGTATGGAAGGATTCTCATTGAGAATACAATTGATTGACTAATATTTACAGCTTTCTTACTTTCTCCTCAAAAACGTTATCAGCACGATGCTCTAGAAGATTTTACAAAATTCCGAAAAAAATCGGCCAAAACCCTAGTCAACCCCCACCGCCACACCCCTGCCGCATCCATTCCGCCGGACCCTTGCCGCATCCTGTCGCACGCCGCCGCATCGAGTCCGCCGGACCCATGTCGTAGCCTGCCGCACCCTGCCGCACGCCGCCGCATCCAGTCCAACCGGACCCCTGCCGCACTCTACCGCGATCGACATTGATCGACCACTGCCGCACTTTACCGCGATCGACCGTAATCGATCCTTATCGGCACCTGCCGCAGCAATCCGACCCAGTCCCGATCGCCCCGCTCGGCCCTCTCCTGCCGATTCAGCCTAGCCGCGACCACATTCCGCCCGTGCCGACCGTGCCCCATATCCATCCCGATCCAACACAGTCGTGATCGACCCTGCTTGGTCCCTGCCGAACACTGCCACCACAGTCTGCCCATGCTCCGCATCCGCCCTGATCCAACCCAGTCGTGATCGATCATGCTCGGCCCCTGCCAAACCCCACCACCACGCTCTAACCCAGTCGCGATTCGACCAAGCCCCTGCCTACGCTGCCCGACCAAGCCGCAACGAGCACCGCCTCCCGCGTTCGACCCGTGCAGACCAGATCGTCTGCACTGATACCTACTCGGCCACTACCTTTTGTGCCCGACCCTATCAAGCCCAGTTCGCTCGTGCCGACCAGATCCTACTCGGCCCTCCCCTGCTAATTCAGCCTAGCCGCGACCACAGTCCGCCCGTGCCGACTGTGCCCCACATCCATCCCGAGCCAACCCACCAATGTTCGACCCTATTCGGTCCCTGCCGAACACTGCCACCACAGTTCGCCCGTGCCGACCATGCCCCACATCCGCCTTGATCCGACCCAGTCATGATCGAGCCTGCTCGGCCCCCGCCGAACCCTGCCACCACCTGCCGATCCAACCCAACCGCGATCCGATCAAGCCCCCGCCTACGCTGCCCGACCAAGCTACAACGTGCCCCGCCTCCTGCGTTTGATCCGTGCAGGCCAGATCGTCTACACTGATACCTGCTCGACCACTGCCTTTCGTGCCCGACCCGATCAATCCCAGATCGTAGGCGCCGACCTCCCCCACTCACCGCCCGATCCGACCATCTCCAACCCAGTCGCCCACTGTCGAAATTGCCAGATCGTCTGCATCGATACCTGATCGGCTACTGCCTTTCGTGCCCGACCCGATCAAGCCCAGATCATACGCGCCGACCTCTCCCACTCGCCGCCCGATCCGACCATATCCAGCCCAGTCGCCCACTGCCTTTCGTTCCCGACCCAATCCAGCCCAGCCAGTTCGACCTGGCCCAAGGTCTCGGTCCAAAGACCTGAATATTGGTTTAATTTGTGATGTTCTGAAATTGCTAAAATTGCTTTCACGTCGTCGCATCGAGTACCAGTCGGTATATCGGAGCACACCACCAATTGTTCCATATCACGTGCCTAATTTCATAATCAAGGTAATTATCTAAACTTTTCCCTATTTCAATTCTCTCTTTTCAGGAATTTCTTTTTTTGGGACATGGGTTATTGGGTTCTTTATCTACCACGCTACTTTATGGTGGATGGGATCGCGAGAGAAGTCGGTATCTCTACGTGTCGAAAAAAAATTATGTGACGGTCCTGTAGGAGTCACGGAATTGTTGAAAGTCGATACTTGTGGTTGTTGCACACACCACGCATCTAGGTGCGATTTGATATCGCCGTTTTTGCCGACTTTACTAACAACAATTAAGGAAAGTATGTCGAATAACATTTATGTTACACACTTTTAAAGCATCGCCTGTGACCGTTTACATTGTCACTGAAAATCCAACAAGACTAACTTCCACTTGTTTATATCTTATAGATGGCACAGAGCTCCAATATTCACCCGAAGTTCAAAATCATTGACCACATTGGTAAGGAGTACCATATGTGGGTCTCAGACGTTCGTTTGGCGTTCGTCGATAAGAGATTTACTACCACCATCTTTCCCTCTAATGAGCCTGCCGCTCAAGAACCGAGCAAGGAAAATAAGGCTAATGCACCGATGTACTTGCATAGACATATACATCCTTGAAAAAGTGTTACATGAATTTGCAAACCCCCAAAGAACTATGGGATACACTCGAACAACGTCTCAATAAGGTGCATGATCAGCACTTTCCCGAATTGCAACTTTGGTGGGAGCAAATCTGGTTCTTGGATTATGCGAATGTGGAGGCCTATAATCAAGCCGTCCTCGATCTTTGTGCTGATCTTGGTTTTTGTGGTGTCAAGAAGTCTGATCAAGACTTGATCGAAATGACTCTTAACACATTTCTCGTGGGAGCAAGTGTGATTGCTCATCAGCTGTGCGTTGCCTATGAGGAAGGGAGAATTAAAAGCTTTAGTGACCTTATCTCCCACCTCGTGAAAAAAGAAAGGCACCATGAGATCATTCTCAACAGCAATGCCTGCCCAGCTGATACGAAGCCGATTCCAGCAGTGATGGATACCCACAGGATGGCACCACGACAAAATAAAAAATATAATGCTGCTCAGTTTTTGCAAGAACCACGAATGCATAACTCGAGCAAGCGAGAGAAAACATGAGGTCGTCGTTCCAATATGTAGAAGAGGCAAGGTGGTTCGACCGTCGGTCCTAGTGGAACCCAACCACGTGGACCACCTTCTGCCGTCGCGAATGGACCCATTTCAAAGGAAGGCCAGATTTGCTATACTTGCGGTTCAAAGAAGCATATTTACCTCAATCGCAAGGCGCCAGAGAATATCCAAGCCTACTACAAGTGGTATAAACAGTACTTGACTCAAGAGTCAAATTACATGGAGGAATATAATGAGAATATGGAGGTGAACCATGTTGAGATCCCTCCTCTCACCATTGTGGATAAAGACCAGCATCTGGATGTTGCTGACTTTGACTAGATCATTGCAGTTTGACTAGTTTTTAAGCTTTGGTTATATGTTGTCTTGTTTCTAGTTTTTCGTTTGAGAACTACTTTGAAATTTTCTATGGATGTAATAAAGTTGGCCATGATGAATAAAATTCTATTAATTGTCGTGGCTGTGCAAAAACAAATTTTATTTTCCATCAAATAACATATTTAGTTTGGTTTATTACAAAACAATTGGTCAGTAAGAATTGCTTGGTTAATCTGATGCACTGGTGGATTTTATCAATAACTTTTAATTACGACTAGGTACATCCTCCTCGGTATTTGTTTATGCTTTGAAAGTTCAAACGGAATATGTGGTTTTTAAACAGCCTTAGTTGTACCGACATTCCTACTTTCTCTGCAAGTCTATCAAGTTGAAGTTAACGAAAGGATCATTAGTTGAAATATAAATAGAACACTATGATGCATTTAAACGCTTCTATGGTCATCATTGCCATAGTATTGCATCAACGATAATGCCTTTGAAAAAGCTTCAACCTTGCTTTATCACTCAAAAATAGGGAAATACCAAAATAGCAACTTGAAACGAGCACAACGATATGAGTTTAATGATCCAAAAAGTGCACAACCTATGGATGGAAAATACAGAAATCTACTTTCCAGAACAACTGACCGTTCGTCCATAGACTTCTTAACGAAGGAGTTATTGATGTTTTAGTGAACAAAGATCAAGTTGCACGGAAATTATTTCCAGCAATTATGCTAACTTTGATCCTAACCAACTTGGTTGAATTTACCCAAACTCAAAGTTAGTGTGTTTTCGCTATGTCTTTCATCACAAGACTAATCGAGTTTCATGTCTTATTGTAGATGTCATGTGGCGAAATTGAGTGCATTGCTGATAATGGAACAACCCATACAATTCTTTGGAATAGGCAATTATTTAGGGATATTGTGCCATATATATCCTCAGTGACCACAATGATTGGTTCCTCCCAAATAATTCAAGGGATGGGACCTGCTCATTCCTTGCTAGCTAATGGTACGCATATTGTAATATCCGGGGGTAATTTTTTTTCGTTTTACTGTTGTGTTGTATGTATTCATTTGGAATTGTACAAGTGGTGTTGTATTTGACTGGTACAATGTATATTGTATTGGAATATTTCGGAATCAAAATACTTATACTTGTCGTCGGTATTGTGTTGCCGATCGGATGTTGCTTGGTGAGTTTGGAGTTTGATTTTGGCTAAGTATATTGGACCTAACGTACGCTACATGCATAGCATTACGTACGTTAATGGTGGCAGGTTACGTACGTTAAACCATGTTGGTTACGTATGTAACACAGGGTATCTGATCGCATCTGACTTTCGGCGTGTGGGGCCGAACATGATTGGATCATGTTGGCCTTTCGAGGTAGCCAAGTCAACGAGCATTACGTACGTAATGCTTATGCTATAGCGTATGTAATGCATGTTTCATTTTGAGGCAGTAGTTTCTGGGATAACGTAGCATACGCTACATAAAGGTGATAACGTATGTAATATTCCTTACATACGTTAAGGAGGGAGGATAGCGGCCGTAATACGATCTGCAGATTATAAAGACATGTTTCGTCTTTCATTTTCTCACGATCTAATTTCGATTTCTTCCTCTAGAAATCATCCCTCTGCATTTCTTAGTGTATTCCAGCCTCTTCCAAGTTGTTTTGGAGCTTCATAACATGGATTGAAGCTTAAGAACTTGGAGTTTGGAGTGTTTTTTGATGGTTTGAGGTTGTTCTTCACTTCTTCAAGAGGTATGTGTTTAATCTTGTGTTTATCTCGAGATTATGATGTTGTTGTTGTTGATTACTTCGTGTGTTGATTGATGGTTGGAGAATAGCACGATTCTTGATGAGTTTTTATAACTTATGATGAAGAACATGATGATTACGTCTTGAGGAGTTGTTCTTAATGTTTTAAGAATACTTGGAGGTTATAGTCATGTCTATGAAGAGTTATGTTAAGATTGTTACATGATTAACATAGCTTTGAGATGATTATTGTTGTTGTTTGTGTTCTTGGGAGATTCTAACCATTTTAGTCTAAAATTATGATGAATTATCTGATGATTGTCATAATCTTTAAATGGTTGATTTAATCTTGCTGATTAATCCGAATTCATGAGGAATTGGTGGAGGATTATCGTTTAGACATCATGTTTGTTGTGTTGATGATGTTCTTGAGGTGTTAGTGATGATATTGGTGAGGTTATCATTTTGGGATGATTACTATGATGTCGTTCTTAATGATTCTTGTTGAATTGCTTTCACAAGTGTTAAGAACATTTGATCATATTGATCATTGAGGTGTCAGAGGACGTTAGAATTCATAGTTGGAGACTATGATATTCGTTTGTGTGGTTTGATCGATTCGTGTTGAATCGGGGTTGTCTTTTGTGCTGTTTTCGATTTCTATCGTGTTATTGAATGAATTGTAATTCATTCAAGGTTGTTCGAATTCTTGTGATTGTTGGAGGACGCTGTTCGTCGTTCGTTGGAGGATTTCGTCGCCTTTTATACTTGTACTAGTCAATGAGATAAATGTTATCATATATGGGTATGAATGTGTTGTATCATTTCGAGACATAGTATCTTCATGATCTGTTGATGTCAGGGAATTGTTTGATAAAACCCTTCGGTAATTATGCCAACATTGTTGATTGATCGTCTTGTTGTTATTGTTGTTCGTTAATGGCCGGTTCAAGGCATTGAGATACTTGTTGGATTATGTTGTTGTCGATAGCCGGTTTGAGGAATCGATGTATCGATGGTTATTGTTGACTGATGTTTCATTGAGATATCGTTGTAATCATTGTTACTGATATCAGTGTTTTCCTGTTGATGTTGTATTGGCCGATTGAAGGAGTTAACGTATTCGATTATCATCCCTGTTTATGGTGGTCGATTAAAGGCACCGGGACATCTGTTCTAATTATATCGTTATTTATCGATTGATCATTCTAAGGTAATCGAGGTATTGAATTGGGACTGTCGACGACATTTCCTATCCGTTGAGTCATCGTTATCGATTGACTGTTCTAAGGTAATCGATGTATTGAATTGGGACTGTCGAGGACATTTCCCATCCATTGAGTCGTTGTTATCGATTGACCGTTCTTAGGTAATCGATGTATTGAATTGGGACTGTCGAGGACATTTCCCATCTGTTGAGTCGTTGTTATCGATTGACCGTTCTAAGGCAATCGATGTACTGAATTGGGACTGTCGAGGACATTTCCCATCCGCGATATCATTGTGATCGATTAGCCGTTCTAAAGATAACCGAGGTATTGAATTTGGACCGCCGAGGACAGTGCCCATCCGTGAGTTATTGTTGTCGTGTTGGCCGATTCAAGGCTGCACACTATCGTTCTTGTGAATTCGTTAATTTTGTGATCGTTGTCGTATGTGATCAAGGGTGTATGGAGGCTAGTATCGGCTAGTGCTCGATGGGTAAGTTTGGGTCTTGAACCTTTGTGGTTGGTTTCACAACACCTACAGTTCAGTAGGTCACGGTCATGTTGATGATCTCATTATGGGTAAGTTTGGGGCTTGAACCTTCGCGGTTGGTTTCCCAACACCTATAGTTAAGTAGGTCACGGTCATGTTGATGATCTCATTATGGGTAAGTTTGGGGCTTGAACCTTCGCGGCTGGTTTCCGAACACCTACAACTCAGTAGGTCACGGTCACTGGGTGATCTCATTATGGGTAAGTTTGGGGCTTGAACCTTTGTGGTTGGTTTCCCAGCACCTGCAATTCAGCAGGTCACGGTCATTGGATGATCTCATTGTGATACGGCTCCGTGCCGTGGCTTCAGCCCTCATGTGATACATCTTCGGGCTGTTTGGCTTCGGACCATTGTGAGGATTGACAGCTTTGGCTATGTGGTTTTCATGCCATCGTGATATTTTGGCAGCTCCGGCTGGGGGCTTTTCAGGCTATTGTGATGTTTTGGTATTTCCGTTGGAGCTTTCGGGCATTGTGATTCGTATTCTAACTCAGTTTTTGTTTGGTTTAACTTCGGGTAATTCATTGTTATGTTCTATATTGATGATTCGCCGTTGGTCACTTGTGTTCTAATCTGTTGAGCAGGTATTGATCGTATGCCGTGGGCATAGTGTTTCACGAATGCTCGGTTCTTACCTTGGTTTGTGAGCATATCGTATTACCATTGTTGTACTATTTATTCTGCCTTTGGATGAATATCATGTTGTACATGTATTTGATATTCATTATCTGGATGACTGACCCCGTGGGGGCGGAACATGTTCTCATGTTTCAGGTGTTTGCGAGGAGAGAGTTGAGACACAGGGGCATGACAATGGCGACGAGGCATTCGAGCAATACTAGTCCCGTATTGTCGGTGTTCATGTTGGTTAGTCCGATTGTAGTGTTCTCCAGTTTCGTCAATTGTTGTCATTTTGTATTATCCGAGCAAGGCTCGTGGATGTTGTTGTATTTTTATTTTGGTCATGTAGGCCCATTTTTGTTGTTGAAATTCCATTTCGAAATATTATGTTGGATATCATAGTAGGACTGTGATTTCCCCTTTTGGTCAGTTTGTTGTGTTTTAGTCGTGTTCGCCTAGTGGATCTCTTGGTGTGGAGTCTACGGTACTGTAATAACCCAATGGGATTTTGGTTGTTACACATATTAATGTCACAAATGCTCTCTATGCCCCAAGAGCAAACCGAACCTTAAAGTTTTAGGGACATCCGTGCCAACGGTTATCACCTTGATACACATTGTGAGAATGGGATGGAATTTTCGTGTGTTACTCTAGCAGAATGCGGAAGACGCTGCATTCTAGTGAAAGTAATGAGTCTAAGTATTGGTTTATACAAACTACAATAAGGGTTATTGAATCCTACGCTGTGAGTCACAAACTTTGTGATTCCGAAGCATACCAACTTTGGCATGACTTCGATCACCCTGGACGCGGCACGATGATTTGCATTTCGCAAAACTCACACGGTCATCTATTTTTCAAGTCCAGAAAACGATTAGAAGCACCGCTCGATATCAGCATTGATGTCAGTGAGTCTGATACCATATCACCGGAATTAAAGATCGCACGCCCTGATGAGGTTGACGGTGCATCTCCTGTAATTCCCGAGAGTTCTGTGGAAATTTCCAATGTCCATAAATTATTTTGTAAGGCCTATTCACTAGCAAAGTTGATACCTTCTCCATCATTTGCTAAAGAGTCAATACAAAACATTCACTTCTTACAAAGAATTCAAGGGGACATTTGTGGACCTATTCAGCCAGAGTGCGGACCATTAAAATATTTTATGGTTCTGGTTGATGCATCGACACAATGGTCACACGTCACTCTGCTATCCATAAGAAACGCTGCATTTGCTAAACTCCTAGCACAAATTATCAAGTTACGGGCTAACCA
Source organism: Orobanche coerulescens (assembly GCA_033398695.1). Lineage (NCBI taxonomy): Eukaryota > Viridiplantae > Streptophyta > Magnoliopsida > Lamiales > Orobanchaceae > Orobanche > Orobanche coerulescens. The sequence continues at coordinate 19,962,731 of CM065805.1, read as the reverse complement.
CCCCAACTTTCCAATCTCGTCATTAAGATTGGACAATGCTGGTGAGTTTACGTCAAAGTTCTTTGACGACTATTGCATGCCGATTGGGATTGAAGTTGAGCATCCCGTCCCACATGTTCATTCGCATAATGGCCATGCTGAGGATATGATTAAGCGGTTACAGCTTATCGCCTGATCAATGGTATTGCGCACCAAATTGCCGATTTTTGCTTGGGGTTATGCAATTTTGCATGCAGCTATACTTATTCACTTTCGACCCACTACCAATCAATCATTTACTGCGTACCAGTTGGTAACTGGATAGGAGCCTGATATTTCACACTTACGCATTTTTGGTTGTACAGTCTATGTGCCAATTACGCCTCCACAACATACTAAAATGGGTCCGCAAAGGTGATTTGGTATATATGTTGGCTATGAGTCGCCTAAATTATCCGCTACCTGGAACCTTTGACAGGAGATCTGTTTACTGCAATATTGTCTGGTGTGAATCGTTAGGGGGAGAAATGAATCGGACGATTCCAGTTGAATGCCAGGAAATTGTCTGGTGTGCTCCCTATTTGCCTCATCAAGATCCCCGCACGGCTCAATTGGAGCTGAAAGTGCAACGTATTCTCAGTCTTCAGAAAGTTGCAGATTCAATGCCCGACAACTTTACTAATACTGTGAAAGTGACAAGATCTACCATTCTCGCTGTGAATATTCCTGCAAGGTTAGAAGTACCAATTATAGGGAAAGGTTCAGCCTCTCAAAGGAATAATGCCCCCGGGATCGACCTTAGTGGTGGGATAGCTGCTTCAGCTGCTCTTATCCCTGATCGAAAGAGAGGGAAGCCAGTGGGTAGAAAGGGTATCGGACCTCGAAAAAGAAGAGGAACGGAGGCACAAAATCCTCTCATTATCGACACAGTGACTCCATCACACGAGATTCTTTCTGACTATGGATATATCCTCGAATCAACAATGGAATGATCAACGGATGCGTCGGAAACTTTGTTGATGTCGGAGAATAAAGAATTCTCGATGTAATGTACGAGTGAATACGTACTTTTGGACAGGTCGTCCACGCTAGTCAATTATGCTTTTACCTACTCTGTCGCTCAAGAAATTATTAAAGACGATGATGTTGAGCGGCGCTCAGTTGCTGAATGTCAAAGACGAGCCGATTGGCCGAAATGGAAAGATGCAATGCAGGCTGAACAAGACTCAATGGCTAACCGTGAGGTATTTGGCCGTATCGAGCCAGTACCCGTGGGCGTTAAAACCAGTTGGTCATAAGTGGGTCTTTGTTCGTAAACACAGTGATAAGAATGAGGTCATGTGTTACAAAGTGGAACTAGTTGCCCAAGGCTTCTCGCAGCATCCTCGATTGTGAGGAGATGTACTCTTCTATTATGGATTTCATCACTTTCTGCTACTTAGTCAATTTGGCAGGGTCCGGAAAACTGGATATGCAGCTTATGGATGTGGTTACAACATATCTTTATGGGGATCTAGATACAGATATTTATATAAAAGTCCCCGAAGAGATTTTGTTGCCCAAATCAAGTAGCTCTAAACCATGGAGCGCTTACGGTGTAAATTGCATTGTTCACTGTATGGGTTGAATCCTTCTGGAAGGATGTGGTACAACCGCCTACGTGAATACTTGATTGGGAAGGGATATAAGAACAGTGATATATGTCCATGCATTTTTATGAAAAGAACAGATGCAGGATTCGTGATTGTAGCCTTCTATATAGATGACATGAATGTTAGCGGTACCATAGATGAGGTTGATGAAACAGCCCGCTACCTTAAGTCCGAATTCGAGATGAAAGACCTGGGGAAGACTCAATTCTGCTTGGTCTAAGAGCTAGAACATCGAGATGATGGTATACTCATTCACCAATATGCCTACGTCCATAAGATGCTTAGGAGATTTAGCATGGACAAGGAACATCCTCTTGATACCTCCATGGTTGGTATAAGTTTGGAAATAGACAAAGATTCATTTCGTCCTAAAGAGGAGGATAAAGAGGTCCTTGGAGTAGAAACACCGTACCTTAGCGCAATCGGTGCGTTGTTATATATGGCTCAATGTACTCCCCAGACATCACATTCTCTACAAATCTGTTAGCGAGATTCATCTCTGCTCCCATGATAAGGCATTGGAATGGAGTAAAACACATCTTTTGATACTTGAAAGGCTCCAGTGATCTTATATTATTCTTTCACAATGCAAGAGAGATCGATATTCCGAAAGGAATTATTGAGGTTAAGACGATTCATACCGACCATCGATCTTCCTATGATATTGCAGCTAAGCATGGGAGCTTGACTACCAGAAGTGCTAATGTAAGAAAGCTTATCCCCTATGCAGAGAATCCCAACAATGTGTTAGTTAGATTTGCTGATGCCGGATATCTCTCCGACCCGCATAAAGGACGTTCCCGAACTGGTTATGTGTTCACCATTGGGAATACGGCGATATCTTGATGATCTACCAAGCGGACCCTGGTTGCTACTTCCTCGAACCATGCAGAGATAATTACATTGCACGAATCTATAAGAGAGTGCATTTGGCTTCGGTCGGTCATAGACCGTATACGAGAACTTGTAGATTAAAGTCCACTACAACAACCCCTACTTGCATCTTTGAGGACAATACGACATTCATTGAGCAGATGAAGTTAGGTTTCATTAAGGGTGACAATACCAAATATATCTTGACGAAGTTCTTCTACAATCAGCAATAGTAGAAATTGCTGAATACCGAAGTGAAAAAAGTGAGTTCCGATGAGACTATCGCAGACTTGTTCACTAAGTCTCTGCCAAAATCTACATTAGAGAAACATGTAAGGAGCATCGGCATGCGTCGATTGTCCGAGCTCAACTAGTGATAGCCCGTTGGAATAAGCTTTTGTATATACTTCAGGGGGAGTATACTCCACATGATTCTGGCATTTGTATTTGGTGTGTTGTGCTCTTTTCCCTCACCAAGTCTTTGTTTTTTTCCACGGGCTTTTGTTTGACTTGGAAAGGTTTTTTACCGAGGCAACATTTTATGCACCATGATAGTATTAGTGCTCGACACAGGGGGCATGTTCCGGGATATCCTTCCCTTGTTGGTGTCTTGCCTAATACTGGTTGTAAGAAGATACATGGATGGAAGCTTCTAGATCCTTCTAGAGGTAGTAGGATACCATTAGATGTCTTACCGTATATAGGAATCATATGTATGGAAGGACTTTCATTGTAATGCATATATAAGGGCTCCCCCTATCAGTGTTATGCATACAATTGATTGACTTTTATTTACAGCCTTATTACTTTCTCCTGAACTATATATATATATATATATATTGTATTTGTTGGGAATAATCCCTTATGTTGGAAATACATGGTCAAATTTCAATCACTATTTAAAATGAATCAATAAAACTAATTATTAAACTTAGCAATTTTTTTCTTAATTTAATAATATAAAAAGGTGATTGTGTAAATTTTGTCTCTTACCATAACATCACATATAGTAATAATGTAAATATTGTCAAAAAAAAATTATGTAAATTTAGTCTCTTACATTTAATTGAGTCATATGAATTAGTTAATCACCTCTCTTCACGATGTTTTTTTATTAGATAACTGCCTAGTAACTGAATAATATACTTTTAGCTTTCATTCAATTTTTTTTCTTGAACGGCAACTTCATTAAAACTAGCAAGGTGCTAGAAAAACATTACAAAGAGATCAAGTAAGGGTTCTTTAACCAAAAGTCCCAAGAAAAAACTCTAGAACTACGGTTAACACACCAATTAAACGATAAAGTAATGATATCATCAAACAACACCGAATGCTTTGGAGGGGATTCTTCAAAAATAGAACGATTCTGAAACGACCAAATGAACCACCAAGAAGTAATCAAGACTCCCTCCAGCAAAGATTTGAGCTTGCTCGACAAACGAATAGCTCCGAACCAGATATTCCACTCGACGAAAGATGAAACGTCGACCCAATCAAGATTTCACCACCGACAAATTTTCTGAAAAACATCTTTAGCAAGCCCACAACCGAAAAACAAATACTGAATATCTTAGGGGTAGACACCACAAACCGGGCAAAGATTAGAATCAATAAAAACACCTCTTTTGGCAAGATTGTCTCTAGTAGGGAGACGATCAAGCCGGGCATGCCAAGCAAAAACATTTATCTTAACCGGAACACATCTCACCCATCTGGTACCCTCATTCGAAGACGAAAGCAGGAGCTCATCAATGGAGTAACGAACATCTTTGACTCTAAACAAACCATCTCCATTAAGGTCACTAATCCACCTGTCATGAGCAGAAGAAAGAGTAACCCAACCTAGTAAAAAAAGAAGCTCGGACCATTGATGTCGCTCCACACCATCCCGCACCGGTCTTCGAAAAGAAAAATCATAAGACGGATATCCCCATTTAGAGGCAACAGAACTTTCTTTATCCGTCTCTAGGGCAAAAATTCGAGGGAACCGAGAGCAGAAAGCTGAATCTCCAAGCCATGTATCTCGCCAGGATCGGGTACCTAGACCATTCCCCACTCGAATCTTAGCATGAGAAAAGAAATTAAAACCTTTCACGACCAAATTTCGCACCTCCCGAAGAATAGAACTCCAACACGATGACCGTTTGTAGTCATGATCCTCGATCAAAGGGCCGTAGAACGCACTGATAATTTGATCCCATAAAGAACCATCTTGTGAAACAAATATCCATACCCATTTAAGAAGAAGGGCACGATTCAAAGCATAGTAACTACCAACGCCCAAACCCCCATGTTTTTTTGTAGCCAAAACTTTGTCCCAGGCTACCCAAGTAATCCTTTTTTCAGCAGAATCAGCACCATTAAAAAACCTGTTACGGATCATCTTTAACATATGAAGCACCCCTTTAGGGACCTTGTAAATGGACATATAGTAAAGAGGAACGGCGCCAAGAACGGATTTAAGAAGAGTCAAACGCCCTCCAACAGATAAAGTTTTAACTTTCCATTTGGAAAGACGCGCATAAACTTTATCGATGATATTACGCCAAGCAGAATGTTGCGACATACGGTTACCAACCGTGACTCCCAAATAATTGAAAGGAGTATGTAAGACAGTACACCCTATGGTCGAAGCACCTTGAAGCACAATATCATGAGGAACACCAACTCCTAGAATTTGACTCTTTTGCACATTTATTTTTAACCCCGAAGCTAATTGAAAGCAACGGAGCATTCTGATGATAGCAGCCAAGTTGTTGTCGGACCATTCTCCAAGAAAAATTGCGTCATCCGCATAAAAAAGATGTGAAAGAGTCATAGAATCGTTAAGGCGAAGGCCATTAAAAACTCCGTCCTTCACAGCTTTATCAACAGAAAGATGAAGGGGTTCCATGACTAAAATAAAAAGAAACGGGGCTAAAGGATCACCTTATTTAAGACCACAACAAATAGGAAACTCAACAGTAGGACTCCCATTCACCAGAATCGAGGCCATTATCCAAGTCTTTATCAATGGCCACTAAACAAAGTTGTTTTTAACTACGGAGTAACTCACTTTTTTATATTACAATTAATATTGAATTGTGATATTAGTATGAAATATATAATATATATTGAGAGCATTTAGAGCTAATTTATGGAATAAATGAGAAGTGCATCAATCGGGAAATATATGGTAATGGCATCTAGAGCTAATTTACATTATTATCCTTAAAGGGCCGTTATTTCGCCCTACGTTACCATTATAAAGAGGGATTTCTATTTAACCAATCCATATATATTTGATAAATACATAAGCGGGGAGGGAGTGGTTCTATCACTCACTCTCCCTTCACTCACTCTCTCTTCACTCACTCCTAACCAATCCCCTTACGCCATATTATTCCCCACTTTTTCCTTCACTCACTCATATTTTTACAGGCGCCACTTCACTCACCCTTCACTCACTTCTTTTTTTTTCTTTTTTCTTTTTTAAATTCCATTAAAATTTATTAAAAACTAAAATTTCATTAAAATTAAATAAACATTACATAATATTAATAAAAACATAAAATAACATTACATAATACTAAAATACTAAAATTCATCAGTGAGCTCCTCACTCAAAATACCCTCCCCGTGCGTGAGAGACATACCGGCGGCGGTGTTCCCGTGAGTGAGCCACCCCGCACCGCATGCTCAAGCACCCACTCCCTCCCCCTAATAACTCTAGAATTTTGAGAAAATCAAGTGACGAAATAGAGTTTATCAAAAATTTACAGCATTGTGACAAGTTGAAAGTTGTAGTATCCCAAAACATAATAGCGATGCAATAAGCTCACACTAACAATATTCGATTGTATTTTTTAAATTCGACTATGAAGTATGAACTGTTATATTGCTATCATGCTTTGAGTATACCGCTAATATGTACTCACTATAATGTTAGTATATATTTTTGATATATTTTTTTTATTCAAAGAAATTGTGTACATCTACTATTCCAGTGCTTTTTTTATATAAGTATACTGCTTGTATAGATATATTACACTGCTGCTACTATTCAAATATTACTTCCAATGCCCAGACGCATCTTTGTACACAATACGAATCTTGAAGCATAGGTGATAAAAATGCTATCAATTTGATTTTTTTTTCTAAAATGGCCAACAAACAAATAAATTGGTAGGAACAACTTGTATATTTTTTTCTTACTTTAAATTTATTACGCTCCTATTATATGTGATGTGTATTGCTATCTATTGTCTAATATTTTTATATGTAATATGCATCTTAAGTCGTAGGTCATAAAAAGTCGACTAATTTGATAGATTTTATCTAAAATGGATAATAAAAGAGTAAGTTTTTATATTTTTAAAGGAAGTAAGTTTGATATAAAATGGCAAAAAAAACTCTACCTTAGTAATACACGCATGTTTGTAAGAAACGAAAAGATTTTCATGCACGTACATTGATGATATGGCACAATCTACATTATCTTTATTTTTCTATTTAGTCATGATGAGTTCTTAATTCTTATACCGATTAGTATTGTCGTGCCTTTTTTCAAGAACAAAGGCGATGCTCAGAGTTGTAGTAACTATAGGGGTATTAAACTCCTCAGTCATACTATGAAACTTTGGGAAAGAGTGGTGGAATGCAGGGTTAGAAGAGAAGTGGAGATCTCAGAGAACCAATTTGGCTTCATGCCGGGGAGATCCACAACTGAGGCCATTCATCTCGTCAGACGCCTTATGGAGAAGTTTAGAGAGCGGCGTAAGGACCTCCATATGGTGTTCATAGATCTAGAGAAGGCTTATGATAGCATCCCACGCGATGTTATTTGGAGGAGCCTAGTAGAGAGGAGGGTGTCGTTGCCGTTCGTTAGGGCGATCCAAGACATGTACTCCCAAGCTAGGACGTGCGTTAGGACCCCAGTTGGTGACACCCAGTATTTTCCGGTTGAGATAGGGCTACACCAGGGGTCGGCGCTAAGTCCTTTTCTCTTCGCTCTAATCCTTGACGTCATTTCGCGAGGGATTCAAGATGGCATCCCGTGGTGCATGCTTCTTGCTGACGACATTGTGTTAGTGGCGGAGTCGAGGAGGGAGGTGAACTCGAAGTTGGAGCTTTGGAGGGCTAAGTTAGAATCCCAGGGCTTGCGTGTGAGGCGGTCTAAGACCGAGTATCTCTGGTGTAACTTTAGTGGTGAGGCCAACGAGGAAGATGTTGACGTAATGATTGCAGATCAGATCGTACCCCGTACGGATAAGTTCAAGTATTTGGGTTCGATCATTCAGAAGGAAGGTGAGTGTGAAGATGATGTCACGCATCGCATCAAGGCGGGGTGGCTAAGGTGGAGAGCGGCAGGGGGTCATGTGCGACAAGAAAGTCCTCTACAGTTGAAAGGTCAATTCTATAGAGCGGCAATCCGCCCCGCAATGGTGTAGGGCTCCGCCTGTTGGGCGCTGACGACGTCGCGTGAGAGCAAGTTGGAAGTGGCTGAAATGAGAATGTTACGTTGGTCGTGTGGTCGCACAATGTTAGATAGAATTGCGAATGGGGTTTTTAGGAACGCGCTGGAAGTGGCGCCCATTTCAGCGAAAGTTAGGGAAGGGAGATTGAGATGGTTTGGCCACGTCCGCAGGAGGCAGGCATCTGCTCCGGTGAGGAGGGTCGAGAGTTTAATGGTTGTCGGGGAGAGGAGGAGAGGCAGACCGAGGAGGACGTAGGAGGAGCAACTGAGATTAGATTTGAAGGCCTTAAACCTTTCCGAGACCATGACTGTTGATAGGTGCGCTTGGAGGCGCCAGATCAGAGTTGTGGATTCTTTTGTAGGGAGCGGTGCTGTAGTTGAGAGCCTTAGGGTTGGGTTGTCTCGGTTAGCTTTGACCTAGAGCATTGTATTGTTACTTTTATTATATATTTTATCCTATTGCCTTTGCGTGTGGTGTATTTTTGACAGGAGTCATGCGCAGAGCCAACCTCTCTGTTGTTAGAGTAGCGTTCATCGGGAGTGAAGTAGCCAAATTCCGCTTAGGTAAGTCCCATGTGGATCAAGCCATGGGCTCAGGTATGGTCTCGAGCTTTTTCGAATCATATGTTTTCCTTTGTATTTATCACACAAGATTCTGCTGTGCACTAAGCCGGGGGTCTTCACGGAAACAGCCTCCCTACCATAATAAGTAGGGGCATGGTATGCGTACATCTTACCCCCCCAGACCCTGCTCTGAGCGGGATATACTGGGTATGTTTGGTTTGGTTTGTTTGGTTTATACTCTCTCTCTCTCTCTCTCTCTATATATATATATATATATATATATATATAGATAGATAGATAGAGAGAGACAGATCATATGAGAATGATTTTTTGAGTAAGAAATATGAATAAATTAGAACGACTGATATTTGTGTGATCTACGGTTCTGATTAGCATATACATAAAAGATATGTATTTCATGCATTAACATTATATATAAGAATATCGATGCATTAGAATAATGCATTCCATGCATAAATTTTTGTGAAAATAAATGTAATACCCTCAAAATCATCTAGGGATATTACAGCACCGTGGGTCCGTACCGGAACCAGCAGGCTAAATCATTTTCACAACCATTTCAAACACTCCAAAAAGGCCAATGATGGAAATATCTTTCAGATACTTAAATACTTTCCAAAATCCATTTTTCAAATACCGTCATAAAATCCCATTTGAAAGTACAAGGCCAAAAATACCAAAACTCAACAGTTTCAAAATGTACGTTAAGTCGTCGCTTACACATACCGACCCTAAGGGTAGAACTTAGGGTGATTCCTTCTGTTTTCATAGTATTGTTCTTTATTTAGTATTGTGTTGTGCTAGGAACGAATCTTTGAAGGGAGTTTGGACCGCAAGTCCTTTCGTCTATCGTTTTTCCTATCGTTCTAATCGAGGCAAGTATCTAGCCCATACATTACGTGTTTTGTGGATTTAATAGTTGGTAATCGACGATATGTGCTGAATGAATGTCTATAATTAACTTTCAAAAGAATCGATATATTTTTCAATAAAGATTTTCCTTAAAGATGACTCGTATGTTTCGTTGTTAAATGTGCTTGTCTAAGTATGTGTATTAGTGTTGAGTATAGAAATGTTTTACTTTCGTATGGTGTCATTTTGTGTGATTATATCATTTGTAGATTTAAAGTCTAACCTTTCGTTAAGGTGTGTGCGTGGAAACGTGTCTTTATTGATGATCATGTGACGTTGTGTGATAATGGTGGTAACTTCTTTATGAGGAGGTTGTGTCGTTCGGCGTGGTTGGAAAGGTATTCTCTCTCGTTGCTATGTGATTGGTACTAGCTGCATCATTGGATCTAGTGTTAATTGTATCGTTTCTTGGTCGTGAGTATGTGTTGTTAATTTAGGGAATCAATGTTCCAAAATAAACCCAAGTTTGTAAAATACCAGAATGCCATTTTAAAATACAAACGCAGAGGATATAATAAAATACATTGCAGCGGAATATAACAATGAGTAAAATACTCGATTCCAAAATACACATCATAACCAGTATCATCTGGTAATCTCATCTTTTCATGACTGCTACAAGATCGATCTCCGAGTACTTAGAAATAAATCCCGCGATGGGGTCAACCACAATACTCAACAATGATAACAATTACATCATAAATAATTACATACCAATGTACTTACAAAGTAAGAATACTGCTGTTGTATCTCACCATTCAAACATTACTAAAATCCTCAAAACATCATAATAGCTTAAGTATGGAATAATCCACCCATCCAAAATCCTGTCTGTCGGATCGCACAAGCCAATCCCAATCCTGATAAAAGATTATTAGTCATGATAAAAATCAATAACACACAATACATCTGTGAATCAACTGCCCAAAACAGTCCTTAAACATCGACGTAAGGCTAGAATGCTCATATGATCAATAACAATGATCAACCAAGAAATCAATCGAGAATATCATCGTCATGATAAACTCCAATATGACCAACCAAATGTCAACCACAACTGAGAATTCCATCAACATGATAAATTTCCAAAAACGATCAACGAAGGATCAAACACACTCGAGTACCCTCATCATGATAAATTCCCAAAAACGATCAACAAAAGATAAAACACATCCGAGAACACCATCATCATGTTAAACTCTCAAAAAGATCAATCAAGTCAAGAGAGAATCATAACCTCAAACTGTTGATGACAAGTGATTAAACAAGCAGTATGAATCAATCAAATCATAATCTTAAAATCCGAGAATATACGGAATCACACATGTTTTATAAACCCCAACAACATCATAATCTTAAATATTTGATCACACACAATCAAACATACTGTATGAATAAACCAGGTTATAATCAAAATCCTGGAATATACGCAATCACACATGCAGATAAACCCAACAGTATCATAATCTAAACCCACTGATCACACACAATCAAACATGCTGTATGACTCAGCCAGATTATGATTTCAGACTATAAGGCTCAAAGGATGGACATCACAGTACGACCGAACCGAAGATGTGTTCGTACACAAGCCACCAACATATATCGATTGAATACACATGTAGTCTTGTACCTAATTAGTCTCACGAAGTAATCGTCTCGTGTGCATAGTCCAATATGAAAACATTAACACACGACCATATATGTGCGACTAAAATCCTACACATGAGCAGTCGACACGCAGATGTGACTCATGAATGTCACGATATCAACGAAACTCAAAGAATCAACATATCCATTAAGTATCAAAAGAGACCCACTGAAGTGGCACAACGAAAATCGATAATGAAAGATTGACATGACCAACAATATCAAAACAACAGTCCTGGGATCATCATCCCTCAATAAACGAGCAACACGATCAATAATACCAAAACGATGGCCATATGATCATCATACCTCAAGAAACGGTCAATACATTAGCAAGAATCTCGATACATAAAATATAAAACAACATATACAACATTCATTGGAATCATTATCCTCATAACCGAGCAATACTCGAATGACCTCAAAATTGCTGATGTTTTCCTTTCCACGAATAAATGTCCCTGAATGAACAAACGAATATCAAATAACCTCAAATGACATAGAGTTCAATCTATGTCAATAAACCATTAATCCGATATCAAAAACCACCGTGATCGACCATCCTAGATACTCGACATTCCATAACACAAACCACATGTAACTCGTGTCTCGCCTTTACCAAATGTATGCTTAATTCTCACGTATACTGATAACATATGTAAATCATATATATTATGGTTTAATCCATACCAAAGGACAACATACAAATCTTATCTCCACAATTCACATTCGCAATATCATTGTTATATGAATTATAAATACAATGAAATCAAAACCATCCATTAAACTTTATGAACTGAACAAGTATAACTTGTCTCAATACCGATACGATGAAGCTGTTACCAATCCTCTTGCCTTTATCTACGATATCATTGGCCCTGACTGAAGCAATTCACGAACATCTCAAACTCAACATCAACACAATGGTTCTAATCAACGATCAATTATCACAACCTATTTCAATAATCGTTTAGCCACATATCCAATAACAATCAAAACTCGATAAACACAATCAACAGACCCAACAGTTCAAAAGTACCTCAATCATATCCAAAATCGCAAAACGCAGTCCAATCAACCACATATTTATATCCATAATACGATTCCATAATCCGATACTCATACTACTAATCAACTCATTATGATGCCAACACTTGTAACCTTTTCAAATTCGAATTCAACCTCGAGTACGAATTTACAAGGTTTACTCATCATTCAAATCCGTCAAAATCACATCAAACAATACCTAGGTTATCACATTCCAAAATATCCAAGCAGTTGACAGAATGAACAGTCATACTCCAGTATTAATCATAATTCTTCTAAACTCACCCCAGAATTCGTATATCATCAAGAACATAAGAAAATTACGACTTTGCATATTCAAAAACACCCTTCATCATGTAATCATCTATATATATGTTATATCCCCAAGAAATCTTCAATAACACAAATTAATCCATAACCATGTTCATAATCATCAAAACAACCTAATCTAATATGTGTTGTAATATCTAAACCACCATCTCAACTCATAATCATCATCTTCATCAACACAAACTCAATGAAACACCAAGAATCATAACAACACTTCCATAATTTGTCATCGTTCGAAGTAATCATCAGCAACAATATCAAAAAACCCAAAAAGAAAGAGAGAGATTAACCAACATACCTCTTGAAGATAAACAACATAATCCAAAACCACAAGAATCAACAATAACTCCATATCTCAAGCTCCAAATCCATGTTCTCAAGATCACAATAGAGTTTAGAGTGTCTGGAAATCACTTAGAAATGAAGGAGGATGATTTTGGGAGAGAAACCCTCAGCTTTGTTCGTGACGAAATAAAAGACCAAATCTCACTTTATAACCTGCACAATTATTAACAATCATTACTGCTCGACGTTAGCGTATGCAACACCGCCTTGCGTACACTACTTGATCTTAATTGCATACGTAACACCAGTCCCGAGGTTACTGCCTCACATAAACCACTTAACGTATGTAGCAAAATATGGCGTATGTAACCTTCCTCACCTAGCGTACTGTATCTTGTTTTGCTTACGCTTGCTAAGCCCGTTGACTCGCCTGTCGTACTCATGCCGAAAGCATCTAGCCCTACACGATCGAAAGTTACCTGATCTAATGTTAGCGTACACAACACACTACTTAGCGTACGTTAATGATGAAGAATATTGTACGTTATGGCCTATACATAGCGTACACAACACATAGTTCTTTTCATAGGTACCAAATCCATGCTATGTAGCATAAGTTAGTTTCAGTACTTAGCCAATTATAACTCCTCCTGTCTGTCGCCTCAACATATAGAATACATATACTCATCCCAATGATATTCTCATATAATATACCTGCTACCAAAATTAAGACAACATGATACATGGTATCCTCAAATATAATTATCGACCAACTACATCAATTATACCAATACAACTGTCTCAGTTCTCAAATTATTTTATCCTGTACAGATGCCACGCTATCCAATATATCTCAAATAAAATCACGCAAAAAAAGCATACGGAAAATCCAGGGTATTACAATAAATCTTGACCATCTATTAATCAAGAGATATGGACTAAATCCAATCATATTTCCTAACTTAAACCCCAATCTCACCGGAAGCACCTCATATATATATATATATATATATATAGAGAGAGAGAGAGAGAGAGAAAATATAAGAGAGAATAGTGTTTTTTGGTCGTCGTAGTGTGTACCTGAAAAGACTATTGTATCACTTTCTGTTGAATTTAATATTAATAATATTAAATATTCAATAATAATAAATTTCAAAAAATACGCTTCGAATTTTAAATTAAATCAAAGGGACAACTAATATTTGAAAAAAATCCTCACGGGAATATATGAGGACCTCCAACAGACCAATTTTTTCTGCCGGGCCATCGTCGGCAGACCTCCGTGGTGGGCCATTTTTTTATTGCAGGCGCGGCGGACAATTTTTCGGGCGGGGTCGCCACCAGCCACCGGCAGACCTCTGATGTAAGACCAATTCTTTTTTAATATTCTAGGCCCGTCATGTAGTTTTCTCGGCGGGACCACCAGTCAGTTCTTTTTCTTTTACTTTTTAACGCCAGGCCTATCGATCAGTGTTTCCAGTAAGGCGCCGACAGACCTCTATCAGCCGATCAGTAGAATTTTCTATTTTTTTTTCAGGCCCACTTGCCTGCTTTCTGGCGGGCCACCGCCGGCGGCCGGCCAACTTTTTCTCTTTCCTTTTAACGACAGGCCCGCCGACCTGCTTTTCATTGGGGTAGCTACCGATAGACCTCCGATGACCGGCCATTTTTTTTTCTCTTAACGGCAGGCCCGCTGGCCTGCTTCCCAACTTCTTTTTTTGGGCCTGCCAGCAGACTACCGTCATCGTAGTGCGGACCTGAAAAGACCAATGTACCCCTCTTAAGTAATAGACTTCCAAAAGAACCTTAAAATATTAAATTTAATAAGTTAAGTATTGCTTGCCAGTTTTTTTTGTGGTCGCCTGCTAGACCTGGCAAATGGGCGGGCCCCGCCCAAACGAGCTGGGCAAAAAACGGGCGGGTATTTTTTGCGTCGGGCCAAAAAGGCCCTTTTTTATGGGCCTAAAAATTGAGACCCGTGGCCCACCCCGGGCGGGCTTGGCCCGGCCCGCGGGCCTTTTATTATATATATATATATATTTTTTTTAAAAGTCTAAAATATAATATAAAAATACTGAATAAAGGATAAATATTTTAATTGATCATTATATTATTACTACACTACCACAATAAAAAAATTATACAAGATCGTTATATCATTTATAACATTACCACAATAAAAAATAAATATATAAATATTTTTATTTGATTATTAGATCATCTATCAATACCACTATCTAAAAGAATCATGAAATAATATTATATATTTATATGAGATCATACAAAGTAACCACAAATTCTCATAAAAAATTAAATTTACATTAATAATGAACATATAGATGTAATATAATCTAATAAAATACATAAGAAAAAGGATTTAAATATTATAATTACACATAACTTTCAAAAAGGCTGGTCCAGCAGGGCAGCCCCCGGGCTGGGCCTCCACGGGCGGGCAAAAATTGGGTCGGGCCAAAAATTCCCTTTTTGGGGGGCTGGCCCGGCCCGTGGGCCTGGGCATGTTTCTCCAGGTCTATCGCCTGCCGACCGCAGGTAGACTTTCAATGAGGGCCATTTTTTGTAACCGGCCTACAAACTGCTCTCCGTTGGTCGCCGACAAACCATCCACGACCATCAAAGTTTATTTATTTTTCTTTTAAGGTCGGCCTGCATCCTGCTCTCCGGTAGGGCCGTTGGTAGGCCTCCAACGATGACCATTTTTTTGTGGCTTGTTAGGCGTATTTTTATACGCTTATTTATCATTATCTTGCATTATTTTGGCGAGTAAATTTGCATAAATGAGCTTTTAATGCCTTATTCATGTATGTTTGAAAGGAGATTGGAGTCCGGAAGCTAAAACGAGGCGAAACGGGCGAAAACGGCGAATTTTAGCCGTGGGCCGCGGCACACGCAGAGGACCAGCAGGCACCAGAGTAGACTGTACTCTGAGCCGCGGCACAGACATGGTGAGCCGCGGCCCAGATAAAAAAATTGGCGCCCAGGTCTTAATCTGCGCCCCGTGAGCCGCGACACAGATTAAGTGAGCCGCGGCACACAGGGCGGTTTTGGCGTGCTCCGCGCGGGTTTGGGCCGTTTTGAAGCCAGTTCTCGACCTAATCACACGGACGCGATTTGGAGGCTTCTGGGAGATATAAATAAGGGTTTAAGGCCATAATTAAGGGTTCTGATTTTTTGGAGAGCTTGGGGGAAGATCGATAAATCTTGGAGGAGGAAAGCAGAAGACATCAAGAGCAGAGGGCGGAAGCCAGAAGAACGGAGGAATCCGAGCTCTTCATCTGCGTTTGATTTTCATGCTTTCATTCATTGTTTCTGTATTTTCATCTTTTAGCATGTCAGGCTAAATCCCTGTTCTAGGATTTTGATAAAACCTAAGTTTTGACGGATTTGCTATTGATTATCTATTTAATTCCCTTCTCTATTGAGTTTTCCCAATCAATTTTAATTCTTTCAATTGTCTGGCCAATAATTGGATTGTTTTAATTACCTTACTCGAATCGGGAGAGGAGAGTTGGTGAGGAACTATTGGCGAGGAACGTTTTATCTTGTGAGATAGGAATATACTCATAGGAACTACGTGGCCTTGTGAGGATTTTGTGCTTTTTGTCTATTGACGAATTAATTCACCTAGGGATAGAGTGCGTTATTCGCCTTTAGAAAAATCTATTGACCTCGGGAGAGGCGGTAGAGTATTTTAGCAATCTTCGCCTTCAATAAATTGGGGAAATCATTAACTTCAGATAATCGAGAGTAAATTCGGATAAACAAAGGTGGATTCAGAATCCTAGACTTATTCATTATTTGATTTTCTTTCTTCAAGCGATCGTTTTTACTGTTAGCTCTTTTATTGGTTTTATTTAGTTATTAATTGCAACTCAAACTTCGATTGTTCAAATAAAATTAGAATACACAAAAATCGGTACTTAGTAATTCAGTCCTTTGGATACCGAACTCGAGCGCACTCTTCGAAGAAACAAGAAGGAGAAACGACAGTTACAGCGAAAGTCAACATGGCCGATAATATCGAAAATCACGAAGGAAATAATATTGTGAAGCAAGCTCAACCGGCACTAGCAATTCGAGATTATGCTATGCCGCAAATTAACGCAAACTTTTCAGGGATTCGGCGTCCCACCATCCAGGCGAACAACTTCGAAATCAAGCCTGCAATTATTCAGATGGTACAATCGAGCCAGTTTTGTGGTTTGCCGAACGATGACCCCAACGCACACATCGCGTCTTTTCTCGAGATTTGTGACACGTTCAAGAACAATGGTGTCACCGATGATGCTATCCGATTACGGCTTTTTCCTTTCTCTTTGAGGGACAAAGCCAAATTCTGGTTGAATTCTTTACCGCCGGGCTCGATCACGACATGGGCAGAATTAGCGCAAGCCTTCCTTGCTAAATTCTTCCCACCTTCAAAGACGGCGAGGTTACGGAACGAGATCACTACTTTTGGTCAATATGATATGGAGTCGCTCCACGAGGCATGGGAGCGATACAAAGATTTGCTAAGGAGATGCCCGCATCATGGCCTTCCGGACTGGCTTCAGATTGAGACGTTCTATAATGGTTTGAGTGCTTCTACACGCACTCTCGTGGATGCAGCAGCCGGAGGAGCCTTAATGGGAAAAACTATGGCTGAAGCACATTCTTTGTTGGAAGCTATGGCCGCAAATGCATATCAATGGCCATCTGAAAGAGTAACTCCGAAGCGAGTCATGGAAATTTCAAATAATGATCCAATCTCTACATTGTCAGCCCAAGTCGCAGCACTAACGCAGCAGCTTCAAGCATTTTCGCATGCTCCTTCCCCCGTTACCATTGAATCGTGCAATTGGTGTCATGGATCCCACCCTAGCGCGGAGTGCCAAGTCGGAAACCCGTTCGAGCAGCCCCCAATTGAACAAGCTCAGTTCGTAGGAAACGGAAACCGGCAAAATAATCCGTACTCCAACACGTATAATCCGAAATGGCGTAATCATCCCAACTTCTCATGGAGAAACGGACAGAACTCGAACCAGCCTCCGTTCGCTCAAAACCAACAACAGCCTCCTCCCGCTCCAACAGTTTCTCTCGAGGAAGCAATTGCGAAATTGGCAGCGAATACGAGTCAATTCATGACCCGTACAGAAGCAACATTGCAAAATCATTCCGCTTCCATTCGCAACTTGGAAATCCAACTGGGCCAGATTGCTAATGTGTTGACAGCCCGCCCGGAGGGAGCATTGCCAAGTACGACCGAGACAAATCCTAGAGAAAGTCTAAATGCGATCAGTTTGAGAAGCGGGAAGGAGGTATGTAACCAGTCCGAGAGGAGTGAAAAGAGAAGTGAAATTGAGGAGAAGAAAAATTTAGCGACGGAGGAATCACAAGATTGGAGACCCTCGATAACGTTTCCGGATAATCCGAAGGCATATGTGCCATCAGTCCCGTTTCCGCAGAGATTACAACAGAAAAAGGCGGACAAGCAATTCTCTAATTTCCTCGACGTGTTCAAGAAGATTCATATTAACATTCCATTTGCCGACGCGTTGGAGAAAATGCCGAGCTACGTTAAATTCATGAAGGAGATCTTGTCAAATAAAAGAAAACTCGAGGAGTTTGAGACAGTCGCCTTGACGGAGGAGTGCAACATGTTCTTCGTAAAAGCTTCCGCCAAAATTGAAGGATCCGGGAAGTTTCAACATACCGTGCACCATGGGGAATCTCTTTTTTAATAAGGCATTGTGCGATCTCGGTGCTAGTGTTAACCTCATGCCTCTGTCTATTTTCAAAAAGCTGGGAATTGGAGAAGCAAAACCGACGACGGTCTCCTTGCAATTAGCGGATCGATCTATTAAGTATCCGAGGGGAGTGATTGAGGACGTGTTAGTAACAGTGGATAAATTTATCTTTCCAGCGGATTTCATTGTTCTCGACATGGAGAAAGATCAAGATATCCCGATTATCTTGGGACGACCATTTTTAGCGACCGGCCGAACTCTTATAGACGTGGAAAAAGGGGAATTAACTCTGCGGGTTCAAGACGAGCATGTCACGTTCCAAGTGTTCAAATCATTTTCATGTCCGGGAGGTGTTGATAAGAGCTCACAAAGTGAAAGTGTGGAGGCCGTTGCGAAAGAAAGACACCGAAAAAATCATCGGTCGAAAAACTCAGATTCCGTTTCAGATGGTCCAACTGTTAAGAAAGATGTAGAACGAGTCGCATTTCTCAAGCATGTGAACATGCCATCATCGCCATCTGACCAGCCACAATCGGAAAAGTCTGCTGCTGTCATAAGTTCGTTCGTGAAAGAGGAAAATAAGCTGGTAGTCAAACGGACGTCTAGTCATGAGAAAAACTGGTGTTTCGGAAAGTTGTTCTCGTCAAAACCTTTCCGCAACCAACATTGGGTGTCCGAACCAAAAATCGAATCGTTAAGGACCGATGGTCAAAATTTTAAAACCCATATTAACGGTTCGATGAACGGGGCGGAGATCAAATGGAGTTTGCGAAAAGCGAACTGATTCTTTAATAGGTCCGGCTGAAGACTATAAACTTAGCGCTTCTCGGGAGGCAACCCGAGTTCTTAGTTGTAGATTTTCGCGTTTCAGTATTTTTCTTGCTTTTTTGGATATTTATGTTTCATCATTTTTTGTTTTGATTTGCTGTCCATCTCGTTCTTGACGTGTTCTTCTAAATTATGTGCAGGAAAAGTCCCAGGGGAGAAATTTATGCTTGAGCCGCGGCACAAGGCTTGTGAGCCGCGGCACACACAAATCAAAAGGGAGAGCTAAACTTTCTGTACTATGTGCCACGGCACAACATTACAGAGCCGCGGCACACTTGAGTCCTGAGCCGCGGCACGTTGTTCCTGAGCCGCGGCGCACCCATAGCCAAAAACATGAGCCATGAATCTGTACTATGGGCCGCGGCACATATGTTCTGGGCCGCGTCACAATAATACCCCTGAGCCGCGGCACACGAAAGATGAGCCGCGGCCCACGACAAAACAAACGAGCAGGTAAAAAGGGACTGTACTATGTGCCGCAGCTCACTGAAGCTGTGCCGCGGCACACCATGCGGAATTTGAACAGCCCAAGTAGTTTATAACGCGCACTCGGCTGACACCCAAGGTAAAACCCCTTCCTCTCCTTTGCGTGCGCGATCGGCCGGCCTTCATCTCCCTTCTTCCTCTTGCAATTTTTTTTGCACTCTTCACAATCCAAGCAAGGTATGTCTAAATTTGTAATCTCAATTGTTCTATGAATCGAAAGGTGAAGTTGTGTTATTCATTTGAGGATTGATTATGTTCTTTCTTTCTTTCAAAATTCCTATCAAATTGAGTTGATAACATGATGGTTTTTGATCGATTTTTAATGGTTATTGTTGATTATGACTGAGTTGAATATGTCGGGTGTCACGATGAATGATTCCTGTTGTTGTTGTTGGGGATTTAATCGAGCTATTGTCATATTTGTCTTCAATTGAACTCATGCCCTTTAAGTGTTTGATGAAATGTCTGAATGAAAAATTGTCTTTGTTAAGGCAATAATTTGAATCTATGTGCAACGTATTCGTTCTGGAATTACAGCAACCCCAACCCTTACGCCAAGTTTAAACGTTAAAGTTCAAATTTTATTTTTATCTCACGACTGTGCTATCTCGTTAAATTTGTGAATTACGGCTGGATATCCTTAGCCGAGTGATGACTATTCTCGTTATTGTTCGAGTAAGTAAACTCCAGTGTTTAATTTTTTTCAGGACTCGCTATGGCTAGGACTAAGAAGCTCAGCAAAAGGGCCAGGACTCAGTCGTCCCCAACTCGAGGGGAAACTTCTCGTAGTCACGCCGAATCGTAGGCACACCAATTTTCTGACCCGGAGATCCATAAAATCTTCAACGAGAAGATTCGCCCTCGACCTCTGATCCCGGAGAGGGGATTCATCCCAGCCCCCCAGGATGGGGATCTTCTGACCATGATCGACGAGATGGGGTGGGCCCGTTTTGCTGCACCTCCTGAGCCGGCGGTGATATCGATTGTGCAGGAGTTTTATGCGAGCGCCTTGCTGAAGCACATTCGGGCGGGGCTGATGTTGCAGCAGTCAGACACTCGGACTCAGGTCAACGTCCGAGGCAGGTGGATTTTTCTGTAGCTGCTATTCGGAGGTTGTTTGGGCTGCCGGTGGTTGATGAGACAGCTTATGCGCGAGTTATGGATAGCCTCACGAAGGAGGCTCTGCTTGAGACTCTTGCACAGCCCGACTCCGACTGGGAGAGGCGCACCCCGGCTTCTTCCACCTTCTACTTTAAGAGCTCGCGCCTCAGTCGGCTCGGGCGTGCCTGGCTGTATTTTATCTGCGCACGTATTGACCCCACCTCGCAGATCCGCACTATTTTTCTCTCTCGAGCCCGTACATTATATGCTATTACCTCCGGGCTGCGATTCGATGTGGCTCATCTCTTGGTCCGATCTATCTTCCAGTGTATTCAGGGAGGGGCCAAGACGGGGTTGAAACACCCCTCTCTTATCTGCGCTCTGTGCCGGCAGTCGGGGCTGGCGTGGTCGGACGACGAGCCGATGCTAGCTCCCCAGGCCCCGATTGATCACCGCATCATTTCACATTTCGACCAGTGGGGAGGAGAGCCGGCGCACGCTCGGGGGTGAGGATTTCTACTGGATGAGGCCCACGAGGGGTCCCCCGAGCCTCTTCTGCTGACACAGGAGCAGGCAGATGCCGGCCCACCGCCCGACAGAGAGAGATTGCAGGCGATGTTCGATGGGCTGAGGGAGGATATGAGGAGAGAGAGAGAGAGGATATGAGGAGAGAGAGAGGAGATGAGGAGAGAGAGAGCCTTCTGGCTGAGATGAGGGAGGAGAGGCGGACGGAGAGGGAGAGCATCATTGCTGCCGTCAGGGATGAGATGCGAGAGCAGGCCCGCCAGGCCAACCGGCGTGAGGTGAGGCGTCTGGCAGCGAGGGACGCCTACCACCAGGAGCACCTTGCCGCATGGACGGCCCACATTTTGCACCCGGACGGGCCATTTATTGCACCTGCTCGACCAGCCACACCACCCTCCTCGCCGGATGACGCCGGCACCAGTTCGTGAGAGGACTGGAGGGGAGTACTTGACCTTTCACTTTTATTGCATATTATATTTTGTCCATTGAGGTCAATGTACGTCCTAAGTTGGGGGGGGGGGTCTATTTCTGTTGCTACATTTACTGTTGTACTTATTTCATTTGCACTTCATTATTTTTAGTTATATTTTTGTTGCTAGCCTTGCTTGTCATGATTTTACTCTTATTCGTGAATTTTTCGTGCTTCTATTTGTGTAATACTGATGTTACGACACTGTTTTTCTCTCTGAAGAAACGGTCGAGTTTTAGTCGAGTTGTAGTCAGTGATTTCTGTTTCTGCTAAGTCTTCATTTAGGTCCGAATTTTTTTTCGTTTTTTTTAGAGACCTTAGCGGATAAGAGAGGAGACATACGTGTTTTCAAATCGTTGTTTATACGTTTGGTTTCATTTTTCGGTTAGCTAGTCGTCCAGTAACATAAGTCGTGTTGGCACTTGCTTTGAGTTTAGAGTCGGACAGTTTTTCCCCAAAAGTCGAGATAATATTTGTTCTATGATGGGAAGTCTAGTAACCGGGGGTATTCACGTGACCCGTTGTTTACTCTCGCGTAAAACGACGACCCTGATTAGACTA
Organism: Orobanche coerulescens; assembly: GCA_033398695.1. Lineage (NCBI taxonomy): Eukaryota > Viridiplantae > Streptophyta > Magnoliopsida > Lamiales > Orobanchaceae > Orobanche > Orobanche coerulescens. Next base: position 19,940,246 of record CM065805.1, on the reverse strand, counting down.
GTGGTTTAGAGATATCGCATGTACGAAGACGGGAAGCCTAGTAACCGGGGGTATTCACATGACCCGTTGTTTACTCTCGCGTAAAACAGCGACCTTGATTCGGACATGCGGGAATAGCTATTCGAGTTGTTTCTCCGCTGTGGAGGGGAACTTAGTAACTAGAAGCATCCATGTGCCCCATGAGTGTCTTTTACGTCAAACGGTTTCCCAATACATGAGAATGGAAGTTCCACCCTAGGATTATCCCGATGAAGCATCCCGAGATCCGAACCTAGTGGTCAACTCGAATCAATTTCTTGAGCATATATATAAGGGAATACTGTCCGAGGGTTATTTTTGATGAAACTCGTGAAAATTTTGCCATTTGACTATGGAACGGGGCGAATTAGCTTGTTTATTTTAACCTTTCATATTGACGGTCGATTAAATTCACGTTTGTTAATCTTTGAGCTGGATTTTCTTCATGAACGAGTGATTAGGACTGAACTTGGTTACTTTGCGGAATCAGTGTTCTGAGTGTAGCTCGCTATTACGATACTCGTATTATTCAGAGAGAATTTCAGGGTAGTATTGATTAGGTTGAGCACTATGAGTTGCACGATTATTCACGATATTCTTTTGTTGAAATTAATTCTTTTTGCTTGAGGACAAGCAAAGGCTCAAGTTTGGGGGTATTTGTTAGGCGTATTTTTATACGCTTATTTATCATTATCTTGCATTATTTTGGCGAGTAAATTTGCATAAATGAGCTTTTAATGCCTTATTCTTGTATGTTTGACAGGAGATTGGATTCCGGAAGTTAAAACGAGGCGAAACGGGTGAAAACGGCGAATTTTGGCCGTGGGCCGCGGCACAAGGCAAGTGGGCCGTGGCACACGCAGAGGACCAGCAGGCACCAGAGTAGACTGTACTCTGAGCCGCGGCCCAGATAAAAAAATTGGCGCCCAGGTCTTAATCTGCGCCCCGTGAGCCGCGGCACAGATTAAGTGAGCCGCGGCACACAGGGCGGTTTTGGCGTGCTCCGCGCGGGTTTGGGCCGTTTTGAAGCCAGTTCTCGACCTAATCACACGGACGCGATTTGGAGGCTTCTGGGAGCCATAAATAAGAGTTGAAGGCCATAATTAAGGGTTCTGATTTTTTGGAGAGCTTGGGGGAAGATCGATAAATCTTGGAGGAGGAAAGCAGAAGACATCAAGAGCAGAGGGCGGAAGCCAGAAGAACGGAGGAATCCGAGCTCTTCATCTGCGTTTGATTTTCATGCTTTCAATCATTGTTTCTGTATTTTCATCTTTTAGCATGTCAGGCTAAATCCATGTTCTAGGATTTTGATGAAACCTAAGTTTTGACGGATTTGCTATTGATTATCTATTTAATTCCCTTCTCTATTGAGTTTTCCCAATCAATTTTAATGCTTTCAATTGTCTGGCCAATAATTGGATTGTTTTAATTACCTTACTCGAATCGGGAGAGGAGAGTTGGTGAGGAACTATTGGTGAGGACCGTTTTATCTTGTGAGATAGGAATATACTCATAGGAACTACGTGGCCTTGTGAGGATTTTGTGCTTTTTGCCTATTGACGAATTAATTCACCTAGGGATAGAGTGCGTTATTCGCCTTTAGAAAAATCTATTGACCTCGGGAGAGGCGGTAGAGTATTTTAGCAATCTTCGCCTTTAATAAATTGGGGAAATCATTAACTTCAGATAATCGAGAGTAAATTCGGATAAACAAAGGTGGATTCAGAATCCTAGACTTATTCATTATTTGATTTTCTTTCTTCAAGCGATCGTTTTTACTGTTAGCTCTTTTATTGGTTTTATTTAGTTATTAATTGCAACTCAAACTTTGATTGTTCAAATAAAATTAGAATGCACAAAAATCGGTACTTAGTAATTCAGTCCTCGTGGGAACGATACTCACTCATCACTTTATTACTTGTAAACGATAACGTGCACTTGCGTTAACGAAAAATCGCAACATGGCTGGCCTGCTCTTCGGTGCGTGGCTGACGTACTTTCGATGATGTCCATTTTTCTTGGCGGAGGTTGTGTAATATCCGGATTTATTATTGTGTATTTCATCTGTATTTGAACCCTGTATTATTTTGGAATTCTGATATCGATGATTGAAGTATGATATTTCTCGTATTTGTATCCTTGTACATGAATATGGCAATATGTAAATTTTCCCATGCAAATACGTGATAACGTACGTTAACAAAGGTAGCTTAAAGTATGATATCTGTTGGAAATAGTGTACATGAATGTAGCGTAGCGTGCGTTAACATGTCAATAATTGAGCTAGGCGGCTGTCACATGCGCCAGCCGGACATGGGTCCGGATGAGATTCCCTCGGATGAACCTGGACACTTTTGAAGTCAACATTTGTTAACGTACGTTAAGGAGCATGTCTAGCGTACGCTAAAGGATGTTGCTTACGTACGTAACATGATTGTTTAACGTACGTAATCGTGTATAGAATGAGAACAGTTAACTATCAGTGGACGATACGCTAAGAATGTTGGCTAGCGTACGCTAAGAGACTAACGTACGTTATGCATGATGGCTAACGTACTTTAATATCAGAAAATTATAAATAAGACATCAGCCCACTTCTTTTCAGCTCGTTGGTTTCATTTAGCCTTCAACATACTTCGTGCCCAGAGACATTCCAGCCTCCTTAAACTCTTATAGACCATCTCTACTTGATCATTGAAGATTGGAGATCATTATTATTGATCATTGAAGAGGAGAAACATCTTGGATTGGCAAACAAGCAACCGGAGTTGGATTCTACCTATTGTCTCAGTGTTTTCTTCATCTTAAGGTATGTTATACTATCTCCAACCTTAAATTCGTGTTCTTAAAGATATGAAGATCATGATATCAAGACATTAAGTTCCAGAGATGATTTATTCGTCCAACATCATAATTTGAATCTTGTTACGATGAACAAGTAAAGGAAGTTTCTGACATTGGTAATTCGAATTTAGAAGGTGTCTTCATAGTAATCACGGACTTGACTTTAACATCATTATTGTTAGACGAATCTAAGAGATTGATCATGGAAGGATTTGTCTTGTAAAGATGGAGTGTTAAACAAACTTCAAGATGATAGTTTTGATTGATATAGAGGTATTGATATCGACCGTTAGGCCTTCCGAATTATGCATGAAGAATTGTAATCGAAATTGAATATGGTGTTATGATGATATACGTATTCTTGAATTCGAAGTTGTTGCTATCCGTAAGATCATTCATAATTGTATGAGCATGATATGTATGGAGATAATGTACGATGATAAATGAGAATTTCGTAAGCTTCACCACATCGAGACAGTCATCTGCCCAGTGAGAAACTGTCATGCGTGCTTAGCGTACGCTAAGCTATGTATCTTACGTATGCTAACGGGCAAGGTTAACGTACGCTACGTTTGGTACGTAACGTACATTATATCATCAGACGAGTCAAGTCGACTGATCAGTGAGGGACTGTCGATGCATGTTAGCGTACGCTAGACTTTGTATCTTACGTGCGCTAACGAGTGGGCTTAACGTACGCTACCAAGGCTACGTAACGTACGTTAAGCAGGTCAGACAGGTTACGTTTTATGAACTTTCGACCGTAACTTGGATTGTTAGATGTTTCGTTCGACATGAGATAAATTCCATATTGTTTCTTTTGCTAAGGTTCGAGCTTTGCTACGTGATTGATCGAAGGGGTGACCTTCGAGAGTTTTGATATTCGTGGGAGTATTATTTCCTGTCATCAAACCGAGGCAAGTACCTTAATTGTTTTACGTATTGATGTTATACATATTGTCGTGCATATATGTCGTTGTTGTATGTCCACCTTGTGTTGCTCCGACGGGATCATCGGGGGATCTATGCTAGCGTGCGCTGGATCATCAGACGGGTTTTTCCACCACGGGTTGGTCTGACGGGATCATCGTGGGTTCTAGGCAGTGAACGCTGGATCGTCGGAATTACCATGTGTATGTTGGGATATCATGTTGTAATTATCATTTGTATATGTTATTTATGAGTTTCTCGTAGGAGAAGACTCGTTGGTATTTTGTCATTTACGTTATTATTATTCTTCGTGAGATGTTGAATAATATGTTGTGGTACTTGTACTAGCATCGTTGTGCTAACCCCTTCGGGGGTGAACATTTGTTTATGTTCAGGATGCAGGAGGGCGGGGAAACAACCACTGGAGCTGCATGACGACGAGGGTGCAGAGTGATGTTCCGGCCGGGTTTAGTGTCTGTTGTTGGTTATTTTAATAAGTACTCGAGTACGTCGTAATTTGTGATGTTTGTATTTCAGTGATGTATTAATATTCTTCATTTGGATATTTGTATTCTCGGTATTGAACCAGAACTGTCGTATTTTATTTCAGTGATTTCATAATTTGGTATATGTTATTGTCTTTTCATTTATTTAGCCTTGTAAATTCTTATGTAAAGGATTTACGGCGCTGTAATATTCCTGAATATATCGGGGGTGTTACAGAATATGGTATCGTAGCTAAGATTAAGGATATCTTGGCCATTGGGTTAAAATAAGGGTCGTATACATATTTTGAAGTAACCGGCCGTGAATAACATCACTGTACTGCCTACGTCTTCGTGCGAACGGTGGTTGTAAGTTCCTAAACTCTATGTCGACCTTTACATATTGTATCTCTTTATACTTGAACATTGAACGATATTGTTTCCTGTATATTAAGTATTTATGCTTACAGTATGTTGAGAGGTGGACGTGGACGTGGTCGCGGTCGCGGACGCGGACGAAGGAATGTAGAAAGAGAAGCTTCGCCTTCTAATCAGGCCAGCCACAGCTCAGGCGAGCCACAGAGATCTATTAATAATGAACCGGAACCTGCTGTGCCCGAAATCCTTCGTCAGATGGTGAACCAGATGACTTAGTTCGCCCAGGTCGTGGACCGAATGCAGGTGGCGGTGGGATTACAGCGGGGAGATAGACAGCAAGGGATCCCAGCCATGGGAAATCGAGGCGACCGATGGCTGCAAGAGGTGGCGAAGATGCAACCACCTAAATTCGACGGTACTTCTGAGACTCCCACCTGGGATCATTGGTTAAAGGAATTGGAGAAATTTTTTGCCGGTATTAATTGCCCTGATGACCGGAGAGCTTCTATTGCTCAGTACCTTCTAATAGGGGAAGCATCCGAGTGGTGGGAAGCCATCCGGCCTGCAGATCATGATGCTGACTAGACAGAATTTAAATTGATGATGGAAGCTCAGTACTGCCCTCGTCCTGTGAGGGAAGCTAAAGTTCGGGAGTTTTTCTCCGCTCAGCCTTCAGATGTGCCAGTATCTCAGGCAATTAAGACGTTTAACCAGCAGATGGCATTTGTTCGACATCTGGTCAGAACAGATGTAGAAATGATGATCCATTTTGATATGAGAATGAAACCTGAAATCCAGAGGTACATGTCCGGTATTGAATGTACCACTCTCCGTCAATACCAGGATAAAGCATTGGCGTATGAAATCAAGGAAGCAGCAATGGAGAAATTTACAGAAACCAAAAAGCAGAAAGTATGTGGTAGTTTCACAGAGCACAAGAGCAGCGGGCCCTGCAAGTCCCAGTCATCCTTTCATTCTTTCAGGAAACCTCCGCACCCATCTAAGAGCGGAAGGAACTTCGGAGCAGCATCAACCACGACGGATGTCACTAGGAAATGCTTTAACTGTGCCCAGATGGGGCACTATCGACGGAATTGGCCCCTACCTGCCGTGACTTGTTTTGATTGTGGTCGAGAGGGACATCGTGCGGTGTTCTGTGAAGAGGCTGCAAAATATTTTAGAGCCCGTACACCACAGCCAGTTCAGAAGGAAGCCAGTATCCAGCAAACGCAGCAGAGTGTTCAGATGCCTCAGAATTTTGGCCGCGGACGAGGCAGAGGACAGTGGGACCGAAAGGGTACATCAAGTGCCGGATTTGTTCCCCCACGTCTGTACGAGATGAGGATAATAGACGATCAGGATGCTGTTGTCGCATCGTGCATCGCTCGATCCTTTCCACCAGCTAGCGTTTTATTCGATACAGGAGCTACGCATTCATTTATATCCTTGTCTTGTGTAAATCGTTTGAATATTTATGGTTTTCATAATTGTGAGCCTTATGTTGTTGGTTTACCGAGTGGAGAGAGGATTGTTGGAAACTTAGAAACTAGAGATTTCCTTGTATCATTTGGAGGCAGAGAGTGGCTCTCAAATCTGATTGTGATAGAAATGCAAGGAGACGACCTGATACTCGGAGATGATTGGCTTAATCGATATGGAGCTATTGTAAACTACCGAAAGAGGAATATCTCGCTGATCGCTGACGATGGTTCCGAAATACTGTTTGAAGGATGGAAACCAGGAAGCTCAGGAAAGATGATCGAGGCGATGAAAGCTGTCAAATTGTTGAAACTGGGCTGTACCGGATACTGGTGCTATGCAATGAAGAAAGAAGGCGAAATTGTGGAACTTTCATCCATTCCTGTTGTGAACGAATTTCCAGATGTTTTCCCTGACGAGTTACCTGGAATACCTCCACGACGGGATGTAGAATTCACCATCGAGCTGGAACCCGGAGCTACACCAATTTCTAAGGCACCATATCGTATGGCACCTACTGAAATGTACGAACTGAAAAAGCAACTGGAGGAGTTACTGGACAAAGGCTATATCCAGCCATGCGTTTCGCCCTGGGGAGCACCAATTCTTTTTGTCCGGAAGAAGGATGGATCGCTTCGACTGTGTATTGACTATCGAGAACTGAATAAGATGACGATTAAGAACAAGTATCCGTTGCCACGTATTGATGATTTGTTTGACCAGTTACAAGGAGCAACGGCGTTTTCTAAAATCGATCTGAGATCAGGATATCATCTGCTGAGGATTAAGGATTCTGTTCCGAAATCAGCGTTCAGGACTCGCTACGGACACTATGAGTTTGTGGTGATGCCGTTTGGTCTCACTAACGCACCTGCTGTATTCATGCAATTGATGAACCGAGTGTTCATCGAGTATTTGGATAAGTTTGTGGTTGTGTTAATTGATGACATTCTGGTGTATTCTAAGATCCCGGAAGAGCATGCGCACCATATACAGATTGTGTTAGACCTGTTGAGAACTGAACAATTGTACGCCAAACTTTCTAAGTGTGAATTCTGGCTAAAGGAAGTAATGTTCCTCGGCCATGTGGTATCAGCTGAAGGAGTCTGAGTAGATCCTCAGAAGATCGAAGCAGTTATGGATTGGAAGCCTCCAAAGAATGTGAAAGAAGTCCGGAGTTTCTTAGGACTTGCTGGATATTATCATCGGTTCGTGGAAGGGTTTTCCAAAATTACCCGCCCATTTACGCGACTACTGCAGAAAACTCAAAGGTTTGAGTGGAATGAGATGTGCCAGAATAGCTTTGATGAATGGAAGAAGAGATTGACGACGGCACCAATTTTAGCACTCCCACGACGAACGGGAGGATTCATTGTTTACAGTGATGCTTCGAACCAAGGACTCGAATGTGTATTGATGCAGAATGAGAAGGTGATCGCTTATGCGTCCCGACAGCTGAAACCTTATGAAGTAAATTACCCAACGCATGATTTGGAGCTGGCAGCAGTTTTTTTGCTTTAAAAATTTGGAGACATTACCTGTACGGGACTCACTGTCAGATCTTTACGGATCACAAGAGTCTCAAATACATCTTCAGTCATAAAGAGTTGAACATGCGGAAAAGAAGATGACTGGAACTTATTAAGGACTATGACTTGGAGATTCTTTATCATGCAGGCAAAGCAAATGTAGTGGCCGATGCACTTAGCTGCAAGCCTGTTTCTATCCATATGCTAGAGACTCTGACCTCCCAGCTCAGCATTCAACGAGAGATTATTCGAGAAGGAATAGAAGTATGGTTGCAAAGAGTCCAAGGAAAACTGTGCGTGATGGAAATAACTTCATCGTTAACCGAAGAAATAAAATCTAAGCAAATAAATGATCGTCTGATGATTCGGTTATGTGATGAAGTGATCAAGGGAAAAGCCCCTGGATTCGTAATTCATGATGATGGAGTTTTGAGATTTTAGAACCGACTTTGCGTTCCCAATGTCGATGTTCTGAAACAGACGATTATGAAGGAAGCTCACAGCTCACCCTATTCTATCCACCCGGGCACCAGTAAGATGTATAAGGACTTGAAGCAGAACTTTTGGTGGGGCAACATGAAGAAAGATGTAGCGAATTATGTTTCGAAATGTTTGACTTGTCAGCAGGTTAAGATCGAGCATCAATGACCTGCCGGAATGCTGAAGCCGCTCCCGATTCCTGAATGGAAGTGGGAGGACAAATCGATGGACTTTATCACTAATATGCCGAGAACCAAGACAGGAATGAACATGATTTGGGTGATAGTTGATTGCTTAACCAAATCAGCTCATTTTCTAGGCATTAAGGACACTTGGGAACCCGAGAAGTTGGCACGATTCTTTATTTCAGAGATAATCCGATTGCATGGTACACCGAAGACCATTATTTCTGATCGGGATGGTCGTTTTGTGTCTCATTTTTGGAAAGCAGTTCATAAGGCCTTGGGGACCGAATTGAACTTCAGCACAGCTTATCACCCACAGATAGACGGACAATCCGAGAGGACTATTCAAATGGTAGAAGACATGCTGAGGGCTTGTGCCTTAGATTGGTCAACTGATTGGGAAGTTCATCTACCGTTGATTGAATTTGTAACACCCACGATATATTCAGGAATATTACAGCGCCGTAAAATCCTTTACATAAGGATTTACAAGGCTGAATAATTGAAAAGACATTAACAGGTACCAACGGATGAAAATAACGGAATTAAGATACAACAGTTCTGACCAAATAGTGAAAATACGAATGTTCAACGGAAAAGTATTAATACATCACCAAATTCAAATTCATCATAAACGACTACGTACTCGCGTACTTATTAAAACGATACAAACAACAGACAAATAAACCCGGCCGGAACATCACTCTGCACCTTCGTCGTCATGCAACTCCAGTGGTTGTTTCCTCGCTCTTCTGGATCCTGAACATAAACAAAATGTTCACCCCCGAAGGGGTTAGCACAACGATGCTAGTACAAGTACAATAATCATACAACAGTGGATATAATCAACAATTATATCATAACAAGTTTCTCCAACGATAAATAACAACAACACATATCACATCATAACAGTCTCAACATACTGATGGCATTCCAACGATCCAGCGCACATAGCTATAGATTCCCATGATGATCCCGTCGGACCAACGCATGGTGGAACTACCTGTCCAACGATCCAGCGCACACAGCTATAGATTCCCATGATGATTCCCGTCGGATCAACGCATGGTGGACATTTAATCACAACACATAATACAAAATACAATCACAATATAGCTGTCATAATATAAACAATTCTAATTAGAGTACTTGCCTCGATTCGAAGACAAGAACAATACTTCCACGAAAAACGAAATACTCGAAGTCGCCCCTTCGATCAATCACGTAGCAAGCTCGAACCTTAAAGAAATAATATAGAATTCATCTCACGTCGAACGAACATCTAACAATCCAAAATACGATCGGAAGTTCTTAAAAGAAATCTGTCTGGTTTGCTTAACGCATGCTACGCATCCTATGTAGCGTACGTTAAGGCTACTCGTTAGCGCACGCAATTACACACAACCTAGCGTACGCTAACCATGCACGGTCAGTACCTCACTGATCAGCCGACTTACTCTCCTGATGACTTAATGCATGCTAAGTTTCAATCGTAGCATACGTTAAATAAGCCCGTTAGCGTACGTTAATTCACATAGCTTAGCGCACGCTAAGCATGCATGGCAGTTCACTATTGGGCAGCAGACTAGTTCTAACGGTGATGAAATTTACGAACTCCTCAGTGATTAACGTGTGATATCCGTCTACATGTCATATTCATAAACTTATGAATGATCTTATGGATTCAAACAACTTCGAATTCAAGAATATGTATATCATCATAACACCATAATCAACTTCAACTACACTTCTTCATGCATAATTCGGGAGGCCTAACGGTCGATATCAATACCTTTATATCAATCGAAACTATCATCTTGTAGTTTGTTTAACACTCCATCTATACAAGATAAATCCTTCCATGATAAATCTCTTAGATTCGTCTAACAATAATGATGTTAAAGTCAAGTCCATGATTACTATGAAGACACCTTCTAAATTCGGATTACCAATGTCAGAAACTTCCTCTACTTGTTCATTATAACAAGATTTAAATTATGATGTTCTTAACCAAGGTACTTAAAGCATAAACATCTCAATCTCCTAAACATGATGTGGTTTGGATAAATCACCAACGAAACTCAATATCTTGATGGCATAATTCTCATATCCTTAAGAACACGAATTCAAGGTTGAAAGTAGTATAACATACCTTAATATGACGAATTCACTGAGCCAAAATGGTAGAATCCGACTCCGGTTGGTTGAATGTCAATCCAAGGTTCTACTCCACTTCAATGATCAATCACAAGTAATATCCAATATTAATGAATTAAGTAGAGGTGGTCTAAGTGTTTAAGGAAGATATAATGCTCTATGGTCTCTCAATAACGAAGAATACTCGAATGAAGTGAGAAGAAAATGGAGTGCTGTCCCTTATATAAAATTCCTGCACACTAGCTGATTAGCGCACGCTATCATACATTCCTTAGCGCACGCTAATAAGCGTTGACTCCAAAACTGTCCAGGTTCGTCCGCGGGAATCTTATCCGGACCCACGTCTGACTGGCGCATGTGCTAGTCGCCCAACTCAATAATTGACTGCCTAGCGCACGCAATTCTTCACTCGTAGCGTGCGCTAGTTGTAGCCCGATAACGCACGTTAAGCTACATTATTAGCGTGCGCTATCACGAGTTTGCATGAGAAATTGGCATGATGTTATACTTATTTATAAGGATACAATGTGAAAAATATCATACTCCAATTATCGAGATCACAATCTGAATAATACAGGGTTCGAATACAGATGAAATACACGATAATAAATCCGGATATTACAGAATTCACCTACAACAATAGTTGGCATGCTTCCATTAAGATGGCACCGTTTGAGGCATTATACTGGAGGAGATGCAGATCGCCCCTGGGTTGGGACGATTCATCAGACTTGATCGGAACGGAACCAGAATTGATTGATCAGACACGAGAAAAGATAGCTTTGATTCGCGAAAGGCTGTTGACCGCCCAGAGTCGACAGAAATCTTACGTAGACATACGCCGCCGCCCATTAGAGTTCAGTACTGGAGATCACGTGCTTTTGAAAGTTTCTCCTACTCGAGGAATCTTTGGTTTTGGGAGGATTATTGAGAGAGTTGGAGAGTTGGCATACAGATTAGCATTACCGCCATCATTTAGCCATGTTCATAACATGTTCCACATATCCCAGTTACGGAAGTATATATCAGATACTAGTCATGTCATTAATTTCGGCGAGATCGAAGTAGCTCAGGATGGAACGTTTGAAGAGAGACCGATCAGGATACTCGAGAGTCGAGTTAAGCAATTGAGGAACAAACTGATCGCTTTGGTCAAGGTTCAGTGGTCACGCCACAGAGTGGAAGAAGCCCCTTGGGAAACGGAAAATATCATGAGGTCCAGATATCCAGAGTTATTCACGTCTTGAGTTTTGGACGAAACTCCCTTTTAGTAGGAGAGTATGTAATATCCGGATTTATTATTGCGTATTTCATCTGTATTTGAACCCTGTATTATTTTGGAATTGTGATATCGATGATTGAAGTATGATATTTCTCGTATTTGTATCCTTGTACATGAGTATGGCAACATGTAAATTTTCCCATGCAAATACGTGATGACATACGTTAACAGGGGTAGCTTAACGTACGTTATCTGTTGGATATAGCGTACGCTATAAATGTAGCGTATCATGCGTTAACCAATCAATAATTGAGCTAGACGGCTGTCACATGCGCCATTCGGACATGGGTCCGGATGAGATTCCCTCGGATGAACCTGGACACTTTTGAAGTCAACGTTTGTTAACGTACGCTAAGGAGCATGTCTAGCGTACGCTAAAGGATGTTGCTTACGTACGTAACATGATTGTTTAACGTACGTAATCGTGTACAGAATGAAAACAGTTAACTATCAATGGACGATAGCGTACGCTAAGAATGTTGGCTAGCGTACGCCTGGAGACTAACGTACGTTATGCATGATGGCTAGCGTACGTTAATGTCAGAAAATTAAAAATAAGACATCAGCCCACTTCATTTCAGCTCGTTGGTTTCACTTAGCCTTCAACATACTTCGTGCCCAGAGACATTCCAGCCTCCTTAAACTCTTATAGACCATCTCTACTTTTTTTTTTTAAAAAAAAAGAAAAAAGCGTCTAGAGTGGACGGGGGGTTGAGGCGGGACCCACCAACCTGTACATAAGAAGAAATCAAGAAATACAAAGTATCAGCCCCGAATTATGACCAAAAATGGGCCATAATTCGGGTCCAAACATCGAAGAAATCTACGGCTCGCTAAAGAAATACAATGTGCACCACAAACCGTGGGCTAATGTGCGGACCCGTAGACTAAAATAACTCAACTCCGAATTATGACCAAAAATGGGCCATAATCTGGAACCTAAGACCTAAAGTGCCTACGGCCCGCTAGATCAATACAAGGTGCACCACTGAAACTGTGGGCTAATGAGCGGACCAATAGGCAAGCAAGCAATCAAAAAATAAAAACATATATAAATCTAAAAGAAGGATAACCAAGCTGATCCATCCGTATAAGGGAGATAAGAAATGGAGGAACAGTATCGTAAGTATAATTCTGAATGCCGAGGGACGCCATGCCGAGCTCAGAAAGATAGTCGGCCGGCCTATTGCCCTCCCGGAAAATGTGAGTGACTCTGAACTGAATATCTCTGAGAATGTGTCGGATACGCATAAGAGTGTGACGAACCTGCCAAGAGCCCCGATGGCCAGATGATAGCAGGGTCACCACAGCAGCAGCATCAAGCTCAATCCAAACATGTCTCGATCTCTGGGAAGCTAGAATCAAACCAATCGCCAACGCTTGGACCTCAGCATCAAAACTTGAAGCGGCCTGAAAAGAGGAATGGAAAGCAAGAAGGAGCTCTCCATGGTGATCTCTAATCAGACCTCCCCCACCCGCAATCTGTGTGTCTCTATCGAAAGAACCATCCGTGTTCAGCTTGATCCAAGGGGTCTCGGGTCGAAGCCAAACCACCGGGATGGGGCGACGAGTCTGAGCGGGGGAAGATGTAGCGCGCTGGAAACGATCAGGCGGCGAGCAACCCGCCCAGAACTTAGATGAAATAAGCCCCACATAAGCCAATAAAGCAACATGGCGCTCCACCCACATAATAACATGAGACGAAAGAAAAGTAACCGCCCTATGCTTTGCACTATTCCTTTCTGTCCAGATGAACCAAAGGATCAGACAAGAAATAATGAAAGTCGCGTGCCTAAAGTGTGTGCCGTGTGCGAAAAAACTCAGGAGCTCAAAGATATTCTGAGTATGGGGTAGGGATAAATGTGTCCAAGCACCAAAATACTCCCACACGTCACGAGCCACATCACTCTCCAAGAAAAGGTGGGCAATGGTCTCGGTATGGTAGGTCTGGGTAAGGGTATGCGAGCAGCACAAACATCTAGAAGCCAGTGAAACGCCCCTCCTCTGTATAATGTCATCAGTCGGTATCCGTCGCATGAGAAGTCGCCAAATAAACACCGAAGTGGTCGGTGTAAGTAAGGCAGTCCAGATGGCCCCGTAAACAAGATTAGCCTGACCCCTCACCCTGATGTGAGACCAAGCCGACGACAATGAGATTGGAGATCATTATTATTGATCATTGAAGATTGGACCTTTCTGTCCATCTCTACTTGATCATTGAAGATTGGAGATCATTATTATTGATCATTGAAGAGGATAAACATCTTGGATTGGCAAACAAGCAACCGGAGTTGGATTCTACCTATTGTCTCGGTGTTTTCTTCATCTTAAGGTATGTTATACTATCTCCAACCTTGAATTCGTGTTCTTAAAGATATGAAGATCATGCTATCAAGACATTAAGTTCCAGAGATGATTTATTTATCCAACATCATAATTTGAATCTTGTTATGATGAACAAGTAAAGGAAGTTTCTGACATTGGTAATCCGAATTTAGAAGGTGTCTTCATAGTAATCACGGACTTGACTTTAACATCATTATTGTTAGACGAATCTAAGAGATTGATCATGGAATGATTTGTCTTGTAAAGATGAAGTGTTAAACAAACTTCAAGATGATAGTTTTGATTGATATAAAGGTATTGATATCGATCGTTAGGCCTTCCGAATTATGCATGAAGAATTGTAATCGAAATTGAATATGGTATTATGATGATATACGTATTCTTGAATTCGAAGTTGCTGTTATCCGTAAGATCATTCATAAATGTATGAGCATGATATGTATGGAGATAATGTACGATGATCAATGAGAATTTCGTAAGCTTCACCACATCGAGACAGTCGTCTGGCCAGTGAGAAACTGTCATGCGTGCTTAGCGTACGCTAAGCTATATATCTTATGTACGCTAACGGGCTAGGTTAACGTACGCTACGTTTGATACGTAACGTACGTTATATAATCAGACGAGTCAAGTCGACTGATTAGTGAGGGACTGTCGATGCATGGTTAGCGTACGCTAGAATTTGTATCTTACATGCGCTAATGAGTAGGCTTAACGTACGCTACCAAGGCTACGTAACATATGTTAAGCAGGCCAGACAGGTTACGTTTTATGAACTTTCGACCGTAACATGGATTGTTAGATGTTTCGTTCAACATGAGATAAATTCCATATTATTTCTTTTGCTAAGGTTCGAGCTTTGCTACGTGATTGATCGAAGGGGCGACCTTCGAGCGTTTTGATATTCGTGGGAGTATTATTTCTTGTCATCAAACCGAGGCAAGTACCTTAATTGTTTTACGTATTGATGTTATACATATTGTCGTGCATATATGTTGTTGTTGTATGTCCACGTCATGTTGGTCCGACGGGATCATCGGGGGATCTATGCTAGCGTGCGCTGGATCATCGGACGGGTTTTTCCACCATGGGTTGGTCTGACGGGATCATCGTGGGTTCTAGGCAGTGAACGCTGGATCGTCGGAATTACCATGGGTATGTTGGGATATCATGTTGTGATTATCATTTGTGTATGTTATTTATGAGTTTCTCGTAGGAGGAGACTCGTTGGTATTTTGTCATTTACGTTATTATTATTCTTCGTGAGATGTTGAATAATATGTTGTGTTACTTGTACTAGCATCGTTGTGCTAACCCCTTTGGGGGTGAACATTTGTTTATGTTCAGGATCCAGGAGGGCGGGGAAACAACCACTGGAGCTACATGACGATGAGGGTGCAGAGTGATGTTCCGGCCGAGTTTATTGTCTATTGTTGGTTATTTTAATAAGTACTCGAGTACGTCGTAATTTGTGATGTTTGTATTTCAGTGATGTATTAATATTCTTCATTTGGATATTTGTATTCTCGGTATTGAACCATGTCGTATTTTATTTAAGTGATTTCATAATTTGGTATCTGTTATTGTCTTTTCATTTATTTAGCCTTGTAAATTCTTATGTAAAGGATTTACGGCGCTGTAATATTCCTGAATATATCGGGGGTGTTACAGGTTGCCGGCTGACCTGGAACTCTTTCCACCTCCGGAAGGATGCGAGGGCCTGCCTCCTGGATGAGCGAAAACATGAATGCGTTTTACGGACCCCACTATTCTTGTGCTCTAAATAACCATTAGTTCTCCTTGTGCTTCAAAAATTTCCCCACTTCCGTTTCTTTTGTTTCATAAGCCAGGGCTTTATCTTGGTACTAATGATGAGTGGTGCATTCAAACCCGGACATATATTGCTGCATCTCTAACTTCATCCTTATGTCAAAATAGAACATCTTTTTCGCATCGGTTCTGACCAGGTGTCGAAAAAATACGAGCTGGTGATTAAAGGCCTTAATCACTTGAGAAACGGGTTCGTCCATAGGTTCCACAGAGAAGAATTCCCAAACTTTAGACTCCATGATCGGACGAGGAAAATACTGAGCTTCCATCATTGACTTGTATTCTCCCAAATCACCCTCATGATCAGCAGGTCGGATGGCCTCCCAACATTTAGATGCTTCCCCGATTAGAAAATATTGGGTGATGGGGACTTTTCGGTCATTCGGACAGTTGATCCCCAAAAACACTTTCTCCAATTAACTCAATCAGTGATCTCATGTCGGTACCTCAGAAAAGCCATCGAATATTGGTGGATGCATCTTCACCACTTCTTGAAGCCACTTGTCTCCTCGATATCCCAGGTTTGGAATTCCTTGATGTCCTTCTCCCGGGTGTAGACCTATCGCCACTTGCATACTGTAATACCCGAGATTTTTGTTTCGTTTTGTTTCCGGTTGGCGTTGAATTTTTCAACCGTTTAATGGATTGTTTGTTGTTCGTGCATATATGATTGTGTGTCATGCATTGACATATGTGGGTTGCGGTTCAGATTTCTGCGTGTTTATCATTCCGTTAGGAAGTATCGTTTTTGTGATGAGTTTTGGTGCGATCCTACTACATGTGCAGTAGGAATAGCGCATGTTATGGGCAAGAGATAGCGCGCGCTACTTGAGATTGCTAGCGCATGCTAAGGATCTGTTAGCGCATGCTAACGGAGGGTGCATTATTGAGGCAGAAGCTACTGCCTTCGATTGAGAGTTCGATAGCGCATGCTACGTAGTGGCATAGTGCGCGCTAATGGCAGGAACTAGCGCACGCTATGGGTAGCATAGCGCAAGCTAACTGCTGGTCAGGTTCAGTCCAGGAGCCACTGGATAGGGTTGGAGGATTCGTCAGCGCACGCTAATGTTCGTAGCGCATGCTAACTGTGCAGTTGTGTAGAACATCTTTTTGTTTAAGACTCGATAGCGCATGCTAATCTAAATGATTACCGCACGCTAAGTTGTCCAGTATATAAACTGGACAGCAGTCGTTTATTCTTATTTCTTCCTCATTTCCCCTTCTCTCCGCGGTTTTGAGACGAGGGCGACTAGGGTTTGGACTTCTGGTCGATTTTTGTTCCATCTAAGGTGTTTTGGAGAGTTCTAGGTGGTTGTAACATCATCTAATCCGTTGTTCTTCGTCGGATCGAGGTATTTTTTCCCATTTTCCCTAGAGTTGACTTTTTAGAGATTTGTTCTTGATTCCGAATCCAGTCCAATTTTGATGAATCGGTTGGTATTATGTGATGTTATTAATCGTGTTCTATGGATCGGATATCCATATTTCGAGTTTGTTTAACTCGATTGATGGTTTGAGTGTTCTTGGGAATTATTGAACATTTAATGTTTGATTAAATGTTTCGATGAGTTTTCCTTCGATGTTTCGAGGAGATTTCGGTTATTGTTGGTCTTGAACCTCATTGTGATTGTGTTTTCATTGTGTCTTGCAGAAGTTGTAGGTATCGAGGCACTTCGGACGAGCCGTGTTCGTCGGAGGATTTGTGTGTCTGTTTCGAGGCAAGTATCTTGCTTATACAACTTGTGTCTTGTGATTAGAAATTGCATGTGCAATTTGATGATTGTTTTGCCTTCGTAAACATGATTTGTGTGAGTTGGTTATGTATTACGCATTATGAAGTCTAGATGATGAATGTGTTATTTTGGTTTATGTGTTGTGTGGTGTGTTACGTGTACAGGATTGTGATAATCGCGTTGGTTTGGTTGTACACATGTTTGTGCAATGGATTGCGTTATGATGGTAGAATTATTGAGATTGTGTTATGTGCGCGTGGTACGTGAATTGTGGTGATCAATGTGATTGATTGACAGAGTTCATTGTTGATGGAATGTGATTGTGATAGTTGTGTGTGACCGTTAAGTTCACTCGTGTGGGATTGACGAAACCTACAAGGACTCGTGGCAGAGGATTACGGGATCAGAACTTAATGAGGTGCTGAGGTCTAATCGTGCGGGTCTGGCGAGGCCTACGATAACACATGGAGGGGATCATGGGATTAGGGCACAGTACGTCCAGCTGTGTGGGTTCGACAGGACCTACGGTGACTCATGGCGGAGGATCATGGAGTCGGGACATTTGTTTATTATATGTTGGCTTAGTCTGTGCATGTTGTTGAACCTACGGAGACACGTGACGGTGGATCACGGTGTCAATATTTTTGTTGCTTGATTATATGTTGGTTTATTCCGTGCGGGTTATTGAACCTACAGAGACACGTGATGGTGGATCACGGTGCCAAGATTGTTGTTGTTTGATATATGTTTGATTTAGTCCGTGCGGGTTGTTGAACCTACGGTGACACGTGACGGTGGATCACGGTGTCAAGATTGTTGTTGTTTGATTATATGTTGGTTTAGTCCGTGCGGGTTGTTGAACCTACGGAGACATGTGACGGTGGATCACGGTGTCACAATTATGTTTTCAGAATCAAAGTTTTGAAAGGAAAGGTTTCATAGAAAGCAATGTTGGGCCGAGTCCCAAGCGATTTGTGAAAATGTTTTTCGAGTTGTATAGTGTGAGATTTGGGCTAAGACCCTAAAACTTTAAAAAGGGGATTTTGACAAACTGAGGACATGAGTTCCTAATGATTTTTGACGAACCTAGGACATGAGATCCTAATGATTTCTATTTTTGTAAAAACTCCCGAGATAATAGTTTATTTTTCAAAGGTTCCACTTGTGTTAGTTTCTAGGTTATTAAAACTTCTCAGGAATATGTTATTGGTGTAGTAGTGACTGTCTGAATTGTGTTTGGTTGAGTTGTAGTCATCCTACTTGTGATTTATAATTGCTTGCTACATTTTGTATACTTATGATACTTGAACTTGTAAAACAGTGGAGTTTTGCTAACCCCCGAGTAATGGGGGGTGGATATCTGTTTTGCGTCCAGGTTCATGCAGGTGCGTGGGAGAAGTCATAGGATTGGCACAAAAAGATGATGGGCTGTGATACTAATCAAGAGTTATGGGTCCAGTTGATGTTGTTGTTTCGTTGTATTATTCTCAGTCTTCCACTGTGTTGTATCATCTTGTATTTTGGACCCCGGCGAGGGTATGAGCTGTAAGAATTATTTCAGCTTGAATTAGTTATGTGACCTTATCGGTCTGAGTTGTTATCCTCTTCGACCCCGACCGGTCGAACAATTGGTCATTTTATTGTGTTAGCCTGGTATATCCTTGAGAAAAGGGTTTACGGCGTGTAATAGTCCCGGTTATATTCCGGGGGTGTTACATTTATGGTATCAGAGCTTAGGTTGTAGATGTAAGTCTCGTCTCCTATGTGAGATATTTTTGTTTCGTGATTTCATTTATGTGTTGTTGTGAGTGAAATTTGTTTTCCGTACTTGTGATGTACTACATGTGCATTGAGCTAAAGGTATTAATGGTTTGGACACCGAGTGGTGCAGTATGACATGAAAGTCTTGAACATTGATGTGTTCCTGGTAGTGCATTGATGGTAGAGTTTGTTGAGGAACTCATATGGATAGTTTTGACATGTGTTTGTATTATGCATTCAGGACTTGTGTTTGTTGAGTTGGTGATTTTATATGCCAGGTGGGCATATGTGTTAAGATTGATTCATTCTAGATAGCTGTTGTAATTATATCCGCTGCGTATATGTTTGAAAATGATTTTTTTAAAAGGTCCCAAGACTTGAGTACGTTGGTGGAATAAATTTTGAAATGGTTTTGATGTTACGGTCAAACAATGGTTTGATGTTGATTTTTGAAACTGTTGAATTTCGGTGAACCAATCGCGTAATTTAAATGGAACTTTATAACGGCATTTCTGGAAGATGTGTTTTGAAGTGTTTTAGACAATTGTAAAATGTAATCGTTGATGACCCTTTGTCGTGTTTGAAAGGATTCTGAGAAAATGATTTTTGCGTATCGGTGCTATTTTCAAATGATTTGGGTAAATGATTTCAAAACCTTCACGCCATAAATTTGTTGTATTTTTAAATAAACCGTGATTTTAATTTTGAAAAGGATGAAGGATGAATTTTTTTTATGAATTATGTCAGTTAGCGCTCGTTAATGTGATACAGTTAACGCACGTTAATCGTAGGTTTAGCGCGTGTTAAGATGCAATGTGTTGTATGGTTTGGATGCGATTGTTGATATGTGGGAATGTTTATCGTATATATAACCCTGGGACGGTTCAGTGAAACCTCTGGGGGTCAATTCCAAGAGAGCATGACCACGGAATACCTTATGTATTGTCGATTTTGATGACGTGTGGTAACATGTGATTGCTATATGTGCTGTTAAGTTTGATGATGTTGAACGGTAGCATGTGATTACTTTTTGTATTGATGTTTGTGATGAGAATACGTGATGTCATGGTTGTGTGATGCTATGTTTCATTGTATTGAATGATTGCATGTTCAGTATGCCGAGAGGCCGAGGTCGAGGCAGTGGACGTAATCAGGATCGTGTTAGGGTGACTCGTTCGTTGCCGAGCATTAATCCATCCAGTACTGATGCAGGAGGACCAATCGCGAGATCAGGGACAACCAGCTGAGGGTAATGTTAATGTTGCCGCCGCCGCCATCCTTCAGCGACCCAGTTGGCACAGATGAATCAAGTAGTGCACCGTAATGAGATTCCAGATGATGATAATGGAGCTAGTAAGTAGTTGCGAGACGTGATGAGAATGCACCCACCTCGTTTTGCGGGTTCCTCTGATTCATTATGTTGGGAGAACTGGCTCTTCCGTTGGGAAGAACATTTGATGTTGTAGCTGGTCATGATGAGGGGAGGGTACATATTGCTCAGTATCTTCTCGATAAAGAATCTTGGGATTGGTGGGAGGCCGTAACGCCTAGAGATCGTATGGCTACTTGGTCTGAGTTCAAAATTTCCACAGAGGCCGAATATTGTCCGCCGCCTATTCGAGAGCGCAGGATTGTTGAGTTTTTCTCGGCTACGCCCCAGGATGTGTCGATATCCCAAGCGATAGTCGATTATAATGAGAAGTTGTGTTATGTTCGTGAGCAAGTGAGAAGTTAAGCGGATAAAATCCGCTACTTCAATATGCGCATGAAACCTCATATTCATGAGAGTATGGCCCCACTCATGTGTACCACTTTGAAAGAGTACTGGGACCGAGCTTTAACCACCGAGATGGCTGTTTCTGTGTCAGAGGCTAGATCGGGAGGTAAGAGACAGAAGACCTCGGGTAGTTTTTCCAGAGGACAGAGAAGTGAGTTCCATGAGCCTATTGTTTCACATTGTCCTTCTGTGAGCACTTTCATTCGTTTGGTCAGTATAAGAATTCTACTCCAGTGGAGAGTGAGGTGAGCATTGTAGGGACTTGCTTCAACTGTAGTCGTGTTGGCCATGTGAGGCAGAATTACCGCTCGCCCCAGTTGATTGTTTCAAGTGCGGTCAAGTGGCACACCAAGCAGTGCATTGTGAGACCGTTGCAGAGATGTTCGAGAGATGGAATTCCGTCCCTACTCCTAGAGGGCCTAGCGGTGCCCAGTGATTGTAGTTTTTATGTTTTGTTTGTGGATTATATCTCATGCAGAGATTTGATATTGATACTGTTGTGAGTATGCCCTCGAATGCCACTCAGAGGATGTTGAGTGAGGGCATTGTACTTGTTATTATGTAAATTAGTAATATAAGGCAATGGATGTTTCTTAATTTACTGGTAGTTACTAGCATTCCTAACTCGTAAATATACATATAGAAACTAGTCCGTGTATATGAGTGCAAAACGTTCCACTCCTTATTGGATAAGGGGGTCGGCACTGGAAAGGATTATAGCTCAAATACTTAATCGTTCGCAAGTCAATGAAACTTGACTGGGCGTTAAGTTTATGTGAAGACTTGTATGACATGTTCTTTGACATAGAGAGTGCTGTTAGGCGTATTTTTATACGCTTATTTATCATTATTTTGTATTATTTTGGAGAGTGAAATTGTCTAAATGAGCCTTTAATGCCTTAATTTTGTATGATTAACAGGAAATTGAAGTCCGGAAGCTAAAACGAGGCAAAACGGGCGAAAACGGCAAATCTGGGCTATGAGCCGCGCCACAAGGAAGCAGGGCCGCGGCACAAGAAGACACCCAGCCAAAGGCAGAGTAAACTGTACTCTGTGCCGCGGCACAGCCCAGGTGAGCCGCGGCACAGAAGAATTAAATGACGCCCAGGTATCCAGCTGAAGGCTCTGTGCCGCGGCACAGGTTTAGTGCGCCGCGGCAAACTTGGCGGTTTTTGTATGCCCGTGCGGATTTTGGGCCGTTTCGAAGCCAGTTTTCGACCGACTGATACGGACGCGATTTGGAGGATGTGCTGAGCTATAAATAGGGTTTAAGACCCTAATTAATTTTTATCTTTGGATCTTGGATCTTTTGAAGCTTAAGCTTGGAGACGGCAGAAGAAGAGGGAAGCAGAAGACTTCAAAGGCAGAGGGCGGAAGCTGAAGAACGGAGGAATCCGAGCTTCATCTGCGTTTGATTTTTATGCTTTCATTTATTTATTCTGTATTTTCAATTCTTAGTATGTCAGGCTAAATCCCTAATCTAGGGTTTTGATGAAACCTATGTTTTGACGAATTTCTTGAGATTATCTAATTAATTACCTTTTTGTTGAGTTTTCCCAATTGTGTTTAATGCTTGCAATTATCTGGCCAATAGTTGTATTGATTTAATCATTCACTTCGAATCGGGAGAGGAGATTTGGTGAGGAACTATTGGTGAGGACCGTTTTATTCTATGAGATAGGAATATACTCATAGGAACTACGTGGCCTTTGGGAGATTTTAAGCTTTTCGCCTATTGACGAATTAATTCACCTAGGGATAGAGTGCGTTATTCGCCTTTAGATAAATCTATTGACCTCGGGAGAGGCGGTAGAATATATTAGCAATCTCCGCCTTCAATAAATTGGGAAAATTATTTGTTACGGATAATCGAGAGTAAATTCGGATAAACTGAGGTGGATTTAGAATCCTAGACTTATTCATCATTTGATTTCTTTTATTCAAGCTATCGTTTTTCTACTGTTTAGTCGCTTAGTAATTCTCTTAGTTATTAATTGCAAAAACCCAAATTCGATTGTTCAAATAAAATTGGAATACACAAAAATCGGTAGTTAGAGATTCAGTCCTCGTGGGAACGATACTCTACTTATCACTTTATTACTTGTAAACGATGACGTGCACTTGCGTGTAAGAAAAATCGCAACAAGTTTTTGGCGCCGTTGTCGGGACCTAAATTTTCTAATATCGATTTAAGTATTTCTAGTCTTAATTTGAACGTTTTATTTTTATTTTTGTGTATTTAATTTCGTTTATTTGTTTTTCCTTTCAGACCTTTCGCGCAGTGCATGAGAAAACTCAGAACGAAGGCCTACTACCTTTGGATACCGAGCTCGAGCGCACTCTAAGAAGGAATAAGAAGGAGAAAAGAGAGTTGCAGACGACGGTCAACATGGCCGAGAATATCTAAGACCAAGGAGGAGATAACCATGTGCGGCAAGTTCAACCGGAACTAGCTCTTCGAGATTATGCCATACCGCAGATTAATGCTAATTTTTCGGGAATTCGGCGTCCCACTATCCAAGCCAATAATTTTGAGATCAAGCCCGCTATTATTCAGATGGTGCAGGCGAGCCAATTCTGCGGACTGCCGAATGACGACCCGAATGCCCATATTGCTTCTTTCCTTGAGATATGCGACACGTTCAAGACTAATGGTGTCACCGACGATGCCATCCGATTGAGGCTTTTCCCTTTCTCTTTGAGGGATAAAGCGAAATTTTGGTTAAATTCCTTACCGCCGGGGTCGATTACAACATGGGGAGGGTTAGCGCAAGCCTTCCTTGCCAAATTCTTCCCACCTGCTAAGACGGCGAGGTTTAGAAACGAAATAACCACCTTTGGTCAGTACGATATGGAATCGCTCCACGAGGCGTGGGAGCGATATAAAGATTTGTTACGAAGATGCCCTCATCACGGTCTTCCTGATTGGCTTCAGATTCATACATTCTATACTGGTTTGAGTGCTTCTACACGCACTCTCGTGGATGCGGCCGCTGGAGGGGCCTTGATGGGAAAATCTATGGCCGAGGCACACTTGCTTTTGGAAGATATGGCCGCAAATGCATACCAATGGCCATCGGAAAGATTGACACCGAAGAGAGTTATGGAAGTTTCAAGTAATGATCCGATTTCCACCTTGTCAGCTCAAGTCGCCGCTTTGACCCAACAGCTCCAAGCATTTTCGCACGCACCAGCCCCCGTTACCATAGAGACATGCAATTGGTGTAACGGATCACACCCGAGCGCGGAGTGTCAAGTTGGAAACCCGTTCGAGCAACTTCAGATGGAGCAGGCTCAATTCGTGGGAAATGGAAATCGGCAGAATAACCCGTACTCCAACACTTATAATCCGGGGTGGCGCAATCATCCCAACTTTTCGTGGAGAAACGGACAGAACTCAAACCAGCCCCCGTTCGCTCAGAATCAACAGCAGCCCCCTCCCGCTCCAAAAATTTCTCTTGAGGAAGCACTAGCAAAATTGGCGGCGAATACAAGTCAATTTATGACCCGTACTGAAGCGACATTGCAAAATCATTCCGCTTCCATACGGAACTTGGAGGTCCAGCTGGGCCAAATTGCTAATGTGTTGACAGCTCGCCCGGAGGGAGCATTGCCGAGCACAACAGAGACAAATCCTAGAGAGAGTCTAAACGCAATCAGCTTAAGAAGTGGGAAAGAGGTGCTGGATCAGCCCGAGCGGTGTGAAAAGAAGAAGGAAATTGAGGAAAAGAATGATTTAGAGCCAGAGGAGTCGAAGGATTTTAAACCTTCAATAAAGTTGCCGGATAACTCGAAGACATGTGTGCCCCCCGTCCCGTTTCCGCAGAGAATACAGCAAAGAAAGGCGGACAAACAATTTTCTAAGTTCCTTGACGTGTTTAAAAAGCTTCACATAAACATTCCGTTCGCCGACGCGTTGGAACAGATGCCGAGTTACGTTAAGTTCATGAAAGTAATATTTTCGAAGAAAAGAAAGCTTGAGGAGTTTGAAACGGTCGCCTTGACAGAGGAGTGCAGTGCAATTCTTCAAAAGAAGCTCCCACCAAAATTGAAAGATTCGGGAAGCTTCAACATACCGTGCACCATGGGGAATCTTTCGTTTAAAAAGGCACTGTGCGATCTCGGTGCTAGTATCAACCTCATACCTCTTTCGATTTTCAAAAAGCTGGATATTGGGGAAGCCAAGCCAACAACAGTCTCCTTACAATTGGCGGATCGATCCATCAAATACCCAAGGGGAGTGATTGAGGACGTTTTAGTCAAAGTTGACAAGTTCATCTTTCCGGCTGATTTCATCGTACTCGACATGGAGGAAGATGAAGATATTCCAATCATCTTGTGACGACCATTTTTAGCGACTGGCCGAACCCTTATAGACGTGGAAAAAGGGGAGTTAACTCTGAGGGTCCAAGACGAGCAAGTTACTTTTCAAGTATTCAAATCGTTTCCATGTCCCGGAAGCGTTGATAAAAGGCCACAAATTGAAAGTGTAAATGCCGTTGAAAGAGGAAAGCACCGAAAACATCGTCAGTGGGAAAATTCAAATTTTGGGTTAAATGGTCCAAGTCTTAAGAAGGATGTAGAACGAGTGGCGTTCCTCGAGCATGAGGACAAATCTGCTGCAGTCTTGAGTGCGGTTGTGAAGGAGGAGAGTAAGCCGAAAGCCCAGCGGACAAATAGTCATGGAAAAAACGGGTGTTTCGGGAAGTTGTTCACGTCGAAACCTTTTCGCAAACAACATTTGATGTCCGAACCGAAAGTCGAATCGCTAATGACCAATGGTCATAATTTTGAAAACCATATGAACGGTTCGATGATCGGGGCGGAAACCAAATGGAGTTTGCGAAAAGCGAACTAATGTTTTCCAATAGGTCCGACTGAAGACTATAAACTTAGCGCTCCTCGGGAGGCAACCCGAGTATTAGTTGTAGATTCTTTATTGTTTTCTTGCATTTTTAGAGTTTTTCTTTGTCGTTATTCTTCTTTGATCCGTCCTTCCCTCTCGTCTTGATGTTTTCGTGTAAAAATTCTGTGCAGGAATCAGCAAAGGGGAGGAATTCAATGATGGGCCGCGGCACAACAGAGGTGAGCCGCGGCATACACCAGCTGATGAAAAATGGCCGATCAAACTGTACCCTGTGCCGCGGCACGATCGTACTGAGCCGCGACACACGAAAACTGAGCCGCGGCACACCAAATGGCCAAGAAACGCCCAGGAGACTGTACTTTGTGCCGCGGCACGCGGACAATGAGCCGCGGCACACTAACACACTGAGCCGCGGCACACGAAAACTGAGCCGCGGCACCCGGCGACATTACAAAACGTCCCAGTCCTACTGTACTTTGGGCCGCGGCTCACTTATATTGTGCCGCGGCCCCCGTCGCAAAATAAGAGCAACCAGGTAGGGCTCATTCAATCGATCGGCCTGCACAAGGTATCTTCTTCCCTCTCTTCCTTCCTTCCTTCACACAATGAGGTCACTTGATACCATTCTATTAGTCTTCTTCTCAAATTCTCCACGTAATTTTTGATTTCTAAATCATAAGTGATTCTTGATGTGAAAAGATTTGAAGTTATATATTAATAGTTGTTCTTCACTGTTGTTTCTAAAATGGAGTTGGAATATGGGGAATTTGATATTGTGATGGAATTGATACTTATGAACGAATTGTTGATGATAGTTATCTTGATTCAGGATTATTATCTGTGTTATTATTTTTGGGATTTGGAATTAACCATCAAAATTCTTGTTCTTCATTTTAACTTGTGCACACAAGGTGTTTGATAAATTGCAGCAATGGAAAATTGGTAAGCTAGGCATTTTCAAAATTATATGCAATGAATCATGTTATCGAATTACATTATCCCCAACCCTTACATCATGTTAAACTTGAGAGCTCGTACTTAACTTCCTTTTTGATGATGCAAGCTCATTTATTCACACTCCGCATGATGTAGTCAAGAAGCGTGCAAGCTCACCGGATGATGCCGGCACGGCTCTGAAAGCGGAGGAGGAGTACTTGACCTTTTACTTTCATTGCATATCATTTTTTTTGTCCATTGAGGTCAATGTACGTCCTAAGTTTGGGGGGGATTTACTTTCAGTTGCTACATTCATTGCTGTACTTTATTTCGTTGCACTTTTCATTGCTTTGCTTTCAGTTGCTACATTCATTGCTGTACTTTATTTCGTTGCAGTTTTCATTGCTTTGCGTTATTTGCGTTATTTTTTTTCCTTTTCGATAGCCTTGCTTGTCTTAGTTTTTCTCTATTCGTGAATTTTTCGTGCTTCTATTTGTGTGATACTGATGTTACGACCTTTGTTTTCTCTCAAGAAAGCGGTGAGTTTTAGTCGAGTTGTAGCCGATTATTTACATTACGCTTAGTATTCATTTAAGTCCAAAATTTTTCGTGATTGTAGAGGTCTTGGCAGATAAGAGAGGATACATACTTGTGTTAAAATCACCGTCGATACGTTTGGTTACATTTTCCGGATAGTGAGTAGTACTGTTTCATTAGTCATGTTGGCACTTAGATTGAGTTTAGAGTCGGTCAGTTTTTCCCACTAGTCGAGATTTTGTTGTTCTATGAAGGGAAGTCTAGTAACCGGGGGTATTCACGTGACCCGCTGTTTACTCTCGCGTAAAACGACGACCCTGATTAGACTATTGATTTAGATATTTCACATGTGCCAATGATAGGGAGCCTAGTAACCGGGGGTATTCGCGTAACCCGCTGTTTACTCTCGCGTAAAACGGCGACCTTGATTCGGACATGCGGAAATTATATATTCGAGTTGTTTCTCCGCTGTAGACGGGAACTTATTAACTAGAAGCATCCATGTGCCCCATGAGTGTCTTTTACGTCAAACGGTTTCCTAATACATTAGAATGGAAGTTCCACCCTAGGATTATCCCGATGAAACATCCCGAGATCCTAACCTAGTGGTCAACTCGAATCAAATTCTTGAACACATAGATAAGGGGATACTGTCCGAGGTTTATTTGTTATGAAACTCGTGAAAATTGTGCCACTAGACGGTGGAACGGGACGAACTAGCTTGTTTATTTTAGCCTTTCATATTGACGGTCGATTTGACTCACGTTTTGTTAATCTTTGAGCTGGATTTTCTTCATGAACGAGGGATTAGGACTGAATTTGATTACTTTGAGGAATCATTATTCTGAGTGCAGCTCGCTTTTATGACACTCGTATTATTTAGAGAGAATTACAGGATAATATTGATTAGGTTGAACACTATGAGTTGCACGATGATTCACGACATTCTTTTATTGAATTTAATTCTTTTTGCTTGAGGACAAGCAAAGGCTTAAGTTTGGGGGTATTTGTTAGGCGTATTTTTATACGTTTATTTATCATTATTTTGTATTATTTTGGAGAGTGAAATTGTCTAAATGAGCCTTTAATGCCTTAATTTTGTATGATTAACGAAATTGAAGTCCGAAGCTAAAACGAGGCAAAAGCGGGCAAACGGCAACCAGGCTATGAGGCGCGGCAAGGAAGAGCAGGCCGCGGCACAGAAGACACCTGCCAAAGGCGAGTAAATCAGTACTGTGCCGCGGCGGCCAGGTGAGCCGCGGCACGTAAGAATTAAATAACGCCCTGTATCCAACAAGGCTCTGTGCCGCGGCACAGGTTTAGTGCGCCGCGGCACACTTGGCGGTTTTTGTATGCCCGCGCGGATTTTGGGCCGTTTCGAAGCCAGTTTTCGACCGACTGATACGGACGCGATTTGGAGGATGTGCTGAGCTATAAATAGGGTTTAAGACCCTAATTAATTTTTATCTTTGGATCTTGGATCTTTTGAAGCTTAAGCTTGGAGACGGCAGAAGAAGAGGGAAGCAGAAGACTTCAAAGGCAGAGGGCGGAAGCTGAAGAACGGAGGAATCCGAGCTTCATCTGCGTTTGATTTTTATGCTTTCATTTATTTATTCTGTATTTTCAATTCTTAGTATGTCAGGCTAAAGCCCTAATCTAGGGTTTTGATGAAACCTATGTTTTGACGAATTTCTTGAGATTATCTAATTAATTACCTTTTTGTTGAGTTTTCCCAATTGTGTTTAATGCTTGCAATTATCTGGCCAATAGTTGTATTGATTTAATCATTCACTTCGAATCGGGAGAGGAGATTTGGTGAGGAACTATTGGTGAGGACCGTTTTATTCTATGAGATAGGAATATACTCATAGGAACTACGTGGCCTTTGGGAGATTTTAAGCTTTTCGCCTATTGACGAATTAATTCACCTAGGGATAGAGTGCGTTATTCGCCTTTAGATAAATCTATTGACCTCGGGAGAGGCGGTAGAATATATTAGCAATCTCCGCCTTCAATAAATTGGGAAAATTATTTGTTACGGATAATCGAGAGTAAATTCGGATAAACTGAGGTGGATTCAGAATCCTAGACTTATTCATCATTTGATTTCTTTTATTCAAGCTATCGTTTTTCTACTATTTAGTCGCTTAGTAATTCTCTTAGTTATTAATTGCAAAAACCCAAATTCGATTGTTCAAATAAAATTGGAATACACAAAAATTGGTAGTTAGAGATTCAGTCCTCGTGGGAACGATAATCTACTTATCACTTTATTACTTGTAAACGATGACGTGCACTTGCGTGTAAGAAAAATCGCAACAAGTGCCTGTCGAACACTAATGGTTAGTGGGAGCACACGTTATAGGTATGCTAATTGGATTAGTATACTCGAACCGACTCACCCTCGATTCATCACACGGATTTCACTCTGGGACAGTCAATGACGGAATCAAAAGGTTGTGATAGGTATTCGTGAACCTTCGACTTGTGGATTCAGTAGGGATGTGCTTGTGATGTCAAGATTTTCATTAGAGTAGTTCGACCCTGTAAACTGGAAGGCGGGGGTCAACCTCGACGTGCATCTTGACTCGCAAGTAACAGGTCCTACTGAATACCAAGATAGAATTCTTTCTCCCGTTAGTGAGCGGGTTATATGTCTTATGCAGTTATTGGCAGATGAGATCATAAGTCTTTGGACAAAGCATTGGAGCTAGTTGTATTGGATACACGAGAGCTCGATGATCTCGATTTGGATTAACACATGCATAGAGTCAAGTACAGATAGGGTTTGACTGACCGTGACCATATAACTTGATCGGGACATGTGAAAGAAGGGTTTATACGTATACTGGTATTCACGACAGAATGGTTCTTGAATGATCCCAATCATTCGTTCTTAGTTGGGGTACGGTGTAGGCCGCCAGGCTGGCTAGGTGGTGCTACTACTCTTTGGTTCCTCCCATTGCTGACTGAGACGAACCTACCAAGTCGCGCAATAGGATTGACGACGGAATGAATCAATCTTGTTCTCTCATTATAAACATTAGATATTGGAAATCTAAATTACTGGACATTGGATGTCTAATTGATTTTGGGACATTGGATGTCTAAATTAATTCATTGGATAAATTAATTTACGACCTAATGAATTAAATTAATTACTGGGCGATTATTTTAATTCATAGATATAATTATTTCTTGGAGAAATTAATTATGTTATTATGTATTTGATATGATTAATTAATTAGATTAATTAATCGATATATATACATCAGAACGGAATCGGAGTTTATCTGTTTGGACTCACGGGATTCCGAAACGAACCAAACCCATCCGGGTCTTCTAGATAGACGCCCCTTACCAACCACCCCCCTTTGGTCTTGGTCTTCACCTTAATATGTGGAAGACATATGGCCACCAAAGGGACAACATCTTTTAAGATATTGTTTTAGGTGATATGGTCTTGATTTTTGAAGAATAAAAAGAAGACAATATCTCTCCCCCTCACCAAGTGTATCTCACGTATTGAGCAAAAGAAAGGAGAGAAAAATATTTTCCTCTAGTCTTCTTCTTGTTCATCATATTGAACTTGAGTTCTCTTGGAGAAAATCAAGAAATTAAAGAGAGAAAGTGAGTTATACACTTAGAGTGTTGTAATCACAAATCAATAGCTTCATCACTTAGCTCTAGCCATATCCTTGGAGGATAGCAAGGTGATTGTCATCCTGTTCGTTTATCCGGCGCGTGGCAAGTAGAGGCGTTGTATTTTCGACGTTGGATCATCCAAGGGCTTGGATCACGTTTGGATCGTAGGGATATACAACTAAAGCTTGGGGAATAGCTCGAGAGAAGGAACCCATTTAATCAACGGACTACAAGGGTGAGTTTCTATATCTCTTGTGTTTTCATTTCAATATTCATATATGTTGTGTCGAGATTTATACGTCTCAACAGGCGATCGGCACAGAGACCGGGCGACCAAGCCAAAGTCGAATAGACCAAGGCAGATCGGCCGATCGAAGGTCCCAGGTCAAGTCCAAGTGCCGAGCGATCGACATCTAAGGCGATCGTCTCTTGGCACCTGGCGATCGACTCTAATGACCGACCATGGACGACCGCCTCATGCCGCGCGAGGCCAGCATCCGCCTAGTCGGCAAAGGCCGAAGCTCGGGATAGAGACTCATATGCAGATCCGAAAAAGGCGCCGCAGGACATGGATCGTTGACCACAGCCTGTCACCAATCTCACCTACCGACAGACCCGCCGAAAGGTGCAATGTGGGATCTCCCGGGACAGCGACTCAGGACGCGTGCAGACTTCTCATTGGACCACACAGCTGGCTGCCAACAGTAGCCGCGGACTTTAAGGCAACCAACCCACGTGCTGCAAGACGATCGCCCCCTTATTATAACACAAGAAAGGCGATCGCCCAGCTACGGCCAGTCCTATAAATAGGAATCCTCCAGCAACGGAAAAGGGGTTCAGAAGTTCAGCTCATAAATTGGTTTCTCTCTCTTGGCATCGCTATACACTTCGGACATCTTTCTATCTCTCACTCTCGAAACCTCTTAACTCATAAGACGGTCGACAGAAACGAGAGCAAGAACTCCCTGCAGTTCAAGAACTTGGCACTCAACAGCTAGATAAATAGGGTCTTTACATTCCTTGTAACTGTACTCTTTCATTAATATTTGTACTCAAACATATTCATATTAATAACATCTCGCGAGAGCATTCAAGCTCGGGCCTAACAAACCCAGCAAATCTTGTGTTATTTCCATTCCCACGGACATGCTCTCGCACTTTGTTTGCTGCCTATCCATTCCAGCAATATCTATCTCCGGATAATATTTTGGGTAGCAACAATTGGCGCTAGAGGAAGGGGTTGAACCTTCGTTTTTTATTCCGACCGTTTCGAAGAACACTCACTGTTCTTCGGGACATATACCTGAAGAAACACTCACTGTTCTTCAGAGAAAAACCTTCAGAGTTATGACATCGGCCAACACATCGAAGGGAGCCACTCTCCGGCCCGCCGGACGCCTTATTCCGGCTCAATCAGAGCCCCAGCCTGCGGCAGAGGGTAGTCGCGGCGACGCGAGACTCTCGATCCCGCACCTGACGGGTGGCCCCAGCCTTTCGCTCAACCAGTTCCAAACTGCGGAACAAATCGATGAGGCTATGACCATCCTGAGGGAGCGACGGAGAGCATTCGACCCGCCCGCAATTACCCCATCGACCATCCGCCGCGCGGGCAAGAAGAAGCTCAAGGGGTTACTTGACGAGCGATCGTCGGGAATCCCCGACACACGAGTAGAAGCACTCGCGAGGCGGGACGGTTCTGTTTTCAGCCGCCTCGGCAGCGACCCATCATGGCGACCGGGGCATTCTGGACCCAGCCACGAGTCGACGGAGCCCGAATCCGTCACCAGGAGTTCGGCATACCCAACTCCAAGAAGGCAGGTCGACCATCTGGCCCCTCGCCGAAGAACCAATATCGACGGCGACGACCTCATCGCCTCCCGCGGAGTCAGGAGATCGGTACTCGATCGCCTTGGCTCCCGCTCCGAGAGCCAAACCACAAGCGATCAAGCTACGACGATGGCCGTTATGCAGCGTCAGCTCAATGACATGAAGGCGCTCCTGGAATCTGGGGAAGGCGCCAAGAGAAAGATCGTCGGGCCGAGCGAGCGACTCGCGGTCCACATCGAGCTCGCCCCCGTGCAGCCAAGGATCACTCCTCCTCAGACACCTTTGTACGAGGGGAGGTCGGACCCCGAGACTCACCTGAGCAAGTTCCGGATCTACATGACTGGGTGTGGGGTATCAGACGCGACCAGATGCCGTATGTTCCCGCTAACGCTGGGCGACCGGGCCCATAGGTGGTACGTCTCATTGCCACCGCGATCCGTCAATTCCTTTGAACAACTGGCGATCGACTTCACGTCGTACTTCGCCGCCAAGGTCGCTTGACCCGAAGGTCCCTACTGCATGATGAAAATCAGGCAGGGGGAAGACGAGTCCGACGCAGACTACATCGACCGGGTAGATGAGATTATCCTCAACGGCGAGCCCATAAGCGACGAGATTGCCCTCTACTCGGTCCTAGGGGGATTCGATGGTCTTTCGCCTATGTTTAGGCACCTTACGAAGGACATCCCCCCAACCTACGCGATCTTCTACGCCAAGGCCACAGACTTTTTAGCTAGGCAAAGGTTACTTTTCCACCTATGAGCAGCGCGATCGGCGACCGAACGATGATTATCAATCTTCCAGCCCGATCGCCAGAATCAAGAAACATTTCCAAAAACGGAGGACTCGCTCGCCGTCTACATTTCATCATCTAACATGATGGACTAAGGCACGAGATCGCCTCCCCCAGCACAACGTATACCGTCGAGGATCGACATCTAACATGACGATCCGAGGTAGAAGAGTGCAGCCATGGTCCTGGTGGTCGATGGAACCGACTGCTTCGGCCATGCAAGGTTCCTTTAGGCTGCGATCGCTCGCCCTTCGTTTAAATACGAGGCGGGCGTAGCCGAAGGACCCTCCAAACAAATCAGTGGACACGCTCGCCCGCCCTCAAAGGTTCATCATCTAACTTGGTGGACCCGGGCAATGCGACGCGTCCCTACCCCCGTCACAACGTATACCGTCGAGGATTGCCATCTAACATGACGATTCGATGTAGAAAAGTGCTAACAAGCCGCGGACATGGAGTCGATTAATCCGACGATGCCCCGCGCAAGGACTCATCCAGATCGAGACCGCACGTCCTTCGTTTAAATATGAGGCGGGCGCAGCCTAGCGGAGGACCCTCACAATAAAATGAGTCACGAGACAAACCTACAGTTGGAATGTCGTTCGCGCATAAGACACGGTCATGGAGGTCGGTCCATCGAACTCCGCGACTATGTACGGTCCCTCAACGACGAAACAATCAGCTTTCCACGAGGGATTGGCAAAATCAAAGACTACAGGTAAAAGACCGAAGATAGCTCGCCAATCGACCAAAGTCCGCTCAACGGGTCGCCCGTATTTATACTAAGCGATCGCCAGTGGAACCATCTCACCCCATGTCTTCAACATCGGAGCAAGCTGGGGGGAAATTATTGTGTCGAGATTTATACGTCTCAACAGGCGATCGGCACAGAGACCGGGCGACCGAGCCAAAGTCGAATAGACCAAGGCAGATCGGCCGATCGAAGGTCCCAAGTCAAGTCCAAGTGCCGAGCGATCGACATCTAAGGCGATCGTCTCTTGGCACCTGGCGATCGACTCTAATGACCGACCATGGACGACCACCTCATGCCGCGCGAGGCCAGCATCCGCCTAGTCGACAAAGGCCGAAGCTCGGGATAGAGACTCACATGCAGATCCGGAAAAGGCGCCGCAGGACATGGATCGTTGACCACAGCCTATCACCAATCTCACCTACCGACAGACCCGTCGAAAGGTGCAAAGTGGGACCTCCCGGGACAGCGACTCAGGACGCGTGCAGACTTCTCATTGGACCGCACAGCTGGCTGCCAACAGCAACAGCGGACTTTAAGGCAACCAACCCACGTGCTTCAAGACGATCGCCCCCTTATTATAACACAAGAAAGGCGATCGCCCAGCTACGGCCAGTCCTATAAATAGGAAGCCTCCAGCAATGGAAAATGGGTTCAGAAGTTCAGCTTATAAATTGGTTTCTCTCTCTTGGCATCGCTATACACTTCGGACATCTTTCTATCTCTCACTCTCGAAACCTCTTAACTCATAAGATGGTCGGCAGAAACGAGAGCAAGAACTCCCTGCAGTTCAAGAACTCGGCACTCAATAGCTAGATAAATAGGGTCTTTACAGTCCTTGTAATTGTACTCTTTCATTAATATTTGTACTCAAACGTATTTGTATTAATAACATCTCGCGAGAGCATTCAAGACTGGGCCTAACAAACCCGGTAAATCTTGTGTTATTTCCATTCCCACATACGTGCTCTCGCACTTTGTTTGCTGCCCATCCATTCCAGTAATATCTATCTCCGGATAATATTTTGGGTAGCAACAGTATATACGTAGCTCGATCGATCCTCATAGGGATTCGGATCGAATTAATTTTCGTTTTACCGCTTCCACTGGGCCTTCGTTTTAGGCACCGAATCCCATCAATGGTGTTATTACCCAAAATATTATTCGGAGATGAATATTGCTGGAATGGTCGAGTAACAAACAAATGCGAGAACACTTCCGTGGGGAAAGAAAATAACACAAGATTTGCCAGGGTTGTTAGTCCCGGGCTTGAATGCTATCGCGGATATTATTAATACAAATACTTCGGAGTACAAATATTAATGTTAGAGTACAATTACAATGAGTGTAAAGACCCTAGTTATCTTAGCTATTGAGCGTGAAGATTGCCGGAAGAACCAGATATGATGCTCTCTGAGTTCTTGTAACAACGATGGGGTGCTGTGACGACTGTGAGAACTCGACGGTTTCTCACAGTGTGTATTAGCTGGAAGTCTGAGCTCCTGGGCTTGCAAGTCTCTTCGAATCTATGTTGCAGGGAGTTCTTGCCCCTGCCGACCGTCTTTGGGATGAGAGGTGCTGAGAGGGAAATCCTGAGATAGATTCAAGAGAGGAAGCCGAGAGCGTGAAAGTGTGTACGTTTGTATGTATTTGCCAACGTAGTTCCGAACCTTCCTCCAGTTGCTGGAGGTTCTCTATTTATAGGACTGGGAGTTGCTGGGTGATCGCCTCTGCTGTATTATAATAAGCGGGCGATTGTGTTTAGCACATGGGCTGGTCTCCTTAAAGTCCGCAGAAGTTGCTGGCTTCCAGAAGAACGAACCAATGAGAGACCAGCATGCGTCCGTGTCGCAGTCCTGGGAGGTCCCACCTTGTACCTTTTGGCGGGTCTGTCGGTAGGTGAAAAGGTGGTGACAGGCTGTGGTCAACGATCCATGTTCCACGGCGCCTTTCGCGGGTCTGCACATGGGCGCTTGTTTTAAGATCCAGTCTTCGTAGACTTTGACGGACGAAGGCTTTGTTCGTGGCACAGGTCGGTCGTCCTAGATCGGGCACCTGAGTCGATCGCTAGGTGCTAAAAGGCGATCGCCTTGGGAGTCAATCGCTAGATACTCGAAGGTGAACTGTTACCTTCGTTCTGACAAGGTCGCCGTAGTTTATTTGGTCGTGAACTCAATCGCTCGGCCCTTATTCCGATCGCCGTCGAGGCGTATAAATCGCCGCACAACAATTGCCCCCCAGTTCACTCCGATATTGGAAACGTGGGGTGAGGTGGTTCTACTGGCGATCGCTAAACTTTGACGAGTGACAGGCGATCGTCTTTGAGCGGAATGCTTTTGAATATGGACGACCAGGTCGGTCGCTGAAATGAGCGGGAAGTGATAGTGGTCGTGGAAAAGTCTCCGGGGCACGTGTCGGGTTCCTGTTGGGGGAGACCGACGGTTATTTATGACTCCTCGTCTGGCGTGTCCTTGAAACGACGCGTATGCGGGTTTCAAGGGAGGCATTAATTGCGACGGTTGCGCTTCAGTCCCCGAGTTTCTCATATTTGCACGGAAGTCCCTGCCATCTCCTATAAAAAGGCACCGGGTTACAGTGTTAAGACCCTTATGCGCTTTTGTCGGAGAAGAAGAATATTGCCCAAGAATTCTCTGAAGCTTTGACTGCCGATCGTCGATCGATTCAATCATTGGTAAGAAAACACTCCTTTTCTCCTCTTCTTTTTGAAAATGTCTGGAGTATATTCATCGTCTGGAATGGGCAACTCCTCCGCCGTTGGGACTTCTAATGTCCGGGAAGGACCCTCCGCAGAATTCCATTTGGAGACGGCCGCCGAGGCTATCCATGCTGGTATTGATCCCGCGGAAGTCGAGGCACTATTTAATGAAGCCAACGTTGCTAGGGAGATGGCGACTGAGCGGAAACGTTCGCTGGCGGAGAGAGATTCGGTGGTGAGGGCGTATTGGGAGCAGCATATATAGTGCTTTTGGCCAAGCCTATTTGGCCTTCGCTGAAATCATGGAGAGGTTGGCCGGTCCGTGCCCCAAGTTCGATTATCGGGAGTATTCGATCGCCCATCCCTTTTTCGGCCCGCGCAGCGCCCTCTGTTGTCCCTTGGCCAGATCAGGAGCTCGGCGACCAGGAAGGACCAGGCCGTCTGGAGGACGAGGTACCATATCCCTTCAGATGTGGATCTTTTCGCGCCGGCAGAGAACGAGCGGGCCGACCAACCTCCGGAGGGTATGGTCGCCGTGAATGAGGCGATTATGGAGGTCGGGCTGCGCTTCCCTCTATCTTTTTCTGCCTCCCATTTGCTGGCCGTCTGGAACGTGGCGCCGCTTCAGCTAACGCCGAACGCCTGGCTCCAGATCATCTGTGCCCTCACCTTGTTCGGCGATCACCGACTGTACCGCCATCCCTCGCCATCGGAGATGAACCACTTGTTCAAGCTGACGGTTCAGAAGGGGTCTGTCGGCGGCTATCATATCCAAGGCCGATCCGGTCGGGTGATCCTTGGATTCCCGAAGAAGGTGCGGGGCAATCCGGCGAAGTGGTTCTGGGTCACCGGTGCTTGGAAGGCCTCAGCGAGTGACAACCCCACGGGCGAGCTGGAAATTCCTACTAGCTTTCGGGAGAGGAATCCGGGTAAGGGTTCAGACTCTTCCTTTGTTCGGATATGTTCTGAACTGATCTAATTTGGTCTTCCTTTTGCAGGTTTCCATATTCCGGCGATCGACGAGCTACCTTTCGATTTTCTGGTCGTCTGGGAGCGGATACGAAGTCTGCCGGACGACGGCTTAGATGCTCGCCGGATTAACAAAGAGATCCGTTGGCTGTCTGCTCGGCTGTTCTGTTTCCCACGACATCTTTCGGTCCTAGGTATGAGTTTCTACGATCTCCATTTGCTCGGCGATCGTCCCGTTTAGAGAATGTGACTAACCGTTGTTTAGTTGTTTCTTATTGCAGAGGCCCGCTTCCCTCGCTTCTTGGAGCCTCCAACGGAGATAGCCATGTCGAACCCTGGAGTTCTGAGCCGTCTTCCCCAGAAGAAGTCGAGTAGGGTTCCTCCGGTGGCGCTACCTCTAATTCCGGAGGTGAGGACTGATGTAGATCCGGTCGTAGCGGAGGAGGAGGTTCGGGAGTAATGGCTCCAGTCGAACCGCAAGCGGCAGAGGTCGGGGGAACCTCCAGTCTCTGCCCCTGCTGGTGAGGTGCTGATCGCCGCGCCTCCGATCACCGCGGTCCCCCCGATGGATGAGCCTACGCCCTCTGCGGCTTTCTTGCGAGAGATGGCGATCGCCGAGGCTGAGACGCCTCGCGGGAAACCATACTTTGGTCGCGACCCCGAAAAATCCGAGAGGTAAACTTTGTTTGTTTGCTGAGTTTCTTTACTTGCGTGGGAAATGTGCTAACTTTTTGTTGTTTGATGCAGGATCCGTAGCACTAACCCAGCTTGTCCGCCGCTGGTATTGGATTTCCTGGCGAGCCGATCTCCTCGCCAGGCCTGTGATATCCCGCTATACGTCAACCGGGCCGTTTCTGCTTTGCGGAAGGCCTGGACGACCGACTTAGATGGGATCGCTCGCCAGCGATCCGGGAATACAATGCAGGCTGCTTTTGCTCTCTCTCTTCAGGCGGCGACGATGGCTGTCGAGGCTGTGAAGGAGTTCGAAGGGCGTCCTTCTACTACTCGTCTGCAGGCGGACCTCGAGGCCACTCAGAAAGAGAATGCCGAGTTTTCCGACAGGATTGTGGCTATGGAGGACTCCTTGGATGCAGCTAAACGGGCGAGTCATGATCTTGAGCTGATGAGAGAGAATTATGAGCGAGCCCAGACGGCGGTTGACCGATTTCGGGACCAAATGACAGATGCCCGTCGGTCGCATGAGGCCGCTCAGAAGGAGGCCGATCAGCTGAAGGTGACTGTCGCTCGACTGACTAGCGAGCTGGCGTCGTCGAGGGGAGAGACGGGCGCTAACGATACCGAGCTTCAAGGTGCACAACAGGCGGTCGCGGAGCTGAAAGGGAAGCTGGAGGCGACCGAGGCCGATCCCTTTTTCAACTTGGAGTTCGTCAGCGAGTTTGCCTATTACCTGGCGTTCGCTGACTCGCTCTGTGCTGCTAAGAAGGGAGGGCTGGAGGTCGGCCCTCTAGCCGAAAGCTTCAAGGCATATGCATTGGAGCATCCTCTCCATCCTACTTTCTCCGTGCCGATTTTGGATCTCGCGGAAATGGGGGTAGACCTGAGCTGGTACCCGACTCCGGAAAACCTTGTTCATCCAAACGCTCCGGAGGACGAGGAGGCTGGTGAAGGGTCGCGGGCCGATCTAGTGGTTGAAAGCGAAGGCCAGGCAGGGGCCTGAGGCTCTACGTCCTTATTTTGTTTTAGCTTTTGCCTTGTAATTTTGTAGCTTTCCTTTGTAGTACTTAGGCCTTCGGGCGACCGTATATGTACTCTGATACTCCAAGTAATGAAATAAATGTTTGTTTCTTCGATTTATTACTCTAATGATTGCTTTTCTGAGTCTTTGTATGACTTTGTACAAATGTGTGAGGAGAGATTGTTGCGTGTATAGCTCCAAGTGAATTGATAAACTCATATAGATAACTTTTACAACAAATTTGATCGCTGCACATACATCTGAAAAATGTCGATATCCGTATGTAATTGAGTAGGGACGATCGTCGTATATATTGCTCTGCACTTACCCCTTGTTTTTGTTCACTTGGTGAGAGTAAGGGGACGAAAATAAATCATTGAGTGAGCGGTCTTCAATTTTGCAGATTCCTATAGGAAAACCGTCCATCTCGGTCTTGAGGAACCGTGCACGATCGCAGAGTTCGATGGACCGACCTCCACGACCGTGTCTTGTGCGCGAGCGACATTCCGTCTGATGGCTAAGTTCTCGCGACTCACTTAATTGGGAGGGTCCTCCATAGGCTGCGCCTCGCCTCGTATTTAAACGAAGGGCGTGTGGTCTTGGTCTGGAGGATTCCTTGCGCGGGGCGTTGTCGGATTAATCGGCTCCACGTCCGCGGCTTGTTAGCTCTTTTCTACCTCGGGCCGCCATTAAGATGGCGACCCTCGACGGTATGCGTTGAGATGGGGGGAGGGACGCGTCGCATTGTCCGGGAAGGACCCACCACGTTAAGTGATAGACCTTTGAGGGCGGGCGAACGTGTCCACAGATCTGTTTTGGAGGGCCCTCAGACTACGTCGGCTTTGTATTTAAACGAAGGGCGGGCGATCGTGGCCTAAAGAGACCTTGTACGGTTACAGAGAACGTTTCCATTATCCTCCACGACCATGTCGACACTCTTCTACCTCGGACCATCAAGTCAAATGACGATCCTCGACGGTATACGTTGTGTAAGGGGAGAAGATCGCTTGCCTAGGTTCTTCATATTGATGACGAACTTTAGAGGGCGAGCGAGTAATCCACTTTTTTGAAGCGTTTGCTCAGGCAGTAGCCTTTGGATTGATGAGACGAGAATCGGGGAGAGACTTCCGAAGTTGCCTCCTCCTGATTGAAGCATGTAGATACGGTCGCCGAGGTTGATCGAGGGGTCGGCTCGTATGAGCTTTCCGGCCTGTTCGCATTCGACTCGGGCGACCGTGTTGTGAGATCGATGGGGCTCCGGCTAAGCCAATAGACTGTCCAACTTGCCCTCCTCAAACAATCTCCATAGTTGTCTGAGGAGGTCGCGGCATTGGTTGGTGTTGTGGTCGGGACTCTTGTGGTAGGCACAATATTGATTGTGGTCCAGATGACCATGGTCCCTTATCGCCTTTGGCTTGTTTAGCGGTTCGCGCCCCTTGATGGCGTAAAAAATGTGGGCCGGAGTTCGGTTGAACTTGTGGAGGAGATGGGCTTCCACGTCCTCGAAGGCCTTGAGATCGCCGGGTGGCTTGGCGACCGCCTTTTTGGTTTTGGCGATCAACGTCTTTCGGACCGGAGATGGTGTTCCCTCGCCTAATCAGAGGGTGAGCAGCCTCTGTCTGGCCAGAAAGTCGGCGGCCTTAGCGCGGAAGATCGCGTAGGTCGGGGGGATGTCCTTGGTGAGATGTCTAAACATAGGTGAATGACCATCGAATCCCCCCAGGACCGAATAGAGAGCGAGCTCGTCGCTGATGGGCTTTCCGGTGAGGACTATCTCATCCACCCGGTCGATGTAATCTGCGTCGGCTTCGTCTTCCCCCTGCCTGATTTTCATCATGCGGTGGGGGCCTTCTGGTCTGGCGACCTTGGCGGCAAAGTATGATGTGAAGTCGTTCGCCAGTTTCTCAAAGGAGATGATCGATCGCGGCGGTAGTGAGACATACCACCTGTGGGCCAGCTCGCCCAACGTTAACGGGAAGATTCGGCACTTGGTCGCGTCTGATGCCCCACACCCGGTCATGTAGATCCGGAACTTGCTTAGGTAGGTCTCGGGATCCGCTCTTCCTTCGTACAGAGATGTTTTGGGAGGCGCGATCCTTGGTTGCACGGGGGAAAGCTCGATGTGGACCGCGAGTGGCTCAGTCGGTCCGATGATCTTTCTACTGGCACTTGCCCCAGTATCCAAGAGCGCTTTCATCTCGTCGAGATGACGCTGCATAGCGGCCATCGCCGTGGCCTGGCTGCTCGCGGATAGGCGCTCGGAGCGGGAGCCGAGGCGATCAAGTACTGACCCCCTGGCTCCGCTGTCTATGATTTCTTTGCCCCGTGTCTCGATCCTTTGGCGGACGGGGGTCAGACAGCCGACCCGTAATTGGTTCGAAGTTGGGTAGGCCGAACTCCTGGTGACGGACTCGGATTCCGTCGTCTCGAGGTTGGGGACAGAATGCCCCAGTCACCATGAGGGATCGCTTCCTAAACGGCTGAAGGCGGAACCGTCCCGCCTAGCGAGAGCCTTTTCTCGCGAATCGGGGCTTTCGGACGATCGCTCGACCAATAACTCCTTGAACTTCCGTTTCCCCGCGCGGCGGATGGCTGAGGGAGTTATAGCTGGCGCCGCGTATGCTCTCCGTCGCTCCCTTAGGATGGCCATAGCCTCCTCGATCTGTTCCGTGGTTTGGAATTGGTCGAGCGAAAGGCTGGGGCCGTCCCTCGGGTGCGGGATCGAGAGTCTCGCGTCGCCGCGGCTACCCTCTGCCGTCGGCTGGGGTCCGTATCGAGCCGGAATATGATGTCCGGTGGTTTTGGAGAGCGGCTCTCTTCGATGTGGTAGGAGATGTCATGAATCTGAAGGTTTTTCTCTGAAGGACAGTGAGTGTTTCTTCAGGTATATGCCCCGGAGAACAGTGAGTGTTCTTCGAAACGGTAAGAATGAAAATGAAGGTTTAGATTTAGCCCTCCTTCTAGCGCCAATTGTTGTTACCCAAACTATTATCCGGAGATGAATATTGCTGGAATGGTCGAGTAACAAGCAAATGCGAGAACACTTCCGTGGGGAAAGTAAATAACACAAG
Source organism: Orobanche coerulescens (assembly GCA_033398695.1). Classification (NCBI taxonomy): domain Eukaryota; kingdom Viridiplantae; phylum Streptophyta; class Magnoliopsida; order Lamiales; family Orobanchaceae; genus Orobanche; species Orobanche coerulescens. The sequence goes on along the minus strand of CM065805.1, from coordinate 19,897,224 downwards.
ATTTGCCGGGGTTGTTAGTCCCGGGCTTGAATGCTCTCGCGAGATATTATTAATACAAATACTTCGGAGTACAAATATTAATGTTAGAGTACAATTACAATGAGTGTAAAGACCCTAGTTATCTTTGCTATTGAGCGTGAAGATTTCCGGAAGAACCAGATATGATGCTCTGTGAGTTCTTGTAACAACGATGGGGTGCTGTGACGACTGTGAGAACTCGACGGTTACTCACAGTGTGTATTAGCTGGAAGTCTGAGCTCCTGGGCTTGCAAGTCTCTTCGAATCTATGTTGCAGGGAGTTCTTGCCCCTGCCGACCGTCTTCGGAATGAGAGGTGCTGAGAGAGAAATCCTGAGATAGATTCAAGAAAGGAAGCCGAGAGCATGAAAGTGTGTACGTTTGTATGTATTTGCCAACGTAGTTCCGAACCTTCCTCCAGTTGCTGGAGGTTCTCTATTTATAGGACTGGGAGTTGCTGGGCGATCGCCTCTGCGATATTATAATAAGCAGGCGATCGTCTTTAGCACATGGGTTGGTCTCCTTAAAGTCCGCAAAAGTTGCTGGCTGCCAGAAGAACGAGCCAACGAGAGACCAGCACGCGTCCCTGTCGCAGTCTCGGGAGGTCCCACCTTGTACCTTACGACGGGTCTATCGGTAGGTGAAAAGGTGGTGACAGGTTGTGGTTAACGATCCATGTTCCACGGCTCGCGGGTCTGCACATGGGCGCTTGTTTTGAGATCCAGTCTTCGTAGACTTTGACGGACGAAGGCTTTGTTCATGGCACAGGTCGGTCGTCCTAGATCGGGCACCTGAGTCGATCGCTAGGTGCCAAAGGGCGATCGCCTTGGGAGTCGATCGCTAGATACTCGAAGGTGAGCTGTTACCTTCGTTCTGACAAGGTCGTTGTAGTTCATTTGGTCGTGAACTCGGTCGCTCGGCCCTTATTCCGATCGCCGCCGAGGCGTATAAATCGCCGCACAACAAGTGGTATCGGAGCGTAGGTCTTGCGATCGTATATACGATATTAGCATTTGTAATGCTTGATTGAATGGTGAATGATTTGGAATCATTTTAGACATAATCGTGGTGTATGTTTTTCGTTCGTAATAATTGTATTTTTCGTAAGTTTATGTCTAAATATAAATCTTAAATTTCTGGGAAATATGATTTATATTGAAGATATGAAAGTCGGAAAATATTGATATTGGATATCCGGTCGAAAATCTAGCCCCGAATCGTCGTCGGACGACTTTTTGGTCAAAAGGTGCATTCTGGCCGAGAGTGACTCGACCTTGTCCTGGGTGACTCGGTCGTGTCCGGCAGTCTGGCTAGGCCACTGCCAGGCAGACCCGACCGTGTCTGGCCGGCATGCTTCCGGAGGTGGCTCGACCGTGTCAGGCGACACGGCCGTGTCTGGCAGGAATGTCGACGACACTGCCGGCACGACCCGACCGTGTCAGGCGACACGGGCCGTGTCTGGCCGGCACTTACTCGGCTATGGCAGGCCATTTTTGCCCCGGCTCGATTTTTTCGTGTATTCTTGAAAATTAATCTCCCGCATGTTAAATTGGATTTAATACGATTAAAATGATTTATGGTATTTCATTTCATAAGGGAAATTTGATTAATTGGAATATTTATGGTCAACCGAATTATTTTGAACGTTATCGTATTACCGATTGTGTGAATCGATTGGATCGGTTCGTATTGTTGATTGGATCATTGTATCTCTACGCTTTCCATTTATATAGTATTTATTGGATGAATGCTTTTGAATGGGGATGTGGTTCGTGGACTTAGTTTTGAATCGTTCGTTTTATTCGATTGGGTTGTAAAGACCGTTTTGAGCCTATTTATTTTACTAGAAATATTTGTATCTAGGATGCAATTTTCAATGTAAAATTATATGTAATGACGAAGACCGGAGGAAGATCCGTTTCGAGAAGACGAAGATTCAAGACGAAGATTTGTAATTAGATTACGGATTTTTTGTTTTCTAGGAACGGTCCACGAACCACATGTTGGTAGCAACTAGGTTGTGAATGGTTGTTTCATATTGTATGAATGCCACAAACGCGCTTAAATGATTGATGTGCAAAGTGTAACGTTAATCGCGAAAATTCTCCCTCGACAAATTATTAAGTTTATAAGGTTTCAAGGTTTTCCTTCCCTCCATCGAGCTTTCGGGAAATTGAAATCCAAACCGGATGTGCTATGCTTTCGAGTTATCGGGGTAGTCGTTCGGGGAGGACGGATAAATTACCAGGAGCGCATTGGATGCCTTCGGTTGGAGCAAATTTTATCCCTAGAAACCTGATAGGTTGCCGGATAAGATTCAATTGTGAAACTGATTTGCGTCGATGGTATAAACTTAACTTGTTCACGAACCATAGAAATCGTATAGGTTGAGTGGAGTGAACAAGGGGAAAAATAAGATCGAATCATCCTTTAGATGGGTTGGTGTTGGACACCACTTTATGAAAATTAATAGACTAGAAACCTGTTCGGTTGCTCTCTATTAAGATTTATAAAGAACTCGATCGCCACTATGAAGTAGAGAGAACGATACTTCCGGATTTCACATGGGAGTGTGTTATTCCGATAAAAATAGTGGGAGCTGGGCAACAAGAATAGAAAAGACTTTAATTCTATACTCAGAACATAATTAAACGAGTCACTAATTAATCTATCATACTTAATGCAGACATAACTCTCAATATGACAATGAATCCACTCGCAATACTACTCGAAAAGAACACCTTAATCGGACCTTACTTTGTGGATTGGCTTCGCAATCTGATGATAGTCCTCAGTATAGAGGCACTGGGATACGTCTTGGAGACGGACATTTCGGCGCCTCCAGTGCGGACAAGAGCCAATCAGGAAGAGATTGAAAACCACGAAAAGTGGGTTAAGGATGACGTGAAAGTCTGTGCTTACATGATGGCTTCTATGTCTAATGAGCTTCAGAGAGCTCATGAGAAAATGACTTCTGCTAGGCAGATTCTATCTCACTTAACCGAGCTTTATGGTGAGCACAGCAGAACTGCTAGATATGAGATATCCAAGCAACTATTCGGTGCAAGGATGAAGGAAGATGAGAAGGTTAGGGACCACGTCCTCAAAATGATATCCATGATCGAGTGATTGGAGGCTCTTGATTTTAAAATGGATACTTCTCTCCAAACCGACCTTATCCTACAGTCTCTCCCTGATTCCTTGTCACAGTTTGTTATGAACTTTAACTGCAATGAGATTGCATGTAACTTAGCTGGGCTAATGAACAAACTGGTGACCGCCCAGTCTTAGATGAAGACTCCGCGGATGAAGGAGTCTGCCCTTGTGATTTCTTCTGGATCTCGGATGTCCAAGAACAAGAAGAAAAAGATCAAGAAGTAGATGGGACCACAAGTCGAGGACCTTAAGGGTAAAGGCAAGGCCCCGATGGTTCCGAAGAACAAGAAGAAAAAGGACGCATGTCTCAAGTGCGGTGAGCTGGGCCACTGGTCAAGAGACTGTCCGATTCTTCATGGCACTTCAGGTACAGAACTTTTAGTTTTGGAAACAAATTGTTCTGCTACTATATTTTCTACTTCTTGGATACTTGATTCTGGTGTTAGTTCTCATAATTGTACCGTGAATCAGGATCTGGAACATAGTAGGAAGCTTGGAGCTGGGGAAGTGATGGTCACTGTCGGAAGTAGGCATAGTGTCGAGGCAACCGACATAGGATCACTTCTTTTGGATTTAGAATCCGACTTTGTTTTTTAGAAGATGTACTTGTTTTGCCCAAGGGGCATAAAAACATTGTATCCATTCATGTCATGGACCGAAAAAGCTTTTCATTTTTCATTGGTGATGGTTCCTGCAAAAATTTATTTCAGAAATAAACTAGTGGGCACTGCTACATTGTTAAATGAATTGTATCATCTAAATCTCAGCAACAAAGTAGTTGTGAATACTGTGACTAGAAAACGTGGTAGGGATGAAACCAATCAAGTTTTGAAATGGCATCTTAGACTTGGTCATGTTGGTCAGACCAAGGTTTACAAAATGGAAAAGGATGGACTTATGGGTCCATTGGGATCGGATCCCTTTCCTACTTGTGAATCTTTCCTTAAAGGCAAAATGACTAAGTCCCCCTTCACAGGGACTTTTGAAAGAGCCGCTGATACACTGGGATTAATCCATACCGACGTATGTGGTGCTTTGGAAGCAGCACATGACGGATATTAATATTTCATTATGTTTACAGATGATCATACTAGGTATGGTTATGTATACTTAATGAAACATAAATCCGAGGCCTTTGAGAAATTCCAAGAATTCAAGGCCCTAGTCGAGAAACAAACTGGTAATCATATCAAAGCACTTCGATCGGACCGAGGTGGCGAGTATATGAGTATGGAGTTTGATGAGTTCCTTAAGGAACATGGAATAGTATCACAACTAACACCTCCAGGTACTCCTCATTTAAATGGTGTGTCATAAATAAGGAACCAGACCTTGTTGGACATGGTCTGTTCCATGCTAGACTATTCTGACTTACCGATTTACCTGTGGGGATATACACTCCTGACTGCTGCATATATCTTGAACAGATGTCCTTCCAAATCCGTTCCTAAAACTCCACATGAGATGTGCGAGGGCAGGAAACCAAGTCTTAATCACATTAGGATTTGGGGATGTCCCCCCTAAGTCAAGAAGACTAAGGTGGACAAAATGGAAGCGAGTTCCGTGAGGAGACATTTCATTGGATTCCCATATAAGTCCATGGGTTATCTATTCTACATGCCCAAAGATTGAAAGATCGTTATTGCTTTGCATGCACACTTCCTGGAAGATAAGTTCATTCAGGAAGGCGGAGCAGGTAGAAATATTTCTTTGGAAGAATTCAATGAAACTCCTCAGGAGACACCTGTGCAAGAATATGGAACCGAACCTTCTGAAACACAAGTACAACCACCTCGTTGGTCTAGTAGCGTGTCTCATTTACCTGAGAGGTATAGTTTTATGCACTTAGAGGAACTGGGTTTCCACGAGGTTCCACGTGATAAACAAGAGACCGACCCGCGACCAATGACCTAGCAATGGTGGATGTAGACTCCATGAAATAGACTGTAGCAGTCTTCATGTAGTTGGGACCTTCGTTTTGACGAGGCAGTCAAAGAGTTTGACTTCGTGCAAAACAAGAGGAACCTTCTGTATACAAGAGGGTTAGTGGAAGCAAGATCACATTCTTAGTACTATATGTAGATGAGATTCTACTAATAGGAAATAATGTGGGAATGCTCAGTTCTGTGAAAGCTTGGCTTTCGGGTAATTTCTCCATGAAAGACTTGGGAGAAGAAACCTATATTCTTGGGATTCGACTCTACTGGGATAGATCGAAGAGAATGATAAGTTTTTCCCAAGCCCCCTATATAGATTAGATCTTATAGAGGGTTCCTTTCCGATGCGACATGGAATAAAACTCACCTTGAAGATGTGTCCTCATAGTGAGGAACAATGAAAGGAAATGAGTTATATACCATATGCTTCGGCAGTGGGTAGCCTTACATATACTTTATTGTGTACGAGACCTGACATTGCGCATGCTGGAAGCGTGGTAAGTATGTTTCGGGCTAACCTAGTCAGGGAACATTAGACCGCCATAAAGAACGTTCTCAAGTACTTTAGAAGGACTAGAGATTTGGTTCTTATATATGGTGGTGGAGAACTGAATGTAATGAGATTCACTGTATTGGACTTCCAAGGACAGAAAGACGATTCTATGTCTACTTCTAGCTACATTTACTCTTAATGGAAGAGCAGTATCTTGGCATAATGCCAAGTATAGCGCGACTGCTGGTTCCACCTATTAGGCTGAGTATAAAGCGGCCTTGGAGGCCTCCAAAGGAAGGATTAAGAAGTTACTGGGTAAACTTCACGTGACACCATGTACTGCACTGCCTATTTTCGTTTTTATACGATAACAATAGAGCGGTAGCACAGGCCTTGGAGCCGAGGTTTCACAACAGTACCAAACATATTGAGAGAGAGTATCATCTCGTAAGAGAATTTGTTCGCAAAGAGATACATTGTGCTGCATAAAGTAGAGTCAGCCGACTACGTCGCTGATCCACTGACCAAGCTACATTCTCAGATTAGCTTGGAGCGTAATCTGGAGAACATGGGTATTAGGTACCATAGTGTGTGGCATTGAGTGCAAGTGGGAGATTTTTGGGAGTATGCCCTCGAATGCCACTCAGAGGATGTTGAGTGGGGGCATTGTACTTGTTATTATGTAAATCACTAATATAAGGCAATGAATGTTTCTTTATTTACTGGTAGTTACTAGCATTCCTAACTCGTAAATATACATATAGAAACTAGTCCGTGTATTTGAGAGCAAAACATTCCACTCCTTATTGGATAAGGGGGTCGGCACTAGAAAGGTTTATAGCTCGAATACTTAATCGTTCGCAAGTCGATGAAACTTGACTCGGCGTTAAGTGTAATATCCGCAATTTTCGATTTTTGGTAAATTTCTTTTTTGGCCGAAGTCCGTTTTGACGACTCGCGCATGACCGTTTCGTCATTCTGAGAATGATTAATTCTACAATTTTTGACATCCGAGTTCGTTTCGGTGTCTTTTTGTTGAGTTCCGTGCTTTTTAGCGACTTTTCCGCACTTGAGTTCGATTCTTGCGAATCTCGTTAAGCTATTTTTGAGTTTCCCGTAAGTCCGTTTAACTTTGTTAGACGTGTTGTGAACTTCGGTTTGGTTATTCGATCACGTATCGTGATTTTCGGGCATTTTGGGCCATTTTGTAATTTACCCAAAGTTATGGGTATCCGTATCTGTAATTGTTGTCTCGACCCGTTTCTTGGTCGCATATGATTAATTATTGCATTATGTTTTCATTTCGGGTCGTTGATGTTGTCCGCGAACTTTTCGTCGTGTTAAAATGCGTTTTGAAATCGAGTCGTCGAGCCACGGCAGTTGCGGGGGCCGCGGACGTTGCGGGTTCGGGCCGGCCAGTTGCGGGTTCGCCGGATGATTGCGGGTACGGCCGGGCCAGTGCGGCGAGAATCGATGTAGCGCCGCTACGGCCGGGAGGTAGCGCACGCCTTCTGGCCGGTTAGGCTGCTAGCGGCCGAGCGATAGAGGCGGTGGGAAATCTTGGACTCGGTGGATCGCGAGTAGCGCACGCTCTGCCGGGCGATCTGCCTTCGGCCGGCGAGTAGCGCCGCCTTCTGGCCGGAAGGCTGCCTTGGCGCTACACAGCGGCAGTGTCTGGATCTGCGGCTGGGCGATAGCGTACACTAGCTCGGCAGCCTAGCGCACGCTAGGCTGCACCTGTATAAATGTGACAAAGCAGTCACATTTCCTCTCGTTTTTCATTTCCTCTATTTCTCTTCCGCGGCTGGAGCCTTGGGGATTCCGAAGCCATGTTGTTTAACAACAAATCCACGAAGTTCTTGAGTTCATAACATCAATCAATCATCCGTTATCGTCCTTTGATCCAGCGAATCAAGGTAATCTTTCTTAGAACCCTAGTTTCTTGAATTTTGGGGTTTTTGCGTTTTTGTCCGATTCGTTCCGTATTGTTGATTAATTCATGATGGGTATGATTAATCTTGGTAGTATTCTTGTGTTTAACATCATTTAATCCATTGTTCTTCGTCGAATCGAAGTATATTTCTTGATTCCCTTCGAATCGACTTTTTGGGGGATTTGTTCTCGATCTCGTTTTCATCTGTTTTTGATGGATCGATTGTGGTTAAATGATGTTGTTAAACATATTCTATGGATTGTATATCCATATTTCAACTTGGAATTCCGTTTTCGTGTTTTGACGGGACGAATCGTGTTCTTGGCCGTTTTGGGGGAAATCCTTGAACTTTCGTCATTCGTTATTTGAATTCAGCGGCTTTGGGTCGTACTTTGGAATTCATTTTCGTTGTTATTGTTTTCGTTCGTAGTTCATTGTTGCGGATTGTCGTTCGGTGGAGTCGGCGAGTTCGTAGTCGGTTCGTGCCAACCTACTTCGGCCAATTCTCCGCATTGTGGTTATTCGAGGCAAGTACCTTGCCCATACTTTTCTTATTTTATGGATATGATGATCGGTGATCGTCTTGGTGTGTTTGTTTGGTTGTTTGAAATGAAGTTTCAAAAGATTTCGGTTTGGCCTCGTTAAAGGCTCTCTTTCAAAACGCGTGTGTGTTTTGTGAACGGTGTGTTTGGGAATTGATTATGATTTGATCATTTTGAACGTTGAAGGCTTTGATGATACCCCCTGTTGTTTAAAGTTATGGAATCGTGTATTCCGTATTTAATCTTGTTATTGTGTTTTGAAGAGTTTGATAACAGCGTCGAGTAAGTGGCCATCTCTAGTAAGTATTCTTGATGAACTTACATTCTTAGCATATTAGTATTGCATGAGTAACGTGTGTGTGTGTGTATGCTCACTACGGGTTAGATCCGACAGGGTCTCGGTAGGGGTCCACAGAGACATGGATCGACGAGCTTGCTTTTAACCACTACGGGTTAGATCCGACGGGGTCTCGATAGGGGTCCACAGAGACGTGGATCGACGGTTAATTGTGGTGTATTTTGCAAATGTGATTTGATATTGGCATTTCCGGAAATGAGTGCTTTCGAATGGTTTTCATGATTGCATGCATCGACTAAGTGTGTAAGAGGTAAGTGTTCGTTTGGCTTACTTGGCTAGGATGGCACTAGAGTATTTTGTTGTTTGTTTTAAATCCTTTATTTGTGGATTTTGATGTTGGGAGACGAACCTTGTGGTCGTTCTTGTGTACTGTGAGTTGATGAGATTTGGGGCTAAAATCCCAATGGTTTTGTAAAAGTCATTTTACAGATTTGGGACTAAAATCTCAACGGTTTGGTAAATGTCATTTTACGGAAAGTAAACCTTTGGGGCGGTGACCCCTTTTGTCTTTTGGATTTTGAAAAGTAGGATTTGATAATCCTAAATTGTTTTCTATTAAAACTCTCGATGGCATTCTAAACTATTTTATAAATTTTTCCATTGATTGTGATCTTTCGGTTTTGGAATATTTTCTCAAAATCTTGCCTCGGGAAGTACTTTTCGTTTCGTTTGGATCTTTGAGGATTCCTGGTTATTGTTATTCGTGGAATGTGAATTGTATGACTCGTATTTTTGCACTTGTACTTGTACTAGCAAAACAGTGGAGTTTTGCTAACCCCCGAGTATTCGGGGGGTGGATGTCTGTTTTTGCATTCAGGTTTTGGAGCATAACACAGGGTCGGCACGAAGGATGATGAAAGATGATCGATACTAATCACATGAGGAACCGTACATCGTGTATTGGTTCAATTGTACTTTATTTTCCGCTGCTATATTTTTCCCGTTGTACGGGTGTGGTTGTGTTTTGACCCCTGCGTGGGCATGAGTTGTAATCGAGTTCTATGTTTTTATTGAAAGACCAAATCGGTCTACTGAGTTATTTTAGCCTTAAAGGCATGGTTGAGTTGTTATATGTTGTTACCAGCCTGGTAGATCCTTGAGGAAAGGTTCTACGGCGTGTGATATCCCTGAGCGGATTGGGGGTGTTACATTAAGTTTATGTGAAGACTTGTATGACGTGTTCTTTGACATAGAGAGTGCTTGTCGAACACTAATGGTTAGTGGGAGCACACGTTATAGGTATGCTAATTGGATTAGTATACTCGAACCGACTCACCCTCGATTCGTCACACGGATTTCACTCCGGGACCGTCAATGACAGAATCGAAAGGTTGTGATAGGTATTCGTGAACCTTCGACTTGTGGATTCAGTAGGGATGTGCTTTTGATGTCAAGATTTTCATTAGAGTAGTTCGACCCTGTAAACTGGAAGGCGGGGGTCAACCTCGACGTGCATCTTGACTCGCAAGTAGCAGGTCCTACCGAATACCAAGATAGAATTCTTTCTCCCGTTAGTGAGCGGGTTATATGTCCTATGCGGTTATTGGCAGATGAGATCATAAGTCTTTGGCCAAAGCGTTGGAGCTAGTTGTATTGGATACACGAGAGCTCGATGATCTCGATTTGGATTAACATATGCATAGAGTCAAGTACAGATAGGGTTTGACTGACCGTGACACTATAACTTGATCGGGACATGTGAAAGAAGGGTTTATACGTATACTGGTATTCACGACAGAATGGTTCTTGAATGATCCCAATCATTCGTTCTCAGTTGGGGTACGGTGTAGGCCGCCAGGCTGGCTAGGTGGTGCTACTACTCTTTGGTTCCTCCCATTGCTGACTGAGACGAACCTACCGAGTCGTGCAATAGGATTGACGACGGAATGAATCAAGCTTGTTCTCTCATTATAAACATTAGATATTGGATATCTAAATTATTGGACATTGGATGTCTAATTGATTTTGGGACATTGGATGTCTAAATTAATTTATTGGATAAATTAATTTACGACTTAATGAATTAAATAAATTACTGGGTGATTATTTTAATTCATAGATATAATTATTTTTGGAGAAATTAATTATGTTATTATGTATTTGATATGATTAATTAATTGGATTAATTAACGGATATAAATACATCAGAACGGAATCGGAGTTTATCTCTTTGGACTCACGGGAGTCCGAAACGAACCAAACCCATCCGGGTCTTCTAGATGGCCGCCCCTTACCAACCACCCCCCTTTGGTCTTGGTCTTCACCTTAATAGGTGGACGACATATGGCCACCAAGGGGACAACATCTTTTAAGATATTATTTTAGGTGATATGGTCTTGATTTTTGAAGAATAAAAAGAAGACAATATCTCTACCCCTCACCAAGTGTATCTCACGTATTGAGCAAAAGAAAGGAGAGAAAAATAATTTCCTCTAGTCTTCTTCTTGTTCATCATATTGAACTTGAGTTCTCTTGGAGAAAATCAAGAAATTAAAGAGAGAAAGTGAGTTATACACTTAGAGTGTTGTAATCACAAATCAATAGCTTCATCACTTAGCTCTAGCCGTATCCTTGGAGGATAGCAAGGTGATTGTCATCCCGTTCGTTTATCCGGCGCGTGGCAAGTAGAGGCATTGTATTTTCGACGTTGGATCATCCAAGGGCTTGGAGCACGTTTGGATCGTAGGGATATACAACTAAAGCTTGGGGAATATCTCAAGAGAAGGAACCCATTTAATCAATGGACTACAAGGGTGAGTTTCTATATCTCTTGTGTTTTCGTTTCAATATTTGTATATACGTAGCTCGATCGATCCTCGTAGGGATTCGGATGGAATTAATTTTCATTTTACCGCTTCCGCTGGGCCTTCGTTTTAGGCACCGAATCCCATCAGATACTTGATGTTTGGTTTGAATATTTCCGTGTCGGTTGTTGAACCTACGGAGACACGTGACGGTGGATCACGGGGTCACTTGATGTTTGAACGTTTGTGTTTGTTTTGTAGCACTGTGATGCTTTTGTATTAAGTTTCGGGACGAACCTTGTTTTTAGTAGGGTAGAATGTAAAACACGAGATTTTTATTTCCGGTTCATTTTCGGTTGGCGTTGAATTTTTCTCCTGTTTAATGGATTATTTGTTGTTCGTGCCTATATGATTGTGTGTCATGCGTTGACACATGTGGGTTGCGGTTCAGGTTTCTACGTGTTTATCATTCTGTTAGGAAGTATCATTGTTGTGATGAGTTTTGGTGCGATCCTACTGCTTGTGCAGTAGGAATAGCATACGTTATGGGCAAGATATATAGCGTGCTACTTGAGATTACTAGCGCACGCTAAGGCTCCATTAGCGCACACTAACGTAGGGTGCATTATTGAGGCAGAAGCTACTGCCTTCAACTGAGAGTTCAATAGCGCACGCCACCTAGTGGCGTAGCGCGCGCTAATGGCAGGAGCTAGCGCACGCTAACTGCTGGTCAGGTTCAGTCCAGAAGCCACTGGACTGGGTTGGAGGATTCGTTAGTGCACGCTATTGTTCGTGATTAGCGCATGCTAACTGTGCAGTTGTGAAGAACGTCTTTTTGTTTAAGACTCGATAGCGCATGATAATTTGAATGATTAGCGCACGCTAAGCTGTCCAGTATATAAACTGGACAACAATCGTTTATTCTCATTTCTTCCTCATTTCCCCTTCTCTCCGCGGTTTGAGACGAGGGTGACTAGGGTTTGGACTTTTGGTCGATTTTTGTTCCATCCAAGGTGTTTTGGAGAGTTCTAGGTGATTGTAACATCATTTAATCCGTTGTTCTTCGTCGGATCGAGGTATTTTTTCCCATTTTTCCCTAGAGTTGACTTTTTGGAGATTTGTTCTTGATTCCGAATCCAGTCTGATTTTGATGAATCAATTGGTGTTATGTGATGTTGTTAATCGTATTCTATGGATTGGATATCCATATTTCGATTCTGTTTAACTCCATTAACGATTTGGGTGTTCTTGGGAATTATTGAATATTTAATGTTTGATTAAATGTTTCGATGAGTTTTCCTTCGATGTTTCGAGGAGATTTCCGTTATTGTTGGTCTTGATCCTCATTGTGATCGTGTTTTCATTGTGTCTTGCGGAAGTTGTAGGTATCGAGGCACTTCGGACGAGCCGTGTTCATCGGAGGATTTGTGTGTCAATTTAGAGGCAAGTATCTTGCTTATACAACTTGTCTTGTGATTAGAAATCACGTGTGTGATTTGATGTTTGTTTTGCCTTCGTAAACATGATTTGTGTGAGTTGGTTATGTATTACGCATTATGAAGGCTAGATGATGAATGTGTTATTTTGATTTATGTGTTTTGTGGTCTGTTACGTGTATAGGATTGTGATAATCGCGTTGGTTTGGTTGTACACATGTTTGTGCCATGGATTGTGTTATGATGGTTGAATTATTGAGATTGTGTTATGTGTGTGTGGTACGTGAATTGTGGTGATCAATGTGATTGATTGACAGAGTTCATTGTTGATGGAATGTGATTGTGATAGTTGTGTGTGACCGTTAAGTGTTAGGAATACTTGTTAGATTTTGATGATGTCATTAATTTAAAATCAAATGTTTATTAATTGGCAAAATGTAAGGAAGAACCAAATGAGTATCTTCCATAGGCCAAAATGTGTTAAGTATAAAATTGGCAAAATGTAAAGAAGAACCAAATGAGTGTCTTCTATAGGCCAAAGTTAGTTAGGCTGAAAATCGGCTAAGTACTAAAGTACAGTCTAGTCCATCAGAGAAGTACAGTGACTCAATCGAGTAGCCCCAGTCAACTAAAAATTGTCGGAGAAGTTTGACCAGGCTGTAGGAACCTCGGGAAGTCACACGATCGGACAAGTCTCAAAGCGATACAGCCGAGACGACCTACCTGCAGAGAAGTAAGCTGCACATCAGTCTACTCAACTACAGCCTAGTACTCCAAGTCCACGTCAGCATGCTTTGAAAAGTCAAATATTACGGAAAGCTCACATGCAACGTGAAGAGACATATTGGAGTGATTCCCGCAAGAGATATGATTTATTTAAATCATCCTGACCAACCGTGAAGACTTTAAACCTTTTATATTCAAAAGATTCGGCGCTCACATGCAGAAGTCATCACAACGGTCGGAAGATAAAATAAAATAATGGGAATCCAGCCTTGCAATGTTCAGAAAAGATTAAACAATGAAGTCTCTCTCCAACGGACGGATTTGTTCAAAGATTTGCAACGGCTACAAGGAAGAAGCTCAGAGATCGTGATCTATATATATCCGAAGATTTGAAACTGAGCAAACTACCGGTGCGAACATATACTCTAGTGATCAAAGCAAACAAAGCAATCTCAAGCAATCAAATAGCATCGTGAAAAGAGCGGATCAAAAGTTCATATTCAAGGAAGCTCTTTAGTTGGAGAAGACAAACACTCTTGTCTTTAAATCTTGAGTACGGGGTACTTCACTTGGTTGAAGTAGCGGTATAAAGGCATCCGAGGATCGAGGATCAAGAGGTGCAAGGCGATCAGTGTGTACAACGGCACGGAATTCCACCGGTTGGAAGCTGTTGTAGTGTGTTGTGAATCACTGTAATCTTTATCACTGGTTGACAATTATAGTGAATTCATCTCCAAGTGGTTTGGAGAAAAGTGGATTAGTAGAGGATTACCCCACCTCTGAGACCACTATAATCGCCTGTGTTATTCTTGTTTCTTGCATCATACTCTAACCGCCGCATCCATTGTTAAGTGTTTCATTAAGTTAATATATATTCGTCATCACCGACTTCCGCACATATCCAAGAACAAACGACTCCTAGTCATTTGTTTGATCATCAGCTGAAGAAACTCACTCTTCGAGAAAAAGAGTTCAAGAGTTTCATCAAGTCTATTCACCCCCTCTAGACTTGTTTACGGGCGACTTGTGACCTACAAGTGGTATCGAGAGAGGTTGGTTCATTTTTTGAACCGGATCTATATTAAGATATATATCTTATCTCTCACGTTATAATGGAACACATGCACTCTAGACTACTGTCTTTTCGGTTGTGAGTATGATCTCTGGAAGATAAGAATGCAGGCACACTTATCTTCAATCCATGACGACATGTGGTGCATCATTGAAGACGGTCCATTCATTTTCGAGAAGGACAACACGCCCGAGGAAATCGCAGCTGGGAGGCCCGAAAAGATTCCTAATAAGAGAACGGAGCTAACCCCCGAAGAGAGAAAGGCGCCAATCTTGACAACGGGGCCGGAGATGTGCTATACCAAACTCTTGACAAATCCACAATGGTCAAGATCAAAAATTGTAAGAATGCCAAAGAGATATGGGACACATTAGCTCTAATGTGTGAAGGAACGGAGCTGATCAAGGAGAACAAGTTGTCAATAGCTATCCAAAAGTTTGACAACTTTAAAATGAAGAATGGAGAATCAATAGACCAAGTGGACACAAGGTTCACCGAAATTATCAATGAAATCAACTCCCAGGCAAAACCTATGGCAACAGGAAATGGCACTTAAGGTCCTCGGATCTCTAAATCCGAATGGAGCATGAAGGTCAGTAGCTATGAGAGAGTCCAAAGACCTGAATAAAATAAAGATTCAGAGCTGTTCTCGACTGAAGGCTTACGAGTTCGAACTTCCGAGTTCATCCTCGGCGAGCTGCGAGAGAAGGGAATCGCGTTTGCAGTAGAGTCCCCTGCTAAGAGCACATGCGATGTGAAACCTCCAAATCCGTTAGATTTTGAGGAGGAAATGGCTTTCATTATGCAAAGGTTCAAGAACTTGAAAGAACTACTCCAAGTATAAGAAAAACTACAAGGAGAACCCGAAGGAACCGGAAAATTTGGAAGGCTGGAAAGTTGAATGCTACAATCTGTCATAAAATAGGACACATCCAAATGGATTGTCCCGAGCTCAAGAAGGATGAAACCAAGAAGGAGGTGGCGAGAAAGGAAGACGGAAGAAAAGCTCTCATCGGAGAAGACCGGGAGCATGTCGAATCAAGCGGCGGTTTCTTTTACGATGACGAGGAATATGATTGCACGATGGCAAACTTGGGCGATGAAGAGGTAACCTCTAAACCTACCGGTTCAAATAATAGCTCAGCCATGTCACAAGATATGGATTTACATGAATCGGTAAATCAATTATTCAAAGATTTTGAAACACTTAAATCGCACACCAAGTCAGATCAACAGAGAAGACTAAGTAGCAAGATGAGAATAGGCGGTGAAAAATGATTTCAAAAACTCGGCTAGATTTAAATAAGGTTGAGACAACTACGGTGATTTTGAAAACCGAGGCAAGTGCCAATCTGGTGAGATAGACCGGCTAAATATTTTACTTAAAGAAAAGTCACCGCACTTGCTCATGCCAAAGTGAGTTTACTAAGTAGCACGATTAAATAAAACTCAAAGCGCAGAAATAACCTCCCTGAAGGCGTCTTCAACTCAGGCGAATTGTGTACTTATAAAAGGTCATTATATACCAAATCGGGCCTTGGATATGATTCTCACACTCCCTCTAGTTCGAAACCAAGTTTATCAAGGGAGAAACAATGGTCTCATTCTTGAGCTGTGTATAAACCGACTTTCAAAAGCAGCAACGGCCAGTCAAATGTCTAAAGTGCATCGAGTTACACTGCACAACCACCTAGACAGCGACTAGCGTGGCCGAGCAAAAGCAGAGCCAGCACAACATGCCCACTATTACCAACAACTCCCCAAAAATAGATTTCATAATGGGAGGCGGATGGAAACCTCAAGGTTATCCAAATTACCAAAATGAACAAGTGTGGAGACCACAAAGGTTTAATAAATGGTCTCGGCTAGATTTAGAAATGGCCCACACTATTTTGAGGAATATCCGGTATACAATCCAACCAGAGATTTAGACCTCGACCACAGGCACCGTATAAGGGTTATAATAATAATAACAATTCCTATAATCCAAGGAGAAATCAATTCTCCAGAAACCAACTAACCCCAAAGGACCCACACAAAGTTGGGTACCTAAATCTCTGCTTGTTTAATTGCGTAAGAGGTGGAAGGACTACAACCACATCTCCTCAAGCTCAAATTTTGGAGGTGAAGAGTGGTTTGTAGACTCTGGATGCTCAAGGCACATGACCGGAACAAGAGGATGCGACCAAATATATCAAGGAAAGAGGTCCCGATGTAACCTTTGGAGATAGCTCTAGAGGACAGACAAAGGCTTTGGAGAGCCGCACCGAGGAAACATTGTCATATCCAAAGTCCATTATGTCAAAGGTCTCAAATACAACCTCCCGAGCATAAGCCGATTCTGCGACGAGAAGAATCTAGTAGTCTTCACCATCTTGAAGTGTATGGTGATAGACATCTTATCTGGAGAAATAAAGCTACAAGGTTTAGAAGAAGAGATGTATACATGATTGATTGGAACACAGAACACCTAACTCTGTTTTCTATCAGCTGTAGGCGAGAATGGATGGCCGTGGCACAAAAGACTATGTCACCCGAACTTCAAAGCCATCAACAAGATTAGCTCTCGAAGCTGGTCGAGGACTCCCAAATGAAGCATTTAAGAAGGAAGCACTCTGTGATGCATGTCGAAGGAAGCGAGACCAAGGCGTCGTTCAAGCGGTCACGGCTACAACGCTCACAACAAGGATCTTAGATCTACTCCACATGGATCTATTTGGTCCTATCAAGCCAAGGACTTTGAGCGTAAAGCATGCTCTTGTGATTGTAGATGATTATTCAAGGTACACTTGGATCATTTTTCTATACAAGAAAAGTGAAACCTTGACCAAGTTACAGAGTCTTGAGAAGGATCGAATGAGAAATCCCTCTCCATAATCAAGATCGGATCGAGATAGAGGAGGAGAGTTTCTCAACAAGGCGATAAGCGATTTCGGATCGAATGGGATCCGGCATGAGCTCTGCGGCCAGGACGCCCAATGAGAATGGTGTTCTTTGAAAGAAGGAACAGAACCACGAAGGAAGCGGCAAGGTCCATGATTGCGAAGCGGACCTACCCAAAAGGTTACAGAGGCTGTGCTGACTGCCACACCCGTAGCAGGAGTATGATAGTAGGGAGACATGGCAAAACTCCTATGAGGTTTGGAATAATAGAACTCCTCTTGTTGCTTACTTTCATGTTTTTGGTTGCAAGTGTTTCATCCACAACAACGGTAAAACACGGCTAAATGCCTTTGATGCTAAAGCGATGATGGTCTATTTATGGGATATTCCCAAAGAAGCAAGGCATATAGAGTTTTCAACAAAAGAACCTTAGTTGTGGAGGAAACACCCCATGTTGTTTTTGATGAATCTCTGTTGAGTACGAAACAACTTGAGCAAATTGAGAACAAGCTCAAGTCGGCAACCCTTGAAGAAGTCATTGTACATGACAACTGGAATGGTGGACTCACTGCAGATCGGCTGATGACCCAATGCGGCCGATGAAGACCAATGCAGATCGACAGATCACCAAACCTATCGATCCGATTCTTTGCGGAAGAAGACCAAATGAGGCGACAAAGACTCATCTGCGATTCGAACCAAGCTGCAGATGACAAAGCGGTGCGATCGATCGCGAACGAAATCAGCAGATGCGACAACCACGAGCAATCAACAGGGGAACAAACCCGGAAGAGGACGAGATCCCCAAATGGCTCAAGGATCATCCAATTCAGCAAATTATCGGAAAGTTGGTGATGGAGTCAAGACAAGACGATCAACTCTACCGGCGAGAATGGCGATGTTCTCTTGTTTCATGTCGCAAATTGAACCCAAGGCAGCGAACAAGCCTTGGAAGATTATTCATGGATTAATGCCATGCAAGAGGAATTGAGCGAGATGGAGAGAAACAAAGTTTGGGAACTAACAGACAGACCTAATCACAAGAAAGTTATTGGCACCAAATGGGTGTATAAAAACAAAAGTGATGAAGACGGAGCTGTTGTTAGGAATAAAGCCAGACTCGTAGCAAAAGGATATGCACAATGTGAGGGAATAGATTTTGATGAAACTTATGCACCTGTTGCAAGATTAGAAGCCATCAGACTATTCCTCGCATATGCTGCATTCAAGGATTTTGAAGTCTACCAGATGGATGTGAAAAGTGCGTTTCTGAATGGAATCCTAGAAGAAGAAGTCTATGTAGAGCAACCCCCAGGTTTTGTCAAAGGAGACAAAGTCTATAAGCTGTTGAAGGCTCTGTATGGACTCAAGCAAGCACCGAGAGCATGGTATGAAACACTGTCGGTGTTTCTTGAGAAAAATGGATTTTGCAAAGGAAAAGTGGACAAGACCCTATTCAGAGTGGATCACGAAGGCCACATTCTAATAGTTCAGATTTACGTGGATGACATCATATTCGGGTCAACCAATCCAGAACTATGCGAGAAATTCTCCAACCTCATGCAAGGAGAATTTGAGATGAGTATGATGGGAAAGCTTAACTTCTTTCTCGGATTACAAGTTAAGCAGATGGAAAAAGGAATTTTCATCAACCAGGCAAAATATACCCGAGATCTCATCAAGAGATATGGAATGGAATCAGCCAAACCCGCAAGAATTCCAATGAGCACAAGCACTCATCTAGATGCGAGGCAGGCGGGAATATCGGTGGACTCAACCCACTACAGAGGACTCATCGGATCTCTTCGTACCTCACCAGCGAGCCGGACATATCATATGCGGTTGGAGTTTGTGCAAGATTCCGATCAAGCCGAAGCAATCACACCTAGATGCAGCCAAGAGAATAATCAAGTACCTAAAGTCTACAATTAATGTTGGACTGTGGTACCCCAAAGATGACAACTTCGAGCTATCAGGATACTCAGATGCGGATTTCGCCGGATGCAAAATCAATAGGAAAAGCACTAGTGGAACGTGTCAATTCCTAGGAACCAGACTGATATCCTGGTTTAGCAAGAAGCGGAGTTTCTAACTCTATCTCCACTACTGAGTCGAATACCTAGTGCAGGTAGCTGTTGTGCACAGATCCTATGGATCAGACAACAATTAAGGGACTACAATATTATTACCAACGAAGTTCCTATATGGTGTGACAACAATAGTGCTATTGCAATAACCAACAATCCGGTTTTGCACTCAAGGACGAAGCACATTGACGTTAAGCACCATTTCATTCGAGACCATGTGCTTAACAAAAGGGTTAGAGTTGAAAGAGTCGGCACAGACTACCAAATAGCTGACATCTTCACCAAACCATTGCCAGAAGAAAGATTCCTAGAGCTTAGCAGAGACCTTGGATTACTAGATTGGGAATCTAGTTCTGAAGCAAGTTGAAGGAAAGACGAACCCCGAGAATCGGCCTAAGGCGATGCGGGCGAAGACGAAGGCCGAGGCAAGCAACTTAGTCATGAGAATACCGGGCGAGAGGTCAAACTCACTGTAGCAGAGCGGTCAACGGTCAACGAATCGGACCCGGCTAAGTTCTCTAAACTAATCTCTAAATTTAATTATTATCATCATATTTAAAATATTATTTTGGCTTAAGAAATAGCATTTAAAAATACATTTTATAAGCCTAGTGGCAATTTTAAATACACGCGTCACACGCCCATTTAATTAACCTCTACGGTGGCAATCGTAATCAACCGTCAAATTTTAAATGGGGCCACCGATTCAAATTTGAAATTCAAAAGAATATGAAAAGGCGTACCGTTTAAACTTATAATAAACTAATCCAAACGTCCTTTCATCTTCTTTATAAGGAAGAAAACCCTTTCACTTTCCTCTTTACGCGTTGAAACCCTAAAAATTTACGAGCAAAATACACACTAAATCCTAAAATCTTTTGCGAAATGGCATCTTTTGTGGAGCAAACTTGAAGGCGATGAAGGACCAGGTCATCTTCTCCATGGTCGTCGATTTGAAGGATTATTAGAAGCGAATCTAGAGGACTTTGATATGCTCGACTTAATCCGGCGATGAACCGACGGAATCTACCCGTTTCTCGAAATCAACCCTCAACACTTGTTCAAGGAAGATGTGGTTGAATTTTATCGCAACGCTTTACGATTCAGACGAGATTGAGCACGGTCGGTGGAGTACCAGTCACCATAGATACAGAGAAGATTCGCTCTGTATTCGGGATGAAACATCGCGGTTTGGCGGTCGAAGCGCTCAAACAATCACCCGAAACATGGAAGACGATTAAGCTCGAAAATGTCCCCGAGAAATTGAAGTTTACAATGAAAAGAAATGAGTTGAAAAGGGTCTATCGAGTTGCTTTGGACATCACAAACAAAATAGTCATGGGAATGGCGGAAGCTATGACCAACTATCATCTTCAAAATTCATGGTGTTGGGTGCGTTAATTCAACGAGAGGAAGTTGATTGGGCGATTACATTTTCGTGCAACTTGTTCGCGAGGTGAACAAGGTCGAATGGCTCGAGGAGAGAAGAAGTTCAAGACTAAGTTGGCGTTCGGAGCATCTTAGTTGGTTCTTGGAAGCGGATGGAGTGGCAGGGAAACATTGACCCTTTCCACCCAAACAAGAGGCTTGGTCACATGGACCATGATAAGAAGAAGGTTGGAGTCACCGGGAGGCGGCCCGGTTGTTGAAGGATTTGCAGGACACAAGCTTTTGCCCAAGATACGATCTATCGGACTCGGACCAACTGCACCCGAGATCGGAACTGCAATCGAGTCCGAGAATGAGTCGGCGATACACCTATCGCCATCCGATTCAAGAGAAGGGGACCAGCCCCGGAAGGACCTTCCAACCTGCAGTCATCACCCGAACCCTCTCCAAAGAGGCCAAGGAAGCTGCAGTTCAGCAAGGAGAGCGGCTGAGCACTATGCCGGCCCATCGGTTCGATCACCGGTTCATCGGACCACTGCACGAATACGAAACTAGAATTGTACCTGTTATTACTCCTCCGGTGTACATGACAGAAGAAGAGGAAGCAGTCTTGTTATATCTATCCACAAGCATTACTCATTCAATCTTTTAGAAAATAATACTTTTAATCTCTCCATAGAACAACTTCAGCTTGTCAAGCCACAAGCAGAAAAACACTCTTTCGTAAATATTTTTAAAGAGTGGAAAACTCTTAAAACCATGTCCTTTACAAATTTTCAAATTTTTGTTGAAACTAGTGGTTGGGAATACCCCCAAGCCACGGAGGATGTTCTGACTGATTTTTGCAAAGAGTCAGATTTAGCCTTACTCCTCCAGGATAAGTGGTTCATGTCACATTTTGAGACAAACATGGACCATTTTATCCACTCTATAATGCTCAGTATCTTTGATGGTAGTTTTGGAGAGGAAGAGGATGAGGAGAAAGTAGAAAAGGAGATTAGGATAGAAGAAGTTGATGAAGAGAATGAAATTATCAATTTGGTTGAAGAGGATGAAAAAGAAAAAGAACCTGAAGAAAACATACCAGTTGAAAAGGAGACAGAGGTGATTGAGAAAACAGAAGAAGTGAATGATGAAGAAGATGAAGAAGAAGGAGAAGAAGTGGAGCAGGAAAAAGAAGAAGAAGATAAGGAGAAGGATGCAGATGATGAAAGAGAAAAGGAGAAGGATGATGAGAAAAATGATGATGATGATGATGATAATAATGGTGATGGAGGTGAAGGAGGAGCTGGTGTGGCGGCTGGAGAAGAAAAAGAAAAAGATGAGGAACAAGAGAACGAAAAATCTGGAGAAGGAGAAAAAGAGAAATCTGAAGAAGAAGAAGGGAAAGCGGAAGAAAGAGAAAAGGAGCCGAGGCGAGCGAGCCTACCAACGAAGGCTGAGATAGGATTGTTGTACCTCCCGGTACACCGGCTAGACGCAGTGGCAGAGGACTCCAGTCGGGACCCCGGAGAAGACTCAATCGACCTACAGTGCGGCCCGGGAGCACTGAGCCTAGTGGCTCCATTCTTTGAAGGATCAGGAGAACACTCCCCATCAGCTCAGTTATCCCCTACCATGACTGAGCTGATCAAGCAAATTGTCAGAGACACCATTGGGGAGCTGCTATCAACTCAGGTCACCCCTGATCTTCAGACCATTAATGCCAAGATTGACACCCTGCTTCAAAGAGAGATCCCTCAGCCTCCTCCTCCTACAAACAACAGAATGCCTTTTGGCATGTCTGATTGGATGAGCCGCATGGAGCAACAGTTGACAACACTCATTGATGCTGGCAAAAAGGGGGAAGAGAGGATTCAGGGGGAAGAGAGAGAATTCAGAAGTAAGAAAAAGCAGGATGTCCCCCAGATTGAAGGACCCTCTAGCCTAAAAAGGAAGAAAGCTGTAGATCAAGAAGACAAGGCTGACCGGCTGAAGGAAGCGCGAAGGACCGGAGGCGGCTTTGAACCTACTGTTGAATGGGAAGGTCTGGAGCTATGGTATGTTGAAGATTTCGCCCACTTGAAGCTCTTGAAATATGGGGAGGCTGCTAGGAAGAAGTTAAATCGAGAGACTTTTATGTCAGGAACTACTTCAAGATGACAAACTCTCCCCACGAGATTTTCATAAACTGGATGGAAGAGGTTCATCCTAAGCTTTGGGTCATTCTAAAGAAGTACGCAAAGAGCAAAATGCATTTCCCATGATCCCTAAATTCGAGTCAAGAAGCACCAATCCGCATGGATGGTGAACTTGATGAGCTACAACCGGGGAGGAAATCAAGCGTGTGCGCCTTGAGAACAAATTCGGATCTCGGCGGGAGCAGGACTTCGCGGCCTTGGTTGTGAAGAGAAAGTATGGCCTTGCTCCGGTCAAGGTAAGACCTATCGAGCCAAACCATTCGGACACCTTAGCGGCTATTCGAAGAGGCGGAGGAAGAGGCGAGATGATCTTAAATTATTTTCTTACTTGTAATTTTATTTTTACGTACTTAAAACAATCTTGTATAATTTCAATGATAAGTCGAAAATTTTATGAAACGATCTGTTGAATGACAATTTTCGATTGTCTCAATATTAGGCGATTTTGATTTTGTCTTGCACTTAAGTGCGAGACTTGGCCATTTGATTTCTTACTTAGTTTTGCCATCATCAAAATAGGGGAATTTGTTAGGAATACTTGTTAGATTTTGATGATGTCATTAATTTAAAATCAAATGTTTATTAATTGGCAAAATGTAAGGAAGAACCAAATGAGTATCTTCCATAGGCCAAAATGTGTTAAGTATAAAATTGGCAAAATGTAAAGAAGAACCAAATGAGTGTCTTCTATAGGCCAAAGTTAGTTAGGTGAAAATCGGCTAAGTACTAAAGTACAGTCTAGTCCATCGAGAAGTACAGTAGACTCAATCGAGTAGCCACAGTCAACTAAAAATTGTCGAGAAGTTTGACCAGATGCGGCGAGAACCTCGGGAAGTCACGATCGAGACAAGTCTCAAACAAGATCTGGTAGGAGCGACCTACTGCAGAGAAGTAAGGCGCACATCACTACTCAACTACTGACTAGTACTCCAAGTCCACGTCGGCATGCTTTGAAAAGTCAAATATTACGGAAAGCTCACATGCAACGTGAAGAGACATATTGGAGTGATTCCCCATAAGAGATATGATTTATTTAAATCATCGACCCACCGTGAAGACTTTAAACCTTTTATATTCAAAAGATTCGGCGCTCACATGCGAAGTCATCACAACGGTCGGAAGATAAAATAAAATAATGGGAATCGGCCTTGCAACGTTCGGAAAAGATTAAACAATGAAGTCTCTCTCCAACGGACGGATTTGTTCAAAGATTTGCAACGGCTACAAGGAAGAAGCTCGAGAGATCGTGATCTATATATATCCGAAGATTTGAAACCGAGCAAACTACGGTGCGAACATATACTCTAGCGATCAAAGCAAACAAAGCAATCTCAAGCAATCAAATAGCATCGTGAAAAGAGCAGATCCAAAAGTTCATATTCAAGGAAGCTCTTTAGTTGGAGAAGACAAACACTCTTGTCTTTAAATCTTGAGTAGGGGTACTTCACTTTGGTTGAAGTAGCAGGTGTAAAGGCATCCGAGGATCGAGGATCAAGAGGTGCAAGGCGATCAGTGTGTACAACGGCACGGAATTCCCTTTGGTTGGAAGGCTGTTGTAGTGTGTTGTGAATCACTGTAATCTTTATCACTGGTTGACAATTATAGTGAATTCATCTCCAACTGGTTTGGAGAAAAGTGGATTAGTAGAGGATTACCCCACCTCTGAGACCACTATAACTGCCTGTGTTATTTACTGTTTTACTGCATCATACTCTAACTGCTGCATCCATTGTTAAGTGTTTCATTAAGTTAATATATATTCGTCATCAGCTGACTTCCGCACATATCCAAGAACAAACGACTCCTAGTCATTTGTTTGATCATCAGCTGAAGAAACTCACTCTTCGAGAAAAAGAGTTCAAGAGTTTCAACAAGTCTATTCACCCCCCCCCCCCTCTAGACTTGTTTCTGGACGACTTGTGACCTACATTAAGTTCACTCGTGTGGGTTCGACGGAACCTACGAGGATTCGTGGCAGAGGATCACATGATCAGAATTTAATGAGGTGTTGAGGTCCAATCGTGCAGGTCTGACGAGGCCTACGATAACACGTGGCGGGGATCATGGGTTTAGGGCACAATACGTCCAGCCGTGTGGGTTCGACGGCACCTACGATGACTCGTGGCGGAAGATCACGGAGTCGGGACAGTTGTTGATTATATGTTGGTTTATTCCGTGCGGGTTGTTGAACCTACGGAGATACGTGACGGTGGATCACGGTGTCAAGATTGTTGTTGTTTGATTATATATTGGTTTAGTCCGTGCGGGTTGTTGAACCTACGGAGACACATGACGGTGGATCACAGTGTCAAGATTGTTGTTGTTTGATTATATGTTGGTTTAGTTCGTGCGTGTTGTTGAACCTACGGAGACACGTGACGGTAGATCACGGTGTCAAGATTGTTGTTGTTAGATTATATGTTGGTTTAGTTTGTGCGGTTTGTTGAGCCTACGGAGACACGTGACGGTGGATCACGGTGTCACGATTATGTTTTGAGAATCAAAGTTTTGAAAGGAAAGGTTTTATAGAAAGCAATGTTGGGCCGAGTCCCAAGCGATTTGTGAAAATGTTTTCCGAGTTGTATAGTGTGAGATTTGGGCTAAGACCCTAAAACTTTAAAAAGGGGATTTTGACAAAGTGAGGACATGAGTTCCTAATGATTTTTGACGAACCTAGGACATGAGATCCTAATGATTTCTGTTTTTATAAGAACTCCCGAGATAATAGTTTATTTTGCAAAGGTTCCACTTGTGTTAGTTTCTAGATTATTAGAACATTCGGCAATATGTTATTGGTGGAGTAGTGACTGTCTGAATTGTGTTTGGTTGAGTTGTAATTATCCGACTTGTGATTTATAATTGCTTGCTACATTTTGTATGGTTATGATACTTACACTAGTAAAACAGTTGATGATGTTGATTTATAATTGCTTGCTACATTTTGTATGGCGATACTAATCAAGAGTTATGGGTCCAGTTGATGTTGTTGTGTCGTTGTATTATTCTCGGTCTTCCGCTGTGTTGTATCGTGTTGTATTTTGGACCCCTGCGTGGGTATGAGTTGTAATAATTATTTCAGCTTAAATTAGTTATGTGACCTTATCGGTCCGAGTTGTTATCCTCTTCGACCCCGACCGGTCGAATAATTAGTCGTTTTATTGTGTTAGCCTGGTAGATCCTTGAGAAAAGGTTTTACGGCATGTAATAGTCCCGGTTGTATTCTGGGGGTGTTACACATACGGTCCACCACTTGAGCAAATTGGGTCATCTGAGTGACCACTCGATGAAGCACGTTGGGAATATCAGGATTATTATTTGCCTCCACAGTTCGCTCTTGATCATTGTTGACAGATTCCTGTTGCTCACTAGAACTGAGATTAGCCTGATTCGACAGAGAACTAGAGACAGGGGGTGAAGCTTCCTTTCAAGCATTACCGTGTCCGTGTCCACGACAGAGATCACATCCACAACCTCCCATTAGCATACTGTAATCACATATACTCAATATACGAGGAACAAAATCGTTCTAGAGTTTAATTATTCACAAAAGGGATAATATTAACAATATTAGTGGAGAGTGTAGGAAACTTACAACAACGATTCACATGAAGATGTTGGTGGTACAGTGATGTTACTTGCGACCAATTAACCAAAAGACACAATGGACCCAACTTAACCGACAATCAAGATATCCATAAATCTTAGCTTCAATACCATAATCTGTAACACCATGAGATATTTAGGATTATTACAGCACCGTAAATCCTTTTTATAAAGATTTACTAGGCTAATAAGTAAAACAAACATAATATTTAAATCTCAACAACAGAGTAATTATTACAAACCAGATTTAAGTGTAACGTCAACGTTAGAAATAAACCAACCATACATAAACATCCAAATCAAACAACAACTGAAAGATGTACTCGAGTTCTTATTCAAAACATGAACACAAACTGGAAAACACTTCGGACGACCAACATCATTGTGCACCCTCGTCATCATGCTGTCCTGATGGTTGCTTTCCCGCACCTCTGACACCTCAACACAAAATACATGTCCACCCCCAAAGAGGTTAGCAAAAAATACTAGTACAAGTAC
This sequence comes from Orobanche coerulescens, assembly GCA_033398695.1. Lineage (NCBI taxonomy): Eukaryota > Viridiplantae > Streptophyta > Magnoliopsida > Lamiales > Orobanchaceae > Orobanche > Orobanche coerulescens. The sequence continues at coordinate 19,870,170 of CM065805.1, read as the reverse complement.
GATAATTGTATAACAAGGAACTATTCGACAATCAACGAATAACAAGAATAACTTACGGATTTCCCCTATGAGAAGACCTATAATGCAATATTCAACCTGACAATCTCAACATATACATGGTAATCCGTGACCCAGCGTTCACTCCCTAGATCCCAAGATGATCCAGTCAGACTAACACGTGGTAGAAAATCCGTCTAATGGTCCAGCGTACGCTAGCATAGATACCAAGATGATCTTGTCGGACCAACACGTGGTGTACATACAACAACGACATATATATGCACGTCAATATGAATGACATTAAAACAGAAAACATAATTAAATCACTTGCCTTAGAATAACAATAAATATTCAGTATTCTCGACGAATGTCAACACACTCGAAGGAAGCCCCTTCGATAAACCTCTTTGCAACATTCGAACCTTAATTATCAAGGTAACACCATAATGACCAATGGTTTCGGATAATCGAATCATAACACAAATCAAAGCTTCGATTCATCTTAGAAAGGATTGTACAAACTACAAATCATGATTACGAGAATTCCTCCGATAAAAATATACATGTATTTCAGCCCTCTATCAACTATAATTTTCACCAAGGATAACATCTAATTGGCTATGACCAACGGAATCCATTCATTTGAAGGTTTAGTTACACAACTTTACTAAAAGTCCAATTCTTCCTTTGTGATAAATCCTCCTACAGGGGTTCTAATAGTTCTATATATATATATATATATATATATATATATATATATATATATATATATATATATATATATATATATATATATATATATATATATAGAGAGAGAGAGAGAGAGAGGTGAAAACTGGGTGGATATTTCCTGCCCGATCCGGAGCCGTATCCAATCGGGATCGAATTCGGGATGAAAAATAGGTATCCGGTCGGATTCGGATTCGGATACAGATCCGGATAGTTGAATTCGGATACGTGTTCGAATTCGGATAATGCAATATCCGCCCGTATCCGAGTTTTCCCATATTTTATCGAATATTATCCGGATAATAAATCCGGATATCCATATTTTTAAAGTTTAAATATACATTAATATATATATATATATATAACACTTTTGGACTTCAGTGTAATAAATTTTCAAACTTTCAAGAAAAAAATATTTTTTCAAAAAAAAAAAAGTATTTTCTGTAATAATATATTATTTTTCGAAAAAATAAAAAAATATTTTCTAGGAAAAAAATTATCTTTTCGAAAAAAATATTATTTATGAAATTTTTTATTTCTTCGAAAAAATTAAAAAAATATTTTCTGGAGAAAAAATATTTCTTGGCAAAAAAATATTTTTTCGAAAAAAATTATTTTCTGGAAAATATATATTATTTTTTCGAAAAAATAAAATTATTTTCTGGAGTTTTTATATTTTTTGAAAAAAAATACTCTGCGAAAAATAAATAAATTATTTTCTGGAAAAAAATTATATTTCGAAAAAAAAATTGTTTTCTGAAAAAAAATATTTTTTAAAAGAAATGTATTAGCCAAACACTTTAATACTAACTTATAAGCTATTTGTTTCATATGAAATGTATTTTAAAAGAAATGTTCTATCCAAAAAATAGAGGGGAAATTATATATATTATAATAATTGTTAAAAACAATTAAATTAACACTCTTTCGTCTTTGCTAAGTATGGAGTTTATATTTTTTATGGAAAAGACTGAATAAGTAAAAATGAGGGAACGTTATTATGAAACGATGTTTAAAAAAATTACTATAGTTTGCATTAGAACTTTTATGAAATATTGTGTAGGTAGTTTTTTTATATGTTGCAATCACTTCCAAACGATTTTTGTATGACACGTATTATCCGATTATATTTATTCGAATCCGGCCCGAATCCGTCCTGTATCCCTCCCGTGTCCGTATCCCGAATAATTCGAATTCGTATCCGTATCCGGCCTTCCCGTATCCGACTCTGAATCTGAGAGAAAAATATGGGTTAGGATACGGGAAGAGCACTATCCGCCCGTATCCGATCCGTTTTCACCCCTATATATATATCATCACATTCATCTCCTAACAATCGATATAGGAAGGATACTCAATCTACCAATCTCTACAAAGGTCAAAGATTATACTTTTGATAAAAGCTTCTATATTCCTCATTACCATTCACCTATTATGAGTAATTTCAACTTCAAGTCATCTAATCCTTATGTATTTTCAAAATCATCAAGAAGAAGACATGAATATTACTGAAAACTTCCTCATACTACTCAACATAATCATAGGCCAACCTATACATGTTTTAACAAAGGAATAACCTAGGTCTAATCATCTCTAGCCTCCTAATTCATGGTGTTCTGTTCATTAAGTCATCAATCAAGCTCAATAATCTCAGAGATGCGTTCATAACAATCTTAGAAACAGGAACTCAAGACTGGAGTAGCATCAATATATTTTATATGAAGACAAACGATGAAAACGATCGGTCTAACTCAACACTGAAAGCTTGAACACTAATCCAAGATGCCTATGATCTTCAAAACCAAGTTGAGAGGCTGATATAAGGAGTTTATAGGGCTGGGGGAAGCTCTCAAGTGTGTAGAACTCGGAGAAAGTAAATGGAGGAAATGAATGAGGGTTTGTGTCTTTAAATAGAATACTGTTCTTAACATACACTAGATGCGCAACATTACATATGCTAGCTACTTAACGTACGCTAACGTACAACAATTGCATATGCTATCTATTTATGTAGCTCAGTGTCTCCTTCTGTCCTTGTCTTGTATATGTTTCCAAGACGAGTTATGTACGCTGCATGTTGGCTTTAGCACATGTTATGGTCATCGCTGTAACACCCCGAGATATTCGGAATATGCTACAGCGCCGTAGACCCCTACATGGGACCTACCAGGCTACAATAGAAAAACTCTACTCGGCTAACCATCTTGGTTAGCGAGGATACACAATTAAATAATATGACATATAAAGATACGCCCGGAGCAACCGGCAAAATAAGCATCAACCAACAACGTGACAGTTTAAAAACAATACAATACGGAGTTTGAAACAAAAAGCCTAAGTACTCGCGAGTACAATCTATAAGTTTAAAACTATGGGAACAACCATATCGAAATGGACAAAGGAAATGAATAGACCCAAATGCACATGTCAACGACCCTGGCCAACATCCTCGTACTGTCCTGGTGCTCGCTCGTCCGGATAATCATAACCTGAAATCCATAACAAGAATTTCCCCGACAACGGGTCCCCAAAGGGGTTAGCAATTACGCTAGTACAAGTATTCAAGGCAAACCAATCGCTTACACATTTCATAGTACATGCACCAATATCAATTTCAAAAGTCAAAACCAGACATGTCTTTTCCGGAAACAAACAGTCAAACAATTTGCCTTGGGAACAGAGTAATATCATAGATTCCCGCACGAGGCCTCTAAGGACCCTCCCGCGCTGGCTATATTACAAAACAAAACACGTACATGCATCGCCTTGGGAACAGAGTAATATCATAAATTCCCGCACGAGGCCTCTAAGGACCCTCCCGCGCTGGCTAGCTAAACAAACTCGTGAAATCCAGGGCGGCAGCATAGATTTCCCTCCTTGACCCCGTCGGGCCAACACGAGGTGAGTTACACACAAGTAATATACATCACCATTTCATGTTAAGCTTAAAGGTTTCCAAAAATACTTGCCTTGAATAATAGACGACGCTACGAACGGAAAGGAAACACCGACGGACGTTAGGATCCGATAATCACGAACCTAACGATACGAAGAACACAATCACAACCAATTCTAAACGAATACGGAATTGGAAAACACTCAAAACCCGCCTACGATTCATGTATATTCGTATAAAAACAACAACGAGGGCGGACCTCAACCAAACCCTTACGATTACAAAGTTACTACGAAATATAGCATGAATCGTAGAAACCAACAAAACTAACGAGATTAATCATGTACATCATGAATTAATCTAACATACGGAACGAATCGAGAAACATGAAAACCCCTTCAATTTACCCAAAACAAGGTTTTAGGAGTTTACCTTGAATAATGATGAAGAACACGATTAGAGGTTGATAATATACACCAAAAACTCGAAGAAGATGATGGCTCGGAGTTACAAAGCTTCAAATCGCCGGAAATACCAAGAAGGTCGCCTAGGAGTCGGATGGGAAGGAGAGGGATGAAGAATGACCGAAATCGGTCAACTCCTGGGTTTATAACCCCAGGCCTCGTTACGTACGTTAGCCACCACATGCTAACGTCGTAAGCCGTATTACGTCGTAAGCCATAAGGGCCTTACGTACGTAACCAAAAAGGCGTAATCGCCTGGACCGAAATACACTAGAGCGTTACGTGCGTAACGAAAAGGGTGTTACGTACGTAACCAAAAAGCGAAGTGCTGTGCGATTTACACTAGGGCGTTACGTACGTAACCAAAAGGGTGTTACGTGCGTAACATTCCTTCTTTGTGGAGTACAGGCCGGGAATGAAAGAGGAGGTACCGAAAAAATCGAAATACAACGGTGAACAATTCACGATGGTACGGACGTAAGGGGCACAAGCAGCGAACTTAAGTACGAAGGAAAACATATTCCCGACTACTCAAAGGTTGAGAAAACAACATCAAACGTAAATTTCCCAAACTTTTGGGAAATCTACAAAACGATCCAAAATGTGAAATATACGAAACATGGTGAAACACCAACAAAACTCACAACGCCCACAATAACATGAGATCGATCTTGGCAACCCCAAAGCGGCGGTTCCGAGCAGCGATTATGATAACACACCAAATAGCGGCGGAAACAACATGAAACACCGACTCGAGTAAAGCGAGTCGAAACAAGCTCGAGCGACAAAAGTTCAATATTAAATATCCTCAAAATGTTAATACGGTTACAAAGCGAGTTGCTAGAAACGAAAATGCACCAAGATGAGAATAATAAGAGAAAGGAAAATGCGGATATTACATTCTACCCCTCTAAAAACAAGTTTCGTCCCGAAACTTAAGAAATAAACAACTCGGGATACTTAGACGCATGCTATCCTCGGTTTCCCAAGTCGCCTCCTCGACACATGTCTCGACCACGCACTTTGACCAAAGGAATGGTTTTATGCCTCGTCGCTTCTCACGGTGCTCCAAAATCTTCAAAGGACGCTCCTCAAAGTAATATCCCGGCAACGTCAATCTCCCCATAGTCGATGATGTGACTAGGATCGGGACATATTTCCTCGGTGGGAAACATGAAAACGCTATGAACATGACTCGGGGCGGGGTAATGCCAAACGGTATGCTAACCCACCGACTCTCTCGAGAATCTCGAAGGGCCCAATAAATCTCGGACTCAACTTCCCCTTCTTCCCGAAACGGAAAACTCCTCTCGTCGGCGAAACCTTGACAAAGCGTGGTCTCCCACCTCGAATTCTAAAGGTCGGCGACGGACATCGCATATGACTTCGCCGACTGCGGGCGATCAACATCCGTTCTCGAATTAATTCTATCTTCCGTCTCGTCTCTAAAAGCGACATCGGTTCGGTCGACCAAATCGGACGCCTCATTCCAACAAATCGGCGATCGACATCGCCGCCCATATAGTGCCTCATACGGTGCCATCCGAATCGACGCGTGCCAACTATTGTTGTACGTGAATTCGATCAATGGCAAGTGCTCCTCCGATCGCTACTCCAATCGAGGGCACAAGCACGCAACATGTCCTCGAATGTCTGGATAGTGCGTTCCGACCGTCCATCCGATCGGGATGAAAAGAGGTACTCAAATGCAAACGGTACCTAAAGCCTTATGCACCGCCTGCCAAAAGTGCGATACAAAACGGCCATCACGATCCGAAACAATAGACTTGAGTACCGTGAAGTCTTACAATCTGCGCGATAAACACACGAGCCGATTTCTCCGGGCCCCAAGTGTTCTTGATGCCCAGAAAATGTGCCGACTTGGTCAGACGGTCAACAACCACCCATACCATATTCATGCCCGACCTTGACCTCGGCAAACTCGTAACAAAATCCATCGATATATCTTCCCATTTCCATTCCGGAATGGGAAGTGACTGCAATAACCCAGCCGGTCGCTGATGTTAGATTTTGACCTGTGGCAAGTCAAGCATCTCGCCACAAACCGTGCGACCTCCTCCTTCATATCATTCCACTGAAGTTCCTCCTCAGGTCCTTGTACATCTTACTCGAACCAGGATGAACGGAATAGGGTGTGGAATGGGCCTCATGCAAAATACTCTGTCGCAACTCTGGATCGTTCGGCACACAAAGCCGACTCTGGAATCTCAAAACGCCATCCTCGTGAATCACAAACCCAGGAGACTTTCCCTTAAGAACGTTCTCTCGGATTTGAGCAATCATCGGATCCTCTAATTGCTTCAGCTTAACCTCATCGATCAAAGACGATGAAATCTCTAAAGCACAAAGTTGCCCAGCGGCTCCGAGCAACAAAACCTCAACATCTAACCCGATCAAAGCCCTCCGAAGCTCAGACTGAGGCGTAAGGACCTCAAGCGTTCGCAACGCAATCGGTTTCCGACTCAAGGCGTCGGCCACGACGTTCGCCTTGCCCGGATGATAAAGGATTTCAAGATCGTAATCCTTAATCAGCTCTAACCACCTCCTCTGCCTCATATTCAACTCCCGCTGAGTAAATATGTATTTCGAGCTCTTATGATCGGTAAAAATCGACATGCAGAGCCGAAAGATAGTGACGCCGAGATCTTGAGCGCGAACACAACGGCCGCTAACTCCAAATCATGGGTAGGGTAGTTCGGCTCATACGGCCGCAATCGTCTCGATGCGTAAGCAATGGTCTTGCCGTCTTTGCATCAATACGCACCCAAGACCACGACCGAAGCATCGCTATAAACGGCGAATCCCTCGTTGCCACATGGCAACGCCAAAACCGGAGCTGAAGTCAAACGCTTCTTCAGTTCCTCAAAACTCGACTGTCTCTCGACATTCCAAACGAACTTCTCGGATTTCTGGAGCAACTGTGTAAGTGGCCGAGCTAGTTTTGAGAAACCCTCGACGAACCTACGGTAGTAGCAAGCCAAACCCAAGAAACTACGGACCTCCTTTACATTAGTGGGCGGTGCCCAATCCAACACTGCCTCAATTTTCTGCGGATCCACACGAACCCCTTCGGCTGAAATCACGTGACCCAAAAACATCACTTCCTTCAGCCAGAACTCACATTTCGAGAACTTCGCATAGAGTTGCTCGGTCCTCAAAATGTCTAACACTATCCGCAAATGATGGGCATGCTCTTCCTCATTCCTCGAATAGATAAGAATGTCGTCAATGAAGACGACGACACACTTATCCAAATACTCGATAAAGACTTTGTTCATCAACTGCATGAACACCGCCGGCGCATTAGTTAACCCGAAAGGCATAACTACGAATTCATAATGTCCGTATCTCGTCCGAAAAGCTGTTTTCGGCACGTCGGACTCTCTCACCCGAAGCTGATAGTACCCCGATTTCAAATCAATCTTCGAGAATACCGCAGCTCCCTGCAACTGGTCAAACAAGTCATCGATTCTCGGCAAAGGATACTTGTTCTTGATGGTCACCTTGTTTAGTTCGCGATAGTCGATACACAAACGTAGTGAACCATCCTTTTTCCGCACAAACAGGACCGGTGCGCCCCAAGGCGAGGCACTTGGTCGAACATACCCCGACTCAAGAAGTTCACTCAACTGTTTCTTCAACTCTGACATCTCTGAAGGTGCCATGCGATACGGCGCCTTCGAAATCGGAGCCGCACCCGGCTCTAACTCTATAGCAAACTCAACCTCACGATCCGGTGGCAATCCCGGCAACTCGTCTGGAAATACATCAGGAAACTCACTAACGACTGGAATCGATGAAAGCTCGACTCCACCATTCTCTGCCTTCAAGGCGTAGCACCAATAACCAGTACACCCTTTTCGCAGGAGTTTCATCGCCTTCAAGGCGTTAATAACAAACTTCTGGTTTCTCTTTCGCCCTGCGAAAGCGTGTTCGGTGCCGTCCTCGGCTAACATAGTGATGATTCTCGTGCGGTAGTTCATGATTGCACCATGCCGTTCGAGCCAATCATTCCCGAGAATTAAATCCTCGCCCTCGATACTCACAACAATAAGATTAGAGAGCCAAGCCCTCTCACAAATAATCACAGAACAGTCCCGGACTTCTCGATCACCGACAATTCTATCACCGCTAGGAAGTTTAACGATGAAAGGCTCGCAAGGTGACAAACAGTCGAGACTCAAACGGCGTACACACTCTAGAGAAATGAATGAATGCGTAGCACCCGAATCGAAAAGCACACTGACAGGATGGAAATGAATATGAACGGTACCTGTCGCCACGGCAGCTGCTGGGTCATCGGCCCTCCTCATCTCGTATATACGCGGCTGGCGAGCCGACATCGAAACTCCACCCCTAGCGGGCTGACCCGACCCTTACCTCGGCCGGCACTCGGTGGGGCGGCGAGCAAATGAGCCACTGGTTGACACTCGCTCCAACGGGGCTGGTTGAGAAGAAGCAGGCGCCGAAGGCCGTTTGATCTGCTCACAAAAAGGGGCCTTGTGGCCTAGTCCCACAAGTATGACAGTAAACTTCGGACGAGAACACTGTCGGCTCCTATGGCCATGTGTACCACAGTTAAAACATGTGGGCTCACGAGCGGAGGTTCGGCGGCACTCAAAGCTCCCGGAAAAGCAGGCCGAACCGCCGTAGAAATATTTGCGGCTGAGATTTCTGTGGCCTCCACTCTTGGGACCAGAAAAATTTCCGACCGACTTCATCTTCTTGTACTCACGAGCCAAATCGCTAGCCGTCACCGACAAATCATAACCAAGGGCTCGACTCAGAAAAACCTTCAGTGTAGTACATACAAGTCCAGACATATAGTCCCGAATGGGCAGTTTCATTCTCCTGGAAAAATGGAAAATTTTGTCGCTCTCAGCGACAACTTGGGTCTTCACATAACCCAACTCCTTGTTGAAATCAGCAATAGCTTGGGATACGGGAATATCCCGAGGTTGAGCATCGAAGAAAGCATGCACTCGAGCCTGTCTGACCGGCCACGGACAATACTCGGTTTCCATCAACTCCTGAAACTCGGCCCACGAAGCAACATGATCTTTGGGACTAACGGCCTCCCACCAATCTGTAGCATCTCCCGTGAGAAAGTATTGAGCAATAGGGACCTTACGGTCCTCGGGACAATTGGTAGCAATGAAGACTTTGGATATCTCCTTGATCCACCCTTCCCAGCCGATCAGGTCTGAAGCTCCCGAGAACTGAGGAGGATGCATCTTGATGACATCCTGGAGCCAGCGATCCGCTCCGCCCCGATTAGCGTGGGCCTGATCGGGGTTCTGAACCACCTGTGCTATAGCCGCCATCTGGTTAACCATTTGCTGCATGACAGCAGCAATACCAAGATCGGCGCGCTCCTGAGAAGAAGCATGACTGTGACGGTCGCGATGCACGCGGCTCTGAAGAGTGCGACGTGGCCGCCCCACCGGCCGCCCACGTCCTCGGCCGCGTCCACGGCCACGACCACGACCACGGTTTCCTCGGCATCCATACCGGTGTTAAAAGATAACGAGAGCATATCGAGGATGAGTAAGGAAAACTACGATGATAAGCAAAAGAGGGAGAATAACCACGGTTCAAGAAACGAAATACAGATGAGAAAGCAAACAATCGGGTAAGGAGACTTACGAGCACGGAAATCTTGAGATGCCGGCAGCGGTGTGACAATGTGCAAAACAAAACACAACTAGACCCAAGTAACCGACAAGCCTAGGTATCCATAAACCTAGAGCTCCGATACCATTTTCTGTAACACCCCGAGATATTCGGAATATGCTACAGCGCCGTAGACCCCTACATGGGACCTACCAGGCTACAATAGAAAAACTCTACTCGGCTAACCATCTTGGTTAGCGAGGATACACAATTAAATAATATGACATATAAAGATACGCCCGAAGCAACCGGCAAAATAAGCATCAACCAACAACGTGACAGTTTAAAAACAATACAATACGGAGTTTGAAACAAAAAGCCTAAGTACTCGCGAGTACAATCTATAAGTTTAAAACTATGGGAACAACCATATCGAAATGGACAAAGGAAATGAATAGACCCAAATGCACATGTCAACGACCCTGGCCAACATCCTCGTACTGTCCTGGTGCTCGCTCGTCCGGATAATCATAACCTGAAATCCATAACAAGAATTTCCCCGACAACGGGTCCCCAAAGGGGTTAGCAATTACGCTAGTACAAGTATTCAAGGCAAACCAATCGCTTACACATTTCATAGTACATGCACCAATATCAATTTCAAAAGTCAAAACCAGACATGTCTTTTCCGGAAACAAACAGTCAAACAATTTGCCTTGGGAACAGAGTAATATCATAGATTCCCGCACGAGGCCTCTAAGGACCCTCCCGCGCTGGCTATATTACAAAACAAAACACGTACATGCATCGCCTTGGGAACAGAGTAATATCATAAATTCCCGCACGAGGCCTCTAAGGACCCTCCCGCGCTGGCTAGCTAAACAAACTCGTGAAATCCAGGGCGGCAGCATAGATTTCCCTCCTTGACCCCGTCGGGCCAACACGAGGTGAGTTACACACAAGTAATATACATCACCATTTCATGTTAAGCTTAAAGGTTTCCAAAAATACTTGCCTTGAATAATAGGCAGCTACGAACGGAAAGGAAACAGAAGCGGACGTTAGGATCCGATAATCACGAACCTAACGATACGAAGAACACAATCACAACCAATTCTAAACGAATACGGAATTGGAAAACACTCAAAACCCGCCTACGATTCATGTATATTCGTATAAAAACAACAACGAGGGCGGACCTCAACCAAACCCTTACGATTACAAAGTTACTACGAAATATAGCATGAATCCGTAGGGAAACCAACAAAACTAACGAGATTAATCATGTACATCATGAATTAATCTAACATACGGAACGAATCGTACGAAACATGAAAACCCCTTCAATTTACCCAAAACAAGGATTTTAGGAGTTTACCTTGAATAATGATGAAGAACACGATTAGAGGTTGATAATATACACCAAAAACTCGAAGAAGATGATGGCTCGGAGTTACAAAGCTTCAAATCGCCGGAAATACCAAGAAGGTCGCCTAGGAGTCGGATGGGAAGGAGAGGGATGAAGAATGACCGAAATCGGTCAACTCCTGGGTTTATAACCCCAGGCCTCGTTACGTACGTTAGCCACCACATGCTAACGTACGTAAGCTGTATTACGTACGTAAGCCATAAGGGCCTTACGTACGTAACCAAAAAGGCAGAATCGCCTGGACCGAAATACACTAGAGCGTTACGTACGTAACCGAAAAGGGTGTTACGTACGTAACCAAAAAGGCAGAAGTGCCTGTACCGATTTACACTAGGACGTTACGTACGTAACCAAAAAGGGTGTTACGTACGTAACATTCCTTGCTGTGGAGTACAGGCCAGGAATGAAAGAGGGAGGTACCGAAAAAAATCGAAATACAACGGTGAACAATTCACGATGGTACGGACGTAAGGGGCCTGAAACGACGAACTTAAGTACCGAAGGAAAACATATTCCCGACTACTCAAAGGTTCAGAAAACAACATCAAACGTAAATTTCCCAAACTTTTGGGAAATCTACAAAACGATCCAAAAATGTGAAATATACGAAACATGGTCGAAACACCAACAAAACTCACAACGCCCACAATAACATGAGATCGATCTTCGGCAACCCCAAAACGGCGGTTCGAGCAGCGATTATGATAACACACCAAATAGCGACGGAAACAACATGAAACACCGACTCGAGTAAAACGAGTCCGAAACAAGCTCGAACGACAAAAGTTCAATATTAAATATCCTCAAAATGTTAATACGGTTACAAACGAGTTGCTAGAAACGAAAATGCACCAAGATGAGAATAATAAGAGAAAGGAAAAATGCGGATATTACAATCGCGTAGCGCATGCTAATAGTCGTTAGCTTATCTTTTTCAAAAGTTGTCCGGCTGCTTGTGGTAGGTGGCCGACATCCAGGCTCCACATGCCGACCATGTATTATTTGATCCTGACTAACTCTTGCGTGCGTTAGGTTAAAGATTAATGTACGTTAATTATGCATAATTGCATACGCTATCTCTAACTATTAGCATACGCTAGTATCATGCAGTTACATACATAAAGTGTCGATTTATATACAGTGTGATTATGAATACTGGAATATGGATATAAGGATTATCATCTTCATAATAATTATTCGACATGCATGAGGTGTTGATTTATATACAATGCGATTATGAATACTGGAATACGGATATAAGGATTATCATTTTCATAATAATTATTCGACATAATGATACACCACATGATTCAAATACAGATAGAAATATACAATAAATATTCGGGTATTACAGTAAGAACTGTCTGGCTGGGTGGAGGTGTTGCTGGCCTCTCTGGTAAAGTTCCTCTATATAATATAACAACTCTACTAAGGAGTTCTCAGAAGAAGAATATAAATCTCATCCTATGTTCTCGACTCGAACTCTGAACTCTAAGAAACACCTAACACAAAAAAAATATACTCTCTAATGGGGCACGTTATGAAAGTTATTCAGGTTTTGACATAAATGGACATCCCGATAGAAGATAACCATACTCATTTCAAGTGACATTCATTTCGAGATGTCACTGCATCATTGATCCTCGGCGTTACATCATCGTCGTTCGCCCTTCACATTCGTGTATATATTGAAATACTTAAGGTGTATAAGTTCTCGTTCGCATAATAGAAGACCTTAAGGAAGTTTCTAGGTTCTCTTCTTTCACGCTTCTTCATCAGCAACAATTCATGCATGTTCGTAAAAGAAATTCGTAAATTACACGCTTTGTCATACATGTTGTTCCATGTATATTCATAATTAACATCTCATAAAAGCTCTTAAATAGATACATTTTTCATGGAAAAATAATGTTTGAAGCATAAAAACTTGTAAATCATTTACTTACCCTTGAGTTGAGCATAACGTGGGGTGTTGGGTTGACAATTGATTCTTATATCAGTTTAGAGAATCAAACTAAATCTTCACTTGAAAGAACATAGACTCAGAGCGAATGAACTTCTCTGATACCATTCTGTCACGGCCCATTACCCCTAAGGACGGCACATTTAGGGCGTCACCCGAGGTAGGAATTTAGAAGTGAGGAAGAAAGGGGAAACATACGTTTCATAAGAAAGAGGGGTGGAGTTCCACGAATAACCTATTAAGGCATCATGAAGGGGGATCAATCCCGTAGGTGTGACTTAGACTCCAAGGTAGGAATACATAATAATAATATGAGACTTGAAGTCTAGGAAAGGCTTCATAGTACATTACAAACGACATAGAAAACAAAATCATGAAAAGTGTTTGCAGCGAAAAAATATGGTTGGTTACATATATGAAGATATGTAACTAGGGATTAACATCATTTATAGGTGAAAGACTTCCACTTAACACCCACGGTCACATTCCCTGCTCAACCTGCAAATTTTAAAAGATATACAGGGCTGAGCACAACATACTCCGTGAATATATTGCCAAAAGATAAAATATGCTTTCGTATTTGTCATAATGCATATAAGCAGTAACACACGGGAGTTTTAAGAAAAGCCTATGTTTACTAAATCATTTTATTTCATTGCAGATATCATCAGATTCACCATATCCATATTTACGTCGGGGAAGGTGGCACTACGCCATAGATGGCTTTCTACAACACTTGGGGGGTGTTGCCTTCTTGGATGTTACCATAGCTATGAAATTTTGGACCTACAACAACGTTCGGGTTATGGTGTTACCAAATCCTGAAATATATGTTACTCTAGCTATAAAAGGTGTAACTCTCAGTATTAATAAACAAAATTTTGAATTTTACATAAAATTAATGATTTAATAAATTTTTAACTTTAAAAATAATTAATTTTAATAAAACATTGAATCTATTTTTATAAAAAAATATTCTATCAAATAATGAATTATATATCTTTTTTATAAATAATAAAATATTTTTAATAAGTTTAAATTGAAAAGGTTTTAAAATAAAGTAGTATTTGAAAATTAATAAATTTTGATTTAAATAATTAAAAAAATTATTAAAAAAATAAAATCTTGTAATAACAATGAATAATTACAAAATAATTAAAATAACAAATATAATGTCTACATATAATAACAAATTTTAATAAAAATAATATCGAGTCGCTACGCTGACTAAAATAAATGCCCATTAATTAAGGCAACGACATGACATAGATAAGAGGTAATAATCGTGGCGGAAATAAATTTATAAATTAATATATCTAATCAAGATTTTCCTCAAATTTCACAACATGTATCCTAAATTTAAAACGTAAATAGAATATCACATAACAGTCCAATTAAAGCAATTAAAGTGATAGTGAAAATTCTCACCTGAATAAAATGATGCTGCTTAAAGTGAAAGTGAAATTGAAGGAATTATAAACCTAATTGGGCGTTAATTGTAACAATTAAAAGATGTATGGGGTGAAATTGAATAAATGTAGAAATAAGAGACTTAATTGATCTTGACACAAAACTCTGGGTATATAAACCCTATCACCGATTGGCCGCTGTCACTTCTCACTTCTCTACCTCTCGCCTCTCTCTCTGTCCTCTTCACCCTCTCTCTAAACTTCTCTTGGCCGTCGGCCGAAGATAATTTTTTTGCAGAATATCACACACACACACACACACACACACGACCCGCGGAAAATCCAAAAGAAAACGGCGGCAGAGATCCTGGCCGTGATGTGCGCCTGTAGCGGCGGTGGTTCAAACGGACTGCTCACAGCGACCGGTGGTGTACCGCGAGCTGTGGGTCGGAGGTTCCAGTAGCCGGAACGGTGGCAGCGGCTATTCCAGGTAAGGTTTCACCTGGATTGACTATTCGATTCTGAAGTGTTGATTTTTGTCCTAAACCTCTCGATTCAAAAGTGTTGATTTCTGCCCTAGACCACTTGATTATGAAGTATGTTGCGTTCGCCTTGGATTGAATCTTCAACCGGACAAGTATGTTTTATGTTGATAAGTTTCAGTTTTGATTTTGTTTTTTGTTCATAAGTTTCAATTTGATTTTTTTTTTGATCTAAAGCAGACAGATGACAGATAAAGAATCCCATTTTTCAGAGAAAATGGAAGTTCAGCTCGAACCATTGAACATATATATATATATATATATATATATATATATATATATATATATATATATATATATATATAGAGAGAGAGAGAGAGAGAGAGAGAGAGAGAGAGAGTTTCAGTTGTCACCCATATATTTGCTAGTTACATTTATTGTTTTGAAATATATATACTCATCCAGATAGAAAATTTTCAGAATGTTAAGGTTTCATCCTCTTGTTATTACACTCTCCTTTTTTTGTTCTGGAGAACATAGAGTCTGCAGCATCCATTACGTTATGTATACTCGGTACATTCATTAACTTGTTGAAAAAAAAATCATTGTTGTACGCTGCACAGTCCATTTCTATCTATATCCCCCACAAAAAGAAAAGAAAAGAAAAGGAAATAAGAGAGAAAGAAAAGACTTTAAGTTAACTAGTAACATGTACGAACATTTGGATTAGTAGCATCTGGTGGCACGGGCAACTCGATTTCAACGTTAGTCGCGGTACTGAAAATTAAAAAAAAACTCAGGTAATAAAATTGCTGCTCCATAAAAGAAATGGATAGGGAATAAAGAAACAAAGTCATGCATAAATATGAAAAGCAATAAATACCTACGCTCCTTAAAACCTTTGTACATCTGGTGTCAGCAGATTATTTTCATGCATCTTACATGTACATCTGTTTATGCTTTCATTTAATCTATCTTTTGACTTCCCTTTGTATATCTAATTCCAATCAAACTTAAAACCTATCTGAAGGAGGTGATCTTTTTAAATTGCAAGATTCCTGCAGTTTGGTGCATTTATAAGCTTGTTGTTAGCTTTCCATGAAGTTGAGTAATAATGCTGCACCAGTTGCAGTGGTATGCCTGAGTGTAAGCTTGGGCTGAATGATAGAGTTTTGCTTGAGGCACAAGGACGATCTACTAAGGGAAAAGCCATTGATCTGTATGACATCAAGTTTCATCAGTATGTAATTTATCATCCTGATTTGATTATATGTAAAGTGTTATTACCTTTTTCTTTTGGAGGGTGGGTGCAGGATAAAGAAGAAATAGGATGTCCTGGGAAACATCTGATTATACTTTTGTTCTCTATTCTTTTTTGATGTGTTTGTGGTGCAGTATAAGTGCGTTTTTTTGGTAAAAAGTTGCGTTTTTGCAGCACGTTAGGTGCAGTATAGGTGCTATTTTTTTGATGTTTAGGTGCTGTTTTTTTTTTCTTTTTTTGGCAGCAGATATGTTCTTCATGGTTTGGTGCAGTTTTAGTGCTGTTTTGTTGTAGTTCTAGTGCTGTTTTTTGCTGTGTTTTTTTTTTTTTTTTGGCAGCATATCAGTGCTGTTTTAGTGCTGTTTTTTTTGCTTCATTTCTGTTTTTATGTTAATTTTTTATGCACATAGGTATGTCGAGTCAAGGAAGAAATTATCGGCCTTGGTCTGCACTTGAGGATTCCAAACTTGTCGAAGCTTTGGTGAATATGGTAAATACCGGTGGTTTTAAAGCTGATAATGGATTCAAAGTTGGATACTTGCAACATTGGAACAGGTAATGAAAGAAGCGCTTCCGGACTCTGGTATATTGGGTAAACCCCATATTGAATCAAGGATAAAAACCATTAAAAAAGACTGGCAGGTGGTCTATGATATGTTGCATGGTTTTAACACCAGCGAATTTGGCTTTGATAGTCAAAAATTTTGTGTGGCTACAATATTTCAGCCTTTAATATTTGATTTACTATATCATTCGGTAGAGCCTTAAAGGCATTCTTTATGTATTTCTTTTAGATTCTTACTGCATAAAATATATGTTCTTCTTCTAAATTCTAAAATGTTTTACTTGTTAGGTCATTGCTGCAACAATAGCAGGTGATCTTAAAAAACATTCTGAAGCTTTCCTTGGAAAGCCGAATGAAGAGTAGTGTGCTTGGATTTTAAACCTAGAGAAATAGATAGGTAGGTGTTCTTTTATGTACTTTAGTTTATTCTTGAAAAGTATAAGAATTCGATAAATGATCCTTCAAATTTGGTCAAGATAAATAAACTTGGTAAATTATTTCTGGTTTAGAACAACTAGTTTGGAGACCTTATTTTTCTGATAGTTGGTAACAGGTTACCTATTTGGAAGCTTAATAACCATCACTAATTATTGACTCTTCTTTCTTGTTTCATTCTGCAACTCTCTCGTTCAAAGAAGATGAATTTTGTGAATGGACACCAACTCAAGCAAATTGACTAATCCTTGACTAATTAAATAAGTGTTCCACAAAATAGTTTCTTAGAGTTTTTTTGTATATTAGTCGTAGACGTCCACTGATGTAATTGGTTAAAAATGACCAAGTTATTTTCTTCTAGTACTTGTATATATGTAGTTGGTGATGTAGTTGGTTGGTTTTGTGATTGGATATAGTTGATTTTTTATGATGGGATTATGTAGTTGGATGAGGTAGTTGGTTTCTGTGAATTGGTTTGTTGGTTTTTTTAATGGGAAATGCTAAATTTAAAATTTACATTTTTATTTTGTTAAAATTAAGGTGTTACCTTAGGTACTATATATATGTTGCAAATGTCTTTCATTAGTAACACCTAGTGTGTTGCAATTGGTAATATAGATGTTGCAATAGACTAAAAATTGCTGCACATTTATGGCTCCACCCGTGGGCCCCACAAAGTAGGCCCCACTAACAGGCCCAAGAAAAGTGGGTCCCACATATGGGCCCCACCAGCTGACCCCACCAAGTGGGTCCCACCGGTGGGCCCAGTCTGTGGACCCACAACATGGGCCCCACATGTGGAACCCACTGAATTGGCTGTATATTTTACAAAATTATAAAGTCTATTGCAACACGAATATGATGTTGTTGTAGGTTCCTTAGGATGTTGTTGTAGGGTCCTTAGGTAACAAATAATCCTATGTTAGCTTAAGATGATCCACATGTTGCCTTTGAGTCCAAAGGCAACTGCTCATAGAGCAACTTAGCTAAAATGTTATATTTGCCCATTTTGGGTCTGTGGCAACAGAAAATTGGGTCTAAGGTAACACAGTTATGTGGTTTCCAAAGGCCATTTATGGCGTAGTGTGGCCACCTCCTGCGAACGTTACTCCCCGAGATCGGCCACTCCGAAGAGAGCTCGCAATCCTGAGTACTATGTACACTAACCCTGGCCATCGACTTTTGTCTAGCTCAGAGTCCGATCATTTTATAGGTTGGCAAGCCAATGGTTACAGGTTCATAAGAATCTACATAAAAGTTTTTATACATCATAATCATTTAAAATCATTATTTGCTTGTAAAGTATTTCATCAAAATATAGCAAAGCTCAAATCATTTTCGTATAGAAAGCCTACCTTGACAAGTAATCATCGCCAAGCAAAAAGGACTCCGAATCTTCCTTACGCTTCTGTATGATGCTCCACCTTTCATCGTAAACAACTAAGTTTAGCGGTCAAGCGAGCGTAATGAAGTCTAACGGACAACAAAATCGATAACATTAGGGCTTTGCAATCAACTTAAGTTTTACTAGAAAAACTATAGGTCTCAACGAGAACCCAACTGACCATAATAACATATAAATCTACTAACAACGACAATTGACACTCAATTCCACTACATGTTTCTTGGTTCGAAGACCAACATCAAACATTTAACATAAATTAAAGCATAAATGTGCATAAAGGTTGGACAGAAGTGACATTCTGTAATTGCACAGTAAGAACTGGATAATGTATCTTATATCAATGAAAAGGCACGGAAGTCTTTATGGATCTCAAAATATTAACTGTGGAGGAGTTTTTGCCGTTTCTGTGAACTGTAGCAAAACTGCCCATTTCCGACGAAAATAGAAAAAACGTCATATTAAGCTAGAGCTCGTTTCTAGCCACGAAAACCCTAAATATGCAAACTCTAATCATGCATATCATACTTATAATACATGTATAAATTCACATACAAGCATGCTTCTCGACACTGCGAACTCTATTTCATAATCCTTTTTGAAAAATAACTACTAACACATTTTCATATTATTCAATCATCATCAAACATCAAACATAATCAACATAAAGCAACACATTTAATCCATACTCACGTTGGTAATCAAAGTTTCAGCCAAACATGAAAATGACGTAAACAAGATTCAAAAATTCCCAATACATAACATGCCCTTTGCTATATCAACTTCAATATATAAGACATATTCAACTTCATAAATCTAATATTATATCTTTGCTTTCAAAAAAATTCCAAAACATTTTATAAGAATCTCATAAAATTATATCATATAATTCTTCCATATATCATCACTAATATCAAGTCACTTTTCACATAACATCAACATATCAAGAACTAAGCATGATTCTTCCTCTCTTTCAAAATACCAAGCATTTTATAACAATTCCATAAATTCACCATAGCATCATCTCATCAAGTAGAAACATATTGAGTAAGAAAATTACAAGAAAAACAACACACACTTGAGTTATAAACCCCAAAATTTTCGGCCCAAATGAGAAAAATGAGGTTGTTCTAAATACTTTCAAGTACCTTAGAATCAACTTAGAAACAAAGATTAGAACATCATACTCAAGTTTATCCCTAAATTTCCATATCTTAAAGAGATTTAAAATCGATTTTTTCTTGGATGAAAATGAAGAGAATGAGCTAACTTACTTGAATATTGAGTTGGATTCAAGTTTGGAACACAAATGAGCTTGATACTTGAGTACTTGAGGAAGAACAATGGAGAAAGCTCCCTTTCTCTCTCAAATTGGGGGGAGAGGGGGGGTGAGGGGAGAAAATGAAGTGAAGAGGAAGAAGTGAGGTTGTGCCCTTTTATACTAGGTTAAACCTAGGTGCTTAATAAAGCGAGTCGAAGAATATTTCACGTTTCGCTCTTTCGTAAATAAAATTAACCGGGTAACGCATGGGTCGCATAATTAAATTATCGTGTCGAACTTACAACTTAATGTAAGAAAAAAGTTACGCGATTAACGGAACACGAATTATTTATAAAATAACTCGACATATAATATACCCGAAAACACAAAAAGTAAACTTTTGAAAACGATACTCGCAACGTAAAAATAGTGTATGCGAAAGCCGGTGGAATCACAATTCCGTTTGTCGAAACAAAAATCAAAATCGGGCGAGAATCCAAACCAGATAACCGAATATCCGATTTTTGAATTAAAAATAGTAAATAGATCTAAACTTATCCAAATAGTTAAAAATTTTATTACCTAGGAATGCAAAAGCCCTAATGTCGTACATGAGGTTATAATAAATTATGTATTAAAAGATCGGGGCATATATATATGTGATTGGTTCAGGTGAGAATCTTCCCGAGTGTGAAAATTAGGAACCAATCTGAGTCATTAAATGAAAAAATAAGGATAGTCCAGATTTTGCCACATCATCGCAGTAGATGGGACGTGTGATTGGCATTAATTAAGTAGAATGGTAATTTTGTCTCTTCGTAAATAAATTATTCTCATTTAAAATACAATAACTTATTTATTTATTCTCCATTTTAAATAAAAAATATATGAGATTAATCGTTCATGATCTACAATCTCAGATACGTATTGCATATTTAAAAATATAGAAAAAATAGAAAAGTAGTGTATTGAAATAATAAAGGCAGTGTGAATTGTAGAGAAAAATGCACTGCTTAATAGAATATATAAATACCGTGCTTCACGGTCTGTAAATGCATTGTTTCATGGTGTACAAAGTATTGCTTCTGCTTCGGGATTAACATGCAATTTTTTGATAAAACCATCAACGCCAATAAATAAACTGCTTTCATTGGATATGAATTAGAACTCGTGCCATATACCACTGGAAAGCCAAATGAGTCTAATTTTTAATAAAAATGGTAAAAATATTAAATATGGTGAGAGTAATAATTCTTGAATAGAGACTGCCAAGATGTTTGTTTTATAATAATATATAAATGCATTGCTTCATTGTGTACAAATGCACTGCTTCATGGTGTACAAATAAACTACTTCATAGTGTACAAAGTATTGCCTTATTTTTAAATTTGACTTCTAACATATTGTTGCTTAGTTTACAATTACACTGCTTCCATATACAAAATGTGTTGCTTCATAGCATACAAAGTACTGCTCCTACTTCAAAATTGGCACGAAAATTTCTCCTAAAACCGTCAACTTCAATAAATAAACTTCCCCCGTTGAATATAAAGGAGTCATGCCATATACCATTTGAAAGTCAAAAGGGTCTAGTTTCCAACCAAAAAAAATACATCAAAAAATATCAAGTATGGAAAGTTACGATACTTTGAATGGAGATTGTCAGGATACTTGCACTATTTTTTTTTAGATATACAATAAGTACCTTAATTGTATATTATGAAAAGACTATTAATTTGATATACATTTTTATTTTAAGTGGGTAATAAATGAATACGTTATTATATTTTAATTGGAGATAATTTATTTCTGACGTGGCAAAATTACCATTCTCCTTAATTAATGTCATTCACGCCATTTATAAGTGATGATGTGGTAAAATCTGAACTCTATTTATTAATTGATCTAATGGATAAGAGTAATTATTAATTCTCACATCACTAGAAAGTTTACTATTCATCCATATCCTCTCTCTCTCTCTCAATATATATATATATAAAATGGGTTTTGTGTAAAGTACTTATGGGTATTGATGTTGTTCATTTCAGATACAGAAAAGGAATTCATCAATTTCAAATATCATAAATGTCGCACATTTATCTTTAGAAGGTGCATATAAGGGAAGCCCGGTGAGGACGAAATGTTGGGAAAGAGACCTAAGAAATCAAAGGGGCAGCATAACACACTCTTATCGACTTTACTATTTAACATATGCACTTTTACAGAATCCACTATACAAAAAAATGTTACGTTCCCACAAAGCAGTAACTGCTTTACTGTGGCACTTAACTTGAACTAAAACAAATCCAGAAACGTTTTTCCTATACACATATCTATAGACAGCAAATGATACAAATTCATCTCCACACTAACAATACCTAGTATTGCTCCTTCAACCCAAAAAACAAAGAAGAAGAAGAAAAAAAATCGAAAAAGAAAGAAGACTGACAAAATAAACAAACAAACCAAACTAAGAAATGATATAGAATATCTGAAAGAAATTCAATCCGCACGTTGCAACTAAGCAGCCACCGGCCTCGTCCCTCCTCTTGTTTTGGCAACCATGTCTTTAAGATCATCATATCGGTTGCGATGATATTCGATCAAGACGCTCAGTTGTCTTATTGCCTCTCTTTTCTCCTCACTCAGGATCACAAATCCAATCTCTTTCTCCTTCATCTTTCTTTCAAGCTCTCCCATCTTCTCTTCTCTCTGTCTCACAGTTTGGACCAAACTTTTCTTTTCATCCTCATCTTTCCACAATGCAAGTTCCAGTTCACCCATTTTTCCTACCAACTGCAACTCTTCATCTCTCGCGTCATTCAGTTGCTGAAATAAACTGGCAATTTCCTTCCTTAGCTGATCTCTCTCACCATTGATGCAGTTTGTTGTGACCTTCAGCTCATTCACGATTTCGTAAACACGAGACTCTAGGTGGCCGTAGTCTTCCTCAAACTTCATGTGGAACGCGTCCATGTCGGCCAACATGTCGTTTACTTTCTCCGAGACCTCGGATACGATTTTCTTTTGAGCTTCTTTATAAACAGTAATTGTACTAGATAGCATAGAAGCCTTCTCTTCATATAGTTTTTGTTCCTCCAGTAACTTCTCTTCTTTTCTCATGTAGATTTCGTCCTTCTCACTTAATAACTGTTCTGTAATACGGAGCTTCTGAGTTGTTAACCTTTGCTTGACTTCGATATTTCGAACATTTTCTATCATTGTGCTGATTTCATCCGCCTTCATCTCGAGATCTCTCTTCAGCTCTTCTACATTTTCTTCCAGTTCACTCACTTCTTGATTTTTTGCTTCGATTTCATACACGAACTGCTGCATCATCTCTTCTGTCTTCTGTTCTGATGCTTTGAGATTTTCCTCGCATTTTTGAAACCGAACATCCAGTTGTTTGTGCTCCTCGCACAATTTGATAAATTCATCTTCCTTTTCTTTTAGCTTTTTCTCCTGTTCCGTGATCTTGTTCAATAGTTCGGTCTTATTGTTCTCAGCCAGAGCCAAACTTTCGATAGATTCTTGTTTACTTCTCTCAATCTGCACTTCCAGTTGGCTTTTCCCGGACTGCAATAATTCCAGCTGCTGCTGTAAAGAGTGAACCTGCTTTGTCAAGGCAGCAATTTCACCTGATGCTTCATTCTGCACATCCTCCATTTTTTTCTGGATTGCAATGATCTCATCACCTCTCTCCGTTAGTGATTTTTCCAATTCAATAATCTTGCTATCTAGACAACTCTTTTCCTTCCTTAGCTGATTCCCCTCGTTAAGTTTGCTACTTAACTGACCTTCCAGATAATCTTTTCGATGACGAAGGGTCTCCAACTCCAGTTGTAGATCTTTCAGCTGTACTGTTACATTTTCCTTCTCTTTCAGTATTTTTTCAACATCAGCAGTTTTTTCTGATAATTCCACTTTTAGCTTTTCGATCTGTACAATTAATTTTGACATTTCTCCACTCTTTTTCTCTAGAACATCATCAGCCTCACTTTTATGAGCAACCAAAGAACCTAACTGCTCTTGAAGACTGTTAACCTCTGCGGTTAAGGCCGTGATTCGGGCGGACGCTTCACTCTCTCCATCTACGCATTTTTTCCGTAAAGTGAGAAGTTCATTCTCTTTGTCAATCAATGCTCTCTCCATCTCATAACTTTTATCTTGCAGCTTTACCTTTTCTTCATGCAACTGACTTAGGTCCTCGTTTTTGGTTCTTAACTGCTGTTCCAAATCATGTTTCTGATTGGACAGAGTGTTGACCTCCAGAATGAGGTCATTTACTTGCAAGACAAGATTCTCTTTCTCTTCCCGTGTCTTCTGTTGCTCGCCTGTCTTGTTCTCCAGCTCTTCTCTTAAAGTTTCTGACCAAATTAGAAAATCTGAAATTTCTTGGTTTTTTCCTTTTAACTGTTCCTCCAATTCCAGTTTTCGGTTGTCCGTGGAGTGGAGCTTTTGTTCCAGATCCTTCAATTGTGACAAAAGAGTCTCCTTTTCTTGGATGTTCCTGTTTAGCTCCGATTTATTGTTTGTCAACTCTTCATTCAGCCCCTCTATCTGGATCAGGAGCTCAGAGACTTCCTTACCTTTTTTCTCCATTTGTATATCAGTTTCCATTTTTTGGCTGAGCAGTGAATCCAGTTCCATCTGCTTAGCATTGACCTGATCCGTCAAGTCCTTGACTTGAGCGGAGGCTTCATTCCCTTTACGTACTATTTGTTCTTCCAGTTCGCCTTTCTGGGCACGCAATGACTCTGCCTCGAGTTGAACATTGTTGATATGCGCTTTTAAATCATTTATTTTGTTCGACGAATCCATCTCATGGGCCTCGAGTTTCATAAGAAGAGCAGAAAGTTCGTCGTTTTTCTGTTTCTCAATCTCTCTTCTGCGGGCGTGTGATGAATCGAGTTCCAATTCCAATTCCCTCGTACGAGTTGATGTCTGTTCTTTGTAAGCCTCATGAATCTCCAGGTGACTTGAAAGCTCTCTTTCTTTTGTGGCCAATTTTTCACTCAACTGGCCCGATTGCGTAACGGAATCTCTAAGCTTGTTTCCAGCTTGTTTTATGTCATCTTCAAGCTGTGAGATTCTTAGAGAAAGACTGGTGTTCTCCTCTCCAGCAGCTTTTTGCACCTGGCTTAACTTAGCAATTTCCTTTCCTGCTGCTTCCAGTTTCTCTTTTTCTTCTTCTTTTTGAGTGTTGTACCTCTCCAGGTGAACGGAAAGCTCTCTTTCTTTCTTATCCAATTTTTCACTTAACCGGCTCGACTCGATAGCAAGATCTTGTATCTTGTTTTCTGCTTGGTTAATCTCATCCTCGAGTTTTGAATTCTTTAGAGAAAGACGAATGACCTCCTCTTCAGCAGCCTTTTGAATCCGACTTAGCTTCGTATTTTCTTTCTCTGCCGAATCCAGTTTCCTTACAGTTTCTTCCTTGTAGGATTCATGCCTTTCTAGGTGACTAGAAAGCTCTCTTTCTTTCTCATCCAATTTTTCACTTAACCTGCTCGACTCGGTAGCAAGATCTTGTATCTTGTTATCAGCTTGGTTAATCTCATCCTTGAGTTTTGAATTCTTTAGAGAAAGACTAATGATCTCCTCTTCAGCAGCCTTTTGAATCCTATTTAGCTTCGTATTTTCTTTCTCCGCCAAATCCAGTTTCCTTATAGTTTCTTCCTTGTAGGACTCATGCCTTTCGAGGTGACTAGAAAGCTCTCTTTCTTTCTCACCCAATTTTTCATTTAACCGGCTCGACTCCATAGCAAGATCTTGTATCTTGTTTTCAGCTTGGTTAATCTCATCCTCGAGCTTTGAATTCTTTAGAGAAAGAGTAATGATCTCCTCTTCAGCAGCTTTTTGAATCCGGCTTAGCTTCGTATTTTCTTCCTCTGCCCATTCCAGTTTCTTTACAGTTTCTTCCTTGTAGGACTCATGCCTTTCTAGGTGACTAGAAAGCTCTCTTTCTTTCTCGCCCAACTTCTCGCGTAACTGGCTCGACTCGATAGCAAGATCTTGGATCTTGTTTTCGAAATGTTTTATCTCCTCCTCAAGCTGTGAAATCTTTAAAGAAAGGCTGATGTTCTCCTCTTGTGAGTCCTTTTGAATCTGACATAGCTTAGCAGTTTCCTTTTCTGCTAATTCCAATCTCCCCTTTGTTTCTCCTATGTAAGCCTCGTGACTCTCCAGTTGTCTAGACAGCTCTCTTTCTTTCTCACCCATTTTTTCACTTAACTGGCTCGACTCGATAGTAAGATCTTGGATCTGGTTATCGGAACGTTTTAGCTCCTCCTCGAGATGTGAAATCTTTAAGGAAATACTAGTTTTCTCATCTTCAGCATCCTTCTGTACCTGACTCAGTTCAGCAACTTCATTTTCTGCCAATATCAATTTCTCCCTTAAAATTAGGACTTCCTCCTTTACTGCTTCCAGTTCGGTTCGTATGGCGTCTTTCTCATGCTGTAACCGGCCATTAACGGCTCTTAAGTTTTCAGCATTTATCTTCTCCTCTTCTATTTTCAGGACAGCAGCCTCTCTCTCTCTAATCGCGTCCTCCAGTTTCCGTTTTGCTTCATCTTGTAACTTACGCAAACAATCCAGTTCTACAACCAGTTCACCATTTTCAGCCAACAGTCTAGATTTCTCGCTGTTACGATTGTCGGCTTCGGCTTTTAACTTCGTTATAATTTTCTCTTCCTCCTGAATTTTGGTTAAAGCACTTTGATACTCCTGACGCAACGTTTCCTTTTCGTGTGAAGTGATTGTCAGCTTCCTCTTCAGGTCGGCAACCTCAGAAAGCGCCAGTTCAAGCTCTTGCTCGATACCTGCTCCTGTATCATTCGCAACTTTGCTGTTTTTCTTGCCCTTTTTCTTTGGAGAGTCATCCGAGTCCGAGGAATCTGAGCTGGACGAGGAACAGTGGTCCTCTTCTTCTCTGTGTGCTTTCTTTCTCAACTCTTCGGTCAGATGATCGTAACGTGCGTAGAGAGACTGGTAATGGTTGCGGAAATCATCAATCAAATTAATCAGTGGCTCTTTCACTTCATTGTCGTCTTCTTTAAGTTCAGTTAAGATCTTGTGCACTTTGGCCTCAAATTCTGCAATTCATAAGGCAATATTGCATATGTCAAGACTTGAGACGTATCGATCATCATCAATCATCAATTGCACCTTAATCCCAACGTAGCTGGGGTAGGTGGCATGAAGATTATAGTGTCAATTAATTGTCTAAAATTAGTATAATTCATGCAAAAAACAAAGTGGTAAAGTTTTACGCCGGATGCCCTTCCTGTCACAATCTTCATACTAAGGAGAAATGAGATAAAATTCCAAAACCATCAACATTATAGGTTTTTTCCAGTTACATGAAAAATATCATGAGACAGTAATGAGTCGAGATAATTGATATAGTCATGTCACATTACGGATTCATATAAAAAATCAACATGTACAGCATGGAAACGTGAAATTTACAAAAGTTATAGGGAGTGTTATGCAAATGCTTCTGTTGTCGTTGTTGGAAGCGGAAATAGTTGAGTGTTAGAAGTTGGCAGTGTGTGCAAATAGAAGTGGCGGAAGTTGAAATGTGCTCTATTTGTGTTTAAAAGTCAAATCAGAAGCAGAAAGCACCACCACTCCGCTGATACTCAGTTCTGACTGTACGAAGCCCGAGAATCACTTCTTTTTTTCAGTCAAAATCAGAGAATCGCTTTTTGTTAGTGATTGCAAAAACTTCATACAATAGCAAATTTTTTTTCTTTTTTGGCATTATAACGGCTTAATAGTTATATAGAAACTAGAGCAGCATAAAAACTTATACCAGCACTGGTTCCTTTAAACTCCTCATCTTTTTCAGGATCTATGTGACGTCCCAAAAAGGATTTGAACGACCCGCGACGCTGATGCTTAGGCATGTCTTTCTTTTTGTTCCTCTGCAATATACCTATAGGTGGTAAATAACATGAAGTCAGACTTCATCTTAGAGAGATTTAACCTTGATTCTCTACTACTACAACAACAACAACATGTCACAATGCCTCTAAAAAGGCTCCCGCCTAGACAGGATGAGGGGGGGTCGGATAGTACACAGCCTTACACCTGTGATAACAGAGGCTGTTTCCGAATTGACCCAAAAACTAACCTTGAATTTCGTAGTAAAAAAAAAAAAGAAGGATGTTGCTTCGAAGATTTTGATTACAGTAATTTTTGACATTGATTTGCGAGTCGGGGCAATTTTTTAAGCCGGTGAGAAGTACTTACAAATAATGCAGAATGTACCACTTACTAGTACAGCAGCGGACATGGTGAAATACATGCATAGAGATGTATATTAGGATTTGCACTAACAAATTCCCTGTGTATTTTTATGTTAGTTGATTACCATAATGCCATTTTTAAAGGACATGAGGAGGGTAGTTGTGAACTACTGGAAGATATTCTTATGTGGACTCAAAGTTAATTACGTTTCACCTCATTTATGGACCAATATTCTTTGGCTCATACTTGTTAAACACCAAGTGGTTTAATTGCAGCATTGGTCCCGTATATTTTAGGTAGCAACTGTAGTCCCGTAAAAAATTGATTTTGCGAATCTTGGTCCCACGAGTTATAAGTTTGTACATTTTCTGTACCAATTATCTATTCCAAAAATACAAAATATCCGAAATACATAATGGTCGTATCTAGAAGTTATAGGACTAAAACTACGACCTCTAAAAGTTACGGTACTAAAAATGTGAACTTTGAGGACCAAATCTACCATATTACAACTACCAAGCACTAAGAGTTACAAAATTGCAGTTAAACCCCAACAATTTCTCCAACATCAGCCGGCCTACATTAGATGCTATATAATAGACCATATCTGTCTTACCAGCACCACAAACTCTTTGTTCCTCCCATCATTATTTAGCTGTATAAAATATGTGATGGGGATTGGTGCAAAGCATCAACCAGTCTGTCAATGCACATCCTTTCTCTTAAATCCCTACATCTCTATGCGACTGGTAGAATGTTTGAAAAACTAGCACCAGATAACGAAGGCCTAATAAATGCATAGATTTGAGAAACCGGACGGGACAGAACGGTTGGACCGTTTGGACTGAAGCTCACGTGTCTAATGGCCAAAATCCAAAAAAACATAGTTTATAGCAACCAATGTCAAACTTAAAGCAATCACGTTCAATTTAGATACCTTAATGTGTTAAATGTCTAATTTATATACTCTAATCACTTACCCATTTTCCGGCCCATTTGGGGCCAAATATATCCCAAAAATTATACTATAGTCCCTTTATTCGAGTTTATTCAATATAACCCAGAATTATATGAAAATCAACCTTTACCCCAGAAATATTTACAAAAACGGCCCTTTTAAAATAAAAATAAAAGAAATTGAAATACAAAAAGAAAATTACTATAGAAAAAGTAAAGTTAACGAAAATCCCTCCACCGATGAGGCTTGAAATAAGAGGAATTGAAAATATAATTTGAATCTGATTTCGAGGGTTTCTTGTTCGCGACTTCGACCTCGCTAAGAAACTTCGAGCAGCCGCCATTTACATTGTTGGTGGCTGATGATGAAGGCCCAAATTAAATTTGATCCCAATAGATTTTCTGGGGATGAAAGTCCAATTTTTTTTTTTTAATTTGTTTGGTTTCATTATGTGTATTGTTTTTTTTTTCTTGTTTTCTTTTTTGAATTTTATGTATCAAGTGTGTAATGCATGTTTATTATAAAGTGTGTTCTTTAATTATTTTTTTATTACAAAGTAGGGTGAAATGTTATTTTATTGAAAAAAAAAAATTTGTCTTGAAAAATATTTTGAGGTTTTTTTAAAAGGGGGAGGGGGAGGAGTTGATTTGCAATTTGTTAATGTAGTTATTTTTGTAATTTTGACTGGATAAGTGACCAGTGTCTTGCAAAAAGGATAAATTAGACGGTTGTTGCTATAAATTAATTTTTAAACTTTTCCGTGTCTTGTTCGCCTCGAAAAAACTTGCTGCCAACAATTGGTAAACGACTTGTTAATCGGTTCAAAATCAGGTGCGAACAATCGTTGAACCGGACACTTTTTTTAATGAAATTTAATAGTACATTTTTAACATGAATGAAAGCACATGTTTAAAATATTTTGCACAAGTATCAATATATAGTTAATAAGTTTAATCATTTAAATTAATTTAAAATTTTCAAAATATTTATTTATGATGTTTTGATATTATTTTTTTACTTTAAATATTACATTGTATTGAAAATATAAATTAATTACAAAGTTAAACCACAGACAAACCTGTGCGGCTGTAAATAAATTAATTATTTTCAGAACCTTGTAATTTCGCTTTTATTTTCAAGAACTCAGTTATTAGGGAGTATGATAGAAGTTTAATGATATATAAGACAAATTACAATAAATTATTTTCACAGAAAAGATATAGTAACTACATTCATGCGTCCAAATAAACCCTATAAATGCTAATATCAAATTTGACACTATCAAGGTTAAATATTTGACATTATTATGTATTAGTAGGATGGCATTAAATTATTGAAATTAATATAAGATTTAGTTGATTTATATGAATTAAATATCTTATAATGGGGCGGATCTGGACAATATTGATAGAGCACATCGGCGTATTTATTAAGTGCAGTAGTATATATTTTTTTTCAGTATGTATAGCGAATTTTAAATCATTAAGGGTATGCTTATTTTTAATTTCAAATTATTAAATTTTAATTTTGAATCTAAATACAAGTTAGAGAGTTAAATTTTGGTCGACCAACAATTCTTTAAACGTAGACATATAACTACTCATCTTTTGACATGTTATGTCTATCTCCTATAACTATTTTTTTTTCACATAATGTTTATATCTTATCTTTCACAAGTTAGGACTCTCTTCTCTTCAGCTTACGATATTACTTCATCGATTTTTTATTAAATATTATTTTTTAAATTAAATTTTGACCAGTTATCTCCACAAATATACAAACAAAAATATTAAAAAATTATATATATATAACATTGTAATTCCAGTCTAGTAGCATAATTTTTGTAAATTTTCCTAATTATCTTTGTTAAAGTTCAATCGGAAGAACTAAAGCGACATTTTATAGGTTAGTCATTAAAAATAATATACAACGTAAAAGTGGTCCCACAATTTATTTTGTTTTCTTTTCTGTAGTGTGACAACTTATGTATATTTTGTATTATGTTTTAAAGTTAGTGTCAAAAATGTATTTATTGCAAAAATTATACCTTTGTTAAAATGATGAACTTTAAAAAATTTAAATTTTTAATGAGAATTTTCAAATTAAATTATACTTCTACTAAAATTCAAAAATTTATAACTTGAACCAAAATAATTTTTTTAAAGTAGAAGAAAGGGAATAATATTTATTCATCATAGTATATTTATTTCTGAATGCATTATTATAGACACCTGTTCATGACATAGATTTCCATTTTCATCACCTAATCAGATATATATAAACCTGCCGTCAATTAATTATTAGATTTAGTAAGACTTAATTTTAGCGAACCAAACTATTTACACTATAAATTTCACAGAAAAACTTGAATAAATATATACAAATCGCAGAAATTAAGCAGAAAAATGAAGCATAAAGCATAAATAAGAGAAATTAAAATAAACACAATCCACGATTAGGCATCGAATTAAAAAGGAATTAAGAAAAAAAAAAGGAAACACGCTATTAATCCCAATCTGTCCTCTTTATATCAATTTCTTCTGTGAAAAAGGAAAATTTGCTGAACCTTTGTTTAGCCATTTTTAAGCATCAAATTAGGAAATAAATAGCGTCATCTGAACAAGCATCGAAAAAAAAAAGAAGAAATTGATATCAATCGAGCAATCAAAAACAGGGGCTGATTAACTTTGAGCAGTTGAGAACTTACCTACAGAAGCAGAGAGTCCTCACGCGGCTGCCGCAGCTGACAGCGAAAGCATCAGAAACGGCTGCTTAGAGAGAGAGATTTCTAGAGAGAGGGAGGAGAGAGAAAGTATGTATTTTTTAAGAAGAAAAAAATAGAAATGGGGATTAGGAGAATCTAGATTCTAATGAATTTTTATTGGCTGGCAAAATTGTAAAGAAAACAAAAATAAATAAAATACTATAAAAATGTAAGCCACGCCCACACAGGCGACTGCCAATTTTCGAAATGGCGCTTGAATTTTATTTGGTGGAGGCCTGATGAGAATATTTTGGATTTGTCTGCATATTTTTATCAGCCTTTGGTATTTTGAATGAATGAATTACGGGTGGAAAACGAAAAGTTGACGCTCTGTCAAGAAAATTACAATTATTGCATACAAGTATTTGGCAGGTTGTAGCCATTTTTGAATTAGTTCATGGTCACTCCGTTCCGCACATTTTAAGCATTTACTTTTCAATTGACCAAGTGATAGTATGAATATATATTAGTAATTAAAATTATGAGAGATAAAGGTGTCTTAAAAAGAAAATGACCAAGTATATTGGGACGGCTCAAAAAGGAATATGAACCAAGATCGGTGGGACGGATGAAGTAATTTTTTTAATAATGTATTATTAAATTAATGGCTTGTTTTAGGAATTTTTTTTTAAAAAAATATTTGTAAACTTTATAAGTTAGACTTTATTATTTTCAACTGAATTTTGTTGATTGAACTGAAGTGAATTGAACTGAACTAAATTGAATTGAAATGAATTGAATTGTGCTGAAGTTACTGAACAATAATAATAAGAGAAATGATGCATCAACACCTCAACCATCAACACCCCATCAACACCCTGCTTTGCAGGAGTTGTGCCGTGTGCTCTATAAATATTTTATTATAATATTAATTAATATTATTTTAAATTATATTACTTTTAAAGCACACAGTATAACCCTGCAAAGCAGGTGTTTGTGGGGTGTGGATGGTGGAGTGGTGATGTATCATCCATCTAATAATAATTACTATTATATATATATATATAACACAACAATAATAATTTATATTACAATAATAGTAACAATAAAAATATAACAATTATTATTATATATAATATTATTGATAATATTAATATAAAATAATAATCATATAGAAAAAACATAACAACAAAAATATTATTTACATTACAAAAATATTTATCATTAATAAAAAAATTATTAATAGTACTAAATGTTATACATAGTACTACTGGTAGAATTCATATTAATAATATTAACCATAATTAATAATAAAATTGGATAATAAATATACGACAATAATAATCATTATTTATATTACAGCAACAACAAAAATAATACTAATAATAATAAGATTAATATTAATAATAATACAAATACATAATATTATTGACAATATCAATTCTGCTTGTAGTAATTAATCATATTAAAAAATGGTATATACAATAATAATTATTATTAATATTACAACAACAAAAATAATTATACTAATAATACTAAAATAAACCATTTGTTTCAGGAGAAAGTAAAAGACTGTAAATACGAGTCAATCAATTATCTTCATAACACTGATAGAGGGGCCTTTATATAGGCATCACAACGAGAGTCCTTTCATACATGGGATTCCTAGATAAGGTAAGACATCTAATAGGATCCTACTACCTCTAGAAGGATCTAGAACATTCCAACGAGCTATCATTAGTTGAGCTCGGATAATCGACACATACTGATGCTTCTCACATGTTTCTCAAATGTAGATTTTGGCAAAGACATAGTGAACAAGTCTGCGATATTCTCATCGGAACTCACTTGTTTCACTTCGATATTCAGCAATTTCCGTTGTTGCTGATTGTAAAAGAACTTCGGCGCGATATGTTTGGTATTGTCACCCTTAATAAAACCTAACTTCATCTGTTCAATGCATGCCGCATCATCCTCAAAGCTGCAAGTAGGAGTTGCTGTAGTGGGCTCTAATCCACAAGTTCCTCATATATGGTGTAACGCCCCCAAAATTTACCGGGACGCTACAGTGCCGTGAATCCCGTGTGGGACCCACAAGACATGTTTTAAAGAGTTTAAAAATTATTCATGAAATAATTTTTGGAAAGTAGCCCCACGATAGCGTAGGTACGAAACGAAATACTTTAAAGAAAAACAAGTCCGCGTACGCGGTTATTACATAACGTGGAATGTTTTCAGAATTCAATTTAAGAAACAGAAAAACAAGGCTTCTCCCCAACACAGCTCAAGCCTGACCGGAACCTTTGGGAACGTCCTGCACATATTCAATAAATTTGCCGGATACGACGAATCGTGCCAGCCAACCTAGGTCAGACAATATGAACAAAACTCATTGATAGAATCAAATAAATCCGCAGTACAATGTTATTACTTGGTAAGGCAACATATTACAGAATACTCAATATTATCTCATCTATCAGCACATAAACTCCCAAGGTCGCAACCAAGGGTCACGGAAGCATCTACACAGGAATATTTCAGACGTGGGTACCATTCAGGTTTTATCCCGCAACACAGTTCCGTATGGTATATCAACATATAAACTCCTAAGGTCGCAACCAAGGGTCACGGAAGTATCTACTCAGGAATACTCCGGACAAGATAAGTAAAATGAGCACAATTCCACAGATAGGGACACACATTAAATTTTGGAGTTTAATATAACATAGTCTGAGCAAGGGTTCACTTGCCTCAAGTCCGACGAGAGTTACTCCCTTGATAACACAACGGCTCGAACGGCCACACCCGAGGCTCAACCTATTACATATTCGTCGACTAATACCTTATGGTGATAATGATAATTATCGACAATTTCCCCATCCTGTTAGGATTCTAAACCTAGTTTGTTTATGACGTCGAAACCAAAATTTCATGTTTTAACCACAATGCGAATTACTAAATTCCTCGGTCCGCCAATTTATAATTTTCATCTCGTTAAACAATAATGTTCTGGTACAACATCTCTACGTTATGACTACGACTTATAGCCATCGTAATTTCATTACTTACTCAAATTTGAAATTCTAGAATAGAATGACTAAGCACAAATCTCCCGAAATCCTAACGTATTCGATAACCTATCCGATTTGATAATCGTTAATTAATTCATTAAGGAATTACCAAGGGGTTTGCAATATGATAATCGGATTATAATCGCAATCCATAACAAGACGATTCTATGGTGTTGGTGATTTACAAGTTCGATTATGAGTCTTACAATCCAACTACGAGTACTACTACAAGTCACTCAAAATACTAGCTTGATAGGTTTCGATTAACAATTGTGATTAGTTTTTATCGGTCCGATCATTATCGAAAGTTCTAAACTACCCAAGGCATCCAAAATCTAGTACGACTCATCTAACAACACTGAGATGAATGCAAGATTGGATAAACTTACCTTACTTGACAAGAAACGAAGAAGAACGACGAAGGATGATGAAGAACGAGAGGGAAACACCTTCAAAACCTTCTCCGGAGCTTGATCAATCAACTCTACTACGACAATACACGGCTATGAAGGCTCAAAATTCGATTTGGGGGGTTGGAGGACGATTTTTGGATGAGAAGAAGTGTTCAAGGGTCGGAGGAAATGGAAGAGGAAATGTCATTATATAACATCAGGCCAGTATTACGTACGTAATGCCTAAAGTTTTACGTACGTAAGCATCGTTATACGTTACTGCCTAAGGGCTAACGTACGTAAGTGTTTCTCAGAAGCTACTGCCTGAAATGTCATGGTCCATTATGTACGTAATGTGTGGATGAATTACGTACGTAATGTAACACCCCAAAAACGGCGGCTATTACAGTGCCATGAACCTCCACCGGGACCCACCAGGCGATATCCCAACGTGAACTTTAACATCCCATCAACGTGGTACCGAACCACAATATTAATCTAAACCCCGATGTGGAGTATAAATTATACATATATCAACTCACGCAACCATACACAGGATCCAAATTCGATATAGACCATATGAAGATGGAAAATACATTACAAATTATAATATAATAATCCGAAATAAAATGAAATGAAAAATCACAACAAGACATAACAGAACATCAAAAGACTTGGGGCCCCCAAACTAGCATCCTTCAAAACCCTCCGCCACTATCGTGCTCTTCCTGTGCCTTACCCTTTCCTCGCCCTGAAATACAAGTATTTCGCCCAAACCACAGGGTCAGCTATACATGA
The DNA here is from genome assembly GCA_033398695.1 of Orobanche coerulescens. Classification (NCBI taxonomy): domain Eukaryota; kingdom Viridiplantae; phylum Streptophyta; class Magnoliopsida; order Lamiales; family Orobanchaceae; genus Orobanche; species Orobanche coerulescens. The sequence goes on along the minus strand of CM065805.1, from coordinate 19,834,061 downwards.
TAATAATTCTCATGGCATTATACAATTCATATACATACGGAAATCAAAGGAAACAACCGACTACTAAATATACCCCTCAGGCATATAAACAGTCGGTCCCAACTGTCGAACATATCCGACTAACAACATGGCTCAAGACGGACGTCACACTATGCCCGATCCGTAAATATGCCCGTGCACATGTCTACCCCGTATACGGAATCCAGAATATACGTGGGATGATGTACCTAATTAGCCTCACGAACTACGTCTCGTGTGCACAGTCTAATGCGGAAACATCCACGCATGACCATCAAGTGCACAACTAAAAATCCTACACATAACCAATCGGCACGTAGATATGACTCCAGAGATGTCACGATGCAACATGACAATGAAACTCAATGAATTACACTTTTATCAAAGAATCGCACAACTCACCGAAGTGACAACAAGGCTCAACGAGACTATCGGTAACAAGGACGATAAGCTTGGGAATACAATCCCGCCACAAACAGTAACACGATCAAAGACATCACCACATTATGAATAATAGATTCACAGAACATTTCATATACACGAAATGCATAATAATCACAAGAATTCAACCATCATTATAACCAAGCAAGATAACTTGCCTCAATTCCGTAGATGAATAATCCTTCCTTGAACGAACAACGAAGGGTATCTTCGTCTAACAATATTAACTTGAACATGCAACCTTGAATGAAACGTATTCATTTAACAACGCATTTGTAAAATAATGGTATTAATTCATAGAAACAATATTTGTAATTTTACTCGAATAGTTCAACTATCCTATTGAACATTCTAACGCTCCAATTATGAATTATCATATATCAAGTTTATTAGATTCGTCCACATATTCTAACATTAATGACAACCATTTGAAGTCAAGAACATTATCAATGTAATACTATGATGATTAAACACACTCTCAATCCATCAACACTTCCGATTAACGTTGAACATGTTAAAAGTTTGTGTTTCTTTACATTCTTCATCATCTTTCCAATGATTACGTTAAGCCAATCCAGAAATGAAATAATAACTTTACGTTTTAAGCATAATAAGAACATCATCATAATTTACGTCATCCTAATACACGAGGATCAACATAATAGAATTCGGCTATTAATTCTACCGCATCATTATCACCATAATTGTTATAATCGTTCTAAAAAACACTATCAACATATTAGTGTAGTGATCAACATCTTCTTGAGTTATCAACACACCCGATTATCTTGAATATATAAAGGTTATACTTGTGTTCTTCATAATCAATTATCATCCCTTAAAAGATTTACTCAAAACATAATTATATCATTGAGGGTTTTCGAAATTCTAAAGACATCATCAAATTCTTCCCAATGAGTTGTTAAACCTTCTCCAATATATGGCTATAACATCATAGGATTCTACTAGCAATTAAGAACATATTCATAACTTTAATCTCCTGATTTTAACATGATTACCTAAGGGTTCTATATTGAACATGTTATTCCACAACTTCATCAATCATTCAAGGAATGGTTCTAATAATATTATCATGTTCCAAACTAAATTTATACATAACTTCAATGTTCATCATGATCTACCAGGTTATTCTACTACTAACATCAACAATCATATGAAACAACAAGAGTAAGATAACCAACCTCAAGAAAGGGATGAAGAATAGCACCAAATCTTCCAAGAACACACTCCTAGCTTCTAGTTACCAAGCTATAATCCAAGTGTTGTAGTTCTAATACAAGATTGGAGGTCAAGAATATGATTTACGGGGGCAGGGAATCGGTTTTGAGAGAGTGGGGATGGAAAAGGGTCGTGCAGAAATGAAAGGCAAACCATACTTTTATAACCCGATTCAGCATTACGTACGCTATAGCTAAAATATTAACGTACATTACAAACATTACGTACGTAACCTTATGAGTATTACGTACGTAACAGAGTCTCAGATGCCACTGACTCAAAATACACATGTTCTTACGTATGTTGCCAAAATGGATGTACGTAAGGCTCTTGTACACTACGTACGCTAAGGCAGGGTTATTACGTACGTAATGGCCGTTGAATAGGCTGTCACGATCGATTCCCGACCACCTACCCACGCTCGGTCCCACCCGCCGAAAGGCAAGCTGTTGATAGATACACCACATTACGTACGTTAACATAAGACCGTTACGTACGCTACGTACATAGCGTACGTAAAGATAGCAAGCTAGCGCACGCTAAGGGCAACAACAAGTAAAAATGAAATTCTCCCAATAGCATCTAACAATAAACTATAGTATGAACGACAAAGATTTCAATTTAACATAATTCATCAATATATTCATTACAATAAACACATATATGGTGCGACAATGCTCGATTTAAACAAAGAATACAGTAGTAAAGGCGAGGGTATTACACGTAATGATCAGTTGACTAGCGGTCGTTGTCGCGCCGAAAGTTGCCCTGACCACGCGGGATCGAGAATCTCATCCGAAGACTGCATTACGTACGTAAAGTCTAAGATTTAACGTACGTAATGCTATAAAAATAGCGTACGTAGTACTGCTCGAGTAACGTACGTAATGTTCGTTCAATACACTAAGTTATAATATTACGTTTAATCCTTATAACAAGACTTCCCTTTAGACTCATCCAGCAATTTCTCGGGGAACAAGACGTTGGCCACCATCATATTCGCACCGATAATTTCTCAACGACATCAAGGTAAGTCATCGGCATATCATCAACATCAGGAAATAACATCACAACACAATTAAGTACTTTCAAGGATTTACATACCACAACACGGTCTAAACATAATACGCATAAAAGTAAAAGCATCACGTGGGGCACATTTTTTTAATTATTAAAATGAGGTACAAGGTTTTAAACAGCATGGAATACTCGTGGTATTACATACCATCCCCCTTAAAATAGTTTCATCCCGAAACTAAGAAAATAACTCGGGGTGACTCTCTATCATGCTAGACTCAGTCTCCCAAGTTGCCTCTTCAACGCCGTGATGTGACCAACGAACCTTCACAAGGGGTATAGCTAGGGGTGGTATACCGTACCGTACCGAATTCTTTTGTCGATACCATATACCATATCGAAAGTTTCGATACAGCAAAATTCACACCGATACCGTACCGAAAGTTTTGTTATACCGAAATCCGGTATACCGAAACTTCAGTATGGCTTTCGGTCCATACCGATACCATACCGAAATTTCGATATATCAAATTTTATTTCAGTATCTGTGTATACCAAACTTATCGAAATACCGAATTACCAAAATATCGATATACCGATATATATTGAAATACCGATTTTTTTGGTATCTCAGTATATACCGAAATACCGAAAATAAAAAAAATTCATACCGTTACCGTACCGAATATTTTCGGTACGGCACCATACCGTACCGAAAATTCGGTATACCGAAATTTTCGTCAATTTCGATAATTTTTCGGTACGGTAAATTCGGTATTTCGGCATTTCTGTATATTTTGCCACCCCTAGGTATAGCTTTATTCCTCAAGGTCTTTACGCGCCGATCTAGAATCGCGATTGGCACTTCTCTGAAGGTAGCATCATTAGAAATCTCTAGCTCTTCAAAATTGAGTTTGTGACTCGGATCGTAAACGTACTTCCTCAGCTGGGAGACGTGGAAGACATCGTGCACTCTGTCTAATGATGGTGGCAGTGCTAATCGATAAGTGAGTCTATCTACATGGTCTAAAATCTTAAACGGTCTGATAAACCTCGGACTTAATTTGTCTTTCTGGCCGAAACGTCGAATGCCCCGCATTGGTGACACTTTGATCCAAATGTGGTCTCCGAATATAAATTCCAACAGTCACTGGCGGCCCGCAGTATATGGCTTCTGGTAGCTCTGCGCCGCTAACATGTGCTTTCGAACAATGGAAATTTTCTTAATAGATTCCTGGATCATATCTAACTTGGTGGCGACGACATCGAAAGCATCATCCCAACATATGGGAGACTTGCATCTCCTACCGTACAAGGCTACGAAGGGCGCCATACCTATGCTTGCAAGCCAACTGTTATTGTATGAAAATTCCGCCAAGCAGAGGTGTTTAGCCCAATCCTTATTCCAGTCGAGTACACATGCTCTTAACATATCCTCTAGGGTTTGTATCGTACGTTGTTTGTCCATCTGTTTGAGGGTGATAGGCTATGCTGAAATGTAGCTGAGTACCCATAGCCTTGTGAACAGCCTTCCAGAAGCGGGACACATACCTAGTGTCTATCTGATATGACTACGAGGGAATGCCATGTAGTCTCACGACTTTTCCGGATAAAGATGGTGGCCAGCTGTTCTATTCCGGTAGTCTCCTGAATTAGAATGAAATGTGTCGAATTCGTCAGTCGGTCTACAATGACCCAATTCGTGTCTTTTCCTCCCGTTGTCACTGGTAACTTGGTGACAAAATCCATTGATATGCTCTCCCATTTCTATTCTGGAATGGGTAGGGGCTGCATGATTCCGGCCGGTCTGCGGTGTTCAATCTTCACTTGTTGACATGTCATACAATGAGCAATGAATCTCGCTACTTTCTGCTTCATGTTCTTCCACCAGAAGCTCTTGCGCAGATCTTTATACATTTTGCTCACCCCGGGATGACCAAATAGGGAGTAGAATGAGCTTTCTTGAGTATAGTTTACTTAAGCTCGTCATTTGGTGGAATACAGATCATGTTCTTAAATCTTATCAAGTTCCCTTGGATCCTGCAGTCTGAAATAATTCCCCCTTCGGCTCTTGCGCCGATTGCACAAAGCTCCGGGTCTTCCATTTGTGCTAAGCATATCTCATCAAGCAAGGATGAATGAATGTTAATTGAGCACAACTGTCCCTGGCGGTGTTGTATCCATACTTCAATACCATTTCTCCTGAGGTCCTGCTCTAATTCCGGCTGCACCGTTAAACTGGATAGTGCCAACTCCTGTGCAGTCTTCCGACTAAGTGCATCTGCTACGACGTTGGCCTTCCCAGGGTGATACAAAATCTCCATATCGTAATCCTTGATTAGCTCCATCCAATGCCTCTGCCTCATGTTTAATTCTCTTTGGGTGAAAATATACTTTAAGCTCTTGTAGTCCGTAAAAATCTTACAGTTAACCCCATAAAGGTAGTGTCTCCAAATCTTAAGGGCGTGGACCACTGCAGCCAGTTCCAAGTCGTGAGTTGGATAATTCACTTCGTACGGTTTAAGTTGTCGAGAGGCGTATGCAATAACTTTGTCGTTTTGCATGAATACATATCCTAGTCCGTGCTTAGACGCATCGATGTATATTACGAATCCTTCCGTTCCCTATGGTAGTACCAACACCGGAGCAGTAGTCAATCTCCTTTTTAATTCATCAAAGCTCTCTTGGCAATCCTTTGTCTAGACAAACTTGGTACTCTTCCTTAGTAGATTCGTCAACGGCCGAGCGACACAAGAAAATCCTCGACGAACCGTCGATAATATCCTGCCAATCCCAGAAAACTCCTCACTTCTTTTACGTTTCTTAGTGGTTCCCAACTCATCACTGTCTCGATCTTCTAGGGGTCTACCTTGATGCCTTCTACTGAAAGTACATGTCCCAGAAAAGTCACCTCCGGCATCCAGAACCCGCATTTAGAAAGTTTAGCATAAAGTTGGTGTTGCCTCAAAACACTTAACACCTGCCTCAAGTGTTCCTCATGCTCCTGTCGGTTTCGGGAATAGATTAAAATGTCGTCAATAAAAACCACCACACACTTATCGAGAAATTCTGTCATAACCTTGTTCATTAACTCCATAAAAACAGATGAGGCATTAGTCAAGCCGAATGACGCCACCATGTACTCATAGTGTCCATATCTTGATCGAAACGCGTTCTTGGGAATATCCTCCTCTCGAATCCTCAATTAGTGATATCCGGATCGTAAATCGATCTTGGAGAACACAGTCGCCCCCTGTAGTTGATCTAGTAAATCATCAATCTGTTGTGATTTTTCTTGAACGCAAGTGCACGTTATCGTATACAAGTAATAAAGTGATGAGTGAGTATCGTTCCCACGAGGACTGAATCACTAACTACCGATTTTTGTGTATTCCAGTTTTATTTGAACAATCGAACTTCGGGTAGCAATTAATTACTAAAGAAAATTAATAAAAGATTAAACAGTAAAAATGATCGCTGAAGAAAGAGAATCAAATGATGAATAAGTCTAGGATTCTGAATCCACCTTGGTTTATCCGAATTCACTCTCGATTATCTGAAGTTAATGATTTTCCCAATTTTATTGAAGGCGAAGATTGCTAATATACTCTACCGCCTCTCCCGAGGTCAATAGATTTTTCTAAAGGCGAATAACGCACTCTATCCCTAGGTGAATTAATTCGTCAATAGGCAAAAAGCATAAAATCTCCAAAAGGCCACGTAGTTCCTATGAGTATATTCCTATCTCACAAGCTAAAACGGTCCTCACCAATAGTTCCTCACCAACTCTCCTCTCCCGATTCGAATTGAATGATTAAAACAATACAACTATTGGCCAGATAATTGAAAGCATTAAACACGATTGGGAAAACTCAACAAAAAGGGAATTAAATAGATAATCTCACGCAAATCCGTCAAAACATAGGTTTCATCAAAAATCCTAGATTAGGGTTTTAGCCTGACATGCTAAATAATGAAAATACAGAATTAATAGATAAAAGCATGAAAATCAAATGCAGATGAAGAGTTCGGATTCCTCCATTCTTCTGGCTTCCGCCCTCCGCCTTTGATCTCTTCTGCTTCTCTCGTCTGCGATAATCTTCTGTGTTCTTCCTTTTTCCAAGCCTCCCAAGATGATTAATTAGGGTCTTAAACCCTTATTTATAGTTCTCAACAGTCTCCAAATCGCGTCCGTGTGAGTAGGTCGAGAACTGGCTTCAAAACGGCCCAAATCCGCGCAGAGCACATCAAAACCGCCTTGTGTGCCGCGGCTCACTTAATCTGTGCCGCGGCACATGGCGTGTAATTTAAAACCTGGGCGCTGGGTGTTACGTCTGGCCCTCACACTGGGATCAGGCCGCGCACAGTACGCCTACTCTGTTGCCATTGGTCCTCTGCGTGTGCCGCGGCCCACTTGCCTTGTGCCGCGGCTCACGGCCAAAATTCGCTGTTTTCACCCGTTTCGCCTCGTTTTAGCTTCCGGACTCCAATCTCCTGACAAACATACAAGATTAAGGCATTAAAAGCTCATTTATGCAATTTTACTCTCCAAAATAATACGAAATAATGATAAATAAGCGTATAAAAATACGCCTAACAAATACCCCCAAACTTAAGCCTTTGCTTGTCCTCAAGCAAAAAGAATTAATTTCAACAAAAGAGTATCGTGAATAATCATGCAACTCATAGTGCTCAACCTAATCAATACTATCTGAAATTCTCTCTGAATAATATGAGTATCGTAATAGCGAGCTACACTCAGAACTTTGATTCCACAAAGTAACCAAGTTCAGTCCTAATCACTCGTTCATGAAGAAAATCCAGCTCAAAGATTAACAAACATGAATCTAATCGACCGTCAATATGAAAGGTTAAAATAAACAAGCTAGTTTGCCCCGTTCCACAGTCTAATGGCAAAATTTTCACGAGTTTCATCAAAAATAACCCTCGGACAGTATTCCCTTATATATATATGCTCAAGAAATTGATTCGAGCTGACCACTAGGTTCGGATCTCGGGATGTTTCATCGGGATACTCCTAGGGTGGAACTTCCATTCTCATGTATTGGGAAACCGTTTGACGTAAAAGACACTCATGGGGCACATGGATGCTTCTAGTTACTAAGTTCCCCTCCACAGCGGAGAAACAACTCGAATAGCTAATTCCCGCATGTCCGAATCAAGGTCGCTGTTTTACGCGAGAGTAAACAACGGGTCACGCGAGTACCCCCGGTTACTAGGTTCCCTATCATCGGCACATGTGAAATTTCTAAATCACTAGTCTAATCAGGGTCGTCGTTTTACGCGAGAGTAAACAACGGGTCACGTGAATACCCCCGGTTACTAGACTTCCCATCATAGAACAAAAATAACTCGACTTTTGGGAAAAACTGACCGACTCTAAACTCAATCTAAGCGCCAACACGACTTATGTAACTGGACGACTAGCTAACCGAAAAATGTAACCAAACGTATCGACGGTGATTTTAAAACACGTATGTATCCTCTCTTATCCGCCAAGACCTCTACAATCACGAAAAAAATTTCGGACCTAAATGAAGACTTAGCAGAAACAGAAATCACTGACTACAACTCGACTAAAACTCGACCGTTTCTTCAGAGAGAAAAACAGTGTCGTAACATCAGTATTACACAAATAGAAGCACAAAAAATTCACGAATAATAGTAAACTCATGACAAGCAAGGCTATCGAAAAAAAGATAACTAAAAATAACAAAAAGTGCAACGAAATAAGTACATCAGTAAATGTAGCAACATAAAGTAAACCCCCCCAAACTTAGGACGTACATTGACCTCAATGGACAAAATATAATATGCAATAGAATAAGAAGGTCAAGTACTCCCCTCCAGTCCTCTCACGAGCTGGTGCCGGCATCATCCGGTGAGGAGGGTGGTGTGGCTGGCCGAGCAGGTGCAATAAATGGCCCGTCTGGGTGCATGATATGGGCTGTCCATGCAGCTAGGTGCTCCTGGTGGTAGGCATCCCTCGCTGCTAGATGCCTCGCCTCTCGTAGATTGGCCCGGCGGGCCTGCTCTCGCATCTCACTCCTGACGGCAGCAATAATGCTCTCTCTCTCCGTCCGCTGCTCCTCTCTCATGGCAGCCAGCATACTCTCCCTCTCTCTCCTCATCTCCTCTCTCTCTCTCTTCATATCCTCTCTCTCTCCTCATATCCTCCCTCAGCCCGTCGAACATCGCCTACAATCTCTCTCTTTCGGGCGGTGGGCCGGCATCTGCCTGCCCCTGTGTCAGCAAAAGAGGCTCGGGGGACCCCTCGTGGGCCTCATCCAGTAGAAATCCTCTCCCCCGAGCGTGCGCCGGCGCTCCTCCCCACTGGTCAAAATGTGAGATGATGCGGTGGTCGATCGGGGCCTGGGGAGCCAGCATCGGCTCGTCGTCCGACCACATCAGCCCCGACTGCCGGCACAGAGCGCAGATAAGAGAGGGGTGCTTCAACCCCGTCTTGGCCCCTCCCTGAATACACTGGAATATAGATCCGACCAAGAGAGGGGCCACATCGAATCGCAGCCCGGATGTGATAACATATAGTGTCTGGGCGCGGGAGAGAAAAACAGTGCGGATCTGAGAGGTGGGGTCTATACGAGCGCAGATAAAATATAGCCAGGCACGCCTGATCCAACTGAGGCGCGAGCTCTTGAAGTGGAAAGTGTAAGAACCCGGTGCGTGCCGCTCCCATTCGGAGTCGGGCTGCGTAATAGTCTCGAGCAGAGCCTCCTTCGAGAGGCTAGACATAACTCGGTCATAAGCCGTCTCATCTACCATCGGCAACCCAAACAACCTCCTAATAGCAGCTGTGGAATAATCAACCGTAATACCTCGGACATCGACCTGAGTCTGAGTGTCTGACTAATGCAACATCTGGCCTGCCCGAATGTGCTTCAATAGCGCGCTGGCATAGAACTCCTGCACTATCGAGATCACGCTGGCTCGGGGGGTGCATCAAAACGGGCCCACCCCATCTCATCTATCATGATAAGCAGTTCCCCGTCTTGGGGGGCTGGAGTAAATCCCCTCTCCGGGATAAGAGGTCGCGGCCGAATCTTCTCGTTGAATATTTTGTGGATCTCCGGGTCAGAAAACTGGTGCCCCTCCGACTCGGCGCGACTACGAGAGGTTTCCCCTCGAGTGGGGGATGACTGAGTCCTGGCCCTCTTGCTCAGCTTTTTAGTCCTAGCCATAGTGAGTCCTGAAAAAAATTTACACACCGAAGTTTACTTACTCAAACAATAATGAGAATAATCATCACTCGGCTGAGGATATCCGGCCGTAAATCAGAAATTTTACGAGATAGCACAACCGTGAGAGAAAAATGAAATTGAACCATAACGTTTAAACTAGACGTACGGGTTGGGGTTGCTGTAATTCCAGAACGAATACGTTGCATATAGATTCAAAATATTGCCTTAACAAAGAAAATCTTTCATTCAGACATTTCATCGAACAGTTAAAGAGCAAGAGTTCAAGTGAAGAACAAATATGGCAATAGCTCCATTAAATCCCCAAGAAAAAAAACGACTCATTCGTCGTGACAAACGACACATTCAACTCATTCATAATCGAAATTAATCATTAAAAATCAACCAAAAACCATCATATCCTCCACTTAACCATCATAGAACTTTTGAAAGAAGAAATAAACATATTCAACCATCAAATGCATAACACAACTTCATATTTAAATTCATAGAACAATTTGAGATTAGAGATTTAGACTTACCTTGCTTCGATTGTGAAAAGTGCAAGAAAATTGCAAGAAGGAGAAGGGAGACGAAGGTTGGCCGATCGCGCGCGCAAGGGAGAGGAAAGGGAAGGAAAACTTACCTGGGTAGTCGGCCGAATGAGAGTTATAAGATACCTGGGCTCTTGAAATTCCGCATGGTGTGCCGCGGCACAGCTCAAGTGAACCGCGGCACCGAGTACAGTCCCTTTTTACCTGCTCGTATGTTTTGTCGTGGGCCGCGGCTCAGCTTTCTTGTGCCGCAACTCAGTGCTCAAGTGTGCCGCGGCTCAGTAATGTTGTGCCGCGGCACAGAGTACAGAAAGTTTAGCTCTCCCTTTTGATTTGTGTGTGCCGCGGCTCACAACCCTTGTGCCGCGGCTCAGGCATAAATTTCTCCCCTGGGACTTTTCCTGCACAGAATTTTGAGAAGAACACGTCAAGAGCGAGAGGTAAAAGCAAATCAAAGCACAAAATGATGAAAAATAAAAATTCAAGAATGCAAGAAAAATACAGAAACGCAAAAATCTACAACTACGAACTCGGGTTGCCTCCCGAGAAGCACTAAGTTTATAGTCTTGATAGGACCTATTTAAAAATCGGTTCGCTTTTACAAACTCCATTTGATCTCCGCCCGTTCATCGAACCGTTAATATGATTTTTAAAATTTTGACCATCGGTCATTAACGGTCGATTTTCGGTTCGGACACCCAATGTTGGTTGCGGAAAGGTTTTGAGAACAACTTCCCGAAACACCCGTTTTCTCATGACTAGATGTCCGTTTGATTTCCGGCTTATTTCCCTCTTTCAAAAATGACTTTATGGCAATGACGAGACTTGTCCGAGTGTGGCTGGTCGGATGGCGATGATGGCATGTCCACATGCTTGAGATATGCGACTCTTTCTACATCTTTCTCAGAAGTCGGACCATCTGAAAATGAGTCTTTCGACCGACGATTCTTCCGGTGTTTTTCTTTAGCAACGGCATCTACACTTTCAATTTGTGAGCTTTTATCAACACCTCCCGGACATGGAAAAGATTTGAACACTTGGAACGTGACATGCTCATCTTGAACCCTCAGAGTTAATTCCCCTTTTTCCACATCTATAAGAGTTCGGACGGTCGCTAAAAATGGTCGTCCCAAGATAATCGGGATATCTTGATCTTCCTCCATGTCGAGAACAATAAAATCCGCTGGAAAGATAAATTTATCCACTTTTACTAACACGTCCTCAATCACTCCCCTCGGATACTTAATAGATCGATCCGCTAATTGCAAGGAGACCGTCGTCGGCTTTGCTTCTCCAATTCCCAGCTTCTTGAAAATAGACAGAGGCATGAGGTTAATACTAGCACCGAGATCGCACAATGCCTTATTAAAGGAGAGATTCCCCATGGTGCACGGTATGTTGAAACTTCCCGGATCTTTCAATTTTGGTGGAAGCTTCTTCTGAAGAATCGCGCTGCACTCCTCCGTCAAGGCGACTGTCTCAAACTCCTCGAGTTTTATTTTCTTTGACAAGATCTCTTTCATGAATTTAACGTAGCTTGGCATTTGTTCCAACGCGTCGGCAAATGGAATGTTAATATGAAGCTTCTTGAACACGTCGAGGAACTTAGAGAATTGCTTGTCCGCCTTTTTCTGCTGTAATCTCTGCGGAAACGGGACGGGTGGCACATATGCCTTCGGGTTATCCGGAAACGTTATCGAAGGTCTCCAATCTTGTGATTCCTCCGTCGCTAAATTTTTCTTCTCCTCAATTTCACTTCTCTTTTCACTCCTCTCGGGCTGGTCAAACACCTCCTTCCCGCTTCTCAAACTGATCGCATTTAGACTTTCTCTAGGATTTGTCTCGGTCGTACTTGGCAATGCTCCCTCCGGGCGGGCTGTCAACACATTAGCAATCTGGCCCAACTGGACTTCCAAGTTGCGAATGGAGGCGGAGTGATTTTGCAATGTCGCTTCTGTACGGGTCATGAATTGACTCGTATTCGCTGCCAATTTCGCAATTGCTTCCTCGAGAGAAACTTTTGGAGCGGGAGGAGGCTGCTGTTGGTTTTGAGTGAATGGAGGCTCGTTCGAGTTCTGTCCATTTCTCCACGAGAAGTTGGGATGATTACGCCACCCCGGATTATACGTGTTGGAGTACGGATTATTTTGCCGGTTTCCATTTCCTACAAACTGAGCTTGTTCAATTTGGGGCTGCTCGAATGGGTTTCCGACTTGGCACTCCGCGCTAGGGTGAAATCCGTTACACCAATTGCAAGACTCAATGGTAACGGGGGAAGGAGCATGCGAAAATGCTTGGAGCTGCTGCGTTAATGCTGCGACTTGGGCTGACAATGTAGATATCGGGTCATTACTCGAAATTTCCATCACTCGCTTCGGCGTTATTCGTTTGGATGGCCATTGATAAGCATTAGCGGCCATAGCTTCCAACAACGAGTGTGTTTCAGCCATCGTCTTTCCCATCAAAGCTCCACCGGCGGCTGCATCCACGAGAGTGCGTGTGGAAGCACTCAAACCATTGTAGAACGTCTGAATCTGAAGCTAGTCCGGAAGGCCGTGATGTGGGCATCTCTGTAACAAATCTTTGTATCGCTCCCACGCCTCGTGGAGCGATTCCATATCATACTGACCAAAGGTGGTGATCTCGTTTCTCAGTCTCGCCGTCTTAGAAGGTGGGAAGAATTTAGCAAGAAAGGCTTGCGCTAACTCAGCCCATGTCGTGATCGAGCCCGGCGGTAAGGAATTCAGCCAAAATTTCGCTTTATCCCTCAAAGAGAAAGGGAAAAGCCGTAATCGGATAGCATCGTCGGTGACATCATTGTTCTTGAACGTGTCACAAATCTCGAGAAAAGAAGTAATATGTGCGTTGGGGTCATCGTTCGGCAATCCATAAAACTGGCTAGCCTGCACCATCTGAATGATCGCAGGCTTGATTTCGAAATTGTTGGCTTGGATTGTTGGACGCCGGATCCCCGAAAAGTTTGCGTTAATTTGCGGCATAGCATAGTCTCGAAGTGCCATTTCCGGTTGAGCTTGCTGCACAATATTATTTCCTCCTTGAATTTCGATATTTTCGGCCATGGTCGCTGTCGTCTGTAACTCTCGTTTCTCCTTCTTGTTCCTTCGAAGAGTGCGCTCGAGTTCGGTATCCAAAGGTAGTAGGCCTTCGTTACCGAGTTTTCTCATGCACTACCCGAAAAATCCTAAAAGGAAAAACAAATAAATAAATAAAATTAAATACACGAAAATAAGTAAATAAAACGTTCAAACTAAGACTAGAAATACTGAAATCTATATTAGCAAAATTTCAATCCCCAGCAACGGCGCCAAAAACTTGTTGCGATTTTTCTTGAACGCAAGTGCACGTTATCGTATACAAGTAATAAAGTGATGAGTGAGTATCGTTCCCACGAGGACTGAATCACTAACTACCGATTTTTGTGTATTCCAGTTTTATTTGAACAATCGAACTTCGGGTAGCAATTAATTACTAACGAAAATTAATAAAAGATTAAACAGTAAAAATGATCGCTGAAGAAAGAGAATCAAATGATGAATAAGTCTAGGATTCTGAATCCACCTTGGTTTATCCGAATTCACTCTCGATTATCTGAAGTTAATGATTTTCCCAATTTTATTGAAGACGAAGATTGCTAATATACTCTACCGCCTCTCCCGAGGTCAATAGATTTTTCTAAAGGCGAATAACGCACTCTATCCCTAGGTGAATTAATTCGTCAATAGGCAAAAAGCATAAAATCTCCAAAAGGCCACGTAGTTCCTATGAGTATATTCCTATCTCATAAGATAAAACGGTCCTCACCAATAGTTCCTCACCAACTCTCCTCTCCCGATTCGAATTGAATGATTAAAACAATACAACTATTGGCCAGATAATTGAAAGCATTAAACACGATTGGGAAAACTCAACAAAAAGGGAATTAAATCTATAATCTCACGCAAATCCGTCAAAACATAGGTTTCATCAAAAATCCTAGATTAGGGTTTTAGCCTGACATGCTAAATAATGAAATACAGAATTAATAGATAAAAGCATGAAAATCAAACGCAGATGAAGAGTTCGGATTCCTCCGTTCTTCTGGCTTCCGCCCTCCGCCTTTGATCTCTTCTGCTTCTCTCGTCTGCGATAATCTTCTGTGTTCTTCCTTTTTCCAAGCCTCCCAAGATGATTAATTAGGGTCTTAAACCCTTATTTATAGTTCTCAACAGTCTCCAAATCGCGTCCGTGTGAGTAGGTCGAGAACTGGCTTTAAAACGGCCCAAATCCGCGCGGAGCACATCAAAACCGCCTTGTGTGCCGCGGCTCACTTAATCTGTGCCGCGGCACATGGCGTGTAATTTAAAACCTGGGCGCTGGGTGTTACGTCTGGGCCGCGGCTCACCTGGACTGTGCCGCGGCACAGAGTACAGTCTACTCTGGTGCCCGCTGGTCCTCTGCGTGTGCCGCGGCCCACTTACCTTGTGCCGCGGCTCACGGCCAAAATTCGCCGTTTTCGCCCGTTTCGCCTCGTTTTAGCTTCCGGACTCCAATCTCCTGACAAACATACAAGATTAAGGCATTAAAAGCTCATTTATGCAATTTTACTCGCCAAAATAATACGAAATAATGATAAATAAGCGTATAAAAATACGCCTAACACAATCCTCGGAAGTGGGTAACGGTTCTTGATAGTGACTTTGTTTAGCTCTCTGTATTCGATAAACAGGCGCATGGGGTTGTCCTTTTTCTTCACAAAAAGTACTGGCGCACCCCATGGTGAAGTACTCGGACGGATCAGTCCACTCTTTAGCAATTCTTCGAGTTGTAACTTTAATTCTTTCATTTCGGATGGTGCCATCCTGTATGGTGCCTTGGAGATAGGCGTCATTCTCGGATCAAGTTCGATCGAGAGATCGACCTCCCGTCGTGGCGGAAACCCTGGTAGTTCATCGGAAAAACGTCTGGAAATTCGCTCACCGCGGGAAGGTTATCAACCGATAGCTGTGATGCGCCCTCCTGAAGAACATAACACCAGTAATACATTTCTCGAGCGTCACAAGATACTCCCGTTGTAAGGAGGTTGAGGGACCCCTTAGTACTGAAGTGTTCTCGACCCCTGATTATGTAAGTGGCACCGTCACGAGTCATAATGGAAATAGTTAGGTGGTAGTTATCTAATATCGTCCTGTGCATCGTCATCCAGTCCATACCCAAAATGACATCTTCATTCTGAAGTGGAAAAACCATGAGATTCGCTGTCCAGCCCTGATCATCGATGCGGATCGGGTAGTTTCGAACTTCCAAATTACCCCCAACTCTGCTACCCTCGGGTAGGTTAACAGTAAAACAATCACAAGGTACACAAGGAAGGTTCAAACGATTAACACATTCCATAGATATAAACGAGTGTGTCGCTCTTGTATCAAACAATACATGAATAGGCTAGGAATTAATAAGAGGTGCACCTGAGACAGCAGGTGCAGTCTGGTCATCGGTAGCCCTCAATTCGAACACGCGGTATGGCAGTGTCCCCGAGGAGGGTGCAGTGCCCCCTCACACACGTCCTCTCCCGGCACCGTATGGAGGGGTTTGGTAAGGTGGAGATCGATAATCGGACACGGCGGGTGCCCTGGATGTCTGTACCGAACCTTGCTGACTATGAGGAGCTGGATTGGGTGAAGAATTGATCCGCGAATAGTAGCGAGACATGTGCCCACTTTTTCCGCATGAAAAACACTGACTCATGGTATGTCCAGTTATGCCACAATTGAAACAGCTTATGTGAAGGGATCGGTCAGATGTGCCATTCTGTTGGTATGAAACCGCTGATTTAGAGGAGAACCCAGTCCCCGAGTTCATTCTACTGGTGCTCCCAGACTGATTAGACGTCTTCTGCTTCTTTTGGTATGCCCGGTATCAGAACTACATCCTCATATGCCCTCAGAGTTGTGTAGTGAAATACGGCTGCATAACGTTGAACATCTTCCGGCAACCGTTGTGCAAGGTGACAAATTCGTTGATCTTCAGATGGAACCATCTGTGAGGCATAGCTTAGTTCGGTCCTATAGGCCCGAATGATTTCTGGTACCGGCAAGTTCTGTAGTCCTGCACTAAAGAAACTCCATGCACGAGCAGTTTGAGCTGACCTGGGGCAGTACTCGTCTCTCAACAGTTTGGAAAACTCGATCCACCCGACTGCTCTGTCTTCCAGCTTGTAGGTCCTCCACCATCGAGCTGCAGTATCGCGGAGCTGGTTGATTCCTAGCGGCACCTTTCGGTTCCCTGGGCAACCAATTACCTCGAAAGCAGTTTCTATTTCAGAAATCTAGTCGTCCACATGTTTATCTCCCGAACTGCCAAATAATGGTGGTCTAGCCTTCAGCATCTCTCCCAGCCATCGGTCCTTTTCGGCGTTCTTCTCCACATTAGTGACTGGTACCCGCTCCACTCGGTTGCCCTAAGCGGTTCCTACTGTAATGGCCTGGGCGAGAGTCTGAATGAAAGCTGGATCTATTCCTCCGTTGTTCTGGTTCTCCGCCTCCTATTCGTTCTGATTATTAGACGGCAGGCTGGTTTCCGTCTGGAACGGTTTCAGCGGTATTTCTGCCTTTCTGCTGGTTCATAGTGGAGCCCTGAGCGTCGTTCACGATTCTCCTAGCCCCACGACGTGCTATTTGTGATAATTATTCGATCTAAAGGGTCAGTTCAGTACAACCGTTATTTGAGTTCTATTGAATTCAAACATCATATCTAATTCTCAAGAAACATACGTGTTTTTCACCTTGAAGGTTTTTAAACATTTTCAAAACATTTTGATGAAACTTTCCACGTGAGTGTTCCGCTCTGATACCATTTTCTGTAACGCCCCCAAAATTTTTCGGGATGCTACAGTGCCGTGAATCCCGTGTGGGACCCACAAGGCAAGTTTTAAAGAGTTTAAAAATTATTCATGAAATAATTTGCGGAAAGTAGCCCCACAACAGCGTAAGTACGAAACGAAATACTTTATAGAAAAACAAGTCTGCGTACGCGGTTATTACATAACGTGGAATGTTTCCAGAATTCAATTTAAGAAATAGAAAAACAAGGCTTCTCCTCAACACTGCTCAAGCCTGACCGGAACCTTAGGGAACATCCTGCACATATTCAATAAATTTGCCTGACATGACGAATTGTGTCAGCCAACCTAGGTCAGACAATACGAACAAAACTCATTGATAAAATCGAATAAATCTGCAGTATAATGTTATTACTTGGTAAGGCAACATATTACAGAATACTCAACATTATCTCATCTATTAGCACATAAACTCCCAATGTCGCAACCAAGGGTCACAGAAGCATCTACACAGGAATACTCCAGACGTGGGTACCATTCAGGTTTTATCCCGCAACACAGTTCCGTACGGTATATCAACATATAAACTCCCAAGGTCGCAACCAAGGGTCACGGAAGTATCTACTCAGGAATACTCCAGACAAGATAAGTAAAACGAGCACAATTCCATAGATAGGGATGCACATTAAATTTTGGAATTTAATATAACATAACCCGAGCAAGGGTTTACTTGCCTCAAGTCCGACGAGAGTTACTCCCTTGATAACACAACGGCTCGAACAACCACACCCGAGAGATCAACCTATTACATATTCGTCGATTAATACATTATGGTGAAAATGACGATTAGCGACAATTTCCCCGTCCCGTTAGGATTCTAAACCTAGTTTGGTTATGACGTCGAAACCAAAATTTCATGTTTTAACCACAATGCGAATTACTAAATTCCTCGGTCCGCCAATTTACAATTTATCATATCGTTAAACAATAATGTTCTAGTACAACATCTCTACGTTACGAAAACGACTTATAACCCCCGTAATTTTACTACTTACTCAAATTTGAAATTCTAGAATCGAACGACTAAGCACAAATCTCCTGAAATCCTAACGTATTCGATAACCTATCCGATTGATAATTGTTAATTAATTCATTAGGGAATTACCAACAGGTTTACAATATGATAATAGGATTATAATCGCAATCCATAACAAGACTCTATGGTGTTGGTGATTTATAAGTTCGATTATGAGTCTTACAATCCAACTACGAGTACTACTACAATTCATTCAAAATACTAGCTTGATAGGTTTCAATTAACAATTGTGATTAGTTTTTACTGGTTCGATCGTTCTCGAAAGTTCTAAACTACCCAAGGCATCCTAAATTTAGTACGACTTATCTAATAACACTGAGATGAATTCAAGATTCGATAAACTTACCTTACTTGACAAGAAACAAAGAAGAACGACGAAGGATGATGAAGAACGGGAGGACAACACCTTCAAAACCTTCTCCGGAGCTTGATCAATCCACTCTACTACGATAATACATGGCTAGGAAGGCTCAAAATTCGATTTGGGGGGGGTTGGAGGACGATTTTCAGATGAGAAGAAGTGTTCAAGGGTCGGAGGAAATGTCATTATATAACATCAGGCCAGCATTACATACGTAATGCCTAAAGTTTTACGTACGTAATCATCGTTACGTACGTTACCGCCTAAGGGCTAACGTACGTAAGTTTTTCTCAGAAGCTACTGCCGAAATGTCATGGTCCATTACGTATATAATGTGTGGCTGAATTACGTACGTAATGATCAGTTGAGTAGTAGTCGTTGTCGCGCAGAAAGTTGCCCTGACCATGCGGGATCGAGAATTCCGTCTGAAGACTGCATTACGTACGTAAAGTCCAAGCTTTAACATACGTAATGCTATAAAAATAGCATACATAGTACTCCTCAAGTAACGTACGTAATGTTCGTTCAATACACTAAGTTATAATATTATGTTTAATCCTTATAACACGACTTCCCTTTAGACTCATCCAGTAATTTCTCAGGGAATAAGACGTTGTCCACCATCATATTCGCACTGATAATTGCTCAGCGACATCAAGGTAAGTCATCAACATATCATCAACATCAAGAAATCACATCACAACACAATTAAGTACTTTAAAGTATTTACATGCCACAACACGGTCTAAACATAATATGCATAAAAGTAAAAGCATCACGATGGGGCACATTTTTTTAATTATTAAAACGAGGTACAAGGTTTTAAACAGTATAGAATACTCGTGGTATTACATATGGTCTATGATTGACCGAAGTCAAATGCACTCCCTTACAGACTCGTGAAATGCAATTATCTCTGCATAGTTCGAGGATGTAGCAACTAGGGTCTGATTGGTAGATCACCAAGATATCGCCGTATTCCCAATGGTGTACACATAACCAGTTTGCAAACGTCCTTTATGCGGGTCAGAGAGATAACCGGCATCAACAAATCCAACTAACATATTGTTAGGATTCTATACATAGGGGGTAAGCTTGCTTGCATTAGCACTTCTGGTAGTCAAGCTGCCATGCTTTGCTGCAATATCAGAGGAAGATCGATGGTCGGTATGCATAGTCTTAAATGCAACAATTCCTTTCGGAATATCGCTCTCTCTTGCATAGGGAAAGAACAATCCAAGATCACTGGAGCATTTCAAGTATCGAAAGATGTGTTTTACTCCATTCCAATGACTTGTCGTGGGAGCGGAGCTAAATCTCGCTAACAGATTTGTAGAGAATGCGATGTCTGGGCGAGTACATTGAGCCAGATATAACAACCGCACCGATTGCACTAAGGTATGGTGTTTCTGCTCCAATGACCTCTTCATCCTCCTTTTTAGGACGAAATGGATCCTTGTTCATTTCCAGATTTCGACCAACCATGGGGGTAGCAAGAGGATGTACCTTGTCCATACTTAATCGCCTGAGCATTTTTTGGACATAGGCAGATTGATGAATGAGTATACCATCATCTCGATGTTCTAGCTCTAAGCCCAAGCAGAATCGAGTCCTTCCTAGGTCTTTCATCTCGAATTCGAATTTAAGGTAGCGGGCCGTTTCATTGACCTCATCTATGGTACCGATAACATTCATGTCATCTACATAGACAGCTACAATCACGAATCCTATATCTATTCTTTTCACAAAAATGCATGGGCAGATATCACTGTTCTCGTATCCCTTCACAATCAAGTATTCACGTAGGCGGTTATACCAATTCCTTCCGGATTGTTTCAACCCATACAGTGGACGATGCAGTTTCACAGCGTAAGCGCTCCGTGGCTTGGAGCTACTTGATTTGGGCTACGAAATCCCTTCGGGGCTTTCATATAAATATCCGTATCTAGATCCCCATAAAGATACGCTGTAACCATCCATAAGCTGCATATTCAGTTTTTCAGACACTACCAAACTGACTAAATAGCGGAAAGTGATGATGTCCATAACGGGATAATATGTCTCCTCGTAATCAATGCCAAGGCGCTGCGAGAAAGTGATCAATGCATGACCTCATTCTTATCATTGTGTTTACGAACAAAGACCCACTTATGTCCAACTGGTTTAACACCCACGGGTACTGGCTCGATACGGCCAAATACCTCACGTTTAGCCATTGAGTCTAGTTTAGCTTGCATTTCATATTTCCATTTCGGCCAATCGGCTCGTCATTGGCATTCAGCAATCGAGTGCGGCTCAGCATCGTCGTCTTCAATAATTTCTTGAGCGATGTAGTAGGCAAAAGCATCATCGACTAGCATGGACTACCTGTCTAATAGTACGTATTCACTCATACATTGTATCGAGATTTCTTTATTCTCTGACATCAACAAAGTTTCCGACGCGTCCATCGATTGTTCCATTGTTGATTCGAGGACATATCCGTAGTCAGAGAAAATCTCGTGTGACGGAGTCACTGTGTCGATAATGAGAGGATTTTGTGCTTCCGTTCCTCTTCTCTTTCGAGGTTCGGTATCCTTTCTACCCACTGGCCTCCTCCTCTTTCGAGCAGGGATAAGAGCAGCCGAAGCAGCCGTCCCACCACTAAGGTCGATGCCGGGGGCATCATTCCTTTGGGAGGTTGAACCTTGCCTTATAACTGGGACTTCTAACCTTGCAGGAACATTTGCAGTCGGAATGGTAGATCTTGTCACTTTCACAGTATCAGTAAAGCTGTCGGGCATCGAATCCGCAACTTTCTGAAGACTGAGAATACGTTGCACTTCTAGCTCAGATTCAGCCGTGCGGGGATCTTGATGAGGAAAAGAGGGATCACACCAGACAATTTCATGGCGTTCAACTGGAATCGTTCGATTCCTCTCTCCCCCTAACGATGGGAAGTTTGTCTCATCAAAGTGACGGTCTACAAATCTTGCAGTAAACAGATCTCCTATCAAATGTTCCAAAGAGCGGATAATTTTAGGCGATTCATAGCCAACGTATATACCTAATCGTCTTTGCGGACCCATTTTAATACGCTGTGGAGGCGTAATTCGCACATAGACTGCACAACAAAAAATGTGTAAGTGTGAAATATCAGGCTCATATCCAGTTACCAACTGGTACGCACTAAACTATTGATTGGCAGTCGGTCGAAAGCGAATAAGTATAGCCGCATGAAAAATTGCATAACCCTTGGCAGAAATCGGCAAGTTGATGCGCAATACCAATGCTCGGGCGATAAGCTGTAACCGCTTAATTATAGCCTCAGCAAGGCCATTCTGCGAATGAACATGGGGGACGATATGTTTAATTTCAATCCCAATCGACATGTAATAGTCGTCAAAGGACTTTGACGTAAACTCACCAGCATTGTCTAATCTTAATGACGAAATTGGAAAGTCGGGGTGGTTAGCCCGTAACTTGATGATTTGTGCTAGGAGTTTAGCAAATGCAGCATTTCTTGTGGATAGCAGAGCGACGTGTGACCATCGTGTCGATGCATCAACCAGAACCATAAAGTATCTGAATTGTATGCACTCTGGTTGAATAGGTCCACAAATGTCCCCTTGAATTCTCTATAAGAAGCGAATATTTTGTGTTGAGTCTTTTGTAAAGGACGAAGAATGTATCAACTTTGCTAGTGAACAGGCTTTACAAAATGATTTATGGGCATTGGAAATTGCCACGGAAGACTCGGGATTTACGAAAGATGCACCGTCAACCTTATCAGGGCATGCGATCTTTAATTCCGATGATACGATATCAGACTCGCTCACATCAATGCCGATATCGAGTGGTGCTTCCAATCATTTTCTGGATTTGAAAAATGGATGACCGTGTGAGTTTTTCAAAATGCAAATCATCATATCGCATTCAGGGTGACCGAGTCTGTCATGCCATAGTTGGTATGCTTCGGAATCACAAAGTTCGTGACTCACAGTGTAGGATTCAATAACCCTTATTGTAGTCTGGTATAAACCACTACTTAGACTCATAAGTTTCTCGAGAACGCGGCGTCTTCCGCATTCTGCCAGAGTAACACACAAAAATTCTATCCCATTCTCACAGTGTGTATCAAGGTGATAACCGTTGGCACGGATGTCCCTAAAACTTAGCAAGGTTCGGTTTGCTCTTGGATCATAGAGAGCATTTGTGACATTAATATGCGTACCATTAGGTAGCAAGAAATGAGCAGGTCCCCTCCCTTGAATTACTTGGGAGGAACCGATCATTGTCAATATCCTTAAATAATTGCCTATTCCGAAAAATAGTGTGGGTTGTTCCACTATCAGCAAGGCACTCAATTTCGCCGCGAGACATCTACAATAAGACATAAAACTCAATTAGTCTTGTGATGAAAGACATAGCGAAAACTCATTAACTTCGAGTTTGGGGAAATTCGACCAAGTTGGTTAGGATCAAAGTTTAGCACAATCGCTGGAGATAATTTCCGCGTAGCTTGACCTTTGTGTTGAAATATAAAACGTAGCGGAAGCTAGTTGGTGAAAATATTTTTATAAACAGTTTTATAAACTAACCAACACAAAAACCGGATCTATTTAGGCTTGTCAATTAATTAACTAAACAAATTAATAAACAATTAAATACACAAATTTACGCCTGGGAGTCGGTAATTTATACCTTTGAAGCGAAGTGGTAGAAGATCCCTTTTGGTCGATTTATCTCCTCTTCGTACTCCTCTCTGATCTTCTTGTATTTCTACCTCAAGATCTTCTAGAGTATATCCCGCCTATATCCGAATGTCGTGTGGGCAGCAATCTACCGGACTAAACTTGGACTGCAATGGGGTCGGCCGAATTTTATTCTCAAGAAACTCACGATTTTTGTTCTCTCTATTTTTCTTGAATATTTTGGTATTTTTAGAAAAATATTGTGTTAACTAAATTATGGAATCCAAGACACAAGTCAAGATCCACAATTTAAACACATAAAAAAATCGATTTTTCTTGGACAATGAAGGTGTGAAAATCGTCCAACACTCATATCCTATTTATAGGTGTTTTGGGATACTCCAGGGACCTTAAGGAGGATATGGTAAGGACTCCCAATAGATATCTTCTTTCTAATATTAGGACTCTTCCTAATATTAAGACTCTATTAATATCAACTTAGTCCACTAAAAAGTTGATATTGCACTTCCTACCAAAATCCCAAATTACGAAATTGGGCTCCTTTTTGAATTAATTAGTTCTCGTGTTTAAGATATTCCATGTCCATTAATTAATTTAAGCTACTGACAGCTTTTAATTGATTAATATATTATACATGAGTATACCACTCGACCTTTATTATTATATCGGAAAATTAATTCCACCTGCAGGGTTTAATATAATAATCCTTTCGAGTGCCTCAAGGGACATGATCAACCCGACTGGTCGGGACACGATTTCTAGCTATAATATTAATTATCATATAAATAATAATATTGCCCAAAATATCGAGCATATTGAGCCAATCATTCTGGCTCTCACCCATGATAAATCAAAGCAATAAATATTAAATATATATAATAAAATATTAATCAATAGAATTAAGAAATAATAATTGTCCGAGATGTACGTTCTTCTTATAGTCAGTACAGAAGAATCTATCTCACATCAATCCTGTTCAACGTATAACGAATACGCTAATATATGCTAACGGTCAAGACCAACCAATCTCAAGCATATACTACAACCTATCACATAACGGTCTAATGTTATATAGGTTGTGAACTAAATATTACTATATAAGGAACCGATAATGTGATCTTCTGTGTGACACGACACACCACATTATCTACAATATAAAGTAATTTAGACTACATTTGCATAACCATAGCGTGAATAAATATGCAAAACATGTGATAATTAAATTAAATATTCTCATAGATAAAGACCGGGAAATTAGGTAATACAAGCATAAAGTATGCTTTGACGTATACAACCCTAACAATCTCCCACTTATATTCAAAGCATGCTTTTGAAGTATACTATCTAGACTATGTCTATCTATCTCCCACTTATACTCAAAGCAATGCCGCCATACATCTCAACCCCATTCCTTCCACATGAAAGAATAAACTAGGTTGTTTCCATATGCAATCTTGAACAACACTACGTTCCCTCGTTTTACAACATTATTTGCGACTGATATGTTTCCTTTCTCTATGGGCTCGTGGTTCCTCCGGGTTTATAAATGCACCAGTATTGCCACAATAAAATTGTGATACTTCTATATAAACCAAGAACCACATCTAAGTCCAACAAAAACATATCTCGAGGTTGACTTAAGTGTAATCCCTCAGGTTGGTACATGTAGATTTCCTTATCTGATTGGAAATCTGAGTTAGTGTAATCCAAAGGATAAAGTTGGTACATGTAGATTACACGCAAAATCTGATATGAATCCCTCAGGTTGGTACATGTAGATTTCCTTATCAAGACTCCCGTTCAAGAACGCAGTATTGACATCCATTTGCCAAATCTCCATATCCAAATGCACAGCTATAGCTAAGAGAATCCGGATCGATTTAAGCATGGCTACTAGAGAAAAGGTCTCATCGTAGTCGATGCCCTCCTTCTGAGTGTAACCTTTCGCAACAAGCCTTACTTTGAAGGTTTCGACCTTCCCTTTCGATCCTCTATTAAGCTTGTAGACCCACTTACTTTCAATGGGTTTTACCCTATTGGGTAGCTCTACTAGCTCCCACACTTGATTAAAATCCATAGATCCCATTTCGGATTCCATTGCTGTTTTCCAGATTCAGCATCCTTGTCTTGAACTGCCTGTTTGTACGTACATGGATCCGTTTCACCCTGGTCCGGGGAGTGGTCCGAAGACGCTCCCACGCCGATGAAACGTTCAGGTTGACGAACAACCCTCCCACTATGACGAGGCATGTCCTTTGTTTGCGTATCCACAATAGTGTCGATACGTGGTACATTAGATGTTTGTACAATTGGTATTGTCGAAATCTCGCCCCTAAGTTCTTCTAGAATGACCTCACTCCTAGGCTTGTGGCTTATTACATAGTCCTCCTCTAAGAACCGGTCATTGGTGCTAACAATGACCTTCTGGTCTTTAGGACTATAGAATAGGCCACCATTCGTTCCCTTCGTATATCCTACAAACACTCTTACTTCTGTACAAGATGCCAACTTATCAGCTTTATTCAGCACGTGTGCTGGTGAACCCCAAATCCGAACATGTCCTAGACTGGGCTTGTGCCCATTCCACAGTTCTGTGGGTGTTTTTGGAACTGATTTCGAAGGCACCAAGTTTAGAATGTACGCCGCTGTTTCCAAGGAGTATCCCCAAAACGAAATAGGCAAATCAGAATAACTCATCATTGACCTAACCATCTCTAATAAAGTATGATTCCTTTGTTCAGCAACACCATTTTGTTGTAGTGTACCAGGCGCTGTGAGCTAGGAAGTAATCCCCTCATATGCCAAGAAATCCAAAAACTCTCCACTAAGGTACTCGCCACCACGATCAGACCGTAGTGACTTGATACTCTGCCCATGACGCTTCTCTGTTTTAGCCTTGAATTCTTTGAACTTATCAAAAGATTCAGACTTACATCGCATCAAATAGATGTATCTATATCTCGAATAATCATCTATAAACGTGATGAAGTATTCGAAACCACCCGTAGCCTGGATGTTCATTGGACCACATACATCGGTGTGTACTAATTCTAATACATTTTGTGCACGATTTCCTTTGTTTTGGAAAGCCCTTTTAGTCATTTTACCTTCTAGACGGGATTTGCAGGTTGGAAATGACTCAACTTGGAGCGAATCCAATGGGCCATCGCTCACCAATCTTTTAATCCTTCTAAGGTTAATATGACCCAATCGTAAATGCCACAAATATGTTAGATTTATGCTCGAAGGTTCTTTTCTTTTATTAGAATTAGTCAAAGAATTAAGTGATTTATAATTGTGCAAGGGAGCTGGTGCAGCATTAATGATATAAAGTTCTTCATTATAAGTACTCCTGCAAACATATTCACCATTTCTTTTAATAATTGCATTATCTTCAAAAGAAATTGAACATCCATCGCGACACAATTTATAAATTGAAATTAAATTCATTCTAAAATCGGGTACCAATACTACATTATTTAGAACTAAAATCCTATCATCAACTTTTAACTGCACGACTCCCACTGCAACATCCTTCATCCTGGAATAGTCGCCCCAGCTTATTGTAATCTCATCCACACTAAATACCTTGGTTGCTTGGAACCCCTGCGAGTCATAGCAAACATGATCAGTGGAGCCCAATTCCACTATCCACGAAGTGATAGAACAGGCCGCCAAACATGTTTTGACTACTAATGCATGAGATGTACCTTTCTTAGGTTAGTCACTATTGAAATGCCCTTTCAGACCGCAATTGAAGAACTTTCCCTTCGGCTTTTTGTTCGCCTCGGGATGAGGAGCCTGCCTTGCCCTTATCTTTGAAGGTTGCCACTTGCTTCTGGCCAACCTGCTTTTTCTTCTTTCCCCATTTGGGTTTTAAAGAAGCAGCACCGATTGCCGCAAGAATTTGATGATAACCTTGTTTGAAGAGACCTTCGACAGACTGAAGCTCTGTCAGAAGTTCCGCCAATGTTTAAGTCCT
The DNA here is from genome assembly GCA_033398695.1 of Orobanche coerulescens. Lineage (NCBI taxonomy): Eukaryota > Viridiplantae > Streptophyta > Magnoliopsida > Lamiales > Orobanchaceae > Orobanche > Orobanche coerulescens. Next base: position 19,806,604 of record CM065805.1, on the reverse strand, counting down.
ACGATTCATATTGTAGTTGAGGCGGAACTACTCAAAGCTTCTTGGTAAATGCCCAAGATAATATCGATCTGCGACTCCGCATCGATAGTTTCCCCCAGTATGCTCCGTTCGTTCAAATGAGACATCATTTTAAGAACATGATCCCTTACTTGGGTCCCTTTAGACATTTGGGTTTTCATCAAAACCCTCATTGCATTTTGCCTAGCCGCCCGGTTCTGATGACCAAACATCTCAGTGAGACTTTTCATCATTTCCGCGGCTGAGTCCATCGTCTGATGCTGATGTTGCAATACATTTGTCAGTGACGCCAAAATGTAACAGCGAGCCATCTCATCAGACTTATTCCATTTCTGGAATTCAGCCAACTCTTCAGGAGTGGCATCCGTTTCAGGTTCTAAAGGACTCTCCTCAGTTCAAATAAATTTATGCCACTCGGCAATCAAGAGAATATCAAGATTTCTTTTCCAGTCGGCAAAGTTAGTGCCATCAAGTTTGTTTTCTTTGAGAATAACAGCTAATGGATTGAAAGACATCTGAGAATAAAATTAAAACACCATTCATCACATAATTCGACACATAATATATTGAAAAACCTTAAAACACAATATATATGCAATCAACCAACACCTTGAAAAACCGCACATGCAAGCCACGATAGTGTGGACATTTACACATACATTTTCAAGTAGATTTTAACGTCTTTAATTTTACTATCTAGCCAAGATGCGTTTTGACAAGTAAAATTAATAGTTGGTTCCTCTTGGACATGTATTTAATTAACATAGACTCCGATGGGGAGCTTATTAATCAATACACCTAAGTGAACACCATAATTTAACAAACCTTAGAATATCATTTAATGATAATAGTCCTACAGATGGAAATGTCCTATCATAAAAAACAATATTCACCTTTTTGTTATCAAATTTGAAGTTTAAAACCAGTGAGCCAATAATTAGCACATCCGATGTGGAGGAAGACTCTAATGTCAACGCGCATGCTAATTATTTCACAATTTAAACCAAATATGGAGGCCAATTTGATTTTGAAAAATCAATTTAAAATCACTTAGTTATTTTGAAAAAATAAGGTTTTTAATTTTCTCGTCCTAACATGCAAGGAAACATATCACGCATACATCCATACATGCCATACATCAAAACAATAAAAACCAATTAAAATAAAAAAATGGATAATTAAATCCAATTATCATGACTTTTATTCCTCGTTTTGAATAACGAGAAAATCGTCGGCTCGTTTGCTCCCACTGCTTCAAGCATCTCGGGGAAAAACGACTAGGACCATCCATCGAACGACCCGAATTCAGACAAGTTGACCCGCTGGCCGCCGCCGACTGGCCCATTGCCGACCGCCATTGCCGCCCGACCCGCCCGAGCTTTGGCGAGCGCAGCCGAGCGATCGGCCGAGACATCTGCTGGCCGAGTCCCGATCGGCAGCCTTCTGGTCTCGGTCGGTTCATCCGATCGGGACTCCTCTTCGCGCTGGAGTTCTTTCTCTTTCTTATTTTGTGTGTTCCAATTCGATTACAATTTTATTCGAAATAAAATACATCGAATTTACAGCAAATTACAAAAAAAAAAATCCTATTCTACCCGTGGATTTTCTCACGGGAAAAACTTATACATGCCTCAAATCCGAACCAAATTACCAAAAAAAATGCGTAAATAAATAAAAAAACATCACATAGCCATGATAATTGGATCATATTCTCCTGCATGATAAATTCTAGCAAAATATTCCAAAAATCATACTACATGAATATTTAATTGCTAGCATATTAATCACCAAATTAATTAAATTGAACAGAACCTAAAGACCGTCTCCGATACCAATTGTTGGAATATAAAGCGCAGCGGAAGCTAGTTGGTGAAAATATTTTTATAAACGGTTTTATAAACTAACCAACACAAAAACCGGATCTATTTAGGCTTGTCAATTAATTAACTAAACAGATTAATAAACAAATAAATACACATATTTACGTATGGGAGTCGGTAATTTATACCTTTGAAGTGAAGTGGTAGAAGATCCCTTTTGGTCGATTTATCTCCTCTTCGTACTCCTCTCCGATCTTCTTGTATTTCTACCTCAAGATCTTCTAGAGTATATCCCGCCTATGTCTGGATGTCGTGTGGGAAACAATCTACCTGACTAAACTTGGACCGCAATGGGGTCGGCCGGATTTTCTTCTCAAGAAACTCACAATTTTTGTTCTCTCTATTTTTCTTGAATATTTTGGTATTTTTAGAAAAATATTGTGTTAACTAAATTATGGAATCCAAGACACAAGTCAAGATCCACAATTAAACACATAAAAAAATCGATTTTTCTTGGACAATAAAGGTGTGAAAATCGACCAACACTCATATCCTATTTATAGGTATTTTGGGCTACTCTAGGGACCTTAAGGAGGATATGGTAAGGACTCCCAATAGATATCTTCTTTCTAATATTAGGACTATTCCTAATATTGAGACTCTATTAATATCAACTTAGTCCACTAAAAAGTCGATATTGCACTTCCTACCAAAATCCCAAATTACGAAATTGGGCTCCTTTTTGAATTAATTATTTCCCGTGTTTAAGATATTCCATGTCCATTAATTAATTTAAGCTACTGACAGCTTTTAATTAATTAATATATTATATATGAGTATACCACTCGATCTTTATTATTATATCGAAAAATTAATTCCACCTGCATGGTTTAATATAATAATCCTTTCGAGTGTCTCAAGGGACATGATCAACCCGACTGATCAGGACACGATTTCTAGCTATAATATTAATTATCATATAAATAATAATATTGCCCAAATATCGAGCATATTGAGTCAATCATTGTGGCTCTCACCCATGATAAATCAAAGCAATAAATATTAAATATATAATTAAATATTAATTACTAGAATTAAGAAATAATAATTGTCCGAGATGTACGTTCTTCTTATAGTCAGTACAGAAGAATCTATCTCACCTCGATCTTATTCAGCGTATAGCGAATACGCTAATATATGCTAATGGTCAAGACCAACTAATCTCAAGCATATACTACAACCCCTCACATAACGGTCTAATGTTATATAGGTTGTGAACTAAATATTACTATATAAGGAACCGATAATGTGATCTTCTGTGTGACACGACACACCACATTATCTACAATATAAAGTAATTTAGACTACATCTGCATAACCATAGCGTGAATAAATATACAAAATATGTGATAAATGAATTAAATATTCTCATAGATAAAGACCGGGAAATTAGGTAATACAAGCATAAAGTATGCTTTGACGTATACAACCCTAATACTTTGTTCACTAAAACAGCAATAACTCCTTCGTTAAGAAGTCTATGGACGAATGGTTAGTTGTTCTGGAAACTAGACTTCCGTATCTTTCTGTCCATAGGTCGTGCACTTTCTGGATCATTAAATTCAGATTGCAGTGCTCGTATCAAGTTGCTATTTTGGTATTTCCCTATTGTTGAGTGATAGAGCAAGGTTGAAACCTTTTTCAAAGGCATTATTGTTGATACAATACTATGGCAATGATGGCCATTGGAGCATTTAAACACTTCAAAATGCATCGGGGTGTTCGATTTATATCTCGACTAATGATCCTTTCGGTAACTCCAACTTGGTAGACTTGCAGAGAAAGTAGGAATATCGGTATAGCTAAGGCTGTTTAAAAACCACTGATTCCGTTTGAAATTTCAAAGTATAAACAAATACCAAGGAAGATGCGCCTAGTCTTGATCAAAAGTTCTGATGAAATCTACCAATGTATCAAATTAACCAAGCAATTCTTTACTGAACAATTATTTTGTAATAAACCAAACGTGTTTTTGAAGGGAAAAATAGAATTCGTTTTTGCACAATCACACCAATTAAAAGAATTTTATTCATCGTGGCCAACTTTATTACATTTATATAAAATCCCAAAGTAGTTCTCGAAATAAAACTAGAAACAAGACAAAACATAACCAAAGCGTAAAAACTAGTCAAACTACAATGATCTAGTCAAAGTCAGCAACATCCAAATATTGGTCTTTGTCCACAATGGTGAGAGAAGGGATCTAATATGGTTCACCTCCGTATTCTCATTATCTTCCTCCATGTAATTTGACTCTTGAGTCAAGTACTGTTTATAGTGCTTGTCGTAGGCTTGGATGTTCTTTGGCGCCTTGCAATTGTGGTAAGTATGCTTCTTTGAGCCGCAAGTATAGCAATTCCGACCTTCTTTTGGAGTGAGTACAATCCCGACGGCAGGAGGTGGTCCACGTGGTTGGGCTCCACTAGGACCCTTGGCCAAGCCACATTGCCTCTTCCACACATTGGAATGACGACCTCATCTTTTCCCTCGCTTGCTCGAGTCATGCACCCTTGGTGCTTGCAAAAACTGAGTAGCATTGCCTTTTCTATTTTGTTGTGGTGCCTTCCTGTGGGTATCCTAATTAACTTCCGGAATCGGCTTCGTACCAGCTGGGCGCGCATTGCTGTTGAGAATGATCGCATCATGGTGCCTTTCTTTTTTCGCGACATGGGAGATAAGGTCACTAAAACTTTTAATTCTCCCTTCCTCATAGGCAACACGCAGCTGATGAGCAATCACACTTGCTCCCATGGGAAATGTGTTAAGAGTCTTCTCGATCAAGTCCTGATCAGAATTCTTGACACCACAAAAACCAAGATCAGCACGAAGATCGAGGATGTCTTGGTTATAGGCCTCCACATTCGCATAATCCAAAAACCGGATTTCCTCCCACTGAAGCTGCAATTCAGGGAAGCGCTGATCATGCACATTATTAAACCGTTGTTCGAGTGTCCCATAGTTCTTTCAGAGTTTGAAAATTCATGTAACACTTTTTCAACAGTGGATGTATATGTCTACGCAAGTACATCAGTGCATTAGCCCTGGTTTTCTCGCTCGGTTCTTGAGCGGTAGGCTCATCTGAGACCCACCTATAGTACTCCTTACCAGCATGGTCAAGGATGTCGAACTCCGGGTGAACATTGGAGCTTTGTGTCATCTACAAGATATAAACAAGAAGAAGTTAGTCTTGTTGGATTGACAATGTAAACGGTCACAATCGATGCTTTTAAAAGCGTGTAACATAACTGTTACTCGATGTACTTCCCTTAATTGTTGTTTAGTAGAGTCGACAAAAATGGTGATATCAAATCGCACCCATATACGTGGTGTATGCAATAACCACAAGTATCGACTTTCAACAATTTCGTGACTCCCCCAGGACCATCACATAGTTTTCTTCGACACGCAGAGATACCGACTTCTCTCGTAGTCTCATCCACCGCAAAGTAGCGTGGGAGATAAAGAACCCAATAACCTATGCCCCCCCCAAAAAAATTCCCAAAACAGAGAATTGAATAGGGACAAGTTCAAATAATTACCTCGATTATAAAATTAGGCACGTGAAATGGATGAATTTGTGGTGTGCTTCGGTCTACCGATTGGTACTCGATGCGATGACGTGAAACCGGGGGCGCAGTTTTGGTGGTTTCAGAAAATAAATTAAGTCGATGTTCGGGTCTTTGGTCCGAGATTCTGAACCGGGTTAAACTGGCTGGGCTGGATCGGGTCGTGGTTGTGGATGTCTGGGATGGAGCTGGTCGGATCGCGGTTGGGTTGGATCAGCAGTGTTCGGTCAGTGTCGAACGGGATCTGGCACAGGCGAGTTGCGGTCGCGGCTGGGCTGGATCGACAAGCACCGGACGGGATCTAGTCGGCACAGGCGAGTTTCGGTCGCGACTGGACTGGATCGGCAGGCCCTGGATGGGATCTGGTCGGCACAAGCGAGTTGCGGTTATGGCTGGGTTGGATCGGCAGGTACCGGATGAGATCTGGTCGGCACAGGCGAGTTGCGGTCGCGGCTGGGTTATGTCGGCAAGCACCGGACGGGATCTGGTCGGCACAGGTGAGTTGAGGTCGGTACCGGTTAGGATCGATCATGGTCTGGGCGGAGTGGAAGTGGTGGCGTGCGGCAAGATGCGGCAGTGGTCGATCTGGGTCGATCGGTGTTCTGGCAGGGTCCGGCAATGATCGGATGTGGTCGATTTGAGTCGACCGGTGTTCCGGCAGGGGTCCAGCAGTGATCGGCTGTGATCGATGTGAGTAGATCTGAGGTCCGGTAGGGTTCCGACAGTGATTGGATGTGATCGTCGTTGGTCGATGGTGGTCCGGCAGTGTTTGGTGGCGGTGATCGGCTAGGGTTAAGGGCCGATTTTTTCCGGAATTTGTAAGATTTTCTCTAGCTACGTGCTGATAACGTGTTTAAGGAGAAAGTAAAAGACTGTAAATACGAGTCAATCAATTATCTTCATAACACTGATAGAGGGGCCTTTATATAGGCATTACAATGAGAGTCCTTCCATACATAGGATTCCTACTGTTGTTTAATATTATTTTATCCGAATTATATTGTACAGCGTGGAATCTCTACAGTATGGATAAAATAAATGAAGGATTGAGAGATCTGTATTGGTATAATTGTCGTATTTAGTCGACAATTGCATTTGAGGATATAGTGCGTCGTGTATACGTATCTAATATGTCGAGACATTGGACAAGGATAGCTGAAAATGGCTAAGTGTAGCATTATTAGCGCACGCTAATATACATGCCTAGCGCACGCTATCGCACAGGCATAGCGCACGCTAATGGTAAAGGATAGCGTACGCTAGTACAGACCAGATCAGAGGAAATCTACGTGTGGACCCGGTCACTTTCGGCGCATGTGCCGACGAGGTTAACAAATGTTTCTTATGAAGGATTAGCGCACGCTAATGCATGTTGATTAGCGCACGCTAATCAGATCGGTCCAAAGGAATCTTGGCTTTGTCAGGATACTTTCGGCATGTGGGGACACGGGGGTAGGTGCAGACTGTAGCAAGTCAACTATGAGTAGCGCACGCTGAAGGCTTGCGTATGCTAGATAGAGGCATTTACATACGCTATTGCATGGGGATTGCATACGTAAATCATTGTATGTAGTAAGGCAGTAGCCTCTGGACTGCGATAGCGCACGCTAACAAAGACAGTTAGCGCACACTAAGCATGTAATGTACGTTAAATGAAGATGTTAGCGTACGTTAATAACGTACATTATATATATAAGTGCAGTTGGCCATTATTCGTCATTTCCATCCTTTTCTTCATGTGAAACGATAGAGAGGGTTCTTAGAGAGATGTTTGAAGTTCCAAACACTGGATTATGGTGGAGTTAATTATCCATAACAATATTAAGCTTGGAATCGATTGGAAACGGATTCAAACTTGGGATTCAATCCATTCCTTCAAAAAGGTAATCACTCTTCATCTTTGAATTTCGTTTTGGATTGAATGTTGATATTCTTGAGTTGATGATTATTATATAAACAAGTTTACAAGCATGATTATGAGATGGATTACCGGAGTATGATGATATTAATATGATTTGGGTGATTTGAATTGTATAGTTCATTTTCTTGAGATAAGTTGGTTAATCCCCCTTCTCCTTTGCGGATCTTGATGTCATTGATGATGATTAATCTCTGTAATGTGAGGTTAGGGAAGTGTTGTTAGGATTCTTGGTGTTCATGATGTTGATATTTGAGGAAGAAGATGATATGTGAATATATGAATTGGATTAAGAGTTGGATGATTACCTATATGTTAAAGGATATCGGATTTCGTTGTTTTGATAGCTATGAATATGGTTTCGAATCACATAGTATTCTTGATAATCGCCATATGTTGATCGGAATATGAAAAACATGCATCTGTACAGCATTAGCGCACGCTAAGCTTACGGGCTAGCGCACGCTAACGGGAGCTACTTAGCACACGCTACGTTATGCGTTTAACGTACGCTAAGTAGGCAGACAATGCAGTATTTTGGTGTTGTGGTTGTGAATTCGTACTGGTTTGAGTTGGATTGTTCAGACTTATGTTTAACCGAGATGTCGTAGAACCGTTGGGTTTGTGGATTGGTTGTCGGTTATTGATTGATATCGGATTGTTGTTTATTGATTATTGCCATAGGTTGTGGTAAGTGATCGGTGATTAGAACCATGCTTTGCGGTCGTATTTGAGAATGTTCGTAGATTGCATTGATCAGGGCCGAGGGACTTGTAGATGACGGCAATGGATTTGGTAACGACTTTATCGGTATCGAGGCAAGTTATTACTTGCTCAGTTATAATGTTTAATAAATAATTTCAGTTTCATTTCGTTTATAATGCATATAGCAATGATTATATGTTGTCTTTCCGATTCTGGAAGTTAAATCGTACTGTATATGATTTATTTCGGTTATTGGCATATTCAGGTATCGAGGTTACATTATGGTAAAGATGAGGATATGAGTATCTATACTTCATTGTATGTTTGGATCGCCGAGCATTGAGGATAATCGCCGGTGATGATTTGACATCGAGATTGCTCCTGAAGGACTCGGGACAAGTATCTTAGTTTGATTCGGTTTAGTGTTGATGATGTTGATCATGCAGGTTGTCATTCATGTTGCTGAACATGAAGTCATCCTAGTTGTTTCATCATAGTGTTGTTCATGTTTTGATTCATATGTTGTTCATGTTGATGAACATATTGAGTTGCATATGTGTATGCATAATTGTGTTTATGTTGTAAATGATTTGATGGGATCATGAGGATCTATGCTGACGGCGCTGGATCGGATGTCCACCATGCATTGGTTCGACGGGATCATCATGGGGATCTATGTTGAGGGCGCTGGATCGCTGGACAGGTTTTCCACCATGCGTTGGTCCGACGGGATCATCATGAGGATCTTTGCTGAGGGCGCTGGATCGTTGGATTACCCAGTATTGTGTTGATGGAATCATGTGGATTCGCATCGTTGGTTTTATATGTGTTGTTGTGCATATATATATTGTTGGTTATCCACCTCATGTTGATCTAGTAGGATCATCAGGGGATGTATGCTAAGGGCGCTGGATCATGGGATTTCCATTGAGTATACACAGTTGTTATTGTTTTGAGCATATTGACGTGGTCATATGAGTATGCATTTGTAGGTCTTGTGTTAGGACCGTGTTCGTACGTTGCATTGATCTGATCTCGGATTAGACTGACATGATTGTCGTGGTATTGTGCATCTTGAGGTATGTTCCGTATTTCCCTTGGTTGTTGTCTTTTGATGGACAATCGATTATTGTGTTGAGATGTGATGATGTCACCCGATGGATTGGGATTGGACCGAGTTAGCAGAATTCGTAAAAGTGAGTTATGATGATGTTTTAAGAACCTTGGGTTCCATTTGAGATACAGTGCCGATGATTAGATATGAGCTTACCGTGTTGTTGAGGATACGAGATGTGAATCTTGGTAAAGTTATGACGATAATATTACATTGGTCGTATTCTTATTTTGTATTCTCATTGGTATGTATTTATTGATGTGATGTGATTGTTATCATTGTTGGATATTATGACTGACCCCGTCGTGGGCTTTATTTTTAGGTTTTTAGTTTATCGAGCTTGTAGCGGTCGTGGAGAGATGATATTCTCGGAGGATACTGGCTAGGGCATGTTTTTGTGAATTGAGTTTCCTGATCAGTTGTTGTTTTCCGCTGCTAGAGTATTTCAATTGTTTGTCTTTTCCGCTGCGTGAGTATTTTTAGTGGCCTTTTGGTTTCTGGTAACTTGAGTTACTTTGGCAAATCGTTTTCTAAACTATTGAGTTTCGGTTGTTTGGCCTTGTGGTTTCAAATGAGTTTTTATGACGTTTTTGTTAAACGGGTTTTGTAAAGTTTTCGAATGTTTTTAAGAGATAGTACCGTTGTTAGCCTCTTGGGCGTTTGTTAGTGTTTGAGAAAATTTTCTTTAGCCTTGTAGGTTCCATCTCGGGGCCCACGACGCTGTAATATTCCCGGTCGGATCTGGGGGTGTTACAGAATATGGTATCGGAACTTAGGTTGAGAAAACCTAGGCAGTCGGGTCAAGTCGAGTCGTGTTTTGTCGCGTCATTCGGGTTGTCGATTGACAAATATTAGAGCCGTGAGTTTTGTTGTCCACTCGGGCTTGTGCGTTATGTGATTTACCAGCGTAGTACTGGGGTTGTTGCGAACTTTTCCAAATGGTATTAACGTGTATCTTAAGATAGACATGTGTCGTGTTCTCGAGTTGAACTGAGTTTGCAAATTGTGTGTTTTGAAAATATTTGTGTAGAGTATTTTCTAGAATTGAGACATGTGCCAGTATCACAGGGAATCGTCGGCTTCACGGTCTGTAAGTATTTGGGATTTTCGAATTGCATTGAGATTTGTTGCAATTTTAAGTTGATATGGTTTGAGGTTCAGAAAGATATTATGCGTTACAGTATGAGGTGACAGAATTGAGACAGGATTGATATCTTGAGAAGTTATGATTTTTGGAAATCATTATGTCGGTTAAATTTTGGAAATGGAGTTGTGTATTTGGGAAGAGGACTGTGGATTGTTGAGTAGAACATGTAGTCATGTTAGTTCATTTTGAGATATATGAAACTGTTTTTGAGCATTTGAAAAGGATACTTTTCAAAATGAATGTTTTACGAAAAATGATTTTTGGGCCGAGACCCAATTAAATTTGAGATAGTTTTATAACTCAGGACTTGGGGTCAAAAATGTTTTCTACTTTTTAAACTTCCTGTAATATGGAACGAGATACGGGCTGAGACCCTAATGTTTCAAAAGGCTTTTATGTTTTCTTAAAACTCCCGAGATGTATAAAACACTTTACCAATCGTTTATCTATTTTATTTCCGCCTTTCGAGATTTTGGTTTACTTGTTCAAATGAGACTCCTCAGGTAGTCTTTCGTTGTGTATGATTTATTAATTATTCAATGTTTTGGCATAGCATAGTTGAGGTGATCTAGGAAGGGTTAATGGTTGATGTTGCGAGTCATATGTGGAAGAGGAGTTTTTATCGGAGTCTATATATTGAGATTTTGGAACTCTATCGTGTGGTTTTCCGATGGAATATCAGTGGATATTAGTGACAAACCGAATTGGTATACAGGAGTATGGATGTGGTCAATCATTTGCATAGTTTTTATTTTAAAACTCCAAAATCGTGTGGACTCAAAGGAAACTGTTATCGAATACTTGGCATTAGCGAGCCAGTTTAATTTTTCGAAAATTGATTTCGTGGTCTTGCGAAAATTTATGTTTTGAATTTTGAAATTCTTGAAAGAACTTTCGAAAATTTGTCTTCTTAACGAGACTATATGATTTCAAACTGGTTTTGAAAATGTGACTGATATACATACGCATTCAGTGCATAGTGCATATCATGGTGAAGTTATGAGTGGGACTCACGAATTGGATAAGACATCAGTATGGTACGAGGAAAAGAGATTCGAACTTCAGTATGGTAGTTTGGTTATCCATGGATGATTGGTTGAATTACCGGATAAGATAAATATGCTGCGTGATGTAGATTCATGCACAGGATGTAATTTTGGAACTTTGGATTTTGAGAAACCGGGACATATGTGCTATGTGATTCTATTGGTATGGTAGTAGCGCGATTTTACAATAGTGTTTTTTGAATGATTTCTTTGTGAGCGTAGATTTGGGGATGATGACCCCATGCTGGTTGTTTTGGGTAATGATTGGTCGTTCCCACTCCATGTATGATTTGGTATGTTCGTCGATTTGCGATTGGCTGTTCGTATGCCGAGGAGTATGTTCACTGGTCGATTGTGTTTCGTTGAGATCCATTGTATATAATTTGTTTAACGTTTTGAGAATTCTACTCTTTGGTATATCGATCTCTGTGGTTCTGTATTCATCGTGTTGGAGCTTACCGTGTGAAGGTATTCTCTATTACCGTTGATCGTTCGTTGGTTATATTGGAGTTTATCATGTTGATGATATTCTCGATTGTGTTTTGACCTCTGGTTGGTCATATTGGAGTTTATCATGTTGATGATATTCTCGATTGTGTTTTGACCTCTGGTTGGTCATATAGGAGTTTATCATGTTGATGATATTCTCAGCTGCGTGTCAACCTTTGGATTGCTCGTATTAGAGTTTATCATGTCGATGATATTCTTGGTTAATTTATTAGTTTATCATTGCTAGTGATCATCTGAGCATTCAGATTTTGTGTCGATGTTTTGGGACTTGTTGCCATTGCTTTGGGCAGTTGTTTCACATATGTATCGTACACTTTTGGTTTTTCAGCAGGTTGGGACTTGATTGTATAATCAGGCAGACGAGATTTAGCACGGATAGATCATTTCATCCGAAGATGATATATTTTGTTGAGATCCATGGAATTTTGATTGTAAGCGTATTGAGGCTTTATGGTGGAGTCACTTGCTAGTATCTCAGGAGATCATCGACTATTGTGCATTTGTAAGTGTACCGTTTTGGTTACTCGTTAATAATAATGATTGATTGCTGTCGTGATGGTTTCGGGATATTTTGGTTTAACAGTTTGTTTTTTTATGACGTATTGCAAGTTTCGAGGCCGAAACTTATTTTAAGTGGTGTAGAATGTAATATTCGAAATTTCTACTACTGTTGTTTAATATTATTTTATCCGAGTTATATTGTACAGCGTGGAATCTGTACAGTATGGATAAAATAAATGAAGGATTGAGAGATATGTATTGGTATAATTGTCGTACTTAGTCGACAATTGCATTTGAGGATATAGTGCGTCGTGTATACGTATCTAATATGTCGAGACGTTGGACAAGGATAGCTGAAAATGGCTAAGTGTAGCATTATTAGCGCACGCTAATATACATGCCTAGCGCACGCTATCGCGTAGGCATAGCGCACGCTAATGGTAAAGGATAGCGCACGCTAGTACAGACCAGATCAGAGGGAAACGTGTGGACCCGGTCACTTTCGGCGCATGTGACCACGAGGTCAACGGGTATTTCTTATGAAGGATTAGCGCATGCTAATGCATGTTGATTAGCGCACGCTAATCAGATCGGTCCAAAGGAATCTTGGCTTTGTCAGGTTACTTTCGGCATGTGGGGACACGGGGGTAGGTGCAGACTGTAGCAAGTCAACTATGAGTAGCGCACGATATGGCTGAAGGCTTGCGTACGCTAGATAGAGGCATTTACGTACGCTATTGCATGGGAATTGCGTACGTAAATCATTGTATGCAATAAGGCAGTAGCCTCTGGACTTCAATAGCTCACACTAACAAAGATAGTTAGCGCACGCTAAGCATGTAATGTACGTTAAATGAAGATGTTAGCATACGTTAATAACGTACATTACATATATAAGTGCAGTTGGCCATTATTCGTCATTTCCACCCTTTTCTTCATGTGAAATGATAGAGAGGGTTCTTAGAGAGATGTTTGAAGTTCCAAACACTGGATTATGGTGGAGTTAATCATCCATAACAATATTAAGCTTGGAATCAATTGGAAACGGATTCAAACTTGGGATTCAATCCATTCCTTCAAAAAGGTAATCACTCTTCATCTTTTGGATTGAATGTTGATATTCTTGAGTTGATGATTATTATATAAACAAGTTGACAAGCATGATTATGAGATGGATTACCGGAGTATGATGATATTAATATGATTTGGGTGATTTGAATTGTGTAGTTCATTTTCTTGAGATAAGTTGGTTAATCCTCCTTGTCCTTTGTAGATGCTGATGTCATTGATGATGATTAATCTCTGTAATGTGAGGTTAAGGAAGTGTTGTTAGGATTCTTGGTGTTCATGATGTTGATATTTGAGGAAGAAGATGATATGTGAATATATGAATTGGATTTAGATGATTACCTATATGTTAAAGGATATCGGATTTCGTGGTCCGGAAGTGTTTGGTGTCGGTGATCGGCTAGGGTTAAGGGCCGATTTTTTTCGGAATTTGTAAGATTTTCTCGAGCTACGTGCTGATATCGTGTTTCAGGAGAAAGTAAAAGACTGTAAATACGAGTCAATCAATTGTCTTCATAACACTGATAGAGGGGCCTTTATATAGGTATTACAATGAGAGTCCTTCCATACATAGGATTCCTACTGTTGTTTAATATTATTTTATCCGAGTTATATTGTACAGCGTGGAATCTCTACAATATGGATAAAATAAATGAATGATTGAGAGATCTGTATTGGTATAATTGTCGTACTTAGTCGACAATTGCATTTGAGGATATAGTGCGTCGTGTATACGTATCTAATATGTCGAGACATTGGACAAGGATAGCTGAAAATGGCTAAGTGTAGCATTATTAGCGCACGCTAATATACATGCCTAGCGCACGCTATCGCACAGGCATAGCGCACGCTAATGGTAAAGGATAGCGTACGCTAGTACAGACCAGATCAGAGGAAATCTATGTATGGACCCGGTCACTTTCGGCGCATGTGCCGACGAGGTTAACAGATGTTTCTTATGAAGGATTAGCGCACGCTAATGCATGTTGATTAGTGCACGCTAATCAGATCGGTCCAAAGGGATCTTGGCTTTGTCAGGTTACTTTCGGCATGTGGGGACACAGGGGTAGGTGCAGACTGTATCAAGTCAACTATGAGTAGCGCACGCTGAAGGCTTGCGTATGCTAGATAGAGGCATTTACGTACGCTATTGCATGGGGATTGCATACGTAAATCATTGTATGTAGTAAGGCAGTAGCCTCTGGACTGCGATAGCGCACGCTAACAAAGACAGTTAGCGCACACTAAGCATGTAATGTACGTTAAATGAAGATGTTAGCGTACGTTAATAACGTACATTATATATATAAGTGCAGTTGGCCATTATTCGTCATTTCCATCCTTTTCTTCATGTGAAACGATAGAGAGGGTTATTAGAGAGATGTTTGAAGTTCCAAACACTGGATTATGGTGGAGTTAATTATCCATAACAATATTAAGCTTAGAATCGATTGGAAACAGATTCAAACTTGGGATTCAATCCATTCCTTCAAAAAGGTAATCACTCTTCATCTTTGAATTTCGTTTTGGATTGAATGTTGATATTCTTGAGTTGATGATTATTATATAAACAAGTTTACAAGCATGATTATGAGATGGATTACCGGAGTATGATGGTATTAATATGATTTGGGTGATTTGAATTGTATAGTTCATTTTCTTGAGATAAGTTGGTTAATCCCCTTTCTCCTTTGCGGATCTTGATGTCATTGATGATGATTAATCTCTGTAATGTGAGGTTAGGGAAGTGTTGTTAGGATTCTTGGTGTTCATGATGTTGATATTTGAGGAAGAAGATGATATGTGAATATATGAATTGGATTAAGAGTTGGATGATTACCTATATGTTAAAGGATATCGGATTTCGTTGTTTTGATAGCTATGAATATGGTTTCGAATCACATAGTATTCTTGATAATCGCCATATGTTGATCGGAATCTGAAAAACATGCATCTGTACAGCATTAGCGCACGCTAAGCTTACGGGCTAGCACACGCTAACGGGAGCTACTTAGCGCACGCTACGTTATGCGTTTAACGTACGCTAAGTAGGCAGACAATGCAGTATTTTGGTGTTGTGGTTGTGAATTCGTACTGGTTTGAGTTGGATTGTTCAGACTTATGTTTAACCGAGATGTCGTAGAACCGTTGGGTTTGTGGATTGGTTGTCGGTTATTGATTGATATCGGATTGTTGTTTATTGATTATTGCCATAGGTTGTGGTAAGTGATCGGTGATTAGAACCATGCTTTGCGGTCGTATTTGAGAATGTTCGTAGATTGCATTGATCAGGGCCGAGGGACTTGTAGATGACGGCAATGGATTTGGTAACGACTTTATCGGTATCGAGGCAAGTTATTACTTGCTCAGTTATAATGTTTAATAAATGATTTCAGTTTCATTTCGTTTATAATGCATATAGCAATGATTATATGTTGTCTTTCCAATTCTGGAAGTTAAATCGTACTGTATATGATTTATTTCGGTTATTGGCATATTCGGGTATCGAGGTTACATTATGGTAAAGATGAGGATATGAGTATCTATAGTTCATTGTATGTTTGGATCGCCGAGCATTGAGGATAATCGCCGGTGATGATTTGACATCGAGATTGCTCCTGAAGGACTCAGGACAAGTATCTTAGTTTGATTCGGTTTAGTGTTGATGATGTTGATCATGCAGGTTGTCATTCATGTTGCTGAACATGAAGTCATCCTAGTTGCTTCATCATAGTGTCGTTCATGTTTTGATTCATATGTTGTTCATGTTGATGAACATATTGAGTTGCATATGTGTATGATTGTATTGTTTATGTTGTAAATGATCCGATGGGATCATGAGGATCTATGATGAGGGCACTGGATCGGATGTCCACCATGCGTTGGTTCGACGGGATCATCATGGGGATCTATGCTGAGGGTGCTGGATCGCTGGATAGGTTTTCACCATGCGTTGGTCCGACGGGATCATCATGGGGATCTATGCTGAGGGCACTGGATCGTTGGATTACCCAGTATTGTGTTGATGGAATCATGTGGATTCGCATCGTTGGTTTTATATGTGCTGTTGTGCATATGTATATTGTTGGTTATCCACCTCATGTTGATCTAGTAGGATCATCAGGGGATCTATGCTTAGGGCGCTGGATCATGGGATTTCCATTGAGTATACACCGTTGTTATTGTTTTGAGCATATTGACGTGGTCATATGAGTATGCATTTGTAGGTCTTGTGTTAGGACCGTGTCCGTACGTTGCATTAATCTGATCTCGAATTAGACTGACATGATTGTCGTGGTATTATGCATATCGAGGTATGTTCCGTATTTCCCTTGGTTGTTGTCTTTTGATGGACAATCGATTATTGTGTTGAGATGTGATGATGTCACCCAATGGATTGGGATTGGACCGAGTTAGCAGAATTCGTAACAGTGAGTTATGGTGATGTTTTAAGAACCTTGGGTTCCGTTTCAGATACAGTACCGATGATTAGATATGAGCTTACCGTGTTGTTGAGGATACGAGATGTGAATTTTGGTAAAGTTATGACGATAATATTATATTGGTCGTATTCTTATTTTGTATTCTCACTGGTATGTATTTATTGATGTGATGTGATGTGATTGTTATCATTGTTGGATATTATGACTGACCCCATCGTGGGCTTTATTTTTAGGTTCTTGGTTTATCGAGCTTGTAGCGGTCGTGGAGAGATGATATTCTCGGAGGATATTGGCTAGGGCATATTTTTGTGAATTGAGTTTCCTGATCAGTTGTTGTTTTCCGCTGCTAGAGTATTTCAATTGTTTGTCTTTTCCGCCGCATGAGTATTTTTAGTGGCCTTTTGGTTTATGGTAACTTGAGTTACTTTGGAAAATCGTTTTCTAAACTATTGAGTTTCGGCTGTTTGGCCTTGTGGTTTCAAATGAGTTTTTATGACGGTTTTGTTAAACGGGTTTTGTAAAGTTTTCGAATGTTTTTAAGAGATAGTACCGTTGTTAGCCTCTTGGGCGTTTGTTAGTGTTTGAGAAAATTTTCTTTAGCCTTGTGGGTTCCATCTCGGGGCCCACGGCGCTGTAATATTCCCGGTCGGATCCGGGGGTGTTACAGGTAAGACATCTAATAGGATCCTACTACCTCTAGAAGGATCTAGAACCTTCCATCTATGTACCTCCTACAACCAGTATTAGGTAAGACACCAATAAGGGAAGAATATCCAGGAACACAATTATAATTATTATTGATTAATAATAATAGTAATACTAATATTGATTATAAAGCTAAACTGAACTGAACTTAACTGAATTGTGATAAACTGAACTGAACTGAAATATGCTAAAATAGCCCGAAAGAAAAGATTCTTAGAGGATATTCAGTTTGGATTCTTATAAACGTATGTCAAAGCCATAAAAATATGACAGTATTGAGTAGAAACTTTTTATTAATTTTAACAAGTCCATCATAGTCCGCGTGTATTCAAAAAGTATATGATATAATTCAATGTTTATCATTGTTCGTTAACGGCCGATTCAAGGCATTGTGATACTCGTTATTAATGTCATTGTCGATAGCCGGTTCGCGGTACCGATGTATCGATTGTTGTTAATATTGATGTCAATCTAAGACATCATCGAGATCATTGTTATTCCTGTTGGGGTTGTCATTAAAATTGTATTGGCCGATTAAAGGCATTGGCGTATTCATTTCTCATCTTCGTCGTCGGTCACCGATTAAAGGTGCCGAGGCATCCATCGTGTCATTGTTATCGACTGGCCGTTCTCAGGCAAATCGAAATGTTCAATCACTCAGTATATCATTGCTATCGATTGACCGTTCTAAGGCAATCGAGGTATTCAATCATTCATCATATCATCTGCATCGATTGGCCATTCTAAGCCAATCGAAGCGCTCAATCATTCATGGAATCATCCGCTGCATCATTGTTATCGTGTTGGCCGATTCAAGGTAGCACACTAACATTCTCATGAATTCGGTAATCTACGCATCGTTGTCATTTGTGATTAATTATATTTTGGAGGCTAGTCTCGGCTAGTGCTTATTATGGGTAAGTTTGGGGCTTGAACCTTCGCGGTTGTCTTCCCAACACCTACAACTCAGTAGGTCACGGTCGTGTTTATGACTTCATTATGGGTAAGTTTGGGGCTTGAACCTTCACGGTTGGCTTCCCAACACCTACAACTCAGTAGGTCACGGTCGTGTTTATGACCTTATTATGGGTAAGTTTGGGGCTTGAACCTTCGCGGTTGGCTTCCCAACACCTACAACTCAGTAGGTCACGGTCGTGTTTATGATCTTATGGGTAAGCTTGGGGCTTGAACCTTCGCGGTTGGATTCCCAACACCTACAGCTCAGTAGGTAACGGTCGTGGTTATGACCTTATTAGCCCTCATTAACTATAGCTTCGGGCTGTTCTGGTTTCATGTGATTGTGATATTTGACAGCTTCGGCTGAGTGGCTTTCAGGCCTTTGTGATTGTCTCGATATTTCATTGGAGCCTTCGGGCATTGTGATTCATAATTAATTCAGTTCTGGTTTGGTTCATATTCGTGTAATTCATTGTGGTGTTCTATAATTATGATTTCGCCGTTGGGCATTTACGTTCTAACCTGTCGAACAGGTATTAATAGTATGTCGTGGGCATAGTATTTCACGAATGCTTGGTTCTTACATTGGTTTGTGAGCACCTCGTATTATTATTATCATTGTACCGTTTCATTCTGCCTTTGGATGCATATCATGTTATACATGTATTTGATGTTCATTATCTGGATGACTGACCCCGTGGGGGTGGAACACGTTTTCATGTTTTAGGTGCTTGCGATGAGAGAGTTGAGACACAGGGGCATGACGATGGCGACGAGGCATTCGAGCGATACTAGTCCGAGTTGTTCGATGTCGGTCAGTCAGTGGGAGTGTACTCCAGTCTTGTCAGTTGTTGTCGTGTTGTATTACCCGAACAGATGTTCGTGGATGTTGTTGTATTTCATTTTTGGCCATGTAGGCCACTTTTGTCGTTGAAATTCCTTATCGGAATATTGTGTCGGATGTCATGGTAGGGACTATGATTTTCCCTTGTTGTTTAATTTAATGTATTTTAGTCATGTTCGCCTGGTGGATCTCCTGGCGTGGGGTCCACGGCACTGTAATAACCCAATAGGATTTGGGGGTGTTACAGAAGATGGTATCAGAGCTTTTGGGTTGTGAGATACCCTGATATGTGAGTTATGTGGCTCTACCGATGCGGTAGTAGTGGGACTGTCAGGTTATGACAATCTGGACATTGGGTTTTTGTGAGTCGTAATATTAGTACGACTGCACGAGTCATTCATTCATCGAGTCGTCGTCAGTGAAGACTAGTATCGTGAGACCTCGAAGCTTCGTATGACCTGTGTAAGGACTCTATTCTCTTTATGTTCATACATTCATCATATCATTAATTGTTTATGTTTGTTGAAACATAAATGTGATATTAGTGTTGTGATTGATTCATGACTAATTGTTTTGGAGCACGTGTGACTTGTGTAAGCATTAAGGATCAACTCATTCATCAGTTAATAATCCTCAATCATCATTTTGATCTCATCACTCAGTCAATATCATTACTCAGATAATTCATTCATCACTCGGTTAATTCATTCATCACCCAGTCAATATCATTGCTCAGTTAATTCATTCATCACTCAGTCAATTCCTTCATCACTTAGTCAATCTCATTGTTCATATTAATTCGTTATCACTCAGTCAATCTCATTGTTCAATTAATTCATTAACCATCCAGTCCATCTCACGGTTCAGTTGTTGATCTTGTGAATCAAATTTTCAACCTTGTTAACTTGTTCAAGGTAATCATTTCGGGAATTTCATCAGATAGTCTTGTTACCTCACTTGATCTTTCATGCGATCTTATCATATTCCGGCGTCATGTCGATGATCATTTCATTGCATTATTAATACATTCACTGTGTTAGAGCGTGTATGCTCATTGTTATCATTCCGTATCATAATCATAATGTGATATTCATGCGGGATCTATAATCATCATGTGGCTTTCCTGCTCCAGTATGGATAGAGCTGTCCGAGGACCCAAGGGAAGAGGCCGTGGTGCGGTCCAGAGCCCGGGGTCTCGTATGAACGCCCGCGCGGATGCGAGGGTTAGCATGTGTTCATCGGATAGATATGCTACTCATTCACTGTCAGATAAGCATTCACCGTCAGGGAGTCGTACCCGAGAAGCAGCTCACTCGGAAGGTGTTCGGGTTGACCCATTCATATTTATGCAGGGCATGATGGCCCAGATGACTCATATGACGCGGATAGTGGAGACCATGCAGACCTCGATGGTTCGTGGTCCACCCCAACAGGGATTCCAGGTTCCGTTTCATGGACAGACTGGGGGAGTGAATCAGATTGTTGGCGATATCTCTCGTCAGAGGCCGCCTACTTTTGAGGGTTCGTGTAATACCCGGTTGTAATTCATTCATTTTCATTCAGTAATTATCAGTCTGTAATTGTCACTCAGTGTATTTTCACTCAATTATAATCATTCATCAATCATGTTATTTCACCGTGTTCACCGTTCGGAAAAACTTCGAGTTGTGTATCGTTATTGTTCATTGTTTCAACTTTCCTCATATGAGTTCGACTTTGTTAGATCACCATTAATTTTTGGTAACTCCAAAAATTCTAAATCTTTGCAATATTATAGAGCATCGAGTTAGCTTTCCAATGGTTCAAACGGTGAGTCAATCGGAGTCCGGACGAGAGAGTTATGGTCGTTTTAGCTCACCCGCTCATTTTTCGCCTTTTGGCGATCATCGCCGCGACCGGACTCGGTCGTGTCGTCCGACACGGCCCATGCCGTACTCGTCCGGAAAGTGCCGAAGTATCTGCCCACAGGACTCGACCGTGTCGTTTGGCACGGCTGAGTCGAACCCTTCCGGATAGGCCAGAATCGTCTGCCCAGCACGCCCGACCGTGTCGTCTGGCACGGTCGAGTCATGCCGAGTCGCTGTCAGACGGGTCACTGTCGGTAGGCCCTCCGCGCCGCGATCGTGTCAAGCCGGACATGGTCGAGTCCCTGTCGGCCACCTGTCGGCCAGCTGTGCGACACGACCGTGCCGATCGGCACGGGCCGTGTCCGGCAGGGTAGTCAACCCCTATAAATTCATTTTTTGAGCATTTCAGCTCATTCCTTCCAGTTTTTTCCACCTTTTACGAGAGAGAGAGGCTTGAGGGAGAGTTTTCTTCATCAATTATCATTTGAGTGTGTATTTTTCATCACCTTCAATCATTTGGGAAGCTTGGATACTCGATTAAACTCGTGTTCTTCGGATCGAAGTGATTGGATATTCAAGAGGTAATTTCTTCGACACTTTGGACTTCGATTTTGTGTTGAGATATGATGTTTTGGACGTTTTAATCATGTTATATGAAGGGATATGTATATGATTATGAGTTTGTATAAGGATTCATTGGATTATCGAACGATTATTCAAGAACACTTTGATTATCGAGTTGAAATTGGGGGTTTTCGATTAATTGTCGTTATAATCACGTTTTCGGATATTCATTTCGGATTATTGATCATTTGGAAGGTGTTTATTGGTTTGAAACACCTCTTGGGGGATTTGATAGTGGTTCATTGAGATTTGATTGTAAACAATCGGAATTTGGCCACAACGTATTCGATATAATGCCCCAATGAACTTAGTTTAATCGTATCGACGTTTTGAGTTCGTTATATTCGTGTTTGATTCGTATATTGAACGAGTTGTTGGATATTGTATAATTCAAGGTTGTTCGAGCGACCGATATCTCAATTAGGACGTTGTTCGTGGAAGGATAATTGTCACCGGTATTGTGTAAGTTAATTCTTACTCGGTTAAAAGGATATTCATTCCTTTTGTTGTTGTTCATTCATAATCGTAACTCATTCATCATTGTCTTAATCGTATCAAAACTTGTCATTGTCAATTAATCACCTCAGTCATAAGGAACGACGGTTCCAATCATTTCATTGAGCCATCATTCATTTCACCATCATTTAATCTTGGTGAGTCATTATTCATTTTCGTTGTCACTTTTGTCATATTGTGGCATTCCGGTCATCTTGGCGTGCGGTTGGTATGTGTAGGATTTTCATGTCGGGCACATTATAGTCGTGTGTTGGTTGGTGGCCTCACATTGGACTGCACACGAGTTGATGGCTTCGTGAGATCGACAGGTACAAGACCACACGTGTATTCGATCGATACTGTTGGCGGCTTGTGCACGGACACATTTCCATCCCGACGTAGTGTGGCGCCATTCCTTTGAGTTGCATCGATAGTCGATTCATATAGCATGTTTGATTGCGTATGTTTCGGCAGATAATTCATAATTTCAGATATATCATGATTGTGTATTTTCAACCCTTGAGGATTGTTGTTCAGTATGGCCGACCGTTGGGGATGCTGCTGTGTCATGGTAAGGCTAAGGCACGGGAGAGCACGGTGACGGCGAGAGTCCCAGTGATACTAGTAGGGGGCCCCAGTCTTATTCAGTCATTTATGTTTCCTTTATTTATTCCGCTGCAGACTTTCCGTTTGAATACTCGTTTCATTCAGTGTTGTGTATTTTATCGTCACATAAGATACACATGTATTCTATTTTATCCTGGGTGTGTTGTATGAAACTCCTAATCGGAGTAATTGATGTTGTAATGTGGTTCGGTACTACATTTACCCTGTGTAATTCATCCTTTTTCATTCGCCTGGTGGGTCCCAGTCGGGGGTCCACAGCACTGTAATATCCGCCTAGTTTGGGGTGTTACAGAGTTGGTATCGGAGCGTGGTTTTGAATACTACCTTCCGAGTCATGTCTCATTTGAAATCATCGTCATCAGACTAGTATCATTGGACTTTCGCGTCACGTGTGACCTGTGCAGATGCCGAGCCAATCAGACCGAAAGAACTGTAAGATTTCTAACGCCATGGTATAATTTCTGGCAATTATCATTCATTCATAATTTATCAGTTAACAATCCTCAAACATCATTTTCATTTTGACCAGGACGGTCATTTTAACTCATTAATCACTCAACTCATTTCATTACTCGGTTGTTGATCTGGAAGATCATATAATTAATCTTGTTAACTTGTTCAAGATAATCATTTCAATAATTTCATCAGACATCATGTCACCTCGATTAATCGTTCATGTAAACACTGTGTTAGAGCGTATGCTCATTTTCATCATTTAATGACGTAATCATAATGTGATACTCATGCGAGATATATAATCATCATATGACTTTCCACTTCAGTATGGAAAGGGCTGGCAGAGGACGTGGAGGACGAGGCCGTGGAGCGGGCCGAATCCCGAGAACTCGTGCAAATACTCGTGCAAATTCCAGGAATAATGCTAATTCATCAAGCAGCGACGCTGCCACTCATTCACCTGGACACGATCATTCACTGTCGGGGAGTCGTACCCGGGACACGGCTCAGTCAGAGGGTGTCCGGGTTGACCCACTCGCATTTATGCAGGGCATGATGGCCCAAATGACCCAGATGGCTCAGTTGATGGAGACGATGCATAACTCCGTCAATCAAAATCAGCAGGCTCCTCCGCCGCCACCTCAGAGGCAAGAGAGGGGTGTAAGCAATATCATTAGCGATATCTCTGCCAATGACCACCTACTTTTGAGGGCTCATCCGAGCCGGATATTGTTCATTGGCTTGAGCATTTTGAGAAGTTATTTGCTATGGTGGATTGCCCTGAAGGGCATAAAGTTTCAGTTGTGGCTTACTATCTCGGTAAGAGCGCTCATTCATGGTGGTTATCGTTGAAGCCCACAGACGGAACATGTACTTGGGATCAGTTCAAGACTCTCATGATGGAGAGGTACTATCCGGCCCCACTCAGGGAGGCCAAGTTGTCGGAATTACTCACTCCCGACCTTTCGGCGGATGATGATGTTCTCGCCATCGCCGAAAAATTTCAGGAACTTCTTCCGTTCGCCTCATCTATCATTCACTCAGAAGCGGACAAGATCAAGTATTTCAGCAAGAGGCTGAAACCCCGTATGAGACTTCAGTTACTTAATCATAAATGTGCCACTCTGGCCGAGTTCATTGAGAAGGCTCTTACTTACGAGCTTACGGCTAAGGAAATTGCTAAGCAGCAACCTTCGTCTGCTAGCAAGAAGTCCAAGAACCGTAATCGATGACGGAGTCGTGCCACTTTCAAGAAACCACGTGCGGGCTCTACTTTTTCTCGAGCGACCTTCCACGACGTCTAAACCCGCGGAATCTCGCCACGAGCGGCGATTCGCCATCACTGTTTCAACCGTGAGGAACAGGTCATTTCAGCACCAAGTGTCCGAAAGCGATCATCACGTGCCACAATCATGGGAATGCCGGGCATAGGGCCCATTTTTGCCGTAGGGACTCTAAACCCACTCCGGCCATCTCAAGCCCTGTGTCATTCGGCGGTGCGTAATCAAAGCCACTCGGTCGGCTGCTCAAGACGACAGAGCTAAAGGCGGAGCAGAGCTATCGACGGAGCGTCCGGTTCGGGGCAGCAAGCCCCGAATTTATGAGATGAAGAAGACCGATGATCCCGAGGCCCGAATGATCTCGTGTACACTCGATATTCTATCTCAACCTCGTGTGAACCCTTTTTGATACACGTGCATCTCATTCATTCATTTCCGAGTCATGTTTGAGTAGACTACGTGCAGGTAGTGCTACTAGTTGTGAGCCTTATGTCATTGGCCTACCCGATGGTAGACGAATTATCGTAATCGTGAGATTCGTAATTGTCCGATCTGGCCATGGTCGTGTATGGCCAGCGGACCTAATCGTAGTAGATTTGCCGAGGGACGACGTCATCTTGGGTATTGACTGGATGGATCGTCATGATGCCATCATTAGTGTCCGTAAGCGTATGGTCACTATCATTTCAGACGATGGGGTCGAATGTGTTTTTCAGGGAGGTAATCCCGGCTGTTCTGGTAAAGTCATTAATTTGATGAAAGCAGTACGGTTACTCAGTCAGGGATGTGTTGGTTATTGGTGCTATATGACCAAAACCGAAAAATCATCAGTATTGTTGTCGGATATTCCGGTTGTGAGAGAACATGCCGATGTATTTCCAGACGAGTTACCTGGTTTACCTCCACAGAGAGATGTGGAATTCACGATCGAGTTGGAGCCTGGTACGTCTCCGATATCGAAGGCACCGTACCGGATGGCCCCGACCGAAATGCAGGAGTTGAAGAATCAACTTGAAGAATTGTTCGAGAAAGGTTATATCCGACCGAGTGCATCTCCGTGGGGAGCACCAGTGCTGTTTGTCAAAAAGAAGGATGGTTCTTTTCGCTTGTGTATCGATTATCGGGAGTTGAATAGGGTGACAATCAAGAATAAGTATCCTTTACCCCGTATCGATGACCTTTTGGATCAACTTCAGGAGCTTCGGTATTTTCCAAGATCGACTTAAGATCTGGATATCATCACCGCGGATTCGAGAGTCGGATATCGCAAGGACGGCGTTCAACACGCTATGGTCATTTTGAGTTCGTAGTTATGCCGCTCGGACTAACTAATGCACTGCGGTATTCATGGAACTAATGAATCGGGTCTTCATCGACTTTTGGATCGATTTGTTGTTGTCTTCATCGATGACATTTTGATTTATTCTCGTAATCGAGAGGAACACGAGATTCATCTTCATCGGAGTTCTCGACGTGTTGAGACGAGAGCAACTCTATGGAAAGTTTTCCAAATGCGAGTTCGGATGTCAAGTGACTTTTCTCGGACATGTAATTTCATCGGACGGAGTTCGTGTCGACCCTCGAAGACGGAGGCTATCCGAGACCGGTTACCTCCGAAGAATGTTAAGGAGATCCAAGTTTTCTCGGATTAGCGGCTATTATCGGCGATTTGTGGAGGGATTTTCTAAAATCGCTCAACCTTGACGAACCTTTTGCGGAAGGATAAGAAATACACGTGGTCCGACGCGTGTCAACGGAGTTTTGAGGAACTCAAGAGCCGATTAATGTCAAGACTGTACTTTCCTTGCCACGGGGACGGAGGGATTTGTGGTTTATAGTGATGCGTCAGACAGGTCTCGAATGTGTACTCATGCGTAATGGGAAGGTTATTGCTTATGCTTCACGACAATTGAGACCTTACGAGATTAATTATCCGACCCACGACCTTGAGCTAGCGTAGTGGTGTTTGCTTTGAAAATTTGGCGTCATTATCTTTATGGCGTTACTTGTCGATATTCACCGATCATAAAAGTTTAAAGTATATATTTACTCGAAGGAGTTAAATATGCGACAGGCGGTGGTTAGAACTAATCAAGGATTATGATATTGAGATCCTTTACCACTCGGCAAGGCGAACGTTGTCGCCGACGCCTTGAGTCGTAAGTCCGTTCGTGAGCAGATGCTTGCTCGTTTAACAGCCTGTAAGGAGCTTCAGCAGGAATTCCTTAGACCCGAGATCGAGGTCCGGCTTCAGCCAATTCGGGGACAACTTTGTATGTTAGAGATTTCATCGTCACTTGAGGAGGTAATCAGAGAGAATCGGAGTTCGACCCTTCATTGTTGCGCATCCGTGAGGATGTGACTCAGGGAAAGCCCCTGGATTCGTGGTCCACGAGGACGGACTTTTGAGGTTTAAGAACCGGTTGTGCGTCTCGCGAATGAAGAGTTGAAAAACTCGATTTTGAGAGAAGCTCATGCTACCCCTTATTCGGTTCACCCGGGGTCTAGCAAGATGTATAAAGACTTGAAACAAAATTACTGGTGGAGTAATATGAAGCGAGAAGTCGCGGAATTTGTTTCGAGATGCTTAACTTGCCGAAGTCAAGATTGAACATCGACCGGCGGGTATGCTGAAACCTCTCCCTATTCCAGAGTGGAAATGGGAAGACATTTCTATGGATTTCATCACGAGTTTGCCGATGAGTCGTCGTGGCATGAATACGATCTGGGTGATTGTGGACCGCTTAACTAAATCAGCTCATTTTCTTGAGATTAAGGATACTTGGGGTCCCGAGAGACTTGCCCAGCTATTCATCAAAGAGATTGTGAGACTGCACGGTACTCCTAAAAGTATCGTTTCCGATCGTGACGGACGGTTTGTGTCACATTTTGGAAATCAGTTCATCGTGCTATGGGAAATCGGCTTAATCTCGATCGCCTTTCATCCTCAAATTGACGGACAATCGTGAGAGGACTATTCAGACATTAGAGGACATGTTGAGAGCTTGCGTCCTCGATTGGAAGGACGATTGGGAAGCCCAACTACCATTGATCGAGTTCACGTATAATAATAGTTGGCATGCTTCCATTAAGATGGCACCTTACGAGGCCTTGTACGGTCGTCGTTGTCGCTCTCCTTTGTGTTGGGATGACTTGTCAGAATCAATCGGCACCGAGCCCGATATGCTTATAGCCGCTTAGAAAAGGTAGCTTTGATCAAGAGTCGCTTGTTGACCGCTCGAGTCGTAAATCATATGCGATAACCGCTGCCGACCATTAGAGTTCGAGGCTGGTGACCATGTGTTGGTCAAGGTATCCCCGAGTCGTGGTATCTTCCGTTTTGGGAAGAGGGGAAAGTTGAGTCCGAGATTCATTGGACCGTTTGAGATTTTGGATCGAGTAGGCGAGTTAGCTTATCGATTGGCTTTACCTCCGGCGTTGAGCCGAATTCATAATGTGTTTCATGTCTCTCAGTTGCGTAAGTATGTTGCCGACCCGAGTCACATACGTAGTTCGACGAAATCGAAATCGCCGACGACCACTCATATGAGGAGCGTCCTATACGAGTCTTAGAGCGGCGAATCAAACAGGTTGAGAAATAAGACGATTCCTTTGGTTAAGATTCGGTGGTCTAGACACGTAGTCGAAGAGGCCACTTGGGAAACCGAGAAGAATATGCGGGAGAGTTATCCCGAGTTGTTTGACCCTTAGTTTCGGGGACGAAACTCTTTTAAGGGGTGTATGTAATACCCGGTTGTAATTCATTCATTTTCATTCAAGAATTATCGATCTGTAATTGTCACTCGGTGTATTTTCACTCAATTATAATCATTCATCAATCATGTTATTTCACCGTGTTCACCGCTCGGAAAAACTTCGAGTTGTGTATCGTTATTGTTCATTGTTTCAACTTTCCTCATATGAGTTCGACTTTGTTAGATCACCATTAATTTTTGGTAACTCCAAAATTCTAAATCTTTGTAATATTATAGAGCATCGAGTTAGCTTTCCAATGGTTCAAACGGTGAGTCAATCGAGTCCGGACGAGAGAGTTATGGTCGTTTTAGCTCACCCGCTCATTTTTCGACTTTTGGCCGATCACGCCGACCGGACTCGGTCGTGTCGTCCGACACGGCCCGTGCGTGCTCGTCCGGAAAGTGCGAAGTATCTGCCCACGAGGACTCGACCGTGTCGTTTGGCACGGCCGAGTCGAACCCTTCGGATAGGCGAGTAATCGCCCGCCACGCCCGACCGTGTCGCCGCAGCGCACGAGTCATGCCGAAGTCGGTCGGACGGGTCATCGTCGGTAGGCCCTCCGCGCCGCGACCGTGTCAAGCGGACACGGTCGAGTCCTGTCGGCCACTGTCGGCCGGTATGCGACACGACCGTGCCGATCGGCACGGCCGTGTCCGGCAGGGTAGTCAACCCCTATAAATTCATTTTTTGAGCATTTCAGCTCATTCCTTCCAGTTTTTTCCACCTTTTACGAGAGAGAGAGGCTTGAGGGAGAGTTTTCTTCATCAATTATCATTTTAGTGTGTATTTTTCATCACCTTCAATCATTTGGGAAGCTTGGATACTCGATTAAACTCGTGTTCTTCGGATCGAAGTGATTGGATATTCAAGAGGTAATTTCTTCGACACTTTGGACTTCGATTTTGTGTTGAGATATGATGTTTTGGACGTTTTAATCATGTTATATGAAGGGATATGTATATGATTATGAGTTTGTATAAGGATTCATTGGATTATCGAATGATTATTCAAGAACACTTTGATTATCGAGTTGAAATTGGGGCTTTTCAATTAATTGTCGTTATAATCACGTTTTCGGATATTCATTTCGGATTATTGATCATTTGGAAGGTGTTTATTGGTTTGAAACACCTCTTGGGGGATTTGATAGTGGTTCATTGAGATTTGATTGTAAACAATCGGAATTTGGCCACAACGTATTCGATATAATGCCCCAATGAACTTAGTTTAATCGTATCGACGTTTTGAGTTCGTTATATTCGTGTTTGATTCGTATATTGAACGAGTTGTTGGATATTGTATAATTCAAGGTTGTTCGAGCGACCGATATCTCAATTAGGGCGTTGTTCGTGGAAGGATAATTGTCACCGGTATTGTGTAAGTTAATTCTTACTCGGTTAAAAGGATATTCATTCCTTTTGTTGTTGTTCATTCATAATCGTAACTCATTCATCATTGTCTTAATCGTATCAAAACTTGTCATTGTCAATTAATCACCTCAGTCATAAGGAACGACGGTTCCAATCATTTCATTGAGCTATCATTCATTTCACCATCATTTAATCTTGGTGAGTCATTATTCATTTTCGTTGTCACTTTTGTCATATTGTGGCATTCCGGGTCATACTGGCGTGCCGGTTGGTATGTGTAGGATTTTCATGTCGGGCACATTATAGTCGTGTGTTGGTTGGTGGCCTCACATTGGACTGTGCACACGAGTTGATGGCTTCGTGAGACTGATTAGGTACAAGACCACACGTGTATTCGATCGATACTCGTTGGCGGCTTGTGCACGGACACATTTCCATCTCGGACGTAGTGTGGCGCCATTCCTTTGAGCCGTACTGATAGTCGATTCATATAGCATGTTTGATTGCGTATGTTTCGACAGGATAATTCATAATTTCAGATATATCATGATTGTGTATTTTCAACCCTTGAGGATTGTTATTCTCGTAAATCGATTGGCCCGTTGGGGATCTTGTTTTGTCATGGTAAGGCTAAGGCACGGGGAGAGCATGGTGACGGCGAGGAGTCCCAGTGATACTAGTAGGGGGCCCCAGTCTTATTCAGTCATTTATGTTTCCTTTATTTATTCCGCTGCAGACTTTCCGTTTGAATACTCGTTTCATTAAGTGTTGTGTATTTTATCGTCACATAAGATACACATGTATTCTATTTTATCCTGGGTGTGTTGTATGAAACTCCTAATCGGAGTAATTGATGTTGTAATGTGGTTCGGTACTACATTTACCCTGTGTAATTCATCCTTTTTCATTCGCCTGGTGGGTCCCAGTCGGGGGTCCATGGCACTGTAATATCCGCCTAGTTCGGGGTGTTACAGTTCGTCGGAACCAGCTGATATTGTTCATTGGCTTGAGCATTTTGATAAACTCTTCGACATGGTTCAGTGTCCGGAAGAGAGTAAAGTGGCAGTAGCGGCTTATTACTTGATTAAGGGTGCTTATTCGTGGTGGCTTTCTGTGAAACCCACCGATCGCGATTGTGGTTGGAGTGAGTTCAAGACCCTCATGTTAGAGAGGTATTATCCGGCTCCACTTCGTGAAGCCAAGTTGTCAGAGGTTTTGAACCCCGAATCCGTCAAGGACGAGGGTGTTATTGTCATTGCTGAGAAGTTTCAGGGACTACTTCAGTTTGCTTCGTCAGTTATCCGTACTGAAGCGGATAAGATCAAATATTTTAGCAAGAGGCTAAATCCGCAGTTGAGGATGCAGTTGTTCAATCACAATTGTAATTCACTTAGTGAGTTCATCGGGAAGGCTCTTGGAGCAGAGCTTTTGATCAAGGAGCTTACTCATAAGCATCCTTCAGTTTCTTCGGGTGAGAGGGCTGGAATGCCGGCTCGTTCAGAGGGACATCGGGCTCCGACTTCCAAGGGGTCATTTTCTAGTCGTCTTCGTGCGGAGGGAGCGTTCTCTTCTAAGGCAACGAGTTCGACCGTTGTTTGCTTTAACTGTGATGTAATAGGACATCGCAGTACCCGGTGCTCGATGCAGGCCGTTATTTGTTTTCGGTGTGGGCGGCAGGGACACCTTCAGAAATACTGCAGGAGTGCTAGTGCCGGTAGATCTCGAGAGAACTCAAGGGCCTCGAGAGACTTCGTTACTCCAGCTCGTGCTTCATTCAAGGGGTCCTATCAGGCCTCGAGAGCCCGAGGTAAGGACATTCATCACTAGTTTGAACAAGTTAATTCTTGTTCGTTAATAGGATAATCATTCATTTCATTGTCGTTCATTCATTCATATAATTCATTCATTATATATATCAATCATGTTGGGACTCATAATTATCGATTAATCATTCAATTCACGAGGAACGACGGTTCCAATCACTTCATGGAGCTATCACTCATTAATTTATTAATTCACCTCGGTGAGTCATTCTTAATCCTGGTGGGATTTCGATTCATTATCATTCATTGTGATCATTTTGTTCTTGTGACCTTCCGGGATCATATTAAGCGGTGAGTTCAGATTTGAATCTTCGTTGAATCGTTGGGATCGAGAAGATCTATGATATGAAGGATATCGATGTTGGGTACATTTGAAATGTAGCCTTGTCTTTCGGATGACAGTATAACTCAATCCGTAATAATGTATCGTGGTTGTGGATCATTTATTGTTGATCTATTTTATAATGATCGTATTTGAGAATCTTGAGATTTTGAGATCGTTTGATGCATTCCTTTTGGTTTTGTACCAAGACTTCGTGATAATTTGGGAAATCGTTCACTGTGATCCGAGACGTCAAGTCTTGGGGACTTGGGCGTGCGATTGATTTGGTCCCGAGAACTATTTGGACATTATTGTTTTCAGATCATGATGGATAGTTCATATCCTGAGTTGTTTACCCTTAGTTTCGAGGACGAAACTCTTTTAAGGGGGGTGTATGTAATACCCGGTTGTAATTCAGTCATTATCATTCAGTAACTTCATTCGGTATTTGTCACTATGAAATTTTTTCACTTGATAATAATCATTCATCCGTGTTCATCGTTCGGAATAACTTCGATTTGTATATCGATATCGTTCATTGTTTCAACCTTACTCGGGAAACGAGACAAGAGTATTATCTTGACTATTGTAATTGATTCATTAGTCATTGTTGACGTTGGAGTTCATGTCATTTCTAATTTCCTCATTGTTCAAATTGTATTTGGTTGGGCAAACCCTTGCAATCATTGCTTGGAACCACCGTTTTGGGGTTTCCGTACTTCCATTTCGTGTTATTGTTTCCCAAATATTGATTCCTAATGCTTTTATTCTCTTCCCGGATCATTTATCATCGTTTTAGGACCCAAAGGGGGTGTGGGCCGCGGCACAAGGAGTGTGCGCCGCGGCACATATGTTCGATTTTGGCGGCGGCACATGCGTGGGCGCGGCACATGCCGGCGAGGGCGCGGCACACTCATCGGGCCGCGGCACACTCATGTTGCAACTTATCGGCCAACCCGTGCATGCCGTGTGCCGCGGCACATGCCGGCGTGGCGCGGCACCTGCTGCCGAGTCATTGCCGCGGCACATTCGTCGGCCGCGGCACCTTGCCGATCGAAGCGGATTTGGCCTGTGCGCGGCACACTGGTTGCGCCCGCGGCTGCAGTGCATTCAACACTATAATTGCGTTTTTTCAGCGAGATTCACTCATTTTTTCATTTCATCCACCTTGTCCGAGAGAGAAGGCTTGAGGGAGAGAATTTTCATCATCTATCACTTGAGGGTTTGATTTTCTTCATTTCCTTTCGATCGTGAAGCCCGGATAGTCGATCTATCGCGTGTTCTTCGGATCAACGTGCTTGGATCTTCAAGAGGTAATTTCTTCAACATCTTGGATTTCGATTTTGTATTGAGATATGATGTTTTAGATGCTAAGATCATGTTGTATGAAGTGATATACGCATGATTATGGATATGTTTGATTATTCATTGGATTATTGAAGAATTATTCAAGAACACTTTGAATATTGAGTTGGATTTGGGGGTTTTCGATTAATTGTTGTTATAATCACGAATTTGAATATTCATATTGGATTATTGATCGTATTGAAGATGTTTTGTTGGTTGGAAACACTTCTTGGGGATTTGATGTTGGTATTATTGAGGTTTGGTTATAAACAATCGAAGTTGGCCACAAAGTGTTCGATATAATGCCCCAATGAACTTGGTTTAATCGTATCGACGTTTTGAGTTCGTTATATTCATGTTTGATTCGTATATTGAACGGATTGTTGGTAATTGTATTATTCAAGGTTGTTCGAGCGGCCGATAATTTCATTAAGGACGTTGATCGTGGAAGTATCTTCTCGCCTTCGGTTTGAGGCAAGTTTTATACTTGTACTAGTCAATGAGATTAATGTCATCATATATGTGTATGAATGTGTTGTATCATTCCGAGACTTAGTCTCTTCCTGAATTCATTGATATTAAGAGATCGTTTGATACGATACCTTTCAGAAACTATGCCAAATGTTTATCATTGTTCGTTAACGGCCAATTCAAGGCATTGTGATACTCGTTATTAATGTCATTGTCGATAGCCGGTTCGCGGTATCGATGTATCGATTGTTGTTAATATTGATGTCAATCTAAGATATCGTTGAGATCATTGTTATTCCTGTTGGGGTTGTCATTAAAACTGTATTGGCCGATTAAAGGCATTGGCGTATTCATTTCTCATCTTCGTCGTCGGTCACCGATTAAAGGTGCCGAGGCATCCATCGTGTCATTGTTATCGAAAGGCCGTTCTCAGGCAAATCTAAATGTTCAATCATTCACTATATCATTGCTATCGATTGACCGTTCTAAGGCAATCGAGGTATTTAATCATTCATCGTATCATCTGCATCGATTGACCATTCTAAGCCAATCGAAGCGCTCAATCATTCATGGAATCATCCGCTGCACCATTGTTATCGTGTTGGCCAACTCAAGGTAGCACACTAACATTCTCATGAATTCGGTATTCTATGAATCGTTGTCATTTGTGATTAATTATATTTTGGAGGCTAGTCTCGGCTAGTGCTTATTATGGATAAGTTTGGGGCTTGAACCTTCGCGGTTGGCTTCCCAACACCTACAACTCAGTAGGTCACGGTCGTGTTTATGACCTTATTATGGGTAAGTTTGGGGCTTGAACCTTCGTGGTTGGCTTCCCAACACTTACAACTCAGTAGGTCACGGTCGTGTTTATGACCTTATTATGGGTAAGTTTGGGGCTTGAACCTTCGCGGTAGGCTTCCCAACACCTACAACTCAGTAGGTCACGGTCGTGTTTATGATCTTATGGGTAAGCTTGGGGCTTGAACCTTCGCAGTTGGCTTCCCAACACCTACAGCTCAGTAGGTCACGGTCGTGGTTATGACCTTATTAGCCCTCATTAACTATAGCTTCGGGCTGTTCCGGTTTCATGTGATTGTGATATTTGACAGCTTCGGCTGAGTGGCTTTCAGGCCTTTGTGATTGTCTCGATAATTTCATTGCAGCCTTCGGGCATTGTGATTCATAATTAATTCAGTTCTGGTTTGGTTCATATTCATGTAAGTCATTGTGGTGTTCTATAATTATGATTTCGCCGTTGGGCATTTACGTTCTAACCTGTCGAACAGGTATTAATAGTATGTCGTGGGCATAGTATTTCACGAATGCTCGGTTCTTACATTGGTTTGTGAGCACCTCGTATTATTATTATCATTGTACCGTTTCATTCTGCCTTTGGATGCATATCATGTTATACATGTATTTGATGTTCATTATCTGGATGACTGACCCCGTGGGGGCGGAACATGTTTTCATGTTTTAGGTGCTTGCGATGAGAGAGTTGAGACATAGGGGCATGACGATGGCGACGAGGCATTCGAGCGATACTAGTCCGAGTTGTTCATTGTCGGTCAGTCAGTGGGAGTGTACTCCAGTCTTGTCAGTTGTTGTCGTGTTGTATTACCCGAACAGATGTTCGTGGATGTTGTTGTATTTCATTTTTGGCCATGTAGGCCACTTTTGTCGTTGAAATTCCTTATCGGAATATTGTGTCGGATGTCATGGTAGGGACTATGATTTTCCCTTGTTGTTTAATTTAATGTATTTTAGTCATGTTCGCCTGGTGGATCTCCTGGCGTGGGGTCCACGGCACTGTAATAACCCAATAGGATTTGGGGGTGTTACAACGAGGCTCGAGAGTAGCAAAGCTTAACTACACTCGATACCGATTTTGAGCAAGCGAGTCGGTTGTCAGAATAATCCCGAAGCCATCTTACGGCTGTTATACATCACTTGTTATGGCATAATGATGGCGGTTAGCTAAAGAGTCTAGAAGCCGTGTTACGGCCATAATGTATCTTTACTTGCGACCGTAACAGAACAGTAGATCTATGAATCGTAATGCTAGCTTCCCACCAGTTTCCTTTTCTTTTGATTCATCTGCATTTCTTCTGGTTCGCTGGCCTCGATGATTATTATCTAAGAGATTTCTATCATATCTTAACATCAAATATGAATATCACGAGTTTGTGATTATACCTTTTTGGCCTAACCAAGACTTTGGTCATATTTGCAAACTTGATGAACTCGAACCTTATCTAGTAATTTCGATGAGCTCATGGTTATCGTTTGCTGATGACTTCTTGACCTACTCGATAAATGAGACAAGCATGCCAAGCGTTGCACCTTGTGCAAGCATATACTATCTGAATAAGAGTAAATTGTTATATAAAATTACAATAGATACTATTTTCACGGTGACAGCAAGAACTTTTTAAATTTTTGGTAAAGGACGTGATCTTTAACTTTCTTTTCAAAAATCAAACTCTGTCACCTAAAGAATTTTAATCTCATTCGGGCTTTCTGAAACCAACCTTATAGTTAATCATGCAAAGTAGGGTTTGATAATCTAACAATGACACGATGATCCAGTCGGGACAGCGAGATTGAAAATTCCTTCCTGATTCATCTTAAGAAACTAATAGTAATATATGATGATAAATAAAGCATCTTTACTTGGACTTTTCTTTCGGAAAATCGATGTTTGTGTTAGAAATTTTTCGAAAAGAACATGTGAATATTAATCTAAGGAAAGAATTCATAATCGGGATCTTGTTGTCTGATCGTTCAAGAAAAATATGATTTAATATTATTTAGACTCATTTTACCCGATATTATCTTTTGTGCGTATATTGCCTTTCTCGTTCCACACATGGAGCCAACCAATTCACATATCAGGCGGAACCTTTAATTTGAAATCGACTCTTATCCTGATATTATTCGTCCTCTGTTATTCATATCTTGTATAGATGTCGAGTAAATATTAGTAATAGATCTGTTCGTGAGTCTTTAGAAGTAAGTGCCCTAGCAAGAACCCAGACGTTGACGACCAGGAGATACGGGACTCCTGGAAACTTATCGCTTGCTAAAAAAGTCTTAGCGGATGTGTCGAACTCGACGCTCGTTGCTATATCATAGAGAGCTCGACCTTTGTATTTCTAAAACAATAACCTCGTTGGAATATAATGAATTTACCTATTTAACCTCAGATATTACTTCTTCATTTGACCACTGCTTCAGAGAATTTTTATCATTTTGAGAATTATTTGAACTCGAGGATCAAACCATGAACTGCCAGGGACATGATTGTCGATGAAGCTATCTATGGGATATGGTCATATCCTATACCCAGCCTGAGGAGTCGTCCCCTACAGGATGTAATATTCAAACTTGTTTTCTATGTTGATTTTCAGTCTCGAAAACCTCCTTTAATTATTTTCCTGTGATTCACTTTGAATTGAGCTTGAAATTATGTTATCCATCAGTACAATAGATTTCTAACATTCTTCCCATTTCATCTAAAGTTTCGGGACGGAACTTCTTTTTAGGGGGAAAGGGTGTGAGATCCCAGATTTCACCCCTAAATAACTTCTAATTTTCGACTCGGTTTATGAATTCTTTTATCGTTTTATTGAAATTGTAAGTGTTGTCATTCTTCATTCCTAACTTATCGTTCAACTTTCGAATTTCGAATATCGACATGTATCGATGATACCATGTCCTCTGTG
Source organism: Orobanche coerulescens (assembly GCA_033398695.1). Taxonomy (NCBI): domain Eukaryota; kingdom Viridiplantae; phylum Streptophyta; class Magnoliopsida; order Lamiales; family Orobanchaceae; genus Orobanche; species Orobanche coerulescens. The sequence goes on along the minus strand of CM065805.1, from coordinate 19,769,036 downwards.
TTATCTTGAGATTAGTGATTGATTGGCACTATTCTCGTTGCAAAACTCATGATCTCATATGTATTACTTTTATTAACCGTATATTTTACTCTATAATTCTGACTGATGATGTGAACCCCACATGCGATATTTTTAAGGGTCATCTTAAAGATGTCAAGTTCAATTGTACTCGTTAGAACACTTTAAAGTTGATTATGAGACATTAAAAATCCACTTCAACGCCTTAATGTCCTTTCGTTGTTTTTCGACGTTTTGTGGGACGTTCTAGACTCGCCGATCAAACTGTGACTGGATTGTTTGATCGGCCTCGAAATTCACAATTCTTGTTTCGATTATATTATTAGACAATTCATAATATAAATGGAGTACCACAAGCGAGTCAATAAAAACAAACGTGGAACTTTCTCGAAGGCATTGTGCGTAAAGACCGACTTTGATTAGTCACCATAAATTTCAGAAAAATCCAAAAATTCTAGAATTTTACACCATTGTAAATTATTGAGTTAGATTTACAATGGAACAAACATAGAGCCATTTAGAGTCCTAACGACAAAGTTATGGTCAAAACAAGACAAGGATGTCAGTCGGTCGCAGCGAAATTACTAAATTGCCCTCATAACCAACCTTATGAGTTCCTTGGGCATAAATTGCGAATTTTAGCCAGTCATCAGCATAAGGAACATAGCGCTTCGGCCCTCAGCTTGGGATTCAATTTTGGCCCAGTCTCGAGTAGTATAAAAGCGTAATCAACGCCCGAGAACCAAATTAGCAAGTCTTCTTAAGCCGATTTTAGCGGTTTTCGCCGGATTGGAGGTAATCTGGCCATGAACCCTAAACTTATTTTTCTAGATTCTTGATGAACTGTTGTTTAGAATTTATAAATGATTATATATCTAGTATCCTGTAGCTTTTCTTATCGATTCTAGTGGAAATTAAATTAAATCTTTCGTTCGAATCATCGTAACCGGATACCGTACGTGAAGTGTCCGATAACAGTTCCCTAAGGGATTCAATTAAGATTTTTGATGTTATTTCGATTAGACAAGTAGCCCTAATGTCGATTCCCTTATATTATTCATTATAGGTATGAAAGTCCAGGGTTTAGAACCCTAATTACAAACCATTTGAAACATCATTGTCCCTAAAGTTGCCAGGCAAGTATTGATCGTGCTTTATGTATTAAATTGCAACCGAATATGTATTAACCGTGATATTCGTAGGGTTTTGTTCATGCTCTAAATTCATAAATTCTACGTTGATATTTTGAAATGATTCGAAAATGATTTTTCAATCGAATTAACGACTCTTAGTGTTTGAAAATGATTTTGAAATAAACTGTTTCATAAGGATTTCGAAAATATTTTTGAAAATGATTTGAGATAGATTTCTATAAATACTTGATAACTGATCTTTATTACTGCTTTATAGAATAATATCATTTTATAAATACTTTATTGAGAATGCCTCAAAATGTTATTTCAAATGAGACTGAAAAGCAAAATTGCCGAAAGTTTTGAATAATAATTTGAGACTTGCTTCGTTAAAGTTATGTGACAACGTACTGTGAAATATGGAATGATATGATTGGAACATGATATTTTTGAAGTTGTACCAATATTGTAAAATTGTGGTTCGTGGTCGAGTAAAGCCGGGGACTACCCTGACGAGGGCTTTGGGGATACAATGGGGTATGATGGAGTAGACCCCATATTTTTACACCTAAATAACTTCTAATTTTCAACTCATTTTTGGAATTCTTCTATCGTTTTGTTGAAATTGTAACTGTTGTCATTCTTCATTCCTAACTTATCGTTCAACTTTCGAATTTTGAATATCGACATGTATCGATGATATGATGTCCTCCGTGTTATCTTTAGATTAGTGATTGATTGACACTCTTCTCGTTGAAAAACTCATGATCTTATATGTATTACTTCTCTTAACCGTATATTTTACTCTATAATTCTGACTGATGATGTGAACCCCACCTGCGGTGTTATTAAGGGTCATCTTAAAGATGTCAGGTTCAATCGTACTCGTTAGAACACTTTAAAGTTGATTATGAGACTTTAAAAATTCACTTCTGTAACACCCCCAAAATCATCCGGGATATTACAGCGTCGTGGGTCTCGCGTCGGAATCCACCAAGCTAAAAACCATTTCAAAAATGTTTAAAAACGACAAAGGCCGATGACGGTGATATTTAAATAATAAAATATTGTCCAAAATATAGTTCCCAAATATCGTCATCAATTACTGTTTGAAAATACAAGGCAAAATGCTAAATCTCGACAGTTCAAAATGTACGTTAAGCCGCCATTTATACGTACCGATAAAATAGTTTAGGGAAAAAGGGTTTAACGAGATAACCCAAGTTTACGAAATACCCAAAAGGGCCATTTGGAATACACACGAGTTGATAGAAATACCGGAAAGCCATTTTGAAAATACACACGCAGCGGATAAAGACACATTTCAAAAAATACACAATTAAAGCGGAATAAAACAACCAGAAAAGAATACTCGATACTCAAAAACATGCCACAACCAGTATCACTCGGGAAGCTCACCCCTTCACGACCGCTACTAGCTCGATCTCTGAGTACCTAAAAATAAAGCCCACGACGGGATCAGCCACAATACTCAACAATGATATCGATTACATCAACATAAATAATTACATACCAATGTAATAACGAAGTAAGAATACTACCAATGTAATCTTACCTCCATAACCTTACCAATCCATGGAAATCCATACCAAATCAATCCTTAACATATTCCACATTTCGCATTCTCAAAATGACAAAATGAACTCAACAACAATCATCTGTACTGTATTCAAACAATACCAAGTATCCTCAAAACATCATCATAACTCATATGTGTGGAATGAACCATCTGTGCCAAATCCTATCCGTCGGATTGCACAATCAAATCTCAACCTGGATAAACCAATAGCATACAACATATATGTAGATCAACTACCACAAAATAATAAATACAAACGAAATATCGACGTACAGTCCGAATGATAACAATGATCAACCAATACATTAGCTGAGAATATCATCGACATGATAACTCCAATACGACCAACAAAGGATCAACGATAACCGAGAGTACCCTCAACATGGTATACTCCAAACACGATCAACAAGGATCAACAATAACTGAGAATACCCTCAACATGGTAAACTCCAACACGATCAACAAAGATCAACAATAACCGAGAATACCCTCAACAAGGTAGACTCCAAATGATCAACAAAGGATCAACAATAACCGAGAATACCATCAACAAGGTAAACTCCAAATGATCAACAATAATGGATCTCAAAGAAATAACTCCGACTGTAGAACATACCCCTCAGGCGTATGAACAATCAGTCGCAAACCGTCGAACATATCTAATCATACATGGACTATGAATGACCAAACAATATGGCTCAAAGATGGACGTCATCGTACGCCCGATCTGGAAATGTGTCCGTGCACATGTCCACCCCGTATATGGAATCTAGGATATACGTGGGACATGTACCTAATTAGCCTCACGAACTACGTCTCGTGTGCACGGTTCAATGTGGAAATATCAACACATAACCATAGTCTTCCCGGCTAAAAATCCTACACAATAACCAATCGGAACGCAGATATGACTACAGATATGTCACGATGCAACATGACAATGATACTCAAAGAATCACATATCCAATAAGGATCAAAAGACTCACCAAAGTGAACAACAGCAGACTGACAAAGAAAAGTCGACACGACTAATCAATATCCAAAACATCAATCCTGGGGTCATCATCCCCAAATGAATGATCAAAATGATCTAAGATCTCAATACACCAATCCTGGAATCAACATCCCTCAATGAATAACCAATACGAATCAGCATACAACAATTCATCAGAATAATTATCCTCATAACTGAACAATACTTACATTACCTCAAAGCCGGAGACAATGTCCTTTTCAAGAACAAACATCCCTGAACGAATACACAATTATACAATAATCACAAATAAGGTACCGTCCATTCAATACCAATAAACCTTTATCCCGATACTCATGTCATCACGATAACTACTCTCGATATCCGACATTCCATATCATAGATCAAAGATAACTCCCATCTCTGTCTTCAATCAAACATAATTAAATCAAATACATTATGATTCGTCCCAAACCACAACATGATAAACAAATCATCATCTCGACAGTTTATATCTATAATAGCATTGCTATATGAATTATAAATGAAATGAAAGAGAAACCATTCATCAAATATTATAAACTGAACAAGTATAAACTTGCCTCGATCCCGATACCACGAAGCCGTTACCAAAATCCATTGCCTTCATCTACGAGCTCCTCAACCCCGACCAAAAGCAATCTACGAACTCCACAGCCTCAACCGCAACACAACGGTCTTAATCCACGATCAAACATCTCAACCTTTTGAAGTAATCAATCAACAACAATCCGATAACAATCAATAACCAACATAGCCAACCAATCAAACTCAACGGCTCAACAATACCTCGATCATATACACAAAACCAAATAATCTAATTCAACAAATACGAACTCATATCCACAATACAAGCAGCAACTCGATAATCAATATAACTGATCAATAAACCCAACAGTTCCACAATATCCCGATTAAATACAAATCCAAACAACCCAAACCAATCAATCATGAATTCAAAACCACAACACGATTCATAATCCGATAATCATATCAATAATCAAATTAAACCAATAACAAGGGTCTAAACATTACCGATTCTAAATTCGATCTTAAATACGAATATGAGTTTCCTCCTTGTAAATTCATAATAAAAACCAATTACCGATTATCATCATCAATTCGGACAATCCGGTTAGTTCAACATTATAGATAATCATATTCCAAGGGTTTCAAATAACTCAATCATTCGATTTGAACACTTGTTCAACACGTATGAACTTCCCAACTTAAAGATGAATAATCTCATCAACCTCGGAATCATATTCATATTCCTATACGATTATGTACCAAAACACATAACTTAGTTCTACATATGAATATTCCATATTCATATCCAAAACACCAACACCTCTTAAACACATTCATCATATCAATGATCAATTCATATCGATATCATACTCGATTCCAAATTCAATTCCAAATATGAATCAACAAGACTCATTCTTGTTCATATTCGTATATTCATATAAACAAATACCAGCTATTATCATGAATAATCGTATTCCAAAATTAACCGTAAACTTTATAATTATCCGTCCACCTCATACGACTCGATAGTATTCCAATTATGCATGGATCAAATGCTCTTATGCCATGCAAATTTGAATTCATACCTTCAATTCAATCTCATAATCCGGTGATCTCAATAACAGTTGATTCGAGTACGAAGCAGGTATAATCAACATATTCAATTCCGAATTCAAATTTAAATTCAACATGATATGATTACCCCTTGTTCATATATATCAATATCATGCCAAACTACACTTAGGATCCTTCGACTCATATGAACACATATCCTCAAAGAAAGATAATATTCTTATCAAATTCATGATCATGATTCGTATATCATTAAGACCATACGAAAGATCAAATCACCATTCACATAACTTGTCCCTTAACATCCATAATCATCATCACTTATATCAACATTCCATGTTCATATCTAAAACATAAACACTTGAAATATATACTCATCATAATCATCATTTTCTTCAATATACACCTCATATATCATCAAGAAGTACAACAATAATACCATAACCATCATAGTCAAAACATAAACCATCGTATCCTTCAACATATAGTTCATATAGCCTCAAGAATCGTAACAACATGATCATAATCATCTTCATACGAATCATTCATCAACAATAACATAAAAATCCGAATTCAAGGAGAGGATTATCCAACATACCTCTTAGAAGATGAATAATATAATCAAACACTTCAAGAATCATTAATATCTTCATATCCAAGCCTAAAATCCATGCTCCCAAGCTTATAACCAAGTTAAAAGTGTCTATAACACACTTACAAGTGAAGAAGGATGGATTTGGAGAGGAACATCTCTTTTTGGTTTGTGAGGAAATGAAAGACCACACTTCATTTTATAGACTGCACCCTTCCTTACGTACGCTAAGGCCCTCACTTAACATACGTAACATATCTTAACGTACGGTATACATCATCCATAGCGTACGTAATACTTAGTCAGAACTCACTCTCTCATTTCGTTCAATGCCTTACGTACGTAACCCTTGCTCTATAGCGTACGTAATACGTACGTTGACTTGCTATAGTAAAAGCTCATATTACATACGTAATACACCCTGCATAGCGTACGTAATACGTAGTTGACTTGCCCATGCACGTTCTTTGATGAAATCTGCCGACCACGGGTCCCATCTATCGGCCACATGTCTGATTCCTCTTGTTACGTACGTAATGCCTTATCCATAACGTACGTAACAGTAGCAACTTAGCGTACGTAAGTCCTTAAGCTTAGTGCACGTTAAGGGCTCAGTACTTAGCCAAATCCAACTGTTCCGGTCCGTCTCGACATACTGGATACGTATACACACATATTGAATACATATACTGGATCCAATAATATTCTCATATGATATACCTGATGTCCAAATTAGTTCAACCTGATACACCATATCCTCAATATAACTGTCAGTCAAACACGTCAATTACACAAGTATAATTGTCTCGGTTCTCAGTTTATTTTATCCATACTGTATAGACTCCAAGCTATGCAGTATATCTCAGATAAAATAACGCGAAAAATTTATACTGAAAATACGGGTATTACATACTACCCCCCTTAAAATAAGTTTCGTCCTTGAAACTTGCAATCCTATCACAAATACCAGATCAACCCAAAATTTCCAACTCATCACAAAAAGCAATCAATCGTCGCCACAAGCGAATAACCAAAAACAATATACTTACAGGTGCGTGAAGCCGATGATTTCCCGTGATACTAGCACACGACTCCCACACAAGGTCTCAACGTAATACCAACACACACCAATATCACAAATAGCAATTCGAAAAGATCTAAAAAAATTTGGAACCTCCAAAAATCGACTCGACTCAAAAGTCAGAAAAATCATTTTCAAAAGCCACGCTACTACCGTATCGGTAGAGCAACATAGCAGACACGCACGGGTTCCACAAAACCCAAGATCCGATACCATTTTCTGTAACACCCCCAAAACCATCCGGGATATTACAGCGCCGTGGGTCCCGTGCCGGAACCCACTAGGCTAAAAACCGTTTCAAAACATTTAAAAACGCCAAAAGGCCGATGACGGTGATATTTAAATAATCAGATATTGTCCAAAATATAGTTCCCAAATATCGTCATCAATTACTGTTTGAAAATACAAGGCGAAATGCCAAATCTCGACAGTTCAAAATATACGTTAAGCCGCCACATATACGTACCGATAAAATAGTTTAGGGAAAAAGGGTTTAACGAGATAACCCAAGTTTACGAAATACCCAACAGGGCCATTTGGAATACACACGAGTTGGTAGAAATACCGGAAAGCCATTTTGAAAATACACACGCAGCGGATAAAGACACATTTCAAAAAATACACAATTGCAGCGGACTAAAACAACCATAAAAGAATACTCGATACTCAAAAACATGCCACAGCCAGTATCACTCGGGAAGCTCACCCCTTCACGACCGCTACTAGCTCGATCTCTGAGTACCTAAAAATAAAGCCCACGAAGGGGTCAGCCACAATACTCAACAATGATATCGATCACATCAACATAAATAATTACATACCAATGTAATAACGAAGTAAGAATACTACCAATGTAATCTTACCGTCATAACCTTACCAATCCATTGCAATCCATACCAAATCAATCCTTAACATATTCCACATTTCGCATTCTGAAAATGACAAAATGAACTCAACAACAATCATCTGTACTGTATTCAAACAATAACAAGTATCCTCAAAACATTATCATAACTCATAAGTGTGGAATTAACCATCTGTGCCAAATCCTATCCGTCGGATTGCACAATCAAATCTCAACCTGGATAAACCAATAGCATACAACATATCTGCAGATCAACTACCACAAAATAATGAATATAAATCCCAAAACATCGACGTACAGTCCGAATGCTCATACGATCAATAATAATGATCAACCAATACATCAGTTGAGAATATCATCGACATGATAACTCCACTACGACCAACAAAGGATCAACGATAACCGAGAGTACCCTCAACATGGTATACTCCAAACACGATCAACAAGGATCAACAATAACTGAAAATACCCTCAACATGGTAAACTCCAACACGATCAACAAAGATCAACAATAACCGAGAATACCCTCAACAATGTAGACTCCAAATGATCAACAAAGGATCAACAATAACCGAGAATGCCATCAACAAGGTAAACTCCAAATGATCAACAATAATGGATCTCAAATAAATAACTCCGACTATCGAACATACCCCTCGGGCGTATGAACAACCAGTCGCAAACCGTCGAACATATCTAATCATACATGGACTATGAACGACCAAACAATATGGCTCAAAGATGGACGTCATCGTACGCCCGATCCGGAAATGTGTCCGTGCACATGTCCACCCCGTATATGGAATCTAGGATATACATGGGACATGTACCTAATTAGCCTCACGAACTACGTCTCGTGTGCACGGTTCAATGTGGAAATATCAACACATAACCATAGTGTGCCCGGTTAAAAATCCTACACAAAAACCAATCGAAATGCAGATATGACTCCAGATATGTCACGATGCAACATGACAACGAAACTCAAAGAATCACATATCCAATAAGGATCAAAAGACTCACCGAAGTGAACAACAACAGACTGACAAAGAAAAGTCGACACGACTACTCAATATCCAAAACATCAATCCTGGGGTCATCATCCCCAAATGAATGATCAACATGATCTACGATCTCAATACATCAGTCCTGGAATCAACATCCCCCAATGAATAACCAATACGAATCAGCATACAACAATTCATCAGAATAATTATCCTCATAACTGAACAATACTTACATTACCTCAAAGCTGGAGACAATGTCCTTTTCACGAACAAACATCCCTGAACGAATACACAGTTATACGAATAATCTCAAATAAGGTACCGTCCATTCAATACCAATAAACCTTTATCCCGATACTCATGTCATCACGATAACTACCCTCGATATCCGACATTCCATATCATAGATCAAAGATAACTCCCATCTCTGTCTTCAATCAAACATAATTAAATCATATACATTATGATTCGTCCCAAACCACAGCATGATAAACAAATCATCATCTCGACAGTTTATATCTATAATAGCATTGCTATATGAATTATAAATGAAATGAAAGCGAAACCATTCATCAAATATTATAAACTGAACAAGTATAAACTTGCCTTGATACCGATACCACGAAGCCGTTACCAAAATCAATTGCCTTCGTCTACGAGCTCCTCAGCCCCGACCAAAGCAATTTACGAACTCCACAGCCTCAACCGCAACACAACGGTCGTAATCCACGATCAAACATCTCAACCTTTTGAAGTAATCAAACAACAACAATCCGATAACAATCAATAACCAACGTAGCCAACCAATCAAACTCAACGGCTCAACAATACCTCAATCATATACACAAAACCAAATAATCTAATTCAAAAATACGAACTCATATCCACAATACAAGCCGCAACTCGATAATCAATATAACTGATCAATAAGCCCAACAGTTCCACAATATCCCGATTAAATACAAATCCAAACAACCCAAACCAATCAATCACGAATTCAAAACCACAACACAATTCATAATCCGATAATCATATCAATAATCAAATTAAACCAATAACAAGGGTCTAAACATTACCGATTCTAAATTCGATCTTAAATACGAATATGAGTTTCCTCCTTGTAAATTCATAATAAAAAACCAATTACCGATTATCATCATCAATTCGGACAATCCGGTTAGTTCAACATTATAGATAATCATATTCCAAGGGTTTCAAATAACTCAATCATTCGATTTGAACACTTGTTCAACACGTATGAACTTCCCAACTTAAAGATGAATAATCTCATCAACCTCGGAATCATATTCGTATTCCTATACGATTATGTACCAAAACACATAACTTAGTTCTAGATATGAATATTCCATATTCATATCCAAAACACCAACACCTCTTAAACACATTCATCATATCAATGATCAATTCATATCGATATTAAGGATTTCATAACATACTCGATTCCAAATTCAATTCCAAATATGAATCAACAAGACTCATTCTTGTTCATATTCGTATATTCATATAAACAAATACTAGTTATTATCATGAATCATCGTATTCCAAAATTAACCGTAAACTTTATAATTATCCGTCCACCTCATACGACTTGATAGTATTCCAATTATGCATGGATCAAATGCTCTTATGCCATGCAAATTTGAATTCATACCTTCAATTCAATCTCATAATCCGGTGATCTCAATAACAGTTGATTCGAGTACGAAGAAGGTATAATCAACATATTCAATTCCGAATTCAAATTTAAATTCAACATGATATGATTACCCCTTGTTCATATATATCAATATCATGCCAAACTACACTTAGGATCCTTCGACTCATATGAACACATATCCTCAAAGAAAGATAATATTCTTATCAAATTCATGATCACGATTCGTATATCATTAAGACCATACGAAAGATCAAATCACCATTCACATAACTTTTCCCTTAACATCCATAATCATCATCACTTATATCAACATTCCATGTTCATATCTAAAACATAAACACTTGAAATATATACTCATCATAATCATCATCTTCTTCAATATACACCTCATATATCATCAAGAAGTACAACAATAATACCATAACCATCATAGTCAAAACATAAGCCATCGTATCCTTCAACATATAGTTCATATAGCCTCAAGAATCGTAACAACATGATCATAATCATCTTCATACGAATCATTCATCAACAATAACATCAAAATCCGAATTCAAGGAGAGGATTATCCAACATACCTCTTAGAAGATGAATAATATAATCAAACACTTCAAGAATCATTAATATCTTCATATCCAAGCCTAAAATCCATGCTCCCAAGCTCATAACCAAGTTAAAAGTGTCTATAACACACTTAGAAGTGAAGAAGGATGGATTTGGAGAGGAACATCTCTTTTTGGTTCGTGAGGAAATGAAAGACCACACTTCATTTTATAGACTGCACTCTTCCTTACGTACGCTAAGGCCCTCACTTAACGTACGTAACATATCTTAACGTACGGTATACATCATCCATAGCGTACGTAATACTTAGTCTGAACTCACTGTCTCATTTCGTTCAATGCCTTACGTACGTAACCCTTGCTCCATAGCGTACGTAATACGTACGTTGACTTGCTACAGTAAAAGCTCATATTACATACGTAATACACCCTGTAATATCCGCAATTTCGAATTTCGGTAATTTTATTTTTTCGGCGGAAGTTCGTCTTGACCACTCGCTCCTGACCGTTTCGTCATTTCCGAGAATGATTAATTCTGCACTTTTTGTCATCCGAGTTCGTTTCGGTGTCGTTTTGTTGAGTTCCGTGTCCTTAATCGACTTTTTCACGTGGGAGTTCGACTTTGTAACGTCACCATTAATTCTTGGAAACTCCAAAAATTCTGAATCTTTGCAACATTATAGAGCATCAAGTTAGCTTTCCAATGGTTCAAACGGTGAGTCAATCGGAGTCCGGACGAGAGAGTTATGGTCGTTTTAGCTCACCCGCTCGTTATTGGCCGAACTCGGCCGTGTCGTCCGACACGGCCCGTGCCGTACTCGTCCGGAAATGCCGGAGTTTCTGTCTCAGGACCCGACCGTGTCGTCCGACACGGCCCGTGCCGAACTCTTCCGGATAAGCCAGAACCGACTGCCGACACGCCCGACCGTGTTCCAGGACACGGTCGAGTCATGCCGAGTCGCTGTCGGACGGGTCACTATCGGAAGGCCCTCCGCGCCGCGACCGTGTCAAGCAGGACACGGTCGAGTCCCTGTCGGCCAGCTGTGCGACACGACCGTGCCGATCGGCACGGGCCGTGTCCGGCAGGGCAGTCAACCCCTATAAATTCATTTTTTGAGCATTTCAGCTCATTTCTTTCCCTTCTTCTTCTCCTCTTCCGCAGCTGGGCGTGTTCTAAGCTTGAAGCCATGTTGTTTAGCAACATATCCATGGAGTTCTTTGGGTTATATCATCAATCATTCGTCCGATATCATCCCTTGATCCAGCGAATCAAGGTTAGATCTTTAGAACCCTACTTTTGGGAAATTTGGGGGTTTTGGTTGTTTTCGTCCGATTAATCCGATTTAACTTAGGATTTTGATGTATTGATGAATATTTAGATGTATTATATCATTTCCTTTATTATTCCATGGTTGGATCGTATCGATTCGTTGTTTGAGTCGAGTTCTTGACCGACGCCTTGAAGGTGTCCGGTAAAATGTCTTAGAGGGGTTTTCGGGCGTTCTACGATTATTCTTCCTCGTATGATCGATGATTTATTGATTGTATGATGTTAGGGTCGTGTTTCTTGCGAAGAAACCGTGTTGAACCCTTTCGTTCGTCGTTGTCTTCCGTTTCAATAGCATTGGGCGTTTCGAAGCTTTCCGGTTGAGCCGTGTTCGTTGGGATACTTGCGTGCCGATTTTGAGGCAAGTACCTCGTCCATACAATTCTTTTTTTGTGAATATGATAATTGGTGATCGTCTTTATATGTTTGTTTGATTGTTTGAAACGAGTTTTCAAAAGATTCGATTAGCCTGGTTAAAGGCTCTCTTTCAAAACACGTGTGTTTTGTAATTGTGTGGGTTGTAAGTGACTACGTGGATATTTGGATATGTTTGGTGTTGATGTTGCGCTTGATAATACGTGTGTACGTATATTATCTCTTTTCGGTGCGTTTTGGTTTGATGTGGTGTTGTGCTAAGTGTTTGATTCCTCTGGTTGAATTGTTTGGATATCCTTGTTGTGACGTGTTAATTGTGTGAATGTATTTCGCTCACCTCGGGAGGGTCCGACGGGATCACGGAGGGAATCCAATGGTATAGCCCTGGATTCACGAGTGCGGTTGTTTGTTTTGTGAATGTATTTGCTCACCTCGGGAGGGTTCGACGGGGCCACGGAGGGAATTCCAATGGTATAGCCCTGGATTCACGAGTAAAACTTCACGAGTGCGTGTGTATGTTTGGTGAATGTATTTGCTCACCTCGGGAGGGTTCGACGGGGCCACAGAGGGAATTCCAATGGTATAGCCCTGGATTCACGAGTAAAACTTCATGAATTGGTGTATATGATTTCGAAAACGCATTCTACTCACCTTGGGAGGGTCCGACGGGGCCACGAAGGGAATCCAATGGTATAGCCCTGGATTCACGAGTTGATGTTGTATTTTTGGTGACCAAGGTTTACGTATCTTGGGCGATTATATTGTATTGATTTTATGTCCGCCGAGGACACGTGACGTGGGTTTTAACCCTGTGAACTCTTATCGGTTTTCTATTGGCGAAAACAAAACCTTTGGGCTGTGACCCTGTTGATTTTTGGAAAGATAAGGATTCGGTAATCCTAAATTGTTTTCTATTAAAACTCTCGATGGCATTTCAAACTGTTTTATAAATTGTTTCCCTTCAACTTGTGGTCTTTCGGTTCCGGAATGTTTTACCCAAACTCTTGCCTCGGGAAGTACTTTTAATTATGTTTGGATCTTTGATGATTCCTGGTTATTGTTATTCATGGAATGTGAATTGTATGGCTCGTATTTTTGCACTTGTACTTGCACTAGCAAAACAGTGGAGTTTTGCTAACCCCCGAGTATTCGGGGGGTGGATGTCTATTTTTGCATTCAGGTTTTGGAGCATGGCACAGGGTCGGCACGAAGGATGATGAAAGATGAACGATACTAATCACACGAGGATCCGTTGATGTCGTATTGGTCTAGTTGTATTTTCTTTTCCGCTGCAGTATTTGTTTCCCGTTGTACGGGTGCGGTTGTATTTTGACCCCTGCGTGGGCATGAGTTGTATTCGAGTTGTAAGTATTTATTGAAAGACCAAATCGGTCTACTGAGTCATTTTAGCCTTAAAGGCATGGTTGAGTTGTTATATGTTGTTACCAGCCTGGTAGATCCTTGAGGAAAGGTTCTACGGCGTGTAATATCCCTGAGCGGATTGGGGGTGTTACAGAATGGTATCAGAGCTTAGGTTGTGGAAACCTAGGCTGTCGGGTTAGTGGTGTCTATTGAGTTTTTGTCTCGTCGGATTTTGTCTGACTAAGTCGTGTCGCGACGCGTCGTCTAAGTTTGTTGGTCGTGATTAGTATCGTGGGCGATCTGTAACACCCCAAACTAGGCGGATATTACAGTGCCGTAGATCCCCAACTGGGACCCACCAGGCAAATGAAAATGAATGAATTACACAAGATAAATGTAGTACCGAACTACATTACAACAATAATTACTCCGATGAGGAGTTTAGTTACAACACACCAGGACAACACTGAATACTAGTGTATTTTATATGAAGATAAAATACACAACACTGAATGAAACGGAGTATTCAAATGAAAGTCTGCAGCGGAAAAATAAAGGACAATAACATGAATAACTGAAAGATCGGGGCCCCCTACTAGTATCACTAGGACTCCTCGACATCAACATGCTATCCCCGTGCGTTTGCCTTGCCATGACCTGAAAAACAAAATCCCCAAACGGGGTCAGTTACAAAGAACAACAATCCTCAAGGGTTGAAAAATACACAATCATGATATATCTGAATTTATGAATTATTCTGTTGAAACATACGCAATCAAACATGCTATATGAATCAACTATCAGTACGGCTCAAAGGAATGGCGCCACACTACGTCCGGGATGGAAATGTGTCCGTGCACAAGCCACCAACGATCAAACACGCGTGGTCTTGTACCTAATCAGTCTCACGAGCAATCGACTCGTGTGCACAGTCCAATGTGAGGCCACCAACCAACACACGACTATAATGTGCCCGACATGAAAATCCTACACATACCAACCGGCACGCCAGTATGACCCGGAATGCCACAATATGACAAAAGTGACAATGAAAATGAATAATGACTCACCAAGATTGAATGGTAGTGACATGAATGATAGCTCAATGAAATGATCGGAACCGTCGTTCCTTATGACTGAGGTGATTAATTGACAATGACGAGTTTTGATACGATTAATACAATGATGAATGAGTTATGATTATGAATGAACAACGACAAAAGGAATGAATATCCTTTTAACCGAGTAAGAATTAACTTACACAATACCGATGAAGAATGTCTGTCCACGAACAACGTCCTAACCAAGATACCGATCGCTCGAACAACCTTGAATAACAATAATTACCAACAATCGTTCAATACACGCATCAAGTAACAAAACACGACTAACCCAACGGTCGAAACAACGATAAACAAACTCATAAGGCATTCCAACGAATACATAACCAACCACACAACTTCTAATTATCGATCCGAATATGTCGAAACCAAACCAAAATGAGTATTTCGAACTAACAAAACACTTCAATGACATCAATAATCCATTAGGAATCCATAATTCATGGTTACAACAACATCAATCGGAAAATCCCCAATTAACCAAAGTCAACCCCAAGGGTTCTTGAAATAGTTCCGAAAATAACCATTAAATCCGTAGGAATATATTTATCCAAGGTAGATAATCCATAACTAACATATTCCAATGATAATCCAAGCTTACACGAAGAAATCGGAAGGAAAACCCAACAAAATCCGAAATTCTAGATCCAAGAATTTAATACCTTTGATTCGATGAATAGGAGATGATGAAGTGATGATTAATCCAACTCAAAGTCTTGAAGATGATGATTGATGATTACACCTTGAAGAATCCTCTCTGAATCGCTCGAAATCGCCCAAAACTACTAAAGGAATGAAATGAGATGAATAATGACGAACTCTGACTAAACTGTCCAATTTATAGTCAGTCCAGGTTAGCGTGCGCTAGCCCTTGTGCGTAGCGTGCGCTAACGGGAAATTTGGGTATTCCGGTACCATTGTCCCGAACACGGTAGCGCGCTACGTACCTTTGTAGCGTGCGCTACCATACTACTAGCGTGCGCTAAGATCCATTATTAGCGTGCGCTAACGAAATATTGATGCCCGATCGAGTCCGTAAAACTGCGCCTCGATTCGACTCGATAGCGTGCGCTACAACCATAGTTTAGCGTGCGCTAATATATCGGTTGCGTCGCTAACAACAACACATAGCGTGCGCTATGAAATAATCGATGCGATCCGGTAGCCCGACTCAACTCGATCCGTCCCTAGCGCGCTACTTCACACATATAGCGTGCGCTACTACAACCCGTTAGCGCGCGCTACTTACCACTCGTAGCGTGCGCTACAAATAATCTCACCTGCAGTCCAGTACCTTCTGGACTGCAGCCAGGACAACCTTAGCGTGCGCTAAAGCTGAGTGGTAGCGTGCGCTACCTATACCCAATTAGCGTACGCTAAAAGGATTATGTAGCGTGCGCTACTCCTCACGCACAGCTCGCAACGAAATGACAATGATGATAAACGCGGCACGAAACTCCAATCCGATTAGTGATGAATGACGATTGATACATGATACAATTACTCTGAATGATGAATACCATGACTGAATATGAGTGACAAATGATTAATAATGAGTGAAAATTACTGAGTATCAATTACTGAATGATAAATACTGAATGATAATTACTGACTTACAACCGGGTATTACATACACCCCCCCTTAAAAGAGTTTCGTCCCCGAAACTAAGGGTAAACAACTCGGGATATGAACTATCCCTCACGATCTGCAAACAATAAAGTCCAAAAAGTTCTCGGGACCAATTCAAATGCACGCCCAAGTCCCCAAGTCTTGACGTCTCGGATCACAATGAACGATTTCCCAAAAAATATCACGAAGTCTCGGTATGACACCAAAAGGAATGCATCAAACGATCTCAAAATCTCAAGATTCTCAAATACGATCATTATAAGATAGATCAACAATAAATGATCCACAACCATGACACATTAATACGGATTGAGTTATATAATCATCTGAAAGACAAGGCTATATATCAAATGTACCCAACATCGATATTCTCCATACCATCGATCTCCTCGATCCCAACGATTCGACGAAGACCCAAACCTGAACTCACCGCTTAATATGACCCCGAAAGGTTACCAAAACGAGAGTGACTAAGATGAATGATAAATGATTAGATATCCGACAAGGATCAAGAATAACTCGCCGAGGTGAACTAATAACGAAATGAGTGATAACTCAAATGAAATTATTGGAACCATTGTTCCCCGTGAAGTGAATGATTGGTTGATAAATATAAGTCTTAACGTGATTGATATATGATGAATGACCTATGCGAATAATTGAACGGCGATGAAATGAATGATTATCCTATTACCGAGCAAGAATTAACTTACTCAACACCGGTGATGAATGCCCTGTTGTATCACTGTTTAAGCAAACAACAGTCGAACTCGTCGTCTGAGATGAAGATGCTCTCCCAGCATGAATACGACTAGAAACGATCTCTTGGACGTCGGAGTCCGATGTCCCTCTGAACTCTTTCCATACCGAGGCAGGAAATTCACGTGATAATAACAGATCTCGTATGAAGATTGCATTATGATTACGAGATGGAATGATAACAATGAGCATACATGCTCTAACAAAATGAATGCATTAATAATGCAGTAAAACGATCGTCGACATGACGCCGTAATATGAGAATATCGCATGAAAAAATCAAGTGAGGTGACAAGCCTATCTGATGAATTCCTGAAATGATTACCTTGAACAAGTTCACAAGATTGAAAAATTTGATTCACAAGATCAACAACTGAACCGTGAGATGGACTGGATGGTTAATGAATTAATCGAACAATGAGATTGACTCCGTGATGAATGAACTAATTGAACAATGAGATTAACTGAGTGATGAATGAATTGACTGAACAATGAGATTGACTGAGTGATGAATGAATTAATTGAACAATGAGGTTAACTGAGTGATGAATGAATTGACTGAACAATGAGATTGACTGAGTGATGAATGAATTGACTGAACAATGAGATTGACTGAGTGATGAATGAATTAATTGAACAATGAGGTTAACTGAGTGATGAATGAATTGACTGAACAATGAGATTGACTGAGCAATTCTTAAAAAATCCTACCACAAACCGCCGATAATAGCAGGCTAATCCGAGAAGGCTTCGGATTTGCTTAACATTCTTCGGAGGTGACCAATCTTGGATAGCCTTCGTCTTCTGAGGATCAACACGCACTCCATCTGATGAAATTACAGGTCCGAGAAAAGTCACTTCGGACATCCAGCACTCACCTTTGGAAAACTTCCCATAAAGTTGCTCTCGTCTTAACACGTCGGAAACCTGATGAAAATGAACCTCGTGTTCCTCCCGGTCACGAGAATAATCAAAATGTCATCGATGAAGACAACAACAAAACTGATCCAAAAGTCGATGAAAACCTGATTCATTAACTCCATGAATACCGCAGGTGCAATAATCAACCTAACCGGCATAACCGCAAACTCATAACGACCATAGCGTGTTCGAAAAGCCGTCCTCGTGATACCCGACTCTTGAATCTGCAACTGATGATATCCAGATCTTAAGTCGATCTTGGAAAATACTGAAGCTCCCTGAAGTTGATCTAAAAGATCATCAATACGGGGTAAGGGATACTACTCTAGATCATCACCCTGTTCAACTCCCGATAATCGATACACAAGCGAAAAGAACCATCCTTCTTCTTGACAAACAGCACTGGTGCTCCCTACGGGGACGCACTCGGTCGGATATAACCCTTCCCGAACAATTCCTCAAGTTGATTCTTCAACTCCTGCATTTGGTCGGGGCCATCCGATACGGTGTCTTCGATAATGGGGACGTACCGGCTCCAACTCACTCCTGAATTCCACTACTCTATGGGAAAGCAACCAGATAACTCGTCTGGAATACATCGTCAAACGATGACAATGATACCACGAATGATTGAACATTTCGATTGCCCGAGAATGGTCAATCGATAAAAAGTGATACAATGAATGATTGAACATCTCGATTGCCTTAGAAATGCCAATCGATGAAAATGATGCAATGTAAGATTGAATAACTCGATTGCCTTAGAAAGGCCAATCGATGAAAATGATACAATGAATGATTAAATAGCTCGATTGCCTTAGAAAGGCCAATCGATGAAAATGATACAATGAATGATTGAATAACTCGATTGCCTTAGAAAGGCCAATCGATGAAAATGATACAATGAATGACTGAACAACTTGCTTGCGGAATTTCTCTGCTTCCATCATAATAGTAGTCCTTCTGGGACAACGGGGATTACCTCCCTGAAGTACACATTCGACGACCAACGCATTTAAAATGATAGTGACCATGCGCTTACGAACATTGAGAACGGCATCATGACAATCCATCTAATTAACACTCAATATTACATCGTCCTTAGATAAATTCACCACGATTAGGTCCACTAACCAATTGCGGTCATTAAGCTTACCTTGGTATGATTCCGAAAATTCTTCCATCGTCAGGTAGACCGACGGTATGAGGTCCACAAGCAATAGGACTATCCCGAAATAGGTCTATTCAAGCATGATTCGAAAATGAATGAATGCGGTGTACCGGATCAAAAGGTACACACAAGTTGAAATAACATTACGAGTATACGAAATCATTCGGGCCACCGGATCGTCGATCCTCCTCATCATATGAATCTGGGACTTGCCGCCCCGAACCGGACGCTCCCGTCGATAAATACGAGCTCTAACTCTACTTGCTTCCATTGTCTTAAACGACGATGACAAAGCGATCCTGATTCAAACGCTGGTTGCTTGGGGCTGAGATGTCGCCGAGCCGACACGAGTCCTTTCGCAAAAACGGGCCTTATGCCCAAAATTCCCACAATTATAGCACGAGGCATGATCGTCCTTGACACTTGGTACCGACATGACCAAGGTCCCCGCATTATAACAGTGATGGCAGAATTGGCCGCTCGGGAATGAGATTCCGCACGATTATGCGCCGTAGGAGGTCGCCGAACCGATAGGACTCACACGAGGCTTCTTGAAGGTTGATCGACCGCCTTCGGATTGATTACGCTTCGTTGATTTCTTGCCGACAAATGAAGGTTGTTGTTCAGACTTTCCTTAGCAATGGCTCATACGGAGAGTTCTCTCGATTAATCCGGCCAGTGGCGCAATGATGATTGAGCAATCGCATGGGTCATCATGGCCTGCATAAAAGTGAGTGGATCAACCCGAACATCTTCTGATCGAGCCGAGTCCTGGGCACGATTTCCCGGCAGCGAGTGATTATTTCTCGGGTTTCGGTCCGCACCGCGGCCTCTCCCCGTGCATCCCCTGATAGCCCTCTCCATACTGAAGTAGGAAGGTCGCATAATGATTATATTTCCCGCATGATTATCACGTTATGATGATGTCATGAGATGATGAAAATGAGTATACATGTTCTAACTTAGTGATTATATGAATGATTTACTGAAGTGACATGATTATCTGATGAAATTCTGAAATGATTATCTTGAACAATTTAACAAGACTGATGATATGATCTTCAAGATCAACAACTGAGTAATGAAATAAATTGAGTGATTAATGAGTTAACATTATCGACTTGATCACAATTGAAATTGATGAATGAGGATTGTTAACTAATGAATTATGAATGAATGATTATTGCCAGAAATTATACCATGGCATCAGAAATCTTACAGTTCTTGGTCTGATTGGCTCGGCATTTGCACAGGTCACACGTGACGCGAAAGTCCAATGATACTAGTCCGATGACGATGATTTCAAATGAGACATGACTTGGAGGGTAGTATTCAAAACCACGCTCCGATACCAACTCTGTAACACCCCAAACTAGGTGGATATTACAGTGCCGTAGATCCCCAACTGGGACCCACCAGGCAAATGAAAATGAATGAATTACACAAGATAAATGTAGTACCGAACTACATTACAACAATAATTACTCCGATGAGGAGTTTAGTTACAACACACCAGGACAACACTGAATACTAGTGTATTTTATATGAAGATAAAATACACAACACTGAATGAAACGGAGTATTCAAATGAAAGTCTGCAGCGGAAAAATAAAGGACAATAACATGAATAACTGAAAGATCGGGGCCCCCTACTAGTATCACTAGGACTCCTCGACATCAACATGCTATCCCCGTGCGTTTTCCTTGCCATGACCTGAAAAACAAAATCCCCAAACGGGGTCATTTACAAAGAACAACAATCCTCAAGGGTTGAAAAATACACAATCATGATATATCTGAATTTATGAATTATTCTGTTGAAACATACGCAATCAAACATGCTATATGAATCAACTATCAGTACGGCTCAAAGGAATGGCGCCACACTACGTCCGGGATGGAAATGTGTCCGTGCACAAGCCACCAACGATCAAACACGCGTGGTCTTGTACCTAATCAGTCTCACGAGCAATCGACTCGTGTGCACAGTCCAATGTGAGGCCACCAACCAACACACGACTATAATGTGCCCGACATGAAAATCCTACACATACCAACCGCACGCCAAGATGACCGGAATGCCACAATATGACAAAAGTGACAATGAAAATGAATAATGACTCACCAAGATTGAATGGTAGTGACATGAATGATAGCTCAATGAAATGATCGGAACCGTCGTTCCTTATGACTGAGGTGATTAATTGACAATGACGAGTTTTGATACGATTAATACAATGATGAATGAGTTATGATTATGAATGAACAACGACAAAGGGAATGAATATCCTTTTAACCGAGTAAGAATTAACTTACACAATACCGATGAAGAATGTCCGTCCACGAACAACGTCCTAACCAAGATACCGATCGCTCGAACAACCTTGAATAACAATAATTACCAACAATCGTTCAATACACGCATCAAGTAACAAAACACGACTAACCCAACGGTCGAAACAACGATAAACAAACTCATAAGGCATTCCAACGAATACATAACCAACCACACAACTTCGGAATTATCCAATCCCGAATATGTCGAAACCAAACCAAAATGAGTATTTCGAACTAACAAAACACTTCAATGACATCAATAATCCATTAGGAATCCATAATTCATGGTTACAACAACATCAATCGGAAAATCCCCAATTAACCAAAGTCAACCCCAAGGGTTCTTGAAATAGTTCCGAAAATAACCATTAAATCCGTAGGAATATATTTATCCAAGGTAGATAATCCATAACTAACATATTCCAATGATAATCCAAGCTTACACGAAGAAATCGGAAGGAAAACCCAACAAAATCCGAAATTCTAGATCCAAGAATTTAATACCTTTGATTCGATGAATAGGAGATGATGAAGTGATGATTAATCCAACTCAAAGTCTTGAAGATGATGATTGATGATTACACCTTGAAGAATCCTCTCTGAATCGCTCGAAATCGCCCAAAACTACCAAAGGAATGAAATGAGATGAATAATGACGAACTCTGACTAAACTGTCCAATTTATAGTCAGTCCAGGTTAGCGTCGCTAGCCCTTGTGCGTAGCGTGCGCTAACGGGAAATTTGGGTATTCCAGTACCTTTGTCCGAACACGGTAGCGCGCTACGTACCTTTTGTAGCGTGCGCTACGACCATACTACTAGCGTGCGCTAAGATCCATTATTAGCGTGCGCTAACGAAATATTGATGCCCGATCGGAGTCCGTAAAACTGCGCCCTCGATCGACTCGATAGCGTGCGCTACAACCATAGTTTAGCGTGCGCTAATATATCGGTTGCGTCGCTAACAACAACACATAGCGTGCGCTATGAAATAATCGATGCGATCCGGTAGCCACCGACTCAACCTGATCCGTCCCTAGCGCGCGCTACTCCACACATATAGCGTGCGCTACTACAACCCGTTAGCGCGCGCTACTTACCACTCGTAGCGTGCGCTACAAATAATCTCACCTGCAGTCCAGTACCTTCTGGACTGCAGCCAGGACAACCTTAGCGTGCGCTAAAGCTGAGTGGTAGCGTGCGCTACCTATACCCAATTAGCGTACGCTAAAAGGATTATGTAGCGTGCGCTACTCCTCACGCACAGCTCGCAACGAAATGACAATGATGATAAACGCGGCACGAAACTCCAATCCGATTAGTGATGAATGACGATTGATACACGATACAATTACTCTGAATGATGAATACCATGACTGAATCTGAGTGACAAATGATTAATAATGAGTGAAAATTACTGAGTATCAATTACTGAATGATAAATACTGAATGATAATTACTGACTTACAACCGGGTATTACACGATCATCATCTTCGTGCGACCTGTGAATGTAAGTCTCCCTTCTTTGTGTTGTGCCTCGTGTGACACGAGCTATTTTTATGATTATTTGTTAAGTGACGGAATCCTCTTATGGATTTTGATTTCGTGTTATGTGATTATTTGACTCCCATTTTTCGTTCATATGAGGAGTAGTGTTCATCCTGCATGTTTGACTTTATTTCTTTTATCCGCTGCGTGAGTTCTTTTGTAATGGCTTTCGGTATTTTACCGACTGAGTTTTATTTCGAAAACCAATTCCCTTAACCGAGTTTTTGGCATTATGGCCTTGATCATTTTGGCGAAATTCTTATGACGGAATTTAGTATTTTGTAAATGGATTTTGTGAGTTTTTGAAATATTACCGTCATCGGCCTTTTTGGTAGTTTATAAAAGGTTTTTAGCCTGGTGGGTTCCAAGGACCCACGGCGCTATATTGTTCATTGTAATTACCTGAAAATTTTGGGTATTCTAACCCATTGAATTATTTTTGAAAACCTTGAGTATCTTAGAAAATTAAAATTCGAGACGTACTTTTAAAACGAATTATTTTCTTGCGGTGTTTTCAAGGTGTTTTCTAATGCCGCAATACATTTCAAAAATTTTCCGGTTGAGGACCAAAAATATTTTGAGATATTTTCAAATGCAGTTTCTTAGACCCAAGGGTCGAATATTTCTGAAAGTTTTGCACTAAAAGAAATGTGTCCTCATTTTTGTTCAAACGCAAGATGATTTTCAAAGTCTCGATAATGGTGTTTGTACTACTTTTTGTAAAATTTTACTCAAGATCAACCGTCGTTTCCAAACTGTTTTCAAAAGGTGTTTTCGTTTTAAAACCTATCATTCCTGTTTGCGGACCGGAAATGCGTGTATGGTTTTCGAACTTTCGTTACGGTGTTAACCCCGAATTGTGATTGAATTGGTGGCGTGAGCGTCGAGTCATTCGCCACGCATATATTTTGTTAGCCCTTGTGGGAGGTGTGATGACGATCCTTAATGTTGTCATTTCGTGGTGGCTTGCGTGTTATCGCACCTGTGTGAGCTGTTAAAGCTTGGGTTTGTACGTTTGTGTACATATGTGAGTGTTTCATAATGTTTGTAATTATGTGCTGGTTATTGTTCGGGCCGTTGAGGTCGCCGAACGATACCGTCGTTGCTGTAGTGTTTGTGTGTATTATTTTACGATGATAATCGTTGTATATGATATGTATTATGATTCCTTGTTGTACTGAGTTGGCATCTCCGCTATGTTGTTTTGCGACGTTATGCCCCATTGTATCTAGCATTTGTATTTTCGGTATGCCGAGCCGGGGCATTTCAACCGTGATGTTCCGGCATACACGTGTAAATTGTCCTTCTCGTCAGTAACACATTTCAAGTGTGGACTCGAGGGACACCGAATTCAGTTTTGCGAATTGTCTACCGAGACTTTGGAGTTCGCGCTTCAAAGACAATATCTAATCGGCCTTGAGAGGCCTTTGAAAGATGTTTCATCGGTTGCTTGTTGTGTTGTCACCTTGATTTCGTGTTGTGAGTTTCGGAAACGACACTTCTTTTACAAGGGGTCGAATATAATACCCGTATTATTTTTGGACTCCTGCATTTCCTCTTTCTCAGGTCTATCGACTCGCTCGTGTTCGTTGACACTTTCTGAACTTGTTCTGTATTTCGGTTTCATCGTTCGAACGAGCTGTGATCTTGTTTTTCTGTTTATCGCTGTGACTTTTCCGAGTCCGGTTCGATACTTGTGAACCTTGTTCGGATGTAACATCTTTTGGTTCTACTAGTTCTTTTATTCGGAGTGGATCAGATTTTGAACTTCTGTATATTCTACTTTGTCGACTCATTTATGTTCGTTGACATTTCTGAGCTTGTCCTGCCCCTTGTTTTTGTTTATCGAACGAGTGTGGCATCATTTCGGAATAACTCGTTTGTCGTTGTGACTTTTCAATTTCTATTCCCTTTCATGTGGATCTTATGTGAATGCATACGTTGTTGTTTTCACCGGATCATATATTGTCTCGAGTCGAGATGTGAACCTTGGAGTTGTTGTTTGAATTTTATTGTTCTTCGTGATTCGAACATGATTGTTCTTTTGTTGTCTCGACCGTTGTGGTTCGGTCGTTTGTTTGTTCGGTTTTTGTCCTCGTTTCTTGATCGTTGAGCATTCAGGCTCCTTCCTAATTCCCTTAAGTTTGGGAAATTAGTCTCGTTTTCGATCTTCCAACCCTTGGGCGGTGGAATTCAGTATTAGTTCAGCGATTGGCTCGCGTTTCGATTGATGTACCGTTGGGTTGGTCAATCATACTGACTTTCGTTCGTTGTGTTTTGTGATTGTCGGATAATTGACTTGGCTATATTATCCGTTTGATGACGCTTGTCATTTGTTGGTTTTATTGTATCCCTAACGGCGACATTGTGTTGGTCGTCGTGGAGCGTGTTTTCACGCCGTATGTCTCTTTGCGTTTCTTGCAGCGTTTCGCCGTTGGGCGCGAGTTTTCTATTTTTGTGTATCTCGTCGAGTTTTCCTGGCGGGTATATTGCTCCCCCCTACTTGTTTTAAGTTTCGGGACGAAACTTCTTTTAAGGAGGGTAGAATGTAATATCCGCAATTTCGAATTTCGGTAATTTTATTTTTTTGGCAGAAGTTCGTCTTGACGACTCGCTCCTGACCGTTTCGTCATTTCCGAGAATGATTAATTCTGCACTTTTTGTCATCCGAGTTCGTTTCGGTGTCGTTTTGTTGAGTTCCGTGTCCTTAATCGACTTTTTCACGTGGGAGTTCGACTTTGTAACGTCACCATTAATTCTTGGAAACTCCAAAAATTCTGAATCTTTGCAACATTATAGAGCATCAAGTTAGCTTTCCAATGGTTCAAACGGTGAGTCAATCGGAGTCCGGACGAGAGAGTTATGGTCGTTTTAGCTCACCCGCTCGTTATTGGCCGATCACTGCCGGCCGAACTCGGCCGTGTCGTCCGACACGGCCCGTGCCGTACTCGTCCGGAAATGCCGGAGTTTCGTCTCAGACCCGACCGTGTCGTCCGACACGGCCCGTCTTGAACTCTTACGGATAAGCGAGCCGATTGCCGACACGCCCGACCGTGTTCCAGGACACGGTCGAGTCATGCCGAGTCGCTGTCGGACGGGTCACTATCGGAAGGCCCTCCGCGCCGCGACCGTGTCAAGCAGGACACGGTCGAGTCCCTGTCGGCCAGCTGTGCGACACGACCGTGCCGATCGGCACGGGCCGTGTCCGGCAGGGCAGTCAACCCCTATAAATTCATTTTTTGAGCATTTCAGCTCATTTCTTTCCCTTCTTCTTCTCCTCTTCCGCAGCTGGGCGTGTTCTAAGCTTGAAGCCATGTTGTTTAGCAACATATCCATGGAGTTCTTTGGGTTATATCATCAATCATTCGTCCGATATCATCCCTTGATCCAGCGAATCAAGGTTAGATCTTTAGAACCCTACTTTTGGGAAATTTGGGGGTTTTGGTTGTTTTCGTCCGATTAATCCGATTTAACTTAGGATTTTGATGTATTGATGAATATTTAGATGTATTATATCATTTCCTTTATTATTCCATGGTTGGATCGTATCGATTCGTTGTTTGAGTCGAGTTCTTGACCGACGCCTTGAAGGTGTCCGGTAAAATGTCTTAGAGGGGTTTTCGGGCGTTCTACGATTATTCTTCCTCGTATGATCGATGATTTATTGATTGTATGATGTTAGGGTCGTGTTTCTTGCGAAGAAACCGTGTTGAACCCTTTCGTTCGTCGTCGTCTTCCGTTTCGATAGCATTGGGCGTTTCGAAGCTTTCCGGTTGAGCCGTGTTCGTCGGGATACTTGCGTGCCGATTTTGAGGCAAGTACCTCGTCCATACAATTCTTGTTTTGTGAATATGATAATTGGTGATCGTCTTTATATGTTTGTTTGATTGTTTGAAACGAGTTTTCAAAAGATTCGATTAGCCTGGTTAAAGGCTCTCTTTCAAAACGCGTGTGTTTTGTAATTGTGTAGGTTGTAAGTGACTACGTGGATATTTGGATATGTTTGGTGTTGATGTTGCGCTTGATAATACGTGTGTACGTATATTATCTCTTTTCGGTGCGTTTTGGTTTGATGTGGTGTTGTGCTAAGTGTTTGATTCCTCTGGTTGAATTGTTTGGATATCCTTGTTGTGACGTGTTAATTGTGTGAATGTATTTCGCTCACCTCGGGAGGGTCCGACGGGATCACGGAGTGAATCGATGGTATAGCCACGGATTCACGAGTGCGGTTGTTTGTTTTGTGAATGTATTTGCTCACCTCGGGAGGGTTCGACGGGGCCACGGAGGGAATTCCAATGGTATAGCCCTGGATTCACGAGTAAAACTTCACGAGTGCGTGTGTATGTTTGGTGAATGTATTTGCTCACCTCGGGAGGGTTCGACGGGGCCACGGAGGGAATTCCAATGGTATAGCCCTGGATTCACGAGTAAAACTTCACGAATTGGTGTATATGATTTCAAACGCATTCTACTCACCTTGGGAGGGTCCGACGGGGCCAAGAAGCGAATCGATGGTATAGCCCTGGATTCACGAGTTGATGTTGTATTTTTGGTGACCAAGGTTTACGTATCTTGGGCGATTATATTGTATTGATTTTATGTCCGCCGAGGACACGTGACGTGGGTTTTAACCCTGTGAACTGTTGTCGGTTTTCTATTGGCGAAAACAAAACCTTTGGGCTGTGACCCTGTTGATTTTTGGAAAGATAAGGATTCGGTAATCCTAAATTGTTTTCTATTAAAACTCTCGATGGCATTTCAAACTGTTTTATAAATTGTTTCCCTTCAACTTGTGGTCTTTCGGTTCCGGAATGTTTTACCCAAACTCTTGCCTCGGGAAGTACTTTTAATTATGTTTGGATCTTTGATGATTCCTGGTTATTGTTATTCGTGGAATGTGAATTGTATGGCTCGTATTTTTGCACTTGTACTTGCACTAGCAAAACAGTGGAGTTTTGCTAACCCCCGAGTATTCGGGGGGTGGATGTCTATTTTTGCATTCAGGTTTTGGAGCATGGCACAGGGTCGGCACGAAGGATGATGAAAGATGAACGATACTAATCACACGAGGATCCGTTGATGTCGTATTGGTCTAGTTGTATTTTCTTTTCCGCTGCAGTATTTGTTTCCGTTATGCAGAGTGCGGTTGTATTTTGACCCCTGCGTGGGCATGAGTTGTATTCGAGTTGTAAGTATTTATTGAAAGACCAAATCGGTCTACTGAGTCATTTTAGCCTTAAAGGCATGGTTGAGTTGTTATATGTTGTTACCAGCCTGGTAGATCCTTGAGGAAAGGTTCTACGGCGTGTAATATCCCTGAGCGGATTGGGGGTGTTACACACCCTGCATAGCGTACGTAATACGTAGTTGACTTGCCTATGCACGTTCTTTGATGAAATATGCCGACCACGGGTCCCATCTATCGGCCACATGATCGATTCCTCTTGTTACGTATGTAATGCCTTATCCATAACGTACGTAACAGTAGCAACTTAGCGTACGTAAGTTCTTAAGCTTAGTGTACGTTAAGGGATCAGTACTTAGCCAAATCCAACTGTTCCGGTCCGTCTCGACATACTGGATACGTATACACACATATTGAATACATATACTGGATCCAATAATATTCTCATATGATATACCTAATGTCCAAATTAGTTCAACCTGATACATAAAATCCTCAATATAACTGTCAGTCAAACACGTCAATTACACAAGTATAACTTTCTCGGTTCTCAGTTTAATTTATCCATACTGTATAGACACCAAGCTATGCAGTATATCTCAGATAAAATAACGCGAAAAATTTATACTGAAAATACGGGTATTACATACTACCCCCCTTAAAATAAGTTTCGTCCTTGAAACTTGCAATCCTATCACAAATACCAGATCAACCCAAAATTTCCAACTCATCACAAAAAGCAATCAATCGTCGCCACAAGCGAATAACCAAAAACAATATACTTACAGGTGCGTGAATCCGATGATCTCCCGTGATACTAGCACACGACTCCCACACAAGGTCTCAACATAATACCAACACACACCAGTATCACAAATAGCAATTCGAAAAGATCTAAAAAAATTTGGAACCTCCAAAAATCGACTCGACTCAAAAGTCAGAAAAATCATTTTCAAAAGCCACAGTACTACCGTACCGGTAGAGCAACATAACAGACACGCACGGGTTTCACAAAACCCAAGCTCCAATACCATTTTCTGTAACACCCTCAAAACCATCCGGGATATTACAGCGCCGTGGGTCCCACGCCGGAACCCACTAGGCTAAAAACCGTTTCAAAACATTTAAAAACGCCAAAAGGCCGATGACGGTGATATTTAAATAATCAGATATTGTCCAAAATATAGTTCCCAAATATCGTCATCAATTACTGTTTGAAAATACAAGGCGAAATGCCAAATCTCGACAGTTCAAAATGTACGTTAAGCCGCCACTTATACGTACCGATAAAATAGTTTAGGGAAAAAGGGTTTAACGAGATAACCCAAGTTTACGAAATACCCAACAGGGCCATTTGGAATACACACGAGTTGGTAGAAATACCGGAAAGCCATTTTGAAAATACACACGCAGCGGATAAAGACACATTTCAAAAAATACACAATTGCAGCGGACTAAAACAACCAGAAAAGAATACTCGATACTCAAAAACATGCCACAGTCAGTATCACTCGGGAAGCTCACCCCTTCACGACCGCTACTAGCTCGATCTCTGAGTACCTAAAAATAAAGCCCACGAAGGGGTCAGCCACAATACTCAACAATGATATCGATCACATCAACATAAATAATTACATACCAATGTAATAACGAAGTAAGAATACTACCAATGTAATCTTACCGTCATAACCTTACCAATCCATTGCAATCCATACCAAATCAATCCTTAACATATTCCACATTTCGCATTCTGAAAATGACAAAATGAACTCAACAACAATCATCTGTACTGTATTCAAACAATACCAAGTATCCTCAAAACATTATCATAACTCATAAGTGTGGAATGAACCATCTGTGCCAAATCCTATCCGTCGGATTGCACAATCAAATCTCAACCTGGATAAAACAATAGCGTACAACATATCTGCCGATCAACTACCACAAAATAATGAATATAAATCCCAAAACATCGACGTACAGTCCGAATGCTCATACGATCAATAATAATGATCAACCAATACATCAGTTGAGAATATCATCGACATGATAACTCCACTACGACCAACAAAGGATCAATGATAACCGAGAGTGCCCTCAACATGGTATACTCCAAACACGATCAACAAGGATTAACAATAACTGAGAATACCCTCAACATGGTAAACTCCAACACGATCAACAAAGATCAATAATAACCGAGAATACCCTCAACAAGGTAGACTCCATATGATCAACAAAGGATCAACAATAACCGAGAATGCCATCAACAAGGTGTTAGGCGTATTTTTATACGCTTATTTATCATTATTTTGTAGTATGTTGGAGAGTGAAATCGTCTAAATGAGCTTTTAATGCCTTAATTTTGTATGATTGACAGGAAATTGAAGTCCGGGAGCTAAAACGAGGCAAAACGGGCGAAAACGGCAAATCTGGACTCTGAGCCGCGGCACAAGGAAGATGAGCCGCGGCACAGGAAGACATCAGCCGAAAGGGCAGAGTAACCTGTACTCTGTGCCGCGGCACAGCCCAGGTGAGCCGCGGCACAGAAGAATTAATTAACGCCCAGGCATTCAGCTGAAGGCGATGTGCCGCGGCACACTTGGCGGTTTTTGTATGCCCGCGCGGATTTTGAGCTGTTTCGAAGCCAGTTTTCGACCGACTAATACGGACGCGATTTGGAGGATATGTTGAGCTATAAATAGGGTTTAAGACCCTAATTAAATCTTCTTGGAATCTTTGGGATCTTGAATCTTTGAGAGCTTAAGCTTGGAGACGGCAGAAGAAGAGGGAAGCAGAAGACTTCAAGGGCAGAGGGCGGAAGCTGAAGAACGGAGGAATCCGAGCTTCATCTGTGTTTGAATTTTATGCTTTCGTTTATTTATTCTGTATTTTCAGTTTTTAGTATGTCAGGCTAAAGCCCTAATCTAGGGTTTTGATGAAACCTTTGTTTTGATGAATTGATTGAGATTATCCAATTTATTACCTTTTTATTGAGTTTTCCCAATTATGTTTAATGCTTGCAATTATCTGGCCAATAGTTGTATTGATTTAATCATTCACTTCAAATCGGGAGAGGAGATTTGGTGAGGAACTATTGGTGAGGACCGTTTTATTCTGTGAGATAGGAATATACTCATAGGAACTACGTAGCCTTTAGGAGATTTCATGCTTTTTGCCTATCGACGAATTAACTCACCTAGGGATAGAGTGTGTTATTCGCCTTTAGATAAATCTATTGACCTCGGGAGAGGCGGTAGAATATATTAGCAATCTCCGCCTTCAATAAATTGGGAAAATTATTTAGTACGGATAATCGAGAGTAAATTCGGATAAACTAAGGTGGATTCAGAACCCTAGACTTATTCATCATTTGATTTCTTTTATCCAAGATATTGTTTTCTACTGCTTAGTCTTTTAGTAATTCTTTTAGTTATTAATCGAAAAACCCAAATTCGATTGTTCAGATAAAATTGGAATACGAAAAAATCGGTAGTTAGAGATTCAATCCTCGTGGGAACGATACTCTACTTATCACTTTATTACTTGTAAACGATGACGTGCACTTGCGTGTAAAGAAATATCGCAACAAGTTTTTGGCGCCGTTGCCTGGGAGTTGAAATTTTCTAATATCGATTTAAGTATTTCCAGTCTTAATTTGAACGTTTTATTTTTATTTTTGTGTATTTAATTTCGTTTACTTGTTTTTCCTTTCAGGATCTTTCGTGTAGTGCATGAGAAAACTCGGTAACGAAGGCCTATTACCTTTGGATACCGAGCTCGAGCGCACTCTAAGAAGGAACAAAAAGGAGAAAAGAGAGTTGCAGACGACGGTCAACATGGCCGAGAATATCCAAGTCCAAGGAGGAGATAACCAAGTGCGGCAAGTTCAACCGGAACTAGCTCTTTGAGATTATGCCATGCCGCAGGTCAACGCTAATTTTTCGGGAATTCGGCGTCCCACTATCCAAGCTAATAATTTTGAGATCAAGCCTGCTATTATTCAGATGGTGCAGGCGAGCCAATTCTGTGGACTACCGAATGACGACCCGAATGCCCATATTGCTTCTTTCCTTGAGATATGCGACACGTTCAAGACTAATGGTGTCACCGACGATGCCATACGATTGAGGCTTTTCCCTTTCTCTTTGAGGGATAAAGCAAAGTTTTGGTTAAATTCCTTACCGCCGGGGTCGATTACAACATGGGAGAGGTTAGCGCAAGCCTTCCTTGCCAAAATTTTCCCACCAGCTAAGACGGCAAGGTTGAGAAACGAAATAACCACCTTTGTTCAGTACGATATGGAATCGCTCCACGAGGCGTGGGAGCGATATAAAGAATTGCTACGAAGATGCCCTCATCACGGCATTCCTGATTGGCTTCAGCTTCATACGTTCTATAATGGTTTGAGTGCTTCTACACGCACTCTCGTGGATGCGGCCTCTGGTGGGACCTTCATGGGAAAATCTATGGCCGAGGCACACGTGCTTTTGGAAGATATGGCAGCATACCAATGGCCATCGGAAAGATTGACACCGAAGAGAGTCATGGAAGTTTCAAGCAATGACCCGATTTCCACTTTGTCGGCTCAAGTCGCCGCTTTGACACAACGGACTCCGGGCATTTTCGCACGCACCACCCCTTTACCATAGAGACATGTAATTGGTGTAACGGATCACACCCGAGCGCGGAGTGTCAAGTTGGAAACCCGTTCGAGCAACATCGAGATAGAGCAGGCTCAATTTGTGGGAAGTGGGAATCGGCCGAATAACCCGTACTCAATACTTATAATCCGGGTGGCGCAATCATCCTAACTTTTCATGGAGAAACGGACAGAACTCACACCACCCCCGTTCGCCCAAAATCAACAAGCGGCCCCCTTCCGCTCCCAAAGTGTCTCTCGAGGAAGCACTTGCAAAATTGGCGGCAAATACGAGTAAATTTATGACCCGTCGGAAGCTACATTACAAAATCATTCTTCCATTCGAACTTGGAGGTCAAGTGGGCCAAATCGCTAATGTGTTAACGGCTCGTCGGAGGAGCATTGCGAGTACAACGAGACAAATTCTAGAGAGAGTCTAAACGCAATCGGCTTAAGAAGTGGGAAAGAGGTCTTTGGATCAGCCCGGCGGTGTGAAAAGAAGAAGGAAATTGAGGAAGAGAAGGATTTAAAGCCAGAGGAGTCGAAGGAATTGAAGCCGGATAACTCGAAGACATGTATGTCCCCCGTCCCGTTTCCGCAGAGATTACAGCAAAGAAGGGCGGACAAACAATTTTCTAAGTTCCTTGATGTGTTTGAAAAGCTTCACATAAACATTCCGTTCGCCGACGCGTTGGAACAGATGCCGAGTTATGTGAAGTTCATGAAAGAGATATTATCGAAGAAAAGAAAGCTTGAGGAGTTTGAAACGGTCGCCTTGACAGAGGAGTGCAGTGCAATTCTTCAAAAGAAGCTCCCACCTAAATTGAAAGATCCGGGAAGCTTCAACATACCGTGCACCATGGGGAATCTTTCATTTAATAAGGCACTATGCGATCTTGGTGCGAGTATCAACCTCATGCCTCTATCGATTTTCAAAAAGCTGAATATTGGGAAGCCAAGCCAACAACAGTCTCCTTACAATTGGCGGATCGATCGATAAAGTATCAGGAGTAATCGAGGATGTTTTAGTTAAAGTTGATAAGTTCATCTTTCCGGCCGATTTCATCGTACTCGACATGGAGGAAGATGAAAATATTCCAATCATCTTGGGACGACCATTTCTAGCGACGGGCCGAACCCTTATAGGCGTGGAAAAGGGGAGTTAACTCGAGGGTCCAAGGCAGGCAAGTTACTTTTCAAGTATTCAAATCGTTCCCATGTCCCGGAAGTGTTGATAAAGGGTCACAAATTGAAAGTGTGGATGTTGTTGAAAGAGGAAAGCACCGAAAACATCGTCGGTGGGAAAATTCAGATTTTGTGTTAAATGGTCCAAGTCTTAAGAAGGATGTAGACCGAGTGGCGTTCCTCGAGCATGAGGAAAAATCTGTTGCAGTCTTTAGTGCGTTTGTGAAGGAGGAGAGTGAGCCGGAAGCCAAGCGGACAATTAGTCATG
This sequence comes from Orobanche coerulescens, assembly GCA_033398695.1. Lineage (NCBI taxonomy): Eukaryota > Viridiplantae > Streptophyta > Magnoliopsida > Lamiales > Orobanchaceae > Orobanche > Orobanche coerulescens. Next base: position 19,734,055 of record CM065805.1, on the reverse strand, counting down.
GAAAAACCGGGTGTTTCGGGAAGTTATTCACGTCGAAACCTTTTCGAAAACAACATTTGATGACCAAACCGAAAGTCGAACCGCTAATGACCAATGGTCATAATTTTAACAAAAATATGAACGGTTCGATGAACGGGGCGGAAACCAAATGGAGTTTGCGAAAAGCGAACTAATGTTTCCAATAGGTCCGGCTGAAGACTATAAACTTAGCGCTTCTCGGGAGGCAACCCGAGTTCGTAGTTGTAGATTTTTGCATTTCTCTATTTTTCTTGCATTCGTGATTCTTATTTTTCATCATTTTTGTGCGTCAATCTGCTTCTGCCTCTCGCTTTTAACGAGTTCTTCTCAAAATTCTATGCAGGAGAGTCCCAGGGAAGAGACTGAAGTATGAGCCGCGGCACATGTATTGTGAGCCGCGGCACACATAAGTCGCAAGGGGAGGCTAACCCAACTGTACCCTGTGCTGCGGCACGGCATTAATGAGCCGCGGCACACTTGAGCATTGAGCCGCGGCACACGAAATCTGTGCCGCGGCACACGAGAAAACGAGAACACAAGTAAAGGGACTGTACCCTGTGCCACGGCTCACTTTATCTGTGCCGCGGCACACTATGCGGAATCTGAAAGGCCCAGGTCACATATAACACGCGTTCGGCCGGCATTTCCAGGTACGCCTTCTTCCTTTCTTCTTCCCTCCCCAGCGCGCGACCGGCCGAAGTTTTCTTCCAATTTTTTTTCCCTGCGATTTCTTTTTGCAATCTTCAAAAGGTACGTTTTAATCTTTAATCTTGACTTGCTTATGGTTTATTTTGGAAGTTGTTTTTGCTTTGGATAAATGGAACATGTTTATTCTCCTTCGAAAGTTTTAGGATTGTTAGAGAATAACATGGTAGTTTTATCGAATTTTCATGGTTAAATCGGAATATCAATGAGTTGGATGTGTTGAGTTGATGAAGATTGAATTATGTTTCGGTTTTTGGGGGTTGAATCGAGCGATAACTATGTTTATTCTTCAAGTAAACTTGTGCCCTCAAGGTGTTTGATAAATTGCCTAAATGAAAATTTTTCTTTGGAAAAGCAATCGTTTTGAATTTTTAGGTACAACGTATCGTTTTGAAGTTCTGATGAGCCCAACCCTTACATCCAGGTTAAACGTTTAAATCCAATTTCATCCTTCTATCACGTATGCGCTATTTTCTTAAATTCGGAATTTCTGGCTGGACATCATTAGCCGAGCATAAATCAGTGTTATTATTTTTTGCATGAATAAACCCTCGTGTCTTACTTTTCAGGACTGATTATGGCGAGAACCAAGAAGTTGAGCAAGAGAGCTAGGACCGAGTCATCCCCCACTCGAGGGGAGACCTCTCGTGGTCGGGCCGAGGCGGAGGGGCACCAATTTTCGGACCCCGAAATTCACAAGATATTCAATGAAAAGATCCGGCCGCGACCACTTATTCCAGAGAGGGGTTTTACTCCAGCTCCTCAGGACGGGGAATTGCTCACTATGATTGACGAGATGGGGTGGGCTAGATTTACCGTGTTGTTGCCCAAAATATTTATCCGAAGATTAATACTGCTGGAAGACGGACAACAAACAACAATTGCGGGAGCACTTCCGAGAGTAGATAAATAATACAAGATTTGCCGGGTTTGTTAGGCCCGGGCTTGAATGCTCTCGCGAGATGTTATTAATACAAATATTCGTGGATACAAGTATTAATGTGAGAAATCTAAATACAATGAGTGTAAAAAGACTCTGTTAATCCGGCTCTTGAGCGAAGCTTGGTGTTCTTCGTCCCGCCGATAATCTGCTCGAGGAGAAAAGGCCGGGAGAAGTAAGACCGAAAAGGCATTTGTGCCAAGAGTTGGATGTTTAGCCAAGTGCTTGATGTTTGCTTCACATGTGCGTATGTCTTTGCAAGAATGTCCGAGAGAAACTCAAGGAAGGCTGAAGGAGTGTCAGTGCGGGCGCCTTGCTTATATAGGCGGCGGGTCACTGTCTGTAGTGGCCGATCGTCACGGCCATTAGAATAATCTGCCCGACCGCTGTCGGCCAATATAATAATCTGCCGATCTCTGGGTCATCGGGCTAAAGTCAAGGAAGAGGCATTCGTCCGAATAAATTCAATGCAGTGGCATTTGGTGCCAGTGGCGGTCGATAAGGAGCCATCACGTGTCGGAGTCGGTCAACATGTGGCCCTCTTGACAAGCTTTCGGCTTTGTCGGTGGTGGAGGGAATCTGTCGAGCTTGTGGTCAATGGCCGGGATTCGCGGATCTTGTCCCCCTTGCACGTGGTGCCGTCTTGAGGCTCGGCCTTCGCCGACCAGGTGTCCGTCGGTGGTGATCGACATGAGCGGTCGTCTCTAGCCGATCATCCGAGGTCGCCATCGGCCGGTGGATGGAGATCGCCAATGGTCGGTCACCAAGGGTAGGTCGCCGAGTACCGAGAGGAGATCGTCCATTCGTAGGTCGCCAGGTCGATCGCCGAGTCCAGAGGCGATCGTCTTGAGGTCGATCGCTCGGCATCGGGGCCCAGTCACAGGGCCTTGGTTGGTCGATGTAGGTCGTCCCATTGGGTTAAGGCTCGGGCCTTGAGTTCTTGTCAGCGAAGCCGACTTGGCCGCTCGGCGATGGCCGTCCTCCTAGTCGATCGCCGGTCGGAAGGTGTTTAATTCTTGACACAACAATTGCCCCCCAGCTTGCTCCTATGTTGAAGACATGGGGCGAGGTGGTTCTTGCTGGTGATCGTGTATGGATGAGGACGGGTGATCTGAGCTGACTTAGGACTCGGACTTGGGCTATCACGGTCGATTGGCTTAGCTATCTTTCGGCCTTGTACCTGCAAAAAACAACATTGGCCGATCCCCCATGGAAACTTGGTGGTTTCGCTTTGTTTGAGGAATCGTGCACAGTCGCGGAAATCGATGGACCGACTCCATGACCGTGTCTTGGTGCACGAAGACAATGAGTGTCTCGTGACTCACTTTATTATGAGGGTCCTCTGTTAGGCTGCGCCTCGCCTCGTATTTAAACGAAGGGCGTGCGGTCTCGGTCTAGAGGAGTCCTTGCGCGGGGCAGCGTCGGATGAATCAACTCCACGCCCGCGGCTTGTTAGCTCTGCTTCCACCTCGGCCAGCCATGGAGATGGCCGACCTCGACGGTGTACGTTGAGACGGGGTTGTGGAATGAGTCCACTGATTAATGTTGGAGAGCCCTTAGACTACGCCGGCCTCGTATTTAAACGAAGGGCGGGCGATCTCGGCCGAAAGGGACCTTGCATGGCCGAAGCAGCCGGTTCCATCGACTGCCAGGGCCATGGCTTTATGATGTGCGGTGGAGGCGATCTTATGCCTTAGTCCGTCATGTTATATGCTGGACTGTAGATGGCGATCGTGTCCACCGGGTTGCGGATGATGTTGCGATCTGGCCGGAAGACTGGCGATCGCCGCTCGGCGGCCGATCGCTTTATTCGTAGGTCGAAATTGGCGATCGGGCGGCGGCTAGTCACTCATGTTAGAATGGACTGTAGGCGGGGATCGAGTCCTCCGGCTCTGCTGGGTAGTAGCGATCGGGCCGGGAGACTGGAGGTCGTCGTACGGGCGCCGACCGATCTACTCCTAGGCTGAGAAGAAGCCTTTGCCTGGACAGGAAATCTGCGGCTCTAGCCCGGAAGGCTGCGTAGGTCGTCGGCAGGGTCTTCGTGAGATGCCTGAACATAGGCGAGAAACCCTGAAAACCTCCTAGGACCGCGTAGAGGGCGGTCTCATCGCTTACGGGCTCGCCGTTGAGGATGATCATGTCAACCCGGTCGATGTAGTCCGAGTCGGACTCTTCTTCTCCCTGCTTGATTTGCATCATGCGAAGGGGACCTTCTGGCCGGACGACTCGGGTGGCGAAGTATTCCGTGAAGACGTGCGCCAGCTCGTTAAAGGAGCCTATGGACCGAGGTGGCAATGAAGTGTACCACCGGTGGGCGAGGTCGTCCAGTGTCAGAGGGAACATTCGGCACCGGGTCGCGTCCGATGCCCCACACCCGGTCATGTAGATGTTGAACTTGTGCAGGTGTGCTTGGGGGTCCGATCGCCCTTGGTACACAGGTGTCTGAGGAGGAGCGATCCTGTGCTGCACCGGGGCGAGCTCGATGTCGATCGCGAGCGGCTCGCTCGGCGCGGAGATCGTCTTGGTGGCGCCTGCCCCGGATTGCAGGAGCGCCTTCATGTCGTTGAGTTGGCGTTGCATCGCGGCGATCGCCGCGGCTCGGCTGCTTGCGGATCGGCTTTGGGAGCGGGGGCCGAGGCGATTGTGTACCGATCTCCGGACCCCGCTGCTGCCGACCTCGGGAATTCGACGAGCGGGAGCCAGGCGGCTGGATCGCCTTGTGGGAGCCGGGTAGGCCGAGCTCCTGGTGACGGACACAAACTCTGTCGTCTCGTAGGCCCGGGCCGGGCCGCCGGTCGCCAGTCGGGTCGGCGCCGTGCGATCGAAGACAGACGTGCCCCGGCTGCCGAGCGCCTCTTGTTGCGGGCGAGAGCCTCCTGGCGATTGCTCGGCCAGTAGTGCCTTGAGCTTCCGCTTGATCTTCCGGCGAGAGACCGGGGGGGCGGTAGCTGGAGGCGCGTCGAGAGCACTCCGTCGCTCCTGAAGGACGGCTATGGCCTCTTCGATCTGTTCATTGGTTCGGAACTGATCGAGCGAGAGGCTCGGGCCGCCTTCCCGGGACGGGGTCGAGCGTCTCTGACCGCGGCGGCTACCTTCCACCATCGGCTGCGGCTCGGACTGGGACGGAAGAGGGGGTCTGGCCGGCTGGTCAGCGGCTTTCTTCGACGCGGAGGCGGAAGACATGTTTTCTGAAGGATTTCTTTGAAGTGCAGTGAGTGTCACTTCAAGTATCTGCCCCGAGAACAGTGAGTGTTCTTCGGGACGGTAGGTATATAAAATCGAGGGTTGGATCCCCTTCCTCTAGCGCCAATTGTTGTTGCCCAAAATATTTATCCGAAGATTAATACTGCTGGAAGACGGACAACAAACAACAATTGCGGGAGCACTTCCGAGAGTAGATAAATAATACAAGATTTGCCGGGTTTGTTAGGCCCGGGCTTGAATGCTCTCGCGAGATGTTATTAATACAAATATTCGTGGATACAAGTATTAATGTGAGAAATCTAAATACAATGAGTGTAAAAAGACTCTGTTAATCCGGCTCTTGAGCGAAGCTTGGTGTTCTTCGTCCCGCCGATAATCTGCTCGAGGAGAAAAGGCCGGGAGAAGTAAGACCGAAAGACAGCTGTTGCCAAGAGTTGGATGTTTAGCCAAGTGCTTGATGTTTGCTTCTGTATTGCGTATGTGCTGCAAGAATGTCCGAGAGAAACTCAAGGAAGCTGAAGGAGTGTCCAAGTGCAGGGCGCCTTGCTTATATAGGGGCAGCCGGGTCCTGTCCTGTAGTGGCCGATCGTCTGCCGGCCATTAGAATAATCTGCCGACCGCCTGTCGGCCAATATAATAATCTGCCGATCTCCTGGGCTGTCGGGCTAAAGTCCAAGGAAGAGGCTGGCTGTCCGAATAAAGTCCAATGCAGTGGCTGGTGCCAGCTGGGCGGTCCAATAAGGAGCCATCACGTGTCCGGAGTCAGTCAACATGTGGCCCTACTGACAAGCTTTCGGCGGCCTGTCGGCTGGTGGAGGGAATCTGTCAGGCTTGTGGTCAATGGCCCGGGATTCGCGGATCTTGTCCCGGCCCTTGCACGTGGTGCCAGTCTTGAGGCTCGGCCTTCGCCGACTGGGTGTCCGTCGGTGGTGATCGACATGAGCGGTCGTCTCTAGCTGATCATCCGAGGTCGCCATCGGCCAGTGGATGGAGATCGCCAATGGTCGGTCACCAAGGGTAGGTCGCCGAGTACCGAGAGGAGATCGTCCATTCGTAGGTCGCCAGGGGTCGATCGCCGAGTACCGAGAGGCGATCGTCTTGAGGTCGATCGCTCGGCATCGGGACTGGTCCTGGGGCCTTCGGTTGGTCGATGTAGGTCGTCCGCTGGGTTAAGGCTCGGACGCCAGGTTGCTGATCGGCAGAACTGACTTGGCCGCTCGGCAGTGACTCGGTCGCCCGTCCTCCTAGTCGATCGCCGGTCGGAAGGTGTTTAATTCTTGACACAACATACCGCACCTCCCGAGCCCGCAGTTATCTCGATCGTGCAGGAGTTTTACGCCAGTGCACTGCTGAAGCACATTCGGGCAGGGCATACGTTGCCGTCTTTAGAGTCTCGGACTCAGGTTGACGTCCGAGGGGTTACAGTTGATTTCTCCACGGCTGCTATTCGGAGGCTTTTTGGGTTTCCGGTGGTTGACGAGTCAGCCTATGACCGAGTGATGACCAGCCTCACTAAGGAGGCCCTGCTTGAGACCATTGCACAGCCCGGTACCGACTGGGAGCAGCGAGCACAGAGTTCTTCCACTTTTCACTTCAGGAGCTCGCGCCTCAGCCGGCTCGGGCGTGCCTGGCTTTATTTTATCTGCGCACGCATTGACCCCACCTCCCAGATTAAATGCAGTCTTTCTCTCCCGCGCCCGGACACTTTTTGCTATCACTTCCGGGCTGCGTTTCGATGTGGCCCCCATCCTGGTCCGATCTATCTTCCAGAGTATCCAGGGGGGCCAAGACGGGGTTGAAGCACCCCTCCCTCATCTGCGCTTTATGCCGGCAGTCGGGGCTGACTTGGTCAGACGACGAGCCGATGCTTGCCCCCCAGGCTCCGATCGACCACCGCATCATATCGCACTTTGACCAGTGGGGAGGAGCGCCGGCGCACGCTCGGGGGAGAGGATTTTTGCTAGAGGAGGCTCACGAGGGATCCCCCGAGCCGCTTTTGTTGACGCATGGAGATGCCGGCCCACAGCTCGACAGAGCGAGGTTGGAGGAGTTGTTTGAGGAGCAGAGAGAGGATCTGAGGAGAGAGAGAGAGGAGCTGAGAGAGGAGACGAGGAGAGAGAGAGAGAGAGATGAGGTGAGGAGAGAGAGAGAGAGAGCTTGATGGCTGCCATGTGGGAGGAGCAGCGGGCGGAGCGGGAGAGCATTGTTGCGGCCGTCAGAGCCGAGATGCGAGAGCAGGCCCGCTGGGCCAGCCGACGAGCGGCGAGGCGTCTTGCTGCGAGGGATGCTTATCATCTGGAGCAACTCGCCGCATGGACGGCCCATATCCTGCATCCCGACGGGCCATTTATTGCGCCCGCCCGGCCAGCCACACCACCCTCCTCACCGGACGATGCCGGCACCAGCTCTGAGCGGCGGAGGAGTACTTGACCTTTACTTTTATTGCATATCATTTTTGTCCATTGAGGTCAATGTCGTCCTAAGTTTGGGGGATTTACTTTCGGCTTCTACATTCATTGTTGTACCTTATTTTATTCTTTGTACTTTATTTCGTTGCACTTTTCATTACTTTGCGTAAAATTTTTTTAGATAGCCTAGCTTGTCTTAGTTTTCTTTATTCGTGAATTTTTCGTGCTTCTATTTGTGTGATCTTGATGTTACGACACTGTTTTCTCTGAAGAAGCGAATAAGTTCCAAATCGAGTTGTAGTCGATTATTTCGTTCTTAGTATTGATTAGGTCGAAATTTTTGTGATTGTAGAGGTCTTGGCGGATAAGAGACGATACATACTTGTTTTTAAATCACCGTCAATAAGTTTGGCTACATTTTCCGGATAGTGAGTCGTCTTGTTTCTTTAGTCGTGTTGACACTTAGATTGAGTTTAGAGTCGGTCCGATTTTACCTAAAGTCGAGAAAATTTTTTATATGATGGGAAGTCTAGTAACCGGGGGCATTCGCGTGACCCGTTGTTTACTCTCGCGTCAAACGACGACCCTGATTAGACTAGTGATTTAGATATTTCACATGTGCCAATGATAGGGAGCCTAGTAACCGGGGGTATTCGCGTGACCCGCTGTTTACTCTCGCGTAAAAGGGCAACCTTGATTCGAACATGCGGAAATTATGTATTCGAGTTGTTTCTCCGCTGTAGACGGGAACTTAGTAACTAGAAGCATCCATGTGCCCCATGAGTGTCTTTTACGTCAAATGGTTTTCCAATACATGAGAATGGAATTTCCACCCTAGGATTATCCCGATGAAACATCCCGAGATCCTAACCTAGTGGTCGACTCGAATCAAATTTTTGAGCATATATATAAGGGAATACTGTCCTAGGTTTAATTGTTATGAAACTCGTGAAAATTGTGCTTCTCGACTGTGGAACGGGACGAACTAGCTTGTTTATTTTAGCCTTTCATATTGACGGTCGATTTGACTCACGTTTTGTTAATCTTTGAGCTGGATTTTCTTCATGAACGAGTGATTAGGACTGAAGTTGATTACTTTGCAGAATCATTATTCTGAGTGCAGCTCGTTTTTATGGCACTCGCATTATTTAGAGAGAATTACAGGATAGTATTGATTAGGTTGAACACTATGAGTTGCACGATGATTCACGACATTCTTTTATTGAATTTATTCTTTTTGCTTGAGGACAAGCAAAGGCTTAAGTTTGGGGGTATTTGTTAGGCGTATTTTTATACGCTTATTTATCATTATTTTGTAGTATGTTGGAGAGTGAAATCGTCTAAATGAGCTTTTAATGCCTTAATTTTGTATGATTGACAGGAAATTGAAGTCCGGGAGCTAAAACGAGGCAAAACGGGCGAAAACGGCAAATTGACTCGAGCCGCGGCACAAGGAAGATGAGCCGCGGACAGAAGACATCACCAAAGGGCAGTAGTTCAGACTGTGCCGCGGCACAACCCAGGTGAGCCGCGGCACAGAAGAATTAATTAACGCCCAGGCATTCAGCTGAAGGCGATGTGCCGCGGCACAGGTTTAGTGAGCCGCGGCACACTTGGCGGTTTTTGTATGCCCGCGCGGATTTTGAGCTGTTTCGAAGCCAGTTTTCGACCGACTAATACGAACGCGATTTGGAGGATATGTTGAGCTATAAATAGGGTTTAAGACCCTAATTAAATCATCTTGGAATCTTTGGGATCTTGAATCTTTGAGAGCTTAAGCTTGGAGACGGCAGAAGAAGAGGGAAGCAGAAGACTTCAAGGGCAGAGGGCCGAAGCTGAAGAACGGAGGAATTCGAGCTTCATCTGCGTTTGAATTTTATGCTTTCATTTATTTATTCTGTATTTTCAGTTTTTAGTATGTCAGGCTAAAGCCCTAATCTAGGGTTTTGATGAAACCTTTGTTTTGATGAATTGATTGAGATTATCCAATTTATTACCTTTTTATTGAGTTTTCCCAATTATGTTTAATGCTTGCAATTATCTGGCTAATAGTTGTATTGATTTAATCATTCACTTCGAATCGGGAGAGGAGATTTGGTGAGGAACTATTGGTGAGGACCGTTTTATTCTGTGAGATAGGAATATACTCATAGGAACTACGTGGCCTTTAGGAGATTTCATGCTTTTTGCCTATCGACGAATTAACTCACCTAGGGATAGAGTGTGTTATTCGCCTTTAGATAAATCTATTGACCTCGGGAGAGGCGGTAGAATATATTAGCAATCTCCGCCTTCAATAAATTGGGAAAATTATTTAGTACGGATAATCGAGAGTAAATTCGGATAAACTAAGGTGGATTCAGAACCCTAGACTTATTCATCATTTGATTTCTTTTATCCAAGATATTGTTTTCTACTGCTTAGTCTTTTAGTAATTCTTTTAGTTATTAATCGAAAAACCCAAATTCGATTGTTCAGATAAAATTGGAATACGAAAAAATTGGTAGTTAGAGATTGAATCCTCGTGGGAACGATACTCTACTTATCACTTTATTACTTGTAAACGATGACGTGCACTTGCGTGTAAAGAAATATCGCAACACAAGGTAAACTCCAAATGATCAACAATAATGGATCTCAAAGAAATAACTCCGACTATCGAACATACCCCTCGGGCGTATGAACAACCAGTCGCAAATCGTCGAATATATCTAATCATACATGGACTATGAACGACCAAACAATATGGCTCAAAGATGGACGTCATCGTACGCCCGATCCGGAAATGTGTCCGTGCACATGTCCACTCCGTATATGGAATCTAGGATATACGTGGGACATGTACCTAATTAGCCTCACGAACTACGTCTCGTGTGCACGGTTCAATGTGGAAATATCAACACATAACCATAGTGTGCCCGGTTAAAAATCCTACACAATAACCAATCGAAACGCAGATATGACTCCAGATATGTCATGATGCAACATGACAACGAAACTCAAAGAATCACATATCCAATAAGGATCAAAAGACTCACCGAAGTGAACAACAACAGACTGGCAAAGAAAAGTCGACACGACTACTCAATATCCAAAACATCAATCCTGGGGTCATCATCCCCAAATGAATGATCAAAATGATCTAAGATCTCAATACACCAGTCCTGGAATCAACATCCCTCAACGAATAACCAATACGAATCAGCATACAACAATTCATCAGAATAATTATCCTCATAACTGAACAATACTTACATTACCTCAAAGCCGGAGACAATGTCCTTTTCAAGAACAAACATCCCTGAACGAATACACAATTATACAATAATCACAAATAAGGTACCGTCCATTCAATACCAATAAACCTTTATCCCGATACTCATGTCATCACGATAACTACCCTCGATATCCGACATTCCATATCATAGATCAAAGATAACTCCCATCTCTGTCTTCAATCAAACATAATTAAATCATATACATTATGATTCGTCCCAAACCACAGCATGATAAACAAATCATCATCTCGACAGTTTATATCTATAATAGCATTGCTATATGAATTATAAATGAAATGAAAGCGAAACCATTCATCAAATATTATAAACTGAACAAGTATAAACTTGCCTTGATACCGATACCACGAAGCCGTTACCAAAATCAATTGCCTTCGTCTACGAGCTCCTCAGCCCCGACCAAAGCAATTTACGAACTCCACAGCCTCAACCGCAACACAACGGTCGTAATCCACGATCAAACATCTCAAACTATTGAAGTAATCAATCAAAAACAATCCGATAACAATCAATAACCGACATAGCCAACCAATCAAACTCAAAGTCTCAACAATACCTCGATCATATAAACAAAACCAAATAATCCAACTCGATAAATACGAACTCATATCCACAATACAAGCCGCAACTCGATAATCAATATAACTGATCAATAAACCCAACAGTTCCACAATATCCCGATTAAATCCAAATCCAAACAACCCAAACCAATCAATCACGAATTCAAAACCACAACACGATTCATAATCCGATAATCATATCAATAATCAAATTAAACCAATAACAAGGGTCTAAACATTACCGATTCTAAATTCGATATTAAATACGAATATGAGTTTCCTCTTTGTAAATTCATAATAAAAACCAATTACTGATTATCATCATCAATCCTGTTAGTTCAACATTATAGATAATCATATTCCAAGGGTTTCAAATAACTCAATCATTCGATTTGAACACTTGTTCAACACGTATGAACTTCCCAACTTAAAGATGAATAATAATCTCATCAACCTCGGAATCATATTCGTATTCCTATATGAATATGTTCCAAAACACATAACTTAGTTCTAGATGTGAATATTCCATATTCATATCCAAAACACCAACACCTCTTAAACACATTCATCATATCAATGATCAATTCATATCGATATTAAGGATTTCATAACATACTCGATTCCAACTTCAATTTCAAATATGAATCAACAAGACTCATTCTTGTTCATATTCGTATATTCATATAAACAAATATTGGTTATTATCATGAATAATCGTATTCCAAAATTAACCGTAAACTTTATAATTATCCGTCCGCCTCATACGACTCGATAGTATTCCAATTATGTATGGATGAAATGTTCCTATGCCATGCAAATTTGAATTCATACCTTCAATTCAATCTCATAATCCGGTGATCTCAATAATAGTTGATTTGAGTACGAAGCAGGTATAATCAACATATTCAATTCCGATTTCAAATTTAAATTCAACATGATATGATTACCCCTTGTTCATATATATCAATATCATGCCAAACTACACTTAGGATCCTTCGACTCATATGAACACATATCCTCAAAGAAAGATAATATTCTTATCAAATTCATGATCACGATTCGTATATCATTAAGACCATACGAAAGATCAAATCACCATTCACATAACTTGTCCCTTAACATCCATAATCATCATCACTTATATCAACATTCCATGTTCATATCTAAAACATAAACACTTGAATTATATACTCATCATAATCATCATCTTCTTCAATATACACCTTATATATCATCCAGAAGTACAACAATAATACCATAACCATCATAGTCAAAACATAAACCATCGTATCCTTCAACATATAGTTCATATAGCCTCAAGAATCGTAACAACATGATCATAATCATCTTCATACGAATCATTCATCAACAATAACATCAAAATCCGAATTCAAGGAGAGGATTGTCCAACATACCTCTTAGAAGATGAATAATACAATCAAACACTTCAAGAATCATTAATATCTTCATATCCAAGCCTAAAATCCATGCTCCGAATCTCATAACCAAGTTAAAAGTGTCTATAACACACTTAGAAGTGAAGAAGGATGGATTTGTAGAGGAACATCTCTTTTTGGTTCGTGAGGAAATGAAAGACCACACTTCATTTTATAGACTGCACTCTTCCTTACGTACGCTAAGGCCCTCACTTAACGTACGTAACATATCTTAACGTACGGTATACATCATCCATAGCGTACGTAATACTTAGTCAGAACTCACTGTCTCATTTCGTTTAATGCCTTACGTACGTAACCCTTGCTCCATAGCGTACGTAATACGTACGTTGACTTGCTACAGTAAAAGCTCATATTACATACATAATACACCCTGCATAGCGTACATAATACGTAGTTGACTTGCCCATGCACGTTCTTTGATGAAATCTGTCGACCACGGGTCCCACCTATCGGCCACATGTCCGATTCCTCTTGTTACGTACGTAATGCCTTATCCATAACGTACGTAACTGTAGAAACTTAGCGTACGTAAGTCCTTAAGCTTAGTGTACGTTAAGGGCTCGATTTAGCCAAATCCAACTTAGGTCCATCTCGACATACTGGATACGTATACACACATATTGAATACATATACTGGATCCAATAATATTCTCATATGATATACCTGATGTCCAAATTAGTTCAACCTGATACACCATATCCTCAATATAACTGTTAGTCAAACACGTCAATTACACAAGTATAACTGTCTCGGTTCTCAGTTTATTTTATCCATACTGTATAGACACCAAGCTATGCAGTATATCTCAGATAAAATAACGCGAAAAATTTATACTGAAAATCCGGGTATTACATAATACCCCCCTTAAAATAAGTTTCGTCCTTGAAGCTTGCAATCCTATCACAAATACCAGATCAACCCAAAATTTCCAACTCATCACAAAAAGCAATCAATCGTCGCCACAAGCGAATAACCAAAAACAATATACTTATAGGTGTGTGAAGCCGATGATCTCCCGTGATACTAGCACACGACTCCCACACAAGGTCTCAACATAATACCAACACACACCAATATCACAAATAGCAATTCAAAAAGATCTCAAAAAATTTGGAACCTCCAAAAATCGACTCGACTCAAAAGTCAGAAAAATCATTTTCAAAAGCCACGCTACTGCCGTACCGGTAGACCAACATAACAGACACGCACGGGTTTCACAAAACCCAAGCTCCAATACCATTTTCTGTAACACCCCCAAAACCATCCGGGATATTACAGCGCCGTGGGTCCCGCGCCGGAATCCACCAGGCTAAAAACCGTTTCAAAACATTTAAAAATGCCTAAAGGCCGATGACGGTGATCTTTAAATAATCAGATATTGTCCAAAATATAGTTCCCAAATATCGTCATCAATTACTGTTTGAAAATACAAGGCGAAATGCCAAATCTCGATAGTTCAAAATGTACGTTAAGCCGCCACTTATACGTACCGATAAAATTGTTTAGGGAGAAAGGGTTTAACGAGATAACCCAAGTTTACGAAATACCCAACAGGGACATTTGGAATACATACGAGTTGGTAGAAATACCGGAAAGCCATTTTGAAAATACACACGCAGCGGATAAAGACACATTTCAAAAAATACACAATTGCAGCGGAATAAAACAACCAGAAAAGAATACTCGATACTCAAAAACATGCCACAGCCAGTATCACTCGGGAAGCTCACCCCTTCACGACTGCTACTAGCTCGATCTCTGAGTACCTAAAAATAAAGCCCACGAAGGGGTCAGCCACAATACTCAACAATGATATCGATCACATCAACATAAATAATTACATACCAATATAATAACGAAGTAAGAATACTACCAATGTAATCTTACCGTCATAACCTTACCAATCTATTGCAATCCATACCAAATCAATCCTTAACTTCCACATTTCGCATTCTGAAAATGACAAAATGAACTCAACAACAATCATCTGTACTGTATTCAAACAATACCAAGTATCCTCAAAATATTATCATAACTCATAAGTGTGGAATGAACCATCTGTGCCAAATCCTATCCGTCGGATTGCACAATCAAATCTCAACCTGGATAAACCAATAGCATACAACATATCTGCAGATCAACTACCACAAAATAATGAATACAAATCCCAAAACATCGACGTACAGTCCGAATGCTCATACGATCAATAATAATGATCAACCAATATATCAGTTGAGAATATCATCGACATGATAACTCCACTACGACCAACAAAGGATCAACGATAACCGAGAGTGCCCTCAACATGGTATACTCCAAACACGATCAACAAGGATCAACAATAACTAAGAATACCATCAACATGGTAAGCTCCAACACGATCAACAAAGATAAACAATAACTGAGAATACCCTCAACAAGGTAGACTCCAAATGATCAACAAAGGATCAACAATAACCGAGAATGCCATCAACAAGGTAAACTCCAAATGATCAACAATAATGGATCTCAAAGAAATAACTCCGACTATCGAACATACCCCTCGGGCGTATGAACAACCAGTCGCAAACCGTCGAACATATCTAATCATACATGGACTATGAACGACCAAACAATATGGCTCAAAGATGGACGTCATCGTACGCCCGATCCGGAAATGTGTCCGTGCACATGTCCACCCCGTATATGGAATCTAGGATATACGTGGGACATGTACCTAATTAGCCTCACGAACTACGTCTCGTGTGCACGGTTCAATATGGAAATATCAACACATAACCATAGTGTGTGTAATACCCAGTTGTAATTCAGTAATTATCACTCAGTAATTATCATTCAGTATTTATCATTCAGTAATTGATACTCAGTAATTTCATTCATTATTGATCATTTGTCACTCAGATTCAGTCATGGTATTCATCATTCAGAGTAATTGTATCGAGTATCGATCGTCATTCATCATTAATCTGATTGGAGTTTCGTGCCGTGTTTATCATCATTGTCATTTTCGTTGCAAGCTGTGCTTGAGGAGTAGCGCACGCTACATACTCCTTTTAGCGTACGCTAATTGGGTATAGGTAGCGCACGCTACCGCTCAGCTTTAGCGCACGCTAAGGCTACCTTGGCTGCAGTCCAGAAGGTACTGGACTGCAGGTGAGAATAATTGTAGCGCACGCTACGAGTGGTAAGTAGCGCGCGCTAACGGGTCGTAGTAGCGCACGCTATATGTGTGGAGTAGCACGCGCTGGCGGATCGGGTTGAGTCCAGTGGCTACCGGATCGCACCGGGTTTATTCATAGCGCACGCTATGCATTGTTGTTAGCGTCGCAACCGATATATTAGCGCACGCTAAATAATGGTTGTAGCGCACGCTATCGAGTTAGATCGAGAGGCGGATGGTTTTGGACTCCCGATCGGGCGTTAAATATTTCGCTAGCGCACGCTAACAATGGATATTAGCGCACGCTAGTAGTATGGCCGTAGCGCACGCTACAAAGAGGTACGTAGCGCGCGCTACCGTGTTCGGACAGTGGGTACTGGACTACCCAAATTACTCGTTAGCGCACGCTATGCACAAGGACTAGCGCACGCTAACCTGGTCCAGTATAAATTGGACAGTTAGTCGACTTCTTCATTTGTTCATCTCATTTCACTCCTTCGGTATTTTTGGGCGATTTGAGCGATTCGAGAGAGGTTCTTCGAGGTGTAATCATCAACCATCATCTTCAAGCTCATCTTTCGGATTGATCATCATTTCATCATCTTCATCACATCGAATCAAAGGTATTAATCTCTTGGATCTAGAATTTGGATTTTTGGGTTTTCCTTCCGATTTCTTCGTGTAAGCTTGGATTATCATTGGGATATGTTAAGTTATGGATTATCTACTTGGATAAATATATTCCTCGGATTTAATGGTTATTTTCGAATTGTTTTCAAGAACCCTTGGGGTTGACTTGTTAATTGGGGATTTTCCGATTGATGTCGTTATAATCATGAATTATGGATTCCTAATGGATTATTGATATCCTTGAAGTGTTTTGTTAGTTCGAAATACTCATTTTGGTGTGGGTTTCGACATATTCGGGATTGGATATTTCCGAAGTTGTGCGGTCGGTTATGTATTCGTTGGAATGCCTATGAGTTTGTTTATCGTTGTTTCGACCCTTGGGTTAGTTGTGTTTTGTTGTTTGATACGTGTATTGAACGATTGTTGGTAATTATTGTTATTCAAGGTTGTTCGAGCGGTCGGTATCTTGGTTAGGACGTTGTTCGTGGACGGACATTCTTCATCGGTATTGTGTAAGTTAAATCTTACTCGGTTAAAAGGATATTCATTCCTTTTGTTGTTGATCATTCATAATCATAACTCATTCATCATTGTATTAATCATTTTGAGACTTGTAATTGTCGGATATCATTTCATTCACGATGAACGACGGTTCCAAATCATTTCATTGGTTTATCAATCACGTCACTATTACTTTCATATCGGTGAGTCATCTTGGCCTTGTCTAATCATTATTCATTGGTTTTCATCATGGTCATTCTCGTTCATGTGACCTTCCGGGTTCATATTGCGTGGCCGGGTGTGGCTGTGTGGAATTTTTAGTCGGGCACATGATGGTCATGTATTGGGTTCACCGATACATCGGACCGTGCACACGGTAACGCTTACCTCCGTGAGACTAATTAGGTACAAGGATGGGTGTGTCCGGACATTCGTCTTGTACACTTGCACAGGACATTACGGGCGTACTATGATGCTCCTCTTCAGCGTAATTCATAATTAAGGATATTTCATAACTTCAGTTAAATCATGTTTGTGTATTTTCAACCCTTGAGGATTGTTGTTCTGTGTAACTGACCCCGTTGGGGGATTTTGTTTTCAGGTCACGGCAAGGCAAAGGCACGGGAAGAGCATGTTGACGGCGACGAGTCCCAGTGATACTAGTAGGGGGCCCCAGTCTGTTCCGTCATTTATTCAGTTATTTGTGTTTCCTATATTTATTCCGCTGCAGACATTCCGTTTGAATGCTCATTTTATTCAGTGTTGTGCATTTTATCGTCACATAAAATACACATGTATTCTATTTTATCCTGGGTGTGTTGTATAAAACTCCTCATCGGAGTAATTGATGTTGTAATGTGGTTCGGTACTACATTTACCTGTGTAATTCATTCATTCTCATTCGCCTGGTGGGTCCCAGTCGGGGGTCCACGGCACTGTAATATCCGCCTAGTTTGGGGTGTTACAGAGTTGGTATCAGAGCGTGGTTTTGAATACTACCCTCCAAGTCATGTCTCATTTGAAATCATCGTCATCGGACTAGTATCATTGGACTTTCGCGTCACGTGTGACCTGTGCAAATGCCGAGCCAATCAGACCAAGAACTGTAAGATTTCTAATGCCATGGTATAATTTCGGCATTAATCATTCATTCATAATTCATCGATTAACAATCCTCAATCATCATTGTCATTTTGACCGGGACGGTCGAGTTAACTCATTAATGAGTCAATTCATTTCATTGTTCATTGTTGATCGGGAAGATCGGATCATTAATTTTGTTAACTCATCCAAGATAATCATTTCATAACTTCATCGAGATAATCATGTCACGTCAATCAATCATTCATGTAATCGTTGTATTTGAGCGCGTATGCTCATTTTCATTATTTCATAATATAATCATAATGTGATACTCATGCGAGATGAATAATCATCATATGACTTTCCACTTGATATGGAAAGGGCTGGCAGAGGACGTGGAGGACGAGGCCGTGGAGCGGGCCGAATCCCGAGAACTCGTGCGAATACCCGTGCAAATGCCAGAATAATGCTAATTCGGCGGCAATGACGCGCCACTCATTCACCTGGACGCGATCATTCATTATCGGAGTCGTACCCAGGACACGGCTCGGTCGGAGGGTGTCCGGGTTGATCCACTCGCATTTATGCGGGGCATGATGGCCCAAATGACTCGGATGGCTCGGTTGATGGAGACGATGCATAACTCCGTCAATCGGGACCGCAGGCTCCTCCGCCGCCACCTCGGAGGCAAGAGAGGAATGTGAGTAACATCATCGGCGATATCTCTCGCGCAGGCCACCTACTTTTGAGGGCTCGTCGAGCAGATATCATTCATTGGCTCGAGCATTTCGAGAAGTCACATTATGGTAGAGTGTCCCGAGGGACACAAAGTTTCGCTGCGGCTTACTACCCGGGTAAGAGCGCACATTCTTGGTGGTTGTCGTTGAAGCCCACCGAAGGATCTTGTACTTGGGATCGATTCAAGACTCTCATGATGGAGAGGTACTATCCGGCCCCACTCGAGAGGCCAAGCCGAATTACTCACCCCCGACCCTCAACAGACGAGGATGTTCTCGCCATTGCCGAGAAATTTCAGAACTTCTCCCTTTCGCCTCATCCATCATTCATTCGAGGCGGATAAGATCAAGTATTTCAAGAAGAGGTCAAACCCCGTATGAGACTTGATTACTTAATCATAATTGCACCACGTTGGCCGAGTTCATTGAGAAGGCTCTTACCTACGAGCTTCGCTAAAGAAATTGCTAAGCAAAGCAACCTTCGTCTCGCTAGCAAGAAGTCCAAGAACCGTAATCATCGACGGAGTCGTGCCACTTTCAAGAAACCGCGTGGCTCCGCTTTCGAGCGACCTCTGTGTCGTCTAAACCCGCGGAATCTCGGTCTCGAGCGCGCCGGCCATCACCTATTATAATCAAGGGGAACTTGGTCACCTCGGTACCAAGTGTCCGGCGTACTATCACATGTCATAATTGTGGAATTGCCGGGCATAAGGCCCGTTTTTGCCGTAGGGACTCCAAACCTACTCGCACGTCATCTCGTGCCCCTAAGCGATTGCTCGTAATCAAAGCCACTCAATCGGCTGCTTAAAACGACGGGAGCGACTAAATGTGGAGCTTTTAGCCAGCAGACGGGAGCGTCCGGTGCTGGGACTAGCAAGCCCCGGATTTATGAGATGAAGAAGACCGATGATCCGGAGGCCCGAATGATCTCAGGTACACTCGATATTCTATCTCAACCTGTGTGTACTCTTTTCGATACTGGTGCATCGCATTTATTCATTTCCGAGTCATGTTTGAGTAGACTACGTGCAGGTAGTGCTACTAGTTGTGAGCCTTATGTCATGGCCTACCGATGGTAGACGAATTATCGTAATCGGGAGATTCGTAATTGTCCGATTCGGGCCATGGTCGTGTATGGCCAGCGGACCTAATCGTGGTAGATTTGCCGAGGGACGACGTCATCTTGGGTATTGATTGGATGGGTCGTCATGATGCCATCATTAATGTCCGTAAGCGTATGGTCACTATCATTTCAGACGATGGAGTTGAATGTGTGTTTCAGGGAGGTAATCCCTACTGCTCGTAAGGTCATTAATTCGATGAAAGCAGTAAGGTTACTCAATCAGGGATGTGTCGGTTATTGGTGCTATATGGCCAAAACCGAGAAGTCATCAGTAATGTTAACGGATATTCCGGTGGTGAGGGAATATGCCGATGTTTTTCCAGACGAGTTACCTGGTTTGCCTCCACAAAGGAATGTGGAATTCACGATTGAGTTGGAACCTGGTACGTCCCCGATATCGAAGGCACCGTACCGGATGGCCCCGACCGAAATGCAGGAATTAAAGAACCAACTTGAAGAGTTGTTCGAGAAAGGTTATATTCGACCGAGTGCGTCCCCGTGGGGAGCGCTAGTGTTATTTGTCAAGAAGAAGGATGGTTCATTCCGCTTATGTATTGATTATTGGGAGTTGAACAGGGTGACGATCAAGAATAAGTATCCCTTACCCCGTATTGACGATCTCTTAGATCAGCTTCAGGGAGCTTCAGTATTTTCCAAGATCGACTTAAGATCTGGATATCATCAGTTGCGGATTCGAGAGTCGGATATCGCGAGGACGGCGTTTCGAACACGCTATGGTCACTATGAGTTTGTGGTTATGCCGTTTGGATTGACTAATGCACCTGCGGTATTCATGGAGTTAATGAATCGGGTCTTCATCGACTTTTTGGATCGGTTTGTTGTTGTCTTCATCGATGACATTTTGATTTATTCTCGTGACCGGGAGGAACACGAGTTTCACCTTCATCAAGTGCTCGACGTGTTGAGACGAGAACAACTTTATGGGAAGTTTTCTAAATGTGAGTTCTGGATGTCCGAAGTGACTTTTCTCGGACATGTAATTTCATCGACGGAGTTCGTGTCGATCCTCAGAAGACGGAGGCTATTCGAGATTGGCTACCTCCGAAGAACGTTAAGGAAATCCGAAGTTTCCTCGGATTAGCGGGTTATTATCGGCGATTTGTAGAGGGATTTTCTCGAATCGCTCAACCCTTAACGAACCTTTTGCGGAAGGATAAGAAATACACGTGGTCCGACGCGTGTCAACGGAGTTTTGAGGAACTCAAGAGTCGGTTAATGTCAGCACCTGTACTTTCCTTGCCGCAGGGGACGGAAGGATTTGTGGTCTATAGTGATGCGTCGGACGGTCTCGGATGTGTGCTCATGCAGAACGGGAAAGTTATTGCCTATGCTTCACGGCAATTGAGGCCTTACGAGGTTAATTATCCGACCCACGACCTGGAGCTAGCAGCCGTGGTGTTCGCTTTGAAGATTTGGCGTCATTACCTTTATGGCGTCACCTGTCAGATATTCACCGATCATAAGAGCTTAAAGTATATATTTACTCAGAAGGAGTTAAATATGCGTCAGAGACGGTGGTTGGAATTAATCAAGGATTATGATATCGAGATCCTCTACCACCCGGGCAAGGCGAACGTTGTCGCCGACGCCTTGAGTCGTAAGTCCGTTCAGGAGCAGATGCTTGCCCGTTTAACAGTTCAGAAGGAGCTTCAGCAGGAATTCCTTAGACCCGAGATCGAGGTCCGGCCGCGAGTTCAAAGGCTTTGTATGTTAGAGATTTCATCATCACTCGAGGAGGCAATCCGAGAGAATCAGGGTTCGGACCCATCATTGTTGCGCATCCGAGAGGATGTGGCTTAGGGGAAAGCCCCTGGATTTGTGGTCCACGAGGATGGACTTTTGAGGTTTAAGAATCGGTTGTGCGTACCGGCAAATGACGAGTTGAAAAACTCGATTTTGAAAGAAGCTCATGCTACCCCTTATTCCGTTCATCCGGGGTCTAGCAAGATGTACAAGGACTTGAAACAAAATTACTGGTGGAGTAATATGAAGCGAGAAGTCGCAGAATTTGTTTCGAGATGCTTAACCTGTCAACAAGTTAAGATTGAACATCAGCGACCGGCGGGTATGCTGAAACCTCTTCCTATTCCCGAATGGAAGTGGGAAGACATTTCTATGGATTTCATCACGAGTTTGCCGACGAGTCGTCGTGGCATGAATACGATCTGGGTGATCGTGGACCGCTTAACTAAATCAGCTCATTTCCTTGAGATCAAGGAGACGTGGGGTCCCGAGAGACTTGCTCAACTGTTCATCAAAGAGATAGTCAGACTGCACGGTACTCCTAAAAGTATCGTTTCCGATCGTGATGGACGGTTTGTGTCGCATTTTTGGAAATCAGTTCATCGTGCTATGGGAACTCAGCTTAATCTCAGTACCGCTTTTCATCCTCAGTCCGACGGACAATCAGAGAGGACCATTCAGACATTAGAGGACATGTTGAGGGCATGCGTCCTCGATTGGAAAGACGATTGGGAAGCCCAACTACCATTGATCGAGTTCACGTATAATAATAGTTGGCATGCTTCGATCAAGATGGCACCTTACGAGGCCTTGTATGGTCATCGTTGTAGATCTCCGTTGTGTTGGGACGACTTATCAGAATCAATCGGCACCGAGCCCGATATGCTTATAGCCGCCCGTGAGAAGGTAGCTTTGATCAGGAGTCGTTTGTTGACCGCTCAGAGTCGACAGAAATCATATGCAGATAACCGTCGTCGACCATTAGAGTTCGAGGCTGGTGACCATGTGTTGGTCAAGGTATCCCCGAGTCGTGGTATCCTCCGTTTTGGGAAGAGGGGAAAGTTGAGTCCGAGATTCATTGGACCGTTTGAGATTTTGGATCGGGTGGGCGAGTTAGCTTATCGATTGGCTTTACCTCCGGCGTTGAGCCGAATTCATAATGTGTTTCATGTCTCTCAGTTGCGGAAGTATGTTGCCGACCCGAGTCACATACTTCAGTTCGACGAAATCGAGATCGCCGATGATCATTCATATGAGGAACGTCCTATACGAGTTTTAGAGCGGCGAATCAAGCAGTTGAGGAATAAGACGATTCCTTTGGTTAAAATTCAGTGGTCTAGACACGGAGTCGAAGAGGCTACTTGGGAAACCGAGGATAGTATGCGGGAGAGTTATCCCGAGTTGTTTGACCCTTAGTTTCGGAGACGAAACTCTTTTAAGGGGGGGTGTATGTAATACCCATTGTAATTCAAGAATTATCACTCAAGAATTATCATTCAAGATTTATCATTCAAGAATTGATACTCGAATTTCATTCATTATTGATCATTTGTCACTCAGATTCAATCATGGTATTCATCATTCAGAGTAATTGTATCGAGTATCGATCGTCATTCATCATTAATCTGATTGGAGTTTCGTGCCGTGTTTATCATCATTGTCATTTTCGTTGCAAGCTGTGCTTGAGGAGTAGCGCACGCTACATACTCCTTTTAGCGTACGCTAATTGGGTATAGGTAGCGCACGCTACCGCTCAGCTTTAGCGCACGCTAAGGCTACCTTGGGCCGCATCCGGAAGGTACCGGATGCAGTGAGAATAATTGTAGCGCACGCTACGAGTGGTAAGTAGCGCGGGCTAACAGGTCGTAGTAGCGCACGCTATATGTGTGGAGTAGCGCGCGCTAGGGGCGGATCGGGTTGAGTCCGGTGGCTACCGGATCGCACCGGGTTTATTCATAGCGCACGCTATGCATTGTTGTTAGCGTACGCAACCGATATATTAGCGCACGCTAAATAATGGTTGTAGCGCACGCTATCGAGGTTAGATCAGAGGGCAGATGGTTTTCTGGACTCCAGTACTGGGCGTTAAATATTTCGCTAGCGCACGCTAACAATGGATATTAGCGCACGCTAGTAGTATGGCCGTAGCGCACGCTACAAAGAGGTACGTAGCGCGCGCTACCGTGTTCGGACAGTGGGTACTGGACTACCCAAATTACTCGTTAGCGCACGCTATGCACAAGGACTAGCGCACGCTAACCTGGTCTGAGTATAAATTGGACAGTTAGTCAGACTTCTTCATTTGTTCATCTCATTTCACTCCTTCGGTATTTTTGGGCGATTTCGAGCGATTCAGAGAGGGTTCTTCGAGGTGTAATCATCAACCATCATCTTCAAGCTCATCTTTCGGATTGATCATCATTTCATCATCTTCATCACATCGAATCAAAGGTATTAATCTCTTGGATCTAGAATTTCGGATTTTTGGGTTTTCCTTCCGATTTCTTCGTGTAAGCTTGGATTATCATTGGGATATGTTAAGTTATGGATTATCTACTTGGATAAATATATTCCTCCGGATTTAATGGTTATTTTCGGAATTGTTTTCAAGAACCCTTGGGGTTGACTTCGGTTAATTGGGGATTTTCCGATTGATGTCGTTATAATCATGAATTATGGATTCCTAATGGATTATTGATATCCTTGAAGTGTTTTGTTAGTTCGAAATACTCATTTTGGTGTGGGTTTCGACATATTCGGGATTGGATATTTCCGAAGTTGTGCGGTCGGTTATGTATTCGTTGGAATGCCTATGAGTTTGTTTATCGTTGTTTCGACCCTTGGGTTAGTCGTGTTTTGTTGTTTGATACGTGTATTGAACGATTGTTGGTAATTATTGTTATTCAAGGTTGTTCGAGCGGTCGGTATCTTGGTTAGGACGTTGTTCGTGGACGGACATTCTTCATCGGTATTGTGTAAGTTAAATCTTACCCGGTTAAAAGGATATTCATTCCTTTTGTTGTTGATCATTCATAATCATAACTCATTCATCATTGTATTAATCATTTTGAGACTTGTAATTGTCGGATAATCATTTCATTCACGAGGAACGACGGTTCCAAATCATTTCATTGGTTTATCAATCACGTCACTATTACTTTCATATCGGTGAGTCATCTTGGCCTTGTCTAATCATTATTCATTGGTTTTCATCATGGTCATTCTCGTTCATGTGACCTTCCGGGTTCATATTGCGTGGCCGGGTGTGGCTGTGTGGAATTTTTAGTCGGGCACATGATGGTCATGTATTGGGTTCACCGATACATCGGACCGTGCACACGGTAACGCTTACCTCCGTGAGACTAATTAGGTACAAGGACGGGTGTGTCCGGACATTCGTCTTGTACACTTGCACAGGACATTACGGGCGTACTATGATGCTCCTCTTCAGCGTAATTCATAATTAAGGATATTTCATAACTTCAGTTAAATCATGTTTGTGTATTTTCAACCCTTGAGGATTGTTGTTCTGTGTAACTGACCCCGTTGGGGGATTTTGTTTTCAGGTCACGGCAAGGCAAAGGCACGGGAAGAGCATGTTGACGGCGACGAGTCCCAGTGATACTAGTAGGGCCCCCCAGTCTGTTCCGTCATTTATTCAGTTATTTGTGTTTCCTATATTTATTCCGCTGCAGACATTCCGTTTGAATGCTCATTTTATTCAGTGTTGTGTATTTTATCGTCACATAAAATACACATGTATTCTATTTTATCCTGGGTGTGTTGTATAAAACTCCTCATCGGAGTAATTGATGTTGTAATGTGGTTCGGTACTACATTTACCTGTGTAATTCATTCATTCTCATTCGCCTGGTGGGTCCCAGTCGGGGGTCCACAGCACTGTAATATCCGCCTAGTTTGGGGTGTTACAGTGTGCCCGGTTAAAAATCCTACACAATAACCAATCGAAATGCAGATATGACTCCAGATATGTCACGATGCAACATGACAACGAAACTCAAAGAATCACATATCCAATAAGGATCAAAAGACTCACCGAAGTGAACAACAGCAGACTGACAAAGAAAAGTCGACACGACTACTCAATATCCAAAACATCAATCCTGGGGTCATCATCCCCAAATGAATGATCAACATGATCTACGATCTCAATACATCAGTCCTGGAATCAACATACCCCAACGAATAACCAATACGAATCAGCATACAACAATTCATCAGAATAATTATCCTCATAACTGAACAATACTTACATTACCTCAAAGCTGGAGACAATGTCCTTTTCACGAACAAACATCCCTGAACGAATACACAGTTATACGAATAATCTCAAATAAGGTACCGTCCATTCAATACCAATAAACCTTTATCCCGATACTCATGTCATCACGATAACTACCCTCGATATCCGACATTCCATATCATAGATCAAAGATAACTCCCATCTCTGTCTTCAATCAAACATAATTAAATCATATACATTATGATTCGTCCCAAACCACAGCATGATAAACAAATCATCATCTCGACAGTTTATATCTATAATAGCATTGCTATATGAATTATAAATGAAATGAAAGCGAAACCATTCATCAAATATTATAAACTGAACAAGTATAAACTTGCCTTGATACCGATACCACGAAGCCGTTACCAAAATCAATTGCCTTCGTCTACGAGCTCCTCAGCCCCGACCAAAGCAATTTACGAACTCCACAGCCTCAACCGCAACACAACGGTCGTAATCCACGATCAAACATCTCAAACTATTGAAGTAATCAATCAAAAACAATCCGATAACAATCAATAACCGACATAGCCAACCAATCAAACTCAAAGGCTCAACAATACCTCGATCATATAAACAAAACCAAATAATCCAACTCGATAAATACGAACTCATATCCACAATACAAGCCGCAACTCGATAATCAATATCACTGATCAATAAACCCAACAGTTCCACAATATCCCGATTAAATCCAAATCCAAACAACCCAAACCAATCAATCACGAATTCAAAACCACAACACGATTCATAATCCGATAATCATATCAATAATCAAATTAAACCAATAACAAGGGTCTAAACATTACCGATTCTAAATTCGATATTAAATACGAATATGAGTTTCCTCTTTGTAAATTCATAATAAAAACCAATTACTGATTATCATCATCAATCCTGTTAGTTCAACATTATAGATAATCATATTCCAAGGGTTTCAAATAACTCAATCATTCGATTTGAACACTTGTTCAACACGTATGAACTTCCCAACTTAAAGATGAATAATAATCTCATAAACCTCGGAATCATATTCGTATTCCTATATGAATATGTTCCAAAACACATAACTTAGTTCTAGATATGAATATTCCATATTCATATCCAAAACACCAACACCTCTTAAACACATTCATCATATCAATGATCAATTCATATCGATATTAAGGATTTCATAACATACTCGATTCCAACTTCAATTCCAAATATGAATCAACAAGACTCATTCTTGTTCATATTCGTATATTCATATAAACAAATATTGGTTATTATCATGAATAATCGTATTCCAAAATTAACCGTAAACTTTATAATTATCCGTCCACCTCATACGACTCGATAGTATTCCAATTATGTATGGATGAAATGTTCCTATGCCATGCAAATTTGAATTCATACCTTCAATTCAATCTCATAATCCGGTGATCTCAATAATAGTTGATTTGAGTACGAAGCAGGTATAATCAACATATTCAATTCCGAATTCAAACTTAAATTCAACATCATATGATTACCCCTTGTTCATATATATCAATATCATGCCAAACTACAATTAGGATCCTTCGACTCATATGAACACATATCCTCAAAGAAAGATAATATTCTTGACAAATTCATGATCACGATTCGTATATCATCAAGACCATACGAAAGATCAAATCACCATTCACATAACTTGTCCCTTAACATCCATAATCATCATCACTTATATCAACATTCCATGTTCATATCTAAAACATAAACACTTGAATTATATACTCATCATAATCATTATCTTCTTCAATATACACCTTATATATCATCCAAAAGTACAACAATAATACCATAACCATCATAATCAAAACATAAACCATCGTATCCTTCAACATATAGTTCATATAGCCTCAAGAATCGTAACAACATGATCATAATCATCTTCATACGAATCATTCATCAACAATAACATCAAAATCCGAATTCAAGGAGAGGATTGTCCAACATACCTCTTAGAAGATGAATAATACAATCAAACACTTCAAGAATCATTAATATCTTCATATCCAAGCCTAAAATCCATGCTCCCAATCTCATAACCAAGTTAAAAGTGTCTATAACACACTTAGAAGTGAAGAAGGATGGATTTGTAGAGGAACATCTCTTTTTGGTTCGTGAGGAAATGAAAGACCACACTTCATTTTATAGACTGCACTCTTCCTTACGTACGCTAAGGCCCTCACTTAACGTACGTAACATATCTTAACGTACGGTATACATCATCCATAGCGTACGTAATACTTAGTCAGAACTCACTGTCTCATTTCGTTAAATGCCTTACGTACGTAACCCTTGCTCCATAGCGTACGTAATACATACGTTGACTTGCTACAGTAAAAGCTCATATTACATACGTAATACACCCTGCATAGCGTACGTAATACGTAGTTGACTTGCCCATGCACGTTCTTTGATGAAATCTGTCGACCACGGGTCCCACCTATCGGCCACATGTCCGATTCCTCTTGTTACGTACGTAATGCCTTATCCATAACGTACGTAACAGTAGAAACTTAGCGTACGTAAGTCCTTAAGCTTAGTGTACGTTAAGGGCTCAGTACTTAGCCAAATCCAACTGTTCCGGTCCATCTCGACATACTGGATACGTATACACACATATTGAATACATATACTGGATCCAATAATATTCTCATATGATATACCTGATGTCCAAATTAGTTCAACCTGATACACCATATCCTCAATATAACTGTTAGTCAAACACGTCAATTACACAAGTATAACTGTCTCGTTTCTCAGTTTATTTTATCCATACTGTATAGACACCAAGCTATGCTGTATATCTCAGATAAAATAACGCGAAAAATTTATACTGAAAATCCGGGTATTACATACTACCCCCCTTAAAATAAGTTTCGTCCTTGAAACTTGCAATCCTATCACAAATACCAGATCAACCCAAAATTTCCAACTCATCACAAAAAGCAATCAATCGTCGCCACAAGCGAATAACCAAAAACAATATACTTATAGGTGTGTGAAGCCGATGATCTCCCGTGATACTAGCACACGACTCCCACACAAGGTCTCAACATAATACCAACACACACCAATATCACAAATAGCAATTCGAAAAGATCTCAAAAAATTTGGAACCTCCAAAAATCGACTCGACTCAAAAGTCAGAAAAATCATTTTCAAAAGCCACGCTCTGCCGTACTGGTAGACCAACATAACAGACACGCACGGGTTTCACAAAACCCAAGCTCCGATACCATTTTCTTAACACCCCCAAAACCATCCGGATATTACAGCGTCGTGGGTCCCGCGCCGTAACCCACCAGAAAAAACCATTTCAAAACATTTAAAAATGCTAAAAGGCCCATGACGGTGATATTTAAATAATCAGATATTGTCCAAAATATAGTTCCCAAATATCGTCATCAATTACTGTTTGAAAATACAAGGCGAAATGCCAAATCTCGACAGTTCAAAATGTACGTTAAGCCGCCACTTATACGTACCGATAAAAT
Source organism: Orobanche coerulescens (assembly GCA_033398695.1). NCBI lineage: Eukaryota > Viridiplantae > Streptophyta > Magnoliopsida > Lamiales > Orobanchaceae > Orobanche > Orobanche coerulescens. The sequence continues at coordinate 19,704,629 of CM065805.1, read as the reverse complement.
TGTTTAGGGAAAAAGGGTTTAACGAGATAACCCAAGTTTACGAAATACCCAACAGGGACATTTGGAATACATACGAGTTGGTAGAAATACCGGAAAGCCATTTTGAAAATACACACGCAGCGGATAAAGACACATTTCAAAAAATACACAATTGCAGCGGAATAAAACAACCAGAAAAGAATACTCGATACTCAAAAACATGCCACATCCAGTATCACTTGGGAAGCTCACCCCTTTACGACTGCTACTAGCTCGATCTCTGAGTACCTAAAAATAAAGCCCACGAAGGGGTCAGCCACAATACTCAACAATGATATCGATCACATCAACATAAATAATTACATACCAATGTAATAACGAAGTAAGAATACTACCAATGTAATCTTACCGTCATTATAACCTTACCAATCTATTGCAATCCATACCAAATCAATCCTTAACATATTCCACATTTCGCATTCTGAAAATGACAAAATGAACTCAACAACAATCATCTGTACTGTATTCAAACAATACCAAGTATCCTCAAAATATTATCATAACTCATAAGTGTGGAATGAACAATCTGTGCCAAATCCTATCCGTCGGATTGCACAATCAAATCTCAACCTGGATAAACCAATAACATACAACATATCTGCAGATCAACTACCACAAAATAATAAATACAAATCCCAAAACATCGACGTCAACGAATGCTCATACGATCAATAATAATGATCAACCAATATATCAGTTGAGAATATCATCGACATGATAACTCCACTACGACCAACAAAGGATCAACGATAACCGAGAGTGCCCTCAACATGGTATACTCCAAACACGATCAACAAGGATCAACAATAACTAAGAATACCCTCAACATGGTAAGCTCCAACACGATCAACAAAGATCAACAATAACTGAGAATACCCTCAACAAGGTAGACTCCAAATGATCAACAAAGGATCAACAATAACCGAGAATGCCATCAACAAGGTAAACTCCAAATGATCAACAATAATGGATCTCAAAGAAATAACTCCGACTATCGAACATACCCCTCGGGCGTATGAACAACCAGTCGCAAACCGTCGAACATATCTAATCATACATGGACTATGAACGACCAAACAATATGGCTCAAAGATGGACGTCATCGTACGCCCGATCCGGAAATGTGTCCGTGCACATGTCCACCCCGTATATGGAATCTAGGATATACGTGGGCCATGTACCTAATTAGCCTCACGAACTACGTCTCGTGTGCACGGTTCAATGTGGAAATATCAACACATAACCATAGTGTGCCCGGTTAAAAATCCTACACAATAACCAATCGAAATGCAGATATGACTCCAGATATGTCACGATGCAACATGACAACGAAACTCAAAGAATCACATATCCAATAAGGATCAAAAGACTCACCGAAGTGAACAACAGCAGACTGACAAAGAAAAGTCGACACGACTACTCAATATCCAAAACATCAATCCTGGGGTCATCATCCCCAAATGAATGATCAACATGATCTACGATCTCAATACATCGATCCTGGAATCAACATACCCCAACGAATAACCAATACGAATCAAAGATACAACAATTCATCAGAATAATTATCCTCATAACTGAACAATACTTACATTACCTCAAAGCTGGAGACAATGTCCTTTTCACGAACAAACATCCCTGAACGAATACACAGTTATACGAATAATCTCAAATAAGGTACCGTCCATTCAATACCAATAAACCTTTATCCCGATACTCATGTCATCACGATAACTACCCTCGATATCCGACATTCCATATCATAGATCAAAGATAACTCCCATCTCTGTCTTCAATCAAACATAATTAAATCATATACATTATGATTCGTCCCAAACCACAAAGATGATAAACAAATCATCATCTCGATGTTTATATCTATAATAGCATTGCTATATGAATTATAAATGAAATGAAAGCGAAACCATTCATCAAATATTATAAATCGAACAAGTATAAACTTGCCTTGATACCGATACCACGGCCGTTACCAAAATCAATTGCCTTCGTCTACGAGCTCCTCGGCCCGACCAAAGCAATTTACGAACTCCACAGCCTCAACCGCAACACAACGGTCGTAATCCACGATCAAACATCTCAAACTATTGAAGTAATCAATCAAAAACAATCCGATAACAATCAATAACCGACATAGCCAACCAATCAAACTCAAAGGCTCAACAATACCTCGATCATATAAACAAAACCAAATAATCCAACTCGATAAATACGAACTCATATCCACAATACAAGCCGCAACTCGATAATCAATATCACTGATCAATAAACCCAACAGTTCCACAATATCCCGATTAAATCCAAATCCAAACAACCCAAACCAATCAATCACGAATTCAAAACCACAACACGATTCATAATCCGATAATCATATCAATAATCAAATTAAACCAATAACAAGGGTCTAAACATTACCGATTCTAAATTCGATATTAAATACGAATATGAGTTTCCTCTTTGTAAATTCATAATAAAAACCAATTACTGATTATCATCATCAATCCTGTTAGTTCAACATTATAGATAATCATATTCCAAGGGTTTCAAATAACTCAATCATTCGATTTGAACACTTGTTCAACACGTATGAACTTCCCAACTTAAAGATGAATAATAATCTCATAAACCTCGGAATCATATTCGTATTCCTATATGAATATGTTCCAAAACACATAACTTAGTTCTAGATATGAATATTCCATATTCATATCCAAAACACCAACACCTCTTAAACACATTCATCATATCAATGATCAATTCATATCGATATTAAGGATTTCATAACATACTCGATTCCAACTTCAATTCCAAATATGAATCAACAAGACTCATTCTTGTTCATATTCGTATATTCATATAAACAAATATTGGTTATTATCATGAATAATCGTATTCCAAAATTAACCGTAAACTTTATAATTATCCGTCCACCTCATACGACTCGATAGTATTCCAATTATGTATGGATGAAATGTTCCTATGCCATGCAAATTTGAATTCATACCTTCAATTCAATCTCATAATCCGGTGATCTCAATAATAGTTGATTTGAGTACGAAGCAGGTATAATCAACATATTCAATTCAATTCCGAATTCAAACTTAAATTCAACATCATATGATTACCCCTTGTTCATATATATCAATATCATGCCAAACTACAATTAGGATCCTTCGACTCATATGAACACATATCCTCAAAGAAAGATAATATTCTTGACAAATTCATGATCACGATTCGTATATCATCAAGACCATACGAAAGATCAAATCACCATTCACATAACTTGTCCCTTAACATCCATAATCATCATCACTTATATCAACATTCCATGTTCATATCTAAAACATAAACACTTGAATTATATACTCATCATAATCATTATCTTCTTCAATATACACCTTATATATCATCCAAAAGTACAACAATAATACCATAACCATCATAATCAAAACATAAACCATCGTATCCTTCAACATATAGTTCATATAGCCTCAAGAATCGTAACAACATGATCATAATCATCTTCATACGAATCATTCATCAACAATAACATCAAAATCCGAATTCAAGGAGAGGATTGTCCAACATACCTCTTAGAAGATGAATAATACAATCAAACACTTCAAGAATCATTAATATCTTCATATCCAAGCCTAAAATCCATGCTCCCAATCTCATAACCAAGTTAAAAGTGTCTATAACACACTTAGAAGTGAAGAAGGATGGATTTGTAGAGGAACATCTCTTTTTGGTTCGTGAGGAAATGAAAGACCACACTTCATTTTATAGACTGCACTCTTCCTTACGTACGCTAAGGCCCTCACTTAACGTACGTAACATATCTTAACGTACGGTATACATCATCCATAGCGTACGTAATACTTAGTCAGAACTCACTGTCTCATTTCGTTAAATGCCTTACGTACGTAACCCTTGCTCCATAGCGTACGTAATACATACGTTGACTTGCTACAGTAAAAGCTCATATTACATACGTAATACACCCTGCATAGCGTACGTAATACGTAGTTGACTTGCCCATGCACGTTCTTTGATGAAATCTGTCGACCACGGGTCCCACCTATCGGCCACATGTCCGATTCCTCTTGTTACGTACGTAATGCCTTATCCATAACGTACGTAACTGTAGAAACTTAGCGTACGTAAGTCCTTAAGCTTAGTGTACGTTAAGGGCTCAGTACTTAGCCAAATCCAACTGTTCCGGTCCATCTCGACATACTGGATACGTATACACACATATTGAATACATATACTGGATCCAATAATATTCTCATATGATATACCTGATGTCCAAATTAGTTCAACCTGATACACCATATCCTCAATATAACTGTTAGTCAAACACGTCAATTACACAAGTATAACTGTCTCGTTTCTCAGTTTATTTTATCCATACTGTATAGACACCAAGCTATGCAGTATATCTCAGATAAAATAACGCGAAAAATTTATACTGAAAATCCGGGTATTACATACTACCCCCCTTAAAATAAGTTTCGTCCTTGAAACTTGCAATCCTATCACAAATACCAGATCAACCCAAAATTTCCAACTCATCACAAAAAGCAATCAATCGTCGCCACAAGCGAATAACCAAAAACAATATACTTATAGGTGTGTGAAGCCGATGATCTCCCGTGATACTAGCACACGACTCCCACACAAGGTCTCAACATAATACCAACACACACCAATATCACAAATAGCAATTCGAAAAGATCTCAAAAAATTTGGAACCTCCAAAAATCGACTCGACTCAAAAGTCGAAAAATCATTTTCAAAAGCCACGCTACTGCCGTACCGGTAGACCAACATAACAGACACGCACGGGTTTCACAAAACCCAAGCTCCGATACCATTTTCTGTAACACCCCCAAAACCATCCGGGATATTACAGCGTCGTGGGTCCCGCGCCAGAACCCACCAGGAAAAAAACCATTTCAAAACATTTAAAAATGCTAAAAGGCCCATGACGGTGATATTTAAATAATCAGATATTGTCCAAAATATAGTTCCCAAATATCGTCATCAATTACTGTTTGAAAATACAAGGCGAAATGCCAAATCTCGACAGTTCAAAATGTACGTTAAGCCGCCACTTATACGTACCGATAAAATTGTTTAGGGAAAAAGGGTTTAACGAGATAACCCAAGTTTACGAAATACCCAACAGGGACATTTGGAATACATACGAGTTGGTAGAAATACCGGAAAGCCATTTTGAAAATACACACGCAGCGGATAAAGACACATTTCAAAAAATACACAATTGCAGCGGAATAAAACAACCAGAAAAGAATACTCGATACTCAAAAACATGCCACATCCAGTATCACTTGGGAAGCTCACCCCTTTACGACTGCTACTAGCTCGATCTCTGAGTACCTAAAAATAAAGCCCACGAAGGGGTCAGCCACAATACTCAACAATGATATCGATCACATCAACATAAATAATTACATACCAATGTAATAACGAAGTAAGAATACTACCAATGTAATCTTACCGTCATTATAACCTTACCAATCTATTGCAATCCATACCAAATCAATCCTTAACATATTCCACATTTCGCATTCTGAAAATGACAAAATGAACTCAACAACAATCATCTGTACAGTATTCAAACAATACCAAGTATCCTCAAAATATTATCATAACTCATAAGTGTGGAATGAACAATCTGTGCCAAATCCTATCCGTCGGATTGCACAATCAAATCTCAACCTGGATAAACCAATAACATACAACATATCTGCAGATCAACTACCACAAAATAATAAATACAAATCCCAAAACATCGACGTACAGTCCGAATGCTCATACGATCAATAATAATGATCAACCAATATATCAGTTGAGAATATCATCGACATGATAACTCCACTACGACCAACAAAGGATCAACGATAACCGAGAGTGCCCTCAACATGGTATACTCCAAACACGATCAACAAGGATCAACAATAACTAAGAATACCCTCAACATGGTAAGCTCCAACACGATCAACAAAGATCAACAATAACTGAGAATACCCTCAACAAGGTAGACTCCAAATGATCAACAAAGGATCAACAATAACCGAGAATGCCATCAACAAGGTAAACTCCAAATGATCAACAATAATGGATCTCAAAGAAATAACTCCGACTATCGAACATACCCCTCGGGCGTATGAACAACCAGTCGCAAACCGTCGAACATATCTAATCATACATGGACTATGAACGACCAAACAATATGGCTCAAAGATGGACGTCATCGTACGCCCGATCCGGAAATGTGTCCGTGCACATGTCCACCCCGTATATGGAATCTAGGATATACGTGGGCCATGTACCTAATTAGCCTCACGAACTACGTCTCGTGTGCACGGTTCAATGTGGAAATATCAACACATAACCATAGTGTGCCCGGTTAAAAATCCTACACAATAACCAATCGAAATGCAGATATGACTCCAGATATGTCACGATGCAACATGACAACGAAACTCAAAGAATCACATATCCAATAAGGATCAAAAGACTCACCGAAGTGAACAACAGCAGACTGACAAAGAAAAGTCGACACGACTACTCAATATCCAAAACATCAATCCTGGGGTCATCATCCCCAAATGAATGATCAACATGATCTACGATCTCAATACATCAGTCCTGGAATCAACATACCCCAACGAATAACCAATACGAATCAGCATACAACAATTCATCAGAATAATTATCCTCATAACTGAACAATACTTACATTACCTCAAAGCTGGAGACAATGTCCTTTTCACGAACAAACATCCCTGAACGAATACACAGTTATACGAATAATCTCAAATAAGGTACCGTCCATTCAATACCAATAAACCTTTATCCCGATACTCATGTCATCACGATAACTACCCTCGATATCCGACATTCCATATCATAGATCAAAGATAACTCCCATCTCTGTCTTCAATCAAACATAATTAAATCATATACATTATGATTCGTCCCAAACCACAGCATGATAAACAAATCATCATCTCGACAGTTTATATCTATAATAGCATTGCTATATGAATTATAAATGAAATGAAAGCGAAACCATTCATCAAATATTATAAAGCGAACAAGTATAAACTTGCCTTGATACCGATACCACGAAGCCGTTACCAAAATCAATTGCCTTCGTCTACGAGCTCCTCGGCCCGACCAAAGCAATTTACGAACTCCACGACCTCAACCGCAACACAACGGTCGTAATCCACGATCAAACATCTCAAACTATTGAAGTAATCAATCAAAACAATCCGATAACAATCAATAACCGACATAGCCAACCAATCAAACTCAAAGGCTCAACAATACCTCGATCATATAAACAAAACCAAATAATCCAACTCGATAAATACGAACTCATATCCACAATACAAGCCGCAACTCGATAATCAATATCACTGATCAATAAACCCAACAGCCCACAATATCCCGATTAAATCCAAATCCAAACAACCCAAAACAATCAAACACGAATTCAAAACCACAACACGATTCATAATCCGATAATCATATCAATAATCAAAAAAAACCAATAACAAGGGTCTAAACATTACCGATTCTAAATTCGATATTAAATACTAATATGAGATTCCTCTTTGAAAATTCAAAATAAAAACCAATTCGATTATCATCATCAATCCCGTTAGTTCTTCATTATATATAATCATATTCCAAGGGTTTCAAATAACTCAATCATTCGATTTGAACACTTGTTCAACACGTATGAACTTCCCAACTTAAAGATGAATAATAATCTCATAAACCTCGGAATCATATTCGTATTCCTATATGAATATGTTCCAAAACACATAACTTAGTTCTAGATATGAATATTCCATATTCATATCCAAAACACCAACACCTCTTAAACACATTCATCATATCAATGATCAATTCATATCGATATTAAGGATTTCATAACATACTCGATTCCAACTTCAATTCCAAATATGAATCAACAAGACTCATTCTTGTTCATATTCGTATATTCATATAAACAAATATTGGTTATTATCATGAATAATCGTATTCCAAAATTAACCGTAAACTTTATAATTATCCGTCCACCTCATACGACTCGATAGTATTCCAATTATGTATGGATGAAATGTTCCTATGCCATGCAAATTTGAATTCATACCTTCAATTCAATCTCATAATCCGGTGATCTCAATAATAGTTGATTTGAGTACGAAGCAGGTATAATCAACATATTCAATTCCGAATTCAAACTTAAATTCAACATCATATGATTACCCCTTGTTCATATATATCAATATCATGCCAAACTACAATTAGGATCCTTCGACTCATATGAACACATATCCTCAAAGAAAGATAATATTCTTGACAAATTCATGATCACGATTCGTATATCATCAAGACCATACGAAAGATCAAATCACCATTCACATAACTTGTCCCTTAACATCCATAATCATCATCACTTATATCAACATTCCATGTTCATATCTAAAACATAAACACTTGAATTATATACTCATCATAATCATTATCTTCTTCAATATACACCTTATATATCATCCAAAAGTACAACAATAATACCATAACCATCATAATCAAAACATAAACCATCGTATCCTTCAACATATAGTTCATATAGCCTCAAGAATCGTAACAACATGATCATAATCATCTTCATACGAATCATTCATCAACAATAACATCAAAATCCGAATTCAAGGAGAGGATTGTCCAACATACCTCTTAGAAGATGAATAATACAATCAAACACTTCAAGAATCATTAATATCTTCATATCCAAGCCTAAAATCCATGCTCCCAATCTCATAACCAAGTTAAAAGTGTCTATAACACACTTAGAAGTGAAGAAGGATGGATTTGTAGAGGAACATCTCTTTTTGGTTCGTGAGGAAATGAAAGACCACACTTCATTTTATAGACTGCACTCTTCCTTACGTACGCTAAGGCCCTCACTTAACGTACGTAACATATCTTAACGTACGGTATACATCATCCATAGCGTACGTAATACTTAGTCAGAACTCACTGTCTCATTTCGTTAAATGCCTTACGTACGTAACCCTTGCTCCATAGCGTACGTAATACATACGTTGACTTGCTACAGTAAAAGCTCATATTACATACGTAATACACCCTGCATAGCGTACGTAATACGTAGTTGACTTGCCCATGCACGTTCTTTGATGAAATCTGTCGACCACGGGTCCCACCTATCGGCCACATGTCCGATTCCTCTTGTTACGTACGTAATGCCTTATCCATAACGTACGTAACAGTAGAAACTTAGCGTACGTAAGTCCTTAAGCTTAGTGTACGTTAAGGGCTCAGTACTTAGCCAAATCCAACTGTTCCGGTCCATCTCGACATACTGGATACGTATACACACATATTGAATACATATACTGGATCCAATAATATTCTCATATGATATACCTGATGTCCAAATTAGTTCAACCTGATACACCATATCCTCAATATAACTGTTAGTCAAACACGTCAATTACACAAGTATAACTGTCTCGTTTCTCAGTTTATTTTATCCATACTGTATAGACACCAAGCTATGCAGTATATCTCAGATAAAATAACGCGAAAAATTTATACTGAAAATCCGGGTATTACATACTACCCCCCTTAAAATAAGTTTCGTCCTTGAAACTTGCAATCCTATCACAAATACCAGATCAACCCAAAATTTCCAACTCATCACAAAAAGCAATCAATCGTCGCCACAAGCGAATAACCAAAAACAATATACTTATAGGTGTGTGAAGCCGATGATCTCCCGTGATACTAGCACACGACTCCCACACAAGGTCTCAACATAATACCAACACACACCAATATCACAAATAGCAATTCGAAAAGATCTCAAAAAATTTGGAACCTCCAAAAATCGACTCGACTCAAAAGTCAGAAAAATCATTTTCAAAAGCCACGCTACTGCCGTACCGGTAGACCAACATAACAGACACGCACGGGTTTCACAAAACCCAAGCTCCGATACCATTTTCTGTAACACCCCCAAAACCATCCGGGATATTACAGCGTCGTGGGTCCCGCGCCAGAACCCACCAGGCAAAAAACCATTTCAAAACATTTAAAAATGCTAAAAGGCCCATGACGGTGATATTTAAATAATCAGATATTGTCCAAAATATAGTTCCCAAATATCGTCATCAATTACTGTTTGAAAATACAAGGCGAAATGCCAAATCTCGACAGTTCAAAATGTACGTTAAGCCGCCACTTATACGTACCGATAAAATTGTTTAGGGAAAAAGGGTTTAACGAGATAACCCAAGTTTACGAAATACCCAACAGGGACATTTGGAATACATACGAGTTGGTAGAAATACCGGAAAGCCATTTTGAAAATACACACGCAATGGATAAAGACACATTTCAAAAATACACAATTGCAGCGGAATAAAACAACTTAAAAGAATACTCGATACTCAAAAACATGCCACATCCGGATCACTTGGGAAGCTCACCCCTTTACGACTGCTACTAGCTCGATCTCTGAGTACCTAAAAATAAAGCCCACGAAGGGGTCAGCCACAATACTCAACAATGATATCGATCACATCAACATAAATAATTACATACCAATGTAATAACGAAGTAAGAATACTACCAATGTAATCTTACCGTCATTATAACCTTACCAATCTATTGCAATCCATACCAAATCAATCCTTAACATATTCCACATTTCGCATTCTGAAAATGACAAAATGAACTCAACAACAATCATCTGTACTGTATTCAAACAATACCAAGTATCCTCAAAATATTATCATAACTCATAAGTGTGGAATGAACAATCTGTGCCAAATCCTATCCGTCGGATTGCACAATCAAATCTCAACCTGGATAAACCAATAACATACAACATATCTGCAGATCAACTACCACAAAATAATAAATACAAATCCCAAAACATCGACGTACAGTCCGAATGCTCATACGATCAATAATAATGATCAACCAATATATCAGTTGAGAATATCATCGACATGATAACTCCACTACGACCAACAAAGGATCAACGATAACCGAGAGTGCCCTCAACATGGTATACTCCAAACACGATCAACAAGGATCAACAATAACTAAGAATACCCTCAACATGGTAAGCTCCAACACGATCAACAAAGATCAACAATAACTGAGAATACCCTCAACAAGGTAGACTCCAAATGATCAACAAAGGATCAACAATAACCGAGAATGCCATCAACAAGGTAAACTCCAAATGATCAACAATAATGGATCTCAAAGAAATAACTCCGACTATCGAACATACCCCTCGGGCGTATGAACAACCAATGCAAACCGTCGAACATATCTAATCATACATGGACTATGAACGACCAAACAATATGGCTCAAAGATGGACGTCATCGTACGCCCGATCCGGAAATGTGTCCGTGCACATGTCCACCCCGTATATGGAATCTAGGATATACGTGGGCCATGTACCTAATTAGCCTCACGAACTACGTCTCGTGTGCACGGTTCAATGTGGAAATATCAACACATAACCATAGTGTGCCCGGTTAAAAATCCTACACAATAACCAATCGAAATGCAGATATGACTCCAGATATGTCACGATGCAACATGACAACGAAACTCAAAGAATCACATATCCAATAAGGATCAAAAGACTCACCGAAGTGAACAACAGCAGACTGACAAAGAAAAGTCGACACGACTACTCAATATCCAAAACATCAATCCTGGGGTCATCATCCCCAAATGAATGATCAACATGATCTACGATCTCAATACATCAGTCCTGGAATCAACATACCCCAACGAATAACCAATACGAATCAGCATACAACAATTCATCAGAATAATTATCCTCATAACTGAACAATACTTACATTACCTCAAAGCTGGAGACAATGTCCTTTTCACGAACAAACATCCCCGAACGAATACACAGTTATACGAATAATCTCAAATAAGGTACCGTCCATTCAATACCAATAAACCTTTATCCCGATACTCATGTCATCACGATAACTACCCTCGATATCCGACATTCCATATCATAGATCAAAGATAACTCCCATCTCTGTCTTCAATCAAACATAATTAAATCATATACATTATGATTCGTCCCAAACCACAGCATGATAAACAAATCATCATCTCGACAGTTTATATCTATAATAGCATTGCTATATGAATTATAAATGAAATGAAAGCGAAACCATTCATCAAATATTATAAACTGAACAAGTATAAACTTGCCTTGATACCGATACCACGGCCGTTACCAAAATCAATTGCCTTCGTCTACGAGCTCCTCAGCCCCGACCAAAGCAATTTACGAACTCCACAGCCTCAACCGCAACACAACGGTCGTAATCCACGATCAAACATCTCAAACTATTGAAGTAATCAATCAAAAACAATCCGATAACAATCAATAACCGACATAGCCAACCAATCAAACTCAAAGGCTCAACAATACCTCGATCATATAAACAAAACCAAATAATCCAACTCGATAAATACGAACTCATATCCACAATACAAGCCGCAACTCGATAATCAATATCACTGATCAATAAACCCAACAGTTCCACAATATCCCGATTAAATCCAAATCCAAACAACCCAAACCAATCAATCACGAATTCAAAACCACAACACGATTCATAATCCGATAATCATATCAATAATCAAATTAAACCAATAACAAGGGTCTAAACATTACCGATTCTAAATTCGATATTAAATACGAATATGAGTTTCCTCTTTGTAAATTCATAATAAAACCAATTATCGATTATCATCATCAATCCTGTTAGTTCAACATTATAGATAATCATATTCCAAGGGTTTCAAATAACTCAATCATTCGATTTGAACACTTGTTCAACACGTATGAACTTCCCAACTTAAAGATGAATAATAATCTCATCAACCTCGGAATCATATTCGTATTCCTATATGAATATGTTCCAAAACACATAACTTAGTTCTAGATATGAATATTCCATATTCATATCCAAAACACCAACACCTCTTAAACACATTCATCATATCAATGATCAATTCATATCGATATTAAGGATTTCATAACATACTCGATTCCAACTTCAATTCCAAATATGAATCAACAAGACTCATTCTTGTTCATATTCGTATATTCATATAAACAAATATTGGTTATTATCATGAATAATCGTATTCCAAAATTAACCGTAAACTTTATAATTATCCGTCCACCTCATACGACTCGATAGTATTCCAATTATGTATGGATGAAATGTTCCTATGCCATGCAAATTTGAATTCATACCTTCAATTCAATCTCATAATCCGGTGATCTCAATAATAGTTGATTTGAGTACGAAGCAGGTATAATCAACATATTCAATTCCGAATTCAAACTTAAATTCAACATGATATGATTACCCCTTGTTCATATATATCAATATCATGCCAAACTACACTTAGGATCCTTCGACTCATATGAACACATATCCTCAAAGAAAGATAATGTTCTTGACAAATTCATGATCACGATTCGTATATCATCAAGACCATACGAAAGATCAAATCACCATTCACATAACTTGTCCCTTAACATCCATAATCATCATCACTTATATCAATATTCCATGTTCATATCTAACACATAAACACTTGAAATATATACTCATCATAATCATCATCTTCTTCAATATACACCTCATATATCATCAAGAAGTACAACAATAATACCATAACCATCATAGTCAAAACATTAACCATCGTATCCTTCAACATATAGTTCATATAGCCTCAAGAATCGTAACAACAAGATCATAATCATCTTCATACGAATCATTCATCAACAATAACATCAAAATCCGAATTCAAGGAGAGGATTATCCAACATACCTCTTAGAAGATGAATAATACAATCAAACACTTCAAGAATCATTAATATCTTCATATCCAAGCCTAAAATCCATGCTCCCAAGCTCATAACCAAGTTAAAAGTGTCTATAACACACTTGGAAGTGAAGAAGGATGGATTTGGAGAGGAACATCTCTTTTTGGTTCATGAGGAAATGAAAGACCATACTTCATTTTATAGACTGCACTATTCATCACGTACGCTAAGGCCCTCACCTAACGTACGTAACATATCTTAACGTATGGTATACATCATCCATAGCGTACGTAATACTTCGTCAGAACTCACTGTCTCATTTCGTTCAATGCCTTACGTATGTAACCCTTGCTCCATAGCGTACGTAATACGTACGTTGACTTGCTACAGTAAAAGCTCATATTACATACGCAATACACCCTACATAGCATACGTAATACGTAGTTGACTTGCCCATGCACGTTTTTTTGACAAAATCTACCGACCACGGGTCCCACCTGTCGGCCACATGTCCGATTCCTCTTGTTACGTACGTAATGACTTAGCCATAACGTACGTAACACTAGCAACTTAGCGTACGTAAGTCCTTAAGCTTAGCGTACGTTAAGGGCTCAATACTTAGCCAAATCCAACTGTTCCGGTCTGTCTCGACATACTGGATACGTATACACACATATTGAATACATATACTGGATCCAATAATATTCTCATATGATATACCTCATGTCCAAATTAGTTCAACCTGATACACCATATCCTCAATATAACTGTCAGTCGAACACGTCAATTACACAAGTATAACTATCTCGGTTCTCAGTTTATTTTATCCATACCGTATAGACACCAAGCTATGCAGTATATCTCAGATAAAATAACGCGAAAAATTTATACTGAAAATCTGGGTATTACATACTACCCCTCTTAAAATAAGTTTCGTCCTCGAAACTTGCAATCCTATCACAAATACCAGATCAACCCAAAATTTCCAACTCATCACAAAAAGCAATCAATCGTCGCCACAAGCGAATAACCAAAAATAATATACTTACAGGTGCGTGAAGCCGATGATCTCCCGTGATACTAGCCCACGACTCCCACACAAGGTCTCAACACAATACCAACACACACCAATATCACAAATAGCAATTCAAAAAGATCTCAAAAAATTTGGAACCTCCAAAAATCGATTCGACTCAAAAGTCAGAGAAATCATTTTCAAAAGCCACGCTACTACCGTACCGGTAGAGCCACATAACACACACGCCCGGGTTTCACAAAACCCAAGCTCCGATACCATCTTCTGTAACACCCCCAAAACCATCCGGGATATTACAGCGCCGTGGGTCCCGCGACGGAACCCACCAGGCTAAAAACAGTTTCAAAACATTTAAAAACGCCAAAAGGCCGATGACGGTGATATTTAAATAATCAAATATTGTCCAAAATATAGTTCCCAAATAGCGTCATCAATTAATGTTTGAAAATACAAGGCGAAATGCCAAATCTCAACAGTTCAAAATGTACGTTAAGCCACCACTTATACGGTAAGAATACTACCAATGTAATCTTACCGTCATAACCTTACCAATCCATGGCAATCCATACCAAATCAATCCTTAACATATTCCACATTTCGCTTTCTCAAAATGACAAAATGAACTCAACAACAATCATCTGTACTGTATTCAAACAATACCAAGTATCCTCAAAACATCATCATAACGCATAAGTACGGAATGAACCATATGTGCCAAATCCTATCCGTCGGATTGCACAATCAAATCTGAACCTGGATAAACTAATAGCATACAACATATCTGTAGATCAACTACCACAAAACAATGAATATAAATCCCGAAACATCGACGTACAGTCCGAATGCTCATACGATCAATAACAATGATCAACCAATACATCAACTGAGAATATCATCGACATGATAACTCCAATACGACCAACAAAGGATCAACGATAACCGAGAGTACCCTCAACATGGTATACTCCAAACACGATCAACAAGGATCAATAATAACTGAGAATACCCTCAACATGGTAAACTCGAACACGATCAACAAAGATTAATAATAACCGAGAATACCCTCAACAAGGTAGACTCCAAATGATCAACAAAGGATCAACAATAACCGAGAATACCATCAACAAGGTAAACTCCAAATGATCAACAATAATGGATCTCAAAGAAATAACTCCAACTGTCGAACATACCCCTCGGGCGTATGAACAATCAGTCGCAAACCGTCGAACATATCTAATCATACATGGACTATGAACGACCAAACAACACTACAACAAAAAATCCCTTTTACAACGTACAATCTACAACGATATTTTGAAATGTTGTAAAAAGTTATACCTTCTACAACCTTTGTAAAAATAACGTTGTAGATGGTATGTTGTAAAATGTTTTTTTCATTAAAATGTTGTTGGACTTCATATTTTTTACAATGATGAGAAGAAATGATGTAAATTCGACCTTTAACATCAGTACTTTAGGTGTTGTCAAATAATTATTTTTGACAATGTGTACACACAGTTGTAAATTTTCAATATTATACAATGACTTTTTAACATTGTAATCGCACCATTTGACCACATATATATACGTTGTAATTAATCTGTCTAAATCATAATCGACAATGCCAGCATGACGTTGTAAATTAGTATAAATTAATCATACTTGTACAACTTAGACACCACGTTGTTGTAAGGTTTATCTACAATCTATATGTCCCGTTGTGGTAAGGGTTACTGTACATATACCTTAGTTATACCATGCCACATTATATTAGAAAAAATAATTACATCTCAATTCCGCGTAAGAAAATATTATAAATAAAAGTGATGGTGATCCACATACTTCCTCCGTTCTTTTATTATTGCAACGTGTTGACTATTATACTGTTTATATACTCTCTTTTGACCATCTTTTGTGATTTATACATAAGAAAAAATATAGTCATGTGGGATCTTGTTAGGTTCATCTCGAAATATACTTTCAAAATATCAACTTCTTATAATTTTTAAAAGTAAAAAATTGAAGATATTAATAATCAAAGTTGTGCATTGGCAAACGTGAAAGTCTAGGTGTTGCAGTTATAAGAGAACGGAGGTAGTATTATGTAAGAGTTATATTATACAACTTTCACTATATTCCTTAATTAGTTATATAATGTACTTGCCACGTTCATATAACATTGTAAACTTGGAACAACGTTATATCGAATAATATTTGCAAAGTAATGCTATATGATAAAGAACTTTTTTTCTGCAATACTTCGGTTGTGCAGTGATTATTTGCCTAGTATTATGTTATTATCATTGTGACTAGTAGCATGACATAAGAATAAGCCATAAGGGTAAATGGCTCGGTGACATGGGAATTAAACGCATAGCACAATAACTGGCTTGCAAGGCATGTTTCGTTAACAGGCTCATGTAATGCTTGGACTGATTTTGTCCCTATTTGTATTGGCTCTATATCTATGAATGAAAGAAACTGTTGATCTGGTTTGGATCTCTTAAAAAAAACTGGCTTGTGGTAACTACTCGACTGAGCCCTTGATAAAAAATGTACAAATTACATTGTATCTCATTAGGGAAAACTATGATATTTTTGGCATTACCGATATGTTTTGAGTTTCGTTTTTGGGGGAATAACAGAAAATAGTCTTCAAACTAGACCCGGAAATTTACCATACTACACGAAAACACGACAGGAAAACGGCACGAAAATTTAGTGTTTGGGTTTGCATTTTGAGTACACGACACGAAAATACACGAACACGAAAGTACACGACCGAGATTTAGTGTTGGTTTTGTGTTTACCCTTTGGGTACACGACACGACACGAGGTACATGAAATAAATAAATAAATATATATATATATATAATATTGTATATTTAATTTAATAAAAATATATATTTTATTAATTATGTTTATACTAAACTTTAAAATTTGAAAATATAATGTGAACTTTCATAAATTTCGTGTAAACATTCGTGTTTTCATTGTCATTCGTTTCATTTCGTCTACTAAAACCTATAAAAATAATATTGTAATATTAAAATTATTATCTTTATAATATTTTAATATTTATTTTATATTATGTGCCTGACACGAAAACACGACACGAAATGACACGAATTTACGCGGTACACGACACGACATGTCACGAATTCATTTAGTGTCGTGTATGGGTTTGGACTTTTGGTACATGAAATACGAAAGTACACGACACGAAAATACACGACACGAACAAATTGCCAGGTGTACTTCAAATCTATCGAACTTAATGAGTGGGAGAATTTTAGGGGAGAAATTTTATGGGAAAAACGGGGGGGCGATTTTGGTGCTATAAGCCATTTTAGGGGGGAGATTTCATGGGAAAAATCGGGGGGAAATATTTTTGGGAGATTTATTTCCCATGTCCCGATAAACCCTTTGATCTATTTTATTCTAATCTCCTTCTTCTCTGGCCGACGGGATTACCCTTTAATCCATTTTCTTCTAATCTCCTTCATCTCTGGCCGCCGGGGATTACCCATTTTCCTTTAATCCTCTTCTTTTATTTTAAACCCCTTCTTCTTTTGAGGGACGGGAGGCGAACGGAGTTGTTAACAGACGAAGAAGAAGCATAAGAAGAGAAGATGATGATGAAGAACAACAACGTATTTTAACAGGTTAGATTTTAACTTTTTTGTTTGGTGGGATTTTTAAGAACCGATTTTAGGGTTTTTCAGAGTAGAAGAACAAAATTGATTTTTGATTTAAACCTCCAAATCGATTTTGGTTTTGGTTTTTTTTTTCATCGAATAAAATTAAACTGTCCGAAGTTCGGATTCCACATGTTATCTTAAATAAACTCCAATTCCATCGATTTTGGTTTTGGTTTTGGTTCTAAAATATCGTAAGTTATGCTGAGCTGTTGATTTCTTAATTTGCTAGACGACTTCTTGTTTACACCAGTCTTTTACATCAAGCCAGAACATGCATGTGGTCCAAAACTGATTTTATGGTTTTTCAGAATAGAAGAACAAAATTGATTTTTGATTTAAACCTCCAAATCGATTTTGGTTTTGGTTTTAGTGTGAATGGTTATTTGGTTTTGGTCCTAAAATATCGTAAGTTATGCTGAGCGGTTGATTTCTTAATTTGCTAGACGACTTCTTGTTTACACCAGTCTTTTACATCAAGCCAGAAAATTTGCTAGATTTTAGGGGACTAAGTTTTTGCACGTGGTCAAAACATTATAGATAATGTTAACTAGCATGCTATTCGAATTCACAATTGTTATTTCGTTTTTAACAGTTAAATTATTTCTCGCAGATGTTCCTTTAAGTGCGAGAAACATATTAAAAGACCTTGATATAAAGGATACTGTAAAAGCGTACAGGTAATTTTGTTTATCATTATTGTTATTATTATTATTATTATTATTAGTATTTATGAATGATGAGTAGTTGCAAATATGTATTCGATAAATTTGAAGTAGGACAGGAAAGAGCATAAGCAGTTGAGAAATGAAGAATTTTGAGTCTACTATAACTGAAACCTACAGTTACTATCTGATAATAAGATGGGGACTTTTGTTGCTTAAGTTATAATTTGAAGAAATAATTAGAAGGCTTTATCTCCACAATGTCGCTTGTTGATATTCGAACTAGTAAATTTAATTATCCTGGGCCATTTGTCAAGTTCAGGGATCCACTACCACAGTGTTTAATTCATATTCGGCTGGTTTTGGATGAGCTGGAGGCAAGGTAGTCATATCGTATATTGGATGTGTATCATTTTGCAAAAAATAGTATCGTGTATCGTAATGTATCGTAAGATACACTTTATTTTAATAAAAGAAAATAAATCAATAAAAGAAAATTTAATAGGCTGATACATATTTCATTCAAGATTACATAATATGCCTTGGACATGGATAATTCAAAAGTATAATTAATTCATTACAATTCATCAAGTTTCATGTAACACATCCAAGTTTAGTTCAGTCGAGAAAATCTATATCAATGACATTCATATCGTCATCAGGTAACACATCATCACTTCCTCCATCTTCATCTTCATTTTCAGTTTCATGTACTTCTTGGATTAATATTCATCTACATCTCTTTGTCCTTGATCAATAACTTGCTTTCCCTTGGTATTCTTTTCATAAGTTAAATTTCTAGGGTGTCTTCAAGTTTAGTTCAGTCGAGAAAATCTATATCAATGACATTCATATCGTCATCAGGTAACACATCATCACTTCCTCCATCTTCATCTTCATTTTCAGTTTCATGTACTTCTTGGATTAATATTCATCTACATCTCTTTGTCCTTGATCAATAACTTGCTTTCCCTTGGTATTCTTTTCATAAGTTAAATTTCTAGGCCCTAAACAATGGTTTGACCATCTTATTTGATCCTTTATAATCATTCACATAATGAGCTGATGTTACTCTTTAATTTGCTTGTAATTTTATTGATTCACTTAATATAATAATGAGCTTGGTTGTTACTCTTTAATTTGCTTGATTTGTGTGATTGATGACATTGGTACTTGCCCTAATCTAGAAAGTGTTGATGTTTTTTTATGCTAGTGTGCGGCTGTTTCTGAAAATGGACAAAGCTTGGTTGTCTTGTGAAAGGTTTTGCTGTTACTTCTGATGACTTAGGACTTCCAAATTTTTTACTTGTTTTGATTGATAAAATTCTGATATTTGTTCAATTTTCACTTTTAAATATGTAGAAATACCATTGAATACCGAGATGGAGCATTGAATTTTGTAACCGCTGCATTGAGGAATTTAGGATACCGAGAGAAACTTTCTTGTCCTTGTAAGATTTGTAAGAACTTGGATCATTTTATTGGCTCAGTTGTGCATGAGCACATAGTGATCTATGGAATGGATCCGTTCTACACTGTTTGGGTATTACATGGGGAAAAGTCTGCAAGTGCACATCAAAATACAATATCACCTGATATTTATCAGATGTATGCTGATGCAGTACTTCAACATGAAAGGACTATCGATAGTGGTAGTGATGTAATAGGAAATTCTGTTCAAGTCCCGAAAGATGTTGAAACCCCATTGTACCCAGGTTGTACAAATCAAACAAGATTGGAGGCCACAATAGCTTTGCACAAAATAAAAAGTCCAAATGGTCTATCAAAGGTTTGTTTTGATGAACTTCTTAAAACCGTAGGTGGTATGCTACTGTAATATAATGTGCTTCCAAAAACCACATATGAAGCAAAAAAGTTGTTGAAGTCATTTGATCTAAATTATGAAAAAATACATGCTTGTGAGTATGACTGTTGTTTATTTAGAAAAGAACTAGCCGATAGAGATACCTGTCCTAAATGTGGTTCTTCTCGTTGGAAAGTGAAAGAATCAAGTGTGGAAGAGAATGAAGACGAGAATGAGCCTAGGAAAAAGATTCCAAATAAAGTACTTAGATATTTTCCTATCATCCCTAGGTTAAAACGAATGTTTGCATCAATAGAAATGTCTGAACAATTGAGGTGGCATAGCAAGAATGAGAGTAAGGATAACAAGATACGACATCCGGTTGACTCAATGGCTTGGAAGTTGATAAGTAGAAAGTGGAAAGATTTTGCAGATGATCCACGAAATATAAGATTTGGTCTTGCCACCGATGGATTTAATCCCTTCAATCATCTTGGCTCCACGCATAGTTGTTGGCCTGTGATGCTTGTTACATACAACCTTCCGCCATGGTTATGTATGTTGACAGCGCACATAATGCTGACTTTATTAATTCCCGGACCGAAACAACCAGGTAACGATATTGATGTTTACTTAGAACCACTCATAGATGATCTCAAAGAGTTGTGGAACAATGGTGTGGAGATTTATGATGCGTTCAGTAAAACTATGTTTAACCTGAGGGCGGTCTTAATGTGGACGATAAACGATTTTCCCGCTTATGGAAACTTAGCAGGTTGTACCACAAAAGGGAAGGCAACATGCCCTATTTGTGGTGTTAATACCATATCCCAGTGGCTACCCCACAGTTGTAAAACCATATATATGGCTCATAGGAGATTCCTTCCTCCTGATCACCCGTATCGGAAGCAAAAAAGTTGGTTCGATGGAAATCATGAAGATAGAAGTAAACCTCCAATTAAAACAGGGTCTGATGTATTTGAAGAGATTAGATATTTTAAAAATGATTTTGGGAAGCCAAAGAAAGAAATTAGTAAAGGTAGGAAGAAGCAAAGTAGCATCAAAAATTCTCGTCGAAAGAGGAAACGAAAAGTTAATGCAAAACAGAAGAAGAAAATTGTTGGGGAAGATGATGACCTACAAATGTGGAAGAAAAGGTCAATATTTTTCGAACTCCCATACTATAAGGTATATCAATATACTTAATCTTATTTGCGAATTTGTATTGTTCTGACTTAATTTTTGTGGGTTCAATACGTAGTCATTTGCAAGCTTTTCTTTGTCTGCTTTTTTTGTCTTATTAGGATTTGATGTTACGGCACAATTTGGATGTCATGCATACGGAAAAGAATGTATGCGAGAGTATAATTTGCACAATTTTGGATATTAAAGGAAAATCAAAAGATGACATTGGTTCCAGGTTACATTTCCGTGACATGGGAATTAGGAAAGAGTTGCATCCACGGGATGGGGTTAATGGGAAAACTTTACTTCCAGCAGCACCTTACACCTTATCAAAGGACGAGAAAGAATCATTTGTTAGTAGGCTACGCAATTTGAAAGTACCTGATGGGTATAGTTCAAATATTAGTAAATGTTTTGCAAAGGATAACAACATAATAGGTCTGAAATCTCATGATTACCATGTTCTAATGCAACAACTATTTCCCGTTGCTTTGAGAGGACATTTACGCAAGAGACCACGAAACGCAATATTTCGGTTATGTTCATATTTTAATGAAATTTGCCAAAGGGTTGTTGATCGTGATAGATTGTTATGTCTTGAGGAGGAAATTGCCGAGACATTGTGTATGTTGGAAAGGTTTTTTCCTCCATCTTTTTTCGATGTCATGGTACATCTGACCATTCACCTAGCTCGAGAGGTACGTCTGTGTGGACCAGTACAATACCGTTGGATGTATCCATTTGAAAGGTATCAATCCACTTTCTCGTCTTATTTTTTAAAGGCATATGACTTTAAATGTGTCATGAATATTTGAATCACCTATACATTTGTCTTCTAGATATATGAAGGTACTCAAAGGATATGTCAAAAATACAGCACGTCCGGAGGGATGCATTTCGGAGTGTTACATACAAGAGGAGTGCATGAAATACTGCAGCAACTATGTAGAACAGGCAAAAGACATAGGCGAACGTCCTACACGTAATGAACAATCCCCTACCAGTGTTGAGGGATGCCCATTGTCCAAAGGTGTGCACGTATTAATGCCACAAGAAATGTTGAAAATTACACATCGATATGTGCTTTTTAATACATCTGATGTTGGACGTTATGAGGAGTAAGTATAGGTCTGACATTTGTTAAGTATGACTTTTTGTTCTTGTAACACCCCCAGATATAACCGGGAATATTACAGCGCCGTGGGCCCCGAGATGGAACCCACAAGGCTGAAGGAAATTTTCACAAACATTTACAAATGCCCAAGAGGCCAACGACGGTACTATCTTTAAAAATGCACAAAGACTCATAAAATTCATTTATCAAAAACCATCGTAAAAACTCATTTGAAATTGCAAGGCCAAACGGCCGATACTCAAAAGTTTAGAAAACGATTTCCAAAGTAACCTCAGTTACCATATACCAAAAGAGCGTTTCAAAATACTCACGCAGCGGAAAAAGACCAACCATAAAGATACTCTAGCAGCGGAATACAAGAACCAATCAAGAAACTCAATGCACAAACATGTCCTAGCCAGTATCCTCCGGGAAGCTCATCTCTTCACGACCGCTAAAAGCTCGATACTCCAAGAACCTAAAAAGAAATCCCACGACGGGGTCAGCCATAATAACCAATAATGATATCAATCACATCACAATAATAATCACATATCAATGAGGATACAACCTAAGAATACGACCAACGTAATCTTACCGCCATACTTTACTTACTCAAGTAGTTCTCATCAGAATAACCATTATCACATTTCACATCTCGTACTCGATTAACCAATAAACTCGAACATAATATCTGTATTGTACCTCAAACAATACTCAAGATTCTCAAACTATCATTACCAACTCGCGATACGGAATTATACCAGTTCTGACCAATACGATCCATCGAATAACATCATCAAATCCCAATACGATAACAGATTGTCCATCATAGACAAATACCAAGGGAAATACGGAACATACCTCGAGACGTGAATTGCCACGACAATCATATCAGTCTAATCCGAGATCAGATCAATGCAATACAGACAAGGTCCTAACACAAGACCTACAAATGCATACTCATATGACCACGTCAAAATGCTCAAAACAATAACAACAGTGTATACTCAATGGAAATCCCATGATCCAGCGCCCTCAGCATAGATCCCAAGATGATCCTACAAGATCAACACAAGGTGGATAACCAACAATATACTTATGCACAACAATAACACAATACTGGGTAATCTAACGATCCAGCGCCCTCAGCATAGATCCCCATGATGATCCCGTCGGACCAACACATGGTGGAAAACCTGTCCAGCGATCCAGCGCCCTCAGTATAGATCCCATGATGATCCCGTCGAACCAACGCATGGTGGACATCCGATCCAGCGCCCTCAGCATAGATCTTCATGATCCCATCGGATCATTTACAACATAAACAATACAATCATGCATACACATATGCAACTCAATATGTTCATCAACATGAACGGCATATGGATCAAAACATGAACGACACTATGATGACACAACTAAGACGACTTCATGTTCAGCAACATGAATGACAACCTACATGATCAACATCGTTAACACTAAACCGAATCAAACTAAGATACTTGTCCCGAGTCCTTCAGGAGTAATCTCGATGTCAAATCATCACCGGCAATTATCCTCAATGCTCGGAGATCCCAAACATACAATGAACTATAGATACTCATATCCTCGTCTTTACCATAATGTAACCTTGATACCCGAACATACCAATAACTGAGATAAAGCATATACATTATGATTTACCTCCCAGAATCGGAAGAACGATATGCGATCCGAATATCCAGAGTTCACAATAATAATCATCGCTATATGCATTATAAACGAAATGAAACTGAAAACATTCATTAAATATTATAACTGAGCAAGTAATAACTTGCCTCGATACCGATACCACGAAGCTTCTACCGAACACATTGCCTTTGTCTACGAGCTCCTCAGCCCCGATCAAAAGCAACATAGCGGTCGTAATCCACGATCAATTATCGCAACCTAATACAATAATCAAATGACAACACATCCGATAATAATCAGCAACCGGCAAAACCAACTAATCGAACTCAACGGTTCAACAAAAACCTCGAATAAACGCAGTCTGAACAAACCAAATCAAATCATCACGCATTCATAATCACAACACAAAAATACTGCACTGTATGCCTACTTAGCGCACGTTAAACACATAACGTAGCGTGCGCTAAGTTGCTCCCGTTAGCGTGCGCTAGCCAGTAAGCTTAGCGTGCGCTAATGCTGTACAGTGGCATGCATTCCAGGCATCGTCTAACACTTCCATCATATCAATGATCAACTCATCTTGATATTAAGGATTTCATAACATATTCGATTCCAACTTTAATCTTTAAACCCGAATCCACAAGATTCCTTCTTGTTCATATTTGGTAAATTCATAAAACAATTTACCGGTTATTATCATGAATAATCATATTCCAAAATCATCCGAATTCACGTTCATAATCCATAAAATGACATAATCCGATGTGTTCTAACACCTAAAAATCCTTATTCATCATGTTCTTCGACATACAAATACATATAGCTCCAAGAATCACAACAACACCACTATAATCGTTACCATACGAATTAACCAACGACAAAACATCAAAAATCCGAATTGAAGAAGGGAGATACATCAACATATCTCTTGAATTCCATCCAAAACCATACGAAACATAACAATACTCATATATTGATAACAACACTAACTTAGTTCGGTAATCCAACTCGTTATCATGCTCATCAACTCGAATATATGATAATCATCAACTTAAGAACATCAATAATCAATCCAAATGAAATTCAAAGATAAAGAGTGATTACCTTTTTGAAGGAATGGATTGATTTCCAAGGTTGAATCCAATTCCAAGAATCACCAATGATTTCAAGAACAAAGCTTTAATCTATGATTTCCATCTTTAATCTTGTTAAAGAGGATCATCCTTCAGTGTTAGAAACTCCAAATGTCCTCCCAAGGTTCTCTCTATCGGGTGCAAGGAAAGAAATGGACGAAATGCTTCATAATACCCGTCTGTCCCCTTTATATAGAATACATTACTAGCGTGCGCTAACATCTCATGTTTATCGTGCGCTACGACTTAGCGTGCGCTAACTGACTTTGTTAGCGTGCGCTATCACAGTCCAGTGGCTACTGTCTGGCTTCGTACATGTGTTGGCGTACGTAATGCCCATGCATTAGCGTACGTAACTTACACTGTCTAGCGTATGCAAGTCCTTTGCCCTTAGCGTGCGCTATCCGAAGTTGACTTGCTATAGTCTGCACCTACCCCGAATATGCTCGTGACCCCACATGACAAAAGCAACCAATAAAGCCAAGATTCCCTGTTGAATGATATACAGTTAGCGTGCGCTAATCAACATGCATTAGCGTGCGCTAACACTACATTACAACATCCGTTGACTTATCAGAACATGCGCCGAAAGTGGCCTGGTCCACGTGTAGATTCCTTCCGATCGGACTGCATTAGCGTGCGTTATCTTATATCCGTAACGTGCGCTAAACCTGCACGATAGC
Organism: Orobanche coerulescens; assembly: GCA_033398695.1. NCBI lineage: Eukaryota > Viridiplantae > Streptophyta > Magnoliopsida > Lamiales > Orobanchaceae > Orobanche > Orobanche coerulescens. Next base: position 19,677,605 of record CM065805.1, on the reverse strand, counting down.
GTGTGCTACTCATGATTATTAGCGTGCGCTAATAATGTTACACTTGGCCATTTTCAGCTATTTTTGTCCAACGTCTCGACATACCAAAAACGAACATAAGACACACTGAACACAAACACTGAATCCAATAATATTCTTATACGATATACTCTATACCGAAAGTACGATAACCTGATACACGATATCCTGAAATGTAACTGTCGACCAGATACGACAATTATACCGATATTGACATCTCAGTCCTTTATTTATTTTATCCATACTGTACAGATTCCACGTTGTACAATATAACTTGGATAAAATAATATCAAACAACAGTAGTAGAAATTCCGGATATTACATTCTACACCACTTAAAATAAGTTTCGTCCTCGAAACTTGCAATCCGTCATAAAACAACAAACATACCGTTCAACGCAAAATATCCCAAAACCATCACGACAATGATCAATCATCATCACTATAAAATAACCACAACAGCATACTTACTAATGCGCAAAGTCGACGATCTCCTGAGATACTAGCAAGTGACCTCACTGTACAGCCTCAATATGCTTACACTCACCATTCCATGAGTCTCAACAAAATTATATCATCGTCAGATGAAATAATCTATCCGAATCAAATCCTGTCTGCCTGATTACATAATCAACTCTCAATTCCGATAAGACGAATAATATACAATACATCTGCGAAACAACTGCCCAAAACAACGATACGAATCTCGAAACGTTGACACAAAATCCGAATGCTCAGATGATCACCAACAATGATCAACAATCAACCGAATTTATCATTGACATGATAAATTCCAATATGACCAACCAGAGGTCAAAACACAATCGAGAATATCATCAACGTGATAAACTCCAATACGATCAACACAGAACCACAGAAACAGATATACGAAAGAATAACATTCTCAAAATGACACACCAACCACATACAGTGGATCTCAATAAACATACCCGACTGGTGAACATATCCCTCGGCATACGAACAACCAATCACAAATCGACGAACATACCCAATCATACATGGAGTGGGAACGACCACTCAATATCCAAAACAACCAGCATGGGGCACCATCCCCAAATCTACACTTACAAAGAAACCATTCAAAAACATTATGGTAGCGCATACGTCCCAGTTTCACAAAACCCGAAGTTCCAAAATTACATCATGTGCATGAATTCTACATCACGCAGCATATTCTCTTATCCGATAAATCAACCGATCATTCCTGGATAACCAAACTGCCATACTAAAGTTCGAATCTCCTTTCATAATACCATTAGTGTGTTATCCAGTTGGTGAGTCTCACTCAGAGCTTCACCACTATATGCATTATGCACTAAATGCGTATGTACATTAATCCCATTTTCAAAACCAGTTTGAAATCATATAATCTTGTCACGGAGACAATTTTCGAAAGTTCTTTTCAAAAATTCCAAAACTCAAAACACAAATTTTCGTAAGATCACGAAATTAATTTTCGAAAAATTAACTGGCTCGTTAATGCCAAGTATTCAATAACAGTGTCCTCCGAATCCACACGATTTCGAAGTTTAAAAATGAAAACTATGCAAATGATTGACCACATCTATACCCCTGTATACCAATCCGGCCCGTCACAAATTCCACAGACATTCGGTCGGAAAACTACACGATAGAATCCAAAATCTCAACGCATAGGCTCCGATAAAAACTCCTTTTCCCACATATGGCTCACAACGTCAATCATTAATCCATCTTGGATCACCTCAATTATGCTATGACAAAATATTGAAACAAATCAACATAGCGAAAGACTTCCCGAGAGGTTTCATTTGAACAAGTAAATCAAAACCTCAGTAGTAATAAAATAGGTAAACAATTGGTAGAGTGTTTTACAAATCTCGGGAGTTTTAGAAAACAGAAAAGTCTTTTGAAACATTAGGGTCTCAGCCCGTATCTCATCCCACATTATAAGAAGTTTAAAAAGTAGAAAACTCTTTTGGACCCCAAGTCTTGAGTTACGAAACTACTTCAAAATCGATTGGGTCTCGACCCAAAAATCATTTTCCGTAAAACATCCGTAAAACGTTCATTTTGAAAAGTATCGTTTTCAAATGCTTAAAAGCAGTTTCATATATCACAAAATGAACTAACATGACTACATGTTCTTTCTCAACCATGCACAACATTTCTCCCAAATGCACAATTCCGTTCCGAAATCTAACCGATATATTGATTTCCAAAATCATAACTTCTCAAGATCATCAATCCTGTCCCAATTCTGTCATCTCATACTGTGAAGCATAATATCTTTCTGAATCTCAAAACATATCAACTTAGAACGGTTATAAATTTCAATGCAATTCAAAAATCCAAATACTTACAGATCGTGAAGCCGACGATTCCCCGTGATACTGGCACATGTCTCGACTCTAGAAAATACTCGACACGGATATTTTCAAAACACATGTTTTGCCAAATCAGTTCGACTCAAGAACCCAATACATCTCATTCCAGAGAACCTCGTTAACACCATTGGGAAAAGTTTACAACAAACCCAGTACCACACTGGTAAATCACATAACGCACAAGCCCGAGTGAACAACAAAAACTCATGGCTCTAGTATTTGTCAATCGACAACTCGAATGACATGACAAAAACACGACCCAACTCGACCCAAATGCCTAGGTTTTCTCAACCTAATCTCCGATACCATATTCTGTAACACCCCTAGATATAACCGGGAATATTACAGCGCCGTGGGCCCCGAGATGGAACCCACAAGGCTGAAGGAAATTTTCACAAACATTTACATATGCCCAAGAGGCCAACGACGGTACTATCTTTCAAAATCCACAAAGACTCATAAAATTCATTTATCAAAAACCGTCGTAAAAACTCATTTGAAATTGCAAGGCCAAACAGCCGATACTCAAAAGTTTAGAAAACGATTTCCAAAGTAAACTCAGTTACCATATACCAAAAGAGCGTTTCAAAATACTCACGCAGCGGAAAAAGACCAACCATAAAGATACTCTAGCAGCGGAATACAAGAACCAATCAAGAAACTCAATGCATAAACATGTCCTAGCCAGTATCCTCCGGGAAGCTCATCTCTTCACAACCGCTACAAGCTCGATACTCCAAGAACCTAAAAAGAAATCCCACGACGGGGTCAGCCATAATATCCAATAATGATATCAATCACATCACATTAATAATCACATATCAATGAGGATACAACCTAAGAATACGACCAACGTAATCTTACCGCCATACTTTACTTACTCAAGTAGTTCTCATCAGAATAACCATTATCACATTTCACATCTCGTACTCGATTAACCAATAAACTCGAACATAATATTTGTATTGTACCTCAAACAATACTCAAGATTCTCAAACTATCATTACCAACTCGCGATACGGAATTATACCAGTTCTGACCAATACGATCCATCGAATAACATCATCAAATCCCAAGACGATAACATATTGTCCATCATAGACAAATACCAAGGGAAATACGGAACATACCTCGAGACATGAATTGCCACGACAATCATATCAGTCTAATCCGAGATCAGATCAATGCAATACAGACAAGGTCCTAACACAAGACCTACAAATGCATACTCATATGACCACGTCAAAATGCTCAAAACAATAACAACAGTGTATACTCAATGGAAATCCCATGATCCAGCGCCCTCAGCATAGATCCCAAGATGATCCTACAAGATCAACACGAGGTGGATAACCAACAATATACATATGCACAACAATAACACAATACCGGGTAATACAACGATCCAGCCCCTCAGCATAGATCCCCATGATGATCCCGTCGGACCAACGCATGATGGAAAACCTGTCCAGCGATCCAACGCCCTCAGCATAGATCCCATGATGATCCCGTCGAACCAACGCATGGTGGACATACGATCCAGCGCCCTCAGCATAGATCTTCATGATCCCATCGGATCATTTACAACATAAACAATACAATCATGCATACACATATGCAACTCAATATGTTCATCAACATGAACGACATATGGATCAAAACATGAACGACACTATGATGACACAACTAAGATGACTTCATGTTCAGCAACATGAATGACAACCTGCATGATCAACATTGTTAACACTAAACTGAATCAAACTAAGATACTTGTCCCGAGTCAATCAGGAGTAATCTCGATGTCAAATCATCACTAGCAATTATCCTCAATGCTCGTGGATCCCAAACATACAATAAACTATAGATACTCATATCCTCGTCTTTACCATAATGTAACCTCGATACCCGAACATACCAATAACTGAGATAAAGCATATACATTATGATTTACCTCCCAGAATTGGAAGAATGATATGCGATCCGAATATCCAGAGTTCACAATAATAATCATCGCTATATGCATTATAAACGAAATGAAACTGAAACCATTCATTAAATATTATAACTGAGCAAGTAATAACTTGCCTCGATACCGATACCATGAAGCTGCTACCGAACACATTGCCTTTGTCTACGAGCTCCTCAGCCCCGATCAAAAGTAACATAACGGTCATAATCCATGATCAATTATCGCAACCTAATGCAATAATCAAATGACAACACATCCGATAATAATCGACAACCGGCAAAACTAACTAATCGAACTAAACGGATTAACAAAAACCTCGAATAAACGCAGTCTGAACAAACCAAATCAAACTATCACGCATTCATAATCACAACACAAAAATACTGCACTGTCTGCCTACTTAGCGCACGTTAAACACATAACGTACCGTGCGCTAAGTTGCTCCCGTTAGCGTGCGCTAATGCTGTACAGTGGCATGCATTCCAGGCATCGTCTAACACTTCCATCATATCAATGATCAACTCATCTCGATATTAAGGATTTCATAACATATTCGATTCCAACGTTAATCTTTAAACCCGAATCCACAAGATTCCTTCTTGTTCATATTTGGTAAATTCATAGAACAATTTACCAGTTATTATCATGAATAATCATATTCCAAAATCATCCGAATTCACGTTCATAATCCATAAAATGACATAATCCGATGTGTTCTAACACCTAAAAATCCTTATTCATCATGTTCTTCGACATACAAATTCATATAACTCCAAGAATCACAACAACAACACCATAATCGTTACCATAAGAATTAACCAACGACAAAACATCAAAAATCCGAATTGAAGAAGGGAAATACATCAACATATCTCTTGAATTCCATCCAAAACCATACGAAACATAACAATACTCATATATTGATAACAACACTAATTTAGTTCGGTAATCCAACTCGTTATCATGCTCATCAACTCGAATATATGATAATCATCAACTTAAGAACATTAATAATCAATCCAAACGAAATCCAAAGATAAAGAGTGATTACCTTTTTGAAGGAATGGATTGATTTCCAAGGTTGAATCCAATTCCAAGAATCACCAATGATTTAAAGAACAAAGCTTTAATCCATGATTTCCATCTTTAATCTTGTTAAAGAGAATCATCCCTCAGTGTTAGAAACTCCAAATGTCCTCCCAAGGTTCTCTCTATCGGGTGCAAGGAAATAAATGGACGAAATGCTTCATAATACCCGTCTGTCCCCTTTATATAGAATACATTACTAACGTGCGCTAACATCTCATGTTTAGCGTGCGCTACAACTTAGCGTGGGCTAACTGACTTTGTTAGCGTGCGCTATCGCAGTCCAGTGGGTACTGTCTGGCTTCGTACATGTGCTGGCGTACGTAATGCCCATGCATTAGCGTACGTAACTTACATTGTCTAGCGTACGCAAGTCCTTTGCCCTTAGCGTGCGCTATCCGAAGTTGACTTGCTATAGTCTGCACCTACCCCGAATATGCTCGTGACCCCACATGCCAAAAGCAACCAATAAAGCCAAGATTCCCTGTTGAATGATATACAGTTAGCGTGCGCTAATCAACATGCATTAGCGTGCGCTAACACTATATTACAACATCCGTTGACTTATCAGAACATGCGCCGAAAGTGGCCTGCTCCACGCATAGATTCCTTCCGATCGGACTGCATTAGCGTGCATTATCTTATATCCGTAGCGTGCGCTAAACCTGCACGATAGCGTGTGCTACTCGTGATTATTAGCGTGCGCTAATAATGTTACACTTGGCCATTTTCAGCTATTTTTGTCCAACGTCTCGACATACCAAAAACGAACATAAGACACACTGAACACAAACACTGAATCCAATAATATTCTTATACGATATACTCTATATCGAAAGTATGATAACCTGATACACGATATCCTCAAATGCAACTGTCGACCAGATACGACAATTATACCGATACTGACATCTCAGTCCTTTATTTATTTTATCCATACTGTACAGATTCCACGCTGTACAATATAACTCGGATAAAATAATTTCAAACAAAAGTAGTAGAAATTCCGGATATTACAGTTCTTGTAACACCCCGAGATATTCGGAATAATTACAGCGCCGTAAACCCTTTAAGTAAGGATTTACAAGGCTAATTAAAAGAAAAGTAAATATAATCCAACCGTACAACTGAAGTTCAAAACATAGAACTGATTCAACTGATCCAAAGAGTTAACTTATACAACCATATCAAAAATGACATTATTAAAACACACGTACTCGAGTACTAAAGTGAACCAAGAAGACAGATCACAATAACAATAGACATCAACCACATCACTGAGCCATTTCATCATCCTGTCAATACTGTGGTTGCTTTCCCGCTCCTCGGCTACCTGAACATCAAAACAATGTCCACCCCCGAAGGGGTTAGCAAAACAATGCTAGTACAAGTATCATAATACATTAATCATCAGTGCATCATAAAACATGCAAAACGGACTTCCGTCATCGGATTCCAACGATGTGAATCCTCACGATTCCATCAACACAATACAGGGTAATCCAGCGATCCAGCGCCCTTGGTATAGATCCCCATGATGATCCCGTCGGACCAACGCATGGTGGAAAACCCGTCCAGCGATCCAGCGCCCTCAGCATAGATCCCCATGATGATCCCGTCGGACCAACGCATGGTGGACATTTGATCCAGCGCCCTCAGCATAGATCCTCATGACCCCCCTCGGATCATTTATACCATAAACCAATCAATTATGCATACATATATGCATTTCCATATATTCATCAATACGAACAATTAACACGAATACCACGAGAAATTAAAGAAATAGATCTCATATTCGCCAACATGAACAAAACCATATGCATGATCAAAGTTCTAATATGAATCAAACTCAACAAATGATACTTGCCTCAAAAACGGCAAGAATGAAATACTCCAACAAACGTCACGCGTCCGTATGTCACCGCCCCACGATCGACCCCTATGCAAGGCTCGGACCTTGTTCAAAAAGAGATACAAGGAACTTAACATACCACTCGATACTAACGTACGGTCACCGAATACTTATATTAGAATCGTAAAGTAGTGACGTAAGGTTGGTTCACGGTTTAGAACGTTAGATAAGAACTGAACCGGAAACGATAAGGCACTTCATGAGAGTTGAACGATCATTTCGAAGGTGAAGTATCGATGTTTAAAAGTCCACTGTTTTACAAGGTATTGAAGGTTTCGTGTTTTAATAACGGATTAAATGCCAAATCCTCATATGATCGGATATAACGATTTTACCACCAATGTTATTCAAGATGACAAGCATGCTCGAATATTTCGCAAGGAAAACGATACTATGGTGATCCGGTTTGAGTTCAAAGACTTGGCCGATAAATCAACCTCAAGAACATGGAGAATATTGTCAAAACCAATTCTTCTAACATACATGAATTACACCAGTGGAAACATAAAAAGGGTTCAGAGAATCTAACTGAAATCATGCTTATTACTTCGACGAATTAAGGATACTTCATGTTAATGTTTTCATCCACCGAGGCTATATCAATACTCTACGTAATGGAAGAAAGACAAGGTATAATCGGGTTCTAAACTCCAAAATATGGTGCTGGACTCAAAAGATCATTAACTAGTCCAATGATTTCCAAAACAAGCTCAAAGTATAGCTACGAATGTAAACTCTAGCTTGGTGAATCGTAACATACCTTAAGAGATGTAAGAATAAAGAAAATCTTCAATAAACTCTTCACCGGAAGCTTGATCACCAACTCACACGGTCTAGGCTTCCCAAAATCAGAGGTAGATGATGATATGAGGGATATGAGGTGAAGGATAGTCTCAAGAACACAAAAATCGGCCAAGGCAAAAGTGGGAAATGAAGTGAGGGTCGGGTTCTATAAATAGATTTCTGGGCATTACGTACGTTATGCAATTACCCTTACGTACGTAACAAACTTAACGTACGTTATACCCTAGCCTTAGCGTACGTGATCGTCTGACCAGAATTCACTGGCCTAATTTCGCCATTTCCTTACGTACGTAATCACACGGGATTTACGTACGTAATATCCATGTCCTTAGCGTACGTAAAACATGCACCATAGCGTACGTAACACCTATGTCCAGGTTCACGCGGAAATCACACGAATCTTCCCCGGCCCCTTCCTCGGCCCCCACACGCCGACCCTTATCCGAACCCAAGTTGACTTAGCTTACGTACGTTAAGAACATCATATATGTACGTAATACTGAATCTTTAGTGTACGTTATGGACGCCTGATAGCGTACGTAAGTACGTGCAGAATCATGCATGAAATGTTGAAGATATATAAAAACATAAGGGCACAAATACGGGAAGCCAATCTACGATTTATAACGTCATGAAGTCGAAATAATACAAGGTCGAGTACAAGGTAAATACACCATTTATCCGGGCATTACATACTACCCCTCTAAAAAGAAGTTTTGGCCCGAAACTTAAAACGAAAATAATTCCGGGTATCTCGACTTCATACTCTCCTCTGTCTCCCAAGTTGCTTCTTCGACTCCATGTCGAGACCACTCAACTTTTACCAAGGAGATCGGTTTATTCCTCAACTATTTGACTCGACTCTCGAGTATCTTGATTGGTCTCTCTTCGAAGGTGCCATCATTAGCTATCTCGATCTCGTCGAAATCAATAATATGACTGGGATCTGGTACATATTTCCGCAAATGGGATACGCGAAACACGTTGTGAACATGACTCAGCGAGGGCGGTAAGGCCAACCTGTATGCTAAATCCCCAACTCTCTCGAGGATCTCGAATGGTCCGATATATCTAGGACTTATCTTGCCTTTCCTCCCAAAACGGAAAATTCCTCGTGTAGGAGACACCTTCAATAGTACGTGGTCCCCAATGTCGAACTCCAGAGGGCGACGACGTACGTCCGTATAAGACTTCTGTCGACTCTGGGCAGTCAACAGTCTTTCTCGAATCAAAGCTATCTTCTCTTGAGTCTGAACTATCAATTCCGGTTCCGTCCCGATCAATTCCGAAGAATCATCCCAGCACAGGGGTGATCGACATCTTCTCCCGTATAAAGCTTCAAATGGTGCCATCTTAATAGAAGCATGCCAACTATTGTTATATGTGAATTCAATCAACGGCAAGTGAACTTCCCAGTCAGTTGACCAATCCAAGGCACAAGCTCTAAGCATGTCTTCTACTGTCTGAATAGTCCTTTCGGACTGACCGTCCGTGTGAGGATGATAAGCCGTGCTAAAGTTCAGCTCAGTCCCCAGAGCCCTATGAACTGCCTTCCAAAAGTGCGACACGAAGCGGGCATCTCGATCCGAAATTATGGTCTTCGGCGTCCCATGTAATTTGACTATCTCTGCAATAAATACTCGTGCCAATCTCTCGGGTCCCCAAGTATCTTTAATTCCTAGGAAATGAGCTGACTTGGTTAGTCAATCAACTATTACCCAAATCATGTTCATTCCCGTATTGGTCCTAGGCATACTGGTGATGAAATCCATCGAGATATCCTCCCACTTCCACTCAGGGATCGGAAGCGGCTTTAACATTCCGGCAGGTCGCTGATGTTCAATCTTAACCTGCTGACAAGTCAAACACTTTGAAACGTATTCTGCTACGTCCTTCTTCATATTTCCCCCCCCGAAGTTTTGTTTTAGATCCTTATCCATCTTACCGCGCCCGGTGAATAGAATAAGGCGCGCTATGAGCTTCCTTCGAATTGTCCGTCTCAAATCATCACCGGGAACGCAAAGTCAATTCTCAAATCTCGTAACTCCATCATCTTGTATCACGAATCCTGGGGCCTTTCCTTTCTTTACTTCGTCACATAACCGAAAGATCGAGAATCGCTCAACCGCTTAGATTTGATTTCGACTAGTGATAAAGTCGGTTCCATCACATATAGTTGCCCTGGATTCCCGGTGCCCATACTTCAATCCCTTCGTGGATCGGGCCTTGAATGCTGGTTTGGGATGTAAGTGCTTCCAACACTCGAAGAGAAACAGGTTTACGGCTCAATGCATCGGCTACTACATTTGCTTTACCCGGATGATAGAGAATTTCCAAGTCGTAATCCTTGATCAATTCTAGCCACCTTCTCTGCCTCATGTTTAATTCTTTCTGACTGAAAATGTACTTGAGGCTTTTATGATCTGTAAAGATCTGACAATGGGTGCCGTATAAATAATGTCGCCAAATTTTCAAGGCAAAGACCACAGCTGCTAGCTCCAGATCATGAGTCGGGTAATTAACCTCATACGGTTTCAACTGCCGAGAAGCATAGGCAATCACCTTATCCTTTTGCATCAACATACATCCTGCACTCGATTTGAAGCGTCAGATACCATGAATCCACTGGCCCATCTCAGTAACGCTAATATAGGTGTCGCCGCCGCCTCCTATTAAGTTCGTCAAAACCAGCCTGACATTTCTCATCCCACGTGAACTTTTGAGTTTTCTGTAATAGCTGAGTGAGTGGATGAGCAATTTTGGAAAATCCCTCTACAAAACGGCGATAATATCCAGCAAGTCCCAAGAAACTCCGGACTTCTTTCACATTATTAGGAGCTTCCCATTCCAAGATTGCTTCGACTTTCTTTGGGTCCACCTGAACTCCGTCAGCTGATATCACATGCCCAAGGAAAGTTACTTCCCTAAGCCAGAACTCGCATTTGGAAAGCTTTGCATACAACTGTTCCTTCCTCAAGAATCTCAAAACCACGCGCAAATACTCAGCGTGCTCCTCTGTGTCTTTCGAGTATATCAAGATGTCATCAATGAAGACGACCACAAATTTATCCAAGTATTCTAAGAATATCCAATTCATCAATTGCATGAACACCGCAGGAGCATTGGTAAGTCCAAATGGCATCACTACAAATTCATAGTGCCCGTACCGGGACCTGAAAGAAGACTTTGGTATATTCGATTCCTTAATTCTCAACTGATGGTATCCTGATCGCAAGTCAATCTTCGAGAATACCCTTGCCCCTTGCAGTTGATCAAACAAGTCATCGATCCGGGGTATAGGATACTTATTCTTGATTGTCACTTTGTTGAGCTCCCTATAATCAATACATAATCGGAGGGATCCGTCTTTCTTCCGGACAAAGAGAACGGGCGCTCCCCAAGGAGAAACTCTAGGTTGAATATAACCCTTCTGTAATAATTCCTCCAGTTGCTTCTTTAGTTCATACATCTCGGTTGGCGCCATGCGGTATGATGCTCTGGAAATAAGAGCGGCTCGAGGCTCTAATTCGATAGTGAACTCCACTTCTCTCTGCGGAGGTAACCCAGGTAGTTCGTCAGGGAATACATCTGAGAATTCATTCACTAATGGAATAGATGAGAGCTCTACTCCTTCTTCTTTCCTCATGGCATAGCACCAAAATCCATGACATCCCTGCTTCAGTAATTTCATGGCTTTCATTGCTTTGATCAATTTTCCCGAGCTTCTCGGTCTCCATCCTCTGAATAAGTGTTCAGATCCGTCATCAGCAATGATAGAAATGACTCTCTTTCGGTAATTCAAAATAGCTCCATAACGATTGAGCCAATCATCTCCAAGAATTAAATCGTCACCAAGGATGTCTACTACAATAAGATTTGATAGCCAATCTCTCCCTCCTATAGTCACTGGAAAATCTCTAGCTTCTAGGGTTCCCACAAGTTTTTCTCCGCTCGGTAATCCCACAACATAAGGTTCATAATCATACAAGCACGAGATTTTCAAACGATTAACACAGTTCAAAGATATGAAAGAATGCGTAGCTCCTGAATCGAATAAGACACTAACTGGTTGCAAAAGGATCTGAATCGTACCTGATGCAACAGCCATGTTCTGATCGTCTGACTTCTTCATCTCGTAAATACGTGGAGGAACAGACCCAGCGCTGGATGCCTCTCTCTTCCCAACGTTCTGCTGTTGGAAACCGCTTTGCTGCGTCTGGTTTACACTAGTGTCCTTTGGAACTAGTATAGGAGTGCGAGTACCAAAAGATCGAGTCGCATTTCCACAAAATGTTGCGCGATGCCCTTCCTGTCCACACTCGAAACAGGTCACAAGAAAGTGAATGATACGACGAACATGCCCCGCTTTGCCACGCTTATAACATTTCTTCCCTGCGTCTCAAACGGTTGATGCCGCCCGGAACTTCTTCCCACCTCGAGAAGGATGCGAGGCCTCCTGGATGAATGAAAAGAGGATCGCCTCGCGAGGCCCACTACTCTTATTCTCCATGAAGTTGCGACACCTTCGCTTTCTTCGCCTGCTGACTTCTACCGCGCCTCTTTCATATCATAGGCCGGTGCTTTGTCCCGAGCATCTGTCGCAAGATGGTACATTCAAATCCGGACATATACCGCTGAATTTCCGCTTCATTCGCATGTCAAAATGAAAAATCCTCTCTCGCCTCGGTCTCGACCAAGTGGCGCACATAAGTCAACCGGTGATTAAAAGTCTTAATCACGTCATCACAGATGCTTCAATTTTGTGGTGAGAAAACTCTGACTTGGGCCTCTCTAATCGGGCGAGGACAATCGCGCTCCATCATTAATTTGAACTCCGTCGATCGACATTATGCTCCTCGTGTCGAATGGCCTCCCACCGGAAAGCCTCCCCGCCGAAGATACCGGGCGACGAACCTTTCTGTCGTTAGACGCTTAATCCCCGCAAAATATTCTCTAACTCCTTCACTGATCCTAAGAAAGCGTCTCACAGAATCACAAATTTCAGAGGATGCAATTTGATCACCTCAGTAAGCCATTTATCTCCCCGATTATCCATGTTATGCTGCTGTCCCATCGCCGTCTGCATGCGATCAACAACTTGAGCAAACTGGTTTATCTGAGCAACCACCTGCTGAATCACTCCCGAAACATTAGGATCTGCATTATTATTTGCTGATCCCTGTTGTCCTTCGGAATGGGAATCCGTTCGACTAGCGGTTATTTCTGGAGTAGACACCGAATCTTCCTGTCTCGCATTTCCACGTCCACGTCCACGACCACGTCCACGTCCACGACCTCCTCTCAACATACTGTAAACACAAATACTCAATATCCAGGGCAAACTTTCTAAAAGAAGGTCCAACAATGTTTACAAACATGAATTAAATAAAACGGTAGTACTTGAGATTAGGAAACTTACAACCACGGTCCACACGACGATGCTGGCTCAGCAGTGATGTTACAAACGACCAATAATCAAATAACGTAAACAGACCCAACTAACCCGACTGCCAAGATATCCATGAATCTTAGCTCCGATACCATATTCTGTAACACCCCGAGATATTCGGAATAATTACAGCGCCGTAAACCCTTTAAGTAAGGATTTACAAGGCTAATTAAAAGAAAAGTAAATATAATCCAACCGTACAACTGAAGTTCAAAACATAGAACTGATTCAACTGATCCAAAGAGTTAACTTATACAACCATATCGAAAATGACATTATTAAAACACACGTACTCGAGTACTAAAGTGAACCAAGAAGACAGATCACAATAACAATAAACATCACATCACTGAGCCATTTCATCGTCTCCGCTTGCATCGTGGTTGCTTTCCGCTCCTCGGCTACCCGAACATAAAACAATGTCCACCTGAAGGGGTTAGCAAAACAATGCTAGTACAAGTATCATAATACATAAATCATCGGTGCATCATAAAACATGCAAACGGACTTATCTAATCCAACGATGTGAATCCTCACGATTCCATCAACACAATACAGGTAATCCAAATGATCCAGCTTCTTGGTATAGATCCCCATGATGATCCCGTCGACCAACGCATGGTGGAAAACCCGGCCCGGTGATCCGGCGCTCAAAGATAGATCCCCATGATGATCCCGTCGGACCAACGCATGGTGGACATTCGATCCAGCGCCCTCAGCATAGATCCTCATGACCCCCATCAGATCATTTATACCATAAACCAATCAATTATGCATACATATATGCATTTTCATATATTCATCAATACGAACAATTAACACGAATACCACGAGAAATTAAAGAAATAGATCTCATATTCGCCAACATGAACAAAACCATATGCATGATCAAAGTTCTAATATGAATCAAACTCAACAAATGATACTTGCCTCAAAAATGGCAAGAATGAAATACTCCAACAAACGTCACGCGTCCGTATGTCACCGCCCCACGATCGACCCCTATGCAAGGCTCGGACCTTGTTCAAAAAGAGATACAAGGAACTTAACATACCACTCGATACTAATGTACGATCACCGAATACTTATATTAGAATCGTAAAGTAGTGACGTAAAGTTGGTTCACGGTTTAGAACATTAGATAAGAACTGAACCGAAAACGATAAGGCACATCATGAGAGTTGAACGATCATTTCAAAGGTGAAGTATCGATGTTTAAAAGTTCACTGTTTTACATGGTATTGAAGGTTTCGTGTTTTAATAAGGGATTAAATGCCAAATCCTCATATGATCGGCTATAACGATTTTACCACCAATGTTATTCAAGATGACAAGCATGCTCGAATATTTCGCAAGGAAAACGATACTACAGTGATCCGGTTTGAGTTCAAAGACTTGGCCGATAAATCAACCTCAAGAACATGGAGAATATTGTCAAAACCAATTCTTCTAACATACATGAATTACACCAGTGGAAACATAAAAAGGGTTCAGAGAATCTAACTGAAATCGTGCTTATTACTTCGACGAATTAAGGATACTTCATGTTAAGGTTTTCATCCACCGAGGCTATTGTAACACCCCCAAGTTATTCAGGGATATTACAGCGCCGTAAGCCCCGCCGTGGGACCCACAAGGCTAAACATACGCGGAACCATAAAATTTGACTGATAAGGTCTACACACAATGGAATGAAAAAGACAATACAAAGGTATTCGAAACATAACCAATGTATTCACAAACATCACAACTCCAATCAATACTTCGGCAAACACAGGCCGGAACATCAAGGAAAAGGGAAAACAATACTCGAGTATTCAAAAGTCAATCCAGTACAACAACACTGAACGGGAAACTCCAAACATATCTGGAAGAAAAACACAGTATCACACTTGCCCACCATCTTTATGCCGACCCGATACCTGCCCGTCCGCTCTCCTGGAACCTGAAATACATAAAAAGTATTTCCCCCATAAAGGGGTTAGCCGTCGAATGGCTAGTGCAAGTATATCAAGTATGAAACACAATACTCCTCGACAATAAAGTAAATGTAACCGTCAATTCATCAATTCAAGACTAGTATTCCGGAATAACTAAATCTCATAGCATCACATCAAGACGTATATGAATACCGTGGAACCGCACCAGAGGCTACGGAACCCTTAGGGGACCTGTCGGCCCGCCCCAAAGTGGTTCGTTCGTATCATCTGTCATCAATACATATATGAATACCGTGGAACCGCACCAGAGGCTACGGAACCCTCAGAGGACCTGTCGGCCCGTCCCGGAGTGGTTAATTCATATTATCCATGGAATCGCACCAGAGGCTACGAAACCTCGTAGGACCGTCGGCCCTGCATCGGAGTGGATATAAATAATTATGCCAAACATATATCTTACTTTCAAAGTCGAGAACGCATAATCATAAATATATACTTGCCTTTGAGACATCGAGGAACGAACGGAAAAGGGGTATGAGATTGGTAGGTCCAAGAACGCGCTTCCAGACCTAAACGATTCGCAAGGAATATGATAATCAATTATACATATTCAAATTACACGAAGAAACCCCCGAAACCCGTCTACGATTCATAAAGATATACGGATAATCAACTAGAGGTTGGAAAATCGTCCAAAATCTCACAAGTCCGAAAACGACACAATTCAACCCGTAAAATCGTAAGAAAACACGCATACGATATAGATATATCAAAACCTCAAAGTTCTCAAGCTTCGATCGGATAAAACGGACGAATCTACGAAACCCCCAAAATCCAACACAAAATTCAAAGTGTTCTTGAATAAACTTTCAATAATCCGATGAATACTCAAACATGTCCATAATCACGCATATACCACTTCATACTCCATGATTTTAACATCCAAAACGTCAATACCCATACAAGATCGAGAATCAAGATGTTGAAGAAATTACCTCTTGAATATCCAAGCTCTATGATCCGAGGAATACGCGTTAGATCGACTATCCGGGCTTCCCAACCAAATGAAAACGGTAAAAATCCAACACACAAGTGATAGATGTGAGAAAACTCCTCCCCTCAACTCTCTCTCTCGCAGGTGGAAGAAGGAAATGGAGGAAAAGTGCTGAAATCTCGCTTAAAAGGCCGAATTATGCAGTTGACCGCATTGTGTGCCGCGGCTCAGCCCAGGTGTGCCGCGGCACAGGCCTAAAAATTGTTCCCAGGTTTCGGCAGTGTGCCGCGGCTCAGCCCAGGTGTGCCGCGGCACCGGGTACAGACGGTTTTTGGCTGAGGATGCAACACCAGTGTGCCGCGGCTCAGCATAGGTGTGCCGCGGCATTGACTCGGCAGTGTGCCGCGGCACTGCCGGCGTGTGCCGCGGCACTCGAGTCCACTCGGCCAGGTTTAGGAAATGTGTGTGCCGCGGCACACTCTCCTTGTGCCACGGCTCACACCCCCTTCGGGTCCTAAAATGATGAAAAATGACCCGGAAAGAGAATAAAAGCAATATGATTCAATGTCTGGGCAACAATAACACGAAATAGAAGTACGGGAACCCCAAAACGGTGGTTCCAAGCAATGATTACAAGGGTTCGCCCAACAAATCACGATTCGAAGAACAAGAAGAGGTTTGAAATGACATGACTTTCGACCGGGTATTACATTCTTCCCCTCTAAAAAGAAGTTTCGTCCCGAAACTTAAGAAATAAATAGTTCGGGGTATTCCACCCGCATCTTCTCTTCCGTCTCCCAAGTCGCCTCTTCGACTCCATGCCTCGACCATTGTACTTTAACCAAAGGGAATGGTCTTATGCCAAGCCGTTTCTCGCGACGCTCAAGGATCTTCACGGGTCTCTCCTAAAGGTAATATCCTCGCTACGCCAATCTCACCGTAGTCGATAATGTGGCTCGGATCCAGACGTACTTCCTCAATCGGGACACATGAAAAACACTATGGACGTGACTCAAAGTGGAGGCAACGCCAAGCAATAAGCTAAATCTCCAACTCCTAAAATCTCGAAAGGTCCGATATACCTTGACCGAGTTTTCCCTTTTCCCGGCGGAAAACTCCTCAGTCGGCGATACTTTGAGCAAGACGTGATCCCCACTTCAAACTCCAAGGGTCGACGAGTATCGGCGTAAGATTTCGACGACTGCAGGCGGTCGATGTCGATCTCGGATAATAGAAATCTTTTCCTTGGTCTCCAATAACATATCCGGTTCCGTCCCAACTAGCTCGAAGCCTCGTCCCAACATAATGGCGACCTACATCGCCTACCATAGAGTGCCTCGAAGGGTGCCATTTTGATCGACGCATGCCAACTATTATTGTAAGCAAACTCGATCAACGACAAGTGAAGATCCCAATCATTACTCCAGTCTAAGGCACGAGCCCGCAACATATCTTCCAAAGTCCGAATCGTCCTCTCTGTCGACCGTCCGACCGAGGATGAAAGGAAGTGCTCAATCTCAACTCGCACCAGGCCTGATGAACGGCCTGCCAAAAATGCGATACGAAACGGCCGTCTCGATCAGAAACAATGGTCTTGGGGGTACCGTGTAACCTCACGATCTCAGCGATAAAGGTTCGAGCCAGTCTATCCGGTCCCCAAGTATCCTTAATACCCAAGAAGTGTGCAGACTTGGTCAGCCTATCGACAATTACCCAAATCATATTCATTCTGGCCCGAGTTCTCGGCATGCCAGTTATGAAATCCATAGAAATGTCTTCCCATTTCCACTCGGGAATGGGAAGCGGTTTCAACAACCCCGCTGGTCGTTGATGTTCGATCTTGACTTGTTGACACGTCAAGCACCGTAGTACAAACTCCGTAACATCCTTCTTCATGTTATTCCACCAAAAATTACGCTTCAAATCTTTGTACATCTTACTCGTCCCGGGGTGGATTGAGTAAGGCGTAGCATGCGCTTCTCGGAGAATTTTCTGCCTCAACTCTAAATCGTTCGGAACACAAAGCCTGCCCTGAAATATCAGAATACTATCCTCGTGAACCATAAAGCCAGGAGCTTTTCCTTTAATTACATCTTCCTTCAGTTGAGAAATCATCGGGTCACTCCACTGCTTCCCTTTGATGTCATCAACTAAAGACGAAGTAATTTCGAGAGTACACACTGTCTCGTACTCGTTGAAGCCAAACTTCTATCCCTTGCTCAATTAAGTCCTCGATTTAATTTTTGTCCGAGGTGTAAGAACCTCGAGCATTTGAAGAGACGCCGATTTGCGGCTCAAAGCATCCGCAACGACATTGGCTTTCCGGGGTGGTAAAGAATTTCCAAATCATAATCCTTTAACAACTCTAACCAACGCCTCTGTCTCATATTCACTCCTTCGATCAAAATATATTTCGTGCTCTTGTGATCGGTATAAATCCGCACGGTGAACCATACAAATAATGTCGCCAAATCTTGAGTGCGAAGACAATTGCGGCCAACTCTAAATCGTGAGTAGGATAATTCATCTCATAAGGCTTTAATTGTCGAGACGCAAAGCTATCGTCTTATCATGCCGCATAAGCACACACTCAGCCTTGACCAAGCGTCACTATAAACCGCAAAGCCCTCGCTACCATGTGGTAAAGTTAGAATCGGCGCTGAAGTCAATCGTCTCTTGATTCATCGAAGCTCGTTGTCTCTCATCCGTCCGGATAAACTTTTCGGTCTTCGGAGCAATTTTGTAAGCGGCCGAGCGAGTTTCGAGAACCCTCGACAAACCGACGGTAATACCCAAAGAAGGCCCAAAAAGCTACGAACCTCCTTAACATTCTTAGGCGGTGCCCAATCTAGCACTGCCTCAATCTTCTGCGGGTCTACACGAACCCCTTCGGCCGAAATCACATGGCCGAGAAACATAACTTCTTCCAACCAAAACTCACATTTCGAGAATTTTGCATAGAGGTGCTCGATTCTCAAAATGTCTAAACCAAACGCAAGTATCGGGCATGTTCCTCCTTATCTCGAGAATAGATTAAGATGTCGTCAATAAAGACGACTTCACACATGTCGAGGTACTCGATGAATATCTTATTCATTAACTGCATGAATACTGCTGGTGCATTCGTCAACCCAAAAGGCATAACTACAAATTCATAATGCCCATATCTCGTCCGGAACGCCGTCTTCGGAATGTCGGACTCCCTCACCCTGAGTTGATAATACCCGGATCTTAAATCAATTTTCGAGAAAACTGAAGCCCCTTGCAGTTGATCAAATAAATCGTCTATACGAGGCAAAGGATACTTGTTTTTGATGGTTACTTTATTCAGCTCACGGTAGTCGATGCACAAACGTAGTGAACCATCTTTCTTCCTCACGAAGAGAACAGGCGCGCCCCAAGGCGAAGCGCTCTGTCTGATGTACCCTTTTTCCAAAGGTTCTCCCAACTGAGTCTTCAATTCCTGCATCTCGGAAGGTGCCATCCGATAAGGTGCTTTAGAAATCGGAGCTGCATCTGGCTCTAAGTCCACGGTAAATTCTATCTCTCGATCTGGTGGTAATCCCGGGAGGTCATCCGGGAAAACATCGGGGTACTCACTAACAACCGGAATCGAAGAGAAATCGATTTCATTTCCTTCCGTTTTCAAGGCATAACACCAATAGCCCGCACAACCTTTATTCAAAAGTTTTACGGCCTTCATGGCACTGATAAGTAACTTGGATAGTCCCGACTTACGCCCCAAAAATGAGTACTCAGATCCATCTTTAGTCATCATGGTGATAACCTTAGTACGGTAGTTCATAATCGCTTGATGACTATCAAGCCAATCTTCGCCGAGGATCACGTCCTCGCCTTCCATATCAACTACAATTAAATTCGATAACCAATCCATACCGGATATAGTCACCAGAAAATCTCTAATCTCCCGGTTCCCCACAATTCTATCCCCGCTCGGCAGTCTCACGATGAAGGGATCACAAGCAGTCAGACAAGTTATATTCAAACGGCGTACACACTCCAAAGAAATAAAAGAATGTGTAGCACCCGAATCAAAAAGTACACGGACTGGATAAGATAAAATATGGATGGTACCTGAAGCCACCGCCGTGTCGGGTTCGTCTGTTCGACGCATCTCATAAACTCGTGGTTGTACCGAACCGACGCTAGAGTTCCCCCCTCCAGCGTTCTGACCCCGTCCCCGACCCCTGCCAAAATTCTGCTGAGGTTGACCAGCTGGGGCAGAAGCCCGAGTGTCCAAAGTCTGATTCGGCTCGGAACAATAAGCCGCTCTATGTCCCATCTGTCCACACGTGTGACACTTCAACGGTGGAAAGTGGCATTCCAAATTAATGTGGCCTTAACGGCCACAATTATAACAAGTCACCGCGCGATTTGTGGTACTCGAAGTAGGACGGTAACCCCTCTTCCCTTTATTAGAACGTGACGATTGTCCGGCAAAACGGTTAGTCGTCTGCGACTTCTGAAAGTTGCCACCCTTAGAGCCAGAAAAATTTCCCCCGACTTTCTGCTTCTTCGGTTCTTCAACGGTATCGTTGTCGGGGCTCAACATATCACGGGCTAAAGCTCTGTCCTGATACTCTTTCAGTGTGGTACAAGCAAATCCGGCCATGTACCGCCGTAAGTCCAAATTCATCCGCATATCAAAATAACGGATCTTATCATGTTCGTTACGCACTTGATCCTTCACATGGATCAATTGTTGGTTATACTCCACGATCGCCTGCGAAACGGGAATATCTTGTGGTTTAGCCTCGAAGAAGGCTCGGATTCGGCTCTCTCGTACCGGCCAAGGACAAAACTCGGCCTCCAAGAGCTCCTTAAATTCATCCCACGAGGCAATACGATCCTGTGGCTTGATGACCTTCCACCAAGTAGCGGCCTCCTTAGTGAGGAAATACTGAGCAATCGGTACTTTCCTCACCTCGGGGCAATCAACTGCCTCGAAAATCTTCTCCAATTCTGCTAGCCAATCTTCCCAGCCTAACGGGTCTGTGGCACCGCCAAACTGTGGAGGGTGCATACGGATTACATTCTGAAGCAAGGCATCCGTGTTTGGGTTCGGGTTATTCAGTTGAACAGTTTGGGCTAAAATGGTCATCTGAGTAGCCAATTGTTGAAGTGCATTCGCCACTCCAACGTCCGCGTTGTTCCACTGACCGTCTGAATGGTCGTGCTGACTCTCGGTGTCGGGATGCACCGAGTTCGACAAACTGGGGTTGGTCGACCCCGCAACTGAACTGATGGAGACGGCCGCGCCACGACCTCTTCCTCGTCCATGGCCATGACCACGGCCACGGCCCCTACCAGCTGATACACTGAAGAACACACAAGTCACGTAAGCACAATTCAATCACGCGTCATCAAAGTGTCCGATTCTCAAGAATACCGATAAAAGGAAGCAAAACGAATAAGGAAACACCAGAAGAGTGAGAGGTCTTACAAGTACCGGTCGCACTGTGATGATGGCAGAGTAGTGATACCTTGGACAATTAACGACTCGATCGACCCAAAAGACCGACAGCCTAGGTATCCATAGACCTAAGCTCTGATACCATATTCTGTAACACCCCCAA
Source organism: Orobanche coerulescens (assembly GCA_033398695.1). Classification (NCBI taxonomy): domain Eukaryota; kingdom Viridiplantae; phylum Streptophyta; class Magnoliopsida; order Lamiales; family Orobanchaceae; genus Orobanche; species Orobanche coerulescens. The sequence continues at coordinate 19,655,447 of CM065805.1, read as the reverse complement.
GTTATTCAGGGATATTACAGCGCCGTAAGCCCCGCCGTGGGACCCACAAGGCTAAACATACGCGGAACCATAAAATTTGACCGATAAGGTCTACACACAATGGAATGAAAAAGACAATACAAAGGTATTCGAAACATAACCAATGTATTCACAAACATCACAACTCGAATCAATACTTCGGCAAACACAGGCCGGAACATCAAGGAAAAGGGAAAACAATACTCGAGTATTCAAAAGTCAATCCAATACAACAACACTGAACGGGAAACTCCAAACATATCTGGAAGAAAGACACACTATCACACTTGCCCACCATCTTTATGCCGACCCGATACCTGCCCGTCCGCTCTCCTGGAACCTGAAATACATAAAAAGTATTTCCCCCATAAAGGGGTTAGCCGCCGAATGGCTAGTGCAAGTATATCAAGTATGAAACACAATACTCCTCGATAATAAAGTAAATGTAACCGTCAATTCATCAATTCAAGACTAGTATTCCGGAATAACTAAATCTCATAGCATCACATCAAGACGTATATGAATACCGTGGAACCGCACCAGAGGCTACGGAACCCTTAGGGGACCTGTCGGCCCGCCCCAAAGTGGTTCGTTCATATCATCCGTCATCAATACATATATGAATACCGTGGAACCGCACCAGAGGCTACGGAACCCTCAGAGGACATTTAGGCCCGTCCCGGAGTGGTTAATTCATATTATCCATGGAATCGCACCAGAGGCTACGAAACCCTCAGAGGACCCGTCGGCCCGTCCCGGAGTGGATATAAATAATTATGCCAAACATATATCTTACTTTCAAAGTCGAGAACGTACAATCATAAATATATACTTGCCTTTGAGACATCGAGGAACGAACGGAAAAAGGGGTATGAGATTGGTAGGTCCAAGAACGCGCTTCCGGCACCTAAACGATTCGCAAGGAATATGATAATCAATTATCCATATTCAAATTACACGAAGAAACCCCCGAAACCCGTCTACGATTCATAAAGATATACGGATAATCAACTAGAGGTTGGAAAATCGTCCAAAATCTCACAAGTCCGAAAATGACACAATTCAACCCGTAAAATCATAAGAAAACACGCATACGATATAGATATATCAAAACCTCAAAGTTCTCAAGCTTCGATCGGATAAAACGGACGAATCTACGAAACCCCCAAAATCCAACACAAAATTCAAAGTGTTCTTGAATAAACTTTCAATAATACGATGAATACTCAAACATGTCCATAATCACGCATATACCACTTCATACTCCATGATTTTAACATCCAAAACGTCAATACCCATACAAGATCGAGAATCAAGATGTTGAAGAAATTACCTCTTGAATATCCAAGCTCTATGATCCGAGGAATACACGTTAGATCGACTATCCGGGCTTCCCAACCGAATGAAAACGGTAAAAATCCAACACACAAGTGATAGATGTGAGAAAACTCCTCCCCTCAACTCTCTCTCTCGCAGGTGGAAGAAGGAAATGGAGGAAAAGTGCTGAAATCTCGCTTAAAAGGCCGAATTATGTAGTTGACCGCATTGTGTGCCGCGGCTCACCAGTGTGTGCGCGGCACGAGCCTAAAATTGTTCCTGTGTTTCGGCGGTGTCCGCGGCTCAGCCAGTGTGCCGCGGCACCGGCATGACGGTTTTGGGCCGAGGATGCAACACCGGTGCCGCGGCTCAAGATAGGTGTGCCGCGGCATTGACTGGCAGCAGGTGCACACGCCGTGTGTGCAGCGTGGCAGCCGCTGCGCCGCTGTGCCGCGGCAGCGGCACTGCATACTCCGCTCGGCCAGGTTTAGGAAATGTGTGTGCCGCGGCGCACTCTCCTTGTGTCGCGGCTCACACCTCCTTCGGGTCCTAAAATGATGAAAAATGACCCGGAAAGAGAATAAAAGCAATATGATTCAATGTCTGGGCAACAATAACACGAAATAGAAGTACGGGAACCCCAAAACGGTGGTTCCAAGCAATGATTACAAGGGTTCGCCCAACAAATCATGATTCGAAGAACAAGAAGAGGTTTGAAATGACATGACTTTCGACCGGGTATTACAGCTATATTAATACTCTACGTAATGGAAGAAAGACAAGGTATAATCGGGTTCTAAACTCCAAAATATGGTGCTGGACTCAAAAGATCATTAACCAGTCCAATGATTTCCAAAACAAGCTCAAAGTATAGCTACGAATGTAAACTCTAGCTTGGTGAATCGTAACATACCTTAAGAGATGTAAGAATAAAGAAAATCTTCAATAAACTCTTCACCGGAAGCTTGATCACCAACTCACACGGTCTAGGCTTCCCAAAATCGGAGGTAGATGATGATATGAGGGATATGAGGTGAAGGATTGTCTCAAAAAACACAAAAATCGGCCAAGGCAAAAGTGGGAAATGAAGTGAGGGTCGGGTTATATAAATAGATTTCTGGGCATTACGTACGTTATGCAATCACCCTTACGTACGTAACAAACTTAACATACGTTATACCCTAGCCTTAGCGTACGTAATCGTCTGACCAGAATTCACTGGCCTGATTTCGCCATTTCCTTACGTACGTAATCACACGGGATTTACGTACGTAATATCCATGTCCTTAGCGTACGTAAAACATGCACCATAGCGTACGTAACACCTATGTCCAGGTTCACGCAGAAATCACATGAATCTTCCCCGGCCCCTTCCTCGGCCCCCACACGCCGACCCTTATCCGAACCCAAGTTGACTTAGCTTACGTACGTTAAGAACATCATATAACGTCGTATCTCAATCTTTAGCGTACGTTATGGACGCCTGATAGCGTACGTAAGTACGTGCAGAATCATGCATGAAATGTTGAAGATATATAAAAACATAAGGGCACAAATACGGGAAACCAATCTACGATTTATAACGTCATGAAGTCGAAATAATACAAGGTCGAGTACAAGGTAAATATACCATTTATCCGGGCATTATAGTTCTTAGGTTAAGTCTGATCATTTGTTAAGTCTGAACATTTGTTTTTTATTGAATTTTATGTTATAGATTGCATTTGGAAGACTTATAGCGTGATAAGCGCTTATTAACAAATGAATCCCAACTTTGGAAGAAACACACAGAGTTGTTTTCTGATTGGTTTAAGGAAAAGGTACTAGTTGTAGTACTCTAGTTTGCTGAAAAGTACATACATTACACATAAAAATCTAATTATGCAACCGGTATCTTCTCTGTAGGTTCAGAAAGAAATAAAACAAGGCAAACCTGTATCTGATATTGTCAAATGGTTGTCATATGGGCCTGTAGACAATGTAATGTCTTATTCAGGCTTCCTTGTCAATGGGCGCCGGTTTCACACCAAACATGTTCAACGGTCAACTCAGCATAGCGGTGTTTTTTTAGAAGCAAAAGCAGTACGCGAATCAGAGTTGAATGAAAATGCTTCAGTTGTAGGCTCTAATGCTTATTATGGGGTTTTACAGGAAATTTTTGTTTTGGATTACCATTCTTTCCAAATACCCATGTTTAGGTGTGATTGGGCTAGCATTGATCGCGGTGTGAAAGTTGAAGATGGGTTTACATTAGTAAATCTCCATCAATATCAGAATCAATTTAAAAATGACCCATTCATCCTAGCCTCATAGGCGAAACAAGTATTTTATTCTAGAGAGTCTAATTCTTCTAGTTGGTATGTTGTGTTGAAGCCCCCACCACGAGGTTTCCATGAATTGGAATCGTATGATGAGAATATGGATACTACTTGTCAGCCAATGGACATATCAAGACTTGAAAACGATAGTGATAATGAGGATGAGTCATACGAAAGGAGGGATTGTGAGGGCATATTAGTTTAGTTGCGTGAAATTATATATGAACTTTGATTTGATGTTTTGTTTTGTTTGCATTTATGAACTTCTAAACTTGGATTGATGTCCTGTTTTGGCTTAATTCGATTTGGTTAACATTTACCCTTTTATCATATATTTACCTTCTCCATGTATGTTCTTTCATCTGCCTGCCATCCTAGCATACGTGTTCTAATTGTCTTTCAGCACTCTTATTACTAACAACAGCTTAAGTATCATCACCTGCTTTGAAGAGTACAATCGCTATGGCTGGTGCAAAACAGGTAAATTAGTATGTCATACATATTATTATAATACTTCAATGTGGAATTCCTATGATTACTTTTTGTATGAATTAATATATATATATATATATGTTTGTAGGGTTTAAAAATCAAGTTACGGAAAGTAAGAGAACAATAGATGCACCAGCCACCTCACATGATCAGCCGGATGAACATGAAAATTTAGAAGGAAATAAATTCTTCTCCTTCACTTGTTGTCCTGCCGAATGCTACTGATCCCAACCCCAACAAAGAGGTAAATTAGTATGTCTTACATCTTTTATATTAATTCATTGAGGAACTCATATGTTAGATACTTCATGAATTATTTATGTACATGTAGGGTGCAAACAACAAGCAAGGAAAAAGGAACACAACAACACAAGCAAATGCTCTCTCACATGGTCAGTCGGATGAAATTGGAAGTTTAGAAGGAGATTTGGATGACCAGCCCAATGCTTCTGATCCCAACCCTAACAATGAGACAATGCCGAAAAAGAACAAACGGGGTCCAACCAAGCTTAAGGGTCTTGGGATAGATTATCAAAGTGAACGAGTGGAAGTAGAGTTCAATGAAAGGGGGCAGCCAATAGGTGATGCTTCGCCATCATTGGCTACTTTCTGTGGGGCCTTAGTTCGAAACTCAGTTTCAATTTCTATACCGAAATGGAAAGACGTCCCCATGGAACACAAAGAGCACTTGTGGACTATTGTAAAGGTAAGTGCTGGTTTTTATAATCAGTTCTAGGTGGTACAAATGGTTTTACATTTTATGTGTAGCAGAATTTGTGAAGTTTGTGTACAATATATGGTTATTTTACGTGATAGGAAGCTTTAGAACAATCCTTAATTACTTAAATGTTTATGTATTACAATCCATTACTTTAATTGCAGCAAAGGTACAAACTAGATGAGATGAACAAACAAATCACCTTCAGCAAGATGGCAACATATTTAAGAGAGTACAGAGCAAGAATGGGCAAGAAAGTGAGGGAGTTGTCAGCGTTGGCAGCAGATGTAGCACAAGTGGAGCTTGCCAACTTGAAACCTAAAGCAATGACAGATAGGGAATGGGAGGAATTTATAAAGCGGGCGCGCTCACTTGCAACTAAAGTAAGCTTAATTCTAATTTAACTTCATTAGCAGATTGTGTTGCCAGGTTTAATACCTGGTAAACTTCATTACCTTGTGTGTTCTGAATTTATGATTTGTCGTAGACTAAGAGCGATCTCATGAGGATTATAAGGGGTTTTCATAAAATGCCCCATTCGATGAGTCGACTGGGTTATGACCGATTGGTGCATAAAATGGTAAAGGCACTTTAGCTTATCTAGTTTATGTGTTTTGGATTTATGATCTGCTTATACTCAAACCTTCACTATAGTTTGAGCTTTTGTTGTTTTATATTCCGTTGTTAGAAAAAGAAGCAGCCAAACTGTGTAGAAATACCAAGGATGGATTTATGGGCAGAAGGCCATAAAACAAAGAGGAAAAAAACACCAAGTGCAGATGTTTTAGATGCTTTGGTATCCTAATATTTCCTTTCTCAATCTGTGTACAAGATCCTGATTTGTATGTATGCTTATATTAAAATCTTTCATTGTTAAAATGTCAGAAAAAAATTCAAGAGATTAAAGAATCGCAATCACTTACTCAAAGTTCATCATCTAGCCTGAAAGTTGATGGTCTCTCACAAATATTGCGTGAAGACAAACCTGGAAAAACAGTAGTAGGACTTGGTTTTGGAGTTACACTAGGTAAATTGAAAGCCCAAGCACATGCAACAAAGATGATGCATGCACTCCAAATAAAGTATGAAGCACTGGAGGAGAAGATTGATAAAATCATTCAGGTAGGTATTTGTTATTGTAAAAATTCACATACTTCAGGTAGATATTGTCATTGTATGAACTTACATGATTCCTAATGTATGGTAACCAGCAAGGAGGTAACAAAAGTGGTCAGGTAGGAGAAAATAGAAGTGGATCAGAAAATGTGCAGCTAACACAAGTTAATACGACTGAGGTAAATTTTCGACAAATGTATAATATTTCGACCTTTAGAATATCTCATTTATCATATTTAATTATATATATTATTTGCGTTTATGAACAACAGTCGCAACACGATAGCACCACCAATGAGCCTCTGTTAGGACAGAAATGCAAAATTCTGAGCTGGTACAATAAGGGAGAGATTGTTGCTGAAGGGTCAATAGCAAATACAGATCCTAATGCCAAAGTCCACTGTAGATGCCTTGTACGGGATGCTTGGAGTGTTTGGATCGAAGTTGCCTTGGTTCCTGATGCTGAACTATACAAGAGTACAGATGAGGCAACTGTCATTGGGCAAGCTGAAGGGTCAACAGTAGCCTGGAGCAAATACCATATTTAGCTGGTTCCTTAATTCTTGGTTTAGACTTTACAACTTGTGGTTTAAACTTTATAAATAGTACTTTGATGGTTTAGGTTTGTTAGTCAGTATTTCCATGTTGGGACTACGAATCAAGTACCAAATCTTTTTTTGATTATCAATTATGTTTTGCATTAGGATGTTTGATATTAATATTAGTAGTAGACTACATATTCAGTGTGTTGATGTTGATGTTCTAAAAGGATGGAAATGTGATTTCTCGATGATTGAGGGGTTGCAATCAACCTTTTTACATATTGGCAGCTAGCAGCCTCCAACGCCTTTTTAACTCCGCCAATGTAAGTGATATATTACATTGCCGGTCCCAAGCCCGGATAAAGGAGGAAGGAAAAGGTAATCTTGCTTTTATGTATTAGGTGACCTCTTTCAATTTTCATTCACTGCGAGATTCATACAATTTTCTTTAACCGCTATGCCATTTTATCTTAAACCCTTATATGTTGTATAATTTTTTTAACTCTTTTGGTAGAACTTTAAACATGAAAATTATATTTATTTGTTTAGAATTTAGCTGTAGCATCCACTAGTAACACATTTGAAGCTTGTATTAGCTCTTGATGTCAATTATATTTTAATAATACTAGATCACATCACATGAAGTTTTTCCTTCAATTGCAGGGTTCACATCTTTGTCCGACCGAGTGTGAGTCGTGTTGTAAATAGGTAAGAATTATTCAGCTTAGTTCAATAATTCAGTTGCCTTTCTGACTGTATTATGGCTGGATTCATCTATAATGGATGTTTTGTGTAGGAATTTTACTCTCTTGAGCTGACCTTTTTCTATCTGGAAGAATAGAATCATAATATCATGTGTATCTGGTTTTTACATTCAACTAGATGGAATATGGGTTCTATAGTATTGAATTTGTTGATTGGGATACAAATCTTCTTATATTTATCTGCATGAAACTTGCGTTTCCTTTTACATTGGTATCATCTTTTTCTTTCTACTAATGATATTGTGTTTCTTATGAAAAACAAATTATTGTTGCACTCAGCTACTTTTCTTGCAAAGTCTATTGTCTTGACTCTTGACTATTGAAGTATATTCTGTTAAAGGTTCACGCCACATCATTATTTGTTGTATTTCACTTCATAATCACTTTATTTTTACTGGATTTACATGTTTTAGTCACTTCTTCAGAGATGCAATTGTATTCACCTATATAAAGTATTATATCAAAGCTTCTTCCACTTTTTAAGCTAATTGCGTACTGTTTAATGATAGGTTGAAGTATATATGTAACAAGGAAAGTATTATATCAAAGCTTCTTCCACTTTATAAAGTTGAGCGCTTGTTGATTCACAGGGATTGCTACTGCAGCTAGTATGCATTTGAATTTTTTTTTGTTACAGGAGTTTTCCACAACGTTTTTATGATATTGTAAATACATCTTAACAGCGCGTAATGAACCCATTGTAAAAGATTTAACCACAACGACCTCCAGATCTTGTTGATGGTTGAAAGACAGTACTCTATAAATGTTGTAAGTTATTGTTTACATCTTTTAAAGGACATTGTTAACGAGTTACCCACACCGTATTTGCGTAGTTGTTGATGTAAGAAATGCAATTACCGAAAGATGGTGTAATAGATTTACCTACAAGATAATCACAACGTTGTCGACCATGGAAAAAATAATTATGTGATGAAGTTGTAAATAGTTATGTACCACTTCTACAAAACATTGTAATAGAATTACATACAGTATATTTGTACCGTTGTTGATGTAAGAAATACAATTTCAATAGAATGTTGTCAAAACATCTGCGCATACTGAAAATATGTATTTACAACGGGGTGTACGACGCCACATGGGCGTTGTAAAAAAAAGTCATACTTTTAACAACGCCTTATTATACAACGAGATTGAAAACGTTGTTAAAACCCTTCTACAATGTCCGCGCACCGTTGTAAGAAGGGTTTTTTGTTGTAGTGCAATATGGCTCAAAGATGGACGTCATAGTACGCCCGATCCGGAAATGTGTCCGTGCATATGTCCACCACGTATATGGAATCTAGGATATACGTGGGACATGTACCTAATTAGCCTCACGAACTACGTCTCGTGTGCACGGTTCAATGTGGAAATATCAACACATAACCATAGTGTGCCCGGTTAAAAATCCTACACAATAACCAATCGAAACGCAGATATGACTCCAGATATGTCACGATGCAACATAACAACGAAACTCAAAGAATCACATATCCAATAAGGATCAAAAGACTCACCGAAGTGAACAACAGCAGACTGACAAAGAAAAGTCGACACGACTAATCAATATCCAAAACATCAATCCTGGGGTCATCATCCCCAAATGAATGATCAACATGATCTACAATCTCAATACATCAGTCCTGGAATCAACATCCCCCAACGAATAACCAATATGAATCAACATACAACAATTCATCAGAATAATTATCCTCATAACTGAACAATACTTGCATTACCTCAAAGCTGGAGACAATGTCCTTTTCACGAACAAACATCCCTGAACGAATACACAGTTATACGAATAATCTCAAATAAGGTACCGTCCATTCAATACCAATAAACCTTTATCCCGATACTCATGTCATCACGATAACTACCCTCGATATCCGACATTCCATATCATAGATCAAAGATAACTCCCATCTCTGTCTTCAATCAAACATAATTAAATCATATACATTATGATTCGTCCCAAACCACAGCATGATAAACAAATCATCATCTCGACAGTTTATATCTATAATAGCATTGCTATATGAATTATAAATGAAATGAAAGCGAAACCATTCATCAAATATTATAAACTGAACAAGTATAAACTTGACTCGATACCGATACCACGAAGCCGTTACCAAAATCCATTGCCTTCGTCTACGAGCTCCTCAGACCTGACCAAAAGCAATCTACGAACTCCATAGCCTCAACCGCAACACAACGGTCGTAATCCACGATCAAACATCTCAATATATTGAAGTAATCAATCAACAACAATCCGATAACAATCAATAAACGACATAGCCAACCAATCAAACTCAACGGCTCAACAATACCTAGATCATATACACAAAACCAAATAATCCAACTCAACAAATACGAACTCATATCCACAATACAAGCCGCAACTCGATAATCAATATAACTGATCAATAAACCCAATGTAATATCCGCAATTTGGATTTCCGGTAATTTTATTTTTTTTGGTGGAAGTCCATATTAGAAACTCTATTGTTACCGTTTTGTCATTCCGAGAATGATTAATTCTACACTTTTTGTCATCCGAGTTCGTCTCGGTGTCGTTCTGTTGAGTTCCGTGTTCTTAAGCGACTTTTCCACGTATGAGTTCGACTTTGTAAAATCACCATTAATTTTTTTGAAACTCCAAAAATTCTGAATCTTTTCGATATTATAGAGCATCAAGTTATCTTTCCAATGGTTCAAACGGTGAGTCAATCGGAGTCCGGACAAGGGAGTTATGGTCGAAATAGCTAAGACACACACATGTTACAATTTTGGCCGACCCGCCTGTACCGGGGGCCGCGGCTCCTGCCGGCAGGACCGCGGCACACTGCCGAGTCACTGCCGCGGCACACTCGTCCGGGACGCAGCACACTGCCGAGCACTGGGGGCAGATTTTGGCCCTGTGCCGCGGCACAATCGGCCGGGCCGCGGCACACAGTGCAGTCTGCACTATAATTTCATTTTTTTGAGTAGGAAAGCTCATTTTTCATCCTACATCGGAGAGAGAGGGTTTGTGGGAGAAATTTTCATCAATCACTTGAATACTCGATTCTTCATCATTTTCATTCGGTTGTGAAGCTCGGATCGTCGATCTAACGCGTGTTCATCGAATCAAAGTGTTTGTATCTACAAAGGTAATTTTCTCAAACCTCTTGGATTTCGATTTGTGTTGAGATATGATGTTTTGGACATTATAATCATGTTGTATGAAGAGATATACATATGATTATGAGTATGTATGAATATTCATCGGATTATTGAAAGGTTATTCAAGAACACTTTGAATATTGAGTTGGATTTGGGGTTTTTTGATTAATTGTTGTTGAAATCACGAATTTGGATATTCATATTGGATTATTGATCGTATTGAAGATGTTTTGTTGGTTTGAAACACTTCTTGGGGATTTGATACTGGTATTATTGAGGTTTGGTTGTAAACAATCGAAGTTTGGCCTCAACGTGTTCGATATAATGCCCGAATGAACTTGGTTTAGTCGTATCGATGTTTTGAGTTCGTTATATTCGTGTTTGATTCGTATGTTGAACAGATTGTTGGTAATTGTGTTATTCAAGGTTGTTCGAGCGACCGGTAGTTTCCTTAGGACGTTGTTCGAGAGAAATTGTATCAACACCGGTGTTAAGGTAAGTTAATTCTTACTCAGTTAAAGGGATATTTGATGAGTCGATTCTTGATTGACTCATTTTGTGAGATATAATAATTCCTTGTATCATTTTGATGTGAGTTCTTGAAAGAAGATCATCAAACCTTCATTGGGAATTCAATTTCGGCATTTACAAGGGAAGTTTCTACCATGTTTTGTTTTACAATTTCCATTATTGTTGTTGAAATAATCATGTGTAGCTAATCATTTTATATGGGTTTTTAGATATATCCACACACATGTTATTGATTGTTAGTTCCTTTTGATTTTCCGGGTAAAAGTTTGGGATTGTTCCTCTTGTTCGTTCTTCGTATAAGAACTTTTGATTTAGATCATCAAACCTTTTTTATTGTTGTTATTATTATTCAAAACGAGGGTTTTTATCGGTCTTCGCCATCAAACGGTCCGGTGTAAGTGATTTAAATGTTCTCGAGCTTTTTCGCGCGATCTTTTAACGATTTACCTCATCAAAAGTAGTCGGTTAATTGATTGTTAGTTAGGGATTCATCCCCATCAAAGGAGGTTAGCTTATTTTCGTTGAGAACAATCGTGATTTTTAGAATTACCGCCATCAAACGGATTTCTTTTAATCGTGAGCAATCGATAATTCCAAACCTTATTTTTTTGAGTATCGGAACTAATAATTGATTACGTGTGTGTCAGTGACTCTAAATTCCCATATCAATCTCATTATTGTTATCTCTCATTTATCCGACGATCAAATTGGTGTTGTTATCACTTGGTTTATTGTAATTTTATGCATTAGTATTATAATCCAATCGAGCCAATGATGTATTTTAATTTATTATACTTTTGTTCATTCAACTATTTGCCGAACAATATCGAACTTTAAACCGTTTCCAATTCCTCGAGAGATCGACCTCGGAGTTACTTGCCGCTTCCTACAAAAGCGATTCGTACACTTGCGAGTATTTAATTTGTCCATCAATATTCATTCCTTTCGTTGTTGTTCATTCATAATCATAACTCATTCATATTGTATTAACCGTATCGAGACTTGTCATTCTCAATTAATCACTTCAGTCACGAGGAACGACAGTTCCAATCATTTCATTGAGTTATCATTCATTTCACTGTCATTTCATCTCGGTGAGTCATTATTGATTTCGATGTCACTTTTGTTATCTCGTGGCATTCTGGGTCATACTGGCGTGCCGGTTGGTATGTGTAGGATTTTCATGTTGGGCACATATTAAGTCGTCTGTTGGTTGTTGGCCTCACATTGGACTGTGCACACGAGAAGATCACTTCGTGAGACTGATTAGGTACAAGACCACACGTGTATTCGATCGATACTCGATGGTGGCTTGTGCACGGACACATTTCCATCCCGGGCGCAGTGTGGCGCCACCCTTTGAGCCGTACTGTTAGTTGATTCATACAGCATGTTTGATTGCGTATGTTTTCAACAGGATTGGGTTATAATCTAATCGATTCATTTTTAATCGAACTTGTGGTTTATACAGCATATATGATTGTGTTTATTCAACTCTTGAGGATTGTTGTTCTGTGTAACTGACCCCGTTGGGGGATTTTGTTTTTCAGGTCATGGCAAGGCAAAAAGCACGGGAATAGAACGTTGACGGCGAGGAGTCCCAGTGATACTAGTAGGGGGCCCCAGTCCTTTTCATTCACTCGTGTTTTCCTTATTTTATTTCCGCTGCAGACTTCCGTTTGAATACTCATTTTATTCAGTGTCGTATGTTTTATCTTCATATAAAATATACATGTATTTTGTATTATCTTGGGTGTGTTTTATGAAACTCCTCATCGGAGTAATTAATGATGTAATGTGGTTCGGTACTACATTTACCCTGTGTATTTCATTCATTTTCACTCGCCTGGTGGGTCCCAGTCGGGGGTCCACGACACTGTAATATCCGCCTAGTTTGGAGTGTTACAGAGTTGGTATCGGAGCGTGGTTTTGAATACTACCTTCCGAGTCATGTCTCATTTGAAATCATCGTTCATCAGACTAGTATCATTGGACTTTCGTGTCACGTGTGACCTGTGCAAGAGCCGAGCCCTTCAGACCAAAGAATAGTAAGATTTCCTCATTTATCATTTTCATTTGTAATCATGTTGATCATGTTAACTCATTAATCACTCAATTCATTTCATCACTCAGTTGTTAATATTGAGGATCATATCATTAATCTTGTTAACTTGTTCAAGATAATCATTTCAAGAATATCATCAGATGATCATGTCACCTCAGTTAATCTTTCATGTAATCACGGTGTTAGAGCGCATATGCTCATTTTCATCATTTCATGACATAAATCATAATGCGGTATTCATACGATATCTATGATTATCATGCGACCTTCCTACTTCAGTATGGATAGAGCTGTCAGGGGATACATGGGGAGAGGCCGCGGTGTGGGCCGAAATCCGGGAAATAATCACTCACTGCCAGAAAGTCGTACCCAGGACTCAGCTCGTTCGGAAGATGTTCGGGTTGATCCACTCACTTTTATGCAGGTCATGATGACCCATATGCAATTGCTCAATCATCATTGCGCCACTCTGGACGATTTAATCGAGAGAAGTCTCCCGTGTGAGCCTGTTGCTAAGGAAATTGCTGAGCAACAACTTTCATCTGTCAGCAGGAAATCAACGAAGCGTAATCAATCCGTAGGCGGTAAGTTTACCTTCAAGAAGCCTCGTGTGGGCCCTAACGTTTCTGAGCGACCTCCTACGGCGCATAATCGTGCGGGATCTCAGTCCCGAGCGGCCAGTTCGGCCATCACCTGTTTCAACTGTGGAGCGTCGGGTCATTACAGTCTGAAACCGTCTATCACGTGCCATAATTGTGGGATTTTTGGGCATAAGGCCCGTTTTTGCCAAAGGGACCTCAAGCATACTTCGGTGGCATCTCAGGCCCCGAAGCATTTAGCGGTTCAGAATCAGGCTACTCAGTCCGTACTGTTTAAGACGACGGGAAGAACTAAAGGCGGAGCTCATACTTATCAGATAGAAGCATCCGGTTCGGGGGCCGGCAAGTCCCGAATTCACGAGATGAAGAAGACCGACGATCCGGAGGCCCGAATGATCTCAGGTATACTCGTAATTCTATCTCAACCTGTGTGAACCCTTTTTGATGCTGGTACATCGCATTCATTCATTTCCGAATCATGTTTGAATAGACTTAACTTGGATAGTCTTATTAACTGTGGGCCTTATATCATTGGTCTACCTGGCGGTAAAAGAATTTTCGAAAATCATGAGGTTAAGAACTGACCGAATTAAGCTTAATGACCGCGAGTGGTTGGTGGACCTAATCGTGGTGGATTTACCTAAGGACGATGTAATATTGGGTATTAGTGGGATGGATCGTCATGATACCATTCTCAATGTTCGTAAGCGTACGGTCACTATCATTTCCGTCGTTAGAGTCGAGTGTGTATTTCAGGGAGGTGATACCCGTTGTTCCGGAAGAATCATTAATATGATGAAAGCAGTAAAATTACTCAACCAGAGTTGTTCAATCATTCATTATATCATTATCATCGATTGACCATTCTATGGCAATCGAGATGTTCCATCATTCCGTATATCATTGTCATCGTTTGGCCACTCTCAGACAATCGAGGTGTTCAACCATTCTTGGTATCATTGTTATCGTTTGACGGTGTACTTCCAGACGAGCTACCTGTTTTACGTCCACCGAGGAATATGGAATTCACGATAGAGTTGGAGCCTGGTACGTCCCCATTATCGAAGTCACCGTACCGGATGGCCCCGACCGAAATGCAGGAATTGAAGAATCAATTAGAGGATTTGACCGAGAAGGGTTATATCCGACCGAGTGCGTCCCCGTGGGGAGCACCAATGTTGTTTGTCAAGAAGAAGGATGTTTCGTTTCGTGTGTGTATTAATTATCGGGAGTTGAATAGGGAGACGATCAAGAATAAGTATCCTCTACCCCGTATTGATGATCTCTTAGATCAACTTCAGGGAGCTTCAGTATTTTCCAAAATCGACTTAAGATCTGGATATCACCAGTTGCGCATTCGAGAGTCGGATATCGCGAGGGCAGCGTTTCAAACACGCTATGGCCATTATGAGTTCGTGGAGTTAATTAATGCACTAATGCACCTGCGGTATTCATGGAGTTAATGAATCGGGTCTTCATCGACTTTTTGGATCAATTCGTGGTTGTCTTTATTGATGACATTTTAATTTATTCTCGTGACCGGGAGGAGCACGAGTTTCACCTTCATCAGGTACTTGACGTGTTGAGACGAGAGAAACTTTTTGGGAAGTTTCCCAAATGTGAGTTCTGGATGTCCGAAGTGACGTTTCTCGGGCATGTAATTTCATCATACGGAGTTCGTGCCGACCCTCAGAAGACGGAGGCTATCCGAGATTGGCAACCTCCGAAGAATTTTAAGGAAATCCGAAGTTTCCTTGGATTATCTAGTTATTATCGGCGGTCTGTGGAAGGATTTTCTAAAATCGCTCAACCCATGACGAGCCTTTTACGGAAGGATAAGAAATACACGTGGTCCGACGCGTGTCAACAGAGTTTTGAGGAATTCAATAGCCGGTTAATTTCAGCACCTGTCCTTTCTTTACCACAAGGGATGGAAGGATTTGTGGTTTATAGTGATGCGTCCGGACAGGGTCTCGGATGTGTACTCATGCATAACGGGAAAGTTATTGCTTATGCTTCACGGCAATTGAGACCTTACGAGGTTAATTTTCCGACCCACGACCTGGAGCTATCAGCCGTGGTGTTCGCATTGAAGATTTGGCATCTTTATCTTTATGGCGTTACCTGTCAGATATTCACCGATCATAAGAGTTTAAAGTATATATTTACTCAGAAGGAGTTAAATATGCGGCAGAGACGGTGGTTGGAACTGATCAAAGATTATGATATCGAGATACTTTACCACCCGGGAAAGGCAAACGTTGTCGCCGACGCCTTGAGTCGTAAGTCTGTTCAGGAGCAGATGCTTGCTCGATTAACAGTTCAGAAGGAACTTCAACAGGAATTTCTGAGACCCGAGATCAAGGTCTGGTTACAGCGAGTACAAGGGCAACTTTTTACGTTGGAGATTTCATCGCCACTTGAGGAGGCGATCAGGGAGAATCAGGGTTCGGACCCATTTTTGTTACGCATTCGAGAGGATGTGACTTAGGGGAAAGCCCCCGGATTTGTGGTCCATGAGGATGGACTTTTGCGTTTTAAGAATCGGTTGTGCGTACCGGCGAATGACGAGTTGAAAAACTCGATTTTGAGATAAGCTCATGCTACCCCTTACTCCATTCATCCGGGGTCTAGCAAGATGTACCAAGACTTGAAACAAAATTACTGGTGGAGTAATATGAAGCAAGAAGTCGTGGAATTTGTTTCGAGATGTTTGACCTGTCAGCAAGTCAAGATAGAACATCAGCGACTGGCGGGTATGCTGAAACCGCTCCCGATGCCGGAGTGGAAGTGGGAGGATATTTCAATGGACTTCATCACGAGTTTGCCGACGAGTCATCGTGGCATGAATACAATCTGGGTAATTGTGGATCGCCTAGCTAAATCAGCTCATTTCCTTGATATTAAGGATACGTGGGGTCCCGAGAGACTTGCCCAGTTGTTTATCAAAGAGATAGTGAGATTGCACGGTGCTCCTAAAAGTATCGTTTCCGATTGTGACGGACGATTCGTGTCTCATTTTTGGAAATCAGTTCATCGTGCTATGGGAACTCAGCTTAATCTCAGTACAGGTTTTCATCCTCAGTCCGACATACAATCGGAGAGGACTATTCAGACTTTGGAGGACATGTTGAGGGCATGTGTTCTCGATTGGAAAGATGATTGGGAAGCCCAACTATCGTTGATCGAGTTCACGTACAATAATAGTTGGCATGCTTCGATTAAGATGGCACCTTACGAGGCCTTGTACGGTCGTCGTTGTCAATCTCCTTTGTGTTGGGATGACTTATCAGAATCAATCGGCACAGAGCCCGATATGCTTATAGCCGCCTGTGAGAAGGTATCTTTGATCTGGAGTTGTTTGTTGACCGCTCAGAGTCGACATAAATCATATGAAGATCATCGTCGTCGACCATTAGAGTTCGAGACAGGTGACCATGTTTTGGTCAAGGTATCCCCGAGTCGAGGTATCTTCCATTTCGGGAAGCGGGGAAAGTTGAGTCCAAGATTTATTGGACTGTTTGAGATTTTGGAACGTGTAGGCGAGCTAGCTTATCGATTGGTCTTACCTCCGGCATTGAGCTAAATTCATAATGTGTTTCACGTCTCTCAGCTATGGAAGTATGTTGCCGACCTGAGTCACATACTTCAGTTCGACGAAATCGAGATCGCAGATGATCATACGTATGAGGAGCATCCCGTACGAATCTTTGTACGGCGAATCAAACAGTTGAGTAATAAGGCGATTCATTTGGTTAAAATTCAGTGGTCTAGACATGGAGTCGAAGAGGCTACTTGGTAAATCGAGGATAATATGCGGAAGAGTTCTTCCGATTTGTTTCACCCTTAGTTTCGAGGACGAAACTATTTTTAAGGGGGGGGGGGAGTATGTAATATCCGCAATTTGGATTTCCGGTAATTTTTTTTTTTTGGCGGAAGTCCATCTTAGCGACTCTATTGTTACCGTTTCGTCATTACGAGAATGATTAATTCTACACTTTCTGTCATCCGAGTTCGTCTCGGTGTCGTTCTGTTGAGTTCCGCGTTCTTAAGCGACTTTTCCACGTATGAGTTCGACTTTGTAAAATCACCATTAATTTTTGGAAACTCCAAAATTCTGAATCTTTTCAATATTATACAGCATCAAGTTAGCTTTCCAATGGTTCAAACGGTGAGTCAATCGGAGTCCGGACGAGGGAGTTATGATCGAAATAGCTAAGACACACACATGTTGCAGTTTTGGCTGACCCGCATGTACCGGGGGCCACGGCACACTCGGCCGGGCCGCGGCACACTGCTGAGCACTGGGGGAAGATTTTGGCCCTGTGCCGCGGCACACTCGGCCGGACCGCGGCACACAGTGCAGTCTGCACTATAATTTCGTTTTTTTGAGTAGGAAAGCTCATTTTTCATCCTACATCCGAGAGAGAGGGTTTGTGGGAGAAATTTTCATTATCAATCACTTGAATACTCGATTCTTCATCATTTTCATTCGGTTGTGAAGCTCGGATCGTCGATCTAACGCGTGTTCATCGAATCAAAGTGTTTGGATCTTCAAAGGTAATATTCTCAAACCTCTTGGATTTCGATTTGTGTTGAGATATGATGTTTTGGACGTTATAATCATGTTTTATGAAGAGATATACATATGATTATGTGTATGTATGAATATTCATCGGATTATTGAAAGGTTATTCAAGAACACTTTGAATATTGAGTTGGATTTGGGGTTTTTCGATTAATTGTTGTTGAAATCACGAATTTGGATATTCATATTGGATTATTGGTCGTATTGAAGATGTTTTGTTGGTTTTAAACACTTCTTGGGGATTTGATACTGGTATTATTGAGGTTTGGTTGTAAACAATCAAAGTTTGGCCTCAACGTGTTCGATATAATGCCCCAATGAACTTGGTTTAGTCGTATCGACGTTTTGAGTTCGTTATATTCATGTTTGATTCGTATGTTGAACGGATTGTTGGTAATTGTGTTATTCAAGGTTGTTCGAGCGACCGGTAGTTTCCTTAGGACGTTGTTCGAGAGAAATTATATCAACACCGGTGTTAAGGTAAGTTAATTCTTACTCAGTTAAAGGGATATTTGATGAGTCGATTCTTGATTGACTCATTCTGTTCTTTCTAGTCGTGTTTTTGTTTGATTTTTAGTATTTTTGTTCTCTTTTATGCGTGGTGTGTTGTGTTTTTAATTTATAGGTATCCAAGCGAAGATTGTGGTGAAATATGTGCTTTCATAGCTAATATTGGAGTTTATGACGATCAAAAGCTAAAACGGGGCCTAAAACGAGAAAAGATTGAAGCAGTATCGGTCGAATCTTCTAAATTCCAGAATCTCCACTCCGAATTGAGATGTGTTCTCCTTTGATATAAATTCCTCATGAAATTAGCTTCGAAACGGTATATCATATGCTAAAATCCGAGGTGTATTGATACAAGAACGAGGGATCAAGCCGAAAAAGACCAAAAACTGGAAGAAAATAACTCGGCCGTGCCATATAACACGACCGGGTCTCTTTACAGTTAAAAAGGGCTTTTCCTGAGCAGTACAGCATGACCGTGTCTTCAATGACACTACCGGGCCCCTATCCAGCCGGTTTTGCATTTTCAGCGCAGTACGACACGGCCGTGTCATGGGACACGGACGAGTCTGTGGACAGAAGGTTTTTCCTCCTTTTCAGAGTAGTACGACACGTCCGTGTCCCAGGACACGAGCCGTGTCACTTTTCGGTTCATGTCACTTTCCTTGACATTTTTCCACTATTTTGAGCCTTTTCTTGATACTTTTGGCTATAAAAAAGGAGGTGGTGACCCTTGATGAGATATGCTTATCTTGTGGAAGATATTCTTGGGTGAAAAACACAAGATTGAGGGAGAAAACACCAAAAAGTGAGGAAAAAGGGAGGTCATTTCATCATCTTCTTTGTATGTTCTTGGAGTGAAAAATACATTTGTGAGATATAATAATTCCTTGTATCATTTTGATGTGAGTTCTTAAAAGAAGATCATCAAACCTTCATCGGGAATTCAATTTCGGCATTTACAAGGGAAGTTTCTACCATGTTTTGTTTTACAATTTCCATTATTGTTGTTAAAATAATCATGTGTAGCTAATCATTTCATATGGGTTTTTAGATATAGCCACACACATGTTATCGATTGTTAGTTCCTTTTGATTTTCCGGATAAAAGTTTGGGATTGTTCCTCTTGTTCGTTCTTCGTATAAGAACTTTTGATTTAGATCATCAAACCTTTTTAATTGTTGTTATTATTATTCAAAACGAGTGTTTTTATCGGTCTTCGCCATCAAACGGTCCGGTAGAAGTGATTGTAAATGTTCTCGAGCTTTTTCGCGCGATCTTTTAACGATTTACCTCATCAAAAGTAGTCGGTTAATTGATTTTTAGTTAGGGATTCACCCCCATCAAAGGAGGTTACCTTATTTTCGTTGAGAACAATCGTGATTTTTAGAATTACCGCCATCAAACGGATTTCTTTTAATTGTGAGCAATCGATAATTCCAAACCTTATTTATTTGAGTATCGGAACTAATAATTGATTACGTGTGTGTCGGTGACTCTAAATTCCCATATCAATCTCATTATTGTTATCTCTCATTTATCCGACGATCAAATTGGTGTTGTTATCACTTAGTATATTTTAATTTTATGCGTTAGTATTATAATCCAATCGAACCAATGATGTATTTTAATTTATTATACTTTTGTTCATTCAACTATTTGCCGAACAATATCGAACTTTAAACCGTTTCCAATTCCTCAAGAGATCGACCTCGGAGTTTCTTGCCGCTTCCTACAAAAGCGATTCGTACACTTGCGAGTATTTAATTTGTCCATCAAGTTTTTGGCGCCGTTGCCGGGGAATTGGCGTTTAATTTTTAATCTTGTTTTAATAATGGTTGAATTGTTATTCTTGATCATTTCTCCGTTTTCATTATTTTTGATAAAAGTCTAAAAATTCGCTCTAAATTCTTTTGTTTATGCTTGGTAGGAGATCGTTGGGTAACCCGATTCTTCCGCCCATAGACGAAGTTCAAAGGATTAGAGCACCAAAAATAATGGCCACAACATCAATGGAAAACGACGAGGTGAATCCGGATCTCGAAGAGCGACTTTTGCTTCAAGAAGATAACCCTCGTCAACCGAGGGTTGAGAATGTTGCACAAAATATAGATGAGGAAGAAATTCGTCAACCAAGGTTTTCAAGATATGATAATGTTGGGCGCAATCAAGGGATACCCGAAGCTCAACAAGGAAGATACTTCTATCCGAGACAACCACCCGTTGGAATGCATTATGGAGCGAATTATTATCCCGGACCTCAATATGGGATGGAAGCAAACTATAACATGCCGCAACAACCTTCGGTCGAACATCTTATGAGGGACTATGCAAAGCCCGTAGTGAACACCGCCATTTCATGCATCCAATTAGCACCGGCCGCAAGGAACTACCGCATAAGCGGATTTCACATCGAGCAATTGCCCTCATTTCACGGATTAGCACGAGAAGATCCGTTATCATTCATCCGAGACTTCTATGTGGCGATTGACAACTTCCCATTAAATGGGTTGAGCGAGGATCAACTAAGGATGAAGTGCTTCCCTTATACACTCAAGGATGGGGCAAAACAATGGTTGATGACTTTAGCGCCCGGCTCACTAAGAACATGGGATGCAGTTTACGATAAATTCATTACCAAGTACTTCTCTCATTCAAAGACTACGCAATTGAGAACTCAAATCTCAACTTTCGGACAACAAGACGGAGAGGCATTTCACGAAGCATGGGATCGATTCAAAATGCTACTTATTCAATGCCCACACCATCACTATCCACTTCAACTACTTAATCAATTCTTCTATGATGGATTGACTCAATATTGCCAAGGAGCGGTAGATAATTCAGCCGGTGGTTCGTTTTGAGGTTTGACGAAGAGACAAGCATATGATGTGTATGAAACATTGGGAGCAAATTCTCAACAAAAAAGTGTACGTGTTCGTAGGGGAGCCGTGCACCAAGTAAGCGAGAAGGACGAGATGCAATCTAAAATCGATGAGTTGACAAATGAAATAAGACAACTCAAGACTCAAAATAAATCTTCTAGCTCACGAGTTTGCGACATTTGCGGAGCACCCGGACATGATGCCAATTCATGCCCTCATACTTTTCCAGGAGAACAAACCGAACAAGTTAATTGGGCTATGGGACAAAGCACGGGAAGGCCCGAATGGGAAGAGAGGAGAAATAATTATGGTGGAAACGCAAGAAATGCACCTCTCCCAAATACTTATCATCCTGGGCTAAGAAACCATCCGAATTTCTCATGGAGAAACAACAACCCGATGCCATACGACACAAGCGCCCAAGCTCAATACAATGGAGGAAACCGAGCCCAACAACCAACGCGAAGTGAACCACCTCCACAACAAATGAACTCTCTTGAGGAGAGTATTGCGGCATTCATTAAGGAGAGCAAGGAAAACCGATAGGAGAACAATAAAAGGTTCGAATCTTTAGAAGCTTCGATGAAGAAAATGGAGATTCAAATTGGGCAACTTAGTACCGAGGCACGTAGACAAGAAAGGGGTAAACTACCAAGTCAACCCGAGCAAGCTCAAGCCATTACCACTCTCCGAAGTGGTAAAGTGATTAATAAAGAAGTTAATTCCGGAGTAAAAGAAAGGGGCGATGAGAAAGAAGACGAGTCGGGAAATCAAGAGGAGAAAATAGACGAAGCAACTTCGACTTCCAAGCTTCACAAATCCGCTCAACCATATAAGCCACCAATTCCTTTTCCGAGCCGACTTAGAAAAGCAAAGCAAGATGAGCAATTTTCCGAAATCTACGACATGCTTTCAAAAGTTCATGTCAACTTACCTCTTTTGGATGTTGTGAAGAACATTCCCGCTTATACAAAATTTTTCAAAGAGTTGACCTCCAACAAAAGAAGATACAATGGGAACGAGAAAGTGGTGCTCTATGAGGTAGAAGCAAGGGGTCAAAAGAAAGGCGATCCCGGAAGTTTTATGATCGACATCACTATGGGAGACAAGAAAGTTGCTCGTGGGATGTTAGATTTGGGAGCAAGTGTGAATCTCATGCCATACTCGACCTATTTGAGGCTTGGACTCGGGGGAATAAAACCAACAAGAATGACTCTTCAAATGGCGGATAGGTCGGTGAAATACCCCAAGGGAGTCATCGAAGACCTATTAGTGCTAGTGGACAAGTTGGTGATTCCGGTCGATTTTGTTATCTTGTAGATGAGCGATTTCGGGACAAGCGAAAATGAAGGGACAATACTTCTAGGACGGCCATTCATGCGTACAACAAAAACAATCGTCGATGTTGATGAAGGAAAGGTTACCATGACCGTCTTGGGCGAAACCGTGGAAATCAACGTGTTCGGTTCATCTCCTATCCCTTCTCATATTTATGCTGCCCATGATGTGAATTTTATTGATTGTATTGATTCTTTAGTTAATGATGCATATTTTCATGATGATGTAGGGGACACGTTGCATGATGCTCTAACCGTTGAGCATGATATGGGGCTTAATAATCTAGAAATTGAAGAATATGTTGCATTGTTAGATAATTCCGAAACAATTGATGAAGTTGACAGTTTTAAGATTGTTGTGCGGCGATTAATACGCCTCGATGGGCGATCGTCATCACGATCAGAGAAGCCAACCATGGAAGACATACTCTGGACAAACGCCCAGAGTTCGGCACAATACGGTGACCGTCTTCTGGTACCCAGCGATCGTCTTTTGATATCTGACGATCGTCTTTAATAAGCGAACCAGAGGCGATCGTCTCGTGCCATGTATGGATCCAGCATCCGTCAAAGTCGTCGAAGACCGAATCTTAGACGGTGGCCCACGTGCGGATCTTCAAAGGGCGCCGACAGATAGGATCTTTGACCCCAGCCTGGCACCTACCGCACCTACCGACAAGGCCGCCGAAAGGTACAAAGTAGGTCCTCCCCGACAGCTACCCAGGACGTGTGCTGGCCTCCCATTGGCTCGCACAGCTGGCACCAGCAGCGGTCCCAGACTTTAAGGGAACAGCCCCATGTGACGAGACGATCGGCCATCTTATTATAATACAGAAAATGGCGGTCGCCCGCGATCGCCTGAGGGGTCCCAACTACCTTGTCCCCTATAAATAGAGAACTCACTGCAGTAGCCAAAGGGGACGCGAATTTACTGTGAATTCAATGCAAAATACACACAAAGAGAGAATCAAAGACTCTTTTGGCAACCACTTATACATTCATAGTGATATTCATACACATTTATCATATATCCCAAGCAAGAACTCACAGATTTACCTATAGGCGAGGAATCCTCCGGAGAAGGGAAGACACCTTCCCATGTCCAGAAGAAGGCGGTCTCCAAGCCCAGAAAGGCGGTCGCAAAGACGCCTGGTGAGTTCAAAGCCTTCGAGGATGTGGTAGTCCACCTTCTCCACAACCTCAACTTATCTCCGGCCCACATCTTCAACGCAATCAAAGGTCACGAGTGGCTCTCCAAACCAAAGCCGATAAGGGACCACGGTCACCTAGATCGCAGCAAATTCTGTGCATACCACAAGAGTCCCGGCCACAACACCAGCCAATGCCGCGACCTCCTCAGACAGCTCTGGCGACTATTTGAGGAAGGTAAACTGGACAGCTTGGTCACCAAGCCAGAACCTAGGACGGAGAGAACCGGAGGGCGCGATCGCCGACAAAACGAAAGAACTCCTCCCAATCCGGTCGCCAGAATCGAGCATGAGCCGGAGTACTCTGGTGAGTCGGTCCCTCCGATCAACCCTGGCGGTCGGATCAACATGCTTCAAGCAGGAGGTGGAAACCTTGGGGGCCTTTCCCCGGTTTCCACCATGTCAAACAGGAAGCGAAAGGCCGAGCTGAGGGCGTTCGCCAGGGTCCATGTCGTGGTACCTCTGGAGCCGACCATTTCTAAAGACGCACTCATCACCTTCTCCAACAGGGACAGGGAGGGAGTGCAGTGCCCCAAAGAGGATGCACTGGTGATCTCCGCCTGCATCCTTGGGAAGACGGTCGATCGCGTGCTGGTCGACAATGGGAGTTTCTGCAACATCATATTCAAATCCGCCCTAGACCAACTCGGAAACTTAATCAAATTCATCAAGCCATTCGACACCGTGCTCCAAGGGTTCGACGACAACACAGTCCAATCCTACGGGAGGATCAAGCTCTCCGTCGGGCTAATATGCTTTTATGATCCCAAGGTTAGGATTACTAGGAACCTAAGTTTTGTAATCATAGATAGGCCCAGCATCTATAATGGGTTCCTAGGTCGCCCCTTTTTAGAAACCTTTGAGGCGGTCGCTTCGTCTTTCTTTTACTGTATCAAATTCCCCACTGCCGATGGGACGGTCGGTACTGTAAAAGGAGATCAGCTAATGGCAAAAAGATGTTTGAATTATTCCTATGTTGTTACCGCTTTCAATACTTCCCATAATATGTGTAACATTGAAGCGATCGACGATCAACCCATGGAGATCGATGAGCCGAGCGCATCATACCAACCCGACTCAGGGGACGCCATCTCGGTTCGGTTAACGGACGACATCGAGCCAAGGATCGGTTTCGAGCCAAGTCTCGACATTGATCCAAGGATCGAGTCCGAAAATCGTTCCAAACGAGAGGCGACCGTCCCCGTCGAAGAGTTGGAAAGTATAATGATAGATCCGGATCATCCAGAACGGGAAGTACAGATCGGCGCGAGCATCGACCGCGAACTAAAAGGGGATCTGATCAATTTGCTACGTAAGAACATCGGAGTCTTTGCCTGGTCGCATCAAGATATGGTCGGCATAAGTCCTGAACACGCTTGCCACTATCTAAAGATCGATCCGGCAATGAAGCCTGTTCACCAAAAACGTAGGAAATTCGGTCCCGAAAAATATGCGGCGCTCGACGTAGAAGTCCAAAAATTACTCAACAACAAATTAATCGGGGTAGCTATAGACGAACCACAATGGGTCGCCAATGCGGTACTCGTCAAGAAGCCGACTAGTTCCTGGAGGTTATGCATCGACTTCACCGACCTCAACGCGGCATGTCAAAAAGATCACTTTCCGATGCCTCACATTGATCACTTGGTCGATAGCACGGCAGGTTGCGAAATGATGTCGTTTATGGATGCCTTCGCCGGATACCATCAAATCCCAATGGCGGAGAAAGACATAAAACACACATCTTTCCACACGAAAAAATACATATACTTTTGGGTCCAAATGCCGTTCGGCTTGAAAAACGCAGGGGCAACCTACCAGCGACTAGTCAACAGAATGTTCGCCAATCAGATCGGCAAGACCATGGAGGTCTACATTGACGACATCGTGGTCAAAAACCTCAAGAAGGAAGATCACCTCAATGATCTCGCCGAGACGTTCGCCATCCTCGAAAGATTCAACATGAAGCTAAACCCCAAGAAATGCAACTTCGGGGTGGGTTCCGAGAAATTCCTGGGGCACATTGTGAGCCAAAGGGGGATCGAGGCGAACCCCACCAAGATACAGGCGATCCTTGACATGCAGGAGCCGTGAAACATCAAGAAGGTACAACGCCTTACAGGTTGTCTAGCCGCCCTCAACCGTTTCATATCTCGACTCGGCGATAAAAGCAAGCCTTTCTTCGCGACCATCAAGAACAAGAAGTTCGCATGGACGAAGGAAAGTCAGATAGCGTTCGCCAAAATAAAGGAATATCTATCTAACCCCCAGATCCTGGCAAAGCCGATCCCCGGTGAGAAACTATTCCTTTATGTAGCAGCCTCGGAGGTCGCACTAAGTGCCGTTCTGGTGCGAGCGGAGGGACAAGCCCACTTGCCGATCTACTATGTTAATCAAGCGCTCCACGACGCTGAAACACGCTATACACCATTGGAGAAGATCGCCTACGCCCTTGTCATGAGTGTCCGTAAACTAAGGGCTTATTTCTTCAAACATCAAGTGGAAGTCCTGACAACTCTACCTCTAAGACAAGTTCTACATCGACCAGACACCAACGGGCGACTCCTCAAGTGGTCGCTGGAGATCGCCCAATACGGTATCACTTACGCCCCTCGCATGGCGATCAAAGGCCAAGCTCTGGCTGACTTTATGGTGGAACTGATGTTCCCTCACAGTCCAACCCAGGTCGGCCGACCTGCCTGGAAGTTATATGTGGATGGTTCGGCGACCAATTCGAGAGCAGGGGCAGGGATTGTCCTCATCAGTCCCGACGGACAAAGTTTCACTAATGATGTGCGTTTCAGCTTTCGTGCGACCAACAATGAAGCCGAATATGAAGCCTTGGTAGGCGGGCTCGATCTAGCCCTCGCCCTAGATGTTCGTCGCCTCCATATCTTCATGGACTCCCTTTTGGTCGTGAACCAAGTCAAGGGAGAATATGAGGCGCGTGCCGAACAGATGGTCAAATACCAAGAGCTGGTCGCCGAAATGTGCACAAAATTTGAAGAAGTACTAATCGAACAAGTCCCGAGAGAGCACAACTCCCAGGCCGATGCCCTTTCCAAACTAGCATCATCGGATGGGGCAGCCGACTTCTCCAATATCCAAATCACAAAGTCAGCAAGGCCGGCGATCGACAGAAGCCTGATTACCACGGTTGCCATCGCCGATGAGAACTGGATGATTCCGTTCATCAAATACTTAAAGGACGGAACGGTCCCTGACGACCGTGTTAAAGCTCGCCAACTCCAGCTCCGTGCGACCAGATATACCCTATTGGACGACCGACTTTACAAGCGAGCCTTCATCCTTCCCCTCCTCAAGTGTATTACACCGGAGGAAGGTCGGCTCATTTTAGCCGAGATCCATGATGGGATTTGCGGAAACCATGCGGGCAGGCGAGCTCTCATCCATAAGACAACCAGGCAAGGTTTTTTTTGGCCATCACTTCAGAAGGATGCGATCACCTATGCCAGATCGTGTCATAGGTGTCAGATAATGGGCCCCAACATTAAACTATCCCCCGAACAGCTCACCTCCATGTATAGCCCTTGGCCATTTGCGCAATGGGGCATCGACCTTATAGGTCCCTTGCCGACGGCTCCACGGGGCTGTAAGTTCGCCATCGTAGGGGTCGACTATTTCACCAAATGGGCTGAGGCCGAACCGCTCAACAAGATCGGCCAAGAGCAAGTGATCAAGTTTATATGGAGAAACGTCGTATGCCGATTCGGCCTGCCCCAGGCCATCATCTTTGACAACGGAAAGTAGTTCGACGGCTTAGAAGTCATGCAATTCTGTGAGAAATGGGGAATCAAAAGATTGTTTTCAGCACCCTATCACCCTCAGACGAACGGACAGGTAGAGGCTGTGAACAAGATCCTCAAACACACAATTAAAGCACGACTCGAATCCAGGCAAGGGCGATGGGCGAGCGAGCTTCCAGATGTGTTGTGGTCTTATCGAACGACGACCCGTAATTCCACTGGCGAAACCCCATTCGCCCTCGCCTTTGGAACAGAAGCGGTGATTCCTTCGGAGATCGCCGTCCTCAGCCATCGAACCGAACAGGAGATGACGACCGACAACGATGTGGCCCGACGAATCGACCTAGACATGCTCGAAGAACGACGGATGACCTCAGAAATGAAGAACACAATCCACAAAAGGAGAGCCGAGAAGTTCTTCAATTCAAAGGTCAAAGAAAGAAGATTTCAAGTGGGCGATCTCGTCCTCAAGAAGATTCAAACCCACGCAGGCGTTTTTGGTCCGAACTGGGAAGGACCTTTTAGGATATCTAAATGGCTGACTAAGGGAGCCTACGAACTCGAACATCCTGACGGTACCCCGAATCAATACCCCTGGAACGCCGTGCATCTAAAAAAATACTACCAGTGAAAAATTTGTATTCAATTTCAACTGCCCTATGTACAAGGAATATAATGAGATTTTTTCCTATCCCATCTATTCTGGCGATCGCCCCGCCAGGCATATCGCATACCGCCGACGATGGTTGATCATGACGATCCGAGGTAGAATCAATGCAGCCATGGTCCTGGAGGTCGATGGAACCGACAGCTTCGCCCATGCAAGGTTCCTTCGGGCTGAGACCTCCTGCCCTTCGTTTAAATACGAGGCCGGCGTAGCCAAAGGACCCTCCAAAATGATCAGGGGACACGTTCGCACGTCCTCAAATTACGTCATCTAACATGATGTACTCGGACAAGGCGACGCGTCCCTACCCCGTCACAACGTATACCGTCGAGGGTCGTCATTTAACGTGCCGACCCAAGGTAGAAAGGTGCTTACAAAGCCGCGGACGTGGAGTCGAATAAACCGACGACGCCCCGTGCAAGGACTCCTCCAGACCAAGATCGCCTACCTTTCGTTTAAATACAAGGCAGGCGCAGCCTAACGGAGGACCCTCACAATAAAGTGAGTCGCGGGATAGGCAATGTCCCTTGCATACAAAGACACGGTTGTGGAGATCGGTCCATCGAACTCCGCGACCATGCACGATCCCTCAGAGTCAGCAAAACGGAAGATAGCTCGCCCAACAAACTTGTTTTTGTACCCTTACTTACGATAAGTAAACAAAAACAAGGGGGCAGAGTGAATAGGGGAGCTAGTCTTAAGTGCAATCGAAAGAATGGAACCGCACCCGATCGGCTTCGCTCAGATACACGCAGGACGATCGCCATTTTTCAAACAATATCTACAAGTAAGAATTTCGATTCGAAACATATCAATAGATTCAACACTCAGACAAACAGTCGGATGAACAAGAGATCGGGTGCAATTATACATATACATGTAAAAATTGCACGCAAACATTCAAGAGCGATCTTACATAAAAAAGACAGTGGGAAAAAGAAATATTTCATTCATTATCAAAAGGAGTTCGTACAACATGAATCCTGAAGGCAATACAAAGAGGAAGCATAAATTACAAGATACAAGGGAAACAAAAATATCTCTCAAGGCCCCGCCAGCTGGTCATCGCCCTCAGGTTGCGGATCGGCTTGGGCTCCCCCATCGCCCTCGGGATGAATGAGTTTACCAGTATACCAACTCAAGTCGATCCCAAAGTTGACAAAATCGAGGATCAGCAAAGAGAACTCCGGGTGCATAGGGTGCTCGAGCGCATAAGCTTTGAAGCTCTCCATAAAGGGACCGATCTCGATCCATGCCTTTTTGGCAGCTCGAACAGCATCGGCCTAGGCCAAATAATAGGCGAACTCGCCGACGAGTGCCACATTGAGATAGGGATTGGCCTCGATCGCCTTCAGCTGCCCCTTCAACTCCACGGTCGTCTTCTCAGCCTCCGCTAGCTCGACCACCTTGGCGGCATTCTCTCCCTTGGCCATCTCCAACTCCTTCTTTGCCGCCTCCAGCTCACCGCTGAGCTGATCCACCATCGCCTTCTGCCCGGACGCATCCTCCTGCGAAGCCGCATACTTCTGGCGGGTTTTCTTCTCCTTATCACGGGACCGGTCGGCAGCCTCCTTAGAGCGGCTCAGCTCCTGCTTCAATCGGTCAACGTCCTGTTTAGCCCTTTTGGCCGTCTCCTCATACTCTTTCTCCATAGACTGAATCCGGTTGGCAAATTCAATGTTTTTATTCCGGGCGGACTCGAGATCGCTATGGAGACGAGCAGTGGAGGGTCGCCCCTCAAAATCCCTAGCAGCTTGGATGGCCATCGTCGCCGTCTGGAGAGCCAGGGCAACGGTCGCCTGCATGGCATCTCCAGATCGCCGACGAGCGATCGCATCAAGATCGGTCGTCTAGGCCTTGGGCAGAGAAGTTATAGCCTGCTGGACGTAAGTAGGGACGTCGAGAGATGTTTGCGGAGCCTTACTCGACAAAAAGTCCAACACCATAGGAGCGACGTCCGGGTCGGCAAGACGAACCCTGCAGCACAAACCAAAGAAACCAAGGAGTTAGCCTATACCTTGCTCAGAATGCCTAACTCAGAAAATTTTGATCCTTTCTTACCTGTTGACCAGCTCGGGATCGCGACCAAAATAAGGCTTGCCCCGAGAGGTTTCCGCCTCAGCGATCGCCACCTTCTTCGTAGGGCCGCCCGATGACCGGGATCCGGACGCCGAGGGCCTAGGGCCTGATCGCTCCGTCATCGGGATGGCAGAGATAGGAGCCGCAGCAACCGGAGGCTCAAGAATGGACACATTCGCCTCAGTAATCGGCAGGGACTCCTCCGCCCTCCGCCTCTTGCGGCGCTGAAGTTCCTCTCCCTGAACTACCAGCTCGGCGACCGGCACCTCAGCAGGCCTCATCACCAAAGCAGGGCGAGACGTCGTTGCAGGAACGCGACCAGTCTTCTTACCCAAGTGGAGGCGACCAATGAGTCCTGGATTCGACATGGCAATCTCTGATGGTGGCTCGGGAAGTCGGGGAAAATGAACCTCTGTCAAAAAAGAGGTACAAACAAGTTAGACAGCAAATTAAACGCTACGACCTCCTAGAGACGATCGTCAAGCAAGGAAGCACCACTTAAGCTCATACCTGGGACTTTCAAGTGATGAGGGAAGCGAAACAATCGAGCCCCCAACCGATGAATTTCGTTACCAAGCGATCGAACGTCAATGAAGGAATCCGGCAAGGCACGAATCTGCTCCCAAACGATCAAGAAATCAAAGGGGAGATCACCGATCGCTGGAACGAGAGGTCCTGCAAAAAGAAAACAAAATTAGATCAGTCCAAGACAAGCTCAATCAAGGGGAGAGTTAAAATCCTTACTCGGATTCCTCTCCCGAAAAGTGGTGGGGATCTCCAACTCCTCATCCGGCCGGTCACTCGATGCCGATCGCCACGCTCCGCCGACCCAGCACCACTTTGCCAGGTTGCCTCGGGACTTGTTCGGCACACCGAGGACCACTCTCCCCATTCGGCCTTGGATATGATTGCCGCCGATCGACCCTTTCTGCGCGGCCAGTTTAAACAGATAATTCATCTCCAGCGCAGTAAGGTGGCGGAACAACCGGTGGCCGCCAAACAGTGTCAACGTGCAGATGACCTGTAGCCAAGCGTTCGGCGTCAGTTGGAGCGGCGCCAAATTCCAGGCGATCAACAAGTAGGAGACGGCGAATGGCATAGGGAATCGCAGGCCGGCCTCCATAATCATCTCGCTGACGGCAACCATATCCTCGGGCGGTTGATCGGCACGTTCATTCTCCGAGGGCACGTGCAGGGAAACGTCAGAGGGGATGTGATATTTTTCCCTCCAGCGGCTCAGGTCTTTCTTGGTCGCCGAACTCCGGATCTTACCGAGAGTCCACAGAGACGGGTCGGCGTCCCGAAAAACCGTCTGCTTCACATGTTCATAAGGATGAGCGGCGGAGTAGGCTTTGAAGTCAAATTCCGGACAGGGTCCGGCGATCCCCTCCATAATCTTGGCAAAAGCCATATAGGCGGGGCCAAAAACACTGCTCCTGTGTTAGCCGCTCTGTTCGTCCTCATCCGCCGGCGAGCCCCTGCTCGCCCGTCGCCGCCGTCTTCGCCATGCGGCCTCGTTGAAAAGCTCTTCGAGTTACATGGTGCAATCCCCACACGAATGGCCTCAACGGCCGCTTTCCATGTCGACTCCAACGGAATCTCCTCCCGGTCAGCGGCCGTGGCGGCGTAAGAACTTCCGCCAAGGTCTTGGATCCTCCCGACATATTATAAAAAGAAGAGGGAGATGGAAGATTGATTTTTCTTACCTAGAGAAAAGAAGAAGATCGGCACAAGAAGCTCCAGAAATTTTTGCAGAGTTTCGGCTATGGATGCAAGGACGCGTAAAGAGTGAAGAAAAAGAAGCCCTGGCCCTTTTATAGATGGAGGCGGGGGTCTAAATGCAAATAGGAGAAATCTCGAGGGCTGGATCGCAATCGTCATGTGGGGACACATTAAATGCTGCCCTCGAATCCCGCGTACGCATCTTTTCGAGGGCACGCCAGCCGACAAGCCTGACAAACCGTCGGACTCCCCCAACAGCGGCGCGACGCGTGTCACACTTTTGGAGAGCCCGCCTTCATTTCCCGCTGCTCCCGACGCGAAAGGAGATCGTCCAGATTTGAATTCAGATCGGCTGATCGGCTAAACATTGGCGATCGCCAACAGTGCCACCTCACCCCGTGTTTTCAACTTCGAGGCGAGCTGGGGGGCAATTGTTGTGCGGCGATTAATACGCCTCGATGGGTGATCGTCATCACGATCAGAGAAGCCAACCATGGAAGACATACTCTGGACAAACGCCTAGAGTTCGGCACAATACGGCGACCGTCTTCTGGTACCCAGCGATCGTCTTTTGATATTTGACGATCGTCTTTAATAAGCGAACCAGAGGCGATCGTCTCGTGCCACGTATGGATCCAGCATCCGTCAAAGTCGTCGAAGACTGAATCTTGGATGGTGGCCCATCTTCAAAGGGCGCCGACAGATAGGATCTTTGACCCCAGCCTAGCACCTACCGCACCTACCGACAAGGCCGCCGAAAGGTACAAAGTGGGTCCTCCCCGACAGCTACCCAGGACACGTGCTGGCCTCCCATTGGCTCGCATAGCTGGCACCAGCAGCAGCCCCAGACTTTAAGGGAACAGCCTCACGTGACGGGAAGATCGGCCACCTTATTATAATACAGAAAACGGCGGTCGCGCCGCGATCGCCTGAGGGGTCCCAACTACCTTGTCCCCTATAAATAGAGATCTCACTGCAGTAGCCAAAGGGGATGCGAATTTACTGTGAATACAATGCAAAATACACACAAAGAGAGAATCAAAGACTCTTTTGGCAACCACTTATACATTCATAGTGATATTCATACACATTTATCATATATCCCAAGCAAGAACTCACAGATTTACCTATCTGGTTCTTCCGGCAATCTACGCGCTCTTTAGCCTGGATAACTAGAAGTCTTTACACTCCTTGTAATAGATTCTAACATTAATATTTGTACTCGACAGTATATTTATTAATAACATCTCGCGAGAGCATTCAAGCCCGGGATTAACAACCCCGACAAATCTTGTGTTATCTATTTTCTCACGGAAGTGTTCTCGCATTTGTTTGTTACTCGATCATTCCAGCAATACTATCTCCGGATAATATTTTGGATAACAACAAAGATACCATTGGAATTAAAATTTGAGGAGCCCGTTGAAATCACCCCACCCCAACTTGAATTGAAAGAACTTCCGGCACATCTTAAATATGTTTTCTTGGGCAAAAGTGACACTTACCTTGTAATTGTCTCTTCCGAATTAACTCCCTTGCAAGAAAACAAATTAGTAGAAGTTCTAACTAAGTTAAAGGAAGTGATTGGGTGGAGTATTTCCGATATCAAGGGAATAAGTCCTGTTAGGTGCATGGATAAAATAATTCTTAAGGAAAATGTTAAACCGGTTAGGCAACCTCAAAGGCGTTTGAATCCGAACATGCAGGAAGTTGTGAAAAAAGAAGTTTTGAAATTGCTAGATGTCGGAGTCATCTACCCGATATCCGACAGTAAGTGGGTGAGTCCTGTGCATGTAGTGCCTAAGAAATCTGGAATAACGGTGGTTCGTAATGATAAAAATGAATTGGTGCCCACTAGAACGGTAATCGGTTGGAGGATGTGCATTGATTATTGAAAATTAAATGCCGTAACAAAAAAGGATCATTTTCCCCTTCCTTTCATTGATCAAACGTTGGAACATTTAGCTGGGCATAATTATTACTGTTTTCTAGATGGTCTTTCAGGTTTCTATCAGATTCCCATTGCTCCGGAGGATCAAGAGAAGACCACTTTCACTTGCCCTTTTGGCACTTTTGCCTTTAGGAGGATGCTGTTTGGTCTTTGCAATGCTCCCGCTACTTTTCAAAGGTGCATGCTATCCATATTCTCCGACTTGTTAGAAAAATCCATCGAGGTATTCATAGACGACTTTTCTGTGTTTGGAGCCACTTTC
Organism: Orobanche coerulescens; assembly: GCA_033398695.1. NCBI lineage: Eukaryota > Viridiplantae > Streptophyta > Magnoliopsida > Lamiales > Orobanchaceae > Orobanche > Orobanche coerulescens. The sequence goes on along the minus strand of CM065805.1, from coordinate 19,620,826 downwards.
GATGATTGTTTAAATAATTTGACTATTGTGCTAGAACGATGTATTGAGTGTAATCTTACACTTATTTGGGAAAAGAGTCATTTTATGGTAAAACAAGGTCTTGTTCTAGGTCATGTGGTTTCCAATAAAGGAATGGAGGTTGACAAGGCAAAAGTTGATTTAGTTATTAAATTACCTCCACCTTCATGTGTCAAAGAGGTTCGAAACTTTTTAGGGCATGCCGGGTTTTATAGGCATTTCATTAAAGATTTTTCGAAAATTGCCCGCCCTTTGAGTAACCTTTTGTGCAAAGATGCTAAATTTGATTTTACCGAGGAATGTTTAGTCAGTTTTAACGCTTTGAAAGAAAAGTTAACTTCCACACCTATTGTTGTTGATCCCGATTGGTCTCTCCCATTTGAAATTATGTGTGATGCTTCCGACTTTGCTATAGGCGCCATTTTGGGGCAAAGAGTGAATAAATTTTTCCACGTGATTTACTATGCGAGCAAAACTCTCGATGAAGCTCAGGCTAATTACACCACCACCGAAAAAGAATTTTTAGCCGTTGTGTATTCTTTAGACAAATTTCGATCCTACTTGGTTGGCTCAAAAGTAATTGTGCATACGGATCACGCCGCATTGAAATATTTATTAAAAAATCTGATGCAAAACCAAGATTAATTCGGTGGATTCTTCTGCTGCAAGAATTTGATTTGGAATTTAAAGATAAAAAGGGGTCGGAAAACGTAGTTGCAGACCATCTATCTAGGCTAACCGAGGGAGATAATTTTAAGCTTGATAATCCTTTGCCAATTGTTGAAACTTTCCCTAACGAGCAATTATTCGATGTAACAAGGACACCTTGGTATGCTGATATTGTCAATTACATTGTTAGTGGTGTTTTGCATCCCGACTTAACCTATCAAGGGAATAAGAGGTTTATTTCCATGTGCAGGCATTACTTTTGGGACGAGCCCTACTTATTCAGGTTGGGGCCTGCTCAGATATTCCGACGTTGCGTCCCGGAGGAAGAGCATGAAAGCATATTGTTATTTTGCCATAAGTTGCACTGTGGGGGACATTTTAACGCAAAGAAAACGGCGCACAAGGTCCTTCAATCGGGATTCTACTGGCCAACATTATTTAAGGATGCCTTTTCCCATTGCAAGAGTTGCGATCGTTGTCAACGAACGGGGAACATAAGCAAAAGGAATGAGATGCCGTTGACAAACAATCTTGTTGTGGAACTTTTTGATGTTTGGGGAGTTGATTTTATGGGTCCTTTTCCACTTTCCCATGGTTTTGAGTATATTCTAGTTGCTGTAGACTACGTCTCTAAGTGGGTGGAAGCAATTCCAACCCGAACTAACGATGCTAACGTGGTTTGCAATTTTTTTTAGGGATGTGATTTTCTGTAGGTTCGGGACGCCTAGAGCTTTAATCAGCGGCAGAGGCACGCATTTTTGCAATAAACAACTTGCAGGCTTGCTTAAGAAGTACAATGTGATGTGTTGTGTCAAGAATTAACACCTTCCGACCGGCGATCGCCTAGGAGGACGGGCGACCGAGTTACTGCCGAGCGGCCAAGGCGGATCTGCCGATCAGCGACCTGGCGACCGAGCCTCAGCCCAGCGGACAAGCTGCATCGACCAACCGAAGGTCCCAGGACAAGTCCCGGTATCGAGCGATCAACCTCAGATACGATCGCCTCTCGATACTCGGCGACCGACTCCTGGCGATCTACTAATGGACGATCATCTCTCGGTACTCGGCGACCGATCCTTGGCGATCGTCACTCGGTACTCGGCGACCTACTCCTAGCGACCGACAGTCGGGCGACCATCCTTCGGCACCTGCCGACCTACCCTTGGAGACCGACCGTCTCTCGGCACCTGGCGACCTACACTTGGTGACCGATCATTGGCGACCTCCATCCACCGGCCGATGACGACCTCGGATGATCAGCTAGAGACGACTGCCTCATGTCGATCTCCACCGATGGCCATCCAGTCGGCGAAGGCCGAACCTTGAGACTGGCACCACGTGCAAGGACCGAGACAAGATCCGCGAATCTCGGGCCATTGACCACGGCCGCGATTCTCTCCACCACCGACAAGCCGAAAGCTTGTCGCAGGGCCGCATGTCGATCGACTCGACGCGTGTTGCCCCTTTACCGACCGCCACCGTGGCGGCCTCTTCCTTGGACTTTAGCCCGACAGCCGTGAGATCGGCACATTATTATATTGGCCGGGCGGCGATCGGCACCTTATTATATTAGCCGGCAGCGATCGCCACTACAGACGTGACCCTACCGCCCTATATAAGCAAAGGCACCCTGCACTTGGACACTTCTTCAACTCCCTTCGGATTTCACACTATACAGAAGCAAACATCAAGCACTTGGCTAACATCCAACTCTTGGCAACAGCTATCATTCGGTCTTACTTCTCCCGGCCTTTCTCCTCGAGCAGATTACCGGCAGGGACGAAGAACACCGAGCTTCGCTCAAGTGCCGGATTAACAGAGTCTTTTTACACTCATTGTATTTAGATTTCTCACATTAATACTTGTATCCACGAATATTTGTATTAATAACATCTCGCGAGAGCATTCAAGCCCGGGCCTAACAAACCCGGCAAATCTTGTATTATTTATCTACTCTCGGAAGTGCTCCCGCAATTGTTGTTTGTTGTTCGTCTTCCAGCAGTATTAATCTTCGGATAAATATTTTGGGCAACAACATGATGCATAAGGTCGCAACGGCATACCATCCACAAACTTCCGGGCAAGTAGAAGTAAGCAATCGGCAAATAAAGGCAGTGCTCGAAAAGACGGTGAAACCGACAAGAAAGGACTGGGCATTGAAGTTGAATGACGCTTTATGGGAATACCGCACGGCCTACAAAACTCTAATTGGAATGAGCCCGTATCGCCTAGTATTTGGGAAAGCATGTCACCTACCCGTTGAGTTGGAACACAAGGCGTATTGGGCAATCAAAGCGCTCAATTTAGATCAAGAAAAGGCGGGCGAGGAACGACTTTTACATTTAAATGAGCTCAACAAGATGCGATATGAGGCGTACGAAAACGCTAAACTCTACAAAGAATGGACGAAACGGTATCATGATAAGCGTATCGTTCGTAAATCTCTCGAACTCGGGATGGATATTCTGTTACATAACTCCCGTCTTAAACTCATGCCCGGAAAATTGGTATCGCGATGGGGCGGACCGTTTAAAGTCGTTAAAGTATGGCCGCACGGAGCAGTAGAACTTCTTGATCCTCGGAAGAACGAGCACTTTAAGGTAAACGGGCATAGAGTGAAGCCGTATTTCGGACGAATCGAAGAAATCAATGCGTTTGAGTGCATAGAGTTGCACGACGTTGAAGCTTGAACAAAATGGGAAGAAGTCGAGCTAATGACTATAAAAAAGCGCCACTTGGGAGGCAACCCAACGGTTTAGTTAGATTTTTTTCGTCTTTTGTTTTTCGCATTTATTTTCCTTATTTGTTTTTACTCGATTTAAAACTGACCGGTTCAACTGTGGGTGTTAAAATTGCAGGAAACGAGTGCGTTTTCAGAAACTAATAATCTGGGCAGGCAGGACACGGCCGAGTCGCACCTGACACGGCCGAGCCTCAAAACAGGGGGAATTTCATTTTCCAGAACAGCACGACTCGACCGTGTCACAGGACACGGCCGAGTGTCAAGACATTCGATTTGTGCTTATTTTGAATAGTAGGACACGGTCGAGTCTCAGGACACGGCCGGGCCTCAATGCAGTGAAAATTTGTTTTCTGAGGGAGTACGACGCGACCGTGTCATAGGACACGGCCGAGTCGGTCGATAGTAAGTTTTTAGCTTATTCCGTACAACACGACACGACCGTGTCAGATACAACATGGTCGTGTCACTCGGTCATATATAAAAGGAATCACGGCCGATTCCCCATTATCATCTTCTCCAGAATTTTTTTTCCTTCCCTGCGAACCCTAGCTTCTAAACTTCCGATTTTTCTCTTTGTTTTTATAGAAATTTTATGCAAAATCAAGGAGAGATACAAGAATCTACTACGTAATCATCATTTTTTTCAACCAATTTCACTCTTCAAAGGAGCAAATCAGACGAATTGGGACCGGGCTTTAATTTTTTTTTTTCTCTCTTCAATATCTCCGAAATCAAGGTATGTTTCTCATGTTTTTGATGATTATTCTTGGTTATGAACATGCTATGATGATTTGAATCGCTAGTCCTTAATTATCTAGGGTTCTTGAATAAATTGAAGGTGATGAAATTTGGGGATTTTCGATAATTCTTCATGCTTGATGATTAAATTTCTCGATTGAAAATTCTTGTAATTAAGGGATGTTTTCCATGATGAAGATGATGAATTTAAACGATAGATTTTGCTTGGGAGTTGTTTTGATCGATAATGTTTATATTGAGGGTATTTTATTGCTTACTATAAGTTTGGGGGAGGAATACGTTCTCAAGTCCTTAGATAATGATAGATTAAAATTTTTGCAGAAAATGGCACGAGGAAGAGGACGAGGAAATTCACAACGCGGAAGGGTAGGAACGGCGGGGAACAAGTGCAGTCGGCAAGAATGGCTATTCAAAGGGCTGTGGAAACTCCGGAGTCTTATGGAATCAATCTCCCTGAAACATAATATGAAAGGTGGGAAATGCTGGGTCAGAAAAAAATGCTCCCTACGAGGTGGCCCGATGACGAATGCATGAACGCAATGGGGATAAGGGGAGATGTGATGAAATTCCTTGAAAGAGTGCATTGGGCGTGGATGATGACTCAACAATGGCCAACTTATAGGTGTCTGACGATGGAGTTTCTCAGCACTCTCACTGTAAGAAGAGATCCGGTGACTCGAGAACCGATCGAAATGACATTCCGGATCAACAACAACGAAGAGAGACTGACTATCGTCCAGTTGGAGTAAATTTATCATGCAAGACACAACGTCCATTACCCGATAAACCGGTTCGCTTGTGAAACTTATTGGAGATCCATGGTGGAATACCCGGGGAGCGAGGCTCGACATTATATGGCAAGATCGGATAAAGGATCAAACATTCGCAATCCCATACTCAAATACCTATACAAGGTGATTGCGAATACTATATATGGCCGAAAGGAAACCGGGCACATTTCACTACGGGAGCTATATATCCTGACTCACATGCTCGACAAATCAATTCCGGCAATCGGGGATATGGTAGCAGAACATTTTGAGGATATCGCGACAAAGCCTAAGGGGGAGATATGGATAGGGGGTTTGATTACCCCTATCGCACTACACTTCGGTATTTCCTTAGCTCAGAGGACTCCCCTTCCTGGAAATAAGCTTCTCTCGATCTCCGTGATGAAGGTGATGAACATCCTGGACTATGAACAGCGCATGGTCTTCCTCCAGACCGACAACGACCACTTCCTCCTCCCGAATCCGCCTTTGACAACCATAAATAATATTCGGGATATGGAAAATCTACAAATGGCTACGGAGGCACATAGATGAGCACGGATATCAGCTAGATTGGCTCCACCAGGTCACAGCCCCCTCTGTAACACCCCAAACTAGGCGGATATTACAGTGCCGTGGACCCCCGACTGGGACCCACCAGGCGAATGAAAAAGGATGAATTACACAGGGTAAATGTAGTACCGAACCACATTACAACATCAATTACTCCGATTAGGAGTTTCATACAACACACCCAGGATAAAATAGAATACATGTGTATCTTATGTGAGGATAAAATACACAACACTGAATGAAACGAGTATTCAAACGGAATGTCTGCAGCGGAATAAATAAAGGAAACATAAATGACTGAATAAGTGACTGAACAGACTGGGGCCCCCTTCTAGTATCATTAGGACTCCTCGCCGTCAACATGCTCTCCCTGTGCCTTTGCCTTGCCATGACCTGAGAAACAAATATCCCCAAACGGGGTCAGTTATACAGAACAACAATCCTCCAGAGTTGAATAAACACAATCATATAATTATGTAGTATAAACCACAAGTTCGATTAAAACGAAGCGGTTAAATTATAACCCAATCTTGTTGAAAACATACGCAATCAAACATGCTGTATGAATCAACTAACAGTACGGCTCAAAGGGTGGCGCCACACTACGCCCGGGATGGAAATGTGTCCGTGCACAAGCCACCAACGAGTATCGATCGAATACCCGCGTGGTCTTGTACCTAATCAGTCTCACGAAGCAATCGACTCGTGTGCACCGTCCAATGTGAGGCCAACAACCAACACACGACATAAATGTGCCCGACATGAAAATCCTACACATACCAACCGCACGCCAGTATGACCCGGAATGCCACGATATAACAAAAGTGACATCGGAAACGAATAATGACTCACCGAGATAAAATGATAGTGAAATGAATGATAGCTCAACAAAATGATTGGAACCGTCGTTCCTTGTGACTGAAGTGATTGATTGACAATGACACGTTTTAATACGGTTAACACAATGATGAATGAGTTACGATTATGAATGAACAACAACAAAAGGAAATGAATATCCTTATAACCGAGTAAGAATTAACTTACACAATACCGGTGACAATTATCCTTCCACGAACAACGTCCTAATTGAGATATCGGTCGCTCGAACAACCTTGAATTATACAATATCCAACAACTCGTTCAATATACGAATCAAACACGAATATAACGAACTCAAAACGTCGATACGTTTAAACTAAGTTCATTGGGGCATTATATCGAATACGTTGTGGCCAAATTCCGATTGTTTACAATCAAATCTCAATGAACCACTATCAAATCCCCCAAGAGGTGTTTCAAACCAATAAACACCTTCCAAATGATCAATAATCCGAAATGAATATCCGAAAACGTGATTATAACGACAATTAATCGAAAACCCCCAATTTCAACTCGATAATCAAAGTTTTCTTGAATAATCATTCGATAATCCATTGAATCCTTATACAACTCATAATCATATACATATCCCTTCATATAACATGATTATAATGTCCAAAACATCATAACTCAACATAGAATCGAAATCCAAGGTGTCGAAGAAATTACCTCTTGAATATCCAATCACTTCGATCCGAAGAACACGAGTTTAATCGAGTATCCAAGCTTCCCAAATGATTGAAGGTGATGAAAAATACACACTCAAATGATAATTGATGAAGAAAACTCTCCCTCAAGCTTCTCTCTCTCGTAAAAGGTGGAAAAAACTGGAAGGAATGAGCTGAAATGCTCAAAAAATGAATTTATAGGGGTTGACTACCCTGCCGGACACGGCCCGTGCCGATCGGCACGGTCGTGTCGCACAGCTGGCCGACAGGGACTCGACCGTGTCCTGCTTGACACGGTCGCGGCGCGGAGGGCCTTCCGACGATGACCCGTCCGTCCGGCGACTTCGGCATGACTCGACTGCGCTGCACGACACGGCCGCGCGGCGTGGCGCGGGTTCTGGCTTATCCGGAAGGGTTTGACTCGGCCGTGCCAAACGACACGGTCGAGTCCTGTGGGCAGATACTTCGGCATTTCCGGACGAGTACGGCACGGGCCGTGTCGGACGACACGACCGAGTCCGGTCGGCAGTGATCGGCCAAAAGCTGAAAAATGAGCGGGTGAGCTAAAACGACCATAACTCTCTCGTCCGAACTCCGATTGACTCACCGTTTGAACCATTGGAAAGCTAACTCGATGCTCTATAATATTGCAACGATTTAGAATTTTTGGAGTTACCAAAAATTAATGGTGATCTAACAAAGTCGAACTCCTATGAGGAAAGTTGAAACAATGAACAATAACGATACACAACTCGAAGTTTTTCCGAACGGTGAACACGGTGAAAGAACATGATTGATGAATGATTATAATTGAGTGAAAATACACTGAGTGACAATTACAGACTGATAATTACTGAATGAAAATGAATGAATTACAACCGGGTATTACATACACCCCCCCTTAAAAGAGTTTCGCCCCCGAAACTAAGGGTCAAACAACTCGGGATAACTCTCCCGCATATTCTTCTCGGTTTCCCAAGTGGCCTCTTCGACTCCGTGTCTAGACCACTGAATCTTGACCAAAGGGATCGTCTTATTTCTCAATTGTTTGATTCGCCGCTCTAAGACTCGTATAGGATGCTCCTCATATGAATGGTCGTCGGCGATTTCGATTTCGTCGAACTGCAGTATGTGACTCGGGTCGGCAACATACTTTCGCAACTGAGAGACATGAAACACATTATGAATTCGGCTCAAAGCCGGAGGTAAAGCCAATCGATAAGCTAACTCGCCTACTCGATCCAAAATTTCAAACGGTCCAATGAATCTCGGACTCAACTTCCCCCGTTTTCCGAAACGGAAAATACCTCGACTCGGGGATACCTTGACCAAAACATGGTCACCCGTCTCGAACTCTAGTGGTCGACGACGATTATCCGCATATGATTTCTGTCGACTCTGAGCTGTTAACATACGACTCTTGATCAAAGCTACCTTCTCCCGGGCGGCTATAAGCATATCGGGCTCGGTGCCGATTGATTCTGACAAGTCATCCCAACACAAAGGAGATCGACAACGACGACCGTACAAGGCCTCGTAAGGTGCCATCTTAATGGAAGCATGCCAACTATTATTATACGTGAACTCGATCAACGGTAGTTGGGCTTCCCAATCGTCCTTCCAATCGAGGACGCAAGCTCTCAACATGTCCTCTAATGTCTGAATAGTCCTCTCTGATTGTCCGTCGGACTGAGGATGAAAGGCAGTACTGAGATTAAGCTGAGTTCCCATAGCACGATGAACTGATTTCCAAAAATGAGACACAAATCGACCGTCACGATCGGAAACGATACTCTTAGGAGTACCGTGCAGTCTCACTATCTCCTTGATGAATAACTGGGCCAGTCTCTCGGGACCCCACGTATCCTTGATCTCAAGGAAATGAGCTGATTTAGTTAAGCGGTCCACAATCACCCAGATCGTATTCATGCCACGACGACTCGTCGGCAAACTCGTGATGAAATCCATAGAAATGTCTTCCCACTTCCACTCTGGAATAGGGAGAGGTTTCAGCATACCCGCCGGTCGCTGATGTTCAATCTTGACTTGTTGGCAAGTTAAGCATCTCGAAACAAATTCCGCGACTTCTCGCTTCATATTACTCCACCAGTAATTTTGTTTCAAGTCTTTATACATCTTGCTAGACCCCGGGTGAACAGAATAAGGGGTAGCATGAGCTTCTCTCAAAATAGAGTTTTTCAACTCGTCATTCGCCGGTACGCACAACCGGTTCTTAAACCTCAAAAGTCCATCCTCGTGGACCACGAATCGTGGGCTTTCCTGAGCCACATCCTCACGGATGCGCAACAATGAAGGGTCCGAACTCGATTCTCTCGATTACTTCCTCAAGTGACGATGAATTCTCTAACATACAAAGTTGTCCCCGACTCACTGGCTGCACTCGATCTCGGTCTAAGGAATTCTCGAAGCTCCTTCGAATCATTAAACGAGTAAGCATCTGCTCCTGAACGGACTTACGACTCAAGGCGTCGCGACAACGTTCGCCTTGCCCGGTGGTAAAGGATCTCAATATCATAATCCTTGATTAGTTCTAACCACCGCCTCTGCCGCATATTTAACTCCTTCGAGTAAATATATACTTTAAACTTTTATGATCGGTGAAAATCTGACAGGTGACGACATATAGGTCCTCAAGCCAGATTTTCAAAGCGAACACAACTGCAGCAAGATCCAGATCGTGAGTCGGATAATTAATCTCGTAAGGTCTCAATTGCCGTGAAGCATAAGCAATAACCTTCCCATTCTGCATGAGTACACATCCGAGACCCTGTCTGGACGCATCACTATAAACCACAAATCCTCCGTCCCCTGTGGCAAGGAAAGTACAGGTGCTGACATTAATCGGCTCTTGAGTTCCTCAAAACTCCGTTGACACGCGTCGGACCACGTGTATTTCTTATCCTTCCGCAAAAGGTTCGTCAAGGGTTGAGCGATTTTAGAAAATCCCTCCACAAATCGCCGATAATAGCCCGCTAATCCGAGAAAACTTCGGATCTCCTTAACATTCTTCGGAGGTAACCAGTCTCGGATAGCCTCCGTCTTCTGAGGGTCGACACGAACTCCGTCCGATGAAATTACATGTCCGAGAAAAGTCACTTCGGGCATCCAGAACTCACATTTGGAAAACTTTCCATAGAGTTGCTCTCGTCTCAACACGTCGAGAACCTGATGTAGATGAATCTCGTGTTCCTCTCGGTTACGAGAATAAATCAAAATGTCATCGATGAAGACAACAACAAACCGATCCAAAAAGTCGATGAAGACCCGATTCATTAGCTCCATGAATACCGCAGGTGCATTAGTTAGCCCGAACGGCATAACTACGAACTCATAATGACCATAGCGTGTTCGAAACGCCGTCCTCGCGATATCCGACCCTCGAATCCGCAGCTGATGATATCCAGATCTTAAGTCGATCTTGGAAAATACTGAAGCTCCCTGAAGTTGATCTAAAAGGTCATCGATACGGGGTAAAGGATACTTATTCTTGATTGTCACCCTATTCAACTCCCGATAATCGATACGCAAGCGAAAAGAACCATCCTTCTTTTTGACAAACAGCACTGGTGCTCCCCACGGGGACGCACTCGGTCGGATATACCCTTTCTCGAACAATTCCTCAAGTTGATTCTTCAACTCCTGCATTTCGGTCGGGGCCATCCGGTATGGTGCCTTCGATATCGGAGACGTACCAGGCTCCAACTCAATCGTGAATTCCACATCTCTCTGTGGAGGCAAACCAGGTAACTCGTCTGGAAAAACATCGGTATATTCCCTTACTACCGGAATATCCGACAACATTACTGATGATTCCTCGGTTTTGGTCATATAGCACCAATAACCGACACATCCTTGACTGAGTAATCGCACTGCTTTCATCAAATTAATGACTTTACCAGAACAGCCGGGATTACCTCCCTGAAAAACACATTCAACCCCATCGTCTGAAATGATAGTGACCATACGCTTACGGACACTAATGATGGCATCATGACGATCCATCCAGTCAATACCCAAGATGACGTCGTCCCTCGGCAAATCTACTACGATTAGGTCCGCTGGCCATACACGACCATGAAACTGAATCGGACAATTCTGAATCTCACGATTACCGATAGTTCGTCTACCGTCAGGTAGGCCGATGACATAAGGCTCACAACTAGTAGCACTACCCAGACGTAGTCTACGCAAACATGACTCGGAAATGAATGAATGCGATGCACCAGTGTCAAAAAGGGTACACACAGGTTGAGATAGAATATCGAGTGTACCTGAGATCATCCGGGCCTCTGGATCGTCGGTCTTCTTCATCTCATAAATTCGGGCTTTCCGCCCAGAGCCGACGCTCCGTCGATAGCTCTTGGCTCCGCCTTTAGCTCCTGTCGTCTTGAACGACGCCGACCGAGTGGCCCGATTCTCGCACCAATGACCTGGGGCCTGAGATGACGCCGGAGTAGGTTTAGAGTCCCTTCGACAAAAACGGGCCCTATGCCCAGCAATCCCACAGTTGTGGCACGTGACAGACTGTTTCGGACATTTGGTGCTGAAATGACCCTGTTCCTCACAGTTGAAACAGGTGATGGCCGAACTGGCCGCTCGTGACTGAGATTCCGCGGGTTTAGACGCCGTGGGAGGTCGCTCAGAAAAAGTAGAGCCCGCACGTGGTTTCTTGAAAGTGGCCTGACTCCCGTCAGACTGATTACGGTTCTTAGATTTCTTGCCAGCAGATGAAGGTTGTTGTTTAGCAATCTCTTTGGCAGTGAGCTCGTAAGTAAGAGCTTTCTCAATGAATTCAGCCAACGTGGTACAATTATGATTAAGCAGTTGTAATCTCATACGGGATTTCAGCCTCTTGCTGAAATACTTAATCTTATCCGCCTCGGAATGGATGATAGATGAGGCGAACGGAAGAAGTTCCTGAAATTTCTCGGCAATGGCGAGAACATCCTCGTCTGTTGAGGGGTCGGGGGTGAGTAATTCTGACAGCTTGGCCTCTCTGAGTGGGGCCGGATAATATCTCTCCATCATGAGAGTCTTGAATTGCTCCCAAGTACATGATCCTTCGGTGGGCTTCAACGACAACCACCAAGAATGGGCGCTCTTACCCAGATAGTAGGCCGCAACTGAAACTTTGTGTCCTTCGGGACACTCTACCATCGCGAATAGCTTCTCGAAGTGTTCGAGCCAATGAACAATATCCGCCGGCTCAGATGAGCCTTCAAAAGTAGGTGGCCTTTGGCGAGAGATGTCGCCGATGATACTGCTCACATTCCTCTCTTGCCTCTGAGGTGGCGGCGGAGGAGCCTGTTGATTTTGAGTAGTGGAGTTATGCATCGTCTGCATCAGCTGTGTCATCTGGGTCATTTGGGCCATCATGCCCTGCATAAAAGCGAGTGGGTCAACCCGAACACCTTCTGACTGAGCGGTGTCCCGAGTACGACTCCCTGATAGAGAATGATCACGTCCAGGTGAATGAGTAGCAGCGTCGCTGCTAGATGAATTAGCATTATTCCTCGCATTCGCACGTGTATTCACACGAGCTCTCGGGATTCGGCCCGCACCACGGCCTCGTCCTCCTCGTCCTCTGCCAGCTCTTTCCATACTGAAGTGGAAAGTTACATGATGATTAAATCTCCCACATGAATATCACGTTATGATTACGTCATTAAATGATGAAAATGAGCATACACGTTCTAACACAATGATTATATGAATGATTAACTGAGGTGACATGATTATCTGATGAAACTATTGAAATGATTATCTTGAACAAGTTAACAAGATTAATGATATGATCATCCAGATCAACAATCGAGTAATGAAATGAATTGAGTGATTAATGAGTTAAAATGACCGTCCTGGTCAAAATGAAAATGATGTTTGAGGATTGTTAACTGATGCATTATGAATGAATGATAATTGCCAGAAATTATACCATGGCGTAGAAGTCTTACAGTTCTTTCGGTCTGATTGGCTCAAGATTCGCACAGTCACACGTGACGCGAAAGTCCAATGATACTAGTCTGATGACGATGATTTCAAATGAGACATGACTCGGAAGGTAGTATTCAAAACCACGCTCCGATACCAACTCTGTAACACCCCAAACTAGGCGGATATTACAGTGCCGTGGACCCCCGACTGGGACCCACCAGGCGAATGAAAAAGGATGAATTACACAGGGTAAATGTAGTACCGAACCACATTACAACATCAATTACTCCGATTAGGAGTTTCATACAACACACCCAGGATAAAATAGAATACATGTGTATCTTATGTGACGATAAAATACACAACACTGAATGAAACGAGTATTCAAACGGAATGTCTGCAGCGGAATAAATAAAGGAAACATAAATGACTGAATAAGTGACTGAACAGACTGGGGCCCCCTTCTAGTATCATTAGGACTCCTCGCCGTCAACATGCTCTCCCTGTGCCTTTGCCTTGCCATGACCTGAGAAACAAATATCCCCAAACGGGGTCAGTTATACAGAACAACAATCCTCCAGAGTTGAATAAACACAATCATATAATTATGTAGTATAAACCACAAGTTCGATTAAAACGAAGCGGTTAAATTATAACCCAATCTTGTTGAAAACATATGCAATCAAACATGCTGTATGAATAAACTAACAGTACGGCTCAAAGGGTGGCGCCACACTACGCCCGGGATGGAAATGTGTCCGTGCACGAGCCACCAACGAGTATCGATAGAATACCCGCGTGGTCTTGTACCTAATCAGTCTCACGAAGCAATCGACTCGTGTGCACCGTCCAATGTGAGGCCAACAACCAACACACGACATAAATGTGACCGACATGAAAATCCTACACATACCAACCGGCACGCCAGTATGACCCGGAATGCCACGATATAACAAAAGTGACATCGGAAACGAATAATGACTCACCGAGATAAAATGATAGTGAAATGAATGATAGCTCAACAAAATGATTGGAACCGGCTGCTCTTGTGGATCAAGTGATTGATTGACAATGACACGTTTTAATACGGTTAACACAATGATGAATGAGTTACGATTATGAATGAACAACAACAAAAGGAAATGAATATCCTTATAACCGAGTAAGAATTAACTTACACAATACCGGTGACAATTATCCTTCCACGAACAACGTCCTAATTGAGATATCGGTCGCTCGAACAACCTTGAATTATACAATATCCAACAACTCGTTCAATATACGAATCAAACACGAATATAACGAACTCAAAACGTCGATACGTTTAAACTAAGTTCATTGGGGCATTATATCGAATACGTTGTGGCCAAATTCCGATTGTTTACAATCAAATCTCAATAAACCACTATCAAATCCCCCAAGAGGTGTTTCAAACCAATAAACACCTTCCAAATGATCAATAATCCGAAATGAATATCCGAAAACGTGATTATAACGACAATTAATCGAAAACCCCCAATTTCAACTCGATAATCAAAGTGTTCTTGAATAATCATTCGATAATCCAATGAATCCTTATAAAACTCATAATCATATACATATCCCTTCATATAACATGATTATAATGTCCAAAACATCATAACTCAACATAGAATCGAAATCCAAGGTGTCGAAGAAATTACCTCTTGAATATCCAATCACTTCGATCCGAAGAACACGAGTTTAATCGAGTATCCAAGCTTCCCAAATGATTGAAGGTGATGAAAAATACACACTCAAATGATAATTGATGAAGAAAACTCTCCCTCAAGCTTCTCTCGTAAAAGGTGGAAAAAACTGGAAGGAATGAGCCAAATGCTCAAAAAATGAATTTATAGGGTTGACTACCTGCCGACACGCCCGTGCCGATCGGCACGGCCGTGTGTCGCATACCGCCGACAGGGACTCGACCGTGTCCTGCTTGACACGGTCGCGGCGCGGAGGGCCTTCCGACAGTGACCCGTCCGACAGCGACTCGGCATGACTCGACCGTGCCAGACGACACGGTCGGGCGTGCTGGGCAGTCGGTTCTGGCTTATCCGGAAGGGTTCGACTCGGCCGTGCCAAACGACACGGTCGAGTCCTGTGGGCAGATACTTCGGCATTTCCGGACGAGTACGGCACGGGCCGTGTCGGACGACACGACCGAGTCCGGTCGGCAGTGATCGGCCAAAAGCTGAAAATGAGCGGGTGAGCTAAAACGACCATAACTCTCTCGTCCGAACTCCGATTGACTCACCGTTTGAACCATTGGAAAGCTAACTCGATGCTATATAATATTGCAACGATTTAGAATTTTTGGAGTTACCAAAAATTAATGGTGATCTAACAAAGTCGAACTCCTATGAGGAAAGTTGAAACAATGAACAATAACGATACACAACTCGAAGTTTTTCCGAACGGTGAACACGGTGAAAGAACATGATTGATGAATGATTATAATTGAGTGAAAATACACTGAGTGACAATTACAGACTGATAATTACTGAATGAAAATGAATGAATTACAACCGGGTATTACACCCTCGACCGAAATGTTCGACCTCGGCGCATTATGGATGAAGATAGATCCGAGAGGATGGAAGAGGAGGAGGCTTATGAAAGAGACCCGGATGATGAGGAAGTAGAAGAGAGCAAAGAAGAAGAAGAAGAAAGCACGAGACATCAGCCCGAGACGTCAAGGCAGGCCGAAATTGGACGTGCCCCCTCGCGCCCAACATTAAGGGAGGAGTTTGTGGCCTACCGAGAGGAGGCTAGACGGGAGTGACGCGAGATATTGTCTCTTGTGAGACAAATGCACGAGTGGCATGTGCAGCAAGGCCACTTCCCTCCGCCCCACCAGTAAACCGGTCGTAAGTATTTCTTGACCAATGAAATTCTTTTGTTTAAATACTATACCCCCTTCGTTCGTATATTCTTTAATTCAAGTTTGGAGGGGGATTGGTCAAGAAATACTTCATTACTCTTGTTTTTATTTGTTTTCGGATACTATTTTGCTTGTTTGCTTATTTTTGGTTGTTTTGAACATTTTGTACTTATTTGTGGTGTGTCTTTAATTGGTGTGTTTTGAGCATTTTTGCACTTATTTGTGGTGTGTTTATTTTGCAAACTTGATAGAAACTTTGAAGTGTGAATTTTTTTGGAATGCCTCGGGATTTATTTCGTTATTTTGATATACAAATCGAGGATAATTTGTTGAGGAAAAATTGTTGATAATCGAAATGGGTGTGAAATTGAATAAGTGGTTTTAATATCTTGGAGGTATGAACAAACCTACTTGTGAGCTATCGAGCCTTCGTGCATTTTCTAAAATGCAAGTTTCATTGTCGAGTGTTTCATTCTTGATTTAAGACTCTAGAACTTGCCTTGGTATCTTGTTTAAAACCACTGGTGTGTGTGTGCAAATTGAGTGAAAATGATTTTTGGCGCCTTTGATCCTAACCCTTCGATTTTGGCCAACCCAACATTTGATCATTCCTTAAATAAACCCCATTGAGGTCATTATCTGTTTCATTTTTAAACCACATATCGAGCTTTCCATTACTATAATCCTTCGATCCATACTTGAGCGATTAGAAAATATTTTTGACGTGGATACTAAGATTGTGGTGACATTGGGTGATATACATATTGTTGGGAGTGTTGAATTGGTGAAAATAATTACTCCGCTATTTTTGGGAACTTAGTAACCGGGTGTATTCATGTGACCCATGTTTATATTCGCGTAAAATGGATCCCTTAGATATGAGTATGCTTGGAAGCAGTTGTGTATGTTTTGATCCTAGTAACCGGGTGTATTCATGTGACCCATCGTTTACATTCGCGTAAAACGGATCCGAAAACAACCCAAGCCAAAAAAATCGGAGCAATAAGGAGGGTTTGACGCTGCGTTTTTCACTTTCGATAGTGCTTGTTACAAGTGGTTCATAATTAAGGGGATAAAAGAAGGAAACTTCAAGATTGAGCTTCTAAAGCGAATATGGTGATATAGTTCTAAAAATTGCTCAAGTCAAGTCACTTTAGCTATATTTATCCCACCTCGACCCAAGCCTACATTACAAGCCGAGTAAAGCCCTTTTTGATTCACGAAAATATTGCATACACAAAACAGTGGTAGAGATGAAGACGATTGGCAAGCCTATGGGGTTTCTTATTTCATTGAATGAGTTTCGAGCGTTTACTTACCCCTATCACTTTGAGAGTGAGTGAATACACTTGACCGGTGAGGTTTATATTGCCAAGTATTGACTATGATGTTAAGAAAGCACCCCAGAGGTTTGAAAACTTTGTAGAACTCGACTTATTTTACTTGTGAGTATTGATGAAATTTTCGAAGAGGTCCTTTGAGGTATTTTGATAGTTGAGTTCCCCTTTGTGAGTGATTATTTTAAAATGCATTGCTCGGGACGATCAAAGTTCAAGTTTGGGCGGATTTGATGAGTCGATTCTTGATTGACTCATTCTGTTCTTTCTAGTCGTGTTTTTGTTTGCTTTTTAGTATTTTTGTTCTCTTTTATGCGTGGTGTGTTGTGTTTTTAATTTATAGGTATCCAAGCGAAGATTGTGGTGAAATATGCGCTTTCATAGCTAATATTGGAGTTTATGACGATCAAAAGCTAAAACGGGGCCTAAAACGACAAAAGATTGAAGCAGTATCGGTCGAATCTTCTAAATTCCAGAATCTCCACTCCGAATTGAAATGTGTTCTCCTTTGATATAAATTCCTCGTGAAATTAGCTTCGAAACGGTATATCATATGCTAAAATCCAAGGTGTATTGATACAAGAACGAGGGATCAAGCCGAAAAAGACCAAAAACCGGAAGAAAACAACTCGGTCGTGCCATATAACACGGCCGGGTCTCTTTACAGTTAAAAAGGGCTTTTCCTGAGCAGTACAGCACGACCGTGTCTTCAATGACACGGCCGGGCCCCTATCCAGATGGTTTTGCATTTTCAAGATGCATTTATTACCTACGAGTCCGCGACGTAAGGTTTTTCCTCCTTTTCAGAGTAGTACGACACGGCCGTGTCCCAGGACACGGGCCGTGTCACTTTTCGGTTCATGTCACTTTCCTTGACATTTTTTCACTATTTTGAGCCTTTTCTTGATACTTTTGGCTATAAAAAAGGAGGTGGTGACCCTTGATGAGATATGCTTATCTTGTGGAAGATATTCTTGGGTGAAAAACACAAGATTGAGGGAGAAAACCCCAAAACTGAGGAAAAAGGGAGGTCATTTCATCATCTTCTTTGTATGTTCTTGGAGTAAAAAATACATTTGTGAGATATAATAATTCCTTGTATCATTTTGATGTGAGTTCTTGAAAGAAGATCATCAAACCTTCATCGGGAATTCAATTTCGGCATTTACAAGGGAAGTTTCTACCATGTTTTGTTTTACAATTTCCATTATTATTGTTGAAATAATCATGTGTAGCTAATCATTTCATATGAGTTTTTAGATATAGCCACACACATGTTATCGATTGTTAGTTCCTTTTGATTTTTCGGGTAAAAGTTTGGGATTGTTCCTCTTGTTCGTTCTTCGTATAAGAACTTTTGATTTAGATCATCAAACCTTTTTCATTGTTGTTATTATTATTCAAAACGAGGGTTTTTATCGGTCTTCGCCATCAAACGGTCCGGTAGAAGTGATTGTAAATGTTCTCGAGCTTTTTCGCGCGATCTTTTAACGATTTACCTCATCAAAAGTAGTCGGTTAATTGATTGTTAGTAAGGGATTCATCCCCATCAAATGAGGCTACCTTATTTTCGTTGAGAACAATCGTGATTTTTAGAATTACCGCCATGAAACGGATTTCTTTTAATCGTGAGCAATCGATAATTCCAAACCTTATTTATTTGAGTATCGGAACTAATAATTGATTACGTGTGTGTGGGTGACTCTAAATTCCCATATCAATCTCATTATTGTTATCTCTCATTTATCCGACGATCAAATTGGTGTTGTTATCACTTAGTTTATTTTAATTTTATGCGTTAGTATTATAATCCAATCGAACCAATGATGTATTTTAATTTATTATACTTTTGTTCATTCAACTATTTGCCGAACAATATCGAACTTTAAACCGTTTCCAATTCCTCGAGAGATCGACCTCGGAGTTACTTGACGCTTCCTACAAAAGCGATTCGTACACTTGCGAGTATTTAATTTGTCCATCAATATTCATTCCTTTCGTTGTTGTTCATTCATAATTATAACTCATTCATATTGTATTAACCGTATCGAGACTTGTCATTGTCAATTAATCACTTCAGTCACGAGGAACGACGGTTCCAATCATTTCATTGAGCTATCATTCATTTCATTGTCATTTCATCTCGGTGAGTCATTATTGATTTCGATGTCACTTTTGTTATCTCATGGCATTCCGGGTCATACTGGCGTGCCGGTTGGTATGTGTAGGATTTTCATATCGGGCACATATTAAGTTGTGTGTTGGTTGTTGGCCTCACATTGGACTGTGCACACGAGAAGATCACTTCGTGAGACTGATTAGGTACAAGACCACACGTGTATTCGATCGATACTCGATGGTGGCTTGTGCACGGACACATTTCCATCCCGGGCGTAGTGTGGCGCCACCCTTTGAGCCGTACCATTAGTTGATTCATACAGCATGTTTGATTGCATATGTTTTCAATAGGATTGGGTTATAATCTAACCGATTCATTTTTAATCGAACTTGTGGTTTATACAGCATATATGATTGTGTTTATTCAACTCTTGAGGATTGTTGTTCTGTGTAACTGACCCCGTTGGGAGATTTTGTTTTTCAGGTCATGGCAAGGCAAAAGCACGGGAATAGAACGTTGACGGCGAGGAGTCCCAGTGATACTAGTAGGGGCCCCCAGTCCTTTTCATTCACTCGTGTTTTCCTTATTTTATTTCCGCTGCAGACTTCCATTTGAATACTCATTTTATTCAGTGTCGTATGTTTTATCTTCATATAAAATATACATGTATTCTGTATTATCTTGGGTGTGTTTTATAAAACTCCTCATCGGAGTAATTAATGATGTAATGTGGTTCGGTACTACATTTACCCTGTGTATTTCATTCATTTTCACTCGCCTGGTGGGTCCCAGTCGGGGGTCCACGGCACTGTAATATCCGCCTAGTTTGGGGTGTTACACCCAACAGTTCCATAATATCCCGATTAAATACAAATCCAAACAACCCAAACCAATCAATCACGAATTCAAAACCACAACACGATTCATAATCCGATAATCATATCAATAATCAAATTAAACCAATAACAAGGGTCTAAACATCACCGATTCCAAATTCGATCTTAAATACGAATATGAGTTTCCTCCTTGTAAATTCATAATAAAAACCAATTACCGATTATCATCATCAATCTGGACAATCCGGTTAGTTCAACATTATAGATAATCATATTCCAAGGATTTCAAATAACTCAATCATTCGATTTGAACACTTGTTCAACACGTATGAACTTCCCAACTTAAAGATGAATAATAATCTCATCAACCTCGGAATCATATTCGTATTCCTATACGAAAATGTACCAAAACACATAACTTAGTTCTAAATATGAATATTCCATATTCATATCCAAAACACCAACACCTCTTAAACACATTCATCATATCAATGAACAATTCATATCGATATTAAGGATTTCATAACATACTCGATTCCAACTTCAATTCCAAATATGAATCAACAAGACTCATTCTTGTTCACATTCGTATATTCATATAAACAAATACCGGTTATTATCATGAATAATCGTATTCCAAAATTAACCGTAAACTTTATAATTATCCGTCCACCTCATACGGCTCGATAGTATTCCAATTATGTATGGATCAAATGTTCTTTTGCCATGCAAATTTGAATTCATACCTTCAATTCAATCTCATAATCCGGTGATCTCAATAACAGTTGATTCAAGTACGAAGCAGGTATAATCAACATATTCAATTCCGAATTCAAACTTAAATTCAACATGATATGATTACCCCTTGTTCATATATATCAATATCATGCCAAACTACACTTAGGATCCTTCGACTCATATGAACACATCGTATACCATCAAGACCATACGAAAGATCAAATCACCATTCACATAACTTGTCCCTTAACATCCATAATCATCATCACTTATGTCAACATTCCATGTTCATATCTAAAACATAAACACTTGAAATATATACTCATCATAATCATCATCTTCTTCAATATATACCTCATATATCATCAAGAAGTACAACAATAATACCATAACCATCATAGTCAAAACATAAACCATCGTATCCTTCAACATATAGTTCATATAGCCTCAAGAATCGTAACAACAAGATCATAATCATCTTCATACGAATCATTCATCAACAATAACATCAAAATCCGAATTCAAGGAGAGGATTATCCAACATATCTCTTAGAAGATGAATAATACAATCAAACACTTCAAGAATCATTGATATCTTCGTATCCAAGCCTAAAATCCATGCTCCTAAGCTCATAACCAAGTTAAAAGTGTCTATAACACACTTAGAAGTGAAGAAGGATGGATTTGGAGAGGAACATCTCTTTTTGGTTCGTGAGAAAATGAAAGACCACACTTCATTTTATAGACTGCACTCTTCATTACGTACGTTAAGGCCCTCACTTAACGTATGTAATATATCTTAACGTACGGTATACATCATCCATAGCGTATGTAATACTTAGTCATAACTCACTGTCTCATTTCGTTCAATGCCTTACGTACGTAACCCTTGCTCCATAGCGTACGTAATACGTATGTTGACTTGCTACTGTAAAAGCTCATATTACATACGTAATACACCATGCATAGCGTACGTAGTACGTAGTTGACTTGCCCATGCACGTTCTTTGATGAAATATGCCGACCACGGGTCCCACCTGTCGGCCACATGTTCGATTCCTCTTATTACGTACATAATGCCTTAGCCATAACGTACGTAACAGTAGCAACTTAGCGCACGTAAGTCCTTAAGCTTAGCGTACGTTAAGGGCTCAATACTTAGCCAAATCCAACTGTTCCGATCCGTCTCGACATACTGGATACATATACACACATATTGAATACATATACTGGATCCAATAATATTCTCATATGATATACCTGATGTCCAAATTAGTTCAACCTGATACACCATATCCTCAATATAACTGTCAGTCAAACACGTCAATTACACAAGTATAACTGTCTCGGTTCTCAGTTTTTTTTATCCATACTGTATAGACACCAAGCTATGCAGTATATCTTAGATAAAATAACGTGAAAAATTTATACCGAAAATCCGGGATATTACAACTTCAACGTCTTAATGACCTTTTATCGATGTTTCGTGGGACATTCTAGACTTGCCGATCAAACTGTGACTAGATTGTTTGATCGGCCTTGAAATTCACAATTCTTATTTCGATTATATTATTAGACAATTCATAATATAAATGGAGTACCACAAGCGAGTCAATAAAAACAAACGTGGACCTTTCTCGAAGGGGTTGCGCGCAAGGACCGATTTTGATCAGTCACCATAAATTTCAAAAAAAATCCAAAAATTCTAGAATTTTACATCATTGTAAATTATTGAGTTAGATTTCCAATGGAATAAACAGAGATCCATTCCAAGTCTGATCGACTAAGTTATGGTCGAAACAAGACAAGGATGTCAGTGGGTCGTGGCGAAATCACTAAATTACCCTCATAACCAACCTTATGGTTCCTTGGGCAAACATGGCGAATTTCAGACATTCTTCAACATAAGGAACAGAGGACTTAGGCCCTCACCTTGGGATTTAATTTTGGCCCATTTTCGAGTAGCTTAAATGCGTAATCAACGTCCGAGAACCAAATTAGCAAGTCCTCTTCAGCCGATTTTAGCGGTTTTCGCCGGATTGGAGGTAATCTGGCCATGAAACCTAAATTTATTTTTCTATATTCTTGATGAATTGTTGTTTAGAATTTATAAATAATTATATATCTAGTATCCTGGAGCTGTTCTTATCGATTCTAGCAGAAAGGAAATTAAATCTTTCGTTCGAATCACCGTAACCGGATACCATCCGTGAAGTGTCCGATAAAAGTTCCCTAAGGGATTCAATTAAGGTTTTTGCTGTTATTTAGATTAGACAAGTAGCCCTAATGTTGATTACCTCATATTATTCATTATAGGTATGAAATTCCAGGGTTTCGAACCCTAATTACAAACCATTTCAAACATTCTTGTCCCTAAACTTTCCAGACAAGTATTGATCGTACTTTATGTATAAATTGCAACTTAATATGTATTAACCTTGATTTTCGTATGGTTTTGTTCATGCTCTGAATTCAGAAATTCTATGTTGATATTTTAAAATGATTCGAAAATGATTTTTCAATCAAATTAACGACTCTTAGTGTTTGAAAATGATTTTGAAATAAAATGTGTTTCAAAAGGATTTCGAAAATATTTTTGAAAATTATTTGAGAAGGATTAGTATAAATACTTGATGACTGATCTTTATTACTGCTTTATAGAATAATATCATTTTATAAATAATTTATTGAGAATGCCTCGAAATGTTATTTCAAATGAGACTGAAAAGCAAAGTTGCCGAAAGTTTTGAATAATGATTTGAGACTTGCATCGTTAAATTATGTGACAACGTATTGTGAAATGTGGAATGATATGATTGGAACATGATATTTTTGAAGCTGTACCAATATTGTGAAATTGTGGTTTGTGGTCGAGTAAATCCGGGGACTACCCTGACTAGGGCTCTGGGGTACGATGGGGTGCGAACCTCATATCACTGTACGGGTTATACAAACTGGTATGGTCTGACGAGTCCTCTGGGATACAATGGGGTGTGAACCTCATATCAGTATAACCCATGTGGTTATTGAAATGTGATATATGTATCATTCCAGAATAATGGCATGACATAGTACTGTTTATACGTTTGGATTGTGATGTTGTTGATGCATTTTTGCACACCGATATTGTTGTCACAATACTGTTGAGACGCTGGTACTTGATGAGAATACCCTTTTTCTTGATATACTAATACAATCAGTCATCACAATATTTGTTTTATTGCACGTTTCTTGATATTTCCTCAGGTAGACGTTGCCTTTTTATTCATATGTTTTGGTCTTGGTTTTTATATGTACTCGCGAGTACTGTTATTGTTGATGCTATGCCCGTGTGCGGGCTTAAGAACTGTCTTAGGGTTGTTATCTATATGTTAAGCTGGGTGTGACTGTGTCGTACTTCCAACCTTGCTGTTTGACGTCTGTTGTTCTGGTTTTATGTTTGACCTGATTGGTCGTTGTGTGTGTGTATGTGTGTTAAATAGGTCTCGCCTTGTGGATTCCCGAAATAGATCCACGGCGTTGTAACAGTTCCGACCCAAGACAGTGTTGTAACATCCTCAAAAGCATTATCTTTTCTAAACCATATTTCAGTCCATCTTTGATAATCTAACTTTCTCATTTCATCAACTAAGTCAAAGTGACCAACCGAGTCAGAATCTAAGTCACCACGACATGATACACAACCCCCACCATACACTTCTGTACCATTCGAATCCACAAATTGCCCACCATGTTGGGTGACCAATATAAAAGAAGTAGAACTTCGAAGCAATCATTAAATACTTCTATCACTGACCATGTAGAAAAAGTAAGCAATGTACCCTGATTTTTCAGTAAAGAGAAAATATTTCAACGAGGATTTGAATCTCCCCGTGAAAATTTTTAGAAAATTGGTACAAGAAGAGTCCGTACCTACCAGTCATTATTCAGTGAATATAAGAGACGCACAGCGGTGAAATTCAACTTTTCGATCATCTTCAAGCAGTGGGTGAAATGAATAACCCTAATTTTTTTCCTTTATGAGTTTATCTCCGCGGGTGAAATATGAGAGTTAAGCAAGGTCATACGGATGATTTAGAAAAGAGACGCCAGTTCATAAAACAATTACACGTCATTAAAAATACATCACGTAAAGGCCAGAGGATGTCAACGTGTTTAAAATCAAATTAAACAACATAAAGGTCGTGAATTTAGAATGCCATGACTAATTTTAAAATGACAAATAGTTTGTGTATTTTAAGCAAATTAACTGTAACACCCCGAAATATTCGGAATAATTACAGCGCCGTAAATCCTTTATATAAGAATTTACAAGGCTAATTTGAGAAATACGGAAAATAATACTAAAGTGTCATTAAGGTTAAAATTCAAAATCAGTTCAACAATTCAAATGAGTCCATTATTACAAAACATCCCCAAAACATCAACAACATATGCGTACTCAATTGAAAAATAACCAGAAAACAAGACAACATAATCCACATCACTGAGCCACTTCATCGTCATGTCGGTACTGTGGTTGCTTCCCCGCTCCTCGGCTACCTGAACATCAAAATAAATGTCCACCCCTGAAGGGGTTAGCAAAACGATGCTAGTACAAGTATCATAATACATAAATCAACAATGCATTATAAAACATACAAAACGGACTTCCGTCACCGGAATCCAACGATGCGAATCCTCACGATTCCATCAACACAATACAGGATAATTCAACGATCCAGCGCCCTCAGTATGGATCCCCATGATGATCCCGTCGGACCAACGCATGGTGGAAAACCCGCCCAACGATCCAGCGCCCTCATCATAGATCCTCATGACCCCATCGGATCATTTACAACATAAACAATGCAATTATGCATACACATATGCAAATCGATATGTTCATCGACATGAACAATCAAGAAATCAATCACGAATACCACGACAATTCAATCTCATGTTCAACAACATGAATAAACCATATGCATGATCAAAATTCCAATATTAACCAATTTCAAAATACGATACTTGTCTCAAAGATGGCAAGAATTAATACTCCCACGAATGTCACACGTCTTAAGGTCGCCGCCCCTCGATCGATCACCTTGTACAAGGGAATAACAAGGAATTCAATAAACCTCCCGAAACTAACGCACGAGTACCGAACGTGTTAAGTTATAATCGAGTTATCAATAACATACAATCAGTTCTCGGTCCTATTTTCCGACAAGTACTAAGTTTGGAAAAAGGCATGCGAATTCAAGAGATCATAACGGAACACAAAGTCGGTGTTTACAATTCCAAAGACATTCATCATATCATTATATCCCATGTTCCATACTCTAGTTTCGATTATTAACTCGAATGCTTGGTTCGGTTGCTACAACGATACATAACGAGATAATCACGTTCAATCTAGTTCTAGGTTAATTCAACTCTACGATTCTTGTTCTCCCGCGGGTAATTCTTCTTATCAAATTCTTCATCCAAAATTATTGTTCCAAATATCCTTTCATGGTTCTAATCATCCAAGAAGATTAACAACGAGTTCATCCAAGGCAAGAATTATAAGTGAACATACTTTACGTTCAACTTTACGAATTTATCTTACACAGGGGTAATCCTCAACACTTTGTTCATAAAAAGAGTGTTACGAAAGCATCAACAGGTGTGTTCATCTCATAAAATTTCATCCTTGAGGTTGATAAAGATTATGGCTCAACTATTTGTAACACCCCAAACTAGGCGGATATTACAGTGCCGTGGACCCCCGACTGGGACCCACCAGGCGAATGAAAACTGATGAATTTAATAATATAATTGTAGTACCGAACCACATTATATTACCAAGTACTCCGATGAGGAGCTTAAGTACAATACACCAGGACAATACAGAATACTAGTATATTTTATACGAAGATAAAATACACCACCCTGAATAAATAAACATCTCAAACGGAATTTGCAGCGGAAAATACAAATGACGGAAATGACTGAAATGACTAAAATGACTGAAATGACCGGAAAGACTGGGGCCCCTACTAGTATCACTGGGACTCCTCGCCGTCAACATGCTCTTCCCGTGCCTTTGCCTTGCCGTGACCTGAAAACAAAATCCCCCAACGGGGTCAGTTACACAGAACAACAATCCTCAAGGGTTGAAAATACACAATCATGATTTATCTGAAGTTATGAATTATCCTAAGTTATGAATTACGCTGAAGAGGAGTATCATAGTACGCCCGTAATGTTCTGTGCAAGTGTACAAGACAAATGACCGGACACACCCGTCCTTGTACCTAATTAGTCTCACGGAGTTAAGCTTTACCGTGTGCATGGTCCAATGTATCGGTGAACCCAATACATGACCATCGTATGCTCCACTAAAAATTCCATACATCCGCACCCGGCCACGCAATATGAACCCAGAAGGTCATATGAACGAGAATGACCACAATGAATACCAATGAATAATAATTCGACAAGTTCAAGAATGACTCACCGAAATGGAAATAACAGTGAAATGATTGATAACTCAATGAAATGATTGGAACCGTCGTTCCTCGTGAATGAAGTGATTATTCGACAATTATAAATCTCAATACGGTTAATACAATGATGAATGAATTATGATTATGAATGAACAACAACAAAAGGAATGAATATCCTTTTAACCGAGTAAGAATTAACTTACTCAACACAGGTGACAATTATCCTTCCACGAACAACGTCCTAATTGAGATATCGGTCGCTCGAACAACCTTGAATAACACAATTACCAACAATCCGTTCAACATACGAATCAAACACGAATATAACGAACTCAAAACGTCGATACGAGTAAATCAAGTTCATTGGGGCATTATATCGAACACTTTGTGGCCAATTTAGATTGTTTACAACCAAACCTCAAAAATACCAACATCAAATCCCCAAGAAGTGTTTCAAACCAACAAAACATCTTCAATACGATCAATAATCTAATATGAACATTCAAAATCATGATTACAACAACGATTAATCGAAAACCCCCAAATCCAACTCAATATTCAAAGTGTTCTTGAATAATCCTTCAATAATCCAATGAATAATCAAACATATCCATAATCATGCGTATATCACTTCATACAACATGATCTTAACATCCAAAATATCATATCTCAACACAAATCGAAAATCCAAGAGGTTTTATGAAAATTACCTTTGAAGATCCAAGCACTTTGATTCGAAGAACACGCGTTAGATCACCTATCCGGGCTTCACGATCGAAAGAAAATGAAGAAAATGAAACCCTCAAGTGATGGATGAAGAAAAGTTTCTCCCCTCAAGCTCTCTCTCGTATGGTTGAAGAAAAGGAAGAAAATGAGCTGATCACGCTCAAAAAAATGCAATTATAGAGTTGACTCCCCTGTGTGCCGCGGCCTGCAAGTGTGTGCGCGGCACAGGCCATCTGCCCGGTGGTCGGCACAGGCCGCGGCCCGACGAGTTTGCCGCGGCTGACTCGGCAGCAGCCGCGTCCGTCGGAATGTGCCGCGGCACAAGGTACAGAAGGGTTTGGCCGGAAATGCAACACGAGTGTGCCGCGGCCCGGACGGGTGTGCCGCGGCAGTGACTCGGCAGTGTGCCGCGGCCCTGCCGGCATGTGCCGCAGCACAAAAGTACAGAATGCTCGGCCAAAAACTGGAAAATGTCTGTGCCGCGGCGCACACTCCTTGTGTCGCGGCCCACACCCCCTTGGGTCCTAAAATGATGAAAAATGACCCGGGAAGGGAATAAAAGCAATAGGAATTGATATTTGGGAACAAATAACACGAATTGGAAGTACGGAAACCCCAAAACGGTGGTTCCAAGTAATGATTACAAGGGTTCGCCCAACAAAAACACGATTTGAACAATGAATAGATTTGAAATGACATGAATTCCAACGTCAACAACGACTAATGAATCAACTACAACAATCAAGATAATACTCTTGTCTCGATTCCCGAATAAGGTTGAAACAATGAACAATATCGATACACAACTCGAAGTTCTTCCGAACGGTGAACACGGACGAATGATTATTAACAAGTGAAAAATTACATAGTGACAATTATTGAATGAAATTACTGAATGATAATGACTGGATTACAACCGGGTATTACATACACCTCCCCTTAAAAGAGTTTCGTCCCCGAAACTAAGGGTCAAACAACTCGGGATAACTCTCCCACATACTATCCTCGGTTTCCCAAGTAGCCTCTTCGACTCCGTGTCTAGACCACTGAATTTTAACCAAAGGGATCGCCTTTTTCCTCAACTGTTTGATTCGCCGCTCTAAGACTCGTATGGGGCACTCCTCATACGAATGATCATCCGCGATCTCGATTTCGTCGAACTGAAGTATGTAACTCGGGTCGGCAACATACTTCCGTAGCTGAGAGACGTGAAACACATTATGAATTTGGCTTAACGCCGGAGGTAAGGCCAAACGATAACCTAGCTCGCCTACTCGTTCCAAAATCTCAAACGGTCCAATAAATCTCGGACTCAATTTCACCCGTTTTCCGAAATGGAAAATACCTCGACTCGGGGACACTTTGACCAAAACGTGGTCACCCATCTCGAACTCTAGTGGTCGAGGACGATTGTCTGCATAAGATTTCTATCGACTCTGAGCGGTCAACAAACGACTCCTGATCAAAGCTACCTTCTCACGGGCGGCTATAAGCATATCGGGCTCGGTGCCGATGGATTCTGATAAGTCATCCCAACATAAAGGAGATAGACAACAATGACCGTACAAGGCCTCGTAAGGTGCCATCTTAATCGAAGCATGCCAACTATTATTATACGTGAACTCGATCAATGGTAGTTGGGCTTCCCAATCGTCTTTCCAATCGAGGACACATGCCCTCAACATGTCCTCCAAAGTCTGAATAGTCCTCTCTGATTGACCGTCGGACTGAGGGTGAAAAGATGTGCTGAAATTAAGCTGAGTTCCCATGGCACGATCAACTGATTTCCAAAAATGAGATACAAACCGTCAGTCACGATCGGAAACGATACTTTTAGGAGTACCGTGCAGTCTCACTATCTCTTTGATGAACAGCTGGGCAAGTCTCTCAGGACCCCACGTATCCTTAATCTCAAGGAAATGAGCTGATTTAGTTAAGCGGTCCACAATCACCCAGATCGTATTCATGCCACGACGACTCGTCGGCAAACTTGTGATAAAATCCATAGAAATGTCTTCCCACTTCCACTCTGGAATAGGGAGAGGTTTCAGCATACCCGCCGGTCGCTGATGTTCAATCTTGACTTGTTGACAGGTTAAGCATCTCGAAACAAATTCTGCGACCTCTCGCTTCATATTACTCCACCAGTAATTTTGTTTCAAGTCCTTGTACATCTTGATAGACCCCGGATGAACAGAATAAGGGGTAGCATGAGCTTCTCTAAAAATTGAGTTTTTCAACTCATCATTCGTCGGTACGCACAACCGATTCTTAAATCTCAAAAGTCCATCCTCGTGGACCACGAATCTAGGGGCTTCCCTTGAGCCACATCTCACGGATGCGCAACAATGATGGGTCTGAACCCTGATTCTCTCTGATTGCCTCCTCAAGTGGCGATGAAATCTCTAACATGCAAAGTTGCCCTTACACTCGCTGAATCCAGACCTCGATCTCGGGTCTAAGGAATTCCTGTTGAAGCTCTTTCTGAAATGTTAAACGAGCAAGCATCTGTTCCTAAACAGACTTACGACTCAAGGCGTCGGCGACAACGTTCGCCTTGCCCGGGTGGTAAAGGATCTCAATATCGTAATTTTTGATTAGTTCCAACCACAGTCTCTGTCGCATATTTAACTCCTTCTGAGTAAATATATACTTTAAACTCTTATGATCGGTGAATATCTGACAAGTAACGCCATAAAGGTAATAACGCCAGATTTTCAAAGCGAACACCACGGCTGCTAGCTCCAGGTCGTGGGTCGGATAATTAACCTCGTAAGGTTTCAATTGCCGTGAAGCATAGGCAATAACCTTCCCATTCTGCATGAGTACACATCCTAGACCCTGTCCAGACGCATCACTATAAACCACAAATCCTTCCGTTCCTTGCGGCAAGGAAAGTACAGGTGCTGACATTAACCATCTCTTGAGTTCCTCAAAACTCCGTTGACACGCGTCGGACCACGTGTATTTCTTATCCTTTCGCAAAAGGTTCGTCAAGGGTTGAGCGATTTTAGAAAATCCTTCCACAAACTGTCGATAATAACCGGCTAATCCGAGAAAGCTTCGGATTTCCTTAACATTCTTCGGAGGTAACCAATCTTGGATAGCCTCCGTCTTCTGAGGATCAACACGCACTCCATCTGATGAAATTACATGTCCGAGAAAAGTCACTTCGGACATCCAGAACTCACATTTGGAAAACTTTCCATAAAGTTGCTCTCGTCTTAACACGTCAAGAACCTGATGAAGATGAACTCCGTGTTCCTCTCGGTTACGAGAATAAATCAAAATGTCATCGATGAAGACAACAACAAACTGATCCAAAAAGTCGATGAAAACCGGATTCATTAACTCCATGAATAACGCAGGTGCATTAGTTAGCCCGAACGGCATAACCACAAACTCATAATGACCATAGCGTGTTCGAAATGCCGTCCTAGCGATATCCGACTCTCGAATCCGCAACTGATGATATCCAGATCTTAGGTCGATCTTGGAAAATACTGAAGCTCCCTGAAGTTGATCTAAGAGATCATCAATACGGGGTAAGGGATACTTATTCTTGATCGTCACCCAGTTCAATTCTCGGTAATCAATACACAAGCGGAACGAACCATCCTTCTTCTTGACAAACAACACTGGTGCTCCCCACGGGGACGCACTCGGAGGGATATAACCTTTTTCGAACAACTCCTCAAGTTGGTTCTTTAATTCCTGCATTTCGGTCGGGGCCATCCGGTACGGTGCCTTCGATATCGGGGACGTACCGGGCTCCAACTCAATCGTGAATTCCACATCTCTCTGTGGAGGCAAACCAGGTAACTCGTCTGGAAAAACATCGGCATATTCCCTCACTACCGGGATATCCGTCAACATTACTGATGATTTCTCGGTTTTGGTCATATAGCACCAATAACCAACACACACCTGACGGAGTAATCTCACTGCTTTCATCAAGTTAATGACCTTACCAGAAGAGCCGGGATTACCTCCCTGAAACACACATTCGACTCCATCGTCTGAAATGATAGTGACCATACGCTTACGGACACTAATGATGGCATCATGACGATCCATCCAATCAATACCCAAGATGACATCGTCTCTCGGCAAATCTACTACGATTAGGTCCGCTGGCTATACACGGCCATGAAGCTGAATCGGACAATTCTGAATCTCATGATTTCCGATAATTCGTCTACCATCAGGTAGACCAATGACATAAGGCTCACAACTAGTAGCACTACCCAGACGTAGTCTACTCAAACATGACTCGGAAATGAATGAATGCGATGCACCAGTATAAAAAAGGGTACACATAGGTTGAGATAGAATATCGAGTGTACCTGAGATCATTCGGGCCTCTGGATCATCGGTCTTCTTCATCTCATAAATCCGGGGCTTGCTAGTCCCGGCACCGGACGCTCCCGTCTGATGACTAAAGGCTCCACCTTTATTCGCTCATGTCGTCTTGAATGACGCAGACTGAGTGGCCTGATTTTGAATAGCTGATTGTTTCGTGGCCTGAGATGACGTCGGAGTAGGTTTGGAGTCCCTACGGAAAAAACGGGCCTTATGCCCAGCAATCCCACAGTTATGACACGTGATAGTCTGCCTCGGGCACTTGGTGCTGACGTGACCCGGTTCTCCACAATTGAAGCAGGTGATGGTTGAGATGGCCGCTCGTGAATGAGATTCCGCGGGTTTAGACGTCACAGGAGGTCGCTCAGAAAAAGCAGATCCCGCACGGGGTTTCTTGAAAGTGGCCTGACTGCCGTCAGACTGATTACGGTTCTTGGACTTCTTGCTAGTAGATGAAGGTTGCTGCTTAGCAATCTCCTTAGCAGTAAGCTCATAGGTAAGAGCTTTCTCAATGAATTCGGCCAATGTGGTGCAATGATGATTAAGCAAGTGTTGTCTCATACGTGGTTTCAGCCTCTTGCTGAAATACTTAATCTTATCCGCCTCGGAATGAATGATAGATGAGGCGAACGGAAGAAGTTCCTGAAATTTCTCGGCAATGGCGAGAACATCCTCGTCTGCTGAGGGGTCGGGAGTGAGTAATTCTGATAGCTTGGCCTCTCTGAGTTGGGCCGGATAATATCTCTCCATCATGAGAGTCTTGAATTGATCCCAAGTACATAATCCGTCGGTGGGCTTCAACGATAACTACCAAGAATGAGCGCTCTTACCCAGGTAGTAAGCCGCAACTGAAACTTTGTGTCCTTCGGGACACTCTACCATAGCAAATAACTTCTCAAAATGTTCGAGCCAATGAACAATATCCGCCGGCTCAGATAAGCCTTCAAAAGTAGGTGGTCTTTGGCGAGAGATGTCGCCGATGATACTGCTCACATTCCTCTCTTGCCTCTGAGGTGGCGGCGGAGGAGCCTGTTGATTTTGATTAGCTGAATTATGCATTGACTCCATTAGTTGTGCCATCTGCGTCATTTGGGCCATCATGCCCTGCATAAAAGCAAGTGGGTTAACCCGAACACCTTCTGACTGAGCTGTGCCCCGGGTACGACTCCCCGATAGTGAATGATCGCGTCCAGGTGAATGAGTAGTAGCGTCGCTACTCGATGAATTAGCATTATTTCTCGTATTCGCACGTGTATTCACACGAGCTCTCGGGATTCGGCCTGCACCACGGCCTCGTCCTCCTCGTCCTCTTCTTGCTCTCTCCATACTGAAGTAGGAAAGTCACATGATGATTATATTCCCCGCATGAATATCACGTTATGATTATGACATGAGATGATGAAAATGAGCATACACGCTCTAACACAGTGATTACATGAATGACCAAATGAAGTGACATGATTATCTGATGAAATTATTGAAATGATTATCTTGAACAAGTTAACAAGATTAATGATATGATCTTCCAAATCAACAACCGAGTAATGAAATGAATTGAGTGATTAATGAGTTAACATGACCGTCCTGGTCAAAATGAAAATGATGATTGAGGATTGTTAACTGATGAATTATGAATGAATGATTATTGCCAGAAATTATACCATGGCGTTAGAAATCTTACAGTTCTTGTTCTGATTGGCTCGGCATTTGCACAGGTCACACGTGACGCGAAAGTCCAATGATACTAGTCTGATGACGATGATTTCAAATGAGACATGACTCGGAAGGTAGTATTCAAAACCACGCTCCGATACCAACTCTGTAACACCCCAAACTAGGCGGATATTACAGTGTTGTGGACCCCCGACTGGGACCCACCAGGTGAATGAAAACTGATGAATTTAATAATATAATTGTATTACCGAACCACATTATATTACCAAGTACTCCGATGAGGAGCTTAAGTACAATACACCAGGACAATACAGAATACTAGTATATTTTATATGAAGATAAAATACACCACCCTGAATAAATAAACATCTCAAACAGAATTTGCAGCGGAAAATACAAATGACGGAAATGACTAAAATGACTGAAATGACTGGAAAGACTGGGGCCCCCTACTAGTATCACTGGGACTCCTCGCCGTCAACATGCTCTTCCCGTGCCTTTCCCTTGCCGTCACCTGAAAACAAAATCCCCCAATGGGGTCAGTTACACAGAACAACAATCCTCAAGGGTTGAAAATACACAATCATGATTTATCTGAAGTTATGAATTATCCTAAGTTATGAATTACGCTGAAGATGAGTATCATAGTACGCCCGTAATATTCTGTGCAAGTGTACAAGACGAATGACCGGACACACCCGTCCTTGTACCTAATTAGTCTCACGGAGTTAAGCTTTACCGTGTGCACGGTCCAATGTATCGGTGAACCCAATACATGACCATCGTATGTTCGACTAAAAATTCCACTCATCCGCACCCGGCCATGCAATATGAACCCAGAAGGTCATATGAACGAGAATGACCACAATGAATACCAATGAATAATAATTCGACAAGTTCAAGAATGACTCACCGAAATGGAAATAACAGTGAAATGATTGATAACTCAATGAAATGATTGGAACTGTCATTCCTCGTGAATGAAGTGATTATTCGACAATTACAAATCTCAATACGGTTAATACAATGATGAATGAATTATGATTATGAATGAACAACAACAAAAGGAATGAATATCCTTTTAACCGAGTAAGAATTAACTTACTCAACACCGGTGACAATTATCCTTCCACGAACAACGTCCTAATTGAGATATCGGTCGCTCGAACAACCTTGAATAACACAATTACCAACAATCCGTTCAACATACGAATCAAACACGAATATAACGAACTCAAAACGTCGATACGACTAAACCAAGTTCATTGGGGCATTATATCGAACACTTTGTGGCCAATTTCGATTGTTTACAACAAACCTCAAAAATACCAACATCAAATCCCCAAGAAGTGTTTCAAACCAACAAAACATCTTCAATACGATCAATAATCCAATATGAAGATTCAAAATCGTGATTACAACAACGATTAATCGAAAACCCCCAAATCCAACTCAATATTCAAAGTGTTCCTGAATAATCCTTCAATAATCCAATGAATAATCAAACATATCCATAATCATGTGTATATCACTTCATACAACATGATCTTAACATCCAAAACATCATATCTCAACACAAATCGAAAATCCAAGAGGTTTGATGAAAATTACCTTTGAAGATCTAAGCACTTTGATTCGAAGAACATGCGTTAGATCGCCTATTCGGGCTTCGCGATCGAAAGGAAATGAAGAAAATCAAACCCTCAAGTGATGGATGAAGAAGTTTCACCCCTCAAGCTCTCTCTCTCGTATGGTTGAAGAAAAGGAAGAAAATGAGCTGATCACGCTCAAAAAAATGCAATTATAGAGTTGACTGCCCTGTGTGCCGCGGCCCAGACGAAGTGTGCCGCGGCACAGGGCCAAATCTGCCCCCAGTGGTCGGCAGCGTGCCGCGGCCCGGACGAGTTTGCCGCGGCAGTGACTCGGCAGTGTGCCGCGGCCCCGTCGGAATGTGCCGCGGCACAAGGTACAGAAGGGTTTGGCCGAAAATGCAACACGAGTGTGCCGCGGCCCGGACGGGTGAGCCGCGGCAGTGACTCGGCAGTGTGCCGCGGCCCTGCCGGCATGTGTCGCAGCACAAAGTACAGAATGCTCGACCAAAAACTAGAAAATGTGTGTGCCGCGCCGCACACTCCTTGTGTCGCGGCCCACACCCCCTTGGGTCCTAAAATGATGAAAAATGACCCGGGAAGGGAATAAAAGCAATAGGAATTGATATTTGGGAACCAATAACACGAATTGGAAGTACGGAAACCCCAAAAAGGTGGTTCCAAGTAATGATTACAAGGGTTCGCCCAACAAAAACACGATTTGAACAATGAAGAGATTTGAAATGACATGAATTCCAATGTCAACAACGACTAATGAATCAATTACTACAATCAAGATAATACTCTTGTCTCGATTCCCGAATAAGGTTGAAACAATGAACAATATCGATACACAACTGGAAGTTCTTCCGAACGGTGAACACGGACGAATGATTATTAACAAGTGAAAGATTACATAGTGACAATTACCGAATGAAATTACTGAATGATAATGACTGGATTACAACCGGGTATTACACTAATAACCTTTGAAATCTTAATTCAACCAAAACAATCCTCCTAAACATGGTGTTGGATTCGTTACGACATAATAAGCTCAATAATCTCTCGGAAAATTTCATAATATAACTAAGAACATAGTCTCCATCTTGGTGTAGAGTTAACATACCTCAAAAAAATGAAAGAACAATGAAAATCTTGAAGAAAATCTTCACCGGAAGCTTGATCACCAATCCCCAAGGTCTAAGCTCCCCAAAATCGGATTAAGATGATGATATGAGGGATATGAGGTGAGGGATAATCTCAAGAACACAAAAATTGGCCAAGGTAAGAGTTAGAAATGAAATGGAGGTCGAGTCCTATAAATAGATTTCTGAGCATTACGTATGCTACCTATACTATATTACGTACGTAAGAGTCTTAGCATACGCTATGCCCAACCCTTAACGTACGCTATTGTCTGGACAGAGCTCACTGACCTGTTTCTGGCATTAGATTACGTATGTTAGTACTGTGGTTTATGTACGTAACACAACCCCATTAACGTGCGTTATCATTCCTTCTTAACGTATGTTAAGTCTAGTTGACTTGCGTAGCTGGAAAGCGATCTCCTCGCATCTTCGTAGGGCCCCCACACTCCGACCCTTGTCTGATTCCGAGTTGACTAAGCTTACATACGTTAAGCTACACCTGTAATGTACGTCATACTGCAGTCGTAGCGTATGCTATGATCATCGTCTAGCGTACGTTATGACGTGCAGAACCATGCATACATAATGTTGGAGATATAAAAATGTAAGGATACGAATATGGGCAAACGATCTTCGATTAATTACATCATGAAGTTGAATAATATGAGTTCGAATACAAGATAATTACACAATTATTATCCGGGCATTGCATACTACCCCTCTAAAAATAAGTTTCGGCTCGAAACTTATAACGAAAACAATTTCGGGTATCTCGACTTCATACTATCCTCCGTCTCCCAAGTTGCTTTTTCTCCATGTCGAGATGGCTGAACTTTTACCAAGGAGATCGATTTTCCTCAACTGTTTGACTCGACTCTCGAGTATCTTGATTGGCTTTTCTTCGAACGAGCCATTATTAGCCATTTCAATCTCGCCAAAATCAATGATATGATTGGGATCCGGTACATATTTCCGCAATTGGGATACGTGGAATACGCTATGAACGTGACTCAGCGATGGCGGTAAGGCCAACCTATACGCCAACTCCCCAACTCTTTCCAGGATCTCGAATGGTCCGATGTATCTCGGACTCAGCTTTCCTTTCTTCCCAAAACGGAAAATTCTCCGGGTAGGAGAAACCTTCAATAGTACATGGTCCCCAACCTCGAATTCCAGCGGGCGATGGTGCACGTCTGTATAAGACTTTTGTCGACTCTGGGCAGTCAACAGCCTTTCACGAATCAGAGCTATCTTCTCTTGAGTCTGAACTATCAATTCTGGTTTCGTTCCGGTTAAGTCCGAAGAATCATCCCAACACAGGGGCGATCTGCCTCTTCTACCATACAGTGTTTCAAACGGTGCCATCTTAATGGAAGCATGCCAACTATTGTTATAGGTGAATTCAATCAACGGCAGGTGAATCTCCTAATCGGTTGACCAATCTAAGGCACAAGCTCTAAGCATATCCTCTATTGTATGTATAGTTCTTTCGGACTGACCGTCTGTTTGAGGATGATAAACTGTGCTAAAGTTCAGCTTGGTTCCCAAAGCCCTGTGAACTGCCTTCCAAAAGTGTGACACGAAGCGACCATCTCGATCCGAAATAATGGCCTTCGGCGTTCCATGCAATCGGACTATCTCTGTAATAAACACTCGTGCTAATTTCTCAGGTCCCCAAGTGTCTTTAATACCCAGTAAATGAGCCGACTTGGTTAGTCGATCAACTATAACCCAAATCATGTTCATTCCTGTCTTGGTCCGTGGCATATTAGTGATGAAGTCCATCGATAATCTTCCCACTTCCACTCAGGGATCGGAAGTGGCTTCAACATTCTGGCAGGTCGTTGATGTTCAATCTTAACTTGTTGATAGGTTAAACACTTCGAAATGTATTCTGCTACGTCCTTCTTCATATTTCCCCACCAGAAATTTTGTTTTAGATCCTTATACATCTTACTGGTGCCCGGGTGAATAGAATAGGTTTGTGCTGTGAGCTTCCTTCAGAATTGTCTGTCTCAAAACATCATCATCGGGAATGCAAAGTCGACTCTGAAATATCAGAACTCCATCATCTTGTTTCATGAATCCTGGGGCCTTCCCTTTCTTTACTTCGTCACATAACCGAAGAATCAGAGAATCATTCAACTGCTTAGATTTGATTTCCTCGACTAATGACGAAGTTAGTTCCATCACGTATAGTTGCCCTTGGGCTCCTTGTGACCATACTTCAATCCCTTCGCGGACCAGTTCTCATTGAATGCTGTTTTGGGACGTAAGCGCTTCCAACACTCGAAGAGAAACGGGTTTGCAGCTCAGTGCATCAGCTACCACGTTCGCATTGCCTGGATGATAGAGAATCTCCAGGTCGTAATCCTTGATTAATTCCAGCCACCTTCTATGCCTCATATTTAATTCCTTCTGACTGAAAATATACTTAAGGCTCTTATGATCTGTGAAGATCTGACAATGAGTGTCGTACAGATAATGTCGCCAAATTTTTAAGGCAAAGACTACAGCTGCCAACTCTAAATCATGAGGGGTAATTAACTTCGTATGGTTTCAATTGTCGAGAGGCATAGGCAATCACCCTATCCTTTTACATTAATACACAACACAGACCCTGATTTTAAGCATCGCTGTATACTATGAATCCATCGGTTCCATCTGGTAACGCTAATATAGGTGCTGTCGTCAGTCTTCTATTAAGTTCATCAAAACTAGCCTGGCATTTCTCATTCCACAGGAATTTCTGAGTCTTCTGCAACTGTTGAGTAAGCGAACGAGTGATTTTGGAAAATCCTTCAACAAAACGGCGATAATATCCAGCAAGTCCTAAGAAACTTCAGATTTCTTTCACATTATTAGGAGATTCCCATTCCAAGATTGCTTCGACTTTCTTCGGGTCTACCTGAACTCTGTCAGCTGATATCACATGCCCAATGAAGGTTACTTCCTTAAGCCAGAACTCGTATTTAGAAAGTTTCGCATAAAGTTGTTCATTCCTCAAAGTGCTCAAAACGAAATGCAAATGCTCTACATGCTCCTCTATGTCTTTCGAATAGATCAAGATGTCGTCGATGAAAACGACCACAAATTTATCCAAGTATTCTAAGAATACCTGATTCATCAATTGCATAAATACCGCAGGAGCATTGGTAAGTCCGAGTGGCATCACCACGAATTCATAGTGCTCGTACCGGGATCTGAAAGCAGATTTCAGTATATCTGATTCCTTAATTCTCAACTGATGGTATCATGATCACAAGTCAATCTTAGAGAATATCCTGTCCCCCTGCAGTTGGTCAAACAAGTCGTCGATCCGAGGTATATGATACTTGTTCTTGATCGTCACCTTATTTAGCTCCCTGTAATCAATACATAATCGGATGGATCCATCTTTCTTCCGGACAAAGAGAACGGGTGCTCCCCAAGGAGAGATGCTAGGTTGAATGTAACCCTTCTGCAATAATTCCTCAAGCTGCTTATTTAGTTCATACATCTCGGTTGGCACCATACGGTACGGTTCTCTAGAAATAGGTGCGGCTCCAGACTCTAATTCGATATTGAACTCTACTTCTCTCTGTGGAGGTAACCCAGGTAATTCGTCAGGGAATACATCTGAGAACTCGTTCACAACTGGGATAGATGATATTTCTACTTCTTCTTTCTTCATGGCATAACACCACAATCCGTGACAACCCTGCTTCAGCAATTTAACTGCTTTCATGGCTTTGATCAATTTTTCTGAGCTTCCCGGTCTCCATCCTTTGAGTAAATGTTCAGTTCCATCTTCAGCAATGATCGAAATAACTCTCTTCCGGTAATTTAAAATATCCCCATAATGATTTAGCCAATCGTCTTCGAGAATTAAATCATCACCATGGATGTCGACCACAATAAGATTTGATGGCCAATCTTTCCCTCCTATAAATACTAGAAAATCTCTAGTTTCTAGGATTCCCACAATTCTCTCTCCACTCGGTAATCCCACAATATAAGGCTCACAATCATGTAAACACGAGATTTTCAAACGATTAACACAGTTCAAAGATATGAAAGAATGCGTAGCTCCTGAATCGAATAAGACACTAACTGGTTGCAAAAGGATCTGAATCGTACCTGATGCAACATCAGTGTTCTGATTGTCTGACCTCCTCATCCCGTAAAGGCGCGGAGGAATGGACCCAGCACTGGACGCCTCTCTTTTCCCAACATTCAGTTGCTGGAAACCACTTTGCTGCGTCTGGTTCACACTTGTATCCTTCGGAACCGGTGCAGGAGTGCGAGTACCAATAGATCTAGTCGCATTTCCACAAAACGTCGCATGATGCCCTTCCTGTCCACACTCGAAGCAGGTCACAACAGGTGCATAACAATCGCGTTGAACATGCCCTGCTTTGCCACAGTTATAACACTTCTTCGCTGCGTCTGAAACTGTTGATGCTGCCCGGAACTTCTTTCTACCTCGAGAAGGATGCGGAGGTTTCCTAGATGAATAAAATGAAGACTGGCCCTTGAGGGGCCCACTACTCTTGTTCTCCGTGAAGTTGCCGAACACTTTC
The DNA here is from genome assembly GCA_033398695.1 of Orobanche coerulescens. Lineage (NCBI taxonomy): Eukaryota > Viridiplantae > Streptophyta > Magnoliopsida > Lamiales > Orobanchaceae > Orobanche > Orobanche coerulescens. The sequence continues at coordinate 19,579,320 of CM065805.1, read as the reverse complement.
TGCTTCTTTGCTTCCATCGATTTCTCCACCGCCGCCTCTTTCATGTCGTAGGCCAGCGCCTTGTCCTGATACTGTCGCAAAGTAGTACACTCGAATCCGGACATATACTGTTGAATCTCAGGCTTCATCCGCATATCGAAATGGAAAATCTTTTCTGCCTTGGTTCTGACCAAATGCCGCACACAGGTCAGCTGATGATTAAATGTCTTGATTATATCTGTCACAGATGCCTCCGAACTCTGCGGTGAGAAAAACTCTCGGCCTCTAGCCTCTCTAACTGGACGAGGACAATATTGTGCTTCCATCATTAACTTGAATTCCATCCAGTCAGCATTATGATTCTCCGGTCGAACAGCCTCCCACCAGTCGAAAGCCTCCCCAGTCAGAAGGTACTGGGCGATCGGAACCTTCCGGTCATCGGGACAGTTAATCCCTGCAAATATCTTCTCTAACTCCTTCAACCAGTGATCCCAAGTAGGCATCTCGGTAGAACCATCGAATTTGGTGTTAGGAGTATACCCTCGAATGCCACTCGGAGGATGTTGAGTGAGGGCATTGTAATTGTAATTATGTAAATCATTAATATAAGGCAATGAATGTTTTTTTATTTACTAGTAGTTACTGGCATTCCTAACTCGTAAATATACGTATAGAAACTAGTCCATGTATTTGAGAGAAAAAGCGTTCCACTCCTTATTGGATAAGGGGGTCGGCACTGGAAAGGTTTATAGCTCAAATACTTAATCGTTCGCAAGTCGATGAAACTTGACTGGGCGTTAAGTTTATGTGAAGACTTGTATGACGTGTTCTTTGACATGGAGAGTGCCTGTCGAACGCTAATGGTTATTGGGAGCACATGTTATAGGTATGCTAATTGGATTAGTATACTCGAACCGACTCACCCTCGATTCGTCACACGAATTTCATTCCGGGACAGTCAATAACGGAATCGAAAGGTTGTGATAGGTATTCGTGAACCTTCGACTTGAGGATTTAGTAGGGATGTGCTTGTGACGTCAAGATTTTCATTAGAGTAGTTCGACCCTGTAAACCGGGAGGCGGGGGTCAACCTCGACGTGCATCTTGACGGGCAAGTAGCAGGTCCTATTGAATACCAAGATAGAATTCTTTCTCCCGTTAGTGAGCGGGTTAAATGTCCTATGTGGTTATTGGCAGATGAGATCATAAGTCTTTGGCCAAAGCATTGGAGCTAGTTGTATTGGATACACGAGAGCTCGATGATCTCGATTTGCATTAATGCATGCATAGCGTCAAGTAACAGATAGGGTTTGACTGATCGTGACCCTATAACTTGATCGGGACATTTGAAAGAAGGGTTTATACGTATACTGGTATTCACGAAAGAATGGTTCTTGAATGATCCCAATCATTCGTTCTCAGTTGGGGTACATTGTAGGCCGCCAGGCTGGCTAGGTGGTGCTACTACTCTTTGGTTCCTCCCATTCCTGACTGAGACGGACCTACCGAGTCGCGCAATAGGATTGACGACGGAATGAATCAAGCTTATTCTCTCATTATGAATATTAGATATTGGATATCTAATTAGTTGGGACATTGGATGTCTAAATTAATTTATTGGATAAACTAATTAACGGCCTAATGAATTAAATAAATTACCGGGTGATTAATTTAATTCATGAAGATAATTATTTCTTGGAGAAATTAATTATGTCATTATGTATTTGATATGATTAAATTAATTAGATTAATTGATCGATATAAATACATCGGAACGGAATCGAAGGTTATCTGTTTGGACTCACGGGAGTCCGAAACGAACCAGACTCGTCCGATTCCTTCTAGTGGCCGCCCCCCCCCCCCCCCCCACCTTGACTCCTTACCTTGGTCTTAGTCTTGATATGGTTGGTGTAAGACTTATGACATATGGGATATCAAATCTCTTATTTTATGGTAAAGGGGATTTGAGGAGATATGGTTGGAAGAATAAAAGGAAGACTACTCCCATCTTATCACATTGATAATATATACGTGATTTGAGCTGGAGAGAGAGAGAGAAAAAAAGTTTTTCTTCAAGTCTTCACATTTATTCATTGTTCTCGAGATATATTCTTGGAGAAAATATCAAGAGATAAAATTGAGAGATATAAATTATACACTTAGAGTGTTATAATAATAAAGCTTCATCACTTGATTCTAGCCGTAACCTTAGAGGTTAATCGAGTGTTGTCATTCCGTTCATTTCTCCGACGCGTGACAAGTAGAGACGCGGTTTTTTCGGCGTTGGATCATCCAAGGGCTTGGAGCATTTTGGATCCTTTGGGGAATAGCTCAAGAGAAGGAACTCCATATAATCAACGGACGACAAGGGTATGATTTCAAATCTTCCTTTGTTTATTTTATATTCGTATATGCGTAGCTCGATCGATCCTCGTAGGGATTCGGATCAAATTAATTTTCGTTTTACCGCTTCCATTGGGCCTTCATTTTAGGCACCGAATCTCAACAGTGATATCGGAGCTGTTGACTCAGAAAGTATTTTGATGATAATTTCATTCAAAACATTTAATAAAATCGATCTCAGCAAACTGTTATATTGAAGGAGAAGATTGGTCTTAGCGCACGCTAAATGTTTCAGAGTAGCGCACGCTATCGAGGTATATATACAGACAAGTCAACTCAGCTGCAGCCTAGTCGGAAACTACCTGATGGATAGCGCACGCAAAAGCTTCGATATTTGCGTACGCTAAAATACCAATATTAGCGCACGCTATACCACATTATTAACGCACATTATCGCATCTCAAGTCAGAGGACAGTAAGGTCTAAAAAAAAGGAAAAGGATTTGCGCACGCTACGGACGATCATTTACGTACGCTACTATGAGGTCTTAGCGCACGTTACAATTCAGGTCTTGCGCACGCTACCGGATAACAAGTTTAGTAGTCCAGTAGCCACTGGACTCAAGATGAGAAAGCACTTACGTACGCTACACAAGGTAACGTACGTTACTGAGGAAAGAATATAGCGCACGCTATTCAGCAACTATTAGCGCACGCTAGGGGTGGACTCGGTTCCATTCGGTTCGGTTTTTGACCAAAATCGAGAATCGAACCAAATATTCGGTTTCGGTTTGGTTCGGTTATTTTTGAAGTTCGGTTCGGTTAAGTTCGGTTTTATAAATATTCGGTTCGGTTTCGATTTGGTTTGATGTTTTTTCGGTTCTTCACAATATAAATTCAAATATTATATGCAATAGAATAAGTTATATATAACAACAAGCCAACAAGAATTATATACATGTTCAAGATAAAAGCTAGAGTTGCACAGCAATTTCCAAATATCTCAAAACACATAACAATCGTAAATCACAGTAGCTCATTCTCTCAACCTAAATTAATTGAATCACAAATTACATGAGCATATTATGGGTCCTCCTTGGACCCATGCGGGTCTTACAAATGGAAAACGAATTATACTAAAATTCAAAACACACCAAAATCACAAAAACAAGGTCATTTTAATATGTTGAGATTTGACTTTGGTCCATTTCGGTTTGGTTCGGTTCCGCCCGACCCCGAACCGAGAACCGAACCAAATTAGTTCGGTTCGGTTCTATTTTTTTGTTTTTCGGTTCGGTCTTCTTCGGTTTCGGTTTTTCGGTTCTTTTTTCGGGTTTTTTCGGTTCAGTTTTTGATTTTCGGTTCCGAAATGCCACTCCTAGCGCACGCTAAATCAGTCAAAATTCTACCGTTGGATATTCTAACCATTGGAACAAAGAAGTCAAAGAAGATCCGTGAAATCTGGAAAAGCTGATATTAAACAATTACTAGCGCACGCTATGCATAATTGCTAGCGCACGCTAAGTACAATTTTAGCCGTTGGAAAAGAGACGTTGGGGAGACAAACCAACGCTTTTCAAAGTCAAGATTGAAGACCTTTTGACCAACCGTTAGCGCACGCTAAGAAGGTATGACTAGCGCACGCTAGCCATATAATTTTACCGTTGAAACAGTTTTGTGACCGTTCAGATAGGCCAAGTCAGAGACCGATTGCGCACGCTATGGATGTATTATTAGCGCACGCTAATAATATAAATATCAGAATACGAAGAAGGCATGGCACCTATAAATACCCATAGGACTTGGGTATCACTTACACAACTTTACGCATTCAAGCATACAAGCAATCAAAGCATTCTTGAGCTCAAATCCATATCTATTACTACATTCTAAGTTGTGAGAAGAAAGATACAAAGAGTGAAACACCTTGTAATATTTATTATACTTTGTATTCTTTCATTTGGTTGTGAGTGTTGCATCACTCATACGAGAGCTTTAGAGAAATGAATTTAAAGTCACTAATCCGGTGTTATTAGGATCTTTAATCCGGCATTGTTAGGATTATACTCCAATATTCGTAAAGTGAGGATTATCTAGTTCCGATAGAACACTAGATACATAAAGTTTATTTTGAGAGTGGTTGAGCTTGGACCAATAGAAGACAAGCGGTTGTAACGGTTGTTGTACTCGGACCGATCGAAGACGAGTCAAGTGTGTGGTTGTTCTTGAGCCAATAGAAAAAGAAGTCGGAGAGAGGACGTAGGAAAGTTGCCGAACCTCTATAAATCTTTGAGTCTTTTACTTTCCGCACTATTTCCTTTTATTTGCGAGAAAGTTCGATATTCTGCATTACCACTATTCAACCCGCCTTCTAGTGGTGAATTTATCTCTTCAGTTGGTATCGGAGCGGGTCTCTTTTTAAAGGTTTAACCACCTAAGGGAAAAAGATCCGCAAATGGCACTTCTTGGCCAAATCGAAGGAAATGCTCTCAACCGTCCTCCCTTTTTCGACGGTTCCAATTTCATGACATGGAAAAAGAAAATGACTATCTTCGTTCAAGCCTACGATATTGAAATTTAGAAACTTATTGCTCTTGGTCCAAAGCTTGTAAAGAAAGAGGATGGATCGTTGAAAAAGTTCGACGAATTCAATGACGAGGATTGGAGGAACACGCACATCAATTCACGTGCTACTCAACTTCTCTATTGCGCCCTTAATCCCGAAGAACTCAATAGGATATCTTCCTACGAAAGCGCAAAGGAAATTTGGGAAATCCTCGAAGTAACTCATGAGGGAACCACCCAAGTTAAGGAGACTAAGATCAACATGCTTCTTCATGACTACGAACTCTTCGGACGAGGAAACAATCACCAATATGTTGGATCGATTCTCGGCTATAACCAATGGACTTGCATCATTCGGAAAGCCTATATCTATTAGCGACAAAGCTAAGAAATTTCTTCTCTCATTGCCACATGAATGGGATGCCACGGTTACCGCGATCATGGAGTCCAAAGATCTCAACAAGCTCGAGTTTAGTGCCCTCATCGGGTCACTCATCAATTATGAGATCGTTCTCAAGTCTAGAGGCACCAAACCAAAGCCTCGTGAAAAGGTTGTTGCATTCAATGATGTTGGAATATTTATTCCACACATTATTTAAGTTATGTTTTGATGATTAAAGTTGCTAAACAACAAAACAACATCGAGGCGAAGCAAAACAACGAAGCAGACGAAGACGCAAAAAGTTGCAATCTGGACTGCATTAGCGCACGCTAAGGCATATATGTTAGCGCACGCTAACGAGGAGTAATCTGCATTCCAGCCAAGTTTCGAAGTAAGCTGCAGTGAAGTCAGCTGATGGGATAGCGCACGCTACACGTTACCATTAACGCACGCTATTGAGCCTTGTTACCGTTGTGAAAGAATTCAAACATAGAATAACGTATGCAATGAAGTCTGCATTAGCGCACGCTACAAAGTATGATTAGCGCACACTAAGAGGTTTGAATCAAGTCAATCCGAACGTTGGGAAAAGCAGGTCAAAGTCAACATATCAAACGGATACTTTGACAATCCATGCAACGGATATATTAGATTAGCGCACGCTACAATGTGTTATTAACGCACGCTAATACAAGAAGGTTACGCACGTAAGGCAGAAGGCATAACGTACGCTAAAAGAAGAAGCGAAGCTACTGGACTGAAACTGGAAATATCTAGCGCACGCTACAAAAGAAAGCTAGCGCATGCTAGCAAGTCAAAACAGCCAGCAACGGCTAGTTTGTGGGAAATGCCTATAAATACCATCCCTATGGTATTGTTTGAGTACAACAACTTCAAGCAAACGAGATATACATCTGAGAATCATATACTTACATTGTTGTTGTAATATTTAGCTTATATTGTTAGTTTGAGTGTTTATACATTCAACATTATACACGAGAGGTAAAAGAAAAGATACGATTGGATTCGGTGTTATTAGGATCAAGTATCCGGCATTGTTAGAATCGCAATCGATATCTAAGTGAGGTTTATCTAGTACCCATAGAAAGCTAGAGTGGTTGATTCCTTATCCAATAGAAAAGGAAAAACGGTTTTACTCGGACCGATAGAAGACGAGCTTGTAACGGTAATCCCTCGACCGATAGAAGAGAGACGTAGAGGTTTTGATCTTAAGCCTAAGGAAAAAGATACATCGAGAGAGGACGTAGGCTTCGTTAATAGCCGAACCTCTATAAATCCTTGTGTGATTTATTTTCCGCAATTTATATTTGCTTCCGCACAAAAGGCGCAAATATCCGATTTTATACCAACAAATGATGATAGCGACGTTGAGGAAGATGTTCCCGAAGATGAAGATGACGAGGAACTTGCTCTCTACGCCAAGAACTTTAGAAGATATAAAAGCCTAATTCAAAAAAGGCGAAGCTTTCTTGGTCAGGATGGCAAGCCGGAGCAAAAGAAGAGTGGCTATGCTCCTATAAAGAAGTTCGACAATAATTGTCGGAAATGCATTCAAGCCGGTCACTATGCCAAGGAATGCCGAGGATCCTCTTCAAAGCCTCAAATCGAAAGATTCAAAAAGAAGGAGGTTCTAATCGCGTCTTGGAGTGACGACGAGGAGGAGATTGAAAGATCTCTCGATGCTAATCTTGCATTTATGGCACTTGACTCCGAAAGCAATATCGAGGTAAGTTCTAAACTCAATGATGACGAATATGATTCATTTGATTTTTGCGATTCACAAGAAGTTCATCATGACGATGAGTTATTAAGTGCGTTTGAATCCTTGAACACGGAGTATGACGAGATGGTTAAATTAAATATATCTTTAAAGAGAAAAATAAAATCTCTAGAACTCGAAAATTCCTCTCTTCAAAACAAGGGCAAAACTATTGAGCTCGACCATACCTTATGCCTTGAAAAAGAAAACATTTTGAAAATTGAGTTGTCAAAAACTCAAAAGGAGTTGAAATACATTTTGAACAAATTTACTCTCGGAAATGAGAAATTCGAAAAGCTTTTATCTATTCAAAAATCCCTATTGCTAAAACACGGTCTTGGTTTCGATCCATTTAAACGGGAACAATCTCTTATCAACCTTGACAAAATAAAGAAAACCGAAACCGAGAACTCAAAAGCCCCTTTCAAACAACGAGTTCATGATTTTAATGTTCGTTCAAAGTTTAGAACCATCAAGGTTAAACAAATATGGGTTCCTAAAGGGACAATTGTTCCAAATGCTATAAGTATAATTAACTTTGGAGGACCCAAACGGGCTTGGGTACCGAAACAACCGAGAAATTCTATTTTTGTAGGTACCGGAACCAAAGAAAAGCAAGTGGTACATTGATAGCGGATGTTCAAGGCACATGTGCGGCTCCGAGGACTTATTTGAAGACCTCGAATATCAAGAACAAGGACATGTGACCTTTGGGGACAACCAAAAGGGAAAAATCAAAGGCATCGGAAAAGTCGGTAAGGAACCTTCTCCCTCTATCAATAAAGTATTGTTTGTTGAAGGTTTGCATCATAATCTACTTAGCGTTTCACAACTTTGCGATGAAGGTTTTAAAATTCTCTTTGAACAAATGCATTGCATGGCATTTAGAAATAATAAAATTGCATTCATCGGTTTGAGATGTGGAAACATCTATATTGTTGATCTTAATGATAAAAGTTCATTCAATGAAAAATGTCTTATTACTTTGGATGATAATGCATATTTATGGCATCGAAAATTGGGGCATACATCTTTACCTATCATTTATATTTTATCAAGACACGACCTTGTTCGTGGATTGCCCAAACTCAAGTTTGATAGAAAACACTTGTGTAAATCTTGCATAAAAGGGAAACATACTCGAGAATCTTTTAAACCAAAATTCGAGGTTTCCACTAGTCGCGTTCTTGGACTCATGCATATGGATTTGATTGGACCATCTAGATATGTTAGTTTAAATGGCAAGCTTTACACTTTGGTTATCGTTGATGACTTCTCTTGATTTACTTGGGTTAGATTTTTAGCTAATAAGGATGATGCATTTTCCGAGTTTTCTAAGTGGTGTCGTTTGGTATCAAATGAGAAAAATCTCTCCATAATCTCTATCCGTACCAATCACGGAGGTGAATTTGATTGCACTCCGTTTGAACTCTTATGTGACAAATATGGTATTAATCATAATTTTTCGGCTCCTAGAACGCCTCAACAAAATGGGGTTGTTGAAAGAAAAAATCGATCTTTGGAAGAAATGTCAAGGACTATGCTTAACGAATACTTTCTTCCACAATACTTTTGGGCCGAAGCAATCTTTACGGCATGTTATGTGATTAACCGGGTTCATGTTCGTAGAACTCATCTTAAAACCCCGTATGAATTATGGAAGGGCGAAAAGCCAAAATTAGCTTATTTTCATCCTTTTGGTTGCAATGTATTTATTTTAAACAATGGTAAGGATAACTTGGGCAAGTTTGATGCTAAATCCGACTCCGGTATATTTCTTGGTTATTGTACAAATAGCAAAGCATATCGCGTTTATAACATTAGAACCAATAAAGTTGAAGAATCCATTCATGTCAAATTCAATGATATGATCTCACCCCCGAGAAAGGTAGAATATTTTGATGATGCAGGTACTTTTCCGGATCCCTCATCCGAAGTGAAGAAAATTTCGGAAATTCAAACGACCGAAAGATTGGAGGCACATCAAAGACCATCCAAAGGATCTTGTGATTGGAAATATTGAAGATGGTGTTCAAATCCGAAGGAGAACCACCGAGTATATGGCTCATTGTGCTTTCGTGTCTGAAATAGTTCCCAAAAATATATTCGAGGCTCTTGATGATGAAAGTTGTGTGATGGCAATGAAAGAGGAGCTTGTACAATTCATGGACAATAATGTATGGAATTTAGTTCCCGCTCCTAAGGATAAAACAATTATCGGAACTAAATGGGTGCACAAAATCAAGAGTGACGAAGACGGTTACCCAATCCGAAATAAATCTCGTTTGGTCGCTCAAGGGTATAATCAAGAGGAAGGTCTTGATTATGAAGAAAGTTTTGCCCGTGGCACGACTCAAAGCCATCCAATTGTTATGTGCTTTTGCCGCTCACAAAAAGATCAAAGTATTTCAAATGGATGTGAAAAGTGCATTCTTGAATGGCTATATTCAAGAAGAAGTTTATGTCAAGCAACCTCCCGGTTTTGAAGATCATCAATTTCCGGATCACGTCTACAAGCTCAACAAGGCACTCTACGGGTTGAAGCAAGCACCCCGAGCATGGTATGATTGTTTAAGTCAATTTTTAATTGCAAATGATTATAAAAGAGGTAAAGTCGATAATACCTTGTTTGTGAAAATATTAAATAATGATATACTTGTTTGCCAAATCTATGTTGATGACATTGTATTTGGAGCTACTAACGAATCATTGTGCCAAGATTTTTCTAATATTATGAAAGAAGAGTTCGAGATGAGTATGATGGGAGAATTAACATTCTTCCTCGGGCTTCAAATCAAGCAATGTGAAGATGGAATCTTTATTCATCAAACAAAGTACTCAAACGATCTCCTAAAGAAATTCAAAATGGAAAGTATCAAGGTGATCTCAACGCCAATGTCTTCATCATTAAAGCTTGAAAATTATGAAAATGGCAAATCTGTAGATCAAAAATTATATCGAGGTATGATCGGATCTCTGTTATATTTGACTGCTTCTAGGCCAGACATAATTTATGCTACATGCTTATGTGCTCGATTCCAAGCTAATCCCAAGGAATCACATTTAATTGCTTGTAAACGCATCTTCCGATACTTGAAAGGGACCATCGGACTAGTTCTATGGTATCCTTCTTGCTTGGAGTTTAATTTGATTGCATATAGTGACGCCGATTTCGGCGGATGCAAAATTGATAAAAAGAGTACTAGTGGTACGTGTCATTTTATTGGATCATGCTTAATATTTTGGGGAAGTAAAAAGCAAACCAGTGTAGCATTGTCTACAGCTGAGGCCGAATACGTTTCTGCAGGGAGCGCCTGTGCTCAGGTGTTATGGATTAAAAATCAACTCCGCGACTACGGTATTTACTTTGAAAATACCCCTATATTATGTGATAATACTAGTGCTATTAATCTGAGTAAAAATCCTGTGTTGCATAGTAGAACTAAGCATATAGACAGTAGACATCACTTTCTACGCGATCATGTGCAAAAGAAAGATTTCTGTTTAATTTTTGCCGGGACGAAGGACCAACTTGCTGATATCTTTACAAAACCTCTTCCCGAAGAATCATTTAATTCTATTCGTTTGCAACCTGGTATGGGACATCTAGACAACTTTTGAAATTAGTTTTCTACTCGAGAAATCAATATCCTTGAAACGTTCCATTCGCTAGCGCGCGCTAGCTTCATTTATTTAACGCGCGCTAACTTTCGTTTTAGATAGCGTACGCTAACATATTTATCTTTACGTGCGCTAACTAAAAACTCTTATTTTCGGCATCTGCTACTGGACAGTCCAGTGAGCTTCCAATTTACTCCTAACGTATGCTAAATTTACAACTCTAGCGTACGCTAATTAAACCTGCACGGTTCACTATATAAACTCTGCTCAGTTCAACAACACCCTCATTCTCACATAACGTACTCAAACGCAGAAACCCCTTTTCAGGAAGAACCCTAGACAAAAAAATCCGACCCATTCAATTCCGATTTCTTCCTCAAATCTTCCAATTGCCTCCAAATTCATGTCGAGCAAGGGCCGCAAAGCCTTGGAAAAATCTTACAAAGATGTAAAATGCCCTCGCAACCCAGAATACAATGCGACCCGATTCGTGTCATACACCGCATCGAAGGTGTTTTCTGAAATTCTCCCTCAAGAGCATATTACTGACTGCTACTTTTTCAATTTCGGCAGTCTCGAACAAGCAATGGTAAACATCCATGATTTTTTTGAAGCCCTAGGCATATTCGTTGAATGCAAAGAGATTATTTACCCTTCTTGTGTTCGGGAATTTTTTTGCTAATCTGCATTTGGGAGACGGTGATGGATCTTCCGGTGGATTCGTTCTCAATAGCTTAGTGAAAGGGACTGTGGTAAAAATTTCGTCGGAAATCCTTCACGAGTTATTTGGATTGTCGAAGGACGGCTTTGCTTGTTGTGGGAAGTCAATTGATGAAGAATCAGTCGTGTATGAGAAAGATGTTTCCGATTTTTTGTGCTCAAAAGCTGTCATCGAGGTTACCGATGAAGTTTTTGAAAACAACGACTTTGGTATACATATCCGGTTGTTGGCTACACTCACTAAATGCTTGATGCCAAAGGTGAACACACAACACAAGCTCGTCGGCGTTGAAAAACACGTGGTGTACCGGGTGCTGAAATACGACAAAGTGGATTTCACCATAATCGTTTTGAATTGGATGAAGGCAAAAGGAGACTCCTTTCGCTCGAAACACTATTTGTCGAGAACGCGAAAGTCAGGGCTCCCATTCGGTTCCATTCTCACTATGATCTTCCATCATTTCCGTGTCGATTTGTCAAGCGAGGCATCGGTTCCGGTGTCTCGAGGACACGAGATTAGCGATCTCACCCTCAAGGCAATGCACTATGTTGAAACGTTTAATAGAGGTTGGGTGCTATTCCCGTATCTTCGGGAAGATGACCAAGTGCCGAAAGGGATGCGAACACCGACTCCAGCTGAACGTGTGCTCCATCGAGGACCTCACACACTTCAGGAATTGCAAACCAGAAAGTTTGTTCGTCACCCGAAAAAAAAGGAAAATGACCAATGAAGGATTCAATCACCGAGGAAGAGGAGGATGACCTCATAGCCCGTATGCGTAGTATTGAAACATCTCAAATGGAAATACGTGAAGATGTCCGCTCTCTTCGTTCGGAAGTTAAGGGAGTTCGCGGGCTGCTCGAGGATTTTATTCGTTTTACTCATCCATCCTTTCCGCTTCCTTCCTCTTCATCTGACCAAGCATCCTAGTTTCTAAGACTTTGATTCTTGTTATAGTAAACTATGTTTCATTTGTTTGAGATGTCTTATGTCTTGATTTGTTTTCTACTGCTTGAATTATTCTCCTTAACAAAATGCTCATTGAATTAGTTTCACTGTGGTGCTCTGTTTTGTTTTGATTATATGTTCTATACCATAATTTGTTAAGAATGCAATGATTCAGGGGGGGTTCCTTTTTGTTTCTGTCAAAAAGGGGGAGAAAACACTCCAAAAACCGAACGTACTAACATATCGAACAAATCACTTTGATTTGAATTTTAAAATGGTTTTTTTGCAGGAATATATTAAATGTTTTGACATCATCAAAAGGGGGGAGATTGTTGACTCAAAAAGTATTTTGATGATAATTTCATTCAAAACATTTAATAAAATAGATCTCAGCAAACTGTTATATTGAAGGAGAAAACTAGTCTTAGCGCACGCTACATATTTCAGAGTGGCACACGCTATCGAGGTATATATACAGACAAGTCAACTCAGCTGCAGCCTAGTCGGAACCTACCTGATGGATAGCGCACGCAAAAGCTTCAATATTTGCGTACGCTAAAATACCAATATTAGCGCACGCTATACCACATTATTAACGCACGCTATCGCATCTCAAGTCAGAGGACAGTAAGGTCTAAAAAAAGGAAAATGATTTGCGCACGCTACGGACGATCATTTACGTACGCTACTATGAGGTCTTAGCGCACGTTACAATTCAGGTCTTATGCACGCTACCGGATAGCAAGTTTAGTAGTCCAGTAGCCACTGGACTCAAGATGAGAAAGCACTTACGTACGCTACACAAGGTAACGTATGTTACTGAGGAAAGAATATAGCGCACGCTATTCAGCAACTATTAGCACACGCTAAATCAGTCAAAATTCTACCGTTGGATATTCTAACCGTTGGAACAAAGAAGTCAAAAAAGATCCGTGAAATCTGGAAAAGCTGATATTAAACAATTACTAGCGCATGCTATGCATAATTGCTAGCGCACGCTAAGTACAATTTTAGCCGCTGGAAAAGAGACGTTGGGGAGACAAACCAACGCTTTTCAAAGTCAAGATTGAAGACCTTTTGACCAACCGTTAGCGCACGCTAAGAAGGTATGACTAGCGCATGCTAGCCATATAATTTTACCGTTGGAACAGCTTTGTGACCATTCAGATAGGCCAAGTCAGAGACCGATTGCGCACGCTATGGATGTATTATTAGCGCACGCTAATAATACAAATATCAGAATACGAAGAAGGCATGGCACTTATAAATACCCATAGGACTTGGGTATCACTTACACAACTTTAAGCATTCAAGCATACAAGCAATCAAAGCATTCTTGAGCTCAAATCCATATCTATTACTATATTCTAAGTTGTGAGAAGAAAGATACAAAGAGTGAAACACCTTGTAATATTTATTATACTTTGTATTCTTTCATTTGGTTGTGAGTGTTGCATCACTCATACGAGAGCTTTAGAGAAACGAATTTAAAGTCACTAATCCGGTGTTATTAGGATCTTTAATCCGGCATTGTTAGGATTATACTCCAATATTCGTAAAGTGAGGATTATCTAGTTCTGATAGAACACGAGATACACAATTTATTTTGAGAGTGGTTGAGCTTAGACCAATAGAAGACAAGCGGTTGTAACGGTTGTTGTACTCGGACCGATCGAAGATGAGTCAAGTGTGTGGTTGTTCTTGAGCCAATAGAAAAAGAAGTCGGAGAGAGGACGTAGGCAAGTTGCCGAACATCTATAAATCTTTGAGTCTTTTACTTTCCGCACTATTTCCTTTTATTCGCGAGAAAGTTTGATATTCCACATTACCACTGTTCAACCCCCCTTCTAGTGGTGAATTTATCTCTTCAGGAGTGAGGTCTTGCGATCGTATATACGATATTTAGCATTTGGAATGCTTATTTTGTGATTTATAGTCACTTTGATAATCGTAGATATTTTATTGTTCATCATAGTATCGTTTTTCCGTGATTTTATGTTATGGTATAAATCAGGTTTTTCTTGGAAATATTATTTATATTAATAATATATAGATCAGGAATAACAGGATTTTAGAAATCTGCCTGAAAACGAGCTGTACCCAATCGTTGGACGATTTTCCATACAGCTGCCGAGTGTGGTCGAGCACGTCCGACCTGTGGCCGGACGCTTGTTGTATTCTGCCGAGTCAGTGCCGAGCACGTTCTTTGTATCGGTAGAGTGCTTCTTGGATCTGGCGAGCCGTTCTTGTATCGGTAAGTGCTTCTTTGGATCCGGCGAGCACGTTCTTGTATCTGCGAGCACTTGCATATCGGTGAGTGCTTGCTGGATCCGGCCGAGCATGTTGTTGTATCCAGTCGAGTGCTTGCTGGATCCGGCCGAGCGCATTGCTGTATCCACCCGAGTGCTTGCTGGATCCGGCCGAGCGCGTTGCTGTATCCGGTCGAGTGCTTGCTGGATCCAACCAAGCGCTTACTGTATCCTGCCGAGCACTTGCTGTATCCGGCCGAGTACGTGCTGTATTCTGCCGGGCGTGTCCAGGCATGGTCGGTCCCCCTTTCTTGTCTGGAGCCGGGCGCGTCCTGTAGGCTGCCGGGCGTGGCCTGTAGGCTGTCGGGCAGGGTGCGTGGTGTTGCTTGGCAGTTTCCAGGCTGTCGGGCACTGGGTCTTGTTTTTCAGTATATTTTCGATTATTGAATTTTCCTGTATTAAAATCATTAATTTGGAATTTTTGATGAGGGAAAATTCAAAGAAAATATTTTAAGGATACACTACGGACGAAAATAAAATTGTCGATTATTGTTGAATTGAATGGATCAAATCTATTTATTGTTGATTATTGATTGGATCATATGTAATCTTCTCGCTTTCCATTTGTATAGTATTTATTGGATGAATTCTTTTGAATGGGGATATGGTTCATGGACTTAGTTTGAATCGTTCGTTTTATTCGATTGGGTTGTAAAGGCCATTTTGAGCCTATTTATTTTACTAGAAATATTTGTATCTAGGATTCAATTTTTCACTGTAAAATTTATATGTAATGACGAAGACCGGAGGAATATCCGTTTCGAGAAGACGAAGATTCAAGACGAAGACTTGTAATTAGATTACGGAGTTTTTGTTTTCTAGGAACGGTCCATGAACCACATGTTGGTAGCAACTAGGTTGTGAATGGTTGTTTTATATTGTATGAATGCAACAAATGCGCTAAAATGATTAATGTGCAAAGTGTAACGTTAATCGCGAAAATTCTCCCACAACAAATTATTAAGTTTATAAGGTTTCAAGGTTTTCCTTCCCTCCATCGAGCTTTTGGAAAATTGAAATCCAAATCGGATGTGCTATGCTTCCGAGTTATCGGGGTAGTCATTCGGGGAGGACGGATAAATTACCGGGAGCGCATTGGATGCCTTCGGTTGGAGCAAATTTTATCCCTAGAAACCTGATAGGTTGCCAGATAAGATTCAATTGTGAAATTGATTTGCGTCGATGGTATAAACTTAACTTGTTCACGAACCATAGAAACCATATAGGTTGAGGGTATTGAACAAGGGGAAAAAGAAGATTGAATCATCCATTAGATGGGTTTGTGTTGGACACCACTTTATGAAAATTAATAGACTAGAAACCTGTTCGGTTGCCCTCTATTAAGATTTATAAAGAACTCGATCATCACTATGAAGTAGAGCGACGATACTTCCGGATTTCACATGGGAGTGTGTTGTTCCGAAAAAAAATAGTGGGAGTTGTGTAACAAGAATAGAAAAGACCTTAATTCTATACTCAAATCATAATATAACAAGTCACTAATTAATCTGTTATACTTAATGCAGACATAACTCTCAATATGACAATGAATCCACTCGCAATTCTACTCGAGAAGAACACCCTGAATGGACCTAACTTTGTGGACTAGCTCCGAAATTTGATGATTGTCCTCAGTATGGAGGCTGGGATACGTCTTAGAGACGGACATTTCGGTGCCTCCTGTGCCGACCAGAGCCAATCAGGAAGAGATCGAAAACCACGAAAAATGGGTTAAGGATGACGTAAAAGTCCGTCCATACATGATGGCTTCTATATCTAATGAGCTTCATAGAGCTCATGAGAAAATGACTTCTGATAGGCAGATTCTATCTCACTTAACCGAGCTTTATGGTGAGCATAGCAGAACTGCTAGATATAAGATATCCAAGCAACTGTTCGGTGCAAGGATGAAGGAAGGTGAGAAGTTTGGGGAACACATCCTCAAAATGATATCCATGATCGAGAGATTGGAGGCTCTTGATTTTAAAATGGATACTTCTCTCCAAACCGACCTTATCCTACAGTCTCTTCCTGATTCCTTCTCACAGTTTGTTATGAACTTTAACTGCAATGAGATTGCATGTAATTTAGCTGGGCTAATGAACAAACTTGTGACCGCTCAGTCTCAGATGAAGACTCCGTGGATGAAGGAGTCTGCTCTTGTGATTTCTTATGGACCTCGGAGGTCTAAGAATAAGAAGAAAAAGACCAAGAAGCAAATTGGACCACAAGTTAAGGACCTTAAGGGTAAGGGCAAGGCCCCGATGGTTCCAAAGAGCAAGAAGAAAGACGCTTGTCTCAAGTGCGGTGAGCTGGGCCACTGGGCTAGAGAGTGTCCGATTCTCCATGGCACTTCAGGATCTGGAACAAAGTAGGGAGCTTGGAGCTAGAGAAGTAATGGTCACTGTCGAAAGCGGGCATAGTGTCGAGGCAACCGACATATGATCACTTCTTTTGGATTTAGAATCCGGGTTTGTTCTGACTTTAGAAGATGTATTTGTTTTGCCCAAGGGGCATAAAAACATTGTATCCATTCCGGTCATGGACCGAAAAGGCTTTTCATTTTTCATTGGTGATGGTTCCTGCAAAATTTATTTCAGAAATAAACTAGTGGGTACTGCTACATTGTTAAATGGATTGTATCATCTAAATCTCAGCAACAAAGTAGTTATGAATACTATGACTAGAAAACATGGTAGGGATGAAACCAATCAAGTTTTGAAATGACATCTTAGACTTGGTCATATTGGTCAGACCAAGGTGTACAAGATGGAAAAAGATGGACTTATGGGTCCATTGGGATCGGATCCCTTTCCTACATGTGAATCTTGCCTCAAAGGCAAAATGACTAAGTCCCCCTTTACAGGGACTTTTGAAAGAGCCGCTGATAAATTGGGATTAATCCATACCGACGTATGTGGTGCTTTGGAAGCAGTACGTGACGGATATCAATATTTCATTACGTTTACAGATGATCATACTAGGTATGGTTATGTATACTTAATGAAACATAAATCCGAGGCCCTTGAGAAATTCCAGGAATTCAAGGCCCTAGTCGAGAAACAAACTGGTAATCATATCAAAGCACTTCGGTCGGACCGAGGTGGCGAGTATATGAGTATGGAGTTTGACGAGTTCCTTAAGGAACATGGAATAGTTTCACCACTAACACCTCCAGGTACTCCTCAGTTAAATGGTGTGTCAGAAAGAAGGAACCGGACTTTGTTGAACATGGTCCGTTCCATGCTGGGCTATACTGACTTACCGATTTACCTGTGGGGGTATGCACTCCTAACTGCCGCTTACATCTTGGACAGATGTCCTTCCAAATCCGTTCCTAAAACTCCACATGAGATGTGGGAGGGCAGGAAACCAAGTCTTAATCACATTAGGATTTGGGGATGTCCCGCCTATGTCAAGAAGACTAAGGTGGACAAAATGGAAGCGAGGTCCGTGAGGAGACGTTTCATTGGATTCCCATCTGAGGCGATGGGATATCTATTCTACATGCCCGAAGATCGAAAGATCGTTATTGCTTTACAAGCACACTTCCTGGAAGATGAGTTCATTCAGGAAGGCGGAGCAGGTAGAAGTATTTCTTTAGAAGAATACAATGAAACTCCTCGGGAGACACCTGTGCAAGAAACTGAAACCGAACCTTCTGAAACACAAGTACAACCACCTCGTAGGTCTAGTAGGGTGTCTCATTTGCCTGAAAGGTATGGGCCTGTGCACTTGGAGGAACTAGGTCTCCATGAGGTTCCAAGTGATAGCCAAGAGACTGACCCAACGACCTATGACCAAGCGATGGTGGATGTAGACTCCATGGAATGGACTGTAGCAGTCTTCATGTAGTGGGGACCTTCATTTTGACGAGACAGTCAAAGAGTTTGACTTTGTGCAAAATGAAGAGGAACCTTGTCTATACAAGAGGGTTAGTGCGAGCAAGATCACATTCTTAGTACTATATGTAGATGACATTCTACTAATAGAAATGATGTGGGATTGCTCCGTTCTGTGAAAGCATGGCTTTCGAGTAATTTCTCCATGAAAGACTTGGGAGAAGAAACCTATATTCTTGGGATTCGACTCTATGGGATAGATCGAAGAGAATGATAATTTTTTCCTAAGCCCTATATATAGATTAGATCTTAAAGAGGGTTCCTTCCGATGCGACATGGAATAAAACTCATCTTGAAGATGTGTCCTCATAGTGAGGAACAATGAAAGGAAATGAGTTATATACCATATGATTCGGCAGTGGGTAGCCTTACATATGCTTTATTATGTACGAGACCTGACATTGCGCATGCTAGGTGCGTGGTAAGTAGGTTTCGGTCTAACCCAGTTCGGGAACAATAAACCGCCATAAAGAACATTCTCAAGTACTTTAGAATGATTAAAGATCTGGTTCTTATATATGGTGGTGGAGAACTGAATGTGATGGGATTCACTGTATATGACTTCCAAGGACAGAAAGACAATTCTATGTCTACTTATGGCTACATTTACTCTTAATGGAGGAGCAGTATCATGGCATAGTGCCAAGTATAGCGCGACTGCTAATTCCACCTGTTAGGCTGAGTATAAAGCGGCCTCGGAGGCCTCCAAAGGAAGGATTAAGAAGTTACTGGGTAAACTTCACGTGACACCTTGTGCTGCGCTGCCAGAGTGGTTGCACAGGCCTAGGAGCCGAGTCTTCACAACAGTACCAAACATATTGAGAGAGTATCATCTCGTAAGAGAATTTGTTCGCAAAGAGATATATTGTGCTGCATAGAGTAGAGTCAGCCGACCACGTCGCTGATCCACTGACCAAGACACTTTCTCATATTAGCTTAGAGCTTCATCTGGAAAACATCAGTATTAGATATCATAGTGTGTGGCATTGAATGCAAGTGGGAGATTGTTAGGAGTATGCCCTCGAATGACACTCGGAGGATGTTGAGTGAGGGCATTGTACTTGTAATTATGTAAATCATTAATATAAGGCAATGAATGTTTCTTTATTTACTGGTAGTTACTGGCATTCCTAACTCGTAAATATATGTATAGAAACTAGTCCATGTATTTGAGAGCAAAATCGTCCACTCCTTATTGAATAAGGGGGTCAGCACTGAAAAAGTTTATAGCTCAAATACTTAATCGTTCGCAAGTCGATGAAACTTGACTGGGCGTTAAGTTTATGTGAAGACTTGTATGACGTGTTCTTTGACATGGAGAGTGCCTGTCGAACGCTAATGGTTAGTGGGAGCACACGTTATAGGTATGATAATTGGATTAGTATACTCGAACCGACTCACCCTCGATTCGTCACACGGATTTCACTCCGGGACAATCAATGATGGAATCGAAAGGTTGTGATAGGTATTCGTGAACCTTCGACTTGAGGATTTAGTAGGGATGTGCTTGTGACGTCAAGATTTTCATTAGAGTAGTTCGACCCTGTAAACCGGGAGGCGGGGGTCAACCTCGACGTGCATCCTGACGGGCAAGTAGCGAGTCTCATCAATACCAAGATAGAATTCTTTCTCCCGTTAGTGAGCGGGTTAAATGTCCTATGCGGTTATTGGCAGATGAGATCATAAGTCTTTGGTCAAAGCATTGGAGCTAGTTGTATTGGATACATGAGAGCTCGATGATCTCGATTTGTATTAACGCATGCATAGCGTCAAGTAACAGATAAGGTTTGACTGACCGTGACCCTATAACTTGATCGGGACATTTGAAAGAAGGGTTTATACGTATACTGGTATTCACGACAGAATGGTTCTTGAATGATCCCAATCATTCGTTCTCAGTTGGGGTACAGTGTAGGACGCCAAGCTGGCTAGGTGGTGCTACTACTCTTTGGTTCCTCCCATTGCTGACTGAGACGGACCTACCAAGTCGCGCAATAGGATTGACGACGGAATGAATCAAGCTTATTTTCTCATTATGAATATTAGATATTGGATATCTAATTAATTGGGATATTTGATGTCTAAATTAATTTATTGGATAAATTAATTTACGGCCTAATGAATTAAATAAATTACCGAGTGATTAATTTAATTCATGAATATAATTATTTCTTGGAGAAATTAATTATATCATTATGTATTTGATATGATTAAATTAATTAGATTAATTGATTGATATAAATACATCGGAACGGAATCGGAGTTTATCTGTTTGGACTCACAGGAGTCCGAAACGAACCAGACTCATCCGATTCCTTCTAGAGCCCCCCCCCCCCCCCCCCCACCCACCTTGACACCTTACCTTGGTCTTAGTCTTGATATGGTTGGTGTAAGACTTATGACTCATGAGATATCAAATCTCTTATTTTATGGTAAAGGGGATTTGAGGAGATATGGTTGGAAGAACAAAATGAAGAGTACTTCCATCTTATCACATTGATAATATATACGTGATTTAAGCTGGAGAGAGAGAGAGAGAGAGAAAAAGTTTTTCTTCAAGTCTTCACATTTATTCATTGTTCTTGAGATATATTCTTAGAGAAAATATCAAGAGATAAAATTGAGAGATATAAATTATACACTTAGAGTGTTATAATAATAAAGCTTCATCACTTAATTCTAGCCGTAACCTTAGAGGTTAATCGAGTGTTGTCATGCCGTTCGTTTCTCCGACGTGTGACAAGTAGAGACGTGGTTTTTTCAGCGTTGGATCATCCTAGGGCTTGGAGCATTTTGGATCGTTTGGGGAATAGCTCAAGAGAATGAACTCCATATAATCAACGGACTACAAGAGTATGATTTCAAATCTTCCTTTGTTTATTTTATATCCGTATATGCGTAGCTCGATCGATCCTCGTAGGGATTCGGATCGAATTAATTTTTGTTTTACCGCTTCCGTTGGGCCTTCGTTTTAGGCACCGAATCCCAACATTTGGGTGGGTGTAACTTGACTACTTCCGTAAGCCACTTGTCTCCTCGGTTATCCTCATTATGCTGCTGGTCCATCGTCGTCTGCATGTGGTCAACCACCTGAGCAAACTGGGTCATCTGGGCGACCACCTGCTGAAGTACTCCTGGCATGTTAGGATTTCCGTCATTATTTGCTGATCCCTGTTGTCCTCCAGGATGGGAATCAGTTCGACTAGCCGATAATTCAGTGGTAGACGCTGAATCCTCTAGTCTCGCATTACCACGTCTGTGTCCACGACCTCCCCTCAACATACTGTAAACACAAATACTCAATATCCAGAGCAAAATTTTCTAAAAAGGAAAGTCCGTCAATATCAATAAAACAGAAAATAAATAGAACGGTAGTATATGAGATTAGGAAACTTACAACCACTGTCCACATGATGACGCTGGCTGTACAGTGATGTTACAAACGACCCATAAATCGAATGACGTAAACAGACCCAACTAAACCCGATTGCCAAGATATCCATGAATCTTAGCTCTGATACCATATTCTGTAACACCCCGATATATTCGGAATAATTACAGCGCCGTAAATCCTTTATATAAGAATTTACAAGGCTAATTTGAGAAATACGGAAAATTATACTAAAGTGTCATTAAGGTTAAAATTCAAAATCAGTTCAACAATTCAAATGAGTCCATTATTACAGAACATCCATCAACAACATATGCGTACTCGAGTACTGAAAAATAACCAGAAAAACAAGACAACATAATCCACATCACTGAGCCACTTCATCGTCATGTCGGTACTCTGGTTGCTTCCCCCCTCCTCGGCTACCTGAACATCAAAACAAATGTCCACCTCCGAAGGGGTTAGCAAAACGATGCTAGTACAAGTATCATAATACATAAATCAACAATGCATTATAAAACATACAAAATGGACTTCCGTCACCGGAATCCAACGATGCGAATCCTCACGATTCCATCAACACAATACAGGGTAATCCAACGATCCAACGCCCTCAGTATAGATTCCCATGATGATCCCGTCGGACCAACGCATGGTGGAAAACCCGCCCAACGATCCAGCGCCCTCAGCATAGATCCCCATGATGATCCCGTCGGACCAACGCATGGTGGACATCCAATCCAGTGCCCTCAGCATAGATCCTCATGACCCCATCTGATCATTTACAACATAAACAATGCAATTATGCATACGCATATGCAAATCGATATGTTCATCGACATGAACAATCAAGAAATCAATCACGAATACCACGACAATTCAAAGGAATTAATCTCATGTTCAACAACATCAATAAACCATATGCATGATCAAAATTCCAATATTAACCAATTTCAAAATACGATACTTGCCTCAAAGATGGCAAGAATTAAATACTCTCATGAATGTCACACGTCCGAAGGTCGCCGCCCCTCGATCGATCACCTTGTATAAGGGAATAACAAGGAATTCAATAAACCTCCCGAAACTAACGCACGAGTACCGAACCCTTAAGTTATAATCGAGTTATCAATAACGGACAATCGGTTCTCGGTCCTATTTTCCGACGAGTACTAAGTTTGGAAAAAGGCATGTGAATTCAAGAGATCGTAATGGAACACAAAGTCGGTGTCTACAATTCTAAAGACATTCATCATATAATTATATCCCATGTTCCATACTCTAATTTCAATTATTAACTCGAATGTTTGGTTCGGTTGCTACAACGATACATAACGAGATAATCATGTTCAATCTAGTTCCAGGTTAATTCAACTCTACGATTCTTGTTCTCCCGCAGGTAATTCTTCTTATCAAATTCTTTATCCAAAATGATTGTTCCAAATATCTTTTCATGGTTCTAATCATCCAAGAAGATTAACAACGAGTTCATCCAAGGCAAGAATTATAATTGAACATACTTTACGTTCAACTTTATGAATTTATCTTACACAGGGGTAATCCTCAATACTTTGTTCATAAAAAGAGTGTTACGAAAGCATCAACAAGGTGTGTTCATCTCAAAAAATTTCATCCTCGAGGTTGATAAAGATTATGGCTCAACTATTAACGTTGGAAACCTTAATTCAACCAAAACAATCCTCCTAAACATGGTGTTGGATTCGTTACGACATAATAAGCTCAATAATCTCTGGGAAAAGTTCATAATATAACTAAGAACATAGTCTCCATCTTGGTGTAGAATCAACATACCTCAAAAAAAATGGAAGAACAATAAAAATCTTGAAGAAACTCTTCACCGGAAGCTTGATCACCAATCCCCAAGGTCTAAGCTCCCCAAAATCGGATTAAGATGATGATATGAGGGATATGAGGTGAGGGATAACCTCAAGAACACGAAAATCGG
This sequence comes from Orobanche coerulescens, assembly GCA_033398695.1. Classification (NCBI taxonomy): domain Eukaryota; kingdom Viridiplantae; phylum Streptophyta; class Magnoliopsida; order Lamiales; family Orobanchaceae; genus Orobanche; species Orobanche coerulescens. The sequence continues at coordinate 19,555,414 of CM065805.1, read as the reverse complement.
CCAAGGTAAGAGTTAGAAATGAAATGGGGGTCGAGTTCTATAAATAGATTTCTGAGCATTACGTACGCTACCTATACTATATTACGTACGTAAGAGTCTTAGCGTATGCTATGCCCAACCCTTAACGTACGCTATCGTCTGGCCAGAGCTCACTGACCTGTTTCTGGCATTAGATTACGTACATTAGTACTGTGGGTTACGTACGTAACACAACCCCATTAACGTGCATTATCATTCCTTCTTAACGTACGTTAAGTCTAGTTGACTTGCGTAGCTGGAAAGCCGTCTAGGTTCATGCGAGCGATCTCCTCGCATCTTCGTCGAGCCCCCACACTCCGACCCTTGTCTGATTCCGAGTTGACTAAGCTTACGTACGTTAAGCTACACCTGTAACGTACATTATACTGCAGTCGTGGCATACGCTATGATCATCGTCTAGCGTACGTTATGACGTGCAGAAGCATGCATTCACAATGTTGGAGATATAAAAATGTAAGGATACGAATACGGGAAAACGATCTTCGATTAATTACATCATGAAGTTGAATAATACGAGTTTGAATACAAGATAATTACATAATTATTATCCGGGCATTACATTAACCCTTATTATCGAGACAAGTAATGGTATTATCGATATAGGTAATGATATTATCTAAATAACTATTTTATTTAAATACTATTGTGGACTTGTGATAGAGATTAATCAATTGGGTGGTAATTCGAGACTGAGAAAGTGACTAGAGAGATGGTGAAGTAAAAAGTTGAATGTTGGTTCCGATTACTCTGGTTGGTACTTCTAGAGTGAGAAAGTGGATAGAAAGATGGAGAATAAAAAAATTGAATGTTAATTGGGGTGATACTTGTTAGTTGTTGAAGAGTACTTTCATTTTAGTAGGTAAAATATGAGTTAGTGGTAAAAAAAGGCTACCCGAGTTAGTTATTAATTTTTATCTAAGTTGTAGTTATTGGTTATCCTCTCATTATATGTCTATGATACAAATGACATGAATATTGTCACTTGTGAGTAGCATATATATGAGATCAACGAAACAACTCGCTACTCGAAATTCGAACTTGAGATGAAAGATCTCAATTTTTTTGTATTAGAGCTAAAATATGGTTGATGATATTCCCTTTCACCAATTTACATATATCCACAAAATACTCAAGCGATTTAATATGAACAAGACACGTCCTCTTAGAACACCCGTGGTTGGTCAAATCATATGAATTACCAAGGATTCAACTCAACTTGCATTCGACGATGAAGTGATTCTTGGAGCCGAAACTCCGTACCTGAGCGCATACGTCGCATTGTTATACTTGGATCAGTATACTCGTCTAGACATTGCTTTGTCAGTGAATTTGTTGGCTAGATTCAACATGCATTCAACTAGGCACCCACGGCACGACACTGAAATTGAAATTAACACATATATTCTATATTTGAAAGGTTCCAGTTAGGGATGGAACTTTGTACAATGGGGACCGAGAAAACCTGATCTGGACTGGAATCGAGCCGATCAGTTCTTTTTTCCCCTAAATTTTTGGTACTTGATTGGGGTTCGATTATTTTTAAGGATTTAAGTGATAGGCTTTGGTCCCTGAAATTTAGTAGACGAATAACTAGAACTGGATATAAAACATTAATAAACTTTTTTATATATATTCAAAGATAAAGATAAATATAAATTATATTTTAATGCTCCCATAACCTCCTTTGTTCGTGCTATTTTTTCGGTTCTTGAGTTGCAATTCAATTTCTTGGTGTGTATTTTGGAATTTTTGACGGTTTTTATTTTTATTTTTGATGTTTGGTTATTTACAGTTTCAGTTGTTGAATAGATAAATATTAATAAATTCATATATATTAAAATTTAATATAAATATAAATTACATTTAAAGTCTCTTCTTTTCTCTTTTCTTCATGCCATTTTTCTATTCTTGGTGTATATTTTTAGACTTTTTTTTATTCTTTGGATAACTAGACGAATTGAACTGGCACCAGTAAGTTTGGTTCCACTTCGGTTCCTCAAAAAAATGTAAGCAAACCGAACCAATTATTAGTAATAGTTCTGGATCCAGTTCCTCAGAATTTTGTTAAAAATAAACTGGTCCCAATTCTAGTTATAGTGATCTTGATTTGTTCTTCCTTGCGCAGGAGAGAGAAATTTCAAGAGAAATTATTAAGGTTGCGATGTTGGATACCAACCAAACGTCTACTTCTGACACTGTCATTATGCATGATAGTTCTAATGCTTGTAATGTCTATAACACAAATTTCCCAACGCTTAGTTCCCGAGTTTTAGTAAAGAAAAGAAAAGAAAAGAAAAGAAAGTTGGAAGAGAAAAGAAGAGAAAAAAAAGTGAAAGGAAATTGTGTTTTGTGTTCTCGAGTTGGAAGGAAATGAGAGGAAAATTAACTATTTTATTCTTTTCTCTCTAAATCCTTCCAAATCGGAAGGAAAGTTAGGAGGGAAAGTTTTCCTTCCATTTCTTTCCGTTTCTTTTCATTAAAAAATTCAGGAACGCCAAATATTTTTGCTTTTTTCTTATTTCCATCCATTTTCCTTCTTTTCTCTCATTAAGTTAGACTCGGGAACTAAGCGTAAAGGAACGTGCCAATAGAATTCTGGGGCTCTATAACATTAGCAACTAACTGCGACATAACCCGTTCTCTATAGATGCCAAACTTACCCCTTAAGACTACATATGCTACCAAATATGCTAATTCATGCTGAAGAAATGCTCAACCGAAAACATGGTATACAACAATTAGAGAACTTCACACTACATGTCAAACGTAACAAGGTCTACGTATAGTGTACTTCAGACGAGAATGATAAATTTGAAAGCACACATTCAGATGAGAATGAGGCACTCATGCCAGAAATGAAATGAACAGATCTAAAGTAATGTAAATACGAACCAAACGAAAAACATATTAGGACTCATTTTTGGATGGACCAAATAGGAAATAACTATTCCAAAAAAAAGGAGTTTACTCTAACGGAATTTACTTAAAAAGAAGATGCGAGAATAAATTTGGCACACATAAGTATTTCTGCATGACGTCAGTTACATAAAAACTCAAAAGCAGGGGCAAAAAAAGTAGTTTACTGGAGAACAACTAACTTAAGCAAAGAAGCACAACATGTTCGAGACATCTAAAATAAAACCGGCAATCCCAATTACCGCATCTTCGAGTGGTAAACTACGGCTATGAAATGAAATGAAACCCCCTTTATTCCAGAAAAACTCACTCAGGTGGCCAGATCATTGTCCACTGTTTACGCTCCTTTGTGCATTCTTTCTGCCAGTAGCCAGACCCTACAACTTTTCTTAACAGCAATTCTATCCCACTGCTCGCTATCCCGTACAGGGCAGTGATCCGTGTTTGGATTATCGCAACAAAACTTGCAGAATATTGAATATCCAGGGGGTAAATGTTCTACTTCCTTTGGGACGAGGTCCAGATATGGGCACTCACCATCAAAGTGACCAGCCACACTGCAAAGACGACATTGCATGCTCCTCTTCCTTTCACAGTGAGTACTCTCCTTCATTTCCTTGACAATTTCTGACTAGGTAAAGGGTTACTGGTTCGTTATGTTTTGCTTCACGCTTTTCTGTGTCTCCTTCATTCCTTGACAATTTCTGATTGTAATACATCTCTACATACGCTGCTAGGTCAGGAATTCCTGAAGCATTTGAAAATTCTACTACTTTTGATGATGACGATGTGATGCTTTAGCAAGATTGAGCTGAGCAGCAGATAGCTTCTGCAGCAGCAGCAGCAGAGTCCATTTGGAACTTGTCTGGAATTGCAGATAAGTTAGCATATATATCATCAAAATATAAAATCCACCAAAAATCATTTAAAACAGTAGTAACTTAAGATAATCGCTTCGTCGATTTAATTTCAATTTCACTTTAAAAACCCGAGAACTGCCGCTTCTCGTGAAATCCCCAAAATCATCAACCTTAACCCCAAAGGTCCGAATCCCGCCGCTGATTTGGCGTGGGAGGAGCTTCTCAGGCTGGACCGCCGGGGAATGAAACGAGCAGCATATGGAACCGGTGTCGTATTTGATCCGTCTTCCGGGTACGCGTTAGAGATTTCTAGGGTTTTGGAAGCATCTGGGCGGTTGAGCGAGCGGCGACTTGATGCCTACCCTTGGATCCGGCATGATTTACTTAGGCGAACCCGAAAGTTAATTACGTTTCACCTCATTCAATAATTACGTTTGTTTTTCCATTGTAAAAACACCAAGTGGCTTAATTGCAGCATTGGTCCCGTAAGACCATTTGTAATGGTGACCACGTGTAGGGGTGTTCAAAACCGGATATCCGGACTTTCGGATATTCGAAATTTCGGATATCCGAAAATTTGGATACTAGATTTTGATATCCGATATCCGTATCCGAAATTTCGGTTATCCGGTTTCGGATATCCGAAATTTGGATACGGATATCGGATATCCGAATATCGGAAAAAATAAAAAATTTATTCGGATATCCTTATATTCGAAAAAAATATTCGGATTTGGATATCGGATATCCGAATATCCGAAAAAAACTTCGGATATGGATATCGGATATCCGAATATCCGAATACTTTTTATTATTTAAAATATAAAAAATAAAAATTTTAGGATTTTTCAGATATTTAGGATATCCGAATATCCGATTTTTCTGAAAACTACTATCCGATATCCGAATCCGAAGTTCCGGATATCCGAACTTCGGATATCCGAATTATCGGATATCCGAATTTTCGGATATCCGGACTTCGGATTTTCGGATATTTCGGATCGGATATCGGATATCGGATATTTTTGAACACCCCTAACCACGTGCATGTGGTCCGTCACATCTACTTTATTATTAAAAGAGAGTTGTACAAGACACGTGTCATTATGTAGATTTTTTGAATTAATTATCTTTTTTTAAATACACTAATTCCTACCATTTCAATGAGAGTTAATGGTAATCAAAAAAATTTTTCTATTTTTTATTATTAATATTTTAGATTAATCTTCTTTTTACGATATTTGATTTAACATTCATTGGGCATAAATATAATTAAAATATTCCTTTTTGAATATAAGTTGTTTTTGAATGATTAGTGTATTATATCTTGATTTTAAATTATTTGTATATAAAATACAAAAATCAGATAATTTTCAAATAATTTTATTGAAGTAAATCTATCTTTTTACAAGATCAATATTTTTACTTCATTTTTCACCTTCTTATAATAATTTTAGATTACTAAGTTATTTTATTTTAAAAATATTTGGGAAAAGAATTAGGGACATGTTAGACTTACAATTCCCAATAGAAAGATATATTATTCGTTAAAATAATTATTTGATTGATTCTTCTTTTTTATGAAAAGAAAAATTATATAAACAAATATAATAAGTTGATTACATTTTTATTTAACTACGTCACAATAATATACTTTATCACCATATGCATAATGAATTAATATCATTGTGGATCTCATGGTATATTATTAAGTATAAAATGTGTGACTTTATTTTAAATATTTATCAAAAATATATGACGTTCTTTCAGCTGTATACTGATATGTAATTTTATTAGTATATTAATATAAATATTACAAATATACAATGATCATATAGATTCCTGTCATGTTTATATATTTTATATCGAACATTTACACATCTATACTTAATATTAAAAGAGCGTCGCAAGAAAATCTAAGAAACATGTGTAAATCTCCACGTTAAGCCTCTTTTTAAAAATTTTAAAAAAACGGACGTTTAATTTGAGAGGGGGTTGGATGAGTATTCCATTATATACTATCTACCAATTAAAAATTTTCTCTCATTTTATTCCTTTTATTTTTAACCTAATAGTTTAAACAATTATAACTTTTATGTATCAATTTTATTTTTGAAAAATATATATCAAATTAATTCTTACTTCATGCTCTTTAATTTGACATCCATATAGTATATATAAAGTAATATAAATAAAATTATAATATATTTAGATGATTAAAATATTTTAATATAAAAATATAAGACTATTGAAGAAAGATATATTTTTAGTTTATTTCATAGTTTTAACAATTATTTGATTCTTAAGAGTTATTTTGTTCTTATTATAAAATAGTAAAATATATTATATTAATGTTAAATCATATAAAAAATTATATTAGTAAGAATATCAGTTGTATACTTTTAATGAAAGTTGATAATACAACACCAACAACATCATCATCAGAGCCTTAGTCCCAAAATACTTTAGGGTCGGCTATAATGAAAGTTGATAATAATAAACATAATTTAATTTCTTATTTATAAAATTAGATATAAGATTCATATTGTCCTATATGAAAAAATAAATACTGGTGCTTAATTAATTTATGATTTTTCTATCATGTGCCTTTAGATCACATGATAAAAGTTTATAAACAAAACTAAATCAAATAATAGTTTATGTATATGTATGTATATACTGACTCATGTATATTTTATAATAATTTTATAATATTATTGAAATTCTATCACATATTATTAATATAATAAAATATTTAACATTTTACGCCGTGCATCGCACGGGAGGACATCTAGTGGGGGGAAAAGTGAAGAAAAAGAGACTTGTGGGCTTTTAAATTTTGTATATTGAAAGTGAACATATTTCCTTTTTTTAATTGGTAAAATAGTTCTAAGTTTGCTATTTTTATCACTTAAGGGGTTAAAGTTTTAAGTGTTTCAAACAAGGGATTAAAGTTTAATCCGTTTCACCCGTTAGAGACTCCGTTAGTTTGGTCCCGTTAAGTTTTAACAGATTGATGACATGGTCGTTAAGTGACATGTGTCAGCATTTTATTGGCCGGTAATAATAAAATAATAATAAAAAATTTCAGACTTTTGTAATAATAATAAAATAATAACAAAAATATAAAAGCCTAAAAAGTATAAAAAATAAAAAAACTGTATTTTTAGAAAAATTGAAACTTTGTTTTTTTAAAAAAATAAAATAAAAACTCTAATGCTTTTATTTGAAGTAAAAAATAAAAATTAAAAATTAAAAATATTTGGATCTGATTTATAATTAACCTTTAATTTGTTTTTTTAGATTTTTAGATTTTTTTGTAAAATAATATTTATTTATTAATATTATGAAAAAATATATCCAGTTTTCTATTTATTTATGAAAAATAATATCTCAATTTAAAAGAAAATGTTTATAAATTATATCAATTTTTTTATTTTTTTTATTTTTTATTTTCAAAATTTAAATAAAAACATCCGATTTTACTAATATAATTGAGAAAACGTAAAGTTTTATTTTTGTAAAAAATAATTCAGATTTTTTTAATTTTTATATTTTTTAGACTTTTATATTTTTATTATTATTTTATTATTATAATAAAAATCTGAAATTTTTTATTATATTTTTAATTTTTTAACTTTAAATAAAAAAATTAGATTTTTAATATTAATATTCCAGATTTTTTGTTAAAAAAAAATAAAATTTCAATTTTTCTAAAAAATACAGATTTTTTTATTTTTTATATTTTTTTAGACTTTTATATTTTTTGTTATTATTTTATTATTATTACAAAAATCTGAAAATTTTTATTATTATTTTATTATTACCGACCAATAAAATCCTGACACGTGGCACTTAACGACCATGTCATCAATCTGTTAAAACTTAACGTGACCAAATTAACGGAGTCCCTAACGGGTGAAACGGATTAAACTTTAATCCTTTGTTTGAAACACTTAAAACTTTATTCCCTTAAATGATAAAAATTGCAAATTTCAGTCCCTAGTAGAGCTATTTTGCCTTTTTAATTAGGTGTGTAGAGTTTTAATTTCTATATTAATTTAAAAATAGTTGTATCTTTACACATTGTATTAATAAATAAAAGTATCAAAAATTATATTTTTTTTTTGTTTTCTATAAATACAAACCAAATTTGATATTTTTAGGGTTGTGCTATTAACACAATTATGTCCCCTTTTTATTATTCTTAACTCATTTTTTATTGAAAATTAATAAAATATACCTATAAAAATAATTATAAATAGTAAAAACGGGCCAAGAACGTGTTATTAATAAAAAAAGTGTTTATAACACAATCCTATATTAATATACACACTAAAAATTTTCTCTTCTTCCCTCGAAATTACTTTATGTTATTTTAATTTACATAATTTAAATTATTATACGTAAATTATGATAAAAATACCATTAAATAATTATATGCTATTTATGTTGTGCTTGAGTGATTGGATAGTTGAAATGGTCAAGAATAAACTGCTATAAATAGATATGATTGAATTGGTGGAGGAGAGATAAATTAATTATATATTACTATTAGAGAAATTGGATCCTTATTGTTGGATGGTCGAGAGATCATAACGGCAGTCTAAATATTGTATGTAGCAACTTTTGTCCCCAAAAAATTTGAGTTATAAGTTTGTATATTTTATTACCAATTTTCTATTTCGAGAATACCCTTGGAAGCCAAAATATCCGAAATATGTACAATCAGTAGGAAATTGTCGTATCTAGAAGTTCTAGGACTAAAACTACAAACTCTGAAAGTTACCATACTGAAAACGTGATTTTAATTAAAATGCTGGATCAAACCTACCATAATAAAACTATCAATCACTAAGAAGAGTTGTAAAATTTCCAGTTAAACTCCAACAATTTCTCCAACATCAGCCGACCTAGACTTGTTTATAATAGCCCATATATATCCTACGCACCATTTTATAATGCTTAATTTTAAATAGTAGAGTTATATTAAATATCAAATTTTTCTTACATACCAAGCGATTCATCGCCACCATCCATCCAAAAAGAAATCAATAGTTGAGGTTAAAAGCATTTAATATTTCACACATTTTTTATAATTTAAATATCTCTTAAACCGTTAATCGTTAAGCGAAATTACACCATCGCGACGAGCATTTAATTATCTTTCTATAGACGGGCACTTTTGTAACGCCGCGATTTCGCATATACATTTATTGTGAATTATAGAAAACATGTTCAATTTTATTAAATTAATGCCCGAATAATTTATCATTTAATTTATTTTATTTCATGATCATGCAAATTCATTTGTCATTATAACTCATGCCAAGTCATGTGATTCATGTCGTGTCATTTCTCATTTTATTTTGTCATGTTTCATGTCGTCATTTCTAGGTCTGAGTCAAATTTTAAGCGATATTAATCGTTACCCATAAGATTTCACAAATCCATTTTAATTCATTTTAATCCATTCATTTTGGGCCGACCTAAGCCAAACCCATTATAATATTTAGCCCAAATATTATAAGTCCATCAAGCTCAATCCATTAACACTAATCATCTTAATTAATTTTCACCCAAGCCCAACATCCTCTCCCACACACACGATCAGAACATGGGGGAGTTTTCTGCACATTCATTAACCTCCTTAATGGAGGTAGTTGGCATAATGGGGGAAGTTATTCATCATGGGAAGGATCAGTTATCGAATTCCAGTATAAAACCACAAACAACAAAATTTTCACAAGAACATTCACAACAATTCACGTTTCACTTTTACCATCTCAAACATCAGACAGCCAAACAAAAAAACACATCTCAGAATCATACAGCAGAAAAACCCCTACATAGCAGAAATCACACTGCAAGAAATCCATACTTCACAATATTACAACAAAATTTTTATACACCAAGAACAAACACTCTGCAAATCTCACGGCATATCCTCATCTTCCTCACAAATTCACTTTGCCATTGCCATTCCCTTCTCCTAGAATTTCACCGAAACACAATCTGCAGGTAAACTTCTCCTCTGTTCAATTTTTCCATTACACAACAAAACAAACACACACACACCGGGAGTTTTCAGAAGAACCAAATTCAAAACTAATAAGAAAAAAAATCAACCTGGAGTCGGTCGAGGGTTGATTTTCCAACTCCAGCCCCCAACCTAGTTCCGCCGCCGGTTCAAACTCCGGGCCGACGAGCAAAAACCATTTTTAGAGCCGAAGAAACAAACCTTTCGGCCGAGACCGGAAATCCCCAGCCACAACCACCTTGCTCCGCTGATGTCGGCTCAAATATCCGGCTGCTGCAACCTTGTTCCGCCGTCGGTTCGACCTCACGGACGATGAGCAAATCCCATAGCCGCCGCGTGCCAAAATCTATCCAGGTCGAAATCCCGCAGCCCCGATTCAAAGCTTATTGCTAAATATTTCCCTAGAACAATCAATTGCTTCTCTTTTCTTCATCGTCGATCGCATTTATGGAACCTAACCCTCGATTTAAAGCGAGCGAGATGATGGGGGAAGTGGTTCAAGCAGAGATTAAGTTATAGATGAGAGGAGGAGAAGTGTCGTGTTTGAAAATAACTGGATCCGAAGGAGTAGTAATTAAGGCTGGGTTGTTGGGTCTTACCTATAGCCCAATTTTAAGTTTGTGGCCCACGCCCAATTATATATATATATCCAAAAACATTTAATTTCAAATCCATTAACCCACCCTTAATTAGTAATAGTCCGATCTGCTCCTACTCAGTTCCAGCCCAATTATATACATATGGGTTTACCGAATATTATTATTATTATTATTATTATTATTATTATTATTTATCAAAATACATGTCTTTAATTGTAGGCAACAAGAACTTGCGGGCTTAGAATGGTCGAGTCAAGCATCTTCATCACATTCAAGTTCAAGAACTGCATTTTATCCAGGTGTGGGGATTTATTATGCTTTTGTTTATTTAATTGCTTTATATATTGTCTCGTATGTGCACGTGAAATCAGTCAGAAGCACTTAAATGTGCAATCAGTCAGAAGCACTTAAATGTACAAATCAGTCAGAAGCACTTAAATGTGCAAATCAGTCAGAAGCACTTAATTGTGCATAAAGCCTTCGGGCTAGCCGACGGGCTTCAGAATTTACCAGTCATGTTGTTTATACTTGCTAATATATTTAGTAACTAACGTAGACATATTGCGTACTCTCCACACTGAACGAGTTGGAAGCTCACCCCACTATTTACCCCCTTTCAGGTTGAGGAGCTCGATGTGGCATGCGCTTGAGTGTGGGATGATCAAGCTTCATGAGTTGTTATTTATTTATTTACTATTATTTTCCTCAAACTATGTTTTTTCGAATAATTGTTCGATTTGTTTTATTTTCACGTTGAAGTATGATTTCATTTAATGGTGACTTGAGGTTATTACTTGCGATAATTTAAATTGTCTTTTGAAAATGTATTTCCGCTGCAAAATTTTATTTATTCTTCTTAAAACTAGAAGAATTATATTTTAGAAAAGTGGTCGTTACATAAGTGGTATCAGAGCGGGTCTACGATTCTGTAGACTCGTTAAAATGGTTTCTTTTTCAAAACTGAAATTTCATTTTCACAAGTAGTCAAATATTATTATTATTTTTTGCAATTATGATCACCTACCTCTGCCACTCCACGTCGAATCCAAGGTACATTAAGTTATGATTATTCATTATGTGATGAATGCAGTTTGCCAGATTAACCATGATTCATGTATTACAGATGCATTGTCAGTCTATTTTGTACATAAGAATTTTATGATAAAGTATTTGGGCATGAAATTGTTTTCTTATAAATTCATAAGTATATGTGTGACATGCGTAAATCATCATTGCTAGAAATCTCTGGTTCTCAACCCATAGATGCAATGTAATTCTTCATCTTATTCGTCTCCCTCGTTGGGCAAGTACTGAGAGATCATTGAATATTATATGCCTTAGGATAATGGCAACTCGTAGACGTGGACGCCCAGCTAACCGAGGTGCAGATAATCTCGGTGGTCAGAATGCCAACCTTAGTGCTGGTGGTGGTGGTAACGGAGGTCAGGATAGCCACAATAATAACATGCCAGCTCCTACCCAGACACAAGTTGTGCAACAGTTCCGGCATTTCACCCCACCAACATTCAACGGTCGAGAAGGACCCGCATTTGTTGACGAATGGTTCATGTCGCTCGAGCGCACCTTTGAGCTCATTGGGTGCACTGATGCACAAAGAATTCTTTGCGTCCAATACCAAATGGTGGAGGATGCTGGGCGCTGGTGGATAAACTATTGGTGTTTGAGGCCGGCGGCCGAGCGTGCTGCATTAACATGGGATCGGTTCAAGAAAATAGTGATGGAGCAGTACTACCCACAGCATTACCGAGATAAAATGGAGAGAGAGTTTTGAAATCTCGAACGAGGAAGAGAATTTGACGCTAGCCTGTATTTGATTAACTCGGTTGATTTTGACGTGATCCTTGGTATGGACTGGCTGGATATACATGACGCCGATTTAAGGTGCCGTGAGAAGAAGGTGACATTAAGGTGTTCCGAAGACGAGTCCATCACCTTTTATGGTACTAAGAGTAAGACAGTACCCAGAGTAATCGCTGCCATGAAAGCACTAAGAAGTATGAGGAAGGAGCAATGTCAGGGTTACTTGGTGAGTTTGGTCGACAGTCGTACTAATGACGTGTCCCATACAGACGTACCTATAGTACGGGAGTTTTTGGATATGTTTCCAGGAGATTTGCTGGGAGTTCCACCCGACCGACAAGTGGAGTTTAGTATTGATTTGGTCCCTGGGGCGGCCCCAACATCCAAATCGCCATATAGAATGGCTCCGAGGGAACTTCAAGAATTAAAGGTCCAAATTCAAGAGTTGCTGGAGCTCGGATTTGTTCGTCCTAGTGTGTCACCATGGGGTGCACCAGTGCTGTTTGTAAGAAAGAAGGATTGGTCACTTCAGATGTGTATAGATTACAGAGAGCTGAATCGACTCACGGTGAAGGCAAAATACCCGTTGCCGAGAATCGAGGATCTATTCGATCAGTTGAGGGGAGCTGGAACCTTTTCGAAGATCGATTTGCAATCGGGTTACCACCAATTGAAAATTAGGGAGTGTGACATTCCCAAGACGGCTTTCAGAACCCGTTATAGACATTTTGAATTTGTAGTGATGCTTTTTGGTCTGAGTAATGCACCAGCGGTCTTTATGGATTTGTTGAACAGGGTGTTCCAATCTTACTTGGATAAGTTCGTGATCGTCTTCATAGATGACATCTTGGTGTATTCTAAGGACAAGGAACAACACCAAGAGCATTTGAGGGTTACATTGGAGACACTTCGCAAAGAGAAGTTGTATGACAAGTTCAAGAAATGTGAGTTTTGGTTAAACAGAGTTGGATTCCTTGGACATGTGGTGACCTCAAAAGGAATTGAGGTAGATCCCGATAAGGTTGTAGCAGTGAGTAGTTGGGGAGTACCCAAGAATGCGAGCGAAGTTCGTAGCTTTCTGGGCCTAGTTGGCTATTATAGAAGATTTATAGAAGGATTTTCGAAAATCGCCACTCCTATGACCCAGCTAACAAGGAAAGGTGTGAGGTTCGAATGGAACGACAAGTGCGAGGAAAGTTTTCAAGAGTTGAAAAGGAGACTAACCTCAGCACCAATATTAACGATTCCTGATCCGACAGAAGACTTTGTTATTTATAGTGATGCCTCAAAGCAGGGGTTGGGTTGTGTTCTGATGCAACATGGTAAAGTAGTAGCCTATGCATCGAGACAGCTTAAACCACATGAGTTGAACTATCCAACACATGATCTGGAGTTGGCTGCTGTAGTACATGTGCTGAAGAGTTGGCGTCACTATCTCTACGGAGGGAAGTGTGAGATATACACTGACCATAAAAGTTTGAAGTATCTTTTCACACAGAAGGACCTTAACATGAGACAAAGGCGATGGTTAGAATTGATGAAGGACTATGATTGTACTATTCATTACCATCCGGGTAAGGCTAATGTGGTAGCTGATGCCTTGAGTAGGAAGACTAGAGGCGAGTTAGCTTGCTTGACTGATCAAGAGAGTTTGATAAAGGAGTTCTCCCAGTTGAGGATTGAGGTAGTTGAGTCTTCAAAACGTTCGAAAGCAATCTTATCATCTTTGGTCTTGCAACCAAACTTGAGGGATAAGATTAAGGAGGCTCAACCACGTGATAGGTTCTTGTGCAAGATGAAGGATCGAGCACAAGCTGGGAGTGGGAGTATTGAGAAATTTGCCGTTGCCGCAGACGACGTTTTGACTTATGATGGGAGGTTATGTTTTCCTAAGGATCCATCCCTTAGGAAGCAAATCCTTGAAGAAGCTCACAATGCACCATACTCCGCTCACCCGGGAGGTACAAAGATGTACCACGACCTGAAGAAGTTCTTTTAGTGGAGAGGAATGAAACGGGACATTGGTGTATTTGTGGAGAGGTGTATGATATGTCAGCAGGTGAAGGCAGAACACCAACAGCCAGGAGGTTTACTCCAACTGTTGGAAATCCCAGAATGGAAATGGGAGCATATCACAATGGATTTCGTGGTTGGTCTGCCATGAATCATGAGGAAGAACGACGCTATTTGGCTTATAGTAGACCGCTTGACGAAGTCATCTCACTTTCTACTTGTGAGGATGACTTATAGTGCGGAACAATATGCACGGATTTATATTCGGGAGATTTTGAGGCTACATGGTGTTCCAGTGTCAATCGTATCGGATAGAGATCCGCGATTTACGTCGAAATTTTGGAAGTCTTCAGAGTGTATTGGGTACTAAGTTGAATTTTAGTACTGCTTATCATCCACAAACCGATGGTCAATCTAAAAGGACTATCAAAACACTCGAAGATTTGTTGAGGGCGTGTGTTCTTGATACTGGTGAGAATTGGGAAAATATTTTGCCGTTAGTAGAGTTTGCTTATAACAATAGTTACCAAGCGACTATACAAATGGCCCCGTATGAGGCTCTGTACGGAAGAAAATGTCGATCGCCTCTTTATTGGAGAAGTTGGAGAAGGAAAGATTTTGGGACCAGAATTGATCGAGCAGACTGTAGAGAAGATAACCGAGATCAGAAGTAGGATTAAGACTGCCCAGGATCGGCAGAAGTCTTATGTTGATAAACGAAGGAAAGATATACAATTTGAGATTGGAGAAAAGGTGTTCTTAAAGGTAGCACCGATGAAAGGAGTGATCCGATTCGGTAAAAAGGGAAAGTTACAGCCACGTTATATCGGACCATTTGAGATTTTGGATCGTGTTGGTGATCTGGCTTATAGCTTGGCATTGCCATTGGAATTATCAGGAGTGCACAATGTCTTTCACGTCTTCATGTTGAGAAAATACGTACATCATCATGGTCATGTATGCAATTTCAAAGAGTTACATGTAGCCAAGAATCTGACTTATGAGGAGGTACCTATAGCTTTTTTGGAGCGTAAGGTACATCAGTTACGAAATAAAGAGGTTAAATTGGTGAAAGTTCAATGGAGTCGTCATGGACTAAATGAGGCAACTTGGGAACGTGAAGAGAAGATCCGTTCTAAGTATCCAACATTTTATTTTTCAAGGTATGTAACTTAATTTTGGAGGACGAAAATTTGTTAAAGGGGGGTAGGTTGTAACGCCCCGATTTCGCATATATATTTATTGTGAATTATAGAAAACATGTTCAATTTTATTAAATTAATGCCCGAATAATTTATCATTTAATTTATTTTATTTCATGATCATGCAAATTCATTTGTCATTATAACTCATGCCAAGTCATGTGATTCATGTCGTGTCATTTCCCATTTTATTTTGTCATGTTTCATGTCGTCATTTCTAGGCCTGAGCCAAATTTTAAGCGATATTAATCGTTACCCATAAGATTTCACAAGTCCATTTTAATTCATTTTAATCCATTCATTTTGGGCCGACCTAAGCCAAACCCATTATAATATTTAGCCCAAATATTATAAGTCCATCAAGCCCAATCCATTAACACTAATCATCTTAATTAATTTTCACCCAAGCCCAACATCCTCTCCCACACACACGATCAGAACATGGGGGGAGTTTTATGCACATTCATTAACCTCCTTAATGGAGGTAGTGGGCATGATGGGGGAAGTTATTCATCATGGGAAGGATCAGATAACGAATTCCAGTATAAAACCACAAACAACAAAATTTTCACAAGAACATTCACAACAATTCACGTTTCACTTTTACCATCTCAAACATCAGACAGCCAAACAAAATAACACATCTCAGAATCATACAGCAGAAAAACCCCTACATAGCAGAAATCACACTGCAAGAAATCCATACTTCACAATATTACAACAAAATTTTTATACACCAAGAACAAACACTCTGCAAATCTCACGACATATCCTCATCTTCCTCACAAATTCACTTTGCCATTGCCATTCCCTTCTCCCAGAATTTCACCGAAACACAATCTGCAGGTAAACTTCTCCTCTGTTCAATTTTTTCATTACACAACAAAACAAACACACACACCGGGAGTTTTCAGAAGAACCAAATTCAAAACTAATAAGAAAAAAAAATCAACCTGGAGTCGGTCGAGGGTTAATTTTCCAACTCCAGACCCCAACCTAGTTCCGCCGCCGGTTCAAACTCCGGGCCGACGAGAAAAAACCATTTTTAGAGCCGAAGAAACAAACCTTTCGGCCGAGACCGGAAATCCCCAGCCACAACCACCTTGCTCCGCTGATGTTGGCTCAAACCTCCGGCTGCTGCAACCTTGTTCCGCCGTCGGTTCGAACTCACGGCCGATGAGCAAATCCCATAGCCTCCGCGTGCCAAAATCTGTCCAGGTCGAAATCCCGCGGCCCCGATTCAAAGCTTATTGCTAAATATTTCCCTAGAACAATCAATTGCGTCTCTTTTCTTCATCGTCGATCGCATTTATGGAACCTAACCCTCGGTTTAAAGCGAGCGAGACGATGGGGGAAGTGGTTCAAGCAGAGACAAAGTTATCGATGATAGGAGGAGAAGGAGTCCTGTTTGAAAAAAACTGGATCCGAAGGAGTAGTAATTAAGGCTGGGTTGTTGGGTCTTACCTATAGCCCAATTTTAAGTTTGTGGCCCACACCCAATTATATATATCTAAAAACATTTAATTCCAAATCCATTAACCCACCCTTAATTAGTAATAGTCCGATCTGCTCCTACCCAGTTCCAGCCCAATTATATACATATGGGTTTACCGATTATTATTATTATTATTATTATTATTATTATTATTATTATTATTATTATTATTATTATTATTATTATTATTATTATTTAT
Source organism: Orobanche coerulescens (assembly GCA_033398695.1). Classification (NCBI taxonomy): domain Eukaryota; kingdom Viridiplantae; phylum Streptophyta; class Magnoliopsida; order Lamiales; family Orobanchaceae; genus Orobanche; species Orobanche coerulescens. Next base: position 19,538,230 of record CM065805.1, on the reverse strand, counting down.
CAAAATAAGCGTCTTTAATTGTAGGCAACAAGAACTTACGGGCTTAGAATAGTCGAGTCAAGCATCTTCATCACATTCAAGTTCAAGAACTGTATTTTATCCAGGTGTGGGGATTTATTACGCTTTTGTTTATTTTAATTGCTTTATATATTGTCTCGTATGTGCACGTGAAATCAGTCAGAAGCACTTAAATGTGCAATCAGTCAGAAGCACTTAAATGTGCAAATCAGTCAGAAGCACTTAAATGTGCAAATCAGTCAGAAGCACTTAATTGTGCATAAAGCCTTCTGCCAGCCAGGCTTCGAATTTACCAGTCATGTTGTTTATACTTGCTAATATATTTAGTAATTAACGTAGACATATTGCGTACTCCTCCACACTGAGCGAGTTGGAAGCTCACCCCACTATTTACCCCCTTTCAGGTTGAGGAGCTCGATGTGGCATGCGCTTGAGTGTGGGATGATCAAGCTTCATGAGTTGTTATTTATTTATTTACTATTATTTTCCTCAAACTATGTTTTTTCGAACAATTGTTCGATTTGTTTTATTTTCACGTTGAAGTATGATTTCATTTAATGGTGACTTGAGGTTATTACTTGCAATTATTTAAATTGTCTTTTGAAAATGTATTTCCGCTGCAAAATTTTATTTATTCTTCTTAAAATTAGAAGAATTATATTTTAGAAAAGTGGTCGTTACAACTTTGATATACTTTCGACAATTTTTTTTTCGCTTTTTTCACATTTTTTTTCGTGGCCGAAAAAATCACATGTGATATATCATATATGATATTACATATCACATATGATATCATATGTGATATGTAATATCATATATGATATATCACATGTGATTTTTTCGGCCACGAAAAAAAACGTGAAAAAAGCGAAAAAAAATTGTCGAAAGTATATCAAAGTGCCTATCTATAGAAAGATAATTAAATGCTCGTCGTAACGGTATATTTTTTTCACTTAACGATTAACGGTTTGAAAGATATTGATATTTGAAAAAAAATGATGAAAGTGAGTTTTTTAAATTGTTGGGATTAATCTCATCCATTAGATCAAATAAAGATGGAGGGAAGATGGAGGGTGGAGATTAGTCCATTGGTATGTAAAAAAAGTTTGTTCCTCAAATGATCTTAAATTAATTTTAAAATAATTAGTTTCTTGATAAACTTTTAAATTTGATAATGTTTGGTAAATAGAAAAAAGGAGATTTTTTTAAAATTACGAGTAATTGGAATCAGCATTATGGTTCCTATTAGAAGAAACACGAGAAATATTTTACATCTTAAAAATACTTTAAGACATAATATTTACCAAACACAAATCTGTTTCAATTTACAACAGATCATTTTCACGTCACACAACTGCAACAAATTTTTTTGTAAGTCAATACCGAACTGGACACTGTTCAGGATGTTTGGCTTACCCCGACTGGGCTCTCTGGCATGTACTATAACCTGCAAGCCAAGCTCCTTAGGGTTAAGCGCATGCTGAAATAGTGGAACTGGGATGTTTTCGGTAATCTTTATCAGAAGTTGGATGAGGCCTTGAGGGATGCAGACGATGCAGATCAGTTTTATATTCGGATTCTTCACCGAAAAATAGAACCGCAATGCATTATTGTCGTGCTGAATACCAACTTTGTCTCCGGATGGAGGAAGATTTCTAAAGACAAAAGGCTGCAGTTCGTTGGATTTCTGAAGGTGAGCGCAACACCCATTTTTTCAGGATTTCGCGAAGTAGAAGTGTTCTCAGTCTTATATTCACAACATTGAGGAAGATGGTAGGATTTTGTCTTAGGAATTTGACATCCGTTCATCTGCTGTGAATTTATTTAGGACTCTGCTTTTATCTGATCGTGATGACCCCGCCCCCGGATGACACTTGTTTTCCTTCTATCCTCCTTTCTTTTGATACTGACAGTCTCTGTGTCCCCATGTTCCCCCAAGAGACTCGTGATGCGGTCTTTGATATTGATCCTAACATCACTTCTAGGCCTGACGGTTTTCCTCACTCTTCTTCCAGCATTGTTGGGAGCTCATCCGTAGTGATATTAGGGGGGGCATGCTCCAGTTTTTGAGGGTCATTCTATGCCTCCAGCTATGATTGTTTTGATCCCGAAGAAGCATGTCCCGAGTGGTTGGCCAGATTACCGGTCCATTAGTCTGTGTAATATGACCAATAAGATTATCACGAAGATCATTACCACTCGGCTTGCTTTTATCCTACCTCTTATTATCTCTTTGAACCATAGTGGTTTTGTTCAGGGTCGGGTTATTACTGATAATATTCTTTTATCCTAGGAACTAATCCATGGCCTTTTTGTTGTTGATTCGAATGGTGTCCCGAACCCTGCGTTTTAGCTTTATATAGCTAAGACGTATGATAGAGTTCACTGGTATTTTTTGCATGAGGCCCTAGTGAGGATGGATTTCCCGGCTAGATGGATTTTGTGTATCCGTCAATGTGCCGAGAGCTGTATATTTTCCATTTTGATGAATGGCAGTGCGACTGATTATTTTGCCTATAGTCATGGTTTGCATCAGGGCAACCTTATTGCTCCATCGCTTTTTTTTCTTGCTGCTGACTATTTATCGTGTTGCTTGGACCGTTTCATCCGTGATCATCCTTTGATGAGGTCTATGACTATCCGACAGCCTTTTCCCGTTTTATACCTTTCATATGTCGATGATATTATTACTTTTACACATGTTGTAATGATGGTCTCGTGAGTCTGATGCGTCTTATAGACTGCTATTCTCTGGCCTCGAGTCAGGTGGTTAGTATACAGAAGAGCACTTTTATTCTTGCTCCTAAGCATGCTCCTTAGTGTCATCAGAGAGTTCAGGATCTCACTGGCTTCCGCCAGGGTGATCTCCCCATCACTTATCTTGTGGACCCCTTTACAAAGGCTTTATGAAACGGGAGCTCTTTGCGGTAAAGATGGTGCTCTTTGTGGGGTGAATCAAAGGATGTTGAATTACATCTCTAAATGGTCCTGCCGACACTTTTCCTTCCAAGATCGTTTGGCTCTTATTAAGAGCACTCTATGGATGATTCCTCTTCACCTTCTTCAGGTTTTGGACCTGTAATATCCGAGAATTTTGTTTATGTTGTCTAGAATTATTTTTTGTTTTGTGCCGGATATTCGTCTTCTCGATGATGATTACGTGGAATTACTTCTCCATTGTATACTATGTGGTGTGTCGTGTTGTGGTTTTCGTCAAGTGCAACTTGTCATTGCATTAGTCATATTGATTGTATGATTGTGCGTGGGACACTGTAAGTCGTGTGTCATCGTATGATTGTTCTCATTGTGGATCGTTAGAGCTTCGTTGCAAACTATGAATCGTGTTATTTGTCAGGTAGTTGCGTCGCTGTACCAATTTCAGATAGTGCTGTTGTGAGCACATGTTATGTATGTCAACAAGGCATTATGTACGTAACCAATGAAGGTTAACATACGCTATGTGCATAGTTAACATACGCTAACATACTGTTGGTTGAGGCAGTACTCTCTGGAGGGACTTTAGCGTATGCCGCATGAGGAACATAACGTAAGTTATTCATTGTTTGCATACGTAACAGTGAGGCGGTTGCGTACGTTAACTTATATGTATATCGGGGCAGTGAGCTCTGAGTAGAGCATTATGTATGTAACACTTGGTTGTTGCGTACATAACGTACTGTGGCCTATCTATAGGCGGGCAATAGACTTTCTTCGTCATTTTTCACTCTTTTTCTTCTTCCTTTTGGTGCCTCCGAACGGGCGAGTTGGGAGGGTTGGTCACCCATCAACGTATTTGAGTTACTAGCAAGCATTTGGGGTTTTATTCTTGATTTTGATTCCAGTCGGATTTTGATAAATCGGTTGGTGTTATTTGATGTTGTTGGTCGTATTCTATGGATTGTGTATCTAACCAAGGATAAAGTCCGCGGTTTTGTATCTGTATCTTTTATTCATTCAACTCGATTGACGGCTTCTATATTCTTAGGAAACTTTGAATATTTAATGTTCGATTAAACGTTTCGATGAATCTTCCTATGGGTGGTGTGTAATATTCGTACTTTCTATCCTTAGCAATTTCTATTTTTGGTGTATGTCTATTTTTAGCGACTCGCTTGTAACCATTTTGATGTTTTGAAACTATTCTGTTCTTGGTGTTTTTCCATTGGACGAGTTTTGGCAGTGTTTTTACGTATTTCGCTTTATGTTATGATGTTCGTCGCATGTATGTTCAATTCTCGTAAAACTCGTTCGATGGTGTTGTTTCTTTGTTCCCATGAGTCTGTAAGGTATAATTATTCGTGTTGTGAACTCCGGTTCAGCATTTCGATGTCGTATCGTGATTTTTGGACGTTTGGGTCGTTTTGTAATTTCCTATAAGTTTAGGGAAAATACTTACATTGTCTTATTTCGAGCCTTCGGGTGGTCGGAATAGTGTTTTCTCTTATCGCTTAGGTTCGTCGTCGTGAATACTTTATAACGGTGTCTTCGGATTCCATCTTTTGTCGCCTTTCAACTTCGTGCTTCCTTGGGCAGTGGACTGCATTAAGCAGTACTAAACTGCTGCATGCATAACGTACGTTATGCATGCTCTCTTACGTACGCTATGCATATACCGTTAACGTGTGTTGACACTTAGTCGTAACGTATGTTAACATCTTCAGCAATTTGGGCAGTAGCTTCTGCTGAATCCTTACGTACGTTAAGCTCGTAGGGTTACGTACGTAAACACATTAACGTAAATTAACCCCACTCGTTAATGTACGTTAACGTCTGTCAGGTATTTAAAAACCTGAATAGACCCCAGACGCGTCATTTTCTTTCTTCTTTCTCCCTTGTCCGCGATTTGAGTTCCTTTGAGTGCTTTGGAGCGATTTGTGAAGAGCAATTTGTGGAGTTCCTCAATAGATCGATTATTTTGCTCCAAACGAAGTTGTCCATCATCTTAATCCAACTCTCTCCGCCCAAATTCAAGGTATTTTGTCTTAAAACCCTAATTTTGTCAATTTTGGGGGGTTTTCGGGATTTGTCCATTCAAACTCGAATTGTTCATTTATGTTGTAATACTTCTTATCGATTATTGTTATTGGTGATTCCCAATCCGTTTCCATCGAGTTAAGTCCATGAGTTGTTGATTCGGGGAGGTTTTGTGAAAACTCTCGCCCGTGTTGATCATACGCGTATTGTTATGATTGGTAATCGGGATTGGGGCGTATTCCGTTCGGTTACTAATGTCGTTTAGGACTGACTCATGTTAACCTTTCGTTTAGGAATGGACGTTGTCATTTCGGGTCATTCCCAGTCCTCGTAGATCTTCCGTTTCGATCACAATATCTCAAAGGCAAGTACTTTATATTTGTTTACGTATTCTAGCACCGATTTATGGCTTTACGTGTATGTATGGATGTAAATGTGTATGTTCACCCATGGATGGTCCGACGAGGCCTCTGGGGATACATAGTGCCATGTATGTTTATCATTAACTCGGGTTAACCACCCAGGGATGGTCCAACGGGGCCTCTGCAGGGTGCGGTGGCCGTGAGTCTCGTACCAACGGTTAACCTTTGAAATGTTTTGTTGGAGAACTATGTTTTGTGCATGTGCACCTTAATTTCCGGAATATTAATGTTTATGAAAATGATTTTGGCGCATATATCATGTATATAGAATGGTAGTTCAAATGTTATTGTACTTGCACTAACAGTTGGCGCTAACCCCTTAAATGGGGGAAATACTGTTGTATTTCACGTACAGGTCCAAGGGACGAGCGAGCACGTGGTCAGTATGAGGATGATGGGCAAGAGTGATACTGTTCAGTTGGTCGATTGAGTCATTTTCTATCGCTTGGGTTTTATTTATTATATTATTTGCTTTAGTACTCGAGTACTTCTTTCATTTTATTTTGTATTATTTTCGGATCCAGTTTTTGGGATGTCGTTTGATCGTTGAGTTAATGTTGTAAGATAGTCTGTTTGTTATCATGTCTTTATTTAGCATTAGTGTATTTATGTTGTAGTGTTTGTCGATGGTTGGGTGGTCGAGATGTGTGTTAGCCTTCTGGACTCAAAGGGTTGAGTCCACGGTGCTGTAATATGCCCTGAACGTCTTGTGGATATTACAGAAAATGGTATCGGATCCTAAGATTTATGGATACCTAGGTTGTCGGTTATTTGGGTCTAGTCGAGTGTCATTTCTGAACAGTATCACTGCTACGCCATCATCTCAGTACGCCGGTGCTCGTAAGTTTTCCTAACTTGACTCGTTGCATTATCATATGTCGTTCATTCTTAATATCGTGATGTGTTTTGTGTTTGAACTGTACTTACTAGTTACTTATTCAGAGTGCCTGTTGGTAGAGGACGCGGACGCGGTAGGGGACGTGGCGCAGCCGGTGGGGCGGCCATGTCCAATAGCTCTGAGGTTGGTTCGGCAGCGCCGTCTTTGTCGAGCAGTGTCCATCCTAGTGTCGAAGGTCATCAGGACCAGTCTGCTAGCCTCGGTAATGCTAATGATAACATCGGGTAGCTAATATTCTGCAGCAAGTAGCGAAGAAGATGGTGCTACTAACTCAGGCGGTCCTGGTTAATCAAGCTAATGCTATTCCGGACCCGCCTACTGATCCTGGTACCGACAAGTTGCTTCAGGATGTGATCCGTATGCGTCCTCCGCAGTTCGATGGTACTTCCGACCCTTCTGGTTGGGAGAGTTGGCTATTTGAGATGAATAAGGTATTCGAAGCAGCGAACTGCTCCGAGGCGAGGAAAGTACCACTTGCTCAATACTTTCTCGTCAAGGAGGCGGCGACTTGGTGGTAGGCGGTGAAACCGCGTGACTGGGCAGCTACGTGGGATGAGTTCCAGGAACTGATGGAGGCCGAGTATTGCCCGTGGCCGGTGAAAGAGGGAAGGATTCGAGCCTTCTTTGAGGAAAAACCACACTATATTCCCATCTCACAAGCAATTAAGGATTATAATCAGCAGCTACATTACGTGAGGAATCAGTGTTAGGGTTGTATACTGTAAAGCATATTTTATTCTTGTATTACCTTATTTCCTGTAACTCCCTATGAGAATATTAATTATATTTAATCACATGTTTTGCATATTTATTCACATTATGGTTATGCAAATGAAATGTCTAATTATTTTATATTGTAGATATGTGGTGTGTTGGTTTCACATGGAAGATCACATTATCGGTACCTTATAAAATAATATGATACTTCACAACCTATATAATTATTAGACAAATTATATGAAAGGTTGCAGTGTATGCTTGAGATTAGTTGGTCTTGACTATTAACATACATTAGCGTATTTGCATACGCTGAACTGGATCGAGGTGAGATAGTGTCTTCTGTACTGACCGTAAGAAGAACGTAAATCTCGAATAATTATTATTTCTTAATTATAAGTATATAATATTTAATTATGTATTTATAATACTTATTGCTTTGATTTACCATGAGTGAGAGTAAAAATGATCGACTCAACAAGCCTCGTATCTTGGGCAATAATATTATTTATATGACAGATATTATTATTACTAAAAATCGTGTCCCGACTCGTACGGGTTGATGATGTCCCCTTGAGGAGCTCGATAATGATTATTATATTAAACCCTGCAGGTGGATTTAATTCAGATATAATAATAAGGTTCGAGTGGTACTACTCTTGGATAAAATATTAATTAATTAAAGCTATCAGTAGCTTAGAATTAATTAATGGACATTCGATATTTTAAACACGGGAAATAATATATTTAATAAGGAGCCCAATTTCGTAATTTGGGATTTTGGTAGGAAGTGCAATATCAACCTTTTAGTGGACTAAGCTGATATTAATAGATTCATTATATTAGGAAGAGTCCTAATATGGTAAGATGAAATCTATTGGGAGTCCTTCCATAATCCTCCTTAAGATCCCTATTAGTAGTCAAAGAGCCTATAAATACGACAATAGGGGGGGCGATTTTGTACTCCTTTTGCAAGGTTGTGAGATCAAATTTTTCCTCTTGTGTTTAATTATAGACCTAGACTTGTGCCTTTGATTCTACAATTTAGGTAACACATTAATTTGCTAAGAGTGTTCATAAAATACTAGAAAGAAAAGAAAAATTGAGTGACCACATACAAAAGGAATTTCGGCCGATCCACATTGTGTCCAAGCAAGATCCGGTAGCTCGTTGCCCACACAACGTCCGTGTTAAGGCGGATCATACCCTAGAAGTCCTAAAGGTAGAAATACAAGGTGATCAAGACGAAAGCAACCAATTCGCTTCAAAGGTAATATCCTATGATCTTTTAGATATAGATTAGGATATTTCAATAACCAACATATTTACTTAACAAGTAATAAATAATATTTAAATTGCTTATTAGTCTTAGTAATTAATTAATTAGCATGCCTAAATAGATGTTATGCTCGTGGATGCGTAAAACGAAATTATCAACTTTCTCAAACTTCACTTCCGCTGCGTTTTACTTCCAACAATTGGTATCGGAGCCGGAATTTTTAGGCTTTATGCTATTTTAATTAATTTTGGTCATTAATTGATAGCAATTTAAATATTCATATAATTTGATGTTGGAATATTTTGCTAGATGTGTTCTTGCAGGTGATATGATCCAATTATCATGGTTATGTGAATGGTTTATTTATTTATTTTTATTATTTATGCAATTGTTGGTTTGGCCCGATTTTGAGGCATGAAATGGGTTTTCTCGTTAGAATCCGCGGGTAGTTCTAGATGTTTTATTTTTCATATAATCTTGTTGTAATTTCGATGTATTTTATTTTGTATAAAATTACAATCGAATTCGAAAAAGATGGGATCACGAAGAAATAGAGCAGTAACTGGATCGCCGGATCGCTAGGCATGCTAAGCGAGCAGGCGCTGCCGAGTAGCACAAGGCTGCCTGCCGAGCAGCGCCGAGCATGTTGCCAGGAGCCGCGGGCAGCCTGGTCCGGGCCGGTTCGCTGGTTCGGGTTGGGTCGTCCAGTTTTTGGTCCGGTCCGTTTCGCCGCCGTTCGTTGCGTCCGCTGGAGAGTCGGGATTTAAAATTAATTTTTTTTATGTAATTAATTTTGCATAAAAGTGAAATTTTAATTTTAATTTTGGAGCGACGAGATGCTTGATTCAGTGGGAGAGATCGAGTCGAAGATTTTCTCGAATTCAACTCAAAGAAGAAGACCATGATAATTGGATAATTTAATATCGATGCTTTATTTTTGGTTTTTATTGTTTTGATGTATGGCATGTATGAATGTATGCGTGATATGACTTCTGCATGTTAGGACGAGAAAATTAAAAACCTTAAGGCTATAATAACTAAGTGATTAAATTGATTTTTTTTAAATAAAATCAAATTGGCCTCCATAATTAATTTAATTTGTGAAGTAATTAGTATGCGCGTTGACATTAGGGTCTTCCTCCATATCGGATGTGCTAATTATACGTTCACTAGTTTTAAATTTTAAAATGATAACATAAGGTAAATATTATTTTTTATGATAGGACCTCTCCATTTGTAGGACTATTATTTAAAAGATAATATTTTAAGGATGTTAAATTATGGTATTCACTTAGGCGTATTAATTAATAACCTTCCCATCGGAATCTATGTTAATTAATACATGGTCAAGAGGAACCAACTATTAATTTTACTTGTCATAACGTAAGTTGACTAGATAGTAAAATTAAAGGCGTAAAACTCTACTTGAAAAATATGTGTGTAAACGTCCACATGATCGTGGCTTGCATATGCAGATTTTTCGAGGTGCTGGTTGCTAGCATATATATATATATATATATTGTGTTTTGAGGTTTTTCAATATATTTTTCTATGCATTATGTGATGGATGTTTTTTAATTTTTATCTCAGATTTCTTTCAATCCACTATTCTCAAAGAAAATAAACTTGATGGCACTAACTTTGCCGATTGGAAAAGAAATCTTAATATTGTCCTAACTGCTGAAGGGCATAAAGTTGTCTTAACTGAGGAGATCCCTCTGGATCCAGAACTAGATGCCACTCCTGGAGAGTTGGATGAATTTCGAAAATGGAAGAAGTCTGATGAGATGGCTCGCTGTTACATTTTTGGCTTCACTGAAAAATGTATTGCAGCATCAGCATCAGACGATGGGCTCAGCCGCAGAAATGATAAAAAATCTCACTGAGATGTTTGGTCATCAGAACCGTGCGGCTAGACAAAATGCAATGAGGGTGTTGATGACAACTCAAATGTCTGAAGGGACCGTAAGGGATCATGTTCTGAAAATGATGTCTCATTTGAATGAACTGAGCATACTGGGGGCTACTATCGATGCGGAATTGCATGTCGATATTATCTTGGGCAGCTTACCAAGAAGCTTTGAATAGTTCCGCCTTAACTACAATATGAACCGTAGGACATATACTTTGGCGGAACTTCTGACAGAGCTTCAATATGCTGAAGGTCTCTTCAAACAAGGTTATCATCAGATTATTGCAGCAACTGGTGCTACTTCTCCCAAACCCAAATGAGGAAAGAAGAAAAAGCAGGTTGTCCAGAAGCAAGTGGCAACTCTCAAGGTGAAAAGCAAGGCTCCTCACCCTAAGGTGAACAAAAAGCCAAAGGGAAAGTGCTACAAGTGCGGTCAGAAAAGACATTTTAAAGCAGACTGCCCTACTCTTAAGAAAGGTATGTCTCGTGCACTAGTAGTCAAAACATGTTTGGCAGCTTGTTCTTTCACTTCGTGGATAGTTGAATCAGGCTCCACTGATCATGTTTGCTTTGACTCGTATGGTTTTTAGGTAACCAAGTATCTTAGTGCGGGCGAGATTACCATCAACTGGGGCGATTATTCCAGACTTATGGCTGTTGCAGTGGGAGTCGTGCAGTTGAAGATTAATGATAAATTACTAGTCCTTAATAATGTATTATTAGCACCGGATTTTAGAATGAATTTAATTTCGATTTCTAAATTAAAATGCGATGGTTATTCAGTTTCTTTTGATGATGATGCCATTATTAGGAAAAGAAGCGGTGAATATATTTGCAAAGGTATTTTTAATGATGGACTATATGTCGTTAATACTGCACAAACTCCTATGCATAAATCACTTAACTCTTTGTCTAAACCTTAAAAAAGAAAAGAACCTTCAAGCCTAAGCCAAACATATCTGTGGTATTTACGGTTAGGGCATATAAACCTTGGGAAGATTCAAAGATTGGTAGATGATGGCCCATTGGATGATCTCCATGTTGAGTCATTTCCAATTTGTGAATCCTGTCTGGAAGGTAAGATGACCAAAAGGGTTTTTAAAACCAAGGGAAACCGTGCTCAGAATGTGTTAGAATTAGTTCATACGGATTTATGTGGTCCAATGAATATCCAGGCTACGGGTGGTTTTGAATACTTCATCACGTTTATAGATGATTATTCGAGATATGGATACATCTATTTGATGCGACGTAAGCCTGGAGCCTTTGACAAGTTCAGAGACTTCAAGGCTGAAACGGAGAAGCGTCATGGGAAGAGTATCAAGTCACTACGATCTGATTGTGGTGGCGAATACCTTAGTGGAGAATTTTTCGATTTCTTGGCGAATGAGGGATTTTGTCCCAGCTCACCACGCCGGGAACTCCACAACAAAATGGTGTGGCTGAAAGAATGAATAGAACTCTTTTAGAAATGGTTAGATCAATGATGAGTTATTCGAATTTACCTATTTCATTTTGGGGATACGCCTTAGAAACAACGACGTACATTCTAAACCCGATGCCTTCGAAATCAGTTCCAAAAACACCCACAGAGCTGTGGAGTGGGCGAAAGCCCAGTCTAGGACATGTTCGGATTTGGGGTACTCTAGCACATGTGCTAAATAAGGAAGCTGACAAGTTGGCATCTCGTACTGAAGTGCGAGTGTTTGTAGGATATCTTATGTAATATCCGTAATTTTCCATTTTTAGCAGTTTCCATTTTTGGTGTATGTGTATTTTTATCGACTCGCCTGTAACCGTTTCGACATTTTGAATCTACTTTATTCTTGGAGTTTTTCCATTTGGACGAGTTTTGGTGATGTTTTCACGTAATTTCATTTTATGGCATGTTTTGCCGTATGAACGTTCGATTCTTGTAAAACTCGTTCGTTTTCGTTGTTTATTGGTTTGTACAAGTTTGTATGATTGAGTTGGTCGTGTTGAGACTTTTGGTTTGTAAATCCGACGTCGTTTCGTGATTTTCGGGCACTTGGGCCATTTTTGTAATTTCCTATAAGTTTAGGGAAATTCATCTCCTTGTCGTATTTTGGATTCCTCGGTAGTTGGAAGTGCATTTACTGTCGAACACTCAGCTTCGTTGCTATGAATACCCCGTATTTACACTTTTGATTCTATCCTCGTGTTGTGGTTCGTTGTTGAAGCGACTGTGCAGAATCGTGTTTAGAACTGGGATCTGCTGCGTGCATAACGTACGTTATGCATGATCCATAACGTACGTTATGACCTTTCCCATTTCAGTACAGGCAGTTGGTTACGTACGTTAACTAGTATTGGGTTACGTACGTAACCACCATAACATACGTTAAAAGCTCGTGTTAACGTACGTAACGCGCTGTCAGCGTTTTTAAACCTAACTTAACTTCAGTCGTTTCTTTTCATTCTTCTTCAACCCTTCTCACGACATGAGTGTTCTCGAGCGCCTTTGGAGCGATTTGTCCAGAGCAATCCGTGGATTCCCTCTAGTAATTGATTATTGTGTACCAAGGGAGATTAATCTACAACATTATCATTCTCCATCAGTCGAATCCGAGGTATTTTCTTCAGGAACCCTAACTTTTATAAATTGGGGCTTTTTTTGGGTTTTTCGTTATTGATTCCGAATTGTTCATGTATGTTGCGAAACTTCTTACCGATTGTTGTTATTGGGTGATTCCCAATCCGTTTTCCTCAAACTAATCCATATATTGTTGATACGGGGAGATTTTGCATAAACCCTCGCCCGTATCGATTGAACGTCTATTGTCGTGATTTGTAATTGGGGTTTTGGGAGTATTCCTTTCGATTATTGATGTCCATTGGGACTGAGTTATACTAATTCTTCGTTTAGGAACCGTCGTTTTCTATTCGGATCATCCGTAGTCGTTTTTCACTTCCGATTCTTCGAAGATGTCACAAAGGCAAGTACTTTACATTTGTTTACATGTTCTAGTATTTGAATTATGGCTGTATCGTGGTTGTTGTGGATGGATATGTGTATGTTCACCTAGGGACGGTCCGACGGGGCCTCTAGGGATACGTATTGCCGTGAGTGTGCGTATCATGAACTGTGGTTAGCCACCCAGGGATGTCCGACGGGGCTCTGCGGGGTACGGTGGCCGTGAGTCTCGTACCAACGGTTAACTTTGAATTGTGATTTGTTGGAGATAATGTGTTTTGTGATTGTACATTGTAAATATTCCGGAATATAAAACGTTTTCAAAAATGATTTTGGCGCATTATTCATCTGATTAGAATGTAGTTCAAATGGATTGTACTTGCACTAGCAGTTGTCGCTAACCCCTTAAATGGGGGAAATACTTTTTATATTTCAGGTATCGATCGTGGGGACAAGCGAGCACCCAAGCCATATGAGGATGATGGGCAAGCATGATATTGTCCAGAAGTTGATTATTGGTGTTCTGTTTGTCGGTCATTTTTGATATCTTGTTTTGGGGATTCTGTATTATAAAACTGGTTTAAGTACTCGAGTACTTCCTTTGCAAAATTGTTAATGTTGTGTTCCCGTTTTGGGAAATGGATTGATGTTGGATTCTATTTGTCGGGTTGTAGTCTTTTATTTGTATTATCACTTTATTGATGATTGTTTGTCGTTGGTGAATGTTTTATTGGTACGTTAGCCTGGTGGATTCCACAGTGTGGGGTCCACGGCGTTGTAATATGCCCTGAATGTCTTGGGGGTGTTACATCTTAAGGGAACAAAGGGTGGCTTGTTCTATAGTCCCCAGGATCAGAAGGTCATTGTTAGCACCAATGCCCGATTCCTGGAAGAGGATTATATGATTAGTCACAAGCCCATGAGCGAGATAATTCTGTAAGAGCTGAGGGGCGAGACTCCGTGTTGGGTACGGGATCGGATATTTGCGCCGTTTGCGGAAGCGTAAATATGAGTGCGGAAAATAAGAGCACACACAGATTTATAGAGGTTCGGCTATAAACGAGCCTACGTCCTCTCTCGGTATCTTTTTCAATAGGCTAAAGAAAAACCTCTTCTCCTCTCTTCTATCGGTCGAGGTATAACCGTTACAATCACGTCTTCTATTGGTCCGTGATAAACCACTCGTACTTGTCTTTGCGTCGGTCCAAGTTAAACCGTTTTCCTTTTCTATCGGACAAGGAATCAACCGCTCTAGCTTTCTATGGGTACTAGATAAACCTCACTTAGATATCGATTGCGATTCTAATAATGCCGGATCCTTGATCCTAATAACACCGAATCCAATCGTATCTTTTCTTTTACCACTCGTGTATGTTTTCGTGAATTCTCACTCAAACACTTACAATTAAGCTCAATATCAACAACAAGAATGTGTATAATAATATCACAAGTATAGACTATTTGCTCAAGGTTGTTGTACTCAAACAATACCATAGGGATGGTATTTATAGGCTTCATCCTCAAACTAGCCGTTAGCTGCCAGACTGCTCATTACGTACGCTATCAGCTCCTTATTACGTACGTAATATTCGTTACGTACGTTAACCATGAATGGTTACGTACGTTAGCCTCTTCACAAATCAGTCCAGGGAGTTTCGTCATTTTGGGTTACGTACGTTATCGTTTCCTTTGTTACGTACGTTAACATGACATCACTACTGACGTCATATATCCGTTGCATGCTTTTCTGACTTTGACTCCTCCAACGTTCATCTGGTTTGAACTTGTTTACGTACGTTATCTTTCTTTCATTACGTACACTAGCTACTTCATATTACGTACGTTAACATCTTCCTGTTACGTACGTTAGCTTTGTGATTTTCCAGCTTTTTGCACTTCGTTTCCTTCGATGCTTTGCTTCGCCTCTTCGTTGTTTTGTTTTGTTTATCGCCATTAATCATCAAAACACTTTTAATTTATGTATGGAACAAAATGTTCCAACAATCTCCCCCTTTTTGATGATTACAAAACAACACTTCGTCAATGGGATTTACCTGCAAAAATACAAATATATGTATATGTGTACAGACCAAAGTTTTCGACTTTGTCCGTTTCGTTAGTTTCTTCTCCCATTTCTTTTTCGACTCCTTCTTTTCTTTTATCCTTTTCTTTTCTCATTTTCAAATTTTCATCGTCTTTTCGACGTCTCCGCATTTTTCTTTTTCTGTCATTTTCGACTTCTCCTTTTCATTTTTCGATTTTGTCCCCCTTTTAGGGTTAATCCCATTTTCGACTCCTTTTTCTCCTTCTCCATTCTCTCCCCCTTTTTGTTTTCATCAAAAAGTGGATAAAATATCAATTAAAAAATTAAAAAATAAAATATGCATGATACAATTTATGAATAATTGCATAAAGGGTAAAAATTCCCCCTGAGAATAATATCTCCCCTTAAAAAAAATACTCCCCCTGAGTAAAATACAAAAATCAATTTTTGGGGATCCATCCTATAGTTGGTTTTTGTTTAGAAACGTAGACGATATTTGAAACGATTGTTCCTTTAGGAACCCAAATTTTCTTAATTTTTATCGTCTGGCGAGGGCTTTTGCAATTTGAAACGTGATGCCCGATTTTCAAACACTTTTCGCAATGGGGTATCTTAAAATTAACGGATTCGTTTTTCGAACGTGGTTTGAATCCTAACCCCTCTTTATTTAAAGTATATTTTTGAACACATAACATTTGTTCAAATTTATCGTTGCCGCACGAGAATTTTCTTGTCAAAGATTTTAGTTCATCTTGAACTGTTAAAAGATCATTCTTCAAAATATTTTCATTTTCAATACACTTTGAATGATCGATTTCAACAAATTTTCCCTTCTCGATAATTTTGGAATTTTCAATTTCCAAAGATTTAACTTTAGATTTAAGGGATTTGATTTCCGATAATGCATTTTGAAAATCCGTATGAAGTAATTCAAATGCATCAAAAAGTTCATCACGGGAGGATGTACTAACCTCGCTTTCGACGTCGCTGTCGTCGAACGAACTCCGGGCCATGAGAGCGAGATTATTTTGACTGATGAACTCATCATCTTCGTCGTCATCGCTCCAAGTAGCCACGAGAACCTCCTTCTTGGGTTTGGCACGGCAATGCTTAGCGAAGTGGCCTGGTTTTCCACATTGTCGACAAGAGTTGTCGAACTTCTTCGTTTCGCTCGAGATATCCTTCTTCCTCCGGTTTAATAAAGTTTGGAATTTATTAATATTCTTGGCATAATATGCCATTTCTTCATCGCTTTCTTCCACCGGGATTTCTTCCTTCTTTCTCGATATCTTAGCCTTCATGGCTAACGATTTTTCTTTCGGTTTCGGCTTGACACTTCGTGATTTTAACACGATCTCATAATTAATTAGCGAACCAACGAGGGCGCTAAAATCGAGCGTGTTGAGATCTTTGGATTCCATAATTGCGGTTACGGTGCCGTCCCATTCGCTAGGTAGTGATCTTAAGATTTTCTTGACTTTTTCACTACTAGATAATGGTTTGCCAAACGAGGCTAGTCCATTGGTGATAACCGAAAATCGGTCGAGCATATTGGTGATGGACTCATCACTCTTCATCATGAATAACTCGTAGTCATGGAGAAGCATATTTATCTTCGTCTCCTTGACTTGAGTCGTCCCTTCGTGTGTGATTTCTAGAATTTTCCATATTTCTTTCGCAATCTCACACGATGAGATTCGATTGACCTCTTCCGGATTTAAGGCACAAAATAAGAGTTGAGTAGCCTTACAATTTAGATGGTCATTTTTCCAATCGGCATCGTCGTATTCTTCAAAGGATTTGAGCGTACCGTCGGATTTGATGGGAACTTTTGGGCCAAGGCAAATAATCTTCCAAATCTCGATGTCGTATGCTCGGATGAATATCGACATCTTCTTCTTCCACGTCAAATAATTTGAGCCATCGAAGAATGGTGGTCGGTTGAGAGCAAGGCCTTCGACTGGAGCAAATTGAAACGCCATTGGATCTTTTTCTCCTCGGATGTTAAGCCGCGTATTGGAGTACCACTCCGATACCAATTGTTGGGTACGGGATCGGATATTTGCGCCGTTTGCGGAAGCGTAAATATGAGTGCGGAAAATAAGAGCACACACAGATTTATAGAGGTTCGGCTATAAACGAGCCTACGTCCTCTCTCGGTATCTTTTTCAATAGGCTAAAGAAAAACCTCTTCTCCTCTCTTCTATCGGTCGAGGTATAACCGTTACAATCACGTCTTCTATTGGTCCGTGATAAACCACTCGTACTTGTCTTTGCGTCGGTCCAAGTTAAACCGTTTTCCTTTTCTATCGGACAAGGAATCAACCGCTCTAGCTTTCTATGGGTACTAGATAAACCTCACTTAGATATCGATTGCGATTCTAATAATGCCGGATCCTTGATCCTAATAACACCTGTAACACCCCCGATATATTCAGGAATATTACAGCACCGTAAATCCTTTACATAAGGATTTACAAGGCTGATTAAAAGAAAAGACAATAACAGATATCGTTTTAAGAAATTACTGAAGTAAAATACAACCGTCTGGTTCAAAAATCGAAATACAAATATCCAATGAAAATTTATTACATCATTAAAATCCCAACATTATAAACGGACGACGTACTCGAGTACTTATTGAAATATCCAACAAATAACAGACAGTAAACCCGGCCGGAACATCACTTTGCACCCTCGTCGTCATGCATTTCCAATGGTTGTTTCCCCGCTCTCATGGATCCTGAACAAACAAAATGTTCACCCCCGAAGGGGTTAGCACAACGATGCTAGTACAAGTACAATAATCATACACAGTGATATAATCAACAATTATATCATACAAGTTTCTCCAACGAGAATATCCATAACACATATCATATCATAACAGTTTCAACATACTGATGGTATTCCAACGATCCAAATAAGACACAATATAGATTCCCATGATGATCCCATCGGACCAACACATGGTGGAACTACCTGTCCAACGATCCAGCGCACACAGCTATAGATTCCCATGATGATTCCCGTCGGATCAACACATGGTGGACATATAATCACAACATATTTACACGATACAATCACATTGTCATAATATAAACATTTCTAATTAGAATACTTGCCTCGGTTTGAAGACAAGAACAATACTTCCACGAGAACGAAACGCTCGAAGGTTGCCCCTCTCGATCAATCACGTAGCAAAGTTCGAACCTTAAATAAGAGAAATAACATGGAATTCATCTTAGGTCGAACGAACATCTAACAATCCGAATTACGGTTGAGAGTTTATAAAACGAAATCTGTCTGACCTGAATAACGTACGTTACATGTCCTCTGTAACGTACGTTAAACTTATTCGTTAGCGTACGTAAACTATGAAGTATAGCGTACGCTAAACATATACCAACAGTTCCTCTCTGGTCAGTCGTCTGATAGTGTAACGTGCGTTACGTACCGAACGTAGCGTACGTTAACAACGTCATATAACGTACGTTAGTAACCAAACTTAACGTATGTTAATCATGCATGTCAGTTTCTCACTAGACGGATGACTGGCTCGATTAGTGACGAAGTATTACGAAATTCTTAGTGAGTAATCTAATATACCTTCAAATATATATCATACTCATGAATGATCTCCGGATTAATATCTTCAATTTCAAGGATACGGATATCATTGTAATACTATTTTCAATCTTGATCGAAATACTCATACAAGGTTCGGTTGGTCTAAGGTTGATGTAATTGATCTAATATCGTCATTAAATCCAGGCTTATACTGATGGCGAACTACTTATTCCATCTATGCAAGCAAGATTACAACTATGATGATTCTTTTCAAAATCCATTGGTAAAAGTGGAAATTGACACTCAGTTTACAATCAACATGACGATAACATTTGATACGGTTAAAAATTCACTATCCTCATCTATGGCATAACCAGGTTCAACTACGGTGTTCTACACCATAATAGTTCAATCATTATAGTTTAAATATGATACTAGGTCGCATACGTCGTCAAAGTGATCTACTGATCTTGGTAATGCAATCATATCGTCTTAATCAACATAACTTCAAGATTGGAAGTAGTATAACATACCTTAAGAGGAAGATAATACTGAGACTCTAAGTAAAAATCCAACTCCGGTTGCTTCAACGCTGACTCGTGATGATTTCTACTCCAAAGTCCAATATAAGTTGTCTTCAATGATCAAGTAGTGTCATACAAGCTCAATGATTCAAGAACTATTGATATAAAGGTGTTAAAAGAGGTCAGAATCTTCTGGGACGAATATGATGAAGTTTAGGAGCAAAAGGACGAGTTGAAATGAATTGGGGTGCCGCTCCTTTTATAACTTTCGAGTGTTACGTACGCTAGTGGCTACATCATAACGTACGTTATCGCCCAAAATAGTTCACTGTCCGATTTCAACTTCATTACGACGCTATACTAAACGCGTTACGCACGTAACCCTATAGTTTGCGACGCTACACAATGTTCATAACGTACGCTAAGCCGTTGACTTAAAGGTGTCCATTCATGCCGTGCGAATCCGAGGGTATCTTGGTCGAGCCCACCACCATGTACTCCATGTGCTAGCGGCCCACCCAATAATAGACCGCATTACGCACGCTACGCTTCATCCGTAGCGTCGTTAATATTACAGACACGACGTTAAGTTACACTCTTAACGTACGTTATCACGTATATGCATGGAGGAAATTTATATGTTGCCACACCCATGAATAAGGATACAAATACGATAATGATCATACTCCAATATCAATATCATCATTCCTAAAATAATACAGGGTTCAAAGTACAGATGAAATACACAGTAATAAATCCGGTTATTACATACTCTCCTACTAAAAAGGAGTTTCGTCCCGAAACTCAAGACGAAAATAACTCGGGATATCTGGACTTCATGCCATCTTCCGTTTCCCATGTGGCTTCTTCCACTCCATGGCGTGACCATTGAACTTTGACTAAAACGATGGGTTTGTTTCTCAACTGCTTAACTCGACTTTCGAGTATCTTGACCGGTCTTTCTTCAAACGTCCCATCCTGCGCGACTTCGATCTCGCCGAAATCAATGATATGACTGGGATCTGGTATATACCTCCGTAATTGGGATACGTGGAACACGTTATGTACATGGCACAATGACGGTGGCAATGCTAATCTATACGCCAACTCTCCAACTCTCTCAAGGATCTCAAATGGTCCGATATATCTCGGACTTAGCTTTCCTTTCCTTCCGAAACGGAATATCCCACGAGTAGGTGAAACCTTTAAAAGTACGTGGTCTCCAATACTGAACTCCAAAGGGCGACGACATACGTCTGCGTAAGATTTCTGGTGACTCTGGGCGGTCAACAGCCTTTCACAAATCAAGGCTATCTTCTCTCGAGTCTGTACGATCAACTCTGGTTCTGTTCCGATCAAGTCCGATGAATCGTCCCAGCATAGGGGCGATCTGCATCTCCTCCCGTATAATGCCTCAAACGGTGCCATCTTAATGGAAGCATGCCAACTATTGTTGTAGGTAAATTCAATCAACGGTAGATGAATTTCCCAATCAGTTGACCAATCTAGGGCGCAGGCCCTTAGCATGTCTTCCACCGTTTGTATAGTTCTTTCCGATTGTCCGTCAGTCTGCGGGTGATAAGTCAGATCAAGTTCAATTCGGTCCCCAAGGCCTTATGAACTGCTTTCCAAAAGTGAGACACAAAACGGCCGTCTCGATCAGAAACAATAGTCTTCGGCGTACCATGTAATCGAACTATCTCCGAAATAAATACTCGTGCCAACTTCTCTGGTCCCCATGTGTCCTTAATGCCTAGAAAATGAGCTGATTTGGTTAAACGATCAACTATTACCCAAATCGTTCATTCCTGTCCTGGTTCTCGGCATATTAGTGATAAAGTCCATCGATATGTCCTCCCACTTCCATTCAGGAATCGGGAGTGGCTTCAACATTCTACAGCCGTTGATGCTCGATCTTAACCTGCCGACAAGTCAAGCATTTCAAACATAGTCCGCTACATCTTTCTTCATGTTGCCCCACCGTAAATTTTGCTTCAAGTCCTTATACATTTTACTGGTGCCAGGTGGATAGAATAGGGTGAACTGTGAGCTTCCTTCATAATCATCTGCTTGAATATCGATATCGTGAACGCAGAGTCGGTTCTCAAATTTCAAAATTCCATCATCGTGAATTAGGAATCCGGGGCCTTTCCTTGATTACTTCATCACGTACTCCGAATCATCGAGGATCATCCGCCTGTCTGGATTTGATTTCTTCTTAATGATGAAGTTATCTCCATCACGCACGATTGTCCTTGGACTCTTTGTAACCACACTTCGATTCCTTCACGAATCATCTCTCGTTGAAGGCTAAGTTGGGAGGTCGGTGTCTCTAGCATTCGAATAGAGACAGCTTGCGGCTAAGTGCATCGGCCACTACATTCGCTTTGCTCGGATGATATAAAATCTCCAAGTCATAGTCCTTGATCAGCTCTAACCATCTTCTTTGCCGCATGTTCAACTCTTCTCGATCAATATGTACTTGAGACTCTTATGATCCGTAAAGATCGACGGTGAGTCCCGCATGCATAATGCCTCCGCATCTTCAAAGCAAAACCACCGCCGCTAGCTCCAAATCATGTGTTGGGTAGTTTACTTCATAAGGTTTCACTGTCGACGCATAAGCGATCACCTTATCATTCTCGAATCAATACGCACCCAAGTCCTTGGTTCAAGCATCATCAGAACTATAAATCCTCCAGTTCCTCGGAAGTGATAGAATCGGTGCCATCGCGGTCTCTTCTTCAATTCATCAAAGCTAATCGACACAACTCATTCCATTCAAACTTTTGAGTTTTCAAGGAGTCGAGTAAGTGGGCGGAAATTTTGGAAAACCCTTCCACGAACCGACGATAATACCCAGCGAGTCCTAAGAAACTTCGGACTTCTTTTACATTCTTCGAGGCTTCCAATCCATAATTGCTTCGATCTTCGAGGATCTACTCGGACTCCTTCACCGACACCACATGGCCGAGGAACATTACTTCTTTTAGCGAATTCACACTTGGAAAATTTTGCGTACAATTGCTCGCTTCTCAAAAGTTCCAATACAATCCGCAAATGTTGCGCATGTTCTTCCTGATTCTTAGAATATACCGAATATCATAAATGCACACGACCACAAATAAATCAAAATAAACGAAGAACACTCGGTTCATCAACTGCAATAATACAGAAGGCGCAATAGTGAGTACAAATCGCATCACAATAAACTCATAGTGTACGTAGCGAGTTCTGAATGCTGACTTTGGAACATCGATTCCTTAATCCTCACCGATGGTATCCTAATCTTAGATCGATTTTTGAAAACACCGCCGCTCCTTGCAATGGTCAAACAGATCATCAATCCGTGGCAACGGTACTTGTTCTTAATAGTCATCTTGTTCACTCTCGGTAATCAATACACAATGGGCGATCCATCCTTCTTTCGAACAAAAAGAACCGGGCTCCTGTGGTGAAACGCTGGTGAATGTAGCCTTTGTCCATAATTCTTCCAGTTGCTTCTTCATTCGTACATCTCCGTGGGTGCCATGCGATATGGTGCCTTAGAAATTGGTGTAGCTCCTGTTCTAGCTCAATCGTGAATTCTACTTCCCGTCGTGGAGGTAGTCCAGCAACTCGTCAGAAATACATCTGGAAATTCGTTCACAATAGGAATGGATGAAAGTTCTACAATTTCATCTTCTTTCTTCATTGCATAACACCGCATTCGACATGTACTGCTTCAACAACTTGATGACTTTCATTGCTTTGATCAACTTTCCGAGCTTCCCGGTTTCCATCCTTCAAACAAGATTGAGCCATCATCGCCGATTAGCGAAATATTCCTCCTTCGGTAATTTACAATTGCTCCATATCGATTAAGCCAATCGTCCGAGTATTAGGTCATCTCCTTGCATTTCTACCACAATTAGGTTTGAGAGCCATTTCTTACCCCCAAATAATACAGAAAATCTCTAGTCTCTAAGTTCCCAACAATCCTCTCTCCACGGTAAACCAACAACATAAGGTTCACAAGTATGAAAACCAGAAATATTCAAACGATTTACACAAGACAAAGAGATAAAAGAATGCGTAGCTCCCGTATCGAATAAAACGCTAACTGGTTGGGAAAGAATGCGACAAGACTGATGCGACAAAGCAGATCCCGATCGTCTGTCCTTCTCATCTCATACAGCGTGGGGAACAGATCCGCACTCGATGCCCTTTTGGTCCCATTGTCCTCTCGCCTCGCCCACGGCCAAAATTTTGAGGCATCTCGAACACTTTGTCGCGTCATGAATACTAGCTTCCTTCGAATCGGGCCGTGACGAACGGGTTCCTTTGTATTTGGTGGCGTCCTTGCGTAACGCCGCACGGTGCCCTTCCCGTCCGCAATCAAAGCATGTAATCGGGTGCGCAAACAATCGCGCCAAAGGTGGCCTGGCGACTACAATTAAAACACTTCCTAGCCGTATCCGTCGTGGGCCGACACCGATCCGTAATTCTTTCCGTTCTTGGATGGGTGCGGAGGTTTCTTGAAAGAAAAGAAGTCCTGGCCTCGGGCCCACTGCTTTTGTGCTCTGTAAAAGTACCGAGACTTTCTGTTTCTTCGACTCCATAAACTTCTCCATTGCTGCTTCTTTAATTTCATACGCCAACGCCTTATCCTGGTATTGGCGGAGAGTGGTACATTCAAAACCGGACATGTACCTCTGGATTTCTGGTTTCATTCTCATTTCAAAATGAATCATCACCTCTGCATCTGCTCACCGGATGTCGAACAAATGCTAATTGCCGATTAAACGCCTTGATCGTCTCAGGATACGGGTTCATCTCGATGGTCGAGCAGAGAAAATTCTCGAATTTTGGCTTCCCTCACAGACGAGGGCAATCGAGCCTCCATCATCATTTTAAATTCCGCCCAATCGGCATCATGATCTACGGGTCGGATAGCTTCCCACCACTCGGATGCTTCTCCCGCCGAAAGTACCGGGCAATAGGAGCTCTCCGTCATTTGGGCAATTAATTCCAAAGAAAATTTTCTCCAGCTTCCTTCAACCAATGGTCCCAAGTGGGAGTCTCGAAAAGCCGTCAAATTTGGGTGGTTGCATCTTTGCCACCTCTTGTAACCATCGGTCACCTCGATTTCCCATTTCGAATCCTTTGTTGTCCATCTCCCCGCTGAATTCCCGCCGCCACTTGCATTCGGTCCACGCACTGCGAACCGAGTCATCTGTTCACGACTTGACGAAGGATTTCTCGTACACCAGTTCCGGTTCGTTATTGATGGATTGCCATGCTCGCCCGAGCTATGACTAGCTCGATTAGAAGGCGAAGCCTCCCTTTCGGATTCCTCCGTCTCGCGCCCACGACCGCGACCACGTCCACGTCCGCCTCTCAACATACCGTAAGTACAAGTACTTAATATACAGAAACAACATTGTTCTAATGTTCAAGTATAAAGAGACATAACATGTAAAGAATGAGATAGAGTTTAGGAACTTACAACCACCGTTCGCATGAAGACGTAGGTGCGGTGATGTCATTCACTACGGTTACCTCAAAAGACATAAATGACCCCTACTTTAACCCAACGGCCAAGATATCCATAATCTTATCTCCGATACCATATTCTGTAACACCCCGATATATTCAGGAATATTACAGCCGTAAATCCTTTACATAAGGATTTACAAGGCCGATTAAAAGAAAAGACAATAATGTATATCGTTTAAGAAATTATCAAGTAAAATACAACCGTCGGTTCAAAATCGAAATACAAATATCCAATGAAAATTTATTACATCATTAAAATCCCAACATTATAAACGGACGACGTACTCGAGTACTTATTGAAATATCCAACAAATAATGCATAAGAAACCCGGCCGAACATCACTTTGCACCTCGTCGTCATGCATTTCCGGTGGTTGTTTCCCGCTCTCCGGATCCCGAACAAACAAAATGTTCACCCCCGAAGGGGTTAGCACAACGATGCTAGTACAAGTACAATAATCATACACAGTGATATAATCAACAATTATATCATACAAGTTTCTCCAACGATAATATCCATAACACATATCATATCATAACAGTTTCAACATACTGATGGTATTCCAACGATCCAAATAAGACACACTATAGATTCCCATGATGATCCCATCGGACCAACACATGGTGGAACTACCTGTCCAACGATCCAAATAAGACACAATATAGATTCCCATGATGATTCCCGTCGGATCAACACATGGTGGACATATAATCACAACATATTTACACGATACAATCACATTGTCATAATATAAACATTTCTAATTAGAATACTTGCCTCGGTTCAAGACAAGAACAATACTTCCACGAGAACGAAACGCTCGAAGGTTGCCCTCTCGATCAATCACGTAGCAAAGTTCGAACCTTAAATAAGAGAAATAACATGGAATTCATCTTAGGTCGAACGAACATCTAACAATCCGAATTACGGTTGAGAGTCTATAAAACGAAATCATCGACGAATAACGACGTTACATGTCCTCTCGTAACGCACGTTAAACTTATTCGTTAGCGTCGTAAACTATGAAGTATAGCGACGCTAAACATATACCAACAGCCTTCTCGGGCCGTTCGATAGTGTAACGTGCGCATGCATCAACGTAGAGTACCTTAACAAAGTCATATAACGTACGTTAGTAACCAAACTTAACGTACGTTAATCATGCATGTCAGTTTCTCACTGGACGGATGACTAGCTCGATTAGTGACGAAGTATTACGAAATTCTTAGTGAGTAATCTAATATACCTTCAAATATATATATCATACTCATGAATGATCTCCGGATTAATATCTTCAATTTCAAGGATACGGATATCATTGTAATACTATTTTCAATCTTGATCGAAATACTCATACAAGGTTCGGTTGGTCTAAGGTTGATGTAATTGATCTAATATCGTCATTAAATCCAGGCTTATACTGATGGCGAACTACTTATTCCATCTATGCAAGCAAGATTACAACTATGATGATTCTTTTCAAAATCCATTGGTAAAAGTGGAAATTGACACTCAGTTTACAATCAACATGACGATAACATTTGATACGGTTAAAAATTCACTATCCTCATCTATGGCATAACCAGGTTCAACTACGGTGTTCTACACCATAATAGTTCGATCATTATAGTTTAAATACGATACTAGGTCGCATACGTCGTCAAAGTGATCTACTGATCTTGGTAATGCAATCATATCGTCTTAATCAACATAACTTCAAGATTGGAAGTAGTATAACATACCTTAAGAGGAAGATAATACTGAGACTCTAAGTAAAAATCCAACTCCGGTTGCTTCAACGCTGACTCGTGATGATTTCTACTCCAAAGTCCAATATAAGTTGTCTTCAATGATCAAGTAGTGTCATACAAGCTCAATGATTCAAGAACTATTGATATAAAGGTGTTAAAAGAGGTCGA
This sequence comes from Orobanche coerulescens, assembly GCA_033398695.1. NCBI lineage: Eukaryota > Viridiplantae > Streptophyta > Magnoliopsida > Lamiales > Orobanchaceae > Orobanche > Orobanche coerulescens. The sequence goes on along the minus strand of CM065805.1, from coordinate 19,511,479 downwards.
ATCTTCTCGGGACGAATATGATGAAGTTTAGGAGCAAAAGGACGAGTTGAAATGAATTGGGTCCGCTCCTTTTATAACTTTCTCGAGTGTTACGTACGCTAGGGCTACATCATAACGTCGTTATCGCCAAAATAGTTCACTGTCTCGATTTCAACTTCATTACGACGCTATACTAAACGCTAAGCATGCACGTAACCCTATAGTTTGCGACGCTACACAATGTTCATAACGTACGCTAAGCCGTTGACTTAAAGGTGTCCGATTCATGCCGTGCGACCGAGGGTATCTTGGTCGAGCCCACCACCATGTACTCCATGTGCTAGCCGGCCCACCCAATAATAGACCGCATTACGTACGCTACGCTTCATCCGTAGCGTACGTTAATATTAACAGATTACGTACGTTAAGTTACACTCTTAACGTACGTTATCACGTATATGCATGGAGGAAATTTTTATGTTGCCACACCCATGAATAAGGATACAAATACGATAATGATCATACTCCAATATCAATATCATCATTCCCAAAATAATACAGGGTTCAAAGTACAGATGAAATACACGGTAATAAATCCGGTTATTACAACACCGAATCCAATCGTATCTTTTCTTTTACCACTCGTGTATGTTTTCGTGAATTCTCACTCAAACACTTACAATTAAGCTCAATATCAACAACAAGAATGTGTATAATAATATCACAAGTATAGACTATTTGCTCAAGGTTGTTGTACTCAAACAATACCATAGGGATGGTATTTATAGGCTTCATCCTCAAACTAGCCGTTAGCTGCCAGACTGCTCATTACGTACGCTATCAGCTCCTTATTACGTACGTAATATTCGTTACGTACGTTAACCATGAATGGTTACGTACGTTAGCCTCTTCACAAATCACCCAGGAGTTTCGTCATTTTGGGTTACGTACGTTATCGTTTCCTTTGTTACGTACGTTAACATGACATCACTACTGACGTCATATATCCGTTGCATGCTTTTCTGACTTTGACTCCTCCAACGTTCATCTGGTTTGAACTTGTTTACGTACGTTATCTTTCTTTCATTACGTACGCTAGCTACTTCATATTACGTACGTTAACATGTTCCTGTTACGTACGTTAGCTTTGTGATTTTCCAGCTTTTTGCACTTCGTTTCCTTCGATGCTTTGCTTTGCCTCTTCGTTGTTTTGTTTTGTTTATCGCCATTAATCATCAAAACACTTTTAATTTATGTATGGAACAAAATGTTCCAACACTCCGTATATACCAATCTTACAAGCTCCAACTAACACTGCACCACGTATCGATTCTGAGACTTTTACACCAACTCAGGATTTGCCTCGTCGTAGTGGGAGGGTTGTTCATCAGCCGGAATGATTCATAGGCATCGGAAAGTCTTCGGACTCAATTCCAAGCGCACATGAATCAGATCCCTGGACCTACAAGGAGGCAATCCAAGATAAAGATGCTGACTCCTGGCAAGTAGCAATGGAATCAGAAATGGGATCTATGGATTCCAATCAAGTGTGGGAGCTAGTAGAGCTACCTGATAGTGTACAAGCCATTGGGAGTAAATGGGTCTACAAGTGAAAGAAAGGAGGTGACGGGAAGGTTGAAACCTTCAAAGCAAGGCTTGTTGCAAAAGGTTACACTCAGAAAGAGGGTATCGACTATGATGAAACCTTTTCGCCAGTAGCCATGCTTAAGTCAATCCGGATTCTTTTAGCTATCGCTGTGTATTTGGATCTAAAGATTTGGTAAATGGATGTCAAGACTGCATTCTTGAATGGGAGTCTAGACAAGGAAATCTATATGTGCCAACCATAGGGATTCATTGCTGAAGGAGAAGAGCACTTGGTGTGAGAGATCCATTTATGGACTTAAGCAAGCATCTAGATCTTGGAACACTCGTTTTAATGAGGTTGTCCAGTCATATGGATTCGTCCAATGTCCGAGTGAGAGTTGTGTGTATAAGAAATGCGATGAAAACGTGTTGGTGTTTCTTGTACTGTATGTAGATGATATCTTTCTGATTGGAAACAATGTGAAGGAATTGTTGGACAAACAGGTATGGCTATCTGAGCAGTTCGATATGAAGGATCTGGGAGAAGCAGGACACATCCTTGGAGTCAGGATCTTTCGTGATTGGAAGAAAATGATGTTGTGCTTATACCAGGCATCCTATATCGATACAGTGCTAAAATGGTTTAGCATGGAGAATTCCAAGAAAGGTTTTATACCTTACAGACATGGAATTCAACTATCTAAGGATATGTGTCCCAAGACACAAAAGGAGATAGATGACATGAAGATGGTCCCTTATACATTTGTTGTGGGAAGCCTCATGTATGATATGCTTTGCACTAGACCAGATATCTGTCATGCCGTAGGCATGGCTGCTAGATATCAGTCAAAACTAGGACCAGGACACTGGATTGCTGTCAAGCACATACTCAAGTACCTGAGAAGAACTAGGGAGTACATGCTTGTATATCAATTAGAAGACCTGTGTCCAGTGGGTTACACTAACTCAGATTTTTCATCGGATAAAGAAAAGTCTAAGTATACTTCGGGTTATGTGTTTAGCTTGGGAGGTGGAGCCATTAGTTGGAGGAATGTGAAGCAGAAATGCATCTCGGACTCTACCATGTAAGCCGAGTACGTGGCAGCCTTTGAGGCAGCCAAGAATGTGGTGTGGCTCAAGTACTTCCTGCAGGACTTAGATGTGATTCTCGATTTGCCAAAGGGTATTACACTTTATTGTGATAATACTGGTGCAGTCGCAAATTTGAGGGAACCACGATCCCACAAAGCAAGTAAACATATCAACCGCAAGTACCACATCATGCGACACTTCGTAAAGGAAGGAGACGTAGATGTAGCCAGGGTTGCATCAGAAGATAATCTTGCTGACCCTTTCACGAAAGGCCTACCCACAAAAGTTTTTGAAAGGCATGTGGAAGGAATGGGATTACGGTGTATGGCAGCATTACTTTGAGTATAAGTGGGAGAAATGAGAGACTATGTAATAGTGTAGTATACTTAAAAGCATGCTTTGAGTATAAGTGGGAGATTGTTAGGGTTGTATACTGCAAAGGATACTTTATGCTTGTATTACCTTATTTCCTGTAATTACCTATGAGAATATTAATTACATTTAATCACATGTTTTGCATATTTATTCACGTTATGGTTATGCAAATGAAATGTCTAATTATTTTATATTGTAGATAATGTGGTGTGTTGGTGTCACACGGAAGATCACATTATCGGTACCGTATAAAATAATACAATAGTTCACAACCTATATAATTATTAGACAAATTATATGAAAGGTTGTAGTGCATGCTTGAGATTAGTTGGTCTTGACTATTAGCATACATTAGCGTATTTGCATACGTTGAACGGGATCGAGGTGATACTGGCAGTAAGAAGAACGTAAATCTCGGATAATTATTATTTCGTAATTCTAAGTATATAATATTTAATTGTGTATTTATAATACTTATTGCTTTGATTTACCATGGGTGAGAGTCAAAATGATCGACTCAATAAGCCTCGTATCTTGGGCAATAATATTATTTATATGACAGTTATTATTATTACTAGAAATCGTGTCCCGACTCGTACGGGTTGATGATGTCCCATTGAGGAGCTCGATAATGATTATTATATTAAACCCTACAGGTGGATTTAATTCCGATATCTTATATACTAAAAGCTTAAGTTGTCTTATAAATGCAAAGTGCTCACAATAAATGTTTCATGAATTGAAAGTGAAATGTGAAAGCTTCATGTGTTAGTACATCGATTTAATAGTCATGCATAAGGGTAAGTACATAGGAATCGTGCACAAAAGTTTGTACGGTACAACATGTTTCAAGCCATCTCTAAACCTCAAAGAATACAAACCAAAAATGCCATGAATGCATAAATTAAACACACCAATTAGTGGTTAGTCTTTTTACCTTCCCGTCCATTAGTTACAAATATTTTATCAACTATATAATGTGTCAAAAATCACACACAACAAACCCCAACTTCCTCCACACCGCGTGCACATTGGGCTACAACTTATTATGGTGGTAAAGTAAGCATCATATCGTCTTACTTATTTAGCATATTGATTTATATTATTTTATGTAAATTTCACGTTTGTTTTTTGTGTGTAACAATGTAGGACATAAAGATGGTAGCTTAGGAGATTTGGTAGTAACATCATCTTTTCTAATGGTTTAAGAGATCCTACACATCGTTGTCTTATCAATTAAGTGGAACATGCACGAACATTTTTACTTTGATCGAAAATGCAATATATTGATTAACTGTATTTAAGTTACTAACGATCAACTATATCTATTTTTTTGTAGCGCATCAAGAAGCATTAAAGAAAGAGATCGAGAAGTCACAAAAATTATGTCAAGAACAAAACATGCAAAAGGCCAATGAACAACAACGACAAAGATAACAACAACAAAAACAACAACAACAACAACAACAACAAGATCAACGCCGCGGCCACCGGTGGGATGAATACTTAGCATTCGTATTAATAGTACGTTACAAATTAAACATGCAATATTTTACTTCATGTAATACCGATAAACGGGCTAATACTATTGATTCGTTAGCAAGTAAGTTTATTGAAAATAATGTGACGAGCATTCAATTTTTAGTCAATAATTATTACTACACTTTGTTGGTGTATTTTAATATTTTTGCTCTTAATGTAGTTTTTCGTCTTGCGTTGTGTTAATGTCACTTTTTTAATTAAACGTCTTGGAATATTTTGTGACTTTGATATTTGATATGACTGTGTAAATTATGTCGATGTTACATATTGCAAATGGTAGTATATAATAAAAATATAATAAAAATATCTTCACACTATCATCATAACAATGAGAATCTTCTAAATCGAAGAAGTATATAAAGGAGAAGAAAATTGTATTTCAAATGTTATCCACATATCACGAGGTAAGCATTATTCATTTGAGTTTGAGATCATGTGATTCATGTCGTCATACTGTAAATACTTAGAATGAGTTACTAATGAATGCTCCAAATTCGATATTATAGTTTATGGAAAAATGTCGTAATAATGCATTAATTAAAAAATAATTTATGTAAGTTACTCACATTAAAAGATTACATATGAAAAGTCTCATTTAAATATAACATTTTGCAAAAAACCTCTTCACATTAAAGAAAGAGATTGACAAGTCACGAAAATTGTATCAAGAACAAAACATGCAAAATACCAATGAACAACGACGACAAAGACAACAAGAAGAACAACAACAACAAGAACAACGCCACGGCCACCGGTGTCAATATAGATGAATACCTGGCATTCATATTAATAGTACGTTACAAATTAAACATGCAATATTTTACTATACGAATTATAATTTATTATACGAAATATAATTTATACTCTTGAATATACTAATCACTTTAATGTTTTATGTTTTTATAGTTTTGTTAAAAAGGAAATTTGTTTTATAGTTCGCTTTTAATGATATAATTTATTTGAACAACGAAGTCCGTCTTTCACAAAAAAATGAGAGTTTCAAACATGAACCGAAAATTAGTCCCGAACATTACGAAAAAAACAATTACATCCAACCTGAGTGCATCGCATGGGTCCTGAGGCAGTCCAAACCTGTGTGCATTGCACGTGGATGAATATAAAAGGTCTTCAACATTAATGTCATCGCTTCATATTTAAAATAATTTATGTAACTTATACATATTAAAAAATTACATGTGAATAGACTCTTTTCAATGTAACATTTTGAAAAAAATCTCTTCACATATACTCTTTTAATGTCAATAAACTATTTTAAATGTGTGTCATGCTTAGAAATGTGATACCATCACAGCTGAGATATATAATGACGAAAATAAGTTCTGAAGATTACGATATAAAAACTTATATACAGCCCATGTGCAACTCAATAAAGTATTCTAAGTACGTATAAAGCTTAGCAAATGTGTGATACCATGAAAACTTAAATATAAAATGACGAAAATAAATGCCGAATATTACGCTATGAAAACTTCTATATAGCCCACGTGCATCGCACATATTTTAAATCTATGAAAACTTCTATACAGCACATGTGCATCGCACGGGCATCGTTGACTATCATAAGAAATAGTTATAACTTAGCCCAATGTATTAATATTAGTTAGTTTCAATTAAAAATGATAGAGTCAATACCAAAATAAATAGACAAAAAATATTACGTAAAAAAATACATCTTAAAAGATTACATGTCAATAAACTATTTTAAATACGTATCGTGCTACAAAATGTATGCTACCATGACAATTTATATATACAATGACAAAAATACGTCCCGAATATAAAATGACGAAAATAAATGACGGATCCATGATCAAAATGACGAAAATTTGTGCTGAACAATAACAATTTAAATATATAATACCATCATATACAGCCCGGGGTATCGCCCGGGTCTGAATGACTCGTAATAATAAGGTTCGAGTGGTACTATTCTTGGATAAAATATTAATTAATTAAAGATGTCAGTAGCTTATAATTAATTAATGGACATTCGATATCTTAAACACGGAAAATAATATATTTAATAAGGAGCCCAATTTCGTAATTTAGGATTTTGGTAGGAAGTGCAATATCAACCTTTAGTGGACTAAGTTGATATTAATAGATTCATTATATTAGGAAGAGTCCTAATATGGTAAGATGAAATCTATTGGGAGTCCTTTCATAATCCTCCTTAAGATCCCTAGTAGTAGTCCAAGAGCCTATTGTAGATCTAGACTTGTGTCTTTGATTCTACAATTTAGATAACATATTAATTTGCTAAGAGTGTTCCTAAAATACTAGAAAGCAAAGAAAAATTGAGTGACCACATACAAAAGGAATTTTGGCCGATCCACATTATGTCCAAGCAAGATCCGGTAGCTCGTTGCCCACACAACGTCCGGGTTAAGGCGGATCATACTCTAGAAGGTCTAAAGCTAGAAATACAAGGTGATCAAGACGAAAGCAACCAATTCGCTTCAAAGGTAATATCCTATGAGCTTTTAGATATAGATTAGGATATTTCAATAACCAATATATTTATTTAACAAGTAATAAATATTATTTAAATTGCTTAGTAGTCTTAGTAATTAATTAATTAGCATGTCTAAATAGATCTTATGCTAGTGGATGCGTAAAACACAATTATCAACTTTCCCAAACTTCGCTTCCACTGCGTTTTACTTCCAACAATCAGGTCCGAGATGAATAAGACAAGATCCGCCACTTTGACATGCGGATGAAACCGAGGGTTCGCCACTACATGGCAGGCCTCGGGTGTACGACTTTGAAGGACTATCAGAATAAGGCAATGGCTTACGAGATGTTATTTTCTGCGATGGAGGGTAAAAAGCAGAAGACTTCCGGTCAGTTTTCGGGAAGTAAGTATGGCGGACATCAGAAGACTCAGTCTGGATCACGACCTATGGGGAGTCAGCCCCGATCTTTTGGAGGAGGCCATGGTTCTAAGTCTGCTCCGACTGTTCCTGCTCGTGGTCATACTTGTTTTAACTGTGGTCGTCCCGGGCATATAATGATTGAGTGTGACAGACCGTCGCTTCATTGTCATAATTGTGGTCGTATGGGGCATCGTGCTACATATTGTGGAGATGCGAGTCGGGCACCAGTTACTCAGATGTCAGCCCCAGCTACGAGGTAACTGAGCGTGAATCAGGCTCCGACAGCTAATCCGCCTCAGCAGAGTTTCGGCAGGGGTCGAGGACATGGGCAGACTTCTAGAGGGGGAGCGTCTAGTGCGGGTCTGTTCCGTCCTGTGTGTATGAGATGAGACGAGCCGAAGATCCTGACGCGACAGTGGCCACAGGTATCGTCCACATCCTTGACCATCCTGTTTCTGCACTTTTCGATTCTGGTGCTACACATTCTTTCATTTCTTTGGATTGCGTGCATTTTCTGTGTGTTGATTGTTTGGTTTCATGTGAACCATTTATCGTTAAACTGCCTAGTGGAGATAGAATCGTGGGGATCGTGAGTTTAGAATTTTTCCGGTGAGTATCGCAGGGAGGGCTTGGCCTTCTAATCTGATTGTGGTAGATATTAAGGATGAGGATTTGATCCTTGGTAAGGATTGGTTAGATAGGCATGGGGCGATTATGAACTATAGTGTTGGTATAATATCGGTATATGCGCCGTTTGTGCAGAAGCGTAAATAGAGTGAGGAAAATAAATGACACGCGGATTTATGGAGGTTCGGCCAAACGTGCCTACGTCCTCTCTCGATGTATCTTTTTCTATAGGTTCAAGATCAATACCTCTGCACTCTCTTCTATCGGTCGAGGGATTACCGTTACAAGCTCGTCTTCTATCGGTCCGAGTAAAACCGTTTTTCCTTTTATATTGGATAAGGAATCAACCGCTCTAGTTTTCTATTGGTACTATATAAAGCTCACTAAGATAGCGATTGCGATTCTAACAATGCCGGATCCTTGATCCTAATAACACCGAACCAATCGTATCTTTTTTTTCTCACTCGTGTATGATTTTGTGTATAACACTCAATCACTCTAATTTAAGCTCAAGAGCAACAACTATAATGTTTACAATGATATCTCAAGTGTATATGAATTGCTCAATGTTGTTGTGTGGAATGATACCAACTCATTTGGTATTTATAGCCTTCTTCCACAAACTAGCCGTTATTGTCAGTTGTTATCAGCGTGCGCTAGGCTGACTTCCTTAGCGTGCGCTATCGCATATATTTGCCTTAGCGTACGTTATGTACTACATGTTACGTACGTTAACGTCTTCCAGTTTTAGTCCAGTGGCTTATGTCCTTCACAGTTAGCGTGCGCTAACACTTCCATTGTAGCGTGCGCTAATCATGCATCATTGCATGTGTCATATATCCGTTAATGCTTTTTGACTTGTAGCAGATTCTCCCCAACGGATTGATTGGCTTGATTCAAACTGATATTTAGCGTGTGCTAAATATCACCTCTTGCGTGCGCTAAGCTTACTTCAGTGCATACGTCATTCTGAGTTTGAATATCTTCACAACGGTAATATGGACTCGATAGCGTACGTTAATAAACATGGCGTAGCGTGCGTTATCCTCATCAGATGACTTCACTTCAGGTAACTTCGAACTCGCTTGATCTGCAGCCGGGACCTGTTAGCGTGCGCTAACTTATATGTCTAGCATGCGCTAGTTTTGTATTTTGTCCACCTTTTTGCGTCTTCGTCTGCTTCGTCGTTTTGCTTTGCCTCTGTATTGTTTTGTTTTGTTTAGCAACTTAATCATCAAAACACTATTTATTATTATGTGGAATAAATATTCCAACAATCTCCCCTTTTTTGATGATTACAAAACAACTCTTGAATTGGATAAAACCTGAAAGATAAAAATATATCTATATGTATATTTATACGAATCAAAGTTTTCGGCTTTGATTGTTTCGTTAGTTTCTCCAATCCTTTTCTTTTTCTGTCATTTTCGACTACTTCGCTTTTCATTTTTCAACTTTTCAACTTTTCAACTCTCCCCCTTTTTGTATGCTTTTTTTTTTCTTTTTTGACTTCTTCGATTTTTATTTTTCTTGTCCTTCTATTTTGCAGGTTTTTCTCATCATATCTTTCATGACGCTTTTATCCGATTCAACTTCTTCTCCCCTTTTTTGTATTCAGCAAAAAGTATAAAAAATATAGAAGATACCAATTAAAAAATATGCATCAATAAAAAATATGCAATAATAGGGCATAAAACTCCCCTTGAAAATAATATCTCCCCTTTAAAAATATTACTCCCCCTGAATATAATACCAATTGTTAAAAATTAGTTTTTGGGGATCCAACCGAAAGTCGGTTTTTCTCTCGAGACGTAGACGATATTTGAAACAATTGTTCCTTTAGGAACCCAAATTTTCTTAACTTTAATCGTCCGTCTTGGGCTTTTGCAATTCGAAATGTGATGCCCGATTTATAAATATTTTCCCCCCTGGGTATTTTAAAATTTACGGATTCGTTTTTAGAATGCGGTTTGAATCCTAACCCCTCTTTATTTAATGTATATTTTTGAACCGAGAGCATATTTTCAAATTTCTCGTTTCCGAGTGAAAATTTCTTCGTTAAATTTTTGAGCTCGGTTTGAACTTTAACAAGATCATTCTTTAAAATATTCTCGTTTTCAACGCATTTTGAATGATCGATTTCAACAAATTTTCCCTTTTCTAGAATTTTGGAATTTTCATTTTCCAATGATTTGTTTTTAAATTTAAGGGATTTTATTTCTTTTAAAGCATTTTGATAATCGGTATGTAATAACTCAAATGCTTCAAAAACTTCGTCGTAAGAATTACTTACTTGATTTCCGACGTCGCTATCGTCGAATGAACTCCGGGCCATGAGCGCGAGGTTATTTTGATCGATGAAATCTTCATCAGGATATTCATCGCTCTATGTTGCAACTAAGACTTCCTTTTGCTTTACTCGACAGTACTTAGCAAAGTGGCCTGGTTTACCACATAATCGACAGGTGTTGTCGAATTTCCTAGATTCGCCCGCTTGGATGTCTTTCTTCCTCCGGTTTAATAAGTGTTGGAACTTATTAATATTCTTGGCATAATATGCCGATTATTCATCGCTTTCGTCCACCGGAATTTCTTCCTTTTTTCTCGACATTTTAGCCTTCATGGCTATTGACCTCTCATTCGGTTTAGGTTTGGCATTTCGAGATTTTAGAACAATCTCGTAGTTGATAAGAGAACCAACGAGAGCACTAAAATCAAGAGTATTTAAATCCTTTGATTCCATTATGGCCGTAACCGTACCGTCCCATTCTCGAGGTAGTGATCGGTGAATTTTTTTTACTTTCTCACTACTCGAAAGTGGTTTCCCGAAACATGCTAATCCATTTGTGATAACCGAAAAACGGTCAAGCATTATCGTGATGGATTCATCGTCCTTCATTTGGAATAATTCGTACTCGTGAAGGAGCATGTTTATCTTCGTCTCCTTGACTTGAGACGTACCTTCGTGTGTTACCTCAAGCATTTTCCAAATTTCTTTGGCACTATCACACGATGATATCCAGTTGTGTTCTTCCGGATTTAAGGCACAATAAAGAAGTTGAGTTGCCTTACAGTTGTAGTGGTCATTTTTCCAATCGGAATCGTCATATTCTTTGAAAGTTTTAAGCGTACCGTTGGAATTAGTCGGAATTTTCGGACCAAGACAAATCACCTTCCAAAGCTCGATGTCATATGCTCGGATGATTATAGACATCTTCTTCTTCCACGTCATGAAGTTTGAGCCATCAAAAAATGGTGGCCGGTTGAGAGCAAGGCCTTCGACGGGAGCAAGTTGAAACGCCATTGGATCTTTTCTCCTCGGATGTAAATCCGCTTATAGGAGTACCGCTCTGATACCAATTTTCGGTGTAATATCGGTATATGCGCCATTTGTGCGGAAGCGTAAATAGAGTGCGGAAAATAAATCACACTTGGATTTATAGAGGTTCGGCCAAACATGCCCACGTCCTCTCTCGATGTATCTTTTTCTATAGGTTCAAGATCAAAACCTCTGCACCTCTCTTCTATCGGTTGAGAGATTACCGTTACAAGCTCGTCTTCTATCGGTCCGAGTAAAACCATTTTTCCTTTTATATTGGATAAGGAATCAACCACTCTAGCTTTCTATTGGTACTAGATAAACCTCACTAAGATAGCTATTGCGATTCTAACAATGCCGGATCCTTGATCCTAATAACACCGAATCTAATCGTATCTTTTCTTTTTCTCACTCGTGTATGATTTTGTGTATAACACCCAATCACTCTAATTTAAGATCAAGAGAAACAACTATAATGTTTACAATGATATCTCAAGTGTATATGAATTGCTCAATGTTGTTGTGTGGAATGATACCAACTCATTTGGTATTTATAGCCTTCTTTCACAAACTAGCCGTTACTGCCAGCTGTTATTAGCGTGCGCTAGGCTGACTTCCTTAGCGTGCGGTATCGCGTATATTTGCCTTAGCGTACGTTATGTACTGCATGTTACGTACGTTAACGTCTTCCAGTTTTAGTTCAGTGGCTTCTGTCCTTCACAGTTAGCGTGCGCTAACACTTCCATTGTAGCGTGCGCTAATTATGCATCATTGTGTAACACCCCCAAAACCATCCGGGATATTACAGCGCCGTGGGTCCCGCGCCGGAACCCACCAGGCTAAAAACCGTTTACAAAACCAATTCAAAAGTGCCAAAAGGCCGATGACGGTAATATTTTAAATACTCAAATATTTTCAAAAGCATAATTTTGAAATACCGTCATAAAATACCATTTGAAAATACAAGGCGAAGTGCCAAATCTCAACAGTTTAAAATATACGTTAAGCCACAACTTAAACGTACCGATAAAATAATTTGGGAAAAAGAGTTTGACGAAAATAACCCAAGTTCGTAAAATGCCCAAAAGACCATTTTAGAATACACACACGAGTTGGTAAAAATACCAAAGAGCTATTTTGAAATATACACACGCAGCGGATAAAGATACCGAAAAGACATTTTGAAATATACACACGCAGCGGATAAATGCAGTTCAAAATACACATTTGCAGCGAAAATAAATAACCGGAAAAGAATACTCAATTCTCCGAAAACAAGCCACAACCAGTATCACATCGGGAAGCTCATCCCCTCACGACCGCTACTAGCTTGATCTCCGAGTACCTAAAAATAAGGCCCACGACGGGGTCAGCCACAATACTCAATAATGATACCGATCACATCATCATAAATAATTACATACCAATGTAATAATAATACTGTAAGAATACTACCAACGTAATCTTACCGACATAACCTTACCAATTCATAATAATCCAATCCTTACCATAATCCACATTTCGCATCCTCGAATGACGAAATGAACTTAACAACAATTATCTGTATTGAATTTCAAAAATACCAACAATCCTCAAAACATCATCATAACTCATAATCATGAAATAATTCATCCGTGCCAAATCCTGTCCATCGGATTACACAATCAAAACTCAACCTGGATAAACCAACAGTACACAACATATCTGTAGATCAACTACCATATGATAATGATAACAAATCCCGAACATCGACGTACAGTCTGAATGCTTATACGATCAATAACCAGATCAACCAAAACATCACTGAGAATATCATCGACATGATAACTCCAATACGACCAATAAAGGATCACGATAATTGAGAATACCATCAACAAGGTAAATCTCGAACGCAATCAATGAAGGATCAACAATAACCGAGAATACCATCAACAAGGTAAACTCCAAATGATCAACAAAGGACCAACCATAACCGAGAATACCACCAACAAGGTAAACTCCAAATGATCAACAATAATTGATCTCAAGAAATAACTCCGACTGTCGAACATACCCCTCGGGCGTATGAACAACCGATCCTGGCGTCGAACATACCCAACCATAAATGGAGGATGAACGACCAAACAATATGGCTCAAAGATGGAAGTCATAGTACGCCCGATCCGGAAATGTGTCCGTGCACAAGCCACCCCGGGTATTGATCACATACACGTGTGGTCTTGTACCTATTAGCCTCACGAACTACGTCTCGTGTGCACGGTTCAATGTGGAAATATCAACACATAACCATCATGTGCCCGGCTAAAAATCCTACACAATAACCAATCGGCACGCAGATATGACTCCAGATATGTCACGATGCAACATGACAACGAAACTCAAAGAAACACATATCCAATAAGGATCAAAAAACTCACCGAAGTGAACAACAACAGACCGACAATGAAAAGTCGACACGACTAATCAATATCCAAAACATCAATCCTGGGATCATCATCCCCAAATGAATGACCAACACGATCTACGATCTCAATACGACAGTCCTGGTATCAACATCCCTCAATGAATAACCGATACAAAACTCATTATACGAAACCTCAACATATACAACAACTCAACATACTAATTATCCACATGACTGAACAAATACTTAGATTACCTCAAAGTCGAGGACCATATCCATCAACATCCCCCAATGAGACGATCAACACAACCATTAATACCAACCATAGTCCTGGGATCAACATCCCTCAACGAACAACCAGTACGAATCTCAATATACGAAGCCTCAACATACAACATATACAACAACTCAACGTAATAATTATCTCATAACTGAACAATACATAAATTACCTCAAAGCCGACGACAATATCCTTTCCACGAACTGTAACACCCCCAAATCCCATTGGGTTATTACAGTGCCATGGACCCCACACCAGGTGATCCACCAGGCGAACACGACTAAAAATACAACAATACTGACCAAAATAGGAAATCACAGACTCTACTATGATGTCCGACATACTATTCCGATATGGAATTTCAACGACAAGGATGGGCCTACATGGCCAAAATAAAATACAACATCCACGAGCCTTGCTCGGATAATACAAAACGACAACGACTGAACAAAATTGGAGTACTCCAACTGTCTGACCAACATGAACACCAAAATATCTCGGACTAGTATCGCTCGAATGCCTCGTCGCCCTCGTCATGCCCCTGTGTCTCAACTCTCTCCTCGCAAGTACCTAAAACATGAAAACATGTTCCGCCCCCACGGGGTCAGCCATCCAGAATAATGAATATCAAATACATGCACAACATGATATGCATCCAAAGGCAGAATAAACAGTACAACAATGGTAGTACGAGATGCTCACAAACCAAAGTAAGAATCGAGCATTCGTGGAACACTATGCCCGCGGCATACGATCAATACCTGCTCAATAGGTTAGAACATAAGTGCCCAACGGCGGATCATCAATATAGAACACAACAATACATTACCCGAAGGTAAACCAAACCAACGCTGAAATAAATAAGAATCACAATGCCCGAAGGCTCCAACGGAAATACCGTTACATCACAATGGCCTGAAAGCCCTCAGCCGAAGCTGCCAAAATATCACGATGGCCTGAAAGCCGAACATCCCGAAGATGTAAATCATCACAATACAGATCTTAAAGAAACAAACCTGACTGTCGAACATACCCCTCGGGCGTATGAACGCTCAATCACAAAACGTCAAACTCATCCAATACTATGGACGATCAAAGTTGTACGGCTCAAAGATGGACATCACAGTACGCCCGATCCGGAAATGTGTCCGTGCACATGTCCGCCCCGTATATGGAATCCAGAATATACGTGGGACAATGTACCTAATTAGCCTCACGAAACTACGTCTCGTGTGCACAGTCCAATGCGGAATAATATCCACCAATGACTATATATGTGCCTGGCTAAAAATCCTACACAATAACCAATCGGAACGCAGATATGATTCCGGATATGTCACGATATAACATGACAACGAAACTCAAAGGATAACACATCCAAAACAAATCATACGACTCACCAAGTGAACGATGACACACGAATAATGAAAGATCGACACGACCAACAATATTCAAAACAACTATTCTGGGATCAAAATCCCTAAGGACCGATTAACACGAGCAACGATCACAACACAACAGTTCGGGAAATCCTCAACCTTCAACGATCACAAAATTACCGAGTTCATAAGAATAATAGTGTGCTGCCT
The DNA here is from genome assembly GCA_033398695.1 of Orobanche coerulescens. Taxonomy (NCBI): domain Eukaryota; kingdom Viridiplantae; phylum Streptophyta; class Magnoliopsida; order Lamiales; family Orobanchaceae; genus Orobanche; species Orobanche coerulescens. Next base: position 19,495,785 of record CM065805.1, on the reverse strand, counting down.
TGAATCGGTCAACACGACAATAATAATTCAACGGATGGGAACTATCCTCGACAGTCCCAATTCAATACTTCGATTACCGTAGAACGGCCAATCGATAACAATTATACAACGGATGGGAATTATCTTTTTGACAACGGATGGGAATTATCTTTGATAATCCCAATTCAAAATATCGATTACCGTTAGAGCGGACAATCGATAACAATTATACAACGGATGGGAATTATCTTGATAATCCCAATTCAATATATCGATTACCTTTAGAGCGGACAATCAATAATAATTATATAACGGATGGGAATTATCTTTGATAATCCCAATTTAATATATCGATTACCTTCAGAACGGTTAACCGATAACAATTATACAACGGATGTCTCGGCACCTTTAATCGGTTACCGATAACGAAGATGATAATCGAATATGTCAATGCCTTCAATCGGCCAAAACGACATCAATAGAAAAACACTGATATCAATAACGATGATTCACAAAAATACCTTGATGGAACATCAATCAATAACAACAATCGATACGTCGATGCCGCGAACCGGCTATCAACAACAATATCTCAAAGGAACATCAATCAACAATAACAATCGATATGTCGATACGCATGAACCGCTATCGACAAATATATTAAAACAAGTATCGCAATGCCTTAAATCGGCCATTTACGAACAACAATAATATTTGGCATAATTTGCCGAAGGGTATCGTATCAAACAATCCCCTGATATCAACAAAATCATAAAGAGACCAAGTCTCGAAATGATACACACATTCATACACATACATGATAACATTAATCTCATTGACCAGTACAAGTATAAAACTTGCCTCAAACCGAAGGCGAGAAAGTCCTTCCACGATCAACGTCCTACCACGAATCGATCAACGGCGTCCTCCGACAATCAAAAGCACTCGAACAACCCGGAAAAATCGATCGGCCGGGCAACATTCGCCGGAATCCGGTCAGAAAACAAAACTCGGCCGCCGGAAAAACTGACCCGCCGGACCTTGTCCAACTCCAGCCCGTTTCCGTCCATGGCCGGTTTTCACCACTCTCCGCCTGAAACTCCTTGCCGGAAATATGTCAAGCCTCCGTTCCGCCGTTTGTTCCGGATAAAAACCACCTCCGGTCGCCGGAAACAATGGAAAAGCGTCCATGGCCGGAAACCATGAAGAACCGGCGCCTGCTCCGTCTCGCCAGAAGAAGAAAAGAAAAAAAAATGTCGGCTGGATTCTCCGTTCGAAACAGATGTCGAAGAACAGCTCGACCGGATTTGCAGCCTTTCGATTCGGAAATTCCGACCAGGCCGCCGCCGAGCTCCGGTCGTCGCCGGAGATGTCAGTCCTCTACTCCGGTCATCAACTCCAGTCCGTCGTCGGGAATGAAGAAGCCGCTGCCCGTCCTCAAGCTCTACCTCGCCGGAAAAAATGGGAGAGATGAAGAGAAGAGAGAGGGGACGAGAGCCGAGAGGGAGAGAAAGGTGAGGGATTGGTGAGAGAGAGAAATAATGCATATGTATATATTATATATATACATAAAGTGAGGGAGATAGGTGAGAGGGAGAAGAAATAATGCATGTGAACGTGAGGGATGGTGAGGACATATTATATATATATACATATATATATATATATATATATATATATATATATATATATATATATATATAAAATCCCCCAAAGATACCTTTGCCCCGAAAGTTGACCATGAGGAAGGTTCCCACCACCTACCACGCATTACGTACATAACCTCAGGGCGTAACGTACGTAATCGCAACAAATTAGCGTACGTAATGCTACACAGGTAGCGTACGCTATGGCTATAAACTTAGCCAAAATTCTAAACTCGCCAAGCAACAACCAAACGACGAAACCAAACCGACGACCAGTATAAATATTTCGATCCCGAAATATTCTAATACAATATACATCGTATCGGTCCAAACAACAACACTTGTACAATTCCAAATGAATACGTACAACTCAACAGTAACACGAAAAAAAATTACCCCCGGATATTACACGAACAACATCCCTGAACGAATACACAGTTATACAAATAATCTCAAATAAGGTACCATCCATTCAATACCAATAAACCTTTATCCCGATAGTTATGTCATCACGATAACTATCCTCGATATCCGATATTCTATATCTTTGACCAAAGATAACTCATGTATTCCCTGAACACAATTAAATCATATACCTTATGATTTATTACAACCAGAGTACGATATACAAACCATTATCCCGACAACTTACATTTCTAACAACATTGCTATACGAATTATAAATGAAATGAAAACGAAACCATTCATCAAATATTATAAACTGAACAAGTAGAAACTTGCCTCGATACCGATACCACGAAGCCGTTACCAATATCCATTGCCTTTGTCTACGAGCTCCTTAGCCCCGACCAAAAGCAATCTACGAACTCTTCGACCTCAACCGCAGCACAACGGTCATAATCCACGATCAAAACATATCAACCTATTGCAATAACCGATTAACACACATTCGATAAAAATCAATAACCGACATACTCAACCAACAAACTCAACGGTTCAACGAAACCTCGATCATATACATAATACCAAATAATCCAACTCAACAAATACGAACCCATATCCACGATACAAGCCGTAACTCGATGATCACAAATAACAATCAATAACCGATCAACAACGGTTCTACAATATCCCGATTAAACACATATCCAAACAACCCGAACCAATCAAACACGAATTCAAAACCACAATACGATTCCAAAATCCAAAGATCATATCAATAATCAATTTAAACCAACAAGGGTCTAACATTACCGATTCCAAATTCAATCTTAAATACAGATACAAGTTTCCTCCTTGTAAATTCATAATATAAACCAATTACCGGTTATCATCATCAATCCGGACGATCCGATTAATTCAACATCATAGATAACCATATTCCAAAGGTTTCAAATAATTCCATTATCCGAATTGAACACTTATTCAATAAGTATGAATTTCCAAATTCAAACATGAATAATAATTCTCATCAAACTCGAAATCGTATTCGTATTCCTATACGAATATTGTACCAAATACATAACTTAGTTCTAAATGTGAATATCCCATATTCATATCCAAAACACCAACACTTTAAAACGTATTCATCAAATCAATGATCACTTCATCTCGACATTAAGGATTTTATAACATATTCGATTCCAACTTCAACTCCAAATACGAAGACAAAACTCCTTCTTGTTCATACTTGTAAATTCGTAGAAAAAAATTTACCGATTATTATCGTGAATAATCACATTCCAAAATTATCCAAAATCCTTCCAAAATCATAACATGTAACTCAAGAGTTCTTCAAGAACACGAATTATCCAAATTCACGTTCATAATCTATAAAACAACATAACCCGATGTTTTCTAACACCTAAACAACCCTTAATCATAATTCAAGGTGTATATAATCATGTTCTTCAACATATACTTCTCATAACATCATGAATCGCAACAAACCACCAAGAACATCGAGAATACTACGATTCCATAATCATAACAACATAATCGAATCATTTGATCACCAATTCATTATCTTCCTTTAACAAAATTCCCATAATTACCAAGAATCATCACAACAATATCATTTCCATCACCATTCATACGAAAACGTGTAGAATTTTCCAAGTTCTACTCATTGAGACATTTCACCGAACACTTTGAAGGCATAGTCCAATTCAATCGATTATTCAAAGAAATACTCGAATTCTTTCCACAAAACTTCAAGAATAATGAATGATTACGAGTTTACAATCAAGTTCAATCAACAATCTGAATCAAAACGAAGCAAATCGGCCAAAACACCAAGAAATCTCAAGAACATCCAAAAACCAAAAGTTTAGGTGTTCTTACCTTCGATCCGGGTGGAAGATGATGTTAATCCATGATTCCAACTTCCAAAACATGTTGTTATAAGTTGCTCATACTCAAATCCATCAATTCTTGCCGAAGGAATCGCGAAGAAACGAAGAAAAATGAAAAAATGAGTAGGTGACTCGGTCCAGGCCTTATATAGGCCGAGACCTGCCGGCACGTTACGTACGTAACCGGCGGGTCCTTACGTACGTAGCCGGCCGCGGCCGACCCTACTGGCCAATTCTGTCGGAACCCTTACAGACGTAACCGGCAGCTGGCTTACGTACGTAACTGGCCCTTACGGCCGTAACCGGCCAGAGCCTTACGTACGTTATCGGCCAATTCTAGCCATCCCTGCGAGTCACTGCCGACCGTGATCGGCCATCCATGCGAATCATTGCCGACCATGCTCGGCCATCCCAACGAGTCAAGTCCGGCCATGCTCGGCCATCCAGGTCATCTCGGCCACGACTCGGTCAGCCGTCCCGTAACGTACGTAACACTTAATCCGTTGCGTACGTAATACGTACGTTGACTTGCTACAGTATAATACTCGTATTACGTACGTAATACACCCTGTATAACGTACGTAAATCCGTCCGTTGACTCGCCTGTCCACATCTGCGCCGAAAGCCGCCGACCATGGGCCCCACTGTCCGATTCCTCTTGTTACGTACGTTATGTACACTATATAACGTACGTAAGCTAACACATTTTACGTACGTAAGCTCCAAGGCTTAATGTACGTAATGACTTTTATACTTAGCCAAAAATCCAACTGTTCCTGTCCGACGTCTCGACGTACAAAATACAAACATATGGCATACTGAATACACATACTGAATCCAAAAATATTCTCATATGGTATACCTGATATCCAAATCAGTTCAACCTGATACAACATATCCTGAATATACCTGTCAATCCAAAACGGTAACCACACCAGTAAAACTGTCTCGGTTCTCAATTTATTTTATCCATACTGTATAGATACCAAACTATACAGTATATCTCAGATAAAATAACGCGAAAAATTTATACTGAAAATTCGGGTATTACATACTACCCCCCTTAAAATAAGTTTCGTCCTCGAAACTTGCAACCTGTCGCCAACAACAGATAAATCCAAAATTTCCAACTCATCACGAAAACAATCAATCGTCGCCACAAGCGAATAACCAAACCAATATACTTACAGGTGCGTGAAGCCGATGATCTCCCGTGATACTAGCACACGACTCCCACACGAAGTCTCAACACAATCAAAACACACGAATATCACAAATAGCAGTTTGAAAAGAATCTCAAAAATTTTGGAAACTCCAAAAAATCGATTTGACTCAAAAGTCAGAAAAACTCATTTTCAAAAATCACGCTACTACCGTACCGATAGAGCCACATAAGACACATGCCTGGGTTTCACAAAACCCAAGCTCCGATACCATCTTCTGTAATACCCCCAAAACCATCCGGGATATTACAGCGCCGTGGGTCCCACGCCGGAACCCACCAGGCTAAAAACCGTTTACAAAACCAATTCAAAAGCGCCAATAGGCCGATGACGGTAATATTTTAAATACTCAAATATTTTCAAAAGCATAATTTTGAAATACCGTCATAAAATACCATTTGAAAATACAAGGCGAAGTGCCAAATCTCAACAGTTTAAAATATACGTTAAGCCACAACTTAAACGTACCGATAAAATAATTTGGGAAAAAGAGTTTGACGAAAATAACCCAAGTTCGTAAAATGCCCAAAAAAACCATTTTAAAATACACACACGAGTTGGTAAAAATACCAAAGAGCTATTTTGAAATATACACACGCAGCGGATAAAGATACCGAAAAGACATTTTGAAATATACACACGCAGCGGATAAATGCAGTTCAAAATACACATTTGCAGCGGAAATAAATAACCGGAAAAGAATACTCAATTCTCCGAAAACAAGCCACAACCAGTATCACATCGGGAAGCTCATCCCCTCACGACCGCTACTAGCTTGATCTCCGAGTACCTAAAAATAAAGCCCACGATGGGGTCAGCCACAATACTCAATAATGATACCGATCACATCATCATAAATAATTACATACCAATGTAATAATAATACTGTAAGAATACTACCAACGTAATCTTACCGACATAACCTTACCAATTCATAATAATCCAATCCTTACCATAATCCACATTTCGCATCCTCGAATGACGAAATGAACTTAACAACAATTATGTGTATTGAATTTCAAAAATACCAACAATCCTCAAAACATCATCATAACTCATAATCATGAAATAATTCATCCGTGCCAAATCCTGTCCATCGGATTACACAATCAAAACTCAACCTGGATAAACCAACAGTACACAACATATCTGTAGATCAACTACCATATGATAATGATAACAAATCCCGAACATCGACGTACGATCGAATGCTTATACGATCAATAACCAGATCAACCAAAACATCACTGAGAATATCATCGACATGATAACTCCAATACGACCAATAAAGGATCACGATAATTGAGAATACCATCAACAAGGTAAATCTCGAACGCAATCAATGAAGGATCAACAATAACCGAGAATACCATCAACAAGGTAAACTCCAAATGATCAACAAAGGACCAACCATAACCGAGAATACCACCAACAAGGTAAACTCCAAATGATCGACAATAATTGATCTCAAGAAACAACTCCGATTGTCGAACATACCCCTCGGGCGTATGAACAACCAGTCACAAACTGTCGAACATACCCAACCATAAATGGAGGATGAACGACCAAACAATATGGCTCAAAGATGGAAGTCATAGTACGCCCGATCCGGAAATGTGTCCGTGCACAAGCCACCCCGGGTATTGATCACATACACGTGTGGTCTTGTACCTAATTAACCTCACAAACTACGTCTCGTGTGCACGGTTCAATGTGGAAATATCAACACATAACCATCATGTGCCCGGCTAAAAATCCTACACAATAACCAATCGGCACGCAGATATGACTCCAGATATGTCACGATGCAACATGACAACGAAACTCAAAGAAACACATATCCAATAAGGATCAAAAGACTCACCGAAGTGAACAACAACAGACCGACAATGAAAAGTCGACACGACTAATCAATATCCAAAACATCAATCCTGGGATCATCATCCCCAAATGAATGACCAACACGATCTACGATCTCAATACGACAGTCCTGGGATCAACATCCCTCAACGAATAACCGATACAAAACTCATTATACGAAACCTCAACATATACAAAAACTCAACATACTAATTATCAACATGACTGAACAAATACTTAGATTACCTCAAAGTCGAGGACCATATCCATCAACATCCCCCAATGAGACGATCAACACAACCATTAATACCAACCATAGTCCTGGGATCAACATCCCTCAACGAACAACCAGTACGAATCTCAATATACGAAGCCTCAACATACAACATATACAACAACTCAACGTAATAATTATCTCATAACTGAACAATACATAAATTACCTCAAAGCCGACGACAATATCCTTTCCACGAACAACATCCCTGAACGAATACACAGTTATACAAATAATCTCAAATAAGGTACCATCCATTCAATACCAATAAACCTTTATCCCGATAGTTATGTCATCACGATAACTATCCTCGATATCCGATATTCTATATCTTTGACCAAAGATAACTCATGTATTCCCTGAACACAATTAAATCATATACCTTATGATTTATTACAACCAGAGTACGATATACAAACCATTATCCCGACAACTTACATTTCTAACAACATTCCTATACGAATTATAAATGAAATGAAAACGAAACCATTCATCAAATATTATAAACTGAACAAGTAGAAACTTGCCTCGATACCGATACCACGAAGCCGTTACCAATATCCATTGCCTTTGTCTACGAGCTCCTTAGCCCCGACCAAAAGCAATCTACGAACTCTTCGACCTCAACCGCGGCACAACGGTCATAATCCACGATCAAAACATATCAACCTATTGCAATAACCGATTAACACACATTCGATAAAAATCAATAACCGACATACTCAACCAACAAACTCAACGGTTCAACGAAACCTCGATCATATACATAATACCAAATAATCCAACTCAACAAATACGAACCCATATCCACGATACAAGCCGTAACTCGATGATCACAAATAACAATCAATAACCGATCAACAACGGTTCTACAATATCCCGATTAAACACATATCCAAACAACCCGAACCAATCAAACACGAATTCAAAACCACAATACGATTCCAAAATCCGAAGATCATATCAATAATCAATTTAAACCAACAAGGGTCTAACATTACCGATTCCAAATTCAATCTTAAATACGGATACAAGTTTCCTCCTTGTAAATTCATAATATAAACCAATTACCGGTTATCATCATCAATCCGGACGATCCGATTAATTCAACATCATAGATAACCATATTCCAAAGGTCTCAAATAATTCCATTATCCGAATTGAACACTTATTCAATAAGTATGAATTTCCAAATTCAAACATGAATAATAATTCTCATCAAACTCGAAATCATATTCGTATTCCTATATGAATATTGTACCAAATACATAACTTAGTTCTAAATGTGAATATCCCATATTCATATCCAAAACACCAACACTTTAAAACGTATTCATCAAATCAATGATCACTTCATCTCGACATTAAGGATTTTATAACATATTCGATTCCAACTTCAACTCCAAATACGAAGACAAAACTCCTTCTTGTTCATACTTGTAAATTCGTAGAAAAAAATTTACCGATTATTATCGTAAATAATCACATTCCAAAATTATCCGAAATCCTTCCAAAATCATAACATGTAACTCAAGAGTTCTTCAAGAACACGAATTATCCAAATTCACGTTCATAATCCATAAAACAACATAACCCGATGTTTTCTAACATCTAAACAACCCTTAATCATAATTCAAGGTGTATATAATCATGTTCTTCAACATATACTTCTCATAACATCATGAATCACAATAAACCACCAAGAACATCGAGAATACTACGATTCCATAATCATAACAACATAATCGAATCATTTGATCACCAATTCATTATCTTCCTTTAACAAAATTCCCATAATTACCAAGAATCATCACAAAAATTGTAATATCCGCGTTTTCTATTTTTAGTAATTTCTATTTTTGGTGCATATTCGTTTCGGACAACTCGCTTGGCACTGTTTTGTAATTCTGAACCTATTTTGTTCTTGGAGTTTTTCCGTTTAGGCGGGTCCCGATAATGTTTTTACGTAATTTCATCTTGTGTTATATTCTGTCTCATGTGTATTCGATTCTCGTTAAACTCATTCGATTCCGTCGTTTTCTTACTTCCATGAGTTCGTATGCTTGAGTAGAGCATGTTGTGAGTTTTGGATTGTTAATCCGACGTTGTGTCGTGATTTTTCGGATGTTTGGGCCGTTTTTGTAATTTCCTAGAAGTTTAGGGAATTTGTCCCTTGTTCGACTGTGGTTGTGTACCTCAGATCGTTTTTGGGTTCCGTACTTCCATTTCGTGTTATTGTTGCCCAAATATCGATCCCTATTGCTTTTATTCTCTTTTCGGATCATTTTGTGTCAATTTGGGACCCGAGGGGGGGTGTGGGCCGCGGCACAAGGATTGTGCGCCGCGGCACACACATCACCCAGCTGTTGTCCGAGCAAACTGTACCTTGTGCCGCGGCACAAGGATTGTGCGCCGCGGCACACAGTAGTCGATCTTGTGCGGCACACTTGTCGATGCAGCACACCCGTGTGGCACTTGCCGGCCAAAACCGTATGCCGCGCGCGCGGCACATGCCGAGTCCGAGCCGCGGCACACTTGAATGAGCCGCGGCTGCAGCGGTCAGCCGACCACTGGGCGCAATTTTTGGCCCTGTGCCGCGGCATAGTTCAGCTGAGCCGCGGCACACAACGCGGTCAGCGCTATATCTGCGTTTTTATTCAGCGTGAGCCACTCATTTCCTTTCCCTTCTTCAACCGTGCGAGAGAGAGTGGCTTGAGAGGAAGATTTCCTCCATCTATCACTGAGTCGTGTAAATTTCTTCATCTCTTTTCGATCGGGTGGCTCGGATTGCGGATCTAACACGTGGTTTTCGGATTTGAGTGCTTGATTCTTCAAGAGGTAAGAACTCCTTTGACCCTAGTATGATTTTGGGGAGGGTTTGGTGGTGATCTTGTGTTTTAATCCGAATTAACCGATGTTGTTGTTAGATTTTGATAGTATACTCGTGACCCTTGGTTTTCTTGTTATTGGTTGGGATGAAATCCCGTTATTGCACCGTTGACCGATTTCATTTCCTTATGCTCGCGTGGTGTCCGATGAATTGTCCCAACGGGTAGAACTAGGATGAATTTCTTCGTATCCATGATGTTGAGATTGGTTGTATATCATTATTGTGTTAGGGTCGGATTTGAGAGGATTGTTCGGACCGTAACCTGTTCCTTCGTCATTTCCTTCGCGTCGTATTATCCAAGGCAAGTACATGTATTATATTTCATTATGTGTGTACGGTTTTGATGCGAATGATGTAAACTGGTTTATTGAACGATTGTGTTGGTTACTCTTCCACCTGGGGATGGCGTGGGGCCTCTGGGGGCCGATACTAATGGGTACGGCCACGGAAGTGGACTTGGGTGCGTGTGTTGATGTTCTTCCACCTGGGGACGGTTCGAAGGGACCTCTGGGGGCCGATACTAATGGGTACGGCCGTGGAAGTGGTTTCTCACCTGGGGACGGTCCGACGGGACCTCTGGGGACCGATACTAATGGGTACGGTCGCGAGTTACCAAGCGTGGATAATTGTGATGTGGAAAACTTGTTGATATACCGTTTTGGTGTTAATGTGACATTCCGGAATATTGATTTTCAAAATGATTTTTCCTATTGAATTGTTTGCGTTGAATCGTGTATGTATATAATGTTGTGTAATTGTGTACTTGCACTAGCTATTCGAATGCTAACCCCTTAAATGGGGGAAATGCGTCTTATGCATTTCAGGTACCAGGAGGACTGAGGAGCAAGCACGGGACATGCATGCAAAGGATGGGCTAGCTTGATGATGTGGCTCGAGTCTGCATCTTTATGTTTTGTCATTGCATTGTTGAGTATTGAAGTTAGACTGCTTACTTTGAGACTTGGTTTAAGTCCCCTGCCTGGGCAAGGAATTGGTTTTTGTCTTATATTCATATACTCCGTTAAAATGTTTTGGCCGAGGCCACGCCCCTACGTACTTTTTTTTGGAGTGCATCATTTGGGATCACATTGTGGTTTATGTGTCATGTGTTAGCCTGGTAGACCTCACGAGGGTTCTACGGCGTGTAATGTCCCATTTGTGAATTGGGGTGTTACATTTATGGTATCAGAGCTTAGGTTTTGAATACCTAGGCTGTCGGTTAATTTTGGGTCTGTTAGTGGCGTCATTTAGAGTCAGTCTTGAGCCTAATATCATCATGCTACCGTCTTTTCGTGCGACCCGTGGCTGTAAGTCTCCTCGAACTCTTATATTCCTGTAATTCGTTTTCTTGCGTTGTTCGGGATTGTGAATTGTGATACCAACTTTGTCAATTGTGAATCTTTCTGATTTTGTCCTTTTCATTCTTCCTCTAGTATGTTGAGAGGTCGTGGTGGTAGACCAGCTAGGGGACGCGGCCGAGGCCGTGGTCGGGGTGCTGATAATGAAGAGGGCTCACTTTCCGGTCCTCTGCGGACTCAGCCTCTCACTCAGTGCCGTCGGGTAATAATGCCGGAGCTCTTGCCGTACGATTAGTAGCTCGGCTTGCTCGGATAGCTCGGGCGGACGCTGAATCCGCCCAGACACCTGAAGAGGAGGCTAGTAAATGGCTTCAGACGGTGACTAAGATGCACCCTCCTCGTTTCTCCGGAGCTTCTGACTCCCTCGGTTGGGAGAATTGGCTCTTTCAGTTGTCCAGGACCTTTGATGCCGTAGCTTGCCCAGAAGACAGGAGGGTACATATCGCCCAATACCTCCTGGATAAGGAAGCTGCGGAATGGTGGGAGGCTGTTGTGCCCAGAGACCGTCGAGCTACTTGGGAGGAATTCAAGGCTGCTATGGAAGCAGAGTATTGTCCGCCGCCAGTCAAGGAGCGCAGAATTGTGGAATTCTTCACCGCTACACCTCAGGATGTGCCTATTTCTCAGGCCATCATTTTTTACAATCAGCAGTTGGGTTTCGTGAGAGATCAAGTGAGAACGGAGGCTGATAAAATCCGTTACTTCAATATGCGCATGAAGCCGCATATTAGACAGAGTATGGCGCCGCTCATGTGTGCCACTTTGAAGGAATACCAGGATCGCGCTCTGACGATCGAGATGGCTGTCCCGGAATCAGAGTCGGTTTCGGAAGCTAAGAAGCATAAGACTACCGGCGGGTTCTCGGCCGGTAAAGGTGGACAGTTTTCGAGGTCTCGTTCTGCTCCTACACCAGGGAAGAGGCCGTTTCATCAGGCCGGTGGATCCCAGGGTAACCGTTCGGTCCAGTCTGTGGCACCTGGCGGGAGAGTTTGTTTTAATTGCAGTCAGCCCGAGCACGTTATGAAGGATTGCCCATTTCCGTTAGTTGCTTGCTTTACTTGCGGATAGACCGGACATCGGGCAGCTCATTGTGAGAGGGCCACCAGGGCCGCTAGAGTTCCGACTACCACTACCGAACAGAAGGATCATAGTTTTCCAGCCACTCATGTTCCGCAGGGTTCGGGTCGTGGTAGGGGTCGGGGTCAGCCGGATCGCCGTGCAGCCTCGAGTTCGGGTTCAGTTCACCCCCGGTTGTATCAGATGAGGCGCTCAGAGGAGGCAGACATTCCGGTGGCGTCAGGTACCACTCAGATCCTTACTCATCCAGTTTCCGTGCTTTTTGATTCGGGTGCTACCCATTCCTTTATTGCATCGGATTGTGTGAATCGTATTGGCTTTAACTGCTTGTTTGAGTGTGAACCGTTTGTGGTGGGTACGCCTAGCGGGGATCGTATGGTTGGGGACCGAGAAGTTAGGGATTGCCCCGTGAGGATCGGGAGCCGAGATTGGCCCTCGGATCTCATTGTCATAGTCCTTAAGGGTGAGGATTTAATCCTCGGGGACGATTGGTTAGAGCGTCACGGTGCTATCATGAACTATCGGACTCGTACCATCTCGATAGTAGCCGAGGACGGCACCGAGCATACCCTCATCAGTCGAAAGCCGGGGAGATCGGGGAGTGTGATTAGCACCTTAAAGGCAATGAAACTTCTGAACCAGGGTTGTGTCGGCTATTGGTGTTACGCTCTGCAAGCGGAGGATGGTGGAATTGACATGTCGTCAATTCCAGTTGTTTGTGAGTATCCCGACGTTTTCCCAGACGACTTGCCGGGATTACCACCGCAGCGAGAGGTGGAGTTTCCTATCGATCTGGAGCCGAATGCAGCCCCTATTTCTCGAGCACCGTACCGTATGGCACCGTCGGAGATGTTAGAGTTGAAGAATCAGTTGGGAGAATTGTTAGATAAAGGGTATATTCGACCGAGCGCATCGCCTTGGGGTGCGCCCGTACTCTTTGTTAAGAAAAAGGATGGGTCGCTTCGTTTATGCATCGATTATCGAGAATTAAACAAGGCGACCATCAAAAATGAATACCCTTTGCCCCGGATCGACGACTTGTTTGATCAGCTTCAGGGGGCGACGGTCTTTTCGAAGATCGATTTGCGATCGGGTTACTACCAGTTGAGGATTCGGGACATCGATATACCGAAAGCTGCCTTTCGGACGAGATATGGCCATTACGAGTTTGTGGTTATGCCTTTCGGGCTAACTAACGCCCCAGCAGTGTTCATGCAGTTAATGAACAAAGTTTTTATTGAGTATTTGGACAAATTCGTAGTCGTTTTCATCGACGATATTCTTATCTATTCTCGAGGTCGGGAGGAGCATGCCCTACATCTCCGGATTGTATTAGACACCTTGAGGGCTGAGCAGTTGTACGCGAAGTTCTCTAAGTGTGAGTTTTGGCTCGAGGAAGTGACGTTCCTCGGGCATGTGATTTCAGCAGAGGGAGTTCGGGTAGATCCGCAGAAGATAGAGGCAGTGATGGCTTGGGAGCCGCCTAAGAATGTGAAGGAGGTGAGGAGTTTTCTGGGTCTTGCCGGATATTACCGTAGATTCGTTGAGGGATTTTCTAAGATCGCTAGACCACTCACTCAGTTGCTCCAGAAAACTCAGAAGTTCGAGTGGACTGCAGACAGGCAGGACAGCTTTGACGAGTTAAAGAGACGTTTGACCACCGCACCCATTTTAGCATTACCTCAGGGGAACGAGGATTTCGTAGTGTATAGTGATGCTTCGGGCCTTGGTCTAGGATGTGTTTTGATGCAGAGAGACAGAGTAATTGCTTATGCGTCCCGCCAATTGAAACCTTATGAGGTAAATTATCCCACGCACGATTTGGAGTTAGCTGCGGTCGTTTTCGCCTTAAAGATATGGAGGCATTACCTCTACGGATCGTCTTGTAAGATTTTTACGGACCACAAGAGTCTGAAGTATATCTTCAGTCAGAAAGAATTGAATATGAGACAGCGCAGGTGGTTGGAGCTAATTAAAGATTACGACCTCGAGATACTTTACCATCCGGGTAAGGCTAACGTAGTGGCTGATGCATTGAGCCGGAAGCCGATGGCATTACAGACGTTAGAGGTACTTACACCACAGAGTGGGATCCAGCGAGATTTTATTTTCCAAAATATTGAGGTTTGGGTTCAAAGAGTCCAGGGCCAGTTATGTGCGTTGGAGATCACTTCGTCCTTGACTGATGATATCAAGGCGAAACAGTATGATGATCCATTTTTAATCCAGCTGAGGGAGGATGTGAGGAAAGGGAAAGCCCCTGGATTTGTGGTTCACGATGATGGAGTTTTGAGGTTTCGCGGCAGACTTTGTGTACCGAGTGTTGTTGGTGAGACGAGAAGATCTTGAGTGAAGCTCATGCTACACCTTACTCCATACATCCTGGTACGAGTAAAATGTACAAGGATGTGAGGAGCAACTACTGGTGGAGTAATTTGAAGACGGATGTTAGCGAGTTTGTGGCGAAGTGTTTGACTGTCGTGAGTTAAGATTGAACATCAGCGACCCGCGGGGTTGCTACGACCACTTCCCATTCCGGAATGGAAATGGGAAGACATCTCTATGGATTTCATTACCGGGATGCCTAGGACTCGGACCGGGATGAACATGATTTGGGTTATTGTTGATCGACTAACCAAATCAGCTCACTTTCTGAGTATTAAGGATACTTGGGGACCGGAGAGGCTGGCCCGAGTGTTTATTGCGGAGATCGTGAGATTGCATGGGACTCCTAAGAGTATTGTTTCAGATCGTGATGGCCGTTTTGTATCACATTTTTGGCAGGCGGTTCACCGAGCTTTGGGGACCGAGTTGAGACTCAGTACGTCTTACCACCCTCAGACTGACGGACAGTCGGAGCGGACGATCCAGACGTTAGAGGATATGTTGAGAGCCTGTGCCTTAGATTGGAAGAATGATTGGGAGACACACTTGCCGTTGATCGACTTCACATACAACAATAGTTGGCATACCTCGATCAAAATGGCACCATTCGAAGCGTTGTATGGAAGGAGGTGCAGATCACCGTTGTGTTGGGACGATACGTCCGAGCTAATCGGTACCGAGCCCGACATGATAGTTGAGACGAGGGAGAAGATTACCCTGATTCGTGGTAGATTGTTGACGGCCCAGAGTCGGCAGAAGTCTTATGCCGATACACGTCGCCGACCGTTGGAGTTTGAGGTGGGAGATCACGTCTTGCTTAAGGTGTCGCCGACTCGGGGAGTTTACCGCTTCGGTCGGAAGGGTAAACTTAGTCCGAGATATATCGGGCCGTTTGAGATTTTAGATAGAGTTGGAGAGCTCGCGTATCGATTAGGCTTGCCGCCGTCCCTGAGCCACGTGCATAACGTATTTCATGTTTCCCAACTTAGGAAGTACGTATCGGACCCTAGCCATATTATTGATTTTGGAGAGATCGAGTTGGGGCCCGACATTACCTTCGAGGAGAGGCCGATTCAGATCTTAGAGCGTCGAGTTAAGCAACTCAGGCACAAAACCATTCCTTTGGTCAAAGTGCAGTGGTCGAGGCATGGATCCGAGGAAGCCACGTGGGAAACGGAGGAGAGTATGAGGTCGAGATACCCCGAGTTATTCGTGTTGTAAGTTTCGGGACGAAACTAATTTTAGGGGGAGATAATGTAATATCCGCGTTTTCTATTTTTAGTAATTTCTATTTTTGGTGCATATTCGTTTCGGACAACTCGCTTGGCACTGTTTTGTAATTCTGAACCTATTTTGTTCTTGGAGTTTTTCCGTTTAGGCGGGTCTCGATAATGTTTTTACGTAATTTCATCTTGTGTTATATTCTGTCTCATGTGTATTCGATTCTCGTTAAACTCGTTCGATTCCGTCGTTTTCTTACTTCCATGAGTTCGTATGCTTGAGTAGAGCATGTTGTGAGTTTTGGATTGTTAATCCGACGTTGTGTCGTGATTTTTCGGATGTTTGGGCCGTTTTTGTAATTTCCTAGAAGTTTAGGGAATTTGTCCCTTGTTCGACTGTGGTTGTGTACCTCAGATCGTTTTTGGGTTCCGTACTTCCATTTCGTGTTATTGTTGCCCAAATATCGATCCCTATTGCTTTTATTCTCTTCTCGGATCATTTTGCGTCAATTTGGGACCCGAGGGGGGGTGTGGGCCGCGGCACAAGGATTGTGCGCCGCGGCACACACATCACCCAACTGTTGTCCGAGCAAACTGTACCTTGTGCCGCGGCACAAGGATTGTGCGCCGCGGCACAGTAGAGTCGGTCTGCGGCACACTTGTCCGGCCGCGGCACACCGTGTGGCACTTGCCCGGCCAAAACCGATGCCGCGTGCAGCGGCTTGATCGGCGATCCGCGGCACATGCCGAGTGAGCCGCGGCACACTTCGACTGAGCCGCGGCACAACGAGCGGTCGGCCACCACCGGCGCAATTTTTTGGCTGCCGCGCGACACGCTCGGTGAGCCGCGGCACACAATGCGGTCAGCGCTATATCTGCGTTTTTATTCAGCGTGAGCCACTCATTTCCTTTCCCTTCTTCAACCGTGCGAGAGAGAGTGGCTTGAGAGGGAGATTTCCTCCATCTATCACTGAGTCGTGTAAATTTCTTCATCTCTTTTCGATCGGGTGGCTCGGATTGCGGATCTAACACGTGGTTTTCGGATTTGAGTGCTTGATTCTTCAAGAGGTAAGAACTCCTTTGACCCTAGTATGATTTTGGGGAGGGTTTGGTGGTGATCTTGTGCTTTAATCCGAATTAACCGATGTTGTTGTTAGATTTTGATAGTATACTCGTGACCCTTGGTTTTCTTGTTATTGGTTGGGATGAAATCCCGTTATTGCACCGTTGACCGATTTCATTTCCTTATGCTCGCGTGGTGTCCGATGAATTGTCCCAACGGGTAGAACTAGGATGAATTTCTTCGTATCCATGATGTTGAGATTGGTTGTATATCATTATTGTGTTAGGGTCGGATTTGAGAGGATTGTTCGGACCGTAACCTGTTCCTTCGTCGTTTCCTTCGCGTCGTATTATCCAACGCAAGTACATGTATTATATTTCATTATGTGTGTACGGTTTTGATGCGAATGATGTAAACTGGTTTATTGAACGATTGTGTTGGTTACTCTTCCACCTGGGGATGGCGTGGGGCCTCTGGGGGCCGATACTAATGGGTACGGCCACGGAAGTGGACTTGGGTGCGTGTGTTGATGTTCTTCCACCTGGGGACGGTTCGACGGGACCTCTGGGGGCCGATACTAATGGGTACGGCCGCGGAAGTGGTTTCTCACCTGGGGACGGTCCGACGGGACCTCTGGGGACCGATACTAATGGGTACGGTCGCGAGTTACCAAGCGTGGATAATTGTGATGTGGAAAACTTGTTGATATACCGTTTTGGTGTTAATGTGACATTCCGGAATATTGATTTTCAAAATGATTTTTCCTATTGAATTGTTTGCGTTGAATCGTGTATGTATATAATGTTGTGTAATTGTGTACTTGCACTAGCTATTCGAATGCTAACCCCTTAAATGGGGGAAATGCGTCTTATGCATTTCAGGTACCGGGAGGACTGAGGAGCAAGCACGGGACATGCATGCAAAGGATGGGCTGGCTTGATGATGTGGCTCGAGTCTGCATCTTTATGTTTTGTCATTGCATTGTTGAGTATTGAAGTTAGACTGTTTACTTTGAGACTTGGTTTAAATCCCCTGCCTGGGCAAGGAATTGGTTTTTGTCTTATATTCATATACTCCGTTAAAATGTTTTGGCCGAGGCCACGGCCCTACGTACTTTTTTTTGGAGTGCATCATTTGGGATCACATTGTGGTTTATGTGTCATGTGTTAGCCTGGTAGACCTCACGAGGGTTCTACGGCTTGTAATGTCCCATTTGTGAATTGGGGTGTTACAAAAATATCATTTCCATCACCATTCATACGAAAACGTGTAGAATTTTCCAAGTTCTACTCATTGAGACATTTCACCGAACACTTTGAAGGCATAGTCCAATTCAATCGATTATTCAAAGAAATACTCGAATTCTTTCCACAAAACTTCAAGAATAATGAATGATTACGAGTTTACAATCAAGTTCAATCAACAATCTGAATCAAAACGAAGCAAATCGGCCAAAACACCAAGAAATCTCAAGAACATCCAAAAACCAAAAGTTTAGGTGTTCTTACCTTCGATCCGGGTGGAAGATGATGTTAATCCATGATTCCAACTTCCAAAACATGTTGTTATAAGTTGCTCATACTCAAATCCATCAATTCTTGCCGAAGGAATCGCGAAGAAACGAAGAAAAACGAAAAAATGAGTAGGTGACTCGGTCCAGGCCTTATATAGGCCGAGACCTGCCGGCACGTTACGTACGTAACCGGCGGGTCCTTACGTACGTAGCCGGCCGCGGCCGACCCTACTGCCCAATTCTGTCGGAACCCTTACGTACGTAACCGGCAGCTGGCTTACCTACGTAACTGGCCCTTACGGCCGTAACCGGCCAGAGCCTTACGTACGTTATCGGCCAATTCTAGCCATCCCTGCGAGTCACTGCCGACCGTGATCGGCCATCCATGCGAATCACTGCCGACCATGCTCGGCCATCCCAACGAGTCACGTCCGGCCATGCTCGGCCATCCAGGTCATCTCGGCCACGACTCGGTCAGCCGCCCCGTAACGTACGTAACACTTAATCCGTTGCGTACGTAATACGTACGTTGACTCGCTATAGTATAATACTCGTATTACGTACGTAATACACCCTGTATAACGTACGTAAATCCGTCCATTGACTCGCCTGTCCACATCTGCGCCGAAAGCCGCCGACCACGGGCCCCACTGTCCGATTCCTCTTGTTACGTACGTTATGTACACTATATAACGTACGTAAGCTAACACATTTTACGTACGTAAGCTCCAAGGCTTAACGTACGTAATGGCTTTTATACTTAGCCAAAAATCCAACTGTTCATGTCCGACGTCTCGACGTGCAAAATACAAACATACGGCATACTGAATACACATACTGAACCCAAAAATATTCTCATACGGTATACCTGATATCCAAATCAGTTCAACCTGATACAACATATCCTGAATATACCTGTCAATCCAAAACAGTAACCACACCAGTATAACTGTCTCGGTTCTCAATTTATTTTATCCATACTGTATAGATACCAAACTATACAGTATATCTCAGATAAAATAACGCGAAAAATTTATACTGAAAATTCGGGTATTACACATTGCATGCGTCATATATCCGTTAATGCTTTTTGACTTGTAGCAGATTCTCCCCAACGGATTGATTGACTTGATTCAAACTGATATTTAGCGAGCGCTAAATATCACCTCTTGCGTGCGCTAAGCTTACTTCAGTGCATATGTCATTCTGAGTTTGAATATCTTCACAACGGTAATATGGACTCGATAGCGTACGTTAATAAACATGGTGTAGCGTGCGCTATCCTTATCAGATGACTTCACTTCAGGTAACTTCGAACTCGCCTGATCTGCAGTCGAGACTCGTTAGTGTGCGCTAACTTATATGTCTAGTGTGCGCTAGCTTTGTATTTTGTCAAGCTTTTTGCCTCTTCATCTGCTTCGTCGTTTTGCTTCGCCTCTGTGTTATTTTGTTTTGTTTAGCAACTTAATCATCAAAACACTATTTATTATTATGTGGAATAAATATTCCAACATATATCACGAGGACCATTTCGATGTTATCTTCTGACGATACCGAACATTCCTTTGTGGGACGCAAACGGGGTAGTCAGAAATTCTTGATCAGCGCTTTAAGGGCGGTGAAACTTCTTCGAGGAGGGTGCACTGGTTATTAATGCTACGCCATGAGGTCGGAAGAAGGGGGAATCGAACTTTTGTCTATTCCAGTAGTAAATGAATATCCTGACGTTTTTCCAGACGAGTTGCCGGGATTGCCACCAGACCGTGAGGTTGAGTTCACCCTTGATTTAGAGCCGGGTGCGGCTCTGATTTCTAAAGCACCATACCGCATGGCACCTGCGGAGATGCGAGAGTTGAAGAAACAACTGGTGGAATTGCTATACACGGGCTACATTCGACCGAGCGCTTCGTGTTGGGGCGCACCGGTCTTGTTCGTAAGGAAGAAGGATGGGTCACTACGGTTATGCATCGATTACCGAGAGTTGAACAAGGTAACTATCAAAATCAAGTATCCGCTTTCGAGGATTGACGACTTGTTCGACCAGTTTCAGGGGGATATAGTGTTCTTGAAAATCTATCTGAGGTTGGGGTATTACCAGCTCTGAATGAGGGATTCAGATATTCCTTTTCAGACGAGGTACGACCATTACGAGTTTGTGGTTGTATAGTTAATTAACAAGGTCTTCATTGAATATCTCGATAAGTGTGTAGTCATCTTTATCAACGATGTCCTAATCTATTCGAGGAACAAAGAGCATCTACGCATAGTGTTGAACATTTTGAGAACTTAGAGCCTTTATGCGAAGTTCTCTAAGTGTGAGTTCTGGTTGAGAGAGGTTATCTTTCTCAGTCACGTAATCTCGGCCGAGGGCATTCATGTGGCCCCACACAAAGTAGAGCCAGTATTGGATTGGGCACCGCCCAAGAACGTGAAGGAGGCTCGTAGTTTTCTGGGTCTGGCCGGATATTATCGAAGATTCATTGAGGGGTTATCTAATCTTGCTCGACCGCTCACTCAGCTGTTGCAGAGGTCAGAGAAGTTTGTGTGGACAGACGAGAGGCAGAAGAGTTTTGAAGAGTTGAAGAAGCGGTTGACTACTGCTCCCGTCTTAGATTTACCATGCGGTAATGAGGGTTTTTCAGTTTACAGCGATGCCTCCGGCCATGGACTCGGATGTGTACTCATGCAGCATGAAAATACGATTGCCTATGCATCCCGTCAATTGAAACCGTATGAGTTTAATTACCCTACACACGATCTAGAGTTGGCTGTGGTCGTGTTTGCGTTGAAGATTTGGCGTCACTATCTGTATGGTTCATCTTTTCAGATTTTCACCGATCACAAGAGCTTGAAGTATATATTCACTCAGAAGGAGTTGAACATGAGACAAAGGAGGTGGCTAGAACTGATCAAGGATTACGACCTCGATCTTTTATCACCCGAGCAAGGCAAATGTGGTGGCAGATGCCTTAAGTCGGAAACGGTATCGCTTCAGACACTTGAGTTACTCACGGTTCAGCCAGAGCTCCAGCGAGAGCTGATGGAGTTGGGGATCGAGGTTGTGTTACCGGGGAGCGGGGGACAGTTGTGCGCTCTTGAGATTTCTTCTTCGCTGGTCGACGACATCAAATCGAGACAGTTAGAGGATCCGATATTTATCCAGCTTCGTGACAATGTAGTTAAAGGAAAAGCCCCGGGATTTGTTATTCATGACGATGGTGTGTTAAGATTCCAAGGTCGGTTGTGTGTACCGAATGACTTGGAATTGAGACAGAACATTATGCAAGAGGCTTATGCGTCACCTTACTCAGTTAATCTGGGCTCGAGTAAAATGTATAAGGATTTGAGGAATAACTTTTGGTGGAATGACATGAAGAATGAGGTAGTGCAGTTTGTGGCTAAGTGTTTGACTTGCCAGCAAGTCAAAATCGAACATCAGCGGCCAGCCGGGTTGTTGAAAATTTTTTCCTTAACTATTCTATCGGTACATGCAAGCGATGGCTTAACGTACGTTCTGAAACTGGTGAGTTTTGGCATTCGGGCCTTTCACTTTCAAATGAGATTTTTATGATTGTATTTAGAAAATTGATTTTTGGAGAGTACTCGGTTATTGAAATATATTACCCTCTTTCGCCTTTTGGTGTGTTTGAAACAGTTGCGAAAATATCTCTTAGCCTTGTGGATTTTGGTGCGGGGCCAACGACACTATAATATCCCCGATGTCGTGTTTGAAACAGTTGCAAAAATATCTCTTAGCCTTGTGGATTTTGGTGCGGGGCCAACGACACTATAATATCCCCGATGTCTCCGAGGGTGTTTGAAAATGGCTTTCTGAAGGATTTTATAAAACTTAGATATGCTTGTGGAAAATTAGTTTCTAAAAGTACTTTGGCAGTATATGTAAGCAATGACTAAGCGTATACTTTTAAAATATTTTGAGTCCTGGTGAACTGGTCGTGTATTTTCAAATTGAGCCTTATGATGGTATTTGAAAATTGTATTTGGGATCTTTTAGACATTTGGAAAGATGTTACCGTCAGTAAAGTTTGGCATGTTTGAAAGAATTTTGGATATGATTTTTAGCCCAATGGGTGTTATTTCTGAATGATTCAAGTGTATGATTTGAAAACCCTTTACATCATAAAATTTTTTGTGTTCTAAAATGAAAAACACGATTTTATTTTCGAAAAGGGACAAAGAATGAAAACATTTGTTTTAACTAGTGACGATATTTTATCCTGGAGGAACTATGATAGTTCCCAAATGCTTAACAGAAAGCGTTTTTCCATTGTATTCTATTTAAAACTTTTAAATTCGGATCTGGATTTTTTTTTTAAAATTGTAATTGGCTCGCATTTTTGAAATTAAGGTATTTATAATCAAGTTTGAGCGTAATTTGTGTATAGCATGGGTGTGCTTTAGGCGATACCATAAGAATTTGGGGCTAACACATTTGCATGAGGGCCAAGTTTTTGTCGTATATTCGTTATATTGTTATCCTTGTTGAAGAGTTTTGCTTGTGTTATTGCAAGGTTGGAGGTTCTTTCGTGATCTATATGATGTCGTTTTCGTGCGAAACTATAGCGCTTAGACCCGTATGTCGCATACATATTTAAGAACTTTGTGACTTTCAGTATTTTGGTGTTGTGGCTATCATTCCGAGCTTTTTTGGAGCTGCTGAACTGTTCCAGCGGTTCAGCAGCATGCTTACAACTATGAGTAGTGTGTTATAGCCGTAGGTTCCATCTAATCTAGTCGTGATCCTTGAACTCGTTTAGTTATCCCGAATGGATATTTTTGTCGTGTTACTATTTGTTGCCTTATGTTGATATGTTGCATTGAGATGGTATTTTTGGTATATTATTATGCGATGTTATGTTCCATTATACTGAGCGGTTGTTGTTCAATATGCCGCAAAGACGAGATCGAGGTTGTGGTCGTGGTCGTAACCATGAGCGTGGTGAGGTGAGCTATTCGTGGTCGAGCACCGATCAGCCTATTAGATATGATTGTGAATACCATTCACTTGATCAGAGACAAGTAGCGAGAGAGAATATTTATGTTGGTAGAGATTCAGCATTCGAGATGACTCTATCGTCGATGGAACCTATGTTCGTGACAAAGAAGCAGAAGGTTTATGGTGTTCTGCTTGAAAGCGAGGGAACTGGGGTTCTTGAACCTCAACCCTCGTAACGTTTTTTGTGGGACCTTCCTAGTTAGATATGGGATCCATGATCTTCAAGTCGGTGTCGTTAACTTCTAATGATGCACTGATATTCTTCAACTATAATGTTCAGGGCCATGTTCGTGCACACTGTAAGGCACCACCGGTGACTTGTTACAACTGTGGACACGAGGGGCATCAAGTTCAGTACTGTGAGAGAGTATCTGGTACGGTCGGGGCTCCAACCTCAGCGCCTGTGTCTAGATCGGCTCGTAAAGATCATTGATGGTGGATTTTCTTGCTTTTAGTTTGTTTCTGTTTTCTATCGTTCGTTTTAAGTTTCGAGGATGAAACTTATTTGTTGTGGGGTACAATGTAATACCCGAGAATTTTGTTTCGGTTGTATGGAATTATTTATCAATTTATGCTGGGTATTCTTCATCTCGATGATGATTACGTAGAATTACTCCTCCATTATATATTGCATGGTATGTCATATTGTGGTTTTGGTCAAGTGCAACTTGTCATCGTATTAGTCGTATTGATCGTATGCTTGTGCGCCGGGACACTTAATGTCGTGTTTCGTCATATGATTGTTCTCATTGTGGACCATCAGAGCTTCGTTGCAAACTTGGAGTCATGCTATTTGTCAGGTAGTTGCGTCGTTGTACCAATTTCAGACTGCTGTTGTCAGCACATGTTAGGTACATTAACAAGGCATTACGTATGTAACCAATGAAGGTTAACGTACGCTATGTGCATAGTTAACGTATGTTAACATACCTGTTGGTTGAGGCAGTAGCCTCTGGAGAGACTTCAGCGTACGCTGCATGAAAAGCATAACGTACGTTATTCGTTGTTCGCATACGTAATAGTGGGTTGTTGCGTACGTTAACTTACATGTAGATCGGGGCAGTGAGCTCCAAGTTGAGCATTACATACGCAACAGTTGGTTGTTATGTACATAAGGTCTGTTGCGTAATCTAACCTTGAGACGTTGAGTACGTAACGTACTGCGGCCTATATATAGATGGACAACATACTTTCTTCGTCATTTTCACTTTCTTTCTTCTTCCTTTTGGTGTGGCCTAATGGGGCGAGTTGGAAGCGAGGGTTGGTCGAGATTTCATTGTCCATCAACGTATTTGAGTTCCTAGCAAAGATTAACACCATCTAATCCTTTGTTCTTCGTCGGACCTATGTAATGATCTTGAATCCTTGGAGTTGACTTTTTGGGGCTTTATTCTTGATTTTTATTCCAGTCCGATTTTGATAAATTGTTTGGGTTATTTGATGTTCTTGGTCATATTCTACTGATTGTATATCCATATCTTGTATTCACTCAACTTGGTTGATGGTTTTGTATTCTTGGGAAACTTTGAACATTTAATGTCCGATTAAATGTTTCAATGAATTTTCCTTCGGATGGTGGGTGTGTTTTCTGTCGTTATTGGTTGTCGTTCTTGTAGTAATCATATTGTTGGTGTTCTCTCGCGTAGGTTGTAGGTTTCAGGGCTTTTCGGTTGAGCCGTGTTTGTGGGAATATTCATGTGGTGATTCTGAGGCAAGTATTTTTGTCTATACGATTTATATTCTGCGAACTGAAGTTGAGTAATGAATTTATGATAGTTTGCTTGGTCTCATTGATTGTGCATTATGTGAACTGTCGTTGTTGGTGTCTAGTTGTGTGCTAATCTGTCTGATCGTTCTTTGTTGTGGTATTATGTCGATTGTGATGATTGAGTTGGTTTGTTATACTTGTTGATGTGTATTCTGCCGAGTTTGGATTGATGGATATATGTTGAGTTGGTATGCAAATATATTTGAATGTATATTTTGGTTATATATTGATCGTCGGACGTGTTGTGTTGATTGTGTGTTGTTGTATTGATTGTCGTGATGTCGATTGTGTATTTTGTGGTGTGATAGAACGTGTACTATTCGTGATGGCTGTTGTGCTGTTGATTGTGTGTATAATTGGAAATGATTGATGAGCAGAGATTATCCATCTATGGATGTCCAACATGGAGTATAGGGTTTCGTACCTTGAGGGATGGAACACAGACAATCAACGGATCATGTATATGAGTGAGAAAGGTTGTATTGTTCACCCAGGGATGTCCGTCGAGGAGCATGGGGATTCGTACATCAAGGGACAGATCGCGGACGTGAGGTTATCCATTTAGGGATGTACGACGGGCCGTATAGGGTTTCATACCTTGAAGGGTGGAACACAGATAACCATTAAGTGTTTCAGAAATGAATGTTGAGCCGAGATTATCCACCTAGAGATGTCTGATGGGGCGTATAGGGTTTCATACCTTGAGGGGCGGAACACAGATAATCATCGGAGCAATGTGAAACAGTTTTGGGTTGATGAACTCCAACAATTTATGTGATGAAATGAAAGATATTCTGGAATACTAAATTATTTTAAAGTTAAGTATCCCAAAAGTATGTTTTATGGAAAATAACTTTGGGCCGAGACCCAACTGATTTGAAATGGTTTATAACTAAGGACTTGAGGTCTAGAAAGGTTTTCCACTTTATAAAACGTTTGTGATGTGAAATCAGATTTAGGCTGATACACCCTAATGCTTCCACTTTATAAAACGTTGGTAAGGGTTTTTGACATCGATACAGCTCTCGAAGGATTCACGACAACTACTATCATTTTTGTCATTAACACGTCGTCATGCATTTGTGTATTATTGTTGTCATGCATTTGTGCATTGTTGTTGTATGTCCACCACGTGTTGGTCCGATAGGATCATCTTGGGATCTATGCTGGCGCGCTCTGGATCATTAAATGGAGTTTTCCACCACGTGTTGGTCCAATGAGATCATCTTGGGATCTATACAGTGAACGCTGGATCACATATTACCATGAGTGTATATTTTTGTTGTCCTTTTAATTGTATGTTGTTGTTGTCTTGTTGAGCATATTCATGTTGTCATGTGAGTATGTATTTGTAAGTCTTTTGTTAGGACCATGTTCATATGTTGTATCGATCAGATCTCGGATTAGACTGACATGATACGTCGTGGCGTTGCGTATCTTGAGGTATGTTCTATATTTCTTCTTGGTACTGGTCTTCTGATTGACAGTCGTTTTATCATATTGAGATTTTGTAATGCCATCCGATGGATTGGATTGGACACAGATCGTATATTATGTAATTATGAGCGGTGATGATGTTTTGAGAAATCTCGGTATTATTGAGTATTGTATAGAGGATTATTCATCTCGTGATTGGAGAATGTGAGATGAAGAATATGGTAAGGATTGATTTGATATATGTTACCACGAGTTGGTAAAGTTATGACGGTAAGATTATATTGATAGTGTTCTTACTTTGTAATTTTATTGATATATAATTATTGATGTGAAGGAATCATTATCATTGTTGAGTATTCGTGGGCTTTATTTTTAGGTACTCGAAGATCGAGCTTGTAGCAGTCGTGAAGAGATGAGCATCCTGGATGATTCTGGCTATGACGTGTATTTATGAATCGAGTATTTTGTCTAATTGTTTTATTCCGCTGCAATCTATTTTTAACTGATGATTATATCCACTGCATGAGTGTTTTAAAATGGCTTTTTGGTATTTTGAAACTTGGGTTATTCTGGAAATTGGTTCATCAACTATTTTATCGGTGAGATAAGCGGTGACTTAATGTATGTTCTCTCATTTGCTGCCTTACACAATCTTGAAATTCACCAAATGGATGTGAAGACTGCATTTTTGAATGGTGAATTAGAAGAAGAAATTTATATGGAACAACTCAAGGGGTTTGTTGCACCAGGTCAAGGGAAAAAGGTGTGCAAATTAATCAGGTCATTATATGGACTTAAGAAAGCTCCAAAATAATGGCATGTAAATTTGATAACACGATGTTATCAAATGGTTTCAGAATCAATGAGTGACAAATGTGTTTATGTCAAAGGTACATAAAATGCATATGTCATTGTATCACTACACCATATATGACCTATTGCAAGCCCACAAAAGTGTATTCTTAGACCCAAAAAATGTTACAGTAGATGTTTATGTAACGTTTTGGCCAAAATTCGGCGTTACATTTACTGGCGTTGCCTATGCTCTCTATTGCAACATTATGTGTACTTATTGCAACACATTTTGTAGTATTACAATAGCACTTTTTTGTAACACTTTGATCCGTTTTAGTAAAATTTTTAAGGTGTTACAATAGACTAATGCAACACTTTTTAGCAACACTTATATCCCTATTGTAATACTTTTAAATTTTATTTGCAACACTAGTCTGCAACACTTTTTATTAGTCCGGATTGCAATATCCTGTTTGAAATTTCAATATACTATTCACAAAAGCATATCAAAGCAGAAATCACATTTCAAATTTCCCAAATGGCAAATCCAACAAAACATGTCAATAAAGCCAAAACAAAACCGATGTGTACCACGACATCATCTTACATCTAGTATTTAAGCATAATGTCAAAACACATAATCGACCTACACCATAATTCTACATGAAACTATCTTTCAAGTCAAAATATCCAACCAATCAATTACGCATATACAAAATAAAAGTATTGATCACCAACCATCATGAAGTTCATTTTCCTCAGCTCGCGATCGTCGTCCTCGCACTCATCGTCATGAACCACCTTTTCCATGATGCTATTTTCATATGCTAAGGACTTGTGAGCATAATCTTCCTTGTCTGTTCTTTCTTGCTCCACAACGTTGATCTCTCTTCTTGATTTCCTCCCTTATAGTCTTTTTCGAATCATCAATATCAGTAGCTGCAGTACCCGAACTAAAAAGTTTTGGCTACAGATCTTTCATTATTTTTCTGCATTTTCCAGATCTACCTAGAAGCCAATTCAGTTCATGGCTTGGTTTTTTGACTTGCTCCCCACTGTCATCTTCGGCAACAATTGTAGTCTACAAATAAACATGATTAAACAAAAATACAAACACATTAGGGTGCAGTGTTTTAAGGACCATTGGACTTATATAAGGACCAGGTGCAGTGTTACCTCTGTATGCAGAAAGTGGGCTCCGGGTGCTCAAATCCAAGCAAAGGCCCACGAGAACACCCAGTTGCAAACCTGGGAGGCAGAACAAATAATACATGGTGTTTACGAAAATGAGCGTATGGATACAGCACGTCAAATTCATCGGCTTCAGATTCATGCCCAGTGTTGTACTTCATGATTTGAAGGGGGATGTACGAGGTTGAATTTAGGATTCTTAAATGGGATATGGATTCAGGATCACATCATATGCTATACTAAGTTAAGCTACTTCTGCTGTATATGGGGCACACATCTTTAGCAAAAAATTCTAGCAGTAAAAGATGATAAAGCATACTTCAAAATTTTCCTCTGATTTGCCAGGATAAGGTTCTGAACAACACTCCAGAACATTTTAATAACATAGTGATCCTGCCAAAATAATTGCTAGTCAAAGATGTATAAAAAAAAGGTATTACTCTAAAAAATAAGACACCAGGAAAAATATAAAAACCCAGCATGCCCAGAAACTGATAATCCGAAAGTTTCTGAAACACCAATGTTACATAATAAATCAGGCAAAAAGCACACTCCCAGATTCACCAGTAGCTTCAAATTTCAGGTCATGTGGCCGTGGCATCAAGTTTGAACCGCAGAAAGAAAAACGAGTATAAAACTATTTCTTTAGGGTCACTTTATATACTTGGAAATGGAATTTCTCTGTTGCAGGCAGTTCAGTGATAAAAAACAAACATGTATCTAGCATGTATGATGGTAAGCAAACAGAGAGAAACAGATAAATCTATGTAAAAGATATACTTGAACAACAAGTATAGTAACAAGTTAGGATGATATAATATTTCTAATACACGGATCGGGAAAGGGAATAGTTGTGTTATTTTATTAAGAGACAGACTCTTTCTAGATTATTGGTTTAATGCAGTACAATTAATTGATATCTTCAAAATAAGAAAAAGTGGAGTAAGAAAATAAGCCAACAATTAGAAACAAACTGTTGCCAAACCAAAAAGAGGAAAGGAGAATATACACAGGAGCTTTAACAAATGATGGACCATAATATTCATTTTGAGGAAGTAAAACAAGTGAGTAGAATGCAAAACAGCTTACCGCGTGATAGCCACCCGTATAACTGGTATGAGATTGGAGATCATCAAGATCAAAACCATCTAAGGATTCGGATATTAGAAGTTGGGACGAAAGAAAAAAGAATTTAGTAACGACTTATCAATTCAACAAGGGAAAATTCCTTAATAAATACAGCTTTTAATTCATGTGAAATACATATGAACTATTGGTGAGGTAGACCAGTAGAAGTGCACGTCCAAGCCAGTGATGCAGGGCCAGAACCAGGCATAATGCGAACATATAAAAACTGGAAGTAAATATATCAAAAATACTAGTCAACAATGTTAGTTATTCAGGATTCAACATTAGAATGATGTTCTTCGATATATATATATATATATATACACTTTTTAAGTTTCTCTTAGTGAAACAGACTAGTTACTTGATTAGGTCAAACCAGCTTTATTGTAATCCCTTTTCAAGAACAGCTACTTATAAGCACAAGTCTGCAATTAAGCTTATAAAAACTTCCACAAAATGAAACTAGAAGATATAATGGGCATAACGTCATCCAAAATTATGGGTTCAGGATGTGGTTATTTCAGTGCATTTGAAGTTAGGGTTTAATTTTGCTAAGTTATCTTCATGTTTAAACACATGCTTTAAAGTTTGAATTGGGTAAAAACCTAATAAAGTTGCTGAAAATTTATTATCTCAACATTGATTCACAACCCTGCTGGAGTGAAGACTCAAATCTGACTCCCTTCTTCTGGAAGAAATTTAAAGCCAAGCAAGCATGTTAAAAGTTGTTGTGCGGTGATTTATACGCCTTGATGGCGATCGGCATAATAGTCAAGAGCCAGCTAATGAAGACAGATGCTGGGCAAGCGCCTAGCGATCGACGTCTAAGGCGATCGTCTATCGGCATCTGGCGATCGCTTACAATGTCCGACTATAGATGATCGTCCCGTGCCACGTATGAATTCGACACCCGTCTGAGTCTTCAAAGACCGAATCTCGGATGAATACCCACATGCAGATCCGCAAAAGGTGCCACAAGATAAGGCCTTTTGACCCCAGCCTGTCACCACCTTCACACCTACCGACAGGCCCGCCGAAAGGTACAAAGTGGGTCCTCCCCAGACAGCGACTCAGGACGCGTGCGGACTTCTCATTGGCTTGCACATCTGGCTGCCAGCAACATCCTCGGACTTTAAGGAAACAGTCCCACGTGATGGGATGTTCGTCAACCTTATTCTAATATAGAAAACGGCGGTCGCCCGCGATCGCCAGGGAGGACCTAGCAACCTCTTCTCCTATAAATAGAAAGCCTCCAATAGTAGCCAAAGGACGGTAGAATTACTTGAGAGAAACTCATTCACGTATATAGAACATGTAAAGCAAGAACTCACAGAGCATCATATCTGGTTCTTCCGGCAGTCTTCACGCTCTATAGCTAAGATAACTAGAGTCTTTACACTCATTGTAATTGCACTCTAACATTAGTATTTGTACTCCAAAGTATCTGTATTAATAGCATCTCGCGAGAGCATTCAAGCCCGGGACTAACAACCCCGACAAATCTTGTGTTATTTACTTTCTCACGGAAGTGTTCTCGCATTTGTTTGTTACTCGACCATTTGCTTCTCACTCGATCAGTTCCAAACAGCAAAACAGATCGAGGAGGCCATGGCCATCCTCCAGGAGCGACGGAGAGCATGCGACTCGCCCACCATTACTCCATCAGCCATCCGCCGTGCAGGCAAGCGGAAGCTCAAGGGACAATATGTCGAGAAATCGTCAGAAAGCCCCGAGCCGCAAGAGAAGGCGCTCGTAAGGCGGGACGATTTCGTGTTCAGCCGCCTAGGGAGTGATCCCTAATGGCGACCCGGGCACTTGGGACCCATCCAGGAGACATCGGAGTCCGAATCCGTCACCAGGAGTTCGACATATCCGACTCCTAGAAGACAGGCCGGCCAACGGGCTCCCGCTCGCACAAGAATTGAGCTCGGTGGCAGAGAACTCGTCACCTACCATGGGGCCAGGAGATCGGTACATGATCGCCTCGGCTCCCACTCCGAGAGCCAATCCGTGAGCAGTCAGGCTACGGCGATGGCCACCATGCAGCGCCAGCTCGAAGAAATGAAGGCGCTCCTAGAAAATGGGGCAGGCGCCAAGAGATGGATCGCTGGACCGAGTGAGCCGCTAGAAGCCTAGATCGAGCTCGCCCCCGTTCAACCGAAGATCGCTCCTCCTCAAACACCTCTATATGAGGGGAGATCGGATCCTGAGACCTATTTGAGCAAGTTCTGGATTTACATGACTGGATGCGGGGCATCGGACGCGACAAAGTGCCGAATGTTCCCATTGACATTGGGCGATCTTGCCCATAGGTGGTACATCTCACTGCCACCACGCTCGATCAACTGTTTTGAGAAGCTGGCGAATGACTTCACGTCGTATTTCGCCGCCAAAGTTGCCCGGCCAGAAGGCCCCCACCGCATGATGAAAATCAGGCAGGGGAAGAACGAGCCCGATGAAGACTACATCGATCGGGTGGATGAAATAGTCCTCACCGGCGAGCCCATTAGAGACGAGCTCGCTCTTTTCTCAGTCCTAGGGGGATTCTATGGCCATTCGCCCATGTTCAGGCATCTTACGAAGGACATCCCCCCGACCTACGCGATCTTCCGTATCAGGGCCGCTGATTTTCTGGCTAGGCAGAGGATGCTCACCCTCCGCTTAGGCGAGGGATCTGTCGGAGAAGGGAAGGCGCCATCCCACGTCCAGAAGAAGGCAGTCGCCAAGCCCAGAAAGGCGGTCGCAAAGCCGCCCGGTGAATTTAAAGCCTTCGAGGATGTGGAGGTTCACCTCCTCCGCAACCTCAATCTATCTCCGGCCCACATCTTTAACGCCATCAAGGGGCGCAGGTGGCTTAACAAACCAAGGACGATAAGGGATAATGATCATCTAGACTGCAGCAAATTTTGTGCCTACCACAAGAGTCCCGGCCACAACACCAACCAGTGCCGCGACCTCCTCAGACAACTCTGGAGACTGTTTGAGGAAGGCAAATTGGATAACTTGGTTACAAAACCATAACCTCGGGCAGAAAGGACTGGGGGGCGCGAGCGCCGACAGAACGACGGAATCACTCCCAATCCGG
Source organism: Orobanche coerulescens (assembly GCA_033398695.1). NCBI lineage: Eukaryota > Viridiplantae > Streptophyta > Magnoliopsida > Lamiales > Orobanchaceae > Orobanche > Orobanche coerulescens. The sequence goes on along the minus strand of CM065805.1, from coordinate 19,462,561 downwards.
TCACCAGGATCGAGCAGAATGAGCTGGAGTACTCTGAAGAATCAATCCCTCCAATCAACCCTGGCGGCCGGATCAATATGCTTCAGGCGGGAGGTGGAAACCTCGGAGGCCTTTCCCCGGTTTCCACCATGTCGAACAGAAAGCGAAAGGCCGAATTGAGGGCGTTCTCCGGTGTCCATGTCGTGGTACCCCCAGAGCCGACCATCTCCAAAGACGCGCTCATCACTTTCTCCAACAAGGATAGGGAGGGAGTGCAGTGTCCCAAAGAGGATGCATTGGTAATCTCTGCATGTATCCTTGGGAAAATAGTCGGTCGCGTGCTGGTTGACAATGGGAGCTTCTGAAATATCATATTCAAATCTGCTCTTGACCATCTCGGCAACCTAACCAAGTTCATCAAGCCATTTGACACCGTGCTTCAAGGGTTCGGCGACAGCACAGTCCAAGCCTACGGAAGGATCAAGCTCTCTGTCGAGCTAATATGCTATTATGATCCCAAGGTTAGGATTACTAGGAACCTAAATTTTGTAATCATAGATAGGCCCAACATCTATAATGGGTTCCTAGGTCGCCCATTTCTAGAAACCTTCGAGGCGGTCGCCTCTTCTTTCTTTTACTGTATCAAATTCCCCACTGCCGATGGGACGGCCGGTACTGTAAAAGGAGACCAACTAATGGCTAAGAAATGTTTGAATTACTCCTGTGTCTTAACTTCTTTCAACACTTCCCATACTATTTATAACATTGAGACGATCGACAATCAACCGATGGAGATCAACGAGCTAAGCACCTCGTACCAGCCCGACTCAGAGGATGGCATCTCACGTCGATTAACGGACGACATCGAGCCAAGGATCGGTTTCGAGCCAAGCCTCGACATCGATCCAAGGATCGAGTTCGGAAATCATTCCAAACGAGAAGCGACCATCCCCATTGAAGAGTTGGAAAGCATAATAATAGATCCAGCTCGCCCGTAGCGGGAAGTGCAGATCGGCACAAGCGTCGACCTCAAGTTAAAAGGAGGATCTGATCAATTTACTACGTAAGAACATCGGAGTCTTTGCCTGGTCGCATCAAGATATGGTTGGCATAAGTCTTGAACACGCTTGCCACTATCTAAAGATCGACCCGGCAAGAAAGCCTTTTCACCAGAAATGTAGGAAATTCGGTTCGGAGAAGTACACGGCGCTCGATATAGAAGTCAAAAAGCTACTCGACAACAAACTAATCGGAGTAGATATGGACGAGCCACAGTAGGTAGACAACACGGTGCTCGTCAAAAATCCGAACTGCTCCTGGAGGTTATGCATTGACTTCACTGACCTCAACGCGGCATGCCTAAAAGACCACTTTCTGATGCCTCTTATTGACCACTTAGTCGATAGCACAACAGGTTGTGAAATGATGTCATTCATGGATGCCTTTGCCGGGTACCATCAAATCCCAATGGCAGAGAAAGACATAAACACACATTGTTTCACACGAAAAAAGACGTGTACTTTTGGGTCCGAATGTCGTTCGGTCTGAAGAATGCGGGGGTGACCTACCAACGGCTAGTCAACGGGATGTTCGCTAACCAGATCGGCAAGACCATGGAGGTCTACATTGACGACATCGTAGTCAAGAGCCTCAAAAAGGAAGATCACCTCAATGACCTTGCCGAGACATTCGCCATCCTCGAGAAGTTCAACATGAAGCTGAACCCCAAGAAATGCAACTTCGGGGTAACCTCCAGAAAATTCCAGGGGCACATAGTGAGCCAAAGAGGGATCGAGGCAAACCCCACCAAGATCCAGGCGATCCTCGACATGCAGGAGCCACGAAATGTCAAACAGGTGCAACGCCTCACTGGTTGTCTAGCTGCCCTCAACCGTTTCATATCTCGGTTGGGAGATAAAAGCAAGCCATTCTTCGCGACCATAAAGAACAAGAAGTTCGCATGGACAAGGAGAGTCAAATAGCATTCGCCAAAATCAAGGAATATCTATCTAACCCCCAGATCTTGGCAAAGCCGATCCCCGGCGAAAAGCTATTCCTTTACTTGGCAGCCTCGGAGGTCGCGCTGAGTGCTGTTTTAGTACGAGCAGAGGGGCAAGTCCACTTGCCGATCTACTTCATTAGCCAAGTGCTCTACGACGCTGAAACACGATACACGCCTCTGGAGAAGATTGCCTACGCTCTAGTCATGAGTGTTAGCAAGCTGAGGGCCTACTTCATCGAACACCAAGTGAAGGTTCTGACGACTCTCCCCCTAAGGCAAGTTCTGAACCGACCAGACACCAACGGGCGACTCCTAAAGTGGTCACTGGAGATCGCCCAATAAGGTATCACGTATGCTCCTCGCACGGCGATCAAAGTCCAAGCTCTGGCGGACTTCGTGGTGGAATTAACATTCCCTCCCAGTCCGACCCAGATCGGCCGTCCTGCTTGGAAGTTGTACGTGGATGGATCAACAACCAACTCGCGAGCAGGGGCAGGGATTGTCCTCATCAGCCCCAACGGCCATAGTTTCACAAACGCTATGCGTTTTGGGTTTCGTGCGACCAACAATGAAGTCGAGTACGAAGCCTTGGTAGGCAGGCTCGATCTAGCACTCGCCCTAGATGTTCGCCGTCTCCACATTTTCATGGACTCCCTCTTGGTCATGAACCAAGTTAAGGGAGAATATGAGGCGCGCGGCGAACAGATGATCAAATACCAAGAACTGGTCGCCGAAATGTGCACGAAATTTGAAGAAGTGCTGATCGAACAAGTCCCGAGAGAGCACAACTCCCAGGCCGATGCCCTATCCAAACTAGCATCATCAGATGGGGCGGCAGATTTCTCTAACATCCAAATCACGAAATCAACAAAGCCAGCGATCGACAGAAGTCTGATTACCACAGTTGCCTCCGTTCATTAAATACTTAAAGGACGGAACGGTCCCCGCTGACCATATCAAAGCTCGCCAGCTACAGCTCCGTGCAACCAGATACACCCTTTTGGACGACCGGCTTTACAAGCAAGCTTTCAGCCTTCATTTCCTCAAATGCATCACGCCGGAGGAAGGCCAACTCGCCACGACGGGATCTGTGGAAATCATGCTGGAGGGCGATCTCTCATCCACAAAACGACCAGGCAAGGTTTTTTCTGACCTACACTACAAAAAGATTCGATCACCTATGCCAGGTTGTGTCACAAATGTCAAGTGATGGTCCCGAACATCAAGCTTTCCCCCGGGCAGCTCACCTCTATGTACAGCCCTTGACCGTTCGCCCAATGGGGCATCGACCTCATCGGACCCTTGCCGACAGTGCCAGGGGGATGTAAATTTGCCATCGTGGGGGTCGATTATTTCACGAAATGGGTTGAGGCCGAGCCTGTCAACAAGATCGGCCAAGAACAAGTAATCAAGTTCATTTGGAAGAACATCATATGCCGATTTGGTCTACCCCAGGCTATCATCTCCGACAACGGGAAGCAGTTCGACGGTTTGAAAGTCATGCAATTCTGCGAGAAATGGGGAATCAAAAAGTTGTTCTCGGCCCCCTACCACCCTCAGATGAACGGGCAGGTAGAGGCTGTAAACAAGATCCTCAAACACACGATCAAAGCACGACTCGAATCCAAGCAAGGACGATGGGCGAGAGAGCTCCCGAATGTTTTGTGGTCCTACCGAACAACGACCCGAAACTCAACCAGCGAAACCCCGTTCACCCTCGCCTTCGGAACAGAAGCAGCGATCCCTTCGGAGATCGCCGTCCTCAGCCATCGAACTGAACAAGAAATGACGACGGACAATGATGTGGCCCGATGGATCGACTTGGACATGCTCAAAGAACGGCGACTGACCTCGGAAATGAAGAACACAATCCACAAAAGGAGATCTGAGAAATTCTTCAACTCGAAGGTCAAGGAAAGACGGTTCCAAGTGGGCGACCTAGTTCTCAAAAAGGTCCAGACTCACACAGAATTCTTTGGCCCGAATTGGGAAGGCCCCTTCAGGATATCTAAGTGGCTAACTAGGGGAGCCTATGAACTCAAACACCCAGACGGCACTTCGGATCAATACCCCTGGAACGCCGTGCATTTGAAGAAATACTACCAGTAAAAACTTTGTATTCAGTTACCCAATGTACGCAGATTTTAATGAGATTCTTCGATCCCCTATATATGATTCGCCTCGACGAAAACAAACAAATAAGAAGAGGATGACTCGCTCGCCTACAAGAGGTCTCCATCTAACCAGACAGGCCTATGCTAGCGATCGCCCCTCCAAGCACAACGTATACCGTCGAGGGTCGCCATCTAACATGGCGATCCAAGGTAGAAAAGTGCAGCCATGGTCCTGGAGGTCGATGGAACCGACAGCTTCGTCCATGCCAGGTTCCTTTGGGCTGCGATCGCTCACCTTTCGTTTGAATACGTGGCGAGCGAAGCCGAAGGACCCTACAAATTAATCTGTGGACACGCTCGCTCGCCCTCAAAGGTACATCATCTAACATGATGGACCCGGACAAGGCGACGCGTCCCTATCCCATCACAACGTATACTGTCGAGGGTCGCCATCTAATATGGCGATCCGAGGTAGAAAAGTGCTAACAAGCCGCGGACGCGGAGTCGAATAAACCGACGACGCCCCGTGCAAGGACTCCTCCAGACCAAGACCGCTCGCCTTTCGTTTAAATACAAGATGGACGCAGCCTAACGGAGGACCCTAACAATAAAATGAGTCGCGAGACAGACCTACAGATGGAATGTCCCTCGCACACAAAGACACGGTTATGGAGGTCGGTCCATCGAACTCCGCGACTGTGCATGGTTTCTCAAAGTCGAAACAGTCGTCCTCCCCCGAAGAATCGGCAAAACTAAAGATAGCTCACCAAACATACTATTTTCATTCCCTTACTTACACTAAGTAAACAAAAACAAGGGGCAAAGTGGAGCTATTCCTACATGCGATCGGGAGGAAGGAACCATACACGATCGGCTTTGTTCAAACACACACATGACAATCAGTTTTGTTCAATAAATTCACAAGTAATTATTTTCAAGCGTACCAATACATTCGGATCTATTCATACAATTGTGCAAAGTCGAAGTGATGTGGAACATTCAAACAGTCGATCATACAAACAAGGCATCAGGTGCGATTGTGTGAACACTTTTATAAATTCATATGCAAACATTCAGAAGAGGCGATTGTACATATAAAGAATCAGATGCAAAAAGAAGTATTTTATTCCATTCAAAATGATTGTACACACAAGCCCGAAGGCAATACAAGGAAAAACTGGAAATTACAAGCAAAGGAAAACAAAACAACTCCAGCATCACTCAGGCCACCCCCGACTGGCCTTCGCCTCCAGCAAGCGGATCGGCGCGCGCTTCCTCACTAGCATTAGGATAAACAAGTTTATCTGGAAACGGATACTAGCTCAGATCGATCCCCAAGTCGGTGAGGTTGAGGATCGGCAGGGAGAAGTCCGGCTGCAGAGGATGATCGAATACATAGGCTTTGAAGGTTTCCCTCATAGGGCCGACCTCGAGCCCTACCTTCTTGGCTGCAGGGATAGCATTGGCGTAAGCCATATAGTATGCGAACTCGCCGACGTACTCCACATTAAGGTAGGGATCGGTCTCGATTGCCTTTAACTGCTCCTTCAGCCCCATCTTGTCCGCATCCACGAGCTCGGCTACCTTGGCAGCCAGTTCCCCCTTCGCTTTCTCCAGCTCGTCGTTGAGCCGGTCCACTGTCGCCTTCAACCCAGTCACCTCCTCATGCGAGGCCGCATGCAACCGCCGAGCATCCGTCATTTGGTCATGGAACCGATCTGCCACCCCCCGAGACCACTCAAGCTCCTGCTTCATCAAGTCAAGGTCCTTTTTGGCTCGCTTGGTCGTCTCCAGGTACTCCTTCTCCATGGCCACTATCCGATTAGCGAACTCGGCATTCTGGTTCCGAGCAGCCTCAAGATCTTGATGGAGGCGAGCAGTATAGGGTCGCCCTTCGTAATCCTTAACGGCTTGGGCAGCCATCGTCGCCGCCTGGAGAGTCAGGGCGAGTGTCGCCTGCATGGCATCTCCAGACCGCCGATGAGCAATCGCGTCAAGGTCGGTCGTCCAGGCCTTAGGAAGGGAGGTGATGGCCCGGGAGATGTAGGAAGGAACGTCGATGGATTGACGCGGGGACTTGCTCACCAAGAAATCCAACATCATCGGTGAAGTGTTCGGATCGGCAAGACGGATCCCGCGACACAAACAAAAAACAAAGGAGTTAGTATACATCCTACACAAGTAGCCTAACCCAGAAAGATCATGCCAGTCTTACCTCGCGGCCAACTCAGGGTCGCAGCCGAAAAAGGGCTTGCCCCTCGGAGTCTCAGCTTCGGCGATTGCCGCAGTTTTCAAGAAGGCCGCTGAGGCCAAAGACCCTTCCACCATCGGGACAGCAGAGATAGGCGGCGCAGCAACCGGCGGCACCATAATGGATGCCTCCTCAGCAACAGTCGGCAGGGGCTCCTCCGGCCTCCGCCTCTTGCGGTTGCACTGGAGATGCTCCTCCTCCCGAGCTTCCGGCTCGACGACCCGCGTTATAGTAGGTCTCTCCTAGGGGACAGGACGAGACGTCGTCGCAGGGGCACAACCCGTCCTCTTTCCCTGGTGGAGACGACCCAGAAGACCAGGGTTCGACATCAAAATCTCTCTTGGGGGCACGACGTAGCGGGGGAAATGGATCTCTGCCAAAGAAGAAATTCAGCCAAGTTAGACATCTCTTTCAATCAGACGATCATCAAGCAGGAAAGAGGAAACAAAAATTTATACCTGGAACCTTCAGGTGGCGAGGGAAGCGAAACAATCGAGCTCCTAACCAATGAGGTTCGTCATTGACTGTGCAAACCTGGAACCTCCGGCTTATCGCTCAACGCCGACCTCCACGCTCCGCCGACCCAAAACCATTTCGTCAGGTCGCCTCGGGTCTTGTTCAGCACCCCGAGGACCACTCTACCCATGCGACCCTGAATGTGGTATCCGCCAACAGAGCCCTTCTGCACCGTCAGCTTGAAGAGGTAGTTCATTTCCAGCGCAGAAGGTAGACGGAACATCCGATGACCTCCAAAAAGTGTCAAGGTACTAATAATCTGCAGCCAGACGTTCGGCGTCAATTGGAGCGGTGCCACATTCCAGGCGGTCAGCAAGTATGACACGGTGAACGGCAATGGGAACCGTAAACTGGCCTCCATGATCAGTTCGTTAACGGCGACCATACCCTCGGGGGATTGGTTGGCGCGTTCGTTCTCCGAAGGCACATACAACGAGACATTAGAAGGGATGTGGAATTTCGCCCTCCAGCGACTCAAGTCTTTCCTGGTCGTCAAACTCCGAATCTGAACGAGGGTCCACAGGGAGCGGTCCGCGGCCCGAAATGCCGTCCGTTTCACAGGCTCATAGGGGTGGGCGGCAAAGTATGCCTCGAAGTTAAATTGGGGACGTGGTCCGGCAATCCTCTCCATGAGCTTAGCAAAATCCAAAAAGGCAGGGCCAAACATGCCCAGTACAGCCTCACCGCTTCATCCTCATCTACCGGCGAGCCCCTCTGCCCCGCCGCCACCGTCGATCTCGCCACATCGGCCTCGTTGAAGGGCTCTTCAACCTTAGCGGGTGTGATTCCCGCACGGATGGCCTCGACGGCCGTCTCCATGTGAAGAACCACGGAGGTCTCTTCCCGGGCAGGCGATGTCACGGCGGCAGAAGAGCTTTCGGCCTCATAAGCTTTGGATCCTCCTCCAGACATGTTTCGAAGATGAAAGGGGGGAGAGAATTTTCGTTCTTACCTTGAAAGAAAGTCCGTCGGCACAAGAAGCTTCAGAGAAATTCGGAAGAGTCTTCGTCTAAAGGCAAGGGCGCATAAAGAGTTGAACTGAAGTGGCCCTAGCCCTTTTATAGGCGAGAGCATGGACCTCTATGCAAATAGGCGGAATCCCGGGGGATGAAGTGCAACCGTCGAGGGGGGACACATTAAATGCAGCCCTCGAGACCCATGTACGCGTCGTTTCGAGGGCACGCCAGGCGACAAGACTGACAAAACCATCGGACTCCCCCAACTGGAGCGCGATGCGTGTCCCTGCAATATTTCGAGAACCCGCCTCCACTTCCCGCTATTTACAGCGCATAAGGAGATCGTCCGGATTCGAAATCAGTTCGTCCAGGCGAAAATCGTCCTTGTCATAAACAGATGAGTCAATCATCTAAAACAGGTGATCGCCAACAGTGCCACCTCACCCCACATTTTCAACATCAGAGCGAGCTGGGGGGCAATTGTTGTGCGGCGATTTATACGCCTCGATGGCGATCGGCATAATGGTCAAGAGCCAGCCAATGAAGACAGATGCTGGGCAAGCGCCTAGCGATCGACGTCTAAGGCGATCGTCTATTAGCATCTGGCGATCGCCTATAATGTCCGACTGTAGACGATCCTCCCGTGCCACGTATGAATCTGACACCCGTCAGAGTCTTCAAAGACCGAATCACGGATGAAGACCCACGTGCAGATCCGCAAAAGGCGCCACAAGATAAGGCCTTTTGACCCCAGCCTGTCACCACCTTCACACCTACCGACAGGCCCGCTGAAAGGTACAAAGTGGGTCCTCCCCAGACAGCGACTCAGGACGCGTGCGGACTTCTCATTGGCTTGCACATCTGGCTGCCAGCAACATCCTCGGACTTTAAGGAAATAGTCCCACGTGATGGGACGATCGCCAACCTTATTCTAATATAGAAAACAGCGGTCGCCCGTGATCGCCAGGGAGGACCTAGCAACCTCTTCTCCTATAAATAGAAATCCTCCAACAGTAGCCAAAGGACGGTAGAATTACTTGACAGAAACTCATTCACGTATACAGAACATATAAAGCAAGAACTCACAGAGCATCATATCTGGTTCTTCCGGCAGTCTTCACGCTCTATAGCTAAGATAACTAGAGTCTTTACACTCATTGTAATTGCACTCTAACATTAATATTTGTACTCCAAAGTATCTGTATTAATAGCATCTCACGAGAGCATTCAAGCTCGGGACTAACAACCCCGGCAAATCTTGTGTTACTTACTTTGCCACGGAAGTGTTCTCGCATTTGTTTGTTACTCGACCATTCCAGCAATATCATCTCCGGATAATATTTTGGGTAACAACAAAAGTAAAGGAACATTGGTGTTATCCATAGAGTAGATTTCAGTGTCGTGTAAAACACTCGAGAATACAAAAGTAAAGGAACATTGGTGTTATCCATAGAGTAGATTTCAGTGTCGTGTAAAACACTCGAGAATACAATCCACATTCTATTTAAAGCATTTTTGGTAAAAAAACAAAAAAAAATTGAGAACCACACCTAGAGCCAAATTGGATTCCTCACAAAGTCCGTCAAGTATGTCTAATTTTTAAAGATTAAAGATCATTGATTACGTCGTTAAATATCTTCATTAACTCACAGGAACTACAGCATTTCACACCCTTGATAATATTAACCATCATATATGTAACTGACTGCATAACAATTTATTAAAGAGGCTTGTATACATCAACATGCGAAGATCTCTCCAAACATGCTATTAAACTGTCCCACGCATTAGTCAGCAACTTATGCCCAGATATTTGTCAAGCAATTACCATCAACTTTCAGACCATATCATGTCAAATCAGAAAAGAATGCCGAATCAAGTTAGATCAAAGCATATTAGAAAAGATGTATGGGTTTGTGGAAAACCAACACAATCCAACAATGTTTATGAGGTCCAAGATATGTATACAAATGGACGGGATTACATTTAACTAGCTTCAATATTCAATGTTTAATCAGCCAACCATCAACTCGTAAAATATGGATAGAATAAAAAGGAAATATAGCACAAAAAGGGTAGAATTCCAAAACAAAGTACACAAATAAACTGTTCTGAAACAGCTTAATCACCTGCACAATGGGCATCAATGTTGGTAAAATTTCAGTTCTAAATACATTATAAATAAAATCCAGGGAAGCTGCATGGCATTTACGTAAATTCCATCCGTTTACAATGTCATCATCCCGCAATTACAAATCAAAGAACCACATCAAAATATTAAACTCAATCTCTGATCCCAAGATCTGGCACTAAGCAAAGAGGGAAGATCTAGGTATCTTGCGCAGCCAGTACAGGTTTATATATGTTCAACCAGTCTAAGAAAAAATGATGAAATTAATATATACATACCTCATCTTCTACATCCTCCGATCCATGAAAATGAGATGAATGAAAACGAGGCTTTAGATCCTGTATCAAAATATTAGTATGAGGGAACCAAGTACTTTGCATAGTATACTTGATGCAACATTAAGAATTGCAACTGAACCTGCTCTCTGTCTGGAAGAGATCCATCCTCCTGCAATGACATGTGAACAAAGAGCATTAATTTCATAAGGGTCGTATAGTCCTATTTAGATGGTTTAGAGATGAAACAGATAATAAACCTCAATTTCCAGAAGAGATTCATCATCGTCAGCATATGCCGTGTTTGAGAGCAAAATCTACAGAAGTTGCATAAAACAGTTAAAGCGTACATCAGTTGGAAAATAAAAAATAAAAAACAGAATAAACAAAATAAGATTGGAACCCCAATTGCATCATGAGTCATACCGGAATAAGACGTGGTAAAATCTCACTCAAGTTTTCAGGTGGAAGTTCAGCTTCGCAGTAAGCAGACCTGATTAAACAATCAGTAAATGTGGTTACGATAACGATGGATAGAGAGTAAATCCCAAACATTTTCAGCCCATCAATGTTTTGTGGAAGTCGTATGGTGAAATGCTTTCCCCAGGGCCCATTTTGGCCTATGCAAAACCAGTTCCCAAATATAAAGGTGCACGCACACACATATAATTTGTAGCTCTTGCACTTGTCATTAAAACCCAGTTTTTGATGGGGAACAGAAGGAAGTTGGCATGTGAAAATTTTATGTATTCTTTTTGCTTGCCACTTGGATCTTAAATAAACTGAAATTTTAACATGTGCTTAGGTTATATCTTTTACACATGATTGACTTGTCAGGTAGTGGACTGGTTACATTTAGAAATGTGCAGTCTTAAGCAGAACAAAGCTGCACGGTTCGAAAATTCAAGGTATAGTGATTAGTTGCTTTAAGAATAGTTGCTAAAAAACGAATAACATTGAATTTAAAACTTTAATGGTCTAATGGTTCTTTTGGGCTTTATTGCTAATATTTTTGGTCATTAGTTGTCTGAATCTATTTCTCGAATTGTCACCAAGACTTCAGTGACATATATCATCACCAAGATGCTTACACTGATTAGCTTAAGAACTACACTCGTTTTTTTGGTTAAACATGCTGAACTTAATGTTTTGTTAAACATGTTAAATAGAAATCGACAATCTCCAGAGGCATCTCCAACACAAAATTACCTTAAATAAACTGAAATTTTCAAATAGCAACTTCAATCTGCAGAAAATTAAGAACATATAATCTAATCGAACTACATGAAGTCGAACCTGATGAGCTTTGGATAATGAACCCTAATTACAATCGAAATTATACATATACATATATAAAAAAAAGGATGGGTACTTTACATTTAATTGAATCTTTACTCTAATTGAAGCTTCCATCTATTTTGGGGTTTTAGGGCTTTGGGTTTTCTAATCGGTTTTAGGGATTTGAGAGAGGTGTGAGGGATGAGTGAGAGTGATGAGTGAGAGAGATAGAGCGAGGTTGATGGAAATAGGTGAGGTCTGAGGGAGAGCTCGACAGAGAGGTGAGTTCTGAGTGTTTTTGTGTAATAAAAGTTTATTTTGTGAGTGGGAGAGTGCTTTTGTGTATTTTGGTGGTAATTTTTAGCCCGCCAAGCCGAAAACTTAATCTCCCGCCTACAAATTTCGGCCAAGTTGACCAAAATCATAATGTGTATTGTAACGATTTTTTAAAAGTATTGCAATTGTAAAAATGATTCTTCCGCTTGCAACACTTTTTTCTTTTATAGAACACTTTCCAAAATTATTGCAATATATTAGCGAGTTTCGTGTCTATAGCAACACTTTATGCAACAGAAATGTATTTGGGGCTTGCAATAGGTCATATATGGTGTAGTGTATGTCTATATGTAGATAACATATTGATAATGGTTGGTAGTCATGATTTAATTATGGACACAAAAAGAATGTTCAAAAGAAATTTCGACATGAAAGACATGGGCAATGTTGATGTAGTCCTGGGTATTAAAATTCATAGAACTCAAGATCGAATTACCTTGTCACAATCTAGCTACGTTGAAAAAGTGCACAAGAAATTTAGTGCCTTTGATGGTCCTATATGCAGGACACCTATTGATCCAATCATAAATCTGATTGCTAAAAAATAAGAAACAGTAGCTCAATTGGAATATTCACGTGTTATAGGAAGTCTGATATAGTTGAAAAACTCTACACGTCCAAATTTGGCCTTTCCAGTTAACATGTTGAGTAGGTATATGAGCAATCCTAGTCATGAGCATTAGAATGCATTGAAAAGGGTTTTAAAGTACACCCTAGACTTTGGACTACACTATTCGAGGTACCCGACTGTACTCGAGGGACATTGTGATGCCAGTTGGATTGAAGATAATAGAGAATCTAAATCTACCGGTAGATACGTCTTTTGTATCGGAGGTGGAGTTGTTTCTTGGAAATCCACAAAGCAGACATGTATAGCTCAATCAGCCATAGAATTTGAGTTTATAGCTTTAGATAAAGCTGGTGAAGAAGTTGAGTGGCTTCGAAACTTTTTGGAAGACATTCTTTGTTGGAATAAGCCTGCGCCACCTGTGATGATTCACTGTGATAGCCATGCGGCTATAGAAAGAGCAGAGAGCCTTATATATAATGGGAAGTCTCATCATATTTATCGAAGACATAATACCGTTAGACAATTGATCTTAAATGGTGTAATATCTATAAACTACATAAAGTCAAAGGATAATCTTGCTGATCCCTTTACAAAGGGACTTGAACGAGCTCAATTGGAATTATTGCTAGAGGGAATGGGTTTAAAATCCACAAATTTAAAGGAGGAACATAATGGTAATGCAATCATGCTGAATGGATATCCCATGAACTTGGTTCAATGGAAAAACTAAACTATGTGAATTTAGTAGAGCACTTGGAACAATTTGATGCACAAAGCTCATCCCTAGAAAGCAATCCGGTGCTGTTACGTGGGAATTATGGTGAGGATTTAATGAATCCCAAACTTATAAGGTGGAGTATTGCAGGGTATTATTAATGGGAGGTCACCTATATAAGTGTGAAGTGAGGGATGCTTCAAATGTAACACTTATGAATCCAAAGTGTTGTCCATGGCAAAAAGGACACAACTCAAGAACGGAAATGTGTTGATAACTTGTTGTGTGAATATCATTGTCTCGGTATACAGTATGAAGGAATAGTTCAAGGCATAACGTCCACTAGGCCGTCAGTATATCCGATGATATTTACTAAGGAATGTTCAAAGTCACAAGCTACCTATACTGATGCAAGAAGAACTCATAAGGACTGAACAAATGAGTCTCCATTCATGCATGCATTAATTTCCACTCATGTGGGGGATTGCTGGGAAAAATTGATTTTTTAATTGCTAAAATATTTAATTGATGTGAAAATTGAATAGTCCAAGACAAATCTACGTTCTAAGTAGATAATCATAGTATATCTAATTTCTCAAAACTGATTTGTAATGAGTGAGAAATTAATGAATGAAGTTAGTCATTTGAAAGGGCATCTTAAAATGAAGGGAATATGAAGAATCCCATCCCACATTGGAAATGTGATGAGGTTTAAGACACTTAATAAAGTGAAGAGAGTTCGATAGTGTGCAACATGACAAATACTAAGCACCTAGACTTGGAGATGACTAGACCACACGCGCGCACATGGGCCCGCCCGCCCGTCCGACTCGGCTCGGCTCGGCTCGAATTGGCTCGGCTCGGCTCGTGGACCGTGGACCTTGGTTCTTGGTTCTTAGATCTGTAACATCCCCAAAACCGTATGGGAATATTACACGCCGTAGACATCCATAAATAACCAAATGCTTGCCCGGCCAGGGTCAAACAATATAATAATACAGACCGTATGATCACTTACACGTGAATACACAGACCGATGAGGTCACACAACTCAATCAACAAAACTTACTTAAACGACATTACCCACACAGGGGTCGAAATACAATACAGCGGAAGACTGAAATCAACTCTGACAACACAACAAAAATCAGAACAACTCTCGACTCATGATTAGTATCGCAGCTCGTCATCCTCTTGTGCCAATCCCGTGACTGCTCCCTGACCGCATGTACCGACGCAAAGCAGACATCCACCCCCGACATTACTGGGGTTAGTAAACTCCACTGTTTTACTAGTGCAAGTATCAAATCATACGAAATGTAACAAGCAATTAATAATCGTGATCAAATATAATAATCAAGTATCAAATATTCCCGGGAGGTTTTCACAAGGGAAGATAAGCTATGAAGCATTCGAAAATAAGATTATCATCTCGGGAATTTTTAGAATTTCAAAACCTTAAGACCTCAAGTCCCGATTCACGAAACCTTTCAAAAACTTAAGGGCCTTAACCCAAAACTCGTTTCATAATCCAACAGTTTACAATACCTAAACATTTCCATAAATCTCGTGGGGCTCGGCCCAACATTATTTCTTAAAACTTTTCCTTTAAAAACTTTGATTTGAAAAGTATCATGCTCATGACACCGTGATCCACCATCACGTGTCTCCGTAGGTTCAACAACCCGCACGGACTACATCACGCACAATTAAACAAACATAATCAACTCCGACACCGTGATCCACATCACGTGTCTCCGTAGGTTCAACAACCCGCACGGACTATTAACCAAACATAACCAATTCCGACACCGTGATCCACATCACGTGTCTCGTAGGCATAACAACCCGCACGGACTATATCAATCACAACAATCACACACACAGTCCCGACACCGTAGTCCACCGCCACGTGTCACCGTAAGCCCCGTCGAGCTCACCCGGTTGGGCTGACGACCGTGTCCGAAACTCATGGTCCATCGCCATGCGTTATCGTAGGCCTCGCTGGATCAAAGACGATTGGACCTCAGTACCTCACTAAGTTCTGATCTCGTAGTCCACTGCCACGAATCCTCGTAGGTCCCGTCGAACCAACACGAGTGAACTTAGCGGTCACACACATATTCACATTCACATTACATACAACAATGAGCACAATTAATCAATCACCTTGATCACCACAAAATCGTACATTGCACGCACATAACACAACCTCGACACTCGCAACAACTATCATCAATCAACGACATTTAACCAACATAACACACATTCGGTACACAATACATTGTACAACCAAGTGTACAACCATCCCATGTGTACGTCGCATTCCTGCACAAATGGCACAACGCCTAACACATATACTGATATAACACTATTATCACAAAGCCTTCAAATTGCGGAAAACACAACCAACTCAAACGGAACATATTTACGAAGGCAAGCAAAGTCATCATACATCTCATACGCAATTACTAGTCGCAAGATACAAGTCGTATAGTAAGATACTTGCCTTAATAACCGCTACCAAACGCTCAGAAGAACACGGTTTGGCCAGGAAGCTCGGACCAAGAAGAAAATGAACGGAAGGGTTCCGACTCGAGTTCTTCACAAGAATTCGACCCTAACAATATAAATTCAATAAATCATCGATCATACGAGGAAGAATAATCGTAGAACGCCCGAAAACCCCTCTATGACATTTTACCGGACACCTTCAAGGCGTCGGTCAAGAACTCGACCAAAATAACGAATCGATACGATCCGACCATGGGTTAACAAGGGAAATGATACAATACATCCAAATAATCATCATTCCATCACAATCTTAAGTTAAATCGGATTAAACGGGCGAAATCGAAAAAAATACCCAAAATCCCCAAAATTAGATTTCTAGAAAATCTGACCTGATTCGCTCGATCAAGGGATGTTATAGGATGGATGATTGATGATATGAACTCCAAAACTTCATGGATTTGTTGACAAACAACATCTCTCCATGATAGGAACAACTCCAGCCGCGGGAGAGAAGTGGAAGAAGGAGAAAAATGGCGAGAAAAACGTCTGTTGGGCCTTAAATAATAAGTGCACGGTGTGCCGCGGCCAATGAGTGTGCCGTGGCACAGCCCAAAAATGGCTCCCGGTGGTCGGCGGTGTGCCGGCTCAGCCAGCGTGTGCCGCGGCACTGCACGATGGCTCGGCCGAAAAATGCCACAGAGTGTGCCGCGGCCCTGCCAGCATGTGACGCGGCCCTACGGTACGGCCTGCTCGGCCGGAAGCTGCCGATCACTACCGGCCGTGACTCGGCCAGGAGCTGCCGATCACTACCGGCCGTGATTCGTCCAGTACCGGCCTGGGCCCAGATTGCCCGGCCACGTCGGCCAGGGCCAACTCCGACGGCCCGAACGACCCCGAAACCCGAACCTGAATACGAATCGATGATACGGTTACGACGTATTCGCAAGGACGAATCTAAGAGCTAAGAGAACACACAATTCCGACCACCCGAAGGCTCGGAATCTGACAACGGAAGTAATTACCCAAAACTTTGGGAAATTACGAAGATGGCCCAAAACGTCCGAAATACCTGATACACGATTGAAACACCAAACCAAAGCTTACAACATGAATAATAACATTAAATGAACTTCCGAGAAACTCGAAACAACAGTTTCAGACGAGATTCGCGAGGATCGAACTCAAGTGCGGAAAAGTCGTTTAAGAACACGGAACTCAACAAAACGATACCGAAACGAACTCGGATGACAAAAAGTGCAGAATTAAATATTCTCCGAATGACGAAACGGTCAAAAGCGAGTTTTCGAAACGGACCTCCGCCGAAAAATGAAAATTACCGGAAACTGAATTGCGGATATTACATTCTACCCTCCTTAAAAGAAGTTTCGTCCGAAACTTAAAATAAGTAGGAGAAGCAATATCCCAACAGAAACCTCAACGAGATACACAAGAAACGCATAACTTTCGCCTATTGGCGAAACGTTACAAGCAATGCGAAAGAATATACAGCGTGAAAACACGCCCCACGACGACCATAACAACGCCACCAGCAATGATTCAAAACAATAACAATCAATTAACGACGCATCACATACCACATCATATGCACACATTTAATCAAAGAAACGTACGCGACAACAAGTCGCACCCGACTAAAACGGCTATGTGACAGAAACAAATAGAGTATTACGATAGAAATCATTCCGATTCTCATCAACAAGAAAATGTCTGACGTCAAAACACAAACAATTCAAGATAACGGAAAACGAGAATACCGGATATTACATTCTATCCTATTAAAATTAAGTTTCGTCCCGAAACTTAAAATAAAACATCATGATAGAATAGAAACAAAACCAAAAAGTTCACGCAACAAATATCAATCTCTACACGAATTACAGCACAAAGTACGATACACAACTACATCACTGGACACCACCGGGCCCTCCCCGAGTAGGAACGAAACCTCGATTCCCGAACATCCTGGCAACGGTCTCACAATGCACCGCTTGGTGCCCCAGTTGGCCGCACTTAAAGCAATTAACCGGTGGCGAACGACAATTCTGTCTCGCATGGCCTACACGACTGCAGTTAAAGCAGGTCTTCACACTGATCGTCTTACTCGCCTCTGCGGTAAGGTTCTTAGACTGGTCAACCGAACGAGGAGTGCTCCCAGAAGGAAACGGCGAAGCAACAGGCTCACGAATCTCACTCCTCTGGCCTCTTGAAAAATTTCTCGAGGTCTTCTGTCTCTTACTCTCTGAACCAGATTCCGTCACAGAAACGGCCTTCTCAATGGCTAAAGCTCGGTCCTGATATTCCTTCAGGGTGGTACACATGAGCTGAGCCATACTCTCATGGATATGGGGTTTCATGCGCATATTGAAGTATCGGACCTTGTCTGCTTCACTTCTCACTTGATCACGAACATAAGCCAACTGTCGATTATAATCGACTATCGCCTGGGATATTGACACATCCTTGGGCGTAGCCGAGAAAAACTCAACGATTCTGCGTTCACGAATGTGCAACGGCAATACTGCCTCCATGGCGGTCTTAAACTCAGCCCATGTAGGTGTACGATCTGCAGCACTACGGCGTGCCACCGATCTGACTTCTTTGTCGAGTAGGTCTTGAGCAATGGGTACCCTCCTATCATCCGGACAAGCTACAACATCAAATATTTTGTCCAACTGGAAGAGCCAGTTTTCCCAACCTAACAAGTCAGACGAACCCACAAAACGGGGCGGCTGCATCTTCATCACATCTCGCAACCACTTACTAGTTCCGTTATCCCTATTTGGGTTCTCATCACGACGTACGGCCTGATTCATCTGCACTAACTGGTCAACCACCTGACGAAGGATGGTGGCGGCGCCAACGTCAACATTAACGCTAGTCGAATGTCCCTGATCTGTACTGAGCTGATTGGTACTCGGCAAGGAGGGAGTCGCCCTCTCCTGCTCCCGATTACGACCACGACCACGACCACGGCCACGGCCTCGACCTCGACCCCTTAGCATACTGGACGGACAACCAATCAGAATAACAAGATAGAACAAACCTCACATAATCGACATAAGCCCACCATCAGCAGCACAATGCAATATTCACACGTTCACATTGACAAAGATGAACGACCTATACCTCAGCATACATGGTTAAAACATTAAGCATACCATTGTGGTCCAACACCGGTAATATTTTAAAAAAAACAAGTTTATCGAGGTACTTGTTCGAATGATAATATAAAAAAAAAAATTCGCGAGTTCGAAATATTTTGCTGGGGTGAAATTTTGAAAGCACTTTGTTTAATACCCCGGTCATTTAATCAAAACCATGTATCTCAACATTTAGAAAACACTAAAACATTCTCCGGCGAGCACAACAACACTACAAACTTATCACAACCACTTAGCCCCAACACATGGACATAAGAAGTTCAAAATCCCCAAAACCAAAAATCGTTCTGCAAAATAAAGATTTCCCGAAATCCTTTAGTTCATAAACAAAACGACGGTAATATTTTACAATGTCCGAAGTACTTCAAAACACATTTTTCAAATACTGTCTGATGGTGTCATTTGAAAATACACGGCCCATTTGTCAAAATTTACAAATTTTAAAAATCCATATAAACCGTGGTTTGACCGAACCACCAAAATATTTTCCAAAAATCGATTTCTACAAAAATTCTCAAACTGTAAAGTCCTTCAGAAAATATTCTTAAAGTTACCCATAGCGGACAAAAATTACAACATTCCAAAACAAATAATTTAAAACCACATACTCAAATGGCAACCAGGTCGCCAATTCAATCAAATGCATCTCGTGGTATCAAGTTTAAACACACAAAGAAAATCATCCATCGAGTTTCTCACAAACTCTACCGTTGATATCTTCACGTAACCCATCAAGGTTTACATCTTTCACACCATACCACCACACGGTGGTTCAAAAGTAAAACAACAATACGCCCAGCTATACTCATACCATGTACCACAAGTATTAAACACAACTACATCACACAATACTGTGTAAACAAAATCATGCACCGCAATTAACTCACTATGATAAAATCGAGATACACAGGTATTACGCATAAAAGAGGAGACTTACATCCACAGGTCGCACGGAGGTGACAGTCGCCCACGATACTAATCTCATCCGACAATATAACTGACACGTTGTGACTACGCACAACTCAATTTGTCACTGACGACTCGAACGACAAGACAACACATTACTCGACAAATCACGACTTGACTCGACCCGACAGGCTAGGTTTCCGCAACCTAAGCTCCGATACCATAATTGTAACATCCCCAAAACCGTATGGGAATATTACACGCCGTAGACCCTTTCCACAAGGATCTACCAGGCTAAACATCCATAAATAACCAAATGCTTGCCCGGCCAGGGTCAAACAGTATAATAATACAGACCGTATGATCACTTACACGTGAATACACAGACCGATGAGGTCACACAACTCAATCAACAAAACTTACTTAAACGACATTACCCACACAGGGGTCGAAATACAATACTGCGGAAGACCGAAATCAACTCGACAACACAACAAAAATCGAACAACTCGACTCATGATTAGTATCGCACTCGTCATCCTCTTGTGCCAATCCCGTGATCGCTCCCGAATCTGCATGTACCGACGCAAACAGACATCCACCCCGACATTTCGGGGTTAGTAAAACTCCATTGTTTTACTAGTGCAAGTATCAAATCATACGAAATGTAACAAGCAATTAATAATCGTGATCAAATATAATAATCAAGTATCAAATATTCCCGGGAGGTTTTCACAAGGGAAGATAAGCTATGAAGCATTCGAAAATAAGATTATCATCTCGGGAATTTTTAGAATTTCAAAACCTTAAGACCTCAAGTCCTGATTCACGAAACCTTTCGAAAAACTTAAGGGCCTTAACCCAAAACTCGTTTCATAATCCAACAGTTTACAATACTGGAAACATTTCCATAAATCTCGTGGGGCTCGGCCCAACATTATTTCTTAAAACTTTTCCTTTAAAAACTTTGATTTGAAAAGTATCATGCTCATGACACCGTGATCCACTGTCACGTGTCTCCGTAGGTTCAACAACCCGCACGGACTACATCACGCACAATTAAACAAACATAATCAACTCCGACACCGTGATCCACAGTCACGTGTCTCCGTAGGTTCAACAACCCGCACGGACTATTAACCAAACATAACCAATTCCGACATCGTGATCCACTGTCACGTGTCTCCGTAGGCATAACAACCCGCACGGACTATATCAATCACAACAATCACACACACAGTCCTGACACCGTAGTCCACTGCCACGTGTCACCGTAAGCCCCGTCGAGCTCACCCGGTTGGACGCACTGTGTCCGAAACTCATGGTCCACTGCCATGCGTTATCGTAGGCCTCGCTGGACAAAGCACGATTGGACCTCGCACTCACTAAGTTACGATCCCGTAGTCCACTGCCACGAATCCTCGTAGGTCCCGTCGAACCAACACGAGTGAACTTAGCGGTCACACACATATTCACATTCACATTACATACAACAATGAGCACAATTAATCAATCACCTTGATCACCACAAAATCGTACATTGCACGCACATAACACAACCTCGACACTCGCAACAACTATCATCAATCAACGACATTTAACCAACATAACACACATTCGGTACACAATACATTGTACAACCAAGTGTACAACCATCCCATGTGTACGTCGCATTCCTGCACAAATGGCACAACGCCTAACACATATACTGATATAACACTATTATCACAAAGCCTTCAAATTGCGGAAAACACAACCAACTCAAACGGAACATATTTACGAAGGCAAGCAAAGTCATCATACATCTCATACGCAATTACTAGTCGCAAGATACAAGTCGTATAGTAAGATACTTGCCTTAATAACCGCTACCAAACGCTCCGAAGAACACGGTTTGACCGGGAAGCTCGGACCCCGAAGAAGAAAATGAACGGAAGGGTTCCGACTCGAGTTCTTCACAAGAATTCGACCCTAACAATATAAATTCAATAAATCATCGATCATACGAGGAAGAATAATCGTAGAACGCCCGAAAACCCCTCTATGACATTTTACCGGACACCTTCAAGGCGTCGGTCAAGAACTCGACCAAAATAACGAATCGATACGATCCGACCATGGGTTAACAAGGGAAATGATACAATACATCCAAATAATCATCATTCCATCACAATCTTAAGTTAAATCGGATTAAACGGGCGAAATCGAACAAAATACCCAAAATACCCAAAATTAGATTTCTAGAAAATCTGACCTGATTCGCTCGATCAATGGATGTTATAGGATGGATGATTGATGATATGAACTCTAAAACTTCATGGATTTGTTGACAAACAACATCTCTCCATGATAGGAACAACTCCAGCCGCGGGAGAGAAGTGGAAGAAGGAGAAAAATGGCGAGAAAAACGTCTGCTGGGCCTTAAATAGGCTGCACAGTGTGTCGCGGCCCAGCGGGTGTGTGCCGCGAATGTGCCCAAAATGGCTCCCGGTGGTCGGCGGTGCCGCATGGCTCGGCCAGCGTGTGCCGCGGCACTGCATACGGCTCGGCCAAAATGCCACAGTGTGCCGCGGCCTGCCAAAGATGTGCCGCGGCCCTACGCAGACGGCTCGGCCGGAAGTGCCGATCACTACGGCCGTGACTCGGCCAGAGCCGCGATCACCACGGCCGTAACTCGGCCGATCGGCTGGGCCCAGATTGCCCGGCCATGTCGGCCGGGGCCAACTCCGACGGCCCGAACGACCCCGAAACCCGAACCTGAATACGAATCGATGATACGGTTACGACGTATTCGCAAGGACGAATCTAAGAGCTAAGAGAACACACAATTCCGACCACCCGAAGGCTCGGAATCTGACAACGGAAGTAATTACCCAAAACTTTGGGAAATTACGAAGATGGTCCAAAACGTCCGAAATACCTGATACACGATCGAAAAACCAAACCGAAGCTTACAACATGAATAATAACATTAAATGAACTTCCGAGAAACTCGAAACAACAGTTTCGGACGAGATTCGCGAGGATCGAACTCAAGTGCGGAAAAGTCGTTTAAGAACACGGAACTCAACAAAACGATACCAAAACGAACTCGGATGACAAAAAGTGCAGAATTAAATATTCTCCGAATGACGAAACGGTCAAAAGCGAGTTTTCGAAACGGACCTCCGCCGAAAAATGAAAATTACCGGAAATCCGAAATTGCGGATATTACAAGATCTTGGTTCTTGGTTCATGGAAATTGGTCTTTGGGTGGTCTTGGTGGTCTTGGGCTTGGGAACGAATATTAATTTTTGGTGCCAAAAAGACTTGAATTTTGAACGTTTGAACACTCCTCCTCTTATGACTGTTGGAATGACACAGTCAATTACAATACACTGATTATGTGTATTAACGCATCAGTTTTTTAGTCATAGAATATTTATTAATGCAGCATTTTTCTAGTCATAAAACCTGTCTTAGTGCAATAATTTTATGGTCATTAAACATGTCTTAATGCTGCAATTTCGTATATCTTAAATTACCCAGGTTCAATACCACAAGATGGATATATATATATATATATATAAGAGTTCATAGTATAGGTTGCATTCTACAGATAACATCATCTATCGTCGAACTATCAGAATACACATATATACATACAATTTGCCAATTCTCGCATATCTCCAGTTCGTCGGAGATTCTTTTTTGATGTGCTACAGAACTGAAGACGTTAGCTGTTGTATCTTTGGAAATAATACGTCTGAAAACCGTCAGCACTATACGAGACGTAATTATCTTGCAGAAAGATATCAATCGCCTCGGCTTTAAGAATATTATTCGTGTAATTTTATTCTCTATTTTCAGTTTATATTTTGTAATCGAATTATAAGAACAGTAGTACTGTTCAATAGATTTTCTTTTTCCCGTTTTATTATATTTTTTAGAATTATCGAAGAACAACAATCAACATGTATTTAAATGTTTTTTATGTGTGTTGTGTGCTAGAGTTAGTATATATATAGGTATATACGTGGTGTGTGTCAAAATATTGTGTGCAGGAATTGTATCGAGTGTTGTGAGCAGTAAGGGTGTGTATAGGTGTGTCGGTGACTTGGTGTATATGTATATGTGTTTAAGTGTGTGTATATATATGTTACATCATGTGTGTATGGTAATGTGTATGTTCATACACGTGTATATAATTATGTATACTTAAGGAAATTAATGAAAAATCATGATTTTGATTTGATGGTTTGACTAATAGATTACAATAGAATTAATATTCTTATTATGGTTAGATCTTACTGAGGTAGAACGTGGAAGTTGATGGGATTCACAATACAGTAAGCTTTGAACCTAAGTAAGTAGTAAATGATTTCAAAACTATCTCACAAGAACAATACATGTTTAAATTATTGTTTGTTGATTTAATGTTACTTGTATCTTGACGTGGATAATGTGTTGCTTGATGCGAACTGTATGGTGAGTTTCATAAAGCATTAAGTTGTGGAGCATCACTCGATTGCATATGAAAATAGCATATTAATGGAGATATGTTATTTCCAAGCATTAGGCATGAAACGAGTGTTCTAAAGAGATTAGAAAAAATTGAGTTGGTTGTGTACGTTGTCGAGTTACTAGGGGCCTGGATTGGACTGACTACATATAGTGGAGTCTGGGACACACTACAGTACAAATCATGTAACACCCCCAGAGCCGTCCGACAATATTACAGCACCGTGGGCCCCACTAAACTCACAAGGCTAAAAGATATTTTCACAATCATTTCAGATACGCCAAAAAAGCCGATGATGGTATTATCTTTCAAAATAATCAAGAACAAAATTCAATTACCAAATAACATCATAAAATCTCATTCGAAAGTATAAGGCCAAAAATGCCAAAACTAAACAGTTTTAAAACGTACGTTAAGTCACCGCTTATACTCATCGACAAAATAGTTGAGGAAACGATTTTCCAAATTAATCCAAATTTCAAATTACCAAAAAGCCATTTTAAAACACTCACACAGCGGATAAAATCAACAGTTAAAAATACATTGCAGCGGAATAAAACGATCAGACAAAATACTCCTTTCCCAAATACACGTCATAGCCAGAATCATCCGGGAAGCTTATTTCTTCACGACCGCTACAAGCTCGATCTTCAAGTACCAAAAGATAAAGCCCATGATGGGGTCAGCAATAATACTCAACAATGATAACAATCACATCACATCAATAATTACATACCAATAAAATTACAAAGTAAGAATACTACCAATGTAATCTTACCGTCATAACTTTACCAACTCGTGGTAATCTATATCAAATCAATCCTTACCATATTCTGCATCTCGAATTCTCAAATCACGAGATGAATATTCCTCTGTACAATACTCAAAAATACCGAGATTCCTCAAGACATCATCACTGCTCATAATTACATAATATAAGATATGTGTTCAATCCAATTCATCGGATAACATTACCAAATCTCAATCTGATAAATGACTGTCAATCAGAAGACAAGTACCAAGAAGGAATTCAGAACATACCTCAAGATACACAACGCCATGACATATCATATCAGTCTAATCCGAGATTAGATCAATACAACATATGGACATATTCCTAACAAAAGAGCTATACATGCATACTCACATGACAATATCAATATGCTCAATGAGACAACGACATACAATCATAATTACAATGACAATGTACACTCATGGTAATTTGTGATCCAGCGTTCACTATATAGATCCCAAGATGATCCTGTCGGACCAACACGTGGTGGAAAACTCCGTCCAATGATCCAGAGCGCGCTAGCATAGATTCCAAGATAATCCCGTCGGACCAACATATGGTAGACATACAACAACAATACACAAATGCATGACAACAACAATACACAAATGCATGACGACATGTTAATGACAAAAATGATTAGAGTACTTGCTGCGAATCCTTTGAGAGCAATCTCGATGTCAAAAACCTTTACCAATGATTATTATTAATATTCGGCGATCCAAATATCGTAGTCTGTAGATAACTCATATCCTTATCTTTATCAAAATATATCCACAATACTCAAGTATACCAGTAACAAATGTAAATCATATACCTTATGATTTAACTCCAAGACCGAAAAATAACATACAAACCAAATATCCAGAATTCACACTTATAACCATTGCTATATGTATTATAAATGAGATGAAACCAAAATCATTCATTAAATATTATAAACTGAACAAATATAAAATTGACTCGATAATGATAGGATGATGGTGAGTCGTTACCAATTTTCTTAACTTCATCTATGAGCTCCTCAGCCCCGGCCAAATTAATTCATGAACTCTTTAATCTCAACCGCAACACAATGGTTATAATAAACGACAATTATCACAACCTATTGCATAATAGATTAACAACAAGTTTGATAACAATCAATAATCAATATAACCAATCAACAAACTCCAATAATCATGAATTCATAACCACAATACGATTCCACAATCTGATAATCATACCAACAAACAATTCAACCTGATAACAAGGATTATGACATGCCCAATTTCGAATTAAAACTTATATATGAATTATCAAGATTCCCCCTTGTTCGTAATCGTAAATTCATAGTAAAATAATAATGCCGATATTATCAACAATCCGAACTATCCAATAGTTCCATACCATGAATAATCATACTCCAAGATCAATCATAATCTTTCCAAATTCAACCTTATTTCTAAAAATGTGTTCATTCCTTATTCATATCCATCAAGTTCATAACAATCATGATTCCAAGGTTATCAAATAAATCTAACATCCTAATTGAACATTTGTTCAATACGTATGAACACATATACTCAAGGATGAATAATAATCTCATTAACCTCATAATCATTTTCATATTCTTATACGAAAATCACATCATCAATCAACATAACTTAATTCTAGATATGAACATTCCATGTTCATGTCCAAAAACATCAATACTTCAACATATAATCATCTTGGTATGTTACACTCACCGAGAACTTCTTCAAGAACACTAGTTAATCCATAACCATGTCCAATTAACACCATTTTGTTCATAATCATCAACACAACATACTTTAAGATGTTATCTAACATCTTAACCATCATCTAAACTCATAGTTCAAATATATATATATATATATTGTAGGTCACAAGTCGTCCAGGAATAAGTCTAGAGGGGGGTGAATAGACTTATTGAAACTCTTAAACTCTTTTTCACAAAGAGTAAGTTTCTCAGCTGATAGATATACAAATGACTTAGAGTCGTTTGTTCTCAATACGTGAGGAAGTCAGCTGATGAGGATTAAAAAACAACCGATGAAACACTTAACAATGAATGCAGCAGTTAAAGTATGATGCTATAAAATAGTAAAATACGCAGTCAGTTATAGTGGTCTTAGAGGTGGGGTAATCCTCTACTAATCCACTTTTATCCAAACCAGTTGGAGATGAATTCACTATAATTGTCAACCAGTGATAAAGATTACAGTGATTCAACCAAATTACAACAGCTTCCAGCCAGTGGAAATCCTTGCCGTTGCAACTCCCTTGACTGTCTTGCACCTCTTGATCCGCGATCCTTGGATGCCTTTACAGTCTTGAATTTAAACCAGTGAAGTACCCCGAAGTCAGGATTAAATACACGAGTTTTTGTCTTCTCCAACTAAGAGCTTCTTCAAATATGAACTTTTGAGAACTGCTCTTTTCACGATGCTATAGTTCACTTTTTGATTGCTTTGAATGCTTTGATTGCTTGAGATTTTGTTCGCACCGGTGTTTCTCAACTTCTAATCTTTGGATATATATAGGTGTTGATCCTTGAGCATTCTTCATAGCCATTGCAAATCTTGTAACAAATCCGTCCGTTGGAGAAATAGACTTTTTTGTTTATTTTTCTGAACGTTGCAAGGTTGGATTCCCATATTTTAATCCATCGTTCGACCGTTGTGAAGACTTTTCATGAGAGGCGCCGTATCTTTTGAATACAATAAGATTAAAGTCCTCAGTGGTAGGCCTGGATGAATTATTTAATTCATATCCTTGGGGAAATCTCTCCAATATGTCTCTTCACGCTTGCATGTGACTTTTCGTAATATTTGACTATTTAACGCATGCTGATGTGGACTTGGAGTACTTGGCTGATCTCAAGTTGGCTAATGTACAGTTATCTTCTCTGCAGTTTGGACTTATCTGATGGCGACTGTTTGAGACTCGACTGATCAGATGACTTGTCTGAGGTCACTTGACTGCAGTCTGGTCAAACATCTCTGATGAATTTTTGTTGACCAGAACTTCTTTGACTTGACTCGTCTGTACTTCTCTGATGAACTTAGATGTACGTTTGTACTTAGCCAATTTGAGCCTAACTTATTTTGGCCTATAGAAGATACTCATTTGGTTCTTCTTTACATTTTGCCAAGTATTAAACTTAACACACTTTGGCCTATGGAAGATACTCATTTGGTTCTTCCTTACATTTTTGCCAAGTATTAAACATTTGAATTATATTAATGACATCATCAAAATCTAACAAGTATTCCTAACAAATTCCCCCTATTTTGATGATGGCAAAACTTAAGAAAATTATTCAAATGAACAAGTCTGCACTTGAGTGCAAGACACAAACTAAGATTAGTCTTATTTTTGAGACAACTGGGAATTGTCATTCAAAAGACTGTTTATAAAATTTTTCTCTGAATTGTTTATAAGTACAAGTCTTTTAATGATTAAAAAAATTATAGGAAAATTACAAGTACAAAAATAAAAAAAAATGAATACAAACTATCTGCCTCTTCCTCTGCCTCTGCGAATAGGTTGCTTGGCAGGTCTGATAGGTTTAACTCCAATTGGTCTTCTCTTGACAGGGGCAAGACCGTACTTCCTTCTAACAACGAGGGCAGCAAAGTCTTGTTCTTCTTGTGAGGAGAACTTATGCTCGTTACAAAGCTTCTTTATTTTCCTTTGAAGTGCCAATTCATTCAATTCATCATTTTCCAAGGTAGGAGGATCTTTAGGCCTGAAAGGAGGTATCATTGGGTATGCATTACATTCCTTTGCATGTTTTAGTAGGACAGTCCAGAGATTTTGATGTGCTTCCTCCATGAAGTTAATGAAAGTATGTTGTGGGGAGCAACTATTATCCTGGAGTAACTCCCAGATATAGAAATCTCTGATGAACTTCTTCTTTGCAGTTCCCCACATAGGTAAAGCTTCCATAGGAAGAAACTCTTTAACATTCCATAACTCTCTGCCTTCCCATTCTAGTGTAGGCTCATCCCCAATTCTGATCCTCCTTCTTTTGACTGTAGGCTGATCACCAGCCTGTTCTAGTTCTGCTTCTCCCTTCCTCTTAGCCGAAGATGTCCCAGCTGTGATCATTTGGACATCTTGCTTCTTCTTGGTCCTCATCTCTTGAATTCTTATTTCCTCTTGCTTGCTGCCTTCCCCCTGAAACCTTTCTTCCCCCTTTTTGCCAGCATCAACTAGGGTGGTCAATTGTTGCTCCATTCTATGCATCCAGTCAGACATGCCAAAGGGCATTCTATTGTTTGTAGGAGGAGGTGGTTGAGGGATGTTCCGCTTCAGCAAGGTGTCAATTTTGGCATTGATCGACTGCAGATCATGAGTGATTTGAGAAGCAAGCAGTTCTCCAATAGTGTCTTTAACAATATGTCTGATCAGCTCGGTCATCACAGGTGAAATTTGTGATGTCTGTGGAGAGTGCTCGCCTGAGCCTTCGACTCCTGCAAGTAGGTGTGCGGATGACCCACCTGTCTGCAGACTCCTGTCTGCAGCTGGCAATCCAGATGGGGTATGTTCTGGGGTCCCCGATCTGGAGTCTTCAGCCAAGTCTACATCTAGGCTGGTATATCGGGGAGGTGCCCCAGCCTTCTCTGCAGCCTCCTTTTCTGGCTCCTTCTCTGGCTCCTTCTCTTTTCCTCCTTCTTTTTCTCCTTCTTCTTTTTCCAACTCTTTCTCTCCTTCTTCCTTTTCTTCCTCTTCATCATTCTCCCTTTCTTTCTCAGCTTCTTTTTCTCCTCCTTCATTTTTTATCATCATCATCATCATCATTTTTATCTTCATCTTTGTCATCCTTTTTCTCATCATCATTATCTTCATCATCCTCTTTTTCTTCTTCATTCTCCTGATCAACTCCTTCTCCTTCTTCTTCATCTTCATCCACTAATTCCACAGTTTTTTTGACTCCTTCTTCTCCAGTTTCTTTTTCAACTAAGATATTTTCTTCTTCTCTTTCTTCCTGATTCCCCTCTTCATTATCAATAATAATAATTTCTTCTTCTACTTCTTCATCTACTTCTTCTATCCTTATTTCTTTTTCTACTTCATCCTCTTCTTCTTTACCAAGGGATCCGTCAGAAATGCTATACATAATAGAGTGGATAAATTGGTCCATGTTGGTTTTAAAATTGGACATGAACCAATCTTCCTGAAGTAGCAAAATTGTGTCTAACACTTTGCAAAAATGCATCAACACATCTTCTGTGGCTTGGGGATATCCCCAACCACTTGCTTCAACATAGGCTTGAAGTTGAGTGAAAGAAAGTGATTTTAAAAGCTTCCATTCTTGAAAAATATGAATGGAAGAATGTTTTAGAGCACGCGGTTTAACCAACTGAAGTTGCTCTAAGGATAAGTTAAAAATGTTGTTGTCAAGCAGGTGAAAAGTATAATTTGCCTCAGGTATGCTAATTATTAAACCTGCTTCCTCTTCTTCTGAGATGAATTGTGGAGTGAGGAGAGGGACGATCTGAGTCTCCAGGCTGCCCGGAGCAGGCTGGTCCTCCAGGTGAATAGGTGACCTGGCTGCAGGACTGGGAAATTGCTCTGGCTGCTCCTCGTCACTGAACTGTAAGCGCCTGGGTCTCTTTGGAGATGGTTATGGTGATGAATGAATGATGGATGGCTCACCAGGGGCTGGTCCCCTTCTCTTGAAACGAACAGCAATAGGCGTATTATCTGACTCTATGTCCGACTGGGCTGCAGGTGGGTTGCCGGCTGCAGCCTGGTCCGACTCGTCTGATGATTCAGGGTATTTGTAGTACTCTGAATCAGACAACTCTTTTAAGATCCGAGCTGCTCTTCAACTGCTTCCTATCCTCCTCAAAGTCTCTTGGTCTAGATGACCAAGTCTCTTATTGATGTGGAAGGGATCAGTATTTCCCTTAGCCACACCCAGCTTCTCCAAGATCCAACTTAGCTACGTTCCGAACGCCAGCTTGGATCTGAACTTCTTCTCTTCAACAAGCCACTCGGCCTTGTTGACCTCGCATACCAACTGCCTGAAAATATAATCCGACCAGTCAATTGGCTCATCTTGAATGAGTGCTCCCAGCACCATGAATTTAGCCGACGATAGTTGGTCGTAGCTACCGGCCATGCCCATGACTATTTTGTTGGTTATATCCAACACATAGCGATACACCTTTTTAACTTCACTCCTCTTGGTGGTGAGATTTAGCTTCTCCGGTTGGTCGACCACCTTAATCTTTAGCCAAGTATCGGCTGTGCTCTGTCTAAGGGCCTCGACTGCCACGCCACGATTCTTCATTCCAAAAACTTTTCGGATCGTTTCCGGCGATATGTCCACTTGTATTCCGTCGACGGTGCTTCTAATCCCCGCTTCAATCACTCGGGCTTCGTGGAAAAATGCAATAAGGTCCTCCTTGAACAGATGCTTGGGACTGATATCCAAAAATGGGTAGATCCCATTCAACTTCATCGAGCGGATAAGGTCGAGCACATCGTTGTTTTCCAGATTTGATTCCAAGAGTCCTTCAAAATCAACGACCAGGGAGAAAATAATCTGGTCTTTGACAGCCTTCAGATTTACGCCTTCAAAATAAGATTCCATTTCTGCAAGATAGACGATTTATTAGTGTATTGAAAGTTCGAAGGAATTTCTGCTCTGTAAATTAGGGTTTTCGAAAAATTGGTGAAGGTAAAGTGAAATGGTTTTTCCATCCTTAAAAGGAAAATGAAACGACACTGTAATTAAATAATCATTTATTTTAAATCGGTGATCCACCTTTTGAGGATTCCTTTTTCAAATTCAAATTTTAATCGGTGGTCCAGGTTTTGAGTTTGAAAATGGACGGTTGGATTTTAATTGGTCACAGTGGAGGTTGATTGAACCTGTGATTGCCACGTGTATTTTAAGCATATAGTATTATGCCACTTGTGAACCAAAAATAATATGATATTATTATACATATAGTAGATAATAATATAATATTCAGTAGTCGGTTAGGTTTAGACCCGGCAAAATAGGCCCAGGCCCACGGGCTGGGCCAGCCCGCCCGTTTTTGGGCGGGCATTGGGCTGCATATTATTAGCCCAAAAACCCGGCCTTTTTGGCCCGGCTGCATTTGGCCCGCCCATAGAGGCTCGGCCAGCCCGCCCTACCAGCTTTTTATTTTTTTTTTTTAAATTTATGTTATGTGTAATTATAATATTTAATTTTTTTTCCTTGTTTGTTAGATTATAATAAATCTATATGTTAATTATTGATGTAATTTTATTTTTTTTGGGACTGTGATTATTTGTAGTATCTCAAATCAATAATAATATTATTTTATGATTTTATAAGAAATTAGTAGTGATAAATGATATGATGATCAAATAAAAATATTTGTATATTTGTCTTTTGATTATGGTAGTGTAGTAAATAATGTAATTATCAAATAAAAATAATTGTATATTTATTTATCTGATTGTGATAGTATAGTGAATAATATAATAATTAAGGATCGAAAAATATTTGTATATTTATTTCGAATTAATATTTAAAAAAAAGTCGAGGCCCACTGTCGGCCGAGCCCGCCTGGAGCGCCACGGCCTAATAATTTTGGCCCAGGAAAAACCGGGCCTTTTTGGCCCGGCCCAAAAAAGGCCCGCCCGTTTGCCAGGTCTAGTTAGGTTTAGAAAACTTAGTTGGTTGACCGTTGACTGTTGACTGCTCTGCATCAGGTGAGTTGACTCCTTTGACTTCTCGCCTGGTTTGATCAGCTAGGTCTTCGTCTATCCTTCGTCTTCTTGTTTGCATCAGGTATGGTCTGATTCCTGCGATCAGCTAAGTCCGTCCTTCATCTGATCTGCTTCAGCTAGCTTTTACTTCTGTACTAGATTCCCAATCTAGTAATCCAAGTTCTCTGCTCAGCTCCAAAAACCTTTCTTCTGGCAGGGGTTTGGTGAAGATATCAGCAATTTGATAGTCTGTGCTGACTCTTTCAACTCTTACTCTCTTGTTAAGCACGTGATCTCTAATGAAATGATGCTTAACATCAATGTGCTTGGTTCTTGAATGCAAAACCGGGTTGTTGGTTATTGCAATAGCACTGTTGTTGTCACACCAGATAGGGACTTCATTGGCAATGATGTTGTAGTCCCTTAGTTGTTGTCTGATGCACAAGGTCTGGGCACAACAACTACCTACAACTAGGTATTCTGACTCTGTGGTGGAGATAGAGTTAGAAACCTGCTTCTTGCTAAACCAAGATATCAGTCTGGTTCCTAGGAATTGGCACGTTCCACTAGTGCTTTTCCTATTAATTTTGCATCCTGCGAAATCTGCATCTGAATATCCTGATATCTCGAAGTTATCGTCCTTAGGATACCATAGTCCAACATTGATTGTAGACTTAAGGTATTTAGTTAATCTCTTGGCTGCATCTTGGTGCGATTGCTTAGGCTTGGATTGAAATCGCGCGCATACTCCTACGGCATAAGATATGTCTGGTCTGCTTGCAGTGAGGTATAGTAGTGATCCAATAAGTCCTTTGTAGTGGGTTGAATCCACTGATATGCCTCCCTTATCTGCATCTAGGTGAGTGCTTGTGCTCATAGGAATTCTTACTGGTTTGGCTGATTCCATTCCAAATCTCTTGATTAGATCTCGGGTATATTTGGCTTGATTGATGAAAATTCCATTTCCATCTGCTTGACTTGCAATCCGCGACAGGCACTGCGTTTCATGGATCGTTGACCACAGCCTGTCACCACCTTATCACCTACCAATAGACCCGCCGAAAGGTAGAAGGTGGGACCGCCCGTGACAGCGACTCAGACGCGTGCAGACTTCTCATTGGACCGCACAGCTAGCTGCCAGCAACTCCTGCAGACTTTAAGGGAACCAGCCCATGTGCTAAAGATGATCGCCCGCTTATTATAATACATCGGAGGCGATTGCCCGGCATCTCCAAGTGCTATAAATAGAGAACCTCCATCTACTGAAAAAAGGTTCAAGTCCTCTTAGTTGGCAACTACGTTGGCAAATACATACAACCATACATACTTTCAAGCTCTCAGCTTCGTCTCCCGAATCTACCTCAGGATTTCTCTCTCAGTACCTCTCAACCAGAAGACGGTCGGCAGAGGCACGAAGTCTCCACAGCGCAGATTCGAAGAGACTCACAAGTTCCGAAGCTCAAACATACAACAGCTACTCACCTGAGACACTGTCGATTTCTCACAGTCGTCACAGCTCATCAACATTGTTACAAGAACTCACAGAGCATCACATCTGGTTCTCCCGGCAATCTTTATGCTCACCAGCTAAGATAACAAGGGTCTTTACACTCATTGTAATTGAACTCTTACATTAAAACTTGTATCCCCGAATATTTGTATTAATAATATCTTGCGAGAGCATTCAAGCCCGGGACTAACAACCCCGGCAAATCTTGTGTTATTTACTTTTCCCACGGAAGTGTTCTCGTATTTGTTTGCTATCCATCCATTCCAGCAATATCTATCTCCGGATAATATTTTGGGTAGCAACAATTAATTGTTGTGTCGAGATTTATTCACCTCGACAGGCGATCGACTTCAAGACCGAGCGACCAAGTCCTCAACCAATCAAGCTATGGCGAACTCGCCTAAACGAAGATACCAGACCACCTTCGGGTATCTAGCGATCGACTCCCAAGGCGATCGCCCTTTGGCACCTAGCAATCGACTCTGGTGCCCGGCTAAGAACGACCGTCCTACGCCCCGAACAGGGACCATCGTCCGTCAAAGTCCACGAAGACTGGATCTCAAAGCAGCGCCCATGTCCAGATCCGCCACAAGCACTGCGTTTCATGGATCGTTGACCACATCCTGTCACCACCTTATCACCTACCGACAGACCCGCCGAAAGGTACAAGGTGGGACCGCCCGTGACAGCGACTCAGACGCGTGCAGACTTCTCATTGGACCGCACAGCTGGCTGCCAGCAACTCTTGCAGACTTTAAAGGAACCAGCCCATGTGCTAAAGACGATCGCCCGCTTATTATAATACAGCGGAGGCAATCGCCCGGCATCTCCAAGTGCTCTAAATAGAGAACCTCCATCTACTGGAAAAAGGTTCAAGTCCTCTCAGTTGGCAACTACATTGGCAAATACATACAACCATACATACTTTCAAGCTCTCAGCTTCGTCTCCCGAATCTACCTCAAGATTTCTCTCTCAGTACCTCTCAACCAGAAGACGGTCGGAAGAGGCACGAAGTCTCCACAGCGCAGATTCGAAGAGACTCGCAAGTTCAGAATCTCAAACATACAGCAGCTACTCACCGTGAGACACTGTCGATTTCTCACAGTCGTCACAGCTCATCAACGTTGTTACAAGAACTCACAGAGCATCACATCTGGTTCTTCCGGAAATCTTTACGCTCACCAGCTAAGATAACAAGGGTCTTTAAACTCATTGTAATTGAACTCTTACATTAATACTTGTATCCCCGAATATTTGTATTAATAATATCTCGCGAGAGCATTCAAGCCCGGGACTAACAACCCCGGTAAATCTTATGTTATTTACTTTTCCCACGGAAGTGTTCTCGTATTTGTTTGCTATCCATCCATTCCAGCAATATCTATCTCCGGAGCAACAATTGGCGCTAGAGGAAGGGCATCTATACCTTTATTTTTATTCCTACCGTCCTGAAGAACACTCACTGTTCTCGGGGCATATACTTGAAGTGACACTAACTGCTCTTCAAAGAAAACCTTCAGAATCATGACATCCGCCTCCACATCGAAGAGAGCCGCTCTCCGAACCGCCAGACACCATATCCCGGCTCAATCTGAGCCCCAGCCGACGGCAGAGGGAAGCCGCGGCGACGCAAGACTCTCGATCCCGCACCTGAGGGGTGGCCCCAACCTCTTACTCGACCAGTTCCAAACTGAGGAACAGATCGAGGAGGCTAAGGCCTTCCTAAAGGAGCGACAGAGAGCATGCGCGTCGCCCGCAATAACTCCCTCGGCCATCCGCTGCGTGGGCAAACGGAAATTCAAAAGGCTACAGGGCGAGCGATCGTCAGAAAGCCCCGATTCGCGAGAAAAGGCTCTCACACGGTCTGGCGGTTCCGTATTCAGTCGCTTGGGGAGCGATCTATCATGGCGACCGGGGCATTCTGGCCCCAACTACAAGACGACAGAATCAGAGTCCGTCACCCGAAGTTCAGCCTACCCGACTCCCAGCCGAACACAAATCAACCGTTTGGCTCCCACTACGAACGCCAGGGGGTCAGTACTTGATCGCCTCGGCTCCCGCTCCGAACGCCTAGCCGCGAGCAGTCAGGCCACGGCGATGGCCGCTATGCAACGCCAGCTCGACGAGATGAGAGCACTCTTGGACACTGGGGCAAGCACCAGCAAAAAGATCATCCGGCCGACCGAGCCACTCGCGATCCACATCGAGCTCGCCCCCGTGCAACCAAGGATCGCTCCTCCCAAAACACCTCTATATAAAGGGAGATCGGACCCCGAAACCCACCTAAGTAAGTTCCGAATCTACATGACCGGGTGTGGGGCATCAGATGCAACCAAATGCCGAATCTTCCCATTAACATTGGGCGAGCTGGCCCATAGGTGGTACGTCTCACTACCACCGCAATCGATCATCTCCTTTGAGAAACTGGCGAATGACTTCACGTCATACTTCGCCACCAAGGTCGCCAGACCAGAAGGCCCCCACCGCATGATGAAAATCAGGCAGGGAGAAGATGAATCCGACGCGAATTACATCGACCGAGTAGACAAAATCGTCCTCACCGGCGAGCCCATCAGCGACGAGCTCGCTCTCTATTCAGTCCTGTGGGGATTCTACGGTCACTCACCCATGTTTAGACATCTGACGAAGGACATCCCCCCAACATATGCGATCTTCCGCGCTAAGGCTGCCGACTTTCTGGCCAGGCAGAAGTTGCTCACCCTCCGCCTAGGCGAGGAAACGCCTCCTCCTGCCCGAAAGACGGCGATCGCCAAAGCCAAGAAGACGGTCGCCAAGCCATCCGGAGGCCACAAGGCCATCGAGGATGTGGAAGCCCATCTCCTCCACAAGTTCGATCGAACTCCGGCCTACATTTTCTATGCCATCAAGGGGCGTGAACCGCTAAACAAGCCAAAGGCGATAAGGGACCACGGTCATCTGGACCACAATCAATATTGTGCTTACCACAAGAGTCCCGGCCACAGCACCAACAAATGACGCGACCTCCTCAAACAGCTCTGGAGATTGTTCGGGGAGGGCTAGTTGGACAGTTTATTGGCTTAGCCGGAGCCCCACCAATCTCCCAACACGGTCGCCCGAGTCGAACGCGAACAGGCCGGAAAGCTCATACGAGCCGACCCCTCGATCAACCTTGGCGACCGTATCTACATGCTTCAATCAGGAGAAGGGAACTTCGGAAGTCTCTCCCCGATCTCCTACCTCATTGAACGAAAGGCTACTGCCTGAGCAAATGCTTCAAAAAAGAGGATGACTCGCTCACCCTCTAAAGTTCGTCATCGACATGATGGACCTAGGCAGCGATCGCCTCCCCTAGCACAACGTATACCGTCAAGGATCGTCATCTGAAATGATGGTCCGAGGTAGAAAAGTGCCGCCATGGTGGCGAAAATCGATGAAACCGATGATCCGCCCATGCAAGGTTCCTTTGGGCTCCGATCGCTAGCCCTTCGTTTAAATACAAGGCGGTTGTAGACGAAGGTCTCTCCTAAGAAAATTAGAGGACTACTTGCTCGCCCTCTAAAGTTCATCATATACATGAATAACCTAGGCAGGCGGTCTCCTCCCCTTACACAACGTATACCGTCGAGGATCGTCATCTGACTTGATGGTCCGAGGTAGAAGAGTGTCGACATGATCATGGAGGACGATGGAACCGTTCTCTGTGCCCGTGCAAGGTCCCTTTGGGCCACGATCGCCCGCCCTTCGTTTAAATACGAGGCCGGCGTAGTCTGAGGGCCCTCTAAAACTAATCTGTGGACACGTTCGCCCGCCCTCGAAGGTCCATCACTCAACATGGTGGATCCTTCACGGACAATGCGGCACGTCCCTCCCCCCGTCTCAACGTATACCGTCGAGGATTGCCATCTAACATGACGATCCGAGGTAGAAAAGAGCTAACAAGCCGCGGACATGGAGTCGATTAATCCGACGACGCCCCGTGCAAGGATTCTTCCAGACCAAGACCGCACGCCCTTCGTTTAAATACGAGGCGAGGCGCAGCCTTCGGAAGACCCTACCAATTAAGTGAGTCACGAGAACTTAGCCATCAGACGGAATGTCGCTCATGCATAAGACATGGTAGTGGAGATCAGTCAATCGAACTCCAAGATCATGCACGGCTTCTCAAGACCGAGATGAACATCCTTCCTCGAGGATTCGACAAATTTGAAGACCGCTCGCTCAACGATTTATTTTCGCCACCCTACTTTCACTAAGTGAACAAAAACAAGGGGGAAGAGTGCGGAGCTACCTACACGACGATCGTCCCTATCCAATCACATACGGAGATCGGCAATTAGCAGATGCTTGTGCAGCGATGGAATGTGTTGTAAAAGTTATCTATATGAGTTTATCAATTCACTTAGACATACTACACACGCAACAATCTCTCCTCACATATTTGTACAAAATCAAGCTAAAGACTCAGAAAAGTAATCATTCAAGTGATAAATCGAAGAATAAAACGTTCATTACATTACTTGAAGTTTCAGAAGTACATACATGGTCGCCCGAAGGCCTAAGTACTACAAAAATAAAGCTACAAAACTACAAGGCAAAAAGCTAAAACAATAGGAATGAAGAGCCATCAGGCCCCTGCCTGGCCTTCGCCTTCAGCCACCGGATCGGTCCGCGACCCTTTGCCAGCTTCCGGAGTGGCCTCCCCGTCCTCCGGAGCGTCAGGATGAATAAGGTTCGCAGGAGTCGGATACCAGCTCAAGTCCACGCCAAGTTCCGAGAGGTCCAAGATCGGCACAGAGAAGTCAGGGTGAAGAGGGTGCTCCAACACATACGCCTTGAAGTTTTTGGCTAGAGGGCCGACCTCCAGTCCTCCTTTATTAGCAGCTCGGAGCGAGTCAGCAAACGCCATATAATAAGCAAACTCATTGACGAACTCCACATTCAGAAAGGGATTGGCATCGGTCGCCTCCTACTTCCCTTTCAACTCGGAAAGCGCCTATTGCGCACCCTGGAGCTCGGACTCCCTTGCAGCCGTCTCTCCCCTCGACGTCGCTAGCTCGCTATTCAGCCAAGCGACGGTCACCTTCAGTTGATCGGCCTCCTTCTCAGCGGCCAATTGCAACCGTCGGGCATCTGTCATCCGGTCCCAGAATCGGTCGGCCGTCGCCCGGGCTTGCTCGGCATCTTGTCTCGCCAGCTCCAGTTCGTGACTCGCCCGCTTAGCTACATCCAGGGAGTCCTTCTCCATTGCCACAATCCTATCGGTGAACTCGGCGTTCTCTTTCCGAGCCGCCTCGAGATCCGCCTGCACACGAGTAGTGGAAAGACGCCCCTCAAACTCCTACACAGCCTGGGCAGTCATGGTCGCCACCTGGAGAGAAAGCGCGAAAGCAGCCTGCATTGTACTCCCAGATCGCTGACGAGCGATCGCGTCTAGATCGGTCATCCAGGCCTTCGGTAAAGCAGAAACAGACCGGTTGACGTATAGCAGGACATCGCAGGCCTGGCGAGGAGATCGGCTCGCCAGAAAATCCCGCACCATCGGCGGACAGGATGGATCTGTACTACGGATCCTGCATCAAAACAAAAAGTTAGCACATCTCCTACGCAAATGACAAGTTCAACTCAGCAAGCAAAATTTACCTCTCGGCTCTCTCGGGATAGCGGCCGAAGTATGGTTTCCCGCGAGGGGTCTCAGCATCGGCGATCGCCATCTCCCGTAAGAAAGCCGCAGAGGGCGTAGGCTCATTCTCCGGAGGAACAACGGTGATCGGAGGCGCGGCGATCGGCACCTCGCTGGCAGGGGCAGAAACTGGAGTTTCTCCGGACCTCTGCCGTTTGCGATTCGTCCGAAGCCCCTCCTCCCGAACTTCCTCCTCAGCCACGATCGGCTCTACGCGAGGCTCCACCTCCGGAATGATAGGTAACGCCACGGGAGGAGCTCGAGATGACTTCTTCTGGCGGAGACGGCCCAAAACTCCAGGGTTCGACATAGCTATCTCCGGTGGAGGCTCCAAGAAACGAGGAAAGCGGACCTCTACAATGAGGACAATCAAACCACAGTTAGTCATATTCCTCCAAAAGGACGATCGCCAAGCAATTGAAGATCGCAGAAACTCATACCTGATACCAAGAGATGTCTCATGGAAAGCTGAATAGCCGAGCTGACATCCAA
The DNA here is from genome assembly GCA_033398695.1 of Orobanche coerulescens. Classification (NCBI taxonomy): domain Eukaryota; kingdom Viridiplantae; phylum Streptophyta; class Magnoliopsida; order Lamiales; family Orobanchaceae; genus Orobanche; species Orobanche coerulescens. The sequence continues at coordinate 19,422,154 of CM065805.1, read as the reverse complement.
CGGCTCTCCTTGTTGATCCGGCAAGTGTCTAAGTCATCGTCCGTCAAACTTCGTATCCGCTCCCAAACAACCAGAAAGTCGAAAGGAAGCTCGTCGACCATCGGAATATGGAAACCTGCAAAAGGAAAACCAAATTAGATCAGTTCAGAACATATCCGAACAAAGGGAGAGTCTGAACCCTCACCGAGATTCCTCTCCCGAAAGTTAGTGCGGATCTCCAGCTCGCCCATAGGATTGTCGCTCGCAGAAGCCTTCCACGCATCGGCGACCCAGAACCACTTCGCCGGGTCGCCCCGTGACACAATCTTAGTGTAACTATCGCAAGTGCACGATATCGTATCAAGTAGTAAGTGGACTTTTTGAGTCCGGTTTATCAATCCCACGAGGAAGTTTGGTTATAATTTGAATTATACACTATTAGTATATTTTTATAGATACTAAGATGAGTGAAACACACAATTAAAGAGTTTGGTTTAATAATTGCAAAGAAAATGCAATAATAGTTCTAATATTTTAAGGAAATAAAAAGATTGCAATAATAATAGATTGATTAATGATAAAATAAAATAGTTGGGATTACAAACTTAGTTCGTCGTTAGTTATAGAAGATGTATAGGAGATCATAAGATGAATTTACTTATTATGTTGTGTAGATTCGATTTTCCTTAAAAAGACGGTTTCTCTTTCGAACTATAAAACGCCCCTTACATATTGAATCAATCCACTATATTTCTATGTTGATTGGCTTCAATACATAGCATTATGATTTATGAAAATAACTCAAAGAATCATCTAAGGTCTAGAGGTATATTTCTATCCCCTAGAACAACTTAGAGTGAAGATCATTTGATCTAATCAAACATATTTTCTTTCGAAACATATGAAGACCATAAATATCGTCATTTATTGGCCAAATAAATAAAGATTGTTAAAACACTGAAAATCACATACAATAATAAGTAATTCACAATAGATCTTTATACAAACATAAATAACATGACTAACCTTGTTTATAATCCCAACTAAAGGTAACTTAGCCCATGAAGGGTTTAATATACATAATACAAGCTTTGGTAGTCATTATTAGTTGAATCAAGAGAAAGAATTGATCCTCACTCCCTTAGTAGATAAAGGAGAAAGAAGCAATAAACTCTCTGAACAACATATGTTATACTACACTTAAACAAATCACTCAAGAACACAAGTGTGTTCTTCACACAAAAAGAAAAGATTACAAAAAGTGAAAAATTATTAGATGAATGATGAATGATGAAGGATCTAAGGGGTCTATTTATACACCTAAAGTCATCTAATAGCTCCAAAACTCCAGCATTATTACAATAGATCAGATCAATGCTGTAACACCCCGAGATATTCGGAATAATTACAGCGCCGTAAACCCTTTAGGTAAGGATTTACAAGGCTAATTTTAAAAAGAGTGTAAATATAAACCAATCGTACAACTGAAGTTCAAATACAGATTTGATTCAACCGATCAAATGAGTTAACTTATACAACCATATCGAAAGGACATTATTAAAACAGACGTACTCGAGTACTAAATAGACCAAGGAGACAAATCACAATAACAATAAACATCAACCACATCATCGAGCCATTTCATCGTCTCCGCAGATCGTGGTTGCTTCCTCGCTCCTCGGCTACCTGAACATCAAAACAATGTCCACCCCCGAAGGGGTTAGCAAAACAATGCTAGTACAAGTATCGTAATACATAAATCATCAATGCATCATAAAACATGCAAAATGGACTTCCGCCACCGGAATCCAACGATGCGAATCCTCATGATTCCATCAACACAAGACAGGTAATCCAAATGATCCAGCGCCCTTGGTATAGATCCCCATGATGATCCCGTCGGACCAACGCATGGTGGAAAACCCGTCCAGCGATCCAGCGCCCTCAGCATAGATCCCCATGATGATCCCGTCGGACCAACGCATGGTGGACATTCGATCCAGCGCCCACAGCATAGATCCTCATGATCCCCTCGGATCATTTATATCATACATCAATCAACTATGCATACCTATATGCATTTCAATATGTTCATCAATACGAACAAATAACAACGAATACCACGAGAAATTTCAGAATATATCTCATATTCAACAACATGAACAAAACCACAAGCATGATCAAAGTTTCAATATAAATCGAACTCGACATATGATACTTGCCTCGAAAATGGCAAGAACAAAACACTTCAATGATCTCAACACACTCAAAGGCCGCCTCCTTCGATCAACATAACAAGCTTGAACCTTAACAAAAGGAATGATATACAAATCATCTCAAGTCGAACGATGGCCTAACAATTCGGTCTACGGCCGAAAAGCTCAAAATAAACAATCTCGATCGCTTAGCGTGCGCTACGCATTTCTACGTAACGTGCGCTAAGCCGCTGTTAGCGACGCTATCGTATAAGACTAGCGTCGCTAGCCACGGATCGACAGCTTTGAATTCGGCTGATACATAACGTACGTTACGTACGTATTGTGCGTTAACTCAACCCCGATAGCGCACGTTAACTAACGTATGTTAGCGTGCGCTAATCTTGCATGGCGTAATCGCTAATGAAAATCGGGTTGAATGGTGATGAACTCATGAATTCTATGGTGATAATACAAGTCATCCTCGAGCATATCATGCTAATAAGGTTTGTGGAAGTTCTTTGATTATGAGATACAAATATACGGATAATCATCTCAACATCATAATTCATCTACGATCTTCAAGAAATATTCTAAGTTCCATTCGTCCTACGTTCCAAAACGCATGATTCCAAAGTATAAAACGTAACAACTGGGTAATATCCGTTTACTGATCATAAATCGATTTGAAAATGCTAAGGAGTCCAAATACTAAGATGGTTCAAAGGTTCAAACGATATATAGTGTCGATACGTCAAAAGTATCCTTCTAACATGTGATGACCGATTATAAACGAAATACTGGCTATCAAAACATGATCAACGTCAATACTAACATCGGTGAAGAATCACCTACCTCAAGGTAGTGAAGAACACGGAGGAAATCGAAGCAATCCAACACCGAAGGCTTGAACACCAATCTCCAACGATGTACGATCTTCAATCACGAGCTAGGATGTTGATATGGAGTGTTTAGGATGAAGGAAGTTATGTTCTAAGTGTAAGAATTCGGGTAATGGGAGAAGAAAGAACTGAAATCACGAATAGGATGCTGTCCTATTTATAAGAAATGGCTATTAGCGCGCGCTAGACCCTGCTCGTAGCGTGCGCTAACGGCTCACTGACTTAACTGTATTCAGCACTTAGCGTGCGCTACGCATATACCTGTAGCGTGCGCTAAGGCGTTGACAACTTTTCCCGAAAGCCGTCCTGTGTTCATCCCGACACGATCCGGCAGGGTCCCCGGCCAGATCTCACCTACCGCACGTCTCAATCAAATTGACCACACATAGCGTGCGCTAATAATCCTTTGTAGCGTGCGCTATTGAGTCTATGTTAGCGTACGCTACACATAGCCGATAGCGTGCGCTACATGCGCAGAATTACAATTTGTAAATCACATACATGAAATCATACGCTCGACAACATCGGATTATAAAATACGGAGAATAATACTCAGATCAAGTACAACGATTACAATATCACAAGTTCCAAATACAAGTCAGAAATCTCGGGTATTACATCCTTCCTCCCTAAAAAGAAGTTTCGTCCCAAAACTTAAGATGAAAACAACTCTGGATATCTAGCCTTCATACTGTCCTCCGTTTCCCAAGTGGCCTCTTCGACTCCGTGTCGTGACCATTGTACTTTAACCAAGTGTATTGGTTTATTCCTCAATTGTTTGATCCGGCTCTCAAGTATCTTGATTGGTCTCTCTTCGAAGGTGCCATCATTAGCTATCTCGATCTCGTCGAAATCAATGACGTGACTGGGGTCCGGTACATACTTCCGCAATTGGGATACGTGAAACACATTGTGAACGTGACTCAGCGATGGCGGTAAGAACAACCTGTATGCTAAATCTCCAACTCTCTCGAGGATCTCAAATGGTCCGATATATCTCGGACTAAGCTTGCCTCTCCTCCCAAAACGGAAAATCCCTCGTGTAGGAGACACCTTCAATAGTACATTGTCCCCAGCGTCGAACTCTAGAGGGCGACGACGTATATCTGTATAAGATTTCTGTCGACTCTGGGCAGTCAAAAATCTTTCTCGAATCAAAGCTACCTTCTCTTGAGTCTGAATAATCAATTCCGGTTCCGTCCCGATCAAATCCGAAGAATCATCCCAACACAGGGGTGATCGACATCTTCTTCCGTACAAAGCTTCAAATGGTGCCATTTTGATAGAAGCATGCCAACTATTATTATAAGTGAATTCAATCAAGGGCAAGTGAACTTCCCAATCAGTTGACCAATCTAATGCACAAGCTCTAAGCATGTCTTCTACTGTTTGTATAGTCCTTTGACCGATCGTCCGTTTGGGGATGATAAGCCGTGCTAAAGTTGAGCTCAGTCCCCAAAGCCTTGTGAACTGCTTTCCAGAAGTGTGACACGAAACGGCCATCTCGATCCAAAATAATGGTCTTCGGCGTCCCATGCAATCTGACTATCTCCGCAATAAATACTCGCGCCAATCTCTCGGGTCCCCATGTATCTTTAATCCCTAGGAAATGAGCCGACTTGGTTAGTCGATCAACTACAACCCAAATCATGTTCATTCCCGTTCTAGTCCTTGGCATACTGGTGATAAAATCCATCGAGATTTACTCCCACTTCCATTCATGGATAGTAAGCTGCTTTAACATTCCGGCCGCCGATGTTCGATCTTAACTCGCCGACAAGTCAAACACCTCGAAACATACTGCCACGTCCTTCTTCATATTCCCCACCAAGTTTTGTTTTAAATCCTTATACATCTTATCACGCCTCGGTGAATAGAATAGGGCGCGCTGTGAGCTTCCTTCAGAATAGTCCTTCTCAAATCATCATCATCGGGAACGCAAAGTCGACTATGAATCTCAGAACTCCATCATCTTGCATCATGAATCCTGGGGCTTTTCCTTTCTTTACTTCGTCACATAATCGAAGGATCAGAGAATCGTTCAATTGTTTAGACTTGATCTCCTCGACTAGTGATGAAGTCAGTTCCATCACATAAAGTTGCCCTTGGATTCCTGGTGCCCATACTTCAATCCCCTCGCGGATCAGTTCTCGTTGAATACTGGTTTGGGACGTAAGTGCTTCCAACACTTGAAGAGAAACAGGTTTACGGCTCAAAGCATCGGCTACTACGTTTGCTTTCCCCGGATGATAGAGAATCTCCAAGTCGTAATCCTTGATCAATTCCAGCCACCTTCTCTGCCTCATGTTTAATTCTTTTCTCGATCAAAATGTACTTGAGGCTCTTATGGTCTCAGAAGATCTCGACAATGAGTGCCGTATAAATAATGTCGCCAAATTTTCAAGGCAAAGACCACACTGCTAGCTCCGTATCATGAGTCGGGTAATTAACCTCATACGGTTTCAATTGCCGAGAAGCATAGGCAATCACCTTATCCTTTTGCATCAACACACATCCTGCACTCGATTTGAAGCGTCAGTAAACCATGAATCCATCAGTTCCATCCGTAACGCTAATATAGGTCTTGCCGTCAGTCTCTTCTTAAGCTCATCAAAACCACTGGCATTTCTCATCCCACTTAAACTTTTGAGTTTTCTCAGAATAACCGAGTGAGCGGACGAGAGATCTTGGAAAATCCCTCTACAAAGCGGCGATAATATCCCGCAAGTCCTAAGAAACTCCGGACTTCTTTCACATTATTAGGAGCTTCCCATTCCAAGATTGCTTCGACTTTCTTCGGGTCCACCTGAACTCCGTCAGCTGATATCACATGCCCAAGGAAAGTTACTTCCTTAAGCCAGAATTCGCATTTTGAAAACTTTGCATACAGCTGTTCCTTCCTCAAAGTGCTCAAAACCACATGCAAATGTTCGGCATGCTCCTCTGCGTTCTTCGAATATATCAAGATGTCATCAATGAAGACGACCACAAATTTATCCAAGTATTCCAAGAATACCCGATTCATCAATTGCATGAACACCGCAGGAGCATTGGTAAGTCCAAACGGCATTACTACGAATTCATAATGCCTGCACGGATCCAAAGCGATTTTGGTATATCCGATTCCTTAATTCTCAACCGGTGGTATCCTCGATCGCAAGTCAATCTTCGAGAATACCTCGCCCCTTGCGTTGATCAAACAAGTCGCCGATCCGAGGTATAGGGTACTTATTCTTGATCGTCATCTTATTGAGCTCCTGTAATCAATACACATCGGAGGGATCCGTCTTTCTTAGGACAAAGAGAACAGGCGCTCCCCAAGGAGAAAAACTAGGTTGGATATAGCCCTTCAGTAACAATTCCTCCAGTTGCTTCTTGAGTTCATACATCTCGGTTGGCGCCATGCGGTATGGTGCCACTGAAATAGGAGCTGCTCCGGCCTCAAATTCGATAGTGAATTCCACTTCTCTCATGGAGGTAACCTGTAGTTCGTCAGAAATACATCCGAGAACTCATTCACAATCGAAATAGACGATAGCTATACTCATTACTCATACCTCATGGCATAGCACCAAAGTCCGTGACATCCCTGCTTCAGTAATTTCACGGCTTTCATTGCTTTGATCAATTTTCCCGAGCTTCCTGGTCTCCATCCTCGGAATAAGTGTTCAGATCCGTCATCAGCAATGATAGAAATGACTCTATCTCGGTAATTCAGAATAGCTCCATAACGGTTGAGCCAATCGTCTCCGAGAATTAAATCGTCACCGTAGATGTCAACCACAATAAGGTTCGATAGCCAATCTCTCCCTCCTATAGTTATTGGAAAATCTCTAGCCTCTAGGGTTCCCACGATTCTCTCTCCACTCGTCAAACCCACAACATATGGTTCACAATCAAATAAGCACGAGATTTTCAAACGATTTACACAGTTCAATGATACAAAAGAATGTGTAGCTCCTAATCGAATAAAACACTAATCAAGTTGCAAAAGGATCTGAATTGTACACGATGCAACAGAAGTGTTCGATCATCGATTTCCTCATTTCGCATAAAAGCGCGAGGAACGGACCCAAAGACTGGATGTCTCTCTCTTCCCAACGTTCACTGTGAAATCCACTCTGCTGCGTCTGGTTCACACTCGTTTCTTCGAATCGAGCCGGAGTGCGAGTACCAAAAGATCGGGTCGCATTCCCACAAAATGTTGCGCGATGTCCTTCCCTGTCCACACTCAAACAGTCACAGCAGCGCGAAACAATCACGCCGAACATGTCCCGCTTTGCCACGCTTATAACACTTCTTCCTGCGTCAAAGCTTGGTCTTGCTCGGAACTTCTTTCCACCTTGAGAAGGATGCGGAGGTCTCCTGGATGAGTGAAAAGAGGACTGACCCCGGCGGGGCCCGCTACTCTTATTCTCCGTGAAGTTGCCAGACACCTTCTGTTTCTTTGCTTCCGTCGATTTCTCTACTGCTGCCTCCTTCATATCATAGGCCAACGCCTTGTCCTCATACTGTCGCAAGGTGGTACAATCAAATCCGGACATATATTGCTGAATTTCCGGCTTCATTCGCATGTCAAAATGGAAAATCCTTTCCGCCTCGGTCCTGACCAAGTGGCGCACATAAGTCAGCTGGTGATTAAAGGTCTTAATCACGTCCGTCACAGATGCTTCCGAATTTTGTGGTGAGAAAAACTCCCGAACTCGGGCTTCTCTAACTGGGCGAGGACAATACTGCGCCTCCATCATCAATTTGAATTCCGTCCAGTCAACATTGTGCTCCTCCGGTCGAATGGCCTCCCACTAGTCGAAAGCCTCCCCTGTCAGAAGATACTGGGCGACCGGAACCTTCCTATCGTTGGGACAGTTAATCCCTGCAAAAATCTTTTCTAATTCCTTCAGCCAGTGATCCCAAGAAAGCGTCTCGGCAGAACCGTCAAATTTTGGAGGGTGCAATTTAATCACTTCGGTAAGCCATCTATCTCCTCGATTTTCCACATTATGCTGCTGTCCCATCGCCGTCTGCATGCGATCCACAACTTGAGCAAACTGGTTTATCTGGGCAACCACCTGCTGAAGCACTCCCGGCACGTTAGGATCTGCATTATTATTTGCCGATCCCTGCTGTCCCCCGGAATGGGAATCCGTTCGACTAGCGGTTATCTCTGGGGTAGATACCGACTCTTCTTGTCTCGCATTTCCACGTCCGCGTCCACGACCGCGTCCGCGTCCGCGTCCACGACCTCCTCTCAACATACTGTAAACATAAATACTCAATATCCAGGGCAAACTTTCTAAAAGTACATCCATCAATGTTCACAAAACATGAATAAAATAAAACGGTAGTATTTGAGATTTAGGAACTTACAACCACGGTCCACATGACGATGCTGGCTCAGTAGTGATGTTACGAACGACCAATAATCAAATAACGTAAACTGACCCAACTAACCCGACTGCCAAGATATCCATGAATCTTAGCTCCGATACCATATTCTGTAACACCCCGAGATATTCGGAATAATTACAGCGCCGTAAACCCTTTAGGTAAGGATTTACAAGGCTAATTTTAAAAAGAGTGTAAATATAAACCAATCGTACAACTGAAGTGCAAATACAGATTTGATTCAACCGATCAAATGAGTTAACTTATACAACCATATCGAAAGGACATTATTAAAATAGACGTACTCGAGTACTAAATAGACCAAGGAGACAAATCACAATAACAATAAACATCAACCACATCACTGAGCCATTTCATCGTCCTGTCGGTACTGTGGTTGCTTCCCCGCTCCTCGGCTACCTGAACATCAAAACAATGTCCACCCCCGAAGGGGTTAGCAAAACAATGCTAGTACAAGTATCGTAATACATAAATCATCAATTCATCATAAAACATGCAAGATGGACTTCCGCCACCGGAATCCAACGATGCGAATCCTCATGATTCCATCAACACAGTACAGGGTAATCCAAATGATCCAGGCGCCCTTGGTATAGATCCCCATGATGATCCCGTCGGACCAACGCATGGTGAAAAACCCGTCCAGCGATCCAGCGCCTTCAGCATAGATCCCCATGATGATCCCGTCGGACCAACGCATGGTGGACATTCGATCCAGCGCCCTCAGCATAGATCCTCATGATCCCCTCGGATCATTTATATCATACATCAATCAACTATGCATACATATATGCATTTCAATATGTTCATCAATACGAACAAATAACAACGAATACCACGAGAAATTTCAGAATATATCTCATATTCAACAACATGAACAAAACCACAAGCATGATCAAAGTTTCAATATAAATCGAACTCGACATATGATACTTGCCTCGAAAATGGCAAGAACGAAACACTTCAATGATCTCAACACACTCGTAGGCCGCCTCCTTCGATCAACGTAACAAGCTTGAACCTTAACAAAAGGAATGATATACAAATCATCTCAAGTCGAACGATGGCCTAACAATTTGGTCTACGGCCAAAAAGCTCAAAATAAACAATGCTGGGATCATAGCGTGCGCTACGTACTCTACGTAACGTGCGCTAAGCCGGCCTGTTAGCGTATGCTATCGTATAAGACTAGCGTGCGCTAGCCACGGACTGACAGTTTGAATCGGCTGATACATAACGTACGTTATGTACGTATTGTGCGTTAACTCAATCCCGATAGTGCACGTTAACTAACGTATGTTAGCGTGCGCTAATCTTGCATGGCAGAATACTGCTAACAGAAAACTGGGTTGAATGGTGATGAACTCATGAATTCTATGGTGATAATACAAGTCATCCTCGAGCATATCATGCTAATAAGGTTTGTGGAAGTTCTTTGATTATGAGATACAAATATACGGATAATCATCTCAACATCATAATTCATCTACGATCTTCAAGAAATATTCTAAGTTCCATTCGTCCTACGTTCCAAAACGCATGATTCCAAAGTATAAAACGTAACAACTGGGTAATATCCGTTTACTGATCATAAATCGATTTGAAAATGCTAAGGAGTCCAAATACTAAGATGGTTCAAAGGTTCAAACAATATATAGTGTCGATACATCAAAAGTATCCTTCTAACATGTGATGACCGATTATAAACGAAATACTGGCTATCAAAACATGATCAACGTCAATACTAACATCGGTGAAGAATCACCTACCTCAAGGTAGTGAAGAACACGGAGGAAATCGAAGCAATCCAACACTGAAGGCTTGAACACCAATCTCCAACGATGTACGATCTTCAATCACGAGCTAGGATGTTGATATGGAGTGTTTAGGATGAAGGAAGTTATGTTCTAAGTGTAAGAATTCGGGTAATGGGTGAAGAAAGAACTGAAATCACGAATAGGATGTTGTCCTATTTATAAGAAATGGCTATTAGCGCGCGCTAGACCCTGCTCGTAGCGTGCGCTAATGGCTCACTGACTTAACTGTATTCAGCACTTAGCGTGCGCTACGCATATACCTGTAGCGTGCGCTAAGGCGTTGACTTGGCTTTTCCCGAAAGCCGTCCAGGTTCATCCCGACACGATCCGACAGGGGTTCCCCCTGCCAGATCTCACCTACCGCACGTCTCAATCAAATTGACCACACATAGCGTGCGCTAATAATCCTTTGTAGCGTGCGCTATTGAGTCTATGTTAGCGTACGCTACACATAGCCGATAACGTGCGCTACATGCGCAGAATTACAATTTGTAAATCACATACATGAAATCATACGCTCAAAAACATCGGATTATGAAATACGGAGAATAATACTCAGATCAAGTACAACGATTACAATATCACAAGTTCCAAATACAAGTCAGAAATCTCGGGTATTACAAATGCCATCCATCCCCTCAATAATACACAAAAAGTATAAAAAAATTAGACATATTTTAACAATCTGTCAAGAGTTACGGCCGTAATATCCAGTAGTTACGGCCGTAACTTGGCTTCGTCAATTTGCTCACTGGTTGCTTTGAGAGTTACTTTTCAGCCCAGAATTTCTCAGACTTTGCGTTTTTGCCCCAAATCTTCTTCGGATGATAACTTTTGATATATAACTCTGATTTTGAATCCGCAAAGACTGCCGAATTCGTCTCGGAAAGCCCTACAACATGAATATATCAAAATTTCAACAACGAGAATTTAATAAACATGTTATTTCTTGAGTAAATCAGTTATTCAATCCGATTAAGACTAGATTTACATCATCATCCGATAAAAATAAAATTATTAAAAACTAATTAATTAAAAGCAAAAAATGAGTAGATTAGCTCAATTATGGGTGATATTTATCGATACAAACCATGGATAAGTGTATAAAACTGACACTTATCACCCCGCACCTTGTTAGGGACTCCAAGGATCACCCGACCGAATCGGCCTTGAATATGATAGCCTCCGACCGACCCTTTCTGAGCCATCAGCTTGAACAGGTGGTTCATCTCCAATGGCGAAGGAAGGCGGTACAGTCGGTGACCGTCGAACAAGATAAGAGTGCAAATTATCTGGACCCAAGCATTTGGCGTCAACTGGAGTGGCGCCACGTTCCAAGCAGCCAGCAGATGGGAGACGGGGAACGACAAAGGGAATCGCAACCCTGCCTCCATGATCGCTTCACTCACGGCGACCATGCCCTCCGGAGGCTGATCGGCATGCTCATTCTCGGCCGGCACAAACAGATCCACATCTGAAGGGACATGAAACTTCGTCCTCCAGACGGCCAGATCCTTCCTGGTCGCCGAACTCCTGATTTGGCAAAGAGACCATAGAGATCGCTGCGCAACCCGAAATAGCGATCGCTTAGGAGGTTGATAAGGATTAGTGATCGAGTACTCCCGATAATTGAACTTAGGGGACAGACCGGCCAACCTCTCCATAATTTCAGCAAAGGCCAGATAGGCCCGGCCAAAAGCACTGTGCTGCTCCCAGTAGGCCCTAACCGCCAGATCTCTATCCATCTGCGAGCGTCTCCGCTCGACCGCCGCCTCCTTGGCGACGTCGGCTTCATTGGACAACACCTCGAGTTCCGCAGGGTCAATTCCGGCCCGAATAGCCTCAGCGGCCGTCTCCAGATGGAAATCTGCGGAGGATTCTCCCCGAACAGTCGATGCCCCGGTGGCGGAGCTGGTGCCCACTCCGTGTGAAGAAGATGTTCCAGTCATTCTCGAAGAAAAAGGAGAAAAGGAGTGTTCTTCTTACCCAAGATTGAATCGATCGACGATCGGCAGCAAAGTCTCCAGAAAAATCTTCAGCAAAAGTCTTCTTTTTCGATAAAACGCACAAGGGTTTTAACGCTGCAACCCTACACCTTTTTATAGGAGGTGGAAGGGACTCCCGTGCAATTAAGGAGAATATCGGGGGCCGAAAGTGCAACTGTCGCTATTAATGACTCCCTTGAAACCCATGTACGCGTCTTTTCAAGGACGCGTCAGGCGAGGAGTCATAAATGACCGTCGATCCCCCCCCCCCCAGCAGGAACCCGACACGTGTCCCGGAGACTTTTCCGCATCCGCTGCCATTTCCCACTCATTTCAGCGACTGACCAGGTCAGCTAAATTCAGAATCGAACAACTCAAAGATGATCTCTAGTTCAGTAAAATACAGAGTCACTCGTCAAAATTCAGCGATCACCAGCAGAACCACCTCACCCCACGTTTTCAACATAGGAGCGAGCTGGGGGGCAATTGTTGTGTCGAGATTTATTCACCTCGACAGGCGATCGACTTCAAGACCAAGCGACCGAGTCCTCAACCAATCAAGCTATGGCGAACTCGCCTAAACGAAGATACCAGACTACCTTCGGGTATCTAGCGATCGACTCCTAAAGCGATCGCCCTTTGGCACCTAGCGATCGACTCTGGTGCCCAGCTAAGAACGACCGTCCTATGCCCCGAACAGGGACCATCGTCCGTCAAAGTCCATGAAGACTGGATCTCAAAGCAGCGCCCATGTGCAGATCCGCGACAGGCGCCGCGTTTCATGGATCGTTGACCACAGCCTGTCACCACCTTATCACCTACCGACAGACCCGCCGAAAGATACAAGGTGGGACCACTCGTGATAGCGACTCAGACACATGCAGACTTCTTATTGGACCACACAGCTGGCTGCCAGCAACTCCTGCAGACTTTAAGGGAACCAGCCCATGTGCTAAAGACGATCGCCCGCTTATTATAATACAGCGGAGGCGATCGCCCGGCATCTCCAAGTGCTATAAATAGAGAACCTCCATCTACTGGAAAAAGGTTCAAGTCCTCTCAGTTGGCAACTACGTTGGCAAATACATACAACCATACATACTTTCAAGCTCTCAGCTTCGTCTCCCGAATCTACCTCAGGATTTCTCTCTCAGTACCTCTCAACCAGAAGACGGTCGGCAGAGGCACGAAGTCTCCACAGCGCAGATTCGAAGAGACTCACAAGTTCAGAAGCTCAAACATACAGCAGCTACTCACCGTGAGACACAGTCGATTTCTCACAGTCGTCACAGCTCATCAACGTTGTTACAAGAACTCACAGAGCATCACATCTGGTTCTCCCGGCAATCTTTACGCTCACCAGCTAAGATAACAAGGGTCTTTACACTCATTGTAATTGAACTCTTACATTAATACTTGTATCCCTGAATATTTGTATTAATAATATATCGCGAGAGCATTGAAGCCCGGGACTAACAACCCCGACAAATCTTGTGTTATTTACTTTTCCCATGGAAGTGTTCTCGTATTTGTTTGATATCCATCCATTCCAGTAATATCTATCTCCGGATAATATTTTGGGTAGCAACACATCTGATATACTTCAAAATCCTTGAATACAGCATATGCGAGGAATAGTCTGATGGCTTCTAATCTTGCAACAGGTGCATAGGTTTCATCAAAATCTATTCCATCACACTGTGCATATCCTTTAGCAACAAGTCTGGATTTATTCCTAACAACAGATCCATCTCCGTCACTCTTGTTTTTGTACACCCATTTAGTGCCAATGACCTTCTTATGATCTGGTCTGTCTGTTAGTTCCCAAACTTTATTTCTTTCCATTTGTTCAAGCTCTTCTTGCATGGCATTGATCCAAAAATAATCTTCCAAGGCTTGTTCTGTTGTCTTGGGTTCTATCTGGGACATGAAGCAAGAGAACATTGCCTTTCCTGCGGGTAGAGTAAACTATCTTTTCTTAACTCCATCTGTCAGCTTCCCAATGATTTGTTGGATTGGATGGTTTTTCAGACACTTGGGGATATCTTCTTCTTCAGGGTCTGTTCCCCATGTAGATTTGCTCTGGTGAATTTCCTCTCTGTCTGCATCAGCTTGGATCTGATCTCCTTGGTCTGCAACTGGATCAGCTACCGTCTTGTCATCTGCAGGTTGTGATCTGGTCTGGTCTGTAGATGAGTCTTTATCAGCTACGGATGGGTTTTCATCAGCGGCAACTGGATCAGGTAGGTTTGTTGATCCTGTCTGATCTGCAGTTGGGTCTTCAACAGCTACAGTTGGGTCTTCAGTCTTATCTGCAGATGAGTCCACTATTCCTGTTTCATGTACAATGACTTCTTCGAGGGTTGCAGATTTGAGCTTATTCTCAATTAGCTCAACTTGTTTCTTGTACTCAACAGTAGATTCATCAAATACAACATGAGGTGTTTCCTCCACAACTAAGGTTCTTTTGTTAAAGACTCTATATGCCTTGCTTCTTTGTGAGTATCCCATAAAGAGACCATCATCAGTTTTAGCATCAAAGGCATTTAGTTGAGTTTTACCGTTGTTGTAGATGAAACACTTACAACCAAAAATATGAAAGTAAGCAACAGTAGGTGTTCTGTTATTCCAAACCTCATAGGGAGTTTTGCCATGTCTCCCTACTATCATACTCCTATTCTGAGTATGGCAAGCTGTGTTGACAACTTCAGCCCAAAACCTCTTGGGCAGGTCTGCTTCTGCAATCATGGACCTGGCTGCTTCCTTTAGGGTTCTGTTTCTTCTTTCAGCAAAACCATTTTGCTGGGGGGTCCTGGCTGCAGAGAGCTCATGCTGGATTCCATTCTGATCGTTGTAATCAGTGATCGCCTTGTTGTGAAATTCTCCTCCTCTATCTGATCTGATCTTGATGATTGAGAGGGATTTCTCATTTTGGATCCTTCTCAACAGCTCAGGTAGCTTGATCAAGGTTTCACTCTTCTTATACAAGAAGATAATCCATGTGTACCTTGAATAGTCATCCACTACTACTAGTGCATGCTTTTTGCCACTTAGAGTCCTCGGCTTGATAGGACTAAATAGATCCATATGGAGTAGATCTAAGATCCTCGATGTGATGGTTGTAGGCTGGACCGGCTTGAATGATGCTTTGGTCTGCTTTCCTTTCTGACATGCATCACAAATAGCTTCCTTCTTGAATGCTTCCTATGGAAGTCCTCTGACCAGCTTCTGAGAACTAATCTTGTTGATGGCTTTGAAGTTCAGATGACATAATCTTTTGTGACACAACCATCCATTCTCAGCTATTGTCTTAGATAGAAAACAGGTATTGGGAGTTTCTGTGTTCCAATCTATCATATAGACATCTCTCCTTCTGAATCCTTGTAGCTTCACCTCTCCATATAGGATGTCTATCACCATACATTTCCAAATGGTGAAGACTGCTAGATTATTTTCATCGCAAAACTGGCTTATGCTCAGGAGATTATACTTGAGCCCTTTGACATAGTGAACTTTGGATATAATGATGTTTCCTCGGTGCAGCTCTCCAAAGCCCTTTGTTTGTCCTCTAGAGCTATCTCCAAAGGTTACGTCAGGACCTCTTTCTTTGGTGTATTTTGTCAGCATCTTCTTGTTCTCGGTCATGTGCCTCGAGCATATAGAATCTACAAACCATTCTTCACCTCTAAAGTTTGAATTTGCGAATATGTGGTAGTAGTCCTTTTACCTTTTCTGCAATCATACAAGCAGAGATTTAGGTACCCAAATCTGTGTGGGTCCTCTAGGGTTAAATGGTTTCCTGGAGAATTGATTTCTCCTTGGATTGTGGAAATTGTTATTATCACCCTTATAAGGTGTGTAAGGTCTGGGTCTGTATCCTCTGTTAGGATTGTATACCGGATATGCCTCAAAATATTGGTAGTGTGGGCCATTTCTAAACCTTGGTTGAGACCATTTATTAAATCTTTGAGGTCTCCACACTTGTTCATTTTGAAAGTTAGGATAACCTTGAGGTTTCCACTTGCCTCTCCCATTTTGAAATCTGTTTTTGGGGAGTTTTTGATAATAATGGGCATGTTGTCTGGGCTGCGGCTTCTGCCTTGGCCATTGCCTAGTCGCTTGTCTAGGTGGCTACCTTGTATACCCTGGCTGCAGCCTAGACTTGTGACTCGGCTGTTGCCTATTTTTAAATACTGGATTGTATATGGGCTCAGCAGACGAGACAATTGTTTCTCCCTTGATGAAAGTGGTTTTAGAACTAGAGGGAGTGTGAGGATCATATCCAAGGCCTGATCTGGAATATAGTGGCCTCTTATTAGTACACAGTTCGTCCAGAGTTAGAGACGCCTTCAAGGAGGTTATTTCCTGCGCCTGAGTCTTACTTACCTGAGTCAGTTTAGTAAATTCATCTTTGACATGAGTAACTGCAGCTGATTTTTCACTATTCAAAACAGTTAATCTTTGTATCTCAGCTGTAGTGACATCAGCCTGGTTTTTCAAGTTAACTGCAGCCTGGTTTTCAAAATCACATTTTACTTTATTCAATTCTAGGCTGAGTTTTTCAAAATCATTTTTCAGCTGCCTATTCTCATCTTGCAGCTGAGTCTTCTCAGCTGATACAGATAGGTGTGCAGATTTTAGTGTCTCAAAATCCTTAAGTAGCTGATTTACAGATTCGTGTAAATCCATATTTTGTGACATGGCTGAACTATTATTTGAAACAGAGGGTTTTGATGTTACCTCTTCATCAGCTAGGTTGGCCATCAGTCAATCATACTCTTCATCATAATCAGAGAAGAATCCGCTGCTTGATTCTACACGCTCTTGATCTTCTCCGATGAGGGCCTTCCTTCGGTCTTCTTTTCTGCTCACCTCCTTCTTGCTCTCGTCCTTCTTAAGATCAGGACAGTCGATTTGAATGTGTCCTATCTTATGGAAGTTGTAACACTCCACCTTCCAGCTTTCGGCTTTTTGGTTTCTTTTGGGATTCTCCTTATAATTCTTCTTGTATTCGGAGTAGTTCTTCTGGAAGTTGCTGAACCTCTGCATTATGAACGCCACTTCTTCCTCAAAATCTAATGGATTTGGAGGCTTTACATCAGATAAGCTCTTGGCGGGGGACTCGGCCTCAAAGGCTATTCCCTTCTCTGCAGGCTCGGTTGATGATGAACTTGGGAGCTCGAACTCATAAGCCTTCAGGTCGGAGAACAGCTCTTGGATCTTTATTTTATTAAGATCCTTGGATTCTCTCATGGCCACTGCCTTCATGCTCCATTCAGGATTGAGAGATCTTAGGACTTTCAGCGCCATTTCCCGGTTGCCATAAGATTTACCAAGGGAGTTGATCTCATTGATGATCTCAGTGAACCTTGTGTCCACTTGGTCTATTGATTCGCCATTCTTCATTTTGAAGTTGTCAAATTTTTGAGTAGCAATTGACAACTTGTTCTCTTTGATTAGCTCTGTTCCCTCACACAATAAGGCTAATGTGTCCCAGATTTCCTTAGCATTTTTGCAGTTTTTGATCTTGACCATTGTTGATTTGTCAAGAGTTTGGTACAGCACGTCTCTGGCCCGGTTGTCAAGGTTGGCCAGCTTTCTTTCTTCGGGGGTCAGATCTGTCCTCTTCTTTGGGATCTTCTCTGGCTTCCCTGCTGCAATCTCCTCGGGAGTGTTGTCCTTCTCGAAGGTGAATGGACCATCCTCTATGATGCACCACATGTCATCATGGATTGAAGATAAGTGTGTCTGCATCCTTATCTTTCAAAGATCATACTCGTCAACTGAAAACACAGGTAATCTAGAATGCATGTGTTCCATTTTATAATGAGAGTTAAAAAAATATATATCCTTGATATATGGATCTGGTTCATGAAATAAATGAACCAACCTCTCCGATACCACTTGTAGGTCACAAGTCATCCAGGAATAAGTCTAGATGGGGGGTGAATAGACTTATTGAAACTCTTAAACTCTTTTTCACGAAGAGTAAGTTTTTCAGCTGATAGATATGCAAATGACTTAGAGTCGTTTGTTCTCAATACGTGCGGAAGTCAGCTGATGACGAATACAAAACAACCAATGAAACACTTAACAATGAATGCATCAGTTAAAGTATGATGCTATAAAACAGTAAAATATGCAGTCAGTTATAGTGGTCTCAGAGGTGGGGTAATCCTCTACTAATCCACTTTTCTCCAAATCAATTGGAGATGAATTCACTATAATTGTCAACCAGTGATAAAGATTACAGTGATTTAACCAAATTACAATAGCTTCCAGCCAGTGGAAATCCTTGCCGTTGCAACTCCCTTGACTGCCTTGCACCTCTTGATCCACGATCCTTGGATGACTTTACAGTCTTGAACTTCAACCAGTGAAGTACCCCGAACTCAGGATTAAAGACACGAGTTTTTGTCTTCTTCAACTAAGAGCTTCTTCAAATATGAACTTTTGAGAACTGCTCTTTTCACGATGCTATAGTTCGCTTTTTGATTGCTTTGATTGCTTGAGATTTTGTTCGCACCGGTGTTTGCTCAACTTCAAATCTTCGGATATATATAGGTGTTGATGCTTGAGCATTCTTCATAGCCGTTGCAAATCTTGTAAGAAATCCGTCCATTGGAGAAATAGACTTCTTTGTTTACTTTTATGAACATTGCAAGGCTGGATTCCCATATTTTAATCCATCGTTCGACCGTTGTGAAGAATTTGCATGAGAGGCGCCATATCTTTTGAATACAATAAGATTAAAGTCCTCAGTGGTAGGCCTGGATGAATTATTTAATTCATATCATTGCGGGAATCTCTCCAATATGTCTCTTCATGCTTGCATGTGACTTTTCGTAATATTTGACTATTCAACGCATGCTGACGTGGACTTGGAGTACTTGGTTGATCTCAAGTTGGCTGATGTACAGTCATCTTCTCTGCAGTTTGGACTTCTCTGATGGCGACTGTTTGAGACTCGCCTGATCAGATGACTTGTCTGAGGTCACTTGACTGCAGTCTGGTCAAACATCTCTGATGAACTTTTGTTGACCAGAACTTCTCTGACTTGACTCGGATGTACTTCTCTGATGAACTTAGTTGTACCTTTGTACTTAGCCGATTTGAGCATAACTTATCTTGGCCTATAGAAGATACTCATTTGGTTCTTCTTTACATTTTGCCAAGTATTAAACTTAACACACTTTGGCCTATAGAAGATACTCATTTGGTTATTCCTTACATTTTTTTAAAGTATTAAACATTTGAATTACATTAATCACATCATCAAAATCTAACAAGTATTCCTAACATATATATCAATATGTTATCATCTTCTTCAACAAGCTCCATGAAATACCAAAGACTACAACACTTTCATATATATCATCATACAAAGTAAATAATGACAACAACATCAAGAATTCAAAAATGAAGAGAGGGATTAACCAACATACCTCAAGAAGAAAAACACCACAATCACACACCACAAGAATCAACAATAACTTCAAGTCTCATACTCCAATCCATGCCTCCAAGCTCACCATCAAGTTTAGAGGGTCTGGAAATCATTTAGAAGTGCAAAGGGATGGTTTCTCGGGAGAGAAACTCAACTTGGTTCGTGCGGAAATTAAAGACCTATTCTTACTTTATAACCTGCCCAACTCATTGCGGCCACTAGCCACTAAGCAGAACGTGCGTTAGCTCCTATAACATATGCTAACTGACCTTGATAGCGTACGTTATCCTGTTTCTGAGGCTACTGCCACACTTCTTATAATGACCTACTTACGCAAAGCCCATGCCATATCGTTCGTTATATAGACGTTGACTTGCTACAGTAACCAAGTAACCTACGTGGTGTTCCTTAGTTAACGTACCTTAATATCCATAGCGTACACAACATCACAATATTAATGTACGCAATGCATAGTCCAGAGGCCACATCTTTTTGCAACAGGTATCCTTACGTATGTAACATGCCTCCTCCAATGTACATAAACCTCATGCTCCATTAACGTACGTAATACTGACAACATAACGTATGTTAATCCCTTCGTTGACTCGCTTGTCTGCACCCCGAGCCAAAAGATGTTGACCACCGGACCCACCTATCGGCCACAGTCCGAATCCTGTCCGACATGTTCTTACATACGTTAATTCTCTCTATTAATGTACGTAGGCCTTGCACATTAGCGTGCACTAAGTCCTTACATTAGCGTATGTTAATCAGGCTATACTTAGCCAATTCCAACTGTCCATGTCTGTTGTCTCAACATACTGAATATGTCTATGTGATATACTGAATATGTATACTGATTCCAATAATATTCTCATACGATATACATGATACACAATATCCTCAAGTATAATTGTCGACCAGCTACAGCAATTACATCAGTACAACTGTCTGAATCCTCATAATATTTTATCCAGATTCCACATTACGCAATACAACTCGGATAAAATAAAATTAAACCACTATAGTATAAATTCAAGATATTATATTCTACCCCACTTAAAATAAACTTTGTCCTCGAATCTTGCAATCGTGTCACAAACAACAGCTCAACCAAAAATATCTAAAAATCGTCACGAAAGTGATCAACCACCACAAGCGAATAATCAAAACAGTATACTTGTAGGTGCATGAAGTCGATGATCTCCCGTGATACTAGAAAATGACTACACTTTCAAAGTCTCAACATATACACAAACACAACTGACACAAGCCTCGATAAAATCCAACAAAATGCCAATAACGAAATTATGGTAATTTTAAAAAATATCTCGAAACTTTTGAAAACTCCAAAAATCGCTTGACTCAAAATTCAGGAAAATCATTTTATCAAAGTCAAGCTACTATCGCACCGATAGAGCCATATAACACACATGCCCAGGTTTCACAAAACCCAAAGCTCCGATACCATATTTTGCAACACCCCTAGAGCCATCCGTGAATATTATAGCGTTGTGGATCCCGCACCAGAACCCACAAGGCTAAAGTATATTTTCACAATCATTTCAAACACGCCAAAAAGGCATATGACGGTGTTATCTTCCAAAATACTCAAGACTATACAAAATTCAATTACCAAATACCTTCATAAAATATCATTTGAAAGCACAAGGCCAAACGTTTAGTCTTGGCACCCTAATAGATGCGATTCGGGTTATTGGTGAGTAAGTGTCGAAGAAATCATATCCTTCTCTTTGTTTAAACCCTTTAGCAACCAGCCGGGTTTTAAACTTATCAGGTTCCATCTGCTTTGTATTTCTTCCTTAGAATCCACTTGAATCCTAAATGTTTACAACCTGGTGGAAGATCAACCAACTTCCAAGTATGATTTTGCATAATGGATTCCATTTCATTATTAATTTCTTCTTCCCATAGTGGTCCATATGGACTGGACATGGCCTCCTTGATAGAACTAGGCTCATCATCCAACATGAAAGTGATAAAATCATGTCCAAATGATTTAGCCATTTTTACTATTTTACCACATCTCGATTCTACATTTTTCGATGCTTCAACACTCGGTGTAGACTTCATCGCAATCTCATACGTTCTTTTCTTATAACAATATTCAGCACTATCTTTTCAAGGAAAGATATTTTCGAAGAATGTAGCATTTCTTGATTCTATCGTAGTATCCTCAGTAATTTCAGAATTTTCTGACTTGTGTACTAAAAGTTTGTACGATATATTGTCGTATGCATATCCAATAAAAGACACAATCAATCATCTTAGGTCTGATTTCTACTTGTTTAGGTTCTGATTTTGCTACCTCAGCCAAACACCCACACACTTTGAGGTATTTATAAGATGGTTTACGATTTTCCACATTTCGTAGGGTGTCTTATCTTTATCTTTACTAGGTATCTTGTTCAATATGTGGTTGGCTGTTAAAATAGCTTTCCCCCACATATTCTCAGGTAATCCAGAATTGATCAACATGGCATTCATCATTTGCGTTTAGTGACACCATTAGACTGTGATGCATACGTTGCAGTCGTTCGATGAATTATGCCTGATTCAGCACACAATTCTTCAAAAGGTGCAACATATTATCCACCTTTATCACTTCAACCTATTTTGATCTTTTTGCCAAGTTGAATTTCAACTTCAACTTTATAGTTTTTAGCTTCTATAGCTTCAACTTTGCTTCTTAACAAATATAAGTAGCAATACCGGGTGCAATCATCAATGAAAGTAATGGAATAATTACCACCTCTAGTTTGATCTGTTTTTAAATCACACCCATCAGTATGAATTAAACCTATAGATTCACTACACCTTTCTACCGAACGAAAAGGTAATTTAGCCATTTTGGCTTCAACACAAACTTCACTTCTTTTGTGAATCAACTTTTGAAGTTGGAATTAATTCCAAATTCATAAGTCGTTTTATCGTATTTAGATTTACATGTCCTAATATAATATGCCATAAATCAGAATGCTCAAGCATATAAGCAGAAGAAGAATCTTTCTCAGTAATACTTGGTTGGTTACACGGCACACAACCATTACATTCATCTTAAATAGACCAAAATCAAGATATCCACGGCCTAAAAATTGACAAAACTTGCTAAGTACAAACTTCTTTGCCTCAAACACTAGTCTAAAGCCATGTTTCACCAACAGTTAGCCAGAGACCAGATTCTTGCGGATTTCCGGGACATGCAGCACATCCTTCAGCATCAGTTCCTTTCCAGAAGTTAATTTCAGAACCACATTTCCAATTCCAGTGATCTCAGAAGACGAGGAATTTCCCGTACACAGCTTCCTACCAGTTGTAGGGGTATAAGTGGAAAACATTTCCTTGTCGCCGCAAACGTGATGAGTGGCTCCAGTATCAATGAACCACTCTCTTGGGTTTTCGATCATATTTGCCTCAAAAACTATACCACCTTTGTCGGAATCATAAAACTCCTCGACAACATAAACATGATCTTCTGGTGCATCAAACACCATTGCACACATATCGAAATTATTAAGTTCTTCTGGCACAGGACTGCGTTCAGCAGGGTGGGCTCTTTACTGTTAGTAATATAATTTGTTAGATTTTGATGATGTCATATCTGTATTCAATTTTCTTCAAATGTATGTACTTGGCATTGTAAAGAAGAACTAAATGAGTATCTTCTATAGGCCTTTAAAAGATTAGGCTAAGTATTGATCATGTTAATCAATAGAAATTTGGCTAAGTATAGAATAGGAATATTATCAGCCGAGGTTTTGGCCGATAAAACATCAGATACGGTTCGGTCAAAAGAAAACATCGGAGAGATTTGACCAAGCCAGAAGTACAGCTGAATATCTCATAAGACAATTGTGGCTATAGTACATAACAGTCAAAATATCAGCCGAGTTCTGGTCAAAACATAATGTCAGTCGAGGTTTGACCAAGTGAATAGCAGCCAACTTTCAAAGACTAAATATCAGACAACTTTTATCCCGATAGTTCATATAAGAGACGTTTGACCATTCACATCAGAGAGGTTTGACTTAAACATCAGAGTGGTTTGACCAAACACATCAGAGAGGTTTGACCAAAAGGAAAACATCAGCTGAAGTTTACTACATACGATATATCAGCCAAGTTTTAGATATCAACTGTCCACGTCAGAAAATGTTGAAAAGTCAACAATGATGGAAAGTCGACTACAAATCACGAAAAAGCCAAGGTGACAAAGTGATTGATTCCCGGAATTCAAGGAATAGAATATTCATCGAGATTCGCACTCTGAAAACTTTTTAAATATAGTAATCAAAGAAAAGCGACGCAACGGGAAGAAACATCTTCAAATGGTCAGATTTGAAGAAAGGAATAAAGTCGTTCAAAGAGATAAAAATATAAACAATGAAGTCCAATCTCCAACGGACAGAATTGTTACAAGATGCAATGGCTATGAAGATCCCAAGATCGTACTATAAATATCTGATGAAAGATTGAGCAGAAGTACGATGCGAACAATACTTACAAGGCAAATAAAGCAATCAAAGCAATCAAAGCAAATCTATAGCATCATGAAGAGCAGATTCTAAAGTCATATTCAAGAGAAGCTCTTTAAGTTGGAGAAGACAATACTCTTTGTAATATCCGCAATTTCGATTTTCGGTAATTTTATTTTTTGGCGGAAGTCCATCTTAGAAACTCTATTGTGACCATTTCGTCATTCTGAGAATGATTAATTCTATACTTTTTGTCATCCGAGTTTGTTTCGGTGTTGTTTTATTGAGTTCCGTGTTCTTAAGCGACTTTTTCAAGTATGAGTTCAACTTTCTAAAATCACCATAAATTCTTGGAAACCCCAAAAATTCTGAATCTTTCCATAATTATATATCATAAAGTTAACTTTCCAATGGTTCAAACGGTGAGTCAATCGGAGTCCGGGCGAAGGAATTATGGTCGAAATAGTTAAAAGTGCACCGTGTGCCTTTTGATGCTGGAGTGGGCTGTGCCGCGGGCCGCGGCCCCTGCTGGCCGTGCCGCAGCACTAAGCCAGTGCTGGGCAGTTTTTTTTTGCCGTGGGACGCGGCACACTCAGCCCGTGTCGCGGCATACAGTGCAGATTACCCTATTTCTGCGGATTTTGTGAGGATCAAGCTCATTTCATCATTTTTTCCTTCTTCTTCTCCTCTTTGGGCGATTTGTGGGCGATTTTTGGGTGGTTTATCTCAGGGGAATTCATCTTATTCAAGTTCTTGGTGTGTATTAACAACATCAAATCCTTGTTCTTCGTCGGATCGAGGTAATTTCTTGAAACCTCCTAGGGTTGACTTTCGAGATTTCTTTCCAATCTTCATTGTTCATCCGATTTTGATGAATCGGTTGATGTTATTGAACGTTATTAATCATGTTCTATGGGTAGTATATCCGTATTTTGAGTTTGTTCAACTCGATTGGTGATTCGAGTGTTCTTGGGAATTATCAAACATTGAGTGTTCGATTAAATGTCCCAATGAGTTTCCCTTCGATAGTTTGTCGGGATTTCCATTGTTATTGGCCTTAATTCTCGTTGTGATCGTATCTTTGTTGTGTTTGCCGGAGGATTATAGGTATACAAGGATTCCGGTCGAGATCCCCCATTGTTTCGCGCGCTTTGGACTTGAGGCGAGTATCTCGTCTATAATCTTTATACTTTGAGAATGTGGCGTGTCGTAAATTTAACGTGGACTTGATAGTGATCGAACGTTTAACCGTAACTTACTTTAAATGAACAATTTGATTCAATGAAAGTAAATACGAATGTAAATTGAAATTCTTGTAGAATGATAACCACCATTTCATGTGTATTGTGTTCGAGATGGATATTTAGAAGTGAGTAGTTATCCGAGGAATCATGAAATGTTTGTATTGTTCACTTTTAAGAATGTTTACGAAATGATGGTGTGACGTGAATGTTATACCCTTTGAAAGTGTTGGTTGCATTAACTTATGATTTTACGTGTGTGTAATTATGGCGAATGTTATACCCTTGTTATTGCGAAATCGGTGAATTGAGATATTGACCGGATAGGGACCCGTGTGGCCTCCGGCGGCGCGTACTTGCGAGTACGGCTAGTTGCTATGATTTGCCTATAAGGTTATCGAATCGGGTAGGTCTGGATAGGGATACGATAATCGTTACTTGCGAGTGCGATGTCGCGATAACTTGTGGGCGTGTTTGAATGATGTTTAACCGGGTAGGGACCCGTGAGGCCTCCGGAGGTTCGTACTTGCGAGTACGGCCAGTTTATATGATTTGACCATAAGGTTATCTAATCGGGTAGGTCCAGAGAGGGCTCCGAGAATCGTTACTTGCGAGTAAGATGTCAAGATAACTTATGGGTGGATTGAGTTTGTTTTTGATAACTAATCCGGGTTGGGTCTCATCGAGGCCCCGGAGGTGATTTGAGTATTTGACTGGATATCTCTAAACTGTGAATGAATGAATCTTGGATTTCGGTTATATTGGTGATTGTGGTTCCGCCTTTGAGGCTCATTTGTGAATTGAACCATCTATATGATTTTGATAGAAAACCCCTTTTGAAAAGGAGAATTACAAATCTTTTCATGATTTTACACTGAGACCCCCGATATCCTCATTTATTCTTCAAATGTGTTTTGGAGTTATATTTATGGTCCTCCTTGATAGGAACTATTTTCGAAAAGACTTTAGACTCCGGGATCGTGTTACTACCTTGTTATAAGGTTATTTTCATAATGGTTGTATTCTTGATGTATAACTTTATAGCTTGGTTACTTGCTAGCGATTCCATCGCTAACCCCTCGTTGGGGATTTTATTTTTTATTCCAGATGTTCTGACTGGAGAGTGAGCAACCACAGGAACGGCTCGGAGGATGATGTAAAGCAGCGATACTAGTCACAGTTGTAGTCGGTTGTCCGTCAGTGATCTGTCGGTCTGAGTTTTCCTTGTCATCCTTGATGGGATGGACATTTTATGTATTATGAGATCGAGTTGTATTTTGATTTATCAGATGTACGGATATGTTGTTTTTTGAGAGACCTAATCGGTCTACGGTATTATGTTTTGGTCGAATTGACCGCATGTGGGTTTTGTTTTGTAGTTTCTTGCCTGGTAGATCCTTGCGGAAAGGAGTCTACGGCATGTAATATCCCTGAGTGGATTGGGGGTGTTACATAAATGGTATCGGAGCTTTGGTTGTGGAAACCTAGGCTGTCGGGTCAAGTTGTGTTTGTTGAGTTTTGTCTTGTCGGATTTTATCTGACTGAGTCGTTTTGCAACGCGTCGTCTGAGTTTGTTGGTCGTGATTAGTATCGTGGGGCGATCATCATCTTCATGCGACTTGTGGATGTAAGTCTCCCTTCTTTGTGTTGTGCCTCGTGTGACATGAGCTACTTGTATGATTAGTTGTTGAGTGATGGAATCTTTTTGTGGATTTTGATTTCGTGATATGTGGGTACTCGACTCTCATATTTTATTTATATGAGAAGCGGTGTCGCTGCTAATGTATTTTCGAACTATATTTTATCCGCTGTGTGAGTTCTTTCAAAATGACTTTCAGTATTTTGCAAACTGAGTTTTAGTTCGTAAAACCAATTCTCTAAATCGAGTTTTGGCATTTTGGCCTTGAATGTTTTATGACGGTTTGATAAATGATTTTGTGAGTTTTGGGAAATACTACCGTCATCGGCCTTTTGGTGTATTTTGAAATGGTTTTGTAATCGGTTTTTAGCCTGGTGGGTTCTGGCGCGGAATCCACGACATGTAATATTATCGACTTTTTGTTTTCCAGTAAAAGACATGTAATGTCTTGATTTTGAACGATTTGATGCGTGTAATACGAGGTGGTTAAGCAAATGTTTATACGTGTGAGTTTTGGGCATTCTGGCCTATTAAATTTCTGAAAACCTTGAGTATCTTAGAAAATAAATTTTGAAACGTACTTTTCAAATGGATTATTTTCTCGCGTTATTTTCAAGATGCCTACTAGTGCCACTGTAGGTTTCAAATATATTCCACTTGAAAGACCAAAATATTTTGAGATATTTTCAAAGATTTAGAAATGTATTTGCTTAGACCAGAGGGTCAAATATTTCTGAAAGTTTTTCACTAAAAGAAAAGTGTCCTCATTCTTATCAAATGCAAGATGTTTTTTTCAAGGTCTCGATAACGATGTTTGTACTACTTTTTGAAAGGTGATACTCAAGATTAACTGGTATTTCCAAAATTATTCTCAAAAATGTGGTTTTCGTTTTTAAAACCTATCATTCCTGTTTGCGGTCCGGGAATGTATCTATGATGTTCGCATTATTGTTATAATGTTAGCTCCCGAGTAGGATCGAATTGGTGGCGTGAACGTTGAATCATTTGCCACGCATTTGTTGTGTTAGCCCTCTGTGAGAGGTGAGATGTTGGTATTGAATGTTGTCGCTTTGTGGTGATTTGCGTGTTATCACACCCGTGCGAGCTGTTAGAACTTGAGTTTGTATGATTGTGTACATACGTGGTTGTTTCGTGATGTTTAGTAATTGTATGCTGGTTATCGTTCGGGCCGTTGTAATCATCGAATGATGCCGTTGTTGTTGTGATTTTTGTATGTGTTGATATGTTATGCTGAGTTGGCATCTCCAGTATGTTGTTTGCAATGTTATGTTCCATTATATCTAGCATTTGTATATTCGGTATGCCGAGCCGAGGTGTTTCAACCGTGATGTGCCGGGGCATGCACGTGCAAATTGTCCTTCCCCGCTAGTAGCAGATTACAAGTGTGGACTCGAAGGACACAGCATCCATTTTGCGAATTAGTTACCAAGTCTGACGGGGTACGAGCTTTGGCAAAGATATCAGGATCGGCTCTGAGAGGCCCATGAAAGATGTTTCTGTCGGTTTCTTTTTATGTTGTTACCTTACTTCCGTTGTTGTGAGTCGCGGGGACAACATTTCTTTTATGAGAGGTCGAATGTAATACTCGTATTATTTTTGACTTCTGCATTTTCTGTTTCCCAATTCTATCGACTCGCTCGTGTTCGTTTATACTTTTTGAACTTGTTTGGTATCTCGGTTGCCATCGTTCGAACGGGTTGCGACCTTATTTCGGATCAATCTTTTTATCGTTGTGAATTTTCCGATTCGGTTCGATTCTTGTGAACCTTGTCTGAAATTAACGTCTTTCAGATCTACAAGTTATTTTAATGTCTTGAGTTGAAGTATGAACTTCAGAGTCGTTGTTTGACCGTTGATGCTCGATCGTTGTTTTTCGATCGTTATTGTTCGATCATTGTTGTTCGGTCGTTGGTGTCCGATCGTTTTTGTCCGATCGTTGTTGTTTGATCATTGTTGTTCGGTAGTTGTTGTTCGATTATTATTGTTCAATCGTGGTTGTCTGATTGTTGTTGTCTGGTCTCGTACTGTGAAGAATTGTCGTTCACCGTTAGTCAGCTGCTTCGAGTGTGGCCAGGTGGATCACCGAGCTATGCATTGCGATACGGTAGCTAAGAGGTTTGGATATCAAGTTTGCATCTATGCTCCGAAAGGACACGGAGATGCCTAGTGTGGCTGTGAGGATTTCGGCGTAGTCCGAATTTTTTTTTGTGATTGTCCTTGTGGATCGTTTGGGTATATTTTCTGTTTTCTTGACTGTGCATGTTTTCTTATATTGGTACCTCTTTCTTTGTGACTGTTCGGATAATTGACTCGATTGTACTATCTGTTTAATGACGCTTGTCACTTGTTGATTTTATTATGTCTCTGCCTATGGCGTTGTGATGGTCGTCGTGGAGCGTGTTTTCACGTCGTATGTTTCTTTGCGTTGCTTGTAACATTTTGCCGTTGGGCGTGAGTTTTTGGTTCGTGTGTATCTAGTTGAGATTTCCTGGCGGGATATTGATTCTCCCTACTTGTTTTAAGTTTCGGGACGAAACTTCTTTTAAGGAGGGTAGTATGTAATATCCGCAATTTCGATTTTCGGTAATTTTCTTTTTTTGCCGTAAGTCCATCTTAGAAACTCTATTGTAACCGTTTCGTCATTCCGAGAATGATTAATTCTATACTTTTTGTCATCCGAATTCGTTTTGGTGCGTTTTATTGAATTCCGTGTTTTTAAGCGACTTTTTCAAGTATGAGTTCAACTTTGAAAAATAACCATAAATTCTTGGAAAACCCAAAAATTCTCAATCTTTCCAGTATTATATAGCATCAAGTTAGATTTCCAATGGTTCAAACGGTGAGTCAATCGGAATCCGGACGAAGGAGTTATGGTCGAAATAGTTAAAACTGCACCGTGTGGCTTTTGATGCTGGAGCAGGCTGTACCGCGGGCCGCGGGCCCTGCTGGCCGGGACGCGGCCCCTGCTGGCCGGGCCGCAGCACTAAGCCAGTGCTGGGCAGTTTTTTTGGCCGTGGGACGCGGCACACTCAGCCCGTGCCGCGGCACACAGTGCAGATTAACCTATTTCTACGGATTTTGTGAGGATCAAGCTCATTTCATCATTTTTCCTTCTTCTTTTCCTCCTTGGGCGATTTTTGGGCGGTTGATCTCAGGGGAATTCGTCTTATTTAAGTTCTTGGTGTGGATTAACAACATCAAATCCTTGTTCTTCGTCGGATCGAGGTAATTTCTTGAAACCTCCTAGGGTTGACTTTCGGGATTTCTTTCCAATCTTCGTTGTTCATCCAATTTTGATGAATCGGTTGATGTTATTGAACGTTATTAATCATGTTCTATGGGTATTATATCCGTATTTTGAGTTTGTTCAACTCGATTGGTGATTCGAGTGTTCTTGGAAATTATCAAACATTGAGTGTTCGATTAAATATCCCAATGAGTTTCCCTTCGATAGTTTGTTGGGATTTCCATTGTTATTGGCCTTAATTCTCGTTGTGATCGTATCTTCATTGTGTTTGCTGGAGGATTATAGGTATACAAGGATTCCGGTCGAGCTCCCCCATTGTTTCGTGTGCTTTGGACTTGAGGCGAGTATCTCGTCTATAATCTTTATACTTTGAGAATGTGGCGTGTCGTGAATTTAACGTGGACTTGATAGTGATCGAACGTTTAACCGTAACTTACTTTAAATGAACAATGTGATTCAATGAAAGTAAATACGAATGTAAATTGAAATTCTTGTAGAATGATAACCACCATTTCATGTGTATTGTGTTCGAGATGGATATTTAGAAGTGAGTAGCTATCCGAGGAATTGTGAAATGTTTGTATTGTTCCCTTTTAAGAATGTTTACTAAATGATGGTGTGACGTGAATGTTATACCCTGTGAAAGTGTTGGTTGCATTAACTTATGATTTTACGTGTGTGTAATTGTGGCGAATGTTATACCCTTGTTATTGCGAAATCGGTGAATTGAGATATTGACCGGATAGGGACCCGTGAGGCCTCCGGCGGCGCGTACTTGCGAGTACGGCTAGTTGCTATGATTTGCCCATAAGGTTATCGAATCGGGTAGGTCTGGAGAGGGCTCCGAGAATCGTCACTTGCGAGTGCGATGTCGCGATAACTTGTGGGCGTGTTTGAATGATGTTTAACCGGGTAGGGACCCGTGAGGCCTCCGGCGGCGCGTACTTGCGAGTACGGCCAGTTTATATGATTTGACCATAAAGTTATCTAATCGGGTAGGTCCAGAGAGGGCTCGGAGAATCGTTACTTGCGAGTAAGATGTCAAGATAACTTATGGGTGGATTGAGTTTGTTTTTGATAACTAATTCGGGTTAGGTCTCATCGAGGCCCCGGAGGTGATTTGAGTATTTGACTGGATATCTCTAAACTGTGAATGAATGAATCTTGGATTCCGGTTATATTGGTGATTGTGGTTCCGCCTTTGAGGCTCATTTGTGAATTGAACCATCTATATGATTTTGATAGAAAACCCTTTTGAAAAGGAGAATTACAAATCTTTTCATGATTTTACACTGAGACCCCTGATGTCCTCATTTATTCTTTCAAATGTGTTTTGAAGTTATATTTATGATCCTCCTTGATGGGAAATATTTTCGAAAAGACTTTAGACTCGGGGATCGTGTTACTACCTTGTTAAAAGGTTATTTTCATAACGGTTGTATTCTTGATGTATAACTTTATAGCTTGGTTACTTGCTAGCGATTCCATCGCTAACCCCTCGTTGGGAATTATTTTATTTATTCCAGGTGTTCTGACTGGAGAGTGAGCAACCATAGGATCGGCTCGGAGGATGATGTAAAACAGCGATACTAGTCATAGTTGTAGTCAGTTGTCCGTCAGTGATCTGTCGGTCTGAGTTTTCCTTGTCATCCTCGATGGGATGACATTTTATGTCTTATGAGATCGAGTTGTATTTTGATTTATCACATATACGGATATGTTGTGTTTTGAGATACCTAATCGGGCTACGGTATTATGTTTTGGTCGAATTGACCGCATGTGGGTTTTGTTTTGTAGTTTCTTGCCTGGTAGATCCTTGCGGAAAGGAGTCTACGACGTGTAATATCCCTGAGTGGATTGGGGGTGTTACACTCTTGTCTTAAAGTTTGAGTAAGGGGTACTTCCTTGAACGATGTTCTTGAAAGTAAAAGGTTGTACAACATCCACGGGTTCTTGGTTGGAAGGTGATAGGCAGCTTGCGAGTTGTTGAGGCATCCAAGGATTTCCGATCAGGAGGTGTTAAGCAACCAAGGGAAGTTGTTGCAATGGCCATGGGTTTCCACTGGTTAGAAGCTCTTGTGACCGATTCATTGTAACATTCACTGGTTGAAAAGTTATAGTGAATTTAGCTCTAACTGGTTTAGAGATGAGTGGATTAGTAGAGAATTGCCCCACCTCTAAAACTACTATAAAAGTGCTATGTGATTTACTACTTTATCATCATATTTAACTGCTGCATACATATTACATGTTCCATTTAAAAAGTCAGTTTTTCTTCCGCAAACCATTTTACAGCTGACAAAGCTATCTGCATTAATATCAGACTAGTAACATCAGTTGCAGTGCGTATCAGCTGTTTTTTTTTTTTTTTTGAAAACTGCTATTTAAGCGAAAGTTTTATAAGTTTATTCACCCCCCTAGACTTATACCTGACGACTTGTGACCTACAAGTGGTATCAGAGAGGTTGGTTCAATTTTACAGAACCAGATCCATGTACTTGAGTATATACACTTAAATCTGTCATTATAATAGAAGACATGCAACACATGCCCTCTAGACTACCTATTTTTTCTGTTGATGAATTTGATCTTTGGAAAATAAGAATGCAGGCTCATCTATCATCCATCCATGATGATATGTGGTGTATAATCGAGGATAGTCCCTTCATCTTCCTGATAACACAGAAGAAGAAATTGCAGCCGGGAAGCCAAAGCAGATTCCCAAGAGAAGAACAGAGATGACCACTGAAGAAAGGAAGCTGGTAAATCTTGACGACCGGGCCATAGACATCCTGTATCAGACTCTTGATAAAGCCACCATAGTGAAAATCAAGAACTGTAAAAATGCCAAAGAAATATGGGACACATTAGCTGTAATGTGTGAAGGAACCGAGCTAATAAAGGAGAACAAATTGTCAATAGCCACTAAAAAATTTGGCAATTTCAAGATGAAAAATGGTGAAACCATTGACCATATGGACAATAGGTTCACAGAGATCATAAATGAAATAAACTCTCTTGGAAAAACATATGGCAACCGAGAGATGGCACTAAAAATCCTACAGTCTCTTACCCTAGAATGGAGCATGAAGGCCGTTGCCGTGAGGGAATCCAAGGATCGTAATAAGATAAAGATCCAAGAAATATTCTCAGACCTCAAGGCATTCGAGTTCGAGCTGCCCTGCTCATCAACTAATGAGCCAACTGAGAAAGGAATAGCTTTTGCAGCAGAATCACCTGCAAAGAGCCAAGTTGAAGTTAGTCCTCACAGTCCTCTAAATTTTGAGGAAGAAATTGCATTATCATGCAAAGGTTCAGAAACTTCAGGAAGAACTACTCAAAATATAAGAAGAATTACAAGGAGAATCCAAGAAGGAATCAAAAAGCAGGAAACTGGAAGGTAGAATGCTACAACTGCCATAAAATAGGGCATATCCATTTGACTACCCTGATATCAAGAAGGATGAAAACAAGAAGGACATGGGCAGAAAGGAAGACAAAAGAAAAGCTCTCGTTGGAGAGGACCAGGTATAAGAGGGAGTAGAATCAAATAGTGGATTCTTTTCTGATGATGATGACGACTACAACTGCTTGATGGCCAACCTAGCTGATGAAGATGTAACATCTAAACCTCAAACTTTTGAAGATGTGAGCTGAGACATGTCTGAAGATATTGATCTTCATAAATCTGTAAATCATCTTTTTAAAAGATTTTGAAACACTCAAAACTGCACACTCAACTGTGGCAGCTAAGAATACACAGCTGAAAAATAATTTTGAAAAACTCAGCCTAGAATCAGCAAACATCAGATCTGAGCTTGAAAAACAGACTGATAAAAATTTGAAAAACTCAGCTGAAATTAACACAGCTGAGATTAAGAGGCTGATGATACTAAACAGTGAAAAGTCAGCTGCACTTGCTCAAACCAAATCTAAGTTTTCTAAACTGACACAGCTAAGTAATTCACAGGCTAAAGAAATAACATCTTTAAAAGCCTCTATAACCTTTGATGGTTTGTGTATAAACCAGAGGCCACTTTATTTAAAATCAGGCTTTGGATATGACCCCTCTAGTTCAAAAACCACTTTCGTAAAGGAATAAACTCTTGTACAGACCGCTGAGCCAATAAACAAACCTGTTTCTAAAAATAGGCGGCAGCCCAATCAACAGTATAGGCAGCAGCCGAGGTTTCCAAAGCATCTACCTAGACAAAAAACTAGGCAATGGCCAAAAAGGCATCAGCAGCCAAAACATTACTCTGCTTATTACCAAAGACTCCCACAAAATAGATTTCACAATAGGTGAGGTAAATGGAAATCTCAAGGTATTCCAAATGTTCAAAGTTACAAGTTGTGGAGACCCCAAAAATTTAATAACTGGTCTCAACCAAGATTTAGAAATGGCTAACACCAAAACCAAAATCAGTCATATCCTATATACAATCCTATTCAAGGATATAGACCTAGACACTTTACACCATATAGGAGTAACCAATATTATCTCCAAAATACAAGGAGAAATCAATTATCCAGGAAATCTACTAACCCCAAAGGACCCAGTCAAATTTGGGTACCTAAATCTCTGCTTGTCTGATTGCAGAAAATGTGGAAGGACGACCATCATGTCACTTCAAATTCAAGAGTAGGAGGTGAAGAATGGTTTGTGGATTCAGGATGCTCAAGACACATGACAAGGAACAAGAAGGTTCTGTCAAATTATATCAAAGAGAGAGGTCCAGATATAACCTTTGGAGATAGCTCCTGTGGACAAACAAAATATTGTGGGGAGCTGCACAGAGGAAACATTATCATCTCCAAAGTGCAATATGTCAAAGGGCTCAAATACAACCTGTTGAGCATTAGCCAGTTCTGTGATGAAAAGAACCTAGTAGTTTTCACTATTTGGAAATGCATGGTAATTGATATCTTATCTGGAGAAGTGAAACTACAAGGCTACGGAAGAAGAGATGTCTACATGATAGATTGGAATACAGGCACTCCCAATACCTGTTTTATATCCAAAACAATAGTCGAAAATGGATGGCTCTGGCACAAGAGACTGTGTCACCTGAACTTCAAAGCTCTCGACAAGATAAGCTCACAGAAGTTGGTCAGCGGACTCCCAGATGAAGCATTCAAGAAGGAGACTCTCTGTAATGCATGCCAGAAGGGAAAGCAAACAAAAGTGTCTTTCAAATCAGTTCAACCTATCACTCTTACCAACAGATTCTTGGACCTACTTCACATGGATTTATTTGGTCCATCAAGCCAATAACTTTGAGTAGAAGGAAGCATGCCCTAGTAGTTGTGGATGACTACTTAAGATACACTTGAATAGTGTTTCTATACAAGAAGAGTGAAACTCTAACCAAGCTACCAGAGCTTCTAAGGAAAATTCAAAATGAGAAATCTCTTTCAATCATAAATATCAGATCATATAGAGGAGGAGAATTTCTCAACAAAGCCATAACTGAGTATAGTGATAAAAATGGAATTCAGCATGAAGTATCAGATGCAAGAACACCTCAACAAAATGGTGTAGCTGAAAGAAGGAACAGAACCCTCAAGGAAGCAGCCAGGACAACGATTGCTGAGACTGATCTTCCAAAAAGGTTCTGGGCTGAAGCTGTCAACACAGCATGTCATACTCAGAACAGAAGTATGATAGTAGGAAGACACAGTAAAACTCCCTATGAGGTTTGAATGACAGAAAACTATCTGTTTCATACTTTCATATCTTTGGTTGTAAGTGTTTCATCCATAATAATGGATAAAGCCGATTAAATGCCTTTGGTGCAGAAACTGATGATGGTCTCTTTATGAGATACTCACAGATAAGCAACGCATAGAGTCTTTAATAAAATAACATTAGTTATGGAAGAAACACCTCATGTTGTCTTTGATGATCTACTGAGTACAGAAAACAGGTGGAACAAATTGAAAAAAAGATGAAGTCCACCTCCTTAGAAGAAGTCATCATCAATTGCACAAGAATGGTGGACATAACTGATGAAGACCCAACTGCAGATCAGCCAGGGTCTCCAACCATAGCTGATCCAGCCACAGTTGATCCTACCATAGATGATCCAACTGCAGCCGACCAAACCATAGCTGAACTAGATGCAGCAACAGATTGTTAAAACCAAGCTGATGCAGAGACAGAAGCAGTCCATCAAAGTAACTCAACAGGGGGAATGAACAATGAAGGCATTCAACCAAAAGCAACAGATGAAGATGAAACCCCCAAATGGCTAAAAGATCATTCCACTCAAGAAATCATTGGAAACTTAACTGATGGAATCAAAACCAAAAAATCAAGAAAACCAACAGGAATGGCAATGTTCTCTTGCTTCATGTCACAAATGGAGCCCAAAAAAACAAAACAAGCCCTGGATGACTACACATGGGTAATGACAATGCAAGAAGAGTTCAACCAAATGGAGAGGAACAACGTATAGGAACTAACAGACAGACCAAATCACAAGAAGGTCACTGGCACCAAATGGATTTACAAGAACAAGTGTGACGAAGATGGAGTTGTTGTTAGGAATAATGCTAGATTGGTTGCAAAAGGATATGCTCAATGTGAAGGAATAAATTTTGATGAAACATATGCACCAGTAGCAAGATTGGAATCCATCAGACTGTTCCTTGCATATGAAGCCTTCAAAGATTTTGAAGTTTACCAAATGGACGTAAAAAGTGCATTTCTCAATGGAGTACTAGAAGTAGAAGTCTATGTTGAGCAACCCCCAAGATTTGTCAAAGGAGACAAGGTATACAAGCTTCTGAAAGCTCTTTATGGACTCAAACAGGCACCAAGAGCCTGGTATGAAACTCTATCCATATTTCTTGAGAAGAATGGTTTTTGCAAAGGAAAGGTGGACAAAACCCTCTTCAGAATTGAACATGAAGACCACATACTACTAGTTCAAGTATATATAGATGATATTATATCTAGCTCAACCAATCCAAGCTATATGAAAAATTCTCAAATCTCATGCAAGGAGAATTTGAAATGAGTATGATGGGCAAACTAAACTTCTTTCTTAGTTTGCAAGTCAAACAAGTTGACAGTGGAATATTCATCAATCAAGCAAAGTACACAAGGGAGCTGATCAAAAGATTTGGCATGGAATCATCCAAACCTCTAAGAGTACCAATGAGCACATCTATACATATTGATGTAAATGATGGAGGCATTCTAGTGGATCCAACACACTACAGAGGACCAATTGGATCACTACTAGCTTACCTGACATTTCATATGTAGTAGGATCCAAGCCAAAGCAATCTCATCAGGAAGCAGCAAAAAGGATAATCAGATACCTAAAATCTATAATCAAAGTTGGATTATGGTATCCAAAGGATGATAACTTTGAACTATCAGGATATTCTGATACTGATTTTGCAGGATGCATAATCAACAGGAAGAGCACTAGTGGAACATGTCAATTCCTTGGAACCAGACTAATATCTTGGTTCAGTAAGAAGCAGGTCTCCAACTCCCTATGCACAACTGGGTAAGAATACCTAGCTGCAGGTAGCTGTTGTGCCCAAATTCTATGGATCAGACATCAACTAAGGGACTACAACATCACTGCAAATGAAGTCCCTATTTGGTGTGACAATAATAGCGCAATTGCTATTACAAACAACCCAGTTTTACATTCAAGGACAAAGCACATAGATGTCAAGCATCACTTCATCAGAGATCATGTGCTCAACAAAAGAGTAAGGGTGGAGAGAGTCATCATCGAGTATCAAATTGCTTATATATTCACAAAATCTTTACCAGAAGAACTAAGCAGGGATCTTGGACTACTAGATTGGGAATCTAGTGCATAGCTGAAAATTCAAAGAAGAAGAATGTCACCTGATTTGAAGCAGTCGAGGAAAGCCACCTAATCAAGACCAAACGAGAAAAATCACCTGATCAAAACTAGACGAGGAAAGCCACCTGATCAGAAGCACATACGAGGAACGTTAGCTGATCTGAATCACAACTAAGATTATACAAAGAAAGCAAGGAATTGAAATTGCAGCTGAACAGAAGTCAAAAAGTCAACCACCTAAGTTTTCAATTTCTTTAAATACTTATTTCTTTTACACATGGACTAGAACGCATGATCCCACTAACTCCACGTCTACATCATTATCCAATTTGTCACACGAACCGCCACTTATATATATATATATATATTAAATTTCAAAACTGACTTTTAGAGTGACTATTTAAAGATGACTGAAACCCTTCAAACACTTATCGTCTTCAACCTTCAAGCAAAACCCTATTTTCTCCGAAAAGGAAAACTTAGAATTTCACTACATTAAAATTCGAAAAAATGGCAGATATGGACACCACCACCTATTTCAA
This sequence comes from Orobanche coerulescens, assembly GCA_033398695.1. Classification (NCBI taxonomy): domain Eukaryota; kingdom Viridiplantae; phylum Streptophyta; class Magnoliopsida; order Lamiales; family Orobanchaceae; genus Orobanche; species Orobanche coerulescens. The sequence goes on along the minus strand of CM065805.1, from coordinate 19,383,402 downwards.
GAACATCAATATCAGAATGGTGAAGGAGTAGATAATCTTCAGCATAGTCGTTGACTTTGCCAGACTACTGGAGTCGAACAACACTGTGTTAATGGCAAACTTGATCCGGATGATGAAGAAAAATGGCATCTATTGTTTCCTGGACATCAACCCTACGCAGCTTTTCAATGAGGCTGTCATTCACTTTTTTAAGGAGGCCTGAGTTATAGAAAGGGGCATCGAAAGCTCGATTTCAGAGAACCGATTTTCATAACCAAGCGGACCATCCAGATGCGTTCAAAATGGAGAACCGGCGCATTGTAGTTGAGGCTCTGAAACAAAATTCGGTGGAAATATGGCAATGGATAAAGATTCCAGACCAGATGATGAAGATGAGATTTACCGCAAGGAAGTCAGACCTACAAAGAGAATTTCGGTATATGTTGGACATCACGAACAAGACCTTGATGGGCAAGGCAGGAGGTTTTGATCAGTTATCCTCCTCAAAATATATTGTCTTAGGAGCCATGATTCAGAATCCTAGGATAAATTGGCCTGACTATATGTACCGGCAATTAGTCAGGGAGGTCAACAAAGTTAGCTGGGATGCTGAGAATAAAAAGTTTGGGCATAAATTGGCCTTTGGAACTCAAATTAGCTATATTCTGGAATTTTTGCAAATAGCTAATGGGAAGGCAGAGAACTTCCACAACAATAAGAGACTTGCTCACCTGGACCAGCTGCCCTGGAAAAGTTTGCACATAATCAGCCCAGAGCAGCGGAATTACTTGAGAGGATGAAGACTGGAACATCCTCTTACAAAGGAGTCTCAGACTCGGAAGAAGTTGAATCAAATGCAACTGAGAAAACCACAGCTGATTTCCAGCTGCAGCTGATTAAATCCCACCTGAAATCCCTCCTGCACCAACCGTAGCTGAGAAAACTGCAGAGGAGATTCAGCCTGTCCAAATAACAGTTGAAGAAACTGCAGCAAACATTCCTTTCAAAAAGTTAGCTGCAGATGAAAACATCCTACTTGTACTCGCAACCTTACTTGTTCCTCCAACAGCACCTACATTTGCACCTGAGGACGATGAAGACAGTGATAACATACCCATATCAAAGCTCTTAAAAAGGAAGTCACCTGAGAGAGAAGAACTTGTTCACATCACCTCATCTCCTGAACCATCTCCTAAAAAGATATAAGGAACTGGTGGAACACACATCTGAAAAAGAAAAGGAGATACAGATAGCCACTGCCACCTTAGATGCACCTTCATCACATGCAGCCCAACCCGAAGATCATGCTGAAGATCTTCCTGCATTACCACTTCTGACACTTCCAAGTGTCACTGAATAAGAAGAAGCAGAAGAACACATTGAGGTACAAAATGTCCAGTACTCCTTCAACCTCAGGGAGAACAACCCCCTGAACCTTACCAAGGTACAACTGAAACTGGTAAAATAACAAGTTCTTAAGTATTCCTTTGTCAATATTTAAAAAGAATGGAAGGGACTAAAGACTCTTAGCTTACCTGAACTAAGAGAGTCAGTTGAGAAAAGTGGATTGGACTACCCCATAACCACAATATACCTCACTACAGCATTCTATCATGAGTCAGATATGAAGTTGCTACTGGATGATAACTGGTTCATATCAAATTTCAAACAAAATATGGATCAGTTCATCTTTAATGTTTTTGAAGAAGTAGCTCAACGGAAGACTCTTGATGATGAGGAGAAAATTGATGGAAAATAAGAAAAGAAAGAAGAAAAAAAAAGTAGTTGAAAAGAAAAAGGAGGAAGTGAGAGAAGAAGTTGAAAAAGAAGAGGAAGACAGAGAATGAGAGAAATAAGAAGATGAAAACGATGAGGAATATGAAGAGAAAGAGGAAGAAGAAAATTCAAAAGAAGAAGAAGAAGAAGAAGAGAAAAATGATGATGAGGACCATGATCAGGATGCACCTGATCAGGCCTCAAGCTCAGCTCAGCCCACAGAAGCCGAAGAATCAGGACAGCTAGAAAAAACCCATCTGATCAGAAAGCAGCTGACAAGAGAATCTCCACTGAGAAATCCATTGCTCAAAAGTCAGCTGCACATGAGAGCTTAGCTAAAAACACTGCTCATGCAGAGGCACCTTCATATCAGCTGCCCCCTAACTTCGAAGAAATGATCAGAAATATGGTTGAAGAGACAGTTGCTAAATTTCTGACGACAAGGGTAGAACCCCACCTGTTATCCTTAAATACTAAGATGGACTCATTGCTAAATCAGAAAGAACCCTCTCCACCACCTTCATCTTAAGGATGCCACTTGGCATGACAGACTTCATGCATAAGGTAGAGGAGGAGATGGCACAGATTATTGATACTGGCAAAAAGAGGGAAGAGATGAGAACCCAGTGGAAGCAAGAGGCGTTAACCTTAGTTCCCAGAAGCGCACCACCTCAAATCATCCATTAACCTGAAGAAGGAACTTCAAATTCTCAGAAGAGGAAAATCACAGCTGCATCACATGAATAAGGCCTTGCAGCTAAGAAAAGAAGAACCAGGTACAGATCACCTCAACCATTTGAATGGGAAGGAAAATAGCTATATTACGTGGAGGAATTCCTACCTGTTGAAGCAACACCAATATGGGGAACACCAAGGAAGCAATTCACAAAAAGTATTACTTATGGGAAATCATTTAAGATCCTGACTGCTCCACACAGCAGATATTTATTAACTTCATGGAAATAAATTGGCCTAACCTATGGGAAATATTTAAGAAGAATGCTGAGAATGAACTTAATGCATATCTAGTTATTCCAGATTTCAGACCTGAATAAGCAAATGGAGAGCTGGATGAAATTGCCCTTCAAAAAGAGATTAAAAGTTGCATTGAAAATAAATATACTTCACCAGAAGAGCGGGAGTTTGCTTCCTCAATCGTAAAGAAGAAATATGGGTTAATTCCTATTATGAAAAGGACAATTGGAGCAAAGCCACTGAGGTTTCTCCCTCCAGCAAGAGGAAGAGGAAGAGACAGAGGAAGATCTTAGTTTTATTTTTGTCAATCACTTGTAATTTTTTAGTCTTTCTTGCAATTTTGTTTAATGGACTACATTGTAATTCCCAAATATTGAAAGTTGATAACATTCGACATGAATGACAATCTCTAGTTGTCTCAAATAGACCGAGTCTTTACATTTCAGTATTTTACTTGTCTGTATGATGTTTTTACTACATTAGATCATTAAGTTATGTCATCATCAAAATAGGGGGAATTTGTTAGAGATATAATTTGTTATATTTTGATGATGTCATACATGTATTCAATTTACTTCGAATGCATGTAATTGGCATTGTAAAGAAGAACCAAATGAGTATCTTCTATGAGCCTTTATAAAATTAGGCTAAGTATTGATCATGTTGATCAAGTAGAAATTTGGCTAAGTATAGAACAAGAATATTATCAGCCGAGGTTTTGGTCAATGCAAGATATCAGCGAGGTTCGACCGATAAAACATCAGACGAGGTTCGGTCAAAAGAAAACATCAGATATATTTGACCAATCCAGAAGTACAGCTGAACATCTCAGAAGACAATTTTGGCTAAAGTACAGAACAGCCAAAATATCAGTCGAGTTCTAGTCAAAACATAATGTCAGTCGAGGTTTGACCAAGTGAATAGCAGCCAACTTTCAAAGACCGAATATCATACATCTTTTATCCAAACAGTTCATATCAGAGAGGTTTGACCATTCACATCAGAGAGGTTTGACCTAAAGATCAGAGAGGTTTGACCAAACACATCAGAGTGGTTTAAACAATATATCAGAGAAGTTTGACTAAAAGGAAAACATCAGCTGAAGTTTATTACATACGATATATTAGCCAAGTTTTGGATATCAACTATCCAAGTCAGGAAATGTTGAAAAATCAACAATGACGGAAAGTCGCATACAAATCACGAAAAAGCCAAGGAGATAAAGTAATTGATTCCTGGAATTCAAGGAATAGAATATTCATCGAGATTTGCACCCTGAAGACTTTCTAAATATAGTAATCAAAGAAAAGCAGCGCAACGGGAAGAAACATCTTCAAACGGTCAGATTTGAAGAAAGGAACAAAGTCGTTCAAAGAGATAAAAAGATAAACAATAAAGTCCACTCTCCAACGGACATAATTGTTACAAGATGCAACGACTATGAAGAGCTCAAGATCGTAGTATAAATATCTGAAGAAAGATTGAGAAGAAGCACGATGCGAACAATACTTACAAGGCAAATAAAGCAATCAAAGCAAATCTATAGCATCGTGACGAGCAGATTCTAAAGTCATATTCAAGAGAAGCTCTTTAAGTTGGAGAAGACAATACTCTTGTCTAAAAGTTTGAGTAAGGGGTACTTCCTTGAACGAGGTTCTTGAAAGTAAGAGGTTGTACAACATCCACGGGTTCTTGATTGGAAGGTGATAGGTAGTTTGCGAGTTGTTGAGGCATCTAAGGTTTTCGATCAAGAGGTGTTAAGCAACCAATGGAAGTTGTTGCAACGGCCACGGGTTTCCACTGGTTAGAAGCTATTGTAACAGGTTCATTGTAACGTTAATTTCACTGGTTGAAAAGTTATAGTGAATTTATCTTCAACTGGTTTGGAGAGAAGTGGATAAGTAGAGGATTACCCCACCTCTGAAATCTCTATAAAAGTATTATGTGATTTACTGCTTTATCATCATATTTAACTGCTGCATACATATTAGTTCCATTTAAAAAGTTAGTTGTTTTTACGCATACCATTTTACAGATGACAAAGCTATCTGCATTAATATCAGACTAGTAACATCAGTTGCATTTCATATCAGTTGTGTTTTTTGAAAACCGCTATTTAAGCGAAAGTTTTATATGTCTATTCACCCCCCAGACTTATACCTGACGACTTGTGACCTATATTTACTTCCCATTTTTTGATCTGTTAGGCACTTTGGGCTTTCTGCAGCCCTTAGCCATATGGTTTGGCTTGCCACAGTTGTGATAATTGCCAGTAAACTTCCAAACCTTGGCAGGCTGCTTCCCTTTATTGTGCGGTGCTGATGACACTTTTCTTTTTATGAAGTTGCTCTGCTCCATCAAGTTTGCATGAGCCTCGTTCGCAACAAACAACTTGCCTGATTTAGTCTAAGACTTTAGATTGTCGTCTTCAATACGAAGAAGAACAACCAAATCCTCAAAATACACCTCCTTTCTCTTGTATTTCAAGTAATTCTTGAAATCTTTCCAGCCCGGTGGAAATTTTTCAATTACATATGCCACTTGGAATGATTCACTCAGACTCATGCCCTCAGCATGAATCCCCTCTGGAATTAATTGCAACTCTTGGACTTGAGATAAGACAGTTTTCGTATATGCCATCTTGTAGTCCAGAAACTTGTCGACCACGAATTTCTTCGCTCTGGCATCCTCAGTCATGTATTTCTTTTCCAAATAATCCCAAAGTTCTATGGAGATTTTCATGGAACTGTACATATTGTACAGTTCATTTCTAACCCCGTTAAGGATATAGTTTCAGCAAAGGTAATCACCTTGCCCCATGCATCAAACACAACGTGTTTTTCAGCATTTATTTTATTCCCAGCCATGACAGGAGGGTCATCCTTCAGAAACTTTACCAAACCAGGGTGGTCTGGTAGAAAAGCATTTTCTGTTGCCAACGCTTGAAATTGAGTCCGTTGAATTTTGCAGGTTTTTTGGCCTAAATAGAAACGGTTGGAACAGCAGCAGGAGTGATCGTCTTCTGACCAGAAAAGTTAGCATCTAAACTAGTAGATATCTTCAAATAATTATCATGCGATTTTTTATTGTTTTTCTTCGGTAATTTCGAAAAATATAATAAAACGGGAGAAAGAAAATCTACTGAATAGTACTACTGTTCTTAAAATTCAATTACAAAATATAAACTGAAAACAGAAAATGAAATTACACGAATAAGATTCTTAAAGCCGAGGCGATTGATATCTTTCTGCAAGATAATTACGTCATGTATAATGCTAACGGTTTTCAGACGTATTATCCCCAAAGATATAATGGCTAACGTCTTCAGTTCTGTAGCACACCAGAAAACAAGCTCCGGGGAACTGGAGATATGCGAGAACTGAACAAATTGTATTTATGTATGTATATTTTGATATTTCGTGATAGATGATGTTATCTGTAGAATGCAGCCTCTACTATGAACTTTATACATTTCCATCATGCGGTATTAAATCAAGGCATTTAAGGCATACGAAGCTGCAACATTAAGACATGTTTAATGACTATAAAAATGCTGCATTAAGACAGGCTTTATGACTAAAAAACTGTTGCATTAATACAAGATTCACGACTAAAAAATTATTGCATTAGTACACACAATTAATGTATTGTAATTGACTGTTTCATTGCAAAAATCACAAGAGGAGGAGTGTTCAAACGTTCAAAATTCAAGTCTGCCTGGCACCAAAAAATTAATATTCGTGCCGAAGCCCAAGACCACCAAGACCATCCAAAGACCAAGCACCAAGAACCAAGGTCCACGGTCCACGATCTCGAGCCGAGCCAGATGGGCGGGCGGGCGTGCATGTGGTCTAGTCAACTTCAAGTCTAGGTGCATAGTCTTGGTCATGTTGCACAATATCCAACTCTCTTTACTTTATTAAGTGTTTTAACATTCATCACATTTTCAATGTGGGATGGGATTCTTTATATTCCATTCATTTTAAAACGCCCTTTCAAATGGCTAACTCCATTAATTAATTTCTCTCACTAAAAAAATCAATTTTTAGAAATTAAATATACTACGATTACCTACTCTGAATGTAGATTAATCCGGGACTATTTAACTTCATATAAAGTTAATATTTTAGCTATTAAAAAATCAATTAAAACTGATTTTTCCCAATAATACACACACTCATAACATGTATAGCACACTAAAACACCTCACACAAAGCATATAAAATATATATGCACACAGAAACACACATCAGCACATAAATACACAGACGCGGCAGTCCAAACACATACACACACAGACACACACACACAGACACACACACACACACACACACACAGCGGCAGTCCAAACACACACGCACGGTAACACACAAACACATGCACAACACACACATAATCACATATACTTACTCTCTATCTCTCTCTCACACACACACATAGCACTACACACACCAGCACATACACAACGCACAAAACCTCACCGAAACTTAAAACAAAAGTTAGAAACACGTTCCTTGTAATGATAGCTCCATAACATTATAAAGTTTGTAAAATTATGATAGCCGAAGGACCGATACGGGAAACGCAGAGATGAATTGCGTTTTTGCCCTGTTCGGACGATTTCAGTATCGATTTGGAAAACTGAATGCACAGGGCTGACCCTAAGGGTGGGCGGAGTGGGCGATGGCCCAGGGTATCAAACAAACAGGGGGCATCAAATTTTTGGTGTGGTAATCGGTTATATGTGATGAAGACGGTGTTCTGACGTTAATACCGCTAAAAATAAACTAGCCAGTTTAGTGAAACTGAATTTAAACGTCGGATTAGTGTCGGAAGTTGCAGGTAATGGTGTAGAAAGAAGAACTAGATGGAGGAGAGGAAAAATCTTTTTATTGGGAATACAACTATTAATTTTATGTAGTAGGAGAGTACTTTATAAATAGAAATAGTATAATTACTTTAAATACGAAATCTTACTTTTAACGTTTGACTTTTCTTGACCCGTATTATTATTTTTCCTTTTGGTCCATAGTATTCTTATAAACTTGATTTAATTTAAAATTTGTTTTTGTTAATTCTTTAACGTTTCAAAAGGGCTCGTGGTTTTAACAAGGAAATTAAAGGTGAGTTTCTAATACAGGTTGGTTTTCTTTTATTTATAAATACATTGAGTTCCATTCATAATAAAATTACTAATGTTTATATGGAATCAATTTTACTATTCCAAATATGTGTTCCAAACCCTATTCCATCCAATACATAGTCGCCACGTGTACAGGTGATCATAAATTAGAGATAAAAAATTTAAAACTTAAAAATACATATGCACACGTGACGACTATGTATTGGGTGGAATGGGATTTGGAACACATGTTTGAAACAGTAAAATTGAACCCTGTGTATATGCTTCTTTACTCTTTCAAAATATTGAATTAAGTATGATGTCAACCGCATTTTGTAACCGGACGGACATGTTGAACTAGTAAACCACTTGGGAATAACTCAAAAGTAAAACAAATAAACTGTTATCCAAGTTTAATAGCTGATACGTGGGTTTTGTTTGCTAGAAAAACCCATAAAAGATAGTGCGTTGTTTACTATAACATCTAGTAGGGGCATTTTTCGATCATCCTCGCTCAGGGCATTAAAAACCTCAGGGCCGGACCGTGAATGCATATTCTAATCTATTCATCTCAAAGGAACAAATCTATATATAAATTGTGAGATTTTACCCAAGGAGTATTCTTCAATGATCAAACCCACTTCTCTCGGCCCTCTCTATTTGTTGAGGGAAGGAAGAGAAAAATAAAGATGATGACAGTGAATGATAAGAGAGCTATGTGTCACGTGATGGGAGTTGACAAGCCCGTGCGGCACCCCCATGCGATCATATGTGCGTAGAGCACAGGGGTAAGCCTTAGGGAATCGGCACAATGTCACTGGTTTCGCCCTGCCATGGGCTCATCAGGAGAACGGCTCAGCCTCCCACCGATTGGCCCGACTAGTTTGTGTATGGACGGTCGAATCCCCCTTCTAGGTTAAGTCCAAGACTAGCGGTAAGCTCCCCGAATTGAACCGGGTCGGCATACCTGAACTCCAGGGGTTTCTTACTACAACACTGAAGGGACAACCACTGAAGCACAATCCTCCGATACATCTCGCACAACCAATATGACATAGGGGCCAATCTGCGGTCCGTCACATCCTCCCACCGCCATAATCATGCACGTCCTCGTGCATTCTGAGTACACCCGGAGAAGTTGCCTATCCCGCCGCAAAAGCAAAAAGGAACGCCTCATCCACAGCATCTCAGACCCAGCTCCCAGCAAACTCGTCCTCAAAGGGTAAAGGACCCGCATGCAGACACCATAGTGAGGTGCGAACGCTTGGGATGGGATGTGTGATCTCCCCCCTGTTCGTCACAGCCAAACCCTTGCGCGCCAAAGGGTGGGGACCCGCGTGGTGCGGCATTGGGGTGCATGGAGAGCGATGCGGAAGGGCCATCGTGAGAAGGGACGAGCGCGGCTCCGATACCACTTGTCACGGAATGGAAGTTGACAATCCCGTGTGGCACCCCCATGCGATCATGTGTGCGTGGAGCACAGGGGTAAGCCTTAGGGAATCGGCACAATGTCACTGGTTTCGCCCTGCTATTGGCTCATCAGGAGAACGGCTCCAGTTCCCGACCAGTTGGCCCGACCAGTTTGTGTAAGGACGGTCGAATCCCCCTTCTAGGTTAAGTCCAAGACTAGCGGTAAGCTCCCCGAATTGAACCGGGCCAGCATACCTGAACTCCAAGGGTTTCTTACTACAACACTAAAGGGACAACCACTAAAGCACAATCCTCCGATACATCTCGCACAACCAGTATGACATAGGGGCAAATCTGCGATCCGTGACATACGTGTTACTAGTTAAAAATATCTGAGTTTTGTTCTTTTGTTTCAACTTTTCACTAATTAAGTTTCTTACCCCATAATTTTAAGAAAAATTGCAATTAAACCCAATTACTTTTATTAAATCATAAAAATAAATAAAATTTCACCAACTCATATTAATCAATCATTAATAAAATTTAAAGTGTGGTTATCTATTCCTTTTAAAAGAATAGACCAAGAAAATATTAATCTACAAAGGGATATGTATATAATAATTATTACATACATATATAAGAAAATGCGATATTAATGTAAACTACACATAAATTATATATAATACAAGCACATTATTGGTCACTTAGTAGCAATTTCATGTTATTTCCTCGTAAATATAGGCAAATAGGATCAAAATCTTGCATGCTCAATTATAAAATCTGTTATTATTGATTAGACCTTGTATGTGAGAACCTTGGGCATCACATTCACTATGTCTATGAACACGAGTCAAGTACCTCTTTCGCATGTAGGCCTCTATCTTCCCTAACCTGAGTTCAATCATAGTCAGTTGTACATCGTGATATCTAGAGTCACCAGCAAGAAAGGTCTAAAGAGTTAAATTTCTGAAAAGAATGGCGAGACACACGACACGATGACTAATATTGTGCATAAAATGGTGTTCAACAATTTTCTAGGGATAATAAAGTAATCTCTTACTAATTCCGAATATGTTTTAAGTGCAAATGGTCATAACTTATTTGTAATATATTGGTTAACTTTTTATATTTATTTTAATGACACCATTTTATTTGAAGAAAGAATTGATTATCTCTGTATCACTTCTTTTTAACAAATATAGTAATGATGTTAACATTTTTTAGTATAAATATTTTTTGTTTTGCTTCTATTGTTTAAATTCAACCATCCATTTATATAGCCGTTAAATTTCGACGAATTACAAAGTTGTTAATATATAAAAGAAAACTACATTTTATAGTTTTTCTTTTCCAATTTAAACTTTCGAGACCTAATTATTTTCTTTACCAAAGCGCATAAACAACATGATTGAGAGTGAATAAACCATCCAAAAAAAGACTCCCCATTTTTTGCCGCATATCCACAACTCAAAAAAACAAGAGAGAACAAGAATAAAGAAACTATTAAAAATGCAGCCAAACCCTAACTAACCCAAACTAATTCTTCTCAAAATCTCGAGCTGCAAAACTGACATTTAACATTGGTATTTAAACAGCGGTTCTAGGAAACCACTGTTAAATGGACGCGGTGGCAGAAATTGTAATTTTCTAGACGAATTTAATAGCGGTTTTCAGAACAACAATTGTCAAAAGTACATTTTAACAGTGGTTGTTATCAACTGATGTCAATTATACATAATAATATTGGTTTTCGACAACCGTTGTTAATTTCCTCAATCTTTAGCAGCGATTATTAAGCACCCGCTGTTAGTTGGCAACTTTAACATCGGATGTTTTTACAACCGCTGTTATACAGATATTTAAAAAACCATAAGGGACAGATGATGCAATGTTACTCTACTGCGAGGGAACCCCCACCCCCCACCCCCACCCCCGTGCGCTCGCTAAAAAAACCCTACCCCTACGAAAAAGCCCAAAATCAATCTTGAATCTTACTCGGTACATCTCGATTGCGCGCCTGAAAGTAATTGCTGCCTCGAAGTTTCTCGCTCAATTATTTTAGTGTTCTTTTTACTCCTCTATTTTGGCTCTCGGTTTCATCATCTCCATTTTGCTGTAGTGTGAGACCACTTCATCCTTGGTTGATCATATCAAGGCGAAGCAGTGTGAGTATCCATTTTTGGTTCCGCTATGGAGGATGTGTCTAAGGGGAAAGGTCCTGGGCTTGTGATTCATGATGATGGAGTCTTGAGATTCAGAGGTAGATTATGTGTACCATGCGATGTTGGTTTGAGGCATAAGGAAAGTCATAACAGGCGATTCGAACTCCCGAAGATATGCTAAGAGCCTGGTGCCCTAGATTAGAGAGATGATTGGGAGCCGCACTTCCCATTAATCGAGTTTACGTACAACAACAGTTGACACGCTTCGATTAAAATGGCAACATTTGAGGCTCTGTATGAGAGGCGGTGTAGATCGTTGTCATGTTGGGATGATTCGTCCGAGTTTATTGGAACCAATCCAGACATGTTAGTTGAGACGATAGAGAAGATCACCTTGATTCGTGATAGGTTGTTGACCGCCCAGAGCCGATATAAATCTTATGTGTACATCTGTCATCGTCCGTTGGAATTCAAAGTCGGAGACCATGTATTGTTTAAGGTGTCGCCGACCCATGGAGTTTATCACTTTGGGAGGTAGGGTAAACTTAGTCTGAGGTATATCGAACCATTTGACATTATAGAGTGAGTTGGGGCTCTGGCCTATCATTTGGATCTTTCATCGTCATTGAGTTATGTGCATAATGTAACACCCAAAAGGCGGCTATTAAAGTGTCGTGGACCCCATACTGGGACCCACCAGGCAATACCAAAATATAGATTAATTCTATATTACCTTGTGATACCGAACCACAATAAATAGCCATTACTCCGATTAGGAGTTTATAAATAGTATGGCCAATGGCCTTAAAGTACACATGATCCAAATACAAGTATAAACCATATGGGGATGGAATATACTTCAAATCAAGAAAACATGATAATAATCCCGACTATTTACATGATAATAATTCTCAAGACATTTTACAATTCACATATACTGGATCTCAAAAAAACATCCCGACTATTGAACATACCCCTCGGGCGTATGAATAATCAGTCACAAACCGTCGAACATATCCAATCATACATGGACTATGAACGACCAAACAATATGGCTCAAGATGGACATCACAGTATGCCCAATCCGGAAATGTGTCCGTGCACATGTCCACCCCGTATACGGAATCCAGAATATACGTGTGACAATGTACCTAATTAGCCTCACGAACTACGTCTCGTGTGCACAGTCCAATACAGAAACATCCACGTATGACTATATATGTGCCTGGCTAAAAATCCTACACAATAACCAATCGTCACGCAGATATGATTCCAGATATGTCATGATACAACATGACAACGAATTCAATAAATAGCATATCCATTTAATGATCAAGAAACTCATCGAAGTGACAATAAGGATCAACGATTCAAAGGTGATGAACTTGTGAATACAATCCCACGATGAAAAACAGAAACATCATCAAGAACAATATCAAATTACGAATCACAGATTCATAAGCATTTCATATACACGAAATGTATAACATTCACAAGAATTCAATCATCATTATAACCAAGCAAGATAACTTGCCTCAATTCCGTAGGTGAACGGCAGTCCTTCTCCAAATGATCAAACGGACGATATCCTCGATTAAATACTTAATCGAACAAGCAACCTTGAATGAAACGTAATTCATTCAATAATACATTCACATAATATTGATATCAATTCGTAGGAAACGATGTCCGAACCAACCCGAATAATTCATTCTATTCCAATGAACATTCTACCGATTATTGATGAATTTCAATACATATGGTTTGTCTTCCACAATCGGATTACTATACTAAAGTGTCTTTTTAATACCCTTGTTATCACTATAAACAAGTTTATGCATTAAACACCTTCAATTCATCATCAACAATCGGATTAACCAAGTTCTTCAACATCTATGTCTTTTATTACACAAGGATCGTCGTGAACCAACATTATCACCAATAATCAATAATATCTTCTCAAGAACATTATCAACTTTTCGATATGGTGATCAACACATACCTAAGATATCAACACAACCGATTATCATGAATATATAAGAGTTACAGTTGTGTCCATCAATATCCTTTTTCGACTCTCAAAGACCTTGCTAAGCCGAAACAATAATGGGGTTATATCTTTTAAGATTTCTGAATCATAAGAAACATCATTCCTAATCTCTAACATGCATCAAGTTCTTCCCAAGGTAGGAATACACCTAACATGGTGTTTTAACACTTCTATGATATCAATTTCATTGATTAAACTTAACTATGATGAAGCTAAATGATTATCATTGTTCCACTATTGTTAATACACCCAGAAAGATGAGTATGATTTTCATAAACATGATCATTATCATTAAAACATCATGAACATATTCATTCCAAACCTTTAATTACCATATTCATCCATAGGTGTTAAAAAGCTTAACCACAAAGATGTTTTACTTTATTAATTCACCACTAGGTGTAGTATACCATATCACTATCATCATAGCTACGAAAATATAGAGTAGAATTGCACAACATACCTCCAGAAACGAAGAACAACCACCAAAACTACAAGAGCACACTCCAAGCTTCAAGAACACCTTCCAAACTTCCAATCAATAATCTCTACTCCAAGATACAAGGCTCAAAGACAAATTGGAAGAGGGTATAATCGGTCTAGGGAGGCAGAGGGATGGGAACTTGAAGGAAAATTCAAAGTTGGAACGTGCAAATGAAAGACATAAGCTGTCTTTTTAAAAACTGCACAATTTGTTACGTACGTTATAGCATGAAGCTAACGTACGTTAACCACTTTACTTACGCTACACATAATTCGTTACGTACGTAATCTGCCTCCAGAGGCTACTACCTCAAAATACGAACTTCATTACGTATGTTATAGCCTCAGCATTACATACGTAATGTACATCAACTTGGCTACGTCGAAAGGGCCAATTATCCAGATCATGTGTGGCCCCTCATGCCGAAAGTTGAGATCGGATAAGATTCTCAGCATTACGTACGTAACTAGTACCCCATTATGTACGTAAAGCCAATACATTAGCGTATGTTAAGTTAAATATTAGCATACGTTACACACAGAAAACCTAGCCCAAAAATGTAACAATCTACACAACGTCAAGAAATCAACCACAATGCGAATGACAGTTATAATCAAGTCTATTCTGATATATCCCGACATCAATAAACATTAACTAAACGTAATATGATTACAACGATACTCAAATTATCTAAATAATACAACAGTAGATAAGAAATTACTGTCGGATATTACATACTCCCCCCCTTAAAAGGAGTTTCGTCCTTGAAACTAAGGGATAAACAACTTGGGATACTTCTCTCGCATGCTGCTCTCGGTCTCCCACATAGCCTCCTCGACTCCGTGTCGTGACCACTGAACCTTCAGCAGGGGAATCGTATTGTTCCTCAATTGTTTGATCCTCCTATCAAGTATCTGTACGGGACGTTTCTCATAAGAATGATCATCGGCTAACTCGATCTCTTCGAACTGAAGTATGCGGCTCGGATCAGCAACATACTTCCTCAACTGGGAGACATGAAACACGTTATGAATCCGACTCAGATCTGGTGGCAATGCCAGACGATAGGCCAGGTCGCCTACTCATTCCAAAATCTCAAACGGCCCGATATACCTCGGACTCAGCTTGCCTCTCTTCCCAAAACTAAAGACACCTCGAGTAGGGGACACCTTCATTTGCACATGGTCGCCAACCCCGAACTCAAGAACTTGTGAATACAATCCCATGATGAAAAACAGAAACATCATCAAGAACAATATCAAATTACGAATCACATATTCATAAGCATTTCATATACACGAAACGTATAACATTCACAAGAATTCAATCATCATTATAATCAAGCAAGATAACTTGCCTCAATTCCGTAGGTGAACAGCAGTCCTTCTCCAAATGATCAAACGGACGATATCCTCGATTAAATACTTAATCGAACAAGCAACCTTGAATGAAACGTAATTCATTCAATAATACATTCACATAATATTGATATCAATTCGTAGGAAACGATGTCCGAACCAACCCGAATAATTCATTCTATTCCAATGAACATTATACCGATTATTGATGAATTTCAATACATATTGTTTGTCTTCCACAATCGGATTACTATACTAAAGTGTCCTTTTAATACCCTTGTTATCACTATAAACAAGTTTATGCATTAAACACCTTCAATTCATCATTAACAATCGGATTAACCAAGTTCTTCAACATCTATGTCTTTTATTACACAAAGATCGTCGTGAACCAACATTATCACCAATAATCAATAATATCTTCTCAAGAACATTATCAACTTTTCGATATGGTGATCAACACATACCTAAGGTATCAACATAACCGATTATCATGAATATATAAGAGTTATAGTTGTGTCCATCAATATCCTTTTTCGACTCTCAAAGACCTTGCTAAGCCGAAACAACATTTGGGTTATATCTTTTAAGATTTCTGAATCATAAAAAACATCATTCCTAATCTCTAACATGCATCAAGTTCTTCCCAAGGTAGGAATACACCTAACATGGTGTTTTAACACTTCTATGATATCAATTTCATTTATTAAACTTAACTATGATGAAGCTAAATGATTATCATTGTTCCACTATTGTTAATACACCCAGAAAGATGAGTATGATTTTCATAAACATGATCATTATCATTAAAACATCATGAACATATTCATTCCAAACCTTTAATTACCATATTCATCCATAGGTGTTAAAAAGCTTAACCACAAAGATGTTTTACTTTATTAATTCAACACTAGGTGTAGTATACCATATCACTATCATCATAGCTACGAAAATATAGAGTAGAATTGCACAACATACCTCCAGAAACGAAGAACAACCACCAAAACTACAAGAGCACACTCCAAGCTTCAAGAACACCTTCCAAACTTCCAATCAATAATCTCTACTCCAAGATACAAGGCTCAAAGACAAATTGGAAGAGGGTATAATCGGTCTAGGGAGGCAGAGGGATAGAAACTTGAAGGAAAATTCAAAGTTGGAACGTGCAAATGAAAGACACAAGCTGTCTTTTTATAAAATGCACAATTTGTTACGTACGTTATAGCATGAAGCTAACGTACGTTAACCACTTTACTTACGCTACACATAATTCGTTACGTACGTAATCTTCCTCCAGAGGCTACTACCTCAAAATACGAACCTCATTACGTATGTTATAGCCTCAGCATTACATACGTAATGTACATCAACTTGGCTACGTCGAAAGGGCCAATTATCCAGATCATGTCTGGCCCCTCATGCCGAAAGTTGAGATCGGATAAGATTCTCAGCATTACGTACGTAACTAGTACCCCATTATGTACGTAAAGCCAACACATTAGCGTATGTTAAGTTAAATATTAGCATACATTACACACAGAAAACCTAGCCCAAAAATGTAACAATCTACACAACGTCAAGAAATCAACCACAATGCGAATGACAGTTATAATCAAGTCTATTCTGATATATATACCGACATCAATAAACATTAACTAAACGTAATATGATTACAACGATACTCAAATTATCTAAATAATACAACAGTAGATAAGAAATTACTGTCGGATATTACATACTCCCCCCCTTAAAAGGAGTTTCGTTCTTGAAACTAAGGGATAAACAACTTGGGATACTTCTCTCGCATGCTTCTCTCGGTCTCCCACATAGCCTCCTCGACTCCGTGTCGTGACCACTGAACCTTCAGCAGGGGAATCGTATTGTTCCTTAATTGTTTGATCCTCCTCTCAAGTATCTGTACGGGACGTTTCTCATAAGAATGATCATTGGCTAACTCGATCTCTTCGAACTGAAGTATGTGGCTCGGATCAGCAACATACTTCCTCAACTGGGAGACATGAAACACGTTATGAATCCGACTCAGATCTGGTGGCAACGCCAGACGATAGCCCAGATCGCCTACTCATTCCAAAACCTCAAACGGCCCGATATACCTCGGACTCAGCTTGCCTCTCTTCCCAAAACTAAAGACACCTCGAGTAGGGGACACCTTCATTTGCACATGGTCGGCAACCTCGAACTCAAGCGGTCGTCGACTTTGTCTATATACAATTTCTGTCGGCTTTAAGCCATTAACAAACGACTCTGAATCAGGGCGATCTTCTCACGGGATGCTAACAACATATCGAATTCCATACCCAAAGATTCAGACAGTTCATCCCAACACAAAGGGGACCTACAACGACGGCCATATAATGCCTCATACGGTGCCATATAAATCGAAGCATACCAACTATTATTATAAGTGAATTCCACCAAAGATAGTTGGGCTTCCCAATCATCCTTCCAATCAAGAGCGCACGCTCTCAACATATCCTCTAGAGTTTGGATAGTCCTCTCAGACTGACCATCAGTCTGGGGATGGAATGCCGTACTGAAGTTCAACTGCGTACCCATCGCACGATGAACTGCTTTCCAGAAATATGACACGAATTGCCCATCACGATCCGATACAATACTCTTGGGGGTACCATGTAACCTTACAATCTCTTTAATAAACAGCTGGGCCAATCTCTAGGGTCCCCATGTGTCTTTAATCTCCAAAAAATGGGCTGATTTGGTCAGAAGATCGACAATCACCCAAATCGTATTCATCCCTCGATGACTCATCGGCAAGCTAGTGATAAAATCCATCGATATGTCCTCCCATTTCCACTCAGGAATCGGGAGAGGTTTTAGAATTCCTGTTGGTTGTTGATGCTCAATCTTAACCTGCTGACATGTTAAACATCTCGAAACGAACTCTGCAACTTCACGCTTCATATTCCCCCACCAATAACATTGCTTCAAAACCATATACATTTCCTAGACCCGGGGTGAATGGAGTATGAGGTAGTATGAGCCTCTCTCAGGATAGAGTTCCTCAACTCTTCATCCGCTGGTACACATACTCGATTCTTGAAGCGTATCAGTCCGTCCTCGTGAATCACAAATCCAGGGGCTTTTCCCTTATCTACTTCACCCTGAATTCTAGATAAGAATGGGTCCGTCACTTGTTTCGCCCTGATTATATCGTCAAGGGCAATGAAATCTCAAGCGCGCAAAGTTGACCCTAAACACGCTGTAACCAGATCTCAATCTTCGGCCTCACGAACTCTAACTGCAATTCTCTCTGAACTGTCAAGTGGGCAAGCATCTGCTCCTGTACTGTCTTATGACTCAAGGCATCGGCAACCACATTTGCTTTGCCCGGATGATAAAATATCTCGATATGATAGTCCTTGATTAGTTCTAGCCACCTTCTCTGCCTCATGTTCAACTCCTTCTGAGTAAAAATGTACTTCAGGCTCTTGTGATCAATAAAAATCTGACAGGTAACTCCATACAGATAGTGACGCTGGATTTTCAAAGCAAACACCACGGCTGCTAGCTCCAAATCATGGGTCGGGTAGTTGACCTCATAAGGTCGTACATGTATTGATGCATAGGAAATCACCTTCCCATTCTGCATTAACACACATCCAAGGCCCTGTCTCAACGCGTTACTATACACCACGAACCCTTTCGTTCCTTTTGGTAGAACCAAAATAGTTGCTGAAATAAATCGACTCTTGAGTTCATCAAAACTTTGCTGACATGCCTCTGACCACAAATACTTTTTATCCTTCCTCAACAAGTTAGTCATCGGTTGAGCAATCTTGGAAAAACCTTCCACGAACCGTCGGTAATAACCTGCTAGACCCAAGAAACTGCGAACTTCCTTCACGTTCTTCGAAGGTAGCCAATCTCGGGTAGCTTCTGTCTTTTGTGGGTCTACTCTCACCCCATCGGATGATATCACATGTCCGAGAAAATTAACCTCAGGCATCCAGAACTCACATTTAGAAAATTTTCCATAGAGTTGTTCCCGCCTCAACGCCTCGAGAACCTAACGGAGGTGGTACTCGTGCTCTTCATGGTCACGAGAGTAAATCAGAATGTCGTCAATAAAAACGACTACAAAATGATCTAGAAAATTAATAAAAATTCGATTCATCAACTCCGTAAATACCGCTGGTGCATTAGTCAATCCAAATGGCATCACTACGAATTCATAATGCCCATAGCGAGTACGAAAAGCTGTCCTCGAAATGTCAAACTCTCGAATCCTTAACTGATGATATTCGGATCTCAAATTGATCTTAGAAAACACAGCAGCTCCCTGAAGTTGATACAATAAATCATCAATACGAGGCAATGGATATTGTTAGGAATACTTGTTAGATTTTGATGATGTCATTAATATAATTCAAATGTTTATTACTTGGCAAAAATGTAAGGAAGAACCAAATGAGTATCTTTCATAGGCCAAATTATGTTAAGTTTAATACTTGGCAAAATGTAAAGAAGAACCAAATGAGTATCTTCTATAGGCCAAAATAAGTTAGGCTCAAATCGGCTAAGTACAAAAGTACAGCTAATTTCATCAGAGAGGTACAGCCGAGTTAAGTCAGAGAAGTTCTGGTCAACAAAATTAATCAGAGATGTTTGACTGTGATCGCACCAAGTGACCTCGACAAGCCATCCGATCAAAGTAGTCCCGCAGTCACCATCAGAGAAGTCCAGACTGCAGAGAAGTTGACTGTACATCAGCCTACTTGAGATCATCCAAGTACTCCAAGTCCACTTTAGCATGCGTTGAATAGTCAAATATTACGGAAAGTCACAAACAAACGTGAAGAGACATATTGGAGAGATTCCCGCAAAGGATATGAATTAAGTATTTCATCCAGGCCTACCACTGAAGACTATAATCTTTTATATTCAAAAAGATGCGGCGCCTCACATGCAAAGTCTTCACAACGGTCGATTGATGGATTAAAATATGGGAATCCAGCCTTGCAATGTTCAAAAAGAAAACAATGAAGTCTACCTCTCCAACGGACGGATTTGTTGAAAAGATTTGCAACAGCTATGAAGGAAATGCTCAGAGATCATGACCTATATATATCCGAAGATTTGAAGCTGAGTACACACACAACATTGGTGCGAACATAATCTCAAGTAATCAAAGCATTCAAAGCAATCTAAAAGCGAACTATAGCATCGTGAAAAGAGCAGTTCTCAAAAGTTCATACTTGAAGAAGCTCTTAGTTGGAGAAGACAAAAACTCGTGTCTTAAATCCTGAGTTCGGGGTACTTCACTGGTTGAAGTTCGAGACTGTAAAGGTATCCAAGGATCACGGATCAAGAGGTGCAAGGCAGTCAAGGGTATTGCAACGGCAAGGATTTCCACTGGTTGGAAGTTGTTGTAATTTGGTTGAATCACTGTAATCTTTATCACTGGTTGACAATTATAGTGAATTCATCTCCAACTAGTTTAGAGAAAAGTGGATTAGTAGAGGATTACCCCACCTCTGAGACCACTATAACTGCCTGCGTATTTTACTGTTTTATAGCATCATACTTTAACTGCTGCATTCATTGTTACGTGTTTTGTTATTTGTTTTGTATTTAGCATCAGCTGACTTCCGCACGTATTGAGAACAAATGACTCTAAGTCATTTGTATATCTATCAGCTGAAGAAACTTACTCTTTGAGAAAAAGAGTTTAAGAGTTTCAATAAGTCTATTTACCCCCCCCCCCCCCCTCTCTAGACTTATTCCTGGAGGACTTGTGACCTACAAGTGGTATCGGAGAGATTGGTTCATTTATTTCACGAACCAGATCTATATCAGAGATAAATTTTTACTCTCATTATATAATGGAACACATGCATTCTAGACTACCTGTGTTTTCAGTTGACGAGTATGATCTTTGGAAGATAAGGATGCAGGCACACCTATCTTCAATCCATGATGACATGTGGTGCATCGTAGAGGACGGTCCTTACACCTTCGAGAAAGACAACACTCCCGAGGAGATATCAGAAGGGAAGCCAGAGAAGATCCCAAAGAAGAGGACAGAGCTGACTCCCGAAGAAAGAAAACTGGCCAACCTTGACAACCGGGCCAGAGATGTGCTGTATCAAACTCTTGACAAATCTACAATGGTCAAGATCAAAAACTGCAAAAACGCCAAGGAAATCTGGGACACATTAGCCTTAATGTGTGAGGGAATGGAGCTGATCAAAGAGAACAAGTTGTCAATTGCTACTAAAAAATTTGACAACTTCAAAATGAAGAATGGCGAATTAATAGACCAAGTGGACACAAGGTTCACTGAGATCATCAATGAGATCAACTCCCTCGGTAAATCCTATGGCAACAGGGAAATGGCACTGAAGGTCCTAAGATCTCTCAATCCTGAATGGAGTATGAAGGCAGTGGCCATGAGAGAATCTAAGGATCTTAATAAGATAAAGATCCAAGAGCTGTTCTCCGACCTGAAGGCTAATGAGTTCGAGCTCCCAAGCTCATCATCAACCAAGCCTGTAGAGAAGGGAATAGCATTTGCAGCCGAGTCCCCCTCCAAGAGCTTGTCTAATGTAAAGCCTCCAAATCCATTAGATTTTGAGGAAGAGATGGCGTTCATAATGCAGAGGTTCAGCAACTTCCGGAAGAACTACTCCAAATACAAGAAGAATTATAAGGAGAATCCCAGAAGAAACCAGAAAGCCGGAAGCTGGAGTGCTACAACTGTCATAAGACATGACACATTTAAATTGACTGTCCTGATCTTAAGAAGGACGAGAGCAAGAAGGAGGTGAGCAGAAAAGAAGACATAAGGAAGGCCCTCATCGGAGAAGATCAAGGGCGTGTAGAGTCCAGCAGCGGATTCTTCTCTGATGATGATGAAGAGTATGACTGTCTGATGACCAACCTAGCTGATGAAGAGGTAACTTCAAAACCCTCTGTTTCAAATAATAGTTCAGCCATGTCACAAGATATGGACTTGCATGAATCCGTAAATCAGCTACTTAAAGATTTTGAGACATTAAAATCTGCACACCTATCTGTATCAGCCGAGAAGACTCAGCTGCAAGATGAGAATAGGCAGCTGAAAAATGATCTTGAAAAACTCAGCCTAGAATTAAATAAAGTCAAAACTGATTTTGAAAACTAGGCTGCAGTTAACTTGAAAAACCAGGCTGACGTCACTACAGCTGAGATAAATCGACTAACTGTTTTAATTAGAGAAAAATCAGCTGCACTTGCTCATGTCAAAGCCGAATTTACTAAACTGACTCAGGTAAATAAGACTCAGGCGCAGGAAATAACCTCCCTGAAGGCGTCTCTAACTCTGGACGAATTGTGTACTAATAAAAGGCCACTATATTCCAGATCAGGCCTTGGATATGATCATCACACTCCCTCTAGTTCTAAAACTACTTTCATCAAGGGAGAAACAATTGTCTCGACTGCTGAGCCTATATACAAATCGATATTTAAAAACAGGCAACAGCCAAGTCACAAGTCTAGGTTGCAGCCTGGGTTTACAAGACAGCTACGTAGACAAGCGACTAGGCAATGGCCAAGGAAGAAGCAGCAGCCCAGACAACATGCCCATTACTATCGAAAACTCCCCAAAAATAGATTTCAAAATGGGAGGGGCAGATGGAAACCTCAAGGTTATCCTAATTTCTAAAATGAACAAGTGTGGAGACCTCAAAGATTTAATAAATGGTTTCAGCCAAGATTTAGAAATGGCCCACACTATCAATATTTTGAGGAATATCCGGTATACAATCCCAACAGAAGATATAGACCTAGACCTTACACACCTTATAAGGGTAATAATAATAACAATTTTAACAATCCAAGGAGAAATCAACTCTCTAGGAAACCATCTAACCTGAGAGGACCCACACAGATTTGGGTACCTAAATCTCTGCTTGTTTGATTGCAGAAAAGGTGGAAGGACTACGACCACATCTCTACAAATTCAAACTTTGGAGGTGAAGAATGGTTTGTAGATTCTGGATGCTCGAGGCACATGACCGGGAACAAGAAGATGCTGACCACATACACCAAAGAAACAGGTCCCGATGTAACCTTTGGATATAGCTTTAGAGGACAAACAAAGGGCTTTGGAGAGCTGCACCGAGGAAATATTGTCATATCCAAAGTTCACTATGTCAAAGGGCTCAAGTATAATCTCCTGAGCATAAGCCAGTTTTGCGATGAGAAGAATCTAGTAGTCTTCACCATTTGGAAATGTATGGTGATAGATATCCTATCTGGAGAAGTGAAGCTACAAGGATTCAGAAGGAGATATGTCTATATAATAGATTGGAACACAGGAACTCCAAACACCTGTTTTCTATCTAAGACAATAGCTGAGAATGGATGGTTGTGGCACAAAAGATTATGTCACCTGAACTTCAAAGCCATTAACAAGATTAGTTCTCAGAAGCTGGTCAGAGGACTCCCCGAGGAAGCATTCAAGAAGGAAGCTCTTTGTGATGCATGTCAGAAAGGAAAGCAGACCAGAGCATCATTCAAGCCAGTCCAACCTACAACCCTCACAACAAGGATCTTAGATCTACTCCACATGGATCTATTAGGTCCTATCAAGCCGAGGACTCTAAGTGGCAGAAAACATGCACTAGTAGTAGTGGATGATTATTCAAGGTACACTTGGATTATCTTCTTGTATAAGAAGAGTGAAACCTTGACCAAGCTACCTGAGCTACTGATAAGGATCCAGAATGAGAAATACCTCTCAATCATCAAGATCAGATCATATAGAGGAGGTGAGTTTCTCAACAAGGCGATCATTGACTACAGCGATCAGAATGGGATCCAGCATGAGCTCTCTGCGGCCAGGACCCCCCAGCAGAAAGGTGTTGCTGAAAGGAGAAACAGAACCCTGAAGGAAGCAGTCATGTCCATGATTGCGTAAGGCACTTGCCCAAGAGGTTCGGGTCAAGTCACAACACACTTGCCATGGTCGAAACAGAGTATGATAGTAGGGAGACATGGCAAAACTCCCTATGAGGTTTGGAATAACAGAACTCCTACTGTTGCTTACTTTCATGTTTTTGGTTGTAAGTGTTTCATCCACAACAACGGTAAAACACAACTAAATGCCTTTGATGCTAAAACTGATGATGGTCTCTTTATGGGATACTCACAAAGAAGCAAGGCATATAGAGTTTTTAATAAAAGAACCTTAGTTGTGGAGGAAACACCTCATGTTGTATTTGATGAATCTACTGTTGAGTACAGGAAACAAGTTGATCTAATTGAGAATAAGCTCAAAACAGCAACCCTCGAAGAAGTCATTGTACATGACACAGGAATGGTGGACTCAACTGCAGATCAGCCCGATGACTCAACTGTAGCTGCTGAAGATCCAACTGCAGATCAGATAGGAACACCAAACCTACGTGATCCAGTTGATGCTGATAAAGACTCATCTGTTGCTGATAAAGACTCATTTGCAGACCAGACCAGATCCCAACCTGCATATGACAAGCCGGTAGCTGATCCAGTTGCAGACCAAGGAGACCAGATCCAATCTGATGCAGACAGAGAGGAAATTCACTAGAGCAATCCTACAGGGGGAACAGACCCTGAAGAAGAAGATATTCCCAAGTGGCTGAAAGATCATCCAATCCAACAAATCATTGGGAAGCTGACTGATGGAGTTAAGACAAGACAGTCTACCCTACCCGTAGGAATGGTAATGTTCTCTTGCTTCATGTCATAGATAGAACCCAAGACAATAGAACAAGCTTTGGAAGACTATTCTTGGATAAATGCCATGCAAGAGGAGCTGGAACAGATGGAAAGGAACAACGTTTGGGTACTAACGGACAGACCGGATCAGAAGAAGGTTATTGGCACCAAATGGGTGTACAAAAACAAGAGTGACGAAGATGGAGCTGTTGTTAGGAATAAAGCCAGACTTGTTGCTAAAGGTTATGCACAGTGTGAAGGAATAGATTTTGATGAAACCTATGCACCTGTTGCAAGGCTAGAAGCCATCAGACTATTCCTCGCATATGCTACGTTCAAGGATTTTGAAGTATGCTAGATGGATGTAAAGAGTGCTTTTCTAAATGGCATCCTAGAAGAAGAAGTCTATGTGGAGCAGCCCCCAAGATTTGTCAAAGGAGACAAAGTCTAAAAGCTACTGAAAGCCCTATATGGACTTAAGCAAGCACCAAGAGCTTGGTATGAAACCCTATCTGTATTACTTGAGAAGAACGGTTTCTGCAAAGGGAAGGTTGACAAGACCTTATTCAGAGTGGAGCACGAAGGCCACATATTGATAGTTCAGATATATGTGGATGATATTATATTTGGCTCAACCAACCCAGAGCTGTGTGAGAAATTCTCAAACCTCATGCAAGGAGAGTTTGAGATGAGTATTATGGGAAAGCTTAACTTCTTTCTCGGATTACAAGTCAAGTAGACGGAAAATGGAATTTTCATCAACCAAGCCAAATATACCAGAGATCTAATCAAAAGATTTGGAATGGAATCAGCCAAGCAAGCAAGAATCCCTATGAGCACAAGTACTCACCTAGATGCAGATGAGGAAGGCATATCAGTGGATTCAACCCATTACAGAGGACTTATTGGATCATTGTTATACCTCACTACAAGCAGGCCAGACATATCTTATGCCGTAGGAGTTTGTGCGCGATTTCAATCCAAGCCTAAGCAGTCGCACCAAGATGCAGCCAAGAGAATAATTAAATACCTTAAGTCTACAGTCAATATTGGACTATGGTATCCAAAGGACGATAACTTCGAGCTGTCAGGATATTCAGATGCAGATTTCGCAGGATGCAAAATTAATAGGAAAAGCACTAGTGGAACGTGCCAATTCCTAGGAACCAGACTGATATCCTGGTTTAGCAAGAAGCAGGTTTCTAACTCTATCTCCACCATAGAGTCAGAATACCTAGCTGCAGGTAGTTGTTGTGCCCAGATCTTGTGGATCAGACAACAGTTAAGGGACTACAACATCATTGCCAATGAAGTCCCTATCTGGTGTGACAACAACAGTGCTATTGCAATAACCAACAATCCGGTTTTGCATTCAAGGACCAAGCACATTGATGTTAAGCATCACTTCATTAGAGATCACGTGCTTAACAAGAGAGTCAGAGTTGAAAGAGTCAGCACAGACTATCAAATTGCTGATATCTTCACCAAACCTTTGCCAGAAGAAAGGTTTTTGGAGCTGAGCAGAGAACTTGGATTACTAGATTGGGAATCTAGTATAGAAGAAAAAGCCAGCTGAAGCAGATCAAACGAAGGACGGACTTAGCTGATTGAAGGAATCAGAACCTACCTAAAGACGAAGGACAAACGAAGAAACCTAACTGATCAAATCTCAGGCGAGAAGTCAAATGAGTCAACTCACCTGATGCAGAGCAGTCAATAGTCAATGGTCAACCAGCTAAGTTTTCTAATCCTGACCGACTTCTAAATATTAAATTAATATCTGCTATATGTATGAAAATATCATATTAATTTTGGTTCACAAGTGGCATAATACTATATGCTTTAAATACACGTGGCAATGACAGGTTAAATCAACCTCCACTGTGACCAATTAAAATCCAACCGTCCATTTTCAAACTCAAAACCTGGACCACCGATTAAAATTTGAATTTTAAAAGGAATCTCAAAAGGCGGACCACTGATTTAAAATAAAAGATTATTTAATTCCAGTGTCATTTCACTTTCTTTTTAAGGACGGAAAAACCCCTCACTTTATCTTTACCAGTCTTTCAAAAACCCTAATTTACAGAGCAGAAATTCCTTTGAACTCTAAATACACTAAGAAATCTCCTATACTGCAGAAATGGAACCTTACTTTGAAGGCGTAAACATAAAGGCTGTCAAGGACCAGATCATTTTTTCTCTGGTCGTTGATTTTGAAGGTCTCTTGGAATCAAATCTGGAAGACTATGATGTGCTCAACATTATTCGATCGATGAAGCTGAATGGGATCTATCCATTCTTAGATATCAGTCCCAAACACCTGTACAAGGAGGACGTTATCACCTTTTTTCGCGAAGCCCGAGTAATTGAAGTGGGAATTAGGAGCACTGTCAGCGTACTACAAGTTGACATATCGCTAGAGACAATCCGAAAAGTCTTTGGTATGAAGAATCGTGGCGTAGCGGTCGAGGCTCTCAAACAAAGTACAGCCGATACTTGGCTGAAGATTAAGGTGGACGACCAGCCGGCAAATCTAAAGCTCACCGCCAAGAGGAGCGAAATAAAAGGGTGTATCGGTATGTGTTGGACATCACCAACAAAATCGTCATGGGCATGGCCGGAAGCTACGACCAATTGTCGTCGGCTAAATTCATGGTGCTCGGAGCACTAATTCAGGACGAGCCGATTGACTGGTCAGACTACATTTTCAGGCAGTTTGTACGGGAGGTCAATAAGGCCGAATGGCTTGTTGATGAGAAGAAGTTCAGATCCAAGCTGGCGTTTGGAACGCAGCTAAGTTGGATCTTGGAGAAGATGGGTGTGGCGAAGGGAAGTACTGACCCCTTCCACATCCACAAGAGACTTGGTCATCTAGACCAAGAGACATTGAGGAAGCTAGGAAGCAATAGAAAAGCAGCCCAAATGATAAAAGAGTTGTCTGATTCAAGGACCTACAAATACCCTTCATCAGACGAGTCGGACCAGCCTGCAGACGGCAACCCACCTGCAGCCAAGTCGGATTCGGAGTCATACAATACGCACATTGTTGTTCGTTTCAAAAGAAGGGGAACATCCCCTGGTGAGCCATCCATCATGCATTCCTCACCAGAACCCTCTCCCAAAAGGCCCAAGCGATTGCAGTTCAGCCAAGAGGAGCAGCCAGAACAATTTCCCAGTCCTGCAGCCAGGTCGCCTATCCACCTGGAGGACCAGCCTGCTCCGGGCAGCCTGGAGACCCAGATCGTTCCTCTCCTCACTCCATCATTCATTTCAGAATAAGAGGAAGCAGGTTTAATAATTTCCATCCCTGAGGCAAATTATACTTTTCACCTGCTGGACAACAATATTTTCAACTTATCCTTAGAGCAACTCCAGTTGGTTAAACCACAAGCTCTAAAACATTCTTTTGTCCATATTTTTGAAGAATGGAAAACCTTTAAATCATTTTCTTTCACTGAACTTCAAGCCTATGTTGAAGTGAGTGGTTGGGGATATCCCCAAGCCACAGAAGATGTGCTGATACATTTTTGCAAAGTGTCAGACACAATTTTGATTCTTCAGGAAAATTGGTTCATGTCCAATTTCAAAACCAACATGGACCAATTTATCCACTCTATTATGTATAGCATTTTTGATGAATCTTTTGGTAAAAAATATGAAGAAGGGGAGGAAAAAGAAAAGAAGATAAGAATAGAAGAAGTAGATGAATAAGAAATCATTGTCATAGATGATGAAGAAGAGAGACAGGAAGAAATGGAATAAGAAAATATTTTAGTTGAAAAAGAAACTGGAGAAGAAGAAGTTGAAAAAACGGTGGAATTAGTAGATGAAGAAGAAGAAGAAGGAGAAGAAGTTGATAAAGAGGATGGAGAAGAAAAGGAGGAGGATGACAAGGAAGATGATGAAGAATATGATGAGAAAGATAAAAAGGATGATAATGATGATGATGATGATGATGATGATGATGATGACAAAGATGAAGGAGGAGATAAAGAATCTGAGAAAGAAAATCAGGATGATAAGGAGGAAGAAAAGGAAGAAGGAGAGGAGTTAGAAAAAGAAGAAGAAGAAGAAAAAGAAAAAGAGCCAGAAAAGGAGCCTAAAAGAGAGCCTGCAGACAAGGCTGGGGCGCCTGCGCGGTATACCAGCCTAGATGCAGACTTGGCTGAAGACTCCAGATCGGGGACACCTGAACAGACCCCATCTGGAATGCCAGCTGTAGACAGGAGACTGCAGTCAGGTGGGTCATCTGCACACCTACCTGCAGGAGTAGAAGGCTCAGGCGAGTATTCTCCACCGACATCACGAATCTCACCTGTGATGACCGAGTTGATCAGACAAATAGTTAAAGACACAGTTGGAGAACTACTTGCATCTACAATCACTCCTGATCTCCAGTCTATCAATGCAAAGATCGACACCTTGCTGCAGCAGAATGTCCCTCAACCTCCTCCTCCTACAAACAACAGAATGCCTTTTAGCATGTCTGACTGGATGCATAGAATGGAGCAGCAGTTGACCACCTTGGTTGATGCTGGCAAAAAGGGGGAAGAAAGGATTCAGGGGGAAGGCATCAAACAAGGAGAAATAAGGGAAGTTCAAGAGATGAGAACTAAGAAGAGGCAAGATGTCCAATTGATCACTGCTGGGACATCTTCAGCTAAGAGGATGGGAGAAGCAGAATCAGAACAGGCTGATGATCAGCCTGCAGGCAAGAGAATGAGGATCAAAGGAGGATTCGAGCCTACACTATAATGGGAAGGCAGAGAGTTATGGCATGTTGAAGAGTTTGTACCTACCGAAGCCTTACCTATGTAGGGATCTGCAAAGAAAAGGTTCATTAGAGATTACTATATCTGGGAATTACTCCAGGATAGTAGTTGCTCCCCACAGCAGATTTTCATCAATTTCATGGAGGAAGCACATCCACAACTCTGGGCCATTCTTCTGAAACATGCAGAGGCATGCAATGCATATCCATGATTCCTCCTTTCAGGCCCAAAGAACCTCCCACCTTGGAAAATGACGTTTTGGATGAACTTGCACTTCAAAGAAAAATAAAGAAACTGTGTTGAAAACAAGTTCTCCTCTCAAGAAGAGCAAGATTTTGCAGCTCTTGTTGTAAGAAGAAAGTATGGTCTTGTTCCTGTTAAGATAAGACCAATTGGAGCTAAACCATTCAGACCTGCCAAGCAGCCTATCCGAAGAGGCAGAGGCAGAGGCAGATGATTTATATTCATTTTGTACTTGTAAAATTTTCTGCAAATGTTTTTAGACCATGTATTTGTAATCAATACAAAAATTTAATAACAGTCTTTTGAATGACAATTCCCAGTTGTCTCAAAACTAGACTGATTTTAGTTTGTGTCTTGCACACAAGTGCAGACTTGTTCATTTGAATATTTGCTTAAGTTTTGCCATCATCAAAATAGGGGGAATTTGTTAGGAATACTTGTTAGATTTTGATGATGTCATTAATATAATTCAAATGTTTATTACTTGGCAAAAATGTAAGGAAGAACCAAATGAGTATCTTTCATAGGCCAAATTATGTTAAGTTTAATACATGGCAAAATGTAAAGAAGAACCAAATGAGTATCTTCTATAGGCCAAAATAAGTTAGGCTCAAATCGGCTAAGTACAAAAGTACAGCTAATTTCATCAGAGAGGTACAGCCGAGTTAAGTCAGGGAAGTTCTGGTCAACAAAATTAATCAGAGATGTTTGACCAGACTGCAGTCAAGTGACCTCAGACAAGCCATCTGATCAGGCGAGTCCCAGACAGTCACCATCAGAGAAGTCCAGACTGCAGAGAAGTTGACTGTACATCAGCCTACTTGAGATCATCCAAGTACTCCAAGTCCACGTCAGCATGCGTTGAATAGTCAAATATTACGGAAAGTCACATGCAAATGTGAAGAGATATATTGGAGAGATTCCCGCAAAGGATATGAATTAAGTAATTCATCCAGGCCTACCCTGAAGACTTTAATCTTTTATATTCAAAAAGATACGGCGCCTCACATGAAAAGTCTTCACAACAGTCGATTGATGGATTAAAATATGGGAATCCAGTCTTGCAACGTTCATAAAGAAAACAATGAAGTCTACCTCTCCGACGGACGGATTTGTTGAAAAGATTTGCAATGGCTATGAAGGAAATGCTCAGAGATCGTGACCTATATATATCCGAAGATTTGAAGCTGAGCACACACACAACATCGGTGCGAACATAATCTCAAGCAATCAAAGCATTCAAAGCAATCTAAAAGTGAACTATAGCATCGTGAAAAGAGCAGTTCTCAAAAGTTCATACTTGAAGAAGCTCTTAGCTGGAGAAGACAAAAAACTCGTGTCTTAAATCCTGAGTTCGGGGTACTTCACTGGTTGAAGTTCGAAACTGTAAAGGCATCCAAGGATCGCGGATCAAGAGGTGCAAGGCAGTCAAGGATATTGCAACGGCAAGGATTTCCACTGGTTGGAAGCTGTTGTAATTTGGTTGAATCACTGTAATCTTTATCACTGGTTGACAATTATAGTGAATTCATCTCCAACTGGTTTGGAGAAAAGTGGATTAGTAGAGGATTACCCCACCTCTGAGACCACTATAACCGCTGCGTATTTCTTGTTTTATAGCATCATACTTTAACTGCTGCATTCATTGTTAAGTGTTTCATTAGTTGTTTTGTATTCGTCATCAGCTGACTTCCGCATGTATTGAGAACAAACGACTCTAAGTCATTTGTATATCTATCAGCTGAAGAAACTTACTCTTTGAGAAAAAGAGTTTAAGAGTTTCAATAAGTCTATTCACCCCTCTCTAGACTTATTCCTGGATGACTTGTGACCTACAGATATTTGTTCTTGATGTTTACCCTGTTCAGCTCAAGGTAATAAATGCACAAATGCAGAGATCCGTCGTTCTTCCGTACAAATAGCACAGGTGCTCCCCAAGGGGACGCACTAGGTCGAATATAGCCCTTCTCAGTCAACTCCTCAAGCTGGTTCTTCAACTCCTGCATCTCAGTCGGAGCCATACTATACGGTGCTTTCAAAAGTAGGGACATACAGGGCTTTAATTCAATAGTATACTCCACCTCACGATGTGGAGGTAAGCCTGGCAACTCATCTGGAAATACATCTGGGTAATCTCGGACTACCAGAATATTGGACAATTTAACTGGTCGATCTGTTGTTTTGGTCATGTAACACCAATAACCAATACACCCTTGATTAAGCAGTTTCACTGCTTTCATAGCGCTGATGACTCTCCTAGAACGGCTGGGATTATCACCCCGAAAAAATGCACTCAAAAACATCATCAGAAGTGACAGTCACCATCCGCTTGTAGACACTAAGTACGGCATCATGACGATCTATCCAATCGATACCCAAGATTATATCATCCTTAGGTAAGTCGACCACAATCAAATCTGATAACCACTCACGGTCGTTCATATGAATCGGACAGTCCTGGAATTCACGATTCCCAATAATTCTTCTACCATCAGGTAGACCAATTACATAAGGCTCACAATCGGTAACATGGTCTAATTACAAACAACTTAAACAAGAAGTAGATATAAAGGAGTGTGAAGCAACCGTATCAAAAAGAACACAAACGGACTGACAGTGAATCTCGAGTATACCTGCAATCATGTTGGCCTCGGGATCGTCAGCCTTCTACATCTTGTAAATCCTGGGTTTTGCAGCTCCCGCACCAGGTGTACCACTTTGGTTCCCACGACACATTCCCTTGTTTGCCCCTGTAGTCTGATAGGAGGCAGACGGTGGTGCTCGGTCCTGTACTGGAGGCTGGACTGGAGCATGAGAAGATGTTGGGGTACGTCCTGGTCTATTCCTGCATAAACGGGCACGGTGACCAGTAACTCCACACGTATGGCATGCAACCGCCGGCTTCGGACATTTGGACTTCATATGCCCCTGATATCCACAGTTGTAACACACAAAGGACGAGTTGGCCACTCGAGGATAAGAATTTGCGGATTTGGTCATCATGGGTGGCCACTCAGAAAGGGTCGACACAGATTGGGACTTCTTGAATGTTCCCCGACTACTGTCAGTCTGGTTCTGGTTCCTGGATCTCTTGTTGTTGGGTTGTGGCTGCTTTCTGGAAATCTCTTTCGTGGTAAGTTCATACTCAAGTGCTTTTTCAATAAATTCCGACAGAGTCGTGCAGTAGTGATTAAGCAACTGCATTCTTATTTGAGGTTTAATCCTCTTGAGAAAGTACTTGACCTTATCGGCTTCCGTTTGGACAATCGACGAAGCAAAAAGAAGAAGTGCCTAAAATTTCTCGGCAACCGATAGCACATCATCATCTTCGGACGGGTCTGAGTTCAGCAATTCTGACAGCTTGGCCTCACGGAGTGAACCTCGGTAGTAACGATCTAACATGAGGTTTTTAAATTCCTCCCAAGTATATACACCATCAGCTGGCCTCACTGAAAGCCACCAAGTGTGGGCGCCTTTGCTAAAATAGTAAGCTACTGCGGAGATGCGATTCTCTTCTGGGCAGTCCACCATCTCGAATAATTTCTCAAAGTGTTCGATCCAATGTAAAATGTCATCAGGCTCAGAGGATACTTCAAAATTCGGGGGTCACTGGCGAGAGATGTCGTTGATGATCCGACTCATGGGTCCACCGTGCACAGGAGGTGGTGGATGAGGCCCATGTTGCTGGCCAGTAGTAGCTCTCTGCATAGCTTCCATCAATTGACCCATCTGGGTCATTTGGGCCATCATGCCCTGCATAACAACGTAAGGATCGCCACGCGCATTCTCGTGTTCAGTGTGGTGTGATTGGTCCCTAGAAGGCGAATCACCGCCTGCGGAACTCTGCTCCACATTCGAACGCGTGTTGGCTCATGGTCTCGGGATTCGGACCGTTCCGCAGCCTCGTCCCCCTCTGCCACGGCCTCTCAGGTTTGTTTCCATACTGAAAGAATCAAACAATAATAATAACCATAAGCACAGTTCATGACCGTCTTTATGACCAATCAAAATTCATGCTAAGTTAATAACAACAAAGGAACTACATATTCAAGAAAACAGTTCATAATGAATTATCGGCACTACGAGTGCCACACATAATATCATATCGACACCGAATCGAACAATTTCTATCACATAATCAATCCAGAATTTCCTCAAAATATCAATTAGATAAATCCTGCCACAGATCCTCGAAATATCAAGATCGACAAAGAAATCCATTCCGATATCAATATCACGCCAGTAATTAAATCATGGCTCATAAAGTACATACCATATTTGGCTCGTAGGGTCAGGTACTTGCACAAGTCACACGTGACACGAAGGTCTCTTGATACTAGTTCATTTCACAACGACTCTTAAAGAGAAACGACTCTCCGATACCATCTTATGTAACACCCCAAAGGGCAGCTATTACAGTGCCGTGGACCCCACACTCGAACCCACCAGGCGATACCAAAATATAGATTAATCCTATATTACATTGTGATACCGAACCACAATAAATAGTCATTACTCCGATTAGGAGTTTATAAATAGTATGCCCAATGGCCTTAAAGTACACAGGATCCAAATACAAGTATAAGCCATATAGGGATGGAATATACTTCAAATAACAATACAATCAGTCAATAGTTTAAATGAAGCGGAAAAAATAACATTACACGATTTTGAACATAACCGGACAACAAAAGACTTGGGCCCCCCGAACTAGTATCCTTCGAACCCTTCGCCGTCACCATGCTCTTCCCGTGCCTTGCCTTTTCCTCGACCTAAAATACAACACAAGTATTTTGCCTAAACCACAGGGTCAGATATACATGAAAATAATTCTCAATACATTATACAATTCACATATACTGGATCTCAAGGAAATATCCCGACTATTGAAAATACCCATCGGGCGTATGAACAATCAGTCACAAACCGTCGAACATATCCAATCATACATAGACTACGAACGACCAAACAATATGGCTCAAGATGGACATCACAGTATGCCCGATCCTAAAATGTGTCCGTGCACATGTCCACCCCGTATACGGATTCCAAAATATATGTGTGACAATGTACCTAATTAGCCTCACGAACTACGTCACGTGTGCACAGTCCAATACGGAAACATCCATGTATGACTATATATGTGCCTGGATAAAACTTCTACATAATAACCAATCGGCACAAAGATATGATTCTAGATATGTCACGATACAACATGACAACGATTTCAATAAATAGCATATCCAATTAAGGATCAAGAAACTCATCGAAGTGACAATAAGGATCAATGAGATCAACGATTCAAAGGTGATGAACTTGGGAATACAATCCCACGATGAAAAATGGAAACATCATCAAGAACAATATCAAATTACGAATCACAGATTCATAAGCATTTCATATACACGAAACGTATAACGTTCACAAGAATTCAATCATCATTATAACCAAGCAAGATAACTTGCCTCAATTCCGTAGGTGAACGATAGTCCTTCTCCAAACGGACGGTATCCTCGATTAAATACTCAATCAAACAAGCAACCTTGAATGAAACGTAATTCATTAAATAATACATTCACATAATATTGATATCAATTCGTAGGAAACGACGCCCGAACCAACCTGAATAATTCATTCTATTCCAATGAACATTCTACCGATTATTGATGAATTTCAATACATATGGTTTGTCTTCCACAATCGGATTACTATACTAAAGTGTCCTTTTAATACCCTTGTTATCACTATAAACAAGTTTATGCATTAAGCACCTTCAATTCATCATTACCATTTGGACTAACCAAGTTCTTCAACATCTACGTCTTTTATTACACAAGGATCGTTGTGAACCAACATTATCACCAATAATCAATAATATCTTCGCAAGAACATTATCAACTTTTCAATATGGTGATCAACACATATCTAATATATCAACACAACCAATTATCATGAATATATAAGAGTTATAGTTGTGTCCATCAATACCCTTTTCGACTCTCAAAGACCTTGCTATGCCGAAACAACAATGGGGTTATATTTTTTAAGATTACTGAATCGGGATAAACATCATTCCTAATCTCTAACATGCATCAAGTTCTTCCCAAGGTAGGAAATGCACCTAACATGGTGTTTTAACACTTCTATGATATCAATTCCATTGATTAAACTTAACTATGATGAAGCTAAATGATTATCATTGTTCCATTGATGTTAATACAGCCAAAAAGATGAGTATGATTTTCATAAACATGATCATTATCATTAAACATCAAGAACGTCTTCATTCCAAACCTTTAATTACCATATTCATCAATATGTGTTAAAAAGCTTAACCACAAATATGTTTTACTTGATTAATTCAATACTAGGTGTAGTATACCATATCACTATCATTATAACTACGAAAATATAGAGTATAATCGCACAATATACCTCCAGAAACGAAGAACAACCACCAAAACTACAAGAACACACTCCAAGCTTCAAGAACACCTTCCAAACTTCCAATCTATAAGTTCTACTCCAAGATACAAGGCTCAAAGACAAGTCGAAAGAGGGTATAATCGGTCTAGGGAGGCAGAGGGATGGAAACTTGAAGGAAAAATCAAAGTTGGAACGTGCAAATGAAAGACACAAGCTGTCTTTTTATGAACTGCAGAATTTATTATGTATGTTATAGCATGAAGCTAACGTATGTAAACCACTTTACGTACGCTACACATAAGTTGTTACGTACGTAATATGCCTCCAGAGGCTACTGCCTCAAAACACCAACCTCATTACGTATGTTATAGCCTCAGTATTACGTACGTAATGTACATCAACTTGGTTGCCTCGAAAGGGCCAATTATCCGGATCATGTCTGGCCCCTCATGTCGAAAGTTGAGATCGGATAAGATTCTCAGCATTACGTATGTAACCAGTACCCCATTACGTACGTAAAGTCAATGCATTAGCGTATGTTAAGTTAAATCTTAGCGTACGTTACACACAGAAAACCCATGTCTCGTGTGCACAGTCCAATACGGAAACATCCACGTATGACTATATATGTGCCTGGCTAAAAATCCTACACAATAACCAATCAGAACGCAGATATGATTCCAGATATGTCATGATACAACATAACAACGAATTCAATAAATAGCATATCCATTTAAGGATCAAGAAACTCATCGAAGTGACAATAAGGATCAACGATTCAAAGGTGATGAACTTGTGAATACAATCCCACGATGAAAAACAGAAACATCATCAAGAACAATATCAAATTACGAATCACAAATTCATAAGCATTTCATATACACAAAACGTATAACATTCACAAGAATTCAATCATCATTATAACCAAGCAAGATAACTTGCCTCAATTCCGTAGGTGAATGACAGTCCTTCTCCAAATGATCAAACGGACGATCTCCTCGATTAAATACTTAATCGAACAAGCAACCTTGAATGAAACTTAATTCATTCAATAATACATTCACATAATATTGATATCAATTCGTAGGAAACAACGTCTGAACCAACCTGAATAATTCATTCTATTCCAATGAACATTCTACCGATTATTGATGAATTTCAATACATATGGTTTGTCTTCCACAATCGGACTACTATACTAAAGTGTCCTTTTAATACCCTTGTTATCACTATAAACAAGTTTATGCATTAAACACCTTCAATTCATCATTAACAATCGGATTAACCAAGTTCTTCAACATCTAGGTCTTTTATTACACAAGGATCGTCGTGAACCAACATTATCACCAATAATCAATAATATCTTCTCAAGAACATTATCAACTTTTCAATATGGTGATCAACACATACCTAAGGTATCAATACAACCGATTATCATGAATATATAAGAGTTATAGTTGTGTCCATCAATATCCTTTTTCGACTCTCAAAGACCTTGCTAAGCCGAAACAACAATGGGGTTATATCTTTTAAGATTTCTGAATCAGAAGAAACATCATTCCTAATCTCTAACATGCATCAAGTTCTTCCCAAGGTAGGAATACACCTAACATGGTGTTTTAACACTTCTATGATATCAATTCCATTGATTAAACTTAACTATGATGAAGCTAAATGATTATCATTGTTCCACTGATGTTAATACACCCAGAAAGATGAGCATGATTTTCATAAACATGATCATTATCATTAAAACATCATGAACATATTCATTCCAAACCTTTAATTACCATATTCATCCATAGGTGTTAAAAAACTTAACCACAAAGATGTTTTACTTTATTAATTCAACACTAGGTGTAGTATACCATATCACTATCATCATAGCTACGAAAATATAGAGTAGAATTGCACAACATACCTCCAGAAACAAAGAACAACCACCAAAACTACAAGAACACACTCCAAGTTTCAAGAACACCTTCCAAACTTCCCATCAATAAGCTCTACTCCAAGATACAAGGCTCAAAAACAAATTGGAAGAGGGTATAATCGGTATAGGGAGGCAGAGGGATGGGAACTTGAAGGAAAAATCAAAGTTGGAACGTGCAAATGAAAGACACAAGCTGTCTTTTTATAAACTGCACAATTTGTTACGTACGTTATAGCATGAAGCTAACGTACATTAACCACTTTACTTACACTACACATAATTCGTTACGTACGTAATCTGCCTCCAGAGGCTACTGCCTCAAAACACTAACCTCATTACGTATGTTATAGCCTCAGCATTACGTACGTAATGTACATCAACTTGGCTACGTCGAAAGGACCAATTATCCAGATCATGTCTGGCCTCTCATGCCGAAAGTTGAGATCGGATAAGATTCTCAGCATTACGTACGTAACCAGTGCCCCATTATGTACGTAAAGCCAACGCATTACCGTACGTTAAGTTAAATATTAGCATACGTTACACACAGAAAACCTAGCCCGGAAATGTAAATCTACACAACATTAAGAAATCAACCACAATGTGAATGACAGTTATAATCAAGCCTACTCTGATATATCCCAACATCAATAATAAACATTTACTAAATGTAACATGATTACAACGATACTCAAATTATTCGAATAATACAATAGTAGATAAGAAATTACTGTCGGATATTACACATAACGTATTCATGTTTCATAGTTGAGAAAGACGTTCCAGATCTGAGTCATATTATCGATTATGGGTAGATTGAGGTGGGACCTGATATTACG
Source organism: Orobanche coerulescens (assembly GCA_033398695.1). Taxonomy (NCBI): domain Eukaryota; kingdom Viridiplantae; phylum Streptophyta; class Magnoliopsida; order Lamiales; family Orobanchaceae; genus Orobanche; species Orobanche coerulescens. The sequence goes on along the minus strand of CM065805.1, from coordinate 19,344,147 downwards.
ATCGAGGATTGACCAGTTCAGATTTTGGAGCATCGAATCAAGCAACTCAGGCACAAAACTATTCTTTTAGTTAAAGTGCAATGATCGAGACATGGAGTGGAAGAGGCCACATGGGAGATGGAAGAGAGCATAAAGTCGATACCCCAAATTGTTGTGCTCGTGACTTTCGGGACGGAACATATTTTTAGACGGAGGATTGTATTATTCATACTTTTTGCTTCCGTATTTTCCAACTTTTGTGATACATTTGTACTCAGTGTGACGTTTATATATTGTATTTCATTATATTTTCGCCAGAATTTTTAGTATTTGAACTCGTTATTTGATGTTTGTGCTGGACATACTAATGTGAGTGACTAGTTGTGTACCCATCGTGTAGTTATCTTATGCATCGAGACGTTTGATGAGTGTTGCTATTTTACAAATGTTATGTCTAGTATTCTTCATGCATAACGTATGTAATATCCAAACCTAGCGGACGCTAACATTTGCTGTAGCGTACGTAAACATACCTGAAGGTATGAGGCAGAAGCCTCTGTTGTCACCCTTGCATATGTTACCTGCTAGTTGTAGTGTACGTAACAGGCTATTGCACGTGCTATTGAAGCTTCGCAACGTACATGAAGATACCTGGTGTATTGGGATAATAGGCACTGTACAGGCACTTGCGTACATTAAATTGGAGACGTAGCGTATGTTAAGGATTATTATGTACGCTAAGCACCCCCATGCAGTGTACGTAACATTACTTGTGCATCTAGATAATGGCCTCTTTGAAATCTGTTGCGTATGCAACATTGGAGCCTAACATATGTTATATGCTTAACGTACGTAACCCAGAATGTTAACCCAGGATGTGTAGGGTACATAACGAGTCTGCAGACTATGTAAATATGCTGCAACCCTCATTTCCGTCATTTTCCTTCCTTTCCTCCTCCTCGGTGGCCAACGACAATTTTGAGCATCTTAGTGCAAAACTCCAACTAAACATCATCATCTAACATCATTTTAGAGCTCCTAGTGTGGATTAAACATCATTTGATCTTTGTTCATCTTCCGGATCGAGGTAAAACTCTTAGAACCCAAATTTTGGGTATTTGGGGCTTTTGGGTAGATTTTACTTTTGTAATCCAATTTAGCTTAGATTAGTGATGAATTATCGATGATATGGTTGTATTATGTTCGTTTTCTTGTTATTTTATGCTTTAGTTGTTGTTGTCTCTGATTGGTCGAGTTGGGCCAAAAGGATGCCTTTGTGATATCCGCTAAAATGTCATAGTGGAGGTTTGGCTGTTTTATAATTATTTTCCCTCGTACAATTATTGATTGAGTATTTATATGATATTCAGATCGAATTCCTTGTGAAGGATTTGATTCGAAACCTTTCTGTGTGTTGTTTCTCCATGTCCTAGCAATCAAGACAAGTATTTAATTACGTGTCATGTGTTTTGTGCATGTATAAATATTGAATCGTGAATATGAGTGGGAAAGGTTGCATTGTTCACCCACGGATGCCCAACGGGGCGTATGGGAATCCATACTAAAGGCGCTGGATAAGAACATGGGTTATCACAACCAGGGATATCCAATGGGGCATATGGGATCTAGACTAAGGGCGCTGGATCATGGATAACCATGAAAGTTGTGTTTTGATTTAGGACGAGGACCCTTGAGATTTTTGGTGTGATATTTGGTAATATTCCAGAGTATTAAACTGTTTGCTGAAATGATGTGGTAAATGACTTAATACACTTCATATGATTATGTACTTACACTAGTGATTCCGGCACTAACCCATTAAATGGGGGAAATGCCTTTCATGCATTCCAGGTGACTTCTAGATTGAGGAGACGGCATGGGATACGCATGGGAAATACGGACAGTATGGTTGTTAGGCTCTCAAACGGGGTCGATGTTTCTTGTCGGTCTGATGTCGGATTTGGATTTTAATTATTATGTATTATTTTATTTTATTACGGAAGTCCCGTGTGCGGGCATGCGAGATATGAAATCTAATAAAATATGTTGTACTTAAAATGTTTTGGCCGAGGCCACAACCCAACTAATTATTTCATATGTCACTTGAAATGGTACTATGTCGTTTTGGTTTGAATATTTACTATAATAGTTACTATATAAGTTTCCTCGATATTTCCTCGACCCAATGTTTCCTCGATATTTCCATTCAAACTTAAGAATATTTACTATAATAGTAATATTTGGCTTTTTATGTTCCTATATATTAATAGGATATTGAGCGACCTAATTGACCTAAGAAGCACGCTCGTGAAAATGGCGGATCGAGGCACAAAGATCACACAATACACCAAAAACAGAATTTTATGACATTGAAACTCGCTGGATTTGTGACTGTCAATGACAATCACAACTTTATGACTGCCAATAACAGTCACAAAGACCAAATAGTGATAAATCCAAATATTTGTGACTGTTAATGATTGTCACAAGTGTTCTGACTGTCTTGAGCAGTCACAAATTCAAATATTTGTGACTGTTTTGAGTACTCATAAACATTTCAGTTTTATGTATAAATATATTTTGGCAAACCCTTAACACAGGCGACGACCACATCTGAAATAAGGGTAAAACAATTTCCTTTTTTTTCTTTTTTCTTTTAATTGCAATCAAACTAATATGTTTTTCCATTCCCCTCATTCACCATACCCCTTTCTGTCTTCTCTTTCTCTCTACCCGATGCTCATGCCCTCCATATCCATCTGTTTTCTTATCATCGGCTCCTCCTCTCTCTGGTCCTCTACATCCCTGTCTTCTCTCTCGATCTCACCTTCAGCCCCGATCTCAGTATCACAGCACCTTTTCTCATAACTTAAAACATACGCACATATATACCAGTACAGCATAGCGACAGACCGAATGAAGCACGAGCCGAAAGGAGGAAGGTGATTCTGGTTGCGGACAATAGTGGCGACGCTGCCGTTTGTCGGAGATTTCAGCACAGATGAGGGATGGTGGTGGGTGGCTGTGAACCAGCGATTCTTGATTCATCTCTCTAGTGAGGATGAACAGAAGTTTGCGATTCATGGCGGCAGCGACGGACACTTCGATTCGGCGGGTATGGTTAGAGCTAGATGGAGGCGGCGGCGACAGGCTGTTATCCAAATAGGCAGTCTCGATTCCTTCCCTACAAGGGTGGGCCGTGATTCAAATCTAAATTCGGGCTCTTCGCTTCTCAGCCCGCAATTTTCCAGTGACTCCGATACAGAGTAGGGAAATAGGTGTGTGGATTTCGATTTGTTTAGTTCTTGATATCTCTGAAGTTTAACTAAATAGTCAAATATGAAAATTTACTTGTCAGTTTGTGCTATATACACTGAAGTTTGAAGAAACTAAATTCGACTTGATAACAAACATGTCGTTATTTATGCCAGGGGATGTACTTTCTGGGACAGGGCCAGAAAACTTGGGAGTTTTGCAAGAATGGTTTGGAATTCATTGGTGGAACTTACAGGCGGTCGCCCTTCTCTTCATTGTTCTTTTTATCATGCTTCCACTTATCTTGTATCGTCGTGTAGGTATGTCGAAATGATTATGTCCAAGTCTCTACCTTACGATTTTTTTAAAAGCACATACTCGCATTGATTTGTTAACTATAAACACTTATATATGCAGCGATACACATCATTATTAGTATTATTATAGTAGGGATTTTTAATTTAAGACTCTTTAATAAATTGGCCATTGTGCTTATTCTTGGGGCCTAAGTTAGTGTTATGGTTATTAAGTCTATATATAGTGTCTTTGTTTATCCTAGTGGTACTATCTTGAATATCCTTGTTTATGTACTCTGGGAAATCATAAAGCAGTCAATCATGTCGAAGGTAGTAATATAATTCTTGATTTCCAATTATCTTGTTCCGTATTTGTCTCCTTATTGTAGGAGCCAAGAAGTGCATGTTCCTTTATTTACTTGGTGAAATTTATCTTTTTCATGATGGTCTGCACATAATTATTGACTATTGTGTGTATATATGTATTCCCTGCTTCCCTCAATAGAATTTTTATAAATGACATGGCTTTTTAACATGTCATGGCTTTCTGACATCTGATTAAGGTTTTTTTCACTGTATTCCTTGTTTCCAGATTGTTGAGAGAAGAGGACAGTGAAGCTTTTGGTGTGGAACCATATGCTCTACAAAAAAATAACATGTTTAGTTCTCATAAATTTGCTCTCGTTTTAATGTAAAATTATGTTGGCTTGCATTGTTGTTTTTGTAGGGAACTTTTGTATACTTTCTACTGGTCCAATCATTGTTGGCCACAGAGGATTATATTATACAGGTTAGTTGTTGATCCATTTATTTATGTCACCAGCTTTATTTTTTGTTTTTCTTTATTATTGCAATCTGCTCATGGCCTTGTTCATATACAAGGCATTACTTTTGAACTTGATGAAGACATGATCAGGGAAGACGAAGAAAGAGAGGCTATGCAAGAACTCATCAATACTGCTAAGTTGAGTGAAGGTTATCTTACATTTGCTCGTTATATTGAAGTTATGAAGCCCAAATCTCCTGAGGATATTTACTAGGTTCAGATCTAACATTTCCTACTTTTTATGAACTTTTGAGTTGTTGCATATTTCTCTTTGACTTTCACGGATAAACTTTTCCTGAGTGTGAGGTCCGCTAACTATGTCATTCACTATTACTATGGACTGCTTTATATACTTGTATTGTTTTATTTCAAACCCCCAAACATCCAGATATTGATGAGACAAAAATGTGACTTGTTAGGCACGTCTACTTTATGGTTGTGGTAGTGGTGGGAGAACTGTTGATTCTGCCAGGCAGAACTTGGCGGAGACATTTGGCAATACATTTGTAAATGCTGGTTTTGGCCAGGTTTGTGTAGCAACTATACCTGGGTTTTATTGCAAGTTCAAAATTTCAAGTCTTCCCTTTATCTTTACTCTTGTGTGGTTTTTGCAGGATAAATTGATGACAGTTATATCTGAAGCATCCGGTGGTGATGGTACTTCCACAAGTTGGCTCTTTAAAAATAAGGAACATGGAAAGACCAGTGCTGCAACAAGTCTGGTGTGTATCATTTCTCATTTTCTTGATTTTTTTCCCCCAGAATTCACTTGTTGTTCATGATTGCCAGCTTGAGAAGTAAGTAATTCCCCATGGGAATGATTGAACTGGAGTGTTTTTTTTTTTTGCTTCTGCCTTGTTGTTTTATTTATGAGTTCATCATCTTTAGCTTCTACCACGTAGGTCGCCATTGAATAATTGTTGATGCAGAATACCTAAAGCAAATTCACTGTTGCATCGAGTTGTGTTTGAAAAGACAAAATTGCGGCTGAGGCATGTGAAGAAGGAGAGATTGTTGGTACTGTTTGTGTCTTGGTGTGTGTACATATGTGCCCTTTATTGATTGACCAATATAGTTGCATTTCTATGCAGGAAAAGTTACAGCTATTGAGTTCTAGGATTCATTTATATGTTTCATAGACATAACATGCTTATAAACATGGTCATTTATGTTGGAACATTTTGTTCCATACATAAATTAAAAGTGTTTTGATGATTAATGTTGATAAGCAAAACAAAACAACGAAGAGACGAAGCTAGCATCGAAGGAAAACGAAGTTGCAAAAAGGCATTCTAGACAGCGTTAACGTACGTAATATAGATTGATTAACGTACGTAATATTATAAGGCTTACGTACGTAATGAAGGATTATTAACGTACGTAACTCAAGTTCAAACCAGATGAACGTTGGACGAATCGAAGTCAAAAAGGTGGCAACGGACATATGATGTCAGCAGTGACGTACTAGTAACGTACGTAATGAGAAGTATGATAACGTACGTAAAGAAAGAAATGAATGTTACTGGACTGAATCTGGAAGATGTTTACGTACGTAACCCGTGTTGGTTAACGTACGTAACGATGCTTACGTACGTAATGGGAAGGATATAGCGTACGTAACTAAGGTCATGGCAGCTAACGGCTAGTTTGAAGATGGAGGCTATAAATACCATATCTATGGTATTGATTGAGTACAACAACTCAAGCAAACGAGACATACATCTGAGAATCATATTGATACTATTGTTGTTGTAATGTTGAGCTTACATTGAGTGATTGAGTGTTATACACAAAATCATACACGAGTGGTAAAAGAAAAGATACGATTGGATTCGGTGTTATTAGGATCATGGATCCGGCATTATTAGAATCGCAATCGATATCTAAGTGAGGTTTATCTAGTACCCATAGAAATCTAGAGAGGTTGATTCCTTGTCCTACGAAAAGTAAAACGGTTTAACTTGGACCGACATAAAGACAAGAACGAGTGGTTTATCACGGACCAATAGAAGACGTGATTGTAACGGTTATACCTCGACCGATAGAAGAGAGGCGTAGAGGTTTTTCTTTAGCCTATTGAAAAAGATACCGAGAGAGGACGTAGGCTTGTTTATAGCCGAACCTCTATAAATCCTCGTGTCATTTAATTTCCGCATTTATATTTATGCTTCCGCAAACGGCGCAAATATCCGATCTCGTACCCAACAATTGGTATCGGAGCGGTACTCCAATACGCGGCTTAACATCCGAGGAGAAAAGATCCAAAAATGGCGTTTCAATTCTCTCCAGTCGAAGGCCTTGCTCTCAACCGACCACCATTCTTCGATGGCTCAAATTATTTGACATGGAAGAAAAAGATGTCAATCTTTATTCGTGCCTACGGTATAGAGATTTGGAAGATTATTTGTCTCGGCCCGAAAGTTCCTATCAAATCTGACGGTACACTCAAATCTTTTGAAGAATACGACGATGCCGATTGGAAAAATGACCATCTAAATTGTAAGGCCACCCAACTTTTATTTTGTGCCTTAAATCCCGAAGAGGTCAATCGAATCTCGTCGTGTGAAAGTGCGAAAGAAATATGGAAAATTCTTGAAATCACACACGAAGGGACAACTCAAGTCAAGGAGACGAAGATCAATACTGTAACACCCCGAGATATTCGGAATAATTACAGCGCCGTAAACCCTTTAGGTAAGGATTTACAAGGCTAATTAAAAGAAAAGTAAATATGACCCAACTGTACAACTGAAATTCAAAACATAGAACTTATTCAACTAATCCAAAGAGTTAACTTTTACAACCATATCGAACATGACATTATTAAAACACACGTACTTGAGTACTAAGATACACCAAGAAGACAAATCCCAAAAACAAAATAAACCTCGACCACATCACTGAGCCATTTCATCGTCCTGTCGGAACTGTGGTTGCTTCCCCGCTCCTCAGCTACCTGAACATCAAAACAATGTCCACCCCCGAAGGGGTTAGCAAAACCATGATAGTACAAGTATCATAAGACATAAATCATCAATGCATCATAAACAAGCAAAACGGACTTCCGTCATCGGAATCCAACGATGCGAATCCTCACGATTCCATCAACATAGTATAGGGTAATCCAGCGATCCAGCGCCCTTGGTATAGATCCCCATGATGATCCCGTCGGACCAACGCATGGTGGAAAACCCGTCCAGCGATCCAGCGCCCTCAGCATAGATCCCCATGATGATCTCGTCGGACCAACGCATGGTGGACATTCGATCCAGCGCCCTCAGCATAGATCCTCATGATCCCCTCGGATCATTTATACCATAAATCAATCAACTATGCATACATATATGCATTTCAATATGTTCATCAATACGAACGAATAACAACGAATACCACTAGAAATTTCAGAAATACATCTCATATTCAACAACATGAACAAAACCACAAGCATGATCAACGTTTCAATATAAATAGAACTCGACATATGATACTTGCCTCGGAAATGGCAAGAATGAAATACTCCAACAAACATTACACGTCCGTATGTCACCGCCCCACGATCGACCCCTATGCAAGGCTCGCACCTTGTTCAAAAAGAGATACAAGGAACTTAACATACCACTCGATACTAACATACGCTCACCGAAAACTAATATTAAGATCGTAAAGTAGTGACACTAGGTTGGTTCACGGTTAGAACACTAAGTAAGAACTAAACCGGGAATGATAAGGCACTCTATAAGGGCTGAACGGTCATTTCGAATATGAAGTACCGTTGTTTAAAAGTTCATTGTTTCACAAGGTGTTGAGGGTTTCGTGTTAAATAAGGAAATGAATGTCAAATCCTCATATGATCGGCTATGATGATTCGACCCCCAATATTACTCAAGACGACAAGCATGCTTAAATATTACGCAAGGAAAACGACACTACGGTGATTCGGTTTAAGTTCAAGGACCTGGTCGATATATATATTACCTCAAGAACAAGGAGGACATTGTCATAACAATTTCTTCTAACATATATGAATTTCTCCAATGGAACATAAAAAGGGATCAGAGAATATAACTGAAATCATGCTTATTACTCCCGCGAATTCAGAATGCTACAAGTTAAGGTTTTAATCCACCGAGGCTAAATCAAGACTCTACGTAATGAAAGAAAGACAAGGTATAATCGGGTTCTAAACCTCAAAACATGGTGATGGACTCAAAAGATCATTATCTAGTCCAATGATTTCCAAAACAAGCTCAAAGTATAGTTAAGAATGTAAACTTTAGCTTGGTGAATCGTAACATACCTTAAGAGATGTAAGAATAAGAAAATCTTCAATGAACTCTTCACCGGAAGCTTGATCACCAACTCACCCGGTCTAAGCTTCCCAAATTCGGAGGTAAATGATGATATGAGGGATATGAGGTGAAGGATAGTCTCAAGAACACAAAAATCGGCCAAGGCAAAAGTGGGAAATGAAATGAGGATCGGGTTCTATAAATAGATTTCTAAGTATTACGTACGTTATGCAATAACCCCTTACGTACGTAACAAGCTTAACGTACGTTATACCCTAGCCTTAGCGTACGTAATCGCCTGACCAGAGTTCATTGGACTGATTTCTCCATTTCTTTACGTACGTAATCACACGGGTTTTACGTACGTAATACTCATGTCTATAGCGTACGTAACACATGAACCATAGCGTACGTAACGCCCATGTCCAGGTTCATGCGGGAATCACACGAATCTTCCCCGGCCCTCTCTTCGGCCCCCACAAGCCGACCCTTATCCGAACCCAAGTTGACTTAGCTTACGTACGTTATGAACATCAGATAACGTACGTAACACTGCATCCTTAGCGTACGTTACGAACGCCTGTTAACGTACGTAAGTACGTGCATAATCATGCATGCAATGCTTGAAGATATATAAAAACATAAGGGTACAAATACGGGAAACCAATCTACGATTTATAACATCACGAAGTCGAAATAATAAAAGGTCGAGTACAAGGTAAATACACCATTTATTCGGGCATTACATACTACCCCTCTAAAAAGAAGTTTCGGCCCGAAACTTAAAACGAAAATAATTCCGGGTATCTCGACTTCATACTCTCCTCCGTCTCCCAAGTTGCTTCTTCGACTCCATGTCGAGACCACTGAACTTTTACCAAGGAGATCGGTTTATTCCTCAACTGCTTGACTCGACTCTCGAGTATCTTTATTGGTCTCTCTTCGAAGGTGCCGTCATTAGCTATCTCGATCTCGTCGAAATCAATAATATGACTGGGATCTGGTACATACTTCCGCAATTGGGATACGTGAAACACGTTGTGAACGTGACTCAGCGATGGCGGTAAGGCCAACCTGTATGCTAAACCCCCAACTCTCTCGAGGATCTCAAATGGTCCGATATATCTCGGACTTAGCATGCCTTTCCTCCCAAAACGGAAAATTCCCCGTGTAGGAGACACCTTCAATAGTACGTGGTTCCCAATGTCGAACTCCAGAGGGCGACGACGTACGTCCGCATAAGACTTATGTCGACTCTGGGCAGTCAACAGTCTTTCTCTAATCAAAGCTATCTTCTCTTGAGTCTGAACTATCAATTCCGGTTCCGTCCCGATCAAATCCGAAGAATCATCCCAGCACAGGGGTGATCGACATCTCCTCCCGTACAAAGCTTCAAACGGTGCCATCTTAATAGAAGCATGCCAACTGTTATTGTAGGTGAATTCAATCAATGGCAAATGGACTTCCCAATCAGTCGACCAATCCAAAGCACAAGCTCTAAGCATGTCTTCTACGGTTTGTATAGTCCTTTCGGACTGACCGTCCATCTGAGGATGATAAGCCGTGCTAAAGTTTAACTCGGTCCCCAAAGCCCTGTGAACTGCCTTCCAGAAGTGCGACACGAAGCGACCATCTCAATCCGAAATAATGGTCTTCGGCGTCCCATGCAATCTGACTATCTCCGCAATAAATACTCACGCCAATCTCTCGGGTCCCCATGTATCTTTAATTCCTAGGAAATGAGCCGACTTGGTTAGTCGATCAACTATAACCCAAATCATGTTCATTCCCGTTTTAGTCCTTGGCATACTGGTGATGAAATCCATCGAGATATCCTCCCACTTCCACTCAGGGATCGGAAGCGGCTTCAACATTCCGGCAGGTCGCTGATGTTCAATCTTAACCTGCTGACACGTCAAACACTTCGAAACGTACTCTGCTACGTCCTTCTTCATATTCCCCCACCAGAAGTTTTGTTTAAGATCCTTATACATCTTACTACTGCCCGGGTGAATGGAATATGGCGCGCTGTGAGCTTCCTTCAAAATAGTCCGTCTCAAATCACCATCATCGGGAACGCAAAGTCGATTCTGAAATCTCAGAACTCCATTGTCTTGTAACACAAATCCTGGGGCTTTTCCTTTCTTTACTTCGTCACATAATCGAAGGATCAGAGAATCGTCCAACTGCTTAGACTTGATCTCCTCGACTAGTGATGAAGTCAGTTCCATCAAATAAAGTTGCCCTTGGATTCCTGGTGCCCATACTTCAATCCCTTCGCGGATCAGTTCCCGTCGAATGCTGGTTTGGGATGTAAGTGCTTCCAACACTCGAAGAGAAACAGGTTTACGGCTCAATGCATCGGCTACTACGTTTGCTTTACCCGGATGATAGAGAATTTCCAAGTCGTAATCCTTGATCAATTCCAGCCACCTTCTCTGCCTCATGTTTAATTCTTTCTGGCTGAAAATGTATTTGAGGCTCTTGTGATCGGTGAAGATCTGACAACGAGTGCCATACAAGTAATGTCGCCAAATTTTTAGGGCAAAGACCACGGCTGCTAGCTCCAGATCATGAGTCGGGTAATTAACTTCGTACGGTTTCAGCTGCCGAGAAGCGTAGGCGATCACCTTATCCCTCTGTATCAACACACATCCCAGACCCTGATTTGAAGCATCGCTGTATACCATGAATCCATCCGTCCCACTTGGTGCTGTCGTCAGTCTCTTCTTAAGTTCATCAAAACCAGCCTGGCATTTCTCATCCCACGTGAACTTTTGAGTTTTCTGTAAAAGTTGAGTGAGCGGACGAGCAATTTTGAAAAATCCCTCAACAAAACGGCGATAATATCCGGCAAGTCCTAAGAAACTCCGGACTTCTTTCACGTTAATAGGAGCTTCCCATTCCAAGATTGCTTCGACTTTCTTCGGGTCCACCTGAACTCCGTCAGCTGATATCACATGCCCAAGGAAAGTTACTTCCCTAAGCCAGAACTCGCATTTGGAAAGCTTTGCATACAGCTGTTCCTTCCTCAAGATGCTCAAAACCACACGCAAATGCTCAGCGTGCTCCTCTGTGTCTTTCGAATATATCAAGATGTCATCGATGAAAACGACCACAAATTTATCCAAGTATTCTAAGAATACCCGATTCATCAATTGCATAAATACCGCAGGAGCATTGGTAAGTCCAAATGGCATCACTACAAATTCATAGTGCCCGTACCGGGATCTGAAAGCAGATTTTGGTATATCCGATTCCTTAATTCTCAGCTGATGGTATCCTGATCGCAAGTCAATCTTCGAGAATACCCTTGCCCCTTGCAATTGATCGAACAAGTCGTCTATCCGAGGTATCGGATACTTGTTCTTGATCGTCACCTTGTTTAACTCCCTGTAATCAATACATAATCGGAGGGATCCATCCTTCTTCCGGACAAAGAGAACGGGCGCTCCCCAAGGAGAAACGCTAGGTTGAATATAACCCTTCTGTAATAATTCCTCCAATTGCTTCTTTAGTTCATACATCTCGGTTGGCGCCATGCGGTATGGTGCTCTGGAAATAGGAGCTGCCCTGTGCTCTAATTCGATAGTGAATTCCACTTCTCTCTGTGGAGGTAACCCAGGTAGTTCGTCAGGAAATACATCTGAGAACTCATTCACAACTGAAATAGACGAGAGCTCTACTCCTTCCTCTTTCCTCCTGGCATAGCACCAAAGTCCGTGACATCCCTGCTTCAGTAATTTCACGGCTTTCATTGCTTTGATCAATTTTCCCGAGCTTCCTGGTCTCCATCCTCGGAATAAGTGTTCAGATCCGTCATCGGCAATGATAGAAATGACTCTCTCTCGGTAATTCAGAATAGCTCCATAACGGTTGAGCCAATCGTCTCCGAGAATTAAATCGTCACCGTAGATGTCAACCACGATAAGGTTCGATAGCCAATTTCTCCCTCCTATAGTTACTGGAAGATCCCTAGCTTCTAGGGTTCCCACAATTTTCTCTCCGCTCGGTAATCCCACAACATAAGGTTCGCAATCAAACAAGCACGAGATTTTCAAACGATTAACACAGTTCAAAGATATAAAAGAATGCGTAGCTCCCGAATCGAACAAGACACTAACTGGTTGCAAAAGGATCTGAATCGTACCTGATGCAACAGCCGTGTTCTGATCATCCTTCTTCATCTCGTAAATACGCGGAGGAACGGACCCAGTGTTGGATGCCTCTCTTTTCCCAATATTCTGCTGCGGGAAACCGCTCTGCTGCGTCTGGTTCACACTAGTGTCCTTCGGAACTGGTACAGGAGTGCGAGTACCAAAAGATCGGGTCGCATTCCCACAAAATGTTGCGCGATGTCCTTCCTGTCCACACTCGAAACAGGTCACAGCAGGCGCGAAACAATCACGTCGAACATGTCCCGCTTTGCCACAGTTATAACACTTCTTCCCTGCGTCTGAAACAGCTGGTGCTGCCCGGAACTTCTTTCCACCTCGAGAAGGATGCGGAGGTCTCCTGGATGGATGATAAGAGGACTGACCCCTGCGAGGCCCGCTACTCTTATTCTCTGTGAAGTTGCCAGACACCTTCTGTTTCTTTGCTTCCGTCGATTTCTCTACTGCTGCCTCCTTCATATCATAGGCCAACGCCTTGTCCTGATACTGTCGCAAGGTGGTACATTCAAATCCGGACATATATTGCTGAATTTCCGGCTTCATTCGCATGTCAAAATGGAAAATCCTTTCCGCCTCGGTCCTGACCAAGTGGCGCACATAAGTCAGCTGGTGATTAAAGGTCTTAATCACGTCCGTCACAGATGCTTCTGAATTTTGTGGTGAGAAAAACTCCCGAACTCGGGCTTCTCTAATCGGGTGAGGACAATATCGCGCTCCATCATCAATTTGAATTCCGTCTCAACATTGTGCTCCTCCGTCGAATGGCCTCCCACCGCCGAAAGCCTCCCCTGTCGGAAGATATCGGCGACGGAACCTTTCGTCGTTGGGACAGCTTAATCCTCGCAAAAATCTTCTCCAACTCCTTCACCGGTGATCCCAAGAAAGCGTCTCACCAACCATCAAATTTCGGAGGATGCAATTTGATCACCTCGGTAAGCCATCTATCTCCTCGATTATCCACGTTATGCCGCTGTCCCATCGCCGTCTGCATGCGATCCACAACTTGAGCAAACCGGTTTATCTGGCAACCACTCGAAGCACTCCCGACGTTAGGATCTCGCATTATTATTTGCCGATCCTCGCCGTCCCCGGAATGGGAATCCGTTCGACTAGCGGTTATCTCTGGGGTAGACACCGACTCTTCTTGTCTCGCATTTCCACGTCCGCGTCCACGACCGCGTCCGCGTCCACGACCTCCTCTCAACATACTGTAAACACAAATACTCAATATCCAGGGCAAACTTTATAAAAGTACTTCCATCAACGTTCACAAAACATGAATTAAATAAAACGGTAGTATTTGAGATTAGGAAACTTACAACCACGGTCCACACGACGATGCTGGCTCAGCAGTGATGTTACAACCGACCAATAATCAAATAACGTCAACAGACCCAACTAACCCGACTGCCAAGATATCCATGAATCTTAGCTCCGATACCATATTCTATAACACCCCGAGATATTCGGAATAATTACAGCGCCGTAAACCCTTTAGGTAAGGATTTACAAGGCTAATTAAAAGAAAAGTAAATATGACCCAACTGTACAACTGAAATTCAAAACATAGAACTTATTTAACTAATCCAAAGAGTTAACTTTTACAACCATATCGAACATGACATTATTAAAACACACGTACTTGAGTACTAAGATACACCAAGAAGACAAATCCCAAAAACAAAATAAACCTCGACCACATCATTGAGCCATTTCATCGTCCTGTCGGAACTGTGGTTGCTTCCCCGCTCCTCGGCTACCTGAACATCAAAACAATGTCCACCCCCGAAGGGGTTAGCAAAACCATGCTAGTACAAGTATCATAAGACATAAATCATCAATGCATCATAAACAAGCAAAACGGACTTCCGTCATCGGAATCCAACGATGCGAATCCTCACGATTCCATCAACATAGTATAGGGTAATCCAGCGATCCAGCGCCCTTGGTATAGATCCCCATGATGATCCCGTCGGACCAACGCATGGTGGAAAACCCGTCCAGCGATCCAGCGCCCTCAGCATAGATCCCCATGATGATCTCGTCGGACCAACGCATGGTGGACATTCGATCCAGCGCCCTCAGCATAGATCCTCATGATCCCCTCGGATCATTTATACCATAAATCAATCAACTATGCATACATATATGCATTTCAATATGTTCATCAATACGAACGAATAACAACGAATACCACTAGAAATTTCAGAAATACATCTCATATTCAACAACATGAACAAAACCACAAGCATGATCAACGTTTCAATATAAATCGAACTCGACATATGATACTTGCCTCGGAAATGGCAAGAATGAAATACTCCAACAAACGTTACACGTCCGTATGTCACCGCCCCACGATCGACCCCTATGCAAGGCTCGCACGTTGTTCAAAAAGAGATACAAGGAACTTAACATACCACTCGATACTAACATACGCTCACCGAAAACTAATATTAAGATTGTAAAGTAGTGACACTAGGTTGGTTCACGGTTAGAACACTAAGTAAGAACTAAACCGGGAACGATAAGGCACTCTATAAGGGCTGAACGATCATTTCGAATATGAAGTACCGTTGTTTAAAAGTTCATTGTTTCACAAGGTGTTGAGGGTTTCGTGTTAAATAAGGAAATGAATGTCAAATCCTCATATAATCGGCTATGATGATTCGACCCCCAATATTACTCAAGACGACAAGCATGCTTAAATATTACGCAAGGAAAACGACACTACGGTGATTCGGTTTAAGTTCAAGGACCTGGTCGATATATATATTACCTCAAGAACAAGGAGGACATTGTCATAACAATTTCTTCTAACATATATGAATTTCTCCAATGGAACATAAAAAGGGATCAGAGACTATAACTGAAATCATGCTTATTACTCCCGCGAATTAAGGATGCTACAAGTTAAGGTTTTAATCCATCGAGGCTAAATCAAGACTCTACGTAATGAAAGAAAGACAAGGTATAATCGGGTTCTAAACTTTAAAACATGGTGATGGACTCAAAAGATCATTATCTAGTCCAATGATTTCCAAAACAAGCTCAAAGTATAGTTAAGAATGTAAACTTTAGCTTGGTGAATCGTAACATACCTTAAGAGATGTAAGAATAAGAAAATCTTCAATGAACTCTTCACCGGAAGCTTGATCACCAACTCACCCGGTCTAAGCTTCCCAAATTCGGAGGTAAATGATGATATGAGGGATATGAGGTGAAGGATAGTCTCAAGAACACAAAAATCGGCCAAGGCAAAAGTGGGAAATGAAATGAGGATCGGGTTCTATAAATAGATTTCTAAGTATTACGTACGTTATGCAATAACCCCTTACGTACGTAACAAGCTTAACGTACGTTATACCCTAGCCTTAGCGTACGTAATCGCCTGACCAGAGTTCACTGGACTGATTTCGCCATTTCTTTACGTACGTAATCACACGGGTTTTACGTACGTAATACTCATGTCTATAGCGTACGTAACACATGAACCATAGCGTACGTAACGCCCATGTCCAGGTTCATGCGGGAATCACACGAATCTTCCCCGGCCCTCTCTTCGGCCCCCACAAGCCGACCCTTATCCGAACCCAAGTTGACTTAGCTTACGTACGTTATGAACATCAGATAACATACGTAACACTGCATCCTTAGCGTACGTTACGAACGCCTGTTAACGTACGTTAGTACGTGTAGAATCATGCATGCAATGCTTGAAGATATATAAAAACATAAGGGTACAAATACGGGAAACCAATCTACGATTTATAACATCACGAAGTTGAAATAATAAAAGGTCGAGTACAAGGTAAATACACCATTTATTCGGGCATTACAAATATGCTTCTCCATGACTACGAGTTATTCATGATGAAGGGTGGCGAGTCCATCACCAATATGCTCGACCGATTTTCGGTCATCACCAATGGACTTGCTTCGTTCAGAAAACCATTATCTAGTAGTGAAAAAGTTAAGAAAATTTTACGATCACTACCTAGCGAATGGGACGGCACCGTGACCGCGATTATGGAATCTAAAGATCTCAACACGCTTGATTTTAGCGCCCTCGTTGGTTCGCTAATTAATTATGAGATCGTGTTAAAATCACGAAGTGTCAAGCCAAAGTCAAAGGAACGATCGTTAGCCATGAAGGCTAAGATATCTAGAAAGAAAGAAGAAATCCCGGTGGAAGAAAGCGACGAAGAAGCGGCATATTATGCCAAGAATATTAATAAATTCCAAACTTTATTAAACCGGAGGAAGAAGGATATCTCGAGAAAAATGAAGAAATTCGACAACTCTTGTCGACTATGTGGAAAACCAGGCCACTTCGCTAAGCATTGCCGTGCCAAACCCAAGAAGGAGGTTCTCGTGGCTACTTGGAGCGATGAAGACGAAGATGATGAATTCATCAATCAAAATAATATCGCTCTCATGGCCCGGAGTTCGTTCGACGACAGCGACGTCGAAACCCAAGTAAGTACATCCTTCCGTGATGAACTTTTTGATGCATTTGAATTATTGCACACGGATTTTCAAAACGCTTTATCTGAAATAAAATCCCTTAAGTCTAAAATTAAATCTTTGGAAATTGAAAATTCTAAAATTATCGAAAAGGGAAAATTTGTTGAAATCGATCATTCAAAGTGTATTGAAAATGAAAATATTTTGAAGAATGATCTCGCTAAAATCCAAACCGAGCTTAAATCTTTAACAAAGAAATTCTCGTGCGGAAACGAGAAATTTGAACAAATGCTTGGTGTTCAAAAGTTTACTTTGAATAAAGAGGGGTTAGGATTCAAAACTCGCTCGTTTCAAGTTGCAAAAGCCCGAGACGGACGATAAAAATTAAGAAAATTTGGGTTCCTAAAGGAACAATCGTTTCAAATATCGTCTACGTTTCTAAACAAAAACCAACTATAGGTTGGATCCCCAAAAACTGATTTTTGTATTTTACTGAGGGGGAGTATATTTTTTTAAGGGGAGATATTATTCTCAGGGGGAGTTTTTACCCTTTATGCAAATATTCATAAATTGTATCATGCATATTTTATATTTTGGTATTATTTATTTCAATTTTTTTACTTTTTGATGAAAACAAAAAGGGGGATAGAAAGGAGGAAAATGGGATTTACCCTGAAAGGGGGAGAAACGAAAGAATTGAAAAATGAAGAGGAGAAGTCGAAAAAAAAATGACAGAAAAAGAAAAATGAGGAGACGTCAAAAAGATGATGAAAATTTAAAAAGTCGAAAAGAAAAAGAAAAGGAAAGAAGGAGAAAGAAGAAGTCGAAAAAGAAATGGGAGAAGAAACTAACGAAACGGACAAAGTCGAAAACTTTGGTCTGTACACATATACATATATTTATATTTTTTGCAGAAAAATCCCATTGATGAAATGTTGTTTTGTAATCATCAAAAAGGGGGAGATTGTTGGAACATTTTGTTCCATACATAAATTAAAAGTGTTTTGATGATTAATGTTGATAAGCAAAACAAAACAACGAAGAGACGAAGCTAGCATCGAAGGAAAACCAAGTTGCAAAAAGGCATTCTGGACAGCCTTAACGTATGTAATATAGATTGATTAACGTACGTAATATTATAAGGCTTACGTACGTAATGAAGGATTATTAACGTACGTAACTCAAGTTCAAACCAGATGAACGTTGGACGAATCGACGTCAAAAAGGTGGCAACGGACATATGACGTCAGCAGTGACGTACTATTAACGTACGTAATGAGAAGTATGATAACATACGTAAATAAAAAAATGAATGTTACTGGACTGAATCTGGAAGATGTTTACGTACGTAACCCGTGTTGGTTAACGTACGTAACGATGCTTACGTACGTAATGGGAAGGATATAGCGTACGTAACTAAGGTCCTGGCAGCTAACGGCTAGTTTGAAGATGGAGGCTATAAATACCATATCTATGGTATTGATTGAGTACAACAACTCAAGCAAACGAGACATACATCTGAGAATCATATTGATACTATTGTTGTTGTAATATTGAGCTTACATTGAGTGATTGAGTGTTATACACAAAATCATACACGAGTGGTAAAAGAAAAGATACGATTGGATTCGGTGTTATTAGGATCAAGGATCCGGCATTATTAGAATCGCAATCGATATCTAAGTGAGGTTTATCTAGTACCCATAGAAATCTAGAGAGGTTGATTCCTTGTCCTACGTAAAGGAAAACGGTTTAACTTGGACCGACATAAAGACAAGAACGAGTGGTTTATCACGGACCAATAGAAGACGTGATTGTAACGATTATACCTCGACCGATAGAAGAGAGGCGTAGAGATTTTTCTTGTAACACCCCCAACTAGGCGGATATTACAGTGCTGTGGACCCCCGACTGGGACCCACCAGGCGAATGAAAAAGGATGAATTACACAGGGTAAATGTAGTACCGAACCACATTATAACATCAATTACTCCGATTAGGAGTTTCATACAACACACCCAGGATAATATAGAATACATGTGTATCTTATGTGATGATAAAATACACGACACTGAATGAAATGAGTATTCGAACGGAATGTCTGTAGCGGAATAAATAAAGAAAACATAAATGACTGAATAAATGACTGAAAGGACTGGGGCCCCCTTCTAGTATCACTGGGACTCCCCGCCGTCAACGTGCTCTCCCTGCGCCTTTGCCTTACCATGACCTGAAAAACAATATCCCCAAACGGGGTCAGTTAAACAGAACAACAATCCTCAAGGGTTGAAATTTACACAATCATGAATTAACTGAGTTATGAAATATCCTTAATTATGAATTACGCTGAAGAGGAGTACCATAGTACGCCCGTAGTGTTCTGTGCAAGTGTACAAGACGGATGACCGGACACACCCGTCCTTGTACCTAATTAGTCTCACGGAGGTAAACGTTACCGTGTGCACAGTCCAATGTATCACTCCCAATACATGGCCATCATGTGCCCGACTAAAAATTCCACACATCCGCACCCGGCCACGCAATATGAACCCAGAAGGTCATATGAACGAGAATGACCATAATGAATAACAATGAATAATAATAATCTGACAACGTCAAGAATGACTTACCGAGATGAAAGTGATAATGAAGTGATTGATAGTTTCAATGAAATGATTGGAACCGCCGTTCCTTGTTAATGAAGTGATTAATTCGACAATTACAAGTCTCAATATGATTAATACAATGATGAATGAGTTATGATTATGAATGATCAACAACAAAAGGAATGAATATCCTTTTAACCGAGTAAGAATCAACTTACACAATACCGATGAAGAAAGTCCTTCCACGAACAAATGTCCTAAATGAAGTGTCGGTCGCTCGAACAACCTTAATTCAATACAATTACCAACAATCCGATCAATAAACGAATTAAACACGAATATAACGAACTCAAAACGTCGATACGATTAAACTAAGTTCATTGGGGCATTATATCGAACACTTTGAGGCCAACTTCGATTGATTACAACTAAACCTCAACAATACCAACCTCAAAACCCCAAGAAGTGTTTCAAATCAACAAAACATCTCCAATATGATCAATAATCCGTTATGAATATCCAAAAACGTGATTATAACAACAATTAATCGAAAATCCCCAAATCCAACTCGATATTCAAAGTGTTCTTGAATAATCCCTCAATAATCCAATGAATCCTTATACAAACTCATAATAATATACATATCCCTTCATATAACATGATTATAACGTCCAAAACATCATATCTCAACACAAAATCGAAATCCAAGGTGTTGAAGAAATTACCTCTTGAAGATCCAACCACTTCGATCCGATGAATACGAGTTAAAATGAGTATCCAAGCTTCCCAAAGGAATGAAGATGATGAAGATTACACACTCAAATGATTGATGATGGTAAAATTCCTCCCTCAACCCTCTCTCTCGGACAAAGATGGAAAATGAAGAAGTGAGGAAAAATGACTCGGCCAAGTCCTTAAATACTGCCGGAAGTTACGGCCGTAACTCGGACCTCTTACGGCCGTAACATCCCAGGTCAACGGCCTTACGGCCGTAACCGGCCAACTCATACGGCCGTAACTCGGCCGTCCGAAGCTCGCCGGCAGACTTACGGCCAGAATCAGCTCCTGAAGTTACGGCGTAACCCGCCTTCGTCAAAAACATCCGCCGACACCCTTACGGCCGTAACCGCACACCTTACGGCCGTAACTCGGATGATACGGCCGTATCCGGCCAAACTTACGGGCGTAAGCCCTCTTCGTCGAAAACGACCAGGCACCTTGCCTGCCGCGTACGGCCGTAACCGGCCAAGCCTTACGGCCGTACCTTCCTCTACTTACGGTCGTATGCCGCAACCCTTACGGCTGTAAGTCACCCTTGGTTGACAACACCTAAAATTTACGAACACCACTTACGGCCGTATCCTTCCCTTCTTACGGCCGTAACTCGCCCTCGGCCAAAAATGCCTCGGTAGTCTGCTGGACGCGTACGGCCGTAACCGGCCAGCCTTACGGCCGTACCTGCTCAACTTACGGCCGTATCACAAGACCTTACGGCCGTAAGTCCCTTTCGTCCAAATGGCCTGAAAACACGAACTCTTGTTACGGCCGTAACCCAAAGTCCTTACGGTCGTAACTCGATGCTGGCCAAGTTGAAAAATCCGATAACTCCGATTCCTCGCTACGACTGATGAATGATCCGACATAACATACGAATGTGAAAATGAACAAGTCTAACACAAGCCAAAGATGATCCTCCCAGTACAAGGCTATTAATCACAATGACAATGGTAGTACTCCCGTCTCGGTCTCTAAACGGAGATGAAATGACAATCGGTAACTGATATACGATCACAACATGCCAACAGTGAACGCAAATGAATGAATCATGAATGATGAGTGATTATTAACGAGTGAGAATTACTGAGTGACAATTACAGACTGATAATTACTGAATGAAAATGAATGAATTACAATCGGGTATTACATGCTCCCCCCCTTAAAAAGAGTTTCGTCCCCGAAACTAAGGGTCAAACAACTCGGGATAACTCTCCCGCATATTCTCCTCGGTTTCCCAAGTGGCCTCTTCGACTCCGTGTCTGGACCACTGAATCTTGACCAAAGGGATCGTCTTGTTCCTCAACTGTTTGATTCGCCGCTCCAACACTCGTACAGGACGCTCCTCGTACGAATGATCATCCGTGATCTCGATTTCGTCAAACTGAAGTATGTGGCTCGGGTCGGCAACATACTTCCGCAACTGAGAGATGTGAAACACATTATGAATTCGGCTCAATGCCGGAGGTAAAGCCAATCGATAAGCTAACTCGCCTACTCGATCCAAAATTTCAAACGGTCCAATGAATCTCGGACTCAACTTCCCCCGTTTTCCGAAACGGAAAATACCTCGACTCGGGGATACCTTGACCAAAACGTGGTCACCCGTCTCGAAATCTAGTGGTCAACGACGATTATCTGCATAGGATTTCTGTCGACTCTGAGCTGTCAACATACGACTCTTGATTAAAGCTACCTTCTCCCGGGCGGCTATAAGCATATCGGGCTCGGTGCCGATTGATTCTGACAAGTCATCCCAACACAAAGAAGATCGACAACGACGACCGTACAAGGCCTCGTAAGGTGCCATCTTAATGGAAGCATGCCAGCTATTATTATACGTGAACTCGATCAATGGTAGTTGGGCTTCCCAATCGTCCTTCCAATCGAGGACGCATGCCCTCAACATGTCCTCTAATGTCTGAATAGTCCTCTCTGATTGTCCGTCGGACTGAGGATGAAAGGCGGTACTGAGATTGAGCTGAGTTCCCATAGCACGATGAACTTATTTCCAAAAATGAGACACAAATCGTCCGTCACGATCGGAAACGATACTCTTAGGAGTACCGTGCAGTCTCACTATCTCCTTGATGAACAACTGAGCCAGTCTCTCGGGACCCCACGTATCCTTGATCTCAAGGAAATGAGCTGATTTAGTTAAGCGGTCCATAATCACCCATATCGTATTCATGCCACGACGACTCGTCGGCAAACTCGTGATGAAATCCATAGAAATGTCTTCCCACTTCCACTCTGGAATAGGGAGAGGTTTCAGCATACCCGCCGATCGCTGATGCTCAATCTTAACTTGTTGACAGGTTAAGCATCTCGAAACAAATTCTGCGACTTCTCGCTTCATATTACTCCACCAGTAGTTTTGTTTCAAGTCCTTGTACATCTTGCTAGACCCCGGATGAACAGAATAAGGGGTAGCATGAGCTTCTTTCAAAATCGAGTTTTTCAACTCGTCATTTGCCGGTACGCACAACCGATTCTTAAATCTCAAAAGTCCATCCTCGTGGACCACGAATCGTGGGCTTTCCTGAGCCACATCCTCACGGATGCGCAACAATGAAGGGTCCGAACTCGATTCTCTCCGATTACCTCCTCAAGTGACGATGAAATCTCTAACATACAAAGCTATCCCCAACTCGCTGAAGCTGCACTCGATCTCGGGTCTAAGGAATTCCTATGAAGCTCCTTCGAATCGTTAGACGAGCAAGCATCTCGCTCCCGAACGGACTTACGACTCAAGGCGTCGGCGACAACGTTCGCCTTGCCCGGTGGTAAAGGATCTCGATATCATAATCTTTGATTAATTCCAACCACCGTCTCTGTCGCATATTTAACTCCTTCTGAGTAAATATATACTTTAAACTCTTATGATCGGTGAATATCTGACAAGTAACGCCATAAAGATAATGCCGCCAAATCTTCAATGCGAACACCACGGCTGCTAGCTCCAGGTCGTGAGTCGGATAGCTAACCTCGTAAGGTCTCAATTGCCGAGAAGCATAAGCAATAACCTTCCCATTCTGCATGAGTACACATCCGAGACCCTGTCCGGATGCATCACTATAAACCACGAATCCCTCCGTCCCCTGCGGCAAGGAAAGTACAGGTGCTGACATTAGCCGGATCTTGAGTTCCTCAAAACTCCACTGACACGCGTCGGACCACGTGTATTTCTTATCCTTTCGTAAAAGGTTCGTCAAGGGTTGAGCGATCCTAGAAAACCCCTCCACAAATCGCCGATAATAGCCCGCTAATACGAGAAAACTTCGGATTTCCTTAACATTCTTCGGAGGTAACCAGTCTCGGATAGCCTCCGTCTTCTGAGGGTCGACACGAACTCCGTCTGACGAAATTACATGACCGAGAAAAGTCACTTCGGACATCCAGAACTCGCATTTGGAAAACTTTCCAAAAAGTTGCTCTCATCTCAACACGTCGAGAACCTGATGAAGATGAACCTCGTGATCCTCTCGGCTACGAGAATATATCAAGATATCGTCGATGAAGACAACAACAAACTGATCCAAAAAGTCGATGAAAACCCGATTCATTAATTCCATGAATACCGCAGGTGCATTAGTTAGCCCGAACGGCATAACTACGAACTCATAATGACCATAGCGTGTTCGAAACGCCGTCCTCGCGATATCCGACTCTCGAATCCGCAACTGGTGATATCCAGATCTTAAGTCGATCTTGGAAAATACTGAAGCTCCCTGAAGTTGATCTAAAAGATCATCAATACGGGGTAATGGATACTTATTCTTGATTGTCACTCTGTTCAACTCCCGATAATCAATACACAAACGAAATGAACCATCCTTCTTCTTGACAAACAACACGGGTGCTCCCCACGGAGACGCACTCGGTCGGATATAACCCTTCTCGAACAACTCCTCAAGTTGGTTCTTTAATTCCTGCATTTCGGTCGGGGCCATCCGGTACGGTGCCTTCGATAACGGAGACGTACCAGGCTCCAACTCAATTGTGAATTCCACATCCCTCTGTGGAGGCAAACCAGGTAACTCGTCTGGAAAAACGTCGGCATACTCCCTCACTACCGGAATATCCATCAACATTACTGATGACTTTTCGGTTTTGGTCATGTAGCACCAATAACCAACACATCCCTGACTGAGTAATCGCACTGCTTTCATCAAATTAATGACCTTACAACAAATGGGATTACCTCCCTGAAATACACATTCGACCCCATCGTCTGAAATGATAGTGATCATACACTTACGGACACTAATGATGGCATCATGACGATCCATCCAATCAATACCCAAGATGACGTCGTCCCTCGGCAAATCTACTACAATTAGGTCCGCTGGCCATTCACGACCATGAAACTGAATCGGACAATTCTGAATCTCACGATTACCGATAATTCGTCTACCATCAGGTAGGCCAATGACATAAGGCTCACAACTAGTAGCACTACCCAGACGTAGTCTACTCAAACATGAATCGGAAATGAATGAATGCGATGCACCAGTATCAAAAAGGGTACACACAGGTTGAGATAGAATATCGAGTGTACCTGAGATCATTCGGGCCTCGGGATCATCGGTCTTCTTCATCTCATAAATCCGGGGCTTGCTAGTCCCGGCACCGGATGCTCCTGTCACGGCTATAGGCTCCACCTTTAGTCGCTCCCGCTGCTTTAAACAACGCCGATTTAGTGGCCTCGATTCTCAATGGCCGATCGCTGGGGCTTGAGATGACGTCGAGTAGGTTTGGAGTCCCTACGGCAAAAACGGGCCTTATGCCCAACAATTCCATGATTATGACAAGTAATGATCGCTCGGACACTTGGTGCCGACATGACCAAGATCCCCACGCTTATAACAGTGATGGCGAGCCGGCCGTGATCGAGATTCCGCGGTTTAGACGTCGCAGAGGTCGCCGTAAAAGCGAGCCCGCACGAGGTTTCTTGAAAGTAGCACACCGCCGACCGATTACGGTTCTTGGACTTCTTGCTAGCAGATGAAGGTTGCCGCTTAGCAATCTCCTTAGCGTAAGCTCATAGGTAAGAGCTTTCTCAATGAATTCAGCCAACGTGGTGCAATTATGATTAAGCAACTGTAGTCTCATACGGGGTTTCAGCCTCTTGCTGAAATACTTAATCTTATCTGCCTCGGAATGAATGATAGATGAGGCGAACGGAAGAAGATCCTGAAATTTCTCGGCAATGGCGAGAACATCCTCGTCTGATGAGGGGTCGGGAGTGAGTAACTCTGACAGCTTGGCCTCTCTGAGTGGGGCCGGATAATACCTCTCCATCATGAGAGTTTTGAACTGATCCCATGTACATGATCCTTCGGTGGGCTTCAACGACAACCACCAAGAATGCGCGCTCTTGCCCAAGTAGTAAGCTGCAACAGAAACTTTGTGTCCTTCGGGACACTCTACCATAGCAAACAACTTCTCGAAATATTCGAGCCAATGAATAATATCTGCCGGCTCAGACGAGCCCTCGAAAGTCGGTGGCCTCTGGCGAGAGATGTCGCCGATGATATTGCTCACATTCCTCTCTTGCCTCTGAGGTGGCGGCGGAGGAGCCTGTTGATTTTGAGTAGTGGAGTTATGCATCGTCTCCATCACCGTGCCATCCGGGTCATTTGGGCCATCATGCCCGCATAAAGCGAGTGGGTCAACCCGGACACCTTCGACCGAGCCGTGTCCAGTCGACTCCCCGTTAGTGAATGATCGCGTCCAGGTGAATGAGTGGCAGCATCGCTGCTCGATGAATTAGCATTATTCCTCGCGTTTGCACGTGTATTCACACGAGCTCTTGGGATTCGGCCCGCTCCACGGCCTCGTCCTCCTCGTCCTCTGCCAGCTCTTTCCATACTGAAGTATGAAGGTCACATGATGATTATATTACCCGCATGAATATCACGTTATGATTATGACATGAGATGATGAAAATGAGCATACGCGCTCTAACACAGTGATTACGTGAATGATTAACTGAGGTGACATGATTATCTTGAACAAGTTAACATAATTGATGATTTGATCTTCCTGATCAACCACTGAATAATGAAATGAGTTGAGTGATTAACGAGTTAACATGACCGTCCTGGTCAAATGAAAATGATAGTTGAGGATTGTTAACTGATGAATTATGAATGAATGATTCTTGCCAGAAATTATACCATGGCGTTAGAAATCTTACAGTTCTTGGTCTGATTGGCTCGGCATTTGCACAGGTCACATGTGACGCGAAAGTCCAATGATACTAGTCCGATGACGATGATTTCAAATGAGACATGACTTGGAGAGTAGTATTCAAAACCATTCTCTGATACCAACTCTGTAACACCCCAAACTAGGCGGATATTACAGTGCCGTGGACCCCCGACTGGGACCCACCAAGCGAATGAAAAAGGATGAATTACACAGGGTAAATGTAGTACCGAACCACATTATAACATCAATTACTCCGATTAGGAGTTTCATACAACACACCCAGGATAATATAGAATACATGTGTATCTTATGTGATGATAAAATACACGACACTGAATGAAATGAGTATTCGAACGGAATGTCTGTAGCGGAATAAATAAAGAAAATATAAATGACTGAATAAATGACTGAAAGGACTGGGGCCCCCTTCTAGTATCACTGGGACTCCCCGCCGTCAACGTGCTCTCCCTGCGCCTTTGCCTTACCATGACCTGAAAAACAATATCCCCAAACGGGGTCAGTTAAACAGAACAACAATCCTCAAGGGTTGAAATTTACACAATCATGAATTAACTGAGTTATGAAATATCCTTAATTATGAATTACGCTGAAGAGGAGTACCATAGTACGCCCATAGTGTTCTGTGCAAGTGTACAAGACGGATGACCGGACACACCCGTCCTTGTACCTAATTAGTCTCACGGAGGTAAACGTTACCGTGTGCACAGCCCAATGTATCACTCCCAATACATGGCCATCATGTGCCCGACTAAAAATTCCACACATCCGCACCCGGCCACGCAATATGAACCCAGAAGGTCATATGAACGAGAATGACCATAATGAATAACAATGAATAATAATAATCTGACAACGTCAAGAATGACTTACCGAGATGAAAGTGATAATGAAGTGATTGATAGTTTCAATGAAATGATTGGAACCGCCGTTCCTTGTTAATGAAGTGATTATTCGACAATTACAAGTCTCAATATGATTAATATAATGATGAATGAGTTATGATTATGAATGATCAACAACAAAAGGAATGAATATCCTTTTAACCGAGTAAGAATCAACTTACACAATACCGATGAAGAAAGTCCTTCCACGAACAAATGTCCTAAATGAAGTGTCGGTCGCTCGAACAACCTTAATTCAATACAATTACCAACAATCCGATCAATAAACGAATTAAACACGAATATAACGAACTCAAAACGTCGATACGATTAAACCAAGTTCATTGGGGCATTATATCGAACACTTTGAGGCCAACTTCGATTGATTACAACTAAACCTCAACAATACCAACCTCAAAACCCCAAGAAGTGTTTCAAATCAACAAAACATCTCCAATACGATCAATAATCCGTTATGAATATCCAAAAACGTGATTATAACAACAATTAATCGAAAATCCCCAAATCCAACTCGATATTCAAAGTGTTCTTGAATAATCCCTCAATAATCCAATGAATCCTTATACAAACTCATAATCATATACATATCCCTTCATATAACATGATT
The DNA here is from genome assembly GCA_033398695.1 of Orobanche coerulescens. Taxonomy (NCBI): domain Eukaryota; kingdom Viridiplantae; phylum Streptophyta; class Magnoliopsida; order Lamiales; family Orobanchaceae; genus Orobanche; species Orobanche coerulescens. The sequence goes on along the minus strand of CM065805.1, from coordinate 19,315,734 downwards.
ATAACATCCAAAACATCATATCTCAACACAAAATCGAAATCCAAGGTGTTGAAGAAATTACCTCTTGAAGATCCAACCACTTCGATCCGATGAATACGAGTTAAAACGAGTATCCAAGCTTCCCAAAGGAATGAAGATGATGAAGATTACACACTCAAATGATTGATGATGGTAAAATTCCTCCCTCAACCCTCTCTCTCGGACAAAGATGGAAAATGAAGAAGTGAGGAAAAATGACCGGCCAAGTCCTTAACATCACGGAAGTTACGGCCAGAACTCGGCCCTCTTACGGCCGTAACATCCTGTGTCAACGGCCTTACGGCCGTAATCGCCAACTCATACGGCCGTAACTCGCTTCGTCCGAAAGCTCGCCGGCAGACTTACGGCCAGAATCGCTTCCTGAGTTACGGCGTAACTCCGCCTTCGTCAAAAACATCCGCCGACACCCTTACGGCCAGAACCGCACACCTTACGGCCGTAACTCGGATGATACGGCCGTATCCGGCCAAACTTACGGGCGTAAGCCCTCTTCGTCAACGACCGTGCACCTTGCTCGCCACAGACGGCCAGAATCGCCAAGCCTTACGGCCGTACCTTCCTCTACTTACGGCCGTATGCCGCAACCCTTACGACCGTAAGTCACCCTTGGTCGACAACACCTAAAATTTACGAACACCACTTACGGACGTATCCTTCCCTTCTTACGGCAGAACTCGCCTCGCCAAAAATGCCTCGGTAGTCCATTGACGCAGACGGCCAGAATCGCCACCTTACGGGCGTACCTGCTCAACTTACGGCCGTATCACAAGACCTTACGGTCGTAAGTCCCTTTCGTCCAAATGGCCTGAAAACACGAACTCTTGTTACGGCCGTAACCCAAAGTCCTTACGGCCGTAACTCGATGCTGGCCAAGTTGAAAACTCCGATAACTCCGATTCCTCGCTACGACTGATGAATGATCCGACATAACATACGAATGTGAAAATGAACAAGTCTAACACAAGCCAAAGATGATCCTCCCAGTACAAGGCTATTAATCACAATGACAATGGTAGTACTCCCGTCTCGGTCTCTAAACGGAGATGAAATGACAATCGGTAACTGATATACGATCACAACATGCCAACAGTAAACGCAAATGAATGAATCATGAATGATGAGTGATTATTAACGAGTGAGAATTACTGAGTGACAATTACAGACTGATAATTACTGAATGAAAATGAATGAATTACAACCGGGTATTACATACTCCCCCCCTTAAAAAGAGTTTCGTCCCCGAAACTAAGGGTCAAACAACTCGGGATAACTCTCCCGCATATTCTCCTCGGTTTCCCAAGTGGCCTCTTCGACTCCGTGTCTGGACCACTGAATCTTGACCAAAGGGATCGTCTTGTTCCTCAACTGTTTGATTCACCGCCCCAACACTCGTACAGGACGCTCCTCGTACGAATGATCATCCGCGATCTCGATTTCGTCAAACTGAAGTATGTGGCTCGGGTCGGCAACATACTTCCGCAACTGAGAGACGTGAAACACATTATGAATTCGGCTCAATGCCGGAGGTAAAGCCAATCGATAAGCTAACTCGCCTACTCGATCCAAAATTTCAAACGGTCCAATGAATCTCGGACTCAACTTCCCCCGTTTTCCGAAACGGAAAATACCTCGACTCGGGGATACCTTGACCAAAACGTGGTCACCCGTCTCGAAATCTAGTGGTCGACGACGATTATCTGCATAGGATTTGCCGACTCGAGCCATCAACATACGACTCTTGATTAAAGCTACCTTCTCCCGGGCGGCTATAAGCATATCGGGCTCGGTGCCGATTGATTCTGACAAGTCATCCCAACACAAAGGAGATCGACAACGACGACCGTACAAGGCCTCGTAAGGTGCCATCTTAATGGAAGCATGCCAGCTATTATTATACGTGAACTCGATCAATGGTAGTTGGGCTTCCCAATCGTCCTTCCAATCGAGGACGCATGCCCTCAAAATGTCCTCTAATGTCTGAATAGTCCTCTCTGATTGTCCGTCTGACCGAGGATGAAAGGCGATCGAGATTGAGCCGAGTTCCCATAGCACGATGAATCGATTTCCAAAATGAGACACAAATCGTCCGTCACGATCGGAAACGATACTCTTAGAGTACTGCAAGCGTCTCACTATCTCCTTGATGAACAATCGAGCTACTATCGGGACCCCACGTATCCTTGATCTCAAGGAAATGAGCTGATTTAGTTAAGCGGTCCATAATCACCCAGATCGTATTCATGCCACGACGACTCGTCGGCAAACTCGTGATGAAATCCATAGAAATGTCTTCCCACTTCCACTCTGGAATAGGGAGAGGTTTCAGCATACCCGCCGATCGCTGATGCTCAATCTTAACTTGTTGACAGGTTAAGCATCTCGAAACAAATTCTGCGACTTCTCGCTTCATATTACTCCACCAGTAGTTTTGTTTCAAGTCCTTGTATATCTTGCTAGACCCCGGATGAACAGAATAAGGGGTAGCATGAGCTTCTTTCAAAATCGAGTTTTTCAACTCGTTATTTGCCGGTACGCACAACCGATTCTTAAATCTCAAAAGTCCATCCTCGTGGACCACGAATCCAGGGGCTTTCCCCTGAGCCACATCCTCACGGATGCGCAACAATGAAGGGTCTGAACTCTGATTCTCTCTGATTACCTCCTCAAGTGACGATGAAATCTCTAACATACAAAGCTGTCCCTGAACTCGCTGAAGCCAGACCTCGATCTCGGGTCTAAGGAATTCCTGCTGAAGCTCCTTCTGAACTGTTAGACGAGCAAGCATCTGCTCCTGAACGGACTTACGACTCAAGGCGTCGGCGACAACGTTCGCCTTGCCCGGGTGGTAAAGGATCTCGATATCATAATCTTTGATTAATTCCAACCACCGTCTCTGTCGCATATTTAACTCCTTCTGAGTAAATATATACTTTAAACTCTTATGATCGGTGAATATCTGACAAGTAACGCCATAAAGATAATGCCGCCAAATCTTCAATGCGAACACCACGGCTGCTAGCTCCAGGTCGTGAGTCGGATAGCTAACCTCGTAAGGTCTCAATTGCCGAGAAGCATAAGCAATAACCTTCCCATTCTGCATGAGTACACATCCGAGACCCTGTCCGAATGCATCACTATAAACCACGAATCCCTCCGTCCCCTGCGGCAAGGAAAGTACACGTGCTGACATTAGCCGGATCTTGAGTTCCTCAAAACTCCACTGACACGCGTCGGACCATGTGTATTTCTTATCCTTTCGTAAAAGGTTCGTCAAGGGTTGAGCGATCCTAGAAAACCCTCCACAAATCGCCGATAATAGCCCGCTAATCCGAGAAAACTTCAGATTTTATTAACATTCTTCGGAGGTAACCAGTCTCAGATAGCCTCCGTCTTCTGAGGGTCGACACGAACTCCGTCTGACGAAATTACATGACCGAGAAAAGTCACTTCGGACATCCAGAACTCGCATTTGGAAAACTTTCCAAAAAGTTGCTCTCATCTCAACACGTCGAGAACCTGATGAAGATGAACCTCGTGATCCTCTCGGCTACGAGAATAAATCAAGATATCGTCGATGAAGACAACAACAAACTGATCCAAAAAGTCGATGAAAACCCGATTCATTAATTCCATGAATACCGCAGGTGCATTAGTTAGCTCGAACGGCATAACTACGAACTCATAATGACCATAGCGTGTTCGAAACGCCGTCCTCGCGATATCCGACTCTCGAATCCATGAATCGGTGATATCCAGATCTTAAGTCGATCTTGGAAAATACTGAAGCTCCCTGAAGTTGATCTAAAAGATCATCAATACGGGGTAATGGATACTTATTCTTGATTGTCACTTTGTTCAACTCCCGATAATCAATACACAAACGAAATGAACCATCCTTCTTCTTGACAAACAACACGGGTGCTCCCCACGGAGACGCACTCGGTCGGATATAACCCTTCTCGAACAACTCCTCAAGTTGGTTCTTTAATTCCTGCATTTCGGTCGGGGCCATCCGGTACGGTGCCTTCGATAACGAGACGTGCTGTGCTCCAACTCAATTGTGAATTCCACATCCCTCGTGGAGGCAAACCTGTAACTCGTGCGGAAAAGCGTCGGCATACTCCTCACTACCGAATATCCATCAACATTCGATGACTTTTCGGTTTTGGTCATGTAGCACCAATAACCAACACATCCCCTCGAGTAATCGCCGCTTTCATCAAATTAATGACCTTACCCGAACAGCCGGGATTACCTCCCTGAAATACACATTCGACCCCATCGTCTGAAATGATAGTGATCATACGCTTATGGACACTAATGATGGCATCATGACGATCCATCCAATCAATACCCAAGATGACGTCGTCCCTCGGCAAATCTACTACAATTAGGTCCGCTGGCCATTCACGACCATGAAACTGAATCGGACAATTCTGAATCTCACGATTACCGATAATTCGTCTACCATCAGGTAGGCCAATGACATAAGGCTCACAACTAGTAGCACTACCCAGACGTAGTCTACTAAAACATGAATCGGAAATGAATGAATGCAATGCACCAGTATCAAAAAGGGTACACACAGGTTGAGATAGAATATCGAGTGTACCTGAGATCATTCGGGCCTCGGGATCATCGGTCTTCTTCATCTCATAAATCCGGGGCTTGCTAGTCCCGGCACCGGATGCTCCCATCTGCTGGCTATAGGCTCCACCTTTAGTCGCTCCTGTCGTTTTAAACGACGCTGATTGAGTGGCCTGATTCTAAATAGCTGACTGCTTCGGGGCTTGAGATGACGTCTGAGTAGGTTTGGAGTCCCTACGGCAAAAATGGGCCTTATGCCCAACAATTCCACAGTTATGACAAGTAACAGACTGCCTCGGACACTTGGTGCTGACATGACCAAGATCCCCATAGTTATAACAGGTGATGGCCGAGCTGACCGCTCGTGACTGAGATTCCGCGGGTTTAGACGTCACAGGAGGTCGCTCAGAAAAAGCAGAGCCTGCACGAGGTTTCTTGAAAGTAGCCTGACTGCCGTCAGACTGATTACGGTTCTTGGACTTCTTGCTAGCAGATGAAGGTTGCTGCTTAGCAATCTCCTTAGCAGTAAGCTCATAGGTAAGAGCTTTCTCAATGAATTCAGCCAACGTGGTGCAATTATGATTACGCAACTGTAGTCTCATACGGGATTTCAGCCTCTTGCTGAAATACTTAATCTTATCTGCCTCGGAATGAATGATAGATGAGGCGAACGGAAGAAGTTCCTGAAATTTCTCGGCAATGGCGAGAACATCCTCATCTGATGAGGGGTCGGGAGTGAGTAACTCTGACAGCTTGGCCTCTCTGAGTGGGGCCGGATAATACCTCTCCATCATGAGAGTTTTGAATTGATCCCATGTACATGATCCTTCGGTGGGCTTCAACGACAACCACCAAGAATGCGCGCTCTTACCCAAGTAGTAAGCTGCAACAGAAACTTTGTGTCCTTCGGGACACTCTACCATAGCAAACAACTTCTCGAAATGTTTGAGCCAATGAATAATATCTGCCGGCTCAGACGAGCCCTCGAAAGTCGGTGGCCTCTGGCGAGAGATGTCGCCGATGATATTGCTCACATTCCTCTCTTGCCTCTGAGGTGGCGGCGGAGGAGCCTGTTGATTTTGAGTAGTGGAGTTATGCATCGTCTCCATCAGCTGTGCCATCTCGGTCATTTGGGCCATCATGCCCTGCATAAAAGCGAGTGGGTCAACCCGGACACCTTCTGACTGAGCCGTGTCCCGGGTACGACTCCCCGTTAGTGAATGATCGCGTCCAGGTGAATGAGTGGCAGCATCGCTGCTCGATGAATTAGCATTATTCCTCGCGTTTGCACGTGTATTCACACGAGCTCTTGGGATTCGGCCCGCTCCACGGCCTCGTCCTCCTCGTCCTCTGCCAGCTCTTTCCATACTGAAGTAGGAAGGTCACATGATGATTATATTACCCGCATGAATATCACGTTATGATTATGACATGAGATGATGAAAATGAGCATACGCGCTCTAACACAGTGATTACGTGAATGATTAACTGAGGTGACATGATTATCTTGAACAAGTTAACATAATTGATGATTTGATCTTCCTGATCAACCACTGAATAATGAAATGAGTTGAGTGATTAACGAGTTAACATGACTGTCCTGGTCAAATGAAAATGATAGTTGAGGATTGTTAACTGATGAATTATGAATGAATGATTCTTGCCAGAAATTATACCATGGCGTTAGAAATCTTACAGTTCTTGGTCTGATTGGCTCGGCATTTGCACAGGTCACACGTGACGCGAAAGTCCAATGATACTAGTCCGATGACGATGATTTCAAATGAGACATGACTTGGAGGGTAGTATTCAAAACCATTCTATGATACCAACTCTGTAACACCCCAAACTAGGCGGATATTACAGTGTCGTGGACCCCCGACTGGGACCCACCAAGCGAATGAAAAAGGATGAATTACACAGGGTAAATGTAGTACCGAACCACATTATAACATCAATTACTCCGATTAGGAGTTTCATACAACACACCCAGGATAATATAGAATACATGTGTATCTTATGTGATGATAAAATACACGACACTGAATGAAATGAGTATTCGAACGGAATGTCTGTAGCGGAATAAATAAAGAAAACATAAATGACTGAATAAATGGTGAAAGATTTGGGGCCCCCTTCTAGTATCAGGACTCCCATGCCAACGTGCTCTCCCTGCGCCTTTGCCTTACCATGACCTGAAAAACAATATCCCCAAACGGGGTCAGTTAAACAGAACAACAATCCTCAAGGGTTGAAATTTACACAATCATGAATTAACTGAGTTATGAAATATCCTTAATTATGAATTACGCTGAAGAGGAGTACCATAGTACGCCCGTAGTGTTCTGTGCAAGTGTACAAGACGGATGACCGGACACACCCGTCCTTGTACCTAATTAGTCTCATGGAGGTAAACGTTACCGTGTGCACAGTCCAATGTATCACTCCCAATACATGGCCATCATCTGCCCGACTAAAAATTCCACACATCCGCACCCGGCCACGCAATATGAACCCAGAAGGTCATATGAACGAGAATGACCATAATGAATAACAATGAATAATAATAATCTGACAACGTCAAGAATGACTTACCGAGATGAAAGTGATAATGAAGTGATTGATAGTTTCAATGAAATAACCGCCGTTCCTTGTTAATGAAGTGATTATTCGACAATTACAAGTCTCAATATGATTAATACAATGATGAATGAGTTATGATTATGAATGATCAACAACAAAAGGAATGAATATCCTTTTAACCGAGTAAGAATCAACTTACACAATACCGATGAAGAAAGTCCTTCCACGAACAAATGTCCTAAATGAAGTGTCGGTCGCTCGAACAACCTTAATTCAATACAATTACCAACAATCCGATCAATAAACGAATTAAACACGAATATAACGAACTCAAAACGTCGATACGATTAAACCAAGTTCATTGGGGCATTATATCGAACACTTTGAGGCCAACTTCGATTGATTACAACTAAACCTCAACAATACCAACCTCAAAACCCCAAGAAGTGTTTCAAATCAACAAAACATCTCCAATACGATCAATAATCCGTTATGAATATCCAAAAACGTGATTATAACAACAATTAATCGAAAATCCCCAAATCCAACTCGATATTCAAAGTGTTCTTGAATAATCCCTCAATAATCCAATGAATCCTTATACAAACTCATAATCATATACATATCCCTTCATATAACATGATTATAACGTCCAAAACATCATATCTCAACACAAAATCGAAATCCAAGGTGTTGAAGAAATTACCTCTTGAAGATCCAACCACTTCGATCCGATGAATACGAGTTAAAACGAGTATCCAAGCTTCCCAAAGGAATGAAGATGATGAAGATTACACACTCAAATGATTGATGATGGTAAAATTCCTCCCTCAACCCTCTCTCTCGGACAAAGATGGAAAATGAAGAAGTGAGGAAAAATGACCCGGCCAAGTCCTTAAATACTGCCGGAAGTTACGGCCGTAACTCGGCCCTCTTACGGCCGTAACATCCCAGGTCAACGGCCTTACGGCCGTAACCGGCCAACTCATACGGCCGTAACTCGGCTTCGTCCGAAAGCCTACCAACAGACTTACGGCCGTAACCGCTCCTGAGTTACGGGCGTAACCCGCCTTCGTCAAAAACATCCGTCGACACCCTTACGGCCGTAACCGCACACCTTACGGCCGTAACTCGGATGATACGGCCGTATCCGGCCAAACTTACGGGCATAAGCCCTCTTCGTCAAAAACGACCAGGCACCTTGCCTGCCGCGTACGGCCGTAACCGGCCAAGCCTTACGGCCGTACCTTCCTCTACTTACGGCCGTATGCCGCAACCCTTACGGCCGTAAGTCACCCTTGGTCGACAACACCTAAAATTTACGAACACCACTTACGGCCGTATCCTTCCCTTCTTACGGCCGTAACTCGCCCTCGGCCAAAAATGCCTCGGTAGTCTGCTGGACGCGTACGGCCATAACCGGCCAGCCTTACGGCCGTACCTGCTCAACTTACGGCCGTATCACAAGACCTTACGGCCGTAAGTCCCTTTCGTCCAAATGGCCTGAAAACACGAACTCTTGTTACGGTCGTAACCCAAAGTCCTTACGGCCGTAACTCGATGCTGGCCAAGTTGAAAAATCCGATAACTCCGATTCCTCGCTACGACTGATGAATGATCCGACATAACATACGAATGTGAAAATGAACAAGTCTAACACAAGCCAAAGATGATCCTCCCAGTACAAGGCTATTAATCACAATGACAATGGTAGTACTCCCGTCTCGGTCTCTAAACGGGGATGAAATGACAATCGGTAACTGATATACGATCACAACATGCCAACAGTGAACGCAAATGAATGAATCATGAATGATGAGTGATTATTAACGAGTGAGAATTACTGAGTGACAATTACAGACTGATAATTACTGAATGAAAATGAATGAATTACAACCGGGTATTACATTTCTTTAGCCTATTGAAAAAGATACCGAGAGAGGATGTAGGCTCATTTATAGCCGAACCTCTATAAATCCTCGTGTCATTTAATTTCTGCATTTATATTTACGCTTCCGCAAACGGCGCAAATATCCGATCCCGTACCCAACAATTTATATGTTTGATAGAGTATGGTTTTTTCTTTTGTTATTGTTAGTTTGAATGTATTATGTCAAGATACATTTAACTTTAGAAGCTACATGTTAATATGAGACACATCACTTGTGGGATGCCAGGTTTTCCATGAAAAATTGACTACAATGAGGCAAGCCTTAGACAATATGGATAAAAAGAGTCATATCATTGTAATGGTAATCTTTGTATGATTCTGCATTTTGCGTATCGAGAACCTTGTGAACTTATTTGTGGCATATATTTAAAGGAAAATAAACTGGATGTTTGGAAAAATTCATCAGATGGAAAATAAAAAATCTAAAGAGTCGTATTATTGTAATGGTAATCTTTGTATGATTCTGCGTTTTGCTTATCGAGAACCTTGTGAACTTATTTGAGGCATATGTTTAAAGGAAAATAAACCGGACCTTTGAAAAAATAGAGCTTTTGATTTTTGTTACCTTGTTATCATAATAAGTAGTGCCTACCTTAATGATATTCATGATGATAGATTAGATAGACCAAGATATTAATTGTGATTTTTCGTTTTTGTTTTTTTCCTTTGTGATTATTCTGCAGTTCATTGCTGGATGTGGCAAGTTTTTGAATGGACTGCAGGGCAGATGTACCAATAAAAAGTTTGGTAGTATTCGCAATTAGAAGCTAAAGTATGAATAAAAAAGTTACAAGAGACTGTTTGGTGATTAAGTTGTATAAGCGCTTTACTTGTGTATAAGTTGTATAAGTGCTTTATTCTCAATGGGTTGGTTCGGATTTTTTTTACATGGTAATTTTGAGCATTACATTGTGATTTTTATATGTCTTGTAAAAATTAATTAGAATGTTGTGTGAATACTTTGAGAAATATATTTGGATTGTATTATGAATTCATTGTGAAAAATAATTAGATTGCATTCAGAGAAAAATGGGGTTTTACTATTTTTTTTGTATTTTTTTCAACATCCGTGACTTCTAAAAACAGTCACAAGACAATCATGAAAAATGATATTTGTGACTGTTCATGGAAGACAAGAAAGTTGAAATTTGTGACTGCTAATGACTGTCACAAAAGATGAAATTTGTGACTGCTAATGACAGTCATAAATGATATTTATGACTGCCATAGAAAGTGGTATTATAAAGTCATATAAATGAGGTTTTGTCACTGTTTTGTGACTGTTTTTTATAGTCACAAAAAAACTTGTGACTGGTGATTTTATGACAGTCATTTGTGACTGTTTTTGATTTGTGACATCATCAAAGAGTTGTTTATTGTTGCACCAAGTCTTTTTGGTGGCCTATTAAAAGTGTCGTAGGGTACGGCTACATTTGGCTGTGTTGGTGATGTTCCATTGTATATAAGTTACAATGATCTTTTGGAGATTGTTTGGAGCAATATGTGGCTTAGCTTATTAGTTGTACAGTTTTGGATTTTGTGAGTCATTTTTTCACATGCATATTGATGTAATCATCAAAATTCATAGTTTGCCTTGAATATTAAATATTTTTGCTTAAAAAAATAAGTACTTGTCTAAATTGAGTGTGGGCATGATGAACGAAGAACTGTACGGATATCTTGATCCTCAATCCATACAAAATATTGGAAATAAGAGAGAAGAGATCTCAGGATACATCTCTAAGCGTATGTGTGATTCAAAGAAATAAATATACTTTGGACCTTACCATCACAAATAAGTATAAATTTATAAAATTCATCTAAATTATATTTGCGCGCGCGCGCACACACACACACATACATATAGTGTGTAAAATGTGTACATGTATTCTATATAAATTTATATACTTTTATGAAGGTATTTGTAGATTTGCAAGACAAATTGGGTTTTTTTTTTTGTGATCACGGTAAACTAGAGCTATTTGCATATTTGCTTGTATAATATTTGTTAAAGCAGTGACCATTGATAACTTTTGGTCATATAACTACAAAAAGAGTTATCGTGTGGTTTTGCTCACTACAGCGTAAGCCCGACGCTCACATTAAATTTGTAGTCCAGAGGTAGCCTTTTATTTGTAGCATATTTACTTGTTAAATCATATATTGTCATCTCAACTAGTGTTATATTTCAAACAATGCCGTGACCTCGTTTAAGATGATGGGTGGTACACATACAAGCAAATCAAAGCAGGCGATTAGTTGGATAATTTCTAAAGTAAGTAATACAATTTAGTTATATTTAGATATTTACTGGTGTTTTTATATAATTGCTTTTCAAAATGACTTTTTAGTGTAATAAACAATTCAGAAGTTGGGAGTGTGTGTATTATGTGATACAGTGGATATGGACCATAGTCCGACCACGTATTACAGATGGTTGGATGGAGGTACTGAGTTAACTGACCTTTTGAAATTAATTCTTTCTAGTAATTTCATGTCTCAACTCGTAACTTCATCTTTGCATTCAATGGTGTTGCTTCTTGGTGTGCATTTTTCAAATATAAATAATATCCAAGGGTATAGGAACATCACTATATTTGTAAAATCAACTTAATTACTATGTAAAAAGTTGGGATAGATGTGGTTAACTTCTTAAGGGTCTTCTTCCTTTGGGATAGATGTTAACTTTTGTCTTAAGGATCTTCTCCCAACATATAGTGCTGGATTAGTTGGTAATCTTCAAAAAGTAACAACATGGTATTAAGATAATAAGTTTTGAATTTAACGATAATTAAGATGGAAACTAAGATTGTTGTAAATCTAATTTCACGGTGTGTTTAACAGAAAAAAAAAGAAATGGATAGAAGTTGGATGAATGCAAGTCAAATGAGTGATGAGTATGAATTCGCTCTGGATGTGGACCATAGTCTGAGCACGTATTATATGTTGTTTTGTTGGGAATGAATTTCTAGTTGGATGTATTTTTCTGTATATCTCCTTTATTGCGATGAGATTTTGAGAGTGTCTATCATTATGCAATTTCATCTATCTTATGTTGCCATTATGTGTTCGGTATATTGGCATTTCGATTTGATCCTTATGCCGTGTTTTGAGGTCGGGATTTATCTGTACGCCGGGATTATGTATCGAATTCGGGTTATTTTGTTTTAGTTTTTCCTCTCGGAAGTCTACACTTTAGTGTTGGTCTCGATTTTCTTTCTCTGATTCTTATTAGAATTGTGTTTTTCTTATATTTGTTTATTTAGCACTTGGTAATATCTGTGTGTGATATTATTACTACATATAAAAACTTTAATCTAGATTCAAACTATGACTTAGGTGAATTCTTAAAATCTCTTCCGATTATAATTTAACTGCTTATGCAATATGTTGTTTCAGTTTGTTTATTATGCAGGTGTTGTGATACTACGTAATTATTATTTGTATTTTTGATATATTATTTTTATATGGGCAGATGTTCGATGATGTTACAACACTTCCCAAGGAGAGTATTGATAAAATTCAAACTGAATGGGCACAATATTTTTTAGAGGTTAGGAACCGTCTTGATGTTGCACGCTGCACGTGATACTTTTGTCGGATGTAGCAATATAAGTTATTCACATTTTTTACTTTAGTAAATTTTTTGTTGCTATTTTTGTCTCTTGATGAAATTTGTAATTGCTGGATTGTATTGCTCAATTGGATAAAATTATGGTTGGAAGTGTATGTTGTTGAATTTACTCAACTATATTTGTCTCTTGATGGAATTTGTAATTGTTGTGTTGTATTGTTCATTTTGGATAAAATTATGGTTGTAAGTGTCTCTTGCTGAATTTACTGAAATTGGGCTGTAGCAGGTTGGGAAATAGGATCTGCCAATTTTTTTAAAGTTTTAACAGCGTTGTAAGAAACCGTTGTCAAATAGAAAATAGTACAACAACGGTTAAGAGAAACCGCTGTTAAATAGCAAACAACAACTTCGGTTATTACTCAATCAATGTTAAAACTGATATATAACAGCAATTTCGAAAAATCGCTGTTAAACGATTAGGCGGATCGTCTAATAGCGATTCCCGTACAATCGATGTTAAATTTTAAAGTTAACACCGGTTCTCCAGAACCGTTATTAAATTTATCATCGGCACATTTAACAGCAGTTCTGGAGTCGCTGTTAAAAAGCCTCCAAAACCGTTGTTAACGATATTTTTTGCATATTCGAACAATTTTTTAGGGATAATAAAATAATCTCTTATTAATTCAGAATAAGTTTTAAATGCAAATGGTCATAACTTATTTGTAATAAACTATTATATTTATTTTAATGACATCATTTTATTTGAAGAAAGAATTGATTATCTCGGTATCATTTCTTTTAATAAATGTAGTAATGATGTTAATTTTGTAAGTATAGATATCGTTTATTCTGTTTTTATTGTTTAAATTCAACCATCCATTTGTATAGTCGTTAATTTTCGACGATTACAAATCTATACTTTCTATTAAAAGAGAGTCGTGACACATGTCACTCTCTAAGTTTTTTAATTTTTTATTTTAAAATATAGTTTATATATAGAGATGTATCCTTAAATTTCTTAAAAAAATTCTAGATATGTATTGTGGGAGTTTTATTCCACAACTTACACTCATCTGCCAATAAAAAAATCCTTCCTTTATTTTTTTAGCTTAAAATTTTAAATATTTATAATTTTTTAAATCAAGTTTATTTTTATTAAAAATATATCAAATTAATTTTTGTTTCACAATTTTCAACTAGACATCCATATGAATATAATAAATTTGATGGATTTACAATAATGACCGATTGCACAAAAAGTTTATATTATAAAAACTATGAATATTTATTTTCAGTAAAATTAATTGATGCAAGACAAAAATATATTAACTCATTTATTGCTTACATAAAAAATAAATTATGATATTTATTTAATTATAATAACTAAAAATAATAAAACATACACTGCACACACACATATATTAAGACTTAATCACATATTACTTCGTCTCTAAAATTTGTTCCTACTTTTTTCGGTATGTCCAGGAAATTTGTTCATGTAATGGACACTAATTGACTTAACACTCCGCTAATGTGGTACTCTTTCTTAAATTATATTACACACCATAATACACTTACGCTAATATGATATTCATGTCGAAGATCATCAAAAATAAATTTAGAGATCGAGAAGTTATTTTTTAATAAGAGAATTTTATGCGGTGCATCGCACCGGAGAACATCTAGTTAGTTAATATATAAAAGAAAACTACGTTCTATAGTTTTTTCATTTTCAACTTAAACTTTCTAGACCCAATTTTTTTCACCAAAACACATAAACCACATTAGGGGATGTGCACCGGATCAATCCGATCCGAATTTCAGATTAATCCAAAATTTCGGACCAGGTTTTGCTCAATCCGAAATTCGATCCGAAATATCGGATCGGATTAGGATCAATCCGAATTGAGATTGGATTTTTCGTGTTGAATCCGAAAAATCCGATTTGTTTCCAATTTTTTTTTTTTAAATAACCTCATTTACCAAAACAAAACAAGAATTTAAAGATGAACGAAAACCTACAAACCTTTTCAGTTTCCACAAACTAACAAACATAATCAAACTCTAAATTAAATCCATATCCAACACAACAAGTAACAACATCTAAATAATCAACAAAACACAACGTAATAGAAGTTCGAAGTTCAAGTTGAAATAACAATTATATTCTATTGAAATTAAAAATTGAATCGATCGGATTTCGGATCAACTAACAGATATAATATTATTTATTTTTTTGATATATTTCGGATTGATCTGATTAATCCGAAAATCCACGGATTTAATCCAATCCGATCCGAACCTACCGTATCGGATCGGTTCGAATTGAATTTCTGGATTTTTGAATTTTCGGATCGAATTTTCGGATTCGAACTAAAAGACACCCCTAAACAACATGATTGAGAGTGAATATAAGTAGGTGTAGTCCTCAGGGGCATAGACTGATGGTAAGTTGCAAGGTGATTGTGGTGGAAACACGCCGACATCGCGGGTTCGAATTCGTGTGGTGACAATATTTTGCTGAAATATTGCAAAGTTTGTTGCTGGGTTCGTGTCTCGTTGGTCCTCTTCTTTGTAGGACTGTCATTAGTACACATTTCTCGATTTAACACCCGTGTGCTCAGGAGACTCTCACAAGTGACCAAATTTCCAGTCTCTCACTCAAGAAAAAAAAAAAAAAGAAAAAAGTTGGTGTAAGCGTTATAAAGAATAGAAATAAAAAAAATAAACCATCCAACAAAAGACTCCCCGCTTTTTGCCGCATATCCACAGCTCAAAAAAAAAAAACAAGAAAAAAGAACTGTTAAAAGTGCGGCCAAACCCTAACTTGCCCAAACTAATTCTTCTCAAAATTTCGAGCTGCAAAACTTGTAGCCATGGCAGATTCCGATCGCAATCTCGGTTATCTGACCAGGAAGGATACGGAGGTAAAGTTACCCCGACCAACTCGTGTCAAAAACAAAACTCCTGCCTCAGTCCAAATTACAGCCGAGCAGATCCTCCGTGAAGCTCGCGAACGTCAAGAAGCCGAAATCAGGCCGCCCAAGCTAAAAATTACCGATTCCACAGAGCTTGGAGATTACCGCCTCCGCAAGCGCAAAGAATTCGAAGACTTAATCCGCAGAGTGCGGTGGAATAAAAGCGTCTGGGTGAAGTATGCTAAATGGGAAGAATCTCAGAAGGATTTTGCTCGTGCGAGGTCAGTTTGGGAACGCGCGCTTGAGGTGGATTACAGGGACCATACCTTGTGGTTGAAGTATGCTGATTTTGAGATGAAGAATAAGTTTGTAAATCATGCGAGGAATGTATGGGATCGTGCAATTGAGTTGTTGCCTAGAGTGGATCAGTTGTGGTACAAATATATTCATATGGAGGAGATGCTCGGGAATGTGGCTGGTGCGAGGCAAATCTTTGAGCGGTGGATGAGGTGGATGCCTGATCAACAAGGATGGCTTTCGTATATAAAATTTGAATTGCGGTATAATGAGATCGAAAGGGCGAGATCAATGTTTGAACGCTTTGTCGACTGTTATCCCAAAGTGAGTGCTTGGATTAGGTTTGCAAAATTTGAGATGAAGAATGGAGAGATAGCGCGTGCTAGGAATTGTTATGAGAGGGCTGTGGAAAAGCTGGGGGATGATGAGGAGGCGGAGGAGTTATTTGTGGCTTTTGCAGAGTTTGAGGAGAAGTGCAAGGAGACGGAGAGGGCGAGATGCATATATAAGTATGCATTGGATCATATTCCGAAAGGGAGGGCTGAGGAGCTTTACAAGAAGTTTGTTGCATTTGAGAAGCAATATGGTGATAGGGAAGGAATTGAGGATGCTATTGTTGGAAAGAGGAGGTTTCAGTATGAGGATGAGGTTAGGAAGAATCCACTTAATTATGATGTGTGGTTTGATTATATTCGGTTAGAAGAGAGTTGTGGGGATAAACAGAGGATTGAGGATGTTTACGAGAGGGCTATTGCAAATATCCCTCCTGCTCAGGAGAAACGGTATTGGCAGCGATACATATACATATGGTAAGATAAATGCTTGCCCTTTTTGTGGTTTTGTCATATTGGGTGCTGTTGGGAGGATTTAAATTTTGCTTACTGATTGAATTTGTTCATCATCAGGATTAATTATGTGTTGTATGAGGAGCTTGATGCACAAGATGTGGACCGCACAAGAGACATATACAAGTATAATTCTTGGCCATTTTAGATAATTGTTTATTGTGTGGGTGACTGTTTCTGCATTGTTGTCATAAATACTTGTATTACGTATTGTGAAACTAATTTATTTGGATCATACAGGCCTTTTAACCTACTTTAATAAGGAACTTCATAACATACTTTGTTTTGCTGTGAATATCAAGTAGGACACTATAAGTATGCTTTGTACGTTGATTCGTACATGAGTAGTTGTCTGAATTTTTATAATGCAAGCAGCACTATCATCATGGTTTTTCATCTTGTATGTATTTCAAATGAGAAAGAAAATGGGGATTACATTTAAAAGAGACCATTTTTTTGTTTAAATCTTTTTCTTTTTTGGGTGGTGGGGTTGAGGTGGTGTGGTGTGGTTTAGCTAAAATGATAAAAGTAATTGAATAGACTTTCTTCTTCAGGCATTGCATTTGTTTATGCGCTAAATATTTGTAAATTTAATTTTAATCAATTTACTAATTCTACATTTTTTTCCGTTATCGTATGAGAAGTTTTCATATTTTTCTAAATCATTATCAGTTGAAGAAACTTTTTGTCCGATGCTGCCTGCTGGTTTCATGATCATGACATGATAATTTGCAGCTATAGTGAACATCCATCATATCTGTGGAGGGTAAGGGTAGAATCTCTGTTATAGTTGTGTTTTGCATATTCATTTGTTTTTTACAGTAGGATATGCATCAAGTAATTTGACTTTTCACAATTTTGACACCACTTTTAATATTGCGTTGTAGATTTTCCAACTTTTTGGAGTGTGATTGAAATTATAATGTATTTCATTGGGGGAAGAATTTTCTTGTTAACTGTTTGGTAATATTGTTTTTATATGTCCAATTATCTAAGCTGATTTTTTATAGGAAGCACTGAAACGATTACCTAAAAATAATAGGTAGTGCTTTCGTCATGATATTCTTTAAATAACCATTTATGATTCTTTAGCTATCAGATTATCTCATGTTTTTATTTCTTTCTTACTTGATTGCGTCAAATGTGGCTCTTTTTTTCCTTATGAAAACTATTCTGATTAAGTTATACTGATTCACTTTGAAACTGAATAGCTTATGCCTGAAGATGATTCCTCATGCAAAATTTTCGTTTGCAAAGATTTGGCTGATGGCCGGGCAGTTTGAAATACGACAGCTAAATATTGACCGCGCACGACGAATTTTGGGATCGGCAATTGGCATGGCTCCCAAGGATAAGGTATTATGCCAGCTGATTTATGACGTCTGTGTTTCTTTAGTCTAGTCTTATTTCGAACTTAGTTCTAAATTGATTGTGTTACAAACAGATATTTAAGAAGTATATTGAGATAGAGCTGCAACTCGGTAATATAGAACGATGCAGAAAACTATATGAGAAGTACTTGGAGTGGTCACCTGAGAACTGCTATGCGTGGAGCAAGTTTGCGGAGCTGGAGAGATCCTTGGCAGAAACTGAACGAGCCAGAGCCCTTTTTGAGCTTGCAATTGACCAACCTGCACTAGACATGCCAGAGCTTTTGTGGAAGGTACCTAGGTCGTTGCATCTTGTAAACCCCAAGTATGATCAATCAATTTTGCTCTCCATCATCATCATCATCATCATCATCATCATCAGTGGGGTAGTATTATGTTGTTTTATCTGCAATCTGTGCCATCCAATTGAAACACATAACTAAAAAAATCCATTAATTAGTGGCTGGGAAACATGGTTTTAGGCCCATTAACTTTAAAAATAATCAGCTTTTTGCTGAACTTTTAAATTTGATAGTGTTTGGTAGATGAAGAAAATTCAGTTTTTTTTTTTTTTTTTTTTTTTTTATAGAATCAATGGGTCATTGACAACAGATTTTGGAGGCAGCATGCTGTCATAAAAAAATACTGAAAATTAATATTTTACATCTTAAAAGCAACAACAACATTACCACAATGCCTTTGAGGCTCCCGCACAGTGTTGTTAAACGCGATATGCGCACTGAAGCGCAAAGGCCCCCTGGAGCATAAGCGCAACGCGCAACGCGATAAGCGCGCTTTTTGAAAAAAAAACACAAAAGTTGAAAAAAAATGCATAACAATAAAATTAACATATTATAAGCAAATTAAATTGTCATATGATAACCAGATTCAAACTTAAGGCACAAATAAGAAGTCATGGTAACATAATAAAGCTAGAAATTACAATAAAGTTGAACCGAGCTACCCTCTGACAGTGCCCTTGCATATTTCCATGCCACGTCTTTATTATCACTCATTTGAAATCAGTGTACTATCACTAACTAATTCGTTATGTATAAGATCGAATTATAAGCCGGTACGACAAAATGTCGGGGGTCCGGGGGCAGCGCCCCCGGTGACGGGGTCTAGGGGCAGCGCCCCTAGCGGGGTCTAAGGGGCAGAGCCCCTCCGTTCAGCGGGCGGGATTGAGGGGCGGCGCCCCTAGCGGGGTCGAGGGGCAGAGCCCCCGCGGGGTTTGGGGCAGCGCCCCAAAAGGTCTTCGGAAATTTGGATTGGTAACTTAGTGAAAATTTCGAATTTTAGAGGGAGACTATGGTAAAATTAACAAATTTCGTCAATTTTGGAAACCATCAGGGATGTATCTATTATAAATTGACAAATTTCGTCAATTTAAGGAAGACGCGAGCCGCGGGATTGTAATTAGGGTTTTATAAGACCCCAGGGATGTATCTATTATAAGTTATAACCCGTTTTTTTGGCCATTTAAAATTATAAACATTTTTTAATAAAAAAGCGCGCTTTTTCCTCGCATTTGCGCACTGCGCTTAAGCGCAGAAGCGCGCAGAAGAGCGCGCCTTTTCAAAACCGTGTCGCATACCTGATGCCGAACCTGCGCACCGCGTCGCTTCGCGCTTATGCGCGCGTTTAACAACACTGCTCCCGCAAAAAGCGGGGTAAGGGGGGATCGGACGTATGCAGCCTTACCCACAGAGAGGCTGTTTCCGGATGATCCAAAATGAAAATTGCATCGAGAATTGCATGGAATGACTAGTACTTCATGTGAAAAGGAAGTGCAGCCAGTTTAGGGAGTCATTTTGTTTTATTCCATTATAATCCAGAACCATAGAATAAGGAGTCTTTGGCTCCATTGGAAACAGTGGAAAAACATCTTAAAAGCACTTCAAAAAAATAATGTTTATCAGTTTAAATTCACAACTGATTATTTTCCCATCACGCTGCAGCACCTTTTTTTTTTTTGAGTCACACAACAATACAAACTAGGCCTTTAGTCTCTGAAGTCATCTTGTTTACTCATGTATGGTCAGACGTCAAGTGTAAATGCGTATTGATCTAATTTTTATGACAGGCATACATTGATTTCGAAATATCTGAGTCTGAGTTTGAAAGAACTAGGGCTCTTTATGAGAGGCTTTTGAACCGTACAAAGCACTTAAAGGTGTGGATCAGTTATGCCAAGTTTGAGGCATCTGTTATGGAAGAGGGCATTCAGGAATCAGAGATGTCTGAAAGTGATTATGAGCAGAGGAAAAAATGCCTTCAGCGTGCCAGAGGTAAGAAATTGAAATATGGCAAATGTATCTTTTGCATTACCATATTCGTTGCCGTAGTTGTTCTCATTTGTAGTCTAATATGGTCGTGAACTATACAAATTTCCTCTGTTTATCAGCTGTCTTTGAAAGAGCTCTTAGTTATTTACGAACTTCTGCCCCCGAATTGAAAGAGGAAAGGGCAATGCTTTTGGAAGAGTGGTTGAACATGGAAAGCAGCTTTGGAGCGCTTGGTGATGTTGATTTGGTCCGGGCTAAGCTACCGAAGAAACTCAAAAAGAGAAGGCATATAGAATCTGAGGATGGTCCAGCCGGGTATGATTTTTGTTCTTCTTACGGCTCTTTTCTGTCTATGTTATGTGTTTTTTTTTCTTCCAAGAAAGCATGCTAACTTAAATCGTCTATAATCTTTTGTTGCCTCTTATCATGTAAATAATGATGGGTTCTTGTGATATTGACGAATGAATGTTTTGGCCTCATGTATGCGTAGATTTATCAGAAAGTTACCTCTTCCTTGTCAGTTTTCTTCTTTGACATTGTTTCTCATTTAGCAGTGTTTGAATTGGGTTAGGAGTTTGGGTTATTTTATTTCTTCTTACAACCTCCATAGTGTAGAGCTTAATTAAATGTTCAATCTTGGATTTTCGTACATTCTTACTTATTTTGTTGAATGTTTGTGTAATAGGATGAAACGATTTTTTGAATTGCGTTCTAAATGCAAAGCTAGCTCAAGTGGTTCAGTTATTGAAATATTGAAACTTCTAATGTAGAAAGAAATGTTGTATTTGGCAACACTGTTATCATGGGTAGAGGAAACCAATTTCATATTTTCATACCCCAATTTAGGATGAGATCTTAAAGTTTTATCGTAGAAAACTCTTTACATTATCGGCTGGTACCTCCGAGGGCGGAGCTAGGATTCGGAAACTGGACGGATGCGATCACATTTTACAACCTAAATATAGTAAAAAATTTGTCGGGCGGACTTGCAAGGGGCTTGGCTCCGCCCCTGGGTACTTATTTTTATAATTTGCACCAGTGGTATTCTGCTCCTAGTTCCGTCTCCACATACTACTATACGTAGAGTCTTGCCAATAGAAAAGTTGAGTGTTTTTCTCTCATGCTTAAATATGTTTTGACCATGACATAAGAATATTTTACCCAAGTTCCACTGTATATATTACAGTGATTTTGTGACATGAAGCAAGACCGTGATATGGATCAAAACCATGCTTATATTTTTTACTCAAGCTCGTCAATTTTAGTTTGTTGGTGGGGATCAAGTTCTGATATACTTCAATAACATGCAACAGGTATGAGGAGTACATTGACTATCTTTTCCCTGAAGAGACTCAGACTACACATCTCAAACTCTGGCAAGCCGCGTACAAGTGGAAGCAGCAGAAGATTGCTTCTGATGATGATAGTGTTTGGTAAGAAAGCTGTTTTTTAGTTGTACTCCTCGATTAAGCGCTGATATTTCACATTCTTCCACATTTTCGAGCTTCAAGTCCCAATTTGCCTGCTGTACTCTGTATGAGACCATTTTTTTTTTTTTTTGTATCTGCAGAAGTGACTACTACTTTTAGTTTTTTCCCTTTCTCTTTTCAGTTCTCATTTCGCCTGCAATCTCGAGCATACATGTGGCTTGGCTCTAACAATATTAGGAAATTTGTAAGAAATTTACTCCTTATATAGAGAGCTCAAGTTCGATTTATTTTAGCAAATGTACGTTTGATAAGTAAATATATAATCTAAAAAGTATCGGTCTCAACTTCCCTTGAGGGGCCTTAGCTGAACTTGGTCGAGTTTTGAGTTTTGACCGAGCAGCTGGTGAGTGGCTCACGAGTGATTTCACTCGTTTAGATCCCTACTTCGAGCTCAACTACACTTGACTGAGATAAATCCACATGGCTGAGTTGAGCAACTAAACTTTCAATCATTGTTCAAGAATCTCTGCATAACTTTGTCTATGCGTTTTGCTACCCCTAATGGTCTGTTTTGTTACTTATATTCAAAAAGAAATGAAGAAAGAATATTTGGAATGAGCAATTGTTTCGTTGGCTATTTCCTGGAACAGGCAGTTATTGTACTACTTGTGTAGATGTAACTTAATCATCTTCGTTAGATCATGTCAAAATTGATTATGGACGTTAAATTATAATAATACAATTTATATGTTGTGCTCGCAATTTATATTGGGCGTGGATTTTGATCTATTTTTGGATCAAAGTTTAATCATTTCCTTATGTATTTAATTATTTTGGGTCCTCCTAAGGCCATCTCTAGTGATGGAGACTCCAAGGCAGTTGACTAATTTTTTTACGGTTTTTGGCAGCAGTGGTGTAGTTAATAAAAGTCAACTCTGTCAAGTTATTAAAAAAATATTCTGTCAGGAAATAACTGTAACTCTAGCAGGAGAACCAATCTAGTGGTTCCAACAATTTGAAAAGGTGAAAAAGTTTTCGGATTCAAAATTCTCTATCTTTGAGGAAAAAAAGGTTGGAGGTATGGACCCAATTTTGGTTGGAATATTTAATTTAACAAACACTAATGTAATTTGTAACACAGAGACATCTAACTACCTAACAACTTGACTCACATAATTGGATCTAACCTTTTGCACTTTTCGGTCATATCACTACACAAACTTAGCTCCACCACTGGAGATGGCCCAACTCTAGATCCTTCTAATTTGCATTTTACTTGGGAATCAAACAAATTAGAATTTCTACTGGAGTTTCTTTTTATAGTTTCATGGCTCCTTAAAGGCTGTAAATGCATCTCATACATAGTGAAAAGACTACATATATGGATTATTAGAATCATGTGATATGCATACACATCATAGAATTTCTTCGATTCGTTACTTATTTGCCTGACTAAGACTCGTTTGATAAGGTGATTGCATTTGTGCTGATCCGATTCAATACCGAAATTGTTGTATCTTGGGAGATTTATCATCATAGACTATGAAGCGATGTTGGGCAATAAGAAGCGTACTGAAAGAGCTCGATCGCCTGGACTTGTTATGTTTTTTTTTTTTGATTATTGATCTACTTTTAATTTAAATTACCCATGTTGTATCACACATTTTTGTTGTACCGGTAATTTTTGTAATTTGAATTGATGGCGACCAACAGGAATCCGACCGACTCAATCTCTGGTTTCAACGATGTCGATCCTGTTGTCGGAACTACTCCAATTCGTGCTACTAGATCTAGTACTGCTTCCTGTTGCTGCACACTTGAGCGTTCAGAAAGTTTTTCTCGAGTTAATTTCGGCACGTGACTAACATTCCAATAATAGGGGTATTACATGTCGTATAACTCTCCACCATGGTGTACCAGGCGAACACCAAAGATGCATTGAACATAACCATATTGCAAAAACATATATTTAATAATCAGTTAGATTGTTGCCTCTGTCAAAATGCACCAACTCGTCCAAATCAAATTTTGTAATAAATAACCTCAAAATACCCACCCAATGGACTTCAAAGACAATCCAAAATAGAAATGTATTCTATTACTAAATATTCAAATAAAATACCAACACAAGTTTAACACAACTAAACGACACGAGATGAGCTTTTCTAACATCCTGGATGCCCATGGGAAGCCCCATGCCTGCTCCTCAAACGAACAATCACTTGAAAGGCATAAAAGTCAACTCCCCCTAAAAGGGGTTAGCGCTGGAATAGCTAGTATAAGTACATATTCACGTGATGTTATGTTCAAGCATTTCACAAGTTCACTTTCAAGTTTCAAGACACTAAGGGAAAACACCTGAAATCCTTCGATGACCTGTTGTCAACAAAATCTTAAACGAGCATGAATCGATATAATTTTTCACAAGCCTCGTTTAAATTATGAATTACAATCACAATACCACAATGAATACAACAAAACTTGATTTAGTATACCACATCTCACATTAACCGGATTCAATTCGGGTTAATCACACAATTCTACCGTAATGATGAAATGAAGGAAGAATGATGATGTTAGGATCGTGTTTCAAAATCCAACTCTCTAAGATGAATCCACGAAACGCCCATGTGAAAGTTGAAAGAGACCAAATTTAACGAAATAAAATGTTGCGCAGGTTTTATACATGCATAGTGTTACGATCGTAAGTTGCGACTTACAACCGCAATAGCCGAACATACGACCGTAAGAACTAAAATATACACCCGTAGTATGACCATTGAGATATGTTTAAATGAAACACTCATAATTACGGTCGTATATACCAGTCATACGACTGTACCATACGAAGCACTTACAACCATAATATTCACTAACATTCAATCATAAGTCTCCACTGAACAGCAGAAAACAGTCCAACAACTCTGAAAATGGTCCGCCAATATACTTTGCTTTTTCCAAAAGTGATGAAGCGCTTACATAAACATGTAATGTACGACACCTAGCGCTATTGCTCCACACAATGAAAATTCCAACTATACGAAAAAGGCTCGGAACGAAATATTTCCATGAATAACAAAGAAACCAATGCAATATCAGGAAATCATCACGAAAATGAGAAAATGTAAAATGACAACTCCAAAAATAGAACATAAACAACATCGCGAATACAAACTAGTCATGAAGACATATATAAAATCAAAAAACAAGTGTGTTTATTATAATGACGAAAAAAGATGATCTTTTACCTAACTACATTGGGTTTGGCTAATGATAATACCAATAAGAATCGTAAGACTGATGCTTGATGTATATCTATGCATGTATTATATCCTTCATTGGCTGGATAATGCACTGTATAGTGTGTATGTCTCAGTCAAAGGTATTGCAAGGACGTTGTGAAACTCCTTGGAATGGAGATACAAGTTTTGAGGACATTGACACTATGAAAATTATTATCATGCGTGTTTTGGAGTTTTGATAGTTGATTCAAAATTTGCATGGATCAACTCCAGTGTCGGAAGCAGAACATTTACTCAGGGGATCCAGAAATATAGAAAATATAAATGTCGGACAATTATATATATAACTTCTTCTATTTTATAGAGGCATTTCCACCCCCTTGGAACCCCCTCCCTCCGCCCCCGATCAACTCCAACAGCTACAATTGATATTGCATAACATCAACGTTGATAACATGCAATTGTGTGAAAGCTTTCAAATGGCACCTACTATTGAAAATTACCATCTAATTGGGAGATTTCAAGAACTACCGCAGGCACAAATGAAGATAGATGAGCTGAGAGGATTTGATTGTTAAATTGCAGATCGAGGAAGATAATAGTTTGTCAAATTACGGAGGAAAAAGCAAACTTGATCAAATATGGTCATAGAAATAAACACAAGCACCATATTAATGGGCATAAAGGCAAGCACAACTATAAGAGAGCCAAAAAATTCGAAGGCAAGTGTCACAATTTTGGCAACCACAAACATATGACAAGGATTACTCCGCCCCTATCAAGGAAAATAGAGCCAATATTGTTTTTGAAAGTATGTCCAATTTAGATATGTGAGCAATGATCTTCGAAGCTTGTCTCATGGATACTCCAAGAGAGTGGTCCATTAACACTGGCGCGACTTTCACACGTGTACTGATGGAGATACATTCTCGACCTATAACCCTACTATTAGGAGGAATCTTCACACGCTAGAAAACTCATTGACTGCTAATATTACTGGAATAGGAAATGTGTTGCTGACGTTGACATATGAGAAAGAGTGAACTTTGAAGAAGTGCTACATGATCCACATATTAGAAATAAATCTCAGGGTATTTGCTTATCGAGTACAATTTTTGACTAGTGTTGCACTATGGTAGTTATGTGATTTTAAAGAATGGACAATTCCTCGGGAAGTCACCTAGAAAGGGGTGGTTCAAGAGGAATGTAACGGCATGTCGCCATACTATTAATGAGAATAAGAATATTGATTCTTATTTTATACTTGAGTCATGTGATTTTAGACTTAGACACGTTAACATGAAATCCATTAATAAATTGGTTTTGTTACCAAATATTAGATTAGACTCGGAACAAAAATGTGAAAAAATAAATGCAACACCTTTCAATACAGCGAAAAGGAGCTATGCACATTGAAGCTTGATCCATACCGATGTATGTGATTTGAAATTTGTGCACATTAGAGGCAGTAAAAAGTATTTGATAACTTTTATTGACGATTGCAAAAGATTTTGTTATGTCTACTTGCTTCGAAAAGAAGAAGCTTTTAAAAGCAAAGTTGAAGTTGAAATCAACTCAACTCTTGATAAACAAAATCCCAAGTAACCGAGGTGGAGAATATGTTGCTCATTTTGAGGAATTTTGAGCAGAGCATGACACATTCATCAAACCAAAGCACCTTAATCACCTCAGCCAAATGGCATTGTTCAAATAAAAAATTAATCTCTAAGGGATAATGAATGCTGACTAACTCATGGTTACAACAAGACTTGTGAAGAAAGAGAATATTTTCCGCCAACTATATTTTAAATAGGGTTCTTTCACAAAGGAAATAACAAGACTCCATATAAATTATGGAATGATCAATCACCAGCGTACAACTATCTCAAAGTACGGGCATATCTATCTAGGGCTACAAACAAGTCGAGCCACTAACGAGTGCTCACGAGCAGCTCGAGTCAAAGCCCAACCCGATCTTTGTCAAACTCGGTCTAGAGTCTATCCCGATTCACTAGATCTTACAAATGAGTCGATCATCATGTTGCTAAAACTCCACTATATCTAGATTTACCAAAATATCCTTACTTATAATTAAAATAATACTAAAACTTTAGGATATGTTTAATTATTAAAAATTAAGCTGAACTCGAGCTTTTATCGAGCATCATTAGCATTTTAGAATTGAGTTTTAGCATGCGAGTTTTTATTGACTCAAGCTTGAGCAATATTTTTGGAACCTTCCCACACTCGATCTCGAGAACATATAAAAACAAGTTAATCCTGACTCAATAAGATAAATGTTCGATTCCTTATCTGGCTAAGATTTACGTTCCTAAACCAAATCAAGTGACGATAAGTCCCAATATGGTCAATAGTATCTTCAACGTGTGCACTTACATTAGTAAAATGTATGGATTTCTATTACATAAGTCTCATACCTATGATATATAAGAAGGTATTGCAATTGAGTCAAAGAATACAATATTCTTCGAACACATCACAACGTGCATCACTAGATAACAATTAGCCAGGGCTTAGCAAAAGCGCCAGGATAGCTAAGTCTAGTTTTCATGACTTATTCATTAGATAGATATTCGACGTAGGGTTGTATCAAAGTTATTTTGGCGAAGTCATCAAAATAAGTAAGGATCACATGAACATTATATAGATGAATCTAACTATCTCAAGTATATATTGATTAGTTAGATATATAACTTTGTTGCATGTGGTGATCTGGCCTTTGTCTTGTTAGATTTAGTGTTTGGACTCCAAGCATAGTCCCCATATCGGTATCCACACAGTAGATCTTGAATTTCCTCGAATTGTTAGTTTAGAACATGCAACAAGATGAAGAACTCCAAGAACTTCTCCCCTCTCGACCGATTTAGTGTTAGGACAGGATGATATATTTCGACTCTAATAACGAACACATATTTCTCTCTTCCTTTATGTAGGCATATATATGCTATAAATAAGCTTAGGGGACACAAGAAAATAGAGTCCATGTCTAACAAGAATAATAGTCAAAATCGACTGAACTCCTTATGAGTCAGCCCCGCCAGCTGGCCCTCAGCAGCACAACAGGGGATGTGTTTGAGTGGCCCGGCCTGGCCCGAACTTGTGTAGGCCGCATGACAAGATCGACCCAGCCAGTTTGTCCACATGTCCCATTTTATCTCATTTATGTAACACCCCCGAGATATTCAGAGAATATCACAGCGCCGTGGATCCCTAGCTGGGACCCACTAGGCTAATTTTTACACATATTGCATCAAATTTCACAAAGTCCACTCGGGAATCAATAAATCCGATACAAACAAGGAAGTTCAAACCTCTGACATCCAGGACCACAAAGAAATACAAGAAGTTATACATCAACCATAAAAGGACTTTCCTAAAGTACTCGAGTACCATTTATTATTACAAGGATGAAACGACCAAAGAGAATAATGCTCAAAATAAAGAGAACACAACTAGCCACAGTATCACGCCTCGCCATACCGTCCCGGTGCTCGCTCGTAAGGATACTTAGAACCTGAAAAACACAAAAGGAATTTTCTCCACACGAGAGTGGTTAGGGCAAGTGTTACAAGTGAAATGTCACATCTTACACATAAAAGCATATGCACCAATTCAAAGCCATGATAATGATTTTCCGGAAAATGAAATTATCCAAACATCTCCATAATGACAATATCTCTTGATTAACCGTGGACTCGACAATGCGCGAATCCCTTCTCGGCCCCGTCGGATCATCTCCGAGTGGCTAACCCAAATGTTCACGGAATCGTCATAAGCAGAACCCTCCTCGGCCCCGTCAGGCCCTCTCGAAGTGAATGAATATAACTCTCACGCTCACATGCATTACTTTTCACATTTAAGAACATAACTTTCACAAGAATCACTTGCCGGGAATCGAGAGAAAAGGGTACGAACGACAAGGTACCAAGATTGAAGGAATCGACAACTCCGAACCTAGACAAGTTCGTAATCAACTATCAAAAACCCATCGGTATGAAAATAAGTTGGAAATGTGTTCCGGGAATAAATCTCTTAGATGGTGAATCGCAAGTCAACCATCCCAAATACTCAAGAACTCCGAAAATATACCAATAAATCCGTAGGAAAACATGTATCCAAGGTAGATAATTCATAATCGACATATTCCATCATAAAACAAGTTGGATCGAAGAGATCGGAAGGAAAACCCCCAAATCCCAAAAATCTAGGGTTGTGAGAAGTTTACCTTAATTTGGAGTGGTGGAGAGGATTAAACGTTGATTAATTCGAACCAGAAGCTCAAAGATGTTGCTAGATGATTACAGCTCGAAGAACTCTTCACAAATCTCCTGGAATCGCTCGAAATCGCCCAAGGAAGGTTAAGAAATGGAAAAGTGACGAATTTGGGGCTGGACTGTCCTATTTATACTAAATAGGGATTAACGTGTGCTAGCATCTATGAATAGCGCACGCTAACGGGTTTACCGGGTAGTCCAGTGGCCTCTGCCAGCATCGTTAGCGTGCGCTACACATATTGTAGCGTGCACTAACTCCTTCCCTTAGCGTACTCTAGCCGAGAGTTAGCGTGCGCTACCTGATAGTTGGTGCCCAGTAAATGGAGTCCAGAACCTACTGTCATCTGCCCTGCTCGCCTTAGCGCATGTTACTCGGGTAACGTAGCGTGCGCTACTAATATCGTTAGCGTGCGCTACCATCACACATAGCGTACGGTGCGAATTCTCTATTCCAGTCCAGTACCTACTGGACTGTCTGCCTAAAATACACTAGTAGCGTGCGCTAATGCCGACCGATAGCGTGCGCTACAAGGTGTGGTATAATAGCATCAAGGATCCAAAATAAACAACGATTCGAACAAGAAAAGGGTAAATCCAAATGACATGAGTTCCGAGATCAATATAAACTTACGAAACACTTACAACGAGTGTCAAGATTACAAAAGCAATAGAGTAGAAAATTTACAAAAAGTACGGGTATTACATCCTCCCCCTTTAAAAGGAAGTTTCATCCCGAAACTTAAGAGATGAATAACTCTGGGTATCTAGTGCGCATGCTCTCTTCGGTTTCCCACATTGCTTCCTCAACTCCGTGCCTCGACCACTGAACTTTAACCAATGGAATGGTTTTGTGCCGAAGTTGTTTTACACGATGCTCTAGCACTTTCACTGGTTTCTCCTCAAACGTGACATCACCTGCAATCTCGATATCCCCGTAATCAATGATATGACTCTGGTCAGGAACATACTCCTCAGTTGGGAAACGTGAAACACATTGTGAACGTGGCTAAGGGCCGGAGGTAATGCCAACCGATAGGCCAACTCACCAACTTTGTCGAGAATCTCAAATGGTCCAATATACCTCGGGCTAAGCTTGCCCTTGTTCCCGAACCTGAAGACTCCTCTACTCGGTGATACCTTGAGTAGGACATGATCTCCCACATCAAATTCCAAGGGCCAACGATGAATGTCAGTGTAGGATTTTTGTCGACTCTGAGCAGTCAAAAATCAGTCTCGGATGATAGCGATATTCTCTTTGGTTTCCATCAACATATCGGGCTCCATCCCGACTAAATCTGAAGCTTCGTCCCTACAAAGTGGGAATTTACACCGTCTACCATACAATGCTTTAAAAGGTGCCATTTTGACTGATGCATGCCAACTATTATTGTAAGTGAACTCAATCAACGGTAGGTGTATTTCCCAATCGCTACTCCAGTCCAGGGCACATGCCCTCAGCATATCTTCCAATGTCTGGATTTTCCGCTCAGTCTGACCGTCAGATTGCGGATGGAAAGAAGTACTCAACCTCAACTAGGTGCCCAAAGCCTGATCGACCAACCGCCAAAAATGCGATACGAAACGACCATCTCGATCGGAAACAATAGACTTTGGCGTACTGTGTAATCTCACGATCTCTGATATAAAAATCTGGGACTGTCACTCCGGTGCCCACATGTCCTTAATGCCAAGAAAATGTGCCGACTTAGTCAATCGGTCAACAATAACCCAAATCATATTCATCACCGTCTTAGTCTTCGGCATCCTGGTGATGAAATCCATGGTAATATCTTCCCACTTCCATTCGGGAATAGGGAGAGGCTTCAATAGCCCGCCGGCCGGTGATGCTCCATTTTGACTTGTTGACATGTCAAACACCTTGACACAAACTCGGTGACATCTCTCTTCATGTTATTCCACCAACAACTTCTCTTAAGATCTTTGTACATCTTACTCGTCTCAGGATGGATCGAGTAAGGTGTAGCGTGGTCTTCTCGGAGTATTCTCTATCTCAGCTCTGAGTCATTCGGAACACAAAGCCTACCTTGAAATCTAAAAATGCCATCCTCGTGGATCATAAAACCAGGGGCTTTCCCTTGCTCCACATCCACCTTCAGTTGGACAAACATTGGGTCATTCCCCTGTTTCTCCCCGACGTCATCGATCAAGAACGGAATAATCTCAAGTCTACACATTTGACCCTGAACTCGCTGGATCCATACTTCGACTCCTTACTCAATCAATTATCGTCTGATCTTCACTTGAGGTGTAAGGACCTCAAGCATCTTAAGAGATACCGATTTCCGGCTCAACACGTCAGCTACAACGTTAGCCTTTCCTGGATGGTAAAGGATCTCCAAGTCATAATCCTTTATCAACTCTAACCAACGATGCTGTCTCATATTCAGTTCCTTCTAGCTAAAAAATGTACTTTAGGCTCTTGTGGTTAGTATAAATTCGACATGAAGAACCGTACAAATAGTGACGCCAGATTTTCAATGCAAACACTACGACATCTAACTCCAAATCATGGGTGGGATAATTCAACTCATACGGTTTAAGTTGCCGTGAAGCATATGTGATAGTCTTATCATGCTGCAAGAGTACGCACCCAAGTCCTTGTCCTGATGCGTCACAATAAACCGAATATCCACCAATTCCCTGGGGTAGGGCTAAAACCGGAGTGGTAGTCAGACGCTCTTTAAGCTCTTCGAAACTCCATTGTCTCTCTTCATTCCATTCGAACGTTTTGGACTTCTAAAGTAATTGAGTAAGTGGTAGAGAAAGTTTAGAGAACCCCTCGACGAACCTTCGATAATACCCCGCCAGACCCAAAAGCTACGAACTTCCTTCACGTTCTTAGGCGGTGCCCAATCTAGTACTGCCTCAATTTTCTGGGGATCTACTCGGACCCCTTCTGCTGAAATTACATGCCCGAGGAACATGACTTCCCTCAACCAAAATTCACACTTAGAAAACTTCACATAGAGATGCTGAGTCCTCAAAATTTCCAACACTAATCGCAAATGCCGAACGCGTTCCTCGTCATCACGAGAATAGACCAGAATATCGTCGATGAAAATGACTACACAGTTACCGAGATGCTCCAGAAAGATCTTATTCATCAGCTGCATAAATATCGCCAGTGCGTTGGTTAACCCAAAAGGCATTACCACAAACTCATAATGCCCGTACCTCGTATGGAAAGCGGTTTTCGGAATGTCGGATTCCTTTATGCGAAGTTGATAGTAACCGGACCTCAAATCAATTTTCGAGAACACTGCGGCTCCCTGCAATTG
Organism: Orobanche coerulescens; assembly: GCA_033398695.1. Lineage (NCBI taxonomy): Eukaryota > Viridiplantae > Streptophyta > Magnoliopsida > Lamiales > Orobanchaceae > Orobanche > Orobanche coerulescens. The sequence continues at coordinate 19,283,013 of CM065805.1, read as the reverse complement.
ATCAAACAAATCATTGATACGCGGCAAAGGGTATTTATTCTTAATGGTCACTTTGTTCAGCTCCCGATAATCGATACACAAACGTAGTGAACCATCTTTCTTCTTACGAACAAGACCGGTGCACCCCAAGGCGAAGCACTAGGTCTTACATACTCTTTATCCAACAACGCTCCCAGCTGTCTTTTCAACTCTTGCATTTCTGAAGGTGCCATACGGTACGGTGCCTTAGAAATCGGGGTTGCACTTGATTCTAAATCAACTGTGAATTCAACCTCCCGCTCCGTGGTAGTCCCGATAAGTCATCTGGAAAAACATCCAGAAATCCATTTACCACAGGAATCGAGGGGAGTTTGACTTTCCTATCCTCTACTTTCGTAGCATACCACCAATACCCAACACAACCTTCTTTGCTAAGTTTAGTCGCCTTCAAAGCGCTAATTAAGAATTTCCGGCACCCCCTCTTGTACCCCGTAAATGAATGCTCGGTACCGTATTCTGCCAACATCGATATGACCTTCGAGCGATAATTCATTACCGCTCCGTGCTTATCAAGCCAGTCGTCGCCTAGGATTAAGTCTTCATCAACGATATCCACGACGATCAAATTCGAAAGCCACACTCTCTTAGCGATTATCACCGGACAATCTCTCACTTCTTCATTCCCTACGATTATCTCCCCGCTGGGCAATTTAACCACAAAAGACTCACAAACAGTTAAACACTCAATATTCAATCGATGTACACAATCCAAAGAGATGAACGAATGAGAAACACCGGAATTAAAAAGCACTCTGACTGGATGAGATAAAACATAAACGATACCTGTGGCTACGGTAGCCTATGGATCTCCAGCTCTCCTCATCTCATAGACACGGGGTTGCACCGAACCAGCACTGGGGGCTCCCTCTTTAACAGACTGTCCACGACCTCTGGCCCGACCGTAACTCTGGGATGACTGACCCGCAGATGACTTCTGATTAACACTCGGTTCTCCAGGCGTAGGGGCTGATGCCTGAGTTCCAAATGGATTTTCTTCTTCCGTACAATACATAGCTCTATGGCCTTCCTGGCCTCAATTAAAACACTTTAAAGGGGGTAGACTACAATCATGATTAAGATGACCTTGTTGGCCACAATTAAAACACATCACAGTCCAGTTGGACACACTAGTACCAGCTCTGAAATTCCATTTACTTCCCGATGCACAGAAAGACCCTCTGGTTGGATAACTTGCCGACTGAGATCCCCGTTGGTTGCCACTTCTACCGCTAGAAAACTGTCCTGAGGTCTTCTGCTTCTTACTCTCACTTTCCGTTTCGGTATTTGGTGAAGGACATATCATATGTCAACGCTTTGTCCCGGTACTCCTTCAGGGTGGTACAAACTAGTCCCGACATATAGTGTCGAACTTTTGGTTTCATCCGCATGTCAAAATTATGGATTTTATCTCTCTCTTCCTTCACTTGACTCTTCACATGATTGAGCTGACGATTGTATTCAATGATCGCCTGAGATACCGGGATATTCTGGGACTTAGCCTCGAAAAAGGCTCGAATTTTGGCTTCCTGGACGGGCCACAGGCAAAACTCGGCCTCCATCAATTCTTTAAACTTGTCCCATGAAACCACACGATCCTGAGATGCAACAGCTTGCCACCAACTAGCCGCATCCCTTGATAGAAAGTACTGAGCAACTGGCACCTTACGTGCCTCTAGACAATTCACGGCCATGAAAACTTTATTCATCTCATTAATCCAATCTTCCCAGCCGATCGGATCATTTGCACCAATAAACTGGGGAGGGCGCATACGGATAATATCTTGTAACCACTTCTCTGCCCCACTATCATCCACAGGAGGTGGTTGGTTAAGCTAGACCGCCTGGGTTAAAAGAGCCAGTTGATCTGCCACTTGCTGCAGTATAGTGGCGACGCCCACATCCAGTTAGCTTCCTGCGGAAGTTCCCAGACTGGCCGATGGCTCCTGATGACTACCGGTGCTAGGTTGAATCGAGTCCGACAAGCTAGGTGTAGTTGAGCCTTCTAATGAGCTGAGGGACAGCTGTGCCACGCTCTCGGCCACGACCACGGCCGCGTCCACGTCCTCTACCAGTTGACGTTCTAAAGAGAAAAGGGAAGTAAACTCATAAGCATAACTCGAAGCATTCCCATCTTGGATATGGATTTCTTATGTCCCAAAATCGAATAACAATGAGGAAATAAAGAGGGTAAGGAAAATAGGGAACTTACGAGTACCGGTCGTACGAGATGACGGCAGCACGATGATACTGTGTTCTCGAAACAGTACAATTAGACCCAACAAACCGACAGCCTAGGTATCCATAAACCTAAGCTCCGATACCAAATTCTGTAACAACCCCGAGATATTCGGAGAATATCACAGCGCAGTGGATCCCTGCCTGGGACCCACTAGGCTAATTTTTACACATAACGCATCAAATTTCACGAAGTCCACTCGCGAATCAATAAATCCGATACAAACAAGGAAGTTCAAACCTCTGACATCCAGGACCACGAAGAAATACAAGAAGTTATACATCAACCGGAAAAGGACTTTCCTAAAGTACTCGAGTACCATTTATTATTACAAGGATGAAACGGACCAAAGAGAATAATGCTCAAAATAAAGGGAACACAACTAGCCACAGTATCACGCCTTGCCATCATCATCGTACCGTCCTGGTGCTCACTCGTAAGGATCCTTAGAACCTGAAAAACACAAAAGGAATTTTCCCCACACGAGAGGGGTTAGGGCAAGTATTACAAGTGAAATGTCACATCTTACACATAAAAGCATATGCACCAATTCAAAGCCATGATAAAAATTTTCCGGAAAATGCAATTATCCAAACATATCTCAATAATGACATTATCTCTTGATTAACCGTGGACTCGACAATGCGCGAATCCCTCCTCAGCCCCGTCGGGTCATCTCGGAGTGGCTAACCCAAATGTTCACGGAATCGTCATAAGCGGAACCCTCCTCGGCCCCGTTAGGCCCTCTCGGAGTGAACGAATATAACTCTCACACTCACATGCATTACTTTTCACATTTAAGAACATAACTTTCATAAGAATCACTTGCCTGGAATCAAGATAAAAGGGTACGAACAACAAGGTACCAAGATTGAAGGAATCGACAACTCCGAACCTAGACAAGTTCGTAATCAACTATCAAAAACACATCGGTATGAAAATAAGTTGGAATTCACCCGAATTTACTACCCACGATACATGTATTCCGGGAATAAATCTCTTAGATGGTGAATCGCAAGTCAACCATCCCAAATACTCAAGAACTCCACAAATATACCAATAAATCTGTAGGAAAACATGTATCCAAGGTAGATAATTCATAATCGACATATTCCATCATAACAACAAACTGGATCGAAGAGATCGGAAGGAAAACCCCCAAATCTCGAAAATCTAGGGTTGTGAGAAGTTTACCTTGATTCGGAGCGGTGGAGAGGATTAAATGTTGATTAATTCGAACTAGAAGCTCAAAGATGTTGCTAGATGATTGCAGCTCGAAGAACTCTTCAAAAATCGCCCGGAATCGCTCGAAATCACCCAAGGAAGATTAAGAAATGGAAAAGTGACGAATTTGGGGCCGGACTGTCCTATTAATACTAAATAGGGATTAGCGTGCGCTAGCATCTACGAATAGCGCGTGCTAACGAGTTCACCGGGTAGTCCAGTGGCCTCTGCCAGCGTCGTTAGTGTGCGCTAGGCATATTGTAACATGCGCTAACACCTTCCCTTAGCGTACTCTAGCCGAGAGTTAGCATGCTCTACCTGATAGTTGGTGCCCAGTAAATGGAGCCCAGAACCTACTGTCATCTGCCGTGCTCGCCTTAGCGCACGTTACTCGGGTAACATAGCGTGCGCTACTAATATCGTTAGCGTGCGCTACCATCACACATAGCGTGTGCTATGAATGCTCCATTCCAGTCGAGTACCTACTGGACTGTCTGCCTCAAATACACTAGTAGCATGCGCTAATGCTCACCGATAGCGTGCACTACCCGCACTAAATTAGCATGCGCTACAAGGTGTGCGTAGCGTGCGCTACCCTTCACACGAAGGTGGTATAATCGTATCAAGGATCCAAAATCAACAACGATCCGAACAAGAAAAGGGTAAATCCAAATGACATGAGGTCTGAGATCAATATAAACTTACTAAACATTTACAACGAGTGTCGAGATTATAAAAGCACCAGAGTAGAAAATTTACAAAAAGTACGGGTATTACAATTCATACTCTAAGGTCCATTTTACTCTTTTACACTTCTGGACTCCAAGTTCGATTATTCAATATATTGCTTTTTATGTGATTATGTAGGTCTAGTCATAATTAACTGGGAGTATAGTTCTAATTAGACTCAGTACAGTGAAAGCAGTTTCCATCTAAATATTTCAGTCATTAATTAATAACCGAATTATGCCTATAAATTATTATTTGAGAAATTCACATTAATTGAAGGACACCACTCCAACAATCTCATACTTGTCCTTCAGAACCTGTGTGCATCCAATTTTATTTATCTCTTTCTTATTTTTCTGAACATAAGGTTAGATATCACATCATTTAGTTCAAATGTTTTTCCCGAATTTCTGGGTCGGACTGTTCAACTAGACGATTACCATTAAAACATTGACATGCATTTCACAATCCCAGCTGTCCAAGAGTCCCAAAAGACTTTAATCTCTTGTAATGGAAGGATAATTCCATCTTGTACATTCAAGTCCCTTCACTTCATTCACAGTAGTCTGAGTACTATTTTTGCAATCCCCTTTTACAGCATGACGTTTAACAGCATAAATAGTATGAATCCACCAAGTAGAAAAGAAATGGATTACTTATGTGTGAGGAAGCGCCCTAAACAAAAAATAAGATAATCTTATGACACTTTGAATTTTTAAAGATTTCTCACGGTGGTTCTGTCCGATCATAATCATACCCATGCAGTTAACTCTTGACATGCCATGTCACTTGGCCCATGAACCAGAGCCTTGAGTTAACTTGCAACATAGTCTTCTTAAATGAGTAGTGTCTAACCTTTAATGACCTAACGAGGGACAAATTCCAATTCACTTAATAGGGAGTCATTACTCGAGCTCCCTATCACCTATTTGAATATTTAAAATAAAAACTTAGACTATTCACTTAACATCAAACCAAATTAAATTAGCAGAGCATGATGAATGGAATATATAATCTTCAATGTTTTATAACCAATAAAACAGAAATCATAACCACTCTCTAATATGTTTTATTCCTGTCGCAGCGTTATGACCCTCACGTTTTGCCTGCAGAAGAGGTTTAGTTAATAGATCAACAACATCACTGTTGATTGGTACTTTTCATACTTTTATCTCATTTTTTCTCATGATCCGTTGTATCAAGTGATATTTCATTTCGACATGTTTGGATTGATGGTGTATTCGTGGCTCTTTCACTTGTGCGATGAGTTCACTATTATAATAATAGAGAACCACTAAATCAGCTATGTTGGGAAAAGCACCAAGTTCTTTGATGAACTTTCTAATCCAAACGCCTTTCTTTGAAGCTACTAAAGCACCAACATATTCGGCTTCAGTTGCAGAATAGGTAGTAGTGTTTTACTTGGCACTCCATCTAACTACGCCTCCATTCTGACAGAAGATGTAATCTAATTGAGATAAAAAAATCAACTTTGTCTATTTTGAATCTCGCATCGTAGTCTGTCACAACTAACTCATCTTGTCCACCATAAACCAGGAATTTATATTTAGTCCTTTTCAGATACTTAGGAATATTTTTGGCTACTCTCCAATGCGCTTCACCTGGTACCTACTTGTCATGCTCAAAGCACATGTATGTTCAGTTGAGTACATATCATGGCGACATAATGGGTCCTATTGCAGACGCATAAGGAACCATACTCATTCATTTTACCTAATTAGACGCAGATGGACACTGAGTATTTCTAAGAGACATAACATGGTACATATGTAGAAAGCCTCACTTTCAGTGTTTCATATTGAACATGTTAATCATCTTATCAATCTAAGAGATATAACTAAGTCCAATCATCCTATTATATCTATTTATGTAGATCTTGATGTCCAATATATATTGTGCCTCTCATAAGTCCTTCACCGAGAAACACTTTCTATGTCATGCATTTATAGACTCCAACTTAAGATATTGTTTCTAATGAGCAAAATCTCATCGATAAATATGATTAAGAATGTAATTTTGCTCCCAGTAACTTTTCTATATACACAGTATTCCCCTTTGTGTCCGAGAAAGCCAAATTTCTGGGTAGCTTCATCAGAGCGAAGATTTCTACTCCAAGATGCTTGCTTCCATCCGTAAATGGATCTCTGAAGCTTGCATACCTTCCCAACACATGTTGGATATTCAAGACCTTGAGTTGTGTCATACACATCATTTTCTAAAATATCATTTAAGAATGTATTTTTGATATACATTTGACAGATCTCATAATTATGATAAGTTTCAATAGCTAGGATAATCCCTAGGGATTTAAGCGTAGTAATTGGAGAGAATGTCTCATCCTAGTCCACCAACTGATTGTAACCTTTTGTCACCTGTATAGATTTAAAAACATCAGGTTTTACATTCATGTCCATTTTTATCTTGAAAACCCATTTGCACCCTATGGGTTTTACCCCATCAGGCTAATCAACCAAGTTCCAAACTTGATTTTCGTACATGGAGTCCATTCTAGATTTCATGGCTTCTCTATATTTCTCGGAATTAAGACTTGTATCTTGCTTACATGTTGCCCGTTCATTGATTTATATGAGCATAATGTTATAGCTCAAAGTCAGATTCATACATTAGTATCTTTCCAATTGTATCCTATGTCTTTGAGACTTCACGGGTTGTGCAACATCAGCAGTAGTTTCTAAAACTGATTTTGGATTCTCTTGAACTACTTCGTATGAGAAGGGTGTTTCTAGAGATGTAGAAAAAGGAGTCTTCGTTTCTGTTTGTTCGAGATAGGAGTCTTCATTTCTGTTTGTTGCTCATCTCGAATGTCTTCAAGGTAGACTTACTCAACTTTTCTTTTTGAAAAGATGTTTTTTCGGAAAGACACCTTCTCGACCAATAAATTGTTCTTAGAATGATTGTAGAAGTAGTACTCATTTATCTGTTTTAGATAACCAACAAAGAGACATCTATCTGATTTGAGTGCAAGCATGTCGGAAGTCAGTCACTTTATATATGTTTCACATCTCCGTATTTTGAGAAAAGATAATTTAGGAACCTTTCCTACTCATATCTCATATGGTGACTTTTCTACAGCTTTATACGGTGCCATATTGAGTGTAAATGCAGTAGAGAATGTCTACTGAATAAGATTTGAAGAACGATTTGACTAGTCATAGATCAAACTATATCCAATAAAGTAAAATTTCTCCTTTCACACGCATAGTTTTATTGAGGTGTTCCTGAAGAAGTGAGCTGGGAGACAGCTCCACGGCTCTTTAGATGGTCATCAAATTCTTGGCTCATATACTAGCCACATGATCCGATTGATGAGCGGATGAAGAAACACATCCAACTACATCTTAGAATTGCATGACCCTAGTACTAAGACTGTTAGGAACATGAATTGTTCCTTCAAACAGAGCCAATGTGTAATATCCGCACTTTTTATTTTTAGTAATTTCTATTTTAGTGTATTTTCATTTCGAACGACTCGCTTGTAAGGATTTTGACATTCTGAAACTATTTTGTTCTGCATTCATGGCCATCCGAATGAGTTTCGGAGTTGTTTTTATGAGATTTTGATTATTGTGTAACTTTTCCACGTTTAGACTCGATTCTCGTAAATCTCGTTCTAATATGTCATATCGTTACTTCTATGAGTTCCTCTAATATTTTTGGCGATGTTATGACTTACTGAGATCGTTAGTTGAACTCGTGATTCTCGGGAGTTTGGGCTATTTTGTAATTTTTTATAGTTTTGGGTATCACTTTTATAATTGTTGTCCGTTCAGTCGAATGGTTGGAATCAGGCATTCTGATGAGAGAGTGAACCTGCATATTGTTGTTTCTTCTTATTACTTTATTATTTATTGGTGACTATCGAGTTTTATATCTCCCGAGATGTGTACATTCTGACTGGGAGTCACAACTGCATTCTGTATAAGAGCAGTTAGTGCACGCTAACAATATACATAGCACGTGCTAAGGTGCATCTATAGCGCATGCTAATCTCATAGATAGCGTGTGTTAATAGGACTGGACATTAAGCTCAGAATTCTAGAGTGAGTTGGTTATAGTCTCTATTATGTACGCTACTGAGTAGATTAGCGTATGTTATTACACCGTTGTGTACGCTATTGCGGATGGGCAGAATATTCTGGAGTTGGACAGAAGGTTAAGTGATTCTGGGTTGAACTAGTTAGCGTATGCTAACATAGAAGTTAACGTACGCTAACACGAACGTTAGAGCACACTATAACAATGTTGACGTACGCTATGGGGGAGGACAAAAGCCTCTGAACTACTCATTACCCAGGGTAGTGTATGCTAATCATACACATAGCGTACGCTAAACATTGTTGGTATAAATAGGACTGCAGCAGTTGACTTCGTCATTTTTCCTACCCTTTCTTCTTCCTTGGATATTCTCGGCGATTTGTGATGGAGTTTAGTGAATTCCGACCAAATATCACCATCCATCCATAGATTTGAGTTCCTAGCAAGAAGTAATCATCGTCATAACATCTTCGAACATCAGAATCAAGGTAAATCGGCTTAAACCCTAGTTTCGGGAAGTTGGGGGGAATTTTTCTTGTGATTCCTTTTTACTAATCCGATTCAGCCGATTTTGCTATTAGACTAGAGTTGTATATTCAGATTCCTTGTTATTCTTGTAGTTTTGGGGAATAGATTCATGAACCCTTCCGTTATTCGATTATGTTGGATTATGCCCTCATAGAGTTCGACGAATTGTGTCTGCAGGTAGAACTTAGGATGGTTTCCTATGTTGCCGTAGTGTTGTGATTGATTACGTGTCATTGTGATTTAGGAACGAACATTTGAATGGAGTTGGACCGAAACCCTTTCCTCTCACTGTTTCTTTCACGTCGTATTATTCGAGACAAGTACTTGTATTACTTTTCGTTACGTGTGTTACATTTTCGATACGAATGGTGAACTATGATAACGTGTGTGTTGTTGTTCTTCCACCTGGGGACGGTTCGATGGGATCTATGGGGGCCGATATTAATGGGTACAGCCGCGGAAGTGGTTTTCCACCTAGGGACAGTCCAACGGGACCTCTGGGGGTCGATACTAATGGGTACGGCCACGGGTTACCAAGTGTGGATGTTCATAGTGATGAAATGTGATGATATGATTTTTATGAAAATGATGTTTTTATGAAAATGTGATATTCCGAAACATTGTTTTCAAATGCTTTCTAAATGAGATGACAATGTTGAATATATCTGTATATAATGTCGTGTAATTGTGTACTTGCACTAGCTATTCGAATGCTAACCCCTTAAATGGAGGAAATACATTTCATGCATTTCAGGTATCGGACGAGCTGAGGAGCCAATACGGGAAACGCATTGTAACGCCCCGACTTTCTGGGGTAAATATTGGGGAAAATAAATAAAAGGTAAATTTGACGAAAAATAATTTTCTTGAGAATATAAAAATTCTCGCCTACAAAGTCGAGGTGCTACAATGACATAAAAATAAATACCTTTAAATAAGGTAACATTTCATCATAAATACGAGGTAAAAATTTGCGGCGGAAGAATAATTCATAATTTATAAATTTTCAAATCGTAGTTTCCCCAAATAAGTTCCAAAACATTAGACATAAAGAAACATCATATAATAATTTCTCTTTTATATGCCCTCTCGGCTCGCTCCTTCGTCCATCCGGCTCGGTTCAACCTGCGGGTTCAATAAAGGTGGGGGTGAGCTTCCTTCAGCTCGTGGAAATCACACTGATCACAGTAATATACAATCTCATGGAAAGCATAACATGAATAATCTATCATATGTTTCCTCAACGTCAATGCATACTCACAATATTACGTATAGCATGAATCGAGCACGCATACACGAATATTGAGGTTGCGCAGGTGCCCCCGCAACAACATCAAACATACACACAATACCACATAACATGAATCGAGCACGAATGTGAATATTGAGGTTGCGCAGGTGTACCCGCAACAACATATATTTTAAGATAGCCTCTTACACGAAAACAGGTTAGCCTGAATTACAACGTGCATATAAATTTTAAACATGAATAGAATACCATATATACAGTCTAATTAAAGTAATTAAAGTGATAGTGAAAATTCCCACTTGAATAAATGATGATATCTGTCTTGAAATAAAGATGCTCGACTCACAGTCCTAAACCCGTAAATCCTTGATAAAGTCTGCATATAATAATAATAATTATAATCCTTACAATTTATTATTTATATAATAAATGAAAGATACGAATATCACTATATAATAACTGAAAATAAATTATAATTGCTAATATTAACCGAAGAGTTAACATTATTAATGACTGAAAAATTAAAATATTTATGCAATATTTTTGGATTAGTTATTAATATTAATTGAAAGTCAATTTTTAATATTTCGGTCAAAATTAGGATTGAATTGAAGTTTGAAAGTTGGTAGCCGATTATGTTAATTGGTGTTCGACTGAGTTAAAATCGAAGAATTATAAATCAAAATGAGGTTATATTGCGGTATCTGGGAATCTGGGGAATCTGGGGGCTTAATTGAATTACCCTAAAAAGTCACGGGTATAAAAACCCTTCTCATTACGGTCAGCCGACAGAAACCCCCTCTTACTTTTTTTTTTTTCCTCCCGTTTCCTCCTCCTCCAGATTTCTCATCTCATCTCTCCCTCTCCTCTAACCTCGACTCGGCCTCTCTCCCTAATCTCTTCTCTCTCTCAAGATCGGCCGGAACAAATGGCAGAAACCCACACACCCAGACACTAGGGTCGACTGAAAAAAAGGCCCGCTCACACTCCCGCTTCCTCCGAGCTAGAAATATCCAGCCGCGGAGACGGCGGTGACTCTGGGCCAGCTCACGGACAACTCCGACTAGCACAGGCTCGCCGTGAAATTGGAGGGCAACGACAAGAGTTAAATGGCGGCTACCTGGTCGGTTTCTGGTTTCTGATTCAGCTGTCTGAACAAGATGCTGGGTTAGGTTGTGGTGGCTCACGGCGACGGCGCCCAGGTAAGGGTTTGTGATGAAATTGAATCGGGTTGCAAAATTTCGGACTTTGGTTTGTGATTTGGGTTTGGAGGTTTCGGGTTCTGAATATTGTTTACCTGATTTGAGTTATGGGTTGTGATGTATCTGATGCCATGTTTGCGGGTTCAGCCCGAGCAGATAAGAATAGAAATGAGTGAGGGATCGGATTTCAGGCCTCGGTCTGATTTCGGGTAATCTCTGTGAAGTGGGTTGGAAAAATCTGAGTTCTGGTTTGGTGTTTATGATTTTCGTTTTTTGTGTTTGTTGATTGTTGAATTCGTTAAAACTAAATTTTTGTTTTATTGAATTGTTGGTTTCGGATTTGGCATCCGGTTATTGTTTAGGTTCAAGCAACGAGTTTGTATTCAAAAATTGAAATTTGCAAACTAGTAAGAGAAAATTAGGAGATGATTTTTTTACCTTGCTGAAGGGAGAATACGAGGAACTGAAGGTGGGTGCTTTCGGGACTGGAATGCTTCTGAGCAGAAAATTTTCTCGAGATGGCCGGGTCGATGAAGATGACGTCTTCTTCTCCTTCCTCTGTGTATCGAAAATTTTTCTGTATGGTATTGTATTTTTTTTGGATGTTTGAACGATGGGTGTAAAAGATTTCTACACTGCAGAATTGCTATTTTAACCAACTGTCTTGGCGCAGTTGGCCACCTGACCTTTAATTTAGTTGGAGGTCAGGGGTTCAATTCCTAGTGGCAACACTTTGGAATTGAATTTCTCATGGCCCAATGATCCCTTAGTCTTTGACTAAGGGTTAGAACCTAACCTCCAGACGCGGTGGAACAATTAAATATTGAGGGCAGCGGCGGTGTGGAGGCCAGGATCTCTGGGAACTTGCGGTTGGATTTGGGGGTCAGCGTGGAGCAATCACAGGGGACGACTCGCGTGCGCGGTAGTTGAGGATATTTAAGAACCTGGGAGCCAGATACACATCTCGCGATTTAACTGGTAGTAGTACTGTGGGGCCGAGGCTGTTATCCCGAGGACTAGTCAGGTGTAAACTTGGAACCTCGGTATCAAAAAAAAAAAAAAAAGGGAACGGCGGAGGGAAAAGCTGTATTCTGTGTTTTAGTATTGTACAGTATGGTGTGTATTTATACTGTATTAGAACTAGGGTTAGGTTAATTATTCTGGGCTTAAGAGTTTGGTTTGGGTCAACACCATATATTTGGGCCATGGTAATAATGATGATAATAATAATAATAGTAATAGTAATGAATAAAATAATAATAGTAATGAATAAATAATATTAGTGACGGTAGTATAAATAATAATAGATGGTGATATAAAATGATAAAGATGAAAGTATTAATACCGTCAATATTAATATGGTACTTATTATAAATATTATTATTATTATTAATATTACCTTTAATTATTTTAATATTAATAACATTGACTAATATTAAACGTTCTGAATATAACTTGAGAAATTGACTCAGGCTAGGACTTGTGATATGTCGAAATCAATGTTCATGATCCTCTAAATAAAATGAAATGCATTATAATATTATTATAAATAATAATAATGCATTATGAAAATAACAGGTATTACATCCTACCCCTATTAGAAAAATTCTCGTCCTCGAAAATAAATGACATACCTCGATTGAAGAAATTCGGATAACGAGCTTGTAGTTCTTTCTCGCGCTCCCAAGTGTCTTCATCTTTATTGTGGTTACGCCATTGGATTTTGACAAATACCTTCTCTTTGTTCCTCAACTGTTGGACTGATCGATCGAGAATCAGTTCTGGTTGTTCTTTATAGGTAAGATCTTTGTTCATCTCCATGGAGGTATAGTTGATGACGTGGCTGGGATCGTGCACATACTTCCTCAACAGGGATACGTGGAAGACGTTGTGCATAGCCGAAAGTTCTGGGGGTAAAGCCAAACGGTAAGCTATTCTCCAATCCGTTCAAGAATTTCGAACGGTCCAATGTATCTTGGTCTCAACTTGCTCCTTGGACCGAAATGAATAATTCACTTGGTAGGAGATACCTTAAGGAATACCTTGTCGCCAACACAAAATTCGAGATCCTTCCTACGCTTGTCGACGTAAGACTTCTGACGATCCTGTGTTATCTTGATCCTCTCACAAATCTTATCCACCATACCAACTATCTGTTCGATCATCTCGGGACCCAAATTTCTCCTTTCACCTACCTCATCCCAATACAGTGGTGATCGACACTTCCTACCGTATAAGGCTTCATACGGTGCCATACCGATCGTCGACTGATAACTGTTGTTGTAAGCAAATTCTACCAAAGACAACAGTCGTTCCCAATTATTTCCCATGTCTAACACACATGCTCGCAATATATCCTCGAGGATTTAGATGGTCCTCTCGGACTGACCATCAGTCTGAGGATGATAGGTCGTACTAAAATTTAACTGCGTTCCCAAGGCTTCTTGCAAACTCTCCCAAAAATGCGATGTGAAACGAGTATCTCTGTCGGATACTATAGAGACTGGCACTCCATGCAATTTAATAATCTCCCTGATGTAAAGTTGGGCATACTAATCCATTCGAAAGTTCATCTTGACTGGGATGAAGTGAGCTGACTTTGTGAGTTGGTCCACAACAACCCAAATAGCGTGGTTTCCTCTTTCCGTTCGAGTCAAACCTACCACAAAGTCCATCGTAATGTGTTCCCATTTCCATTCTGGAATATGAAGTGATTTAAGTAATCCAAAGGGGCGTTGGTGTTCTGCCTTCACTTGTTGACAAACTATACACCTTCTGACAAAGTCTACCACATCTCTTTTCAAACCTTCCCACCAAAATGTCACCTTAAGGTCTTGGTACATCTTTGTACTCCCAGGGTATGCTGTATACGGAGTACTACGTGCCTCCTATCGCTTCTCTCAACTTGACAACATTGGGCACACAGATCCTCCCTTCATAGTATATTGTGCCATCATCGGACACACTAAATCCCTTATCCTCACCTGAAAGAGTACGTTCTTTCATCTTGACCAAGAAGTCATCCTGTCCTTGACCTTCTTTTATTTGTTCCCTCAAGATTGGTTGTACCACCAAACTAGCCAATAATGACTCAACTGGACTCGATGGTGTAGCCATCTCAAGGTTCATCCTTGCAAATTCCTTGACCAAGCTTTCCTCCTTGGTCAACAAACAAGTTAGGTCTCCTCTTGCCTTACGGCTTAGTGCATCAGCAACTACGTTTGCTTTACCAGGGTGGTAATGAATTGTACAATCGTAGTCTTTGACCAACTCAAGCCATTTGCGTTGCCTCATATTCAATTCCTTCTGTGTGAAAATATATTTCAGACTTTTGTGGTCTGTATAAGTTTCACATTTACCTCCATAAAGGTAATGTCTCCAAATCTTCAAGGCATGAACTACCGCTGCTAATTCCAAATCATGAGTAGGTTAGTTCAGCTCATACGGTTTCAACTGTCTTGAAGCATAGGCAAATCCCCCAAACTGATTTTGTTGAACCATTGATATTAATGAAGGTTTCAACTCAAAATTGAGGGCGTTGATAGGAATATGAGAAATTCCCCCATAATTTTGGTCAAGCCTCGTAGAAATCCGTCCCGACCGATTGAATTGGATCATGGCCGCCACCCGTACGCCTTCATTGTTTGGATTGTGGGCTATTGCATTATCATTGCCCATGTCGGCAATTATGTCTCCCGATCTTTCCATTTCGTCAGATAGATCCCTTCGTAATTTCCGTGTAGCAACACTTGTTCTTCGAGCAAATGCCTCTACTTCGGGAATAAAGTTTTCCAAAGGTTCTCGAGAGGAGCGGGTGTTCATGTACGTCCTGTAACACGGCCAAAAATAATACTAAGTAACAAAATAAAATAAAATGTAAAAATATGTCTAAAGTAAGACCTAAACACTTATCATAATATCAATACAAACAAAATAAATTAGTCCCAAGAACGGCGCCAAAAACTTGTTCGCTATATTTTTAAACAATCCGCAAGTGTACGGAGTAAATGTAGAAAGCGGCGAGCAAGGTCGTATTCCACAGAGACTAAATATTCTTATTGCGTTGAGTACTAGATTATAATGATTCCGGTTTTATCTAGACGATCGAAAGTTGAATGGATGGTTAACGAAATAAAATAAAATGATGACAATAAAAGAAAATATCCGAATTAAGGAGAATTGCAAGAGTTTAGAAAGAAAGATTCCAAGGCTCTTTAGCTGATCACTAAGTTTAGTCGGGATTGGTTCCAAAAGTTCTAAGTGTGTTTCCAAAATGATAATCACAATAATATTCTAAAGTCCCTCTCGAGATGCATTAAAACGTAGATTAAACAATCTATAACAACGCCTCCGTTTACTATAAATTATCTAACTCCAAAATGTTCATAAGATTTAAACATCATCATAGCTTATCACCGATTTCTCAATCTCGTAATTTACTACGTCAAATACTCAAACCTATTAATGCCCTCTTCTCTCGAATTATGAGCAATTAAGTTAAACATATAAAAACATTGATCAAGTGTCTAAACATGAATTAAAACCAAGTATTTGATAAAGAAATCACACTAGATATATATAATCATCAATCCCTCAAAACCATAGCAAATCAACGTACTCTCATGCCCTAATCTAATGAGTTTAGCCTGACATGGTAATGAAAGAAAGATTAATAATCATCATGTTCATCATGTTCATGCTAAATAAAACAACAAAATGAATAAAAGATAGGAAGAAGATAAAACTCGGATGGTTTCTTGATTTATCCCTATTGAAGTTTTCAAATGTTCTTGAAGTGTTCTTCAAGAATTTCCTTCAAATCTCCTTTTTTTTGGATGAAAACTCTCAAATCTTGTGTTTCTCTCCAATCTCTCCAATCTTCAAGATATCCTCAAGTCTTGCCCAATACCTCTTTTTATAAAGCTTAAAAACCACTTTTTCATGTTCAAATCTTCAAAATGTCAAAAATGATTTTTCCATCAAAAGTGACACGGCCCGTGTCATACTATCCTGAAATGCAAAACTTTCTCGACAAAGACTTGCCGTGTCATTTGACACGGCCCGTGTCATACTTGTCCCGTAAAATGCAAAACTTTCTCAACTGTGAAGTCGTGGTCTAGAAGCCATATCTCCTCAATACACCTCGAATTTAGCGTATGATATACCGCTATAAGCCGATTTCATGAGGAATCCATATATATATATAGAACACATCCTTATTCAAGTAATGAATCGAGATTATAAAATACGGTAGATAGTGCTTCAATCTTCATCGCTTTAGGCCTCGTTCTCTCAAGCCGCATCGCTTGATATGTATTTGGGGATTGAGACTTCGGTCTTGCTTGATAATGTCCTTAAAACACCTATAAATTCAAATAAAATATACCCAAGCGTGATCGAGTCCAACAAACACAATATGAGTACAAACGACACAATTCTACACATTTTAGGATCTTAAAATCCGGAAAAACCATATAAAAATATGTGTAAAAATGAGTTGAAGAATCAATTAGAGGATATGACCGAGAAGGGTTATATTCGACCGAGTGCGTCCCCGTGGGGAGCACCAGTGTTATTTGTCAAGAAGAAGGATGGTTCGTTCCGCTTGTGTATTGATTACCGAGAATTGAACCGGGTGACGATCAAGAATAAATATCTTCTACCCTGTATCGATGATCTTTTGGATCAACTTCAGGGAGCTTCAATATTTTCCAAGATCGACTTAAGATCTGGATATCATCAGTTGCGAATTCGAGAGTCGGATATCGCAAGGACGGCATTCCGAACACGCTATGGTCATTATGAGTTTGTGGTAATGCCGTTTGGGTTAACTAATGCACCTGCGGTATTCATGTAATTAATGAATCGGGTCTTCATCGACTATTTGGATCAGTTCGTGGTTGTCTTTATTGATGACATTCTAATTTATTCTCGTGACCAGGAGGAACACGAGTTTCACCTTCATCAGGTGCTCGACGTGTTGAGACGAGAGCAACTTTATGGAAAGTTTTCCAAATGTGAGTTCTGGATGTCCGAAGTGACATTTCTCGGACATGTAATTTCATCTGACGGAGTTCGTGTCGACCCTCAGAAGAACTAGGCGATCCGAGATTGGCAATCTCCGAAGAATGTTAAGGAAATCTGGAGTTTCCTCGGATTAGCTGGTTATTATCGGCGATTTGTGGAGGGATTTTCTAAAATTGATCAACCCATGACGAACCTTTTATGGAAGGATAAGAAATACACGTGGTCCGACGCGTGTCAGCAGAGTTTTTAGGAACTCAAGAGCCGATTAATTTCAGCACTTGTCCTTTCCTTACTACAAGGGACGGAAGGATTTGTGGTTTATAGTGATGCATCCGGACAGGGTCTCGGATGTGTACTAATGCAGAACGGGAAAGTTATTGCTTATGCTTCACGGCAATTGAGACCTTACGAGGTTAATTATACGATCCACGACTTGGAGCTAGTAGCCGTGGTATTCGCATTGAAGATTTGGCGTCATTATCTTCATGGCGTTACCTGTCAGATATTTACCGATCATAAGAGTTTAAAGTATATATTTACTCAGAAGGAGTTAAATACGAGACAGAGAAGGTGGTTGGAACTAATCAAAGATTATGATATTGAGATACTTTATCACCCGGTTCAGATTTTTGAACTCATTATATAATTCTCAAACTGCATTTTATGCGCAATATGTAATTAGAATATAAAATATAGGTAGGACTGTTTACGAACTTTATTTAAACTTGTTGAGCTATTTTGTAATTGATTTAACAGAAAAGTCTCCAAGCACCGACTCGCCTAAAAAGGGAGAGTGTCCAAGTTCGGCGTTGATTCGGACTTCGCCGACGACGCTGGCGGATGCAACTGACGCGGCTGGATCGCGTCACGACGTGGCATTTTGGACGCGCTTGGGACATGCTTGGGGACACGAGCGGGACGCGAGCGGCTCTTTTTTTGGTTAAAATGGGACAACACTTAAAATAAAGAAAAGAAAAAGAGGAAAGAAAAGAAAACGGGAAAGAAAAAGAAAAGAAGAGGCCACAACAAGGTGACAATGAAACCCTAGGTCGCGAGAACCGACGGCCACGACTGTGTGAAGAACCGACGGCATCCACTTTCCAGCAGATAATTCGAATCACTTATCTCTTCTTTTGATTTCTTATTTGATTTCATTTCTCTTCTTTATTTGATTTCCGGCAGGAACCGACGGCAAACGTTCGGGCTTCCTTATTTGATTTCTCATTTCTCTTTTTTTTTTGCGAAAAAAAAAAAGTGCTGATTTATGCGAATTTCTCTTCTTTATTTGATTTCTCTTTTTTTTGTGCTGCACTGTTGAATTATCTAATTAGTAACGAGAAAATTATCAAATTGGTCCCGTATGTGGGACCAATTGGCCAAAAAACCTCGTCTGTCTCCGGCGGACCAAAAAACCACACATCTCCCCCATGCTTTAGTCAATTTAGTCATCTGTCGCCGGTCGGAGTATTTTTCGGCCGTCGGAGTTGACGTGGACGACACATGGCTGGCACATGGCAAAAATAGTAGGTCCATGTGAGGCCATGTGGCTGACACATGGCAAAAAAAAATTAAAAACATTGTTTTGAGAATTAAAAAATTAAAAAAACTTAAATAATAAATTCTAATTTTTTTTATATTAATATTCCATAATTAAAAATAATCACCTAAGGTTCTAATTTTTTTTAATAATATATTATCAAATTGAGAAAATTATTATTATCAGTTTCTATAAATAAATAAAAAAATTATTTTGGGAAAATTCTCAAATTGTTAATTCGGATTTTTTTATTTATTTTATGGAAAAAAAATTCTAGTTTTCTTTAAATAAAAAGCAATTTATAAATATATTCCATATGCTTTTAATTTTTTTATTTTTGAATTTTTAATTAAAAAATCTAATATTTTCATATTAATATTTCAGAATTAAAAATAATTACCTAAAGTTCCAATTTTTTTAATTTTCCAGATTTTTAGAATAAAAAAAATTAAGTTTCAATCTTTTTTTAAACCTTTTTAGATTTTTTTAATATTATTTAGGCTTATATATATATATATATATATCTATATATTTTGCCACGTATCAGGCACGTGTCGTCCACGTCAGCTCCGATGACCGGAAAATACTCCGACCGGCAACGAAGGACTAAATTGGCTAAAGCAGGGGGAGATGTTGGGTTTTTTGGTCCGCCGGAGACAGACGGGGCTTTTTGGCTAATTGGTCCCACATACGGGACCAATTTGATAATTTTGTCAATTAGTAATTACTAATTAGTTTTTTTAATTAAAATTAGTTCTTAGAATGAATCAAGATGAAGGAGTTTTTAATTAATTCTTTTGTTTCTACTATTATATATATTTTTTATATTATTTAATTTGCCGAGTCTTATGCCGTGTCCGAGTCCTACTTTTTGGAGTTTTTTCGTTCCCCCGTCCCCATGTCCGTGTCCGCGCTACATAGGGAAAAGTCAATATATTTGACGGAAAAATAACGGATGATTTATTTTTTGCAAATTTTCTTACCACGCAAAGTGATTTCGTGCAATTTATGAAACAAAATGAAGTTAGGTTCACTCCAAACCATTTGTTCTTCGTGATTTAGGCATTCTTGTCCGTGTCTTCTGATATCAACGTGAAAAAAGGGGTCTCTATTGGGAAAATCGGCGTCAGTTGTTATAAAACAACAAATAATTTCTCCTTAGTAGAACCTTTGTGCGGAAACGAGTTTGTTTGAACACACATAAAGAATACCCCAATCACACACAAAATATACTGAAAATAAAACACACCAGTATTTAACGTGGAAAACCCTCTAACACCGAGGAAAAAACCACGGGACAAACTTCGAAAAATATTCCACTATATCAAAGAATAATTACAATATTCTTTCCTCTCTTGAAACCCTCAAAAGATACAATATAGTGTTTCCCGCGAGACCCACTCATATCCAAATATTGCCAACTAGCAATATTAAAGAAATAATAGAAATGATACCTACCCAAGTGTATTTTTCACACTCTTTGGATTTACAACACTCTATTTTTTTCTCACTATATATTTTTCTATTGGTTGTGCTTCTGCCTTTTGATTCACTAGGAATAATTCACCAAATGAGTCATGACATCTATTTATAGCAAATCATTATGTGTGAATTGACAAGTTTCATTCCAACTTTTCTTCTTCTTCCTTGGCTGCTTTGACTTGTCTTGGCAATTCCAATTTGCTTTTGAATTTTTTTTATGTTGATAGCCACATTCATTGACCATAATTGGCTGGACACCAACAAACTCCCCCTCGAGTCAATTATAAACTATCCCCGAATCAGTTCCGGAGAGAACAATTCTCCCCCTCAAGTAGAAGTCACACTTAAACCATCTTTGTCCATCCACGTCTGCATCGATAGACATAATTCTCAAAATCAAGAATTATCATGCTCTACAAAAGAACAAATGCCAACACTGCTTACACGAAGAGTCATAACTCTCACATCCGAGAATTACCATGTTCCACCATAAAGAACATAACCACTTGAAACAAATACATTTCAAGATTTTCTTCTTTCGGCACATGTCGAAAAACCTGCAGAAAACTTATGGTGCAACTTCCATGTTTCACTTTTCCGGAAGTTCCATCTGCCATCGACATACTTTTCCACCACGCACCCTGCACATCTGTGAAACCAGTGCCCTGTGCGCAATTATGGACCCGCAAATTGAACACATCGTTTGTCCTGGTATCTGCGCCATACCAGAGGATGTACATGCCTTTAACAGGCATCATATGACATCATCATATTCATATCCCGCAAAAGCGAGAGAAACACTATTTGCATCACCTTTGGAGCCATTTGACGAACCCGCAATTTCTTTTAAGTGCCCAGGTTGCCCGCACCTCCAGCATTCAAGATTTTCCTTTGTTGAATTCTTCTTCTTCTTCTTCCAATTCCCAGTTACCAAAGCTGAGCTTTCAGGTGTGAAATTGTTTCTTTCACTCAACCTTTTCTCCTCCGAAAGGAGTTTTTTGGTAACTTTAGAAAAGAATATCTTCTCCTTCCCATGAATTAAGATCGGCTTCATATGTTCATAGGACGATTGAAGAGACCAGATAAGCCTCAAAGCCTTGTCTTCATCATCTATTTGAACTCCCAATATTTTCAGTTCAGAGACAATCCCATTGAGAATACTTAAATGATCTGAGACTGATGTACCTTCACTCATCCGTAGTGTATGAAACTGTTCTTTTAAATACACTCGGTTAGAGACACTTTTTGTTTGGTACAGCTCCTCCAGCTTCTCCCAAAGCTCCTTGGTCGTCAAATTTCCCTGCACGTTTGCAAGAACATTTTTGGCCAAGCATAGCCGAATGGCACTTGTTGCTTTCAGATCCATTTCCTCCCAATCTTCATTGCTCATACTAGATGTGCTGGTTTCTTTGTCAGAATCTTTGCTTGAATCTTTCTCCAAAACAGAGGCTTGTTTACCTTTCAATACCTTGTGCAATCCTGATTAGGTCAAGATATCCTTGACTTGTATTTGCCACAAGCCAAAATTCATCTTCCCATCGAACTTTTCAATTCCAAACTTCAAGGTCTGCATATTTTTCACACAAAAAATTCTCCACTAACCGCAAAGAATTTTTATTGTCAGAACCCGGTTACCCGAGCTCTGATACCAGTTGTTGGGAAAATCGACGTCAGTTGTTATAAAACAACAAATAATTTTCTCGCAGCAGAACCTTTGTGCGGAAACAAGTTTGTATGAACACACAGAAAGAACACCCCAATCACACACAAAATATACTGAAAATAAAACACACCAGTATTTAACGTGGAAAACCCTCTAACACCGAGGGAAAAACCACGGGACAAACTTCGAAAAATATTCCACTATATCACAGAATAATTACAATATTCTTTCCTCTCTTGAAACCCTCAAAAGATACAATATAGTGTTTCCCGCGAGACCCACTCCTATCCAAATATACACATCCTAAGCCCTGCTTAGATGCATCACTGTAAATGACGAACTCTTTCGTCGGAACGGGAATCGTCAAAACTGGTGCAACAGTCAATCTTCGTTTAAGTTCTTGGAAACTCTTTTCGCATTTCTCATTCCATAAGAAAACTTCTCCCTTTCTAGTCAATTTGGTCATCGGTGGAGCTATCTTCAAAAATCCCTCGATAAATCTCCGATAATAACCGGCTAATCCCAAGAAGCTGCGGACTTCATTCGCATTACTTGGTACTTTCCAATCATTGACTGCCTCAACTTTAATCGGGTCAACCTCAATTCCTTTAGAAGTGACCACATGTCCAAAAAATGCAACTCGGTTAAGCCAGAATTCACAATTATTGAACTTCGCATATAACTTCTCCGTGCACAGTATTCCCAATACTGTTCCAAGATGCTGCTCATGTTCAACCATGCTCTTTGAATACACAAGTATGTCATCTATGAATACAATGACAAACTTATCCAAATAAGGTTGAATACATGGTTCATGAGGTCTATGAATACCGCTGGCGCATTAGTCAAACCAAATGGCATCACTATAAACTCATAGTGCCCATAACGAGTTCGAAATGCGGTCTTCGGGATATCATCATCCTTAATCATCAGCTGGTGATATCCGGATCTCAAATCTATTTTCGAGAATACTCCCGAGCCTCCAAGCTGATCGAATAGGTCCTCTATTCTAGGAGTGGATATTTATTCTTTATCGTGAGTCGATTAAGTTCACGATAGTCTATGCACATCCTCAAACTTCCATCCTTTTTCTTCACGGAGAGCACTGGCACACCCCATGGCAAAACACTCGATCGGATAAATCCAGAGTCGAGCAGTTCCTGAAGTTGTACTTTCAGCTCTTGCAATTCCTTGGGCGCTATTCTATAGGGAGCTTTCGATATTGGTGCCGCTCTTGGAACTAAATCAATCGAGAACTCAACTTGACGATTCGGTGGAACTCCGGGCAAGTCTTCGGGAAAGACGTCTGGATACTCCTTGATGATAGGTACACCAGCTACCGTCTTCTCCGAAGTCGTTTTCCCCATCACATTCACCAAGAATCCTTGGCAATTACGCTCTTCAACATCTTCACCGCTTTCATGGCCGAAATCACCTTCGGGGTACTAGAGTATCTTACTCCCTCGAATACGGTTTTGACATCGATAGACGGACATAAAGTTACTCTCCTTTCGGAGCATTCAACTACAGCTCTATGCTTGTCCAACCAATCCATACCCAATATGACATCAAAATCTCTGCGTTCAACTAGGTGCAAGTTGGCTAAAAAGCTATGTTCGTTAATCTCTATCTTCACATTGTTAGTTATCGAGTCTACACGCACTACTCCCCATCGTCACTGCTAATAATCTCTATAACAGGAATAGGGGGTCGCGGCTAAATCCACAAAGTGACTTCATCTTCAGACTCGATGTCTGCCATCAAAATATCCTTCATATTATCGGCGAGATCCATCCTTGAGCTTTCATCGAGAACTTCTTCTGGATCTTCCTCTGGATCTTCTTCTGGACCTTCTTCGGGATTCTCCTCTGAGTCTTCTTCTGGATCCTCCTCCGAGTCTTCCTCGTCCGTAGAGTCGGCATCCCAATTTGCAACTGGAATCTCCTCTCGAGCATATAAATTCAATAGGCGTCCAGCGACGAATTGGAAATCATCAGCGGCCTCTCGCTCTTCTAGCGATCTCTTGATGGCCTTTTTGCAAAGCCGGAAGATGCAGCAACTGCAGTCTTCGGATAATTTCTCCATCAAGTGCTCTAGCTGGCGAGTGATGGAACCTTGTTTCCCAGATTTTAGCCACTTACTCAGTCTATTAATGACGTAGTGTGGCGCATATTTTGGTAGACTAGGGTCATCCCACCAGTCCTTACGCGCTAGGAGACGCGAGTCAAAAGTAGCTGGGACCTTCTTACGTGGCATCATCCTAACAGTTCGTACAAACATATATAATTATGTAAATAAAATGAAATGGCGTATGCATGAATAATGACTGAAATTTGATACCTTTGACGGAGTGACGAAGTGGCGAAGTTGAGAGCATATGATACTTTTATATTTTAGCGAATCTACAGAAAGGTAAAACCCTCTCTGATACCACTATGTAACGCCCCGACTTTCTAGGGTAAATATTGGGGAAAATAAATAAAAGGTAAATTTGACGAAAAATAATTTTCTTGAGAATATAAAATTCTCGCCTACAAAGTCGAGTCGCTACAATGACATAAAAATAAATACCTTTAAATAAGGTAACATTTCATCATAAATACGAGGTAAAAATTTGCGGCGGAAGAATAATTCATAATTTATAAATTTTCAAATCGAAGTTTCCCCAAATGATCACAGTAATATACAATCTCATGGAAAGCATAACATGAATAATCTATCATATGTTTCCTCAACGTCAATGCATACTCACAATATTACGTATAACATGAATCGAGCACGCATACACGAATATTGAGGTTGCGCAGGTGCCCTCGCAACAACATCAAACATACACACAATACCACATAACATGAATCGAGCACGAATGTGAATATTGAGGTTGCGCAGGTGTACCCGCAGCAACATATATTTTAAGATAGCCTCTTACACGAAAACAGGTTAGCCTGAATTACAACGTGCATATAAATTTTAAACATGAATAGAATACCATATATACAGTCCAATTAAAGTAATTAAAGTGATAGTGAAAATTCCCACTTGAATAAATGATGATATCTGTCTTGAAATAAAGATGCTCGACTCACAGTCCTAAACCCGTAAATCCTTGATAAAGTCTACATATAATAATAATAATAATTATAATCCTTACAATTTATTATTTATATAATAAATGAAAGATACGAATATCACTATATAATAACTGAAAATAAATTATAATTGCTTATTAATATTAACTGAAGAGTTAACATTATTAATGACTGAAATTAAAATATTTATGCAATATTTTTGGATTAGTTAGTAATATTAATTGAAAGTCAATTTTTAATATTTCGATCAAAATTAGGATTGAATTGAAGTTTGAAAGTTGACTGGGGTCAGATTGTAAGAATTGAGAAGCTGACTGGGTTAAAATCGAAGAATTATAAATCAAAATGAGGTTATATTGAGGTATCTGGGAATATGGGGGCTTAATTGAATTACCCTAAAAAGTCACGGGTATAAAAACCCTTTCTCATTACGGTCAGCCGACAGAAACCCCCTCTTACTTTTTTTTTCCCTCCCATTTCCCTCTTCTCCAGATTTCTCATCTCATCTCTCCCTCTCCTCTCTAACCTCGACTCGGCCTCTCTCCCTAATCTCTTCTCTCTCTCAAAATCGGCCGGAACAAATGGCAGAAACCCACACCCAGACACTAGGGTCGACTGAAAAAAAAGGCCCGCTCACACTCCCGCTCCCCCCGAGCTAGAAATATCCAGCCGCGGCTGCAAGTCGCGGCGACGGCGGTGACTCTGGGCCAGCTCACGGACAACTCCGACTAGCACAGGATCGCCGCGAAATTGGAGGGCAACGACAAGAGTTAAATGGCGGCTACCTGGTCGGTTTCTGGTTTCTGATTCAGCCGTCTGAACAAGATACTGGGTTAGGTTGTGGTGGCTCACGGCGGCGGCGCCCAGGTAAGGGTTTGGGGTGAATTGAATCGGGTTGCAAAATTTCGGAGTTTGGTTTGTGATTTGGGTTTGGAGGTTTAGGGTTCTGAATATTGTTTACCTGATTTGAGTTGTGGGTTGTGATGTATCTGATGCCATGTTTGCGGGCTCGGCCCGAGAAGATAAGAATAGAAATGAGTGAGGGTTCGGATTTCAGGCCTCGGGTCTGATTTCGGGTAATCTCTGTGAAGTGGGTTGGAAAAATCTGAGTTCTGGTTTGGTCTTTATGATTTCCGTTTTTTGTGTTTGTTGATTGTTGAATTCGATAAAACTAAATTTTGGTTTTATTGAGTTGTTGGTTTCGGATTTGGCATCTGGTTATTGTTTAGGTTCAAGCAACGAGTTTGTATTCAAAAATTGAAATTTGCAGACTAGTAAGAGAAAATTAGGAGATGATTTTTTTACCTTGCTGAGGGGAGAATACGAGGAACTGAAGGTGGGTGCTTTCGGGACTGGAATGCTTCTGAGCAGAAAATTTTCTCGAGACGGCCGGGTCGATGAAGATGGCGTCTTCTTCTCCTTCCTCTGTGTATCGAAAATTTTTCTGTATTGTATTGTATTTTTATTGGATGTTTGAACGATGGGTGTAAAAGATTTCTGCACTGCAGAATTGCTAGGGTTGGGGAACGACCGAGGGAAAAGTTGTATTCTGTGTTGTAGTATTGTATAGTATGGTGTGTATTTATACTGTATTAGAATTAGGGTTAGGTTAATTATTCTGGGCTTAAGAGTTTGGTTTGGGTCAACACCATACATTTGGGCCATGGTAATAATGATAATAATAATAATAATAGTAATAGTAATGAATAAAATAATAATAGTAATGAATAAATAATATTAGTGACGGTAGTATAAATAATAATAGATGGTGATATAAAATGATAAAGATCAAAGTATTAATGCCGTCAATATTAATCTGGTACTTATTATAAATATTATTATTATTAATAATATTACCTTTAATTATTTTAATATTAATAACATTGACTAATATTAAACGTTCTGAATATAACTTGAGAAATTGACTCAGGCTAGGACTTGTGATATGTCGAAATCAATGTTCATGATCCTCTAAATAAAATGAAATGCATTATAATATTATTATAAATAATAATAATGCATTATGAAAATAGCGGGTATTACACGCATGCAAAGGATGGCCAAACGTGATGATGAGGCTCGAGTTTGTTCTATTATGTTATTATGCTTATGTTGTTCGTCGGTTAGTCGAGTAAACATATTATTGTGTTAAGAATGTCGTTGAATTCCCCTGCGTGGGCAATGAATACATTTTACTTTCTGTTTTTATACACTTGAACGAAAATGTTTTGACCGAGGCCACGACCTTATTTATATTATTAATGTGTCGTTATGGGATTATCGTAAATTGTGTGAATGTACTAGCCTGGTAGACCT
This sequence comes from Orobanche coerulescens, assembly GCA_033398695.1. NCBI lineage: Eukaryota > Viridiplantae > Streptophyta > Magnoliopsida > Lamiales > Orobanchaceae > Orobanche > Orobanche coerulescens. The sequence continues at coordinate 19,255,615 of CM065805.1, read as the reverse complement.
TGTTGAAGATTCTACGGCGTGTAATGCCCCTTATGAAATTTGGGGTGTTATATTTATGGTACCAGAGACTTAGGTTGCGAATACATAGGTTGACGGTCAATTTGAGTCTGCCAGTTGTGTCGTATGAGTCAGTTGTTGAGCCTAATATCATCGTGCTACCATCTTTTCGTGCGACCCGTGGCTGTAAGTCTCCTCAAACTATTACGTTTCTGTATTACTTCTCTTACGTAAATTGGGGTTGTGAGTTGGGGTACCAACAATGTAAATTGTGAATTTTGCTGATCTTGTTCTTTTCACTTCTTATTCTTCAGTATGTTGAGAGGTTGTGGTAGGCCAGCTCGGGGACGCGTCCGAGTTCGTGGTCGTGATGCTAATAATGAGGAAGTTCCGCTTTCTTAGTCATCTGCATATTTGGCTTCACCTTCAGTGCCGAATACTCTGTCCCTGAGTTCTGACGTACAGCAGGACTTATCAGTCAGTCAGGGCCAACCGTCGGGTAATAATGGCGACACAGGAGCTACTGCTATACTTCAGCAGTTGGTAGCTCAGTTAGCACAGATAGCTCAAGGTGGGCGCCAGAATCTGCCCCCGACTGTAGAGGATGAAGCCAGCAAATGGCTTCAGAAAGTGACAAAGATGCACCCCCTCGTTTCGCTGGCTCTACTGACTCCCTAGGTTGGGAGAATTGACTCTTTCAGTTGGGAAGGACCTTCGATGCCGTAGCTTGTCCTGAGGATAGGAGGGTACCTATTGCCAAATACCTTCTGGATAAGGAATCCACGGAGTGGTGGGAGGCAGTGGCGCCCAGTTATCGTATCACCACTTGGGAGGAGTTTAAGACCGCTATGGAAGCGGAATACTGTCACCCGCCGGTTCGGGAGAGCAGGATAGTCGAGTTCTTTACCGCTACACCTCAGGATGTACCGATCTCCTAGGCCATCATCACTTATAACTAGCAGTTGGGATACGTGAAAGAGCAAGTGAGAACTGAGGCCGATAAGATTCGCTACTTTAATATGCCATGAAGACGCATATCAGACAGATCATGACACCACTCATGTATGCCACATTGAAATAATACCAGGACCGCGCTCTAGTGATTGAGATGGCAGTCCCGGAGTCAGAGTCGGGTTCCAAGGCTAAGAAACAGAAGACTACTGCAGTTTATCAACCGGTAAGGGTGGTCAGTTTTCAAGATCACAATCTGCTCCACTATCTGGGAAGAAGCCATTTCTTCAGGCTGGAGGATCTCAGGGTAACCGCTCATCCCAGTCCACTATACCTGGTGTCAGAGTTTGTTTCAACTGCAGTCATAACGAGCATGTGGTGAAGGATTGTCCATTTCCGTTAGTTAATTGCTTTCCTTGCGGGCAGAGTGGGCATCGGGCAGTTCATTGCGAGAGCTCAGGCCCCTCAGAGTTCGGGTCGTGGTAGGGGTCGGGGTCAGTTGGAGCGCCGTGCAGTATTGAGTTCGGGATCAGTACACCCACGTCTATACCAAATGAGACGTGTGGAGAATACAGACGCCCCAATGGAATCAGGTACCATTCAGATCCTTTCTCATCCGGTATGAGTGCTTTTTGAATTGGGGGCTACTCATTCATTTATTTCATGGGATTTTGTATGTCGTATTGACATTGACTGTTTATTTGAGTGCGAACCATTTGTAGTGGCTATGCCTAGTTGGGATCATATGGTTGGGAACCGGGAAGTTAGAGACTGCCCAGTGAGGATCGGGAACCGAGATTGGCCCTCGAATCTCATTATTATAGACTTAAAGGGTGAGGATTTGATCCTCGGGGACGATTGGTTGGATCGTCACGGTGCTATCATGGACTATCGGACTCGTACTATCTCGATAGTGGCTGAGAATGGCACAGAGCATACACTTGTGGGCTGTAAGCCAGGTAGATCAGGGAGTGTGGTCAGCGCTTTGAAGGCAGTGAAACTTCTGAACCAGGGTTGCGTAGGCTATTGGTGTTACGCTTTGAAGGCGGAAGATGGTGGAGTTGACATGTCGTCGATTCCAGTTGTTAACGAATATTCTGACGTATTTCCGGATGACTTGCCGGGATTACCACCGCAGCAGGAAGTTGAGTTTCCAATTGATGTAGAGCAGAATGCGGCTCCTATTTCTCAGGCACCGTAGCGTATGGCACCGTCAGAGATGTTGGAGTTGAAGAAACAATTGGGGGAATTGCTAGATAAAAGGGTGTATTCGACCGATCGCATCGCCTTGGGGTGCGCCTGTACTTTATGTTAAGAAGAAGGATGGATCACTTCGTTTATGCACCGACTATCAAGAATTAAACAAGTTAACCACCAAAAATAAATACCCTTTACTCCGGATTGACGACTTGTTTGATCAGCTTCAGGGAGCGACAGTCTTCTCAAAGATTGAATTACGGTCGAGTTATTATTAGTTGAGGATTCGGGATAGTGATATACCGAGAGCTGCCTTTCGGACGAGATATGGCCATTACGAGTTTGTGGTTATGCCTTTCGGGCTAACCAATGCCCCAACAGTGTTCATGCAGTTAATGAACAAAGTTTTTAGCGAGTATCTGGACCAATTCGTAGTCGTTTTTATTGATGTCATTCTTATCTATTCCCGGGGCCAGGAAGAGCACGATGTGCATCTTTGTATTGTGTTAGACATTTGGAGAGTTGATTAGTTGTATGCGAAATTTTCTAAATATGAGTTTTAGCTTAATTCCTCGGGCATGTGATATCAGCGGAAGGAGTTCGGGTTGACCCACAGAAGATTGAGGCGGTACTGGCATGGAAACCACCTAAAAATGTGAAAGAGATGAGGAGTTTTTTAGGGCTTGCGGACCATAGATTTATTGAAGGGTTTTCCAAGATCGCTCGACCACTCACAGTTACTTCAGAAAACTCAGAAGTTCGAATGGAACGCAGATAGACAAGATGGTCTTGATGAGTTGAAGAGACGTTTGACTACCGTGTCAGTTCTAGCCTTGCCACAAGGGAACGATGGCTTTGTGGTTTATAGTGATGCTTCGGGCCTCAGACTTGGATGTATTTTGATGCAGAGAGATATGGTTATTGCTTATGTGTCTCGACAATTGAAACCATATGAAGCAAATTACCCTACACATGATTTGGAGTGAGCTGCAGTCGTTTTCGCTTTGAAAATTTGGAGGCATTATCTCTACGTGTCTTCGTGTAAGATTTACACAGACCACAAGATCCTGAAGTATATCTTCAGCCATAAAGAATTGAACATGAGGCAACGGAGATGGCTAGAATTAATTAAGGGCTACGATCTTGAGATTCTTTATCATCCGGGCAAGGCCAACGTAGTAATAGATGCGCTGAGCCGTAAGCCGATGGCCCTTAAGATGTTAGACGTACTTACACCTCAAAGCAAGATATGACGAGATTTGATTTGTCAGAATATCGAAGTTTGGCTTCAGAAAGTTCAAGGTCAGTTGTGTGCGTTAGAAATCACTTCGTCTTCAATTGATGATATCAAGGCGAGGCAGTATGATGACCCATTTTTTGTTCAGTTGAGGGAGGATGTGAGGAAGGGGAAAGCCCCTGGATTTGTAATACTTGAGGACGGAATTTTGAGATTTTGAGGCTGATTGTGTGTACTTTGCGATGTGGAGTTGAGACGGAAGATTTTGAGAGAAGCTCATGCTACACCTTATTCCATACATTATGGTACAAGCAAAATGTACAAGGATGTAAGGAGTAACTTTTGGTGGAACAACTTGAAGGCGGACGTTAGCGAGTTTGTGTCGAAGTGTTTGACCTGTCAGCAGGTTAAGATCGAGCATCAGCGACCCACGAGGTTATTACGACCACTTCTTATTCCGGAGTGGAAGTGGCAGGATGTCTCTATGGATTTTATTAACCAGTATGCCTAGGACTCGGACCGGAATGAACATGATTTGGGTCATCGTTGATCGACTAACCAAATCTGCTCATTTTGTGGGCATTAAGGATACGTGGGTGTAGGTCACAAATCATCAGGAATAAGTCTAGAGGGGAACTCTTTTCCTGAATCTCAGGTGAGTTATCTCAGCTGTTATGATATGCAGCTAACAAACCTTAGCTGCAGATGAGTTAATGCGGAAGCACAGCTGATAGTGCAAATGACTTATGTCAACTGCAGGTGACTTTTAATTTAACAATAAATATGATGCATCAGATAAGTATGATGAAATGCAGTAAAACAAGCAGTCACTTATAGTGGTTTCAGAGGTGGGGTAATCCCCTACTAATCCACTTCTCTCCAAACCATTCGGAGATAAATTCACTATAACTATCAACTAGTGATAAATGTTACAATGAATTTCCCAGTTACAACAGCTTCCAACCAGTGGAAACCCGTGGCCGTTGCAACTCCCTTTGGTTGCCTAGCACCTCTTGACTGAAAACCCGTGGATGCCTCAACAACTCGCAAGCTGTCTATCACCTTCCAATCAAGGACATGTGGATGCCTTATTAGCCTCAAAACTTCTCAGAACCTTGTTCAAAGAAGTACCCCTTACTCAATCTTTTAAGACAAGAGTGTTGTCTTGTCCAACTAAAGAGCTTCTTAGTATTTGAACTTTGGAAACTTGCTCTTTACGATTCTATAGTTCGCTTGTTTGCTTTGCTTTGATTGCTTGATCTCTTGTAAATATTGTTCGCATCGTACTTTACTCAATTCTGTCTTCAGATATTGATAGTATGAATCTTGAGCTTCTTCATAGCCGTTGCATCTTCTGTAACCAATCCGTCAGTTGGAGAGTGGACTTCTTTTTTTATCTTATCATTCCGTTGCACGGCTTGATTCCCTTTTCAATTCCGACCGTTGGAAGTATTCTTTTATCCGCGCCGCTTTTCTTGATTTGTATATTCATAAGTCTTTGGAGCGTGGATCTCAAGGAATATTTTATTCCTAACTTTCGGGAATCTTTTAGACTGTCTCCTTACATCTGCATCTGAATTTCCATAATTGTTAACTTCAATGCTTGCTGACGTGGTTTGAGCTTCTATTCTGATACTTAAACTCGCCGGCAAAATTAGTTTGGTCAACCTTCTCTGATATTTGATTTGACCGAAACCTCGATTGTTAAAGAACTTTTCTGTAGTCAAACCTCAACTAATATTTCTTTTAACCAAAACTCCCCTGATAACTCGCCTGTTGGTATATCATCTGTGGTCAAACCTCAGCTGATACTTTATGTTGACCGGACCTCGTCTGATAAGTTGCCTGCGGTCAAACTTTTTGATATATTCTGTTGAACAGAACTTCACCTGATATATGGCCTGATAAAATCTCGTCTGTGGTCAACCTTCTCTGATATTGTGTTGACCAGAACTCGATTGAAGTTAATCTCGTCTGATGTTAACTTGTCTGGACCTCGGCTGCTACAGTGTTTTGGGTCAAACCTCTCTGATATTTCCGTTGACCAAAACTCTGCTGATAATTTGTCTATTCTATACTTAGCCGATTTTTTCTATCTGATAAATACTTGATCAATACTTAGCCTATTCAATGGCTTATAAAAGATACTCATTTGGTTCTTCTTTACAATGCCAAGTACTTAGTACATACATTTGAATTAATCATGAAACAAGGATGACATCATCAAAATCTAACAAGTATTCATAACAATTTCTCCCTATTTTGATGATGGCAAAACTTAAGCATTCAAATGTAAATAAGTCTGCACAAAAGTAAAGTGCAAGACACAAATCAAACTCAGTCTTTTTGAGACAACTAGTGGTTGTCATTCAAGTTGTCTGTTATAAATTTTCAGAGTTTGCATGTTACATTATAGTCCTTGAATGAAAAAATACAAGTGAAAATAAAAATCACAAGTACCATAAGCAAAGAATTACAAGTAAAATTTACAAATAAAAATCTATCTCCCTCTTCCTCTGGTCTTTGATGTAGGGAGAGATCTCAAAGGCTTAGCTCTAATTGGCCTTTTCTTGACAGGTATAAGTCCATACTTCTTCTTCATTATCGTTGAAGCAAACTCTTATTGTTATAGAGATGAGAATTTATTTTCAATGAATACCATTTTAATCCATTCCTGAAGAGCAATTTCATCCAGTTCTCCATTCATGAGAGTAGGTGCCTCTTCAGGTCTGAAACTTGGAATAATATGATATGCATTAAATTCCCTCTCAGCATGCCTCTTTAATACTTCCCATAAGTTTGGATAATTAACTTCCATGAAGTATATGAAGATCTCCTGTGGGGAACAGTCCTCATCTTTAATAATCTCCCACAAGTAGAACTTCTCAATAAATTGCTTTCTGGATTTTCCCTACATGGGTTCTGCTTCAATGGGCAAGATTTCTTCAACAAAGTAGAGTTTTTTTCCTTCCCATTGTAGAGGTACAATGGGTTCTTGCCCCGTTCTTTTTCTTTTGGCTGCAGGTTGTTCTGATGGTGCAACTAACTCTTTCCTTTTTAAGGAGCTTGAAGTTCCAGCTTGGATCAATGATAATTCTTGTCTCCTCTTTGTTCTGAGTTCATCCTTTTATCTTTTCAACTTCCCCATGCTTCATATCTTCCCCCTTTTGCCAACATCAATAATCATAGCTAGCTGTTCCTCCACCTTTTGCATGAAATCTGACATGCCAATAGGCATTCTTGAATTTGAAGGTGGTGGAGAGGGTTCCTTCCTGTTGACCATAGTTTCCATTTTTGCATGAAGGGATTGCAGCTCAGGCTTTACTTCAGTTGCCAGAAGTTTAGCAACTGTTTCCTCCACTACTGCTCTGATAGCTCGGTGATATTTGAAGGCAACTAATATGCAGGCGCCTCTGCGTGATGAGTGTTTTTAGCTGTGCCCTCCTTTGCAGGTGACCTTTGAGCAGTTGATTTATCAGATGATATTTTTCGGTCAGCTGCTCTCTGATCAGGTGGGGTTTGATCAGGGGTTCCTGATTTGTCATCTGTAGAAGGATGAGATGAACTTGAGGCTTGATCAGGAGCATGATGATCTTGATCTTCATCATCCCTTTTCTCTTCTTCATCTCCTTTTTCATTCAGGGGCATGATGATCTTGATCTTCATCATCCTTTTTCTCTTCTTCATATCCTTTTTCATTCTCTTCCTCCTTTTCTTCTTCCTCCCGTTTTTCTTCTTCTTCCTTTTCTATTTCAACTCCTCCGACTTCTTTTTTCTTTTATTTTTTGACTTCTTCTAGTTTCTCCTTCTCTTTCCCTTTTTCTTTTTCAACTCCTCATTGTCTTTCAACTTTTTCTTCTTCTTCTTCAAGAGTCATTCCTGAAGCCACTCCTTTCATAATATGAAGGATGAAATGGTCCATGTTTTATTTAAAATGTGAACGGAACCAGTTCTCCTGTAGTAATAATGTAACATTTGTCTCTTGACAGAAGAACATGAGGAGTTGTTCTGTTGTAATGGGATGATCCCAGCTACTTCTTTCAACAAATTTTCTTAGTTGAGTGAAGTTAAGGGTTTTCAAATCCTTCCATTCTCCAAAAAATATTGATAAAGGAATACTTGAGGCATTGCTGTTTTACCAGTTTCAGTTGTTCCTTGGTGAGTTTCAAGGGATCATTCTCCCTGAGGTTGAGGAAGTAGTCTGCTTCTGGTATCTCACTCATTTCTTCTATCTCTTCTTCTTCGGTAACACTTGGAAGTGTTAGGAGGGGGATCACCTATGGTACCAGCTCAGATAATCCACCAGTCCTTTCTATCTTTTGGGGGACTGATCAGGTGTGGATGAGATGTGGACAACTTCTTCTTCATGTGCTTTCCTTTTTTTAAAGAACTTGGAAAGAGGAATGTTGTCACTGTCTGTACTTCCTTCAGGTCCAAATGCAGTTGCAGAAGAAGAGATCTTAGGTGCAGATGGGATATTATTATCTGCAGGTAAGGGTTGAGGCAGAGCAGGGGAGGTCTCAGGTGCAGATGGCTTTTCAGGAATCTCGTATGTAGGTGACTTTTCAGGAATGTCAGCTGCAGTTTTTTCAGCTGCATCTGACTGCTCTTTGTTAGAGTCTGAGGGTGTGTACTTGGATGTTCCAAATGTCATTTTCTCCAGCACTTCAGCTGCAGAGGGCTGGTTATTCTCTGCAAGCTTCTCCTTTGTCGTTTGGTCTAGATGACCAAGTCTTTTGCTGGTGTGGAAGGTATATGCCCTTTCTTTAGCCTTTCCGAGGAACTCCAAAATCCAACTGATCTGGGTTCCATAGGTCAATTTATGTCTGAATCTCTTCTCATTATTGTAACACCCCAACCCGACAAGGGTAGAAGTATCACATTGTGGTGGCATATCAGAACATACAAGTCTTATCATAAATATCAAAGGAAAGTAAGTCACCACGACTTGATCGTTACATAAGTTCCAAGATAACCAAATGAAAGGAAATATAAACAGAATCTAAACGAAGGTGAAATCTCTAGGTAAGTCCACTCTAGCTCCTACTCTCAGCCCAAATATATCCCCAGCTTCACTTGAATAACCTGCCGCGGAGAAAAGAAATGCGGCTGAGCTAAAAAGCCCAGTGAACAGATATAGCAATACAAAACAGAAATATAAAAGTGGAGTCCAATTGGAGTAATAATGGAAAAGCATAATTACGCATAATTTGTAGCAAGTGGAACATATGTATGTATCAGGAATCTATGCAGTCGCCTGCATAAACAGAATCAAAATAACCTTGGCTCATATCATAACATAATCTTCAATCTTCATAACCAGTGGAGTGATCAGCTCCCAAAAATGTGAAAGGCGTGTATTGCACACAACACCAGTCACCAAATATATCGTATACAGATACAGATACAAATCAAATCTAGGATGCATCCATACGCCCCTGCAGAAATCATAATCATAGTGGCCAAAATATATAATAAAAAGGTACAGGATGGAACATCACTCGACCACCCTAGAGTCATACTATTGGTGCATCAATGATACGAACATGGAACCCCCATGACTAGTGATACAGATACAAAATACATAATAAGAGCCATCATAGTTACACCAAGGATTCATAGGTTCAAATCTATGGTTCAATAACAAAGGTTCATAATGAAAGTTCACGTCCAAATTTCAAAGTGAAGGTTCATATCAAAGGTTCATAAATCTCTAGGTTGTCAATATCAAAGGAAACCTTAAGAATAAGGTCAGAATATCGGTACCTTAGCAAATGGGATGAGATCAAAAGGAAAGAACCCAAGAAATATGGTTCACTTCTTCTTCAATGAATCTACAAGAATTTGGGATCATTTTATGCTTATTAGCCCATTTAATGTCGTAACGGATTCTTAATTACTTAACCCCATTCATTAATGTGATTAGAGTTTCATTATTGGAATTAGGTTAATATATGACCAATTATATCATAATTAATGTTCAAGTGCATTTTAGGGTTCAAATATATTAAATGGTATTAAAATCACAAAAATCTTAACTTCTAACAAAATTCTGATTTTACTATGTTTTAGCCTTCATTTTACGAATTTTAATACCATACCAGATTTCAAGATAAAAATTCACCAAAATTCTCACAGAAACTATAATGTCTTTGGAGTCTACTTAAATTTTTCTAGATTTTATTTATAAGTGAAATCCCCCGTCAAAAATCGTTTTCCCAGACCTACCCAGAAAATTAACTGCACATACATGCAGAAAGTTTGCATTTGTTTAGACCATTTAGATATTTCAGAAAAATCTACAAAAATTTCAGGAAGTCCCTTGTAACTTAGATATTACGTATGTATAAGGAGAGCTCTTAACTTTTTATATTTGACATAAAAAATCACACAAGTCGACTGAAGAAATTTTCTGAAAATGCTGTTTTGACATATGATCACATAAAGTTCAAAAATACGACCAAATCAAACTCAAATCCTTCCAAGCCAATTGGAATATTTTACTAAGACCCTAAACTGAGTTTTAGAGCAAAAATCCCGAATAGAACATTTATGAAACTCGTTGTGTGATGCATAAAAATTCGACTATCAAAACTGTCCCAATCAAAACATCCACATAAACCCTAATTGTTTTACCCCTTTTTAATCCAATTAATTATGTGATCAAAATACATATTATTTACAGAATTAATCCACCACAAACATATATTCAAACACCTTATTTTAATCATCCAAGATCAAAACCCATTAATTCCATACAACGCACACAAATTCAAGATCATACGCTTTATGATTTCATGTGGACTTTGTACCGATCGAATAGCATGCTATATTTTAGGTTTAATGTTTGATTCAGGTTAGCATGTGTGTTGTCGAATGGAATGAAAACAAAAGAAAGATTGGTGATACCTTTCAACAAGACAAAGAGGAAGAAGAACACGAACACTACACCATGAATTCAATACCCAATCTGCAATACTATCACCCACGAATGACACCACAACAAGCAAGCAGCAACAAACCCTCGAACCCTTGGTCTTTGAGAGAAAAAGATAGCAGATGTGTGTTTTCTTTTGGTGAGTCGTATGGAGAAAGGAAAAAAAAGCCGTATTAAAAAAAAAAATAAGGAGGAGCGTATGTTTTAATTTAGGGAACAAATATCTAGTAAATGTGATTGATTGAGAGATCATTATAATGGCGTGAATCATGGACTAGAAAAGGGGGAATCCGGTTTTGGTTGTGTTAATAGGATTAGGATAGGATTTAATAAGTAACAAACTTTATTAAGTAATTTAACTTAGGTTAAAATTTGTATAACGTATCTTAGAACATAACATATAGTTTAGGCTTTTATTAATTAGTACAAAACTTAGGTTAGGTTTAATATTAATTCAAGTTTATAACATATTTTTTACATATCTTTTATTTATCCAAATAACTTAGGTAATTTAGATATTAATTAAACATAGGTTATGAATTTCATAATTCATTTGTATAATTATTTCTGTGTTCTTGTAAATTCCAAAGTTAGAGGGCAAAAATGAGAATTTCAAATGAATGGAAATTTAGGGTTTTACAATTATTATCCCAGCTAGGTTTGTTGACCTCACGGACTAACCGCCTGTAGATGTAGTCAGGCCAGTTAATCCTCCGTGTCTGAATCAGTGCTCCCATGATTATGTACTTGGATGATGACAGTTGATCGAAGCTGCCTGCCAGACCCATCACGATTTTGTTAGTGATGTCCAGTATGCATTTGTACTCCTTTCGAAGGTCTCCTTTCTTGGCAGTGAATTTGACCTTCGGCGATTGCTCTGGTGTTTTGATCTCATGCCAGATGTTAAAGGGGCTTTGTTTCAGAGCTTCGACTGCTATGCCTCGGTTTTCCATCTTGAAAGTGTTGGCGATTGTTTGCTGGGTAATGGTGACTTCTTCTCCAAAGATCGAGCTTACGATGCCGTACTCCGTGACCCGTGCTTCCTTGAAAAAACAGATGACAGCTTCCTTGAAAAGCTGCCTGGGGTTGATATCTAGGAAATGGTAGATACCATTCTTCTTCATCATTGAGATTATGCCCGCCATCCAGCAATCCTTCAAATTCGACGACGATGCTGAAGATGATTCGTTCTTTCACCCTCTTGAGGTTCACGCCCTTGAAGTAGGTGGTCGATGTTGGAATATTCTATCCCACATTCTTTTAAAATGGCTTTGATAATGAATTGATGTTGATGATGTGTTGTCGATCGAAGAAAACAACAATGGTACGAAGCCAAATCAAAAAAACAACAAGGAAACAAACTGGGCACGAAAGCAGTTAATGCACGTTAGTGAAATCAGCTAGATCACGCTAAAAGGAGTAGATAACGCACGCTATATATATAGTGTAACGCACGCTAAGAAAGCCATATGAAGTCTCACCTGATGGATGAACACACGCTACATGAAGAGTATAACGCATGCTAAAATGACTGAGTTAGCGCACGTTATGGATAGAGCTAACGCATGCTAATGAACGAATATATCCGTTATGAAGAATTCCAATGAGGAGATCACGCGGCCAGTCAACAAATCTGAAAAATGAAGTTTGAACAAAGGTAGCGCACGCTATGTAGAATACTTAGCGCACGCTATGTCGAATACTTAGCGCACGCTAAGTTTGAAATATGTCCGTTGGAACGAAGACTTTGAGAATCATGTAATATCCGTACCTTTTATTTTTAGCAGTTTCTATTTTTGGTGTATGTCTATTTCAGCGGCTCGCTTGTAACCATTTCGACATTTTGAAACTATTTTGTTCTTGGTGTTTTGTCCATTTGGATGAGTTTTAGAGGTGTTTTTACGTATTTAGCCTTATGTTATGATGTTCGTCGTATGTACGTTCGATTTGCATAAAACTCGTTTGATTATAGTGTTTCTTTGTTCTTACAAGTCCGTAAGGTAGAATTATTCGTGTTGTGAATTTCGGTTCAGCATTTCGATGTCGCATCATGATTTTCGAACGCTTGGGCCATTTTGTAATTTCCTAAAAGTTTAGAAAAATCATTTTCATTGTCGTATTCCGAACCTTCGGGTGGTCGGAATAGTGCTTTCTTTTAGCGCCTAGGTTCGTCGTCATGAATACTTCGTAACTGTATCTTCAGATTCCATCTTTTGTCGTTTTTCAATTTCATGCTTTCTTGGGCAGTGGACTGCACTCAGCAATACTGAACTGCTGCATAAATAACGTACGTTATTCATGTTATCTTATGTACTCTACGTACACTGTTAACATACGTTAACAGTTGGTAATAACATATGTTATCGTCTTCAGAAAATTGGGCAGAAAGTTTGGCCGAGTCCTTACGTACGCTAAATCAGGGTGTTACGTACGTAAATAGCTTAGCACACATTAACCCCACCCGTTAGCGTACATTAACGTCTGTTAGGTATTTACAAACCTGAACAGACCTCAGACACGTTATTTCTTCTTTCCTTCTCCCTTTTTTCCGCGATTTGGGTTCCCTTGAGCGTTTTGGAGCGATTCGTGAAGATTAATCCGTGGAGTTCCATAATAATTCGATTGTTGTGCTCTAAACGAAGTTATTCATCATCTTAATCCATATATCCACGCCATAATCCAAGGTAATGGGCTAGAACCCTAATCCTTGTAATTTTGGGAGGTTTTTGGGATTTATCCAATTATGTACAAATTGTCCGTTAATATTTTAGTATAGTACTTCGATTAATATTTATGGGTGTTTCCCAATTCGTTTTCGTCAAAATCCAACCCGTGTGTGTGGTTGTGAAGTGTAGTTGGGGATGGTCCGACGAGGCCTCTGCGAGGTGCGGTGGCCGTGAGTCTCGTACACCAACGGTTAACCTTTGAAATATTTTGTTGGAGAACTGTGTTTTGTGCATGTGCACCTTAATATTCCAGAATATAAATGTTTTGGAAAATGTTTTTGGTGCATATATCATGTATATGGAATGGTAATTCAAATATTATTGTACTTGCACTAGCAATTGACGCTAACCCCTTAAATGAGGGAAATACTTTTGTGTTTCACGTACAGGTCCAAGGGATGAGTGAGCATGCAGTCAGTATGTGGATGATGGGCAAGAGTGACATTGTTCGGTTGGTCGATTGAGTCATGTCCTGTCGCTTGGGTTTTATTTATTGTATTATTTGCTTCAGTACTCGAGTACTTCCTTCATTTGATTTTGTATTATTTTCGGACCCAGTTTTGGGAACACGTTTGATTGTTGAGTTAATGTAGTTGAGATAGTCTGTTTGTTATCGTTGTCTTTATTTAGTATCGGCTTATTTATGCCGTAGTGTTTGTCGTTGGTTGCGTGGTCGAGATGTGTGTTAGCATTGTAGACTCAAAGGGTTGGGTCCACGACGATGTAATATGACCTGAACGTCTTGGGGGTGTTACAGAAAATGGTATCAGAGCCTAAGGTTTATGGATACCTAGGCTGATTTGGGTCTCGTTTCTGAACAGTATCACTGCTACGCCATCATCTGAGTACGCCTGTGCTCGTAAGTTTTCCTAACTTGACTCGTTGCGTTATCCTGTGTTGTTCATTCTTAGTATCATGATGTGTTTTGCGTTTGAACTGTATTCACTAGTTTCTTATTCAGAGTGCCTGTTTGTAGAGGACGCGGACGCAGTCGCGGATGTAGTAGGGGATGTGGTGCAGCCGGTGGGGCGGCCATGTCCAATATCTCTGAGGCTGGTTCGGCAGCGCCGTCTTTATTGAACAATGTTCAGCCTAGTGTCGAAGGTCATAAGGACCAGTCTTCTAGCCTCGTTAATGCTAATGATAACATCGGGGTAGCTAATATTATGCAGCAAGTAGCGAATCAGATGGAACTACTGACTCATGCGGTCCTAGTTAATCAAGCAAACGCTACTCCGGTTCCGCCTACTGGTCCTTGTACCGAAAAGTTACTTTAGGATGTGATCCGTATGCGTCCTCCACAGTTCGATAGTACTTCCAACCCTTCTGGTTGGGAGAGTTGGCTATTTGAGAGAAATAAGGTATTCGAGGCAGCAAACTGCTCTGAGGCGAGGAAAGTATCAATTTCTCAATACTTTCTCGCCAAAGAGGCAGTGATTTGGTGGCAGGCAGTGAAACCGCGTGACTGGGCATCTACGTGGGATGAGTTCCAGGAATTGATGGAGGCCAAATATTGCCCGTGGCCGGTGAAAGAGGGAAGGATTCGAGCCTTCTTTGAGGCAAAACCCCAGGATATTCCTATCTCGCAGGCAATTAAGGATTATAATCAGCAACTACATTATGTGAGGAATCAGGTCCGAGATGAACAAGACAAGATCCGCCACTTCGACATCTGGATGAAACCTAGGATTCGTCACTATATGGCAGGCCTCGGGTGTACGAATATGAAGGATTACCATAATAAGACGATGTCCTACGAGATGTCTTTTTCTGCGACAGAGGTAGAATCGGAGGGTAAAAAGCAGAAGACTTCCGGTCAGTTTTTGGGTTGTAAGTTTGGCGGACATTAGAAGACTCAATCCGGATCGCGACCTATGGGAGGTCAACCCCGATCATTTAGGGGAGGCCATGATTCTAAGTCTGCTCCGGCTGTTCCTTCTCGTGGTCATACTTGTTTTAACTGTGTACGTCCAGGTCATATGATGAGTGAGTGTGACAAACCGGCGCTGCATTGCCATAATTGTGGTCGTTTGGGGCATCATGCAGTGTATTGCGGAGATGCGAGTCGGGCACCAGTTACTCAAGTTACGGCCCCGGCTACGAGAGAACCAAGTGTGAATCAGAATCCGACAGCTAATCTGCCTCAGCAGATTTTCGGCAGGGGTCAGGGATGTGGGCATCCTTCTAGAAGGGGAGCGCCTAGTGTGGGTTCTGTTCCGCCCTGTGTGTATGATATGAGACGAGCTGAAGATCCTGACACGACAGTGGCTACACGTACCATCCACATCCTTGACCATCATGTTTCTGTACTTTTCAATTCTGGTGCTATACATTCTTTCATCTCTTTGGATTACTTACATCGTTTGCGTGTTGATTGTTTGGTTTCATGTGAACCATTTATTGTTAAACAGCCTAGCGGAGATAGTATCGTGGGGGATCGTGAGGTTAGAGATTTTTCGGGAGTATTGCAGGGAGGGATTGGCCTTCTAATCCAATTGTGGTAGACATTAAGGATGAAGATTTGATCCTTGGTGAGGATTGGTTAGACAGGCATAGGGCGATCATAAACTATAGAACGAGGACCATTTTGATTTTATCCTCTGATGGTACCTAGAACTCCTTTGTGGGATGCAAACGGGGTAGTCAGAAGTTCTTGATCAGCGCTTTGAGGGCGGTGAAACTTCTTCGAGGAGGGTGAACTGGTTATTGGTGCTACGCCATGAGGTCGGAATAAGGGGGAACCGAGCTTTCGTCTATTCGGGTAGTAAATAAATATCTTGATGTTTTTCCAGACGAGTTGCCGGGTTTGCCACAAGACCGTGAGGTTGAGTTCACCATTGATTTAGAGCCAGGTGCGGCTCCGATTTATAAAGCAGCATACCGCATGGCACCTATGGAGATGCGAGAGCTGAAGAAATAGCTGGGGGAACTGCTAGACACGAGCTACATTCGACAGAGCATTTCGCCTTGGAGCTTACTGGTCTTGTTCGTAAGGAAGAAGGATGGGTCACTGCGGTTATGCATCGATTACCGAGAGCTGAACAAGGTAACTATCAAAAACAAGTATCCGCTTCCGAGGATTGATGACTTGTTTGACCAGTTGTAGGGGGCTAAAGTGTTATCGGAAATCGATCTGAGGTCATGGTATTATCAGCTCCGAGTGAGGGATTCAGATATTTTGAAGACGGCCTTTCGGACGAGGTACGGTCATTACGAGTTTATTGTTATGCCGTTCGGGCTAACCAACGCCCCAGCCGTGTTCATGCAATTAATGAACAAGGTATTCATCGATTATCTCGATAAGTGTGTAGTCGTATCTATCGAAGATATCTTGATCTATTCGAGGAATGAAGAGGAGCATGCGCATCATCTACACATAGTGTTGAGCATTTTGAGAACTCAGCGCCTTTATGCGAAGTTCTCTAAGTGTTAGTTCTGGTTGAGAGAGGTTATATCTATCGGTCACGTAATCTCAGCCGAGGGCGTTTGTGTGGGCCCACACAAAATAGAGGCAATATTAGATTGGGCACCACCAAAGAACGTGAAGGAGGTTCGTAGCTTTCTGGGTCTAGTCGGGTATTATCGAAGATTTGTTGAGGGGTTCTCTAAGCTTGCTCGACCACTTACTCAGTTTTTGCGAAAGTCAGAGAAGTTTGTGTGGTCAGACGAGAGGCAGAAGAGTTTCGAAGAGTTGAAGAAGCGGTTGACTACCGCTCCCGTTTTAGCCTTACCGTGTGGTAATGAGGGCTTTTCAGTTTATAGCGATGCCTCTGGCCAAGGACTCGGATGTGTACTCATGCACATGGTTCTAAAAACGCTAGGCGCTAGGCGTTCGGATTGCTAACGCCTAGCACCAGATGATTACTCGGGGATTAAACGGACTAGGCAGATTTAATTTTTTTTATTATTTTAATTATTTTTATATATAAAAAATTATATGTATGTAAAAAAATTAAAAATATATAATATTTAAATATTTAAAAAAACATATAATTGATCATATATTAAATTTTCAAATATGTATATATGTCTAAAGTAGTCCATACTATCTAAATTTAAGAATTTATAGTACTGCTAAAATAAAAAAATAAAAAAAAATAAAAAAATGCTTACCCGCCTAGGCGCCCGCCCAACCGCCTAGATTCCCGCCCATCTTGCCTTTCTAGGCGGCCACCCAGCCGCCTAGGCGCCCGCCCAGCCCGCCTAGGCGGCCGATTAATCACCGAAATGCCCAGGACAAATGCCCAGGCCGTAATTGGAACGCCCGGGGGCCTCCTAGCGCCTAGGCACCGCCTAGGCGGACGCCCAGGCCAATTTTTAGAACAGAGCTCATGCAGCATGGAAAGACGATTGCATATGCTTCCCGTCAGTTAAAACTGTATGAGTTGAATTACCCTACACACGATCTAGATCTGGCCACGGTCGTGTTTGCGTTGAAGATTTGGCGTCACTATCTATATGGCTCCTCTTGTCAGATTTTCACGGACTACAAGAGCTTGAAGTATATATTCACTCAGAAGTAGTTGAACATGAGACAGAGGAGGTGGCTAGAACTGATCAAGGATTGTGACCTCAAAATCCTTTATCACACGGGCAAGGCAAATATGGTGGCGGATGTCTTGAGTTGGAAATCGGTATCACTTCGGGCACTTGAGTTACTCACGGCTCAGCCAGAGCTCTAGCGAGAGCTGATAGAGTTGGGAATCGAGGTTGTGTTACCGGGGAGCGGGGGAAAATTGTGCGCCCTTGAGATTTCTTCATTGTTGGTCGACGACATTAAATCGAGACAGTTAGAGGATCTGATGTGCATCCAGCTTCGTGAGAATGTAGTTAAAGGGAAAGCCAGGGACTTGTGATTCATGAGGATGGTGTGCTGAGATTCCAAGGTCGATTATGTGTAGCGAACAACTTGGAATTGAGGAAGGCAATTATGCAAGAGGCTCATACGCCACCTTACTCAGTTCATCCGGGATCGAGTAAGATGTATAAGGATTTTAGGAAGAAGTTTTGGTGGAATGACATGAATAATGAGGTAGTATAGTTTGTGACTAAGTGTTTGACTTGCCAGCAAGTCAAAATCGAACATCAGCGACCAGCTGGGTTGTTGAAACCACTTCCCGTTCCGAAATGGAAGTGGGATGACATCTCTATGGACTTTGTTATGAATTTTCCGAGGAAGAAGACGGGAATGAACATGGTATGGGTGATCGTGGATCGACTAACTAAGTCGGAACATTTTCTGGGCATCAAGGACACTTGGGGTCCATATAAATTGGCTCGTATATTTATTGCGCAAATCGTGAGGCTTCATGGTATGCCAAAAACTATTATTTCGGACAGGGATAGCCGGTTTGTATCGTATTTATAGCTAGCGGTACATAGGGCATTGGGGACACGTTTGTCTTTGAACACTTCTTTCCACCCTCAGACCGATGGACAATCCAAGCGTACCATTAAGACATTTGAGGATATGTTACGCGCATGTGCGGTAGACTGGAGTAGCGACTGGGAAGAACATTGGCTTTGATCGAGTTTACTTACAATAATAGTTGGCACGCCTCGATCAAAATGGCACCGTATGAAGCGCTTTACAATCAACGTTGTAGATAACCAATATACTGGAATGAGCTATCCGATTTAGTCGGCACTGAGCCAGATCTTGTGCTGGAGACAAAAAGGAAAGTCGAGTTGATTCGAAAGAGATTGTTGACTGCCCAGAGTCGACATAAGTCCTACGCGGATGTTAGGCGTCGACCCTTAGAATTCAAGGTAGGAGATCACGTTTTGTTGAAGGTATCTCCGTCGAAGAGAGTTTTCCGTTTCGAGAAAAAGGGGAAGCTTAGTCCAAGATATATTGGACCTTTTGAGATATTAAAAAGAGTTGGCGAGTTGGCTTACCGTTTGGCATTACCCCCGTCCTTGAGCCACGTTCATAGCGTATTTCACATTTCTCAGTTGCGGAAGTACGTTACGGGCCCTAGTCACATTATTGATTTTGGTGAAGTGTAAATCGAGAAGGATATCACGTTTGAGGAGAGGCCAGTGAGGATTTTGGAACATCGGGATAAACAGCTAAGGCACAAAACCATCCCTTTGGTTAAGGTGCAATGGTCGAGACATGTAGTGGAGGAAGCGACATGGAAATTGGAGGATAATATGTGTACGAGATACCCCTAGCTTTTCGATCCTTAAGTTTTGGGACGAAACTACATTTTAGAGAGGAAGAATGTAATATCCGTACTTTATATTTTTAGTAATTTCATTTTTGGTGTATATCTATTTTTAGCGGATCGCTTGTAACCGTTTCGACGTTTTGAAACTATTTTGTTCTTGGTGTTTTTTAATTTGGACGCGATTGGAGGTGTTTTTACGTATTTCGCCTTATGTTATGATGTTCGTCGTATGTACGTTCGATTTGCATAAAACTCATTCGATTATAGTGTTTCTTTATTCTTACAAGTACGTAAGGTAGAATTATTCGTGTTGTGAACTTCGGTTCAACATTTTGATGTCGCATCATGATTCTCGGACGCTTGGGCCGTTTTGTAATTTCCTAAAAGTTTAGGGAAAATCATTTCCATTGTCGTATTCCGAACCTTCGGGTGATCGGAATAGTGCTTTCTGCTAGCTCCTAGGTTCGTCGTCACGAATACTTCGTAGCTGTATCTTCGGGTTCCATCTTTTGTCGTTTTTCAATTCCGTGCTTTCTTGGGCAGTGGACTGCACTCAGCAGTACTGAACTGCTGCATAAATAACGTACGTTATTCATGTTATCTTACGTACTCTACGTACACTGTTACATACGTTAACAGTTGGTAATAACGTATGTTATCGTCTTCAGCAAATTGGGCAGAAAGTTTTGCCAAGTCCTTACGTACGCTAAATCAGGGTGTTACGTACATAAACAGCATAGCGTACGTTAACCCCACCCGTTAGCGTACGTTAACGTCTGTTAGGTATTTAAAAACCTGAACAGACCTCATACGCGTTATTTCTTCTTTCCTTCTCCCTTTCTCCGCGATTTGGGTTCCCTTGAGCGTTTGGGAGCGATTCATGAAGATTAATCCGTGGAGTTCCATAATAATTCGATTGTTGTGCTCTAAAAAAAGTTATTCATCATCTTAATCCATCTCTCCACGCCATACCAAGGTAATGGGCTAGAACCCTAATCCTTGTAATATTTGGGGGTTTTCGGTATTTATCCAATTATGTACGAATTGTCCGTTAATATTGTAGTATAGTACTTCGATTAATGTTTATGGGTGTTTCCCAATTCGTTTCCGTCAAAATCCAACCCGTGTGTGTGGTTGTGAAGTGTAGTTGGGGTTATGGGTGTTTCCACGCAATTTTCGGTGTTGTTTAGGGCTGATTTGTGTTAACCATTCATCTAGGAGCGGGCATTGTCACTCCCGGTCATTCCTAGTTGTCGTAGATCTTCCGTTTCGACCACAATGTCTCAAAGGCAAGTACTTTATATTTGTTTAAGTATTCTCGCATTGATGTATGGCTTTTCGTATATGTGGGGATGTGAATGCGTGTGTTCACCCAGGGATGGTATGATGGGGCCTCTGGGGATACGTAGTGCCGTGTGTATGCGTATCACCTGGGGTTAACCACCCAGGGATGGTCCGACGGGGCCTCTGCTAGGTGCGGTGGCCGTGAGTCTCGTATACCAACGGTTAACCTTTGAAATATTTTGTTGGAGAACTATATTTTGTGCATGTGCACCTTAATATTACGGAATATAAATGTTTTTGAAAATGTTTTTGGCGCATATATCATGTGTATGGAATGGTAGTTCAAATATTATTGTACTTGCACTAGCAGTTGGCGCTGACTCCTTAAATGGGAGAAATACTTTTGTATTTCAGGTACAGGTCCAAGGGACAAGCGAGCACGCAGTCAGTATGAGGATGATGGGCAAGAGTGACACTGTTCAGTTGGTCGATTGAGTCATGTCCTGTCGCTTGGGTTTTATTTATTATATTATTTGCTTCAGTACTCGAGTACTTCCTTCATTATTTTTGTATTATTTTTGGACCCAGTTTTGGGAAGACGTTTGATTGTTGAGATAGTCTATTTGTTATCGTTGTCTTTATTTAGTATCGGCTTATTTATGTCATAGTGTTTGTCGTTAATTGGGTGGTCGAGATGTGTGTTAGCCTTGTGGACTCATAGGATTAGGTCCATGGCGCTGTAATATGCCCTGAACGGCTTGGGGGTGTTACACATCAGACCGTTGTAAACAAAGACTAGTTAGCGCACGCTAAGAGTGGAAGTTAGCGCACGCTAACGAAAATGTCAGAAGCTAATGGACTGAAGATAAGAGCAGTTAACGTACGCAACCATGCAACATTAACATACGTAACAAGGTATAGCGCACGCTAAACAGGAAAAATAGTGCACGTTAATGAAGACAGGCAATAACGGCTAGTTGAGCCTTTGAGCCAATAAATACCAAGTCATTTGGTATCATTCAACATAACAACTCGGACAAGATCATACATATGTTTGATATCATTGTATGCACTATCGTTGTTGTATTTGTGCTTAATTGATAAGTGTTTGAGTGTTCATACACGAAAATACACGAGAGAAAAGATATGGATTGTAGATTGATTCGGTGTTATTAGGATCTTTGATCTGACATTATTAGAATCAAATCTAAACACAAGAGAGGTTTGTCTATTACCAACATAAAGCTAGATAGGTTGCTTCCTTGTCCGTTAGAAAAGGAAAACGGTTTATCGTGTACCGACATAAGGACAAGAGTGTAATAGTTTATCTCGGACTGATAGAAGATGAGATTGTAACGGTATCCCTCGGACCGATAGAAGACGAGGCGCAGAGGCTGACCTTAGGCCTAAGGAAAAAGATACGAAGAGAGGACGTAGGCACGTTTGACCGAACCTCTACAAATCTTGTGTTGTTTATCTTTCGCAATTTAACTTAGGTTTCGCAACACAAAAGAGTGTGAAAACTCTACTCTGCACTATTTCCAAACGGCGAAGTACCTAATTTCCAACAATTGGTATCGGAGCGGTATCTCTAAAAGCATCTTAACATCCGAGGAGAAAAAGATCCAATGTCGCTTTAATTTGCCCCGGTCGAAGGTCTTGCCTTAAACCGACCTTTATTTTTGATGGATCAAATTTTATGACGTGGAAGAAGGAAATGTCTATTTTCATCTGATCCTACGACATCGATCTTTGAAAAGTAATATGTCTTGGTCCGAAAATTCCCACGAATTCAAATGGTGCTCTCAAATGTTTTGAAGAGTATGATGATGCGGATTGGAAAAATGACCATTATAATTGTAAAGCAACGCAATTATTATATTGTGCTTTAAATTTGGAAGAACACAACCGGATATCCTTGTGCGAAAGTGTAACACCCCCAAGACATTCAGGGCATATTACAGCGCCGTGGACCCCACACTGTAAAGTCCACCAGGCTAACGTACCAGCAAGACGTCTGACAACGACAAACAATTATCAATAAGACGACAATTCATAATAAGAATATGAACCGACAATTAAAATCTGACATCAAATCCATTTCCCAAAACGGGAACACAACATTAACCAATTCAAACGGGAAGTACTCGAGTACTTAAACCAATTTTATAATACAGAAATCCCAAAACAATACATCAACAATAACCGACAGAACAAAACACCGATAATCGACTACTGGACAGTATCATGCTTGCCCATCATCCTCATACGGATCGAGTGCTCGCTTGTCCCCACGATCGATACCTGAAATACAAAAAGTATTTCCCCCATTTAAGGGGTTAGCGACAACTGCTAGTGCAAGTACAATCCATTTGAACTACATTCTAATCAGATGAATATATGCGCCAAAAAGTTATTTTAGAAAACATTTTATATTCCGGAATATTTACAATGTACAATCACAAAACACATTATCTCCAACAAATCACAATTCAAAGTTAACCGTTGGTACGAGACTCACGACCACCGTACCCCGCAGAGCCCCGTCGGACATCCCTGGGTGGCTAACCACAGTTCGCGATACGCACACTCACGGCAATACGTATCCCTAGAGGCCCCATCGGACCGTCCCTATGTGAACATACACATATCCATCCACAACAACCACGATACAGCCATAATTCAAATACTAGAACATGTAAACAAATGTAAAGTACTAGCCTTTGAGACATTCTTGAAGAAACGGAAGTGAAACACGACTACGAACGGTCCGGGTGGAAAACGACGGTTCCTAAATGAAGGACCAACATAGTTTAGTCCCAATGGACAACAATACTCTATTGGAATACACCTATAACCCCGATTATAAACTACGATAATGAACGATCAATCGATACGGGCGATTGTTTACGTAAAATCTCCCCGTATTGATAATTCACGGATTAAAATCAAAGAAAATGGATTTGGAATCACCCAATAATCACAATCGATAAGGAATATCATAACATAATCGAACAATTCAGAACTAATCTCTAGAATCCCGAAAAACCCCCAAATTCGACAAAGTTAAGGTTCCTGAGGAATACCTTGAATTCGGCTGATGAAGGATGATTATGCTGATTATGATATGATAGCTCGATTCTACCATGGAAGAATACGAAAGATTCCCGGATGGAAGTTTAAGGAATTCGCCCCTTTTGCGTCGCCCAAAGAAGAAACGAGAGAAAAGGAATGAAAAACTGACATTCTGGACTACCTGCTGATATATATAAAATGTGAAGTTAGCGCACGCTAACTATCTTATATAGCGCGCGCTAACGGGGCTGTAACCGGTCCAGTAGCTACTGCTACCACTCGCTAGCGCACGCTAACTGCACATCAGTAGTGCACGCAAGGTAACAGGAGTAGCGTGCGCTACCTACGCAGCAGTTCAGTACTGCTGCTCACATCAGCAGTACGCTGCTGTCGAAGGTACAATACACGAAACGCACGACAAGGCCAGAATCCAGAAACATAAACACGAAGCATACAAGACGACAGAGCTAAGCGCTGAAAGAAAATATAATTTCGATCACCGGAGGGTCCAAAATGCGACAACGAAAATGGGATTCCCTAAACTATTAGGAAATTACAAAAATGGCCCAAGTGACCGAAAATCACGAAACGACGTCGGATCAACGAACCGAAAGTCTCCACATGATCAACTCAATCATACGAACTTGGACAAACCAAGAAACAACGAAAACGAATGAGTTTTACGAGAACCGAACGTTCATACGGCAAAACATATCATAAAATGAAATCACGTGAAAACATCATCAAAACTCGTCCAAATGGAAAAACTCCAAGAATAAAGTATATTCACAATGTCGAAACGGTTATAAGCGAGTCGATAAAAATATACATACACCGAAAATGGAAACTGCTAAAAATGGAAAGTTACGGATATTACATTCTCCTCCTCTAAAATAAAGTTTCGTCCCGAAACTTAAGAATCAAAAATCTCGGGGTGCCTCAAACGCATATCCTCCTCCAACTCCCACGTCGCTTCTTCTACTCCATGCCTCGACCATTGCACCTTAACCAAAGGAATGGTTTTGTGCCTTAACTGCTTGTCTCGGCGCTCCAAAATCCTGACGGGCTTCTCCTCAAACGTAATATCCTTCTCGATCTCCACGTCTCTAAAATCAATAATGTGGGACGGGTCCGGAACATACTTCCTCAGATGGAAGACGTGAAATACGCTATGAACATGACTCAGCGACGGAGGCAAAGCTAAACGGTATGCCAACTCACCGACTCTCTCCAATATCTCGAAAGGCCCAGTATACCTCGGGCTGAGCTTCCCCTTTTTCCCAAAATGGAAAACTCCCTTCGCCGGGGATACCCTCAACAGAACATGATCTCCCACCTCGAACTCCAAAGGTCGACGCCTAACATCCGCATAAGACTTTTGCCGACTCTGAGTTGCCAACATTCTATTCCTAATCAATTCAACTTTCTCCCTTGTCTCCAATACAAGGTCTGGCTCGGTGCCAACTAAATCGGACGGCTCATCCCAACATATCGGTGATCGGCAACGTCAGCCATAAAGTGCCTCATATGGTGCCATCGTAATCGACGCGTGCTAGCTATTATTATAAGTAAACTCAATTAAGGCCAGATGTTCCTCCCAGTCACTACTCCAATCTAACGCACACGCGCACAATATATCCTCGAACGTCTGAATAGTACGCTTGGACTGCCCATCGGTCTGGGGGTGGAAATAAGTGCTCAAACGTAACTGTGTCCCCAATGTTTTATGTACCGCCTGCCAAAAATGCGATACAAATCGGCCATCTCTGTCCAAAATAATGGTCTTCGGCGTACCATGAAGTCTCACTATTTGCGCGATAAAAATATGAGCTAATTTCTCTAGACCCCAAGTATCCTTGATGCCCAGAAAATGCGCCGACTTAGTCAGTCAGTCTACAATCACCCACACCATATTCATACCAGTCTTCGTTCTCGGCAAACCCATGACAATATCCATAGAGATATCCGCCCACTTCCACTCCGGGACGGGAAGTGGTTTCAACAGCCCGGCTGGCCGCTGATGCTCAATCTTGACTTGCTGACAAGTCAAACACTTAGCCACAAACTGAACTACCTCATTCTTCATGTCGTTCCACCAGAAAACTTTCCTCAAATCTTTATACATTTTACTCGAGCCCGGATGGACTGAGTAAGGTGACGTATGAGCCTCCCGCATAATACTCTGTCTCAATCCCGAGTCGTTCGGAACACACAACCGACCTCAGAATCTCAACACACCATCCTAATGAATAACGAATCCCGGGGCTTTCCCCTTCCCCACACTCTCTCGAAGCGGAATAAACATCGGGTCCTTTAACTATCCCGATTTAATGTCATCGACCAGAGATGAAGAAATCTCAAGAGTACGTAACTGCCCGGAACTCTCTGGTAGTACAACCTCAATGCTCAACCTCATGAACTCTCGCTGAATTCCCGACTGGGCCGTAATCAACTCAAGCGCCCGAAGCGCTACCGATTTCCAGCTCAAGGCATCTGCCACCACATTTATCTTACCCGGATGATATAGAATCTCGAGGTCGTAGTCCTTAATCAACTCCAACCATCTCCTCTGTCTCATATTAAGCTCTTTCTGCGTAAAAATTTACTTTAGGCTCTTGTGATCGGTGAAAATCTGACGAGCCATACAAGTAATAACGCCAGATCTTCAACGCAAATACAACTGCGGCCAACTCAAGATCGTGCGTAGGGTAATTCAACTCGTACGGTTTCAGCTGACGGGAAGCATAGGCAATCGTCCTCCCGTGCTGCATTAGTACACATCCGAGCCCTTGGCCCGAAGCATCACTGAAAACTGAGAAACCCTCATTACCACTCGGTAAAGCCAAAACAGGAGCGGCCGTCAACCGCTTCTTCAACTCCTCAAAACTATTCTGTCTCTCATCGGTCCACACAAACTTCTCTGACTTCTGTAACAACTGAGTCAGCGGTCGAGCGAGCTTAGAGAACCCCTCGACGAATCTACGGTAATACCCAGCCAAACCCAGAAAACTGCGGACCTCTTTCACATTCTTGGGCGGCGCCCAATCCAGCACGGCCTCTACCTTATATGGGTCCACACGAACACCCTCGACCGAGATCACGTGGCCGAGAAACATAACCTCTCGTAACCAAAACTCACACTTTGAGAACTTCGCAAAAAGATGGTGAGTTCTCAAAATATCTAACACGATATGCAAATGACGGGCGTGCTCCTCCTCGCTCCTCGAGTAAATCAGGATGTCATCGATAAAAACGACTACACACTTATCGAGGTACTCGATAAAGACTTTGTTCATAAGCTGCATGAACACGGCTGGGGCGTTGGTTAGCCCAAAAGGCATAACCACAAACTCGTAGTGACCATATCTCATCCGAAAGGTCGTCTTCGGAATATCGGTATCCTTCACTCGGAGCTGATAATACCCCGATCTCAAATCAATCTTCGAAAACACGGTTGCCCGAAGCAGATACTTGTTTTTGATGGTCACTTTGTTCAATTCTCGGTAGTCGATACACAAACAAAGTGACCCATCCTTCTTCTTCACAAACAGGACCGGTGCGCCCCAAGGTGAAGCGCTCGGTCGAATATACCCCATGTCTAGCAACTCTCCCAACTGTTTCTTCAACTCAAGCATCTCGGCAGGCGCCATACGGTATGGCGTATTAGAAATCGATGCTGCACCCGGCTCTAAATCGACGGTAAACTCGACCTCTCGGTCCGGCGGCAAACCCGGCAACTCGTCTGGAAAGACGTTAGGATACTCACACACTACCGGAATAGACGAGAGCTCGACTCCCCCTTCTTCCGATCTCAAAGCGTAACACCAATAGCCCGTGCAACCTCCTCGAAGAAGTCTCACCGCCCTCAAGGCGCTGATCAGGAGTCTCTGGATACTCCGCTTACGCCCTACAAAAGAATGCTCGGTAACGTCAGAGGCTAACATCGAAACAGTCCTCGTTCTGTAATTCATGATCGCCCCATGACGGTCCAGCCAATCCTCACCAAGAATCAAATCCTCATCTTTATTATCTACCGCGATCAAATTAGAAGGCCAATCCCTCCCCGCGATACTCACAGAAAAATCTCTAATCTCACGATCCCCCACGATGCTATCCCCACTAGGAAGTTTAACAACAAAAGGCTCACAAGCAACTAGGCAATCAACATGCAGACGACGCACACAATCCATAGATATAAAAGAATGCGTAGCACCAGAATCGAACAATACGGAAACGGGATGATCAAGGATGTGGACGGTACCTGTAGCCACCGTCGCGTCAGGATCTCCTGCTCGTCTCATCTCATACACTCGGGGCGGAATGCACCCGCACTAGAAGCTCCTCTAGAAGGCCGCCACGTCCTCGACCTCTACCAAAATCTATCGGGCCGAGGAACCTGCGGTGCCACGATTCACACTCGGCTCTCCACACTGGGCCGAGATATCCGAGTAATCAGAGCCCGAGCTGCATCCGTACAAAACTTAGCACGATGACCCATCCGACCACAAGCAAGAAACTGAATCAGAGGCCTATCACACTCACTCATCATTTGGCCCGGACGACTACAGTTGAAGCACGTAGGACCACGAACAAAACCGGTAGGAGCAGACCTAGAACCGTTTCCTCGCCCAACTGATGGTGACTGACTCCCGAAGACTCGCGAACCAGACTGAGCCTTTGGATACCCTCCTGACTTGCCTCCCGAAAACTGACTGGATGTCTTCTGCTTCTTTCCTTCGGTTGCCGTCTCTGTCGCAGAAAACGACATCTCATAAGCTATCGCTTTATTCTGATAATCTTTCAAAGTCGTGCACCCCAGACCAGACATGTAGTGGCGCACCCTCGGTTTCATTCGCATATCAAAGTGACGGATCTTATCAAGCTCATCTCGAACTTGGTTTCTCACATAATGCAGCTGTTGATTGTAGTCTTTGATAGCTTGAGAAATAGGAACATCTTGGGGCTTAGCCTCAAAGAAGGCTCGGATCCTCCCCTCTTTCACTGGCCATGGACAAAATTCATCTTCCATCAGATCCCGAAACTCTGCCCACGTGGCTGCCCGGTCACGCGGTTTCACCGCTTGCCACCACGTTGCTGCCTCCTTGGCGAGGAAGTACTGAGCAATGGGTACTTTCCTCTCCTCAGAACAATTAGCAGCCTCAAATACTTTTTCCATCTCAAAAAGCCAACTCTCCCATCCGGAAGGGTCGGAAGCACCATCAAACTGCGGAGGACGCATACGAATCACGTCCTGAAGTAACTTGTCATTGCCGGATCCAGTAGGCGGAACCGGGTTGGCATTAGCTTGGCCGACCAGAACGGCCTGAGTTAGTAGCGTCATCTGGTTCGCTACTTGTTGCAAAATATTAGCCACTCCAACATTCTCATTAGCATTACCGGAGTTAGCAGATTGGTCCTGCTGACCTCCGGAACTAGGGGGAACACTGTTCGACAAAGAAGGCATCACCGAGTCAGTTCCCGAGTGATCGGACATGGCCGCCCCACCGACTGCGCCACGTCCCCTACCGCGTCCGCGTCCTCTACCAGCAGGAATTCTGAAGAAATAACGGGTAAGTACAATTCAAACGCAAAACGCAACAAGATACTAAGACAGGAATAGAACAGAACGGTGAAACGAGTCAAGTTAGGAAAAACTTACGAGCATCGGCGTACTGAGATGATGGCATAGCAGTGATACTGTCCCAAAAACAACACTTGACTAGACCCAAATAACCGACAGCCTAGGCATCCATAAACCTAATCTCTGATACCATATTCTGTAACACCCCCAAGATATTCAGGGCATATTACAGCGTTGTGGACCCCACACTGTGAAGTCCATCAGGCTAACGTACCAGCAAGACGTTCGACAACGACAAACAATCATCAATAAGACGACAATTCATAATAAGAATATGAACCGACAATTAAAATCTGACATCAAATCCATTTCCCAAAACGGGAACACAACATTAACCAATTCAAACGGGAAGTACTCGAGTACTTAAACCAATTTTATAATACAGAAATCCCAAAACAATACATCAACAATAACCGACAGAACAAAGCACCGATAATCGACTACTGGACAGTATCATGCTTGCCCATCATCCTCATACGGCTCGAGTGCTCGCTTGTCCCCACGATCGATACCTGAAATACAAAAAGTATTTCCCCCATTTAAGGGGTTAGCGACAACTGCTAGTGCAAGTACAATCCATTTGAACTACATTCTAATCAGATGAATATATGCGCCAAAAAGTCATTTTAGAAAACATTTTATATTCCGGAATATTTACAATGTACAATCACAAAACACATTATCTCCAACAAATCACAATTCAAAGTTAACCGTTGGTACGAGACTCACGGCCACCGTACCCCGCAGAGCCCCTTCGGACATCCCTGGGTGGCTAACCACAGTTCGCGATACGCACACTCACGACAATACGTATCCCTAGAGGCCCCGTCGGACCGTCCCTAGGTGAACATACACATATCCATCCACAACAACCACGATACAGCCATAATTCAAATACTAGAACATGTAAACAAATGTAAAGTACTTGCCTTTGAGACATTCTTGAAGAAACGGAAGTGAAACACGACTACGAACGGTCCGGGTGGAAAACGACGGTTCCTAAACGAAGGATCAACATAGTTCAGTCCCAACGGACAACAATACTCTATTGGAATACACCCATAACCCCGATTATAAACTACGATAATGAATGATCAATCGATACGGGCGAGGATTTACGCAAAATCTCCCCGTATTGATAATTCACGGATTAAAATCAAGGAAAATTGATTTGGAATCACCCAATAATCACAATCGGTAAGGAATATCGTAACATAATCGAACAATTCAGAACTAATATCTAGAATTCCGAAAAACCCCCAAATTCGACAAAGTTAGGGTTCCTGAGGGATACCTTGAATTCGGCTGATGAAGGATGATTATGCTGATTATGATATGATAGCTCGATTCTACCGTGGAAGAATACGAAAGATTCCCGAATGGAAGTTGAAGGAATTCGCCCCTTTTGCGTCGCCCGAAGAAGAAACGAGAGAAAAGGAATGAAAAACTGACATTCTGGACTGCCCGCTGATATATATAAAATGTGAAGTTAGCGCACGCTAACTATCATATATAGCGCGCTAACGGGTCAGAATCGGTCCAAGAGCTATCGCTACCACTCGCTAACGCACGCTAACAATAGCGAGTTAGCGTACGCTAACAGCACATCGGTAGCGCACGCAAGGTAACAGGAGTAGCGTGCGCTACCTACGCAGCAGCCAAGATCGCTGCTCACATCGCCAGATTGCCGAAGGTACAATACACGAAACGCACGACAAGGCCAGAATCCAGAAACATAAACACGAAGCATACAAGACGACAGAGCTAAGCGCTGAAAGAAAATACAATTCCGATCATAGGAGGGTCCGAAATGCGACAACGAAAATGGGATTCCCTAAACTATTAGGAAATTACAAAAATGTCCCAAGTGACCGAAAATCACGAAACGACGTCGGATCAACGAACCGAAAGTCTCCACACGACCAACTCAATCATACGAACTTGTACAAACCAAGAAACAACAAAAACAAACGAGTTTTACGAGAACCGAATGTTCATACGACAAAACATATCATAAAATGAAATCACGTGAAAACATCATTAAAACTCGTCCAAATGGAAAAACTCCAAGAATAAAGTAGATTCACAATGTCCAAACGGTTATAAGCGAGTTGATAAAAATAGACATACACCGAAAATGGAAACTCCTAAAAATAGAAAGTTACGGATATTACAGAAAGTGCCAAAGAAATTTGGAAAACGCTTGAGGTAACTCATGAAGGAACATCTCAAGTCAAGGAGACGAAAATAAATATGCTCCTCCACGACTACGAGCTATTTATGATGAAGATTGACGAGTCCGTAACAAACACGCTCGACCGATTTTTTTGGGAAATCATTTTCAAGTAGTGAAAAAGTGAAGAAAATCTTAGGCCATGTTTACTTCACAAATTTTCTAGAAATTTTTTCAAAAAAACAGAAAAAATAAAAAGACGTTCAAATTAGATATTTTTTTAAAAAAAATATAGAAAATTGAAAAATACGGTTTTCCAAATTATAACTGGACTTTAGAAAATTATAGAAAACAGTCCTAACTTGTTTTCTAGATTTAGAAAATTAGAAAACACGCTAGAGTTGTGATACAAACAAACTAGACACTCTTCGAACAATCGAACCTCAACAAATACACATATTTTAATTTTTTTTAAATCTACGAGCCATACTTGAAATTATGAATACATTACATAGTTAGTATTTTTAAATGATAAAAAAATCTAACAAAGAAAATGAAACATCAAATAGTATAAATATTATTTATTTGTTAATTATCAGTTTACTGTGTTCATGTGATTATTTTAAATTAAATAAAAAATAAAAATCTTGTTCCTATATTTAAATCTAACTTTATGAACTAGTGATCACTTAAAAATAATAAGAGGAATAAATAGTATATAAACATGATTATAAAATATTAAAATATAATGTATAATAATTAGTTATATGTTAATGCAAAAAGTATGTATATACTTTTTTGAGAGGATACTATTACTACAGAACTATTTTTTGAGAGTCGAGAACAACAAAGAGAAAACGTTAATCAGTGGCGAACAACTATGTCTACTGAACTGTGGAGGGATATATATATAGTATTGAGTAGATTTATAGAGGCATATTAAAACGTAATGTATAATAATTAGTTATATGTTAATGTAAAAAGTATGTATATAATTTATAAAACTAAAAAGGTAGAAAACTGATAAATTCTATTTGCATATTTGGAACATATTTTCCTAGTTTTCAATAGTTTTCTTAGAAATTGAAAATTCGGAAAATTTTAGAAAATTTTGGAGGAGAAAAATGGAAAAATTTTCCACATGTAAACAGCCCCTTAAAATCACTACCTGTTGAATGGGACAGAACGGTTATGGCTGTAATGGAGTCTAAAGATCTCAACACTCTCGATTTTAGTGCCCTCTTTAGTTCGCTAATAAACTACGAGGTAGTTCTTAAATCTCGAAACGCCAAACCAAAACCGAAAGAATGGTCAATAGATTTGAAAGCTGAGATGTCAAAGAAAGAAGAAATCCCAGTAGATGAAGATAATGAAGAATTGGCATATTATGCCAAAAATATAAATAAGTATCAAAACTTATTAAACTGGCAAAGAAATGACATCAACTCGAGCGAGTCAAAGAGATTCGACATAACTGTCGAAACTGTGGTGAACCATGCCACTTTGCTAGAAATTTCCGAGCATAAACTTCCAATAAGGAAGTACTCATAGCAACATGTAGTGACAAAGAGGAAGACGGTGAATATACTCAAAATAACCTCGCACTCATGGCAAGGAGTTCATGCGACGAAAGCGACGGCGAAAGTCAAGTAGTTCCTCTCAAGACGAATTATTTGAAGCATTCGAACTTTTACATGCTGATTTTCAAAATGCTTTAATTGATAATAAATCCCTCAAATCGAAATGTTGTGGGTTTACCGAGTGGAGAGAGAATTGTGGGAATCTTATAAACTAGAGATTTTCCTGTATCAATTGGAGGCAGAGAGCAACCCTCAAATCTGATTGTGATAGAGATGCAAGGAGACAATCTGATTCTCGGAGACGATTGGCTTAATTGATATAGAGATATTGTGAACTACCGGAAGAGGAATATATCGATGATAACTGAAGATGGTTTCAAATTATTATTCGAGGGATGAAGACCAGGAAGCTTAGGGAAAGTGATCAAAGCTATGAAAGCCGTCGAACTGCTAAAATAGGGCTGTGCTGGATACTGGTGTTACGCAATGGAGAAATAAAACGGGAAAGTAGAGCTTTAATCCATTCTTGTTGTGAGTGAATTCCCGGACGTGTTCCCTGACGAATTACCTGGACTACCTCAACGACGAGACGTAAAGTTTACCATCAAGCTGGAACCAGGAGCTACACCGATTTCTAAGACGCCGTATCGTATGGCACCTACTGAGATGTATGAATTGAAGAATCAACTGGAAGAGTTTCGAGACAAAGGCTATATTCAGCCAAGTGTCTCACCCTGGAGTGCACCAGTTCTTTTTGTCAGGAAGAAAGATGGATCGCTTTGATTGTGTATTGACTATCGAGAGCTGAACAAGATGACGATCAAGAACAAGTACCCATTGCCATGGATTGATGATTTGCTTGACCAGTTGCAAGGAGCGACAATATTTTCTAAGATCGATTTGAGATTGGGATATCATCAGTTGAGGATTAGGGAATCCGATGTTCCGAAGTCAGCATTCAGAACTCGCTACGGACACTCTGAGTTTGTAGTGATGCCGTTTGGTCTCACTAATGCACCTGCCGTGTTCATGCAGTTGATGAATTGAGTGTTCATAGAGTATTTGGACAAATTCATAGTTGTGTTTATTGATGATATTCTGGTTTATTCCAAGAGCCCGGGAGAGCATGCACAGCACTTACGGATCATTTTGGACTTCTTGAGAAGCGAACAGTTATATGCCAAACTTTCTAAGTGTGGATTCTGGCTAAAGGAAGTGATGTTCCTCGATCATGTGGTATCATCGGAAGGAGTCCGAGTAGATCCCCAGAAAGTCGAGGCAATCTTGGATTGGAAGTCTCCTAAGAACGTGAAGGAAGTCAGGAGTTTCTTAGGACTTGTTGGGTATTATGGTCTGTTCGTGGAAGGGTTTTCCAAAATTTCCCGCCCACTTACTCGATTACTGCAGAAGACCCAAAAGTTTGAGTGGAACGAGATGTGCCAGACCAGTTTTGATAATTTGAAGAAGAGATTGATGACGGCACCGATTTAAGCACTACCACAGGGAACTGGAGGATTCATAGTTTACAGTGATGCTTCAAACCAAGGTCTCGGGTGTGTACTGATGCAGAATGAGAAGGTGATCGCCTACGCATTACGACAGTTGAAGCCCTATGAAGTAAATTATCCAACACATAATCTGGAGTTGGCAGCTGCGGTTTTCGCCATCAAAATTTGGAGAAATTATTTGTACGGGACTAACTGTCAGATCTTCACAGATCATAAGAGTCTCAAATACATCTTTAGTCAGAAAGATTTAAACATGCGGCAGGGAAGATGGTTAGAATTGATTAAAGACTATGATTTGGAGATTCTTTATCACCCAGGCAAAGCGAACGTAGTGGCTGATGCACCAAGCCGCAAACCCGTTTCTATTCGATTGCTGGAGACTCTCACCTCTCAATCCAGCATTCAACGAGAGTTGATTCATTAAGGAATTGAAGTGTGGTTGCAAGGAGTCCAAGGGCAACTGTGTGTGATGGAATTAACTTCGTCGTTAACCGAAGAAATCAAATCGAAAAAATTAGATGACCCTCTGATGATTCAGTTGCGTGATGAAGTGAGCAAGGGTAAGGCCTCAGGATTTGTGATTCATGATGATGGAGTTTTGAGATTCCAGAGTCGACTTTGTGTTCCCGATGTTGATGTTTTGAAGCAGACAATCATGAAGGAAGCTCACAGGATGCCCTATTCTATTCACCTGGACACCAATAAGATGTATAAGGATTTGAAGCAGAATTTTTGGTGGGTCAATATGAAGATATGTGTGGTGGAATATGTCTCGAAGTATTTAACTTGTCAGCAAGTTAAGATCGAACATCAATGACCCGCCGGAATGTTGAAGCCACTTCCACTTCCTGAATGGAAGTGGGAGGATATATCGATGGACTTTATCACTAATATGCCGAAGACCAGAACAGTGATGAACATGATTTGGGTGATAGTTGACCGTCGAACCAAATCAGCTCATTTTCTGGGCATAAAGGACACTTGGGGACTGGAGAAGTTGGCACGAGTGTTTATTGCAGAGATAGTCTGATTGCATGGTACGCCGAAGACCATTATTTCGGACCGAGACGGTCGATTCATGTCATATTTTTGGAGATCAGTTCATAAAGCCTTGGGAACCGAGCTGAACTTTAGCACATCTTATCATTCGCAGACAGGCGGACAGTCCGAGAGGATTATTCAAACAGTGGAAGACATGTTGAGAGCTTGTGCCTTAGATTGGTCGACTGAGTAGGAAGTTCATCTACCAT
The DNA here is from genome assembly GCA_033398695.1 of Orobanche coerulescens. Lineage (NCBI taxonomy): Eukaryota > Viridiplantae > Streptophyta > Magnoliopsida > Lamiales > Orobanchaceae > Orobanche > Orobanche coerulescens. Next base: position 19,219,886 of record CM065805.1, on the reverse strand, counting down.
TGATTGAATTCACTTACAACAATAGTTGGCATGTTTCCATTAAGATGGCACCTTTTGAAGCATTATACAGGAGGAGATGCAGATCGCCCCTGTGTTGGGACGATTCATCAGACTTGATCGGAATGGAACCGGAGTTGATAGCGCAGACTCAAGAGAAGGTAGCCTTGATTCGTGAAAGACTCTTGACTGCCCAGAGTCGGCAGAAATCTTATGCAGACGTGCGCTGTCGCCCGTTAGAATTTGGAATTGGGGACCATGTACTTTTAAAGGTTTCTCCTACTCGGGGAATTTTTATTTTCGGGAGAAAAGGAAAGCTGAGTCCGAGATATATCGGACCATTCGAGATTCTTGAGAGGGTTGGGGAGTTATACATGTTGGCCTTACCGCCATTGTTGAGTCACGTTTATAATGTGTTCCACGTATCTCAGTTATGGAAGTACATATCAGATCCCAGTCATGTAATTGATTTTAGTGAGATCGAAGTCGCTCAGGACGGCACGTTTGGAGAGAAATCGATCAGGATACTCGAAAGTCAAGTCAAGCAGTTGAGAAATAAATCAATCATCTTGGTTAAGGTTCAATGGTCGCGCCATGGAATTGAAGAAGCCACTTGGGAGACGGAAGATAGTATGAAGTCCAGGTACCCAGAATTATTTTCGTCTTGAGTTTCGGGACGAAACTCCTTTTTAGAGGGAGGGTATGTAATATCCGGATAAATTTTTGAGTATCTTCATCTATATTTGAACCCTGTATTATTCGAAGTTGTGATATCGATAATCGAAATATGATCATTTCCGTATTCGTATCCACATGCATGATAATATCAACTTATAATTTTTCACATGCAACTACGCCATAACGTATGCTAGCTAGTAAGCGTAACGTACGTTATGTACTATGGATAAAGTACACTATGAATGAAGCATAACGTACGTAGGATAGCTAATAATTGAGCAAGGCGGCGGGCACATGGTCCATCTAGTGGTGGGCTCGGATAAGATTCCCGCGGCATGAACCTGGACAGTTTTGGTTCAACGGGGATTAACGTACGCTAAGTGATGTATATAGTGTACGCTAAGCATAGTCGATTACGTATGTAACTGTGTTGATGTAGCGTACGTAAGAAAGAACAGGAACGAGGCAGTAAGCTATCATTGGACGATAACGTATGCTAAGGATATCAGATAGCGTACGCTAATTGGATAACGTACGTAATGCGCTGATGCTAACATACGTAAGGCTCAGGACAGTATATATATGGGATAGCACCCATTCCACTATTCATTTCTCTTTCGTTTCCTTCGAGTCCAGAGAACCCCCCCCCCCCCACACACACACACACTTAAACACCTTTTTATCATCTCAACTTGATCATTGAAGATTGGAAGCACCTTGGATTGATACTCAAGCTTCCGGTGTTGGATTTTCATCAAGTTTCATCATTGTCTTCTACATTAAGGTCCGAGCTTGGCAACGTGATTGATCGAAGGGGCGACCTTCGAGTGTATTGCTATCCGTCGAAGTATTATCCTTGTCGTCAATTTGAGGCAAGTACTTTAATTATAATTGTGCATATTAATGTCGGTTATGTTATTGTTTTATTGTGCATACTTGTTGTGATTAATTGTCCACCATGCGTTGGTCCGATGGGATCATCATGGGAATCTATAGTTGTGTGCGCTGGATCGTTGGACAGGTATTTCCACCATGCATTGGTCCGACGGGATCATCATGGGAATGTATAGCTGTGTGCGTTGGATCGTTGGAATACCATGAGTATGTTGAGATCGTCATGATGTTGTACGTGTTGTTATTATTTCTCGTTGGAGAAACTTTTCATGATTATTGTTGAATAAATCGTTGTCGTATAATTATCATACTTGTATTAGCATCGTTTTGCTAACCCATTTGGGGGTGAACATTTGTGTTGTGTTCAGGATCCATGAGAGCGGGAAAACAACCACTAGAGCTGCATGACGACGAGGGTACAGAGTGATGTTATGGCCGGATTACTCTGTCGTATGTTTGTGTTGTTTTCAATAAAGTACTCGAGTACATTGTCTTTTTTTATGATGGATTTGGGCATGTAATAATATTCACTGTTGAACGTTTGTATTTTCAGTATTGATTCAGAATCGTTGTATTTTATTTTTGTGTCCATCGTTTGTTGGTGTTGTTATTGTCATTTCATTTCCTCAGCCTTGTAAGTTCTTACGTAAAGGATTTACGGCACTGTAATATCCCTGAATATATCGGGGGTGTTACAGGTCGTAGGTACGGGTAGGTCAACCGAGCCTTTCTGCAACCGCTGCAGGCTTTTTGGTCCTGAGCTGGTCAAAGACGGTTTGGGAAATGGAAATAGCGAGATAATGGGAAGGCTGGGAGTCTTTGACCAACCCAGTAACCGGAGTTTGGGGGAAGTGTATTAGGGTTGTATACATGAAAGCATACTTTATGCTTGTATTACCTTATTTCCCGGTCTTTATCTATGAGAATATTTAATTTATTTCATCACATGTTTTGCATATTTATTCACGCTATGGTTATGAAAATGTAGTCTAATTACTTTATATTGTAGATAATGTGGTGTGTCGTGTCACACAGAAGATCACATTATCGGTTCCTTATATAGTAATAATTAGTTCACAACCTATATAACATTAGACCGTTATGTGAGAGGTTGTAGTATATGCATGAGTTTGGTTGGTCTTGACCATTAACATATATTAGCGTATTCGGTATACGTTGAACAGGATCGAGGTGAGATAGATTCGTCTGTACTGACTATAAGAAGAACAAACATCTCGGACAATTATTATTTCTTAATTCTAGTGACTAATATTTAATTATATATATATATATATTTAATATTTATTGCTTTGATTTATCATGGGTGAGAGCCACAATGATTGACTCAATATGCCCCATATTTTGGGCAATATTATTATTTATATGATAATTAATATTATAGCTAGAAATCGTGTCCCGACCAGTCGGGCTGATCATGTCGCTTGCAGGTGGAATTAATTTTCCGATATGATAATAAAGGTCGAGTGGTATACTCATGTATAATATATTAATTAATTAAAAGCTGTCAGTAGCTTAAATTAATTAATGGATATGAGATATCTTAAACACAAGAAATAATTAATTTAAAAAGGAGCCCAATTTCGTAATTTGAGATATTGGTAGGAAGTGCAATATCAATTCTTTAGTGGACTCAATTGATATTAATAGGCTCACAATATTAGGAGGATTCCTAATATGGTAAGATGAGATCTATTAGGAGTCCTTACCTCATCCTCCTTAAGGTCCATAGAGTAGCCCATAACACCTATAAAAGGAGTACAATGGGGGGGGAGGGGGTCGGCCGTGTGTGTCTCTAAGCAACAAGGATTTCGATTTTTTCTCTTGTTTTTGTGTTTAATTGTGGATCTTGACTTGTGTATTGGAATCCATAATTTAGCTAACACAATAATTTTCTAAATACGAAAATTTTCTAGAAAAATAGAAAGAAAAATTTGTGAGGTACTCTTGAAGTAAAAGAAATCGGCCGTGACCCTTTTGCTGCAGTTCAAGTTTGATCCGGTAGATTATTGCTCACACAATATCCGGATTTTCGGCGGGATATACTCTAGAGGATCTAAAGGTAGAAATACAAGGAGATCAACTAGGAGAGAGGAACATCTCGATCGACCTAAAGGATTTGTTACTACCACTTCACTTCAAAGGTATGAATTATCAATTGTATGGCCTAAATATGTTTATTTAAATTTAATTAATTAATTGACAAGCCTAAATAGATCCTCTAATATGTTGGTTATTTTATAAAACCAAATTAAATTTCCAAATCGCTTCCGCTGCGTTTTATATTCCAACAAAGTGATCCTCTATAGCTTGCTTGCGTTTCCTGGGCTGAGACCCCATCGGTGCCGGTGAAGAATAAGATTCCTCAACCACAACCGGCTCATTGTTTGAGACGGCCATTTTCGGGCAGGTGGTGGAGCCATCACTGTTGGTGGCGTCACCTGAAGTGCTCAGCCGATCAAGGAGGCCATTTCGTGTAAAAACACCGGGTTCTGGAGAATTTGCACCGTGATGGTGGTCGACGGCGAAGCTCCGACGGCTTGTGAGGGGGACTCCTCCATCTCAGGAGTCTTCTTCCGTGGAATCTCATTATTGTTGATATCAAACATGTTTTTAAACGGAAAATTTCTCAAAATTCCAACATTTTGACCATTAAGGGGGCACTCCTCATAGCGCCAATTTGTTGATGCATATGACGGTCAACAAATTCACGTAAGCAAATTATGTAAGACGTGGATAATATTCATACACGTAGGCACGAAGAATTACACGTAAGAAAAATAGTAAAAAGACTGGAAGTAGTTGAATTTGGCTGCATTATTGAACTGGGCAATCTGATTTTTAGATCAGTTCGAGTTTAATGCTTTTACAGTTCTTTTTCTTAAGCAAAAAATTTCGAACCCTTTAAATTACCCGAGCTTGGTGTATTTATAATTATCCCGGCTCGGACATGTATCATTTTTTGGTTCAATCTTAAACAGGCAGACAGTTTGGTGGTTTTAATTTGACCATTGTCTCTTCTTGTCGCGACATGTGGTGCTTTTTGCATGGGTGGGTTTCCCGCTGGCTTGTCGTCGAGACATGTGGCGTCCTGCCTGTGTTTGTTGGTGTAGGTCGGGTCGGCTCGTCAATCGAGGCCGTCCCGCTGGTGGGATGGTCCGTCTGACCTCTTGAGGTCGTCTTCAGGCGATCAGAAGGTACTTGATTTCAGTGGATTTTTCTTGTCAGGTCTTCAGATCGAATGTTGACTCGGGTCCTCCTTGGTCTAATTCACCCACATGTCGGTTTTTGGATGACGTGACCAGTGGGCAGGAATACGTTGGGCCATGTCACATCATTCACCAACAAAAATCATTGTCATATTGCAGATGAAAAGTTTTAGAGAGGGAAATAGAAAACATCTTGATTAAATGAAAGAGAAGAAAATAAATAAGGCAAGTTAAATTTTGTAGGGATTTTAATAGGGGCTATATTGAAAGAAAAGTGTAAAAATTGCTAAAAAGAAAATAATTATATATAAATAAAAAAAACAACTTAAAAAATACGAAGAGATTATTATTCTGCAGTGTTTTAATTTAATCAAAACAATGAAAACTACTCACACACGTCAGCAACAACAAAAAGTAACTATGTTAAAAAAAAATTATTGTCATCGTGAAAGAACTAGTTGACAACTCAATTTTCATACTAAAGATTTTCAGGTCCATGTAAATGTATGTTTCTACTGGTCTTGGATGACAACCAGTGGCGCAGCTATTAAGGGGGGGCGCCCGACCCCCCGAAATTTTTTTTGTGATGTAGGGGGTATATAGTTTTCGTGTAGAAAAATTTCGGTATATTCGGTTTCGACCCCCCAAAATTTCGGTATTACCCGAAAAATAGCTTTAGGAAAAAAAAATTTTAGATCCCGACCCCCCACCGAAAAACTTCTAGCTTCGCCACTGATGACAACTAGCTTGCTCATATAGTCATTCGTTTCTGCTAATTCTGTAGTTGGTGGGGGTAGTAAGTGTTGGTAGTCGATCCACCTTGGCGCCCACCTAAGCGCTTCGGGCAGCCGAACGGCCGAGCCGATCCCGGAGCCGAACCGGTCATAAACTTGATCGTTTCTCGGGTTCGCACAAAGGACCGGACCGGGCAGAGACCTTAGAGCCGACCGGACCCGTAAAGGCCGAGCGGACCTGCTGGCAAACGCTCCTTAACCACGAATAAGGCCGACCAGAGTAGCAGGAGGCTCAAGGGCCGACCTCATTGTCGGTCATAACAGATAAATATCGAAAGCCCAAGGAACAGGCAGACAGGACAGTAAGTGAGAGCTGTCATATCCCTACACAAGGCACACTTAAGAAGATGACACGTGTCAAAGGAGTCACCCTCATCGTGACAAATGTCATCCGCATATTCATCTCAATCTTCCTATTGTCCTCTCATGAATGGCTGAAAACACCTATATATCTGCCAGGAGAAAGACCAAGGAGAGGACTTTCGAAAAAAGGAGAAAAAGGAGAGAGAGAGAGAGAGAAAAGAGAGATTTGAGATACACTGGAAAAGAACAAAAAAGACTTGTAATTAACAAGCAAACCGAATAGACCGGCATACAATATTCTGCCCGGCTCTATACTATCGAGAGGTCATTAATAAAACTTAGTGATCAAATATCATCCCTTTATTTATTGTTTTCTACGTGTCTTCGATCCATTCGTCCAGATCAGCACACGTGACGTTGACCAAATCAGACGTCAACAGATTGGCGCTAGAAGGAGGGGCTTGAACCTCCGACCTTGTGGTTAACAGCCACAACCCATGCTTTTCTCGTTCATATTGCAAGCGACCTTGTGGTTAACCGCCACAACCTACGCTTTTCTCGTTCATATTGCAAGCCAATCCTATGCTTTTCTTTAAAATATTCCTTGTTAAGTATAGGATTCTCCATCTCTAACCACAAGAGACGAATTACCATCAGGCCCGTCCAAAGGGCCCGTTATGCGATAGAGGACACCGTTATGAGGTATACACACTAAGGAGTTCTCTATCATGCATGGACGTATCGGACTATTCTTAGTGTGCATAGGACGAACACGGCTTTGCGCCAAACTACAATCAGCCCGCAGATGTTTTGAAAGGCAATCTGCTGGCGGGGCATTTTGCCGCACCTTGCGTTCATCCGGAAATAACCATACCCGCTAAGGGATGGTAAGATGAAAGCATAGGAATCATCGTAACTACGAGTCGAAAGCATAGGAATCATCGTAATATGAAGTTGAAAGCACAGGAGCAATTGTGATCACGGGCTCCTGCTCGACTCGGCTGACCCCTTAGAGGTCATAATTTGGAGGATATTGAGCGTCGCTCAAAATTCCAGAGAAGGTCTCAAAGAGTCCTCGTGTCCTTCAAATTAAAGTTGCAGTCAATATACACTGCCACATCTGAAAACTCCTTCGGAATTCCCATCCACCCGCGAGGTCCCAGTAATCCGGACGGTATTGTGCCAGCTACCGAAAACATCCCCAAGTATTGAGCCATGTGTTAGAAAAGCAGCGGCGGCCCTTACCAGGGAATTGGAAGTCAAAGCAAAAGTAATTCATAAAGGAGCTTTCCCCATAACCACCCGACCAGCGGTCGTTAGGAGGCCACCGGCGAAACTCAAAACTCCAAGTGATGAAAAAGCCGCGGAAAGTGGAAAATACCAGTAAAACTAAAATGAGCTGAGGAGTAATCTGTAAGAAAAGAGGGGCCCGGCCGACCGAGTCACTGACAATACTGCAACGGCCGACCCAAGGAGAATCCCAGGCGTTCTACGATGACCCCGGTCGAAACTGGGATACACCCACAGGAGAATTCGTTTCAAAAAACAAGGTCAATATGACCCCGAGAACCTGGACCTCGTCGCCCAGAAAGGCGGAACGTATTCTACAAAACACCCGGGGACCATCAGAATTTCCAGGCCAATGATCTCATTATTAAATGAGCACTGGGGCCCGATACGGGACCTCCTGAATCCAAGTAACAAAGCCCGTCAGAGCGGAGGTTGCTAGCTAGAATATGTAAATGACCAAGGATCCATTCATTTGTTGAATGCCATGAAGGTACAATCAATAAAATTCGATTTTATGTTCGTCTCGGAAACAAATACACTATAAGACCGAGTTCGCCTCGGCACCCCGAATGACCGGCTCCTCCGGCACTATAAGACCGAGTTCGCCTCGGCACCTCGAATGACCGGCTCCTCCGGCACTATAAGACCGAGTTCGCCTCGGCACCTCGAATGACCGGCTCCTCCGGCACTATAAGACCGAGTTCGCCTCGGCACCTCGAATGACCGGCTCCTCCGGCACTATAAGACCGAGTTCGCCTCGGCACCTCGAATGACCGGCTCCTCCGGCACTATAAGACCGAGTTCGCCTCGGCACCTCATAAGACCGGTCCGCCCGGCACTGAAAGTCCGAGCTCGCCTCGGCACCTGATAAGACCGGTCCATCCGGCACTGAAAGTCCGAGCTCGCCTCGGCACTTTGTAAGACCGGTCCATCCGGCACTGAAAGTCCGAGCCCGCCTCGGCACCTTATAAGACCGGTCCATCCGGCACTGAAAGTCCGAGCTCGCCTCGGCACCTTATAAGACCGGTCCATCCGGCACTGAAAGTCCGAGCTCGCCTCGGCACCTTATAAGACCGGTCCACCCGGCACTGAAAGTCCGAGCTCGCCTCGGCACCTTATAAGACCGGTCCATCCGGCACTGAAAGTCCGAGCTCGCCTCGGCACCTTATAAGACCGGTCCACCCGGCACTGAAAGTCCGAGCTCGCCTCGTCACCTTATAAGACCGGTCCACCGGTGACTGAAAGTCCGAGCTCGCCTCGGCACCTTATAAGACCGGTCCACCCGGCACTGAAAGTCCGAGCTCGCCTCGGCACCTTATAAGACCGGTCCACCCGGCACTGAAAGTCCGAGCTCGCCTCGGCACCTGATAAGACCGGTCCACCCGGCACTGAAAGTACGAGCTCGCCTCGGCACCTTATAAGACCGGTCCACCCGGCAGAAAAAAAACGGCGGTCTGACCAATAGGGCCCAAACACAAAAAAGCAACAAAGGCCATAAAAGGATCGTATTCACTCAAAATAAGCTTCATACAAAAGAAATCAAGGAAAAGTGGCACGCAGGCCATACATGGAATAAAACAAAAAGTCTACTCGGCCTTGTCCTCCTGATCGGCCGCCTGAGAAGACTGCCCCCCACCTTCGCCAGACATGGCCTCCACCAGATCTTCAACAGCTTCGGCGACCTTCGGCTCATCATCCCCGAGAGCTTCAACCTTCAGGTCGGCCGCCTGAGACTTTATGTAGGCCTGGACCTCCTCAATGGTCTTCCCTTCCTTCATGAGATCCAACATCTCATAACAAGTGGAGACGTAGTTAAGGTTGATTAACTCCTCGTACTCGGGTGTCTTCTGAAAAGCAGCCGCTCCGTCAGCAAGGCCCCTCTCATAACCGGCAGATTCGCAAGTCTGAACCTACTCGGTCAGTTGCTCAAGCTGGGCCTTAGCACTTTGCAAATGAGCCTCGTACTCGGCCCTGATATCCAGGCACTGTTTCTGCGCCTTCCCAGCCGCCGTGGCCATCTCGCCAGCCTTCCCTTTCCATATATCGGCCTCAACGGCCCGGCTCTCCAGAAGCTCCATCTTACTCTTCAGAGAAGCCATCTCCTCCTCCAAAGATTTGATAAGCGAAGGGCAGAGATGGTGCTCCTCCTGTAAGGCCTTGAGATCGGCCTCTGCCTTTTTATGCTTCCCAGCCGAGGCAGTCAGCTCCCCAGCGGCCTTCACATAAGTGCACAACGCCCGGCCCAAAATAGCGTTTCCAAAATGGATCTGCTCAGCCGGATCCATATCATTGGTCACCATCTCCATCTTTGGCGTCCAGCCCAAAATGGGGACATGGCTGGACTCAACCACCGATGGGGGGACACGATCGAGCAGCTCGGCGGTTGGAGAGGCTGCTCGGACATAGTCGAGGAACCAGCGCGGCCTCCGCCCTTTCATCCGGGCACAAGGTTCTTCCCGATCCTTATTCACAGGGAGATAGTGGCCCTCCAGATCAATCAAGGGCTCCTTACCCTTCGCCCGACCCGTCCATACGGGGCTCAAGGAAGGCATGACAGTCTCAGGAAGGGGAAAACTCTCGGTCCTGGTCATGTTATCCTCAGGCCCGGCCTCTACTCTCTTCCGCTTGCCTGCACGCTCCCTACGCTCGGCGGCCTCTGCAGCCAGCCTCGCCACCCGCTGCGCAGGCGTCTCCTTCCGTCCAGACGAACTCCTACCCCTGGGGCCTGGATGAAGAAGATATGTAAAAAAAAAAAAAAAAAAAGAGCTACCTGATGAAGACATTCTACTCGGATTAGTGGATCGAAGTCCCGCGGCCCAAAGATTGTCCTCAGTAATCAGAAGGTATGACTTCCTCCGATCAACGGGAAGATCCAAAAGCTGTTCAACCCGATCGTCGAACAAAGAAGAGGTCTCTGAAGCCGGGATACGTTCTGCACAAACAACAAATTATGAGCGTTAGACAAAAAAGGAACAACAGCAAAAAATACGACACTTACTCATTTTGGCAACAAAGTCTTCGGGGACCCGAAGCTCGGCGTCCATCACGCCCGGTTCCCACTCATCAACCGAGCTCAGCCACGGCCCCCCTACATAGAACCATTGTTCTTTCCAGCTATGTATGGTTTCCGGCACATCCACCAACTCCTTATACATCGCGTGCCGGGCTGTCAGATAAAACCAACCGGAACCAGATCGGCCGACCGACCTCCATAAAAAGAGACTGTTGATCTCTTCAAAACTGGGCTCGGTCCATCCATGCTGACTAAAAAGAATTAGAAGACCCACCATCCGAGCCCAAGAATTAGGATGAATTTGGGCAATACAAAGGCCCCACTGCCTCAACCACCGGGAAAGAACCAACGGCAGAGGGAACCTTAGCCTGCACAACAGAGAGCGGTAATACACCGCCGTGCATCCGACAGGAGGGGTGTGGGGTCTCTCCTCTGGGTTCGGGACAAACATCCGCACCACCGTGGGTATCTTAAATCGCCCCCGCCAAGCCTCCAACTGCCCATCGGTGACCGTGCTGCGTATCGAGGCCGAATCCCATTCCGCCTCAACAAAAGGAGACGGCCGAGGCCGAACCCAGCCCCCAACCTCGCCACCCGCCGTCAACGACGTCGCCACCTCCACGTCTCCAGAATCTGCATCTCCAGAATCCGGCGACCTTGCGACCTCGCCTCCATTCTCATCGCTCCAGTCAACGGGAGCATCACCTATCGACAAATCTGCCACTCCCGTGCGGTCTGGGGATACAACCGCCTCCTCCGCGTATTCCTCCGCTCCGACATCGTAAGATAAGGAAAAAGAGGAGGAAGAGCAAGCTTACCAGGAAAGTCTGCGAAACCCGAAAAGAAGAAAAATTGCCGGAAAAAGATCTCTCTCTGCAGTAAAAATGGCGAAGGAAGCAATGAAAAAGAAGACACTCTATATTTATAGGAGGAGACAGGGGTATTAAATGCTAAAGCGGCGATTCATAATCATCGCGAAAATTAAGAACGCGTGAGACACCGCGACGAATTACATCCCGCCACGCGTCCCCCTCGTTATGACTCTTGGAGATCCCGAAGTCAAATCGATGCGACTCTCAAAGATATGACCCTTCAAAGGATCTTATCCCCCGCCAAATCGGACCGACCTCAATCTGAGACGATTCCAGCATCGGCCAACCCGGCACGACCCTGGACTCGGGGGCCCTTGTTGGTAGTCGATCCACCTTGGCGTCCACCTAAGCGCTTCGGCGGACGAGCCGAGCCGATCCGAGCGAACCGGTCATAAACTTGATCGTTTCTGTTCGCACAAAGGACCGGATCGGCGAGACCTTAGAGACGACCTAATCCGACTGAAAGGCCGAAAGCACTGTCTGCAACGCTCCTTAACCACGAATAAGGCCGACCAGAGTAGCAGGAGGCTCAAGGGCCGACCTCATTGTCGGTCATAACAGATAAATATCGAAAGCCCAAGGAACAGGCAGACAGGACAGTAAGTGAGAGCTGTCATATCCCTACACAAGGCACACTTAAGAAGATGACACGTGTCAAAGGAGTCACCCTCATCGTGACAAATGTCATCCGCATATTCATCTCAATCTTCCTATTGTCCTCTCATGAATGGCTGAAAACACCTATATATATGCCAGGAGAAAGCCCAAGGAGAGGACTTTCGAAAAAAGGAGAAAAAGGAGAGAGAGAGAGAGAGAGAGAAAAGAGAGATTTGAGATACACTGGAAAAGAACAAAAAAGACTTGTAATTAACAAGCAAACCGAATAGACCGGCATACAATATTCTGCCCGGCTCTATACTATCGAGAGGTCATTAATAAAACTTAGTGATCAAATATCATCCCTTTATTTATTGTTTTCTACGTGTCTTCGATCCATTCGTCCAGATCAGCACACGTGACGTTGACCAAATCAGACGTCAACAGTAAGAACATTTGTACATTACAGGGATGGGCAATACAGATGTTACATTTTCTGTTGATATAGAATGCAGCATTCTTTGACATTTACTTAGTATCTTGTCACAGTTCTGTGCAGCTCTGTCCTCGACAGAAATCTTCAAGGTTTGATTTTTCAGAATCTTGATAGAAACTGAAGCTGCTTGAGAAGGGAGCTTAGTGTCTTTGGAAAGCATTACCTTTTTCATTTCTAAGTTTAAGTTGACCTTTTGCTGCTCACTACGTGTTTGAAAGTGCCTAGGCCGTTTTTCACTGCTGATCATAGAGTCGTTAGTAAAAGATTTGATTCAACTTATGTACCAAAAGTCAAGCTTCTCGCGGAATTGCTAATTTTCTGGTGTTCTTGAATCTATTTTTCCCTTATTTTTCGCCAATTGGTTGTAAGTTGACATGCTTGTTCCCCCTCTTTCCTGTTGCAAAAAAAAGACAACTAAGACCTCCGCCCCATAAAGATAGGCTTGGTTTGATTTTCACATAGTTTAAGCATTTGTAATTAATGTTGTTGTAAATGTGAACTTTTGTATTTTCTCAAATATATCCTTGCATTAAATGATGTTAGTGCATAATTAATAATGTACGTTAAATAGGGTACAATTGAAAAATAAGAGAAATTAAATGCAAACAAAATAGAAAGTAGCCTATATTTTGGGATGGACTAAATTAGAAAACAAACCTATCTATATGGGAGGGAGGTAGTACAAAATTTACCCCTTAGGTTTAGGCTAATTACAAAAAACTGTAGTCATATGGGTTATTATACAAACATGTTACTAAAGTTTACTAAAAAATGCAATTTTGTTACTAAAGTTTTTTTTGTTACAAATAGGTTACTAAAGTTTTGTAACCGGTTACTTAAGTAACTAAAGATGTTTTAACCCATCGATACCTACATTCTTAACGCGATTTTTTTAAAAAAATATAAAAATCAGAAAATAATTTTATTTTTCAAAAATAATATATTTCTCCAGAAAATAATTTTATTTTTTTGCCAAAAAATAATATTTCTCCAGAAAATAATTTTATTTTTTCGAAAAAATAATATATTTTTTCCAGAAAATAAATTTTTTTCGAAAAATATTTTTTTGCCAAAAAATAATATTCTCCAGAAAATAATTTTATTTTTTCGAAAAAATAATATATTTTTTCCAGAAAATATTTTTTTAATTTTTTCGGAAGAAATAAAAAATTTCCATAAATAATGTTTTTTTCGAAAAGATAAATTTTTTCCTAGAAAATTTTATTTACAAAGACTTTTTCCAGAAAATTTTATTTACAAAGATAATTTCGGAAGAAAAAATTTTTCAATAAATTTTTTCAAATATTATATTTTTTCCATAAATAATGTTTTTTTCGAAAAGATAAATTTTTTCCATGAAAATATACAAAGACATGCGAAAAAGAAAACTTAAAAGTAAAAAAAATAATAATTAAAAAAAGAAAAAAAAAAGAAAAAAAACACGCATAGTAACTTTTTGTAAAGTTCAGTAACCTATTTAATAACCCCGTAAACTATAGTAACTTCTTTGTAACATTTAAAACTATGGTGCTGACGTGGACAAGGGGAACCGGTAATCATCCGGTTGCCCACTCTCGCAGTTACATTTGTGTAAGATTTTAATCTTTGAGTAATCCAGTTGACAAACCCGAAAACTTGAGTAACCTCTTTGTAACAAAAAAAACTTTAGTCAGAAAATTGTCATTTTTGGTAAACTTTAGTAACCTGTTTGTATAATAACCCTTCATACTTACAAATACAAATTCCCCTTTGACTTTTGTTTTTCTTTTACAAATAACACCCTTACAAGAGGCGTAGTTGTTAAGTCGATACAAACCTCAAGATTCTAAAAGTTTAAGAAGTTATTTGTAATTTTAGAGATAATTTTTTTTTTTTGTAATTACGCTAATAATTTTTAATTGACTCTTACAAAATGCAGAAAAAAGATCATGGTCATTACCGTTATTATAGAAATCCTTCCGGTAAGTATGGCCGGCGTAAAACACGTCTGAAGGGAACACGTATAAAGAAGCTTACCCATGAAAGGGGTACCGGTTCGATAGTGCAAGTTACATTTGATAGTCATTTGGAGCCAACTGGGCCCGACAAGGAAAGTGTCGACAACTTTATTAGTTATATCTCCTTTTTAGCAAGGCCATCATCTTGACTAAGGACTGGGATAATGTGTCGAAGAAGAACAAGGAGCAGATTTGGCAAACTTTGTTGGTAAGACATTTTTCACAAATATGGATTTAGCAAACTTTGTTGGTAAGACATTTTTCACAAATATGCCGACTCATAATCTGTCCTGTGAATTTGGATATGTACATGCCTTAACCGAAAATAAATGATCACCTAAAATTAGTGTCGGGAAAGTTGCCAGAAGGTAAAAAGTTAAATACTATCTAATGCACCAGGAGAATAGTTAAGAGCGGCGAAGGAGATGATCCGGAAAAATCGAAAACATCCGGACAAAGCCAATCGATTGACGAATTCATCAGTAAGCGCACTAATCCAATTCGTGATGACGATAATGAGAGATCGGGGGATTTGGGGAAAAATAGTGCTACGACCGATGTAAGGAAAACAAATAACCCCAATGAAATATCGGCATCATTGGGGGTGGCTGCAGTTTCTCCTGCCACTCCCAACCCGGAGGTTGCCCAACCATTAAAGGCGACGGTTCTTCCGGCCCTTAATGAAGAGGCGAGCAGATTAGATGCGGATCCAATAGCTAGGCAGCAAGCTGCTCGTCGACTAGTATGGACAGGGGAAACCCTAACAGAAGCTCAGAATAGGGGTGAAGAAGCACAAGACCCGCCGATGCCGGAAAATCAGAAGGAAACTTATTCCAATGCGCTGTAAGGTAACAGATTCGCATCCAATGGTGTACCCCTCGAATATTTAGTTCCTAAAGTTGATAACAATGGAGTTTGTCTGTGTTTTACTGAGGATGGACTTACTGATGAAACTATGAAATGGCAACATTCATTAATCATTTATGTGGTGGGGGCTGTGCACACACTGGCCTACATGAAGCTTTTTGTGGAAAAGGCGTGGGGTTCAATGGCAAAGCCAGAGCTACATCAATATGATGCAGGGTTCTACATTGTTAGGTTCAGTAATGCAAAGGATTGTGACGTGGTGCTTAATAGTGGTCCATACACTATCAAAAAACAACCAGTGGTCCTTAAAAAATGGTCACCGGACTTTGATTTCTCACCTGATCAATTAACATTGCTCTCTATTTGGATAAAACTACCACAGCTGCCACTCCAATTCTGGGGCTAAAAGAGTTTAAGTAGGATTGCTAGTGTTGCTGGTAGGCCAATGCATACAGATGAGTGCACTGGTAAACAAAGTAAGGTTGCTTTTGCAAGAGTCATGGTGGAAGTGGACATTACTCAGCCTCTGATCACTAGTACAAGGATAAAAACACCTACAGGGAGTATAATTGAGCAGAAATTTGAATATGAATGGATGCCAAAATACTGTCAAGACTGTCAGAAATTGGGACATGATTGTAGGACCAGAGCTGCTCAAACAAAACCTGAAAGGAGGCAAGCACAAAACAACAACCAGAGGGAATAAAACAGGAACCCAATAAGGAGAGTAGTGAGGAGTAACAGGCCTGCTCAAAATGTGTGGATACCTGTGGGAACCAGGCATAGAGGCACAATAGTTGCTGGTAAAGCAAATGTTGTGACTCAAGAGAATCAATTTGAAGCATTAAGGGAAAGAGGAAATCAGGAGGACCTAGGTCCACCAGTTACTAAAGACGCAAATCAACCTAAGGGAGTTCCTTCTCAAGGAGATGAAGTTGTTGATGTTAGATCTGGTACTTCTGGAGATGGGAACATGGATACAAGGCTCCCCAACAAACCAATGAGCATAGCTAGTTGGAATATGAGGGGACTATATAAGTCTTTAAGACAAAGTGAGATGATTCAGTTTTTGAAAAGCAAAAAAAATAAGTATTCTAGGTATGATGGAAACTAGAGTGAAAACCCCAAAAGCAAAAATAATTAGAGGAAGGTTTCGATGGAACTTTGCTGACAACTATGATGAAGCTGAGAATGGTAGATTATGGGTGGCATGGGACTCCAATCAAGTGCAGTTCCAAAAGGATAGGAGTACTGCTCAATCAATTCATGGAAGGGTTGTAGAAGTCAGTGGAGAAACTGAGTTTTTTGTTACATTTGTCTATGGCTTCAATACTATTGAAGATAGGAAAAGCCTTTGGTAT